>CM077307.1:15317500-25317500 GCA_039655065.1 Glossophaga mutica | reverse complement strand
AGAAAGTGGCTCCCCTTCAGCCGTGAGCATGAAAAGCATCTCTCACATCTGATCTGCCTGAACATCAGGGGAGGGAGGAAGACACAGGAAGGCAGACACAAGAAGATCTGTGTTTGGAGAAAACAAGGACTCTCCAGCTTAGGAAACCCCCAGGATGTGTCCAGTGGTGTGCCAGATGCTATGCAGACATTGCCTTCATTTATTCTCTCAGAGACTTGAAAGCTGGGTGTTTCAGGGTCAGACCCGAAGATGGACATTGCCTTTAGGAGCGGGTGTCTAAAGCCCGTGGGTCTTAGAGCGAGACTCTGTCAACCTCACCATCCCAGCTGCCTGTGGCTTTCCACCCAAAACTTCCACGCTTCTCCCACTATAATTCAGGCTCTGTGTAGGCAGGGACTCATCCATCCTTTTCTGATGTGTCCCCAGAGCCTGGCACAGTACTTGCACATGGCAGGTGTGGGTGACTACTTGTGGAATGAATGCATGTTGCAGAAGAGGCAGGCAGTGGGAGGTCAAATTCAACATCATCATTTGAGAGGGAGAGATCACCATTTGGAACCCAATCACACAGAGCCACCTGCCAGGCTGCCCTCCACCTGGGGGAGTAAAGCAAGAAGCAAGTCGTGTAGTGTCTGTGCTCACTCCACGCAGGCCCTTTGGCTATCTGCACTGGAGTTAAGGACTAGAGACTCTGGTCTGACATGTATCACGATCCCCGTTTCACAGATGAGAAAGGTGAAGCTCAAAGAACCTAGATAAGTTGTTCTTAGCATCTTTACTCGATGGTGTCGGGACAACTGCACATTTCATTAATCAGTTGTTACCCTGTATCTCAAAGCTGGGCTTTGCAGTGACCAAGTATGCACATCCTGGGACACAGTTTTTAGCATTTACCCAGCGGTTCCAGACCTTGCACACATAGCCCAATCTGTGCCATGCCCACGGGGCTGCCTCCTGCAGGCAATTCTTGGAGATTATAGTGTGTAGGCAGCTCGGTGCCCAGGGTGATCTGAGGGTGAGCCCGACGCCCCCTGCAGTAAAATTCATAAGCCTCAGTCAAGGCCACACTGCGCATGGTCGGGGCAGGGGCAGTTGAGTTATAGAGGGAGTTCAGTCCTGGGAGTGTCCGAGGCTCACCCGTTCGCCCATCAAGGAGTGTTTGAAGCCTGCTCTGGGGCAGGCAGGGCCAGGCTGGGGATGCTTCAGCAAATGAGGCTCCTGTCTCTCACCCAGCTTACGGTTGGTAGAGAGTGAGACACTGCATTGTTTCAAATTCTTTAGTTTTTATTTGCATACATCTCAAATGAGGAAGACAGATTTTAAATGTGTTCCTAGCTTAAGCAGAAAATGCACAGTTCTTCTATACCAGTAAGTTAATTAGAACCAAATCAGTCAGCCTTCACAGCATCCGGTGACAAACACAGGTTTACAACCGTGAGCTAACTGATTACTTACGGGATATATTCTAACAAAAGAGTTCTTTCGAGCACAAGTATTTATTTATAAGAAGTATTTTAACAAGTGTATTCTTCTTTAACAAGCATTCATAGTCTCAAGGTAACAAGGGAACAGACCTTGAGAGAGAGCTATTCAAGTTTTGACTATCACAGACTATTGCTGCTTTTGGTAAATACTTAGAAACTTGACCTCCAGAGGTCAAAATTCCTAGTAAGTATAGATTGAGTGTAAATATTATGGTAATAGTGTGTTTCCATATTTCTAATCTTATTATCTATTTAAACAAAGGATGCTCTGCTCACCTAGCACTTTGTCAAGGACTTGGGTGCTCAAAGAGTTCTTGTCAGCCAGAAAGCATTTGTCAGGCACCCACACTGGGCCAGGCTCTGTGCCAAGAACTAAGACAGCCACAGTCCTGGTACCTGAGGACCTCCTTGCCCAGTGGGGAGAGGGGCACAGGAACAGACACCATGGTGTCTGAAACTGGGTAATGGCAATGAAAACATGAATTCACCCTGCCTGGGGGCTGGGGGAGTCCCAGGAGGGTGTCCAAGAGCTGAGTCCTAAAGACTAAACCGACTACTCTAAGAAGTAAAGGCAGAGGATTTGCAGATGCAAAGACCTAGAGGCACGGCAGAATACAGTATAACTGGAGAAGTCTGGTGTGGGTTAGGATTTGTGGCTGTCTGGATAATCTACTCTCTGTTCCCAACACAGAAGGCAGATCCTCTACAAATGTAAATTGGATCGTGTCTCTCCCCTGATTCGTTCTGCCGAGACCTGCTCACTACATTTACAGGGTAAAATCTAAAGTCTGACCGTGGCTCATGAGCCTCTGCGTGATCTGACTCCCGCCCAACCCTCCTCCCAGCTACCTACTGCTCTGGCCCTCACTCTCCCAGCTCCAGCCTCATTCCTTGAGTTGGTAGAGCTCATTCTTCCCTTGGCCACTGCACCTCTTGTCCCCTTGGTACAGGACATTCTTCCTTCAGTTGGCTTCTCATTAAAATATGGTTCAGATTTCCCCTTTCTGAAGCAGATTTCCCTACACGCCAACCAAAGCAGCATGTACACACACACACCCTCGTTCACTTCCTATCACACCAGCTTGCTTTACTGACACCAAAGCACATGTCACTCTCTAAAATCATCTTGTTTACCCATTAGTTCATGGTCACCTCCATGAGGACAATGGCCTGTCTGCTATGTTCTTCCCCTAGAATAATACCCAGAACATACTAGATACTCAAAAAATATTTGTTGAATGAATGACTAAATAACCAAAGAGTCTGGAGAAGTCTTTGGGCTTCAGATCTTGGAACATTTGAGAGGCAAGAAAAGCAGAAAAGCAGGCTCCTTCGTTTGCCATACCTTGGCAGTGGGGAGATAGGGAGAAATCCCTAAAAGATGGATGGAAGGGCAGGACAAGTCTGAGAGCACTGGATCAAATCCAAGTGTGGCCCAATTTATCCACCACAGGCTAGCAGCAGGCAGCTCTCCACTTCCCTGATGCTCAAAGGAGGTGAGTGGGCCGGGCCCCAGAAGAGAGAAGAGGGAGTGTGGATGCAGCTGATGGGGACCTTGGGGAGCAGCTAGCACACAGCCTACCTGTCCCTCCCCTACCTTGAACATCTCTGAAACTCAGGGACAGAGTTAGGAATGAGGTCAGAGAATCCAAGAATGCCTCTAGCCAGGCCGAAACATTCATATCCTTCAACCAACCTTGCCCTTTCTTGCCTCCATGCTGTTCCCTCTGCCTGGAATATGATTCCCCTTTGTTTACCTGGCAAATCCCTACTCATCCTCTGAATGTCAATTTACAAATCACTTCTCTAAGAAGACCTCCCAACACTCTAGCCCCTGCCAGGCTGGGCTTGGAGATCTTCTCTCATGAGAGCAATTATCACCCTGTATTATAATTGTCTACCTCTGGAGTCACATGCACCCTGGCTTGAGTTTCAGCTCAGCCCTTAGCTGCTCAACCTCTTTGAGCCTCATTCTCCAGCATCTATAAAATGAGGCAAATAATATAGATCTTGCAAGTATGTTGGAAAGATTATTTGGCATGGTATTGGAAGCTGGTGAGTAATAGATATTTAATAAATATTAGATATGATAATGATGAAAAAGAAAAATTTCTGAATCTACCCCAAATGCCTAACAGGTGGGCAGCTGGGCTATGGTTAAACACACACACACACACACACACACGCAGCACTGAACTTGGAATTCAAAGCCTGGGTCTGCCACTACAAGTATGATTGGAGTCGGTGTCAAATTCCCTCTTAGCCTAATCCCTTCCTCATGGGGTTGTTGTTGTGAGGACCAAACTGATTCAATCATTTCCAACTATGTAAATAGCCCCTATTAGTACCCACCACTGGGCTCAGTACTAGCGTTGGACAAAAGGTAAACAAAACCTGATCCTTGTCCTCATGGTGTGGCCATGGGAGCAGTAGACCAGTCATGATAACAGAATGGTTTGTGCATGCTTGCATTCAGCAGTATTTATTGACTACCTACTATATGTCAAGCTGAGAGCAGAAGAGATAAGGCTACTGCCCTAATAGTATTAAAAATAATAGCTAAGGGAGACTTCCAGTCAAGATGGAGGCATAGGTAGACATACTTTGCCTTCCTACGCAACCATAAGAAGGATCACAACTCATCTCAAAACAAAGACACCCAGAACTGCCAGAAAATTGAATTGTATGGAAGTCCAACAACCAAGCATTTAAAGAAGCCATACTCATCCAGATAGGTAGGAGGGTCATAGAGGGGGAGCCAGGGTGGAGAAGATAACAGTGCGGTGGTGGTGAGGTGGCAGCAGCCAACAGTCGCATACAGGAAGTGGGTGAAGTGACTGGAAGTGGGGAGAATACCAAACAAGCCTCCAGCAACTAGGCAGCAGCATTGTCCCCTCTCTACCCGTAGCCTCCCGCACATAAAGAGCCTCAAAGCAGTGAAGTGGGTTGCCCTGCCCTGATGAAGACCTAAGGCTCTGCTGCATATAACTTAACAGGCACAAAGGAGTTCTACCTGATACACAGAAACAAACACAGGGAGGCTGCCAAATTGAGGAGACAAAGAAAATATGGCCCAAATGAAAGAACAGAACAAAACCCCAGAGAAAGAAGTAAATGAAATGGAGATAGCTAACAAACCTATCAGATGCAAAGTTCAAAACACTGATGATAAGGATGCTCAGAGAACTCAATGAGTATGGCAAAAGCATAAGGAAAGAAATGTAGGCTACACTAAAGGGAAATAAAGAAAAATCCATAGGGAACCAAAGTGAAGAGAAGGAAGCCAATGTTAAAATCAATGATTTGGAACATAAGGAAAAAATAAACAGTCAACCAGAATAGAATGAAGAAACAAGAATTCAAAAAAGCAAGGAGAAAATAAGAAGACTCTGGAACATCTCCAAAAGTGCCAACATCCAACTCATAGGGATGTCAGAATGAGAAGAGGAAGAGCAAGAAATTGAAAACTTATTTGAAAAAATAATGAAAGAAAACTTCCCTAATTTGGCAAAGGAAATAGACATACTTGTCCAGGAAGCACAGAGTCCCAAACAAGTTGGACCCAAAGAGGACCACACTGAAACACATAATTGAAATGCCAAACATTAAAAGATAAAGAGAGAATCTTAAAAGCATCAAGAGAAAAGCAGAGAGTTACCTACAAAGGAGTTCCCATAAGACTATGGGCTGATTTCTTAAAAGAAACTTTGCAGGCAAGAAGCACTCAAAGTGATGAAAAGCAAGGACCTACAAGCAAGATTACTCTATCCAGCAAAGCTATCATTTAGAATCAAAGAACAGATAAAGTGCTTCCCAGATAAGGTAAAGCTAAAAGAGTTCATCATCACCAAGCCTTTATTTTATGAAATGTTAAAGGGACTTATTAAAGAAAAATATCAAAACTATGAACATTAAAATGACAACAAACTCACAACTATCAACAACTGAATCTAAAAAACAAAAACAGACTAAGCAAACAACTAGAACAGGAACATTCTAGAATCATAGATATGGAAATCATTTGGAGGGTTATCAGTGGGGAGGAGGAAGGGAAAGAATGAGGGGAAAGTTACAGGGATTAAGAAGCATAATTGGTAGATACAAAATAGACAAGGGGGTGTTAAAAATAGTATAGGGAATGGAGAAGCCAAAGAACTTATATGCATGACCCATGGACATGAAGTAAGGAGGGGATTGCTGGAGAGAAGGGGAGTACCAGGCAGAGTGGGCCAAGGTGGAAAAATTGGGACAACTGTAATAGCATAATCAATAAAATATACTTTAAAATATAGCTAATGCTGTAGCTCAGTGGATTGAGCGCGGGCCTGCGAACCAGAGGATCGCGGTTCGATTCCCAGTCAGGGCACATGCCTGGGTTGCAGGCCAGTTCCCGGCAGGGGACACACGAGAGGCAACCGTACATTGATATTTCTCTCCCTCTCCTTCTCTCCTACCCTTCCCCTCTAAAAGATAAATAAATAATAAATTTAAAAAAAAAAAGTACAAAAAAAAAAATATATAGCTAATGCTCACTGAGCATGTCTTGCATGACCTTGGGCTAAAATTCTTTAAGCTTCCTAAAATACAGGCACAACTAACAGCCCCCTCGTAGGGTGGCAGCGAAGACTGTACGTATTAATGCATGTGAAGCCTGTGACGCAGAGGTCCTGGCCCTGCACAGGTGGTCAACAAAGAGATCTCTAAGTCTACCTATTAGCTCACTAAGTAGCAGCCCTATGTTTAGAGCTTTACATGTTTCATCTCATTTAATCATTAAATCTGGAGTGATAAGTACTAAGATACTACCTGTGAAATTGCCGATAAACTTAAAAGCCTTCATGTGTGTGAGTATTTGTTAATGTTTTCGGGAGCCAGCCCAGAACTGTGGAATGGGATGAAGTGGTCAGCATGGGATGAGATCAGTCAGAAATGCTTCAGAGAAGGCGAGCTTGGAGGGGGTGGGGGGCATCAGGGATGAGTGGGGCTAAGCACCAGAGGGCAGGGGGCAGCCACTCTCCTGCAAACCGGGCCGCAGCGGCGGTTCAGCTACTGCAGAAGGCCAGATTCAAAGAGGGCAATTTAAAAACATGTAAAAGGCATAAAGCGAGAGCAGCTGTGCACAGCTGCCGCCGAACGCTCCATCGCTGCCTTGCCGTGGACTCTAAATGACAATAAACCTTCCACCCCTTATAAATTAAGCAGACTTTCAAAAAAACCCTATCTCCTCCTGCAACTTTTTATGGCTGTTTGGCAACTTTAATCATTTTGCAAAATGCAATTCCTGACCATAAATTCTCTCCCAAGTACAGATTTAGGGAGATCTAGAGGACTGTGGCGGGTTGATAGGTAAGTTTTAATCTGACAAGGCCAAAAAGTCTATTAGATTTATAGGGAGGCAGCAGATACCCTGTAATTACACCAGGCCCGACCTCCGGGGAATCTCAAATGTAAGGGGTGGGGGAAGAGTGGGAAGGAAGCCACGGGGGCAGCAGCAAGGACAGGTGGGAACGCCCTCTGGGTGCCAGCCCCTGGCCCTGGACTTTGGTCACAGGTCACGGTGATTTCCCACAAAGGTACAAAGACCTTGGGTTCTAAGTCACTGAAGCTTGTAATTGATGCATGTGCGCACACACACACACACACACACACACGTGTGCGCACGCTCTGTGCCTGTCTCCGTGGCTGGCTCCTGTCAAGAGAAGCGGAGCTCTTTGGAAGGAGGTCACATATCCCTGAACAGGGTGAGAGAACATGAGAAGGCACTGGATTCTGTTCAATTATGCACTCAACTAATATCCAGTCCACATGTGTGCTACGGGTCACACAATGTATGAGGTGCGAGGACAAGACCACAGATGGTGTGCACGTCGTGCCCTGTGCAAGCACCTGGCTAGGAGAGCCCGAGTGGGGCTGACCAGTGCCCAGCACAGGCTGCGCTGGCCCAGAGGAGGAGAGCTTGCCCTGACCGGGCTGCCCGGGGCATGCCTCTGCCTCCCACTGAAGTGCTGGCTTCCCTGCAGCCCAGCTCCGATCGCAGGTGCTCAGAGTCTAACCAGACCCCCAGAAGCACACTGGCAGCCTGCAGGCTGCACTTGGCCACAGAAGCTGTTACTTGGCTGGCACAATGTCTTTAAATTTTTTAGCTTGAAACAGGTTTCTTTTTGCCACAGGGCCACCACCACTCATTATCTTACACTCAGAGGATTCATTTAAATGTTAACTCCTGGCTCCTAAGGGCATGTGAGTTTGAGACCCCTGCAAGGAGGCTAAATGAGGCAGTAATGGAGAAGTGAAGGGTCCAGGTGGGAACTGGGCACAGCACCTACCTTGGACCCCCTCAGGAACTGTGGTGGGCGGAAGACTGACCTCCCCGCAAAGATATCCATGTCTGTCTTCGCCTGTGTTGGGGCTACTATGAGAAAATAACACAGACTGTGTGGCTTCAACAGCAGAAATTTATTTCTCAGTTCTGGAGGCTGGAAGACCGAGAGCATGGCGCTGGCAGACTCAGTGTCTGGTGAAGGTCTCCTTTCTGGTTCGGTGACACTGTCTTCTCGCTGCCCCTCATATGGTAAAAGGGATGAGAGAGCTCTCTGAGGTCTCTTTCATACAGGCGCTAATTCCATTCATTAGGGCTCCACCTCACGACCTCATGTAATTCTCATTACCTTCCAAAGACCCCTAATACCATTGTGCTGGGATTTCAACATATGAATTTGGGAGAAGGGACACAAATATTCAGGCCATACCAACATCCTAATCCCTGAAACTGAGTATGCCACGCGGCAAGTGGGGAACTATGGTTGCAGATGGAATTAAGTTTGCTAATGAGGTGACTTTAAAGTAGAGAAATCATTCTGGGTTATCTGGGTGGGCCCAGTACAATCACAAGGGTCCTTAAAAATGGAATCAAGGGGCAAAAGAAGACTCAGTATCAGAGTGAGGCAGCATAAGAAAGACTGAATTGGCCATCGCTGACTTTGAAGACAGAGAAAGTCACCACAAGCCAAGAAATGCAGGTGGTCTCTAGAAACTGGGAAAGGAAGGAAAAAGAAAAAAAGACCAGGACCAAGTTCTCCTCTAGATCATGTAGAAAAAAACACAGTCCTGCCAACACCTTGATTATGGCACAGTGAGACCAGACGTCTGACTGTAAGATAATAAATTTGTGTTGTTTCAAGCCACAAAATTTATAGTAAATTTGTTACAGCAGCAATAAGAAACAGCTGACTTTTAAGCTGAGGCCTGAGAGATCCATAGCTTCGGGCTGAGGATGGTTCAGGTAAAGGAAGCACACACAGTGTGGTTCCTCTATCTCCCCACTTTGCTCTCCTGTCCTCTGGGACTTGGCTCCAGCTCTTCTGGGGATGTGAAGTGCTTGTGGCTCTGACCTCCACATGGGTGCAGGATACAAGCAGAGGCTGCCAGAGAAGGCTGAGCCACAGACAATAGACTGGGGGTAGTGTTTATCAAGCCTTGTACCAGGACCTGTACTCGGCGTCTCCTGCGCACTATCTTCACAAGCAGTGCTGCGAGAGTGGATCTCACAGTGGCTAAGAGTTTAGAGCCTGGACCCAGAGCGCATGGCTCATGTGCAGACTCTACCTGCTCATAACGATATAGCTGTTACTTAACCTCTCGTGTTGCCATGTCTTCATCAGTACGGTCGTGGTGATGATAGCACATCATGGGGTTGTTCTGAAGATCAAAAGACACAGTTCATGAAAAGCACTTAGAACAGTGTCTGGCACTGAGTAGATGCAAGCTGTCACCATCAGTTATGGTGGACACACTCGAAGGTGGTCCCCATCTCCGGGGGTTTATGCCCTCTCGCAATCCCCTCCCATGAGGGACTTGTTTCCAATGAATAGGATATGGCAAAGATGATGGATGTCACTCCCAGGATTATGTCACATTACATAAGACTCTGTCTTTGCAGGTTGGGATGGAGACTCTCCTTGCAGGCTTGACAAAGTAAGTGACCATACTGGAGAAGCCCGCATGGGCAGCAATTGCTGGTGACATGTAGGAGATGAGGGGCACCTCCAACAGACAACCTGCAAGAAGCCACAGCTTGTGGTCCAAATGGGCAAAGAAATAAATTCTGCCAGCAATCTGAGTGAACTTGGAAGCAGATTCTTCCCTAGTTGTGCCTCCAGCTGAGAATATATCCCACTGACACCTTGTCTGCAGCCTGTGAGTCCTTCAGATGTCCCAGCGAAGCTGTGTCCAAACTGCTGACCCACAGAAACAGTGAGAAATGTGTTATTGAAATCTACGAAATTTATGATAAGTTGTTAGAATTTATGCAGAAATAGACAATTAATGATACATCAGTTAAGTGCTATTGTTTCTCTCATTTTACATGGGAAAATAAGGTTTGGAGAAGGTGAGCTTCATTTCCCAGGTCACACATCTAATTAAGAGGCACAGCCAGAACTCAAGCCCAGGACCGGCTAATTCCAGACCCCCTGCTGCTAATCCCACCCCAGGCTGCCCCTCCCTCCCTCCAGGATAGCCAGTGCATCCTGTCACCAGCCTCTTTAGGCTCCTTCCCCTGGTTCTTGCCTTTCCTCTCCTTCCTTCCCCTCCTCATCCTCCTCCAACTTCTCATCCTTCTTTCTCAACTTCCTTTCTCCCTGTCTCTGCTTTCTTCCTCTTTCCCCACTGTGGAGTATTTGCTCTGTAACTGCCCCTGCCTTCCCAAACCTCTCTCCCTGCAGGGAGCCCTCAGAGTTCATCCCTAATGGAAACAAGTGGGGAACCTACAGCAGCTTCAGCCCACTTGGCCAGGACCTGGATGCCCTCACCACTCTCCCTTGACCTCAGCTGAGAGCCTGAGTTCTTCTTCCAAAGAGCCAGAAGCAGAACTCCCCAAGGCAGGGCTCCATGGCTCAGGGACAGCCCACTGCACATGCCCTGAGTCCGTGCCTGCAGCTCAGAGCGTAGAACAGGGAAGAACCTCCGGCCCACTCTGCTCCCCTTTGCCCCAGCCCCTCTGCAGGTCTCTGGCAACACCTCCCTTAGCAGGAAAGAAAGAAGGACTCTTTAAAGATGGAAGCAAATAAAATATAGATAAGCATTAGTCAAATGAAATTAATGCTTCCAATATTGTTTTAGGTTTGCTCATATGCATCAAGCGTTTATGAAATTGCAGTTTATCATGTGGGGATATTGCAGTTATATATTAGCTGACTGTCTGGTGGCCACTCCAACAGCTCTCTCTGGACCCCGGGTCGCCCTTCACAGGCAAAGTCAGCTTTGCTGACATCCATCTCCTTCCTCTGCTGACACATCCCCAGATGCTGATAAAAGGCCTTGCCCCCAACAACATATGAATATTTAAATGACAGTTAATTATTCAGCATATAATGATATTATTAGCATCTACTTCATTGCTGGCTGTGGGCCCAGCTTGGCCTAGTCCCACACTAAGGGGTACCACAAAAAAGCCAAAACCCAGGTAAGTCCCATGTCAGCGGCATCTTTAGGGCCCATTATTATTTGGGGGAGATGTCAATTCACAGACGTGATTGGCAGGATCTCCCCCACCTGCTCTGTGTCAAGCCACGTGCTGGGTCTAGAGAGGAGATTTAACCAACATTGTCTCTGTTCACCAAGTGCTGGCAGCCTGTGAGAATTCATTCACCCTGCCAAGCATTTCACACGAGCATTCTTGGATGTGTAAAACAACCTCGTGAAGTCGGGACCATTATTTTCCCCCTGTTCTTATAAATGAGGAAACCAAAGCTTAGGGAGGGGAAGTGGCACGTGCAAAGTCACAGTCAGTGACAGAGCTGGGATCCAAACCTGGTCAGCCTGACTCCAAAGGCCTCACCCTACTGGCCATGAGCAAAGCTTCTGCTCTCAGACAAGAGGAAAGAAGTGCTGCAACGGAGACACAAGAACAGCTCAGAGAGCTGGATGTGAGGATGAATTAGGATGCAGATGAAGTGGAAAGGGCTTCTAGGAAAAGGTACCTTTGGAGCTGGACCCTGAGCAAATGAATAGGCATGAGGTAGGGAGTGGTAGTGGAGAGACATCCCAGAGAGGGGAAGCAGCACATGCAAAGGCTTGGAGGGGGAAAGGTGCTTTGAAAATAGTGCGATTCTGGAATTAAGACAGCGGAAGGCTTGTACAAGGTAGATAACAGGAAGGCAGCTTGGGAAGAGATCACAGAGGGCGTAGAGAACCAGCTAGAGAGTTTTATCCTGAGGACACTGGGGATTTGTGTAAGATTGTGGTAGACTGCTAACACAGTGACAAATAGTCCCTGCCCATAATGAGGAGGAGCCTGTTTCTCCACCCAGTCTCCCCATGACACTGGGGCCGGCCACACGCTTCCTGTAGCAAAGGTGATACAAGCAGAGGTTTGTCAAATGCTCACATGCTGGGGTTTGCTTTCTTGCTGTTCTTGGAAATCAGCAAGAAACAAGCCTCAGAGACCACATGGAGAAGATATGAGGTGTCCTAGCTGAGCCCTGTCCCAGTCACATCCATCCTGGATCATGCAGCCACCAGTCAATCTGCCAGCCGACACGCAATAGAGCCCAGGTCAGCCAAGCGGGCCCAGACCAGAACGACTATCCATTTGACCAATAGAATCATCAGCTAAAATTGTATTCTTTTATACCACTGTATTTGGTTCGGCAACAACCAGCTGATACAAGGATTTAAACAGGGATGACCTGGACAGAGGGTGTTTTATAAAGGTCACTCTGGCTATGATGTAATGGGCAGGTTAGAAGTGGTAAAACTGGAAGCTGGAGATCCATGAGGAGGCTAATGTCAGAGTCCCAGGAAAGAAGATGAAGGTCTAATCAAAGCAACAAGGATGGCCAGAAGGAGAGTTATCCCGGTGTCTCCCAGGAAGATACGATGATGTCAGGGAAGCACATCTTTGAGGCTACTCCTAAGACACACATACACACAAATGTACATACACACTGCCTACACCCCACACTCGTGGTTCCCTTGGGGGCCCCACACCCACCTCCACCCACATCATCTCACCCTCTACCTAACTCTCCAGCTCCGTTACCACCCCAAGAAGGAGTTACATAAATAATGAAGGCAACAGAGTGGAAACTTTGCAAAGAGCGCTGGACTTGAGCCAGACTCTCTAATGCATTTCAATCCCAGATGTACCTCAAACTGGCTGTGTGACCTGACGAAAGACCTCTGCCCCTCTTTGGGCCTTGGTTTCCCCAAATGCCTTCTGCTTAGACTCTAGGTTTGTGACCCGGTACTTTGGAGTCCCAGGATTAGGAGGACCTCCTCAAACCTCCCCACCATACCTGTTCCATCTCTGCTTGAATTCTAGGGAGAGGCAGAAGATGTGCCCGCTCACCCACCCTGCCTCTACCCTGGCACGGCGATGCCATAGGGAGACTGAAAAAGACATCACTGATCAAAAGCATCTTCCTCAAAGGCTGGACTCAGCATCCAGCGCCTCCGAGTCACTGCTCAGGCCCTCCTGGAGGATGAGCTCACCAGGCCTGTCCAGCACACCTGATCTGAGCAGCAGACTGATTCATCCACTAGATGAGCAGACCCCTGAAGACGGGATCCAGGGAGAGGAGGGCAGCATGGTTGGGCAGAAAGAACTCAGGGCAGGGAATAAGAAGATTTGAGTGTGAAGTTAGCACTGCTACCTAATTGACTATGTGACCTCAGGCAAGCCACTTACCTCCCCAGACTGCGCCCCCTACATGACATGGGCATCATAGCACAGAAGGAAAATACCTGGCTCCGTGCCTGGCCTGCAGTAGTTACCCAACAAATACTCATTTCTTCCTGGGTCTGAGTCTCAGTTCTTCATCGTAATATAAGGATGTCAACCTCCTCCCTCCAAACTGTTTTCTGAGTCCAGATTAGATAGCTGTACAAGTACTTGACATACACACATACCATTGAACCTTATTTCATTCTTTCAATGTGAACTTCAAGAAAAGTTCAGAAAAATTAGGACACACTTCCGATGCGTTACAATATGAAGGTACAGCACCTGGGATGCATTCTTGTGAACAATGTTTAATTTGAATCTAATTAAGCATCTAGAACTAAATTCCAGTTTCCAGGATAAATGGGCAAAAGAGAAACAAGTTCAATGACACCAGGAGGAAACAATCGGATAAATTTAGCATCTAGAATTTTCTATAAAAAAATCTAGCCTCTGCTCTTCCAAAGTTAATGTAATAAGAAGGAAAAAGAAAAGCTAAGAGAACTGTCATAAATTTTAAAAGACCAAATGCAAAACATATACCTGTATTGGATTCTCGTTCAAAAATTAAAAAAAAAACAGCTATAAAAAGCATTGTAGGACAATTGGGAAAGATGAATATAAACTGGAGATTGATTGATTTTATGGAATTACTGTTAATTTTCTCAAGTACAATAACAGCAGTGTGGATATGAAGAAGAACACCCTTATTCTCAGGAGAGCATGATAAGTATTTAGGGGTAAGGTGTCATGATGTCTACAGCTTATTTTCAAATTCTATACCAGAGAGAGATGTAGCAAATATGACAGAATGTTAACAAATGCTGACTCTAGATGGAGGATTTATGGATAATAATTGAACTATTCTTTCCACTTGTCTCTGAAAACTTCCAAAGTGAAATGCTAGTGGGGATTGGGGAGGAGTAGGACACCCAGAGAGTGGATCCAAAGCTTTGGAAGCAAACCCTCGCAGCCACAGAGGCCCGGCCAGGGGAGGACTCGGGCGAGTCACTGTTGGAAGCAGTCCTTCTGGCTCTGGCTCAGACTGGGGAGGGCAGGAGGGCAAGGGTTGGGGCCCAGCTGCAACATTCTCCCCCACCCTGTGCCTCTCGGAAAGGTCAGTTCCCCAGGCATCAAGGAGGGCCCTGTCCCTGGGGAGGCTGGAGCAAGAAGCATCCTGTGAAGTTCACTGCTCCCTGGCCAGGAGGTGACCATGATCACCAGCTCCTTTGGACAAACATGCTTTTGTTTTTACTAGTCTGAGCTTTCGGTGCCTGGTGTGAGAGAGGCTGTTGGTTCCCATTTCCAAACGTTCCTGTAGTAACCTCCAGCCTCTGTTTCTGCTGGATGATGGGGGAACCGCTGTCTGGACCAAGGGGGTGTTAGTGGAATTTGGGGGTTTCCAGGCTGCATGAGCTGAGCCAGGTAGAACCTAGCTAAGAACCTGGGGACATAGCAGAAGAGAGGACTGAACGGAGAGAGGGCTGCTGGGCCTGGGTGAGTCCTGTGAGGGGCAAAGATTATCATGGGACTTAATCCATGCAAGAGATTGCTGGAGGCTCCCACGCAGCCTGGGTCCCTGGGGTATTGACCCGATCTCAGAATCCATGGGAGGAGCTAGGGAACCCATTGATCTAAGTGTTCTTGTTGACGTAGCATCTTTGTCAGCTTGCATCAAGACACATAAAGAGACTGGACCAATGCAGATAAGAGCCCATGGCTGTTTAGTATTTGTGGAGCCCTTCCAAAGTGCCAAGCACTCTGCTAAGTGTGGTCCATGCATTACCTTGTTCAGTTGTACTAGCAGTCCTGCTTAAGCTTCTTCATTATAATCAATGGATATAGACCACATTTCTCCTGTGGCTAGGGATGGACAAATAAACACAGAGGAAATACTAAGGAAATAAGAATTGGTGTCCACCTCAGGAAGCACAGTGAACTAGGACTTCCATCCAAATGGACGGTCACTCCTGTCCACACAGAGGACAACACTTTTCCTCTGAGGAGAGCACTAGCTCCAACCCAGCACATAGACAAACAGGGCCATCAAAATTAAAAGTGTGGGCCACAGAGGTTTTCCAGAGTAGATCTGATGGGATGCGTTTCCCATAAGCTATTCCAGGAGAAGGGATTCTGAGGTTAAGTGAGCTTGGGAAACTCCACAGACTGCATTTCCATCTTGGAGAGTCACAAGGATCTCAGCAACTTGAACGCTCTGAGAAGTCCTGGAGTAAAGAAGCCTCCCAACTCTGCTTAACCCAATGCTTGTCAGAGCTATTCACCTTCTGAACCTCTTTTCTTGTATATTAACACTTATGAAAGCTCCAGCCCTAACATGTTGGAAAACTCGTAAGAAATTCTGGGATGGAGCCATCGCTTTAGCCTATGGAGCAAATCTAGCTTCAGGAGCACCTCAGTCACTTAAATTCCCCCCAGTACATGGGCCAAACTAAAATTCAATAAGATGCAGACATGAAGTCACCCCAAATGCCTGGAAAGGGCAGACATGACAGAGAGAGCCCTTCTGACACCCTGACGGGTGTGGCTCAGTTGGTTGGGCATCATCCCACCAAACGAATGGCTGCCACATACAAGAGGCAACCAATCGATGCTTCTCTCCCTCTTTCTCCTTCCCTCCCCTCTCTCTAAAAATAAATAATATTTTTAAAGAAAAAAAAGAAAAGAAAAGAAAAAAGAGCCCTCCGAGGTTGGATCCTGAGCTGGGATGGTGAGGATCTGGGTGCTCATTGGCAATTCAAAGGAACTATTCGGTCACGGGGCCCATTGTTTTCAGCAGATCCTCCCCTTTTCAAATCAGACGCCAACCCAACCTGAACAACAAAAATGATTGTGTGAGTCAAAATCTAACCAGGAAAACAGAAACTGCCTTAAGAATTTATACCAGAAGGAATTTAATGCAGGGAATTTGTTATGTAGGTGATAGAGAAGGTGAAGCCCAACCAGGAGGCAGTGGGGTGACCAGAGGTTAGCAGAAAGTCACTGTCGCCTCTAGATTGGAAAGACACGGGAGGAGGAGGTAATGTCGCTGGAACCACAGGTGTCGTGGTTGTTGTCATTACTGTTGTTTTATACATCTCATATAAATTGAAAGGAGACAGTGTCAGAATCAAGGATTTTCTCATTCAGCCATGACATTGGTGATGCCCAAAAGTGCACCTTGTTAAGTAAAGAAACGAGGTATCCTGATATGCGGGTTTATAAGCTGGGTATGTATTGGAAGCATTCTGCCAAAAAAGGATGATGTGGGTTTTGGAGCTGCCAGCCAGAAACTCTTCTTTTAACAGGAATTAGCCAGCAAAACCAGCTGTTTACCAAAGACACTCCCGATTTGTTAAAATAAAATCACACCAATGGCATCGAGGAAACTGCTGCTCTTTCTTTTCCTTTGGAGTTAAGGGGGCAGCCACCTAGAAGCCATAGCAAGCGTTTTGGTAGAAGTCAGCATAATGAGTGGGTCAGAAAAAATCGCTGTTCTTGACCTGACCAGTCGAGGCTGGTCCCACCAACCTCCCCTCTTGACTTGTAGCAGAGCTGGTCAGGCGTGACCCACTGCAATGGTTGTAGATGAAGACTCCAGACCACAGCTTTCAGAACACGGAATTCCTTCCACAAAAATATTTTTCAGATCCGACTCTATCTGGAAATGACAATGACAAATTACATTGTCCTGTGAACACCTGAACTGGTTATGACTCTCCAAACCATGTCCCCTCCCCCCACAGGCCAGTCAGGCCATCCACAACCCAACCATTAGAAAGGAATTTGCACACAGACCAGGACCCCAGGTAAACAAAGAGGTGACGTTTCTCCAGGTAAACAGGCCACCAGCAGCACAGAGGAGGAAAATCTTCTCGTTAGAAATACAGTTGACCCTCACGCTGTATTTGAAATGTGAACTTTTCAGATCACGCCTTGGAATTCTCTGAAGTTAGTATTTTTTTTTAATATATATTTTTTAAGATTTTTATTTATTTATCTTTAGAGGGGAAGGGTAGGAGAGAGGAAGAGGGAGAGAAATATAAATGTATGGTTGCCTCTCATGTGTCCCTTTTTTTTTGCTGGGAACTGGCCTGCAACCCAGGCATGTGCCCTGACTGGGAATCGAACCACGATCCCTTAGTTCATAGGCCCGTGCTCAATCCACTGAGCTACGCCAGCCAGGGCTGAAGTTAGTATTAAAAGAAGTGACCCTCTTGGTGCCGAGGTGTGAGACTTGCTTGTCAAGTAACAGAGAAGAGAGTCAACAGAAGGAAAGGATCGTGACTTCGCTCAAGTCCAACCATCTATTCACAGAGCACCTGCCATGGGCCGGCACTCAGAGTACGATGGTAAGCGAAGAGACTGGCCCTTCCTCACAGGCCAGAGTACCACAGACGGGAACAACTAAAATCACAAACAGTGATAGAACAACCGCTGTAATAACGGCTTCTTCACCAAAGAACACCAGTGACTCTGACATCTTCTAACGGCGGACCTGACCCAGCCTGGGGAGCCAGGGGCCAGAACAGACATACTTCCATGAGCTACGGGCTTCCCTGTATGTTTTTCTATTTGTGTGCACCACATATATATTTCTATAAATATGTACTGTGCACAGATGCTTGAGTTAACCATATAGTAAACTGCATGTCACTTCATTCCACAGCAGATTGCGCCGGACTTCATTAGTCCTGTTGACTTTATACATAGCAAACTCCTTCAGATGTTATTTATGACCATTGATGTCCAACATGAACAGAGTAGACAGGAGCCCTCATTCAGAACAGGACCCCAGTCAGGGGACATTCTGTCCGGAGGAACCATATGTCACACCTGCTTTGGAGAGTATGTGTGAATTCGGACAGGGATGCGCCTCCAGGCCTGCGAGAAAGGCTCCCTGTGTGCCTCACTGTGTGCGTGCTTGCCCACAAATGTGCCCATGTATGTCACACGGGCTCATGTGAGTGTTTGGGGGTGCTCTGTGTTCTGCCGGGTTGGCAGGTGGAGGGGAGTGCTTTATTTCCCTGGATCGGCAGTTTTGTGGCTCAGTGCCTCTGGGAGCAGGGACTTTCGCACGTGCTGGTGTTCCTTACAGCCGTTTTGCCTGCAGCGGTCACACAGTTGAAAAATCTGGGTCCGTGTGGCTGCTCAGAGACTGTGCAAAGGCAAACAAGTAGGATCCGTGGCCATTTCGCAATTCCTGCTCATTAGACATGTCTAGGGCCTTGCGGGTGAGCTCTGAGGATAAATAAGTATAAATATTATATTTGCCTCCAGGTTATCTTTAAAAATGTATTTCCCTCGCCCTATACCTGCTCCCCCCCCAGCCCCACCAGCAACTGTCAGTGCCTCCTGAAAACTCCTGGGTATCAGAGGTACCATAGTGAGGGTCTAGGTCTTTGCCAGTTGTTTGTTTTCTCTGAGCTGGCCCCCATCACCCAGTCCAGGGGGATCCAGAGGCAGCAAGGCACCCTATGAGCTTCTTGGTGCCCATTGGTGGGGTGGAGGGGCATGAATGTCCCCTATGTTCTGAGAGTCTGAGCCACCACACGACACCACGTACAGAGATGACAAGGAGCTTCTTCGCCAGCTGTGCCCGGCTGACATGGCCAGAACCACAAAGGAACTGGAGTCAGAGCCAAGGCCTATGTGTGCCAACCCTTAGTTGGCATGATGCCACCCCCTAGAAGGGACTAAGGCCTCCACGCCAGGGTATGGAAACTCCAGGTACCTCCAATTCGTGGGTCCTTAGTTTTAAGAAAGCAAAACCTTCTCCTATAACGCAAGGAAAAGGAGGAACTTGAGAGCAGGATATGGGGATTCTGTGCTTGCCCCTTCCCCCCATGATCTACTGGATCAGCAGTATTTTCCTGGGTGGGGCTCAGGAAGTGGTGTTTTTAGAAAGCTGCCGTGTGATTCTGGGGCTCATACGGAGCCGAGAGCCACTGGTGTGAAGTGAGAAGAGAACTGGGGGTCAGGGGGAGTGGGGAGCATAGCCCTGCTTTGGACCTGTGGATGGTTGGCCTGCGAGCACTAGAATCCGTATCCCATCAGAATGCCTTCTGCCATCCCTCCCTCCTCTCCAGGGCTGCAGCCCAGGACAGGCTTTCAGTGGTCTAAAGTAAAAGAACAACCCTGGCTGGTGTGGTTTAGTGGACTGAGCGCTGGCCTGCAAACTAAAAGATCGCCAGTTCAATCCCAGTCAGGGAACATGCCTGGGTTGTGGGCCAGGGCCCCAGTTAGGGGCGTGTGAGAGGCAACTGATCAATGTATCTCTTGCTCATTGATGTGTCTCTCCCTCTCTTTCTCCCTCCCTTCCCCTCTTTCTAAAAATAAATAAATAAAGTCTTAAAAAAAGAAAAAGAAAAAACAGAGTCCCCTGCATGGATCTTCTCCAGGATAAGCTTCATATTTCCAGTCCCCCCCTTGGGCCCCAGCTCCCAGCTACTGTCCTCCAAGTGGGCCTCACATGCCACCGTTGCCTACAATATGGGACAGAGTGGGTCTGCTCAGTGTCCAATGGAAATAGCAGGTCATGGGCTGTCCCCACCATCTTGACGGACTCTCCTTCTGACTGCCTGGACTCAGGCAAAGAGACCTTCTTGGACTCTGGATGTGGGAAAGGATTGCCTCACCCTAAAAACATGGAAAAATCCCCCCAAACTGCAGAACAAGAATAGCTACCATTTAGTACTACCTATGTACCAGGCACTCAGCTGGTAGCTTTACATGTATGATCTTATTTAATCTCTACTATAAAAAAGGTAGCATTGTTATCATTTTGCAGATAAGGAAACTGAGGCCCAAAGTGGTCGGATAACCATCCTAAGTTTACAGAGCTGGGAAGAAATAGAGACAGACGCTGAATCCAGGTTTCTCTCTTGACCACAGCTCTAAACTGCCCATAGAATCCTCACACAGCAACAGAGTCCCACTGCCTCTATGGACCCCTTCCAGTGACACTATAGGGTGAGAACTCCAAAGTCTCCACATTCTCTGTGATCCTGCAAAGTGACAAAGTATCCCTACTGCCTGAAACGTTACTGGTCTACACCTATTACCTACACTCAGGGGCATGCCATTGACCTGCTCGTTCCCTATGGTGTGACCATAGACTGTGGGCTACACAGGGCCTGAAGATAGAATTTGGAAGAGGCGCTGTGATGGAAGACCCTTAGAAATTGCCCAGCACAACTCCCCTTGTTCATGTGGGGTAACCCAGACCTAGAGAAGGGAAGAGGCTTTCCAGGACTACAGAGCTACTCAGAACAGCAGCAGCAATGGATTTCATCTCACATATCAACTCCTGCCAGTGGCTGGCCTTGAGCATTGTGCTGACATGTATTCTGAAGCCACTTCTGGGTTCAGGGGGAAGGATTGCTGTAGTGGACTGGCAATGATTGCCATGGCTTCAGGAGGAGTGAATGGTAGCAAGCACACTAAGCAACACCCATCCTGTGTTAGTTCAGCATCATGAATTAAGTCTCAGGTCTACTGGCTGCAAGTCTGATGCCCAGCAGGCACAAGCATTCTATTCAATTATGCAACATTCTAGAAAATTGTGAAATAAACATATCTCAAAGTGTCTCAGTGGTTGTTGTAGGCATAATACATTTGGCCAAGATTAGAAACCCACTCAAATTAGCTTAAGTAAAAAAAGAGTTGGTTGTCAGGATATGACAGGCAATCTCATAAACACTCATGGATAGGAAACGGTGCCTCCAGCCCATAAGAGCCCCCAAAAGTGGAATTGTAACCGTAGGGACAGAGGCCATTCTCTTTGCTTCTTAAAGATACACATGGTACAAACTACTGGCTGCCTATACAATAGCTAACCCACCACCACCTCCTTCCTCGCCAGCAGAACAAAGAGTTTGTTCAGAAATAAGGCAGCATTCAGTCCAGCCTGAGGAATCCATCATGACTGGTCTAACCCAGTCTTTATAATCTTATCCCCGTTTGTCAGTGGTTGGTTGGTTTATCCCAGTTCTGGGCAATGACATAGAAAGAAAAGTCTCCAGGATGACCAATGAAAAAAAGACACAAAGAGAAGGTGTCCCTCCCTCCCAGCCTTAGAGTGGCCATATGAGGTTGTTGCCATTGATTGGTCCAGCTTGGTCAGGTGTTTACCACTGGTTCACTCATCTGGGAGTGGGTGCGAGTCAGCTGCTGCAGCTGTCTTGCCAAGACAAGAGGGGACTATTGGTTGCAACCCACAATCTGAGCATAGCAGAGTGAAAAGCTGGTAAGAAACTTGAGGATTTTGAACCACCAGCTGCACTTCCCTTATTTTGCCTTACTTTCTTGCATCCCTGTTAAGTGAGATCATAAATGGGCATATTGTTTAAACTTTTTTTAGTTGGATATTATGTTTCTTTGCTCTAAAACATCTTTCATAGTTTGCCATTTCCACATCTCAATGTCCTCATCTATAAAATTTAGGTAATAATACAATTCTTCGGAGGATTAAAGGAGACAGTGCATGTAAAACACTCAGAACAGCACCTTGAACAATTGTTAGTAGTTGTTTCTGTTAGAAGTTATTATTTGTACTAGCTTGTCTCTAATATGGCCACCATCGAGCCCTCCCCTCCCTTTACCACTGACATTTCCCCGTCTAGAGGTGAAATCCTCCTACCTCTTGAATCTAGGCTGGCTGGTGACTGCTGGAGCAATAGAATAAGGCAGGAGTGACACTGTGCCAGCTCAGCTTCTAGTCTTTAAGAAGACTGGCAGTGTTTGCCTCCCTTCTCTTCCAACACTTGTGCTTAGACATCCCACTCAGAACCCAGCTACCACGTGGTGAGAAGCCCAAGCCACAGGGAGAGGCCACATGGAGGAAACAGCCCCAGCAGAGCTCCTAGCCTACAACCAGCATCCATTGCTAACCAGTGTCAATTGCTAGCCAGTGCGTGCACCATCTTGGACACCCAACCCAGCTGAGCTTTCAGATGACACCAGCCCAGCCACACTCTGATTAGGACCCTCAGTGAAAACCAGCTAGCCAAGTCCAGTCAACCCACAGAACCATGAAAGATAATAAGTTGTTTTGCCCTGGCTGTTGTAGCTCAGTGGATTGAGCACTGGCCTGCAAACCAAAGGGCCACCAGTTCAATTCCCAGTCAGGGCACATGCCTGGGTTGCAGGCCAGGTCCCCAGCAGGAGGCACATGAGAGGCAACCACACATTGATGTTTCTCTCCCTCTCTTTCTCCTTCCCTTCCCCTCTCTCTAAAAATAAATAAATGAAATTTTAATAATAATAATAATAATAATTTGTTTTAAGTCACTAAATTTTGGGCTGGTCCATTACCCAGCAATAGGTAACCAAAATATTATTAACATAATTGTTATGACTGCTTCTCTGTGCTCCCCTGTAACTCCGACTTGTTTGTGTATGGGGTGTGTCCCAAGAGCAAGCAGGAAGCAAGAGCATCCCCTTTGGCCCCAGTTCTACATGACTTTATGGTTCTAGGGTCCAACACCATCTTACTGATTTAGTCCCTAATGTCTCAGCTCCAAATGCCTAGGAAAAAAAAACTCAATTGGTCAGATCAAGTTAGGTGTTCATCCAATCAAATTATTTGTGATCAAGAATGAAGGTCACGTGCTGCTTAGTACCATATGGAAGGAGGAGGAAAGTTCCCTAAGAAAGGTTGTATGTCCGGAGGAAACCGTGGGCATCTCTTGCAAGGTATCTCTCAGATCGATACTATGTTGGTTTCTTTCAAGCTCCACATGATGGCAAGATGACTGCAGCAGCTCCAGCCACTACACCCTCTTGGGTTCTAGTACAGCAAAAGAGAACCAGGCTCTTCTGATAGCTCTTCCAAAAGTCCTGAACTAATTTGCAATCAAGGGCAAGAGATGTTTTGATTGGAAAGGCCTGGTCATAGACTCAACTGTGGAATTTAGAGCTAGTTTTGGCAAAAGGGTGAATGGATGTTGTGGGTTAGATGTGTGTTTAGAGGTTGAAGGGGATAAATAATAAATCTGCACCATACTCACTAAATACCAACAGAGATGTCCAGGAACCTCAAAAGGGAGAGGAGGGTGTTCTGAGCAATGGACATTGTGTTCTGGCCACTGGAAGGCACAACCCCTTTGTTAAATAAGAGTTGATCATCTCCTTAACCTCGTAGTTTTAGGCAAATTTCACCAGTGTCTCTGGGTCTTCCCTTCTCCAGGCTCTAAGTTCTGGCTGTTTCTGCCCTTCCTCATGGACCTCCGGGCCAAGGTTGCCAGGCCAGCCTCCTGCCCCTACAAAGGGCAGCTGCCAGCCATGCTGCCAACATATTTCCTTCAACACTAATTATACCAACAGTAGTAACTTCTCTAGAACCCACAGTCCTATCAGGGCCACCTGGGTTGGAGCGGGGCGAGTTCCTACTTTCCCAGGCCTTCTCTTATCCTTTAGTACTTCTGGCTGTTTCCCTTTCCTTCAAGGTCCTCTTTCTATTTGCATTTCCACCTAGACTGCTTGTAACTGCCCTTCAATGAGGTCAGGAAGAATGTCCGTCTCCTGAAGACTGACAACTATTATTGCAGGAAACAAACAAGCACCCTCAGCCCCAGGGTGGTGCTGGCTGGTGGGGAGCAACCCCTTTGGAGGGAGTAGGGAGAAGTGGGCGTCATAGAAACCCCCAACTCCATAATGGCCTCAGAGCCATTCATCAGAGGCTGCCAGTTCCTCTGTCGCTGGCCCAGGCCCAGAGGAGTGAGTGGCTTATTTCTGGTGCATTAGAGCGTGCGTCCATATGCAAACCAGAGGGCTATGTCTATAAATAAGATATTATAGTTAAATCAATATTGATTATTAGGAGTTAGTGTTATATTGAGAGCCATAAAACTGAATAAATATTATGGCAAAAGTGTCCTAAATCTCATGGGCAACATCACTGAGTGAGGCGGAGACACGGGCCTTGGACGGCCGGAGGCTGGACAAAGCCATTTCCTCACCCCTGCAAAGGGGCCACCAAGCAGATGGCTGTCCCTGGAAGGAGCAAGAAAAAAGGCAGTTTGGGGGCAGTAGAGATGTCCTCCACCCCTCTTCTCAGCCACATTCTTGGCTTTGTTTGGGCCAGGGTTAGATGTCACTCGGGGTACGCACAGCTGATTCTCACGGCTGAGAGCAGAAAGGCCGCTCGTTCACCCTAATGACAATTGTACTCACCAAGTTTATTTTTCTAAAAAAACCTCTTTCTAATTAAAAAGTATTTCATGTTTATTATAGAAACTATAGAAAAGACAAGATAATCAAAAAGGAGAAAATAAAATCCACCCAGAATCTTAATACCCAGAGATAATCATTAGCATTTGGGAATATACCCTTCCAGTCGCTTGTGTGTGTGTGTGTGTGTGTGTGTGTGTGTGTGTGTGTGTGTGTGTGGAAATTTTGTAATAGGTTTGGAATAGTCAGGCTGTTTTGCAATCTGGACATATTCTATTTCATGTACCAAAATGTATTTAATCAATCTCTTATTACTATACATTTAGATTGCTTCCATACTAATTAAATTACTTTTAAGTTTTGTTCATTCATTTTATAAGTAGAACTAAAAGGTGCTTATCTTTAGGAAATAAGCCTTTATTTTTCCAGTTTGACTAAGTGGAACGAAGTCTGAGACCAGAACAAAGCACTGTGTCCAGTTTCACACAGGAAGCCACTGGGCTCCCGGTGGCAGCACGGGCCTCGTCGCGGAGCAGAGGCAGCAGCGCACAGCGCCTGGCTCCAGCAGAAAGTGTGGTCAGCACAGCCTCCCTCCTCGGTCTCTGCCACCCACCTCACCTCGAGGAGTGTGGGGTCCTCTCAGAGCCCTGCACTGCCCCACCACCGACCTGCTCAGTCTGGAGAATCTGGGGGTGCCCTCCTCGTCAGAATCTGGGGGTGCCCTCCTCGTCAGTGAGCATGGGCTGGAAACAGTCATCATTTCACAGGGTCATGGCAGAAGGTAATTCCCTGGGTCCACTATCCACTGCTCCCCACCAGCTGTGCACATAGAAAGAGTCCTATCCTTTACCACTTTGAGGGACTTGGTGGGAGGCGTGACCTAAAGTTGGCCAGTCGGTCACTGTCTCCCAGGACTCTGAATCCTGAGCAATGGCCACTAGGATCACAGAGCCATTTAGAGGTTAATTTCAACAGTGGCAGAAACAGCCGTGGCGTCAGCAGTCTTGTCCTCTCCCACCCGCTCTGAGGACCCGCTTCTCAGCTTCTGTGTCCTGAACCCCAGACTTCCACAGCCTCCTCAATTCCTGCCTTTCCGGGGCCTGGTCTCCCAGCCTCCTGTTGATTAGTTATGCAGAGTTAGTTCTGCTACTTGCACACAAGAGTCCTAACTGAAACCTACTTCCTCTCCACTCCATTCACCCATACTTCAAGGCTCAAGCCAAATGTTACCTCTTCTCTGAAGCCTTCCCCAGGTGTCCTAAAGGCAATCAATATTATCTTTCTGTTTCAGTTACACAGTTCTTTGTTCATAACTCTTACAACACCTATTTTTCTCCAGACTGGTATGATAGGTCACTTTTTACCTGACACAAAGCCAGGGTTGTATTTTACACAGTAACCACAAGAGCTCGCTGAATGAATGAATGAATGAATGAATATGCATATCTATGAGAATAGGGGTAACATATTTTGTGTTCAACCACCAGCTAATGAATTGATGTTAACAGAGACACTGGATATTATTCAGTGTTCAGTTCAAATGAAAACTCACAAGCATTTCCATCTTTTGCAGCTGTGAAGAGTGAAGTCGACCTGATAGGCTGGGAACACAGGAACATTAAATTGTACGTGTTTCCTAGTGCTTTTTATTTGCATTCAGCATTAGTTGATGCACCTGGCTATTGTTAGCCCCAGCTATGCCGCAGGTCCCTCCATGATTCTATATCAAGCGTTGCAAACCGGCCACCCGCAGGCCAAATACAGCCTGCAGCTTTGTTTGACCCACACTGGTATTTTTTTGTTAAATGATTTAGTTGCCAACATTTCAGGTTCAGGAGATTTCACATAAAATTCCAGATTTCTGACTGTTTTTGAAAACTCAGAAGCTCCAACAATACCAGGTTTAGCTTCCTACCTGTCAACAACCTGCTGGAGCTAAGCGGGGGCTACTCCCCACCTGGACTCCCACCCTTTGTCTGGAGCATAAACTCTCCATGGTCCCCACAACACCTGCTTCACTTATCACCTGTCTGGTCACTGAAGACATTACTACTCTTAGTCTCTGTTCTCTAAGGTTGGTCGTTAGAGATAGAAAGATGGCTGGGTGGGGAGTCACACAAGGGGATGTCCTTCTGTTGAGTCCGTTTCCAGACTATCATGGTCCGGAAATGCATATTTAGAAGATTCTAGAAACTATCCTCTTCCTCTTTGTCCCCACCTTCCCCTATGGAGGACTTGCCTGCTTCTGTGAAGCTAAATCCAAGCTCTACCTTTCTCTTTTAGTCTGCAGAGGCACAAATCTATCCTTCCCAGCAGGCAACAGAGAGAATTATGACAGCCAGGGTCTCCAAAGCCCAAAAAGGAGCCAGTTGAAGCTATGCCCTTCCATTGTGCCACTTGGGGTGTAAACCACAGCCCAGGGGGCTCCTCAGCCTTCAAGGCTGTGTGTTGAGCATCTCCCACCAATTGGCTGGCTCGGACAGGGCAACAGGGATGAGGGCTGATGGCTCTTTAGCTTCATCGCTCTCAGGACAAAGCTCGATAGGGATGACAGTATGGGAATAAGCCTGGCTGAGCTCAACCTCCTCCCTGTGGCTCAGTCCATGACCAGGGCCCACCCTGTTTGCTCAACCCCAGGCCAGGCTGCCCCGAGGCAAGATGAGTTTGACTCTCAGCCCCTTTGTGAAACAGTGTTGTCAGAGCATGAGGATGGGATGGAGTTAGCGTTGTTTTCCAGGGGTCTCTCTTCTCTCTGTAATGAGGCACAGGGAGGGAGGAAAGGGGAGGTCTTGAGGAACATCCTTACTTCGTCTTTCTCCAACTCCCCACATCCGATCCATTTGCAAGCCTGATAGCTCTACCTCCAAAACAAATCTTGACTCCACCTCTCTTTCTGTCCATTTCTACCACCTGCATCCTAACCTAGCCACACTGTTACAGTGGCCTCCTAACCATCTCCCTGCCTTCACGATTGACCTTTTGCAACCTATTCTCAACACGCAGCCAGAGTAAGCTTTCTAAATTACAAATCAGATTTCATTTGCTTAAAACCCTCTGGAAGGCTTCTCATCACTCTTAGAATAAAACACTCTCTACCATGGCCTACAAGGCCCAGTATGCTTTGACCTTCACCTGTCTCTTGAGATGCATGTCCTAATTGTCATCCCCAAACTCACCACACTCCAGCTACACTGGCTTTTTGTTTTTGTTTTTGTTCCTTGAATTTAGCCAGGCTTATTATTCCCATCCCAGGCTCTCCCCGCCACCCAGAACACTCACATGTCTTTTTATTGCTGGTCTTTCTTGTCATCCAAGTCTCAGCTCAAATGTCACTTCCTCAGAGAATCCTTCCTAACCCTCAATCTAAAGGAGTTTACCTCTAGTGACTTTCATTTACATCACCCAGTGTTGTTTTCTTCACAGGACTAACATTACCTGAAATTATTTTAAGTATGTGCTTTCTTGTCTACTGAGGGTCCCCCCTATTAAGGATCTGAGTCCATGAGAGCTAAGCCAGCAACTCTCTTGCTTGATGCTGCTTCCCCCAGCAGCACATGGGGATATGCAATAAATAGTTGTTGAACATTAACTAGTTAATTATCCAGTGAGAGGTGATAGAGACATAAACTAAGGCATTGAGAGTGAAATGGAGAGAATATATGTGAGGTATTTAAGAACCAGAATCAACAGGGCCAAGTTCTAAATAAGACATGAGACAGCAATAGCCTTGGGCTCCAACAGCTTGGTGGGTGGCAAGATGACTCATCAATATTGGTAATTTATGGGGAGTAGGTTTAGAGGGAACAGTAATGAATTTGGCATTAAGAAGATGGTTTTGAAGTACCTGGGGGACTTCCAGGTGGTGTCCAGTTGTACACACATTTTGGAGTCCAGGAAGGAGATTTAGGCAGCTGGTTGAGATTTGGGGACATCGTGGGTGGTAGGTAAGTGACAGGCAGTCAGAGCTGCAGCCTGACCCTGAGTGCAATAAGAGGACCTAAGAGGCAGCACCAAGCACCTTAAAATTTAACAGAGCAGACAAAGCAGAAGCAGAACAGGATCCTGAGAAAGAATGTCTGAAGAGGGAGAGGGCCCAGAAATTGTTGCTAGGGAGAAACATTTCAAGAAAGGAGTGGTCAACAGCTTTAAAGGCCCTAGAGAGATCCTGAAGATACAGGCTGGAAAGTACTGCCCTTGTAGTTGGGGCATCATTAGGAGGCTTCTTGGCAGGCTCTGGGTGGATGCCAGATCAGAGTGGGTTGACGGTGAACGAGAGGGAAGTACATGGCAACAATGATGGAGTAGAAACTCCTCCAATCAATCTGACTTTGAATGGCAGGTCAAGGATATGCTAATAGCCAGGGAGGACAAAGGATGGAAGAATGATTTTTAATTGGAAAAGACCAGCAACCCAAACCTTTGATTGTATATGAGTCTGTAGTGTGGTTTAAGTTCTTTCCCAAAGGCCTGCTAATGGCCATGCAAATCACTGACTACGGTGTGTTCTAGGTACTCAGCAATCACTGTGGTAGGAAAGAGTGTTGAAACTATCCAAGAAAAGATATCAAGTTCCTCCACCAACATGAAAGAGTGTAAGGAGCAGACGACTGTGAGGAAGAAGTAAGAAGCAATGCAGTGAATAATATAATCCTCCATGACTTCAAGGGGTGAGAGGTAAGGCAGGGCTCTGCTTGAGGGTCTTTGTACTCTCCTGCCTGACTCTGATAAATGGAAGCTGAGCAATAACAACAACAAAAGACATGTCCCTGGAACATGTGTCCGAATTCTACTTCCAGCTTTATCACCAATGACGTGACCCCTCTTCAGACCTCAGTTTCCCCATCTGTACTTTAGGGACATTGACCTAGCCCTTCTCTGAGAGCCCATCATCTCTGACACTATCTCTGAAGCCAGTAGGTCTGGACTGAAATCTCAGCCCTGCTGTTTTCTACCTGTATAACCTTAGATGAGTTACTTAACTTTTCTGTATCAGGTTTTCCTCATTTTTAAAACAGGCTTCCAGCAAAGCTGTCATTTAGAATGGAAGGGAAGATAAAGCGTTTCTCAGATAAGGTCAAGTTAAAGGAGTTCATCATCACCAAGCCCTTATTATATAAAATGTTAAAGGGACTTAACCTAAGAAAAAAAAGACAAAAAATATGACAGTAAAAAGACAGCAAACTCAGATATTAACAACCACACCTAAAACAAAAGCAAACTAAGCAAACAGCTAGAACAGGAACAGAAACACAGAAATGGAATCACATGGAGGGTTAGCAACAGGGGAGTGGGAGGAGGAGAGAGGAGGAAAAGGTACAGAGAATAAGCAGCATAGACGGTGGGTAGAAAATAGACAGGGGGAGGGCAAGAATAGTATGGGAAATGTAGAAGCTAGAGAACTTATGACACATGGACATGAACTAAAGGGGGGAATGTAGGTGGGAGGGGGTGCGCAGGGTGGAGGGGAATGATGGGGTAGAAGTGGGACAACTATAATAGCATAATCAATAAAATATATTTTTTTAAAAAAACAGGCTTCAGCCCTGACCAGTGTGGCTCAGTTAGTTGGCTGGGCATTGCCCTGCAAAGCAAAAGGTCACCAGTTTGATTCCCAGTCAGGGCACATGCCTGGGTTGGGGGGACAGGTCTCCAGTCAGGGGGCATGCGAGAGGCAACTGATGGATGTTTCTCTCTCACATTGACGTTTCTCTTCCTCTCCTTCTCCTTTCCTTCTCTCTAAAAATAAATCAAATCTTAAAAACAAAAGTAAAAAAAACAGGGTCAATCATGCTACCTCAAGTTGTTGTGAAGATGAAACGAAAATTATTTATATATATAAAACAGCCTAAAGATAGTGCCTGTGACCTACAAGAGCACTATAGAGGCATTGGCTAATATTATTATGGTAATCACTCAGTCCAGGAGAGACCCCCAAGTGAGTGAAGCATTCTAGTCTCACTTGGAAGGTCAGGGGAGAGGAGACTCTAGAACAGGGTGGGCAAACTTGTGTAAAGAACTAGACAGTAAATATTTTAGGCTTTGTGGGCTATCTGGCCTCTGTCACAATCACTCACCTCTGCCATTGTGGTGGGAAACAGCTACAGAGAGTGTGTAAATGAATGGGAGTGACTGCTTTCCAATAAAACTTTGTTTACAAAATAGGCAGATTTTCAGACCCCTGTTATCAAACAAGAGACCTTAGATAGAGGGATGGTGAGTTTCCTCTCTAGTGGCTAGAACTAAGAATTTTTATGCATCCCGACCCAGGCCAGGGGTCTGACCACACTTCTGGCGGCAGACTCACCAAGATAAAGCTCAGAACTCACGGAACAAGCAAATAATAAACGAGTTTTGAAAATAATTAAAATTGAAAATTGATTGTCTGGGCCAGAGCAGATTTATGCAAAGGGGCCCTGCTCCACGGGGAGTGAAAGGAGGGTTTCTAAGCTCTGTGTTGAACAAGCTAAGCATTTTTTTAGATTATTCCCAGCATAATATGCCAAAGGGAATAGGCTCCATTTATTATTTCCTTAAAAAAATCAATGAGCTGAAACATTCCCTCTAGACCTATAATATTTATTTCAATGTTCTGTCAATAAATATAACAAGGTTAGCTTTCTATCAGTTTAGTTGGAAGAATCATTTGAGGGAAGTTCTATTTGTTAAGCTCGATTACAGAAAGCAATCAATAGGGGAAAATTCCCTGGTCACTCTAGGCAAGAAATATAGAGCTCAGAGGAGCCATCCCAGGAAGGAGATTGATGCCACTGCCCCATAAGCCCTCCCTCCTCCCCCCAGAAGTAGGAGATGTGGGTGCAATGTTGAGTTATGAAGTGCCAAGCTGGAGCAGTCCCCATCCGGTGCTGATAAGGAAACTGGGGCTCAGAGAGAAAAAAGGAATTATTCCGAATCCTGGAGTAACAGAATCTAAACTCAAATCTACATATTCTGATCTCAGATTTCTCCCAGGTCTTGAGTTGTGTGGATGACTCAGTTTGGACAGTGGGATACAGAGACTTATAGAGAAAGAATGTTTTTCTCTCATTTGAATTCAGCTCCATTGAATAGAGCTTTCCAAATGATGAATAAGGGTAAGAGAGCTCAGAAGGTATTGAAAGGACAGGGCAGAAATATGCCCTCTATGACCTGGGGATTCCTGGGGACTTGGAGATTTAGAAGAAATGTTTCACCATTTTACCTTCACCCCTCAACACGCACGCGCACACACACATGCATGCTGAGCTGGCTCTCTCCTAGATATGCCCTCTCTCCTAGAACTCGAGTCTCACCTTTTGACATTGCTGCTGGGCTGGATGGATGGACCCATTCAACTATACCTAAAACTTCCATGAGATGAGTAATGGGCAGCATGGGATTTGGGGTCAGAAGACTTCACAAGTTGGCCCGGCTTCTTCACCAAAATCTTGGCTGGATGAAATCATTTCACCTCTCCAAGCTTCTCTTTGCCATATGTAAACTGGGAGAACTAACGATGACACCTTACTTGTAAGGTAGAGGGAATATAAGAAATACGATATTGCTAGACAGATACAAATAAGTATTAGTATTATTAACGGTTGAATTATCATTAATAACATTTACTGAATGGTATGTGCCAAACATTGAGCTGATATGTGATATATCACATTTAATTCTCACAACAACATAACGAGGTAAATAGCATAAATTATCTCCATGTTACAAATAAGGAAACTAAGGTTTGGAGGTTAAATAACTCGCCCAAGGTCACAAAGCCAGGAAATGATGGAGTGAAAATTTGAACCCAAGTAATTCAACTCCAAAACCTGTACTTATAACCTCTGCAGTCAGAACTCCAGTAGTCCTGACCCAAGAGGAGGTTGCCTTCCTCACCTCATCCCATTCCCCAGTCACCACCTCATTCTGAAAAGCTGAGTCCTAAGACAGGCGTGGGTCTTCATCTCTCACCCCTAGGTCTTCATAACCTTGAATATCCAAATAAGGCTTTAGTGAGTCAAGTGCTTTGCGGACATTTCCCAAAGCCATGCCTCATCAGTGAGAGGTCTTGGACTTTTGCTTAGTCCCTCACCAATGGACTAAATCATTCCAAACGTAAAGTGACAACAACTCCCTGAACTGTCACTGAGGTTGGGTAGGAATTTGGGAAGAAAAATATACCTAATGCAGTTGGAAAAATACTTGAGTTCCTCACCTTCCATTATTTTAGGCATTAGAAATACAAATGTATTCAACAGACCGCTGAACATTACAATCTGCTTGTTCCCCAGTATATCCAAAACTGAATTCAATATCCTACCAACCAGTCACCCAAGCCAGAAACCTGGGATTTATCAGACTCTGCCCCACCTATCACCTGGCCCAGCACACATTTACTGCCCCTGGGTACAAGTACAGTCCCATTACTTTGATAACTTGGAGCCCCCAGCTAACTGATGACAGGAAATCTAGTCTTTTGAAAAGTTTTCTTCCAACCCACTTCTTTGAACCCACCCTATCAAGAATTTCTGAGACCCTTAAAGGCTGCCACCATGTTCCCACAAAACAGTTCTGACTCCTGCCCATTCCAGAAACAATCAGCTAAACACCACAGCCTTGGAACCCAAGAGTTTTTCAGAGATGCCACTCTGAGTGGCTTGAACAGAAGTAGAATTCAGAGAACAGTCTTCTTTGGGTTAGGCTAAGCTAGAAAGGTCCTATCACAGGATTCTAGAGCACCACAGTGCTGTTAGATTCAATACTAAATCTCTTTGATTCACACATATAGTCCTTTCCTACTAGAAGACAGCTACCAACAAGAGATCAAAGCAGGACTTGCCTGAGAGCCACTGACCAGCCTTGCAGAGGACAATGAGCACATGGACAGACATGTGAGCATGCACCAAGACAAGCTCTGAACAGATTGATCTGAAAGAGATAAAGGGACCTCTTGTCTTATCAGTTCTGCTCCCTAAATATCTCAAGTCCATTTTCTTTTCTCTCTTTCTATACCACCACCATCATATGAGTTTAAACCACCACCATCTCTTGTTTGGACTATCATAATTGCCTCCTAATTAGACTCCCTACATCTACTCCGGCCTCTCAAATGCCTTCTCCACACAGCCACCAGAGTCATCTCTTTAAAATGCAAATCTGATCATGTACCACCCTTGCTTAAAACCCTTCAGTGGATTCCACTACACATAGGACAAAATTTAAAACCCTACTGTCTTACTCCGTTCCCCTAAAAGCACCCTGAGACCTGGACTTGGGTGCAAAAGATAGTCTCAAGGAGTACAAGTAAAGCAGAGAATGAGGAAAGTTCATGAGGAAGTAGAAAAGTTTTAGACTTACTCATTATACAGCAGCAACCCTAGCTCCTTCCTTTGTATACTGGTCTACTAGCATGAGGAATCCAAAACAACTAGCTGGGAATCTTTGTCAATGGAGTCCTTACCGCTTCCCCTTGTGGAAGTATCTCAATCCCCATAGCCCAGAACCTTGAGTCCCACAGAGCGTTAAGATGCTAGGACAGGAAGTACAAGCTTCCCCAAGTTGGTCCCTGGAAGGGATGGTGAGATAGCCCAATCTCGCTTTCATCCATTGGTTCTCAGATCCATATATGCTAGCTATTGAAACAAATGTTACTTAATGGCCATTAGTATAATGTATATACCATATTCTGGAAAACAGAATCTTAATTTTGCAGGGTATCATTTCTCACACTGCCAGCTTGCTGAGTTTTTAAGGGGCCATCAACATCCTCTGAGGCTGACAGCTTCCAGGGAATCTGATATGCAATAGGACCAATGAATCCCGGTGTGATGAGACCATTGTCATACCTCCTTTGCAGTAGAGTCTTGGTCCGAGACAACACTATGTGGAATCCCATTTCAGTATTAAATCAAATACTCCGTAAGCTTTTGGATGGTGGTACTGGATAGGAACTGCAGACAGGGAAGTCAAACCCATATCCAGAGTATTTGTCATTCTCAGCAAGGACAAATTGCTGTCCCTTGCAGGGGCACTTGCCACCAAGGGGTTGGTCATTCTCTACAAGGATCAGACCATACTGAGTATTCAGCGTTGGCCTCCGCTCCTGACAGGTCATACATAAATCAGCTACATAGCTAGCTCAGGCTTGGTGAGAGGCCTGTGCATGGCCTCCATCCCTGCCACCATGCTACCCTTCCTCGGGCCCATCATGCTCATGTGGAAGGCTCAGGACAGGGGCTGGCTGACTTCCAATAGGTATTGAAAACATTCAATGGTTTATTGGATTTTTTTTTTCAGAGTAAATTACATCTTATTTTATTTTATTTACAGAGAATTGGGACCAAAAGGTAGTATTTGGAAAATAGCACACAGGTGAGACACACCAGCAAGAAGCCTGTTATAAATACTCCATGTGCTCTATGTAGAGGGAGCATGAGGTCCTGGGAGGACCATTTAGAAGGAGCATCTCTCTACCAACCTCTGGGTTTACACCAATTCACCTGTCTGCCAGCAGCAGCTGCCACCCACCGCATCAACCAGAGTTGAGAGCACGTCCTGCAAACAACACTGCAAGTACAGTACCCTTCAGGAGTCTTCTTGTCCCCTAGTTATTTAAGGCCTTATCTACACCGGATGCTCTCCAGTGAGCATTGATGAGCAACACAAAAACCTGAAAACTTTGTGTCCATTCCCATAGGGCCATCCACACCCATTATCCCCAGGCTTATTTTGGTCATTCAATCTTGCCACTTCCAGGTCCTTGACCAATTAGCCAAGCAATTCACCCAATAGTCTGCTTAGTAGTCTATGTATATGCTCACCTCAGACCACATCACCCTCCATAAAAAGTTGACAACCAAACCACACTCCCTGATGCTCTACCTCGTGGAAGGTTTTTCTCTCAGCAGTGTCCTTTAGGCCACCAACATACTGAGCTGACCCATCTGTGGGCCAGCTCAGGATTTTCCCTTTTCCATTAGCTGATCATGGAATCTCTTCACATGGTGATATACATGAGCCGAGAGGAAGCTGTTCTGCAAAGAAAGATGACATGGGAGACTAAGCCACCTGTGAGTGTACTTATTTGTGCCTTCTCGACCTGTTCAGATCTGACTCGAATGTACCATTTCTACCATACAATGGATTGCTGATGCATCTACCTAACCTTGTGACTCAGATCTGGTAATACTAAATGCATGATGGGCAGCGCTGGCCCTATAGTCACCTGATGGTCCATAGCCAGGTGCTCAGTCTCTGCTAGGGCCCAGGACCATTCCAGGAACTAGTTTCCAGCATTGAGTAGTTCTCTGCTACAAAAGATATCGCCTTGCTCTATAACTCTAATCCTGCGATTCTCCTCATAAGGCTTGCTAGACTCTACCATAGATACCCCTAATACTGCTGTAGTTACCAGGCCATATGGCCAAGAGTCAGGCAGGTTACACTGCAGCCCAGACTTGCTGTTGAACCCTCTTTGGGTGTAGGGTTCATTCTGAACTGGCAACTTCCTGAGCCCCTTCACAAATGGATTAGAACACTATTTCTGAGTATAGTATATGCACTGCCTCAAAACTCCAAAGAGGCCTGCCAAGCACTGTACCTCTTTCTTAGTGGTAAGAGATTCAAGGAGCAACTTCTAAAAGCTTTACCAATGTATCAAGCCCTAAATCTTTGTAGGGCTTAAGTCCCACCTTCTGACATGTACATCTCTTCCTAGGATATCCAGAGTCCGTGCCACTGCCTGTTCATTGGGTTCAGTGAGCATCACCATGTTTTTGGAATGTCAAGACAACCAAAGTCCTTTTAGACTATATTGTGACAGAAAGCAAGAAAATTAACATAGCCTTGGGGCAAGACAGTGAATATATATTGCTGTCCTTCCCACGTGAATACAAACTCCTTTTAATTCTTTTTCCTGGTGGGAATTGAAAAGATCTAATGCTGCATATCAAAAGCTGGAGGCTATATTGATCTGTTCTAGTAAAGACACCACATTCAGCTCAGCAGCTACAACTGCGGCTCCAACACGTATGGTTGTCTGCTGTCAGCATCCTCGACCAGTCTAATCTGTCAGGGACTATACCAATGACTCAGACAGGATCAGAAAGTCAACCCTGAATTCTTTAAGTCATTATGGCAACGCTAATTTCTACAATGCCACCATGGAATGGTTTTAGATTTCATACCCTGACCAACAATTTGGAGAGCATTTTTGAAGCCCTCCACTTGGGCTTCTCACCATAATGATTAGAGAACCAACGTGAAGGCTTGGGCAACTACCAAGTACATTTATTCTAATTATATACTTAGAAACCAGGAAAATGAATAAAGAGTCAGTGCGTGGGTTCATTGGAGCCACTGCGAGAGAGTTAAATTAGGGCTCTTGATATGCCCCAACTCTCTTATGGGGCCATTGTAGCATTTGGGTTCCCAACTCAGATCCGAAATTCAATGGCCCCCAGAAGAGTTTCATGTTCTCTCTTTCCCCCAGTGTTACTCTGAAAAACAGCTATAGGTCCCTTGGGAGCAAGACTGGGGAAATGTTTACTGCAGATACTTGAAGTGATATTGCAGGGTCTTTCCTCAAGGGAAGTTGGCCTCCCCTACAATCAATAGACTCAGAGTCAGAAGAACAGCTCAGATCTGGGAAATGAATAAACATTCATTATTTCTCTTGCAGAGGCTGTTAGAAACCTTTTGTTCATCAGTCTTGATCTTTTTTGGTTTCAGATGAGACCGGGCGCATTCAGGGTGGTATGGCTGTAGAAAGATCTCTTTTGGTTTCAAAGTCAAGTGATACCCTTGCTGGCTACCCATATAGCTAGACCCTAGGAACATGGTCTACTATTTATCAGCAAAATTTTAACAGTGGGGAATTGTAACCCACCCAAACACTGTTTTGACATTGTTTCTGTAAGTGCTGACTCTGACTAATATGTAGTTTATAGATAAACAGTATGTTTGTACAAGAATCCTAGGAACTAACTTCAAAAGATACAGTCTCTGACCTTCAGACATCCCAGCTCCAGGGGATTTGCTGATCTCCAACCGGGGAGCCAGGGTGATGTGAATCTGATAGAGGACTTAAGAGTTGGAAATTTTTAGTTTAAGTAACAGCTAATAAGCTTAGTAATCAATGCATGTAAAAGCATTTGTTCCAGGAACTGAAGGTATGACCCACCCTGACTCCAGGAGACCATAAGCAGTTCCACCTTTGTTCCTCAGGACTACAAGCAATTCAGGATGGTATCTGAGCCATTGTGCACCAGGGTGAGACGACCACCACCCAGGACACAGCTAAAGACCACCCGCCAAGAGCGAGAATGCTGACAGTTGTTTCTTTTAATCCAATTAACTTTTCCCTGAATTCCAAACCCCTTACCTACACTTTGTTCTCCTTATAAAAAGGGCCATTTAAAAATGGAATTTAAGATGACCTGTTAGGGTATGAACATACCATCTTCTCAGATCACGGGCCATCTGAATAAAGTGCCCATAAAGATTCAATCGATGTCATTGCTTATTGGGTTTGGTAGTGACAGACAGCCCAAACTCCAGTGTCTTTTCCGGTTTCAAACTCAGGATGACTAAACCAGGATGATGCACACCAGATCACCATTTTCCTTATCGAAATGGACTGTGCTTTTCTGTACACAGAGATCTTTTCAACCCCTCCCTTGATCTCTTTGTTCTGCTTCCCCTCTCCCTCCTTATGAAAACCTCTGCCTGCACTGAGAGGTGAAGATGAGCTTTGAGACATGGGTCCCCCATCTTCTCAGGTGACCAGCACCTGTCTCTCGAGTGCTGGCTTTTGAAGCAGCAGGCAACCAGACCTGCATTCAGTTCCCGGATCCCTTTGGGTCTAAGTGCCTATCTGCCATTCCAGCTTCACTCTTTGCTGTGATAAACAACCCCCTTTCCACTGTCAGTGACTTGCTGGCACGTAGCCTCTGCCATTCCAAAATCCTGTCCTCCCCATTGTCACTGGGCTTCATTCCATGGCAGCATCTCTTACCATCAGCCCTCGCCTCCACTGAGGATAGCCAGCACTGAGCCCCTCAGTGATGCTGTCGACCCCTGACTAGCACATTCCTTAATGCTTCAGTGAAGGGGGTGCCCAGAACACATGACTGGTCTCAAAGTCATAGGCCGCATCTCTAAATCCTCTGACCGTTGCTTCAGTACTCTACCAATGTAACTCCAGCACCGTCACCTAACGTACTGCTGGCCAGCATCACGTTCAGACTTCACAGAGACATCCCAGTAGCATCTGCTCGGATTTCTTAGCACTGGCTCCAAGTGTCCTTGCCAGACATTAAATCCAGAGTCTAAGGGGAGCAGCCCTATATCAATAAACACCCCTTAATCTGCACTTACATTCCCACCCCCCAATCCCAGGCCCAAACTTTCAGGATCCACCTCTATCTATATTCCCCTAGTTCCCACTGATATACAGGGTCTGGCAGGAATAACGCCTGCTTGTGTGTGGTTGGTAGGGTAATAAAGTGGGTGTAATAATTTATAGTTTTAATTTGAACATTTCATCTGAAATGTCATATGGTATCCTTAAATGTGATATTGTTGTGTTGCAGAAATACATGCTTATGATTTTGTAATAAAATATTTTGTAATAAAAAGGGGGCGTTATTTGTGCTGGACCCTGGGTATTGACAGTTATTGTGGCTCCTGCGATGACAAGCTATTTTCTTCTGTGGCAGGGTCTGATCTTCCCTGCTCAGGCTCTGCTGAGACCTGATTTTCTACTTTTATGATGACTTTTGGAGTCACAGGTTAAAGATAAGGGAGCCACAAAATGGAAGGGGCCTGAGTCCCTCAATTGCCACTGGGAAGAAAGTCACCAATGATTGGGAATACCTACTTTGGAAGCAAGAAATAAACTTTTGCTCTGTTAAGACATTGAGTAGTTAAGCATTTCTCTGTTATGGCAGCTGGCCTTACCTCCATGCCTTAGAACCCAAGACAGACTGACCCAAGGCTCCCGAAAGAGGAGGAACATTTCCCTTAAAGCTAAACATTACCTCACAACTCTGTATTTCCCCTCCAGGACCGACCTCCTCCCAGGGTGACTGAAATTGGGAATGTCGGTCCCTCTCGAGAGAAATCTTACCCTCCACCCACGGAGATGTGATCGGGCCCTTAAGCTTCAGCCCCCAGCAAGGTGATTAAACAGCAATCCAACATTCATACATTCCCTAAAATCGGAGCTTGCAGCCTTAAAACCTCCTGTGGGTCCTCAGCAGCCCCACAGGCTGGGCGAGGCTGTGCTCAGCCCAGCTTCTTTTCCTCTTCCTATCAACATTTCAAGCTTTCTCATCCACGCTTCTTACTCATGCTTATCTTACTCCCCCACCCTGCCCCCAAATTGCTTTTGAATCAAAGGAAAAGGAAGAAGGAAAAGAAATGTGAAAAAAAAAAAAGAGGAGAGGTAAGAGGACCATTTGTAAAATATGCTACTGTGCCGTCTCTGTCCCACAGACGACCATCCTGGGGACTCCAGGGGACACGTCCTGTTTTCTCAGAGTCAAGGCCCAGAAGCAGTATCATGTCTGAGACAGAACTCCATATCTGGAGTCTAGAGGCTGGACTCTGGACCCGACTCAGTCACTCACTGGCCCTGAGCCTTGTCAACTCTCCGGATCTTGCTTTTGGCATCTGGAGGTAATTCCTATTTCCCAGGCCACATGAGCCAGAGGTAAGAATTAGAGCAAATAATAGCCCAAAAGGCCCAGAAATGGATGCACCATCACTGGTATCAATGCCACCGTCACTATAGCTGTCGCTGAACCACTGTCGGCACCACTCGGTCATTCACGCAGCACAGGTAGACTGTGTGGGAACGCCAGACAACAAGGGTGTCGTGGCCCCTGCTCTCCTACAACTCACATTCTACTTACTGGAAGAAACAAGCTTTCATCAGACAATCAAATAAATTAGTGTTTAATTACAAACTGACATAAAGATTCTGAAGGAAGGCAAACTGTATTATGAGAACAAATAAAGAATAAGTTGGCTTATGTGCTTCTCTTAGGACATAATATGTGAACTGACATCTGAGCCATGAGTAGGAGTTGACCAGGAAGAGAGGGAGAGAAGGAAGAGCAGCCCACGCAGACGGTATAACAGGGGCCCAGGTTCTGCGATGGGGGAGAGGGCTGCGAAAGCAGTGGGGAGGAAAGGCAGGCATGGAGGGATCAGAGAGGCCAAGGTGGGGGGACTGCCATGCAGCGAGGCTAAAAAGGCAGGCAGGAGCCCAGCCCCGTGGGCCTGCAGGCCCCACTGAAGATTTTGGTCTTCCTGGTAAGACCAACAGGAGGCCAGTGAAGAAAAAAGTATCATGACCACGTGGGTGTTTGGAGAAGATCCGGTTGGCTGTGATGAAGACAATGAATTGGGAGCAGCAAGAGCAGAAGAAAAAAGACAAGTGAGGAGCCCTTCACAGGAAGCCAGGCAAAAGATGATGAAGGCTTAAGACCGTGGATGTAAAATTAACAGGACTTGGGTGATGGGCGGATAACGGGCTACGAGCAGCTGCTACTGACATCTTGTGCTCTAAGCGTCTCATGAAATTTGCAAGGTTCTTTTCGTTTTGAACAATGGAATCTCACTTTACATAGGGGTTAGATTTTGAAGTCTGTGCATAAGACAAGAATTGCGTATAGTCAAAAGTACCCTTGAAAAAAACTCTTAAACCACTCATACAGGCCAGTATCCATGGGTTCATTTACACAGACAAGAACAGGAATTTTTAGGCACACTGAATCTAGAGAAGTGCTGAATGAGAATAAAGAAAACCAAGAAAGAAATCCCACATGCAAATGTCTGGGCATTCAGATCACTCTGCCTTTGAGACAACTATTCAAATTCCCAGTAGCAAATGAGGAGATTGCAGACAGGGAAAGGGAGAGAATCGAAGTACTTATAGGTAGAAGGGGTAGAAATATTTAAAATGCTTGCTGAATATTTATTCCATTCAGTTTTAACATTAAGCCTTTATAACTCTAATGTGTACTAACGTATTAGTTTCTTATGTTAGGTAGCCTGCGTGGAAGATTCCCACTCCAACATCTACTCTGGCCTCTACCCCTCCTTCTGTGAAGGTGAGTTCTTTCCCAAGAGCCCTGCCCCCAGCCACTCCAGATTCACCTAAACGCTAATGTGAGCTCGGCCTTGGCCAAGCCAGGACTCTTGTATCAGTCAGGATACGAGGTCATGCTACGGTGATAAACAACCCCTTAATCTTAATCTTACTGGCTTTAAATAATAACTATTTCTTACTCATGCCACTTGCACATTATGGCTTGGTTGGGGCTCCACTGTACATCTCCTCACTTAATGGATGGAGCAGACCCAATTTCCAGCATTGCCAGTCACCAAGGCAGAGGGACAGAGAGCTCCAGAGAAGGCTTCACGCAGCAATTCAATGCCCGGATACGGCACGAGTCACTTCCACTCACAACTCATTGGCCAGAATTAATCACCAGGCTTCACCCAACCACAAGAGGGCCAAGAAGTACAATCCTTCCATGTGTTCAGCAGGTGCGTAGCCAGAAATATTTGACAAACAACACTAATGACTTCCACATGCTCTAAATGCACAATGACAAGAGAGAGGAGAGACAGGCTTTAATTATTAAGGCTGTGTTTGGATCCCAGGCCCTGTACAACCATGTGGCTGAATAAAATGTGCCCCCGCTCCTGCCCCAGGGGGCAGAGTCTGCGCCCAAAATAGACTCCCAGACAGCATTTGGATGAGCTATCTTGGAAATTAAAGAGGCAGATGACAGCCTGAGGCTTGGCTCCACTACCTCTCCACCCTCTCCCCAGGCTCTGTGGAGACCAAACACAGCAGGAGGAATATTAGGGCTGGAGCCCACTCTTAAAAAAAAAATCTCTGACAGCTCACGGAAGCGCCTGGGTTGGGGCAATGGAAAGAAAGCTGAATCCTACACTCCAGGAGCTCCTGGCACAATGACGGCTGTATGCTGTGGTAGGTAGTTTCCAAATATGGTCCTCAACCACTCTCCCTCCTCCCTAGACAGGAACAGGGCTCTTCCCATCAACAGGTGGAGCCTGTTCGCCCTCCCCTTGAATCTGGCAAGCCTTGTCAATTGCTTTGACCAATGGAATGCAACAGAGTGAGGTTCTAAACTTTCTAAACCCAGGTCTTAAGAGGAATGGCCATTTCCAGTTCTTCCCTCTTGAAGCCCAGCCGCCATACCATAGAGGCCAGGCAGAGAGAAGCCCTGGCTCAGTCACAGCGGGGCTCAAGTCGAGTGAAGCCACAAAGAGAACTAAGCTACACCATACGGAGCAGTCAACCCATTAAATCACCCGAGCAAAAGCAATAATTATCTGAAGCCATGAAGCTGGGGGTGGGGTGGGAGTGGAGAGTTGTTACACAGCAACAGATAAGTGAAAAATACAAAATAGGTGGATATGCAGGCTTCTGAGGGAGCCCAGTGTAAGCAGATTTAAGAATACTTTAAGAGGGGTTTTCAGGGAGAAAAAAAAGAGGTGTTTTCTTTTGGGTTCTCTGGAAACAGACTTTGAAACAGAATTGCATGAGGTTTATTGGAAGTATTGGGAGGAGGTGCTGTGGAGAGATACACCACTAAAATGAGGAAGCTGGGATTAGACCAGCAATGTGGCGGCAACTGAGGCCTTAGCCAATCCAGAAGCAGCTCTGGATAGGGAGGAAATTCAGAGTTGTCCCAAACTGAGACGAGAGATGTGGGCCTTTCTGCCCTCTTCAGCTAGCATTGTCCGTGGGCTGGCCCCAGAGAGGTCATCGCCTTAGGCAAGGTGGCTCTCTGCAGCTGAGGACAGTCCCCGTGCAGGAGTGCGGCTGTGAGCCCTTAGAGGCAGTGTTCTCAGTAGCTGAGGCTAGAGGGGCCAGCCCTGAAGAAGGGAGCTGGGGGGACACAGTATCTTCCACAGAAGGTGACCAGTGGCACACGAATGGGGACAGGGAAGTGCCTGGTAAAGCGAGGAAAGGGAAGGAGTTTTCAAGCAAAAGAAACAGCAAAAACCAAGGCTCAGCTGTGGGAACATGTATGGCAAGTACAAAAGGAAGAATTCACATATTACAAGCGGACTTTATCCAGAGGCAAAAAGGAGCTGCTGAGCAGGACAGAGACAAGATGAGGTATGTTTTAGGAAGATTCCTTGGGTGGCAGCAGAGTAGAGACCAGAGGCAGAGAGACTGTCCATGGTGCAGGAGAGAAAAACAGTTACACCCCTGGACCTGCTTGTGTCCGCTGACCAAGTCCTAAAGCAACTCAATCAATAGGCAGGTCATGATGGGCTGCCAGGAGGAGTAGGCCCTGGAGTCAGGGGGTAGGGGCATCACATGATGCTTGGCACCTTGCAAGTTAGAAGCCTCTGCATCATCTTCAAGCATGGGGAAGGCAAAGGGCGCTCTGCTGCCTCAGAGGGCTCAGCGTGGCTTGGGATTTCAAGACATTCAAGTGCATCAACCCACATGTCCCTGTTCCAAAAGTTAGGGCTCCACTCCTTCCCAATCAAGGCCCTGAATGATCAGGCACACCCAACTTTCTCTGTCAAGAATTCAATTTTCTCTGGAAATCTGCTATTCTTATAATTAATTCCTGGGCCAAACTTCAGTTTTTTCTGCCCCCTGGCTGCAGAAGAAACTCTCTTTATCTGGTGGCAAGGAGGTCCTCTGACTTTCACACTTGACCTTAAATGGGTGATTAATCACCCTCTCAGCCTTCCGCTATCTTTTTCCAAGGCTGATAGCCCCCAGCCACAATCATCTGATTCCACAGTCTTTATCATTAATTACTACAACACATCCTCTGAGCCTCTCGGTGTCTGTGATACCGCTCCCACCAGTGTGTTCCCTTCCACCAGTACCCCATCCTGAGTTCGCCACTGGTGCCAGTTTAACACTTGCACCACTAGAGCATGTCAGAGGTCATTAGTACTTCTACTCACCACAGTACTGGGCTTCTTATGACTGACTGGCCAGCGGGTGATACAACCCCAAAATGCCATCTAAGCATATTTCCTAGGCACCACTCCGAGCGCCAGCTATAGCAGGTCAGGTTTCCTAGAAACACATTGAAAATGGAGATTTGCATGCAGAGGGCTTATTGGGAATTGATCTCAGTAATGTCACCTGTAAAAGAGGGAGGGCAACAGGATGGGGCAAAAGGAGAAGCTGAACTCCTGTGGAATTCTCCGTTGCAGAAGGTGATACTTTTGCAACAGAGGCCTCAGTCAGTCCAATCTCTAGAACAGGTATGGCCCTTTCGAGATGTCCCCAAATGAGGCAAGAATAATCAGCCATTGAATTTGAACTGCCTTTAGGGAGGGGCATAACCTTGGGAAAGCCCTTTCCCCTGGGCCAAAGACAATGCTTGGGAAGAGACCCAGCTGAAAACTATTGGCCACCATTGTTTCCATTGGCTAGGAGAATGAACACCTCAATCCTGAGGGAGGTACCTGGGGACCATACCTCAGCAGCCGCTATACCCAGAGAGTAATCTTAACCAATGCAAGATGGAGAGTGGTGATCAGTAATAGTTGTTGCTAAGGCCAAGTAGACATCCCCTGGACTTGACCACAAGGAGCTCACTGGAGACTGGGAAGCAAGTTCATTCAGGGGAACAATGAGGGAGAAGCTCATGCAGAAGGGAAAGAGTGAGGAGAAGGTAGGGGTGCAGAGATGACTCTTTTGACCTCTCCAGAACCTATTAATGACTGGTGTGGATGAAGAAAAGCTGCTCTATAGAAAGTAACCTCACAGGGTGAGCTGATCATAAATTCCTAACTGGGCAGATCATGGTGGGTAAGGCAAAGATAGACCTTATCTTTGCCTTAAGCAAGCCCTGTCCATTGTTTCATCTAGGTTAACACACCTTTGAAATATGCCACAACGCCCTCAGGAAAGCACATAGTCTTGTTAACTAGCCTGTAATCGAATCCCTGCCTTGCTCTCTCCCACCTCCATAGAATCTTCCCTCCTTTTCCACCTTAATTTCAGATGCATAAAAGAAGCTGTAAAACTGTTATTCTGCAGAGTATTTGAGACCTTGTTCCCTGACATATGTCCTCAGTTTGGCTCAGATAAACTCTAATAAAAGTTCTCTACAGGTCCGGACATTTCTTACATTACCACTGGCTTCCTATGGGGTCCTAAAAGAAGTTATCCTTTAGGAATGTATAGCTTTGAGTATCGCTTGCATTAACTCCACACAAACGTATACAGACACATATACACCCTCAGGTACATGATGAGACTTCCATGGCCTGTGATGGGATACCTGTCCTCATCAGCCAAAAACTGAGCTCAGCAAGTGAGACCTGCAGAAACAGAGCCCACCTCTACCTGTACACGAGTAGGTACCCCAATTGGGGTCTCAGCTTTGTCTTTAAGTCTAATCAGAATTCTGGGAGAGCATGATGCTAAGCGAAATAAGCCAGGCGGTGAAAGACAAATACCATATGATCTCACCTTTAACAGGAACCTAATCAACAAAACAAACAAACAAGCATAATATAACCAAAGACAATGCAACTGAGAACAAGCTGACAGTCACCAGAGGGGAGGGAATTTCAGGGGAAAAGGGGAAGTGTTTGGAGAAAAAAGTATGGAGGACATGTGGACAAAAACTAGGCAGGGTGGAAATGGGAGGGAGGTGGGGAGGGCTGGGGTGATGGGCTGGGATGGGAGTAAAAGACAGAAAACTGTACAAGAACAGCAATTAAAATAAAAATTAAAAAAAAAAAAAGAATTCTGCAGCAACCCAAAACAAGGAGGGTCCAAGATACTAAAATCGTTATTAACAACAGATAATATTTATTGATTACCAATAATCAATCAATGTTAGGGAGGAAAACATTTTTTCCTCACCCTTCTAAGTTCTTCTGGCTGGTCTAAGAATTAAATTGACATGAGACAGATTAATAGGAAAAAATCAAATTTAATTATGTGTGTGGGGGGAATCCATATAAACATGAGAAATTCCAAAGACAATCAGGACAACTGAGGCTTATATGCCATTTTGAGCTAAAGAGAAGGGGACCTTCTAAGAAGGAGGAGGAGAAAGGGAAGGAAGGCAATTCACAGGAAGATGAAAAGAGCAAATGTTTAGTAAACAAATGTTTGTTGGGCCATACAGGGACAGTGGGACAGGGAGGGAAATTTTAGCAACTAGACTTTGCTGGGTTCCTCCCTGTCTGCCACATCTAGTTCATATTACAAGATAGTTATGTATGGGGATGGCTCCCTTCCTGGAGCAGGTCCTCTGTCTAAATTCTGTTAGATGAGTAGGAGGAAGGTCAAGGTTCTTCCTGAGTCTTTTGTTTCTTTAAAATAATCCTTATGCTGAAGGAACACATCTTGGGGTGGGAAATTTTGTTCCCCTAAACCAGCTTTGTTCCAGGCACCTGTTAAGAGCTTTACAAGCATTAACTCATTTTATCCTCTCTAAACTCCTTGAGATGGATACTTCTATTATACCATTTTATAGATGAGAAGCAGAGGCTCCAAGAAGTTCAACCACTTGCCCACAGTTGCACAACTGCTTGGCGGCAGAACTGGGATTGTGATTCCAGTAAGGTTCATGACACAGACAAACAGGGTGTTGATCGTGAGCAGGCTCATTCATTCATGCAGCAAATACGTATGGAGAACCCACTGTGAGTCAAAACTGTTCTAGGCACTTAGGAAGCACCAGGGAGCTCACTTTCTAGCAGGAGAAATAACTATAATACAGTTACATTTACTCATTTATGTATGTTAAAAGGTGTAGTGGATGCTGTGCTGTGGTGCCCAGATCCCCCAGTTCTGAACTGCAGCACTCAGTCCCCAAAGTGCTGGGAATGCTGTGGCCCACAGCCTTCAGCTTAGTCACTCTCCTCCAGTACTGGCCTCAGAGAAGCCACCTGCTTCACCCAAGGTCACTCCCCTTCCACTAGGGCAGCCCATATCCAATATCTGGTAGACAAGGGGTTGTGAAGGCCCCAGCTCTCTTGCCTCTTCCTGGTTTCTGGCACAGAGATCCTAAAATCCTTAGAATTTACTAAGTGATGAGAACAATGGAGGTGTCTTTTGTTATGTCAATGAGGTGACTTTTGGAAAGCCCCTAGGTAACCTAAGGATGGGGGCTGGTTGCCAGGGAAACCAACCACAGGATTAGAGGGTTGGAATTTTCAGCTCAACCTCCACCTCTGTGGAGGAAAGAGGGGCTGGAGATTGAGTTCAATCTCCAATGGCCAGTGATTGAACCAATGAGGCCTATAACGAAGCCTCAAAAAAAACCCCAAAAAGTTGAAATGCAGAGAGCTTCCGGGCCAGTGAACACATGGTGCTGGGAGTGTGGCGCTCGAGGGGGCACAGAAACTCCCCACACCCTTCCCCCATGCCTTGCCCTGTATGTGTCTTCCATCTGGCTGTCCCCAAGTTACATTCTTTTGTAATAAACCGGTAATCTACTAAGCGAACTGGTTTCGTGTGAGTCACTTTAGCAAATTAATTGAACCCAAGAGGGGTGGGTTCTGGGAAGTAGAGATGTATTGATGTACGGATGTATAGATGATTGATCAGATACACAAGTAACAACCTCAAGGGGCATCTGAAGGGGGGGCAGTCTCGTAGGAGTGAGCCCTTAACCTGTGAGATCTGATACTACCTCCAGGTAGATAGTGTCAGGACTGAATTTAATTGTAAGACACCCCAGCTGGTATCAGAGAATTAGTTGGTGGTATAGGGAAAGCCCCGCACATTGAATTGGTATCAGAATTGGAGTATTTTTGTCCAACACAATGCAAGGAAGGACTTGCCAAGAACTGAAATGGGGAAACACTGCAGGTAAGGCAGGTTTGGGGGAAGATCAGGAGGTCCACTTTGGATGTGTTGCGTTTGAGATTTACAGTGACAACCCTGGGACTGAGCAGCTGGCTGAGCTCGGTGACACAGTACAGTCCAATTGGGTGTGACAGATAGGGTTAAGGGGCACAGTGGAAGTGGGTGATGGTGGGGGGGCTCGATGGCACAGGGACCTGACTCTATAATCCTGTCACCCGACATTACAAGATCTACGCCAAGCTTTTATGGCAGCCTAATTCAGTGAATGGCAGACAGACAGACAGACAGAGAAGGTTCCGTGTGACAATGAATAAGACTCAAACCGTACGTGTGTGGAACGGAGTTGAGAGTGTACTTGGAGATAAGAATAGGGGGTCCATGCAAATAATTTGTCCCTGGGTGTGGAAGTGTTGATTGTAAATATGCATGAGTGTGAATATGCAAATCGTGTGTGCCTGCTCCTGTAAATGCATGCATGTGTGCGTGTGTGCATGCTTCTATGAGTGTGTGTGCATGTGTATACATACTTCTGTGTGTGCCTGCTTCTATAAATGTGTGTATGTGCACATGCTTCCTGGAGTGCGTGTATGTGTGTGTGTGTGTGTGTGTGCCCATGCTTTTATGAGTGTATGTGAGTGTGGCAGTGCAAGTCCAGGGGCTGGGCACACTCTAGAGTGTGCATGTGTGCATGTGAGTGTCACAGTGGCCCTAGCAGCTGGGCGCACACTGATGTGAGTGAGAAAATGGTACCAACTCAGGGCCTGACACACTGTAAACACCTATAGTTCTGAAATGTGTCTACTAAAAAAATAGCTGCTATCAGTGTCCAGAACACAGCACTTGAGTCACCTGGACAGTGGGAGTAGAAGCTCCCTTAGCCACCCAGAGCCAGCACGCATGTCCCTCGAAGCCCTGCACAGACCTTTCCAGGCCCCGGAGTTCCCTGCAGCTCCCCCATTCCCTGCCCTTCTGCTCCCCTGCTGCTTTTGGCAGCGCTGGGAAAACTGCCGACACAGCTCAGGGGAGACAAGGTGGTTAACTCTCCATTTGCCATTAAGCATAATCAGAAGTAATCCATGTGGAGCCCGCTGCTCTGGCTGGTAAGTGATTCCCCAGAACAACAGATAAAAGCCTGGCACTAAAGTGCAGCCAGAAACGATGTGTAATTGGGATGAAAGAATTCTTAAATCTGCATGCTGCTTTTAACTTGGGAGGCTTAAATTACAATTAATAGTTCCCTAGAAGAAGGCAGGAGGGGAAATAGAGGAATTCCAAGGCCTTGAGCTCAGAGCACTGGGCCCCATTCTCTGTTCTTCAGTGTTTGGGGGAGTGCTGGGCATGGGGCTGGGGTAGGGTAATAAGAAGGGAGGAGCAAGCTGGGAGGAGGGAAGCCTTTTCAGGGTCTCCAGCTTCCTGATGGGCTGTATCCTTTACAAGTTCCAAACCTACCAGGTCCCGAGTAAACTCATCTGAACTCCTGGACCTTGGCCCAGCCCTCCTCACAACATCTTTGGGATGTGGTCACCATCAAAAATCAGCATCCCCCTTTTCCAGATGGCAAAACTAAGGAGACACTCCTTTCCTGGGGCCCTGGGGTGCAGCTAATCCACACCTGCATCTCCAAAACTAGGAGAGGCCTAAGCGTTCATCCCTTCCTACATCCCACTGTGGTACAGAGGCCCAGAGATGGGTAGGTGTTTGCTCAGCATCACGCAGGGCAACAGAATAGAGTCCGCACTAGAACCCAGGCCCTCTGACTCCAGCGGCTGTTCCTTCCTTTGCACCACTGCACAAGAAGGCGGCAGTCGTCTGAGGAGAACGCAGTTCTCTAGCACCAGCTGCTCTGCCCCTTCCTTCCCCCACCTACTCCAGGGGCCAGGGAATGAGCCCTGACTGCTTACCTGGGGAAGGTGGGCAGTTCTCCCCAGGCCTGGGCCTGCCCCCTCCACTTTTGCTTGGCTGGGTCTGGGCTTCCTGCCTTCAACACAGACTTGCCAACTCTCTCTGTCTGAGACTTCGGGCTTTCTGCTCTGGTGTCATGCCCTGGACTTCTCCTCCGTGGTCTTATGGACAGGTGTTCAATTGGGCAGCAGCTAGGCACAAATCAGAATTGTGAAGCCGTCTGGCTGTCCGGCAGGAATGAGGGTTGGAGCCCTCAGATGACATGAACAGATAGTCGGAGGGAGCCTGGGGAGCTGCCCGGGCATCCCCAGGGCTGCCTGAGTGGCTGCCCCTGCCACTTGGCGCGGAGCACAGACTCCTGTGTTGGCCAGAATTCTGAAGCTCCCTCACATGAGCTCATGGGTGGCTGGGTGCCCAACCCCGAAGTTCATGGTTTTGGAATGTGTTCTCTGCGCTCGTCTGCTTTAGTCCCCCCATTTCGCCATAACGAGAGCAGCCGGCTGCCTGCTCTCGGCCCTTCAAAGCCGGGCAAATTCCACAGAGGGCTTTTTTTTCTAAGCGTGCCAAACTGTGTAAGCCATACATGCACATGCATGTGTGTGTACAAGCCCCATGCATGCAAGGCTCTGTGTGCATGTTAGTCGCAGGCACCTGTCTCTGTGCATGAGTGAACACACATGTGCCTATTTGCGTGCACATGTGGATATTTTGTGTGTGTTCTCTGCATGAGTCGTTTTAAAAGAATGCAGCAGGATCCACTTGGGGCCCTGCGTGGCTGAGCCTTATTTATAGCTCTCCTCTGTCTGGTTCGTTTCCTCTAACTTCCCTGCAGAATGATATGAATGAAAATGACACTATTGACTATCTTGGTAACCATAAAAGACCTTATAGAAATAAGATTTTTATAGTTTGTGGACTGGGAGAATCAAAGGACTAAGAGTTATGGACTCGGAGAATAGGAGAGAATCAAGCTGAGGCGGTAGGAGAGGTCCCCATGGTGGATCGTCTGTGGGTTTTTTTAAAACAAACTCATATAAATAAAGTGATTGTCTTGAAAGAGTTATGAGAGCCCTGAAGCTGGTGGGCAATATCTCTGCGGCCTCTGCAAAGGTGGGAGGAGCAGGCATGCTGTCTGCCTGAGAGGAAACCCTCGCTCTCTCTGAGCTCTGCTCTCAGCCTCCCACGAGAGGCGAAGGGGGCTGCAGCGGGACAAGTGCTGCCCCTTTTTCTCCTGGGGAGCTACAGCATTTGGCAGCCTTGGGAGAAGAGCCCCAAGGCCGGCCCCTGCTAGCTCGAGTGGGTCTGTGTAGTCTGCATAAGGATTGCACCTGCAGATTCCAGGGCAGCAGCCCCTCCCAGCTTGGATGGGAAAACGTCCCCATGAAAACTGAGCATCCAAACCCTGCACAGCGACTTCCCAGCCCCATCGTGGGAAGACACACCATCACCATCAACGAAAACCCTGCCTAGAGAGCTCCTGCAGCTCCCAGGCTGAGTCGGAGCAGGTCCTTTGTAGCAAAATCCAGACCCACTTCTACAAATCTTTACCAGTGTCCACTTTGCATTTGTACCTTCATAGGTAAAAGGGCTGCATCCTGCCTTCAAGGAGCTCCCTCTCTGGGAGGGAGGAGAGGGAAAGTGTGGACAGGAAGACATGCCCCCACGAGTACACAAGCACACAGGTATGCAGGCATGCAGGTAGGCAGGTAGGCGGGTAGGCAGGTGCAGGCGGAGAGCAGTTTTGACACTTGGTGATGAAACTTCTGATTTTGTTCACCCCAACAAACTAGGTTCTGAGCCCTGGGCACATAGGGCTAAGTCAGACCCGGCCCCAGCCTTAGAGGAGAATCTCATGGCCAGTGGGGACAGGGACACTGGTCTGGATGAACACAGTACAGATGTTAAGGGCTCAATTGTGCAAACTGCCCTCGGAGCACAGATTACCTCTATCCAGGAGTCAAGGGAGGCGCTTCAGGAGAGGGGACATTTCTCCTGAGCCTCAAAGGACAGGAAGTCCACTAAAACGAGGAGGAAGAAAGGCCAGGCCTGGCAGGAGGAATGACAAATGCAAAGGCCTGGAGGCGAGAAAACACCACGTGCATTTGGGGACCTGCTCTGGTGTGTGGAACGGCCGCCAGCTGGGGGACTGGAGCAAGGATGCTGAAAGGACCATGGGGTGCATCCTGAATATTTGCCATGGCTCAGTTTCTGTGGACAATGGGGCAGCATGAAAACGTTTTAGGGAGAAGTTATGAAGGTTTTGGAAAGGTCACAGTGGGCATAGAGAGGCCAAAGAGGAGAGGCGATCCAGGGACTCAGAGTGGCAGTAACACTGAAGACTGTCACATCAGAGGTCAAAAGTCAAGGGAAGGTGGGAAGGCTCCTCCCCAGCTTTGCATCGGAAGACTGTTCCCGATTGGCCAGTGGATTTTCAAAGAGCACACTTAGTAGCTAAGCAGTCAGCAGCCTAGCTTCCCTGGTGCCTCTCCTCCTTCATGGCAGCTGTCCCCAGTCCCCAGTCCCCCGACTTGTTCTCAGCACTCTGGAGCAACACCATGTCACTTCTTCCATTGTGAAAGGGGCTATTCTAAAAGCCAGACAGAAACGACTCCATCTGGTCAGGCAACCTGTTGGAAATATCCTAACCAGGCCTGAGAGGCCATCCAGCCTCCGGTTTCCTACCCCCCTCCCACCTCCAGAGACCTGGGGACACAGGATGAAGGCCAAGGAACACCGGTGGCACTTGTCAACACCCTGATTCCTTGTCTGCAGGCATCGATTGCTCTCCTTCTTGACCTTTCAAGAGAGGTGCCCAGAATTCAAACCCAGTCATTGCTGCATTGGTGGTGGAGACACTGGGAGACCCAGCCCCACGTCCTGCAGCCCCGCCAAGGCCAAGGGTGGGATGCATCTGGGACAGCAGCCTGACCACCGCCTCCGTCAGCGGCCGTCAGCGGGCCTGAGTGCATCCGAATCCAACGAGCCAAGCAGGGCTCGATTCCTACCGACAGGAGCTGCGAGGAGAGTTTATGGTTCTTGATTACACCCAGCAGGGAGGCCTTCTTAGTGATGAGAGAGAAAATATTCAACAACCTGTCTTTGCAATGTGCTGATCTCTTGGAGAGAGGGAGAGTGGGAGGGAGTGGGGGAGGGGTTGAGAGGAAGAGAGAGTGATTTATGATTTATGAGAGAAGAGTTGCTTTTAATCCCAGGCTCCCCAAAACTGCCTCAGTCCTTCATCTTTTCTCCTCACTTGGTTTGCCTTGGTGTAACTTTGAGGCAAAAGGACGCCATCCCTACGGGCCTCCTCGAGTCAGTGGAAAGCTCAGAAGGATGCGGACCTGGGAGCCCTCACTGAGCATTGGCTCCAGGCTGGGAGAGAGGGGGCCCGGGCAGCACTGCCTCTTCCGAAGTCCTCTTCTGTCCCCCACAGCCCTTGTCACGTTCTTTTTTCTACTCAGACTGCCGCTGCTTGTGTCTGGTGTGCTGTCCCAGGGCCTGGCTCATAACGGGTGCTACTAAATGAAAAACAGAAGAATGGGTACGTATCTGTTCTCCCTCCCTAGGCAGAGACTGACTGTGCCTCCCACAGCCCCAGTGCACTAGGTTGTACAAAGTCAGCACCGATTATGTTTTGAATAAATGACTGAATGAATAATAGATTCCACACCCTACACAGACAACAGTGTGGTGGTTGCCAGAGGGAAGTGGGGTGGGAGGGCAGTAAAGGGGAAAAAAAATTAGTGAGTGAATAATAGATTCCACACCCTACAGGGCTCCGGCACTCCAGCTACGCTGCCCTTCACTCTGCGTGCTATCTCTGAAGTTCATTCTGGTTTTAAATGATACATCATTTGCCCCCAGAAAATGAAATACTGGGGGAAGAGAGGGGACTTTTTTTGGAGATTACAGTTTTAGTTGCTTCTTAATAATTCATAGGAACTAGAGTTTTAAATCACTGGATCTGACCACCCCTCCCAGTGGATGGCTATGGCGGGGAGGGTCCCTCGGTTTCTGGAAGAAGCCCAAGCTCTTCCTTCCCAAGGTTTTAGGGAGGAGTCTGGGGCTAATCCTGTTTTCTTTTCTCCTCTGCCTCAGGTCCTCTCTCCTTCCCCCTTCAACCCCCTGAGGGCTCTCCTAGGGCCCTGCCACTTCCCTGTCTGCCTCAGTCTCCTTACTTGAGGGATGGAAAGGGCCAACTCAAATGGAAAAGGCAACACCGTTGACTTTACCTAAACAGCAGAATTCCGACTTCCAATGTTGGGTCCTGGAATGGAGGGCGGGGAGGGAGCCAGAGGCCCAGCTGGAGAAGGGTGATTGGGTGACCAGGCCTGCCACCACCAGCAGAAGAGGGGAGGCTCTCACCCAGGACCAGCCTCTGGAGGGAACTTTGCAAGATCTTCAAAGCCTGCAAATTGATTATCTGCAGGGGGAGTTAGGCACTGGACCTCTGGTCCACCCTGAGGCAGGTTCGGAATGCTGATCTCTCCTGGCTGCCAGGAGCCCCAGTGGGGCCTCTGCCTGCCCTGCCTTCCTTTCCCAGGGCTGACCCCCCGCAGCTGCTGAGAACCCGTGGCATTGAGCTACCCTTGCCTCTGGCTCTGTAAACGTTGGTAACCACCGAAAGAGGAGGCAGGCAGCGCCACAAGGACAATGCCCGGAGCTCGGAAACTTTACACTGAAAGTTAATCCACTGAAGCGTAGCCCAAAATAAGCGCGCTGCCTAATGTGCCGGGAAGTGCCGGTCGCAAGGCCAGACTGCGAGCGGATGTCTGCGCATCTCCTCCCGGAGCCTGCATTTAGCGCCAGTGAGGGAGTCTGGGCTGGAGCGCTGCTTTCACACCGACTCAAGCCGGCAGTTTATGGATCTTGATTGCACCCAGCAGGGAATCCTTTTTAGTGATGAGAGAAAAAATATTCAACAACCTGTCTTTGCATTGGGTGTGTTGGACACACTTCCCTGCTTCGGAATCAGACATATGCAAGTTGTGGGAGCGAAGCTGCTGTCAGCAGGCCAGAAACACTCCTCTCCTCTCCGCGTCCCCGTGGCGGGGGCGGGGAGCCCAGAGGGGCTGTGGACGGCCCGGCTCCCCGGGGGAGGAAAGGCAGCACCAGCACTATCCCCAGTCCCAGCGCGGCTCCCACCTCCGCCGTCCGCCTCCTCCCTCCTCGGCCCGCGGAGCGCACGCCTGGGCGGTCCTCGGGGAGCCGGCGCCCGCGTGGGGCCCGCTGACAGCGAGCCCAGTAGAATATTGTATTAGTTGGTTGTGAGCTGTGTTCTCGTCAGGGTATCTGAGTTTCACAGAACAGACGGGGTGAGAGTTTTTGTGCTATATCCAGATTGGCTTAAAATAATGTCGTTTTTGTAGCTTATTAAACCACAGAAACTACACCAAAGTCATCTCCGCGGCTGCCAGCAAACTCTCCGAGTTGGGGTTGGGGTAGGAACAGAGCTCAGCCCGGGGCTCAGGCCCCTTGGGGGGTCGAGAGCAGGGCGTTGGCAGGGGCAGAGAAGAGAGGCAGCCACCTCCTCCCCCTGCCTTCTTTGGGCACCAGGCTGAGGGGTGTGCCGCAACGCTGCCCCACCACCGCCACCGCCGCCCTCGCCCTGACTCCAGAATCCCCTTTGGGGCATCTGAGCGAACTCAGGGATGGGGAGCTTGTAGGCACAGGGGCTGCTTGGAGCAGAGGCGCTGCCTTGAGGAGGAGGAGGGCTGGTCGGCAGAGGTGGGCACCGCCTGCAGCAGGGGAAAGGGCTGGGAAACGCCAGGTCCAGATCCCGTCCCCGGCAGGGGTGGCGGAAGTCTGAGTCTCAGCCTGTGTCGGCGGGGTTGGCTCCAGGTCTGGGGAATAGGAAGGTGCCTGCCAGATGAAGGATGCCAGGCAGTGAAGGCCCAGCTTGCCCCTCCCTGGCCAGAGGGGCCTCTCCCTTCTAGTCTGAGAGACCTCCTCCCTCCAAGTCCCAAAAGAATGTACCATGTCCCCTACCTGTGGGAAGAGAGGAGACCAGGGGAAAGGGCTCCCAGGAGACCTGGGCGAGGAGGAATGCCAAACCAGTGTTCTACGTCATCCTGCCCAGATCGGAATAATCACAACTAGAACTGCGGTATAGCGGCTTATCTATCAATATGATCTTCACGACAAGGCTGTGAGGTGTGTGTTTTAATGGTTCCTAATTGTCACATGAGGAAACTAAGGCTCAGAGAGGTAGAGTGATTTGCCCAAGAACACACAGTTACAGAGTTGGAATTTGAACTCCCAAATGACCACAGACTAAGCGTTCTGACCATTCTAACAGGCCCTCTCTGGTAGTTGAGATTTAAGAACGGATGACATGTAGTTCTACGTGTATACAATGCCCTGTACGGGTATTTTAGAAATGGGAACACCTAAAGATAATGAGAAATATTCAAGGAGAAATCAATGTCCCCCACCCCCACCCCAATTTCCTTATTTGTCTATCCAGGCCATGCCTCTGACTCCTGCCCCCTCAGCTGATGGCACTCACTGAGAGAAAATCCAGGGCCGGGCAACGCCCTGCCACCTCTTACGGGCGCCACGTCCAGGCACCATGTCCAGGGCCGCGCCTTCTCCGCCCTCCGGAGGGCCCCGTGGCCACAGCAGGAGCTGCTCTCCGCCAGTGGTTTCCATCCGCCCAGGTGCCCAGAAACCGAGGAGTTGCTCATTCTCAACAACTCCTTCCCTCACCTCCCCCCACCACATCGAGTCTACTGCCAAATACAGAGGCTTCTACCTCCGAAATTGCATCCCCCCATCTCCACCCCGACCCAGCCCCAGCCCAGGCCTTATCACCCCTCCACCTGGATCACTGCATGCCTCTGCTCACCAGCCTCCCTGGCTCCGGTCTTTCGCTAAGCCACTCCACAGTCAGACTAGACTGAGCCTTCCAGGGTGACCAACCCACGCTCCTGTGTGAAACCTTCCCGAGAACCCCACCACCTGTGCTACAGGATGGAGGTCTCACACCTTAGCCTGACCCGCAAGGACCCTTCACAAGCCACCCCTGCTCACTTCTCTGCCTCACGCCTGTGCGCCCCTTACACCAACCATCCAGAATGAATGGCCTTCTGAAACCCAAGCTCCTTGGACACTCCCCCTGCTTTGGCTCTGTTAGGATCACCTGCCTGATACTCAGGCTTTGTGGGATCAACTTCACATCCTCCCGTAAAAGTCCTGCTGAGCACGAAGAGCGTGAGACAGAGATAGAGAGCATGGAAGTAGTGGTCCACCGGCCCTGTGCGCGAGGCAGAGACCCAGCACAGCTCCAACGAGCCCACCTCTCGGTGGTTAAGGTCTGGGCCTGGGCCCAATGCAGAGCTGTAATATTTGGGCACATCGTTGAGTTTCTCTGTGCCTCAGTTTCTCCATCTATAAAATAGGGTAATAATAGTACCTACCTCTTAAATTGATTGTGAGGATTAAAATAGTTAATATGTATAAAGGGCTTGAAACAGGCTTGGCATACAGTTTATATAAATGCTGGCTGCTATTATTATTATTATCGTCATTATCACCTCACTTCCTTTGACCCCTCTGATCCCTGATGACCCTGACAAATTCCTCCCTTTCCTCTTCTTCTCCTCCCTCTTCCTCTTCTCCCTCTTCTCCTCTCCTTCCCCTTCTCCCCACCCACACATTCTCACACACGTATATGCCCAGATTTGTGTATTCAGACACATGAGGATGCACACACATAAACACACACACACACACACACACACACACAGACATGCCTACAAGCACCCTCATGCTCACACCAGCCTCCTACCCTCGAAACTCTTCTCTCACCCTGAGTTCCTCTGCAGCCAGCTTGTCAGGGCCCTGGTCTCATCCTCTCCACCCCTTTGCCACATCAGAATCTGAAGTCAGGAGCTCCCAAGAGTCCTTCCTAGGTTCCTGCCACTGCCCAGAGGACTAGGTATACCCTGTTCCCTGCTGGGCTCTGACTCCCCAGGGACTGGGGGGCTGGGGCCTGGAGAAAATAGGAGTGAGGCTGGTGCAGGAATGTGGGCAAGTGGGCATGGCCCCTGGCAGGATGAGGAGTTCCTTCCAAAATGATCTCAACTCAGCAGTATCGCCTCCTTGGCCAGCTCCTGCCGCAGCAGACCCCGGCCAGCCCTCACCTCAGACCCGGGGACAGGAGGTCCCACCAGAATTAGAAGTGCTTGTTTCCTGAGTGCTGTGCTGTGGTCCGTCTGCAGAGCACCGAGGAGCACCAGATCAGCACTTGTGAGAGGCAGGCAGAACTTCCCTCGCAGCCGCGCAGAAGCTTCCACACAGGGCGCCCCCACACCAGGAAGCCCTCCCAGCACCCAGCTCAGGCTACCACTTTTATGCATCCACACCTGTATCTCAGAGGGAAAGGGGGAGATTTGGACTGAGGCAGAACTGACTTCAAATCCACAACCTCCCTACTGTGTGATGTGTGGGACATCACTCGACTTCTCTGAGCCCGTTCCCTTCTGGAGACAAGAATCTGTACATAGGGCTGTTATGGAGAGTGATGAGGAAAGTGAATAGGAGCATGCTAGAAAATTCTGAAGCATCACCTTGGGGCTGTGCTAGCTGTTTGCTGTCCCCAGACCCATTTTCTACCCTGCTCTGTGCCCCAGGAGCCCCGCCAACATGAAGGGTATCACCCAGGTTCCCCCACACACGGCTTCCAGTCCAGTCCAGCTCCTGGGCAGCCCCAGAAGCAGGAAAAGAGAGAGCTTGAGGCTGTAACCCCATTTCTTTCTAACTCATTGCATTCTGACACTGGCTGTGACAGTAGCCACAGCTCTGGCAAGGGGCCCCTCTGTCCCTCCTTCTCTTGGTCCTTCAGCTAAGAGCAGCCATAGCTTCCTTCTTCCTGTCAATAAGGTCCAGATGTGTCACCTCTCAAATCAAACTACCCTCAGTTAAGCCTTTTTGGGTGTATCAACCCTCCCAAGTTGCACCCGGTGCAGATCATAACTGAGCCTCTCAGCATCATCCATGCTCACCTGACTGTTCTGTGTCTTGAAGACAACCTGGGTGCCCAGCTCTGCCACCTGTTTGCTGAGTCCCTGTGGCGGTGGGTCCCTGAGGACGCTCAGGATGAAGTTGGAGAAAATGGGAAGGGACTGGGATGATTCCAGGCCGGCTCCCCCCAGGTACCTACAGCAGAAGGAGCCTCATCTCAGCTTGCCAGTGCTCCCTGCAGGCGGAGCAGGCAGCCTGCTCCGGGAGACCTGCCCTGGCCCTGCAGCCGGCGGCAGCCCCTGGGAGACTCGGCCAGGAGTGGCCTTTGTCCCTGACACCTGGAGCTCAGCACCAGCTTTGCCTGAATTGTGGAAGCTCCGGTTTAATTAAGGATCTAAGGAGAAAATTCTCTGTTATTTTCTGAATAAATTAAGGAAGTAACTTTGATGCAATATCATTTTCATCTAATCAGGAACATTCTGAAATTACCATATTGTTTTCCATCAGAAACCCCATCAGCCCCCAAATCAGATAACCAGGCTGGAGGCTGCCAAGGCCCTTCTGTCCTGGGGCAGGCGCGTGCTACAGAGAGAAAAAGGATAACATGGAAGTTGCCGCAGCCCTTGCATCTCTTGTTGAGTTCAAGAGACTGCTCCTGGCTCTCAGCAGGACTCCTGGGCCCTGGCTAGAGCTGGGGAGTGGTCCCCCAGGCCAAGGCAAAGGGGCGAGGCCCAGGGAGGCTTGCAAAGCCAGTTGGATCCGATCAGCAACTGCCCAGGAACTTCTTGGCAGTTCAGCTGGGAAGGAGGAGAGATCCAGCTCTCCTTCCTCTTGAGGCCCTACTCCCACCGCAGGCAGCCTCATAAGGAAGGGTGCTCACAGGATCCCGCTGGCACCGGGGGGAACAGAAGGGAGCCCCAGGGATCCAGCATCTGAGAAAAGGCTGAAGACCGCCCACACGAGGTGGAGCCAGAGGCTGCTGGGAATTTTCAAAACTTCCCCACAGAGCTGGTTTCCCATCTCTAACGAAGCTCCCTGAAAGCTTGAGCTCAGGGCATGAAGACCAAGGCAAGGCAGGGGACCCTGAAGGGGAGATGGGGAAATTCCTGGGCTGGACCACCCTCCGAGGAACCTCCTTGCTGCCATTCAGGGTCTCCTCCTCCTCAAGGGTGCTCCCCAACCCATCTCAGCAAGAGGGGAGGGGAGGCCAGTGAGAGTCCAGGGCATGAACCCAGGTCCCCCTTTGCTGACCGGTCTAGGGCTGTGCAATCATGCACTGAGAGAGACCCAAGTCCACCCTTAAGGGGTGGTTGTTTTTTAGAAGTGTCTGGTGATTGAGTCAGAATCTCTTTCTGTTGGTCTGTTTGTCCTTATTACTTTCGGTTTCTGTGACTTTAACTCCAGTTTCTCTCCCCCCCTCTGTCCCTCCCTCCCCTCCACTCTTTCTTTCTCTCCTCTACCCTTTCTCTCCCATCTCTACCCCTCTCCTTCCCCCCACTTCCCTCCCCTCCCCCCTCTTCTCTCTCTCCCTCTTTTCTGTGCCCATTTCCCACCACGTTTCAGGCCTTCAAGAAGCCAAGAGCCTTACCCAGAACCCAGCGGGGACAACCTTCACCCCAGCCCTGGGTTCCACCTGGCTCTGTGTCCCCCAGAGCCAAAGCTGGACAATGAAGGAGTGGGAGCTGCCAGGGAAGGTGTGGGAGGCCTCCCCACATACTGCTGCTGCTGCTCTCAAACCCAGAGGACATGACCAGGCCATTTCAGATGACATCCGTTCAAAGTGAGTATGAAGCAGGAAACCCAGGAACGGACGAGAATGAGGAAGAGGAGGGTGGCTGTCACATGGCAGAGAGAAGTGTGAGGGCCAGTGGGAGAGTGCACAGGTGGGAAGGGCCCAGGGAGGGTGGAATTCCGGGACAGCGTGGAAGCCAGCCCGAGGATCTTGCTCAGCTCCAGTTCTTGAAAGTGGTGAGTTACTCTCGTCTCTGGATCCCAGAGTTGAGCCAAGGGCCAGGCCCATGGAAAGCCCAGGAAACATTCGCTGACCTGAATTAAAAAACTCCCAGGGTAGGCACTGCGATACAGCCATATCCCATATAGGCACATGGAGGAAAGGGGTACCTGGGGCAGCTTGGATCCACGAGGCAGGGAAAGGCAGCCACCAGGAGGCGCTATGAAGAGCAGGGTTGTGGCCTTGGCACTGGGGCAAATGCTGTCTGCCCTTCTGAGTTTGGTCCTCCTGAGCCCATAGACACAGAGCATGGCCAGAGAAGGCCGGCAGCTCACAGGTGGACCTATTTATTCATACCAAAAAGGTGTCTCAAGTGGCTGTTTGTGCAACACTCCTGGGTGAGGCCCACTCTCCTCCCTGTGCGTGATGTGCGTGGAGGTGGTGGGCATCCCCCACCAGAAGATCTGGAGTGGGTGTGGTTGTAGACCAAGTGAGGCGATGAACGAATGTGTATGGGAAGGACCTGAGCGTACTTGGAGGCTTAAGTGGGAGCCACTGAGGGACAGGGCAGAACAGGGACAGTGAGAGGGGTCCTGGGCAGCCCCCAAATAGCAGGTTCAGGATCAGTGCCCACAGCCTCTGCTTAGCTCACTTTCCACTCTAGCCACTCAGGAGTGAGGGATACTTTCTGCTAGAGACCTTGCCCCGGGGTCTCCAAGACCCTCACAGCCCACAGGGAACCACTGGACACTGACAGCCTGTCTCACCTCACTGGGCTCGATCTGAAGTCAACAAGGGGTGTTTTCATAAATTTGGCTCAGCGAATACTTCTCACAGTCTCTTCTGGCTTTGATTTCCAAATCAGCTCTTGCTGTCACGTGGCCAGACACACAGAGGTGTCCTTGCTGGCCCACACAGCTGGAGTACCTCTTCCTGATCTCCACCTCCCAACCAAATCGACACAGGTGTCTGAGCTCCCGTGGCCACTCGGCAGTCACAACTCTCCTTCATTCTGGACCACAGTTGAGTCTAGCACTCCATTTCAGTCCTGAATTGTTCCCTACAGCCCCAGTCCGCCCTCCCTGCCACTCCCCCAAATATTCCAGCCCCAGGGAGTCAGGGAAGAGCAGGGATCCCCTGAAAGACCCCAACATTCACCCCCAGGCAGCCTACAGCCTGCTCCCAGAAGAATTACGGAGTTCCTGGCCTGGGACCCAGCCCAGTGCGTGGGGACGCCTCTGCCATGGCCGGCTGGAGCTTGTTGTCTAAGCCGGCCTGGGGGGTGCCTGGGAGCGGGCGGGAGGGTGGCCTGACAGGGCTCAGAGAGCAGGCACACCCTGGGTGAGGTCATGCCTGCCTCATACCTCTGGAATTCCGGCTGATCTCTATCTCCTCCCCCAGCCCTCGGGTTACTCCTCAGAGATGCAGGTAAAAGAGGTGCTGATATTGCTAATCAGGCCGGAGGCAAGACAGGGCTGCAGCTGAGCCTGGTCTGCCTGTCTGAGGCTCCACCCACAACCTCTGCCCTACCTCCTGCCACCCACCAGATGGACAGAGAGACAGAGAGGGCTGGCTATGCCAAGAGGGAGAGGTCTGCTCCCCAGTATACCACCTCCATCGGGCTGGGTGACCTGGGAAGGTCCCTCCCTCCCACTCCTCACCCAGGAAGCCAGGCCAGGAGGAGGCAGCCCGGGAGTGGGGGTGGGGAGTGGGTTCCCAGAAGGCTTTCTTTCCCCTAGGGAACGCACTTAGTCACCTCCCACCCTGCCCTCTGGGCCTCCTCATCTGCACTTCAAGCAAACCTTTATCACGGGAAACTTTTGAGAATGAAAGAAGGAGAGCCATACACTGAGACTGTCCCAGGCAAATGAATTGAGGGGGGCTCTGATTCTTGAGCCCTCACTGTGTGCTGGATCCCCCCAAAAGGCACAAGAGCATTGTGATGAGCTTAGGCTCTGAGAAAGCCTGATGCTGCTTCAGGCTGAGGTTCTCGGAAACCAGAACAGCGTTCAGCCCTGGATCCTTCTTTGTAACAATGGTGGGGTGGGGAGGAGGCTCCCCAGGGATCAGAAATGGGGGACAAATGACAGACGCTAAGAGACCAACTTACGTTTCTTATTCTCTTTACTTCCCTCATCCCTAGACTGGTCCCTGAAACTGAGGCCCTAAGATGAGGGCGGGCCACACTTTCGGGGAACTGAGACCTCCTCCCCACTACCATCCCATCTTCATGCTCTCCACACACTCTCCCTGTCTGCCTCCTTCGTGCTGCAGCTAAGCCTGTGGTTCTCAGTGTGCGGTCCCAGATCAGCATCCGCATCACCAGGGAACTTGTTAGAAAAGCACATTCTTAGGCCCCACCCCAGACCTACGGAACCAGAAATTCAGATCCGAAGCAGCTAGAAGCCCCGCTGTACTCCTCAAACTTTAACAGGTATGCAGATCACCTGGGAATGCTATTAAAGCACGGCTAATGGAGGGGGAACGCAGATTATGATTCAGGAGGTCTGGGAGGGGCCCGATAGTCTGCACTTCTTAGAAGCTCCCAGGTGAGGCCAATGGTGCTAGCCCACGGGCTGCACTTGGAACGGCAAGGTCCCGCACACCCTGGTTCTCAACTCTGGCTGTACTTAGAACCACCTGGGGAGTCTTTAAAAATCCCAGAACCCAGGCCCTGTCTGTGGAGATTCCAATTTAACTGATGTGAGGTGAGACTGGGGTGGGGGCAGGTTTTACTGTCTCCCTGGGTGAGTCTAACACACACACAAAGTTCTCAGCCCATGGTGGTGAGAAGCACTTCGGACATGCACACCCCGTGTCCCCACCCACCCTCCGGGACCCCCTCCTCTCTTCAGTCCTCCATTCCCTTCCATATCTCCTTGCCCACATCTGTGGGCAGTTGGCACACGTAAGTGCAAACCCGTGGACATGCAGAGAGGCGTGCAGACAGAGCCTCCGACACACACACAGGCAGGCAGCAGGGCTGCGGGCACGCCCAGGCAACCTGGACGGGAGCGACCCATTCGTTGCAAACACCCGCAGTTGTCTCCAGATCAAGGGACACATCCGCAAACACGCCAAACCTGCAGGAGCACACACCAGTGACAAAGGACTCAAAGACCTCCTCCCTCTGTCTCTGTACGTGACTCTTGGTCCTGTTGCTCCAGACGACGGCACCCCTGCCTGTCCCTGACAATGTTGGCAAGCAGGAAGGCTGGGCCTAGGCCCCCCTTCTCTCACTCAGCACCACTGAAGTACTCTGGGCCGAGCGCAGGCCTCCCGGTGAGCCATCGCTGTGCCAGGGGGGGCCAGCTCAGCCTCGGGATCCCCGAGGGGCCTCGGAACCATGCCTGCCCCTGGTGCCCAGACCAGCCATGATGGGGCACTGCCCCCAGGGTCTGGCCCTTTCTGGGGTCTGTGGGTGTCTTCAGCCCCTCCACTCGTCACAGTGCAGTTGTGTTGGGGCCTCCGTTGAGTTAAAAACTAGCACGCCCCCCACCCGCCCCGAAGTGCTGGGGCCCTCCACAGACAGGCCTGATTGATGGCTCGGGGGGAATGCAGCGGCTGCCGGCCTATTTTATGATGTCATTAGGCAGCTTCGGCAGCGGGAAGGAATCCCTCCTGACATCATAAAGGACTTGATATTTCGCTAATGTTATCTTGGCGGCGTGTCGCCCTGACATTTCTCTTCGCTGCGCTCCCCCCAGGACCAGGAGTTGTCTAACTACAGCCTGGAAAAAATGCAAAACAGACAAATGCACCCTCGGGGGACAGCAGGGGAAAACTAATAGACCGGCCCAGCTCCCACCCACGGAGGTGGTTTAGGTGGGAAGCATGATGTGTTTGTCAAAGGGGACGCAGGCTGTCTTCCTTGCAGCCTCCCCCACTTGGACCGCCTCTGCTCGGTGGTGAGAAGAAGTCGGGTGCCCGGATTCCAGAACCAACTCTGCCACCCAGCAGTCCCGGCACTTGGGCTAAGTACTTGCTCTCTGGGCCTCAGTTGCCCCATCCACACCACAGTGGGTCAGGCTCAGACTATTTCAAAGACTCTCTGGGCCTCCATTGAGGGCCTTGAAACTGTGGGGGAGGCTGATGGTGCCGCAGAGGCAAGAAAGAGGGACTCCATCCTCACCTCGGAACTGAAACTCCAGACAGCTGGGGGAGACTGGTTTCACAGTGCCACACCCCCAGGAATGGTTTTGTGGGGGCAGATTCAGAAGAGCAAGAGGGAAACCCAGCTGGAAGCCCAGTGTCTTCAAAACACCAAGACCAGCTCCTGGTTCTGAGGCAAATTCCTTCCCCGGGCCAGGCAAGCAGAGGCCGGCAGAAAGGGCCCATTCTCTCATCCCAGGGCGGCTGGGTGGCTCCAGGCTCCTGGAAAGTGAAAGACCCCACAGCCGTGGGCAGCTTCTAGATCCACCTCTGAAAGGACCTTGGGTTAAATTGATCCAAATCCTCCTCCCCAGCAGCAATCGCTTCCCCCCATAATCCCTCAAATGTGGGCCTCCAGCTCACCACCTCCAGGGATGGGGAGCTCACCCTTCCCCTGGGGAGCCCAGCCATTGCCCTCCCTGGGGCTGCCCGCACAAGGGTCCAAACTCCACCTTCTGGTGGGGCACGGCTGCTTCTTCTATCCCAGGACCCTGCAAAGTTATGCACAAACACCTTTCCCAACCTCCCCCTCCCCCGCCACGCCCCATCCAAAGTGTGCAGGAGAAGCCAGGGTCCCTACTCTGTTCTCAGAGAATGGAATACTTGTCATCAAAGAGCATCACAGCATTTTAACCTGGAGCCCACAGTTAGAACTGCAGTTTGACGCCATGAGTGTCCTCTGTAAACCTATGTATCTTATTGCATGCAGTTGAAAACACTGTTCAAGAAGGGTCCACAGGCTTCACCAGACTGCTGAAGTCCATGGTTTTTAAAAGTCTGTTCTAGAAGCCAAGCAAAGCCATACTGGCCATGACTGTGTCCGGTCTGAGGAGAGCATTCCAGCCTGGGCATGTCTCGCAGCCCTGGTCAAGCCCTCCTCCCATGTCTTGAAGAAACTGCTTTAAAAGTGAAGGCAGGTCTGGCCAAGACCTGCTCCCAGATCTAACCTTCTCCACCATGTTTCTTCTGGGCCCTGAGGTGACTAGCCCACCCGTATCCTAGACTCCTGAGCTGAACAGGCCACCCAGCAGACACCTAGGGAGGGCTGAGCTCCATTCTAGAAGGGCAGACAAAGATGAATCAAACCCAATCCTGGCTTCCAAAGTTCTGACCAGGTAAGGCTGACACACTCCACTGGCCCCAACCCCTGCACACCTGGGACTCCCTACATGCTCGGTCTGTCCATTGCTGCTCCCTGGGCCCGAGGGCCCACCCCAAGCCCTTCCAGTGGCTAACCCCCCACCCCTCAGCCCTCCAGCATCCAGCTGGACTACCTACCTTAGTCTGCGTGCTCTCACCTCCCTGAAGAGGCCCAGCTGAATGGGAGCCTCCAAGAAGGACCACCTCAGCCTTGGATGACGCACTTGCAGCCGGGGTGCATGGAGAGAAAAGATAGAGAATACCAGGGAGCAGGCAGCCCCTGGCCACTGGCCGGCCTCTGAGAACACACTGTGGACTCTCTGACTGGGTCAGGAATCAGCTCCAGAGCTGCCGGAGAATGACACCCTTTGACTGCCTGAGTTGGTAGACAGCCACTCCTAAGCTTTGGCACTCTCCAAAATGATGAGCAGTTCATTGATTCAACAAAGACCTATCGAGTGCCCATGATCTGCCAGGCACTCTTTTCAGGTGGTGGAAACAAGACAAAACTGCCTGCTCTCAAAGAGCTTCCATTCTCTTGGGGAGAGACAAGCAACACAGAAAAATAAAGAAGGAAAAATACAATATGGTCTGCTAGAGGGTGGTACATGCCATGGATAAATACAAGTCAGAAAGAGAAGGTGACATTGGAGTAAAGACCTGAAGGGAATGACTGAGGGAGCTGTAACTGGGGGAGAGCATTCCAGGAAAGGACAAAGCACGTTCAAAGGTCCTGCGGCAGGAACGTGGCTGGCATGTCTGGGGAAGAGCAGGAGGGTAGCGTGGAGAGAAGGAAGTAAGATGGGGACAAATAGCAGAGACAGTGAGTGACAGGTAGGGAAGCTGATCCTGTGGGGCCTCGAGGCCACTGTGATGACCTTGGCTTCTACTCCAAGTGAGATGGGAACCACTGGTCATTTTGAGCATGCAAGTCATGTGATGTGACTTGGATATCAACAGGATCACTGCGGTTGCAGTGTAGCAAACAGGCCACTGGGGAGTGGGGGGCCGATGGTGGTGCTCAGCCTGCTGCCACATGCTGGAGGTGGAAGGAAGTAGTGGGTTCTGGGTATGTTCCGCAGCTGGAATTACCCTCACCAGGCATCGCCCCTGGCTGGCCCTGTGCACCATTTTCTCTCATGCTCCCAACTGCCTTATAAAGTCAGTCCTTTATCCCCATTGTACAGAAAAGGAGGCTGAGTTCAGAAGGGTCACACAGCCAGTGAGAGCTTCAACCCAGGCTTTTTTCAAGCCTGGAGCCCAAGGTCACACCCCACCTCATGTGTGCCTGTCAGGGACCCAACAAGGACAACAGGCAGCCATAGACCCCACAAGAGGAGAACAAAGCCAGCACACCAACCAGCTGAGAGCTTCATGCTAATTGGGAATGGTCCATAAAACATCATCATAACATGCTTTCTCTTTACATTAAAGCCCAAATGATACTTATTGGTGTTAAGCATTTTTATTTTTATTTACGCAATTTCCACCTTTTAATCAACCTTTTTGCTTTAAATTCCATCCAAAATCGTCAGTGAGTGGAGAAACCTGTAAGGAGAAAGGAGGATAATTGGAGATATGAGCAAGAGCACCTTGTTTCTTACCAGAACCCTCCATCAGCATTCCTGTTCCAGCACCGCTGTGGGCCAGGCCCTGGGCCAGGGAACCGGCGGCAGACAGGAATGCCTGGGACCCAGCCCCTGCAGGGTGGGCTAGAAGGGATATTTCCAACCAGCAGGTGAGGAGAACCATATCCAGGGTGAGGCTGCCTGGGAGTGGCCCAAATAACTAAGCAGGGAGGCCCATCCAGGGAAGGCTGGGAGCTGAGCGTGGACATAGAGAGCCCCAAGGCAAATCCCAGAAAAGGTCCAGCAATGGCAGAAGAGACCGTAGACAGACAGACAGGTGTGCTGAGGGGAGGTGCTCTGAAGTCTGAGCCAGCAGGTCTTCTAGCAGGGGTGGGGCTGTCCTGCACCAGCTCTGCAGGAAGGCTCAGAGGGGACTCCTCCAAAAGGAAGGAGAAGTCAGGGGTTCTGGTTCTGTACTACTTCTGGCCAATTATTAAAACACAGTATGGGATACAACAACCTTAATTTTAAAAGTCCCAGGAGCCTGTGTGCCTCTGTGGCCGAGTCCACTTGGGGGAGGGGTGTGGGGAGCCCCTCTCTAAAAGCTGAAGTGAGGTTCTAAGGCTTATCGGTCACCTCCACAGCAACCCACGGCCAAGTCTCTTCAAGTAAGTTGCAAGAAGGGAAGGAAAGAAAGGAGAGAAAAAAGGGAGGAAGGAAGGATAGGAAAAAGGAAAGGAGGTAAGGAAAAAGAGAAAGGAGAGATAAATAAGCTCCAAAGGGTAGGCAGGTCCTCCAGAAGCACCGAGCCCTGGTCTGGTCTGGGGACCTGGGAACAAAGCTCCCTTCACACATAGCAAAGGGACATGAGTGTCCAGGGGCTCCAGCCACACGGGAAAGACCAAAGTGAAGACCTGGCACTGCTCACCTTGATGCAGCTGTGCCTGCATTCTGAAGGAATACCTCACAGCTAAATGTGTACACCCAGAAATGCACCAGCATATGGGCACAGCCACCTACTAGCATGTGTCTATAGACAGACGTACAGATGTGCATGACACACAGACAGGCACAGAGGCACTAGAAAGAACACATACACTGCACAGTGGTGCTGTTGCAAGGCCAGCGGAAGGATGTGGAACCACGTCCACAGATGCAGAGATGTCAAGAGATGCGCCAACGTGGACAGGCCCATGCAGATATTGAGAGATGTGTGCAAATGGACACTCTCAGAAACAGGCAGAAAGGATGCATGTACCAACACGCATCCATGGACACTGACAGATGTATACATGCAAGAAGTTCACTTATACACAGATGTGTGGGCACACATACATAGGTATACGCTGACACACTTGCCCACAGCAGACATACCTTGACACACAGATGTGCACAACTGCATGGATGCACCTATTCTTGTACTGATATGTGATGCATATACACCCATTTATAAGGACACGTGTTCCCAGATGTATCCTCAGTCACACACGTACACACAAAGGCACATTCAGGCAGGCACATGAACACGACTGGGCTCTCTTTGGACCTCAGGCCCCAGTTCTCAGCATCCCCTAGCTTGCTGCCCTCAAGCCAGGTCCTCTCCTGCCCCACTCCTGCCAACTGCCATGCTTTGGCTAGCTCCCTGGTGCTCAGGCCCTCCTACCATCCCTTCATCTGCCCACTGGCCCTGGCCCAGGCCCCAGGCTCTAGGATGGCAATTGCCCCATTCTCCCAGGTGCTGACTCAGCCAAATTTTACACCCAGAAGTGGAGCCAGGCCAGCAGGGCTTGTTGCAGCCTGCTTGGGGCATCAGCAAGGGGGTGGCAGGAAGGGCGCCAGGATCCAGTAGTGGCAGAGAGAAGAGCAGCCCCAGCTGCCACGCAGGACTGCCTGGCGAGGCTGCAGGCTCCCTTTTCACAAGTCCCCTACCCTCGGCATTCCTCAGGCCCCTCACCTCTGCAATGGGACCACATACCTGCCTCATGACATGTCAATTCAATACACACATCATCTCCCAGATGACAAAGGAATGTTGCCTGACCTTCCCTTGCTTTATTTTTATAATAACTCTAACACATAGGTTTTATTTTCCCCTGATTTAGACTACGTAGCTGAGTTCCAGAAGGGTGAGTTGCTTACCTAAGGGAGCAGACACGACTGGAACCCAGGTTCCTGCCCCATCTTTCACGGTCAGTAAATATGCAGCACGTAAGCCTCCTGGGTCCAATCACTTGCCCACAGCAGACATCACCAATCGATCGCAGTCTCCTCTTTGGGGATCCAGACTTGGCCTCAGGATCCTTCTCAACATAACATTCCAGGCAGACACCGATAATTGGCCGGAGTTGGCACGCAGGATGAATCCTACTGCCATCCTTTCACTGCCACTAATTCATCTGATCCAGAGGGTGGATGTGACGATTCAACGAAATCAAGGGCAGAAAGGACAAGTGATGTGCCTATCGGAGGAATTCAGTAGTTTCCAAAGGCAGTTCACATCCAAGTCTTCCCAAGTCTGCACTACACTGGGGAGAAGATCAGGGACAAGGCAGTAGTCACTTGTCATTGCTCCATTTCGCAGAGGAAGAAAGAGACCGAGGGCTCGAGCGAGTGAGTCCAGAGCCACACAGTTAAGAGTCGGAGGTGGGGCTGGGATGCAGGCGCGGCTCCAGTTCCAGTGCTCTCTGAAAGTGCCCGACTCCAGCCAGACAGGCCAGGCCAGAGTATGTGGGCTTGGGGAGCCAGGGCTCGGAGAGGAGCAGGAGGGTCCGGTCTCTTCCCAGCAGAAAGGAATTGACCCTACAACTAATTGGTTCAGAGTGCTTCTTTTGACCCTAATTAGCTATTTGTCATGTCTCCATTTGCATACCAGAAAAGATGTAAATTTGCATATTTGTAAATGAGGCCGGGCCTGGATGTGGGTTCTGGAAGAGCTTGGCAGTTGCTGGCAGGCAGGGAGGCAGCTGGCTCTTGCCACTGAAGCATGGGCCGCAGAACGAGATTTGGAAGACAGCTCCTTGGCTCAGAGCTGAAGGGGCTTTCAAAGGGGGTCAGACAAGACCGGCCTGCCTCCCCCGACTCCCCTGGGGCCAAGTGGTGGGCATGGAGAATGGGTGAGCCTGATGCCGCTATTTTGATTAGATGAAACAAGGAGGGGGGAATATAAAGTAATTTCAGGACGCTCTGTGCTGGGAAGCCTTCTGTTCCCGTCCTTGGATAGAATCTGTAACACTTGCAAAGGAGGGGACGTCCCCCCTCCACCTCGGAAGAGAGGAAAAGGTTTGGGAGTGAATGAAGGTCAGGAGGAATTGCACCCTAACTCCCTCTCCCCACCCCCCAGCATCTCAGAGGCACATACATGCTTTACACAAATCTACAACTCACTACACATGCACACTCACACACACACACACACACACACACAAACCTTCACCTCCCCCCCGCCAGAGCACCCTCACTCACAGCACCCCCGACCCACAGAGAGACATATACATGCAACTCTAGCTGGAGAGGCGCATTCGCATATGCAGACATTCCCAGACTCCCCGCCACATACACATTCACGCCCTTACACATACAGACACACACTCAAACACTCGAACATAGATGTAGGCATACAGACTCACTTAAGCTGTGCGTAAATATTTACATACACACACACACATAAGCCATACACGAGCACATCCTTGCTAAGACCCAATTCCCAGGCAAATTCTGGAAATTCTGACCCCTCAGCCGGAGTTCCTGGTGCCTCTGTGGGAAGAGACAAAAGAAGTTAGGTAGCCATCCTTTCTAGAAAGGGAGCGGGTGTATCCCCAAGGAATAGGACCTTGAGTAAGGATTGGTTTCTTCTCTAGGAAAGCAATGACTGGGGAACGCCCCAGTGCCTTCTGGACTTTGGTCTAGGGCTTGGAGCAAGGTCTGGTGGGCTCTGACAAACAGGAGAGCATGGGAGGCAGGGGACAGGTGAGGGGGGCTGGCCCAGGTGTTGCGCAGGAAAGCCTCATCAATGCCTCAGAATTGCCACGTTGACCTCAGAGGCCAGGGTGGAATGGGTGGCACTAGCTGCTGCACCTTCAGGTGTGCAGGCACCAACATGACAAGCTCAGAGGGAGTCCCATACCCATGAGGCTTCCCAAGATGGGGGTCCAGGTGTTGACTCCGGGGCCTGGCCACTCAGGGTCAGGGACCACATGCCTCAACCACTGTTCCCATTGCCAGCATCTCCTCCCCAATGCCTGCATCTCAAAAGGCAAGCTAAACAGCTCCGTATTTGTAAATTAAATATAGCTGCACTCCAGCTTTCCAAGGAGCTGGGAAGGAGAGAAGGAGAGAGAAAAAGAGAGGGAGGAAGAGAAGAAAAGCTGCCGCCCTCAGGAAAGTCTGGCCGCTACAGATTGCCTGAGTCATGAATATTCATCTGGTGAATAAGGAGAGCGGGAGTTTGCATAACAGCTCCACCCACCCAACTGAAAGAAATGTCACCGCCTTTGCCAATAAAGTGCCAAAGGAAGCCGGTGGAGGCTGCCAGCCAGACGGTGCCAAACTGCTGACTTCCACTCCCAGGCATGGAGAAAGCACATTGTTTCCGGCCCAGGGAGCCGCCACTTGGGGCTGAGGGAATGGAGCTGGCTGCTGGGAGGGAACCAGAAGGAAAAGTTTCACTCGCCACCCACGGGAAGCCTGGTGGTTAGGGCGCCTGGGCCACAGCCTCTCCAAAGAGAGCTCACACCCGACTGATTGAGGTCACCCACTCTGGCCAACCCCCAAGGACCTGGGTCCCAATGGCAAGAACTCCACTCTTGGGAGACCCTTAAAGAAGTCTCTAGAGGGCCCTCATGAGTCCTGAGTGGTTACTAGAGAGCAAGAGGCAAGGGGATAAACTAGATGTCACTTTGGGGGCCTAGAAGTCTGCAATAGCCGTGGCCCCATTTTGCAGAAGGGACTATCCCAACTGTAGATGGCTCCTGCCTCTCTGGGTCACAGTCACTTCCAAGGCCCAATCCTACTGTGTGTTATTCCAAGTGCCTGATGACCTTCCCCAAGACGGAGTCCATCTCTCTGTCCTCAGTACCTCAGTCCTGAAAGTTTGCCCTGACAGGAGTCCTTTCCCTGCCCATGGCTGTTTCCTGCCCCTGGGCTGTGAGGTCGAGAGCTGTGCCCAGCTCGAGATTCAGAGAAGGCAGTGTGCTGAACGGAGCGCTTTTCTCCCATTTGTTTCCATCCCCATTCCTGTACCCGGTCCTGGCTCCTTTGCTGCCTCGAATCCTCTTTGCACGTCTCTGGGAGGTGATAATCCTGACCAAGCAGCTCAGCTGAGGCCCCTTGAGATCAGGACGGGTGCTCCGCAGCTAGCCTCCCCGTCCTCAGGCCACACTCCTCGTGAAGCAAGCCGAGAGAGGTTCCAGCTCCCCGTGGCGTCCCATCCTCATGGTGGCACCCACTCGGTGGTGTTACAAACCCGCCTGCCCACCCGTCTGCCGCAGCTGGCTCCTTCCAGTAATTACCTAAATGAATGGAAGAAGCCGAGCTAGAGAGAGGATGTTCTCTTAGCACAGAAAAGCAATTAGGGCTGTGGGCGTCTCCAGCTGCTGCTCCTGTTATGTAAAGTTTGGGATGTGTATTTGGGACTTAATGAGGATATTTATGTGTTCACATCTTACCTTCACAGGCTGTTCATTTCAAGCATCCCAAGTATTCTTGGGCCAAGTACGCGGCAGTAGAAGCCAGGCGACAGGCTCGAAGGGAACAGTTCCACCTCTGGGTAGCCAGAGAGCCCCTCTCCCGGGGCTCATAGCACCCCAGCAAACAGTGATGACACCCACGTGGAGCCTGGCCCCCTTCTGCAGTATCCCTGACAAGTCCACACTCTGCTTGAGGTCTCCAGAGACGGGAAATCCTTTCCTGTCTCTGTCATGGTTAAAGCACCTGCAATTGTTGAAAAGTTCCTTCTTGAACTGAGCCAAAATTTGTCTCTTTGCAACATCCCTCCATCAGCGCAAACCACTGCCTTTTGGGACCACATGGTACATGTCGCTCCCTCTGCCCCAGCTCAGCCTGTAGTCCTGCAGGAGCTAAACTAGTATAAAATGGGAAACGTTTCTGTGGCTGAGTAAGTTTGAAAAAATTCTATGTCAGAGTTCCTCTGCTGCGGGACTTCTCAGAGCCTCTACTGAGCCCACGAGCACTGGGCTGGGGTGCTACAGTTCATGAACGAATCTACTCACAGAACCCTCTCCTGTAGAACAACCTCAAGAAACTAGGATCCCAAGGAGCCTCGTTAGGAAGCAGTGCTTCAGCAGGTTAAAAGCGGATGTCTAAAGGTTGGCCTGAGCTGCTTCAAGCATTCCTCCTCGACCAGACGTGATGCCTGGGCCCCTTCCCATCCGGGTCGCTTTCTGTAGGTGAGTTCTGCCCAGGTGTCGGTGCTCCTCCACTGCTTCGGACGAGTGCTGGCTACCGGAGTGCAGAAGAGCCTTCATCTCCTCTGTCCAGACCCCACGCTCCCACCGAGGATATCGAAGCACCAGTGGGGACACGGCAGCTGAATCACACTGAGTGTCTTTCCTGAAAGTCCTCCCAACAAGCCACAACAGAGCTTCAGTTCTTTAGTCTGCTCTCGGGCCCTGCATCGGGACCCACAAGCAGACCCCCTCTATGTCAGGTGTTCCACACCATGGGGTTCCTGCTCGGCCTCGCCTGGGCAGCCAGATGGTGGGCCACGCTGAGCCCCCAAATATCTGTCCACCAACTAGTAACTGACACACAGTGGGGCTGTTTTCACAGCGTCCCCAAAGCATACATTCGTTCTTAACGTCTCGTCAACTCAGACTCAGACAGAGCACTCCAGTAATCCTGGGCTCCGGGCCCAGAAGTCTTCTGGGACCGAGGCCATTGTCCACACCTGCACCAGGAGGCCCTGGATCCACCAGGCCTCCTCTCTGCTGCGCCTTTAATCACCCCTCCATGCCTTCCTTCTCATCATCCTTCAAGTATGTGTTCAAGCCCAGGCATGGAAAGCAGGTTCATCTCCCTGGCCAAGTCCATGAGACTGCTGTGGCTCCCTGGCCTGGCTGTTGGGAGAAAAGTTTTGAGGCTTCCTCTGGGTTTGGCAGGATGATTAGTGATGCCCGCCCGTGTTGGGGAGTGGGCAGGGTGCCTCGTGTGCCAGCTTTTGCATCCCTGATCAAGACTCAGTCCCTTTCCCTCAAATCTGCTCCCACAAGCTATAACCCTCCTTTCTCCCATGACACACTGCCCCCCACTTCCCCACACACTCTCCCTCCAAAGCTGTTCTCTCTGAAGTCACCGAACAAACTCCTATTTGTCAAGTCCTGTGCCCCCTCCTTGGTCTCACTGCCTTGGCAGCATTAGCCATGGTTGACCTTTCTCTGGAAATACGCCCCCGCCCCCACGGAATTCTGAGACAGGGTATTTCTATGCCCCTGGCTGTCCCTTGCCTTCCTGACCACTCATCCTGTTACTTCTCCCATCCCCAAAATGTGTCCGGGATCCAGGGCCCAGTTCAGCCTACTCCTGTACCCGCTGAAGCACACCCTCCCTCCGAGATCTCACCACGGTGTGGTCCTTGGGAAAAGGCCTCCCTGCCCCACGCCTCTGTGGTCCATCTCCTACGTTGCAACCCTGGCTGCCCACCAGCCCGGCTGCCACGAGCCAACGCTCTGAAAACCCAGTGCCTCCCTGCTCCTCCAGCACCAGCTCCGGCTGGGTTTTCCACCACGTGTAAGGACCAAATCCTTGGCTTTCCTCTCGGCTCCTTCTCCACATCTATTAAATCACCACGCGCTGATTCCTCTTATTTAATATTTATCAGATTTCCAAAATGAAAAGAGGTTTATTATTTGCTCTGATTGAACAACATATCCTCATTATCTTAAGAAATCAAATCAATACTGAAAAAGAAAGTAAAAATCACCCCAAACCCCACCTCCCAGACAGAAGCATTCCGCGCATTTTGGTGAACAGCCCCCCCAGACATATCTGCACACACACATACGCATAGAAATCTATGTGTATAATTCTGTCAATGAGGGATTGTATTGTACATACTATTCTCACTGACACCTACTTTTCCTCTCAATGATATGTCATAGGCATCTTTCTACGTCAATAAATAGAGCTCTACAAAATTATTTTAATTCCTTCGTAGTATTTCATTGTATTTATGTGTCGTACTTGAACTGGGTCTTTACTGATTGTTTAGAAGGTTCTCAAGATTTTATTCTCCCAAACAGCGTTGTGATAAACAGCCACATCACATCTCCTTGCTCATTTTTGCAATGATCTCCTTGGAACGAAGTCCCACAAGTGAGAAGGCTGCAGTAAGGGTGTGCCGTTTCTCGTTTTGGTCAGTCTGCTGTTCAGAAAACGGTCAGCAACGCGCTTCCCACCCGCGGGGCTCCGGCACCTGTCCGCCAACACCCTCGCCAGTCCTGGGTGTTAATGTTTGGCCCAATCTACAGAAGACAAATGACACCCATTTTTATTGGCATTGCTGAGACCAGTGAGAGTGAATGAACAGCTCTTCATGAGTTTGGGTCATCTGTCACGACTTTCTTTGTGAATAGCCTGTTCATGTCCTTTACCCGTTTCTCTGAGATCATTGTATTTTTCTGAATGAGCTGTAAGAGGTCTCTGTACATTCCAGAGCAGAGTAAACATTTGCCTGTCATGTATGTTTCCTCTCTCTCTTTTTTACTTTCATTTTAATGGTCTTTCAGGTATTACATTTTTAATTTTGATATATCCAAATCTGTCAGTCTTTTATGGTTTCTAGATATCACATCATACTTAAAAGGACCTTTCCTATCTTAAGATGACCAAAATATTCACTCTTATTTACATCTCTGTGGTCTTCGTGGCTTTGTCTTACTGGAGTACGGTAGAAAACCAGCTTCTGTCGTAATGCGGGCCCATCGTCCCAACATCATTTATAAAATAGCCCATATTTCCCCAACTCAACAGAAACCCCATTTTATCCTGTACAAAGTTCCCTTAAATGCTTGGATCCATTTCTAGGACTCTGTTTTGTCCCAATGATCTGTCATCCTTACACAGAATTTTAATTGTTGTCCCTTTATAAAACATTTTACTATCTGATAGAGTAAATATTCATCACTTTTTTCAGAATTTTACTGATTACTCTCATTTTTTATTCTTCCAGATTAGTTTTATAATAATTTTGTCAAATTCAAAAAAGAAAAAAGAATCCTGTTGGGTCTTGATTAGATTGCTTAATTTTGTTAATTTAAGGAGAACTGACATCCTTATAATATTCAATCTTTCCACCCAAGAACTAGGTATGTGTCAGATTTATACAAGTCTTTCACATACCTCAGAAAAATTTTCTGGTTTTCTTCATGTAAATTTTATACATTTATTATAAAATTTATTTCCAGGTATTTCGTGCTATTTATTGTTTTACTCTTGATACCGTGGATGAAGCCCTTTAATCTACCATTTAGAGAGTCATTTTATAAATAAAAAAGCTATTTGTTTTTGTTCATTGTTTTGTTACTGGCCATTTTATGAAAATATTTGTAATTGCTTTTGGGAAATTGGGTTTTCCAGATAAATAATCATCTTATCAAAAACCTGTGATTATTTGCTCTCCTCCCCCCAATATTTACACTTTCTATTTCATCTTCTTGTCTGATTGCAACATCTAGCCCTTAGGAAAAGTCTCTTTTAGGTATTGATAACAACAGCGACCCTGGCCTAGTTTCTTACTCTAATAATAACACATCTAGGGTTTCTCCAGCCTATACTGTCTGTTGTCCATCTTTCCACTCCTGTGACCACTATTCTAGCCCATGGCGATCTGTTGCCTGTTTTATCACTGATGTGAGGACTTGGGGTGCGGGCGTTTGAAGCCAGAGGCCCTGCGTTTACTAGTCCTGACTGGCGTTTACTAACTATATGATCTAGCCACATTACTCAAGGTCTTTGAAACACAGTTTTAAAAAATAAGAAGCAGAGTTGTTGTAAGAATTAAGTGAGATAACGCACACACTAGGCACAGTCTCAGTAAATGATATTTAAGTTTCAGCCCCGATTCTCCTTCCAATCCAATCTACATCCTACTCTTAGGTTGATCTTCCCAAAATACCTCTGTTCACGTCGCTCCGTCACTCCTCTCTGCTGCTCGCCATCTTCAATGATCCCCCATTGCCAACAGAATCAAGTCCAAATTCTTAAACTTGTTTCCGAGCCCTTCCATCCCTCAACCACAAACTTCCTTTGAGCCTTACTTCCTGTAGCCATCTGCTGCCCCTGCCCATCACATACCCCTACCTGCCCCTTACTGCAGCCGAGATATTCTCTCCTCACTAATGGCTGCCTAATACCACGCAGGTCTCCCTCCCCAGCTCACGGTCACAGAGCCCTTCGTCAGCCCTTTTACCAGCTTTTCGTTGCAAGGAATGCAAAAATGAAGTCCTAACTTGTTTTAAAACTGGATTCACTAATCCCCTTAACTAAATAGTCCAGATGCAACAGGCTTCAGGAGCAGTTTGAACAGGGCCGCGATGCCATGTTTCTGTGGTTTTCCAGGCTCTTCCCGCCTCCCCATGTTGACAGTAATCTTATGTTGTGTCCTAGTCTCCAAACGCCTGCCAGGAATTAGGACCACATGCTTCTTCATTCAGATCTAGACAGAGATTGGATCTTTCTCCAGCCATCTAACAGAAGTGCTGAGCTTCTGTCTGATTGGGCTGATCTAAACCAATCCCTATGACCAGAGGAATATGCATCCTGATTGGTTTACAGTCAACGCATGTGCCAAGGTGGAGGGGGGTGGATTATTTTGACAGGCTAAACCAATCAAGATTCCTCTCCAGAGCCACACACACTCACTACTGGAGTTGGATGGGACACTGACAACCTCAGTTACACTACAGTCTCTTCTGCTTCACTTTCCTGGGAGTTAGGCTTCCTTTAAGACCCAAGTCAAGCCCCAGACCTCCGATAATGTGTTTTCTCCCTTAAGCTCCAGAGATCTTACTCTCTCTGCTCAACACATGGTAACCACGGCCATATGTAATTTCTTTACATAATAATTTGTCTATTCTGCCCAATTAATAATCACAAAACTTATTAAAACACTTTATACAAGCCAGTCCTTTTGACTTTCACAACAATTATCTGAGACTCAGAGAGGTTAAGTGACTTGCCCTATATCACACAGCCAGAGACAACATGGTGACTTTGCCCCAGAGGCCTCTACAAGTTCTCTCTAGTTCTCTCTCTCTCTCTCTCTCTCTCTCACACACACACACACACACACACATACATCTTACTCCTCCTCCACTCCCCAACTCAGGCCTGACCTGAAGATGCAGAAACCCCCTGGCACCACCTCCTTTTTCCTACTTCACCTCAATTTCTAGAGCTCTGATACTTCCTCCAAAAAGTACAAAGTTTTCTTGCCAGACAGCAGTTTCTAAGATTTGTGTGACAAGGCCGGGTAAAATTCAAATGACTCTGGGTGATTTAATCTGCTTGGGCTGGGGTGGTAAATCAGCTCAGCCTAGGCTGCCACAGCCGCCCCAGAAAGCCACAAGCCGAGCTGATGAGAGGAGTCTATCTGCTGATCTGCAGGTGAACTGCGGCCTGGGGAGTTCCCCTCCACTGCACTCAGAATACATTTGGAGGGTCCTATAGCCCACAGCCTCTCCCGGCCTACATGTTCCACCAGGAAGCATCTCTCCCAAGGATGCAGCCCTAATTCCTCCCTCCCCCGCACCCCCCTCCACATTGTCAGAGCTGTCTCCCAAGTCCACACCGGACATTTTAGGAGGAGGAGGCCAGCATTGGTCAAGCTTTCACTGAAACTGCCACCTCGATGCCAGGTCCTTGCCCACCCACACACCCATTACCTCACTTCATCTTCACAGCAACTTAATGAGGGAGGCACGGCCATCCTCAGTTTACAGGTGGCTTAATTGAGGCTCGGAGTGATTAAATAACTTGCCCAGGGTTATTACATAGGTAGCAGGAGGCAGAGCCAAGATTCAAGCCTACATTCATAAGACTCCAAAATCCTCGCATGCTTTTGACTTCAGCCCTCCGTGGAGGCCATGGAAAGTGAGAAGATGACAGCTTTCACTGGAACCACATCATCTGAGAAAAGAGAGGGGACAGTCCCTGGCTGAAGGGAAGTTGTTACTCTGAACGAATGAGACAATAGGTTTTCGCATACAAGGGAAATGTCGAAGGAGGAGGTGGTCACACTATGATGCACCTACTGTGTGTGCCTATGCAGGTGCCATGTGCCAGGCGCTCAACACCCACCATGCTAACCTTGACTGTGTACATGGCAGCATGCCAGCAAATGTTCACCAACCAGAATCCGGAGGAAGCAGCGAGCCCTGATGGACAGCACTTGCCAGTGTCTGTGGTGTCAATACTCCCACCACAGTCGACTGCGAGCTACTGCTGGGATGTCACTGGACATGGAGTTGGGAAGGGATGCCCTCAGTCAGTTCTGTCAGAGTGCAGCAGCAGCGGGAGCATAGTTAACGGTGCAGTAATCACTATGTGTGGTGCCGGGTGGGTACGAGACTTAACAGGGGAATCACTTTGTAGGTGATACCGTGTCTAACCACTATGCTGTATACCTGAAACTAATATTAACATTGAATGTCCACACAAAAAGCCAGCAGGAACCAACCCCAGCACACCACTGTCTGTAGGAGAGGTTTTATTAAACCCACTTACAAATACGACTCCACAGAAAGGCACTTGGGCTGAAATGCATTGCTGTACAACTTTCTAAAGTCCACGTTCTCTCCACAGCTCCATAGTCCCTGAACCAGAGGCGATGTGGGGAGCACGATCACTAACTTCTAACCTCTGAAGGCTGGTAGACTCCTGAGAGGTCCTAAAGGGCAGAAGAAAACCAGTGGGTAGGAATTCAGCAGATTAGGGTTCAGCTTAGGGAGCCTTTCTGAATGCCCTCTGCATGGACAGCTCCAGGAGGGCAGGGTCCAGCTGTCCGTGGCACGTAGTAGGTGCTCAATAAACAATGAATGAATAAATGAAAAAAAAACCCATCACATACATGTTCCACTGATGCCTCAAATTCACCAGATCCATAACTGAATTCATCAGTTTGCCCCGCCCAAAAAAACACCTAGCCCTCCTCCTGTGTTTCTTTTCTTGGTGAATATCACCAAGCCAGGAACCTGGGAGTCCTGGACTCCCCCTGCCGCTCACCTCCCACATTTAATCAATCACCAGGTGCTAGCTATTCCACTTCCTGGTTCCTCTGGAACCGATGCTGTCCTCCACATACCCATTCTGCTCCCTGCCTCAGATGGTCACCAGTGCTCGCCGTGCTGACACCAGAGCTGCCTAACTGGTCTTCCCTGGACGGGGACCCATCTCTAGCCCCTGTCAAGTTCATCATCAAGGAAGCTGCCAAAGTCATCTTTCAAAACTGCCCCTCTGAGTGTGTCCCATCTCTTCGATGGCTTCTCACGCCCCAGAGGATGGAATCGAAGCCCCTTGGTCCTCCCAGGTCTGGCTGTACGTCCCACACCTGTTCGATCACTTAGCTCTTCCTCCACTCACATTATTTATTTTTCAGCACCAGCAAACAAACGTCTTGCCTCCACTTGTGCCTTTGCTCATGCTATAGCCTTTGCCTGAAGTGCCTTTTCTTCCCTCTCCCATCTCCCTTCCCTAAGTATCCTCTAAGATGCAAATTAAGATGGTTCAATAGATGATTCCTTTTAGCACTAACATTTCATTATTCTAATGCTAAGAAGGCCTTCTGGATTTGACAGTCACCTTCTCTCTTCATGGGACCCTGTAAGGATCATCAGGGATCCTCTAGTTCAAGTCCATCATTTTACAGACAGAAAGCCCAGAGAGGGAAAGGGACCTGCCCAAGGTCACGCAGCAAGTCAGTGGCAGAGCCAGGACAAGACCCAGATACCTGCCTTCCAGCTCAGGGCTCTTTCTCTGCAACACACTCTCCAACCTGACCCCCGCCCCCGCCCACCCACTTCAACACTTACATCCTCACCGCAACCAGCCCTGCCCGCCCTGACTTATCTCCTCACACGCAAACAGGCTCTCGCCTTTCCTGCCTTTGCCGAAGCTGCAGCTAGGCCATTCCCTCACCTTCATTCAACTGCCAGGGCCCGCCACCTCCAGAGAGTCCATCCTGGTTATCAAGCCAAACCCATCCACACTCCACACCCTCCCTCAAATCCCCCACATTTATCAGAACCCAGCAACTGGGGCTCCGTTCACTCACGGCAGTCAGGACCTTGTTTCATCTCTCCAGGTAGGATGCCCACTCCTCAGAGCTGGCTGCTGATGTCTCCGCATCTTCCTTCTCCTCTGCCTCCTCCTCCTTTCACGCCCCCAGCTCCATACACAACTGCTCAGGGTAACAAAGTATAGCGAAAAGAAGGTGACGTCTGAGGACAGGTAGATGGAGGTTCAAATCCCAGCTCTGTACAGCCCAGACTGGTTGACCTGTATTCATCTGAGCCTCAGCTTTCCTCATCTAAAAAGTGGGTCATACCCCCCCCTCAGTGTTATTATGAGGACTGAATGAATTCACCTATATCACAGTCCCGGCACTTAGTAGGCTCTTGATAAACGTATTGTACCCTTCCCAAGAGCATCCCCAACATACTTGGAGAGGACAGCTGCTGTGGGCTGGGAGGTGACAGAGGCGTGACCACTTCCCTTACTCCCATCCTCAACAGGCTGTGAGCAGCCTGTGTGCAGAAATGGGGGGGCGTATCCAACCCCACTCCCCACCCCCAGCAATATGCTTTAACCTTCCTATCACAAATGCCTCGCTTATTTCAATATCATCCGTTTACTTCTCTGTTCATGCAAAAAAAAATTGCAAAAACAGATTTAAGAGGAAAGTATTTAACGAGTAAAACTGTCTGCAGCCCTGCTTCTTCTCATGAAAAAGTGGCTGTGATTCTGGCATGAGAGGGAAGCTCAACAGCTTCACTTCACTGCAGCTGCCAGAAGTGCGTTTCAGAGGGAAGAGAACCTCCCAATTAAACAGCACACCTTTGAGCCAGGCGCTCGCTTCCTGTGCCGAACTCAGCTTGGCAGGTGACACCGCAGCTCATGTGGGGATACAGCCCCGCCGTGAGCAACTGCGAGGCTGTCTGTGCCTACCTGCCTCCAACACAGGAGAAGCAGCCCTGCCAGGCCCTGGCAAACCACCGACCACCAGGATAAGGGCACCGAGATGGGGGGGTGGGGGATGGGATACACCTGGCCAGTGGCCAAGGGGACCAGAACCTCTCCCAGTTTCAGAATATTCAGGGACCAGCACTTCCATCTCCCCCAAATAAGGGCAGTGTGACATAAAGATCAGATCCAGGACTTGCTGCTCAAACAAAAGTTCAGAAAATCTGCAACCTCTTTCTCTCCTTCGATAATGTCATTTTAGAGGGCTGCTCTGGATGGAATCCAAGGGTCAAATTCCAGAAGGGCTCTGCTCCTCTAAGAACCACCCCCCACAAAAGAAAAAAGAAAAAGAAAACAGAGGAAGAACTGGGGGGAAAAAAATAAAAACAGAAGTACACATGACCTTCAAATACAAACAATAGTGACTGCCCCATGGCAGAGAGCAGGCCAGGCCAGGATGGTGGCCCCCCTCCTTTGTGGAAAACCTCATACCTCTATTGATATATCCCACTGACTCATACTGAACTTAATGGGCCATGACTACTAAATCTTTTTCTCATGACCTGCTGCTCCTCTCTACAATTTTTCCTGTAGCTGAGATGGGTCCCAGCATTTATTCCTGTGACATTTCAGCACCTTGTCACTCCAGCCCATTGAGATACTTCTGGGTCCTCATTCTGCTCTCCGACCTTTTCTCTGTCCTTTTTCTCTATTCCACCACATCCTACTATTATAGGCCTGCCCCACCCCTTATGTCTTCTCCCAGACCCTTGGCACGTATTGGTCAGAACAGGATAGAAGGCAGAACCCCACAGCAGCTGCTAAAGCGCTTCACAGACTGACCTGGTTCCACTTACATGAATACTCCGTGGCTACTGTTCAACCAGATGAGAGGCCCCTCTGTGCCCTAATGGCCACTGTCATGTCCTCAGGAGTCATGAGAGACCCTGTCCTGTGTCTTCAGAGGCAGCGTGACATCGCAGAGAGGACCTGATAGGTCCAGGCTCGAATCCCACCTCCACGGGTCTTGGGCCGGTCACTTGACTTCCTGGAGCTTCAGTTGCTCATCTGCAGAATGAAGACAGTCAGTTCTAGTGTACGAGCTTGTGAAGATTAAGACAATGCATTGAAGTATATCCAGCACACAGTAGGTGCTCAGTAAACCGATTCTGCTCCACTCCACTCAAGCTCAGTTCTTCATCCACCACCCATGGCTGTTGAGGACAGAGAAGAGGTGCCTGGCCTCGGCGAGCCTGTCTTGGCTCCAGGGGTCACTGCCTTCTCCTCTAAGTGTCACAGGTGCCACACGACTTCAACATCAGTCACAACCCTGTTATGTGAATTCCCATCAAGGCAGTCTTCCCTTCCTGGATCAGTGCGGGGTTTTTTTTTTTTTTTTTGGCAAAATAATAACAATAGTAATAACAGTTTAATCCTTTCAGTCCCACTATGAAATAAAAAGTAGCCCTATTTTGCCTATGAGGACATTGGGATTCAAAGGCTAATTGGCCTTTCCAAGGTCACGCAGCTGAAAAGGTAAAAGCTAAGCAGAGCTTTATTTGACCCTGAACACCAAACTCTCAGCATTAGGCATTATTTCCTAAATATTGGCCTAGAGGGGCCTCTGTCTCTGGCCCTCCTGCACTTGCCTTACAGACCTCAGCCCGAAGTCCACTTGGCTGAGCACCTTTCGGGTCCCGACACTGTGATCCACAGGGATGGCCACTTCCCATCTCCCAACAGCTCTGTGACCACCACCTCCACACAGAAAGGGACTGGGCTGAGGCACAGACCCCACTGCTCCCTGAAGACTGGGATCAGGGGGCTGACCTCTGCATGTACGTCCTAAGCTTCTTGACACCTGGGCCCGTGACTCCTGAGCACAAGGCCAGCCGGGACCCAGCCCTTCATCAGGACCCAGTCACCTGCTGCAGACCCTGATGCCTCTGAACCGCCCACTGCCTCCTAGAGCCCCAATTGCCAGGATCCCCACCCGCCCAAGGGGCACCCCAAAGCCTCTTCTCCCGATCAAGACTGTGTGTCCAGACTATTTGGATTATGTGTCCAGCCACCCAGCATGGCTGCCCAGCACTGACCACCAGTCTTCGCCCTTCGATAAGCCTGGGGGCCAGGTCTGCCCATGGGGAAAGGAGGGAATGAACTCAGGAAGCTGCCAGGGCTGGGGCTCAGGCCTGTGGCCACCAAGGGGGCAGCCAGCCAAGGAAAGGATTCCTAACAACTCCGAAGGAAGCTATCAGTGGATCTGTTTGCAAACCCTCAACCATGTCCATGCAGGGAGCCCAGTCCCCGAAGCCCCGGTCATAGAACTGCTCCCCGGGCCTCAGAGCACACTCACTCTCTCCCCAAACGTGGTCACCCCACAATCAAAACACAGCCCTGGCTAGTCACACCACCATGAGCACTCGCTTTACAAGGCCATTCATTAAAAAAGAAAAATTCACAAGTCCACTCATACCCTTGCTCTACAGACAGAAACGCATCCACTCATTCAATAAATATTGATTAAGTACCTGCTACATGCCAGGCATGCTTCTAGGCATGTAGGACTCACCAGTGGCCAAACCAGACGATGGCTCGACCCCTGGTGAGGCCTTTCATTCCGACAGGGAGAAAACAGCACAAAATAGATGCGAATTACTAAATCATTCAGTGCACTGAAGGCAGGTCAGGGCAAAAGAAACAATACAACAAGATAAGGGGATAGAGTGCTTGGGAGGGGCAGGTAGCAATTTTAAGTAGGGCGGTTGGGGCCTCACTAAGTGTGTCGTGCACACTTAGGGTGCACGACAGCCTCAGGTGCGTGGCTGGCGGCCCCCCTACGGGCAGCCCAGCTCTCCACATTTTTCCATGAACATTGATTCCCACATCAAGTCAGATACTCCCTGTCGCAAACACCCAAAGACCTACTGAAGATTCCAAATGCCATGAACTCGGAGCACTCCTGACAGGGAGGCTGATCAACGGCACCAGGTTGGTGGAATGATCACGGGACCCCACCGCCTCTCCCAGCCAGTGCGATTTTTCCTTCCTCCTCTAAGTACGGTCTAACCCTCCTGCCTCTACTCCACCTTCTCCACCTCCCTTCCTGACACTCTAAAAGCTACTCTCCCGTCCTCAGAACCCCACCAAAGTGTAAGCAACACTCTCTTTCTTTAAAGGTCACTTTCCCTTTGACCTTGCTTTCCGTACTTCTTCTGCACTTTGGTGATATCGACTCCCACTGGTCCACAAATGGGGTTTTATGAGTCAGCACATTTTTTAGGGGAAAAAAGTGGCACTTAAAGGAACTCTTGAAGCATTACTCACTCATTCATTCATTTGCTCACTCATTCAGTATTTATTGAACATCTGCAATGCCACTGTGTGTGCCGGAGATCGTTCCCACGGCAGGGGGTCCAGGCAGGAACAGCACAGCCGCAATCCCTGCCCGCACAGAGCTCACACCCAGGCAGGGAGAAGAGAAACCACGAACGAAACAGATACAACAGCACCCCCTTATTTGAGGTTTTGCTTTCCATAGGTTCAGTTATCCATGGTCAATCATGGCCCGAAAATATTTCATGGAAAATTCCGGAAATAAACAACTTACACATTTCAAATTGCGTGCTGTTTTGAATCGCCCCTTACTTTGTCCAGCATATCCACACTGCGCACAACCGCTGCCAGTAGCCTCGGTCAGCAGTGCTTGTGTTCAAGGAACCCTCATTTTACCTAATAATGGCCCCAAAGCGGAAGAGTAGCGATGCTGGCAGTTCAGATGGGCCGAGGAGAAGCCATAATGCGTATGTACGTGTAGGAAAAGACACAGTACGTATAGGCTTTGATACTATCCGGGGCGTCAGGCTCCTACTGGGAACCTCGGAATGTGTCCCCCATGGATAAGGGGGTCTACTCTAAGTAAATACAGTGTGTTCAATGGTGGTCAATGTTATGGACAAGATTAAAGCAGAGAGGAAGTAAGTGGGGGAGGGGTGCGAGTTTAAGCAAGGATGGCCTCCTGTCTTCACCTCGAATTTCGTCACTAAGCAAAACACACCCACAAGATGTTCTCCACACACACCATCACACACTCACACTAGACTCAACACCAACATAGGCACACGGACATCCTCTCTGCTATGAAGAGTACACTCACACAAACACACCCATACGTGTCCACACATACACACACCACGCCTAGGCACGAACACGTGCATAGGCACACTCGACACAAACACACACATACACGCACACCCCCCCAAGCCCAGCTCACTCAGACGTAAGAGAAAGCCACCCTCCAGATCACACAGAGAGACGGGAGAGTCAGAACTGGCAGGACCCTGGGTAGCCAGAAGGAACTGAACCGGAGAGACGCCAGCTCCCCCGAAGCCAGCAGCAGGCCACTGACCCAGTGGGCGCGACCCCAGGCCCACCCTGGCCGCGCACCATCACCTTCGGCGCCCAGCAAAGGCGCCCACACTTGTGAACACCCACAGATAAGCACACAGCCTTGTGCACAGGAACACGCATGCAGACGCACACATTCGCTCGCTCGCTCATGCCCCTCTTCCAGGCAACACAGTGGGGTGAGATTTGGAGAGTTTCTTCAAATTTCGGCATTGCTTGTCCACACCGCCCTCCCCCATCCACCCCACAGGTCCCAGCTGCTCCAGCCACCACCACATTTTCCTCCTGCCCTAACCTGCGGCCGGCAGTTCCTTGGACGGCGTGTGCGTGCATGCAAAAGGATCATATGTGAGTGTGTACACATGTGGTTTGCAGATGGGACAGACGCGCTCGTGTGCGAGTATTCACACAGGGGACTTTGCCATGTGTGAGCACATCCATGTGTGTATGCAGGTGTGTGTCTGTGCATGTGTGTGCGTGCTCCCAGGAAGACAGAGACATTTATAATCTAAATCTGGCTTCTCCAGGGGATGAAAGCAAAGTTCTGGTTTAAATCACGCCAGCACGGGCAGGAGGGGTTCCCTGGCCTTACATGATTATCTGCGGTGTGCAGCCAGCAACCCGTCAGCGGGGAGTCATTTGTTGTTGCAGGCCCCTGGGACCTGCGATGACTGCTCCAGGAGCTGGGGACCTCAGAGTGCAGCAGCAGCAGCAGCAGCAGTCACATGCCCGTTCCGGTGCTGGGGGGCGGGGGCGGGGAGGGGGCTGGCATCCAGCTCGGCTTCCTTGTCTATAGAAAAGCAGAGGACCCACAGGCCAGAAAGAAGCCCGAGCACTTCTTGGCCTGGATGGAGACAGAGGGTCCAGGCAAGAGGTAGCCCTGGCCCCAAGGCAGACCCTGCCCTGCCAAGCTGTTCAGTGGCCAGGGAAATATCCTCGGGACTCCAGGAAGTCAGAGCCTTTGGCACCCTGAGTTTGCCTGACTCTTTTCTCCCCGTGACAGTCACCTCCGCCCTCCTCGCCGTCTCTCTTCCTTTCTCCTTGTTTCCGTGTGTTTGCTCTTTGTCTCTCCCCTTCTCTCTGTCTGGGATTCTTTTATGTCTTTGTGTCTGACTATCTGGCCTTCTCCCTCCATCTGTCTGTCTTGCACACTTCAAGTCCCTTTATCCACCTAACCTCAAGACTTCCCTTTGCTGCCCCGTCACCTGTAACCTTGCCTGTAACACATACACCTCCCAGACATGCTATCGCCTCTGAGCCTCTCATCATTTTGAGGGGGAGGGGAGAGTCTGGGAGAGTAGGGGATAGAAATCCCATTTTACAGATGAGGAAACTGAGTCCCCAGAAGGGTTGCCCAAGTTTACACAGCTGGCATGGAATTTAAAATCCGGGTGTGTTTCCTCTGCAATGACCAGCCTCCCATAACTCCATGTCACCTGGAAGCAGGAGCAGTTCTCCCAGGACCCCCTTCCAAAGGGAAGAGAACCCAGTGCCACAACACAGCGCATCCCAGCCCCACCACTAAAAATGCCTTCAATTCAAGGTCCTAGAAAACTCAAGGACTGAGACAGGACTTGGTATGTCCTCCTAAGGATGCCCCATCCCAACCCCACCCTCCCCTAAGTCTGAAGTGCCTACACATTCCACATTCCCCAGGAGCACTGGGTGCATGGGCTTCCTGCTTCCTGAATAGGTGCCTCTTGAGGCCTCAGTCTTCCCATCTGCACAATGGGGACAAGGACGTTACAATGCTCACGCTGCTGAGCTAGGCCTCTGCTCCAACAAACACAGCAGCTCCTCTCCCTCCCTAGGACCCTAATCCCTAAAAGACCTCTGGCTTCAGCCACCAAGAGCCTTCGGCCACCTCTGGAGATGTCTGTGGTTTCCTGGGCCCAAACCAGCTTTGCCCACATGGGCTGTCAGGCAGCAACCGTGAAGCCACAGGCCCAGAGACGGAGCCCCACCTGCAGCAAGGTCCCACAGCCTCCCACAGCCTCCACGGCTGCCTCCAGCCCCCACCCGAGAGGCGTCAGCACCAACGGCCCGCCAGGGTCTGCCCATTTTCCTTTCTTTTCATTGCCGGCTCCGCACAGTTATAGAACCAGGTCTCCACAGAGTAATTTACTGGCAGAATCTCTCCCAGAATCCAGCTTGAAACCAAGCTGTAAAAACAGCTTCGAGTGTAAATAATTCATGCAGACAATATGACTTTTTTATGTAAATTCGGTGCATTAACCCTCTATTATAATGATGGACGACAGATAGGGGCGACGTTGCCTTGGTAAGAGCTAATGGATGGCCGCCATAAATTCACTGCACATTTTATTGTGTTGCTGGAAATTGTGCCTTCAGGCAATGCTGTTTACTTTTATGTAAAACTCTAGGTTCCCTAAATATTACAAATATTTTACATCCAGCTCCTCAGCATTTGGGCTCGGCCCACAAATCAAGCTTTCTCCATGTGAGTTGTAATTAAAGGTTTGTTGTTTTTTTTTTTTCCTGGGACAATTATCTCCTACTATAAAGAGAAATATTTTTCCCCTTTAGATGTTCCGTCATTGACTTATTAACAAACCCTTTGAAGAAGGAGGTTGTGAGCGACTCGCTGTAGTACTTGGGACAAGTGGGTCGGCGAGAGAAGGGGCGCTGTGGCTACGAGAGCTCGGTGGCTGGCTGTTATGTCTGGCCGCCACTCCGGTTTATTTACACATATGATATTCTGGGCCTTCCTCCCCCCTCTTCCTTTCTATAATTCATGACCACTTTAGCAGGGTAATTCCTCCAGCCACCTTTGCAAGAGATTGGCCCCTCGCAAGCCCCCTCCACACTCCACTGGGGATGTAAACGGCTGGGCCTTGTGCCCAAGAGAGAGGGTCAGAAGTGGAGTCTTCACAGCTGGCTGCCCATACACAAGCCGTTCATCCCTCCTGGCCCACTGCCGCTCACAGGGCCCAGAGCACCTTGCACGGGTGGGGATCTTCTGCGCGGATTCTCCGTCAATCCAGAGCGCCGGAAGTGCCCTTTGGTTCAGTCCTTGCCCAAGCGCAGGTCATGAAGATGCCACTGAGTCTTGCACACGGTCTGGGGAGAGGAAGGCAGAGAACCTCAGATGCTTTTTAATGAAGGAAGGCAACAGCTGGAGCAGCAGCCCTCTTTAAAAATAATCCTCACACTTGTTTATTATTGTCATTAATATTAATGGCTATGCTGTTAATATTCATATAGCTGCATTAATATCATCCAGGAGCACCTGGGATCTCTAAACACCCCTAATGGCATGTGGATTCTGTTTCCAGGGCCCCCACCTCCCTGTAGGTCCCTCCCCACAGGCAGGATGCCCATCTTACACAGATTTTTAAGCCACCCCTACTCTCTGAGTGGCAGCTGCCTTTGGAAACCCGAAGCCATGCAGGATAGCCACCTCTAAGTCCCAGGGCTTTTGCTGGGCGGATGGGACTACCAGTCAGGGACACTGGACGTTTCCTGCCTCTCTAAGGGGCACAGGAAGGTGTCTGACAAAGGCGACTTAAGAAAGAAAGATAGTTCATTTCCCCTCAATAGCTCAATTTCCTGCAGAGTCGAAGAGAGGCACGTTGGTTAAAAACAAAGATGAGATGTCATTTTTCACCAATTAGATTGAAAAAGATAATTATAATAATAATGGCAACAGCAGCGACCAGCCCTCCACACTACTCTTACTGAATCTTCGTGACAACCCCCCCATATACCTTTTATGGGGTTGTAAATTCGTAAAACGTTTGTGGAGAGCAATTTACAACATATGACTAAATGGGAACTCTGCTTGCCCTGACCCAACAATTTCATTTTTAGGAATGTTCTGTAAGTTAATCGAAATACTTCTCCCTCTAAGTGAAATCCTCTTTCAGTTCCTCGTTGTACCTGCCCATTCTTTCCCCCTCCATCCCCTGCCTCTTACACACTCATCTGTCAACCTGAGCGTCTCCTCCTCGGAGAAGTCCTCCTTGCTTCCCAAGTCTAAGATACCTTCCCTTTTCTTACTGTCTCATAGCCTACATATGTCTTTCATACTATGGGTGCTTTTCCTTTGTCGTCCGTGCACCCTGTTGATCGGAGAGTTATTTGGGTAAATGCCTCAGCCATAAACCCATCGCAGAAAGTTGCTGTCTGCCCTGTTGGCAGGGGGCTGGTTGTCCTGCCTTCCCACTACATCATAAACTCGATAAAAGTGGGGACCGACCATGTTGTTTTATTCATCATTTCTATGCCCAGCCTGGCACTGGGCTGGTAGGTAGAATACACTCCATAAGCATTTATCGCATGAATGAATGAATGAATGAATGAATGCACAAAGATATATGTACACTGACGTTGACTGCAGGGATGTTTACAAGAGCAAAGCAATTGGGAAAACATGTGTCGCCATCAGCAGGGGACCGGGCAGGTAAAGGGAGGGTCAGCCCTACCTGTAACACAAGCGGTAAAACCACAAGGTGGATCTATATGCACTGACAGGAAGGGGGCCCGTGACACACTGCTGAGTAGGGGAAAGACGGGTGACGGCGCAGCAGGTGCCGGCCGATCCCGCTCAGGGCGGCGTTGCACGCGTGGAGTCCGTCTGTGCATCTTTACACACGGAGAGAAGTCTGGAAGGACGTTCACCAAAATGGTACGAGGTTAGCTCTGGATGGCGAAGTCTGAGGTGATTTTCACATTCTTCTTTGAACTTTTCTACATTGTCTGAATTTTTTGCAATGAGCATATGTATCCTTTTTTACAAAATGGTAAAACTGCTTTCAAAAGAAAAAAAAAGTAGATGTACACTGGGAAAAGATGGGGATGCCAGATGACCCCAACAGAAGCTGAGCCCGGGGGGCTGCAGGGCCCTCTGCCCTTTGCACGGGCTGGGCACCCCCACCACCACCACCAGGCAACAGGGGAGGGGCATTCTGGGCCGCAGCCCCGTCTCATCCTTTCTCCAGGCACCTCATGCCCTGTCCAGAGAGCAGCTTCTAAACAGGGATTTCCGCATTTGAGTCTTCTGACATGTTTTACCGCCTCTGAGCTGTTTTGCAAAATTCATAGCAGTTTTCGCAGGCTCCAAGCTTCCTGGGACCAATTCCATTTTGAACAATAGCGGAGTGTCTGCTTGCGGGCGAGGTCAGCCCACCCCAGAGCAGCCTCCCAGCCTCTGTGAGCTGGGACTGTGGGGCTGAGCATGAAAATACATGAGCTCGTCCTTGTCCTCGTCCTCACCCTCCTGACAAAGACAGGGACGGAGGGAGGATGCTGCCCCCCTTCCTGGCCCTCCTGTGCCCTGAGGGGACTCTCCCCCATGGGGGTGAGTGAAGCAAAGTCCTTCCCAATATCCCCCTTTTCTTTCTGGATCACACCCTGCAGGTCTCCTTACCCAAGCACCACCGAAAGCCCTGGAAACTAACTGACTTGGCCAAGCCAAGGTCACAGGGCAAGATACGGCAGGGCACAGGGTCGAAGCCAGGGCCCCTGCTGCCTGCTCTGTGCATGCCTTAATTTAAACAGGCTTGGTACCCCTTCCTTAAGATACATCTGAGGGGTATCTGCGGCACTGTCATTACCCCAAACTAAGCCACAAGAGACTACATTCCTGGCCTCTCCTAGCCCTGGCCTCCCTCAGTCAGGATCCAGTATTCAGTACCCAGGGGGATTTCTATAAAACACAAAACTCAGCAGCCATTCCTCTGCTTAAAAGCCATATTCTTCGGCTGCACATCACCGATGGGGGAATCTGTGCTCCTGAGCCTGACACTCAGAGTCTTCTGTGATGCGGCCTCTGCCCTGCCTCCCTCCCTAGTCCTTCCTCCCCACAGAAGACTGAGTGATGCTTCTGCTCTGATGCTGGCCCTCCCCTCTGTAAAGGCCTTCACTGGCTCCCCACTGCCCTGGATACACGCAGACGACCCATTCCAGCTCCCTGCTTTCCGGCAACTCCCTCCTGGTCTCCTGCCACTTCGCAGGGGTCAGGCTGTGTCACAACTCCATGTCTGCGCCCCTTGCTGGCTCACTCTCCTAGGCTTCTTCATCTGCTTAACTGTCCAACTCATCCTCCAAGATTCCGTTCAACCATCGCCTCCACGGAGACCCTGTCCCTAGCTCCTCCCCATGCCTATCAACTCCTCAGAGCTGAACGATGGACCCCAAAACACCCTGTGCTTTCGCCCTGTTAACCTTGCCGGTCACTGCCTGTCTGTGGGTCCATCTCTCCCACTGCACTGGGCGCTCCTCAAGTGCAGGGCATCCAGGGCCCAGTGAATATTTATATTGTTACAGGAAAGGCAGGTTACATCAGTCCCGTTTCACAGATGGGTGAACGGAGGGGCTGAGAGGTAGAGAGACTGTCCCAAGGTCACAGAGCTAGCAAAGGGTGGAGGCAAGGTTTAACCCGGATGTCACTGATGTCACTGTTTCCAGTGGGCTGGTCTTTCCACTGCATCACAACTTCATTTCAGAACCACCTGAGCAAGCACTTCATACAACACACACACACACACACACACACACACACACACACACTTCAACATCTGTAGGAACAAGCACAAGAATATCCAACCATGTATAGAAAGGCACATCACCCCACTAACACACAGATACACACACGCAAATTGCAGACCCCACACAGCACCTAATGACCCACCCGTAAATGCTTACATATGAGCATCCATGGGGGTACGCATATGAACATGAACTTAAATATTTGTGTGTGTTTGCACACACATGTGTAACCCACATGGATGCACACCAACACACATGAACATGCACCCAGGCATGCATACACAAGTGTGTACAGACATGCGCAGACATGTAGATCCATGCACACACCCAAGTCACAAATGCATACATCCACGGACATGCACGTAGACACACCAAAATACAGACACGCACAATGCGGAGATGTACATGTATGAAACCACACTCCTACTCAGCCATACCCAGACTAACACACGGGAATGCAGACGCAGGCACGCACTCATATGAACACAGGCAGCACACAGGCGTGAACACACAAGGACACAGAGGCATACCCATCAACCCTCACAAGCAGCACACACACCGGCCAGTGTGCACAGGCACACACATGCAGACTCGTTCCCCGAGACATGCTGGCGAATGGAGCGGGTCAAACGGAGCTGTCTGCTAGGGGCGGGGGCCTGTCTGAGGTACCTTGGGGCGCTCACATTTTTGCAGCTCAGGAAGGCAGCTGACATACCAGCCCGGCTGTGATGGTATTTTGCATAAATGCTAATGTATTAATTACCATGTACAGTACACAGAGCTGCCATTTAAAAGAAAAAGTTAAGACTTTCTAATTCAAAAGCCCCATGTGGGGTGGGGGTGGGGGGCCTGCCCTGCACTGGAGGGAGCTGGCAGGGCAGCCAGGCCACGCCCACTGTCCCTGCACTTGAGTCCCTACCTGCAGGCTTCCAGCTCAGCCTGCCTGGGTCAGCCAGCAGGATCTCGGCCTCAGGGGTCTGCGTGCTCTCTGGGGGCCTTGGCACACAGGAGCTCTTGGTCTGGAAGAGGGACAGGGGCACATGGAGAGCAGGTAATGCCTCAGCTGACGAGGGGTGGTCCCCAGGGTGGTGGGGGGGGTGGTAACTGGGGCCGAAGTGGGAGCCAGGGTGGATGGACAGATAACACGATTCTTCTCCCCATTCAGTCCATTCTCTGCACAGCAGCTGCAGTAACCTTTTAAACCAGCGCACCGGATTATGTCATACCCTGACTTTAATCCTTTCAAAGGCTTCCCATCGCTCTTAAAGTAAAGTTCACACTCCTTAAAAGGGCCTGCAAAGCCCAACAAGAGCTGGCCTTTCTCCTACCTCTCCCCACCTCTGCTACCACACTCCTCCTTCCTTGCGAGTCACCTCCACTGGCCGGTGGTCCCTCAGCTTCTCTGGGCTGGCTTCTTCCCATCAGCCAGGTCTCACCTGTCGCCATGTTAGGGCGATGCCCCATGATTGCCCCTGGACACCCCACCTAAAGAAGCTCCTTCCCCATCGCTCTCTCACATCACTGGGGGTTTCATCTTCGTAGCACACCTTGCTGCAGCCCTCTGTTGATTTGTCTTCCTTGGTACCACACCCTCAGCCCCCACTGTGAAGCGAGCTTTGGGGGGACTTCGCAGACCTTGCTCCATCACCATATTGCAGCCCCCTGGCAGGGTCTAGCACTTAGTAGATGTTCAGTTAAACGTTTGTTACGTGAGAGAAAGAACTGGAATGAACGGGAGATGCCCTGTCTGGCCAGCTCCATCCCAGGTGCCAACTTCAGGCAACAGTGCTCTCTTCACCTGCCTGGCAGGGTGGCCCCAGCTCTTCCACCGCCCATGGGGGCGCACAGCCCGGAGCCAGGATGGAGGCCTTGTCCAGCATCACGCGACATCTTAGAGACTAGTGTCCAGGCCCCCCGAGTCCTTCTCATCCCGTGAAAGGGAGCCCCAAGTGATGCTATGCAACGGCAGCTAGAACTGCTCCTCAGCCCCTCGCCTTTGCAGTCAACTTCCACATCCCCCATCTTACGCGGGCCCTGCGAGGGAGGCACCGTTTCCCCAATCTCAGAAGAACTGGGGTTCTGAGACACGGATGATTCTCCCAAAGTCTCACAGCCTATCAGAGGTGGAGCCAGGATCTACATCGTGTTTGATGCCAATTCGGGGCTCCCTGCACGGAACCACTGACCTTCTCTCCCCCTGAATGTCAGGGCTGCTCCTGGCAGCTGGAGCACGGCGGCGATGGAAGGAGCACAGCATGTCCCACGGGCCGCCCCCCATCCCCTCGGCAGGAGAGGCAAGGTGGTCCTGCCAGGCAGGCGAAGGGGGCACCTAGGACCAAACCGGCTCACTCCCCAAACACAGGATGCCGTCCTCAACTCGACCTTCACCCTCGCCCTCACCCTCACACCCGCTCCGCTGCCTGGGACCACTGTTCTCCCAAACCCATCCTCTTCCCCCACTGCCCTGCCCTAATCGAGGCCCCATTGCCATCATCTCTCTGTGTGACGGCCTCCAGTCTACACGCTCAGATCTGCCTTCCACCCACAGCCAAAGCGGTCTTCCTAAGCCCAACTCCTATCCCGCCACGACATCCCCACTCCCCACCCCGACTCCCTGTCACTGCCCTTGTAGTGATTTGTAAATACGCATCATTGTCAAGAATGCACACTGCTGGAGTTCAAATTCTGGCTCTGCCACTTCCAAGCTCTGTGACCTTGGGCAAGTTACTTAGCCTCTCAGTGCCTCAACGGTCTAATCTGTAAAGTGGGAATAATAACAGTGCCTCCCTCATAGGGCTGTTAATAAGGAGGAAATGAGTTAAAATATGTAAAGCACCAAAAACAGGGCCTGGAACCTGAAAAACACGATGCGAGAGTTTGTTGCTGTTCACGAGCGGTTCTCGTGATTAGGGGGTCAGACTGGGGTGGCAGCTCAGAGGCTCTGTGTCCGCACCTCAATCCCTTTCTGCCTGCAGCCTTTGGTCTGTTCTCCCCTGGCCTGGCTGGGTGCTGGCCCGGGACGGAGAAGGGCATGACCTAAGCAGGAAATGCTGGCAGCATCAGAGTTCCAGTCCTGCTGAACATGACAGGCGGCAGCCAGAGAGGGCTGCTCCCCGTGCAGGGCTGGGCAGGGGCTATACCCTCCCGAACCCCAAGTTCCCTGGGAGCCCCCACAGGGCCAAAGCTCCCTTTGTCCAGAAGGTCAGGAGCAGCTGGCCAGCTGTGGGGAGTTCCGCTGCTCTGCTCCGGCCAGAAGCCCAGATGTGCGTGTTTGCACAGCCGAGCCCGGGCTCTGAGGCAGCCTTGTTGAGCATCATGAAAGGGGGCTTGTGAAGAGGCAGCCGGCCTCCACACCCCGCCTGCCCGCCTCCAAGACAGCAACCAGGAATGCAGCCTGCAGGAAGCCCTTCCTCCCAGGCCTGCCAAGTGCCCCTCTCCTGCCTGCAGAGTCAGGGCCACCGGCATGAGCAGGGTGCACTGAATGTCTGGGTCTGCTCCTTTTCCGGTTCCTCTTCTATAAGATGGGAGAAGCCTCCCTTTATCCTTCCTCTCAGGGAGGCGATGTGGTTTATGGGAAGCCCACAGCCTGATGGGCAGAATAGCGGCACGGCTGAGAGTGCTGGAGTCAGAGAGACCAGAAGAGAACTTCCACCTCCATGAACCTCCATTCCCGCTGTCGTGTGGGAGGGGAAACGACACAACGAGAAGGAAGGACCCAGCATGTGCTGACACATAATAGGTGCTCAGTAGCTCCGTGTCCTCTCCTTCTCTAGCCCCCACCAAAGGGGGAGCCTGAGGTTGCCCGCAGTGAGGGCAGGGGATCCCCGGCATGGCGCCATGCAGCCGGGCAGCACTCTACTTCCACCAGAAGAGTCTCTGCCCCTCCCCATAGTCCCTGGGCACAGCTGGTTTCCCGACGCAGCTGGTACCTGGGCACGGTGAGGCTTAGAACTCCAAATTCAGTTAGTTCTTCGTCGGGTCTAGTCCGGCCCTGAGCGGGGCCAGTCCCCGGGCTCAGCTGGTTCACCAGGCACAGCCGCCCTTGAACGTGGCCGGTCACTAGGAAATGCTCTCTGGACACAGCTGGTCCCTGAAACAGTCTCTGAGCACAGTCAGGCCACACGCAGTCAGCCTCTGGGCAGAGCTGTTCTCTGGCATCAGCAGTTCCAGGTCACAGTAAGCAAAGTCGCTCCCTGGGCACAGAGGGGCCCCCTCCAAACACAGCGCGGCCTCACGGGGTCTCTGAGAACAGGTGTTCCTGGGCACAGTCAGCCCTTGGGCGCAGCAGATCCCCAGGCACTGTCACTCCACGGGCACCGCCATTCCTTGGATCGCTGGTTCCTGCGCACACTTGGTCCCTGGGCATGGTCAGCAGTCGCTGCATACCGTCGTTTCTGGGCTTGGTTGGGTCCCTGGACACCTAAGGTCCGCCTTGACCTCAGGACAAAGTGGACCGCTGACATAGTTCATTCAGATCCTCCCCTGGATTAACATGCATAAACCCATCACCCCCTTCTCTGTGGCTCCCATCCGTCCTCAGAGGACCTGGAGAACTGGAACCCAAAGAAGGGACAGAAAGTGCCCTCTGGTGTCCCAGGAGCCCTGGCATGCCCTGCCTCATGATAAGTGGAGGGGCAGCGCGCAGCTGTGGGGGAGCGAACTGCAGGACCGCCCTCAGGGTGGGGGGCGGCGTGCAAAGCATGGTAGAGAAGCCCTGGCCTGGAGGCAGAAGGCCCTCCTTCTCCCTGCCCTGCTTCCTCTCTACACACAGAATGGGCCCCACAGGTCCGTGGGAGGAGCGCGGGCTGGCTCCCCGCGTGACCGTGGATAAGTGTGTTAGACAAGTTCCTTTTAATTCTGAGGGTACAAATTCCCAACCAGGTGGCCGTCCCTGTTCTCCAACCAGCACACTCGCAGCCTAAAGCACGGCACTCACAGGGAAGGGGGAGGAGGCCAGTCCCAGAGGAGCTGGATCTCCACCTCCTCCTGAGCCTGACCGGTCCCTTGGCTCCATTGCCACCCAGTGCAGCTAGGAACAGAGCAGCAAGCCCAGGACAGGGGTCCAGCCTGCATGGAGGCCCCGTGCCCCAGACCTGTTCGGTGCTCACTCCCTGAAGGGGCATGGTTCCTGCAGGATGATAATGCGATGTGGCATCCCATTAGCCAGCACCTGCCCTTGCTGCCCACCTTCCTCCCCCAGCCCCCATGCACATCAATGCTTAATTGAATTGCCAGTGCAGTGGCGCAAGTCACATCTGTTTCAGGGTCTGAGAATGAAGTAACACCCTCAGTCACCCAGTACAGGGGGCACCGCCCACATATGATAAGCCCCACCGCTCAGGGACTTTTGGATCCCCTGGGTCCGCACCTTCAAAATGAAATAGAAGGAAAAGTCAACTTCTAGGACAGGGCAGTGTGGGGAGAGCATGCGGGAAGGGAATTCCACGGGGACAGGGTGGGAAGAGAAATTGAAGAGGGGGTGCTCTGGCAGAGTTGGCCACGCCAGAGCCCACCAGCTGAGGTCTTCCAGCTGCAGACCCCCAAGAGTCCAAGAGCTGGCCCTGTAAGGTTAATAATTTACTTACACTTTCTCTCTCACTAGTGCCCCAACCAAAGCCATCCAACCAGGGAGTCCAAGAGAAGAACGTCCACAGGGAGTCAAAACTCTAAAGCTGAACAGGAAGTCAACCTGAAGAGACAAACAGGCTTAAACTAGGTCAATCCAGTTCAGGCTGATCCCAAACGGCTGCCACGAGATCTAACTGATTCAAGCTGGCTCAGATCAAGCCAGGCCTGTTGGGACCAGCTCAAATGTATGGAGCTGGCCAAGACTGGATGAAGCTGAATCAAACTGGTTGTGACCTGCTCAAACCACCTGGAGCCATTGGAAGGCCAGCAATTCACCACCTACCTCTTTTGCATTGGCCTTTGCCTAATACATCTTTACGTATCCCTTCCTCATAAAACTCCCTGAGTCCTTTTGTTTCCAGTATGCATTTTGCAAACAGTTTGTAATCCAAGTAACACAATGTAGTTGCAGGACATATAATACCCACATCTTCCCAGACATTAAGGCAATTACATGGCTGAGTGCAGGGTTTTCAACAGCCTGGGCTCAGGTCCCCGCACTGCCGCTTCCTGGCGTTGAGATCTTGAGTAAATTACCTACCTATATTTACTCTAATTCTCGTGTGTGCAAAATCCAGCTCCTGGTGGAACTTTTGAAGACTGAGACTGTATACATATTAGCCCCGTGCCTGGCGTGTGATAACCACTCGGAAGTTATCCCTATGTTACTGCCACTCCTTGCTCTGACCTCACACAGGGCAGCCTCAAACGACCAGGAATCAGACTCCCGCACTGCTGCCTCCTCAGTGTGTGAACTGGGATAACTCATTTAACTTCTCTTAAGCCTCAATCTCCCCATCAGAAACTGAGGGCACTAACACCTGTCCCAAGGGTCATTTCTAGGGTGAAATAAAATGCAGCAAGCACTTAGCACCGTACCTGGGACGTAGTAAACATAGTACTCCATATATGTTAGCCAGTATTGTATTAATGACTAATACTTCAATAATGCTCACTCTATGCTAAATGGTCTATGTATGTTAACCCAATGAATCCTCAGAACACCCCTGAGAGGTAGGTGCTATCATTATCCCCATTTTCAGGATGGGAAACTGAGGATCAAAACATACCACAGTGTCAGGTGATTCTGAACTCTTTTGGGGAGCAAAGGAAATTGTACATTGGTCGAGGTGAAGGGCAATGAAAGACTGAGCAGAGGACAAGTCTTGGGAGGTAGTCGGTGATTAAAAAGAGGACAGGCTTTGAAGTTAAGCAAACCTAGGCTCGATCCCCAGCTGAAATATATACTAAGCCTCACTTTCCCTCTCTCTCAAATGTGAATAATAATCCTCATTGCATGGAATTGTGAGGGTTACATTAGATATCAGTTAAAGCTTGGACTTGTGACTCAAAAAATATAATCTCCCTCTCTTCTCTTCACCCACAAGGCCATTGGGCATTCACAATGATGTGCATGTGCAGTGACGTTTGTCTGGGGTGACTCATGTGTATGGCACACCAACTTCATCTTTAGATGACATCTGCCCACATGTGCAGTCCATCTCTGATGTGGCATCTGTCCAGAGGCCGCCCGCCCTCCCCTGCAACCTGAGCACCTGCCAGAAGAGGGATGTGGCTCTTCACTATCCCCTCACCCAGGTTTCGGCCGGAACCAAGCACAACTGTCCTAGAGGAACCAACCAGAGGGATGTCACAAGCTGCACCTCAGGCCAAACGTATCTGTTGAGTGAAAGTCCAGCGAGGAAGGGGAGAGAAGTGTGTGAGCGTCTGTAGAGGGATGTCTGGCCCTGAACCCACGAGAGTCTCCTTGATCCTGCATCTGCAAAATCTCCACCTATTACCACCTTGGGCTAAGACCCTTCCTGGATGACCCTCCTCTCTGCTTCCCAGCTGGATGGATGGGGCTGCAACTTCCCCTGATCTCACTGATGATGACAATGATGATGACGATGATGATGACTTCTGGCACTTAAAACTCACACTGTGTGCCAGGCACATTTAATAAAATATAGTATTACATACTCAAATTATGAAAGACTGGGACTACTTCCTGTTTGGTAGATCTGCATGGAGAGTAAGTAACTAGTCAAGAGGCACACAGCTGGTCGATGGGGGAAGTAGAGATTGGATTCTGCACTGCCTCATTCCAAAGAGGATATTTTCTGCCTCCATCTTGATGGGCCCAGAATTCCTTTTCTTACTCTCTTCCTTCTGCAAAGATTAATGCCCTCTGTGTGGCCGGCCAGCCCTGGGAGAGATACAAAGAATAAAACATGCTCTCTAACCTGAAGGAGCTCAAAGTGGATAGATACGAATCACTGCAAGGTCTGGCTGAAGAAGGACAGGTTTCACCTGCTGTGTTACCTAGGTGATGAGGGAGACCTAAAGCCCAATGTGAGTGAGAAGCACGGTGGGCCTGTTAGTCAGGTTTGGCTAGGCGGTGCTACAGTAACAACAACCACTACAGCAAATATGTCAGTGACTTAACACATGAAAGTTTATTCCTGCTGATACGAAGTCCACTGTGGGTCCAGCAACTCTTCAGGGCAGCTCCCTTTCCAGCGGTGGCTCAGAGATCCAGGCTGCTCGTCTTACAGCAACACTGTCTGAACACATGGCTCCCAGGTCATCATGGCAAGCAAACAGAGCTGGAATGTCACTCAGCAGCTCTTCAGCATTTCATTCTAGAGTGTCACATATAAACGCAGCTCACAGACCACTTGGCCAGATCGATCACATGGCCCTGCACAGCCACAAGGAAGCTGGGAAATATGAGCACATGAATTCAATAAGAAGTAAATGCGTCTGCTATAGAATGAAGCTATTCACCCCTGTCTGGGCTACACCATTAAAGCTCCAATGTCCAACCTGAAGAAGGTGATGTTTCTGTTTAGTTCTACCATTCGCAAGCCATATCTGGAGGGCTGTATCCAGTTGTAGGTACTGCACTTTCAGATACTCCCAAACATATTGAATTCCCAACAAAAGAGAAGATCAAGTTGAAGAGGGGACTTGAAATCTAGACTTATAAGGAAGAGTTGAAAAGATGTTTGGCCTAGAAGAGAAGAGGCCTCAGATATCTAATTTCAGATTCTTAAAGGATGGTTATGGGACAAGAAGAACAAAACCACTCCGTGAGGCTCCGTGGGGCTCCGTGGGGCTCCGTGGGGCAGAGAGAGCCCAGACTAGCACACATATACATAGACGCTTCCAAGGGTGAAAGTCAAAGCCAAGCGCTTTTTAAAAGACTGCCTCAGGATAGACTGATTTTCCTGTTGAAAGAATATGCAAGCAGAGTCCAAAAAGCCCTTGGTTCGGATGTTGTGGAAGAATTCAGGTACCTGACAGTGCTGAAATAGACAACCAATAAGAGTCCTTACTGTTAGAGTTTAGAAGGCAGGCGGAGGGAACACAGCTCATTCAGGCTATAAACTTGGTGCCATGAGGTATCAGGAAGGACTTCAACCCTCAGGACCCCGATTAGTCAGGTTAGTCTAGGCTTTGCTACAGTAACGGCAGCAAAAACAAAATACAAAACCCGGTGCTTTTACAAATACAGGCTTATTTTTCTGGGGCAGGATGGACTGTTCAGACCTGTCCACTCTGGATTCAGTCTCCTCACCCCCGTCCCACCCCTCTGGCAAGAAATCCCACCATCCGGGTGCCTCCCACTCTCAGGGACACTTATGAAGGACACCCAACATGAAAACAAATAAAAAGGAAATCACCCCATCAGAGCTATAAGTAATAATCAATAATTCAAAGCCTTGATAAAGTCTTGCTGGAGAGCGCTTCAGAGAGAAGACACGGGCTGAGTTTCATGGTTAATTCAATGTCAATTAGCTGATTGCTAACTTCCCTCCAGCGAAATCGCATGCAGTGCAGGAGAGAGGAATCAAATGTGCTCTCGCTTTAACAAGCCTGGTGTTTCAATCATTCATCTCTGGCCGCAGGCTCAGAACCAATGCCAACAGACGTTCCTTCACAGTTTTACCAACCATTTCTGCATGTCACCGTTTTCCCAGCTGCCCTTAATTGTCCCAGGACCATCTCTGGGAACCAGGGCTACTTGTAACCCAAAGTCAGAAGAGCAGCCTTCTGCTTCCTGGAAGGTGTGGGACCCACAGCTCCTGAAACTCAGTTTCTCCATAATAATCCCTTTCTCTGTCGTCAGTCACTGTGACAACAATGTAACAGGAAGAGCAGAAAACTTGGCACCTAGTACATATTCAATTAGGGTAGTTTTTCTCTGCCCTTGCAAACACTGAGGTGGGTATGTTGCTCACCTCCAGGGCTCCCAGCCCCTGTGGAGGCCAGGGACACCTTCAGCACCATGGCCAGAGTCTCTGTCCGAAGGTTGGAGATGGGAGGGGAGGAGCAGGATGAGAAGATGCTGGAGGGCTGGAGCTGGAGGGCAAGTGGGAAAATGAGTGTGAAGGGATCCTAGGGATCTCTGAGGCCCACTGCTTCCCTCTGCATAGGAGGAAGCAGGCTCAGAGAGGGCAAGGCGCTTCCCAAAATCACAAAGATGCCAGGTCTCTGGGCTCAGCGTTTCCACATCTCAGGCTGTCCTACAGATGCAGAGGTGAGGATGTTGAGTCCCCTTCTTTCTGGAAACCTCTAGGGCAAGGGACACAAGAAGAGAGTTATGGATGTACAGGGAGACCCAGGAAGGGGCTGCCTGGGGGAATAGATGCTGCAGGAGACCTGGGCTCTCCCTGGGGGCTCAGCCCTAGCCCAAAATTCCTGAAAGTGCCCTTTGCCTCTCCCTTCTCCCCACAGTTCTGAGCTGGGGCTTTCGTGGATCATTCATGTGCCTAGCACTGTGCATGGCACTGGGAGGGCAGGGAGAGGCTCCTTATACACACCCAGCACCTTCTCACAGGTGTGTAGCATGCTGTGATGACTAATTGTGTGTGTCCTCTAGACTGGGATTGGGGATGCCTAGGTAGCTGGTAAAACATTATTTCTAGGTATGTCTCTGAGGGCATTTCCAAAGAGATTAGCATTTGAGTTGGCAGACAGAGTAATGAGAGTGACCCTCACCAGCGCAGGTGGGCCTCACCCAATCCGCTGAGGCCCTGGATAGAACAAAGGAGCAGAGGAAGGGTGAACTTGCTCTCTGCTAGAGCTCAGACATCCACCTCCTCCTGCCCTCAGACCCCACTGCTCCTGGCTCCTGGGCCTTCAGACTCCGACTGGGATCACACCCCAGGTTGCCCTGGGCCTCCAGCACGCAGACGGCACGTCACCGGACTTTCCAGCCTCCGTGATCACAGGAGCCGGTACCTCAGTGCAAGTGTGTTTCATGTTGTTTTGTTTTTCTGAATAACCCTGACTAATATTAGGGGGGGCCCCCAAAATGGAATTTATTTATTAAAAATTGTGTACTTCTTCTTACATGTTTAAACTTCAGTCATCTTCCAAGTACTATCCATGTGATGCAATACACCTATCTAGATGTTTCTTCTACTGCTCAAAACAGTTTTTTAATAATTATTTTATTGTTGTTCAGTTACAGTTATCTGCATTTTCCCCCGTCACCCCCCCACCCCTCAAAACAGTTTTTGAACTTGCCGATTTTGATGCCTTTTAGCATTTCTGCTATTTTTTATTTCACCTCTTCCACATTGGCAGAATGTTTCCCTTTGAGGACTTTCTTCATCTGAGGAAACAAACAAAAAAGTTGCTCAGAGGGAAATCAGGTGAATAGGGAAGGTGGGGCTTGACAGTCATGTTGTTTTGAGTCAAAATCTGCTGAGCACTCAGCAAGGTGCGCTCATAAATCACCATCATGAAATGGACAAACGCTTTGAAAGAATCTTCAAACAAAAATTCACTGAAGCTGAACGCAGCCTCTCACAACAACGCCAGCTTGTACACTGATACAGATGGGTTCCTAGAACACTCACCTAGCAGGAGAAGCCGGTACTATAGAGGCCCGCCCTCCAGAAGATAATTCTGGGTTTTTTGGGGTCCTGCATTGTACACATGGCCATAGGTAGCAGACTGTGCCCAGCTGTATAACAATTACAGATATCTTGTCCTGTGCAAGACTGGGAATGTTCCTTCCGTGACCCACAGGTCCTCTGTGTCCCTCTCCTTCCCCTGGGGGTTGAAGAAGGCCTCTCTTTCCAGTCTCTTCTATCACAGGCCACAGCTGGGACTTGCCAGATGCGGCCCAGGCCAGGGCAGAAGACCTGGCAGCTGAGCCCTCCAGTCCAACCTGTGACCCCTCCTAGCTGGAGATCTATAGAGTGCTTGTTTTTAAAAGAAGAGGGAAGAACCACAAATGGTGCCCTCTGTTAGGCAGTGCTGCATAACCCTGGAAACCTACAGAGTCAGGGAGACCTGGGTTTGAATTTGGGCTCTGCCACGCACTGGCTGGGGGATGCTGTAAAAGCTGTTTAACCTCTCAGACCCAGCCCTTCCGTTTACAAGGTGAAGAGGAGCACAGTACAGAACTCACAAGTTGTCCAGGGGCTTCAACAAGACAATTCACGAAAAGGGGGGCTTCGCCCAGAGCAGAACAAGCATTTGGGGAAGAAGCAGTTTCATAAATCTTCCTTTAATAAAAGTTTCTTTAGGAAAAATTCCAAGCCTCGAGGGTGTTTGAAGAGCCGATCCACAACAGCGTGATTATGAAAGTACTCAAGGGTCGCCTCTGACTTGGGGCCCTCTGACCTCCCTCCGGGCCCAGGTACTGTGAGGCTCAGTGAGCCCATGTTTGGGGCCAGGGACTGGGGTGGGGCTCCATGTGAGGTCAGAGTTCAAGTTCAGCCTGGGTCCAATCAGAGCTCTACTACTGACTCAGAACCCAGCCTTGGGAAAGTCCTTCCCTATTAGTCTCCAGTTTCCTCCCCTATAATAGGGAACAACAGTCTCGCCCAGCATGCCTCCCGGAGGTGCTGGGAGGGCGCTATCTAGCCCTGCATGTGAAGACTTGTGCAGGCCTTGGAGACCAGCTTCACTTCTCAGAGTTACTTGTATTCCCCTGGACCAAAGGCCTGCCCGGGAAGGAGTCTCCCAATGTCTCCATATGCCCCTGGTGGAGGCCACTCACTCCTCAGGATCGGAGCCGTGAGACAGGACTGAGAGGGGAGAGGAAGGACACCCGAGGCCCTGCCGCTCCCCCCAGGAGCTGGGAACAGAAGGCTTGGAATCCACCGCGCACATATTTGCTGACTTCTCTGCACTCTGCCAGCTCCGGGCATTCACTTCCCAGAAGTGTATTTGAGTAGATGCCGACGAGCCGGATTTGGGTTCAGCAGACCTGCCCAGACAAACAGGCTGAGCCCTTTCTCACCGCCGCTCTCACACACTCTCCTCCTCTCGCGGCTCCTCTTTGTCCCTCTCTCCTTGACCACCTGCTCCTCGGTCTCTGTTCTCCTCGTGCTGTTTACTCCCCGCTTGATCCCCTGCTCCAGATGCCGTCCCTGCCCTTCTCAGCCCTGCTCTGTGCCCCGGAAGGCTGACCCCAGAGGACCGCAGGCCCTGCACATGGGGTTGGATTCAGCTGGCGGCAGGCACAGGGGGAGACTGCAGGAAGGGAGGGCTGGGAGGTCAGGGATTCCTTCCCGGCTCCTTCTCTCCTCTCCTGGGCAACATTTTTAGCCGGGCTGTGTTTCTCCATGACTCATCTGGCATCCGAAGTCCTCCCTGTGCTGCAATAACACCCTCCCTGCCCCTTGCCTGGGCTTCCAACATTGCTCCCCAAACTCCACCCACGCCTTGTAAGTAACAGATCCATTACAGTCTCTGCAGGTAAACAGTCTGAGGTGACTTCTGTTTCCTGCCAAGACCCTAATCCCTAACTCCTCAACCCCACCCACACTCAGGTGACCTCGATCTCTCTCACCTTCTCTCCCTTACAGGTTCTTCTGAACTCAGGGTGGGAAACATTGAGATTGCTTCTGTCGAGTCCCTTAGTGGAGACCTAACTCCCTGGGGTGCTGGGGGCAGTAGTAGGGGTCCGATACTGTCACACACCAACTCACCACGGAATCAGGAGCCCTTGCATCTTCCTCACAGGTCGGGAAGAATGAGGACAGCTTGGAACGCAGAGTCAGAAGAGCTGGGTTATAGCACCCTCTCTGCCACAAACCAGCTCAAGCATTAGGTCACCTCCATTTCCTCCTCTATAACTTAAGGAAACGCATACATCTTCCCAAGCCACTAGAGGAGCTGGGGGCTGGTGGACGGGGATGTGGTTTGTGAACTGTAACCATGATACACGTGTGAGAAGTGATCACTGAGTTCCCGCAGGGAGCCAACAGCGCCCCTGCCTTTCTAAGGCAGGTGAGGGAAGGGATGGCAGGCCTGCAGGACAGCCAACACCTGTGACGGTGGCTGAGCCCTGCCCCACACTGAGAGGAGCCAGTGCTTTAAAGGACAGGCTAGTGCTACTCAGGGAGAGGCTGGAGCTAGAACTGGGCTGAAACTGGCCTTGAGATAGTGGTTGAAACTCACTCCGAGATCAGATTTAGGATGGGGCTGAGGCTGGGGTTCGTGCTACACAGTTCAGTTGAGGTCTGGTGTGGAGGCTCAGGTGGGAGCTGGATCTCCGTTCAAGCTGGGGCTGAGACTGACACGGATTTCGAGATGGAAGTAGGGTTGGGACTGAGATGAAGATGGAGCCTGTGGTGGGTTGGAACGGAGGCTGAGGGCGGAGATGGAAAGGGTTTAAGGCAGGAGCTAAAATCAGCATTAAAGGTGAGTTAAGAGGTTGAGGCTGGGGTTGGGGTTTGTGTTGGGTCCGCGGTTACGGGTTGAAGTTAGGATGGAAGCTGAGATCAGCACTGACTCCAAGCCTGAACGCGAAGCCCCAGAACCCTCCCTGCCCGCTCAGACCTCCCCTGGCCTTCAGGAGGCTAACCGACCCGCACGGTGGAGGTAATGACATATGGACATCTCCTCCAACCCCTGCCCCTTCTGGTGTGACTACTTCGTTCATTTATTATTTCATTCATCCGTTCAATTAAAAAAATCTATCAATCGCCTACCATGTGCTGAATACTGTACCAGGCGCTGGAAACGCACTGGTAAGCCAAGGGGATGTGGCTGCTACTCTCACGGAGCTTACGTTTTAACAGAGAAGATAATAACCCCACAATCACAGAACTAGATGCATAACCACAAGTGTGCAAAGGGCCATGAATGGAAGGCCGAGGAAGCTGCATGCGAGGGAGCACAGCAGACAAGGGGTCGTAGAAGGCCACTGGATGACAGAGGGGTTGACTGCAGCCAGTGACCAAGGAGTGCTTCGCAGAAGGGGGGCCCCTGGGCTAAGTTCTCTACAATCTCCTGCCCCCATGAAGCTGGGAGACAGGGAATGCAGTACATTTGGAGTCAGATAAAAGCCAAACTAGCCAGCTACAAACCAGCTAAGCTGTGTAGCCTTGGGCAAGGAACTTTCCCTCTCTGAGCCTCAGTCCCATTCTTTAAGACAGAGACAGTAACTCCTGCTTTGTGGGACTTGCGTGAAGATTCTAAATGTGTGTCAGTTCCTGGTGCATGTGAGGTGCTCCGTTAATGTTAGTTCTGCTCCCCTTTCCAGGGCGAGGGGCGCAGCAGGAACTCTGTGCAAGCAGCCAACACCCCACAGGTGACCACTCGGGGGCCAGCTCTTCAGGCTCAAGCTGTCACCCCGACAGCCCAGGCGTGATTTCTCCCTGGAGTTCATGCTCCCCAAAGCACAGGCGTGATTTACACAGTCGTCAGGACAACTCCAAATTGGACTAAAACGTAGTGACTAGAAACGAGACGAGTAATGAAATTCTACGCAGAAAATTTACAGGGGAGATTTATTAGGCGGGTTTTATTTATGATGCTGAGCACTTAGGGCTCCAGGGTAGGGTGCAGCACTGGACAGATAAATCCAGTCCACGTCACCCGCACAGGCACTACCTCCACTGGGGCATCCTAGACTCCTGATCGTCGGGAGACCCCTGTGCTCACCGAACCCACAGCCCCTCTACCACCCTCTCAGCCAGGCTTTTTTCCTCACCGCCTATCCAGTACTGCCAGTCTCTCCAGACCCTGGGTGGCTCACTGCCTTTGGAAAGGCGGCTGCATCATTCCTGGGCAGGCTGTGGCTGGAAGCTGGACCTCAGGAACAGAGAGGGGAGCAGCTGGAAAGCAGGAGCTTTGGGGGTGGCCAGTGCAGGGGCTGGCACCTACTGAACCTGAGCCCATGGAGTAAGTGGCCCCTGTGGCACGGGGTGGCAGGCGGAGAGGGCAGCAGAAACCCAGCCCAGCAGTTCCCTGAGGTCAAGACCTTCTTGTGGTCAGGGCAGGAGGGCAGCTGGTAGGAGCCTAGAGGAGAAATCGAAGCAAGTCTATGTTCCCCCTGGGTGCACAGGGGGCCAAGGACACAGCCAAGAGCTGCGAGCGTGTTTTTAGCTACAGAAAGCAGAGCCTTTTTCAGCTCCTTCCCCTCCCAGCTGTCCCTCCCCTGGGCAGAGGGAAAAGCTGTGAACCGCCTAACCCTCCCCGCGCCTCCTCCCCCACTGCTCCCACTGGCTCTTTCTTTTCCTCCACCTGCTTCTCTTGACCCCAGTAACCCTTTGACATGTTTCCCTCCATCTATCCCACTCCTGTTGCCAGCACACTGGCCTCCTGCTGTTGCTCCACATGCCCAGGAAGTCCCTGCCTCAGGACCTTTGCACAGCCTAGAAGGCTCCCACCCAGTAAGCAGCACAGCTTGCTCCCTCACTTCCTTAAATGTCACCTTCTCAGCGAAGTCTGACAGGTTCGCCACCCAGCAAAATTTCAGCCTCCCATGGAGACTTCCTATCCCCCTTCCCTGCTTCACTTGTTTCTCCTTGATGCAAATCACTAAATGCTTTCTATTTTATTTCCTTATCTTGTTGTATGAATCCCCCACTAGAACATAAGCTCCAAAAGGGCAAAGATGGGGGTCTGTTTTGTTTGCAACTGTAACCCACAGCTCCCAGCCCAGGGCCTGGTACACGAAGGCACTGATGCCCTTTGTGGTGACTGAGCTCGTCTCTAACAACCACACCGCCCCTTGTGAAGCAGCGTCCCCATAATCATGTGCAATGTGCCAGGCACGGCGCCCAACGCTTCCCGTGATTACCTCTGTGAGTGGTGCCCTCGGTGCTTGCTCCTGTGCCAGGTGCTGGGGGCCCCAGATGGATCAGACCCAGGCACTGCGCTCAAGGAGCCCCCAGGCTGGAGGCCGGAGAAACCCAGACTTTGGAAGAAGAATTTCACATGTTCAATGCACAGCCCCTGGGAGATGACAGCGGAAGTCAGCCAGGGAGGCTGGGATGCCAGGACCACCAGAAAGCCTCCTGCAGAGGGTCCCCCACAAGCGGCCCTTGCAGCCACGCAGAGGCAATATAGGAGCTGGCAGCAGAGGTCCACGGAGCCACAAATGGGTCTCAGCTCTGCCACTTAACAGCTGTGTGGCCTCCAATGTTCCTCAACCTCTCTGTGCCTCAGTTACTTCATCTGTAAGATGGAAATAATATAGTCTACTCGTCAGATGGCTGTGAGATGACATAAACTGAATTTGCAAAGCTCTTCAAATTGACCCAGAACAGAATCAATAAGCATACAATAAATGTTAGCCATTATTACTACTGCTATTATTATTGTTGATGAAAATTGACGGGCAAAGGAGAAGAGAAAAGAATTCCAGGGAACAGCCTGGGCAGCAGTTAAGGCAGAATAAATACAGACATGTTCAAGGTCAGAGCACAGCAGTCTCAGGACTGTGCTAGTAAAACTCTAATAATGGGCTCTGTGGTAGGGGGACCCCGATCTGCAGCATTTGCCAGTTTCTGTGAAGACTCCCACCAAGGCCAATTTCAAACAACCGCAGTGACACCACTGAACAAGAGCTTGGGAAGAGAGGTACAAGCGGCACTTGTAGCTCATACAGGTGTCCTCCAGCCTGTAGACTGGCTCAGAAGGGATGGTCTCTATCCATCCCAAACCACCCCAATCCCTGACAGGGATAGCTCCATCTCTACCCTGCCCTGGGCCCTCAAATTGGGCCTTGGAAGGGAAAAAGATTGGGCATGGGGTAGGGGCCAGGGAGAGACTGGCTCAGATATGGCCTGAGGTGGGTGTGTGGCTGGACTCCAGAGACCCCTGTCCCAGGGAACCTTGGGAGTCTCTCTCTCTCTCTCTCTCTCTCTCTCTCTCTCTCTCTCACACACACACACACACACACACACACACACACACACACACACACACCAGTCCTGATTCCTATGGCGTTCAGGATGTGAGCACTTCTGCCTCTGGGGAGGCCACAGTGATCTGAGCCCTTGGTATTCTAGATGGAGAAGGGAGGGCAGGGTCCTTCCCAGAGCCTGTGTTCCAACCTCCCACATGAATTCCCTTCTGAGGGCCCTGATCCCCTCCTGTGGGCTCAGATGAGGGAAGCTCCAGAAACCAACTTCAGAGACTTGGGGCTGGGCCAGCCCCCGCAGAGCCGCTCTGCTAGTGGGGGAGGGGCGCTTGGAGCTCCAGGGTTTGCCACCTTGCTCCCTCCCTCCCACCTGCCCTCCCCAGCAGGTTATCAGCGTGAAAACAGGAAGGCTGGCAGTGCTATTAATAATACATGAAGCCAGCTCTGCCCCTGATCTGGCGGGCAGGCAGAGGCGGGGAGGCAGCTCCAGCCCCCAGGGAGGGAGAAAGCCAGGCTGCTGGGGGCCTGCCTGGCAAGGTGGTAGGGCAGGTACTGGGGGGCCCCTCTCTTCCTTCTCCCATTCACTCCGTGCACACCCAACACTCAAGGCCAGACCCTGGTGCTCCCTCCATTTCACTTACTGTCATTCCCTCCCCCACCACTGCCAGGGTCCTGCAGAAGCTGTGGCCAGTGTGGAACACCAGACCCTGGATGCAGGAGGCCTGGGGGTATGGGAGGCCATGGAGGGCAGAGGAAGAACCCCAGCTGTGGTGTCAAACAGCTTTTGGGTCTGAATCCTGCCCCAGGCCCATCTACCGTGTGACTTCAGACAAATCACTTTACCCCTCTGAACCTCTAGTCTTCATCTGCAAAATCAGAGACTACTAAAGTAATGATGGGGATAAACAAACAAACAAAAAAATAGATGTGAAATTCCTGGCATATAGTAGGTGTTGGATAAATGGTAGCTGGGTACTCAAGTTTCCTCTTTCCCTGGGCCTCAGTGTTCCCATCTGTAAAACAAGGGGGTTAAACCAGGTGGTCTCCAAGAGCCCTCTAAGTGCCTGCAGGATTTCCAGGCCAGAAGGGGGATCTCAGAAGCCTCCCAGACACCCCACCCCTCTGGTAGCCCCCTGTCTGGAAATGCTGTCCCAGCCCTGGAGTGCACCTGCACTGAGATCCAGGCTGCCTGTGTGGCTCTGGTCCTCTCTGCCTTAGCTGCCCTAATAATGGGTAGTGGTGAAGATGGTGGTGGTGATGGTGGTGGTTGTGGTGGTGGTGGCGGTGGCAGTGGTGGTGGTGTGGTGATGCAGTGGTGGTGATGTAGTGGTGGTATTGGTGGTGGCGGTGGTGGTGGTGGTGGTGATGTAGTGGTGGTGGTATTGGTGATATTGGTGGCAGTGGTGGTGGTAGCGATGGTGGTTAAGATGATGAAGGTGGTGAAAGGTCTATTCACTACGGAGCCTAAAGCTGGAAACACAGAAATGAGTAAGACAGATCTACCCTCAAGAAGTTCGCAGTCTAGCAGGAGAGGCTGTGATATAATAACTATAAAGCCAGCAATAAATGCTTATATACTTGTAGGAACAGTGGGGCTTTTGGGTGTTCAGAGGAGCGGACTAACTCCACCTAGGAGTCAGAGGGCTCTGGGCAAGGGGAGGACGTCTGAGCGTAGAGGTAGGTGCATAGGAGTTTGCCGAGCAGGGAAAAGACAGACGAGCGTCCCGGGCCCGAAAGCCCTGCTCACTCTGGACAAGGTGGCTCATCTAAGGACTACGGTGGAGAGGGAATCTGGTAAGCACCCAGAAAGCACACCTGTCCCCATCGGGCTGGGCAGGTGGGTGGGTGGGTGAGTGAAAGGCAAACTCGACAAAGCCTGAGCTGCCCTTCATGCCAAGCAGCAGAGACCCTTCGGCGACTTTCTGGGTGGAGGACTCTGCCATTTGCTCCAGACCACACATGAGGTTTCCAGGGTTCTTGTCTGTCCCTTTCAGTGTCTTCTGTGAAGTTCTATCTCCTTACGCATGGCCATGACCTCCCCGCTGTGCTCTCAACTCAGCATTAGGCAGAGAGTGTCCTTGCCTGAGCCTGAGAAGACCACGTGCCTTTTCTCCTGTTCCCATACACCCCCATCCCAGGTTCTCCTCTGGCTGGGGAGTCGGGGTGCGCAGAGGAATGAAGAGCCAACTGCCATCTGGGTCCCTCTGCATGGAAGGCTCCAGCACTCAGAAAATCAGAGATGCCAGAAAAACAGAGACAGCTACCTCTTCACAGCCAGGTCCCCTCTGCCCAAGGTGACACCTGTGTTGCCCGAGTGATGGGACAAGAGGAAGGAAAGCGGCTGCAGACAGTACCTATAGCGGTAGATACCTATTCTGGCCTGCGGCAGAGCTGAGCTAGTTCCAGCCCTGCCCCTGCCTAGCTGCGTAACCCTGGGTACAAGTTCATCTTTCTGGATCTCAGTTTTGTCATCTATAAGATTCAGTCACTTGACTAATATTTATGGACCACCTATTCTATCCCAGTTCAAGTTGTCGGCACCAGGACTATTTCAGTGAGTAAGACAGACCAAGTCTTGGCTTCCTGAAGTTTACATTCTAATGGGAGACACAATCAAAACTTAAACAATTGATAGATAATGTAACGTTACATGAGGATAAATGCTGTCTGCCCAAGAGATTAACAGGAAGCGAAGGCATAGAAGTGAGGCATCTACTTTTGCGAGACAGACAGAAAGGCCACCCTGTGCAGGAGACATTTCAGAAGAAATCTGAAGCATATGAGGGCGTGAGCATGTGGACAGGTGAGGGAACCACTCCCGGCAGAGAGAACAGCAAGTGCTAAGTCCCTGAGGTGGGGATGACCTTAGCAAGTTTAAAGAGTTACAGGGTAGTGGGTATGGCTGGAACAAGGGAACAAGGAAAGGGCGGCGGGAAGACCAGCAAGAAAACAAGAGAGCAGATCATGCAGGGCCTTGAAAGCCACGGTAAGGACTTGGCTCTTACCCTGTGTGAAACAGGAGCAGTGAACGGGTTGTGAGCTGAAGAGACACATGATCCGATCAGGATGTCGTAGGCTCCCTCTGGCTGCTGGGGGAATAGTGGGCCCTAGAGCAGCACTGTCCAATGGAAATATGATGTAAGCCACACATGCAATTTAATCTGAAAGTTTTCCAGTGGTCACATCAAAAAAGGTAGAGAGCCCTGGCCAGGTAGCTCAGTTAGTTGGAGTGTCATCCTGTACACCAAAAGATTGCAGGCTCGATCCCCAGCCAGAACACACGACTGGGTTGTGGGTTCGATCCCTGGTCAGGGTACATATGGGAGGCAACTGATCGTTGTTTCTCTCTCACATCGACATTTCTCTCTCTCTCTCCCTCTTCCCCTCCCTTCCCCTCTCTCTAAAATCAATAAACATATCCTCGGGCGAGGATTCTTTTTAAAGGTAAAGAAATCATTTAAATTAATCTTAATAATATATTTTATTTCACCCAATATAGTATCATTTCAATATGCCATCTACATAAAATATATTAGAGATAATTTACATTCTTTTTTTCATACCAAGTCTTCGACATCCAGTGCCTATGTTATACCTGCAGCTCATCCCAGTTTGGACCAGTGACATTTCAAGTGCCCACTGGCTACCATGGTTACTGTACTGGATGACACAGCATGGAGGGGCAGGGGGGACAACAGGAAGATGGGGAAGAGGCAGTAGCCAGGTGCAGAAGAAAGAGGCTTAGAGTTAGAGATGGGAATGAGGATTAGGAAGAAAACAGGGATGGGGTGGGGGGAGCTGCCCTGAACCCCAGCTGGGGCCCGATGGTTGGAGTCAGTGCCACAGGTCAGGCTCCCTGCAAACACCGGAGACCGTGAGACTGGCGTGGAGGAGGTTTACTGGTGAGTATTTTCCGGAACGGCAGCAAAGCGAGGGAAGCAACACTGGGTACCGGAGAAACTGAGGGGCAACGCGGCCACACCAAACGCCCCACTGGGTGCAGGCTGCCCTCAGGAAGTGGGCACGACACTGGGCAAGGCTTCCACCTTCCTTCTACCAAAGGCAGTTCCTGGAGATGGGTTAACAGCCCGCAGTCCTCTGATCAGGCAGCCAGGGTACAGAAGGGGGACAGGAGCGAGGCCTCCGCACTGGAAGCCCTTCTCCCTCCCAGGAAGAGGAGCAGAGATGTCCCGGCGGCAGGGGCACCAAGCGCAGGCCGGCGGGGAAGTTTCCATGCAGGGAGGAGCTCCGGCCCGGCTGGGGGCTCTGTCTCTAAAGCACTCTCCGCCCCCACAAGGTGGGACCCATCTCTCAGCCAGCCCTCACTGCCAGTGCCAGCTTTGCAGCTCTCCCTCCCCCCACTGCTCCTCACGGAGGAGCCCATCCCCGCCCCCATCCTGCTGGAGGACTCCAATCCCAGCTCAGCCGGGCTATTGTGAGGTTTGAATGAGCCTAAGCAAGTGGAAAAGTTTTGTTCACTGTGGGGTGCTATCCACATAGAAGGGGGCTGTTACTAAGCTCCAGACTTCCTGCCTTTGGAAGGGCTGTTCCTCTGCGCCCACTGCTTTCTCCTCTTGCCCTGGACTTCCCCCTCTGCCCCTTCTCTTCTCAGCCCTTTGAATCTTCCTTCTCTCACCTCCCTCCTTCTCTCCGTGTGTGTGTGTGTGTGTGTGTGTGTGTGTGTGTGTCTGTCTGTCTGTCTGTCTGTCTGTCTGTCTCCTCCCCCCACCTCCACCCCTTCTCTCTGGGTCTTTGTCTATGGCCCCTCCTGAGTTTCACCTCCAGCCAGGGCAACTCAGAGCCACCCCAGGTCTGTCCTGGGCAGGGCGGAGGGCAGAAAGAGTGACCATAGCAGCGCTCAGCTCCAAGGTTGCCCAGCCACCCCTCTGACCCCCTCCCAGGAGGCTGCTGTTGTTGCCAACACAGCAGCCCCCTTGACCCAGGCTCCCAGCCGGTTTGTTTACTACAGCAACGAGGGGAGGCTCTGCAGTGACTCGACTCCACCGCTCCAAAGCTTGGTGCTGGCAAGGTGCCAGGAGCCCCTGCAGGCGTGCAGGCAGGCTGCCAGGCAGCCAGGCCCTGCCCCTGCAGCAGCGGGGCATCCTCCTGGCTGGGTCACTGGGAGGGTTCCCGGCTGGGCCCAGCAGGGGTGGGAGCAGCAGGCCAGATCCCCATGACCCTGGCCCCCCGGGGTGCCCAAGCAGGGCAACTGCTGACAACCCCACAGCAAAGTCAGAACCTTAGCTCTATAGGGAGGGGTCCCCACTGCTGGAGAGCTTCTCCAAGAACCGGGTGGAGAGACGAAATATATAAACAAGAAAGTTACAAATGTATAAACACTGACCAGCTCTTCAACATACACACTCCGTAAGTATAACTTAACTGGTGGTCCTGCTAAGCATTCAGTCAGCAAATGGAAGGAAGGAAGGAAGGAAGGAAGGAAGGAAGGAAGGAAGGAAGGAAGGAAGGAAGTCACAGTTTCCAGGTTAGCACAGCCCATCAACACAAGATCTTCCTTTTCCTTCATCCACCCAGAAAATACCCTTTGCTGGGTTTCTTTATTCACCAAAGACTGACTAAAGAGCCAGGCTCCTCTCTTGGCCCCTGAAGAAACAGAAACAACTTTTCTGTTTCTTCTTCTCCGTCCCTTTTCCTGCAAAAGAAAGTGAGAAGTCCAGGTCATGGGCATGGCTGGGCAGTCTAAACCGAGAAGCCCACCCCAGCTAAAACCGGTGCACTGACGTTCTTAAGGAAAGGTCAGAGGCAGCCAGGCAGCAGAAATACCGGCCCTCCTGCCTCTAGCAGTTACAAAGCACAGGGAAAGTGTTGAGACAGTCTCATCAGACAACAGGTATGGACCCTTCTTTTCCCCATGCCAGGAGCCTCCACCCTGAGCTGTGACTAGACGCTCTGAACAGAGCCCTGAGGACTGAGCTATGCAGGGGCCAGAGCTGAATGGAGGAGGGGGGACAGGGAAGCTGTAGCTGGGAACCCCCGGGGAGAGGATGGGATTAACCTGGGCACACCACCCTCTCCAGCTTCAGTCTACTGGTGGCTTCTGAGAGGCTCAGGGCCTGACCCTGGGCAAAGCCGGGACAGGACATGAAAAATGCTGGAACTGTGATATTCTTGGGACCACCCCACCTCCCCCATTGTAGGGATCCTGGTCTTTGTGGGTGGCAGACACTGAGTGTTCCAAGGTGGCTGGGAAATAGAAAGAGACTGGAGGAATCAAAGGGAGTCCAGTTGTCTACCCAGGCTTCCCCAACCCCTTGTATTGCTGTGAAGATTAAATGAAGTAATGTATGTGTTTAGAAACCTAGTAAGCACTCAGTAAGTGTTACCCATCAGCGCCTAGGATAATGTCCGACACGACTGGGCACTGAATGGTTGTCGAAGTGATGTATGAATGACTGGCTGACTGAATGAATGAAACCTGCACCCACTTAGCTCCTCTACTTTGAACACTACAAGATACAAATCAATATTAGCTCTGTTAAGACAATATTGAGATTAAGTTTATTCCTACCCCAGGGCCTTTGCACTTGCTGTTCCCTCCACCAGGACTGATTTCCCTCACATTTTCACATGGTTCACTCCCTTTCTTGATTCAGATCTCTGCCACTGGACATGAGAGAGGGCCCTGACCACTGCCTGCTGACAGAGCAACCCCCACCCCCAAAGTCGTCTCTCCTTCCCCAGTCAAAGACACTTACCAAGTTGTACACATACCCAAGCACAGACAATTCTAACTAGACCACCCAGGGCCAGCACTTGAACCAACAGGGCTCTGGCCTGGCAAGTGATTCCTCCCATACGCTGATGGCCATCCGTATCCACGCACAACAAGGGCTTCCCCAGTCCACATAGGATGTCCTGCCCCATCCCCAACAATCCCCCCTCACCACTAGCCTGGCAAGAACCTCTGTACCAGTGGAGTCCACTGGATAAGGATTTAAGAATCTTAGCTCTAACACTCAAGGAGGAAAAAAAACTCTTTATTGAGCATTTGCTGTGTGCCAGCCACTGTGCCAAGCTGCCTGCATGCTTGAGCTCATTTAACCCTCACAACAAATAAGCAAGGTAGGTATTATCCTTATTTCACCCCTGGCCAGGGCAGAACAAACTGACCAAGTGCTTGGGTTATGGAATGAGATAGAGTTGCATTCAAATTTGGACTCACTTGCTGTGTGACCTTGGGCAAGTCACTGCAGCTCTCTGAGTCTCTGCTGCCTTCTCTGTAACAAGAAGATAAGACAGCCGCTGCCTTTGATCCTTGAGAGGATCAAAGGAGATTATGGATGAAAGTGCTGTGTGGTGCCAGGCATGCAGTCTTCAATCAAGGTCGGAGCCTGCCCCTCCTTCCTTATCTCACCAGCGCCCCTGCCAAAGTTTGCAGGCTGGGACTGGTCTCCCCATGGTGCCAGGCACAGGGCTGGGCACAGCCAGCACACACAGAATATTCTTGCTGATTGGCAAATTTTCCCAAGGCCTTAATTGCAGAGAGCACACCCTCTCCCAGAGCCCCCAAGCAGGGGGTTCCTGCCCTGGGCAGCACCGGGGGAGGGGCTCTGGAGGGCAGCCCGTTCCAGCCTCTGAGCTCCTCCCTTGTTGGCAAGCCCTCACCACCACCCCATGCCCTGCCCTGGACCCCAGATCCTGGGCTGCTTCATTGGGTCTGAGCTCTTACCTAGAAAGCTTGACCAGCATCCTGGCTTCTCCAAGATCATGGCCACCTAGAGGCCCCCCCAGTCACTCGCCCAGTGCCTCCAGCTCTGACCCTGTCCCAGCCATGTAGCTGGACCATGTGATATGCTGACAGACATCCCCTCTCACACCAGCTGCTCAGATCACCCACTCCCGAGTCCCAGACTCCATCCACCTCTGGCCACCATCCACCTACCCACCGCTGTCACGTGCACCCCACCCAACGGTCCCCACACGTGCACACTCAGAACCTGCAGCCGTCCGCCGAGCCGTGCCCTCTGCAGGGCCCTGTAGCCTGGCAGAACAATCATCAAGGCGCTTTGACATTAATCAGAGACACACATAAATAAATACGTGTAAATCGCGCACAAACCAAGGTAGGAATTTACATCTTTCACTGCTGAGTTAGCATCTCCAGGCACTCACTGGGGTGGCTGCCTGTAGCTCGGCAGTGTTGGGACAAGAGCCCCACCCCCATCTAGGGGCCCACTCAATGATCACGAATTCATCATCTGAGACTCTCAAACTTCCAAGTTGGGAGTCCCAACCACCACTTATTGACTGCCTACTACGTGCCAGGCACCCTCTTACCCACTAGCTTCCACAGGCATTAAAGGAAATAACGTGTCAAGTACTTAGAATGGTACCTGGCACACAGTAAGCACCCAATATATGCGGGCTATTATTATCAATATCATCTCTGAGCCCCAGGTTCTTCGTTTGTAAAATGGGAACAGTAGTTCCATCTAACTGCTCATGTTTTGGTGAGGATGCAATGCGTAAACCCAGGTAGAAGCACTTGGCACGGTTCCTGCACAGAGTAAACACTCAACACATCTTAGCTATTATTATTAAATTGTGCGTTTCCATACAAACAAGTTCTGGAAAGACAGAGCCAATAGGAGGAAGTTAGGAGGGGTGAGGCAGAGAGATTGAGGAAGGACTTCCCCTATCTATGTCTAAGATATTTATCTAAGATGCATTTCTAAGGTAAGGATTTTGACATAGGAATTTGTATTGCTTTTATCATCAGCAAAACCAATAAAGATATTTCTGTTTGGGGAACAAACACCAGCATTCCTGTCTCAGCCACCTCCTAGAGTTCTGCACCCTTCCCTATTCAGCGTCTCTCTCCATATGCTCTCCTAGGGACCTGTGTTCCTCCAAACCTGGCCAAGTGCCAGGCAGACCTGATCAGGGACAGCAGTTTTCTCTGGACTGGACATCTGTATTAATAACAACCGATATGATTCTCCTCCTCTGGCAGGAAGAGCAAATCTAGGAACCCTGGAACATTTCCACACCAGCTAAGCCAGGCTTCAATTCTCACACTTGCCCTCAAGGAGTTGGGCTTGGACCCAGGTAGAAGCTCTCTTGCCTACATTTAGTCCCTTCCCCGCAGCCCGCAGAGAGGCTGTTATGTCTGGATTCAATGCTACCCCTGACCTTCGCTGCTCTTCCCTGCTCCTGTCAGCAACAAATGTATCGAATCTCTGGACCCTGTGCATCTCCATCCAGATCACGGATAAAGAACATGGGCAGGACTGGCTCCAAAGGGCCCTTGTCCAGGACGCTCTGGGCCCATTGCCCAGCTCCCTTTGGCTTCTGTCAACCCACCAGGTATGAATAAGAAGACACGCCCTCTTCTCTGAAGCTCGGTTCTTCTGAGACTGAAAGCCAGTACCTCCCCCAACGCATTTCAGAAAAGAAGGAAATGAGATCACAGTGGCACAACCACAAGGTCGGTCAACAGGTATTCTTTATCAGTACCACTACAGACCAGGAATCGGGCTGGGTGTCGGGAGGTAGAGAAGAGACAGAGCCCTCTGCCCCCAAGAGCCCACAGTCCTACGGGAGAGGCAGACACACAAAGGGTAATGACGACCCAGGCCTATAAATGGCAACACTGAGGTGTCCTCACAATACAGTGTGAAAGCAGGGCAGAGGTCGTGGCTTAGTCCGGACAGGGAGCAAGAGGACTTCCCAGAGCAGGTGACCCTTGAACTAGGACTTGAAGGATGTGATGGGGGGAGAAAGGGCATTCCGAGGAGAGGGAATTGCACTGCGCGAAGGCAGGGAGTGGTGAGGGCCTGGTGTGTTCGCGGGAATAGGAGCTCCGTGCTGCTGGATTCCAAGAGCAGTCAGGGGCAGGAACGCTGCGGGCTCTGGACCGGATCATATTATGCACAGGAGCGAGCAATGGAAGGCTTGCCAGGAGGCAGGTGACACGTCTGAGCTGTGTCTTAGGGGAGCATTCAGGCTTCACTCAACGAAGGGACTGGGAGAAGGGAGAACTGCCCTAAACCAGCCCCTAGATTTCATGACCTGTCTGCTGCCCTGACGCACTCTTTCAGCTTTGGTTTCCTGGGGCTGACGGAATGTAGGCTCTGGCTGTCCCTAGAGGTGCCCAAAGCAAGCAGGTCGAGGGGCCTACAACTAGAAGTAAACTGAGGCACTCTACCTAAAAGCTCTTCCCTGGTAGAAAGGAGGGCAGGGATGTGTGTGTGGCACATGCTCTGTTCTCAGCCACAAACCAAAGCTGAGACTCAAGGGTGATTTTATCTGCAGTGACAAGTCCACCCCCAGGCTCAGACAGGTATTGTTCCAGGCTCCGCAGACACCCCCAAGTCAGACAGATGTCCAGGGCTCAGGCAGACACTGCCCCCGAGCCAGGAAGATGTTGCACCAGGCCCGGACAGATGCTGTGTCAGGTTCAGACACATGTCCTGGGCCCAGACAGAAGCTGTCCCGGAGCCAGATAGTGTGCTGGGCTCAGCCAGGTGTCCCAGCCTCCAACAGATGTTGTCTCCAGCCCAGGCAGATGCTACCCTAAGCTCAGACAGATGTCTGCCACCAGAGATACATAAAGATGCTAAGAGGTCCCAGGGAAAACATAATTCCTAAATCTTCCTTTTCCACTTTCACCTTCCACCTGTTTCCCAAGAAAGCTGAGGAAAGCAAGCATGGAGCCCAGCCAACTCTCTGCAGACTCTCCCAACTGGTGACGGTCAAGGGGCTGAACCTTCTCCCTGACTCCAGGCTACTGCATGAAGGGGAAGAAGGCGCATGCCGTCGGGCAGCGAGGGAGGCGCGTGAACAGGAGCACCGGGCGTCTGCACCATCTGCGGAGCGGTTAGCAGTGCCACCCAGGCTGCCCGAACTGACTCTGCAGGAGGCGAGGGGACGTGGTGGGCAGGGAGCGCTGACAAGAGAAAGGAGCGGTTTGATGTAAGGACTAGGTCCACTAAGTCCTACCTGAAACCCTGCCCTCTGGGACTGGAGAGGAATCACACCTCTGGTCAGTAACCTAAGAATGTCATCACTGGGTCATTTGAAGGTAATTACTGCTCCAAAGCTGGGCCGCATTAAGCTAGAGAGAAGGAGGCTGGCCCTGGGTGGCCCTGGCTGGAAGAATGACCTTCCTTCCCCAGGAGCCCTCATAGGGGCAGCCTGGACATGGAAGGAAAAGAGCCTTCCCCTCATGGCCACGCAGCTCCCATCAGGAACTACACAGAAACTGGGGTTCAGAAACCATGGGCTGCTGGATATTCTGGCTTATAGAGGAGGCAGCCATTAGACCTGGGATGGAGGAGCCAGAGGTGGTACACTAAGAGCCTCCACTAGACACAGTGTCTTCTGGAGGGGAGCTGAGAGGCATGGCTCATGAATATGTAAATTAACCTTGAGCCTCTCCCCGCAGTCCTATTGGGACTTCCCTCTATTTCTACCTACTTCTCCTCAAGAGCTTACCTGGCGGCCGAGGAAGGTGAGGTGTGGCCTTTAAAACCACTCTCAAAAGGAAGCACTGTCTGACACAGCTGCAAACGTTAATACAAACGAAGAACACACACCCTGACACAAGCACCCAAATACTTATAGGCATCTGTAAGGCACAAACACAGGAACCCATGCAAGCATGCTAACATACAGTCACCATATATGCACCTCAAGCCCTCAACACACTACTGTAAACACTGTACCACACACAAAAGCAAGAGAACGCCCCCTCCCACCGTCCCACCCCACCCAAGCTGCCCAGTCCGCCCCCCATCATCAGGACGCAAAGTCACATCAGCCCGGGAAGGCTCGTCACTCTTCTAACACTGGTGATGAGGACTAAAATTATCACTCGCGGCTCCCACCCCACCCTGTGGTGGTGAATTTTGCAGCCATCTAGACAAAAAGTGTTTAAAAAAAAAAAAAACCCTCAAACCTAGCCCCAGCCTTTCAGAGTGATTAATCCCACTAATGATTTACCGATTTGCAGAGAGCGTGTTCTGCATAACCGGATTGTGCGCATTAACACCAGCTCAGAGGCTGCCACTCTGCTAGAAATGAAAGTAAATTTCAAGAGCAATTGGCCACCCCTCAATAGAATATTCTACTGATGCAATGGGAGGACCCCCACCTCCACCCATAGCCTAGGGACAGAGGCAGGGGAGGAGAAATGCAAGGAATGGTTCATCCCTAAGAGATATTTCACCTTCCAGTTCACCTTGCCTTCAGCAAGACTGAGAGATAGGGAACTTTAGATTGAAGAAGGGAGACAGCTTCTTTCTCCTCTGCCAAAGGCAGCACAGCCCTTCCTCCCCCTCTGCTCCTCTCTCACGGGCTCACTCCTTCGAGCACAGGAAGGACAGACAAGGCACAGACACCTGGAGGGTCTGAGTTCAGAGGCAGAGTAGGTGGGGACTTGAGAGCTCAGAACAGCAATCACGTCCCACATGGAAGAACTCTCTGGATGGTGGTGAGTACTACGAATCTGTGTAGCTGACGCCAGCCTACACCAAGGCAGCCGATGGACAAGATGACTCCAGCGCTGCCCCAGGTGGGAATCTGTGGCGGCCAGGACCCCAGCAGGCTCTTGCAGTCAGAAACACATTCCAGTCCAAACAACAGGGTATAGGCGTGGTCACCCCTGACATCGCTTAGCAAGAACTGGTCGGGGGAGCAGGCAGGTTCTGATCCTGCTCTCATAGCCTCTTACTCACCCCAGGCACCTGGGGAGAAAAACCAAGCCACACTTTCCCCTTCCAAGTTTCCATCTGAGCAGTGATCTCACCCCGCCTTCACAAGAAACCAACAGAAGCCATCCTGCCCAGCTTACAGATGAGGATGTTGAGGTTCGCCATGATTACAAGGCTGAGAAAGGTCCAATGTCACTCAGCAGGGCTGAGTCTGAGCCAGGATAGAACCCAGATCTCTTGACAGTCCGAAAACGCAGGATCTAGGGCATGAGGAGAAGACGGGCAGAAGGGAAAGGCAGTGAGCTGCGAGTGTCACCATCCTGTCCCCACCCCGAGCCTGGTCCGCCCTGGCCAAAGACACAGGCACACAGGCATCCTAAAGACACCAGCTCCTCCAGCAGCCTTCCCCATGGGCCCCAATCTCCCTCTCTTTAGCTCTTCTCAGCACTCCTGACTTCAAAGAGTCCAGGAGGAGTGTGCTGGAGCCTGTCTCTCCCCAGAACTAAAAAGCCCTTGGGTCTGCAGCTGCATCTGTTCTCAGCAATTCCTGGACTCTGAGTCCCCACTGACCGACTGACAAGACACAATACAGGGACTCATAGTCCAGAGAGGAAAGGCAGCCAGACCCAGTTGCCCCCTCTTCCCTCCCAAATCTTGCTCAGTGTGCCATTGTGCAGGCTTGCCTGTCTGAGGTGTGGGTCTGGAATATCACATTGTATGTGTGGCCAAAGGGTGCTGACGGGGAGTGTGGTTGTGTTCTAGAGGCCAGGTCGGAATCTCTCAGGAGAGAGTGCGAACAGAGATGGCAGAGGTTTGCGTCTGTAACTCAGGGCTCTGCAGGGAGAGGGTGTGGGGCTGGAGCTTGTGTTGTTGCCATCATCCCTGCAGAGCCTCCTCCTGCAGCCCCTCTTGCCTGGAGACCCCCCACAGTGAGGGCCCCATCTGCTGGAGGCTCGGTGACCTGTGTCAAATGAGCAGGCGCTCGGTCACACTCCAGAGCCTGGGGGAGGCCGAGCCACTCTGGGAAAACCCTGGAAGCTCCTGGCCTGGAGGTGGGCCGGGCAGGGGCCCCGCAGGGCAGAGAAGCCTGGGAGCCTCTGAGACTGGCGGCAGTCTGGCTGGGAGCTGCCCTCCGCAGACCAGGGGAGTGAGGACTGAAAAAACAGGAAAAGAAAGGGCTTTCCTGCTTCCTTGGGACTAGCACGGCTGCCGAACCACATGGCCCAAACTCTGCTTCCGATGCCCTGTGCAAATGAATTCGTTCCTACAGGATATCGGTGCATGTGAATTTGTCTACGGGATGTGCAAAGTGGGTCTCTTTGTATCTGTGCAGTTGGGGGGGGGTGATTGTACATAGCTGGCTCCATGTTCATGTGTGTGAACATGAGGTGTGCCTATTTATGCGAACTGGCATGCTTGTGACCCCAAAGGGCCTATAGGTCTCATGTATTTCTGTGTCTCTGCTGAAGGAATGCCTAGTGGCGCCTACTTCAGCCTATATGTAGGCTCTGCATATGTTCCTGTTTAGACACATGCCTATATTTATCATCGGGTGTTGGTCTGTGTGAACACGAATATCTGTGTGTGCCGAACCTAATGCACAAGTCTGTGTGTCCCTACTGTTTGTCCCTGGGCAAAAGTGCACATGTCTGAATGTGTGTGTGTCCACGTGTCTAAACCATTCTGTGTCCGTGTGGGTCAGCTGCGTGTCCAATTTTTGTGTGCCAAATTCTCCCCAGGGTCTGTGAGGCTAGGGCTCCAGGAGGGAAGGGTTGTCCTGCAGCAGGGGTCTCTGCCAGTGGCCACGCCACAGTCCCCACTGTGTCCCACACAGAATTTTTGAAGCAAGAGCCAAGAGGATGTGGTGACTTCCTGGGGAATAAAACACTCAAATACAAGAAAATTTTGACTCAATACCAAATCCTTATCATTGTAGAGGGTCTAAAACTCCCAAAGCAGAGAAGGGGATGTCATCCTTTCCTAGGTCACCCTGCTGTCACCCCAGGGGCAGCGCCTAACATCAAGAGGACATCTAAACAACATGCTTTGCTTCATCTCTGGAGCTTCAGAGCAATCCTGAGAAGCAGGCATTACTGTTCTTGTTTGATGATGAAGAAACTGAGGCTCCAACAGGCAAAGCAATCGGCACAAAGTCACAGGGCTGCTAACGGGAGTAAAGGGATTGGGACTGAGATTTGCTGACTGACAAGCTGGTGGCAGACTAGGAGCCCGGTTTTGCAGCAGACACCCCTCAATTCAACACAGACCTGGGAACCCAGCTTCGGGGCTCCAGCTGGCCCTGGCTTTCTCCCAAAGAGCTACCAGAGATAGGGCCATGGGCTATCCCTGCTTCGATAGCGAAGGCCACAGTCTCCACAGGCACCCTGGCCCCATCCCACGGAAAGAATGACGAGGAACGGGGCCTTCACAGGTTCTGCGCCCGCAGACAAGCCTCAGTTCTCAGCTGCGCGGTGGTGACAACAGCCTCGGTGCACTCCCACAGGGCTGAGCGGCACAGGCGCAACGACAGTGAAAAGCACTTGGCAAAGCACTGTGCCATCGTCATTCAAGCCTCAGGGACAGTTCTAAAGACTGGACATCACAACATCCATCCACTGTCCAGACATTTCCCTTCCTCCAACAGAAACTGAGGCCAATTCATAGAATCACAGACATCAGAGCTGGAAGGGCCTTGAGAGGTCCAGGCCCAAACCTCCATAGCCCCCTCTACAAACGAGGAAACCGAGATTTAGTTAGAGCAGGGGAGTAACTCGCCCATTCACTGAGTACTAACAACAAAAACAAGCAAAGTAAACGCCCTTTCTGGGACTCTTTCACCCCCATTGTCTTGAATCACCTTCCAACTTACCTTAGTGAGACAGGTAGGCTGCCTACGGTACTATTATCCCCACTTTACAGGTAGAAAAAGCAAAAGCTAGAGAGATTGAACCAAAGTTATTCTTGCCCAGGAGGAGAGTGGCAGGTCCAGGTTGAAAGCCCAAGCTTCAAGGTCATCCAGGTCTAGTTAGGGCTGGCATGAAATGAGCCTTCATTACAGGATTCCCAGCCTTGGTCCTACGTCCTGTGCTTGGGGGAGGGGCCAGGAAGGCAAGTGGACCAGGAGGTCTGCTGCTTTATCTTATGAAGGAAAGGTGATTCAAGGTGACCACTTCCTGGACCAGAGTTCAAGGAAGCTCACCATCCCTAGCTAGATTCAGACACAGCTCTTGCAATGAGGCTGATCCCTAAAGAGCCTGCTCAGGACAGTGGCAACTGGCCAGACAAGGACCTTGCTCTGTCCCACTCCATCATTTGAGAACCAGCCAGAGGCTAGTCCTGGGGTATCAGAGCCTGGGTGAGCAGAACCTGTGCCCAGGATGACTCTTGTCACTGTGGACTGTGCCCCAGCCACCCCTGGGATCACCCTTACAGAAGCCACCACTAAATCTACCATCACCCTTCTTCGCACTCTGAGGCTTTATTCCACAGGCCTGACTTGCCCAGTAGAGCCCTTGCTGGGCCCCCAGCTCAGTCCTGGGACCTGGGACCACAGAGTCCTGGAATCTATGAATCCATCGGAGACATCAGGGACAGAAAAGAGGTGGGCTGGCGCTGGAAGATTGTGCCAGCCAAACCTCAATGTGAGAAAGAGGTGGAGGCCGCAGTTCACTCTGCTCAGCCTCTAACCCAACGTGGGTTTTAGAAGCATAGACCAGCTAATGCTGAGGTCCGAGTCCACTCAGGATCCTTCAGAGTCCTCAAATGGGAGGGACGAGGAGGGAACCCGAACTGCATTCCTCGCCCTGCCAATAAGAGACCTACTCTGTCTCAATTCATTTTTCAGTAGTCCCAAGCAAACCGGATTAGATCCATCCCAAGGCTTCATTGCAGGCTGGACAGCTCCCGGACGGAAGGAATGCTGGATTTCTGAAGTGGCAGACGCCTTTCCCCAAGTCCCAGCCACTCCTCACCCATAGCAAGCTTCCCAGGGCATGACCCCATCACGACCCCGGTCAATGAGCCAGTCAGGCAGGGAGGAAAAGAAGCGAAAAGGTGACATAGGACAGATACCGATGACCCCAGTGTATCCACCACCCCTGTCCGCGGTGTTTTCCCGGAAGCTATAGTCGAATACCTCTCACTCCAAAACCAGGAAACCCCGCGCAGCCTGATCACATCGCTACCAGCGGCCGTTCCGCCCCAAGCCGTCCACATGGTACTCACCTGGGCCACAGTGCCCGGGAGAAGCGGAGTCCGCGCGAGGCTTGAAGCCTTCTCGGGTCCGACTCTGCCCGCGCTGGACGTGCTGTCAGGGCAACTGAGGTTGCTGGACGTGCTGTCAGGGCAACTGAGGTCGGCGCAGTTGCAGCGATGACTCTACGAGAAGGGAAAGGAGACGCGCGGGGAGGTGCACAGATAGCTCTATGCCCGCTGTAAACCGCGGGAGCGAGACGGGCAAGGTGAGCAGCCTCGGCGTAACCGAGTTAGGGACTCACGCCGCCTCCCGCTCGCAGCCGCCAAGACACGCGGGAATCCTAGCCCGCCGACTGCGGCACAGCGGAGGGAAGAGCGAGGGGCTGAACTGCTTCTCGGAGGCCGAGCGCCTCCCGGAGCCCTCAATCACCGCTGCTGCCTCTGGCCGCTCTGGCAGGAGACGGACAGGAATTCAGCTCGCATGTAGAGTGGGACCCTAAGGGCTCCGAGCCTCCAGCGCAGCGGGAAAGAGGGGCCCACGCAGCCAGGACTAGAGGGGGCGCGGTCCCAGGGCCACCCCCGCGCCACTCCCCACGTGGCGGCCGCGCCCCCAGGGCGTGAGTGTGTACGCAGACTGTGGGGGTCCCTGAATGAAGTCCCAGCTGCCAATCAGCACGGCCGGCGCGCGGGACCCCGGGCGCGAAACCCAATGGTGAGCTCTGGGCGGCCAGGCCGAGCGGCAGGCGGGGGCGGGGGGGCGGGGGCCGGGCAGGGGGGTGGGAGGTGGCTCTGCAGGCAGCCAATGGGCGGCGGGCAGGGTGGAGCTCCGGAGCGCTGAGCGGGTCTAGGCTTTAAGCCGGCGGAGCGCGGCGGCAGGGCCCGCAGACGGAGCGGAGCGGCGGCGCGGTGCAGCGCTGGGCGCGGGGCGGTATGGCCACGACCGCGCAGTACCTGCCGCGGGGCCCTGGCGGCGGAACCGGGGGCACGGGACCGCTCATGCACCCAGACGCGGCGGCAGCGGCGGCAGCGGCGGCAGCCGCCGAGCGGCTGCACGCGGGGGCCGCGTACCGCGAGGTGCAGAAGCTTATGCACCACGAGTGGCTGGGCGCGGGCGCGGGCCACCCTGTGGGCCTAGCGCACCCCCAGTGGCTACCCGCAGGAGGAGGCGGCGGCGGCGACTGGGCTAGCGGCCCGCACCTGGAACATGGCAAGGCAGGAGGCGGCGGCACTGGTCGAGCCGACGACGGCGGCGGCGGCGGTTTCCACGCACGCCTGGTGCACCAGGGGGCAGCCCACGCGGGCGCAGCATGGGCGCAGGGCGGCACGGCGCACCACTTGGGCCCGGCTATGTCGCCGTCGCCAGGGGCCGGCGGGGGCCACCAGCCCCAGCCGCTCGGTCTGTACGCTCAAGCGGCCTACCCGGGGGGCGGCGGCAGCGGCCTGGCCGGGATGCTGGCAGCAGGCGGCGGTGGCGCAGGGCCGGGTCTGCACCATGCGCTGCATGAGGACGGCCACGAGGCGCAGCTAGAGCCGTCACCTCCACCGCACCTGGGTGCCCACGGACACGCACATGGACATGCACACGCCGGTGGCCTGCACGCGGCAGCAGCGCACCTACACCCAGGCGCTGGCGGTGGTGGCTCGTCAGTGGGTGAGCACTCAGACGAGGACGCGCCCAGCTCCGACGACCTGGAGCAGTTCGCCAAGCAATTCAAGCAGCGGCGCATCAAGCTGGGCTTCACGCAGGCCGACGTGGGGCTGGCACTGGGCACGCTGTACGGTAACGTGTTCTCGCAGACCACCATCTGCCGCTTCGAGGCCCTGCAGCTGAGCTTCAAAAACATGTGCAAGCTGAAGCCGCTGCTCAACAAGTGGCTGGAGGAGACCGACTCGTCCAGCGGCAGCCCCACCAACCTGGACAAAATCGCGGCTCAGGGTCGCAAGCGCAAAAAGCGCACATCCATCGAGGTGGGAGTCAAAGGCGCGCTCGAGAGCCACTTTCTCAAGTGCCCCAAGCCCTCGGCGCACGAGATCACCGGCCTGGCCGACAGCCTGCAGCTGGAAAAGGAGGTGGTGCGTGTCTGGTTCTGCAACCGGCGGCAGAAGGAGAAGCGCATGACCCCAGCGGCCGGCGCAGGCCACCCACCCATGGACGACGTTTACGCACCCGGAGAGCTGGGGCCAGGCGGGGGCGGTGCGTCGCCGCCCTCTGCGCCCCCGCCTCCCCCGTCCGCAGCGCTTCACCACCACCACCATCACACACTGCCCGGCTCCGTGCAGTGACCCCGCGGGCCGGGCCCCCGCCGGCGCGCGGTGAGGTGCCGCGCGGCCTGTACTCTTTTTGTTCGGTTGCTTTGGATTTTACAAAAAGCCCAGAAACTTTAGAACAAAACCAAACAACAGGACGACCTTCTCCAACAAGCGGCGAAGACAACGGATAGGCTGCATCGCCCGAACCCCGGGGGAAAGAAGGGAAGATCCGGACCGCGCCAACTCACCCTGGGCATCCTGCCCGCCGCCTGCTCCCTGCCCCCATTCCCTCGACGACCCCCGCCCCTGACCCCCGGGCTGTTCGGGCCGGATCCCGGCAGCGGCCTCCCCACAGCGACAGGTAACGCGGTACGGGGTTAGGAATTCCCCGGGAGAAAGGGAGAGAGGACGAAGAGAGAAGGGTTCCCCGTCCCCTCTCCCCCGCACGGGTACTTAGAGCCTGCGGATCGAGAGTGGGGGACTGTCACTTTATTCGCTCCATGCCTCTTCTCTCCCATACGGTTGCTCCCCATCCCACTTACCCTTCCTCCGGGCTTGGTTTTTTTACGGTTTTTATTTATTCATGGAGCCTGTTGGTTCCTCGGGTCCTTCTAACTCCGCCCGCGCCCTTAATTTAAATCGCTGTATACTGTATTTATCCGGGCCCCGGAGGGGAGGCCGCGAGAGCCGCGTCTGTGTATAAAAGCAGGAAATAGCCAAAGCTTTAATCTAGCCTAATTTATTTTTTCCTCTTACCTTCCCTACCCTACCCCAAAAAGAGCAAAACAAAACAAAAAAAAAAAGCCAACAAAAAAAATCTGAACAAAAAAAATTTTGAGTGCTCATTTTCGTTTCGTTTTATCCGAGCTTCAGCTCGGTTCCGGCCGTGCTGTAGGGGTCTGCACTCCCACCCACACCCCAAGGGGAAGGGGCTTCGCCACTGCAGACCGACCACCGCCAAGCAGGGCCCCTGCTCCCTGCGCGGCCCTGCCCTCCTGGCCACAAACAAACGAAACTTGGAAAAGTTGGAGGTATTTTTTAACCAGCTGTAGAAATAAGCCGTTCCCCGAGAGCCTTCTTCTGTCTGCTCCCTTTGCAGCCCCCGGGATGCGGGAGACTGGGAGAGAAATTACCCAAGTTTGGGGTGAGGTGGGAACCATGTAAATATGTGAGATATGTACACACTGGCGGGGGAAAGAAACATTTTGTGCTTGATTTTTATTTTTGGTTTTCCGGGTTGCCCTCTGTCCCCATCCTAAAGGATTTTGTACACCGACTAATCCGAAAAAGATATTTTAATATGATTTCCAGATTTCTGACCCATCTCTATTTATTTCTGGATGTGTTTGGAGCTTCCCCCTTCTCCGTTTCTTGTTTCGTTTATTACAGTTTGAATTTAAATTTTGTTATTTTTATTATTTTTTGGAACAATGATTTGGTGCATTCTCTTTGTATCTTTATTGCAAAAAAATAATAATAACGTAGACTGGGAAGTTCCCTTTATATTTATGTTATAGTAAATATTTTATTACTCACATAAACATGTACCCCAGGGCTGTCTCCTGTCCTCTTTACTACCAGGGCTGGGTGGATCGTGGGTAGTGACGGGATACCCTGGCTCCCCTCCCCTAGCCTCACTATTTGAGAGAAAGGTGACCACACAAACCTCCTTCCAGGCCAATATCAGGACAGCCTGTTCACTTGGGCAACAGCTGGGCCCTTGCCTCTGGTGGGTGAGTTTAGGGAAGATGAAGCTGCCTCGTGTCCACTCCCATAAACAGACTATCCTGAGGCCAGACCAGGGCCGGGACAGTGAACCGCAGACACCACACTGAACGTGGGTCAGCCGTTCCGCAGGCGCAGCCCCGCTGCTGAGCCTGCCTTGACCTGGACCACTAGCTTGGCATCTTGGTATCCCCCACCTGCCACCCCAGCCCTTGCCTTTGGTTTCTGGGCCAAATTTCACCATTGGGTCTGGGCCAGTTTTCACCATTCCAGGTCCTGGGGCAGCGGGAAGCCCGGTTAGGCCCCACCAGCCCATCCCAGCTGGTTCTCCAACCTCAAGCAAGTGGTGCTAAACCTACCTGAACCCACTGGCAGTTCCCACAGTGGTCCTTCTGGAGGCGAGTGGGTCTAGCGAGGGAGCCCTATCCATTTGCTTCAGCAACGGCTGTCCTACTTCTCAGCCAAAAAAAAAACACCTGCCTCAACTTCTCCTGTGGAAGAGCGGGGCTATAAACAGCTGTACCATCAAAAGCTCCACCATCTCCTCTCCAGGGATTGATACCCAAGGACCACATTCCCCCAGGGAGTGAAGCTTGTGCCTGAGGGAGGGCCCCACAGCTGTGTAGTCACCTGGGTAGAGGATGCAGACCCCTCAGACACCCCCATCTCGAGCCTTCCACAGCAACACACGCCCTCCCCAGAGTCAGCATGGCGGAGGCAGATCAGCGTTCCAGGTCCGCAGCTCAAACCACCTGTGTCCCAGCCAAAATCGGCCTTTAAAACAACTCTCCTTAAAAATACTATTAGAACAGCCCTGTTTACTCCGTAGATTCATTCTTTTCCCTTCTCAAGAGAAACCACATGAGGTTCCTTTTACTCTGCATGGGGACAAAGCGTGAAGGCACAATTGCTTGATTGGGGAGAAAGTTGTGTCTCGGTGAGGGTGTAGGTGTGGCCCCACTGCCACAAGGGAAGCTGCCCACACCCAGGCCTGTGAGAAGCCTTGGCTCCAGCCCACGGCATCTAGGATGCTCAGAGGGGTGTTCCCAGGTCCCCACATAGGCAGTCCCTGGCGGAGCTGGGGCCTCAGGGTGATTGTGACATGTTGAGAGTTCTGGTGACTTTCTGGGCTCTGCCCTTCAGTCTCGGGAGAATTGCCTCTGCCAGTACAAAAGCCACCACGGTTCTCAAATGCTCAGCCTCTCACTCACTGCTCCTTTTTATTTTTTTTCTCTCTCTCTCTTTCCTTCACTCCAGCCTAGTGAGCAATTAGCCCTGTAATTGGCACCCGTGTCCCAGCCAGTCCCCATACTGGCAGGCCAGTGAGCCTCCTCATGCTTCTTACAGAAGAGGCCAGGAATTTACGGGCCAGCAGGGTGACACCGTGTCCCAGAGCATCAGGCCACCTTACCTTGGCCTGTCATTTCCCGCTCCTCGGCATACGGAACTTCGTCCAAAGCAGTCCCACCCTCCTTCCTTAGGTCCCCGTTCCTGGATTTGGCCCAGCCTCAGCCCCAAAATGAAAGCATACGAAGCTCAGAGCTGCTCCCTGTGACCCGCGCCACCCTGAGCCTCAGCAGGTTTGGAGGTTGGAAAGGGCGACTGGGAAGACGGGGCCTTTCACTGGCCTCTGCCTGCAGCTGACACCAATTGATTGATTGATTTCCTAATTATCTGCTTAATCCTGTACAAGAGGGTGGATTTATTATTTAAGCAAGTCAACTCAAAAACAGCAAAACAATGTGGCCTCCCAAGAACCAGCAGCAGCTGACGAGTAGAACAAAAAGATTTTTAAAAAGTAGAAAAGGGGACGGAAGAAAATCTTCCACTTTGTGAGGATTTTGCTTAATGAGACACCAGCCAGGGACAGCTACCCAGTAACCAACCTCTGGCAACCAAAGGCCCCTCAGGCTCCTTCCCCCAGACTCCAGCTGGGATGGAGGGTAGGGACCGCAGCACATTTGACCATATAAGGAGAAGCCATAGGGAGAGAAATATTTTACCCTGAAATCTTACTCCCTGAATAGAGTTTAGAAAAAGCACAGTCAGCTGTGAGCTCGACAGAGCCGTTCCCCCGCCCCGTGCGTGTGCGGATCTACCCGCTCTCACTTCTGAGAGCCTCGGACCGCCTTTCGTTCGAGAGAGGAAGAAGTCCCTAGCATCCTCCTTGGAGGAAGCCCAAGCTTTCCCTAGCTAATTTGGAATTTTCTGATCCCATCTTCCTTCCTCATTTGAACAAAATTACTTTCTATGATCATGTGGCCACATGTCCTGTTAGAACTCCACTCTCCCCGTGTGAACTTCCGTGTGTCGGCGTATGAATTTGTGTGTGCCATGCGCCTGCAAATCCATAGCTGCTCCCAGAGGTAGGAGTGGGGAAAGCAAGCCTATGCCACACTGCTAATGCTTTCAGCTGGTAGAACATTTGCAGGGTGGGGGTTGGCCAGCAACAGGAGGAAGGCAGGTAGCCATTGTGGTCGCCTGGGGTCATCCAGGCAAACCCAGAAGGTAACTGTGCAGTACCTCAAGGACACCCACCTCCTGCACCAGGAACTTGCACTAGGTTATATGTTGCCTGGCTTCGGTCTGGTGCAATCATCCCTCGACCCCAGGACTCGACTGCGTGTCCATTGGACAAGCTGACCCACAACCACAGCTACCCACTTAGAACTGTTTGGAATGGAGCCTCCTCCAGAGAGGCTCTGGGCCTGCGTGTGGGAGTGTCCAGCCCCCAGTGATGATGTACCCAGGCCCAGGCTTTCCCCAGCAGAGCTTGAGCTCCAGAAAGGAGACCCACCTGAGCAGAGGAAAGAGAGAGGGGAGGTTTGTTACCTGGGCCCAGCTGCTCCTCCTAAGCTTAACTAGAGGATTCACTCAGACCTCCCGCTTAGCAACTGAAGCCAGAGTAGCTGTCAATCTTGTCCTTGCCTGACATATTTGAAAACCTTGCCCTTAGTGTTGGGACTCTTCTTGCTGCCTGGGAGGCCTCCGTGTGGGAGGACTGCCCTCTATTGGTCCCTGAGCTGGGACATGGCGACAGTCACCAGGGCCACCTCACAGCTGAGTGTCCCCTCAAAAAGTCGGCTTCGAGTTGCCTACTGTTTGGAAGCACCAGGTAGAGCAGAGGCAACTGTCACCTCCAAGGGTGCAGTCGCCCTTCACACACACACACAGGCCTGCCGGAGACCCCTCTCGCTCCATCTATCACCCCAGCCATTCCCACAGCCACTCTCGGGAATGTGCCTTCACTGCTGCCTCCTCTGTCTGTCCCCCACTCACACCCATGCCCACCACTTCTGTCGCCCAGCTAAAACCCCAATGCACACGCTCACCAGTTTGCTCACTTACGCAGGCTAACACAGTCGTGGTCACACCCGTACCACTGTTTGTTTGGAAATCCAGCACCAGCTTTGTGAACTTTGTTCGCTGAGCTCTCCAGGGTCACCAGGTACCTGGCACCTGTAATATTCGATGAAGCACACGCAGTCCTCCTCTGCAGCATTCGTCGAGGTTCACCTACTCCCAGGATTTCCAAGCACTTACCCCACAAACTGCTTTCCAAACACATCTCTGCCCGTCATTGTTCCCAGCTCCTCCCAGCTCGCTCCTGCTCCCTTCAGATAATTAAAGTTGGGCTGTGTGTTTGTATGTATGTGTGATCTTATTTTTTAAACACACACCCCCACACATACATATGCGTGTATATATACAAACACACACAGCAATTAGATCTCTCCGTTCCTGCCATCATTCCTCATGCAGTAAAACCTCAGCTACTCACATGTCCCCACTGCACCACGTGATGAACCCAGCATCATCTAGTCACGGGCTCCCGATGTCTGTCTGTCTCTCTCACACACACACACACATACATTGGCACTTCACACAGTCACACCCACCCCCAGCTCCCTGGTGTTTTTCCAGGGACACGACCCACCTCCGGGTCATCTGAGAGGACTCCCCTCGGATGGGCTTAGTACCAGGAGGGCTGTGTTTCAGGGCCCCCTGCGCACACACACCCAGTGGACGTGTCTCCGGCTGAGCCTGACCAGGGTGGGTCTGGGTATTATTAGGCTGCAGAGACAGCACGGAGGCATATGGTCTCGTACACAAGAAATAATGTTCATGTTAAATCAGACCTCATGCATAATGCATGGTGCCTGATCTCACATTATTTTGGGTGTTCGTCAAAATCAGTGTTCTTTCTTGTGAGGGCTTCTGAAAAGAAGGGGGGGAAGCGTTTGCTAATTGCACCTGCAGCCTGGACCCAGGGAGCCTCCCACTGGAGGGTCTCGCCCACCAGTGGGTCTCATCCCTCTGTCCCCTCTGTCTTTCCACATGGAAGGAGGGGCTGACTCAGGTTTGTAGCAGGCGGAAGGCCCGTGTTATTTTTATTTCTTTTCTCTCGGCTCTCTGTCCCCAGAGGGTTCTGGGGACTAGCAGTGGCTCCGTCGCTCTCACACCCGATTCATTTGCCGTTTTATGAACTCCCCGTTGATTCATCGCCTCCCTAAGTCAATGATTCACTCCTGATGGCTTTTCAGAAATCCTTCTTCAAAGGCTCCAGATTATTCAGCTCTGAACAGGAGCGGACCGGAACTCCGCGCTGCTACTGCTACCCTGTCTTAGGGTGGGAAACGGTGCCCGTCCTCGGCCTCTCCCTGGGGCCGGCTGGCCTGGGACGGAGGAGGAGCCCCCTCCATGCAAAAGCTGCTACAGTTGACCCCAGCGGCTCATAGACAGACCTGACCCTCCAACAAGGCCCCCTCCAGCCACTATGGGTCACCTGCCTTCTCCCATTGTCAGCGAAGTCCGTGGGGAAGCTCTTCCTGTCTCGGGGGAGACAGAGAGTTGCATAGTGAAATGCAGGGGCTGTGAGACCAGGCAGACCCAGGTGCAAATCCTGGCTCCACGTCCTATCCGTCCTATCCACCGTACGACTTCAGGCAGATGCGCTTTCTTGCCTCAGTTCCCTAATACAGTGACCATGGCCATTCCTGGACCATAGAGCTATTTTGAGAGTTAAGTGGGAGGATGTGCAGAGAGTGCTTAGCATGAGTAGGTGATGAATGAGTGAAAGCTGTTTGACTGTGGGCCCTGGGCAGGGCATTGTACGAAAACAGGTGAACAGGGAAGAAAACCAAAATTTAATGCACTTTTACCACAGACCCCACTCTGTCCCAGTCATGCAGACGTAATACCTCTCCACCACTTATTTTATTCTTTAGTTTCATTAACTCACATTAGTTACTCCTACTTTGCAAATAAGGACACTGGTGCCTAGAGCATTTTAGTGACCTGTGCAGAGCTGCAAAACTAGATAATGATAGAACCTGGGATGAAACCTGTTTTACCTGACACCCAAAACAGTGTTCTTTTTATACTGCCCCCACCCCAAGGCAGGCAGTAGTGCCCAGGGGTTGGGGGATGTGCACAAAGCAGAGGAGGTCTCAGAACTCAGGACTGGGCCAGGGAGGGAAGCTGCAGACCAAGGATGTTGGGCTAATTGGCTAGGATCTGCCTCCCTCCCCACCACGCTGCCATCAGGTAAATCCTGTGAGGCTCAAGGAAGTTGATGACTTGCTTGGGGTCATCAAGGTCAGTAAGCCCTGGCTGGTGTAGCTCAGTGGATTGAGTGCAGGCCTGCGAACCAAAGGGACGCTGGTTTCATTCCCGGTCAGGGCACATGCCTGGGTTGTGGGCCAGGTCCCCAGTAGCGGGTATGCTCGAGGCAACCACACACTGATGTTTCTCTCCCTCTCATTCTCCCTCCCTTCCCCTCTCTAAAAAAGTAAATAACTATATTTTTAAAAAAGAGGGTCAGTAAACCCTCCTGATGCATCTATGCAGGGCGCTGCACACTGAATAACCCATACGCTCGCCAAGAATGTGGGTCCTGGCCCTGCCCAGGCTTCCATCATCGCTGCACCACCTGCTACTCACGGGACCTTGGGCGAGCTACTTCACGCTTGCCGTACCTCAGTTTCCTCTTCTGTCAAAGCAAAATAAAGATAGGACCTGGTAGGACAGCTGCGAGGATTAGACGAGAGATGGTATACATAAACGCAGGAAAGTCCGGTAGGTTATAATTACACGTTAAATGTTAGCTATAAAATTAATTTTACATGTATCATATATATTATTACATTTTTGCTGGGCTGAAACGGTGCAGAAAAATAATACCTAGTGCTTTTTCCCCCTGGATTGTTCCTCATCATTCTCGAAACCACTCTGGCAAGTCCAAGCTGTCCATCCACAGTTCACAGAAAAGGGAATGGAGGCCCCAGGATGTTGAGGGACTCACCCAAAATGACCCAGAAAGTTAGTGGCTGGCACAGTCTTCCAACCTTTTCCTCACTCCTGCCTCTTTGGGGCAACCCCGTGTCCCCATAATGTCCACTGAGCCTCTCCCAAGGCTGTGCTGGATGCTGGGGAGACAGTACCCAGAGGGCCGAGGAAGGCCTTACAGGTGGTGGTACCAAGCTGGGTCATGAAGAATGAATAGGGGTTTGCCTCAGGGGCTCCCGGCTCAGGACCTGATCCTAAGGAGGCACACAGCCCCAGTGGCCTCAGACCCCACTCATTCCCCTTTCCTGAACCTTTACACCTCTTCCTGCCCTGCTCAGGACCTTCCACAAGTGGGCTTCTACCCCCTCCTTTGACCTCAGCACAGAAGAGTCAACTCAGGATCAAGGCTCTAGACCCCGTGGAGCCACCTAATATGACACAAAGTCTGACTATAGATTCCTGCAGGTACCAACTCCTGGTTCTACTGCACCCCCACCCCGGGACTGACCACCAAACCATGCCACAGGGAATTCTGACTTCAAGGGGAGGGGTGCTCAGTTACCTGGGTCCAGGCCTCACTCCGCTGTTCATTCTTAGTATGGCCCAAGTTGGCTCATCTGTCACTGGACCTTGATATACTAAATGGCCTTTCCCTCATTTAAACATCCATCTGTCCATCCTACCTCCATCCATTTATCCATTCATCAACTCACCCACCCATCCATACAACCATTCATTCATCCATCTGCTCACCCATCCACTCATCCATTCATCCATGCAACCCTCGACTACCTCTTCAGCCACCCACCATCCATCCATCCCCCATCCAGCCATCCAGTGTGCCAGTCCCTATGTCGAGCAGCAGGGACACAGACATAAAAACTTTTAGCCCCTCATCCTTAAAACCGGCCTAGATTAGCTTCTTTCCCTCCCTACCTCTCAGTCACGTAGGGTAGGCATGTGAGAGCCCAAGTGAGACCATTGTTTGGGAGGAAACAATGAAGTCTATTGTCATATCTGTGACTGTTGTGGGTCAGAGCACTGGGGACTTCCATGCCCTGCTCGTTTCTCCAGGGCCTTCCGGAGGATGTAGTCAGTATGGCCTCTGCATGGCCTAGGACTGCCCTTAACTCTAGTTTCTCACTCCAGAGATGCCAGGTGCTGACATGAACCAGAGGGACTTGAAAGGAAGTGGGGGAAAGAAAGAGCTTTTGCACCTAACTTCTGCCGAGATGGAAGATCCCCACTGGGACTCGGTTTTCCTGCCAGAAATGGCAGCAGCATCTCAGCACGAGGGAGGTGTGGTGAAATGTTCAGTCCCGGGCTTGTTACCACCAGCTGCGTGACCTTGAGCACATCCCCACCATTCTCTGGACCTCGATCTCCCCACCAGTGCAGTGTGAGTGGTGGTCTGTGGGTCCTCCCAGCTCTGAGATAGCCCCTCTTGATTCTCAAATCCCTTCCATCCTGGGTGGGCCTGCCCCTCTGACAATGGAGCCTCTCTGACCAGCCCACACACAAGGAGGGGTAGGAGATGACGTGGTTGGTGTCCAGGGCCCTGAGTCCTCTGGCTATTCAACCCTCCCTCCCCTGACACAAACAACCCTCAGTCACCTCCCCCTCCCGCCCCCCAGAATCTGGGCACAGCTGGGGCTTGCTTTGCCCTGGCCACCCCATGAATCACCCCTCTATGGTCCCCTGGGGGAGTGGTCCAGGGAGCATCCTACGCCCCCTGCGGGGTGAGGGCCAGAATCGCTGCCCTCAAGCAGGCAGTGTCCACAGGAACAATGGGAGCCTGTGGCTGACAGCCGGAATGCAGCCATTGTCCTGCCCTGGCCCCCAACCCCAAGGCCTCAGGTCCCCAGGCCAGGCAGGCTGGCGTGGGTCGGTGCGTCAGGCGCTCGTGTGCCAGGGCCAGGACACATGGCCTGCCGTTTCCCTTCCCTGGGCGGGAAGGCGGGTGGGCTGATGGGCTAGACCCCACCTCCACCACACAGCCTCACAAAGGCCCCCCTCCCCGTGCACAGGGTGAGAAGAAGCAAGGCAGGACCCAAGGAAGCCAAGCTGGCCTCCAACCCACCCATCCCTGGGTTACTAGGAGCAGACTGAGAGAAGGGGCCTTGAAGCTCTGAGACCCAAGCTATACATCACAGTGGGGAGGGGGACCACATTAGAATAATGCAGGATTAGAATGGGGTTGCTATAGCGACGTATTAGGGCAATACATCTAGGGAGTCCTGGCCCCTTGGTGATGTATGACTCCTCTCAGCTGAGGGGAGCAGGGGGAGGGGACCTGTCCTGCTACTTCCAGGCAAGAACAGACACCAAACATTCTCTTTATTGGACTCCAAAAATAGGCTTCTCAGGATCCTGTCAAGACTGAGAGATGCCCTGCTAATCCAACCTCCAACAACCCCTCTTCAGTCCACGCTCAAGTCAGCTGCAACTTCAGACCTCACCTCCAACTTCAGCTCCAGCCCTCTGCCCACCCCCAGCCACCCTCAGCCCCAGTCTCCAGCCCAGCCCCTCCAGGTTCCATCCTTCTGCTTCAGTGCTGAGGACCATTCCTGTACTTTCTCCCAGCATCCAATGGGATTAATAGGACTATATCTGGGGAGGGAGGGGGTGTTTTCCAGAAATACTCCAAGGTCAAACCACTCAAAGATATTAGTTTGAGAGACACCTGGAGACTAAGTCTGAGGGCACACGTGTGGTCCCCTTCTAAACCACAGGCCTCCCCATGCCAACATCTGGGCACCCCACCCCATCCCAGGTCTGGGAATTCAACTTCCCTCCACATACTCCCAGCGCCACCAAGGGTTGTATGGGTGACTAGCCCTTGTGCAAAAAATCCTACAGGCTCCCAAGGAAAAGTTCATTGAAAATCTTCATGTCACATTTGCCGTGTTATGCAACAAAGTCAGGCCAGGGGCTCGCTTTCAAAGTGCTGCATCATTTGTGCCAGCTCGCCCCATCTCAGAGGCCCAGGTCCTCAACCCCCAGGACATATTAGGGAAAGACTATGGCCATTTAGCGCCTTGGTGAGGAATAGGAGGAAGGACCAGTTACCCGCTTTAAGGATCATCAGGCCCTGGTCAGGTAGCTTAGTTGGTTTGAGCATCTTCCCAATATGCCAAGGTTGCAGGTTCAAGCCCTGGTCAAGGCACATACAAGAAGCAACCAATGAATGCATGAATAAGTGAAACAACGATCTCTTTCTCTCTATCTCTAAAATCAATAAATTTTTAACAATTTTTTAAAAAAGAATCATCAGTGTGCTGTGAGTATATATCCCTGTCTCCATCCCTTGACTGGACCTCTGTGTACCCGTGTTTGTATGTAACTCTCATGCGTGTGTGGACATGCATGCACCTTGCTTCCTCGCTGAATGGTAATTTTTTCGTTAATTTAACTGATCGAATTAATAACACAACCCAAAAAAGTTGTCCTTTTGAAAGTAACACTCTGGCCCTGTGCCAGAGAAGGGGCGTGGCTCCAGGCCAAGCTGGAAGATGCTGACCATGGAAGTCACCCCCTCCCACCAGAGGAGAACACAGGTCATAGGTCAAGGCACTGTAGGAGGCAGAGCTCTCTACTATGCACACATACACACTCCTGCCCATGAATATACACACACACTTACACACACACACACACACACACACACGAATGCTGTGGCCCTGCCTTGGTGTCCCTACAATGGAAGAAGCAAGGTTCATCCTTGATTGGAAAGAACCGATAAAGGGAGTTTCTTCTCTCACTGTCCTCATCCTCTGGCTGCCTCCTTTCTGACACTCACACAGACATACATGCTCACACACAACATCCACACGTATTCACACATAGCGGAGGGAGGGAAGGGAAGGACTAAAAGGTGGGGGAAGACAGAGTGTCTGTGCCCAGAGGGCAGTTCCTGGGGTGGGGGTGGCAGGGTGCCCAGGGCACTGAGTGGGCAGGAGACTCCACGGCTTCCTCTCTTCCCTAGCCAGCAACCAAAGGTCAGCCCAGGCGGCTCAGCCACGTGCAATCCATCCACCCCCGTCGGGTCATGTGAGACCAGGACCAAAGCCTCATCAACACACCATTGTCCTCCGGAGCCCAGCCTTGTGCTGAAGGGAACAAGCCCCCTCCAACCCAGGGCTAGTCAGTGCCCCTGAGGTCCCTGGGCCTTAAGGGACTTTCTGAGGGGGTCTCTCAGCCCCACCTTGAGGACAAGCTGGGTGATGCTCAGCTGGATCCTATCCCTCGTTGGGACTTTCCATCCCCTTCTGAAAAATGGGACAGAGCAGCTTTCCATTCACTTCGAACATGCCTGGAGTGAGGGCAGGGAGTGGAAGGACCGACTTTTTCATGTTCCCTCTGAGGGGCATACACACCATCTCATGCCAGCCGCCCCTGCCCATTCCCCAAATGCTCTGGAGGGAAAGAGAGCAAAGCGGAGGGGATCGAGGAGCTGCCCTGAAGGTCATCTTCCACGTCAGCACTGGGATGTGCCCCAGAGCCCCTTGCACCCTGGCTCCCAGCCTGGGCCACAACACAGAATCCATTGACTCCTGGACACCCTCTTTCCCAAGATGCACGCAAAGCTGTGGGCTCATGGCTCCTGCCCACAGGCCCTGGGCCGTGTAGGGCCCACCCAGGGAAGGAGGCCAGAGCTGGTTAGATGGGTGGCCATGGGTGTACACAGTTCCCCAGAGGCGACACGAGGGAAGAAGAAGGACGGGACGGATGCTGCCCCTATTCCACAGTCCCTTGAATCTGGGCTGATGGCTGCCATGGCCCATCTCTAGGCCCTGTCCCTCCCAGCCTGGAGTAGAGTCAAAGGTCTTGGGGACCCAGCTAGACAGATTCTCTACAGATGCCACTTCTACCCATCCCTAATCCATACTTATTCCTTTCAAAAGCAGGGACTCCCCCACCCCCACCACTGACACTAAACCTGGGGCACAGCCAGCCTGGCCCACCCTCTGTCTCCCACAGGAGAAGTCAGGTGGGGAAAGATAGCTGTGTCTGGGGGAGGAGGATTGGAGGAAAGCCGGAGCTCCAGTAGGGGGAGGGCTGCCCCAGCAGGATGACAGAGAGATGATTAAACCCACAGAGAAGATTGATAAGGGAGCTAAGCAGCTGCAGCTCTGCAAGGTGGGCTGGGGACAAATCTCATCTTGTCCTGGCGGCACTCAGAGCACTGGGGGGCTAGGCCAGCAAGACAGCTCATGACCCACACAAGCTCCCAACAGGGATGGTGGGGGGAGGGCTTGTTCCCACCTTCTTCCCCCAAGGCCTCTGAGGGTGGCTTCCAGAGCCCAGCCCTCAAGCCTGCCACCCCGGAGCTCCCACCCCGCCTCACACCCCTCTGCACCTGGGCAGCATGCCCCTTCTCACCAGTGCCCCCTTCACCCACAGCATCTCTGCCACAGCTCTCACTCTCGTTATTATTAGATGTGATTTGCAGCGGAAACGCTTAGTCAGACAAACCAAGACTCCCCAGGCAGAGGGAGTGGGAGAGGAGAGGAGAGTCCACGGAAGGCGGCCCTCTCTCGGCAGGGTCATCAGAAGAGAGACAGGAGATGGGGCTCCGGGACGAGCAGGAGGCTCATCTCTCCCATTCCTCCGGTCCATCCCAGGCCCAGGAGCCTCACCAGGGTCTCTTGGACATCCCAGCCCCTCTTCTGGTCCCACCCAGCCTTTCAGCTTTATCCTGTCAGTCTCTCATCTTCCTTGGCAAGGGAACAGCCCAAAGACCTGGAAGTCTTGAAATCAAGGTGGCTCCCCTGGGCTGTTTCCTCATACCAGGGCTCCTAGTTGAGAAGGCAGCCCCTGACTCCCAGAGATGGAGAGAGGCAGGAAAAGCGTGTTACTGGGGCCCTGACCCCCACTCTGCAGGCAGGGAACACGGGCACTGTGCATCCATGTGGACGTCTAAAGGCACAAGAATTTGTGGGGGAACACACACTTGTTCCTGCTTCCACCTTGCTTGGTAGAACTCAGCGGGCAGGTCCGTCTCTGCTCCCTGGGTCTCTGACTCCCTGGCAGGGAGGAACTGGGCATTGTTGCCAAAAATAAACGTTCCCTCTCCCGCTCGCTCCCTGGCTCCCGGCTCCCACTCATTAGGATGCGTGGCGTTTGGCTGCGGTCCCACACCTTGCAGCTCATTATAAATATGCAGTCGCTGCTGGCGCTACCCCAATCATCTCTGCAATCAGAGCTTTTAATTAGGTTAATTAAATTGTATCAAATCTCGCAGGGACGCAGTTCACTGATGCTGATGAGGCAGCCAAAACAGACCCCAGCTCCTCCGCTAATGAAGGCCGCTGCCTGCCTGCGCAGTGAGGGAGCCCGAGCGCATAATAAACGCAGCGTCCTCTGGGAGGAGCTGCTGTCCAGGCCCTGAGCTGCCTGGACAGGGCAAGGGGTCCGCATCAAACCCACCAGGCTCCAGCTTGAGCAGAGACTCCCAGCCCAGGGACTGTCCCCTTCACTGGAGAACAAACTGGGGCAGCTTCAGGAGTCAAGGCGGGTGGGCAGTGTCAGGCCCTGAGCACCCACCACTCCTATACAGCAAACTTACATGTGCCCCCAAGCTCCACTGGCTCCATCGGGGGTTCCTTCTTTCCTATCCCCCCAGAATGGCACAATAGGGCCAGCACTTGGTCTCCTGCACGTGTGCGTGCACACACAGGACCCTGTCACTGTCCCTCTGGATTGTCTTATTAGCCAGGGAGGCCAGCATGAGACCAGAAAGCTCAACCAGCCGCTGGCGGCCTAGTCTCCATCTGCCATGGAGGCCATCTGCGCCTGTGGGGAGTGGGGGTGGTTTATAATGCTACCACCAGCCAGTAACAGGAGGGGATGGCACCCCATCTCCATGTGCCAGATGGACCCCGCACCTTCCCACCTACCACTCCACCTAAAGAGCCCTCTCTAAGGGACACTTGCCCCCCGACCTCCTGGGATCAAATTGGTTTCTTCCCCTGCCCCTGCCCATCCTGAGCTGGCTGCCCCAGGCCACCGGCAATCCGTGGCTGGCCACTGAGGGCCACAGACTCCAGAGCTAGAGGTCCTCCCCTGCCTTTAAGCAGGAAGGCAAGTGCTGCCACCTCCAAAGGGGCTGTCCCCAACACTCTGCTCAGCCTGGCTCCAACCCCCTCCTCTGAACCCATCCAGCACTGGTCTGTCGGGTCTGTGGCGGAGCAGCTGAGGAGGGAGGATGGGGAAATTTTCAGTGCTCTTGGGACATGCTCTTTCTGCTGTAGAAGCTTTTTTTTTTTTTGGTTTGGAAAGGTTTTTTTTTTCCACCCAGTAATGTGAAAACATGAAACCTGAAACCAACCCCCCCACATTTGTCACCTCAGAGCCTTTGGGGTAACTAGGAGAAAGCTGTAAATGAGTCAGGCTGATTCTGGTGGTGGGGGGTGCTGCCCAGGTGCCTCCGGGGCACCGCAATTTCATTAACACTTCTGATCTGAGCACGCTGTCAGGTGACAGACGAGAGGAGGAAAGAAAAGGGCTTCCTCCCCACCCTCCTTTTCACCCCAAACACAGTCCCTGGGTACACTCCTCTCCGCTAGAAATAGTTGGGCCCTTGACTCTGTTTGGACCAGTCCAGAAGCAAGGGGCCCAGGGCTGATCTCCTGCCCTGGCTCCAAGCAGTTTGCTCCCCTCCCACTGGAGAGACTGCGCAGGGAGAAGCAGGCACACACTTTGGTTAGCAGACAGACAGACAGACAGCACTTCCCAAAGGTAATGATGATAGAACCAGGAAGAAGCACAAGGACAGGACTTCTAGGGAGTCTGAAGAAGCAGAAGGGATGTCTTTCCTTTGACCAGAGCAGTTTAGGAAAGACCAAGCAGAAGTGTGAACTGAGCGGTCTCTCACCCTCCTAACTCCAAGTGGTGGGCTTGGGAAAGGAAGCCCCGCCCTTTTGGAGCTTCATAACTTCTCTCTGATCCTTTCCAGAACTTTCTGCTGAGACAGACCCATGTTGCTGGGAGGGAGCCTGCCAGCAGGAAGGCCCCATGATATGACTGGCAGGAGAAAGCGCACCCTGTGACCCCAGGAGGCAGCTGCACAAGCCCTAGAAACCTGCCCGCTCAGCTCTGAGATGGTATTTCAGGTCCGCCCCCAATCCCTCCACTCACCTGGGGCTCTGGGCCAGGGCTCCCACCCAAGCTCTGGCCTGCCCTCCCCCGACACCCCAGGCATAAGGCTCCGTGAACTGACGCCCTGGGAGAGCTGCGGAGGAAGGGAGGCCAGCACCATACACCCACTTGCCTCACTCTTTCAAGTCCCAACTGGCCCTGGCCTCACCGGCCCCCACAGGTCTGCTGGCTGCCTTCCCTGCTGGGAGACGTGCAGCTCTAAGTGCTCACTGCCCCGCAGCCAGCTACCGACATACACTCAGCATTGCTCGTGGGGAGACCCCTGCCCAGTCTTGGTGGAACCACCCCCTGGACCACTGAGGACTCCAGGACAGTTCCTCTGTGGTCCCGGCTAGAAAAGTAAGGGAAAAGTCCTTTCCTGCCCAGTCCTTGTCTTAGGGCCAAACCAACTCCAGGTAGGGGAGCAGGGGCAGGAGAAAAGTCTCTTTAACAAGAGCTTTCCCCGTGGCACTAAATCTAATAAACAAATACACACCAAGCACCAGCGGAATGCAGGATGCTCTCCGACAGAAGCAGTCCGCTAGTGCTAAGTTGGGTGGACCTCAGCAGCCTGAGAACCAACCCCAGAGAAGGGGCAGCAGCTCCACCTACTGGGCCCTTTCCCACCCTGTCACCAGCAATCAGTTCTCTAGTCAGAAAAAGATTTTGTTCAGGAATAAAACTAGGGCTCAACCCTCTCCTGTTTTGGTCAGCAGGGGCTTAAGCTGTGGTAATGGAGCACGTCTCTGCTGAGGGAGGGGGGCAGTGGGTTCCGTGTTATCCAGTTAGTTGCTGCTTTGGAGCCTAGGGTTGCACAAGAGACCTGAACCACACAAGCTCTGACTCACGGAAAGGTTCCCCGTCCCTGTAGGCTGCCCACATTCCCCTTGGCACACACAGCCAGAGCGGGAGGCCAAGAGCCCAAACCACCCCTGTGCCCAGAGGGCAGATCCTAAGGAACCAAGGAGCCAGGAGTCTGAGGTTCCACTACACAAGGCCGTGGAGGCCCGGGCCTATTTTCAGGACTCCAGGCTCCTTGAAGCTGGAGCCCGTGTCTCAGGTTGTTCACGGGGGACAGCCAATCTCTCCCCTTACAGGGCCTAGGCCTCAGAGACAGCCTTCAGCGTGAATGAAATTCCAGACACCTACCTTATCCCTAGGGTTCTATCGCCAGCCTGGAACTTACGCTACCCACCAGGATGGACTTTCCAGCTCTCTTCGGCCGGTGCACATGCCTCTCCAAGCAGAACAGGCACCCACAGACCACGTGAGGGCTTACCCGAGTGTAACCTTTGTATGCGAAACCCCGGTGGCATGTTCACTCACCAGAGTATGCAGATGTGCCCGCGCCTGTGTCTGAGGCCTGAGTAGCATGCGCCTTTTGCCGTCGATTAATGCGGGAGCCTAGGAAATGTACCTTTGTGTGGGTGTGTGCTCAAGGAGAAGCATCTAGGCAAACACCCTACCATCTGCCACCTTCCTAACCAGCAGAGGCAAGGGACAGTTGGAGCAGCGATCAAGCCGCTCTGTCCCAGGAAGAGAATGCTCACTCCTCTGTCCAACACGTACGTGGGGAGTGCCTCCCCTGGCCAGGACTCCAGTCCCTTCTCCAGTTCCCGACTATCGTCACGTACTTAGCACCTGGGGAGTTCACAAGCAGGCTGGAAGCACTTCACTTCCTTCCTAAGGGCAAACTCCACTCCCCTGGCCCTCCTTCCTATTTTCCAGGACCCCCACATCTCAATCCCCCTGGGAATAAAAGGAAGTGACAGGCTTTCATTTCAGGCTTTGTACCTAGCAGTCATGGGAACTTAGGTGTTAACAATTCTTTTTTTCAATCATTAAAATCCATGCCCTGGTTGGTGTGACTCAGTGGACTGAGTGCTGGCCCGCGAACCAAAGGGTCACTGGTTCGATTCCATCAAGGCACACACCTGGGTTTCAGGCCAGGTCCCTGGTAGGGGGCATGTGAGAGGCAACCACACATTGCTGTTGTTCTCCCTCTCTTTCCCCTCTAAAAATAAATAGAATCTTTTTAAAAAAATCCACACAAAGCTGCTCCCCCTCCAAGGGTGGAGGCGTAAACAACCCTGCTCCTCCCACATTTGCTGAGCACGCTCAGTTCTGCCCCGACATCCTTGGCCTGCCATCCCTCTACGGGCAAGTAAGGAAGTGTGGGGCTCTGGGAAGAGAAGAGAGCTGCGCACACACTCTCGGGTTCAGCTCTCCAAAGTGAAGGAGGGCTGTCCCAAGCCATTTATAGCCTTGGATTTATGAGTTGGCCAGGAGTGCAGAGGCCAAGAGCAGAGAGCAAGGTCTGTTCAGATTAGAGCTTCAATAGAGAAGACGTGGGTGGGTTCCCAAGGGTTTCTGTCTGCAGCTGTAATGTGTAGGAGAAAAAAATTCCTCCTTGGCTAACTTATGAAGCCACCTGCATATCCAATAATGTAGAGTGAATGAGGGTGAAATCAGTCTATCCACTGGATAAAACATTATGCAAACATTGAAAATAATATTTTATTTTCTACTATGAACATATATTGCTTTTTTAAAATTTAGTGATGTAACAAATGGGTAAAAGCGAATGATTTAAGTGAAAAAATGAAAATATAAAATTGCTTACTACATTTCCAACTACAAAACCCAAAAACATACACAAAATTCAGTGCATACCTTTACGAAACAGAGGAGATAGACCAGAATGCTCATAGCCTGTTCACCCCCACTGCCCTAGCTCCCAGCACTGTAAGTACACAACAGCTATTTGTTGCTCTTGAATAGCACTGGGATTAGGAATGAACTTACTTATTTCCCAAATTTGTTGTAATGAGATTATATAACTTTCATATTGAAAAAATAAGTATATAAAAATAAGACTAATTTCATAACCCAAAAACAGTAAGAGGGGAGGAGGGGTTTTAATGTTGTTTATATCAAATGTCAGATCTGCAATAAATTATAATTACAAACAAGAAAATTATGTCATTCACACTAATGGAATTTGAAATCATGGGGAAAAAAGAACATAGAATTCTTTTCCACATGGAATGACAAGGCTTATAGAGCACTCAGCGTTTCCGACGACTCTGAAATTTGTAAATAGCTGGGGAGTTCACCGTTTCTTTCTTTACCTTCACCCTCTGAGTTTTATCCTATAAAAGAATAAAAAAGGTTACCAGTAAATAGGAGAAAGTTTTGTAAAATAGCAAAGTTCATAAACCACTTTACTTATTAGGAAACCGCTACTTCGGCCCTTCTCAAAGTGCAGGTGACAAGGCCCGACCACCCTCAGGCATCCCCAGGACGCAAAGAATCAGCTTCTCCCCTGGCATCGACAACGGTGTTAGCGTGCAGAAGTTCCGAGAAAACTAAGAAACATACTCAGCCCTGGCTGGTGTAGCTCAGTGGATTGAGCGCGGGCCTGCGAACCAAAGGATCGCGGTTCGATTCCCAGTCAGGGCACATGCCTGGGTTGCCAGGCCAGTTCCCGGCAGGGGACATACAAGAGGCAACCCCACATTGATGTTTCTCTCCCTCTCTCCATCCCTTCCCCTCTAAAGATAAATAAATAAAATCTAAAAGAAAAAAAAAAAAGTACTTAAAAAAAATCTTTAAAAAAAAAAAGAAAAGAAACATACTCAAATCTTTTTTTTTTTTTTTTTGGTAGAGTTTATTCTCTCACGAACCCTAGTTGAGTAAGGCACAACTAAACGATCTGCAAAGTCTCTGCAAAGTCGAAGAACTTGACATTTAGAGGAATCATAATATGAAAGGGGCACGCATATTCCTCAGCTCTGTTATTTATCTGCACATTGTTGCCTATTTTTAAACACCAATGAGTGACATGCACTGTTTTGTTAACCTGTTTAAATGTTAAAGATAGCTGCTCATAAGCTATAAAGTTCATATGCTACCCGATCCTACCCTCTGCTGTTCCAAAGCACTGACTAATAAGACTCTTATTACCTTCTTAATCAAGGCACATTTCAACAATGCCAGAGTAACAGACACTGGCTCAAACCGCTGCCCCTGAGGAGCAGACATTTTCGCTGGGGTTGATTTACACACAGCTGAAATCCAGTCTCAGCTAAGACCTTTGGGGGGTGGGGGAATGAAGGCCTCAGGTTCTCCCTCCTTACCAGAAGATCTTTGCGTGTTTGAATTTTCTGTGCAATAACGAACAATTCCTTCTCACGTTCAATCCGCTGCGTCAGGCAGTCATACTGCTTTTGCCTTTCTTTAGCTATCCGCTGCAGAGGAGACACATTTTCATAAAACACTTAACAGGATAAAAAAAGAATAACCAACTGTTTCTTAATCCACTTAAGCCCCAATGCATAAATGGCTTAACTCCCATCTTAGTCCAGAATCAAGGGTACTGTAAATTACTATTAAGTAATGATACTACAAAGTTGTCCATTTTAGGGACTGACATTCTAGAGCTGAACGGAACCTTGGACACTTGCCCTGGGACACACGGTTCTCCTGGAGCAGAGTCAGAGCTGTCCCGAGTCGCGCGGCCCTTAGGAATCTTTCCACTACTACGCTAAGCTGCTTTAACCTTCCTGTGAGCGTACAGTTACCTAAGGTGGCGCAGAAACGAACCAGTCCTGGCAACCCTGCACACGGTGAGGAAAGAACAAGAGCAGCGCACCAGGCAGTGTGCTGGCGTCCGAGAACCGCAGATTCAGACAGCAGGAAGACTTCTTCAGCAGAAGCCGACCTGAGGGTTCTCACTGCTCACGGCTCCTCAAAGACCAGTGGTCCTTCAATTGGGGAAATTATAAACCTCTGAGAAACTGACGAAAGCTTGGATTATTTCTTGAAATAAATGTACAGATGTGTGTACAAATTTGTAGAGCTCATACTCTCATGGAACCTCAGCTGAGAAAGGCAAAACTAAGTGATCTAAATTTGTATATACACTTACCTATTTACTCAAAATTCCAGTGTGAGAAGAGGGCATTCACAGACTTCCTAAAGCCCGTTTACGGACTGCCCACCCACCTCCAACTTACAGACTGATTGTTCCTTGGCGATCCACCCACCCGCGGTCTCTTAATGAAAATAATTTTGCCTAAAACACAACCATCGAAACAAGCAACACTAGTACGCAAAAACGGCAAGATGCAAACTCTTCCAGTTTCTCAAAAGGTACATTAGTGAATTATTCTACACAGGAATTTGGAACACCGATCTCCTTAGGGACTACCACAATACTTGAAAAGTATCAGTGACTCAGCTAACTGAAACACAACTTATTGGCAAACAGGGCTATCACAAGAACACTAGTCAGCCGGCTCCTCAGCTGGAAGTGTTATCTGCGTAGAGGGGAATATTACTGGGCCTCAGACTTTAACAATTCCTTAATTCTAGCACAGTCTCGCAGCAGTGGTTTCAGACAGCTTTTGTTTTCACTTTATTGCACAGACTGTCAAATTTATGGGATTACCCAATATAGTCAAACTAATTAGGGGTATTTATATTACTAAAGCAAGTTTAGCTGCCTCTGAGCTAGAGAAACTGCTGTGAAATTAAACATTGGAAGCAAAGCTGATGCAGTGTAAATGATTCAAATCAAAATAGAACAGCTGTCTGACTGAAACACATTCACGGTGTTTTTTTTTTTAAATGAATCAGTCAGAAGTGAGAGTTCAACTCCAGACGGCTATGAGAAAAAGCATGTCTTCCGTACAAACCCAGCTACAGTGATAGAAAACACCATAAGGAAAAGTCAATTCAAAATTCTAGCACAGCCGTGGCCGGGTGGCTCAATTGGTTGGAGCGTCATCCCATACACCAAAAGGTTGTGGGCTGATCTCCAGTAGGGGCGCATAGAGGAGACAGCCAATCAATGTTTCTCTCTCTCTCTCTCCCCTTTCCTCTCTCTCTAAAGTTAATAAACAGCCTGGCTGGTGTAGTTCAGTGGATTGAGCGCAGGCCTGGAAACCAAAGGGTCACCAGTTCGATTCCTAGTCAGGGCACATGCCTGGGTTGCAAGCCAGATCCCCAGCAAGGGCACAGGAAAGGCAACCACACAGTGATATTTCTCTCCCTCTCTTTCTCCTTCCCTTCCCCTCTCTCTAAAAATAAATAAATAAAATCTTTAAAAAAATAAAATAAAGTCAATAAACATATCCTTAGATGTGGATTAAAAATAAGATGAAAACTTTTGGTGCACATGCACACTAAAGAGTTTTTGATATGTGTATTCACTGCCAAAGGTTCAATATCAAAGTACCCCAGATCCATTAACCTCCAGTGCCCCCTCCTTTCTCATTATTTTAAAACCGTTGACACCTGGCCCTGGCCAGGTTGCTCGATTGTTTCGAGCATCATCCCAATACACCAAGGTTGCGGGTTCAGTCCCCAGTCAAAGCACATGCGAGAAGCAACCTGTGAATGGATAAGTGGAACAACAAATTGATGTTTCTCTCTCCCCACCCCCTAAAATTAATTTTAAAAAAATGAAAAAGAAAAAACTGTCGGCACTTGTTACAAGCATTAAAAGCACAAAGCCCAGGATCAGAGTTTGGATTCAAATGCAGGACGAAAGGCCAAACAAAACCTGAGCTCCTGACCACTATGCTACCCATCCTCCAAACTTAGAAACCAAGAAACTCTCCTCCACTCCCGTTCCCATCATCAAACCCTCCCTTTTTTCCCTAAGGGAATTTAACGAGTTTTCCATGAAAAAAGGATACAAAATTCAGTGGCAAAAAAGAAAAACTGAGTAAACTACCTTAAGTCGAGTCTGGTGAGTAACTCCTTTCACTTTCTCCTTCTGCAAGGTCTCTATCGTGGGCCTGTTGAAGACCCTGTCCACCAACTCCGGGGCTGTCCGTAGGTGCGCTGCGATATCAAACTGTTCAACTAAAAGTCAGAATGATCCGTAAGGCACTGCCTCGGACACCAGACCACACAGACGAGTGCGCCAGCCTGTCCCAGGAACCTTTAAACAGTTCTTACCTTCCTTTTTAGTGTCGAAAAAGAACACATGTTTATTCTGTTGCTTCCCCTGGAAATCCAGCAGGTGGAGCTCTGACTTTAGTCTTTCAATTTTCTAGGACACAAAATAAGGTCTCATTTTATATTGGGTTCTTGTAGGGTACCACAAATGAATTTGCAAAACTTAAAAAATTTCACATCATTATCACCGGCCAGCAAAGAAATTGCTTCATTCTTTTAAAGGAAAGAACCAGTAAAATGTATCAAGCACCAAACATGTGTCGGACTTGGCATAATCCAAAACTTATTTAATCCTTACAACAATCCAATGAAATAGAAATGAGGAAAGAGCTTCACAGAGATTAATTTGCCTATAATTTGGGGGCTAATAAACGGCAGCGCCAAAATTCAAATTAAGTCTGTCTCATCCCTTTCCGTTCTACCATGCTTCTAAATCACTTTCAAAACAAAGCATACTTCAAGACTGTAAATGCCAGAAGAAATCAACATGCAACTTTAGATTGATGAATTTTTATCTCTTTCTAACCAACGAAAATACACCAGAACAAAAGAGTTTCAGTTGTTACCTTAGCTTCTGCAACCCTTTTCATTTCTATATATTTGACATCCTGAGTTCTCATCAGTTTCAGCTGTTCTGGAGTTACTTCTTCCTTAGTCTCCTTAATAACGTGAACTCCATCCTAAAATCCAAATTTAAAAGATATGTTCTCTATTAGATTAAAATCATTACTAAATTGTTGACATAGTTCATGGTCAGAACAAAGACAACCAAATGCTTTATACAACAGCCATTCAATGCACCAGGCATGAAGGGGCATGGTCAATTCAGCACCTCCAGCCACCCATTCTTAGAAGAGCTCCAGGCAGAAGACAACTCGGAGTCAGGGGCAGAAACCCACGCTGCACTGAAGGGGCAGCTTTGCCCAGGATACTGGTCAAGAGCACCTGGACCAACTGGAGAGAGGCTAAATAAAGGCCAATGTTCTTTCCCTCCTTCTCCTCCCCCATCTTTACTTTATGTATTATGTTGAAGCTCAAAACACCAACTGATCCATTAGACACCCACCTGGAGTTTAACGCGAGTCATTTTATAATAAAATTCATCTGGATTTTTTTCAAGAGCTTTCTTCCGGAGAGCTCTGAGGTATTCTTGTTTTCTCCGGTAGTCACTAAAAGGCGGGTTAAAAAAAGTTCATAGCAAAGAAAAAAACACAACAAGCAAACTTCACGCACATCTAAAGTTCACACAAAATGAAACTCAAAAAAGCCACAGCAAGGACAATCTGATCCACACTCCACTGTCACTGATGTTGAGCTCCTGTCTCTGCAGGTCCTCTCCTGGCCCAATCCCACTTGAAATTAACTGTTCCTATCTCGCATGTGTTTCAGGGCCCTTTCTATCATTACGAGGCGAAACCAAACAAAGCACAAACTAAAACTGGGTTCTGATGGGAGCTTGGGCACCAAGTGCCCCAATGAAATTCGGAAATTACACAGTGCAGTTATACCCTAATGGCTAGAATTGTGGACTCTGGAGCCAGACACCCTGGGTTCAAACCTTGACTCCACCACTTCCAGCTGAGTAATCTTAGGTAAGTTAGGTAACCACTCTGAACCTCCGTTTAATCTGTACAATCGGTGTGTTAACAGCAGTATCCCAGAAGGTTGTTGGGAGGAATAAATGAGCGTAAAACTTGTAACTCTCCTACAGCACTGTCTGGCCCAGTAACAGATCATGGTTATTATTATTATTCGCCTTAAAAACTCTGGGACTCAGAGTGATCTATCGCCCGCCATCTGTACCATGGGCATGGAAAGGACATCAGCTGACATGCACGGCTAACAAATAATTATGTAAAGTATTTTGAGTATTTTGCAAATGAAGTACGAAAAAAAGAAGAATGGGAATAATTGTTTCATAAAATGTTTTCAGAGTTCATTGTCACCCACGCTCAGTCTCATGAATCCATCTTTCACTTCACTTCATTCCATACTCAACAACTGGAATTTTAGATTATATCTTGCACTTCAAGAAAAGGGAGAGAAAAAAGACTCAGCTTTTGGCTCAAATACCAAGGCAGGCGCAAATCAAAGCCACTGCGAGAAAATGATCTGTAGCAATATAATAAAAAATTTCACAATGCAACTACAGTTAAATAAATAATGGTCTGCCTAAATAAAGAGAGAAGTTTAGGGTCACAGACAAGTATCTGACAGGCTGCCAGAGCTGGCCATTTTATCAATGGCAGGAAACGATCCCCTGCTGGACACTCAGGCAGTTCAGCTGCAGCGCAGGGAGGCTGCAAGCTGCCTTGGCAGCATCTCTACCAGAAAAGACTGAACTCACTTTGCACGAAGTTTGTAATCTTTCTTTTTTTCCAGCAGGCCCAGATGTTTTCGAAAGCCAGGCTAGAAGACAAAAAAAAAAAAAAAAAAAGTTAAGTTTCCTTACAACATGAGAGGAACAGGCATCTCTGGAGTGCTCAGTAAACCCATGTCCTTGGAGCCAACTCGATACCCTGTTCCCTTCCCTCCCCCAACTGGGCTCTGCCCAAGGATGAGAGGAACAGTGCAGGTGCCAGCGAGGTCACAAGCACTGCCGTAGTAGGTTTCTTGGCCTATTAAGGACAGAGGGAAGCAACAATGACTCGGCACTAAGCAAGCAGTTGCCAGTTGTACTAAAATTACTACAGACTTAATCCAAGGGTTTATAAAATACTATGAAGGGAAAACATAGTAACAGGGAGGCAACTGTGCTAAGAGAGCTAAATTTAGACTCTGGAGAATTGGGTGGAAATCCAAGCTTTACCTCTTAACAATCTGTGACCTTGGGCAAGTCACTTAACTTCTCTGAGCTGCTGTTTCCTAACTATAAAATGAGAATAGTACCTACTTCTCGTGGTTATCGCGAGGACTAAATGAGCCTCTGGAGGCAGCAGTGGCAGCACACAGCTTGGCACATAGCAGGTGCCCGGCATATGTTTACTGTTATTATTGTACTTTCAGTACAAAGTATGCGAGGGAAACAAATACGACAGAACACACTTTCTGTGGCACTTGGATAGCACAGAAGGTGCAAGGATTGTATCTCTGTGTTACCTTTCTATGTACTGCCATTTGTCAAACATCTGACATGTGTCAGGGTCTGTGCTAGATGTCTGTGCCTGCATCATCATAACAGGCCACGCTAATTAAGTACTTACTCTGCTACAAAGCAACCCACTACGCTCATCACACACATCTCATTTAACACCCAAAACAACCATGGAAAGTGGGCAGAGCAGACAAAGAAATGGTTATCCCAATATTCCAAAGGGGAAGAAGGTTTAGAGAATGACTTGGCCACGAACACAGAACTAGTAGGTGGCAAAGCTAGAAGCGGAGCCCGCTCTACCTGGGGCCAGTCTGTGCTCTTCCCCTCCCTACTGGACTGCATCCTCTTCCGCTCTGAAAAATTTTGACTTTTTGAGGAAGTACATCCACTTCTCTATTGTTCACACTTGTAATTTTGGTGGAATTTTTAAATCATCTTTCTCATCTTTTATCCTTGAAGTAATGCAATAAATAATCCAATACTTAAAAATAACACCCAAAACCTCTCCTGATAATTTTTATTTTCATTACAGCAGACTAAGGGAAGCTGACAGAGAGTGGAGAAAGAAAACTCAAGGGCAACACGACGGGGCACAAATCCTGAAAGCTGCCATGTCCACTTGAACGTCCATCGGCGTTAAAAAAAAAACTTAGCATTGTATCTGAAATTGTTCGCATAATTACACGTCCTCCTCCATACAAAATACCTTCCATAGCTCCCCACTGCCTCAATGAAGGACCTATGGAATAAAGTCCAAACTTGACCCAAACTAGAGTGCTCTTGTCAATATGCTTACCAACCTTTCCAGTGTGGCTTTCTCCACACTGCTCCCACAGAGACCCTCTATTCCTCCTCTTCAGCCACGGCCTTGGCTTGTTTGTGGGCAGCCTAGAAAGCCCTGTCTTCTCTGCTAACCCAAATCAACTACTTACAACTGTTACTTTGGACACACAGTCCAATCTCTTTAAGCAGCAGATGCCTCATTTGTAGAATGAGGATAACATCCACCTCATACGGATGCTGTAGGATTGTATGAGATAATCCTTGTACAGCATGCTGGGCTGTACCTAACAAAGCTCAAAGCATGACAGCCATCACCACTGCCTTCCAACTCCAACAAGCTTCAGCACGATGCTTCCGCTCATCATCTCTACTCTTCCCACCTACATTTCTCGCTTGACATCCAAACTGCGGTTAAGAGGCCCTAGGTCCACCCCATCAGTTTGCACCACAACTTTAGCCACATCCCTCTCCCTCTCTTTCCCATCTGTAAAAGGAAGCTAGACCAGATATCTCTAAGGGCCTTTCTGGATTGGATATTAAGTGATTCCCATCATTTGTCTTGCAGACGTAGGAGTGGAATAAATTGATTCTGCATACATTACGCGAATTCCTATTCAACCCCCCCCCCATACACCCTCCAGAGAAGTCCTACAACTGTTTACTCGGCCTGATTTTGGTGTCTGTGACTGAGCAAGTCACTCTGGCCCTCTGAACCTCAGTTTCCTCATTTGTATAATGGGGATGGCAAACACCAACATTACGGAGTGAGACATATACAAAAAGTACATGTAGCAGATCTTCATGGTCCAAAAAGCCCGCGATGACACCGTATTTATAATTCTCGCCTCTTCAGGCAGCGCTCCTTTAGATGTGGGTGCCACTTCCAACCGGAGCTCTTATTGGATGTGTGAGCTTTGACCTCGACTTCCGCAGAAGTCAAGCCCTTTACACACAGTAACCCATTTAATTGCCTCATTGAAAACTTGCAAGATAGCTTTGATTATACCTGTGCCCCTCCCAGAGAGAACAAAGTCCCGCTTTCCAAAGAACGTGGCTCCGCCCCAGGCACGCTGGCCTCATTACCATATATTTGCATTCACTTAAACGCAGCATCTGTATAAGGAACAGACCGGTACCCGCAGGCAGCGGACATGTGGCAATGAGCCGGCGCTCGTGGAGCCTATGCGGTCCTACCTGGCTTCGCTCTCGATGTTCCCGCTGTCGGGACTTAGCTGCCTTCCGAAAAGCCGCCGCCATGCCTGCTCACGCGTGGGAAAGCTCAGTAGACAACACCAGTTCCACACCACCTCACTCGCCGCATCTACCGACCCTACCGGAAACAGGCCCAGCCGCTGGAGACTTAGAGCCGCCTTTTCCTTTCCGCAGCCTATGCGGCGCCTGCTGTTCCGGAAATGCGTCCTCTAGCAAAAGCGTCCACCAGAAGCTGACCTGGGAAGTGTAGTTCTCTAAGTCTAGTCTCCTGACTCTAGAGGAGCCAGTTCTTATTCGCCAGAGCTTGTCTACGTGTACCTCGCCTTCGCGCTCTGCTCGCGTTGGCACCTGGGAACACGTGGCTGGCACTGTCTCTGCTGAGCTGAACTTGAGTATGCGCATGCGCAGTCACCTACGGCCGCGTTCCCTTTGCAGTATTTAGGCGGTGCATTTAAAGCCTGGAACTGCGTGAATTTTAGGCTATACCGAAAAAAGCGCCCTATAGAGAATCGGTCCCTAACCTTTTTAGCACCAGGGACCGGTTTTTCAATGGACTCGGCCGGGGGCGGGGTGGAGTAGAATAGGAGACGGAGCTCAGGCGGCGGTTGCGGGGGGCGGGGGGGGGGCGTCAGAAGGCGGAGCTCAGGCGAGTTTAACTTGCCCTCGCGCGCCTCACGCAGTGAACTGCGGGCGGGTGTGGGGGTCGACCGGGGCGGGGACAGGAGGCGGAGATCAGGGGAGCTTCCTTCGGGTCCCGGTTTGTAACAGGCCACGGACCGCTACGGGTCTGCGGCTCGGGGATTGGGGACCTCTGCTGTACAGAAACAACAGATCTTAAAATCATGTCCGACTGTGTCACTTACTGGCTTTCTGACTTCTGACAAGTCACTTGACTTTAATGAGCATCCTTTTTCTCATCCATAAAACAGTAATACTCATTGCTTGCCTTGTAGGTCCATCAAGGGGCTCACAGTTAAATGGAGGAGTTGCATCAAGGCAGTAGCTTTACAATTGAGTCTTACACGCTCAAGGGAATGGCTGGTTGACAGAATGAGTGTCAGAGGCAGTACGATGTAAATGATTGGGACCTGAAACCACAGAGGTGTGTTCTGATCCTGCCTGCTACCGGCTAAGACAAAGTTAGCTTCACTCAACTTTTGTCTCCCCATCTGTAAAATTAAGGTAATAATACTATACCCCAGAATGTTTGTGAGCATTAAATGAAACAGTATGTTTAAAATGCTGTGTTCACAATCAAGTGGAGCTATTATTGCTAACCCTAACCGTAAGGACACAGATAGGGTTGGGCACAGCGGAGCACTCCAGAGGCACTTCGTTTCTCTTCCACCACATAAAGCCAGCCTTCAGCAAGTTCTGTAATTGTACCCATTTCATACAATGGGGCTCACTCCAGCTGAGTAGCTGTGGGGAAACCCCCTCCTCTGTCCCTGGAGGTGCAAGTCCAGTAGACCAGTGGGCATGAAAGAGCTGACAGTAGCTGGGATCTGCGGTGTTAAAAAATTTTTTTCTGCCTCTGAGTCTGAGCCTTCCCCAACTAGGGCTATATGCACTAACAACATTACATCTCATTTGTTACTTAACCATGGAAAGACAAGGCCCTTCATGATCTGGCCTATGCCCACCTTTCCAGCCTCATTTTGATTAAGAAGACCAGCCTTCAGGCAGAGTGAGGAGGTGGCAGCGCCAGTCACTCCCGCCACTCACTCTGAAGAAGGCATTGAATGATACGTATACCCAGGAGAAGAGAGCTCTGTACACTGGAAGGGGGAAGGAACCCTAGGCAGCCCAAGGGGTAAAGAGTGAGCAATACACCCAAAGAAGGAAAGAAGTTTTCTCACTGTGAGGAGGGCTTGTGGTTACAAGCATCAGAGTGATTCAGCACCCAGAGGAAACCATGAGAGGCCTCTCAGTCACCACCCAAGGCCTCCTTTTGAAAACCCAAGGTGAGAGAACAGTTGGGAGGCCCTGAGCAAGCCCCCTTTCTCCACAAGCTAAGGGTGTGGGGGGACCTCCTGAGTGAGCGAAGGGACAGCCAGATCTCACTTACCCAAGGCTAGTCATCCAGCACTCAGGCCCTGCTTCCAGCCCTGGGCTCAGACACACCTGTTCCCTGGAGGAGGGGGGAAGACTGATGGGAAACAGGAACAGGGAGTCCATGTGGCTGATCCCTAGACCTCCCTGGGGCACGTCCTCCTGAGTCACTGGAAATAGAGCAGGCAGGGAAATGTGAGCCCACTGGGGAGCTGGAAATGGAGAGGGGAACCGGAGGGGGCACTTATAGTTTAGGCATCAGGAACAACACTGATAAACAGCCCCTGCCCTTCACCAGTTCCCCTTCCCCAGGCTGGGCCAAGTCAGAAATCTCCAGACTCCAGGTCCGGTAGCAGAACCTAACACTTGTCCATGAAAGGGAGTACGTGTGGCAGGGAGAGGTCCCACATATCGAATGCCTACTGTGTGTTCTCATCCAACCCTCACAAGAATGCTGTGAGACAGGAAGTCATCCAGTCTTCACAGATGAGGAGACTGAGGCTTACAGAGGTGAAATGACCGCAGAGACTGTAGAGTTTAACAGTTAAGCTCTTGAAGGGAATCAAAGTTTTGCTATCCCGAAGCTGCCTTTTTGGGATATTGAGTTTAAGCTGTTAATTCAGAAACAAAACACTCAGAAATCTAATACCCCATTCCCTTCACTTTCTCCTCTGTCCAAAAAAGTCTCCTGTACCCCTTGTTGCCTTGCTGTCTTTGGAATTTCACACCTATGTGGATTCCCCATGAACATATATTAAAATCTTTTATGTTCTCCTGTTAATCTTCTCTGTTAATTTGATAATTAGCCCAGCCAGAAGAACTTAAAAAAGTGGGAGAAAAAGTATTAATATTTTTAGCCCCCACATTCTTTTTGGGCATTAGGAGTTTTGACATTTGATTGAATTTGAATCTAGTCTGCCATTATTAGCTCTGTCACCATTGGCAGGTTACTTACTTTCCCTATGCCTCCATTTCCTCACCATTAAAACAGGGATAAAAATACATATTGCAAAAGTTGTTGGGCCCTGGCTAGTGTGGCTCAGTGGACTGAGTGCTGGCCTGCAAACCAAAGTGTTGCCGGTTTGATTCCCAGTCAGGGCACATGCTTGGGTTACAGGCCAGGTCCCCAGTAGGGGGCGCTTAAGAGGCAACCACACATCGATGTTTCTCTCCCATTCTCTCTCCCTCCCTTCTCCTCTCTCTAAAAATAAATAAATAAAAATCTTAAAAAAAAAAAAAAAGTCCTTTATCGAAAAAAAGTTGTTGGAAAACCAAGTGCATTAATACAGGTAAAGTGCCCAAACAGGGCTGGTGCAAAGTAGGAACACAGGAACGATGGGTTCTTATTAAGGCTGTTCAAACTGTGAGTAAAAACCGGAGACCCCAACTCTACCTTTGATCCAGCACCATCCTTATTCACTCATTCACTAGTAGCCCCACCCCGTTTCCGGAAGGCTGCTCACTGGTTCCCTTTCCCCAGAGCCTTTTTTTAAGATTTTATTCATTTTTTTTTTTTTTTTAACTTTATCTTTTTTTTTTTTTTAATTTTTTTTTTTTTTTTTTTTTTATTTGCCTTTAGAGGGGTAGGAGAGAAGGAGAGGGAGAGAAATATCAATGTACGGTTGCCTTTCGTGTGTCCCCTGCTGGGAACTGGCCTGCAACCCAGGCATGTGCCCTGACTGGGAATCGAACCGCGATCGTCTGATTCGCAGGCCCGCGCTCAATCCACTGAGCCATACCAGCCAGGTGATTTTATTCATTTTTAGAGAGAGGGGAAAGGAAGGAGAAAAAAAGGGAGAGAAACATCGAGGTGTGAGAAAAACATCGATCGGTTACCTCTCACAGGTGCCCCAACCAGGGACCAGGCCTGCAACTCATGTGCCCTGACCAGGAGTCGAACTGGTGACCTTTCTCTTTGTGGGAGGATGCCCAATCAAGTCACACCAGTCAGGGACAGAAGAGAGTTTTTTGCCATCTACTCCAGACAGGCAGTCTTCCCTGCATTCTCTAGAGCTGGGAGTCTCCTACACCTGCAAGACAAATCCCACCCATGGGCTGGCTGCTCACTCCCTGGATTCCCGATAGCTGGTGTCTATGGTCCAAACTAAGGGGAAAGGAGGGATCCACACTGAAGCACATCTGTTATTCATGCATTCACCAAATATTTGGTACCCGAACATTAGAGTAAGTACTGGGGATAGGGCAGTGATCAGGAAGGACCCATTCCCTGCCCTCATGCCTCTTACAATTTAAGCATCAAGAGCAACAATAATAAACAAGCAATTAGTTAATTTTGAAAAGAAACCTGGCCTCAGGGGTGACTTGGGACCCAGGAAGGCAAGCAACTGGCTCAGAGATGGCAGAGGAGGATATTCAGGAGCCCCAGCCTGGTGGAAACGAGTCTCTGCCCTGACAGCTCAGCTGGACCCAGCCTCTGTGCCCACCTGAATCTCCACTCTAGATGCTGAGGTGTTTCCAAGGTTGGTTTGTTGTCTTGTTTTGCAAACAGCACAGCAGAGCCTCCTCCTCCCTCCCCCCTTCCAGACTGAGGCTATTTATTCCTAGTGACAAGCCTGAGAATCCCAGGGGAGATGGCCTCAAAGACTTGGTAGGGCTTTGTGTCCCTGGTAGGCGCCAGTCCACCCTCCAGGCACAGCGAGGAAGCCAGAGGGTTGGAAACTGTAGAGGTGAGGAAGGAGGGGTTCCCTCCACTTCCCTCCGCCTCTGCTGGAGTGCCCTGACGGTGCACACTCCTCACACCCCTCCCAGAGAAGCCCAAACTTCATGAGGCCAAGGATTAGGGTCTCCCCTGCACTTCAAAGGTCAAAACTATTCCTGAGCACTGTGGAAACCTAGGCCAGACTTCTCAGTCCCACGATGCAGCTGGAGGCGAGAAGGTGGCTACTTTTGTTTTTGCCACTCAGAATTGTGGAATAAAACCCTTTGAAAGTCAAGGCCCTAAGGTTGCAAGGTGGGAGTGGGGGTCCACCGTTCACTCCATGTTCCCAGAGATCACCTAGGTCACTGACAGGGCCGAGAGAGCAGGGTTAAAAAAACGACGCTCTCCTCCAGGCTGGATTAAGGGCTCTTCCACAAACTAGGGCTGAGTGTGACTCCTGGGGGTAATCTGGGGGCGGAGGGAGGACATGAAAAGGGCATGAAGACTCTTGGTCCCCAAATGGACCTCGGTTGGCTGGGTCCTGTACCCTTGTTTGAGATTGAATACAGCAATCTCCTGCTTGCAGCTGGGGGGCGGGGGAAGAAGGGGGGGGAGCAGGGAGGGAAGACAGCAAAAGCTGCAGGGAGGGGACAGGGGCGGGGTCCTGGCCGCCCAGGAAGGTTGGGAAAACCAGGTTAGGCTGGGCCTGAGGAGGGGGGCTGGGGTGGGCTCCAGTCTAAAAGGAAAGTGGGGGCGGGGTCTGCACCCCCCACAGCGCCTCGGGGACCAGGGGCCGGAGGCGGGGTCCGCACCCAGCGGGCAGGGGCGGCTGGGGGCGGGGTCCGGGCGGGGCGGGTCCCGACGCTCACTTCCTCGGGGAGGGGTTGGGGCAGAGCTCCCACTCGCCCACTCAGTCCGGGTTACAGTCCGGGTGCAACCGGCAGCCTCGCTGGCAGCTCTCTTGGTCCCCGCGCCGCCCGGCCCGCAGGTAGAAGCCGCCGAGGGACGCGGGCCCAGTTTCTCGTACCACCCCCGCGCCGCTGCCACGAGCACCGCGCCTCGCTGCGGCCGCCGGCTTCGAGGTGAGATCCCCGCTGAGCCCGGCTCCGATCCCAGCTCCCGGCCCCGGCCCTGGAGCCGCGAAGCGAGCGGCGGCGGCCCGCCCACTGCCTCCCCCTGGGTCCCGCCGCGGGTGCCAAGGGCGCTAAGCCCCGAAGGGCGCCCTCCGGACCGCGCGGTTCCCGGACGCAGGGAGGGGCGGGGATTGCTGCGGGAGTTAGGCAGGGGAGGGGGCCAAGTTCGAAATAGAAAAGCCCCAGTCTCGAAATAGAGACCCGGAGGGTTTGAGAAACTGAGGTTCCCAGAAAGCCTCGTGGAGCCGGAGACCGGGACACGAGCGACAGGCTTAGACAGGAGGCTGCAGAGTTATTCGAAACAGGGACAGAGACTTGGGCGTAGAGTCGCTGAGAGACAGACCTGACGCATAGGGACAAACCCAGGTTTTGTGGAGCGTTTTAGGAAAAAGCGGACAATGACTCCAGCGAACACTCCATAGGGCGCTTCCCAGGGCCTTGGAGGGTCCTGAACAAGTAATCCTCCTTAGCGTGTGGTGAATCAGCCTCTGTGAGGCCTGTAGGGCATTCAGAGACTGGAGGCAGAGACGCTCCGGCGCACAGAGATGCTAAGAGGTAGAGAATTAGGGTGGGGTGGGGACCAAGACATTCCTCGCAGGAGCGACGCTAAGAGACCAGACCTGAGTGTTCAGAGGTAGAATTCACAGAGGCGGGCAGTTGGGAGATAGCCAGTCAGAGATACGGAGACTCCCACAACTTACAGAGGGCTGTGAAGTGTGCAGAGACAGACAGAAGCTGAGTAGAACGGCGCTAGACACCGAGAGACAGATTTAATGGAGGCACACTGACAGCTTCCAAGACAGACCCTGAGAGACTCAGGCCAGGAAGATTGGGAAGCAAGAATGTAGGGAAACACAAACTCCGGGCCAACTGAGTCCCCATGAGGACAAGACCTGAGACAGTAAGATTGAGATCAAGAAGGAGCCCCAGGCATACACCAAGACAGCCCCAACTTATTTTTAAACTCAGATCTTGGACGGACTGCTTCAGCCCTGGGGGACCTGGGGTGAATGAACTGTTCCTCTCTTGTCCCCAGAGCAGCTGCTGGATCCCGCTTCCCACCCACCCCCCTTCCCCTAAACTGCCGTGACTCCCAGGCTCCGTGGGGGGTGGGGAGGAAGGGAGAGCAGAGAGTTTGGAGTAGGTGCCTGGTAGCAGCGGGCAGGGTGGGGGGAATTAGATTTCTTGCCTTTAGTCTCCTGTCAACTCTAGAGAGCTGGGGGAGGGGTCTTTTCTGATCCTGACTCACAGCTGTGGGGCCTGGCCAGGGTTCTGGACGGTGGGGGCTGGAGGGGGGCAAAAGGGTTGAGCGGTTGGCATGGGTAGTTGGAAAGGCTCCTGGGTGTCTTCCAATTGAAGGGCTGGCAGCTGGGGAGAAGAACCAGGCTCCTGTACTACTGATGTCACCCAGCATCTCACGTACCCCTGCTCTTAAACACTGACCACCCCCTCCACCAGCACTGCAGCACTTTCAGGGAAACAAACAGGAAAGGGCTCCTGGGCTCTCCCCATACCCGAATGACCTGGAGTATGCTCCTCCCCTCTCCCTGGCCTCTGTGCTCAGCTGTAAAATGGGGATGACCCACTACCCTGCCTGCCTTTTGTGAGATCTGATGAAACAGTAGGTGGGTGGGTGGGAATGCACTTGGTGAGAGGCAAAGCAGCCTGCAGATGGGTGCACCTGTGTACCTGTGTGAGGGGTCTTAGGGTTATGCTCGCTGGAGTCAGGCTGGCCCCGTAGCCTGGGCCTCTTTGGCACCCCCAGCAGAACTAGGAGTTGCCCCTTTGTTCTTTCCCTGGGCCTACACTGAGAATGTCCAGGTCAAATCCCAGGCCAACTCCCTGACCCAGGCGGGGTGAGAAACTATTGCCTGACCCCAGTATGAGGGAAGGGCTCACAGTCAAAACACTAATACTCTCCATTTCGTGACAACTAACTAACTGTGAGGTGCTTTTCAAGTATCATCACATTTTAGCCCAAAAACAACCCCAGGAGGCGGGGGGAGCTATTAGATGGGAAAACAGGATCAGAGAGCTAGAGTGACTCGCCCAAGATCTCCCAGGTGTGTATTTCACAGCTCAAGCCTCTGCACACCACAGGCCACACATTTATCCAGCCACTTTGAGCTCTGAGAGGTACCATATGTGTGTGTTTGGGTCAGGTGTGTATGTGGGGGGGCGGGGGGGGTTGTTAGTGGGGGCAGGGGCTGAGAGCCATCTGGCCAACGGTGCAATCTCCCTTGCACAGCCCTCCCCGCCCAGAAGGAACACAAAACTGGCTTCCTCAGTCCCTGGGACCTGCCAGAGAAAGGGGGAGGAGGGAATGGGCAGGGACAGGTGGGCCTTGATAATGCCCTTCACTCTGTCCTCACTGGAGCCCAGCTGGACAGACTGGGGGATTCTGGGAAGGGGAACAGAAGCCATGCCCATACCCTATTTGGGGTGCCCCTGTCTCAGAGTGATGACTACCTCCCAGGGGACAGGCCCAGGACTAGCATGGGCTTGGAAGTGGTAGCTGCTTACAGCCAAGCCAGAAAGGAAGGAAAAGGTCTAGCACACTCCTGGACAGAGGCATGGCCACACTCCACCTGGGTGGCTCCCTGCTGCCCAGTGGCTGAGGGCCCAGGCAATCCTCAGATGTTGGGCCAGAGGAAACCCAGGCCTGGGTGGTGGGGAGCGGAGTGAGAAGGGGGGGTACCCTCTACCCTACAGCATAACCCCTACCCCAGATTTCCCTGCTGTGAAGACCCCAGCTTCTGGTTGCCTCGTGCCCTGGCCTGGGCTGTCAACTGAATGTCCTCCCATAGTACAGAAGGACAGTTGTGAGCTCACGAGCCATCCCTTCAAAAGAGCCAGACTCTACAGGCTTGGGGAGTCTGCTGGCGCCTGGAGTCTGAACTCTAAGCCAGAGCAATGCTGGATTGGGAGAATTTCCCACTAGGGGTGGCTTAGAAAAGGAGGGCTTTTCCTTCAACTTGAGCCAGGACAGGCTCTGGGGACTGCCAGTTCCTGAGGCCTAATGTGGAGGGAGTGGGTTGGTGGGTTCCTTTGTACTCCCCAGGCTCATCTGCAGCTGTGAGAACATCCCTTCCCAATGGGTCCTGGTGGTTCCTCTCCACCCGCCCCGGGATCCCGGTCCTCAGCAGGCTTCATGATGGAGGAGGCTGGAGGTGGGGAGCTCTGAATCTGGGGCTAGAGACTGGAATCAGGCAGCAGAAGGGACCAGGAACCCCACTTCCCTACCCTCCCCACTCCCCATGCTCCTGTTCCAGAGGCAGCTGTGTGGATGACCTCATCCCACAAATATGCTTTGTTCCTGAGAAAATGGAAAGTGTCTGAGGTTTGGTTGGGGGGTGGGTATCTGCAGAACAGCTCTTAGGGCTCCCCCTTGCCTGACTCCCCATCTGAGAGGGGGCCTAATTGGGGAGAGAATATCTTCAGTGGCTCCCACTCTCACCCTTGACTCCCCCTGCCCCAAACCCTCAGAAATCACAAAAGCTGGGGAAAGACTGTTTCTCCTAGAGGCAGAAGGGAAATCATGACCCAGGGGATGGAAAGATACTAGGGCTTTGCCAGATGCTGCCAGGAGTGATGGCCCCCAGCAGGAGAAGGCAGGGAGGCACACTGCATAATCTGTCTCCCGTTCCCCTCTCCCTCTCTTTTCCCTCCCCTGTTGCTGGCACAACCTGACATCTGGCCATCTGGGCTGCCACAGCTGCTGCAGATGTTGCAGGCCAAGGCTGCCCAGGATGGTGTGACCAGAGACTCAGTAGGGGGTGAGGGCAGAGGGTCCAGCTGGGGAAGCTTAGCTGAGTCCAGCTTGCAGGATTTCCTTCCTGCTTTAACCTAAGCTGAGCCTCTGAAGTCCTTGCTGCTGAGCTGATTCTCCTGGGAGGTGAGGCTCAATGACATCGCCTCCTCCACCTCCACCATTCATCCGCCCAGCATCCCCCTAACATTCCACTATTTCCTGGATGGGGATGGGGGTGAGAACAGCCCAGTCCCATCCCTAAGCTCCCCACTCCAGCCCTCTGCATAGGGATTCCTTTATCCATATCTCAAAGTCCCTGCCTAGGAGTCAGGAGAGGGTGGAAGTGCTATTTGTATGGGACAGGACAGGGTGGCTCTCTGCCCCTGCTTTTGACCCCCTTGGGGACAGTAGTGACTGTGGAGGCTAAACTCGGGCTGGGGCAGGAAATGAGTCACTGACCCAGGAAAAGCCCCCTCCCCCCCAGATCTGCCAGGGCCCAGATAAGACAACAACTTCTGCTTCCTGATTTTTTCCTGACCCCCTTCCCCCCAAAGTTAAATACAGAAATAAACATGCAGAGTTCCTGGGTTCCCAGAAGCATCCCTTCCCCATCACCACCGACTCTGACCTAGAATTTTCTGCACCTGTTCTCTTGCTCTTTATCATGCCAAGGGCTCTTGCAAGGGGCTAAGCCACAGCCCCTCTTGGTGACCCCACTGCACTTTGTGTCCCTAACAGGGCTCACTCACAGCCACCATGAGCGAGGCCTTTGACTGTGCAAAATGCAGTGAGTCCCTGTATGGCCGCAAATACATCCAGACAGACAATGGCCCCTACTGTGTGCCCTGCTACGACAACACCTTTGCCAACACCTGTGCCGAGTGCCAGCAGCTGATAGGGCATGATTCAAGGGTAAGGACTGGGCTGAGCAGGGCCGGGAGTGGGTGGAGGCTGGCGGGAAGAAGTAGAGGTGCCAGCGCCCCTGCCATGTTCCGGCAGGAGCTGTTCTACGAAGACCGCCACTTCCATGAGGGCTGCTTCCGCTGCTGCCGCTGCCAGCGCTCCCTAGCTGATGAGCCTTTCACCTGCCAGGACAGTGAGCTGCTCTGCAATGACTGCTACTGCAGTGCCTTCTCCTCACAGTGCTCCGCCTGTGGGGAGACCGTCATGCCGGGTACGTCCCCGAGGGCTTATTGTATGCGGGACCGGCATGCCTGGCATCTTGGGACAGAGGGTTCATTCATGTGCAAGGGACTGGCACGCTTGTCTGATGCATGCATGGAGGCTTGTACAGTGAAGACCTGCGCAGGCAGCAGGTTCCTGGAAACTTAGTGTATGCAGGGTCTGTCGTGCTTGTGTGCTCTGGGGATTTAGCAGACAGAGGGACTGGCGCTGGCCAGTATACACATGGAAGCCCAGCGTGTACAGGAACTGCCAAGCTTGGTGCAGTCCTGAGGGTTTAATATGTGCTGGACCAGTGGACCTGGTGTACACCTGTGACCTTACCATGTGTGGGCAGACCAACACATCTGGGGGCTTAGCATGTCTGAAGAGCTGCATGTTTGGTACATGTAAGAGCTAAGAGTATGCTGAGACTGTCATGCTTGGTGCACTGGGGCTTGGTGTGTGCAGGGACAGATAAATAGAGGGTTTAACATGTGTACCGAGCTGCATGCCTCATAGATATATGTGAGGATTTAGCATATGTAGAGAATGGCATGATTAAAATATGCAGCAGCTTAGCATGTACTGAACTTATGTCTGAAACATTAGAACGTTGTGTGGGCAGAGACATTTACTAGGCTAGTGTAAGCGGGGTCTTTGTGTGTGTGCTGAAAACATCAGATGTGGTGTGTAAGGGCTGAGCATATACTGAGTCATCATGCCTGTGACATGAGACAGTCATATCTGGTCCATATAGGAACTTTACACGTGTCAAACCCTCATGTCTAGTTTATAGGGGCTTAGCAGGTACTCGGCCAGTATGTCCAGTGTATGGAGGAGGTTAGCGTGTGCAGTATACGTGGTGGGGTCCCTGGTGCATGTGATGGACACCACCTTGCTCGGGCTATGGAAGCAGTGCGGATTCTCCTTGATGGGGGTTGGGTAGCAGAGGGTGGCACTCAGGAGCTTGGGACACAGGTGCTGAGTGGAGCCCCTGTTCCCCACAGGGTCCCGGAAGCTGGAGTATGGCGGCCAGACGTGGCATGAGCACTGCTTCCTGTGCAGCGGCTGTGAGCAGCCACTGGGCTCCCGTTCCTTCGTGCCTGACAAGGGTGCTCACTACTGCGTGCCCTGCTATGAGAACAAGTTTGCTCCTCGCTGCGCCCGCTGCAGCAAGGTGGGGGCTGGACCAGCAGGACGGGGACTCTGCTCTCCACTGCGCGCATGGGTGGGGGGGAGCCAGGCTCTGTTGTGGGGTGGGAATACCCACTCCCCCCTGCTGACAGATGCTGCCCCCACAGACGCTGACACAGGGTGGCGTGACATACCGCGACCAGCCCTGGCATCGAGAATGCCTAGTCTGCACCGGGTGCCAGACACCCCTGGCAGGGCAGCAGTTCACCTCCCGGGATGATGATCCCTACTGTGTGACCTGTTTCGGAGAACTCTTTGCACCCAAGTGCAGCAGCTGCAAGCGCCCCATCACAGGTGGGATAAGGGTCAAATAACTGAGTGGGTAGGGTGCAGGCAAGGGAGTGGGACCTCGGATTGGGTGAGACTGAGGGCCAGGATCGCCCTCTAGATCTGCAGAGCTAACCTCCAGCCTCCCTCCAGGACTCGGTGGAGGCAAGTACGTGTCCTTTGAAGACCGCCACTGGCACCACAGCTGCTTCGCCTGCGCCCGCTGCTCCACCTCCCTGGTGGGCCAAGGCTTCGTGCCAGACGGAGACCAAGTGCTGTGCCAGGGCTGCAGCCAGGCGGGGCCCTGAGCCAGGACTCCTGGGCCCAGGCCCTCCCAAACCAGGGCTCGAGGACTAAGGCTCCTTTTCCAAACCACCTCTGGGTCCCAGCCTCTCCCCAAATTGGGGCTCCCCCTGGGCTCCAGGATTCAGCCTCCCCACTACAACATCCACAAACTGGTACTCCTTGACCCAGGGCCTCCAAACCTGGGCTCTTATGGAACCTCTCATTCAGATCCCCTCCCAAGCCTGAACTCTAGAACTCAGCCCTGTCCACTAGTGTCATGGTTCCCAGACCAATCCCCCTCCCCAAATCAGGGCTCTAGACCCCAGCCCTCCAAAGAGGGACTCTGGGACCCAGGCCCCATCAATCTAGGCTTCTCTGCAGAGACTTTAGGTCTCCGATGGGTGCCTGAGAAGTGCTCTACTCAGGCTTGACCCTCCCCACCCTTATTCCACTTCTGACCCCAGGGCTGAGGCTGTTGGGGCAGCAGATCAGAGGTTCACTGGTTAGGGGGTCTTAGGGTACAGGGTTTTGCCCAGCCCACGTTCGTTGAGTGTTCTCTCATTTCAGCTCCATTTCACCCAGAGATGGGCAGAGGGGTGGAATTGTTTCATCCACTTCGAGATTCTGCAATAAAGCAGTGTGAGGTAGCACAGGCCTCTGTGTGTTTGTCTGGGGGTGGAGGGGGAAGAAAGGTTCCTTTGCAGACCAGAGACTGAGGCTATTCCAAACCTCCTCAATGCAGGGCAGAGGGGGAGCTGCGGGCCACAGGATGGGAAATCTCTCTGGAGAAAGGGGATCCCCGCCGCTGCTACCGTCCCTCTAGGGCTTAGCCTGCCTCCCTCCTGCTGGCTAAGGGCTTTTTCCTCCTGTGGAGAAGGGAGGGATTTGGGACAGATTCTGAACGGAAGCAGGGGTGCCAGTGGGTTACCCGGTCTGATACAAATCCCGCCCCATCTCCCTTAACAGTCCTTTGCAAATACCGCAGAACACCGGGTGCGGATCCCCAGTCTGGACCCAGACCCTCAGCCCCCTTCCCCCTCTTCCCGAGGATTAGCCGAGGCGGCCCGGGATCCGCTCGCGGCCACACGTTTTTTGCCAAAAAAGGCAAGGATGCAGCTGCACGCGCCGCGGGAACATCTGGATCCGATTCCCGGCATGAATGGGTCATGGCCCCGCCCCCGCCCCTTTCCCCCTCCCGCCCAGTGCTTCAAGGGCGGGGGCGGGAATGAGCCAGTGAGCGAGGGGGGCTGGCCCCCAAAGTGGGGAGATGGGGTGGAGCGCTGCCCGCCTCGCCCCGCGTCCGACGCCTCGTCCGTGCCTGCGCGGTGGCCTGCGGTCTGGGTTCGGTCTTCGCGGAGGAAGGCGGAGGACTCTGGGCACTCCGTGCACGTCCGAGCTCAGGCGCTCACAGTCTCGCCTGCAGCCTCCAGGGGTGGGGGCTGGCGCTGCGAGGCTGGCGGACCCTGGCGCCCGGTGGAGGAGGGGCCCTCAGGGACTGCAGAACCGCGTGATTATATGTATCTCATATGAAATCCTCCCAGAAATACTATGGGGCGGGCATTTTTCCATTTCACAGAGGTGGAGACTCCGCTTGCCAAGTTCCCCGAAGTTACATAGGTAGTCACTGGTAGATACGGGATTCTAATCCTCTTCAAATTGCCTCCCTGGCCCTATTCGGGTTCTAAACTTTCTGAGACCGTGGTTGACATTGCCAACAAACCTTAACGAATGCCTACGTATAATTAATGATTATATGTTTCTATTTTTGTCTCTTCCACCAGCCTCTGTGAGGACTGGGCTCCTGCGTGCCGTGCCCATCCCTCCATTTTCAGCTCCCGGCACTTGCTACACATTCAATAGTTGTTAAGGAGAGTAGTCCAAGCCTAGAAAACAGCTGAGGCCAAGGCCTGGAGACCCGAAAAAAACATGTGCTTTAGGGAAGCAGCAAGTAATTTTATTTGGAGGAAGTGCCAAGAGACTAAAACGCAGGCAGAGGCCAGGTCGTGAAAAGTCAAATGTAAAGCAGTGGAAATGTTTAAGCAGGTACATGAGATGATCACTCTGGCTGCCGTATGAATAATGGATTGGGAGGTAAGATGAGCAGGCTGGCTAGGAGGCTAGGGCTGGTCCAGGTGAGAGATAATGAGGCAGGTGGCAGCAGGGGTGGAAAAGACTGGACTTCGTGATTGGTTGGACAGAGTGGGGAAGGAGATGGTTTTAGGGAAAGGAAAGCATCAGGTGAATGGTGTTACTCAGGTGACCTACCCACCAAGAGGAAGAAATGTGCACTTACAATACTGTGTCTTTGATTTCAAGATAAAGTTTTCAGATTTAACATAGCAGAAACCCAAATGCATTGTATATTCAAAGGTGTGACATAGTTTAATTGGCAATTTCCCCTTCCTCCTTCCCTTCCTTCCTTCCTTCCTCCCGTCCTTCCTTCCTTAGTGGAATATAAAATAATGGTTAGGTTAACATTTGATAGGATCTCATATTCAATAAAATATGGCAGATCTCAAACCTTACCTAAATAAATAAATAAATAAGAAAGATACTAGCTGAGTCTCTGCAATTCTGAATGGAGATTTCTTACCTCTTTCCTAGTGGTGCCAGAAAAGCCTCTGGAGAGGAGTTGTCCTCTCCCTATTGCTGAGGCCTTGCTTAAATTTTTGGACATAAATATAACCCTCACATCATTTGATATGAACCCCAGAATTTACTTGGTAAGATGGACTCCATGGTCAACTGAAGACTCAAATTTTACAAATAGAGAGAGCCTAGCAGCCATCTACTGGCCGGGGCTTCTCACATGCTCTGCATACCATGAAAAATCTCTGATTGAACTCGGTTTCCCACACTGCCCTCCTTGTTTATGGCATCTGAGTCGACTATTACAAAGGAGTTCCTGGTTTCAACTACTGGGCTGAGACCTGCCCCCAGCAATCAGACCTGTGTAATTCAGACCGATCAGAACCCTGTGAATTTGGATATCTCATTTACATAAAATGGACCTAATGAGGAACCTGAGAACTTTTGGTATAAAGAACAGCCTCCCCAAGACTATACTTTCAGGGATCATTTCTAGAGTTTGTTACTAGAGAAGTTTCTGAATATGTAGAGCACCTGAAACCATAAGGAGGAGGTGCAGCATTCTCTCCTAAGTGTGAAGCCTGCTCTTGGTGGTGTTTTGTTTTGTTTTGTTTTGTTTTGAGAGAGGGAAAGGGAGGGAGAAAGAGAGGGAGGGAAACATTGATGTGAGAGAGAAACATTGATCTGTTGCCTCTCATAAGTACCCCCAGTGGGGACCAAACCTGCAACCTAGGTATGTGCCCTGACTAGGGATCGAACCAATGACATTTCACTTTTTGGGACAATGCCTAAGCAACTGAGCCACACTGGCCAGGGCCTTGGTGTTGTTTTTGCATTTAATGTTGGTCATTGATGATCCTTCTGTTCCTTAGGAAGAGGAATAGGACGTGGTCTCATTGAGTTGGGGGTGGGGAGGTGGGAGGAAGCCTCCCTCTTGTCTCAGGTTGAGCACACTTTCACCTGTTTACCAAAGGCCGAGTCTCCCCAGTTTGCCTGAACAAAGTCTGTCCTTTTATCATCCTGATACTTTTCAAATGTGTTTAGATTTTGGTAGCAGTGGTGGGATCTGACACAGCACCCAGGCTGTCTTCCCAATGCCATCTCAGAGTCAGTGCCCTGGTACCTGCAAGAGCCTTTTGTGCCCAGTTGTTTCCTAGCGTGCAGAGAGGCCTCGGGTGATCCAAACCTCCCACACTTCTAGTTGAGGTCTCCAGGACTCTATTCACTTCAGGAAGGGGACCCTTCATAAAGTTTGATTTGGACTTGGTCCATATGGCTCTTAGAACCTCATCCCTAAGGCTCAGACTCCATACAGTATTTCGACCTTGTCCATAAAGTTTTGGGGGGACAGTTGGGCTTAAGGGGCACTCAAAGGGATGAAGGGACACCTTTGTTGGGTGGGTGTGAACGGGGAGCCCATGTTCTAAGTTCTCTTTCACTGAGAACTTAGCACCCTCTGGTACCCCAGCTGACTTTACACACAAAACCTACAGCTCAGCCCTGGCTGGCGTAGCTCAGTGGATTGAGTGCGGGCTGCGAACCAAAGGGTTGCAGGTTCGATTCCCAGTCAGGGCACATGCCTGGGTTGCAGGCCTGGCCCCTAGTGGGGGCCACGTGAGAGGCAACCACACATTGATGTTTCTCTCCCTCTCTTTCTCCCTCCCTTCCCCTCTCTAAAAATAAATAAAATTATTAAAAAAAAAAAAAAAAACCTACAGCTCAGAAAGTTATAACTGGCTGGGTCTTTGGATAAAAATCACTGAGACCCAGAATGACCTTAAAATTTGCTGACCCAGATGGGCTCTTTTGAGATTTCAGAACTTTCTTATTCGCACGCATAATGGCAACAAAGAACTTACCGAACCTCCCCCAGACCATGGAAGCTTTCTTTAACCGGTACCTTGAGAACGCTAAACAAAACCTGTTCTCACCTCTTGTAAAGAGAATAATTCTAAATTGAATAGACATCTTCATTATTAGAAAAAGAACTTTGCACCTGTAAAATTGAAGTTGAAGAGGAACCATTTGGAAACTCTTCCTCTAAATTTTGCACGTTACTCAGAAGCTAACAAGCCTCCAGAAAATCCGCCGTCTTCACCTCTTCCGCCACTCCCACTTCGCCTCCCTTTTCTGCTTTTTCTGAACTTCCCTTTTTCTCCTTTCCTGATAGCTGTACTTCTCTTAATGCACCAGACCTTCTGTCTCTTTCCTTAATGGCTCCTTTTAAGGTTGAATCAGGTGATGGAGACAACCAAAATTCTTCTGTAACTCAGACTAAATCCAAATTTATGACCCTAGTAAAGGATTTTCCTGACCTTAAGTTTAATTCCCTTCAATTCGAATGACATTTCGATCTAATTATCAGTACCTATCAGCCTGGGTTTTCTGATCTTTATCAACTTATTCACATGGTTGTAGAAAATGTTTAGCCTGGAAATTTTTGTTGGCTACTAAACGGAATAACCCTCTGGAGGATGTTAACTGGTGCCCAGGGCTTTGAAAAGGCTCAACAACAGGCCACTGAATTATGGAATTGTCTCCTAAATCTTTCCTTGCCAAGTTATTTGGAAAGCCGTACCCCATCACATACAGAAAAAGGACAAATCTGTTCTCGCCTATTTTGATAGATTTGAACAGACTTTCCAACAAAATTCAGAGATAAAAAATGTGAATGATGAAGCTCTCAGTCAGTTCAATTTCATACTTGTGGCCAGCTTTTATGAAGCCTTCAGTACCTTGGGGGAACAAATGACGTTACCTGGGCCACAAGACAACCACACGAGATAGCCTCTTTGGCTAACCAGCTAAGACTTTGGAGAAAGACAGGGAACCTAGGGCTATGTGATCCCCAGATTATCAGGAAAAGGCTGCTAAGTTCTGGTACTCCAACTTCAACAATTAAAAAGACATGCCCTACTCTTCCCTAAAGCGGCCAGCAGTAACCTCTGAAAATGGTTCGATATTCAGTTGACCCAGAAAACCCCACAAAATCATGCAAATTGAGAGTTTCGAATCTTGTCCTGGATGGTGTGGCTCAGTGGTTTGAGGGCTGGCTTCAAACTGCAAGGTAGCTGGTTCAATTCCCAGTCAGGGCACATGCCTGGGTTGAGGGCCACCTGCCCAGTTGAGAGCCTGTGAGAGGCAACCTATTGATGCAGCTCTTGCACTTTGATGTTTCTCTCCCTCTCCTTCCCCCTCCCTTCTCCTCTCTCTAAAAAAATAAAACCTTTTCTTTTTCATTTCTATTTATTTATTTATTTTTAGAGAGAGAGGAAGAGGGGAAGAAAGAGAAGGGGAAAAATATTGATACAAGGGAGAAATATCCATCAGTTGTGTCTCATACATACCCCTAACTGGGGACCAAACCCACAAGCCAGGCATGTGCCCTGACTTGGAATTGAACTGGTGACCTTTGCCTTGCAGTACGACACCCAACCAATTGGGTGCCACAGCAATCAGGGCTAAAATCTTTAAAAAAAAATTTTTTTTAAAAAGAGGTTAAAATCTTTGTGTTTATTTTAAGAACATTCATGAAACTACCCAGGCCATCAAGGGTATGCATATTCAAAAAACCACCAAGTATCTGAAGGATGCCACTTTACATGGTGGAGTTGGTAGGTGTGCCTAGGCCAACAAACAGTGGAGCTGGACACAGGGTTGGTGGCCCAAAGAGAGTGCTGAATTATGTGCTGTGCATGCTTAAAAATGCAGAGTAATGCTGAACTTGCGGGTTTATAGTAGTTTTTTTTCCATTGATTATATATATATATATATAAAAACATCTGTTTGTTGCCCCACTTATTTATGCATTCATTGGTTGCTTCTTGTATGTGCCCTGACCAGGGATCAAACCTGCAACCTTGACATACTGGGACAATGCTCCAACCAACTGAGCTGCCCGACCAGGGCCAAACTTGAGGGTTTAGATGTAGGTTCTCTGGTCACCGAGCACATCCAAGTGAACAACGATTCCAAGATGCCACACAGAATTTACAGAGCTCATGGGCAGATTAACCCGTACATGACCTCTACCTGCCACATTGAGATGATCCTTGGTGAAAAAGAGCAGATTGTTCCTAAACAAGAAAATGAGGTTGCACGGAAGAAAAAGATATCCCAGGAGAAACCAAAGCAGCAAACCCATGGCCTAGGAGTAAATTCGGCATAAAATAAACACTAATAAAAGAAAAGAGAGAGAGAGATGCCCCAGAATTGCCAGCCCCTCAAAATCAAAATCAGAAACTTCTTTTTTCTGTAAATACTCTGGACAATTTAAAAGGGACTCTCATGCTCTGGCCAGTGTGGTTCAGTTGGTTGGGCATTGTCCTGTAAACTGAAAGGTCACCAGTTTGATTCCTGGTCAGGACATGTGCCTGGGTTTTGGGTTCAGTACCCAGTTGGGGTGCGTGCAAGAGACAACCAATCAATGTTTCTCTCCCTCTCTTTCTCACTCCTTTCTCCTCTCTAGAATCAATAAAGAAAAAAAAAACTTTTTAATTAAAAGGGACTGTCTCAAATACAAATGAGCTATAGTTAAACCCCGATAAAGTTTACCAACCCTCACTCTCTAAGCAGGACTAGGGATGCTCCAGGGACATTAAGGGGATGTTCCCCCACTTAAAACAAACCAATTAGGGAAATTAGATATAAAATCAGGGACGAATTCTACTTGATACTGGAGCCCTGTCAGTCATCAACCCCAATGTGCTTTCAGAACCCCCTCCAGTTCTGAATTTACCCAGATGTTCAGTGTAGCCAACCAGCCTATGATAGTCCCTACATCCTTACCCATGCCTTTTCACTGGCGGTCATCATTTCTCATTCATTCCATCAAGCTCACATACACCTCCTGGAAAGAGATAACCTACCAAGCCCATATTTCCTTTTCTCACCAGGGCATCCTATCTCTAGGTTGGCTCTCACCCACATCCCCATTTATTCTACCAGCCTCATTAACTATATACATTAACTGTACACATCCTGTCCTCCAAATGCTGCCCAAAAGCCTTTGGGCACAGTCCGACACTGATGTGAGCCATATCCATCCAGCAACCTCAATTAAAATACAGGTAGACCCCAATAAACTCTTCCTTAATATTAAACAATTCCCCCTAAGCCCTGAGGCCTTAGCCAGCATACAACCTATAGTAGATGACTATATATATGAAGGTATCCAGTCATGTAATATGAAAAATAGGGACATTTATTGAAGAAGATATAAGATACAAGAAACACTGTACATAGGACAATGACGCCTCAGTCCCCTTCAAAGTAGGCACCTTGGGAACTACACAGTTCTCCCCATCACCACCAGCTGCCCCATTATATTTTCCTGAATTTCATCAACAGTCTGAAATCTCTCCCTTTTCAAAGGTGATTTTAGTTTTGGGAAAAGCCAAAAGTTACAGGGTGCCAAATCTGGGCTGTAGAGTGGCTGAGTCACCTGGGTGATTCGATGTTTCTCCAAAAAAATTCTGCACGAGACATGATGCATGAGTGGGTGCATTGCTGTGATGAAGCTGCCAGTCACCAGGTGCCCATAGCTGTGGCCTTCTGAATCATCCGAGTAGTTTCTGCAGATGAATATTCAAGCTTAATGCAAAATTTGATGTAGATTTGTTGCTTTACTTGCTCAGTCATTTTGAATATGATGGCCACATGGTACACATGCTCACTCAATGGCATCCACCATCCCTACCGACTACTAGTAAGGTGAAGTCGTCACTGTTCACACATGTGCATTGCAGTCCACTCTCCTTGGCTATTGGGTTACACTGATGTTGCCCAAACCATTCTCATTATATTAACAATGGCTGGACTTTTCCCAGACAGACTATATATATGCCCCTTTGAAATACCCCCATCTTACCCATCTGTAAAACAAAAGAGGATGGCAATTTGTTCAAGACCTCAGAGCCATAAATAACAGTCATTTCTTGACATTCCATGGTTTCCAACACCCACACCCTGCTCTCTAATGTTCCCTCTGAAAGCTATTGAGTTCTGCAGTGCATTTTTCAGTAGATTCAGACAGCCAGTTTCTTTCTACTTTTATGTAGAAAGGCCAACAATTTACTTGGACTCTTCTTCCTCAAGGATTCACAGAAAACCTGGCTTATTTCTCCCAAATCCTTAAGGCCAACCTAGCCACTATTTCTTTCCTACATTGATGATTTACCTTTTAAAAGACTTTTTTTATTTATTTTAGAGAGAGGGGAAGGAAGGGACAAAAAGAGGAAGAGAAACATCAACCAGTTGTCTCTCATACCCGCCCAACTGGGGACCTGGCTGGCAACCCAGGAATGTGCCCTGAGGAATGGGGGGGGGGGGGCGGGGGGGGGGAGGGAACGAACCACCGACCTTTTGCTGCACAGGACTGCACTCAATCCACGGAGCCACACCAGCCAGGGCGATGATTTACTCTTATGTTCGCCTTCTGAAGAGGTTTGCCTCACTGACAGCCTCAGTGTACTTCATAACCTAGTTTCCAAAGGACACAAGAGAAACTCTAATTTTTTCAAATCTCCATTAAATTCTTAGGACACCTCCTAACTCCAGAATGATTAAATCTTGAACCATCATGCCTACATGACATTTTAGACTACCCCTTCCCTCAAACAAAAAGACAACTTTAGAGGTCCATAGCACATGCAGGTCATTGTCAGAACTGGCTTCTTAATTTTTCCTTAATGTCTCAACCACTTTATGAACTACTCAAGAATCCCTCTCCACCCTGGCTGGATAATTCAGTTGGTTAGAGCATTGTTGTAATATGCCAATGTTGTGGGTTCAATCTCTGGTCAGGGCATATATAAGAATCAACCAATGAATGCATAAATAAGTGGAACACGAAATCAATGTTTCCCTCTGTCTCTCTCCCTCTTTCTCTCTCTCCAAAAAAGAATTCCTCTCCTGATCCTCTACAATGGACCTCTGATGCCCAACAATCTTTCGAAAGAATAAAAACTGAGCTTACCTTAGCTCTCACTTTAGAGCATCCAAATTATAACCTCCCTTTTCACCTCTCCACTCAAAACCTTGAAGAGAATGCCCTCGGGGCTCTTACTCAACCTCCTGCAGGCAGAATAGGCTTATAGGATAGTCTAGTCAGCAGTTAGATCCAATTGCTCAAGGACTTGCCCTTGCCTCAGGGCAGTTGCTGCTGTTCCCACCCTTATAAGGCTACTGAGAAGATGATTATGGGATCTCCTCTTACTCTCTGTGTTCCACACTGTGCTGAAATGCTCCTTAATTCCCATCAGGCTCAGTATCTTTCTTCTTAGCCTCTAGCCAAATATAATGTCCTCCTTCTGTCTTCACCCCACCTGACTATCACCCAATGCAACTTTCTCCTGCTACCCCACTTCCTCTTCCAGAGAATAACATTCCCCATGACTGTATTATGTTGACTGGCCAACTCCTTACGCCACTACTGGATCTACAAGAAAGTCCATTTCCAGTGCACACCAGGGATGGTTCATCGATGGATGCTATTTAAGGGGAACTGATAGAAATCACCAAGCGGATATGCCATTGTCTCCCTTACTAAAAGCATAGAACCCAGCCTTCTACTTGATGCCAAACCTGCCCAACACTCAGAACTACATGCTGGTACTGATAGGAAAACTCAAGAGTTAAAGAGTTTAGCTTTAGCTATAGTTGATATAGGCTTAAGTGATTAATGCACGTGGAAAACTGTTATTCCAGGAACTGGAATTCATGACCAAGATGACTCCAGGATGTGAAAAGCAATTCAACCTTTGTGCCCCAGAGGGTTTGCAGATGGTATCTGAGTCACCGTGTTCCAGGGAACGAATACAGATAAAGAATTGTTGACCATTAGATAAAGAAATACTAGAAAAACCATGCAGGACTATAACTTTTATCCCATTAACCTTTTTTCCAAACACCTTACCTACCCTTTCTTTTCCTTATAAAGAGCTTAGCTCGAGCCCTGGCTGGTATGGCTCAATGGACTGAACACTGGCTGAAAGGTTGCCAGTTTGATCTGAGGTCAGGGCACATGCCTGGGTTGAGGGCCAGGTCCCCAGTTGAGGAGGTGTGCAAGAGGCTACCAGCCAATATTTCTCTCTCTCTCCCTCTCTTTCTCCCTCCCTTCCCTTCTCTCTAAAAATAAATAAATAAAATCTTTTTTAAAAAAGATCAGCTTGAGATGAAATGTTAAGTTGGTTTTTGAGGGTACATAACCCACTGTCTTCTCAGATCACCAGCATCTAAATAAAGCGCCCATAAAGACTCAATCTTTGTCTCTACTTATTGCTTCTGGTAGCAATGGGCAGCACAAATGCCAGCTTTCCTGGTTTCATTACTGAGGCATGCTTATTAGCCAAAGATAAAACAGCCAGTATCTACACTGACAGCAGATATGCTCTTAGAGTAACCCGTGACTTTGCCATGCTCTGGAAACAACCAAGTTTCACTACCTCATTCAGACAGAAAATTAAAAACAAAGACATTGTCCTGGCACTCCCAGATGCCATGCTGACTTTCTGAGTCTTTGCTGTTATTAACATGCAGGGACATTCTTCTGCCCAAAATATGGAGGCACAAGGAAATGAAACGGCTGATACGGCTCTGCCGAACTGGCTACTTTATAGGAGGTAACAATAGCCATGCCTATAAAAACCTCATCTACTCCTGCCTTACCTCCAGTTTCTCATCTATACCAAAGACTAGTTAAACCTCATGTCATTTCTCTGGAAGAGGAAAGGGGGAAATGGATTGAACAAAAAGTTGGTTGTTCCTTTGATTCTTCTTAAAGCTTATGGATAGGCCCTACTAACTGCCCCATCCTCCTCAACAGTCTCCAAAAGGAGATTTTTAACCTCCATCCATAATTCAACTCCTGGAAACACTGAGAAAATGATCCAAAGAGGAAAACAATATTATTGGGGCCCTTCACCCAATCCTGCCCATTGGACATATCAGATGGGCGAAGTGTGTGCACAGTGTGATCCTGGGAAACTGTTGCATGCCTCTCTGGGCACTTTCCATTACCAATGGGTCCTTTAGAGGTAAGGCAGTTAGACTTTACCCAACTCCCCCTCTCACACGGTCACAGATATGTGCTGGTCATGACCTATGTGTTTTCACTTGGGTTGCGTCTTTCCCTTGCCATAGCCCTGGCAGTAGCTAAGGCCCTATTAGAAAAAAATTATTCCAACCTCAGGAATCCCAAGGGAATTTAGTGGTTGAAGAACTCATTTTGTAAGACAAACTGTTCAATCATTTATAAAATTTGGCCTATCTGTGAGCATTTCCATTATGCTTATCATCCTCAATCCTCCGGATTGGTCGAACAAATCAATGGAACAATAAATACCCAATTGGAAAAAATTTGCACGGCATTTAGTCTGTCATGGCCCATGATCCTCCTTAACCCTCCTGAACCTTTGTTTCCCCTCAGCTGGAAAATATAAACTTTAGCCTGTTGAGATTATCACAGGTTGTCTCATGCACCTAGATGAAGAGCTGCACTAAGCAGTACTTGTCAAAGGAGATCTCCTGTATCACTGCAAGGAGTTTATCAACACCCTACAACATAATCCTAACCTTTTAAAGATTCCTTCAACAGTGCGCTCCTGGGAGACAAGGAATGTCCTCACAGCCTCAAACCCAGGGATACTGTGTACTGGAAAAGACACGAACTCAAAGACTGTCTTCAGCCCCTCTGGAAAGGGCCTTATCAGGTGCTTCTGACCAATCCACGTGCTGCTCTGAAATTCCATGGTGTTGACTCATGGATCCATAGTTCTCATTTTAAAAAGTTCCCAGACCCTGTTGCTGAATGGGTTTCCTAGCCCATCACTGCCACTGAACTCTGACCAAAATCTAGGCAACAGGATGAAAGATGGCAGCTGAAGAAGACAACTTTTCCCAAGGAACTGGACCAGTACTGTATCACACCAGTCCTTACAGAGATTCTTAACTTGGATTTCTTGTCTTTATCTCTTACTGATTTTTGTTTATAAGGCTACATGTTTTAGAGAAGATTATCAATATGATACCAAACCCAATTGTTCTCCCTTTTCTTACTCTCTCCCTCATTTCTCTCTCTAATGCTTGAAAAGGTAATATTTCAGTAAAACTCTGAGAGTGCTGCTGAGGGAGAAAATTTAACTGATTGTCAGTCAAGTCACCAAAACTCTAAATCAATAAAAGACAAATACCTGCCACTTGTTGCTCCAGTTACCAACTTTAATACCATGGCCAATGTCATTGTCTTCCCACACCAACCCATATCCAACTTGACCTTTCAGGGAGACATGATTCAAAAACCAGAGACATCTGCCCCCACTTATCATTACTCATTGTCCCTGTCATGTCTACTGAATTTAAATTTAAATCTTCCCCCATCTCTTCCTTGCCTGATCTCTAAATGTCTACATGAAAAAACTAAAAAGAAAGATATAACCAAATTATGTAAACTTGTTCCTTCAATTGGATACCACCCTGATGGGTTTTGAAAAGCATGGAAACGGTTTCACCCTTGGATGGAACAAATTCTCTCAGTCATACCTATGAATGAATCCATGAACTGGATACTTGGGGGAAAGGGGATGGTTTATGCCCCTCCCGGGTCCATTTTATTTTTGGTGTAGGAGATGATACCTTGACTAAAGGATGGGCACATCAGTGTTTAGCGAGTTGCTTGTTGGGACAACTTGTCACTTCTTTATTTATTCATAAGGATCCCTGCCTTTCCAAAAGTTCATTCTTCTTTTTTCAAAGATGTTATTTATTCATTTTTAGAGAGAGGGGAAGGAGAAAGAGAAGGAGAGAAACATCAGTCAGTTGCCTCTCATATGCACCTCAACCAGGACTGAACCTGCAACCCAGATATGTGTCCTGACCAGGAATCGAACCTGTGACTCTTCATTCTGCAGGGATGACACCCAACCAACTGAGCCACATCCCCACCAGTCGGGGCTCCATAAGTTCTTTTAACAACGAACCATTTCCACAGGACCAAAGGCAGATCATGAAGCCCAAAAGGGAAATGCTGGCCATTTATGATGACGATGCAGGACAAAGCATACTCAACATATTAATCCCAAGTGCCAGAATATGTCAATAAGAATATAATTAGGGATTTATCCACCACCATTAGACAAGTAGCTGAAGAAGTGGCCAAGATTGTTGCTGCTCAATAAAGTCCCTAGAGCCCTTTGCTCTGGTGGCCCTTGACAATCCCATAGCTCTTGAATACTTGCTGGCCAAGAGGGGTCTGAGAAAGAGGATTGCTCTGGTATTTCAAAGGCGTGTTAACCTGCACGCACAAGAACAATGAACAGGGCTTGCTTAAACTCTTTACTAAAAAGGTTATATGCCTGTGGCAGGACTACTCACCGTGACCTATCCACTCAGGAATTCATGATCAGATCACCCTGTGAGGTTACATTTCATCACTATGCTTATGGGTTTTATTATACAATCCCTTTTTCGTTCACGAAAGAAACCACATAAAACTACTATCATCCCCATTTTACTGGCAAGGACACCGAGGTCCAGAGAAGGGATAAATGTTGTCAAAAGTCACACGTGCGTGCTCTTGAGTACTCCTCCGTCCACACAGTCTCCCCTTGTCCACCTGGCGGGCCCCAGGAAGGCGCAGCAAAACGACAGGTTCCCGGACTTTTGTATGCCCCCTAGAGGAAACCTGCAGACTCTACCACACCCCCGGCCAGCAGAGGGCACTGCTACCACCTCGATAGCCCAGATTGGGTCTCCTAGTGGTGCTCACTTTTCCTCCATTCCCCGTGGCACTTCCGGCACGGCGGAACGTCGTGCAGCCGGACGCGCCGCGGTAGGACGCTGACGAGCAAGGCGGCAGCAGTTGTTTCCGGCCCTGTCGGTGGTCTGAATTGAGTGGCGGCGGCGGAGTGAAGATGGAGACGATTCTGGAACAGCAGCGGCGCTATCATGAGGAAAAGGAGCGGCTCATGGATGTCATGGCCAAAGAGATGCTCACTAAGAAGTCCACAGTGAGTGGGGCCTGAGTAGGGGCTCCGTCTGCGGCCGGGCCGCATCCCCGTGTGTACCCTCTGAGAGCTTTCTTTGACTCTCAGGCCTGCCCCGCTCCCCGCCCCCTCCCAGGGCTCCCTCTCCGAGGTCCGCCCTTGGTAACCTCCTCCCGGGGGCCAGCGCCCCCGGGGACCCCTGCTTTAGCCACTGAGACCTGAGCGCGTAAGTTCCGCCCTCGGGCGGCCTTTTCAACTCTAGAACTCGAACTAACGGCGTCTGTGTCACCCTTTGCCTTTCCTCAGCTCCGGGACCAGATCAACTCTGACCACCGCACACGGGCCATGCAAGATGTGAGTACTCCGCTGACCGCTTCTCTTTGGGTCAGAGCGAGCTGGGAAAGAAGCAAGGAGCGGTGCAGGATCTAAGATATAAGATAACCAGCCAGATTGGCCAGTCGCGGGTTGTCTGCCTGGACTTGTCCACGCGGCTGCTAAGCTTGAGGGTGCTGGACCGCCCTTCCTCGCTTCTCTGAATGGGGAACTCATTCATTCTTCGTTACTCGGAGAGACTCCGCTAGTAGCGTCCTGTATCCCATCGATGTGCAAAGTATAGTTATGACAAGTAGATAACTCAGGCGCAGAAAGTATTCTCTCTTCTCTTCAAAACAGAACGCATCTTTGAATTATTTGTGCCTACGTTGCCTGCATTTACCTAGGAATAGTTCAATTTATTACTTTCAGAAAACTAATCAAAATATTGATTCTCATTAAACCTGAGCGATAGGTAAATGGAGGTTCATACTGTGCTCTTTCTTGCATTTGCTTGAAATCAGTTAAGAAAGGCATAAAAGACCTAATCAGAGTTTCTGATTTCATAGGAGATAATTAATATTATGTTTCTAATCCTGTATATAAATTCCCAAATCCGAAATACTCTGAAAACAAAAGGAGTTTTTGTTTGTTTGTTTGCTTGCTTTGGTAATTATTTGGTGGCAAAATCTTTATCCCACTTAGTAAGTAATGCATAAGATTTACTGCAGAACTATTAGTATTTGTTCCAGATCCCACTAGGGAATCTTACGTAGCATATAGTACCTTTCTGAACCTTAAAAATCCCAAATTTTGTAACAGATCTGTCCCCGAAACTTTTGGAGATGGGACCCTATGCCTGTTGCATCCTGAGCTGGAATCTAAAGGAACCTGTGTGGTGTTTTCTTTAGCCTGTGCACTCTTCGGTCACACTTTTCTTTTAACTTTATTTTTATTGTTGACACTATTGCACATATCCCCATTTCCACCCCCTTTGCCCACCTCTACACAGCCCCTGCCCCCTCTTCCCTCTGCTCAGTCAAGCTTTCTGAAGAAGTGCACATCATCTTGGATAACCCTTTTGTCTTTGAGGGTCTTAGCTGGGAACTGCAGTTAGCATATGGCTCTCTGATAGGACTCTCTTAGGGAAAGTAAAACATCAGCATGTAAATATAGGAACCCTTTTCACCCCTTAAATGACCTGTTTCAAAAGCTAAGCAGGAATCAGTGCTCTCTACTAAAGGTGCCAGAAAGCACAGGGACTTGTTACACCACATCCCTGGAGGTTTCCCTGGGTTTTGACGAGAGAGCCCTTCTTGGGTGTTTGGGTCTATAGTTGTGTGGAGTGCTTCATTCTGATGGGTTCGTGCTTGTCTTTCAGAGGTACATGGAAGTCAGTGGGAACCTGAGGGATTTGTACGATGATAAGGATGGGTAAGTGACAGTCACAGCCAACCCAGGGGTTAGTACTTCTGAGGAGCCGTAATGGAAGGGCTGATTTTATGCTGTGTTCTCTGGATTTTTGATGAAATTGCAGGTTACGAAAGGAGGAGCTCAATGCCATTTCAGGACCTAATGAATTTGCTGAATTCTATAATAGACTCAAGCAAATAAAAGAATTCCACCGGAAGCACCCAAATGAGGTATGGCCTCAAAAAATATATTCTCTAAACCTGCTTGTAGCTCAATAACATTCTTTTTTTTTAAGATTTTTATTTATTTATCTTTAGAGGGGAAGGGTAGGGGAGAGGGAGAGAAATATCAATGTACGGTTGCCTCTCGTGTGTCCCCCGCCAGGAACTGGCCTGCAACCCAGGCATGTGCCCTGACTGGGAATCGAACCTCGATCCTCTGGTTCGCAGGCCCGCGCTCAGTCCATTGAGCTACACCAGCCAGGGCTTCAATAACATTCTTTTTTGAGGGAACATCTAAGTGGCACATCTCCATTGTCCCTATACCTTCTCTCTAGTAGGCTCTTGCAGTTGTTTGCCTGGGAAATAACACAGTAATAAATAATACAAGAGTAAACTCTGTTTCATGTACTCACAACTGTAAATCTACTTTTCCCTTACCCTGTATATTTAAATACACAGAGCAGCGGTTTCCAAATGTTGCTGCTCATTTGAATCACCTGGAGCTCTGTAAAGAGCACCAATAGCGGCCCCTCCCCTTCTGATTTAATTGGCATCAGGTGCATCAGGGTTTTTTAACGCTCTTTTAGGTGATTCTGATGTGCCGCAAACTGGAAATGGCTGGTATTGAAAGAAAGTCTGTAGACAGTGTTAGCTATTTGTAGGAGAATTAATAAAAGAGGACTTTGAGTTTTCATTTTAGCTTTTTTATATTATTTGAGTTTTTGTGAGCGTGTGTGACTTGAGCAGTATTTAGTCAAACAATACAAAAAGGAAAAAGAAAAATCCAGACTGCCATGACCAGTGTGGCTCAGCTGGTGTGTCGGCCCATACTAAGAAAAGTCGTGGATTCGATCCCTGGTCAGGCACATGCCTAGGTTGCAGGTTTGATCTTTGGTTGGATTAGTAACCAGCCAATCAATGTTTTTCTCTCTTTTTCTTTTCTCTCTAAAATCAGTAAATATATATATATATATATATTTTTTTTTTGAAAGGGAAAAATCAAGACCAAAGCGTCAGAAGTCTCACTCTCTATACAGCCTGTTTTTGTGATGTTGCAGCTTCTTTTATGTTGAAAACCCCACCTGAGCTTTTCTCTTTCTCTCATCAGATCTGTGTGCCAATGTCAGTGGAATTCGAGGAGCTCCTAAAGGCTCGAGAGAATCCAAGTGAGGAGGCACAAAGTGAGTGGGATTTACCTTCTCTATCCAATACTAGCAGGAGTAAAAGTTAGTACCACAACTCAGTTTGCCCTCCAAGCTCAAGAAAACAGGGCCTCAGAGAAATTTGTAGCTAGGTTCTCCTAGTGGTTTTCTCTTTGCTGGTTTCTCTGGGCTAGATTAACCTCCTAAATTGGCCTTGGACAAAATGTGCAATTTCTTGCTAGCCTAGCTCAGATTTACTGGCCTGGAAAGCTGGGGTGTATTCACTTTGTGAGCATAGGGAAGACATTTCATTGAAGGGCTGCTTCATGAAACAAGGAACTAGCAGTGTATTTGGAAACCCGAGTCCAAGAAAATGGTCTTTAGTATTGGAATCATTGGTATCTGATTCCTTCAGATCTGGTGGAGTTCACAGATGAAGAGGGATACGGTCGTTACCTGGATCTCCATGACTGTTACCTCAAATACATTAACTTGAAGGCCTCTGAGGTAAGACGCAGGAGAGGAGAACGTGGTTTTCATAGTGAGGGTAAGTCAGGATGCTGGGCTGGGGCTACTGGGCATGAGGCAATTAGAGTGTCTTCCTTGGGTTCTGTAACTGTTACATAATATTAAAGAGGTAATATGTTTTTCTTAGCATGAAACAGCATTCAAAATGAACGTCAGGTTTCTACAGTGACGACAATAAGCATATTATTAATGTTTATTAATACAAGCATACTTTGCTTTTGTAAAAATAAATGTTTTTAAAAACTCACAAACACATATGCTTCTGTGTTAGGTGCACATGGTACCTGGTACCTGGAAGGTACGATACAACCTCACCAGCAAAAGGGCTATTTGATGTCTTTCTTAAAAGACATTTGAAAAATAACTTACTGCAGGTGATGTGACTTAATGTGACAATCTCAGAAAGATCTCAAGAAAGTGTGTGATTAAGTTCCTCCTAGAGTTGAGAGGAAATGCCCCAAAAGCTCAGTGACTAAACCTTAAGCTCCATGAGGGCAGATTCCGGGACTGTCTTGTTCTCACCTGTATCCATGTACTTGGTCCAAAGATGCTCAATAAGTGACTGAATGAGTGATCGAATGGCACCTTCCAGCATTTTATGTTAGGATATAGTGGGTATCAGAGTCATTAACCAAGTGCCTGGCACGTAATGTTCAACAAGTATTTCTTTCAGTTTACCATTTATTGACCTGCTTTTGATTTTGCAGCATTAATTGTATGCCTGCTATTCTCCCCAGTTAGTGTAGGAATTAAGTGACAGAACAGAAAAAGGCTAAATGCTCATTAGGCAACATTCAATTTTGATTTTATTTACTGGAGATTATATTGTAACCTGGTGGGAACACCTAACCGAAGCTCTCGTCACCTCTCTTCCCTTTCCAGAAGCTGGATTATATCACATACCTGTCCATCTTTGACCAGTTGTTCGACATTCCTAAAGAAAGGAAGAATGCAGAGTACAAGCGGTAAGCTGTACTAGCCTCTAGGCCTCCACCGGGTTTGAGTAGATTATTTAGTGTGAAGGATTGAGAGCGGAGTTCTGAATTTTGTTGTGTGGAAAGCACTCGTGGTGACTTCCAGGTTTAGCGAAGGATAGGGATTTTGAGTGACGCGGTTCCCAAACCTTTGTAATAAATACTCTGGCTCTGGAAGAATGCGTGTCCGTGAGCACATCTGCATCTTATACCCGCACTGTTCCTAATTTTTGCCTCATTGTAGAAGGAAGTCTCCCATCCAGGGGCCTCTCCCTTTGGCATTTAATGGGGAAAAATTAAACTTTCTCAGGTTGTAACTGAAGTGAGGTGCCTGGGTCTGATGTGTAGATGTTAAGTTTTGTGTTATACCCTTGGTTAGTGATAAAATAAAATTTTATTTTTACCCAAAATAAATTTTAAAAGGTTTTTCTCCCCCTTTTATTGAATATAGTATGGTGACACTGGTAACAAAATTACCCAGGTGTCAGGTGCCCAGTTCCACAACACACCATCTGTACCGTTTGTTCACCAGCCCCAGTCAGGATAACCTCGGATCTTTTATGTGTGAGTCGAGACTTGAGTATTTGGGCCCTGGCCGGTGGCTCAGTTGGTTGGAGCATCATCCCGAGCACCAAAAGGTTGTGGGGGTTCGATCCCTGGTCAGGGCACATGGAAGGCAACCAGTTGATGTTTCTCTCTGTCTGTCTCTCTACCAGCCCTGCCCCCACAGTTCCTCTTTCTCTAAAATCAATGAAAGGCACATCCTCAGGCGAGGATTAAAAAAATAAAAGACTTTAGTATTTGGAATTATGTGTGAAGATGAAAGAAGATAGTAAAGGTCAGAATCAAGATGTCAGGAAGAAAGTCGGTTGTAAGCTCATTTTTAAAAGTAGTAGTATTACTTTTAAAAATTAATATCATTAGAATTATAAGTATAGCCCTGGCTGGTGTGGCTCAGTGGGATAAGTGCCAGCCTGCAAACCCAAAGGTCGCCAGTTCAATCCCCAGTCAGGGCACATGCCTGGATTGTGGGCCGGGTCCCTTGTTGGGTGCATGTGAGAGGCAGTCAATCAGTGTTTCTCACACTCATTGATGTTTCTCTCCCTTTTTTCTCCCTCCCTTCCCTTCTCTCTGAAAAATAAATAAAATCTTTAAAAACAAAACCAAGCCAGAATTCTAAGTATACATGTATTTTACAGGGCATAACAGTTTATCAAAATAGAGACCCTCTTTGCTTTTTCTGAATTGCTTGTTCCTCTAGATACCTGGAGATGCTGCTTGAGTACCTCCAGGATTACACAGATAGAGTGAAGCCCCTCCAAGATCAGAATGAACTTTTTGGGAAGATTCAAAATGAGTTTGAGAAGAAGTGGGAGAACGGCACCTTTCCTGGATGGCCGGTGAGCTTCAGTGCAGGTGTGGGTGGAGGACATGCTCGGGAATTAAATAACTGTTTTACTTCAAACTTGAGCCTCTGCTTTAGGGCTTTTATATGCTGATCCTGAGATCAGCATGGCCATGAGGAGCTCTCCGCCCACTGTGCTGGGTTTTCTCTGTGTACTTTGAAAGGAGCTTTGTCAGGGCCCACTGGCCATTGGCTGAGCCCAGGCTTTTCATCAACCGGGTCATCACTGCTGTGTGCTTCCCACTCACCAGAAGTGGATGGACTATGTGCTAGGAGTCGTTGCTATATATTCTTACAAATCCTGCGGATAAACTTGAGTCTTGCTGAACTCTCAGGAAGAGAGTGTACCATCTCTTGTTTTAGGTTTTGCTCTGCTCCTGTAGGACTTTGATTCTTATGCATACATGTATTTAACAGCAGAGCCAGCCAGCGCCTGGTGACTGAGGAGGCTCCCATGCCTTCTTCCTAAACCTCGATCTTAATAAACACCGTGTTGTTCCTCTTGCCAGAAAGAGACGAGCAGCGCCCTGACACACGCCGGAGCCCATCTCGACCTCTCGGCTTTCTCCTCCTGGGAGGTATGTGTTCTTCAGCCAGTGTACTCGTCTTGCTTGTTCCCTCTTCAGAGGGAACACTCATTTTTCCTGTTTCAATGCTATGGACTACCATGGTAAGACACAAGTTCCTGGAACCACACAGCTACAAAAATACATAAAAAGGAAAAGAAAAAAAGTATAGTACTTGGATAACTGTGAAATAATAATTCGTGAACTATATTCAGCTATAGTAGAAGTCATGGAACACTACCAGTATGGTTATTTGTGAACTTGACCGCAGAGTCAGTCAGTCCTTCGGAGGGTGTGAGCTGAGTGCTGGGAGGTGGGCTGTGGAATGTGTGCAGCTTCAGGAGCACCCCGCCCCACCAGCCTGCAGCGGTCCACGTTTGAGCATTTGTTGTTTGTCAAAATCTGTTTAAATAAAATTGTTGTAACTTGTCTTTTGTTATATAGGAGTTGGCCTCCCTGGGTCTGGACAGATTGAAATCTGCACTCTTAGCTTTAGGCTTAAAGTGTGGCGGGTAAGAGACTAGTTTTTCTATCATAACTGGCCCATTTATTGTGTTTTCACAGTCTATGTGGCTCTGATACCATTTTTTCTCTCCTCCCCAACCCCCCACCCCACTTCAAAAATAAGCAAGTCTGTATGATAAAGTAATCCTGAAATGCTTTTCCCCTCATGTCTCCTTAGGACCCTAGAAGAGCGAGCCCAGAGACTATTCAGCACCAAAGGAAAGTCCCTGGAGTCACTCGACACCTCTTTGTTTGCGAAGAATCCCAAGTCAAAGGGCACCAAGCGGTGAGTGGCTGGGCAGCACCTCTGCCTGCAGTTTTAAATGTTATTCCCATGGAGCATTTTCTTCGCAATAGAGATTTTAAACTCTGTTTTGTCACCATTGCTGATCCATAGAGGTCTGGTCTGCTCTTTTTCTCTGCTAAAGGCAGAAGGAGCTTCGTTGTCACAAACCAAGGACAGTTTGTGCTTGGGTGATTGAGAGTGGCTGAAATTGCTCTACAGACCCTGCGTTACCTTGATAACCTGTAGATGGGTTCAAAAAATATTTTCCTAAGTTTATTTTTCCTGATGACAGTTGTCTCTTTTCTTGAGCCACATGCATGCAGTGTACTTTCTATATGCATTTGCTCTGATTCTCACAACAGCCCTTAAAAGTATTTGTTATCCTGATTTTTTTTAAGATAAGGACTCAGAAAACTTATGAGAAGTATTCACTTTCTTTTTTTTTTTTTTTTTTTTAATTGTATTTTTTTCTCATTACCATCCGTCCCCCTTATACCTTCTTCCACCTCCACCCAGAAATGTATCCACCCTCTTAGTTGCTAAGTAGCAGGGTCAGGGATCGGGCCCAGATCCTAGAGCTGGCTCTTTGCATCACATCTTTGCAGGTTTTAGTGTGAGAATTTACACATCTGGACATCCTTCCCACCTTGTAGGAGGAGGTCAAAGGAAGCTTCTGTGCAGTCCCAGAAATAACCTCAGTACTTCATCATCGAGTCCTAGGCTGAACAAAACATTTGCTTTCACAACATCTTTTGCATGAACTTAGAATTTTTAATGAACCCGTTGAGTAAGTGTCCGACACAGGAAACAAGGTATTGGTTGAAAGAACCCTTGAGTGATACAACTTTTTTCTTCCTAGAGACACAGAGAGGAACAAAGACATTGCCTTCCTTGAAGCTCAGATCTATGAATATGTAGAGATTCTTGGGGTGAGTAACTGACTCTGGTGAGGACTATAAATGCTATACGGTATGGAAATAAGAGAAATATGAATTCAGGATACTTTTTCTAGGATGAACGGAGAAGAATATGTGTTAAACTAGTTCAGCAGAAGATAGAGTTCTCTCGGGGTACTCGGCCCTTCAGTGAGGGCCTGTTCTGTCCTTAGGTGTCTGTTGTCAGGTGATACTCCCAAGGCTATCCAACTCCCAGGAGGCTAGGCAGAGAGAACAGGCTCCCCTCTCAATACAGTATTCAGAATGGTGCAGGTTCGTTGCCTGAGCTCCAGAATGTACCCAGCAGGTAACCCAAGAACCAGGCACTCAAAAGGCAAGTCAGAGAAAGGCTACTCACTGCAGCTTTATCCATGACTTAACATGAAAAGGCATTACTTACGTGTTTACAAGATGGTGAGAAACTTATTAGAGCTAGAATGTTCGTGGCACAAAGCTGTCTGTGAGCTGCTCCTTGAGTATTCTCTCAGGAAAGGGGGTTAGTTGGGGGTGGAAAAGGCCTAAGCTGACCAGGATGTTTATCTCAGAAAGTAGAGGAAGGAATAGGAGGAAAATAGTTGTCTTTCAGGGACTAGGGCAGCGCTCACCCAGAGAAGATGGCCAGCATCCCAGCAGTAGGCCAGCCGGCCTGGTAGTGTCAGCTTTGCGCAGTTCTCACCTGCCCTCAGAGGCTCTCCCTTTGCAGATGCTCAGTGCTATGAGTGGATGGCTCTGGGTCAGATAGCTTGTGTCTGGGCCTTTGTCCATTGGCATGGATGTTTTCACTCTGCCCTTGTTTGAGGACCACACATAATAGCGATAAATCTGGAGTCACCTATGGGTTCCCTCTGTTACACTGCTTTCAACGGAAGGAGGCTAGCCAGATGCTGGACGCTGGGGACACTAGTATTCTCCACAGTAAACTTGGGCTGTCCTAGTGTGGGCAGCAGTCCAAGGTGCCCATCCTCTGAAGATGCCGGGAGGCCAGTTTTACCCTTGACTTAAGGTGCACTCACTACTTTCCCATCCTTTGAGAGCGTTTTGCTTGCCCTGCCAGGAGGTGGCACCATTCTCTTAGGAGTTCCAGACAGAGTGGTTGCCAGTAGTTGGTTCTCATTTTGTACTGATGTGATTTGCATCGTTATTTCACCATTTATTGCTATCTGGTTGTTTCCAGACATTGTGTTAAATCTTTGGATACAGTAGTATGATACGGCCTTCTGCCCCTAAAAGACCCACTTCGTGGTGAGAAGAGACAGATGATTGCGGTGGAATGAGATATACGCTGTGATACGTTGAGATTGAGTTTTCTAAGTAGAAAGAGGGAGGAAAAATGTTTCCGGTAGAGGAAACGGTAAGCATGAAGAATTTCGTGAGCTAGGCCAGAAATTTTGACTTTGTCCTTCAAACAGTAAAAACCCAACTCAAGGTTCTTATGCGAAGTGTACCATCAGATTGGTTTTCTTGGCAGCTGGACTGGAGTGAGGAGAGACTCAAAGCAAGTTAGAAGGTTCTCATCTGGGTGAGGGTATTAACAGTGGGAAGGAGAAGAAAGGACCGGTTCAGGAAGCACCTTAGATATGACTTTGTTCTTGGTTGTTCTGTGGTAGTCCCTGGTCTCAGCTGAGTAAGTTAGGCTAGTGACACAAAACCTTTGACTTTTTCCTTCGGGATCAGGGAGGGCCTGCTGACAGGACTTGTGAAAGGAAAGCAGACTCTCCCTTCATTGTCTTGCCAGAAGGGAAGCCTTGTCCTTGGAAGTGCAGCAAGGGTTGTGGGAAAATAGGAAATTTCCTTTCTTGCTTTTCACTACTTTCCCCTGACTTCCTTTTCATTTACGGACCTGACTTAGGAACAGCGACATCTCACTCACGAAAATGTCCAGCGCAAGCAGGCAAGGACAGGAGAAGAGCGAGAAGAGGAGGAGGAAGAGCAGATCAGTGAGAGTGAAAGTGAGGATGAGGAGAACGAGATCATTTACAACCCCAAAAACCTGCCCCTTGGCTGGGACGGCAAAGTAAGTCCCAGCGCCACCATCTGTGCCCCCATTCCCTGTTCTGGGAGCAGAAGCAGGTGTTCCTCTAATACTGTTTGTTTCCTGATTTCTTTCAGCCCATCCCCTACTGGTTGTATAAGCTTCATGGCCTAAATATCAACTATAACTGCGAGATCTGTGGAAATTACACCTACCGAGGTCCCAAGGCCTTCCAGCGGCACTTTGCTGTAAGGAGTGCAGAGCCATTTCTCCTGGAAATTGATGTGTAAAACACGAGTCCTTCAGCGAAGACGATGGGAGCAGCCCAAGAGGGCCGCTAAGTGTCCAGAGCTTAAGAGAATCAGAGAAGGATTGCGCCTAAAGTCAGGCGTGCGGCGTTTGGCCTGCGGTGCCCGTGCTGGCCTTGTGTAGTTAGTGCCTGAAGCAGCTTGTGGGGCATTCTCCCACCTGCTGTGTGAACCTCATTTCGGTTTTCTCTTGCTTGTACTTTTCTCTGTCTTGCCAGCATCTTAGACCAGCGATTTTCAACCAGTGTGTAGCAAGAATTTCTAAAACATACAACAACTGACTATTTTTAGTCAGGGGCACCGACCTCTTTTCCCTTAGAGTGTCAAATAAGAAAATGACAACACCCTCGCTGGTGTGACTCTGGATTGAGGGCCAGTCTGCAAACCAGAGGGTCGCCAGTTCGATTCTTGGTCTAGGGCACATGCCTGGGTTGTGAACCAGGTCCCCAGTTGGGGGCGCTCAAGAGGCAACCACACATTGATATTTCGCTCTCTTCTTTTTCCCTTTCTCTGAAAATAAATAAAATCTTTTTTTTTTTTTTTTTTTTTTTTTTTTTTGGCGTCCCTGGGTGGGCACGAACTAAATAAAATCTTTTAAAAAAATTATTTAAAAAAAAAAAAAAAGAAAGAAAATAACAACAGCCAACACAATAGCTGTCTGTTGTGAATAACTCAAATTATACATTTTTGTTATTAGATTGGCAAAAATACTTTTTGGTGTGCCACAGAATTTTAGTCATTACCTGTGTGTGCCATGAGAGGAAAAAGGTTGCAAATCGCTATCTTAGACCATCTCTGACTGCTTGGTCATTTCTCCACCCCACTGCTGGTAGTCAGGACCAAAGCACCAATGGACTGCCTCCTTCTTTGACTCTTAAAGGGCCTTTGCCTCTTTGGAAAAAAGAAACTAAAGGGATGACAATTACCAGACTATTCCTGAGACAAGGCATTATCTGGGCGTACTCTAGTGAATGGGTGCACCTTTGCTTTATTTCTGCCTTCAGAGCTCAGTACTTGGAAGGAAATTTTGCAGAATGAAAAAGACCTACTAGACCAAGGATGGCAAATTTGTATAAATTCCCTCCCTCCCTCAGACATACATGTTACTAATTGGTCCTGGGTCTTTTCTGCTGAGTCCTGACTAGTCTCTCAGTCTTTCTTAACACCACTTCCAACAAATTAGAATTGGCATCCCAGGAAAGCCCATGCCATTTGCCATCCCTCAGCCAAAGTTGTCATTGCATTGGCCTCTGTCCCTGCCCTCTCATATCCTTGCTTGTCCCTGTTAAACAGTCTTCTATACTTACGAAGGTGGCACTGTCCTGCCACCAGTGACCCTTCTCATACAGGGGGTGGGGGCTGCATGTGAGGTGACTAGTTAGAGTTGTGATGTGTTTCTGTGGGCTTCACACAGAGGTTTTGTCTGAAGGACTACTGGGTCTAGGGTCTAGGTTTCAGAAACCAGCTCAGCGGGTAAAAGCATGGTGCAGCGCTGCTTTGAAGGATCTGCCTCTTGTCTGTCACAGCCAGCTGTTTACAAACATGAGCCACCAAAAAAATGCTGCCTTTAGATGGAGTCCCTTGAAAAGGGTCAGGTTAGGGCTTATGAAGGGAATGGAGTTAGTGCTCTGTGCTCAGCTGTTTCCATTTCGCATTGTGCTTCTGTTTCTCCTTCCAGGAGTGGCGTCACGCGCACGGCATGAGGTGTCTGGGCATCCCAAACACTGCCCACTTCGCCAACGTGACACAGATTGAAGATGCTGTCTCTTGTAAGTAAGCTTTCTTCTTTGGTAGACCAGACCGAGAGCCACTCCTCCAACTCACTGTCCCAATACCCTGGTGTGTCCAGACCGGAGGGCAGCTTGTGGATATGTGGAAGCTTCAACAATCACCCATTACTGTAGTTTCGAGTGTCAGCAGTACCATTTTTCCTTTGAGAAGAGCCCGATGCTGAGTGTAAAATAGGGCTTTTAGCCCTGACTGGTGTGGTTCAGTGGGTTGGGCGTCATCCCACAAAGCGAAAGGTCGCCGGTTCGATTCCCAGTTGGCACATGCCTGGGTTGTGGGCCACGTCCCTGTTGGGGGTGTGCAAGAGGCAATCAGTTGATGTCTCTCACACATCAGTGTTTCTCTCCTTTTCTTTCTCCCTCCTCCTCTCTCTAAAAAGAAGTAAAAATCTTTAAAACAGGGCTTTTAACTATATGCACGATTTTGAGCCTCTTCCGCCCCAGCCATGCGTCTCCTAAACAATAAGAGACTACAAGACTTGCAACCAGGGGAGCAGTGGGCAGCAGCAGCTCGTTCTGGACTAAACCCCTGAACCTGTGTCCAAGACCCCTTTTCACTGGCTTCCCAGTGAGCCAAAGCAGACCTGCCCAGGCTCTCCTGTTTGCTTCCTCTCTGCTGAGCCCTTCCTTGTTTCACCGTCCCCAGCTTTAATAAACATATTCTCAAAAACAAACAAAACAATAAGGTCACTTTCTTCGATAATTCCCTTAGGCTATACCACATTTACTCCTTTTCCCAAGAGTATCAATTCTGTATTTTAAGAGGTCTTTGGTTATATTTAATGCATCTTTCTTTTACAGAAAAGTTTATGGTAAGTTTTGCAATGGAGTTATCTACAAGTGGTCCAGAGCCAACATTCCAGTTTGGGGCAGGCCAGCGCTTCAAAAGCAGGGTCACTGCCCTGGCTGGTGTGGCTCAGTGGGTTGAGCCCCGGCCTGTGAACTAAAGGGTCACTGGTTTGATTCCCAGTCAGGGCACATGCCTGGGTTGTGGGCCAGGTCCCCAGTAGGCAACACACGAGAGGCAACCACACATTCATGTTTCTCTCTCTCTCTGTCTCTCTCTCTCTTTCTCTCTCCCTTCCCCTCTGTCTATAAAAATAAATAAAATCTTTTAAAAAGCAAAAATCAAAAGCAGGGTCACCCTGGGGAGTCCTAATTGGGCGGGGGGCAGGGATGTTGTTAACACTGTGTAGCCAAAGGATACTCATCCTGTTCATTCTCGTCCTGCAGTGTGGGCCAAGCTGAAGCTGCAGAAAGCGTCAGAACGGTGGCAGCCCGACACTGAGGTGGGTACCACGTGGTGTCAAATGATGGGGCCCCTCACTGTGAGGAGGAGAGATGGGCAGTGGTCCCCAGCTGGCTGCGGTGCAGAGCAGTGTGTTCAGCCTTGCTCATCTCACGGCACACGTAAAACTAATTACCAAAATTCTCTGGCACACCAAAAATACATTTTTTGCCAGTCTGACCAAAAAAAATACATAAAATTTTGATTCATTCCCACCGATGGCTGTTGTGTCAGCTGTTGTCATTTTCTTATCTGACACAATCTAAGGGAAAAGAGGTCGGTGCCCAACTTGACTAAATAGCCAGGTAATGCATCTTTTAAAAATTCTTGCAGCGCACTGGTTGAAAATCCCTGGTGTAGAGTATAATGTAACAATATCTAAAAATTGACTTTTGACATGTAAGCCTAATTTATTTGTAATAATTAAATATGTCAGACTTTAAATCCGTGTCTTTAGACAGGTTGTATTCTCCCCCTGAAATTTTGAAGCGGCAAGCAGGAACATCCAATGTCTTGTCCTGCTGTGGGGCGCATAAGCCGAGAGGTTGAGAATCCATGTCTTATACATTAGATACACTTTGAGGATAGCCTCTCAGGAGAGATGGTCCTCACATGAGGTGGGGAGGCATCTGTTTTGGTCTTGAGATCGTCACCCCAAGCAGCAGTTGCAGAGACGAGGATGCCATGTGTATGAGGGACGGTAGCAGCTTTTTCCTTTTAGATCAGTGGTTGTTGGTGTTGCTTTTTCAGTAGCGATGCCCTTTTCACACCGGAGTGTAGAACTCTGATACACAAGAGAATAAAGCAGGACTGCTCCAGAAGTGGGGACGCTTGGCCTGCTTGGCCTCCTTCCACCCTTCCTACCTGCCATGGCTTCAGGGGCAGAAACTAGGGTTCTTGGGAACTTTTTGAAGTTGGTTGTCTTAGGTCAGCCTTTCTCAGCTGGGGTTCCTCATCTGGAACACAGGAATGATTAGAGTGAGTGATTTTCTCATCTCTCTCAAGGATGGGTCACCGTCGGTACATTCAGGATCCCTAGGAGACAAGTTGGTTCATTACACACAGTGATCCTTAGGGCAGCGGGGCTTAGTTGTCTTCCGGGGCCCCAGCTGGGAAGGGCTGTCTTAGGTGAATGCCATGGGGTCAGGCAGGGGTGCGCTTGGGCATCAGACATTGTTTCCAGCCATTCCTCCCAGGAAGCCTAGCTAACAGTGGGCCCTGTCTTTTCCAGGAAGAGTATGAAGACTCCAGTGGGAATGTTGTGAATAAGAAGACATACGAGGATCTGAAAAGACAAGGACTGCTCTAGTGTCCCGGAGCGTACTTCAGCTCTCGGGCTTGCCCAGGCTTCCCCAAGATTGGCTTTTTTCTATTTCTCCCAACCAGGTGCGCCTAAAGACTGCTAGCCTTACGGTCTGGCATGCTTCCTGTAGAGACAAGGCGTGCTGGCAGATTGTGGGGTTGAAATGTGTTTATCTTTGTTTTATATTTAAAAAGTTTTCAGAAAATAAAGCCAGCCCTTGTTCTGAATGTGTCTTGTTCTGAAGCCCTGGATCATGGACTGCAACTCAGTCCTTTAGCTCCTAACACTTCCCTACCCCTTTCTCATCAACTTCAGTAGCAACTAAGGTGTAATGAGCACCCGTTAGGTGCAGATATTGTCAGTGTATCTGACCTAACCTCTTCCCCACTTCCTCAAAGGAGCATCACCCCCGGATACACCCTGCCCTTGTGAGTCAGCCATTCGTGCACACACTAGGGAAAGATGGGGAGGGTGAGCCAGGGCCTCTGCTAAGGACAATGATGTTGGCCTTGAGGTTTTCTTTTTTTATTTGCCTAAAGGAGCTGGGCTGCTTGGGAACGGGCCTGCAGCCCTGCCCTTTCCCCACGCCTCAGCAGGCTGGCACACCGTGGAACTGGGACAGCAGTGACTTCACCCGCTTGCTGGTTCAGGACACGAGTCTTTGGTGACCCTGTTTCTTCTGCAAGATCCCTATTAATATTCTTGTGTTCTCCAAGCCCAGGTAGCCAAGATTTGGGTGGAGTTGAGCCCCTGCCACAGGAGCTGAATCTGGGGTCCCCAATGGAAAGAATGAGGGGAGCTGTGGAAGCTCCAGTCTGCCCGCTGGCACCACCGTCCGAAGGCCGGGGCCTGCCGCAGAACAGGACCCAGAGGCCCCAGTTGCCCCTCAGCACTGGGGTTCTCTCTAATGCATGTGTAATCCTGACCCGGAGCTGGCCCTCTCCTGCACACCTGTTGCCCTCATCATCTCCCTGGTAGCAGGGTTTCACCACCCCTGCGCCCTGTGGCACTTCACTCTGGGCTGGTATTTCCCTTCCCGTTCAGCCCATCCCTTGGGCCCCTCACATGCCTCGTGCTACAGCTCCTTCAGTCGTGTACAATTCCGGTAGGACAGCCTCTTCAGGGCCTGAGCTTCTGAAGCAGAGTGAGTGGATAATTAAACCTAATTGAGGCAACTAGAAGCACTGATTACCGAAAACCAGCCCAAGGTGCAAGGAGACATTGCCATTGGGGAAAAAAGTTCAGCAAGCCTTGGAAGTGAGAAATACGGGAAGGAGACCTCCCTCCGGGCTGCTCGTTGGAGCACGGCAGCACTGGGGCTCCCGAGGAATGCAGCTGTCACGGCCCTCCGTAGGAGTGGGTGGCCAGGCCTCCAGGGCAAGGGCAGCATCCCAAGACCCTGCTTTTCTTCTTACAGTGTGGGGGGAGATGGGGCTGGGTTCTGAGGGGTCCTCCGGCACTCTTGCCCAGGTAAGCGCAGTCGTCCTGTGAACCATGCACCAGAGTAGTCTGGAGGAGCCCTGAGGTTTCCCTGCCCCAGCAAAGACTCCTTTTCTTCATTTGTTACATTCAGCCAAGTGTTTTTCTACTGCCTTCCGTGTGCCAGACACACCTAGGTTTGCAAACCTTGAGAAAAAAGTGGAGGTGGAATGGTGAGAGCAGAACCAGAGGCAAGGAGGCTCATTCACAACCTTGTGGGCAGGCAGTTGGAGCCCCGTGGCCAGCTCCATCCAGCTCTGAGGGGCACAGAGCTGCTAGGGAGATTCAGGCAAACTTGGCATCAGAAGCGGTTTTCCCCAGAGGCGACTCCTCAAGTCTGGACTGCAGGGGGTCTGCTATGGGAAGATCAGGATTTCAGCTGAGCCCACTGATCAGGCTGGGGAAGGAGTAGAGTGTTGCTTTTTCTTGGTTTCAATCAGTAGTTCTTAATCTTTTTAGGATCAGAGATGCCATTGAAAATACAAAGGTAACTGGACTTTCTCCCTGGGAGAATACATGTGCACGGGTATTTCTGCACACAATTGTAGGGGTTCATGAATCTCCAGAAGTCCATCCTTGGTTCCTGAGTCTTACAAGAATCTCCAATAGATGCAGAGTCTGACCCTCTGCCAGGGTGTTTCCTGCTGAGAATGGGTGATTTGGCTCACTCTTCAAGGAGGAAAGCTGCCCCATCATAGAAGCTGCAGGACTCTGCCTGCCCCTCCCAGCCCAGGCAGGAAGCATCTGGGAAGTTGTTCCTGGGACTGACTGCCTCCCAGTCTGATCCCGCTTGACCTGAGACGGATCCTGGGAGGAACCTCCCTGGAGCAAGAGCCTCCTCACTCCCCACCTCTGAGAGGAAAGTGAATAAATCTGTCCAGTCTCAACCGGTCATCCCTTCTTCCACTTTCCTCCTGTTCCCCACATGGGGTCAGCTTGTACTGGAAAGTTCTACAAAGGGGACACCCTAAAGGTAACCAATGTGTTGAGGAAGTGAGGGACAACGTTCTGAGATGTCCCTCCTCTGCATTTTTTTAATCCTAGGGGTGATAGCTACTTCTCTCATTCATTGAGTCCTGCCAGCAGCCTCACCTCCAAGTTCCTGTGGTGGGAATGGGCCTGTGACCTCTCCCCACACACTAGCCCTTCCACTATCAGCCAGTTCTCCCATTCCAGGTGGGCTCTGGGAGGACACCACCTTCCCCCCACTCTGCTCTCTTCTGAGAGCCCCTTCCCCCTGCCAGGCACGTCCCACTGGGATGCTGGGATGGGGGTCCTTTGATCTGCCCAAGCTGCCAGTTGGTTTTACTGTTTCCCTCCTGCTACAGCCTGGACTTCAGCTGTGCTTCTTTCTTTTGTCTGTGGCCCCTGTATGTCCCCAGTGGCAGCAACAGAGGGAATTCCCAGAGCTGGCCAATGATCAGAAGGGAGGAGGGGCAGCCACCAGTTTCCAGGGGCTGCGCTTGCAGCCTCCCAGATTCATGCACACAGGCTCGCTGCCCTACACACCTGCTGGTGTGCAGGTAGGTCTACAGCTGGGAGGGGGTGGGGCACAAAGAATACTGGGAATATTCTCTGGAGCCATGGAGCGGAGCAAGAACTAAAGTAGATAGGCAAGGAGAACTAATGCAGACTAGGAGGTAACCATCCAGGCTCTGCTGGCTTTCTGGTTCTGTTGAGTGTTTTTCTGGCCTCCTCACACTCCTGGGCTGTACTTGTAGTCTCATCTACCCATACCAGGAAGGAGGAGGAAGAGGGAGTTTGGGGGGAGACCTGGGCTCTTCCTTTCACAGGGGCACAGGGACCTGGGTAGAACCTTTGGGCCCTTCTCTTAACCTGTTCACCTCTGGGGATGGAAGTCCCACTGAATGGGTGCTGCCTGGATGAGAACGGCTTCTTGAGTGTAGTATTGGAAGCAAGGGAACAGGGGGAGGGCTGAGGCTCCTGATGGTAAGAAGGGGTGAGGTGGAGAAAGAAGAGGCCCTTATTGCCAAGGGTCCCTCTCCTGCCTCACCTCAGCCCCCTGAGTCCTGAGCACCACCCCACTGATGCATTAAAGACTGCTGCTGGAAGGGTGCCAGCCCGGAGTGGGTCCTAGCTTCAGCTGTCACGTGAGAGACATATCCAAGTGCTGATGGAGGACTATAGCCATGAGGACATGGAAACATGCCCAGTTAGCCCTGGGAATGTTGGGGGTTGGACTGTGCTCAGCCTCCCAGGATTGGGTGAGAAGATGGGGGTAATGACCCACTCTCTCATCTCTGCCAGTTTTCTGCTTTGCATGGAAAAACCTGAAATTGAGCTTTGCAGACCCCTATAGGTCTGACCCCTCTGTATTGGGGGAGGCAGAGCCAGGATCCACATATCCAGGTTTCTGAGAGCTGTCTCCTGGCCTTGGCTCATCTCTGATTTAGGAACAGAGTAGAGTCTGAACCTGAAGAACCTGGTCAAGGTGAGCCCTCACTTCTGACCCTCTCTGTGACCCAGGGTTTCCCTGCCCTGGGTTCTGGGGTAGCCTGTCACCCCGACCCTGAGCCCCAACCCCAGCACCGCTGGAGTCAAATGAGACCAGCGGCAATGGCACCGAATGTCTATTTCCTGTCACTACACCTGTTCCAGCTCTGTCTCCCTGGGATGCCGCTGTTGCCATGCCAATAACAACATTCACTCCCAGAGGGACTGTTACCAGGCTGCAGGTCCTTTTGTGCCTGCATCAATGTCACTGACAGCATGACTTTCGGGAAACAAAAGCTCAGCCCCTGGGGTCCCTTTTCCCCCACAGGTTGGCCTCCGCTGCTCCCCAGCTTCGGTTTATTCATCAGTGCAGTGCATCAGTGGGGCTCTCTCTTTGCAGCTCTCACCTGGGCTGCCCAGGACTGGTCCTGCACTCTCTCCGACTCCTGCAGCATCTCAGCAGAAGATGTCTCTGGCCAATAGGAGCCACAGGGCTGCTCTGCTGGGAGGTAGCTGTCCTGGGCCCAGAGATTCCAGCCTTTCCTGGACTCTGTGACCTACCCTAACCCTGGGACTGCCCCTTCTTTGCCCTGACCTCATGACCTTTTCCACTTAACTACTGCATGATCTTTCCTTGATCTGTGACCCTTGAGCTGGTTACTCCTTGCAGTAGTTTCCTCTCCCCTTTTCCTTTTACCAGTCTTCCTGCTGGTCTCACTGATATCCCAGAACCTGGTCAGAGGTCAGCTGACCCCTGCTCCTGTGCAGGTAAGCAGGCTGTGAAGGAGGAAAAAGCCTCCCAGATGTTTCATGCGTGGGGGAATGAGGCCACAGTGTTTGAACCCTTCCACAGACGTGCCACAGCTTCGACTGCTTCGGAAAGATGTGCTACCAGGAGGCAAAGTTCTCCAGCCAAATGGCAGAGTGTGAACCTGGGCAGCACCACTGTCAGGTGCTGCATGGGGCTGCTGTGGAGCCCCAGGCCAGTGGGGGCGGAGGGGGGGTGGCGGTGGGGGGGGCACTACCGTGAGGGGTTGGCAGTGGGGCCATCGGAAGGAGGGGTTGATGCACGAGTACATACGGGAAGGTGCTGGGAGAGTGACACTGAAGCGGGAGGGAGAGGAGTCAGCATCTGAGATGCGGGGAGAGGCCGAGCTACAGCCCAGTGCTGGCTGTGTCCCCTCCATCCTCATTCTCTGGACTTCCTGGCACTCTCTCTATCTAGCTGATTCAACTCAACACTTCCCACTACATGGCCCGGTGCAGCCACAGCTGTGAGAGCGGATATGAAACTGGTCTCAGCCCTTGCCAGCTAGCCAGCACCTCTGCCCCCAGCCCAGGCCCCTGCTCTCTGCAGTGCTGCAGCGGCGGCCCACACTGCCTGGCACTCAGTGAGTTGCCCTCGGGTGAGACAGTCCCACCAGCCTGCAGTTTTGAGCCCCTTCTCCATGGCCCTTCACCGCTGAGCCCTGCTCTGACTCCAGCTCCCATGGCCTCCCCCCGCCCCCACCCCATCCCACCCCCCTCCGCTCCCCCCTAAGCTCTTAGCCCCACCCCATCTCCCCAGCCCTGAGCCTTGCCCATCCTATATATACCCCCCAACTAACCTCAACCATTGATAGTTCCTCCAAGCTGAGCTCAGTTTTCACCAACTCCCCCATCTCTACCAACACCCTAACCTCTAAACCCTGTCAGGCTGATCCTTAGCTTTGAGGTCTACCCCATTCATCAACTCCCCAAGTCCGAGCTTTCTACCTTCAGTGCTCCCAGACTCCCCTTCCCAATGTCTCCACCTTTCCCCAGCCCAGCTTGGCCAGCGCCCCCTCTCACCAAGCTCCAAGGCAGCCAGAACAGCTTCCCGTGCTTGTCTAGGGTGGCAGCAAAGGGGGAAGTTTCAGGTTGGGACTGTCCCCACGCAAAATGCCCTCCATCAGGGTTGGGGCTGGGACTTCACAGAGTTGTCCCCAGTGGAGGTGTCACAGCACTTCCCTGGGCAATCCTGCTCTGCTCCCAGGTCTAGACCACCTGACTGTCCCAGAGGACAAGCTGGTTCCCACTCCACAAGCTCCCAACAGAAATGTGAGTGTCTCATTCACACCTACCTGCTCTGGGAGGTAGAGGGAGGGATGGACTGCGTGTGGTGGCTGGGGACAGTGGGACAGGCATAGTGGGGCTCCACTGCCTCTGTCATTCATTTCCTGTCCAGTCTGAAGAGTGATCCCTACCCCTCCCCTCCCCTCCACTTTCTCTTCCAGGAGAAAGTCTGTGCCACCTTCTCCTGCCAAGGCAGTGAATGCTTCAAAGGGCAGAAAGCTGTGGCCATGTGCCCTAAGGGCTTGGACTTCTGTGAGGTGGGCCCCTGGCATGCTCCAAGTATTGGGGTGCTGTTCTTTATAAATGCAGGCCTTTCTCCTCCTGCCTGGACTCAGTAGGTCAGCAGCCGAATCTGGCTGGAGCTGAACCTTCTGGGCTGCTTGGGGTCTAGCATGCTTGACCCTTTCAACTCTGCATTATGCCTAGTCCAGGGCAGCAGCTGGAATTTTTCAAGTCTGCTGGACATGACCCCTTGATTCTGATCACCCTGCATGTTCTCTGGGGACTGGCTGGTTGACCTCATGGTGGGGCAGGGGGGAGCTAGGGGCCCGGAAAGGTTCAGCTCAGCCATGGCCTACTTAACACTTTCTGCTTATGTGAGTAGGAGAGAGGGACAAGGGGAGGATGAATGGTCTCGTTTCTCCTTGCAGCTGAAACGGTCCAGCTCAGGCTACACTGCAGGTTGCAGCCAGACCTGTGTGTCAAAGATCTACAGGTGTCATGGGGCTACGGCTCAGGCCTGCGCCCAGGAGTGCTGCCAAGCGTCGACCTCAGGCAGCTGCCTGCAGCTGGATGGGGACCTTCACTTCAGTGGGGCAGCCCCAGGAGCCACCAGGAGTCCCCTGCTCTGGTCCCTGGCTGGGGCCATGCTGCTGCTCCTCCTCCACTCTGCCCTGCTCCCATTCCCATTCCCATTCCCTTAACTGGCCCAGCTGAATCAGGGAGCAGCAGCCAGGAAGACCCTGCAGGCCTGGCAAGCCCCTGGGCCTGCCCCCAGCTCTGATTCCTGTCGCAGCATCTTTAGTGAAAGGGGTTTATCAAGTCCAAACTATGGGCTCGAGGATCCTCCCTCCTGCCTCTCAGCACCTGGGCCTGACCATGGTGCCCTCCGAGGCAGCAGGGCCTTAGCCCTAATCCCAAGGAGAGACCAGGGTTTTTCTGGAAAAATAGAACAGAACAGATGTTTCCCCACCCCTGACCCCATGAAGTGGGAGGACCCCAAAGTCCTGCTGGGACAGATTATAAAACATGCCCAGCCCTATCCACTCTTCCCAGACCCTCCTCCCCAGCCTTTGACACTAAGAGTGGGGCTAGAATTTGGGTTCCCCTGCTTTCCTGCAGTGAGGTCCACCCCCTTTATCTCTAAGGGTACGAATCAATCCCCTTTCCTCTCATCGCCCACATGACTTTGAAACCAAATTCAAATAAACTTGAGCTCCATTTGTGCTGCGGGTGTTTCCTGGAAGAGGAGAATGTTGAGAGGAAGGTAGTCTGTTCCTGGAGGCGGTTTACATGTACAGAGTTGGACTTGTCACTGGGGTGGCAACTCCCAGCTTAGGGAGGGGAGAGGGGGCACTGGTTAGAAGTCACAGTGGTCACTCCTTTGCCAGCACTGACGCTTCAATTTGGGTCAAACTGGAGAGCAGGTGTATTCATTAAGATACTTCATCCATTAAATCACTAATTCAACCAACACACTGAGAGCTGGGATGGTGAGGAAAAGGCATAGCCCTGTCTTCAGCGACATCACAGCTTAGTGAAGGAGCCAATAGGCTGAGAGAGACCAGTCAGTCAGTCCTGGCCTCCCTTGTCTGAGCTGGCCCTTTCCATCCACCTAGAGCAACCTCCTCATTTTCGATGGGGAAATAAAGGCCCGAAAGGAGGAAGGCCTTGCCCAAGTGAATGTGACCAGGGGAATCAGGGGAAGGGGCTTGAGGACAACAAAGGACACCGTTTCCGGAGGAGGAGGAAGAGAGGACTGGTCTCAGCACAGCCCTGCCCAGGAACCGCGGCACACCACCTACAGCGTGCGTCCACGTCCGTTCTCCCCAGACAGCGCCACAAGGCACGCAGGGCAGGGTGCTGTTCGTTGTGCACACATCACACACGTGAGGCTAAGGGAGGAAATACCTTGGAGTCAGGCAATGTCAAAGCACAGAACTGGACTCAAGACTTGCAGGCGAGGCCCGATTTTGCCACTGGCTAGCTTGCAGGGCCTTGGCAAAATTGCATCACTTCTCTGAGCCTCAGTTTCTCCAGCTGGAAACTGGGGGTAATGGTCCTTCATCGTGTTGTTCCCATTTAAGCTAGGGCAGGGTAGTTATCTGGGGAGGAAGAGCTGCAATAGAGGCCAGAGTTGGCCCACCTGGATGGGAGGAATTAAGAATGGAATTGAGGAGCAAATAAAAATGCATTGTTTTTTTCCTAAGGCACCCGTGGCCATTTTCCTTCCAAATCCTGGGTGGGGGAATCTGGCCCAGTGACTTAGAGGCTCAGGGGGTGGAGGTTAGGGCATTTATTAGGAAAACCTTTCAGGAATAGGGAGCCAGCACACCCCAGGCCCTAACGGGTTAATGGGCCAATCACAGGAGTGGGGAGACCACCTCCGTGATTGACGCAGGCATGCTGGGACTTGCAGGCTGGGTGACCATCGGGCGCGCTGGGGCTGCTGGGAAACGTAGTCACTGGCAGGCCCAGGGCCACGGTGTCCCGCACACCCAGCGGTGACAGCTCAGGAGGTAGGGGGCAATGACAGTGGGCTGGGAGCAGGGAGCCCAGGGCAGAACTTGGGCAGGAGGTTGTGGGCAAGCTGCGGGCTGGGACCCCTGTCCTGCGCTGCCAGAACCAGACACCTCCTTGGCCTGCCGCTGATGCAATGGGGCCTACTGGGTGGGGTTGAGGGACAAGCAGCAATGGGACACTTTTCCTGTCTCCAAGGAAAGTGGAACAGGATTGGGAGCCTTGTCCAGGACGAGGCCCTCCCTTCCTGAGAGTACAGGATACTTCCTCCAACCCCATGCAGACACAGCACTAACAGCTCCTGAAGCGGGGCTGGCAGGACTCATACTGCTCCCCAAAAGGGAGGCAGAGCCTCATCCTAGGAGCAATGGGACTGTGTGTCCTCCTCTCCGTTAATGGGACCAGGGACTCCACTTCCCACAAGTAGACTGAACCCCTCTCGGGAACAGCTGGACACCCTTCCGGACAAAAGGCGGGACATCAAGGTGAACATCCCACTGGGGACAAAGAGACAACCCCTCTTCTTATAAACGCGACAAAGCCCGTCCTAGGGAGGACGGTCATTCTCGCTGCACAAGGGCCCCCCTCCCTGCCCCTCGGCCCTCTGAGGCAGCCCCATAACCTCCTGGCTTACTTGTTGACTAAAGGGGGCTCCTATCTACACCCGTCAGCATTTGTCTGCTCAGCAGGGGCCAGCATGGACCAGTCTGCGGCCATCCAGGAGACTCTGGCTGAGGGAGAATATTGCATCATCATATCCTTCCCAGTGCTGAGCTCCCAGCCCCAGGCCTGCCTGCCTCGGGAAGTGTCTGTCTGCTCTCCTCCCTCCCTCTGAGCCATCAGGGGAGAAGGAAAACCGTATTTACTAAGTGCTTACTCAGTACTGGAGTCTTCTTCCAACAGCCTGTGAAGCTGGGATTTATCATCCCCATTTCACAGATGGGGAAGGCTCAGAGAGGTGAAGCAACTTGCCTAAGGTCACACAGCGAATCGGCGTGGGCCATGGCAAAGCAGGGAAGGTGGGGTGGGCTGGGTTGGGAGAGCCCTGGCCTTCTGTTTCGTTTCCTTTGTTTGCCCTTGACCCCGAGCAGCAGGCAGTGCAAGGTGTGCTGTGTGAGGGCGACAGCAGGCAGAGCCGTCTCCTGGGGCTTGTGCGCTACCGCCTGGAACGTGGAGGCCAAGAACACGCGTAAGTGGGGCGTTTGGTCCTTGCCTGTCTGGGCCATGGGGTTACTCTTCACGGTACCCTCCAACTGGACTTCAAGCATCCCTCTGGGGCACAGTCTGAGTCTTCTAGAATAAGTATAATGATGATAGTTAATAATTTTGGAATACTGTATCCCAAGACCTTCTGGTGTATTAACTCATATAATCCTCAATGTTTGATGAGGAAGCTTCTGAAGAAGAGGCATTTTAACATACAGACCCAGATCTTGAGTCTCATGGCCTGACTGCCTGGGTTCAAATCCAGGCTTTGTTACTTCCAAGCCACACAGTCTAGAGCAAGGTGTTTTACTCCTCTGTACCTGTTTATCTAGATTAAAGTGAGTTATTACATGTAAAGTGTGTAAAACACTCTGAAGCACATAAAAAGGGCTCAGTAACACCCACACACTCTGCAGAGAGAATACTAGTACTTGTCAAAGGTCTCTGCCAACAAGAGATCCTCAGGGTCTCTGAGCTGGGAGGAAGGGGCCTTAGACGTTTTCTAATCCACCATGCTCACTTTATAGACAGAGAAACTGGGGTTCAGGGAGGGAAAGGGGGTGGATAAGGTTGCACCGTTTCTGTCACAGGCAGTGTTAAAATGCACAATGGATAGATCAAGCTCGAGTACTACTAACAAAGCAGAGGCTCCTCAAAATGACCCAAGTTCGGCCTTGATGACCTCTCTGTGAATTGCAGTTTCTAATAGGTACCGTGGACAGAGAGGGCATGAGGATTGCGCATAGCTGGGCACCACCAGCACAGCCGTGTGGGCCTGAGGGATGGCCATTGGACCCTTTCCTCACCTCTGCTTCCTGCCCTTAGTCTCTTCCTTTATACGCACCGGAGGATGGCCATTACCGGGGACGATGTCTCTTTGGACCAGATAGTGCCGGTCTCGCAGGATTTTACGCTGGAAGAAGGTGCCACACAGGGCTGGGGGTATGAGTCCCTCTCCTATGGGCTCCCAGGTCATTTCTCCTCTTGTTGGGGGTGGGGCACTAGAAAAATTCTGGGGGTGGGGTGCTCAGTTGCTAAGGGCCTTTTTGCTTCCCTCCCCACAGTATCCCCAGATGGTGAAGTCTACATTCTTGGTGAGTGGTCCTTTCAGTGGGGGCACGGGGTCTGGGGGTGAAGTCAGAGCACACTCTGATAGCGTTACCGTAGCAAGCAAGGCTCTACAGGATCTGTCATGCCCACCTCTGGGCCTCAGTTCCTCTCACTTGCTTCCTTGCTTGCTGGGTTTAGAATCTTCTGAATTGCTTCTGTCACTTCAAACATGACAAGTTTCCAGCACGGAGCCCCTGCACGTGCTGTTCCCTCTTTCTAAAAGCCCTCACACCTCTTTTGACTTAGCCACTTATCCTTCAGGGCTTCCGTTCACACTTAACTTTTTCCAAGAAGCCTTGCCGAACTCCTGAAATTGTATCTCACTGATACAAATTCCTTTTTTCTCATCCTTGTCAGCTTCATGGGGATTTAATTACTTGTAGTAAATTATTTATTTAATGTCTATCTTCTTTGCTAGACAGTACTAGTAGTAGTAATAGCAATGAACACTTAATTGAGGATTACCTTGCGCCAGGCACCATGCTAAGAACTTTACATACAACTCTATGAGGTTATCACTATTCTCATCCCCATTTTATGGATCAGGTAACTGAGGCTCAGAGAAATTAAGTAATTTAGTAAGTGGTGGAACCAAGATTCAAACTCAGAACCCAGACTCTAGAGCCCACACTCTCGATCACTCTGCTAGATGGCTCCTACTTTTCATTCATTCAGCACATAAGTTTCGGGGTACTGCCCACACGGCTGCCCAGGGTTAGGGTTCGCTATGAACAAGGCACCATCCAGGCTAGCTTCCTGAGGACAGGCTACAACTGTTCTCTTCGCCGTCGTGTTCCTGGTGCTTGGCACACACCTGGCCCAGTCAGGTAGACTGGCTGACGGACAGTCCCTCCTGTCTGCCTGCATGTGTTTTTCATTCCACTTGCTGGGGCATAGACTACGGGTCAGGGAACTTGTCTCTTCCAGCTCTGTGTGCTACAGCTGTGGCAAGAACTAATGAGTTTTGAGAGCCTTGGTCTATGCCCTCTATGAAGTGAGAGCTGAGGCTACAGAGAGTTCCCTTATTGCTCCAGCAGCAGCCTGTCATGAATTACTTAAGGGTTGAAGGGACTTTGGGAACTTGGGCTTCTGATTCTCCATTCTAGACTCTAACCTTAAGATGCACCCATCCTAATCTCCTGATGTTCAAGGGCTCACTTCCAGCTTCCTCTGTGCAGGCTCAGATGTGACTGTCCAGCTGAACACAGCAAAGCTCAGCCTTGTATTCCAGCTACCCTTTGGTTCACACACCAGAATGTTCCTGCAGGAAGTTGCCAGTGCTTGTCCAGGTAGGACCCCAGGCTTTCTTGGGGAGGGTGGCTGGGCACTTATCTACTCCCTGTTGATTTTCCACACTCTGGATTCACACTCCAGTTTCTGTGCCCTCTCAAAGGTGCTGTCATATGGTCATGGGGCCCCCAGGCCGCCAGCCAACCATGGTGTTTGCTTTTCAAATTTCCTGTCTCTGGACCTGAATGTAAGTCCAGCAGGGTCCCTTTGCCCTCCTGGCTCTGAGCAGGGCTGCACAGGGTGGGTTATGATTCTGATGCAGGATCCTTTACAAGTTGGCAGGGTCAAGATTTTCTAGAGGCCCCTCTCCCCTCTCTCTGCCAGGCACAGCTAAAACCGAGTCGGACCTATGGGCCTTCCTTCCCATGAACCCTGCTCAGTCCCCCAGTGCAGCTGAGAAAATGGTCTGGCTTTGGTGGAGCAGTGACAAGTTACTGGCCTTTGGGGCAAAATTTGTTTAGACCCGGAAATCAGCCAGGCAGATTTGTAAAGGAGAGTTTGTACAGACAGAGCAGAGGATCAGCCACAAAACATGCAAATTTGAGCCACCAGGTGCTGGGGCTTAGGTGTTCACCCAATGCTATTATTTGTTTCCTTCCATGGAGCATGAACGTCTGTGGGGTGTGCCAGGAAGGGGACTGCTTTTGGATGCAAACTGGGGTGTGGCTGGTTAAAGGGTTTAAAGTTTATTCTATAAGCGGGGAAAAAGTTTTCTCCAAACCTTCAACTAATAAGGATAACTTGTTTCAAATTATTATTAGTACTTGTAGGAGGGGTAAAAATAGTAAAAACAGCAAAGAGCGCACATTTTGAAGCTACACAGCCCCTTGCATTTGAAACCTTTCTTTGCTGGTTCCTGGCTGTGTGACTTTGGGCAAACCACCTTACCTCTCTGAACCTTGGTTTTGTAGACTTCTATATGTAAAGACTATCTTCCTCATGGAACTGTGAGAATTAATGGGATAACATATGGGGAAGTACTCGGCTCATGTAGCTCAGAAACACTTCCTCCTTCAGTGTAAGAAAGCTCACGCTTAGCTAATGTTCACTGTTGACTTGGGTGTTAGACACTGTTCTAAGAACTTTTTACACATTTTCTCATTTTCTTTACTACAACCCTACAAGGTATATATGTATAATCAATGTCTCCATTTTACAAATGAGGAACCTGGCTCAGAGAGGATACCTTGCCGAAGTACATAGCTGGTAAACAGCAGAGCCAGGGTTAAACAGGATTAAATAGTCTCCTCCAGAGTCTGAGCTCTTGAGTTCTGCTCTAATGCTTCCTAAGCTCATGCCACCCTGTATCATATAAATGATTCACGGAAGGGTTTGTGTAGGAGGTGATGTTTAAGCTGAAGCTTGAAGGATGAATGAGTCTTTTTCTAGGCAGGCAGCGAGAAAAGAAGGGCAGTTGGAGGGAAGAACAGGTTGTTTGCTGGGAGGAGGGTGTAGAAAGAGCTGAGTCAGGAGAAATCAGTAGAGGCAGCTCATGGAGGGTCTTAAATAACCAGCAAAACGCTTGCACTTTGCCCTATAGCTTGTGGGGAACTGTAGGAGTTTTAATCCTAGGAATGACTAGGCAGGATTTGCATGTTAGAATAAATTCCTCCTGCAGCTGGTGCGGAAGGGGTGAGCCTATAGCAGGGAGATCAATGGGAAGTTTTGCAATGCTTAGGCATTAAAATTATGAGGCTTGGACCAGGGCCTGGTACTGGTGATGGGGAAGAGAGGATGAACTGGAGAGATAAAACAGATGAGAATGATGGTGCCATGGGGACAATGAGTTTGGGGGTTCACAACTTTAGTCCCAGTGCTTAGAACAGCACCTGGAACGTGGTAGGCACTTAATAAATGTGTTGAGTGGATGAACAGAGCTTGGTATCAGGCTGTGAGAATGAAGGAGAGGAGTGGAGGATGACTTCCCTCTTTTAGGCTTAGTTATCTGTCAACCCCAGTACCTACCTCTTCTTCTGGGGCCCACACCTGGGGTAATCAGCAGGGAAACTGTACTGACTCAACTTCTTTGAGCAGTTGTTAGGGTGGGGCCTGAGTGATAAGGGACTCTCAGAGCTGACAGTCTCCTGAATATCCACCAGTCCCAACTCTTGCATTTTAGATAAAGGGACTGAAGTCCAGAATGGGGTTACAGGTGAAAGTAACTAGGCTTTTACTACCCAGTCCTTGGCGGATGATGTGCAGCACAAAAACCCAGGGAGCAGAAGTACCTTGGTCACAAGACCACAGTTAGAGAAAAGAATTAGCTAACATCAATTAGCATCTATTACGTGTCAGAAATTTTTCTAGATATCTAGACAACGTACAACAAACGTGTTCTCCTGTTCAGTCTTTGAGTAATAATAAAGACTAGATATTCTGTTATATAGATGCGTTAACTGACATAGAGAAGGTAAATAATTTACCAAAGGTCATTGATCAGTTGAAGTAATAGACTTGGAACCCCAGTTTCTAACTCCAAAGCCCATAGAATCCAGAGATTTCAGTTCAGGTCACAGCTCTGCCACTTCCTAGTTGTGAATGTGAATAATATATTTTATTTCTTCAGGCCTTGGCTTTGTTATTTGTACAATGAAAACATGAACTTGCCTTATCTACTACTCCAAGAGTTTTACGAGGGTCAGATGAGGCCTGGAATAGGTTGATAACATGTAAATGCTGAAAATAATTTAAAAGCTGTGTCTGGCAGTGCCATCATCAGGGCTAGGACCCGAGTCTCCTAATTTATTATGCCCTTGCAAATCCATTTTAGTTTGGTCAGGTTCATGCAGTTCTGCAAGGGATGCAGGCAAGGTAGCGTAGGAAGTAACAGCAAGTATTTGGAAGCCAGAGAGACCTGGGTTTGAGTGGTAGGCAGAGGAGAGTCAATAATTTCTGGCAATCTGGTTAAGGGGTTACTGGAGGGCTTGCCTTGAAGGAGTATTTTATAGCAAGCACACTGCTTTTAGAGTATGTATTTAGTTGGAGTGGCTTGCAAGTTGCTGATGGAGATTAGTTAAAGTATCCTATCCATTCCCTAGTACTGACATCTATTTGAGTTCCCACTCTGCTTCTCACGCTGTGCCCTTAGACTTTACCACTCTGAGCTCAGTTGCCATGGGACGACAAATAATTCCCTACCCACTCAGATTTGCTGTGAGGATTAAGGAGGTAATATACCTATGAAGCACAGGACTTGGCAAACGGTTACCACGAGGTTGGAGGAATGGCATGAGTCTACCTTAGAAGGGCACTTTTTTTTTTTTAAGATTTTATTTATTTTCAGAGGGGAAGGGATGAAGAGAGGGAAACATCAATGTGTGGTTGCCTCTTGCGCGCCCCCTACTGGGGGCCTGGCCCCGCAACCCAGGCATGTGCCCTGATTGGGAATCAAACCGGTGACCCTTTGGTTTGCAGGCCAGCACTCAGTCCACTGAGCTACACCAGCCAGGGCTGAAGGGCATTTTTGGTTACACATTTATTATTGCATTTGAATCTCGGATCTACCCTGTGCGGGAAGGGAAACAGGGAAGCAGGCTTGGAGAATACGGAGAGGCTGAGCGATTTGCTCAGGGTCATACAGTCATGCACAGGTGAAGCCAGTTCTTCAAGCCCGTGGCTGAGTATTTCCTCCTTGTTATTGCCACAGGCTTGGATCCTGAGACCCCGAATCCGGAGTTCCAGTGGCTGTCTCGTTATAGGTGCACCGAGGCGGAACCCCTGCCGCCCAGTTGGAACTCGGCCTTAGGCACCTGGACAGGGTGCGCCAGGATTGGCGGAGGCAAGTATCTATCTCGAAAGAGGCGGTGGGGATTGGAGGAAGGCCGGCTGCAGGGGAGGGCTCTATTATGCCTAGGGGGCGTGTCCATGGAGCCGACCCGCCTTTGATTGGAGGAGGTGGCATGCGGGGGCGGACTCCTCTGTGGGCAGCAAGGGAGGGGCGGTGCGGCGGCGAGATGAAGAGCTTGAGGAGGCAGCAGGGAAATGTCCGCCGCCGCGGGTTCTCGGGAGCGAGGCTCTGCAGGTTCGGCGGGCGGTGGGAAGCTGGGCTGGGGCTCTGGGCCGGGGACGGCGGCGGCCCGGCCCTCAGGTGGGCAGGGCCTGCGGTTGGGCGGGTGGACGCATGGGGCAAAGACCGAAGTTCTGGCGCTGCGGAGGCGGAGACACTAGGGCTGAAGTTCTGAGGGAGAATGTTAGTTATTCTAGGTCGGGCGTGACGAGGGCAGGCGGGCAGCGATGGGATATTCTGGAATCCCGAGGCCGGAGTTGTATAGTAAAGCTGCGTCTCTGACTCGCTGTGTGACCTGGGGCCAGTCGCTGCCCCTCTCCGAGCCTCAGTTTCTCCAACCTAACCTTCAGTCAGTTTCGTCAGTCCTGACATTCCGAGCTTGGCTTGTGTGGGGGTGCAGGCGCCGCGATACAGCCTTCCCTTTGCGTGAGGAATGCTGTGCGTGTCGGGGCTGTCTGGCTCTCCTGGCCGTCCCTGGGATGGACTGAGCTGCGCGCAGAGCCGGAGCGCAGGCCAGCCCTGTCCTCCCTGGGAATGGAGACCAGGATGAGGTTACAGGTGAAGGGACTAGGTTTTTTTCCACCCAGCCCTTGGTGGATAATGTCGTGCAGCACAAAAGGTCAATTGTTGAGCAGGAGGTTGTCTTTTGGAGAGCGCGAGCCGAAGGCCGAAATTTGGGTCAGTCGGGTGCTTTGGGAGGACCTGCAGACCCGTATTTTCTGCCCAGCTCCTAGGTTTTCTGCAAGGGCGCCCTGGTGGCTCCAGTTACGGGCGAGCTTCGGCATGACCGCTAGTACCCATTTGTGCCCCTTTTCTCAGCCATTTGCTAGAGATGAAGAGTCTGTCGAGTAGCTGCGTGAAGTGTGGGCAAGCACTTCACGGCCTCTTAGCGGGCCTGGAAACCGAGGGGCAGCGGATTGGCATGTTGCACAAGTTTGTAGAATGAGAGGAAACCAGGCGAGCCAAGGACTGCCTCGGTGCTTGTACTTTTCCTTCACTGCAGCCACCACAAGAGGTGTCAGAGCACCTGGAGGGGCTGACAGTTTGCATCTTTCATGGGTTTATCTCAGCTCACTGGAAGTGCTGGCCCTGAGACAGCTGTTGCTTCCGTTTCCATGACATTCTGGGCGATGGTGCAGGACAGTTTAAGATTAGGAACGTATCCTTGCCCCTGGAAGGAGGCTGCGGGGATCCAGCCAGTGGGCGGAGGACAGGCCCAATGGCCACAGGAAAAGGTGGGTTCTGTCTCCTCGGGCCAGCACACCAGAGGCAGGCTGTGAAGTAGCGAGAGGGCTTCTGCGAGAAGGCAGCACAGCCTTGAAGCCGGCGATCGGCCCCGGGTGATAAATGCTGCAGGGGTCTCAGCATCACTCACTTCCTTTCAAAAACAGAAACTAGCCACTTGCTGGCAAGACATTTTTGTCAAGGTTTTGGTTTTATTTTTGGTTTGAAATGCTTCGTCCCCATCCTAATATCTACAGTAAGGGGGGATGGTGGTAGATTATCTTATTAATTGCTAAGTTAAAATTGGGAAGAAATGGCACCAAGCCCCCATTTCCGTCCGTTTGGGTCAGTAGTGTTTTGAGTTGCTCTGGCCTCAGGAGAGTCGCAGCTTCTAAAAGAGGTGGAAGGAACCTTTGGGCCTCCTCTGTGTGGCCCCAAGGGAAGCAGGTAGTGGATTTGGTTCTTCCTATATGCACATAATCAAAATATCTACTTCCTGGTAGCCTGGGGAACCAACCTAAAGCTGCTTAAAAATTCCATTTGTCATGCACATCAGGAGAAATATTGCTCCCCCAAGGAGCAGTCAGTCTCACCGAAAGATCCAGCCATCCATAAATAGACATGAGAGAGTGTGGGGTTGGCTGAGCAGGAGATGGTCTTTGTAGAGTGAGCCAAGAGTAAGAGCATCTTAAAGACTAAGTTTGGGGGGGACAAGGCGAATCTGATCTTTACTCCTCACCTTTACCTTGGTAGAGAAAGGAAAGATCTCATTTTGATGCTTCTCTCCAACATGTGTTTCTTTGATTGGTCTCTGCTGAGTTCAGGGTGTCAAGGCAAGCTTGGCAGGGACTGTGGTAGAAAAATGAAATAAATGCAGCTAGTTTTAGATTGGAGTGCCTGTGTTCAAGTTCAGACGCGTGAGCTAAGTCGTGAGGTTGAAGTGAGATGTAATGCTTCTAGTTGAGCGGCAGCCTGTTTATCTGATTCTCTGGGCCTCTTCAGCTTCTGAGACCTTGCATTGGTTTCAGACAAGTAGCTGCTGCAGGTAAGGAGGGCTTCTGTTTCTTCACTTACGTAACTGCTCTTCTTTGTGTAGCTTTTTCTTTCCTTAGAAAGATATAAAGACAAATGCCTCCTTATTTCTGTCTAGCAACTGAAGATGCTCTTATCCAGAAAACCCTTTGGGGGATTTTGCATATGGCTCAGTACATGCATGTCGTTTTGTAAAATATTCACCTGCATTTCATCCTGGGCACATGCAAAGACCTGGAGCTGTGTTCTTGGAGGATTCTGAGCTATGCACTAGAAAGGAACCAGCTACTTACAAGTCCCACTGGGGCAATTCTAGACCAATTTACCAAAGTTGTAGTAACAAACACATTTTGGTCTTTTGAAGTGGTTTTCTTATTCCATGTTGATTCAAAGTGAGGCAGCTTTGTAGTAACTCAGTAGTTTTTCCCCTGGACCCAGGAAACCAAACTTAAAGTCTGACTGGCCTGAGAAAGGAAATGGATGCTATTTATATCTCAGGGTAGCATAAAGGGTAACCTAGATTATCAGGGTAGAAGCAAGAGAGAATGTTGGAAAATAGCCCCTGGGTGTGTCTGTCTGTCTGTTTCTCAATAAGTGAAGTCTGTGTGACCAGCATTCTTTTCAGTGGAGAAAATCAATTTCCCTAGATGTTTATCTTACAGGTAGAATTACTGCCCGCCTGCCCGTCATCTCCCCCTTTGTGGCAAGCTCTGCAGGCTGCCACCGTAATTCATTTGAATCACTTTGTTTCTTTAAACAACAGAGAATGGCATTCACTTTTCTTCCTCCTTTTGTTGTTCCCTTCTCCATTTTCCCTCTTTGTCCCATTTAATCTTGTGTTTGTTTCTAGAACTGGAGAAACCCCTAAAGACTTCCTTCAGAAAACAGTTTGTTTTGGAATTCTACAGTAGGCCTCAAGAACAAGTGACGTGACCCACAAACATTCAGTTAGCAAACATTCAGTTAGCAGTGGAGCCTTGCACAGAAAAATCCTCAGGGACAGAAGGTTCAGGAAGAGGGAGGCATCAGTATTTATTTGAGGAAAAACAGTGTTGGAACATAGAAGCTAGCTTACTTACATGCTTTCTTTGCTGCTTGAAATACACTATAACAAATTTGTAGGTTTTCCCAGTGATGCATATGTGAACTGAAGCCAGCAAGCATGAATGATGAGGATTTGAACAAAGTATATGTCTAAGTGGACTGGATATTTTTATTTTTATATTCTTTTTTGCGACTTGATACAACATTAGACATGTCTCTCGACCTTCCTTTCTTCCATCTGTAAAATGGTAGTGAATGTTTTTTGCCTCCTAGAAGAGGTCACACATGACTTAAGGAATGCTGAATTATATAGGGGCGCTTTATCAGGGAAACTCATTTAGGAATTGCAAATTCATACCTTCAAGAACTTAGAAACTGGCTGCTGTCTTCAGGGCCTATCCTGGACTGTTTTATTCCTAATAACTACACTCATTTTTCTTTTTTACTCCTTCCTTCCTCTAGTTTCCTTTCTGTTAATGCAGTCACTAAAAACCTTGGTCATCCTTGACTCTTCCCTCCCCTCTTATGTCTAATAACCAAATTCTGTTCATTCTTTTTCTGCAATTTAAAATTTTTTTGAAAATTAAAAAAAAAAAATCCTGTAGTTAATGTTGGTATCCTCTTACTGGGAGTAGTATAGTGATGAATGTTCCTCTCTTAAGCCTCTTTCTCCGTTAGGGAATATCTTTAGAACATAAATTTTATCATGCCTTACTATTTTGTATGTGAACTTCAATGTTGCATCATTTTCTGTTGCCTACAGAATAAAATTCAGATTCTTTAGCCTGGAGTTCAAGTCCTGCACAGCCTGCTTAGCCCCCCTATCTAGTCTTACCTGCCCCAACTCACCTTCATTTCCTCTGACTTCACACTTGACTGCTCACTATTTCTGGATAAACCCCTGTGCTTTTTCATCTCTTTGTTAACTGCTCATTCAGCTACCTTTTTATAAGCTTGCACTTGCTGCTCTTAGCACTTTGCACCCTCTCTCCTCCCCAAATGCCACACTAAGGCCTTGTATATCAGTAGGTGCTCAAAAATGTCTGCCACCTTTGTCTGAATCTTAGAGACCTTTGCAGTTCATGTAGCCCGAGTGCTTTCAGCCTGCACAACTCCTGCTCCCTTCCCTTTTGAGCGTGCTCTGCTCGTCTCTTCCCTCTTCCTGGTTTGCTTCTGCCCACTTCTCTTTCAGCTCTATCACCAGACCACAGGCAGTTCACAGAAAGCCCACTGAAGGGAGAGTGTGAAGGAAAAAGTTAAGTCATCCTTTCAATAGCCTATCACCACTATAGCCTCCTATTGCCTAAAGTAGCGTAATTGCACTGTCTTCCTCCTTGAAGGCTAAACTGGTTGTATTGAGTCCTTACTAACCTAAGTTGGATGTGCACATTGGAGTTTGAGTCCAGAGCTCAAAGGTTTGCAGGGCACAGGATGTGTTTTTAGTGAAGTCTGCTCATCTTAAATGCCAAAATCTGTGGTACTTTTATTTTAAGCCATGAGAAAATGGGAAATGTTAAAAAGACTGAAAAGAAAGGAAAATACCTGAAAGCATGATAGACTTTTAAGAAAGTAATAGAACTATTTGGGGTGGTAGCCAGGCTGAAATAGGAGAAATGGATTCTTTTCATTCTTTTTAATGCTGGGTGCCCTGTGTTAAGGGCTTCTCTCACGAGTTCCCTGCCTTGTGTGCTGTGTACTGTTACGCCTATTATTATTAACAGCTGCCATGTATTATATTAAGCGCTCTCCGTGGGTGCGTGCCTCACACTGTGCCACAGAAGTTCCATGAGAGCATGTCCATTTTTGGATGAAGAGATTGAGGCTCAGAGAGGGCAGGTAACGTGCCTGTGACCACTCACTGGTCAGTAACAGAGGGGAGAGTAGAGCTCAGGTTGTCTATTTGAATCCAGTGCTTGAGCTCGGACACCTAGACCCTGCTTTTGTATCCCCAAATGCTTCCCAAACAAAACTTTACGACTTATTTATACTACTTACTAATTTCTGAGTGTACCACAATGCCATGTCTTGGTGCTGATATTGTTTCCTCTGCCAGACATGCTTTCTGAACACCATGCTTTTCCAATAGTTAATAGAGTTTATTGGTTAAGAGCACAGACTCTTGACCCAGATTCCTTGGGTTTGAATCCTGGTAGTGTTATCTACTGCTGTGTGTTCCTGGTGAGTTACTCAACCTCTCCGTGTTTATCTCCTGGCCTGTAAAGTATAGGTAATGGGAGCACCTACCTCATGGAGTGGTGGGGAAGAACATTTGTAAAGTGATTAAAGCCATGCCTGCTAGGTAATGAGCCTTAATCTTTGCTATAAATAGTATTCATGATGATATTACTGTCATTGTCAAAATGAGTTCACCCTGACTTGGGTTCTGGGTGGTTGGACCTGGATCTGTTTTACGGCCCCAGGTATCGAACATATGTGTCTCTTGCTGGTGTGTGTTGTCCTGTCTTAGACTGAGCCCATGGGATGGCTCCCTGGTGCTGTGTACACAGCATAGTGTCACTGATAAGCATCAAGCCAACCCACTTACTCCTGCCAGTTTGGACTGTCAGCTGTTTTGCTCACAGTATTTTACAGATTCTTTTAGTGGGCTGGAAATGGAAGCAAAGGCCAGAGATTGAGAAGATAGGAAGGGACACCTCCTCCTGGACCTGTCTAGTAGCAGCTCAGGAAGGGCAGGACGAGATCTCCACCCAGCGGTGACAGCCACACACCCACACATCCTGTGGGGACCATGAGGGTACTTCTACTTTGTTATCCGAACAGACCCAACCCTTCTATTCACATAGTACTTACCCCCAAGAGTTTATAGTTTCATTGAAGATGTGCTCATGTTTGCAAAAGGGGATGCTGTGGAGTCCAGCAAATCTGGGTTTTAATGTCAGTAGTACCATTTACGAGTTTGGCTCTGTGTCCGTGGGCTTGTCTGCTATCTGCTCTGGGCCTCAGTAACCTCATTTATAGAATGAGGCCCACGATCAGAAGTAACATACGAAACACTTAGCACAATAGCTAGCTGTTAGAGGGTACTCAATAAGTGGTCGCCATTGTCATTAGAGCAGCGGGGGACTGCATGGTGGAGCAGAGGGAGAAGGACTAACAGCTCCTGTACAGCTGCTGTGTACCAGGCATTGTGCTAGGCTCTCGGCCCATTTAAATTCCATTTGTTTTTCCTTTTGGCCTCTCTGTAAGTTGAGTGGTGTTATCCTTATTTCACAAATGAGGAAACAAATTAAGTAATTTGCTTGAGATTTCATGTGAGGTAGTGGATGGAGCCAGTGAAATAGCCAGGTCTATTGCATTCCAAAGCTCAAGGCTTTTCCCAACACACTCTAATTTCTCTTAACAAGTTACAACTTGTTCGAACAAGTCGTATGGATAAGAAGGCCTTCAGAGTTCAGAGAAATGATTGCCGAGCGCTCGCGTGGCTGGAGAGTGCCGAAGGATGTGTGACCTCCTATGGAGGCAGGAGTGAGGGTGGCATGCATGGGGAGCCAGTCTGTTAATTTTTTTAAAAACCGTTTCATTGAAAGTAAAGTTATGAAAAAGTGGTAAAAATGACATCTATGTTCTTTTACCATGTTGACTTAATCTCATCGATATTCAAAGTTAATTTCCAAGATCTGCACTGTCTTATATATACTTGCAAATGTTTCTGAATTAGATGGCCTTGTTTCAAACTAGGAAACTTCTTATTTCCCTTTGAATTCCTATGAATAAAGAAGGGAAAATAATATTAATGCTCAACTTATTTCCCTAATTATTGTATAGCTTCATCATCCCATCATTAATTCGAGTGTATTAGAAATTTAGCAGAAGGAAGTAAAGACAAATTTAACCTGATCTTCGTTGGAGATATTGACTACATTTTTGGTCAACATTTTAGTTCCAAGCAGAGTTGCCGTATTTATCAAATAAAACTATAGAATACTCAGTTAAATTTGAATTACAGGGAAATAGCTGCTTTTTTTGATCTGTCAGAAGAAATTATTGTCTACTTGAAATTCAGAATTTATTGGGTGTGCTGAATTTTATCTGTCAATACTAGTTCTAAAATGAGTAGAGTTTAATGACTTGGAACCAGTCTGTTCAGATTGGGCTGTCTTTGGGTGGTGGGTTGGGTGGAGCGTAGAGCCAGTTTGGGCCCTATATGCCAGTTCAGCCAGTTTGGATGTTCACCTGTGGGCAGTGGTGTCATGCTGCAAGTTTTAGAGCGAGGAGAGATGAAATCAGGTTTGAATCTGGCCTGGTTTGGAGACTGCATTGATAGGGAGACGTGGGAAGACCTCACAGTTGGGAGGCGCTTGAGGTCACAGGTGAGGAGAGGATGGCCTGGAGCAAGGCAGCTGTGAGAGTGAAGAGACCAGATGAATGACTGGCTCTGGGGGCCCCAGGAGAGGGGTGAGGACTGGCAGGATGGCCCACCTGGCTGTTGGGGAGAAAGATGGTGCTAGTGACGGAGAGGGCCCAGATGTCAAAGCACTGTTTTACCTGGGGCCCACCTCTGGAAAGAACATCTTGCAGAAACCCCCAGTTGACAGTGGAGGGACTGAGCTCAGGTGGAGCTGGACAGCATCCTTTAGAATTGACTGTGATGGCTGATAATTCTTGTAGAAGATAAAGAACAAGATCTAGGCAGGGAATGATCAATATGGTAGGCACTGGCTATTTAAATTTAATTTAGGTAAATAAAATAAATTCAGTTTCTCATCCTGTCTGGCCACATTTTTTGAAGTGTTCAAGTGTGACTAGTGGCTACTGTTTTGGGCAGTGCAGTTACAGAACATTTTCATCATCACAGGAAATTCTATTGGGCAGCACTGGCCTCTGTACCTACAAATAACTAGGGGACCTGCAGAGGGAAGTGGAGCAAGAGGAGGAGAGAGAAGGAGCAATTGAACTAAGAAAAAATGTTGGTGCTTCTCAGACAGTTCTCAAATGAAATGGGGTATTTGGATTTGGGGTTGAATTTACTTTTTTTCCTTATATGGTATGATATTTTAGGAAAAGCTCAGGCCCCAAGTCAGTGGTAGGCCTGGCTGCAAGACATTGAAACTGAGGCCTTCCCTCCTATCTTCGATTTGTAGATATGGGCCTTTAATGGGTCTGGTTTGGCCATGCTGTTTGAGAGAGCCTTAAGTTAACTGTGGGAAAGGAAGACAGTAACCATATGAAGCAGATAACTTATCTTTGTTAAGCTGAGGAAGCAGAAGCTTAGAGAGAAGTCAGATAACTTTCTCAGGGTCCTACACCTAGTAAGTGGCAGGGCCAGAAATGGAATCTGAGTCTGACTCCAAAGCCTATTTTACATGTATAACTGAAAATAGAAAATAGTGCTGGGTATGTGTGTGTGTGTGTGTGTGTGTACACAGATATATATAAAATAATATATATTATTTTAGCTAACTTAGAAAGTACCTATAAGCAAAAAGAAAAATCCCGTCATTGGGAAATGACTACTATTGACATTTGATGCATACTCTTCCACCCTTTCCCATGTGTTTGTATGTGTGTGTCTACATAAATATAAATAAGTACATGTTGGTAAACGTAGTATATGTGTGTGTAGACATACACTCTGGTCATTTCTGGTGCATGTAGACACATCAGGCTATGCTCTTCGTTCCCATCCTCAATACTTTATCAGCAGTTCAGAAGACCGAAAAAATTTTTTGTAAGCTTGGCCCAAGCTCAATTTGGCAGTAACACTCGCTTGACTGATATGAGACTATTTATAGGCTTATTTATCTCACAAAGTGTTACTACTCATAAATGGTACTGTGGAAATATTAAGGTTTTGATTACTGGGTATTGGCTCAGACTCTGCTGGGAGTGTTGGATAATATATGGTGTAGGTAATGTGTTACCTTTCTTAGATCCCTCCTAGTTCTGAATTCCAAAATACACTTAGCCCCAGGGATTTCAGTAAGGGGCAGGGGATCTGATTCATGCTACACAGCTGCTTGGGCTCCAGGAGGAGCCCGGGGGTGGGGGGGGCGGTTTGTCCTTGTCTAGTTAGAGAAGCGTGTGAGAAGGGTTTTGGTTGTGTAAGATGTTCAGTGCAGCACTCAGAATTTGCATGAGAAATGGAACACTTACGTACTTTTATACATTCAGATCGAGCTTCACTTGTTACTCTGGTTGACCTAGTAAGTAGACTCTTAGTGGGAAATGTTTTCACTGGTAGGTGTGAAAAGTGATATCAAGAAAGCACCCAGAGATGGCATTGAGCTTTTGCCCTGTGGCTGTTGTTCAGTGTGTGGTTAGTGACTCCTTGGTTTGTTTCATATGTTGTGGTACGTGGGGGCCATGAGAAAAGACATCAGTCCTTGGTTAGCTAAAGAGGTAAGGCAAGTAAAAAGAGTTAAACCCAGTTGTAATTTTCCTATGATAAATGCTTTGATAGAGGGAAGCACTGGGTATTGAGAATCTAAGGAGAGGACCAGAGAAACTTTTGAAGGAGATGCTTCCTGAGCTGAGTCCTAAAGGACGAGTTTGTAGTTCACCACATGTAGGTAGGATTGAGGGGTGGTTAGGATACACCTAGAGTCAGGAGTAGGGTGAGGAGGCAACATTTAAAAAGATAAGTCATTTTGGTGTGACTGGATTGGGTGTGTGCGACTGGATTGGAGGTGGGAGATGGGGCTGGAAAGGTAGTCTGGGGCTAAGTACAAAGGTCCTTACGTTACAGAACAGAGAGAGCTCCTCCATCTGGAGCTAGCAGAGGAAAACTCTAAACACTGAGAATTGCTGTGGGGCAATATTGGCTATTTTATTATGAATGATGCTGCTCTGGAGAACCGGAAGCTAATGCTCAAAAAGCCTGAACTCCTTAATGGTGTATGAATTTCAGGGTAAAAATCACAAGATACCTTGGGTTAGGAGTTTGTCATGCAGGGAGCTGATCAGAGGTGACATGAGAACAGTGAATCATTTCTTCAGGTCCTGAGAACAGCTCTGACGTCTGTTCTGGAACCCCTCTGTCTGGTTTCATGGAAAAGTAGCCGGGGGTGGGGGGGGTGGGGGGTGGTTCCACCTTAGGGCTCAGGAACTGAAACACAGGTCAAGATGTTATCTTTAGTCTGCTAGAGGTCCCCATTGTGTGACCATTAGTCAGGTCCTGATTGTTGAGGTAAAAGCTAGGTCTCTGAAGCCTAGAGAAAGAGAGAGGTGATTTCTAGAGCTAGGATTTAAAACAAAATGTAATCAAAGCCATAAGGACCCTCGGTTTCATGTGTATGTAATACTCCAGGGCTTGGGTTTTAGTCCAAAGGTGATGGAAGTTATTTAGGGATTTTAGGCACAGGAATGACATGTACAGATTCGTTTTTTCTAGGCATTGGCATAATGGATCAGAGCGGGTGAGAAGGGAGGCAGGGAAATCACTAAGTGTGCTTTCCAGAAATACTCAGGGCCTCAGCTAGGGCAAGGCAGTAGAGGGTAGGGAATAGGGTGAGGTATAAACATATTTAGGAGAACCCTGGCTGGTGTGACTGAGTTGGTTGGAGCATTGCCCTGTAAACCAAAAGGTTGCAAGTTTGATTCCTGGTCAGGGTGCATACCTAAGGTTACAGGTTCAGTCTCTGGTTGGGACACTTAGGAGAGGCAACCAATTGTTGTTTCTCTCCTTCCCTTACCCCTTCCCCCTCTAAAATCAATAAGCATGTCCTCAGGTGAGGAAAAGAAATAAAATATTTAGGAGAGAGGATTTATAGGACTTGGTGACGAACATAGGAAGAAGGGACAGAGTGGGAGTGGGGAAGCAGGAGAGGAGGAAGGACAGGAAGCTGTGGCCAGAGAGGGGCTGTGTGATGGCAAGTTTGGTGAAGAGCTGCTGACAGCCAGCTTCCATGCCAGATTCAGGAGAGAAAAGATTCCAAGAAGACTGCCCATAGCTGGAAATCCCCAGATCATGCCTTAAAGTTTCCATACATAGCGTGGGGAATGAAGGTGTGCCAGTCCCTGCTGGACGGGGTCCTGAGACAGACGCAGTGTGAGAGCACGGACTAGAGGCAGGCCCGCAAGGCGACTCTGCCGTCAGTGCACCGCCCACTCACAGACCTAACTAAGCTGCCTACATGTCCTTTCAGTCTGACTGTTAGTAGGAACTACTTAAAAAAAAAAAAAAATCCTGGGTCCATAGAAAACACTGACATGCAGAAAGAGCCTTTGCATATTCTAAAGCCCCGTGAGATATTTACATTAAAGTCTCTGCTTTATAGATGAGGAAACTAAGACCCAAAGAGAGGAAGTAACTTGTCACACAGGAAAGTAATGGTAGAACTAGACTTCAACTTAAGTTTCCTGATACTTTCATGCACTTAACACGTTGAATACCTAACTATGCACTAGATGCTGTTCCAGGTCCCTGGGAAATAGCATAAAGATGACAAAGTCCTTGCCTCCCAGAGCTTACGTTTTAGTGGAAATAGCATCCAATAAAGCAATGAATATATTAGTAGATAACATCAAATGGTATTAGTAGGAGGAAAAATGTTAATAGCAGATTCCCAAACTGTTTGCCGACATACTCTGGGGCAATGCAGTGAACTCACAGGGACACTGTGGGGCATTTAACATCTTGAAGATAAAGATAGGTGAAGTCTATTGGAACGCCACATTTAGCTTGAGGTTATTCAGGTTCAACATTAGATGGTGCTGCATTCCTTTTGATATTAACATCATATCATTTTTTAAAAATATTTTATTTATACGGGCCTGCGAACCGAAGGATCGCGGTTCAATTCCCAGTCAGGGCACATACCTGGGTTGCCAGGCCAGTTCCCGGCAGGGGACATACAAGAGGCAACCGCACATTGATGTTTCTCTCCCTCTCTCCTTCCCTTCCCCTCTAAAGATAAATAAATAAAATCTAAAAGGAAAAAAAAAAGTACAAAAAAAAATTTTAAATATTTTATTTATTTTTAGAGAGAGGGGAAGGGAGGGAGAAAAAGAGGGAGAGGAAACATTGGTGTGAGAGAGAAACATCGATTGGTTGCTGCTTGTACGGGCCCCAACAGGGGACCGACCCGCAACCCCCAGATGTGCCTTGACCAGGAATTGAACCTGCGACCTTTTGCTTTGTGGGATGACACCCAACCAACTGAGCCATCGTATCTGGTCAGGGCACATTGTATCTTTTTAAAGCTGGGTTTTTGGTGGCTGCTGTGGTCAAACAAGTACCATGAAAAATCAAATGTGGAATATTGTATGGTGTCTAGTCCGACTCCAAGGTTTGAGAACACTTTAGTACCCAGCAGGCACACACATCTCATTTGTAAGTAATTATGGTCATTTAAAATGAAATAGAAATATTATCTTTTTCTAATTATGTGTGTTATTTTTTTCATATTGTCACTAAGTTATTAGGGCTTAAACACGTAGTAATTCATTTGGCCCTTAGTATTTAAAGAGAACTCTTAGTTTGTTGGGGTTTTTTTTTTGGCTAAGAGGCACTTCAAAAAAAAATTGCGACAGTAAGGATGCTGTGAACTGGGGAAGTTCAGGAACCTTCTGGTGTAAGGGGCTGGAGTGATGTGGGGCAGTGGGACTGACCGGCTTGGATCGGGTGTTTGAACGAGCTTCTGGCATTTGGGCAGGGAGCTGAGTGAAATGGAGTGAGCACCATGGGGATGTGGAGGAGAAGCATTCCAGGCAGAGGGACCTGCGAGAGCAAAGTCTCTGAGTTGGGAATGAGCTTGACATGTTCCAGGAACAGCAAAAGAAGAAGTGCGGCAAAACCAGATTGAGTGATGTTTAGCACAGAACACAGTGGGCGACTAAGAGAGGCCTGGAGGCCAGGTTAGGTAGGGCGCCATCAGTTCTCTTCAGGGGGTTGGATCCTCTTCTCAGTGCCTGGAAAGCTCTTTGAAAGTTACAAGCAGGGAAGTAACTTCATCAGGTATAGTGATATACTTATTTCCCATTCACTCTGGCTGCTGTCTGGAAAACTTACAATAGCAGTGTAAGTGTGGAAGCTCAAGAACATTTAGGAAGCGGCTATTATAGACTTGGTGGGAACTTGCAGGTACATTTTTGAAAGTAGAACTTGCTTGAATCTGCTGATGAATTAGATGTGGGTGTAAGGGGGCAAAAAAGGGAGTCACCAGTGAGTCTCAGATTTTAATTTTGGGATGCTGGCTGAATGATGGTGGCATTTACTGGGAAAGCCAACTGTAAGAATCTGGAGCTTTTGTCCAGGCCGAGATGTAAATGTGGGAGTGATCAGCATGGGGGTGGTTTTTTTGTTTGTTTGTTTGTTTGTTTTGTTCATTTTATTTTATTCTTTTAAAATATATTTTATTGATTATGCTATTACAGTTGTCCCGTTTCTCCTCCATCATTCCCCCCACCCTGCACACCCTCTCCCACCCACATTCCCCCCTTTAGTTCATGTCCATGTGTCATAAGTTCTTTAGCTTCTACATTTCCCATACTATTCTTGCCCTCCCCCTGTCTATTTTCTACCCACTATCTATGCTACTCATTCTCTCTACCTTTCCCCCCATCTCCTCCTCCCACGCCCTTGTTGCTAACCCTCCATATGATCTCCATTTCTGTGGTTCTGTTCCTGTTCTGGTTGTTTGCTTAGTTTGCTTTTGTTTTAGGTGTGGTTCTTAATAGCTCTGAGTTTGCTGTCTTACCAGGACGTCCAGGAAGCTCAGAGAGTCCCAAAGAAGTTGGGCCCAAGGAGGAACACATCAAGGCAAATCGTAATTACATTAGCCAAGATTAAAATGAAGTAGAGAATTCTAGAAGCAGCAAGGAATAAGGGGACAATCACCTACAAAGGAGTTCCCATCAGACTGTCAGCTGATTTCTCAAAAGAGACCTTCCAGGCAAGAAGGGGCTGGAAAGAAATATTTGAAATCTTGAAAAGCAGGGACCTGCATCCAAAATTGCTCTATCCAGCAAAGCTGTCATTTAGAATGGAAGGGAAGATAAAGTGCTTCTCAGATAAGGTCAAGTTCAAGGAGTTCATCATCACCAAGCCCTTATTATATGAAATGTTAAAGGGACTTATCTAAGAAAAAGAAGATCAAAAATATGACAATGAGGGGGTGGTTTTTAAAACCATGAAATCACCTAGATGAGAAAGAGTATGGCTAGAGAAGAGATGATCCCAGGACCTTGACTGGGGTCGTCATTCCTGTGAGTGAGGGGTAGGTGGTTGGAGAAAAAGCGGTGTCTTCAGGGACTAAAGAAAGTACTTACTGGCCTTGGCTGGCATGGTTCAGTGTATTGAGTGCTAGACTGTGAAGCAAAGGGTTATTGGTTCAATTCCCAGTCAGGGCACAGGCTTGGGTTACAGGCCAGGTCCTCAGTAGGGGGTGCCGAGAGACAACCGCACGTTGATGTTTTTCCCTCTTTTTCTCCCTCCCTCTCTCTCTAAAAATAAATAAAATCTTTTAAAAAGACTTTATAAAAAAGTAATTACTGGAGGAAGGAGTGGTCAGTCATCTATCAAGTGCTGCCTCAGGGGCAGAAATGGAGTTAGCTGGAAACTGGGAATTGAGCACTGGATTTGGCAACCGGAAGGTTACCAGTAACCTTAACACAAGCCATTGCAGTGGAGTACAGCAGGTCCCTGAATAACGTCATTTCATTCATCATTTCATTCTAACATTAACGAGAGGGGGAAAAAATCAATTCCTGGCCAGGGCTGCTGTCTATGGCTGCTGTCTGTGTGGAGTTTGCACGTTCTTCCCATGACTGCGTGGGTTTTCCCCCAGCATCCTGAAGATGTGCATGTGGTGAACTGGGTGTCTAAACTGCCCCAGTCTGAGCGAGTGGGGGTGGAACGAGCGGCCCTGGAAGCGCGTCCTGTCCAGGGCGGGTTCCCACTGCAGCTTCCCACCTTGCTCCCTGAGCTGCTGGGTCTTTAATGAGAGGTTTTGTGATCAGAATTATGCCATAGGAGCTTACTTCTTGTTTGTGTCAATTAGCCTATGGTAAAATGGGTATTCTTGTATGTCATTTGCTTAAAGGCAGTTTGCAAGAACCTACTGACAGAATTAAGTAAGGACTTACTCAAAGAACATATATGAAGGACCACGGACACGGACAACAGTGAGGGGACTGATTATGGAAGCAGGGGGTGGGCTGGGTGGAGGGAGGGTGAAGGGAGAAAAGTAGGATAACTGTAATAGCATAAACAATAAAATACTAAAAAAAAGAAAAAGGAAGTACTTACTGTAATAGGGAACAGAGGCCCAGCTGCAGAGGGTTGAGAAGAGAACCGGAGGTGAGGCAGGGACTGGATAAGCCTTTCAAAGAGTTTTGAGTTCACTCCCCAGTATGACTTTTAAAAAAATGTTATTTTAGAACAGTTTTAGGTTTTCAGAGAAGTTGTGGTGATAGTACAAAAAGATTCTATATATCCCACACTCGGTTTCCCCATATTACATTAGTTATGGTGTGTTTTTCATAATTAATAAACCAATATTGATACATTACTATTAGCCAAAGTTCACATTTTATTCAGGTTTCCTTTGTTTATACCTTATGCCCTTTTTTTGTTCTAGGGCACCACCTTAGGCTTTTCTAGGCTGCGACTATTTCTGACTCCTTTTTCTTTTCTTTTTTTTACTTTTTTTTTCCTTTTAGATTTTATTTATTTATCTTTAGAGAGGAAGGGAAGGAGAGAGGGAGAGAAACATCAATGTGCGGTTGCCTCTTGTATGTCCCCTGCCGGGAACTGGCCTGGCAACCCAGGCATGTGCCCTGACTGGGAATCGAACCGCGATCCTTCGGTTCGCAGGCCCGTGCTCAATCCACTGAGCTGTACCAGCCAGGGCCACCTTTTTCTTTTTTTTAAAGAGAAACATTGACTTTTTTTGTTGTTCCACCCATCTATGCATTCATTGGTTGTTTCTTGTACGTGCCCTGACCGGGGATCAAACCCACAACCTTGGTGTACTAGGATGATGTGCTAACCAACTGAGCTACCCAGCCAGGGCCTCTTCCTTGTTTTTGATGGCCTTGACAGTTTTGAGGAGTGCTCATCAGGTATTGTGTGGAATGAGCCTCAATTTGGATTTGCCTGGTATTTTTCTCACAATTAGACTGGGGTGATAGGCTTTGGGAGGAAGATGGTGGAAGTGGAGCAGCATTCTCATCACACAAAATTGTATTATCCACGTCGCTGTTGCTGTGAACCTTATGCACCTGGCTGAGTCACGTTGGTCCCTGCAGTTAGCCTTGCTTCTGCCCCTGCGTACTCCTCTCTTCGGAAGGATGTCAGTGTGTGTAGCCCGTACGTGAGGAGTGGGGAATCATGCTTCCTCTCCTTGAATGCAGCTTATTTACCTAAATTATCTGGAAGTTTTCATAGGAGTTAGTTTCTTCTCCTCTATTAATTTTTTATTCAATTATTTATATCAGTATGGACTGATAGCTATTTTATACTTTGAAGTATAATCCAATACTGTTTTTTTATGTTGTTGCTCAAATTGTTCCAACTGCCTTTCAGTTGGCTCCTGTGTCCCTTTGACACACCCTGATCATGGTGGGATTTTTGTGTTTGTTTTTCAAGCACTTTCTTATTTGCTGGTACTACCTAATGTGCCAGGCTCATCTTTTATATTTCTTGCCACATTCATGAAATAACTGCATCTCAAGGAGCCCTGGATCCTTAAATTGGAGAATGGTATTAGAAACCAAGACCTGGACATAAAGTGTGGTCCTTGCTACCAGCGTGTTCTTGCTTCTAGGCCCTCCTGATACTACAAAATGCTCCAGACTAGTACAGTGATGCTGGGGTGAGGAAGACAGTGATTTGAGAGGCATTTAGGAAGCAAAATTGAAAGGCCTTGGTGATTCATTGGGGGTGTTGAAATGTAATTCTTTTCTTTTTAGTGTGTAATGGTTTTTATTTATAACTTTATTGGCAAAAGAGAAGAGGGATAAGTTTGTAAAACAGACCATCACAGGGCATTGCAGCTGATCCTGTCAGATTACAGAAGTTTCATTTTAATTGTTCATCTAATTGTCCAAAGATGTACAGCTCTAAATCTGCATATGCAGTTTCCTTGTCGAAGTGCAGTTCTCATCTTTTAGGCAGTCTTTTAAACATAGAAATACAAAAGAAAGAAAATCACCCTTTAAAAACTACGTTAAATAAAGGGTATCTTAAATTTAAATTTATGTTGTTCTTGTGGTAACGTGGCCCATGAAGATCAAAAGCTGGCAAAGTAGTAACACTTTCTACTTGAGTGGACAGTTAAAAACGATCAATCATTTTGTACAATGACCATATTTTCAATTCATGAACTACTCTGAACTTAATGTGAGATATAGCCAAAGACAAGACATAGAGAGAATATTCCTTTTTTGGAGCAGACTAAGCCATCCAAAATCAGTGTGGGAAATAAACATCCAGCTGAAGAATTCTAGGTGGAAAAACTTAATGTCAATTTCAATTCATGCTGAGCTGGCTTCAATTTTTTCATTGACTTGTTTATCTCATTCTTCTAAATTAAGCATGTTTAATTTTTGTAGTTCATCCACACCTTCCCTGCCTCCCCCTCCGCACCCCCCGTAAAAAGATTTTCATCAACAGGAAGAGCATTGGTGGCTCCATTTACCTGTCCCTCCCCTTAGTTGTCCTCTTCTAAATCGCTTCTTTTTTTACTTGATTGTTATTCTATTACAGTTGTTCCAGTTTTTTCCCCTTTTCCCTCTTCTACCCAGCCCACCCCTCTAAATCACTTCACCATTTTCAGCCCTATGTCTGGAAACTTCACTTAATTTATTTTCATCTTTTTCTGAAGTACATGTGCTGAATCTTTCAAGACTAGCTACAGTAATACCTGTCTCATCTATATTTCTTGGGATGTACAGGCTTAAATCTATGTCATTTATGCTCACTGAAGCATCAGCCTCATCACCACCTGTTCCTTGGGTGTAGCAGGTATTACCTACTTTCTTCTTATCATCGTTAATCAGTTCAGGGTGAAATTCAAACACCTCATGAACACTGATCACTAATGCTTTCCCTGCTTTGAAGTCTGCTTTCCTTCTTTCCACATCTTGCTTAAGCTTATCAGTTTTTTCTTGTCTTTTCCTTTTCTTCCATGGAGGAAAAGATTGGAGAGTAATTTTGGTAAAATTTGGACTAGGGCCGAACACTCTTTTCAATTAAATCTTCTAATGAAATTTCATCTTCTTTCTTTTCTTTCTATTTATCTTTTTTCAATACAAATCCAGGAGGAAGTGCATGACAACACATGCAAATATCGCCCCCTCCAGGGTGTTCCCCAAATCAGCCACATTTGTTTTCAGTAGTTTCAAGGACATGCTTGCACACTATTTGAGTTTTTGTTTTTTCTTTTTGCCTCACTGTGCCTCTTTTTTTTTTTTTTTTTTTTTTTTTTTTTTTTTTAAGATTTTATTTATTTCTTAGAGAGGGGAAGGGAGGGAGAAAGAGAGGGAGAGAAACATCAATGTGTGGTTGCCTCTCATGCGCCCTCTACTGGGGACCTGGCTGACAACCCAGGCTTGTGCTCTGACTGAGAATGGAACCAGCGACTCTTTGGTTCACAGGCTAGCATTCAATCCACTGAGCAACACCATCCAGGGCTCACTGTGCTTCTTGTTCACTACTTCTTCCAGTTTTTTTCCCCCATCCCAATCAGTTATCCATAGTATCTTTTTCAAGTTCTTTATCTCTTGGATCAATGTAAACAAATACTTCCCTTCTCACATTTCCTCTCCAGAGTGAGGTCATGAGAGAAGAACTTACACTTATCTGCACCTTATTTTTTGATCAGCAACTACAGTTTTGAACAGCTCACTTAGCTCTCGCAATTCTTTCTTATCTTTCTTCAATTTCCTTTCAGCTTCACTTCATTCTACCTGATGTGTATTTTGTTGACCAAATTTAACTTGATGAGTGACAGCCTTGATAAACTTCTTTTGCTTTGCTCCTTTCTTATTCTTTAGGCCAAAAGCTTTGTCTTCGATAATCTCCTTTTTCCCTTGCTCCACCTTTTAGCTGCACCCATCCTGAGCCTGTTTCTTGGAGGGCATTGCAGAGACAGGTGGCACCAGCCAGACTGAGGCACAGCTAGGCACCATCAGGGTATCAGGCCCTGTGGCTGGAGTAAGAGGAAGATGTGGGCCCTGTCATCATTTTCATGTTTCAAATGATTGTGTTTTCTTTTCACTCTAAAGTTTGTTTTTTCTGGTTCATGTGAATGCGTGCTTAAAAAGTCCATGTTTAGTGACAGTCCTCGGAACAAAATTCTTCAGTGATGTTTCTTGCCTCTGGTGCTCCTTATGATTTGCGTATGGAAGCAGCATCTCTCTGCGGCCTCTTAGTGCTGTTCCCTGTTGACAAGAGATCTGGGTTTTAAGGTGCAGAGAAGCTACTGGCCCATGACTTTGCTTTTTTTTAAAGTATATTTTATTGATTATTCTATTACAGTTGTCCCTTTTTCTCTCTCCCCTTTATCCCCCTCTGCTCTGCACCCACCCCTGCCCCCAGCATTCTCCCCCATAGTTCATGTCCATGGGTCATACATATAAGTTCTTTGGCTTCTTCATTTCCTCTACTATTCTTAACCTCCCCCTGTCTATTTTGTGCTTACCAATTATGCTTCTTATTCTCTGTACCTTTTCCCCATTCTGCCCCCTTCTCCTCCCTGCTGATAACCCTCTATGTGATCTCCATTTGTGCGAATCTGTTCCTCTTGTTTGCTTAGTTTGTTTTTGTTTTTAGGTTCAGTTGTTGATAATTGTGAGTTTATTGTTGTTTTGCTCTTCATAGTTTTTGATCTTCTTTTTCTTAGATAAGTCCCTTTAACATTTCATATAATAAGGGCTTGGTGATGATGAACTCCTTTAACTTTGCCTTATTTGGGAAGCACTTTATCTACCCTTCCATTCTAAATGACAGTGTTGCTGGATGGAGTAATCTTGGAGGTAGGTTCTTGCCTTTCTCATGACTTGGAATACTTCTTTCCAGCCCCTTCTTGCCTGTAAGTTTTTCTTTTCAGAAATCAGCTGATAGTCTTATGGGAACTTTTTTGTAGGTAACTGTCTCCTTTTCTCTTCCTGCTTTTAAGATTCTCTCCTTATCTTTAATCTTGAATAATTTAATTATGATGTGCTTTGGTGTGTTCCTCCTTGGGTCCAATTTCTTTGGGACTCTCTGAGCTTCCTGGACTTCCTGGAAGTCTGTTTCCTTCACCAGATTAGGGAAGCTTTCCTTCATTATTTTTCAAGTAAGTTATCAATTTCTTGCTCTTTCTCTTCTCCTTCTGACACCCCTATGATTTGAATGTTGGAATGTTTAAAGTTGTCCCAGAGGTTCCTAAGTCTTCCCTCATTTTAAAAAAAAAATTTATTTATTTTTAGAGAGAGGGGAAAGGAGAGAGGAAGAGAGGGAGAGAAACATCAATGTGTGGTTGCTTCTTGCACATCCCCTACTGGGTACCTGGCCTGCAACCCAGACATGTGCCATGACCAGAGACCCTTTGGCTTGCAGTCTGGCACTCAGTCCACTGAGCCACACCAGCCATGGCTCTCCTAATTTTTTTTGAATTCTTATTTCCTCATTCTGTTCTGGTTGAATGTTTATTTCTTCCTTTTGTTCCAATCTTTGATTTGAGTCCCTGTTTCTTTCCCTTCACTGTTGGTTCCCTGTACATTTTGCTTTATTTCACTTTGCATAGCCTTCACGTCTTCCTCTATTTTGTGTCTGTACTCAATCATTTCTGTGAGCATCCTGATTGCTAGTGTTTTGAATTCTGCATCTGATAGATTGGCTCTCTCCTTGTTGCTTAGTTCTTTTTCTGGAGTTTTGATTTGTCCTTTCATTTGGGCCATATTTCTTTGTCTGGGCACACCTGTTACGTTGTAAGAGGCAGAGCCTGAGGTATTCGCCAGGGCAGGGCAACTCATTTCTCTATGTTGTGGCACTGTCTGTGGGGGAGGGGTCAGAGAGGGAACAATGCCACTTGCTCTGCCCTCTTCCTGCTTTCAGTCACTTCCCTCACTATCCACAAGCAAATTGGGCCCTTCTGGTGCTGATTCCCAGGTGTCTCTCCTGTGAGACTGGGAGTTTCTCCTGCAGCCTCAACCCCCACAGGTTTTTACAGCCAGAGGTTTTGAGGCTTTAGTTTCCTGCACAGGATCCCTGAGTTGCGTGGTGTCTCACTCTCCAGTTGTTTCTCCCCAGTTGTCCTTCCCAGCTTATCTGCACACAAACATGGAACTGCCTGGTCTGCCAGTCGCCATCTCGCCTGCCCAGCCTTGCCACGTGTCCCCTTCCCCCCAGGCTGCCTTTCTCCACCCCTCCTACTGGTCTGGATGAATGTTTCTTCTTTAACTCCTTGGTTGTTGGACTTCCATACAGTTCGATTTTCTGGCAGTTCTAGTGTGTTTTTGTTTTTAAATTTGATGTTGTCCTTCTTTTGGTTGTGTGAGGAAGCAAAGCGTATCTACCTATGCCTCCATCTTGGCTGGAAGTCTAACTTTCTAATTATTAATTTTCTAATGATCTTGTTTTAACAGCTTTCCCCAAATATTTCTTTGTTGCAAGTGCTTGGACCCTTTGGTTTTCAAAGGCAATTTGTTGACAGTGACAAACTCTTCTCATTCTCTAGGGTACTTAGGCCCTTTCCAGTATTAGATATGTAACCCTTGCCTTTTTCTGCCTTGGAATTGAAGTGTCCTTTGCAGAAAGTGGTAATATGGTCACTATCTTATATTTTATAGTATGTTGTGTGGTTTCAGAGTGCTTACTCACACGTCAGTTATTCGATGCCTACAACATATCTGTGAGGAAGGTAGGACAGGTCAAGTTACTGAGACTTGGAGAGGTTAGGTGACTTGCCCAAAGTCAAAGGACAATAAATAGCAGAGCTGGTGATACAACTTAGGTTTGCAGATAATTTAGCTTTATTCCTTCTGTAATGCACTCTGTCTCCAAGAAAAGGGAGTCAGACTCGCTGTGAGTGTTATGTTTTCAGCAATAAAGACATCCAGATGAAATCCCTTTCTCCCCCTCTTGGTATGCGCTGTGGGAGCTTCAGCCAGACATCAGCATAGGCCTTCCCTATGCTTTTGAGCAATATGTGGACTACCGATAACTCCTAGTACAATAGGAGAAGCTGCGGCCTGTATGTTAGAGTATATGTAAGTATATTTTAATTCCTTGTCTCTCCCCTTAGGTGGTTCTCACTTGGATGATTTGAGGCCAAATGGGAAAGGCCTGTTTGTGGACCAAAGCTCCCGGGGTCATGATAAACCAGACAACTTGTTGACGAGGTAATGCAGCTCTCCTTTCACTGCTGCCTCTTAGGACTGAGGTTTTCCTCATTATAGAACTGAACCCATTACTGTGCATGATGTATTGAGTAAATTGTCCTGGGGTAGCTGGCCTAAGAAATGTTGGATATTTATTGAGCCCTTAGTGTGTATGCCAGGCACCATGCACTTACATGGATTATTTTATTTTAACCTCACAGGTAGGTACCATGATCATTTCTGTCTTACAGCTAAGGAGAAACAGGTGAGAAGTTACATAACTCATCCAAGATCTAGACCTAGCAAGTAGCAGATCTAGGATTTGAAACTGGCAGCCTAACTCTACCTTAGAAATGTAGATTAGAAATGTTTCAATTTCTCCCTCCTATTATTTTAGGTGTTTCCTGACTCTGAAGAGTTGTCTGCTTTCATTTTTATTTACTCCTTTCTTTTTTCTCATGTGCTATCACATTTACTCTGCACTCTGGTTCCCCCTGCTGACCAGAGCCAGGATCTTCTGGTCAAGAGAATACTTTCTTGTGTCAGTATTTTAATTTTGTATTTAAGAACTTTAACTTACTAGCCTGATCTACCATTCTCAATTCACTTTTGAGCCTTCTTTGTACCCATAGATACATTTTTTTAATTGTCATTTGAGGATATGTTTTTTTAAAGTTCATTTTAGGGATGGTGTGAGGGGAGGGGTAAAGAGAGGCAGAGAGGGAGAGAGAGGGAGAGGAACATGGATGTGACAGAGAAACATTGATTGCCTCCTGTATACACCCCAACTGGGGATCAAACCCACACCCTTTTGGTGTATAGGACAATGCTCCAACCACCTGAACCATTGGGTCAGGGCCACATAGATACAGTTTAACATGGCCTTAATTAATATAGGGTAGGGCAAATAGGTTTATAGTCATTTGTATAGAAAACAATATAATAACTAATAAATAATAATAAAAGAATAAACTGTGTTTCCCATACACACAACTGTAAACCTGCTGTTACCACACCTGTATGTACATCAAACACTATGTGGCATTTATTTAGTGTCAGAAATTACTTCAGATGCTTTACATATCTTAATTCATTAAATGATCTTCAACAAAAGTTTCTGGAGCTATTATCATGATTCTGTACATGTCAAATTTTGTTTAACTTTAAAGTTGGCAGTTGAATAATTTTTAGTATAACTATTAAAACTGCACAAATAAGAATGAGATACAACTTTTCGTTGCCTTTTGCGGGGGAATCCCTCCTCTGGAATAGAGATGTGGCAAGATTATCAAGTCGAAGGGTCTGGACTGTTCCGTGGTCTTGTCACGTGAGGTGCCCTGTCACCATCCAGCTGCACGAATCATTGATGCTGGCTCTTGTTTGTCTCATTTGAAGAAAGAGAGGGTTAGATTAGAATATCTTCGAGGATATTTGAGATTCTCTGAATTTATTATCAGACAATCTCTGAACCAATGTGCTATATAATCAACAACATAAAAGTAGTGTTGTTTTGGCAAGTAAGCTTTCCTTTAGCCTCCTTTAGTCTTCTGTGACTCAGATGCTTGTGTGTGGAAACTTTAGCTTTATATTTATTTCATGCTGAAAGACTCATCAAAATATGGTAAAAAAATTGTTTTTGTTTTTTTCTAGACAGACTAAATCCAAGTCAGCAATGACTGACATGGTTCGCTCCTCCACTATCATGGTATCAGACAAGGCTCATATTTTGTCAATGCAGAAGTTTGGACTGAGAGATACAATCGTGAAATCACATCTGGTGCAGAAAGAAGAGGACTATACCTATATCCAGAACTTCAGGTAGCTAACTGGGTCTTAGATTGTTCTCAAAGGAAAATGGTCATTCAGCTCTCTGAAATTGAAGTACTTTCCCCCATCCCTACTACCCTGGATATGAAAGCAAATCCTGCTACAGAATGTCCCCTATCATTTTCTAAATGAGTGATTCCTTTCACTCCTCATTAGCAAGTGTTAGTTCTGTGCCTTCTCTGGCCAGGCTCTGTGGGCAGCGGCAGGACCGCAGCCTGTGGGTGGGTAGTTACAGGAGCATCCGAGGAGCGGTGGGGGTGCGAAAGAAGGAACACTGTCCTGGCGTTGGTGTATCCCCTGGTCATTCTGGGTCTTTGTAGAAAGAGATTTAGGTTGAAGTTAGTAAAATGAAGTTAGTGTTTGGTAACTTTTTAGGTGAGTTTACTGAAAGTTAAATGAGTAAAGATTGCATGATCTGCTAGATCTTTTAAAATTACTGCATCGTGACCATAAAACAAAGGAACATCGCTTCTAGGGACAGAAGTGGTCAGTCGTGGTGAGTACTGCGGTTGCTTTCCTTCTGAAAGGAATTACCAAGGTGCTTTTCATTATTTTCACGTTTGTAGCATGCACAGGGTAAAGGATCATTTTGTGGATTACAGCTCTCTGACTGCTGTTAAACCTAAGTCGGAATGTTCAGAGTAGGCCTGTATTGTTTGAAGTTATCACAAAAGCAACAAATTATCACAGCAGACTGATGTCATTGGTCCAGGTTAGATGTGGCATTTTCTATGTCATAAAATTCTACTCCAGAGAGGCTGAAACCAGCATGAAGTGTGTTCCCCTGTGGTCTCCATAGTCCTCCTGACTGACTGACTGATTCTCTTTGGCGACAGGTTTTTTGTGGGAACATACAATGTGAATGGACAGTCTCCCAAAGAATGCCTCCGGCCCTGGCTGAGTCACAGTACCCAGGCCCCAGACGTGTACTGTGTAGGGTGAGTGCTTCTCTCCCGGTCACTTTGCATTCTCAGAAATGCATAGCTGCGGCTGAAGGGATGGGGACATGAATACGGGGCGGGCCAAAGCAGGTTTACAGTTGTCGGTATGGAAAATAATTCAATAAGTAATACAAATAGTGATACAAGAATAAACTCTGTTTCACATACTCACAACTGTAAACCTACTTTTGCCCATACCTGTACATACCCGAGCCTTCATAGCAGGTGAAGGAATTGAAGAATAGACATGTGCTTAATAGCAGCTGCTTCTCTGTTGGATGCTCTTCCTCCTGGTAAACACATTTCTGGCATGATTAAAGTGATATGCTTGGCATTTACATGCTGGTGTTGAATTTTCAGTATGATCCTCTGATAAAATCACTGCACCTTGAACTGACTTGCATTACTTACAGATTTCAACCCTTTGTTGGTCATGAAGCAAAAATAACTTTTTCTAGGGAAGGAAGGTTAGCTTTAAAAAAAAAAAGTCCCATCAGCCTTTCCTTTTGTTTCACACTTTTTGTCCTCCTACTTCTATACTGGGCATTGTTGATGGCGAGGGGGCAGCAAAGAAGCCTGCATGGTGAAGCGGAAAGGGCTGGGGGTTTGGGGTGTACGCGGACCTAGGTTCGAACTCATTTGCCGCTTGGTGCTTCTGTGGTCTTGTGGTCTCGGATGTAAAATGCAGAGGCTTCCAGCTACATCACAGGCTGGTTATGGAGGGGAAATGGCCTGCTGCCCGTGAAAGCACAGGTGAGTCCCTGAGCATTTCGACCCTCAGCTCTAAGTGTTTGCTTTTCTTTCCTCGCGAGGGCCCTGCAGCTTAACCAGAAAGCCGGGGTTTACACGCCCAAAAGAATCTGAGAACATGTCACCTTGTGCACTACCTTCTCTGCTCTCTGACTGCTTGCTTCTCCTGACAGCTTCCAGGAGCTTGATCTGAGTAAGGAGGCCTTTTTCTTCCATGACACCCCAAAAGAGGAAGAATGGTTTAAAGCTGTGTCAGAGAGTCTTCATCCCAATGCCAAGTATGCGAAGGTAAGAGAGGAGTCAGGGACCTTTGAATTTCAGGTTGTCACGCAGGGAAGTTCTAAGACAATCTTTCACTTTTTCCATAAGCCAGTCCTAGTTATCCTGCTATTTTGCTTCTACATCCTCCATAAGAGGCACCTGTGGGTGGGAACGATTTAAGTCTCAGCACTTACAGGCTGTTTAGGTCATCACAGAACGTGTTAAGTGATTTGAATGAGTGATTACCCTGGGTACGAGTGTGGAGAAGGAGACACATTACCACCCTCAGCCAGCTTCGAGACCACTTTTCCTTTGGGGTATTTATTCCTGTTTTCAACCTCTGTTCAATACCGTGACTTGAATGTTTGGCTCTGTTTTCCAGGTGAAGCTCATCCGACTGGTTGGGATCATGCTGCTGTTATATGTCAAACAGGAGCATGCAGCATACATCTCGGAGGTGGAAGCTGAGACTGTGGGGACAGGCATCATGGGGAGGATGGTGAGTTCTTGGTGGTGTGTTTGGCACTCTGAGGGTCTGGGTCCCTAAGGTTTTGACCCCACTTCTCATGATGCCTTGATTGCAGGTGTCCATTTTGAGAATGCTAGTATCGCAAAGTAAACTGTACCCTCAAGCAGGACTAGACCAAGCAGACCATTTAGAAATCATATTTTGGGGAATTGCTGGCTGATTTGCCCAACTAGCACAGATCTTTGTGTTTGCTCCACACGAGTGCCTCTAGTTTATCCTCCCATCTAATCCGTGAAATACATTGCAGAAACTATATTGGGTCACAAAGGAAAAGAAAGAATGCTGATGAAGATGTGCATTTTCCTCTTCTTGAGGCTATGGAAGCCCTGCTTTTAGGTTCTACTGCAAGAACTCAGCTTTCCATGGAGAAGGGAGAGCATGTAGCTCTCCTGTGGTTTAGTGGAAAGTGAACTCAGCTTTGCCATGGACTGGCTAGTCATTCTGCCTTTGGATTTGTCTTCTTCCCTGTAAAATACAGACAATAACACTGCTTTACTTACCTCACAGGATTATCATGAAGACTAGTCAAGAGAAAACATCTTGAAAGTCTGCGGGTTTAAACGACTAACACGACGAGGGGGTGAACTGGATTTCTTTGGGCTCCTTTCACAGGGCAACAAAGGAGGAGTGGCGATCAGGTTCCAGTTCCACACCACCAGCATCTGCGTTGTGAATTCTCACTTGGCGGCCCACACCGAAGAGTACGAGAGGAGGAACCAGGACTATAAGGACATCTGTTCTCGGATGCAGTTTTGCCAGGTTGACCCAAGCCTTCCCCCTCTCACCATCAGCAAGCACGAGTGAGTCTGGGTTTCTGGCCCAAATGGGCCGCCGCTCCCGGTGTGCAGAGCTGCGGGCTCTCTGTTTTGTGAGGGAGGTAGCTGGGGGCAGGCGGGAGGCTGCCGCTGCTGCAGTGGGGGCTCTAGTCAGCTCCCAGTTACGCGTGGATCACGCCCCTTGGGAACGCGAGGTTTCCTAACTTGCCAGACCTAGAACTGTTCTCACATCATGTGTCCCTGGAAAATGTGTAAGATCGATTGTAATATGGGTCTGCCTCGATACATCTCAAGGAAAACAACCAAGAGTGAGCGCCTCAATTCCAGGTGTTAGAAGTATGTTTTAGCACTTTATACATAAGTTCTTTCTAGTAGCATATGTAATTGAGGATGACTGCATTTGGCTGCCTTCACTTAGTCTTTGGTACCTCAACTTTATAAAGATATAGTTACAGCTGCCAGGAGCACCTTATGCTAATTTTTGTTATCCTCTTCATTTCATTTATTTCTAAAACTTACTCTATGTCTACATTTAAGGGATCTTAGAATTTCAGACTTGAAAGTAACACTTGAAGCTTGTGCCACTTCTTTTGTAAAGAGGAAGAAGCCACTGGGGCTGTGGTGTCTGCCAGGGAGTGTACAGAGTCAAGCCTCTCTTCCTGCCTGCCGCCATGGTGGAACTCTCTTGAGCTCACCGGTGTCCTAGAAGCTTACAGGATGGCTTTTCTTCTCCAGGGAACCTAGCAGGGAGTGTATCTTCCCTTCTGCTAAACCTGCAGCATCCTAGTTTGTGAGGTTGCAACTTGCATGTCACTTTGCTTTTGTGCTGGGGTGTGTATACTGCTGTGCAGATTCTCTAATGACTTGGTGCTTGGCTTCTGATAGAGCAGCATTGGACTTCGGTGGGGTGTGCAGTGTCATCTAGGAGCATTTGGTTATCTTTTTCCCCAAAGCATCAGGTGTAATAAAGCACCTGTCACACTCTGCAAAAAGAGCCAACCAATTCTATGGTGGTGGTTAAACCCAGACTCTCTTGTAAAGGTTGAGCTTTGTTTCAGAGGAATTCAGGTCTAGAAACAAAGGCTGAAAGTGTGTTTTGTGGACTGGAGTGTGCATGGAGGCAGAGGTGACATTGTGGCATCATCTAGTTCGGGGTCCCTGGGTGATTGACAAGTCTCTCAGTACTGGATCTTTTTTCCTCTTCCCAAGACTGAAGTAAATTATTGTCTTGCTTTTAGATCCTCTTACACTGTCTTTGCAACCATACAAGAATAAAATAGTCAAGGAAAACTCAGGGTGGTTTTTAATTAACATGGACCAAGATAATTGAGTAAGCAGCATGTTAGACATGGTATTAAAGAGAGAAAGATTTCCTGAGTGGCTGCATTGCTTTCCTACCCAGCTCCCAAGAGACTGAGCCTCAGGCGCCTTCTGTGAGAAGCCCACTGGATAAGACAGGAAAAGTCCCTACTAAACCCTGTCACCTTTGTGTTCTGTCCTCACAGTGTGATCTTATGGCTGGGGGACCTCAACTACAGGATAGAAGAGCTGGATGTGGAAAAAGTGAAAAAGCTCATTGAAGAGAAGGCCTTTCAAACTCTGCATGCGTATGACCAGGTACAGATGGCCACCTGTGCCCTCTCAGGCAGCGGTCCCCACTCTGTGAGGGTACAGGAAAGCTTGGCTTCCAACTCTCAGCCTCTTCTTCCTTGACTTGGGAGGTTCCCCTGAGGAGCTGATGTCTAGTCGTGGTTTTCTTTCACCTGCATTTCCCTCTTCCATAGTTGTCCCCTCCATGGCTTGTCCCTGGAGATGCCTAGTCTCCCTTGGGAGCAGGATCATGTTCTCTCTCTCTCTGTCTGCCTGCCTTGTGTGTGCTCATTCATTCATTCATTCATTCAAGTTGGGACTAAAGGGGCACCGGACTGCTCATAAATAATATACTTGATTTATTTTAGTTTATTTTTATACAGGGTCTGGCAGAAGTAACACCTGCTTGAGTGTGGTTGGTAGGGTAATAATATTGGTGTACTAATTTATAGTTTCAATTTGAACATTTCACCTAAAATGTCATATGATATGCTTGAATGTGATATTGTTATGGTACTGAATTACACACTTACGACTTTGTAATAAAAAGCTGTTATTTGTGCTGGACCCTATATTTTATGGATTATGCTATTGCAGTTGCCCTGGTTTTTCCCCCTGTGCCCCCCTCCACCCAGCACCACTGCTCCCTCAGGCAGTTGCCCCACCATTGTTCATGCCCATGGGTCATGTGTATAAGTTCTTTGGCTACTCTATGTCCTATTCTGTAGTTTACATCCCCATGGCTATTCTGTAACTACCTATTTGTACTTCTTGATCCCCTCACCTCTTCACCCATTGCTCCACACCACCCTCCCATCTGACAACCATCAAAGCACTCTCTGTATCCATGATTCTGTCTCTGTTCTTCTTGGTTGCTTAGTTTGTTTTTTAGATTCAATTGTTGACAAATACGTATTTTTACTCTTTTATTGTTCATAGTTTTGATATAGTTTTTCTTAAATAAGTCCCTTTAACCTTTCATATAATAATGGTTTGGTGATCATGAACTCCGTTAGTTTTTTCTTCTGGAAAGCTCTTCATCTGCTCTTTGATTCTAAATGTTAGCTTTGCTGAGTAGAGCAGTCTTGGCTGTAGGTCCCCGCTTTTCATGACTTTGAATATTTCTTGCCAATCCCTTTTAGCTTGCAAAGTTTCTGTTGAGAAATCAGCTGACAGTCTTATGGGAGCTCCCTTGTAGGTAACTAACTGCTTTTCTCTTGTTGCTTTTAAGATTCTCTCTTTATCTTTAACCTTTGGCATTTTAATTTTGTTGTGTCTTGGAGTGGGCTACTTTGCATCCATCTTGTTTGGGACTCTCTGTGCTTCCTGGACTTGCATGTAATTTCCTTCACCAAATTAGAGAAGTTTTCTTTCATTTATTTTTTCAAATAGATTTCCAATCTCTTGCTCTTTCTCTTCTTCTGGCTCCACTATGATATGAATGTTGGACCTCTTGAAGTTGTCCCATGGGCTGCTTATTATACTATCTTCATTGTTTTGGATTCTTTTTTCTTCTTGTTGTTCTGATTGGTTGGTGTTTGGTTCCTTATGTTCCAAATCATTGATTTGATTCTTGGCTTCATCCACTCTGCTGTTGTTTCCCTGTAAATTGTTCTTTATTTCATTAGTGTATCCTTCATTCCTGACTGGATCTTTTTTATGCTGCTGAGGTCCTCACTATGTTCACCAAGCATCTTTATAACTAGTGTTTTGAACTCTGCATTTGATAGATTGCTTATCTCCATCTCGTTTAAGCCCTTTTTCTGGAGTTTTTATCTGTTTTTTCTTTTGGGCCATGTTTCTTTGTCTCTTTGTTTTGGCAGCCTCCCTGTGTTTGTTTCTATGTATTAGGTAGAGCTGCTTTGACTCTGTGTCTTGGTAGTGTAGAGATGTCCTGTAGGGTCCAGTGCACCTCTGGACCCCACAGAGGGTCCCCATTACCCACACTGAGTATTCAAGGTGCATCTTCTGTGTGGGCTAAGTATACTCTCCTCTGGTAGTTGAGCCTTGGTTGCTGTTGGCAGATCAATAGGAGGGTTTTACCCAGGCAGTCAGCTGCAGCGATTGGCTGTGACTAGTGCCCACCAACCTCTACCTTCTGTGGAGAATCAGCTGTGCAAGGGCAGGGTAGTGGTGCTCCAATGTGGTCTGCAGCTAACCAGTGGGTATGCTGGCCCTGTGGTTTCCCAGGTGGTGCAGGCCAAGGTCAGCTTGCATCTGTGTTCTGCCCAGGGCCACCCTGCCTGAGCTATAAAGCAATCTGAGATGGCTGCTACTTGTGTTGGGCTTGGAGATTCCCAGGGGAATCCAAGCTGTGAGTCTAGGTTGGATGCTGCTAGTGCTGGGCCTGAGGCTCACTGAGGCCAGCTGTTGTTTGCTTGAGAGGATTCAGGAAGTTGTATGAGCTAATACCAGCCATTCATATGGAAAAGCAGCTTGGGTGGGCCCACAAGTTGGGTGGGGGGTAGTCTCTGGGAATCTCCAAGGCAGGTCAAACAGTGTTAGCCAGGTTGATGGAGTCTCAGATATGGCACCAGCTTGCTGGCTCTTCTGGGGAGGGTTTAGAAAAGGGACAGTGGCATCTGTTCATCTTGATGCTGGACACTTCAGTTTCTCACTGTGTGCCACTCGTGCCTTTCAAGTTGCTACCCTGGTGCTGGAGCTCAGAGGGACTGAGTCTGAATAGGTGAGTCCGTGTCTGGGTTCTTTCAGAGGAACTGCTTGGGGCTCCAGCAGTTTCTTTCACTGACTCAATCCCCACTGGTTTTTGCATCCAGAAGTTGTGGGGACTTACCTTTCTGGCACTAGAACCCTGGGCAGGGGGCCTACTGTGGGGCTGGGACTCCTCACTCCCAAGGTACCCCTCTCAAATTTTTATCCACCACACCTGGGTGAGGGACCAGCCCATTCTGCGTCCACACCTCTCCTACCAGTCTGGATGGCTGTGGTTTCTGTAATTCTGTAGTTATCAGACTTCTGTTCAACTCAATTTCTGACGGTTCTGAGTGATGGTTGTTCTGTATTTTAGTTGTAATTTTGATGTGGTTGTGCAAAGAGAGTGAGCCATGTCTGCCTACGCTGCCGTCTTGACCAGAAGTTGTGATACTTGGTATATTTTAAATGATTTACTAGTTTTTTTTAATGTGCCTCCTGTTCCCCTCTCTTCCTCCTCCCCAGACCTGTCCAGTGTGAATGACAGCTCGTTTTCCTGAGTGGTTTTCTTCACTCCCAGTGGGAATCGGTTCTGTGACCTGCTTTTTTCTCCCGCCATCTATTGGTTAGCATTTCTGTCTGGGAGCATAAGCCATTTCACAGGATAAGAGAAATCAGTTTCTCTCTGACTTTCTTCAGGCTCCTCCTCAGTCGATTGAAAAACTGTTCCTTGGTCAGAATTGTTCAGAATGTTAAGGTTTCTTTTTAGTCTATGCTCCCTTTAATAATCATTAGTCTAAATCTTTCTGTTACCTTTTTTTCCCAGTATGGATTAATTGGAGGAGAAAAACCCTCAACTTTATATCTTTCTCTATGTAATATTTTTTTTTATTAACCCATTTTTTTTCTCTCCAGCTGTTTTCGTTTGTAAATTACTTTTATTCTCTATAATCCCCATTTCAGCCCTAACCCAGTTTATTCTCTTCTGTAACTGCCTGTTCATGGCCTCTGTATTCTGGTCTTAGGCATTCTCATTTTCCCGGGAGTTTAATGCTCATCTTCTCTTACCTTCTTTTTTGGTCTTTCCTCCAGTAAAAGTACCTGTTTTATGTGTTCTCTGCTTTCCAGGTGGTTTTAAGATCTATATATACCCATTCAAGGAGCATCAGCTTACCTTAATGCCTACATTTTTATTATTTCCTGTTGCTTTTGCTTTAATAGTTTATATTAGGAATTCACATTTTGGGGAATTTGGCAACTGTTACCTTCTACGTTAGAGCTGGCAGTTCTTCACCAGTCTGCTTAGTACCAAGCTGAGTGCAGGGGGTGCAGAGAGTCAGGGGCACCTGTGTTTTTTAATCTCTTGCTGAGAGTGATTTGGATGGGTCTTGTAGAATCAGTGCACCAGGAAGGATGCTAGCTATTACTGTAATGTGTCAGGCATTGTTCTAAGTTGACAGTGCACATTGCCAACAATCCTATGAAGCAGATTCTATTGTGAACCCAAAATTTACAGATGGGGAAACCAAGGTACACAGCTTCCTTTGGTTCATATAACTAATTGGGCAAGCTTCTTTCAAAAGTAGTTTCTAATTTAAATTAATTCATAATTGGTTTGGTACATTTCTACTATGCAGAGGGTCTGGCACAAATAATGCTGCCCCCCCCCCCTTTTTAAAAGATTTTATTTATTTATTTTTAGAGCAAAGGCAAGGGAGGGAGAAAGAGAGAGAGAGAAACATCAGTGTGCGGTTGCCTCTTTTTCGGCCCCCCACCAGGAACCTGGCCTGCAACCCAGGCATGCGCGCTGATTGGGAATCAAACCAGTGACCCTTTGGTTCGCAAACTGGCGCTCAAGCCGCTGAACCACACCAGCCAGGGCTATAACACCCCTTTTTTTATTACAAAACCTTTTATTACAAAATCATAAGCATGTAATTCAGTAACATAACAATATCACACTCAAGCACACCATGTGACATTTTAGGTGAAATGTTCAAATTAAAAACTATAAATTAGTACAGCCATATTATCACTCTACCAGCCACACTCAGGCAGGCCTTACTTCTGCTGGACCCTGTATTTCTATATGCATGGAAGCTCCCCTGTGCTTTATGGACTGTATCTTTCCAGACTCTTTTTCTGTGCAGTTTTATCTCTGTGTAATTGTGATAACTGTGTTACACAGATGAAGCATCTGGTGCCTAGAAGGGAAAAGCTCTTGTATGTTGGTACATACTCCTTATAGGGACATCTCAGTAAGATGGTACTCAGACCCCTTGGATGTAGGTACCTGTTATATAAAAGCCTTAAAAACTGTATAAAAGCGCCCTGGCTGGTATAGCTCAGTGGATTGATCGTGGACCTGTGAACCAAAGGGTCACCGGTTTGATTCCCAGTCAGGGCACATGCCTGGGTTGCGGGCCAGGTCCCTGGTTTGGGGCACCTGAGAGGCAACCACACATTGATGTTTCTCTCCCTTTCTTTCTTTAAAAAAACAAACAAACAAAAAACCTGTATAAAAGCAAAGGAAACATTAGCTTGCTCGTATTCCTGGAAGTTAGTTAACTTAAGATCTCACAGAGTAGCCTTGTCATGGGCCTAATCCCTTTGGGTTAGGGTTCAAATTTCAAAATAATTTCCTTTCTTCTGCTAATTTAAGGTTTGTCCTTTTTATTCTGAGAATTTTTTCTTCCATCCTTTTGTATAGCTAAAAATTCAGGTGGCTGCAAAGGCCGTCTTTGAAGGCTTCACAGAAGGCGAGCTCACGTTCCAGCCTACGTATAAGTATGACACTGGCTCCGATGAGTGGGACACCAGGTGGGTCAGAGGCTGCTTCAGAGGGTCAAGCAGATGGAAACCCTGAAATCAGGGAAGCACCTGCCCTCATGGCCTGAAGAAGAAGATAGGTTTACTGTGACTTCTTCCCCATGTTTGGTACTTAGATTAAACATTTTCTCTTGGTATCTGCTCATTAAGCAGCCTGCTGTCCTCCATGTTTTTGTTTTATTTTTTGACTTCCTTTTCCTTTGTTCCTTAATAATTTTTGTGACTGATTTACTTTTATGATATGCTTAGGGTGATGGTTCCAACTAACTTAGCTTGTATTTGGTTGTTGCATGGTAGTTCATATATTATGGTATACCATGCCCTGTTCGATACATTTTACTTGTATTATCTCATTTAATATTCTCATTTTCTAGATCAGGTAACTGAGGCATAGAAAAATTTAAGAGCCTTTCAAGCAGGCAAATGTAGAACCAGGGTTTGAACCCAGGCAGTAGGAATTCAGAGCCTGTTTTAACCACCATTTTTTCAGAATCATAGAGTACTTACTGTCAGATTACCTTTTGACTCTCACCTCATCCCCATAGGAGGCTAAAGAGCAGGGAGTCACTCTGAACAGTGTTTTGGATGATCCATAGGATACGTGTTATCTCTTGGTGTGCCCAAATCACTCCTGCCCCCTCAAATCACTGGGCTGCGGGGACCTGAGGCTCCGCCCTGTCACTCCCCAGCCGAGACGGGGTGCTGGCTAGGCAGTGCGTGCTGCTGTGCCTGTGACGGCCCCGGTCTGGACTTTGCATTTCAGTGAGAAATGTCGTGCTCCTGCCTGGTGTGACCGGATCCTCTGGAAAGGGAAGAACATCACTCAGCTCAGTTACCAGAGCCACATGGCCCTGAAGACCAGTGACCACAAGCCTGTCAGCTCAGAGTTTGACATTGGGGTAGGTGGGCTGCTGGTGCCAATTGTAATCATTCCGTAGGGCATAGTAGGTCCTTACAAGCAAGTCCACTTTTATCTCTCTGGCATCTTCTTCCTCTCTTGAATGTGATGTAGCTCCTCTAAAAATTGTTTTAATTTCAATCCAGGCTAAACCGTGCAGTGTGCACCTGATCTCGTCTGGTCTCTGAAAAATTGTTTTAATTTCACTTTAATTCATAATTGCTTTGGCATACTACTATTGTATGTTTCTATATACATGGAAGATACTCTTACTATTGAGACTTTTTCCAGACCTTTTCCCCTGCATTTACAAATGTATGTCGATATTCTATGTATAACATAGTAGAGGGTGATTTTAGAGGAGGTTTTTCCTTTTTTGTGAAGGAGATTGTATGTGTATTGTTCTGAGAACATCTTTTTCCCCCACTAACTATGTCTTAGGAGATCTTTATATGACACTAAGGGTAGAGCTTCTCTCCTCAACCGGCGACCTTTTATTTTGTGGGATGATACCCAAGTGACTGAGCCACACAAGTCAGGGCCACTAATTATTATTCTTATTAAAAATTTTATTATTTATCTTCACCCAAGGACATGCTTATTGATTTTAAAGAGAGGGGAAGGAAAGGAGAGACAGGGAGAGAAACACTGATGTGAGAGAGAAACATGGGTTGGTTGGCTCTCTGCGCCCTGATCTGGGCCAAACCTACAACCCAGGCATGTGCCCTGATCAGGAATCAAACCTGTGACCTTTTGGTTTATGGGATGATGCGCCAACCTATTAAGCCACACTGGCCAGGGCCCTCCTTATTGTTTTTAAAGCCTGCAAAACACTCCACAGTATGGATGAACCCTAATGTATATACTGATGGTCATCTAAGTTGTTTCCAAAGTTTTGCTAGTGTGTACAGTGCTATGGTGACCACCCTGCACATATATTTTTGTGTGCCAGTGTGAGTTTCTATAGAATGAAATTCATAGAGGTAAAATTAGTGGTTCAATGAAAAATGTATTTTAAATTTATTAGATTTTGCTAAGTTATCCTACCAACAATTTTTACCATTTACACTTCTGCCAGCCATGTATGAGCTTATTTTCCCCACACCCTGGCTAATATTGGGTTTTTAGCAATCTTTTAAATTTCTACCAACACAGTGAGCCAATAGGAAAAGACACTTCATTATTTTAAATTACATCTCCCTGGTTACTGGTGAAGTTGAACATCTTTTCATTTATTCCCTGTCTGCATCTCTTCTTCAGTGACTTCTGTGTTTCTTCATATTATCAATTCTCAAGGGTGCCAGTAGAGGCTTATCAGCATCCGTGAGGGTGTGGGTGGTTTGAAAAAAGCCTAATGAATATTATAATTAAAGTTCTATTATTGGAAAGTGACAAAAAGTGAATTTATAATTCAAAATACAGGAGGGAGAACCTGACAAAACCTTGGTTGGTGGAGCACAGGTTTAGAAAGCTTGAGAAATGCTGTTTATCTTTTTGGTTTTGGTTTTGTTTTTTTAAGAAATGCCACTTTAAATCAAAGTTTCTAGAGAAGTTTCTCACTGCAGGCCTCTTGGCAGCAGCAAGCAAAGTAGAGCCAGGCTCAGAGCATCTCTCTACCTGGTCCCAAGACCGAGCAGAACCGCCAACCAGGCTTTCACGCCACATCTTCCTTCTGCTTCTGCAAGACCCTTCTGTGTGTATTGTTAATTGGGTTCTTTGTTGATTAATTGAATGTATTTAGTCTCACTCTCTGCATTGCTGTCTGTTTCCCAACGCCAGAATGTCCTCTATCTGAGAAAGAGGAAATGGGCACCAGTCCTGATGCTCAGTCTCCGATGTTTCCTTCCAGGTGAGGGTTAAGAATGAAAACCTGTACCGGAAGACTCTGGAGGAGATCATTCGGTCCCTGGATAAGATGGAGAACGCCAACATTCCCTCTGTGTCCCTCTCCAAGCGAGAGGTAGGAAGGAAACATTAAGAATGTCAGCATCAGGCTCTGCTCTTCATAGAGCTTAAATCTGCTCTGCTAGGGCTCAGAATTCCAGGAGGTACCCATAAGCCTGCTGGACTCTAGTCTTTCTTGATAGGCTACTTCTAGGTGAGGTGAAGCTGATGATGCTAGCTGGGAAGAGACAAGTTGTTGGTTTAGATTATGTTCATTTCCTGATCTTCTAAACCAGGAGCCTTTTACCTTTTGTGGCTCATATACTTCACGTACATGCGGGCCATCTATGTGTTAAATAATGGCATAGGTGGTCCAAAATGTGTTGTGTTTGATTTTGGAAAAACTGCTGTGTATTCTTTCATTGCATTTGTCTTCCTACTGATGCTTTCTTTGAGGTTAAATTGAGTCTGAATTTCTTGGGTGTGCCTGAGTTGATGGTAGAGAAAGCAGTTTAGAAAAGCGGTGGGCGGGGGAGGAGTAAAGTTAGGGCTAAAGATTTGTCATGAAAGAGCCACAGCATACATCATTCCAAATGGACAATTCCAAGAAGTCAATCAAATGGGGTTTACGGTGAGAGATTTGTAATACCTTCGATGTCTAGCTACTTGGAAGGATAAGCTTGGTCTTCCTGTTTGGGGTGGAATTTGTGAAGGGTGTTTTAGAGATGGTTTTGGGTGTAGAAGATGTAAACATGGGTTAACTTCAGGAAATTTATTTATGAAACAACATGAGTTCTTTGAGTTTTGGGGTTCCTGGGGTAAACATAGATAACTGGTTGTTAGTGGTAGTTGTGGCCTCCCAGGTAAATACTTAGAGCAGAAATATGATTTGAAAGAGGTGGTCCTTCATTTTCTTTCCAGAAAGGGCAGGGATCGCCCAGCTGGGTGTTTGGATAGGGTGCCGGGAAGAGGGCACTGGCCTGACAGGTCCCGGGCTTGTCCCCAGTTCTGTTTTCAGGATGTGAAGTACATGCAACTGCAAGTGGAATCCTTTACCATTCATAATGGACAAGTGCCCTGTCAGTTCGAGTTCATCAACAAGCCTGACGAAGAGTCTTACTGTAAGCAGTGGCTGAATGTCAACCCCAGCAGAGGGTTCCTCCTGCCAGGTAAGGCCTGTTTCCAGGTGCCAGGTTACTGGTTTGGGGGACACTCTACCCTACTTCTGCTCACTTTCCAGATACGAGTTTTTTGTTTCTTAGCATTTTGTTGTCTGCTTGAAACTTTTGAAAAGTCCTTGGATGAGTCACCCATAAGTAAAATATAAAATAGTGAGGAGCGTGAGTTCTGCTTCAGAAGCATTTTCAGTCATGTGTTTGTTCCATAATATCACAGAAGGAGAAAACCTGAGATTCCTGTGATTCAGGAGCTGCTGTTAAAAGAACCATTTTCACTCTTTGCTTGACCATAATCAACTCCCAAGTATCTGTTCTTTTTTTTTGTTTGTTTGTTTTAATTTTATTTTAATTGTGATTCATGTACAGTTTTCTTTTACTCCCATCCCAGCCCACCCCCCCAGCCCTCCCCACCTCCCTCCCATTTCCACCCCCACCCCTAGTTTTTGTCCATGTGTCCTTTATACTTGTTCCTGTAAACCCTTCCCCTTTTCCCCTGAAATTCCTTCCCTTCTCCCCTCTGGTCACTGTCAGCCTGTTCTCTAATTCAGTGTCTCCAAGTATCTGCTCTTATGGGGAAGGATAATGGGGTGGTAATCCAGAAATTATATCTGACCCTGTAACTTCTCCTTTGTTCTACGTTGTGCTGCGTAGCAGCAGAATTAAGCCTGTTTTGTGGACGATTCATAGGCTGGTAGTTTCATTGTATTTTCTACTGGATCAGGTGTCTTCACCTGACCTTGCTTAGGGCAGGCTCTTTGATCCCTGCCTTCTTAGTGTAGTAATAAATTTCTAGTTGAGCTCTGCTACTTAGAACTTGAATTTCATAGTTTGGTTGTTGTTTTCATATTCCCCTTTGGACTATGAACTCTGTTCCATGTCTCCTTGGTGCTAAGCACATAAATACTTTTTGGTTGGCTCTTATTCCCTCTTTTTTTCTGTCCCCAATCCTTTAAACTTGGCCTTGGCTCTCTTTCCCATCTATTTTCGTTGCTCCCTTTCTCTCAGCCTCCCACCAGCCAACATTACTTTTTAAATTTTTCTTCAGAATCTTCCATTGAGATTGAATTGGAGGTGTTTGTAAATAAGACCATGGCTACAAAGCTCAACTCGGGTGAAGATAAAATTGAGGACATTCTCGTTTTGCACTTGGACAGGGGAAAAGATTACTTTTTGTCTGTGTCTGGGAACTACCTGCCCAGCTGTTTCGGAACTCCCATTCATACACTGTGCTACATGAGGGAGCCAATCTTGGACCTGCCGCTTGAAACTGTCCGAGAGCTGGTGAGTTACACGCCACAAGGAAACACTTGGTACTGTGCAGTGGCCAAGCCAGTCACACTTCCCAGGGACCTGAGGATTCTTCAGCCTCCCTGGAGCTGGCTTACTGTGCCAGCTGCATATTGCCCTGTAACAAACCACCCTGAAATTTTAATGGTTGAAAGCAACAGGTTATTGTTTCTCCTGACTCTCTGAGTCTCCTGCGTGTCTCCTCTGCCAGTCTTGCTCAGGCTCATTTGTGCACTTGTAATCAGAATGTGGCAGATTTTGAGGCCAGCCTAGATTCCAAGGGCAGGAAGAGGCCCCACCACTCGGTAGGAACAGCTGCGAAATATTGTAGCTATGCTTTTCAGTCATTCATCCATAGTGCATTAGAGAAACTGAGCCAGGGATATGATGTAATGAAGGTTCCCTGGCCCATGATCTTATTCCTTTTTTCCCCCCCGATTTTAATCATCACTTGGTAGTATCTCATCCCAAACTTAGTTTTCTGAGATCTTAGAGGTTCCTATGGAGACAATTCTAATACAAGGGAACTAGTTGTATGCTCCTCCGACCCACATATTATTTTATTTAGGTACTCTTGAATACCATCCTCTCCATTATATAGATGAAAACAGAGGCCCCATAAGGAGAGTGATCTGTCACAGGTAACATGGCAAGTTACCAGTGGACCTGGACCTTGCATTCGGGTTTGGGACTCCCAAGTCTGTGCTCTTTTTTCACTGGACCACACTGCCTTTTAGTTCTGACAGTGAAATGTTATAGGCAGGGGTTTTTTTCCCTTAGAAGTTGATACATATTTCACCTGCCTCATTGACATTTCTTTGCTATAATCCACTCCTAATCCTCAAAAATCACCCTTATGCCTTTTGCCACCTAATTTCATTTCTGACTGTGAAATGTTTGTTTAGGGGCATTGAAATGCTTCGCTTCTTCCACGGGTTTGTTGTCCCCACCTCATGTGTTGTCCTAAAGCCAGCCTGGCACAAGGTCCATGGCTGGGGCTTCTTATGCTTTTTACTTCTCTCCAGACTCTGATGCCGCTCTGGACTGAAGATGATGGCAGCCAGTTGGAGAACCCCATGGAAATCCCCAAAGAACTCTGGATGATGGTTGATTACCTGTACCGAAATGCTGTCCAGCAGGTGGGTAATAGTTGTGCAGTCAGACCTGATTGAGGCCAGGCTGCCTTGAGAACCAGCATCAGTCCCAACAAGTCTAGCGTAAGAAGCGTTTACCCCAGAGAACCTGTGGAAAGTTGTTCTTCCCCCAGGAGTGAATGGGGGATAAATAGGCGCCTGTTTCACACCCCTGTGGGATGGTGATATTACACAGAACACTTGATCACCCGCAAGGGAAGCAGCCTTACATAGGACAGCCTTCCCAGTGCAGCGTGCTCCCTCCCCTGGCCTCTGGGGTCACCCAGGTAGAAAGCCATCTGGAGACTTCTCAGGCTGGTAGCCTGCTCTCCTTTTGAGGAACCTGCCCCAGCTTCTGGGAATGGGAGGGACTAACTTGGTGTCAAGCCAAACAGAGGCTGGAGACCAGATGGAATTTCCAGGCCATGAGTCAGGAGGCCTGATTGCTGGAGTGACTTGGGCCAGCTTCATGAGATCAGATGGGCCAGTTTCACGGATTCATTTATATAGGTCCTAGGGAGACAGAGCAACATAATATTTTTTAATATATTTTATTGATTACGCTATTACAGTTGTCCCATTTCCCCCCTTCATTCCCCTCCACCCTGCACAGTCCCTCCCACCCACATTCCCCCACTTTAGTTCATGTCCATGTGTCATAAGCTCTTTAGCTTCTACATTTCCCACACTATTCTTGCCCTCCCCCTGTCTATTTTCTACCCACCATCTATGCAGCTTATTCTCTGTACCTTTTCCCCCTCTCTCCTCCTCCAACTCCCCCATTGCTAACCCTCCAGGTGATCTCCATTTCTGTGGTTCTGTTCCTGTTCTAGCTGTTTGCTTAGTTTGCTTTTGTTTTAGGTGTGGTTGTTAATAATGGTGAGTTTGCTGTCTTTTTACTGTCATATTTTTTATCTTCATTTTCTTAGATAAGTCCCTTTAACATTTCATATAATAAGGGCTTGGTGATGATGAACTCCTTGAACTTGACCTTATCTGAGAAGCACTTTATCTTCCCTTCCATTCTAAATGACAACTTTGCTGGATAGAGCAATCTTGGATGTAGGTCCTTGACTTTCATGACTTGGAATACTTCTTTCCAGCCCCTTCTTGCTTATAAGGTCTCTTTTGAGAAATCAGCTGACAGTCTGATGGGAACTCTTTTGTAGGTGACTGTCCCCTTATCCCTTGCTGCTTCTTGAATTGTCTCCTTCATTTTAATCTTGGCTAATGTAATTATGATGTGCCTTGGTGTGTTCCCCTTGGGTCCAACTTCTTTGGGACCCTCTGAGCTTCCTGGACTTCCTGGAAGTCTATTTCCTTTGCCAGATTGGGGAAGTTCTCCTTTATTATTTGTTCAAATAAATTTTTCACTTGTTGCTCTTCCTCTTCCCCTTCTGGTACCCCTATAATTCGGATGTTGGGACGTTTAAAGCTGTCCTGGAGGTTCCTAAGCCTCTCCTCATTTTTTTGAATTCTTGTTTCTTCATTTTCTGTTCTGTTTTCTTCTTTTCTGTTCATTTGTTTGTTTCTTCCTTCTGGTCCACTCCATTGATTTTTTTTTTTTTAATTTTTAAGATTTTTTTATTTATCTTTAGAGGGGAAGGGTAGGAGAGAGGGAGAGGGAGAGAAATATCAATGTACGGTTGCCTCTCGTGTGTCCCCTGCCGGGAACTGGCCTGCAACTCAGGCATGTGCCCTGACTGGGAATCGAACCGCGATCCTCTGGTTCGCAGGCCCGCGCTCAATCCACTGAGCTACGCCAGCCAGGGCCACTCCATTGATTTGAGTTCCAGTTTTCCTCTCATCACTATTGGTTCCCTATGCATTTTCCTTCATTTCACGTATTGTAGCCTTCATTTGTTCATCTAATTTGCAACCAAAATCAACCAATTCTGTGAACATCCTGATCATCAGTGCTTTGAACTATGCATCTGATAGGTTGGCTATCTCTTGGTCACTTAGATGAATTGGCTCTGGAGCTTTGATCTGTTCTCCCATTTGAGCCATTTTTGGTTTTGTTTTATGTGGTTTTTTATTTTGGGGGGGGGTCTGGTCGCGGCTGTTATGTACTGAGGGGCAGAGCCTTAGGTGTTCCCCAGAGCAGGGCAGCCCAGTTGCTGGGTTGTGATGCTGTGTGTGAGGGCGGGGCCTGAGAGGGAACAATGGCGCTTGCTCTGCTCTCTTGGCAAATTGGGCCCCTCTTGTGCTGATTTCCATGTGGATGGGCTTGTGTACGTTCTAGGACCCTATGGGTCTCTCCAACAAACTCTCCCATGGGGCTGGGAGTCTCTCCCAGCACTTCAACCCCCACAGGTGTTTTCAATGGGTGCTTTATTTCCTGGCACTGGGGCCCTGGGTTGCATAGTCTGTCTCACTGCCCATTTTCACCTGGTTTATCTGCGTGCGAATGTGTGACTGCAGTCAGCTGCCTTGTGCGCCTCGCTGGGTCTGCTCCTTGCCTCCCTGAGCTGGGTAACCGCTGCCTGTGCTCCTGGGGTGTGCCAACCACTGCCTGCGGGGCCGGGACCATTAGCCACTGCTTTTTCCCTCTCTGCCTGCCGCTGACTCCGCCCCTCTTACCGGTCTGAGTGAATTGTTGTTGGACTTCTGTACAATTCAATTTTCTATCAATTTTCTATCTGTTCTGGTCGGGTTTTTTTTTGTTTGTTTGTTTGTTTGTTTTTTTGGGTTTTTTTTTTTTTGTTGTTGTTCTAAATTTTTGTTGTCCGTAACTTTTGGTTGTGAGAGGAGGCACAGTGTGTCCACCTATGCCTCCATCTTGGCCGGAAGTCAACATATATTTTTATGATACTCTTTTCACTTTTTTCCTTCACATTTATTGAGTGTGACAATGTTCCAAGCCTCATCCTAAGTGTTTTACAGCATTTGCCTCATTTAGTTCTCAGGAAAGTTAAATAGCTTCATCAAGGTCCCAAAGCTGATAAATGGGCAGGATTGGGATTGGAACCCAGCAATTCTGGCTATAGAACTCACATTCTTAAGTACCATGCTTTTCTGCCTTCTCTGTGGAGTTCTTCTCAACTGTAACTTTTGAGCAATACATATAATATGGTTATTATTAACGCAGTTGGATGGCATTAAGTCATTTTATAAAACACATACATAAAGTCCCCTAGGACTACCAGAAATACCTTTATTGCCATAAATATTGTTTTCATAAAGCAACGAGCTTAGTTTTATTCATCTTATAAATGATATAATTTCTTCGAAACTTTCTTTTTCTCGTTAATTCCTCTATAATAAATAGTGCAGGAAACATAGCTTCTTTTAAGTTTTCCCTTATGTTGGATCCTACTGTTGTATAGTATGCCCAGCCCATAGTTTTATAATAGATGTCTTATCATTCCGAAGACCTGTTGTGGGAACATGCCTGGGAAGGCCTGCGAGAAGAGTTAGCCCCGCCAGCCTAAGTAAGATTGTCTACGCGGGTGACTCAAAGGCCCACTACACTGCTTCTTTTTGTTCTCTGCTGGCAATTGTATTTCTGGGTCAGGAAATCATTGCTGATTTTCTGAGAATATAATTACTTTGTGACTTTCTGCCCTTTTATAGGAAGATCTGTTTCAACAGCCAGGCCTGCGGTTGGAATTTGAGAAAATCAGGGACTCTTTGGATACTGGAATGATTGATACCCTCGATATCCTCTGTATCCTTTGTGCGTGTGTGTGAGTAAGAGGTGAGAGAAAGGAAAGAATAATATTTTAAGGCTCAAAATTAGATATTGTGTCCTCAGCTGCCATGTTTTTCGTACTTCAAGTTTGCATAGAGAAGACTCTACAGCTTTAAGTAACCAAGACAGTAGGAGCTTAGGAGGGCCCAACTAAGCTGACAAACTGCTTGGCCCTTTCAAGCTATCAGGCAGGCAGCACTTCTGGCATGTGCTCGCTCCTGGGCCTTTTTCTAATCATGGGCAGCAGCATCACCTGTTCCTTAACGATGGGCCAAAAGCCATTAACAATCATTCTGTAGCTGAAGCCTTGCTGCTTTTCCTGGAGAGCCTGCCAGAGCCCATCATCTGTTACGGCGCCTATCACAACTGCTTGGAGTGTTCTGGCAACTACACAGCAAGTAAACAGGTGAGGGGAAGCGTTGAGTATCAGCATACACATGTTGTAGCCCCCAGGCTTCGTGGGGCCTGAGGGAGCAGAGTAGTCTCCCAGCCTGTCACGCAGTGTCTTAGAAACTCAGCTCCTGTCTCTGTCCTTCCCAAACCTGTTTTTCCTCTCACGTTCCTTTTTTCTTTTAATGGCATCATGCTTAATTGCAGTGACTCAGCCCAGAAACCTGAGTCATTTCTGACTCCTCCACTTCTCACCTCCTCCTCCTCCGTGCCCAGTCCCCCTTGATCTATCACCCATCTTTCTCTTCTGCTCTCGTTCCACTTTCCTCGGTGCATGGCCCTGCATTCAGGCTCTCCCTCTGCTGATTTATTTTGAATACTGCCATTAGATGATATTCTAAAGCTCTCATCGTGTTACTGTTGGTCAAACATCATACTTGGCTTTCCATTGCCAATTAATGATTTTTTTAAATATTCAAGACTTTCTATGATCTACTCTACTTGCTCAAATACATAACAGGCCACAGCAGAAAAATCTAGAAAATCTGCTATTATTACAGGTCCTTAGTGCCTGACCCCATATCTGCTGAATCAGAATCTCTTTTGGAATATATTTTGTACAAGCTTCCTAACTGATTCAGATAAGTAGATAGCTGGAGTACTCATTGAATTCTAGCCTGATCCTGTCCAGGCTTAGCACCTGTTCAGTTATGCTTCTGCCAACAATGACTTCTCACAATGTGTTCTATCTCCTTATCTCACTGTTTTCCTTCTCTTCCCTTGTTTTACACTTTTTTCCCCACTCTAAATACCCTAGTTCTTACCTCTGCAAGTCTAATCTTGTCTTACATTCAAGACCCAACTAAAGCCCTGGCTGGTGTGCCTCAGTGGATTGAGTGCCAGCCTGCGAACCAAAAAAATGGTTTCTTAAGTTGTATTAAAAAAACCCAAGATTTTATTTATTTATTTTTAGAGAGAGAGGGGAAGGGAAGGAGAGAGGGAGAGAAACATCAATGTGTGGTTGTCTCTCACATGTCCCTTACTGGGGACCTGGCCCGCATCCCAGGCATGTGCCCTGACTGGGTATCTGACTGGCGACCCTTTGGTTCACAGGCCTGCACTCAATCCACTGAGCCACTCCACCCAGGGCTAAATAAAATCTTAAAAAACAAAAACAAAAACAAAACCCAACTAAAATATCTTCTATTCCTTGGTTTTGGAGAGCACTTAGGTGGAAGTTTGACCTCTAAATTCATGTAGCACTTGATCTGTGCTTCTCTTTTGGCACTTGTGCCAAATGGTACGTAATCAAGGTTTTCTGTGCACAGTTTTACTAATATACTTGGATCATGTACTCAGTTCCTGGAATAGAGCAGACACGTGACAAATAATTGAATGAATGGAAAGATAAATCCCAATTCTCCCTCTTTTAGGTCATTTCTACTCTCCCCACATTCCACAGAAATGTCTTCTACTACTTGATGGCATTTTTGCAAGAATTGCTGAAAAATTCAGAAAAAAATCATTTGGATCAGAATATTCTAGGTAAGCCTCCAAGTACCTGTGGAAAGCATCTCTGCCAACTCAGAGACTCATTATGAGAAATGTGGTTGAGGTAGGTCCTAAATCCACTGTAATAAAACTAAAATCTCAAACTCTGGGTACAGTTTACCCTCAAATAGATTTTAAAGCAGAAAGTTTGCTTTTGGGCACCCTTCCCTACTCCTAATAACACAAAGAATTAGTACGTTCTTTTGCTGAATCATTTGTTTTCTGTGTTTTTCATGCAGCTAGCATATTTGGCAGTTTACTGCTTCGAAACCCATCCAGCCACCAAAAGCTTGAAATGGCAGAGAAGAAGAAGGCTCAAGAATTTATTCACCAGTTCCTCTGCAGCTCACTCTGAGCCTCTCTGACTCTTCTCCTATTTCACCGGAGGCAGCCAATGACCAGTCCTACCTGTTTCAGTTCAGGAGTGGCCTTAAAGTTGGCTGGGAGGCCACTTGGAAGCAAGAGTGGCAGTGCCTGTTTTGTGAGCCCGGGCCATATTCCCCTGCCGTGGCTGACACACTCAGTGCTGCTGGGAGGCGTGAGGACATGAGGAGAAATCCACCACAATAAAACTGACATTCGATGTGCAACTTCAGTTAATTTAACACAGATAGATCTCTATTTTTTTTTTTTTTATTTTAGAAATATTTAAATAATTGTATTTCTTGTGCTCACTCGGCCTGCCTCCTGAGTATAGTCAGAGCCTTCCCCCATAGCCTGGGCTGAGCTCCCCGTGGCCAGATATTTGGACACACTTTGGAACTGAAGAGAGAATGAGTTGGACAGTGCGAATGCAAGTGGCAGCTGCTGGATGAACAGGCCACAGCCACCCCAGCACTTCCGGCACCCTGTCTGAGGACATGTGTCCATGCATCTGCAAACCCTCTCCCCTTCCCTACTTGGGTGTGGCACAAGAACTCAGGCTGGCCACGCAGCCTCTGAGGTCGATACAGTGGCTTGGAAATGAAAATACTGAAGACATTGGTGTTCCGGTTAAACAAGTGGGATTTTCTGGGTCAGCAAAGCCTCCATCCTGTATATGATACATCCCCTCTCTCATATGTGTAATATATTTTAATGATAAATGTATTTTTAATGGTGCTTGTTTGTGTTTTTATCTCTTAAGAAATGGCAGCTCTCTGCAGCTGGACCTTTGCCACTTAAGCATTGGGGCAGCTGGTCAAGGGCCAAAGAGGTATTTGCCTGGCTTCTGGTGTGTACAGAAAAATCTATTCAGATTTTTCAATTAAGAGATGGTACCGGCATGGCCTGAACCCCTTGACCCCTGATCTAGTTAGTTTCTGGGGGTTGTTGCACTTTGAATATTCTCCATAAGAGTAGCTTAGGGGAAAAACAGGCGGTGGGTGCTGGCAGGATCCAACAGCTAGATCTTCCAGGGATTTAGAAGAGACAGGAGCATAATGAAAGCACAATCAGAATCGCTTCTTGGGACCTGGAACACCACTACTTGGAAGAACAGTAAAAATGGGATTTACAATAGCCAGTCGTGTGACAGTATGAACGGTTAAATAAAGGGAATGGCCAGCAGGTGGCGTACGCTGGTTTCTGCGCCAGGCCGGTTCAGAGCAAACAATCCTCAGCAGGAAAAAAAGTTGGGAGACAGCTCAGCTGGGCACGAGTGTGAGGGAATTGCGCTTCTTACGAGAGCGTATGAGAAGGGCAAGAGGCGGCGGCGAGCCCTGGCTGGGTTTAGCATATTCCCTAGTTCTGCCACATGGGTTCCATCTTCCTTTCTCGGGCCCTCCTGCCTATATTAATTAACTGTGGTGGGTGATGAGGGAAAGCTGGGGCCACAGAGAAATGGCGGGAGTGTCACAGCCTGACTTGGGATGACTGAGTCCTCTCTGTGCGGTTGTGGCTGCCATGGCGAATACGGCCAGGGCAAGCCGGATTAAGACTGTTTTGGATTACTACAGGGGTTCACTCCCCTTTCCAAGTCCCGCAAGCTCCCGCTGGGCAACTGACTCGGCGGTCGCTTGCCTGCGGCCGGTTAGCTCACTGTCCATCTACGCCTTTCGGTGCCCCGTCCCTCCCGCTCGCCCATTGGAGGCTCGAGCTCAGCCCCCACACTCTCTAAACCAACCAGAAGCGCCAAGAAGAGGCGGAACCGGTATCTCCTTTTTCCCCCGGAAAGCGGAAGCGGAAGTGACGCTCGGGGAAGGTGGGGGCAATCATGGTGCCGCTGGGGAGGGGAGAAGCTGCCGCTGCCGCCGTTGCCGGGAGCCGCGGAGGTAAAAGGCGAGACTAGACACGGCTTGGGCTGGGGACTTCCCTGGGGGGCGCGGGACTTAGGTACCCTCCTGAAGCATTTCCCAGTAGAGACCCCATTCAGGTCACCATAGGGACCCCACCCCTCCTCCGTTTCCATGGGAATGGGTATCCAGTCCCCCTCCCCTGTTTCCATGGAGACCCGGACGGACCCTGCCCCTCTTCGCCAGGCTTGGAGCCCCCCAACCTGTCTTCAGTTTTTCTGTGTAGCCCAGGCTGGGGGCTGTCCCAGACAAGCTCCTTTGCCAGCCTTCTCTCAGGGGTGCTCTGTTTGTACTCGTTTGCCATCCTCAAACCTCCTGGTCTTGTTTGTTTCGGACAGTTGGTCTCCACGTTGCCGCTGATAGTGCCTGGGCAGCCCAGTGGGGCCCTGGGTGCTCCTCTCTCTCCTCGCAGATGCAGCGAAATGTGCATCTGCCGGGTTGCGTAAGCCCGAGCAAGGGGTCGGGCGGTTTCTTCCCGGATCCGATCCCTTGGCCTGTCTCTGGTAACTCTCTTGTCTAGCCGCCCCACTACGGAAAAGGTTCACTTTCTAATCCGGAGCAGAAGAGAAAGATAAAATGCAAATCCAGACTGAAAACTAAAAGTGATGTGATTATTTTTAAATTCTCTGTACTGCCTGCCAAACCCACATTTGTAGAACCTCTGTGTTTGCAGGTAAATGAATCAATATTCCAAAACAAGAAAGCTTCAAATTTGGTATTTTTCCCAGGAGAGCCTGTCTTCCCAAGCGAGTGTATCTGTAGGTCTTTCATTCATTTAGCTGACTTCTCCTGAACTCCCAGTGTCAGTGTACTGTGCTAGGGACCCCAGAAACAAACGTAAGACTCATCATCCCCTCACTGCAGAGAGCACATGACACCAGCATGGCTGTTGCTGGACACCAGATTGTTTTAGGAGATAAATGGATAAAATGGGTTTCATTAGATATGCCTGATGAGGGATCAGCCCCTCACCCCAGAATCTGAAACATCTGTTCTGGGAAGGAGAAATGAATTTACACTTGTTTCCTCTACTGTTGCTTTAATGTACATTATCTGTTTGCCTCCACATAACTTTGAGAGAACAGGAATTACCAGTTGCACCTTATACATAATAAAAGTGAGGCATGGAAAATTTCCCCAAATAGTAAGTGGCAAAGATGGAATTTGTAGGTAGGGGACCCTGCCTTCCAAACTCTGCTCCTTCCTCTGTAGGCTGCTTTGGGGTCTGATTTGGGGCTCTATTTGAGTAGGGTTTCCTTACTTTTAAGACTGATAGCAACTCAGACTCGTTGCCCCTTTATCCCCTTTAATTATTTTGACCAACCTTCACATTGTTTGGCAGTAAGGCACAATTTGGAAGGTCTTGTGAACTGCTATTTATGACTTCAATTTTTAAAAAAGGCATTGCTTTTAAAATGGCTTAATGATTTCAAAGTAAAACTTAAAAATTATTCCCAGGGAAGACGATCTGTCATTTACTTTGACCTGCCCTTGAATTGAGGGGTGAAATAGCCCTGTAGTTGCTGAGAAGGCCCCGAGGTCCTGTGGTATGGCTCTAACTTGGGCTTTGTTCTGTTGCAGACAGGTCATTACCTTTCCATTTCTCACAATTGGGCTGAGCACAGTTGAACCATGGGGGAACACAGTCCAGACAACAACATCATCTACTTTGAGGCAGAGGAAGATGAGCTGACCCCCGATGATAAGATGCTCAGGTTTGTGGATAGAAACGGACTGGTGCCTTCCTCATCTGGAACTGTTTATGATAGGACAACTGTTCTCATTGAGCAGGACCCTGGCACTTTGGAGGATGAAGATGACGATGGACAGTGTGGAGAACACTTGCCTTTTCTAGTGGGGGGTGAAGAGGGCTTTCATCTAATAGATCATGAAGCAATGTCCCAGGGTTATGTGCAACACATTATCTCCCCGGATCAGATTCATTTAACAATAAACCCTGGTTCCACGCCCATGCCAAGAAATATCGAAGGTGCAACGCTCACTCTGCAATCGGAATGTCCAGAAACGAAACGTAAAGAAGTAAGTAAAGCAGCGGGTGAGGGCTCAGTCTGGTCTTTGGAATGTCCTCACACAGCTCTTGTTGGCAGTTTCAGCTGGGGGTGGAAAGGAGTCCCTGGGATTAGGACCTGCGGTGGCTTTGCTTGTCAGGGATACGCATGCTTCACGTTTTGTTGTGACTGCTTTCTGGAACTTGTCATTCATGAGGCTACATTGAAATTTGGGCAATTTTCAATTTTTTGTCATATTTTTCTCCCTACATCACATATAAAATAGAAATTTCACTGAGGTCATTTGTATATCTGATGCTGAAATGACTGGATTTGGTTTACCTTGGGGTCGTATATAAATAATTTGTCTTGGAGATGAGTATCTGCCGGAGTACGCTTTTTTTAGTGAAGGTTCTATGAATATTAAAGGCTAGCTTTCTTTAAGAAATTCAGGCAAGTGACACTATGAGAGCAGGTTGTCTAAAATAAGTTTTCATGCTTATATTTAGCTAACGTGAGTAAGGTAATGCATGTCACGATGATTTGAATACAAAACTGCAAAGCATTGTGTTAGTGGTGATTATTAGAATAAGAGGTGTGATTCAAAGGTGGTGATATGCATTATCCAGGAACTAATTGAAGGCCAATTAGAAAAATATTGTAATCACTGGTAGTTGCAATGCTGGGGACTAAATGTAAAATGTTACCAGACAGACATAGGATAAATTGGTCAAATAGTTTTCTCTTTTCTTGTAATTAAAGGCTTAAAACTAGGGAATTGTATTATTCGCGGCATATGGATTTTCCTTTGCTAGCTTTAGGATCTCAGAAGTGGAAGAAGCCCTAAAGAGACCATCTTGTCCTACCTCCCTGCCCCATTCAGGAGTCTCTGTAGCATCTCTGACATCCATTCATCTGGTCCCTGCTTGAACACTTCCAGAAAGATGAGAAGACAGTGTTTCACAGCTCGGCTTAATAGATTTGTTGGCCAGCTCTGATTGTTAGAAAGCTCTTACTTGTATAGAGCCAAAATCTGCCTTCCTGCAGTTGCTGCCCACTCTTTCTAGATCTGCCTTCTGAGCAACAGTAAGTCAAACCTTCCTCATGTGGGACAACCCGTCAGATATTTAAAGATCATGAGTTTCTCTTCATCTTTGCCTGAACAGGCTAAACACCTCCACTTATTTAAATATCCCTCCTGTTTCTCATCAGCTGAGTCACCTTTGATTGTACGAATTCCAGTTTTCCTAATACCTCTTAAAACTCCCAATTAAGCATAGTCTCACAGGTGTAAATCAACTAGCACTGAATACTGTGTGGCTCTTATCTCTTAATCTGGACACTGTACTACAATTACTATGTAGTCTGTATTTTATGAGCCATGACATCATACTCTCGGCTTGGAAACCTCCAAAGTGGTGGTTGTTAATTGGGACAGTCTGTCCCCAGGAGACATTTGGGTATGTATGGAGACATGTTCGGTTGTCCTATGGAGGAAGTGCTACTGGAATCTAGTGGGTGGAGGCCAAAGATTCTGTTAAACATTCTACAGTGCACTGGATGGTCCCCTACAACAAAGAATTATGTGGCCCAAAATGTCAATTGGCCATGTTCCAATAAAACTTTATTTACAAAATGGGCAGTGGGCTGGATTTGGCCCACTGGCTGTAATTTGCCTACCCCTGGACTAGAACATAGGGTGCAGAAGATAAAGATGGAAAGATAGTAGAGATCCAGACCAGAAAGGCAGCGATAGAATGCTGAGGGGTTTGGACTGTGTTCTGGAACTAGGAAACCACTGGAAGGGTCTGAGCCAAGGAGTGATGTGGTCGGAGAAGCCATTTAGAAGGATTGCTCTGGTAGCAGTGGTAGTTTGATGGCCCAGTTAGGAGATAGTTGTAGTTTAGGTTTGAGGTTTCGTTTGAGTCTGATGAAGGATAGTGGCTTTGCGTATGGAAAAAAATCCAGAGTTTTTCTTGAAGTATAAGAGAACTTGGTATGTTATTAGAATGTGAAGAATGAGCCATAACTTGGGTGTGATTCAAAGGATCCATTCAACTTTCCAGTGTGTTGAGTTCCTTCTGTCTTAGCATAGGGGCCACACAGATGAGTGACAGAATTTCCAGTCTGGGTAACGAGCTGAGTGGTTACAGTCAGCTGTGATAGTAGCGGAGGCATGTTCATGACGCAGCGTGCATGCTCAGAAGGCAGCTGATTCTGCTGCCCTCCTCACCCTCTGGGAATGGCGATTCCGTAACAGAAATCAAGAAGACAAGCGGAGAAGGTCTGGTGGGGAAATCGACGAGTTTGGTTGGAGTATGTTGAATGCACAGTCCTTGGAGGAAAGTAAAGTGAGCGAGTTGAGAAGCCCATTGGAAATGGGGATCCAAAGTCGAGGAAGTGGCTTGGGATTAGAATCGTGGATCCATGAAGGGGCAGCACTTCAAACTGCGGGGCGGTTTACTCAAGGGAGAAGTGGAATTGACCTGAGAATTTGAGAGTTAGAAAGAGAAAGAGGAACCATAGATCACATAAAGAGATGGGTGGGATGCGGTGTCCTGGAAGCTGAGGGAAGAGTTTCTAGAAGTGTGACTATTTCTTTGTGACTCTGAAGAGGGACTGAGGGGCCCAAGAGAAGCCATTAGTTCTGCCTGTGCAGTCGATCACGTCATGAGAAGACTTTCAGCAGAGCGCTGGGGACTGAAGCCAGATTTTGCATGTTGGAGAAGTGAGTAGGTGGTGAGGAAACAGGAGGCAGGAAGTGTCAAGTTGTCAAGTTTTTTCTTTTCTCTTCTTTTTTTTTTTTTTTAAATGGTAGTTGGAGGAAGAAGAGTGATAAGGCAGTAGTAACTCAAGGGGATGGAATCATTCTTTCGCACAGAAAATCGGAACCTAGCTTTGGGCCGATGTTAATGATTGCTAGTGAAAGTATTTCAAGAGCAAATGGAAAGGAAACATGAAGTGAAATCAGGACAGAGGTTTGCCTTTTACAAGGTTTCTCAGAGCTTTTGATGTGCTCATAACTAAGAAGGAAGGAAAGGCAGAATTCTCCAGATGTTTTGAACTTGGGAAACCATTTTTCAGTCCCAGTTTCAGGGTTGGTGTTTTGTGGCACACATTTTGGGATCTGCTGACCTGGGCAGAAGAGGATGGGGTAGGGAGGGAGCGATGACGCAGTCAGTTATATTAGCTGTCACTTGCCCACATCGTACTACTTACAAGCCTGATTTACCATTCCTGTCTTCAGGTCATGGATAATGATGTTGAGTAGGACAAGGTCAAGGGTACTGTGAGCACCTTGTTCAATCTGTTGTGGATTTAGCTCATTGGACTTTCCTCCCATCACATGTTTTTGTTTTTTTGTTTTTAAATTGTCGTTCTCAGCCCTGGCTGGTGTAGCTCAGTGGATTGAGCGTGGGCTGCAAACCAAACAGTGGCAGGTTCGATTCCCAGTCAGGGCACATGCCTGGGTTGCAGGCCAGGCCCTCAGTGGGGGCCCCATGAGAGGCAACCGTACATTGATGTTTCTCTCTCTTTTTCCCTCCCTTCCCCTCTGTCTAAAAATAAATAAAATCTTAAAAAAAAAAAAGAAAGAAAGAAAGAAAAAGAAAGGCCTTCAGATCAGAGCTGAGGCTTCCCTGATGAAGAAGAAATTCTGGCCCTGACTGGTGTGGCTCAGTGGATTGAGCGCCAGCCTGTGAACTGAAAGTCACTGGTTTGATTCCCAGTCAGGGCACATGCCTGGGTTGCAGGCCAGGTTGGAGACCTTGTGAGAGGCAACTGATATCTCTCCCACACTGATGTTTCTCTCCCTCTCTTTCTCCAAACTTCACCTCTCTCTAAAAGTAAATAAATAAAATCCTTTTTAAAGAAAATAAATAAATAAATAAATAAATAAATTGTTGTTCTATTACAGACGCCCAGTTTGCTCCCGTTGCGCTCCCCTGCCCCGACATTTTTTCATCCTGTCCATGAAACCAACATGGAAGACTCCATAAACTGTTTTTGAAATCATTAGGCATGGGATGGGTCAGGGATTGAGAGAGAAGCAGCAGTGGCTTTTAGTCTTTTCAAATGGTGCTAAATGACTAGGCGTTCAGGAGACTTGCCTTCCTGAAGCACCATTTTATCGTAGCTTTTGCTTTAACAGTGATTTAATTTTTTTAGCATATAAATTTGTTTAATTGGCCCGGAGAGGCCAATGTTTATGACTGTTTGATAACACTCTTCATGATTTCTTTACTTTCCCTCCCCTCGCTCTCTCTTTTTCTTTTAAATAAGAGAAAGTTTATTTAGAAAGTCACAGAGATAAAAAAAAAAAAAAGTAAGGTGTAGAAGAAATGGGCTCAGGAAACAAGTTACAGAAGCAGAAGGAGGGCCCCTAGAGCTTAGGAGAGGGAGGGGTACAGGTGCCATAGCTGGTGGGGAAGGGAGGGCTGGAAAGGCACAGGCGTGCTCCGGGAGGGAGGGTGCCTCCTCCCCGCTCTTTTTAAACTTGGTCTTTTTCTCCCTCTCCCATTCCCAGGTGTTATTCTTGAGAAATTGAATCATTTGAAAACTAGCTAGTCTTCTTGGCTTCTTAAGCAGCTTATTTTCTGAGTCAGATTTTATCCTGAATTTCCTGTTTACCCCGGATCCTTCCATTGCTTTCTACAGTGTGAGGTTGCGTTACCTATTACAGTCATGTGCTTCATAACAACATTTCTGGCACGATAAACCTGTCAACAACGGCCCCATGTACAGCGGTGGCTCCGTAAGTGCATGATGGAGCTGAAAACTTCTTATCATCTAGTGATGTCCTAGCCGTGGCAACGTCATAGCCATGGTGACGTCCTCGCACATGCGTTACCCACGCGTTTGTGTGTAGCTGGAGTAAACAGACCTGCACCGCCAGTTGGATAAAGCACAGCACATACAACGGATGTGCAGTACGTAGTGCTTGATAATAATAATGATAATGAATGACTGCATTACTGGTTTATGCATTTACTGCTAGACTGTACTTTCTACTGTTATTTTAGAGTGTACTCTTTCTACTAAAAAAAAGTTTACTGTAGGCTGTGTGCTGGTTAGGCTGACAACAGCCTCACACATCTCGTGTTTACCTTGTATCTCCATTACATCACTTTCTCTCGCGCTTGATTCAGTCTCACATTGTTTTGTACAGGAACAGGCTGCGTAGGCTTGTAGCCTGGGAGGCACAGGCTGTACCATCCAGCGCAGGTGTACAGTAGGCTAGACCTTCTGGGTTTGTGCGAGCGCGCTCTGTGACCTCTGCTGACGGCGAAAGCGCCTAAGGTGCACTTCTCAGAATGTGCCCCTGTCACGGAGCGGCACGTGACGGTGCCGCATCGTTTCTGCCTTGCGCTTGCCTTGCGCAAACCTGGCCACGGATGCTGTCTTTTCCTTCCACAGGGACACGGGTGGCTCTGACCCTCATTTCATGTGTCTTCTTCTCATTCCTGCTGTCTTACTACAGCCTACCTGTTGATTTGGTAGCTTTGAAAAATTTCCAGTCAAATATTGTCATTTTGCTCAAGATTAGCATTCTTAAGAGAGGCTACTTGAATGTCTTCCTCCTCCAGGTTTCTGAGAAGTGTTTCCTTTAGTTGGGCCATGCAGTCCAGGGTTTCCCATATTTGCATCGGTGCCCTTCCTGAGACCTGGCCCGGACTGTTTTGTTACCTGTTCACCCATCTCTCTCTGAAACACATTGGTGAGAGTAACGTACACCCCACCTGTTGTAGCACTGTACCCTCCAGCCTTCCCAGCCCTGTGGCTAACTGACTTCATCACTTTCCTGGTGAATAGTTAGTCAAGAAGTATGAAGAAAGCCAGCAACCGTACACTAAATATGTTCTTTCTTTTAAATCTATTTTATTGATTATACTATTACAGTTGTCCCATTCCCCCCCTTTATTCCCCTCCACCCTGCACACCCCCTCCCATCCCCATTCCCCTGCTTTAGTTCACATCCGTGGGTTGAACGTATAAGTTCCTTGGCTTTTACATTTCCTATACCGTTATTAGCCTCCCCCTGTCCATTTTCTACCCACCATTTATGCTACTTATTCTCTGTACCTTTTCCCTTCTTTCCCCCTTCCTTCCCCACTGATAACCCTCCATGTGATCTCCATTTCTATGATTCTGTTCCCGTTCTAGCTGTTTGCTTAGCTTGCCTTTTTTTTTTTAGGTTCGGTTGTTAATAGCTGTGAGTTTGTTGTCATTTTACTGTTCACATTTTTTATCTTCTTTTTCTTAGATAAGTCCCTTTAACATTTCATATAATAAGGGCTTGGTGATGATGAACTCCTTGAACTTGACCTTATCTGGGTAGCACTTTATCTGCCCTTCTGTTCTAAATGATAGCTTTGCTGGATAGAGTAATGTTGGATGTAGGTCCTTGCCTTTCATGACTTGGAATACTTCTTTCCAGCCCCTTCTTGCCTGCAGGGTTTCTTTTGAGAAATCAGCTGATAGTCTAATGGAAACTCCCTTGTAGGTAAAGGTTTCCTCTTCTCTTGCTGCTTTTGAGATTCTCTCCTTCTCTTTCATCTTGGCTAATGTAATTATGATGTGCCTTGGTGTGTTCCTCCTTGGGTCCAACTTCTTTGGGATTCTCTGAGCTTCCTAGACTTCCTGGAAGTCTATTTCCTTCACCGGATTGGGGAAGTTCTTCTTCATTATTTGTTCCAATAAGTTTTCAATTTCTTGGTCTTCCTCCTTCTGGCACCACTATGATTTGGATGTTGGAACGTTTAAAGATGTCCTGGAGGTTCCTAAGCCTCTCCTCTTTTTTTTGAATTCTTGTTTCTTCATTCTTTTCTGGTTAAACATTTCTTTCTTCCTTCTGGTCCACACCGTTGATTTGAGTCCCGGTTTCCTTCCCATCACTGTTGGTTCCCTGTAAATATTCCTTTATTTCACTTAGCATAGCCTTCATTTTTTCATCTAATTTGCGACGATATTCAACCAATTCTGTGAGCATCCTGATTATCAGTGTTTTGAACTGTGCATCTGATAGGCTGGCTATTTCTTCATCGCTTAGTTGTATTTTTTCTGGAGCTTTGATCCTTTCCTTCATTTGGGCCATTTTTTACGGGGGGGGTCTCAGCCCACCTGTTATGTATGAGGGGCAGAGCCTTAGGTGTTCACCAGGGCAGGATAACCCATGTCGATATGATGTGATGCTGTATGTGGGGGAGGGGTCTCAGAGGGAACAGTGGCGCTTGCTCCTCTCTCTGTCGGATTTCAGTCCCTTCCACTGCTACCCACAAGCAAACTGGGCCCTTCTGGTGCTGATTCCCGTGTGGGTGGGCTTGTGTATGTTCTAGGACCCTGTGGGTCTCTCCAACGAACTCTCCTATGAGGCTGGGAGTTTCTCCCGCTGCTGCCTCAACCCCCACAGGTGTTTTCAATCAGTGTTTTGAGGCTTTATTTCCCTGCACTGGGACCCTGAGTTGCGCAGTCTGTCTCGCTCCCCAGTTGTTCCTCCCAGTTTATCCACATGCAAATGTGTGCGACTTCCCAGTCTGCCAGCCACCTCCACCTTGCCACAAGTCCTCTCTGCCCCTCCTACCAATCTGGATGAATGTTTCTTCTTTAACGCCTTGGTTGTCGGACTTCCACACAGTTCGATTTTCTGTCAGTTCTGGCTGTTTTTTGTTTTTAAATTGTTGTTGTCCTTCTTTTGGTTGTGCAAGGAGGCACAGTGTGTCTACCCATGCCTCCATCTTGGCCGGAAGTCTCCTAAATAATGTTCTTCATGTACCAAAGTACTCCACTTCATTGATTGAGAAAGAATATCCTTTTCTACCAAGAAGCAAGGTTACAGTGATGCTTTATGAATTAGGCTGCTTGCTATATTGGTTAGTGACAAGAGGAGACTTACTATCTTTAGTGTGACACATTCTAAGAGTAAGGGAAAATATTTGTCTTCAGTGTTTTGGAACCTGTTTGCAAAGGGCCCTTTACTTTGGGAGACCTATTTCCAATCTCATTCCTTATTATCCATCCCTCAGGCCGTGGAGTGATCTACTCAAACACACCTGTATGGTACTGACTTTTCCGAGGGGAACCGCCCACTTCCAGTCTTCGCATATTATCATTTTGTTTCTTTACAGGTTCCTTCTGAACTCCCACAGGATTGTCATTCAGAACTAGGACAGGCAGAGACTGTGCTTGAAATTTTAATGTTAAGGATTCATTCACTCTTTCCACAAGCTTTTACCTGTTGGGCATCTACTTTTGTCAAATACCAGGAAAGAAATAGTTCCTGCCCTGAGGGCTTGGAGTCCAGTGTGGAGACTGCTAGAAGCTGCGTGTGTGAGGTTCTTTGGCGTGTTCCGCTCCCCTCCAGACAGTGCGGTTGCAGCCCCTCCCCGCAGCCCGCGTGTGGTACAGACCTCTCTGCGGCCATCAGCGATGCCCTTGCTGAGGTTTGCTGGCCTCGAAAGGGGACAAGGGTCGTTTGTGTACATGCCAGTTTTCCAGAATGGTACTATAGGAATAACAGGTCTCAGATTTACATTTTATACAGGCTGTACCTGTTCTGTACTGCTAAAATTTTGCTACTGTAGAACTCTGGAGAAAGAACTCACATTTTCATGGCTTTCTCTTATTCAAAGCAAGCTTATTCTTAAAATTATTTCTTCTCTGGTTTGCACAGGGATGATTTGGATGTAGGTTCTGTCTTTGTTTTGGTATATACTATGTAGCCTTCGGCAAGTTGCTCTGTTACCACTTTTGTAAAATCGAAATAAAAATATTTCATTTCTTTTTGTGAAGATGAAATGTGATTTATTCACATATAAATATACCACCCTGTAAGCATAAAACATTTAGTATGACATCTGGTGCTTCGTAGTTGCGCAGTAAGTGTTCATGTACTTGTCTTTCTTGTAGGCCCATGTGGGTCTTGAAGGAGGTCTGGAGGTAATCTCCGGTTTGAGAAGAGTTTACAGTGGTCTTTGTTAGGAACTCTAAGGGAAGCATTTTCTCCTTAAAACAAGGGTACAAATTGTGGTTGGGTTCCAGGACAGCCTGCAGAAGTCCCGGTAACTCCTAACTAGCTGAGTGGTCATATTAACGCCACTGCAGAGTGTGAACCACCATTTACAACCGCATTTCAAAGTGAGAACAGGGTCGGAGTTCTACTGCAGGGGTTCTGTGCACACCAGCCCATGCCCCAGGTGATCTTCTGCTCACGTACTCGGCTCCCTGTTAGCACCAGGCCCCTGGAGCTTACTTCCATGGTGGGCACTTGGGGCACCAGGCAAAGCTGAGGCGCCTAGAGCTGAAGAATGAGGACTCCTTGTCCTGCTGGCAGTGGTGAGAGGGCGCGCACATCTGTGGAGTGCCGGCTCTGTTAGTCACTGTGTCGGGGCCGTTAATACAACTTTGTGTTTAAGTTTCATAGCAATCTTACAAAGTAAGTACTATTGGCACTCATTTTACAGATGAAAAAACTGTGGCTTAGGAACATTGCATGAGCAAGTGGTAGAACTGAGATTTGAACTGAGGAGTTTCTGGATGCCAGCACCTATGACTTTTTATCATAACACACTATTTTTGCAAAGACGGGGGGGAATGGGACACTAAGACCTGTTAGCTGTGAAAAGGGCTGACAAACGAGGGGCAGCAGGATGCCATTAGCTTCATAGGGATAAAAGGTGGAGGAGTGGGAACAGCTGTATGCGTTTAGCTCTGGCGATGGGCAGTGGAAGGCCTGTTGAAGAAAGGAGGTCAGTTCGCAGTTCTGCTTCTCCTTTGAGCCCTGTGGTTGCACATTAGGAGTAGAAGAAATGAGATCAGTGCCAGCATAGGAACGAGTTTGTATTAGGGAGAGAGAAGGGGACATCCCGAGTGATGGGGAGGAAAGGGCAGCCCCTACAGCCACAACATCTCGGTCGGTCATTTATTTGCAAGGATGCTCACACGCCAGGTGCTCAGAGTTGGAGACTCCCATTCCTAGTGTGGGGCTGGTAATGTGTGTAGGTCTAATTCTCTCCGACTGGTTTCTTTTTCCTCCGGCAAAAACCCCATCTTTTCTCTTTCCTGAATGTTTTCAAGTTTTTGTCTCCTGGAGTTCCAGGGTTTAATTTTCTCATCTTTGCTTAATTCATTCACCTTTCCTTTTCTGCTTCTGTTAACTGAACAGGGCAGTCAGTGTTGTTAAACATTTCTCTGTTCCAGAGCTGCTTAGAACACTTTGTAAAGCAGCATCTGTCCTCGGAGAGCTCAGGCTTCCTGCCTGTCACTAGTGTTAGGCCCCATCCTCCGAGTCTAACCTGGGCTCTCTCTGAGCTCCTTAACTTAGCAATTGACAGCTAAGTTAAGGAGAATTACAGTGATGCAGTTCGTAAGCTCTTTTGGAAAAACACATTCTATTCAGTGGAATCTGCAGGGACATTATGTCCATGTTATATATACTCTAATTTCGATAGGCATATTAATTATGAGTCACCTCTCCCTCAAGTTCTTTGAATTTAACTTGGGCATCACCTCTTTTGAGAATCTTTTCTTAGTCACCCCCAAGTCTAAGTTAAATGCTTTTTCTCTACATTTCTCTATATTCTGACATCCATTATCAGCACAACTTTTTGGACTATCTTGCTCTTGTCTGTTTATTTGTTTGATTCTTCTCTTCACTTTGAGCTCCTAGCACCTGAGACAGTATATATCCTGGAACATAATTTTTTGAATGTATGCATACATGATAAACCTTAATTGTACTTGAATGTACCACATGTTGCAATACCTCCTCTATGTAACCAGGAAAACTTACATTGGTGGGTTTTTTTTTGCAACTTCCTGTTCTGATCCAGTTTTAAGAGGTTTAGTTTTTCCTTTTTGTGAAATCTGATGCTGTTTAACATGATTCTGCAAGACACAGTAGTGACTTCCACTTACCGGCTCCCTGCAAATGGGTGAGAGATTACTCATTATTTAGCATATTATGAGGGAGCAGGCATTTGCTTTTGTCATCTCTCCCACCTATCTACCTCTATTTTATTTATGTATTTATTTATTTTTTTAATCCTCACCTCAGGATATGTTCACTGAGAGAAGAGAAAGGGAGAGCGAGAGGGGGGAGAGAGAAACGTGGATCGACTGCCTCCCATATGCACTCCGACTAAGGAATTGCACCCACAACCTAGGGATGTGCCCTGACTGGGAATCGAACCTGCAACTTTTTGGTGTACGGGATGATGCTCCAACCAACTGGGCTACCCGGCCAGGGCTCTCCCACCTTTAAATACAACGGTGTTCCTAGTCTGTGTCTTCTCCCAACTCTCTCTCCTGTCTCTCCCCGTCTCTCCTTAGGTTTTTTTTTTTTCCTTTGTGTATTTTATTTTATTTATTTATTTTTTTAATATTTATTTATTTACTTATTTTTAGAGGGGAAGGGTAGGAGAGAGGGAGAAGGAGAGAAATATCAATGTATGGTTGCCTCTTATGTGTCCCACGCTGGGAACTGGCCTGCAACCCAGGCATGTGCCCTGACTGGGAATCGAACCGCGATCCTTTGGTTCACAGGCTCGCGCTCAATCCACTGAGCTACACCAGCCAGGGCTCCTTTGTGTATTTTAGAGAGGGGGGAGGGGAGGAGAGAGGGAGATGTGTGGTTGCCACTAGTGCACCCCGTACCGTGACATGGCCTGCATTGCAACCCAGGCATGCGCCCTGACTGGGAATTGAACCAGCAAACCTTTGGTCCACAGGCCCCGCGCTCAATCCACTGAACCAGCCAGGGCTTAGCCAAGTTTCTTGAAGGAGTGGTTATATTCATTGTTTCTAGCTCCTTGCTTTTCCTGACTTCTCAGGCCATTACATTCTCGTTTCTGTCCCTCCAATAAAGCTAGTCCTGCTGGGGCAATTACGACCATGAGTCCGCCCAATCCCAGAATTGCTTTATTAGTCAGCTTTGCTACATTTGACCTAGTTAGTATCCTTCTGAACCTCTGTTCCTTTGTCACTTGTAGCCCTTGTTACAATGCCTCAGCATTAAGTCCTGCTGGTTTTATTTTGGTCATTTGCTTAGCCATTTATTCCTTCACTCAACAAATAGGAATCAAGTGCCACTCCTCCACAAGGCTAGTCCCTGAGGCTGTGACAGTGACCAAGACAGACACAACACACGTGGTCCCTGTTCTCAAGGAACTGATAGCTCAAACGGAGAGTAGACATTCATTCATTTAACTAAACTAAAGAAATGCTTGTTTTTGTGCTTCCTGTTTTTTAGCTACTGCTGTGCCTAGGAACTAAGTAGATAATGGTGTAGATTGTTTATGCAGTTATTTAATCCTAATGGTATTATAGGCTTTCAAGAACTAGAGGAAGCTCTGAGAACCTGTAATAAGAGTACCTGTTCTACTGTGCTGTGGGAGTGGGAGTCAGTCAGGAAAGAGTCCTTGAGGAAGGAACATCTATTCAGAGCTTGAATTGGCCAAGTAAAAACCCTGGATGGGAGCAGGGGTTGGAAGGGCAGAGAGACAGGGAGGGATAGTTAATTATTGATTGCACAGTTACCTGTAAAGCTATCAACTGCTGTAGCATCTTCGGAATGAAATTCTGCCCCTGTCACTCATAATTTTCATCAGCGCTGGGACTGGGACATACGGACGCCGTCCCTGCAGCGCTCCCAGTCCTGGTAGCCTTCCCGGCAGTGATTGCCTGGAAATCTCTATCTGGCAGCACCAAAGAGACTTTCAGTCTCGGTGGGAAACCAGGATACGTGCGTGAAAGGATAATTAACAGTGTAAACTAGGTGTCCAATGAATGGTACGGTTAAATATTGGAATTCAGAGAAGGGCACTATCACTTCAACATGGAGTGATTACGGAGGGCCTTGGAGGCAGGGCAGTGAAGCTTGATTGAAGCAAAGAGATTCAGAAAAGCAGAGAAGAAAGGAACCGAGGAACCAGGCACTTCCAGTAAAGAAGAATGGAACGCAAAGGCAGCAAATGGAACTTCAGGGCTGCATTTGGGGCGGGTGTGCTGTTGCCTTGTAGGCCTAGACAGAGCCTGCTGATGTACTAGAGCAGTGTGGTGGGAGGTGGGGGAGGACCCGGGGAGGACCCGGAACTTCAGGCTAAGGAATTGGGACTTCATCGTTCAAGCACAGCAATGGCATGTGTAGAACACTGTTTTCGAATAAATCTAGCAATGAGTGGCTTCAAAACTGGACACTGAGACATGAGAGTGCCAGGACTACTAGGCCAATATTCAGTTCAGCAGATGTATACGGAACACCTCCCACTGTGTGGCAGTGGGAAGGGTCAGGAATGCGTGCGTGAGAGTGCACTTGCCTGAGGAGCCCAAAGGCTTGTGCAAGATCCCGTCGAAGGCTGGACCGATGAGAGAGGCGTGGGAGGGGAGAAGGGAGGCGTCGGCCCCTCCTTTCCCACGCCCGCTGGTTTTAGAGGTTGGCGACCTGTCGCCCACAGGCCCGGTCCTTCGAGATGCCTGTTTTTATAGAATGTTTTTTACATTTTTAAATGGTATATATATTTTTAAATCTTTTTTTAAAGACTTTATTTATTTATCTTTAGAGAGAGGGAAGGAGAAATATCAATGTATGGTTGCCTCTCCTGCGTCCCCTGCTGGGAACTGTCCTGCAACCCAGGCATGTGCCCTGACCGGGAATTGAACCCGTGATTCTTTGGTTCGCAGGCCCGCGCTCAATCCACTGAACTGCACCAGCCAGGGCTAAATGATATTTTTAATATAAAAATAAGAGCAGTCTTTCATGGTATATGAACATGATATGAAATTCAAGTTGCACTGTCTGTAAATAGGCTTGTGGAGCACGGCCTTGCTTGTCCGTGGATGTGTGGCCTATGGCTACTCTCACAGACAGCAGCAGAGGGGAGCAGTTGTAACAGCCTGCCGGCCCACGAAGCCCGAAACGTTGACCGTTTGGCTCTTTACGGGAACCCGTCCATGCTCGACTCACACCCGCCTTATCTCATCCCCCTGTCCTCTGCAGCCCGGCGTCTCTCTTCCCACCTGAAGCTTCCCCTCTGCCCGGCTGTCGCCCTTCCCTTCTGTGCGTCCCTCCCCAGACCCTCAGCTTCTCTTTCTCCGGGCACCACGCGCTGTTCAAAAACAAAAGCAAAACACGCCTCATCGACTCAGACGTCCACTTTTGCTGCTGCTCTCCATCTCTAGGCTCGACCTCCACTTCGCCTTTCATCCAGTCACCTTCACCCAGGCCTCTGACCCCGGCAGTCCGATGACACTGATCTTGCTAAGTCGTTAGTGAGTTTCTGGCTGCTGGATCCCGTAGTTTCCCCAGGCTTATCTTCCTTGTTTTTGCTGACATTTAACATTTTTAAATTTCTTTTTTTACTTTACCTGAGGACATTTTCTTTCGCTTTTTTAGAGAAAGAGGGGAGGAGAGAGGAAGGGAGAGAGAGAAACATTGATGTAAGAGAAGCACTGATTGGTTGCCTTCATATGCACCCAGACCGGGGATTGTTGGAGTCTGGACTGGGATCGCACGTGTCAGCGCCTGGACCAGGGATGAACCTGCAACTTAGGCATGTGCCCCGGCCAGGAATTGAACCTGCAACCCTTCGGTTATGGGATGCCGCTCCAACCACTGAGCCACACCAGCCAGGGCTTATTTATTTTTCACACATTTAACATTTTGATCATTCTCTTTTCCCAGAGACCCTTTTTCTATAGGCTTCTGTGACATCATTCTCCTTTGCTTCCCTTCCTATTTCCCAACCCTTTTTCCCTGCTTATGCATCAATGGCTTCCTTTCTTTTACTAGTACCTTTAACACTGGTGAGTTTCACGGGTCTAGCCTTTGTCCTCTTATAAGAGCTATTATTTTAGCAAGTACCTACTATATGGCAGTCACTATATTTAAATGCTTTACACAGTCTATCCCTAACTCTGACAACAACCCTAAAAAGATAGGTTTTTATTTCCTCCATGTTGTAAATAAGGGAAGTGAGGCTCAGTAAGCTTAAGTGATCTTCCCAAGTTCACACGGTGAGCAGCAGCTGGGGCTGGGATCCGAGCCTGCTGCGGTGTGCAGGTAAAGTCAGCTTCATCTGTGCGCCCAAGCCTCCTGCCGCAGACTTTCTTCTTAGCTTCCGGCCCGTGTGTCTGACCGGCTACTGGACATTCCCACCCGCAAGTCCTAGCAGCACCTCCGACCCAACTCATCACCTCTCCGCCAGCCCTGCTCCATCCCCAGGTTGTTAGTGTGACCTTCTCTTCCGTCATCCAGGCCACAATCTTGGGGGTCGATCCCGACTTTGTCTCTCCCTAGCCCCTTCTACCGTTCAGCACCCAGCTGTCGCTGCAGCCTGGCGTCTCTCCCCCTTTCGTTTCTCGGAACTCATCTCTCATAGTGGCCACTATTACTTCCTTAGTTCGGATTCTTTTCATCTCTGTCCTACGCTGTTGTCCCTCTTCCCTTAATCTGTCCCTTCTTCTACTCCACTCCATCCTCCACAAGGACCTCAGAATGATCTCTCCTAAACCCTAGGCCTGATCGTGTTGTCATCTGGTTTAAACCTGGGGGTGGCTCCCCACTGCCCTGTTTCTCTGCTCCATAGGTTAACTACGGAGGCTTTGCCTTACTTTTCTGGATTCTTCTCCTCCTGGTCTCTCACGTACTGCAGGTATATTTGTGGTTCACTGTACCAGCAAACTCATCCATCTTTCCATGCATTGGAAAGGTACTGCCTCTTTCTGGAATGTCCTCGGTTTGTCTGAGGAATCTTTTCAGTTTGACCCTAAAAAAATAGGCTTTAACAGATTAAGCAGAAAAAACCGCCCTCAGTGCAGAGAGAGTACTCGGTCTCTGAGCCCTCACTGACTTCTAGTCTTTCTGCGAGGGGGAGGTTTCCTTTCTTACGCGGGCATGCACCTCAGGCCTGTGTCTGTTGTCACGCGCAACACGGTGTGTGATAATTTGTGCAGGCTGCCTCCTTAAAATTGGCGTTCCTTAGAAGCAGATTTTGGTATCGTTACTTTTTTAAATCTGTGGTATCTAGCTTACTTTGAAGAAGGATTGGGATTAAAGGATGAAGACGTTTGCTAGGCCCTGGCCTGGAAGCTCGGTTGGTTAGCGTGTTGTCCTCCTATATGCCCCCGGCAGGGCACATACAAGAAGCAACTGATGGATGCATCAGAAGTGGAACAACAGATTGATGTTTCTCTCCCTCTCTCCTCTCTCTCTTTCTCTTTCTCTAAAATCGATAAATTTTTTAAAAAGATGTTTGTTAAAGCTGAGAATTTACAAAGCATTTTCACAAATGTTTCATCATCTTTTGTTCCACTCAAAAGAACTGTGAGACTACCAGGGCAGGCGTCAGCACTCACATTTTGGAGACGAAGAACCTGAAGCTCAAAGTGAAGTGACTTGCTCCGAGTCTTGAACAAAAGTGCCAGAATTTAGTCCTCTTCCACCAAGTCTGGTGCTGCTTCCTCTGCACTAGACCAGCGTGGAGAAGGGGAAGGCTTGGGATACGGGAGAGGAGCTTTGGAACAAACCCGCAGGTGGAGGTTAGAGGAAAGGGGCGGCCCAGAGGACATGAAGAGAGCCCTGGGGAACTACTGGGTGGGGAAGAGCAGATTTTCAGAAGGAGCGCGCATCACCCGGAAGATATTTTTGCAAATAATGAAGGAAAGTGGGGAGGATGAAAGAGTTTGACCACCAGGAAGTTCAAGAGGATAATTTCATACAGTGAAGCCAGCTCGCCAAGGGGCAGGGGTTAATGGGCATTATGGGAAATGGAGGCACAGGTGATAACTACCCTTTCATTAAGTTGGGTGGCGAAAGGAAACCCAGAGGCTGGAGGTTTGAGAAACGTCATACTCCAAGAAATTCATGATACGTTATTTTCACTGTGTAGACTAGAAAAATATTCAGTGGGAACCATGCTAATATGTATGACTGAGCATATAAATTTTAGGATGTGTTGCACTCAATTTAACATTGGTCAATTCCAATCAAAGTATAGTGCCATGGGGCCGGATGTTTGACTTAAAGTTAAGTCAAAATTTTATTTGAGCCCTGGCTGCTGTAGATTGAGCTCTGGCCTACAAACCAAAGGGTCACCGGTTTGATTCCCCAGTTCGATTCCCAGTCAGGGCACATGCCTGGGTTGCGAGCCAGGTCCCCAGTGAGGGGTGCGTGAGAGGTAACCACATGTTGATGTTTCTCTCCTTCCTTTCTCCCTCCTTCTCCTCTGTCTAAAAATAAATAAAATAAGCACGTGCCTGCGAACCAAAGAATCGCGGTTCGATTCCCAGTCAGGGCACATGCCTGGGTTGCAGGCCAGTTCCCAGCATGGGACACACAAGAGGCAACCGTACATTGATATTTCTCTCCCTCTCCCTCTCTCCTACCCTTCCCCTCTAAAGATAAATAAATAAAAATTAAAGAAAAATAAAAAATAAATAAATAAAATAAAAATAAAAATAAATAAAATATTTTTAAAATTTTATTTGAATATAGGTAAGATTATATATCTTCTTTTAGATGATAAATGTGCACTGAAGTCTGAAAACACCCTTCTTATATTCATTTAGACTATTCACCCACCTACAAGCTTCTTTGTTCCCCGTTACTCAGTCTCTGTTGTCCAGGTGTGATTCGATCAGTGGGAAGATAGCCCACCTTGTTGTTAGAGGTGGTTTTCTGGGTTTTGTGTCATCCACATCGCCTGGGAACCAAGCTTCGGAGTGGGGCCGGTAGTTAGACCCTGGGCAGCTCTTTGTCATGTTGCTGAGGTGTCCTCTTTCTCCAGGTAAAGCGGTACCAGTGCACCTTCGAGGGCTGTCCCCGCACCTACAGCACAGCAGGCAACCTGCGCACTCACCAGAAGACTCACCGAGGGGAGTACACCTTTGTCTGTAATCAGGAGGGCTGTGGCAAGGCCTTCCTCACCTCCTACAGCCTCAGGATCCACGTGCGAGTGCACACGAAGGAGAAGCCATTTGAATGTGACGTGCAGGGCTGCGAGAAGGCGTTCAACACGCTCTACAGGTCAGCCTTCCTCCCACTGCGCCGCCAGCCGCAGGCCCCCACTGCGTCACGACGGCGGAGCCCTGTCTCCTCCCACAGTGCAGAGGGGCACTCTCGGGGCTTGAGGAGGAGCACAGCTGCGCTCAGCTGTTTAAAACCCATTAGAGGAACTTGTCACTTAACGATTGGCGCATACTGGGTTGGTTGAAAATGATAGTACCTCTGTGTTTCGATTCTGTATCTCTGGTAGTAGCATTCTGGCCTGGGGATTTGAATGTTTGGCACGGAGTAAGATCCCCCTCATGCAGAACCTTGGTCCTAAGGCTTCCCTCCTGTTCTTTCCTCTCTCACTTTGAAGATTAATTTCTTTCTACCCTGAGAAAGGGGGAGTGGTCTGCTCATTAGCCATTTCTCTTTTCCACCATTGGTATCGGGAGACTCACCAGTCTTCAGCATTGGGCAGACAATAACAAACATAGCAATAGCTAACACTTTCAGGCCCTCCCTGCGCGCTGGGCGCTGTTCTGAGTGCTAACCGTCACAGCACTAGCGAGTCAGTGGGAGCCCGAGAGGCTTTGTAACTGGCTCGGGATCTCACATCCGGTGGGAGGTGGGACTGGGTTTGAGTCCCGGGCGGTCTGGCTCTAGAACCATGCTTATATGTACTTGTGTTTGAGGAAAAGATTTGGAACGAATATATATCAATACAGAATTCTTTTTTTTTTTTTTTTTTAAAGATTTTTTTTTTTTTATTTGTCTTTAGAGGGGTAGGGGAGAGGGAGAGGGAGAGAAATATCAATGTACGGTTGCCTCTTGTGTGTCCCCTGCTGGGAACTGGCCTGCAACCCAGGCATGTGCCCTGACTGGGAATCGAACCGCGATCCTCTGGTTCACAGGCCCGTGCTCAGTCCACTGAGCTACACCAGCCAGGGCTCAATACAGAATTCTTATGCACTTAATCTTTTAAAAAGTCTTTTAAAATCACTTACAATTTTAACAAGGTTATAGATTCTCAATATTTACAGAGTAGCTCTATAAGGTTTGTTACAACAGATGTACCTGCCCATTTTTCCCCCTTCACAGGCAACCACTTTCTCTGCTCTGAGCTTAATATTAATGTTTTTATACTTACTTCCATGCTTCTTTTTTTTTAATTTTAACTGTTGTTCAGTTACAGTTTTCTGTCTTTTATTCCCATCCCTGCCCACCCCCGCAGCCGTCCCTGCTTCCATGCTTTTAAGTATGAGGCTTATATCGCTCCTTCTCGGTTTTTCCGTGTTAGGATGTTGACTTCCCACTGTGGACGTTAAGGGAGCTCTGCTTCCTCCTCTCCCATCTCCACCACACTGGGCACCCTTTCCCAAAGCCCGCGGCCAATGTAATCATTTTATTTCCAGTATGTATATATTTTTTTGTTGTTGTTGTTAAATCGGTACTTAGTATTTACTTAGCCATACATAAAATTACTTTGTTCTCTCATAAAAGATCTGACTGGCCGTGGGCTTGTGCCTTGGTCCTGAAGCCCGTTAGGCGGATGTGGGGAGGCTGTGCGACACGTTATGACAGAGGGACTTTCTCTGGGGATCTTACAGGCTGAAGGCACATCAGAGGCTTCACACAGGGAAAACGTTTAACTGTGAATCTGAAGGCTGCAGCAAGTACTTCACCACACTCAGTGATCTGAGGAAGCACATTCGAACCCATACAGGAGAAAAGCCATTTCGGTAGGTCTTACTGTTTTCCATTTGTTACTGACCAGATTTCAGCTGGTGTCTTGATGCACTCTAACGTTTTTCAGACTGGAGAGAAAATTCCCTTCACTGGTTCTTTGGCGGTGTTAGCTCTCCACAGGACGGCTGTAACCAATTGCTGCAGGTTGGAGGGCGGGCGGTGGATTCTGAGAGCATCCTCAGTTTGGATGATGGTTTTCTGTCGCATTTTTCCTTTTATTTTAAAGAAGCATTTGTTGAAACTCACCTGATGGTAGGTATTTTTATCAGTGATAGGGAAATACCAAGACACAAGTTTTCCTCTGGAGCAGTTTTGTCTGGTGGAAAAGAACCACCAGTAACCAGACTGTATCTGAGACTGAGATGCTCAGAGGGCTTTGAGCACAGGGGAAGCGATGCCTGCCTGTGAATCGGTGGGCAGGGTGGGAGGGGACGCGGGGGCAACGAGGGGCAGCAGTCCTTAGGCTAGCGGTGCAAGTGTTTTATTCTGTTGCTTGTTCGGTCGTCTCTTTGTGATATCTCATGTATATACACAAACAGGCACATCCATTTCTTATACACATATTTTTCAATTTATATATCCATGTACATATATATTTAATAGATATAAGTATAAATGTTGAAGCTTAAAGGAAGGACGTGTATCATCTACTTCTGTGTTCGTGGCATGTAATATGGTTCTGGGCATTCAGTAGGGACTCAGAAACAATTTAGGGATGATTATGTGACTTTTTAGTGAGATAATCAGTTTGTAAGGATTCCCCTAAATATAATACAGCTATATTACTGAAAATTGTATCAGCAGTATCTTCGAACTCTTTCAGGAGAGATCGCTGTTATACTCACAACATTAAAGATGCTGCTTTCCCTGCTCGAATCACTCATCTCCGCATTAGGGCACCAGGATGTTGAAAAGTCTTCAGGGACAGTCAACTCTTAAACACCAGTTAAAAGTAACAGTATTTTAAAATTACAGATGCATTTCTGAGTCACGGCCTCTCTGAAAGCAAAAGTAGTTAGAGGCCAGCTGGTTAGTCTCCAGAGGCTATGACACTTACCTTACTTTCTTCCCTTAGGCTATCGAGGAGACTGATTTCTATTCAATCACATGCATTTTTGTGATAATGCTGCTGATTTTTCTTGAATATTTGATGGGATTTGAAACACAATGATTACATGTAATCAGAAAGTAAAATGCTTTAGAGAAGCTTGCTATTAAAAGAAATAAAATATTTTGGCGTACAAGAAAAAGCATTCACTCACGTAAATAGTCATCGAATGCCTGCTGTGCGCAAGAACGGCAGCAGGTGTAAAGAACTGCTTAGACCCTGCCCTCCGAGAGTATACAGTCTTGGAGAACAGATAACAAGTGTATATACCGGAGATAAAATGAAACTAGAAATGACAGGTGCCATAAAAAAAGCTAAATGCCTTAGGAGTTCTGAGGAGGGAAGGGTCACTTCTAGCTTTGGTTATCAGGAAAGCAGAGGAAGAAGCAGCCCTGACGCAAACACCGAAGATGGTAGTTAAGTCGGGACAGCCAGCGTGTTCCGACCGCGTTCCCGTGTTACAGTGCGGGCTCCGCGCGTCTGGGAGAGCCTCCGGACCCCCTGTCGGCGTTTCTGCTGGCTCACCGGCCGGAGGTGTTCCGGGGGCTCTCGCTGCCAGTAGAATTCCGTGAAGTGATTCATCGGAAGGCTGATATTGCCAGTGCTCTCAACACGCGCCTTACCTGGGGGACCAGAAATCCTTAGCCTGGGCCGTCAGCTCCCTCTGAGCTCAGCCTTGTCACCTTTTCCAGGGGCCTGTTGTCATTCTCACATCTCAAAGCAGCTTCACTGATGGGGTCCTGCTGTTCCCGACATTTGTTTTTGTTTGTGTCTGTGTTTACAAGAGCTGTGGAAGGTAGAGGTCTGTTGCTGATGACGGCTGTCTCTTTTTACCTCCATCGCTTCCGTAGGTGTGATCATGACGGCTGTGGGAAGGCATTCGCAGCGAGCCACCACCTTAAAACTCACGTCCGTACACACACTGGTGAGTGCGGGTTCGTTTTTGTTTTCTGTTTTCACGTTCGTCAAGCCAGGAAACATCTGTGATGCTATGGAGGCCTGTAGAGCTCTGTGGAGGGAGAGCGCCTAATCAGCTCAGCCTTCACCTGTCATGCCTGGCTTTCTTTCAGAGGTTAAAGGGTCTAAAGGTTGGACTCAGGGATCCAGCCTTAAGAAATGAAAGCAGTACAAAGGTACTAAAAAAAAGAACCTGGGAAAAAAACTAATCTTCTCTTTAAACTTCCCAGGAGCAGGCCCTCCTCAGTGCTTTGCTCTACATTAAGTTTTAGAACTGAGATAGGTAACGTATAATCTATCCAACTTAAAACAACTGTTACCTGAACCCTCGTAAGAATACTTCCCTCTTTTAGGGAATAGTAGGTGTCTTAATTCAGTGAAATGACTGCCTGGTAAAATTAACACTGCTTGTCATTCTTGCAGGTGAACGACCCTTTTTCTGCCCCAGTAACGGCTGTGAGAAAACATTCAGCACTCAATACAGCCTCAAAAGTCACATGAAAGGTCACGATAACAAAGGACACTTATACAATGCACTTCCGACTCACAATGGATCAGAGGTGTGCAGTGTTTTGTCTCTGGGTTTGATCTGGGCACCACGGAGCAGCAGCCATTGTGTGTGTGTTAAAATAAAAGGTGGAAATATCTCTATGTATCTGTTAGTGAGAGGGGGGAAATTGGCCAAGATCTGTGTCTTGGGGGTGGGGTGGTAGAAGCCAGAAATTTCACCAGGCTCCCTGTGCCTCAGCCTGTGATTCAGCTCCATATCCTTTTCATCAGGTATGGCGGAAGAGGTCTTGAAACCAGAGGTCTCAGAACGGCTTCCAAAGGGCCAGCCAGATGCTCTAAAAGGGTGTTATTTTCCCGTGCATATCTATAAAATGGTATATCTGTCAATGCTTTACGTCATACATCTGTTAATCTATCACTGAAGACCTAGGAAGAGTCTGGGCTGTCCTTGCCCTTTTGAACTGTCTGCAGGCTGAAAGGTTTGAGAGCCCCACGGTTAAGGCACTGAACCACCGAACAAGCCTCCGCAGAGTTTTGGGCGGTTTGTCCGTTCTTGGACAAGCTCCTCCACCATATTTCCCTCTCCTACAGATCATTCCTGTGAGATCCTGGGATAAGTTTACTGTTACTTCTTCTAATGTGGAACTGGGCACTTACCATAGGTCTGTTAAACCTAGGAAGTGAGTACTGCTAGTATCTTACTGCTTCATAGGTAAAGAAACACACTGACCCCCTTTTGAGTAATGAGGTTCTTAAAGTATGTAATATGACTTTGATTTGGGGAGAGACGGCATACTTTAATTCTGTGGTTTGCAATTTTTAAACAGCAAAGGACCCCTTTAAAAGGACTCTCTCCCTGTGTTGTATATTGGTAATAATAACTAACCTTTACTGAATGTTTACTGTGTGCCGAGTACTGTGCTAAGTGCTTTTATATGTCTCACAAGGGCTCTGCGAGGTCAGTACCATTATTATCCCTGTATCACTGATAACTACAGGCAAGGAGAAATTACTTGGCTAAGTGTCCAAAGTCTGTAATTAGTCTCATTTAGGCAAGCAGGCAGATTCCAGAGCCTGCTGCTTGATCCCCGTGTTATAAGAGGCAAGACAGCATTAGTGATGAAGACTATAGCCTCTGAAGCTCCCCTGCCTGAATTCAGATCTAAGCTTAGCCACTGATCGAATGACCTTAGGCAAATGGCTTCTTTATGCCTCAGTTTCTTCGTCTGTAAAACCACATATAAATGTTACATTTTGAGAGTCTTTGCCTGCTAAGCTGCATTTTTTTTTTTTAATTTTTATTTATTTATTTTTAGAGAGAGGGGAAGGGAGGGAGAAAGAGAAGGAGAGAAACATCAGTGTGTGATTGCCTCTCGTGCACCCCCACTGGGCATTTGGCCTGCAACCCAGGCATGTGCCCCAACCAGGAATCGAACTGGGGACCTTTTGGTTTGCAGGCCAGCACCCAATCCACTGAGCCACACCAGCCAGGCCATAAAGCTGCATTTAGTAAGTCATGATCATTTTTTTCCCTGTTGTAACAATCCAAGGATAGTTCAACTGTTGACCACCCCTGAGCATCGGAGGCCCCAGCACGCAGTGCTCAGACCTCATCTTCCCTGATCACCAGTCACTCTCCAGTGGCAGGAATCTCCTCCGGCCCCAGGCTTTGTTTGTTTGTTTGTTTAATTCTTGTTCAGTTACAGTGGTCCCCATTTCCCTCCATTACTCTCCCCCACCCTACCCACCCCCACCTCCCACATTCAGTCCTCCCCCTGCGTTGTCTTTGTCCATGGGTCCTTTATACATGTTCCTTGATGACCCTTCCCCTTCCTTCCCCTGTTATCCACCCCCTCCCTGGTTACTGTCAGTTTGTTCTTTATTTCAATGTCTCTGGTTCCGTTTTGCTCACTTGTTTGTTTTGTTGATTAGGTTCCTGTTAAAGGTGAGATCATATGGTACTTGTCTTTCACTGCCTGGCTTATTTCACTTTGCATAATGCTCTCCAGTTCCATCCATGCTGTTGTGAAGGGTAGGAGCTCCTTCTGTCTTTCTGCTGCGAAGTATTTCATTGTGTAAATGTACCAAAGTTTTTTGATCCACTCATTTACTGATGGGCACTTAGGTTGCTTTCAGCACTTGGCTATTGTAAATTGTGCTGCTATGAACATGGGGTGCATAGGTTCTTTTGGATTGGTGTTTCAGGATTCTTAGGGTATAGTCTCAGCAGTGGAACTGCTGGGTCAAAAGGCAGTTCCATTTTTAGTTTTTTGAGGAAACTCCATACTGCTTTCCACAGTGGCTGCACCAGTCTGCATTCTCACCAACAGTGCACTAGGGTTCCCTTTTCTCTGCATCCTCTCCAACACTTGTTGTTTGTTGTTTTCTTTGTGATGGCCATCTGACCGGTGTGAAGTGGTATCTCATTGTGGTTTTAATGTGCATCTCTGATGGCTGGCGATGCTGAGCATCCTTTTGTATATCTCTGGGCCCTCTGTACGTCCTCCTTGGAGAAGTGTCCGTTCAGGTCCTTTGCCCATTTTTTATTTGGATTATTTGTCTTCCTGGTGGGGAGTCGTGTGAGTTCTTTATATATTTTGGAGATCAAACCTTTGTCCCAGGCTTTAGATGCCATCTAGATTGCCTTTGAGTTCTAAATTCTTATTCAGTCTGGATCTCTTCCTCCTCTTTACACTTGATCTTAGCCAAAAGGCTGAAAAGTGATTCTTTCTCAACTTTATTATTATTATTATTATTTTGGATTTAAATTTTTTTTAAATATATTTTATTGATTATGCTATTACAGTTGTCCCATTTCTCGCCCATCATTCCCCTCCACCCTGCACACCCCTCCCACCCACATTCCCGCCCCCAGCCCATGTCCATGTTCAACTTTAGACTTGTATATTCAACCTACCATTTGACATCTCCACCCAGATATCATCTACTCTTCTTTAAAAAAAATTTTTTTTAAGTTTATTTTTAGAGAGAGGGGAAGGGAGGGAGAAAGAAAAGGAAACATCAATGTGTGAGAGAAGCATCGATCAGCTGCCTCTTGCACACCCCCAGCTGGGGGTGACCTGGCCCACAGGCCTGCGTTCAGTCCATGGAGCCACACCAGCCAGGGCTCATCTGCTCTTTTTAAACTTGACATGTCTAAACCCATTCCTCCTGCAGTTTTCCCCATCTCAGTAAACGGCATGTCTATTATTCTAGTGGCACAGGCCAAAAATTGTGGAGTTGCTTTGACTCCTCGTTTTCCCCTCATATCCCACATTCACTAGCAAAGGCCATTAGCATTACCTTGAGGATATATCTAGGATCTGATCACTTCTTGAGGTTACATCATGCAAACCACTCTCATCTTCTTCCTGTATTATTGCAGAAACCTGCTAAGTGGTCTTCTTAGCACCTTTCCCTTTCTCCCCACTCTTGCTGCCCTGACACATTTTTCTACATGTATAACCCAGAGTGATCTTTCTCAACCATAAGATGATGTCTGTCGCTCATCACCCTCTGGTAGCTCCTTGTATCACTTAAAGTAGAAGTCCAGGCCTCTGCAGTGGTCTGCAAGGCCCTGCACTCTGGCTTAGGCATTCCTCTGACCCAGTTTACGTCTCTTCCTCTCACTTCAGCCGTGTTGTCCTTGTTCCTTGGACAAAGGGAGCTCACTGCTGCCCCAGGCCTTTGTACTTGTTGAACCCTCTGCTGGGAGCACTTTCCCCAGGTATGTGCCTGGTCGGTGTCCACTCTTCCTCAGTCTCTGCTCAGATGCTACCTTGTCTAAGAGGCCTTCCCTAATCTAACAACGGGGCTGCTCCTACCCCAGCAGTCCCTGTTCCCCTTAGCCTCCATAGTGCTTATTATCATCTAGTATACAAATACATGTTTCTTTGTCGCTTCCCCCTACCCCAAACTCCTCACTAGAATGTAGGCTGTATAGTGGCAGGAACTTTGTTTTGTTCATTACTGAATCCCTGGGCCTGGTGCCTAAGACATTGTAGATATGCGGTGAATATTTATTGAATGCATGGGAACATCTAATCCGTGAGGTAAGCAGGGTTGCCACATAAAGTGTGTGAATTGCAGCTGGCATTCTGGGAATCCAGAGTTCAGAGCTAGCCTAGGCAGCCGTATTTGAATAGCAAACCCTCAGAAACACTCTGAGGAAGGGTCCGTGAGAGGCCCCGTACTGGGCACACAGTGATGTAATAGGAGGAAGACGGACTCTCAGAAGCTCTGGGTTTGTGTTCTGCTAATTAGCTGTACAATCTTGGACAGTTCACTGCCATTCTTGGCATTAATGGGAACGTAAAACAATACTTCAGGGTTTTATGTTAATATCAAATGAGGTGATATGAAATCACTTTGTAAATGACAAGACCGGTTATACAAATATTATTAATTTCATATTATCACGGCTTTCATTATGTTAGAGCTTGAATCGTGAGATAATTCTTAGAACTCTTGCCCTGGCTGGTGTGGCTCAGTGGATTGAGTGCCGGCCTGGGAACCAAAAGGTTGCCAGTTTGATTCCCAGTCAGGGCACATACCTACGTTGCAGGCCAGGTCCCCATTTGGGGGCATGCGAGAGGCAATCAATTGATGTATCTCTTGCACACTGATGTCTCTCCCCCTCTCCTTTTCCCTCCCTTCCCCTCTCTCTAAAAATAAGTAAATAAAATCTTTAAAAAAAAAAAACTCTTTAGTAACCATCTTTAAGAAATGTAAGGACTGCTGGCCAAGATGGAGGTGTAGGTAGACTGCCTCCTCGCACAACTAAAAGAAGAACAACAACAATTTAAAAACAAAAAACAGAACTGACAGAAAAAAGAAAAAAAAAAAACTGTGTGAAAGTCCGACAACAAAGGAGTTAAAGAAGAAACATGCATTCAGACCGGTAGGAGGGGCAGAGACAGGCAGCCGGGCAGAGAGGGCTCATGGCAAGGTGGTAGCTGGAGGACTGGGGCAGGCAAGGCAGTGGCTGGCAGACCCAGTGAGGCAGCAGCTGGTGGAGCGGGTGCTCCCACATTCACATGCAGATAAACTGGGAGGAACAACTGGGGAGCGAGACAGACTGCGCAACTCAGGGTCCCAGTGCAGGGAAATAAAGCCTCAAACCACTGATTGAAAACACCTGTGGGGGAGGAGGCAGCAGTGGGAGAAACTCCCAGCCTCACAGGAGAGTCTGTTGGAGAGACCCACAGGGTCCTAGAACATACACAAGCCCACCCACACGGGAATCAGCACCAGAAGGGCCCAATTTGCTTGTGGGTAGCAGCGGAAGGGACTGAAATCCGAGAGAGAGGAGCAAGTGCCATTGTTCCCTCTGCGACCCCTCCCCCACATATAGCGTCACATCATAGCAACGTGGGTTGTCTCACCCTGGTGGACACCTAAGGCTCTGCCCCTCATACGTAACAGGTGGGCTGAGACCCCCCCGCAAAAAAATGGCCCAAATGAAGGAACAGATCAAAGCTCCAGAAAAAATACAACTAAGCGATGAAGAAATAGCCAACCTATCAGATGCACAGTTCAAAACACTGATAATCAGGATGCTCACAGAATTGGTTGAATATGGTCACAAATTAGATGAAAAAATGAAGGCTATGCTAAGTGAAATAAAGGAATATTTACAGGGAACCAACAGTGATGGGAAGGAAACTGGGACTCAAATCAACAGTGTGGACCAGAAGGAAGAAAGAAATGTTTAACCAGAAAAGAATGAAGAAACAAGAATTCAAAAAAAAGAGGAGAGGCTTAGGAACCTCCAGGACATCTTTAAACGTTCCAACATCCAAATCATAGTGGTGCCAGAAGGAGGAAGACCAAGAAATTGAAAACTTATTGGAACAAATAATGAAGGAGAACTTCCCCAATTCGGTGAAGGAAATAGACTTCCAGGAAGTCTAGGAAGCTCAGAGAATCCCAAAGAAGTTGGACCCAAGGAGGAACACACCAAGGCACATCATAATTACATTAGCCAAGATGAAAGAGAAGGAGAGAATCTCAAAAGCAGCAAGAGAAGAGGAAACCTTTACCTACAAGGGAGTTTCCATTAGACTATCAGCTGATTTCTTAAAAGAAACCCTGCAGGCAAGAAGGAGCTGGAAAGAAGTATTCCAAGTCATGAAAGGCAAGGACCTACATCCAACATTACTCTATCCAGCAAAGCTATCATTTAGAACAGAAGGGCAGATAAAGTGCTACCCAGATAAGGTCAAGTTCAAGGAGTCATCATCACCAAGCCCTTATTATATGAAATGTTAAAGGGACTTATCTAAGAAAAAGAAGATAAAAAATGTGAACAGTAAAATGACAACAAACTCACAGCTATTAACAACCAAACCTTAAAAAAAACACACACAAGCTAAGCAAACAGCTAGAACGGGAACAGAATCATAGAAATGGAGATCACATGGAGGGTTATCAGTGGGGAAGGAAGGGGGAAAAAGGGGAAAAGGTACAGAAAATAAGTAGCGTAGATGGTAGGTAGAAAATAGACAGGGGGAGGGTTAATAATAGTATAGGAAATAGAGAAGCCAAAGAATTTATATGTTCACCCCACGGATGTGAACTAAAGCGGGGGAATGGGGATGGGAGGGGGTGTGCAGGGCGGAGGGGAATAAAGGGGGGGAATGGGACAACTGTAATAGTATAATCAATAAAATATATTAAAATAAATATAAGAGAGTTCTAAGAATATCAGGATTTAAAAAATTGAAATAATTTACATAGTCCTTGCTTTGGATGGTTTACATCTAAATATTTGGGACATTGTAATCAAGTGTTGTATCACATGATATGCTACTATAAATCTTGATTTTTTGTTACTCAGTAAGTGTTATTTCTCTTTCACAGGATGCAAATCACTCTCTTTGTCTGAGTGACTTGAGCCTTCTGTCCACAGATTCTGAATTGCGAGAAAATTCTAGTACAGTAAGTATACCTGTGATGTGGGTGCTAGAAGAGTAAGTGCAAGAACGGAGCACTTGCTTTATGGGGATATTGAGGGAGGCAAATTTTTGGAATCTTCCAAATTTGCTTGTGTTCAATTATTGTTTAGGGTTTTTTGCTTTTCTTTCTTTCTTTCTTTCTTTCTTTCTTTCTTTCTTTCTTTCTTTCTTTCTTTTTCTTCCTTCCTTCCCTTCCTTCCCTTCCTTCCTTCCCTTCCTTCCCTTCCTTCCTTCCCTTCCTTCCCTTCCTTCCCTTCCTTCCTTCCTTCGTTCCTTCCTTTCTTGTGCTCTCATAGGAGAGGTTGTTCTCTCTGGTGCCCAGTGCCTTTTGACCCGGTCACTCACTTGACAACCTCTTGGCCCCAGAAAATTTCTTTCTTTATTCATTTAACAAGTATTTATCAAGTGCCTGCTGGTACTGAGCTTGTATGGTAAAAATGTAGGTGTGGTCTGTCTTTGAGAAGATTAAAATGAGTCCTGCCCTGACTGGTGCAGCTCAGTGGATTGGGCCTTGTTCTGCGAATGGAAAAATCACCAGTTCGATTCCCCATTAGGGCACATGCCTGGGTTGTGGGCCAGGTCCCCAGTTGGGGATGTGTGAGAGGCAACGGATAGATGTTTCTCACCCTCTCTTTCTCCCTCCCTTCCCCTTGCTCTAAAGATAAATAAATAAAATCTTTAAAAAAAATTAGTCCCCTATACAAGAGAGCCAGAATTCCAGTTTCTAGACCTTGTCAAGCCCTGCCAGTCTTCCCCCGGAGTCAGTCTTCCCCTTCCTTTGAGCTCCCCGCTCTGGGGTTGTGAAGGAAACCTCCACTCTGTGCCCCCCAGCGGAAGCACAACCCCACTCACTGTCTTGGGTCTGACCGCTGCAGTTCACTGTGTTTGAAATTTCCCTGCCTCTGCCGTGGCTCCATGCGGTGCCTTGCGGACCACCAAGTTAAGCCCGAGCTTATGCTTTGTGAGCGTCTGTGTGCTTTAGTGTGTCACCAGCGCTGGTTTTTAAGTGTGCAAATGTTGTTTTTCTTTGCTAAAAGAATATAGCTTAGGTTAGATTTTTCTGAGTATGTGCATGATGCATAAGAAGAGGTCAGTGTGATAGGAGCAGAGACCGAATGAATGACTCGGGAATGCTGTGGGAAAGTATTTCTCAAAGCGGAGCCAGCTGCAGCACTCAGGACACCGTGGGTTCTTGGACCTCACCCCCAGCCTAGTGAGTCAGCGTCCCTGGGAGTAGCATCTGACACTGCGCTTTCATACGAGCACCCCAAGGCCTTACTCCTATTGACCAACTCTTACGCAGAAAACAATTATATATGTTGGGCAAAATAGAAAAAACAACTCCTTGAAGGCACCAGAGAACAACCCAGAAAGGCAGAGGTAACACTTGGAAGAAGAGGCCACTTGAAGGATAGCGAAGGCACCTGGATGGGCTTTCAGGTTTTACGGCTTACCCACTCAGAGCAAGCCGCAGCTGACAACAAACAAGGTGGCCAGAACTCAGTCTCACTGGCACGATAAACCAGGGCACAGAGGTCGGGGTTACCAAAGCACCCGGAAGATGAGGGGGCGTAGCCTGGAGAGAACCACAGCGGGGAGCCCAAGTTCTTGTTTAAGCTGTCCAAACCTCTAGTTGACCCTTGAACTATGGATGTGTAGGGTAGACCCTAAGCAGCCCCACTGAGGCTGGAAGTGGACGAAGATCGCAGTGCTGTCTACGGCAGGGAAGGTGGCGTGTGGAGTTGGAAGACGACCCCGTCAGTGGGTGTTGGAGCAAACACCCCTTCAAGAAGCATAGCAGAACCCCAAGTTTATCATGTGTGATTGGCGGTGTGCAGGGTAATCCAAAATTAGTAAACTTGAAAAGAAACAGCAGACCATTACCCCTATACAAGGGAAAAGGCCTCAAGGTGAGCCAGATGTTAGACTGAGCAGCTCCGGGGACCAGGCTTTTTTTTTAGGTGAGGAAGTAGCGAATCTGTGCTGTGAGTGGTTTATTGGTTTTCAGAGTTTTGAGGCCCTTGATTTTGTACTTTATATTTTTGCATGTTTAATCTCAACATGTGAGATTAAGCGGATTTTTTTTTTTTTTTTTTTGGCTGGGAGATAAATGAATAGAGTCATAGTTTCTATCCATTTTTTCCTAGCCTGTTGCAGTGTTCCAAAGTTGGACAAGGGTTTTTAAGTAGCTCGAGGACATAAAGGAATAGGCTGGTAATGATTGGATATATGGGAAATCTCAGCAGAGAAATAGAAACTGTAAAAACTGTACCAACTGAAAATTCCAGAACTGAAAATTTATCTGAAATAAGAAATTCAGACTTCTGGCCAAGATGGAGGCGTACGCGGACGCACTGTGCCTTCTCTTACAACCAAAATTAAGGACAACAAATATTTAGAAACGAGAAAACAACCAGAACTTATAGAAAATGGAACTGTACAGAAGTCCAACAACCATTCATCCAGACCGGTAAGAGGGGCGGAGTCGCAGCAGGAAAAAGTGGAGGTGCGGACCCGGGAACACAAGCAGCAGCGGCTGGCAGTTCCCAGGTGCACAGGCAGCAGCTGGCGGACCCCGGGCACAGGGGGGCAACTGTGCAGACCCAGTGAGGCCGCACAAGGCAGCTGGCTGACCAGGTGGTCCCAAGTTCGCACTTGCAGATGGTCCAGGCAGAGGGGAAGTGGCGAAAGGGACTGAATCCAGGAGAGAGTGGAGCAGGCACCATTGTTTCCTCTCGGACCCACCCCCACATACAGCGTCACAACCCAGCGACTGGGCTGCCCCACACTGGGGAGCGCCAGAGGCTCCACCCCTCACTATGTAATAGCTGCGACCAGACTAAAACCAAAACAAAACAAAACAAAACAAAATACCAAAAATGGCTCAAACCGGAGAACAAATGAAAGCCCCAGAGCCAATTCCTCTAAGCCGTGAAGAGATAGCCAACCTATCAGATGCACAGTTCAAAGCACTGGTCATCAAAATGCTCACAGAATTGGTTAATTTTGCTCACAAATTAGATGAAAAAATGCAGGCTACAATACGTGAAATGAAGGAAGACACATGGGGAACTGATAGAGATGGAAGGAAAACTGGGACTCAAATCAATGGAGTGGACCAGAAGGAAGAAATGAACAACTAAACAGAAAACAAAGAAGAAACAAGAATTCAAAAAAATGAGGAGAGGCTTAGGAACCTCCGGGACATCGTTAAGCGTCCCAACATCCAAATTATAGGGGTCCCAGAAGGGGAAGAAGAAGAGCAATAAGTGGAAAACTTATTTGAACAAATAATAAAGGAGAACTTCCCCATCTGGCAAAGGAAATAGACTACCAGGACGCCCAGGAAGCTCAGAGAGTCCCAAAGAAGTTGGACCCAAGGAGGAACACACCAAGGCACATCGTAATTACATTAGCCAAGATTAAAATGAAGCAGAGAATTCTAGAAGCAGCAAGGGATAAGGGGACAGTCACCTACAAAGGAGTTCCCATCAGACTGTCAGCTGATTTCTCAAAAGAGACCTTCCAGGCAAGAAGGGGCTGGAAAGAAATATTTGAAATCTTGAAAAGCAGGGACCTGCATCCAAAATTGCTCTATCCAGCAAAGCTGTCATTTAGAATGGAAGGGAAGATAAAGTGCTTCTCAGATAAGGTCAAGTTCAAGGAGTTCATCATCACCAAGCCCTTATTATATGAAATGTTAAAGGGACTTATCTAAGAAAAAGAAGATAAAAATATGACAGTGAAAAGACAGCAAACTCACAGCTATTAAGAACCACACCTAAAACAAAAGCAAACTAAGCAAACAGCTAGAACAGGAACAGAACCACAGAAATGGAGATCATATGGAGGGTTAGCAACAGGGGCGTGGGAGGAGGAGAGAGGGGGAAAAGGTACAGAGAATGAGTAGCATAGATGGTGGGTAGAAAATAGACAGGGGGAGGGCAAGAATAGTATGGGAAATGTAGAAGCTAAAGAACTTATGACACATGGACATGAACTAAAGGGGGGGAATGTGGGTGGGAGAGGGTGTGTAGGGTGGAGGGGAATGATGGGGGAGAAACGGAACAACTGTAATAGCATAATCAATAAAATATATTTTAAAAAATAATTAAAAAAACAAATTCATTGGATGAGCTTAACAGCAGATTGGAAATGATGGAAGAAAGGATCAGTTGCACTGAAGATAAGTCAGTAGAAGTTAACCAATCTGAAAAACAAAGAAAAACATTAAATAAGCACTTCGTATGATTTTTATGCACATTCACAGTTCAGAGCTAATGCTCTAAGAGAAATTTCTATATTGGGTGGCCTAGATAACCTTTGAGCCACGCATCCTAAGATTTCTGGCTACACTCTCTCTCTCTAATCTCAGAGATTGGGTTGGATGGTGGGGTTACCCCCTGGCTAGGGCTGTGACATGAGACTGACACACTGTCTGGAGCCGGGGGGCCGCCAGGGCAGGGGTCCTGGGTGAGAGAACTTGAAGCACTTGTGAAGAGGGGGTCCTTTTCTACTGCGAGGTCTGCCAGCAAGACAGAGCCTAGGCTGCTCTACCCCGTGGGCTGATTACATGCTGGGCCCTCGTCATCCAGCCTTTGCCCCAGGCTTGGAAATAGTCTCATTTTTAGCCTTTCAAATAAGGCCATACTCCTCGAAGGCATAAGATTAATTTTGCTTAAAAAAAAAAACAATGGAATGTTAAATGATGAAATTTCATGCGATCATCACTTCGTGGGTTTCTGGGCTGCCCATCAGGCCCTAGGAGTGAGCTTTGGTTTGCTCGGGGGGAGAACGGCCTGCTGGGCCTCGGCCGTTGAGCTGCAGCATCCGTCCTGGTCCCACACCGCTTCCAGTGTTCCTCCCTCTGCTCCAGGCCCCCAGAGGCGCAGCCTGTTCTTGACTTCTCTCGTTTTGGGAGCTGCTCTCGGGGTTTTCGCCCTGAAGCCTGGCAGCGACTGAGTCACAGTCCTCTTAGCACTTAACTTTTCTTTCTTTTTAATTAAAAAAAACTTTTTATTGACATTAACATGCATAAAGAAAAGTACACCTGTCATGAATGTACAGCCTAATGAATCAGCACAGTTCATGACATCCATGTAACCAGCCCTCAAATCAAGAAGCAGAATGGTCCCAGCACCCCAGCCGCCCTCTTCACACCCCCAAAAGCTGTTACTTCCCCCTAAGGATGATCACTGCCTGACTTCTAACAGCCTATAAGGAATCTGGACTGTTTTGTACTTTGTATCATTGGAGTCATGAGGTATATGCTCATTTATGCTGGTTTCTTTCTTGCAACATTATGTTTAAGAAATCAATCCATATTGTTGCATAAAGTAATAGATCATTCATTCTCATTGAATAGTATTACACTAAATAAATACACCACAATTTGTTCTTTCTACTTCCCTTGGGTATCTGGATAGTTTCTAGTATGGGGCCAATATGAGTAGTACTGCTGTGAACATTCTTGTACATAATGTTTGGAGTCACACAGGCTCATTTCTTTTTAACAGTGTCATTGCTGATGATTTGTAAGCAGGTAGAACAACACCAAAAAAACAACCATGAGGAAGTTGCAAAGTTTATAGCTTAGTGATAGTTGTTAGCCCACTATTTTTCAAACTGAGTCATGCTTCTTTATTGGGTTATAAAATAGTATTTATAATCAGCATTTTATAGACATCAGTAGAATAAAAAGTATTAGAAGACATCGCATGTAACAAGGACCAGGTTTTGTTTCAGTTAATACATGGGTATGAATGTAATATGAAGCGTATGTGTGTGTGTATGTATTTACTCTAAAACATCAAGTGTATTACTTTGCATCACGATGAAAAGTCTGACGGCTACTGTCCTTCCTGTGATTAACTTCCTGTGGACTGGAAGCTGGAGCCCTCACACAGATTTCTGCTTTCAGCCTCCATCATACTGGCAGTCGGAGTCACCCAACTTCCTCTCTCATTCTTCCAGACGGTGCAATCATCCTAGAATAAGTGGCCCCTCTTGGCTCAAAAGGGCAGCTTCCTCCCTGAGGACCTGTAGATGGGCGGGCAGTTCTGCTCACCACACTGCGCGCAGCCGCAGAGTGATCCTTCTCCCTCCCAGAGGCAGAGTTGTTGCAGAATGACCTTAAAGCACAAGTTGGCACTAAGGCCAAATCTGGCCTGGAGATAGGTTTTGTTTGGTTTATACAGTGCTTTTAAATTGTTTTCGGTTACTTGCTTTTAATTACCAATCGGTAGATTCCTCCAAAAATGCAAATTTGGGACGATTCTTGGGCTTTGGTGCTCCCCAGCCTGCAGAGAGCCCCCTGGCCAGGTTCCCCTGAGGCCCTTCCGGTGACTGGGTGCCTGCTCTCTAGTCTGTCCCAGCCTCCCGGTCCCTGCCCCCATGCTTCACTTATTTCTGTTACTCGTCTAGACTCCTGGAGGTTGCCTTTGTCACTCACTCTTGCCCTACAAAATGACGTGGGTGGAGGTGGACTGGAGGTGGGTTGCAGATAAAAGAATTGCTGCCCTGGCAGTTGTGGCTCAGTGGATAGAGCACTGGCCTGTGAACCGTAAGGTCACCAGTTCCATTCCCAGTCAGGGCACATGCCTGGGTTGTGGGCCAGGTCCTGGTTGGAGCCGTGCGAGAGGCAACCAACTGATGTTTCTCTTGCCATCGACATTTCTCTCCCTCTCTTCATCTCCCCTTCCCTTTTCTCTGAAAATAAATAAATAAAATCTTAAAAAAAAAAAAAAAAGGAATTGCTGTTTTTTCCCCTTAACTAAAGGGAAGCCTGGAGGTGATCATTTTATTTGGTGCCTATCAGGACTCAGGTTCTTGGGACAACTATGTTTGTTTCTTAGCTTTTTTCGTATTTTACCTTTATGAATGCCTGCGGTCTTGTCTTCATTGTGAGTCACAAAGAATCGGTGTAATGACAGACAGCAGTGCATACAAGACAGTCACTGTTGCCTGTCATGAAAAGTTCTTTACATGGGCCCTGGCTGGTGTAGCTCAGTGGATTGAGCGCGGGCCTGCGAACCAGAGGATCGAGGTTCGATTCCCAGTCAGGGCACATGCCTGGGTTGCCAGGCCAGTTCCCAGCAGGGGACACACGAGAGGCAACCGTACATTGATACTTCTCTCCCTCTCTCCTACCCTTCCCCTCTAAAAAGATAAAATAAAATAAAAAAATTAAAAAAAAAAAGTTCTTTACATGGTTTGATTCATTCACTGCCATGGGTACGTAGTAGAATACATTTAATGACCTTGGGAGTTATTAACAGTATGTGAGAAAAACAAGTTGCAGGTTGTAGATATTATTCAATCCCATGTTCGTGTAGAATTTGGTCTTTTAGAGCAGGGGTCAGGATACTTCTTTTTTTGTGAAGAACCAGACAGTGAACACTCGTGGCTTTGGGAGACCATCCAGTCTCTGTCACGACTTCTCAGCTCTGCTGTTGTCGCCTAGAGCACGTGGCACCCAGTGAGCGGGCACGCCTGTGCTCCAGTAAAACTTCATAAAAACCGGCATTCAGCCTGCTGCCCACCTTGTCAAGTTCTTTAGAGTATCCGAGGACCCACATCTTGAGCGTCTGATGTTTAGGGACGTACATGTCACCTGAAAAAGGAAAAGGGAGAAACAAGGAGCATATCGAAAGGTCATCGTAGTTCTGCGGCTCTGTTTTCTCACGGTGAAGAGCTTCCTCCCACGGCGGGTCTCACGTCCTTGTCTTTGTCCGTCTGCCACAGGGCCCGGATCTCAGCACACTCTCACCAGCAATCATCTTTAAATCGATGTTCCAGGATTCAGACGATGCGGCAATTCAGGAAGATCCTCAACAGACAGGTTTGTGATACACACTCTCCTCCAGCTCAGATCTCAGCCCTGGGAGAGGGAATTCACACTGCTCACACACTGAATGACAGGCGCGATGAAACCTCTCGGTCCCTTTGAACGAAGTGACTTTCAGTGAGCTGTTAGAAAAGTAAGGGCCCTTTCCCGTACTCCCCTCAGCAAGGGTCTGCTTGAAGGTCTCCCATCCTAGACCCTCAAAAAAGAGGGTCTCCTGTTTCAAAAGCTCTCATTGTTAAAAAACAAGAGGAGCTACGAGCTCTTTTTCTGATGGGACGCCCTGTTCCCGAGTGGGCGGGATCCAGAGGCTCAGCTCTCGGATGCAGAGATCACCCTGTTTGGATGAGAGTCTCCGAAGCTTCGTGGTAGTCACAGTGTGCAGCTGGTCATGCCAGGAAAGGATGTCTGGCGCCGTTTCTAGAGAAGCCTTAAGGCACATTTCTTTGTGCTAAGACCTACGCTATAGGTCTTCACATATAGAAAGTGAGGTTGACCGTGAAGCATGGTTTTGGGACCAGAGGCGTCATTAAATGAAACGCAGAAAGCCAGCCTGCTAGCAATGAGGGAATTGGCTCGGACAGGCTTCAGCTGTCTTAGATTGATTCCATGGTGACTGTGTTTTTGTGGCTCCTATAAGGCTTGGGATATGTATATATATTTCTATTTCTTTTTCTTGCCAGCTGCCTTGATTGAAAGTTTTAATGGTGATGCAGACTCAGTCAATGATGTTCCGCCACCCACAGGAAATTCAGCATCTTTATCTCTTCCACTTGTACTGCAGCCTGGCATCTCCGAGCCACCCCAGCCTCTGCTACCAGCCTCAGCACCGTCCGCTCCTCCGCCTGCTCCCTCCCTAGGAACTGGTTCCCAGCAAGCTGCATTTGGCAACCCCCCTGCTCTCTTACAACCTCCAGAAGTGCCTGTTCCCCACAGCACACGGTTCGCTGCTAATCATCAAGAGTTTCTTCCGCACCCCCAGGCACCGCAGCCCATCGTGCCAGGACTTTCTGTGGTTGCCGGGGCTTCTGCACCAGCAGCGGCAGTGACATCAGCCGTGGCAGCACCGCCCCAACCACAAAGTACTACTGAGCCCCTGCCAGCCATGGTCCAGACTCTGCCCCTGGGTGCCAACTCTGTCCTAACTAATAACCCCACCATAACCATCACCCCGACTCCCAGCACGGCTATCCTGCAGTCCAGCCTCGTCATGGGAGAACAGAACTTACAGTGGATCTTAAATGGTGCCACCAGTTCACCGCAAAACCAAGAACAAATGGTAAGTATTGTGTCTGAGCAGACCCAGTGGGGTGAAGTGTTTTTACATGGATGACATGTTCAGAGCCTTTTCCTTCGAAAGGCTGTCTTATCTGACCTGAAACATGGAATTCTGCCTCTTAGTCATCTCCTCCAGAATCGGCAGTGTAAATCCAGGGAGCACTGTGGTCGATACCTGCAACGGGGAGGCGGAAAAACAGCCCCCACGTTGCCCCAGCAGTAGGCTCTTGAACAGGTATCCCACCTGCAGTCTAATCCTGTCTTCTAGGACAGGAGAGCAGTCAACAAACTCCACAGGTCCTAGGACCTTTCAGGAAAGCGGGTTCAGTGTCCAGGGCAGAGTCACACTGATGCGAGGGACTGACATGACCCCGTCAGATGGCCAAGTCAAAGAAGTAATTTGTGCTGCCGGAGCCCCCTTAGGGCCAGTTTCTACAAACGCGTTTGGTCTTGATGAAAATGGAAGGACTTGCCCGTTCAATTAAATGTATCTTGAGAGCCTGGCGTTTACCAGATACCACGTGGATACTCTAGGGGATACTGAAAAGTGAAAACGGTGATCTCTTTTTCATAAAAGTTTAACATTCTAGTTAAAGAGGCTAAAACGCTTAAAAGAAAGTGTTGCCAGCCCTGGCTGGTGTGGCTCAGACAGATTGAGTGCTGGCCTTCGAACAAAAGGGTCACTGGTTCAACTCCCAGTCAGGGCACATGCCTGGGTTGCAGGCCATATCCCCAGTAGGGGGCACACAAAAGGCAACCACATGTAGATGTTTCTCTCCCTCTCTTTCTCCCTCCCTTCCCCTCTCTCTAAAAATAAATAAATAAAATCTTTTTTTTTTAAGTGCTACCTGTAGGTGAAGTGCCAAATAATAATAAAAATGGTTATGGAAAAAAATAATAGCTATGATATTTTGAGCCCTTACTATATATAAGTAAGGGCTTCCTGTGCTAACCAAGCACTTTTTTAAACTGAGGATCTAATTCATAAGTGATTACCCTATGTACATTGTTTTTAAGTTACATTTTCTTCTATTTTATTGAACAGATAGTAGAGAGAATTCCCATACACCCTATTCCACCCATTTCCCCTATTAACATCTTGCATCAGTGAGGTGCATTTGTTATAATTGGTTAATCAATGTTGACACATTATTTTTAACTGAAGGCCATGGTTTATATTAGTATTTGTTCTCTGGTGGTACCTGACAAACGCACCGTGTCCTGTGTCTACTGTCACATCCAGAGTACTAAACCACCCTAAAAATCCCGTTTCACCTATCTATCCCTTCTCCTTCTCCCCCAAAACCGCTGATCTTTGGACTGTTTCTGTACGTCCATAGCTTCAGATGCCACCCACCGTGCAACTAAGTACTTTTTGATGCATTTCAGCAATCCTAGGAGGTAGGTGTGATTTCACCAATGGCGAGCAGGGGCCCAGTTAAGTGACTAGCCCAAGGTCACACCACTCACAAGTGACAAAGCTGGGGGTCTGAGCACAGACTGATCCCAGAGCCTGTGCCCTTGACTGCTACATCCCACTGCTTGATGAGGGCTTCAGAGACTGAGGGCTTGTTGGCTAGCCGCAGCAGCCAGGTGAGCCTTGAGGTGTGAGTAAGAATTGGTACACCAGGTAAGAGAATGTCTGGACAGATGTATGGTGGATGCTCTCGAACAAACTGTTTAGAGCTAAATAGCGTGAGCACTCAAATTCCACAAGTCGGGTGCTGGCCACCTCTAGGGCAACCCAGTGCCATTTCCAGAAGGCCAGAGTCTCGGGAAAGGTCCTTTCAGGGCTACAACCCAGTCTGCCTCCGTGTGGTCTGACCCTTTTGTCCCGAGTCTGCCCTGGGGAGCCGCATGGCGCGGTGTCGTCCTCCCTTTGCCACACAGCTTGTTCTCATGCATTTAAATACGGGCCTGGGTTTTCCATCGTCATTTTGTAGTGTCATCTTCTGCAACTTCGCCAGAAGGTTTCATGGACTTCCTTTTCTTTTCTTTTTTTTTTTCCTTGAAGAGATAGAAAACAAAGCCTTTTTAAGATAAGACATGAAGAAACTAGAAATTCTGTAGCCAATTTAATAGGAAGTGTACTAAAGTGATTAGGCTGACTGCTGGGCATGACTTTATTGTCCTACTTAGTAATGATACTCAGTGTAAGTACCTACTGTTTGCTGAAGGCTCACCATGTATCAAGGACTCTCTACATGCATCCTCTCATTTCATCTTCTCAGGGCTCTTTTGGGAGGTTCTTTGGTTATCATCCCCACTTTTACAAATGGGGAAGGAAACTGAGATGCCAAGAGGTCCAAGCACTTGCCTGACCTTAACAGGGGCAGAGTTAGGACTTGAATCAGGTGGCAGAGTCCAGGGCCTACCCTTGAGACACTACCCTTCGCTCAGGGCCTTTGGCAGGGCTGTCCCGCCTGTGAGAGGGAGTCTGAGCTTGTCCTTAGTGTGCAGCTTAATCCTTGGGGGTAGGGGCAGAACTTTCCAGCCTCATAGAAATACTGGGGAATGGCGGAAAGCTCGGAGGGGGAGCCAGCCCTGGGGCTCCCTCTGAGAAGATTATCAGCTTGGGAAAAGCAACCTCGGAGGAGCCTTTGGGGACATGGAAGCCCTGGAGTAGGCAGCTGGAGACAGCCAAGTAGCGGGGGTGAAAGCTGGCTCCATTGTCCGCGCTGAATGTCAAACAGTGGGTTGACCTCATGTCAGAGCACAAACAAAACATCACTCAGCGCAAAACTCCCTGAACACTGAGGGTTTTCTGTCCTCTTGGATGACCATTACAACTGGGCAGGCTTCGGGTCCTTGGAGGTCTGCCATATGTGTGTTTTTAAATTTAATTTACTGGGGTGACAGATCTGCCATGTTTGAGTGGCCATAAATGTGATTTTTTTTTTCAGCAGCAAGCATCTAAAGTTGAGAAGGTGTTCTTTACCACCGCAGTACCAGTAGCCAGTAGCACAGGTACGTACTAATGTTTGAGCTCTGAAAGAAAGTCGACTCTGGGCCCCTCGAGGCACAGTTAGCTGTTGCTTTGCCCCGGTTTTTAAAACTTTAAAATCAAGTTTGTCACAAACAACAAATCGTATTGTTTATTTATTAGAGTATTTTATATTCTCATAAATTTTGGAGGTTAGTGCACTTACGACATAAATTCCACACTTAACATTTTTTAACTAGTAAGAGTTCTTTCCCTTTCAGATACAGTTTTTAAATGTAGCCAGGGAAAAAGTTTGAATCACAGTTAGTGCTAAAGAGGGCAGTTGTTAATTCACTGGACTCCCTTCTAATTACAGTGATGAAGAAATAGCATCTGGGTCAGTGACTAGATAGAGCAAAAATGTCTTTTTTTCCCAACTCTTTATTTTATAGATTGAGAAACTGGGGCCCTGAAAGATTCAGTGACTCCCCCGGAGTCACAGATGAGCTCGTGGCAGAGCCACAGCACTAGTGCTCAGGCCTCCCGACTCCCTCGGGGTTCTCCCGCCCCTGGGTCTCTAGCTCTCTCCAGACATTCGAGGCCTGAGTTCACAGAGTGTGTGTGCGTACAAGGCTGGTTGTGTAAAAGGAGCTTGTGAACACCTACTGAGTGTCCGTGCCTGGGGCTGTGTAGATGAGTGAGACAGGCGGGAGGAGCTCAGAGCCTCTAGGTCAGGTGGAGCCAAACAAGACTCGTACAGTGTGGACAGAGGGGATGGGGGAATCCTCAGCTCTGTGCGTCACGCAAGGCCACTGCCCTCCAGCTGGCCCTGGGTGCAAGCCTGCTGGTAACGTTGCCTGGAGGCATCAGGAGAGGAGAGGGGTGAGCTGGGTCTTCAGCGGTAAGAAGATCGTGCCAGGAAAAGGGAGGCGTCCACTGTGGCTGGCATGGAGGGCGCAGGGGGGCGGATGGCTGGCGGTGAGGCTGGAAATGCAGGGTGCATCCAGATGGTGTGTATGGCTTTCTAAGGAAGAGAGTTGGTCTTGGCGCATGGCATCTGTCCTTTCCATCGTTCCCGCCTCCACGGCACTCAGCTCTCACCTGGCCTAGACCCCCTGTGCCCTGCAGCCACTTGAAGAGCAGTGTCTCTCGCCTCTCTCGCAGGGAGCTCTGTACAGCAGATCGGCCTCAGCGTTCCTGTGATCATCATCAAGCAAGAGGAGGCATGTCAGTGTCAGTGTGCGTGCCGGGACTCTGCCAAGGAGCGCGCGGCCGGCAGGAGAAAGGGCTGCTCTTCCCCGCCCCCTCCAGAGCCGAGCCCCCAGCCTCCTGATGGGCCCGGCCTGAAGCTACCACCACAGACTTTTTCTGCACCCTCCGTCCCCCTGTCATCATCCTCTGCCGTACCCTCTTCCTGTGAGCAAAGCAGACAAGCAGAGACTCCTCCAGACCCTCAGACAGAAACGTTAAGTGCCATGGATGTGTCAGAATTCCTGTCCCTCCAGAGCCTGGACACCACGTCCAATCTGATTCCCATTGAAGCACTACTGCAGGGGGAGGAGGAGCTGAGCCTGACCAGCAGCTTCTCCAAGTGAAAGGGGCCCAGGCACCCCTCCGGGAAGAGGGCCAGCAGGAAGCATCCGTAAGGTGTGATGCCTGCCATCTCGGAATCAGCAGTTTGAAGGATGAAGAAATCTACTGTTTGAAAGCCTCACCTTTCAGATAGATGTATTTTCTTTATTCATATCCCAGGAGCATCCATTTTAAGGAACTGATCTTTGGGGGAAAAAAACCAACAAAAAAAAAAAAAGCTAAGTTATAAATGAACTGTTTGGCTGCACTGTATGTCACTTTTGCTTATTGTCATGTGAACTTGGAAATTAAGGTTACTTGTATGCATAAAAATTCTGAATGAAAGGGTGTGGTTTCCATCAATCTGATGTTGCCCATCACTTGCACTGGGGCATTGTGGACTGGGCAGTGGAATTCAGTGTGTCTAGTGTGGCTCCTCCCTGTGCATCTTTTGAGACTGAGGCTGAAGCTCGCTGGAAGGCCAGACCCTCACTCCATGGGAGAGGGGCGTGGCAGAGCAGGTCAGACAGCTGTGAGCTGGCGGGAGCTGGGCAAGATGGTTGTGCTTGCGCTCGGTGCTGGTGGGACTCAGAGTGACTGCGGCAGGTGCCTTCCGCATCCAGCTGCAGCACCAGTGGGCAGCTAAAAGCCTGGGCCGGAGCCGCGGGGATAATCTGGCTCTGCAGGGGCCCCAGGTGAGCTGTTTGCTATCCCTCGGTGTGTGCAGAGCAGGCTTTAGCAGCCGGATCGCAGCCTTTGCCTTCCTGGTGTTCTCAGTCAGTCGGTGGCCGTTGCAGTGAGCTTTTCTTGAGAAACATCCCCATTTCGTCCTAGAGTGGGCATGCGGGCTCATGGCCAACTGCTGGTTGGTGCTCCGCCTTCCTTCAATGGCGTTTTCTTCCTCAGAGCAGAAGAGCTGCATTTCGCTTATCAGAAGGTGTAGCTTGAAGGGAGGTTTTCTAAAAGTGGCATGTAATTGGCAGGCCAGGTATTCTGGTTCCAGGTTCTAGCCAGGCTTTTGGTTGCCCCCCCCATCTCAGCCCCTCACCCCTCTGGATTTTGCATACAGGCTAGTACAGTGCAAAGAAGGGTGTGACTTGCTCAGCTTAGTCGTAAGATTTCTAAACAAAAACAAAAACTACAAAACGATGATCTTCTACTCAGGGTAAAACAAAATTCCCCTTCCACCAAAAAGCCTGAAATGTTGCAATAAGTTATCTCATTTGGAATGTTTGATTAAGTTGTGTTATATTTAGGAAAGAAGAATTGTTTTTTGATTTGTGTATAGAATTACATCCATCTGTCTGCCTTTGGCTCCAAGTCCTTGCCTCTAAACATAAAACCTAAAATACAATTCATGCTAAAATGGGAAGTTACTCTCAACTGGCTTTATTAATGTAACCATGAGTGCTTACCAGCTCACTGGGCTCAGAGGCTGGGCACAGCCCAGTGTCTGGACGAGGCCTCCGCCTCCCTGCCCAGGGCGAGCAGCAGGGTTCCACAGACAGGGCAACGATGTCGGGCGGGAAGTAGCCGTGACTTTGCCTTCCTTCTCCACTCCCTAATGTAAAGAGATCTGCATTTGTCACTCTCCTGTTCTCTGAGCCAATTCTCAGGGCCAGCCGAGACAGTCTCCAGAGCAGATCACTTTGGGAACCAGAAGCTCTGCCTTTAACAAAATGTCAGGGTTAGGGCTCGTGGTGGTGAGCGTCATCACTGCCGTGAGGAGAAATGGGTTTCACCCACACGCAGCTGGTGGTTTCTCATTCCAGGAGTCTAGCCAGGAGAACTGGTTTGACCTTCTGCACTCCCCTCCCTGCAGGGCTGGTGGGTTCTGGTGACCATTGACCTCCACAGGAATTGATAAGGCAGGGGGAATCTTCTGTTAGCACAGCAGGTTCGTCCTGGAAAGCTAACTGCTGAGCATGGCTTGTCCTTGGCTGTCTCTGGACCTTGAACCCATAGGAAGCTTTGAGGTCAGGACCCTTGCTATTTTTCTCTACCTCTTCTGAGAGAGAGCCGCACAATGGGATCCCAAAGGTACGTGGGAGGAAGGCAGGAATGACCTCCTCCTATGTCCCTAGAGTCACCTGGGACTCAGTTCCCGGGGAGCTGAGGTGGGAATCAGGAGTCCAGGGAAAGCCACTAGAAGTGTCCATGGTTTAAGTGTTGCTTCTTTCTTAGCTAGCCTGGGCTATGCGACCATACTGAGCCTCCCCAGGGTGGTGGCTTTTCCGCTCTCCAAAGGCTGGGGGTGATGAAGAAGCATCTGAAAACAGTGTTGAGGCTGACAGATTTTTCCAGTTGAAATGTCTGCCTTTTGAGGGTGACTTGAGATTACGAGGGGGACTATCAAATCCAAGTAGCTTTTGAAAAATCAGGAGTGTGCTTAAAATGTTAGTGAGTGGTTATAAAGAGTAGGTTTACTCCATAGGGTAGACGGTCTTCCCTTCCTCTTCCAGCACTGTCCCCCCACACCCCCTTCTATAGGCCTGGCCTTTAATGCCAAGGACCTTGGAGAAGAGCTGGCAGCTGGCTAAAGGGGAGCCAGACAGAACCTTCCTGGAGAGTGTGGTTTCCTAAACCCAGGAATGAACCTAGGGTAAGGTCAGGGAAGGCCTGCAGACTTCTAGCAGGCAGGATCAAGCCCTTTTCCTTCCCATGGTAACCAAAACGTTTTCCACCCTGTAGATTTACGTTCCAGTTCCCACCAGCCTCTCTAGCTCTCCTCCTTTACAGGGTGCCAGTCAGCATCAGGAATTGGAGTTCATGGGCTCGGGCGGGGGTTGAGGGGGCAGGTAGGAAACTTGGCTGGCACCACCAAACTGCCTTAGTGAATTTGGCCCTTCCCAGGCAAGGGGGTGGGGCATTGAGGGAAAGTGGCCCTACCTTTCCTGTCAGGGTCTGGTCAGCCTCATGAGGGCATCACGTTTGGTGACAGGAGTTGGTGTCATTTACTGAATTCCCTGGTCTGCCCCCTCACCCCCCACCCCCCGCCATCCTTTTAGAAGGAGATCATGGTACAAAGCCTAGGAGGGGCCTTAATGTGTGGAGACCTCTCTGGGTAGAAGCAAGGGACCTCTGTCCTCCACCTCTGGGAGCCAGTAGCTTGGAGAGTTGTACCTTCAGTGTCAAGGCAGAGGACTGATGGGGATGATGGCGGGTGGGCGGGTTTTCCTGAGAGACTGTGTTATAATGCTGAATGTGTCCAGAGGGACGAGTTTGCAGAACCTCATATTGGTATATTAAAGAAATAATAAAATAAAAAGCACTTTAGGTTATTTTATCTTTAACCCAATTGCTGCAATTTTTTTTGTGCGTGTATATATATGTATATATACACTTTTCACAAAGTTTTATTTTTTGCTCAGAATAAAAAGTTAAATTGAGGTGTGAAAAGAAAAGCACTTATCTTGGTGCAATATGTGTAGCTTGACGGTCGTTGTCCCATGTGGCCCTGGCCTGGCTGCATTTTCTGCTCCACCAGCCCTGTACCAGGAGGCTGTCTAAAGGGAAACACTATTATGCATTCTCAGCAACTGGTCAATCTATGCAAGCCTTCCCAGCGTGCCTGAGGGCGCCCCCTCAGGCTCTCTACAGAACTACTGTGGGTCCTGTTTCACCACTTCTTGCACCCTTGTGGTCTTTCCCCCCTTCACCATTACAGAATGATGCCTGAAAAGAAGGAACGGATCGTTCCTACGGAGAAACCTGGCACCTTCTAGACTTTTATATTTGTAATCATGTCCATTGTCCTTAATCTTAAAGACTTCATCAGAGTCACAGAAACCATTGATTTGTGAAACTGCAACAGCATTGCTACAAAGACTTCACAATGTTCCTATGTCACCAATCAGAAATATGTGCAGGGAGGTGTTAGTGGTGGGGCGTGGACAGGAGCCATTTCCATACTGCTCCCATACCGCCCCTGTTGGCTCTTTAAACAAATAGGCCTCCAGCCTTCATTAAATCCAATAAACAAAGCTGTTAATTTGCTTTACCGGCCTTCTTCCTTCCCCCTCACTCCTCTCTTGTTCCCCCTCCCACCGCATTTTATCTTCATTCTCAGGCTACAATGGAGAAGTTTTAAAATACACTTCAGCCAAAGCAGAAAGATTTTCAGAGATCCAATATGCACGTGATTCTGCTGTGACATAAATCGGAATTGTTCATCCCTTAATATTGGGAAGGGAAGAGGCAACAAAACTAAATTATGCATATTTCTGATTGGTAATCAGCTTAGCCTGTTTCCTCTTGGATAGTTTTGGGGAAGAGGGAAAAAGGGTCCCTTATTTCTCCCCACGCCCTTTGGGGAAGCTGATGACCACTGTTTGGGCATTTCTCACTGTTACTCCTGTTCAGGGGAGAGCTGCTCAGTCTGCACTGAAAAATGCAAATTAAACTGGATCTTTATGTCAATGTGTACATAGTACAAGCTTTTTTACTGGATGCAAAGTTTAAAACCACACACTGCCCTTTTGGTGGTGTGTCTGTTGGGCCAAAAATTGGGTGATAACGTAGTGTCACTTTCTCAGCTCAATGCAGTTTCTACTCTTTTTCTTATGGGAAAGTTTTTCATAAAACCTTTTTCACCAAAACCCAGGGGTGTTTTTTGCAATATCCTTGTTATCCTTGTAGTGGTGCCAAGTCAGAGGCCTCTCTTACCCTCCCCGTGACCTCAGGCCTCCCCCAGGTGATGTTTGACCCCACAGTCTAGTCCTTTGTTGTGTTTTGGTGAATGTGGGGGTGAGGGTCAGAGTTTAAGGTGGTTGTTTCCTTTCCCTGTGAACTCCTAGTACCTGTTTGGGGAAGGTGGCTGGAAACACGATATACTGAATCTCTGACTCAGATCTTCTGGCCAGGAAAGGCAAGACCCACGCAAGCCTCCCTTTTTTGACACACACTAGTCATTGGCCGGAGGTCTTGGTGACAGTTCTTTCAATCCCAGATAGTTTTATTTGGATTACATAAAGCCTATCAAATTCATGTAAGTGTGAAACATGGGAACAACGGACTTCCACTGAGCGATATGAAAACGTTACAGGTTCAGTACTTCCAAAGGAAGAAAACTCCAAACCCAAAAGAGTAAATATGAATTTGTATTTTTGAAGAATGTGAAATAATGGTGTTTGCTTAATTGCTCATTTTGTATAAACTTAATATTGTACTTTAAAATATCTGCTAAGAAGTGAAAATTTAACTTTTTGGAATTTAAAAAGCAATATTAAATACTAATGAAATCCTAATTAAATGCTTATTTAAATCTGGTAGTTATCCGTGGTATTTCTTCCCAACCCTGCCCGCAGTTGACAGTGATCAACCACCTCCCCCCTCCCCAGCCGTCAGTCTTACAGAGGGGACAGAAAGGAAAGGTCCGTCACCAGGATAGTCTGCAGGTTTCCTTTAATCAAGGCTCTGTTAAAAGTGTTTTGTGGGGGTAGGAGCCCCCAAAGCATGAAATGGACATGTAACACCACCTCGATCCCCCAAAGCAGTCCCACCACTCTGGAGAGCACTGCTGGGCTGCCCAAATCCGGGTAGGTAATCAGACTGCGTGTTCCTTGGCGACATTTCAAAGCTCAGCACTGCCTTCAGCCAGGATGAAGTGGGAGTGAACCCAGCTGCTGGCAGAGCTGCCACCCCATGCTGAGGACCAAGTTCCAGCCACTGCCAGTGAGGACTGGCCCCTTTATTGAAGGCAGTTGTTGTTGTTCAGAGTCCAGCCACCAGCCCCGAAGAGGGAGAGAACTCAGGGCCACCGGCTCGGGGACGGTCACGGCTCCGCAGCTCCATCACCAGCATCCTTTGGAAAGCCGCCTCTGGTGGAGACAGCTGGCTGGGAGGTCACTCCAGGTTTGGCGGAGACGTTCTGGTTGGAACAGAAAGGAAAAGAGTGAGACTGGGAGGAACGGCCTTGGATTAGGCCCGGCAAGGATATGGCCACTTGGCATATGGACAGCACTGAACTTTTTCAGAGCCTCTCACCCAGATAAAAGGTGGGAAGTAAAGCGGTGGGGGGCACTTTCATCCATCAGGGGAAGCTAGGGCTTAGCACAGTCCCCACCTCCCAGGCCCAGCCCGGGGTGGGCACGGACCCCGCCACCAGCCGGCTCCGGGCGCCGACGGCCCAGCTGCCGCAGCATCTCCTCGCAGGCGGCGATGGTGTCCAGGAGCTGCCGCTGTCGCTGCTCCACCGCGTCCAGCAGCTGCTGGGCGCGCTCATCCCGGGGCGGCTGTGGGGGTGGCCTCCCGCCGAGCCCCAGCCCCGCCTTCCCACGGTCCACGCCGGCAGCCTCCCTGCCCGGGAGAGAGCGAGACAGTCAGGGCCGGCGCTGGCGCGGGGTCCGAGCCCATTCCCCCCGCCCCGACGGGCCCCCTCTCACCCCCGTGACCAGTCTGAGCCGGGGCCCCATTCCATCTCCGCCTGCGCGGCCCGACCACCGCCCCCCTTTCAGCCGCCCCTCCTCCCCAGCACTGCGCTAAGGCTCTGCAAAGCCGCGCCCCGCCCCGTCCCCACCGGTCTCCTTCAAGCCTCCTGGGGGTCGTGGTCCCTTTAAGCTGCCCGGCGCGGAGGTGGGGCCGAGCCTCCCGGACCGGAAGCTGGCTGGGCGCGTCACTTCCTCCAGGAAGCGGGCCTGGGCGGATGTCTCCGGCGCATCCGTGCAAGGGGCTGAGGGCCGCGGTGGCTGCCAGCGTGGGGTTGAGCGAGGGGCCGGCGGGCTCCGTTCGGAGCGGCCGCCTTCTCCGCCCTCCGAGTCCCGCTCGGGCGGTGCCGGGGGCCCGGCTGTTGCGACTCCCGGGGAGCGGGGCCGTGCGGGCCGCAAGCCCGGAGCGCGCCGGTTGGACCGAGGCGCTGCGGGCTGCCGTGGCCGAGCTGCGCGCCGGCGCCGTGGTGGCCGTCCCCACGGATACGCTGTACGGCCTGGCCTGCTCGGCGAGTTGCTCCGCAGCACTGGGCGCTGTGTACCGCCTCAAGGGCCGCAGCGAGGCCAAGCCGCTGGCCGTGTGCCTGGGCCGCGTGGCCGACGTCTACAGGTAAGGCCTCCCCGACCCGGCCCCGCTGGGGGCGGCACCGCGGGAGGGGCTTCCGGTGACAGGCTTGGGAGACTGAGGCGCAGAGAGCGGGAGGGGCTTGTCCAGGCTCACCCAGGAATCCGGAACTGGAAATGTGTCTCGAGTATTTAACGTCTGCCAGGCCCTGAACGAAATGCGGGGACGCAGCGAAGAACAAGGCAGGCAGGGTCCCTGTTCTCCTGACATTTTTGTGATTAATGGTGGGGCGTGGGGGGAGGCGGCGGTACTCCCTGGTTTAAAAGATAAAGGAAACACAGCAGCCTAGTTTAGTAGGGAAGGCTTTGAAGAAAATAAAACCCGGAGCGAGGTAGCGGTGCAGCTGTTTGTAGCCTCGGAAATCCGAGGCTATAAGCCTGGGGTGCTTCTCTGGCCCAACCTGCTCAAGCTCTTAGGTGAGGAGGAAAGACAGATGGTTTCCACTGTAGTCCCCAAGGTCCCCTTTTCTCGACCTGCCTAAAGTCGGCCTAGGACCAGCAGTGGCCCTTCATTCTTGGCTAAATTTGTTCCCCCTTTGTTTCCCAGGTACTGTCATGTGAGAGTACCCGAGGGACTCCTGAAAGACCTATTGCCAGGACCAGTGACCCTGGTGATGGAACGCTCAGAGGGGCTCAATAAGGACCTGAACCCCTTCACTCCTGTGAGTCAGATTTGTCATCGTCCCCAGACTCCTGCCATTTGGCTTTTGTAGGGATCCAGGCTGGACCCATTGCCCCACCCCTTCCACCTTTCTCATGCTCCCCTTTCACTTTGCTTCATAGCTTGTAGGCATCCGGATTCCCGACCATGCTTTCATGCAGGACTTGGCCCAGATGTTTGGGGGACCACTTGCTCTCACCAGCGCTAACCTCAGCTCCCAGGCCAGTTCTCTGAATGTAGAGGTGAGAGTTACCCAGGCCGCACCCCCCCCGCCGCCCCGGAAAAGTCACCAGGCCCAACACAGTTTTCTCTGAGCCAGCAGGGTTGATGGTGTGCTGGAATTGCCAGGCAGAAGAGTCTAGTGGTGGGCAGTCTGCCCATTTGGCAGGGGACAGGGTGGGGGGAATCCAAGAACCTTGGAAAGGTTTCATTACAAAGTTCAAGAAGCAAGGGGGAGGATTGGTGTTTTTTCCCTATCTTTTAAAAAAGAAACATTGTGATAAGTATAATCATTTTCCTCCTTTTTGTGGAGGTAGCAGTTGTTGGAGAAGGCAGTTAGGCAGTAGTCTTTACCATAGTGCTATAAAGAAAGTTAAGGCTCTGAAAAGTGAAATCATTTGTCCCGGGGACTCCTGACCCTCTTACCTCTTACCTCTGCCATAAGCCAGGTCAGAGAAAGGATTGTCCTTAATCCCATCTTATCTGCAGAGCTTAGAACAAATGAGGACACAAATTAAACCTGCCACACTGTTTTCTCCTTACTGAACTTAAATGTAGAGCATAGTAAAGTAATGGGGTTTTCCATGCCCAGATGTAGAGAGTGGGTTCAGGACTCTTGGAAAGTGAGAACTCAGCATCCCTTCTTATTCTCAGACTGTAGGCTTTTACTTGGTCCTGGTGGCCATACTTGAGGCAGGGGAGGAGGGGGTGGAGGGAGATATTCCTACCTTTTCAGCATGCAGTTGACTTACTCGACTGTATTCACCATCCCCCATCCCAAACTGCCAGGCCTGACTGCCACTGCAGTGTCTTCATCAGGAGTTGGAGCTGGGCGATGGGTGGGCAGTGCTCTGTCTGGCCCAGAAGGGAGCACCCTTCCCACAGCCCAAGGACTGAGTGTTGTTGGTGGCATGCACTTGGGGAGTGCACCCTGTTTTCTTTTCTGTACTGCAACCCAGAGTTCCACTGAGATCCCAGGATCAGAGCGCTAGAGCCGGAAGGGCCCTTAGGGACCATCTAGTCCAGCTGTCTTGCTTTACAGCCTAGATAAAGTAACGTGAATGTGGTCACATGGAGATTTGGGAAGTCCATGCTAGAGCCCACATGTTTGGGCTCCTACCTGGGATTCCAGTCATTGTACTTGTATCTGCACACCAGAAACAATGTGTGGAATTTCCTCTTGGAACAGCAGGATATTCCTTGATCTGGCAGGTGTGGCTCATTGGATTGAGTGCTGGCCTGCTAACCAAAGGGTTCAGTTCCCAAGCACATGCCTGGCTTGCAAGCCAGGTCCCCAGTAGGGGGTGTGAGAGAGGCAGCCACACATTGATGTTTCTCTCCCTCTCTTTCTCTCTTTTCCCCTCTCTCTAAAAATAAGTAAATAAAAAAGATACTCTTTGAGCTCTAGATTGGTGCTACTTGGGGTGCTAATTGGAGGTGGTTGGGGGGCTTCAAACCTCATAGGAAGCAGCGTCCTAGGTTAATGCAGCATCCTTAGCATAGCTGACCTTAATGACATGAGGTTCCTTCCCCTGCTGGGAGGAAGGTGCCCAGTGTCTTTGGACTGTGTAGCCTTTGTCTGACTTACGAATCCTCCCTGCAGTTTGACGTCATTGCGGAGGCTAGAGGAAGTAGTGTCCATAGTCTCTCTCTCTCCCCCTTAGGAGTTCCAGGACCTCTGGCCTCAGTTGTCCCTGGTAGTTGACGGGGGACCAATTGGGGATGGCCAAAGCCCTGAGTGCCGCCTGGGCTCAACTGTGGTTGACTTGTCTGTGCCTGGAAAGTTTGGCATCATTCGTCCAGGCTGGTAAGTCTTTCCTATGGCTTGGGGATAGAATGTGAGGGAGGTTGAAAGGTGCAGACAAGGCCCTGACAAAATAAAGGTGGTCACACTCTCTTGCCCTGGCAGCAGTGGGAGGTTTGGGGAAGTGGTGGGTGGAGTGAGACTAAGTTTGCTGATGTTTGCTGGCTTTTTTCAGTATTCAAAAGGATTCATCAAGGGTTTGACGATCAGAGTATGAGGTCCCTGATCACCACTCTGGTGGGCTTGAGAAGTCAGACTCTTTAACTGTCTTCCATTTCCTTCTCAGCGCCCTGGAAAGTACCACGGCTGTTCTCCAGCAGAAGTACGGGCTGCTCCCCTCACACGGATCCTGCGTGTGAAACTCGGAAGGCAGGAGGGCCCGGGGACTGATGCTGGACACCATGTGTCTGTCCGCTGGTGGCTGGCATGGCCTCATTTGCAGAGGCCACTGGGGCTACAGTGTCGCTAGTCTGCCGCTTTTAAGGCAGTTTGTCTTTCTGAACTTTGTAGACCGGGCCCCAGAAGATGCTGGTATAGCCTCACACCTGGGGGAGGGGGCTATATTTATTATTTGCAATTTCATATGTCAGCCAAAAGCTGATTAGAGACTTTAAGAACATTCCTAGGATGCTCTTACCTTGATAAGTTTCTTCTTCTCTCATTTTTTAAATTTTTGAAGTACAACTTAAATAACATTTGGAATCCAGTGAGAGGTGGTGGCATTTAAGGTTCAGATGAGCTAGAGCTGTTGGTGCTGTTTAAATGTCTCAGGTGACCAAAGACATGAGCGTTCATGCTCCTGAAGTGAGAACCAGGTTAAGTTAAAGGTTGTAGAGCCACAGGCCAAACACTTTCCTCTGAGCCAGGAGCTGGTGGTGTGGCGTGCTCTGCTTGCCTGGTGGAGGGTCATCCTTGTGGTCTGATGATGGGACATCAGCTCAGTTGGCAGGAAGTGAGATTGGGGGGCAGGGGTATCCAAATTAAAGAGTATTGGAAAATCTTTCAGACATGAAATAAATTATAATGAATTATACCTGTGATACATTTATTTAAATCTAGTGTCTACATATGAAAACAGCCTCATCTGTATTTATATGTATCCCAAGCATAAAACATAAGTATTGTTGGGCATTTGAACTTTGTTTTTCTTTATTTTTCTTTATTTTTGTTTTGTTTTGTTTTTCTTTAATAGAAACTAATGCTGCTATTAAACATCTTTGAAAATGGCTTGATTTTCTTCTTTGGATTAGTTCCTTAGGGTAGGATTACTAGGTCAAAATGTATGAACATTCCTATGCCCTTGACACAGATAAACCTTCAAAAGAACCGAGTCAGGTTGCCATCAGCATGGCCATACTTTTAGTATTTTTCAAGCTGTACTTGTGAAATGAGACCGCAGTGCTCCTCCTTCGGTAAATTACTACAGCTCACCATCCACCCCTTTCGCCTGTCCCTGCTTGCCTTGGTGTCCCCAGTTGTGTCACTAGCAAGGGGAGCAGGCCTACCCCATCCATCAGCTGGGTTTAGTGTCAGCCACCTCACTGCAGCTGGGAGTCCTTGTGGTACCCAGTAGGCCCACCACCTCCCCTCTGCCTGGCACCCCAGTTCCCAGAATTGGGGTTCAGTCTTGAGCCCATAAACTTAATATAGTGGTTTCCAATAGATATTTTTTCAAGTAGATCCTATGAATCTTGCCAAGAAGGTGTGTTGGGGAGGATTGTCTCTGCAGTTAGCATATTTATCTGGAAAGAAGCAATGGTTTGTTAAATATTCCCTCTAGAAATCTTGTCCGAACTACTTAAGCACACTCTTCTGTGAACACCAGCCGTCCCACGCGTCAGTTTGTTAGAACCTGAGTAGGGGTCAGAATTTGTGAAGAGAGCAAGAGGAATGCTTGCTTGAGAATACAACATTGTATTTAATTCATACAAATCACAGTCGCACTGAAAATGGCTCTAGCGAACGAACGGGCCTCCTTCAGTTTAGGCAGCTAAAGGGAGGGGCCTGTCCCAGGCCTCTCCCTGGAGCTAAATGTTCATCTGGGAAACCGGCTTGAGCACAGAGGTATTTTCTGAGAAGAACCAACCCCCGGCTGGGGTGAAACTGCGGAAAGGAGAACCTGTAGCTGCGCTTCGGCGCTGGCTCCGAGGTGTACCAGATGAGGGAAGCCGGGTCCGGAGGCAGCCGGAAGACTGTAACCGTTCCCGGCCATTTGCTCCCAGCACGCAGCAACGTGCTCAGTCTGTCCAATGAATGTGTGGATGCTCTGGATCATTTCCTGAAAATGGGGTCCAGGAATCTACTGGGAAGAGCTTAAACCTAGCATTTCCCTTTTAGAAAGTCTTAGATACTGTCCCCTAACTAGGAGAAGACGGACGATGTTCAAAGGAGGCCTGAAGAGAAGACAGCTGGCAGAAGGGGGAGGGTGCATGCTAGCCCAGAACCCTGACCCCTTCCGACAGCAGTGGCCTGGCGACGCCACGACACCACACCCACCTGCCAAGTTCGAAGCCCGAAGGGATCATTTTAAAGTGCTCTGACTGGGAATATGAAGCTTCCCTGGGCTAAGTCCAGTCTCCTGCCAGCTTCTACGTACAGTTCCCTCTCCAGAACACCCTCTGGTTTCCCGTCCCTGCAGAGCAGCCCCAGCACCACTCGCCTGAGGAACAGGCTCTGTTCCCACAGGGACCCAGGCTCACTGGTCCACCCAGAAGCACCCAGCTGCTGACCGGGGACAGCAAGGGCCTGTAACCTCAGCTGAGCCCCGCGTGGCGACGGGATTCCAGTGCAGCTGGGACGGCAGCACCTCGTGCGCGGCACTGGGCCCCTCACATCAGCCACTGCTCCTTCTCTCTGATGAAGTGCTCTGCCCAGCGGCGAGTCAGCTCCAGGTACAGGCTGGGCTGGTGAGGCAGGTAGTCCAAGTACAGACGAGTTGGAGTCTTCTTGGGAATGGCCTTCTCGATCTGGGTGCCCTCGTGCCACTCGTTGAAAGAGGTGATGGAGACGATCTCGGGCCTCACTGTCAGGGCCGCCTGCAGGGCCGTCTCATAGTACTTGCCGTTGACCCTGTTCCGTGTGTTGTGGTTGTTCCAGGGCCGGATGCTGGTGTCGATGTAGCCAGGCCCCACGCTGGGGATGAACATGAGGTTGTTGGCATCACAAAAGCTCTTCACGGCTTTCCAATTCTGGTGGGAGGAGCCGAAGGAGAAACCGTTGGAGGCGAAGTAGGTGTACATGCCGTCAAAGCCGGCGGCCAGGATGTCGTGCGTGTGGCCCTCCTCCACCAGCAGCGCTATGAAGACCCCATCGTAGGGGGTGTTGCGGATTGAGTGGGGCCCACTTGGTGTCAGGAGATGGGCCCAGGCCTCAGGGGTTGTCAGGTAGGAGTCGTAGATGTAAAAGAGTGGGAGGCTCTTCCCCATGCTGTTCTTATAGCGGTAAAATGCACCGTGGGAGCCATACCTGAAGAGCAGGAGGCAGAAGAGCCTGAGACGGCAGCACAGCTGTGGGGCCAGCCGTGGATGAGAGCTTTCCTGATGCCCGAGCACAATTCTGGGTCCAGCCAGTCTCTGTAATTGGACTGTCATGACTCTAAGCAAGAACCTATTTGCCTGCCTCCTCTCCCCAGCCTGGCATTTCTTTTTCCTTTTTTTTTTTTTTTTTTTTGATTTTATTTATTTTTAGAGAGAGGAGAAGTGAGGAAGAGAAACATTGATTGGTTGCCTCTCGCATGCCCCCAACTGGTGATCTGGCTGGAAACCCAGGCATGTGCCCTGACCAGGAATAGAACCAGCCACCTTTCAGTTTTCCAGATGATGCCCAACCCACTGAGCCACACCAGCCAGGGCCCAGCATGTCATTTCTTTATTTAAGCCTCGCCCCCGCCTGCCCTAGGCCAGGCCACCACCATCTTTAATCTGGATGGCCGGCTTCCACTTCTACCTCCTTATAACACATTCTCTCTTTTTTTAATCCTCACCTGAGGACATGCCCATTGATTTTAGAGAGCAGGGAAGGGAAGGAGAGAGAAAGGAAAGACACATCAGTGTGAGAGAGAAACATTGGTCAGTTGTCTCCTGTACATGCTTTGACCGGGGACTGAACCCGCAACCTAGGCGTATGCTCTGACTGGGGATAGAACCTGCGACCTTTTGGTTTACAGGAGGACTCTCCAACCAACTGAAGCACACTGGCCAGGGCTCCGTTCTGCATTTAAATCAGATCTGACTGCTCCTTACCAAGACCTGTGAGGCCCCACCAACTTGATCTGGCCTTGCCCACCTCCGTCCCTGCTGCTCCCCCATCCACCTCTGCACTGCAGCCACCCTGGGCTTTCTGTTCTGCTGTCAGGCGTGTCCTATCCTGTGACCTTTGGATCTCACAGCCCTCTGCCTGGAGTTTTCTGCCTGCCCCCAATCTTTGCAGGGCCACCTCTTCATTTAGTTGTTAGCTCACATGCCGTTTCCTCAGAAAGCAATCTTGGCCACCCATTCTGACACAACGCCCTGCTCCATTCTTTATTATTGCTTTCCATAGTACAGGTCACCATTTGACTCCGTATGTTAACTACTCTGCTCCACTGCATCCCCACCATGCACTAAAATGTGAACTCTGCTAGTCCTACCCATTACTGTACAACTAGGGCTTAGGACAGTGCTAGACACCTAAAGGTACTCGGTCAACATTTTTTGAATGAATGAATGAGTGCGCAAGCACAGTACAAGCCACTTTCACATGTGTTAACTTGTAACTCTCACAAGACTCAAAGGTAAAGAGGCTTACCTCCAATTACAGATTAGAGGCTGTAGGACCAGAATTCAAACCTGGATTGCCGATTCTAAGCCCAGTACTTCTTATAAATTAATTGCTGGGGCCCCTGGTCAGTGTGGCTCTGTAGGCTGGAGCGCCCACAAGCATCCTGCCCTCTGTCTCTTGACCTGTCCCTGCAAACCTGTCCCTACCCGTATTTCGATCCCCACCAAAGTCCATGCACCAGAGCAGCCTTACGTGTCAATGATGTACTTGATGTTGTCATGTAGAGTGATGTCATCCCGGCCCTTGTAGGGTTGGATGTGAAAGGCCACCTGCCACAGACAGGAGATACTGGTCAGGTGAGTATCTGTCTAGGGGTCACAACCTTTAAGGCTCATGGTCCCACCATGGCTGAGAGGAGAAGCTGAGTTCAGGACAGAGCCTGGCAATGGTGGGCACAATAGACGTAAGAGCAGCCACTGCCCTCAGGGCCAAAAAAAGAAGGGCAGGAGGTTTGCGCACCTTCTACACCGGGCATCAGGGAATCACTCTGATGGGCTAATAGGCTTCACCTTATGTGCCAGTTCGACACGATCGGCACTAGATGCCTAGAACTATGGGAAGAAGTTTACCGAAGCTGTGCCGATGGGAAAACGTGTGGCGGCCTGTTAGCCGTGTTAGTGATGGGCTCAGGAATGCGAGTGCAGTGCTTCTTTATCGTTTTATCGAGAGGAAAAGGGCTTATTCGATTGGTCCATTTGGGGAAATAACAAGCATGGGTAGCTCAGCTCCCTCGCCCCTCTGGAAAGGGAGCCTGCCTGCAGAGAACATGTGTGCTCTGCTCCCCGAGGCCCAGCACCGCCCCCCGGTAGGCAGCTGAGGCTGGAGCTGCATGTGGGCCCATTTGGCCCTGGCCTGCCTTCTCTCCAGGGTCGGGGTCTCCAACTTCACCTCTATGATTGTGATATTTAGTCTCCTGTGTCTCCTATATTTAATTTACCCAGCTTTTTTTCAGGATTGAAGGAAATAAGAGTGACGTAGGCAGTGTTTATTAGACCCCCTCCCCCAACACCCCACTTGCTACTTATTTGCCAGAGCCGGGCTAATGCTAACTCGCTGGAGGCACTATGCCTCTGGATGGTGGGGTCTCTCCAGAATGGGCCAGGGGACACTCGATCTCTTCTTGGAGACTCACCTGGATGTCGTACTGATGGGCGGTGTCCAGAATGGCGGGCACCAGGTCATCTGAGGGCTCCCCATTGTCATCAGCCATGCCAGGTGGGTACCAGGACAGGACCAGGACACCTGAGACACAACGCACACTCCTTCAGAGATGCACAGGGTCCCTGCAACAGGGATCTCCTTCCTCACAAACCATGCGGGACTACAACATGGTTTCTGAATGAAATCTCAGAGCAAGGCTCCTGCCAGGTTCCCGTCCAGGCCCTGGAGCTGTCCTCGCCCGCGGTGCTGAAGTGCAGCAGGCCTGGAAGGAGCCTGAGAAAAGTCCGGGTAGGAGCCAGGCTTTGCTGACATTAGCATGTAGTAGAACAAAGGGAAATAGGTGGACAACGCCACACCCACCCAGAAGCCACAGTCCTATCCCGGGAGAGAGGTGCACCCCTGAGATCTGGAATGGAGAGGAGCCCTGAACAGAGAGGTCATCCCATTCTTCCCGCGGGAAATAGCGTTTGTCTAGGCTGCCTGCCCCTCCAGACTGTAAAGTCCGGAGGGATAGGCTTTGTGTTATTTATTTGTGAACTCCTCCTCCCAGTGTCTATGGCATTCAATTTTTTCCCCTCACTCATTAATTGTTTCCAGATAAGTTGAAATGCATTGTAAAATCCAGCAGAATTCAGTGACAAAATCTGAAACAGGTGAGCCTCCCACCCCAGGCTGCCTCAAGGAGGCTCCCAGGGACCTCTTTTCAAGCAGAGGACTTGATGGGGAGCTCCTGGACCCCACGCAGAGTGGCGTCCATCATGCAGCCTGGGCAACCTTTCCTTCCTGCAGCCGGCAGAAGCAGGACACGCTGCCGCCCTGCCCGGTCCCAGGCGCCACTCCTCTGAATCCCAGACTCCTGCGGGGCCAGGAGACCCAGGCTTCACTCACTCAAACCTAGAAGCCCAGCAGACACCAAGACCCTGCTCCCTCTCCTCGCCATCCCCACCTGGGACAGCTCTGGCCCAATTGCCTTCCACTGGCTCTCCCAGCAGCTCCGGCCTAGGAAAGGGCCGTGCAACGTTGAGGGTCAGAAGGCAGAGGGGTGCGTTTGAATACCAGAAAGAGGGGCGGTGCCTCGCAGAAGGGATAAGAAGCCAGGCTGACAGGTGAGTGGGGCCTGGACCGGCGGGAGTTGCGGTGCAGCAAGAAAGAAGGGCGAGGCTGGGGGTCAGGGACGCCCAGGGGTGGGAGGAACTCACCGATGGCGGCTTCCTTAAGCTGGATCATGTGCTCCCGCAGCACCTCGGGGTCCCGGGAGCTGTAGGGCCCCAGCTCTGGGTAGAAGCTGGAGCCCAAGTCGTCCGGGGGACTGTGGCGGCCGCGGGGGTAGCTGGCCGAGATCTTGGGGTCCCAGTGCGGCACCATGACGTGGTCCCAGTGAATGTAGTGGCCCTCGCGCCGCGGGCTCCCATACCACGAATAGTAGAAGGCGTGCAAGTCCGAGTAGACGCGCAGACTCTGTTTGGAAGCCGGCTCGGCCTCTGTGGGGGCCGGTCCCGGGGGACTGCCCGGGCCCACGGTGCGGGGCGGGGGCGGCGGCGGCGGCGGCGCGGCGGGGGCGGCCGGGTCCCGGGCTGCGGGCGCGGGCGCGGGGGCCCCCTCCGGGCGTCGCTCAAAGGACGCCACCTCCAGGCCTGGGCCCAGCGCCGGGAGTCCGTCCGGAGCCTTGAGCGTGCGCAGGCCCATTAGCGTGCCGAAGGCGAAGAGCAGCACCAGGAACAGCGCGATGCAGGCGCGGCGCCGCCGCCGGGCCATGGCGGCCCTGCGCTCCTCGCGTCGCCTCGCCGGGTTACCTCCCTGCGCGCCGCACCATGGCCTCCCGCCCGGCTCCCGCGCCGCGGAGCCCGCGCGCGTCCCAGGGAGACGGCGCTGCTGTGCGGCGGGCGCGGCGTGGGCGGCTCCCGCCTCAACCCCGCAGTGCGGGCGGGCCCGGCACACACAGGATGCAGGCGGCGTAGACCAAGTGGTCGCCAGCCGAGGGGGAGTGGACGCGGAGGACCGACGAGGAGGGGCCGAACTGCGCGTTCCTGAGCCGAAGAAGCAAATCAGGCCGAGTGGCCCCCAGAGGGTTTGTCGCCCTTCAGTTTGGGGCAGCGGGGTGGAGGCGCCCAGTGCGGGGGAAGGAATGCCTTCCTCTTGGAACCGAGAAGGTCGGTCCTGGCAGCGGCGCTGGAGGGTGTGGGAGCAGGGGGCAGTGTGGGGAAGACGCCGAGTGTCCGTGGTTGGCCCTCTCCCCAGCGATGTCCTTCCCCACTGCTCGCCCTTTACTGACTCCACCGACCCCTACGGATCTCAGAGACCTCCCTTGCTTGCCCCATCCCCCTTCCTGTGGAACCCCTCTCACACGCCCCTGGGGAAGGAGGCGTGGGCGGTGCCAGAGTCAGACGCCACACGCGGGCCAGAGCACGGAAAGACGAGGGGGACTGTGACTTGCACAAGGTCACATGGAGCAGGTCTAAACCCCAGAGTCAGGACCGCTCGCCAGAGCTCTTTTCGCTGTCGGGGCTGCCTGGTCTCAGGCCTGTAGTCCTCCAGAGCCATCTGTCTGTCCTTGAACATCCTCCTAGAGTTGGCGAGGACTGAATGAGAGGGTTACCCTAAAAGCACATTTTACAGGGCCTGACAAAACTAGCACTGAATACGCGTTTGCTGTTCTTCCTGGACTCTGAGTTTCAGAGGGCAAGCCCGGGTTGTATTTACCTTTTTAGAGTTCTAGGCCTGCAAGAACAGGGTCTGCCTCTCAGTTCCTGGTCTGTGCGTTGAACTAGACCGTGGTGGACTATGGTGTAGACAAAGATAACTCAACACTGGTTGAGTTCCTGCTCTGCATTATTCATTGTTTGATTCATTCAGAAAACGGTTTTGTTCGTTGTCTGCCTCCTCTACTGGTCCACAGTGACAGCAGCTTTGCTGCGTCAGCCACTCTGTAGTATCTAGGACCGAGATGGCCTCACAGCGTGCACCTGATTCTAATCTCTTAAGTAACTCGTTGTGGGAAACCCAGGAGGAGGAGGAGCGAGGCTGGGAAATGTGGGTAGGTCTGGGGCCCAGGAAAGTGAATTTGAGAGAATTCATGGTAATCGATGTGAGTGAAGTGGAATGCTTCGGGCTCTGAGCCGCAGAGCTGATTCACACTGGCGTAATCACTATGGAAATGGATCATCTTGTAATGCAGGAGGCCAGCTGGTAGGCCAGAGTGCATAGCTTCCATGGTTCAACAATGTCCTTAGCCTGAGCGGCTTCCTCCGCACTGCTGTGCTGCTCCCCCCTCCCCCGACTTCATTCCAAAGCCACTCCCCTCATATCACAAAAACAGCTGTAATTGTTCAGTCCAGGGCTAAATTCTGACCCAAGATGAACCAAAGACAGTGCCCTGTTTCCCATTGTACCAATCGTGGACACTGACCTAATGGCCATCACTTACGACCCTTCTCTCTGATGCTGAGGATACGTTCAGTCTTTCTCTCCAAAGGTAATGTCACTGGAGGACAAGGAACAAGGGACAGAGAGGAGCTTAGTGGTACTGGGGCCCCTGATTCCAGTCTTCCTTGGGGCCTGGTTTCAGTGTGAAATGCTAAATAATCTTCTAGTAAGTTACCCTTTTATTCTAAACAAGAAGAGCTCACGGAGCAGACTTGGTTGGTTGCCTGTCAATCCCCAGCAGAGACTGAGAAAGGAGCTTGGAAGCAGGGAGGTCAGTTGGGAAGTGATCCTAGGGACCAAGAGTGAGGAATTACGGAGAATAAGACAAAAAAGAAAAGCCCAACGAATGTGCTATAGATAATGGGGCCGTAGTCCCACCAGGAATTCCAGGAAGTGCACAAACGCCACCCAGAACTAGAAGCTGCGAGGTTGAAGCCATGCTACGGGCCCCCTCCCCCGCTGGTTGGCCAGTTTCCCTAAGGCTGTTGACTTCCCCTCACTCCTCCTGGTCTCCATTGTGCCAGGTAGGCTCCCCTGATACCAGGGAAGGTGCTGTGGCAGGCACAAAGACAGAAAGACACATTGTCATGTGCGGTGGGGTGTTGCTGGCGAGAGGTAAGTCTAGGCTTGCACAGAGCTGTCCGCCCTAATTGTGCTGCCATAACAAAGTGCCACCAACTTAGCAGCTTAAAACAGCAAAGAAATGCGTTATCTCACAGTTTCTCTGCGTCAAAAGTGCAGGCACAGGGTGGCTCAGCTGGTTCTCTGCCCAGACTCACAAAATCCAATTCAAAGCGTTGGTGGGACTGGACTCCTTTGTGGAGGCTTCAGGAATGAATCCATGTCCCAGAGCATTGGCCGCGTTCCTTTCTATGCAGTTGTAGAACCGAAGCCCTCATTTCCTCGCTGGCTGTGAGTTGGAGGTCTTTCTCACCTTTAAAGGCTGCCGGAATGTCTTGGCTTGTGGCTCCCTTCCACCTTCGAAGCCCCAACTTCAGGTCCTGTCTTTCTCACACTTGGAATGTCTCTGACCTCCTCCTCTGCTGCTTCATCTCCACTGTCTTCCTCTTCTACTTTGGAGAGTTCCTGTGATACCTCAGGCTCAGTTGGATACTCTAGAAGAATGTTTCTATTTTAAGGACACTTGAGTGATAATAACCTTTACTCCATCTGCCAAGTCCCTTGGTGGCATTAACTAAATTAGTGTTTGGACAGAGTCTTAGGGGTGGGGATAGCTTTAGAATTCTGCCTATCACAGAAGCTGTTGCTGAAATCAAAGTGGGGGGGGTGGCGGGTGACATGTGGCTTCAAATGTGTTTGCTGCAGCCACTCAGTCAGGTAAAATGTGTCTAGCTGCAACGACAAAGGGAAATAGCTAAATATAGCTTAAAGCAACTCCCCTCTAACTCTAATGAGCATATCAGTCCCTTGGAGATTTTGTTAGAATGCAGAGTCTGGTTCAGTATGTCAAAGGTGAGGCCTGAGATTCTGCATTTCTAATAAGATCTCAGATGGTGTGCTTCTGGTGGTCTCCGACCACATTTTAGCACTTAAAGTAGAGTGGGCTTGTCACTCCACATTTTGAGGAGTCTGTAGGTAGGCTGGATTTTGGGATGGTTAATCCAGAGGTTCAAAGACACTGGACATCAGATCATCTTGTCTGTGGTTTCTTTGGCCTTCCCCTCACAGCTGAAAAAGGATGGAGGCCTGGCTGCGTAGCTCAGTTGGTCAAAGCATCGTCCTAATTCACCAATACGCCAAGGTAGCTGTGGGATCCCGGTCAGGGCACATAAAAGACTCAACCAATGAATGCATAAATGGATGGGACAGCACATTAATGTTTCCATTTCTCTTCTCCCTCTCTCTCTCTCTACCACTCTCTCTCTAACTCAAAAAAGAAAAGAAAAAGACTGGAAGCAGGTCCAAGTATCACATTCCCACCTAAAAATATTCAGACAAGGAAGTGACCATCCTATAACCCTTTTAAAGAGTAAGATACACTCTTCCAGAAGCTCTCAGCCGACTTCCCATCATTTCTCATTGGCCAGAATGGTGTCATGTGCTCATGCTTAAGCCAATCCCTTCCCAGGCCATTCAGAGAAAGGGAATGAAATCAGAAAGAAGGGAAGAAGTGGGGATTGGGTAAACAGCCCCAAATGCCCCTCCTGTCTGCCCAGAGCCTGTGCCTCTCCCTTTTCTCACTATGCTGAGAGAGCCCCCGACCTCCACACACACCCCCAGCCCGTGGCAGGAGATGGCAGATTTACTCTGGAAAAGTGGAACAAGCGAGCCTTCTGACTGGGGCACCAGGTAAAGTGCCATGTTGAAATCCAGGGGAAAAGTAAAGTTAAGCTTAAAGAGTGGTGTGAAGCCCAGGCCCTGGGAAACTTCCTTCCAAGCACAAGTCCAAATGGCTCCTCTCTGGGGGGAAGGAAAGAGCTTTGAGAAAAATCTCACACATACTGAAAAGTCAGCTCACTGCCTGATCAATCCAGAGTGAAATACATGAGTCAGCAAATCGTCCCCTTGCATTTAAAAATATATATATATTTGTTTCAGGTGTAGAGCATAGTGGTTAGATGATCGCATAGTTTGTGAATTGATCTCCCCGATAATTCTAGTGCCCCCTCTACTTTACATCCCCGCAACTATTTTGTAACTTCTTACTGCCTTCACCTTTTTCACCCAGTCCCCCAACCCCCTCCCATCTGGCAACCCTCAGTGTGTCCACTTGTATCTGTGAGTCTGTTTCTGTTTTGTTTGTCACTCAGATCTTGCGATCAGCTCTCTAGTGCTTCACTCCAAACATGAATAACCAGCCAGTGATTCCCAGACATTTGGTGAAAGCCTCTTCCATGAAAGGCAGAGACAAAAATAAACAAACAAACAGAAAAGAAGGCGAGAGAACAAAAGCCACTAGATCAGAGGAAGCAGAAATGATGTAGCAAGCCAAATAAAACAAGCAAATGACAAAACACTGTTATCTAATATGCCAGGGATTTTACATTCATGAAAGAAGAACAAAGTGCTATATAAAAGGGGGTGGTGGTAAGGGCAGCCTGACTGGTGTGACTCAGTGGATTGAGCGCAGGCCTGCAAACAAATAGATCACTGGTTCGATTCCCAGTCAGGGGACATGCCTGGGTTGCAGGCCAGGTCCCCAGTTGGGGACATGCAAGAGGCAACCGCACATTGATGTTTCTCTCTCTCTCTTTCTCCTTCCCCTCCCCTCTCTCTAAAAATAAATAAGATCTTTTTAAAAAGATTTTTGAAAACAAAGAGAAGACCCAAAAAGCTTTTGGCGGGGGGCGAAAGTCGTGTACCAGGAATTTGGGAATAGAATGGCACTGGAAACCAGGAGAATTGCCTCCAAAATTCTGAGGGAAAATCATTTTGAAGGTAGAATTCTATAACCAGTTTTTACAGTGTAAGGAACGAATAAAGACATTTTGTAAGTATACAAGGTCACAGTTTTTTCCTCCTATGCCCCCTTTCCCAGGAAACCACCAAAGGATACAATAAGGAGGCAAGGAGAAAAGGTGAGGAGAAACTTGGGTTCTGGTTAAAAAAAAATCTAACACAGAAGAAAAGCTTTTGGGGACCCTCAGGATGGTAGTTATGCAGGTTCAAAGAGCAGCCTCGGCAGGAGCAGGAAGACAGCCCCGGGACAGGCAGCCCCAGAGTGACTGACATGGGCGGAGAGCCTCCCCCGTCTCCCCTTTTGTTGCCCCCGTGTGGCTGGACCATTATTTTAGGTTCAATCTCCGGTGGATACGTTACACTGCGTCACGTTTTTATTGTTTAGCCAAGTGTAAACTATGATTACATTTCCTTTCCTGTCCAATTTTTGTTTCTCTTGGGGTGAACAATTCCCTTTTGCTTCCTTTATTTTCTCACTAGCTGTTTTTCCTGAACTCTCCAACACAGCCGTCAACCTCCTTTGAATACTGTTTTCTACGCAGTTCCCATAGTAGGATGCCTGCCAATCAGGGAATAAAATGGAGTGGTCAGGGGGTGATGGTGCTCCAGAGAAAAGCAAAGCCGCAGCCCGGGGGAGGGAGCGCAGGGCGGGAGGCCGTGTCATTTCTAGTAGGTTGGTCAGGAAAGACCTGGCAGCCAGGGCGGCCTGAAGGCAGAGAGGAAGGACACCATGCAGACATTTGCAGGAAGAGAGCTCCAGGCAAAGGGAACAGCGAGTCCAGCGTCCTGGGGACAGAAGCACACCTCTACTAGACTTGTCGCTTGCGTGGTTTACAGTTGCTTCCACAACCCGATTTCCTAACCTCTCAGGCACCCGTGTTCAAACTTCAGTCACTATCGGTGCACTTTTTTATTCCCAGGATGCAAACGGTGACCAAGTCACATGGACACTACTTGCAGAACCTTACCACTCTTTTTCTGTATTCCCACTGTCCACCGTACCAGTCCTACGGTAATAGAAATTATAGACATCGGGACTGCAAGGGCCCCTAGACATGATCTCTGGTAACTCTGTCTTTCTGAGGCCCACGTGAAGTTACCTCTCTAAGCCCTCAGCCAGGTCTCTGGAGGACCAGGCGAAGCTTGCTTGCACCACCCTTGGGTCCATCCCTTGCCCTCTCCGATCCATTTTGCCTGCTGCTCACCAATGGGTGCTCCTCAGACAGCGCACTGCCTCGTTCCTCCCCACCCACCCTACAAATGTCGCAATGACCAGAAGAGCATTCAGGCAGGGTGAGGCCTCTGCCAAGGACAGGCCCCTCCATTGGCTGCTGACCAGTTTAGTGCAGTGGAAGGAAATAAAAGGCAGGAATCGGGGGCCTGTTCATTCACAGCTCCTTGCTTAAGTGGCTACCCTTCTATGCTGAGATCCTGTTCCCCTAACCACAGCCTTCTGGACTGGTATCAACTGACCCAAGCTAAGCAATTAGTTAGATTCTTCCCTCAAGAATTTGTCAAAAATCAGCCCTGGCTGCTGTGGTTCAGTGGATTGAACACTGGCCTGTGAATCAAAGGCTCACTGGTTGGATTCCCAGTCAGGGCACATGCCTGGGTTGCAGGCCAGGTCCCCAGAAGGGGTCGTGCGAAAAGCAACCACACGTTGATGTTTCTCTCTCTCTCTTTCTCCTTCCTTTCTCCTCTCTCAAATAATAAATAAGTTTAAAAAAATACCCAGAGAACTCATAAAAAATTAAATAAATAAAAAAGACTTTGTCAAAATTCGCTGTGGAAAGGTTATGCAGAGTCAGAGCCACAGTAGAAGCCAGAGTAGACACGATAAGAAACCAAGGTCATGGGCAGATCAGAGGTGTAAGGAGGCAGGGGCTCTACACAGGCTGAGGTGAGCCCTCTGTCTACAAAGAGGAAAATGCAGCAACCATACGAAACGAAGAAGAAACCAGAGAAGTTTGACCCTAGGAAGAAAGGGAGAAAGAGCCAGTAGAAGACTTTTTAGAAATGATAGAGCAGCTGCCTCAGCGTGTGACAGCCTCCCGACCCCGCGCCGTTTCCTGCCAGGTGTCAGTGTATCCCTCCGCGATGTTTCCATCCCCCAGTAACTACTCTCCCCCTCCCTGGAGTAGGTTTAAATATTTCTGTCTGTAGCCCTGTCTGTGTAGTTCAGCCGGTTAGATCATCATCCCAATACACCAAGGTTGGGGGTTCGATCCCTTGCCAGGGCACATACAAGAATCAACCAATAAATGCACAAGTAAGTGGAATAACAAATGGATGTCTGTCACTCTCTTTCCCCATCCCTCCCCCTTCCTAGCTCTCCCTATAAAATCAATTTAAAATAAGAACTGGTCTCCCTGGCTGGTGTAGCTCAGTGGATTGAGCACGGGCCTGCGAACCAGAGGATCGGTTCGGTTCCCACTCAGGGCACATGCCTGGGTTGCAGGCCAGTTCCCAGCAGGGGACACACGAGAGACAACCGTACATTGATGTTTCTCTCCCTCTCCCTCTCTCCTACCCTTCCCCTCTAAAGATAAATAAATAAAAAAATCTTTAAAAAAAAATAAAATAAGAACTGGTCTATTAAAAAGTACAGGTAAATATTCCTGTCCGTTGCAGACAGACCCTGGAGTGGTCTCCATGACTCCTGTTCCCTGGCATTCATGCCTTTCTGACCCTCCGCCCACCCCCGGTGTCAGGGTGGCTGTGGCAGGTCCAGGTGTCAAGTGCCACCCTGACATACAGAGAGGAAATGGGGCGCTGCCTGCCACGCATCCCTTTTATTAGGAGGAAAAATTGTTTCTAGAACCCCCGATTCAGAAAGCCAGGGCTGTGCCACATCCCCATGCCTGAGCTAACCCTGGGACATGGGATGGGCTCAAAATAACAGTCTTTGTCCATCCCTGAACTTGGGGGCAGTGTCATCTTCTCTGAGCAAAGGGTTACAGTAGATGAGCATCCAAACAAAACCTGGGGTTTCTCAACAACAAAAGATATGAGTGGGGAGAGGTGTTGGGGCAGATGATCAACATTGTTTACCTCGCCAACAGATACGCTCATTTTCTGTGTGTGTGTGTGTGTGTGTGTGTGTGTAGAAAACATCAGGAAGGGTGTGTACCAATCCAGTACCATGATTGAAATTTTGAAACGGGACTGTGTAGAGTGGAACAAATGGGTATTTCACTTTTTACTTACGAAGTTTTGATTAGCTTATATTACTTTGGCAATTGAAAAGCACTGCTTTAATCTTGAAGCTGGCTTCTCAGAAATAGAACTAAGGTTTTTTTTAAAAAACAAAGTCAGAGAAGTGCGCGTTGATGGGCCTGACCCCATACCCGGCCCCCAGCTCCGTCACTCAGGTGCCCCAGGCAAGTCCGTTCCCACTCTCAGAGCCTGATGCTACCAGATGTTTAACCCACCCAACTCCGCCTCCCACACCCTCAGAGCAGCCCGCACAACCCAGACCGGCCTCCCGGGCACATTTTCCTACGGGAGGAATCTGCTGTTCTCCGCCACTGGAGCGCGCCGGCCCTCGCCAGTTCCTTTCCTCCTTGTGTGCTCGCGCCTTGCTTCTTTGGCTGCCATAGCAGGATAGGAGCGGAGTTAGGATGATCTGCCTCCCAGCCCTGCGATGCACAGGCTCTCTCTTAGGACTGGTAGATCAAGTGTATGAGCTCAGGCCTTGAAGAATTCACCAAGGCAAGTGTCACCTCTGAGGCCACTTGGCAGCTGGCCAGCCAGCCTGCGCTGACAATATCCCTATCTCTTCAAACACGTTTCCTTCAGGCTCCTGGCCTCCTGGCCACGCGCTTCTCATACGGCTGCCTCTTTCCTTCCCTCAGTCTGTCTTTTCTTCCACGACAGCTTTTCTAACCCCCTCTCTCTCTTTTCTACCTCACCACCCAACCTGCCTTTGTCCTTTCCCTTTTTTCTTTCTGACTTTTACCTTAATTAACCTGGAGTTGAATAATGAAACATCCCAGAACTATGTGCCAAACACCGTGTTGGGCCATGTATAAATTATTTTCTGATCTCAAGCTAACTCTGACAGATATTTTCATTCTTTGTTTACAGAGGAGGGAGTAGAGGCTCATTGAGGTTGTGTTGTGTTTGATAGTCTAAAGGGGTTTTTTTGCTTAATTTTCTTTTTTTTTAAAGATTTCATTTATTTATTTATTTTAGAGACGGGAAAGGAGGGAGAAAGAGAGGGAGAGAAACATCAACGTGTGGTTGCCTCTCACACGCCCCCCGCTGAGGACCTGGCCCACAGCCCAGGCATGTGCCCTGACTGGGAATTGAACCTGCAACCCTTTGGTTCACAGGCCAGCACTCAATCCACTGAGCCACACCAGCCAGTGCTATTTATTTATTTTAGACAGAGGGGAAGGGAGGGAAAGAAGGAGAGAAACATCAATGTGTGGTTGCCTCTCATGCACCCCTCACTGGGGAGCTAGCCCCCAAGCCAGGCATGTGCCCTGACTGGGAATCGAACCAACGACCCTGTGGTTAGCAGGCCAGTGTTCAATCCACAGAGCTCTTTGCTTAATTTTCAAAGTCAATAAATTAAATGTTTTGTTTAATTTATGTTTTAAAAGGAAAAAATGCTTTCTTTTACCTTAGAAAAATACAGTTGAAACATTTGTTTATAGCCTCCATCTTACTTTTGCCAGAGAATCTCTTGTCCTAGAAAAGAATTTCTACTTTTCGCCCTGAGTGGAGGCCTGTAGCTGCTTCTCACCACACTCAGGTCTGTGTTCCCTTGGCCTCCAGGCGGTGTGGGGACCTGGCTTCCTCACAGAGTCTTTCTTCCTTCCCCTCCCCAGTTCCCCCCACTAGAGTTCATGCCCCTGCTGGGACATCTCCTGGGCACAGACCCACACACTTTAAGCCATCTTGCTTGAGAGAGTTAGTGTCCTGTCCACCTGAGCCTGGCGTGCTTTTGCTCACTTTGCTTTAGGATCTGCACACCTTGTGTGTGCGTGTGTACTGGTGTGCCATCTGTGTGCCCCTCTCACTCTCTAGAGTTACACTCATGGACACACTAGAGTGGGGACATCAAGGATGCAACATTTATGAAGTGCAGCATGATTCTTAAAAATGAATGAAAGTGTTTATGAGAGGGGGGGAAAGCATCCACTCTAGATATGTTCATTTCTTTCTTAAGCTCGGGGATGGGAGGTGGGTAAGAGGAAAGAGATAAATTGGAGATGTTCCTTTGAGCAGTAGGGCTCCCCACGGCTATCTGCTCCTTCTCTGTCCTCTTTCCAGAGCCCAGGGCTTGGCCCTGAGTTCTCTGGAGCAAGCTTAGTCCTCTCCGTGGAGGAGAGGACTTGTCCTGTCCTGCCAGGCTTAATATGCTTTCTGAATCTGTGCAAAAGGAAGAGACCAATTTTCCAGCTCCTAGATTTGTGACTTTCAATAACTTGGTGACAGAGGTTATGGTAAAGCTGGATCTGCTCCATGGAAGACGACGTGTCATTATTTGCTGTTCTCCCCCATTACCTTGGAGACAGTGAGGTAGGCGAAGAGAGAAACATCCCTTCCATCCCATCTCAGGCCAGGTCTGGGAGGGCTAGAAGAGAGAAAGGGAGCTTCTGCATTGGTTCCAGGCCCCTCCGCTGCTACCCTGGGGAGTAAGGCTGCTTGTCTCCTGGAGACTCCAACCCCTGGATTTTGGTTATTGGCTGGAGGAGTTCCCAGCAGCCCCGGACCAAGGATCAGAGTGCAGTAGCTGAGATGTCCCAAGTTCAACTGAAGATGGGGGATCAGGTCCTGGCTGGTGTGGATTAGTGGACTCAGTGCCACCCTCTGATATGAAAGGTCGCTGGTTCGATTCCCAGTCAGGGCACATGCCTGGGTTGTGGGCCAGGTCCCAGTTGTAGGAGAGTAAGAGGCAGCCCATTAGAGTATCTCTCTCTCCTATGTTTCTCTTCCTGTTTCTCACTCCCCTCCCCTCTCTAAAAGTAAATAAATAAAACTTTTTTTAATTGAATTTTTAAAGATTTTTATTTATTTATCTTTAGAGGGGAAGGGTAGGAGAAAGGGAGAGGGAGAGAAATATCAATGTAGGGTTGTCTCTCGTGTGTCCCCTGCTGGGAACTGGCCTGCAACCCAGGCATGTGCCCTGACTGGGAATCGAACCGCGATCCTCTGGTTCGCAGGCCCGTGCTCAATCCACTGAGCTACACCAGCCAGGGCTAAATAAAACTTTTAAAAAGAGAGAAAGGAAGAAAGAAGAGGAAGAGGGGGGAGAGAGAGAGAGAGAGAGAAGAGAAGAGAAGAGAAGAGAAGAGAAGAGAAGAGAAGAGAAGAGAAGAGAAGAGAAGAGAAGAGAAGAGAATGGCAGGATCCAGACTCTGGAGGGTTCAGAACCATGGCCAGAAAGCTCATCCCTATACTCACACCCCTCACCCTACCCCCTGACCCACGCCCCAAGCCCACTATTTCCGGGAGGGGTCTAACCTGGCCCTTGGTTGACTGGCCCCCAGCACTCAAAGGGCACAGTAAGCCGTGACTTAGTGTCCTTCAAGGCCCTTGTGAATTTGTTCATGAGGTGTGTGTTCTGCAGCCTGCTGGTAGAGGGGAGTCCCCACCTTGGAGCAGCTCTTACTCAGATTTGCATATATCCGCATACTCTGGGGTTTCTCCGTTTTGTTTTTAGCATAAATGAATTGTCCAGAAGAAGAAAGACAAGTCTTACTTCACTACATCTTTTTCTCTTCCGTCCTCCATTCCTAGGGCCCAGATCTGGCTGTTCCCCCGAGGTGCCTGTAGGTGTGTGCTGTGGGAGAGGACAGGGACCAGACTCTCGACGACCAGGGGTTTGTGGGGCACCCTGCGTGACTTTCCCCAGAAAACTTCCCCCCTAGGTTTGGCTCAGGGACGATCCTTTCGAAGCTTATAGAGAGTCTGCCTTTGGTTTTAGCACCAAGGGTCAGAGCCTCTGCACTGAAGTCCCTGGAGCGGAGGTGACTTGCCGTAGCTGGTGCCTTAGAGACTGCCAAGGGGGTGGGACCTGGTTTGGAAGACAGGGGTGAGGGGTGACGGAGTGAAGACTCATTTTGAAATGAAAGGAGTCCTGGGTCTCTAAGCAGCTTCTAAAAATACCCTCTCCCAACGCTGGGGGTGGGGGGAGAAAAGCGAGCATGAGCAGAATGAAGATGGGAAGGAGGTTGGGTGGAAGAGCCCTTCAGGTAGATCTGATTTCAGGGGGCCCCTCAGCCTCCAGGCACTGACCCGACGACGCCACACCTCCTTCGGCGTCCTCAGCGGGCTTCAGTCTCCGGTGGAGTCGGAGCCCCAGCCCTTCTGACGATCTCAATGTCTATAGGCAAAGGAATCCAATTCCTCCCAGCCGCTTTTATTGCTACTGCCCAGCAAGTATGTCTGTGAGCAAGCAAGTGTGCTTGTAAACGTGCCACACACACACTCACACACACACACACAGAAATGACACATGAAAGCAGCTTGTAAACGGCTAGAGCTCTGCATTGCCAGAAAATTTCATCACACTCAGGGCTCGGAAGTGTGGACTGTGGCAGAGGCAGGGCCCTCGACCCAAGCGTCCTCCGCACGGAACATGAGCCCCGTCAGCTCTAGGCTGGAGGTGCGAGGGACACACACATAAAAATTGCAGACACTCAGGTCACGTGGACACAGGGCTCGCATTCATTCTCAAGACTGCTCCAGCCACGAAAGGGAGAGAGAGGGGTTGGGTTCCCCCAAGGAAAGAGCTCCGAGAAGCCACGGGGTGGGTGGAGCCACCTCCTTTCAAGAGCAGCCCAGATGGTGGCGCTCGATAGCCGCTTCCCTCGTCCGGGAGGGCCCCAACCCTTCCCACACTAGCGCCTTAAACCCTCAGCTTGTACAGAAATGACCTTCACTAGATAGAGGTCGTGTTCCATGTTTCCTTGCGGCTTCTTCGGCGCTGGTTGAACTCGGTGAGGATTGCTCCACCTCCCTCACAGACGCCTAGTAGTCCGGGCCGCGGCACCCCTCACCAATTTCCTGGGTCCACGGAGAGGGATTAGCGAAGGGGGAACTCCAGGCTCTGAGCAGACTCGGGCACGGTTGGTTGCGGGGAGTGCTACCTGCATCCTGGCAGCAAGAGCAAGAACCTATGAAATCGATCATTCATGCAAAATCTACCATTGCCCCATCCAGGCATCTGCATGATTTCCCAACTTCGGAAGCATTCCTAGTAGGGTGGGACTCTTTCCCACTTTGCTCTCCTTTCTCGAGCAGCTCCCAGGGGTGGGCTTGGCCCCTTCCTCCAGCCGGTGTATTTGCGTGTGTGTGCGCGCAGAGGGCAAGGAGAGAAGGGGGCGGGATCCAGCCGTGAGCCACCGGTAGCCGCAGACGCTGAAGAAGCCAAGGGCTGGGAGATAGAGGAGCTCCCGGATCTTGGGGGCAGGACATCAGAACCCCTGCAAGTCCTGGGAACAAGAGACCTTCCAGGCTAGCGTAGAGGCTGCAAGTGTCGCTGACTCCCGAGTTTCGCCCCTTCTTAAGCCACGCCCACATTCTCTACTTCTCAGCAAAGAGGGGCTGAGGTTTAGCGCTCTGGAACACGGACACCAGCTCCCCGCGCTCCCCAGGAGTCCAGCCAGCGCTCAGCACTGCCCCACCCCCTCAAGGTTTGAAGATTGGAGGGACACCTTCCTTTCCCCTTCCAGTTCGCGGTTCCGCCCCTGGCCTATGAAACTCCACCCCTCCACCCTCTGCTGGCGGGGATTGGGGGAGCTCCAGCGGCCATGCCCAGTGATTGGTCCCCATGGCTGACGGTCACCGGTGAGATCCCGCCCCGCGCTGGTGCTGGGGTCTGGGGGCGCTGCTCAGCGGGGCCCGGGCTGGCGCGGCTTGAGCCGCCGCCGCACTGACAGCTTGGTCTACGGACCATGGAGAACGGCGCTGGCCCACATCCGCTGCGCCTGCTCGTTTGCCTGATGCCACTTTCTCTTGCGTTGCTTTTGGGACCAGGGAGGCCCGGGACTGCCGAGGAAGGTGAGGAGACTGGCGGCTGTTCTTGGAGCCTGGGATGCCAAGAGATAGGGGCTGAAGAGCTGGAGCGCTGGTGGAGTCGTACGGAGAAACTGGAGTCTGTACTAGGGTGTGAAGCATGCGAGCAGCCAAAGCAAAAGAACTGGAGAGACAGAGAAAAAGGTGGCTAAGCAATCGAGAAGAGAGGGGCGTTGAGGAGCTCGGGGGCTGGAGACCCGGGAGGCTGGGGAAGAAAGAGACCGGGAACAGTGGGAGCCGGAGGCGGCGGTCCAGGGGCCGGTGAGACGGGCAGGCTGAGCCATTGGAGGTGGGAGATGTGGGGGCGGGGAGAAGAGAGCAGAGGAGAAGGGAGATGCGGAGGTGAGATCGGAGTACGGGGGACGGGATGGAGCCCGAACAGCGGGGACTAGGGACCATTGTGTGGCCAACTGGAGGCGGAAAGCTGGTGGTGGGTGGGGGAGCTGGATCCAGGAGCTGCCCGACGTGCTGATCCAGGAGCTGTCCGCACCGCAGTGCTGAATACGGAGGGTAGACTACCCAGAGCGGTCCGTGTTGTCGGGTTTGCGGCTGTCCGCGGTATCAGAGCCCGGGTCTTGCCTCTGATTCTGAATTGGGGGAAGCTGTACGTTCAGTTGAATCCAGAGGCATCATATCCAGGTGCAGAATCCTGAGGAGTTGGGATTTGAGGCTTCAGCTGTGAGGTTTGCAGGGGCTCTGGATTTCTGATGCTTTCCAACATGCAATTTCCTATGTAATGTCAGTTGTACTGAAATCCGGATGCTGTTGGCGGCCCTGTCCACTGTCGCTGATGCTTTTGGGGTCAACCCTCTTAAAGGCCCTCACTTCGGAGCCCTATCCACTTGCTTAAGCTCCAGAGGAGCAATCTGCCAAGACGTGGCGATGGCTGCGCCTCCTGCCTCTGAGCTGCTGCTGTGCTGCCCAGACCCTGCTCCTCCCGGACTGATACTGAGAGCGGAATTCAGGCTGCTGGACCGACGCCTCCTGGGGGGAAATGACTCCGAGCCTCTCTGGTGCAGGAGAAGTCATGGTTCTTATACATGAAAGGACCACTGACGTTCTTTCAAAGGCAGTGGAGCTGACAGCCCCTGGGAAAGGGGCTGGATGAGGAAATGAGAGATTTTTATTTCCCCTGCTGAGAGGACATCTTCACTTCGTTTGCCACAGAGGCCCTAGAAGTCGAGTAAAAAGGTTCATGATTCCTCTATCCTTGATGACGCCAGGCCCCAGAAGAGCCCCTGAGTCTGCATGGATTCTGGGCTGTATACAGGAATTCTCTGATACACTCACTTCCTCCCTCTTCTTGATGCTCAAGTATAATTTAAGAAACCTGGGAATGCTGGGGGGGGGTCGCTGACAATGCCCCCCCCCCGACAATTTTATAACCACCCTTAGAGTACTTGCCATAGACTGTGGCAGGCTGAATAATGACTCCTCCCATGTCCACGTCCTAATCCCCACACCCATGAATGCTGTCCTAAATGGCAAAAGACTTTTCAGGTGTAATTAAGGATCTCGAGGTGCAGAGATTATCCTGGATTGCTTGGATGGGCCTCGTGTCATTGCGTGGTCTTTATAAATGGGACGCAGGGGGAGTCAGAGCCAGAGGAGAAGGCGATGTGCACAAGCAGAGACTGGATGTGCTTTGAAAACGGAGGCGGGGGCACAAGCCACGGAACCCAGAGGACTGCTAGAAGGTGAAGAAGTCGAGGAAACGGATCCTCCCCTCTGAACGTCCAGAAGAAACCCATCCTGCTGACATCCTGACTTTAGACCTGTGAAACTGGTTTCCAACTTCTGATTTCTAGAACTGTAAGAGAATACATTTCTGCTGTTCTAAACCACCAAATTGTGGTAATTTGTTAAAACAGGCACAGAAAACTGATACAGGCTATTTCCCTCATCATGTAGCTACCTGTCCCTGGACTTGAGCTGCTCACGTGCCCTCCTGGGGAGTGTATGGAGTGAGAAAAACTTGTCTGTGTCCTTTGTCACATTTACCATCCCTTCAGGTAGCAAATTTTCAGTGAACTCACCGAAGGGTCCACCATCCTGACCTTCTGGGTTTCTGACATCTCTGTTCTCCCCTCTCCCTAGTCATCCTCCTGGATTCCAAAGCCTCCCAGGCTGAGTTGGGCTGGACTGCATCGCCGAGCAATGGGGTAAGTGTAACCCTTTCCGTCCCTGCCCTGAGGATCCTGTGGTGGTCCAGGACTCAGGCAGACCCTTTAGCTCCCCCTGGTTCCATCAGATCAAAATGCTCCTCGGAACGTATGATCTGCGGCAGCCGTGGCTTCAAGCCAGAGTCGCCTATTAGGAAATGTTGAATCTTAAGTCAGACAGTCAAAATAAGTAAGTAAATACAAAAGCGAGGAGAGAACTGGCTGTGTCTAGGAACAGGGTGTGGCCTCTGGATGGAGCCAATGCTGGGCGGCGCCTTGCACGCAGGAGATCCTCTAAGGAGCGTTGCCCACTGACATTGACGGAGCAAGCAGGGCTGGGAATCCTAACAAGGGCTGGAAACCAGGTCGGAGTGGGGCGATGTGGCCACGTGGCCACGTGACAGTAGCTTGGTGTCAGGGAAAGGGCACTGGGTGGAGAGCAAGAGACTCCAGGCCCCACTTCCACCTCTGTCACCAACTCCATGTGTGTATCTAGTCAAGTCCCTCTCTCTCTGGAGCCTCAGTTTCCCCATCTATAAAATGAAAAATTGGACTCGGCCGTCTGCAACGATCCTCCTGCTTTGCATCTATCTCATAATTTCAGGGGTCTTGCGAGGGGTGGGGGCCACTGGGGTTAGGCGGGGGAGGAGAATGAGGAATGATGGCTCAGGGGACGTTCAGCCCGCGTCACCGCCAGGACTCTTCCTACCGGGGGCGCCTTGGCCCTGAGCTGCCCACATCTTTGCCCCTCCTCAGTGGGAGGAGATCAGCGGCGTGGACGAGCACGACCGCCCCATCCGCACGTACCAGGTGTGCAACGTGCTGGAGCCCAACCAGGACAACTGGCTGCAGACCGGCTGGATCGGCCGCGGCGGCGGGCAGCGCATCTTCGTGGAGCTGCAGTTCACGCTGCGCGACTGCAGCAGCATCCCCGGCGCCGCGGGCACTTGCAAGGAGACTTTCAACGTCTACTACCTGGAAACCGAGGCCGACCTGGGCCGCGGGCATCCCCGCCCAGGCAGCAGCCGGCCCCGCAAGATCGACACGATCGCAGCGGACGAAAGCTTCACTCAGGGCGACCTGGGCGAGCGCAAGATGAAGCTGAACACGGAGGTGCGCGAGATCGGTCCGCTCAGCCGGCGGGGCTTCCACCTGGCCTTCCAGGACGTGGGCGCATGCGTGGCGCTGGTCTCCGTGCGCGTCTACTACAAGCAGTGCCGCGCCACGGTGCGGGGCCTGGCGGCGTTCCCAGCCACCGCGGCCGAGAGCGCCTTCTCCACGCTGGTGGAGGTGACCGGTACGTGCGTGGCGCACTCCGAGGGGGAGCCCGGCAGCCCTCCGCGCATGCACTGTGGCGCGGACGGCGAGTGGCTGGTGCCCGTGGGCCGCTGCAGCTGCAGTGCGGGATTCCAGGAACGCGGCGACATCTGCGAAGGTATCCAGTGAACTAGGGGGCGTGTCTCAGGAGGGTAGCGCGCAGGTGGCGGCTGGGAGAGGGAGAGCGCCCTAGACCGGAGAGGCGGGTGGGGGTGGGGGGAGCCGCGGGCTGTGGAGCCCGAAAGTCCTGAGCTTTTGTGGCGCTTCAGCCGGTCCCGCTGGGACCAGTGAGTGAACTTACTAGGAGGTGAATTGACTCCATGTAAGGGGGCCTTAGGGGCCTATATTTCAGGCACTAGGATAAGTTCCTCGCACAGGCCCTCTCGTTTATTCATGGCAATAAAATATGTCATCATTATCTCCATTTCGCAAATGAGGAAACTGAGGCTCAGAGAGGTTAATACCTTGCTTGCAAAGTTAGGAAATGGGAAATCAGGATTTGAACCCAGATTTGCTCAGCTCTTAAGCTCTTGCTATTACACTGTGGTGCCTCCCCTGCGCATGAGGAAGAACTCTACAGCAGCCCCCCCCGCCCACCAGCTGTGGGCTAGTGCCGCGATTTCCAGGCCTGCAAGAGACACACCGGTGCGCCACAGGAATCTTTTAAAACATGAAATACCTGACTATTTATTTAGTCAGGAGCACTGACCTCTTTCCCCCTAGATTATCAAATTAAAAAACAAACAAACAAAAATGAGAACAGTCAACCCAATAATAGCCATCTGGTGTGAATGAATCAAAATTATACCTATTTGGGGGGGAGTCAGATCAGCAATAAATATATTTGTGGTGTACCGCAGAATTTTAGTAAATAGTTTGTGTGTGCCATGAGATGACAGAGGTTGAAAGTCGCTGGGCCAGTGGGATTGGTCACGTTGCAGGGAACGTGCTGCCCAGCCCTGACAGTGTGTAGGGCAGAGGCAGGCAGGAGGAGGAGAGAGAGGGGAGAGAGGGAGAGAGGGAGGCTGGCTTAGAAACTGCCCTGGGCGGCTACTGATATCCCACCCACCTTTCTGAACTAGAGAGTCTCCGTACTCCCTGGGGGAGAGCCTCCGTGTCCAGGGTTCACCAGGAACACACCCCTCTTTCTCTTCCATATTTGTGGAAGACTGAGGGTAAGGAGGGGTTGTGGATGTTTGCACCAAATGGAGAAAGATAAAGTGGTGTTTTTTGTTTTTTTTTTTTTAAGCCATGCCATTTTCTGGGTGCCAGGACAACAGAAATTAATGAGGCATAGTCTCTTAAGAAGCTCACAGCCTAAATTTAAAAATCACAACAGGGTGATATATGCTGTAATAGAGGGATTAACACAGTGGTGGGAAGACAGGGGAGGGGGTGAGGAAACTTGCTCTCGTTTCTTCTTCAATCATGCACTCATTTTGAACTGAGAACATAACATCTGCATTTATTAAGGGTTTACGGTATGTATACAGATAAATGTCACCGTCTCTTCCCTGGGGGAACGTATGGCTTAGTAAAGGATTTGGGGACATGAACCTTCCTGAGCTCTCCAGGCAGAGTTAGGGTCCACCCCTGTGCTCTCCAGCACCCACTGCAACCTCTATTTCTGCACCTGCCCCATGGAATGCAATGTTCTACTTACGTGTGTTTCCGCCACTGGACTAGGAACTTCTTGAGCTGCAGCAATGGGTCATGTTGGTCTCAGCAGCTCCCATGTCCATAACAGGATACCGTATATATGGTGGGTGCCCCATGTATCAGGTGAATGAGTGGTTACATAGGGTGTGATATGTATCAGCAGAGAGCTGGGGGGAGGCAGGAGAAGGGAGAACCCAGTTCTAAGGGTAGAGAGAGATGACGAGAAGGCCTTTCTTTCAGGCAGCCAAGAGCATTCTGAGTTCAGAGATTGTGTGCAGACGCATGGAGGCAGGAGAGAATGTAGCATGGATGGGGCTAGACAAGTCGGTGTGGCTGGGGCACAGGGCGTTTGGGGGTGGGAGGGGTGATGGAGCTGGAGCGGGTAGGGGCAGATCGTGAAGGGTCTTGAATGTTGGGACAAAGAGCTTAGACTTCATGCTTTAGAACATTGGGGAATGTTTGAAGCAGGGATCTAACATGTTCGCATTTGTATATTCAAAAGCTCACTCAAGTGGCAACCAAAAAGAAAGGACTAGAGAAGGAAGAATTAGAGGCCAGGAGATGAGGAAGGAAAATAATACCATAGTCCAGGAGGAAGAGCACAAGACCTGGACTAAGGTAGGAGCGGTGATCACTGAGAGAGGAGGATGGTTGTGATAAGGAGACGGCATCTACAACCCTTGGTAACCAAGTGGCACAGCAGGAGAAAGGCGTCCTTTTTGATTCATACGCTTCTGGAGAATTGAATGGACAGAAGGCCGTACGCTGGGGTAGAGAACACAGGACGTGAGTGGACATACTGAATTTATGGTGTCCATGTGCATTCAAGTGGAGGCAGCTAGAAAGTGGGTCTGGAGCTCAGCAACAGAGAGCCGGATGCTGCTTGAAACTGTGGGTGTGGTTGGGAGAGACCAAGGGGAACGTGTGGGGTAAGAAGCAAGAGGGCGGATGATGGAGTCTCACAGAACAGCAATATTTAAGGGGAAGTAGAAGAAACGGAGCCCGTAAAAAAGGCAGTGCTCCTTCTAACTGGGAGTTTGGGGCAGCCAAGGGACGGGGCAGTGTCTGGGAGGGAATGGCCGAGAGTGTGGGGAGTGGCCAGGTAAGGCGAGGATGGGACAATGTCGTCTTGGTGACAGCAGTCTCAGCTGAGTGACGGAGGGACCAGCTGCAGCAGGGCGAAGGCTGAACTGAAGCTGAGGAGCTGGAGTTGGGGTGTAAACGGCTCTCCGGGAGGCTGGATTGGAAAGGGGAGGGGAGAAGAGGGGTTGCATCTTGAGGACACTGTGTGGGTTGAGGGTAGATGTTCACTGCAGATGGGAGAGCCTTGCTTATCGATGAAGGAGCCAGTGGGGTACCAAGAAGGGGGTGCCTCAGGGGGAAGCATTGTATTACTGATGTGGGTTAGAATGGCTGGCACGTGTTGCTAATAAAAGCAGACCACGTTTTAGTCAGTTTTACTGTTTTTAGACACTTTCTAGACGGTGCCCTATTGCCTGCACCCTCGGTGGATGGCTTTTATTGCTCCACTCCATGTTCTGCCATGGGAAGAACCAGGAGAGAAGGAGCAGTGTGAGAGTTTGGAGGTTGGGTAACTGATGGAATGGAGTCTGCGAAGGTGGGACCCAGACTGGAGGATCCGCTAGGTTTGGGAGGAAGGAGGAGAGGGAAGATGGGTGTAGATGGAGGTGTTTGTGGGTTTGATGGCCAGACCTTGAGGGAATCACCAACCGATGGCCTCTCTTCTTCTTCTAAGGTGGGAGGAGGGCATTTGTACCAGTAGGATCCCGGTCTGTTTCATTCACTGTTGTACCCCCCAGAGCCTAGAACAGCACCTGGCTCATAGTAGATGCCCCCCCCCTAAAAAAAATTGAATGAATGGATCAGGGTGGAGGGGGAGGTGTAGATCCATGCTTTGGGCAGCCACAGAGGCACACACACACTCAACACACTCAGAAACCAGTCCCACCCTGGAGCTGGGCTGAGTTTGCTCTCCTTAGGCTGAGACCAAAGGCCCCGTATAATGGCATCAGCTCCACCGCGGGGAGTGGGGAGCTAGGGAGGCTGCCAGGGAAAGCCTCACAGGTAGGTATTATTTTGAACTTGGGTTTGGAGAAGCTTAGGAGTTTGCCAGCAGAGAAAGGGTGTAAGACGTTATAGGACAAGACCCAGAGGTGAGAAGGGAAGAGTTCAGTTCAGGTGGGGCGATGGCGGTCGGGGGGGAGCTGCTGAAGGTTTTCAAGAAGGGGAGCGAAATGGTCAGAATTGTATTAAGAAGTGAGAGCCTTTCAAGTGCCTTCTGTAGCCAAGTGAGCCTGTCCCTCTATAAAGATACACAGATGTGGAAACACAGCAAAGATATCCTTTTTGTTTCTCTTTCATAATCTTGATTCTTGTTTCCCCTGCCCTAGCCGCTAGAGGAATTATCGAAAGACTTGGGGAGAAAACTTGGGTGTATGACCTGTGTCTTCAAATCTCTATAAAACTTCCTCGGAGCAGAGGAACGCTAGCAGATGTCCTGTAAGGGTCCTCAGGGCACACTGAGACCTGTGATGGGGTGGCACCAGGGGATCACAGATAGGAAGGCTGATTGGGGCGCAGCATGAGGCAGCACCTTCTGACTGCCAGCATCATTCAGCAGAGGCAGCCTCAGAAGAGGGTGGCTACTGCGAGGGAAGTTGTGGACGACTCTGCCAGTCGAACTAATGGCCTCTGAAATTCTGACTCTGATCTTGAGGAAGAGAGGGAGGGGCTGGCAGTCAGGAGCCCCTTCCTGAGTCTGCCCCTCAACACAAACCTCTTCTAAACACAGCCTCTCCAAGTGGAGATAACCAATGCTGTCTGTGAGGGGACCACCGCCTCTGGGACACATGTCCACGCACATACAGAGAAGGGGAGCCTCCAGCATTCTTTCCCTGCAGCCGTGAGACCTGCAAACAGATCACCTCTGTTATTTTACAGCAGAGGCGGGCAGGCTATGGTTGTTATTTTTATTTGACTGAGGGTTTCTTGAGGCCAGGAAGGCAAAGGAAGTAGCAGAGCTAACACTGGAACCCAGGACCTCTGAGTCCCAGCTGGAGTCGCTGCTGCTCACCAGACCACAGACCACAAAAAGTTAGTGCTTTGCTCTGAAGCAGAGACTTCCAAAGACGCCTGGGCTGCTGAAGCCCCGCCCCAGCGCTGGGTTGCCCAGGATTCTAGGCAAGAGGGACCCTCCCAAGACCAAGCCTTTCAGGTGACGGAGACCTTCAGCTCTTCCCCTCTTCTCCCAGGCAGGCTGCAAGTTCTTCCCAAGGACTAGTCTGTATCCCCGCCTTCTTGGGGCTGGGGAGCAGCCAGCCTTCCATAACCAGCTAAATTACAGAGGAGGGACAGGGACAATGTAAGAACCATCCAGACCCTGAGAGGAGGCGCCAGGAGCCACGGCCTTCTTCCCCGGCCCAGCTGGTGAGAATTTTCTCACAGTGGGTGTGCAGCAGTTTCCACTTCAGGCTTGTGCTGGAGGAGCAGTAATTAGTACCATCATGTGTGTAAATGTTGTCTCTACTCGGCTAAGCAGTTTACTTGTTTTGTCTCAGTTAAGCCTCCAACAACCTTTTTGAGGTATTCTACACAAGGCTCAGAGAGGTCAGTCGACCTGTCCAAGGCCACACAGCACGTGGTGCGACTTAGCCCCTTAGTCATAAAAGCCTGTGCTCTAACAACCGGTGTTCTGGTGGAGGTGAGAGGAGGAGCAAAGTGACTTGGGAGGTGTCAAGAGGAGAAGCAGTGAAACGTAGCTGTCCCTCCCTCTTCTCCACCCCCCTGCCCTCCACCTGGGTGGCCCCACTTTCAGACTGGAACCAAGTGTGTGGTTAGAGGATTTACAATGCATTGATCCGGAAGAGTGGTGGGAAGATGAGCTGTGACAACATGTGTGTGTCAGAGGGTCTGTGTCCGTGTTTCTGGGAGCATGTGGGTGTCTGTCTGTCCCTTGGTAACTGCGGAGGCACCTCTCTTACGTCTTCACGCCCAAACTGGAAAGTTGGGCCCATTTTCCTCTGGTGGGCGTTGGGGCTGCGGAACCACGGGCCTGTGGGGGTGGAATCCCAGGTTTACTGGGTGCGGGACACTGGGCAAGTTACCTGCCTGCTCTGAGCCCTAGTGCCCTCGTTTCCAAAATGGGGATAAAGCACATACCTCACGGGTCGTTGTGAGGACTAAAAGAATTGCTAGAAGTAAAACAGTCCAGTGTTCTAACCCACGTTAAGCTCTTACTGAGGAAGGGTTAAGTAGCGTGGGGTTGTTTAGTCGGGAACTGCCACCCCACAGGGCAGTCCTGGAGTGGCTGAGACCCTCCCCCCTTTCCCCAGGACAGTCAGAGGCGGTAAGCCGCACCCTAAGGAGGGCAGGCAGGACAGTGCGGGAGGAAGAGGCTGTGGAGGAGCCCCTTCTTCTCACGTGGCCCCTCCTGGCAGCCTGTCCCCCAGGGTTTTACAAGGTGTCCTCGCGGCGGCCCCTCTGCTCGCCGTGCCCGGAGCACAGCCGGGCGCTGGAAAACGCCTCCACGTCCTGCGCCTGCCTGGACAGCTACGCGCGCTCGCCCACTGACCCGCCCTGGGCCTCCTGCACGCGTGAGTCCCCCTCCGGAACGCTTTCGGGTGGGGGGGAGGGGCGGGCGGTCAGTAAAGTCGGACCAAGTGTTGGTGAGGGCAGGGAGGGTAAAGAAAGCTTGCCTGCTGGCGACAGGAATGGAGGGAGGAGAGCCTGGGTGGGGATGGGGATCAGGGTTTGGGTCGGAGGAACTAGAAAAGCGGAGAATTCTGACAGCGGGAGGAGGTTGGGCTCCTGGCAGGTCACTGGGTGGACGACCTCCGTCTGCCGGACCTCCCCTAGCCTCTCTCTCCAGCTGGGGGGCGGACTCACACCCCTAGCACTTCGCTCTCGGTCCCCATCCCCCCCACCGCCCTCGTCCCCTCCCTCACCTCCGCCCGCCCCCTCCCTGGGCGCGCCCCGCTCCCGCCCTCTCCCTGGCCCTCCTCTCCCGCGTCCTTGGCGGCTGCCCCCTGCCGCCCCTAGGCCGCGCCGGCCGCGCGCGCTGCCCCTGACGCCGCCCGCACCCTGTGCCGCGCAGGGCCGCCGTCCGCACCGCGGGACCTGCAGTACAGCCTGAGCCGCTCGCCACTGGCGCTGAGGCTGCGCTGGCTGCCGCCGGCGGACTCGGGCGGCCGCTCCGACGTCACCTACTCGCTGCTGTGCCTGCGCTGTGGCCGCGAGGGCCCAGCGGGCGCGTGCGAGCCCTGCGAGCCACGCGTGGCCTTCGTGCCGCGCCAGGCTGGGCTCCGCGAGCGCACCGCGACGCTGCTCCACCTGCGGCCCGGGGCGCGCTACACCGTGCGCGTGGCGGCGCTCAACGGCGTCTCCGGCCCGGCGGCCGCCGCGGGAGCAACCTACGCGCAGGTCACGGTCTCCACCGGGCCAGGGGGTAAGGCGGCCCAGCGCATGCGGGGACCTCTCTGCACGCGTGCCCCTTCCACACCCCAGCCCTGCCCCGCCGTTCCGTCTCTCCCGGGATCCTCCTCACAACCCGCAGCCACCTCGAAGAAACCGCAGTCGGTGCCCACGCCACCGCAAACCAACGCCAGCGTCTCTCCAGGAGACGAAATGCCCCCTCCCCGCCCCCCCCCCCCCCAATCTCCGACCCCAGCTAATCCCAGCGAGGGCCGAACCCCTTCCGGAAGGCCAGGGGGAGGGAGCGAGGATGTGAGGACGACGTGGTCGTTTAAGAGAGTAGTAGGCGGAGGCCCAGGCCCGCCGCTCAGTGGGTCAGAGCGTCATCCGGATGGACCAGGGCAGCCAGTGGGTCCTGTCGGTCAGGGCACCTGCAACAAGCAACCAGTGAACGCATACAGAAGTGGACAACACAATGAGGTTTCCCCCCTCTCTCAAATCAATATATAAAATAAAATAAAAAGAGTGGGTGGGAGTCGCGGGGGGCGCTCCCCTGCCTCGGACTGCATCCAGCTCCGCAGTTGTCTCGCCTCTGCCGTCCCAGGTGAAACAGAGGTGAACGCTCCTCCGTCTTTTGTTACATCTAGAACAGTAGGAAGCAGACTCATCGTCCTCTTGTGTCCTGGAGGCCTCCTCCATCCGTCAGCCTCCGCAAGGCTTTAGTGGATGGGTCAGCCTCCTTCCTGGCCCTGGGGAAGAGCGGGGAAGCACGTGGGTCAGCCTGCAGGGGCCGTAGAATCCGCTGGTCAGAATGTAACGGTCACATTTCCGAGTCTGGAACTGAGATGATTAAATGAAGACCTACCACCCTTTTGCACTACACCGTCCTCATTCTGGAAGTTACTTTTGATTTGTCTCTCGTTCAGCTGGGGCTCACCTTCATGTATCTTTGCAAGAAGGAAGAGTGGTTTGGTTTCTGTCTCTTCATATCTGAGAAGGTATAATTGGTTTGTCACTCGGCTTCCCTATCTTCCCGGTAGTTGTAACTGAAGAGAGTCCGAGGCCAGGGTAATTTTTCATCTTTTTGTAAGCAACCTGAAGATTATATTTATGTTTGCACACACACACACACAGACACAGAGGTGCATATCATTCTTAACCTACCAATGAAAGTAAAATTTAACTAGTATCACGCTTTTTTTAATTGAGTTTGGCTGGAACATAGTAAAACTTTTGATCTGCACACTTTTTTTTATTCCTGGGAAAAAAAATTAGTTATTGCTTTGACCAGAACTTCTGGTAGCTCCAGTATCCTTCTTAAGAATCTCTGTAAGCCTTAGGTTGTACATCCATTTTCTGATTCTCAAATGTTGTCACTTCCTTTATCATTTTTAGCCCTTAATCCTTTTCCTCTGCCTTTTGGGAGAGATTGCCCAGTTTCTCTGGTTTTCTGGAACATCGGTTCCGGTTTTTTACAATCTCCACTGTGATTTAACATTTGCTGTTGCATTTACATTTAAAAGTTCAGTATGGGAAAAAAGCGCCCCTGATTCCATTACCCGGAGATAAACAACTGTTACTATCTTGGAGTATAATATCCATCCGCATCACTGTTGTCTCTATCTCTGTGCCGAGAACCATCTGCTAGAAAAATCCCTTTTGAATAATTCTGTATGCAGTACAATATTTTATCTGGTATTTCCTATTAACAGCCCTGTTGTTTTGATAGAGATGAATTTAGAAATAAGGAAATACTCTTTATTTTTACTTATTGATAAAAATACTAAGCTTCCACTGGTCCAGTGCAGCTCTGTGTTTGGCATCGTGCAATGTGACTTTCTACATTGACTCACTGAAAAGGGATGATAATCACTTTTCAAACAGTGAAACTGAGGTCCGAGAGGCCAAGTGAAGTGTGCACGTCAGTCGGCTAGTAAGTAGAAGCCCGCCTTTGAATTCAGGTCTGTCTACGGCCAGAGCCCCTTGGCCATATAATGCTTCCACTTTTAAGTGAATTTTTTTAAAAATCAGGAATGGATGTTAATTTTATAAAATGCCTCTTAAGCATCTTTTAAGATGGCCACATGTTTTCATCTCCTTTGACCTATTGGTGTGATGAATTCTATTAATGGAGTTTTCAATGTGAACTCTCTTTACATTTTTAGATAATACCCTACTGGATATGACTGCATTATTCGTTTAATATTTTCCTGAATATTTTCCTAAAATTCAATTAAAATTGAATTTTAATATTTTTCTCCATCTACATACATAAGAGAAATTTTTGTAGTGTTTTTTTATTGTGTTCTTTGTCACGTTCTAGCAGTATGGTAATTTGGGCTTTGGAAAAGCCATTAAGAGGATTCTCTTCTTTTTTCTCCTCTGGAACTATTTAAATAGCACACTTATACATTTGAAGGCATGCAAAACTACCTGAGTAACTCTCTGGGAACTGTACCATTTGGGTGGGGCAGGGGGGGAGTTTGATATAATTCTCAATATTTAAAGTGCCCCAATAGTTAAAGTACTCAGCCAACACCATACATAGTTACTACAATATAATTGACTGTATTCCTTACGCTGTACTTCACGTCCCTGTTACTATTTTGTTACTACCAGTCTGTACTTCTGAATCCCTTCACCTTCATCAGCCAGCCGCCTTACCTCTTTTCCCTCTGGCAACCATCAGTTTGTTCGCTGTGTCTATGAGTCTGTTTCTGTTTGTTTATTTTGTTCTTCAGATTCCACATGAGTGAAATCATATGGTATTTTTCTTTCTGTTTGACTTATTTCACTTAGTATAATACCATTTAGGTCCATCCATGCTGTTGCAAATGGTAAGATTTTGTTCTTTTTTATGACCTAATAATATTCCACTGTATGTGTGGACCATAGCATTTTTATCCACCTGTCTGTTGTTGAGCAGTTGGGTTGCTTCCATATCTTGACTATTGTAAATAATGCTGTAATGAACATAGGGGTGCGTACATCTTTTCAAATTAGCATTTTGGATTTCTTTGTATATATTCCCAGAAGTAGAATTGCTGGGTTGTGAGGCAGTTCTATTTTTAACTTTTTTTCTTTCAATTTTTATTTTAATTGTTGATCTGGTACAATTTTCTGTCTTTTTCTCCCGCCCCAACCCACCACCCCACTCCTCCCCACCTCCTCCCATTTCCGTCCCCCATAGTTTTTGTCCATGTGTCCTTTATACTTGTTCCTGTAAACCCTTCCCCTTTTCCCCTGAAATTCCCTCCCCTCTCCCCTCTGGTGACTTTCAGCCTGTTCTCAATTTCAATGTCTTTGGTTATGTTATGCTTATTTGTTTGTTTTGTTGATTAGATTCCTGTTAAAGGTGAGATCATATGGTATTTTTCTTTCACTGCCTGGCTTATTTCGCTTAGCATGATGCTCTTGAGTTCCATCCATGCTGTTGCAAAGGGTAGGAGCTCCTTCTTTCTTTCTGCTGCATAGAATTCCATTGTGTAAATGTACCACAGTTTTTTGATCCACTCATTTACTGATGGGCATCTAGGTTGCTTCCAACACTTGGCTATTGTAAATTGTGCTGCTATAAACATAGGGGTGTATAGGTTCTTTTGGATTGGTGTTTCGGGGTTCTTAGGATATAGTCCTAGCAGTGGAATTGCTGGGTCAAAAGGTATATCCATTTTTAGTTTTTTTTTTAGAAAATTCCATACTGTTTTCCATATTTTTAACTTTTTGAGGAACCTCCATACTGTTTTCCATAGTGGCTGTACCAGTGTGCATTCCCACTAACAGTGCACTCCCACATTTGTTGTTTGTTGATTTATTGATGACAACCATTCTCACAGGTGTGAAGTGATATGTCATTGTGGTTTGAATTTGCATTTCCTTGATGATTGGTGATGTTTAGCTTCTTTGCATATGTCTGTAGGCCCTCTTTGAGTAGTACCTGTTCAGGTCCTTTGCCCATTTTTTAATTAGATTGTTTTTTTTTGGTGTTGAGGAGTATGAGTTCTTTATATATTTTGCTGTGGCTATTCAGGGTCTATGTGGTGCCATATAAATTTTTACCTTATTCTAGTCTTGTGAAAAATACCATTTTTGATATTTTAATAGGGATTGCACTGAATCTGTAGATCGCTTTGGGTAGTATGGACATTTTAATGATGTTAATTCTTCCTATTCATGAGCATGCCATATGCTTCCATTTATTTCTATCTTCTTGAATTTATTTCTTTGATGTTTTATTATTTTTTGAGTACAGATCTTTTACCTCCTTGGTTAAATTTACTCCTAGGTATTTTTTTTTTTATGCAATTGTAAATGGGATTGTTCTCTTTATTTCTGTTTCTGATAATTCATTATCGGTGTATAAAAATGCAGCTGATTCCTGAGTGTTTATTTTGTATCCTGCTACTTTGCTGAATTCATTGAACAGTTCTAGCAGTTTTTTGGTGGAAAAAAATGTGTAACATTTTTGTTATATAGTGTCCCCCTCTCCTCTTCCCTTTCCTTTTTTCTATTTTTAAAATTTATTGGGGTGACATCAGTTAATAAACTTCTATAGGTTTCAGAATTTTATAGGTGGTAAGTAGGCACATCCTTACCAACCAGAGCAGAAAATGAATTGTTTCTTCCTTGTAGGTATCTTTTTCAGAGCAAGAAAACTTTTCCAGAATCGTCCTCCCCTTAGCTGATTTCTCCTTTTGTTGGTCAGAGCTGAACTGCAAGTCCAACCCTAACGCAATCATTGGCGAAGGGAATGAGTGCATGCAGATGTCTTAGCACAATCGGAGTTAACCTGAGTCATCAGCGGGGAGACAGTAGACCCTGAATCAAAAACTGCACTCAGCCATCCGGGGAACATGGCTATTGCACAGGTGTCCAATAGCGCCCGCTGCACTCCCGGCCCCACGTGGGTGCTGGGTGAATCTCATCACAAATCTGCAGTGGGAGAACAGGTGCTCAGCTTGGTTTTTAGCTCCATCTTCAGGATATATGAGGCTCCCATCTAATCTCTGAGGGGCTGAAATGGAACCTTCTCTTACCTCTGTATCTCAACCATCTGATGCTTTCAACAAGTGTGGTTTTGAAAAATGACATTCCCGGCCTCTTCCTATCTGTGCTGCCCATCTGTATCTGTAAGGGACCGTGCTACTTCCCAGGATACTTCGTCACCTTACTCCCTGTTGTGTCACATCTTTTCTGGGAGCTGCCGTGTCCTAGCGGATGTAGGCTGAGAGGCACTCCACGGGATAAGGAAGAGCACTTTTCCTCAAAAGCAATCATGCGGTCGAGTGACGGCTGTGCATTGTCCAGTCGACAAAGACCTTGCTATTTTTTAAGGGTCAGACAGTGGGAGAAAGGATACAGGACCTTTCAAATTATTTTTAGGCTGGGAGGCAATGTCACTCTGTGGGCAGCTTAGCCTGGGGTTCACTACAATTGCACTTTTCAATCGAGTCCCACTGGCTTTATCACGGGTAGAAATATGCCCGTCCACTCCTCCTCTGCCCTCCCCCATCCTGGCAATCAGCTGTCAAGACCAGTTTAGGGTGATGTTCTGGGTTTTCAACTCTTTCTGTATCTCTGTTTTAACTGAAATTCAAGAAAAGCCAGAGGTGGAGCTGCTTAATGGATACCATTCAAAACTGGGAGCCAAGAGCGAGCTACATATGCCCTGTCTCCACTCCCTGGGCCCCTCACCACCTGACATCAACTTCCCTTTAACCCCCGAAGTCACTAGGAACCTCGTATTGTTAAAGCCAGAGGGCACTTTGAATCATCATCTTTCCCCTGGCTCTTCTCAGCATGAGACACTGCTGACCACTGGCCCCTCTTGTTGGCAGCCTGTGTCAAGCACTCGTTCTGGGTCAGCATTGTGCTTATGCTCTTATACTCATTACTTCATAAAATGCTCACAGCAAGCCTGTGAGCTGTCACCATTGTTTCCATTCTATGGATGAGGAAACCGAGGCTCTCGCTCATGGGCCCAGAACTAATAACCGGAAGCAGTGGGAGAGAAGCTTCTTAAATGTTCTCCTCTGGGGCTTCTGTGACCTCAGTGGCTCTTGGTTTTCCTCCACCCTCTCTGGCTCCTCCTTTTCAATGCCCTCTTCATTTGCCTGCCTCTTTTTGTTTTAACTTTCAATACTTTATTTTTTAAAACATGTTTTTGTTGTTGTTGTTCAAGTACAGTTTCTGCCTTTCCCCCCTCCCCTTCCCCATGCCTGCCTCTTAAATGTTGTTGTTTCTTGGGCTTATTTCCTAAAAACTTATCCTCCTCTCTGGGCAGTTTCGTCCAATCACTTTCGGGTGGCTCTTAGGTCTCTACCTTCCTCCCAGACACCTTTGGTGAGTTCTGGAATCACCCAGCTGCCTCTCCAGCATCCTCTCTCGGAAACCCCTGGGCTCAACACACTGAAGTAAAGTCCTGTCTTTCCGCAGTAACCCGGTGTGGTCCCTGTCTTCTTAGCTCAGGCATCAGTACCTGCTTGTTTGGGTTTTTTTTAATGTTCTCCATCGACATTAAGTTTATTCCTGAGTATTTTGTTCTTTTTAATGTTATCGTAAGTGAAGTTTTTTTCCTTTCCTTTTCAGACTGTTCGAGGTTAGTATATAGAAATGCAATAGATTTTTGTGTGTTAGTTTTGTGTCCTGCACCTTTGCTGTATTTGTTTATTAGTTCTAATAGGGTTGGGGGTGTGTGTGTGTGTAGAGTCTTTAGGGTTTTCTCTATATAAGATCATGTCATCTGTAGACAGAGATAATTTTACATCTTCCTTTCCCATCTGGATTTCTTTTATTTCTTTTTCTTGCGTAATTGCTCTGGCCAGGACTGCCAATACTATGTTGAAACAAAGTGGCAAGAGTAGACATCCTTGTCTTGTTCCTGATCTTAGAGGGAAAGCTTTCAGCTTTTCACTGTTAAGATAAGATGTCGGCTGTGGTCTTTTCAGATGTGGCTTTTATTATGTTGAGGTAGTTTCCTTTTATTTCCAGTGTGTTGAGTATATTACCTCTTGACCAGATCATTAGAATAGTTAAGTAGCTGGTCTTCCTGCCTCTTATACTCTCTAATGTCTCTAGACCACAGAGAATGTAGAAAGAGCCTGGGGGATTAGAACCAGCCACCATGAGGGGAGCTAGAGTGTAGGGGATGGGCAAGCAGAAGGAGCCCTGGCACTTTTTCCCCGTAGGAGCCACTGAAGTGGAGAGCTGTGTGGGATGTGAAAGGGCCCGCCTCTACCCATCAGGCCCCGCCCCTTAGGAGCCTATTGCCCCACCCACAGTTGCTTAGGCCTTGAGGCTCAGCCATCCCTAGTCCTGCCCCCAATCCCCACTTGCCCGACCCTTCCAGCCCCGCCCCTCCCAGCCGGCCTTGCCCTATAGGCCTGGTCAAAAATCCCACATTACTTCCTTTCAGGGCCCTGGGAGGAGGATGAGATTCGCAGGGACCGAGTGGAACCCCAGAGTGTGTCCCTGTCATGGCGGGAGCCCGTCCCCGCTGGAGCCCCTGGGGCCAACGACACAGAGTACGAGATCCGCTACTACGAGAAGGTGAGTCAGGGTCGGGGAGGAACCTGGTGCTGCGTGCCCGGTTGCTGGCCCCCTCGCCGGCCCCCTCACCCACCTGCTCCCTCTTCTCCACCATCTCCTCCCAGCAAGAGCCCTTCTCACCTTCTTTCTAAGCGCATCCACTGGCCTCCCGTGTGGCCTTCCAGGCTGCGTTTCCTTCGTGTCCCTTGCACGCCAGGGGCTCCCTTGCTCTTCCTCTTTCCCTCAAGTCTCTGCTCATCACTAGCCACCGTCTCCACCTTCACCACCTTCGCCACCTTTGCCCAGTGTTTACAGTCCATAAAGAGCTTTCTCTGGGGCAGATCCAGATTTTGTGCGCCTGGATGGTAGACATACAATTGGCAACTCTTCTAAGAAAAAAAAATGCCGAAGTATTACATGATCTGAAATTTTACAAAAATGCGTGACTGCCGGAGCACATTGCATGGTCAGGCGCACAGTGGGGCTGGGCGGTGTGCGGGCAAGTGTTTAACACTCGGCTCTCCGGAACTGTGAATGCGCGAGTTGTTGTTACAGTCTTACTGATAGAAAGGATAGGTAACATCGCTTAAAAATAACAGTAAACTCGTACAGTGCTCCTGCTGACCCACGCAGCTCTGCTTAAGTAAACCCCAACTCCACTCCCTCCGTGATCAGCAGTCTGGGCTCTGGATGCCACCACGATTAGTTACCAGCCAGTTCGAAGCCCCAGGAGGTCGTTCTCTGAGAGCCTGCTGCGGAGGGGCGCTGTGCCAGCGTGAGAGCAGGCCTCCACCCACGCACCGTCCTTGTGGTACTTGGTGTCCCGCTGTCCCCTGCAACCAGTGTCCTGCTGTTACCTGACTGAGACTGGAGTGCACAGAGGCCTGCTTTCTTCCGTGAGGGTCAAGGGTGGGAGAGGAAGAGAAGGCTGATGGGCAAGGCAGGAATCTCTCCCCGCTCTTCCTGAGGAGGCGCCCGCAGGCAGGCCAGCTTCCTGCCGCGCGGCACGGGGAGCAGAACCGAAGTACGGTTTTCAGCCGGCCAGCCCTCCCCCACACTCCGTGTGGACATCCTACTGCCCCAACTTCCTAAAATTTCAAGTGAAATTTTAATGCATTTTTCAACTATAAGTATATATTCACTGTAGGGGTTTAGAAAATACAGAAGATTAAAACAGCCTTTCGGAACTTCTGATTCAACATGGCACGCAGGCACGGGTGAATGGAAAGGAGGCCCCAGTGAGGGTTTCCAGTGGAGCCGTGCTAAGGACATCGCCTCTGGACAGCGCCAGGGCTGTGATGGTGTGCAGCCGTGTAGTCCCTCATCTATAGTTGACATCCAAACCAGAACCTTCTCTGGAAGTCATCTGGCACAAAAACCCGAGGAAAGGCTTGGGGACCCTTCGGAAGAAGCCTGTGGAACCCCACAGGATGACCGGAGTCAGCTTCCTCCAACTAAGGACACCCTCCTCCCTCCCTAGTCCTTTTCCCCCATCACTGTCCCAGGAGCGTGGTGCTGGCCCTGGGTCTGGACCTCATTTCTCGGTCCCTCCCCAGGGTCAGAGTGAGCAGACTTACTCCACAGTGAAGACAGCCACACCTGCGGTCACCGTCACCAACCTGAAGCCAGCGACTCGCTACGTCTTTCAGATCCGGGCAGCTTCCCTGGGGCCCTCCTGGGAGACCCAGAGCTTCAGCCCCAGCATCGAAGTGCAGACCCCAGGGGAGGGTAAGTGACTTTTGCCGGTGGACCTGGGCAGGGAGAAGCCGGGGCCGAGATGCAAATCCGAGGGGGGAATATCTGTGTAATGAAGGGAGCCTGCGAGACGTCACTGAAGGTTGGGGGCCGTGCTGGGGCTTGACCGCGGCAAGCAACAAAACGAGAATTGTACGCTTTCCATGGTGAACCGGATGGTGTGTGAATAATCTCTCAGTAAGGCTGTTACCAGAACAAAACAAAAGCTGAACATCAGATGCCCTGATCCTAAAACTGCTCTGGCTTCTCCACAGCACGGCTCTACCACCGCCCCCCTTCGCTCCCCTTCCCTGGCTCCTCTTCTCTCCCCGCCCCCAAACTCCCTTTCTGGATGCACGGAGAGAGCATTTAGCTTCCTCTTTTGTCATTTCGCCTGCTGCTAACCCAGCCCTAGGGGTCTCACCTCTATCTATCCCAAGCAGCTCATGAAAGTATTTTCCTGGACAAAGGCAGTTCCCCCTAAGAGGCATTCTGGCACCAGCTGTCAAGATAATAATTCTCTCCAACCTGCTACATGAGTCTAATCCAAGATAGGAAGAGCTCTGCACCCAAAGGGAGGTGGAGATAAAATGCTGGGGGAGTCTGAGTTCTGGGAAGGGAGACAGCGCTTCTTGCTTGACTGCCTGTCTGTGCCAGACCTCAGCCAGGTGCTGGCACAAGGAGATTAGAGCCATGTCTTCAAGGCTGGGGAGCACGTGGATGTGTGGAGATGGGCGGGGAAGGCATTTTGGATAGAGGAAGCCACCTGAACAAAGGCTCATGGGTTTGGCTGGAGTGAGTGTGCGGGGGGGCGGGGGGGGGCAGGTGCAGGGGCTAAGGACTTCCATTCATTTGGTGCTTTTTTGGTTAGCCGCTACTGCTCAGCTCCCCAGCCTCCTTTGCTGTGGCCCTGACTGGGACGGGGAAGGGTGGGGTAGGTGGGTGGGCCTCCTAATCGGTACAGCATTTTTTTCTATTGAGCTGTGACCCCAAATCAGGGTCGTGGTGAAAGACCAGGTTTCAACACTCTGTTGTTCCATAGCAAATTGCCCCAAAACTTAGCAGCTGAAAATAAACATTTGTTACCGTGGGTTGTTTTTGTGGGTCAGGGGTAGGGGTGCAGCTTCACTGGGGGCCACTTGACTCAGGGTCTCTCACAAGGCTGCCATCGAGGTGTCCTCTGGGGTTGCAGTCTTCTCACGGCTTACCTGGGGGAGACCCTGTCTCCTGCTCAGGTTCTTGCTGGCTCTTTGATGGAGGCAAACCTCGAGGGCTTCTCCGCAGGTCTACTCATAACACAGCCAGGAGGTTCCTTTAGAGGCTGTGAGTGAGCGAGAGGGCACCCGAGACAGAATCCGGTCTCTTGTAACCTGATCTTGGAAGGGATACCCCATCACTTTTGCTGTGTTCTGGGAAGACTTTAGGAGGAAATGGCTGTTCCTCTGCTTGGCTCTGCTCAGCTCTCTGTTTCTGTTTTCATTCTACAGTTTTTGTTTCTGTCTTTCCCAGTGGTTGGCACAGTCCTCCGGGGCAGGGATTCTGGCTCATTCATTGCTTTCTCCCCAGTGCCAGGGGGTACTGTTGGATGGATGGATGGATGGATGGATGGATGGGTGGGGCTGAGAGCCTGGGGTCCTCTTGACCTCTCCCTCAGTGAAATAATCCAGAGCAGAGGTTTTGGGGATCCAATTCAGATTTTAGGTTCATTATTTATTAGCTGCGTGACCTTGTGCAAATGACACAACCTCTCTCCATGTCAGTTTCCTCAACCGTAGAGGCAGTAACACCTCACTGGCTTGTTGCGATGATGCCACAGGATCATTCAGTTAAGGCACATGGCACTGTGTCTTGAATGGAGTAAGGGAGCATTCAGTGTTTACTTTTGTTATAATTGCTGGGGAATAGTCTCACTTGGTGCTTGGGGAGCTCAGACAAGAGGCCATCCCCCCTGCAGAGCCCCCTTAAGTCTCATTGTCCAGCTGAAAGGCAAAAGGGAGTCCCAGGCCTGTCCGTCTGGACCCCTGCCCCTGTCTTTCAGAGCTGGGCTGTAGGGGGAGGTGCCCTGGCCCCAGATGAAGAGGAAGCTCCAGGTGCCGCTGGGTTTGGCAGGACTGCCTCCACCCCTCCGCTGCTGGGAGGCAGAGTTGCTGCGGGAATCCTGCTGCTGTGGGCTGAGGGCACTGACCCACTGGCCCGCTCCTCTGCCGGCCTCAACCTCCTGCTTTGCCTCCCAGCTGCCTCAGGCTCCAGGGACCAGAGCCCTGCAGTGGTTGTCACCGTGGTGACCATCTCCGCCATCCTTGTCCTGGGCTCTGTGATGAGCGTGCTAGCCATTTGGAGGAGGTAGGTGGCTGGTCCCCGCCTAGCTGACCTCTGGCGAGGCGTGCCCCTGTGCTCACAGGCACCTGTACCTATGCCAGCATTTGTGCACATGCAGATTTGCACATGCGCGCACGCTGCTGCATAGATACAGGCAAGGCGAGCGTGGTCCCAGCCCCTCCCCCACTTACCGCTCCTGCGGCAGCCAGCACTGCAGCTAGCTCAGCCGCTCTGGGATGAAGGGGATTTAGCTCCTTAACTCATTAAATGTCAGAAGGCATCACTGAGGATGGAATCAAGCTGTGGCTGCTCCAGTGTGATTAGGATTCTCCTGAGGCGCTCAGAGGCCCCCAGTCCCTGCCTCCAAGGGGTCCTAAGGCCCTTGAACATGGGCAAAGGGAAGAAAGGCATTAATTGTGTTGCGTGTGTGAGCGAGGGAGGAGGATGTGGGGTGCGGGGCTCATAAACCAGAAAACCCCCAGCAGAAGGAAGCTTGCAGAAGAGTGGGCAAAGAAAGGGGGAAGATGTGGCTCTTGGGTCTGGCTCAGAGAAGATTCCCGTCCTTTTGCACACAGCAGAAGCCTCCTGGCACAGGCTCCCCAGGCAGGTACCAGGGTGGGGCTGAGCTCGGAAGATCTGAGGCCTTGGAAATTCTACATGCAGGGGGCTGAGTTTGGGGACGGAGGAGAGAAATAAGCCTGAGAGCCATATGTCAGTACTGGAGCTGCCTTTGGGCTGGAGGGACAGTGAGCGTTCATTTGGCACTGACCATCCTTGGATGGAGCGCAGAAGGTGACAGGTGGAGGGGACCCAGCTCCACCTGGGCCGGGGAGGCAGGAGGGCAGGACAGAAGGAGCGGGCTCCTTCCTCACAGAGCTGCGGGCTCCTATGTTGGACCTGTTGGAAAAGCAGCCACGCCATGAACAGGAGCCTAGAGCACTGTGTCCTGGCCATGAGTTTGGGGGCTCAGCGAGGCCGAAGGAGGAAAGGGGAGAGAGGTGAGCTGAGAGCACCTCCCTGGGGAGACTCTGCAGCCGCCCACCCGGGAGTGCCCGGAGACAGATGTACTAGGCAGGCAGAGTGCGCCAGGGGGTGGCGGTGTGTTTCAATACCTGCTCAAGGTCAAATGGCAGTGAGGTGGGGAGCACTGGCCGGTCTGTGCTGATTGAGGGGCCTGGGGGCAGACTCCTCCAGCAGGCACGCCCCAGTGTAGCAGACCTCAAGGTCTCTGCCACGCATCCCCTCCTCTCCGGGGCTCTGCCGCACTCGCTCTGCGCCATGGTCCCCTCCCCTCCACTTCCCTCCTCAGTCTATCCTGGCTCACCCCCCGACCCAGGGTGTCTTCCAGGGGAAGCTTCTCATTTTCTCTGCCATGCCTCCATCCACTCCGCCTCTCTCCCTTCCCTTCATCTCCACGCCCCTCTCCTGGATGTCCCCTGCCTCCATGGACGTCCTGCCACCATGCTGAGTGACTAGCGTAGCTTGGATGACCAGCGCCAGTTCCTGGCCTCTGGGTTCCTTGACCCCTTTATTCCCAAGGACCTTCGCTTCTGTTCCACCTCCCCCGCCCCCCTGTATCCTGACAACGACATGGTCGCCGCCCCAAATATCAAGCCCCTTCTACTTTTGCCCTGCAGGTTCCCTGTCCTTGCAGCTTGTTCCCTCAGCCACCTCCACTGCCCTGCTCTGTAACAGCACCACTAGCTCCTCCCCCCCTCCCCGCCAGGTCTGCACATCTGCCTGTCTCCACAGCCACCCTCTGCCTCCTTTTGCTCCAGAGGGGGTGCCTTCCTCCTACCTAGAACCTGAACCCACTCCCTGTCACAACCCAGGAACTTGTATTGTTTATAATGCCCCTCCCCCCACATAACATGTAACACTTACTGAGGGCTTAGCATGGGGACCTGGCCCGCAACCCAGGCATGTGCCCTATCTGGGAATCGAACCAGCTACCCTTTGGTTCGCAGGCTGGCACTCAATCCACTGAGCCACACCAGCCAGGGCTGTCCTGACTTTATTAAAGAGAAAACTGAGCCACTCAGTCCCGCAGCTGCTGAGTGGAGGAGCCGGGAAGCAGGTGGGTGCTGTCAGGTTCCAGAGCAGACACCGTTAGAGCCGGCCTGCGTGACCACCCCCTCCTGTGTGACAGACAGCCCTTCTCCCCTCTCCCGCTGGCGTCGAACCCGGACCATCTCCCTCCAACCTCCTTTAGTCCCCCCTACTCCAACCTTCCCGGGACCCCTGCTCTGCCCCTTCCTTCCTTGGTTCCTGTGATATCACCACCCCGATTTCCATTTATTTCCCTTTGACTTCTCTGGCGGTTCTTCTGCAATCTCCTTGGCTTCCCTGTCTCCTACCCAGTCTCTAAATGTTGGGGGTCCTCGGACTTGCTCCTGGTCCCACTTCTCAGAGCCCCAGGATTGATATGTCCAGAGCAGACACATACACAGCCAGCTCCCTCCTCACTGACCCTCCCTGCTTACCCCGTAGGCCCTGCAAACTCAAGTGTCTACACATGCGTTTTTCACCGCCCGCCCTCCAGTCTTGGTAAATGGTTCTGCTGGGCAAGCCTTCCTCCGCTCCCTTTCTGCCTTCTAGCAGTCTCCAAGCCCTGTGGTCCTGTCATCTAAATGTCTGAGTCCTCTCACTTTCCTCTCCATGGTCACCCCATAGCCTGAGCCTGAGCCACCACCACCGCTGGCAGGGACAACAGCAGCAGCTGGGATGATCTTTCTAAAATGCAAATGGCGTCATGGCACGCCCCTGCTCAGAATCCCCTCAGGGCTCTCCTCTGCTAGGAATGAAAGCCAAGCCTTTATCTGGGCCAGCAGGGCCTGGCCTCAGGGGGCCCAGATGCCAGCCTGTGGCTTTGTAGATTGCCCTGCAGTCCTTTGGTCCCACAGCTGCCTCTGCCTCAGGACGCCATCCCGGTTGCCCGGGAAGGGGTCAGGGCCGTTTGTGGTGTTCCACAGCGCACAGCTCTTCTCCTTTGGCCCTGTGAGTGGGCCATGGTCACCTCTCAGTGCTGGTGCTCCAGGCCAGACCAGAGCTGCTCCGCACATGGGGCCTGCCTGTGTTGTTCGCCTGTAGCTGGGGTGGGGTGGGGGGCAGCTGGAGCTTCAAGTCAGGGGTGTAGATTTGGGCACCTCCGGAATAGCAAGAAGGTGCACTGTGTCTCAAAGTGAGAACACCTGGGCATGCTGCTGGGCGTGAGGGGTCAGGCGTGGCGCTGGGATTGCCTGTGTATTTGCTGGGTTCAAACCAGCAAAACAAGAAGGCCCCTCCCCTGCGGCACAGACCTGGTCCTTTTGAAGAGGTGCCACCTTGGATGCTGGTGAAATGTGAAGGGCTGGGGCAGCCTGGCTCAAAGAATGATTGCACCCGTCCCTGCCCACCCCCCCAGGCCCTGCAGCTATGGCAAAGGAGGTCGGGACACCCACGACGAGGAGGAGCTGTATTTCCACTGTGAGCTGTCTGGGCCTGGCTTGGGGTGGGGTGGGCGCCCCCCTACCGCACTCCTCATCCCCCTTTCTTGCTGCCATTGCACACCCCACCCTCCAGCCGTGGAAGCCCCCCTTCCTGAGCACCATCTCTCTCTTTCCCTGTGTTCCCAGTCAAAGTCCCAACACGCCGCACGTTCGTGGACCCCCAAAGCTGTGGGGACCCACTGCAGGCTGTTCACCTGTTTGCCAAGGAGCTGGATGCGAAAAGTGTCACAGTGGAGAAGAGCCTCGGAGCAGGCAAGCTGGGCATCGGGGAAGCCTTGTCCCCGTGGGGCAGGGGTCGGGGAGGGGCGGTGTGTGCCCTGCCTGTGCCTCAGCCCCGCCTACTCTAGAAGTCCCACCTCCACTCTGCCCCACTCTGATTCTGGAAGCCTGCCTCTACCCCAAGTCCTGCCCCAGCCCCCATTCTAGAAGCCCTGCCTTCACCCCTGCGCCCACTCTGCCCAGGAAGCCCCACCTCCACATCAAGCCCCACCTTCACCACCCAGGCTCCAAGGTGAAAAAAAGGATGGCAGAGGGCTCCTTGACCCTGCTTTCCTACCTTCTCCCAGTCCCCAGGGCCACTGAGATCTCTCCTCCATACAGGCCCTTTCAGAGCTGGCCTCCGAGGCTGCCGCTGGCAGAAGTCTCATCCGGGCCTTCATGGGGCAGTGGGGAGGGGCCTCTGCAGGCCTGGGGACCAGACGCACCGGAGTTTTAGTTCTGGCTCTGTCGCTAACTAGCTGCGTGATCGGGGCCACTTCCCTCTTCTGCTCTGAGCCTCAGCTTCTCATTTATGAAACGGGCCTGATATCTGCCTCAGGCGAGCTGATACGGGGGCTTCACCGGCTTGGCGCACAGCCTGGCTCGCAGTGGGTGCTCTGCCCCTCACCACGGTCAGCTCCCGGCTTCTTCTTCCTGTCTGCACACCCTTGGCCCCTGTGCTCAGAGAAGGCAGCCGCTTTCACCAGGAGCCAGACTCTAAGCCCTGACACTGGGCAGGAGCCAGGGAGGGGCGGTGTGGCGGAATGGATGCCATCGTCCCCCTTCCTGGGTCACACTGGGCTGCAGTAACCTCTGATGCACTGGCATACACAAAGTCCTCTCTCTCTGGAGGCTCCGGAACCTCCCGCTGAGGCAGGCGGAGAGAGGAATCCCCATATCACACAGCAGGAAACGGAGGCTGCAGAGGGAAGGAGAGAGGAAAACCACGTCCCTCTGCTGGTGCTCAGTTTCTCACGATCTGAACCCAGGAGCTCTGAGCCCCAGGCCAGCAACAGCTCATGACCCAGAAGCTGCTCTCTCCTCAGCTCGCCCGGCCGGGGCGGCCAAGGCAGTGGCCTTCAGGGGAGGTTCTGAGGCACTGTTTCCCACAGGGCGGTTTGGGGAGCTCTGCTGCGGCCACCTGCAGCTCCCCGGCCGCCAGGGGCTCCCCGTGGCCGTGCACACGCTGAGGGAAGGCTCCTCTGACGCCCAGAGGCTCAGCTTCCTGGCCGAGGCCCTCACCCTGGGTCAGTTCGACCACAGCCACGTCGTGCGGCTGGAGGGTGTTGTGACCCGAGGTAGGCCCAGTGCTCCAGAGTATGGGGTAAGGCTGACAAGGCGGGAGGCGGGGTGCCCCTGTGCCCCGAGGCCCTTTCCTTAGCCATGAGAGGGAGCCTCTAAATGCCTAGCATAGAGGGAAGGTCTCAGCTCTTCTTCACTGACTCAGGGTGGCCCCTCTGACCCTGAGCGACCATTCTGACTTGTGGTGACACTCTGTGGGAGGGATGGCTTGGACCCTGGGTGATCTGTCTTGGCAGACTTATTGCAGCTCCTGACCTGGGCTTTTGTCCATCAGCATGGGGGGTCCTGGGCCTGGGAGGAGGGTGGCACGATTAGGGGAGCGTGGTCCTGGTTCCGGCCGTCTAGGCCCAGGTCAGGGCCCAGGTGGGGGCATGTGTCGGTGGGGAGCAGACAGCTCAGCCTGTGTGCATCTCCGTCCCTGTGCATAGGAAGCATTCTGATGATCGTCACCGAGTACATGAGCCTTGGCGCCCTGGATGGCTTCCTCAGGGTGAGTGGTGTGGGCCCTGGGGGTGGAAATGACCTTGTTATTTTTGGCCCCTTACTCCTCTCCTTGTTGGGACTTGGAGTTAGCATCATTCCCTGAAAAGGCGCCCACTGGCCAGGCCGGCCTGGTGGGTCACAGGGCAGGCTGAAGCCTAGTGAGGGCCACGTGACTTTCCTGGGGCCGTGCAGCACCAGGGAGCAGGCGTGCAGCCCTGGCCCCCATCTTCCCCTCTCCATCAGCGGCATGAGGGCCAGATGGCGGCTGGGCAGCTGCTGGGGCTGCTGCCTGGGCTGGCATCGGCCATGAAGTACCTGTCGGAGATGGGCTACGTGCACCGGGGCCTGGCTGCCCGCCGGGTGCTGGTCAGCAGTGGCCTTCTCTGCAAGATTTCCGGCTTCGGGCGGGGACCTCGGGACCGGGCGGAGGCCGTCTACACCACCATGGTGAGGAGTCCTTTGCCCCAGGCAAGCCTGCTCCTCTATTTCCCATCGGACTGCCCCGGAGTCCCTGCAGCAGCGAGGTTGCTGCCCCGACCCTGCCCCTCCACCCAGTTGGTCCCGAATAAATGCCAGTGTGGACACCACCTTGTGGTCAGCCTGTGTCCCTTCCCCCTATGTGCAGCTGGGAGGGTGGCGGTTGGGGCTCCATCTGGGCCCCTGTGGGGAGGGAAACCTGGGGGTCGTCCCTCCCTGCGCCTGACCTGCCTGCCCGCCTGCCCACAGAGTGGCCGCAGCCCGGCGCTGTGGGCTGCCCCTGAGACGCTTCAGTTCGGCCACTTTAGCTCTGCCAGTGACGTGTGGAGCTTCGGTGTCGTCATGTGGGAGGTGATGGCCTTTGGGGAGCGGCCCTACTGGGACATGTCTGGCCAAGACGTGAGTGACTGGTGGCTCCAGCAGCTTGTCTTCTGACCCTCTTGCCCTGTGACCTCAGCCCCCAGTTCCCTGCCCCTTGACTTTCTAGCCCCAGGTTCCTCTTCACTGTCTGTTTGTTTCTGGGCCGGCCTGGCTACCACTTGCGTCTTCCCCAGAGGCACGGGGGAGGTGCACGCACATGTGTGTTGGGAGGATGTAAGGCCTCCTGTCTGCTCTCCTCACCCCCATGGCCCAGGTAATCAAGGCTGTGGAGGATGGCTTCCGGCTGCCGCCTCCCAGGAACTGCCCTTCCCCCCTGCACCGACTGATGCTTGACTGCTGGCAGAAGGACCCAGGCGAGCGGCCCAGGTTCTCCCAGATCCACAGCATCCTGAGCAAGATGGTGCAGGACCCAGAGCCCCCAAAGTGCGCTACAGCCGCCTGTCCGAGGTACAGTCCCACCTTTCCCCAACCGTGGTAGGTACGCTGACCTCTGACCTGTCCATCGGGGCCTCCCTCATGCCCCAGTACAGCGTGTACTACCCCACCTGTCCAGGTATGACTGCTCACCAGCTGCCCCAGGTAGATCTAACACTCCCACCTGCCTTAGGCACCTGGAACCTTCCATCCATCTTGGCTACTTTTGCTTGTCCTGGATTTTGCTCACATATCCCAGGTACAGCAACCGTTGGATACATGTACATGGTAGTAGTCCTAACGAATTCGTAGTTCCAGTAAATAAAACGAGTGAAGTTAGTATGAGTTGTCTCAAGTTACGGGTTGCCTCCCAAACTGTCCCGGGTACATCCTGCCCCCAGACCGTTCCAGACACCCCCGTACATTTGGCTGGCTCAGGTGCAGCCCGCTCCCCACCTGCCTGAGTGTGCCGAGCACGCCGAGCACTCGCCCGCCCCGAGAACACGTAGCACCCGCGTGAGCCGGCCTGCCTGGGGGCCCGGCCGCCTCCCAGCCTCCTGTCCTTTCCCAGCCGGCCTGTCCACAGGAGCGGGGCTGGGTCTGGGCAGCAGATCCCTGGTGTGGACTGGCCACTGCTCCTCTGCCCCAGGCCTCCCACCCCCCTGGCGGACCGTGCCTTCTCCACCTTCCCCTCCTTTGGCTCCGTGGGCGCGTGGCTGGAGGCTCTGGACCTGGGCCGCTACAAGGACAGCTTCGCTGCGGCTGGCTACGGGAGCCTGGAGGCCGTGGCCGCCATGACCACGCAGTGAGTCTGGGAACCCCGGGGCCCTGTCCAGGCAGAGGGAGGGAGAGCAGAAGGTGGGGTTGAGCCAGCTGGGTCTGACCAGTCCGTCCTTGCAGGGACCTGACGAGCCTGGGCATCTCGTCTGCGGAGCACCGGGAGGCCCTCCTCAGTGGGATCAGCACCCTGCGGGCACGAGTGCTCCAGCTGCAGGGCCGGGGCGTGCAGGTGTGAGCAGCCCTCACTCTTCCAGGCCAGGACCCCGGGGGGCTCCGGACGCAGCCCAGACAAGTCCCCCGGGCAAGCTGCACTCCAGTAGGGGGCAAGTGAGCCCCCTTCCTCCACCTGGGGCCGGTTTCCCCCATTTCACTGCCTACTCCTCCCACTTTCCCCAGTCTGAACACCTTGGCTGATTCAGCCCCCCTGGAGAGGGCCCTTGACAGAGCAGTGGGAGGAGATGCAGGGTCTGACACACTGAGGTGGGGCTGGGTGGGGAGGAAAGACGTAGCTTTAAATCACCGGGCTCCTGCCCTCCCGTCTTCCGCATCCACTGGGGCTCCGGGCCTGCCCCCCGATCCCACAGACCTGCAGGCCAGTAGGCAGTGCGCGTCACTGCTGGGCTGTCAGTGGGCCCGGCGGTGACCACAGCTGCCTGGCAGCCTATCCCGGAGGGGCCTGCAAGGGCAGGGTCCTCAGTGCCTGGTGCCGGGGCTCAGCACTGTCTGGGCATTGTTCCCGAGGCCCAGACAGCAGAGGTGGTGCTGAGCTCAGGGGCCGGTTTTTGCCTCCCTTGCCATTGGGCTGACAGCTCAGGATGAGGGTCCTGGCAGGGGGGCCACGCAAGGTCCTGGTGCTCCCTAAGGCCCCACTGGCCTCCCCGTTGCATTCCTTTTGTAAACTCGCTGGCTGGACTCCTGGGATGGACACGAGGGGAGATGTCTCCTCCCCTGGGGGATCCCAGAGCTCGTTGTCCAGCCTGGGGGAATGGTGACAGAGAGACTCTCAGAGATGGGCCTTCTCTCTCTGGCTGGTCCAGTACTCACTGTACAGGTGGGGAAGACCAAGGCCCAGTGAGGAGCCAGGGCCAGGCCTGGGTCAGAACCGGCTTGCCCACCTCCCTGCCCAGGGGTGAGGTTGGCTCTGAAGGGAGGCCTTGGCCCCGCCCTGGAACACCACCACTCTTTCCCGGGGCAGCCAGGGCCACTCTGAGAGGAGCCCCAGAAAACACTCCATCCCTGGCCGCCACCCAGCCTCCGCAGAGCACCTCCCCACTCTGGCTTTTGCGGGCCCCCGATGGAAGTGGGTGCACTGAGCTAGCTCCAGAGTTCCTTGCCCAGAAGGGCTCGCCCAAGCAGTGGCGATGACGAGACCACGCTTTCATAGGATGGGAGGAAGGCAGCCAGATCTGGATAGGGGCACGGGGGCTGTCTTTCCAGGTTACTCCTGACATGCTGCTCTGGGTTCAGCTGTGGTGGGGTGGGCTGGGCTGGAAGGAGGAGCCAAGGGCTGGAGGAAAGGGGTGAATGAGACACAGAGCCGGCCCTTGGAGGGCTTAGGCCAGGTGGGGCGATGATCTCAGGCACCAGGAAGCACCCCGAGGCTACTTCCAACAGGGCTCCAGGGCCCCGTGGGAGACCTCGGGTCCGTGGCCTGGTGGGCTAGGGCGGCCGCCGGACCCTCTCTTGATCCGTGTATGTGGAGGGGTGTCTGGAGAGGCCTCTTGGCTGAGAAGCCAAGTTGAAAGTCGAACAGGGCCTTCAAGGCGGGGCAGGGCTCTTTCTCTTTAGGGTGGGTGAAGTCGTCAGCAGGCCAGGATGGAGGACCTAGGCCAAGAGGAGTCCAAGCAGAGCAGCTAACCCGAGGTGGAGCCCAGAGGCCGGAAGATGCAGTGCCGCTCTGGGGAGCACCCCTTGGTGGGGGACGGTGCCTCACAGCAGTGCCTTTGGCCTGGCCCTGGCAGCTCTTCTCTCCCTAGGGTTCCCCCCACCCCTCTTCCTGTTTCCTGGGCACCTGCCCTGGCACAGTGACTCCGGAGGTACTGGGGGAGACCCAGATACTGCTTCCACCGTTGACAGGGCTGGAGGGTCCCATGCCAGGTGTCCTTCAGGCTCTGTGCCCCGGACCCTTGCTCTGGGGAAGCCTGGAGAGGACGTGGCGTGAGAACCTGCATCCTGTCGTGCGTGGGGAGCCTCGGCTCCAGCTGCAGCTCCGGCAGTCACACTCTGAGGGTCAGAGTCCCCTGCCCCACCAGCTGTTCTGCAGAGGGGCCCCCATCGGCAGGACTTCGGTGTCCAGGGTAGACCTCCCTCCACTGGAGCGAGGTCCCGGAGTCCTGCGGGGCCCGGCCTCAGCCCCGCACGGGTGCTAGTGCGATGCGAGCTGAGGGCGCTCCGGGCGCCCTCCACAGATCTATTTTTATATGGAACTTATTCACTGGACGGCGGGAGGGGCCTGAAACCCCCCAGTCCGCCGTCTGGGCCCACCCAGGGAGGGGAGGGGCCCATTGGGGAGGTGGTTCCTTTGATTCATGCCAGAGATGTTTTTATGATTTTGGGTTCTATATGCAGGACAAAGTAATAAAGACTTGTCTGTGATATGGTGCCTCTTTCACTGACAGTTGTTTCACCATTCAGTAGTTGGTGTGGGGGGGTTCCTACTCCTGCCCGAGGTGGGGGTCTCCAGAGTACGTGTCTGAAATCTCGCTGCATAGACACTAATTAGACTGCCCCCACCACAGAAGGTTCCCGGTCTAGTGGGGGGCCTGTTCAGGAAGCATCACAGGACAGTGTGGTCAGGGTCACCGTGGGGGTGAGCACGAGGTAGCCTGGAGGGTGTAGAGAAGGGTGTCACCCAGTTTGGGAGCAGTAAACCGAAGGCTTCTCAGAGGAGGTAACACTGGGGCGTTGGTGCCACCCCTTGAGGTGGACAGTGTGTGGGGAGGGAGCAGCAGGCTGGGCAGGGATGTCGGGGGAGGTCAGGAAGCGACTGGCTTGGTTTTGGACGTGATCTGAGATCTTGTGGGACGTGCAGGCGGAGACGTCTAGGAGGCAGGTGGATGCTGGGTCTGGAGCTTGGCACAGGTGTGAGCTGGAGGCAGAGCTTGGCGGGTCATCAGCTCGCAGGTGGGGGTGGAAGCCACGGGGAGAACGAGGTCGCCCTGGGCCAGCCGGTGGAGGAAGAGGAGCTCTGGGGGCACTGTGACACTGGGGGGCAGCTGCATGAAGAAGAGCAGAGACAGACGCTGAGGGAGCAGTGAGAGAAGCCAGGATGGAGTCACGCCAGAGCCCGAGGAAGAGCGAGTTTTGGTGTTAAGTGCAGAGAAGCCAGGTGAGAAGAGGGGGAAGGGTGGCTGTCGGTATGGGTGTGCGGTGATTGGGCGCGTTCCCCGGGGCCACCGTCACGGAGTACCACTGACGGTCAAACAACGGGAATTTGCCATCCTGCCGTTCTAGAGGCTGGAAGTCCGAGATCAAGGTGTAGGCAGTCTGTTCCTTCCGAGGACTTAGGGAGGGGCCTGCTCCAGGCCTCTCTCCTTGGCTTGCGGGTGGCTGTCTCCTCCTGGTGTCTGCACATCGTCTTCCCTCTGTAAGACTCTCTGTGTCCAGACTTCCCCCTCCTCCTAGAAGGGCACCGTCGGCCTGCCCTGATGGCCTCGTTTTAGCTTGGTGACATCTGTAAACACCATGTCTCCAAATCCAGTCAAGTTCTGAGGTATCGGCAGTTAGGGTTTCATACGAATTTCAGGGAGGACAGAATTCAGCCCGTTGCAGTGACCTTAATCGAGCTGGCAGAAGCCAGGTGAGAGGATTTAGTTTGAGGGGCTACCAAGGGCGGAAGGGTGGGGCGGGGGTGTGGGCTGAGGAGTGCCGGTGCCCTGCCTGAGCTCTCACGTGTGCACACACGGCACACACACACACACACACACACACACACACGGCACGCCCACACACTTGTACTGCACGACCCTGTGCTGTCCTTGGTCGGCACTCTAGTGCTTCTGCTCAGCGTGACCAGGCTGTCCATGTTCCTAGTGTGGAGAAGGTGTCTTATTTATCTGCTTAGTCCCGGCCACAGAAAGTGCTTAGCGATGGGGTTGGGTGGCAGGGGTGGTGATCAATAACACCCTTTCCTCCGCTCCTGTGCGCAGAGCCAACTGGGCATCAGTTCCCTGGGGCAGATGGAGCCCTTTGGTAAGGCAGACTGGAGAGGGCTGCTTACCATGTTCCTTCGAGTCTAAGATGCCATGGAGGGTAAGATGCACCATGCAGAAATGTCCCAGCTAGTTTAAACCACACCATGCCATCTGCTTGAAAGATGCATCCCAGCCTCAGAGATATTAAAAATGTGTAAAATGCACATCTTTGATAACTGAGAGGTGGTTTACTGCGGACAGAGTGCATTTCCCATCATTCCCCTGAATTAGACCCACCCAGTCCCAGGCTGAGCTAGAGATCCATGAGTCAGCCCCACCCAGCTTCCTGCATGATGGGGGGCAGACCAGGGCGCACCCTCCTTGAAGGCAGGCAGACCTGCGGGAAGCCAGAGGTTATCTCTCTGTCTCCCAATTCTATTAGATAAGTTACTTCTCCCCCGCCCCCAAGGGGAGGAATGAATGAGTGGGTTGGAGACGTCAGGAGTGTCACTCTGCAGAGATCTGTTGCCTTAGAGGCACACGGCCAGAGTGGAGGACCCCTCCCCCACTAACACTTAACACAGTGCCTGGCACACAGTAGGTCCTCACTAAATGGCATCAGCAAATTGTGAAGCACCAGGTAGGTGCACAGTATACAGTTGGGAATTGAAATGAACTTCTCCAGGCAGGAAGGCCGCCGACCGGTCTGACAAGGTGTTTATCTGCTCATTCAGTGAGCATGTGCTGAGTAGAAGCACCTGCCAGGCAGTTGGCACCAGGAATGTAAGGAAGCCTAATGGGGGAGTCAGTTAAGTAAAAAGCACGAGAGGCACAGCTGTGGGGGTAGATCCTGGCCATTGTGGAGTCCAGTGGAGGGCTTTGCCTGACCTGGTCCTTGGGGAGGTGTGAGAAGGCCCCCAGGGGAAAACCAGGTAGTGAGTCCACTGTCCATATTAACCAGTGACTGAGTCCTGAGGTCAGTTCCTTACGTGATCCCCATTGCACTGCTCAGGAGGTGGAGAAAACTCCTTACTACATGGCGCTCTCTCTGAATCTCTTTGTACCCTTTTCATGAAACTTGAGTGTCTGCCAGTATCTTGAAAAGCCCTGCTAGCCTCTCAGGATGCTCCCCAGCCCTTGTTAGCACTGGGCCCCCCAGGCTCTTGGGGCAAAGGAGAGAAGTCAGAAACTCCTTCTGTTCATGGGCTCCCTCTTGGTGCCTACTGGCATCTTGTGAACAGATCCTGGGTATCTCAAGTCTCTCGTGTAAGTGAAAAACTAAAACCACCAAAACCAAATTTATTTTTTGCAAACATCTCCCATCTCTTCCCAGTTAGGCTCCATCTTGCCCGCTTTCCTTTTACCACCACACTCATTGTTGGCAATCAGCTGGGGCACCATTAGGAGAGTGGAGACCAGTGGGTTTGCTGGTATGACCTTTGCATCAGATTTGAAGGGGTGTCTCCTTGGAGACCATCATCTGTATCCATCCTGATGCCTGTTGGCACATTGTGACATGCAGCATGTGCTTGCGGGCACTGCCAATGTGTCGATGTGGACCTGGGCTTTTCATAGTATCTTGGTGCCAAGGGTATGTTATGTCCTCCGCCATATCCATCATCTGAGGGTCAGAAAACACCGACTAGAATAGATGCTAATATCAACTACGGGAAAGATGATAGTCAAGTGTGGAAGGCACGCGGTGTGGGTTACAGTGGTGGCGAGATGCGGCTCGTTCGCTAGGTAAGCGATGCAGGTGGGGATGATAAGGGGCTAGGGAAATGCCTAATGCTGTAAAGGGCCAGGAGAAGACACCTCAGGCAGAGCAAACTGGGTTCCAGACTCCCGTTAAGTGGGAGTTCGATGTGCACCCTGGTTTTGATCGACCCCCGTGTCTCTCACTCCTTCCGTTTCTGAAGCCACATGAGTTACCTACTGTTAAATCTTCAGCACGTATGTGTCATGCTCAATTTTAGCTATGGATCCACAGCTCTCACTGTGTGAGACTAGAGAGGGAAAATATTTATCAGGGCTGTGTACACACGCACTGAGACACGCTTTGTTTTTCAGGGGTGTCAGAGACGTGGTGGTGAGCTTTGTGTCGGTCACGTGAACCCACTGTGGTTGGCACAGATGGGGACGGTAGTTCCTTTGAGCTAAAAGATACATTCGTGCTGCAAATAAATGATGCTTAGGTGACATCATATCACCCCCCCCCCCAAGAACAAGCTCTTCCGGTGAATTAATTTTTTAAAAATATTTTATTTATTTTTAGACAAAGGGGAAGGGAGGGAGGGAAACATCAATGTGTGGTTGCCTCTTGTGCGCCCCTTACTGGGGACCTGGTCCACAACCCAGGCATGTGCCCTGACTAGGAATCAGATCAGCAACCCTTTGGTCCACAGGCTGGTGCTCAATCCACTGAGCCACACCAGCCAGGGCAAATTATTTAACCTAACTGTTCATAAGGCAATACATTTGGACTTGTTTCAATAGAAAGCCCCAAATAGGACTTTTGGAAAAATCAGGGGGCTTCAAGGGCAAAGAATGAACCTGTTTATTGAAATTCTAGGGTTCTCTGAAACTGCCTGAGGTACCCTAGTAAAGGGAACCCCAGGCCCCATCTTCCCTTGAATCCAGAGAAGCTCTGCTTAGGGTACAAAGTAAATTAATTGCCCACAGGCCCAAGGCAGTGATGCAGACCGCAGCTCGTGGGGTCCGCCATTGTGGAGAGAGACGAGACAATTCACACGGACTGCCGAGTCCTGTGGAGGAAAAGGGATGGCATGGCCACTCTCTCAAGGGGAGAGCGCCCCATGCCCCTGCCCTGACAGACTTTTATTGGGTTTAATTTGCACAGGAACACAGGTAAAGCTCATTAATCATTGTCAGGCAGTAAGGATCAAACAATGGATAGCATACTAAGAACTATGAGGGCTTATTCTGAATCAGGGTCTATTAGCTAAAGGGCTACAAAACTTTGGGAAACAAACTCATTTCTTGCTTGGACCCTTATCATTTAGTTGAGAGCATTCTTAGCAAAGCAGGTTTCACAGGATTTTATGTATTCTTTCTTAGGCCTGATCACCTGGGGAACCCGCCCTTTCCAGCACAGGGCTGCATCGCCTTCTGTCATTGTTTCAGGCTTAAATCGGGCTGGGGAAGCAAGGCAGCCAAGAGATTAGGAGGCTTCTTGCAGACAGAATGAGAACTCAGGCCATGTCAGGATAGCCGAGGGGCGAGGGTCCATCACCCCCTTTTGCTGTAGCCCCCCTCGTCCTTCTTTGGGGCCTCCACGTGATCATGCCTGTCTTAGGTCATTCCCCCTTGGGGAATCTTACCCGTCATTGGCTAACTGAAGTAAAAGGAGCAGAGGTGGCACCCCTGCCAGGGAGATAAGCTTTGTCTCCTTAGTGGCTTATGGTCCGAAGGTCACTCACTCAGTCTTAGCTGTGGGGGTTACAGCTTCTGACACCAGGCAGGGCGGTTCCCGACAAGGCAGGTAACGGGTAACAAAGGGAAGTCACTGAACAGGAAATGCTTTCACCAGGAGGAGGGATCTCTAAGGGCCAGAGAGCGGCTGCTGAACTCATTTACTGTGGCCTGTTGCCAGATCTTATATTTTGGAGGCTAGCAATCATTTTTGTGAACCTTGGCGATTTTTAAATTCTTACCAACTAATTTAAAAAATTGTTATCAACTAATTTTATTTTTTTTTAAAGGACTTCATTTTTTTTAGAGAGAGGGGACGGGAGGGAGAGAGGGAAGCATCAGTGCGTGGTTGCCCCTCACGTGCCCCCTACCAGGGACCTGGCCCACAACCCAAGCATGGGCCCTAACTGGGAATAGAACTGGCAACCCTTCGGGTTACAGGCCGGTGCTCAGTCCACTGAGCCACAGCAGCCAGGGCTCAACTATTTTAAAGAACAAACAGTTGAACGTGTGCAATGGGCCATTTTTGTCTGTGGCCTGATGGGAAGAGTTCAGTTTCCTTTGCAACGTTCCAGCCCCGTGATGGTTCAGCCCAGGCTTTACACCCTGGGGCAGGGAGCTCATCACCCTGCGAGTCAGTCTCTTACATGGAGTGGACTGCCCTGTCTGTGCCACGCGACTGGCTTTTACCGGGCACCTGCTGGGCCCGCACACTTCCCAGTTGGGTCCCCTGGGCAGTGGTGCACAGGGAGTGGAATCGGGTGGCCTGGCCCTGGGTGAAGCGTGTTGGATCCCAAGTGTTTCCTTGATGTCAGGCTCTTCCTCACGCTGTGCCAGGTGATGACGGCAAACATAGAAACCTCAGATTTTGGGACTGAATGACTTGAAATGAGTAACGTTTATTCCACATGCTGTCACTGACCAGAGGATCCTTCCCCACGAACTGTCCATGCCAGATGACCGAGCTAAGTAATGACCACAGGATGCTTAGCTCCATGCTGATCATTTCCAGCACAGAAAGACTTCCAGGCAGGCAGACCTGCCAGACCCCTGAGCTCTGGGAAGTGAGGGCTGTGTCCTGGCCTGTGACTCTACAGGCGAACAAACTACAGGTACCTTGATTCTGTCCTCCCAGATGCAGATATCTAGCTCACTGAACAAACGTACTGGGAAGAAAAGTTCTTGGGGTAGGTTCTGCCTGTCCTGGATCTTGGGGTGAGGGCCCCTTCTTCAGATACCAGAGCAATTCTGCCCGAAGTGAAGACTTTCCTATCTGCTGTGTGAAGCAGCTGTTCAAAGACCTGCACCCCAAAAGCTTCAGCCCCAAAGCCGCTGCTAGTTCAGTCCAGGTAGCCCAGTTTGGATGCAACAGGCAGCCTGAACAAACTCACAATTTATTGAAAACAGGGACCTTTCAATAGCTCTGATTAGAAAAGCCAGATCAGAGATACCATTACATTACTCCAGAAAACACTATGTACAAAAAGTCTCAGAACAGGGACAATAAAACAATCTGAAAAGAATACAACTTAAACAGGACTGGATCACTAGAATGGTCACGAAGCAAAATGATAGAGTACAGCAAGAGCCCCACATGAGGAAACTGTGGGCCCTCGAGCCTGGGGCGGGAACTCTCAGCTCCCGTGTTCTTGGACCACATCCCATGATTCTGTGGAGCGGAGGCAGCGGCTGGCACACAGGGATCTCAGTGCCGACACCAAGGAACTAGTCCGTGCCGGGGCGCAGACCAGTGACACCTGCTCCCTCAATGAAGCCAGTGAGAAGCGGACACTGCAAGGTCTGCAGACCTGGCAGGGGCCACTGGGCCATGGAGAGCCAGCCACACAAAATCCCAGACTAACGGAAGCCCTACAGGTCCCTTATCCAAATCCCCGCTAACTAGAGAGGTAGAGGAGCAAGCCATGGAAACCGCCTCCGCACCAATTTTTGGTCTTCAGTAAAGAGAGATGAACACAGCGCACTGTCCTACTTGTCAGCCTGGAAAGGACCGCGGGGCACAGCACGCGTGAGATTCCACAGGAGGGGATGGGCGTGGGGGGAGGTGGGTTCCGCTGTGGTCACTGTGGTGACAGGCCATGACCCGCTGTCCTGACCTGGTTGTCCGGTCCCTCCCAGCTTTCTGGAACTGCCCCCTCACAGCCCTGAACTCTCACTTCCCTGGGCCCAAACCTCCCAGCCCCAAGCGCACACAGAGCGGGAACGCCAGATGCAGAGGGTTCTCCGACGAGGGCGAGTAGTCAGTCTTTCCGAGAGCAGGAGGTTCTCTGTGCTGTCTGCACTGGAGTCAGGGCAGGGCGGAGGAGGCTGTTACAGGAGGCGGGAGGGGGCAGGTCTGAGAGCCCGAAGGACCATGCAGCAGGACCATCTGGCAGGGAGCCGCATACACGCAGCAGGAAGTGTCTGTCACCTGGGTTGGGAGGTGCAAATAGCGAAACTGGTGGGGGAACAGTGCCTCCCCACGTCCCGAGTTCTCGAGTTCTCCAAGAGGAGCGCCGCTCCTGCTCTGGAACGTCACACTCAGAGAGACCGTAAGCCTAAAGGGGAGAAGCTCCCAGAAGTGCGCACTGAAAATCCGTCCTGTCAAGCTGGCTTCTTGGAACGGCAGCCTCATTTGTGAGTCTGTATGCTGCTGCAGATCTGGGCAAGACGGCTCTGAAAAGAAAAGGGAACGGGTCGTTCAGCAATGACGGCCCTGGGCGTGCACCGGACGCAGGGTGGGGCAGGTCTGAGGGGACCTCAGCCCTCCAGCCTGTCACAAACGAATGCGCCTTTCCGAATCTCCATTTCTCATCTGAACAAAGGAGCAGAGCAACATCTCAAGTGAGAGAGTGAAGGTGGGGTTGGGGAGAGGGATGCAGCAGGTCCAGCTGGACGGCGGGAGTCGCCAGCTCGGGGTGGCTGGTGGTGCTTGTGACCTCAGCGTTGGGCCCGTGTTCAGTAGGCCATGTTTGGGAGAGCACCTGCCCCACCCCCTTCCTCGGATGTGCCCTTCACAGGTGCCCCCCTCCCCGCACGGGCAGCCAGGTGTGCACGAAGTGCTCCCACCCCCAGCCAAGACCAGGCGGGGTGGACCAGGGAGGCCCATCTGCCCAAAGCTGAGCCAACTAACTCCTTCCCCTTGAGAACGTAAACGAAGACAGGAAACTGGACAGCTAGTGCTGGGCAACGGAGGAATAGTTACAGGGCTGAAGTGTGGCTGCCCAAAGCCACCTACAGACCAGCGTTCGGGGAGAGCAGAACTAGGAGCCTGGGGAGCAGCGCATCTGCTGCGGGGAGGAGTGAAGAGGAGTGGAGCCGTGCGCGGGGCCCAAGGGCAGAGGAGCTGGCGTCCCACGGTGGCACTCCGAAAGCTCCTGTCGCCCACAGGGCTGCCACTCGGAGGCCTGGCTCCTGAGCGCTTTGATTCTGTGGATTCCTTGTAACAAGCACCACCCCCTCCCCAATTCCTGAACTGCTGTGAGGGCGTTTCAGTTCCTGGAGGTCAACTGTGCTCTACACATGGGCACCAACTAACTGCCTGGACGAGGCAGAGTTGCACTTCTGTTGCGGAACTTTGTGGCAGGCACTCTGGGATGACTGAAGCGCAACATCAATTTAGGCATAGAATTGCTGCCAAGTAACAAGGATGACAGCCAAAATCCCTTGAGGGAAAGAAGGCAACACAATTGTGAGGACAAAGCATTACTGGCCCAGACCTGAAAGCCAATCCTAATACAGCTAAACAGAGAAAGCTACTGCAGGCCGCCCAGGGGCGGAGGTGGGCGTGAGACTTACGGACAGCTGCTTTATGTTGCCCAGGGCCTCCGGGTCCAGCTGCGCAATGTCGACCCTCTTCAAGTCACTGGCCAGCAATCGCATGCTCTGTGTGGAGGGGAGTGGGGGTTAAACTGCATGTCCTTCAAGGCAGGAACCTCCACCCAGCAGCCTGGTGTGCCCCTGGGGGTCCCCTTCCTGTCCTGCAGGACATGGGAGGATAAGGAAGGCAGAGAGGACACCAGCTGTCGCCGGGTCCCTAAGGATACAGTGATACCAGTGCTTATCACTGGGTCAGGGGCTGAATCATCTGGTACCAGGGCATGCCCCTTAGCTTCGAAGTGCCCTGCAGACAACATCCGAGAGAGGCTGCATCTGAGATAAGCCACCCTTCCCTGCCAGGAGGTGAGGTCAGCAACTTGCTCTACTCAGCCCGGAAAAGCTGGGCTCAGCCTGCTTCAGAACCCCTCGAAGCTAGACCAAGAGGAAGAGACAGCGCACACACCCTGACAGTGCACCCACCCCCCACCCCCGGCCCTGCACTCCGTCTCCATGACCGCGCACACCGCATGGTGGTGTCAGAGCTAACTGTGAGCCCACCTGGGCTACCGAACTGCGCTTCAGGGGCGGGAGTGTCTCCCACACCTTGGGCCTGGCTGCAAGACAGGCGCACCGATGTTAGTTGATGAACAGAGGGACCCAGAGCTGGGCGAGGATGTTCCCAGCCCGGGCCTCCAACCTGGGAGAAGAAGCTGGGTTCTGGGTCCTACACAAGTGTGTGGGTCAGGGTCCGTGCAACCACAAGAACCGGGGGAGGGCGGTGGGTGACAGGCCAGGGAGGGCGATGCCGGCCACAAGGGACACCGGGCCTGGCTTCCCTCTGCAACGCTTACCTCTCCGCCTCCCACTGGCACAGTGAGGAAAACCTCTTTGCTGTCGGCTAGAGGGCTGCCGTTCACCGAGATGTTGTAAATCCGCTCTCTGGCTGCCGGAGTGCGTAGGCCTGGGGTCTTGAAGACCCTACAAAGGGGGAAATCTCTGTGAAGATGGCTTGACAGATTGCATGACACCAGGCGCTCTGAGACCTTCCAAACCCCATCTGGCCTCAAGCTGCAGTTTTCAAATCACACATTTCTAAGAAGGCGAGTTCTAAATTTAGGGGGAAAAAATCTTTTTAAGCAGTAATGACTAAACACAGCTGGAGAAAGGAGACTGTAATTATCAAACATACATCTAGCAAAAGTCAATTCTTATTCATATAAATTTTAGGTCCAAAGCTCCATATGAATGCCTGCCATCCATCCATCCATCCAGAAATAAACTATGGTTAATGTATTTCCGAGTACAGTTAAGTGCTTCTATCAAGAGGTATTTTCCAGGGTCAAAGGAGGATTCAGAGATTACATCCTTATATTAATTCCCAAACTAGCTTTCTTAAGACAGTTAAAATGCTGCTTGCTACCTGTTTTCGCCGAAATGTCCTTTGCTGTATGCTCATGTGAAAAACAGAGTGGGAATTAAAAACAGAAGGTAAGTCTTCCTCACTCCCCCCACCCCAGCGATAACCACCCTCAGTTCCTTCTGCATCCTTCCAGAACTGTCCCATGTATATAAACGCAAATGAGACCATTAGGGACGCGCTGTGTTGCAGCTGCTTGGAACCCTGAAGCTGCCCCCGCCAGCACACACAGATCTACTTTTTAAATGTCTACACAGTGTTTTCTGTTGAGTTGACCAGCCCTACAGAAGGGATAAATGCCTGCTGCAGAAACATCCTTGTTTATGCTGGTCTCCCAAAAGAGGGCATCAATTTTCCTCAAGGGCATAGGAGAATGCCTACCTATTTAAAAAAACCAAACTTTTGATTAGAAGCAGAAGAGACCAAAAGTCAGTAGATGCCGCCTAGTTGCCCGAGACAATGTTCTCTGTCTCTCATCAGATAAGGAATCATTTCGTTGCTGACAACAGCCGACCCCCACACTCAGGGGAAAGGCAAACGCATCAGGAAGCTCAGACGTCACCCTCCTCTGAGAAGGCTTCCCAGGCCAAGGAGTTACTGCCTTAAACACCCTGCTTTTCTGAGGTTAAATGCTGGACACCCCCCCCGCCCCCCCAAATCCAAGCCCAACTCTCAGTACTCACCTTGAGTCAAATCTGGGTGTCAGGCCCGGAGTTGGTTTCACCACAGACAGCTCCATCCGGCCCACAGCCGGGGTGACAGTGTTACAACTGCTTGACCTGCAGGGGAGACACGGCTGTGAGGTGCGGCCACTTGGGTGCAACAACAGCGGCGGCAGCGGCAAGTCACACTTGGAGAGCACTGACCTGGTCAGACACTGTCCTGAGCACACTCATGGTAACATTTCAAGAAACTATCGATAAGTGACCGCGACTTTGTGACAGGCCACGGGGTAGCTCTGCACATGGGCCGTCAGGCAGCTAAACAAAACAATCTGCATCGCCCACCATGTTTCTGGGCCCTGTTCTCCGTTTGCGTTGAAAAAAGTGGGGGAGGACGGAGAACGTGGGCAGAAGAACTGGAGGAGGGGGTGGGTCAGGTCGTTTGTAGAGGGCCCTCCGTTCAGACCGCAAGGATCTGTTGGCTTTACGCTCTTCTGGAACACGAGGTGCGGAAGCCCTCACCCCCAGTTCTGCATGATGAACACGGCTCTCAAACCAACAACACAGCTGGATTTGGAAGACCCGTTACCTTTTGCTTTTGCCTTTTCCTTGTATGGACTGGGTTCTCTTCCTGGATGGAGGACACCTTTTGACCTGAAGTCACAAGCAAATGAAAGGAGGTTACAGAAAGCCTTTCCTGCAAAGGGGAAAGGTGAGGGAAAGGAGAGCCACTCTGGAAACAAAAACTGACTAAGAAGGTCTATCTCTCGCAGACTTAAAATAACTCAGAACATAGTTAACCAACTAAGGCTTAGTCTCCAAAATACAGGATTTTGGCCCAAATCCCCTCATTAAGGGTAAAGGTTTTGTGAACTGACTGCAGCATGGCTGGTCAGCCCCTCCCCACCTTTGCGTAGCGTGCGCCACGGCAAAGGTCACTCTGGGCATCCCAGGTGCCTGCCAGGAACCGTCCTCAGTCCTCAAAGGTGCCTGCCAGGAATCACTCCCGACCTTCTGACGATTCTTCCCCTCTCACCCTCCAAGACTGACCCACCTCCCCGCTCCTGTGCCGTCCGTCCCTCTGCAGTCTGCCTCACGAGCTCCTTCTCTTCCCTCACCCCCTCTCCACGCTCTCCTTGGACCTCATCGACCCCCAACACGGGACGACCACCCAAAGGCCTGGGAGTCAGCGTGGCTCTCAACCTCCTCCTCCCTGAGCTCCTGCTGAAAGTTCTGTCCAGGCCACTTGTCCTAGAGAAGTACTGAACACTCAGCACACCAGACAGTTGACACATGAACTGCTCCTGTTCACGCGGACCCCACACCGCTCTTCCTCCTGAGCCCCACAGGCCACCGGGTGGCAGCTGGCTAAGCTGGGAACCACCTCGTCATCGCTGGTTCCTCTCCTTCCCTCCACCAGTCCTGTCCACTCTCCCTTTTAAATCTAACCTCAACGCCTTTTCATGGGGTCAGAGCCTCAGTTCAAGACTTACAATAGCCTCCCCGCTGCTTTCCTTCTCTCCAGTGCGTCCCCTCTCCCGTTTATCCTGAGCACTGGTCTGAAATGCCGATGTGGCTGCGTCACTTCCTGTTACCTACCTGATGAAACCGAATGTCCACGCCCGGTGCACAAGGCCGGTCGTTATCCGGCCCCTACCCCACGCACGCTGCTCTCAGAGCGTACGCCCCAGCCGTTCCACGCTGTGTCCCGTGCCTTAGCGGCACTGTCACGCCTCCTCTGGGAATTCCCGTCCCTTTCTTTTCTAGCTAATGAAATCTCACTAACCTTACAGGCCTGGTTGTGTCCTAAGGAGGTAGGCAAGACCTAATAGTTTCCTGTTTCACATTTACGCACTTCCTACATATCTCTATGATCGCTGTTATTAGCCACTTAAGCAGGATCGTCTCTATTAAACCGGGAACTCTGGGAGGCAACGCTGTACTTTAAGAATTTTTGTACTGCCTCATCTGCCAGCCCACAGTCCTAAATCTGAGTTCCTACTTACTTTGGCAGTCTGAAGTTTCTTATTTTTTTTTCCTTCTTCTTCCTCCTCTATCATTTCATCCACTTGCGTCACCTTCCGTGCTACAAGAAACAGTTTCACAGAGTGATATTTCTCAGGGGAAGAAACTCTCATGCTTTCACATTTCTTATAGGAAAGAAAACTTACGCAACCTTAGGCTGTAAGCAAGAAACAGACCTGATATAAAGATGACTTTTTTAAAAAAGAGGGTCCAGACCCAGGAAACTAACCGAGCGGCTAAGAAACCCCAACGATGCCCTGTGCGGTCAGCCCGCGCTCTGGCCCTTCCGCAAACTAGGCCTCGCGGCTTCAGGGTGGCGCCTCCGTTTCCTCCTCCGTAAAAGGCAGCGGTCACTGTGCGCGGATGTTAGGAGACCTAGAGTGTGTGCTCCGTAAGAACAGGGTCTTTGCTGTTTCCGTTCCAGTATCCCAAACCCTGGCATTGTCCCGATGAATGTGTAATTGTTTGTGGAATGAATGAATGTGAAGCCCTTTGGACAGTACTGGATACAAGTTATAATAAATACCATCACTTGTTATAATATTACTTATGTAGATGCCACAGGAAAACTTAGGTGTATTCGGTTCCCAGGAGTGAAATCAGAAGACACCTCTACACCCAAGTTAGCAAAATTGATGGAACTCCAAAGAGAAACTGGTATTACCGAAATGTAGAAATAACCCAAAGGGACCGAACAGATCGTAAATATGTGGCTGACAGACTCCAGGAACAGCCAAACCCACTTACATAACCCCCAGTAGGCAGAACTGGAATGTAACACTTGAAAAGCAAAAATTCCACCATGCATTCTTCACACTACAAAGCAATTCTGGTGGAAGCCAAGTTGGCATGAGAACTGGACAGTGTTTCTGGCCCTGCCCAGTCAAGACAGTGCCCGCGTGGGCAGCCCAGAAATCCATGGTCAGACAGCCTCACTCACAGGAGTTGGCTGCACTGAGCCGCCAAAGCTTAATGACAGTGACCTCAAGTCCACAACAGAGCTCATCCTGGCCTGGTGCCATGCTTACTAATCACAACCCAGCTCCCCCAAAGCCTTCCCTGTAAGATGGTGTTTCTCAGCGTGTGGGTATATGTGAGAGACCCATTTACACGGCAGGTGACCGAATGCAGCCACGTGGAGCTGACATGCTGAGAAAGCCCTCGTGCAACGCTCTCAACCCTTCCGGCCAGGGAGCCGCAGCTGGCGGGGCCAGGGCTAGCGACAGCCCAGGAAATCTCGCTGCCTCTCCAGCTCAGGGGAATCTCAAGCAGATGACGACACGTTCGGTTTGCAGCGCAGCTCTGGCTTTTCTCCTTTTCCTTTTGCTCACACGCCTGCCTGGAGAGTTTGGTTAGCACTGGTCTTGCATACAGTTAATTGAATGCAGTGCCCCAAATCAAACATTTCAATTTACAAGCCCAAAGACTATACATTCAGGGATCATTTCTATCGTTTGTTATAAGCCTGAGGACCGGACATTAAGGGAAGAGGCCCCCTCACTGAGGCAGCCAGCCACCGCCCGTGGGCCTCAGCTCTCTCAGTTGGACGAGGGACTCTGAGAAGCACTCACTTCTGGCAGATTTCAGGGGTGTCTGAATAGCTTCTGCTGTTAGTTTGTTTATTTCTCTGATGTCCAGGTCAGCCTGTAGAAAACACAGCCAGAAAACCACGCACATTCCATCAAATACGAGGAACGACATATTAAGATGAAAAACAATGACTTTTAAAAACATATTATTTGATACATACAGATTGTTAATTATAACACAATATAATAACCTCCCATAAACCCACCATACAACCCAAGACCCCAAACACCGACAACAACATGCGCCTCGCTATGGACTTCCCTTGTCCCATTTCCCTGCGTCTCCCCCAAAGGTGACCCAGTCTCCTGCCATTCAGCAGACAACCACTCTCATTCCATTCACTTGCAAGTGCAAGTGTGGGTGTGCACACGCATGTTTCTTCACAAATATGTATGTGCTCAAATACTGTTTTGTTTGGTTTTGTCTCCAACCTCTGTTTGTGGTGATAGTTAATCTGTGTTCACTGCTATAAAATATCCCACTGTGTGACTGTATCGCACTAGACTTGTCCAACCCCCTGTCCGGTCTTTTGCCATTACAAACACTGCTACTTGGAACCATCCCACAGATATGTCCAAGTTTCCTCTTGGCTACATACTTGGCAACCAACATAGCCCCGACTGAGTGCCAGCCTGAGAACCAAAGGGTTGCTGGTTCCATTCCCAGTCGGGGCACATGCCTGGGTTGCAGGCCAGGTCTCCAGTAGGGGACGCACAAGAGGCAACCACACATTGATGTTTCTCTCCCTCTCTTTCTCCTCCCCCCTCTAAAAATAAAATCTTAAAAACAACAACTAACCAACATAGTTCCAAAACAGGATAAGTCACTCACCGTTGCTGCCTCTTCCAGGGCCTGCTTGCTTCCTCCAAGGGCTTTAAAAAGATCATTTTGTCCAGTTACTATGAGACTGTCATGCTAAATCACCTTCCCATGACCAGATGAAGCCCTTGGTCAACACTGAAGGACCTTCACAATCTAGTCTAGTCTTGTCTTTCTCTGAGCTTGACTCACACCCTCAAGTACAGTGTGTGTTTTATTCCCCAGTGCACGGTCAGCACTAACCTTGGGACTGATACATGCTCAATGAGTATTTGAAGAACTGTACAGACAAATACATTAATAAAGAAAGGGGCAAGCCAAAAGAATCATTAAATGTCTACTCTTTGAAGAGACCATGCATTTCCATCCCAGAAGGAGGCTACATACTGGGTAATTACTAATAAAAAAAAGTAAGGGTAACCCAGCAGAAAGGGCAGCCTCTTGCATTTCTTTGGACATTTAACAAGGGGGTGGGGTACAGGCTGGGATTTTTCTCTGGCCAAGAAAACTCTTTGGGTCCTTGCATTTCACAATTTGATTTGCACTTTTTAAACTGGCAGTTCCCATAAGCGGCCTATCCTTTCATCTGAGCTCTGGTAACAAGCCAAGGTATTCACGCATTCATTTTTAAATGACTGGATAAAATATCAAAAAAAGATGATTTCCTGACATGTGAAATGTATGTCAAACTTACTTCGGCGTGTCCATAAATTTTATTGGAATACAGCCATGCCCACTCATTACAACTGGTTTGGAACTCTAACAGCAAGGCTGAGTAGTTGGGCAGATAACCTTCTGGCTCAGAAGGCCTAAGATACTTCCTATCTGGTCTTTTAGAGAAAACAGCAGGAGTAGACGACCGTAAGTGCTAAGGAGATTTTTTAAAAGGCAGGGACGGAAGTGAGATAGGCAGTGGTGGGAAGCACTAAGTCTGCTGTCTCTAATGGCGATCACCGGAGACCCACCAAGGGGAAGGCTGTCACCGTAACCGCAGCGGGAGCTCCAGGGCGAAGCCCGGGGAAACTCGAGCAGCGCTTACCGAAGTAGTCGAGCCAGTTCATCTCGCGCAGCGCCTTGGGGAGCCGCAGGATCTCGATGTTGTACATGTTGTCTAGCTCCTTGAGGAGGTTCAGCTTGTCCGACTGAATTTGCTTGGATCGTATTTGCACTGAGATAGGGCAAAGTCGACAGAACACGGGTCACCCGGCGGGTGGATAGAGCCTGGATCCGTGCTGCCTGCGCAATCCGCCAGCACCCCGCGATCGGCCCAGGTAGCCGCGACGACCCGGGCGCTGCCCCTTACCTTCACGATCGAAGTCCTTAAGAAAGGAGGCGAGCTTCCGGCTCCGTAACGAATTGGCCTTGCTCACCCCACTGCTGCCCTTCCTAGCCGGAGCCATGGCGCTTCTTCGGTGGAGGCTGCGGGGAGCGGGGGACCGAGCCACAAGGGGTTAGAAGCGGAAATGGGGAAGGGAAAGTAGGGAGCCACGAAAAGGGGGGAGAGGGCGAAGGGGCACCCCGAAGGGTTCGTGGAGGGGGGCTGACCTTCAAGGCCTGGGCGTAAAGAAGTCGTGCGGAACGTGCCTGCGGGTCCCAAACCAAGGGCTGAAAAAAATCCTCGCCGCTCTAGCCGGGAGAGAGCGGCTCAGCAGCTAACAGGACGTGCTACCGCCCGCACGAAATTCAAACTGCCACAGGCTGGCGAATGAGAAGTCGCCATCTTACAAGGACGGTCCACAACATCCAATCACAAAGAAGCTCCGCGTCAGGCCTCCAGCTCACACGTAGGACTACAGTACCCAGAAAGCCTTGCGGGTACGACATATTTTCGCGACTCAACTGCGTGGGGGGCCAGGCTTAGACAAATTCGGGCTCAGGCTGGCGCCTCTGGTGGGTTCTCTAGTTTGGATGGCTTTAAGCTTTAAGTTTTCCCGCTGGTTTAAGGGAAGTGGCCGGCAGTCTCAAGGAGAGGAATACAAGATTCCGGCTCCTGAAACGTAGGTCTGGCGCGGGGGAGACCGGGCTTGGACTCGGGAATCCGCAGTTTGCAGGAGGAGACTGCCGGAGGCCCAGAAGGGCCTCCCCCTGGGGATAGTTGGGAAACCCTTCACGAGGTGCGAGACGCGAGCCCCAGCTACCGAGAGCCCTTATAAAGGTAAGGCTGCGCCTCGAGCCGGGCGCTCCTATGGAAGTGGTTAGGGAAGGGGTTACCTTGGAAACCCTGGTTTAGCTGAAACTCGTCTGAGAACGGAAATAACTCCCATCCTGGACCCGGTACCTCCCTACCAATTTAGGATGCGAATGCTGTTCATTTTCTTTCTGTTTCTTCCTCCCTCCCCGCCAACAGAAGATGACTCAGGACCGGCCTTTGCTTGCGGTGCAGGAGGCCCTGAAGAAGTGCTTCCCGGTGGTGGAGGAGCAGCAGGGCCTGTGGCTGGGCGCTCTGAGGGACTGCCAGCCCCTCCTGGCCTCCCTCAGCAATCTGGCAGAGCAGCTGCAGGCCGCGCAGGGTGTGCGGTTTGAGGAGGTGCCGGCGCTTCGGGCCTTCCCAGATTTAAAGGAGCGGCTGAGGCGCAAGCAGCTGGAGGCTGGTGACACCGTCCTGGACAAGCTAGGGGAGAGGCTGTAAGGCTCCATGGCTTCCTTTTTTCTTGGCAGAAAGAGTAAAAAAACTGGTGTCCTCTCAGTAGCTAGGATCAGTCAGGACAGGGTTTTTACTTGAGAACATGGGATTTGGAGGTGTCTCAACCTTCCCTCCTTTGTATCCGTTGGCAGTGGGACCTCTGTCAAAAAACCATTTTCTGTCATTTCCATTGTCAGAGGCTGGGCGTGGCAGTGGTGGGCTTAGTAGAAGTTTAAAAAGTAAGACAGAGAAGCAGTGGAGAGTGCTTATTACTTCTCTATAGTTTTCTTTGGTAAAATGCAATGAGGAATTACAGTTGACTATTGAACGGCACAGGGGTCAGCGATGACCTCCAGTGCAATGAAAATCTACCTATAACTGCAGTCGGCCCTCCCAGCACTCAGCTTCCCAGTCATGAGTTAACCCTTGAACAATGCAAAATCCGTGCATAAGTGGACCTGCAAAATTAAAGCCCATGTATAACGGTTAGCTGTATACTGTAAACATGGTGAAAGTCAGAGCTAAATGTGCTATATACATTATTGCATAGAATCTTTTCAACACCTCTGTGGTTTACTTGCACGTAATCCCATTGTGCAGCTGAGGAAACTGAGGCTCAAGCTGAGTGCCTCGCTGGTCTCACAGCTAGTAAATAGCAAAGCTGACATCCTAGCCCAAGTGTACCCAACCCCAAGGCCAGAGCTCTCATGCACCACTTTGTCCTGCTGCATGTGGTGTCTCTGTGCCCAGGAGCAGCAGGCACGTCTGTCGGCCCTCGTTAGGCCTAGCGTTAGACTCCCCATCTCAGAGTTATAGGCTAAGAGGGTAGAGAAAAGACAGGACGCATGCAACCTTTCCTTGACCAGAACAAAAGAAGGTTCTAGTGTATAGGGTTATGTACCATAGACTAATACAAAACTGTCAAAAATGGGGACCTTTTTTATGTTCAGTTGTACAAAATACATTTGTTAAGCACCAATGGGATGCCAAGCACAAGGTGCTGGGAATACAACGGTGAACCAGAGTTAGTTCCTTAGCTGAGCAGAAGACATAGTCAATTAAATCGTGTGGCTAGTGGGCTGTTATTTTAAGTCTGTTTTAAAATTGTGGGTCAGGGTCAAACATTTTCGAAAGCTACAGTTCTGAGCCAAGGAATGCCTTGCCCCTGGGGAAATTGTAACCTTTGCCTTTGTGGCTGGGCCCCTCAGAGTCACCAATGAGATGATAACAATATTTACCATGAGCTGGGAACTTCTCTAAGCACTTTCTATGCATTGTGGCATTTAATCTTCACAATCACTGTTCGTATTCATTCACCAAGTGTTTGCTGTTCTCTGTGCCAGTCTCAGTGTTCTAGGTACTTGGCTGCACGGTGAGCACAACAGACTGGTTTTGTGTGCAGTGGAGAATAAGTAACTTTCCTAAGTTCACAGGAGCCTGTGTGTACCAGGAACCCAAACTTTGCTGTTCAGAAATGTCCTAGGGTCGGGCTAGGGAGCATGCAGATAGTACGGATGTGATGCTTCGGTTTCCTCTTACTCCCTTCTCACATGTGTGCCGTGGGACTCTGTGTGAGCAGTTGCTTTTCTTATACAGCTTTATGGCAGCCCCACACAGGCCGCGTGGTCGTGACTTTCTTTGGCAGCTGGGCTAATGATGCAGCTTTAACTCCTGAACCACCCCTACCTCCAAGGCACCATCTCCAATCTCCTTAGATGAATGGGTGTCATTTGGAGGCACTTTTTCCCATTGGGACATTTGGCAATATCTGGAGACATTATTGATTGTCACACTTGGAGAGAATGGGGGCATGATTTGGTTCTGTCATCCAGTGGGTAGGGCAGCCTCCACCACAGAGAGTCACCTGGTCGGAAATGTCAGTGTGCCAGGGTGGGGAACCTGCCTTAGGCCTTTTTCAGGGTGATGCCTAACATCAGACCCTTTCCCCCAGAGCTGTCCTCCTCAAGGTGCGAGACACGGTCAGCAGCCATGTGGAACAAGTGCTTCAGATCTACGAAAAGCATGCAGACGCCGTTGGCATTGATGCTGTCCTGCAGGCTTCAGTTGTGAGCCCCTCTGTGGCTGAGATGCTGGAGTGGTTGCAAGATATTGAGAGACATTATCGAAACTCGTATCCTTTGCACATGTGCGAGACAGTGTCCAGAGCTGTTCCAGGAAGTCTTTTCATTTCATTCTTCACAGGATTACGAAACTGGGTAGTATGAGTCAGCTCTCTTTGGCTTCTGAACTTGGGTTCTTCCTACAGTTATTCCTCAACTCATTTATTGAGTGGCTACTATCTGCCAAACATTGTTCTAGTGGCTGGGAGATAGGCAATAAAAAAGGAAAGTATACAGAACGCCAGGTGGTGGTGAGTGCTGTGGAGAAGAATAAAGCAGAGGAGGTGAGGGTGGGGTTGTGATCTTAAGTAGGCCTCACTGAGAAAGTGACATTTGAGAAAAGACATCAGGTGCAAAGGCCCTGAGGTGAGGGCATGCCTGATATGTTCTGGAAATAATGCGGAGGCCAGGGTGGCCAGAGAAGAGTGAAGAGGGAAGCCTAACAGGAGGTGGGTCAGAGAGACGAGACTCAACCTTGTAGGGCCTTGAGGTCTTTGAAAGGATTTTGGCTTTACTCTGAGTGAGATGGAAAGCTATTAGAAGTTTATAACGTAATCAAAATGATGTGTTTAATAGAACCCCCCTTGCTTTATCTTTTTTTAGTCCTCACCCAAGCACATGCATGTTGACTATAGAGAGGGGAAGGGAGCGAGAGAGAGGGAGAGAAACATCAGTGTTCGAGACACATTGATGAGTACTGGTTGCTTCAGCTGATTCTCCTACGCGCCCTGACTGTGACCAATCCCACAATCTTGATATGAGCCTAAAGCTGGGAATCTAACCCATGATTGTCCAGTTTACGGGAGGATGCTCTAACCAACCAGGCCACGCTGGCCAGGGCTGCCCTGGGTTTGTTCTGAAGAAAGAAAGAGTTTGGGTGGTGTGGGGCAAGGGTAGAAGAGGAAAGATCATCTCGTTCTGGCCTTTATCTCTCCATTCTTGCCTGATACCCTCGTCTACCCACTGGCTTAAGTTTCTGCCTTCACCTGAGGAACTCCCAGATGCAGCCTTTATGCTCGTCTCTCGTCTTGCTTCTCAGTGTCCGGTACATGCCTCCAACTGGATTGCTCACGCAGCTGCAGGCTCAGATTTAGACCTGAACTCCTCTACCCAGCACTCGCACTCAACCCCCTTTTCCTTTAGTTGTGGAGTCAACCCTGTGTGATCGCCCCGTCTGGAGATGTAAGCAGTATCTTCCCCTTTCTCTCTGTTTTCTTTTTGACTCGCAGCAGCAGCAGCAGTGGTGGCGGCTGCATGGGCGCTAGGAGCTGTAGCTGTGGCTGACATTACTGAGCGCTTACTCTATGCCAGTTACCTTCTGAGCATGTTGGCACGGTCACCTGGCAGGTCCTTTGATCTGTTTCCCTGCTGTGTTCTGTATTTTCCTTCCCTGTCCCCACTGCCTCTTCCATAGTTTCTTCCCGCTCACATGTTCTTTTAATTTATTTTATTTTTTTAAAGATTTTATTTATTTATTTTTAGAGAGAAGGGAGGGGAAGGCAAAAGAGAGGGAAACATCGATGTATGGTTTTTTCTCGCACATTCCCTACTGGGGTCCTGGCCCGCAACCCAGGCATGTGCCCTGACTGGGAATCGAATGGCGACCCTTTGGTTCGCAGGCTGGCACTCAGTCCACTGAGCCACACCAGCCAGGGCTCACTTGTACTTTTAATCACATGCAGCCTCTTGGCAGTTTTCTTTGTCTCTAGCTTCTTTCCCTGTAAGCCATCCCCAGTGAGTGACCTCACCCCATACTTCTTCCAGAGGATGAGTTCTGATCCTATTGCTCGTATAGGAATTTTTGGTAGCTTCTTTTGGGAGGAGGGCAAAGTGCAGGGTCCCCACGCTGGGCTGCAGGGCTCTTTGTGTTCTGGCTCTGCCTGCCTCCTCAGCCACCTTTCCTCCCACCCTACACGTTGCACCATGCCAGCCAAACTGGAGTGTCCTTGTCCCTGAACCCATTCCAGGCTGCCTCACTTCCGTGCCGTTGCTTATGCTTTTCCGACCAGCTGGCGTCTTCCTGCTACCTTCTAAACTGGGTGAATTCATCCTCTGAACTTCCACTGAGTTTTATCCTGTACGCCACTTAGGTTCTTTCTTTTCAGTTTCTGCTTTTCCTCACCATGGTGAGGCCCTACATGGCAGGTGTGACGTTCCCCTCCTGTGTCCCTGCAGTCCAGGGCCACACGAGTGAAGAAGTGCTGGGGAAAGATTGGCGAATCTTTCAACCTGGAAAATTTCATGATGGCTGCACCTTCACTTGCATGCTCCCCAGAGCTCTCTCCAGGGTTGGTTTCTTTGTTTGTCTTTCCCTTCAACATATTTCTTTCTTTCTTTTTTCTTTCTTTCTTTTTTTTTTTGAGCATTCCTTAACTTCCAGGAAGGTACCTGAGGAGGAAGTACCTCTTGTCCGCAATCCATTGGGGAGACTTGGCAAACATCCGCGCGTTGCCCAAGGCCTGGGACCGAATTTCGGAAGATGAACACCAAGACCTGGTACAAGGTACTGGTTTCCCCTTACCCCTTCACGTCCTCCTCTCCTGCCCCTTCCCTTGTGTCTCACTTCCTTGGAAGCATCATGGGGAGGCCCTCACAGTGCCTCTGTGTCTTTCATCAGTCCGGTGTTTTGTGTTCTCTGGAGAGGTGTTAGGTCGCAGTTGCTCTTTTCCTGTTCCAGATGTCCTACTGAGCGTGTCCTTCTTCCTGGAAGAGTAAGGAAGCTGTGCGTTTTTCTGGAGACGAGAGGCGCACAGTTGAAGACCGACGGAGCTGAACTCTGGTATTTCGAAGACATGCGAACGTTGCCACGGGACACATCCGGAAAATGGTCTGGAGCCCGAGGACTGGCTCCTGGGAGAATTGCGCAGGGGTTTCTGACATTGGGGCTTCTCCCTGCCAGGTCACAGCTGAGGGGACTTGGGCCATCCCTCACTCTTTCCTGAAGCCCAGGGGAGTGGGCGGAGGCCGGGGGCAGGAGCAACGCCAGAGGTGTAGGGAAGGGCAGGACGGGTTAGAGAGTGGCACCGCCCTCGGCGTCACCCAAAGCTCTGAGCCTGGTCCACACCAAGTCCTGGTTTTGCGTGTTTGTGTCAGTGACCGATTCCTTGAAGAATGAGAAAGTGACCGGTGATTTAAAGAAATAGGGGTGATGTTGGCAGAAAACAGTCATTGTTTTCCCATTGCAGTAGCTCCTCATCGGCAAGCCCATTTCAGTTTCCAGAGCCTGCCGCCAGGGGGAGGCGGTGCGGCACGGACAGTTCTGAAGGCTTTGCTTTGAAGGTGTTCCCCTGTTGCTCTTACCGTCGGAGAGTAAGTAACTGGGGCCAGTGGGACCCCTGAAATGGCAGGGGTTCTATGACCAGTGCTGGCAACTGACTTGCCACGTTCCTCTGATCCTGGGAGTAGCTGCGTGGGTGGGAGCACCCCAGCGCAGAGTCAGGTGCTGGGTTGTGTGATGTGCTCTGGGGACCGAGAGGAAAGGGAGCCCTGGAGAGGGTTGTACTTCAACTAGGGGAAAGGGTCAAACCAGCATTTCTCAAGCTTTAATACGCAGTATAAATCCCTGGTGTCTTGTTAAAATTTAGATTCTGATCCTGTAGTTCTGGGGTGGGGCTCTAGATGCTGTATTTCTGACAAGGTTCCGGGTAACGTTCATGCCCACGATCCAGGGGCCAGACCGATTGAAGAGGTTTACATTGTGTCACAGTAACGAAAGAGTTGTGTCTGAGGTAAACACAGATGCTGTGGGAGAGGAGAGATGAGGACCAGCACTGGCGACAGTGCGTCACAGTGACATGTCAGGTAGGCCCGAGGCTGACTTTCCTTGGCGCTAGGAGGGGGCACAGGGCGTTCCATGCGAGGGGGCGGTCTCGGCAGAGTTCGCTGTGCGCCTGGCGGTGTGCTTGGTGCTTTACACGAAATTCAAAGGGTGTAAGAGCGTATTCATTGAAAAGTTCCCCCCAGTCACTCAGTTCCGTTTCCTGGAGACAACCAATTCTTAATGTTTCTGGCGTTTCCTTCCCAAAATATTCTTTGCCTGTGCAAGTGCAGTGCCGGGTGACCTCTAGGGTCGCCTGTGTGGCCCCTAGCCATCTCACACCCGGGCGCATCTCCTCCCCTTCAGTGGGGCCACACTGACAGACGTGCTGGGGGGACGGAATGCCGCACGAGTGGTGGGGTGTCACTTCTGAAACTGCCCTGGGAAAAAACTGCAGCTTCCGTCTGGGCGTTGCCGCTCATTTGCTCACTCACCCGGGAGGAAGTCAGCTGCCACGCTGGGGGCAGCCCTGCGGAGAGCTCGTGAGAGACCCGTGCCTGCCGGCGGCCACCTGAGCAGGCTTGGAAGCAGATCCCCTCTCCCCCAGCTGAGACTTCAGGTGAGACCACAGCCCCAGCTGACAGCTTGACTACAGCCCCGTGAGGACCTACGCCAAAGGCAGCCAGCTAAGCTGTGCCGGGATCCCTGACACAGATGATAAATGTTGTAAGTCATTCAGTTTTGGAGTACTTTGATCCATGGCAGTTGATAACTAATACAACAAGCAGATATGTTTTTGTGTACTCCCCACAATTTTATGTAACTAGTACAATACTGTATCCCCAGTTTTTTACCTGTTTTTTTCCTACTTACTGTATCTTGGAGATTGTTCTGTGTGGGTACATAAAGAGCTTCCTTAATTTTTTCTAAACCAGCTGCAGAGTTTTCTGTCGTGTGGGCACACGGTGCTTTGTTGCATTGGCCCCTCACCGAAGGACGTGCAGGCGGTTTCCAAAGTCGTGGTGCCCGTTAGGTGTCCCGATGCCCACCCTCTACTGCCGCCCCTGCTCCCCCGCGATGCTGCTTTTCAGTGAGCCAATCGTACCCACCCACTCAGACCAAATTCAAAAAAGAAAAACAACTTACGTGGGCGTTTTTATTGGAATCATATTAAACTTAGAAACTAATTTAGGAAGAATTGTCACAACCGGAGTCCTTCTAACGCTCTTCCAACTGCGCTGGGGGCTTTGGTTCAGGTAGCAAATGTGCGTTCCTTTCTCTGTTCCCCTCATTTGGGAAAACAGACTCTGCATGTTCAGAACCCCATTCCCTGTCAGTGAGACAATCTGTTGGGATGAACAAACGCAGATTTCTTTCTTTCCTGTCTCTGCCCCATCCACATTTGGAAATCAACCTCAAGATTGTTCTCGTGGGCAGAGTAGGGGTTTTTCAAAGCCAGTGGGATGCCAGGTCCTGAAGAAAAGGACTTCTCCCTACCCGAGCAGAGTCCAGGCCTTGTGATTGTATTATGTCTGACGTTAATCAGCAAGACAGGGGCCAGGTCCCACCTGCAACTTGTACGAGCATCAGGTGGTTAATAATTCCTTCTCGTGAGAAGGTGAGGAGACTGCACGTTTGGAGAAGCAGGTTTGGGAAGGAGGGGAAGGCGCCAGTGTGTCGATAAGCAACTCAGGGAAAGCTTTCTGAATTGCAAGTGACCCGGATCTGGGTTCAAGTCTCAATGCAAGGGATCCTGGGTAAGTCATTTCCCCTCTAAGTTTCTGTTTCTCCATCTGTATAACGGAGATGATGATATACAGGGTCTGGCAGAGGTAACGCCTGCTCGAGTGTGGTTGGTAGTGTATGTGAATGTCTCACACAAGGTACACAGCAATTTGAACATGTCACCTAAAATGTCATATGGTGTGTTCCAGTGTGATATTGTTATGTTACAGAATTACATGCTTATGATTTTTGTAATAAAAATAAGGGGCGTTATTTGTGCCAGACCGTGTAGGTCCTCACAGGGTTGAGTTTTAAGTGAGAGGACGTACGTGAAGGCTTTTCATAAATTTATGAACATTTAAGGAGTTGAAATCCACTTGAGATTTATTAGTCACCTACTAAGTGCGTAGCTCTGTGCTGGGAAACAAGTGTGCTTTGAGGGTCTGGTGTTTTCGGAGCGCCCATGCTCGTCAGTGACATTGCCAGAATCCACTCAGTTCGTGGAAGGGGTCTTTCCCTTACACCACCATTTCCTGTCTGCCACAGAGGCAGAGGCATCCCTGACACCTGCTCAGCTGTGACAGGAGTTGGGTTTCCTGAAGACCCAGCCCTGCACGCGACAGGATCCCTCCCAATGGCAGAGGCAAGCGCAGCGCTACCCCCGTCTGGCATGGCGCTGGCACAGGAGGCCCCCAGGGCTCTCTGTGGCTGCAGCCCAGCCAGTTACACTCCCTTCTGACCCCGCAGCCAGGGGTGCTGGAGTGAATCCCTGGGCTGTCTGCCTGAGTCTGACTTACACTTCCGCCCTTTGTGCAGGGGCTGGGAGGAGAAAGCCCCTCCTTGAGGAATGAAGGTAGGGGGCTGCCCCTCCAGGCACTCTTCCTCCTCCTCATCATTCCTGGGAGGCTCCCTCTTGGTTTCGACAGTGCAAAGTCAGGTCATTTTTTTCTGAGCCTGGTATAGTGTCTTAGGGCCCTGGCCCCAGGAGTTCTGACCCAGTGTGTGTGGGGAGGGTCTCGGTATCAGCCTTCTTATCAAGTACCCCTCATTGTCTTTAAGAGATAACTTTAATCCTGAGAAAAAGAAGCAGCTCAGAGAGAGCTGGGTAGAGAGTAGCCACAAAGATTGCCGTTCTCTGGGGAAGAGACTAGCTTTAAGTAACTTCCTCATTGCACTGCTGCTTCTTTCTGTTGCTTCCCAGCACCTACCTCGTCCTCCATTCCAGCGGGCTCTGTTCCCCCCACCCCTCCATGCTGTTTGGAGTGGCGTAGTAGTAACGCGTACTTGGTGCCTTGCAGCCCGCCCCCTGTGTGTTTGCTCATTCCGAGGCCTCCCTGTGCGCCCAGCACAGAAACGATTACCAGTGGTACAAAGAGAAGTCAGGGAAGCACACACAGCTGAGTAGGCCAGGCAGCTACGTAAGCCCCTTGTGAGAAGCGCTTTCATAAAGGGCGTGCAGGGCATGCAGTGGACCGAGGAGAGGGACTGATTCTGTGGGGTTTTGTGGGGGGAATGTAAGAGCAGATCCCCAGCAGCTTCATTTCAGCAAGAATCTTCCCTCTGGTCTCTGAGTGATAGAGGAGGGAGTCGGCCCGCCGGCCGGATGGCCATCGTGTGAGCTGGAGCAACCGACAGCGCGCAGGCTCTGCTCCTCCCGATTCAGGCGCGTGCAGTAGTGCTTAATTTACACCAAGAGCCCAGACTAATAAATCCTCTACTCAATTGCAGTCCCCACGGCGTGTTTATAGGCAGCAGCTGACTTTTATCAGCTAGTTTGTTCTTTCATAGAAGAGTTTTATGAGGGTCTCCTGAGCTGGCTCTTAACGTGATGGAACGTCTGCAAAGCGCACCCATAAATCCTCGGCACCTGCCAAGCAGAGGATGCTGTTTTCCAGGCATTTTGTCCAGCTGGAGGCTCTGTCCCTTTGCCCAGTTTGCATTTTTGCACTTGTCTCTTTAAACTTGGATTTGTTTTTCTGCTCTCTGTGGTCTCTTTAAAGCCAACTGAGAAATGAGGGGTAGGAAAAAGGAACTAGAAAGTTACGTCTGGGCTAAAAATTACCCCTGGCTTATGTTGCTCTGAAAGCTGGTTTTGATCCTTCTGGTGAAAGGGAGACATCAGCCTTCCCAGCCACACGCACCCCAGGGCAGGGGACTGAAGGGCAGGGCCAGCCAAGCCTCCTGTTAACCATTGGACTCTTCTGGGCCATCACCCTTAATACTTGCCAAAGGCCGGTACCCTAGCTTGTCAGTTCTGTAAATCAAAGAACCAGCTTCAGAGGTCCTTTTCCCAGATGGTCTCCAAGCATGACATCTTTTCCCAGCATTTTGAGCTCCTCCAAGCCAGAGATGAAATTCAAATGCCCTCCCTCCTCCAAATAAGGCAAGACCTGGACACTCTGAGGCCGCTGGTTGGCCGAGGTGGACTGGTTCCTTGGGAAAGCAGCGAACGCCTCAGTGGAGCGTGCTGTCCATTAGGGAGTGTTGGGCAATTCGCCTCTGTGTTGGCAGGTCCTCGGTGTTTGCTCAGGAGACCTCGAGGCCAGAAGACCCCTGGGGCTGCGCTTCATGTGGCCCCACCCTTTGCTCCCTTTCCCTGGGCCCCACTTCAGAGTGACTTCCTGGGCATGTGATCCGTGCTTACAAGGGTCCCCAGCTCAGCTTAATGCTCTGCTGTCACCCTCTTAAAACTCTTCACAGTTTCTGAGCAAGAGGCTGGGTTTTCATTTTACATTGGGCACTGCAATTATGTTGCTGATCTTGTTCCACTTCCTCTGGTTCTCCTTCAAGTAGTTTCCCCAGAGCTATGGACAGACCCTCCCCTCCCCAGTCTAAGTTCAAGCCTGCACGGGGCAGGTTACTTGTCTGTTAATGAGCAATGCGGCCTTGCCCCACTCCCGAAGGCTCCTGTTACCCAGTCTTCTGGTCACAGCCAGTCTACCAGTCTCTGTCATGTGACAGTGCCTCTAACTTCCCTGAAGAGGTGCCTCCCAATACCAGCTCACTAAGTGTTGTCACCTGCTCCTGGCCCCTTATCACCCTTCAGAAGAGACTTCTAGTCAATGCGATTCAGAGGAAGCTGCCCACTCCTGCAGGGAGGCTGGGGTCTAGGAGCTAGACCAGGTGATGGAAGTGAAGAGGGCAGGAGTGGACCCCACCCCAATGACAGAGCCACAGGCCAGATGAGGCACGGCATCCCCTCCCTTCCCCAACCCCTCCTGGCTTGGGTTCCCAGATCCACCCGGCATTGCCACACCAGCGGAAATGGGGGTGGCTGTCCCAGCCAAACCCTGAGACTGGCAACAGACAGCCCCACTGGGCCCAGCCACCACATCAAGGGCCAGTTCCACCCTCCTATTTGTACCCCCTCCCACCTCAGGCTTTCCCGCCTCTCCCAGAGAACCCAGCTTGTAACTTCCGCCTGGGGCTGGGGTCAGCTGAGGGCCTCTGTGTGGTGCAGAAGGTTCTGAGCAAGGAGCTGGGACATCTTCCACTTACCCCGTGGGGTCTGAGCAGGTGACTTGACCTCTCCGGACCCCAGTGTCTTCATCAAAAAAGCAAACACAAAGTGGGGTGATAGGCAAAAGTTTCAACTTCACAGGGCCGCTGCCAGCTAAGTGGGCTAATACACATGAAAGAACTTTAAATCACACACGAATTTAAGTAATTTTCCTCCGAGAAGCAGCAGGGTGTAATGGAAAGAAGGGTTTGGGAGCCACTGAGAATAATACTGTAATTACCACTTATTGAGCAATTTCTCTGCTTCATGCTTACGTCTAGTGCTTTCACTGGGTTGGCCAAAAATCCTTTTTTTTTTTTTTTTCCATAAAATAAAAGACTTTTTTTATTTTCACCAATAGCTTTATTGATTTGGATATTTTGAGAATGTGTGGTAGAATGTTTATTGTTCTCAATGTCTTGATTTGATCGCTATCAGCTGCAACTGGTCTACCCACCATGGATCATCGTCCAACAAGAAATCTCCAGCATGAAACTTCACAAACCACTTTTGACATGTTCGATCAGTCACAGCACCTTCTCTGTGTACTGCACATAGTTTTTTGCATTTCAGCTGTGTTTTCACCTTTCTTGAAATAATAAAGCATAATATGCCAAAAACATGCATTTTCTTCCATCTTTAACATTAAAATGACTACACAAAAATTCACCAATTTGGTAAGTTTTTAAAAAAATGCATACTAGGACTTCGGCCAAGATGGAGGCGTAGGCGGACACACTGTGCCTCCTCGCACAACCAAAATTAAGGACAACAAAGATTTAGAAACAAGAAAACAACCAGAACTGATAAAAACTTGAACTGTATGGAAGTCCAACAACCATTCATCCAGACCGGTAAGAGGGGTGGAGTCAAGGCAGGAAAAAGTGGAGGCTGGTGGACCCAGGTGTGCAGGCAGCAGCAGCTGGCAGATTCCAGGTGTGCAGACAGTGACTAGCAGACCCTGGGCATGGGGTAGCAATGGTGCAGACCCAGTGAGGCCCCGCAAGGTGGCTGGCTGACCAGGTGGTTCCACATTCATGTGCAGATAATCCAGGCGAAGGGGAGGCAGTGGAAGGGACTGTGAGAGAGAGCGGAGCAAGCGCCATTGTTCCCTCTCGGACCCTGCCCCTACATATAGTGTCACTACCCAGCAACCGGGCTGCCCCACCCTGGGGAACACCTGAGGCTCTGCCCCTCACTACGTAATAGTTGCGACCAGATGAAAAAAAAAACCAAACCCAAAAATGTCTCAAACCAGAGAACAGATCAAAGCCCCAGAGTCAATTCATCTAAGCAATGAAGAGATAGCCAACCTATCAGATGCACAGTTCAAAGCCCTGGTGATCAGGATGCTCACAGAATTGGTTGATTTTGCTCACAAATTAGATGAACAAATGAAGGCTACAATAAGTGAAATGAAGGAAAATGCACAGGGACCAATAGAGATGGAAGGAAAACTGAGACTCAAACCAATGGAGTGGACCAGAAGGAAGAAACAAACAACCAAATAGAAAACAAGGAAGAAACAAGAATTCAAGAAAAAAAAGAGGCTTAGGAACCTCCAGGACAGCTTTAAAAGTCCCAACATCCGAATTATAGGGGTACCAGAACGGGAAGAAGAAGAGCAACAAGTGGAAAACTTATTTGAACAAATAATAAAGGAGAACTTCCCCAATCTGACAAAGGAAATAGAGTTCCAGGAAGTCCAGGAAGCTCAGAGAGTCCCAAAGAAGTTGGATCCAAGGAGGATCATGCCAAGGCACATCGTAATTACATTACCCAAGATTAAAATGGAGAGAATTCTAGAAGCAGCAAGGGATAAGAGGGCAGTCACCTACAAAGGAGTTCCCATCAGACTGTTAGCTGATTTCTCAAAAGAGACCTTCCAGGCAAGAAGGGGCTGGAAAGAAGTATTCCAAGTCATGAAAGGCAAGGACCTACATCCAAGATTGCTCTATCCAGCAAAGCTGTCATTTAGAATGGAAGGGAAGATAAAGTGTTTCTCAGATAAGGTCAAGTTCAAGGAGTTCATCATCACCAAGCCCTTATTACATGAAATGTTAAAGGGACTTATCTAAGAAAAAGAAGATAAAAAATATGGCAGTAAAAAGACAGCAAACTCACAGATATTAACAACCACACCTAAAACAAAAGCAAACAACTAGAACAAGAACAGAACCACAGAAATGGAGATCATATGGAGGGTCAGCAACAGGGGAGTGGGAGGAGGAGAGAGGGGGAAAAGGTACAGAGAATAAGTAGCATAGACGGTGGGTAGAAGATAGACGGGGGAGGGTCAGAATAGTGTGGGAAATGTAGAAGCTAAAGAACTTATGACACATGGACATGAACTAAAAGGGGGAATGTGGGTGGGAGGGGGTGTGCAGAGTGGAGGGGAATGATGGGGGAGAAATGGGACAACTATAATAGCATAATCAATAAAATATATTTTTAAAAAATGCACACTAATGTGACAGCTATCACAATACAGTCTAACAACATTGTTTCAAATGAAGTTAAAGACAACTAAGTGCTACTGGTCATCTTATGGAAAAAAAACGAACAAATGTTTTGGCCAGCCCAATATATCCATTACAACAACCCTTTGAGGCAGGTACTGTTTCCTGGGTTTTACAGATGAGACTAATTTAGGAAGGTCAAGTGACTTCACCAAGGTCACATAGCTGGGTTGAGACTTTTCAAAAAATATTTTTAAAGATTTTATTTATTTTAGAGAGGGGAAGGGAGGGCGAAAGAGAGGGAGAGAAATATCAAAGTACGGTTGCCTCTCATGTGCCCCTGGTTGGGACCTTGTTGGGGACCTGGCACACAGCCCAGGCATGTGCTCTGGCTAGGAATTGAACCGATGACCCTTTAGTTCACAGACCGACGCTCAATCCACTGAGCCACACGAGCCAGGGAGAGTCTGAGATTTTAATTGCTGAGGCACTCTATCTAGTGTTCCGATCTACCACGTAGTTGTCTGAGACAGAGCTGATTCGGTGTCCTTAGTCACATCATCTCAATCCCTGTGCGCCCCAGTTTTCTCCCTGTGCAGTGAAGACCCTTGTCTCCCTGTGACAACCCCTGTGAGGAAAGAGCTCGTGTGTGGAGAGCGCTGGGCATGGTGCTGGGCACCTTTTTCCCCACCAGCAGTCCTGGCCTCAAGAGCTCCTTTGGGTTGGATGGGGACTGAGTGCAGTCTTTGCAGCGGGGGCAGGGGCAGTGGTTGCCAACACAGGCCTGCGATCCGTGGAACAGGCAGAGGTTCTGGTGACCGCCCAGTGAGGGCAGCACAGCTCAGGTAGGAGCAGAAGGTATGTCATTTCCTGGCGACACGTGGCTACACTTCAGAGGCAAGGCCAGCAGACGTGAACCTCCTTGTTGCCCAGGGTAATCCGGGTACCTGTCTCATTTCCATCTCTATCTGTTGAGATCATCACGATTCTCCGCAAGTCACCAAAGCCCCAGCATTCGCGGGAGGAAGCACCGCCCTGCAGCAGGCCGTGCAGGTATGTGTGAGAACCCCCAGCATCAGCTGCGGGGGCTGCAGATCCCATCGCTTTGGGGCAAGGCCCAGGACGTGAGGAAGGCGCTTCTCTCCCACAAAGGACTTCAGCCTAACGGCTTGCTCCACCAGCCATCCCCAGGCCTGGCAGCCGGGCCCGCCACGAGACAGCCAAGGGGACGTGGGGCTGCTGTCGTCGTTCACGCCCTGTGAAACTCCCACCCAGTGAGGAACGAACAGGCTCTTGATCGGCGAGCATTGAAGAATTTACACCAGTGGTTCTTATTCTTGGCTGCAGTTGGAGTCTTTTAGGGAGCTTTACCAAGCACGGATGCCTGGGTCCACCCCAAGATTCTGATTTAATTGGCTGGGATGCAGGAATTTTGAAAGCACATTCCCTCCCCAGTGACTTTACTGTGCAGCAAAGGCTGAGAAAAACTGCTTTTATACAACTCGTTTGTTTAAGAAGCTTTCTTTGGGCGTCTGCTGCGTGCCAGGCCGGGCTTTGAGGTGAGCAGAGGAGCCTGGCCCCTGCACCCGAGGGAGTGCACTCTGGTGGGAGAGACAGAGCGAGCAAGGAACCGGAAGTGGGTAAGTTTGGATGGCAATACTCGCTGTAAAGAACAGTGACAGCACCGAATGACTTGGAGAGGGGATGAGAGGAGCAGAGGAAGCTTTCTGAGGAGGGCACACTGGCGCCGAGGCCTAAAGGACGTGAAAGAGAGAGGCGTTTATCCTCTGGCTGAGCAGGTCTCAGTGTGTGGTCTGGGGACACCGAGACCTTTTCAGGGGGTCTGCCAGGTGAGCAGAGGTTTACGAAGACGCTGTTCGTCTTTTCTACTCTCGTTCCTGCGTGTGTGCAGGGAGGTCCGAGATGCCCTGGGAGGTGTGATGATGTCAGAACTCGGACAGCTCATGGGGTATGGGACTGTGGATTCTAGCATTTGAAAACATTCTCAAAAATAAAATGAAACAAAACATTCTTAGATTTAGTTTCTATTTTGGCAAATGTGGAGAGAGACAACCCACATGAACACAGACAGAAGTTCGCTGGGGCCCTCAATTGTTGAGAGTAAAGTGGAGTCGTGGGACCACAGAGTTTGAAACTGCTGATCTGGCGGAAGAGGCTTCCAGAGGATTCCGAGGTGGGAACCAGTTCAGGGTACGTGAGAATAGAAAAGAGCGGGAAGGCCAGGGGACTAGAGTGGAGGGGAGGGGAGTAATGGCAGGTGGAGTCCCAGACAGCATGAGAAGTGTCAGGGGTGGGGGCGTCCAGCTGGCTTCTGGAATGGGGGGGGCCCTGGAGGGGTCAGGGCTACAGTGATAATCACAGCTCTGGGAGAATGTGCGCGTCTGGGGGAAAGGCATCTGGGGAACTTTGCTGGGGAATCCCAACCTGCAGGATGTGGCCCAAGTGTTGTCAGTGAAGTCAGAAGGTCCAGAGTAGGGGGGCAGGGGCGGGGGCGGGGGCGGGAGCCAAGGAAGAGGACGGTTTCAAGAAGGAAGGGACTGTGGGGCTGGTAAGTGTGCAGAGGGGTCATAGGGAGTGGGGGTGGGACCAAACAGGTGTGGGGAGAGGTTCTTGGGTGGGGGAACACCAGTTTGCACTGGAGTGAGGGGTAAAGGAGAGGAGGATGTGGAAGTGGTGAGTGCAGACAGGCTTGAAGGGGGAACAGAAGAGAGTAGCTTGAAGGAGATGCAGACGGCGTTTTCTAGGATGGAGGGGACAGGCAGCTTTTGTGCACGCTGAGAGGGGATGGTTGATGGCACCAAGTCCCAGAGCACAGGTGAGAAGCCGGCTTAGGCCTGGGGTGGCAAGGGGGAGGACAGAAACAGTTCCAGTGAGTTTGAGGGGAGGGTTAGAAGAGGAGGGGGTGTCTTCTGGATGGCAGGTGGGAGGAAGGTGGCTTGCTCAGGGGGGAACAGACAGGTGGAGGTTTGAAGAGAGAGGGAGAGGTTTGGATGGCCGCTAAGGATGCTGGGTGAGGAAGCTCTGGGCTCAGCAGCCAGCCTGGGCTTGAGACTTCTCTGACCTCTGCACCCAGAGTGGACCTGGGGGGCTCAGAAAACACCAAATGCACTGGCTTTAGGCCGACATTCCCTTCAAAAAGCCACTGCTACCTTCTCCAAATGTTTCCCAAATATCCTCTCCATGTTGGGAGGCTATGGAGGGAAGAGGAGTGGGAATTAACACTCTGACTGACGAGGGGAAACAGAACAGGAGCTCTCGGGAAAACCTGTGAAGGCAGACAGGCAGGCTCCTGCTGCGAAAGTCCTGGTTCCCCGATCCTGCCCCCGCACAACGACGAGGATCCTCCTCCTCTTCCCACGCTTCCCTTCCTCCCACCGAGCCCGCCCGTCCCCCACCGGGCTCCCCAGCCTTGACCCCTCCCTCCTTTCCGCCTCCACCCCCACTCCAGCATATCAGTCCCCAGGACGGTGGCGCTGTCTACACCTCTCACAAACCTGTCCGTTCCTCTTCTTTCTCACTGTTGGGACTGTTGCTGGCCTCTTCCCCGAGCCTCTCGCCCTCCGTCCAGTCCGTTCTGTACCAAGAGGACTGATCACAAATATAAGTAACCATGTTATCCTTTTACTTCAGAAGTCTTTCAGAGATTCCCAGAGCGTCTCGGTAGAGACCCAAACTCTTCACCTTCTCCCCTTACCCTTTCATGGCTCAGCTGAAAGATCGCCTCCTCTGTGAAGTTGACCTTGACCACCCAAGCTGAGCCTCCTCCCTCATCTGAGTCCCCCTAGTACCGTGTACTCCAGTAGGACAGCCCGTCCCACTTCGTGGTAACTGGCTATTAATACGCTTCTTTCCTTTCCCTGGACTGTGAGTTCCTCCAGGCCGGGGGCCAGGTCGGATCCTCTGTCATGGCCCAGCAAGGAACAGCGTTTGGAGCCTTGTGGGTGCTGAAATGAATGAATCAATCAATCAACGTTCTCATGCGTCTTGTGTCATCAGTGGGGGAACCACGGCTAGAGCTATCTTTATTTGAAGATGTGTGTCCAGTTTTATACAACCCAAAAATGCATAGTGGCTCACAGACCCAAGGAGGGGGCTTTGCAGCACATGTGGAAGAGGGCTCCGGCCCTCAGGAGTGTGCCCAAGGACTGCTGGCCCCTTGCGTCCAGCTGCCCCTGCAGAAACCCTCCATGAGGTCATTAGCCAGGAACCCTGGGGAGCCCTGCTTTGCCAGCAGGGCCTCTGGACAGGACAGGCTCAAGAGGCACAGATGGCCAGGAGGCCCAAGAGAGGTAGCAATCAGTCCTCAGGCTGGCACAGTTTGCCCTGCCCTGAGGCAGGGGGCTGCGTAAAATGAATCCTGCTCCAAGAGGCCCTGGCTCCCCACGCCTGCGTGACAGCCTGGACATGCACAGTCACATCTGCAGGTAATTTCTGCATCCATCTGCATTGGAATGGATCTCATTCAATTAATTAGAACAACACCCTCTGTCCCAGCACCATCTCAGGCGGGAGGGGCCCGGGGCCCCTGGAGAGCACGTTGCTCAGGCTGTGTGGTGGAACCCACTGTCTACTCGTGGGCTCTAATTGCATTAGGAGTAACCATGAGGTCATCAGACATGCTTGTTCCAGGCGGCCGGGCCTCCCGCCGCCTGGGTGCGTGCGCAAGGAGCTCCCAGGCCGTGCTGCCTGACATTTGCAATCGTTTAATGGGAATAAGTTCCATCTTTGAGCTCTGCTCAGCCTTTCATACAGCAGCCAAACTGTCCACCCAGGACAGGACATAAATCCTGCTGGCGCGTCACCAGGCCAGCTGTCCTCCTGGAGCTGCTTCCTTCCCAGAGCTCGCCAGGGGCAGCTGTTTGCACCCCAGTTCAGGAAAGGTCCTTGGGAACTTTTGTATCGGGAGCCAAGTTCCAGAGGAGCAGTGTCCAGGCTGGGTAAGTGACTGAGCAGTCTGATTTTTGGTTTTTTCATCTGTAAAAGGGGGTGATCCCTACTTCTCTCACTTATTCTAAGAACTAAAGGTTTCATTCAGCTATGCCTGACCACCTGTACAGAAAGTGTCTCTTTCCAGTGTCTCTTGACCTTGGGCAGGATACATAACTTCTCCGTGCCGCAGCTTCCTCATGTGTGAATTGAGATCACGATAGAGGCCATCTCGTTCCGCAGTTGTGAGGACCAAATGGGGTGCCACGTGTAAAGCGATGCAAACCGTGCCCTCAACATGGGATCCATTCAGTACGCATTAGCTGTCATTGCATTTTTTCAATTGACTGCATTGGTTATATTTTATTTATAATTGTTTATTGGGGCGACATTGGTTAATAGGACCATGCAGGTTTCAATTGTACATTTCTAGGATAGCTCTCACTGTGTTTATTTCTTTGTAGGATGCAGCAATAGAAAGGCCTGGTAAAGGAGATGATGGCGTGCTTTGGAGGTCCGTTCTCTCGGTGAGGTCCTAAGCTGAGATCCTTTGCAGCTGTGAAGAGGGGCCAATGGGAGGGCTGAGTTCCCAGCTGACCAGATGTCTTGCTCATCTAACAAATGGTTATTGAGGTCCTACTGTGGGCCAAGCATCGGGCTAAAAATATAGAATTGACAGGGACGTCTATCCAGGCTACGGTCATTCGTGTGATCTGGTGATTTTATTTTTCTCTTCACTGGGCTATCCATTTTTTGAAAATCACCAATGAAAGCAAAAGGTTCCCCAACACTCTCCCAGCTGAGCTGCTGGGTGGCTCTCGGTGCGGCACCGGTCCTGGGTGGCGTCTTTCCAGGCTCTTCTGTTTACTGCCTGCTTTTTCTAGTCTGAGCCGAGCTGCCCTCTTCCTCCAGGAAGTCCTTCCCAATTTCCCTCTAGACTGAGTCACTTCCTGTCCTTACCTCCCGATTCTTTGTCTTATCATGAACAACGAGTACATTGAAGTTGCTCGTCTATGGCGTAGGACGGCCAGGCACCATGTCTCTTGTTCCCTGCTCCAGGACCTGGTAGATGCCTGGCGTGGAGTAGATGCTCAGAAAATATTTGTCAAACAAAGGGGTGAAGCATGGACTTCGGGCCTGTGGCCAGGTGTGGGACTGGGGCCCCTAAGAGTAACCTAAGCCCTCAGGCCTCCCCCAAACCCAGCCCCCATGGAATGTCTCCAGGGCCAACGATCTCACTGCCTTCCTCTGGCTCCCGTTCCTCTTTTTAAGCCCATGTTGGTCAGGAAGGTCTTCCCCTCGTCTGCCAAACCTGCAGGAATAACTGAAGCCTGTCGCCCCAGAGCCAGGCAGCATGGAGGCAGAGGGGTGTCCCCGCTGCATGCCTCTCCTTGCTTCCCCAAGGAAAAGGCTGCACGAGGGACCAGAACAGCGAAGCGAGTGGGGACAGGGGGCAGGTTGGGAATGGAACTGACAAATGTCAAGCACATGTTCCCAAGGAAGTGGAATGTCGGTGTGGTGAGTGAGGCTTGGCAAAGCGGGCCTGAGTCTGACCGGAATCTTAAGACCTTTCCCGGTGGAGGGGCATTGGCAAAGAGGAGGGGAGAGCTCTCAAGCCATGCGCAGCCAGGCCCCCCCAAGGGTGGCGGGTGCAGCCGGTGCACAGGGTGGGGCCTCAGGAATCTGGAGTGCCTACGAGGCAGCGGTGCAGGAGGCAGAGTCAGGGCGGGACTCTCCAGAGCTCCAGTCTTCCCGGGCCAGGCTGCCTTGGAAGGAGAAACTCAGCCTGGCCTGGACAGAGGACCCCAGCACCTGGGTTAGGACTACTCACCACCAGGCAGGAAGGGGCCTCTGGCTGGGGCACCGTGCAGGAAGGAAGGGCTCCATCTAGTCTGGGTTGACCCGAAGACGGGGCCCCCAGCCCAACTACAGATGGGCCACTGCTGTCCTCTCTGTCCTCACCCCACTGTCCATTGTCACCTCTGCTGTGCAGGCCTGGTGCCAACCTGGAGAGATAAAATGACAACTTCATGAGGCCCCGGGGACCACCAGCCCGCACCCTCCTTCTCACCGCCTCACTCCCTAAGGAGCTGTTTGGAGTCTCTCTGGTGTCCCGAAGTCGCGTGTACTGAAGCACAGGGTGGTGGGACAGCTCTGGACCAGGAGGCAGGTGACTTGCAGTCAGGTGGCAGCTTTGTGAGACCTCGGGCACGTCTCGTCTCTCTGAGCCCTGAGTTATTTCACCGGCCGTGTGGGTGAGGGCAAGGATTTGGAAGTGCTCTTTGTTTTGGGCCCTTTCATATTTTGGAGAGAACTCTGAGGTGGAAGGTCAATCAGTAAAACAAAAATGGAGCTGCTCTGGTCGGAGCAGGGGAGGGCTGGGTCCCGCCTGTTCAGCCTGGACACCTCCTCCAGTTCCAAGGCTGAAAGCCATGGGGCCGCAGGACCTCTAAGGAACTTGCTGCCCTAAATTCAGCAGGGATCCTAAGCAGGTTAGGTAGGCCTGGGAGGCCAAGGGCAGCGCTATGGGCTGGGGCGATGTTAGCAAGTTCAATGGTAGGGAAAGGGGAGGCTAGGCCCGTTGGGCCTTGTCATGAAGAAGACAGCTCTTAAATAGAACTAGCTTCCAGGGAAAGGTCTTGCTCCAGGTGAGGGGGCAATAGGAACCACTTCCGTCCTGGGGCTGCACCTGGAGGGAGACGGGCACCTGAGCTTTCCTCGGAGGCTGTCGGGGACACAGTGCCTGGAGGCAGCAGACCTCCTGGCACCTGCACCTGGGGAGGGGGTTGGCGGGAGGCGAGTGTGGAGGAAAGCCTACCTCCTAGGAGGTAGTCACTCACTACCTAGAAGCGACTTGAGTCCTCAGGCCTAACCTTGCCCTCTACAGGAAAGCCGACTGAGAGAGCACCAGGCCAGACCCTGCCTCCAGCCTCTGCTCCGGAAACCCCCTCATTCCACGTTGTCTGCTTAATCCCTGTGAACAGCCGGCCGACCTCCGGGCTCCAGGGCCTCACACTGAGCCCGCCCCAGATCCTCACAGGCCTCCTTCGAAAAATAAATAAATACTTTCTCCATTATCCCATTAGCAGCTTCACAGGTTTTCCCGCTATGAGTTCCCAACTCCAGTGAAAGTGGAAACACGTGTCCTGAAGGGCTTCCGCTTGCCCCCCAGCCGCCATGGGGCCGGTGCTAAACTCCAGTGGGGAGTGGCGCCCGTCCACCTGCTGCTACCCACTGGGCAGACGAGGGTTCAGAACCAGCTCTGCTCCCCCAAGTTCTGCCAACTCCAGCAGAGACTGGGGGCCTCCACCCATCGTATGAAGAGCTGGGAGATGCAGCTTCTGCGCACGGCTTTTTAAGTGCTGTGTGTCTTCAGGTAAAGCTCTTTACCTCTCTGGGCCTCAGGTTCTTGTTTTAAAATGAGATTATAAAAGGAGACTCTAATTCCTGTCTTGAAGGTCTGGAGGATCAAAATTATCTTAGAGAACAAGGCAGAGTCTTAAGGGGCATAAGAGCTTTGCCAACGGCAGTGGGGTGCTTGGAAAAGATTTTACTTTTCTGGGCTTTGCTCCTGAAATTCAGAAAAGGAAGCAGTCAGGCCTCCCCTCCCCACACCGTCCTACAGCCCAGGAGAGGGGCCTAGGGAAGCTCAGACTCTCTGGAGTTGTCCCATCTGCCTTCCCCTTGGTGCCCACCTCCCTCCACTTCCTGTGACCACAGCTCTCTGAGAAGGTTCTGACAGCCTCCTCTAGCAGCCTCAGAGCCCAGTGCAGGCCTTGGCACAGACAGAACCCCGCTGGGAGCTGGGGATGCCTCTGTCTCCCCATTCCATCTCTTGGCTCCTCTCCCTTCCTTGCACGTGGCCCCATGCAAGGGGGCCCAGGGAAAGGCAAGGCAAAACAGCTCTTCGGCGCAGGTGGGCTGGAGTGCGGACTCTTTGGCTGCCCACTGGGCATCCGGCAGCTCCTTTAGCCTGGGCAGAGCCTGCGAGGTCTTTGCTGTGCCTTCCTGCTTCTAATGAAGGAGGACGGAGCCCCAGCTCAGACCATCTCTGAAACGCTTTGTCCCTGGAACCCCACCCTGGGGCCCCTCCCAGCACCTCCTGGCACCCCAGCCCTCTTCACTCCTCTCCTCTGTGAGCTTCTTGAAATGGGAAGGGTGTCTCGTTACCCTTGGATGAGCGGTGCTACCAGGCTGTGGAGTCAGCCCTGCTCCAAGCAGTGCTGTTCAATGCTGAGTTTGAATGGCCACTCTCTCCTTGACTGGCTGTGTAACCTTACACAAGTGACCCCACTTCTCTGCACCTCTAATTCTCTCATCTTTAAAGTGAAGATAGCACATGGCATTGTGGTGAGGGTCTGGTGAGACAACGCATTAGCACAGTACCTGGTATTTTATAAGCCCTCTGAAGAATAAGCTGTTATTATTCCTCTCCCTGTGTCCCTGGAAATCAGCACCAGGCCTGAGAGACTGTAGCAAATGAGCAGGCGAATGCATGCTCAGCCCCAGGCCCAGGGCGCTGGCTCCGCAGCCCCTCCTTGCGGTTCCTGGCTGGGTGGGACATGCTGTCAGCTCCGCGTGGTTTCTCCACGTGGGGAAAGCTGCCCAGACACCTGGGAGCAGCAGGATGACTCTGCCTGGGCAGCCTCGCAGCCCGCAGCCGCCCTGGGCAGACAGGACCCTGGCGCACATTCCTGGGTGGGGAGCTGGGCCTGCCCACCTGCACCACTGGGCTCGGCCTCAGTGTTTTCTGTCTGATGAGTTGGCCTCATCTATCAATCCAGCTGCTCCTCGCTGTGCGTCCGTGTCAGCCGCATGGGGCAGCACCTGGCCTTCCTTTCCATGCCTCTGGGAAGCCCCTTCTCACCTGTCTACCAGCAGCTCTCACTCTCGTGTTCCTCAAAAAGTCTCGTGAGATTAGTCCAGGGCCTTCTTCCATCTTGGACCTGCTCATCCCGCCTAAGTCACCTCTGGAGGGTGAGGTGAGGCTGGGGAGCCGCTGAGGGACACCTTCACTCGCTCTCTCTGTCTTGGCCGATGCTGGCCCTCCAGGGAGCAGAGGGGAGGCCCGGGTCTTCTCCCTCCCAGGCTCTCTCTCAGGAAGGGACTGAGGGTGTTTGGCGAGGGTCTCCAGGCTACTTGGGCACCAGTTTCCTTGCAGACCAGGGTGGGGGAGGGCAGGCCCAGTTCCTCTTACTGGATGTGAGTGGGGGGCTAGGCACGGCCTGCGGGGAGCTGGTCTGGACAGGCAGAAGGCGCGAGGCCTGACCACCTGACCTCTGTGAGCCCAGAGGCGACAATTCCTGTGCGATTCTCCCCTCTGAGTAGCTGTCCTGGGAAAGCTGGCAGGTCTGGGTCAAGGGGAGGGAGTCTGGTATGGACCATATTCAGGGGCGGATTAGCTGGGGGAACTGCTCCCACCAGCAGGGAGGGGAGAGATAAAGCCTGGGAGCTGGAGAAGGGGGCCCAGCACAAGACGTTCCCTTCCCTGACCCCAGGCCCGTGCAGAGCTGCGGCGGCGGCGGGGGCGGGGCGCCCCTTTCCCAGGGTATGGCCGGTGGTGGAGCCCAGCATTTTCTCAGGCCCTTTATTAAATTTCTCAGGAGCATGAGGGGAGGTTATCCCTCCCCCTCTTCCCTGGGCTCCCCTTCTTTTGTCTCCCTTCCCAGGAGGGTCGGAAAGGAGCTTTTCTCATTATTGTGGTTATTAAAAAATAAATGAGCCAGAGACAGAGAGACGCACACAGAGACAGAGACAGGGAGGCTGAGGGACGGAGGCGCGCAGAGGGGGACAAAGGAAGACCGGCCGACAGGAGAGGGAGCGGGGAAGCACCAGACGGAAGGAGGTGGGCCCGGTGACTAGAGAAAAGTGGGTGGAAGAAAGGAGACTTTGGAGCTGCTCGGCTCTGTTTGGAGTCACACTTGGTACATAGCGGTGTGGCCTTGGGCAAGCTCCTTCATGGGCCTGAGCCTCAGTTTCCTTGTCTGCCAAATGGCAGTAGTAATTCTCACTTTGTACAAGAAGAGTATCACTGTGAAGCATGGAAAGGTGTCTGTGCAATACCGAGCGCAAGGCCGAAACTCCGATGTCCGCGGCCTGGCTTCACATGTAGTGCCTGCTATGTGTCGGGGAGGTGGGGGCAGGACACGGCAGCCAGAACTCGGTGGCACCCGGTGAAGTCCTGTTGTCTAGGCAGGGGCAGGCCTGTGAGTGACAGACAGAGAACCTTCTCTGAGGAATGACCGATCCAGGGGGTCAGCCCCATTTCCTCATTCCTCCCTCCTGTGAGCTGATTCTTGTCTCCTGAGTGGAAAACAAACATGTTTTTCGGTTTCTCCTTTTATCTCCCCAATTAAGGACTTGAATACTGGGCTCTGGAAGCAAACACACCTGGCATGGAATTCCAGAAAGTCACTGGGAATGTCTTTAAGGGCAAAAGGGCTAATACTGTTTGTCATCTACGGTTGCTTTTAGAATTGCTTTCCTGAAGTGTAAAATTCAGTTGTACAACCATGCACTTTAAGTGTGCAATTCGATGACCTTCAGTGAGGGTCGTGTGATTGGAGAACCTCTCCACGCCCCGCCCCAGACGGCCCTCGCACCCACAGTGGAGTTCATTCCCTGTCCCCGCCCTGAGCCCAGCCACTGCCCATCTGTTTTCGGTCTCTGGGACCTGCCTCTCTCCAACACTTCCTGTGAATGGAACCCTAAACAGGCGGCGTTCGGTGTCTGACTTCTGTCATTGAGCATCACCTTTTGAGCCTGGCCCGTGCCGCGGCCCGCAGCGGTATCTCACTCCTTCTCACTGTTGAGTCGTGTTCCGTGGATGGGTGGACCGCAGGGGGTCTCTCCATTCACGCAGCTGATAGACATGGGGGTGTCGTAGGGCATTTTAAGGGGTATCAAAATACTGCCCGTAAAGTGATGAGGTCAGTACGTGTCACAATTTTAAACAGAGGAAGGACAGAGAGAAAGAAATTTCTTTGCAGGCTGACCCAGTGCCAGGCCCAGGTGGGGGCCCTTTACAGTAATTTACTCCTGGCTCCACCCCTCTGGGGTGGGCTGGACTAGCATCCTCCCTGCTTGATGGAGGAGGAGACCACGGCTTGGAGAGGGGACTGGTTTGTCTGCAGTCCCCCTGGGTAAGTGTGGAGCGGGGATTGAGCCCTGGGAGCTGGCTGCAGCTCTGCGGAGGTGGGGGTGGGGGACAGAACCTTCCCACTGCCCTCGGGGTGAATTCACACAGGCCTCCTCTCTCCGCCCATGCCAGCGCCTGCCTCCACCCACAGGGCCTGCTTCGGCCTTTAGATCCCCCCTCCCACCACATTCCCGCAGAGGCCCCAGGTGTGTCGCAGCCACTGTGTCAGGCACTGCTTCACAGGTGCTGTATCAGTGACCCACTACAACCCTCAGGCAACCCTGGGGCGTGGGGCCATTGGTGTGAAGACTCGGAGAGGTTCGGAAGTTTGCCCGAGATCACATAGTTCATGTAAGTGGTGGAGCCCAAATTCCAGTGTCTGCAGCTCTTTGATTCCAAAGGCCACTCTCCCTCCCCCTCCCTCTGCTCCCACCCTCCCAGGGCCTGGAGCTCTGCATCTGGCTCCCAAACGACCCCCAAGGGAAGGCAAAAGACACTGGGCAAGGGAAGGGGGATTTAGGGAGGAGGCAAGGCACCGCTTCCCTGGGGCTGGCAGGCCGCTCAGCCCAAGGCCCTCCCTTGAGCCCCAGGGCCATAAGGGGTGCTGAGCCACCCTCTCCTCCCCTCCCAGCGGCTGCTGGGAGATAGTGCTTTTTGCAGTGGGCTGGCATTGGGATTTGCAGACCCCACATCTGACTGTGAAGGTTTGGGGGTGACTGCGCATCTCATCTCGTCTGTGTGAAAGGGAGAGGGGTCAGGCCTCTCCCACTTCCCGGGGTGACTCCCAGCACACTGCAGACAGCTGTGCCCTGTCCTCCGAGTGCCAGCCCAGAGGGGCAGGGAGCAGGTTTCCACAGAGAAGGCCATCAGAGCAGGGGTGTCAGTGGGGGCTGAGTGAGGGTAGGCCGCATGGCCTTCCTCTGTGTCTGTTGGTCTGTCCAGGATGGATGAAGCCTCTAGCTCTGTGTTCCTCCAGTTACCTCCCCTCTGATTAGGGCTCCCTGAAGGCCGGGCTGGGACCTCAGCCTTTCCTCACACCCAGCTGGAGGTCAGCAGGAGGCAGCAGAGCTGGGCTGGGGGGTGGGGGTGGGGGCAACTGCCCGGCCACAGCTTTGGGTTCCCAGAGGAGAAGCTGCGTGACGAGCATGTACCCGGGTTAGGCCCACGGGAGCCTCTGAAGGCTCCGGCTTCCTCCCCACCAGCAGGTCCGTTTGGGTGACTGCAAGGGGCTGGGATGCTGCCACCTTCTCAAAGGTTCCAGAATCCTCTGAGAGTCTGAGCCAGGCCTGGGGCAAGGCGGGGCCACCCAGGATGGGGCAGGGTGTGAATGTCACATTGCTGGAGCTCCCTGTCGCTTCCCACTATGCTCAAACACACCGTGTCACAGCCGCACAGGCACACAGAGACCCACATGAGACCCTCACGCTGACACACACACACTCACAGACGCCCTCTGCCCAGACACACAATGTCTGTCCTTCCGGTCACACACACTGCCAAGGGCTAACACACACGGACAGCCACCCTGTGCAGGCACTTAGAGTCATTTGCACACTCACATGCACTTCTGGGGGCACACCCAGGCATGCACACGTCCCTGGGCTCACTGTCAGGTGCACAGATTGAGGCCCATCACAGACATTCTCAGCATGTCCTCGTTCGGGCTGAAGGGACTGTGAAAGTAGCCTCAGCCCCCTCCCTGGCAGCACCCCCGGCCCTCCTCCGCAGCTGCTGCAGTATCACCCAGGGAGAGCCCAGCTCTTCCTCCTCACTCAAAGGTCAAGGAGTTCTCAAGACATCTGACTTTAATCCAGTGGACGTTGTTGATCTGGTCCTTTGGGAACCGCCTCTGGTGACTCAAAACCTCAGGTGCTGGAGCCCAAGGCTGTCTCTCAAAGGGAAGGGGCTCTGGGAAGGGGTGGACCAGTAGGAGGGTTCACAGGCGGCCCCAGCCAAAGAGAAGAATTGGTTTGAATTAGGGAGGACACCTTGTCCCATCCAAGTTCAGAACATCCATTTTATTTGTTTCCTTAAACAAAAGGAGAGCAAGGGGCCCAGTCCTCCGTCCCTGTGATGTCCTCAGCAGACAGGGGAAATGCGGGGGTGAGGTCCAAGGCAGGGACAGGCCAGAAAACCTGAGCAGGATGGCTGGTCTCCACACCCTCCCCCTCGTCCGACAACAACGCCCCCCACCTCCCGCCCCCCGTGCAGAATGGTTTGGTGAGGAGGAGAGGCAGCCTGGGCTTTGGGGGAAGGGACAAGGAAGGGCTGAGGGTCAAGTGAGGGAGAAGCCCCGCCCTGTCCGCAGCCAGAGGACCAGAGTGAGCACCTTGAGAACGAGCTGGAACAAGACTTGCCTCCACTGGGGCCTGAGCTCCGGCTCACTGGAGCTCCGCTCACTTTCTCCCCTCGTTCGTTCTTGGGTTAGAGCCTTCCTCTGGGCTCCCACGGCTCCTGGACTGCAGCTGGTGTCTCTGTATTGTGACTAATTATCGGCCTCCCTCTCGAGATGGTGACCTTATTTTATGTTATTCATTCACCCACTCATTCATTCATTACTAGATGCACAACCTGGGGCCATTAATCATCTTCTCTAAAGGATGGATAATAGTAGTACCCTCCTCAAGGATTTCAAGATCAAACATGTCATTATAGATGAAGCTCATGGAACATCACTTGGCACAAGGTAAGTGCTATGGAAATGTTTGCTTTAAAAATGTACAAGTCTGGGGGGCTGGGGAATAGAATGGTGTGCCATCCCCCCGCCCCTTTTTTTTAAGAGAAAGAGAAAGAAATGTCAATATGTTGTTCCACTTAGCTATGCATGCATTGGTCAATTTTTGCATGTGCCCTGACCAGAAATTGAACCTGTGAACTTGGCGTATCTGGAGGACACTCTAACCAACTGAGCTACCTGACCAGGGCTATGGGCATTATCCTTGATCAAGTAGTCACCTCAAGTAGTCATTCAAGTAGTAGAACGGCTGATGGCTGCTGTGGTGGGGAAAGCAGGATTTTACGAAAGCACCAGGCAGGGGTCCTCACTAGTGACCTGGGAAGAGGCCTCTGGAGGCAGGGACATTCAAGGTGAGACCTGAAGCTCCCTTATCCTCACTCTTCTTCCCGAGCAGGGTCTCTGGCATCAAAATCTGTCCATCTTGCCCTGACCAGTGTGACTCAGTGAGTTGGGTGATGTTCCACAAAGTGAAAGGTCACTGGTTTGTTTCCTGGTCAGGGCACATTCTAGGCAGAGGGAATAGCATGTGCAAAAGCCCACAGGACAGGACGTCTGGGCCCAGAATACACGCTCGGTCCATATCTGTTGAGAGCGGCTACACCACTCCATTTCTAGCTCCTGCGGTGGAAACTCCCATTTCATCTTGTGGAAGATTTGTGGCGGCCTCATGAGAGGGGGGCCGATGTATTCCCACGTCACAGAGACGCTGAGGCCCAGCGGGTTACACAGGTGACCGAAACCAGAGAGCTAGTGGGTCAGTAGTAGAACTGGGACTCTCCACCTTCTCTTTCATCTGGCTTTAGAGGGTCAGAGGACTGTTTCTTTGCTGCTACTGTAGAGGATTCCTGAACAGAGACCAGGCATGAACTGTCAGGCTAGGGGCAGGCCCCTGAGGCCCTCTCCTTTGAGATGCAGCCCCTGGAGTCTCTGACTTCAAAATCTGTCCATCCGCCCTTACTGGGGTGGCTCAGTGGGTTGGGTGACATTCCACAAAGTGAAAGGTTGCCTGTTGGGAACTGCCCTGCCTGGTGTCAGAAGCTGTAACCCCCATGGCTAAGGCTGAGTGAGTGACCTTTGGACCATAAGCCACTAAGGAGACAAAGCTTATCTCCCTGGCAGGGGTGCCACCTCTGCCCCTTTTACTTCACCCTGCCTGGCCCCCAATGCATGATCGGTTAGCCAATGATGGGTAAGATTCCTCAAGGGAGGGACGACCTAAGACAGGCACAGTCACGAGGCCTCAGGAAAGGACTTGGGGGGCCATAGCAAAAGGGGGTGAAAGTCTCCTAATCTCTTGGCTGCCTTACTTCCCCTGCCTGACTTAAGCCTGAAACAATGACAGAGGGCAGGTTCCCCAGGGTGATCAGGCCTAAGAAAGAATACATAAAATCCTGTGAAACCTGCTTTGCTAAGAATGCTCTCAACTAAATGATAAGGGTCCAAGCAGGAAATGAATTTGTTTCCCAAAGTTTTGCAGCCCGTTAGGTAACAGACCCTGACTCAGAATAAGCCCTCATAGTTCTTTGTATGCTATCTATTGTTTGATCCTTACTGCCTGACAATGACTAATGAGCTTTACCTGTATTCCTGCGCAAAATGAACCCAGTAAAAGCCCATTGAGGAAAAGGCTCTTGGCCCTTCTCCTTTGAGAGATCAGCCACCTTTCGTCCCCAGGCAGATCATGCCTTGGTAGACTCATTCTCATCTGTGGTGGCCGGAGGGGCCCTGCAGGCAGAGACCCCTCACAGTTGCTAGTTCATTTCCCTGTCAGGGCACATGCCTGGGTTGTGGGTTCAGTCCCCAGTCTGGGCATGTATGAGAGGCAACCGAGCAATGGTTCTCTCTCACATTGATGTTTCTTTCCCTCTTCCTCCCTCCCTTCCTCTTTCTCTATAAATAAATAAATAAATAAATAAATAAATAAATAAATAAATAAATATTTTAAATCTGTTCATCCTGAGCCTGTGGTCTGACCTCCCACACCCGGCTTCTCAATGGCCTGGACTGAAGACCCTGGCTCACTAGGCCCACCTCTGCCCATCTCTCCCTCCCTGGAATTCTTGGGCGCTGCATCTGGCTTCTGTCAGAGCGAGGCCTCGGGGCCTCCGCTCCCCGGGCTGTTCTCAGGAGTGTGTCTGCAGCTGTGGCAGATGTGAGCCTGGGCTGAGGCCACGGTGCGGGGTGGGGGCGAGGCCTGCCAGCACGCCCCATGTCCAACACCCCTTGCTAGGCCCCTGCCCAGCTGCAGTTTTCCTACCAGACCCTTCGGACCAACACATCTGGGGACAGCAAGGACAGCGTGTCTCCCTTCGGAACAGTGAAGTCCAGGAGGAGGCCATGTGTGGCTGTGAGGGTGCGGGGCCGGGGTGCTCAGGTCTCACCGGTGGCCCTCAGCACCGTGTCTGGTCAACCCCGCCAGCCTGTCTGCAAGTTTAAAAGGCTTCTCCCTTAGGGTGCCAGGTCTCAGACCCCAGTGCAAGCACCAAGCCCACTACACAGATAGGAAAACCGAGACCTGGGATGCTCGGAGGGGATGGGGGCGGGTCTGTCCGCCCAACCTCCCAAGGCAATCTGTCTTTCCTGGGAGAGAGGAGACCAGTCTGTCTGTCCTCCCACCTCCTGTCCTCGGGCCACTCAGCCCCCAGCCCCTCTCAACGCTCCCTGGCCTGTCCCCATCGACCCCCTTCCAGGGAATGTGATGAAAGGTCTATTTATTATACTTTAGCTCACACAGTTGTTTCAGATGTTTCCAATTCGTTCGCCTGCTCAGACATCTGTTCCTGGTTGAAGTCAGAAAAGAAAGAAAAAAAGACCACTCGGTGCATTTTGCGCACCCTCAATCTGAGACGTGGCCTCGAACTTCCCCACCCTCTCTCTCTCCCATGCCCCCCAACGGACCCTCACAACCTGCTCCTCGCCCCCACCCACACTCAGGTCCCATTCGATTTCTCCCCAACCGCACATGTGCACACACCCCATGGATGCGCTCAAACCCTGACGCAGACATGCCTTGTTCTATTGAGTGGTGCTTCGAGGTGCTTCACAGACGTTGTTTTTTGCAACCTGAAGGTGAGTCCTTCCACCAGCAGAAGGTTATAGCTTGCTTTATTGCTGTGCCGTCTTCATTGCGGCAGCCAGCAAGTGACTTGCAACGTCTCTGAGGTGTGTCTGTACCCAGCTGACATTCGCAACCCTGCCTGTAGAGCCTCCTGCCTGCACGCCTCCTGCATCTGTCCCCTTGTGGGGACACACATCTCCATCCCCAGGTCCTTCACTGTCCAAACACCCTACAGGCCACAGGCGAGCCTCACAGCCCCAGAGGGTGGCCTGTAGGCTGGGTTCCTGACCCTCTGTGTCCTGTGACCTTGCTCTGGTTCTTCGAGTGTCTGTTCCCTTGTTTATGGAATGGGGTCGTCACCTTCCTTACCTCATGGGGCCATTGGGCTGGTTAAAGTCTTGTGTGTAAGCACCTGGCCTGGTGCCTGGCAGCTGGTGCACCTGGATCAGCACCTGGTCATTGTTACTATCGCTACTCCCCCTTCTGCTGTGCACGCACCTGCACCCCCACACACAGCTGCTCCAGCACTAACTACACGGGCTCAGGATGGGACCGAAAGATCTCTGGGTCCCTGGGAACCTTGAGGTTCTGTGATTCCTGACGCCCCCCCCCCACAGATGTGCGCAGCTGTACATGCATTTGTGCTTAGTGACCTAGTCCAACACAGACACGTAAGCAAATGCACATGTGCTCAGAAGCAAAGCCTCCCGCTTACACACTTATTTTTTTCCACTGAATAAATTATCCTTATTTAATTTTCAGAACTATGAATTGACTCATTTAAATAGAAAAGTTTGCATGCGTGCATCTGAACACCGTTGTAGTGGAGATTAAACCATTTTTTTCAGTTATGTATACTGGAAATGATAATGCAGTGTGGGCAGGCACGCTTGTAAATTGCCCATCATGAAATGTGCAAATGCATTGAAAGAGTCTTCAAAAAAAATCCACTAAGGCCTCTCACAGCCTCTCACAACAATGCCAGCTGGCACACTGATACAAATGTGTTCATGGAACACTCACCTAGCGGGGGAAGCCTGTACTACAAGGGGCCTGCCCTCCAGAAGATAATTCCAGTTTTTTGGGGAGGGTCCCCACCTTGTACTCATATTATTTTTCCTTTTTTTAAATCAAAACACACAAACTTTATTTTTTTGTTTCATAAATTACTTTATTGTTGTTCAATTACAGTTGTCTGCATTTTCTCCCCACCCCCTCCAAACCCACCTCCCTCCCTTGCTTCCACCCTCCCCCTTGGTTTTGTCCATGTGTCCTTTATAGTAGCTCCTGAAAACCCTTCTCCCCACTGTCCCCTCCCCTCTCCCCTCTGGCTATTGTTAGATTGTTCTTAATTTCAGTGTCTCTGGTTATATTTTGTTTGCTCTTTTCTTTTGTTGATTATGTCCACTTACACACTTCTTAACACATATGCACCACCACAGTGCACACTTGTGCTTGCACTACCCTTCTCTCAGTTCATCACACGTGTACACCCAGCTCTACACCTGGTAATCCCCAGGGGGAGGGGTTAAAGATTAGTGGGGTGGGGCAGGTCTGCGTTCCTGGGACAAGGGCTGGGGTGGGGGGTGGAGGGAGGAAGTCACCTCTCCCCAGCTTCTCTGGGGCCCGGAGTTGGAGGGCAGGGAGATGATAAACACCTCTCCTGATGCCTGGCATTGTCCACCTCAGTCCCCCACCTCTGGAGGATCCCCTGAGCAGCTCCGAGTGAACGGGATGCGCTGGGTGGGGGTGGGTGAATCCGCAGGGTCAGAGTGATGACTCCCCTGTCCAGATGGTCCATTCGTTGGCCCTTCAGATCTAGGCTGTGAACTTGGAAACAGCAGCCCGCCTCTGTCCTCTCGCCTCTCCCAGTTCCCTGCGACCACAGGTAGCCTCCATCACAGCCAGTCAGACCAGCCCAGGACCTCTCCTGCCTGGGGTGCTCTAGGCAGGCCTAGCTGACCCCTCACTAGGCTCCCGGAGGCCCCAGCGTAACGGGTGTGGTGGTGGTGGGCTGCTGTGGGGCTGAAGAGCTCTGAGAACAGGAGGCGAGGAATAGGGTGTCCAGGGCCCCACCTGGCACCCTCTGCTTTTCCCCAGCTGACCCTCCGGTGTCTGTTTCTGTGAGTCACGGCCCCTTACCACCCACACTGCACACCCCAAAGCAGCTGGGAGAACGGATTTTGCTTGTTAGATCTCAGTGATCCTAGAGCAGCTGAGGCACCCCTGCCCCGTAGCCAGTTCAGCTCGTGCGTGTGTCAGGGGGTCTTAAGTCAGAGTCCCTCTGCCGGGAGCACCCCAGTGCCCCAGCTCCCTTCCCTGCCCAAAGCCCGGGGTTCTTAGACAAACCAGGGCCGCCGCCTCCTTCTCTCCTCTGTTCTTAGAGTCAGAACAGACCTGAGCTCTCAGCTGTTGACTTGCTCTGTGATTTGGGGCAAAGTATTTAACCTCTCCGAGCTTTGGTTTGTTTCCCTGCCAAGAGGGAGGACAGAGGCCTTGTGGAGAGAACCCGTGGCCATTGTGGCCACAAAGGCCTGACCCTTTGGAGGTGCTCATGGAAAGCTTGTTGACTTAGGGCTGGGGCCAGGCGGCCCGTTGCCCCTCCAGGGTGGGCTGCACCCTTGGGAATGTCCTCCACTCCCATTCGTGCCTCCACCTCAGTAGGAGGGGTGTCCTTCCTGGATGAGGAGGGGCGGCATCCCCCTCAAGGAGCCTTCCCTGGCTCTTCCAGTTTTCCTGTCAAATCTCCTACATCCTAAAGACCACAGGCCCTTGGGGAAGTAGGGGTGCTACTTGGTGGCAGGTGGTGCGGATGGTGCTTGGAGGTGTCCTGTGTCCTCTGAGGGTGACCTCTTTTCCCAGCCACAAGGGGGGACTTCCAGGACATGAGCCCTTCTTCCCCTCCCCATCCCAAGGCCAAGGGCAGTGCTTGCTACTGCTACACTTTTGATTGCACCTCTGCCAAGTTTGCAATCTCATGCCCACCCCATTTCTACCCTTGAAGAAGGCTTCTGCGCATTTGTGGGTTGGGGTCAGGAACTGTGGAGGGAGGAAAGGAGAGGAGCTCTTGCCTTGATCCTCACCCAGGAAATGATATCAGATGGGAGGAGAGAATAAGGAGCAAACGTGTATTGCCCCCCACAGCGCTGGGCACCGCATCGGCATAGTATGTGTGCACCAGAATGTAGCTCCGTGAGGGCAGAGGTTTTTCTGTTTTGTTCACGCCAGTGCCTGGCACATGGTGGGTGCTCAGCAAATATACGCTGACTAAATGAATTGTACCTGTCATTCTCTCACAACACTGTGAAACTGGTGTAACTATTATCTCCATGTTATATTATCTTCACCCAAGGCTCAGAGGGGTTAAGTGACTTGCTCAAGGTCACACAGCCAAGTGAATGGCAGATCTAGGCCCGTCTGGCTGTAAAGCCCTTACTCGGTCCACCTGACTCCTGAGCAGGCCCAGATGATCTACAGACACACATGTCACAAGGAACAGATTCAGTCCCACCCGGGGAGCTCCTGCCTGACTCGGCTCCCCGCCCCATCCATGCTGTCGCTCCACCTATGCCCCTCTTGCCTCAGACCTGAGTGCATTGCAGGGCTGGCTGCCCTGAACTGAGGGTTCACTCTGCAGGGTGGGGGAGGGACTCCCCCATTCCCTGTCTCCTCCCCTCAGAGTCCAGGGCTCCAAGTGGGGCCTGAACCTCATTGGCTGTCCAGCCTGCTCTGGGCAACTCCCGTCTGAAGTGGGCTGGCAGAAGGAAGGGCTGGCAAGAGCTCTGTGGACTCAGACCCAGGACCCCTGCCTCCCACCCTACCCTCAGGCCAGCTCCCCAGCTGGGTCTCCAGGGACCCAGGACCAAGCCCCTCCGCCCCCGCTGCCCCTGTGCACGTCTCTGGCTGGCCACCTTGCCTGCACGCTGTCCCCCTCCAGTCTGCCAGGCTGCCCCGCACATGGCAGTGAGGGCAGCCAGGCTCTCAGGAACCCGGCCGTGTGACACCCCCGCTACAAAAAGGAGTCCTTGCACCTCCCAGTGTGCACTCCATCATCTCCTACTTCCACCTTCGGACCTTCCCCTGAGGCTTAGGGAGGCTCAGTGACTTGGTCAAGGTCACACAGCCTAGTGAACAGCAGACCAACCTGTGCTCTCTGGTTCCAGCGGAGAGTCAGTTTCTCCAGGAATTTTTATGGCTTATCCGTCTTTGCTCAGGGCTCCCATTTGCCTCCAATTCACCCCAGAGGAAGCTCAGTTCCTCTGAATTGCAATCCCTGCTGCATTATTCATCCCTCTTCCCCGCTGGGCTGCCCTCAAGGGCAGGAATGAAGTCTGTCTTATTGTTTTCTGGTTTTTGTTGTTGTTGTTTTAGTTTAGACCTTGATATATAGTAAGCGCTTAACAAATACTGATTGAATAAATGAAATGCGTGAATGAATGGGAGCTTTAGCTGTCTCCTTATAGACACCCTGGTTTTGCTTGGAGGGGCTGGGTGACTCCTCGGTTCCCTCCTCAGCGAGGTGGAGGAAAGCTGATGGCCAGAGGCTTCTCGAAGCTGTTTCTGCTCTGCCCGCCATGTGCCCAGGGTGTCTGGCTTCCCAGTCTTGGCCCTGCAGTCCCAGGGCCGTGGGCCATTGCTTTCCTGGAGGGGCAGAGCGTGTGGGTTGAGATCTGCATATCCTTCATTCCACAGAAGAAAGCCTGAGTCTCTGGTTTGGCATTCAAAGACAATCCAGTCTCAGCCCCAAGTTCTTCCTGATTTCCTCCCCCCCCATTCCATGCAGTGCACACACGTGCACACGCACACACATGTACCTGCTTACAGACACTGGGCAGAGCGACCGCTCGGCTGAGGCTGCGAATCCAACCCCGCAAGAAAAGAGGGTTTGGGGCCAGCACGTGTTGCTAGTTCCTGGCCTGGGCTTTCCCCAGCATCTCAGGGTGGCAGAGGAGCATGGGTATCGGGACACTGGAGTTTGTATCCAGGCTGATGGTGTGCTCTTGGGCAAGTCACTCAGCATCTCTGAGCCTCAGTTCCCTTATGAGAAAACTGGAAATGGTAATACTGTCCCTGTGGGGGAGCTTTGGTCAAAAGAACGGAGAGTGTCCTCGAAGCTCACTAGATGCTGAGTCACCTGGAGAACGATTTAGTCAAAACCTGCTCTGCGCCCTGGTTGTGGGGCCAGCCTGCAGGGCACCTGCCTGGGTTGCGGACCAGGTGCCGTTGGGGTGTTGGAGAGGCAGCCGATAGGTGTTTCTCTTGCACATGGATGTTTCTCTCCTTCTTTTTCCCTCCCTCCCGCTCTCTCTAAAATAAATAAATAAAATCTTTTTTAAAAAGTCTGCTTTGTGCTCAGGCCCCTGGTGAGGATCTGAGAGACCCTAACGTGTCCGAGGTCCAGCTGCTCCTGCCCGTGGAGACTCGAGATCCTGCCAGGAGAACGGACACACACTCAGGAGCCGCGCTGGTCACGTGATGTACGGGCTACACCGCAGGCTGGGGGAAAGCGTTGCAGTGAATATGACAGGCAAATAATTACAACTCTGGCCACATACCAATTTATACAACTTAAAGGGAAAACCCCTCAAAGATCCCAGTAGACGCAATCATATGGATACAAAATTCACAGGAGACAAATTATAAATGTTTAGTGGTAGGCATTTGTTAAGTATATTCCATCTTACCAATGATCAAAGAGAGGCAAGTTAAAGCAATGATAACATTGAATCATTGTTACTGTCATTGTTGCTATTGAATCAGCAAAGTTACTGCGCTTGAAAGAGAGTACCCAGTGTAGGCGACATCATAATGGACAGGCGACCTCAAACACAGCCACCCTTTTCATTCATCAGTTCAGTGTTTCTCAGACACTGCTCCGGGGGCTGGAAAGCAGGTTGGCAATAGAGCTGCAGAGGCTTACAGGCACTCCCACCAGCGATGCGCCCCGAAGCCGTGTCTACGGCGCTGACTGACAGGGTTGAGTCAGGCGGTGGTTCACACAGCTGTGAATCCAACCCCAGAGTCTGTCATTACTGGTTGTGACACCTCACAGGGGCTGCCTCAGTGGGCAAGCCCTGTCTCCTCGTCTGCTCGCTGAGGACAAGAGCACCCAGCCCACAGCATTGCTGTGAGCACCAGGAGAAACAACAGGTGCAGGCACACCTTGGAGACGCTGTGGGCTTGGCTCCAGACCACCAGAGTCAAGAAAATATCAACAAAGCCAGTGACTCACGCAAATTTTTTGGTTTCTCAGTGCGTGTAAAAGTTATGTTCATACTGTCATCCATTAAGTGTGCAATAGCGTTATGTCTAAAAAAAAAGGGTGCACTCCTTAATTAAAACATACTTTATTTCTAAAACATGCTAACTATCACCTGAGCTTTTAATGAGTCGTAATCTTTTGGCTGCTGGAGGGTCTTACCTTTGGTTTGTAAAAAACGCGATGTCCGTGAAATGTAATGAAGTGCAGCGCAGTACAAGGAGCTGCACTTGCATGAAACACCAGGCCTCGAGTGGCTGCCCTGTGGCAGAGCCTGCGGAGTTAGGGCGTCCACTGTGCACTGTTTGTAACAGGGGAAACCCACCCAGGGGCTGGCAGTGGAAGAAGGGAGACGTGCGTTGTTGCATTCACCACTTCCCCTACGGGAGCCGTTCCAAATGGCACTTCAAAAGATCTTTAACGACACAGCCCCAAACTAGCAAAATGACAGGTGATAGAGACTGTATGCGACAGTCACGTAATTGTTGCAAAGCAGCCTACGTGGAAGGAATGAGTTCTACCACAATGGTAGGGGTGGGGGGGTTAAAGGGCCGTTCTAATCTCTTAGGCAGTCAGTCACCTCTGTCCTCTGACCTCAGTATCCCACCCCCAGGGGACCATGCGTCAGGGGCGGACCGGGGACTCCATGTGGGGCAGCTGAGCCCTGTCTCCCTGCAACAGGCTGGGACACTGAGAGACAAGCAGGCGCTGGGCGGGACGGTGCGCCATCACAGAGAGCTGGGCTGTGTGGGGCCACGAGTGGACGAGTGGAAGCAGAAGAAGCCGGTCTTCAGAAAGAAGGCACAGACGTGCACCCCGAAGTGGTGAAGAGGGAGAGCTGGAGAACGTCCCTGTCACCTTCCTGTTCCTGGGAAGCAGCCGGTCTCTCCTGCGCTTCCTTCCATTCCTCTCCCGGGCCCTTGTCGGATTAGGGGTTGCAGCATTTTAATAAACCTCCTGTTCCGTAAGCTGGCTTCAGAGGATTTCTGGGGGGGTTTTGCCACCAAGACCTTGAATTAAGATGGGAACATTCCATCTTACGTGTCAATTCCCCGGTGAAGTGTTCGACTCATTACTGGCAACAAAATATATTCGATACTATTATTTCATTTACTCCTCAGAGTAACCTGATGAGACAGAATGTATCATACCCATTGGAAAAAGGAGGGAATTGAGGTTCACTGATGCATTCAACAATAGTACTAGTTGAGTTCCAGTTCTGGGAATATGGAGAGACAAGGTCCCAGCTTTGAAGATGCCTGTATTCTAATGGGGAATATGGACACTGAAGAAATAAGTAATGAACAAGAACACATCAGGCAGAGATGAAGTGCTATTAAAAAACCATGCAATCTGGCTCATTAGAGCTACTGTAGATAAGAGCAAGCCTCTCTGAGGAGGTGGCATTTGGGCTGAGACCCAAACGACAAGAAGGGCCAGGCCACACAGCAGAAGGAAATGCAAGAGAAAGGCTTTCCAGCAGGATTGGGCTTGGTGCCTTCAAAGGACAGTGAGGGGACCCTCGTGAGCAGGGTAGGCAAGCAGGGGCAGGCTACCTAGAGTCTTGTGAATCAGGGGACATGTTTTTCTTTAATTCTAGGTAGAGCAGATGGATTTAAGAGCGTTTTGCTAAACAGTCCCCCAAGACACCTACATCTGAATCCCTAAAACTTGTGAATGTGGCAAAAGGGATTTTGCAGATGTGATTAAGGTAAGGTTCTTGAGATGGAGAGAGTATCCTGGATTACCCAGGTGGGCCTGATGTAATCACAGGGGTCTTTTAGAAAGGGAGGCAGGAGAATCGAGCCGGAGAAGGATACGGGATGATAGAAGTGGATATCAAAAGTGATGCAAGGAAGGGGCCATCAGCCGAGGAATGTGTGTGGCCTCTAGAAGGTGGAGAAGGCAAGGAAACATCTTCCCCACAGCCTCCAGAAGGAATGCAGCCCCGATAACCCATGGTAGACTGTTGACCTCTAGAACTGGAAGACAATAAACTTGTATTTTAATCCACTGCATTTGTGGTAATTTGTTATAGCAGCTGCAGGGAACTAATACAAGCACTATGATATGACTGATGTTGTTTTAAAAGTCAAAGTGATGTTGCGGGTGCAGGAGGGAAGCCGGGGGACCGGGCAGGCAGTGATGGTGCTTGGAGCAGAGTGCTGGTAGAGGAGACGGCACCCCATTCATGGATCCAGATCTCTTCTGGAGGCAGAGGAGAAAGCACTGGCTGCTGGGTCAGATGTAGGCAGGGAGTAAAGGCAAGATGCCCCCCAAGGATTAAAACTCTTGGGTTTTGCCTTGAGCAGTTGGGTGGCTGGAGATGCCATTTATTGAGACGGGAAAGAATGGGGGAGAAGCAAGTTTAGAAAAATCAAGGGTCTTGGATGCGATCCTCCAGCCAGCAAGTGGCCGATCTGGGACTAGAACGAGGGTGTCCTAACTGTCAGACCCAACACACTTGCATCTGTGAGTAAATCCCATTAAGGAAAAAAGTTTAGGAGATTTTTAGTTAACATTTAGTTAATACTGTATTACGATTCTCCAGAGAAACAACCAATAGTGTGTACGTTTTAAGGAATTGGCTCAAAATCTGCCCAGCAGGCCAGCAGGCTGGAGACCTTGGGAAGAGTTGGTGTTACCTTTGAGTCCAAAGGCTGTCTGCTGGCAGAATCCCCTTTTCCTCAGAGGAGATCAGTCTCTGTTGCATGGAAACCTGCAACTGATTGGGTAAGGCCCACCCACATTATGAAGGGTAATCTGCTTTACTTAAAGTGCACCAACCTAAATGTTAATCTCATTTAAAAAAATACCTTCACAGAAACATCTGGAATAATATCTGTACCATGGCTCAGCCAAGCTGAAACATAAAATTAACCATCACACTTACTTTTCTTCTTATTAGATAATATACTTTTTAAAAAATATTTTATTTGTTTATTTTTAGAGAGAGGATGAAAGGAGGGACAAAGAGAGGGAGAGAAACATCAATGTGTGGTTGCCTTTCCCGTGCCTCCTACTGGAGACCTGGCCTGTAACCCAGGCATGTGCCCTGACTAGGAATTGAACTGGCAACCTCTTGGTTCACAGGCTGGCACTCAATCCACTGAGCCATACCAGCCAGGGCAGATATTATACTTTTTATCTATATTCGTTCATGGTGGAAGTTCTCTTCCACCATGGGCAGAAGGCCAGAAATAACTATGGGCTTGCCCACAGTTATTAAGGGCTGAGAAGAGAGGTAGGCAGAGGGACAAGGAACAGGAGTCAGGACAGTGGAGAAAAGCATCCCAAGAAGGAGGGGATGCCAAGAGTTACAGAGCTATAGAGAAGGAGGAAATAAAAGGAGTTACAGAACACAGGGATTAGGAGGTTGTCGGCGATCTTAGCAATAGGTCATGCAGGAAGAGCTAGGGCGGTGGACGGAAGAATTCTTTCACATGCGGGCACTGGGAACTCGAGTCCAGCAGGGGAACAAGCCAGCAAGAGATTACAAAACACAAGGTCCAATAAAACAGAAAGGCAGCTGTGATAGGGAATGATGGGGCACTACTTAGACAAAGAGGTCAGGAAGGGCCCTTCTGACAAAATGGGGTATAAGCCGCGATTGGAAGGAAGAAAAGAAGCTGCCCAGGTGAAGAGCCATGGGAAGGGTGAGCCGGCAGAGGACCTGTGCAAAGGCCCTGAGTCAGGAAAGAGTGTAGAGTTCTCAAAGAATTGCAAGAAGCCCAGTAAGGCTGAAGCTGGGAGGCAATAAATGAGGCCGGAGGGATGTGGCCTTATAAGGGATGGTGTTTGGATTTCATTGTAAGTGGGACGGAAAATCACTGGAAGGTTAAAGCAGGGAGTGATTGATGGGACCTGCTTCATAATTTTCAAAGTTTTCCCCAGCTACTGTGTGAAGCCTGTGTTGCTTGGGGATAGTGTAGAAGTGGGGGAACCAGTCAGGGATGCTTACAACCACCCAGGTAAGCAGCGAAGGTGGCTTAAAGCGGTAGCAGCGAGGTGAGCAGTAGACAAGTTTTGCGAAACGGTCTGGAGGTAGGTCCAACAGAGTTTGCCAATGGAGTGGATGTGGGAGGTGAGAGAGGGGGAAGAATGAAAAACAACTCCCAGCTTCCTGTTTATCAGGTTCGCTGCTGTTTACCAACGGGGGAAACTGGGGAGAAAGAGGTTCTGGGTAGGGATCACGAGTTTGGTTTTAGGGGCAGGAAATTGAAGGAGTCACTCTTGGCTGTCTCGGCTGTCTTGACAAGGGTGGGGCTTGAGTGGCTGGGGGCCCAGTTGAAGCTGGCTGTGACTTCCCGGTGGCTCTGTCCCAGGTAGCTGGAGGATTCTCCTGCAGAACTCAGCAGAAAGGGGCGGAGGGATGGCAGGGTGGCTGAGATGTGGAGGCAAGGCCAGCGTGGAAGTCATTACCCAGTGGTCGAAATGTCAAGAATCCAAATTAGGAGGAAGAGAGCAAGAGGTTGGGAGCAAAAGAAGGTTCTGGTGGGCATCTGGGGGCCTAGGAGTCTGGGGTCTTAGAGTCCACCATCTCAGGGACGGAGCGCTTTGGGTGAGGCCAAGGGGGCGTGGCCATGCGATGGGGAGGCTGAGTGGAGGAGAGCATGGGAGGATGGTGGGAGTGGCATGGACCAGGAGAAGGAGGTCCCCAAAATGATGCTGGAGCCTGCGATGGAGAAAAGGACTTGAGACAGATGTCAAAGTCCTGTGTGAGCAAAGAAGTCACCGAGGGCCACCTGGCAGGTCCCCAAGGTGAGAAGAGGAGGGAGGTATCAGCAGGATGGCGAAGGGAGGGCCACGAAGAAAGGATTCGGGAGAGAAAGGTGCTTACTCCTCCTGTGACAGAATGAGTGGTTTTCCAGACCCTGCCAGGTGAGGGCTGCTTTGTCCCGGCGCGTGTTAGGGGAGCCCAAGCTCCTCCCATCACGCAAGGGGGAGAGTTGGGGAGGGAGTGTTTGTGGTGTAGCCGGTTCCCAGCTGACACAGGGGGACCTCTGGAAGGGACGCTGCCAGAGGAAAAGGGAGGAGCCGAGCAGCACTCCTGTGAATGACCCCCCCACCCTCTCTAACTGGGGCTCCCCACCTCCTTCAGTCTCTCCCTCTCAAATTCAGCCTTCCCAAGAGCTCCCAGGCACTCCTGCTAAAGTACAACTGCAGTCCTGCCTCTCACCTGCTTCATAATCCCCAAGGGGTTGCCCACCGCCCTCCAGGTACGGTCCCTGCTCTTCAGCTCGGTATCTGAGGCCCTTTTGGATGGACCTCATCTGCTGCCCCCCTCCTGGCCTCTCTCATCTTAAAGCCCCGCAAACCAGTGCTACTTACAGCCTCTGAGCCTTTGCACATGTCATTCCCTCTACCTGGCAGGCCTTTTCCTCATCTCACGTGCCTGGAAAATGCCAACAAATCTTTCAGGCATCTCCTCCTAGGAGAAGCTTCTCTGACTCCCTCAGGGAGCTATGATCGGCCCTTCCTTTGTGCCATCACTTGCTTCATCTACCTGCCTCTCCCACTAGACCAGGAGCTCCTTAGGGAAACAGACAGCGTGACACCCATTTCCCTACGCTCTATTCCCAGCCTGGTGCCTGGGATGCAAGAGCACGCAGTGACTATGTAATAAATAAAAGGACGACATCAGAGGAACTTATAAGAGCCAGCGTACTGAGGACTCACTATCGTCCTTGGCACCGCGGACTGTGGTGCAGTAAATATTGTTACTAATATCCACTTCACAGATGAAGAAACAGGCGAAGTGACTTGCTGAGGACATGGAGTTTGTCAGTGGAAGAAATGGATCTTGAACTCGGAACTCAGGGTTCATCCTAGTGTCCATGCACTCACCCACTATCCTCTATTGCCTCCGTAAAGGAGAGAGCCACAAGATCTCAGAGCTCCTGGTCTGCAGGGGCGTCTGTGAGAAATTGACAATAACGAAGTCAGCTTTCCTTTGAGTAACAGCGAGGATCACAAACGCTGTTGGTTGCCTACCCGAATGCCCATTTCACCCGCCTTCAGTGCTTCTAGAGTTCTCCTCTCACCTATGAATGCCCCTGGCCACACAGTGCAGGGGCACCCCGTCTGGTCTCAGTTGATGTCAGTGGCATCATCTCTCTTGTCTGTGATTGGTTCATTGGTGGGTATGTGATCCAGTTGCCTCCTTAATTTTTTTAAAAATTATGGTAAAACATACATAACACAAAATTTACCACTTGAACCATTTTAAAAGAGACAGCTGAACTTGTTGCAGGACTTGGTTGGTGAAGATGTAGTGCCTGGAGCTTCTGCAGCCATCCTGGGATCATGAGGATAGTAGCCAACACATTGAGGTCAATAGAATGAAAATATAGGAAAGAATCTGATGTGATTGCAGAGCTACTGGATCACCCAACCTCAGTCCTTCTTGATACATGACATAATAAACCACCCTGCTATCTAAGCTCTTTTGAGTGGGTGGGTCCTCTATTACTTTAGCTGAAAGTATATTGATACAGTAGCAGTGCAGGTGGTAGAAGAGCTTTTGCCTGGCAAAGGATGACACAAACTATACAAACTTCAACAATCTCTAGGAGCTACTGCCCTGGTCTGGTCCACTAACCTTTGGTCTTTGAACGAGAATGATGATCTTGGCCTGGGTAAGTAGTGATAGCGACTTGGGACATCATCTGAGGGTACACTCTGGCAGCCTGGGGGTTCAGTTTACCAAACATCAAATACGTATGTTCATGGTGCTGGGACCACGAGGATGAATCAGACACAGTCCTTGCCCTTCAGGGGTTCACGGTGTAACGGGAGAGATGATCACAGGCCAGTGATGAGTGATGTACAGTCCACATCAGGTCCAGAGGCTGATGGGCGAGGTGGCCAGGTAAAACTTCATGTAGGCATTTCGAAGGATGATAGGAGAAGGGTCAGAGAAAAAAAGCATTCCTAGGCAGAATGAACAGCACATGCAAACTCAGGGCAAAATGTTTCTCTCAGGGAAATTACAAGTCATTTCGCATAATAGGAACTAGGCTAGCTGCTTTCAGATCATGTGTCTCTGAGCAAATTACTTGACCTTTCTGAGGCTCAGAATTCACATTTATAAGCAAAAGAGAAAAAGAAAAGGAAAGCAAAATGGTTGCAAAATTAGGTAACAGGATGCATACATGCAAGCACAGTGCTTGGCGTATATTAGATGCACAAGAAATCCTCTTTATTCTGCATCCACTGTTGTCACATGGTTCTAATTCCTTATCTCCTCTGACCCAGGTGGCTTGCTTCCCTTCCTCACTCATTCCTGAGCCTAGTAGTGAGCACTGCCTCCCCCACCCCCCCTCCACACACACACACACCAACTCCCACAGACTTTACCTCGGGCGAGAAACCCGAGCCCACTGCCTGGCCTGAGACAGCTTCTAGGGCTGGGTGGTTTGTGTTATTCCTTCTCTTCTCTTCTCTCTCCCTTTTTTTCTCTAAATGCAACAAAATAAAACCAAACAAAAAGCCCAATGCCTGGCGTGGCTTGTCGGGGAGTTATGCAAGTGTGTAAAAAAATAAAATAAAATAAACATTGAGTTTTCAGCATTTGGGGCTGTTTGATTAGGCACGGAGCAGAGCCAAGGGCCGGTGAGACATCGGGAAGGCTCAGGGCAGAGGGGAGGAGCTGGCGAGGGGGCGGGAGGGGGCCCAGGACCAACTCGGAAGTGGCTGTTCGCCTCCTGCGGACTTGGCAGCGCTCTGGCTGACTGAGCCCAGGCAGAGGGCATTTGGGACCCGACTGCTCCACTTTCTCTGGCCATCCACCATCCCTGTTCCCTGGCCATCAGGACTCACCAGGGGTCACTCCACCCTTTCCCCAGTCAGAGCAAAAGACTCTGTGCTCTTTTCTCATCAGTCAGGGCTGCCCCCTCCTCTCCTGAGGAGGAGATTGATTCCACAGCCTGTCTTCATTACCCATCCACCCACCCCCAATCAGTATAGTTTTTCAATGCTCTAACTTAACTCCTGCTAACTACAGTTTTTGACCATTTTCCTTTACCCCGTCTAAAATTAAGCCGGAGAACGGCTGGGTCCCACTGGCAGAGTGAGTCCCCTTGCCTGCCTTCCTCAGGCTGGACTCCGACATCATCTGGGTCACTGCAGGTGTCTGTGGCCCTTAGGGAAGCATTCCACAAACACTTACAGAGCCCCTACCATTTACCAGACAGTTGAATCCTTTATTTCATTGAACCCTCAGAACAGATGACAGCCCTGAGTCTCAGAGAGGTTGAGTAACTTCAGCCCGACCACACAGCTGCTAAGTGATGGAGCAGGGATTTGAATCTAGGTTTTACTTCAAAGTCTCCCTCATTCTCCTACACCAGTTCCATGTGGAAGTGCCCTCACCTGGGTTCTAGGATCGTGGAGCCTCTTGTTTTCTCTGAACTGGGAAGATGCTCTGGAGACTTGACCCGGAGACAAGGAGGGCGTGGCCGGGACAACAGACCCTGTTGAGCTTGTTCCGTGTCACTTTCCAGATCCAGATAGGGAAACTGAGGTTTCGAAAGACTCCTCGGCCCTGTTCCGACCCCGGGATGCCTGGACCTGCAGCCCCGGCTCTGGCGCATGAAATCCGCGAGTCGCGGGCCGGCGGGGAGGGGCGGAGCGAGGGCAGAGGGTCTGCGCCAGGGTCCAGGGCACGCGTGCGGTTGCCAGCCCTGCGCTCCAAGCGCAGCGCCCTAGCTGCGGACAAGGGTGGGCGGGAGGGGGCTACGGACTCCCGGGCCTGGCGCTCCAGTCCGTTTTTTGCTGCGGATCCCGGGAAGGGGGGCCGGCTCGGGGGTGGGACTGCAAAGAGGGGGGATTCCCTCCCTCGTGCGAGTGGAGGACTGGCCCTTCTCCGGGCTGGGAGCTACGGCCGAACGGAGGCGCGACGGAGAGCACGAGCACCGGGCGGAGAGCGAGGGGCGGACCGCCAAGCCGGGCACTGGGGAGAGCGCGGGCCGGACCGAGCCGCTCCAGAGGACCGATGTGCCGGGTGGGGCGCTGGCCCCTGGGGGCGTGAGCCGCTGGCAGATTGAGCAACTTGGGAACCAGCGGGTGGAGCGCGGGAGAGCCCGGCGCCCAGGACAGTCCTACGGCGGGCGGTTGAGCGGCCGCTCCCTCGCCCCTCCCGGGTCTGCCCCCGCCGCGGCCGGCAGAGTGGAGGTGAGTCCCCCCTTAGGTGCCCTTTCCTCCTCCCTGGCGCCCCCTTCCCCAGGACCTGGGACGCCGCGGGCGCTTGCGTCGGCTCGGCGGAGCGGAGTTGCGGGGGGCAGACAGCGAGAGGAAGAGGACTCGGACCGCTCTGGCGGGAGAGGGCACCTCTCGGAGCCCCTCCTGCAAGCCCCGCTGCCCCTAGCCCGCGTCATCCTTCAAGCCAGGGGGCAGCCCCCTCCCGGCTGCTGCCTCGGGTTCTCCGCAACCCTGCAAACCCACCGATCGTCTTCACTCGCAGTTCTGAACGCCCCAGGTCCGCCAGCCCTGTTCAACACCACCCCTCGTCCGGAGGCTTCGATTCCTGCTCTCATCACCACGGATTCCCCCGAGTCCCACGGTCCCTGGTTACCCGCACCCCAGTTCCGCAGCTCAGGCCCGGGTCCGACGTGGCAGGCGGCGTGCGGGGCGACCCCTTAACTAGAGGTGGAGTGGCTCAGTGGCCCGCAGGGGCGAGCGCCAGGGGTCGGATGGCACTATTTGGTTGGGGAGAGGTGGGGGCTGTGTTTGCCCCGGGCTCCCAGGAGGGCAAGGGCGGATCCTGGGTGCGCGCACTTGGGTGCAGGAGTTTTCTTATGAAATCAGTCTCTGGACTTGGACAGTACGCTTGGATTTTGGGGGGCCGTGAGGGGGACTTCAGGGCTGCCGCCCCTCTCCCTGCACCTGCCGGGCCTCTCCTGGGTGGAGGGAGGGAGGAATTTACACGCCTGGAGCAGCGATGGAGGAATGAGAGGCAGCCTTCCCCGCTGCCCCTCGGTTTCGGGGGACGAGCTGGGGTGGGGGGCGGGGGCGGGGGCAGAACCTGACCTAGCTCTGGGGACACTCTGATCCCGGTGGGTCGGACAGGCACGTCCTTGGTCCCTCCCCCCGCCCGGCAGTTCCTCTGTCCCCACCCGCGCAGCCCACTCTGCAGCCAAGGCTCTCCACCCCCTAGCGAGTCTTGGGGAGGGCTAATGAGAAATGATGTGGATGGTTTACATTTTTGGGTGTGTGTCCCGCCCCAGACAGAATACCAATTTATCCTGATAGTGTTGCAGGCAAGAAGGTGAAAGGTATCCCAGCCCTCAAGGGGGGCCGAGTCCCCGCCCTCACTCCGCCTCCAGCTGTGTCCCCCTCCCTGACTCCCGGCCTCCCCCTTCTCCCCGGCCACCTAGCACGTGAGTCCTCTCTACTGGGTCTCCCGGCCTAGGTCTGCCTCTGTCTCCAGCCCCTTCCTCACCTGCCTGAGTCTAGTCCCCAACCTAGGCCGTGCCCCCCATCCCGCCACACACACACAGCTCCTTGTCCCTTGCCCCACCCCCAGACCCCCAGTCCTGAGTGAGCAAACTGGCGGGTCCCTGAGTAGGCCCTAACCACAAGACCCTTGACCTCTCAGTGCCGTAAACTGGGAGGAATTTTACTTTCCTCCCTGAGGAGTAAATGAGGGCCCAGCATGAAGCAGGTGGTGCAGGTTCATGATGAAGGCGAGTCCCTCACTCCCACCCTGGCAGAGACAGATGGCCCTTCCTCGACCCCTGGATGCCTGAGACCTTGACCGCTGCCAGCGGTTCCCATGACTGGCTCTGCCTGCGCAGAGTAACGGGCCTGAAACAGCGAACCGTCCGATGTTTAGGGAGTGCCATGTAGCCCGAGGGGCGAGGGGAATCAGAGGAGCTAGCAGAAATGAGGCGGCTACTCAGAAGAAAGCCCGCAGCTCCTCGTTCAGCCTTAGTCCTAGTCCGTGTGGTAGTGTGTGTGTGTGGTAGTGTGTGTGTGGTAGTGTGTGTGCGCTCACTGCAAGTGTGTGGGGTGTGGGGGTGTGCAGGGACCAGCTGGAGCTTGGTATTGCAGGGTTTCCAGTCTGACACCTACCCAGCTATTAAAATCAGAGTTCACGTACATTTCTGAATTTCCGGCCTTCAAAATTTTCAGAAGATCTAGCAATACCGAGCCATCATTTCTGCCTATCAGGAACCAACTCGAGTTGAACAGCATATGCTCCCTTCATTTGGGGCGTTCCCCCTCCAGTCCCCCCACCCCCACACATACACATACACACACATTCAGCTTCCTTCCTATTTGTTGCTTGTAACCCTGACATAATGAACTCTTATGTCCTTTCCGTGGTTGATGCTATATGTATTTTTTTAAGTGCTTGAAACACTTCCCATCTAGTGATGGGTGACAGAGGCCAGTGTCACTTGCTCCAGTGAAATTCAGATCTAGATCCTCCTCCCGATCCTCCTGCCCATTTCCCAGCCAAGATCCTGGTTTGATGGTGAGGCAGGTGGGAACGGCCCACGTAAGGTCCTCAGTGGCCAGACCTGGGTGGACATGACAGGAGCTGGGCTGAAAGCTACGATCCGGGAGGATGGGGGGGCGGGGCTGGGGAATTCAGGGGAAAGTAGAGGAAGGGCGAGGAAGGCAGCCGACTTTTGCTGAGCTCTCGCCCTGAAGTGTGAGACTCCGTGCAGGGCAGACACAGGAAGGGCAGAGATTCCTAGGAGGCCTTTTCTGCATCGAGGATCCCAAGGGTACTGATCCCACAGGGAGACCAAAGAAAATCTCAAAAACCCAGGATATTTTAAAAATTGATTTTTAGAGAGTAGGAAGGGAGAGAGACATCCACTTGTTCCATGTATGCATGCATTCATTGATTCTTTGTTTCTGTATGTTTTTTACATTTTTTAATTTTTATTTGTTTATTTATTTTTAGACAGAGGGGATAGGAGGGAGAAAGAGAGGGAGAGAAACATCGGTGTGTGGTTGCCTCTCGCATGCCCCCCACTAGGGACCTGGCCCACAACCCAGGCATGGGCCCTGACTGGGAATCGAACCAGTAACCCTTTGGTTCACAGGCCACCGCTCAGTCCACTGAGCCACACCAGCCAGGGCCATTGGTTGATTCTTGTCTGCGCCCTGACCGGAGATGGAACCCACAACCTTGGCATATTGGGGCAGCACTCTAACCAACTGAGTTACCTGGCCAGGGCCTCATAGACCCAGGATTTAACAGCAGGTGTGTCTGCTGTGGTCTTCTCCTCCAGGGTCTGTACCTGCCTGGAGTCCTCAGACCTCAGTTTGAGAAATGCTGCAGTTAAAGGTTAACCTCTCATTCCACGTGATCACTTTGGGGTGAAGGTGATCAATGATAGGGATAAATGCAAATATGGAAATTACATAACAGTGCTCAGTGTTAAGCTACATATCTAGAGGATACAAAAACTGTTTCTGTGGCTTCTTAGATGACCATTGGAATGTAGACACAAAATGAAATCTTGGTCATGGAAAATACAACAAATATTATTGAGTTCTCACTATGTACCAGGCACATTCTAAGCAGTTTCATGTATCACCTCATTTAAGCCATAAAAAAACAACAACCCTCTTGCAGATAAGGAAACTGAGGCTCAGACTAGCTAAGCAACTAGCCCAAGGTAACAGCCAATAAGCAGGAGAGTCAAGATCTGAAGCCAGATAGTTTGACTCTGAAGTTTATGCCCTTGACCATCATGCTCGGTGGCCAACCTCTGAGACTATATCCTTGGGGCTGAAGACCTAAGTTTGATAAACTGAAGGTGATGGAAGGGTGTAGTGCAGGCAGGGGAGGGCAGGAAGGCTTTGGAAGGTCGTACAGGGAGTACTGGAGGGGCAGGTAGGGGCTGTCAGCTGACAGGGCGTTGGGGGCGGCTGGCCACAGCAGCAGGTGGGATTCATCAGCCTTGTGTAAACACTTCTCACAGGCAGCTTAAGCACTTGAGTGTGTCTGGCCTTCAAAGCTGGTGGGAGAGGCCGAGGAGGGAGGTGCTAAGCTCTCCTGTGGGATAATGATTTATCTCCCAGGCAGGTGGGCTCCCCTGGGGCCTTCCTGAGAGGCAGAGGGGGAGAGGATAGGGGCAAGGGGCTGGGAGGGACACTTCTACTCCAGCATTCAGATTTCTCATTTTGTAAGCCAAAAATGCGGCCAGCTCTCAGAGCAAGCCTATGCAGTAGATGTAACTATCCCCATTTTATAGATGAGGAGACTGAGGTTCAGAGAGGCTAAGTGACTTGTCCAAAGGCCTCTACCCAGTGCATGAGAGGGCGGTGCTTCCCTGGCATCTGCAAAGCTCCGCGCAGGCTCCAAGTTTCCTCCGGTCCTTGGGTGGCGCGGGTGGGTGTGCGGCAATGTGTGGGCCCGTGTCTGCTGCGTGTTGGAAGTGTGTGTTCCTGCGAGTGTGCAGTGGGGTTTTCTCCTCTGACTCCTAGGTTGGGCTCCAACTTCCCAGACACATTTTGCTGGGGAGGGCCCAGCTTCCCCTGCCCCCAACACCAGGCCAGCGGTCCAGAGACCTGGCTCTCACCGGGCTGGGGGATTATCCCCATTCTCTGTGTCTCTGCCCAGGGCTGGCGTAGCTGCCTCTTTTATCCCCTCACAAAGGCCAGGCCCGCAGGGCCTGCTGTGTCAGAGTTTCTGTGGCTGGGGGGAAGCCTTATTTCCTTTCCTCCCGCCAAGCCCAGAGGGCCGCACAGGGACTGCCTGCTTGTCAGGGGCTGCTGTTCTAGCTCCAGGACAGGTGAAAGGCACAGGGGGTGACAACACTGGGCAAAGAAAGCTGAGGCGTCACTCACAGAAGGACAGAGAGCTCCTCTTCCAGAGACACGATGTTCCTGCAGCGTGAGGTGTGTAGGGCAGACCTAAAGAAAGACCTTCGGTTAGAACTGGCCAGTAGTGGGCAGGGGGAGCCAGCTGGTCCCCGGTGTCCACAGGTTCAGTGCTGTGTGGGCCCACCAGGCTCCAGCTGCTTGGGTCGCCAGCTCTCGTCCCAGGGAGTTCTGCAAGATGGGAGAAGGGGCAGATTCCTCCTACAGAGTTGCCAGATGGGCAGCTTGTCATGTCCGAACATCCTGAATTCTCATAGGCTCCTGGCGTGGGAGTGTAGGAGGCGTAGGTTGCGGGCCCCTTGGTACCCCAGAATTAACCCTTCTCTCTCCTCCCCCAACAGGTTGGGTTTTGGAGGTGTCCCTGCTGAAGTGACAAGTTCTCCCATGTGACACTCCAGGTGTCTTTGAGGAAAGCTCTTTGGACCTCCTCATGGGCTGATGGAGAAGTGGGCTCCCCGCACCCTTCTCTGCCCCCAGCTGAGATTATGGTGGATTTGGGACACGGTCCGGGCCCGGGCCTCCTGCTGCTGACCCAGCCTCGGGGGCGTTAACAAGAGCCCTGCGCCATCCATAGCCCCAGAGACCACCCCTCCTACCAGGGGCCCGGAGCTGGCGAGTGACTATGCGGCTTGGGTTGTGCGTGGTGGCCCTGGTTCTGAGCTGGATGCACCTCACTGCTGGCAGCCGGGGAATCAAAGGGAAGAGACAGAGGCGGAGTGAGTAATGAGCGGGGCTGACCAAGGAGGGCCTCGGAGCCGTGGGCGTGGTGGGGGGGTGCTCTGGGGACCATAGGGCTTTTGGTGGCTTCATTCTGTGATGACCATTGCTGATTTCTACTTGCGTAGATTACTCAATAGATGATCCTGTTTGGAGATTATCCAGTTTGTGGATTAATTTGTCGCGATTGCCCGCTCTGTAGATTACTCACTTGGTCGATTTTCCCCTTGGTAGCCTCTGCTTTCTAGATTAACCCTTCTCTTGTGAGGATCCAGCCTGTGGATTATGCCCTTTGACATAACACCAGCCATGTGTGGTATCCATGGAGATGATCCCTGAGCCCCGACCCCTGGATGCTTGGTTCCCTCCGCCCTGACGGTTCAGGGCCCTTTCTTTCAGGGGTGGCTGAAGTGCAGCCCTCAACTCTTTGGGTCGGGAGCTCTGCCCAGCTGGGTGGTAGGCCACAGCTTTCCCCGCCCAGATCAAGGGGCAGGGCGGTGGCTCTGGAAGATCATGAGCCTCTCCGCTCCTGTGGCTTTTAACCCTGCCCAGTGGGAATCAAGGAGTTGCACTGCGGGGTGAAGGGGAGGCAAGGGAGCAGGAGTCGGGCGCTGCCCCCCCGTCCAGTCAGGGCAACTTTGCTCTTTCCTACTTTCTGTTAGAGTCCACGTAAGACATCGTTGGCAGAAAGGGTTCTCAGAGCTTAAACTGAAATAAATCCATCGTTGTACAGATGGGGAAACTGAGGCTACAATAGGGGAAGAGACGACAGGCCTAAGGACACACAGTCAGTATCAGAACCCAGGTCTCCTGCTTCCTGTGAGCCGAGTCTTCTTGAAAACAGAGCTTGATAGAGTTCAACTTGAACCTGTCCCCACTGCCCTCGCTGTCCCTCTCAGAGCCCTATTCTAGGCATTTCCAAGTGCAGGTCCTCTAGCCTCTGCTCAGCGTCTCCAGCGATGGGGGTTCCCTACCTGCCCATTAAGTTGTGGGAGTGGCCACTGCACGAGGGAGCAAGCGAGGTGCGGTCAGGAGTGAGGCGGAGCCTGCGTTACGGACCTGGGGCTCGACCCCAAGGCTGGTCTTTCAACATCCCGCATCAGAGACATCCCAGCCATGGGCAGGCAGGTCCTCTGAGCCCTGGCCTGGCCCTTCTTGCTTCCCTTTTGAATCTGGCGGACTGAGGCTGCCAGGAAAGTTTGGAAGGCAGCGGAGTTTGGTTGGGGCTCCACAGGAGTGGCCAAGGGCAGAACCCAGCCCAGGGACAGAAGGGCAGAGAACCGGTGAAGCTGAAAATCTGGGGCTTAACAGACAATTCGAGACGGTTAGGTTCAATCGGCAGTGAGGCCTCCTCTTCCTCCCGCCTCCTCTATCACAGCCAGTGTTTTGGACTCCAAGGGCCAGAGGCAGCTGAGCAGTTTCCAGCGTCTCCTCTATTTCCGAGATGAGAGAAAAGTCTGCAGCCACTCACGCTCGTGCAACGTGCTCTAGTGATCACGTGGTCCCCGATCTGGGCAGAGCCACACACCCACCTAAAGCAGGGGGCAGAAGACCTGTTGTTCTAAACTTTGTACTAAAAAAAAAGTACTGGCCTGGCCCCCAGAAAGGACCTGGCCCCCAGAAAGGGCCTGGCCCAGCCATGACCAATTGAAAACAGCAATTGTGACACTTTCGATACAGCCGTATCCCACAGCCTGTGACCAGAAGCCGGGTTTGTATTACCAAGTGGCGTGAGGGACAGACACTCTTGATGGCGAGATAGGAGGACGGGATAAGGTGAGGGGAAAGGCTTGGGGCGTAGTGAGGGTCCAAGAGGGATATGTACTCAGAGAGGGACAGGGGGGGCTGTTGCTAGGCAGCACTGCTTAGAGAGTACCCATACCCGCAAGCATCGTGGTGTGGGAATATAGTGTGGCTTGCATGAGATGATGTGTTACATGGAGTGAAACCCGTGTGAAATACCAAGCTCCATATTGACTCCAGGAGGTATGTTGTTGTCATATAAGTGATGCATGGACCGTTTTGCCCTGGGGTCCCCAGGGAGGTAGGGGAGGAAAGAAAGAGGAGCCAGACATCTGTGTGTGGGTGCTCTGGCCCGCCACCCACGTGGAGGGACTCTGGGCGGACTATGGGGCAGAGAGAGGCTTGCTGTGCATATGAGCCTCAGGCCTGTCAACTGTCCCACACTCTGCAACTATGTGACAGTGGGGCCGCCAAAAGCCACCTGATATAGCTCTGATCTGGAGCCACACATCAGTTTTAAGCCCCAAAATAGCTGATTTGGGGTATGAGTGATGGTCTCCCTGCGTGGAGGGGCAGAAGTTGAGCAAAGAATTCTCCAGCTATGAGTTATAAGCCCCGGTAGGGTGGCCTTCTGCTCTTCCGCTCACTGAGGACGCGTCCCAGCCCTGAGCCTCCTGCTCACTCACCTTCACCCTGTCCTGACCCCCTTCCCACCTGGATGTCCTGCCCATCACGGGGCCCTTATTCCCTCACCATCCCACACACTGAGGGCCCCCTCCCCTTGAGGAGACCCTTCCCCTATTAGATTCCTGGGCCTCTTCACTCAGTTCTGCCCCCATGAAGCCCCGTTCCTTCCCTGACCCCTCCAGAAGCTGGACCCCCCTTTTGTCCTTCCTCACCACCCCACTCCCCATCCGGAGCTTTCGTCCCGTCCTGCCCTGGCCATCTGTAGAGTTCTTCTCCCCCCCGACCCCCGCCCCGAAGCCCCATTCATTCCTGGGGCCATTCCACAAATGTCCACGTGGAACTACAGAGCCTGGCTCTGGGTCATAGAAATGAATCTTGGGAAGTGTCTGGAGAAGGTGGAGGGGGGACAGTTTCAACCTAGTGTCTCGATGCTGCAATAGAATGAAAGGGTGGAGGGAGGGCCTAGAGCCGGCACCTCCTGAGCTGTGATTTTAGGGATCAGTAGGCAACCTCTGGCAAAGGAGGAGGGAGTGGGTGAGGGCAAGCCAGCAAGGCCACAGGTGTGGGGTTGGGAGAGGACGAGACCGATCGCTCTGGAAGTGGGGGGCTGCTAGGAGTTGCAGCTAGAGAAATGGTTTCTAAGAGGAGTTCTGGGGAGCCCTAGGGTTTCAACCGGGGCAGCTGTGGTCGTATCTCTCTCACACATGGAGGATCTTTTCTATGAAAAATAGGGGTTGTGCTGCTGAAGCGAACAGCCCAACACCCCTCAGGACAGAGCAGGGACAGCACAGCCGCCTGGGGCCCAGGGAGAGTCTGCGGGGAGGACGCGGCAGCGGCGGGCGGAGGTCAGGTGTGGAGCGCTTTGTGCTCACCAAGCCCAGGAGTCCGCACTTGACCTGACTTGAGCTGTGGGTAACCGGGAGCTACAGAGAGGCTTTAATCGGAGGAGCAGCAGGTCCAGCTGCAGGACAGGGTCAGGGGAGGCAGCAAACAGGCCAGTTCAAATGTATTTGGCCCAGGTGAGAAAAAGTGGAGGGCTACACTGAGCTCCCGGTTGAGGTGAAGAATGCTGGGTCTTCCCAGGGAGGCATGCCGGGTGACCTTGGGCACCAGGAATAGACATGTCTCCTGGGAGAGTATAGGCCTGAGAAGGGCCCTTGCCTACCTACCCCCTCACTGTGGCCCCTATTCCCTGTCTCCCCCTACCCCCACCCCCCCCCAACTTAACTCAGGTCTCTTACTGAACCAACTTCCAAGGTCATTTCTCCTCTGGGTCGCTGCTAGTTCCTCTCCACCCCTCATTGACCTTCATCCAAGCCACCCCGAGCCCCATTCCTATCCAGTCCCTCTCCCCACACTCTATCAAACGCTCAGCGAGCTCCGTTCATATATCCGCCTCCCCGAGCCTCTGTCCCACTCACCACATCCTCAGCCCTACATGCTGTGGGACCCTCATCCTTTCACTGGGCTCCCATTCAGAAATAAGACAGGTTCTGCCCTCCAAAGCTCTTTCAAGTGGGAAAAAAAGACATTTAGAAATGATAACAACATGTGGTGATATCTACTACGATGGATGCAAGTATTCGGGATGTGGGAACATATCAAAGTATTCCATCCAGGTTTTGCAAGGGGGTGAGATCAGGAGAGACCTCCTGGGGGAGGCGACTTTAGTTCTGAGGCTTGAAGGAGTTAGTCAGGCTCTGGAGGAGGCATAGAGTATCCCAGGCAGAAGGACCAATTCGTACAAAGGCAAGAGGTGTGAAGTAGTGCGATGCGTCCAGAGAAACAAAAATAGTTCCATATTGCTTAGGGATGGAGTTGAGAGATGAGGCAGGTGGGATCAGCTTGTGGAAGCTTTTTAGGAGAGGTGGAGGTGCTGAGTCTTAATTCTGCAGGCATAGGAAGCTGTTGGAGGATTTTCTACAAGGGTGTGACAACCTCAGTTTTGGTTTTAGAAAGATGGGTAACTGGGAGAAGACACGCCGTTCTTCAGGGAGGCAGGGGAGCTGATTATACGGACATCACCTTGAAGGGTTTTGGACAAGGATGAAGGAGGAGGAGAAGCGGCAGAGGAATGGAGGAGGGCGCAGTCTTGCCTCCCTGACTCAGTGAAATGGGCTCCACTGAGTGCTTGGGAGCAGAGTGGGAAGGCGGGTGGTGGGCAGGGCAGAGCTGTGTCAGGGGCTTGTGAAGAAGTTGGAAAGAAGGTGCTATCACCTCTCTGAGCCCCTCTCCACTGAGCCCCTCTCCACTGAGCCCACCCAGCCTCTTCCCACAGGCTACTGCCGGCCAGGCTGCAACTCTGTATGCCCCTCCCACCCCCCCACCCCACCCTCTCCTAGGCACAGGAGCTGGAGGGAGCCTGTCCAAGGGACTCCGACCATGCCCTTCTGTGGTCCCTGTCCTTGCCAATAGAATAAAGCCCTCTTTCAGTTCTGCGCACACTCTAGGACGGTCAGCGCCTCGGAGCCTTTGCGCAGGCCCTTCCTCCCGCCTGGCACACCCTCTTCACCTAACCGGCTGGGGAAGGGAGTGCCCTCCATCGCTCCTCCATTCACCACAGTGCATAGCCAACCCTGTTTCCCACATTCCTGGGTGGGTTTTTGTTGCTACACCTCCACACTCCCGGCTCCTAGCAGCTCTGGGCATGTGTTAGGTGTGCAATAAACGACTACGGAATGAATGAGCTTTGGCTTCTCCCTTTGCATCATTATGCAACACCCCCAACACACGCAGAGCCCCGCATCCCCTGGCTCTCCGCCCCCTCCCTGCCCACTCTCGCCCTGCCAAGCTGAGGACACCCTTCGGTCCCTACCCCCTTGATAAGCATCCTTTTCCTCATTCAATTGACCCCCGCCCGTCAATGAACCCCTCTCCTCCTTGCTGAGCCCCGAAACCTCATAGAGCTCAACTCCCAAATCCCTTGTCCCTCACCCTGGCCTTAAGCTTCAAGGCCAGTTTTTCCACCTGAGCTCTATAACTTAACCCTCCCATGTCCTTGGGCCTTTAGCCTGCCTCTGCGTCTGGAGATCACAGCCCCACTCCCAGCTGGTCTCTTCCCTCTCCCTCTCTATGTTCTATGACTGTCTCTGCCCCTCTCCTTGCTTTACCGCCTGCCCCCAACCCTTCTGCTCACTCTTCGTCCCACTGTGGTTTAGCTCTCCTCCCTACCACTCCATCAAAACTGCCGTTCTCAAGGCCACCGCCTAACGCAGATTCCCTCCAAGCCTCCGTAGATTCCCCTGAGAGCTGGCCGACCACGACCCCTCCCAGCCCAGGTCCCTGCCATCTCTCCCTTTTCAGCTCGGCTTCCAGCCCCACTGTCTCCCAGCCTCCTCCCACCTCCCCGAGGGTTCCGACTCAGCTTCTCTCCCCCAGCCCCTCTTCCTTTGCTTCTCTGCTGACCTCAGTGTTGCCCAGGCCTTGCCTTTGGCCGTCTTTTCCAGCTGCACAGCTCCTGCTCCCGATGTCTTCCACTCCCAGGCTTTAACCCCAGTGACGGCTCCCAGGATGGGTCCTGAGTTCCCCCCCTCCCCAGCCCCAGCCAGCTTCTTGAAATAAGATGGCTCTCCTTCCCCACCTTCCTGTCACTCCTCAACCGCCGCCCCCTGCTCCCCATCCCCACCTGAGGCATCAGCAACCCGTTTGTTGCTGTTCTTTACATGACGCCTCAGCAGATTTTGGCATGTGATGCCTCCCTCCTGTGTGGAATGCACTCTTCCCTTGGCTTCCATGACGCAATATGCTCTTGAGTGTCCCCACCAATGTGCCTGGTTGCCCCTTCTTGGCCTCTCAGCTAGCCCTTATTTTCCTATCCTTCTCTTAGATGTCTAACCCCTCCTCTCACTGTCTGTACCCACTCTCCTTGCCACCCATGGACCTCTGCTCCTTCGATGGCTATTTACATTTTCAGGACTCTCGATCTCCAGCCAAAGGGTTTCCCTTGAGAAACCAGAGCACAGGTTCAGCTGCCTCTGGGTCGCCCAGAGGACCCACAGCATCAACACACCTGAAACTCTGTGCTCATCGTTTCCTTCCCCAAACCTGCTCTTCCTCTTGTGGTCCCTCTCTTGGTGAAGAGCCGACAGCTGCCTTGTCCCCCAAGCCCAGCACTACCAAGTCATCCTCAACTCGTGCTTCCCCCGACGTTGCCTAATCTCGTTGATTCTACCACCTGAACACTTCCCATGTGTCTCCTCCCTTCCGTCCTCTTGGTTCAGCTCCGTGTCTTTGGACCTGGGAGTCCTCCAACCTCCAGTTTTGCCCTCCTACAACCCTGTCTGCACACTACCGAGTGATCTTTCTACAATGGAACCCAGACCATGTCCCCTATTTTGAAGCCCACGGTGATTCCTCATTGCCTTTCAGATCTCCACGTGAGCCACACTTTTTCTTGCCGTATCATTGATAGATCTGAAGGGAAACGCACTCAGGGGGTCTGTGGTTGGTTGAATTGGGGTAGGCAGCGGGATGCTGAGAGGGCCTTTTGCGAACCTGTTTTTCACACGGTGGTGAGGAAGGAATGAGTGAGTGTGGGAAACCTGGCTGTAGAGGCGGCCCGTGAGACCCCTGAATGGCTGCAGGCATTGAAACCAAGGCAGAACCCTAGAGGGAGCAGTCATTTCAACAACGAATTAAATAAAAACCTTCAGTAATAGAGGATTTAATGTATTTGAGGTAGAAATGGTACCTCATATCTCTGGCGATGTAATTAATTTGTAATACAGCTGAATAAAGGCCCAAAGTGGAAAAGCAATCCCAAGGACTCTCTCACGCGTCCAGTACAGCGTTTGAAGTATTTTCGCTCTCATAATAACTAACCCAACAAGAACAATAGTGGTTTTTAAATTTTTCTTTTATTAATTAAAGAGCACTGACTCTATGCAAATACATTTCAAAATCAGCCTAGTCACACTCTCAGCGTCCACGTCGCCCGGTATTGTCCCCGCACTGGCCTGCACGGACTCTGTGCCCTCTGCCTGGGGCACGTTCTGGCGGTGAAGCCTTGTTCAAGCGGTTTAGCTTCTTCGTTTCCTCAGCAGTGAAAACGAGGATTCAAGAGAAAACAACAGGACCCACTTCATGGGTCGTGGGGATTAAATGAGTCAGTGCTTGTGAAGCCACAGAACGTCGACCTTTGGTGACGTGCCGCCCTTATGATGGCTGTGATTTTGCCGTTTCGGTTAGCGTCCTGTTTGTTCTTCTCCTCTTCCCTTCCACTCATCTCCCTAAGTCTTCCTCCTCCCCTGGTGTGAAATCGGGGTTCATCCCTGGAGCGGAGGCTGCTCCCCACGGCCCTCCCAAGGGGGCATCCGCATGTCCCTTTTTCTGGGGCGGGAAGCCAGGCACCCCAGTTGCAGGGTGACAGTCTGGGGGATGGGCTCCGGGTCCAGCGGCCGGGACGCCCGAGTTCCGGGTGCTGCGGGACCTCCCGCCGTCTCCGTTCGCCTTCCCCTGCTCTCTGTCTCCAGCCTGCGTCTGTAGCTCCTCGCTGCCTGGCTCCTCCTTAGTGACTCGTAACTACTCTGCTTCCTTCTCAACTTGCTCCGCTTCCCGTGGGCCTCTTTTAGGGACTGGCCCCACAGTTCCCGGGTACCCCAGGCCTGAATACTGGGACTCTTCCCAGACTCGGACTCCTCCTGTTGGTCGCTGGGGCCTGCCGACTGTACTCCTTCAGCATCCCTGAACCAAATTTCATTTAAGACTCTCTCATCTTTCTCTCCTGGATGATCTGGTCAGCTTCTTTCCAAATGGGCCTTCAGTCTCTGGTCTTCACCCAGGCTGCCAATCAGAGCAGGACTTGCTCCCGCTTAAAATTTGCCAATGGCTCTCTGTTGTCTAATCAGCTCTGAGAAAGGTCCCCAGAAAACCTCTGCAAAACGTTTGGGAAATGCAGCACTCTCTCTCCCCTTCTTGCTGTAGAGAATCTTGCTTCGACTTGCTGGACCCAGGGGTTCTCGGTCTTACCTGATGCAGTGGCCCCTGTGAACATTTAGGGAAATCACGTTCTAAGGAACGCTCTTTGGGAAGCACTGCCTGGCAGGATCAAGTGCAAGTTCAAGGCCCCTTGAAGTGGGACTCCTTATCTTTTACCACTCCCCTCCCCACTCCTCGGCACCCAAAATTACCTGCTATTCCTCTTGGGGTTTTTATACCTCTATGGTTCTGCTCCTAGAGAGCCATTGTCTCTACTTTCTCATGGACGACTCTACTCATTCTTCAAGAGTTGGCTCCAATGGCACCTCCTGTGTGACTCCTTCCCTCTCTTCTTTTTGGGTCCACTATCGCTTGGCCTTGTGGCTGTCACCGTGTGGCTGTCAGCATTGCCTGTTGGCGGGGCTGTCTGTGCCACTGAAAGATCGCTGCAGGCTAGGTGTCTCTGCCTCCACGTCCCCCTGCACCTGGTACCTGGGAGGGGCTTGGTGAGTGCTGGTTGAACAGGTGGATGAGGAAACAGATCAAAGGTCTGTTGTGGGCTGGAGATCACACTGCCTCACAGGACGAGTCCAAGCCAGGGCTGCTCAGGCTCAGCACCACTGACATTCTAAACCAGATCACTTGTTGGAGGGGCGGCCGCCCCCTGCGCTGTAGGCTGGTTAGCGGCAGCTCTGGCTTCTCTCCCATAGATGCCAGCAGCAACCCCCTTCTCCAGTGTCACAATAAAATTGTCTCTAGATATTGCCAAATGTCCCCTGGGGAGCACTATCGCCTCTGGTTGAAACCACTGCTCTAGACACAGGCATTCCAGTTGTGTTCTTGTCTCTGGGCAGGTGATGTTTTTCTCTGATAGTTTCAACCCATCATCCTTCTTGTCCTTAAAACTTTCTCAAGGATAAAAAAATTCCCCTTCCTTTGGAGAGGGTAGGGGTAAGTTTGAGGAAGGGTACGACTTCAGTAGCTTCTCTGGGGATAGTGAAGCAAGCCTGGAAGGTGAGCTAGCGTCATGCCTGGCGCTGTGGAGGCATTTCTTACGGATCCGAGCTCTTGCTCCAGGCATCTGTGCTAGTTCCCCTGAGAGAGGACCCTGGGGAGGCTTATAAAGCAGAGAGCTGCCAGCCTGGCCTGCGCTTTCTAAGAAACACACTCATTCTGCAACAGGAAAGTCCTATCTACTCACTCCACATCCTCGTGGGAGCCTGGGAAAGCCTGAGGTCTCTCCCACGGGCCACCTTCTCACCCTGGTTCCGTCCCCGCAGTCAGTGCCGAGGGGAGCCAGGCCTGTGCCAAAGGCTGTGAGCTCTGCTCTGAGGTCAACGGCTGCCTCAAGTGCTCGCCCAAGCTGTTCATCCTGCTGGAGAGGAACGACATCCGCCAGGTGGGCGTCTGCTTGCCGTCCTGCCCTCCTGGATACTTCGATGCCCGCAACCCCGACATGAACAAGTGCATCAGTGAGTGTGGGCAGGGCTGGAGAAGGGCTCCAGAGGCCCCGGACCCGGGGGAGGGTGCTTGGAACTGTTGGTGGCCAGGAAGAGGTGTAGAGGGACTCCAAGAAGGGGAGATGAGGCTTCTGATTCCAGAATCCGGTTGTTGCTGGCCAGACGTCTCCCCCGATACCCCATCCACATTTCCAACTCTGTGTATCAGTATCAGAATTGCATCTTCTCCCGCCAGGCCTGCACCCACCTTTATTCCCGCAGGTCAGTCTGTGTCCCAAGCCACCACCCAAGCCACAGACCTCAGAGCCAGCCTCTTGTTGGTGCCATCCCCATCCATCCAATAACCGAAGCACGCCTGCACCGTCTCCTTTCTGTCCTCACTGCCGGTGTGGTACCCAGGCCCCCCTCTTACCTCTCCTGGACAATTGCAATAGCCTGCTGATCTGCCCTCTGACCCTCCTCTGGTCCCCTTGGACCCACCCTCCACACCACAGCCAGGAAGATGCTTCCGAGACACGCAACTATCCCATCACGCTTCTGCTTAAAAACCACCACTGGCTCCATGAACTGCAGAGAAATGCAGGCCCTGGCCAGCACCCCCCTCCCGCATCCCCCGCCCCCGCCGCTTCCCGTCTTCTCGCTCAGCTCCTTTCTCCCACACCAGCTACGGTTCCAAGGGCTTTAAGGCACGTGCTGTCACACCTCCGTCCCATCTCAGCTGTGACATGCTGGAGGACACATGGTGAACACACTCCAGTGAACAGAACCGATCTTCCCTGCTATTTTTTCAGTGCCTTGGACTTTAGAATGCGTTTCCAGCTTGCATATCAGAAGGGAGACGGACCCTGAGTGACAGTTCTCTTTTTATAGCTGCTAACAGCGAGGCTGGAAGGGGTACGACAGACCCCAGCTCCACCAACCCGGGTTGTGTTCTCAACTCAGCTACTTGTTCATTGTGTGACTTTGGGCATGTTGCAACCTTTCCAAGTCTCATCTTTAAAATGGGAGTACCAGTTCTTGGCCCTGGGGTTTGTGTGGGAGGCATACGTAAAGGCCTTCATGTCTGGTACTCAGTAAATGGTAGGTGCTATTGTTCTTACTGTATTCCACCTGCAACCAAACCCCAGAATCAGAACGTGAGAGAAGGAAGGAGGGAGTCGAAGCTGAGATAAGCCACAGAGGCCAAGAGGGTGCGGTGGGAGTGGGGAGCTTTCGAGGTTGGAGGTAGGCCCCTGGGGCTGCCCCCTTGGCCCTCGGGGTATTTGGGGTGGGGAGTTCCTGTCTGTGCCAGCTCCTGGGAAACTGGCCGCCCAGGCTCCAGGTGCCAGAGGCTGGGAGGAAGTTAGCCCCGCCCACAGTCTGGGAAGGGAGAGATTGTGAAAGACCCTGCCTGCTTCTCCGGCCCTGAGCCCACCCTCCCCCCACTTCTCCAGAGGAGGGAGGGCTGGCAGGAGGGCATGGGGAGGGACCCAGGAGTCCAACCAAGGCGATTCCTGGAACTCGCCTTGGCCTTGCAGAGGGAGAGGAATTTGCCCTGGGATTTCTTCCCCCTCCTCCAAGCTGATTCTTTCTGCCCCAGGCAGGAGGAGATTCAGGGTTTGGGTCTTGTGGATGCCCAGCAGTGAGGGAAGAGGGGACCACACAGCTGTGGTCAGGGGGTCACTGTATCCCTCAGTTCAGCTCTGGCTGGGTGGTCCTCTGGGGGGACCCTGCTCTCTCACCCCCACTAACCTCAGAGGGCCCTGCCCTCCTCCTCTGAAACTGACTCTCTTGGGCCTCACCTGGGTTCCACAGCCCGGGATTGGGTTTGGGTTAGAACTGGCTGATCCTGATGAGTCCCAGGCAGCCCTGAAGAGCGGGCGCTTCAGCCTTCTCCCCCTGCCCCTGTCCTGTCCCAAGACTCCTCTCTGCAGTAATCACAGGTCCGGACCGCCGTCCTGCTCTCAGCGTGGCTGGGCCTGGACGGTGGACACTAGGATGGGGAGAAGGGATGGTGTCCACTTCCAGGCTGAGCCAGAGGCCCCCACCCTGGTCCTCTCCGCAGAATGCAAGATCGAGCACTGCGAGGCCTGTTTCAGCCACAACTTCTGCACCAAGTGTCAGGAGAGCTTGTACCTGCACAAAGGCCGCTGCTACCTGACCTGTCCCGAGGGCTCCGCGGCGGCCAACGGCACCATGGAGTGCAGCAGCCCCGGTGAGTCACATGGGTGCTGTGAGCAGGGGTCCCCAGGAGGAGGGCGGGCCAGGGAGAGTGGGCTGGGGAACTGCCCGGAGAACCTTACCCCACGACCACCCTCTTGGGGTTTCTCTCAGGGCTCATCTGCCCTCTGGGCCTGAGCCCCAGGTAGAGAGCAGGTGGGAGGAGCTCTCCTGGGGCATTCTGGGCCAAGGAGGAGAGGTGACCCTCCCCCTCTTCCTTCTCTCCCTTCCTGCCAGCTCAATGTGAAATGACGGAGTGGTCCCCGTGGGGGCCCTGCTCCAAGAAGAAGAAGCTCTGTGGTTTCCGGAGGGGCTCTGAGGAGCGGACGAGGCGGGTCCTCCATGCCCCTGGGGGTGACCATGCCATCTGTCCCGACACCAAAGAGATCCGAAGATGCACGGTGCGGAGGACGCCCTGTCCTGAGGGTGAGCTGCAGCCTCTGCTTCCCCAGGGCTGGGGGTCAGGCACACCCACAAGGGATCTGGCCACCTCTGCTTCCTGCCTGTGGCCCAGGAGAGGGTCTCAGGCCAGGGCCAAGTGAGGCATCCCCAACTCAATACCCCATGCTGTGCAAACCAGTGCCAGGTCCTGGCGGAGACCCAGAACTCTGTGTGGTGGGAGCTGGAAACATCTGGGTCCCTATCCTTCCAGTTTCTCCATTGCTTCTGAGCCAGTGGATGTTGGCACTGGAAGAGCCCTCAGAGGTCAGATGAGGGCATGGAGGGGGGTGTGAAGACCAGAGAGGTGTAGTGATTTGACCAAGGTCACTCAGCCTGCCTTTGGCAGTGATGTGGCAGCTGGCTGCAGAGGAGGGGTGGGGCCATCCTGCCTGTCCTAAAAACTGAACTGAATGTCTTGGCCCATCGGGATCCCAGGTCCGAGCAAGACATGAGGAAGAGGAGGGTGTGTGGTTTATCCGGGGGTAGAGGATGAAAAGGCTCTTGGGACCACCCCACCTCATGGTGCAGGGTCCTCTGGAGTAGCTGATGGTCAGAGGAGGCCTTAAAGGAACCACGACTGCCTGGAGGCAGCGTTTCCAGCCTCCTCCCTGCCTGCCCCTGCCCAGCTTGCTCACTACCCGCCTCCCAGGCCTGTGGCCATGCCCGGGGCCTCCCTGCTTGTGGAAAGAGGTTCTGTGTTGAATCTTCCTGCTGTTGGGTTGCAGGGCAGAAGAGGAGGAAGGGAGGCCAGGGCCGACGGGAGAACACCAACAGGAATGCCAGCAGGAAGGAGAGCAAGGAGGCGGGCACCAGCTCTCGGAGACGCAAGGGACAGCAGCAGCAGCAGCAGCAGCAGCAGCAGCAAGGGACAGTGGGGCCACTCACATCTGCAGGGTCCACCTAGGGACATTCTTCAGCCTCCAGGCCCATGCAGAGAGTGATGGAAGCTTTATCGAACTGGAGCCCAGGGTCAACCTGCACACACACTCTGCACACGCACAGGGATGCACAGATACACACGCAGACCCCCATATCCGAACATGCAGTCAACATACATGCAACCATGTGTGCACACACTTGAGGCCACTGGAAAACACTTCTGCCCCTCAGACATCATGGTGTGAACAGGGCAGAAGGGTGGCGGGGTCATCTCCACCCGGAAGAGGCCCAGCTGCACACCCTCGGCCTGCAACGCCCGCCGTGGACGTGGCCGAGAGAGCGTTTCCAGCATCCAGGCCCACACTTTGCAGAGTGGAGCCTTCTGGAGGAGCCGGTAGGATGAACCCAGAGTGGCAGGCAGGACCTAAAGCGTGAGGACTGGTCCACGTTTCCAGCTGTGTGACTCGACAGTTGTTACACATTCATGACCCACGCCAGGGCGGCCTTGACTCTGAAAACTGCTTAAAGGTTTATTTCAAATTAAAAACAAAAACTAAACGACCACAGTAGCCCCAGGCACCACATTCTTTTTCAGGGAACAGGGATTGGTGGGGTATGCCTGGGAGTGGGGAGGAACAGGGCTGCATTTTAAGAGACATCCCTCCCCCCCTTACTGGCCTCCCAGACAGAGCAGGAGAAAACTTTGGGGATACTCATGGTGAAGCAACTTGTCTATGTCCCTGTTACCCAGAGTGTGGTCTGGGTCACCGCTGACGTCGTCACTGGGCAGCTTGTTAGACATGAGAATCTCAGGTCCCATCCTAGGCCTGACGAAGCAGAGTCTGCATTTTAAAAGGGTTCCAGGTGACTGGCACGCACAGTCAAGTTCGAGAAGCATCGTGCTAATTACCTCTAAGGATGAAGGGATTCTGGTCAGCCACAGAGGAGGACTTTCCTCCTGGGAGAGGTGGAATCTCTCTTCTGAAGGGCTGCAGTGGCGCTCCTCGGGGAAGGGAGCGCTCGGGCTCTCTGAGACGGTTGGGGACAGTGGACCCAAGGGCAGAACTGTGACCTCTAGTGGCATTTGGAATGTCCACTGGCAGCCATCCATGCACCAAGCTCTGGAAAAAGTGTTAGGTTTCTGGAAGGGAACCAGACAGGGCCTTGGGCTCGTGGAGCTTAGAGGATGGTGGGGGTCATAGGCGAGAATCCAGTACGCATCCAAATACATGTATAATTCCAAGTGGGCGGAGTTAAGGACAGGCCGCCACTGGCACACACGGATAGCTGCGAAGGCGAATAAAAGTGAATGAATGTAAAAGGCTTTATCTCAGGGAGGTTTATCACCTGCTATTCGGAGCAGGTGATGTCTGAGCCAAACTCAGGACGAGTAGAAGGAGGGAAGAGAGAGAGAAGGACCGGCATTCTAGACCAGTGCTGTCCAATAGTAATACAACACGAACCAATGATGTAATTTAAATTTTCCTGGTGGCCACATTTAAAGAGTAAAAAGAAACCAGTGAAATTAATTTTGATTATATCTTCTATTCAGCTAAACCTATGCTGAACGTTACCTTTTTCACAGTACTCAATACAAAAAAATTATTAATGAGATCTTTTACATTTTTTCAAACTAAGCCTTTGACGTATAAAGTAATTTTATAGCATATCTTATTTTAGACATTGACTTTTCACCAGAAAGGATTGAGCTACATTTACACTTGATCTTAGCCAAAAGGCCGGGAAGAAATAGTTGAGCCACATGGAGATTTCATAAAAATTAAAGTTGAAAAGTAGACTTCCACACTCAAGTTCTTTCAAGAATAATTAAGTCTGCCAATATTGAATTGAACGTCTTTACACTTTAAATTTAATTAAAATTAAATAACATTAGCAATTCAGGTTTTCAGCGGCACTAGCCACGCTCCAAGTGCTCGCCAGGCACGCGCAGCTACTGCGCGGGACGGCACAGCGCCACAAGGAGGGCGCAGCGCGGGCAGGTGTCCTGTGGTGGCTGGAACTCGTTGTTCCAGGCACTGAAGGAAGGCCTACATGGCTAGAAGGCCAAGGGCAGGTGAGGTGAGATCATCTCAGAAAGGCCACCTGGAGCTGGGTCTTGATTCTCGGAGCCAGGGGAAGCTGCAGAAGGGTTTTTAGTTGCAGGCCAGCACGACCAGATTCATACCTTGTCAAGGTCACGTTGGCTGTGGTGTGGGAGACAGACGGGAGGGAAGCTGCTTAGGAAGCTGCTGCTGGGATCTGGGTGACAGGAGGTGAAGGCTCGGACTAGGGTGTGGCGGTGGAACTGGAGAGAAGCAGACAAAGTCAAAAGGTGTTTGCAGGATAAAGTTGGCACAGTTTGGTGAGAAACTGGACAGGGCAGAAGGGAGAGAGGGAAAGGGAGGTGTCAAGGACAAAGCCCCGGTGTCTGGCTTGAACACCCAGGCAGATGATGGTGCCGTGCTCTGCGATGGGGAGCCCATGCAGAAAAGCGCATTGGGAGGAGAAGGGAGACCATCACTTCGATTTTGACCCTCTGAGTTTGAAGTGCCTCTGGGAGAACCAAGCGAGTCACCATTCTGTCCACATAATACAGGTCTGCAGTGCACAGGGGACGTCTGAGCTGGAATATAAATGGGGATGGAGAAGGCCATAGAGACTGCGGGTCTGGAAGAGGTTGCCTAAGAGAGTACTGGGTGACCCGAGAGTTCAGGACTCAGGTCTGTGGCCCTGCAGGTACAAAGATCCGATCATGGAGGATCAGTCAGCCAGGGAGTCAGAGAAGGAGCAGGCAGGAGGGAAACAGGGGCAATGCCGTGTCCCGGAAGCCAGCAAATGGGAGGGGAGATGGAGAGGCCCAAAGGCTGCTGAGACACCAGGTGAATGAGGACTGGAAACTGACCGCTGGACTTCCAGCACGTGTGCCAGCAGTGACCTTAGCAAGAGCTGTTTGGGGAAACTGATATAGGTAGAAATCAGTACAATTTCTCCAGGAAGTTTAGCTGAGAAAAGGAGAGAAATAAGTCAGGGGCTAGAAAGAGATAAGGGGTCAAGGGACCGTCCTTTTCTTTTTTTTTTTTTTTTTTAGGTGGAAATGACTTAAAAATGTTAAAAACCTGCTGGGGAGGGTCCAGTTACGGGAAAGAGAATGAGTACAAAGGAGAGAGAAAGGGGAGTCGGTGGTGGAAGGTTCTGGGGGGAGGGACAGTTGTACAGGAGCGAGGAGAGGGTGGTAGAAGGGTGGGAAGGCTGGGGGTTTGGAAGGTGGGGCATCTCGGGTATGTCCGCCTTACACTCGGTGAGCCCATACCCGTGAGCCCCTTCGCTGCTGGTCGGGAGCCGGGGCGGTCAGGGTATCAGAGAGGCTGGGCCAGCTCTGCCTCTCCCGCAGCCCCTCACCTTGCCTCCCTCCTCTGACCAGGGTTCTGTCTTTGCCGGTCTCTCTGGCCCTCTCAGTCTTCCATCTCTGGTTTCGGTCTCTCTGCCTTTGCCCCTCTCTGGGTCTCTGATGCTGTCCCCTCCTCCATCTCTCTTTTCATCTCCCTGTCTCTCTCTGTTCCTACATCGGCCTCTGATTCTAGGTGTGTGTGCCATTGTTTCTCTCGGTTTTCCTGCCTCTTTTCTGGGCATCCGTCCTCAATCCCTGTGTGTCTTGGTTGTCTTGGGCTCTGATTTGTCCCAATCTCCCAGATCCTCAGGTCCTTGATACTCAAAGTGTGGCCTCGGATCAGCAACCTTGGTGGTCTCATCCGGGAGCTTGTTAAAAATGCAGAATCTCAGGCTCCTCCCAGACTAAAAGGATCTGAGTCTGCCCCATAACAGATGAGCCCCCAGGTAATTCATGCACACGTTAAACATTTAAGGAGTGTTGCCTTTAGCGTTCCTCTAAAACAACATCCAAATAAAAATCCAGAGTTTTAGCAACATGGGCTGCTCTAGATCCTTCTGTATCTTCTGCACCAGCCTGGTGATGCTCTGAGGCACTCAACTTCTCTGCATCACCTCCTCGAGTGTCCTAAAGCTGCCCCCGAAGCTCTGGGCAGCTAAGGGGGGGAACATAATAAGCTCTCACGTCTGCAGAAGTACTGGTGGGAGGGAATTCTCCTGATCCTGATACCTGCGGTGCTCCCAGGTGCAATCCATCCCTGAAAACATTAGCACCACCTGGACCTACTTCTGCCTATCTCACTCTGCCCTTTCAAGAGTGAGACTATTGTGCCCTGGCCGGTGTGACTCGGTGGCTTGAGCAGCAGACTCTGAACCAGAACGTTGCAGGTTCGTATTCCCAGTCAGGCTACATGGCTGGTTTGTGGACCAGGTCCCCAGCCAACAGATCGATGTTTCTCTCCTTCTCTCCCTCCCTCCCTTCCCCTCTCTCTGAAAAGAAATAAAATCCATTTTAAAAACAGAGTAAGAATATTTTTTGAGCAGGAGTTGTGGTGTGGGCTTCAAGATGGCAGACAGTTACCTACTCACAGCCTTAGAAGTAGCCCACCTGAGGCCGGATGGATAAGGGTGGATCAGAAGACACACTGATTTTCAGAGTGAGTAGGGAGCTGGAGAGAGTCAATCATGTCAAGATTCCTGCCCTGGCCAGGGAGCTCAGTGGGTTAGAGCATCATTACCCCGATACGCCAAGGTTGCAGGTTTGATCCCCAGTCAGAACACATACAAGAAGCAACCGATGAGTGCATAAAGAAGCCGAACAACAAATCGACGTTTTTCTCTCTCTCTCTCTCCCTTCCCCCCACTTCTCTAAAATCAATCAATAAAAATTTTTTGTTTTTTTAATTTTTTAAATTTTTAAAAAATTTTTATTTTAATTGTTGTTCTTGTACAGTTTTCTGTCTTTTACTCCCATCCCAGCCCAATAAATAAAAAAATTTTTAAAAATATTCCTAACGCTGCTCCCAAGGTCTGGGCAACAACAGCACACAGTGTGTCTGAGACTGTTATCTGCCCACATGTTCTCCTGGAAAATGTTAGCATTTTCCTCTACGGGGTCACAGGCTTGTCCAGATTAACACATTTCTGGCCACTTTACCCAGGGCCAGTTGGGCATGTTTCAGACTAAGTCTCCAGAGAAAGCGTTTGCTTTCCGTTTCAGTAGTTTGGGTGATCGGGTTGTGTTTTCTGGGTTTGTTTTCCTTTAAGTACGTTCCCTGACTCTGGTTTGTTTGGTTTGGTTTGGTTCAGAAGGAGTAGGAGGGAATTTAGGAAAAGGGTCAGCTTCTGGGCACCGAGTCAGGTCCCTGACACAGAGCCGGTGATCCAGGTGCTGGCTTCTTTGCCCCTGACCCTTCCAGCGGCAGGCCAGACTCGACCGAAACCGAGAACAGGTGGAGACCTTGCTGAAAGGTGGGAGAGAAGACCAGAGAGAACAGGTTCCATTCTGAAGGGTTCAGTGGATTCACTGCAAACAGCCCGGAGGCCTGTCCGGCCGGTGAGGGAGAGCAGAGCAGAACAAAAGCCTAGTGTAGGGGAGTAGAGGAGGTCTGGAGATCAGACGCCTCAGGGGTTGCTGGGACCGAGCGTACCAGAGTTGGGCGCACCTGTTTGGTGTAGTCAACCTCCCGGCTCTCCTGAGAGAAAGCCGACACAGGGTGAAGAATAAACAGGTTTTGGCTGGAGGCTTAGTCAAGGCTCCCTCAGCATCACAGAGACTCAGGATGAGCAGCCGGTGAAGGAGGTGGTGGGACAGCTGCTAAACGTGGGCCCCCTCTATCTGGCACCTCCAGCCCAAGGTGGGTGGTGGAGAGGAGAAGAGACCCAAGTCAGTGGCTGGAGAAGGTGGCTTGGGTCCTACCCCAGAGCCTTCCAGAACTTAAGTAGGAAATTGCGAAACAGGGCTACATTTTAAAAGAGAAAGTATGTGAAATATGGTTCCTCCCTCGCCTGTCCGCTCTCCCGGAGCTTGGTGCGGGGAGGTGGGTGAGAGGGGCTCCTGGCTGGCCTCGGTCTGGCGTGAGAAAGAGGGCAGAGCCAGGCCCCCAAAGGTCCCTCAGGCCATGCCACAGCAGCTGTCAGCCTTTGGTTATTGATTATTGTTAATGGGATGTACTTTTTCCATCTGGTGAGCATCGGCCTAGCCCATGGATAAGGCCGGCTCCTTCCTCTGGCTGAGTTTTGTCTCCCGAAAGGGCTGGCTTCTGAGGGCTCCCTCTGCAACCCAATATGTACCATGGGCTGCTGATTAAATACTTGGAATGTCTTCAGGTCGGGCCAGGCCTGTCCATAAAATGGGAGGCATTTTGGCAGTTCCAAGGCCCCTGGCACCCAGTCTTGGCACTGGACCGTCTGTCTTCTTCAAGGAGCTGCGGTGGGCCTCCCGCCAGCATGCTTCCCTGGGAAACATCGAAGTGAGTTAAAGTCAACAATGAGTTCATCTCCAAAAGGAATAAGCCGGCAGCCTTCAGGGCAGAGAAATGGGAGGAGGGGGGAACAGGGAATTGGGGGCAGTGGAGGGGGTTAAGTGATGCTGAAACAGCCAGACCAGGTCCAAAGCCTGTCAAACAAGCTGGCAGCTCAAGGAACAAAGAAAAGTGCTTTCCCAGGCCAGCTCTGGAACACTCGCTTGGCAAAGTTGGTGACAACGAGGGTGTCACAATCCCAGGGACCATGGGAAGCATCCTCCCAAGGATTGGCAGCTGTAGCAAAACATTGGCATGGCAAGAGGCTGGGGCAGTTGGGTTGGTGCGTTGGTGAGCTCTGGTTCTGCTGGCCCCTGGCCTGCCTGCTGGGCGTGTATGTGAGGATGGCCACTTGGGCAGGATAACTTCACTGTCTCATCTTCGAGGATTCAAAGAGGGAGGACTCAGGTGTGAAGGCCAAGTGAGGAGCAGGCTCATGATTGCAGAACCAGCATTTTAATCCGAACATCTTGATCATTAGATTTATCTCTGAGGGCTTTGCGTGTGGGTAATTGTTCCTGATTGGATCCGGAGTCTCACTCCTGTGCCCTTTACGGCCTGGAGCACGTCCTACAGGGCATCGGAGGGCTCTCAGCTCACTGCGTCTGACATCTGACGCACTGGGGGCTGAGGCAGCGGTGGCAGAGCAAAGCCCAGGTGAGCCGTGCCCTGCGACTGGCCTGTGCACTGAGTGGAGGGAGGGGAGCAGCACCTCCCCACCTGGGACAGAAAAGCCTGATGATGGCCCAGCAGCTGCTTGGTGCCAGCTGAGATACGAGTACCCCATCTGGTTCTGACTCTGGATCCGCCTTGGGGGTTGGGAGACTGGCAACAACTGCCTCGAATATACACTTGGCCTTTCTCCCAGAGACAGGACCATTACCGATGGACTGCGTTTGATTTCTCTCAAGCCCTCACATTCATCCTCACAGGGTATTTTATTGTATGAGATATTTGCCTACCATGCAAATTTACGATTCTTTTCCTGCCACCAGACCAAGAAAACGTCCACAGACACTGCATCTCAGTTTCTCGCAAACACGTTCTCGTCACCATTCCCATGGTTTTACCCTTTTCTGTCCGCCTCCACCCCCCCCCCTTTTTTTTTTTTTTTTTGTTAAACCTGCTTCACCCTTCTGGTCCTTCTGATTTCTCTCCATGCCAGCCAATTTCGGCATTTCCACTCCACTCAAGAGAACTTCCTCAGCTCCTCCCACCACCATCCTTTGTCTTCCTTTCTGACGTGGGACCACACATTCTTAATAACCATGCCTCGCCAAGTCCATATTTCCCCTGTATATCTGACTAATTGCATTCGTCTTTTGTTATTATAGGCCAAGGGTTTGTTGAATGAATAAGAAAAGTGAATGAATGGAAAGGTCCCGCTGGAAAGAGTTTATTCTCATCTGATTCCTGGAGATCATAGTTACTGATAGTGCCTACTCCTTTTTCCTCCTGGGAGGTAAAACAAGGCCAGCCTCAAAGTTCATTAGGGCAGTAGATCAAAAGCAACTTGACTTTGATCTTTTTGTCATGGGTTCAAAGGATGGGTCGTGGCCACCCAGCTTTCCAGAATCATCCCCTGCCACTCCCATCCCTCCTCCCATCTACTCTTCTACTTGGAACTACTCGACGGTGCCTGATATGAATGAATTTCCAAATTTCGGTGACTTTGTACAGGCTGTTTCCTCCCCCTAATACTCATGGTTCATACCCAGATCAAATTGGTACGTGAAGGAGTGTGCCTCTCCAGCAGTTGCTCCCTGCTCTGTGAGGGACAGTGCATTTTTATTACAGCTAAGTCTCTGCCCCCCGCCTGATGTCAGCTCCTGAGACCAGGGACTGTGGGATTCGTTACTGTATTCCCTGTCCTTCCCAAGTGTCTGCTGTGTCTGCCTTGGAGACATAACTTATAATACCAATGACAAACATATCGCACTTACTCTGTGAAGCCATTTACTGTCATTACCTCACTTCTGAATTCTCAACCTGAGAGGTGGATACTGTTACTATGCTCACTTTACAGAAGAGTACACTGAGGCACAAAGAAGTGAAGGGCTGTGACCCAGGGCACACAGCTAACAGAGGGCAGAGCCAGGGTCTGCACTCAGCCGTTTTCTCCACACGACTGCCTCACTGTGTGGAAAGTTGCATTTTGCATGTCCTTACCCCGCCTGCGTGCCGTGATGCTCAGCCTGTCCAGTTTCACTCGTTTATTGGGAAGAAAAGGGGGTCAGGGGATGGAGCACACGTGCTCACAAATAATGATTCATGGGCATCCAGGAGGCCCTGCCTCTTCACCCCAGCCCCTCATCAGACCCACCGCCCATGAAGCCGCTTGGGACGACCTCACCAGGGCATGGCTGCCAGCATGTGGTGCCAGTGTCTGGCCTTCGAGCCACCAGGACTACCATGGGACACTCCAGAAACTGTCCACCCTGGGTGCAGCTCCTGAACACTCCAATGCACCAGAACCATGCTGAACGAAGCCAAGAGTCTCTTTTCTACCTGCGTCATGCTTTGCCTCAATGTCACCAAAGCCTGTCTCACAAAGACTCTGAACCGAGGAGCTCCTTGGGTTTCTGCCTGAAGCTGCCTTTCTCTTTGGGCTCATCAAAAAGTCCCTGGGTGGGGCAGGGGACTGACAGACCAGTGCTGCTCCTCCCTGGCCCCCTTTTCTCTTCTTTGAAGTCTCCCTGTGTCTCCTGCCCAAGAAATTTCAAACTTGGCAGAGCGCCCCCTGCTGGTCCACTGACTGTAGCATCAGCTACCCTCAGATGTGTGTAGTGGACCCCTCGTTTGAATCCCCAAAGCAGGAAGAATTAAAGAAATGTACCTCCATATTGGGACAGGCAACGTTCACTCTCAGAGGACAACGGCAACTAGAGGGTCAGCTGATAGTCAGCTAACATGCCTATTCTATGGGCAGAACACACACCAGAGCCCTAGGGCAGAGTTGTGAGCAAGCTTTTCCTGTAAAGCCAGGTAGTAAATATTTCAGGCTTTGCAGGGCAGCTACTCATCTCTGCCACTGTTGTTCAAAAGCAGCCACAGGCCATCTGTAAACAAATGGCATGGCTGTGTTCCGATAAAACTTTATTTATAAACACAGAAATTTGTATTTCATACCATCTTCACATGTCGGAAACTATTCTTATTTTAAAAGCATAGAGACCAGCCCTGGCTGGTGTGGCTCAGCGAATTGAGTGCCGGCCTGCGAATCAAAAGGTCGCCAGTTTGATTCCCAGTCAGGGCACATGCCTGGGTTGTGGGTCCTCAGTAGGGGGCATGTGAGAGACAACTGATGGATATACATCTCACACATCAATGTTTCTCTCCCTCTCTTTCTCCCCTCTTCCCCTCTCTTTAAAAATGAATAAATAAATAAATAAACTTTTAAACATAAAGACCATTCTAAGCTCAAGGGCCACACAAAAACAGATGGCTGGTATTTTGTGTTTGGAGGGAGGGCTCTTGTTTGACTACCCCTGGCCTTGGAGATAAACTACTTGGTTTGTGTCTGGTGCATGGGGAGGTGGGAAAGGGGAGAGCATAGCAAAACCTGAGTCCCCAGGTCCTGGACACTGTGCCCAGGCATCTTGGGGGTTACGACAAGCCCAGCTCTGGGCTGGAAGCAAAACTGACAACTCTAAAGTCGGTCAAATAGATGTTTAAAGCCCCTAGAAGATTCCTCCAATCTGGTCACACTGAGTTGGAAGGATTGCTTTACTTGTCTTTTTTTTTTTTTTTTTCAAGATTTTATTTCTTCTTAGAGAGAGGGTAAGGGAGGGAGAGAGGGACACATCAGGACATGTGGATCGGTTGCCTCTTGCACACACTTATTGAGGGATCTGGCCCGCAACCCAGGCATGGGCCCTGACTGGGAATCGAACCAGCAAGTTTTTGGTTCACAGGCCAGTGCTCAAGCCACATCAGCCAGGCCTGACTTGTCTTTTTCTAATCAAGGCTCTAAAGAGGCACACGTAGGTTTTGACCACTTCTTCCTCTGATGCTTGAGAAGGTATTCGTTCTACACTTCTGCCACACCTCAGTCTGAGTCTCTACTTGGGAAATAAGATTTTGTTCTCAGGCTAGACTAGACCAGACAACCGAGCAAGAAGGACACAGGAGGCCAAGGAACACCTTAGTGTCTTGCTGGGCAGAAGCTGCCTGTTGGGCAAGACTGACCTTCTGACAGACAGAGGTCCCCCTGACACACTGGTTCTGGGAGTTGACCTTTCAGGTTCTTTAACGTGACATTATTCTTCTGGAAACAACCCAAGGGACCTGGTTAACATTTTAGAAAGTGTTTTCCTAAGGAAAAAGGGGGGTAGGCAGGAGACGAGGGGGTAAAGAATTACACAAAGGTTTAGTCTAACGGCTTAAAAATCAAAAGGATCATTGGACAGATAGGTATCAAGTGTAATAGGAAACACACCGATCCCGGGGAGATGACTTAATTCGGGCCCTCCAGCCACCTTGGAGCTTAAACAGTTACCTACAATTTGGAATTATACTTTACATTCCCACATCAGTGTATGTTCTGGATCCATTTCTGAGGACGCAGCCAGCAATCTTGAGTTATCTAAACCAAGCTGAAAATTAGGGGCCATTAATAGCATCTCATAAAATGGCTCTTCAGGTTTTCTTACGGGGAATATGCTGAGGACCAGAGGGATTCAATGACAGGAAGGAGAAAAACGCTGTTAGTTATTTTTCCACAACTTAATCTAGAGATCTTTTTGAAGAGCTCCTTACCCAGCAACGCAACGAATGCCAAGACCAATACAGACTATGTTTCTCCCACTTAGAAGTGGTGACCAGATACACCATCCATGAAGAGCAGTTTCTTGGGGTTCCCAGAGGTAAGTGTCTCAGCCACTTTTCAGAACCATCCAGCCCACCAGTTGGCTGCATCCTTGTCCCCAAACTTCCCGGGCATCCTGGACGGAAAACGGAAGGCCATTTGGCGGGCCAACCTTCCACTGTAGGCACCTTACTTTTCTTACATTCCCTTGCAAACTCCTGAGGTTGTATGACCAAGGACTCTCTTCTTTCGTTTTCTAAAAACGAAGCACAACAACGAAACCCTGAAAGCATATTCCAAGTGCTTCCCTGTTCTTCTTGGGTCCCAGAGACTCTAACTGGGGGCTATAGCTCTTCTGCCTTGAGCAGCAGCCGCTCCAGGGGCCCAACTCTTGGCCCCAGCAGGCAGGGGGCAGGTCCTCGTGGACTTGCCAGAGCAGAGACCCAGAAGGTTGACTAGAGAAGCCTCTGCTCTCAGTTCAACCAGGAAGGAAAAACCAACAAGCTGGCACTAATTAAGAGCTAATGGCCTTACAATGGAGTGTTGCCAAAGGATAACGACCCTCCAGCTGCAGCATAAATATCAAGGCGTTTGGGGCAGAGCCAAGACATATATTTTCAGAGTGCATTAGACACTGTTGCAGCCGTCCTCGGCCTGGCTCTGTTGAGGAAACGAGAGGAGTTCAGATAGGTGGGACAGGAGCTGGGTCTCGCTAGGGCTGCCTTCTGGTCCCAAAAGCTCAGGGAGACTTGTAGGAAAGACTTGGCTTTTCAGATCTCACACTTTTATGTGTACAAGAAGCATGCGAGGAGCTCCTTCAAATGTGTGTTCTCTGGACCCCCACCTTCAGAGGGTCTGATTTCAGGAGCTCTGGGGTGAAGCCCAGGAGTCCAGGTTTTTAACCAGTTCCCCCAAGTGATTCTGATGCTGGTGGTCCCCAGACCTCACTTTGAGAAATGCTGCTTCTGAAGCTGCTGCTCCTGGCCCATTAGAGCCTGATAAAAACGTTTGTACAGAATGATGGAGCAGGTGAGGTCAAGGTCCTCTGCTTCCTGTGGAAACACCAGCCCGTTCTTCTCTACCAGAACGTGGCAGGAGGCTGTTTCGGAGACGTGGTATTTCCAGGCAGTTTCTGTTGGGGTCTTCCCGTTCATATCGGCCTGCGGTTCCTGGGCGCAGGAGTCCAGGGAATGAGGCGCTAACCATGAGTCTGGAGGAAAGGAGAAGGCAGCCCATCTGGACCATGTCTACAATGCTTTCATGTGCTGTAATTTGTATAATCACACAGCTATCTTTCAGGGTGGTTAATGTGTCTGCTTTAAAGCTGAAGCAGTTGTAGGTGTATCTTGCCTCCTCTGGTTACCACGACATCAGAAAGGGGAGTGAAAAAATAGTCAGTGTATCTCAGTTGCGGTAAGCAGGGCAGGCAAAGCAAACCAATGGTGTTAGCTCAGCCCACCTTGATCAAGCTTTACTTTGGCTGGTAGAACTGAGGTTGATTGTTAGGATCAGCAAAAACTGTTGTAAAAGGATTGATGGATCAGGTTATAAAAATAGATGGAAAGTTTATATGATAAACGCAGCTGAGTATGAGAACAGGAGAGAAACAACCCACCATATCATCTGGGAAAATGAAACTCCTTGGCAAGACTTCACAACAGCTTGATTCAAAATTTCATAATGAAATTATGTCTCTGATCAAAGTCTGAATGAGCTCATGGGCTGATTTTTGCCATTCGTGTTTATTCTGGTCTGAACCAAACTGAGGCATCAGAAATGCATTATCCCGGTCTTTGCTCCGGGAGTGGGGTATTGCACCTTCGTTTGGGGGACCACAGAGACAGCGTGAGGTAGAGGGGATGTCTTTGGATCCTCACCAGGCGTGAAGTTGCTTCTGATCAGCTCTCAAAGACTCCCTGAGACCCCAGGTCAGGGTCAGGCCTTTGTAGCTAAATTGTGTTTAATCTCCTGATACTTGCCCTGGGGGCAACGAAAGTGAGTCTTGAGGGAGAGAAGGTATTTCCCGCTGTTGCTTAGGACATGGCCTTCTTTTGCTCTAGAAAGAATGTTTTTGAGTTTGTTTGTTTCAGACTCAGAGAAATAAAGACTCAATCATTCCTTCCACAATTAGAGCACCTCTTTTATACTAAATTGTTTGTTTTTACGAATTGAGCTTCCCCACCGGCTGGCATCCACCTTCCCTCCCGCCTAACTACCTCTTCTCTGGCCTATCCTGAAACCCCCAGTGCTGGGGATTTCTTGGCACCTTGGAATACCAAAAAAAAAAAAAAAAAAAAAAAAGCGGGAGGGATTTTTGGTTGAAACACTGGGATCTAGAGACTTCATATTGACTAGTAGAAACAGAGACTGTTTGGTCTTACCCCCTCAGGGCGAGAGACACTCCCTTCTGCCATTAACCGTGTCCCCTTAAAGTTCACAGGTTGAAGTTTCTAATCCCTAGTGTGACATTACTTGGGTGAGGGATTTAAGGAGGTAATTAGATTTAGATGAGGTCAGGACGGGATTAGTTCCCTTATAAGAAGAGGAAGAGACCAGAGCCTTCCCTGTCTCTCCGGCCTGTGAGGGCTCAGGGAGAAGACAGCTGTCTGCAGGACTGGAAGAGAGTTCTCACCAGGAACCCAACCAGACCAGCACTCTGATTTGGGGCTTCCTAGACTCCGGAACTGTGAAAAATAAATGTCTGTTGTTTCAGCCACCCAGTCTATGATATGTACTTGCAGCAGGATAAGCTAAAACGCCATCTATTCGTTCCTTCATTCAGTGAATAGTTCTTGAGTCCTTACTAAGTTTCAAGTGCTGTTCCAAATCTTGGAGATACTTACAGTGAAGAAACTTATAAGGTCCTGCTCTCGGGAAGCTTACATTCTAGTTTTGGGGAAGCAGCCGATAAATTTGTAAATAACGTAATTTCAGCTACTAATAAACGCCATGAAATAAATACAACAGAATACTGTAACAAAAACTGCAGAAGGGTGGGAAGTGGCTGATTTAGAAAGATTAGTGTTAAGAAAATTTAACTGAGTACATTTGAAGTTCTAATTTACTTCTTAAGTTATGAATCAAGCAGCATCCCATCTAGCAACTGGAAGGGCACTCCAAGGATTTGTACAAAATGGAAGGTTGTTTTTTTTTAAATCTTTGCCTGATATGTTTATTGATTTTAGGGAAAGAGGAAGGGAGAGGAAGGGAGAGGGAGAAAGAGGGGAATACCGACATGAGAGAGGAACATCGATGAGCTGTCTCCCATGTCTCCCATGTGCGCCCGGACTCCCTAGGGATCCAATCAAACCGGCAGCCTAGGCATGTGCCTTGATGGAGGGAGCGGGGTATGCAGGCTGTGGGACCTGCAGCCTTTTTGTATATGGGATGATGTCCAACAAACCGAGCAACCCGGCCAGGGCCAAAATAGAAGGTGTTTACAGGTAGAAAGAGAATGGAACTAAGAAATTAAGAGTGAATTATTTCGGGCTGGGGTCCAATTATGCAGATTATGTCACCATTGTTGATCAAGAAATTCCAGATCGATCGATTTAAAATCCCATTCCTGAGAGAGGCTGAAACTACAGTTAGGTTAATTACTGAGTTTTGGTTTGGTGATGTAGCTTAACAAAAGTGATTCCATTTTGGCCCGTTTTATCTATCTATCTATCTATTTATTTATTTATAAACAACAGAAAGACCTCTCCCAGCAGGAAGGATTGCCAGATAAATGATAGGATGCCCAGGTAAATTTGAATTTAAGAAAATGGATTTCTTTTAGTATAAGTATGTCCAAAATACTGCAAGGAGCGTATTTATCCTAAAAATTATTCATTGTTTATCTGAAATTCACATTTAACTGGGCATATTTTTACTTGCCAAATCCTGCAACCCTGCTATCAGTAGGTGCCATCTGAGCTGAGAACCGAATGACCAGGAGAGATTCAGGAAGAGGGAACGTCCTGAGTGAATGTCAGAATACCCAGAGGGAGGGAGGGAGGGAGGGAGGTACTGATGAAGTCAGAGAAACAGGCAAAGGCCAGATCATGCAGAATTCTGTAGGGATGATAAGGAGTTGGAAGTTCTGTCTCTTTCTCTTACCTAAGCCATTGGAGTTTTAAGAGAAGGGTGACAAAATCTGATACCTGGCTTCTGTGTGGTCAATCACTTTTAGAAGGACTTAAAGAACAAATTCAGATAATTAAAATTGAGCTTTTGCCATTGACCTGGGACGAGGCTTCTTTGTTTCGGGGTGGACACTACTAGCAGCTCTGAGCCCTTCTTAGGGTAGCTAGGCGGTTGCTACGGAGGGGGAGCTTGAGGTTGCTAGGGAGAGAGAGGGGCGCGGCTTTGGTGTGGGGCTTGGTCCGGGAGGCCTGGGCGAGGGTGGAGCCCGAAGTGCGGCGGCGCGCTCCGCGCGCTCGCAGGAAGTCGCGCGGGGGGGAAGGAGGGACACGAGCGGAAGTGACGTGCCGTTCCACACGTGGTCCGGCGTAGTTCACGCGGGTCGCTTCGGCAGGGTTCGGGAAGTTACGCGCTGGTTTACCCGCAGTAGGCCGAATCTGCACTCGGTCCTCGACCCGTCGGCAAGATGGTGAAGCCCAAGTTCAAAGGACGGAGCACCATCAACCCGTCTAAGGCCAGCACAAACCCGGGTTGGTCCCGGCAGCGGGGCGCGCGGAGGGTGGAGCTTGGAGGATGCTTGGGGGGAGGGCTCCGAGGAGACGGAGGGGGCGGGGGGGGATACCCTGGTGGCGTTGCTTGGAGTGACTTCGAGCTGAGTGGCTACTGGGGAATGCGAAGGTGGTTTTTACTTTCGGAGGCACCGTGGCGAGCTGACATCTTGCACGCCTGTCAGGGCTGTGTGTCAGGCCCTAGGTCTAAAGTCAGAAAAGTGAACGCTCAGGCCTGGCAGCCGTGGGGCAATTCCACTTGTGAGATGAAGAGACTGGGAAGCTCTCATTTGGAAGGGGCGGTTAAAATTGACCACTTTGGGTGTACCATTGTGGATCCGGTGTTGAAGCCCCTCCCCCAGTACATTTCAGTCTTAAAAGATTCCACCTTTCCAGCTCAAGGAATTTCGAGAAGTAAATTAAAGTCAGACTAAAAGTGGCGTAGGCCAACCCGGCTGGCCTTTTATACTTCACCACATTTGCCTGCCACCTATTCTTTGACCATTGAAATGAGAAAGGGATTGTAGATTTGGCTCTTAGTCTCATCCCATGTAGTAAAGCTCAGAGAAGACCCTACAAGATGAATACATGAGGATGTTTTGGGAGATGCGTTTGAGTTTGGAGGAGGTTCCACCTGTAGGATGAACAAGATAGACTTCAGGGGAGCCCCCTTTATTCACATGTAGTCATTAAGACTTTGTTTCTATATATGATTTAAAGTTTTTGATGACTTCGGTTCATGTTGAATATTTTCTCTGGATTGCTGATAAATTATTCAGTTCGTGTATCCTGAAATCTTAGAATGCAAGACCCAGAAAGGCCCTTAGAGGTCATGATGTTATAGGTGACACTGAGCCAAACTATAGGAAGTGGCTTGTTACAATTGGTGCAGTTAATGAGGAGTAGGGCGCCAGTCCTGTGGTTTTAGCCTGTTTCCTAGTACATCACTTCAAGAGTAGACAGGTGATTTGAAGGGATCCTGAAATGAGAAGCGAGGTTATTACCATGGTTATTTGTCTTTCTGAGACGTGAAGCAAGAATTACTGGCTGTTGCTCAGACTAAAATCAAATATTAGAAAGTTAGGAAACTGATACATTAGGAGCACGTATCAAAATTATAGTCTCCATGGCACCTTGTATGTAGCACTCGATTTTTGTTAAACTGAGACCCAGAGGTAGGTGTCTTAGAAGTTAGAAGCTTTTGTTCAAATTGTGGCTTTGCCATTTAGTACCTGTGTGATTGCAGGCAAGGTATCTGACCACTGTGCATCAGTTTCTTAGCCTGCAGAACGGGGATAATGTGTCCATTTTTACAGGATTATTGTGTGGATTGCGCGAGACAGTGCCTGTGATGTGGATAGCACAGTGCCATAGTTAATGCTTAAAAATATTAGCCAAGATCATTGTCAAGTACAGTTCTATTGAGGATCAAAGATTAGGTCACCTTTGTCATACCATGTAACTTCCAGGAATAATAACTTTGTTGGAACAACACATGGAGAAAGTAGAGATTTTGCAGCCAGGTGTCAGCCTGCCTACTCTGAGTGAACTAACTGGTGTGTTTAAAGCAATGTTCATACTTGGACTTATTGATTAGCAAAGAGTGTGCAGTCTACTTCTGTGTTTCCCAGATCGAGTACAGGGAGCCGGAGGCCAAAACATGAGGGACCGGGCCACAATTCGGCGCCTGAATATGTACAGGCAGAAGGAGCGCAGGTGAGCACCCAGCACTGTCGTTCTTTCGCTTTTCCAGCGTGCCCTAGACTTGTAGCGTTTGATAGCCGCACCCCCCTTTCCCCAAATAGGAGTAGTGTATTTTATTTTTTTAAATCCCCATCTGAGCACATAGTTATTGATTTTAGAGAGGGGGAGAGGGAGACAGAAACATCGTTTGGTTGCCTCCCTTATGCCCCTTTTGGTGCACAGGACTCCATACGCTCCAACCTACTGGGCCACCCTGCCAGGGCAGGAGTAGTGTATTTTCAGATATTTTATATGGGTATTGTTAGGATAAATTGTGATGTTTGGGTTCGAGATGAGGATAATGGATGGTGACACTGTGATTGTCTAACAAGACAGAAGTCTTGTTCCTCACAGCCTCAGCCTCCATGAGCGGCATATTAAATCTCCAGTGAAATATCTGTCAGATAGAAATCTGGTTTTTAACAAAGCATATAGGACTGTAGGTATAAAAGCAGCCAGAAAACTCAGTTTTTAGTGCCGAACTTTAGATCACAACATTGTGGCACTTGAAAACTCATCACGACTCTTAAGTTCTGCTGAGGCAGCCTCTATCACAGGGACTTGCTGAGTGTGGCATTTTGCTATGCTGGTCTTAATTTGTTTGATAATGAGATTCTTCATCCGTTCCAAAAGATGTGTGTAAAGTACAAATGTCAGTGAACTTAATCTGCCTTAGTCACCTACTCTGTAGTTTGTTTTAGACTTTTGCGTTCCAGCATAAATCACCCCCTGCTTAAAATTCATTTAAAGCAGCCTTTAAATAATTATCCGAAAAACCCAAGTATGTGGGTTTTTTTTTTTTTAAGCAAGAAGCAGTAAACAGATTTTAAAACATTGGCATTATTTGTTATTCATCTAGCAGAAATCATTACGTGCTCTGTTGCAAGAGGTTAAATGGCTTTTGGACAATCTGTTTCAAATGTAGAAGTTCTTTTTGTTTACTGAAATCTGTGTTTCATGATCATTTAAAACCAAAAAAGAAAAAATAGAAAAGGTCCTTTTGATGGAAAGGGTATTCTGTAAACCAAACTGTGCTGTTGCCTTTCTTCTGTCCTCAACCAAAATCTGTTAATTTCCCCAATTTAGGAACAGCCGTGGTAAAGTGGTTAAGCCTCTGCAGTATCAATCGACGGTGGCTTCTGGCACAGTGGCGAGAGTGGAGCCAAATATTAAATGGTTCGGTAAGTATTGTCCTTGGTGACTTTTGTGCTGCAAAATGTGCACTGTGTGTGGAAAAGGGTAGGATGTTCAGGTGTCTAAAAGGTAGGAGTTTGGGGGTAAGTGGGACTGTCCAAGGATTACATGAGGAAGGAATGAGATACCCGTGGTGGGTATGAGACACCAGAAGTGCCCATGGTGGAAAAACAGCAGAGAAAAGTAGAGGTGGTAGATTTCGTAATTAACTTCTTTTCGAAAAGAGCTCGTTGTCGTTGGTTGTAAGTGATCCTCTTAAACAGGTAAGACCACCCTTAATGACCAGCATTCATAGGCCTTAAAACTCTCGTTTCTTCATTTCTGGTAACCTGGAGAGTTCCTGTTTGAGAGATGGCCTGTGGGTGTGTTTGGGCTTTTGCCTGAAGAGTGGGTGCATTAGCCTGAAGCGCCTCTGAAGTGGGTTGCATTTGACCTGAGTGACAGCGCAAGGATCCCATTGTTGGCCCTTCCCAGGGCTTCCTTTGGAAAGTCCACCTTCCTTTCCGTCTAGGCTTTCGGGCCTTCCCTTAGCCACTGCTAGGTGTGTGGGGGGCATGTCAGGTGTTGGACCCCTTTGTTTGCCTGGCCTTTGGCCTCTCTGCTTAGGGGCACGTGGCAGCTACCTTTGAATATCTCTTACATCTTTTGATGGGATGCCCCCTAGGAAACTGCAGCACAGAAAAACATCAAAACTCCATAAGGAGGCCTTCAGCATGTTGGCATGGTATGGCCTGAATCCCCTAGATTCTGCCATTTCTGTGACCTTGGGCACATTATTAAGTCTGTCTGCTCTTCAGTTTCCTCATCTCTAAAATGAAGATAAAGATAGTACCTATCTCATGGAACTGTTGTGTAACTGAGTGAGTGAAGCCATACAAAGTGCTGACCGTCATGCTCAGCCAGTAATAGTACAAAAGAAGCATCGCCACCGCCATCATCAGTGTTCTGCTCTCGTGGTCTCCAGCGTCTGAGTTCTGTGTTTGTGTGGCAATGTGCTGCCTGATGGAACACACTCTCCACGATCTCTCCTTGACTAGGTGTTCTCTCTCCAGCTAGGGTTGTAAACCTTTATTTGTCCCCTTACCTGGATTTCTTGGTTCCTTTAGGTAGTCCCTTCAAATCCTCGTATCCCTAAAAACAGCAGCTGGCTCTTAGGTCCTGTGCTTTGGGATTCTCTGGGTATAACAACTGATTAGCTGTGATTGGCTTTACATTTCTTTTCCACATCTAACAGGAAGTAGGACATTCGTCAAATCTGAGTTCCATTCAGTGATGTTTATTTTTTCAGTTTTATCCAGTCAGGAAGTTGGGCTTGGAAAACTCTGGAAACCCCTGTGTGTCTGGGCTGGTGGGTGAGTTCACAGTGTAGTCAGTGCAGGAGAGGCGGTTTTTCCTGTTTTTGTCCCCCCGCCCCTTTGAGTTTGAAAATGGCTGCATGGATGTATGGATCAGATGGTGGGTGAGCAAGGGTAATTTAAACATTTTATTTATCTTTAGAGAGAGGGGAAGGGAGGGAGAAAGAGAGGGAGAGAAACATCTATGTGAGAGATAAATCAATCAATCTGTTGCCTCTTGCACACCACTAACCAGGGACCTGGCCCACAGCCCAGGCATGTGTCCTGACTGGGAATCAAACTGGTGACCTTTTGGTTCACAGGCCTGCACTCAAGCCATTGAGCCATGCCAGCCAGGGCAGCTAGGGTAATTTAAAATCTTACCTTTTACAGTGTCATTGGAAAGATGGATGCAGAAGCAAAAAGGAGTTATTAAATGGCAACATTCTTTTGTAAAACAGGAAACACACGTGTGATTAAGCAGTCATCATTACAAAAATTTCAAGAGGAAATGGATACAGTTATGAAGGACCCATACAAAGTTGTCATGAAGCAAAGCAAGTTACCCATGTCTCTTCTCCATGATCGAATCCGGCCTCATGTAAGATGGAGATGTTGCTGGTAGTGGGGTTTCATTAGCAAACGCCTTGCAGATCCTCTCTAGCATGCTTGTCTCTCATTTTCCCACAGAGGATAGTGACTTGAATGCAGTACTGATGAGCCTTCCGAGACTTCTCTCTGCACCTTTGTTAGGGGGTCTCACCTTTTGTAGGAACCGCATTCTGTTGGCGAGGTTCGGCAGTATGCTGACCAAAGCACCAGCTTAGGAGTGAGACCTGGATTTTAATCTTGGTCCTACCCCTTTCTGTGGCCTTCTTCCATTCCCCCAAGCTCTCACTTCCCCAAGATAACTCATCTCACGTGGCTGGGTGCAGACGAAATGTTGGTGAAACTCATGGCACACAGTGAGCACACAGCCCACCACCTAATCAGAGCTCAGTAGATCGATCATAGCTATTACTAATACTGTTTTTAATTTTTTTTTTTCGGTAGGCAAGCTTGTTTAACAGTAATTCCATCGAACTTTGTAGAATTAGGATTGGGTTGGTAGGAAGGAGGCCTTTGGTGGTGTGGTCTTGCAGCTAGAGGAAAGGGTGCTGGTCAGATCGGTTATTAATCACTGAAGTTCAAAGTACAGTAAGGCCTAAATCTGGCTTGAGTAGAATGAGTTTCGCACAGAACCGAAGAAATGGCCTAATGTTTTCCTGCACGTTTTTACTTGCATTGAATAATAATTCCCAGAAACGGAGCCAGTGCATAAGCCCCAGTTCCAGTATAAGGAGGAGAAGAAACATTGACATGCATACATGGATTAACAGTTCAAAGAAAAGTGTTTACTTGCAAAACAAAATAAAAACCAAGGCCTGGTTATTGCCTCAGGTTTTATCAATTACGCTTTGTTGCATGACAGACTAGAAGAATGGCACCTATTAGTGGAATGACTGTTTTCTTTCAGAGAAACACATGAGTGTAATTCATGAACCACAGACAAGTTGCTCATTTCCCTTGTTCTCTTTGTCTCCTCTCCCTGAAGCCATCTTTCAACAAACTATTGAATCCTGTTTATGAGAAGAACAGAGAGGTTCTATTAGGGATTTATTGATTTGTTGCCCATTCCAGTTCCCTGTTTCCAAAACCCAGTGCCTCACACTCTGATGTCTGGAAGGAGGACTCTGTGGCTGCAGCAATTAGCTTGCACTTCGGTGCAGATAGGTACTCAGAGTAACGGATGCGTTTTCCACTTTGGGCTCGAGAAACCTTACCTATTTTATTCTAGCATGATAACCTACTACTCGTTAAAAAGTCTGATTTGGAGGGTTGCGGCAGAGTGGAGTCAAATCAGATGTGGTTTTAACTTTTGCCCATTCAGTTAAGTGTGCATTATAATTACATTTCTGTAGCAGTACATTGAAAACACTGACTTATTTTGTATGTGTGCTTCACGAGGTGTTGCACATCACTGCATTTCACTTGCTAACGTATAGATTTATATACACACATCCATGGGTACTGTACCTTAGGTTATTTAGAAGATTTTCAAGGATAGTTGTAATCATAATTTCCCCAGTGACATTAGAAGCTAGCTCCCATGTAAACACATCTGTGCTTGGGAATGTTCCTTTGTTGGAAGGTAGCATGTGAAACTGAACTAAGAGATGGGTTAAGGATTTGAGAAAATGGTAACAGTTTAAGGGTCTTTAGGAGTTGGAGGGGGATCTGTTCAGAAGCCACTGGGCTGTTCCATCATCTGCGTTTAGTAGCTGGTGCTTACAGAGGAGCTTGTACAGAGGGGCAGAGGGTGGTTTTTTGTTATATATTTTTTTACTTTTCTTTTTCTTTCTTTTTTCTTTTCTTTTTTTGAGGATATTTTCTGCCGACTGTTAACTTTGTTACGTGATAGGTCCTAACTCAAACTTTGACTTTTATCCGGTTTCAAAAACTCCTATGCCCGTAGCCCCTTTACAGTCACATCTAGTTCTAGTTAGTATCAAGTTCCTTTTATCACATCTAGACTATTATTTTGGACTTTTGCTAGATGTTTTTCATCTGAAGACATTCCATGTGCATTTAATAAAAACGTTACCTAAATTAGGGAAAATGTTATCTGAAACTAAAATGCATCTTACAAAACAAGCAATTCCTTTTAGCCATGAAAGAAATGAACTTCCAAGAAAAAGTTGGCATTTACAGTTGGTTTAAAAAAACGCACAAATTTGGGTATGATTGTTCTTGACAAAAATCTGTGAATTTGACAAATTTTATGCATTTATTGGAAAGCCCCCCCCCCCGCAAAAAAAAAAAAAAACTGGGCAGAAAAAATACGTTTTCAGCATTGTAGCCTTAATTACATTTGACTGAAGTTTATGATAAATGAAATAAAGCAGAGTTCTTGGCAACTATTCATATTTGCTTTGACTGTTTGTATTAATTTTGTATTTCTCCAAAGAAGCTTACAAAACTTCAGAATATAGGAACAAGTGCTTTTTGCTCTTTATTTATTTGTGTACTTATTTTTGCTTTTGCTATTTATATAAGTGTTTCTGACTTGAAGTCAGGATGCATCTGTGTAAGTTTTCGTGTGGCTTGAACTTTGGAAGAATAAAAGCCTTTCCTAGGTGGGTTTTTCTTTCTTTCTTTTTTTTTTTTTTCATTTTCTCAGTCTTTCCTTAGTTTTACCAGTAATTCTCCTTTCTCTTTAGAACTCAAAGGTGCACATTCTCGATACTGAAAGCTTTGAAACGACATTTGGCCCCAAGTCTCAGAGGAAGCGACCAAATTTATTTGCAAGTGACATGCAGTCTCTTGTAGAAAATGCAGAAATGTCCACCGAGAGCTATGACCAGGACAAGGATCGTGACTTGGTGACTGAAGACACAGGTGTGAGGTACAGTGTGCAGTTGACACAGGTCTCGTCGTTCGCTCTTCTGCAGCATTTTCCCTACGCTTGTTTTGCCCACACAAAGCTCAGTGATTTCACTCGGAGATGGAGAGTTGTCCTCTTCCCTTAGACTCAAAAAATCAGTGAAATTGGGGTCAGACTGAATAATTTAAGGTGACTTGTTTCCTGTAGGTCTCTTTCTTTCTTCATCTCCAGAGTAAAAATACATAACATTTTCTTATTCATTATAAGGGCAGTATATTCTGTCATGGGCAAATGAGGAAATAGAGTTAAAGCCGAGATGCAACAAAAAATAAGAACTCATAATCCCAACCCATGCCAAGCACTGTGAAGGTGAGGAACACCAGGGGATTCGACGGCGGCCTTTGAGGCTTCTGTGACCCTTTGAAGATGTGCGCGTGTGTACACGCATGTTGGGCTTTTGGTGTTTCTAGTTTCGTGTTGTTTGGGGGAGGGGGGCGGGGACAAAGGGTCCATACATTCATCATGCATTCATCATATTCTCCAAGAAGGTTAAGGATCAGTCACCAATATGTATATTATTCTAAATCCGTCTTACGCTTAATTTTTATTTACAAATATAATACCTTAAGACTGTATTTTAACTTGCCTTTTATTTTAATACCTTTTTCTAAATGTATTAACAGCAACACAGTATTTAATGTCAGAGCAGTGTTTTGTTATGGCCAGTACCCCTCTTGGACATTTACACTGTTTATCCTTTTCCCTGTGGCAGACACCGGTAGCGTGAGCCACCAGCCTGACCACACCTTTCTCATCCTTAATTATCACCCAGACATAAACTCTCGGGGTGAGGGGGAGGGGATCACCACACGAGACTTTACCTGCACCGGTGAGCAGCTGCCATGTCACCCTCCATTTCTGGGGTTACTGGTTCAGTCTTCCTGGGCAGTTCCGGTCAGTCCCTGTACTTTCTCTCATGTCTCCTAAGTGCCTTGGCACAGAGCCGTTGTCCCTCTCAGCTGCAGTGATGCCACCTCGGTGCTGCCGTCTGCCCATGTCGAGCTCTGGGCCTCCCAGAGATGACGTCAGGCCGTTTGGCGCCCAGCCCGAAGAGGCAGCTGGATCACTTAGTCTTAGAATTATGTGGACTTTTTAGCTGGCTTTGTGTTCTTCCTCTGGGTTGAAGTTTTTCTTCCTCCAAAAGGTACAACAGGTAATGGAGGGAAACAAAACTATTTTTGTTTCAGAGATACTGGCTGAACGTCTTTGAGGCTGGTCATAGAGTCTCCACCTGGTCAGAAAAATTCACCTTCCATGGGAGCAGAAGGGCGTCCGTGACGATTCGTGTCCCGCCAGTTCCTTTTCATAGCTCTCTGACATGCTGCCTAATTGCACTTGCTTTTTCAAAAAAAAAAAAGTTTTTTGCTGTGGTAAAATACACATACCGTAAAATTTACCACTTTAACCTTTTTAAAGCATACAACTCGGTGGCATTAAGTACATTCATGTGGTCAGGAAACCGTCACCACATTCCATCCTCCGGAGCTGGAACTCGGCGCCGTTAAACAGCAGCCCCGTCGCTGCTCCTTCTCCCCGGCCTGGCAGCGCCGTTCATTCCGCCTTCCGTCTCTCGCGGGTGCGGCGGCCGTTGTGAGCGGTACCTCATGCAAGGGCGGCCACGCGGGAGTTGGGTCATGTCTTCAGGGTCATCCATGTTGTGGCACTAATCAGATCTTTACTCTTTTTTATTACTGAACAGCAGGCACTTTTTTCATCCATTCATCTGTTTGTGGACATTTGGATGGAGTCGCTTTTAAAATCAAGCTCATTTTTGGTCCATCTGCAACTAGTTTTGATCCCCTTTTGCTTTGGTAGATGGTTGACCCTCCCCTAAAACATCTCCTGAGTCCGAATTGATGGCGCCTCTGTTGCTCACTGTGGGTGCTTTCTTCTTCAGAAATGAAGCCCAGGAGGAGATCTATAAAAAGGGGCAATCCAAACGAATATGGGGTGAGCTCTACAAGGTAAGGCTTTCAGTTCTTCGGCTTACACCATCTTCCTTGAGAAAACGGACCCTGATACGTTGGAGCTCTGTCAGAGAAGTGCAGGCTCTGCTGCCCGCCGCTGCTTCCTCCTCCTCCTCAGAGGAACCAGGGCCCGGCAGCCGGGGACCTGCCCCCTCGGACTCGGTGACTGCGTTTTACTCCTCATGTGATAGTGACAGCGGCCTTCATACAGGCGTGCGGTCTGTCAGTGTTTCTTGGAGTCACCTGCTCACGTGGTAATCCTGATTAGAGTTACTGTCCGTGGCGGGAGCTGCCTGAGATTGTCCAGTTGCTCAGTGCAGGCCTCTCGTTTCATAGAGAGAACCCAAGTCTAGAAAGGCTGGCTGCCTCACCCAGCTGGTGAGTCCTCATGGGTCCTGAGCCCTGGCCCCGTGCTTGTCAGTGGGCTGAGTTTTACGTCCACACGCTGCGAATGCTTGCAGTGACAAAGAACTGCGAGCATGGCTGTGGTATTAAACTAACATAATAGGAAACTAGAACCCGAAAGCAAATGAAATTTCTTAGTTTTTGGTAAAATACACACAACCTTTAACAGTAGAAACTCTTAGAAGTCTTAAGAAGTAAATGATTCCATTCAGTAGCGTGTAGTCCTGAAATGAGATGAGTTTCATCTAAGCTAGTTTTCCAATCTGGCAGGTTTCAAGGATGATAAAAAACTTTCGAATTCTGACCTTTGGGCATTGGATTGTCTGCCTCCAACTCTCATAAGACTGCTGTGAAGCTGTTGCTGTTGTTTTACTCTCCCGGGTTCCGTTAAATGTCAGCCGTTGTTCGTTTCACCCTGGTCTGATCGCAGATCATTTCTGCCCCTCTGCACTTGCAGGTGATAGATTCGTCAGACGTCGTCGTCCAAGTCCTCGATGCCAGAGACCCAGTGGGCACCCGCTCCCCTCACATCGAGGCTTACTTGAAAAAGGAAAAGCCCTGGAAACACCTCATTTTTGTCCTTAACAAATGTGACCTAGTTCCAACCTGGGCGACAGTAAGTACAGCTGCTAATGCAGAACAGACTCCCAAGACCACGCCACTCCTGTGAGCTTTGAGTGCCCACAAGTTAATTAGTTTCATGGTTCTAGGCCTTGGGACACGAGTTAAAGCATTGCACTCTTGCGAGTGTAGTCACTGAAATGTTCTCATTGAAAACACAGCTGAAATGTGCTTCACTGGCTGGGCAGAGTTTATCCCCTGACGGTGGGGACCAGGCGGCTTCAGCGCCCACAGGATGACCTGTGCCCCTTGGAGGGAGGCAGCTGCCACAGCCCCTGGCCTGTTCCACATCGTGTTACATTAATGAAGGCATTGGGGGAATATTGTTTTGTGTTTAGAAGACAAAAGACAAAGCATTAACTGTCATATACTTGAAAAAAATTTTCAAAGAATTGTAGCTAACATTTTCCGTAGACAGCTGTATTTTTGAAGCACAAGCCTGTAATGCAGCTCTGATTCTTCCTGTATTGTAAATAAACAAATTACAATTTACCAGCCTCTTTTCTTTTCCCTCTTTAGAAACGATGGGTTGCTGTCCTCTCCCAGGATTATCCAACACTCGCTTTCCATGCAAGCCTTACGAACCCTTTTGGCAAAGGAGCGTTTATTCAGCTTCTACGGCAGTTTGGAAAGGTATTCAAACCTGTCCTATTTCTCCAGTTGTGTAGCTGTGGTTTACATTACTAATTTCTCTTGCCAGTATGTCAGAAAGCTGCAAACCCCACTTCCCATATCTTATAGGAGGAACATGTGTTCTACTGATGTAAAAACCTATAGAACCTCAGGATTATAAGGGATTCGGAGATATTTTCTAGGTCAGCCTTGACTCCCATCCCTGACCAACAGTGCTGCCTTTCCGCCACATCCTCAGCACCTCATGGCCCAAGCACTCCTTTACGATGCCTGACCCCCGCCCCGCACACACACACACGCACGCACGCACTCTGTGTTTCCTGTCCTGGGCTCTTGAGGCGCTCCCCCACCCCATGCGTCCTCTGCCCTTAGGGGCTGAGCAGTTTCTATCCCTTCTGCCTGGAAGGCGCCCTGCCCAACTTCAGCTTCAGATCCTGTCAGCTCTCAGTTCCTCGGGGAAGCCCCGAAACCAGATCACCCTAGCAAATGTTCTCAAAGCCTCAAGTTCTGCACCTGTAACTTTGTGTGTTTAATTAGTTCTACCTGGCTGGTAACAAAAGACACGAGTTCCCTGTCTCACCCTTCCTGGCGGCAAACACTTCCAACTTTTAGCTGTTTACTTCTGTTATTTTCAATACATGCTTGTGAGTCTGTTTCTTAGTTCCTTCCCTGTCTTCCTCCCTGCCCCTCCAGTCTCCCCGTGTTACTTACATTCCTGTGATGGAAAACGGGGATTAGGTTTCTTACAGCCACCCGCCCTCCACACATCCTTCCTTTCCCTCTCTTCTCCCTGTATCATTACCTGTTTGGGTAAATTCGGTATTTACATCATTGTGGCCATAAAATACCAGTTGCAGCTCAGCCACACAGTGCTGCGATTCTAACTGCTTTCTCATAAAGCCTTCTGTTTTCCCTGGTGTTAGTGTGCTCCATTTGACTTGTCACTGATGGCCCACCAAATTCCCTGGGCAGGGGGGGGACCTTCCAGGATGCTCAGGCACCTCCCTTCCCGAGGGCCTGCCGCTCCCAGGCCAGCCGCAGGGCCTTCCTCCCGGCACTGCCTCCGCCGCTGTCCCGAGAATTCTCATGGGTGTTCTCTGGGTTGGATCCCTTGTTCACTTGGGTCTCTTTTCTTTTTTTTCGGAATTACTTCTTTCTTTTGATGGAAATAATGTTTTCCGAAAGCTTCCTGAGAAAGAGTAAGATAGGATATTTTTTGAGACCTCGCATTCTGGGGTCTCTTTACCCTCACACCATTTCTCCTCAGAGTGTTGAGGGCGTTGTCTGCTATTTCTGTTGAGAAATCAGAGGCCATTCTGGCTCCTAATGCTTGGTGGCTGGGATCTTTGAAATTCCTGTTCTAACACTTCACAGCGATGTGCTTGAAGATGGGCCTTTTACAATTCAGTGGGCTGGACACTGGACGGGACTCTCAGTCTCGTATTGCCCTATGTTATTTCCCGGAAATTCCTCCCTCCCCATGGGTATTCCTTGTTGAGGAATTTGGTTTTACCTCCTGGCTTAATTCTTGAGTTATTTTTTGCTTTTTTTTTTTTTTTAAATTTCAGCAGTACATTTATGACATTTTGCTCTGTTTTCTAGGCAGTTTCTTGACTTGATCATCTAGCTGTTTTATTGCAAAATTTATTTTGCCTCTCACTTTTAGTTTTTAATTCTTGAGAGCTCTTGCTTAACTCCGAACTGCTCTGCCCCTTTTACAGCCTCTTCTTTCCTCTCAGTTGGAGTGTCGTCTCTCTCAGGGTGACAGTTGTGGTTTGAAGCCTCCTCTCCCTGCGTCAGCTGTGCTTCCCCTCAGCTGCTCTGTGTGTGTTTCTGTCCTCTCTACCGCACGCACGCACGCACGCATGCCTCGAAGTCTGGTTATTCCGGGCTCCCCGTCTGCCGCACTTTGCCGTGTGCACTGTGCTCCCGTGTGTAGTCTGCGCCCACGGGATCGTTGTACCCATGGGGTGCAGTCATTGTACCCTCGTGTAATGAGCACCCTGTTTTTCCTCAGAAATTTGGGCAGAAAGGTGTACATTATGTACAGCAAAGTACGGTATATTTAAGAGCCATTAAAAAAAAAGCTGATAGTTTTATTGGGGGTTATTGAATGATAGACTTTATTGTAGGGGGATTGGACAGACACCCAGTGTTTGTTTTGAAGGAGACCCCAGATGTCAGTGCCTGTAGGTCTTTGCTCTTGGGCCTGTGAGTTTGGCCAGAGAGTCGTTTTCCAGTCTCCAGCGCAGGGGTGGATAACCCCGATGAGAATTCTGGAAACTCAGAGCAAGGGCCTGAGGGTCTCACTGTTCCATATTTAGGCTTTCATTAATCACTTTGCTTTTAGCCACTGTTAACTCTAAATTTAGGGTCCCTTTAGGTTTGAAAAGTAGAGATCTTTTCAGAAATGCAGGGTTTCAAAACAGTCATCATCCTTGAAGGCTCAGGGCTGGACAGGTTCTGTGTCCGTGATAACGGAGGGGGATGGAGAATTGGCTGTTTCTTTTTTTTTTTTTTTTTTTTTTTTTTAATATATTTTATTGATTATGCTATTACAGGTGTCCCATTTCTCCCCCATCATTCCCCTCCACCCTACCCACCCTCTCCCACCCACATTCCCCCCTTTAGTTCATGTCCATGGGTCATAAGTTTTCTAGCTTCTACATTTCCCATACTATTCTTGCCCTCTCCCTGTCTATTTTTTTCCCATTATCTATGCTACTCATTCTCTGTACCTTTTCCTCCCACGCCCCTGTTGCTAACCCTCCATATGATCTCCATTTCTGTGGTTCTGTTCCTGTTCTAGCTGTTTGCTTTTGTTTTAGGTGTGGTTCTTGATAGCTATGAGTTTGTTGTCTTTTCACTGTCATAGTTTTATCTTCTTTTTCTTAGATAAGTCCCTTTAACATTTCATATAATAAGGGCTTGGTGATGATGAACTCCTTGAACTTGACCTTATCTGAGAAGCACTTTATCTTCCCTTCCATTCTAAATGACAGCTTTGCTGGATAGAGCAATTTTGGATGTAGGTCCCTGCTTTTCAAGATTTCAAATATTTCTTTCCAGCCCCTTCTTGCCTGGAAGGTCTCTTTTGAGAAATCAGCTGACAGTCTGATGGGAACTCCCTTGTAGGTGACTGTCCCCTTATCCCTTGCTGCTTCTAGAATTCTCTGCTTCATTTTAATCTTGGCTAATGTAATTACAATGTGCCTTGGTGTGTTCCTCCTTGGGTCCAACTTCTTTGGGACTCTCTGAGCTTCCTGGACGTCCTGGTAGTCTATTTCCTTTGCCAGATTGGGGAAGTTCTCCTTTATTATTTGTTCAAATAAGTTTTCCACTCGTTGCTGTTCTTCTTCCCCTTCTGGGACCCCTATAATTCGGATGTTGGGACGTTTAAAGGTGTCCCACAGGTTCCTAAGCCTCTCCTCATTTTTTTGAATTCTTGTTTCTTCCTCGTCTTCTGTTTGGTTGTTAGTTTCTTCCTTCTGGTCCACTCCATTGATTTGAGTCCCAGTTTTCCTTCCATCTCTATCAGTTCCCCATGCATCTTCCTTCATTTCATGGATTGTAGCCTGCATTTTTTCATCTAGTTTGTGAGCAAAATCAACCAATTCTGTGAGCATTTTGATGACCAGTGCTTTGAACTGTGCATCTGACAGGTTGGCTATCTCTTCACTGCTTAGAGGAATTGGCTCTGGGGCTTTTATTTGTTTTCCGGTTTGAGCCATTTTTGGTGGGTTTTTTTTGTTGTTGTTGTTTTGGTTTTAGTCTGGTCGCGGCTATTATGTAGTGAGGGGGTGGAGCCTTAGGTGTTCCTCAGGGCGGGGCAGCCCAGTCGCTGGGTTGTGACGCTATAGGTGGGGGCGGGGTCTGAGAAGCAGCAATGGCGCCTGCTCCGCTCTCTCCCGGACTCCGGCCCTTTCCGCTGCTTCCCCTTCACTTGGATTATCTGTGCACGCGGGCGTGCTGTTACGTAGTGAAGAGTGGAGCCTCTGGCGCTCCCCAGTGCGGGGCAGCCCAGTCGCTGGGTTGTGACGCTGTATGTGGGGGTGGGGCCTGAGAGGGAGCAATGGCGCCTGCTCCGCTCTCTCCTGGATTCAGTCCCCTCCGCCACTTCCCCTCTGCCTGGACCGTCTGCGCGCTCGAATGTGAGACCACCTGGTCAGTCAGCCAGCCACTTTGTGCGGCCTCACTGGGTCTACACAGTTGCCCCCCTGTGCCCGGGGTCCACCAGCTGCTGCCTGTGGGCCCGGGAACCGCCAGCCGCCGCCCGTGCACCTGGGAACTGCCAGCCACTGCTGCTTGCGTTCCTGGGTCCGCACCTCCACTTTCTCCCGCCGAGACTCTGCCCCTCTTACCGGTCTGGATGAATGGTTGCTGGACTTCCGTACAGTTCAGTTTTCCATAAGTTCTGGTTGTTTTCTTGTTTCTAAATATTTGTTGTCCTTAATTTTGGTTGTGAGAGGAGGCACAGTGTGTCCGCCTACGCCTCCATCTTGGCCGGAAGTCCCAATTGGCTGTTTCTATACACTTTCCACACTAGTCTCCTAAAATTCTGTCCAACCTTAGAGCTATCTATATTGCTGAGGTCTTTTGTGATTCATTGACACTATTTTGCTGGATTTTCAGTTTTTCTTCCTTTTTTTAGCCACTTAGGTTTTCATGTTTATAGATTTTATTTATTTATTTATTTAGAGAGAGGGGAAGGGAGGGAGAAAGAGGGAGAGAAACATCAGTGTATGAGAGAAACATTGATTGCTTGCCTCTGCAACCCAGGCATGTGCTCTGACTGGGAATCGAACTGGCAACCTTTTAGTTCACAGGCCTGCACTTAATCCACTGAGCCACACCAACCCAGGCAGATACTACTTTTTAACTGCTATCATTTTGTTAATATCACATGTTAGTTTTTTTTTTTTTTTTTTTTTTTTTTTGGCTCTTCTCCAGCTCATTTTTTGGTTTTCTATGTTTGGTTCTATGGGTCTGTATGTGCTGCTTGCCAGTGCTGTCATTATGGTAGGGTTTGGGGAAGGAGTGGGGCAGACATGGATGTTCGCTCCACTGTCTCTAATTACAAGTCCCCATCTCCTCGTAGACCCTCTTTGGAGCTCGGCCTCCTTTACAGCAATGAGAATGCAGAGTGTGTTGTGCAGAGGGAAGGAGGGAGAGGACGTGGGATTGATGGTTGCAGCGTTTGCTAAGGTTCTATTCCCTAAAGACATTTTATCAGTGGTTGGTGTTCTTCTAAATTGATGACTAACAAACTGTTTCCTCCTTTCTTTCTTGACCTACATATTTTCAACCTTAAAACATTCAAGAATAATTTCACATGGAGGACTGAGGAAATGACTCATCTCTGATTTATTAATAAGTGCATGTATCCGGCTGGTTCAGACGACATAGGTGGTGTGTGTCTGCGCTTTAAATCAAGTTCTAGCAACGGTTTTGCACTGTGTCCTTTATGTTAGCGAAGTAATACAACCTGTTTATACAAAGGAATTTTTGTGACTGTGTGTATGTAGTGTGTATTCTTTTCTTTGAACAGTTGCACACCGACAAGAAACAGATCAGTGTGGGGTTCATTGGCTATCCAAACGTTGGCAAGAGCTCCGTGATAAACACATTACGCTCCAAGAAGGTCTGCAGCGTGGCCCCCATTGCAGGTGAAACAAAGGTACGTCTGGTTTGAGGGGTCGTACTCACTTCCAGTATTCAGTTTTTATGGAGGGTGATTATTTAGGACAGGGCGATTTCTATCAGCTTCTCCTTTTGTTGAGGGGGAAGGGAGGGAGAAAGAAAGGGAGAGAAACATCGATATGTTAGAGATATATCAGTCAGTTGCCTCTCAGTCATCCCCAACTGGGGACCTGGCCTGCAACCCAGGCACATGTCTTGACCAGGAATCAAACCTAGCGACCTTTCGGGTCGTGGGCTGGCACTCAATCCACAGAGCTACACCAGCCAGGACTCTATCGGCTTCTCTTGAATGAAGACTACCATTGAAGGGTTAGTGTCAACATAATAGTTTGGAATGTACCAGAGTGGTTTCTGCCCATTTTGATAAGCCCAAGAGTACTCTGTAAGCCACTGTGTGGCTTTGGCATGATTTGGTAAGTGCCATTCATATTTAAGTCTGTTTTAAATTGTCGCTTCAGCCTTTGCTTTGATCAGCAAAGCTAACTCAAGAATATCTGATGGGTTAAGAAAGAAATGTCAATGTTAGGGTAGATTTAAGAAATTTCAATGTTAGGGTAGATTTTGGCAATTGGGGGTCGTACCCTGAACACAGAATATTTGGGGAGCCAAACAGTGTTAAGCTTCCAAGGGTACTTTTAAAAATTAGGAAAAGGCCTTGGCTGGTGTGGCTCACTGGATTGAGCACCAGCCTGCAAACCAGGGGGTCACGGGTTCAGTTCCCGGTCAGGGCACATGCCTGGGTTGCAGGCCAGGTCCCTGGTGGGGAGCGCGTGAGAGGCAACCACACATTGAGGTTTCTCTCCCTCTCTTCTCTCTCCCTTCCCCTCTCTAAAAAAATTAAAAAAATTAAAAAAAAATAGGAAAAGGCTCACTGGATGTTATTGCACAGACTAGCTGGGGATCCTGCCTCTGCATTATTTTCAGACTCCTGGCTGATGGAAACTATGGTTTATACTTGGTGAAGTGCCTTGTGCATGGGGCAGGTAGAGGAGAGGCTTCATGGCTTCATACCTCAGCAGGTGGCTTCTCTTTGACTCCTCCCACCGCCTTTTCTACCATGAGCATCGGGTTTGTGGAATCAGACTCCGAGTATTTGACCCGGGAGTCTGGGGCTCTTTTCTGTCTCAGGTCTGGCAGTACATCACCTTGATGCGGCGGATATTCCTTATCGACTGCCCGGGTGTGGTGTACCCCTCTGAGGACTCGGAGACAGACATTGTGCTGAAAGGAGTCGTGAGTACTCTGGTCCTCCTGGGCTCTTGGTTTGCCTTTCGCGGGGGAACGTTCCATGGGGACAGTGGATTCCTTGGCTTTTCACTGCTTCTGGAGACAGCTCAGTGCGAGCAGTCTGAGCAAACTTTAGGAACGTGTTGCTGAGCAGGGCACCTCTCCGTTCCTCTAGAGCCTGAGGAGTCAGTGGAACCCTGGGCAGATCTGGTTAATGTCATCCCACAAAAGAGTTGGTCGTTTACACGCAGGACCCAAAGGGAAGCAGGGCCTGTTTATGTTTAGTGATAATTCATCTTCGTGGGTTTATGGGTTGAGTCACTTTGGAACTCAATCGTTTCCTCACTTGTTTCTGAATGTGACCGAAAACTTTTAACTGGTTCCACTTGACCTTAACCAGTGCCGCTGGTTACACGTCCTACGTGCATTCCCGCCCCCCCCACCCCCATTCCCTTCGTGTCCTGGGATTGGCAGGCTTTTAACCATTTCTGCAGGTGGGTAGCACGAAGCATTCCAAGTTGAAACTGCTTGTGGAAGCCACTCGGTTAGTTTGTGGTGAACTGGGATCAGGGCTGAGTCCTGGGCACCACAGCTGTGGCCAGCTTTCAGGGGTTCTCCTGCCAGCTGACCACATCCATCCCCCTCAGAAACGGGCTCCTGCCAGGCCCCACCGCTATGTGGTTTTGGAATCTTTTTTTTAGGGATTGTTACAAACAACACTGAGAACTTCCCTGCTTCCATAGTAAGGTTTGTAAGCAAGAGCTTTCCTATTGACATCCAGGTTCAAGTTGAAAAAATTAAGAGTCCTGAAGACCACATTGGTGCTGTACTCGAACGAGCAAAACCAGAATATATCAGCAAGACGTACAAGATTGATTCTTGGGAGAATGCTGAGGACTTTCTTGAGAAGCTAGCATTCCGGACTGGGAAGTTGTTGAAGGTGAGCCGGGGCGTGAGACTGCAGACTCGGACGTCCTGCAGCACACGTGGACGTGGCCCGGACTGTTGCTTGTCCGTGGTGTGGGCGGTGAGGAACCCAGTAGCAAGTCAGTGGTGACCAACAGCTGGGAGAGCTGCTGTGCCTCCAAACTGGGGGGTGGTTTTGCTCCTTGAATTTAACTGGGAGTCTCTCTGTGACGTTCCAGGGTGGCGAACCCGACTTGCAGACTGTGGGCAAGATGGTTCTCAATGACTGGCAGAGGGGCCGCATCCCTTTCTTTGTCAAGCCGCCCAATGCAGAACCCCCTGCAGCCCCCCAGGTAAGGACAGACGGACCCACCTGTTGGAAAGCATGGTTACCGACCTAGTTCGGTGTCTTGATTACCCCCATGCGGGGGAGGCATTTCAGCTGCAGCGTCGCCCAGTCCAGGGTGCCGTCACCGCGCCCTTGCTGGCAGGTGGCATTTGGAGACCAGAAAGGAGATGTGTGACCGAAGACCAGTTCTAAATACCCGTCTTTAGGGCCTTGACAAAAGAAGGCTCATTAAATGTAAGTGCTTTTCTGGTACTTGTGTCTTTTCTTACGCTTGAGGAACAGAGGCATTTGCAAGATTCATTTCTCGAACGGGCATCTGTTAGACCCAGCCATGCGCCAGGCACAGGGATGAAGGAATAAATAGCATAGCCCTTGCCATGAAGCAGCTCTAGTCAGGTGGGAAAGGACAGTGGCACAGGCCACACACAGGAAAAGAAGCCTTAGATTTGGGGCCTCGGGGCTGGATTGAGACACTTTCCGTTTCCCTCACCCTTGCTGTGGACTTCCATGGGCTCCAGCTTTAGCACCTTAGTTTTCCCTTTATAGGATCATTCTCAGAGCTCGGCGAACTCTCTTAAAGAGGGGACTTCGAGTTTCGCTTCCAGGCTGAACTTTTGAATCCACAGAGCTCTGGTTTCCTCTTACTTGAGGTCATTCCTAGAGTTTCAGTTGTCAGCTGGAAATTTCCGGTTGAATATTTTCTCCAGTATTTTATTTTTTTAAAGATTTTATTTATTTATTTTTAGAGGAGAAAGAGAAGGAGAGAAACATCAGCGTGTGGTTGCATCTCATGCGCCGCAAACTGGGAACCTGGCCCACAACCCAGGCATGTGCCCTGACTGGGAATTGAACCAGTGACCCTTTGGTTTGCAGGCTGGCACTCCACCCACTGAGCCACACCAGCAAGGGTTTTCTCCAGTATTTTAAAATCAACATACCTGAAAATTATGTTAATCAACTTTCTCCCACTCAGCCTAACAAACAAAACAAACCAAACAAAATAATTTCTCTCCAATCTTTGCACGTTGTTTATTCATGGATTCGTTCATTCAGCAAAAATGCACTGCCTGTCTTCTGTGTGCCAGGCACCCCTCTGGGTGCCAGAGGGGCTGCAGCAAAAAGCAGACGAGGCCCAGGCCTCCTGCACAGTACATGCATGTGCGTATGACACGTGCATCTGGACATCCCGGGGCGGGCAACAGGAGGAGTGCTGCTGTGGTGACAGTCTTTTGAGTTAGTAAAGCTGTCGCAGTGATCATGGCCTGCATGTCTTTTTCCATACCAACAGCTGTAAACCTGCTTTCGCCCACCCCATACATGCCAGTGGAGGAGTGTGTGTGGTTTTTTTCTGGTACCGAATGCATTTTGTTCTTCCGTACAGATTCTGCAATTCTCTGACACTGACTCCCAGAGGTGGACCCCACAGGTTAAGGTCTCAGTCCCACGTGACTGCTCCCACTTCAGATGCCAGCTGCAGGTGTGGTTCCCAGGCTATCGGAACTTCTGCCCAGCTGACTACAGATCCGAGGGTTCCCACCCCGACTGGTGTGGCTCAGCTGGTTGGGCGTCATAATGCAAAGCGGAGGGTCTCTGGTTTGATTCCTTGTCAGGGCACATGCCTGGGTTGTGGGTTCAGTGCCCTGTTGGGGCACATAGGAGCAGCAACCAATTGATATTTCTCACATCAGTGTTTCTCTCCCTCTCTTTCTCCCTCCCTTCCTGTGTCTAAATAAGTAAATGGTTCCCAGGGCTGTGATTTGCTCAAACAACTCAGTGGAACTCAGAAAAAGTGCTTTACTTATGACTACCAGTTATTATAAAGCATACAACTCAGGAAGAGCCAAATGAAAGAGATGCAGGGGACAAGAAATGGGGCGGGGGGTGGCCCAGGGTTTCATGCTCTCCCGGGCATGCTGCCTTCCTAGCACACCAGTGTGCTCACCAGCCCAGAAGCTCCCAGGGGACCCCATTCTTCAGGGGTTTTTGGGAGGTTTCATTACATTGATGTAGTTGATCTGATCACTGGCCCTTGGTTATTGAGTTTGATCTCCAGCCCTCTGATCAGTTGCTTGGGCTTTCTGGTGACTAGCTGTCATGCTGAGGAGTCCCCGCCATGACACAGCATCTCCATAGCATAAACTCCAGTGTGGGGAAAAGGAGTTTTTTTTTTTAAAGATTTCATTTATTTTATTTTTGAGAGAGGGGAAGGGAGAAAGGGAGAGAAACAGCAATGTGTGGTTGCCTCTCACACACCCCCCTACTGGGCACCTGGCCTGCAACCCAGGCATGTGCCCCAGACCGGGAATTGAACCAGTGACCCTTTGATTCACAGGCTGGCACTCAACCACTGAGCCACACCAGCCAGGGCCCGAAAGGAGCTTTTATGAGCAACAAAAGAGACCCTTGTCTTTACTGAGAAAAATTACAAGGATTTTTGGAACCCTTATGCCAGGACCTAGCTAGGATCAAAGACCAAATAGGTATTTTTATTATGCTACAGGGAGACAGGTAGAAAACACACACACCTGTCGGACGTATTGATTGCAGTGAGGGGTCTGTGGTGGACAGGAGTGCTTGTGTATGTGTGGTGATCAGGGATGGCCTCCGAGGCAGTGGCGTCTTAGCAGAGACCATGTCAACGTGAGGCAGGCACTATACGAAGGTCTTAGGTGGAGAACATTCCAGGCTCAGAGAGCAGAGCCCCCAGAGCACCTGAGGGAGAAGAAGGCTTGCTGTGTTCATGTTCCTGACGGAAGTTGTGGGGCTGGGATGTGTTGGGCAAGGGGAGGGTAGTGTGGTGGGAAGCCACAGACGGCCCTGAATCAGGGAGCCGCTGGGTCGGAGGGAGTCCCTCACTGCTGTCTGTGATGCTACGTGGAAGCAGTAGAGTGCCGGGAATTCCTCCTCCAATATACACTCACTCAGTTTGGATAATTAGTTCCTCCCACTCAGTGATTCTTGTCTCCTTTTTTTGGGGGGGCGGGGGTGGGGTGGTGGTGGTAGAAACTGCCTTGGCAATCTAAAAGCTGGGAAAAAATCATGTTGCTAGAAAAATGTACACGAATGTATATATACATTTTATATATAGTTCCTTGAATTTTATGGATTTCTGATTTACTTAGCACTTTTTTTAATCATTAAGTTCTGTGAATTTCAGTTGCAAGAATAAAAGACTACATCTGTGAAGCACCAGCATAAAGTCTGGCACCTACTTGTCTTTGCATCATTACACAAAACACGCTAGCCGTTTCCATGTTTCTGCTGCTTCTGAACTCACCTTACACCCTTCCTTCTAGACGTCTCCCCAGGGCCCCTCCTTAGTACTCAACACTTTCTAAACTAAGGAAACTGTTTTCCTTAGGTAGTTGTGTGTGTGAATCTTGAATGTATTCATCTCCACGGCCCCCATCCTTACAATCCTCAGGAAGGTATAGTGAATCTTACCTGTCTCACAGTACATCGGCGATTGGTTACAATGGTTAAATACTCTCATGGTGGTTTCCTCCTTTGGAACCGCAGATGCAGTCCTTTTGACCTTCGATGCTGGGTTCCGGGTTTAACGCACGTTGGCTCACAATAGATGAGTGATGTGACTCCACCGTGGGCGTTTTCAGTACTCCCCCTTAGTCCTAAGAGGATTGCCTCACTTGAGAGCAACATACACATTCAGAAATGCAGCTTTTATTTTCTGATTCCATTTCTCTCCCCCACCCCCACCCCTTTTGGCCTGAACAGATTGCATCCTCGCCATCTGTGGAAGCTGCCACAGAAACAACCCAGAACGACCCAGAAGAGAAACTCACAGACGCCGACGGTGAAGAGTCAGACTCCGTCCCCGAGAAGAAGGAAGGAGGGGAGAGCGGTCACTGCGACAGCAGCTCAGAGATGCAGCAGATCCTTGCGCGGGTTCGGCAGAACTTCGGCAAGATCAACGTCGTGCCTGAGTTTTCGGGGGATGACCTGGTTCCTTTGGAGATGTCAGATATCGACGAAGAGCTTGAGGACTCTTCTGCAGAGGAGGAGGGACAGGAGCAGCAGGGGGACAGTGAGGAAGAGTGTTCCCCAGAGTCCCAGGAAGAACATGTGGAAAATGACACCAAGGCAGTAATTAAAGCCCTAGATGAAAAGATCGCCAAGTATCAGAAGTTCTTAAACAAAGCCAAAGCGAAAAAGTTTTCTGCAGTCAGGTATTGTGTTTATCTCCTTGTGAACTGCAGTTTGCTCCTTTCTTTCCAAGAAACTTGCCATGAGTATCGGCGTGATACATTTACTGGGGCTAGGGGGAGGCAGGAGGCAGGGGACTAGGGGGTATTGCCCACATTTTTAAAAAATGATGTTGTATTTTTAAAAATCCAGCTCCCTAAAACATGAGAAGCTTCGTTGTTGTCTTTTGGAAACGCCCAGAGAGCTGCAGAAACCGTTGGGTGGTGTCTTCTCCCAGCAGTGGTGGTGGCTGTGTGGAGAAGAGTGGTCCGTCTTTCATCCGCCAGGCTGTCGCCAGTCAGCGTGTGACCGGGGCAGCGGAGGGGAGTGTAGGATGGCTGCGTGACGTCGTTTTTCTGTTTCAGGATATCCAAGGGACTCAGTGAGAAGATTTTTGCAAAGTCTGAAGAACAGAGAAGAACCGCTGAAGAAGATGTGGAAGATGCAGGTAGTTAAATTGTTAAATTATTTAGATGTGATTTGCATCTTTGGGAAATCCGAGCTGAGTTTCCAGATTATCTCGCACCATCGTTAGCCACACAATTATTTACGCTCAGCAGATTACCGGGGCTCCACAGTCGGTTTACTGTGCAAATTGGATTACCCACTGTTTATTCTGTGCATTTCTTAGGGTTAAATCGGCTTCTGAATCAAGGAGGTGTTTTCATGATGTGGCTGCACGCACTGCCGCCGCCCAGGGGACCCCTCCTGGCCTGGTATCCCCCCATCTCTGCTCACTCTGCACTTTGCTCACCGGGTTCCATGCTCTCTGGCCTTCTTCCTTCTTCCAGCACATCACGCTCATTTCCACTTTAGGACTCTTAGATACATTTTGAATAAAAAATTCCTGTTTGTTTTCTGTGTGTGTGTTCAATGTTTCTAGCACCTGCCAAAAAGGGAAAGAAGAGGAAGGCGCACCGGGAAGAGGAGCGCTCAAATAAAGCTCGCAAGACGCTTACATCTAAGGAAGTACGTGCTTTTGACCTTAAGTGTCATCTAGGTGTGAAAAGTGGAGAGGAGGAACCCAGTCCTTAAGATGCACTCTTTCCGAAACTTGTGGTCTAGAGTTGAGTTCAAGGGACCCCAGTCCTAAGTGACCTAGTAGAGGGCAGTTACATAGGGTCAAGAGTTGACCCAGTGAATGAAGGTCTTGAGTTCATGTCTGATGGTTTAGGAGGTCCTGATCGCTGTCCTCAAATGTGGCCTGTCGTCTGGAAGAGTTGTTCGGTTTTATGTGGCCCCAAGGAAATGACACTCGAGGAGCAGAGCTGTTATTAGGCAGGCAGATCACTGCACCCTGTGATGTTAGCTTTGTAACTGGGCTCTTCAGAGCTGGAATGGGCCCCCTGAGGAGGCAAAGAGCTTGTTGTCGCAAGTATTCAGCCTCTGGCCAGGGGACCACACGCCAGGAGCGCAGTATAAAGGGTCCAGGCATTGGACGAGGGCTTGGCCAGCCGAGTCTGTAACGTGACGTTGTCACGACCCACAGTGGGAGGGAGTGAGAATGCGGGTCTGGGAGGTGAGCCCTCCCTCGGGGTCCGCACCGCCTGCTCCCCGTGGTTGTGGATAGGGTGTGGGAATGGGGCTCAGGAATGGGGGCCTGTTTTGTGATTTTCGGAGTTTGAATGGCTCACCTTTTTTTTTACAGCGGAGGCGAGCAGAACGGCAGCAGAAATCCAAAAAAGTTGGTGTCCGCTACTATGAAACACACAACGTGAAGAACAGGAACAGGAACAAGAAGAAGACCAGTGGTTCAGAGGGACAGACGCACAAACACAAAACACTCAAGCATAAGCAGTAGCAGTAACATTTTAAAGGCTGTTTATTAAATTATACAAAAATATGCCATTAGAAACTGTGCTCATTCTCTTCCTGCCCAGTTGGCATTTCTGAGGCCAGAGTGCCTCTGTTTCGAGGTCCGACAGCTGAAACCATTCACCAGTGCCAGTGAGAGCACAGAGTCCCGCCCCGTGGAGTCCCGCAGTGGAGTCCATTGGCACCTGGACCCTGGAGTCGGCCTCTTGGTTCCTCCAGAGCGAAACCCTGTCACGTAAATGTCTGAGAAACAGGGATGGGGGCCATAAAATGGAGAGTGCGGTAGTGTTTCTTTTGTACTGGCAGTTAGCAGTGTTCAGATAGAACAGTGAAAAGAGCACGGTTTTGAGGATGTAGTGTACATGGCCTAGGCTTTAAAATGGAAAGAGAACAGCTACAGCGGTTTCTGTTGTCCCTCGTTGCATCTGGTAGGTGGATCCAGTCGGGACATGCGTGCCCCACTGTCGAGTCCTGGCAGGAGTCCATCTCTGCCCAGCATTCTTGAACACAGACAGGTCCCGGGGAGTCTTAGAATTCCTCGGGACCTGGGGTGAGGGTAGAAGCTGTGACTTCAAGTTTGCGAGTTGCGTGAGTGGGGCACGGCTGACTGGGTGGGGCGCAGCTGCAGGACCGCCGTTCTTCGGGGAGCCTCCAAGCCCCAACCGGGCAGGCGGCAAGGCTCTGCTACAGAGCGCCCCTCTTCACACCTGTCGGCAATACCGAGCACTGGAGAAGCATTTCCACTTAAGAGGGAATGTTAGTTCCTTCTTAGGTGTGTCGCTTAGGAAATGTGGATGATGAAAGTCACGCGGCCTGCTGCCCTAGCCCACCCTGGTCTGCCCTGAATCAAAGATTTACGTCGCTCATATAGTCTTCTAGGTCTACAAAGCCAGAAGAGCCCCGGGCCTCCAAACTTCGAGTTTGACTTAAGAGGAATAGTAAAATGCAGTTGCCTGCAGCCCATCGCGTGGTCAGTAATAATAAGAACTACATGGAAGGTTTGGGCACCTCTCCCGTTATTAAACATAGCTAGTTAGAGGGCTGTAGGGCAAGGGTTCAATGTTCTACAGGCTGAAATGAACAAACTGGTGTTGGGGGAGGAGCTGAGGTACAAGCAGCTGCCACTGGAAGTTGTGACTTGTAGCTCTTTCCAGGAAACATTTGCTTTCTTAAAAGCTGTGGCTCTGCTGCCACACTCCCCTTGCCTGGGCTGTCTGAAACGGGAGGAAGGGGTCCAGTCGACTTGGTGGACGGGGGTCAGATGGTCCAGTGCAAACCCCATACTCCAAAGTGAGTTACTAGCGCTGAGGTAGAGCAGGGCTGATGGAAGCCATCAAAGGAGGGAACGACTGAGGCCCGAGGAGCCCAAGTTAACGTACAGGATGAATTGGGGACCAGAAATGTGGGGACAGGAGCAACTTCATTCGGCCAGAAGGGTTAGTATGGGCTGGTGAGAGCGCAGCTGCTTCCCCTGAGAGGGGTGCGGCAGAGGGAGTGGGTTCTGAGGTTTACTGTTGGAGCCGGCAGACCCCAAGGCTGGCCATGTACGGAGACCGTCCAGGCTGTGCCGCCTTCCACTGCCCGGCCAGGAGCCTGGCTGCCAGACCGAGGTATTTCCTGACACCGGGGCAGTGACGTGACTTCCGACAAGGACATAGATGGTGATCGGGGAGGGTATGGCATGTTCCTTCAGGAAACCAGCTTTTTATTACAAAGGTCTTAGGATGGGGTAGTAGCGCTTGTGAGACCCATATGGAAATTATCACTTCTTTGGTGCAATAATGCCTTCCAGTTGGGCCTGAAAAACAAAAACAAACTCCATTAATATTTGAAACTTGCAGCCTAACACAAATAGCTGAGAGGTGATAAAGTCTCTGGGAAGGATTATCCCATTGCTGCCACTCCAAGCTATTTTTTCCCTTCATTCCCAACTCCATATTTTCTAGATTAGCTGGTTTCTGGCTTGGCACAGAGTCTTGCTACATTAGGAGAAACCAGAGCTGTCCTGGTTTCCATACAATAACGGCTCGGCGCATAATACAAAGCATTGAAAAGGAAATTGAATAAAAGTTGTTGAAATAGTGGTTTTTCATGGCTCAGATTTCAGACCTAAATATGTCTGCGAAGTTAAACTTTGGGATCCTGGGAGCTCTGTGCTGGGACAAGAGGTTTGGGAAACAGCAAATTTTCAGCCACTGAGACAACTTGACACCCAATTAGAGAAAATTGCTACCAGTGAGGAAGGAGCTGTCCATCTTGTATGTAAAGTGGAAGACTCTTGGGAGTTGTTTGCTCTGCTCCTCTGGCAGCCAGTAACACAATTCACTATCATGGTATGTGGACAGATCTTTAAGTAGGTCTATCCGGGGACTGCAAACACTGTTTTATTTGCAGTGCAGTTTTGAGCCAATAAAAATAACTCACTTCTAAAGAGTCCTTCACTCTGGGGATTACAAGGTTGCTTGTAAATGTTAGAAAGATGCCAAGGTATTCCGCTTTGCTCTCGCTGCCAGTGCCGTACTTCAGGAGGAATTGGGCTTATGATAAAGGAAAACGGCAGATAAGGGAGGCAGCTTCAGAGGCTGCTAAGTAAACAGACGCACATCTGGCGGCGAATGTTTCTAGCTTTTCTTTGTTTTTGTTAAGCTCGGCAACAAGAAAATCTCTTGTCCCGCACTAGCTGTTAATACAAGCCCTTCTTTATCTCAAGTGCCTGTCTTTCTTGGTTTGTAGTGCCAACAAGCCTGCCAATCGCAAGGATGTAAGCTTTCCATGAGACTAGGGAGGAGAGGGAGAAAAATTCAGGGGCCCTTTCCGGCCAGGACCATGGGAGACAGCCACAAAACATCAGTAGGCCATACATATATCTAGAACAGAGATTCTCACACTGGTGCAATCAGAATCACCTGGAGACCTTATTAGGCCAGACTGTTAGACCCCAACCTAGAAATTTGATTCAGTAGATCTGGGGCGGGCATCTGCATTCCTAACAGTTGCCAGGTGATGAGGATGATGCTGGTCTGGACCAGACAGCCTGGAGGGTTAGAGGCCTGGCCCCTGCCCAGCCCTTCCCCCCCACCCCTTCCTTGCCTTTTCTTCAGCTCAGCTGTATCAAAGTATACACCCACAAGAAGGCTTTTAGGAAAGACACCTACAGCCCAGCTCCTCTGAACACACACCCAGGGAAGGTTCCTGATTTTAAATGGTTCTTCTCGCTTAAAGGGCCTTCGCTGCCCGCCCCAAATGCAGTGCCTCAGAGGGGCTGACTGTAGGTGGGCAAGCACTCGCGTGCTGCAGAGCTCCCGCCGCTCCAGAAGGGCTCCAGGTTACCAGCCGCCACAGGAAGAGACGTTCCCCGTCTTGTCACAGCCCCCTCTCTCGAGGATGAGCAGTGTTTTTTCCAAGGGGAAAAAACCTCCACTGGCGAGCTAGGCTGAGGTGTCATGGGGCTTCGGAGTTGAGAATAGAGCCTCCTCCAGAACCAGATGGATGGAGAATCTGGGTAATGAACCTTCCTCTCCCACCCACCCCAAAAGTCAGCTTCCTTTACTCCTGGGCAGGGCAGATGGGCAAGTATTTAAACTTGCGGGGGTGTCACACTCATTTTCACCAGGGGCCACATCAGCCTCGTGGTCGCCTTCAAAGGGCCGAATGTAATTTTAGGACTGTATTAATGTAACTACTCCTTAGCTCGGCGCTGCTGCCAGATAGAGACAAGGTGCTGGGCTGGATAAAACAAGGTGGAGGGCTGGATTTGGCCCTCGGGCCTTGCGTTTGCCACCTGTGATTTAAAGTCATCCGAGGAAAAGGAACCCAGTGCTTGGCCTGCGTGCCTGGGAGGGCAGGTGGGCCAGCGCCTCCACCTGAGCTTGCATGAAGATTACCTTCAGCTGCTGATTCGTGCGCTTTAGGAACTGAATCTCCTCGTTGTGCTTCTTCTCCTCCACCTGCCTCCTCTCACTCTCCCTCTTCTCCGTGGCTTCACATTTTGCCTTCTGCTCGTTCACTTGCCTCTCCAAGTCTCTCTTTTCCGCTTCTAATTCTGCAATCTAAGGGCAGAAACCCCAGTCATGCCAGGATGTTACCAACTAGATGGGGTGGCTTGAATGCCTGGGTGGAGGGGACCTGGAACACAGCTGCCCAACCCAAGACATTGCCAGGGTCTGTACTGCCACCCAGTGGGAGGTCAGTGCCTGGCATGCACGTCCAAGAGAAGACAACCCTGCCACGACCAGACTGGCGCTGACACTCTTACCCAAGGGTCCTCACTCAGGCTATGGAGAGCACCCTAGGGGCCAGAATTCAGTGCCAGAATGACAACCATGTGGCCCCGAGACAGAGGAGTCACAGAGGGCCAAAGGCTCGTATAAACCCCACTCACTTTCCTCTCCATGTCTGACTTCCCCTGTTCAGCCTGAAGCGCCTTCCTCATGCCAAACGCCACGCTGCTCTCATACAGGGTCTGGTAGGCAGCGATGGTCATGCGGATCTCGTCCCGGACTCGCAGCAGCAGCAGCCCCCTCTCCGCACAGTTGATGGTCACCTCACGAATCAGCTCGTCTTCCGGCGCACACACACAGGGAGATCGGAAAAGGCCGGGAGGGAAAATGCACCAGGCCTACTGCAAACCACCCTTCTTACTGGGAAGGGTGCTGGGGTGTGTCCCCCTCACTTGGAGACAGATCTCAGGGAGGGGCCTTCAGTGGTCCCAGGGGCCTAGCCTTGCAACCACAACTCTGAAGCTGGCACTTGGGAGTAGAGGCAGTCGGGCAGAGGGAGACGGGAGCCCCAGGTTTGTTTGCAGCATGAGGCCCCTGTCTTCCATCCTCAGCCAAGAACTGGATACTATTCAAAGAAAATGCGACTTTTCAATTTAAAAATGGTGGCTGCTTTAAAGCAGCTGGGAAATCCTATGGGCCTCCTTGGCTGGACCACTTTGGGGCTGAAAACAGCACCGTCCGCAGCTTGCCCACCCATCTCCTCTATAAATGCTGACCTGGAAGGCAAACGTAATCACACCCAGACTGCAGCTTCCCCAGGGTTTGGGGGCAATTTGCATGTCAGAGTCCACATGGGCTGGAGGACAGCCGCTGCGCACTGGCGCTTGAGGAGGGTGAGCTGAAATCCCTGTGTCTGTCAGCTAACAACACATTACCCCGGGACATTTTCTGGACCAAGGGCTGAATGTTGATGGGTAGATATAAATATAGAACGTACATTTTTCTGATTAAAAAATCGACACATGCTTATTACTGGAATCTTGGAAAAAACAAACATTTAAAATGGAAGTTCTCGTTTACTGCAAGCATCTGCTAAGGGGTGAGGAACCAGGTTGTCAGGCTGACCTGCAACAGATGGGAGAGGCAGGGCTGGGAGGGGGAAGAGGGTGCATTTAGCAGATTCCAGGTGAGACAGGTGCGGGAAGACAGATGATTCCAGATGGGGTGGGCTTCAGCTCAAGCATCCTCCGAGCTTGGGGCTGTGCTGAAGGGGAAGGGAAAGAGGCAGCATAGTATACTGTCCTCCCACCCCGCAGGCCACTCACCGAAACACTGCGAGTAGAGCTCCCGGCGGACAGGGCAGATGCCAGTCTCCCTGGCCTGCCGCTGCTGCAGCTTCAGATCCAGCTGCTCCTGGAGGTGCACCACATCCATCCTGGTGCTGGGGGTGCTGGACACCTGCTGGATCCATAGCTGCGTGTCTTCCACCCACTCCCTGCGGCACAGACACAGCCAGGCTGAGCAAAACCCATTACCAGAAAGGGCGGGGACTCAGGACGTGAGCAGAGATGGCCCTTTGAGCTCTCTGCCTGAGCAGGAGTGAGGGGCAGCTCAGTTACCAACCCACCAGAATCCGCTATCCTCCCTCTTCCTTGGCGAGTGTGCAGCTCCAAAGCCACACCCACTCAGCTGCCTCCTCAGGGCCCTTACCTTGGGTCAGGGCAACCTCCACTTTCCTGTGGCCCTCTGGGAAATCGTCCCCCCATGTTCCAATCATTCCCTCCTAATGCGTTGAGGACAAATTTATGGTTGTTGCTTGAGCTGAACAGAAGGCCCAGTGGGAATCACCCACTGCCTTGAGGGGCGGGAGACACAGGGCACCGGAAACCTTGTGCCAGTCAGAAAGAGGTGAATGTGTGCATTGAGGGGTGGGGAAGCTCTTGAAGGTGCGTAGCCCCTCAGAGCAAACCTTGTGTCAGAGGAATGGCCAGGTTCTGGAATCCCAAGGAGGGAGCCTAAGGGCAGACCCATCCTGGGGGAGAGGACTTCCATGCATTGGTGGGAGGTAATCGACAGAAAAATCACTGCCTCCCTTTCTTTGACATCCATCTCTGGTTGAAAAGGCATGTCAGGGAGTGGTAAGGGTGGCTACAGAAGAGAGAAGCAGGGTAAGGGGGTCGTGAAGGGAGAAAGTGCTCTTTTCCAAGGATTCTCAAGGCCCCTGTGAGGGAATGGCATTTGAGCAAGACCCATGTGAAGAAAGGAAGGGAACCAGGCAGTTATCAGGGGAAGAGCATCCTTGGCAGTAAGAACAGCAGCTGTCAAAGCCCTGAGGTGAAAAGAATGAAGTGTTTCAGAAACAGCAAGCAGAGTGAACAAGAAAGGGAATAACAGGAGATAAGATCACGGGGATATCAGGGCCAGATCATGCCAGGTCTTCCAGATAGCTGTATGGACTTGGTATTTTAGTCTGGGTAGGATGGGAAGCCATTAGAGTTTCCGGCAGAAGCCTGGCATGACCTGACTTAAGGTTTGAGGGCTGTGTGGAGGAGAATAGATTGTCAGGGCAAAGAGTGGAAGCCAGGTTTTCAGATGGGAGGCCACTGAAGGCGTACGGGTGACAAAAAGTGACTAGAAACAAGATAGTGGAAGTGGAGGTGGTGAAAGTGGCCAGATTTGGGATATAATTTGTAGATGGGGACAACAGAAGTTGGTAAAGGATAGAACTTGTGATGTGAAATACCAAAAGGGATGAAAGGTGGCCTGCACCCCTAGTAGGAAGAGAAGACTGGGGATCAGCAGGTTGGGGGAAGGAAGAAACATCTGTGAGTTAGTTTGGACATGTTGAGTTTGAGATGTCTATTAGCATCTTCATGAAAGTAATGAGGAAGTAGTAGAATGTATGGGAGTTTAGGGGAGAGGACAGGGCTAGAAATATACACCTGGGAGCCATCAGCATACAGATGGTATTTAAAGCCATAAGCCTTGGTGAGAGCACTCTGGAAACAAGGGTGGATAGAGGACAAGGGAGATCCATCTTCCCAGGATCCAGCCACCTGTAAGTTCTAGGAGCACTGAGATGCTGGGAGGAAGGAAATCCGAGCCAGCAACAAAGGCAGTATGCCTCTCTCCATGTTCCCAAGTTCTGGGATGCAAAAGTCTGGGCCTTCTAGTCACTAGCCTGCTTTGCCTTTTTTTTTTTTTTTTTACCTTGGGGGTAGGATGGCATTCAAAATTTCTTCTGCCTGCTTTGTAGGGTCTGCGACACTAGAAGTTGGGGGAAGCTTGCCCTTTGGTGGCTGTGGGACTGGACCTGAGGGTCCAGGTTGCTGAGGACTGACTTTCAATGGCCGAGCCTGTGAAGAGGGGGTAAATCAGGGCAGAAGGGGACCAGACACTAAGCTCCACACATCCTGGCCCTTGCTCCAGGTCTCCCACACACCCCTCCCTTATTCCGAGCTCACTTTCCCCAATCTGTCTTCTCAGCAGAAGTTATGTCTCACAGCTAAAGGAGGCCATGAAGAGTTTCTGGTCCCACTCCAATCCAATGCTTGTGGCATCCTGAACCAATGTTTCTGACCCAGGTGCTCAGGCCTGTGCTTTCAGTACCAGATCTATTCTTGGACGCAGCTACCGTGAAAAATAGTGAGCCGCATTCATCGCCCAGTGATTTCCTGCCCCGTGCTAAATCTGCTCTCTAGAGTCGCCCAACATTTAGGCTTCTTGTACTGCTCTTCCATCCTCCTTTCCACATCCCAATTCCCTCTATTCCCATTTGCTTCAGCCTCCATCCCTCCGGACTCTGCATCCTCAGCGCGGGCATTTGTCTTTTCCCATTGGAGCCTCTGGGCTCCTTTGCCCCCTGCGACCCGTCCTTACTTTGGGGCTCCGTTTCTCTGTGTTCCGGCTCACCAGCACCGGGGTGTCATACTTGAGCAGAGAGTCCGAGGGAGGGATCATGGCGACGGCAAGTAGCTCAGCAGCAGCCCCTCCAGGCAGGGCCCTGTTTACCGTCACCATGGAAACCTCCCGGCCACGTGTCCTGGGCGGGGCCAGCAGCGCTGGATTTTATTTTTGCTCTGCTTTGGGGAGAAGTTCTTCAGCGCTTAGCTTGTCAGGCTCCCTGCTCACTAGGTCGCTCCTGTACTCTTGGAAGAAGGGAGGACCGGCTTGAGCCCCTGAGACGCGCCTAGCTCGTGATTGTAATGAGGTGGCAGATCACCTTCTCTGAATCCCAATTTTGTGATCCGCAAAGTGGGAGTCATAGAGGAAAGCATCTGGAGTTCCTGCGTTTTAAAAAATATTTATTTTTAATTAAGTGGATAAATGACAAAGTAACAGAAAGTTCAAGAATACAGGGGAACCCTGGCTGGATAGCTCGGTTGGTTAGAGCGTGGTTCCCGTAGGCCACGGTGGCGGGTTCCATCCAGTCAGGGCACATACAAGAACCGATGAATGTAATAACAAATCGATGTTTCATTCTCTCTCAAAAAAAAAAAAAAATCAATAAATAATTTTTTAAATAAAAAGGAAATACTAAGAATTTGCTCATGATATACCATCTATGATTGCATTTCCTTCCTTCATTCCTTTGAATATCCCAATGTAAATGTAAGCACAGTTTGAGTGCAATTTTGTATCCTGCTTCTTCCTTTAATGTCAGGTTTTTTGTTTTTTGTTTTTGTCGTATAGAGTTTGTAGGTAGCACTGCAAATGGCTACATAACATCCATCAATTGCCTAAACAGTTAAGCAACTGCTGGGCATTTACCGTATTTTCTATGTATAATGCGCTCCCGTGTATAATGCGCACCCACGTTTTTGGCCCAAACTTTCAGAGGAAAGAATCTTTCACTTTAATTCTTAAATTTAATTATTTATTTATTTACATTTAGATACTTGTGTTTTGTATTATAAAGACATTTTAATATTTATTTTTGAACATATTATAGTACAAGAAATTTCATGTCACAAATAATTACAAAACACAAGAACAGATACAACAGGTAATACCCACGTAAAATGCACATTTATATTTTTCCCTCAAAAATGTGGGCAAAAAAGTGTGCATTATTGAGGGCAAAGTACAGTAGGTTGTCTCGATGTTTGGAAATTCCTAACGACGTGGCAATGGCCTTGAGCATAGCTGCTTCCCAGAGATCACTTTTGAAACTTAAAACTCCCGCCACCCGAGCCCTGCCACTACGACCCCGCCCACAACAGAGCGTAGTCACGTGTCTAGCGTCTGCACCGTGAGGGTTTCTGGGAGAGCGAGCATTCCCAGAAGCGGAAGTCCAGGGATCTAACACGTCATTTCCTTTCTACGAGAGGAGCGCAACGGCTGTGTTTTTCCTTTGCTCCGCGGTTGTATCAGCATGAAGGAGGTGAAGAGCGAGAGGGAGCGGGGAAGCCGGAGAAGGCACCGGGACGAGGACATAGTGGCCACGGCGGCGGTGGTAGTTAAGCAAGAGCGCCTCAGCCCGGAGGCCTCGCCTCCGGTTCACCGCCGCCCGGACTGCTCCCGCGGTAGCGCGTCCCCGCCCGCCGGCGAGCCAGGCCGCCCTGGTCACCGCGGGACCCGAGCCCGAGGACATAGCCGGTAAATGGGAAGCAGCCGGGGTGGGCGTTCAGCCCTGCTCATTGAGAAAGGAGGGCAGGGCTAGCGTTGGAAGCACACCTTGAATGCCGAACGCAGCGGCTTGGACTGCATCCTAGGGCGGCGGGAAGTGACCCGGCGGTGCTTGTGTTATTGTTTACCTGTCACTGGCGTTGTAGATGAGCGTTAATGGACAGGATCCCGTCCCTTCATGTCTGTGTGCCTGGCACTTCAGTGGTAAGGCCCAGCGGATAGCACTGATCATTTAAGTGGAAATGAAAGGTTTTGCCCATCTGCCTGCAAAATGAGAGCGGGCGTTGCCCTTCCAATTATCTGCCCCAAAAGGTTTCCACATGGAGGGCCTAGGACATCTACCTGATAGAACTTATAGGAAAAAAATCGTCTCTTGCTAGACTCGTTCATTTATTCATTCAGCATAGCTTTACTGAGTACCTGTTATGTGCTAAAGACTGCCCCGGGCACTGGGGCCAAAAGGGGGAGCAAGATAGAGGGTCATTACCCTCTCAAATTGACGTCCCCTAGCCCCGAGAAAATAACTAGCAAATAAAGAAAGTAGTTTCCGTTAGTAACAAGCGTTAGTAACAAGCGTTAGGGGTAGGTTAAAGCAGTAACATGATAGAGATTGGAGGAAAGTGGGAGACCTCTGTGAAAAGGTGTCCTTGGAGCTGAAGCCTGAAAGATAAGATGAATCCAGCCTCGTAAGGATCCAGGCAGGGGAAATGACACGGGCAAAGAACCTGTAGTGGAACTAATTGTAGTTGTTCTAGAAATAGAAAAAAATCCAGCGTGGTGATCAAGGATGGTGGCTAGAGTGAGGGAGGAGACAGAGTGAGAGGACTTGCTGATGGATTTAACATGATTGTGGGGGAGGGGTGTGGAGGGCTGTTGGTGGTGAGGACAAAAAGAATAGAGGATGACTGAAGAACAGGGGGGATGGTGGTGCCACCTACTGAGATGGCAAAGGCTGAGAGAAGAAAGGTTTTGATGGGTTGAGAAAAAGAGTAATGTTATCTTTTTTAAAAATATATTTTATTGATTATGCTATTACAGTTGTCCGATTTCTCCCCCATCATTCCCCTCCACCCTGCACACCCTCCCACCCACATTCCCCTCCTTTAGTTTATGTCCATGTGTCATAAGTTCTTTAGCTTCTACATTTCCCACACTATCTTGCCCTTCCCCTGTCTATTTTCTACCCACCGTCTATGCTACGTATTCTCTGTACCTTTTCTCCCTCTCTCCTCCTCCCACTCCCCTGTTGCTAACCCTCCATATGATCTCCATTTCTGTGGTTCTGTTCCTGTTCTAGCTGTTTGCTTAGTTTGCTTTTGTTTTAGGTGTGGTTCTTAATAGCTGTGAGTTTGCTGTCTTTTCACTGTCATATTTTTATCTTCTTTTTCTTAGATAAGTCCCTTTAACATTTCATATAATAAGGTCTTGGTGATGATGAACTCCTTGAACTTGACCTTATCTGAGAAGCGCTTTATCTGTCCTTCCATTCTAAATGACAGCTTTGCTGGATAGAGCAATTTTGGATGTAGGTCCCTGCTTTTCAAGATTTCAAATATTTCTTTCCAGCCCCTTCTTGCCTGTAAGGTCTCTTTTGAGAAATCAGCTGACAGTGTGATGGGAACTCCTTTGTAGGTGACTGTCCCCTTATTCCTTGCTGCTTCTAGAATTCTCTCCTTCATTTTAATCTTGGGTAATGTAATGATGATGTGCCTTGGTGTGTTCCTCCTTTGGTCCAACTTCTTTGGGACTCCCTGAGCTTCCTGGACTTCCTGGAAGTCTATTTCCTTTGCCAGATTGGGGAAGTTCTCCTTTATTATTTGTTCAAATAAGTTTTCCACTTGTTGCTCTTCTTCTCCCCCTTCTGGGATCCCTATAATTCGGATGTTGGGACGTTTAATGATGTCCCAGAGGTTCCTAAGCCTCTCCTCATTTTTTTGAATTCTTGTTTCTTCCTCATTTTCTGTTTGGTTAGTTTCTTCCTTCTGGTCCACTCCATTGATTTGAGTCCCAGTTTTCCTTCTATCTCTATCCGTTCTCCATGCGCCTTCCTTCATTTCACGTATTGGAGCCTGCATTTTTTCATCTAATTTGTGAGCAAAATCAACCAATTCTGTGAGCATTTTTATGACCACTGCTTTGAACTGTGCATCTGATAGGTTGGCTATCTCTTCACGGCTTAAAGGAATTGACTCTGGGGTGTTCATTTTTTCTCTGGTTTGAGCCATTTTTGGTGGGGTTTTTTTGTTTTGTTTTGTTTTTAGTCTGGTCGCGGCTATTACGTATGAGGGGTGGAGCCTCAGGTGTTCCTCAGGGCGGGGCAGCCCAGTCGCCTGGTTGTGACGCTTTAGGTGGGGGCGGGGTCTGAGAGGGAAGAATGGCGCCTGTTCCGCTCTCTCCTGGACTCCGGTCCTTTCCGCCGCTTCCCCTTCGCCTGGATTATCTGTGCACACGTGCGTGCTGTTCTGTAGGGAGGAGTGGAGCCTCAGGCGCTCCCCAGTGTGGGGCAGCCCAGTCGCTGGGTTGTGACGCTGTATGTGGGGGCGGGGTCTGAGAGGGAACAATGGCGCCTGCTCCGCTCTCTCCTGGATTCGGTCCCCTCCGCCACTTCTCCTCTGCCTGGACCGTCTGCGCGCGCGAATGTGGGACCACCCGGCCAGCCAGCCACCTTGCGCTGCCTCACTGGGTCTGCACAGTTGCCCCCCTGTGCCCGGGGTCCTCCAGCTGCTGTCTGTGGGCCCGGGGACCACCAGCTGCCGCCTGTGCACCTGGGAACTGCCAGCCGCTGCTGCTTGCGTTCCTGGGTCCGCACCTCCACTTTTTCCTGCCATGACTCCGCCCCTCTTACCGGTCTGGATGAATGGTTGTTGGACTTCCGTACGGTTCAATTTTCTATAAGTTCTGGCTGTTTTCTTGTTTCTAAATATTTGTTGTCCTTAATTTTGTTTGTGAGAGGAGGCACAGTGTGTCTGCCTACTCCTCCATCTTGGCCGGAAGTCCAGAGTAATGTTATCTTAAGTAGGAGAAGGTTTGGTAGGCAGTTATGTCTGTAGGTCTGGAACTTAGGGGAGACCTTAGGCTAGGAAGATGAAGCTCCCCGCTGCTACAGTGTGAAAAGCAGAGACCTTCACAAATGTGGTGGTGTTTGTGTGGTAGGTAGGCCTGATATTTGAAGGTAATTACATGTGGAAGGGAAATGGAAGTACAATCCTGTTTATACTGTTCTCTTCACAGGTCCCCAGCCAAAAAGAAAAAGTCCTCAGGGAGAAGAAGCAAATCTCCTCGGAGTAACAGAAGCCGAAGTCCTCACCATTCAACAGTCAAAGTGAAGCAGGTCGGTGGGTTGAGATGGTTTTAAGCTGGGTCCGGACCCAGAGCCCGTTACCGGCACAGCTAGGGTGTCGTGTGTGTGTTCACCAGCACCTACAACGGGCTGTTCTCAAAACTGGGTGGGCTTTTCTCCTGCTTGTTTTGCTAGATGAAACTTTTTATTTGGAGATAATTGTCAACGACTCACTTGCAGGTGTGAAAATAATACAGGTGTATACGCCTTCCTCTGTCTCTCCCAATGGTGACCTCTGTATAGTTGAGATATAAAACACTTCCATCACCACAAGGGTCCCTGGCATTGTCCTTTTATAGCCACACCCCCTCCTGCCCACTTTTACCTTCAACCCTGGCAACTGCTAATCTGTTCTGCATTTCTATAATTTTGTCACTTCAGAACATACATATTTCTTAAATGTAATTCTAGGTATTGAATAATTTTTGCTGCTCTTGAAATGAGATATTTTAATATCTCATTAATTAATATCTCAATGTCTCATTTCAAAATGAGACATTCTCATTTTAGTACAAGAGAAAGCTAGCTTTTTTTTAACATGTTTATTTTGTATATGACTAGTTAACTCTTTGTTAGTTCTCTTTTCTATACATGATCCCCTTTAAGTGTGCCTGCAGGTACTCTTGTTTCTGGGGCTCTGAACACGGGCTTGCGCTGTTAGAGCTATAGTGTGGCAGTAGCATGGGGTACGCAGTCAGCGTGACCTCGCACAGAAACATAACCATCACACATGACTTTTCGAATGCAGCTTGTTCATGGATTGTGGACGGCCTTGAATTTACTGAATCTGCTCAAATTTCAGGAACGGGAGGATCATCCCCCCCGGAGAGAACGGGAGGATCGGCAGCACCGGGAAGCACCAGGACAGGAACACAGACGATCTAGGAACAGTGACCGAGACAGGCACAGGGGCCACTCCCACCAGAGGAGAACCTCTGGCGAGAGACCTGGGAGCGGGCAGGCTCAAGGACGGGATCGAGACCTCCAGAACCTGCAGGCTCAGGAAGCAGAGCGGGAGTTTTATAATGCCCGACGGCGGGAGCACCGTCAGAAGAATGAAGTTAGTGCCAGCGGTAATGAGTCTCAGGAGTTGCTTCCTCCACCCGGTGGCAAAAACAAAGACAAAGAGGTGCCTGTTAAGGAAAAGCCGAGCTTTGAACTTTCTGGGGCCCTTCTTGAGGACACCAACACCTACCGGGGTGTAGTCATTAAATATAGTGAGCCCCCTGAAGCACGCATCCCTAAAAAACGGTGGCGTCTCTACCCCTTTAAAAATGATGAGGTTCTTCCAGTCATGTACATCCACCGACAAAGCGCTTACCTCCTGGGGCGACACCGTCGTATTGCAGACATTCCAATTGATCATCCCTCTTGTTCAAAGCAGCATGCAGTTTTTCAGTATCGGTAAGTACATTTGCAGAAAGGAACTTAAGTGTGAGCGGAAGCTAGCCTCAGTTAGTTAGGGTTACTAAAATTTAGGGTTTTTGTTTTTGTTTTTGTTTTTTATCCTCAACAGAGGACATTTTTTCATTGCTTTTAGAGAGAAAGGGAGCTACAGAATTCTTGGAGAGAGAGAGAAAGAGAAAAGCATTGATTGATTGCCTCCTGTAGGCACCTGGACTGGGGATTGAACCTGCAGCCCTGACTGGGATGTGCCCTGACTGGGAATTAAACCTACAACCTTTCTGTTATGGACAAAGTTCCAACTAACTGAGCCACCAGCCAGGTCAGGATTATTAAGTTTTTTGTGCATGTATGTGCAGAAGGGTCCATACCTGTCATATCTGAGATTAGTTTGAGTATTGATCTAAGTGCCCTTTGAATAATCACTTTTATTTGTATAAGAGCATTGAACTTGGTGTTGGGAATCCTGCCACTGCTACTTACCAGGTGTTCGACCTGGGACTAGCCGCTCTCTGGGCTTTGGCTTCTTCTACCTCCCTCACAGGATTATTACGAGGGTCAAATGGAAGTACAATTGAGAATGCCTGGCTTATGTATTGGCTTTGTCTGTGTCTTGACAGTTTGCGTAGTACACCTGTTACTGTTTGGTCCTCACCACAGTCCTGGGAAGTGGGTGGCACAGGTCTTAAATTCCCATCTGACAGGTGAGAAGACTTAAAGTTCAGCAAAGCCAAGTGACTTGCCTAATAAATGAGCCATAGTAGAACTCTGGCTCAAATCTAGCTCCCTTAACTCTGAGATCCCAGTCTGCCTCATTTCCCTGCCTTGGCTGGGCAGCTCAGTTGCTTAGACCATCGTCTTGATTTGCCAAGGTTGTGGGTTCGATCTCTGGTCAGGGCACATGCAAGAAACAGCCAATCAATGCATAAGTCAGTGGGGCAACAGATCAATGTCTGTCTGTCTCTCTCTCTCTGAAAATCAATAAATTAGAAAAATCTTCACTCACATTGGGACAGGAGATAAAAATAAGTTAAAATATAGGTGAAAGAAGCATTAGATTGATTATATACAACACCAAAAAAAAAAAAAAAATGTATTTTCTTAACTCTGGCAAGAGACCTTGGATTTTGCATTTCAAGCTTCTGATCTACTGTGAATTTCCTGTCCTGCAGTGACCAGGTCTCACTTTTCTATTAAGTATTATTGAACTTGCTCCTAATTTCTAGATACAAGGCCATACCTTCCCCTTGATTTCTCAGAATTTGAACTTGAACTGTGTTAAAGCCACGTTATTTACCTCATCTAAGCTATATTAGCAAACAGCTGGATGATCCGAGGTAGGATTTGGCCTACAGGTTTCTCTTTTTTTTTCCTTTTACATTGAATTTATTGGGATGATACTGGTTAATAAAACTGTATAGGTTTCAGGTGTACAGTTCTGTAATACACCTGTATGTTGTATTGTGTGTTCACCACCACAGGTCAAGGCACCTTCCATCATCCCCCCCCCCCCACCTTCTTCCACTTCCCCACAACCCCCTTAGGTTTCTCTTTCTTATCTCTTCTAGGCTTGTGGAATATACCCGTGCTGATGGGACAGTTGGCCGCAGGGTGAAGCCCTACATCATTGACCTTGGCTCAGGCAATGGAACATTCTTGAACAACAAGCGCATTGAGCCACAGAGATACTATGAACTGAAGGAAAAAGATGTACTTAAGTTTGGGTTCAGCAGCAGAGAGTATGTTCTGCTTCACGAGTCCTCTGATACTTCCGAGGTAGACAGAAAAGAAGATGAGGATGACGAGGAGGAGGAGGAAGTATCTGACAGCTAGCAAACTAAGAAAGAAACTCTTGAGAGACCTTTCCTTTCTGCAAAGGCTTTGTGATCGACCCCGGAGCACCATGGTGCTCTTTGTAATGCCTCTGATTGCCTTAAGTCTTTATGTTCGGTTGAATTTTTTTCTGTGACACATCAGCCACTTGCCTGTGGGCATATGTTTTCAGAACAGTCTCACCAACACATCGTTTCGTTTCGTAGAAGCATTGTGGCTTTTAGTTGGTGCTTTCAGAACTGCTGCCTAGGAAACTATAAACCCTTGGCTAAAGGGAAATTGTGGCTTGTTCTCTTTGTACAGTTACTTTATTTATAGGCTTTGTGAACTGGGTTTGTTTTGTTTTTGTTTCTGGGGCAAATCCCTTAACAGAATCTTTCTAAGCTTTGGTTATCACCAAAACAGCCTCCAGTATATACCAAAGCTTTGAACTGGTTGAGCTCTTGAGTCATAGAAGTTGATTTTGCACTTCTTTTTTTTTGGGGGGTGGGGGGCGGGAATTTGCCACACGACCTCATAGTTGACTGCTGGACTTAAACAGATGCTTTGTGGAGTCTGATTAAGCATGTGACTGTGCAGGAAGATCATGACTACTGCCCGCGGGTGCTGATCTCACGTCACAGGAGGCTGAGATGCGCATTGTGGAGCGGCTTCCTGTGAGAGAATCCTGATTTCTCCGTGCAGCGTGTACATAACAATTTTGATCATCTTATCTTTTCTTCAACTTTATATTTTTATTCAGACATTATCTCTTTTTTTTTTTTTCCCTTTTTTGAGGAACACTGTCTTTATGTGGCAGGGTCCTCGCTTTATTCTAACATGTGTATATGTCCAAACAAGGTTGTGTAGTTTACGTTTATCTTTTTAAAAAACATTTAGAGAGGTTGTATTTACCTTCCCAAAGCTGGAAAGCATGGGAATCGCCCAGCTTCTTAAATTTCCACTAAAGGGATCTGTGTAAGTAGCAAATGCGTAACAACTTCCATATATATTGTGTTGTATATATATAATTGTGTGTGAAAGAGCTGCACACTGATTTTCATATGAGAATGTTTTGTGATGTAAATGTAATACTACATTATAGGCAAAGGCCTCCCTGCATTTGAAGAGCAGGTTTTCATTTATATGTATTTTTGGGATGCAAAATAATAAAATTTGTAAATATAGCCCCATATCTTGGCAGGTGTTGGTCCTGTTGAAGCAGCAGTGTTTTCTGAATTGGCAGTGAAGGAATTTTCCTTCCCAGGATATTCAGAGTTGGGGCAGGTTATCCATGGTGGGCCCCACTGATTGGCCCTCAGGTGGGATGGAGAGAAGGGAGAGAGGATGCCCCTCCATCATTGCTGCTGCTAACAATTCCTCTTGGGTTGACCTGATACTGTTAGACTGTCTTCTTTATATTATTTTTCTGTTAAGGTCTCACGTACCCTTGTGTACTCAGGGGAGCAGCTGACTAATCTTTATTTGAAAGAAATGAAAAGACCCTCTTTGAAGAGTGAACACTTAATAAGATTAGTTAGATGAAGGGAAGCTATAACCATGTAAGATTGATTACCAACCCTCCTACTGTGTTGGACATGGGCTATTTTACACCTATTTGTTGATTTTTAATACGTCCTGTAGATCACAGATGGCATAGGTCCGTGGGTTTCGTTGTGATGCATTTTTCTGTTGGTCAAGGGATTAGCACTAACCTGGCATCTCCACGGCCTCCTTGTTCGGTCTGTGCTATTCCTACTGCTTCCCTGAGGAGGCCTTGGACTTGGCTTCAAGCACCATCCTGGTGGGCACTGTGATGGATGGCCCCTTTGCTTACATTTTTCAATAAGAGGTCCCAATTGTGTAGTAAACTTTCGCTCCCTGGGTTAAGAGATTCTTATGGCAAAAATCTAGGAAGGTGCTCACCACCCCCCACTTTTCTTTTTCTTTTTAAGAAACAGGGTTAAGGAAAAGACACTATCCATCTCCAAAACCAGATATCACTAGCAGAGTTCTCGTTTGAAGCTGACATAATCCTAAAGCTTTCTCCTGAGTTAATTCATTGCTTAGAAACTAATGTTCATCTAAGCTTTTTACAAATTCTTTATTCCCTACATTTTTTCCGCCCTGGTTGGCTTGCATATAAATCGTTGAAATCAAGTTACCTCCAGAACAGACAGCCCTTTGGTTCTGGGACCTTCCCCCAAATCCTCTGTGATGGTCTACATGTCTGCAGAGATATGGAACCGAATCTTCAGATTTTCCCATCAAGCCTTTTCCTGGGCATCTGGTTCCCTCATTCAAACACTGACCAAGGACCGCTCATTAAGCGCAGATGGGGATGTAACTTTCAAATACTTTTATTGTATCCTGGTGATAAGTGAAAGAGTAATCAAGGCAGTTAACTGAAAAAATTTTTTTAATTGTTTTATTGAGTATGTTTGATATGGTGCCCAAATGGTTATGTTTTAACACTTTTCCCTTTGGGGAAATTGGGGATGTGAAGAATGAAATAATACAATGTTAATCAAAGCCTGAGTGACACACACAGCGTGCCCACAGCGTTCCTGGGTATGTGAGTTTCCATCAACCGAAAAGGCTACTTGATCTACATTAAAGCTTTGGAATTGAAAGCTTCATTGGGTCTCTTGGGTGAAGCTTCCAGTATATTTATCAAATGGGAAACCATTTTAAGACTTGATTTGTTGGACTTCCGGCCAAGATGGAGGCATAGGCGGACACACTGTGCCTCCTCTTACAAACAAAATTAAGGACAACAAATATTTAGAAACAAGAAAACAACCAGAACTTACAGAAAATTGAACTGTACGGAAGTCCAACAACCATTCATCCAGACCGGTAAGAGGGGTGGAGTTGTGGCAGGAAAAAGTGGAGGTGCGGACCCGGGAACGCAAGCAGCAGCGGCTGGCAGTTCCCAGGTGCAAAGGCGGCGGCTGGCGGTCCCCGGGCACAGGGGGGCAACTGTGCAGACCCAGTGAGGCCGCACAAGGCGGCTGGCTGACCAGGGGGTCCCACATTCACGCGCGCAGACAGTCCAGGCAGAGGGGAAGTGGCGGAAGGGACTGAATCCAGGAGAGAGCGGTGCAGGCGCCATTGTTCCCTCTCAGACCCCACCCCCACATACAGCGTCACAACCCAGCGACTGGGCTGCCCCACACTGGGCAGCGTCTGAGGCTCCACTCCTCACTGTGTAACAGCACGCGCGCGCGTGCGCAGATAATCCAGGCGAAGGGGAAGCAGCGGAAAGGACCAGAATCCAGGAGAGAGCGGAACAGGCGCCATTCTTCCCTCTCGGACCCCGCCCCCACCTAAAGCGTCACAACCCAGCGACTGGGCTGCCCCGCCCTGAGGAACACCTGAGGCTCCACCCCTCATACGTAATAGCCGCGACCAGACTAAAAACAAAACAAAACAAAAAAACCCCACCAAAAATGGCTCAAACCGGAGAACAAATGAAAGCCCCAGATCCAATTCCTCTAAGCCGTGAAGAGATAGCCAACCTATCAGATGCACAATTCAAAGCACTGGTCATAAAAATGCTCACAGAATTGGTTGATTTTGCTCACAAATTAGATGAAAAAATGCAGGCTCCAATACGTGAAATGAAGGTAGACGCATGGGGAACAGATAGAGATAGAAGGAAAACTGGGACTCAAATCAATGGAGTGGACCAGAAGGAAGAAACAAACAACCAAACAGAAAATGAGGAAGAAACAAGAATTCAAAAAAATGAGGAGAGGCTTAGGAACCTCCGGGACATCGTTAAACGTCCCAACATCCAAATTATAGGGGTCCCAGAAGGGGAAGAGGAAGAGCAACAAGTGGAAAACTTATTTGAACAAATAATAAAGGAGAACTTCCCCAATCTGGCAAAGGAAATAGACTTCCAGGAAGTCCAGGAAGCTCAGAGAGTCCCAAAGAAGTTGGACCCAAGGAGGAACACACCAAGGCACATCGTAATTACATTAGCCAAGATTAAAATGAAGCAGAGAATTCTAGAAGCAGCAAGGAATAAGGGGACAGTCACCTACAAAGGAGTTCCCATCAGACTGTCAGCTGATTTCTCAAAAGAGCCCTTCCAGGCAAGAAGGGGCTGGAAAGAATTATGTGAAATCTTGAAAGGCAGGGACCTACATCCAAAATTGCTCTATCCAGCAAAGCTGTCATTTAGAATGGAAGGACAGATAAAGCGCTTCTCAGATAAGGTCAAGTTCAAGGAGTTCATCATCCCCAAGCCCTTATTATATGAAATGTTAAAGGGACTTATCTAAGAAAAAGAAGATAAAAATATGACAGTGAAAAGACAGCAAACTCACAGCTATTAAGAACCACACCTAAAACAAAAGCAAACTAAGCAAACAGCTAGAACAGGAACAGAACCACAGAAATGGAGATCACATGGAGGATTAGCAACAGAGGAGTGGGAGGAGGAGAGAGGGGGGAGGTACAGAGAATAAGTAGCATAGATAGTGGGTAGAAAATAGGGGGAGGGCAAGAATAGTATGGGAAATGTAGAAGCTAAAGAACTTATGACACATGGACATGAACTAAAGGGGGGAATGTGGGTGGGAGAGGGTGTGCAGGGTGGAGGGGAATGATGGGGGAGAAATGGGACAACTGTAATAGCATAATCAATAAAATATATTAAAAAAAAAGACTTGATTTGTTCACACGCACTCTCAAGTGGATTAACTCACTGAAGCAACGGTTGCATTAGCTCACTGTGCTAGTGTTTGCTCTACAGCTGTCAGAAGCAGGGAGCAGTAAGATGGAGGGAGGCTGCACCGAGACTAGAGGTGGCACTTAAGGCATTCCTTAGAGATCACGTGGATTTTGAGCCAGTTGTGAGGAGGGCATTGTCCAGACGGAGCAGCCCGGTGCACAGCAGGGCTGCAGTGGGCGCTGTGGAGAGGGTCCTGCAAAGCTGGGGGGTGGTGGAGCCAGGAACCGCAGGCTCAGGGGCTGTTCCTCTGGACTGTGGCTTCCCACCTCCCTGGCAGAGCTTGGTGGGGCGATGTGAGAGAAACAGGCCGTCCTGTTCACAGGGGGTTCGAGGGAATCCGAGTGGGTAGGGTTCTCAGGGGTAGAGTGGCTCAGCAAATCCTCGTCTCGCCCCACCAAGTCAAAGCCAGAGCTGCTTGGAAATCATCATAGTGATTCCTAAAAATAGACAAATTTTCAATAATTGGGTGCCTAAGAAGTGCTATGAACCAGGACCTCAATAATAAAATTGGCCAATACTGAAGAGCACTTTCTCTGTGTGAAGCACAGTTCTAAGCATTGTACATGTATACTAATGACACCTTAATTCGTTGCTTCCTCATAATCCAGGCTCCTTTCACTATTGCACTTTGCAGATGGGTACACTGAGGAACAGAGAGGTAAGTTCACACAGTAGTAGGCAGGACTGGGACTCAAACCCTGTCACTCTGGTTGCAGATGCCACATTCTTAACCACTGCCTCTTGCAGCCATGGGATGGACAAGGTCTGGCTGTGGCAGAGCAACATCAACAGGAGCTGCAGACAGCGCTGCACAGGAGAAGCACTGGGGGACTGCGGAAGCTCGGAGGAACCATATTCAACAAGCCTCCATAGTCAGGGAAGAATGAGCTGTTAGAAGAGGCTGGGGCGGGGGGCGGGGGTGAGGAAAGAAAGGAAAACGTATTTCTAGGCAGGGAGATTAGCAGTCAGAAATACCTGAGCTGGGTCCTGACCGGTGTGACTGTTGGTGGGGCGTTGTTCCTCAAAGAGAAAGGTCGGGGTTAGGGTACATGCTGGGGTTGCAGGTTCAGTCCCCAGATGGTGCATGTGTGAGAGGCAGCTGATCAATGTTTCTTTCCCTTTCTTTCTTCCTCCCTTCCCCTCTGTCTAAAAATAAATAAATAAAATATCTTATAAAAAAGAGAAAGAAACAGCTGAGGTGATAAATTAAGGAGGCTTTGGAAACAAAGTTCAATAGGGAGAAGAGGGTGAGTGACACCTGGATTTTGATAATGATGGACTAAATTCTTTTTCTGAAATCTGAAAATGGTCAAAATTTCTGGATAAAATATAAGCCAAAAAAAAAAAATTCTTAAAGCATCCAAGAACTGACAAAATAGTAAAAAAGTTATCAGTCCGAAAGTGAAGATAAATAAGAATCCAGAGAGAAATGGAGCACAGATGCCTGGAAAGCCCATTTGCTCCAAAGGCAAACCATGTTTGATCCTAGCAAATCAGACCCTACCCTAGGTTGCATGAGACAGAAGCCAAAACCCAAAGCCTACACACAATGGACAGTATAATAGATGTTTCTCACACACATATACAAAAGCCGGTGTGTCAAAGGGCTATAATTTTAAGAATAAAGGAATGGATCAGAAATCGAATCCTCTCAGGTATTTGTAGCCTGGGAATTCAGGAAACCTCCAGCCTTGAACTCCATTTAAGATGACCTTGTACTATGAGTACCTTCAGGTGTCTGATAGAAATAGATGAGCCCTGGCTGCGTGGCTCAGGATTGAGCACAGGCCTGTGAACTGAAAGGTCACCGGTTCGATTCCCAGTCAGGGCACATGCCTGGGTTACAGGTCAGGTCCCCAGCAGGGGGCCACACGAGAGGCAACCACACACTGATGTTGCTCTCCCTCTTTCTCCCTCCCTTCCCCTCTCTAAAAGTAAATAAATCATATATATATATATATATATATATATATATATATAAAGATTTTATTTATTTCTAGAGAGACAGGGAGGGATGAGAGAGATGTGAGAGTTGTATCAATTGGCCACCTATCCCACGCCCCCAGCCAGGATCCTGACCCGCAACCCAGGCTTGTGCTTTGACAGGGAATTGAACCAGTGACCCTTCAGTTTGCAGTCCATTGCTCAATCCAGTCAGGGCATGCATATAAATTTAACAACTTAGATGAAATGGACCAATTCTTCAAAAACTGTAAGTTGCCCAATTCACTCTGAATAGTTCTATAAATATTAAAGAAATAAAACAGTTAAAAAGCTGCCGAAAAGAGCCCTGGCTGGGTAGCTTGATTGATTGGAGCATCGTCCTGTGTACCAGGGGGTTGCGGGTTTGGTACCTGGTTGCAACACTTGCCTGGGTTGCGGGTTTGACCCCTGGTCAGGGTGAATACAGGAACCAATCAGTAGATGTTGCTCTCTCTCTCTCCCTCTCTCTCTCCCTTCATCTCTCTCGAACACCAATAGACATGGCCTCAGGTGAGGGTTAGGAAAAAAAATGTTAAAAAAAAAGCTTCTGAAAAGAAACAGGCACAGATGATGATGGTTTCACTGAAGAATTCTATCAAATATTTCAAGAATTAGCACCATTCTATACCACCTCTTCTTGAAATTAGAACAGCAAGGAACACCTCCCAATTTATTTTATAAGGTCATAATTATTTTGATACCAAAGCCAGAAAGGAAAGTACAAAGAAAAAAAAAAGGCTTATAGTACAACATCCAATTAATTTAGCCACAAAAATTCTCAATAAAATATTAGCAAATGGAATCTAGCAATATATAAGAAGAATTATACCATTGCCAAGTGGAGTTTATTCCAGATATGCAAGGCTGGTTTGACACTCGGAGATGATTCTATGTGAAGCACTATACCAAGAGACTGGAGAATTAATTGACACAACCATATCAATTAATGCAGGAAAAGTATAGGATAAAACTCAATGCCCATTCATGATAAAAACTGTCAGTAAACTCGAAATAGAAGAGAACCTCCTCAACTTGATAAAAAGCATCTGAAAAAACCCTACAGCTAACATACTTGATAGTGAAAAACAATACTTTTCTCCTAAGGTAGGGAACAAGTCGAGGTTGGCCACTCTGACCACTCTCATTCAACATAGAACTGGAAGTCCTAACCAGCACAGTAAGGCAAGAAAAGGAAATAAAAAGCATACAGGTTGGAAAAACCCCTCCTGGAACTAATAAGGGAGTTCAGCAAGATCCCAGGTTACAAAAACAACACACAAAAGAAATTATCCAGAATGCAGCAGAGAACAACAAAAAGATGAAAAAAAGACAGTGACTGGGGGGGAGGGAGGTATAAGAGGACTAAATGGTAATGGGGAAAAGATGCAATAAAGACTAAATTTTTAAAAAGACAATGGGTAAAAAGAAGAAAGGATTATAATATTTAAGTTCCAGAAGGAGAGAGAAAATGAGGCAGAGGCATATCTAAAGAAAGATAGCTAAGAATTTCCCAGAACTGGTGAATTTCCACAGACTGTAGGAGCCCAAAGAAAGGGAGAAACGAGGATGGGAAGGAAGGAAGGGAGGAAAGGAAATCCTACCTGGATTCATGTAAGTGAAATTTGCAGAACCTTGAAAAATGGAGAGAGCTGAGGCTGGAGAGGTAAGGGGCCAAGTGAAAACAGAGTTATAAGAAGACTGGACTTAATGAAAAAAGCTAACAGTTAGGCAGTGTTATTAGGGGCCAAGGCCAGATAGAGCTGCAGTGATTTACTCCTCGCAGCAATTGTATTAGGTAAGTACTATTATTACCTCCATGTTACAGATGAGAAAGTTGAGACGAGAAAAGTTTGATTTCTTACCACAGCTTTCAGTGGCAGAGGTAGGATTAAAAAAAAAAAATCTGTTTTTTTAAAAAAAATTCTCGTCCAAGACTATGCTTATTGGAGAGAGGGGGGGGGGGAGAGAGGGGGGGGGGAGAGAGGGGGGGGGAGAGAGAGAGAGAGAGAGAGAGAGAGAGAGAGAGAGAGAGAGAGAGAGAGAGAGAGAGACGTGGATCTGTTGCCTCCCATACACACCCCAACCCGGGTCAAACCGGCAACCTAACGGCAACCTACACATCATGCCCCGACCAGGGACGAAGCCGCCAACCTCTCAGAGTACAGGAAGATGCTCCAACCAACCGAGCCCTGGGGCCCGGTTCTAGAGGTAGGATTCTGAACGAGGTACTTCTGGCTCCAGTTTGCGTCCCTAACCACGACACATACCGTACCTAGTATCTGACTCTATAAAGGGCAATGGGAAGCCATTAAAAGGTTAAAACCAAGGGAAAGACACTACATTCGTTTCCCAGACAAATTATTTTGGCACCACTGTGGATCATGGATTAAACGCAGCTAAGCGTGGAAACAGGAGTCTATTGGAATAATGTAGTCCCCAACAGGGAGGGTCTGGATGAACGAGGGAGGTGGTAGAAGGAAATGGATTTGCGGGTCTACCAGGCCAGGGGACTTGGCTTTGGACGGGATCAAGGGGTGAAGGAGGGTTTTCTCACTTGGGCTATTCAGTGGACAGTGAAAGTCATTCACTGAAGGGACTCAGGAGGAGTCTGGTTTGGGCACTGTGAATTTGAGAAGGCTGTAATGGTCAGCCATCCACGAAGAGCGGAAACGCCTGTAGTACTAAAACCCAAGAGTCCCACTACCAGGGTGCCCCAAGGAGCGCGCGCGCCAGCCGGAGGCCCAGAGCACCGCGCGGCCAGCGTCTCCGGTAGCCGCTTGCGCAGGCGCAGTGCGGCGCAGGCGCCCCCTGGCGGGCGGCGGCGCGCAGGGACCGCCCCCTGTCCGGCGCTGCCGCTGCCCGCCTTAGCCCAACATGGCGATGCATAACAAGGCTGCGCCGCCGCAGATCCCGGACACCCGGCGGGAGCTGGCGGAGCTCGTGAAGCGGAAGCAGGAGCTGGCGGTGAGGGGCTAGCACCGAGAGAGTCCGGGTGGGGGCCCCGCGCCTGCCCTCGCCTCCAGGCCCCAGCTCCGCCGCGCCAGGCCGTTACTTCGCGGGCGCTGCGCTGCGGCGGGGAATCCGGCGGCCTGACGCTGGGCTGCGCATTCTGCGGCCCACCGGCGCCTTGGCTTCCCGGCTGTGCAGGAGCCGGGGTCAGAGGCTGGGCGCCGAGCCGGAGGGTGGGGGGAGGGGGACTGAGCGGGCGGGAGGCAAGGGGAAGGGATGGCGCCTGGGGTTGTGGGGCTTCAGTGTGGCAGCGCTGCAAAGGCGAGTGCCGGTGAGCTTTGGGGGTGGATGAGGGCGGGTGTGTCGGTAGGCTGTAGGAGATTGTTTCGGGCGTGCGGGTGGGCTTCGGTGGGGTGGGGCAGGAGGCGGCTGAGGGACGGGGGACTCTGTCATCCACTCTGGTCCTTGGAGGATAGAGGGGCGCGTGTTCTTTTGGGGCATAGGAGTAGATTCATTGAATGGGATTTCTGATGGGCAGGGATGCGATGTGTTTGGGAACGTCTAGAAGGTGACAGGCGAGGGGAGCGGACTCGCTCTAGGGAATTAGGAATTGTGACAGGCACCCAGGACCTCATGCACCCTGGTGGCTAAGCCCTCTTTGCCTCCCGCGGCTTGGTTGGGCACCTGGGAGCCCATCTAACCTGAAGCCCTTCCAGGTTTCCATAGCAACTGGCTGTCCAGCGGAGGCGGCCTTTCTGAGCGAAGAGGAGTGAGTTGGCTAGCAATAGAAGGCTGCTCACCCTACCTTTATGCGTGGGAGTGGAGTCTGCATGAGCCGGGATTCTTCACAATTGGGTTTCCATGAACCCTCTGAAGCAGATACAAAATTCTGTATATGTATGCATTTTTCAGGGGACAAGCTCTCTGTGTTCCATTGTATTCTCAAAGGGATGCAGCAGGACAATTCTAGACTCTCTTAATCTGCTCGTCCCTCCCCGTATCATCCATCTCTCCACAATGTTGGTTTAGTGTATTTGTGCTTGAGTTTAACAGTCTAATAGCAAGATTTCAGTTTGGTCAGACCTGATGCTTGCATTTAAGAGGCAGCATCCATTTCCTTGTTTTTCATCTCTCAGGAAACGCTGGCAAACTTGGAGAGACAGATCTATGCTTTTGAAGGAAGCTACCTGGAAGACACTCAGATGTACGGCAATATTATTCGTGGCTGGGATAGGTATCTGACCAACCAAAAGTGAGTGTCAGAAGCCTGTGGTGTTTGTATTGTGACCTACTGATACTTGTTTTTAGGCCAGTGGAAGTTTTGGGTAGCAACTTTGCAGGGAGTTGGTGTAAAGTAAGTGGTAGTAGGAAAAGAGGTTTGGGCTTGAACTTGGACCCTGGCTCAGCCTCATTGAGTAATCCCAAGCAAATCCTACATCTGCAGAACATGAAATAAAGTGTATAATACCTTACACAACAGCAGCCTACTAGTGTTTTCCACGTTTGAATCAGTCGTGATGAGTTCTACCCTCGCAGTGTTTGCCATACCTAGTGCCAGCTGCACCCCCATTTATTTATTTCAAAGATTTTATTTATTTATTTATTTATTTTTAGAGAGAGGAGAGAGGGAGAAAGGGGGGAGAGAGACTTTGACCTGCGATTGGTTGCCTCTCACACACCCCCGGCTGGGGACTGGACCTGCATGCGCCCTGAACAGGAATTGAACCTGTGACCTTTTGATTCACAAGCCAGTGCTCAGTCCACTGAGTCACAACAGCTAGGGCCACAATTTGTTAGTAATAATATTCTTGAAATCTTCTAAACTTTTTGAAATTTTTTAAATGTATAGAAAATGGAATGAATAGTATATGAACACCTGATATCCTCCAGTGGAATTCATCAGTTGTTAACTTGTTGCCACATTTGTTTCCCCCTCTCTCTTTTCTCTTTCTCTATTGTATAGATAAACACACACAGCTATATCTATGTTAAGATTTTTTTAAATTTTGAAATAATTATAGATACATAGGAAGTTACAAAAGTAGTACAGAGAGGTCCCATGACCCTTCACCCTGTTTTCCCCATTGGGTTTTATGTAACTATAACATCAAAACCAGGTGATTGCCATTAGTATTGTGTGTGAGTGTGCTTCTGCCCCTTTTATTGTGTGTGTAGATTCCTGTAGCCACCACTGCAGTCAGGACACAGAACTGTGCTCTCACCACAGAGATCTCTGTTGGGCCATCCCTGTGTGGTTACATCTCCTCTTTCTCCCTCGACTTTCTTGGGGTTTTTCTTCCTGCCCCTCTTAAAGTTAGAAGGAGATTTCATGGCGCATTGTCCCTACATATGTCAGCAGTTACGTCCTCTAAGAATAAGAACATTTTTCTTACCTAGCCGCAATTATGCTGAGAAAATTAGCACAGCATTAGTAGTAGTACCTAATATACAACCTTTATGCAAATTTCCCTGACTGTCCCAGCATGCTGTGCCACCTTATTTTGATCCAGTCAGAGTTGTTCATTGTGTTAGCTATGCTGTCTCTTTAGTCTCTTAATTTGGAAGAGTCTCCCACCCTTTTTGGTGGTGAAGTTGTTTATGACGTTATCTTGTAGAATGTCCCAATGCTACCTTTTTCTTATTGTGACCTCATGAGAGATCCTTTAAACATTTTTGACAGAAATGTTGCATGAGTGGTTTCTTGTTTATTGCTATTTTATCAGGAGGCACATAATGTCAGATTGTGCCATCATGTGTGCTGCTGAGTTTGACTACATGATTTCTCCATTGTAAAGTTTCTTTCTTTTCTTTTAAATTAACATGTAAGTTTGGAGTTTATACTTTTAAACAGTAGGAATATACTGCTCCCCCTACCCCCCCCATTTTTATTCAGTGATTTTAGTCTACATTGTTGATTCCTATCAGAATAAGTTATTATACTGGAAGTTGCAAAATGGTGATTTAATTTTACTATTTTTTAAATACTTATTACTGGTATTCTGAAAGAAGAGCCTTCCCTTTTTATCTCTTCCCTTTCTTTCCTTTTTTTTTTTTAAGACTTTATTATTTTCAGAGAGAGGGGATGGGAGGGAGGAAGAAAGGGAGAGAAACATTAATGTGTGGTTGCCTCTTGAGCACCCTCTACTGGGGACCTTGCCCACAACACAGGCATGTGCCCTGACTGGGAACCAAACTGGCAACCTTTCGGTTCACAGGCCAGCTCTCAGTCCACTGAGCCACACCAGCCAGGGCTTATCTTTTCCCTTTCATCTTCTCTATCTCTGTCTCTCATTAATATCACTATAGACTCATGGAATTTTTTAAAAAATTAGTGTTAAAATCTAGCACTGTCACTTTTTTATTATAGAAGTTTATTTTCAGTATAAATTAATTTATTGACATGTAGACAGAAAAGTGCACAAATTGTAAATATACAGCTCAGTGACTTTCCACAAAGCTGACACACCCATCATTTTTCTTGATGCTCAGTTTATCCCAAACTTGGCAGGAGGGAGCCTCCTTAAGATGATTCCTTTGTCCTTTTAAGAGAAGTCTATTAGTCTGAGCACATTGTCCCCCTTTCTGACACCTTTTTCTTGTCCCCAGCCATTTTTCTAAGGAACCCTGGTTTTTCCTTTAAATTTTTAAAATTAAAAAAAGTTAAGTTTATTTAACAGAGATACTTCGTATCACTGGTCTCTACTAGTTGTTTTTTAAGTCATTAAAGTATACACCTATTAAAATGAAAATTATTATGAACCAGCTGAAGTAGCTTCATGTACCACAGTGAAGGCATTGCTGTTTACACAGGCATTCAGCACAAAGATCCTTTTGGTCAGTCCAAGTGGTGTGGAAGGAATAAAAACAAAATGAGTTCCGTACATATTCCCTGGGACATCCTCAGTTTGAGCCATAGACAGAGCTTGGTGCTTATAATGAATCCTTGTGTGTGTTTTAGAAACTCCAACAGCAAAAACGATCGAAGGAACCGGAAATTTAAGGAAGCTGAGCGGCTCTTCAGTAAATCCTCGGTTACTTCAGCAGCTGTAAGTGAGGTGGGGGGAGCTTTACATGGCCCATTGTTGAGGGAGACCTCAGTTAAATTTCTGTGACTCTTCTGCACCCCTTCTGTCTGTGAGAGCTCGCCTAAGGTCTGCGATAATTTTTCTAGTAACTAGTGGTTTTTTTCTTTTAGGCAGTAAGTGCATTGGCAGGAGTTCAGGACCAGCTCATTGAAAAGAGTAAGTGTATGTCGTTACTTTTTCATCAGTTTATTTTGGAGCTACCATGGTTTCTGCCTTTCCCTCCTTTCCAACTGTGCATCTGAAGACTGCATCTCTTAATGCTCTTCTGTCTTCTTTCCAGAAGTCCTTCCTTCTGCCACTTCTGTCACAGGAAGGGTGATGTGGGCCGCTCAGAACCGGAAAGATGTGTCTTCACTCCTGATAAGTCTTAGGGAATTTTTTTAAAGTTAAAAAAAGAAAAACCCACTTTTATCATGAAAAAGTTTAGACATACCCAGTAAATCCCCATAGATCCAATTTAATTTTCAGGAAATTCTGACCCTGCAAACAGAATGTACCTGTGTGTTCTTAAATATAAAATGGGGAGTAGACCATATTTACTTGGTAGTGAACTGTGTCACTTCCTGTGAGCCATGCAGTATAATTCTGTTCTAATTCCCAGGGATGGGGTATAGGCCTGCACACTTTCTGAGTCGGACTCTGTGTGGAGTGTTCTCCCTGTGCCCTGGGTCACTTGGAACGGAACCTCCTTTTTGTACTGTGGCTGTGTACTTCTTTCAGATGGCATGTCTCGTTGTGGGGTCTGGTGTTTTGCCTTGGGGCAGTGGTTTGAGAAAAAGGGATTTTCGTAGTTTGTGAATTAGAACATCTCAGCTACTTCCATTATTATCTCTGTACAGATTTCTAAATTTGTAACTCTATCCTTAACCCCTTTCTTGAGCTTTAGTGATACATTTTCTAGAAAATGTCTTCTGTACATTTCCATTCAGATACTCAAATGTAAAACATTTTATCTAAAGCTGAGCTGTTCTATTTCCTTCAAAACATGTCTACCCAGTTTTTCTGTTATAGTAGTTCTCCATCATTCAAAACTTTGTGGACATTTTTACTCCTTTTTCTGCCAGCCTAATCAGTTGTACAAAGTCCTTTTGATTTTTCTTTTGCTACGACTATCAGTTAAATCTTCTTTCTTCTCAATTAATGCCACCTGTAAGAATGTAAGGCCATTTTATCTGCTTTGTAGAGCAGTAAGACTGGTTAAGGAAAATGCTTGGTCTCACCCTTGTGAATTGAGATGGAATGATGTCTCACTCCTTAGTTTTGTGTTTACAAGAGTCTCTTATCCTGCCCCTGGCTTAGGAGAGAGTTCAGCATATGGCTCTGCACCTAATTATTCACACAGAGTAGCAGTGCCTTGATACTTCCTTTCAGGAGCTCAACTGAGGGAGGTACTTATGTATTCACGGTTTTCTGAAGCATATATAGACCATCCATCAGCCTAAGGTCTTCCTCCTGGATTGAGCTTCATCTCTGCAGTACATCATAGTAGTATTCTTTGGTCTTCCCTATAAAGTTACATTTGGTCTTGTAAAATGTCTCTCTATGTATTGTAAGAGGATGTTGCAAATGTTGTTTATTATCATTCCTTTCACTTTTAAAATATTTTATTTATTTATTTTTTAGAGAGGAGAAGGGAGGGAGAAAGAGAGGGAGAGAAACAGCAATGTGAGTTGCCTCTCACACATCCCCTACTGAGTACCTGGCTCGAAACCCAGGCATGTGCCTTGACTGGGAATCTAACTGGCAACCCTGTGGTTCCCAGGCCTGTGTTCAGTACACTGAGCCACACCAGCCAGGGCTATTTATTTATTGTTTTTTAGAGAGAGGGGCAGGGAGGGAGAGAGAGAGAGAGAAACATTGATTGGATGCGTCTTCTATGCATCCCATCTGGGAACTGAACCTGCAACCTAGGCATGTGTCCTGACAGGGAATCAAACCTGCAGCCTTTCAGTTTATAGGATGATGCTCCAACCAGCTGAGCCATGAGGTCAGGGCTTATCATTCTATTTATTATCTCCTTTAGGAATAATTGTTTTCCCTGAGGGACTGGTTGTTTACTGCAAATCATGTAATTGACTGTTTCCTATTTTGCGTGGGTGCCAATACTTAAAGCTGGATTTGCAGTACCCCTCTAGAAAGCAAACATGAATTTATAACATGTGTTATGGGACTGAATCTTAGTACTGTATCCAGCTTATTTTCCTCTTCTATTCCTCTTTGCCTTATCTCATTTTAAATTTATTGTACTGGATTTCATTATGTAAACCTTGGCAAACTGCCTTGAATTCTTTTTGGAATAAAGCAGAATACAGAGAAGTACATAAATACTGGAGTTCATTAATTCAGATGGTCAGAGCCCCTTTAAAGTAATCCTATTGTGCCCTGGCAGGTGTGGCTCAGCGGATTGAGTGCCAGCCTGAGAACTGAAAGGTCGATGGTTTGATTCCCAGTCAGGACTCATGCCTGGGTTGTGGGCCAGGTCCCTGGTTGGGGGTGAGCGAGAGGCAACTAACTGAACAATGTATCTCTCACAAATTGATGTTTTTCTCACTCTCTTTCTCCTTCCTTTCCTGTTGCTCTAAAATAAATACATAATTTAAAAAACCATCAAAATTGGTGAATTTTTATGTAGCTGTTTTACTATTGAATATGGAAGATAATACACAACATTTTCGGTGTATCATGCTTTATTATTTTAAGAAAGGTAAAAATGCAACTGAAATATACACAGAAAAGATTTGGGCAGTGCATGGAGAAGGTGCTGTGATTGATCGAACATGTCGAAAGTGGTTCACGAAGTTTTGAGCTGGAGATTTCTTGCTGGATGGGTATAAGTTGATAGCCATCAAATCGAGACATTAATTGAGAACAATCAGCATTCTGTCACGTGGAAGATAGCTGACATGCTTAAAATATCCAAATCAGTAGTTGTTGATGAAAATAAAAATGTCTTTTATTTTACAGAAAAAAACTAAGTGGACTTTTTGGCCACCCCAGTATCTTTTTGTCTCTGTACTGCATTATGAATATTTTTTTCTGATCTACCAGTTCCTAGAATTCTTTTCAATTAAATCAGATTTGTTGTTAAATCTTCCCTTGATTTTAATTCTTTTGTTATTGCAATTTTATTTCCATAAATTCTACTTAATTATTTTTAAAATCTGCTATGTAGCCTTGGCTGATGTGGCTCAGTTGGTTGGAGTATCATCCTGTAACCTGAAAGGTGGCAGGTTCAATTCCCGGTCAGGGCACATGCCTAGGTGGCAGGTTTGGTCCCCAGTCTGGGTGCATAGGAGAGGCAACCCATCAATGATTCTCTCCTTCCCTGCCCCTCTCTCTAAAAATCAATAAGCATGTCCTCATGTGAGGATAAAATAAATAAAAATAAAATCTGCCATGTAACTTTTCAGTAGCTTTCTAAGTGTGGTAAGTACAGTTACTGTGTAGTCTGTATTTAATTTCACTTTCTGCAGTCCTTGATGACCTGTTTTTGTTTGTTTCTGCGGGTCATTACTCATGAAATCTAGTCTCCCTGTGTGCTTGATTATCTCTGAGCACTGCTCTTATTATTAAAAGTATTCGTAGAATAATTTGAGGGCTAGGATGAAGGTGCTGTGCTGGCTTCCAGAGAAGACTTAATATTGGCTTCTGCAAGGTGTGTGGGCCTCTTTAAACCAAGTTCAAGGCTCGAGTGTCCCTGAATGACTCAGGTGGTTCAAACTGAGCTTTAATTCCGTGAGAGGTGTGGTCTGCTTTGCCTTTCCTATCTTTTCCTTTTTACAGAATCTCACCAGTGTTTCAGAATTTCTGTGTAACAAATCTTGTGGAATGATTTCTCTATTTTTGATCTTTGGTGGCAATGAAGGGAATATCCTTTTTTCTTAGAATTCTGACTTGCATGTTCTTGGATCTCAAGGATTTTAGAATTTTGTGCTTTTAGCATTTTATTTTTAAACTATTTTGAAAATTTTCCTCAGAAATGCATTACATTCTGCTTTGGCTTCAGATGTACCCAAACTAGAATAACCAAGTGGGTTAGGATGGCCGTAAAGGGGGATTTTATGCAGATCAGTGAAGCGTTGGTGTTTTGTTTTTTGTTTCTTAAGAATAAGAGAAAAACAGGGTAGGCAGATTTTACCCAGTTTCCTTTAAAGGATCAGCACAGTTTCTACTATTCTTCTCCTGGACGACTCTGGCGCTCCCAACGAACCGCGCCTCCCCCGCCCCTCCCATCCTCCCGGTGGCCGACTGGCTGCTGCCGCTGCCACTACCGCTGCGGCGGCTGCGGCGTCCTCCTGCGCGTCCTCCTGCGCGTCCTCCTGCGCGTCCTCCTTCCCCCTTTAAACTTTTCGTGCTGGTTGCAAGTTACTGCCTTGACACGATAGCTATTCCTTTCTTTTCATGAGTAGAGTGTCTCATTTGTAGATTAATTAATCAAAATCTGATGTCCTTCTCTCTAGAAATGGTGTGCTCACTGTTACATCAGTGAGAAGCGCACGTCTTTCTACGGTGGCAGCGCCCTCCCGTGGGCTGACTCGCTGCTGCGCTTTGAGACGTTGCCACCCTTCTGCCATCAGTGCCATCCTGCCTCCTTGAGCCCAGGAAGAAAATTACTGGTACTTTGTGGTCTCACTTTGTATTTTGACAGTGTTTGATCTAGTCTCCCGGGCTCAAGTCCCTCTTATAAACCTCTTCTAGCCTAATAATCCTACAACACAGATTTGTACCGAGAACTCCATGAATATTCATTGTTGGATGTCACTTCTCTGTTCAGAGGTTCTTGGTGTCTTGGCCACGTTGTGTCCTGCTAACGACCGTTTTACTGCAAATGGTCTTTGCTGTTTGTTTAGAATATGACTTGTGTGCTTGTGGATCTCAGGGGTATGGAGATTTGAACAATTACTGTTGTTGACACTGAGCAAACACTTTACTTACATTATCTCATTTAATCCTTAAAGCTACTCCTTGAAAACAGGGAACACTGTGGTGGCCCCACTGTGTGGCCCAGTGCCTCGTCCGTGGGTGATACTCAACACAGGAAAGAAAGAATTCTTACACAACAGACAGGGAGGCAGGCCGAGGAAGGTTAAGCCACAGCCAGTTCTCTTAAACCTCCCCTTACACAGTCTCCCTAGATAAAATCCTTTACTTACTGTGATGGTTATGAGTTCTCTAACCTGCTATTCCATTTCACCTCATTTCTCAAGTTCTCTGTTTAAATGATGTTTGATGCACTGGTCCCAAACATACCCATGTTCAAATATGCCTGTATTTTCTCACCTCTACACTTTTGCTTGTGCAATTTTTGGTACTTATTTTGGCTTCTCACTTTTTTAAGGTCCACTTTAATTCTACCCCTTAAATGAAGCTTTTCCTGCTCACTTCGGCAGCACGTATTCTGAAATTGGAACGATACAGAGAAGATTAGTGTGGTCCCTGCACTAGGGTGACACGCAAACTCATGAAGCGTTCCATGTTGTTTTGTTTTTTTAATATATTTTATTGATTATGCTATTACAGTTGTCCCATTGCCCCTTCACTCCCCTCCACCCTGCACACCCTCTCCCACCCACATTCCCCCCTTTAGTTCATGTCCATGTGTCATAAGTTCTTTAGCTTCTAAATTTCCCACACTATTCTTATCCTCCCTCTGTCTATTTTCTACCCACCGTCTGTGCTACTTATTCTCTGTACCTTTCCCCCTCTCTCCTCCTCCCACTCCCCTGTTGCTAACCCTCCATGTGATCTCCATTTCTGTGGTTCTGTTCCTGTTCTAGTTGTTTGCTTTTGTTTTAGGTGTGGTTGTTAATAATTGTGAGTTTGCTGTCATTTTACTGTACATGTTTTTTATCTTCTTTTTCTTAGATAAGTCCCTTTAACATTTCATATAATAAGGGCTGGTGATGATGAACTCCTTGAACTTGACCTTGTCTGAGAAGCATTTTATCCACCCTTCCACTTTAAATGAAAGCTTCTCTGGATAGAGCAATCTTGGATGTAGGTCCTTGCCTTTCATGACTTGGAATACTTCTTTCTAGCCCCTTCTTGCCTGGAAGGTCTCTTTTGAGAAATCAGCTAACAGTCTTATGGGCACTCCTTTGTAGGTAACTGTCTCCTTATCTCTTGCTGCTTCTAGGATTCTCTCCTTCATTTGAATCTTGGCTAATGTAATTATGATGTGCCTTGGTGTGTTCCTCCTTGGGTCCAACTTCTTTGGAACTGTCTGAGCTTCCTGGACTTCCTAGAAGTCTATTTCCTTTGCCAGAATGGGGAAATTCTCCTTTATTATTTGTTCAAATAACTTTTCCATTTGTTGCTCTTCCTCTTCTCCTTCTGGTACCCCTATAATTCGGATTTTGGAACGTTTAAAGATGTCCTGGAGGTTCCTAAGCCTCTCTTCATTTTTTTTAATTCTTGTTTCTTCATTCTTTTTTGATTAGATGTTTCTTTCTTCCTTTTGGTCCACTCCGTTGATTTGAGTCCCAGTTTCCTTCCCATCTCTGTTGGTTCCCTGTACATTTTCCTTTATTACACTTAGCATAGCCTTCATTTTTTCATCTAATTTGCAACCAAATTCAACCAATTTTTTGAGCATCCTGATTACCTGTGTTTTGAACTATGCATCTGATAGGTTGCCTACCTCTTTGTCGCTTAGTTGTATTTTTTCTGGAGCTTTGATCTGTTCTTTCATTTGGGCCTTTTTTTTTTTTTTTTTTGTCTTGATGCACCTGTTACTACTAGTGAGGGGCGGAGCCTTAGGTGTTTACCAGGGTGGGGCAACCCAGTTTCTGGGTTGTGACGCTGTGTGTGGGGGAGGGGTCTGAGAAGGAACAATGGCGCTCGCCCTGCTCTCTGCTGGTTTTCAGTCACTTCGCCTGCTATCCACAATCAAATTGGGTCGTTCTGGTGCTGATTCTCAGGTGGGTGGGTTTGTGTACGTCCTGGGACCCTGTGGGTCTCTCCAACGAACTCTCTTGTGAGGCTGGGAGTTTCTCCCACTGCCGCCTCAATCCCCACAGGTATTTTCAGTCAGTGGTTTGAGGCTTTATTTCCCCGCGCTGGGATCCTGGGTTGCATGATCTGTTTCGCTCCCCAGTTTCACCTGGTTTATCTGTGTGTGAATGTGGGACTGCCCGGTCTGGCAGCTGCCTTGTGTGCCTTACCCCTCCACTATCTGCCGCCTCGCTGGGTCTGCCCACTGCCGCCTTGTGTGCCCCGGGGTCCGCCAGCCGCCACCTTGCTGCTAGTCCTCTCTACCCCAGCTGCCCGACTCTGCCCCTCCGAACAGGTCTAGATGAATGTTCCTTCTTTAACTCCTTGGTTGTCAGACTTCCATATAGTTCGATTTTCTGTCAATACTGGTTATTTTTTGTTTTTAAACTGTTGTCCTTATTTTGGTTGTGTGAGGAGGCACAGTGTGTCTATCTACGCCTCCATCTTGGCCAGAAGTCTCCCATTTTGTTTTTAAAGGGAAAAAAATGAAGCTTTTTCCTGAATAATTCACTCTTTTTCTCTGGGACATTGGTTACTACCTGGCATGTTACTGTCACCACTCACAGGGCTTTGACTCGACGCACGCAGTTTCAACTTACAGAATATGACCACCACATCTGCTTACACAGAACTCCCACAGCATCCAGCCCGTGGGGTATAAATAGTGAGTTGCTCGCCAGTGTCCTTTAATTGAATTGCCTGTCAAATGCAGAAGGGCCAGATTAGTCAGCATACCTTTGTTGAAAATAAATCCGTCATAAATGTTAAAGTTTTATAAGATCTGTCCAGAAGGTATCCAGCCATGTAATATGAAACATAGAGACATTTATTGAAGAAGATACAAGGTACAAGACACATTGTACACAGGACAGTGACACCTCAGTCCCCTTCAAAGTAGACATCTTGGAATCTCACACAGTTCTCCCAGTTGCCATCAGCTACCTCATCGTATTTTCTTCAGTCTTACTGATGGTCTGAAATCTCTTCCCTTTCAAAGGTGATTGTAGTTTTGGGAAAAGCCAGAAGTCACAGGGTACCAAATCTGGGCTGTAGGGGGCCTGAGTCACTTGGGTGATTTGAATGTTTCACCAAAAAACTCTGCACGAGATGTGATGTATGAGTGGTGTGTTGTTGTGATAAAACTGCCAATCACCAGTTGCCCATAGCTGTGGCCTTCTGAATCATCCATATAGTTTCTGTAGAGGAATGTTCTCTACAGAATGTAATGCAAAATTGGATGCAGATTTTTTGCTCTATTTACTTGGTCATTTTGAATGTGATGGCCACACAGTGCACATGCTCACTCAACGGCATCTACTGGCCCTACTGACTAGTACAGTGAAGTCATCATTGTTCACACATGCGCGTTTCAGTCCACTCTCCCTGGTTGCCAGGTTACATCGATGTTGCACAAACTGTTCTCATTATATTAACAATGGCTGGACTTTTTCTGGACAGACCTCCTATATCTGGCCTCTGAATTCTCTTCTCTGGTTCTGTATGTCTGTTCTTATGCCAGTGCCATGTGGTCTTGGTTACTGTAGCTTTATATGGTAAGTATTAAAGTTCTTTTGCTAAGTTTTATATGAAATCTATTTTCCTGAACTGTAGAAACACCAAATTGGTTAATATACTTTTTCTAGCCCTGGCTGGTGTGGCTGAGTGGATTGAGTGCCAGCCTGTGAATCAAAGGGTCACCAGTTCAATTCCCAGTCTAGGGCACATGCCTGGGTTGCAGGCCAGGTCCCTGGTTGGGGGCGCACGAGAGGGAACCACACATTGATGTTTTTCTCCCTCCCTTTAGCTTCATAGTTCTAGAGCTCCCTCTTCTGTTGTTTTTATGAAGTGTTCAAAAATAGGATTTCATTAAAAAAATAGGATTTTGTGATTTCTGCCATCTGGTTCTGTTTCTCTTTTGATTTTGAGGGACCATCTCTTTCTTTTACTTCCTTTGTCCATGTGCTACTCAATGTGAAATCTCTTCCCAGCAGTTTATAATACAAAGGCCGAGAAGAAGAAAACTAGCCCCTGGTCCTGCTGTCTACATAACACCTTTTGACAAATTTTAGAAACAGATAACGTACATATATATTTAGGATCCTCCAACTGTTAAGTGAAGTGAAAGTCTTAAAAAGTAATACATTTACCAAAAATTTATTATTTTTAGAGAGTGGGGAAGGGAGGGAGAGAGATTGATGTGTGAAAGATACATTGATTGATTGCCTCTCACACACTCCCAAGGCCCCCAAGTGAGGCTGGCTTGTAACCCAGGCCAACCCAGGCATGTCCTGGCAGAGAATCGAACCAAACCGGTGACCTTTCAGTTTCAGTTCACAGCTGGCACTCCACTGAGCCATACTATATTTTTAGAGAGAGGGGAAGGAGAGAAACATCAGGGTCATTGATTGTAATATGTTCCCTGACCTGGGATTGAACCCGCAATCTAGGTATGTATCTTGACTGGGAATCGAATCCATGACCTTTTGGTTTACAGGATGATACTCCAACCAACTGGACCACACCCAGAGCTTATTGGTGCTTATATAAATGCCCTGACCAGGGATTGGTGCATATATAAATGCCCTGACCAGGGATTGAACCTGCAACTTTGATGTGTCAGGACAGTGCTTTAATTTACTGAGCTATCTGGCTAGGGCCAAATAACCTTTATGCAGTGAGGTTATCCTGGTTATGTTCCCATTTCCTAGCTGTCCTTTGATATGTTGCCTCTAGTTACACTGTTTCCAGTTGTGTGTCAGGAACTCGGGTAACTGATACTTTGATTCTTTGTATCTTTTTGTCATTTAGGTGGTATGATCAATGAGGATAGGAGTATAGTTTGCTTGTTTGTTTTTTTCCTGAACAGGTTTCATTACTCAGAGGGCATGGGGCTCAGTCCTTTTTGGCTGCTGCCTTCCCCATGGCTGCAAGTTCATTGCTCAGCTCCTCTCCCTCTTGGCACAGATGCGTGTCCCCACCCTTTTCTTGATGAACTTCAGGGCCCTCTTGTCTTGGGAGACCTTGAGCAGCTCCATGGTGTGCTGTTCATAGGAGGCAAAGCCACACCCCTCTGAGATCACGTCCCCCATGAACTTGGTGTGTGGGGTGAGGTGCCCCTGGCCACAGCCGGGCCTCGGTTTGCTCACGTTCTTTGCCACTTTGTGGTCCTTGTTGAGGCCCATGGCCGTGGGGCAGTGGAGCGCCACAGCTGCTGTTCCTCAGGGGCTGCTGCAGGGGAAGCTAGTTTGTGTTTGTTTTGTTTTGTTTTTTAAATATATAGTAGTTCTCAAAAAATCTCTCCTGATGACAGATTGCCGGAGGAGTACTGATGGTGCTGCCGGGGATTTGTGTTTATTCCCTCCAGGGGAGCCAGGAAGTGGGACGGAAAGTGACACTTCTCCAGACTTCCACAATCAGGAAAATGAGCCCAGCCAGGAGGACCCTGAGGATCTGGATGGATCTGTGCAGGGAGTGAAACCTCAGAAGGCTGCTTCTTCCACTTCCTCAGGGAGTCATCACAGCAGCCATAAAAAACGAAAGAATAAAAACCGGCACAGGTCAGTGGTAGGGAGCTCCTCCCCCCGCCGCCTTCCCCCCACAAGCCTGCCCCCCCACCCAGAGTTTCTGTGATCGTGGCCATGCAGGGGCTTTACTAGGGTGAAAACTCTTCAGGATCGATTTGGTCCTTCTGTCGCTGTTGGGAAGAAGTTCTGTTGGTCCCAACGGAACAGGCGAATTGAGGAAGCGGCGGGCATGAGCATATCCATGCAGAAGAGCCGCCTTCTCCCTGTTCCTAGCATAGAGGAATTTTATTTCACAAAAAATTGGTTTCGTGCAGTGAATTTGGAGTCCTTTTCGAAGTGGAAAAGGGAAATAGAAATGGAGTCTGTGTAGCAGTATTTGAAAAATGTCACTAGTCCACGTTGGGGAGCTGCAAAGTGGGTTAAAGTTCAGTTCTTTGCTCTCAATGCCAATCCCTGCCTGCTCTTGTTTCCTCACGAATGGAGAGAACTGATCTGATCTGCGTTGTTTTCTTTTTAAATATGCTTTTTTTTTTATTGCATGTGGTATCTCTGTTTTTGTGTGTCTCTGCAAAATGCTGATTTCAGATACCAGAGGAACAATGTGAAGTCTGTGAGCTGCGAGAGTGCCTTCCTAGATAACATTTGTCACTGTGTTTTTTTGCAGTGCGCAATGAGATAGGAATGACATCAATGGACAGAGAGGGTTTTAGCATTCGCTCCGCTTGGGGTTTGTATGATCATGCGAGGCCACTTATCTCAGGTCACTGGAAGTGATGCGGCTGCCTTCAGAGAGGGGAATGCAGTTTCTGGAGGGAGGAGGCTTGGCCTGGCCGCAGGCATTGCGGGAGGCCTGGAGGCCAGGCGTGCGTGCGCGGGCTCTTCTCTGGCTCCCGCAGGAGCCTGCGTGCTGAGATGAACGGAGGCCTGCAAGGGGTGGGTGGGGATCCCTGCTGTCCTGTCTGCTTCTGGACTGGGTTGCTTTGCACACGGTAGGATTTTCGTTTGCGCACCCAAGGTGTTAAACTGTTAGCTCTGTGGGTGCGGCACATGGGAATAATGCAGAATTAACGCTACTGGTTTAAGCCTCTTTGGAATCCGTTGATTCTTTCATTCTGTTAAGAGTTTTTCTTGGTGATGGTGGTGGTGGTTTTAGACTGCAGAAATAGTGTTTCCTCCAAATCGCGGCTAAGAACTGCCAGCTTAGCGTTTTTCTGCAGACCACAGATCACCAGGCCGATCTCACGAGTGCAGTAAGAAATAGCACAAATGACATATCTGTTTTTTTTGTAAGGCTGCATGTCTGATCGCTGGGACAGGGCTGATGCCAGCTTATCACAAAGAGTAGCAGAAAACCACGCTCTTAAAAATATTTTTCAAAATTGTCGAGATAATTAAATGTCATGCCCTGTGTTGCTTTTATTAAATACACTCCAGTGTCATTTTATAATAGTAATGATGCTTTTCCTATTTCAGTCTAGAGTAGGGGGAAAATTCCATTAATGTTTCTGGGACTTTTTTTTGAATTACTGATGCCAATAGACACTCTCTAGATAGCTCTTGTTTATTTCAGGTAATACCTCATTTCCCTTTGTGACATGATTAGCTGATGATAAAATGGAATTAGGCATTGAATTTAACTTCTTTCGGGTTCCTAGTAGATTTCTGTAGGGACTGCACTTTTTTCTCCTGGCCCTAGAAGCTAACTCCTTCCAGAAAAATACTAGGATTTATGAAGATCTTTATATTGTTTTTACAAATAGCGTTTTCTGTTTGGGAAGCAGGATCCTTTGGCCATTTCCCTGGTTTAATCTGGCTGAGCCTGCCCCAAGGTAGCGGAGTAGAGCTGACTTACCTCCTGTCTAGGGAAAGCAGGTTGAGTGTGCCTGCCTGGCAGCTCAGTGGCCAGTTCAGGCTCTCGGACTCCTGCCATCGTCAGTCAGGGAGTGCATCTGGCCCAAACCCACTGCCCCCGGACTGATGTCTGAGCGAGTGTGTCAGCGTGCGGCCGGGGTGCAGCACTTTGTACACATTTGTGGGTTTGCACCCTGCGTGGTGCTGTCCTCCTTTAGCGGACCACACCCCGTGTGGTCGGATAACATTAGTAGTGAATTACTTCCACGAGTGTTTGAGTACCTGCTATGTGCCCAGCATTGTTTAGTGGTGGGTGGAGGAAAATGGAAATAAATATGGTACTTTAGCAAAAAGGAATAACTTTTGAATTTGTCCTCTTCAGGAATATGAGAATTTATCAGATAATTTTTAGCATTCATAAATGATCACACTGTTCAGAATTTTTATATTTTACATGCTATCTGAATAAGTTTCAGTATCTTTAAAGAAAAAACGTTGAAATAATAACTTACAGCTGCTCTTTTAGGTTTTTATTACCCTGCCAAACTCCAGAACTCCTCTAGGTTGTTTGCGAAGTTGTCATTAGGTAGGTGCTGTCTACTTTGTAAACAAAGTTAAGTGATGCTGAAAGTTAAATTTTTGATAGTTCCTGGTTTGCACACTTACTTTATACTCTTTCCCAAGTGGCCTGGGTGCAACTGTTGCATAAGGATGTGGATGTTCGGCTTGCTTCCCTCTTCCCTCTCGCAAACGTTGACTGGGAGGAAAAGACAGCCGTTTGCACGTTGTCCTACCACCTGTGCGCGGTCGGAGAGGCTGGAGCAGCCAGGAGCCGGTGTCTCTTGCGGGGCTGGCGTTTGCTCCGGAGGCCTGCCCAGACCCTGGTCTGCGAGCCTGGCGGCCCCACGTGGCTTTCTCCTTGGATGGCTGCCCTCCGGGTCCCTGAGCCCTGGGTGCTTGTGGGTGTCACCTTCCCTTTGTTTTCATAGGGGTGCAGCCGACGTGGGTGTCCCCTAACCGCAGCCCCGACATAAGCAGTTAACCGCCATCACCAGTTCAGGCTCCACAGTTTCTGGAACAAGACTCACCTATCACTGAAGTGCATTCATTCAACTCCTGGCTCCTCGAATGAATGCCATAGAAAAGGAGGGCCGCGTTTAGAACATACCACTTGAGTTAAAAGTTGCAAAATGTTTTTTAATGTATGGTTTTATCTTTTGTTTTGCTGAGCTGTCAGTACTGTCTCAAAGCGCCTTTCGTTGTGTGACTAAACCCTTCCTTCTCTGTCTCTCCTAACGCTCTAACTCTGCTTGTCATCGCAGTTCAGTATTTCCCGAGTTCTAGCTCTGAATCTGGCAGCCGATAGAAGGCCTGCAGGTATCTGGTTTTCTAATGAAATAACTTTTCCTTTCATAGTCTGCTCTTCTGATACGAAAACCATTGAGGGAAGGGAATCTCCCAACCACAAAATCTTCGATGCTTTGATGTTTGAAAACTTTATGGCTTAAGATTCTTAAAGCTGATTTTGTTTCTACAAGTCTTGCTAGGGTGGCTAATTGACTAATTTATTCAATTAGTTTATTAATTTCTATTGCTTTCTTCCTTTCAAATGCTGCCCCTCAGCCCGTCTGGCATGTTTGATTATGACTTTGAGTAAGTTTGATTTGAATTAGTATTTGTGCTGTGTTGTTTAGTGTGTAGAGACCAATGTGCCTTTTTGAGACCGTTCTAACCCATAGTTTATCTGTTTAATTGTAGGTATGTATATTAGGTTAGGCTGGGAAGTTTTTTTTAAAAACAGAAAAACGTGATGGAGGTAACATTTTATTTAATAACTTCAGCAAAATTAAGTAAACTTCACTTTTATGCACTTTAATTGCTTTTAAAATAGATAACTTTTACTTTAATTCGTATTTAAATTGATTTTCTGGCTTTGCTTCACAAGAAGGTTAATAATTTAAGATCTTGATATTTTGCTTTGGAAAGATTTAAAAATTGAAATTTGTTTAATTTCTTCTGTGTTTCGTGCCCAGAAATACAAACTCCTAGTCTCTTTCCTGTCCTGAATCACTGCGTGTCTCGGTGATGCGCAGTGGCGCAGTTACAGAGCTGACACACTGACCTAGAGCGGGCCCTCCTGATTCAGCCTCTCTAGTGTGTAGCTTCAGAGTAATTTAAAAGAACTGTATGGCTTTCATAACTGCTCTGTATTTCTTTTTGAGTCATCTAAGTTTACCTTGTGGCAAGAGTATCTGCTCATGTTTTTAAATACTTGCTTAATAATATCTGGATAAACAACTAAATATGACATAGTCTAATGAAGAATGTGGATTTTACTTAACCAAATAGTCTTTGTTATAGCTTGTGCCCTATTCAGTAGCTGATTCTTGGATTCTTTTTCTGTAAATTAAAATGCAAATGTTTTTATTTTTCCCGCACAGGATCGATCTGAAGTTAAACAAAAAACCACGAGCTGTAAGTATCAGCCAGACCATTTCAGAGAGGCTGGGAATTTTGTGAATGATGAAAGAGTGATGAGAAAAATGTCTCCAAAACTTGAGTGTCCCTCATCTGGGATCACAGCTCAATTTTCAAAATCTGGGAAGTCAGTCTGTATACACTTCAACTTTTAGGTGTTATTTAGTTTTTCTATATTGGAGAAAGGAGTGGCACATTTTCACTGAAGAAAACTGCCCTTCGATTAACTAATGAATTGTTAATAATAGCTTTTTGTTTCTGACTGGTGAGCTCAGGATGTCTACTAATTAGGGCAGACTTGGTGTTTCAGTCCCTTCGCAGACGCAGAGGACAGGTCACTTTCAGATGTGAAATACTGTTTGTTACATCCGAAATAGAATCTTTGGCTACAGCATAATCCCCTGACAGAGTCGTTTGTGAGATTTCTTTTAAGATTCAAACCAGTGTTGTGCTGCGAATGAGTTGGGACTTCCTTTTTCTCCCTCTAGGACTATTAGAAGACCCATTAGTGCAGAAGCTTCCAAGCTGCAGAGCCCTGCTCCCCTCCTCCGACCTCGCAAAGACACACCTCCCTTGCCCAAGTGCGTGGCCCTCCTGCTCTGCTTTCCCAGACCCGGTGCCTGTGACTCTGAGTAGCTTGTTCTGAAATGTGGTGACAAGTCATTTCTGTAAGACCACATTGGATCATTTGCTTTGTGTCATTTTTAGTAACAACTGCAGGAAGACCGTGACATGGTTCTAATCCCAGCAAGTTGCTAACCGAGTCTGTCCCTTCTTGGAAGGAATGTCTGCCCCCAAGACTGGCTGGCATCAGCTTCATCTGTGAGCCCCGTCGAGAAATGGTCTCTGCTTTTGTTTTGTGCTGAAAGCAGTGATGATCACATTTCAGACGGAGGCTGTAAATACCGGGCATTTTCTTATTGCGTTTGTGTTTTATCATTTTTCTATTGTTGTTTTTACCATTTTACTTTCTTTTGGGACTTTTTGTAATGACTTTGTACAGCTCATACCTTCCTGCTGACGTATCTAACAATCTGGCCGATATTCTTGAACTGAAAGTAGTCCGGTTTACCATAAATAAAATGGGGAACTTGGCTCTTTGGTGTTGCGCAGGGGAAAGATAAAGTGTTTATTTAATAATTCCCTACCTTAAATCTTTCTGAATTGGAAGCAGTTTCCATGTTGAAGGAATAGAACAAGCTGAAAAACATAAGTTTTAATCAGTCCTTTTAAAATATTTTTTATTCTTTTATATAAATAAAGTATCACAGGGTTTGACTTTTCATGCTTTACTTTTAAACCTGAGGGTTTTTTTCACTTATTTATTCATATCATGCCTTATGGAAATTTTTTTCCCCATCCTATCTCTCTTTGCTGGTATTTGCCTGATTAAATAGTGCTTTAAAAATCACTAAGGCATACGGAAAGGCTGGAAATTGCACCCAAAGCTGATGACATGTGGAGTTCTTGAACAGAGGGAAAAAGACAGGATCAGTGAGAGCCAGCAGCGCCCGCCGCTCCCTGTTCGCGTAGAGGAGCCGAGGAACTTGCTGGTAACTGGTACCAGCCTCCGGAGCAGTGGTGCACTGCCTCGGCTGCACATTGGAATCACCTGGGAAGCTTAAAAAAATACTGATGCCTGGGCTCCACCCCCAGAAACTCTGGGCCAGGCTACAGTCTAGTTATAGGGATTTCCTTTCAAAGACTCCCTGGGATTCTGCTAGGAAGCCAAGTTAGGAATTCCTGCACTGGGAGACTGGCTAGTGCGATGTAGAACCTGTGTTGTGAATCAGTCTAAGGGGTGAGACTTGGGGGCCTCGCCTTTCCTTTGACTCTATTTAGTCATAGTCCTTATGCCTGTATCTCTGTTAGAAAAAAAATACGTTCCATTTGTGATAATATTGGTAGAGCTGAATGTGGGTGGCGTTGATTATCAAAACAATCCTACCTTGTCTGTGCAAAAGCTTTCACTCTTGTTCTCAAATAAACCTTTTTGTTTTCTTTTTTAAATTTTTTCGGACTCTGTGGCTATTTAGATGTCTTTGGCTATATCTTTGGTAGCAGAACTCTAATGTCAGGGTTTTTAAGGAAACAGTTTCTTATGTGTAGGTTGTTCCTTTACAAAATGACAAACTAAAACAATGGAAACCAGAAGCATTCTGCACCCTTTGTCAGTGCGTCTTCTTTCCGGGAGGGTCGGGGAAATGCCTCAGGTGTCCTGAACGAGGAGGAAAGCACATGGCAAACCTGCAAACCTCTCTCTCATGGTCTGATTCTGGCTGGAGGTATAGTAGGACTGCTCTTACAAAGCCGTGTCACTCAGAGGCATGTCCGTGTGTATGGATGCGCCCGTGTGTGTGTGTGTGTGTGTGTGTGTGTGTGTGTGTGTACGGCCACACAGCCAGGCTGCTCGCTCTGCACTTACTTTCTCCGTGAAGTTTGGCCATCGATTAGGGGAACCTCCCAGGATTCCTGTAAATTGGCTGCGCCTACTAGACATTTTCAAGTCCTAAGAGATTGCATAGGTTCCCTACATTGGGGTGGTTTAGAAAAAGGCACCAAGGGTTACCGGCGTACCATGCTTGTGATACTTGTAACCTCAGTTATAGACTCCTGTACTTTGCCATGTGCAACGCACCCCCATGTGTAATACACAGCCACGTTTTTGGCCCAAACTTTCAGGGAAAAAATCTTTTGTTTTCATATTTTTAAAAAGGTTTTATTTATTTATTTTTTAGAGAGAGGGGAAGGGAAGGAGAAAGAGGGAGAGAACCATCAATGTACGGTTGCCCCTCACATGCCCCCTACTGAGGACCTGGCCCGAAACCCAGGCGTGTGCCCTGACTGGGATTCGATCCAGCAACCCTTTGGTTCACAGGCCTGTGCTCAATCCACTGAGCTACACCAGCCAGGGCCCTCGTTCTAATTTTTGTAATTCGATTATTTATTTATTTATTTATATTCAGATACTTGTTTTTTGTATTACAAGGGAATTTTATAATTTTTTGGTATTATAAAAGCATAAATAAAAGAATTAAAAACATTTATATAAATACGGAATTAGTACAACCCACATATCATGTGCACCTTTATTTTTTGCTCAGACATTTGAGCAAAAAAGTACGCGTTATACATGGCAAAATAAGGTACGTTTGCCTGACTTTGAAGGTACACTAATGACTTTGACCAAGTCATTGCTCCCAAGAACGAAGGTGTGAACACAGAGGGCACATTAACTTAGGTGGCAGCTGCCCGCACAGTCGTTGCCCATCACATCTGGTAAAGGCGGTCTGCTGGGTGGCCTGTTCTGTCCCGTCTTAGCAGCCCCCTGACCTTGGGGTGACTGACTGCCGGGACCACCGAGAAGGTGCTTCCTTCCCAGCCTGCCTTCAGGTTAGTAGGGTTTGGAATGGGACTTGGCTTCAGGTTTTAGGGACAGAAAATGAATTGGTTTAAAGAGCAAAAAGGGGAATGGGAGGGCCAAGGGCAGTCACTGTAGTTGATTTCTGCCATCTGGGTAAATTCGGTTTTCTGTTCTTTAGCCTTTTCATTTCTAAGATGGGAGTAGGTTGTCCTTTGCTCCTTTTGGTAGTTATAAAACATTTTCAAAAGCCAGGTACTTTGTAGTTACATCTTATGTCTTGTTCTGGTAGGGTAGTCTTTGTACAAAGCTTCCTGGGGAGTCTCAAGTATCATCTTCCAGGGAGCTGAGGAAGTAGCTTATTCAAAGTCAAAACCAAACATCCTCAGACCCTCCAAGTTGTCCACAGCAGTTTAGGAGGAACAGCCCACAGAATAAAAGGTTGGAAGCTTCCCTGGCTGGTGCGGCTCAGTGGATTGAGCCCTGGCCTGCGAACCAAAGGGTCCCGGGGTTTGATTCCCAGTCAGGGCACATGCCTGGGTTACAGACCGGGTCAGATCCCCAGTAGGGAGCACATGAGAGGCAACCACACCCATATTTCCCTCTCTTTCTTCCCCTCTGTTATGTGTGGGGCTAGGGGAGGGACTGAAAGGAAGCATCTTGAATTTAGTCGGGACCAAGTGCGAACTTTTGAAAGCTGGTAAACATATCTTGGGGCTCTTGGGGCTCTTCAGAGTGCTTTAAGGAAGCACTACATTAAAAACTCACGCCCGAAGCCCCACTGTGTGGAGAGCAGATCACGTGGTTTGCACACATTTGCTTCTCCCAGGCTGGTGGTGTATTCGGTGCCTGAGAAGGTGGTGTGCACAGAAGATGCAGAGGTAATGGGAAGGAGGGATTGGGCTCTTTTCCCCCGTTGATCTAAATGAATGCTGTTGTGTCTGAATCTTACAAGCCCTCAGCTTCATGCTTTGTAAATGTTCACTTTGAAAAACTGCTTCTGTGGAGGAACAGTTCTCACCGCTGAGACGGGCTGTGGTAGAGGCGGTTCTGGTCCTCACAGGGAAGGGCAGTCGTCCCTAAGGGGGAGGGTGTGGAGGTGGCTGTTGAGGTGTGGGTGGGGAGGTGGACATATCAGGCCTTTGGTTTATATTTACTTTGTGTTATAAAATATACTCAAATTGTAGTTCATTAGTACAGGTAGATGATTTATTTATAAATAAATGTTAGGCTGAACCACAGGCAATTGCTGCTATTCAACCATTTTTTTAAAGGTTTTATTTATTTATTTTTAAATGGGAAAGGAGAGGGAGAAAGAGAGAAACATCAGTGTGTGGTTGCTTCTCACATCCCCCCAGTGCGGGGGACCTGGCCTGCAACCCAGGCATGTGCCCCGACTGGGAATCAAACCAGCGACCCTTTGGTTCACAGGCTGGCGCTCAGTCCCCTGTGCCACAACAGCCAGGACTATTCAACCATTTTTATCTTTGAAAATTGTACTTGTCACAGATTAACAACATCCAGGGGTGTCTAACCTTTTGGCGTCTCTGGGCCACACTGGAAGAATAATTGTCTTGGGCCACACATGAAATACATCTCAACACGTAATCACAAAAAAAAAAAAACCCCATAATGTTTTAAGTAAATTTACGATTTTGTGTTGGGCCACATTCACAGCCATCCTGGGCCCGCCAGCCGCAGCACAAGTTGGATGCCCCCGCACCGTAGGAGCCAGTGCACTAGAAGTCTGTACCGTTGGTGTGCAAGAATGAACTTCGGAGACCCTGCCCCATCCAACCTCCCCGCACCCCCACCCCTCACTGGCGACTTAATTCTGCACCACCAGGGGGCTTTAAAATATTTAATCTGAATAAGTAATACATGCAAATGGCATATTCAAAGGATACTTGTGTGGTCAATGAAAAGTCAGTCTACCAGTCCGTCTGCTACGCACTGTCCTTCCCAGAGACAGTTTCTTGTGCACCCTAAGAGAGGGACTCTGCACGCACATACATGAGCAATACGTATGTGTCTCTTACAAAGTGCCGGTGCACGGCACACACTGCTGTGTCCTTGCTTTCCCCTGTAGGCTGCATAGCTGGGCAAGTGTTCTATCTGCAGCTGCCTCATTTCTGTCGTCTCTTTACTATTGCACTGGGCATAGTGCACCAGAGTCCGTTTAACCAGCCCTCTGTTGGTGGCATTCATGTTGTTTCCCATCTTATTTGCAAGTAAAATGCCTGTAGGATAAATTCTTAGCAGCGAGATTGCTGAGCCAAAGGGTAAGTCAGCACACGTGGGTCTCACTGTGACTTTACCTTCCAGATCGCTTAAATAGAGTGAATACTTGTATTTTTTTTTCTCCTTGTACTTTCTTATTCCTCTAGTCCCTGAGAATTCGACTTGGGGGATTTGTTACCCAGAACAGCTGGGACATTCTGGAACTTTAAACTTTGTAGGAGGCACGACTGTGACCTCTGGTGTTGCTTTCCAGGGTGTAGCTGCAGATGCCATTAAAAATTCACTGCTTGTCCTGGCTGGTGTGGCTCAGTGGACTGAGTGCCTGCCAGAGAACGAAAAGGTCACCAGTTCAATTCCTGGCCGGGGCACATGCCTGGGTTGTGGGCCAGGTGCCTTGCTGGGGGTGTGCCAGAGGCAACTAGTGGATGTATCTCTCACACATTGATGTTTTTTTCTCCCTTCCCCTCTCTCTACATTAAAAAAAAAAAAAAAGTCTTTTTAGAAAAGTAAAAATAAAAATTCCTTGCTGAAGATCCTGTCTCGAGGCCCTTCGCTCAGGTGTTGCGGCACTGCTGGTGGCTTAGGCAGTCCAGCCAGCCGCCTGCTCCACAGGCGGTCATACTAGGAGGCGCCGGCAGGTGGCAGGCAGAGCCCCGCCAGTGGCCCTGGCCTCGGTGAGGCTGGTCTCTGGAGCCCAGCCAGAATCAGAGCCTTCGGACCCTTTCCCAGTGACCTGCCCTCCCAGCCACGGGTCCACTCGGCAGGGGTGGGGGTGGGTTTGCCTGATCCTTTTCTCCCACCTAGTTTTGTCGTCATCTTCTAAATGAATGAGCAGTTTAAAATTGCAGCAGCTGCCTTGAGAAGGGCTTCAAGAGGCCACACCCCAGGGTGACAGCCTGGTGCCTACTCCCCCTCCGGGAACTCGCTAGAAGGATTTACATACCACGGCCTGGGATGGCTTGGGTGTTCTTAATTGTAGGTCCCTACTTCCTGTCTCTTTCAGCCAAATATCCCACACCCTTCCCATGAATTAAGAGATCCTCAGAAGAGGCTCTTACTCACCACCCTCTACTCCACCCACTCTGCTGTGTTCTAGGAGGGAAAGAGCCAGGGATTTGAGAAGCCCTGGGGCAAAAGTGCTAATCCTTGGCCTGCCTTCTTTGGGGGCATAACCCCCCCTCACCAGGGACCAGCTGGGCCCAGGGCTCAGGCTGAGGGCACCCCGCACCCCACCATTGAATCCTAGTTTGTTCTGCTTACTCACTCTGTCTTAGACAGAGACGGCCCAGCACCTCCTTCGGGTGGGGGTCTTTCCCTTCCGTGACCAGCTTCGGCTTTGCCAGGAGACAGCGAGAGAGCTGGGAGGACTCAACACTTGGCTGGTGGGAAGAGGAAGTGGCAGTTGCATTGGTGAGTGGTGGCCTTTTCCTAGCCACTCCCCCCACCACCCTGCAGGAGACTAGCCATGTTTGGGGTGTTAGCAGCATTGGGGGGCCCTGGGAGAGGTGGTCCCTTGGAGCCCCAGAGCTTTCCCGCTCCTAGTTTAGGTCCCCAGATCTTTCAGGACAGCTGGCTTTTTTTCAGGCTGGTGAAGTGATATGGAGACAGTGGGTGGGGATATTCAGGGCAGGGAATTTTCATCCAGTCAAAGGCCAGTTCACTTTCTGCCAGGTCTCTGCAGTCCTCCTGCACCCCAAGTGGGGTTAACCTGTGTGAGAGACAGAACTTGCAAGGAGATTCAGGCTCAACGCCAGCTGGTGACAGCCCTAGGGCGGGGTACAGGGGACTGGGGGGGTTCAGGGAAGGGCTGGCAGGAGGCCATCCTCTGTGAGCTCCCCAGGATCATTTCCCAACAGAGCAGGAATTTGCATACTCACTGGTTTCCCCACTAGCTCTTCAGCTCCTGGAACCAGGAAAAGGAGGAGGAAAAAGCACGGGGCAGCTGCCTGGCTTTGATGCCCTCCAGCGCCCGAGTACCTGAGCTTCTGTCCCGGATCACAGCCAGGCCCTGCCACCCTCTTCTTCACACAAGCCTATGAGAACTCTGCAGCTGTCTAGTGAGTCAGGCCAGGGAGCTGCGGCTCCAGGAGGGGAGGGGAGTTGCCCAGGGCCACACAGCCAGTGAGGGGGGACTTGAACCCAGGCCTTCTTCCTCTCAGGCTGCTGCCAGCAAACTGAGCTATCATCATGTCAAATCCAGAGAGATGCAGGGATCTATGTGTCCCTTGTGCCGGTGGGGACACTGAGGCCCCATTCATAAAAGTGGTTCAGAGGGTGGGGCAAGAGATGGTGGGGGTAACTTCATGGGACAGACATCCTGGGCATTAGCCTGGCAGCCTCTGAGTGGCTCTGCCCGGAAGTCCGATTGGGAAAGAGGCCTGCAGGGGAGGCTACAAACCCTGGAAGGGCCAGCCCAGCCAGGCTGGGGCTGCTGGGAAAGCACAGGATACAAGCTCAGGCCAGCAGGGCACTGAACTGACTCAATCCTCCCTAGAGCCCAGCCCCAGCTGGCACCTGCCACATGGGTTCTGCTGCCCTTGCCGGTGCCTGTGAACAAGCCGGCAGGGACAGACACGGCCTGTAGACATTAGCCACAGCCAGCCTGGACCTGCCACCTCCTGCCCATTCCTGTAGGATCTGCCTCCACCCCCTTGCCCCCATCCCCCACACACATCCCAAAGCAGAAGCAGCAAATGACCAAGAGTTCAGCTCTAGTCAAGGACCAAGTATGAGTTCTCAAGTCTGGCTGGTGGGATGGGAAGAGGGATGAAGGCACCCTATTCTCCTTCCTGGCCAATCCTGACGGCCCCCCCCCCCCCGCCTTCATGCTCTACTGTGGGGTGCAGACAGAGGCGGCTTAGTGGGTGGGGCTGCTGGGTACCCGTCACTGAGCAGATGGGTGGGGTGGTCACGTCACTGTCGTGCTGGAAGGATTCTTACGCGAATGCTGTAAAAGTAGGAGGGCTGTGAGGTGCGAGGCGGGGGACACCGCCCCCATCCCTCTCAGGAGCCTGAACGTGCGGCCCTGCCCCGTGAATCCCTCTCCGTGGGACCTTGGGCAGGTCACTCAGCATTGCCAGTGACTGATAGTGAACAGGACCGGCCGGTATTTTAGCTTCCTGTCCCATAAAAACAAACAAAGGCCCGTAAATAGCCTTTTAACCTAGAGTGCACTTCTTGATTGGAGAAAAAAATTTATAAATAAGGCAATGCATTTCTTTGTGCAGATGAACTTCCCGAGGAGGCCGGAAGCCGCAGGCGCAGGCGTCCTCCTGAGCCAGCCGCGGACTGCGCGGACTCCTGCCTCCAGCGCCGGCGCGTGCGCAGGAGGTTCGGGTGAGGACTGGGGCGCGGGCCTAGTGTGCGGATCGGCGGTGGGGCCTTTCCTCTAGCATGCTGCACAGCTGTTCTGTGGCAAAGCAGGTCTTCAAAAAAGATTTTATTGGTTTTTAGAGAGAGGAAGGGAGGGAGAAAGGAGAGAAACATCGATGTGTGAGAGAAACATGGATCAGTTGCCTCTCACACGCCCCCCAACCTGGGACCCGGGCCACAACCCAGGCATGTGCCCCGACTGGGATTCGAACCAACGACCTTTTGGTTCCCAGGCTGGCACCCAGTCCACTAAGCCACATCGGCAAGGGCCCAAAGAGTTTCTTAAAAAATAATAATAATAATTAAAAAATATATAGATGCTATAATAGCCTCACAAACAGTAAGTACAAATTAGGTTGAGATGTTCAAAATATAATTATTAAAACTGTTTTTTCCATTTTCTCCTACTGATGGTGTTTGAGGATCATCTGACAGCCTAGCTTTTCACTTAAATAAATATTTAACATTTATACCTCATTTATTCTTCTGCAGAGAGACAGAGAGAGGTGTATATTCCTGCCCGGCCTCTTTCCTTCTAGGGGCAGATGAGGTGGTGGATGGAGGTGAACACAGCCCACCCAGGGCAACACCACAGGCCCTTTAACGTGCACTTACTATGCGCCAGGCACTGGGTCACACGCCCAACATGCATGCACTCCTGTACTCCTTACAACAACCCTGCAGGGCAGGTACCATTATTGTCCCCACTCCACAAACGAGGAAACTGAGACCTAGAGAGGAGTAGTCACTTGTCCCAGGTGACATAATCGGTGGCAGAGCCAGTTCCTGAGTTCGGGACCAGGAGGTTACCCTGGCATGGCCTCCCCTGGCCGCTCTGCCCCTGTGCCGCCTGCTCTGCTTTGACTGGACACAGGCTCTGGGAGGATCGGGCCAGAGCAGGAGGGCTCCCCTGCAAGCCATCTTCTCAGCCAGGTGGTTCCTCACCCTGAGCTCTGGTCACAGGCAGCAAAGGGGAACAGCCTCCCCTACTCCCACGTCAGTGCCACACACAGCCTCAGGAGTCCTTCCCACTTCTGCTTCTCACCTTCCCCTCCTGCTGCCCATGCCCACGGCCTCCTCTCAAGGCCTGGCCCAGGGCCTCAGCAAGGGTGCCTCTGCCCCGGAGGGGTGCGCGTTCTCCGTGTAGCTGGGCAAGTCTGTGTGCACACCTCTGGCCTTCCCCCACCCAAAGGCCAGCTCAGCCCCCGAGCATGACAAAGACCGTAACCACCGAAAGGGGCTCACATGGTCCTTTATTGATATGTTAAGGGAGGCAAGGCCTTCCCACTTAAAATATTAACATCACACACGCCTCACCCTTTGGTGAGATGACTCCAAGTGCAGAGGAAGGGGGAGGAAGAGAGGGGAGGGGCAGAGGGTTCTTGACCCCTGGCAGGGGCCATGGAACAGGGGAACTGAGTGGACAGAGGGTGGGTGATTAAGAAGCATCTTGCTTACTAACATGAAGCCTTGTGCCCGAGAGCACGGGTGAGGCCTCATTGGCTTAGAGGAGGGGCCCTTGGAGGGCAGGCACACGGTGCCCAACTAGCCAGCTCAGGCTGGCATCCCAGGGACGGGGTGGAGGTGGGGGGCTGTGTCCAGGGCCCCCAGCCCAGGCCTCTGCTCCCCCAGCCTCCCTCCCTGCCCTCTGAGAGAAAGGAGGGTTTGGGCTTCAGCCGCGGACCAACAGCCGTTACCGGCAGCGTCTCCATAAACTACAGAGATACAATGTGTATCAACAGGGTGATCGCTCCTGACCCACCCAGGCAGACAGCCAGAGGTGCCGTGCGGGTCAGAACCAATCCTACAGTATCTTTGGTTTGTGGGTTCCCTTCCCTACTTTAATCCTCCCTCTGTCCAGCCTCCAGGGCCGGCCTCGGGGCCGCAGCCCAGCCTGACAGAGCTTGGAGGGCGGCCAGGACTGCCTATTCGCTGAGGTGCTGGGACTTGTAGGAGAGGATCTCAGCAGCCAGCTGCTGGGGATCCAGGAGCTGTGGGAAGCGCCTCATCACGGCCTCCACCAGGTGCGGGGGGAAGACGCCACACAGCTTGGTGTACACGCTGGCCCGCTCCTTGGCCAGGCTACCTGCCCCACCCCACGGGCCCCTGTCGGCCCCTGGGCCCGGCACCTGTGGCTCTGGCAGGACGGGGGTGGGTGGGGTCAGCTGGTATGGCTCAGACCAGTACTCTCGAGGTGGAAAGGCAGCCGGTGGGGGTGCATAGTCGGCAGGGACACTGAAGTGGCCAGCACCCACGGCCCGTCCAAAGGCAGGGAAGGCTGGAGTGGCTGGGAGCTCGGCCCCGTAGGGGTTGTAGCCAGCATAAGGGCCGCGAGGCGGGCCCGGCTCACCGGAGCCCCCTCCCCGAACCCCCCACAGTTCTGACATCTGGCTCTCCAGGGAGCCAATGCCCGAGTCCAGGCATCCCTGAGAGGAGTACGAGATCGAGTCTGGAGTCTGCGGGAACCAGTCTGTGGGCCCAAAGCTGCCGCTGCTGCCCCCACTGGGTGGGAGGCTCCTGCCCGTGGTCGCCGGGGCAAAGGTCTGGGCCAGACCTTCTCGGGGGGGTCCCGGGGGGGCCTGGGCTGCCAGCTTTTTCCTTTCCAGGCTGCACTGCTCATGCTCAGTGGGCAGAGAGCCAGACTGAGATGGCGGTGAAGGCCGCTGGCCACTTTTGTCCTTGCCAGGGGCCCTAGGGGGCGAGAGGAGGGCGTTGGCACGGAGCTCGTCCGCCACGGAGCGCTGGGGACGGCTCGGCCGCTCGGGGTGGAAGAACCGGCACTTGATCCCGTAGGTGCACTTCCTCCCTGCAGAGGAGGAAGGGGACTCTGAGCAGGGGAGCTCTCGGCCCAGGGGTGGCACGGGAACCGTGGGGTGGGGTGGTTCCGAAGAGGAAGAACTTTGGTGCAGGCCAACTTAGGTGAGAGGAAAGGGAAGGAGTGAGGAGGGCCTGGAGGGTGAAGCTGGGTCTCTTACCGTAGGGACACGGCTGCTTCCTGTGCTCAGCTGTGAGCGGTTTCTTGCGCAGGAAGTTGTCCAGGCTTGGCCCGTGACGGCCTAAGGGGTCATCAGGCGGCATGAACCTGCAGAGTAGGTGGGAGGCATGAGGGGGACTTCCGAGAGCTGGAGGGGGCTGGACAGCGAGGCTCACTGGAAACGGTAGGAGGGCGGCTCCTAGCGCTGGTGCCATTCCAGCGGGACTGCCCCAGGCAACGCTCGTGCTAGAGCTGAGGCTGTCGTGAGGCTGGCAGCCTGAAAATAGCCCTGGCTATTTTAATAGATTTTACTGAATCCAGCCCTGGCCAGTGTGGCTTGGTTGGTTGGAGCATCTTCCCGTAAACTGAAAGGTCACGGGTTTGATTCCTGGTCAGGGCACTTGCCTGGGTTGCAGGTCTGGTCTCCGGTCAGAGTGTGTACAAGAGAGGCAACTGATTGATGTTTCTCTCTCACGTTGATATTTCTCTCCCTCTCTCTTCCCCACTCTCTAAAATCAATAAGCATGTCCGAGTGAGGATAAAAAATCCATCTGATCTAAGGCTGAGTCCATTGGTGAGATTCAGCGCTGGAACCCTGGAGAACTCTCTCGGAACCACAGACCACACCCCATCACAAATGCTACTGCTGTCCCCCAAATCAAAATCTCCCTGCCTCAGCCCTGGCTGGTGTAGCTCAGTGGATTGAGCGCGGGCCTGCGAACCGAAGAATCGCGGTTCGATTCCCAGTCAGGGCACATGCCTGGGTTGCCAGGCCAGTTCCCGGGGACATACAAGAGGCAACCGCACATTGATGTTTCTCTCCCTCTCTCCTTCCCTTCCCCTCTAAAGATAAATAAATAAAATCTAAAAGGAAAAAAAAAAAGTACTTAAAAAAAAAATCTTAAAAAAAAAAAAAAATCTCCCTGCCTCAGCCTGGCCCCTCCCATTCCGGGCCAAGTCGGTCTCCCTCTCAAAGCTGCCTGGACCCAAGGCCACGCGCCCCAGCGGAGGCCCCCTCCCGGGGCCGGGGTGGGAACGCACTTGTCATTGACGAAGGAGTACATGAGCAGCCGCTCCTCGATGAAGCGCTTCCACTCCTGCCGCTCACTCTGGAGGTCCCGGTACGTGTCGTTGGAGACCACCACCCCGTCGGACTCGAAGGCCAGCTTGACAATGAAGCGGTCATCGTAGCACACCACCCGCTTGCCACCCACGCGCCTCGACGGTGTGAACACCAAGATCTTCTTCTTCTCCAGGTCCAGCAGGATGTGCCGATCTGAGAGGCAGCAGGGGTGCTGGTCAGGGCCCTGCCTGGACCCGAGCCAGGCCCCCTAGGCTCCCTGCTGGCCAGCGTGAGGGCTCCTGGCTCCAGGGCAGGAGGCGGCTCTGCCGAGGCCATAGCCACACCTCAGCCCCTCACCTGGACCTTGCACACAGTTTGCTGCCTAAAAATCAAGAACACCTGAGGACAGGCCTGTAGGTCAGTTCCGCAAAGGCTCCAGAGCCCAGAACTGGGCTCTGTCCTTTCTGCTTCTGGACAACAGGCCTGTTCCCGCCACAGGGGGGTTTGGCTTCGGTGCTCCCCCAGCCAGTCCCGTAAGGGTCAGTGAATGAGACTGAGCTGGGGCAGGGGATGTGTCCTAGCTCTGTTTCCTGCGTCCTCAGGACAAGGCTACCAGAGCCCATCCAGGAAGGGGTCTTCCACTTTCCCTAGAGCCGGTGGCCCCAGCCTGCCTTCCCCCAGATCTCAAGGCTTCTAGGGAAATAAACGCAGGCTTCATTCCCAAAGGCTGGGGGCTCCTGTTGTGAGAACAGTGGTGAACAGCTGGCATTCGTCAGGCACTCACTACATGCCAGGCGCTCTCCGAAGCACTCACCGCGCACGCGACCATCACAGCACTGTGAGGTCACCAACCCCACCCCGCCTCAGATCAGGAGCAAGCGGCTTGGAGCATGGTGCCCGGAAGCAACAGATCCAGGATCCCGGAGCCCACAGGCTTGCCCCCACGCGGTGCTGCCCCTGGGCGACTGGGGATGTGGAGAGTGCCCCCCACTGTTAGCTGAGGGAGGTGCCCAGTACTCAGGGACAGAGGCTGCACAAGGTGCCCTCCAGTGATCACCATTCCCAGCAGGGATGCTGAGGACAGCGCAAGCAGGAAAAGAAATGCCGGCGTCTGCTTGAGGCCTAGGAGTCTCGGTCACATCCAAAGGGTCTGTCCTGGGGAGAACCAGGGCTCCCGGGCAGCAAGGCCACCCGCCCCCTCCAGAAGTGCCACTCACCTGTGGTGGGCATATCGGGCCGAGGCTGCTCCTTTCTCCAGGATGGTACAAATACTGTGATGTCTGTGTGGCCCCGCTCCAGAAACCAGTTCACGGCCAGCAGGATGCCCCGGCAAGAGAAGACCTCCTTGTTCCCGTGGCTGCAGGGGAGAGGAGGGTGGGGGTCAGCCCACGAGGGTGGCTCACCCTCTCTCCTCTAGGCCTGGGAAGGAGGGAGGCAGGTCACACCATAGCCCCTGCCCGGGCTCGGCCCACAGCCCTCAGGCTGGGGGCCCAAGGCCTGCATTCCCTGCTGGTTCCCACAGGACGCAGGATGACCAGACCTGGGACTTTCCCTGAGGTTCCATCTCCCAACGGTGAGGAAACGCCCAGGAATCTGGCAGCACTCGCTCCCCACGTGGGGGAGGGTCAGGCTGCTTGCAACACACCTGGGGGTGGGGGAAAGGCGCTGGAGACTTCTGGTTCCTGCCCCACCCGGGGGTGCTGGGACCAAGGGGACACAGAGGTATACAGCAGACTGAGTCACCACCCCTCCCTCATCCGGGGGTAGGGGATGGGTGGCGCCCGCCTGGCTAACAGAAGAGAAACCAGACTGTTCTGGATTAAAGTTGGATTAAAGTTCAGTCCTGCACTCACCCCAGGGGCTGGGACTGAGGAGGGCAAAGGGGAAGGAGCCACATCCCCACTTCCCAGGCGGGCCCGGCAGGCTGAGACAGACAGACAGACAGACGGAGGAGGCTGCCGAAGGGCCTTTCGGTCTGAAAGTGAAAGGATGTTGCTTTCCTCCCGAGACTGCCAATTCCCCCAAATGCCTGGACTGACTCTTTCCACTTCTCGCAGAAAGGCATGACTGTGGCAGAAGGACTGTCTGGACCAGGGGACACAGAGAGTGGAGAAGCTGGGACGCCGGACACGCCCTTGCCGTGGTCTCAGGACCAGATCCCACTTCGCCCAGAAGAAAGCCCCAAGGTGCTGCCAGGTTGCTCTGACTCAGTTTCTCTATCTGAAAAATGGGCCCAGTCATCTGAGCCCTTCTTAAGGGCCCATAGCAGTGGGACAACTTTCCCATTTGCTTGGGGCCAAATTCAGTCCAGAAAAGTGGAGGGTCTCACTGGATTCCTGGGTGTGGTGGAAGGGCTTGGGACCAGGCTAAGGGGCTGGGAGGAGGCCAGCTGGGGACCCCTCCCAACACTGCTGCCCCTCACTAATCCCTAGTGAACAACTCAGACACTCCTATTTGGCAAATAGAACAGAATAAACGTTACACAAGAGAAGCAAGTCCATGGTCGACCACATCCTGTGGGTGGCTCTTGAGGGGGGTGTTGAGAGCTGAAGCCCCAAGAGAAGGTAGAGAGGGAGGCAGGGCAGCTGGGGGTACGGGAGCTGTCTGCGGGAGACACTGGGACTCCCGGGTCTGAAGTCTCTGTAAACTGTAGGGGAGGCAAAGTCCAGCGAGAAGGCCGAGCGCATCCCCACCAGGTGGGGCCCCGCTGCCAGGTGCATCCGCCTGGCAGCCTGCTTACGATAAAAGTTAACGTTTACTGAGCTCCTTCAGCCAGGCCCTGATCTACGTGTTTAACACTGAATCAGCAGCCAGCCTCCGAAGGAGGGTGCTGTCATGACGGGCTCCCCTCCCTTTATTCAGATGAGAAAGTCATGGTCCACAAAGGGCAACTGCCTGCCAGCATCCCACAGCAGCACTGCGCGCAGGAGCGGAGATGCCTCCCAGAGCCTGTGCTCCTAACAAGTGTGGGTGTTACCCTCAGACAGGGGCCAGCCCTGACGGCAGGTGGGGGAGGGGGGGCGGGGGCAGGGATGGGGATTAGTGGGTACCCAGCTCCTATCAGGGACCAGATGCATCCTTGCTCCTAGCTGAGGAGAAGGAAACCAAAGCTCCGAAACTTGTCTGAGTCTCCCTGGCTAGCGGTAAGAGACAGATCTTGAACCCATGTCTGGGGCCACTGGATTGCCTTTCTGTCCCCAACAGCAGGACCTAGAGTTTACTGAGGAGAAAAGAAGCTCCCAAACTTGAGTCTGAACCAAGCATTAAGAGGCAGGGGCCTCGTAATGTTAATGGCGCATCTAGCCAACTTCTGCCCCTCCGTCAGGGCCCATGCGATGTGTCACCACCTCTGGGAAGCCTTCCCTGACCTTCCAGGATGCGTCAGGTCCTTGGTCTGCCCTCATCGTGCCCACTGCGGTGAGAGGAACTAGCATCAGCTGTAGGGAGCCACGCCGGGTCTGGGAGGGCAGTATCTGCTGTTCCGCTTCCCCCGTCACACGACTCCCGCCCCTGGGTCTTCTGCTGTCTCCCCAAGACCGTGAGGGTGCAATCACCTCTGGTGTGGCTTCCTCTCTCAGGTGTGCAGTCTGCACATGCACCCGCCGACCTCCACCTATGCGCATGTGTGTACATGCATATGCCCCATCCTAGGCCAGCATCTTCCAGCCCTGCGACTAAATGAGATGCCAGGGTTTCCAGGACAGCGTACTGCCTTTGGGCATCCCAAATCTTGGCTGGGGGCAAGTCTGCTCTCAGCAGCCCCAGCCTTCACAATAGTCCCTCTGCGGGTTGGGTCGTCGGAGCCTTACTCCTGGCAGAAGGACGGTATTAGTCCTGCCCTTCCAGGGGAGTGAGTGCCCCCCTCAGCTAACTTCAGTCCCTCTCACTGCAGTGGAGGAAGCTCTGCCGGCAAAGGAAAACCAGACATCCTCCCACCGCACTGCAGTCCTGTTTGCCCAGAAGGTCAGGGCCCCTGCCTGGGCCTGGCTAACTAGACAGAGGTTCAGACATGTAGGAGACTCCAGCTCAGTAGCTCCTGTGGTAGGACAGAGGGCAGGGCCAGGCTACCCAGGTGAAAAGATCTGCCAGGGCTGGGCCCAGCTAGAGAAAAATTCCCTTAGAAGGAAACAGAGGTGAATTTCCCCACGATTTGCATATGGTGGGGGCTGGCCCGCCTGCCCTTGTGGGGGAGGGGGCCGCAGGGCAGGAACCCAGAAACAGCTGAGACAGGAAGTTTGAGGCTGGAATTCCCCTCCAGATACAGCCTTAGCTCAGAAACCCCCAGCGGCTCTGCCTCTCCTGCCAGCTCCTCTGGCCAATCCCCTCCACGATCTGCCCCTCCTCCTTCCCAGGCCCCTCCTTCTGCCAGGATACAAACACACACAGCACATGGCTGCCCAGGGCTCAGCACTCTGGCCCACGCCCCCAGCAAAAGGAGTCACAGACCCACCCCAGCCACAAACTACTGGAGCCTGAGAGAGGACCCCTACTTTTCAAAGCACATACTGTGACCAGCTGCCACTGGTATGTGGGAGCCAGCTTCACCCAACCTTCCACCCAGGCTTAGCCCATTTCAGAGATGTGAAGACTGACCTGAGAGGGCTAAGCTGTCCTGGAAGTGGGAGGGGCTGAGGGGCCAAGGGCATCAAGGCCTCAGGCGACCCACCTGGGAGAGCCCTGCCCGTACCCCACCCTGCATCTGGGGTCTCCCTGTCCACACCCACAGGAACTCTTCCTTGTGAACAATCTGTCTGCCAGCCCTGACTCACCAGCCCTCATTGGCAGGATTGGAAGAAAGCAGGGCCAGGGACAATCCTGGCCCCATCCAACCCCATTCCCTGTTAAAACCTGCATGCAGGGGAAGGGGTAATGGGCCTGAGTCCTGGCTCTGGCCCCAGGGAGCCCAGTCCAGCCCAGGTGGCTCAAGCTGAATCAGAATGGACCCCAGTCACAGCTCACCTGAGGTCAAAGCATCAGGTCACAGGCCCACACCTGCCTTGAAGAGCCAGATCCTTGAAGTCACCCTTGGTCATAGCTACAAGGGCCTCAGGAGCTGGGCCTGCTTCCACGGGAGCCCTGGTCTGGGACAAGGCCTCACAGGTCCCAGACCCTGAATAACTATAATAGTATCAGCTACTGCTGCTCCCTGAGTAGTGACTCTCTCTAGGTATCGAGTTGACGCCACATAAGAGGCTGGGTCCGACTTCTCTTACAGGTCAGGAAAGGGGGCTCAGGGAGGGTAAGTGATTCCGGGCCCTCTAATGTGTGAGAGCTGGTGCCCCTGTGTGACCCCTTCCTTGGTCCTGCCTCGTGTTGCAGGGGAGAAACCGAGACCGAGAGTGTTGGCCCTTGGGAAGAGACAAAGAGCACAAGGTGGGCTCTGGGGACAGAGGGCCCAAGTATGAATCTTTGCTCTGCTGCTTCCCAGCAGTGTGGCCCTGAGCAAGTCTTTGAGCCCCTCACTGTTCTCCCCGCTAAAGCATTCCTAGCAAACCCACTTCCAAGAACCCACGGGAATTATGGGAGCCTCCTGGCACACAGTAGGGCCTCAATAATGGGCTTTCCCTTTCTCTAGACTAGTGTGTGAGAAGAGGCCCCTCTACCACAGGTGCAGAGACAAGGCCACCATTCCTGGTCACGTTTTGGCTGCGAAAGTAACACGTACCTCATAGCCACGTTGCTCCCATCGATGACCACGGGCCTCAGGTCACTGCCGTCCTTGTCCTCCTCTAGGGGTGAGGGCTCCAGGGTGGGAGCCTTGGGTGTGCCGCCCCCTCGGGGGACCAGAGGAGGCTGAGGGTCTGGTGAGGCCTGGCGCTCCCGCTCAGCTGCTGACCCATGTTTCACCAGCTCGCCCAGCACTGTGTTGGTGTCTGCGTGGACCCCCAGCTTCTGCAGGACGCTGTGGATCTCAGCGGATGAGTAGCCCAGCTTTCGGAAGAAGTCCACCTTCATCTGCAGCTCTGCAGCTGATGCCTCCTCAGTGGGGGGCTCCTGGGCTGACCTGCTGGTAACAGGGCAGCTGCGGCTGTCTTCAAGTTCCCACAGACTCATGGTGGGGGGCTGGCTTCTTGGGTGGGCCTCTCTCCACTCACAGGTCAGACTGGTGGAAGGCATCTGTCATAGTTCCTTGTAGGAAAACCACAAGGGTTAGGGATGGGGAATGGCTCTCTTCCATCCCTCTCCTGCCCTGCCCCACCCAACAGGATGAGGCAACACTGGTGGCACTATGCAAATCCATCTTCAGAGGTTACCTCTGTTAGGCCTCTCCAAAGCTCTCCCAGCTAGGGATCATCATTCCCAAGCATGAAACTGAGCCACAAACGTTAAGAACTTGCTCAAGGTCATCCAGCTGTTGGGTGGTGTCGCAAGGATTTGAACTTAGGCAGTCTGACTCCACCTCCTACCCCAAGCTCAGCCCCGCACCAACGCAGGGGACCCAGATGTCCTAGGAGACCTTAGAAGACCTGCCGCGCCCCCACAGCTTTGGGGCGGCGCGCTGAGATGGAAACCCTGGGTTGGAAGTACGCTGTAGAAAGGCCGGGGGCTTCCCCGCTGAGGCCTTCGCCCCCACCCACCTGCCCCGCGCTCGTAATCAGGCTCAGGGGACGCAGAGCCCGTAGCCAAACTCTTGGGCCCGGGGAGGAGAACTTTCCGGGAAGACCCACCGGCGAGAAAAGTTGCTGGGAAACTCTGGTTGGCCAAGGGCTCGGTGACGCACAGGCTGTCCCGGCCCCAAGCTCCCCAGGCTCCCCTTCGGGAGCTCGATCTCCCTTTCCCCAGGTTCCCCCAACTTGGGCTAAGTTGAAGGGGGTCCCTAGAACCGGCGAGGCCGGAGGGGACCAACCCTACGTCCCTTCTCCGGTTAGTTCAAGGGAGGCCACCCCCACCCCTCTCCTACTCACAGCCCGCGCCCCTCCGAGCGAAACTCACCCCACCGTGCGCCCTGAGGCGGCCGGCGGCCTCTCCATGGGGTCGAGTCCCAGGGGGCAAGGCCGGCGGCGCCTTTATACCGGGCAGTAGGCGGGCAGGTTGCCTTGAGGACTGATACGCGGAAGCCCCGTAGGAGAAGAGCTAGTCGGCCACCGCCCCTTCCTGCTCCGCCCCGCGCCGCCCCGCCCCGCCCCGTCGTTGGCCCCGCCCCTGGCTCAGCGGAGGCGACCGAGGATTCCTGGCAGGCCTTGGAGTTGGGACTGGGGGCCCCCCGGACGCAGCCCAATTCGCGGGCTTCCAGGCCCGGAGGGTGAGGAGATCCAGAGGGCGGGAGTGCACGATCCCCGTGCGGGAGATTAGGACAGGCTGGACTAGGTAGGTGCACCGAGTCAGGCACTACCGACCGAGGTGCGTGCAGAGTTGCAGGGACAGGTACAGCCAAGTACAGACCCTTGACAAATACGGCCTCCAACTGATGAAGGTGCAGTCAGGGACGCGTTGAGGGAATCAGGTGCAGAGTTTGGTCCACGCATCGTTGGAGGCAGGGTCATAATTATAAAGACAGGTGCACCCAGACAGACACTTTTCGCATCCAGACAGGAAAACTCAACATGCACCTCCTGACTGGAGCAGGTCCACAGAGGTGGGGCCCCACTTGGGGCCAGGCACGCGTTTTCTGAAATAAGGACCTTACCAGGAGAGAAAGGCAGGTACAACTAGCAGAGACGCAGTGATGGAGGTGGGAAAGCAGACAACGGAGGCGCACTCACAGCAGCCACCACTGGAATGTTCACAGAATTCTCTTGCACAGCTACGAAGCTCACCGGGGCCACCCAGTCCTCCACGGGAAAGCGTTGAGGCTCCCAGGTCAGCCAGTCTCGACCCCACAGCACAGCACTTTACGGCATCTACCTATGGGCTCAGCTGAGGAGGACAGCCGCTACTATGCCCATTTCACCCTAGAGAAGTTCAGAAAAGGCTTAATTGCTCCAGCTGGAAAGACTGGGAACCGGGTCCAGGAGCTTCCTTTCCAGGGCATCGGGTGCCACCTTGGCCACTTTTGAAGCCACCAGTGACCTGGGGCATAGGGGAAACTCTTGTGGTGGGAGAGTGAGGCCTGGAACCTGCCTTCAAATCTGTGTGTGGGGGGTGGGGGTGTGAACAAAGGGAACAGGGAACCTACCCGGTAGAGGACCAGTCCTTGGCAGCGCCACCAGCTCACTCTGCAGGTGGGGAAACTGAGTCCCAGGGAGCCAAAGCACTCAATGCCGAGTGCTTCCTGCGTGTGCCAATACTTCAGTCACATTTTTTTCTGCCTCACCATGGGCTGGTGTCCTGTAAGGCTGTACACTATTAGTGTCGTAACCAACAATCGTTTGATGTAAAAGACACTGAATCCTCTACATGTGCAACTGAATGGATAACAATAATAAAACATCCAGGTCGCTATCACCTAACTTAAAAAAACTGACCCGTGCCAGTACCTCTGAGGCCCTCCGTGTGCATCCATGGTAAGCCCCGCCCCTCATCGGAACGGCCACTGTCCTGAACGCTGTCCTAATTATGCTACTCATTTCTTCGATTGTTAAAGTGTTACCACCTTTGTATGAATCCCCAAATAATATATTGTTTAGTTTTGCTTTTTTTTGTTTGTTTGTTTTACTTTGTGCAAATGGAATCATTCTGTATGCTTACGGGACTTCTTTTTCACCCCGCATTGTTTGCTTTAAATCCATTTCTATTGGCTCTGTTCCTATAATTTATTTATTTCACTACTGAATAATGTTCCATTTTAGAATGTACCCCTGGTTATTTACCCATTCTTGCGTTATGAGATGTTGTTTTTAGGATTTCTTTTTTTACTATTACAAAGAGTGTGCTTTTGATATCTTTGCACCTGTCTTCATGCAGTCACGGGGTTGAGGAACCGGAGGTGGAGAAAGGTGGGGTCCTTTGCCCAGGCCCCTGCAGCAGGTGGAGTCGAAGCCACACAGCTCTCCCCAAGGCACCCATCTCCGCCATCGACACCTGCTTGACCCTGGGGGCCGCAGACCACCCCAGGGAGGAGGGAGCGTGCATTTCTGGTTTGGTCCTGAAGATGTTTCCTTTCTCCAAGCCCCCCAAGGGAGCACGGCGACCTTGGGGCATACTCACAGCCAGCCCCCCCGCCCCCATGAGCGCTGTGTACGCTGCACCCCTTGTCTTTCCAACAGCCCCTTTTACAGTTGAGGAGAGCTTAGCGACGCTAGGCATTTATTCATTGTAGTAACTACATTTAAGATAGGAAAAATAGCAAGTAACGAGTTCAGGTTAATAATCGTAACGATAAGTCAAGCATGCCACCGCAATAATGCCTCTCGTTTGCACTCACCAGGCGCTGGGCACTGTGCCAGCACCTTGCAGACACTTCCACACCTTTGCATCAGCATCTTCCCCAGCCTGGAAGTGTCCTTTCCTGCCCCCTCTCCACGGCTGCCTGACCAATTCCATTCATCTTGTTAATGATGTCACCTCCTCTGTGAGGCCTGCCAGGACTCCTTAGAAGCTGCGTTGCTTCCTCCTCTGTGCTCCCCACTGTGTCCTAACTGCTGAATTGTGATTGCATGATTGGGACCTCCTCTGGGGCCAGGACTGGTCTGGGATTCCACCCATGCTCCCATGCTCCATGCTGCCCACCCAGCACGGGGGCCAGTGGGAGCTGGCAGGACTGGGCGATGAGTCACACAGCTCTGTGCCCTCCCAGAGAGAGCGAAGTCTAGCTCTCTTCCGGCTCCTAAAGGCTACCCTTTCCTGAGAAGTCCACTCTCTTCTGTAGAAACCAGGGCTGTTCCTGGGAACCCCTGCTCCATTTACAGCTGGATTTTGCAAACCTTGGCCCCAATACCCAGGAGGCCTTTGGACCTCCTGGTGCCCAGCCACACATCCCTCTACCTCTTGCATGCATGATGCAGTAGCTGGGCTTGCCAACTTCCTTCCTGGGACTTTTGTGTGTGCTGTCCTGACATCTGCCTGTACCTGGACAGCCTGGATGGGGTCTGCAGAGCTCCAAGGCTGGCCACCCCCTGGATAGAAGGAGCAGGGTGGGGAGGGGCTGCCAGAAAGGGAAATGTCCCAGGAATTAATTCCCTTGCCCTTTGGTAGCTCTGCTGGGCAGCTGAGACTCTGGTGGACACAGGACCTAGGCTACCTCTGTAGGAAGGGTAGGCAGGCTGCCCCCAACCCTTAGCAGAGTGGCTGCAGAGGTTAAATACAGCAGAGCCTGAGTGAGACTTCTGGTACATTTTAAAAAAACTCATCGAGACAGCGATACAAAAATTGAAGTATGTTTTAAACTGTAATTGAACACATTAACACTTTTCATCACGTATTCAAGTACAGTGCAATATATTTGGACTATTACCAAGGTAACTGGAGGATCTGTTTGAAAAATATATTACTTCCTTGAGGAAATGGCCGATTCTAGGGGTGAGGGCAGGGAAAAGGTGGGCCAGGAAGGTCTGGTGGTGCCAGAGGTAGCAAGTGCTCAAAACACAAAAAGGTGGGGTATGCCACAGGGACCCAGCAACCATGAGCTCCCAGTGGCCAAAGCTGCAACAGTTAGAGTGATACAGTAAATAACAGTATTAGATTATAACCCAAAGTATCAAATCCATATGTGGTAGAAATAAATGATTGACTAACGGACACACTGTGGAGAAGAGAAAGGTCCCGATAGTGTATGTAGAGTCTCCTCCCCTCAGCTCCATTGTCGCCTCATCTAGTGCCTGGCAGTAACTTTACAGTGGAGAAGCTGACAGCACCTTGACCAACAGATCCAGGTTCACAACGCCAATGGCGGGTAAGTCCAGTGGATTCCACATACCCCCAACATTGCGTGATGAAGAGGGCACTTCACTTTGGTGGTATTCTTCCCCCAAACTCATCACTCCAGAGAAAAACATCAGACAGATCCCAGCTGAAGGATATTCTACAAAATACTTGACCAGGACGCTCAGAATCGGAAGGGGCATGAGAAGCAGGGAAAGACAGAAACCGTCACAGGCCAGAGCCTGCCAGGAGACAGGCAGACGGGAGGCGGTGTGGTTTCCTGGGTCGACCCCGGACCAGAAAGAGCGTTGACTGGAAAGGAAAGCTGGTTCACTTCGAATAAGGTCTGCGCCTCAGTTAACGGAGCTGTGCTAATGGTGTTTTTACGTTTGGTCTGGGCAACGCAGCGCCCTGGTGTGAGACAGCATTAGGGGAAACTGAAACCGAGTGAGGAGTCTGTGGAACTCTCTGTACTGCCTTTGCAGGCTCTTTGTAAATCTACAGTTAACCCTGAAATTAAAAAGTTTATTGAAAAATATAATTTCATGGGCCTTGCAGGTAGGATGCTTAGGTAATAAGGCCAGATGTCTTCGTTCATTTCTACTGGTATGTGGAAATGGCCAAGTATCCCTGTTTGGAGATAGTGTCCAAAGTCTAAACTTGGGGACTTTTTGTCTTTGGAGCCCTTCCCAGCTGGCCCTCCTGGTCCCCTCCTCTCCTTCAGTTCCCTGCTCCCTCTTTTCTGAACTTGAATGCCCACATTCTTCACCATTAGTGTGGGGAAGCCCCCGAGAGACCGATCAGCCTGAAACCTGTGTTTTACAGCCGGGGAGACTGAAACAGGGAAAGGGACTTGCCCCAGGTCACGTGGCAAGTTAACGTAGGCAAAGCTGAGAATGGGAGCAGCCAAACCTTCTCCATCCCAAGGGTTCCTGGCCCTATTTGCTGCAGACGTGGGGATCGGAGATGTGCATGGGTGCTCAGAAGTGCCGGTGGCTGACTTTTGGACCTGATAAAGACGAACCCCACTGGTAGGCTCTCAGGCGTCTGTTGGAGAGAGGGCGGGTGTAGGGAAGTCTTCCCTTGGGCTCACCACGCACTCGCTTAGCCAGTGAATCCCACCTGGTTTGGAAGATCCAGGAAAAGATGGGGTGTAAGGAAGGCAAAGAGATGAGGCTGCCTGGCTCCTCCTCCACTCCGGCGAGGAGTCAGAGGGATTCTGCAAAGCCCTGAGAGTGTGCAGAGGGCTGGGTTTCCAGTCTGGAGGTTGAATACTTCCTAACCTGTACTAGAGGACACAACTTTGGTGGTGTGGGAAGCTGTCAGAGAGGGCCCTGGCTGTCCCTGGAGCCAAGAGACTACGGGGCGGGTCTGAGGTGGTCCTGCTGCTTAGCAAGCTGTGCAGGGGTGGACATTCTTGCCCTCTGGCCTGGGAGGGGGCTGCCCCTGTCCCAGAGTCTCCACTTCTGCCCACTTGCCATGTTGTCAAGCGGAACCATCATGATCTGGGGCACCACCATCTCCCTACCTGCCTGGCTCCTTGAAGATGCATCTCCGGGACAGGACCTGGCACAGATGCTTACTGAGCCAATGCAAGAGTGGGCCTGAGCAGCTCCAGGTGTGTTTTGCTATGAACATCTCTGTTGCATCCCCTTTTCCAAGCCCAGCTCATGGATGTCTCCTAGTGTATGAAAAGGGCAGTCATAGGCCTAAGAATTGTGGAGCTCGAGACCTGCAGTCTCCAACTGAGCCACCGGTGAACGGCCAGACAGGAGTGGAGAGTTAAAAGCTGGACGGGGATGAACTAGGCCAGGCCTAACTGGAGTCAGGAGCCTGCTGCCTGCTGGGCTGATGTCAGCTCTTGTGAGCAGAGTGGCCACCCACAGGCGGGGTTGTCATTGTGACCAGATCACAAGATCCTCGAGGTCACTAATGTGCAGCTCATGTGCTGGTCAGGAGTTCAGACAGGCTTCAGGAACCGTCCCTGGCTAGTGAGCCTGCCATAGGGAACGTGCTGGCTGTTTTTACAGCACTATCGGCCCGATTCCCCCTTCCTAACGGTCCTGGGAATTTCCCCGCCTTGTGATCTGGTCAGAAATGACCCCATTCTAAGAGTGGGGCCTAACTGGCTTAAGCAAATGAGAATATCACATCTTCTCAGCTGTAGTAATTGGTTGGAAAAAGGCACATGACCCCAATCAGGCCAACCTGAGTCTCAATTGTGGGCCTTTTTTTTTTTTTTTTTTTTTTTTTAGCTAACTGGGCAGGCTCTCTGTTTCTTGCCAATCACAAATGAGAAAAGCAAGCAGTGCCAGGAGCTTCTGGAAGCCACCTTGTGACACAGCATAGGAGAAAGAGTCAAGAGACTGAAGGACATAGGGTCTTGGTAATAGCTACTGGAACAAGCCTTGCCTGAAGCTATGCCTAGATTTTGATTTTTTGGCTATGTATTGTACATCCATGAATCCTGTCATTCACAACCAAAAATATCCTTTATAATGGTAACAATAATTGGTAATTAATAATTACTGTATTATTATATATTAATATATAATAATCACCTAAACATAGCTTAGGGGATAAGATCTTATAAAATATGAGGTCTGTGGGGATGGATTGGAAATAATAAAACAGACTCTTAGAGATGAAAGGTCAGCAGATTGCTGATCTAGTTCAAGCTTTACAGTTTGGCACGTGGTAAAACTAAGGCCCAGAAAGGTCAGGAGATTTACTCCAGGTTTTATAGCTGCTCAGTAGGGCCTCCTTACTTGGGTCATTAACTCTTGATGTTTAATGATACTAATTGAAGTGCTCCAATGTCTAAGCATTCCTTGTGAAATCACTACGTGTTTTTCTCTGTATCTGTTTTTCCAACAGACAGAGAAAGAATGGCAATAATCCTCTTCATTTTGCAAGTAGGAAGGCAGAGCCCAGCAAGCCTTAAAGATTTGCCAAAAGTCACACAGAAAGGCAGTGGTAGAGCTGGCTCTGGAGGCCAGATGTCCTGAGTGTCACTTAAGGTTCAGCCCTCTCTATCTCGCCTCACGTGCCAGATCGGGGAGGAGTAAAGATTAGGAGTGTGGCGTGGACCCTTCTGCTGGCCTTCCTTTTCCGCTGCCCAGGGATTAAAGAGGACTTGAATTATATGGGCCAAGAAAGTGATCATGGGCCCTGGCAGATGGGTCTGTTCCCTTAACCTTAGGAAAACCAAGGCACTGAGGATGTTTCTGTTGCCAGAGCCTCTGAAAGGGAGGCCGACCTAGAGCAATGAGAGGTTGCTTCAGAATCCATGTGACCTCTGCTCTGACACCTTCCCTCCCATGCACAAAGCCTCCTGAGGTTCCTCAACATTTTCAGTAGCCACAGGGTTGATATGTACAGCTAGACAGGTGGTGCACTGCAGAATTTGGATGATGATCTGAATGGCGCCCCCTGGAGTTGTGTGGTTCACAGTTTGCACAACCAACCATACACAGTGAACCCAGGTCTCACTTCTCAACATGTTTGGACACTCATACTGTTTCACAGCAATCAGTGACCTTACAAGCCCTTTTTTGAATTAAAAAAAGGGCATCATTTTGCAAGCTAAAGAAGATTATCTTGAGAAAATTTAAAGATTTTATTTATTTAATTTTAGAGCGAGGAAGGAAGGGAGAAAGCGAGGGAGAGAAACATGAATATGTGAGAAATACATCGATCAGTTGCCTCTCATACACCCCCAGCTGGGGACCTGGCCTGCAACTCAGGCATATGCTCTGACTGGGAATTGAACTGGCTACGTTTTGGTTCGAAGGCCAGCACTCAATCCAACTGAGTCACACCGGCTGGGGCGAGAACATTTATTTGAGATCAGTCTGATTCCAAAGATTGTATTAAAAGTTTATAATTAATAAGATTTACTATTTTTTTAATTTTTTAAAAAAATTAGCCCTGGCTGGTATGGATCAGTAGATTGAATGCAGGCCTGCGAACCAGAGGGTTGCTGGTTTAAGTCCCAATCTAGGGCATGTGCCCCAGTTGGGGGTGTGTGGAAGGCAGCCACACATTGATGTTTCTCTCCCTTTCTTTCTCCCTCCCTTCCTCTCTCTACAAATAAATAAATAAAATCTTTAAGAAAATCTTTAAAATTTATTTTAGACAGAAGGGAAGGGAGACAGAAAGGGAGAGAAACATCAAGGTGTGGTTGCCTCTCGTGTGCCCCCTACTGGGGACCTGACCCGTACTGTAACGCAGGCATGTGCCCTCACTGGGAATCGAACTGGCAACTCTTTGGTTCACAGGCTTACACTCAGTCCACTGAGTCACACCAGTGAGGGCAAGTGTGTGTTTCCTATTTTTAAAGGCTACCTTTGATGCCCTCCTATTTTATAAATGAAGCCTACTGTTTAATAGAATTTAAATACTTTTGTGAGGAAAAATCAAGATTTATAGACAAATAACAGGAACAAGTATAAAGGACACATGGACAAAAACTATGGGGGGCGTGGAAATGGGAGGGAGGTGGGGAGGGTTAGGGTGGCGGGTTCGGGTGAGAATAAAAGACAGAAAACTGTACAAGATCAACAATGAAAAAAAAAGATTTATAGACAAATAAATTAAATAAATTAAAAATATTTCATCAGGCTTGGTTTGGGGACTGAATGTATGCTGAAATTATCTTTATAGATTGAAATTTAACTACATGCCATGAATTAGAAAAATAGATATAATTGCTTTCAGTACATGGGAGTTTAGAATTTTTTCATCTTATGCTTTATTTTTGTGATTTACCTAGTTATTTTGAAAACAAATTTTGTACTTTCTTCCTAAACAAGGAGATAAGAGAGAAGATATCACCTCTTCAAGTAACCCATTTCAAGTATGAATAGCTGTTATTTCCAAAAGATGAAAAGCTAAAATGGCTATATTTTCTCTTTCTGGTATTGGGTTTTGAAGTACTAGAGACATCTTGATGTTCTACACAAGATTTTTTTTTGAACAGGTGATACATAAACAATGTAAAATATTCAAATAGTACAGGTGTGTTTATAGTAGAACCGAAATCATTTTTCCATGATCCTTAAAATGATTCTGCTCTCCAGGAAAAACTGAAGTTAGCAGTTTCTTATGTATCTTTCCGGGTTGAATCTATGCTGCTACAACAAATATTTGCATATATATATATATTCTGCTTTGTTTCTCTTTATTTTTATACAAATGAGCCGCTCTATACAACCAATTGCACCTTGCTTTTCTCAATTCAAAATAAACCTCTGAGACAATTCCAATCAGTACGCATGTTACTTGGCCTCATTATTGAAAACTCAGCTGAAAATTATCCCACTGTCAGGCTTATTTAGGCTGTTTTGGACGGAGAGACATTTAGGCTGTTTCCGATCTTTCGCTATTACAAACAGTACCGCAGCGGCAGACTCTGGATTCTCGCCACCGGGCAATTATGCAAGTGCATGCGCAGTAGGCTAAGCTCCTCTAGCTAGGTCAAAGGGTGCATCAGGTTGTTAGAGCTTCCATAACACAGCACCACCAACTGGGGGGTTAAGCAACCGAAATTTAGTATTTCCCAGCTCTGGAGGCTGGAAGTCCAGAATCAAGGTGTGGGCAGGGTCGGTTCCTTCTGAGAGCTGGGAGGGAGAATCGGTTGCAGGCTTCCCCCATGGATCTCCGCCGCTTTGCTGGCAATGTTTGGTGTACCTTGGCGCATCACCCCTCCTCTGCCTTGATGTTCACGTGGGGTTCTCCCTCTGTGTGTGGGTGTGTGTGTCCTAATTTCCCCTTTTCATAAGGACACCAGTCATATTGGATTACAGCCCACTGTACTCCAGTATGACCTCATCTTCACTAATGACATCTGCAATGACCCTATTTCCAAATAAGGTCACATAAGGTATTGAGGGTTAGGACTTCCATAGAGGAATTTTGGGGATGGATGGGTTGGGGGGGGCGGGGCGACACAACCCATAACAGAGGGTATGTGCGCATTTACCTTTAGAAAATTATTGCTAAGTTGCTCTAAATATTTTCTAAACATTTAGAAAAATATTACCTTCCCACCAGCAATGATGAAAATAGCCTATGTTACTATATCCTTGCCAGCACACCAGAATTTTTAAAAAAATATTTTATTCATTTATTTTTAGACAGAGGGGAAAAGAGGGAGAATGAGAGGGAGAGAAATATCAATCTGTGGTTGCCTCTCACACATCTCCCACTGGGGACCTGGCCTGCAATCCAGGCATGTGCCCTGACTAGGAATCGAACTGGCGACCCTTTGGTTCACAGGCCTGCACTCCATCCACTGAGCTACACGAGCCAGGGCACACCAGACATTTTGATCCTTGCCCTTCCAGTAGATGAAAAATGGTATCTCATTTTTCTGGTATTTCACTTTTCTCATATATTCAAGACTGATTTATTTCCATTGTTTTTTGTGACTGGTTGTTTACATTTTTTGCCTGTTTTTTTTCTCTATTGAATTATTGGTCTTTTATCCTTATTGATTTGAAATTTGTGGGTCCTTAAAGATGATATATTTCAAATATTTTCTTTTCCTGTTAGTTTTTTCGACTTTGCGTATGAATGTTTTTCCTTTTTAACTTAGGAAAAAATTTCAATTTTAGGTAGACCAACAGATCATTCTCTTTATGGCTTGGGTTTTTTTTTTTTTTTTTTGGCACTACTTATAAAGGCTTCTCTAACTCTAAAATTCTGACACAAATTCTCCCATTGTTTTCTAGCACATTTATGGTTTCATTTTTACTTATCTTTTTTTTTTTTTTGGTATGTATTGGAATAGATTTTGGCACAGGTGTAAAGTCGGGACCCAATTTAGTTGTTCTGGTGGGTACAGGGTGGTTCAACAGCATTTATCAAATATGTGAGACTGGGACCGGGGGAAGCAGTATGTAGATGTGCAGAATTTGCGGAGATATTTTCCTTAAAAACTGTTTCCTATTAGCTTGTATTTCAGCATCAAATCTTTTTTTTTAGAATTTGTGATTTTAGCCATCGATCCACTGTGTGCATAAACTTGTTATTGAAACAAAAACAACTGAAAACTGTTTCATAGGCAAAGCTGCCCCAGGCAAGTGATAAAAGGACTAATTGTGAACCCCCATTTGATTAGCGCTCAGAGACTCTCAAACAGTTCCCTTCAAAAAATAATAAATTTGACCTTGGCTGGTGTGGCTCAGTGGATTGAGCTCAGGCCTAAGAAGCAAACAGTTCTGTGGTTCAATTCCTGGTCTGGGCACATGCCTGGGTTGCAGTCCGGGTTGGGTCCCCAGTAGGGGGCGCACGAGAGGCAACCACACCTTGATGTTTCTCTCCCTTTCTCCCTCCTTTCCCCTCTGTCTAAAATAAGTAAATACAATCTTTAAAAATAAATAAATTCATATTCATTAATTGATTAAAATATATAAGGAGAAACAGAGGCTAGTATTGCATTTAAAGACATGAACTCCCCTGGAAAACTCCTTGAACCCTTAGGGTTCACTTGGAGGGGTTAAGAGTTTGAATCCTGACTTCACTACCTCTGGCTCTGCCTCCTTGGCTAACTTGCTTGCCCTCTCTGTACCACATTTTTAGCCCTAAACTAATGCCATCTTAGGCTGCATCTATAGAGATGTAAGATTGAGGACGAGGGAGGTGATGGCTGGAGGGCTGTTTTCAATTCCGGCTGCCATACTTCTCAGGGGACAGAGAGAGACCACAGTCCAACTTGTGGAGGGCAAGGAGAGTGAGGACTTGCAGATACTGACCTTGGAGAAGACATACTCGGAGGGGCCCAGGTGGGAGCAACAGCACAAACCCTGCCTGGCTCCAAGGGCCAAAGTGGACCTGTGGGGATAGCAAGGGGCCAAGCACCGACTCTGATGACCAGAATCATCCCACAAGGAAAAGGCTTCCTGCTTCAGGCTCTCAGTTTCGACAAAAAATATTACAGTGATAAAAATCCTTGTTGGCTATGTATACACATATGATAGTCAACAAATATGTATTCCACGTTTCTGTTTAAAAGTATACTTTAGCCCTGGCTTGTGTGGTTCAGTGGATTGAGCGCTGGCCTGCAAACTGAAAGGTCACTGGTTTGATTCCCAGTCAGGGCACATGCCTGGGGTGCGAGCCGGGTCCCAGTTGGGGGTGTGCAAGAGGCGACCAATCTTTCTTACAAGTAGATGTTTCTCTCCTTTTCTTCTTCTCTCCCTAAAAATAAATAAATAAACAAACAAATAAATAAAATATTTCAAAAAAGTATACTTGAAAAATAAATATTACTGAAATTGAAACTTTCTTATAATCAATGTGTGCATTTAATGCATCCTTCTTTCTGAAAAGTTGTTATTCAAGCATTTTTAAAATTTTTATTTATTTAATTTTAGAGAGAGGGGAATGGAGGGAGAAAAAGAGGGAGAGAAACATCAATGTATGAGGAAAACATTGATCAATTGTCTCCCACACAGCCCCAGCTGGAGACCTGGCCCACAACCCAGGCATGTGCCCTGACTGGGAATTGAACCAGTGACCCTCAGGCTGGCACTCAATCCACTGAGCCACACCAGCCAGGGTGTTATTCAAGCATTTTTGAATTAGTAAGATGACGTGTGTGATTCAGGAAGTTTTTTTTTTTTTTGACAATTTCATCTTATACTTGTCCCATTAGAATATCTACCTTGAATGAAAAGAAATCTATCTAAATAAATAACATATTAAAAAAAATCCAACATTCTCTTCTTGGTGAAGCCATACTCAATCTATTGAACCCATCAGCTGGTGACATTCTGTCTTGTCACCGCTGTCCTTGCTGCATCTGAAACGGAACAGAGACAGGCTATTAAACCGTTTTTAATAAATTCAGAGCAGCAGATTCTTGGCTTGGGGATAAAACATTCCACTTACCAAGAGATGTTATTCAATGGATGAGAAGCTACTTTTCCATAAAGACAATGTGGAGAGAGCCCTTTGTTCTGAGGGGACAACATGAGGATTCGAGCACGTCCATTCTCAAAGGGAGATTTCTTGTAATGAACTGAAGTCAAAACACTCAGACCACAAGAACCCGTGAGTTTTCAAAAGGAAACGGTTCCCTGACGCGGAGAGCCCTCGCGTTCCCGCCAGCGTGGGCTCTGGAGGTGGGTGGAGGGCCTGCTGCCTTGGCCGCTAACGTTCACAGTGCAAGGATGACCATCATCTTCTGTCTCCCCACCCCACTCCGGGAATTTGGGACCCGAACTCAGTAAAAAACCTTTGTGGTTGCAGGAGGCTCTTTTTTATTGTAAAGCTGCCAAGGAACTCTTACCACTTTAGAGATGAGAAAAAGGGAAGCTAGGCCAAGGCCAGTGGTGTTCTCGCTGTGGTTTTGTGAAGGGCGGGACCGGAGCCCGGCCACCTGCAGACGGCGGGCACTGGGCCCACGCGCCAGGCGCCCACGCGCCAGGCGCCCACGCACCTGGGTTCGAACTCCCCATGCCTGCCCCTCTCTTCCACCCTGATCTTGGGGAAGTTGTGTAACCTCTGGCCCCGCTACGCCCCTTCCTGGAGCCCGGAGCTGGAAAGAAGCCCCTTGAAGCCCTGACATCAGAGGTGACGCGAATCTTCGCAGGCAATGACTAGGCAGAACACGGTGCCACTCCTTTTCCCGTGTCGGGGCTGGCGCGGGTGTGTCGCCTGCCATCTGCAGCACCCCCTGCTGCCCGCACCCCACGGCTCCCAGGGCCCTCCAGACCCTCCCTGACTGGATCGCACGACCCGTGGGCTGGCCTGTGGCGCCCCCTCCTGGTGACCGCAGAGAGGCCGGGCACCCGAGACACCGTTGGCACTTCTCGGAACAAAAGGAAGTGTTTGGCTGGGGCAATGTCGGGGTGGGGGTGGGGGGCGGTTCTGATCTCAACCCTTGGGGTCGTTCGAAGCGTGAAAATCAGGTCACGTGGAGTCCAGGCCGTCCTTTTTCTAGGCTGGGCCATCTTGAGCCCAACGGAAGGGACTAGCTAGAGTGGGGCCCATGCGGGGTTTCTATGCTGACAGGGCCCGTTGGAGAGCAAGCCTGCGGTGCAGGCGGGGGCACTTGAGAGGGCTTTTATCTGAGCGTGCGAAGGGCAGAGAGGGGCCCTCGAAGGAAGGATGGTAGATTAGGGTTTCAGAGAAAAAAATGACAGGGTAGAGGGGAGAGAGCCTCTGCCCAAGGGGCGGCGGGGCGCGGGGGGGGGGCGTTGGTGCAGCCCCCAATTCAGTGACCTGGTCGCTGCCGCTGTCCCTTTTGTGCCGCCCTGTTCTCCCGGGACAGATTTGATCACGGTTTCAGCTGTACTGGTGAAGGGCCTCAGCCACTTCTCTCTCTCTTTTTAAAAAATAATTTTTCTTTTTCTTTTTAAAAAATTAATCTCACCAGAGGATATAGTCATTGATTTTAGAAAGAAGGGGAGAGGAAGAGAAAGAGAGAGAGGGATCGGTCGCCTCCATAATGCACCCTGACCAGGGACCAAACCGCAATCTAGGCACGTGCCCTGACCGGGAATCAAACCAGTGGCCTTTCGGGCGGCGCAGGCTCCAACCAACTGAGCAAGGTGGCTAGGGCTAGGCATTTCTCTTAGGAATAGAGAAAGAAGAGGGATTCGAGTTAGACACCAGGCAGAGTTTCTCAATTAAGATGGATGTACGGTTCGATTCCCAGTCAGGGCACATACCTGGGTTGCAGGCCAGTTCCTGGCAGGGGACACGAGAGAGGCAGCCATACATTGATGTTTCTCTCCCTCTCTCTCTCCTACTCTTCCCCTCTAAAGATAAATAAAAATTAAAAAAAAAAACAAAACAAAACAAAACAAAAAAGATGGATGTAGAACCTCAGAAAGGAAAGCAGAAGGGGGGCCTTCCCATCCAGGTGCGTCCCCAGCTGCAGTGTGGTCTGGATAAAGAAGTGAGACAGCCCTCTGGGGCGCCCTGCCGGGACTAGGGCTAGTCCCTGGGATCCCAGGATGGAAAGGCCTCTTGTGAGTTTCTTGGTGGCTCTGGCCTTTGGGTTGGGACGAACCTGGGTGGGTAAGGATGGGCAGGGGGAGAAAAAGGTCCATAGTCATTGCCACCCCCATCCTGTCCCGCTTGGCAAACTCATCTTCATTTCTCAGCTGGCCTCTTCTCTGACCCCTCAAGCGCCCCAGAAGGCGCGCTGCTCCTCCCCTGCCCCCCCGCGCCGCGCCGTGTGCTTCAAGCACTCCCATTCTATAACGATGTTGCCATGTCCACCCTCCTGCTGCGCTGTCTGTTGTGTCCTTTCCTGTTCTTTCCCAGTGCCAAGCACGCTGCCCAGCACATCTCTGGTGCTCCGTGAATGCTTGATGTCAGTTGACTTGGGAAAGTGCTCCAGGTCTTCAGCTTTAGGAAGGATTTGAGCAAGCGGAGAAGGAGGCAGAGCCTGAGGCTTGATTGATGGATAATCTGGGCAGTCCCTCCTCTTTCAGCACCTCCCCCCGCAGGCTGTGACTGCCCAGGCAAGACTGGTCACCCTTTCCCTTCGTTTAGACGCCTTTCTCACTCTTAGGCCCTGACTCCCTCTCCCAGATGAATCCTCTTCATCAGCCGAGCCTCTGATTTCCCACACTGGGCGCACCCCTGCCCTGGCCCTGCCAGGTTCGCCCACCCGCCACGCACATGTCTCCCTTCCCTTTCTGCTCCCGAGGGATTTAGGAGGGGAGGAAGGGGGAGAAGAGGATCCATGGAACAGTGTTTTTGAAAAAAAAATTTTTTTAAAGATGGAAATTTCTGTGCAAGCAAAATCTTGGAAGGGATATATAAAATAGAGTTGGTGAGAGAGAGATTGGAGAGATAGATAGAGGGGAGAGAGAGGAGAGATGCAGAGAGTGGAGAGAAGAGAGACAGAGTGGAAGAGAGAAGGAGAGAGGGAGGGAGAGAGGGAGAGAGAGAAGAGGCAGGGAGCGACCTGGAGCCCCATCCACTTGGTTCCATGCTCAGACCTGTCATGAAGTCCTGGCGTACAATTTTAGGACCACTGGGAAAGAATTTTGCCTAAAATTGAAAAGGGGCTGATTTTCAGCCTCTAAGATGTCTTGTCTGAGCTTTTCTGAGGAGCAGCCCACGAGGCAGCCTGCTTACTTTCAGTTCGGGAGTGGGGTGAAGCCTGGGGTGACAGGTGCTCCTGCCTGAAGGAAGGGTCTCTGAGGAGGGCCCGAGGGCCTGGGGAGGTGTTGGGAAGTGGGCCAGGGTCTGCAGGACACAGACTATGAGGTATAGGGCCCCCATGAGCCAAGGAGCTGAGCAGACCACCCCTTCCCGCTTTGTGCGTCTTTGTGGCTCTTTATGTGCCCATCTTTGGTCACCTCCAGGAACAGGAGCTGGAAATTCTGCTCCGGGGGCTGAAGCAGATGTCATTGACCTAAGGATACTCATCAGACTGTGAGCAACACTTGACAGTTTCCAACCACGTTCACGTCCATGCACTGGTTCCATGTGATCTTTGCCATCTTCGGTAAGATAGAACTGTTACTAATTTCCTCTGGGAGAGAAGAGGAAGTTGAGGATGAGGAGTTGCGTAAATCCCCACTGTGAGCCGAAAATTGCTCTGAGCCACACAGAGGAGGGCAGGAATCCCAGACAGCAACCCCAGTACCCTCGACTTTTCCCCAGGCCTCTCCCCCACCCCTGCCTCGTTATCACCTAAGTGAGGCAAGGAGCTTCATTAGCCTGAGCCACATGTGAGCTTAGGGCTCCAGGTTAGCATGCAGCAGTCATTTAGAAAACAGTTCAAGGGTCAGGATCCTTTCCCTAGACCTGGGGGCAAGCTCGGAGGCCTCTCACTGGGGTGGGGGATTTGGAGTAGGATAACCATATAGTTAGTGAGTCATCCAGAGGAGGACACTTTGGAGAATGAAAGGGAGCATCATGAATAATTTCCCCATGGCAACAACCAGGAAGTGGGAAGTGAGGTCACCCTATTACAGAACCACTTGTCCCACCCCTTCTCCACCCTCACAGCCTCAGACCCCTAGACCCGATGCAGCACAGCGGCCATTCACAAATAATTTGGCTGTGCCAGGAAATGCTACAGAGCTTGTTTAAAGGGATCTTCATGATGATGTGTGGCTGGTCAGTTATTGTTCCCATTTTATTATTGGAGAGGCTGAGGCCCGGAAGACTCTTGCCCGAGAACGCACAGCTGGTAAATGGTGGAGCTGGGGTTTGAACCTGGGGAATCTGGCTTTCCTTGGAATGATTATAATAAATATAATTTTAATGAATTGGTTTGGGCCACAAGAATTGTGCTGTAGAACGGGGGTTCCCAAGCTTCTCCTCAGATCTTCTCCCAACCTCTCTTAGCTGTCTTTAGCTCAGGGGTATCATTAGAAGGACCTCTGAGTGCTGAGGAGATGTGTGACGAGGGAGGAGGGAGGGAGGCAGGTGCACTCAGCTGAGGGGTTAGGAGCATAGGGTGGAAAGGTAACAGCAGGATCGGATAATGAAAGCTGACATTTATGAAGCATTGACTGAATACTGGGCTCTGTTTTAAGTGTTTTCAAGGTATGTCCTACTTTAAATGAAATAACATATCCTACTTAATCCTCCTCTAAATGAAGTAACATTATTATTCCCACTTTACAGATGAGATAACTGAGGCCACTTGCCCTCCCCTGCACCGCTGGTGAGAGGTAGATCCAGAATCACCCATTTGGTTTAAACATCATGCAGATTGTCCTTGAGGAAGAGGATGCCGCTGGCTCTGGGGTGGAGTCCCTTTCGCCTGCTTCTTCTAGTGTGCCCAGTGTGCCAGTGTTCAGAGGGGAGGGAGCCCACCGTCCAGCCTTCCCTGGGAGCCAGCCTAGAGGGTCTACTGACACCCCTTTCTGCTCCGATGTCCCGCTGCAGGAGGTGCAGGCAGGTAGCAGCGGAGCGGAGCGGCGGGCTATCTCTGCTGCTCTCCGAGGCAGCTCATTTTCATTCATGTTCTTTAAAGGCTTCTCTCTCTGTTTTTAAATGTAATTCCTCAGCTTTTAAAAAAAGCTTCACTCAAGTTGCTTTAATGAAACGAAAATGTGTCTGTTTTCTCTGCTGGAGCTGCCTGGGAAATTTCAATATAAAACAAACAAGTCAGCTTTTAAAATTAAATTTTTATGGGTGGCATTTCCTCATTTAATGGGAGGTACAAAAGGCTGAAGTAAAACCAATTAACACGGCGTTGGGACTGGGTGTTCAGCGAAATTAAACAACCGGAGCCCTGCGTGCCGGGAGCTGGGGGAAGTGAGCAGACGGAGGGTGGTGGCTGCGCGGTGCCCAAGAGCATTGGGGGCTGGGCGCTGGCGCGGGTGTCGCGCGGGCCTCCCCCGCGCCGCTGCCCCAGGACGGCGTGCCCGGGTGCCGGTGTGCACGTCTGGGCTGCGCGTTCAGATGGCAGGTGGTGGTAGGGGAGGAGCAAACAGGGGAAGGGTTGCTTTGGGTTCCTGGGGTCCTGCATCCCGGAGTCCAGAGTATGGCGACACCAGCCGGCGGCCAGCTATGGGCCTGACTCTGCTGAGGACAAAGGAAGTAGACTTCGCACTGACAGTTACAACTCGATCCTGTGAATTCTGGGCCATGGTGCCACAGCCCGCAGGTAGCCCCAGGAAAACAGTTTCAGAGAAAGGGTCTGGGCCACCTTTTCTGCTCTTATCACCCCTCCTCCCCTCACTGACTCTTTCTGTCCCCTACTGGGGCAGCTTTCTCCCCCTCCTTTCAGCTTTCTGACCCCTGACTCTATGGAGAGGGCCACTCTGGTCACCAGAACCCAGAGGAACAATCTGTGGGGGAAGATGAGCGTCCCACCTGCTCTGAGGCAGGAAATCCCGCCGGTTGCCACGGTCACTCCAGCACCCTGAGTCCTCCTCCGTAAGGCCTTTGAACCCAAAGGCACTTCTGGGCAGTTCTGCTGGCCAGAGACAGACCTCCAGCAGGGGTGCGTGCAGAAGGTGGGTGCCTGGCCCTGGCTCTTTTGGGGGGTGTCTTTGAGGGAATATCTGAGGTCGGAGGAAGGGGCTCCCCTGAGGTCAGAGGAGATGGGTGCCTGCGGGGGGTGTGGCCACAGATGCTGGCGCGAGGGTGCTTCCTGATGCAGGTCTGTGCGCTGATCCGTGACCTCCAAGGGTCCCGCCAACACCTGTCTGAGGATCCAGGTGAGGGTCTCTTTGAAACCAACCTGAGAAGCCCTAGGTTTATTTGTAAGCCTCTTTGAGACCTGTTTGAAGACCTAAAGACTGACTGGCCTGAGGACCAGTAGCATAAAAGCAGTAAAAATGACCCAAGGCCAAGGCTAACATTGACCCTTCTCCCTCCATACGATGAACAATAAATCTGGCCAACCTGAAAGTGGATTTTTATGGCCAGGGGCCTGGTACAGTGGCTGGTGGTGTTCCTTTGGTGATGTATGAAGTTGACTTCAAACCACAAAGCAGTTGACTAGAACACCTGTTCTCTCCCGACAACCAGCAGGCTGACCTTGACAAATCCGGCAAAGGCAACGCACGTCTTGAGAACATATCACCTGCCCGTCTTCCTGTAGTGAGTGACACAAAAAATTTGCCCTGCCTGAAATGGGTTTTAAAGATTTTTTTTTTTTTAATTTATCTTTAGCGGGGAAGGGTAGGAGAGAGGAAGAGGGAGAGAAATATCAATGTACGGTTGCCTCTAGTGTGTCCCCTGCTGGGAACTGGCCTGCAACCCAGGCATGTGCCCTGACTGGGAATCGAACCGCGATCTTCTGGTTCGCAGGCCCGCGCTCAATCCACTGAGCTACACCAGCCAGGGCGGGTTTTAAAGTATGAATAGGAGTTTGCCTGGTGAACGAGGTGGAAAGGACAGTATTGACCGAGCGACGCCAGAGAAGACACAGAAATGTGAAACAGTTCTCTGTGGGCAAAGGGGACCAACTCTAACGTCATTGGTTTTCCTGGAACCAGAATTTGCAGGAACGAGGCACGTGAGGACCACACGGAGTAAGGTAGGAGAGAGAGCCGGGCAAACTGTGAAGCGCGGTGCAGACCGAGACACGACTGTCACCACCCACCTCTCTGTCTGTCATGGGAGCCAAATGAGCCAGGGTGTGTGAAGTTGCATTGTAAACTGGAAACGTGTTCATAAAAATGTTAATACGTTTAAAGAGTAGGTAGATCAAGTGTGAAAATATGGAGATGAAGTAGACAATTAAAATATCTGCAAATTTCTCTCTTGAATTCACATTTTAGGAAATGTTTACAAACTGAGGATTCTAATTACTCTTCTCCCTCACACCTCTTTTCGGATGAATACGCTGTAAGAGTGTTAGAGTAGCTATTAAAAATATTGTCAATTTCCTGGTGTATCAGTTGGGACTCTTTAACAGGAAGTAATGAAAGACCCGGTGCAAAAGGGGTGTGTGGTGTGTGTGATGGAACGGCCAAAGGTAGCATGAATTTCAACATCTGTGTGCTCCACAGTGTGGTTTTCTGGGTGCTCAGGCCAGCTTCTCCATTCTGGTGCCAGCAGGTTCTTCCTCCAAATCCTGGGGAGAGAGAGGAACTTCCGTTTGGCCAACCATCTAGCAAAAATCTCTGAACTTCCCTTCTGATTGGACCCATTGGGTCACATGGGTGGGGAATACCAGGGCCTTTTGGCATAGGTCTGGATCTAGTGCCCATCCCCGAAACAATCACTGTGGTTCAGGAGGTAGAATGGGCACCCACGATACCTGGTCACTCAGGTGGACTGCTGGACTACAGGTGTGCAGACCTGGGTTCCTTTCTGGTTTCTGTCCTCATTGCTGATTCAGCATCTAAACTCCCTCCTTTGCAGGCATGGTATTATTGGTCCAGGTTGCGTCCCATCACCTCATACTCAAGCTACAACGATTTTATTTTTCAGCTGCTTCCTCAGTCCCTACTCTCTTTGTTCACCAAGGCATTTTTTGCAATAGCTGTTCAAAAGCCCAACACATTTAATCATGGCAAAGAATGCATATTACAGCTGATGTGATAAGACAGAAAACATAATTACAAAATTTAGCTATGGGAAAATTATCATCATTTGCCAAAGACACAATTTTATCACTAGAAAACCCAATAAAATTAACTCAAAATAATTAATTATGGCCAATAATAGAGTTTAATAAGATGCTGGAAACAGAATAATAAAAAGAAGAAAAAAAGCTTTTTTTTTATAACAACAATAATTAGTTTTAAAATATTGTAGTAGGTTATTTGGAGAAGAGGGTTTCACTTTTTTTTTTTTTTAAACTTAATGTGGATGCTCACTTGGGGAAAGTTGATTTAGGGAAACCATGTTGTTTTCTAGAAGTGGAGACATACATGACCTTGAATTAGGCCTCCTCCCCACCCTTTAAAAGAAAATCACAAGGATGGATCTTTGATCAAATAAGGCAAACACCACCTGTTTTTATAAAAAGAGGCCTAGAAGAAGAAATCTAAGTGCAGGAGGCAGACTGAAATGGTAAATATTGTGTTTTGTGATGATAGCATTTCAGCAGTTTGCTATAGACTGACCTGGTTTTACTGGCTGGAGGAGGAGCAAAAGAGATTAGGGATTTTCAGGTGTGTGTGTGTGGGGGGGGCGCTGGGGAGGGAGAGGGAGAGAGCAAGAGAAAGAGAGAGAGCAGGAGAAGGAGCAGCAAGACCATGGGGTGACAAGCAGCCCCCCAGGACTGTGTGTGGAACACACGAACGCCTTTCTGAGTTCCCAGATACTCAGGTATAATTCTCGAAATGTTAAAAACATAATTCTCCTGCTATACGTAGTGAGCACAATCAAAACATTACTTAGCTCAACGAGAGAATCCTTAAACAAAGGTGATTCGAAGAACAACATGAGAGGCTCAGATGAAAAACAACGATGGAATGAGATTACTGAATTAGATACAAAATTGGCCAATATCTCAGAGGGCAATGAAACCGTAGCCTTTGGGGTTATCTTCTCTACTGGATGGAAATCACTTGTACCTTATCAGTTTTCTACAAGTGAACATCTAACTCTACAGAGCACAGGCCCTAATCAATAGTAATTAGAATGTCAAACAAAGTCCCATGCCCCAGAGAGTCAGCTGACTCTAAATTGGCTTGTTGGCCAATTTATAGGACCTGAAGAAGACTCACAGCCATCTTTTTGCCGATTTCCAAGTTTTGAATAGGATGAGGGGAAAGGAACCTCATAGGGGGATGGGCTTGGTGCAATCTGAGTTTTAGGGGCTCAGAGGCATTATAGATGAGGCCCAGAAAAGAAATATAAACTGACCTTGAATTCCACCATGGCGGAGTGGGGTAGGGTCGGTCTGTGCCGGTGGGAAACTGGCCCTGTGCCCACCCCAGTGTGATGCTTTGAAACGCCCCTCCTTGGACTCAGAGGCACATCAACCTTTTTATTTTCTGGAAGTTTTTCTCTGCTTTGTGTTAAATTAAATTTTTTATTGTGGTAAAATATAAAATTATTTTTTATTGTGGTAACATAAAAATTACCATTTCAAGAATTTTATTTTATTTTTAAAAAGATTTTATTTATTTACTTTTAGAGAGAGGGGAAGGGAGGGAGAAGGAGAGGGAGAGAAACATCAATGTGTGGTTGCCTCTCATGCGCCTCCCACTGGGGACCTGGCCCGCAACCCAGGTGTGTGCCCTGACCGGGAATGGAACCAGCAACCCTTTGGTTCGCAGGCCTGCACCCAATCCACTGAGCCACACCAGCCAGGGCCCATTTCAAGAATTTTAAAGTGTACAGTCGAGTGGCATGAAGGACATTCCCATGGTTGTGCAACCATCTCCACTATCCCTCTCTAAAGGGTCTTCGTCATCCCTAACTGCAGCCCTGTACACATTAAACGCTGACTCCCCACTGTCCCCCACCCCACTTCCGGGGACCATCATTCTATTTTCTGTGTCTGTGACTCTAGGTTTCTAGGTTTCTTGTGCAAGTGGACCTTACAGTGTTTGTCTGCTGTGACCGGCTTACTTCACTTAGTACAATGTCCTCCAGGTTGATTCATGTTGTATTATGTGTCAGGATTTCATTTCTTTTTAAGGCTGAGTAATATTTTATTGTACGTATATGCTACAGTTTGTTTACCCATTCATCTATCAAGGAAACTTGGGTTACTTCCATCTTTTGGCTCTTGTGAATAATGCTGCTGTTCCATGTTGGTGCACAAATACCTGTTCAAACCCCTGCCTTCAGTTCTTTTGGGTATGCGAAGGGGACTTGCTGGATCCATGTGGTAGGATAATCGTTTAACTTTCTGAGGAATCACTATACTGTTGTCCACAGCGGCTGCACCATATTGATTTATTTTTAGAGAGAGGGGAAGGGAGGGAGAGAGACATCAGTGTGTGGTTGCCTCTCATGTGGCCCCCACTGTGGACCTGGCCTGCAACCCAGGCATGGGCTCTGACCGGGAATCGAACCCGAGACACTTTGGTTCGCAGCCCGCACTCAATCCACTGAGCTACACCAGTCAGGGCTGTGGTATTTTTAAGTAATAGTCATCTTAATGGATATGAAGTGAAAATTTTTAATTTTTAAGTAATTGCTGAGGGCCACTAATTATTAGAAGAAAGTTTGATTGAGAGTCTCTCCCCATTGTCTCAAATGGCAGGAATCTCTGTGGCTGATGCCTCCTAATTGAGGTCAGCCAGCTTCCAGGACCACTCCTAGAAGAAACAAGAAAGCCCACAACTGCTACTGCTCCTTCCTGCCACATGGTGTCACTGTTGAAGACTTGTCCTGCACAGTCTGATGGACATTGCTTGTCCATTGCTGTGCCAATGTCTCTGTTGGTTCAGCTCCCTCTGGGGGAGCCACTCCATCTCCCAGAGGAAACAATATGTCTTGGCAAAGATTACAGTTCCTCATTTAATTAGACAAATATTTACCGAGTGGCTACTCTGTGCCAGGCATTGAGCTAGGTTCTGGGAAAGCACCAGGACAAAACAGACGATGATCTCAGCCTTTCTGGGGACTAGACAATAAACAATGACCACAGTAAAAAAGTAGATTATAAAGCATGTTAAAGGGTGTTAAGCGCAATGGGGGAGTGAAAAAGTGAAACAGGGGAGAGGGCTTGGGGGTGCATGGTGGTATGCTGAGTGAGTGGTGTCCCGGGAAGGCACTGAAGACTGCCCGGAAGGAGGGGGGCTGCGTGTAGAGGAAGAGCTCCGGACCGATGGGTCAGCCAGATGGCAGGGCCGTGCTGGACCTGCTGGAGGTCAGAGTGAGCAAGGGGAGGGGTAACAGGAGAGGGATGTGGCCTTGGGGACCATCATGAGGACTTTGGCTTTTACTCTGAAGGATTCTGAGCAGAGGAATGACATAATCTGACTTTTTAAAAAAATGTAAGCACTTCTGTATTAGTTTTGAGGAGGCAATTAAAGACTTTATTTTTTTAGGACAGTTTTAGGTTCACAGCAGAAGAGAGAGGAAGGTGCAGAGATTCCCCATACACCCTGCACCTGCACACAAGCACAGCCCTCCCACATTGTCAGCATCCCCCTCAGAGTGGCACATTGGCTGTGACTGAAGAGCTGACAAGGACACAACGTTATCACCCAGGGTCCCTGGTTTACCTCAGGGTTCACTCTTGGTTGTACATTCTGTGGGTTTGGACAAATGCGTAACGACATATGAGGTCTGTCTGGAAGAAGTCCAGCCGTTGTTAATATAGCAAGAGCAGTTTGCATGACATCGAGTTACCCTGGCAGCCGAGGAGGGTGGACTGGAATGCACATGCGTGAACACCTTCACTGTACTGGTCAGTGCGGGTGGTTGGTGCCATTGAGTGAGCATGTGCACTGTGTGGCCATCACATTCAAAATGACTGAGTGAGTAGAACAACGAATCTGCATTGAATTTTGCATTAAGCTTGAACATTTCTCTGCAGAAACTCTTTGGGTGACTCAGAAGGCTGCAGCTGTAGACAACTGGTGATTGGCGGCTTCATCACCACAACACACCTGCTCACGTATCGCATCTCTTGCAGAGGTTTTTTGTGAGACATTCAAATCACTCAGGTCACTCAGTCCCCCTACAGCCCAGATTTGGCACCCTGTGACTTCTGGCTTTTCCCAAAATTAAAATCACCTTTGAAAGGGAAGAGATTTCAGACTGTTGATGAGATTCAGGAAAATATGATGGGGCAGCTGATGGTGACTGGGAGAACTGTGTGAGGTCCTAAGGTGCCTACTTTGAAGGGAACTGAGGCGTCATTGTCCTATGTACAATGTTTCTTGTATCTTCTTCAATAAACGTCTCTATTTTTCATATGACATGGCTGGACACCTTCTGGACAGACCTCGTATATCCACATTATGGTATCGTACAGAGTAGTTTTACTGCCCGAAAAATCCTCTGTGCTCTGTGACTTACGTTTGAAAAGATTCGCTCTGGCTAACTTGCTGAGAGCAGACGGAGGGGTGGGAGCAGGCACAGAAGCAGGGGGCCTGTTGGGGGAGGCTCTTGGATCCGGTGATCCTGAGTCACAGGCATCAAGGCTCACAAATCAGTGCAGCCCTGAGCCTGGCCCCCGCCCCAGCCTCCTCAGCAGATCTTCCTGCTTTACTCCAGTCATCCTCGAGTCAGGGGGGCATTGAAGAGAGCCCCTGGTGATCGATGTCCTACTGTGCACCGGGCCATGCTTCAGGGGCTTGCTGTTCATTATTTCATTTAATCTTCGAAGGCCTTCCTGAGGAAGGGTTGCTCCACAGACATCTCAAAGCCCACGCTCTGGGTGGAATTGTGTTGCTTCCTCCCAATCCACATGCTGAAGCCCATATCCCCCGTGGGTGGTGTTTGGAGGCGGGGCCTCTGGGGGTAGTAAGGGTCAGATAGGGTCATGAGGATGGGGCTCCCATGATGGCATTAGTGCCCTCAGAAGAGGAGATATCAGAGAGCTCGTCCCCCTTCCCCTCCCTCTCCTCTGCCCCTTCCCCATGTGCAGGAAAAAGCAAGTGATCCCACGGTGAGAAGGCCTCTCTGCAAGGCCAGGAAGAGGGCGCTCACCAGAACTGAACCTGTTGGCACCTTGACCTTGGACATCCCAGTCTTCATAACTGTGAGAAATAAATGTCTGTTGTTTAAGCCACCTAGTCTGTGGTGTTCATTATAGCAGCCTGAGCTAAGACAGCCCATTCTGCAGACAGTGGAGCCGAAGCTCCAGGGTTTAGGTGCCCAGGTCACTTGTCTGGTGGGAGTTTGGGGAGCCAGAGAGAACAGCACCTGGGGGAGATCTGCCTGTGGGACTGGGGGTGCCTGACACTGGGGAGTGGCAAAGGGACAAGGCCAAGTCTTGAGGGGACTGGGCCTCGTGGACCTCTGCTCCCTGGGACTGTGGGCCGAGGTGGCAGCCTCTCCATGCAGTTTCCCAGAGGCCTGACTCTGGCTTTCCAAGGGTGCAGGGTCTATCTGGGTTCCCACGGAGACCCTTTCTTCTGGCCTCCTAGCCTTGCTGATGCCTTGAGCTGTGCAGGCTGGCTCTCCTGGAGGTGGCAGGTGATGGCAATGGTGCTGGTGCCCACGGGGGGTGGGGGGGGTGCGGGGGTGGGATGGGGGTGTGGAGAAGGCACCAGGGTCCTAGCACAACTCCACAGGGCCTGCTGGCTGCTCACTCTCCGAGCTGGTGATGAAGAGGGCAGAGAGTTAATGACAGTAATAGCTTTAATTATTTTTTTTGGTTTGGAGAGTCATAAAATGTGACAGCTCGATCAGTGCTAATCATAGTAATTAGCAGGGGCTGGGGGCTGTGCTGGGACGGCAATTGTTAACTAAGGAGAAGCGACAGCCTGCAGAGACAAAGAGAGGAACGAACGAGCGATCTGTTTCCCTTTCTCTTCTCCCTCCCCTTTCTCTCCTTCCCTCCCACTGCTCTGGCCTCTCCTCTCCTCTTCCCCCACCTCACCTCCCCGCTCCTCCCTCTGCCCCACCCCCTTTGGAGGGTGCCCTCTCTGATGGTGACAGTGACTGCAGGGATGGGGGTGGCAGTGGTGGCCTGGCTGGCCTCAGTCACAGGTCTGGAGGGAGCAGCTGCTCTGGGGACAGCAGGGGGGCGGGGGTGGGAGAGAGGGGAGGGGGGAGTTCAGCCAGCAGCGGAGGTCTGTGCCTGCTCTGGCACACTCCTCCGGGGCTCCTTCAGGTCTGGGCGGCTTCACACAGTCTGCTTTGTACCACACACCTTGACCCTTACAGATGAGCCAGGGAAGGAGCAGAGCCGCATCCCTGAGTGAAGTGGGGGTTGGGGTGGGGAAGCCTCAGGGAGTAGAAATTGGGTCACCTGCCTGCTTCCCTTACCCCTAGCCAACCAAGCATGGTATGCTCAGCCAGCATTTCCTGAACGCCTATTCTTTGGCTGGCTGGAGTTTCACTGGGGACCCAGGCTCCCCATCAGATGGGGAACTAGATGTACAAGAAGTAATGACCACCAAGGGCGGCATCAGAGGAGCAGTGCTCAGGCCCAAGATGCCAACTCTTGGACAGTCAGGGAAGGCTTCCTGGAGGAGGCGGCAAGGCCATCAGTGGAGACTTTCCAGAAGAGGCAATGTTTGCTGAGTCTTGCAAGATGAGTAGTAGTTTCCTGGACATGAAGCATGGGGCAGGAGGAATCCAGACTGAAGAGAGGGGAGGGTGGGAGATACAGAGAAAGAAATTGCTTTGGGCTAGATTGTGAGGGGCCCTGAAGACCACACCATGGAATGTGGGCTAGACCTTGCCTCTGAGATTTCATATGTGGGGCCTGGGAAAGGGTTGGAGCCAGGTAGCTTTTATTTTTATTTTTATTTTTACTTTTATTTTTTAATGGAGAATAAATGAAGACAGGTAGGTAAAGCACATGGCACAAAGTGAGTGCGCAGTGGATGACAACAATGCCGGTATTGGTGATGAGAACAAAGTGCCCAGCTGGGGACAGTGTCCCAGGGACACACGGACACACTTACACAGGTACCTGGAGACACAGTTACACACAGATGTGTAAGCTGCAACCACACAAAAGCACAGAGACACAAACACAATCACCGCCCCCTTGTCCCCAGGTGAGTATAGGGAGAAAGACCCTCACAGCTGTAGCCGGGTGGCTCATTGATTGGAGCATCATCCCACACACCAAAAGGCTGTGGGTTTGCTTCCCGGTCAGGGCATATGCCTGGGTTGCAGGTTCAATCTCTGGTTGGGCATATATGGAAGGCAACTGATCAATGCCTCTCTCTGGCATTGATGTTTCTCTTTCTCTCTCTCTCCATTCCTTTCTTTCTAAAAATCAATAAACGTATTCTTGGGTGAGGAAAGAAAAGAAAGAAAAGAAGAAAAGAAGAAAGAAAAGAAGAAAGAAAAGAAGAAAGAAAACAAAAAAGAAAATAAAAGAAAGACAAACTCTGACAAACAGACACACTCACCATGTCGGCTCTGCAGAGGGGCTTGCTAAGGCCAGAGGTGTACCCCAACTCCTCCACCTTGTCATCCTGCTCCCTGGGACTGTGGGCTGCAGGGCTGGGGAGACGTACTCCATGCAGATCAGCCCAGCAACCCCTCTGCTCTGCCAGGACATGACCTTTGGCCCTGCAGCTGGAGAGCCTGAGGTCCGCCACCAGGAGGAACCATCCAGCTGAGAAGGCAGCTCTCTGCAGGCAGGGCCAACGCTGACCACCCCAGGCCTGCCAGATGGGTGAGGCAGACAGACCTGGTTCGAACAGGAGGCCGTTTCACCCTGAGCAGAGTTCTTACCCTCTTCCAGGACCAGGGGCTCAGAGACACGGGGACCCTGCCCTGGCGGGCTCAGGTGGAGGAGATGTGACCTCAGCCTGGAGTGTGTCACGCGTGGTGCATGCAGATCTCGGCTGTGGCTGAGGGCATGTGAGGGACGACAGAGGAGCAGCGAGGTGTCTGGGGTTGGTGGGGAGCTGCTGTTCTGGGATGCTGCATGTGGGCAAAAGGGGCTTGCCGTGTGCCAGGCACTGTGCCAAAGTGTGTCACTCTAACACCTGATGAAGGGGGTGTCATTAGTGTCCCACTTTACAGATGTGAAACTTAAGGACCTTGGGCAATTCACACAGCTCAGAGTGGGTGGAGGCTGAAGGGAACCCAGGCAGCTGGGCCTCAGAGTCCTGCTCCATCAAAGCATTCCCCATGCCACATTTGATGGTCTGTCCCTGCCAGTTCCCCATACTGTCCTCTTTGAGGACAATAGTGACTTTGTCCTTGTGGTCTCAGTAGCCAGCACAGGCCCAGCACAGGGCAGTAGTTCAGCATTTCTGGATGGAGGGAGGGAGTATGGGGAAGGGAGGGGGAGAGGCGAGGAGGGATTAGAGGTAGGGGCTGGTCCCAAGGGTCTCGGGCACCTCAGAACTCCTGCCCTGTCTTCATACCCATTCCCTGCCTGTCGGCAGCTCTCCTGCTTCTGCCACCACCTCCAGAGCCTCCAGGTCTTTCAAAGCTCAGCTGTCTGCTTGTCCAATTCTATTTTCTTACCAGACAAACGAGGGGCTGGATCCACCTTCCCGTTCACAACGACAGGCTGGTTGTCAGCTGCAGTGGCATCTGTTCTTGTCAGAAAAATTAAGAGGGAAGTGAAAGAAGCCACAGCCCTAAGACTGCAGGCTGGAGAGAGAATCTGGGCCTGGCCCCTCCTGGGAAGGCCCTCTCAGGGTCCCTCAGGAGGCGCTGGGGCAAGGGGGCGCAGGCCTGGCCAGGGCAAGTCCAGCTTCTCCACCAACTGTCTCTTAAGTCAGGAGTGTGGAGGACAGTGTGGCCTCTGGGGCCCACCCTGGGCTGAATCCCAGCTCCCGACTCCCCAGCTGTGTGTTTGGGCAGGTTACTTACCTTCCCTGTGCCTTAGTTGTCCCATCTATAAAATGGGGGTCATGTTGTGAGGCTTAAATGAATTGCTGGATGTAAAGTACTTGGAACTGAATACACCTGGCACTTGGTCAGTAAGTGTTTTGCTGGTGTTGGGATTCTTGTCTTTCTCTCCCTGCTCTAGAGGTCGCTCCTGTGACTGAGGGGCTCAGCCCACCGGTCTGGTGGAGCAGAGTGGGGGGAGCCCCCAGGGGACCGGCAGATTGGAGAAAGCTTCATTCAATTTACAAAGCGTTATTGACCCCAGGCTCCTGGTCCCTGCCCATGCGAGTCCCAGGTCTGGTGTGGGGAGGCAGACATGTCACAGAGACTGGTGACAGGTGCGTATGTAATGCTCAGGAAAAAGAGGAGGGCCCTGGCCGAGTGGCTCCGTTGGTTGGAACGTCATCCTGTACTTCCAAATGTTGTGGGTTCACTCCCTGGTTGGGACAGGTACTGGAGGCAATGGATCGATTTTTCTCTCTCACATCTTCCTTTCCTTCCTTCCTTCCTTCCTTCCTTCCTTCCTTCCTTCCTTCCTTCCTTCCTTCCTTCCTTCTTTCTTTCTTTCTGCCTGCCTCTTTCTCCCTTTCTCTCTAAAATCAATACACATATCCTCAGGCGAGGGTTAAAGAAAAAAAAGAGGAGGAAGCAATAGTAGATGTGAAGAGTGGCGAAGCGAGGAGGTCAGGCAAGGCCTCCTGGAACAGGTGGCGCGAGCAGAGGCGGGAGAGTAGGAGTGTGCTGGGCAGCCCCAGGGCAGAAGGCCTTCCAGGGGTGCTGGGACCCCGGGTGAGGGGCCTGCTCAGAAGCGTTCAGGAGCCTGAACTTTATCCTAAGGTCAGTGGGGGAACCAGGGGTGTGGAGTAGACAAGAATGCTGTCAGCTTGAGGGAGGTGGCTTGGACAGCTGTTGGAAAATGGATGGGCACGGGAGAGGACTGGAGACACCTCTGTGGTGGGTTCCCTTCCCCATTCATCCCTGTAGCCTCAGACACCATGGCCAGCCCGGGTCATTGGCATTACTGGCTACCATTGAGCAGCTGAGCAAAGGAATGGACCTCCGGGATCCTTTCAGGCCCGGGACGGGTGGGGCAGAGAGGTGGCTGGGTCGTCGAAGGAGGCGCAGACTGAGGGTCTGGGGCCTCTTGGAGAGGGTTTGAACACTTCCCTTCAGCACCACGCTCTTCTGGCTTCCTCCACATCTCAGCCTGGAATCCGCCCTGGTGGGGAGAAGCCGGTCGTCCACGCGGCTGTGCTCGGCCGGCTCTGTCCAGCAGGGGGCAGCCGCAGTGCGCGGATGGTCGCGCCCCACAGCCGCAGCTCGGCTCTGCACCATGAGCTCTTAGAAAAAAGTGTTCGGAGGGTATCAAGGGCTTCCCGGATGAGCTAAAGGGTAGGGCGAGACACACCTTCTGCCTGAGAACTGGGACCTGTCTGCAGGACCCTAGAAGCCAGACGGGTTGCTCCAGTAATTTCAACTCTGAAAGTGCATTGGAATCACCGGGGGAGCTATCAAACATACCCGTGCTCGGGGCCCAGCCCGGACGAATGGAATCAGAGTTTCTGGGGTTGGGGCCCAGGCGGTAATTTAAACTCCACCCGCCTTGTGGTTCTTATGCACATGGAGCTACCTGGTGGCAGGGCCCTCCTTTCCCTCCTTTCCCTCCTGGGGTAGGTCTGCCTCACCAACTAACATCTCGTGGCCATGACTACGGTGGGTCTGAGGGCCCTCCAATCAAGACCTCTCCAGGCTGAGAGAAGGTGGCGAGCAGGGCACACCGCGAGGAGGCACCGGCTCCCACCTGGCCCAGGATGAGGAGTTCAGAGTGGGCTGCAGCGTGTGTGCACGCCACAAGCATGTCTGCGTGTGCACAGGCACATTCTCGTGTGAAGGTACTGGATGCCTACATGCACGGAAAGGTGTTCCTCGGGGCACGTGCCGTCTGCACGGACATGTGAACTTTAGCCTGCGTGCTCCACGTATGTGTCAGTTAACATGAGCGTTGCTTTAGGCCCGCCGCTGTGAGCTGCCTCTGCGCCCGCATGGGTGTCCCTGCGTCGCCGTGTCTCACGCACGTGTGCGGCTGTCTGGGGCTGGCCTGCGTGCGCTCCTGTTCTTGGGTCTTTAGGACCCGATGACGGATTTGAAGCTTGGCTATTTGAAGGCGTTTTTCCTCTCGCTCTCTCGTCTTCCAGTCTGATCGATATGCTGCTCCCGCGCAGCCTCCCCGAAGACCACACACGGGCGAGTTCTGTGTGGACAGAGTCAAGTGTGGGCTTAGAAAAATCCACAGCGGCCCCTGCAGCAACAGGGCTTTCAGTCGGCCTCCAGGTGGGCGGGCGGCCGGTCTTGCTGGCAAAGCGTTCTCAGAGCTGATGTGCCCTCGGGTGTCTGCTGTGTTCCCCGGGTATCCAGGCCCTCGGCCCCTCCCCCACCCCCTTGGAAAAAAACCGGGGCAGGGAAGGAACTAAGGAGAGCCTGATGGAGACGTGCCACCCTCCCGGGCACGCTGATTCTTTGACACCACTTCATATCAGTATTCCTTATGTATCTGTTCGACATCTATTTGGGGTGCGTGCGTGTGTAAAAGTGATATTCTATTGGTAAAACTGTGACCTGCTTACGGTAAACAGTGGGATTTATTGCAGGCCCTGAGCATAGCATACATTTTCATGTATTCGGAGTTGCCTTTGATATCAGAGTTGCCCCGTCATTTATAATTGGAGGTGCATTGTCACTCGCTGTGAGGACGAAGATGACTTACAGAGATGTGTTTCCGAAGTTTGTTCCCATAGACAGGACTCTATCAGGCATTGTTCGCTTTGGAAATTTCAGCCAGCTCTGCAAGGCCACGGCTACCCTAAATACATACTGCCTTTTTGTGAGTTAGAAGAAGGGGCCTCGTTCAGGCTGTCCCGTTCTTGGGGACACACAGCTTTGGGGGTGGAGGAGGGTGGGACTTCAGGCCACTCCCCACCTCGGCCCCCCTTGGCCCTGGGTTGGGTGGTGGGGGGTACCTGCATGTACCCGTGTGATGGAGCAGGCCACGCTTGTCTGTGTGAGGGTTGGTGGTGTGCACCGGCTTTGTGTGCGTTGGTTGTATAGTGGCCATTTGCATGCATGGAGTGTACATTGCGTGAGGTCAGGGCCTGGGTGAGGCGTGTGATGGACTGTATGTCGGATGTCTGGGTGTAGTGAAAATGGGTTTTGTGTGGGCGGGGCCTTCTGTGGGGGGATGGAGGAGGGTGCGTGTATAGTGAGTGTCACGCTGCACGGGACGGGTCGTGCAGGTGAGGCAGGTGCGATGCGAGTGCCTTCCATTGGGTCAGGTGACTTGGGAGTGCCTGCATGTGCAGGGTGTGTGGTGTGTGGTGTGTGTGGTGTGTGTGGTGTGTGTGCATACCTGTGGGTGAGGTTCCTGGGGACAGGTTCAAGTCCTCAGCCCTTCTGGCCTCCTTTGGGGCTCTCTCAGGGTGCTCCGGGGCCAGCCTGGTACCTCAGGGCTAGATGCCGACTTTGGGGATCCACCCTGAGCAGGTTCCAGGGCTCACCCACACCCTGGCAAGGGTGACAACTGAAGACAGTGACACTTTCTCTCTTTCCTCTATTCGGGCAGGCAGCTGGCCCGGGCTTCCTCGCCTCTGGGGAGGTTTGTGGTTTGTCACTGGGAAGGAAAAGACATCTGAAAGGCACTTCTCTGTCGCAGTTTCATTTCCCCAAAGCTGGAGCCTCTCTAGGGATTAAACTGGGTGTCCTGGTAGGTGAAGGGAGAGAAAACTGAAAAAAGAGGACGAATTTCTCCCAACTGGATTGAAGGGAGAACCTTTATGGACAAAGGACTGGGAGGTGAGGGAAGTCTGGGGTTGCCCAGGCGAGGGGACTCGTGTCTGCAACTTGGCAGGGCCTTTTGTTTTACTTATTTATCTTTCGGGATTTTATTTATTTATTTTTAGAGAGAGGGGAAGGGAGGGAGAGAGAGAAGGAGAGAAACAACGGTGTGCGAGAGATACGTCCATCGATTGTTTCTCACACGCCCCTGAGTGGGGATCTGGCCCGCAACCCAGGCATGTGCCCTGACTGGGAATTGAACTGGCGACCCTTTGGTTCACAGCCCACATTCAATCCACTGAGCCACACCAGCCGGGGCTTGCTTTATTTTTAAATCTTCATCTGAGTTTCTGTCCTTTGATTGTTGAGAGAGAGAGAGAGAGAGAGAGAGAAACATCTATGTGGGAGAGAGACCTCGGTAGGCTGCCTCTTGTATGTGCCCTAACTGGAGATTGAACCTGCAACCTAGGTGTGTGCCCTGACCAGGAATGGAAACTTTTGGTGTACTGGGTGATGCTCCAGCCAACTGAGCCACCTGGCCAGGGCTTCCCGGCAGGGTCTGGGAGGAGGGAAGGTCCCTGGGGGACCGTCTGGTTCCCAGCCTTGCCAAGTGTGCTGGTGGGGGAGCTGAAGGAGTACCGGGGGCCTGGACAGTGGGCACCTCCAGAGCAATCACTGTTGAGAGAAGCCCCCTCCCCCAGAACCTTGACACTTCACTGCCAGTTCTTAGACCCTGGGTGCATCGATGACGGCAGGATAGTGAGCAAGTCATTGAGCTTCATCTGTAAAGCGGAGATGAGAATACATCTCCCTCCTGATGACGAGATTAAATGAGATAATAGTGATGCTAGTCCACTCTTAGCAGACCGTCTACCGAGCACGCTCCGAGGGCTGCACACACAATAACACACTTAGCCATCATGTTATCAACCCTGTGCAGTAGATACTCCTGTAGTTTCCATTTTACAGAAGAGGAACCTGAGGCGTTAACTTGCTCAAGGTCTGAGACTGCTGACGGGCACCTGAGCCTGCCCCTCTGCAGAACGATGCCAAGTTCAGAGAACACAGAAAGTGTTTGCCCCACACAGGGACAATGTCCCCTTCCAGAAGCACTTGCCTGGGAGGTACCAAAACCGAAGGCTGTCGTCGGCGTGTGATGTGTGCAGGACCCTTCCTGGACCAAACTGGAGATTCCTGGGCTCGTGAGCGAGTCCTCGGGGGAACATGGCTGGTCGTCCAGAACCACCTCCAGCTGCCTCCCCTTCTCTGGCACTGAAAGGCCCGAGTTCCCCTCAGCAAACCGCTCGGTGACTCTGTCATACTCAGGGTTTGTTTTGTTTATTTCTTATTATTGACTTTAGCCCAGCTGGGTTTGCTCTGCTCCTGGGCAGTTTTCAGTAGGTGTTAGCTATGGTGTAGGAATCTCTATCTGCATACTTAAGTGTGCAGGAAATACCACATTCCACTTTTGGAGCTAAGTTGGAGGGGTGTGTGTGTGTGTGTGTGTGGTGGAGGCGGGGGTTCCTGTACCCAAGGTAGAGTGAAGCTGTAGGCCAGGGGTGTCAAACTCAATTTCACCAGGGGCCACATCAGCCTCACGGTTGCCTTCAAAGGGCCAAATGTAATTCTAAGACTGTATAATGTAACTACTCCTTAATAGTCAAGCAAGAGCTCGGTGCTGCTGCCAGGTAGACACAAGGTGCCAGGCTGGATAAAACAAGGTGGAGGGCTGGATTCGGCCTGCAGGCCTTGTGTTTGCCACATGTGCTGTAGGCCAAGAGGGCAGGGTTGGGGGCACTGGTGAGGGTGTCCCCCTGGGAGGGCAGAGAGACAGCTCAGCAAGTTGGGGCAGGGACTGCTGCAGAGGAGAAGCACCTTTGCTGAAGTGACGCCTGGCTTTTCTCCCTGGGGACGTGCCGGGACGCCTGTCCTGACGTAGCGGTCAGAAGCACCCTGCTGTCTGCGCCCTCTCAGAGCGCTTTACCTGGGCTCTGTGAGGGCGCCGAGCACGGCCTGTCTTGAGTCGAGGTGTTGGCTCCGTTCAATTCAATGTGGCTGGGTTCTGTGCCAGGCACGGAGGGTTCAAGAGTGAGTACATTAAGCTTGGTTCCTGCCAGAAGCTCAGCGGGCCCCAGCCAGGCAGGCACGTGATGGAAGAGGTGCTGCCATGAGAGTGGGTTCGGGGAGCATCGGGCTGTAGTTTCTAAGCCAGGCTGGGGGTCAGCGAAGCCTTGCAGACAGACACGGTGTCCAAGGCAAGACTCAGGGAGGAAGGGGAGAAGGCTGCAGGTGGAGAGGATGCTTCAGGCAGGGCTGGTGTGTGGTGGGGGCAGGCGGCCAGGGAGTGGGGCCTAGAGATGATTTTTCTGGAACCAGAGACGTCTGGAAAGACATGGGGGATGGGAAGGAGGGAAGCCGGAGTGGCGGGCTGGTTCCCATCTCAGAGCAGGCTCGTGTGGGGCTTTGCAGGAGGCCTTGCACTGGGGAGTGTGAACTTGACCTCTGGGTCACCTAGAGCTGCTGAAGGGGACTGACGCTGGCTGTTCGGGATGAGATGCTAAGAGTCTGATCCCCGGAGCTGGGAGCAGCTGGCTCCAGCGCACCCCTGGTTGGAGGGAAGCAGAGACCATTTCTCTTACTCGAGTCAGTGAGCAAGGGAGCTCCTCTCTCATTGGCCTCTGTCCCTTCTCCAGAGTTAGCACCAAGGCCCAGAAATGGTCCAGAAGGACAGACAATGAAGAAGAACCCTCGGGGGCATCCCATTTAATTTCCTGAAGGGGTCCGTTTGAGCCAGCTCTCATGTGATCAGATCTCAGGGCTGATGGGCAGAGAGCACACTGGGATGGGAGACTGATGAGCTGATGATAATAATTATGACAATTATGCAACATACACAAATAATAATTACTGAAAACCATGATTATTATTATTTTTGTGTATGTGTGAGATGTCTCCAGCTTTTTGGAACTGCACAGAAGCATCAGATGCCCCCTTTTCTGTGGGTGTGTGGGTGTCGCAGCCAAGCTCGGGCTGCGTGGCGGGAGATGGAGTCCACATCCCCCTCTAGATGGCTGTCTCCCGCCCAGAGCCTTGCTGGCGTCCAGCCTTCCTCACCCAGTGCCGGGTCTGAGGAGGCCAGACTGCAAGGTCTGGAAAGACAGGGGCCCCCGCCCCCCCCCCCCCCCAACGCTGGCTCCCATGGCAGAGACTCACCCTCACTGAGGACACAGCCATTGGTAGGGGGTGAGCCGAGAGAGGGCAGTGATTAATTTGGGGGAAGAATTCAAAGTCTCAGGGGCCCACGTGCCTCTCCCATGAGCTAGTTTCTTGTTGGTTCACAGTGGATTGCATACTGGGCCCAAACGGGGTCCATCGGATTCTCTTTTCTGCACATTTAGAACGTGGACCCGGAGAAGGCAGGGTTAGGCTGTCTCACTGAGAGGTTGGGAGTGGGTAGCTGTTCGGATGGACTGCAGACGGCAGAGAGCGCGGACCGACCGGTTCCCGGTGGCCTTCTGCACTCCAGTTCCAGTCCTCTTCTACGACGTTCCCTGGGTCTTCGTGGTAACGCCCAGCCACGCCCACTCGGGGCCTCTGTGACTTGCAGCCAAGATTCTAAGCAGGGCTCTATTGCAAAGAGCTGTGGGTGTTTTGGATTTACGGGTCAGAGGTCCACTCGGGCCAGCGCACACCAGACCCTAGTGACATGATAAGGGCGCTCTCATGGAAACCAAACAAGAGGAGCTGTCACAGAGCTGGGATACTGAGGCAGACTGGATTTAAGATGGTGCCAGGACTTCCACAGCAGGAAGGAGTTCAGTAATTCTATGAACATGACTCAGGTTCAAGTCCTTGTGCCTGCTTTTTTTGTCTTGCTATCAATTCTTCTAGTTCAAAGTCCTGAGAGAAGAAATCTGATGGACTCAGCTGATGACCATTGTCTCTTTGGAGAGCCTTTTGTGTCAGGCCATGTGATAGGCTATTAGGTAGCCTATGGATGAGCTGCTTTTGAGTCAGGTGCTCATTTACGGCCCAATTAGATGTCAGCTCGGAGCAGGATGCCTTTGGTGGGGTGGGTTCAAACAGAAGTTGGCTGCATAGTGATTGACTTGTCCTGTGTGAATGCAATTCAGAGGTGATGATGAGTCCCAGAAGGTTCTCGAGGATGTGATAGGATCAAATCTGGGACTTGGGAAAAGGATAATTGAAGGTGGAGAGGGGAGGCCGGGAGGCCAGGTGATTGGCTGTGATTCAGTGACCTGAAGGTCGCTGAGAAGTGGCTTCTTGGTAATCACCTGGAGGTCGAGCCAGGTCACCAGTGGAACTGAGGGCATAATTCCCAACAACCCCCTTGTGTGGGGTCTTCAGGTGAGTTCACACTCATGGATTCACTCGAGCTCTATCATTTCCTTGAGAAGGAGGATGTGCAGGGCCCATCACTCCCATTTTACAGGTGAAGCAACTGAGGCTCTGAGAGGTTAAGTGACTAGCTGAGAGTCATGCAGCTGGTCAGGGAAGGCGGGACTGGCATCCAAGTCTACCTAAAAGAAAAGACAAACTTCTGAACCTAGAGGTCGTTATGTATTTTAGTCTTTCCTTAGCTCTATGATAACAGGATGGCATGAGAGTTTTATAAGTAAGTCACTGATAAATGTTACGGACTTATAATGTGCTGAATTTTGCGTTACACGTTTAGGCCTCACAACAGTCCTACGAGGTGGGCACCATCCTCCCTCTATTGGCAAGAATAACAAAGACAGATGACGCCCAGCCCTGGCCATGGTGTGCGACGAGGGCTCTCGTATCACTGGGAGCGAGAATTGCTATAAGTGTTAGGGCGCAAAATGAACGGTAGACATTAAAATTTGAAATTCAAACATCCTCTGATTCACAAATACCTCTTTTGGGAGTGAGAGCATCGGGACATAAGGCTACATGTACAAAGGCATTCATTGCAGCACCGTTTGCAGGGAAGAGGATGAAACAATCGAACATCCATCGAGGGGGGTGCGGGGGAAGAAGCCCTGGCTCAGGGTGCTCTGGGTGGCTCCCAGGCAGTGCGGGGAGGGACTGATGTCCTCATGCGCTGAGCAGGAGGTTGTCCATGGTGTGTGAAGTGAACAAAGCAAGTCTGACGTAACGTGAACCTGATTTTTAAAATTAAATAGAAAGAAATAAAAAGAAAAAAGCCCACGTATTTTTGTGTGTGTTTGTATGGGTCTAGAAAATTATATGAAAGGATGTGCACCATCTGCTATGACCTCAGGGAGAGGGTTTGAAGGCAGGGAGGGGGAGAACTTGGTGTTACTCAACCAATGGTGCCTGGGAGAGTCATGGGTGGCTTCACGGAGGTGGTGACATTTGAGTTGCATTTTGCAGGGTGAATGGGAGTTTGCCAGACAATGAGGGTGGGAGAGGAGGCCAGTTCAGGCAGAGGTGCAGAGAAGCGAACGCTCACGAGTGGGGAGAAAGGGCAGTAGTCCTGCGGGGTGCTGCCTTGGCCGTTTGCCCTGAGCCTCCACGAAGGGAGTAGCTGTGAAGATAGAAAGGGTATCATGTAGGTGCAGTGCCTGGGCACCGTGGGCCTCGGCTCCTGCTCTGTGAACTGGACCGTCTAGTTCCTGCTGCATCAGAATAGGGACTAAGGATCCTGTGCGACACATGCATGTTAGGTACAAAGGATGGAGCAGGGGTGAGGCTGCGGGCAGCGGGGTACGTGGGCAGGGCGTCGCCCCCTTCATCGCCCCCTTCCTTGCTTCTTCCTCCTCTCCTTCAAATCCCTCTTTGTTTTCTCCCTCAATCCTCTCCTTCCAATCCCCTTTGACCCCTGCCCTTCCCTCCCTCCTCCTCACTCCTCCCCCCCTTAAAATCCCTTTGCCCCCTCCCAGAGGCACCTTCAGGGAGAGGGGCTCTGTGGAGTGTTTTACTGCAGGACAGTTGGTCAGCCGCTCGGCTGGACACACCATGACCCTTCTCAGTCCCTCTCGTACCTCCCTGATCTGGGCAGCTCGGGCAGGACCACAGCTGTGATGCCAGATCAACAAAGGCAGAAAATTCTGCCTTTTCTACTTCCTGGCCGAGTGACCTCAGTTACGTGGCTTAGTATCCCTGGGCCGCAGCTTCTTCATCTGTCACCTGGGCATGAGGATTCTTCTCTCACGGGATTGTTGTGAAGATTAAATTGTTTCTCATTATTTTCATCCTAGCATTGACTCTGTAGATCCAGATACAAAATATTTTCTTTGTTAATCTGCTTTCAGTCTGGTTTTGGTGGCGGTTCTGGTGAAGTCTTCAAAGTCTGCGAGTGAATCAAGGCAGCAGAGCCCACCTGGAAGAGGAGAGCCCCAGGGTGTGGTGGGCTCCCTGGGAGGGGTAAAGGGGGCAGTGCAGCGCAGCTAGCTGGGGGCAGGCAGCAGGGAATTTAAAGGCTCCCAGCACCCGCCAGAGCCCCCGCCTGGCTCCATGTGTGCGAGGGACCCTGGAGAGGGCCCGTTCGTGGAGACGGAAAGAGCCGAGAGTTACTAATGGTGTTTGTAGTTGTAAGCCCCACTAATGACTGCAATCATGGACGTTGTAATAACGCGTGTAATGAAAGCTCTAGCAGCGAATTAATAGATCCGTTGTGACTTTGATGAGCGTGCTGAATGGGCTGAAGCACACTTCTACGTGCGCAGGCCTGGGCGCAGCCTGGCAGAAGTGGGCCCGTGGGGGCGGGAGAGGGCCTGGGGCTAAGGGGCAGTCCTGGAGCGGGCAGGCCTGGGTATGGACCTCTGCTTAGGGTGTTCGGGGCTGTGCGAGGTGGTGGTGTCACATGACCTCTCTGAGCCTCGGTTTTCTCCCCTATAAATCGGAGATGATGATAATCCCAGTCTACAGAGCCATGAGGATTCAATGAGATAACGCACCGGAAGTGGGCAGCACCGCTCTGCACGCCTCGCCTCCTTTTCCGGTTGTGCTGGCTGCTCTGCTGCTCCGGGGAGTGCCCCCCATGCGCCTGCTGCAGGCCCTTTGCACTGGCTGTGCCCTCCGCCTGGCATCCTCTCCTCCCAGATATTTTCATGGCTTGTCCCTCCTTCCGACAGATCTCTGCTCAAGTGTCACCTCACTGGGGAGGCCTTGTCCGATCCCCTTATCTAAAATAGCACCCCTACACTCTGTCATTCTGCTTTATTTTTGTTCACAGCTCTTGACATGTTACGTATGTAGTGTTGATTACTTTATCATCCATCTCTTCCTCTGGACTGGAAATCTCACAAGCACGGGGACTGTTTTCATTTGGTGTGGGATGTCCAGTGCCTAGAACGGCGCCCAGCCCACAGGAGGCACCCCGGAAATAGTTATGGTGGAAATGAAGGGGTAGCCCCATGACAGGCACGGGGTACGGACTCAGTAAACAGCGACCAGGGGAAGCTGTGGGCAAATGACTACGCAACGATGCATGAAAAAACTGATGGGGAGCTTCTCTCCAGAGGCTCCCTTTCCATAGAAAAAGAGCATCTGTGTTCCTGCCATCCTCTGCTCACTTGTCCCCCTCCCCAGGCATTCAGAGGGAGAACCACAGGCTGGGAGTGATCCTGGATGAGGAGTCAGATCACACCTTTGAGAGTGGATGCACCAGACCTGGGTGGCAGTGGGCCAGTGAGGACAAAGGACAAGGTCTCTGTGCCTGGGAGCCCTGAGAAGGGGCTGTGGCTGTCCTCAAGCCAGACACCCGGATTCTGTCTAGAACAGCAGTTTTCAGCTTCTTTCATTTCATGGCACACATCAACTAACCGCTACAATTCTGCAGCACACCAAAAAATATATATCTTTGCCAATCTGACAAAAATAGGTATACTTTTGATTGATTTACAAAAAAAAAAAAAAAGTGGTAATTACCTACCTTTTTTGCTCCCAAGTAACTTTTTAAGAAAATCAAGTGCCTGTACTTGTATATAAGGATTTCTGGTACCGAGAATTAACCAATCAGATACAACCTTATTATGCGATGTGACCGATTAGATGCAGCTCTATTACATGACTTACGTTTGTGGTTCAAGACAGGGCATTCACACCAGATGGCCACTGTGTTGGCTGTTGTTGTTTTTTTATTTGACACTCTAAGGGAAGAGAGTCAGTGCCCCTGACTAAACAGTCAGGCATCACATGTTTTAAAACCCTTGTGGCACACTGGTTGGAAATCGCTGGTCTAGGTCTCCAAAGCAGTGTGTGCCCATGAGTGTGCTGTGAGGTGTGTGCCTGTGATAAATCATTGTGCATATGCTGGTGTGTATGTGTGTGCATGTGTGCGCGTGAATCTGTATCCTGAGTTTGCTTACTTGCGTGTCTGTGTTGGGTGATCAGTAGTGTGGGTGGTTATACATGAGTGTGCTGGGTATCAGCTTGTATGGGAGGTGTGGCAGTGAGTGACAGTGTGTGTGTGTGTGTGTGTGTGAATACGTGTGCCTTTGTTTGGGGTGATCTGGGGGTCCGTGTTCGTGAGTTCATGGAGATGTGCGTGTGTTTGTATGTAAGCGGGTTCGAAGGTGTTTTGTATGTATATTGTAGTTGTGAGAGTGTGTGGATGGTAAGAGTGTGCACATGTCTGTGACTGAAACTTTGTGTTCGAGTCATCAGGGGTTTCTGTGGCCCCGTGCAGTTTGTCCATAAAGCGTCCCCCATGAGACTTGTGCCACCAAAGGTACCAGTTGTATCATTTTGCTTGTGCTCGTGTGACAAGATATCCTGACACAGAGCCGTGGAGAGAGAGGTGGGCCTCCTAGGAAGATTTCTGCTGGTTGCCGCTGTTTCTGTAGAAATGCAATTATTTCATAAGGCCAGGCTGATGGCATTGGAAATAGCCAAGCGCAGAGCTGAGGTGAAAGGGACCACATCCCATTTGATACTAATTGGTTTGATGATGATAATTGTTGCATTGCAGACAGTGTGACCATCTCCTAATTTAATATCATCAAGAAGGTAACAGGAGCTCAATGCAAATGAGATGTGGGGAACGGTGGGGCCATTTGTAAGTCATGTTCTTGGTGCATTTTCCTAGTTAGCTGCAGCGGGCGCCCCGGGGCTGCAGTGTGGGAGAAATGGTCATTTGAGCCACACCTCCAAGCCTTCACCTTCAGAGAGGCTCAGGAGGGGCCTATCCTGCCGCTCCCAGGGACCCCAAAGGCTTCCTTAGGGCCAGCTGCAGTGGAGTCAGGGACCTCCAGTTCAATAGGCCACTCCCCTCCAGACTCAGGACATTCCCAGCCCAGAGCCCTGTAGTCTGACTGCCTCTTCCCTCTGACTAGGCAGGGCTCCAGGTCAAGAACTGCGCTGCTCCCCTCGGGCTGATCACTCCCCCAGCTCAGGACCTGTGACTCTTTCACTGAGTCAGGGCTCTGAATGCCACTGCTGATGTTTTAGTCATTAGACCAAAGCCTTGTGCGGTTCTCTTCCATCAAATCAGTGCCCCCCCCTCCCCCCACCCTCACAGAGCTATGAGTCCACCCCGGCTCCTTGCTCAGACCTTGTGTATCCGCACACATGGCCTGTGTCTATTGCAAGTCAGGCATGCAACCTGCCAGCAGCAGGGGTGTGGCTTAATGCTTTGGAAGAGATTATGAATCCAGACTGCCTGGGTTCAATTCTCAGCCCCACCACTTAACAGCTGTGTGACTTTGGACAAGTTACTTGACCTTTCTGTGCCTCAGCTGCCTCATTCTATAAATGGGGAAAATAATATTATCTCCTCACAGTTCTATTGGGAAATTTAAATTAGTTAAATGTCTTAACTCCTTTTCATATTTATTAAAATAAAATAGATTAGTTCCTCAGGCCTGGCTGGTGTGGCTCAGCAGATTGAGTGCTGGCCTGTGAACCAAAAGGTCACAGGTTCGATTTGCAGTCAGGGCACATGCCTGGGTTGTGGGCCAGGTCCCCAGTAGGGGGCAGGTGAGAGGCAACTACGCATTGATCTCTCTCTCTCTTTTTCTCCCTCCCCTCCCCTCTCTTTAAGAAGTAAATAAATAAAATCTTAAAAAAAATAAAATAGATTAGTTCCTCAGTCCCATTAGTCATATTCAAGTGTCCGATCGACACGCATGGCCAGTGGCTCGAACATTGGACAGAGCAGATTCACCTCATTTCTGTGTCATTTCCATCATCACAGACAGTTCTGCTATAGTCCTTTGATGTTGGGTGAGCCGAGCTCTGAGGAGGTCCCGTACTTCCCCAGACCTCAGAAAAACCCCTGTGTTCTCTCCAACTCTAACTCAGTGCATTGCACAAACTCCTCCTGGCAGGAGAAGACCAGCCCTGTGCCACCTCTTGTCACATCTCCTACACCTGACGCCCAGGCCTGGGAGCCCTGGTGGCTGTTGAACCAGATGGCCTGGGAGTTGTTAACGAGAGACTCTGTGTGTGTGTGTGTGTGTGTGTGTGTGTGTGTGTGTGTATGTGTGTGTGGGGCATGTGCTGTGATCATCATTTTGGACCTTCCTTGGGGAAGTAACAAATGGCATTCCTACCCAGCAGTCCTCCAGTGGGGCCACCTCATAAATCCGTGGGAAAGGCTCCCAGTCCCTGCTGAGTCGTCCCCTGGCCCCGCAGCCAAGTGACCCAGAGGCTGTGGGGCTGCCTGCCGTGGTTTCCCCTCCTACCATCGCTGCCCTGGCTGAGCCTTGTGGGCAGTGTGCTGACTTGACCGTCAGCACCCCCAGGCCCCAGTCCTGGCTCTACCAGTGACCAGGAATCTCTGCCAGATTCCTTCAATATCACACTCCACCAGTCTGATATTGAAGGAATCACCTGTATTTTCTAGGCCTCGATTTTTTCCTCTGTAAAGTTGGGGGTGGGGGTGAGAGGGAAAACTATACAGGAATGTAATATTTGGGATTTACAGTCAGTGCCACCTTCCAATCCATGGAAAAGACCCAGGACAGTGAGTCCTGGGCAGTGAGGGTCTGGAATCACCTTTGCATCTCCCTGGTAACCCTCACGCACTGTGACGTCGGAGAGCTGGAGGCCTCAGGGCACGTGCTCATGGGGAGGCCGTGCTGGGGCACGGGGTGCCTGCAGGTGGCTGAGTGAAGAGCCCTCGGTGGGTGGGGTGTGGGCGGCCGTGTCTTTTAGGAGACCCTGGACTAAAGCCAGGTTCTGGACAGTTTGGCAAACTGGGAGTGAGGTCTGGCTCAGCACAAGAGCACAGCGTGGAGATCTGAGCTGAGGGGCCGGTGGGATCAAGGCCTTCCATGGAGGTGGGGCTGCCTCTCCGGGTTTCTGGAAGAAAGGCCTGGCACTGATGGGAGGGGTGTGCTGCCCAGGCCAGGGAGACATGGTCAGAGTAGTGGTTACACTGTACAAGTTTATTTTTTTAAAATCATTTTTAATTTTTAAATTTTATTTTTCAATTACAGTTTGCATTCAGCATAATTTTGTATTTGTTTCAGGTGTACAGCATTGTGGGTAGACAATCGTATATATACAACGGGCTTCCCTGATGTTTCAAGTTCCCACCTGGCACCTTACATAGTTATACAACACTATTGACTGTATTCCCTCTGCTTTACTTTCAATCTTCACGACTATTCTGTAACTAGCAATTAAGTACTTCTTAAAAAAGATTTTGTTTATTTATTTTTAAAGAAAGGAGAAGGAAGGGAGAGAGGGAGAGAAACATCAATGTGTGGTTGCCTCTTGAATGCCCTCTACTGGGGACCTGGCCTGCAATTCAGGCATGTGTTCTGACCGGGAATCGAACTGGTGACCCTTTGGTTTGCAGGCCAGCACTCAATCCACTGAGCCACACCAACCAGGGCTCAATTAGTACTTTTTAATCCTTTCACTCTCTTTTCACCTATTTCCCGAAATCCTCTCCCTCTGGTATCCATCAGTCTGTCCTCTGTGTCTAAAAATCTGTTTCTATTTTGTTTGTTCCTTTGTTTTATTCTTTAGATTCCACATATAAGTGAAATCAAAAGGCATTTTTCTTTGTCTGGCCTACTTCACTTGGCATAATGCCCTCCATGTCCATCCACACTGTCACAAATGGTAAAATAAAATGCACAGGTTTTGGAACCACACAGAATGGGCTCAAATCCTGTCTTGGTGACACCTAGGACATGTGTCCTTGGGCAAGTAATTCAACTTCATCTGTAGAATGGCGACGGTACTGTCTGCCTCACAGGAGTCAATAAGTAGCATGTGTGAAAGACACTGGCACTTAGGAATACTTGTGTGTTCTCCTGCACTAGCTAGAGTAGTGTGCAGGCCTGGGTAGGATTTGGGCAGTAGCCGTAGCTGCCTATGTGCCAAGTTCTGTGATTTACCAAGCATTTTCACGTCCATTACCTCATGATAGCCTTGTGGCAGCCCTGATGGGAAAACTGAGGCTCAGAGCAATTCAGTGGCTTGCTCAAGGTCATGTGCTTGGACCTAGGAAAGGGAAAGGGTACACATCCATCCTAATTAAGTTCCACTGGTCCACTATTGCCACCTGATGGCTGCTGGTGTCAGAGCTTTTCCACATTCCTGACAGACAGTGAACTTGTGGGGCCAAGTGGGGTGGGGTGGAGTGGAGCCGCTGGGAGACTCCTGGGGAATTTCCCCTTGGGCTGGGCTCCGGCTTCGCCCGCTGATGTGTGGGAATGGGTTTCTGTTGTCGGGGAAGCTTGGCTCTGCTGTCTGTTTAGGGGGCACTGGTAAGACACAGGGAGGGGTGGGTCCATTCTGCCTTTGATCTTTGTAGCCTGGCCTTCTGGGTGGAGAACGAAGCTGCCAGGTTGGGAAAGGCTGGGGTAGACAGACCGCACACGTAGGCAGCAGTTAACGTAAGCTGCTGCATGGTTCTGGGAAGGCAGCTGGCAGCTGTGTCAGCCCAGGCAGCGCAGGCAGGCATGACTTTGGGCAGGCCGGAGGGAGTCCTAGGCAGGCAGGAAGCAGAGGTGATCGGGCATCTAGCTCTGGAGTTGGCGAAGGACACGCAGGACACGGCGTGGGCTGACAGCCTCAGGCAGAAGCCACCAAGTCCACGGGCAGCTCTGTGGGCTTTCTGGTGTGGGACCCCTCTGTGAGTGTTTATGTCCAGACCCACTTAACCACCCACAGCTGTGGTTGAAGAGCTTCTGCAAACTCTCTTCTTAGCTTGATCCTTGAGAAGTCCCTCCAACAGCTTTTGAGCTCTTTTTTTTTCAGAGGGATGCCCATGAGTTTGACTTGCCTGGGGAGATTCTCTGAAGGGGTTCACATCTTTCAAAGGTCCAGCGTGTTGGTGCGTGATCCTTGTCAACCTCTGGGTCCCGTGTACAGCCCATGGCCGGTGCCCAGCCAGGGACTCAGTCCTTACACGGGTGGCCTGGTAGGTTTGCCTGGAGTTGGTGCTGCCCATCCCCTAAGGCCCTGCTGCCCTGCACCAGCACCTCTCCAGCTCCTCTTTTTTTCTCTCCTTTTGCTTGTGACTGCTTGAGTGAATCAGGCCTGAAGATCAGAAGTCACAGTTGGGAAGCTCCTTCTGCTAATGAGCTCTCTGAGGACCAGGGACAGGCCCTTCCTTTGCCCCACCCTGTTTACTTATTGATAACAAGTTGCAGCAGGGAGGAAGAAGCACCAATCATCGGCAACGCTGAGTGGCCAATCAGAGGGAGGGATGGCAGAAGAAAATGACTCGGTGAAGAGAATTTGCACGGGGCAGATCGAGACATATTAAACTTCACATTTTTTCTCAGCACAGTATCATCTGGTCCAAGGCCTTCATGTTGCAGACATGTCTGAGGCCCCAGGGGTCATGTAACGTCCTAAATTTGCATGGCCAGTGACGACCAGACTGAGAACTAAAAGCTGGGCCTTTTGGTTCTCAAGCCAGCATCATTTCTCCTATAGAGCTTCTTTAGAAGGCATTTATTTTGAAAACCGAAGCCTCTGTTTCAAGAGACAGCTTGGTGTTTTTCTGTCTGTCGACACTGATACATTTAGAAGAAATGGACTTATTTAGGTCCATCTGGGGACTAACACAAAGATCGAGATTGCCACCGTGATGATGTCTTCACGCCATCACTCTGAAACAAAATGGCAATTGACATGAACAGTTTCAAGGAGACATGCTGTCTTTAATTGGTAGTGGATTTCAGCGTAATTTGGGTTGTGGGCAGAAGTCACTATGGTTATACCTGTATTGAATGTGACCTGGAGTTCAGGGCCATTGTTCCTTACATGAGGTGCATCGCTCGTTCTGCCACCGACGAGACAAGCAGAGCAGGTGGCTGAGGCAGTCTGCCTTTCGCATGTCTGTTACCACGAATGTTGTTGAAGGAGCTGGGTAGAGAGGCATCGGGTGCTTAGCGTGCGGGTGGGACACAGGCCAGAAGAAGCGGAGAGTGGGACAGTTGATGTGGAACCCAGTACCCTGAGGCCCTCCACCTCCCTTTCCCACCCATTTAGCCACTTTTTTCCCACCATTGAACCCAGGACTGGAGATACCCACGTGTCCCTGGCCTGAGGGACCCAGTGGGGCACGGCGAAAATGGTCCAGATCCTATTCCTTTTCTATATAATCAATCCCAAAGGCCAAAGAGTCAACTTCTTCCAAGGGCCTTGGGGGTTGCCTCTGGGGGTCGCTCTGGCCGACTCGGTGCACGTGGTTCTTGGGGGAATTGGGGACAGAGTAGCGGGAGCCCGAGTTTGGTGGCCTGAGTGTGAATTGCGGACCACTCGGCTAGAGGGTTCTCCGAGGACGGTTTCTCCTCCCCCATTTCCCTATATCTGAGGGCAGAATTGGCTTTCCTCAGAAATATTTAGCTGACTGAGATCTTCCTGGCTCCAGGCTCCCTTACTGGACATTCCCATGTAGAAACCCACCCACAGTCACATCTGAAAACCAGCTTGTCTCCCTGGGTTCCCCAAACCACTCATCCAGCTCTGCTCAGCCCCCTTGATGGATTCTCCCACACCAGGGCGAGCCACCAGCATCTTAAGACATTGAAGTCACCACTTCCCACTTTTTGCATTCAATCCCTTGCTCCCCTTTGCATTCCTTTGCCTTACACCTAGATTCTTCCAATATATTTAGCTTTTTAAAAATTTTCTACCTAGTGCTTATTATGTGCTGGTATTATCCTAAGTACTTAGATGTATTAACTCATTCAATCTCCTTAGTAACTCATTCAGGTAGGGACTATAATTATCCCTGTTTTACATGAGAGGAAACTGAGGCACAGAGAGGTGAAATATTTTGCCCAGTATTTTACCAGACCTGAGATTCGGACTTGGAACTTGAACTCCAGAATCTGTTCCCTGAGCTACTATACCACATTGCCTCCCAAATGCCAAACTGGTGAGGCATTTGATTTAGTTTTTTTCCTCAAGATTCTGCCCCTCAGATGGTCCTCCCTGGCCCGCCTGTCCATCCATCCATTCATCTTTTCATTCAAGAACTATTTTTTGAATGTACCTATTGTGTGCCTAGCATTCTGCCGGGTGACCGAGGGAACAAACCCAGACTCAGTCCTTGTTGTTCTTGGGCTGGCAGCCTCATGGAACAGATAGGTAACACATGAGCACACCAATGAATACATTTACAATATTGTACAATACATTGTACATTTACAAGTGGACTTGGGTGCTCTAAAGCAAGGGGACGTACTTCAGGTCTCACGGGCCAGGTTGGTGACCCATAAATTCATCATTGGAACCTGTCACTTCAGGTTCCTGCCTCCCGCACACTTGGTCCCCAAGAGATACAATTCTCTAAGCCTAATAGTTTCTTTCCAGGGGCTTCCACCATCCAAGTTCCCAGTATAATGTCCAAAGCATCTTTCTAACCTGCCCCAGTTTCCTGTTTGGGGTGGGGGTACTATGCCTTCAAGTGCGGCCAATTCTAGTTGGATTTTTTTTTAATCTTTTCTAGCCCTGCAAACTTTCCTGGTTATTTGACTACAGAGAGCATTATTTTCCTTCATCTTGAGCAGTGGTGGAAACCTCTTGTGAAGGTACTGATTTGTTTGAGTGATTGACAAAAAACTAAGGACATATTTTGAAAAAAAAAAAAAAAGCCTCTCTGGATTTCTAAGCTACATACTTTTTAAGGATAATTGGAAGATACTTTTTAAGGCTAAGTGGATTATACTAGCAGAGTAGACAAGTGATCGCCCCAGAAGTTCACTTCCTACTGAGATACAGATGCTTCGTCTTCCTCACCCCGGCAGAATTCACTTGTATCTCATTACTCGCCTTCATCCAGAGCAGCGATTGAAGCCTCTTCTGGTCATGTGTATCTCTGAGAGACTGGCGGAAGCCAAAGACCTTCTTTGAGGAAAAATGCACATACTTAGAATAATTTGCACATGATTTCAAGGGCTTTACACTCTTCCTGTAGTTCATACTGGGGTTCTAGGTGAAGAATTCCTAACCTGAAAACCTGAAAAGATGCCCTTTCTTTGTTTTTATGGCTTGTACTGCCCCTTGACGTGACCTCTACACGCTTGGGCATAATTAATGCTCTTGTACCTGGCCGGTGTCGGGATTCCATTGCCTTCCTGGGAGGGGTCTCTGAGATACCACTCAGGATGCCAGGGACCAGCCCCAGAGACGGAGCCTGGCTCTCCTCTAGATGCCACTAGCTGGAGGTGCAGAGAGCACAGGTGGCTGGCCTCAGGCCTTCCCACTGTAACCGCTCACCGCCATGTGCGCCGCAGCTGTCTGTTAACGGGCTGATGGAGAGAGGCACCCAAGACTCATCTCAATCATTCTTGGCAGCGAATCTAAGTACGTAGTGCGGGGAAAACAAGTGTGAGACATGTACTCCTCCTCCCGACCCAGTGCCCATAACAGACGCTGCTAATCAATCAGAGCTTCCTTTCCCATTTGGCCCAGATACGGTCTTATAATCCTTTTCAAATAGTAATTTAGGTAGACACCACCAATCCATCAGAGCTGGCATGGAGGATGAAATATATTTGCCATCCTGGAGGCAGGGGAAGGAGGCCTGGGCCCTTGGGCTCTCGGCCCACCTCTTGCTAGTCTAGGATCTCGGACCCTGCAGCCAGCTGGCCTAGAACTCCAGGCCTCTGTTGGTCTCGGGGAATCCTCTATTACCTGGTTGGCCAAGCTGTGCCCGGAGGTGACCCTGGGTACTCATTCCCCTGTATTAGTTCACCCGTTCCTCAGCAGAAATATCTTCAACATTCTTTGTTTTCCCCAGTCTCACTTCAGGGACCTCAAGTGAGACCCATCATCACATCCAGTCTAGAAATGACAGGAATGTCCCCACTCTCACAAGTCCCCACTCACGGCACGCAGTCATCTGTGCGCCATGCTTTCTCAAGCATGCAATGCATCGTATTGCTCTGTTCTTTAAAACAGGACATGGACATTTTTTTTTATGATGGTGTATGTAGCCAGTTCACAGCCTGGCCCCATGTTTTTTCGAGTCTCACATCTTCTGCTGAGCTCTAGCAAGTTCTTACGGTCCAGCATTTCCTGATGTTCTGGGCTTTCACAAGCCCCCAGCCCTTTCCTCTGCCTGAGCAGCTCCTGTGCTTCTCAAGTGCTCTGTGCTCCGGGAAGCCCTCCCTGTCCCGGGCGGGGCTGGTGATTCTGTTGCCCTTTGCCTGCTGTGCCTATCTAGCCTGGTATTTCTGACTGTTCGGTTATTGCCTGTTTATTTGTGCGACTGTGTCCTGCACCCCTGTGTCGTGGCACGCAACCCGAGACAAGGCCCAGGGCAGGGGTCCTGTCGACATGCGCTGCACGTAACTGGCGGGGGTGGAGACCCTCGGCCTTCTCTTCCTGTCCCCCTAGGCAGCATTTGCTCTATCATGCTATCTTGCTAAGCAAAAGCGGCCTTTGTCTTTTACATGATGGCTTTTCCTCCTCTTCTCAGAAAGGGCACCTCATTGAAATTCACCAGGAATGGGCAGCTTCTAACACGAGTCTCTTGGCTGGCCAGAGGCACAGCTGCCGATACCTGCCACTCCTGGAAGAAGAGGGCTTTTTTTTTTCATGAACGGCAAGTACACCTTCTACCATTCTAAGATCTCTGCGGGCAAACATCCCTTCTCTTTCTCCACTGGCCCCTCTGTCTTCCCTTTTCTTGGTTTGTGAGGCTGGGGAAGTGAGGGGACTGAGAGACCCCCAGTGATGGTGGAAATAGGGGTATGCGAGAGGTCTGCTTAGAGTGGTTTGGGGAAGAGCTGGTTGGGTGGCAGGGAGCTGGAGATTTCAACTTCGAACCTGGTTAGTGCGGGAGACTCATATCTGTGCGATTTGATAAACGTGGATGATGGGCTCCTCACTGAGCCCAGGGTGGTCCATGGGCTCCTGGAAAGATGGAGCCCTTGGAGATAACCATAAAAATAACATTACTAAGAAAAATATATCAACCCATAGCCCTGATTGTGCCAGGCTTGGCTCCAAATGCTTTTCATATATTAACCTCTTCGTGTTTGTAGTACAATTCTTTGTGGTAGGTTTTATTATTTTGCTCATTTTTTATATGAAAATACAGAGGCCACAGAGAGGTTGCTTCATGTTAACTGTTTTATGGATGAATGGGGAAACTGAGGCTGACCTCAACACCACTGGAAGAGGTCATGGATGAGACTGTATTAGAAGTATAAGGAGAAGAGGACTGATAGAAGTCCCAGGGACACTCTGGCGATAGCACCGAGAGAATCGTTTTACTCCTCTGAGCCTTCCTTTCCTATCTAAGCAGTAGGATAATTAGGTCTTCTTAGAAGATTCAACCTAAAGAGTGAATGAACTCATGTAAGTGAAATGGCTAGCACATTACAGATAATCAATAAACCGTAGCTGTCATTATTAACTACCTAATTTCTCCCTCCTTTGTGCTCTTTCTGTTCCACACACTTCCCTCCCAGGGCCTTATTGGACTGTTTCAGTTGCCTTATCACATATCCGGTGTCTTGCTGCTGTGCTCTAAGCCCCTCAAACACACCGGTCAGCCCTCATCCACCTCTGGGTGCGCTAGCTGGAGGGTGGGAGGTTTCATGTGAGGAAACTGGGGCTTTGAAAGAAGCTATTGGCCCAAGTTGACCAGCTAGACAGCGGAAGAGCCCAGGTCCCTCTCCAAGGTGCTGTGCAGACCGTTTTCTGATCTGTGATCAGTGAGCTGGGGGGTGGAAGATCCCACCCATTCCAGGGCTTTCGCCTGGGTGGGCGGCTGCAGGTCTCTAGTGCCTTCAGGGAGAAGGAGGCCCACAGCAGATGGACAAGAGGGCTTGGTGGTGGCTGGGTGTGAGGGAGTGAGAAGGAGTTGAATTTGACTCCTTCCCAGGTTGCCTTGGGATGCAAGAGTTTGTGGACAGGAGGGGAGGGTCATGAACTGGACTTTGGAAGTGCTCAGGAGAAGGAGTTTGTAGCTCAGGCATGCAAGGGTCTCTAGAGGCACTTGCCTCTCAGCAGGTATGGGCAGGGCTCCAACATCTGCCACAGCCTAAGATCTGTGATGTGATCGGGTAATCATTTGTCAATAGTTGTGACTGTGTACTGAGTTTGACTATAGGACTTGAATCTTGGCTCTACTGTAGCTTGCTAGCTGTATGACTTTGGGCATGTTACTTCATCTCTGAATCTCATTTTCTGTAAAAGGGGTAATTAAAAAGGACTCTGTGAAGTTGTCCTGAAGGTCAAATGAGATAAAACAGGTCAATGATACCCTGGCTGGTGTGGCTCAGTGGTTGAGTGCTGGCCTGAGAACGGAAGGGTCACTGGTTCAATTCCCAGTCAGGGCACATGTCTGGGTTGTGGGCCAGGTCCCCAGTAGGGGGCATGTGAGAGGCAACCATACACTGATGTTTCTCTCCCTCTCTTTCTCCCTCCATTCCCCTCTCTCTAAAAATAAATAAATAAAATCTTCAAAAAAACAGGTCAGTGGTGAAATATAGTAAGAGCTCAATAAATAATGACCACCATTGTTAGCTGCTCCTGCTGCTGGAATGCTGACCCCCACCCTCGTCTTGGCACCCTCCTCCCTATGTTAGCCTTTCCTATATCACCACAACTATATATAGGGGTGGGGCAAAAGTAGGTTTACAGTTGTGAGTATGCAAAACACAGTTTATTTCTGTATCATTATTTATTAATTATTGTATTATTTTCCATACAAACAACTGTAAACCCGCTTTTGCCCCACCCCATATATACCCAGCTATTCATCGTAGGTATTCCAACCTCTTTGTCTTTTAGAGACCTCTGTCCCTTAGACGTCCCCTCCAACCCTTTTGTGTAAAGAGGAGCAGAGAGTTGTGAGTTTTTGTGCTCCTCCAGTGAGCTGTCTGTCACTTGGATTTTAACTGTATCCCGACAATGCCTTGACCCATAGGTGCAACTGATGGTGGGAATGTTTGACGGGAATTCCGGGGGCAGAGAGGTCTTTCTGGTGCTGGTCAGACCAATGCATTCAGAAGTTGTCTACTGCGTCTTCATGCGTGGACATCTGTACTAAGTATAAAGCTCAGACAGAGGTAGGATCTAGACTTCCTCACTGTAGATTAAGTAGGGGCAGGAGGCTTCATACTTTTTTGGTTGGAGGGCCTTTTGGTGAAGTCTGAGGCCCTGTCATTATTCTATTTGTCCTTCTCTCCTACCCTAGGTTCCATGAAGGATGGAGGTAGTGGACAATTGCCTGACATTTAGCACATGTTTAATAAATGTGGGCGGGAGGAAGGAGAAAGCCATTAGTTGAGAATCGGGAAGTCCATGTTCAAGTCCTGCCCCTATTGTTACCCTTCTGTGAGCCTCAGTTGCTTATAATTTGGGGATAATCATACCTGACTGCTTTAGCAGTCTAAACATTTAGATCAATATGTTTACTTGGTTGACAGAGAAATTGAAGCCCAGGCTCTCAGACTTGTGGAAAGAAAGGAAAATCTCCATCTGCTGAATCACTTACCGTTTGCTGTACTTTCAAAGCCAGTGGGATTCCTGGAGGGGCGTGTAAGGCCCATAGACCTTGACAGTGCCTGTGTGTCTTCAGTCGTAAGCTCTAGTCACACACAAGATGCATGCTGCCTTTGAAGCTCTTCTCAGAGACTCTGCAAAGTTTTAGGTCTCAAATCAGCTGCAAAATGAATGAACTGTTCACCTCACCAGCGCAGAGAACATTTGGCCCAAACTTCCAGCTCAGTTTTATGGGACTAATACATCTGCAGAATCACTTACCCATCACTCTGCAGATGGAATGCATTACTTCAGAAAACTTTCTTTTTCCTTTTCCCCCCAAAACTTTTATTCCCTGGTGGAAATGGTTTATCAACATCTTTAAAATACCGCTCAGATCTTCTTGGCAACCCCTGATACCATAAAAGACGGGCAGTGCAAATGCAAATGAATTGGAGGGCATTAAAAACCCTCTTGCTTTGGCAGCTGAAGTGGAGAAGGGCCAGATGATGGATAGCACATGGCTTTCTGCTGAGCGATTTTGCTCTTTTTACAGCTGCCAATGGCTGATGTATTTCATCTTTTGTTTCCTTTACTGCCACTTAAGCAACCACCCTCGGGCTGGGGGTATGTCCCCGGGCACCCGCTTCATCTCACCCCCAGGGGACAGTTCCAGTCAGCTGTTTTGCACTTGCTGCCAGATTCAGGGAAAGCACAGGAAAGCCCAGCTGGATGGGGCCCTGAGGGAGCGCCCCTCCCATCATCGCTGAGCTCAGCGGCAGAGATCACTGAAGAGGCGAAAAGCCTCTCCACTCTCCTGAGGAAACACACGCCCCTTATACTCCACTTGTGTTCACTGAGATCCATTGCATGCCGGGCACCCACTGAGGACACCAGGAAGTGATCTTGCCAATACCTGGGAAGGAAGCACACCTCCAGTTATACACACACAGACACGCACATGGCAGAATCTCCCCGCAGGCCCCTGCACTTATCTGTGTGTACAAGGACACATGCTTGCACTCACCTACACACCAGTACACGCTCATGTGGAAACAGTCACCCACACGAATGCAAGTGCACACACCTGAGCATGCTGAGAAACACACAGACTACCAAGCCCCCCCAACTCTCAGACCTGTGTGCATTCACACACAGGCATGCACAAACATAGTACATGCTCCTGCACACCCACACGAGGAAGTTAAACAGGTAACAAAGCCGTGTATGAACTGAAGCCAGAATGAGAGGGGCGATGAGAAAGAATCCAGGGATGCTGCCATGGAGATGCCGATGCAGGAAATTTGCCTTCTAGACTTAGTCTCTTACTAGCTGTGTGCCGTCCTCAGGGCCTCAGGTGCGGGAGGCTCTCAGCAATGTTTCTAAAGTGAGTGAGTCCTTCCCCAGCTGCGACCTCCCACCCCTGGGCTCTGTGGCCCCAACAAGCCACCGCCTTGTCTTTCTTCTTGTCTCTCAGGCATCCTCATTGTTTTCAGGGGGCGTAGTTTAGGTCACCTGTGAGGGTCCTTCTGGAACCCTTTCTCCCTTTCTTCCCGTAGAAAACCCTTGCTCTCCGAAGGCCCAGGTTCTTCTTGACCGTGTTATCCGGCCGTAATGGGAGACTCAGAAGAGGGGACCTGCCTCTCTCTCCTGAGCCACCTGGGTAGATCTGCTCCATCCACCCTGGTGCTGGGTGGGGACCTCAGGGACGGAAGGCATGGCTGTGACTGGGTCCGTGTTCTGGTCTCAGGCAGAGCAGCAGGGTGCTCCCCGGCTGGGGTCGCCCCTGGGGCCGGTCGCCTTGCCTTGTACTGGCATGTTCAAGACAAAGCCTGCTCTGTCTCTCGGGGGTTCTCTCTGCCCTTGTTCTCCTGGACCCCCTCTGAAGCTGGGGAAAGCTGGGGGCTCCCGCTCCGGAGGCTCTGTCCCTCTCCCCCAGCTCCCCACCTGGTGATAATGTGGGCCAACCCTACTTGCCAGCTGTCCCCACGTGTCCTTCATGCGCCTGTCCCCGCAGCCTCCTTGCCTCGTGGCCTCCTCCCTGCTGCCCCTCCGCAGCCTGCTGACCACGCTCAGTCCCCTCCGACTCAGACTCCCTGTCTCCACCAGGCTGCCTGCTTTCTGAAAAATTTATCTAGGTGGGATTCACACAACATAAAGCAAACCACTCAAAGCAAATGATTCAGTGGCAGTTAGTACTTTCGCAAGGTTGTGCAACTACCACTTCAATCGAGTCGCAAAACATTTCCATCACCCCGAAAGAAAGCCTTGGACCTGTGAAGCAGCTGGTCCCCGTTCTCCCTCCTCCCAGCCCCGCAACCCCTGGGTCTGTCCCCGGGGACCTACCCCTTCTGGGTGTGCCATGTAAATGGGGCCGTACAGTGTGTGACCTTTTGTGCCGGGCTTCTTTCATTTGGCATGATGTGTTCAAGCTTTTTCCATGGTGTAGCATGTAGCGGTACTTCATTCCTTTTCATGGATGAATGCATTCCATTGTGTGCACATTCGTCCACTGATGGACATCGGGTGCTTTCCGCCTTCTAGCTGTTGTGAATAGCGCTGCTCTTCGTGTGCAGGTACCGGTCTGAGTACCTGCTTGCAACCCTTCTGGGTATGTCCCGAGGGAGGGAATGGCCAGGCTGCCTGCTAAGTCCGTGTGTGACTTTTGGAGGCACTGCCACGCTGTTTTCCGCTTTGCGCTCCAGCCAGCATGGACTTGTGCCTTTTTTTTTTTTTTTGTATAGATCTAACTTGCCAATCCCATCCAAAATCCACCTGGAGTTCCTCACTACCTGACTCCAAAGGTGGTGTTCAAAAGCCTGCCTCAAGAATTGGAAATTTAACACGTAAAACTGACAAAAGAGTAAAGGGCCAGCTCAAGGTGATGCAGGGATGGGGCCCCCGGCCCCGCTGCACAGCACCCTCTCACCCCGCACCCCACCTCGGACGTCTGACCACCACCGGTGAAACACAAGTCCCCACGCTGGCTGTGCGGGAGACTGAAGCCCGAAGAGGGGGCGGGGCCTGGCTGTGGTCACAGTGAGTTAGAGGCAGAGCCAGGACTGCAACTGAAATCTTCTGGCTCCCTAAAAAGTGCTTTTTATTTAAGGAAAAAAATTACAAGGGCTATTTGCTTTCAGTAATAAATGCGAAGGCTGAAGGAATATGCAGTGATAGGTGAAAGTTTCCTCATCCCTATCTCCCATCCTGCCTTTTAGGGAAAATCAAAAATCAATACCAAAAGTGTGATGTGCGGCTTTCCAGACTTTTTTCTGCATGTGCACATGTGCACACACACACATCTGCTCACTTCCACACACATACCCGCTTGAGTTCCTTGGTCGCTTATTTGTTTTTGCAAAAATAGTATTGCACTGTACTTATATGCTTTTTTTTTAATTTATTTTTTTTATTCTTGAAGTCTAGGAGAACCCAGCACCACTTGCCCTGGAGAGCTTACAGCTGGAGTGACACGCCATGGAGAAAGGGAAGGCCTTCAGTCACATTTCTGTGCCTGAAGAAGGGCCGTGAGCCCAGGGACCCGTAGACTGGGACTGGATTTATACAGGTGCGGGTGCTACTACAGGTGGGAAGCAGCTGAACAAAGGCTTCCCGAAGGTGACAGGTGAGTTGAGTTGGACCCGAGGGCTGTGTTAGGGAGGGTGGGCTGAGAGAAGAGGCCAAACTGTGGAGGGCCTTGGAAGCCAGGGAGAGGAAAGGACGCAGCGTGCACCTGGCAGTGGGGAGCCGCTGGAGGAGAAAAACAGAAGTGGCGCTTCTGGAAGGAAGATCAGTCTCCGGTGTGCGTGTGCATGCATGCGTGTGTGGGTGTGCGTGTGTGTGCACCGCTTTAGAGACAGCAGGGCTCAGTCCGGGAATTTGATGGCGCTAGCAGGGAGAGCCCGCAGGAGGCTGTGGCCCCGGTGCTGTGAGGGTGTTACCAGACTAATGGGGTATGTTTGCCTGTGCGCATGAAAGCCTGGTAAGGCACCAACAGGAGCTTGCAGCAAGGAGAGGAAGGGTTTATGTCCGGAGTCACAGGTGAGCCTGTGCCCAAAGACCCGGCTCCCTGATGGCTTCCAGGGGATGGTTCATAGAGGGGAAATCTTTGATCATGGTGGCTAAGGGAGTTAGGGCCATGGTCAGGGTCATGGGCTGTGTTAGGTAGGGGGTAGTCGATCAGTGCACCTGGTCCTGATGTCAGCCGCGGCATCACTTGGTCTGGCTTTGCCGCTTTTCTGGGCCTGGAGCTGAAACACAACTGAGGCCTCGGTGTTCTCTCCAATTTGACCCAAACTCTGTCTCCGAGGTCAACAAATGCGAGGCTTTATTCCCATGGTCATTTCGATGTGGACCAGAACCTCACCGTCCTGAGGGCTTCACGATTAAGGGAGTGGTCGTGCAAGGGAGGAGGTGAGTGAGTCAGGTGCTGGATGAGGTCGGTTTGAATCACACAAGAAAAAAAGCAGAAAACTTCCTACTAAAGAAATGGAGTCTCTGCGTAGTTACAATGGAGGTGAAGGGACTTGACGAGACGGGAGGCCTGGCCCGACTGTGAGAGTGGAGGAGAGACGCCCTGGGGGAAGCTTTTGGCTGGTGTCCCGTTGGTAACCGGGAAGGGGAACTAAGAAGATTTAAGCGCTTGACCTTGTATAAGGGGGAGCAAGGGTGGGGCCCCTGGGATACTGGAGGCCAGGGGGGAGTAGGGGACTCTGGATTTGTGTGCCCCGGGTAGAGGGGAGGGTGAGGCATTGCCCCAGGACACTGAATAGAGTCTACGGGATTCTCAAACGGGCGAGGCCAAGACTGGCTCACTTGAAACGCCCTCAGCCTGCCCGCTCTCTCCTCCTGCCCCCACCTTCCTTCTCCACTGCCCTCTCGGGGCTGGGGGGCATCGAGCCTGTTCTCAGTATTCTGTGAGTCAGGACTGAACCACGTAGAGAGATGGGAGGGAAGGGGTGGCAGAAGAGCCAAGGGCTGGGAGGTCCCCGTCAGTGTTCTCTTTTGTTGTGGAAGCAGCAGGTAACGGAGGAAGGAGAGAACAAAAAAAGTCCACAGCCTCGAACATCTATGTGATGAATTGCTGAGAAGGAGGCGGGGAGGGAAGAGACCAGAGAGCAGAGAGAGCTGGGAGCGGAAGGGTAAGAACGTAAAGGGCTGGGGGATGTGGGGCCCTGGGGAAAGGAGGAGAGAAGAGGAACAGGATTTTAAAGAGTCTGCGGGGTTTGAACCGGATCCCTTTTTTACAATGCTTTGAGAGGTTCAAGCAAAGATTGGAATTGCTTTGTAATTGCTTTTGGCTGCCAGTCCGTGTTTCTCCGAATGTAGAACCAAGGCAGACTGGCCACATAGGGCAAGACATTCGTTCAGATTGCCTAAGAAATGCTTTCCCCTCCCCTTCTTCACATTTTGTTTCTGAAAATGGGATGCCTGTGAAACTGGTGTACATAGTGTCAATAAATTCATGGTGGGATTTAGCACCAACGGTGGCAGAGATCGCAGGCAACGTCACAGTTGGTGTCGTGGCTGAAGGTGAGAAGCCCACTCAAGGCAGCTTAGTCATGAAGGGAACTTGGGTAAGCACGCTGAGTGTCCCTGGAGGGATGCAGCTGGCCTGGACGGGGCCAGACCGCCTGCCAGAGTCCCGTCTCTCTGTCTCCGTCCCCCGAAAACCTGTGCATCTCTGGCCTTTTTCCTTTTCTGCAAACAAGCTTCCCTGGCTTCTCTGGTCCACCTGGCAGAGAACTTGGCCCCTGCAGCTCTGGGGGTTACACAGAACACCAGCCAACACCTCAGAAAGAGGTGAATGTCCCTCGGTCCCAACTCCAAGTTCTTGGAGAGTAACTCTGATGGGCCCTGGCAGGGGGAGGCCCTCCCATCCCCCAACACAGACTACGGCTTGCAGGGTGGAGGGCGCAGGGTCGTGGTTGCTGGAAGCCACGTGGCTGTCGGAGCACCCAGCTGCAGCCCTTCGGCAGGCAGGGGAGAAGAGTTCCTACAGATCAGGGGTGTCAAACTCATTTTCACCAGGGGCCACATCAGCCTCATGGTTGCCTTCACAAGGCTGAATGTAATTTTAGGACTGTATAAATGTAACTACTCCTTAACAGTTAAGTGAGAGCTCGGTGCTGCCACCAGGTAGAAACAAGGTGGAGGGCCGGATTCAGCCCGCAGGCCTTGTGTTTTGCCACCTGTGCTACATACAGACTGAGCTCACCAGGGAGGCAACCCAGAGCTCTTCTCAGCAGCTATCTCTCCTTCTGAATGCTTAATTACTGTCCCATTCCAGGAGTGGCCATAAAAGTCTGGTTTTCCCTGTACTTCCAGACAGAGCTAAGTCCCCTGTGTTTCATCTGCTGCTCCGAAGGGGACCCAGGAGGCGGGGCAGCACAAGCCTCTTTCTCCTGCCCCAGCCCCTTAGCCTGCTGCCCTCAGCTGTGCCTTTGGCTTAGCCCCACCTGCCAGCCGGGCCAAGCCTGCTCTCAGCCAGCACCTTTGAGCCACTCTGAGTCCTCGTCCCTTGTTGGTGCTCTTATGCTTAGTCCTGGGAAATGGGCCACCACCGGACCCCCAGCGACCCCCATTGTGGGAATTTGCCTGGCCCTGAAGCTTGCTGAGGAAGGGCTCTGTTCCTGCCACTCACTGACCCTTCTAAGTGACTGCCACTGAGCCTGGGTCCTGGGAGATCTGCCCCCTCCCCACTGCCCCCCCCCCCCGCCTCCTTGCAGCTGCGGTTCTGGCATCGTGGCAGCTGCTGGTTTCAGAGGGTCCTGGGGTGCCGGCAGGGGTGAATGTACTCCGTGGGCAAATCCACAGCTCCCATGAACCAATCTAGAATTCTGCAGTCTGAAGACCTGGAAAGCAGATATTTTAATTTTAAAATGCACGATAATGATAACAACTTCTCGTGTGCTTTCATTCTCCGACAGGCTTGTTCTAAATACAGCAGGTCCTCGAATGTTGTTATAATGATGAGATGCTGTAGGAACTTAACTCTTGTTTACATCTATTGGCCTGTGGTAAAATGGGTTTTGTTATAGCATCGTTTTGCTTAAAGTCACGGAACGCAGACTTAGTGAACTTAGTTAAGGAAGTATCCTTAACCCTCACAACCACTTTATGAAGTCACCGTCACCTCCATTCAGAGGTGAGAAAACTGAGGCACAGAAATTCAGCTCACTTGCTCAAAGGCAGGCCTCACGCCCAGGCCGACGGGTCCCGGGGCCCGCGTCCCTGACCACTCCACACGCTGCCTTTGCCCTTCCTGTGGGTTCGGTGCCTTTTCCGAAGGTCAAATTTTATTTTGACCTCTGTGTTGGGAGAGGGGATGGTACTAAAACCTTTTTCTAGGGCATCTCAAGATTTAATACCACCTTGACCTTATTTGCTTTGAGCTGATTTATTCATTTTGATTAGAGGGGTAATGCCCATCTAGAACTTTCCTGTGGGTCCTGGTATGAGGCTCTGGCTGAGACCCCACTGCCTTCTGCCTGAGGCCCAGGGTTGGCTTCCTGATTGGCTGTTTCCCCAGTGGGGCTGACTGCTCAAGCTCCACTGAGACAGGCATGGGGGTGGGTGAAGCGGTCTGAGCCCTTCCTCCCAGCCCTCCCTGCTGGAGAGACAGCAGCCCAGGCACTGAGGTCCTCCAGCCCTCCCACCCTGCTCCTTGCTGGTTCAGCTCTCTTGCCACAGCCCCAGGCTGGTAGCAGATGGCTCAGAGCCCACTCCCATGAGGCCCCCACATATCAAAGTGGATTTGACTGGAGGCTTTGGCCAGGTGTCTGTGGGGTGGGAGGGGTGGGCACCAGCAGAGCATCAGCCTGTTTATTAAACACCTCCGGAGCCAGCTGCTTGCAAGGCCTCAGAGTAGAGAAGCGCTAAGATTGAGGACAGGGGCGGGTCCTGACTGCCCCCTGCCGGCGAGACATCCCTGGAAAGCCATCCCTGGCCTCGACCTCTCATCTGAGCAATGGGACACTTGTCCCTGACAAAGCAGGAAGGGTGGGAGCTGTGCCTGGTGGTAATAGTAATGGTGATGAGGATGATAATAATAGCTAAAACTTGTTGCGTGCTGACCTCATACTAAACTCTCAGTGCTAAGAGCTGTGTGTTTATTGTCTACACAATGTCAGGCACCGTTTGAGGTGTTTGGGGTAAGGTGCAAACAGCGTAGCGCTTGCCGTAAGCCAGCAGCACTCTAAGCACTTTATATACAGCGTATTGTTTAATTCTCGCAACCCTGAAGGGGAGCACTATTATTATCTCCATTTTACAGGCGTTAAAAACCTGAGACGTAAGGAGGTTAAGTAATTTACTGAAGGTCACCCAGCTCGTAGGTGGTGGAGCCAGGATTTGAACTCAGCAAATTTAACTCCGGAGTCTGTAGCTGTGAATAAAGCTGCCCTCAAGGATCCGACCGTCCATGTGGGAAGAGGTGTGCAATACACAATTTTCGTGCTCCGAAGGAAATAAATTAATACATCAGGACAGGGATTAACCTGCAGAGATTTTATCTGAGGTAATGTGGTCGGAACATTCAGTCTTCACCAGAACCGTATGGTGGGTCAGTTGATGCTCCCATTTTTCAGATGAGTACGGTGAAGCTTGGAGAGACTGAGCAGGGAGCCGGGGAGGGTCGGAACAGGAACGTGGGTCCGGGAACTGGCCTCCACTCCCTGCGCTCTGTGCTCTGAGCCTCTGCGCTGCGTTTTGGTGGGGAGGAGAGGTTTTTGCTAATTATAGGCCTTGAAGTAGGTGGGCTCTTGGGGTCTCTCCGGAAGGATCTGATCCTGCTCTTTGTTCTGGGGCACCAAGAGGAAATTGCGCTTGTCTCCGACTCCCTTATTTTCACCCCGTAGAGCCTGGTGCGTGGCATCTGGGTGGTGCGCTGTGTGCATGTGTGTGCGCACATGCGCCGGTGCTCGCCCCGTAGGACTGACTGTGTGTCTGACTCCCCTCCCTGCACGTTCTGCTCACACGGCCTGTGTCACCTTGTATCAGGTCACTTCATACTTGACTGAAACGTCCCAGGTACAGCTCTCTTAACTCCAGGGTGATTATGACAATTATGATTATCAAGTAAAAAAAGGGAGAGAGATAGAGAAGGGGGGAAGGGGCTGGGGGTTGGGAATCGGGGAGCGTGCTGTCATTAAGCGACATTGTGTGAGAAATTTTCACCTTCAAAAGGCAGCTGTGAAAAGGAGAGGGTGTCGTTTAAAAAAAAGGCCCATTATGCAGGCGAGGACCACGGGGCGTAATTAGGCCAGTGACAGCCGAATTACACGGTGTCTCAGCAGTGTTGCCACCTCTCCTCGGTGGGGGTAGAAATGGAGGAGGGGACAGGTAAGGGCTGGGAAGTTCTGGACCCTTGCTGGGAGCTCCTGGACCAGGGACGGGCAGAAGGGACAGGGAGGGTGGGGCTGCCAGAGCTAATTATTTTACATCGGGGAGGGGGCCTCTTTATTTCTGGGAGTCTTTCATGGTGGCTCGATGCCCCTTCCAGGCTTTTGTGCATTCCCACCCCAACAGGGAGTTGGCAAAGAAAAGCCAATTGTGTGGAACGGAGGATGCAGATAAATAATTTCCGGCCCGCTCCACTCAGAAGGTGCCTGGCTGTTTGCAAGGAGGGAGAGGGGCAGCCTCCTGCTGGCCTGCCTAGTCCCTGCGGGCAGGTGCTTATGGGCAGGGCTCACTCCAGTCACCTTCCACCCCCCGCCCGTCTGCACCCCGTGGGTATCGGGTGTTCACAGAGCAGGTGGAAATGCCTGATGCTTCAAACCCTTCCAACCGACAACACAACAGGGGTTCATGGGTCACCCAGCTTCCCATTTTTCCTTCCCCTGAGGGCTCCCCTCCAGAGCATCCTCACACTTGTGGGCCTCCAGCCTCTTCACGGAGAGGACTGACTGTGCTTAAAGCCTTTTTTTATTAGCAGTGTGACCTTGGGCATGTTCTGTCACCTCTTTGTGCCAGTTCTCCCACCTGTGACATGAGGATCATAATCGCCCTTATGCTGCAGGGTTAAATGAGTTCTCGATGTAAAAGGGCTCAGCTTTCATAAACGTTCTTCCGGGACAGCCCAGGACAGCGATTTCCAACTGGTGTGCTGTGAGAATTTTTAAAACATGCCCGGCTATTTAGTCAGGGGCACCGACCTCTTCTCCCTTACAGTGTCAGAGAAAAGAATGACAATAGCCAATGCAACAATAGCCATCCCATGTGAATGAATCAAAATTTTACCTATGTTTTTGGCAGATTGGCAAGACATATATTTTTTGGTGTGCTGCAGAATTTAATAGTTTATGTGTGCCATGAGATGGTAAAGGCTGAAAATCACTGGCCCAGGATGACTTTTCTAAAAGATACTTCTGTTCTTGTAGGCAACTAAAATCTGGCACTTTCTCTGCTAAAATCCTTACTCTCTCTTCTAGGACCACACAGTTGGCTATTCATTCATTCATTCATTCATTCACTGCACATTGAGTGCCTACAGGGTGCATTGCGCTGGGTGGGAGAGAGCTGCAGATGAAATTGCTGGTCCCCAAGGCTTGTGCTGCTCCAGGGTCTGGTTACCTCCCCTGCACAGACACTGTCATCTGCACATGCTCAGTAGGGAGGGGCCAGACCTGGCCACACCCCCAGGTGCCACCAGACTTGAGAACAAGTGGGAAGGCAAGGGGTGTTTGGGGTGGGAGAGGGAGTCAGGGTGTAGCCTGAGGCAACTCCCTCTGACAGCAGCCAGGGTCTTCAGCACCCCCTCCCCCTCCCTCTCCCCCATCCCCTGCCCCCTAGGAACTCAGGCTGTCGGCCCAGGAAGAGGCCAAACGTCCCTGCTCCTGGTTAAACTCTAATGCTGGGACGGATCTCACCCTGCAAGCCAGGGCCACTACTGCCCACCAAAAGGGACTTTTATGTTATTATTACTTTTTAAAACTCGAACAGGCAAAGTCAGAACCTCTGTTTCCTGGAACTCCTTGTGCTGTTGTTTAGATAAGTTTAAATGAGCTGTGATTAAGCTAATTTTGAGGTAATTAACTTGGGGAAGGAATTCTTCACTTAAAATTCCAAGTGACTGTTCATTATAAGAGGGAACACTCGCGAAGGAGCCGTGAAGCTATCAGGAGCCCCGCTTAATTAAAACATAAGGAACTCAGCCACAGAGCAAGAGTTTACCGTCATTAATGAAAAATGAATATTCTTTATCTAATTACGCAGCATAATTAATTGCAGTCTCCAACCACCGAGGCGGAGGGGCAGGGGAAGCCAGAGAAAGGCAGCGGCTCCTGCTCCCACAGGCCCCCACGAGGGGTCAGGCTCCTGCTCCCACAGGCCCCCACGAGGGGTCAAGCCTGACTCTCGGATCCTCTTGAGGATTGCTCAAGGCCCAGAGCCTGGGGAGACCGCAGCCCGGGGAAAGTGCAGGGTGTGGAAGGGCCAGGCAGAGAGTGGACTCCTCACAACAGTGGTCCCAGCGAGTCTCTCTGGTGGTAGTTGGAGCCCGCCTCAGCCATCCTGGGTCCTGTCGCTCACTTGCAGACTCAGTACATTTATCGAGCACCTACTATGAGCTAGATTGTGAATGACACAGACCTCAGCCCTGCGCTCAGGAAGCACCTAGGTTTGAATCCTGGCTCCGTCGCTTACAAGCTGTGATGATCTTGGGCAAGTTTCTTGATCTTCTGGACCTCAGTTTTCTCCCCTGTCAAATGGGATGAACGATAGCACTTTTCTCATAGGGTTGTTAATATTTATAAAGCACTTAGAATAGTGCCTGGAGCACGTAAGTGCTATGTAATAAATAAATAAATAAAAAGAAAAGTCAGGGTGAGTACCATGAGGGAAGAGAACAGGACATGAAAGACAGTCACATGGAAGGACTGGTTTCGGACTTGGTGTCCAGACGGGAGGGTGAAGGGCTCGTGGCTGCTTGCCCCTCCCCCCAGCTCCCTCGCTCAGCTCTACTGTTGCCACCAGGTCCTGATGCATGTTCTGGTGTCCCTACCTTCTCCTCCATCTTCCTTCTGGGGGCTTCCTGGGTCACCGGCACTCTTTGGTTTGCCCCCTGAGTGCCCCCAGAACATTTTGCCCAGGCAGGGGGTCATGTCCAGGGACCAGCTATCTCCAGGTGAGGCCCTCACAGAGTCCATGTGGGACAGTGTCTTGAAGATGGTCTCATACAACCCCTTTACCCATGCGGAGGCTGAGGCCCAGGAGGGACTAGGAGGTGGCTGACCGGTAGAGCTGGACGCCTGGCTTCCTGACCCCCAGCCTGAGGCTCTCAATCCCAGCGGAAGGCGGCTTGGCATCCTGCCTTCTCTTAGCTTGTGTGGGCTGTCAGTCCCCCTGGTCCAGACCAGTTCCAGGTCCTTTCCTCTGGTGCCCCGAGGAGTCTGTATTGTCACTCAGTTCAGCTTCTAGTCTGAGCTCTGGCTCAAGGCACTTTTCAAGTTCATTTTCTCCCTGATTACCTATGACTTTTCACCTCTGCCTCTCTTCCTCTTAATTGCACAGGGGAAGTTCCTTCAGTTACAAAGACAAATAAGGCCCCGCTCCCCGCTTCTGGACAGGGGCATCCAATCTAGTCCCGTTCTCTGCAGTCCTCGTATCCACGAGACCCCACACCTGACTCGCCTGGGGTTAATCCAGGTTTTGAGTGGACCCATGGCCCTGCTTTTGCCGATCGCCATCAGCTGTGGGCACGGCTCCAGGCCACACCTATGTCACAGACCAGTGGAGCAGTGGGGGTTGCATGGGGAGGCCAGCCACCAAGGAAGGAGGCCACCTGTCTCCAGGCAGGATGCCTTCTAACCCTCCACACTGGCCCAGCCACCCTAAAGGGACAGGTGTGGAGGTCTCAGGGTGATGGCCACTCTCTTGGAGGAGGCCACACCTGCCAGGCCACAGCTCTGGGGTTTTGCCACCCGCCCCCTTCACTGGCTGGACAAGGGCCCGGCGTGGAAGCTGTGACGGTGAAAGGAGGGGCAGGAGGCTTCCCACTGAGCTGAGCTGATCATGGTCTGGACACAGTTTTCACTTAATCTCCAAAGTGCTTTGACATTGTCTTTGGAGCAGAAGGAGAAGTGGCCCTGGGGAGGGGCCAGGCGACGAGAGCGAGAGCGAGGGAGAGAGAGAAGTGGGGACTTAGGGAGATAAACAGATGTGAGCTCTGGAGAAGAGGCCGGTGGGAAAATACTGTAGACTGCCCCCAGGAACTGCTCCAAAAGGAATTTGGAATGATCCTAGCATTTTGGGACACTCTTCGTTCCTCGCTGTCGGGGGAGCCAGAGTCTTCTGAGGGATGATTCTCTAAGAGGGGCCAGGACGGAACACGAGAAGTGAGGACGCTAGTGGGTGTTGTGCGGAAACGATGTCAGGAGGGGATATTTCCAGGGCCCCTGCGCTTTCCCTGCAAACACAGCCTCTCCAGGGGCCGGACGCCTTCCCGGCACGGTGCACCCGCAGCCCAGTTTCTTCCCCCAAACCGTGTCCACTTTCATGCCCCAGTTACGGCAGAAAATGCATGCATTTACTTCGGCAAAGCTAACCTGCAACAGAAAGCATTACATTCTCGGGAAGGAGAAACCTCCTGGGTGGGAGAGGCGGAGGCCCTGCTTCCCGGTCCCTGGAGACCCCAGCCTCTTCTGAACTGGCTGCAGCCAGAGACTGGGGCTGAAGCAGCCTCTCTGGTTCCCTGATGGCTCTGGCTTCTCCTTAATTTGATGATTCTTGAGATAGCAGGAAGCTCTTAGCTCCCTTCTCACAAGGGCAGATTTGAGTGAAACCAGATCGACTTCTAGCATCGTTTCAATCACTGGCCTGAAAGGCTTGATTTAACTCTCTGGTCAGAAAGATAGGATTCAATCACTGTTCATCCAAAAGAGCAAATTCCTCCTAAAAAATGGCTTTGCATGTTATTAAATAAGAGCAACTCTCCTCACCTCCCAGGGAACCCCAGGTTGCATCTCGAGAAGAGGCACACGACGCGATGGGAAGTGTGATTTATCTTGGCAATTTTGTTTGGATTCATTTTGCAGCTCTGTTGACAGATGGGACAAATGGCATTTGATTTTCTCCAAGGCGGAAGGAGCAGCTGTTGGAGCAGGACTGGGGTGGGGCGATGCAGGTCAGGCACGAAGGTGGTTTTCACGAAACAGCTCCAGTCACTCTGGACTGACTGGGGGATGCTCCCCGTGGGAGACACAGCCATGGCTTTGGGAGACACAGTTGGTCAGATGGGGTTTGTCTCCTGGCTCTGCTGGCTCCTGGCTGTGTGGCCTAAAACAAGTTGCTTTGCCCCTCTGATCCTCAAGTTTAATTGTTAAATGGGGGAATACCACCACCTGGTAAGGCTGTTGCGAGGAATAAATGGGACAACAGATGAGGAGTTGCTGGCTAATAATAGTAGGAGCTCAGCCAATCTGAGTTCCTTTTTTGGAAGGTTGTGGGTACATCTTTGTTTTTGCACATTGAATGCCTGGTGCAGAGAAGGCACTGACTAATTTGTTGCATACATAGAATTTTTATATAAAAGAAATTTGTTTAGCTTTGAAATTTTAAATCCTTTTGCTAGAGTTGTGAACTGTGAACTTAAATAATGCACATTGTAACACACATACCTTGGCTCAGGCCAGGGGCTGGCTTACTATAGCCCAAAAGCCAAATCTGCCTGTTTTGTCAGTATGTTGTTTATTGGAATGTAGCCACGCCCATTCATTTACATATGGACTGTGGCCGCTTTCACGCTAGAGCAGCAGAGTTCCGTAACTGTAGCAGGGGCTGACTGCTACAAATCCTAAAATATTTACTCTCTTGTCCTTTACAGAAAATAAATTTTCTGACCTCTGGCTTAGGATAGCGATTCTCAAACTTTAGCCTGCGTCAGAATCATCTAAAGGGCTTGTTAAAAAACACAGATTGCCAGGCCCCGCCCCCAGAGACCGTGGTTTAACAGGTCTGTGCCAGGGCCTAGGAATGTGCACTTCTAATGAGTTCACAGGGATGCTGATGCTGCTGGGCCAGGGACCACTCTGTGAGAACCACTGGCTTAGGCTGTTTCTTTTGCCCGGAATGTATTTTCTCACGTTTGCTTTTCAAATTCCAGCCCTCCCTCAAAGGTCAGCTCAAATATAGCCTCGGTGATGCTTTCATTTATTTATTCAAAGGTGAATTGAGCACCTAGTATGTGCCAGTCACTCACTGTGCAAGGCCTTGGGGATGCGATTTGATGAGCAAAACAGACACGCTGTCTTTTCTCGTGGAGCTTAGGGTCCAGTGGGGACAAGGATGACTGACAGTTAAAACCCACATGTAACTACAGCTTGTGAAGGGCGTGGTGAAAGGCACCATGGGAAATGCTACCAGTGGGCCCTACCTGGGAGTTGGGAAAGGTGTTTTTTTTTTTTGTTTGTTTGTTTTTTTTTTAAATTTAAAGGAAGTGACATTTAAGGGAAGAGTAGAAGGATGAAACAGCAGTATTGCCAAGAATGAGGAAAAGGCTCTGAGGCAGAGGGAAGAACTCTGCAGAGGCCCGGGGATGGGAAAGAGCTTGTTGCATGAGAATGATGAAAAAGGCCAGTGGAACGAAGGAAGGCGAATCTGGAGAGGCAGGTAGACAAGAGATCGGAGATTACATTCTTGGGTCCCATTCTTTCTCTTTCTTTTTTTAAATAAAGATTTTACTTATTCATTTCTAGTGAGAGGAGAAGGGAGAGAGAAAGAGAGAGAAACATCAATCAGTTGCCTCTTGCACACCTGCAACCCAGCGATTTGCCCTGGCTGGGAATTGAACCAGTGACCTTTCATCGCAGGCCAGCGCTCAGTCCACTGAGCCACACCAGCCAGGGCTGACTCCCATTCCTAACCCCTCACTTTATCCTCACACTTGCCATGGCTCGTTGTGGGTAGAGTGTTCTTGCTGCCCCTGGCCTTTGGGCTTGGCCATATGATTTGCTTTGGCCAACAATATTTTTTTGTTAAATTTTTAAAAAATTATATTTTATTGATTATGCTATTACCATTGTCCTGATTTTTCCCCCTTTGACCTCCTTCATCCAGCACCTCCCACTCCCTTAGGCAATCCCCCCACCATTGTTCATGTCCATGGGTCATGCAGGTAAGCTCTTTGGCTACTCCATGTCCTATACTGCACTTTACATCCCCATGGCCATTCTGTAATTACCTATTTGTATTTTTAATCCCCTCACCTCTTCACCCATCCCCCCACAGCCCCCTCCCATCTGACAACCATCAAAGCACTCTCTGTATCCATGATTCTGTCTCTGTTCTTGTTTGCTTCGTTTGTTTTTTAGATTCAGTTGTTGATAGATTTGTATTTTTGCCATTTTATTGTTCATAGTTTTGATCTTCTTTTTTAAAAGTAAGTCCCTTTAACATTTCATGTAATAATGGTTTGGTGATGAAGAACTCCTTTACTTTTTCTTGTCTGGGAAGCTCTTTATCTGCCCTTTGATTCTAAATGATAGCTTTGCTGGGTAGAGCAATCTTGGCTTGTAGGTCCCTGCTTTCCATGACTTTGAACATTTCTTGCCAATCTCTTCTAGCATATACAGTTTTTTTCTGAGAAAGAAAGTTTAATCTTATAGTAAGATTATATCCCAAAGGGGCAGACCAAAAACAGGGATAGACTCTGTCCCTGGCAATTTCACAAAAAGATGGAAGCTCTAACAACATGTCAGCTGGCGCGGTGCAAAGGTAGCAATGCTCCCCGCTAGACTCTGTTTACCTGCCTGTTTCAGAAAATGAATTTTAACTAATTCATTAGCTGGGCTCTGTGGATGAGAGTTTACTGAGTGAGCACCCAAGACGCACCCCTCTCTGGGCTAGCAGCGGTGGGACGAAGATGTCCAAATGAGCTCTTGCCACAGCAGTGTTGACTTGGGAATGAGATAACATCATTCTTCAGAGCAGTCATTTCATTAAAGTCAGTTTCTTTGACTGGATTGAACAGGGCCTGGGGCTGTTTATTCCATAGCGTGGTATTACAAATGCATAATTCAGTGTCTGACGGCACATAGTAGGTACTCATGAAAGTTTGTTATAATTGAGGTATTATTTACATATAGTGAAATGCACAGACCTTTTGGATACATTTGGATTCGTTTTTGAGAAATGGGTCCTCCCGGGTAACCGGCACCCTGGGCAGGGTCCACAGTGGTGCTGTCCCAGTAATATAGGAGGCTCATGGGTCATTGACATTTTCTAGTAGCCTTATTAAAATAGTAAAAAGAAACAGGTGACATTAATTTTAATCACATAGTTACTTCACCCAGTATATCCAAAACATTATCGTTTCATTATGGAATCAATATAAAAACTCATTAACAAGATATTTTATGTTGTTTTGCTCATCCCAAGCCTCTGAAAACCAGGATACATTTTATACTCAGGGCACATTTCGGCTCAGACAACCATGTTTCAGGTGCTCGGTCACTGCGTGTGGCTGGCCGCTGCGGAGTCGGACAGCTCAGGCAGGACCTTTTCACCGCCTGGGAAAGCCCCGTGTTCTGCCTGTCCCTTTCTACTCTGTGCCCTCGTCCCCCAAAGCAGCCACTGTCCCCGTCTGTGTCACCACAGATCACTTTCGCCTGTGCCAGGACTTCATACAAAGGGATTCAAACAGTATGTGCTCTTAGGTTTGGTGTCTTTTACTCCATGTAGTATTTTTTAAAAAGATTTTGCTTGTTTATTTTTAGAGAGAGGGGAAGGGAGGGAGGAGGGGAGGGCGAGAAACATCGATGTGTAGGAGATACATCGATCAGTTGCCTATCATGTGCCCCCAGCTGGGGACCTGGCCCACAACCCAGGCATGTGCCCTGAGCGGGAATTGAACTGGAGACCTTTTGGTTCGCAGGCCAGCGCTCAACCCACTGAGCCACACCAGCCAGGGCTCCACATACTATTTTTTTTTTTTTAAAGATTTTTTTATTTATTTATCTTTAGAGGGGAAGGGAAGGAGAGAGGGAGAGAAATATCAATGTGCGGTTGCCTCTCGTGTGTTCCCTGCTGGGAACTGGCCTGCAACCCAGGCATGTGCCCTGACTGGGAATCGAACCGCGATCCTCTGGTTCGCAGGCCAGCGCTCAACCCACTGAGCCACACCAGCCAGGGCTCCACATACTATTTTTGAAATCCATGTTGCTGTGTGTATAGGCGACTTGTCCCTTTCCATTGCTGAGTGGTACCCATTGTGCCCATATGCTATGTGTGTGTATCTGCTCTCAACCAATACTTGGGTTTGAATGAATGTCAGTGTAACAGAACACGGTACCCAGAGAGCCCCCGGAGGAAAAACTGTTCCGAGAGTTTGAGCAGCAGGGTGACAACAGTTCAGAAGGAAGGCTTTAGGATAGTGTCCTGGAATGGGGGCACTTGAGCTGGACTTAGTAGGGTACTTAGAGTTTGGATGGGTGAAGAGGAAGGCGTGGGGGGCTTCCAGGTGGAGGTGATACCTGGAGCAAAGGCCTGGAGGTGCGTGGTAGGAGCTGAGCGTGAGGAATGAAAGCCAATGGGAATGAAGGTGGTCTGGGGCCAGATTGGGTCTTGAAGGCCACTGTGAAGGAGACTTACAGGCATAAGGTCAGTGGTCACCTTGAGAGCAGGAGCACAACCAGAGGTCAGAAAGGTCTTCCTGGAGGAGGAGACACTCAGCACAGGCCTGGAAGGATGGTCTTTTCTACCCTTTTGCTCACACTGCCCCGAGCATCCTCCACACACCTGTGCCTGCTTGTCTCCTCCTCTCCATCCCGGCTCCCCCCTCTACCTGGACTATCCTCACCCCTCCCGCTTCAAGCATCTCCACAAGATGGTTTCCTGGCACCTCCCCGGCCCTCATCCCCCTCATCGCTGCGACACCACATCCTCCCAGTCAACCCCCGTGTTACTGTTTCTCCAGTGTGGCCTTGCGTTGACCAGCAGCTGTACTTACATGGCTCACATGTTAGCCTGAGCCTGTCTCTGGTGTAAAGGTATGCAGTGCCAGGGGGACCGTTCCTCACACCTGCCCAGCTGCCGCAGGCCTCCCTGGGCTCAGGGCTGTCACAAACATCCCGGTCTCACTCTGTCTCTGCAGGCGTGGAGGAGGGGAGGGACCTCGAAGTATTTCCTGGCCTTGGGAAGTGGCCCTGATGCTCTCTTGCTCAAGTCACAATGTCTCCAGGAACATCACAGAATGCAGCTTGGGTAGGGAGGAGCTACGGGTCACACCGTCAACTTGGACTGAAAGTCATCTTTTTCTTTCTTTCTTTTTTTTTTTTAAAGATATATACATTTTTTTTTTTTTAGATTTTTTATTTATTTATCTTTAGAGAGGAAGGGTAGGAGAGAGGGAGAGGGAGAGAAATATCAATGTGCGGTTGCCTCTCGTGTGTCCCTTGCTGGGAACTGGCCTGCAACCCAGGCATGTGCCCTGACTGGGAATCGAACCGCGATTGTTTGGTTCACAGGCCCGCGCTCAATCCACTGAGCTACACCAGTCAGGGCATGAAAGTCATCTTTAATGAGTCATGGTGATGTACCGGTTGCCGGACTGGAAGTCTGAAAATACCTGTTCTCATCCACTTCGCACACCAACCCGGTGGGGTTGGGTATAGCTGTCCCCACTGCAGATATGAAGAAACGGACCTCTGACTTGCTCAGGGTTCATTGTATGGCAGAAGAGTGAACCAGGGTCTGCAACGCAGGTCTCTTGACCCCCCTCCAGTGCTCACCTCCCCAAAGCAGAGCCGAGCCGCACCATGAGTGGCTGCTGGCATGGTGGCCTTCCTTCCTTTCACATCCCCTGCCCTGGGCCTCCCCAGAGGCTGGCTTACTTCTTTAGGCTACTGGGGGAAGGAAAAGAAAAAGGGAGACGGTGAAATAAATTTATTGCCAAGTTAGAAACATTGGATTGAAGAATTGATCCCTACGGCTAAGTAATTTCCCTCTTTCGTGCAAAATATAAATAAATCTGTGTGGCTTATGCTGAGTGATGAGCCTGGGCCGCCAGCTGGATTTCACAACAGGAAATGCCCTTCAGAGCCTTGGCTTCCTCTCCTTGACCCCGTCAACGAGCTGTTCTGAATAGCCCTTGTGTTGTCCCCAAAGGGGGGTGTTGGCAGCTCCCACGTCTTGCCTGCCACAGTTAGGCAGACTTGGGGACGTCTCGCGGAGCCTTTCCATGGCTCAGTTCGACCCTAGCAGGTGTGGCATGGAACTGCTGATTTTCAGAACCATAAATAGACCGGCTTAATTATTATTATTATTATTTGTTTCTCTGGGCTGAAGGGGAGGGGGTGTTGGTGTCTCGAGCGGGTGATTATGTAACACGATCGCTCCTCTTCCCTAAGGGTTTCGTCTGATTTCTGGGAAGAGATGGCCGGTGTGGCGTGTCCTAAATACATCATGGCGGGGGGTAGTGTTAGTCATCCTGCTCTCACTGTGGTTTAATTTTAGCATGTTTCCCTGGGGTAGCCCTTCCTCCTGGCCTCTACCTAGTCTTAGGGAAGGACCTGGAAAGAAGGAGGCGGAGTGTCGGCAGGCAGACGCTGTCCCCTCCTGGGCGAGCATGCAGACAGAACACTGGCCTCTGAATCCTGCTGTGGTCAGGTGGGGTCCTCTGGCCTTGGGGAGTCAGGAAAGGACTTTATAAGGTGCAGGGGTTTTCCAGCAGACAGGTGGCCTGGTCTCATTGGGTGGTTTTTCCATCTTTGAAGGGTGCAAGCATGCAGACAGACAGACTCTAAGGGGTTGGGAACCTCGGACTCCAGGGAGAAGATGAAGTCAGTGTCATGGTGGTTTCCCATGTCTTGACGTGGGATTGTGAGTAACGGAGTAGGAGCTTCCAGGGCACATTCTGGGGGCAGGCAGCAGAGAGAGAGAGCCTTTTAGTCTCAGTTTATTCTCTGAGATGGTCTTTGCCGCTTTTGTCTTTGGCTCCCCCAACGCTGACTACCTACGGGGAAGGGAGGCAGCTCAGCTCATCACATGGGTTCTGCCTGTGGCTTTGACCTTCTGCCTCTGCTGGGAGTGAACACTGGGTTGAAACATGGAGGGTCTGTCCAGGTGGGACCCGCAGTTGCCTTCCTCATGCTTCTAGCAGAAGTTCTTGAGGATCCTGGGTCTTAGGGAGTCTCGGGGCCATAGGCCCTAAGCGATTTGGCTGTGCAGTAGCTGGCTCCTGCCCCTCTGTCCTCCGAGCCTCACAGATGCCTTGTTCTGACACCCAGCACTTCTAGTCTTGAACTTGCTGCTGCTTAAAGCTAAGAGGGCCTTGAGGGGGGCGGACACTGGAGTAGGTGCTGGGCGGTTAAAACCACCTGCCATGGGTGTACACGAAGCTTGCTGGTCTTCCCGCATCAGACCTGGCCTTCCATGTTCAAGAGTTCTTCCATCTTCTGGGTCTCGGTGGGAACCAGACCGCCTCAGCAGAGAATCTGAAAACCCACTTTCCCAGCTTCCCTTGCTGTCAGTGCAGGTTCAGGACCAATCAGATATACCCGTCCTGGACATTGACCAGGGAGTGAAGAAGCAGGGACAGGCAGGATCCACTCTGGTGCCTTGTGGGGGCAGCGAGAGCAACAGCTGCATTTGCTCCCACCGCCCTGAGTCGTGGACAGTGGAAGTTCCAGCAGTGGCATCTGGGAAACATGGAAAAGGAGTGGATGGCGGTGGGACTCTCCTCTTCACCCAGGGATGAAGGGAGGGCAGTCTGTGGTTTGCTGGGGTGAAGCTCCTACAAGGCCCCCCCCCCCCACTTGGCTGTGCACACTGTAGGAAGAGTGGAGTGGGTGGTTACTTGGCCTGTAAGGGAACCACAGCCGCAGGAAAGACATGAGCTATGGTCCCACTTTTCTGCAGGGTAAGACCGCCCCCTGCCCAAGAAGAAAGGTATAAATCTTGTAATTCTGCCGCCTTTTCTGCCAGCCGCTGGTCCTCTGAGATCCCTGAAGGCCAGGGCCGAGAGTGAGTGCAGGTTACCAAACGGCAGCCTTGGCCTAGTTCTGCCTCGGGCCGTGTTCTCCTGGTCAAGGCCTACGGGATCCCCGACCTCTGGCTTCTTCGAAGCTGTTCCAGTGCAGGGTCCCTACTGGACCTAGATGAGCTGTCCCTCTGTGATGTGTGTGCATGTGTGTGTGCGTGCATGTGTGTGTGTGTGAAGTCTGGGACTTAGCCCAGCGTGGGTCCCTGGCCTATTGGAAAGAACGGGCTAAGGCTCCTTGCTCTTGGGATAAAACCCAAACTCTCTCTGACTCACGAGACCCTGCGGATTCGGCCACCTCCCACTTCTCCAGCCTCCACTCTGGCTACAACGTGCCTTTTCTCTTACAGCTGCACTGGCCTTTCTCACAGTTCCTGAGAAGCAGTAAGTATGTATCTCAGGTTTTTCACACACATTAGCCTGCTACCTGGAATACCCCTCCCATCCTATCCCCAGCTAAGTCCAGGCCTTTATCTGTTAAGACCAGCCTCTGCACAAAATCCAGTTTGTCTTTCTGAACACAATTCTCTGATGGCGATCTGACAAACAGAGCGGAGCAAGTCTATCACCTCCTGTTTTTGTGGGTGTTATACCTCTATTAATGTAGCCTCTGAGCTCTAAATTATTTTTGATAGCTGGTTCATGGCATTGACGTACCCATGCTCACAGCTCTCTCATGTCCCTGGAGCTGTGACTTTAAGGCTGTAAATTCAAGTCTGCTTGAGCGCAGCTGGTCTCTGGAAACAGATGCGTCTGGCTTCCAGGCCGGTCCCTGTCCTGCTTTCTCTTCGCACAGGCCCTGTCCGGCCTTTCAAACGCAAAGCTGCTCTTCTGTGCTTCTTGCAGCTCACTCTAGCTTTCCTCGTGAACATAATTGAAATTTCACGGTCATCAGTTTTTAAAATGATGTTTTTGAGATTTGGAAGGCGATAGGAGTCACAAAATATCTTCAGACTATTCTCCTGAAAGCTTCTTGTAGAAGTGAATGCTTTCTTCCCACCTTCCTGGCAGCATTTGCTAAGCCCCTACTGTGTGTCCGGCCCTGGGCTCCGTGCCTGGAAGGAAAGGGGGTGGGAGGAAAGGAGGGCTGCGCGGGCTGCCCCTCCTGCAGTCCTATGGGAGTGGGCGTGGGGTTGTGGGGGAGCTCAGACTAGAATACCTGCCTGCATCCAGGAGCAAAGGCGGCTGTGATGAGTACCGGGGAGCACGGTGCAGCGGGAGTGCAGAGCGGGGAGGGTGGGGAGAAGTGTGGGTGCTCCACTGGCTTGCGTGCTCCCATTCTGGAAGTCCTTGCTCGGAGCTTCCAGGCTGTGGCTGCGGAGGTGTTTTCAAGGGACCGGGAAGGTCTCAGAGTCATCTTGCCTGGACAGAGGGCATGGCTATCATGACCGTTTCGTGATGTTGGTCTGGCCACTGCCGTCTTATTTAGATCTTGTCCCTGCTGGCTTCTCCATGTAAGGATGCCCACGCAGGGGCTGGTCCCCTGCCTAGAACGGCCCTCCCTTCCTGCCGCCTGCATAAATCCCTCCTGAGCACTGCCATCCTGGGCAGCCTTTCTAGATGATTCCAGCTGTGGGGAGGATGCCCTTTCCCGAAGCTCTAAATGCTGTGTGGGCAGCTGACACTGTGGCCCTGCCTTAGGCAACTCCGAACCCTTTTGTTCTGGGCTTTCATTTCCCTGAGCATCCAGCCAGGCCAGACACAGCTCTTACCCAGCACCACAGACGTTGATGGAGAGCGCCGGAGTGTGGTGCCTGAGAGCAAACACAGAGAAACCGAGTGATCAATGTCAACCTCACCAGTGACATTCGTGTTGACGTCACCTGCCCCTAATCTCACGCCAGGAGACGGGCACTGTGCCCCTGTGATAAGCTTCCCCAAATCCATAATCTCAGATGGTTCAAGGGAAAATGCCAGACAGACCCAAAGAGAGGAGCATTTTACAAAACACCTGAATGCCATTCTCCAAAAGTGCCGGGGTCCCGGGCGGGAGGAGAGTCAGAGACACCATGCCCAAACGCGGTGGCGGGTGCTGGATCCTGGAACGGAAAAAAGGCCTTAGTGAAAAATGGGAAATTCCAAGAATGTCTGTAGTTTAGTTAATAATTTTGTACCGATGTTAATTTTTCATTTTGATAACTATGCCGTGGTTATGTGAGACATTAATGTTAGATGAGGGAAGGGCCCCTGGGAACTCCACACCATCTTTGCAACTCTTCTGTAAATCTAAAATTATTTAAAACTAAAAAGCCAAAAAAAAAAAAAAAAGGCACACATGCTGGAAACAGCACATGGGCCCAAATCTGGCAGCCCCACTTCTGGGCTGTTTGCCTTCGGACAGGGGACACAGCTCCTCGAGCCTCAGTTTCCCTGTGTGGAAAACAAGCCTAATAAAAAAACGATGCCTTCCTCGTAGGGGGTGTGTGAGGATTGAGCGAATGATGGATACACACCTGGAAAGCGCCTGGTGCAGAAGAGGCCACCAACAATGTTTAGTTCGTACGATTGTTATTAACGACAGAGGAAGTGCAGCTTCCAAAAGTGGGGAGGAATGGGCAGTGCGCTGGGTGACGGGAATCGATGCGATTTGAGTAACTCAGCGTGATTCAATTAAAGAAATATGTACGGATCTCTCCTGGGTGCCAGGTCTTGTTACTGGAGGCTGGAGAGATAAAACAGACCTGGACCTTGTCCTGGAGGAACTCGGACCTGAGGGTGGGGAGGCAGACCTGGATGTAGATTAATGATCAGGCAGGGGGACATGCCACTGTAGGAGCACGTTTCGTTGGCTGTGAGGTCAGAGGCAGGAGCTCTGTTGGATGGCATCGTGCAGGTACTAACGCTTGAATTGGGTTTTTATATACGAACAGGAATTTCTAGGTGTGCAGGATGTGTGCATATCGCGTAGTAAGCACACTACAGGCACCTATAGGCATCGGGCTCGATGCTTTCCCTGCTCTTTCAAACCCTCTCTATAGCCCTGCAAGGTGGATGCTTTTATTAGCAATTTCTGGTTAAGGCAACAAAGTGGGAATGGGCTTTCTCAAGGTTATAGACGGCTTGTTGGCAGAATGTGGGTTGCAGCCTGGTCGGTCTGACTCCAGAGCTGCCTGTCGTGATGTTGTGACAAAGTCTCTGCTGTGTGAAGGAGCAGCATGTGCCAAGTGTGGCAGCATGAGGACAAGGGCAGGGTGGCTGGTGTCTCTGTGAGGGTGGGGGAGGGAGGCAGGCTGGAGAGATGGGCTGGGCCGAGCATGGGAGCCCAGCTGCTGCTCCCAGGGGTTTGGACTCTCTCCCATGGGCCAGGGGAGCGTGGGAAGGCTTACCGAGCGTGCAGCCGGTCAGACCTGTGTTCTAGGCAGCTCCCCCTCCCTGGCTTCAGTGTGGGGTGTGATGGGCGACAGAGAAGAGGCAGGAAGCCGGAGGAAGAGCAGAAGAGATGAGAGCGGAAGGAGAGGGACAGATGATGGGCGGGTAGCTTCTCAAAAGATCTACTCCAGTGAAATCCAGTGAAGGACAGTGAGAAAAACGCAGCTTTACAGTGGGAAAAAGTAGCCCTAAGAAAACACAGGGGTCTCAGTGGATGGTGAGCTTTGTGTAAACCTACCAAGGGGCGTGGCTGCCACAGGCCTGTGGACTGGGGCTGCACCGGCAGAGGGGCGTGGAGGTGCTGGGCCTCACCCTCTTCTCACAGCCCCTCAGAGCACCTCCCCTCCCAGGTCTGGCTGAGCTCCAGACGCTCCTCTCCAGGGAACAGACACCCCAGGTCAGTTTGCTATGGGACGGCACTCCAGGTCACATCCATGAGGGCCTGGGGATGTTGAAACGGGAAGAGACACAACTCAGCAGCAAGCAGAGCCATGTGCTCACGACCCCCAGAGGACCAGTGAGGGGCGCTGCAGAACGTCGGTTTGGGATTTCCGCAGACTCTCGGTTGTTCACTTCTGTTCCTTTTCTGCCTCTTTCTCTGAGGGCAGAATTTCTTTGCTTCTCTGGTGCACAGGGTAGATGGAAAAATCCGCCCCCACAGTTTCTAAGCTCTGGATACCCAGTGAGACTTCGTCTCTTCCTTCCTCTCTGTCTCCACCTCCATCCCCAGTTTGCCACAGTCCTCAGGGAAGGGCCCCTCATTGGTCCAGCTTAGATCAGATGCCCACTCCTTGACCAATGAACAATGGCCATAGGGGCAGAGCCACAGTGGTCATGTGGCACCCTAGACCGGCAGTGGGGGCCCATTGCTATGACCACATGGAGGAAGAAGAAGGAGGTTATAGAAAAGGGGGGCTGGCCAGAGAACCCAGTAGGTGTGGCACAGCTAATCTATTTGAACTTCTCTGTCCAGGCTCTTCCCAAGCTAGTAAAGTCTTACTCACCAACCTGTGGTGATTCCAGAGGAGAGGGTCTGGAAGTGGAAGGGGTGTCTGGTGTCTATTCCTTTAAGGTTTGTCCTGCCCAGAGATGTCGGAGACCTCCTCTCATTCCAGACCAACTCCAGGTCTCATTTCCAATGGTCTCAGCTACTTCCCAGAACTGGAGACAGCTCTGATGTTGGAACACGAAGACAGCTGTCCTTCTGGGGTTGGGGCTCCATGTCTGGGGAGAGGTCCCGGCTGTTGGCTCTGAGGCTACTCTGCCCCTGGACTCTCTAGGGTGTGGGATTATGATGTGAATTAACTGTAAAGAGTGGGCTTGGAATTGGAATTTTCTGGGCCTCCAGGTCCCCGGTTGCAGCATCTGATGCTCGTTAAACCACAGGTAAATGAGTGGGCCCTGTGGATGCTGACTGCGCAACCTCAGGGAGCAAAGCAGCAGCTGGGATCCCAGCGAGGTGCCGGCAGCACAGCGGACAGAGCCTCTGACACGCAGCGTTGGTGTGGACTCATGCAGTGGGCCTGAAGCTCAGGGTCTCTCTGTCTTGGGTCAGTTCTGTGTAGGAAGTTCTAAAACCTGAACCTGCACTAGTCACAGTATCTAGTCCTTCATTGCAAGAGCTGCAAACTCTATCTGCTTTCTGGAAGGTCTCTCCTTCCTCCTGAAGTTTCCCCTGGTTATCAGGTTGTCCAGGGTGGCACACCCCCAGATGCATGCTTCTTCTCAACTCTCCTCCAGGGGGAAGCCCTCTGCTTGCTGTTGGAAGGTGGCAACTGGCCGCTGTCACGGCTGCTGATGCCCTCACTGAGCAGGCCGCTTCCAGGCACTCTGTCTGGTGCAGGTGGCCTGGCTCTGCTCGAGCGTTGTTTCATGACCCCCCGACAGGAAGCCAAAGCTGAAGCGGAGGGAAGACTCACTTTTCTTCTTCTCCACGCCGAACCTGGCCTTGTGGGCACCCAGGCAGCCCAGCCTGGACCCGTGGTCCACACGGGAAGCATCTCCATCTCCTGGGCCAAACTGCTCTGTCCCGGGTTCCACCTCAGCCTGCCAGGTTGAGCAGGGCCACAGAAGCCATTTCATGTCACCCCGTGTTGTCCTCATGGCTAACTTCCTTCCAGTTCAGGGACACACCAGCAGCTCCCACACATACACCACTTTATAGTGAGAGTGGGGAGGGGGTACGTCACCCGAATGGCTCCACTCGCTGGAAGCATTCCATACGCTGGTCCAGCCCTGCCGGGTCACTGCCAGGTTCTCCAGTTTGGTTTCTGTTTGAGTGTTTACGTCAATCAAAATTAACCACCGTTTATTGCGTACTTATTGTGTAGTCGGCATGGGAGAAATTACTTTTTTCTTAAAAATAAAAAGTTTTCTGCTCTCTGATTTTTCTTCCCTCCCAGACTTCTCAACCTTCTGGAAGGGATGCCTTGAATTATTCAGCCTGCAGTACAGATCTCTGGAGAACACTGCCTCTCGGCTACTTTAATCACTAGAAAGGTTCAGAGTCAGTTATAATCAAGCTGGAGTCGATGTGGAAATGCTCATCTCTGGCTTGAAAACAAGATCAAAAGGAAGAGCGAGGAGGAGATAGAATCTGAAAGGACTAATGGGTGCTGGTTTCCAAAGACGGTGGGTCCTGCTCCTGTTTCCAAAGGGGCCGCAGACGGGAAGCCCCGCCCCCACAGGGCGCGTTGCTGCGTGCGTGTATCTCTGACCTTTCCCAATGTCACTGAGAAGTCGGTGGCAGCTCTCTGCCACTGCAGGGACAAACCGACTGGGGATGGGACCTCTGTCTGATGAAGTTCGGGGAAAGCTGTTGCCTGTTAAGAATCTGTGAATCCAGGGAGGTGGGGATGCGGGTGGGCGGAAGGGCTGTTTCTGCCCTGAGCCCACCTGGGATTTGGTATGCTCAGGCAAGCGCAGGCCAGGATGGAGCGGAGGGAGAGCTGGCTGGAGGCGTCTCTGGCTACGGCAAGGTGGGAACCCCCCGTAGGGAGGTGCGAGCGGGCCCACGAGCTTTGTCTCAGGGAAGGGGCGAGTCTGTCCTCATCTGGGTTCCTGTCTCAGACCTGGGGAAGCGATGGGAGTGGAAGTCTGCAAGGGGGTGTTTTTAGGGTCCAGCTTATGGTGTCTGTATTGGGTCGTGTGGCCCGGAAGGAACGGGGGAGTGGCGATTGTGCCGAGGTTAGCACGGGGCCTTCAGAGAACGCAGCGTGGTCTTGGTGTGCTGACGGTCCTGCTGTCCCACTGATGGCTTGACAGTGGCAGGGCCACCGATTGCAGCAGCAATGCAGCACGGAGGCATCTCAAGTGGGGCTCCCCTCTCCCCTGAACGCCCCCTATGGTCCTTCCCAAGGACAGGTCGGCCCTGAGGGCAAGAAACAGTGTCCCCTGCCCACCCCAAAGGAAGAAGGATGCTTACTGCCTAAGTCAAGGACCTCAGGAGGCCACCTCTGGGGTCTGTGGGTGTGCTCTCTCTTCTCTTCTCTATCCTCTCTCTGCAGGAGGTAGGGTGGATCACTGGTTAGGGCTTCTCTGAAATGGAAGATCGGAATCTCTGCTAGTTTCTCTCCTGCTCCCCCAGGGAGCAGCCCTCAGAAAGGCTTGTGGCACGGGCAGCCTGCTCAGCCCTGGGCCAGGCTTGTGGCTATTGATCTCTCTCAGTATCTGCCTCTCTGTGTTTTCCCCCCTGGTCTTTGGTGGCAGGGGTAAGGTGGGGCTGGAGCTGTTCTTGCCTCAGAGCAGTGAGGTCTGAGATTAGGTTGGGGGAGGTGGGTGGCTCAGGAAAAGGGGTTCTCCTGGACACAGCCCAGCCTGCTGGCACTGCGGTTGTGGCTGGAGACCAGCTGGTACAAAGGTGCTGACCCCCTCTTGCTCCTGGGCGGGGCTCTTTCCCTACGGACCTCTTAGCAGGAGGCAGGTGGCTGGGCCAAGGCAGGAGGTGGGAATTCTGGGACAGGCCCGGAGGCTCTCCCAGCAAGTCAACTTCGGTCACACCCTGGTCTCACAGCCCCACCCCAGTGGTGATGGAGGGTGCTGGAAGCCTGGCCCCCTGTAGGGGTGCTCTTCATGGTGGCTATCGGCTGCCGCACAGGAATGTGGCTTGTTCCTTGGTGACTGATTGGACCAGATCACAAAATGGTGTGGGGGGGCAGTGGGTGACAATATAGTGGCTGAGAGGATGTGTTTGTGGCACATGTGAGTCACCCATGGGGTGCTCGGGCCACCAGGGGTCAAGTCTCATCTGTCACTGACGGGCTATGTCATGTCGACCTCCCAACGCCTCAGTTTCTTCACCTGTGAAACAGATAGAAGGTCGGGGTGTTAAGCAGCTAATGCACATAAAACACTTGGCACAGTGCCCGGCACATGGAAGGCACCGGCCAGCAGCTCCGCACGCTCAGTTGTGTCTCTGTGTCTCTCAGGGACCAGAAGTCCTGCAGTGGCAGAGGCGGGCAGAGCCACAGAAATGCCTCTTGTTGCCGTGGCTGCAAACGCCTTCGTGTCCCACAGACGGGGCGGGGGTCTAGGAAAATACCGGTTAATTTTTTCTTCTTTTGCTGAGCAGTGAAGCCATGCAAATGGATGGGACTCTCGCTCAGCATTCCCGTATTTCGGTAGAATCAGCAAAAAGCGATTACATCCTGTTATAAACACGCATTGCATGAACGAAAAATGAACGCTCCAGAGAGTACAGGGTCGCTCCACCCTGGTGGGGGTTTAGCAGTTTGGTGGGTTTCCTTCTATGCCTATGCAAACGTGTTTGTCATGCACGATTATACACACCATGCACATGTACACACACCATATATATCATACACACACACATAGCATATATGTTTACACACACACACTCCTTACACTCCCCTCTCCCTCGCCCGTCTTCCTTCTTTCGGAGGCAGTCGCCCTCCACACGCATCACTGACGTCGCTCGGCACAGTTGGCTTCCCGCCTCACGGCTGCGTCAGGCACCGTGTTCCCTGCCTGTCGTGTGCTTCGGTCGCAGTCCCCCACCCTGTCACCCAGTACGTCCTGAAAGAGTTAGGGAGTGAGAAGGGACAAAGGTATTCTAATAGCCCCAAGGGAAAATCTAAGAAAGGAGGCACTTGGACAAAAGACTTAAAAAAATTATTCCCCTTGGTTAAAACATTAATTCATCTTTTCTTAAAGATGGATTTGCAGCACTATTTTAAAATATTTTTAATTGATTTATCTTTAGAGGAAGGGAGGGAGAAAGAGAGGGAGAGAAACATTAATGCGTAGTTGCCTCTCACACGCTCGCAACTGGGGGCCCGGCCCACAACCCAGGCACGTGCCCTGGCTGGGAATCAAACTGGTGACCCTTTGGTTCTCAGGCTGGTGCTCAATCCACTGAGCTACACCAGCCAGGGCTAATTTATCTTAAAAAAAAAAACAACTTTCAAAAACCATATATATTTCATAATCTTACCACCACTTGTAATTGTTGTTAATATTTTGGTATAGTTTTTCCTAGTCTTTTAAAAAAAGTGTGTTTATTGATTTTAGAGAGAGAAAAAGGGAGAGAGAAACATTGATTGGTTGCCTTTCGTATGCACCTCAACCAGGGATCGAACCTGCAACCTAGGTATGTGCCCTGACTAGGGATTGAACCCACAACATTTTGGTGTGTGGGATGATGCTCCAACCAACTGAACCACACCAGCCAAGGCAGTTCTTTCTAGTCTTTTGTTCTATGTTCTCAATTTTGTGTGTGTTGGAACAAAATTTGAACCACACTAAAACATTTACAATTTATGTTTTCTATTTAATATTATTCCATAGATATTTTCTCTTATTACTATAAGTCATATGGGTCTAGATACATGGTAGCCAAGAACATAAGCCCCTGCTTTTCCAAGTGGAAGATTCAATAAAAAGTTTGGGGGCTGCCCTGGCTGGCGTGGCTCTGTTGGTTGGGCGTTATCCCCCACTAAAGTGAAAGGTCGCCGGCTGATTCCTGGGCAGGGCACATGGTCCCTGGTCGGCGTGCGTGCAAGTGGCGGATGTGTCTCTCTCACACTGACGTTTCTCTCCTCTTCTTTCTCCCTCCCTTTCTCTCTCTCTAAAAATAAATAAATAAGTAGGCAAGTAAGTAAATAAAATCTTTAAACATAGTTCTGGGGCCAACTTGCATATGCAGATATTTAGAGAAATCATCAAATGCTTACTTGTAATGTTTAATTTATAAACTTAGTTATACATAGATATGTAAAACCACACGTAAAATGAAATATGTTAAATTTAGATAGATTGGTTCCTTCCCACTTTCACAGTATGATGGACGATGAATGACATCTGCACTTTCGTCGTCCCTGGGGCTGAATCAGCGCCCACAGCTGTCCCCAGCACGTCATTGCTATTTTTGTCGGACTTGCTTGAGACTGAGATGCAAAACACCTTTAAAATCTGTGTTTGATGTTGTTTCTGGAAACTGCATTCCAAGCCACAAGTGCCTATTTGCATAACACTGGGACAATCTTTTTATGTGTCTCCTAAGTGTGTCTTAGTGGTCTTTACAACACACCACTTACTGTATTGCTTTTAAAAATGATATTTAAAGGCTTGTTTACAATGACGACCCCCACTAGCAATTGCCAGGTTGTAACCCTGATAATCATTACTAATTCCCTGTTAGATTTCTCTGCTGCTTTTTTGTACCAAATCCGGCAGGTGACCTCTTTAAACATCCCAAACTAGCATTGATTGAGGTCAGGAAGGACTAATGTGATTTCCCCAAACAGCACTTTGTTGTTTAAAGTAAAATAACAAAGAGAGCGCACACTTAATAGGGGACTCTTCATAAGAACTCGAATTTACAGTGTTTCTTTTTCTAAAGGATAATTGTGGAAAAAATCCTCATGTTATGTTTGGACAAGGACACATGATTTTTTTAAAGACTAGATTAATAGAAACATGGTTGTGTATCTTTTGGCTATGCCCTAATTTATTTTTTCATCCCTCTATTGTTGGACAGTCCAATTATTTCCACTCTTTATCCTATTATATAAATAAAAAACACGTTCTTGTACTTATGTCTCTGGGCACGCCGCAGGTTACTTCCTTGGGACCAATTCGCACAGGGTGGAATGTGTGGATATTTTTAAAGGTCTCGATCCATTGTGCCCAATTGCCCTTTAGAAAGTCTGTGCAACTTTATAATCCCATCAGCAGTGAATGCAGGTGGGCACTTTATAATGAATAGGTAGCATTTCTGAAATTGAGGGGAAAACCGCTTCTCCATAAACCCATTGAGCTTTTTGTAGACTCATAATTTATTGGAGCTATAGGAGTCCTTAGAACTCACCTAGCCCAACTGAATTCCCAATGGGCTTGCACACCTCTTGTGGTGGGAAACTCCCTACCCTAAGGGGAACCTTTGCCAGGATTGGATGGTTTTGGTGCTTGCTCTCCTTCAATTCAGCTAAAATCTGCTTCCCTATAATTGGCCCAATTAAACGGATATTTCTGTGCTCCTCCATTACACACCTGGCCAGGCACCGGAGTTGAGAGAAAGGGAACTGGCGTGTAATGAGTACCCGCCCTGGAGCCAAGCACCGCTCCAGGTGCAACTGCCTGAAGCTGGGGGTTGTCTCATGCCTAAAGACTGAGAAATCGAGGTTGAGAGAACTTAAGCAGCTTGTTTGAACTCACACAGCTGTAAAGTTGAGGGACTGGGATCGCACCAGGTCTGCCTGGTTTCCCAGGGCCCCACACTGCCTTCCTTAGGTCTAACGCTCTTGGGGCTGCTGAAAACAAGTCTGCTCCAGAGCACTGGTCCCTCCCCTCCCCTCCCCCGCCATCATGTCTGGAGAGCATCCTTCCCAGAGCCATCAGGGTAGCCCTGATTTCAAAATCTTCTGCCCTGTTGTACCCTGGCGTGCGCCGGTGTGGGGGTGTACACTGAGTCGACTTGGTTAATCGGGGAATCCCCTTGCCTATGGGGACTGTGATGGACCAGGATTAGAGCTGGCCAAAGAGGAAGCTGTATGTGATGACCCTCGGAAGGTCATCATGGTCAGAAGGAGGGACAGACGCAGAGATGCCCAGCAGGTTTCTGCTTGTCCTGGCTCTTCTCCATCTGTGTCCAGCCCTTCCTTCTGGCTGCCTGCCCCGTTGACCAGTGGCGGCCCAGACACGCAGCTGCAGAGTCTGGAGTGGGAGCCACACAGCGTCACTGGCTCTGCATGGCCCTTTCCACCAGCTCCCCTTCACAGTCCCACTTGGGACGTGCTTGACGTCCTCCAGTGACTGGCTAGTAGCTCCCCGCAAAGGTGGGCCATGCGCAGATGAGACTGGCACAGCCCCGGGCCCTGCGGGCTGTCTCACTCCGTTGCACAAAGAGGCCCCGATAAGATCCCACAGGTTTTTGGTTCTTCCTAGGGCAGAAGGGTAGCCGGGGAGAACTGCCACCTTGGGTCTAATCTAGCCAAGATGAGTAGAATCAGTGAGGTGGAGAAGGCCCCAAGCACAGGAAAACATAAAAGTCATAGCGGAACTGGGACAGTTAGCCTTCCTGGACCCAGGAGGGTGCGGATCAGGAAGCTCAGAGCCAGGTGGACCAAGGGCTTGAGCACGCAGGTGGAAAGAACCGAGGGCAAGTGTGGTGGACGAGAATGGGATTCCGACTGCACGGTGGGGGATGACCTCACGGTGTCAGCAGTGCCTGCAGGACATGGGCCCAGGCATCCACCGTGGGGGACATCTGTCGGGTGTCTCTGATCACCTGTCCCTGCCGCTCAGTGGGCCACGGCGTGTGGCAGCCATCACCATTTGGGCCTCTCTGGGCCTTGCTAGATCGCCTTCCCACCAACACCGTGGGAATGGCGAATGGACAGTGGGACTCAGGGGTGATCCTATTGATCAACAGTTTCTTAATCCGCTCCTGCTGGTCACTAATCTCTAATGATGCAATCTCCCATGCCTGGTCTGAGCAGGCGCTTTGCTTGGGCATGCTTTGAGACCTACCCTTGTATAGAAAATATGCAATTGTAGCCCTGGCTGGTGTAGCTCAGTGGATTGAGCATGGGCTGTGAACCAGAGGGTTGATAGTTGGATTCCCAGTCAGGGCATGTGCCTGGGTTGCCGGCCAGGTCCCCCAACGGGGGCCACATGAGAGGCAACCACACATTGATGTTTCTCTCCCTCTCTTTCTTCCCCGCTTCCCCTCTCTCTAAAAATAAATAAATACAATCTTTTTTTTTTTTTTTTTTTTTTAAAGATTTTTTTTTTTTATTTGTCTTTAGAGGGGTAGGGGAGAGGGAGAGAAATATCAATGTACGGTTGCCTCTTGTGTGTCCCCTGCTGGGAACTGGCCTGCAACCCAGGCATGTGCCCTGACTGGGAATCGAACCGCGATCCTCTGGTTCGCAGGCCCGCGCTCAATCCACTGAGCTACACCAGCCAGGGCAATAAATACAATCTTAAAAAAAAAGAAGAAAATATGTGATTCTTGGCTGCCTTGTCAAGCTTGCAACTACTCAGGTTTGGGACAAATGGCATTGGAGATGATGGGATTCAGGCTCAGGGGTTCTCTAGGCAAGGCACATGCACCAGGAACAGAGCCGAGGGCTGTCCTCTTTTCTTCCAGGCTGACCTTCTCTGGAGCATGACACCTACTATTTTGGAAATGAGGAAAATACTGGGGCCTGTCCCCTAAGCTCGTGAACTCTGCGGGGGTTTATCCTTTCTCTCCATATCCTCAGTGGGTCCTTCCAGCTGTCAGCAGCTGTGTCCCGCTCTTCCCTGGGGCCCATCTCCTGCTCCAGACCCCCTTCTGGAGGGCGGAGGAACAGGTGTTTGTATCAAATTCTTACGTTCACATGTATCTCTTCTCTGGCCCTAAGAGCAGAGCCTCCCTTCTATGCTGGGGCCCTACCACACCTGGGGGAAGAGAAACCAGGCTGCCCACCTAAGTAGATTCTTCAGCAGTGGCTGGAAGAACATTTCTCCATTTTCCCCATGTTGACTGTGGAATTTGGGAAGCTGGGGGACTATTTCCAGGGTGTCTGATCCTACTGTGTTTAGGCCCTGTGGCTCAGCTCTGGGGGCAGGGCTGAGCTATTTCCTGTCCCAGAAGTCTCGAGTGCTGTGGGTATGACCTCAATTTGCTGAACAAGACCCCTGTGCCACGGCCTGAGCCAGGCCTCCATTGCTGGTTCTGCAGCCACTGTGTCTTTTCCAAGTCATCCTGCCACTTCTTCCCGCCCTCCTCCCCAATTAACTTCATTAGCAGCGAGAACTCAGGGGTTCCTGTAGCCTTCCGTGCAGCCTGATCACCCCCAGCAGCTTTTCATTGTAAAAAGCCTCCGTTCTGTCTTGCTCCAGCCTAGTCTGTTCTGCCCGTCTTCATTCTAAACATGGGAAGATGTAGAAGGGCCTGCCACTTGATGCATTTTCAGAAATTTAACTCCCATGTCTCGGCTGCTTTCTGCAGGAAAAACAAAAGCAAAAACAAAAACCCAGTCGGGTGCCTGAAGCAGGTACCGCAGGAGGGGAGGAAGTGGCCTTAGTCCACGGGCGAAGTCTGCCCAGGGTTTGAGCGAATGTCTCTCGGATCCATCAATTCTCAGTCTCAGGAATCTGCTGCTCCTCCACCCGGGTGCCTGGTGGGAATGTCCTTTCCTAGGGACCACAGCCTCCTTTATGAACACCCTCAGCTCCCATCGCTCTGTGGAAACTATCATGGTCTTATTGCTTTCCTTTCTGGAGTCTCTTTCTGGACTTTCCTGGGAGTCTTCCCACCATCCCAGGGAGAGGAGCTCTAACTCATACTGCCTTCCATGAGTCTGAGCACCTGGCTGCCTGCCTGTCTCCGTGCTCCCCAGGGAACCCTCAGGGACTCTAACTCTGAACCTTCATCAACACCAGCACTCTGGCCCAGAAAATACTTCTTTCAGCCGCCTGAGATCACATGATGCTCTAACCTCTCCATTATCCTTCCCCTCCATCCATACAACCTTTGGCTCCAGTGCCCACCCTTAAATACCCTTTTTAATTATTTAGGTCACATTCCTCCATCTATGACTAGCCAGCTCCTAGGATGCTGAGCAGCAAATGGATGGGCTGCCTTCGGGTTCTGTGTTTCCTTCTCAACAATTGGCTGCGGTCAGGTGGTAATGGGGTCATGGGGCACAGAATGTGCCCAGTCCTACTCAGTAGGGGCCATGGGGGGCGATGATGATGGGCACCTTCAGTAAAGGAACAAGGGCCAGTTATGCTCTCTGAACCCCACCAAACCTACCCAGGGCATGTGCCTGGATCCTGTCCCCTCCCTGCTCACAGGGATGGGAGCTTGACTCTTCTGTGCTCCCAAGGAGAAAGGGGAAGAGAGCTGGGAAGCCAGCTGCCCACTCAGAAGGGGCAGGAAGGAGTGGTTTGGGGGGACCCTGAGTGATGTCGCAGCTGCAGGCAGGCCCTTCCCGGTAGGCTTGTGGCTGTGGTCCTTCCGCGTCTAGGCAGAACACCCACAGAGGTTCGATGCCTGGTTTAGTCCTGAAAGCTGGAGCTGTCTACTCGGGGGCCTGGACAGAAAAGGGCTGACTTCTGGAACGGAGTGTAGGAGAGGGGTGACCGTCTGGTTTGCTGAGAGGGGTTGGGCTGAGAGTCAGTGACCCACCTGTATCTCCTCTTGCTGCTTCTCGAGGAGCGGGAATGTAGGACTTAAGGCAGAAATGGTTCCCTACCACACTGCTCACTTTCCAGCAACCATCTCCTCCCGCAGAGTGGCCCGGGCAGATTCCAACCCTGAGGGCGGCTGAGTGGGAATTCCAGGTTGGCTGGTGGGAGAGGACATCCCAGTCTTCCCTTGCCCCAGACCTGGTTCTGCTGTAGAACGCACGTGGCTGTCTGAATATTCTTTATATTTCTAGCATATTGTCAGCACGTGACTAGCGTATGCAGAGGAGAAAGCCCTGGTCTAAGAAACAGGGACATAAGTTCTAGTCCCAGATCTTCCAACTTGCTGTGTGAACTTGGGCAAGTCCCTTCCCTTCACTGGGCCTCAACTTTCCCATCTGCCTAATGAGCGGACTAGATAAGGTAATCTGTTAGAACCCGGCTAGCTCCCAGATCATCACCACCACAAAATCACTAATGCTCACTGAATGTTTCCAGGTGCTTTGTGCTTTATTTACATTGAATCCTACAAGTGTTTGTTGATCTTTGTGAGCGGAGGAAACGAAGGCTCCGAGATGTTAGTCCTGTATCTGGGATCACACAGCCAGGAAATGGTGAGGCTTGTTGGGTATCCAAGCCTTGGTGAGCCCCTCCAGAGGGTGGGGACTGCAGATGGGGGGCATCTCCTTCTCAGGAGGGGTGCTCGCTTTCGAGGCTGCCCACGGGGCCCCAGTGCTGTCCTTGCTACTTACTGTGGACTCGAGTCAGCGAGTTCAATAGTATTTGGCAGGTTTTGACTTATCTTACCCTGTGCAAGGTCATGGCCAGTCCTCAGCCCTGGTAGTCAGACATCACACTGTCCCTGGACTGCATTTATGTCCTTTCAATGCCAAAGTGGGATCAGGGCCTGTTTTTTTTCACGGGGAGGCCCAGCACCCCAGGAACTGCAGTCAAATCAGAATTTTCCCAGGGAGCACTTTCTTCATAACCCCGCCAACAAACGAAACGGCCATTTGTCTGCGTGTAGGCGCAGGGGAGTTTTCCTTAAATTAAGAATTTGATGCATTCCTTTGGTTTCCCTCCAGGGGTTACAGAGAGCAGAGAAAGTGATGCCTTGTGCTAATGCACAGGTGTGGCTATGCATTTTGAAGGAGAGCTTGACAATCTCCAGGAAAAAAGGATGTCCTCAAGTGACCCTCTGTTCTTGGTGAGAAATGCTAGCTTGCGGAAGTCCTGAAAGGCCTTGAGTGTCCTGGGTAGCCGAAGTCTGTCTGTTTGAGGGTCAGATGACGAAGTGGCAGGGGGTGTGTGTGCACATGCATGTGTTCACGTGTGTGTGTGTGTTGGGGACAAAGAGGCCCTGGGACCATCTATTCTGAGCGAGTGCTGCGCAGACGAAGCAGCGCTGGACAGGGAGTCTGGAGGTGACCTTGGGGCCTTCTTCCCTGGGCTGTCGTGAGCTGCCTGAGCACAGCTCCGGTGCAGAGGGGCCTAGCACACTGTGAGCTGCAGGCTCCTCCGGGCGGGTCTGGGCCCCCCCGCCTTGGCGAGGGCAGCCGTCCATGGGAGGTGGAGGGAGCAGGCCTCGGGGAGGGAGGACGGTAGGAAGCCAAACACATGGAGGTTTTGTCCTGGTTTGGGCGAGTTGCTTGGCCTCCCTGCGCCTCATCGGAAAAGCGGGGCAGGAACAGTGTCTGCACCACAGATCGGTGGCAAGACGAGATGTGTGCTAATGAGAGTGTGTGGCGCGTGGCGAACGTTACCCATTTTTCTTCCTGCATGAGTTTTTCTTGAAGCTGTGGGTATCTATATTTAATAGACTTTATTTTTAGAGAAGTTCTGGGTCTAGAGAGAAAGTACAGAGGGAACCACTGTCCAATAGGGACCCTCAGTATGAGTACAGCTTGTGGCTAAGTGCCACCACGGCCTGAGGAATGTCAACCTTTCAACATGGAGAAGGAGGTCAGTGAGCATGCTTTGGAAATTAGGGAAAAAGGTAAGGAAAGCACAGAGGGTTCCCATATACCCGCTCCCACAGTTTTCCCTATTGTTTCCGTCTTGTATGAGCCAGTGTGGAACCCTTGTCACAGCTGGCGAACCAGTATCGAGACATTATTATTGACTAACGTCCTTAGTTTGCGTTAGGATTTGCTCTTTGTGTTGGACGTTCTGTGGGTTTTGACAAACGTCATTACAATATCACACGCAGCAGTTTTGCAGCCTTAAAAATCCTCTGTGCTCCACTCGTCTGCCCCTCCCTCGTCCCCCGGAACCTGGCAACCGCTGCCCCATAGTTCTGCCCTTCCCAGAATGTCCCACAGTGAGAACCATAGAGAACACAGCCTTTTCAGATCAGGGTCTCTCACTTAGTAACGTGCCCTTAAGATCCCTCCATGTCTTCTCAGTGTGACAGCTCGTTTCTCTTTATCACGGAATAATGTTCCATTGTTTGGATGTGCCACAGTTTACTTGTTCATTCACCCATGGAGGGGCATCTTGGGTGCTCCAGGTTTGGGCATTATTAACTTGGTAACACTTGGGAGGTGTCATGGATTAAGGGCGGGGACTTTAGAATCAGACCCAGTGGCTCCAGATTCTGCCACTAGCTGGACGATCTTGCAAAGTTATTTAATCTCTTTCATCTTCTTCCTCCCAGAAATGGGGCTATGAAGGCTGTCTCATGGACATCTACACTGTGATGGATCAAATGGAATAGAGATTTCTCTCGGGTCATACAGTACAGGTGGGTGTCTAAGTCAGCAGGGGGTGCTGCCACACTGGGTGAGTTCAGGGACCCAAACCCACCGTTTCAACACCAGGCCTCCACAGTCACTCTGGTGGGCCCGACCCTGCCAGGGGGCAGGAGGTAAAGTGAGTGTGGGGCGTTCACTCTCTCCCTTAACCTGGCCTGGCAGTGGCTCTCAGCGCCCTTGCTCACAAACTATTGGATAGCACTTGGTCACGTGTCCTTACTTCACTGCAAGGGAATCTGGGAAATGTAGTCTAGCCATGTGTCCAGCTTCGATTCTAACTGGAGGAAAGGGAGAGTAGAGTTTGGTGGGCAGCTGGCAGTCTCTACCATGCGATGGAACCTATTTCATAGGTTTGTGATGGGGATTAAATGAGAGGATTTGTGTAAAGCCCTGTGCTGAGTGCCTGGTGCACAGTGCTCAGTATGTCTTCATTTGTTCTGTGATTATTCGCTAGAAATCAGAGGGTCATAGCACTTCTGAGCTGGGCCTTTCAACCAGAGACACTCCTACTTCTCATGTTCACATACTGGGTTATAGATAAGATTCAATGGAAGAGAAGGGTCTGCAGCTTAAAAATCTTTTAAAAAAACACCAACTTAGAGCAATTCCCGGAAGTCACACAGTGGGTTCTTCTGCCTTCTCAAAAATGTAACCCGATCTCGGCTTTGTCTCTTGGTTGGGGTGCTTCAGGGCTGGACCACAGTCTCATCAGAGCCACCAGAGGAGACACCAGCAGGGATGGCCTGAGGACAGCAGAGACAGGGAGCCCAACAGTCTGCTGAGGCTATGGCCGAAGTCAGCCTGGAGCTCTTCCCCAGTCAACCAACAGCACGCCCTCCATCCAATGGGTGAAGACTTCCTAGCCTGACTCTTCTGGCCCAGAGCCCGGCAGGGACAGCTTCTGGGATCAGCAGGGTTGGACACACGTTTCCCTCCTGTCCTTGGGCAGGACTTTGCTTCCGAGTCCAGGACTTCACATCTGCACCTGATACATTCCATTCCAGGCACACTGGCCCAGTGCCCAGGGCACCAGCCTATCCAGATGGTTTGAATCAGCTCCATTGTCCTGAGTATTTGCTCTGTCTTCCAGCCTCAGGGCATCTGTGAAAGTGATGAACTGGCCTTCCTGTCAGATGTGAGCTACCAGGGGGCTGTGGATCGGAGTGTTAGCAGTACTGGCTTGGTGTCAGAGAACCCAAGTTCAAATTCTAGCTCATTTGCCTGTTTGTGTGTGTGACCTTCAGTGTTACTTTCTCTTCCAGGCCTTCCGTTTCTCATCTGGGAAATGGGGATAATAGTACCTTCTCAGAGGGTGTTAGAACTCAGCAAGATAATGTGCGTAAAGCCCTTAGAATAAGTCCTTAATAAATGGCAGCTATTGTCAATTATTTGCAATCCTAGCCAAGAGAGAAAGTTCAAAAAACTAAGCAATATATTATAATAGCAATACAGACTTGCTATAAAAAACCCTGAAAGATAAAAAAGTCTCTTCCCCTTTTATATCTTTGTAATCCCTTCTCCACCCACTTCCAGATCTCCTCCAGAGGCTGCGCTTCTTAGAATCATCTTTAATGAGCCATAAGCCCCAAGGTTACAGTCAGGAAACCTTGTCACGCTTTACCTTATAAAGTCCCTCACCCCTGGGCCTAGCCTGACCTTTCCTCTTTTACCTCCTGCTAGTCCTCCCCAGTCCCCTCTTCGGGTTCCAGCTACACTGAGCTGCTAATCCTGATGCCTTGTCTTTGTCAGAGCCGTTTCCTTTGCTTGAAGTGCCTGCCCTTCCTTACCTCTCATCAAACTCCTACTCACTCTTCAAAACCCAGTCCACGTGTCTCCTCCTTTTTGCGAAGATTCCTCACCCCGCTGTGAGTCATGCTGCCTTGCTGGAAATGGCTGATCTGCACGGGTCCCAGTGCCGACTTGGCCCAGGGCTGCACCAGGGCAGGAGCCAGGTCTGTGTCTCTTCCCCTGCCCAGGGCCCAGAGTGGAGCCTGTCCCAGAGCAGGTGATCAGGGAGAGTGTCTGAAGGACAGATTTTCTTGTGGTTTAATTTACATACTAACGAAAACCCTTCTCCCAGGTTCAGCCCTGCGGTTCCAATTTCCCTTCTGTCGAAGGGACCATTCTGATGGAGCCAGCTCTGGTTGGGTGAGTAGAGTGAAGTTCATGGCTAGGGAGACATAAAGGGGTTTGCTCTATAGAACCACCAGAGTGTGGACTTCCATCGTAGGCAAACGGATAAAGGCAACACTGGCAGGACTCCTCCCCTTGCCATGTCCTTCTGGGGAGACTCGATTGGCCAGGCTTCAGACGCCTAAGGGCTTTTGCCCATGGGCCTCTTAGAATGGGACTGGTACTTGTAAGTCTAGAGTTTGGGAGCAGTTTGAGCAGGTATGAAGGTCTAGAACCTTTTCTCCAGAGATGCTGGGGTTCATTTCCTCTACACATCCTTCTGCAGCTCCTCTGATTTGGGGATGGAGAAAGCCAGGTAGGCACATGCCAGGTTGGCGTGGTGCCTTGGCTGAGGGCCCCGGCTGTGTCTGCTTGTGTCACTCGAGCACTCTTTGGCCCTGGGACAGTTGACTTGCCTTCTGTGGCGCTCTTCCCTTCCCATGTTATTCCCTGTTTTTGCGCATCCTGATGTGGCTTATATTTCAAGACTCACTTCAAATACTATCTCCTCCATGAAGCCTTCCCTGCTTCTCCCTCTCACTCTCTAAGCTAGGATGGATTTTCCCTTTTTTTTAATGCCCATGACACTTTTGGCATAGATTATGCCATATTAATAGTTATTTAATTTTTAAGTTATAAAACAAATTGCCTACTTATTTTAAAAGTCGAAATAGGGATTTATTTTTAAAAAATCAAGAATTTACTCCTCCCACTCTTCCTACCTCTTCGACCCTACCCCTTTTCCTAGTAACCCCTCTTAAGGGTTTGGAGTGTTATTTTTATAGCTTTCCTCACGGTTGATGTGCACACAGACATATGCACACTGTGGTAGACAGCATCTGACGTGGCTCCCAATGGCCCCACCCCTGCATTCTTGCCCTGATGTATCCCTCCCCTTGAGCGGGAGCTAGACCTAAGGACTTGCTTCTAATGAATAGAATATGGCACAATGGATAGGGTGTCATCTCCATGAATAGCTCACGAAAGACTGTAACTTCTGCCTCCTTGGTATTCTCTATAGCTCTTCTATGCGCTTGCTCTGATAGAGAGAGTTACCTGGCAAGGAGCTGAGGGTGGCTTGTGGACAACCACCAGTGAGAAACTGAGGACCTCCGTCCAAAAGCCCAGGAGGACTTAATCCTTCAACAACCACATAAGCGAGCTTAGACACAGATCCTTCCACAGCCAAGCCTATGGGTGAGCACAGCCCCAGCAGACACCTTGGTTACAGCCTTCCAGGAGACCCTGAGCCTGAGGACAAGCGAAGCAGCACTTGGATTCCTGTCCCACAGAAACTGTGAGGTAGTCCATGTGTGTTGTTCCAAGCTGCTAAGCTTTGGGGCAACTTGTTACACGGCAATAGATAACTGATACATCTGACATGCTGGTGCTTTCTATTTCCATAGGATAAATTCATAATAGAATTATTAAAGAGCAAGCAGGTGCACACATTCTAATTGTTAGCAGGTGGAGCGATAGTTCTTTCCAAAATATTGTAGCAATGCCCTTTGTACCAGCCCGTGCCTTCACATCTTCATCAGAACTGAACATCATCAATCTTTTACAATTTTTGATACTTTAATGGGTGAAAATGGCATCTCATGATATTTTTATTACAGTTTGCATTTTTCTTATTACTAGGGAGGTTGAACATTTTTCTTATATTTATTGTCTATATTTTATTAGATAAATATTCGTTGAACCCCTGATATGTGCCAGGTGTTGTTATATTAGTAAGACATACAATAAGACACAGACCTTGCCCTCAAAGAACTCACGGCTTAGTGGGGAAGATGAACATAAAAAAATAGATGATAAGTGCTAAAATAAGCTTTTGCATCCGGTGCTCTGGAAACACAAGCGGGAAAGAGACCATAATTCCTGGGGTTGCTCGAGGAGACAGGTGCAGGCGGAGTGGGCACTGGAACAGGATGTTGAAGGAGGTGTAGAAGGCTGTCAGATGGAGACAAGCGGAGTGTGGGAAAGTCCCGGAGGCACGGGCAAGCTGGCGCTCAGCAAGGCAGGGCTAGAGGAGGCCGGGTGATGGGAGCCGAGGAGGAACGGGCGGGAGTGGAGACGGAGCAGCAGGCCAGCCGTGGCTGATTCGGACACGACGCGCAGGCCCTCGGAAACCGTCATGCAGGCCACAGGGTTCCCCTGCAGACTTTTCAGCAGAAGAGTGACAGGATGGATTGACGTGACTGGGACTTATTGGCACATCTGCCACCTCTCATTGACCAGAAGATGTGAGGGTCCCTCTCAGTGCACAGCAGCCCCCACACAGATCTGTGGACTGAATGAAAAAATGGGTCCTGACTCTTGGAAGGGACTGGCTAATGTGGGCTGAAAACGTTGGCGTGGCTGTGAGTTGAGAGCCATGGGCTGGGACACGTGGGACTCAGGAAGTGAGAGCGAAGGTCCTGTCACCAAACGATGATCCAGGACCACAAACGCCTCCCGGAGGTCCAGGAGCCACGTGGATTCGCTGCGGCTGACTCCTGGCGGGAGGGCTCTTGCTGCTTCCCACATGCAGAATATCATTTTTCTCTGTGCAGCTCACTGGAGAGGTTCTGGGGCCTCAGCCCCGACAGACAGATGGCTCCTTTTCTTCTACTGTATTTTGCGTTGGTGTCTTCCGCTTCCCAACTAGCCATGATGGAGGTGGGAACCAGCCTCCTCATTGTATTTTTAATGAGGCTAGATGGTCTCAAGGAGGAAAGAGGACGAGCTGAAAGAGCCCTTCATATTTCTCTTGTGCAGCAACCCTCCCCTGACAAATGTGGTTCTTTCCCCTGTGCATGAACCCCAATCGATTTTCCCTCCGTCAGAGCCCGCAGGCGCCGCCAGCTCCCTAACGGTAACCAGCGAGGATGCCCCGGGCTCCTGTGGTTAGTGGGGCTGCCAATGGCTGCAGTGTGTCTCTGACCCACTCGCTGCAGGATTAGGGCAATTTTGCCAGCAATAATAAAAGCTATTATCTATTGAATGCCTACTGTATGCCAGGCACAGTGCCAAGTGCTTTGCGTATATAATCTGGTTCAGTCTTCTCACTAGTTCTGTGACATCTGTGTTATTATTATCCCTGCTTTACAGGTGCTGAAACGGAGGCACGGGGAAGTTAAATAACCAGGTCGATACAACACTGACACTGCAGAGAGGGGCCAGGACCTGCAGCCTCTGTATGGAAGCCCAGCGCCCTGCAGATTCACATCCAGGCTTCAACCAGTTCAAACTCTCCATGTGGGTTCCCATCACGTCCCTTAAAGGAATGCGTCTTCAGAGGGTGCCCAGCTGACCATTGGTGCAGTGTCCCGGGGGGGGGCGGTGGGATTGGGTTTCTGCCCTGATGCTTTGTTCAGAGTGAGGTGAACCGAAGAGGTTGATCTGAGCCAAGGGTCTTGACGAGCTCTCCTACCGCTGGGTCAAAGGCAGGGTGGGGTTGTAACCTAGAGGTGGGGCAGAGCATTAGACACCAGGAGGAGCCCAGTGCCTGGGGGAGTGGGCTGGCTGCAGGAGACTAGGTCTGGGGCGTGTGGTGGGATCTGATCAGGGTGTCTTTCCCAGGCAGGGGGCATCTCCTGTGGGCTGGGAGAAGCTCAGGGGGTCTTCTGGAAGGAAGACTCTTTGTCTTCATCTGGTTTTGATTTAGCTTTTCTCCCTCCTTCTCTCTTCCTCTCTCTGCCCTCTTTCTTATCCTCTTCTTTCAATATGGAAATAGCATTCCTGTTTTCCTGGACGTAAAAACTCACGCTCTGTCCCTGGCTGGTGTGTCTCAGTTAGTTGGACCATCGTCCATAGGCGAAAAGGTCGATGCCTGGTCAGGACACACACCCAGGTCGTAGGTTTGACCCCTGGTTGGGGCATGTTCCAGAAGGCAACACATCGATGTTTCTTTCACATGGATGTTTCTCTGTCTCTTTCTCTCTCTTTTCTCCCTCCCTTCTCTCTAACAGCAATGAAAAAATGTCCTTAGGTGAGGATAAAAAAAAATTCAGGCTCTTTGTAAAACTAAGTTAGACAGTATAAAAGTTTGAAGACAAATGTAAAGTTAACCCCCACCATCTGTAACCCCACCACCCAGAAACAGACCTCGTGATATCTGACGTGTGGCCACTTCGACTTTCTCTGCGTTTGTTACAATGGAGTCAGATTGTACAAATCATATTCCATCCAAACCACTAACTTCACCGTGGAGCACGGTCGTCTCCCAGCGCTACCTATAGACCTGCCTGGCCATTTTATGTGCCGTATGGGCTTTCATTTTCGGATGGATCACCACTTATTTAGAGCTTGTTGGTTGTTCTTCTTTCCTAAAACACAAATGTTGTGTTTCAAGGAAGTAGTTATAGAAACATCTAATGTCTTCCTACACGTCTTCCTCCTTGTTCCTCTCAGGCTTGCCCCTCAATCAAAGAGCCTAGGGGTTCAAGGTTGTTGGAAGAGAGGAGAGGCTCAGTGTCCTTGCAGACCAGGGGAAGGAAACGATGAGAGAGAGAGAGAGAGAGAGAGAGAGAGAGAGAGAGAGAGAGAGAGAGAGATAGAGAGATTGAGCATGAGTGAGCATCTGGGCACCGTGCTGGCCACACGCACCAACTCGGGCAAAGGGGACATTGGGAGGCATTGCTTATTTGAGCAGCAGCGCTCCGGGTGATGGACAGAACTTTCTTGGGTGACTTGACATTCTAGACGAAAACAAATCCCTAGCCCAGGAGAGGATGAGCTGTCAGACTTCCGTTCATCCATCAAATAGGCATCTGCATCCATTCCGTGCTTCAGGCTCGGTGCCAGGCACTGGAGAGTTGGAGTCGCATACATCACGGCCTGTACCAAGTGCCACGAGGAGATTCATGGAACAGAGAGAGGGAAGGCCTGTGGTCACTCCGGGCTGTTGGCGGGGAAGATGTTTGAACCAGGTCAGCGTGGGGAGCGGAGAGGAGAGGAGGGCTGGAAATTCTAGGCTGGAAGAATCGTCAGGTGGGAAAGCAGAACGCGCGACTGACAGGTACGTGGGAGTGCGGAGAACGAGGAGGGTGGTGGGTGGGAATTAATTCATCGGGGCTGATGAGGACCAGGTCTTGAAGGGTTTTGTATGTCAGATGTCATGCGAAGGGATTTATCCTCCAGGCCTTCGGGGAGCGAGGAAAGGGTTTGGAGTGTGAAGAAGATCCGATCCAGCAAAGATCCTGCTGGCCCCTCTCACAGAAGAAACTGGGGCCAGAGGACCATGCGCATGGCTCTTCATGGCCTGAGGGAGAGGTGGAGGGGGTTCAAGCTAAGGCATGTGTATTGGGGGTGCAGACGATGGGGGCCTGTGTAGGAGGAGCTAATGAGACAGGGGGCGCTGGGTTCGGCTCAGAGCAGGCATGGGGGGCAGGGGCAGGGGTAGGGCAGATCTCTGATCATCCAGGGCGGGAGGCTCTGGGAGCTGGGGAGTGGCAGGTCAGGGTGAGACCAGGACGCAGACGTGGCAGCAGGGACCTTGCTGCCCACCGTCCTGTGCTGCCTGAGGCAGGAGGGAGGTGTCAGCAAAAGACCAGTCTTGCTGTGTGTTTTGCTTTTTGATGCTCATAGACTCAGGGCTTTCTGTCAAGAGGGCCTTGGAGATGACCCCACCCACCTCCTCATTTTATGGATGAGAAAACTGAGACCCAGAGGGGGAAGCGACAGACCCAGGAGCACGTCACTGGAAAAGCTCGGGCTACCTCCCAGCTGCTGCGACTCCCAGCACAGGCTGGTTCTGCCATGCCGGGCGCCATGGCCAGGTGTGGCAGCAGCTGTGGGCTGTGGAGCCAGACACACCTGCCTGGGAATCTGGGCTCCGCTACCAGCCAGCGATCTTGGGCAGGTCCATTGGTCCATCTGAGCTTCAGTTTCCTTATCTTGAATGGAGGACTAACCTCCTGTCCCGCAGAGTAATTACAAGGGTTGAATGAGATGCGGGAGAAAGATGCCTTGTCTTGTGTCTCAGCAAATGTTGCTTCTCTACCCTCTTCCTCTCTCCCAAGCTTGGCCTCATCATTTCCGATCTCCCGCCTCAGGGCCAATCTTCTCACTCTTACCTAAGATCTCACAAATTTTCTCACTTGACCAGGATTCAAATTAATATGAACATCATACCTTTAGCAAGTTTCTTAACTTCTGCGGGACTCAGCGCTCTTATCTGTGAACTGGGGAAAATAATCCCTCGCTCCCAGGATGTTTGGGGAGTTAGAGGAGACAGTCGGGGTAAGGCACCGAGCATGGGGCCCAGCCCAGGCCATAGGCTTCACGTCTTTGCAGCCCTCTCTGGACGGTGACCAGAGAATCCCAGGCGGCATCGGAGAGCCTGGGGACGCCCTCGCCGGGGCACCGGAAACACTGGCAAGGTGAGCCTGGCATTTCGCAGGGCCCTCGAGGGGGCCCAAAGCACTTTGAAAAGGCTGACCGAGGAGGGGCAGTCTCCCCTTTGCTGTGGCTCTTTTGAACTTATTTGGCTTTGATTTTTCCATTTGCTACTCAGCATGCCTGAGTTACCTGCCTTTGCGACCTGCGCATTAAATAGGACTATTAAATGTTCAGCGGGGGGAGGAGGCTGTGCTCATTCATGTTTTTTTCTATCTATAAATAAAAACCAAGCTTTTAATATACATTGGGCTACTGTGTAGTCTACTGTGTTTTTGGTCTCCATAAAATCAGAAGGACTTTAGGACAGTGAGTAACCTTGGACAAGGTGGGTCAAGCCTCTGGATTCTTGGATTAACATGTTTGACTCTAACAGGCATGATCAGCTGCTACTGTTTGGTCTACTTTGAAGAGCAATGTACCTCCTCCCGCCGAGAATCAAAGCCAAGTCCGTTCTCAGGGCCTTTGCAGGGACTGTTTCCTCCGCCAGGAATGTTCTTCACTCAGCCAGTCTCACAGTGTGCTTCTTTACTTCTCAATAAATACCGTTTCTAATATTACAATCTTATAAATATTATTTTTAAGGCCCTATTGTGTTCTCATTGATTGGAATTCTGTGCAGTTGCGGTCCATTTTAATATCTCGCACTGATAAATTCTAACGCTGAGCACAGCATCATTCCATCTCTATTAACAGTAGAAAACAGAACCGCTGAGTTTATCTCGGAAAATTGAAATTCGGGCCATTATTTCACAATCTGGAAAGCTAAGCAATCCAATTTTAAGATGATTTTCTCGTTGTCGATGTTTTTTTTTTTTTTAATCATCTGTCGACGTGTGATGTGGGACTTCCTCTAGTCTCAAGTCTCGCCCCGCACACGACACCCCTTAGGGACAGAACTGCCCTTGCGCTGTGCCCGGCCGGTGCTCGGGGCCCCGCTGTCCCCTCCGCCTGAGTGTGAGCGCCCCCGGAGCCTTCCCCGCACTTCCCGCTCCTCTGAGAGCGGGCCGCCCCTTCTTCCACGTGCAGCTCCTCCCTGTCTTCCTCCAAGGCCTCCCTCCGGGGTCCCATGGGCGACCACACCGACGGTCCCCCTAGCCAGGAAAACCACTGTGCTTAGAAGCTTAGAGTGGCCAAATGTTATTTGTAAACGACGCATTCTTCTTTGTGCCTTTATCAGAGAGGCCTTCCCGGGCCATCTTATCTAGGACACCTCGAGATCCCCTTTCCCTGGCTTTTCCCCCCTCATAGTGCCTATCGCTACCAGTCACTTCACCGAGAGCTGTTCGCTGTCTGTCTTCTAGGCCCACAGGGGCTGTGCCTGGTTCTGCTCACTGTGGTACCCCACTGCACCCCGGCCAGTGCCTGGCCTGGAGCAGATGCTCAATGCATAGTTGTTGAGACGTACAAGTGCCAGCCGTGGGGCACGGAGGTGGAGGCTCTGGGGCATTATGGGAAAGGCCCCTGGGAGCCGCAGCACCCGCCCTGACGGCTCTGGGCACTGAGGAAGAGGCCAGGGCTGCCCGGGTCCCCACGCGTCTGCTCCTTGCCTTTGGAGTCTTACCAGAAAGAACTGGGGACACAACCCCAGCCTGCCCGCCCTCAGCCTCTGAGGCGGAGCATTCAGAACTGACAGTGGCTCATCTGGGTGACCCCAGAATTGCAGTCACCTGGGTCTAATCTCCCCAGGTTGAAGCATCTGCTCGCCTCTAAGTTTTGAAGCCGGTGGTTGTAGGGGAGGGCTGGATAGAATCACAGACCACCCTTCCCAGCCCTGGCTCCCCACTCCCTGTTCCCAGGGCCTGTTGTCCCCTGGGGCTCGAGGCACCTGGCAGCGCCTTGGTGTGGAATGAGCACTGGGCTTAGAGTCGAAACACCTGAATAGCACTGAGGCTCCGACACCCGCTCGCTGGGTGACTTGGGGCAGGTGACAGAGCATCTCCGAGTCCCCATTGCTCCCTTGTTAATACTGCCTGGCTTTTTAAAGGGTCGTTTTGAGGATTTCATGTCGTAAAGTAAGTCAGAGCTTCTCAAACTTTTCCACCAAAGCAAAACCTCATGATAGGTACCCTGGGGGTTTGAGGGTGTAGCTTAAAGCCGCCTGCCACAAGCTCGCAATTCATTTGAAGTTTTACTGCAGCTTAAAAATTTATGTGCATTTTGCATTCTGCTCCATAATATATCCATGTTGTTTCTTCTAACACAAAGATAGTGTTCTAAGTTATTTACCATTGGGTAAGTTTAATGCCAGCAAGGTAGGCCATGCTTGTCACGTGGCTCTTCAGGCTCCCTGGACCGTGGCCGGGGGACGGCCAAGGGTGGGTGTTCCCCAGTTAAAGAAGCACTCGTGCAAGAAAAAGTGCTCTGGAAAGAGCAAAGCACGCAGCATAAAGGTCAGAGAGTTTTAACGTGCCTGCTGACAGTAATGGGAAGAGGAACAGAGAGCAAGACGGATGAAGGAAGGAGAGGAAAAGAAAGGCAGGTGGAGGTGGAGGAATGGAGGTGGGGGAGGCAGGCAGGCTGGAAGGCAAACCCCAGGTGAGCCAGTCTCCAGCCCAGGCTCCTAGAACTTCCCCTCCTCCTGCTGGGCAACCCTGCTCCTCTCCCTGACTTAGGGGACCGAAACAAGGAAGGGCACCTCCAAGCCTCTGCACTCTGTAGGTTTGCTTATGCAGACGTGCTGGGGTGGACTGGGGCTTGGTCCCTGGGGATGGGGCAGCAGGCACAGGGCAGCAGGCACAGGGCTGGACTCCGCCCACCCAACCACTGCTGGAGCCTTCTCTCCCTCCTCTCCTGCTGGTGGCCGGGAATCTTGATTGCGGTATTTTGCATTCTGCTCCATAATGTAACTACATTGTTTCTTTTAACAGGAAGACAGTGTTTATTTACTTTTAGGCAATTTTAATGCTAACAAGATGAGCCATGTTTATCACATGGCTCTGCAAGCTCCCTGGTCTGCAGAGGGGGAGGCTGCTGCCTGTTTACTGTCACAGTGAGCGCTGTGCTCCTTGACTCCTTGGTGTGGGCCGGCTTTCCCGCAATGGCCGTCCTCCCGGGAGTGCGGTCTGCAGCACTGGGCTCTCCACATTCCTTCCATGGCTGTGGGGCGTAGTGGGTGAGACCCCTCTACAAACACCCCAAATCCTCCTTGTGGGCCCTTCATGTAAAATGTTCCCACAGAACCAGGGCCATGTCCCAGAATTCTTCAGGTGGGCATGCAGATTAGGCTCCACAGTGACCTGGGCTAGGGGTGCAAACCTTCTTTAGTCTTCTTCCTGCTCCTTTTACTGCCTTTTTAAAATTACAAAGCTCGCATGCAGGTATATATGTGCTTCGCAATATTACAAAGTGCCTGAAAGCAAATATTTCCAAAGAATTGTGGGAGCCCAAGCAAACACTGTCCTTTTTTCCACTGTTATTTCTGGGCAAAAGCAGATAATGAGTTATCCTTTTCACAATCACTGTTCACTGGATATTTGGCTACATTATTTGGAGCAAATACAAACAGGGTAAGTTAAAGCATGGATTACTGCAAAATAAAATTGGGATACATGAAGCTTAAAACTCTTAATTTTGAACTACTTCTCACAATAGGCCAGAACTTGATCCTTTGTAATTCTTTGCAAACAGCGTTTGCATTTTATTATCAAACATGTTTTATAGTGGTGTAGGATGAGATTTGGCTCGTGTTTTTGCATAAATATAATAAAAGGAGGTTTCCCAGTGAACACAGATTTGGGAAATAGTGTTTACTTTTTCCTCTCAATTCAAAAGAGCGTGAACTAAATTTTTTTTTGTTTCAGTAATTTTTCTTTTAAACACAAAGGCTGTGTATTGTTTCTTCCCACAAAGAACACAAGCCGATCTGGGAACAATTATGATTCTGTGTTTCTCTCGAAGGAGCACAGACCCACACTGAGAACTTGCCAATCAGCAAACACAGCTTCATGTCGCCCATGCGGGCAGTGGTCTCGGCATGGAGAGGACAGAGGGCTGGGCGTCCAGGCTCAGGGCGGGAAGCCCGTCTGCCCTGGGGCACACAGGGCCCAGGAGAACCTGTGCAGGGTGAGGGCATTGTGGAATAGAGGCTGAGGGGGTGGGGGAGTGAGGGGAGCAGGCCTAACACTTTCCTTCGTGCTTCTCCAGTCCTTCCAGAGGCCTGCTGAGGTCACAGGCAGGGCAAAGGCTTATTTCAGGTGGGGCCCGGAATGTCAAAGAGGCCACTTCGGGTCTGGAGCAGGCTGGAGGCTGTAGAGAAACGGCTAGAGTCTGGGGTCAGCCAGGCCTATGCTAGATCTGAATCCTTTCTGTACCTTTGACTATGGGCACGTGACTTCACCTCTTTGAGCCTCAGTTTCCCCATCTGCAAAATGGGATAATGATAGGGCTTACTTCCAAAGACTGTTGTAAAGATTTACTGGAGATAAAATATAGAGAAGCACTTTGCTTGATGCCCAGCTTGTAGCACCAGCTGTTGTGATTAACTCAAGCTGAGCTGCAGCACCCGCACTCAGAGGGTTTGACAGGTCTGGACTTGGGCTGCATTCAGCCTTGCATTAGCGGTATTTATGGCTGTCTTGATTATGGTTGGAAGCTCCCAGAAGACTGGGGCTGACTTAACCTGACTGGGCTACCTTCAGTACTCAGTGATTGTGATTTGAATTCTATAAATTTAATTTCTCTTTAAAAAAAAGATTTTATTTATTTATTTTTAGAGATAGGGAAAGGGAGGTAGAAAGAGAGGGAGAGAAACATCAGTGTGCGGTCGCTTCTCATGTGGTCTTCAGTGGGGACCTGGCCCACAACCAAGGCATGTGCCCCGACTGGGAATAGAACTGGTGACCCTTCGGTTCACAGGCCAGCACTCAATCCACCAAGCCACACTAGCCAGGGCTAATTTCTCTTTTAAACCAGTCATTCCTGTCCTACTTTGTGCCCTCCCTTTGTCTAGGTTGTTTCTGCCTTGGGGAAAGCGGTCCAGGCTCTTGAAAATTTGTGCTGCTTCTGGTACTATTTTCCTCTTAGGATACTCTTCCTGCAATACATACTCATTACCACTAGGTGGCAGTAGTGTCTCAGACCGCTTTTGGGAGCCAGGACACAGCGAAGAGGATTTCCATCTTTGGGAGACATTTAAAAATGGATTTCTATTTATTAAACCAGTTCAATAAGATTAACCTACTCGCCATCCCCAGCTTTAAGCACGGCAAGCATCACAGCAGCTAATGAGACAAAATTACAAAGTGTTTGGCATACTCAATTATCTCTTCTTAACTAATCCCTGGAGAGTGTGAAATCCATGCGCCCATCCCTTTAGGCGAGACTTTCCCTTCTTCTAACACCCTGGTTTGCTCCACTTGGTCTGGCCACCCCCCGTGGCTGCTGCTTCTGTGCTGTCTTGCATTTACTCATTCAAGCAGGCACACCTGCGGGTCCTGACCTCCATGCCAAGCCCCACGCAGGGTGTGCTCTGACCTCAGGCAGCTCACGGTGTGTGTGGGCGGGGTCAGAGTTATGGAAACAGAGCAGGGTTTAGGAAACAGAGCTAAAGGCCTGCAGGTCGGGACAGGTAACAAAGATGAGTGAAGCAGGTCTGGGGTGAGAAGAACAGGGACTTGGGGGGCGGGGCTTGGGCAAGCTGGAGACTTGGGACCCATCTAAAAGGGGAGCAGCTGCTGCTCAGTTCTACCTGATTAGGTGGTTTTGCCTTCTGAGATCTTCCTATTCAAGAGAATTTAACATGTTGATTTTTAAATATAAAATCATTTACTTCAAATCTCTTACCGGGCCAGGTTTGGCTCTTGGGCTGTCAGTTTGAGACTGTGAGAGGCCACTGGCATAGCGTGGTAAGGCAGTGAGGAATCTGTGTCCAGGGGACTGTGAGCCCAGAGGAGGGAGCCCCAGCTCTGCTCGGAGCATGCATTCATTCATTCAGCAAACACTTACTGCTTTTCTGTTGTGTACAGGTTCTGTGCTGAATGCTGGGGTTTCATAGATGAAGAAGGTAAGTGCAGCGCCCCCTGCGTGGAGCACACAGCCTAGCAAGGGAGATGAGTACCCAGTGCTACATCACACTGTTCATGGTTTGGCTGTAAGTTGTGTTGAGTTACCTGGTGGACAGGTGTACAGGGCAATGAGAGTCTGGTGTGGGTCAGGGTGGGCTTCCCTGAGGAAGTGATGTTTGGTCTGGGGGCTGAAGGATAAATAGGAGTTGATCTTATCCGTTTACCGGGCTAGCCACTTCTTCCTCCAGAGGTAAACTACATGCCCAAGGGGGAGGTCTGACTTGGGCAGGGTCATGATCTGGAGACGAGGCCATTTCTCAGGAAGGAATCCCACATGGTCAGTGTTGGATCCTTTTCTGCCATGGAATGTGCTGGACAGAGCAGGAGTCCACTGGGGATGAGATGAAGGAGGAGAGAGGTTTTTTCCTGCCATGGGAGTAGTGGGGGCCCAGTTTTTCCTGCCATGGGGGCCCAGGCTGGAAGAGGAGAAGCCCTGGGAGGGGCTGGGAGGAGCAAACAGCTCCTTGAAAGAGCAGACAGAGGGTCCCAGGCCAGTGTTTTGGGAAGGAGGACAGGGGCAGAGAGCGGAGGCTCAGGCCCCTGGCTACTGGGGCAAAGAGATTCCAGGTTCCATCTCTGGTGCCTTAGATTGAGTGGTGCTTATAGTAGAGTTCAAGGTTGAGCTCATGGAGGGTGAGGATGCTCAGGGCCCCCAGTTACACCAAGGGGGCTCAGAAGCAGGGTGCAGAGTTGCCCCAAGTTTGACATGTGGGGAAGAAGAACCCACCACACCTGGCTTCGTATCCTGCTCCTCCACCAATGGGCTGTGTGATCTTAGGCAAATGGCTTAAACTCCCTGAGCCTTAGCCTCCTCACCTGAAGGAGGGACATCGTGTGTTCAGTATGGTGCAGTGGGGTGATTTCCTGGGAGCATCAGTATGAGGGCCCAGCACCGTGCCTGGCCCACAGCGAGTATGCCACACATCTGGGTTCTGCTGTCAGGAGACTCCTGCCTTCCGCTCTCCTCGCATTCACCAGCCCAGAGTTTGTCCCCCTCCCCCAGGTGCTCAAGGTCATAGGGGACATCTCAAGGTCAAAGATGCCTACACCTCCTCTCCATCGTCATCCGGCCCTTACCTTGACCACTACTTATGCACACACTTCTCTAAAATATAAGACTAAACATTCAACAGAAGACACAAGCACACACTTTCCTGTATACCCTCTTCAGAGCTGAGAAAAATAAGTCCACGCTGGTCCGCACCCTGGGATCTCTGGGGCCCTGGGCAGTTGAAGGGGTCGTGGCTGGCCTCCTGGCTCTGACCGTCTCACGCTATGTGACCTCGAGCAGGGTATGCATACGAAAGTGAAACAATTTACAGATGCCAATGTTTGCATTTTGTGGACTTTTTTATGGTCGGGGGTTTTCCTTGGCACTTTCCTATTTTTTTCTGTTGACCTGGAAGACTGAGCAGTTTCCAGCCATCGGACTGTTGAATGAATTGAGCATAGTCTTCATCAGTCAGTGGGCAAGTGCACCTGAAGCTTCACCTGCTGCTGGGCTGGTGTGAGGCTCCGGGGTGAGAGGCAGGAAGGGGTGCTCTTGCTGGAAACTTCCCTCAGGGAGGGTCCTCGAAGATGGGCCTTCGTCCAGTGCCCGGTCCTCTGCTTGTTGGTTGTGGGACCTGGGGGTGCTTGGCTGCCAGCCCTGCCCCTCACGTTCCTCAGTGATGTCGTCATGTGTGTGTAGATGGGAAGCCCATGCCTGGCACGGGGGAAGTGCACATTAGACAGTCAATTAGCCATTGTTATTACTATTAATTGCTATTTATAAATGAAATCATTTGCATGAAGCAAATAACCAATCCCTGACACAGAGTAGCTGTTTATAGCAAATCTTGTTCATAATCATCATAAATAATGCACGTAGCATGCTTAGGGGTACAGAATCAGCTCTCATGGAGATTTCGTGGCGAGTCCAGGGGGATTCTGGTTGGAACCCAGTGTTGTAGGGCCTGCTGTGTGCTAAGGGCCGCGTGCACAGGAGTGTCAGTACTACTGCTGACGACCGGCTGGCACAGGGCCGGGCACCTGCCGGACGCTCAGTTCGTGTTTCCTTATGTTGCTGGCCGCCAGCATCAGGAGCTTGTTCCTTAGATCAGAAAACCAGGGAGCCCCAGGCTGCAGGGTCCCTTTAGTCCCATCCAGGCACAAAGCTGCATCCCTTCTCCACCATCTGTGCTCCCTTTGGCCTGGCTCCTCCGAGTCCTGGGTCCCCTCTGGATGTGTGGCTCTGGCATTGCCAGAGACTGCTCTGGGCTGTCCTCGAAGCTCCCTGGCTCCTCCCTTGGCCATCCTTCGGTGGGTGTGGCCTCTGTGGTCTCTGACTTCAACCTGGAACTGAGTGCCTGTCTCAGATGGTCCCCATCCTGAGGCCCTGACTCTGCGCCAGTGTCTAGGCTGCGGGAGGCCCCCTCTGGCTTCTAAATCCCCTCCACCCCCATCCCCAACCCCAGCCTCCTGGGCAGCTCCCAGGGGTTGGGCAACCTTGGTGTGCATTCTGAGGACCTGAGGGCCTGTGCCCAGGACCCCCTCCAGTCTTCCCGGGAGGCCTGGGGAAGCTGGTGATGCCATGAAACCCTGCTCTGCCCCTCTTCAGGCACGCACATGAGTTCTCACACACACGCCACACACACACGCTCTCCATCACATGCCCGAGAATTCAAACAGGCACACACCCAGGTCTTTACCCAGACCCACCCCCCGCAGGCCAGTGCACACCCTCCACCCCAGCCTTCTCACCCACAGACCTAGGTGTGTACACACACGGTCACATGCACATCCACTGTTCCACATTTGCATGGACTGCCAGTGTCCTGATGCATGTAACTGAGTACCATTCCCACACTTACCTTTCCTTGCACTTGCAGGTATTATACCCGCTGCTGCCTTCACTCACAGACACACATTTGCACTCACGCACAGGCACACACGAAAGAGTCCTCCCAGGCACACCCACAGCCTCCCAAGCACAGTCACACGAAGATGCTTCCCATACACCTGTGTGACATCCCACGCACCCTCAGCCCACACACTGCGGCAGGCGCCCTCCCAAACATGGCTCTGGGCTCCCGAGCCCCGTAAGTGCAAAGACATCCAGAAGTGCACTGCCGTGCCCCCGTTCAGGCCCTTGAAGAGCAGCTCAGGAACACAGTCTCCCCGTGATGGAGCGTCTCCTCTGGGCCTCCCTGGCTTGTAACAGATTAAAGGCAAACGGTAGCTCAGTGGACTGAGCGCGGGCCTGCGAACCGAAGTATCGCGGTTTGATTCCCAGTCAGGGCACATGCCTGGGTTGCCAGGCCCGTTCCCATCAGGGGACATACAAGAGGCAACCGCACATTGATGTTTCTCTCCCTCTCTCCTTCCCTTCCCCTCTAAAGATAAATAAATAAAATCTAAAAGGGGAAAAAAATCTTTAAAGGCAAACGGGCATTTGTCATGGGCAGGCGTACCCAGTTGTGTTGGAAAATGGACTTTTGGATGAGCACGAGAGCTTGAACTTCCTCAGAGGGGAGAGCCTGCGTTATTCCTGCCTGCCAGGTTTGGTGGCTGTCACCTGCATTATCGGCATGGCCGGCATCACCTCCAGTGGAAAGGATCCCATTCCGGTAAGTAATGGCTTAATCACAGCCAGTTTGTAATGGAGGTGCCCCCTCTGTGTCCCGCTGGCTTCCCCCATGGATGGCGCCTCTCTCCACCCGGTGACTAACAGCACTGTGTCCTGCTCTCCTGTCCAAGGGCCACAGGGCCCAGCTGGGACAGGAATCAGACAGCTCCAGGGGCGGCTGCAGCTGGGGGTGGGGCCAAGGATGAGGTCAGAGAGAGGAGGAAAGCAGCCAGCAGCCGCTGGGTGACCGCCTGGCACAGGAGGAGAGCCGGAGAGGATGCCCCCGGGATTCCCTCCCGTCTTGACTTTGTTTTACCCCTGCCACCCCCCAGAAGCTCACCACTAAAGCAGAATGAGTGCCAGTGACTTCCATGTGATGGGCACCAGGATCCGGGCTTGGCGTGGGTCATGTTTCCCCTCGCTCCTGCCCTGGGAGGTAGAGAATTAGCATTGTCCTCACCTGACAGATGAGAAAACCGAGACTGCGAAAGCTCACGACAAGCCCAAGGTCTCAGAGCAGCAGAGCCGGGGCTCCCCCTCGGGACTGTGAGCCTCCGAAACCAGCATTCTTGGCCACCATGTCCAGAGAGATACCCATCAGCCTTCGGGTGGCCTCAAGGCTTTTGGGGTCTTCCAGCCATCTTCCTTCCCAAGCAGGGTGGGAGCTGAGTCTTCCTCAACCTCAAGTTCACGTGCCAGGAAAACTCCATCTTCTGCCTGCAGGCTGCGTGTGCCAGATTTGATCTCTCTGCACTCCTGCCCCCCACCCGCACTGCACTGAATAGCCAGCCATGATGGGGCCTGAAGTTCACTTGAGCTTCAGCCCAAGGTCAGGAGGGCCGCAGCAAGCACAGGAAGCCTGTCTTTGCCACAGCCCAGGCCGAGTGCCCCTGTGGCGGACTGGGGGGAATCCTGGGGCTCAGGATCCCGGGCACCGGCTCCCTCCCTCCTCCAGGTCCTGCTCAAGCCGCTTGGCCAGTTGCCTAGCAGGGCCCAGGCGAGAGCATCCGAAGACTCAAGCGAGAGAATAAAAGGACTGTCCTATGCCTTTGCTTCTGTCTTCAGGGTCACACTGAGGGTCTGGGGAAGAGGTTGGAGCGTAGAAGGATGTGGGGTTGGCTCTTGGTCCTGCCATTCACCAGCAGTATGACTCTGGACAAGTCTCATGCCTCCCTGAGCCTCAGTTTCCCCACCTGTGCAGTGCCTAATCCTGCCTCCCAGAGGTGTGAGGCCTAAGTAAAACTGCGTGTGGTGCATCTGAAGCAAGCCCCCCACTGTGGGGACAGGCGAAGGCATGGAACACCTTCGGGCACACAGTGGCCTTGAGTTGGGCCCCAAGAGTGCCATCTAAGTGTGGTCTTGATAATCCACAACAGGGAGTGGTAACGATGGCAACTGACACTTGTTGAGATCTTACTGTGGGGCAGGTACCGGGGCCCCCCTTGGACTTCTCATTTAATTCTCCCCAAACTCTAGGCCACGATTAATACGTTGTTCCCATTTTACAGTTGAGGCAAATGAGGCCAGGGGCTGGTCAGCGCCACATGGCTGGAGAATGGAGCTCCTGGGTGCAGAGCCAGGCCACCTGTCTGAGCATCTGTACCTGAACCCCTGCATCCTGTTGCGTTTGGGACGTTTGGAAAGCCCCAAAGCCTGCTCTCTCTGCCTTTGGAACACAATGTGAACACCTCCCCAGCATCTCCAACATTCCAATTCGGGGCAGGGGCAGGGGACTGCAGGGAGCCTGGGGTGGGGCGTGGGGGCAAGGGCTGAACTTGAAGACTCTGGGGCTGCAGAGAGGAGGGGACACGGGTGGGTGACCATGACTCTGAGAAGCTAACTGAGGAGACAGCAGAAGAGTCAGGCTGGGAGGGTCCAGAAACAGGCCTGTCGAGGCTGCACTTTTTGCAGGCTGGCCTCTGTCACAATGGTTATCTGCAAGGCAGCCTGAGATGAGGTTGCTGTCATGTGACTGGAGGGAAGAAGCCACCAAGTTTCATCGACTTAGCCACATCGACTCGAGGAATATTTATTAGTGCCTGCTCTGTGCCAGGAACTGGGCTGAATGGCCAGTGAGTTCCACTTGCTTAGCAGCTCTTATTCAGCAGACATTTGGGAAGTGCCCACTATGTACCGAGCAGGGCTGGGGTTCGGCAGCGAGCAGGGCTGACATGACTTCTTCCCTCCTGGAGGAGAGCCGAGGAGGTACAGAGAAGTCCCACTCGTTGCCCTCAGAAGTGGTCCCTGAGGAGGTACTCTGTGGCAGGGACCCAGGCGTCCCCTCTTGCCGTCCTCGTAACAACCCATGAAGAGGTGCCCGAGTGATGCCCATTATTTTCAAATGAGGAAGCCAAGTCTCAGAGACGCAAAGTGACTTGCCTGAGGCCGCACAGCTGGTGAGTGATGGAGCTGAGCCTTGAGCCCAGATCTGCTGAAAGCCTGTGACTTTAACAACCGCCAACGTGGCTCTGCTGTCTTGTCTACTCACAATGTCCCTGCAAAGCTGGGGTGACTTAGGGAGTGGTGACTCAGGGGGTGGGGGCTGCCCTGTCCTCTCCACCTGGAGGGCTGCTTCCTTCTCTCCTCCCCGCACCCCACCAGCTTCCCCCAACTCCCATGTCTGGGCCTTGCCTTCTCTGCAGTAGGGGAGAGCTTATTCTCATGCTAATTGCTAAACTAATTGTTCTTATTGCAAAATCCATTATATAGTATATTTATATTGCAGATAATGAGCTGTTTGGATTAAATAGCTCACTAAAAGTCAATAAAAAGAAATTTGCTTCACTGTTCCTCCCCTCATTTTTCACCAGCACCGTTAACACAGCCGCCCTTCTCCCTGAAGGCTGGAATTCATCAAAATGCCTGGAGCAGCAAAGGGGTGCCGCTCTGTGGGTTTTCCCCTTTCCCTCCGGAAAGGCTTTGAGGGGAGAGGGTTGGAAGACAAGAAGCAGGTTTTTTACCCAGTTGTAGTGATGCAGGGGTGACTAACCAAGAAAGGCCATCTTAATTTCTAGCAGAATCATGGCACGTGGTTTCCCTGGGGCTCGATGTGTTGGGTGTGTGGGTGGGGACCCGGGAATGAGCTGATGGCCGCTGCCGCTACTCAGCAGTGGCGGGGGAATAGCCAGAGGCCTCCAGATGGGCTCTGCAGAATGCGGGCAGGAGCCAGGGGGCGAGGAGAGAGCCCAGGTCATGCTCTGGGAGAGTGATTGTCAGGTTTGAAGTCAAGCATCTGGACCTCCAGCATGAAGATTTTCCTGGTCCACTTGTTTTTCTGGCCTTGGTTCTAAACGTGAAGGTGGCTTGTTGAAGCCGAGTCCTACTAGGAGGAGGGCTGGTCTGTGAAGTTCAGGGGCTACTAGCTCGGGCGTTTCTGAAGTCACTGTGTTTCATTTCATGAAGCGTGCGTTTCTCAGCAAGGGCTGGCGTTAAGGCTCAAACCCAGGTCCACGCACTCAGCATTCTGTGGCCTGCTCTGAGCAATCAAAGTGGGGGCTGAGAGGAAGGGCCTGTCTCTTATTTCTTTTCCCAGAAGCCAGCCTCACATTTGGTCTGCTAAAAAGGCACAATCAGACTGAGAGAGCCTGGCTGGGGGCTGCCAGCTCCCTCAAACCCACAGCAATTAACCTCTTCTCATTCATTCGTTTAATTAATAAATGTGTATTGAGTGCTTATGGTGGTCAAGACATTGTGTTAGGCCTTGGCAATGACTGAATAAAAACACACACAGTCTTTATTCTCATGGAACTTAGAGTCTAGAGGGAGTGCACGGACAGATATTAGTCAGACAGGCACACGGAAGAGTGATTGACATGGAAGACTGATTAATTAACACTAAGGCAAGTGCTTGCAAGGAAAGGAGAGTGGTTCTAAGAAAGCAATCCTAGGAGGACCTCGCCCAGATGCTGGGGCCTGAGAAGACCTGCTGGAGGATGCAACACGTGAGCCAAGCTCTGAGGCTGAATGAGTTAGACAAAGAAGGTGAGGGGGCGGTGTGCACAAAGGCCTGCCCCAGGGAAGGGGCAGGGGGCAGCGCTGGGACAGCCAAAGGACCAGTGGGGTGAGGCTTTGGGATGGTGGGCTGGGCCTTGTGTGTCAAGGAGTTTAATCTTTTTGGTAGGAGCCTAGGGAAGCCACTGAGGGGTTTACAGCAGTGAGGCAACATGACTTGTGCTTTGAAAAGTTCACTCTGGCTGTCAGCCACCGAAGCAGCACCGGAAGGTGTGAGCTGCAGAGAAGGGAGGTGGAATGGAGAGAGAGCAGAGAGAGAGCAGAGCAGGATGGAAGGCTGAGCCTTGGAAATCAAAGCAGGGGGTGAGGGCTATCTTCTCACTCAGTGTGGTGCCGAGGGTGAAGAACTTAATTTGGGGAAGCTGATTTTAAACTCTCAGATGGTGGTGGTGTGGGACCTGGCTCCAGCACCACGGAGAGTTCCCCAAGGCACTCTGGAGTGCGTTGGAGCCCTTGGTTGGCATCCCCAGAGAAACCCAGCTCATTGCTTGCAGGGCCATCTCCTGGGGGCATGACTCCCAGAGAGATGCCATGTTACTCCTGCACGAATGCCCAGGGTGTGTGGGAGGGAGAATCTCTGGCACTGGCCAGGCTGGAACAGGGGTTTCAGCCCCCTGACTGACAGAGCAAGCCAGCTGATAGCAAAGAGAAGGCAAGCCTGAGAAGGTCCCGCTCCAGGCGGCTGAAATGGCTGTAATCTATAGCCATCTTTCCTTAACTGACTTCAAAGGGAGATGGAAAGACAGAGAGGTAGCTGGGTGTTGGAGCAACCTGACTGTGACTGAGATCAAAGGCAAAGGATGTGGTGCCACATCCCCCTCTTCCAGGCCTCTGGATCCACAGAGATGCTGGAGTAGAAGGGGTGTCCAGGGAGGAAACACATTCTCCAGGAAGCTGGGGCCTGCAGAAGGGGCCCAAGAAGCCCCTTGCAGCCCAATCCAGCCCAGCCCAGTGCATCCCAGCCCAGCCCAGCCCAGCCCCCTGGGGTGGTCTGAGGAGCTCAGGGTCCCTGCATTCTGACATCTCTGAAACTCCTCCTGCAGATGATCAGGGGCGGCCAGGAGGAAACAGCGAACTCTTCGAGCCCCAGCGGCACCCTCTGTGTGGTTGGTGTGTGCAGGTTCTCGGCCAGCCCTTCAGAGGGTTCTGACGTTGGCCTGTGGTGTGCGAGTGGGGACCTGATGGACACAGTCAGGGAGGGCTAGTTCCTTCTGCTGCATCTCTGGGGTTGCTTGAGTTTGATTGCCATGCCTGGGGTCAGGGGCATGGACAAGTTGGCCTTCCTGTTGCAAGCTCTTCTTACAAGTCTCCAGGGGACCTGGATCTGGGATGAGGGCATTGCCAGTAGACTTGCAACCAGCAGTGTCCTGCTCCTGCTTTGAGCAATCTCTCTGCCCTTGGATTTGGTTCTTCTGTGAATGTCTGGGTCTCCATGGATGACAGCTCTGTGGCAGCAGCCACTTGGTAGAGGTACTGCCCATCCTTTTGGACATAGCTTAGAGCAAGCAGTACTAAGTGTTTGCTTAGTAAACAAATGAGTGAATAAGTGGATGAATAATGACTGGCATTCTTAGTGGGCTGTGGCTGGTGCAATGAAGGACCAGCTCCCACTGGGAGTAAGCAGGGACTGGGGTGCCTAGGTCTCTGGGACTTGGGGAGGGTGGGACATTAAAGGGGTGTAGTTTTCAATAACCCAAAATTAGAATGGGGGCATAGAGAAAGGTCAAAGGCCATTTCCTGGTAGCACAAGGTTAAAGCTGTGTTTATGCAGATGACCAGGACACGGAGTGTGAGTTACCTGTGGGTTGGCTGAGGGATCCCAGGATGACCCCACGGACTCTAGGGAACACAGCACACTCACACAACTGGTGGGTCTGGAGACTGGAGGCGTGTGTGTGTGTGTGTATGCATGCGTGTGTGTGCTTGTGTGTGTCTCATTATGGCTGTAATATTTGAAGAGATGCCTGAAGACTTCTGGGTCTGGGGCCCCTGGAAACATTTGGAGGGTCTTTGTGAGGTGTTGGAATAGAGGGTGTGGTGAGAAGGTGCCTTGGGCCCTAGGGTGCCAGGGAGGTGGGCAGGGCCTCCAGGAGGGCAGGTGCAAGCCTGTGGGATGTTGCAGGGAGAGGTGGTCCTTTGACCCTTATCTTCCCAGCACTGAGCAGAACAGGTGGCCAGGGAGAGGCTGGGGCTGGCGTCTCTTACCCCCTCAGTTGGGATAAAAAGAGAGTCTGCCCCTTTTCAATCTCCTCCTCAGCAGCTCTGCAAACGACAGGAAGCAACTCAGGGAGCTCACCTGAAATTACGTGATTTGCTGGCATGGTGAGCGGAGGTGACTGGGGGCTTCACCACGAGCCCCTGGACTTCTCCTCTGCCCTTCACCTGCGTTGTCCCACACAGGAAGCGCAAGACCCAGTGCTGGACTCACTGGTGTGGGAGGGGGCTCCCGGGAGGAGGAGCTCAGGGCTGGGAGAGCCGGGTCTCAGGGCGACTGCCTGCGAGGGCTGGTGTCTGGGTTCTGCCCTAGAGCCAAAGGAGTGAAGGCTCAGTGCTGGCCCCAGTCCCGGAGGGGCTCACAGAGCTGCAGGGAAGACAGACAGGGCTTGGCAGCGAGGTGAAAACAGTAAAGGCAGTGAGAGATTTGTGAGTGCGCACCCCTGTGTGTGTGTAAGGCTGTGCACCTCTGTGTGTGTATCCTAGGTGGTAGGAAAGCTGTGGATTAAGATTTGGTGCAGAGTATAGGTCTACGTTTGTGTGTTGGAGGGTTTTTGTGACGTGCAAACCTGCACGAAGTGTGTCTGAGTGTGTTTGTGTTGCCATGTATGATCGTTGTGTGTGTGCTCCAGGTGCATGGGCCAAGGGCAGGTGAGCTGTGCTTCTTCAGGGTTGGGGCTAGATCCGGCTGAGGAAGCAGTGTGTGTGCATGAGCGTGCCGAGTGGCAGGAATGACAAATGATTAATCTATAGAAATCTATATTCTATTCTTCCACGAGTCCGCTCCGCCCGTCTCGCGCTCCCATGCATCACCTCTGGAAATCTGTCACCTGACTCCTGCCAAGGACAGGCTGCGAGCAGCGAGCGCTCGCCTTATTGATGGGCTGGCCCATGCTTTTTGTACATTTGGACATGCGTAGAAGGACGGCCTCATCGTTCATTCTCTCATTCATTTATTCAGCCATTCAATCATTGGTCCAGCAAATAGTTCTTGAGTGCCTACTATGTGCCAGGAATGGTCCTGGATGCTCAGTGTATGAGGATGAATAAGGTAGAAGTCGTCCTTATTTTCTCTAAGTTATGGGCCATTGGGGGTTTTATTTTGTTAATTTTACTGTTGTTCTATTACAGTCGTCCCAATTTTCCCATTGCTCTCCACTGTCCAGCCCACTCCCTGCTCCTGAAGTCAATCCTTATCCTGTTGTCCATGTCCATGGGTCATTTATACACGTTCCTTGCCTAGTAGAACTTTCTCCTTCTTTCCCTCCTTCTCCCCCTTCCCACACCCCTCTGGTCACTGTCAGTCTGTTCCTTGTTTCCTTGCTTCTAGTTCTATTTTGCTCATTCCTTTGTTTTGTTCATTAGGTTCCTGTTATAGGTGAAATCATATGGTGCATACTTGTCTTTCACTGCCTGGCTTATTTGACTCAGCACAATACGCTCCAGTTCCATCCATGCCATTGTGAAGGGTAGGAGCTCCTCCTTTCTTTCTGCTGTGTAGTATTCCATCGTGTAAATGTACCACAGTTTTTTGATCCACTCATTTACTGATGGGCACTTAGGCTGTTACCAGCACTTGGCTATTATAAGTAGCACTGCTATGAACATAGGGGTGCATAGGTTCTTTTGAACTGGTGTGGCTCAGTGGATTCCTCACTGGCCTGTGAACCAAAGGATCACTGGTTCAATCCCCAGTCAGGGCACATGCCTGGGTTGTGGGCTGGGTTCCCTGTTGGGGGCGTGTGAAAGGCAACAGACCGATGTTTCCAATGGGGGGGTTTAGATAGCATGCTGACAATTTCAGTGGAATGGGATGCAGGAGTTAAGGGAGGGACTTTGAAAGAATAGAGGGGGTGGGTGGGAAATTAACATGGGTGGGTCACAGAAGGCTCCTGAAGAAGGTGACACCTCAGGGGGCCCTAAAGTGTGATAGAACCAAACGAGAGGGAGGGGGAAGGTGCACAAGGCAGAGGGAACAGCACGTGAAAAGGGCCAGAAGCAAAGAGAGCCTGCCCCTTGGGGAAAACTAAGAGTGGTTCCGATGGCTAGGGCTGGAGGGTGAAGAAGGAAGGGGCATGAGATGAGGGTACACAGGTAGGCAGGGACCAGGAAGAGCCTTGAGTACCCTGTTTAAAGAGGCTGGATTTCACCCTGAGGGCAACGGGGAGCCCTGAAGATGGGCTGTTTAGGTGGTAGTAATATGACGTTGCCTTTTATAAGGCCATCTCTGGCTGGTGGGGGAGAGCCTAGACTGGAGGCAGAGCAGCCAGCCAGGAGGCCACTGTAGGCAGTTCCAGGAAGGTACCATGGCGGCTTGGGCTAGGGTGGAGGTGGGGATGGAAAGACGTGGGATAAATCCAGAGATACTTTGGAGTTGGAGCTAAGAGCTTGGTGACGGACTGGATATTGAGGTGGGAGAGCATCAAGCATGACCCTAGGTTTCTGGGCAAGGTGACCTACCACTCTTAGCCTCAGTTTCCCTACCTCTAAGACGGGGATTACAACTTCTGCTTCATAGGGTTGGCGCGAGGCCAGTTGTCCCCATTTCTGACCACCACTGCAGTCCCCTTCGGCAGTGGCATGTCTGTTCTTCCTGTCCCCCTGATCCAATGGGCCATCTGCTGATCTGCTCAATTCTAGGAGGTTTTGAGTGGACCCACCCCTCCAGGTGTAGGGGGTGTTCCTCAACCTACACCCCAGGCAACCCCGAGCGACCCCTGGACTGTGGTGGGTGTCCCAGAAGCCTGAGGTCATCCAGGCCAGCCTCCTGTTCACGGATGGACAAACAGGCCCTCAGAGAGGAGAGGGCCTGTCACCTGGCCTGGCAGGTGTCCAAGAGGCCACAGACACATCCTGAGGCAGCCTGACTTTCTACAAGTCACCACATCCCCTCTCGGCCTTCAGGTCCAGAGTGTTTCTACTCAGCTGGTGACTTCCTGCTCTTGGAGAAGATCAGGGAGACAAGCCAAGGCATGGGCTTCCAGTTTCTCCCGGGGAAAAGGGCGCTGGCCAGGCCCCAGGCGGCTCCACGGGCTGCGATTCTTTCAGCTGGCCCTTGTGCGACGGGATGAAACACGGACCACCTTTTACTCCGATTGCCCCCGGGACGGTCAAATGACTTCCGGCCATGAAAACCTTGCATCAGCCTGTTGCTTCTGAACATTGGACGTGCATTCCGCTTTGCAAAACAACAGTTTTTTTGTTTTTTTTTTTAAGACAGGGGCAGAGCTGACACTTTTGGAACATTTTCTTTCCTTTTCCTCCCTCCCCCTTCTGTGTGTGCATGGTAATGACACTGTGAAATCCGCAAGGCAAAGGCCTCTCCTCTGGGGTGCGGCCCGGGGTGGGGCGGGGTGAGGGAAAGAGTGGTCTGGCTGTTCAAGGAAGCGGGGACAGGAGGGCTTCTTGGCTGGCTTTTCTGCCTGGGTCTTTAAGCCGTTGCTGCTTTTGCGTAGGGGATGAGACTGTGGACGAAAGGGGACCGGGCTCTTCTCAGGAAGAGCAGAAAGTGCCCAGGAGCAGGCCCTGCACACTTAGAATATTTTCACATTAGGCGACAGCGTGCACAACATGATGGGGGAGGCGGCTGGTGTTTTTTCGGAGCGTTCAGTCACAATTTATCATTATCCAATTCTTTTTCCCTTGGGTTTTCTCTCTCACTCATTTTTTATTCGGATCTGACAGCTAAATGAGGAATCACACTGCCTACGTTATCTGTTTTGTTCAGGAATTAATCCGGTCATCAAACACAGACTGCCGAGCGAGCGGGGAGCGTGAGCAGAGACTGGCTGCGCCGGTCCCCAGGCAGCCGCGGTGTCAGCGGGCCTTTCCGGCAGGCTGGCCTGGAGGAGAGGGCCTGCGGGGGACACGCCAGCTTCCTGAGAGGCTCCGAATGTCCCTGAGCACTGGCCGCAGGCCCCTTGGCCATAAGACTCCCCTAGGTGGTTCTGCCCCAGTGCCTTGTCAAGCGCATAGTGTCAGTAGCTAGGAAGTCAATAATCGGAGGTCACCCCTCTGGCTGCGTTGAGAAGAGGGCATGGACCCCCGACCTGTGTGAAGGGGTTCATTCATCTGACAGCCGTCCTCCTGGGCAATCGCTGAAATACATCACTCTTTCCCACTGCAGCTGGTCTCGTGCTACCACCACAGCAAGTCTCTGGAACCAGGGCAAACCTCAGCCCAGAACAAGAGGGAAGCGCGGGGCTTTGGGGGCATCTGGTCTCTCCAAGTGGCCAGGGCTTCTCCCCTTTCTCCCTCCTTCTCCTCTTATTCCTTCTTTCTCCTCTCATCTCACCTTCTGTCCCTTCCTTTTTCCCTCTTCCTTCTTTCCATGTGTTCAATTTTTGTTCTCTGCTATGGTGATGAGGAAGGTCCAATGGTGAATCAGACAGATGCAACCAAATGATTGCAAATGGGGTGCGTTCTGGGCAGGAGAGGCACAGAGCCACCCAGGCTAAAGCCCCAGCCACACAAGGCCTGGGGACAGACAGGACGAGGCTCCAGGATGGAAGGGAGCCCCAGGCCGAGGTGCGCAGTCCCAGGCCCCTGCTCTCTGTTTGCGGGCCGCCTCCTCGGGTGTCAGTGTTTGACTGACGGCAGCCTCACTGGTGAGACCGTGGGCTGTGAGAGAGAGACCACGCCTGGCCTGATCCATCTGCGTAGCCCAGCTCTGAGCACAGTACAGGTGGGCATGCTCCCAGGTATGTCAGGCCTGAGTCCCTGAAGGGGCAGAGGAGCGAGGTGATGGCCATGAGCTGAGTTAATGACCCCCCTCAAAGTCACCAGATTCCCCCCTAGCTGGCAATTTCCTGCCAAAAACTGGTGTACACCCAGGGTATGCAGAGGAGGAGAGGGGTACTGCATGATGCAGGGAGGTGCTGTGAGCACAGGCTCTGCAGCCCCGTGTCCTGGCCCAAAGCTAGGGTTGCTACTTCCTGCTTGTGGGACCATGGAGCCCCAGTTTCCGCTGTGGCGAAAAGGAGATGATCAGAACAGGCTTCGTCTCTTAGCAGGGCGATGAGGATGGAACGAGCCGATGTGTACCTGGGGCCTGACCCAGCTCCTGCCCGTGTATGACAGGTCCTGCTCTGCTCAGGGGGTTGGGAGGGGCACTGAGCTCGTCCAGGCCCCCTCTCCCCAGCTCTGGGTCCCAGAGTGTCCTCGTCCTTCTCTGGTCTGCACGGTGACCTACAGGCCCACATGTCCTCTCCTTCCTTCCAGCTTGGCATGGTGGGGATTCTGGTGAAGAAGCAGATGGCAGCTGGGGTGGAGTGTGACAGTGATTACGCCGGGAAAGGGTGATAATTTATTCCGCTCAGCCTTGACTTGGAGTTGGGAGGGGACATCTATTACTCCTGGAAGGTGAGGCTGAGGGTGACCTCGAACAGGCACTGGCCCTCGTTCTCCTGGCTCTCGGCTGGGGGAGGGTGGAAAGCAGGTCTGGAAGGACCCCAGGGAGCTTCCCTGCATGGGGGCCTCCAGCAGGATCTGGGGGTGAGGGTAGGCTGCAGGCTTGACCACGGAGAAGGGGAGCTGGGACATGGCGGGAAGACGGCCCAGGCGGAAGGGACAGCGGCCCGGCCGGGAGTGGTGTTCATAGTTTCTCTGGCTTGGCCGGGCCTTTTTCTCGTGAATCTGCTCATCTTCCACGTGAGCGCCGGATGCCTTCTAAGCAGTGGGGAGAAAGATGTAACACTAATCCCCGCTCTAATAAAAACAGCCTCCCGATTAAATATGTATGAACACATATTGATTTGCGGATTAAACAGAAGAGAAAATTGAGCCTGTAATTGAGCCGGGGAACATGTCCAGGGTGAGACTTGGGATGTACTTCTCCAAACACACCTGTGGGGCCTGGGCCTGGGCTGCCAAGGACAGGCAGCGGGGGCTGTAGGTGTGGGGCCATCCAGTGGCACCTTGGGTGTCCCTGAGCAGGAGATACGAGGCCAGCCTCCACCAGCGTTTGGAGGAAAAAATTGATGTCTCTTTTTGGAGTCTCTTCCCAATTTCGGGAAATTCCAGGGGGGGGTTGTGCTGTTTGGGGAGACGGTTAAGCATGAGGCGTTTGCTGAAGAGGCAGACATCCTTCCAGCCCCAAGGGAAAATGGTCTGTTGCTTGCCTGCTCTATGAAGGTTCTCAGGCTGCGCTGGGATTTAGCCCACAGCCTTCGGACCCCAAGTCCACGGTGGCGTGTGGTACAGGCCAGGCCGGGGCCGTCTGATCTCACCAGAGCTCGCAGGATCATGGAGTCATGCTTCCTCCAAGCTGGAAAGGCTTTCGGCTTCAAGTCTGGACCCCCAGCTCCCGGCCTGAAATGCATCACCTACCCACACTGACACAAGTCATCTAACTTCTCCTTGGGTGTCTCCAGGGATGGGGAGCTCACTCTCTTTCAAGGGGGGCTGAGAGCTCCTGGAAGGGACCCAAGCCTGTCTCCTCTCATGTCCATCCGCAGGCTCCCTCATTGGGCAGAGGGAGACGGGGAAACCTGAGTGGTGACTGCTGACACGCACTGTGCCCCAGGTGCCGAGCTGAGCAGTCCCCCCATGACCTTTTAGCTTCCCAAGAGCGCTGTGACATCGATCTGATTATTTCTACTCCACAGCCTAGAAAACAGACTCAGATTTTAAGTAATTTGCTAATCATCACCATCATTATCATAATGGAAACCATTTATTAAACACCTACTATATGTCAGGCATTTTCCACACATGCCAATCTTCACAACATCCCTGAAAAGTGGAGGCATTTTCTGGACCATACAGCAAGGAGACTGCAGCTCAGAGGCTGGAGATGGGGCCGCTCCTGTGCAGAGCCAGCCCCGCTTGTCCGACCCTGGCCGTTTCCCTCTGTCCTGGGGGAGTTGCTGCTCGCTCCTCGGGATTCCCCCAGCCCCAGCCCCATGTGGTCTGACCAGGATGCCCCCTCTCTCCCTGAGCCTGACACTGGCTCCCTGAGTCTCTGCGTGCTCCCCTCCCCTGAAACCTGCTGGGGCTCCTTCATCCTTTCCCCACCCACACCCCTTCCCCTCTGCTCTTCACAGCTGCTCCCCACCCCCTGCCCCAACCTCTCGCAGGGTCTGCCTTACCCCCACAGCTCTGGACCCCCACTTCCTCAGAGTATACCATACTTCACAGTTTCGAGAGCAATTTCACACTTGTTGTCTCACTCAAAGTCCAGAAGGACCTGGTATCCCACACACCAGGTCAGATTTGCAGCATAGGCAAGTGAGTAATTGGCCCCAAGCCACAGAGCTCACGAGTGACATTCCTGGGTATGTCTTCCAGGTGATGTTGCACCTGTCCCAAGAACAGGGGCCTTTCCAGGGCTCATACAGGAAATACTGAGGCTGCGTGATGGAGTGGGAAGAGTATACGGACTTGGGTTCAAGTCCCTGGCTTCCTCTAGCTGGCTGTGTGACCCCGGGAAAATTATGTCATCTCTCTGAGTCATAATTTTTTCAGGCTTAGCTTGACCCCACCTCCGGGGCTGGAGCCAGAACCCATCTGGGCATACTTTTGCGAGGTGCCCCTGGGACATAGGGTTTGCCCACATGACTGCTTGTCAGAGAGGCAGTTGCCAGGACAGCCACCCCCTCAGCGTGGTCCTGGGAGTAAGGAGGGGAAGGCATCAGAGGCAGAGTGAAGGGACAGGAGTGTCCCAGGGCCCTGTGGCAGTGCCCTGCGCATTAAGGCCCATGGAGACAACTGAGAGCCCAAAGGCCCCCAGCTGCAGCTGCCTCCATCCCATGGTTATTAAAGCAATGACTTAATTTTAATAGGAGTCTGAAGAGTTTTTCCAGGAAGCTGCTGCCACCTCTGCGTCCCTGATTAAAAGAATGAATCAGGCCGGATCCACTTCCACCTAGCGAGGCTGGGAACGGAACATGGGGCTGCACTGTCTCCGAGGACTCCAGCATCTGCGGTGGGAATCCCGGCTTTGGGAGGACGAGAGGTAGGGGGCTCAGGCTTTCACCATCAGAGACCTGGTCCTGCCCCCTGGCTTCACAGCTGACCTGCCACAGGACGGCGGGTGCAGAGTTAGTCTCTCTGAGCCTCCGTTTCTCCTCCTGTGAAATGAGCATAGTAATACCTGGCTGCGACTTGGTGAGGTGATGAGAAGCAGGACACACGAGACACATGCAGAGCCAGCGCCCAGCTCACGTCTGGGTGGGATGAGAACCCAGGAGGTGTTATCCTAGATACCGGTTTTCTCCTTCTTACCTGAAATTTCTCTGCATCTGTTAGATGCAGGTATCGATTCAGACCCTGGACTCCTGAGTCCGAGTTTGGGGATATTCCATGACCCCAACATTCAGTCTGTGGGACATTTAGCTCTCAGGTCCTCCCAGAAGATCTGTAGAATCATGGGGTTGTAAACTCCCAATACACATGGGCCCTCAGGGGTCATTCTGTCCAGTTTATTCCCCTGCCTTGCGCCCCAACCCCTCCTGCAGACAGAGAACACACAGGCGCTGTTCCCCTCTCTCTTCTGCAGCCCCGTCTTAACCCTCATGACAGCAGGAGACAGAAACACGTGGACAGCCTTCCAAAGCCAGCTCTCCCATTTCTCAGCCCAGCAAAGGTGGGCCATGGGAGGGCTCCTGCCTCCCGCTCAGGCCATCCTCTGTAGTTCTGGGGGAAATCCTGGGGCCTTCTCTGATTGCTTAGTGCTGCCTGTCTGTTCAGGATGGTCCTGTGTGCTGAGCATGCGGCTTTGTCTCCTGCAGGCCAGAGGTCCCTTTGGGTTCTTGAGCTGGTTGGTTCGCCTCAGGCAGCCACCATCACAGATGCTTGTGGAGGTGTGTGGTCCAGGCTGTCACAGGCAAGCCTGCACGTCCCCTCCTTGTGGGTGGAGGCAGAGGGTCCAAGTGAGATGCAGTCTCTCTCATTTCCGGCATTTCCCCACTGTGCTTAGCCTGAAATCCAAACCTCCTACTGGGACTTCCAAGGTCAGAGGGCCGGCTATGTCTCCTGTGCCTCTAGATTTCACCCCTTGCTACCCTGTTCTAGGTTTCGGGAGGATGAACCATGAGGATGTTCTCCGGCTCTTGGGTGGCATTGGCAAGTGGGTGTCACCAGCAGGAGACTGGGGAGAGGGAGGAGAGCGAGGCTGGGTGTTGACGTCATTGGTGGTTTCCCTGCGGGGCCATCACAGCTCAGACAAGTTCCCTGACTGAAGGTCCCGGCTTCTCTCGAGGCAGCCCTCCTTGTACGGCTTTGCCTGTAGTACCTGCTGTCTCCCCTCACTCTCTTGCTTGGAATTGTTAAAGTCCTAGAGATCTGCACCACTGTTGTGACTTCCCTGTCCACACCACGCTCTTTATTAAACTGTCCTCACATGACCCAGCCTGCATGCGCTATGGTTGTCCTGCTGGGCCCCTGGCTGATCATCCAGGGCACTTGTCCAGCAGGTGCAGTGCGGTCCTTTACAGCTGGGGACCCTTCAGGCTGGATGGCACCTGGGCTGAGCCAGAAGTTCAATATTTTGAGTTCACCCCTGACTTCATCTCTTCCCCTTCCCACTCTCTCAGAACATTCCAGCCACATGGATCACTTACCCATTTCTTGAACAACCCCTGCTTGAACCCACTTCCTTCACCATCCTCTGTCTCCTGGCACCTTCTGGCACATCTACCTGTATCAGCCACGACCCCAGCAGGAAGGGCAGGGCATGCTCAGCTGGAACTCTGAAGAACCCAGTGACCAGGAATGCGGGAAGCTGTTAGCCCCATGGGCTGGGGGTCCCTGGAGGAAAGGGTGCCATAAGAACCCGGAGAGAACTGGATATAGCATCATAGAAGAATCAGACACTGCCAGAACCAGACAACAAGGGGTGGAAGAAGCAGAGAAGACATTCACAGACCTCTCTTTCCTGGTGCCCTCATTTCCTGTGGGGTTTCCTGTGTGTGAGCCCAGCTAGCACCTGGTGGCAAGGAAACCTTGGGTGCATCCCACAGGGCTCCATCCCCCAGAGCGCAGAGCAGACTAGGGGTGGGAAGAATGGAATCGAGGCCAGGGAAAAACAGAAAAAACAGCATGCGGTTGTCATACTTACCTCCGCCTGAAATATTCTTACTTCTTTCGTTGTCTGGTTAGTTCCTGGCTTTCTTCTGCACTAGAACGTCAGCTCCACAAGGACAGGGGCCTTTCAGCTTGGCCACTGTAGTATCCCCACTGCTGAGCAAGGTGCCTGACATTGGGCTTGAGGTTCAGTCCAGCTGCCCTGTGCTCAGGGCTCCTGGGCCACCTTGGTCCTCCTTGGGTTCAGCTGGAGGTGAACGCCCCAGGGTGGGGAGGGTGTGGGTGTGGATTCTGCCAGATTGGAGCCTGACAATGGCCTCAGAAGGCTTCACGGCCATGCAGGGATTAGGCCTGGTGGGTGGGGTGGAAGCCCAAAGCTCCACTTTTCCCCAGTGTCCTTGGTGCTGAGCTGCTGGCCCCACTTTGGAAGGATAGTGGAGAGTGGACACCTCAACTTGGGGAAGCTCCAGCATGGTGGGAGGATCCTGGCACAAACAAAGTGGCCCTCCTTTGTTTCCTTTCCAGCCACAAAGCCAGAGATGGAAAGAGGAAGAGAGAGAGCAAGGCGGTGAAATGTGGTTGGTTCTTCTATTCGGTTCAGATGACGCATTTCCGTTGTATCGGTGGTGCCTGATGTCCCGAGCAGGCCCTGGGGGCAGTGCTGGGAGCAGCCCTCAGCAACGTGGGTCCTGTCATTCAGTGCATCCGGGTGCCCGGTTGTTCATTCAGTTCATCCATTTGTTTGCTTACCAACTACTCATTGAGCACCTACTATGTGCTAAGCCGTGCAGATAACCATGAACACAACACAGGCCTGCCTATCTGCGTATCGCCCACGTTTCCAGGGTGTCCAGCCCTTCTGATGCAGCGGTGTACTCGCCGAAGCCTGACCTAACTGGGCAGTGGACACTGCCGGGAGCAGTTTTCTTCACTGTGGAATCACAGCAGCAAGACCCGCTCTCCCAGGACCGGGACAGGCACACTCTTTGCACTCTTGCATCCACCAGGGGGAAGTGGCTCAGTTCACTTAGACCTGGCTCTCCCAAACTCACAGGAAAACAACGTCTGTGGTTGCTGGTGGCAGTGGAAGGGGACAGAGGAAAGGCCAGTAGCTGGCTTGGAAAAGACAGAAGGCAAAGCCCAAATGCTCTTGGAGCAGGAAGAGGCTGCAAAATGGCCGCAGCTCCTCGCAAATGGAGTATGAAATGCAGAGCATATGCTGCAGATCATTTCTACCTGGAGCTCGGCTTCACTACCTACTGTCTCCTGGCTGTTGCTGTGAGCCCCGTGCTCCCAGCCCCCACCATGCTGGGACCCCCCGAGGGTGGGGTCCAGGCGCCTCAGCAGACCATGGCAAGCCCACAGCCCCCCCCCCTCCTCTGGGCTCTTCCGGAGAGAAGGTGCTGCACGCAGCTGTGTGTCAGTCTGGTTGCTTCCGCCTGCCCTGGTCCCCTGGAGCCTGACTGAACAGGAGGAGCAAGGGTTGTAACAGTTGGGGAGATCATCAAGCCCAGCCCTGGCATTTCTCAGACGGGAGAGGTGAGCACGGAGTGGGAGGCGAGTTTATCCCAGGTCACATGGGAAGCCAGTGCAGAGCCAGGGCTGGACCCCAAGTCTCTTCGCCTCCAGCCCAGGGGACCATAATGACACCTAGGGGTGAAGAGCTTCATTTCTTCTGGGTGCCCCCAAATCTTTACTTCTAATTCTATGGTTTTGAGCAAGCCCCATAACTTCCCCGGGACTCTGTTTCCTCATCTGTAAAATGGAGACAGGTGTGCTAAGCCGATAGCTTTTTTATTGCGGAGTGAGCCTGGACTGGGGCTTGGCTCGTCAAGGCATGCAACAAATAGTAGCTCTGATTTATTTTCGCCCCTGATAAATCTCCAAAGCTACAACCACACATGCCCAGCAGCTGGTACCTCAAGATCAAGATGTCAAAGAGGAAAAGCTGAACACTCGTTTGAGCCTGGGCATCCCCTGGATGAGACTGCCATGCTCTCCTTCAGGAGGCCCCAGGGTCCTCTGTTCTATCCTGAGACCTCACTCTGGCTGCACTGAAGCAGGCACCTTCCCTTGTCTTCCCGCTGTGTCCCCTCCTGCCCCCTCCCTACCCTGCAACCTCTGACCTGTTCGTCTCTGAATTTGTGAAGATTTAAAAAAAAATTCAAGTGATAAAACTCCAACTCCAATGGGCTCAAGCAGGTCAGACCATTTGTCGGTCCACGGCAACTCCACTCTTCCTGCTGCTCAGGCCAAAATTCTTGGCGCCATCCTTGACGCCTCTCTTCCTCATGCCTTACTAGCACGTGCCGATGGCTCCATCCTCAGAATGCATCCGGAATCCAGAATCCGGAATCCAGAATCCGTACTCTTCTGCCCACCTCCATTGCCACTGTTCTAGCCCAAGGCATGTCACCTGTCACCTGGACTGCTGCCATAGCTTCCTAACAGGTCTCCCTGCTCCTGCCCTTGACCTCTGCAGTTGGTCTCTGCCCAGCACCTGGAGCCATTGTTTTAGAGCTGTAGTCCGATCACGTGATTCCTTTGCTCCTAACCCTGACCTCCTCATCCACTGCCTGCTCCCTCCCATCACACACCAGCCTCGAGACACCCGAGGTTACAGCTCCTGCCGCAGGGACTGCTCGTCCTTTAAGTATTGGTGTAGCTCACGCCTGGCTCTGCTCAAACATCACCTTCTCCAAGAGTTTTCCCTAACATCAGATCTAAACTTAGGGCACCTGTTCCATTGTTCTTCTTGCATTCATTACCACCTGACATTCTGGTTTATTGTACGGGGTGCTCAGCTACAGCGAAGCCTTTGTAAGAGTAGGCAGGCTGTCGGTGTCTGGCACAGAGTAGGTGCTCAATAAAAATGTTTGAGTGAATGCTGGGGATACAAAGATAAACAAAGCAGAGTGGTCTCACACCTTTATAGCTTGCTACCCCATGGAGATGATAAGTATTACATAACTCAAATAATGATTTAATTTCTATTGAGAAAATCGCTACAGTGGAACAGCACAGGCTGACATGACAGTGAATTAACCAAGGGCCCCAAAGCAGAGGAGAGGGTGTAGGGAGGAGATATATCTGGGAGGGCTTCCTTGAGATGATATTTCAAGTTGGATTGGATGGACTGGGAGCTGTCCCAGGGAACAGTGAGGGGGGAAGCATTTCCAGGTGAAGGAAGAGAATGTTCAAAATCTCTGATAGGGAAAAAAAATCAGAGCTTTCATGGAGCAATGGGAAGCCGGGGTGGTCAGAGCAGAGAGGAAGGGAAGGGGGTTGGAGGGAGAAGGAGCTCAGGATGGGAGCGAAGCTGTGAGCTCCCCGAGGACCGGACCCACTGCTCCTGCCTCATACGTATACTCCCAGCCCGAGCTCAGTCCTGGAGCATCGCTGCGAGGCAAAGAGTACTAGACTAGGAGTCCCGGGGACCTGGAGTCTGACGTTACTGGTTGCGTGTCCTTGTGCAGGTCCCATTGCTTCTCTGAGCTCATATGTCCCTCTGCTGAAATTGGGACCGACGATAGTGCCGCTCCCCTCCAGGAACCTGTTCTAGATCCTGTGCGGCCCACGTAACTAGATGGGTGACCTGTAGGAGGCTGGTCCCCGAGGTGGCCATTGCTGCTGCACCCCCAGGATCGGATGCTCCTGGAGACGTTTGGAACTTAGGAAATGTCCTTTCCCTGACATCTTCTAGGACAGGAGCCACGATTCTTGGACAGGGCTGGGGCTTCCCCATTGTGGACGAAACAGAACAAAACACCCTTCAGCTCATCACCCTGGATTCAGTTCTGGTTCTCTGTGACTTAGATGGTCGGGGAACTGCATCACATTTGGTCCCTTCCCATTCTCCCCAGAGGGATCTGCCCAAGTGCGCAGCCCGCCCGGGACACGCTTTGCGTCTCCTGTGGAATGTGTGATGCCTCACAGCAAAAAGAGATGTTCGCATCTTGTAAGGCTCGGTCGTGAAGGATGGTGAGGACGGGCTCGAAGCAATAGGTCATGCTGATATTTCCACATTAGTTTTCTATTCTTATAACATTTTGATGGATGGAGAGAGTGGGGATTTTATCGTCATCTCATTCCTGTCTTAAACTGCTAATTCATGCCTGAGTTCCCTCTTCCATTTTGTTTCTACAGACCCAGTCAAGTGCGGATGGGGTGAAGATTTAATACGCAGCTTCGAGGAGAGCTCGAGGATGGGAAAACGCTAGCTGGGGAGCAGCGTTGGCAAGAGAACAGTCTCATCACATCATTTCGTTACGAAAGTGCCCTGCCACCCCGGAGGCTGGGCTCCTGGTATGTAGTAGCCATAACATCGTAACCATAAAATAATCTCTTACGTCCATACGGTGATTTTCATTTTTCAAAGTGGTCCATTCCAATATTTAAACAAACAAACAAACAAACAAACAAACAACCCTCACAACAGCCCGTGGGGCTGGGAGGATATGATTATTCCTGTTTTACAGATGAAGAAACTGAGACTCGGAGAACGGAAGTGACTTCGGTCAGAGCCTCTCCAACCGGAATGGGCAACGAACCACCAGGAGCTCAGAGTCTGCGTCTCTCACAAGCTCCCAGGTGATGACGCTTTGAGTAGCAAAGCTTTGATGACATTTGTGTATGTGCGCATCGTGTTTTGGGTCTTTTCATCGATTCCGTGGCTTCCTTTCAACTGCCCTCCCCCTGACTATATACTTTGGCAGCTCAACCCTCCTCCTCACTGCTTCCCTGAGGACCTCGAGCATTCGCAGGCTCCGCCATTCCCGAGCGTGTCCTGGTCTACCTCATTTGGTCTCGTCTTCCTCCTCCCCCTCTCTCTGTGGTTTTGCTTTTCCCTTGGGGTGCACCCATGGGTGCCTCATCTCAGCCCTGCTGATGAACCCCAGGCCCTCCTGGGCCCTCAGTGGGAGGCTCCACACCTGGGCCTTTGGGGCCGGTGGGCTTGTGTGCCGGCAGGCTGGGGCAGGATCCCGCAGCTGCAGCGAGCTAAGGAGCTGTGTGGTGGATGGAAGAAGCCGTCACATCAGGGAACTAGGCAGAGATACAGGTGTAGGAATCCTGGGGCCTGCAGGGTTTTCCATGCCCAAAGCTGTCCAGAGCGGCAAAGTGCCTTGAGCCATGCCCCTCAGGTCCTCACAACCGCTCCAGGAGGTCCCTCTTGGAACAGATGAAGAAACTGAGGCTCCAAAAATTTGCATGACCTTGCTCAAGGTCATAAGCCACCCTGGGCAGGGCCTGAACTCGAAGCCAGGTCTTCCAACCCCAAGTCCAATGCTATCAATAGAGATCATCAGGGCTGTTTTGAAATACACCAGGGGCAGCTCTTTCTGGGGCCGTGTTGTCTTTTCCCACATTCTGGGCCAGTGGTGGAAGTCCCACTGCAAAGTCCTTGCCGGCTGCTTCCTGCCAGCCTGCGGCATGAGGATGAGTTCCGTGAATGTGAGCTGAGTACGTGGATGGCTGGGCACCAGGCGTGTGGGGCCCCAAACCCTGCCATTCCTCAGCTCCCTCCGCCTCTCTTGCAGTCTGCTCCGGCACTGCCACTTCCTTTCAGTAGCTTTCCTTCTCCTGCTGCGTTCCCTGTTTTTCTTTTTCTTTCTCCTTGTCTCTTTCTCTCTTTCTGGAGTATAAAAATTACTGGACTTGGCATTATTTGCTGGTTTCCATGGCAATAAAATCTGTTTTCGATAATGGCCCTTCCCTGGCTGTGGTTAGTTTTGGTAATTTTAGCAACACTGTTGCACAGCCACCTGCATTTCAATACGATGCAAGCTGGATTCCACTGCCGCTTTCAGGTTGAATAGAAATAAGGGAAAGTGCTTGCTCTAAAATTCTAGGCTGGATAAATGCTCAAGAAGAAAAGCAAAAGTTATGTAAACCCTGCAGGCTTGAATGTGTGCACAGCTTAAGACCGAGTGTGATCATGTCACTCTCCTGCTTAAAACCTTTCTTACACATGACCTCAGCTCTTGCACGTGAGTCCACTGTCTCCCGCTGTGTTGGGGCCTGCGGCCACCTGGCTCCCAGTCACTTACTTTGGCTTAGCTCTAGCCTCCCATTTTATAAGGCTCTGGCCATAAAACGCTGTTTCTTGCCTTTGAGTCTTTGCCTATGTTGTTCCACATGCTTACAATGCCTTTCCCACCTGGGCAGCCTGGTGAGCTCCTGTTCAGACTTCAGGGGGCTCTCCAAGCATGCCCGCTTCCCTTTCTCCCTGTCACTTAGACCGTCTTCTAGTATACAAACATACCCCATCATATTGGTGCTTTGTTTACCCATCATTCTCTGTTGTGAGCTCTTTGAGGACAGGGGTGCTGGCTGGGTTCCTCTGTGTGGCTCCAGGGCTCAGCACAAAGCATCTACTCAGTGAATAAAAATGTATGGGGAGTGATAGCTACCACCAATGAATAGTTCATCTGTACCACTTGCCAGCCCTTGGCCAAAAACTAAGTGCATCCTCCCTCACCCTAGGAGGTAGGAACCATTATTCTCCCCATTTTACAGATGGGTAAACTGAGGCTCAAAGGGGTCAAGACACTCTCCCCAGATGACCAAGCTGGTTAAGGGAATGGATATTAGTTCAGTGAATGCGCAGGTGGTAGAAGATCTGAATGACTGGTGCTGAGCTCAGGGCCTCCTTTTCAATCTGTAAGAAGATTTTCTTGGAAATCTTCACAGGGAGCTGTGAGGGCTTTGGTTGCAGGCAGAAGTGGTTCGTGTGCACATCTGGCCCGTGGGGAGAAGGGGATGGTGGGAGGGCTGGAAGGAGGGAGGATGGAAAGAGCACAGATGTGAGGGAGGTGCATGCACAGAATCTGCTGATGCCGTGAACCTCCGGCGAAGAGCATCAGGGAGACCTGGAGAAGGACGGCCAGAGCCCCGAGCAGCCCGGCCTGAGAATGGGCTTGTGTCCCAGTCCTCGATCCAGCCTTGATTGCTCTGGAGGTGCTGGAGAAGGTCTGCTGTGTGTCTGGGCCTCATGAAAGATTTAAGAGTGATGGGCGTCCTCAGGCTGCTGGGGAAGGTAAGAAGAGAACATCAGGCAGAGTCGGGGGACCACTCCGCTTCTGTCTGCTGCTAACAGCCATGGCTTCCGGGACCGGCTGCGCTCTGATTCGTGTGCAAGCCCAGCCCATAGCTCCCCCAGGACTAGCTCTGCAGCGGCTGTACTTGGAGTTGAAACAGTTCTAACCAAGCACTTAGCTGGCCTGAGCCCACGAGTTATGCAGTGGGGACGCTCAGAACGTTGCGTTTCTTAAGCAAGTTGCTGCTCCCTCCCCTTAGCCCCTCTTAGTGCTGTGAGATTGTGGCTCCAGGATGCTGCAAAGCACAGAGCCCAGGGCCAGGCAGAGTCCCTGCAGGGCTGTGGGCCTGGGGGAGGCCGAGGGCAGTGGAGGTGACTCCTGCCCAGCCTCTGGCTTCACGAGGCCCAGAGCTGAGCCAGACCCCCTCCCGAACCTCCCTCACCCCAGAAACAGCATCCAGCATAATAACGTAGAGCAGCGTGACGTGCCTTCCTCGTCTGCCTTCATGTGAACTTGGGCAAACTGCCTTCAGGGGTCCAGAAAGAGGGACAGCCGGAGGCGGCTATTACTGATAACAGCCAACACTCACACAGCACTTAGCGAACGACAGCGAAGTCTGTCCTAATGCTGCTCCCGTTTTACAGGCTAGAAAGCACCGAGACATTAAGTAATTTGACCAAATGCCCCCCACTCGGAGTGGACCCAGGGTATGAATGCAGGTACACCCTTTTTAACAGCCAGGCAAGGAATGGTAGATAGAAACATGGGCGGGACCTTGAGAAACATTCCTCCGCTTCCTGCATTGGATCAGTACAGCCGTGCGCACCTTCCAGGGCCCAGCCTGGGCTCCACAGTGATCGTGGGAAGGTAGGAGGGATCACAGGGCAGGGGAGGCTAGCCCCAGCCTCCAAGGTGCCAACTGGGCCCTCGGTGCCTTTTGGAGCCATCCGATGGGGCTGGGGACTGGGCGATGACTCATAGCGGGTTTGGGGCTCAGAGACCAGGTTCGACTCCCAGCTCAGCTGACCTCTATTTCCACGGTCTTGAGTGAGAGGCCTGGATGCCTCCCAGCTCCGGTCCTCCTTCTGCCAAATGGGAAGTACGTATCTCAGGTCGCTGTCTTGCAGGCCGAGCTGTGTTCCTGAGAGATGACAAATGGCTTAGTGTTTTGCACATGTACAGATCTCTCCAGAGGAGGGGGTTTAAGAAAATACCTCTTCTAGAAGGACTACCTGCATTTCCTCAGCATGGGAATCTTGACCTGAGACCTCTCAGAGAGACACTCCCCATTCCAGACGCTGCTCCTCTTCCTCCATCAAGCTTTCTTCCTGGCTGTGCACTGGGAATTGCTTCTCTGCCTTGCACATACGATACCAGTAAGTATCAAACTGCAACAGGAACTTGGAGATAGGGCAGCTATTGAAATGGCCTCTGGCGGACACGACCAGATTCAATTTAGATCGACTTCTAATTCTGGCATCAGGAAGAACTGCATTAAGTTATTCCTCATTACTCCCATTTTGCAGACAGTATAACTGAGGTACCTGGAAGGCCTTCCCAGCTGGTGGTAGGTTTGGAAAGTCTGAGTGGCAATATGGAACACGGCTCAGGTCTTGCTCAAGATTTTGCCTCAAGCCAGGATCTTTCCCAAGGAGCAATTGATCGAAACCAGGACAGACCCTGAGTGGCCCCAGGGATGCGGAGGAGACAGACGCTGCTCCCTATGACTCCCGAGGCCCCTCTCCTGTGCGCTGTGCCTTCCTTCTGTTGGTCCAGGGTCCCTGCAAGGCAAATGCTCTGAAATGGTCTGCCTGACCCCTCCCAAAGTGCTCCTCCCTGTCACACAGGTCAGAGCTAGAAGGGCATCCAAGTATAAGAGGGGGAACTGAGGCTCAAAGAGAGGGAAGAGGCTTTGCCTAAGGTCACTCCCAAGCGTCCTCAGTGAGTCCACGTCTCTTGCCGACCTCTAAGCTGATTCTTATGGAAGGACCACTGCACCCGAATTCCTCTCCCCATCAGGTAGTAACTGTCTTGTTTAAACTGTCTCTAGGATTAGTCAAACAATCGTAGATCACAGCCAGCAGCCGCCCTGTTCTCTCATTACAGGGTGCCTATAATTAATATTTATAAACTGTGAGGGTGCTTGTCTTTCTCTGCTGAAAAGGAATTCAGTATTTCCAGTTGGTGGCTGCAAACATGCAGCCTCTTGTTACCCATCATGAAAACAGAGCTGGACTACTTCAGCAGACACACTTGTAATTGTATCTGGCAGAGAACAGAGCCCAGGGAGGGGGATTGAACCTGGGGTGGGGGTGCAGGGGGTGAGCGGAAGGGGAGACAGGCTGGGAGAGAGGGACAGATACAGAGAGTGCTAGTCACAAAGACGAGGAGAAAAGAAAATGGAAAGCATGAGCAAGAGACAAAGATTGTATAACCCCAAAGAGAGAGGGCGATTCACCAGAAGACCCAGGTGGATGGGGGGGCGGGGCGTGGAGGGAAGAGAAAGGGAGCAGGAAGGACACTGGGAGACAGACATACAGACAGAAAGAGACCCGGAAAGGTTCAGAATCGAAGAAAAGATAGACAAAAAGAAAAAAAAGAGGCAGAAAAAAGAAGAAAGCAAGAGAACATGAGAGAGAAAGACTACAGATGCCAGTTGAGGGCAAGGAAACGAAGACAAAACGCCCAGAGAGAGACAGAGGGACAAGTGCACAGGCAGCAGAGGGACGGGCAGGGAGGCAGAGGTGCTCAGAGTCCTGCGCCCCCTGCCACTGAGTAGGGGGCACATCTAACAGATTCTCCCCCACCCCACTGGGCATGGTGTTGAATGAATTAGCAAAGGAGTAAATTCCACTCTCCAAACCTTTGCCTGTGCTCTCCCACCCTTGGCCAGCAGGGGGCAGTGGAAGGAGCACTGAGTGATGAGTCGAGAAATCTGGTTCCTGATTCAGCCCCTGAAATGTTAACTTGAGCCAAGTTTATTTACTTCCTCTTGTTTCAGTTTCCCCATATATTAAGTGAGTCATGCCTCAGTTTCTCCATATGTTAGATAAGGAGAGTTTCCAAGCAATCCTGGGTCTGTCAGTATCTCTTCAGACCTGGGATGCCATGACTTCAGATCCCAACTACCCTGTATCATGCCCGACTCTGATAGGCCCCTTGTATTCCAAATGCAGCCCAGCCACCCTCCCTGGGCTCAGCTGTCCCAGCAAGGACAGTGCTTCTGGGGGCTGCCACGGCCCTCTGTTTTGCACATCAGAACTCAGAGAGAGTTTTAGCTGTTCATGCCCCCGGGCCTTGGAGAAGCCGCTAAGGAAGAGGCAGCAGCAGAAAAGAGGCAGCCTTGAAAGTGGGGCTCTCAGGAGCCATGAACTTGGCCCTGCAAAAGTGGATGCTGCATGGTTATTCATGAGGTGGAGGCAAAGGGAGCAGGTCCTTCAGGAAGGGTGAAGAGGGCAGGGCTGGGAATCTGGGAGCCGCCACAGTTAAAGGAACACCAGAGCCATTGCGGAAAGATGCTTAAACCAACCCCGGCAGCCCCTTTATTTCACACAGAGAGAAAAGTGCTAAGTACCAACCCCCCTCCAAAACTCACCAGCTTCCAATGACAGTTATTTATGGTCAGAGATCTGTGGGTCAGCTAGTGTGCGCTGAGCTTGGCTGCAGGAGGCTCTACCTCCTGTGTCTCTCTTCTTCCTCCTCCTCTTGAGACCGGGGGCCAGCCTGGACATAGCTTTTTCACGGCCACAACAGGTAGAGGACAGCAAGCAGAAATGCACAAGGTCTCTTGAGGCCCAGGATTGGGTCCCACAGACTCCTACTTCTACCTCATTTTCTTGGCCGCAGCAAGTCACACGGCCAAACTCCAGCGAAGAGGTTGGGGACAGCACCCCCCACACAGTGACAGGGCACTGCGGGGTTCATGGAAGACATGACCGCAGGAAGAGGCAAGGAATGGAGGACAATGAGGAAATCTGTCAAAAGCACCTACTATGTGCCAGGCACTGTGCCCAGGGCCTGGGATTCCCAGTAGATGGGACAGTCACCTCAACTGTCGAGGTGACTGCCCTTACAGAGTTTACAATAAACATGTGAACAAATGAACAAACAATAAGGCCACAGATCATAAAGGTACAATAAAGGAAATCACAGGGGGATGTGATGGGGAGAAACTGAGGCACCCACTTCAATATGATGGTGTGGGACCTCTCTGGGGACAGAACCTACCGGTACGAATGAAGAGATGGAGGGAGACCATCTCAGACTGAGCATACAGCTGGTGGGGACTCCAAATTCAGTGCTCTCTCCAAGCTGCCCTGTGCCTGTTAGGAAAGGGAGCCCTGGGGATTCTTAGGGTGAGCCCTTTTCTCCATTGTCATGGCCACTGCCCTCATCACCTCTGTCTGGATGACTAATAGCCTCCCCCCCTAGACTCCCACCTCCCACCACTTTCCTTCCAACTGATACATCCCCCATCCCAGAGTCCCCTTTGTAAACCGTGAACCTGACCATGTCATGCCCTTGCTCAAAACCCTTTAAGGGCCCTGAGAGCCTACACATCCCGCCCAACCCCCGAGCCTCACCTTCTGGGCTCTGTACAAACCAGCCCAGCCCCCTCTCCAGCTTTATCTGCCGCCCACCCTCGGCCTTTCTCTCCAGGCAGATCACATTTCTTTATAACGGCTTCCCTGGACTCTCTTGCCTCTCCGACTTCTGCCTGTATTACCTGTTCTTGTTTATTTTGCTTTTCCTTGAAGAGACAACTCAAATATTGACCCCTCTTCAGAGTCTGCTCTGATTCTCTCTAGGAGTTAGTCACTCTGTCATCTGGGACCCTTCAGTGCCCTGTACAACCTCTACCAGCTCTCCCCCACTGTGTCGATGATGTCTGAGGCAAGTGCTAGAAGCGGCACCAGGGCCTGGGCCTCCTGCCTCTGGGGGCAGTGCTCTTTCTACCGTCCCAGCTGCCTCCAGGATGCAGGACCCAGGATGGCTTTGGACGTTTGGTTCCCAGTTGCATAGACTGTGTCTGCACCTGGACTGCAAGCTCTTCAAGGGCCGGGCCACATCTTCACTGCGTCAGTGTCCCTGTTGCCGGAGGAGTCAGCCAGTGTTCGGTGGGACTGTATGGAGGCATGTCATGTTCTCAGGCAGCACCAGGAGCAGCCCAGAAGAAACGCTCAACCCTTCTCCAGCTGCAGGGCAATCCACCCTCTGCCTCTCTGCTCTGGTCCACGTGGTCGACAGGGGCTTTGGGTGCACAGGGGTGGAGAGAGGTGAGGCTCCCTTAGGAACTGCAGAGGGCTGGCAGACCCCCACACAGGCTCTGGCTGAGGGGGAGCTCCACTTGCCTCCAAATCCGAGGCAGCAGGATCTCAGGCCATGGCCATGGTCGGGAGAGGAGCTGAGTCTCTGCCAGTTCTTGGGGCAAAACTTCCAGCGACCTGCAGAGTGTGCCTGGCGCAGAGTGGGGCTCCACCATTTGTTGAGTGAACTGTAGGTAGGTCTGCGAACACTCCTGAGCCTCAGAGCATGGGTCTCGGCGTTGACATCAGACTCACCTGGGGAGCTTTTACAACGTACCAGAGCCTGCCTCCGCCTTGGGCAACGAAGTCAGAATCGGGGTTGGGGCTCAGGCATGCCATTTTCCAAAAAGTCCTGTATTTGTTAAGGTGCCTTAGCGGCGGTGTTCACAGACAACCCTTTAAATCTTAATGGTGTGAGGTGGGAAAAGGGTGGCTTGCTCATGTAAAGTCCATTCTGCCTGGGGGTGGTTATGCTCCACACAGTCATTCAGGGCCCAGCTGATGGAGGCTCTGTCTTCACCAGCTTGTGGCTTCCAAGGTCACCTGGGCTTCCAACATCTAGGTGACAGATGGAGGAGAGCTTGGGAGGATTTTTATGGGCCAGCCATAGAAGTGATATTCACGACTCCCGTCCATATTCCATTGGCTAGAGCTCTGTCGATGGCCCCATCTCTATGCGAGGGAAATTGGGAAGTCTAGTCCTTGGCAGGAAGGCCCTTGCCTAGCCACATTAGGAGGGAACCGTAAATCTTGCTGACCAGCTGGCCACTCTCTCGCAGCTTCCTGGGTGATTCCAATGTGTGGGCAGGGTTGAGAACCATTGGTCCAGAGCATCACAGCTCAATTAGAGTATTATCCCAACTTCGCCCGCCCAATCTCTAGTGTGTGGAGCCACAGATGGACCTTTCCCTGGGCTTCCGGGGCTTCCGGGGCTTCCGGGGCTTCCGTGCCTTCCAACACCATGATGTGGTCACAGCCCTCCCAGGATGGGTGGGAACTGCAGAGAGTCTCAGGACGCAGCCCTCTTCCCCTGGGGAGGCCCCTCGGGACACAGGGGAGTCGTGGGGGATGAGGCTGTAACCGGTGGCGTCAGACCCTGGGGGACCGTGAAGCCAGCCTGGAGGGCTTGGCCTCTCGGAATTCATCACAGGTTTGGAAGCAGGAAGGGACAGGGTGGAGGGGGTGTGCAGGAGCCTGGAGGAGGCGAGACTGCTGGTCTGAGGCATTCCGATCGGGACCTCTGCCCAGTCCTAGCTGGTCTGGGGTCTCTCTGTGCCCCAGAAGAAGAGATGGTGCCTGCCTCCCGCCTCACCCCCAGCACCCCTTTCAGGAGACAGCCTTCCACTCTTCCTGGTTGGCCACCCTGAGAGTGTTCAGAGGAATAGATTCCAGTCTCTGGGAGCAATTCTAAAGAAGCAATTTCTAATGCACTATGCCACGAGAGCACTGTTGTAAGAACTATTTATAGTCTCCCAAGGGGATATCTTTGTGGGGGAAACACTTCTTTGTATATGCAAGGTCTGACTTATTTGTAAAGGAAAATCGGTACTTTATAGTTAAATTTATTCACTAATTCATCCAACAGATGCTAATGGAGCCCAGATTCTATGCCGGGCACTGGGGACACAACAGTGAACAGGACAGTGGTAGAAGTCCCTACCCTTGCGGAGCCTGTGGCCCCTCTCTCCTTTGCCTGGAATCAGAAATGTGTCCATTTGCAGATGAGCCCGCCTGTTCCTAACTGCTCTGTTACTGAGCCCCATTCAGGCCCTTTCAAACCTAGCAGCGCACTGGCATCCCTTCACAGAGACCTGATCTCAACAGAGACACAAAGTTGCCTTTGCCGCACATGCAGTAAACAAAACCATATCCTCTTGAAAAAGTGTTGGCAAGGTGTTCAGGCTTAGAAAATTGTGCCCGGAGACGGTGAGAACCACGGGACTCATTTCCGTGTGGGCAATGGCTTGTTCATAACACTCAATTTCAGTTGGATTTAGTAATCTCAGCAGTTTTTTAAAAATATGGTGTTTATTGGGCTTCTGATGATAAAAAATAGCATATACTCATTGTAGAACATTGAGAAACAACCAGCAGTAACATGCTGTCCTTTTTCCTCCCAGTTTTTCTTTGAATGCTTATGTTAAAAAAGTCGCTATTAAAACATTACATTATAAGCATTTCCTCATTTTATTAGCATTTATTATAAACATCTTTTAAAATGACTACCTAGTATTGGAACATATGCTTGTGTCATAATTAATCGAACTAATTCTCTATGCAAAGCATTTAGCTTGTGTCTTGATACTGTAAGCGATGCCAGGACTACATCTTCAGGCACGAAGCTTGGTCTGTTTCTCTGGTTATTTCCTCAGTATTGATTCCTTTAGAAATTAAGGTGCCCAATTAAAAATGGGCAAATGATTTGAAGGGGGAACTTCACAGAAGAAGATGTGCAGATGGCCCTAAACTTATGAAAAACTGTTTGTTATCATCACTCATCACAGAAATGCACATTAAAACCCTAATGAGATTCCACTGTGCACCAAACGGGTGAAATTTAAGAGACTGACAGTATCCATGGTTAGCATGGATGACTCACGCATGGCTGGTGCAGCTGGAAGTGGTAGGCCCATTTTGGAAAACGGTTCCCACTGAAGTTAAACACACACCTAGACTATGACTCAGGAATTTCACTTCTAGGCACATAGGCTCAAGGCACATAAGTGTGTATGGCTGTAAAAATATATACAGGAATGTTCACAGCAGCATTATTAACCATAGCCCCAAGCTAGAAATATTCTAGATACCTATCAATAGTTAAATGGATAAATTGTGGTACTTTCACAAAACGAAATATTACACAGCAATGAAAAAGAACAAACTACGGGCACACACAATTGTATGGGTGAATGACTGTGAGCAGGCATTGTGTTGAGTGTAAAAAGGCCAGAAAAAATATTTGGCATGATCTCATTTACGTGAAGTTCAAGAACTTGCAAAATGAAGCAATGTTTATTAAAATCCGAGTGGTGGTTACTTCTGGGCGAGATACAAATTGGAAAGGTGCATGATGGGAGCTTATGGGGTGCTGGAAATGTTCCTTACCATGATCTTGGTAGAGAGTGCATGGGTGCCGAGAGAAGTAAAAAAATCATAAATCTGTAAAATGAAAACAATCATACTTTATGCTTTACTGTGTGTAGGTTATCTTTCGGTTAAAAAAAGTGAGGTGGGTTTTCTATGATATCGGAAGGCATTACTGTCGGGACTTCAGAAATGCTAGAATCCAGCTTTCCCAGTCGCTGGTCACCTTCTTTGAGGACCTAAAGAAGCATACACGAGGAACGGCAGCAGAACGACAAGCGAGCACCGCTTTCTTCACAGACGTGCACGTGCCCCAAGTCCCCAGATCAGAACTGTAGTGCACGGCCGAGCGGGGCTGTCTATTAGCCAGGGTTCTCTAGAGAGACGGAGTGTGTGTGTGTGTGTGAATTTATTACGAGGAATTGGCTCACAAACTACGGTGGCCGAGAAGTTCCACGATCTGCGAGCTGGGGACCCAGGAAAGTTGGTGGTGAGATTCAGTCTGAGATGAAAGGGCAGGAGCAGATTGAAAGCATCAAATTCTTCCTTCTGCTACCTTTAGTTCTATTCGGGCCTTCAGCAGATTACGTGATGCCCACCTGCATTGTACTGCGGAGGGCAAACTGGTTTACTGAGCCCACCAATTCAAATGCTAATTTCACACAAACACACCCCAAAATAATGCTTAGCCCAGCCTTTGGACACCGTGTGGCCCAGTCACGCTGACATGTACATTAACCATCTCCAGGTACATGGCTTTGGATCCGGTCTTGAGAGCAGCATCTGCAGGTGTGCTCACTGACTCCTTCTGCTGCCGTACAAGTGGGAAGAACCACCAAGAGCACACCACGGGGGGCCGGCTCCAACGCGCGATGGCCCGTCTGCTCACCGACATGGACTGATCGGCGACTCACACTCCGATCAATTGGATGGCGACTTCTCCTTCTTTATGGGGGTGGTGGAGAGTCCTAAGGGATTGGGCAGGAGATGTCTGACATGGGGGAGGGGCTGAAGCATCTCCTTCCCCTCCTGATTCCCAGAAGGGCAGAGGGAAGGAACAGTTTGAAGGGGATGAACATTTTATCAAATTGTCCTCCAGAAAGAGCACGTCCACTCCCACCCTCACCACCAGCACCCAGGAAAGTGCCTCTCACCGCATCTTCACCAGAACTGAGTTTTGTTATTTTGTCAGGCAGGCGTGGGAGCCTCAGGGTGCTTGCCTTGCGCACCAGCTTCACAACTTGTTTTTTCCCACCTAAATTGCTCTGAGTCTGATGCCTGGCTGGGGGGATCAAAACTGGTCACTTCTGCCACAGGGGGTTAGATTTGGGGTGGGGGAAAGAGGCCAAAGCCAGACCTGAGCATGGCCCTGAGGGGGGAGACAGTGTGGGAGCCCAGGGCGGGGCTTATTGTGGGCTGGAGCGCCCTTTCTCTGGGCACCATCCAGGTGGGCAGGGACAACCGGAAGGCAAGTGGCTGGAGCTCAGCTCCTCCCAGACCAGGACGAGCTATATTTTCTATTAAGAAGAGCCCTGTGTCCGCTGGGCTCTGTGCCCACCGCAGCCAAAAAGATGGTTCCCTTATGACCCGTTCTGCCCAGGCGCCACAATAAACCACCCCCAACAGCAAAGAAGTCTGCCCAGGGTCTTGGATCTGCCTCCCTAAAGACCCAGGATAACGTGAGCATTTCTTCCTCCTAAACCTTTTTTTATTTGACCCATAACAACGATACCACGGTTGTTGCAACCGGTGTTTCTTGACTACGAGTGAGGTTGAACCTTTCTTCCTAGGTTTAATGGCCACTTGTTCCTCCATTTCTCGTGAACTTGCTCGACCAGTCCTCGACCAGTTTCTCCCCTGGGTGTTTCCTGGTGGTTTCAAATGGCCTCAAGAGCGTCCCCATGCGGTGTGGACTCTGGCAGCCCAGGCCTCTTGCGAGTGTGCGTGGCTGTATTTTTGTTGGTGGTGGTAGCACTTGGCATTTTTTGTCTACGAGTACTTTCCTGGGAAGCTGTGTCAGCCCTGCAATTAGCTCCCTCAATCAGGGAAGCAGCTCATCGTGAGATTAGACACAACTCAGTGGCTGATTGCCGGGAATTTGGGAGAGAGCTGGCGGGTGATAATCTCCTGCTTTCTCTCTTTCTTCGTGTCTCTTTTCCTTTTTCCATTTTAAATAACAGCTTGATTGTAAAGAGGGATGATTCACTACTTGAGATTTCTTCTGCATCTTTGCGGGGAGGTTCAGAGAAAAGAACCACCTCCCCTGCTTCACCCACCCCTCACCGAGTCCCGATCCCTTCTGTTCCAGTTGCTTGTCCACCCTCCCCACACTGCCCCTGGGGAACCAGCAGGCCTCCTTCCCTCTGACCCTTACCCTCGGAGCCCACTTCCTCATCGAAAATCTCTTGCTAACCGACCCCCACCCCCAACCACCCAGCTCCAGTCCTTTACATCTCTGTCAAAAAAAATGCTTCCTATTTTTAACTCCAATCCCTCTTACTGCATTTCATTGTGTTTGGTTCTGAAGAGTAATTTATTCCATCTTCTCTGATGCCTTCCTCTGCAATACTGTCCAGCTTTCTCCTCCCTTCCTCTCTCCCTTCCCTTCTTTTTCTCTCTTCCAACTAATAGGTTTATTGAGAACCTATCACATGCCATGCATTGTTCTGGGCATGGAGGCGCAACCTTGTACAAACCAGATGCAGTCTCTGCCCTCGTGAAGCTTACATTCTACCTGGGGAACAAGCCAACGACAAAAAAAGCATACACAAACATTTACATTGTAATGGCAGGGAGTGATCAATTCAATGACAAAAGGCAGAAGAAGATAAATGGCAATGGGAGATGTGGTTTTGTGGCAGGTGGCCATTGCCTCTCTGGGGAGGTCTCCTGAAAGAGGTGAGGGAAAGGGTCATGTGGACATCCGTGGGGGAGACTGTTCCCGATGGGGGAGCAGTAAGTGCAAAGGCCCCGAGGCAAGAGCATCCTAGCGTGTTATGGCGGGTGTGTCTTCTGTGAAGGGCAGAGATTCGGCAGTGAGGCTGGAGGTGGGCGAGGTTCAGATCGTGCAGGGCCTAGCGGGTCATGAGGAAGAGTTGGTTCTTTGTTCTAAGTAGGATGGGAAGGCTACTGACCGAGTTTGAGCAGAAGAGTACTGTGATCTGACTTCCGTTTTTCATGCCTCATCTGGCTGCTCTCTGCTGATTAGATTGTAGAGGGGCAAGAGTAAAAGCAGGGAAATAACCCAACTAACCCTTCTCTCTCAGGGAACTCACTCCCTCACCCCAGCTGACAGTGGGGGGCAAATTCAGCTGGAAGGGTCATGGGCAGCTCAGCAACTGTTCAGGGAGGCAGAGCCCAGAGACCCCCAAGGTGTGATCTGTCTTTCACAAAGAGAGGAGTTAAAAGGATAGATTATAAAATGTAGTGTTTTTTTTTAAATAATCATCTACTGATTTTTTCCTCTTTTAGATGTTTTGTTGATCAAATTATATTCTTGACATTCTGGGGACCTTCTATGTTTTCCCAAAGGCTGCCTAATGATGCCACAGTGCAATTAAGACTAATTTGTTGGCAAAAATAATGGGAAATTGTTTAGTTTTACAAAAGAACAATCGGTGCTCTTATTATTTTTATCCTTATTATTGAGGCCATTATTATCGCTGGAAGCCTGTGTCAGGCAGAAAGAAGCAGGGGGAGGTGGAAAGCATCTAGGAAGGGAAAAGAGGGTGGCTCTGATGAAGTCAGAGTATTTGGGGTCCAACTTCCAGAGCTCAGACTTTACCTGCACCACCTGTTCATTGGGTGACCTTGAACAAGTGAATTAATATCATCAAGCCTTCATTTCCTCATCTATAAATTGGGTATATTGATCTTATCTACACCACTGGATTGTTGAGGGGTAAATGAGATAAGATATCTAAATCAATGCTGGAGAGATGGATTATTGTATTATTTAGGATTAAGTTTGGTGGTGACAAACTCAAAAGAACAGTGGCTTAAAAAAATAGATGTTTATTTTTCTTTTACCCACAAGTCTGACATAGGCAATGCAAAGCTCGCTCAATCAGGAAAGCAGCTCGCTGTGAGATTAGTCACAACTCAAGGACTGATTGCCAAGTTTACTCCTTCAAGTCCTCAGGTACCCGGGCTCGTTTTAACTCCCTGGTCTAAAATACTGGCCAAAGTCCATCCTTCATACCTACTGACCAGGTAGCAGGGTAAGGAAGGGAAACAAAAGGGGGGCGGTCAAAGGACCACCCCCTGCTGGCCTGCTGCCTTTAAGAAAGGCTCCCAAAAGCAACCATGTGCCACTTCTACTTATATCTCATTGGCTAGAACTTAGTCACATGGTCATATCTAGTTGTAAGAGATGCTGGGAAATGTAGTTTTTATTCTATTCTGAGAGGACTTTTGTCCAGCTAAATATGGGGATTCTGATACAACAGAAAAAAAGGGAGACTGGATATTAGGAAATAAGTGAAGGCCTCTTCCACAGGTGGCCCTAGAGGGAGAAAAAGGTAGGGCGAAAGACTGTCTGGACAGCACCCCAAATATCATCAGTTTTTCTCTCTCTCTCTCTTTCATAGATAGCCAACTACCAAGCTCTGTTGGCTGTACATCCTAAAATTCTCTCTCTCTCTCTCTCTTTTTTAAGATTTTATTTATTTTTATAGGGGAAGGGAGGGAGAAAGTGAGTGAGAGAAACATCAGTGTGTGGTTGCCTCTCGTGCACCCCCCCCCCAACTGGGAACTCGGCCCACAACCCAGGCATGTGCCCCGACTGGGAATCGAACTGGCAACCCTTTGGTTCGCAGGCTGGTGCTCAATCCACTGAACCACACCAGCCAGGGCCTAAAATTCTCTTCAGTCCACATCTCTCCCTCAGTCTCCATGGAAATAGCTCTAGTTCAGACTTCATCATCGCTCACTAGGACCATTGCAAAGGCCGCTCACTGCCTCTCTTCTCAACGTGGTCTTCTCTTTACCAATGAGTTGTCTGTGACTGAGATCTCATGGGGCCCCCACTGCCTATAAGACACATTCCAACCTTCTGAACTTAGCCTTCAAGGTCCTTCAAAATGGTCCCCAATTTCTTGTTGCTTCTGCTCATATACCCTTCCTGGCATCCAAGCAGAATATTAACTGAATAAGCTACATCCTCTGTCTTTGAATCTGCTCTTTTCTCTACTGTTTCTCTCTTTTTTGCTTGGAAAGCTCCTATTCATTTTTTTTTTTAATTTATCTTTAGAGGGGAAGGGTAGGAGAGAGGGAGAGAAATATCACTGTATGGTTGCCTCTTGTGTGTCCCATGCTGGGAACTGGCCTGCAACCCAGGCATGTGCCCTGACTGGGAATCGAACCGCGATCCTTGGATTCACAGGCCCGCGCTCAATCCACTGAGCTACACCAGCCAGGGCCTATTCATTCTTTAGAAGCCATATCAAATGTCCCCTCTCTATGCAGTTGTTAGAAGTGTGCCACTCATTGGATAGTTTGCCTTCAAACCCATCGTTTGCTCTCCCACTTCTCTCCTCTGTCGTGGGGAGGGGGAGGATGGTTGGCTCCTACAGGCCGTGTTTTCCAGGCTCCCGGCGAGCTGTCTTCTCGCTGGGTTTGGCCAATAAGAGGCACGGGGCAGGAGGCTGGAGGACGGAAGGGAGGAGCTGGAGCACTTCTCACCTTTTCTCTGCCTAGGGCAGCATCTCTGATAGTGACTACATCTTCTGTCGGCCGGGCAGCCTTCCCTGGGGTTTACCACCCTGCAGGGCAACTCTGGTTTCTGGGATCTAGGAAAATCATCTTCTCTCAATGACCTTAACTTGCTAGTGGCTTCCTGCTGGTGCTAATTTTACAATAGATTGTGCTAATTTGACCTCTTAGTTCTTCTGTCACCTCTGTGTCCAATCCCCTGCATTAAATTCCCACTGGGTAAAAAAAAATTTTTTTAACCAGACCCTAACTGATTCAAGTGCCTGGCACAGCACTTGGTATAGAGTATGTGTTCGACAAATACCTGTTGAATGAATAAGTGAACAGCTATTCCCCCACCTCCTGTAACCATGGGCTTCCCCCATTCCTAGGTCATTGGTTTATTACAGCACGCATTGTGCTTGTTTGTTGATTCATCCGTCACTCCGATGAGACGTGGCTGGTAGCTGGGGATATAGACATGAGAGTCCAGGCATTCTGACTCTTGAAAATGTTTTCCACTTTCTGCAGTTGGGAGCTGGGAAGGCAAGGAGGGGAAAACAGAATGAAGAGGGGTGAAGGGTTCTCTATAGGTCTCTCTGCCTCTCTTACTTTAAACACAGGGCCCTGCTTCTGGGTTCAGGCAAGGATTTATGAGTGTGTTTAGGCAGTAGCACTAGGGGACCTTTGGCAAGAAATGTTCCCTGTCACGCTCTGACAGCCTGCAGAGGGAGGCAGCTGGAAACATCAGAAAGGAGATTTTTTTTTTCTCTGAGCTGGTAGAGGCTCCAGCTCAACCTCTGCCACACCTTTAAATGCCACCTGGAAGTGCTTGGAGGAAGGGGGGCGGCTGCTGCCTTCGGGCTGGGGTGGTGCTGTGTCAGAGATGGGGTGCTCTGAGGTCAAGGGAGAGGAACACCGCGATGAGTCATCTCGGATCTTAGTTTGGGCTTCACTGAAGATGGAGCAAGGCAGTGAGGTTCAGAGGGCAGTCGGAGGATTTGGATTGGGCACTGGGAGGAAGTGTCGCCGCATCCTCGATGGTGATGTGGAGCTAAACTCAGGGGCAGAAACTCGTTAACGTCTCCCACCAGCCCCCTGTTCTCTACACTCCTGCCAAGCCGGGCCTCCTGTGGTCCCTGAACATGCCTCAGGGCCTTTGCACTCACTCAGTGTCTTCTTTGTCTTGTCTGCCCTCCTCCCTCCTTGCTGGGTCCTTATTCAGATCTCGGTTCACATGTTACTTCCTCAGGGTGGCCTCCCCTGGCCACTCCCTCTAAAGTGGCTGCACCCCACCATTCACTCCCAACCCGGGCAGTGAGGAGTAAATGAGGTAAGATATTTAAATTATTGCTGGAGAGATGGAGTATTGTCTTATTTTGGATTACATTTGGTTGTGACAAACTCCAAAGAACAGTGGCTTAAACAAATAGATATTTATTTTTCTTTCACCTATCATTGCCAACCAAACCACTGCACAGTTTTATTTCTTTATTGCATTTATGGCTGTCTATAACAATTGTCTTTCTTTTTTTTTCCATACCTGTTCGTTTTCCATCTGAACCTGCTAGGCGATAAGCTTCAGAAAGACAGGAATCCTTTCTATTATTTTCCCCAATCCTGTCTGACACCCAGGACAGTGCCTGGCATGGGGGTGGGGGGCTCATCAGCAGTTTTTGGAATGGGCGAGTAAATGAGTTAAAATGCCTGAGAAGACCAGTTCTTGTTGCCCCAAAGTGGCCTTGGGTGTGGTTGGCTGAGGTCCGTTGGCTGAGGTCCGTTGGCTGAGATCTGTCTGGGAGAACTTGCGGGGGCAGGGGAGATAATGAGCATAATACTGGCCTCTGGATCACAGGTTGATCCAAGGATTAAATGACATCGCATCTGAAAAGCACTCAGCACAGGGCCTGGCGCATTGTCAAGGTCTCAGTAGATGCTGACAGCTGTTCGGTTCAGATGCACTCCCAGCTGCTTCACATGGAGACCCGTCTGAGTGCCAGGGTGGCATCTGGGCTCTCAGGGCTGAAGATGGCTGGGTACCCGGGCCTGGGCTCAAGGTTGCACAGCTGGCCTTACAGCGGAGGCTGCTTGGCTGGAGGCCAGGGGCAGCTTGCTCCCTGGGGCTGGCAAAGACGACCTGCGCTGTCTCTGGGCCTCTGCGGGCCTTGTAGACAGACGTGTAATAGACTTGCTGAGCGTGTGGACTCAGGAGCCAGCTGCCTGAATCTGAGTCCTAGCCTTCCTGTTTACTAGCCCAGCAGGCTACTTAACTTCCTTGTACCTCAGTGTTCCCAGGTGTTGAGTTGGGACGATAACACTACCTTCCTCATGGGACCTGCTCAGCTCTGGGAGGATTTCATGAGCACATATAAAGCACTTAGCCCCATGTCTAAGTGCTAGACAGGTGTTGGCTGCTAGCAACATCAACATCAAGTTCCAGGGTGCTCCAGGCTGGGTGTTATAGGAGGGCTGCTACAGGCTGCATCGTGTCTCCTCTCCCCTTCCCCCCAGAACTCATTTGTTGAAGTCCTAACCTGCAGTGCCTCAGAATGTGACTGTATTTGGAGACAGGGTCTTTAAAGAGGTAATTAAATTGCAACGAGGCCTTGGAATGGATCCTAACCTAACCTGACTGGTGTCCTTATAAAAGGAGGAGATGGGACACTCAGGGATTGGCCAGGGATGTGGGCACACAGAGCAAAGGCCATGCGAGGACACAGAGAAGACAGCTGTCTGCAAGCCAAGGAGAGAGGCCTCAGGAGAAACCAAACCTGCCGACACCTTGACCTTGGACTTCAAGTCTTCAGAAATGTATTTCCTCACATTTGCGAAGCCATCCAGTCTGTGGTATTTTGTTATGGCTGCCTGAGCAAACTAGTACACTGGGCCAGGAAGACTGAGCACTGGGCTGCATGTCCTCGCCTGCCGGGACATCCCAACGGTGGGGACAGCCATGGTGCAACTCAGGCCTCCCTTGATGCCACCGTAGGCCCATCACGTGGCCTGTCTGTGACTTGCTCGTTGGGTCAGAGCACTGCTAAGAAGGCTGAACTAGGCCTGTGAGATCTGTTTCTGGTGACAAGAAAGCAAATCAGCAAGAAGGTCGCCTGTCTGGGTACCTCTGCAAACACAACGTCTCGACCATCAGTCCATGGGCTGGGGACACGCTCAGTTCTTTCCAAGGATGCTATCAGTTTATTCAGCTTCAGTCACAAGGATGTTCTGAGGGGACTGAATGGTGGGTGGGGCTGACTCCCACAGCTCTCCCCGTGCCAGGATTGGGAAAATAGCTCCAAGCAGACATCCCTCCTGCAGTGGGGCAGCTGCGGGGTCCAGAGTAAGGACCCTGCAGATTGAGAGACCCTCCAGACTAGATCTGGGGGTGTGGGGGGGGGGCCCTTAGAGGCATCCCATTTTACAGATGGGAAAACTGAGTCCCCCAAGAACTCCCAGTTAGTTACAACAGAGCAGGAACACGAATTAGTTTCAGGGAGAGTGAAAAGTTGGAGAGGGTTCCCAAGTGGAAGGCAGGAGAGGGAAGGGGCTCGAAACCCTATACTGTAGGATCAAGTGAACAAATGGGCAATTCAGCCTTGAGAAGGTCAAACGAATCAGAAGCGCTGCTCAGGGCCAGATGGTGCAGGTGGGAACTTTGGAGGACCCTCAGGAGGGAGTAGGAAGAACAGCAGGATAGTTTACAAAATATAAGGGAGTCTCTTCCACAAAAGAATCACAGACTTGGATTCCAACAGGCAGTCTTCATCTTCCCCCGTCCACCCATCCCCACTCCCACCTGTGCTTCAATCCTTGGAGTTTTGCATTTTCCTTCTTTAGTCAGAACCAATCCCAGAGGAGCAGGCAGGAATGGGCCTGCCTGATTGGAGCAAAAAGTGCCTCAAGGCGGGGCCACATGGTTGACTGACTGGAAGGGCTCCTGCCCCGGCCAGACTGCGGCTGCAGAGAGAGGCCAGGCGCAGGCTGCACGGTAGGGTGGGCAAAGGCTCTGGAGCAGCTGGTCAGCCGGGGGCCTTTGGCTGTGGCGATAGCTCTGCTCAGCTGGTGAAGTGCTGCTCTCCTCTGATTGAGCTAATTATGCTGATTGAATTTCCTCCTTCTCTCTTCAGTGCCTCCTCCTCTCTGCCTTTTCTCCCCTCCTGGCTCCCTTTAGAGAGAAAGGGAAAGGTTTCCTTAATGTGACTGGTATTGTTATGCACACAGTGTCAGATGTTAATGCGGGCCGTGATTGACAGCTAATCAGCCCATCAGCTGTACAAAAAGAGTGAATAACTCAGTAATTTGATTTCCCCTGATTCCCCTGCGTGGGATGGCAGGAAAGTCTAAATTAGCAATCAGGGAGCCTGTGGCAGATCCTGGAGGGTGGTGGTGGGGATCCAGGGGCTGTGGGTGCAGCTGCAGCCTCCTGGGTGCGGGTACCCAGGGTGTGGAAGCCCCCACTGGCCTGGACTTGGGTGGTGGAGGAGCTCTGTGACCTGCGCAGACTAAATGTGGAGAGACTTGGGCCGTGAATGGGTCAAGTGCCCATTTTCGTGGTGGTAGGGGAGAGGCCTGGGCGGCCTCCAGGAGACTGGAGGGACCTGGGCGGGGGGTGTCCTGAGCCTGTTGTCTGGGAGACCACCATGGAGGTGGCTGGGATGTGGCAGCCGGCTCCCCCCTCCCCCACTCCTTTGGAGCTGGTTGCCAGGGTTTCCACCGCGTGACCCATATTCTTCCAATTCAGGAAAATAGTTGCCTCTTCAGTCAGCTTCTGGCAGGTTCCATTCAGGTGAAATGGACATAGGAGAAACACATGTGGGTTATTTTGTCCCCAGTGAAGCTGCTGCTGGCCCTCTTGGGCAGGCATTAGTAGCTCGTCACGGCATCCACCGGGGACCCTCTGTGACCCAGGGACCGTGCCATGTGTTGTGTCTGCATTCATTGTGTCGAGGAAGCAAGACCGAGCACCTGGCTCCAAGTCCCACAGCGAGACAATGGTGGAGCTGGCATTTGAACGCAGGGCAGCACCAACTTTCCGGCTGTGGTGGTGGAGGCAGGGTTAGCAGTGATGTCCAACTTGGCCTGGCCTCGTTAGAAGACCTCCCCGCTCCCCATGAGGTCCTAGCCCTGGAGGCCCCCAGCCAGAGCAGCACTTGTGAGACCTGTTGCCATACAGTCCTGTATGTGAATATTTGTCCTTTTACAGATGGGTAAACTGAGGCCCCGGGAGGGCAGGGACTTGCCTGAGGCCACATAGAGAGCTATTGACCTGACTGGAGCTAGAAGCTAGCTTTCACGAACCCTGCCTGGAAGTGCCCAGCCTGCCTGCTCCCCTACCCAGCTCCCACTCTGCTCTGTCATCTCCTTTCCTGCTTTTAGCCGCCCCCACCCCGCCCCAACACCCTCCAAATGTGGGAGCTGGGAGTGGAGCTGGGCAGGCAGCAGGACCTAGAGATGCCTGGGAATGACTCTAGGTGGCAACAGCTGGTTGTTGGGAAGGAGCTGCTCCCCCCACCACTCAGCTCCTAAGGCAGCTGCTAGGGGGTAGGGGTGGGAGGCTTGGGCTTGACCCCCCTGATGTTCTGAGAACATGGTGGAATGGACCTGGGAGTCAGAAGGGCTGGCTGTGCTTGCCATCAAACACTTCCTGGCCCACCTCCAGCCCTGAAGGCCTTGTTCCTACATTGTCTTTTCTGGCTTCTTGGGGACATGGGTAAGGTGGGCGCGTTGGTGATGTGCCTTGATAGAGAGTGGTTTGCTTGGGTCACTCAGCCCTGGTCTTGGGCAGTGGGCACCCATCCCATTCCACACTCTGTGTGTGCGCATTTGGGAAACCCATACGTGTGTGTGTAGCCACACTGACATGTTCGTGAACCTTTGTTCTTGTCTTGGGTGCACCCTCATCTGTCTGTGCGTGTGTGCACTTACGTGTACTGATGGGGGGCTCATGCCAGATGTATTAACCCATCTCTGGGGATCAGGACCCTCACCCCCCGGGCCCCAGAGGAGCTTGGGAAGCTAGGCCTTCTTCGAGCAGCCTCCTGGATGCTGAGAGAGGGATGAGGAGTCTAAGAGATGTGACACAGAAGCCACAATCTTTGTCCTCAGTGGGGCTTGGGCAGCTGGGTTCATATGGGAGCAACAATCGGATGGACCAGGAGTTGACTGTGGAAGCCATGGACCATGGCCTTGACCTTTGCAGGGTCAAGGGTAGGGAAATAGCCTTGGGAGAGGCCGTAGTCAGATCTGAGCATGAAAGAGGTAAAGTTCATTAGGGGTGGGGTTTGGAGAAGCCACACCCCCTGGGGAAACAGTGGCGGAGCCTATTCTGTTCCAGCCTGTGTGCTGGCTAATGAGGGTAATTGCCCTCGTGGTGCAAACGAGGCTCAGAGAGGTACAGAAAGAAGTTGCTTTGGGGCACACACCTAGGAAGAGGGAAGTCCAGATTCTGCTTTGTACCCACGGTCACCTTTGCTTCCCAGTGAGACACAGCAGAGGCTGCAGGAAGGGCGAGAGTGGGGGAGAGGGGGAGGAAGTGGAAGCCGCCCTGCAGGAGCCGGAACTTCGAGGAGAGTGGAACACTCTGAGCTGCCCAGCACAAACATTCACCTTTCTTCAGACAACAAGTGTTTATCGGGAAAGTTCTGTGTGTACGGCACTGAGCTATATGCCGGGGCTCCTTCCGTAAACCAAGCAGGCTGCTTGCCTGCTCTTTCGGAGCTACTGTCTGTTTTGTGTGGGTGCGTGTACCTGAGCATGGATGCATGTGTGTGCGTGTGTGGGTGTGTGTGCATTGTGGGGGAGCGTAGGTGATGTTAGGCACAACACCAGCAGGGGTGATTGTAGCTCACATTGAGCTCTTATTCATTCATTTAATCACCATTAATAGAAGACCCCCCCTGTGGGGTCTTCTATTGCCTCCATTTTACAGATGGGAAAATAGAGCAACTTGTCCTGGGCCACACAACTAAGATGTGGTAGAACCAGCTCCTGAACCTGGGCCATTTGGCTTCAAGGTCAACATTTTTACTAATCGTGAATGGACGTTGACTAGCCAATTGTGTTGTGTGCTGGGGAAGAGTAAAGGAACTGTTGAGGGGCGCAGGTGTCTGCAGGGCCTTCGTGTGCTGGTCACCCCGGGGGATTCACAGAGCACTTGCTGTTCGTCGTGTCGTTTCATTCCCCCAGTGACCCTGGAAGGCTGGGTCGGGACCCCATCTACCAGAGGGGACCGATGCAGCTCGGAAGAGACAAGTCATGTGCCCGATGTCGTGTGGCTTATGAGAGCTGCCCACTCCCCTCCACAAGCTCCCTCCCTACCTATGGGTCTGTAGCTTTTGGGCTGCTGAGGTCACTGAGTCCTATGCTCACCTTTCACCCTCCGGGAGGCCCAAGGGCAGGTAGCCAAAATGCAGCAAGCCCTGTTGGCTGTCATCCCGATGTCTCTGCGTGACACTTCTCTGGTCTGGCCACCCCGGGCTGTGAGCTGTCCCCCAGGGCCACCTGCCACACCTGAAGGAGAGGTTGATGGGGCCTCAGCTGTGAGAGGCAGGTAGATTCTTGCCCTTGAGCTCACCCCTCCCCTTCCTTTTCCTTATAGCCAGCTGCTGCCCCCACACTACCCAAGGAGCTGCCAGGGGCCCGAGGCTCCTGCCCTTGGGGGCCGCTGCACCACCAGGGAAGCTCGGGCTCTGGTATCCCAGGCCCATAGGATTGATTAATCTCCCTACTTGTGCTCAGCTCCCATTTGCAGCCTCAGTGGCCCAGGACTATCTCACGCATGATCCTGATGCTTCCGCTTTCGACCCGCCTTGACCACCAGGCTCGCCCTCCATCCTGCTGACGCACTGACACCATGCGCACGGCCTGCTACTGGAATTGGCACCATACCCACGTTCTAGATGAGTGAACTGCCACTTGTGCAGCGTGAGTGCCTTGCCCAGGGCGAGAAAGGGAACTGACTTTTCTGGAGGCAGAGAGGCTCTGGGAGCCAGGCACTGGCATTCTGTGGCTGTTTTGTCCTTGCTCTGTGACCTTGAAAAGAGTGGAACATCATTTTAAAAGCTTTTTCTAGTAGCTGTCTCTATCTCCCCACTCCCCTAGAACTGAGCACCCCACCTTGCAAGCCCCCATCTCTGCCCACGTGCTCCTTCATACGCTGCTCCCCCAGTTGTGAGCTGCTGCCTCCCCCACCAGCCTGGAGAACCCCCCTCTGGGGGCACTGGGGCCTGACGAGAGGAGCCGGTGCTGTCATGCTACCGGCCCCGGGACACACTCTGAGTCGCCGGGTTCATTTCTTCAGGCTCAGCCTTCCCAGATCCAGCATCCTGTACGTCACCTCCCACAACTGGCTTCCTTTACCACACAAGTCCCGTAACTAAATCTTCCTTCTCCCACCAGGTTGAGCTCCCTCTCCAGGGCAGCCTTCCAGGAGTACAAACAAAGGTCAAGGTCTTCTGGGTTTACTCTCGTCCTGGCTGAGCAGCTGCAGTTTCTTCAATAGGCCTGAGACTGCCTCCTCTACACAGTCAAAATTTGGTAAGGTTCCCCCTACGTTAGGCCGTGGTGGCTAAGAAAGGACCAGGAGCCAAAAAGGGCTATGAAAGGACTGGGAGCCAAAAAGATCCAATTAAGGACTTTGTTTTCAAGGCGGGACACTGAGATCCGGCCTTTGTGCAGGTGTTTGCAAGACAATGTCCTGGATCAGGGATGGCTGATTCTGGGACAGAAAGTCCCCGGAGATTTATGGGCCTGGTTTCTGGGAACAGCTCAACGGAGAGGGGAGGGGCAGTGAGGATTCAACCGGTTTCCAACAGGGTGCCAGAGGCTATGCCTCAGTTGCTTCTGATAGTGGGGAATCTGTGGTCAGGTATTTAGCTGGTAACGCACACCTTCTTTTTTCCAGCATAGGCGGTGGGTTAGGTCCCCCATACTCTAGCCCAGTACATTCTAACACCCTACCCTGTGGTGGTGACTGTATGCAATACTCCAGGAAGGTCTGGCCAGAGCAGGGACAGGGAGGCAGTCACCTCACTGAATCTGTACATCATACTCCTATTGATATAGCCTAAGAATGAACTAAATATTTTCAGCAGCCACCTCCGTCTGCTGGCCCATTTTGACCTTGTGGTCACCTAAGGACACCAGAGCTTTGCCCTCGCACACATTTCTGTCATACAACAGTCCTCATAACTGACAGTCCGGTTACCTGAGAGTCCCGAGGAACGTGGTTTGTGTTCACTAGGCAAACCCCTGCTCCCTCCCCCGACCATGTGTGGACTTGGAGACCTGTGCAGCTGCCTGCTGGCCCGTCGGTGTGACTCCTCTGGCAGGTCTGGTGCTCCGTCAGCGTGTTTGTCCTGCCCGACCCCCTCTGCCCCGTTGCGGTTCAGGAGCCACGCACTCCCTGCGCGTCTCTTTGTCTCGTACTTCCGGAACCAGCTGCAGCAGGAGGAGTTCTAAACTACAAAGCCTGATAAAAATGCTGTCTCTTCCTGAGGTATCACTGTAGTGCCCAGGCCTCAAAGCATTGCAGATGACAAGGTGCTGCTTGCATGTGTCACTAGCCCGACTCCAAAGCTCTATAGAAAAGGGCAGGAGGAGGTGGAGGAAATTGGAACATTTCATTCATTTATTCATTCATTCATCCGATCGCTACGTACTGAGCGTCTAGCCTGGCCAGGCACTGCTGTGGGAGCTGGGGAGACAGGAGAGGATGAGACAGAAAAGGCTACAGTGTTCACAAACTAGTGACTTTCAGTTGGGGTGACAGACAAGATGACCAAATAGTGGGGACGAGGCCAGGAAGGAGGGGGGCGGGGAAGGAAGCTGCTTGAGTCAGAGACAGTTCAGCGCAGTGGTTAAGGACCCGGGCTGAAGCTAGTGTACCTGGGTTCCAACCCATGGGGCCCTGGATGAGGTAACATCTCGGCTGGTGCAGGGCCTGGCACATAGGGAGTGCCTTTTATTATGTGGGGGGTGGTCTACAAGGTGATGTTTAAGGTTTAATAGGAACCAGCCATGTACACATCAGGAGAAAGTGGTGCAAAGGTCCTGGGGCAGGAAAAAGCTTTGTTTGTTTGGGGGAAAAGAAAGGTCTGTGTGGCTGGAGAGAGAGGGTGAGAGGACCGAGAAGGTCAGACTGACGAGGGGCTAACCGAGCGGTCAGGCTTGGCGGTCGCCATCAGTGGTCTGGATTATAACCTACGGCCAATGGGGTGCCACTGAAAAGTTCAAATTGGGTTACTGGTTCACTTTTTTACGTTGGTGTGTGCTGTGGTGTGCCAGTGGCTTGCAGGCAGCCACGGGGAGGGGCAGCTGAGGAGTCCCCCTCGCTAGGCCTGGCTCTGCGCCAAGCGCATGAACCTGGCCTGAAACTTGTTCCAATAAGGGTGGTAGGAGAAGCACCTCCCCACTGTTCCTGAACTTTCTCAATCCACCAAGGCCTGGAAGCCAGAAGCAAAGAGGCTCGGAGGGGAGCTTTTGAGGGATGTTATTTTGCATCTTGATTGCATGCTAAGCAGGCCTGTGGGCAGGGCCAGCTGCAGAGCATTAGCTGCCACCAAACTCCAGTAGTGACTCAGGCCACAGAGCCTTAAAATATTTATTTTTTCACTGTGTTTGGAATTCAACATCTGCGAGAGAGCCACCACTGCCTGCAAGCGGGAGGTAGAAGTGGGGACCTGTCGGCAACAGCAACCTGGAGACGCTGCAGAGCCAGCGGGTCCTGCCTCCCGAGCGGGAAGCCGGAGCGGCGAGGGGTTGATCCTCCCAGCTGCTGGGGCCTCCCTGGCCCCCTGGCTCACTGGGCTGGCTGTGATGCGCACCTCCAGGAGGCCGCAGCTCCCTCCGTCACGGATTGATTTTCCGCTTTATAGCCCGGGCCTGTAGTTTACAGCCCATCTCACATTCCTTTTGAGGAAAAAAAATCTAACTTCGAGTCCTGGACACAAGAGTACGTGAATGGTCACATTCTAGGAATGTGTATGGACATCTGCATTGACACAAAAAATCTGACCGTCCCCAGGGGCACCTGGCAGGGGCCAAGCGTGCAGTTGGTAGGGTTTTAGATGGCGGTGAAGTTGCCGTTCATTCCCACCACTTGTCAGCACTATGACCTTGGCTGAAGCCCTCTACCCTTCTGCCCTTCATCTGGAAGATGGGGCTACAGCTCCAACCTCACAGCGCTGCCCTGAGGATTACACGAGGCTCTTCCTGCGAAGCACTTGGCGCAGTGTTTGATGGGTCCCGGGGTCTCCATCAGTGGTGGGTATTATTGTTATTGCTGCCTTGTGTGGGGTGTGAGCCCTGTTTGCGTGGACACCCACATGAGCCTTGGGGAAACTGGCCGTGGACCCTAGGACACGTGGACACCAGGGAAGGGCTCGGGCTGGGGAGGAGACTCAGGGAAGGGGGAGGCCAGGCCACATCGCCCTCTCCTCATAGGCGTGACTGCTGGGGGGATGGGGCGGTGGTGGAGCTTAAATGTTCCATGACTCAGATCCAGCTCTTTTATTTTGCAACGTCTGCTGCTGCTGAGAGCAGGCTGGATTACCATGAAGTGCTCCTAATTTGCACAGAGAGATAAGGAGCTCATCATAACTGAGAGAGGGGGACTGCTACTCCCAAGCAGCTGCTGCAGGCTGGTCCTAGGTGAGCCAGGATCTCTGGGCTGGGGGTCGGGGTGCCTGGGCTCACTCTGCCCAGGGGCCTGCACTAGGTGGTCTCAGTCCTGGTCACCATGTAGGAGGTGGCAGGGGAGGGACAGACACTTTCAGGCAGAGCTGCTTGAGAGAGAAACATGGACACAGAGGAGCCAAAATTTATATTTCTGAAAATTGGACAAGTTTTTGAGCTTTGTGAGTGCCTGTCCCACCCTAGGGTTGCAGGGCTGTAAGTTGGAGGCTGGGCTGCAATTTATCTATCCCCTCCTTCAGTCACACCCCTCACTCTGATGCCTCAGGTGCAGGGGAGGGTGATGCAGCTACCTTTAATCACTGGGCTTGCTTGGCCTGGGGCCCAGGCTCCTGCAGCTGGAAGGACACAAGGCAGATCTTGGGAAGAACTTCCTTGGGAAGCATCATGAGGGCCTGTGCCATCGGTGCTTCCAGAGGCCTTTAGGAAGAGGCCTCTGCTCGACACCCCCTCCCCTGGCCCTCAGCCCCACACAGGCGCTGACCTTGGGAGGCTGACTGGGCCTGACGGGAGGGACAAGTGGCTCAGCTCTTAGGCTCGGAAGGAGGTCAGGTGGCAGCAGAGAGGTCCAGGGACTTCGTTCTGGTGGGACAAACTCCTCACATCTGAACAAGAGAAGGGTTTTTGCCAGACTTTGTCTCATGGGCTTCTTTCTCATAGGAGTCCCGAGAAGTAGACGCCTTCATCCCCACTCTACAGAGGAGGAAACTGAGGCACAGAGAGGGCTATTTCAGGATTGAGCCTGGATGGGGATGCTGCTCTTCAGGCAGGGCAGCCTGAGCACTGTCCCACAGGACGGCGGGGCAGGCTGGCCACCAGGCTGCTGCCTGTGGCTATAGAAGCAGGGACAGGAAGGGGCAGGGCGGGGTCTCCTGTGGCTGCAGGAAGGATGGCTCTGCAGGGCTGGGTGTCCTGGTGCTGAGAGACTGCGCAGCGAGTGCGCTCATGGACGCCACCTCCCTGCCAGCCAGCCTTGAGCAGAGTGTGCAGTGACGGGGAGAGTGCGCTGTGGGAAGAGCACTGGACTGAGAGTCGTGGGTCCGGGGCGGGAGTGCAGCCTCGTTCATTCAGTACACGTCCATTGAGCACCTGGGCACTATCCCATTGGATCTTCACAACAGCTCCATGAGGCCACCGGGTGGATACGCTCTTTGTATTTCATCGATTTTAAGAGAGGAGAGAAGGAGAAGGAGAAGGAGAGGGTGAGAGAGAGTGAGAACGAGAGAGAGAGAGAGAGAGAGAGAGAGAGAGAGAGAGAGAGGTCACAGCCTTTCACAGCCCTAGTCACAGAAGTGCCATGCCATCACCTCTGCCCTATCCTGCCCCTGGATGCCAGTGACTAGGTCCAGCCCACACTCCTGGTGAGGAGATTATTACACAAGTACTTGAATGCCAGGAGATGGGGATCAGTGCAATAATATCTGCATTGTTGAAAAGCCATAAAGATTAAATGAGATGCTATATATTAATAATTAGCATGCTGCCTGGCACATAGTAGATGCTCATTAAATTGGCTGTTATTGCTGCTGTTGTTCTCAAAGCCAGGCTGGGCTGAGGCTAAGACAGGACAGAATCCAGCAACTCTCCCCCCTCCTCGTTGGCCCCATACCAAGGGAGCTCAGCTCTCCCAAACCCATCTCCCTGCTGTGGGTTCTGTCTGTCCTGAGGCTCACTTCCCAGGCTCCACCTCCCGCCCCTTGGAGGCTTTGTCCAATGGCTGTGAGCTGTGCTTCCCTGACGTCTCCTTGTTGTCAGGGAAGGACAGGGCTGGGGGTCACAAGAACCCCACCAGCATTGTTTCTCTGTCCTAGACCTTAGGCAAAGGCGGCACGACAATGTTTGAGGTTTATAGATTTCTTGGCTGTAGCAGTGGAAGGTTTATACTTTTTATCGGGAAGGAAAAACTGTGAAGTTTACATCATTGCAAAACAAACAGAACTGGGACTTCTGTTTCATAACCGACAGTTGTAACATGTTTCTGACAGTTACAAGATTTTCTCTCCCTCTGGAAAATTGGGGGAGAGGGTCATGTGACACCTTCTCACTCTGACTGCTCTGCTGGTGACGAAGACATGGAAACTGCCACTCACTGTGCTTAGGTGATTGGCCCAAGACTTCAAGAATGGTGGAACCAGGATTTGAAGCCAGCAAGCCTCTGCATGGTTTTTAGATTACATTCATTCATTCATTCTTCAGGCAATATTGCTCAGTCCCTGCTATGTTCCAGCCTCTGTGCTAGGTACCAGCACTTGATGAGTGAGTTTTTGTTCAAGCCTTAAAAAGCTTTTAATGTTTCCCTTCTCCCTCGACTCCCAATGGACTATAACTTTTCCAAATAGAGCCCCCTCTTTCTCAACATCTCTCCTGCCCCGTATCTACTACACAGCCTTGAATTTGAAGTGGAACTATGTTTATGTAAGTCGTTGTTTTGTGTGGACATGTGTCAGGAAATGGCCTTGAGGTCCCAAGAGAGAAGGATCTGACTAGATAGAGCAGTTGGATGGAAGTTGGTCAAAACAGAGACCCTGATGGAAAAGGAGGAATGGGGTCTACAGATTAAAGCCACTGGTTGACATTTAGCAGCGGGTCCTTCTCCAGCCCTTGCCTGTCCCAGACCTCTCTCCTCTCCCCTCCACAGCCTTGGGGAGTTACACCCAAGCTACTGCCCTCCAGCCCAGTGAGCCAGGTGATGGGATTGTGGTTAGTGGTACATTCCATCCAGTCTGGTCAACTAGAAATACATAAGGAAATGGAAACAAGAAAATGCCCTTGAAATTTATACAATTGCTGTATCGTAGTTCAGCCAGCTGTTAACTGCATTGTATGAAAGATGGCAGAAATAATTTGTAACCAATCTCACATGTGTTCGCTGCATCTTGGCAGAGGAAGGCATGCAGGGGTCATCTTTGTCACCGGGAAAACCTCCCTCCTCTCCCACAAGCTCGTCGTGCCCCCCAGAGCAATCCCTCAGTCACGCAAGAATTGCTGTCAAGAGGGACATTTCATGCAGGGCACTCTCCTAGGTGCTGGAGACGGGGTGTTCAACACGGGGGCGGGGCCCTGCTCTCTGGAACTCTCCTGCTGGTGGGACAGGCAGACCCTAACACACAAAACAATGAGGAATGAAGTCAGTGAGCAGTGCTAGGGAGAAAAGAAGGCAGGGTAATGGGACAGAAGGAGATGGGAGAGGGGGAGGTGGGGAGGCTAGGTGAGCCCCTGGGCAGTTCACTGGAGCCTCAAATAGTTCTTGTGATAATGTAAGTGCAGGCCTCACCTGACTCCCTGCTCTACAGCTGTCTGCTCCACTTTTGAGCTATCTATCTTTGGGAAAGTGACTTAACCTCTCTGAACTTCAGATGCCTCATCCGTGAAGTGGGAATAATAGTAGCTGTCAAAGGGCAGTTTGAGATAAAATGCATCAGGACCTCATTGTTCACTGTATCATGTGTATGCGAATTGTTAGGGTTGCAACTGCAGTGTGATGTCATTCTTTTGCTCACTCACTCACTCACTCACTCATTCATTCTCTCCTTTACCAAATATTTATTATCATGTGCCTTTAAAGGGCACCTCACTGCTGATTTGCTATTCTGGCCCAAGCCTAGAAGGACTTTGGTTTTATTGACACTGAGCTGGAATATTTAAACAGGCCTGCACCAAAGGCTTAGGGGTGACAACAGGGAAATGAATATGGTGTAATTGTGTCTGTGTCTATGTGTGTGTGCACATATTTGTGTGTGTGAGTGTGTGTGTGAGTGCGTGAGTGCAGGTGTTAGGAGCTCATGGCTCATCACAGAGTAAGGTGACTCTGCCCTATTTGGGGTGTGTGGTATTTTCAAATCTCTTATCCCCATCGCCTCATGGCAGGGGACAGCACAGAGGCTGCTGTGCCCATTTGGCAGATGACACTGAGGCTTCTCAGCATCTCTGGCTTAGAGAAGCCAGCAGCACACAGCACTGAGCTCCTGCCCCCTTCTCCGCATCACACAGCATCCTGTATCCCCCGCCTTGACTTCTTGGGGCTCCGGTGACCTCTCAGATTCTTCCGCCTCCATTCTGGGGACGAGAGAGGGTGGGCTGGCTCTCTTTCTACCCGGGTGTCTGCTGTTGCTGGCTTCGCTCCTGGGCGTACACAGCCTGCCACAGGGCAGCATGGATTTTCTGGCTGGGGCCACGGAAGGAGCTTTGCAGTCAGATCCTGGCTGTGGTCAGGCCCGTCTTTTACGCTCTCTGAGCCTCAGTTTTCACATCTGTAATGAGTCCGAAACCTCCCGTAACCAGCAGGGCCACTGTTTGGAGTGAGGGGTGATGGATGTGAAGGCACTGCACAGGGCCTGCCTGGCTGCTAGAGGGTGCTCCGGAAAGGCTCACTCCCTGGCCCCCAGATGCTCCCACTATTCTTGCTCCGAGGAGCTTCTGGTTCTGACAGACTCTTCCAGGATCACAACCCAGTCCTGAAACTTTGTCCAGGAGGCTGGGGTCCTGGGTCTCCTGCCCTGGTCCTGCCAGGCTCCTCCTGCCTAAGGGCAGGACCCTGCTCCCTCCTCAGCACCTGGCATCTGGCTGGGACCCTTGGCCCATATTGCTCTGGCCCTCCCCGTCATCTCTGGGTGTCCAGAAACACCTGGTGCATTGCCCCTAACCCCATGGCACTCGTGGGGCTGGGAATCCTGGCGACAGGGCTGATTTCTTCGTGTTCTCCTTTACAAAGGTTCAATAACCAATTGTGAGGCTGGTTGCAAGTTATTTCCACTTCCACGTGGCTCTCTCTGCTTGTCCTACCCACTCAGTGCTGGGCCTCAGTGGCTGACACCCTCTACAGAGGAGCCAGACCTTGGCCTGAACCCCTCCCTCCAACTCACTCCGACCCCGTCCTCTGCTGGTCCACCTCACAGCGTTCCAACACATTAAGACAAAAACTTCCGTTCACCCTTGTGTGTTCTGTTCTCTGGAGCTGCGCATGATGAGTGCCATGCCTCCCACCTGTGATTCTTTTTTTTTAATATATTTTATTGATTATGCTATTACAGTTGTCCCATTTCTCCCCCATCATTCCCCTCCACCCTGCACACCCTCTCCCACCCACAGTCCCCCCTTTAGTTCATGTCCATGGGTCATAAGTTTTCTAGCTTCTACATTTCCCATACTATTCTTGCCCTCCCCCTGTCTATTTTTTTCCCATTATCTATGCTACTCATTCTCTGTATCTTTTCCCCCTCTCTCCTCCTCCCACGCCCCTGTTGCTAACCCTCCATATGATCTCCACTTCTGTGGTTCTGTTCCTGTTCTAGCTGTTTGCTTAGTTTGCTTTTGTTTTAGGTGTGGTTCTTGATAGCTATGAGTTTGTTGTCTTTTCACTGTCATAGTTTTATTTTCTTTTTCTTAGATAAGTCCCTTTAACATTTCATATAATAAGGGCTTGGTGATGATGAACTCCTTGAACTTGACCTTATCTGAGAAGCACTTTATCTTCCCTTCCATTCTAAATGACAGCTTTGCTGGATAGAGCAATTTTGGATGTAGGTCCCTGCTTTTCAAGATTTCAAATATTTCTTTCCAGCCCCTTCTTGCCTGGAAGGTCTCTTTTGAGAAATCAGCTGACAGTCTGGTGGGAACTCCCTTGTAGGTGACTGTCCCCTTATCCCTTGCTGCTTCTAGAATTCTCTGCTTCATTTTAATCTTGGCTAATGTAATTACAATGTGCCTTGGTGTGTTCCTCCTTGGATCCAACTTCTTTGGGACTCTCTGAGCTTCCTGGACGTCCTGGTAGTCTATTTCCTTTGCCAGATTGGGGAAGTTCTCCTTTATTATTTGTTCAAATAAGTTTTCCACTCGTTGCTGTTCTTCTTCCCCTTCTGGGACCCCTATAATTCGGATGTTGGGACGTTTAAAGATGTCCCGGAGGTTCCTAAGCCTCTCCTCATTTTTTTGAATTCTTGTTTCTTCCTCATCTTCTGTTTGGTTGTTAGTTTCTTCCTTCTGGTCCACTCCATTGATTTGAGTCCCAGTTTTCCTTCCATCTCTATCAGTTCCCCATGCATCTTCCTTCATTTCACGGATTGTAGCCTGCATTTTTTCATCTAGTTTATGAGCAAAATCAACCAATTCTGTGAGCATTTTGATGACCAGTGCTTTGAACTGTGCATCTGACAGGTTGGCTATCTCTTCACTGCTTAGAGGAATTGGCTCTGGGTCTTTTATTTGTTTTCCGGTTTGAGCCATTTTTGGTGGGTTTTTTTTGTTGTTGTCGTTTTGGTTTTAGTCTGGTCGCGGCTATTACGTAGTGAGGGGGTGGAGCCTTAGGTGTTCCTCAGGGCGGGGCAGCCCAGTCGCTGGGTTGTGATGCTATAGGTGGGGGCGGGGTCTGAGAAGGAGCAATGGCGCCTGCTCCGCTCTCTCCCGGACTCCGGCCCTTTCCGCTGCTTCCCCTTCACCTGGATTATCTGCGCACGCGCGCGTGCTGTTACGTAGTGAAGAGTGGAGCCTCTGGCGCTCCCCAGTGTGGGGCAGCCCAGTCGCTGGGTTGTGATGCTATAGGTGGGGGCGGGGTCTGAGAAGGAGCAATGGTGCCTCCTCCGCTCTCTCCCGGATTCAGTCCCCTCCGCCACTTCCCCTCCGCCTGGACCGTCTGCGCGCTCGAACGTGAGACCACCTGGTCAGTCAGCCAGCCGCCTTGTGCAGCCTCACTGGGTCTGCACAGCCGCCCCCCTGTGCCCGGGGACCGCCAGCCGCTGCTGCTTGCGTTCCTGGGTCCGCACCTCCACTTTCTCCTGCCGCGACTCCGCCCCTCTTACCGGTCTGGATGAATGGTTGTTGGACTTCCGTACAGTTCAGTTTTCTATAAGTTCTGGTTGTTTTCTTGTTTCTAAATATTTGTTGTCCTTAATTTTGGTTGTGAGAGGAGGCACAGTGTGTCCGCCTACGCCTCCATCTTGGCCGGCCCACCTGTGATTCTTTAGAACAGCAGTTCTCTGGGGGGCTTTAAAAAAATACCAATGCCTCAGGCCAAATGAATCAGAATTTCTGGGAGAGATGGAGGTGTGGGCACTGGTATTTTCTAAAGGTCCCCTCAGGTGATTCTAAGAAGCAGCCAGGACTAAGAACCACTGATTCAGAGAATGAGCGACCCCTAGCTTGGCCTTCCCCATCTTCATCTCCCAGGGGCTCCCTGCAGCTTTCATAGAATTCAGTGTTCGGAACCAAAATTGTTCCAGTTACTGTCCCCTTCCCATGTCCCAGTGGGTCAGTGTCACTTGGGAAACATGACTTCCTACACTGAACTGGACCGTCTAGGGCAGGGGTGTCCACCTGTGGTGTGTGGGCCGCATGTAGCCCAGGATGGCTGTGGATGCAGCCCAACACAAAATCGTATGTATGTTTCCTTAAAACATTATGAGATTTTTTTTGTGATTACATGTCACAATGTATTTAATGTGTGGCCCAAGACAACTCTTCTTCCAGTGTGGCCCAGAGACACCAAAAGGTTGGACACCCCTGGTCTAGGGAAAGATTAAAACCTCCTTTGCTCATGATGTTATAACTCTATTAATGTATCTCCAAGTCAAATGAGCTCTTCCTGTCTGTAACCCACTTGGTGACTTAAATAAGTCACCCAACCCCTCCCTCCAACATTCCCTTCTCCATTTTCCTCTTCTGTTTCTATCAGCATAAGAACACCTGTTCAAGTAGGGTAAAAAGTTAATTCAACAAACACATGCAATCAGTTCCAGGCAAATCATCCAGGACTTGGTGCAACCTTCTGCAGGGTTTGGACTGATTACTGGCTTTTTTTTTTCTGTTTCAACAGGTCCATCCTGAGGTTAGCTCCATCCATTGGCCCTGATTTGGAATGCACATAACAGGTATCTAACTCCCATACATTCAATACCAGCTCTTCTTACACTTAAATAACAGATTCCATTAAAAGAGCATTAGTATGGCACTCTGTAATTAATCTTCTCTGGAGAACTAATAGTTCAGAAGGTACGCGGTAGAGCAAGGGCATTGTACATCACTAAGCTCATTTATCCTAATTGATTTATCTAAGAATTGCTGGGGCAGCCAGCCTCGTGCCTGATGACCTGTGGTGGGGGCCCCATGGGGGCCTGGAGTTGGGAGGAAGGAGCAGTGTGGATGGAGCCAGAGCTGGCAGGGGCTGGCTTCATCCTGATCACAAGGAAGCAAACAACATAATGGGCCTGCCTCAGAGGCAGGCCAGGCTGGGGAAGCTTTTAGAGGCTCTCAGCAGCCCTTGTCGTGCACCCAGATTGCACACAGAGCTATTTCACATCATTAAACCCCCCTATTTTTTCCCTGGGTGCTGCATATTCTTTCACATCAGGCTGGGCTTCAAAGCAACTGCTTTGCCAAAGCAGGTGTAGCTGCTGCGGCAGTCTGACCCTGGGGCATGGGGACACATTTGCTGGCTGTTTGTTTGTTTGCTTGCTGGCCTCCCAGCCCCGGAGTGGGGACCTGCATCTGCTCGGCCTGCCTGTTTAGGTTCCTGCTGCCGTTGGTGCTGGGGGCTGGGGAGTGGGCATCACTGTTGTGGTGGTCTCCCTGCCCTTCCCAGCCCCCAGCCCCTCACCCATCCTTCCTCAGGCTGGCCGAGAGCAGGTGGGCATAGGGAGTGACACCCGAAGACAGGACAAGCCTGGGCTCTGTTTGATCCTCCATCTCTTTTCCTTAAGGCAGAGGATTTAAGAAGCGGGAAATAGGGCAGCAGCAAGGCAGAGCAGAACCCAAGGGACAGACCCATCCTCTGACCTCCTAGAGTTCTTATGCTTGGTGCTTTGTGCTGACCCTGCCACGGGCTCATCTGCTTTTCTCTCAGAACCTCCTGTCTGGAGTCTTTCCTGATGTTTAACCCACAGCGTGTGCTTGATTATCCCTCTGAATCCGCCCCCAGTTAGCATCTGTGTCCTGCCTCCTCTGCTTCCAGGCTGCAGGCCATCCTGGTCTTCATTGTCCCAGGCTCCAACCTTCCCAGCTCCTCCCTCCACGCAGGCGCAGGCTGGTGGGCCCCCGGACTGCAGTCCCTGCTCCCAGCCCCTCTGTTATTGCCTTGGTTTATGTGCTGCCTTCTGCATTGATGTCCTGGTCATCTCCCAGGTCCTAGCTGGAAATAGTGTCCTGCCCTGCATAGCAGCCCATCTGTCTGGAGTACTAATATGCCCAATCCCTATCCAGCTTTTGCCAGCTTTGTCCTCTCCTTGAGGCTGAGTCCTGTTTTCTGTATCCCTGGCCAAACCTGACAGACCACGAAAAGTCATGATATTACTTTCCTCTGTCCCATGGGCCATTTTTGCATCCTGCCCACTATATCTGACAGATCCTTGCATATTGGACCAAGGTCACCTCCCTGGGACCTGAAAATCATGGATCTCATTTTTATACCTCCCCCACCTTTCCTTGCAGTTGTCCTAACTTGCAAGAAGGCTGCAGAACAAGGGGCATTTGTGGACTCAGTGCTCATGCCTGTGTGACCTTGGGCAATTCCCTTCCTTTCTTTGAGCTCCAGTTTCTTTATCTGTGAGATGAGAAAATTGGAAGTAATGATTCCCAGGGGTTCTTTTACTTTTAAAATAAAATGAAAAACAAGAGACCCTGACAGTAAGGGGATTAATATAATGGTCAAATCAAGCTGGGTCTACTCTCCCCTCTGCCTGGGGCTTCCACATCATGCAGGACTTGGCAGTGGATTTACAGGAGACTCTCAGCACAAGGGCCCTGGGCTCTCACCTTTAGAAAATGGTGCAATTTAATGGTAATGCAATTACAGATGTGCTGAGATTGAAAGAGCCCATCTTATCTCAAACTCATCTTCCCCACCGAGTATCAGGGCAGGTGCTGATCCCTAATAGCTGCTGAAATGAATTCACCAGGCACCTGGGGGTTCCTAGAGAGGAGATCTGTGTACAGAGAAAGAGAAAATGGGAGGAGGAAGAGAGATGGAGAGAAGGAGGAAGGAAGCAGAGAGGGAGGGGGAGAAAGGGAGAGGGAGAGAGAAGGAGGGAGAGAGACACAGAAATGAGGAGAGATAGAATGGGGAACAGGGAAAGGATGGCAAAGACAGAGGGGGAAGAAAGGGAGGCAAAGAGAGATAGAAAGAGACAAAACAGGGAGGGAAATAGAGGAAAAGAAGAAAATGACAAGAGAAGAAAAGAGGGAAAAAGAGAAAGTGTAAGGGAGAGAGACAAAGAATTGAACATAACTGAGAGAGACCTTGGAGGAGAAAAAGCGGGGGGCGGGGGAGGGAAGAGAAGAAGAGATTGAGAGAGAGTCGAGGAGGAAGGAAGGAGGAGCTAGAGAAGGGGAGGCAGACGAAGAAGAGGGAAGATGTAGACATCAAGGGGAGGACAAGAGGAAAGGGGCAGGTTAGGGGGTGCAGACAGTGATGAGTCAGAGCAATTGAGTGAGAGGAAGCGTGAGTAAAGGAAATAGGGATGTCTCTGTGTTTCTGAAACATTGAGCTTCGCAGACTCGCCAGTGTCTCCGTGCCATCCTAAGGGAGAGCGCAAACGAAAAAGAGAAACCATAAAATGGCTAGTAAAGACGAACTCCTCAGGATGGAGGCAGCTGACAGGGAGACCATGCACAAGAGAAGCCACTTGAGGACTGGATCCAGAATTACAGAGAGTATGGGGAGCTCTGGAAAAAAAGGAAAATGTAATGATCCAAGACCCTAGAATGGGCACAGCTCCCCAGACAATCAGCCAGTCCCTCTAGCCAGTATTCTTTCTCATTCCCTGATAATTCTGGGGCAGCTGGGGCGCAGCACCACGGACAGCTCCAACCTCCCTCAGTGGTTGGGGCTCCATAGACCAGGGCAGCGGTAGATGGAGCCCTCCTCCTCCCTTGCCGCCCCCTCTAACGTGGGCCCCTGGCTCCCCCTGAAAATGGCTCTTTGGGGCGGCTGGAATGCAGGCCTGTGAGCTGCTGAATAGATCAATTATTTTTCAGAACATGGTTTTGATCCCGATGTTACTTCACTGGATCACTGAGTGGAAAGGCCTCGCAGAGAAAATGGCATTTTTTATAACCCTGGCAGAATGCTCCCGTGCTGATGAGATGAGCCACCTAGCGAGCGCGCAAGCGCGCACATACGATACATAACTAACCAGAAGCATAATCTTCCAAATTGAAAGCCATAATGTTTGCTGTTGGAGCTAAATATTAACAGGGCATAGTCTCCCAATGACCCTCGGGAGGTAGCTGGCTTAGCAGGAGGCTGTCGTCATATTCGAGCAACTTGATTAAATTCCTTTCTGCCGTCAGAATTAAGAAATGAATAGTTTTATGAGAGTCATGCCACAAAGGACAGGGGAATGAAATGCTCAGGAAAGAGGGTGGGGCAGGGTGCCTGCGGTACCTGCCCTGTAGTTCCGAAGGGAGCAGCAGTGCTCTTCCTGGGGGACTCAGGACTGCAGGCTGACCGCTGAGTAATAGCTGCTCTCTCCTCGCCATCATTCCTGATGACCTGACTTTGCAGCCTCCTTGCTCCCTGCTCTTCTGAGAGCTAATAGATGCATGGGGTCCTCCTCAGGAGGTCTCTCAATTATTCATATACGAGGCAGTAAAGTGTAGTGACTTTAAATCGTGGCCTCTGGAGCTAGACTGCCTCAGTTTAAATTCTGGCTCTGCCACTCACTAGCTGTGTGATCTCAGGCAAGTCACTTAACCTCTCTGTTTTAAAGTTTCTTTGGCGACATAATAGATTTATAGTAATACCCACCCTACAGAATAGTGAGAATTAGTGAGCACTAAGATGCTTAGAGCCAGGCTTAGTACATAGTAAATACTATATAAGCATTTGCTATTATTATTTGATTTAGGTTGAACTGTTTAAAGTTGCTGTTTTGAAGATAAAAACCACCAATATCGGCAAGTTAATATAAAGTTTATACAACAAGATTTTTTTTTCTCATCTAGCCACTCTTTCCAATTCATAGCCCCACACAGCCTAGGCAGTGCTGCAAAGTGCTGCATCTGTTACTTAAAGATATACTAACAATGTGCTACTTTTTGTATTTAGAAAAGCACTGTTTTTATTAGAAAAATTCCAGTTAAGCTCTGAATGTTTGATCTGCATTTCTTTTGGAAGGAGGCAGGCAAAGGGAATCATTCTGTATTGGGCAGCTTACTAAGCATCACGCAGTGTGCTGACTGTTAAGTTTGTTTCATTGTCTCAGTGTTTCTGTGAGGTGGGCATTGGGTCCCCATTTTATAGATGAAGAAACCAAGGTTCAGGGAAGTTGAATGATTTGTTGAAAAACACACAGCCTGGGATGTAGAACAGGAATTCAGATCCACTGCATTACTCTGGAGAAACAGGGTGGGTGGAATGCATGTGCGATGAGTCCTGTCTCGCCTCATCCATCCTTCCCTTTGGATTTCTCTTCCTGCCTTCCCCCAAGGGACAGCTCAAGTCTGTGTCCTCAGTGTGGGCCTGCCTCTTCCTTTTCCCCTCTTTAAAGTGATGAAAATATAAGAGCATACAAGCAGCCCCACTGCCTGTTCTGAAAGTCCACTCTAACAATTATCTTTTAATTGTGTTAAAGAAAATGTTCTCTCTTTAATTATGGCTTCAAGGATTTCAAAAAGTACTTTACAGGACTTCCGCCTAAGACAGAGGCATAGGTAGACACACTGTGCCTCCTCACACAACCAAAATAAGGACAACAAAAGTTTAGAAATAAAAGAACCCCAACCAGAAATGACAGAAAATTGAACTGTATGGAAGTCCGACAACCAAGGAGTTAAAATAGACACATTCGTCCAGACTGGTAGGAGGGGCAGAGTCGGGTGGCTAGCCAGAGAGGGGTCACGGCAAAAAAAGAGGTGGCTAGCAGATCCCAGGCACACAAGATGGCAGCGGGCAGACCCTGGGTGTGCAGGTGGTGGCTGGCAGACCCAGCGAGGCGTACAAGGTGGCTGGCAGACTGAGCAGTCACACATTCACCCGCAGATAAACCAGGTGAAACTGGGAAGCGAGGCAGACTGTGCAACCCAGGCCTCCAGCATGGGGAAGTAAAGCCTCAAAACACTGATTGAAAACACCTGTGGGGGTTGAGTTTCTGGGAGAGACTCCCAGCCTCACAGGAGAGTTTGCTGGAGAGACCCACAGGGTCCTAGAACGTACACAAGCCCACGCACATGGACATCAGCACCAGAAGCGCCCGGTTTGCTTGGGGGAAGTAGCGGAAGGGACTGAAAACCTACAGAGAGCAGGCCAAGCGCCATTGTCCCCTCTCATACCCCTGCCCCACATACAGCGTCACAACCCAGCAACTGGATTGACCCACCCTGGTGAACACCTAAGGCTCCACCCCTCATACGTAACAGGTGCATCATCATCAACAACAACAACAACAAAAATGACCCAAACGGAAGAACAGATCAAAGCTCCAGGACAAATACAACTAAGCAACGAAGAGATAGCCAACCTATCAGATGCACAGTTCAAATCACTGGTGATCAGGATGCTCACAGAATTAATGGAATTTGGTCACAAATTAGATGAAAAAATGAAGGCTATGCTAAATGAAATAAAGGAAAATGTACAGGGAACCAATAGTGATGGGAAGAAAACTGGAACTCAAATCAATGGAGTGGACCAGAAGGAAGGAAGAAACAACCAAACAGAAAAGAAGGAAGAAACAGGAATTCAAAAAAATGAGGAGAGGCTTAGGAACCTCCAGGACATCTTTAAACATTCCAATATCCAAATTATAGGGGTGCCAGAAGGGGAAGAGGAAGAGCAACAAGTGGAAAACTTATTTGAACAAATAATAAAGGAGAACTTCCCCAATCTGGCAAAGGAAATAGACTTCCAGGAAATCCAGGAAGCTCAGAGAGTCCCAAAGAAGTTGGACCCAAGGAGGAACACACCAAGGCACATCATAATTACATTAGCCAAGATTAAAATGAAGGAGAGAATTCTAGAAGCAGTCAGCGATAAGCAGACAGTCACCTACAAATGAGTTCCCATCAGACTGTTAGCTGATTTCTCAAAAGAGACCTTGCAGGGAAGAAGGGGCTGGAAAGAAGTATTCCAAGTCATGAAAGGCAAGGACCTACATCCAAGATTGCTGTATCCAGAGAAGCTGTCATTTAGAACGGAAGGGCAGATAAAGTGCTTCTCAGATAAGGTCAAGTTAAAGGAATTCATCATCACCAAGCCCTTATATGAAATGTTAAAGGGACTTATCTAAGAAAAAGAAGAGATAAAAACTATGAACAGTAAAATGACAACAAACTCACAACTATCAACCACTGAACCTAAAAAACAAAAGCAAACTAAGCAAACAGCTAGAACAGGAACAGAACCACAGAAATGGAGGTCATATGGAGGGTTATCAACAGGGGAGTTGGAGGAGGAAAGAGGGGGAAAAGGTACAGAGAATAAGTAGCATAGACGGTAGGTAGAAAATAGACAGGGGGAGGGCAAGAATACTGTGGGAAAAGTAGAAGCTAAAGAATTTATGACACATGGACATGAACTAAAGGGGGGAATGTGAGTGGGAGAGGGTGTGCATGGTGGAGGGGAATGAAAGGGGGAAATGGGACAACTGTAATAGCATAATCAATAAAATATATTTATTATTTTTTTTAATTTTTATTTTAATTGTTGATCTTGTACAGTTTTCTGTCTTTTATTCTCACCCGTATAAAATATATTTTTTAAAAAGGTACTTTATAATTTATGTAATTTTATCCCACAGTCTCATTTGTAGTCTGTTTTAAGGCACATTGTAGTTAAACTATGTACTAAATCACTTTTCTAAAAAAAATAATTTGTTTATTTATTCATTGAGGTAACATTGGTTAGTAACACTCCATATGTTTCAGGCATACATTATAAATTGATATCTGTATATACTGCAGAGCACTCACCACAAAAAGGCGGGGTTCCGTCTGTAACCATATTTGATCCCCTTTCCCCCAATGCTGCCTTCCTTTTGTTAACCACCCTACTGTTGTCTGCATCCATGAGTTTGTTTTTGTTTTGCTCATTTATTTCTTTTTTGTTTTCCATTCTACATGTGAGTGAAATCATATGGTTTTTGTCTTCTGTCAGGCTTATTTTGCTTAGCACAATGCCCTCAAGGCCCATCGATGCTGATGCGAATGGCGGGATTCCATCCCTTTCATGGCTGAGTGGTGTTCGTTCCACTGTGTGTGTGCACATCACGCCTTCTTCATCCGTTCCTCTATTGAGGGACACTTAGTCGTTTCCATATTGTGGCTGTTGTAAGTATTGCTGCAATGAACCTAGGGCTGCATATATTTTTTGAATTAGTGTTTTCATATTCTGAGGATAAATACCCAGAAGAGAAATCTCTGTATCATAAGGTAGTTCTATCCTTGATTTTTTGAGGAGCCTCTATACTGTTTTCTATCATAGCTGCACCAATTTACAGTCACCCCAATAATGTACAAGTGTTCCCCTTTCTCCAAATCCTTTCCAACACCTGTTATTTCTGGTCTTTTTGATAATAGCTATTCTAAAAGGTGTGAAGTGATATCTCATTGTGGCTTTGATTTGCATTATCCTAGTAATTAGTAATACTGGACGTCTTTTCATGTGCCTGCTGGCCATCTGTATGTCTTCCTTTGAAAAATGTCTCTTCAGATCCCCTGCCCAGAAAGCATTGCTAAGACATGTCTAGAAGCTTAGCACTGGTGTTTTCTTCTATGTATTTTATTGTTTCAGGTCTTACATTTAAGTCTTTAATCTATTTTGCCGCTCTGACCTTTAACAACCCGGTCTTGGGAAGAGCCGTGTTTAAATGGGTGGTCCCAAAACTCCTGGGGGACCCACTCCTACAAATAAAACCCTTTCCATAGTAAACAGAGCAGAAAAAAGTGGGAGGGAGTGGGATTATCAAAAGTTGAATGAGTGGGATGGTGGGAAGGGGACTTTGAAAACAGCTACCTGAAACATTGTTTGTATTGGAGAAGAAATAGTCATGAGGGAAAGGGAGGTAATGCATAGAATCCCATTTCCCCCCTGCTTGTAGTCCAATTTGCGCCTCAGAGAGAAGCAGGCAGAGGACTTTCTGTTCTGTCCAAGAAGAGGTCAGGTGAGCCTGCCCTGAGGAAACACTCTAGGGGCAGGTGAGGACCTAGGTATAGGAGGAGGAAGACACAGGTAGTATTATTTAAGCTCTCACATCTTTATTTAGTGCTCATCACAACTCTCTAAGACGGGTATTATTATCTCTACTTCACAGAGCAACTATTAATAAAACGGCAACACCAGTGGTGGAGTTGTGGTGGTGGCAGAAGCAACAGTAGAAACAGCTGTTGTAACCACTTCCTAGGCACCCACGATATTGCCCTGAGTACTTGCAGGCTTCAGCAGATGTGACCCGGTGTCGGTCCACCATAGGTTTGTGTGCCCCTCTCCCAGACTGTGGGGTTCTCACTGGGAAGTGCCACCCAGTCTGGGGCTGTTCCCATTCCTAATCCCTCTCACAGCTAGATGGGGCTCATGGCTTGGTCTCAATGCGAGGGAGGTAATGCATGCTCTTTCTGGGCCAAGGTGAATAAGAATAAGGTGTGTGTCCTCTCCAACTTGTCTTCTCTGCCTGTTGGCTGGGTGCAGAGGTCTCCACACCTCTATGGGATACAAAGCCACTAGATAAAAGTATCCTGGACCCCCAAATCCCCATGTGAAGGAAAGTCACCACTAAACAGAAACAATCACATGCAATTAGTATGTGAATGAGAAATACACTTCTATTGTGATAAGCTACTGAACTATTGAAAAAAATTGGGGCTTATTTGTTATAGCAGCTACCATTATTCTAACTAATATGCATACATTATATCATTTAATCTTCACAGTAACCTTTAGGGAGACAAGTATCAAGAACCCATCCTAAAGATGAAGAAATCCAAACTCAGAGGTTAAGTGATTTGCCCAAGGCTCCACAATCAGTAAGGGATTCTGCCAGGATTTGGACCTAGATTCCTCTGACCACAGGTTTATGGCATCGAGGTGCCTTCCTGTGACCTTAACTTGAAGGGTGAGCACAGAAGGATGATAGGACTTCTGGGGTGGAACTGCAGCGAGGAAGCCTCTAGACTTAGAACCAGTCTTGAGTGTGGATTTCGGAAGAACTTTAGGGCTAACGAGTCAGAAAGAAACCTGCAGAGATCACATGCTTGGCGTAGGTCCAGGAAACGCAAGGCAGAGGAAAGAACGGCATTTTGTGGGACCTGAACCCGAGAGCTACGCCCTGGTTAAAGGGGCCTCCATGAGCTTAAAGTGAGGGCTTGAAGCCAAGAGCGTGAGTTTGATCATCCCCTTCCAGGGTCCTTCCTCTGAGACAGAAAACAAGAACAAGAACAAGCAGTCATAGTCGTAGTAACAGGAGAGATGGTAGCAGCAGTAGTGGGAACTGGTACTTGTGTAGCATGTGCTTGGTGTTGGGGACCATTCTAAGTGCTTTACATACATGAGTTTAATTCTGAAGACAGCCCTGTAAGTTGTACATAAAAATTGTACCCATTTTACAGAGGAGGAACTGAAACAGAAGGACTAGTAACTTGTCAAAGTCACATATGTAGCTATTAAGAGAAGGTGCTGGGGTGTGAACCGAGGCCCTGTTCCTCCACGATCCCTGCTCTTCGCCTCCCAGGAGGGCTGGGGCCACAGCTGGGGCCAGCACTGTCTGGGGATAGGGGCCCAGGCCCAGCCTCAAGCAGAGCCACCTCATAAGACCAGTGAGAGGATTTAGAACCCTGTGTGTCTGGCTTAGGTAGAGCTGACCTGGATGCCTGTCTTGATTTGCCTATGAGTCTTGCAAGCTCTGGCTTAGTTTTCTTGGGCAATTGCTTCGGAAATTCTGACCGACTCCATATGGAATCTCTATATGGGAAAAGAGTAGGTAGAGGCCAGTAATTGGAATTTACTAGGAAAGAGAATTTGTGGAGCGTCGGATAGTGGGTCCAGACATACATCATCTCTATGTTCTGCAAACAAAACTTCAGAACTGAGTAAGTCCAGGTCACTGCAGTGAAGAAACGGCTCAGGCTGGACCAAAGTTCAGGAATCGCAGAACAAGGAGAGGGGCTGGGCCTGCCTGTGCATGGAAACACCTCTTGCCCATGGTTCTCCTACAGTGCGAATCCAGATGCTCTGTTGCTACTTGTATCGGTTAGTTTTGCTGGGTAACACACCGTCCTGCCCTTAGTGGCAGCAGCTGGGCAATTCTATGATCTGGGCTCAGCCCGGCTGACCTCAGTTGAGTCGCTTATGTGTTGACTGGGCCTGGATGCGTTCAAAGGGTCTCACATAGCACTTAGTCCAGGGCTGGGCAACTGATGACGACAACTGAACCGTGTGTCTCTCATTCTGCCATAGCCTAGCCTGGGCTTGTTCACCTGGTAGTTGAAGGAATCCAAGCACAGCATGAGGCAACACCCAAGGAGCAAGCCCTTGTCAAAGTTCTTCTTGCGACATGTTTCATACACTGTCACACTGGTGAAAGACAGTCACGCGGCCGATTCTAGAGTCAGCGTGCAAGGGAGAGTCCCCAGGGGCATGGATCCAGGGACGATGAACAAACTGGGCCTTGACTTTCCTGTGTTTCAGTGTGTGCATCTGTGGCAGACAGTGTGCAGTTAAGAAGAGGGTCTCTTAGCGAGACCCTCCCCGAAGAGCTTTGGCTCCCCCAGACCTGGGTTGGAGTCCTGGCTTCACTCCTGAATGTCCTAGGTGGCAGGGCTATTGTAAAAGACCTAATGAGGTGGTGGTGCGGGGGCAGTCCTTTGCCAGCTGTACGACCCTGTACAAATGTCAGTGGTAACTTTTCCTCCCCGCTAGGAATGTAGGTGGGCCTTATTAATTCCTCATCTGGGAATTATCCACTTTGCAGCAAAACCTCCACCTCCAGGATAACTTAGCCTGGCTCCCCACCCACTTCTGGAGCAGCCACGCTCATCACCAGCCTGCTTGGGGAATGCAAAATCACTTTAATATTGGCTGGAGACAAGCGTAATTAGAAAGGTAAATCTGCTGAAAAAAATCATATTATGCAAATGTGATTAGCAATGACTTTTAGGTTCTTTGTTATTTGAGAGTTTCTACTCCTTGGCACAAATGTGGTGAGTTGGCTGCTGTATTCACTGGGGTGACTCTTAGTAGGAGCTTGTGAACGCAGATGTGTGGAGAGGGGCCAGTAGCCCTGGGCACTGGGAAGGGGGCTCCTTTGTCAATCCCCCTGAGAGAGTCTGTGGGTCCCCCATCAGGTCCTGAGCTGGTTCCCATAGAGGAGCTCCAGGAAACTGGTGAACTTAAAAAGAATGAGTTGGAGGTGTGGTCCTGGGAGAGCTGGTTCCTGCCATGGATCTCTCCATTAGGGGGCTGGTGGGTGCCCCACGGTTTGGGGGTGTGACCTGGGCCCTGCCTATGTGAGCCCCTGGGAGGTAGGTGGTCAGAGCCTCGGGCGGCCTCATAACCTGCTGCGCCCTGGTGTGTTAATTCACAGCAGGGATGTTCCTTCCTGGGATTGAAACAGAATGTACTCTACCAGATTCAGGTGTTCTTTGGACACGGCCAGGAATATTGCACATTCTGGCTTTTGAAGCTCCTTTTATAAAGGTCATGATTTTTAAAAAAGCTATCTACTTAGTGAATGCTTATTAAGTACCAGATGCTGTGCTAAGTGCTTCATGAAATTACCTCATTTAACTTCCCTAACAATTCTGTAAGATGGGTACCACCCTTATTTTCACCTCTGTTTAGATTAAGGAACAGGCAGAGAGCGGCTAAACAATTTTTGTGAAGTCACCTCTGTCAGGAGTGGAGTCAGGATTTGAACTCAGGCTTAGCTTGATTCTGAAGTCTGTGCTGCTAACCACACAGCCATGCCAGTCCTGTCCTTCCTTATGGGCATCAGTGAGTGAGTCAGGATGCCTCTTGCCCATACATACCCCTGGCCACATCCAGTTAACCCAAGTGAGACTCTGATGTGCCCAGGCTTCTTCAGAAGGTTCTGGAAGCCAGCAGTCCCTGATGCATCTGGGAGGGTGATGCTGTCTCCACTCGTGGGGCTGCTAAGCACTGATTGCAGCCCCCCTTTCCAGGCTGTCAGGATACCTAGGTCTGGAGAGGGTCAGGGGTCCTGGGGGGAACTTCCGAGATGGCCTTCAGGGCCCCCTTCTACCTCTCCCTCCAGCCCAGAAGCTCTCTGGACTTCTGAGAGCCCAGGATCTCTTTGTGCTGCCCCGTGTCTCCCATCCCTTTGGATTCCAGTGTGACTCCCTCCTGCCTCTCTGAAAGGAGTGCCAAGTGTCAAGTCAGCTCTCAGAAGAATTGTTCCTGGCCCGGGGTGTGTTTCTAGCGCCGAGAAGCAGCACCACTTTCTACGACCAGGCAGTTGTCCCAGGGTGGGGAATCTGCTGCCCCAACCTCACCTGGGGTCCATCCCCAGGCCTCTGCAGGCTCCGTAGACCTCTCTGGCCTGGCAAGAGCCAGGCATAGATAGGCCCTTCCCCCACCTTCATTTCCACCAACTACTGGCTCCTGCCCCCTTGAATGTCTCCAGGCCCCTCGGACCTGACTGGTCCAGAGCTGGCCTCCTCTGCCCACAGACTGGACTTTGTCAGTGCTCCCAATTCAGGGATGGCTTCCAGGGCCCCCTTCCTGTCCCTCGCTTTCACATCAAGTGGATGCCAAACCTCTCCAGTGCATGCTGTTCCTTCATCCCCCCTCCATCCATACTGCCTTGGATTAGCGCACATCTGTCCTGTATTATTGCAAAGACCCCCGAGGTGACCCAGTGCACCTGGCACCACTCGCATCCCAGTCACCGAGGCACCGTCATCTTCCAGCACAAACTATTGGTGGGCTGGCTCCCTGTTGCCTGCGAATGACATTGAAATCCTTGGACAGCATCCAAGGCCTCGGCTTTCGGCAGCCCACATCCCTTGTCGTCCCTCACAGCACACCCCACACCAATCTGCCTTTCCTTGCACCGGGTCCCCTATGTCTGTGATGTTTTTTCCCGTCGCACCCACCCCTTCACCCTGGCTGGGGGGAGGCGTGTCGCACACTGCCCACCATCCTTGCTGGCTCCCGCGTTACCCTAGGAATCTGTCTGTTTCCTGGTTCCAGCCCAGATCGAACGGAGGTTATTGGTTTACATGACTGGCTCCCAGTTGACCTCGGCTTTTTGAGGGCAGGAACACAGGCTTATTTACTGCTGAAGCCGCAGCCCAGCAGAGGGCCTGGCACATAGTAGGTACTCAATTACTGTGGGCTGAATTGAATTCCTTCATGATGAATGGAACTGACTTGATTTGGAAATGACCTTGCATGTAGAGATTTGATTTTTTGTCTCCTAAAAGGGCCGGGGATGACATAGTTCACCTCCTCATTGGCTTCTCTTTCTGCAGAAAATGAAAACGCCTGTGTCTGGATGGAACTGAGCGTGCAGGCTGCATGGGAGGGGCGGGAGGACATTGAAATGGAGTGGAGTTTGCATCGCTCAGGAAGGTGCGCAGCAGCCAAGGCCCCCCGTCGCGCCATGGAAATGAAAGGAGGCCACTGTATTACTTCCCACAGTCGAGCCAGAGGCTAAAAGTAGCCTCCCCTCCTCCTGGCTGACAAATAGAGGGAATAAATTATCCAGGCACTAAAAGTTGCATTAGGCAAATAAACATTTCGACAAGAATTATATGTGACATTCAAGAGAAAGCAAATAAACCCTAAGTTATGGGGACCTGTCAATGCTCCAGAATTAAGTAACTGAAAATCGTTAGTCGCGTCTGCGTCAGGCTCTTAAACCTTCCCTGGCTCCCGCCACCCACTGCACTGGCTCGGGGAGAGATAGCGCATCTTTTGTTGTGTGTCTCCAGAGGAACGCTCAGGTTTCTGGGACTCCAGATCTGGAGGGAGCCCAGAAAGCCTTCCGGCCAGGGGAGCCTGGGCTACTGCAGAAGCACTGCAGGAGGGGCAGCCCAGCAGGTGCGCCCCCACCCCATCCAGCCGGGGATGCTCTTCTTTGATCTGGGTTATATGAAGTGGGGAATGTCTTTACTTAAAAAAAAATTTTTTTTAGCCTTACCTGAGGACATTTTTTCCCCCAATGCTTTTAGAGAGAGAGAGGGAGAGAGGGAGAGGGAGAAACATTGATGTGAGAGAAAAACACCCATCTGCTGCCTTCCATCCGTGCCTCAACAGGGGACTGAACACACAGCCTAGGTAAGTGCCCCGACCAGAGATTGAACCCGCAACCTTCCCGTCCACAGGATGATGCTCCAACCAACTGAGCCTCACTGGCCAGGGTGGGAGGCTCTTTTCCAATGGGGGTTCTGCTACTAAGTGATTTGAAAACCATTGTCCTGGAGCCAATGTACACCTGATAGAGAAATCTCCATTAGAACACTTCGGGAAATATTTTTTCAGCCTGTTTTGAATACCCCCTGTGACAGGGAGCTCATTCTGAGATTTTCTGTCAAACCCCATTTTCTCCGCCCTCCTTTGTGTGAGATTCCCATCCTAGGACTCCAATGCTGGAGGTTGAGTTCAGGTCGAAGCTCTGCAGCTCACCGTGTACCTCTGGAGAGCTACTGGAGCCGTTCTGTGCCTCAGTTTCCCTGTGTGTAAGAAGGAGGCAATATGTATCAGTTTCCTATGGCTGCTGTAACAAATTACCACAAACTCTGAAGCTTACAACAACATAATTTACCTTACACTTCTGGAGGTCAGAAGTTCAAAATGGGTCTGAACGAATCAAAGTAAGGGGTCTCAGGGCCATGCTCCTTCTGGGGGCTCCAGGGGGAACTCTGCTTTTCTAGGGCCACCTGCAATCCTTGGCTCGTGGCTGCTTCCTCCATCTTCAAGGCAAATTAGTGTTTTCTTCCATCCCCATGTCTCCTTCTCTGACTCTGACCCTCCTGCCTCCCTCTCACAAGGACCCTGGGATTACAATGCTGTGTTCACACTGTGCCTGCCCAGTTAATCAGGGTAATCCCCCCTCTTCGGGGACCTTAACTTAAACACACCTGCAAAGTCTCTTTGGCCACTTAAGGAGCCATAGTTCCAGGTTCCGGGTTAGGAGGTGGTCATCTGTGAAGGCTGTTGTTCTGCCCACCAGGTGATGACAGTTCTGACCTCAGAGGATGGAGGTGAAGGTCAAGGGAGGACATGCATGTCAAGTGTTTCACACAGAGCCTGGGACACACTGCTGGTGGTGGTGGTTGCCCTCCAAGTTCTCCTTCCCTGCCTTCACTCCAGCCACGGAGCACGGTTACCTTCAGGCCAGCACCTGTTCTAGCGCTTTGCATCAGGACCCCTTTAACCCTCACAGCAGCGCTGCAGAGTAGATATATGATCCCCACCCCAGAGGAAGACCTTGGGGCCCAGACAGGCAAAGTACGTCCCCTGTGGCCACTCAGCTCCCAAGACAAAGACAGACTGCGGCCTGGATGTGAGCCAGAGCAGCGGCACCGCACTCCCTCCCACAGCCCGGTGCCCAGCCTGGCACCCCGCGGCCACTCGCACACGTGGGTTTCCCTTCTCTTTGCTCCACAGGCCCTTGGCAGAGGATTCTGCCTTCTCAGAGTCCTCCCTGCCAAGATCCACAGGCTTTCTGTTGTGATTTAGAGACTCCGGTGAGCCCAAGGACGAGGCAGGGGGCCCCGGCTCACCTCCACTCCCCATGACCCTGCAGCCCCCCTGAGCACCCCCATCCCGGGGCCTCCCCTTCCCCACCTGCATCTTCGTCAGCTCCCGAGAACTCAGGGGATCTAAATTTAGACCTTGTGCTCTGTTAACTCTGTGAAGAATGCCAATTAGCATAACAATTCTTCCTGCAATTAAGTTGGAGGGGGGTGGTGAGGAGGTGGTGCTTCGTCCAAGAGGAAATTACACTGGGAGGCCTCTCTTATTGCTAGTTTTTGGAGGCCTCGCTCGGGGTGTCTACTTGGCATAACTCTCTTCTTGGATGGCTGGATCCAGCAAAATGCCTATTTGGGGCGGAGGGAGGGAGCGCTTGTCTCTCACCTTATTGTGATGTGTTATTGGTGCATGCACTGGCGTGCGGCTTGGAGCCCTGCATGGCCATGAATTAGATTTTATAAGCAAGCTGTCACCTGCTCTGAGAGGTGTGAAAAAATTATGAACTGCATTGTCCTGGAAACCACAAAACAGCACTTCCTCCCTGAAGTAAACACATAAGTTTGGGATATAAAGTTGAAATGAAGTTACTTTCGGAATTTAGATTTATTTGTTTAGGGAGATTTGCCAGTTATCTGGCTTGACCCAGCAAGAGAAGCAGACTCCAGCTGCTGCTTCTGTCCCTCCCGGGGGCACACCGGGAAGTCTGACCGCACTACGCCCCCCCCCCCCCCGCCCCGCCCCGCAGCCCCACTGCTGGCCGGGCTGAGGTGGGGAGACCAGGACGGCTGGGTGGGGGAGACCGCGGAGCCAGGGAAGGAAAGACTCTGGACCAGCTGCCTCCTGACAGCCCTCCGTGCTTACAGACAGCTCTTATGAGCTAGGGTTCCTCCCTCTGGAGGGAGTTTTCTTGAATACTTTCATGGTGCTTGTGCGTGCGTGTGTGTATGTGACTCAACCTCCACTCTCATCTCCCTCTTTTGGGTGTGCTTTCTGAGTGGCATGAAACAGGGAGGGACTCTCTCCTCCACTGCTCTGGTCATAATACCTGTATCAATGCAGCCTAACTAAGGTCACTTTTTAAAACGTCCTCACTTGAGTACATTTTCTATTGCTTTTTTTTTTTTTTTTTTTTTTTTTTGAGGGAGAGAGGACAGAAGAGAGAAACATTGGTGCAAGAGAGAAGCCTTCCATATGCACCTGGACCAGACATTGTAAGCACCCACCCTGGGGGTCGTATGTACCCAGGCCAGGACCAAACCCACAACCTACGTATATGCTCTGACCAGGAATCGAACCCACAGCCTTTTGGTTAGGGGATGACACTCCCACCACCTGAGCCACATCAGCCAGAGCACGGTCACATTTTTGTAAGGAGCCATATGACATTCTTGACTCATGGGGAGCTTGTGGACAGTTTAAAATAATGGTAAGGAAAGAGTCCATCCACCCATTCACTCATTTACTCATTCTCTGTTTGTATGAGGCATTTTGTTAGCCTCTGGGGATACAAGTTAGAGATGAATCAGACCTAGTCCCAGCCCCAAGGGAAGGCAAAGACTAGCCAGGGAGAGAGACATGGGCCTGGGATGTGGCCTGAGAGGCACTGGAGTGAGGGGGATGTCTGGGGAGTCTTTGCCCAAGGGGTGAGAGGTGTTACTGGCCTTGAAGGGTGTGCAGAACGTTGTCAGCTCATGTTTACAAGAACCTCTGCCAGGTAGGTCCTTCCATCTTTTGTGCCTGAAACTCTGGTCTTTGATCATAAGGGTGGAATATTAATTGATGCTAATGAAGGGGCTGTCTTGATGCTGGTCCATCAGCGATGAGCCTGGGATGCTCCATTTAGGTGAATGAGCTCCTGCCTTGTTTGGGGTCATTCATGGACCCTTCCCAGGTGCTTTCACCTGTGCTCACTCGTGTCACTGAGAAACACTGTGACTAGGAGAGGGCCGGTCTGAGAAGCTCGAACAAGTCCCTTCAGTGGTCCAAGTGCACAAGTCTGCTCCTCTGCCCCACTCTTGTCCTCCGTGGCCTCCCATCTGTCCCCTCACCAGGCTTACAAGCTCTTTTGCTTGCTGCCTGATACTTTCCCCCACCGGGAGCTCTCCTAGCTGCCCCTCAGTGCCCCGGGGCTCACCAGTGCCCTGTGCTGAGTGCTTTCTCCTTTCTGGGCCTCTGCGAATGCCTGCTGGACACAGATGTGTCACTCAGTTCGTGTAGTTTTTTAACTGAGGCTTTGGAAGTTTCCGTCATTACCCAGGGTTGTAGGGCCCGAATGTGGGAGACTGGGTTCTGGTGTCACGTCCCATCCGTGCTTCCTTTCTCCTTGGGACAATGTCCTTGGATGGAGGTCTCCTGTTACCTAGTCAGTTCATGACTTTAATTTCTGGACATGGGTGGGGACTCGACCTGACAAGTGGCCAGTAGGTGGCTCGACCCATGTTCTCACTCATATGACCTGCCGAGAGGTGGCATGTGACCTGCTATTTGGTTGACACTTGGTCTGACCCATGTCCCACTACAGGGCCTAACATGTGGACACAGGGACACAGAAGCTGGAGTCTAGCCCATCCCAGAGCCTTGAGCTGTCCGGTCACCCCTGCTCTCTGGAGCTGAACCCACGGGAGAGGCAGACAGGCGGGCTGTCCCTGAGAGGCAAGACTGCCTTCTTGTGGGAATGAGGCCCACCACGTCCTGTTGGGCAGATGTGATGGTGCTCGGAACACACACACACCCCCCTGTACACACCTACACACATGTGCATGCTGACACACACACATACACTCACAGGTACACATGCACACACTGCTCACACACCCACGTACACATCTATGTACATATAGTCTTACACACACACTCGCGGGCTGGCACCCTCTGCATCGCCATGCGGAGCAAGCTACTGGCTCTCAGTGATGATGGATGCGACTCCGCACGGCGCCCAGCCCTGCCTCCCCCAGCATTCCGCGCAGGGGACTCGCTGAGTAAACGGCTCTGCCCGGCTGCCTGGCAGGGGTGGTAGCTGCTGGGGCCGGGGGAGGGAGGGAGGAGTGGAGCCATTTGTCTGGGGCCCCGGGAGGGGAGTTGGCCACTTACAGCCGTGATGGATGGCGATTCCGCTCTGCCATCTGTTGGGGCTGGCGGGCTGCTTAGCACAGCACAGCACACCTGGCCGGGGCGTCCCTGCGGGGCTGCGCCCGCCTTTGCTGGGGCCTGGGGACCCGGCTCCCGACACACCTCAGGTGGGAGGCTGGCGGGAGGAGCTATGCGGTGCTCCCTGGGCCTCATAAAGGAAAGATTGCCCGCACTCCCCAAAGAGGGCCTGGCGGGCCAGTGCTGGCCCTCGCAGGGCTGTGCCCGGGCATTTCTGGCAAGGTAGAGCCTCTCAGAACTTAGCTGTCCCTTCCCTTGGCAAGGAATGTATGCTAAGCCCTCGGCACAGTATCTAACACCTGTGCTCGGTGGAAACAAAGCAAGTTGGACCACACCTCACACCCAGCCCCTGGGAGTGTGGGGGCAGAAGATGTTTTCAAGGTCACCTGGCTGCCTGGGTGGAGGATGGAGGGTGTCTGGGCCCACCAGCCGCACCTTTGTCTGTGCTGTACCCACCCGTTAGGGTCCCAGAACACTAGTTACAAGGATCCCTGAAGGCCGCCTCCCCGAAGTCCTCTGATTTGCAGATGAGACGCCGAGGGGGCACCCAGAGAGGAGGGGCAGCGCCCTGTCCTTCCTTCTCTAACCCCTGTGCCCTCCGCAGCTGCCTGGCTGGGCCTGTAACTGCACTTGGTCAGCCGGGCCCTGCTCTCGTGCTTGAGCGTCAGTGGGTGTCCCCTCCTCAGGGCTCTGCCGCTCCACCCCGAACCTTCTTCCGCTGGGCTCACCCCAGCCTCTCCTGAATGCCATGCTGCATAGCTTCTACCTCCTCTGGGAGCCACCTCACTGTCCACGCCACAGAGTCCAAGCCCCACACTCTGGGACCTGCTCCTCCTGTGCAGGACGGCAGCCCAGTGGAGCCAGAGCAGTGCGGGGCACAGGTCTGGGGCAGTGGGGGTGGGGTGGGGTGAGGTGGGACAGCTTGGGGCCTGCGGAAGCAGCCGCTCCAGGCTGGCCAGTGATGAGCTGACCCCCAGCCTGGGCTTGGGGTTGAGTTTAGATTGAGCCCACCCACAAAACAAAAGGTGGGATATTTCCCTCTCCCCTGATTCTGCAGGGGCACACCCGTAGCTGGTCCAGGCATACGTGCTGATCCAATATACAGTGGGGTCAGCGGTGCTTCAGATGGAGTGGACAGCACCAGGAGAGGCCCGGTGGCAAGAAAGTCACCTGAAACCACAGCAAATTCTGTTTGGCTGAAGTAGAAGTTGCACAGAGACATCACATTTTGTCCCTGCCCTTAAGGAATTGCTTCATTGTGGAGAGGGGAAATGTGGGTATATGGCAGAGAATACAAGGGAGAGAGTAAAATCCCCATAATTCAGAAGGACTTAGGAAGAGAGGATACGATATAGCTGCAATCTGGCAGGGCTTCTTGGGGGAGGTGGCACTTTAACTTTCAGGTCTTGTTGGAATATCCTCTCCTGTAGGACCTAGGTGCATGTGACAGCCTCAGGGACCTCATCCTCCCTCTGAGCTCTGAATAAGAGAAAGGTAAACCCCATTGGCCCCGTGTGTGCCAGGTAGGCGGGAGCTCCATCCCTCCAGAGAGCATTCTCAGGACAACCTTGGAAGAGGCATTATTGTTTCCACTTTGCAGCTGAAGAAAGTGAGGCTCAGAGAGGTGAGGTGATTTGCCCAAGGTCGTGGAGCAGGGATGGCACAGCTGGGTCTCTGTCGGACTCCAAAGACAATGTGTGCTTTTCCAGCACCATTAACACCCTGTGGGAGACTCAGCGTCTGGCAGGCAAGTGGAGCTGCCCAGCGAGGGGTTGGTTCAACGGTTGGCACTGGCCACTGGAGGTGAGCGCTGAAATGCCAAGCCTGCTTCTGGACGTGACAGCTTTGCTTTGTGTGCTGGGCAGCTGTGGGCTGCAGCATCCGTGAGCTGGGGAAGGCTGGCTCCCTGCAAAAGGCAGGATCACAATTTGGCTCCTCTTAATTGATTTGCAAATGTACTGAAGAATTGTGGTAATTCCTTTAGATTTTACTCTCATTCAAATTTTAGACGTAAACATAATGAGAAAGGAAAGTCAGCGCTGGATAATGGAGGAAGAAAAAGGTCTAGCATTTTATTTTATTTTTACCCTGGGCATAAGAAAAGCTAAACTCACTATGAATACCTCATTATTTGAATTTCAAATATTTCTCTCGAGTTGAGCACAAAAGGAAACTTAAAAAAATATTAACACACACTCACACATGCATACCCCAAACCATTCCTCCTCTCGAGTGTGTGACTCAGAATGTCCTAGTTTAGGCTGTAATAGTGCAATTTGCAAGAATCAATCAGCCCTAGATAGATGTGTTTACTCAAAACTGCTTAGAAAGGAGACCAGTCAAAAGAACATTAATATCTTAAAACATTGAAATTATCTTTACTGAAGAGCATTAGCTGTAAGCATTAATATTTGGGAATTCTTTTGCTTGCAAAGTATCAACTTCAGCTGAGCCCACAGGTCAGGGTGGGGAGGGAAGTGAGGAGGTGGTTCTGCAGAGGGAAGGGCAGCATGCTGGCAGGAGCTCAGGATCTGAAGTCCTCCCTTCAGCCCCTCCCTCGCTCACTCACAGGGCAGTTACTGGGCAGTGTGGCGTGCAGGTTGGAACCAAGGGCTCCAGCAGACCCAGGTGAAAGTCCCTGCTCTACCAATTTATTAATGGGCCACTCTGAGTCAGTGATTTAACTGCTCAGGGCCTCAGTTTCTCCATCTGTATAATGGGATTAATAACAGTGTTAGGCAAAGAGTGTCCTCTTAACACACTTAGTATGGGATCAATTCAAAATAAGTCCTCAATAAGTGGTAGTGATTTCATTGCCTTTTCTATCGAATGGTCCCATGTACCAGGTACAGGTACTGCTGCGTGTGGGGATAAAATGGTAAACCAAACAGACATGGCACCTCTGCTTCCGAAGCTTATCACCTAGTGGGGAAAGGGAGCGATTACAACATCAGGTTGCTCAGAAGCTGGCTGAGTCCACTCCTGAGCTGTGGCCTGGGCAGGTCACCTAACCACTGTGATTGTGACTCTTCATCTGCGGTGAGGAGACTGCCTGTGACCCAGGGAGGCTGTGAAAACCTCCCAGGAGGAATAAAGCACAAGAGGGAGTTCTGGAAACACTGAAGCGTTCTGTTGTGTAAGAGCAAGGTGCTAGCTAAGGAAGGCTGTGTTCCGGTGTGTTTCACCCTTCCAGGCCCAGGACCCAGATGGAATCAGGAGTGAACACCAAGGAGTCTTCTTCCTGCTGGGCCAGGTTTTCCAAGACTCTCCGGCTACAACTGAATGGCATTGGGTCCATCATACTAGGTGTTTGTATGTAGTTCTGAGGGTGGTGGTGGGTTGATGGAGGCTTTAAAGTTGGAAAGTGATGGTATCAGAATCCCCAGGTTTGGGGCCAATTCTGACTGTGTATGGAGGGTGGGCAGGAGGAGTGACCCTGGAGGCAGAGGGCTCAGAGATAGGTGACAAGGACTCTGACCGGCTTTCATCTGCGTTGCATGTCCTCTGAGCCTTCTTCTCAATTGGCCTCATCCTTGGTTTTCTACTCTTGCTCTGCCGAGCCCAGTTTTAGCAAGAATCCTGGCCGGCCACTTGAGTAAGAATCCCCCCCCCACCTTTGATACTGAACTCTCTTAGTGGTTTTCTGTCCACTGACCCTCTCACCCCGCCCCTTGGCCATAAATCCCCCATTGCCTCTGCTGTGCTTGGAGCTGCACTCAGCCCCGTCCAGAAGTCTCTCCCCTCTATTGCAGTGGCCCAGATAAAATCCATCTGGCCATTTTTAGCAAGTGTCCAGCACCGTTTTACTTTGACACGGGGCAGAAGCCAAACCAAGCATGAGGTGATGACTGAGAGACTGGAGGAGAGGGTACATGCTTTGAAGGTAGAATAGAAAGATTGGGTCAAACAGAGGATGGAGTTGAGGACCCAGGTGAAGCAACGGACATGTGGAATCTGGGAGGGAGAGTGGCTTTTGGGGCGAGAATACCAACTCTGGTCTTGGTCTGTTGGATTTGGCCCACTTTGCCTTTGGTGCAATGGCTCCCATGTGCTCCTTCCAGATACCACCCCTTTTGAGCTTCCCCACCCCATTCCCAAGATGACCACTGAGCTGCGTCTAGGCCTGCTGTCTCAGCAGCTCCCCTTCCCCTCATCAAAAGGGTGTGTGTTATTCCCTCAACCTGTGCTCCCTCCCTGTGTCAGGTGCCTAATTTAAACAGCAAATCTGGGATAAGAGATGCATGCCTCCCTCCACTCAGCAGATGTATTTGCATTTTAACAGGGACATTTAGGAGGTACTTCCTTTACCCCAAAGACAATGAAATGAGGTTTCAGAGGCCAGAGACTAATGGTGGAGGAAAGATTTAGAGAGTAGTGCAAAGAGCATGGGCTTTGAAATCAGGCCAAGTTGAGTTCAAGTCCAGGGTCAGAGGAATGCTTACTCTTGGCCTGGCTGCTTCAGTGGGGGCACTGTTGCCTCGCTTGAGCAGCTAACCTGCCATACTTTGCACATTCCCTCACCTTTCTGGACCTCGATTTTCTCATAGGGAGGGGGCATCACCATACCTCCCTCAGGAGCAGGTGCACAAAGCTTCCCTGTGACAGTAAGTGTCCCCTCATCCCCCTGCTGCAGCACACACACTCTCGGGTCCTCTCCCTCAGGGGTAGCCACCTGCTCACTATGTACCTTTCTCTCCCTTGACCTTTGTGTGTGCTTGGTGTTTGGCTGGAGTCCCCAGTGCAGGAGAGTTCCAGCTGGCAGGATTTGTTGTTTCTGAAGACGGAGTGGAGAGGCCCACCCATGTGGCATTGCAGGCCAGGAGCAGAGGAAGCTGGGGTTCGAAGAAGGCGGCCCTATAATTAATCCCCCGGCTTTCTCACCACCATTGTCTCTTCCCTATTGAGATTGGCCAATTAGCAGTTCCGCACTCCTCTGTGCAGCAGCCACTTATTAGCCAAGACAAAGGCCGCATTGATTCCAATTTGTCCTGAATTTGGCTGTCTCTGAAGTTGAAGATTGCATTTGGGTAGCAGCGCTGGGGAAGAAATGTAGGGGCAGCATAAAAGAGAGTGCCTAAAATTAGTTGAAATAATTTTAGTTCTTTTGTGGATGACTAAACTAAATATAAACAGAAGAGAGAAGAAAAATCTTCATAATGTTAATTACCATAAACATTAAGTACCCAAAAATGAGGCATACAATTTGTTTGGTGACACTCTGATAATTAAATCATTTTCTCCCATTGAGGATCCTTGCAGGTCCGTGTGGAGCCGGGCTCTCCCTGAGAGGTTTTCTCTGGCCCCGAGGGATGCTCAAAATTCTGTGTCCCCGGTTTCTACACCCATGGTTTTTCTTCAGGCCAGGTGAGCCATGCTGTGTTATCGTTCACTTGAGTAATCATTCAAGTGATCCTGGGTCTTGGGCCAGCCTGTCTAATTGAAGGCCCACCCGTGACAGAGAGGTTAAATCAGGATGTACAAAACATAGAGTGTGGGTGTGTGTGTGTGTGATTGTGTCAGTGTGTGGCCATATTATGAAGGTGAGTGTGTGTGAGTTCATGGGCATGCCAGTGTGAAGATGCGGTTGAGTGTGCATGAAGGTGCCTGTCTCAGCATCTATGGGTCCCGATGGAGCAGGTCTGTGTGCGATGGCATGGCACCCACATTTGAGTATCTGCAAGTCCTGGCCCTCTCGATGGTCTGTAAGCCAAGCTCAGATCATGGCTTTGTCTCTTCTCGGTGGGGTAGCAGGCTCCAAAGGTGACCCTTAACAAACCCTGCCTCCTGGTATTCACACCACTTTGTGGTCCCCTCCCATGGGAAGTCTGGGCTGGCCTGTGACTCTTAACAAAGACAATGCAGAGAAGTGGCACTGGGCCATGTCCTGGCCTAAGTTTTAGGAAGTCTTGAAGCTTCTTCTTCTGTGCTTTTGGGATTCCTGAGCTGGCTGCTGTGCTGGAGAAACCACAAGAAACGATTACATGGAGAAGACCTGATGCTCCACAGAAAGGGAGAAGAACCCCCACCTTTCATCCACTCCCATTAAGCACAAGGCATGTGAATGACCCACCTTGCACGTCCAAGCCCAGCCAAGTCCCAGATGACTGCACACCCCGCTGACATTACAGGAGCAGAATAACCGCCCAGCTGAGCCCAGTCACCCCTCAGAATCAACTCTTAATAAAATGGCTGCTGTCTTGAGTCCCTATGTTTTGGGGTGATTTGTTAGCCACTACAGATGATTAAAATACTTGAGTAACAGGTCCTCGTTCCATCTCTCTAGCCCCATGCAGGAAAGGGCTGCTGATCTGGGATATGTGTGAGGGATTTCAGGGCAGATAAGGTACTGAAAGTGGCAAAAGCCACTGCTTCTTACCCCTACCCCTTCCTGTCCTCCCTGGGAGGAGGCTGGGCTCAGGCTTACCTTAGTCTAGGTGAATGGCTGATGGCTGGTGTCTGGTGTCTTCCCTGGCAGTCACTGCAGAGCAGGGTTGCAGGCCTGTTGGAATTCCACCAGCATGCCACCTGGCAGACAGGCACCCGTCTGAGTGGGTAATTTCATCACGGAGGAGAGGCTTTCTGCACGGTGCCTGGAATCCTGATGGGTGAGGCCACCCAGAGAACACATTTAACCCTGGGAGCATGGTGGCTGGGCCTCAGCTGGTGCCCAAGCTTGGGTTCCCACCCTGGGATTCAGATCCATTTGAGGAGGGAGGGACGGTGGGAGGGAGGGAGGGGGGGAGAGAGAGAGAGAGGGAGAGAGGGAGAGAGGGAGAGAGGGAGAGAGGGAGAAATCGGTTCATGGCAAGGGAGGATAGACGTGAGCTCAGGGTGTTTTCTGTGGGAGGGGTCCCCAGTACAGCCCCTGGGCCTGGCTCGAGTTCTGGGGCAAGGAGCCTGAAGCCAGTGAGAGAAACTCAGTGGCTCTGAGTTTCTAGGTGCCTTCTGAGTTTCTCTGCTTTCTAAGGCTGCGAGGAGCAGAAGCCCACTTAAGCTGGCTTCAGCAGGACAGGAACTGAGTAGTGAAGATGCGGGGCGAGTCCGGGACGTGCAGGACTGGAATGTGGGCGGCCAGGAGCTCCTCCACTCTTCATTTCTGTTTCTCCCCTCTCTCAGCATGTCGCCTTCCTCTGCTTCTCCCCACTCAGAGTCCAACACGATGCCCCCCAGACCCTGGGTTTATGTGCACAGTTCCAGCCGCCTGCAGAAAGGAAATGGCATTTGGCAGTCCTCATTTCAGAGAGCTCTGACTGGTTCTGCTTGGCGGGGTGTCTACCCTGACCCACTCAGCTGGGGCAAGGGCACGGTCCGCGTATTCCAAATGTGATTCCATTTCCAGAGCATGGCGGGGCCATCCCTGACTTCCAGTTTCCTGAGAGCTGTCCACTGATCCACAACCACTGGGCCATTGAGTATTTAGGCCAGGGTCTGCATGGGCCCACGTTTTTTGCTGCAATGGGCAGGGTTGTGGCAAGAGTGACACTGGCAAGGCGCCTAGAGAGTCAAGCTTAAAAAGTCATTCAGTCTGGGTGACTATGCCCAGCAGCACCGTGCACCACCCTGAGCGTGGGCACCTCCTTAAATTTTGCACCCTAGGTGCCTCATTTGCCTGCCTCTAGTCACAGCCCTGGCAGGGGCATCTGCACCCCCGCCGCACATGGCACTGGTGCGCTGGACACTGGCTCCCTCAGGGCAGCAAGTGGATGCCCACAGGGTGGCGCCTGGCTGTGGGAGGTATGGATGGCTCCTCTGCTGTGTGTGGGGTTGGCCGTAAAGGGGCCATCGTTTCAATGAGTCGTGATGAAGCAGAGGCCACACGGTGGCCTGAGTGCTCATGAAGTGCTCCTGGGAGGTTCTAGATTTGTGGGGGGACTTAAGGTGGGATGGGGGGTGGAGTTCTAGCCTAGGTGGAGGGCAGGGCCCTAGATGACAGCTTGTTACTTACCATAACCTTGTTCTTCTTTCTCAGGCTGGGGTGGCTTGGAAAACAGGTCACATCACCGCGACGCCCAGAGTCACACTTTCCCAGGCTCACAGTCATCTGGTCATCACGACGGTCCTGGGCATGGGTAGGCATCATCATCTCACATGTATTTAGGAGCAAGCTGGGAGGGCTCAGAGGGCCACGCCGCTTGCTTGGCAGTTCACAGAGTGGATGTTTAGGACTGGAAGGGTCCACAGAGAGCTCTGTTTCAACCTCCTCTCCGTACATGTGGGGAAACCGAGGGCTGGAAGGTTGAAGTGTATACTCACGGTCACACATTAAGTTAAGCAATGGAAATAAACCTCACTGAATCTTCCTCTTTATTTTCCAACTGCTATCTACCTTGCACAACCCAAAGGAAGCTCAACCAGTACACCTTGCATTTTCAAACTGGGGACAAAACTTTCCCAACCTGGAATGTGGACAGTTAGTGCCCAAACTCTTGCAGGCTGTTTTGGCAACTGCACCAGGCTTCTCTGCCTGATTCCCCTCCCTTCCCTCACATCCTCCAGGAGGCTCTTTGATTTGAGCTGGTATAGGCAGCTCAGCCAGGACTTGGATCAGGTCCTCCTCAGCTAGAAGATTCCATCCCTGCTCCTGGTGGCCCCCAGGAGCTCTCCACAATGTGAGGGAAAGCAGAAAGGCCAGGCAGGTAGCAGCATGAAGGACCCACCAGCAGTATTCACCCTCTTTTGGCCTTTGCCCAAGCCCCGGGTTCAGGCTCTCTGCCGGTCTTTGCCCAAGCCCCAGGTTCTCTGCCAGGCAACCACCGCGACTCTGAAGCTTGAACCCACATTACTGCTCTTTTAAAAAATGATAAATTTTAAAGCAGTAAAATCTGCACATTAAACACTTCATGCTGGCTGCAGCAGCAAGGGCTTTGCCAGGGGAGCTTCTTTTATCTCCAGGCTCACGGAACTTCACCTCTAAAACACATTTGCAGAGGATATGCTGTGGGCTTGAAGGAGAAGCAAAGCAACGCTCCTCTAAATAGCCCTCGGGTCAAGGAGGAAATCGCAGTGGAGAGAGGGAAATATGTTGAAGCAGACATAAATGAAAATAGGGACGAATCAAAACTTGTGGGAATGTAGCTAAAAGAGTACCTGGAGCTGGTGTTCTTAACCTGGGGTGAGAATTCAGGGATCCTGTGAACTCGGTTGAGAAAATAATTATGTATTTATTTTAAATAACCCGGAGCAGAAAGGTAGCATTTTCTTCCGTTAGGAATGTAGACAAAGGCCCATTGGTTTAGTCATATGTGTGACATGGTGGCCAATACGGCTCACAGACACAGGATCGGCCCTGTCCACCAGTTTCGGGACCCAGATGACGAACTTTCTCTGCCTTGGTCTCAGATGTGCCCTCCGGCTTGTCTAGACACAGGGATACAAATGGCAGCAGTTTATATATATGTATTTTATTGCTTTATGAGCTGTGTCAGCATCAGCATGGAGGAAAGATGCCTAGAATTTCGCTAAAGAGGAGGCATGGGCAAGATTTTCAGGTTGCCATGCATAAAAATGTCCACAGGTGTATCTCACAAAGAGGCCAATTTACTGGATCATAACAGCAGTCTGAAAAGGTCTCAGAGGCCCTTTTTCATTTTGAATATAGATTCACAGGAAGCTGCAAAGATAGCAGGGAAAGATCGAGGGGACCCCTCATCCAGTTTCGCCCATTGGCGACCTCTTCTATAAATGTAGTACAATAGAAAAATCAGGATATTGCCGCTGACAGCCAGTGTGCAGGTAGTTGGTTCCATGTGATTTTTATCATGAGCGTAGCTTTGCGTAACCACCACCGCAATCGAGATGTGGAACTAGTCCATCACGACAAAGATCTTCCTTGTGCTATCCTTCAGTCACATCCTTCCTGTGACCACCTCTACCCCTGGCAACCATTGAGTCAGTCTCCATCTTTATAATTTTGTCATTTCAAGAACAGTGTATAAATGCAATCACCCAGTGTGTCATATTGGTCTTAGCTCATCAATAACCAACGTTGTGGCCAGGGCAGCCCTATGGTTTTGATGATAACTGCCAGACACCCTTTATCTGGTCATGTGGCTGACAATGTTTTTATTGGAGAGTCATTTTTTTAATCCTCACCCCAGGACGAGGATTTTCATTTGCTTTTTTAGTGAGAGGAAGGGAGAGAGAGGAACATCGATGGGAGAGAAACATTGATTGGTTGCCTAATATGCACCCAGACCAGGGATCCTACATGTGCTGACTGGGAGTTGTATGTGCTGCATCTTGATGGCGGATGAACCCCCAACCTGGATATGTGCCCTGATTGAAAATCGAGCTCGCAGCCTTTTAGTTAGGGGAGGACACTCCAGCCGCCATGCCACAGGGGCCAGGGCTGGATAGTCATCTTTGAAGTGGATGCCTCACAATTCAAGCTTAAGTTGTGCAATTGCATTACAAACCCCCCCCCCCAAAAAAAAAAAAACGAAAAACCAGCTGTCAGCATTTACACTCTACCCAGAATGAGACTTTTTAGATTGGCCTTTTTCCCTTAGATAACGTCTTTGAGGTATATCCATGTTGATATGTTATCCATATCAACAGGTTATTCTTTTTTCATGCTTCAGAGTATTTCACAACATGGGTGTACCACAGTCTGTTTACTCGCGCACCGACTGCGGGACATTTTGGTCGTTTCCAGTTTTTGGCTGTGGACAATGATGTATGTGTTTTTGTATGGACATGTTTAATTTATCCAGGATGAATGAATGCCCAGGAATACAAATGCTGGGTTCTATGGATGTTCGATACAATTTAAAAGAAACTTCCAGTCTCCTTTCCAGATTGCAGTACCATCTTCCATTTCCACCGCCAGAGGAGAAATCTGGTTTCCCCGAATCTTCGCCAGCGTTTGGCATTGTCACTGTTAATTAAACCTGCCGTAGTGGATGTGTAGCAACACCTTATTGCTGTGGTTTTAGTTTGCTTTCTACGGTGGCCAGTGATGTTGAAGTTCATGTGCTTATTTGCCACCTTACGTTCTCTTCAGTGAAATGTCTCCTCATGTCTTTTGCCCATTTTCTAATTGAATTATTTGTTTTTCATACTGCTCAGTTTTTAAAAGTTTTGGTAAAATACACATATTGTAAAATTTACCATCTTAACCATTTTTAAGTGTACAGTTCTGCAGTGTTAAGTATTTACATTGTTGTGCAACCAATCTTCAGAACTTTTTCATCTTGCAAGACTGAACCTCTATCCCTATTAAACAACTCCCCATTTCCCTTTCCTTCAGTCCCTGGGAACTACCATACTACTTTCTGTCTCTACTAATGTGACTATTGTAGATAACTCATATAAGTGGAATCATATAGTATTTGCATTTTGGGGCTGGCTTAGTTCATGTAGCATTGTGTCCTCAAGGTTTGTCTGTGTTGTGGCATATGCCAGAATATCTTTCCTTTTTATGGCTGAATAATACTCCATTGTAAGTACATAACATATGTTGTTTATCCATTCATCCATTGATGGACACTTGGATTCCTTCCATCTCTCTTTTTTTAAAAATATATTTTATTGATTATGCTATTACAGTTGTCCCATTTCTCCCCCATCATTCCCCTCCACCCTACACACCCTCTCCCACCCACAGTCCCCCCTTTAGTTCATGTCCATGGGTCATAAGTTTTCTAGCTTCTACATTTCCCATACTATTCTTGCCCTCCCCCTGTCTATTTTTTTCCCATTATCTATGCTACTCATTCTCTGTACCTTTTCCCCCTCTCTCCTCCTCCCACGCCCCTGTTGCTAACCCTCCATATGATCTCCACTTCTGTGGTTCTGTTCCTGTTCTAGCTGTTTGCTTAGTTTGCTTTTGTTTTAGGTGTGGTTCTTGATAGCTATGAGTTTGTTGTCTTTTCACTGTCATAGTTTTATCTTCTTTTTCTTAAGTCCCTTTAACATTTCATATAATAAGGGCTTGGTGATGATGAACTCCTTGAACTTGACCTTATCTGAGAAGCACTTTATCTTCCCTTCCATTCTAAATGACAGCTTTGCTGAATAGAGCAATTTTGGATGCAGGTCCCTGCTTTTCAAGATTTCAAATATTTCTTTCCAGCCCCTTCTTGCCTGGAAGGTCTCTTTTGAGAAATCAGCTGACAGTCTAATGGGAACTCCTTTGTAGGTGACTGTCCTCTTACCCCTTGCTGCTTCTAGAATTCTCTCCTTCATTTATCTTGGCTAATGTAATTCTGATGTGCCTTGGTGTGTTCCTCCTTGGGTCCAACTTCTTTGGGACTCTCTGAGCTTCCTGGATGTCCTGGTAGTCTATTTCCTTTGCCAGATTGGGGAAGTTCTCCTTTATTATTTGTTCAAATAAGTTTTCCACTTGTTGCTCTTCTTCTTCTCCTTCTGGGACCCCTATAATTAGGATGTTGGGACGTTTAACGATGTCCTGGAGGTTCCTAAGCCTCTCCTCATTTTTTTGAATTCTTGTTTCTTCCTCGTTTTCTGTTTGGTTGTTCGTTTCTTCCTTCTGGTCCACTCCATTGATTTGAGTCCCAGTTTTCCTCCCATCTTTATCGGTTTCCCATGCGTCTTCCTTCATTTCACATATTGTAGCCTGCATTTTTTCCATCTAATTTGTGAGCAAAGTCAACCAATTCTGTGAGCATCCTGATCACCAGTGCTTTGAACTGTGCATCTAATAGGTTGGCTAACTCTTCACGGCTTAGAGGAATTGGCTCTGAGGCTTTCATTTGTTCTCGGGTTTGAGCCATTTTTGGTCGTTTTTTGTTTTGTTTTGTTTTGTTTTGGTTTTAGTCTGCTCACGGCTATTACATGGTAAGGGGTGGAGCCTTAGGTGTTCCTCAGGACGGGGCAGCCCAGTCACTGGGTTGTGACGCTGTATGTGGGGGCGGGGTCCGAGAGGGAACAATGGCGCCTGCTCCGCTCTCTCCTGGATTCAGTCCCTTCCGCCACTTCCCCTTTGCCAGGACCATCTGTGCGCGCGAATGTGGGACTACCTGGTCAGCCAGCCGCCTTGTGCGGCCTCACTGGGTCTGCATAGTTGCCCCCCTGTGCCCGGGGTCTGCCAGCCACCTCCTGTGCACCTGGGAACTGCCAGCTGCTGCTGCTTGCGCTACTGGGTCCGCACCTCCACCTTTTCCAGCCTCGACTCTGCCCCTCTTACCGGTCTGGACGAATGGTTGTTGGACTTCTGTACAGTTCAATTTTCTATGAGTTCTGGTTGTTTTCTTGTTTCTAAATATTTGTTGTCCTTAATTTTGGTTGTGAGAGGAGGCACAGTGTGTCCGCCTATGCCTCCATCTTGGCCGGAAGTCTCTCCTTCCATCTCTTGACTGCTGTAAACAATGCTGCTATGAACGGGGATGAGTGGATATCTCTTTGACACCCTGCCTTCAATTCTTGTGGATGTATACCCAGAAGGGGAATTGTTGGATTATATGATAGCTCTACTTTTAATTTTTTGAAGGATTGTCATACTGTTTTCCATAGTGGCTGCACCATTTTACACTTCTAACAACAATGCACAGTGGCTCTAATTCTCCACATCCTTGCCAACACTTGTTATTTTCTGTTTTTTTTTTTTTTTTTTGTAGTGGTCATACTAATGAGTTTCAGGTAATACATTGTGGAATTTTGAGAGTTCTTTTATATTCTAGATACTAGTTGTTTGTGAGATATGTGGTTTGCGAATATTTTGTACCAGTTGTAGCTTATCTATTTTTCTTCTTTACATCTTTTTTCAGAGTAAATTTTATAATCTTGAAGAAATCCAACTTACTGTTTTTTTTCTTTTATAGATCATGCTTTTGGTGTCATGTCTAAGAACTCCTCCATAAACCCTAAGTACAGAAGATTTTCTTCTATGCTTTTGTCTAGAAGTTGTAATAGTGTTGTATTTTAAGTCTATGATACACTCGAGTTAATTTTAATATAACGTATTCAGTTTAGGTCAAGGACCATTTTTTTTTTTGCCTGTGGATATCCAATATCATTTGTTGAAAATGCTATTGTATTCATTTCTTTAGCCTATTAATGTGGTGACTTATACTGATTGGTTCTCAAATATTGAACCAAACTTGCATGCCTGGAATAAGCTCCACTAATCATGATACATGATTTCTTTTATATGTTGTTTCACATATTTTGCAGCTCTTTTGTTTGGTGCATGCACAGTTAGGATTACTATATATTTTGGTGAATTGACCCTTTTATTGTTCTATAATGTCTGTCTCTAGTAATTTCCTATGCTCTGAGTGTACCCAATCTGTTATTAATACAGGCATTCCTGCTTTCTTTCAGTTAATATTTGCATGATATATCTTTACCCATCCTTCACTTTCAACCTGCCTATATTGTTATTTTATTTTTTAATTTTTATATTCATTTTTCTGTTATACTTTTAAAATTTATTTATTTATTTATAATTTATTTATTGTTGTTCAGTTACAGTTGTCTTGCCTTTTTTTCTGTCGAAATATAGTTAGATCATTTAAAAAACTCATTCTGCCAATCTCCATCTTTTATTTGGTGTGTTTAGATAATTTGTATTTAATGTAATTACTAATATGTTAGAACCTGTGTCTACTTTTTTGTTTTTTGTTTTTTTTGTCCCCCCATTTTCTTTTCCTGCCTTCCTGTGGATTACTTGAACATTTTAAGAATTTATTTTGAATTATCTATGATATTTTGAGTGTATTTCTTTATATATATTCCTTTAAAAAGTGGCTGCTCATATATATATATAATCTATTAGTGTTAATGATTTTCAGTTTGAATGATGTATAAGAAATCTTACCTTCCCTTGTATCCCTCTTTTTTCCCCACTGGACAGTGTGATAATTTTTGCTTCACCATCAAATATAATTTAGAAAACTCAAGAGAAGGAGAGTCTATTTTATTTGCCCATATTTTTATACTTTCCATTGTTTTTCTTTCCCCCACCATTCCAAAGATCCTTATTTTATCATTTCCCTCCTGTAGCTCCTTATTGTCCTGTCTTCAAGTTTTAGTTCCTTTAGCCATTCTTTTAAGGTGTATCTGTTGGCTACAAATTCTCTTAGTTTTTCCCCCTCTAGTAATATCTTAAGCTTTTCATTTTTGAAGGATACTGTTGCTGGATATATATAGGTTTGTAGTTTGACAGCTCTTTTCTTTCAATGCTTGAAAAATATTGTGCCACTTTCTCTGGCATCCATGGTTTCCAATGAGAAGTTGCTGATATTCAAATTGTTTTTCCTCTATACGTAAGCAATTATTTTTCTGTGCTTTCAAGATTTGTTTTTAGTTTACTGAAAATTTGGCTATATATATCTTAGTGTGGAATTTCGGGGGATTAGCTTCTTAAATTCATAAGTTTTTATCTTTTGCCAAATTCAGAAAATTTTCAGTCATTACTTCTTTGAATATTTTTTCTAGCCTACTCTTTTCCTTACCATTATGGACTCCAGGGACATGAAAGTTAGATCTTTTATTAAAGTTCCAAGTCTCCTGTGGTTCTGTTCATGGTTTAGTCTATGTTTTATCTGTTGTTCAGATTAGATCATTCCTACTGTTCTGCAGATTTACTAGCTCTTTCCTCAGCCCTCTCCATTCTACTACTGAGCCAATCCACTGAATTTTTAAATTTTCATTATTTTATTTTTTTTTCAGTTTAAAATTTTCTGCTTTATTCTATATATGTTCTATTTTTTTTTTTGCTGAGATTTTTTTTTTTTACAAAATATGTTTCAAATGTGTTTGTAATCATTGTTGAAGTATTTTTATGATGGCTGATATAAAATGCTTGTCAGATGATCCTAACATCCATGTCATCTCTGTGTTGGCATTTTTGATAGTCTTTCCAATTTAAGTTGATATTTCCCTGATTCTTGTTACTTTGAGTGATTTTTTAAAATTAAAACGTGGACATTTAGGGTATGTTGTTATGAGACTCTAGATCTTAATTTGTCTATTTTATCAGGCCTCCTCTGGCATAGCTCTGGTTGGGAGATGGAAGTCCATGTCCCCCAGTCAACCTCCACTGACACCACCGTGGGGGAAGAGCTACCTGTCACTGCTGTGTGGGGCTGGGAGTTCAGACCCCTCACTAGGCCCCTACTGATGCCACCCTGGCTGGATGAGGCAGGTGTGCCTTGTTTCTGTTCCCCACATGGCCTCCACTAACATGATGGGGGGTGTGGTGATACTGGTGGAGATGGTAGAGGTGGTGGTGGTGGTGGTGGTGGTGGTGGTGTTAGTTAGAGTGGCCTCATTAACTCTGGGTGGTGGCGAAAGTCCTGACTCTTCACCAGGCCTCTTCTTATACCACCTCAGCAGGAAGTGGGAGGAGCACCTTCGTACCACTGGTGGGAGTAGAAGTCCCAGCTCCCCATGTTATCTCCATTGACACAACATAGAGAAGCCTCGTTGCCACTTAGTGGGAATTAAATTTCCAGTTCTCCACTTGGCTTTTTAAAAAAAATATATTTTATTGATTATGCTATTACACTTGTCCTATTCCCCCCTTTATACCCCTCCGCCCTGTGCACCCCCTCTCACTCACATTCCTCCCCTTTAGTCCATGGATCATACATATAAGTTCTTTGGCTTCTACATTTCCTTTACTATTCTTAACCTTCCCCTGTCTATTTTCTACCTACCATTTATGCTTCCTATTTTCTGCACCTTTTCCCCCTCTCTCCCCACCCACTCCCCCGCTGATAACCCTCCATGTGATCTCCATTTCTGTGATTCTGTTCCTGTTCTAGTTGTTTGCTTAGTTTATTTCTGTTTTTGTTTTAGGTTTGGTTGTTAATAACTGTGAGTTTGTTGTCATTTTTCTGTTCATATTTTTTTACCTTCTTTTTCTTAGATAAGTTCCTATTTTTTTGTGGGTACTTCTTTATAGGTAACTGTCTCCTTTTCTCTTGCTGCTTTTAAGATTCTCTCCTTACCTTTAATCTTGGGTAATGTAATTATGATGTGCCTTGGTGTATGCTTCCTTGGGTCCAACTTCTTCGGGACTCTGTAAGCTTCCTGGATTTCTTGGAAGTCTATTTCCTTCACCAAATTGGGGAAGTTTTCTTTCATAATTTTTTCAAATAGATTTCCAATTTCTTGCTCTTTCTCTTCTTCTGACACCCCTATGATGCAAATGTTGGACCTCTTGCTGTTGTCCCAGAGGCTGCTTATACTATCCTCATTGTTTTGGATTCTTTTTTCTTCTTGTTGTTCTGCTTGGTTGTTTTTTTGTTCCTTATATTTCAAATCATTGATTTGATTCTTGACTTCATCCATTCTACTGTTGTTTTCCTGTAAATTGTCCTTTATCTCAATTAATGTATATTTTGTTTTTGATTGGTTGTTTTTTATGCTGTTGAGGTCCTCACTAAGTTCCTTGAGCATCCTTAAAACCAGTGTTTTGAACTCTACATCTGATAAATAGCTTATCTCCATTCTGTCTAGCTCTTTTTCTGGTGTTTTGATCTGTGTTTTCATTTGGGCCATATTTCTTGGTCTCTGCATTTTGGCAGCCTCACTGTATTTGTTTCTATGTATTAGGTAGAGTGGCTTTGACCTGTGTCTTAGTAGTGTGGCCTCATGTAGTAGGTGTCCTAAAGGTCCAGTGGCACAGCCATTCCTATCACCCAAGCTGGGTACTCAAGGTGCACCCTTCATGTGGGCTGAGTACACCCTCTTGTACTTGAGACTTGGTTGCTATTGGCAGATTAATGAGAGTGATTTATCCAGGCCAATGAGCTGCAAGAATTGGCTGTGACCACTGACCACCAACCTCCACCCTCTGTGGAAAATCAGCTGTGCAGGGGCAGAGTGGTGGTGCTCTGATGTGGTCTGTAGCTGTCCACTGGATGTTCTGGCCCTGGGGTTTCCTGGGTGGTGCAGGCCAAGGTCAGCCCCAATCTGTGTTTGCCTGGGGCCACCCTTCCTGAGGTATAAAGCAATCTGAGATGGCTGCTACTTGTGCTGGGCTTGGAGGTTCCCAGGTGGAGCCATGCTGTGAATCTAGGCTGGATGCTGCTAGTGCTGGGCCTGGCACTCACTGAGGCCAGCTGTAGCTTGTTTGAGAGGATTTAGGAAGTTGTGAAGTGTGTGAGCCAAGACCAGCCATTTATATGGAAAAGCAGCTTAGGTGGGCCTGTAAGTTGGGTGGGGTGGAATCTCTGGGAATCTCCAAGGCTGGTTAAACAGGGTTAGCCAGGTCGATGGAATCTCAGATATGGCACCAACCTGCTGGCTCTGTGGAGGGAGAGTTTAGAAAAGGGACAATAGCATCTGCTTGCCTTGATGCCAGACATTTCTCCCTGTGTGCCACTGATGCCTGTCAAGCTGCTACCCCGGTGCTGGAGCTCAGAAGGATTGAGTCTGAGTAGGTGAGTCTGTGTCTAGGTTAAGAGGAACTACTTGGGGTTCCAGCAGTTTCTTCCACTGACTCAATCCCTGCTGGTTTTTGCAGCCAGATGTTGTGGGGACGTATCTTCCTGGCACTGGAACCCTGGGCAGGGGGGCCTAGTATGGGGCTGGGACTCCTCAATCCCAAGATATTCCTCCCAAATTGTTATCCACCGCATGAGGGTAAGGAACCAGCCCGTTCTGTATCTGCGCCCCTCCTACCAGTCTGTGTGGATGTGGTTTCTTTAATTCCATAGCTGCCAGACTTCCATTCGACTTGATTCCCGATGGTTCTGAGTGATGGTTGTTTTATATTTTAGTTGTAACTTTGATGTAGTTGTGGGAAGAGGTGAGCTATGTCTGCTTACACCACCATCTTGGCCGGAAGTCCTTTCCACTTGGCTTTTTTTTGATACCACTGAGGGGGTAGGGATGGGAGAGGGCTGAGCACCTCTTTACAGCTTAGTGAGGATGAAAATCTAGACTTACCATTCAGGCCTTGCTGGTGGTGGTGGAGATGGGGCCAGACTTTTTCCGTGATGTTTAGCTGAAACAGAGCAATTTATTTTCTAGAAGTTGTCTGTCTTGCTAAGCTGCCCCTTTCTTGGTTCTTGTCTAAAGAGAGCAGGCTCTTCTTTTCTCCGCACTCATTGACATTTCCAGGTTGTTTTTATCTCCAGCACCCTGTGGGATATAGGAGGCAGAAAGAAGATACAGGGGGTTCATTGCTGAGTCATTCCTTGGGTTCTGAAGTCCCTAGCCAATGTCTTCTTTTCAACTTTCAGAGTCTCATGTTTGTTTTATGTGTCGTGTCAAGGTTTTATCTATACTTAGCTGGAGGAACAGGATATAAAGGATATCTATGCTGTCTTTCTGAAAGCAGATGTTCAGTCTCATTTACTAAGACAATGATGTAGGTAAGAAAGAAACAAACAGATCAAGCATTTTTGCAGATGTTAGCCTCTTCGATTATTTTGCCTTAAGGCTGTGTCAGCAGGTTGGACAGCCAGGTTGCCTGAAGTTCTGGGAGTCCCTATAATTAATACCAGGCCTCAGTGTGATTATTAATAGTGTACCTCCATAGTTTGACCTCACAGATTTTGACTGAGTATATTCAGCCTTGAAAAAAATACTTGCTACATAAGCTGGTTTTGTGAGTCACTTTATCATTAAAGTAAACCACAAATTCCTTCCGCTCAAAACCGAGCGATATTTTCACACGGGGTTTTGACATCTCAGAAACACTGGCCAGCAGCTCTCCTCCCGGAACCAGCGTATATTAATTAGTGAGGTAGAACAAGTTTTCCAGGCTCTTTTCACAAGGTAAGTGTTCAAGCCACCCCTTATTACAAAATTTACCCAGGTACTGCCCCACCAAGGGCACTAAGGGAATCAAGAGGCCGACGCTTGGAGGTGAAGCATCGAGAGAATGGAGACGATGGTTCCGGCTCATGCAGGGTGTGCCGCAGCCTGCTAGGGCCACCCCTGCACTCGTGCCTGTCAGAATTTTACCTCCAGCTGCTCACTTTCTCCAGTCGGTTCCATGATTTGCTCAGGAACTCATATTATCTTGTTGAAATTTTCTTAACCAGGCAATTCACCATTAAGCAATTTGCATTTCACGTCTTACAGGCATCACTATAAACATAGTGAACAAAGATCAATAAAAGGCCCTAAACGTCAACATATGCATAGTCACAAGACTTTAAGGTAAGAAAAGCACTCAATCTGGTGTCCTGGTTGGTTTTTCAAATATGCCTTTTGAACACATTAAAATGCATTCTTACACGGTTCTGTCTATAAGGCACCTTTTCAAGCTTGTCTGCCTCATTGACCCAAAACCTTCAGCCATATCTGCAGTTCAGTCCCTCCTGTTCTCCCCTCTCCTGTATTACATGGGCTTTCCCTTCTAAGGTGATTTCAAAAAACTGTGGTAAATTATACATACACTTTACCATTTTAACCATTTTTAGGTGTACAGTTCCTGGCAGGAAGCACACTGAGATTGTCGTGCAGCCATCGCCACCCTCCACCTCCAGAACTTGACCATTTTTCCTAAACAAAAATCTGTCCCCAGTTCAAACAATCACTCCCATCCCTTCCTCCCCCACCCCCTGGCAACCACCACCCTCCTTCCTGTCTCTGTGATTTGACTGTTCCCAGTACCTCAGATGAATGGAATCATACACCGTTTTTCTTTTTGTTACTTGATTATTTCACTTAGCATAATTTCTCTGATGTTCATTTGTGTCATAACATGTGATAGGATTTTCTTCCTTTTTACTGAGTTCCTTTTAAAAATGATTTAAATCAAAGAAGTTATAGTTGACAATATTATATTCATGTCAGGTGTACAACACAGTGATTAGACATTTATAGAACTTCCAGAGTGTCCCACTGATAAGTCTAGTGCTCTCCTGACACCACACAGAGTTGCTGAAATATTATTGACTATGTTCCCTGTGTTGTATTTTATATCCCTGTGACTATTTTGTAGCTACCAATTTGTACTTCTTAAGCCCTTCACCTTTTCCACCCTGCTGAATTCCTTTTTAAGGCTGAATAATATTTCACTGCATGTATATACCACATTTTGTTTATCCATTCATCAGTTGGTGGACATTTGGGTTGCTTCCACCTTTTGCCTGTTGTAAATGGTGCTGCTATGAAGACAGGTGTACAAAGACCTCTTTGAAACCCCGCTTTTAATTCTCTGGGGTATGTATCCAGAAGTGGAATTGCTGGGTCATATGTTCACTCTGTTTTTAATTTTTTGAGGAACTTCCATACTGTTTACCATGACAACTGCTCCAAAAATATGGAACACTTCACAAATTTCCACACCACAGGGGCCACACTACTTATTTTTTCTGTATTGTCCCAATTGTACTATATGTGCTGCCCACGCAAGCACCCAAGGTGATTTAAGATGACCTTAAGGGAGGCTTTAGATATTTTTTTTCTTGTGATGAAAACTTTTTAAAAATTGTTGTTCAAGTACAATTGCCTCCATTTTCCCCCCACCACTTTCCCCCACCCACCCAGCCCCACCTCCCACCCTCCATCCTACCCCCCTATTGGCTTTGTCCATGGGTCCTTTATACATGTTCCCTGATGACCCTTCTTCTTCTTTCCCTCATTATCACCCTCTCCTCTGGTTACTGTCAGTTTGTTCTTTATTTCAGTGTCTCTGGTTCTATTTTGCTTGTTTGTTTGTTTTGTTGATTAGGCTCCACTTATAGGTGAGATCATATGGTACTTGTCTTTCACTGCCTGGATTATTTCACTTAGCATAATGCTCTCCAGTTCCATCCATGCTACTGCAAATGGTAGGAGCACCTTCTTTCTCTCTGCTATGTAGTATTCCATTGTGTAAATGTACCATAGTTCTTGGATCCACTCATTTGCTGATGGGCACTTAGGTTGCTTCTAGCACTTGGCTATTGTTAATTGTGTTGCTATGAACATTGGGGTGCATAGGTTCCTTTGAATTGGTGTTTCAGGATTCTTAGGGTATACTCCCAGCAGTGGAATTGCTGGGTCAAAAAGCAGTTTCATTTTTAGTTTTTTGAGGAAATTCCATACTGTTTTCCATAGTGACTGCACCAGTCTGCATTCCCACCAACAGTGCACTAGGGTTCCCTTTTCTCCACAACCTCACCAGAGCTTATTGTTTGTTGATTTGTTAATGATGGCCATTCTGGCTGGTGGTTTTAATTTGCATCTCTCTGAAGGCTAGTGATGCTGAGCATCCTTGCTTATGTCTCTGGGCCTTCTGTATGTCCTCCTTGGAGAAGTGTCTGTTCAGGTCCTTTGCCCATTTTTGAATTGGATTGTTCATCTTCCTGGAGTGGAGGTACTTTTTTATTTGCTTGTTTGATTGTGCTTTTCACTGTGCAGTCCCTTCTCTTTTTATAAGTTGCAAAAAATCTGTTAACGTTATGAATGTACCTGTGTGAATTTATTTAAAAATAATAACTTTATTGTTTCATAAAAATAATACACCGTACTTTAAAAGTTGAAGATCGTAGAAAATTTACAAAGGGCAACAAACCATCCCAAATTCTACTGCCCAGAAGTAGGTAATATTAATATTTTGGACACAATTTCAACCATTTCCTCATCAGTGTACAGACAGAAAGAGTGATTGATAAAAATAGTTTTATAAGAGAGATTATATTATATATACTATCATAAAATAAAAAGTTAAAATTAATTTTATTTTAATTCAATAGTTAGAAAAAAACTGAGGTGAAACTGAGTACATGCTGACCTTCAAAAAATATTTCCTCACTCTGAGATACACAAGTTCCTAAAGTGCCTTTTAGATTAAGACATGGAAAGCATTAAAAGATGGACATCACTTCCATCTTTTTGTTTCATTTTTTTATTTTGTGTACAGAAACCATATCACATCTTAAATAAGGTAATTAGCTCCTCAAACTTCCTCTCAATTTCTTCCCTCACTCTTTGATTTTAATTGTTTTATTGTTTTTACTTTGCTAAGATTTATAAAGTAGATGTTATAGACTATTTATGTTATACTTTAATATTTACACGGATTTGTGCTTGCCATGAAAGTTTTTTCTCAGTGTTGCCATCTCTACACCCTTTATTTTGATTCCCTCTTAATGTGCTTGAGTTTCCACACAAATGATTTTTTCAGGAAGGGTTCACAGGTGCTATATTCCTTGAGTTTTCTCATGCTGGAGGATGTCAGTGTTTGCCTTTGTATGATAATTTGGCTGGGTATAATATTCTTATGCTGCATGCTCTTTCCCTCAGATTTTTTTTTAGCTACTTCTGTTTTTCTTTTTTTTAAATTTTTTTGGCATTGAAGTTGCTATGGAGACTTTTGAGTTGACTTGTTTTGTCTCTGTGAAGGCCTGAAGAGTTATTTCTTCACTTTTCATATTCAATAATTAAAGTTGATTGTATCTCAGTTTGGACATTCTCTTTTTAAATATATTTTATTGATTATGCTACTACAGTTGTCCCATTTTTTTCTCCCCTTTATTCTCCTCCTTCCTACACCCCCTCTCCCACCAGCAGTCTCATACCTTAGTTCATGTCCATGGATTGTACATATAAGTTCTTTGGCTTCTCCATTTCCCATAGCCTCCTCTTGTCTACTTTGTACCTACCATTTACACTTTTTATTCCCTGTACCTTTTCCCCCACTTTCCCCCTCCATATGATCTCCATTTCTGTGATTCTGTTCCTGTTCTGATTGTTTGCTTAGTTTGTTTTTGTTTTTTTTTAGGTTCAGTGATTGATAGTTGTGAGTTTGTTGTCATTTTACTGTTCATAATTTTTATCTCTTCTTTTTCTTAGATAAGTCCCTTTAACATTTCATATAACAAGGGCTGGGTGATGATGAACTCCTTGAACTTGACCTTATCTGGAAAGCACTTTATCTACCCTTCCATTTTAAATGATAGCTTTGGTGGATAGAGTAATCTTAGATGTAGGTCCTTGCCTTCCATGACTCTGAATACTTCTTTCCAGCCCCTTCTTGCCTGCAAGGTTTCTTTTCAGAAGTCAGCTGACAGTCTGATGGGAACTCCTTTGTAGGTAACTCTCTTCTTTTCTCTTGCTGCTTTTAAGATTCTCTCCTTATCTTTAATCTTGGTCAACATAATTATGATGTACCTTGGTGTGTGCTACCTTGGGTCCAACTTCTTTGGGACTCTGTGAGCTTCCTGGATTTTCTGGAAGTCTATTTCCTTTGCTAGATTAGGGAAGTTCTCTTTCATTATTTTTTCAAATAAGTTTTCACTTTCTTGTTCTTCCTCTTCTCCTTCTGGCACCCCTATGATTCAGATGTTGGAATGTTTAAAGTTGTCTCATAGGTTACTAAGCCTTTCCTCGTTTTTTTAAATTCTTGTTTCTTCCTTCTGTTCTGGTTGAATGTTTATTTCTTCCTTCTGATCCAAATCATTGATTTGAGTCTCAGTTTCCTTTCTGTCACTGTTGGTTCTCTGAAAATTTCCATTTATTTCACTTTTCATAGCCTTCACTTCTCCCTCTATTTCTCCCTCTACTCAACCATTTCTGTGAGCATCCTGATTACCAGTGTTTTGAACTATGCATCTCATAGGTTGGCTGTCTCTTCATTGCTTAGTTCCTTTTTTGGAACTTTGATCTGTTCTTTCATTTGGGTCACATATTTTTTGTCTCGGTGTGCCTGTTATGTGGTAAGGTGTAGAGCCTTAGGTATTCACCAGGGCCAGGCAACCCACTTGGCTGTGTTGTAGTGCTGTATGTGGGGGAGGGGTCCAAGAGGGAACAGTGGCACTTGTTCGGCTCTCGGCCAGCTTTCAGTCACTTCCCCCTCTACACACACAAATTGGGCCCTTCCCAGGTGGGTGGGTTTGTGTATGTTCTAGAACTCTGTGGGTCTCTCTAACAAACTCTCCTGTGAGGCTGGAGTTTCTCCCACTAATGCAACCCCCACAGGTTTTTACATTCAGAGGTTTTAAGGCTTTATTTCCCTGCACTGAAACCCTGGGTTGTGTGGTCTCTCTTGCTCCCCAGTTGTTTCTTCTGGTTTATCCAGTTATTTCTCCTCATTTGTCTACATGCAAATGTGGGACCACCTGGTACACCAGCCACCACCTTGCTGTGAGCCCTCTCTGCCCCTGCTGCCTGTCTTCACTCCTCCTACCAGTCTAGGTGAATGTTTCTTCTTTAACTCCTTGGTTGTCAGACTTCCATACAGTTTGGTTTTCTGGAAGTTCTGATTATTTATTTATTTTTTTTTTTTTTAAATTTGTTGTTGTCCTTCTTTTGATTGTGGGAGGAGACAAGATGTATCTTCCTACACATCTGTCTTGGCTGGAAGTTTCAGATATTCCTTTTCTTGTTGGATTGTTGCTAGTGAATTTTTTGGGGGAAGGAATACTTTTTCCTATTTCACTAGATATTAAATAGGCAGATGTTGTCATCCTTCTGTATTCTACCATCTTTTCTGAATGTCACATCTTTGATTATTATTTTATTTTAATTTATTTATTTTGAAATCATTATACATTCGTAAGAAGTTGCAAAAGTAGTATATAGAGCACTGCTGCACCCTTCACTTAGTTTCTCCCAAAGACAGCATCTTAGATAGCTATAATACAGCTTCAAAACCAGGAAGTCAACCTGAGTACAACCCACTGACCCCATTCAGATTTCGCCAGTTTTGAATGCTCTCCCCATGTGTGTGCCTGTGTGTGCCTGCTTGTGTGTATTTAGTTCTGTGCGATGTTGTATCATGCATTGAATTGTATAACCACGCCCACAATGATGGCACAGAGCTGTTCCATCACCACAAAGACCCCTCGTGCTGTCCCTTTACAGCCCTCCACTGCCCTGTCTGTGTCTCTCTCCTTCTGCAACCCCAGCAGCCACTGATCCGTTCTCCATATCTGTAGTTTTGTTATTTTGAGAATTTTGGATAACTGGAATCTTACTGTAGGTGACATTTACTTTTCTTCCCCACTCAGCATAATGGTTTTGCAATCCATCCAGGTTGCTGTGTGTGTTGATAGTCCATGACTTTTTATTGCTGAGTAGTATTCCAGGGTGTGACTGCAGCATAACTTTCTAAAAAATCATTAACTGATTGTAGGACACTTTGGTTGTGACCAATTTTGGGCTATTGCAAAGAAATCTACTAAGAAAAATCGAGTATAGGATTTTATGTAGACACAAGTTTCATTTCTCTGAGACAAATGCCCAGGGGTGTGATTGCTGGGTCAAGTGGTAAGTGTATGTTTTATTCTTCATGGAGCTGACATACTATTTTCCCAAGTGACTGTGCCATTTCACAGTCCAAGTGCTAATGTACGAGCGATCCAGTTTCAATGCATCCTCACCAGCATTTGGGTTTTGGGATGGCACCTGTAAGAGTGATGGTTTCATGCAGCTATCACTACAGGTTTTTCTAAAATAAAGATGCTAAACTTTAGGTTTAGTTGCAATCTGCAACAATAACACTCATATTTAAAATAAACTTTAAGCCATCTTTTATCCCCCCAATTTCTGCTACACTGTGCATCTTCTTCATTCTTGAATCTTTATGGGGAACTATGGTGACTAGGACAAGGTTACCACACCCTGGATGCTTTGGAGTTATGAATTTTACTTATTATCTGGCTGGAATATTTCAAGAATTTCAAACTTATGCTTTAGACTTTCTGTTTTTAACCACTGATCCATGATCCCATTTTGAGATGTAATTTTGAATGATTGCAGTCTGAAATGATGTAAGAAAAATGAAACCAAAACCATAAGATGTACAATTTTGGGGTTATCTGGGAACTTATGGTGGTGGGATATTGAAATAAGAACTTCGCCCCATTTCATAAATAAAACATTTAGATTATATTTTTGTTTGAAAGTTGAATAATTTTTATGATGAATCTTTATGTGTTGAAGTTAAAAAAAGATGATAGACTTACTTTAAAAAATCTAAGCATACATTTTTCTTTGACCTCTTAACAGATACCACTTTACAGTTTTCCTTTTGTTTGGCCTGGTCTAGCCGTGTGGGCCAGTGATGTGATTTTCGGGTTAACTGCTCTCTGGAGCCTTTGTCCCTCTCCTGATTACTTAGAAATGACTAGTCCTAACCCTCTCTTGATTTTTGTTAATTCAGCTGGGCTCCTGGAAGGTACTTATTTTCTAACCTCTGTCTGCATAACACAAAAGTATCCAGTGTGTGCAGAGTGGGATATGAATGAGAAGTGAGCAGATGCATCCCATGGAATTCTGGAAAGGCCCAGAAGGCAGAGGCACTGGTTACTGGGCAGGATGGGGGTGAGGGGTGGAGCTGCAAACTGGAGGATTTGGTAAAGGACTGTAGTGAAAGAGTGGGACCCCTCCCCAAACCCTATTTCCCACTTCTGTGCACACAGTGCCAGCTGATAGGTTTGTACCTGCTCATCCCCTCCACTCCCAAGAGAAAACAAAGTTCATTCTCTGGAGAAATTAAACCCAGGAAGTTTGGAACTGTAGTTCGGCAAAATTAACTGAAGGTCTACAAATGAGATGATTCATCATCAGCCTTACCTCCTCCTGTTTGGCATACAGACTACCCTGACCCCCAACAAGGTAGGTAAGAAAAGGGTTTTTCTCCAGGGAAACTAAATTTTCCTGGAAAAAAGATCTCTGAACATTGATATTTCAGGCATCCACCCATGCATTGGTTAGCTTCCTTCCTCATCACTCTAACATAAGCCTACAGTGCGTGAATCTTGCCTGCTACTCAGGATTTTTTAGCTAGTTCTTAAACACAGATAGGCAATCAAAGACCATAAGACAAATGAGGAAAATATTTATTCTGAAAGAAACTTAAATAAAAGCAAAATTGAAAAAAAAAATGATTAGGAGAAACAGAGATAATACAGGGGACAGAAGAAAACTTTGAAAATGATCAATGACCCAGTTCTAACAAATACTCTCAGAGAGCAATGAGATGATGTTGCCTTCATGAAACAAAAACAAGAAACTAGAAAAATCTCATGGAAATAAAAATGATAGTTCAAATTTTAAATATGGGTGGAAGACAAACTCAAGAACTATGACATAAAGCAAAACAAAAAGATAAAAGGTTGGCAAGTATGAGAATGGTATAACACAAAATGCCCCAGTATCCATCATGTGCAGAATGGGATGTGAATGAGATGATGCATCCCATGGAATTCTGGAAAGGCCCAGAAGGCAGCGGCACTGGTTACTGGGCAGGATGGGGGTGAGGGGTGGAGCTGCAAACTAGAGGATTTGGTAAAGGACTGTATGTAAAAGAGTGGAACCGCTCCCCAAACCCTATTTCCCACTTCTGTGCACACAGAAGAACCTAGAGAGGCTTTAGAACCCAGGATTAGGAGGTTCCCCTAAAGGAATCCAAAGAGCAAACAATGCAGAAGAGGTCATACACAAAGAAATAAAATCTTATGGGATGTAATTAGCAACTGGAAATTTTATATCCTGCCAGGCTATCCATCCAGGGTGAGGGTAGAATGAAGACATCTTTACCCATCCATAGGCAATTTGCCTGCTTGAAACTCATGGAAACTACTGAGAAAATGTTCCAGGAAGTCCTGAGTAGTACAGCTGCATTCGGGAAACAGGGATTCAGTCGGGACAGTGCTGAAGAGAAGATGCAGGTGGACAGCAGAGAGAGCCACTAGCCTAGAGTGAAGGAGCAGGTTGGAGATGATGACGTGCAAAGAATTAAAAATATGCATATGGAAAATTTTGCAAGTGACAATAATCCTTTTTCAAAAAAACACCAAAATGCCTGACATGAAAGAATATGCAATCATACACTGCTCAGCTCTGCAGTGAAACCATAAATAATATGCTGTATAATCATAATGATACAAACCCTTATATTGGTAAGGAATCTTTCCTTTCCAAGTAAATAAAAACTCAAAGTGGCTTAAACCATAAAGAGAATTATAGTCTTTTGCTCACACGATTGACAACTTCGAAGTTACTTTAGGCTCCAGATGAGTCTTAATCTTGATGCTCTCTAAAATCCTTAATTTCCATCTCTCCCCTTTGACTTCAGCAGTATATATTCAAAATAAAATCGGCTTTCTGCATGGTTGGCTTCTAGCACCTTCTAGGGGCTTCATGGTTCTTTGTTCATGCCCATAAGGGAGAAAATATTTTTCTAGGGCCTTTTGCAGAAGAACAAAGAAATTCTGCCCCAATCTCCTCCAGAAAACCTCTCCTGAGTCAGATATTGGGTTACATGCTTTCTTTGAACCAATGGTCATAGCTGGGGGGAAGGGGTTCATCCAATCAGGGCCCACTTGCTTGGCTGAAATGGGGAAAGCTGCCACTGTATAGGGGAATAATGGATTCCCAAGTGGAAACTGAGGCACAGTTAAACGAGAAAAAAGAACGGATGCTAGTTGGCCACCAAACAACAAACATCTGTTTACAACACAAATTCCTTAACAAAAAATAGAAAAAGAGTTGTATGGGGCAATGCAGACCTGGGGAGTGAAGGAGCCCAACCCACATCCATCCTAATTCAAAATCAATAAAGAATGCCTGAAATTTATGGATCAATAAATAACAGTTTAAAACATATTATTTAGAAATATGGAGGTAGTGAATAGGAAAAAAAAAAAAACAAAACAGCTGCAAGAGTTATTAAGAGTTATAAATCGTTACCTTCCTATAGCCAGGCTGGGAGTTAGTGTGGGATAGGGCAGTGTGGGTTTTTTATGAAAAGTTTTTTGTGTGATTTGATTTTAAAACTTTGTTCATGTATTACTTTGACTAAAAAGTAGAAAAACAAAAAACAAACAAAAACCCCTCCAAGCTTTCATGGAAACACATGAAATTAGATGAAATGGGAAAGCAAGAGGAGGCTGACTTTGCCTTGTGATAAAGACACGCCAGAGTGTGAAAATTCACAACAGAACCCCCTCCACCCCACCCGCAGCCACCGTCCTAGTGAAATCCGTGAGCCGCCCACGTGCGCAGGCTGGCTTCCAGAACCCGCCAGCACACTGCCGCATGTCCTGGCGGGGCGGGGGGGGGGTGGAAATGTGCCCCCGTTTGAGAAGCATGGATGAAGACACATCAGGGCAAAGAGTTAGGGATTTATTAAAAAGGGAAAGCTCAAACTTCCCCCCAGAGGAACACCAAGGCCAAGGCCAAGGCCTGCTGTGAGCGCCACACAGAGCAATGACAGCACAAAGAGGCTGACTTTGGGGTGCTGTCCAGAGGGCTGCCCCGACTCTCTCCTTCCCTGCTGCCCAAGTGTACCGCATTGTTTGTTTGTTTGCTTGTTTTTGCTCACAGCCACTTTCACTGCTGTTTCTCCTTAGACCACAGATGCTGCTTCCACACTCAAAGGCCTTTTTTTTAGTTTGCATCACCAGTCTGATCCAAAACTGTTCATTCTCCCAGGGACCTTGCACCCAGCGGGGCAGCATCCTGCCCTGTAAAGAGCCATTTCTGGGGCACAGGGGCACAAATAATGGGTGACCCCTTGGGAAAGCTTAAGTGCAGAAGGACAAACCACAAAGAGGGGGCATGATTTAGGACCACAGATCCCTCCCAGGTGCTGTGTTTGGAGATAACACCAAGTCATAAAGGCAGACCCCAATCCTGATGATGAGAAGGGGCAGGAAAAGTTGCTCCTTTATAAACACTAGAGACATTGCATTTCAGCCATGGGAGATTTGTAACTTTGGTCTTAGTTGTGCTCTGGGGCAATCTAGCAAGGGATTTTTAAGAGCGCACAGATAACATGGAGGAATGCAACACAGGAAGGAAGAAACAAGTTGATCAGAAGTCAGCTTCCTGATGTTCTAGCAACAGCCAGGTTGCTTTGTGGGGCATGGGACCGGAAGTATTTCTCAGGGATCTTCAGATTCCTGGGGAGAGAGCCTGCTAAAGGGCGAAGCTTTGTTCTAGTCAAGCATTTTTGGGGACTCGGACGAGGGCTGTTTGGATTTAAGGGAAAGGCTGATTTCGGAAGGATATGGACCTTGGGACCTTGAGAAGAGTTCTGGTACTAATTCTCATGTCTTAGCAATTTGTTCCTGTAGTTTGGTATTTCCCCAGTTCCTGAATGAAGAACCACGGCCAGTGAAGGATATCAAAGACCACGACTAAAACAAAGGCCAGGGGTATAGCGAGTTAGTTCTATTGCAGTCAGTGTTGCCGTTGGACACACTCACTGCGACAGTTCAGACTGGACAGTTCCCATGAGTCCATGCCTCATTCCCAATATTTCGGATGCAGTCCCTGACCTGCTTCAGTTTCAACTCAGTCTCATTTACTTTCACTAACCTCCACCCCCCAATTATCACAAGCAATTCCCCTCAATTCCTGGGAAAACCTTCGAGTTCTTTCTTAAGGAAAAGTATAAAAAAATAAAACAGAAGCAGAAAACGACACAGAATTATAGAATAACAATCCTTTCTTATTTCTAAATAAATTTCATTTCAGTGGGCGTGTCTGATGCTTTGCATGAAGTGTATGTTGAATGCCTACATCAGGATTTTGCATTTTGTGTTGCCAGCACACTCCTCCCACCACGCATCAGGTAAGATATTCGGTTACTGACACAAACATAAATCCCACGGAAGTAATCAGACTCACACAAAACCTGTGATTCACATTTTCATTGTGTAACAACAACCGCCCCCCACCCCCCCGCCCAGCTAAGGATTGCACTCAAGTAGGATTATATTAACAGAGCCCCAAATTTGTGTTCCCAGCTCCACTGATTGAATTTCCCATTTTCACCCATCAGTTTGCTGGGCTGAGTGTTCAGGGAAGTGGCCCCAGCCACCTGGAACCCTTGCAGCAGAGTCCCCCCCTGGTGGCTTCCGAGCAGCTGCTCTGAGCACCCTGGGCCAGGAGGGGGCCCTCTCCCGGGCTGGGAAAGCTGCTGGCACAGGGTGTCTCCTCCTTGCCTCTCCTGCCTAGAGCAGTGCGATAACCCCGGGTGATTGGCTCTCAAGCAGCTGTCCTTTGGAACCTGGTCTCTTTTCTCTCTGGCCCTCTAGTCCAGAAAATGCTGGCTCTTTTCTGTGGCTGAAAAATGTACAAGTCCCTTGTCCAGGCACTGAGCAGGAGGTGGACGAATCTGACATTGAGTGCTGCCGGTAGTGTCAGAGAGCCTCGCCCAACTGCTTACCCTTGCACGACCTTGTGCGAATGATTCCAGCGCAGATCTGAACCATGGGGGTAACACAACCCTGGCACACGGTAGGCATCCCAAAATGCCAGCTATTAATATCACTTCCCGCTTGAGAGTCAGGAAAGGGAAGCTCATTTTGTTGAGTCTAAAATATGAAATCAGTACTTTCATATGAAATTCAATTAATAGTAACAACTGTTAGGTCAAGGCCCTGATAGTTGTTATTTTCAGCTTGTCCCAGAGCAGAAACAATAAATAAACAAGCCTGAATTGTTTATGAATGTATTAACTCCTAGTTAATCAATGGGTACCTAAGGTATTGTGCGAAGCGGGCCTGAAAGGCAAAGTAGACATTTGCCGGGCAGACAAGGGGCCAGCCAGGATGGCAAATGTGCAGCTGCTATTCTGTTCTCCCCTCCACTTCCCCCCTGGGCTGCAAGTTCCCTGCCCAGGGCAGACATCATTAACCGATCCTAGTACCTCATCTCTTGAACCTGGAATCTGCCTTATGATCATTTTCCTTTTCATTTTTCTGTACTAAAGCATTTTAAAGCAAACCCCAGATATTGTGCCTTTAAACCCCTGCAGCATACATTTTTTAAAAATATGGATTTCTTTTTAAATAACCAGGCATTATCATGACTAATGAAGTTGACAATAAATCCTCTGTTTTGCCTAATGCCCGGTTCATAGTCCCATTTCCCGAACTGTCTTGAACTATGTAGGACTATGTTTATCACCCTGCGAACCCTTGGTCAGAGTCTCAGGCAGACGTAGGGGCATTTTCAGGAGCATGAGTCAGAAGCATCTGCAGGCTGCCCTCGGGCAAACGGACAGGATGGCATCTCCTCCCATTGGATAAAGGGCTTCTTGCTTTCAAGGGCTTTTTCCTGGGGGGTGGGGTGGGGAGCCTCTATTGTCTACTTCCCTTCTGAGGATTTCTAGTTCCCTGAATCCTTTGTTCTGCCAGGAAGCAAGGGGGGCTTCCTGCAAACAGGACTGGGATTCCGGGGGTCCCCAGGTTTTCCAGGTGTGATCCCACCTGACCAGGCCCTGCCACACTGTGAGTGGGTGGGCGATACAAGTACGGGGGTTTGCTGATCCTACTCTGGAAGGCCCTGGGAGTCAGACCTCTCCCTGCCCAGGGCACCCCAGATCGCCTGTGCCCTCGGCGCCCCAGGGGGCAGGCACCCTCTGTGCTGTGGAGTTAACTGCAGTGCATCAGTAGGGACTGGCGAGGAGTTTTCATTTCCTGTGCATGTCTGCAAAAAGATCGGAGACTCAATTTCAGGATGCCTGGGCCGACACAAAGGCAGTGATGATGGCTATTGTCTGGGAAATGGTCCATTGTGGAGATGGGGTGAGGGGGGCAGAAAATTAGGGAGCGAGCCTCCGATTACCGACTGTCGATTCCTTGCCTGTGGAGCTGAGACTGTGCTCTGAAGACAAAGGCCTGCTGTTGTGCAGGGTGCACTGAAGTCAGGAGGGGTGTGCTGGCAGAGCTGCAGAGGGTTTGGCTGAGATGCACTGTCCTCTGGGTCTTGCTGAGGTCAGGGGCTCAGGGGGGCTGGGCAGGAACAGGGGCAGGGCAGCCACAGGGGCAGGGCAGCCAAGGAAGGGCTTGCAGGGGTTACTGAGAAACGAAGACCTGAGGATTTGTGTGTTGACTTGATGTTATTTAGGACGCTGCCTTAACCCTTCTAGGGAGAGCGGGACATTGTTCTTCCCGGTTTCTCTCCCATTTCTGTCTTTCCAACCCTCCTGCCCCTCCCACCTCTCCTTCCTCTCCCCCTCCCTCTCTTTCTTTCATTTCCTCATTCATTTATTTAGACAATGAGCAATTATCAAGGGTCTTTCTATATGTCTCCCCTTGTGCCCAAGGCTTAGGATAAGATGGTGAACAAGGCGGACATGGCCCCTGCCCCCATGGGATTGATTTACAGGCCCAGGGAGAGAGAGAAACCGAACAGGGAACACATAGATAAATGCAATGATTACAAGTGTAGTAAGTATTATGAGGGGAAAAAAACTGTAGAGATAAGACATTAGTCTGTTCCCTCTCCTGTTCTACCTAATAGTCCACGATGGCTGTTAGGCTGTGACTGGCTTGTGCCGCTCTTCCCTCACAGCTGTGACTACTTATCTCCCTCCTGTGACCGCTGGCTCTGCCCGGAGCCAGCTGCCGGGGTTCCTCCCCAGCTTCAGGCAGGAGGGATCTGAGAGCTCTGGTCCGAGCTTTTGGGACTCTGCGTCAAGACTTCTTGGCTGCTGGTTAGGACTTGACCTTGAGCCCCAGATGTATTTCTGTGCCTAAGGTCCTGTCTTTTCTTCTTATTTCTACAAATATATATTTTACATTTTTACTGAGATACAATTTACATATAGCGAAACACCCAGATGTGGAGATCTGTGAGTTTCTGCTGCATGTGTTTTGAAGCTGTTTTTAGAGACATACACATTTAGGATTGTCCCATTTTCTTGATTATTTGACTTTTTTACTGTATGAAATGTCCCTCCTTATTTCAAATCTACCTTGTCTGATATTAATATACCCACTTTAGCTTTCTTTTAATTAGTGTTTCCACGCCAAATCTTTTCCCCCATCTTTTTACTTTTAAGCTCTCTGTTTTAATATTTAAGGTCCACGTCTTATAAAAGGATGAAGTTAGGACTTGCTTTTTTTTTATTGCCAGATGATTACTCCCTTTTAATTGCTGTGTTTAATTCATTTACATTTAATGTAATTATTGATTTAGTTAAATGGAAAAGTACTGTTTTGCTATTGGATATCTATTTTTTCCATTGTTATTTTTAATTTTCTTCCCTCTTTTCTTGCTTTTTTGAGTAAAAATTTTTGTATTCTATCTTTATCTCATCTACTTTTTTAATCTAACATCTCTCTCTTTTTTATTTTATTTTAAATTTTGCCAAATATTTTATTTATATATTTTGACCAGGGATTTTCATTTCTGGGAATTTATATTAAGGAACCGATTAACAGCAGCAAAAACTGTGTCTGGAAGACTAACATCTCTTTTTAAATGGCTGCTCTGGGAATTGCAAGATGCACTGAAATGATCAAAGTCTGCCTTGAGCTGAAATTATTTTACTTTATATACAATGTATCTTGTAACAGTAGACTTCCATTTTCTCCCTCCTTTGTTCTACTTTTGACATTTTATGTTCATTTGTGTTAATTTGCACAATACAGTATTATTATTTTTGCTTTTAAACAGCCATTTTCCTTGGAAAGAAATTAAGGATCTAGAAGCAGTCTTCCACATTAGCTCGTACAGATCGCTACTCCGGGTGACTGCGATCCCTCGGTGAGGGTCTCAGCTCCCATCTGGCGCTATTCCTCCTCAGCCCAAGGAACTTCCCATAGCATTTCTTACAGCGTGGATCTGCTGGGGGTGAATTCTCTCTGCTTTGGTTTATTTCAAATGGCTTTATTTTACCTCTGTTTTGATGTATATGATTTTTCTGAATATAGACTTACAGGGTGATGGATCATGTTGAGCATCTCCTCACATGTGTATGGACCATTTCTCTTGTCTGTGGTGAGTTCTGTTCAGATAGCTTACTCATGTGGAATAACTTTCTATTGTTGGCTTTTAAGAGGGTTTTTTTTTTTTTTTTTTTTGTATATTACAAACAACAGTCCTTTAGCAGGTATGTCTTTTGCAAATATTTTCTCCTGGACAGTGGCTTGTCTTCTCCATCTCTTGGGTAGTAATTATTTTTTTTCAAAAAAATGTTTTTAGCCTCAATCTCTTTTCCCCTTCTGTCATGCTCGTTGGTGTAGTTCCACAGGCCGCTGAGGTCCAGTTCCATTTTTCCCTCCTCTGAGCACTTTAGTTTTCATGGTTCAAGTGCTGTGTTTTCATAATCACTTATCTTTTCTTTTAGTTTCCAATTAAAAAAATTTTTCAATCACAGTTTGCATCTAGCATTGTTTGGTATTAGTTTCAGGTGAGCAGCATTGCGGTTAGACAGCCATGTTCTGTACGAAGTGTCCCCCCTGTGTTTTCAGTACCTGCCTGGCACCTTGCGTCGTTGTTACGGTGTCGCTTGCTGACCACCTTCCCTGTGCTGCTCTTGGCACCCCCGTGACCGCTTTGTCATTGCTGATCTGTAGATCTGTGCTTCTCGCTGCCTTTACCTTTCTCACCCACCCTCGCAAACCCTGTCCATCTGGCAACCACGAGTCTGATCTCTGTATCTACGAGTCTCTGTCAATTTTGTTTGTTTGTTTATTTTGTTCTTCAGATTTCACTTATACGTAAAATTGTGTGGCATTTTAAACTCATCTAGATTTTTCATTCCAGATATTTCATTTTTCAGTTCCATAATTTCTATATGGTTCCTTTTATAGTTTCAATTTTTCTGTCGTGATTCCCCATTGGTTTTACTCATTACATGTATATCTTTTAAATTCTAAGGCGTATTTAAAACGGCTGATTTAAAATTCTTTACTGTCATTTCCAACCACTGTGTCATCTCTAAGTCTGTTTCTGCTGAAAAGTCTCTTTCCTGGCTGTAGGTTACAGTTTCCTGCATTTAAAAAAAATCACATACTGGACATTGTGGACACTGTGTTATCGAGACCTGAATTTTTACTGCCTTCCTTTAAAGAGTGTTGTTTTTACTTTGGGAGGCAGTTAACGTGCTGGTGAATCAGCTTGATTCTGCCGTGGCTGGATTTTCAGCTTTGATTGGGTGGGTGTAGACTGGTCCTTGATGTGTGACCCTCCCGAGTCTTTGCTGAATGCCCAGTGTGTTTAGAAAGATGCCTCCACTTTGGCTGGTCAGAGTTCACTGCCTCCCAAGCACTGCGACCTCCAAAACCTCTGGCTCACGGTGTGCCAGGAGCTGCTCTCCACCAGGCAGCGCAGAACCCCCCTCTAGACAGGCACAGCTTGGTGTCCAGTTAAAGACTCGGGGGAACCCCGGAGCAGATTGCTGTTGCTCCTTCCCAGTGCACTTTCCAAGTCTCCTGTACTCTGCCCCACCAAGTCCAGCTGCCCCAGCTCCCTCAAACTCCAGGCTCTGTTTCCTCCATCAAGAAAGACCTCTGCTCCTTCTTTGGGATCCACTCTCCATGCTGAAGTTTGGAAAGCACCCAGTGGCAGAAAGCTAGGATGAATGCCAAGCTCACCTCACATGTTTGTTTTCTCAAGGATCACAACCAGTTAGGAATTAGAATCTTGGAGACATAAAAGCCAGAGAAAACTCTGAAATCTTATTGCAACTCTGATTCCTTACATTCCTCTCACTTGGGCCTCTCCTGGGTGAGAGGAATCTCCAGGGTCATATTTCTGGGCATGGGGAAGTTTAAAGAGGAGCAAGGGGTCAAGGAAGGAAAGGGAGCCTGGAGAAGCAGTCGGGGTATTGCCTGCTATATTTTGTTTACAACTTCCCAGTGGAGCTCCATAGAAGGAGGCAGCTGTGTGTTATTGAGCTTGTTGAAGAGGCATGGAGGGAGGGGCGTGCTGGGGAGTGCAATTAGCCAACGGTTTGAGACTGATGAAGTGGATAATGAGAGGTGCTAGGACAGATTTTTGTGCTAAAAAAGGAGACAGGGAGAGACTGTTGCACATTAACCTGCTCAGGCCTGATCAGTCAGGAACCTACTGCCTGCCAGGAGGCCAAGGACCGGAGGATTCCAAGCCTGGGAAGGAGGCGGCCTTCTTGTGGATTCTTATGATTGTTATCATTATTAACATTTACTGAGATCTATGGGCCAGGTCTCGAGCCAAGCAACTCTAAAGCTTTACCTCCTTCAATGTCCAAAGCAACTCTGTGAAGTCGGTTTTATTATCAATCATTCTGTAGATGAGCAAACTGAGGTAGAAGGAGAGAGGGAACTTTCCTGGGTCACATCGTTAGTGAGTAGTGGAGCTGAGTTTCTCCCTGTCGTCTGACACCGGAGCCTGCTGGATGCAGTCTTGCTCGTGGCCTCACAGGTGTATTTGGCTTCAGCATTGTCCTCAAAACAGAAGGAACACGTCTCCCCAGCACCTGTTGCATGCCAGGCTCTGTGCTAGACTCTGGACCAAACTTGTTATATTTCTTGTACTTCGTGTGTTTTTCAATGATTTCTAATAACACCCAATGATAGAGGTGGCATTTTCACCCCAGTTTTGTGGAAGAGGAAACTAACTTTAAAGAAATTAAATACCTTGTCCAATGAACGAAGTCTAGCAAGTGTAGAACAATATTAAGATATACGAAACTTTTAGCTGACAATTACATGTTGAATGCCTACAATGTACTAGGCATTATTCTAGGAGCAGGAAAGATAGCAATGAACAGAACAGACAAACAGGCTGCCCTCCTGGAGCTTGTGTTCTACAGGAGTGCGCGCACTGGTAGACAATGAACAAGTCAGTCAGATGGAGCTCAGTGATACAAAGAAAACAAAGGCAGAGGAGGGGGCGTGGAGGATGTAATATCGTATAAAACATTGGGAAGGCCTCCCTGAGTACATGACTTTTGAGTAAAAACCTGGAGAAGCTGAAGTTTCCCCTTCCCTCACTGACTCACATGTCCATGACACTCAGGCAGGTCGCTGGAGAGGCAAGGACAAGGGTGTTGGCTCCAGACAGGCTTGAGGTCCTGCTCGCCTCTGCCTCTGGGTGATTCTGGGAAAGTCACAAGACAAGCTGAAGCCTCAGTCATTTCCTCCATGCAGAATGCTGTCATGGGGGCGTTCGGGGAATTAGCTGGGATGAGGTGAGGGAAGCCCACTGAGAACGGGCTCAGGTCAGCGTCAGCATGAGCACTTCAGTACGGATCCATTAACCTGGTCCGCAGATGTTCACCTGGAGTTTATCTAGACTAGAGGTTGGCACACTTTTTCTGTAAGGGCCAGGTGATAACTATTTTAGGCTTTGCAGGCCACGCGTTCTCTGTTGTTGGTATTTAACTTCGCCACCCATGGTAGTGTGAAATCAGCCACAGACAATACATAAGCAAAAGAGCATAGTGCCTTCCAATGAAACTTCATTTACTAAAACAGGCAATGGGCTGGATTTGGCCAATGGGCCATAGATTTCCAGTGCCTGGTCTAGGCCAATCCTTTCACTCAACAAGGACAGGAGAAAGACCCGGGCCAACAAGTCACCCACCCCAGGGTGGCTGAGCCAGCCAGGCACAGAGGGAGGAGGCCAGGCAGGCAGCCCGACTCTCAGCCCCTGTGCTTAATTGTTCTCTTCTTGCTCCAGGGGGCTAATCTCTCTCCCCCGTTGGTTCGTCATTTGCACACATGCTAGTTATTCATGAAATATTCATTTGAGTGGCTTATAACAGTGCATCTTTGACACCATCTTGGAAGGTTCTGACTTGTCTTTGGGAGAGAGCTCATGGGCTGGCCCCAAGCCCCTGGTGAGCAGGAGCTTCCGGTTCTCAGCCCCGGACGACATTGTCAGCAGGGCAGGGACAGTCTTGCAGTACTGGTGCAGCACTGCTTTGCAGCTATGAAATTCTCCCTTTGGTTTCTCCAAGAAAACAATCCTCTACAAAGAATCTTGTCTATTAATGTGATTATTAAACTAGAAAAAAACCCACTTCTCAATAAAACGAATCTATGACAAGACAGATGTAATAAACCTGGTGAGGATTTATGATGTGCCCAGGCAGCGTTTTGCAGAAGATAATGTTACCCTGTAATGTTGATTTGCCGGATGAGAACCATGTAATTTATTCTGTCAATGTACATAAGAAATGTTATCTGTGTGGGGAATGACTGATGGCCTCATGAAAGCTGGCAGGGAAACAAATAAAACAATTTGGGCCTTAAAAATGTAATCACCTAATGATCACGTCCCAGCCTCTGTGATGGGGAGAGCAGGACTGGGGGGGACCTGTGGCTGTCATGCATTTGCCATCCAGACTTGGGGCCATTTTCCCTTGGGCTTGGCACCAGAGGGCAGCAGGGAGCCTTGAGAAGCAATCCTGATTGTCCACAGTCCTCCCACTGGGCGTTTGCTCAAGATGTTCCCCCTTCCCAGCTGCTGTTCCACACACTCTTCAAGGTGAGGCTCAGCAGGTCTCTCTTCCACGGCCACCTTCTATGTCTGTGACTTTCCAATACACAACCTGCCAATAACAGGATTTTATCTTTTTTCAGGATGCTTGCAGCACCCCTCTCACCCTCTTTTATGTCCCGCAGCCCTTGCTCTGTTGGCATTTAGTAACTGATGTCTTTGCCTCTTTGAGGCTGAAGCCCATCTCGGTTTAGCCTCCTACATAGGAAAGATCATGGATGAGTGTTCATGAGTGTTTGCTGAGTGAGTTAATCCTCAGAAGTAGGTCCACCATTTACTAAACACTTAAAATGTGTCAGGTGCTGTGCTAGGTACTTCACAACAGGGTAATGTTAATGGAACCAACCTGGAAGGTAGGTACCGTTATTCTTCCTTTTTTTATATAGTGAGAACTGAGGCTCAGAGGCCATCTGCCTTGTCCAAGGTCATGTATGCAGCACCAGGAGGAGCCAGGCTCCAAATCCAGACTTCAGAGTCAACTGTGATTAGCCATTGAGTGAACTCCTCACCTTCATTATTTTCTCTGTGCTGGCTGCCCCCCTTTCTCCCCTTGGTTTCCATAAATCACACTCTCTGGTTTTCCTCCCATGTTTCTGACTACTGCTCATCCTTCTTTCCAGAACCTTCTTCTTAACCGCTGGTGTCTGTCAGGCTCTGCGCCCAGACTTCCTCTAACTTAGCAGTATGTCTTACTCACCCACTGGCTTTCTCAGTGAGGCCTTGACTCTCAACTCTGCCTGTGTCCCAAGTTGCTCCACTGACCTTCCATCCCGAGGGGACATTCCCAAGGTGCTTAGAAACCAATATTTCTGAATTCATCATCACTGCTCCCAAGCCTGACCACTCCCTAAATCTGTTCCTCCTTCCATGTCCCTGTTCTCAGAGACTAGCAGCATTCCCATCCATATACATGCCCAGGTCCGAATCTGAGAGGTGCCTCAACCAGTACCCCTACATCTCCCTCATCGGTAGATGTGTCACCAGGTGCCGGAGAGTGTCTCCTTGTTAAGTACTTCTGGAGTCTCTCATCTGCCACCTCCCCACAGTGACCACTTTGATCTAGGCCATTCTTATCAGCTGGATCTTTGAGTCCCAGCATAGATATCCCATCCCCAGAAAGCCTTGTCTCATCTTTCCCAGCTGCATTTATTGCCTCTTGGCCTGTTTCCGTTATTCCTTGGAGCACCTGTCATTCTGCATTGCGGTGGTCTGTTTATAGGCCTTTCTCCCCATGACTATGAGCTTCCTGAGGGAGGGTCCAGGTCTGACTGACTCAGGATCCCTATGCACAGTGCAGAGCCAGGCCTGGTACAGAGAAGGTGCTCAGAGAACCTCCTGCTAAGTGACTGAGTCAGGGAGTGATGCAGGTTGGAGGGAGGCTGGCCAGAGCCCTGTTCCAGAATGCGCTGAAGAGAGGAGATGAGGACCTCAGGCATAATAAACCCTGAGTAACAGACCTCTCTGGTCACTGAGCATGGGCCAGAACCCTTGAGAAGGGCAGGAGCCTAAGACAGCTATAGGGAATACCTTCTTTGTAATGCTCTGGGTTGAGAGTCTATGGGTAAGACCAGCGAAGGCTTTGAAAAGGGCACAGCAGGGGTGTGTCTGAGCAAAGACCATGTGGGGGAATAAGCTGTGAGGACACGAGGCTGGCTTTGGCCTGGATAACAGGATTTGGAGGAGAGGCTAGAGTGCAGGACTGAGAACCAGGCAGAGCAAGGCCAGCAGGAAAGTGGCTGGGCAACGAAGGCCAATCTTTGGGAGGATGTGATGGTCAAGGTGGCCGACACGGAACATGGAAGCCTACAATTTCCAAGAAACCCAGGCTCAGGGCTTTGTAAAGGAACTTGGATCTGTGGGACCTAGACAGGCAGGCTATGGTGGCTGGGCCATTGGACCTTGAGTTTGAGAAATGTGACTATATCAGTTGGGGCCTGGCAATAAACAGAATTTATCCTACAGGATTTGAATGAAGAAGTATCTTCTAATAGATTAACTTCCTACAGAGGTGTGGGCAGAATTAAAGTGATCAGCAAGGGGCCTCCTCCACCCTACTCCTTCCCTACCTCCCAACCCCCTGCCCACAGATAGGCACAGCCGCAAGGATCTGGCACCACCCCTAGGGTTGAAGAGACAAAGGGAGGAAATGCTGTTACTGGGGTCTGGTGAGAGCTGGAGCCAGGAGGGAGGGCTCATGAGAGCTCTTAGCCACAGAGGAAGGTGGCTACTCCCAGAGACATGGCACCACTGCAGGAAGGAATGGAGAAGAAATGACCCGACCTGTCTGCCCTCCTACCCTGCCAGTGACTCCCATTGGCTGACCCCAGCAGCAGGGTCAGATGCCTGGGTCAGGGAGCAGATTAGAGAAGAAAAAATTGTTGATCCGGGGGCAAGTGGGGACCAGCCAGCACAGTGACTCATGACTGACTTTCCCCTGCTGGTGTGCTGAGGATGTATCTGGAGCCTCAGTGCAGGACTGACTCACATACTGGCTGGTTTACAGGTGAGGCCATGAGGGGATTTAGTTTTGGGATCAGGGAAGGCAGAGGCAGGAGGAAGAGAAGCAGCCTGTCATGAAGGTGAGGACCCCCCTAGTTAGCTTGTCTTGCTTGAACTTCAAGCAAGGATTGAACATGGAGTCTAGGCTATATAGAGGCTGAGACCATGAATTCAGGACTTAGTTTTCTTAAAGGTAAAATGGGGACATTAGATCAAAAGAGCAGTTCTCAAATGGTGTTCCAAGGAGCTCTGCGGCTTAGTGCAGATGCCTCAGGGATTGGTGGGTACGCAGAAGAGGAGGCTAAGAGAGTTGGATGGAGGAACTCCTAATGAATGTTAATCAAGCCAGCTGGCTAATGAAGAAAGACTTTCTTGCATTTGACCAGGAATGCAGCTCAGATGAGCTGTACTTGGAGCATTTCTGCCTGGATCTTGCTGATGTCAGGAAAGGAAGTGGGGTAATTAGAAAAGCTTTTGGTAAGCCCAGATTGTGGCCCATGTTCCAAGAGGCAAGATATTGGGAAGAAGTTGGGGTGGATCCTAGGCATGGCCTGGAAGATTTTATGGACTAAGTTGGGGAACCAGGGGAGAGAGACAGGAAATCCAAGGATCGTTCAATGGTGAGAGAAGATGGAAACATGTTCAGCCTGGTATATCTCTTTGAGGATCTCCTGGCTGAACCCTAAGATTGTTTACCAGATGTGGTTGTTTCTTCAGACATGGGTGAAAATACTTCCAAGATAGGTGGAGAGGGACAATTTCTAACCAAATTCCTTGATGCATAGAGATGCTAACCCTCAGGGAGACCACTGGCCGGCCAGCCAGCTGTTTCCCAGGTCTCCCTGGTGCTTTCCTTGGTTCTGAATAAGGATGTTTGGATTTTTCTGGATGCTTGGAATCTCCTGGGGTCTCCTCCTTCTGTGCTTGAGTCTTGAGCAGCCCAAGCCAGAAACTGTAGGTTTTATCAGCCTGTTTCTGGTTTTTGCTTCTTGGGTCCTCTCTTGTTCCTTATTCTGTAAATGTAACCTCTCCCAGGGCTGACACCTTCCCTGGGGTTCTGTCCTGAACAACGCTTGTCCACTTTAAAAGATCTCATCTCTGCCTCCAGGTATGAGGCCTCCTGACCTTCCCACCTTCCCATCCCCCCACCTTCACACAATGCCCCTAGTCACAACCACAAAGGGATCTACCCTTTGCTGCAATATGCAAGAGAGAAAAAAAAATGAAGAAAAGTTAACCAACACCTTTACATGTACAAAGTTGCTTATGGAAATTTGTTTGAATGTAGCTTCCAATCATAATGGTGACTAACATTTATTGTGCAATTACCATGTGCCAGATACCGTGCTAGGCTCTTCACATACATTACTTCAGCTCGCTGAGCTTGTGCTCTTAGTATTGTCAGTTATGCAAATGGAGAAACTGAGGCTCGGAGAGAAAATGCCTTACACAGGGGGACAGAGCTAAGAAGTGATGGGGCCTGGTCTTCCTACTGGAGTATGTGTGCTGAAAAACTCTGCTAACCTTTGTTTTGGGTTTAGGAAGGGAAATGAACAGTCCCTCCAAACCTCTGCAAGGGTGCTTTTCTGCCCAAAATTGAGCAAATGGTACAAAAGTGCAAACAAGTGACCCAGAAAGGCTGATCAATAAAACACCATCTCCAAGAAGCAGAGCAATTAGGTGAAGAAATGGAATAACTTTCCTGTCTTTAAAGTAATGGACTCATATTAATTTAGAAATATTTTCACCTCATTTTTCATGATAAGAAATTCAAGTTTGTTTTCTTCTTCTTGGATCATCCCTCCTTGTCTCCTTGCATGGCTGGCCTTTTCTTATGTTTTAGGTGTTGGCTTGAATGTCACCTCCTCCAAGAAGCCTTCCATGACCCTCCAAACATAAAGCAGCTCATTTCCAAGGCTCTGTGCTGGTCCTCTGTTCCTTTCTCTCATAGCAGTTATTTGCACAGCACCATTGGCAATCATGTGTGTGGGAGGGTTCTACTCACCCACTAGACTAGAAGCTTGGTGAGGCTAGGAAGGGACCACCTCGCATACATTTACTCCTAAGACCCCATACCCAGCACCATGTCTGACATATAGCAGGCACCTAACAGGCATTTGTGCAAAAGACAGATGAATAAGTGTGGTGAATTCTTATTTAGCGGAGTTCAGAAATCCATTTTTATGTTCTCTGATCTTATTTAATAACATATCACTTAAGAACAATTTGATATCCATTGCAATATGTAAACTGGGAAATCATGTGAATGAGGTTATTACTTTCTGGCTATCAATGATGCTTTTATATTCTTGGAAGGAAGGGAAATAGAATAAGGGAAAGAGCATTGCGCACAGAGCCCCGGCTTCGCTGTTTACTTGCTGTGCGACCTTGGGCATGACCTTTTTCCTCTTTGGTCCTGAGTTTCCTTAGCTGTAAAATGAGCTTGGACCAGTGGCTCTCTGAGGACTCTTCCAGCTATGAAAGTTTAAACTCTAAGAATTACATAAAATGAACTTGTATGTGGCTGAAATGATTGGATCTGAGGCATCAAAGCACGTTTTGGGTTGTGCTGGAACTGGAATGGCATTTTGTCAGGATCCAGTCCCAGCCTAAAGTCTGGGTGGCTTCTCATGTTGCCTCCAATGTGGTGGGAGTCTCTCAGTCCTCTCTGTGTGGTACTGGGAGTGGCGATGGGGGGCAGAGCTAATCCCCTTCCTTCCTGATGGGGCTCATCCTTTTTCTGTCTCACCCTGAGAAGCCCTGAGAACTGAAGCCTGGTAAGAAAGAAGCTGCATAAGGGTAATAAAAAAAAAAATCTCCCTTCTTATCCCCCTCTTCCGTATCCTCATCCTCAGACTAAAAAGTATCCAAATGCTCCTTGATGACTGGGCTGGAATGAGAGTCGCAGAAGATGTGACTGAGGGTTTCCAGCAGCTGTGGCCCAAGGAGCCCGGAGGAGTGTAGGGGTCCTGGGGTCTGCCAGGGCCAGTGCTGCAATGCCTATTAATCGGTATTTAAGTGGGTTCATCAGCGTGGAGAGGCTGCCGCTGCAGCTGAGCTCAGCCCGGGCCCGAGAAGCTGGGAGCTGGGTTAATAGCACCTTATTTAGCAGAAAATTCCACTCCACTGGAGCATGTTTCGGAGTTTGATTTGAATGAGAATTGATGTCAATCCTGCAAGGCAAAGGCGCCTGAAGCTGCTACTGCAGTCGGGGATAAAAAATGAGCCATTTGTGGTGACCACAGGGATGCATACGGAATGTTGCAGCCCCTCTTCCCCCGCCCTGGCTGTGCAGGCACAGGCTTGTCCATCCTGGACAGGTAGAGGACTGGCCCGTGGGAACCTTGGTGGATTGGAGATTCCCGGTCATGTTTTTGGCTTTGGAACTAAAAGACCAGGCTTCACATTTGAAGCTGCTAGTTCTTAACCATGTGACCTTGGACAACTTGTATCACCTCTTATAGTCTTGGTTGACTCGACCACCACGAAAATATTGATATCTTACAGCAATCCAGTTGATGTGAGAATTAAAGGAGCCAGGATGCCGTGGATTAGGAACTAACATACCTCCTGCCATAAAATTGCCCTAAGTGCATTTAAGATCCCATCTTACTCCCGTCCCAGGCAGAGGTAGGGGTGTGGGGATGGCAGGATTGTGGTATCAGGTGGGAGGGATTTCAGTGTGAATTCCCTCCAAAGCTTTTGCTCCAACCTGTGGTTTATGGGATCCCTTGGACTTAGGACCAGTGAAGAATGAGACCCTGCCTGCTCTCAACTCCAAAGATGGGGCTGGTGGGGCCTGGTGGCTCCAGGTAGAGGGGTGTCCACAGAGGCCCACCTTAGAGGAACGTGGTCAGATGGCTGGTCTCCATAGACCTGTCTGGTAAAGGGTGCTAAGGAACAAAATTTCTTTTTTCTTCAGTGTTTTTCTCTGCTCTTGCTGTGATTCACAACTTGCAGTTTACAACCCCCCCTGCATACACAGTATGCTGTTGGAGAAGGAGGTCTAGAGGGGGATCAGGATGCTGCATCCTAACCTTTCTTGAGTACCTGGCTGGCTCACTCTGAGGCCTTGGACCCTCCTCCACAAGTTGGCTTCTTAGACCCCATCAAAGACCCAAAACTATGGTCTCTGACAGCTACCACATTCCCAGCTTTTGAATCTGACTAGGGGAGAAGTTTGGAGTTATTGTCTTCACAGCCCTGGCAGGGGCCACGGTCCCTTCTTTAAGGCAGGCGTTAGGAGCCACGGCCATACAATTTGCAACTGCAGAGGGACAGGCCCTGAATGTGGGTGCACAGCTCCATTGTGTCTCCACAGAAGGACTCTGTGAGTGCCTCTAAACAGTGCTCAAAGCAGTTTTCGTGTTTATTTTTAAATCTCTTTGGGCTTGCTGTTCTTGGCGGTGCTGGTTGTAATTCTTCTCCATCTCTAGCCCTTTCATACAGGAACTGGATGACAAGGCATGGGCACAATTGTGTTTGCCCAAGTGCAGATAAGATCAGTCTTGGCAGATCTGCTGAGCCCCGGCTCCCAGACAGATATGGAACATAACAAACAGGTACTGGGGAGGGGGGAGGATAAATAGAAAGGATTAAATCTGAACAAAGGCAGAAACATCTGGGACATACAAAAGCTTGTTCATAGAATTGCTTCGGAGAGAAAAGAATGAAAAAGAAAGCAGCCCACTTTGCTCTTATCCGGCTCCTCAACTGGGCTTCACGAGCACAATGCACCCGAGGCCAGCCTCTTGAGAGGAGCAGATGAGGCTGCTAGAGCAGAGCGGAATCTGTGCTCCTGGAGGATCCCAGGTGGCAAAACGCTGGTCCCCCTGCCCCAGCTGTCTCTGTGGCAGAGGCCAAGAACACTCAGGCTCCCAGCCCCTCGTGTCAGCCCTCATTGCCCCTCCCCAAGACTTACTTCACCCTCCATTGAGAATCTCTTGAATTTTCCCTCACAATTATTCCCCAGAGATCAGCAGGCCACCTGTTCTCTTCCCTACACTGTATCTGGACCAATTCCCTCTGGATCTGCTTGTCTGATAGAGCATGAGCCCTATTTCAGCTCTGAGTTGACTGAGTGGACCAGGGGAAATGAAAAAGTATGTGATACAAGTCTCCTGGACCGATCGACTTCTCTGCAGCCACGCTGCTTCTGCTGCTCTGCCGTTGGCAACCACTGCTTCTTCCCAGGAAAATTCTCTTAACTGTCTTCTTGCTGTCAGTCCCACCCCTTCGATCTTTTCTCAACACTGAGGCCAGACAGATCCTAATACAGTGAAGATGTGACCATGTTAGGCCCCAGTTAAGACTTTTCATGAGAGGATAGCACACCCAGAATGGCAGAGGAATTACCTCCAAAAATCTGCTCTCCCATGAAAGCAATGAGAACACTGAAGAAATTGTCAAATTCAATATTTTCAGGATTCTAGGAATTAATCAAAGGTGTGAAATGATCCAAAGTGTTTATTCAAGAAAAATGATTTAATCGCAGCAAGAACAATGAGCTCTATAATATTTTAACGTGTCCTATTCCCATGCCTCTTTCCCCAGCTATGAACCATCAGCATCATGATCATAGTAGCTATGAAAACTGGCAGGTTAGCTGTCATTGTGTGGGGAAATATGAGTCTGGAGCTCCCTAAAAGCCTCAGAGAACTGTTACTACTTCACTTGTATAGCAGCTCTCTGGAAAAACCTCATTCACAGTGCCTGTCCTGAATATTTGATTTGACTCAGAGTTTGTTCAGTGAGATACTTTATCTATAAAGCATTTGTCAAAAACAGTCAAAACAATTGTTTAATATCACCTTTACCCGATGTGGTAATACCTGTTGAGCAAATAAGAAGCTGGCCAAAACCCTTAAATCTGGTGTGTATGATGTCCACAGGGAGCTTTGAAAAGCTCTGACATTATTTCTGGGGTTTTAGAAGACCAGATGCATATTTAGGGCTGTGTGTACTCCAGAAGGATGTGTGAAAGCCCCAATCTTTTGTCTGGCTGATCTTGGGACTCTGTACAAGCAGGAAATGAAATGTACAGTCAGAGCCTTAAGGGTGTGCATTAACACATACACAGAGCATGTCAGAAGAAGATGGGAGACTTATTGGTTGAAAGCACCTAAATCTCTATTCAATCATTGGATGATCTCTAAGCTAATTGAGAAGAGACCTCAGTGACACACATGACAAAGAATGCAGACTTTACAAAATTAGTTCAGAAAAGTCTTGATAGACAGTAATAGTAACAACCAACAGCAACAATAACAAACCCTGAGGTTGGAGAAAAACCTGATTTCCAGAATTGCCACATTATATTATTTAAAATGTTTAGTTTTTAATAAAAATATTATGATGCAAGCAAAGAAACAGGAAAGTGTTGTTTGCACAAAGAAAAAAGCAGTCAGTAGAAACTCTCTCTGAGGAAGCCCAGATATTGGACTTACTAGACAAAGACTTTGTTTATTATAAAATGTTTAAAGAACTAAAGGAAAAACGTCAAAGAATTAAATGAAAGTATGAGAAAAATGTGTCATTAAATAGAGAATATCAATAAATAGATAGAGATTATAAAAAAATAGAAATTCTGGAGTTGAAAATTACAATACCCAAAATAAGAAATGTATTAGATGATCTCAACAGCATATTTGAACCAGCAGAGCAAAAGATCAGCAAACTGGGAAATAAAGCAATTGAGATTATCTAGTCTGGGAAACAGAAAGAAAAACAAAAAATATAAATAGAGCCTCAGATACCCATGAGACACCATTACATATATCAGCATATCCATAATGGGAGTCTCAGAAGGAGAGGGAAGAAAGGGGCAGAAAGAAATGTGAATAATAATGTTCTAAAGCTTAATAAGTTTGAGGAAAATATTAATCTGCGCACCCAAAAAGTTCAAAAAATTTCAAGTAGAATAAATTCAAAGAGACCCACACCTAGACACATCATAGTAAAATGATCAAAGGTCAAAGGCAAAGAGAATCCTGAAAGCATTGGGAGAAAAATGACCCATCACATATGAGAGATCCTCAATAAGATTAAAGGCAGACACCTCATCAGAAACTATGGAGGCCACAGGCAATGGGATGACATTAAAGATGCCAAAAGAAAAAGGTCAACCATGACATTCCAGCAAAATCATGCTTCAAAAGTGAAGGAAATATCAACACATTCCCAGATAGACAAAAATTGAGCATTTGTTGGTGACAGATCTTCCTTGCAAGAAAAACTAATTGAAATCTCCCAGGCTAAAATGAAAGGACATTAGATAATAACTGGATTCCACATAAAGAAATATGCTGCATGGATGACGGTAAGTGCATAGGTTAATATAAAGACAATAGGAATACATTTTTGTTTGTAATGTTTTTGACTCCCCTCTGATTTAAAATACAAGTGCATAAAGCAATAATTATAAAACTGTGTTGATGAGCTTATAATGTATAAAGATCTAATTTGTGTGCCAATAAAACAAAGGAGGAAACAGAAGTATAGTGGAACAAAGTTTTTGCATATTATTGAAATTAAGTTGGTATTAACCCAAACTAAATTGTTTTAAGGTGTCAGTTGTGATTCCTGGGGCAACCATTAAGAAAATAAGTTAAACATATGATAAAAGAAGCAACAACAAAGAATTAAAATACTATACTAGAAAATGCTCATTTAATATGAATAGAACATAGTGGGTCAAAAACATAAGACATATAGAAACCAAACAGCAAATGCCAGTTGTAAATCCCATCTTATCAACAATTACATTAAATGTGAATAGACTAAATACTCCAATAGAAGGCAAAATGAAATAAAAAAAAAACAACCACGATCTAAGTGTATGCTATCTACAACAGACGCACTTTATTTTTTATTTTATTTTTTGATTTAATCTTTATTGTGTTTTTTCTATTACCATTTAGTCCCCTTATATCCCCTCTCCTCACCAATCACCATACAACAGACACACTTTAGATTGAAGTACGCAAAATCTTTTGAAAGTAAAAAGATGAAAAAAGATATACCATAGTAACATTAACCAAACAAAACCTGGAAAGGCTATATTAATATATGACAAATAGATTTTATGACAAAAATTGTTACTAGAGACAGAGAAAGACATTTTATAATGATAAAAGTATCAATTTCTCATACAGACATAACAATTATAAATATACATACACCCATGAAAGCACCAAAATACATGAAGCAAAACTTAACAGGACTGAAAGGAGAAATAGAGAATTCAACAATAATAGTTGGAGACTTCAATACTGCACTGTTAATGATGGATAGAACAACTAGCCAGAAGATCAACAAGAAAACAGAAGACTTGAGCAGCATTATAAAGAAGACATCTGTAGAACACTTTGTTCAATAAGAGCAGAATACACATTCTTCTCAAGTGCACATGAAACATTCTTCAGTATAGACAATGTTAGGCCATAAAACAAGCCTCAATTAATTTAAACAGATTGAAGTCATGCAAAGAATGGTATTTCACCACAATAGAATGAAATTGGAAATGAGTAACAGAAGAAAATGTGAGAAATTCACAAATATGTGGACATTAAACAACACATTCCTAAGTAACCAATGGATCAAAGAAAAAATCACAAGAGAAATTAGAAAATACTTCTTTTTCCCTGTACCTTTCCCCCCATTTTCCTCCCTCCCTGTTGACAACCCTCCATGTGATCTCCATTTCTGTGATTCTGTTCCTGTTCTAGTGGCTTGCTTTGTTTGTTTGTTTTTAGGTTCAGTTGTTGATAGTTATGAGTTTGTTATCATTTTACTGTTCATAGTTTGGGAGGTTAAGAATAGTATGGGAAATAGAGAAGTCAAACAACTTATATGTATAACCCATGGACATGAACTAAGTGGGGGGTGTGGGGGAGGGGAATGCTGGAGGGAGCAGGGTACAGGGTGGAGGGGGATAAAGGGAGAAAAAATGGGTCAACTATAATAGCATAATCAATAAAATATACTTAAAAAAGAAATTAGAAAATACTTTGAGACAAATGAAAACAAAAAACACAACATACAAAAACTTATGGATGAAGCTAAAGCAACACTTAGAAAAATTTATAGCTATTAGCACCTATATTAAACAAGGAGATAGATCTTAAACTATAACATAAGCTTTCACCTTAAGAAAGTCCCCCTTAACAAACTAGTAAAAGAAGAGCAAAGTAAACCTCAAACAAGCAGAAAGGAGAAAATAATAAAGATGAGAACAGAAAGACAATAGAGAAATTTAATACGATAAAAAATTGGTTGTTTTAAAATATCAACCCGGTTGACAAATCTTTAGGCAAACTGGCAAAAAAAAAAAAAAAAAAAAAAAAAAAAAAGGAAGGATTTAAGTTATTAGAGTAAGGAATGGAAAAGGAGTGATCAACTACAGACCTTACAATTATATAATAATACAATGAACAATAGTACACCAATAAATTAGAAAATCTAGCTGAAATGAACAAATTACTATACAGGTACAAACTACTGAAGCTGACTTAAGAATGAAAAATCTGAATAAACATATTTCAAGTAAAGAAACTGAACCAGTTAACAACAATACTTCCAACGAAGAAAAGCTTGGGCCCATATGACTCTTCTAGTGAATTTTAGATAATGTTTACAGAAGAACTAATACCAATCTTTCACAAATAGTTTTTGAGAAATAGAAGAGGATGAAACACTTTCCAACCATTCTGTAAGGTCACTGTTATCCCGATACCAAAACCTGACAAAACATCACAAGAAAACTACAGACCAAAATTCCTTATGAATTTGGTCTGTATAGAAGCAAAATCCTCAAAAATGTACTAGCAAAATTAATCAAGCAATACATAAAAATGATTATACACTATGACTTGGTGGAATTTATTCCAGGAATGCAAAGTTGTTTTAATATCTGAAAATCAACTCATCATATTAATAGAATAAAGAACCAAAACTACATTATCATCTTAATAGATGCCTAAAAAGTGTTTAACAAAACTTAATTCTCTTGTAAAATAAAATCACTCAATAAAAAGAAAAGAAGGAATCTTCTGCAATTTGATAAAGGTCATCCATGAAAAAAGCTATATCTTATGTAATGGTGAAAAACTGATTACTTCCCCTTTAAGACTAGGAACGAGACAATGATGTCCACTCTTACTACTTCTATTTAACATGATAATGAAGGTTGTAGGCAGGGCAAATATGTGAGTAAAAGAAAAAAAAACATCCCGCTTAAAAAGAAAGAGGTAAAACTATTTGCAGATGATATGATATTGTATTTAGAAAATATTAAGGAATGCACACACACAAAAACCAGTAGAATAGGTCCAGCATGGTTGCAGAATATAAGGTCGGTGTACAAAAAGCAATTATAATTTCTACACATTATTAATAAATAATCCAAAAATAAGATTAAGAAAAAATCCCATTTACAATAGCATAAAAATACTTAGGAATAAATTTAACAAAAGTGCAAGACTTGTACACCAAGAACTGCAGTTGAAAAATATTGTTAAAAAGTTAAAGAAGACATAAACAATTGGAAAGACATCCCATGTTCATGGTCAGAAGACTTAATACTATGAAAATTGCAATACTCCTCAAACTAACCTATAGATGAAACATAACTCTATCAGAATCTAAGCTGGCTTCTTTTTAGAAATTGATAAGCTGATTCTAAAATTCATATGGAATTACAAGGGACCCATCATGGCCAAAATTATCTTAAAAACCAAGAACAAAGTAGGAAGACTCACACTTCCTGATTTCAAAATTTACTGCATAGCAACAGTAGTCAAGACAGTGATACTGGGATAAGTATGGATGTATTGATCAGTGGAATAGAATTGAGCCCAGAAATAAACCCATGTATCAATGGCCAATTGACTTTTGGGAACGATGTCAAGACAGTTCAGTGGGGGAAAGAACAGTCTTTTCATCAAATGGTGCTGGACATTGGACAGCCACATGCAAAAGAATGAATTTGAACATCTATCTCAATCACTTACATAAATTAACTAAAAATTGATCAAAGACCTAAATATAAGAACTACACCAATAAAACACCTAGAAGAAAACACAGGGAAAATTTTCATGTCCTTGGATTCGACATAAAAAAGCACAAATAACAAAACAAAATTAAATTTCATCAAAATTAAAATGTTTGTGCTTCAAAGAACACCATAGAGGAAGTAAAGAGACAGTGGCAGAAAATGTATGCTAAGCATATATCTGATAAGGGACTTATATCCAGAATATGTAAAGAACTCTTACATTTCAATAATAAAAAGACAACTCAGTTTTAAGAATGGGCAAACAATTTGAATAAACATATCTCCAAAGATTATATAAAAATGGACGATAAGCACGTGAAAAGATACTCAATACCATTAGATCTTTTAGTAACTTTATATTTTAATTCATTCTCACAGTGATCTCAAGAGGAAGCTTTTATTTTCTCCATCTTACTGAGAATCGGAGATTTAGAGAGGTTAAGTAACTTTCCATTCCATCCTTCACGCCATACAGTAAGTCGTGCTTTAAACTCAAGCCTTCTGGCTCCTGTTCTTTCAAATATATGGAGTGGCTCAGGTCATTCTCCTGTTCAGAGAACTTCCATTATGTCAGGTTCCCAGAGTAAATCCAGAGTTTTTTTCCCTTGCCATTCGAGACCCTCCACAAATCTCTAACTAACAGGTCAGCCAGTTACTCATGTTTTCCTTTGTTCCTCTCAGTTTTCATTTGGCTTTTTCACCTCACATAGAAAAGTGCCCCCTCTTTTAGTAGGAATGGTCCCTGAAGTATGCCTGTTGAGGGCTTTCCCTGAGAATAGACAGAACAGCTCCCATTTGCTCTGCAATAGGAGAAGGGGTTTACCATCCCTAGGACAGGCTTCTAGGATGGGAGGGAAAGCAGGATATCTGTGATAACTGAGCCTCAAATCACTACTGACAATTTTTAGGATGGCTATGTAATTTATGATCTCAGCCAAAACACATTTGAGAGTAAAAAGGGTACCATTGATAATGATACTGGCACAATAGGCAAAAACCAAGACTCGCCTAAGAAACCAGGATGTGTGACCACCCTGGTAATTACCCCAGTTATGAACCCCACCCTCCCAAGAGAGAAATCAGGACTTACCTCCCAGCCTCCACACTAGCTCCTGGGTCGGCACATGACCTGGGCTCCTGCATTCAGCTGCCTGGATGAGAAGCTTCTGTTTGGAAGAGAAAGGTGGCACCGTGGGGATGCCAGGCTGTTAGCAAGGAGGCGGCAGGTGGCAGAAGGCCGTGGAGCTCCCAGAGGCAGCAGTGACAGAGGTCCTGGGGATGCCATTCCATGCTCTAGGTCTACGAAGCAAGCCTCAGAGCCTGTGCTCTTGACAGTAGGACCATATCCCCATGGGGGCCAGCCATGTGACCTGTGCTCTGGCCTTCTCTGCAATTCTATGAGCTGTTTAATAACTTTTGAAACATTTATTTTTCTTTTAGAACAAGTTGGAGTGGGTGGTGGGTTCTGACTCATGCAGCAGGGAAGTGTGTGGGCTTTCGTTGTTGTTGGTTTGTTTGATTTCTGTGAGAGTGTGTGTATGAATGTGTGTGATGGAAGCAAATTTTCCAAAGCATAGAAGGTGGCAGCCTTAGGGCTGTAGGTAGCAGAGTTATAAACACATTTGTTCACAGCCGTGGGCATTCTTACAGGGGCTTCTGCAGATGCTCAGGCAGCTGAGCAGAGCATGGCTTCCCTGAGACCAGCAGGTAGAGCAGCTAACGGCCTGGGATCCCACAAAACTCACTTTCCTGTCTCAAGCCTGTTCCTATATATTTTTTCTTAACTTGTTATTCTGTGAACTTGCTATTCAGCCCATGGTAGGTGCATCCTTGAGGGTGGGGTCTGTAGAGAGACCCTCACCCAGCCTGTGTGTGCAGTCACCTTTTCCAGTGGCCTCTGTCCCTAGACAAAGCCAATGGAGCCCTCCTGGCCTCAGAGCCCAGGGAAGCCACCCCCAGGCCCTTGCTACATCCTCCAGAACCCAATTCAAATTCCTCCTGCTTCGCTCATCCAGCTCGATGACCTCCCGACCTGCTCCCACCCCGTCCTCTGCAGCTCCTATTGTCTTGCACACTTATTTAGCAAGTAATCACATTGTCATGTTTATAATTGTACTACAGTCTCTTCCTTTAACATGATTGAATTTGTCATGTAATTCCAGTTGGTTTCCCTAACTAGATGGCAAATTCTTTGAGGGACGAGATGGTGACTTATACTCGTAATCCCCTCTCCTCACTTCCCTTTGTAGTGTTAACTGAGGGCGATAGGAGATGTTCAAATATATTTGTTGAAAAATAAACCAAACCAGTATGAAGTAGAAAAAATGAAAAGTGAGGAGTGCTTCTAACTGTTTGCTTTGGTTCTCTCTGCCCATTCCATTACTGGCTATTTTCAAGTACCCAGAAGCCCACTGTTTACCTGCTGCGTTCGGGTCAGTTTCCGTGTGTGTATTGTGGGGAAGGCTCATTTTCCTATGAAGTCACCAGTCACCGGTTCAGGAAGGTTGCTGAGGAGGGCCTGCTGTCCCCCGCGATTCTTGCTGGACTCCTCCCCACTTTTCGGAGCAAGCATGGGTCTTGGCCTGTGTTTTGCGATCAAGGGCAATGTGGTCTACAGTTTGAGAGCAGGGACTTCAGAGCCAGCCTCTCTGGGTTTGATTCCTAGCCCCCCACTTTTACCTGTCTGCACTTTAGGTAAGTTATTTAATCGCTCTGTGCCTCAGTTTACCCATGTATAAAGTGGTGATGATACTAATATCTACCTTATAGGATTGTTGTGAGGATTGAATGATATGTGAAATGCTAAAAAACTGTAGCTGTAATTATTTTTTTTAAAGATTTTTATTTATTTATCTTTAGAGGGGAAGGGTAGGAGAGGGGAGAGGGAGAGAAATATCAATGTATGGTTGCCTCTTGTGTGTCCCATGCTGGGAACTGGCCTGCAACCCAGGCATGTGCCCTGACTGGGAATCGAACCGCGATCCTTTGCTTCGCAGGCCCGTGCTCAATCCACTGAGCTACACCAGCCAGGGCTTGTAGCTGTAATTATTATTGAAAAATGATGTTATTAGAAAAAGTAAAAATTTGTGTGCAGAGTAAGTATCAAATAGAAAGATTCCATAATAATTCAGGAAGGTTTACAAAATTCTTCAGCATGGGCATGTACCTATGCAAACCTCAGAGAGAGGAAAGAACACTGGAGCCTGGTAAAGGGGGCGTGGAGGTGAGTCCACTTTCCTGGCCTCTGGAGACTCTGCGGTGGACATTCCTCCAGTGCCGAGTGCCCGGCCCCTCCTACTGTGCACCAGCCTCATCCATATTCACCTAAAGCAAGTACTTTTTGCTCCCAAGTCACGTTGGATATCCCAGCGGAAAAGCAGCTCTATTTTTTCCTTGGCCAGTTCTTTGCTCTCTCATCCATCTTGTCATAGCTCTTTCCTACGGATTCCACACTCCCCTTCTTTTTTTATCAGAGAGAACTCACTTCTGATACCAGATCCATGACAGACATTGCTAGTGCCAATGGGTTCCTTTGGCTTCCTTTCCTCTACACAGGAGATCACATCTCCTAGCTTCTTTGCAGTTAGGTGTCCAATGGGATGCGAGGTGACCAAGTGCCAAGACATATGTGTGAGATCTCTGTGTACACTCTTCCCCTACCTGCTTCAGTGACAGAGAAGACCAGGCTACCGAGGGTGATGGCATTGTCAGCCTGGGTCCCTGTGAGGAGCGGAGACCCCGGGCTAACCCACAATGAGCATGCAGTGTGAGCAAGAAATAACACATTGCTTATGACACCACTGAGGCTTGGGGTTCACTGTGGTGCTGTGGTGTCACCTATGCTGTCCTGGCGGTCACAAGGGCCTTTGGAAGACTCTCCTCTAGGAATTCACAGACAGAAACATCCTCGCTGCCCCTGGTCACAGTAACTCCCTATGGTACCAACAGCTTCTACCATCGGAAATGGCAACTAAAGCCAGGTCTCTGCTGGCTGTCTCCTTCCTGCTGCACGAGAGACTGTATTTGCTCTGTTATTACCTCGATCCCCCACAATGCACTCTCCACCCAGCAGCCAAAGTTTCTTTTTGTGAAAAACACCCCACAAAATCAACTCAGATCATGTAGCTCTGTTGCTTAAAGCCAATCAATTCACCTTCCCCCAAAGCAGTTATACTCAGAATCAGTGCAGATTCCATGCCGCAGCTCGAAGACTCCACCCACTTCTCTGACCTCATCTCCCACAGTCCTCCGGCCACACTGGTTCCTCCTTTAGAGTCTTCTCACCTTCCTCCTGACTGGCTTGCTCTGCCCTCTTCTTATTAATCAGGTTCCAGCTTAAATATCATCGCAGAAAGGACTTCCCTGGCCATCGCCACTGAAACGCCCCTCAGCCATGCACTGGCTACTCTGTCGCGCCCCTGTGTTTAGCACCTTGATAGCATCGGTCACCATCTGAAAGCATCTTGCTTAATTATTTATTTGCCTACTTCTTCTCTTTCTTCCCCACTAGAATATAAGCGCAGAGGGCATGGGCCTTCTCCGTCTTGTTTGCCATCAAGTCCCCAGTGGCTAGCACGGAACCTGATGCACAGTGGTTGCTCCATAAATGCTTCTCCAGTGAATGGCTGAATACATGAACAACTCATTGTCAGTATTGCTGCTGATAATCCCCTCCTTTGTGAAGCTACCTACCTTTGAATTTGACCTCTTTAGGGAAACGGCAAGTTTCTCCTTTAGCCTTGCGGACCCAGCGTTCCTTCAGAAGAGTTCAAGGCAACCTTGCTTCCTATGAGCTGAAGAAAGTACCAACCACTGTGGGAAAAGAGCCCTACCATTTCTGTATAGCAAAGCACCTTATTGGGGCAGTTTCCTCTGGAAGGTTAAGTTCCTGAGATTTGGGATTAATTTGTTACTGGGTTATAACCAGGCTCTTCTGACTGATAGAAGAGCTGGGAGATTCTGTTTTCCCTAAATTAGGTTGTGCCCTTTGTACCATCAGGTTGTGGATGAATACACAGCTAAAACCCAGGATCCTAAAACATTAATGCCAGAGGGGAAACTGAAGGACTAGCATGTTTTTCTTTTTCAGATGAGGAAACTGAGGCAGTGACAGGGGAGGGAAATTGTCATATTGGCTGATTCATTTGATCATTCATTGGTAGAGGTTTCCCAATCTTGTGAACTAATCAGCATGCACACCATTCCTGGGAATACCCTTTCTCTCTGAATTCCCCATCTGATGACTTTTGATGGGAAACAGAGCCCATCCTCCACTCAAGAAAAGGAAAATGCCAAGTCTTCCCTTTCCCAGGCTCCCTTGCAGCTAGGATGTGAACACATGACCCAGCCTCTGCCCATCAGGCCACCTGCCTTAGCCTCTCAATCAAGAGTTAATAATGTAAAGAAGCGGGAGGGAGGTCAAATGCCCAGAGAAACAGGGATGAAATAGTTGCTGGAAGGGTCCAGAGCCCATGGTTGGGGATGGTGGTAGTCTCAGCTGCAGGGGTTGCTCTCATGGAAGGTGACAGTGGTGTCTTAACCAAACAATTCCTGCTGTGTGGCTGGCTATTGTTCTGCTGTGTGTCCCTGAGCCTGGCTCTCCAGAATTTGATATGCTTCTCTAACTATCCAGGAGCCTTTTAATAAACAGCATTTCTCCTTAAATCAAGCACACTTAATTTTGTTGCTTGCAACTAAGAATCCCAACTGGTTTGTTTAGTCATTCACCTATGCAGTATATACCTTTACAACACCTACTGAGTGGCAAGCACTGTGCTGGGTGCTACAGAAAAAGTGGTGAGCAAGACAAATGAAGTGTGGCCCTCTTGAAGCTTACGTGGTAGATGGTTAGATGATTAAACAGAAAAAAAACATTAAATTGCAATACCTCTTCCACTAGAGGACATCTATGAGCAACTTGACCTCATGTAGGCATGATGATAACAGAATGCTTCCTGGAGGAGGTGACATTTAGGGTGAAGGATGAGTAAGGGTTTTCTGGGCAGGAGGGAGAAAAATGACAACTCCAGGGACATCTGGAAGGGTCAGAGGTATGATCTTTGGAGGACCAGGGGAAGCCCATTATGGTTGGACTGGACCATTTGCCACAAGAGCCAGGCATGAGGAATGGCTGGGCCCTGACGATGCGGGATCGTTTCCCTCCCTTAAGGAGTCTGGATATCATCTAAGGGCAGAAGGAGCCAGTTAAGGTTTTTAAACGAGTTGATGACAAAGCAGGGTTTAGAACCCAGGTATCCACACTCCCAGTCAGCAACTTTCCATGCACTAGTTGCCTTCAAATTTGCAACAGAAATGGAATCTTGGTCCTCCAAGACACAGCTAAAGCAATTCAACACAGAACTGGCAAGTCACACATTTCACAATGGTCTTAGAGGAAATGCAATTTCTTCGCCTAATTTTCTTTGCGACGATAGTACTGTTTGTACCTTCCCAGTCCAAGGTGACACTGCCAGTGCTGAGAAAGTGCGGTGACATGGAGAGGAAGATTGAGGGGCACTCTGGCTGCATCTGAAAGATTATCTGGGGAGAGATGGTGAACAGCCATCCTCTGTCCCTGCTCATAGCTGGAAGGAGGGACGCTAGCCAAGAGAACAGGCAGGAAGACAGGTGAAGTATGCTTGGCCTTGGGCCAGAGACTTGCTGGGGCCTCTTCCCCAGAGCCAGTGGACACCGAGGGCTGTGGGGGCCTGGGAAGGTGGGCCTGGAGGGCTAGTCCACCATCTAAGGCTGTGTGAGTCCAACACAATGCAGCAAATTCGAGCTTAGTTCAGGGAATATCAGTGTAAATCAGAGGCTTTGGAGTCAGTCTGCTCTATGTTCAAATTCTAACACAATCGCTACTTACTGTGTGATATCAGGCAGGTCACTTAATTAACTCTTCTGTTCTTCATCTATAAAGTGAGAGTAGTACAAATGATGATGACAAGAACAACGTTCACTTCAAAGGGTTGCTGTGCAGTTTCAATGAGATAACCCTATAAAGCACATGGCTCTTTGCTCGTGTGACCCCGAGGGTGAGGCCAGGCAGGGAGAGGCTAGAGACCCAGGCACTCAGCTGGAGCTCAGGTCACGACACCAGCATCTTGGCTGTGATCAAATCAGTTTATTTGCAACTAGAAATTGGCCCTTGAGGGACGAGGATATAGGTGTCTGCTCTGTCCCATGAGAGAGGACAGGAAAGACTTTGGTAGGTCCCAGAGCTACAGTCAAGAAGGGCAAGGTTCGGGGCAGAACAGTTCCTGGTCTAGTCAGGGAAACTGGGGTACAGACTGAGCACACATGGTGGGAGGTGGGGGGACTGCATTGCACACAAGGTGAGGAGCCCTCTCATGGCAACAATTCATTCATTTAATCCATTCAGGGCAAAGTAATTGAGCCCCTGCCACATTCCTAGGTCTAGGCTAGCATTGGCAATATGGCAGTAAATAAGAGACCACAGTTGCTACCCTCAGGAGTCTCCACTCTAGCAGAGAAAGGTAAATTGCAATTACATGAGCTGTGCCAAGAGAAGTAAAAGATGCCATGGAGCACATAGCAGGGGTCCCAGTGGGGTGTGAGAGTCAGGGAGGACTTCCTGGAGGAAGTGATATTTTAATTGCAAGCTGAACAACATGCAGAGTTTGCCCAAGTTGATTAAGAGGGAAGAGAGGAGAGCATTTCAGGCAAGAGCATAGGATGTGTGGGTAAGGCATGGCCAGAGAAAACATGCTTCTTTGAGAAAGAAATACAAATCTCGTGAGATCAAGGCTAGAGGTAAGTGGGACGAAGATTGAGGTAGTTGGGTAGGAAGGCCAGTCAGGGCCCTGGGAGCCGTGTTGAAGAGTTTGGACTCGAACTGCAGGCAATAGGACAGTAGTCAAGAATCCCTATTAGGTGTGTGGCACTAATAGGGACACATTCCACAGAGTTGTGCCGTGAGCAGCCAGCCCAACTCTTCGTGGTGGCTCTGAGTGACCCAGTGGAGCAGAGGTTCTAAATGTCCTTCCCACCCAGGTCATGATGTACTCAGGGCAGCGAGGGCCTCCTTGGACCCTCCCGGGAGGGAAGATGACAGAGAAGCTGACGGCCACAGAAGACAGGATGATCCTCGTATGCCCTTCTGACAAAGAACTGAAAGGCTCCTCTCCTTTTGAGGCAGTTACTGCTGAGCAGGGGGTGGGGGGTGGGGACAGGAGCTGGGGAAGGGGGAGCGGGGAGGTAGCAATCAGCTCCCTAGGGCCCCTCCTCTGCCGCACAATGGCACCACTGGAAGTTACTATGATGCTCCAGGTGATTGACTCCTGGGATCAAGACACTTCCTCAGTTTGAAACCCAGTGCAAAAAAAAAAAAAAAAAAAAAAATCAATGTTTCACATTCAGCGGTGTTTGGTTAAAAAAAGAAAAATAGCTACAGCTTGTGCTTTAACGGCAGAAAAGAGTGAACCCCATCAATTACGGCGGGAAAAGCAGTGGTGTCCTGCGGCGGTTTTGTTCTTCCTACTCCGAAAATATTAGGTCATTTAGCTCTATGCACCGTCCGCTTGCTGAGTGGCAATGTCTTCATTTGAAAAGCGTGGGCACCGGAACCTGAGGGCCAGTGTGCTTTCTCCCAAACCCGGGATGTCGAGGAGCCCGGGCCCTGCTCCTGATCTCAGGCAAAGACTCTGGGGACTGGCCACACGCCTGACACGTGAGCCCCTCTGAGGGAACCTGGAGTCATCCCACAGGGCCTGACCCAGGTGCCCCCCACAGGACACGGACCCCAGGCCCTGAGAGATGTCCCCTCTGCACCCCGCAACACTGAGCGCCCCCTTCAAGTCGAGCCCTGAGGAAGTGACAAGCACCTCCATGCCTTCCACCTCAGCCCAGGTTCATCTGTGGCTTATACCAGTCTCCTCAACCATGGGGCACACTGGAATCACCTGGGTTCTCGGGCCACACTCCAGACCAACTCGATCAGAGTGTCTAAGGGTGGGACCCCTGCATCAGTATTCTATTTTCAGTCTTCTCAGTTGAGTCCAAGGTTAAGTATGCGGCCAAGGTTAAGAACCCAACAATGTAGAAATCTCCTAGGGGGTCTATTGTGAGTCAAGGTCCACCCTTCATTTTTAGTGGCACCTCTTTGATGGGACTGGTTTTCCAGGGAAGGCATCTTGGGAAAGCCAGACTAGGGGATCTTGAAGATTCCTTTATGCTCTGAGGTTCTGAGGCATTTCATCCAATGAACAAATCCACCTTCTGCCACTTGCTCATAACTCCAGGCTAGTTCTTTCCGTCCATTTCCCCTGACACCGTCCTACACTTTCTCTCCAACAGCCTCCCACCTGCTCTCCTGCCTGCCACCGCCTCTCCTGTGCGCTGCCCTCCACAGCTTGACAGACCCACCCCTTCAGACTGTGCTCTGATCCTATCATCCTGTTGCTGGCTAGGTCATGTCCCACCTCCCCAGTGGCCTCCCTAACCTGCCTTCTCTGAGAAGGCTGCCCCGTTCCCAGCATGCACTTGATCATCCTGTGAGCCTGCCTGCTGTGCCAGGACCTCACCCTGAGGAGACCTGGTCTCTGGCTTCCCAGGGAAGTCCTGGGGGGTGGAGGTGAGCAGGAGGCAGTGAGGAAGCAGTGGGGAGATGGGGTGAGAGCAGCCATCTCCCCACTCCATGCCTTCTTAAATTAGGTGTGATCAAGAGGAGAAGATGCTGCCTCTGGAGGAAAGACCAGCGCCCTGGACCCAAGCTTCCCCATCTCCATGGTGACCAGTGTGTGAGCCCTAAATGATGGAGTTGGCTTCAAGGAAGCCCCTTGAGGAGAGCTCACCCCTTCTTCCCTGGAACCTGAGCCCTAAGGGCTCCTAGGCCCTGACACTGGCCTTGCACTTTCCTCCTTCCTGCACTCTCTGCCTTCCTTTCTTCCTACATTTATCCATCAACACATAATTTTGAGGTCTCTCTAAGTGGAATTCTTTGACTCAAAGATCAGGAGATGGTGTGGGCCTGGGCTCTGGATTCTAGCAGTGCATTTATCAGGAGCTCCCACGAGCTCCCATGACACGTGTAGAACAGAAGAGTAATAATGGAACCCATTTATTGCATCCCTTCATGTTCCAGGCCTCCTTCATATATATTATTTTATTTACTCATAAATCATAAAATGTCAGAGCTAGAAGGGGCCTTAGGGACTATCACTCCAGTGGTTTTTAAACTTGCTGTTAGTGATAAACTTTTTTCCTTTTCTGCAGGAGAAGCTCTATATACAAAGGTGCAGTTTTGGTTGAAGTGGGGTTCAGAGAGCTCAATTCTTTGCTCCTTGGCCTTTCCTTTGCTTTTAGGGGATGTCAGGGCCCATGGCAAACCATTAGAAAGCCACTAGATTTAGCCCCACCCCTCATTTCATAGAGGAGACCTGAAGCTTGTAGAAAGGAAGGTACTTCTGAGGTCGCACAGCGAGTTAAGGCTGCCTGGATGTGGCCCTGTGTCTCCTGACCCCCAGTACGGTGTGTTGTGTGCTTCTCCACTTTGTCTGGGGATACGTGCTTGTGTGGACAGAGCTCTGCAGCCTCTGTCTGGCTGCAAGAGCAGAAGCCAGGCCTTCTGTTTACACTGTGGTCCAATCGTCTGCAAGATGGAGAGATGCCCGCTGAGCAGGTGGTGTGGGCAGATGCCGTCAGGAGTGACCAGACATGTGGGCATCAGATGTCCTTGTGGAGCAGGCTTGCCTCTTGTGCCACCGAGATGCACCCAATTCAAGGTTATTGCTACTCTGAACATTTCTGGCACCTCCTGGGAGATAAAGCCTCCTCACTTCCCCAGTACACATAGGCTTGCTCTTTGCAAGGATGGGAGCTAGTTGCTCTTTGCACTGGAAGTGGCTGATCCTGGAGGAGCTGTTGACCATTGGGGCGTCCTGATGCCCGGCCACCAGCCCCACCCACACAGGAAGTCTCCCTCACCAACCTGAGCTGACATGTCACCAAGCCTCCTCCAGAGAAATGTCAGCTGGCCATGCATATTGAAGGAGAGTGCCAGGAGGTGTCAGAGGAGAAGGGAGGTGGATCCTTCGCTCATCTGGAGGAAACAGCTTTCTTCTCGGGCTGATCCAAAGGGTGCCCCTGCACGTATGCGGGAGGAAGGATAGGAGAGGCTGATGCTTGTTTGGGTGAAGCAATATTTGAGGCTGGCTATAGAGATGGGGATGATTGTGGCTGAAAGGATGGAGCAGGTGATGGAGAGGTGACGAGAAGCATTCCTTGACCCCAGGTCCAGGTCAAGACCCCTGCTATTTGCTCTTGGGAACCCTGTGCTTTTCCTTCCTAGCACATTGCCACAGTGTGTAATTAGGTATTTGTGTGATTATTTGCTTTCTACCAGTGTTTACTTCTAAAGTGCTAGCTTTGCTCACGACTGTGCCTTCAGGCCAAGTACAGTTACTGACACGTACTAGATACTCATAAAATATTTCTTGGATGAATGAAAAAGTCATTTTTGGGGATCACAGCATAGATTCCCTTCAAAGCCCCAGAATGCACCCATACAGTAAAGATTATATACTCCCAGATCAGGCCTGGCACATGGCTGGTCAGGGACAAACAGGTGAAGACTCTTGGTTTTAGGGATATAAAATGCTTCGGTGCTGATGGGTGGGGTGGGGCAGGATTGATGACAGACCTGCTGGGTAGGCAGACAGTTAGGGAAGAGAGGGCTGTGGGTCATATCACATGGAGCTCCTGGCTTTTCTTCTGCCTCTGGTGAGGTCCTTAGTGAGAGAGATTCCAGGGCAGGTATAGGGTGTGCACAGGTCAGGAAGCCAGGGAAAAATATCTGCTCATTTGGACTTTAAGGGAGAGTTGGGGAAACTGAGGTCCCAGCCCAATAAATCATACCCCGTTGGCGTCTAGATCCTCAAGTCTGGCAGGGCATAGAATTGGCACCATAGCTGTCACAGCAGGGAGCAAGAACTCTTCCTGTTCAGTGGGGACAGCCATGTGCCCGTAGTGTCCACTGCTGTATCCAGCTCCCGAACTGCACCCCGCTCCCCCTACCGCCGCCCGCTGCAGCTGTGCCATGGGCTTGGGACGCTGCACAGAAGCCTGCTCTGAGAGTGGGGTGGGCAGAGGTGGAGGAGTCTTCCTCAGGTGGCTCGTGGCAGTGACTTCCTCACCCAGGAAGCTCAAGGAAGCATTGAGACAGACACTTTGAGAGGCAGTGTGACACCTGGATATTACACACTGTAATGGAACCAGCCAAGTGGTAAATGTACCTTTTAAATAGGTTTTGTGTTCCCTATTAACTGCCCTGATGTTGATTAGCCCTGACAGCCCAGGAGAAGGGGCTGGTCAGCAACTTTCCCCTGACAAGGCCTCCCTGCTCCCCAGCTCTGGGAGAGCTCAGCCTACCGATTTGACCATGTACTGAAAATTTGCATGGGTGTACTGGGGATGAGGTGCTTTCTGGAAGGAGTCTGGTGGGCAGGCTTGGTCCTAGGCTCCTATTTTCTTTCTACCCCTTTCTTCCCCTGCCCCTGCACCTCAAGTAGGGTTGACCATGGGGATTTGGAGCTAGGTGTAGGGGGTTGCCCTCCCTTTAGAGGAGTGGGAAAGGGGCTACGCTACAGAAGGAGCTGCTCAGTTTGGAGGTGCCCTGAGAACAGAATTAACCTCTGGAGTTTGAAACAGTTGAATAGCCAGCTGGTTCTCATCTACTCAATGGCCTTCTCTGGCTGCACCTTTGGGCTTGGTGCTAGAGACAGGCAGGTCCATGCTCGAGAGTTAAGGAAGACGCATGGAGGTCTTCTAAGAGCCCAGGGACATCCTACTTGGATGCCAGGATTTCTAAAACAAGAATGATGACTGAAACCATGGAAGATTCCAGAAATCTGGTACTTTATCTGCCTTCATGGAGTAGCAGAAGGGATTATAATAAAGGAGCCTGTGAGACTGTCCTTGGGCAAAAGAGCTGAGGAGATCAAGTCCTGTCTGGTAGCTATTATCAAGGTACGTAGGTGGCTCCAGAAGACGGAGGAAGCAGGATGTGGGAAGGAAGAAAAAGTTCAGGGAAAGTTGGTCAAAGGCAGAGAAGTGACCCCAGGATTCCAGGATGTTGAGCCTAGAGGAATTGGGAAGGGGGCGTTCTCTCCTCTGTCTCCTACTCTCATATATTCTTGAAGGAGGTTTTTGTCAGCTGATCGTGTGTGTGTGTGTGTGTGTATGTGTACCCATCCAAGTTCAGGCCCTGGGTCCAGAGCTTTTGACTAAAAGAGAAACATTCCCTCATGTACCTTCCTCTGGGTGAACTGCTTTCGCTCAGCCCGGACTTGAGGGGGTAACGTTGTAAAGTCGTGGAAGTTCATCATCATCAGTAGCTCCAAACTGCTCTGGCATCTGTCTCTGCGAGCTGCCTGCCTCTGCTGCACAGTCCCTTTCCCCACCGCTCTGGCCGTGCCCACTCCCCCAGCCCCCAGGAAGAAACCCCTGAGAATGCTCTCAACTCATCTGAGGTGAGCTGCAGGGCTGAGTTTTAACTCTGTTCTGTCTGGCTCCATATTCATGCTCTTTCAATCACCCCATGTGCTTTTCACATAAAAATGCTTATCACAACACAATCTATGAAATAAAATACTAGCTATAACCTAAATGTTCAACAATTAGGGGGCTGTTTACTAAATCATGGTGCATCCATTTGTTAGAACATTATACAGACATTGAAAGCGATCATTATAGAGACCGTATAGCAACTTGGGGAAAGGTTTATAATAAGCCACTAAGTGAAAGTACTACAATTGCTTCGCTAGCAATGATAGAAAATATGTCAGTGTGTCAACAAGGACTGAGTGACAATATGCAGAAGTGAAAAATGGCTGTATTAAGGTGGAGAGATCAGTGTTTGTTTTTTTTTTTTAAATGATTTGCTTCTCTTTTATTCTTTTTGCTTAGTCCTTTTTTCCCTCTGATATAATGTTTCAGGATTGGTGTAGAGCATAGAGAATACAAGATCCGACAAGGTCAGAATCTGAGAAATTTCCACAATGCAAACCCCCTAGACTGGTGACACCGAGTTCTTCCTGTTAAGGGGCCTCGGTTTAGACAGAGAACCTATATGTTTTGGTTAATATCATGGGTGTTGAAGTCAGATGGACATGGATTAGACTCTCAGATCTATTCCTACTAGCTGTTTGACCTTGAGCCTGGCCCAGAGCAGACACCATTAACTTTGCAGAAGTGTGGAGTCAGTGCAACCAGACATAGAAGGTAAACTTCTCAATATATTTTGACTCCATAGAATGTCTTATCAACAGCTCTTCCATCACCTGTCATTGGTACTCAGTGTTTAAATATCCCTAACTCTCTACTGAAGCAAAATCTAATGTTGGGGGCTGGGGAGAGACCTGGCTGGACTGTTGCTGTTCGTGGTCTCAGTCAGCACTGATTTGGTTACTTATTTCTCTGGGAAGTTGATATTCCCTCTGTCCTACCCAGTCCTTCCTGAAACTGGATTTATGCTACCAGCTTCAATATGGTTTTCATCAGTGGGAGAATGAAAAACACTGGGATTTCTGGAGCTGGGCAGGAAAGGAAATTAGAGCAAGTTACAGTTGGGCTCAGGGAAGGTGGGTGACATGTCAGCCCTGACTGAGTTATAATCCTGGTTAATGGCAGTAAGACTTATCATATATGGGGCAGAAAGTGAAAGTTTTAAGTTATAAGGGCCTTTGTAAGCATTAAAACTGGAAGTGAAAAACTGTGTTGGTGCTGGTGCTACTTCCCTAATCTGCAGTTGTCACAGTCTTGGTACATCTTATAACATGTAAAGAAAGTGGCTTTGATGATCTGTTCCACAGACTCTCTCCAAAATGTCGCTCGATAGCTATAGCAAACAGCACCTCCAACAGGAAGTAATCTGTGCCCACTCTGTCCCTGTCATAGTCTTTCTCCATCTCTGTCTTTCTCTGAGCTCAGGTTCCCTTCCCGCCCCCCGCATGCCCCCACCGTCTCCTCCTCCTCCCTCTCCGTAGTCCTCCCTTCCTTTCCATCTCTCCTCCCCCTCTTCCCCTTCAATCTATATTTGCTTGTCAGAAAAACACTCTGTAATTTTCTTTAAAAATTAATTATATTATACAAAATACGTCTAAAATATTCAGGAGGGAAACATTTCCTTCAAGAGTAGCTTGCATTAAAACTGTTTCTTCCCGCATAATCGAGTAAATGAGTACTCCCTTAGAATTTAATGCAAAATAACTTTCACATTGGCGGTGAGCTTCAAAGATGAGTGAATAGAAAACTAATAGCATGGTTCCCCTTGGCAACCAAGGTAAACTTTGATCGTGATTGGGCAAAAATAGTCAAGGAAAGGATGCAATTAAGTGCGAATAGCCATATTTGTCACTAGTATTCTTTGAAGCAATGAGGAGAGAAGAAAGGCAATAATGGAAGGTGGAAGAGGGTAGGGATGAATTGTGAACCTGAAGTTAGTTGTAGAAGTTTTCTTTTTGGACCATGGAATTTGATCTGGACCTACCTGGAGAAAGCAGAAGGCAGAAGTGACACCTAGTTCTAATAAAACCGAGAACAAGAAAGATGAGTTTCAGTGCGTTTGCGTATAGAGACTGGCCAACTCGTGAGTTGCTAGAGCAGGCCAGCAAGTAGAAGTGAGTCCATGCAGTTTATTAGCCCTGAGAGCCAGAGTACAGGCAGCAGTAAGCACAGCCCAGGGAGGCTGCTGGCATTAGGACATGTTCAAGGGAAATTTGCAACCCAGTCAATCTTTGAAACCTGTAGACTCTTTCTACTCAACGCCTTTTTAACTTGTCCATTTTCTCCATTCCCACTGCCTTTACTCAAGCTTTTATCATGTCTCACCTGAACACTGCAATGATCTTCCTAAATTGTTTTCACTTTGGCCAGATGGGTTCTACTCACCACTTCAATCCTGTCGTGCCGTTCTCTGCTTAAATCTCTTTAAAGGGATAGGGATACTTAACATCGCATAAGGATTCGTGCTATAAACTCTCTAGAATGGAATACGTGATTGTACTGTAGCTCCCCTTGCCAGTCAGCCACACCTCTTATCTCTCTCCTACCTACCCCACCACTCAGCCTATTATTAGACATTCCGAACAACCTGCCATTGCACTAATTTTTGTGTCATGCTCTTCCTTTCTCTGGGTTAATCATCCTGACTGAAATTCTGTTTTCCTCTCCTACCTTTCCCAATTGCCTAATGTCCTTCAGGATTCAGGTCAGGTATTATTTCTGCATTCCCTGACCACTACCTTCTTCAAAGTCTGGCTTATTGACCAAACACTCAACACATCGTTATTTTAGCATCTATCACCTTGCCTTATAACTGTTGATGTACCTGTCTATCTGTCTTTACTATAGGCTTCTAGAGGGCAGGAAGCATGTCTTGTTTCTTGTGGTGCCCAAGCTCTTACTTAGCATGGTGCCTGGCATAAGATAGGCAATCAGTAAATGTTTGTTGAATAAATAAATGAACCCAAGATTTCCAAGTAGAAACTAATTATAAACAATACTGAAAGAGAGAAGGGCATGAATCTGTTTCCTGACACTGCATTTACTTGTCTTTTTTGAAGTAGAATTTCCCCCTAACTTTAACATACAATTGGGGAGTTAATGTCACCACTACTTGTGAAATATCATGCTCTCAATAGAAGAAAAGTAGCATGTGTGCACAAATAGGAACCATAAGTTGAAATATGAATGGTGATAAGATAAAGTGCTGTGGGAGAATGGGAAGGGGAAGTAGAGGAGAGAGAAAGAGAGAAAGAGAGAGAGAGAGAGCTTGCTGTTGAGCATGATGACAGGGAGGCCTCTTGTAGCCGTTAGGAACTGCTGACCCCATGGTGTGCGCTGACCCCATGTCTTTAACTCACATGGTGCCTGTTCATGCACCGTGACTGGTGGCTAGAATGCTGAGTTTCTGGCTGTGGAAGTGGAAGAATATCTTTCTCGTTCTCACCCCTGTTTGTCCCAATGTTTCTCTGGCTCCCGCCCCCCCACTCCACCCCCCAAGTTTTGTCTTTTCTTCCCAGTTTCACGCTTGCTAAGAAGACACACTGTCTATGTTTGTTTTCTTGGTAGCCCCTAGGATTTAGATCTATCTCTCTACTCCTGAATGATTTGAGAGACCCCTGAGATCTTACCAGTGTTATCTAATGGGCTCCCTGATATAGGGGATGGGAAGAAAGTGAGTTTTACAGGTGGCAGGACCTTAATAGGCAGAAATGGAGGATGAGCATCAACTTTTCAAAGTGAGGGAGGGGGAAAGTAAGTACATGCGTGGGAGAGTGGTGATAGAGTGCTGATTTTGGCATTGTGTCTGTTCCAACCATGGCTGGTGCTCAGTGAGAGCACAGTGTGAGTGGGGCAGTTGCTGAGAGTGATGAATTATGCCTCCGTGAATGCCCACCACTGAAGACACTGAGAGATAAATATTGGGTTGGCCAAAAAGTTCGTATGGGTTTTTCCATAAAGTAAAAGACACATTTTTCATTTTTACCAATAACTTTATTGGTTTGGATATTTTGAGTGTGTTGGCAATCTCCCACATGGTATAATGTTGATGATTCTCAATTAATGTCTCGACTCAATCACTATCAACTTCAATGGATCTACCTGACCATGGGAGTATCGTCCAGTAAGAAATCTCCAGCATAAAGTTTCACAAAACACTTTTGACACCTTTGAACAGTCACACAACCTTCTATACTGCACAAATCTTCTTTTGTGTTTCAGTGGCATTTTTACCTTTCTTGAAATAATAAAGCAAAATATGCTGAAAATGCTGTGTATTTTCTTTCATTTTCAATATTAAAATGGCTATCCAGAAATTCACCAATTTTGATAAGTTTTAAAAAAATGCATGTTGATATGACAGCTGTAACAATCTAACAAAATTGTTTCTAATGAAGTTACAGATAACTAAGTGCTAGTTAGAGGCATCTTATGGAGAAAAACAAGCAAACTTCTTGACCAACTCAATAAGCCAGCAGGCAAGGCATGAGCTGCAGAAGAACCTGAAAGAAGCCATGGTTGGGGGCAAGCAAGAAACCAACCCAAGGACAACCCAGCCCAGAGTCAGAGACCAGGAAGGCCTTATGCACAAACTTCAAGCCAAGTTCCTCCTACAGGTACAGAGTGGGGGGCATGGCCAAGGTCACAGGCTAGGATAACAATAGGAAATGACAGTATCCATAGGGCATTTTAGGGCTCAACTTTGACAGTGATAGCTGAGACAAAAAGACTGAGAGAAATGAGTGGCTGGCCTTAGGCAGGGTCATTCTGGGAGGCCTGAGGTTGTCCCTACGGGTACTGGACAACCTGGACAAATCCACGGTCCTCTGGATGGAGAGGGAAGTGATCACAAGGCTAAATGCTAAAGAGAATTGAGTCTGAGAAAGTAGGTCTGGGAAATTTGGAAGACAATAGAGGACTGTCGAAGAATTATATGAGAAGATTAAAAGAGTAATAAGGCAAGTTATAGGAGGTGAGAAAAAAGAATCATCTTCCCTGGACAAGCATACCTGTGGAGGAAGGTGAGAAACTAGGACAGTAGCTCCAGGGCTAAATAGACACTGTTATTTTAATAGTTATACTTTTCGCGTAAATAGGCTTCTCAGATAGATGCCAATCATTTCTGGCCACGCACTTCCAAAGAAGGAACCCTTCGCAAGTAGGACCTCAGCTTAGGTAGGGCAGCCTAGTGCCCGGCAGGATGAAGGAACTTCTGGGGACTGTCATCTGTCATCTGAAAACTGGGCCCTTGGATGCACAAGAGTCTGTGAAGGCAGCTTTGTGTCCTTTGTATTGTTGTCAACATCCCCCCAAAGTCCACACAAAGGATGCATTTACCTGTGATCAGCCTGCACAAGGTTCATCCAAGCTCAGTGGCAGATGTCTTTGCTTTTGGCTGGAAGTGGCACAGCTGAGCATTTTAATATGAGTGCACTCCTGTTGCGCTGAAGCTCTGATCGCCAGTTATAGACATCTTTGATGAAAAAAATAGGAAAGTGAATTAATTATTACTTATGAGATGCAGATTGTGTGACAGACAAGTATCTTCCAAACTTTAGGGCCCATCAGGGAGGATAATAAAAGTAATAATGAGAAGGTGATAAGAAGGTTGGCGTTCATGGATGTAGGGTCAGCTTTGAAAACCCAACTCCACAATAAATGGTGACAACGGTCTCTCTCTCTCTCTCTCCATCTCTCTCCTCCCGCTTCCCTCCCACTCTTCTTGGTCTACTCGTGGTCCATACGATGTTTCCTGCCTTTCCTGTTACCTCCCTCTCCCTGAGTCTCAGTTTTTCTATGACCTTCCCTATTTTGTTTTTCTTATTGGTACTTGAGATGATCCTGTTTGGGAGTTTACTGGCAGACCGTGCGAGGCTTCTGCCCAGACCTGTTGCTCCACTGGACAGAGAGACCTGTGAAGGCAGAGCTTCGTCTTACTCACGTCCGTGTCCTCAGTGCCTGGAACAGGGCAGAGCACACAGTGCGGGGCAGGCAGTGGTGGTCAGTCAACATTTGCTAAATGATTGGGCTCCATGTCTCACCGTCTCTGCTTTCATTTCTATTTGCCTGCCTAGGTCTCCATGACTCTCCTTATCTCTATCTCTGTCTTTATCTGTTCTGGGCTTTCTGTCTCTCTGTCACAGTCTCACTTTCTCCCTAACTCGGGAATCTTTCTCATGGTCTCTGTTTCTGTTTCACCAGGCATTCCCCTCATGATCTGCACCTGTATCCTCTCTCAGAAGCATGAGATGGAGTTGGAGGGCAGCTGGGCCTGTGCAGAAACCAGGCCTCCCATCCCAGGCCTGCCTCAGGCACAGCCTGCTGCTGAACCTCTCTCCCGAATCCTCCAACAACAAAGAGAGACATTCCTTTGCTTCTAAGCAAATAGTTGTGTCTCCTGATAAGGCAGATAAGGCTGCCTCTGAGTTGCATACTCAACCCTCCCTCCTCATCATGCTTCTTTGACCAGTCAAGAGCTTTGAAGAGCAGCCCTGGGCAGTGACTGTAGCTGGTTGGCCTCTGGCTTGGGTGTGATGTGGGGGCAACTTTCTGGGCAAGTTCGTGCCTGCTGCAGACCGCATCATAGATGGATGGCATTGTTGCTGGGGCTAGCAGTTGTCTCTCTGGATCCATAACTCTTGTCAGCTTTGTCAAACATACTGCAGGGTCCCAAACCCTGGGTAAAGGTCAGTGAAATCTGTGGGTGAGGTTGCATGCTGTCAGGGTCAAAAGCATGAGTCCCACAGACTGAGTCGAAGTCCCAGTTAAGCCACTGACCTTATGTCTCAGCTTTCACCTCTGTAAAATGGGAATGGTACCCTTTATCTTGTAGGATGGTTGGTGGATTAAATGTGACTGTATGCGGCCAAACACGATGTCTGGCCTATAGTAAACACTCAATAAACCACAGCTATTAGAAACAGTGGAAGGCAGCGGAGTCCTTCTGCTGAAGAAAGGAAGCTCGGGTGCTAGCTCCGTGACAGCCGTGTGCATTTTTAGCAGCAGCGCATCTAGAATGAAGAATCCTAGAGGGAGGGACGAGCCTTGGCTGGCCATCTGGTCCAGTCCCCTGCCTCAGGCACATGACTTTGCAGACCACTGGGCAGATGGAAGGTGTTCTCTTCCAGCAGTTCCCCAGGGCTAGACATACAGCAGGGAGAGAAGGGCTGGCTTGGCTCCTGTGCATATCTCCAGCTTTGCTTACTTGACAGTTGAGGTAGGCTTCCTTGTGACCTCCTGCAAAGCCTCTTGCTGTCACATGGGCCTGCTGCTTGTGGCAAGTGCTCCGTAGACCCAGAGAAGAGCTCTTGTGCTGTCAGCCGTCACGGCGGCCCTTCAGAGAGCGTGTTTCCCAGGCGGGGGCTGCGACTTCAGATGGAGCCTTCACAGTTCCCCGTTTCAGCAAATTACAGGAAGTCAAAGAGACACGGAGCCAAGAACTCACTTGAAAAAGTCTCCAGGGCCTCTTCCAATTTCCTGGAAACTGACAAGTGTTTCCACGACTCAGGCTGGTGAGTGGGCCAGGCTGGCCCTGCCTTCCGCTCTCCTGTCCCTGAACCTGCGAACCCGCCCCACGCCCCAGCCAGCCTTCACGGTGGTTCTTCCCCACCCCTGGGCCCACCGCCCCTGGCTCTCTGATGTTGCCTTGCGGATCCCGGCACCTGCAGATGCTGGCAGAGTGGGAAGAGAGGTTCAGGCGAGACTTGTTCCTGTCTTCTCTCCAGATGACTCACCACCTGCCTTAGCTTTCTCTTCCCATCATTACGTAATCCTGACTCCAGGATTAAAAATACTTCACTGACTACCCTGTCCATCTGTCATTCTCCCTCTCCCTCAAATATAGCTGATCTTATTTTAAAAATTCTTTGGAAAGAGCACTTCCATCATTCATGTGATATCAGAGATGGGGTTCCAAGCCAGCACTGGCTTCCTCTGGAACAGCAGTCCTGGAGGGCTGAGACTTCCCCGGATCTCCAGGACTGCGGGCTGTTTCGTGCCTTCACTCTCTAACAGGCCTGCCTTACTTAAAGGACCCACCTTCAGAGCTGCCCAGTACTTTCTCAGAGAAGTTCCTTGGTCCTCCTCATAGGCTGGGATGGCATTTACTACTTGGGAGCACTTTCCTTGGCAGCCTGGGCGTTAGAGGCGGTGGTGAGCTGGGTCATCTGGCCTAACTCAGGATCCTGGAGGCAGGCGGTCTGAGCCCTGTCACCAGGATGGGGGCCCCTGGTTGCTGCTCTGCCCCGTCTCATGACCCAGTGCCCTTCGGTCTCCACACCCAGGACTCATCCCTGGATGGATGGAGAAGAAGTGACAGTGTTCAGAACTCACTGTCAGAACACCTGAGGGCTGTTGAGAGGGCCCCAGAGGGGACCAACGCTCACGTTGGAAACACGCATTCATTTGCTCATCTGATACTTAGTGGGGTTGCCATGTGCTTGGTGGGTCAGGCAGACAGAGTACTTTACAAGGATGCAGCCTAGGTTGGGGATATGGCCGTGTAGACCAGAAAAATCTAGTCACAGGACATGAGTTCAAGTCTGGTCTCTGCTGGGTGCCAGTTATGTAAGAATCCTTGGAGCTCCCAGAACCTCCATGCCCTCTTCTGTGCAGTGGCACCATTGGTTCTGCTCCCAGGCTGATCCAGCGAGCACGGAAGCAGGAGTGCCCCGGAGGCAGCCGCGCTGGGCAGGAGCGCCTTGCTCAGTGTGCACGCTTACAAAGCCAGGGGGCCCCTGCAGAAGCAGTTGCCTGTGGAAGCTGTCCCCCGGTGACTCTTCCTCCAGCTTTGCCTCCTCTGATCCCCCCTCTGCATGGGCCACCGAGTGCTCAGTTCAGAACTTAGGCCAATCTTGCCCCACTGGCCAAGCAGGGCCCAGCTTACACTGCTCAGAATGAGCTGAAGTCCCTCCTACCCAGTTCCTTCTGCAGGGGCAGGCCTGGCTGAATCTGCCCTGTCCTTTCTGCAGTTCAGTGAGTAACTCTCTGTGTCTCAGTTCCCTCATCCACAAAACAGGGCAAATGAGAGTATGTACTCAAAGTGTGTAGATGAGTGAGTACACGAAAGCTCTTAGAACAGTGTCTGGTGCTCGTGAAACAGTCCGTAAGGGTTTGTTAGTAGTAGTAGTTGTGGTAGCAGCTCAGCCTTGGTGCCTTTGGAAATGTTTCCTTTGCCTGGAATTCTGTTTCCATTATGCCCCCCACCTTCCAGCGAACTCCCACTAGATTTGAATTCATTTGAAAAGGTAACTCCTGTGCGAAAGCTGCCCTAGTTCCGGCCTTTGGGACGCTCTGGTTCTCAGATACCCACCCGCGCCCTTCCTGGGGCTCTGCACCTCCCTAAGCTCCGTCAGTGCTGTCTTCCACAAATGCTCAGTGGGCACCAGTCACATGCCAGGCACCCATCTCCTCCCCACCTACCCCATTCTCTGGTGCTTGTTCAGCAGATTCTGTGAGCTGACAACTGTCTCCTTTTGGGCACGCCTGGGCTGAACCCCTTCCTCCTAACGCGACCATTGGACTCCATGAGCTCCAACATGTTAGGGGATAGGTAAGCGGTGCCACACAGATGTCCCGGGAGACTGCGCCCACTGTAAGGGTGAGGAAAGTGTAGGCCAAGCAGACTAACTGCTGCCCGAGTTGCTGACACTGGTTTGCTTCGGCTTTGTAACCTGGCTTGGGTCTCCTGCCTACATGCTCCTGACCTCCCATCCTTGGTCTGTCTAGACTTGTCTTCCCAATTCCTGTCCAAAATCAAAAGGCCAGCAGGAACCTGGCCACATGGCCTGGGCAGGGCAGGGAAAGAAGGGCTAAAGAGGCTCTTCTCACTCTCTCTTGGTCTAAGCAATGTGTCTGTCCTTCCGATGATGGGCTCCTGGCCCCACCTCCCATCCCCACCTCCCATCCCCACCTCCCATCCCCACCCCCCATCCCCAAGCAGGACCCGCATCCAGGTGAATGTGAGAAGGGTCACGGAGCTCAGGGAGTTTGACCTGGACATACCCTGGCTGCTCAAGCACGGCTGGCCTCAGCTGGCAGGGAGGACCAGAGGAAAAGCAGAGGAGGAGGAAAATTGCTTTGTTGCTGGCCCACCTACAATCACCTCCAGACTATTACTTAATCAATAAAAGATCAGTGCCCGGACACTCCCAGGCACGGAGTGGACCCCCATGCCTGGGAGTGCCCCTAGGGAAGGCCGGGCTCTGGGGTCTGCTCTCTGGTTGCCGTTCAGCCAGATGGGATGGCTTTGGGGATGGTTTCGCTGGTGGTGGAAGGCGTCCAATGTGCCAGCTCCCCCGGCATGTGAACACGCCGCCTTTTCTTCTTCCAGCAGCCTGTCTTCCTCCCCCTCCCTGCTTGTCCTCCCTGCTTCCAAAGTCATTGAAGGGCCACAATGAAGCTCAGCCCTGTTTGTGCCATTTGTCCTGGGGGGAGACTGTCACAGCCGATGGAGCCAGTGTGCTCACAGGTGCACACTCACAAACACACTCAGACACACACACGCATACCCACTCTCCCTGTGCACGCACAGCCACACTCTCACAAACAAAGAGGTAGCCTGTATTCTGCATACATTCTAAAAATCACGGTCCTCTTCCCAATCCTCCACGGAGCTGTAGACACCCCCATACCTGCTCTCCTCGCAGACTCGCATCTCTCTCTCTTTCTCTCTCTGTAGGAGATGAGGGGGATTTGGCAGCAACATCTCTTTGTCTCTGACTTTTCTCCGTCAGCTTCTCTGGCTCGTTCCCATTCAGCATCTGCACACACAGGCGCACCTGAGGCTGCACATGCACCCCACCCCCGCATACACAGACATGCAGTCCTCAGTCGCAGGGGCTCTGATCTGTAGGGTGGGGCACCGAGGGATTCCAGGAAGTGGTCCAGTCAGAAGCCTGGCAAACAGTCTTGGCGTCAGGATGTCTGTCCATACCCAAATGGAAATGATGGCTTCCACACAGAGGGGACATGCAGTGTGGTGATCTGGAGCAGACGTTGAAGCCAGCCTCCCTGGGTTTAAGTGTGTGGCTCTACCACTTACTAGCTGTGTAGCTTTGGGAAACTTACATGATTGCTCTGTGCCTTGGTTTCACTGTCTGTAAAATGGGAGTATATCAGCACCCACTCCGTAAGGTGGTCATGAGTTAAATGAGTTAACATGTGCTTAGAACACTACACGTGTCAGCTCCATTATGGGGCCGTGTGCTAGATACCATATATGGGTTATCATGTTTAATTCTCCCAGCAACTTCTGCTTTAAAGCCGGTGTTTCCCCATAGAGATGAAAGGACCTGCAGAAGGCCACATGGTTATTAAGGGGGAAGCTAGACTTGCAGGCAAGTCACTGAGTCCTAAGCTGAATACTATGCTACTCCCCAGTCTGTGGCAGCTTTCCTTTCCAGAGGCAGACTGTGAGATAAGGGGACAAAGGGCAGCCCTGGGGAAGGACAGCTATAGAAGCATGGTGGGAAATAAGACCACACCAATGGTCAAGGTTAGAAACTCTAGGCAGATGTAAGGCTGGGAACCAAGGCAAAAGCCCATGAGTTGACTGGCCAATAACAGATGAAAGGAAGCTTGGTGGGATAACAGGGAAAGGGAATGGGAGGGGTCTGGTCCTGGGACTGGCCAGTGAGGATGGAATGGGCAGAGATTCTGGCTTAGTGATTGTGAAGGCTCCTGGGCCAGCTTTGGAGTGCCTGGTGGGGTCAGGTTGGCGTGGAGATGCTTGGGACTGCCAACAGGAGTCCCTCTGGCCTCTGTGTGAGGGCAGGACAAGGCATAGTTCTGCTATTCTTTCTTGAGGAGGCAGGGAGGGGACCAGGGAGGGTCTGAGCTTGCAGGGGTAGAATCAAGCATCAGCAAGGCAGATGAAGGACAAAGGAAGGATGCAGATGATCGGTACTGTGTACTGAGCCTGCACATCTGTAATCTCATTGAATTCTTATCAGAACCCACCAGGTGGGCATTCTAACTTCTGTTTACAGAAGCAGAAACTTAGGCTTAGGCAGCTGAGGCTTGCCTAAGAGGGCCCAGTGGGCTATACTTGAGCTCCTGGACAGGCCTCTGTGGAGAGATGGCTGAGCAGTTTCCACATGGCCCCAGCCATGAGAAGCAGGGTCACGGGCAGAGGGCCAGGGGCAGCATGTCACAGATGGGTGTGGGAAAGGCCCAGCATCCACCTGGGCACCGGTGCCCCTTGGTCCCATGATCTGGCAGGAGCAGTGTGGGGCGGGGCCAGGAAGGAAGGAGGTTTGGGGTTTAGCGAATGAACGCCATCTCCTCTCCTCCATGGCCATTTTTTCTTTTGTTCCCCTTTCCGAGCAGGCACTGAACTGTTTCTTTGCCAAAGTGTCAGGAAAAGTCAAATACCGCAGGGCGGCTTGGGGAGAGGAGAGTGAGTGGCAGGCAGGAGGGCTGAGTCACCACCTGCCTGGGCACATGATGCAAGTTTGGATGGATTAACATTTGGGCTAATTAACATTTTTTTCTAATTAACATTGCACATGGCAAAGCAGTGCCCCTGCTCCAGCCTGGGAGGAAAATGGGTCTTCCGGCTCTTCAGCTCTGCTTACGTGGGTGGCAGGCTGGGCTGGGCTGGGTGGGCAGTGGAAGGACAGCGCCGGGGGTGCGCTGGGGGACGGGGTCTGGGCAGAAAAGACACGCCTGGGGGCATCCATGGTGCCGGCGGAAATGACCCCACAGCCAAGCTGCACAGGTTCAGTTCCTCTCTCAGTGATTTCCAACTGGTGTGCTGCAAGAATTTTTAAAACGTACCCAACTATTTAATCAGAGGCACCGACTCTTTTCCCTTAGATTGTCAAATTTTAAAAAATGGCAACAGCCAACACAACAGTAGCTGTCTGGTGTGAATGTGCTCTATTGCACCATATATAGGTCATATAATAGAGTTGCATTTTATTGGTCAAGTTGCATAATGAGGTTGCTTCTGATTGGTTAATTCTTGGTACCAGGAATCCTTATATACAAGTATAGGCACCTGCTTTTTTAGAAAGTCACTTCAGAGCAAAAGGGGTAAGTAGTTCCTATTATTATTATTTTTTTGTAAATCAATGAAAATGATACAGGTACCTATTTTTTTGTCAGATAGGCAAACATTATATTTTTGTGTGTGCGCCCCAGAATTTTAGTAATTAGTTTATGTGTGCCATGAAATGAAAAAGGCTGGAAATCGCTGTTCTAACTGTTTGAAGGAACTTCACGGTCGTCCCTCAGGGCAGGGACTGTGTCTTCCTCATCTCTATCTATGTGGCGCATGATGACCTGCTATGTGCCAAGAACTGTACTAGGTGCTATGACTCCTGCCCCCACAGAACTTGCAGGCCAGGAGGGGAAACAACCCGCAGTAACAAGAAACCGTATGTTCTACCCTGCAGGCATGTGAGCTGTGGAGGCATAGAGCAGATGTAGAGTTCCCCCCCACCCCGTCCCGGGGCCAGGCCGCAGGCTCCGTGAGGGCAGGGACCACGTCCATCTTGTTCCCATTGGATCCCCAGCACCAAGCAGAGTGCTTTGCACATTTTAAGGGTCAATGAATATGGGTCAAATTATAAACAAATAAATGACAGAAGCTGAAATTTGAAATATGAAGAGCTGGCCAGGTGAAGGAGAGTACAAATGATGTTCCAGGCGGAGAGAACAGTGTATGCAAAGCCCGGAGGCAAGAAAGAGCATTAACATTGGGTTAGTGGTTCTAAAGGAGTGGAGGTGGGCATGGGGTGGGCAAGGAGAGGTGAACAGGGACAGGAGACTAGGCTCCAGAGGCAGACAGGGCCAGGTGATGACAGGCCTGTGGCCCCCTTGGGGGCAATGAGGATGAAGGGAGTGGAGAGGGTGCATGTGGGTTGCCCTGGTGTGGAGGTGAGTGGGCAAGGGGCAGCCTGAGGGTGAGGGGACCCTCAGGGGGCTGCGGCAGTGTTGGAGAAGGGAGAGAATGGTGCCCTGTCTGGGAACTGGAGGGTGGCCGTGTTGATGGAGAGGAAGGATGGACATGGAGGCGGGGGAGAGAGGGAGCAGCATCCTGGGGACTCCAGGCTTCTGGTTAGGACTATTGGGCAGAAGTGGTACCCTTCCCTGAAGCAGAAATGAAGGCAGAGGAAGAAGTGTGGAGCAGGCAGAGGGAGCGCCGTTCTTCACTGGATTAAATAGAAAGGTCTCTGGCTCAGGGATCAGACTAAGATGTGCCCCTAGTGAGGTTTCTTCCCTCCCCCCTCCCCCAATTCCTTCTTTGAGTAGAGCCAGATCCAACCACATCACCCCTCATCAAAGACGCTCAGTGAGCCCTGGCCGGTGTAGCTTGGTTGGTACGAGTGTTGTCCTGCAACCAAAGGGTTGTGCTTTTGATTCCCAGTCAGGGTACATGCCTAAGGTGGCAAGTGTGATCTTTGGCCCAGGCATGTATAATCCTGGACCAGTCATTCGAGAGGCAACCAATTGATGTTCCTGTCTCACATCGATGTATCTCTCTCTGTAAAGGCAAAACAAAAATGTCCTCAGGATATATATATATATATATGTAATATATATAATACACATATATATAGTAGGAACACTGGGGACTCATTGAATATATGTATATATATTGACATATATTATATACATATTATGTATATACATATACATATACACATGTTATATATACATATGTATGTATGTGTTATATATACATGTATTCAGTGAGTCCCCAGGGTTCCTACAATGAAATCTAAAACCCTTATGGTGTCAAAGACTCTCCACGACGTGGCCAAGCTCACCGCTCGCCTCTCCTCTCAGGCCCTTTCCCCTTGCTCAGTATCTGGCAACTACAGAGGCCTGCTGCCATTTCCGCCTCGCCCTAAGCCCCTGCCTGCCTCCGGGCCCTCACTAGGTGCTGTTCCATCTTCTAGCATGCTTCCCCCTACGTCCTCACTTGGCCAGCTCCTACTTGTTTTTAGGCTTAAAAGTCTCTTCATCGGGCACAGCACCACATCCGCTCTCTCCTCCACTGTATCCAAAACCGTAGTCAGACCGGTATTTGTATAACTGCATCTGCCCCTCCCCCGTAAGCTCCAGGGGGCTGTGCCCATGTCTGTGTTCTTGACCTCTATAGGTCAGTGCCTAGCCCGGTGCCTGACATGTACTTAATTAGTTTTTGTCAACGAATAAATGTAATATGCTTAAGATTATTTATAGCATGATGAATGTTTAGCAACAGCTAATTTTCACCATTAGTCAAGTCAACCGAGACCAAAATAGCAGAAGCATCCACTTTAAATATAAACCTCTAAGGAGCTGACACCTGAACTTACACCTCCAGCGAGGATCTTTCCCTACTTCCCATTGTATCTTCAACTGCCCACTGGACATCTGCCTCTGGATTTCTTTGCCAAAACATCCCTCAGAATACTTTGCTGGCTTTCCTGCTTTGGCCACTGGCCTGTGTTTTGTCTCTCAGGCGTTCCAGCCCAAACATGGGCTGAGCCTGGCCTCCTCAGGCCCCAGATCCCTGCAGGGAGTTCATGACCTCACACCATGGGGTCTTCCTGCCAGTCCCTCCTATGCACTCTCGCTTGGGGAGGGGCGACGTGTGGGGCAGGACCCAGAGATGTCAAGCAGCAGGAGTGGACAAGAGCTCAGTGGACCCCTTGCAGGACTAGTTAGCACTCCACCGAGGGGCGGGGTCTGGGGGGGCCGTGAGCCCACGGCAAGGGAACAGGCAGAGTCTGCAGCTTAGGAGGCAAAGGGGCCTGCAACCTGAGGCAGAGACCAAGTGGAAATGTAAAGGCACGGGCTGAGCGTGCATTTATTTACTTCTCTATAATTTACGATTCTGGCTACATCTGAAAATGATGTGAGGTCACTTGCTAAAAAAAAGTGCTGGTAAAGCTGCAGGGAGATTCAAAATAGATGGCCGGGAGATCAGGTAGACCAAGGGGAAGAAAACAGCATCAGGTGCCGGTGTGTCATCTCCTATTGGAACAGTGCCCTTGGCTTGCCAGGCTTCGTGTGACAGCCCTGGTCTCATTTGATCCCTATGAGCTCCTCATTCCACAGATGGCTGGAGAGGCAAAGCCACTTGTCCAAAGTAACTCAGCTGACCAGTGGCCAGGAGAGGTGACCATAGTCTGTGGAGAAGGGTCAGAGGGAGCTTTTCCAGGAGTCCTTTCCTCTCCGGTATCTTGACATCCCTGCCCAGCTCCTGGATGCTCTCCCTGACCCCCGCTCCTGCTGTGCAGAAATGTCCTGCATCTTTGTCTACCCTGAAGCACCCCGTACAGCAGGACCAGGTTCATCCCCCTCAGCCTGTGGGCCTGTCATTCCCCTGCTGCTTGGTCAGAAGCCCTCTGCCCTCTGCGGAAGAATCCATCCTCACTAGGCCAGCACCCTGCTCGGCTCAGGCCCGACCTGGAGGGTCAGCCTCAGGTCCTGTTCCCCTTCCTTTTCCACCAGGTAGCAGCCACAGTGGAATCTGATCCCATTTTAAACCCATGCTGGACTTTTCCCATCATTCCTTTCCTCTCGGAGAGGGAATATAGCAGAGTGACCAGGCTCGTGGACCTTGGAGCCAGACTGCCTGCGCTCTGACTCCATCGGCTCTCTCACCTGTCAAATGGCCTCCCTCACGAGGTTGTTGTGAAGGCTAAGTGAGGAGGTCATGCATGTCAGGGGCTCCAAGTTCTGTGTGGCGCTCTAAGTGCTGAGAGTGGCACCATCGCTATTACTCACCCTAAACATCCACCATGGAAATCCTAAACATCCTGAGTAGATATTTCAGCTGGACACCCCCTCCTGCTTCTGCGACCCTCACCCCATGCAGGGGCGACTCCAGCTGTGTCTTTCCCACAGTGTGGGCGTTCCTTGAGTCATGCTGCCTTTGAGCGCGAGGGTTTTTTCCCTCTTTCTGAGAGTGTCTTAATCCCCAGAGAGACAGTGAATTCCCAGGGCAGGAACCCTCTCATACCTCTCTCCCCACCAGAGCCAGAGTCACGGCAGGTGCTTTGCAAACACTTGGTAGGTTTACATCTGGTATCACATGCCCACCTGCCCTAGGAAGTCACTCCACTCACTCTTGAAGGGGGAGTGTCTGGGCTGGAGGCGGAGACCTTGGACCGTCTCCTAAAGACACGGTTGTTTTCAGGGTCCGGCACAAATAACACCCCTTTTTATTACAAAATCCTTTCTTACAAAATCATAAGCATGTCATTCTGTAACATAACGATATCACACTCAAGCACACCCCATGACATTTGAGGTGAAATATTTGAATTAAAACAATAAATTATTGCACCTATATTATTACCCTACCAACCACATGCAAGCAGGTGTTACTTCTGCTGGACCCTCTATATGCGGCTAGAGCCAGGTGATGCAGGGGGGTGGGGTGAAGGAAGCGGGCTGCCAGCTGGTCCAGAGGGGGACATGAGTGGAGGACAGGACTAAAGCCAGCCAGAACAGGCTGTTTCAGCCAAGGATGCGAGTGCGCAGACAGGGCAGCTGGGGGCCTGGAGGCTGATCCGGGAAGGAGCTGGCACGTGACTGGGATGGAGGAAATGAGATGGGCATCTCTAGTTGTTCCAATCTCCTTACTTGCTTCTCTCATACGGGCCATTGCACTCCCTCAAAAACAGTGCTGTCTCTCCCCCACCCCCCTCGCCCTCTCCCTCTTTCGCTTCAGTTGTAGCCCTAGGCCTGCCACCTGCTAGTTGCTGACCTTGGAGGAGCACCTGTCTCCTCCAGCCCCGCCTGTGCAGGGGACTAACAATGCTCTCTGCAAGGCATTCTGGTAGGGAATGTGGTGTAAAGCCTAGCTGGGCTGGGGAACACTCCAGGGGTCACCTACAAAGGCAGGCACCAGGCCCCACCCACGTCCAGCTAAACCAGAATTCCCATGGCATGATGATCAAAAATCTGTGGCTGAAAGGAAAAAAAAATTGGAGGTATTTCAATGCAGCTGGCCCATAGACAGTGTTTGAAAACACTTAGGGAAAAAAGAAACATGTCAAAGTAAGTTCTTCATCAAGGGTCATGTCATTTCTTCTTTCCTTTTTTCCTTCCTTCTTAATTAGCAGGGAGGGTCACCAGGCTTAACTGATGAAAAGTCCCCAGCAGTCTGAGAGAACTGATGCTTGTTTGTTGTTGAGGGCACCTGCTCCTTCAGGCCAGCGTGACAGCAGCTTCTGGCGAGTCCCTCCGAAGGTTCTGTCACCCCAAAGGGTGAGTCTGCAGATGCTGGTGGGGAGAGGGTAGGAAGTAAGCATATTGAAACGTTTGCCCCTGTTCCGTTATTCAGACCTTCTGGCCATGAGTTGTTTTCGCCCGATGCATTTGCTCATCAGACTCACTCATTCATTCAGTGAGTACGGAGTATCTCCCAGGCACCAGGCTGGGCAAGCTACTGGGGACTTGGAGATTAAAACACAAACCAAACATGCTCAGTCTCTGCCCCTACAGGCTGGTGGGGGAGGCAGGGCTGTGGGCGGGGATCACTAAAACGGAAGCAACCGATCCTCTCGGAATAGGCTGGGGCCTGCAGAATCCCAGAGGAGGGAAGGTTGGCCTGGCACGGAGCCCCTTTGGAAAGTCTCACAGAGACTTGTTCGGGTAGACATGGAGCATCGTGGTGGCAGGCACAGCCTCTCTGGAGCTAGAGTGACCAGCTTCAAATCCCCGTTGGCTGTGTGTCATTATACAAGTTACTCAATCTCTCTGTTCCCAGATTTCCTCCCCCATAAAATGAGGAAAATGCTTTTCTTTATTTTTCAGATTTGTTGTGAATATTAGATAAGTTAGTAAATGTTAACACTTAGAGCAGTGCCTGGTACTCAGGGAGTTTTTAAAACTGTATACATACACAACTGTTGTTATTATTTTCACAATACATGAAACCCTGGCCTCACAGAGAAAGGGAAGACAATCTGGCCTAGGGGGGAAATCATGCAAAAAGGCACTGAGGTGAGAAAGAGCAGATTGAGCTCAGGGGATGGTGAGCATTTGCTGTGGCTGGGCAACAGGTTGAGCCCAAACTAGCCAGGTTTGACGGCACTCTGAACTCGCATCTCTTCTTTTGGTGAGAACTGTGGTCCCTAACTAAGGGCCAGCCTGCATCCCTCCCCCAGCCCCCACCCCAGGGATGCGCCTCTGCTCTGTGCTCCCCGCCCCGCCCACTTCATCACCCCACAGAAAGCCTGTATCCTGGACGGACCTCTCTTACATCAGAGGATCCAGTCCAGGGCGGGCTCCAGGTCAGACTGCTGGTGTGCTCTTGGCGGGTAGTGGACGTTTGCCTTGGGTGAGCAGACCCTTGGAGCGCCTGTCTAGGTTTGGATGACTCCCAGCCCCACGTGCTCCGGTCTCTGAGGGAGAACCCTGCATTCTCACTTTCCCAGCCCCCCTCTGCAGCCAGGGAGTTGGCAGACAACCTGGGCTCCACCAGCCAAACCCATTTGTCCAGACTGTCTCTAGAAGTGAGAACACTGGCAGCGGGAATTCTCATGAAATGCACTTTGCTGTTGAGTGGGACGGTCGAGGCTGCTGGCTCTGGAGGCAGCAGGGGTACAAGGTGGAATTCCTGGGGCAGGAGTGGCATCAGAGCTGGAGTGAGGAGTGGGTGCACACAGGCAAGTTCCTGGCCATAGTGCAGACAACGTGGCAGGCGTTCAGCAGCGGCAGGGGTGGCAGAGGTGGCATCCTCATCAGACCAGCTCTGTTATGTGGTGTTGGAAGCTCAGCTGCAAGCCAGTCCTGTGGCAATTCACCACCCTTTGGGCCACCATTTATTCTGTTTAAACATCTAGAATCAGCTTCCCTTGCTTGCAACTAAAAGCACTCTTGATGCGCAGCTCTGCCACTTATTGGCTGTGTGCCCTTAGGAAAGTTACTCAGCCATTCTGTGCCTCAGATCCCTTCTTTATAAAATGAGATAATAACATCCGCTATCTTGTAGGATAGTTAGTAAGATTCAGTGAGATACTTTGCACATTCCTTAGCACATGTATTAAGCCCATGATAAATATCAGCTATTATTTTTGCTAAATCTGAGAAATATAAGGATAGTATCTTTGTTAACTAAAAAGGTACATAGAAGTGAAGTGATTTATCCAAAGCCACCAAGTAAGCAAAAGAAAGGTCCCTCTGGCTTCCAAAACCCAGATTCTTTCCTCTCTCCTGTGGCTGGCTCACCATGCCCCTGTGTGTGTGTGTGTGTGTGTGTGTGTGTGTGTGTGTACGCGCGCGTGTGCGAGTGCATGCTCTTTATTGCATAAAGCCACTGTATTATGTGGGCTGTCAGATATCCTATTAAAAAGCAAAGTGGAAAAAACAGTGAGCAGTCTTCCTCTGCCTGGGCTTCTACTGATTACAAAATTAAATTAAGCTTTGTGGCTTGCCGCTGCCGTTTGATGGGGAGTACAATGGATTGCTCTCTGCCTCCCCGGGAGAAGTCCCAGAGAACAGGGCTGGGGGAGCTCAGCCCCAGACAGTATTTCTTCCTCTCAATGCCCGGGGGGCAGAGCCTTCCTCTTTTAGAAATGTTAAGCCCCTGAACCAGACTGCCTTTTTATTAGGTTAATAAAACACCAGGCCCATCAAGTCTCGGGCTCGTAAAGGTCACTGAGTCATGTCTGAGTGCAGGGGAGAGCTAGTGGGTCAGTGGCCTGCTCCCCAGGGCCAGGGGAGGGAGGAAGCTCTTCCCTCAGGCCAGCACTGACTCTGGGGCCAGGACAAAAGACATGGGCAGGGCCATGAAGGCCAGATGGGTGGGGGTCTTTATGTGTCCCTCTGGCTTCAGAGGCCGCAGCTGAGCTGAGTCCCCAGGGGAAGGGTCAGGACCAGGAGACAGCTAATGGAAGTCAGAGCAGGCAGGGGAATGAGACCTGAGTCTGAGTGACAAGCAGGCAGAGGGGCAGGAGAGTTAAACTAGGGCACCAGCGATCAGAGAAGCTTTGGTGTTACACAGCATGGTGGGTATGGAGCAAGATTGTGGAGTCACCGAGTTCTAGGTTCAGATCGTGTGTCTCCATCTGCTTTTGCCCACCTTCAATCTGTTCTCCATGTTTCAATCATCTATTGTGGTGGAGCAAACCATCCTAAAACTCAGTAGCTTGCAACAACAAGACCCATTTAACTCTCAAAGGTCTGTGAGTTGACTGGGCTCGGCCGAGTGGTTCTTCTGCTCTGGGCTGCAGTGGTCTGCGGCTTGGCCTGGCTGGCAGCTGGAAGCTGAGCCCACGCTGTTAACTGGAATGCCTCCATTTTCCATAGGCCTCTTCTCAGGTAGCTTGGGGCCCTTACCAAGGCAGCTGGATTTCAATACAGGGCATTCCAAGTGGCAAAAACAGAAGCTGAAGATCTGTGAAGATCTGTGAAGACCCACCTTAGAAATGACACTGTATCACTTATGTTTAATTCTATTGGTCAAAATAGGTCAAAGACCTGCTTTGAGGGGAGGGGAAACAGACTCTGCCTATCCGTGAGGGGAACAGCAAAGAACTAGTGGTGGTCCTTAATCCACCACACCTCTCAAGGGAAACAGTGGTCTACTTAAAAGGTAAACAAGATTGTACTACTGTCTTGTGCTTGCTCATTGGCTTTCCTTTGCTCTTGTGATAAATTACCCAGGTGGCCCCTGGGGCTCTGACCCCTACCTACCTCCCTAGACCTCACTTTGTGGTATTCATGACCTTGCTTGCTGAGTCCTGGCTTCACTGGCCCCGCTTCTGTTCCAGCATGCCAAGTTCTTTCCACCTCTGGGCATTCGCACATGCTGACCACACTGCTTGAAACTAGCCACTCCTCGCCTGACTAGCGCTTTCTCATTCCTCAGGTGTCAGCCAGAGCGATACCACATGACCCCATTTTTCATTCAGCCAGCCAGCCGGTATTAACTGTGGGCCTATATGTGTGAGACACCGATCTAGGCCCCATGAAGTACAGATTTCATACTGTTTTCTATATTAGCATCCTCTCCCATTTTTTTGCTTTCATGAAAGCCTATGATAATCTTGTTTTATTTATTTTTCTGGTTCATCATCTATCTTCCCAACTAGAATTAGGACAGGTCTGTCCGGCTCACCATGGTTTCCCTCAGCACGAAACTCAACATCGAGTAAGAACTCAGCAAATACATGTCGAATAAATGAATGCCACTTACTCAGGCTCGGGACCTTGGCCAAGGGACTTGACTGCTCTCTCAGCCTCAGTTTCTCCATTTGAAACAAGCAGTTATCAAGAATACTTCCTAGGAGTGTTGAAAAGATAAAGACAGGTTAATGCAGATGGAGCACTTTCAGTGTTCTGCATATGGTAAGCCCTGCATAAAATGGCCTCTGACACTGTTACTATTATTATTATTCTATTAAAGGCTATCTTGGCTCTGCTGTGGAAAGAATGGGCCTGTGAGTTTTGTGAAGGTGAGGGAACCGTGCTGGCTGCATCTCAGTTGTGTGTTGAGCACCCAGCACAGTGCCTTGTGCTGGCAAGGTGCTCAGTTAATATTGGTTTTCTGAGGATGCTGACTGGGCCCCCTGTGCCGGCTATATCTGCTGTCCTATAGCAGCAGGAAGTACTTGTGGCTGATAGCTAACACCGTCCCCTTGTACTGGCTGATGTCTAATGTAGTCTAAACTGTAGGGAAGTCCCCCAGCAGGTGGATGTCCTTCCACCATGGAATGAATTGTCCAGTCACCATGTGGTTTGGTCAGTACGCCACTGGCCCCTCAGGAGGAGGAGGGGCTGGTGAGGAGTTGCATATATCTTACCTCGTTTACAGCTGCCAGTCATTAAGAACAATAAAAATCACTTACTTACTCAGTGCTTACTGTGTGCCAAGCACTGCTCCTGCTTTTTATACACAATTTCATCAGGCTGATGAACCGGTGCCTAACTGAGGCTCAGAGAGGTTGAGCAACTTGCCCAAGGTCCAACAGTTGGGATCTGTTTGATTCTATGCCCAAGCTCTTTTTTTTTTTAATAAAGATTTTATTTAGTTAGTTTTAGAGAGAGGGGAAGGGAAGGAGAGAGAGAGAGAGAGAGAGAGAGAGAGAGAGAGAGAGAGAGAGAGAGAGAGAGAGAAACATCACTGTGTGGTTGCCTCTTGAATACTCCCCACTGGGGACCTGGCCTGCAATCCAGGTATGTGCCCTGAATGGGAATCGAACTGGCAAGTCTTTGGTTCATAGGCTGGTGCTCAATCCACTGAGCCACACCAGCCAGGGCCTATGTCCAAGCTCTTGTCCACTACGCTCTACCGCACACATTCCTAGTTCCTGGGCTAGTCCTCCCTGTAGCACTTGCGCAAGTCTGTAAACACATCTGTTATCTATCCTTCATCTGTAGCCACAGGGCAGGGCTGGCTTCATGGGCACGCAGCCTGTGCTGTCACACAGGGCCCTAGCCTTGACAGTCCCCATGCTTGCTTTAATGCTCGGCTGTCCCACTCTCAAAGTCCTTAACAATTTGTGAGCAAGAGGCCCTGCCTTTTCGTTTTGCACCAGGCCCCCTAAATTAGGTGGCTGGTCCTGCCATAGGATGTTCAGCTCACCATCTCCCCCACCGGGCTGTGGAATCCGACAAAACAAGGCATGGGTTCAGTTTGTCTCTTTGATCCCCAGCACTTCTTGCACATGGCCTGGCCTCAAGTTCAGGGACAGTGGGCCAATGCAATACAGACCCAAGGGGCAATGCCTTTGGCTGAGGTGCTCCCCAGAGAAGTAGATGGGAGACTACCTGCTGTGTCACCACACCTCTCTGGGCCTTAGTCGTCAACAGGAAATAGTACCTGTTGTCCTTCCTGTTTTCCAGGGCAGTTGCAAGTCAAGGCAAGCACAGGAACAGCATGGCATGGACATAGCACTGTCCCTCTTGGCTTTCTGGGGCAGTGGTGGGGATGCTGAGCGTGTGGCAGGGGGTGCCAGGTTCCCGGTCTTCCTCCACCTGGACTGACTCCAGGCTGGAGGGTCCCAGGTGGGCACTGCTCACCAGACTCCATGCCCACCTCCCCAGGCCTACCTGGCCTTGTTGCTGGTCTTCGGAGGGGAGGGGACAGCAATGTTTGCCCACCCAGAGAGAAGAAATACTGAACATGAAAACTCACATACATTCCTCCGGACCAGCTCAGCCGGAGACTTGGCTCTCCTCCTTGGCTGGCATGCTAGCCTCGGGCGCTAAGACTGCTTACCTCCTCCACCGGCGTGTGTAAATGTTAAGTGCTGCAGAGGGCAAACACATTCAGGAAGCCTGAGCTGCCTTTCCATTTACCTTCTCCTCCTGCGGAGGTCAGCCAGCCCAGGAGACTGGATGCAAATTTCAGCCACAGGATCCGCACCAAAGAGGGGTGCCGGGGTGGCCCTGAGGCTTCGGGAGCAGTCAGAAGGAGCAGGGACAGACCCTCTACTTTTGGAAGAGAACGCTGCCAGGGCTGAATCTGTGGGAGCACTAGGTTTGGGGCATGCACCTCCATCCAGGCACCCTTTGCCAAGTTCCATGAAGCACCTACAGAAAGTCTTTCTGCTCTGGGCCATGACAATTTCTCTTGTGTACACAGTTCTCACCTTTCACTCATATTGGCTCAGCCGAACCACACAAGCATCATTCAGGGTTGTCAGATATCCTTGGGCAGATGGGGAAACTGAGGCTCCCATGCCCGAGGACTGGAGGCCAGCAGTGGCTCTTCTTCCAGTGTGCTTTGCACATGCCATGTGCATCAACTCACATGGCGGTACAGGCAGGAAGTATGGCTAGGGAGAAGGGGTTGACATAAATGTCTCATGACTGACCATTTGGGCTAACCATGTAGACGATCTCTGTACTGGGCAGTGCTTTTAGGGGATGAATGTTCTAGAATGCCCCTCTAGAGGAAGCTGGGGAGGGTCCGAGGACATGGATATAGATGAGAAAGTGTCACGCAGACCGCCAGCACCTCACCCTCAGGAAGGCAGGTTCTTCTTAAAAACAGCAAGTTCCCAGCAAACACCATTTCAAAGGTCAGTGTGGAAAGGAGATTCTTTCTGACTCTGTCCATCCCCGCGAGTGCATTCCCCCCCGTTTTTGTGCTCTGTCTCTTCCATCTGTCTGACTCATCTCTGAACTACCCTGTCTGTCTTTCCTTTCCCCCAGGCCCCTTGCCATCCCTCCCGCCACATACGCTGCCAGATGCTGTTTCCAAGGCTGCGCACAGGTTCTTCCCATCCCCAGTGATTTACGGACCTGGCTCAGCCGGAGAAATGCTGAGTGGAGCCTGCGCTGTTCCAGGAGGTAGTGCCTGCAAGGCAAGCGTTCCCTCGGTCCCCAGACTACTGTCTCCGGGACATGTTCTGTTGTTTCCGCTTCTTCTGGTGGTTTGGGCCTCACCCTGGAACTCACAGACAGATGCCCAGGTTTTTTGTTTTTTTAAAAAAAAACTTTATTGTTTATGCTATTACAGTTGTCCCAATTTTCCCCCCTTTGCCCTCCTCCACCCAGCCTGCCCCCAGCATGTCCATAGTCAATTCCTTGTTGTCCGTGTCCATGGGTCCTTCATGTATGTTCTTTAACCAATCTCTTCACCTTCTATCCATCAGTCCCCAGCTCCGCCCTCCCCTCTTACCACTGTCAGTCTCTTCCCTGTTTCTATGCCTCTGGTTCTAGTTTGCTCATTAGTTTGTTTTGTTTATTAGATCCCCTTATAAGTGAGATCATATGGTATTTGTCTCTCGCTGACTCAGTGGCCCAGGTGTGAGCTGCCCGCTTCCAGGCTGTCCCTGCTGCGTCCCTCTGTGCCTCTGCCGTAACTTCTGGCTCTGCCTCCCTGGGCCTCCACTTCCAGCTCAGTGTCCGCCGCTGTCTGTCTCCGCATGTGTCTCTCTCTCTGTACGTCTGTCTCCGTCTCTGAGCTCGGTCTATGCCTCCATACGCCCATGTCTCTTTGTCTCTGCCCCACGCCTCTTTTTAGTTCTGATCTCGTCCCTCCCAGGTTTAGCAAACAGCATTTAAGGGACTCGAAAGGCTGCAAGGACAGCCGCATGCACGGTCTCCAAACCAGATCACCCTCAGACAGCTTGGACCTACCCCGGGACTCTGGGCCACACTCCCCCCGCCCTGGGCCCCCTTTGTCTTTCATGTCACGTTGTGGAAGTTTCCTGAACTCCCAGTGACACCGCTGTCAGGGCCCAACTTACCAGGAGAGCATGAATAATTAAAAGCTGTAGCTGAGGCTTGTTCCGATTTAAACTGTATTAGTGTTGCCAACTGTCCCGACCCATTTAATATTCATGCCATTCTTGGCTCCTTTAAAGAGAGGGGAATTTGCTACCTGATTTAAATTGTGCCTGTCAGTTTCGATTAAAGATCAGGTTGACCATAGTTTCAGGGAAATTAAATGAACATTCTCTTAAGCAATATCATAGAATTTAATGTACCAATTAATATCTATTGCAATGTGCTGTTGCCATGAGTTGCTCTGAGTATAACGCGGGGCTCACAGGGCAAGGCCGGCAGCGCCCCGAGGTCTCGAGGTGGGTCTGGCCTTTAACCGGCCTCTTCCTCCATGAGCAGCAGAAACTGCAGGGAGCAGCTGTTGTTCTTCCAGGCTCAGGACAGATACTGCAGCCTTTGGTCCAATTCGCATTTGGGAAAACCGAGGCACGGGGCACCAGAGGCTTGTTGAAGGCCGGTTTTGATTTGGGATAGAAATGGAGCACTGGGCAGAGGCAGGACCAGCCCGTCGGGGCCAGGAGCTGCCAGGTGGCAGCAAGATGCTGTCCACAGCCGAGGGAGAGGAGGAGGAAGGTAGGCAGAGCTCTTCCAGACAGGAGGGCTAGGAGGGCCTCCGAGGACCTGTAGAAGGAGAGGTTGTTTACAGCTGAGGGGTAGCAAATAGGTGTCAAGGTGTGGGAGACTCTGACTGATTAATGACACCTGCCTACAGGGGGCCCTGAGTTTGCGCTGTGGTCCGCCAGCTGGGTCTGCGATGGAAGTAGTGCATGAATGTGCTGTCTGCCAGAGGAAGCTCCTTTCCTCTTCTACAAGATAGGAATAATCACCTGCTTCTAAAAGGTGAGCCGAACAGGCTGAAGTGTGTGAGCCAAACAGGCTAACCGGGGCAAGCAAAGGGCTCAGAAAAGGCCATGCATCTCAGTGGTTAGAAACGCAGGCTTGGGAGCGGGGTGGGCTGGGTGTGAATCCTCCCTCTGCCGCTTAGTATGTACATGTCCTTGGGCAAGGTGACCGCTCTGACTCATTTTCCCATCTGCAAAATGCAGATAATAATTATACCTTACCTCACAGGGTTTCCATAGAGGTTAAATATGTTAATACATGTAGAGTGTCTGGAACAGGACCTGGTCCCAGGAGTCATGTGAATATTTGCTGTTATTAATGTGATGATAAGGACTCAATGGACGACAAGGATGGGGGGTTGCTGTTACTTGTACGTGAAATTGCTCCTATGAATAAGGCATTGTTTTACTTTCTCCTTTCCTCTCCTTTTATTTCATCTCATCATGTAATAGCATATATGTGTATGTGTGCGTACATATGTGTGTGTGGGGGTATATGTTATAAGATAATAAAATGAACACTAATGTTTCCACCCCAACCTAAGAACTAGAACATCCCCAAACCACTGAAACTCTACTGTGCTCCTCCCTGATTGTAATTTCTTATTTCCTACCAAGGATAACTCTCTCTGAATTTTGTGTTTGTCATTCCACTGTTTGATTTAGAAACATAAAGTCTGGGTGTTTTCATTATTGGTAAGAGAAAAAGGTATTTATTTTGCAACTTTTTTACTCAACCTTATTTTCTAAAATTCCTTTAAGCTGTTTGCATAGCTGCAGTTCATTTTCAGTGCCACAAAGTATTCCATGGTGCGACGACAATTCAGGTCGGGGTTCTTGATGTTCAAAACGTAGGTTCTTAATCACCATGCTCTGCACCCACAACACGCTGCCCCTCTCCCCACAAACATGCCTGATCACTCACAATGGAGCACTGCATCCCAGTTACCTGACAACATTCTATTGAGCACCCTATATATAGGGGAGCACTTGGGACTGTCTCAAATATACAGGGGTCCGGCACAAATAACACCCCTTTTTATTACAAAGTCATAAGCATGTAGTTCTGTCATATAACAATACCATACTCAAGCACACCATATGACATTTTAGGTGAAATGTTCAAATGAAAACTATAAATTATTACACCCAGATCATTATCCTATCAGCCACACTCAAGAAGGTGTTACTTCTGCTGGACCCAGTATATGTCATGTAAGCATCAAACAGCTATGGGAGGTGAGCATTATTTTATGTCCACTGAGCAAGTAAAAAAACTGCAATTTGGAGTGGTGGGATGGTTTCCCCCAATCCGCCCACTTAGGAAGTAGCAGAGCTGGGATTCAAATCCATCTTATGCCTTGCGGTCCATGCAGCCCACAGACGGTGGGAGGAGGTGCCTTCACACCTTGAAGATGGGGGCACAGTTAAAGGTTAACACATACAGCAGGTGTGCACATTTTTGCCCCACCCAACCCCATGCTAGTGATGGATGTTACGGGGTATTGAGGCACCATGTGAATCTTCTTGGGATGGCCTCGAGGGCATCACCTGATTTACTATGTTGGATCCTGCCTGAGGAGTGGCGGGGAAAGTCTTTAGAGTCTAAAGAGAGTGGATGCAGGAGCAGGATGCTGTTGCTGTTTCCAGGACAGTCTGGGGAAGAAGACGCTCTATTCCATCTCCGCAGGACATCTCTGGGTGAGTGCGCAGTGATGGCTGGGGCAGCTCAGGCCACGTGGCTCATGCTGAGACCCTTAAGATTGCCTTTCTCAAATCCCTGCAGATGATTCCAGAGCCTCACATGGTCTTCAGATGGGAACTCAGTTTCTTTCACTTACATATGTCCATGGGAAAAGGGAGTCCTGGCCAGCTGACCCCAGGGTTCCATTCTGCTTGACAGTCCTGTTTCTTACCATGAATTGGTAAATTGGCTCCTGTAAGGGTGGCTGAGCAGTGAGTGGTTCTGAAACTTCAGGGAGGATAAGAATCACTAGACTGCTTGCTAAAGTTGTAAATTCCTGGGCCCCTCCCAGGACTTATGTCTCCAGGTCCTCTGTGATGGAGCCAAGAATGTGCAGTTTTAATAATCTACTTGGGTGATTTTAATGCTGGTGGCATCAGACCACACTTGGAGAGACACTAAATGTTAACCTTCGATAGTCAGGCAAAGCTTGGCTCTGCTGCATTAACAAATATACTCTGACATCTAAGGTTAGTTTTTAATTGTATCACAGTCTGACATGGGTTCAGCAACAATCCATGGGGCTTTTCTCCTACTGCTGACTCAGGGATCCAGGCTCCTTCCATCTTGCAATGCTGACATCCCAACATGTGGCCTCCAAGGTCACAGATGAGGGGGGAAGAAAGGGTATGGATAACCACTCAACCAGAGGGTTTTATGGCCCAGTCTGGCCTGGAAGGTAGATGTATCAATTCTGTTCATAATCTATTGGTCAGACCCAGTCACATGACCTCAATTTAACTGCAAAGGAAACTGGGAAATGTAGTCTTCCTATGTGCCAGGAAAAAGAAAATGACAAGGGATTTGATAAACATATAACATTGTCTCTGTCACAAAGCTTGATCCAGTCTGAGTGCATTAATAATAGCAAGTTTCTGCACCTGCAGTTTTGAGGATGAGTTGCTGACCCATGTCTGTCCCTGGGAGGCCCCGCCAGCGTCTTTTGTGTCTTCCAGCCCATTTTAAAAGAGAGTCAGTCCCTCTTTAAGTTGGTCACAATTCACAGCATGGTCACCACTCACCCATCCTATCCCTATGGTAAAAAACTGGTCTATAGGATTCATTTTTGAATGAGTGAAATATTGGGTAAAGAGGGTATTTCAAAAGGCACATTTGGATTCAGCAAATTCTGTGATTGAGTAGTGATGTCTGCCATGGGATGGGAGGGACGAGTGTGTCATGAATGCCACACATTTGCCATCTTTGTTAGGGCTGTTACTACAACTGACTCGGTAAAACCCACTCCAGCTTCTTAAGTGCAAGTCCATCCTGCTGAGGGAGAAGTTAAGAATGGGTTAGGAGTGGCTTCTGGCACATAGCAAAAGGTCAGTAAATGTGCTATTATCCCAGGTGGCTTCTCTGAGTTCAAGCTAGTCTCTGTATCCCTCTTGTGGTAAGATTCCCAGAATTAAATTCAGCATCGATGTAGCATAGGGTTTCTCCCTCTCTCTCTCTGCCTCTGTGAGTACAGCCAAAGACTACGTTAGCTTCTTGGTGATGTGACGCCAGGGATGCACATTGATCTGTTTTCTAATCCCACAGATATGTCTCGTGTATACTGCAGCCAAGCCCCGTGTCTCAGCCGCCGGGTCTTTGCTCAGATTTTCTTTACCTAAGGTTAGGACTGACCATTCACTCCTGTCTCGTTTCATCTTGTTCAATCCACCTTGCGGATTGTCAAGGTCTCCTTTTTATGCGACATGAATGCTCTTTTGTCTGCTCTAAAATTGACTTTTCACAACCCGTGTGAAGACTGAGTTGGCTGGCAAAGATATTCAAGTACAAGAATAATAATAACAGTTGTCTATCTGGCACTTGCCATATGTCTAGTATTGTGCGCCTTTACATAATCTCATTGGAGCTTTATAACAACACCTTGAGTACATAGTATCATTACCATCATTTTATAGGTAGAGAAACTAACCTTAGTCCCCAAGTCCCATTGGCTGAAATGATACATGTGGGACTTAACCAAATCTTTCCAAAGCCAGAGTTGATGCTCTGAACCACTGCACCATCCTGTTTGAGTACAAGAAAGACCAAAGCAGAACCTGGTACTACACTCAAGAATCTTAGCTGCAAACAGAATCTACTCCAGTTGGTTTAAATAGAGAGGGATTTATTATATGGATCAGGTGGTAAACAGAATATCTGGGAGGATTAGGAAGTAAAGCCAGGAGAAATGTCCTGCCATAAAATAGAACTGTTCTAGTGAAGCCCTGTGGTCACCACCTTCCACTGATCAATTCCTATGACTAGAAACTTCGTACTGGGCCCTCAGCCAAAGCTTCTGCACAGGACCCCATAGCTACCACCTCACCTGGCTCATTCCCACCTTCCATGTCTCCCGTCTGTCTGTGTGGCAAAACCTAGGTCATACGCAGATACCTAGTCAGCAGAGGAGGTCAGAGAAATGTAACTTTTAGCTCTCCAGTCTCTACTGTACAGGAAGACATCTCTAAAAGTGAGAGCGAAGTACCTATCATATTAGCTAGGGACACCTTGGGAATTTAAGGAAAATCCTGGGACCATGTCCTCTGAATAAGCTCTGAATCAGCTCACATGACACTTCTCGGATGAAGCTTGCTTCAATCTCTCAGAATGACTCATCATGCCTTCTGTGGCCTTCTAGAATTTTTTACACACACCTCTGCTGAAAACTACTGCACTGTATTATATTTAATGTCTCTATGCCCACCAGCCCGAGCCTTCCTCAAGGCCAGGACCATGTGTTTTATCTACATCTGAGGAGCCCAGCATGTGATCTATCACACAATAGGTGCCAACAGGCCTGTTTTGAAAGTATGGATGAGTATATGGGTGTTTGAACAAGACCCCACTCCTGGCCTAGCTCTTTTCTGAAGCACGTGTCCTGCAGGGGAGAGTCTGGGTACCACTGCTCTCTGGGCAGGAGGGCAGTGCAGAGATTTAGCCACTCTCCCCAGGAATGTGTTTATTCTTCATTGTACCAGGATATTGCCCCTCTCCTTGGAAACCCTGGAGCAAAGTACACAGAGGACACAGAGATCAACCTGCCTCATAGAATCTTAGCACACTATTGATCTCATGATGCACCAGAAACATGGGTCTAAGCAACACAACATCCCAGGACCAACCCATGGGAATGAACTTCATAAACAGTAGAAATATTCAAATCCTTTTCTCATCGGTGGTTCCCTACCAGGTCAGGCTCTCTCCATCTCCATGACTCCCTGCATCCCATGGATGCAGAGACCCCTTATCCCAGGGAGTTTTCATGTTACCTCCAGGAGTCCCACTCAGTGGTCTTACCATCCTCTTCTGGGTCTTTGCTACACACTGGTATCTATCCAGGTTCTAGGTGGCAAGTGATAGAAACCCTACTTCAAAATGTAACCAGAAGAGAGAGACTTAGAAGACTTTTGTGATGGTTAAAGGGGTATAGCTTGGCCTGGGGGAGACCCAGAATCACCAGGTTCTCATTCTCTCTCTCTCTCATTCCCCATCTCTCTTACTCCATCTTGCTCATCCTTATGTGTCAGCATTGTTCCCTCAAACTAACTTCCTTCATATGTTAAGAGATGAATGCTGGTACTTTCCATGCCTTGCATCCCACTGTTTAACCAAAGAAAGGACCAGCCCCGCTTCCCTTAATTCTTGGTCTAAAATTCTCAGGGAAGGCCTCTGTTGGGCCCAGTACAGGTCTCTTGTCCATGATTAGGCTACATTTGAATGATTCAGTGTAACGATGGGGTAGGTACTATGATTGGCAGCTCCCAGAAAATCACATTGTTAGAGAGAGAGGAGGAGCTGTTATACCAAAGAGGGGGCAGCTGCTCCCAGAAGGTGGGTGGGGTACTGGGCAGACAAATCATCAAGGCCCCTCTAATCAACACTTGGTAAGGCATATCAGATGCTCCCAGCCTTCTGGGGCCAAACTTACTGCTCAGAGCCATAAATATCCTCTCAAATACCCTCCATTAGTACAGCAAAATTAAAACAAATGTCAAGATGATCTTTCATGGACAGTAGTGGGAAGGTCAATAATTTCCATTTTGACCCAACTTAATCATGAAAGGAGCTTATAAAGCAGACTAGCCACTAAGTTTTATCTCATCTTCAATGGTCGTGGCTGGCTGGAGCTTGAGGCTGAAGTAGTTTCCATCTACATCCAGCCTTGGTAAGAAAGAGTGTCACGATCGATTAGTGATGTCTGACACAGGCAGCGATGGAAGGTGGTTATGTATGCCTTTTCTGCTCTAAAATGCTCTATAATAGAAAGGTATGTGAGATGGAGCTCCCGACAGTGGTCAGAGTGAAAATGCATGTTTGAGGTGATTATTGCCAACCTTGCTTACTCAGGCCAGTTCTGGGTGCACAGCTGGCCACAGTCCCTTTCAAGGATGCCTCTGTTCAGCCTCCCCCATGCTCTTAACCAGGCAGTTTCCAAGGCCGGATTGCAGCTTCAGGTCTGCACATGGATCTGTAGGTGCCTCCTTACTTAAAGCCAGCCAGTTGCATTGCCATGGGCATCGGCTCTCCCATATGTGATACTGAGATGAATTGGCTACTTGTTTGGGCTTCAGCTCTGAGGACATCCTTGGTGGATCATGGTCTCTTCTGCTGCCCTAATTCATCTTAATGGCTAACTGTGGAGGGGCTCAGGCTAATAAAATGAGAGCTGCTTCAGGCCAAGCAGAAGCCCAAACTATGCTTGCTCATGTTCTGGAATAATTGCAGGTGTTTGTAGTAGCACCTTGTTGGCAGCACAGCTGCTAAAAAGCAACTCTAATTCTAGGATTTCCTCTCAATCAGGACTAATTAAAAGTCCTGAATCTTTGATTAGATTGTTCCAGGAGAGAAGATGGCCAGACACTGAGTGGAGCTAACACCATGACCTGAATCATTCAGTTTCCCTTGAACTGATTGAAGTTATAGGTAAGCAGGCCCAAAGCTGGCAAGGAAAGGATGCACAGTTGCGGTTTCTGTCCTGTCCTGTCCTATGTGTGCTCAGGACTCAAACATTGGCCACTTGTGACCAGTGCCAGGAGAAAGGACATTGTAGCAAATGACTTAATTGGCTTCTAGTCCAATGAGTTCTGAAAGTGGTTTTAAGGCTCAATTAGAGATATGTCCTTGACTTCCAGGCCTTCCGCAACTTTCATGTTGCTGGAGGCTATATCCACAGGGAGACCAAGGCCCTTAGGATGTGTGTTGTTATCTAAAATAAGACAATTATGATTGATTAGTAATGTCTGCCACAGGCAGAGGAGTGAGGACTGTGCATGCGCCATCAGCTGAGCTCCATCTCCCTGGTTCCCAGCCCCGTGGAGCCAGCCTCACTTATTTGCCTACCTCCTGCTGAGGGAATCAGGGTCCTTGTAATCAGGGGTCACTACTTTTTTTTCCTGTTTCAGGTGGAGGAAAGAACTGACATATTCTTGGGCTCTGTAGGACAGTCTACTCAGGGGAGCCTCAGTTATTTCTCTCTCCCTCTGTCCCTCCCCTACCCCTCCCTCCCTCCCTCTTCTTAGCTGTAAATGTCTATCTCACTCCAACCCAGCCCAGCCTTTTCCAACCTCAAGTAGCCCCAGAATAACAGGTTCTCCCTGCCCCAGACTGAGACCTTGGGGGGACAGATCACAGACACCCCACCACAACTTGCACCACCTGGTTCTCTAAACCCATTTCTGAGGGTATTGGACATAAGCCAAGCCATGATGTAGTATTCAGAGCATCTGGCAGAAGGCCTTGTCCCAGGAAACAGGGAGGCCCATGGGGAGGTTTCCAAGTCCTGTGCACTGTAGGCTGTGGAGTCAAGTTTATCTGCATGTGAACCTGGTGTGGCCATGCACTAACCACAGAGTCTCACAAGGTCATGAGCCCACTGTCATTGGAGGTTTGCAAGAGGCCCTGGCTAATGGTTTCTTGGGGATTTCTCACCAGGCAGAGAGCCAAGTGACCTTATTGTCTTATGTGTAGAGGGGGCACAAGGTCGTGTGTGAATTAACTGAACTGTGCTCACTGGGTCCCTCTGGTCTCTGCAGAAGCTCTTGTCCCCTCTGACTATACAGACCCCACCCTGGTTCTAAGAGATCTGCCCTTCTGGTTATTACTGTTTCAGAGCTTTTACTTAATCAGCAGTGGGGTTTCTCCAAACCTCATCTCCGGCAGTCGTGAGCTCAGGCCTGGCTTCTGGCTTCTCCTTCGCTCTCTCTGTCTTCTCTCCTCCTACTCCTCATTTTCTTCCCTCCTCCAGGCCTTAATCCTTCACCCACTGTTTTGCTTCCTCCCAGTCAATCTCCAGCCCACTCCCAATTTGCATTTACAATCAACCTCATCTACATAGAGCACCCATCTGGTGGCTCCTGGATAACAGGCGCAGGTGCGCACTACTACACAGGCTTCTGGAGAAGGGCTTGGCACCTCGCTTTTTCAGCTCGGGGCAATGCCCAGTTAGCTTGTTGATATTGATGTTTAAAAGATGCGGGAGGTAGAGGGAATTATAAGCTTTATGTGAACCAAGAAAATATGGATATGAGGCTATATCGACAGAGGTCCGATGTCCACAATGTGGGGGAGGGAGGTGACCTGTTTTGGCCCTCCCTTGCATGGGGGTGTGATCCCATATTCCGGGGTACATTGAGAGAAGAAGGATCAGGTTCGGCATGGCAAGAGCTATTGTGGCAACTCTGGGAGGGAGGTACTGTCATAGTCCCATTTTACAGACAGGGAAATAGAGACTTCTGGAGGTTCACAGACCATGTCCAAGGTCAGTAATGTAGGAAGTGGAGGAGTCAGGATTTGAACCTGGACAGTCTGCCCCTGGCCAAATTGGCTGGAGAGAGATCTAGATAGGACCGGGCACTCTGGGTCCTCAGTGACCTGTCCCTGGAAAACCCTGCCAGGCAAAGCCCTGTGAGGTGCTGTGGAGGGCTTCATGAATTGACATCCCAGGCTTGGAGTCCTGTCCCTGCCATTTCCCAGCTGGATGCCCTTGGGCATGTTCCTTAACTTCTCTGAGTGTCTGTGCCATCATTTGTAAAGTGTGGGTGATGACAGCATGAACTCATGGACGTTTTGAGGGTTAAATGGGCCAATGTGTATCTGGAGACTGGCACAAAGCCTGACCCTGGCACGTGAGCTGCTGGGCCTGGAGGTTTGTCTTTGCATCGTCCCATTTCACCACTGTTGTTCTGGGGAGGCTGAGAGCAGGAGCTGGAGTGAGGGAGGGGGGAAGAGGCCCAAACTGACAGCTGCTTCTCTTTTCCCATTGCACAGGCACCTGAAGTCGCAGGAAGCCTGTTTGCCTTCCTCTGAGGGGTCTGACAAGTGTAATCACACAGTTTAGCAGTAGCACCAAAGGGTCTCTAGATACGAGATTTGTTGCTGGCTGTGAGCAGGGCCAGCTGCAGGCACAGCCCCCAGAAGAGATTCCTCCCCACCTCCCCCAGTTTCCCAACCTCTGAGCTCCCATCTCATCCCCTGCCCACCTGAGCTGCCAGGCAGGTTGGGGACAAGCTGTGTGGGGCTGGGCGCTCTGAGCCTCCTGGCCTGTTTCTGGAAAACCTTGTCAGGAAGGGTTCTGGGAGGTGCTGTGGAGGGTCTAGGTACTAGTGGAGCACCTTCAGAACCCTCGGGGTTTTGGTCTGCAGGGGGGATAGATGGCTCCAGGCAGAGAGGCAGCTGGGTCCTTCTTACTGCTAGTAAGTCAGGAAGGACGCAATGTGATCCAATGTGTGTGCTGCTCAGGGTGAAACAGCCTTGGGAGAAATTACCTCTGACCCCTCCCTCCTGCTCCCCATGGTCAGCTGAGGACCTTGCTTTTTATTTCCACGAGGAAACAAGCAATCAGAAGTGAACTTCACAAACTCCTACCACCACTGCTACAGGGCTCCCTGTGCCCACGAGTGCATTCTCTCCCCTGTGACTATGGAGGAACCACCCTACTCCTGTGCAAGGCCAACCCCTGCTCTTGCGCACTGGACTTCATCTCCTTGAACTTGCTCATGGGCATGGCCTTGCAGTTGTTCTCTGCATCGCCGCATTTTCTCATCACTACGGGAGCATATTTATCATAAACAAGGCTCTCTAATTATGTCACTGATCTTTAAGGAAAAAAAAAACACCTCTTTCTTGACCTCACCTTCCCCAACAATTCCAGCCCCCTTTGCAGAAAACTCCCAGAGAGGGTGCTTGGTGCTTGTTGGGTGCAGGCCTTTGCCTCACTGTGTCTCTTGAGCCCACTCCACCAGAACTGCTCTGAACAAGGTCTTGGCCCTCCTCTGCCCCCATGCTGCTAAACCCAGTGGTCAGGCCCTCGCCCTCCTCCTCAAAGCCCTTTCTTCACTTGGTTTCCTCTGCTGGCTCTTCCTCGGCCCTCCCTTGCAGGTTCCTTATCATCTCCCAGCGGGTAAGAAACATCAAGGGGCCACAGGCTCAGTCTCCAGACCATTCTTCCCTGTCTGCTCCCAGTTCCTATGTGATGTCTTCCAGTCCATTCACTCTACCCTCCTACCCTCTTGTGGCTTCCCCAGGTTACACAGAATTAAATCTAAATCCCCACTGTGGCCCACAGGACATGCATTGTCAGGCGCCTGTGATGTTGTCTTCAAAAGGAAACAGGAGTTAAAGGAACCATTGGGGGAGGAATACAGGAGGCTGTGCTCACGGCCACGTAGGACACGGTTCCCTTTCCTTCTCCGGGCCTGTAGCTGTCCTGCCTCCGTGCTCTCTGGTCCCTTGGGAATTTCCTAGCCTCATCCCTTGTCCCTCATGGGATCCACCTGACAACAGCCAAACCAAGCCCCTCCCCAGCCTGGGGCCTGTTGTCTTTCTCAGCACTTAGCTGCTCCTTCCCCTCTCTTCCCGTGGTGGCCATGGGAGTGGCTTGCTGTTTCTTAGCCAGGTCAGGCTTCTTCATACCCCTACACCTTTGCACCTGCCGGTCTGCCTGGGGTCCCCTTTCTGTCCTTCCTCCTGCTTGTACCTAGTCTTTTTCCAAGACCCAACCCAGGTGTCATCTCCTTTAGGACAACTTCCCCGCTGTTGCAACAAGTGAAGGAGAGGACCAGCCGAGCTGCTGCCTGGGGCAGCTTGTCCTACGAGGCCCTCATTACCACGAAAGATTTATAGGCATGGAGGAGGTTTTGTTTAGCAGAACTTCTCTCTGGCAGAGGAGCTGTCCTTTGATACGTAGCTGGGTGTATGGATGTCTGTGGGGAGTGAGGCATTCCAAGGGAAAGGAGAATGGGAGGGTCTGTTATCTTTTGGGCTTTTGTTTTGAGAGGTGGGATGTAAATGTGGGGACAGAGGATATAAAGGAAAGGCTGAGCCTCTCATCAAAACAGATCAATAACATTGGCTTGAACAGGTAGCATATGATGTCTTCCAGTGGCTCCTATGGGCATCCCTTTGGCTCTGCTTGCCTGCCCTCTCCAGTCAGAACCCCCACCCCCCAACTTTCCATCCACTTAGCATCCTCTATCCATGGTACACTAACACCTGCCATGCACTATGACCTTCTGTTCATATATCTCTCTCTCTCTCCTGGACTGCAGTCCCTTGGAGGGCAGGGTCTGTGTCTTTTCTATCTTTATGATCCCAGCTATTAGCATAGAAGATTGGCATGCAGTAGGTGTTTAATAAATGTTTGTTGATGGGGTGGCTGGATTTTTCCCTTTCCATGCACACATACATAAGCTGATTTTTCTCCTGTGCTGAGACTTGAGGTCTGGAATCTGTGCCAAGCTGTGCTTGTCATCAGCTTGCAGGGACACAGGTTAGATCACACATATGTCACAGGATGGTCAGGGGGCCTGAGAGGATGCTCTGGGCTCAGGTTCAGTGAACACAGACTCCTCCTCGCTGTGTGAAGTGGTCATTTTCCCTCTAAGGATTTACCTTTCCATGAGAAGGAAGTTGGAGCAGTGGCTCCCAAAAGTCCTTCTCACTCTGAGAGAAGCTCTGGGGGTGGTGGAGGGCTCCTGAGATTTGGAGTCAAGAGAGCTGGCTCACCCTCTGCAAGCCTCAGTTTCCTCATCTCTAAAATGGGGGCAGTGGTGAGGACCTAACCTCACCAGTGTGGACATGCTTGGGTAGCTGTACAGGGCTGTGTTCCTGGAGGGGACTATAGGCCACGAGTACTCCCGGTTATCACCACCTGCTGTCTTGCAGCTCCCATCTGCCTTGCAGCCTAACCTTGATCCATGTCCCTAAAGGCCTCGGAGATCTTCATTCATACTCTCATTCTGTCTTCTGTATCATCATTCATTAGTTCATGTATTCAACACTTTATTGAATGCCTGCTATGTGTCAGGCCCTGGGGCTAAATTTGTTTAAAGTTGAATTAAACTAAGGATAGCTCCAGCCCTTAGGAGCTAAGGGTTTAGAAACATAGTAAGAGTTATTATCCTTTATTGAGGCTTCTATGCCAGATACTGAAGGGCTTTCATAGTGATGATCTCATTTCATGCTCACATATTACTGTCTCCATTCTGTAGATGTGTAAAGTAAGGTGCAGAGAGGCTAAGTTACTTGCCCAGCTAGGAATGGTGGAGATAGGGTTAGAATCCAGGTCCTTTGGTTTAAGACGCTGAGCCCCTCTAACCCCCCATTAAGTCATGCTATCCTATTGAGCCCATGTTCTCATCTAGCTGCTAATGATGGAGGGGCATGTGACATCTGCCTAGAGCTCATGTCCCCCACCCCAGAAGGAGTGTGGAGGACCCAGCCTAGCGCAGGGGCAGACATCACCACAGGGGCCCCCCCCGTGGGATCAGTCTTACTGAGTGCTGGGACACCTGCTCCCCTGGTGAGCCACCCAGGACCCAGAGTGAGAAGATCTAGGGCTGCCCTTGGGATGCCCCCACGGGGGGCGTGCCCCACCCCACCCACGCTACTTCTGCAGCTCCCTTTGTTCTTGCTCCCAAGTCACAAGGTGACAACCTGTGCCTCCTTCCTGAGGAAGCTGTGATCTGAGTCAACACTGGAGCTTTTGTTAGAAGTGCTCAGAGAAGGCTCTAGAAAAACCTTATCACAGTGGGGTCAGAGGCCTCTCTGCTTGAAGTCTATAAAAGACTTTTGGGTCAAATACCTTACACTCACAGACTCTCCACTGACAGCAAGAAAGAGCCTTCCGGAGGTGAAGGTGGCTAGGATAGGGTTGAACTCTTACTGATGTCCCCTACAAGCCCTTCTGCAGGCAAGCCATTGTTTGTGTTTGCAAACGTGCTTGTGCAGAAGAGTGCCGGTGTGTGCAGGTACATCCATGTGTTTGCACGGGACTGTTTGGGTGTATGTCTGTGTGTCTCTATGCACGGGTCTCCCTGGATGTGTCCGTTGGTTAGTTCTTGCTGCATAATATACCACCCCATTCATTACTGCCCAGGCAACTGTGGCTTGCCTAGGCTCAGCTGATCTAGGCTGGGTTCTGCTAGGGCGGTTCTGCTTCATGTCTCACATCCTCCTGCTGGGACCAGTGGGCCAGCCCAGGCATGTTGGCATCTTCTTATGATGTTGGCATAAAGGCAAGAGGGCAAGTGGAAATATGTGAGGTATCTTAGGATCTTGTCTCAGAACTAGTGCTTTATCACATCTGCTTTATTCTATTGGCCAAAACAAGTTACGTGGTAAAATGCAAAGTCAAGGGGCAGGGCAATATGTTCTGCTCCCTGCAGTGGGAAGCACCACAAAGTTGTATGAAAAAGGATGGGGATACAGGGAGAGGCGAGGAACCGGGGCCAGTATTCTGTTCTACCATGTATGCACGCATGCATGTTTGCATATGCTCATGCACGTATAAGCAAAATGTTTGGGCCTGTGCACGAGAGTATATGGCTAATAAGTGTGCACGGGTGCCTTGTCATATGTATGCCAATGTATGTGTAGCTGTGTACATGCATAAGAGTGTCAAGTTGAACAGGTACCTGTGTTCTGTGTGTGTCTGAATAAGAGCATTCCTCAGACACACATAGGCAGCACCAGGCCAGGCCACACCAAAGGAGGGGGCAGGCCATCCTGTGAAGTGAGTCAGACCCTCACAGGGATGCCTGTGGGTCCCTCTGGTGAGTCTCGTGCCATCTGCATGTGCTCTGGTAGATCTTGCTGTGTTAGTGGCCCTGAAAAAATTCACTGGTCAGTTGTCTTGTAGTCTATTATTACCCAGATGTCTGTGTGTTCCAAACAATTGTTTTTAAATTGCTTCATTAGTCTGTCTCGGCAGACCCAATCCCGCTGCACTTGACTGGCTCAGATTCTCTGAGACAGAGCTGGTGGGAGCTGGGCTGGTGGCTTGCTTGCTGCTGCTTTTCCTACAAGGGTGTGCAGAAGGGAGCACCCCAGAGGAGACGAGGAGGGGGTGCCCCCCTTCCCTACAGAAGAGGCAGCATTAAAAGGTGTGGCCTCCAGCGTTAGAGATGATGGGTTTCAAGTTCAGAATCTGCCACTTACAAACTGCATGACCATGTATAAGCTCCTTGAGCCTCAATTTTCCCTTCTGCAAAATGGAGTCATTGTCTCGGTATTGTGGGTTGGTGTGAGGGAGGAAGGAGATAATGTGGCATGTAAAGAACCTGATGCCTGGCGCGCAATGCCTGGCCTGCCTGGTCAGTGGTCAGTGACTACACATGGGTGTCCCCTTCCCATTGCTTCCACAAGCCTCTGATCTCTGCAGAGGCTGAGCCATAGTCAGGTCTAAGCAACTGGGTAGGTGGCAACAGTGGCCCTAGGGGTCCATTTGACTCAGGCCAGTCACTGATATTCCAGGTAACTTTACCTGAGGACCCACATCTAACCAACCTTGCCCTGCCCAAGGACAACCCTGCAGGCAAAGGTCAGGACACAGGACCTTGGGTCAGGTGGCTTGGGCTCAAATCCCTGCTCTTCTCTCCAGCAGTGTGACCTAGGCTAACTGCCTATCTTCTTAAGGCCTGGCATGCCTCTCTGAAGACAGGGATAATAACAGCACAGAATTCATAGGGTACACTTTCTGCGTAACTGAAGCTTTTCTCTGCAACCCCAAACTCCATCTTGTTCTCTGGGATGGAATCATCCCGGATGCCTTACCCATGGCCACAGGTTCTTGAGGACAGTCTGTCTCAACAACTCAGCATCAGGAGCATTGGGTCCCACCATATGGTGCAGGGCAACAGCCCTGTCCTCTGAGCTGTGTCATTAGTTGTCCCTTCTTCAGCAGCCAGGGTATGACAGAGATGCTCCTGACCCCTGCTCCTAATCCACCACAGAAGCTTCTTCTGTAATGGGACACGTAACGAGTATTTTAGACTCTGTGGGTCCTGCATGGTCTCTGCCACACAGTCTTCTCTGTGTGTTATTGTTGTCTTGTTTCAACCCTTTAAACATGTAGAACCCATTTTTAGCTTGACAGCCACACACAAACAGGCTGCGGGCTGGGTACGGTCTATGGAGAGAAGGGTGAACACACTAGTTAAAAATGCACGTTCCATAAATGCCATCCAGCCTATGAGTGAGAGCACGACGTGGCTTCAGGCCAGTGATCTTAGCTCCTTAAAGGCATTTTCCCCTCATGCCACGAGAGGCCAGGCTCCCCGAGCTTCTGGACGCCTGGTCTTCTCATCAGCATGGTGTCATTGCCACCAATGCAAACATGGCCGCAGCACCAGGTAGGTGGGGGGCGTGGCCCACACAGCTGATCTTACTCGCGGCTCAGATGGCTTTGTCGGGTGGCAATGCTCGTGCCCATTTTACACGGAGGGTCAGAGCTGGCATTCCAACTCCCGTCACTTTACTCCAAAGCCACCCCAACAGAGGGCCCTGCATGAGAATTTGGAGGCAACACAGAAAGAGCCAGAAGGGAGAAGGAGGAGGAAGAGAGAGGGAGCAAAAATGTACACCCCCTTTTGTTCCCTGTCCTCCATCATAAAACTTGACTAAATGGCAGAGTGAGCTTTTGAAAAGCATGTTTAAATTATGTCTGATAAAATATGATGTGTGCTCATGATTGTAAAAATCAGTTACAGAAGCAAACCAAGAAGAAAGTAAAGAAAAGAGAAAGATCACACAAAATTCTACTCCCAGAAATAACCCCAGGGACCATTCTGGTAAACGTTCTCAGACACCTCTGTCTGACTGTAAACACATATGCACGTGGTTGTAAATGAATGGGAGCAGACGCCACATGCTGTTGGTAAAATGCTTTCTTTCTCTCAACAATATGTTGTGGACATCTTTTCATGTCAATAAATGTAGAGCGACAACTTTGTGTTAAATGGCTGCATAATATTTGATGGCATATACAGATAGGGCTTGTCAATGCAAAATAGGCATCTGGTCCCGGGCGACTTTGAACATGGGTGTCTGCAGGACTGGGTTCAGACAGATCCCTGATGCCTGAGTCACGACACTGAGGCTGCCAGGGTCAGGGTCTCAGATTTATCTTGTTGGGGACCAAGTCCCTCCAGAGTGGGCCCCAACAAGCTTAGACTCTGGGGACAGCCTCAAGCGGGGCGTTCAGGAGGGTTGGCGGCCCCAACTTGCTCCATAGAAAGCCATTGCCATCCTCTTTTGGGGTTTCTTTGTGAGGTACCCAGTAAGGCATGGCGGGCATCTCCATTTTCTGCAGAGGCTGTGATAATCCAAACCTACACATCAGAAAAATGAAGTTGATTATTCCTTGAGAGATTGTGGTTAGTCATTAAGAGCGACACTGCTCTTTGTGATCCTGGGCAAGTTGCGGAAATTCCCTGGGATGCCGTTTCCCCACCTGTAAACTGGGGATAATAGTCCCTAAATCACAGAGCTGTGGCGAGGATTAAAGGGGATGAGGGAAGCAAGCTGAATGCACGGTCTGTCTGGCATGCGCAGGTGTTCAGTCAGTTGTCAGTTCCCCTGCTGTCCCAGACGTCTCTGCCTCCTCCTCCTCTGCATCCCCTTGGGAGACTGGCAGCTTTCCTCCGACACCCACCCAGACAGGCAAAGGTGCAGAGAAGCTTCTCTGGGTGGGATAGGCTCTCAGAGGAATAGCTGGGGGCTTAGGATCAGACAGAAGAAAAGAAAGAAAAGAAGACAGGATGATCTTTGTTCTCCAGACCCACAGGGAGCTAATAGATGAGGAAGTGGGGATGAGGGACTGAAAAGTAGACCTTCATCGATGGTGGGAGGTGCTGGGACACCCAGCAAGCCCACCCAGGGCAAGTGTTTCTAACAGGAGAGCCCCGGGTGGGGCTGCCTTGAGGAGAAATCAGCACCCACCACTGCAGGACTGCGGGCCTACGTGTGGCTGACCTGAGTGAAATCTTTCCAGATCAGAGCCTGTGGTGACAGAGGTCAGCCTGCAGATACTCCACAGCCCAGCCGGATGGGAGGTGGAGAGGACCGGGGACAAGGTGCTGCTTCTCACCTGCTCCCTGGGGCAGGCAGGGCCCTGGTTGCCTGGCTGCCCCTGCGATCTGCATTCAGCCCTCGCCTCTGACTAACTCTGCATGCAGCAGCCTGCTCCCAGAGATGAGCTATTTTAAGTGCTTCCCCTCCGCCCCTAAGGGTGCCATGTGTTTATCTTACTTTCCAGTTAAAAGGGAAAATCAATTTCACTCTTACCTTAGGAAGGTTTGGGGGTAGGGGCTGTGGAGTGGCTTCATTTCATTAAAATGGAAGTGGGAGTTGGGGCAAGAAGAGCTTCAGACTCCCAAGTGCCAATTATGAATAAACAACAGCCTGGGTCCATGGTCGACTTCTCTCTCCATCAGCCCAGACTGTGGAGCCCCAGGAGGCCTGGGGTGCACCTGCCATGGGAGGCAGGACTGTGGATTATATCCTCTCATCCCAGAGAGAGGGGCCAAGTTCATCACTGGTGTGTGCGTGTGTGTGTGTGAGAGAGAGAGAAAAGAGAGAGGAGAGGAGGGAGGAGGAGAAAAACAGATAAATTTTATAGATGTATAAGTGTATATATTTACATATAAATATATATTTATATGTACACATTTATATACATGTATGTATGTGGGTATATCTATATATGGGTGTATATATCTATATCTATATCTATATCTATATATATATGGGTATATAGGTATATATATAGAGAGAGAAAGAGTGAGAGAGAGGCGGGGAGGAAGAAGGAGATGTCTTTGAGTCTTTGGTTCCCTGAATTCCCATTTAGAGAATAAATGCAACATTTATTGAGCACCTATTGCATTCTAGGACGTCTCACAAAGGACACTTGAATCTCTGTCCTTGAGGAGCTATCTGGGGGAGAAGAAAGAAGGCCAATGATTACTAAGCTCCTAGTGTGTGCCCGGGATGCCCAGACATTTAGAATTATCTCATTTAGTCCTTGGGTCATGATCACCTCTGTATTGAATGTAAGGAAATTGAGCTGTGTGTTCCCTGGGGAGGACAAGGGTCTGTCCTGTTTACGGCTGTAGCTCTAGCCTCTGGAGTCGTTCTGATGTTGATAGAACAAGAGAAGATGGGGGAGCACATACTCTGTCTACTCTGTCTGCAGAGGTCTGGAGCCAGCATTGTACGTGTTACCTTGTGCTATCCTTATACCTGCCCTGAGGAGATAGGGCCTATCATTGCTACGAGGAGACTGAGATTCAGAGAGATGAGTCGCCTGGCCCAAGATCACACAAGTGGTTGGGCTCTGAGGGCTGCTGCTTCAGGTAGCCTGGGTTGGGGCTGGGGCAGAAGGAGGAACACAGTGCTGGGGGAAGGGGAGATGTGCAGTCAGTCCCTTCCCAGTGCTCAGAGCATCAGCACCAGCATGAGAGTTAGGGCTGCTGTGGGATGCTTGGGACCTGAACTGGAGGCTAGGGTCTGAAGAATGGGAGTGGTTGGGCCACAGTTTGGATCTGGAGCTCTAGGCCCTGAGTCATGTTCCTATACCTACTACTAGTACTGTAGGAAAGTCATGGCTCTGTGTGTGTGCATATATGTATGTATACAAGTATATATACTCATGTATGCATGTATGTATTGGCCTGGCATGGTTCTGAGCTCTGGGCACCATTCTCTTGGATGGACATAAGCTCTGGCCCAGGCACCAGATCTTGGCTGGGCTATGTGCGGAAGATCTCAGCTTGTCTAGACAGGGTTTGGCCACCCTCCTTGCCTTCCCCTTTTACAGCACCCTTGGTGGTTTGCATGGCAACCATCAAGCTTCTCAGCAGGTGACAGGGATCAGAGGACCAGCCCTTGGTCTAAAGAGCTTCTCAGGCTGCCTCCTACTCTAGGACCTAGAGCCCAGGAAGTGGAATTGCTCTGGAGAGAGACTGAGACAGTCAGGTGGAACTTTCTATCTACAGGGCAGGAGGTGCCTGATCAGAGAAGGATCCACTGGAAGCCTCTGTTTCTTGCCTCCAGGAATTTCCAGTGCGAAGAGCCTTTGGGATTGAAGATTTAGAGAAAGAGGCTCCTTGGGGAAATTCTGGAGATGAAGTGTCCCTGCAGAGAGGTACATCCAGTATGAAACGTGAGTAGTAAACCTAATTGCACAGCCATGGCTTCCCAAAGACCACCCACCCCAGGGCCTCAGTGGAAGCAGACTGAAGGCTGCTGGGGTAAGAGCTGGGGTTTGGTTAACTGCTTTTCTTTCCCATCTAGCCACTTATTTTGCTAACATTTATTGACAATCTTTAGGTTCAAGCTATTTTAAAATCTCCTTACCTTCCCATTGAATGATACCTCCCATGTACTAGGTTGATGAAGAATGTAGCAATAAACTAGACGAGGTTCTCGTCCTCAAGGAACTAATCCAAAGGGAGCCAGGCAGGGAAACAGGCAGTTGCTCTGATGGAGACATGAGCAAAATGCTGCAGGAGTGAATGTGTGGGGACAATTTGTCCTAATGGGAACTGTGGGTGAAAAGTTCACTGGAGAAATGGGATTTAGTTACCCCTGAAAGGATGAGCAGGAATTTCAAAAATGCTGAAGAGGGTGAGCAGTGACCCAGCCTGTGGGAATGCCCTTGACAGATGTTTGGTGACCTGATGTACATGGTGGGCTGGGGCAGTGAGTAGGATGGAGCAGGGCAGGGGGGTAGGAATATATGCCAGAACCATACTGTGCCGAAGCCATAGTGGTGGGTTCAGTACTTGGCTAGAGATGTCACCCTATCATTCTGTCCTCATGACTATTCTTCAGGGTCAGCATGATCACCCTCAATTTACAGGTTAGGAAACTGGGGCCTGAAGAAACAACTGATTTGCCCACAGTCAGACAGATAGTAAGTGGCAGAGTTGGGATTCAGACATAAGTCTATCAGACCTTAGAGGTCATGTAGTTGCCTTAAGAAGATCACTTTGGGGGCTTCCAACCAAGATGGGGGCGTAGGTAGATATGCTTTTCTTCCTTGCACAACCAAAAGAAGGATAACAACCAACTTAAAAAATAAAAAACAACCAGAACTTTCAGAAAATTGAACTGTGTGGAAGTCAGACAACCAAGGAGTTAAAGAAGAAACATTCACCCAGACTGATATGAGGGGCAGAGAGGACTTGTGGCAAGGTGGCAGCTGGAAAATCGGGATATCCCACATTTGCGTGTGGATAAGCTGGGAGGAACAACTGGGGAGTGAGACAGACAACACAACCCAGGGTTCCAGTGTGGGAAATTAAAGCCTCAAAACCTCTGGCTGTGAAAACATGTGGGGTTGCAGCAGTGGGGGAAACTCCCAGTCTCACAGGAGAGTCCATTGGAGAAACCCAGGGGGTCCTAGAACATACACAAGCCCACACACCTGGGGATCAGCACCAGTAAGGACACAATCCACCTGTGGGAAGTGAGGGGAGTGACCGGAAGCAGGGCAAGAGCCAAGGAAGTGGCATTGTTCCCTCTCTGACCCCTCCCCCACATACAGTGCCACAACGCAGCAAAGTAGGTTGCCCCACCCTGGCTAATACCTAAGGTTCCAACCCTTACAATGTAACAGCTGTGCCAGGACAAAGAAATATGGCCCAAATGAAAGAACAGAGAAAAACTCCAGAAAAAGAACTAAGCAATGAGGAGATAGCCAACATATCTGATGCGGAGTTCAAAGCACTGGTGATGAAGATGCTCACAGAAATGATTGAGTACAATCACAAAATAAAGGGAGAAGTGAAGGCTATACAAAGTGAAATAAAGAAAAATATACAGGGAACCAACAGTGAAGGGAAGGAAACCAGAACTCAAATCAACAATGTGGAATGGAAGGGAGAAATAAACATTAGACTGGAACAGAATGAAGAAACAAAAACTCAGAAAAATGAGGAAAGGCTTAGGAACCTCTTGGACAATTTTAAATGTTCCAACATCTGAATCATAGGGATGCCAGGAGGAGAAGAGGAAGAGCAAGAAATTTAACACTTATTTGAAATAATAATGAAAGAAAACTTCCCCAATCTGGAGAAGGAAATAGATATGCAAGTCCAGGAAGCTCAGAGAGTTCCAAAGAAGTTAGACTCAAGGAGAACCATACCAAGACACACCATAATTAAATTACTCAAGATTAAAGATATGGAGAGAATCTTAAAAGCAGCAAGAGAAAAGGAGTTACCTACAAAGGAGTTCCCATAAGGCCATCAGCACATTTCTGAAAAGAAACCTTACAGGCAAGAAGGGACTGGAAAGAAATAGTCAAAATGATGAAAAGCAAGGACCTACAAACCTAGATTACTCTATCCAGCAAAGCTATCCTTTAGGATGGAAGGACAGATAAAGTGCTTCACAGATAAGGTTCATTATCATCAAGCCCTTATTATATGAGAGGTTAAAGGGAGTTATCTAAGAAAAAGAAGATCAAAGTTACGCGCAGTAAAATGACAACAAATTCACACCTATCAACAACTGAACCTAAAAACAAAGACAAACTAAGCAAACAACTAGAATAGGAACAGAATCACAGAAATGGAGATCACATGGAATGTGGGAGACCATTCTGTGTGGCGTGGGCCCAGCTCCCACTCAGACATGCACAGGACCCATACCCACAGATGGGTTCTCCCGTGGGGAATCAGGCCTGCATTTGTACCTAGTCTGCTTTGAGTCTTGCTTTTGCTTAAACTCCCTCACTTTGATTTGGGACAGCAAGTGCTTACTGTAACTTCCTAAAATCCATGCAAAACCTTCCTAGGATGAGTGTAACTGGTTTGACCACTTTTCCCTTTTCATTTGCAAATATCATTCTGTGATGCTATTAGCAGCTTCATCTCCTTTGTTTTCTGTAAAAGGTAACCCTCTAAAGCGAACCTGTGCATAGTAAATGAGGACCATCATGTAATGTGGAGGGAAACCCAACAAAGGCGGTCATGGTGGAGGCTGCGGGCTTTTGCTCCTCTTGAGAGAAAAGCCATGCTGTCCTTTTTCCTCCACCGGACTCAGTAGTCCACGTGAATGTCTCATTTAACCCATAATGACAAGCACACTTCAGGCCAGTGTCTGCATCATGGAGTGTTATCACTGGGGAGGGGAAGTGGGGGAGTAGGGGAAAAGGTACAGGGAATAAGAAGTATAAATGGCAGGTACAAAGTAGACAAGAGGAGGCTATGGGAAATGGAGAAGCCAAAGAACTTATATGTACGACCCATGGACATGAACTAAGGTACGGGACTGCTGGTGGGAGAGGGGGTGCAGGAAGGAGGGGAATAAAGGGGAGAAAAAAATGGGAGCACTGTAATAGCATAATCAATAAAATGTATTTTAAAAAACCACTTTATAAGGGTGATAGGAGGTAGATTGGCCTGAGGGGAGGGGACTGGCTCGGAGAGCCATCAGTGGGCTGTCGAAACAGCCAAGGCTAGAGAGAAGGAGCAATGGCAGTGGGAATGGAGGGTGGGAAGGATGCGAGAAGCAGGGCCTGGTGAGGGCAGGCAGAGGGTGCTTGTAAAGCTGAGCTGGGCAGGGCTCTCTCCACCATCTCACAGAACCCATGGGTGGAAGTGCCTGTGAACTCATGCGGTTTCATGCTCCTACTCCTGCTGCTCGCATCCCCTTGTAAACTGCCTGGGCTTTGGGAGTCCTGTGAATGACTCCACAAGGATTCAAAACCACCTCAGCGGCCAGTCACACCCCTCCAGTACAGGGGTGTCACTTCCTTCTGATTCTTGGATGATTTTGGATGTTAGAAAGGTTTCCTTTCAATTAAAAAAAAAATGAAAAAACTTGTCTCTTAGCAGCCTCCACCCAATCAGTCCAAATCTTTCTCTTGGGACAAGACAGAAAGGGTCTGATGCATATTTCTTATGCGCAGCCATCAGATACTTGGTGGCCATTCTCATGTCCTCTCCAGTTCTTTTCATCTCTAGCTATATCGTAATAATGGCAATCGTGTGAACACTTATTGAGCTTTTTCTGTTCTGGGCACTGCGCTGAGAGCTTTGCATTTGCCATTTCAGGGGCTAGATCATAAGCAGCTTTGAAATGTCTTTGTAAGGGGTTCCACCGTAATCCCAAAGGCATGAGGGCTTATTGCTGAATTGTAAGTAGGAGAGGGGATATCTTAGGAAGACCACTTAGGTGGGCAGTGTGGAGATTGCCCTGGCTGGGCGGGCGGTGCTAGTGGAAGAGCCCAGGTGAGAAACGAGTAGGATCTGAACTTCAGCCATGGTGAAGGATATGGCACACAGGGGGATAACTTGACAGACATTCAAGGGTAAAATCAATAGAACCGGGGAGAAGTTAGACATGGGAAGTGAGGGAGAAAGAAGAAACCAGGGTATCTACAAAATTTGTCCTAGGTGGATTCTAGGAGACAGAAAGTGTGCAAAGAGTATCTTGATGCCTCGTGGGAGTGTTTAGGGGGAGGGTTAGAAGGAGGAATTACAGTTAGCTTTGAGCATACGGAGTTGTAGATGCCAGTGGGATACTATTCACTGACTTAGTAGTTTGTTCATTTATCCTCAAGCTTTTATTGAGGATCGGCTATGTACCAGGTACTTTATTAGGCACTTAGTTTATGAAAACTTGGTTACCCCATTCTTGAAGGGCAAGCATAAAACTTCCCATTTATACTTGCTATCTAGGAGAGAAAACCAGGTATGTAAACTGACAAATGTAAAACATTTTATACTTAACTTTTTTCAGTTGGTAAATGAATCAGCAAACTGTGGTATATCCATACAAAGGAAAATTTTTCAGTGCTAAAAATAAATGAGCTAACAAGCCATGAAAAGAAATGGAGGAACCTTACATGCATATTACTAAGTGAAAGAAGCCAATCTGAAAAGGCTACATTCTCTATGATCCCAGCTTTTGACGTTACAGACAAGGCAAAACTACGGAAAGAGTAAAAAGATCAGCGGTTGCTGGGTGTTGGGGGCAAGGGAAGAATAAATAGGCGAGGAATGGAAGTTTTAGGCAGTGAAACTACTATGTATAGTACAATAATGTTCGATACATGCCATTATATACATTTGCCCAGACCCGTAGATTTATAGCACCAGGAATGAGCCCTGATGTAAATTGTGGGCTTTGGGCGATACTGATGTGTTGATGTAGGTTTATTCATTGTACCAAAGGCCTTGCTTCTGTGGGGGATGTTGACATGGAGGAGGCTGTGTACGTGTTGGGGGGACAATGATATACGGAAACTATCAGCATGTTTTGCTTAATGTAGCAGTGAGCCCAAATGTGTCTAAAAATCAATTAAAATTGTATTACAAGATGCTAAGATTGAAATCTGTATACGGAATAGAGTTCTGGATATTCAGGAAGGGTTTCCTTATGGAGGTGACCCTTGACTTGCATATAAAAGACACCAAATGGCGATAACGGATGTACCAGTCAGCCTACAACTCTGGAGAGAGCTCTAGGTGAGCAATAATAATTCAACATTCATCAGATCATCAGTGAACACCATGGAAGTCAAGGGAACCCAGAGGAGAATGTGACAAGTTCAGAAGAAAAGAGACATGAAGGCGAGATCCCAGCTATGCCAATCCAATGCCTGAGGAGAGAGAGGACCTTGGCAGAGGTGAGAAGACATGCTCTGAAAGGGAGGCAAAAATAAATAAGAAAGAAATAAGGAAGGAAGGAAGGAAGGAAGGAAGGAAGGAAGGAAGGAAGGAAGAGAAAGAGAGGGACACTAGGCAAAAGGAGAATGAATGCTGGAACGTGGAGAGAGAGGCAGTTCTGTATGAGAGCGGCACAAGGAACTCAGAAACCAGAGGTGAGAAGACATGCTCTGAAAGGGAGGCAAAAAATAAATAAGAAAGAAAGAAGGAAGGAAGGAAGGAAGGAAGGAAGGAAGGAAGGAAGGAAGAGAAAGAGAGGGACACTAGGCAAAAGGAGAATGAATGCTGGAAAGTGGAGAGAGAGGCAGTTCTGTATGAGAGCGGCACAAGGAACTCAGAAACCAGGGAAATAGATAAGCCTCTGAGAGTCTGTTTGAATCAATGGGCTAGAGCAGAGATATGCTGGGTCATCTAAAAATGAAAAATGGTTTGGGGACCAGGAGTACTGGACTGTAGCTTATTTTGTATGTCTAGCAAATCTAAAATAAGAATGTGTTGGTCAGAAAAAAAATTGGTCACAGAGCGGAAGAAAGTGAGAGTCCCCAGAGCAAAGATGGGCAGTGCCCATCCCAGGGCTGACTAGAAGAGAGAAAACCTTGGCCTTCACCCTCAGAAAATTATGGTCCTAAGGACAGACACAGAGGGCTCAAGCTGAAAACTTTGAGTTCTCTAGTCTGCATGACAAGACCATCTCAAGGGACGATGGCTGGATGCAGAAGGCCGAGGTGGCCTCTAGTCCCTTCATGCAGCCAGCCTCTGTCCTGAGTCTGTTCACCATGCACCTTTCAGTGCCCAGGTCTGCTCCTCAAATGCCAGGTCCCAAGCCCAGCCTTTCCCAGTGGAGATGCAGAAGTTGGAATTTTGGTTTTTATCTCAAGCTGTTCATGAAATCTTCTGTGTGCCCTTTATTCTCCTCACCTGGTCTTGTACTTCATTGGCAACATGAAACCGCCTCACCTCTCCCCTACCAAGTATACAAACCGGCTGATATCCAGTATCTAAGTCTATATTCAGTATCTTCCCTTCTGTTACATAGACAGAGGATGACCGTGCCTATCATGTCCAACTCCCCTTTGATGCCTCAGGCTCCATCCCAGCTCACCTTCTGAAGGACTCTGCTACTTCCATCCCCCCAGTTCCTACTACATAATGCACAGCTGCATATGTGCTTGTTCTGGAACAACCTATCTTTTACAAACCCTTCAATGACCAGACATCTCCCTCCAGATATTGTCCCATTTCCCTTCTTCTCTGCCCAGCAAGACATTCTAAATAAACAGTTGCCTACAGTTACTATAATCACTTCTCCAACTCTGACTCTCCCCTTGATCTTTTCTACTCAGGCTACCATTTGTGTTCCCCCAAAACTGTTCTGGTCTAGATTACCAGTGATCTCCATCTTGCCAAATCCAATGGTTGCTTCTCATCCGCTCTCAACCCTGACAGCTCCTCCCTCTTTGTTAAAACAGCTCCTCTCTCGGCTGCTGGGACTTTTGCTCTCCTTTTTTCCTTTCTACTCATGGACCTCTCTTCAGTGTCTTTTTCAGGTTCCTCATCCTCACTATTGTTGGAGGACTGACAGCTCTTCAAACTACATGTCTTCAGCCTTGACCTCCACTGAGCCCCTGACTCACCTGTCTCACTGCATCGTTGACAGCATGCCATGGATGTCTATCAGGCCTCCCAGATGGCACACGGCCAGAAGTGAACTCTTAATTTCTTCACAAGAGTCTGTGCCTCATCTCAGGAAACAGCACCAAATCATCCCAGTGCTCAACCCAGACACTCAGAGTCACCTTTGATTTTTCCCATGCACTCTCTCCTACATGCAGGCCACCTATAGGTTCTATTGGTTCTACTTAGAAATGATGTTCTGACTCCGTCCAGTTTTCTACATTCCTAAAGCTACCACCTGTAGTAGGTGCGGTGGCGTTTCCAGGCACTCATTCCCCCAGCTGCTCAGTCCTTCTCCAGGAATTCCTCTCAGCTGAAGAGAGCCTCCTTGCCTGAGCTATGTCCCCTCCCTAGGCCCACAGCCCACATCCAGTGACTGGTTGATACTTGGGGGTGAAAGCCTGACCACTTTATTTCCATTGAAAATAGCTCTGAGGGGCTCTCCCAGCTCTGGAGCTTCTGTTGGGTGGCGCTGAGAGTGCTGTTGAAACTTCACTGCAATTTGATTTCTCCCTCTGCCCAATCCTGCTTTTTAAATGTCCCCACAGGTGTTGGTCCTGAGTGCCCTCCTCAATAAATTATGTGCATGCCAATCACATAATTTCAACCTGTCTACTGGGAAATCTGACCTCCATCACTCCAGTCAAAGCTGTATGATTTCTTCCCTCCTCCCCCCAATGATAGCCATCCAACTAGTTTTTACTTTGTCCCTTGCCTCTCTATAATCTATTCTCCATGTAGCAATCAGAGTGATCTTCGTAAAACAAAAATCACGTCACTGACTCAAAACCTCTACTGATTCATGGTTGCACTTGGAATAAAATGCCGTCTGCTCACCATAGTCTCCGGGGCCCCGTGTGGTCTGGCCCTGATGATGTTCCTGGCTTCATCTCCCACCACTTACCCGCTCTCTCAGCTCTGTGCTGGCCACACTGACCTTCTTTCTGTTCCTTAGACACACTAGGATTTTTCCCACTTTAGATCCTTTGTATTCATTGGCTATTCCCCTGACCTAGAATGATCTCCCCTCGGATCTTCCCATGGCTGGCTCCGTATGTTCATTCAGACACCAGCTGAAATGTCACCTCCTTAGAGAATTCCTCTGCAGCCATCTAGTCTGATGTAGCCCTTTTATGTAGCATTCTCTATCACTTTACCCTGGCTTATTGTCATTATAATCTTTACTACTCTCTGAAATTTTACTACTCTCTGAAATTTTACTACTTGTCTATTCATTGACTTATTTTAATCTGTGCCCCTATGCTCAGAATGTAATGTCCACTGAGAGCAGGGACTGTGCCTATATTATTGAGTACTTTAGTACTGTATCTTCAGCACCCTAAAGCGTGCAGGTGTGTCGGTGGATGAGTGAATGAACATATGAGTGAATGAATGAATGAATGAATGAATGTTACCAGAAGTCAGACTGTCAGGATCTGACCACTCCTGGGTCATCGTGAAAGAGGTTTAGATTCAGTTAGATTCTTCAGAGAGAGCTCTAAGCCACTTTAGTCACCAACATCAAAGGCCACAGAGTCAAGTCCAGGATGTACCCAAACTATCCATCAGATTCAGTAAGTAGGAGATTATTGGTGACCTTTTTTTTTTTTTTTAAATAATTATTTTTTTTAAGATTTTTTTAAATTTATCTTTAGAGGAGAAAGGTAGGAGAGAGGGAGAGGGAGAGAAATATCAATGTATGGTTGCCTCTTGTGTGTCCCATGCTGGGAACTGGCCTGCAACCCAGGCATGTGCCCTGACTGGGAATCGAACCGCAATCCTTTGGTTCACAGGCCCGCACTCAATCCACTGAGCTACACCAGCCAGGGCTATTGGTGATCTTTAAGAAAACAGCTTTAGTGTAGTAAAGGAAGTAGAGAAATTGAATTTCAGAAAAATGAGAGTGAATAGAAGAACCAGAAAGGAATACAGAAAATTCTTGGGAGAAATTTGTTAGGAATGAAAACTCTCACTTGTTCCTGCTGAGTTTTTTGAAATGGGCTTTGTTTGGTTATAATCTAAGGGAAAACTGCTCATCTGAGCGCCAGCTGACATCATAGGCTGCTGGCTGTGCCAGGCTCTCTTCTAAGCTCGATTTTTTTATTGCTATATAGCAGAGTACCGCAAGTTTATCAGGTAAAGCAATGCGTATTTACTGTCTTACAGTTTCTGTGCATCAGAAGTCCTGCCATGCCTTTGTTGGATCCTCTGCTTCGGGCCTCACTGGCCACAGTCAAGGTACCAGATGGGCTGAATTCTCATCTGGAGCTTGGCTGGGGAAGTATTCACCTCTAAGCTTACCCATATTGTTGGCAGAATTCACTTCCTGGTAGTTGTGGCACTGAGGGCCTGGCCTTCCTTGTGGCTGTTGGCTAGAGGCTTCCCTAGAGGTCCTAGGACCCATAGGTCCCACAGGTCCCTCAGGCCACCTGCAGTTGCTACAGTCCCTAGAAGACGCCCAGAGCCTTCGAAGGCAGCTCTTCCAATATGGCTGCTTCCTTCATTAAGCCATCAAGGAGAGCCTGCATCTCCATCTTCTAAGAAAGAGTCTTATATAAAGTGACATAATCATGGGAATGACATTCTGCCATCTTTGCCATATTCAATTGATTAGAAGCAAGTCACAGGTCCTGCCCATACTGTGGGAGGGAATTACACAAAGGGCTGAACAGCAGAAGGTGGGGAGAATCGAGGGTGCCACCCTGGAGTCTGTCCAGCTTGATGTGCGTTAACATTGGATTCTCACAAAAACACGATGAGGAGGGTTTTATTGTTACACCCACTGTACGGAGGAGAATGCCGGTGATGAGAGAGAAGAGATGACTGCTAGACAAGATCCCTAAGGCAGTAGGGAAAGCAGAGCGTAGCTGAAGCATTTTCCTATAATTGGAGAAGAGACATTCAGTCTTTGATGCTGGAGAGGAGGGGGGAAGGATCCAGAATCGCTTGTAAGATTGGACCAATATCCTAGGTATCTATCCAGGACAAATGAAAATATATTTCCACACAAAGATGTGCAGGCAGATGTTTGTAGCAGCAGTATTCCTAACAGCCAACAAGTGGAGACAACGCGAAGGTCCGTCAGCTGGTGGAGAGAGAAAGAAAATGTGTTAGACCCACACAGCGGGAGGCTGTCCCGCCACAGAGGAGCCAACTACGGCTGCACGCTGCCGCATGGTCGGGCCTCAGCAACATTGTGCTGTGTGAGAAAAGTCGGACACGAGAGGTCGCACATTGCATGACTCCGTTTGCATGAAATACCCAGAAAAGATGAATCTAGAGAGACAGAAGGCAGACTAATGGTTGCTTGGGGCTGGGGTTGGGAATGGAGAGTGATTGCAAACAGGCCCAGGATTTCTTTCTGAAGCGATGATGTAAATGCTCCAAGATTAGAATGGGGTGATGGTCTGTCAATACACTAAAAATCACCCAATTGTACACTCAAGTGGATGGATTTCCTGGTATATAAATTACACATCATAAAGCTGTTTAAAAGAAAAGATTGCTGCAGTAAGTTGACAAACTACCTCCCATCTCCACAAATGGGCATTTTTCTCTCCAGTGGAGGTCAGGTCATATGGTAAGGGTAAGGACTGTGGCCTGGGTTGAGGAGGCTTGTCTAGAAGGGACAAGGAAAAGGAGCTACCCGGGCGGGGGCGGGGGCGGGGGAGGCTATAGAGGAAGCTGATGTGTAGAAAGTCCTGGATCAGGGCTGAGAGTCCAGCCCAGTGGAGACTCTGAACTGGACGTGTCCCCAGGTACAGTAGAGTATTTTCCAGTCTTGCTACCCTAAGAAACCCAAGTGCCTAAGACAAAGAAAAGAATCATTGGATTACACCAGGCGTGACACTTTGCTGGATGGGATGGGAAAATAGGACAAGGAGGTTGAGCAATTGACGAGACTGGATGGTGGTGGCATTGCCGGTGGGCAGGGAAGGGTGCTGGGAGGAGCTGATGGCCTGAGACAATTTGGAAAGTCCAGAGAGTAGAGATCTCAAGAAGGTCAAGGGCCTGCACAGTGGGAATGAGGGCCCTCAGGGGCAGTCAGAGGAGGGTTTTGCACATGCTTTATTCTTCATGGCCTCCACTGTCCATGTCTTTCCAGAAGCATGGCGCCTAGGCCTCAGCATCCCATCCTGATAGGCTGTGGCCTGCCCAGGGGAGAGCAGGGCACCCTTCCTTTTGATAGGTGTTAGGTTTCTGCTGAAGCAGCCCAAGTGTCAATAGTCTTTTGGGGCAGTTCGGAGCAACCTGAGCAATGGGCTTTGCAGCCAGCTTGTCTGGATCTGTCCCTAACTCAAATCTTGCTTCCGCTCTCTAGGTGTGGTGCTGGGAAAAGCTGCCGAATTGCTCTCCGCATTAGTTTCCTCGTATGTAAACTAGGGATCATAATAGTCTGTATCTCACGGGGCCACTGTCAGGATCAAAGGGGACATTGCTGTAAAGCACCGAGTGTGAGGCCTGGCCCAAAGGACGTGCTCAGAAAGCGTGTGCTGTTGTTGGTACCCGTGGCAGAGAGCTGACTGATGCTGAACACACGGGACGCACGGCCCGGGAGCCACGCGGCAGGGGCTGCTGCAAGCTAGCGGCTGTGTTTGGGAGCCAGGGGGGAAATGGCACATTTATACTTAGGACACTTGATCTTGTAAATCTCAGTCTCCTGGTCCAGCCTGAGGACGACTATGTGATCCCACCTCCTCGGCAATGCCTCCTTAGTGTCCTGCAGCTGTGTACTATGTACCTGTTGGCAAACAGGTGCCTTTTGGCATCTTTAAGTCACTGATAAAAATGCAGGCTCCTGGGCCACGGGAGTTCCTCATGCTGCCTGAGGCTGGGTTCCTTGGATCACGCATCTAAGGAAGGAAATCCAAAAATATACGAGCCTGTGGGCCTTCCAACACTGGCTTGGGCATTGGGGCAGGGGGCGGGACGGACAAGTCTCTTGTATCAGCTGCCTCCCTGGGGCTCAGAACCTCCTCTCCTCTGCCAGCTGGACCCCTAGGAGGTGAAGGCAATTTCACCCCAGCCTTCCTCCTGGGGCGCATTCCATTCACGCTCGCTCGGAGTCCCTCAGGAAGGAGGATCGATGCTTTCTGTGTCTCTGGGAGACAGAGCGCACATTCCTGCTGGACTATTGACAGCTTCGCCTCTCTCTCGTATCTCCCATACTTCATTTGTGAAAAGAACTGTAATTACCCTCGAGGAGTCATTGGAGAAAAGTGTACAAATTGAAAAGGACTGGAAATGGGCACCTCTGGCTGCCGAGAAAACACTTTTGATATCGAACCGTTCTCTCCTGGGCCTGCGCATTCCCACTTGGTTGGCCCTTAGCATTTCTGCCACGAATGGGCAGGCTTTGTGCCGCCCTGACAATGGGCGTCTGACACGGAGGGCAGTGAGATTAATGAAAGACAAGAGTTTTCCATCTCTTCCTGTAACAGCTAAATACTTCTTTTCAACTCCTACTGCTAAGTAGCTGGGACAATTAATAAAGCTTCAGTTGTACTTCATTTTTCCCTCTCTTTTCTTCCCACGCAGGTGGTTGTTTACGCTGCCTTAACCTGACCATCCCGTGGCCTTGTCAACTGGTCCAGAGACCTGGATCTTGCCAAGCGTGGAGAGTTCCGGGATTCGTGGAAGAAAAGGTCCCTGTTAGGGGGCAGTTATCCCAGGACAAGATGCTGAACGCTTTGTCCCAGGCCCTGGAAGGTGACCTCAGGCCAGGGCCAACCTCTGAGCTCTCTGCCTAGCGGCCTGGTCTGCGGTTGCCTGTCGGCCTTCAGGCCTTTCTGTCTCGGGAATGATTTTTGTTTCCTTGGTCTGCCGTAACCAGTTACCACATACCTGGTAGCTTCTGACAGCAGAAATTTATTCTCTCACAGTTCTGGAGGCCAGAGCTCCCAAATGAAGGTGTGGGCAGGGTGGGTTCCTTCTGGAAGCTCGGAAGGAAAATCCGTTCCCTGCCTCTCTCCTAGTCTCTGGGAGCTGCTGGCCATCCTTGGGGGCCGCTGGCTTGCAGCTGTATCCCTCCGGTCTCTGTTTCGTTGACATATGACCTTCCCTCCCTGCATCTCTGTCTTTTTCTCCATCTCTTATAAAGACACTGGTGCTGGAGTTAGAGTCTACCCCAATCTAGGATGATGATCTCATGTTGACATTCTTACCTTCATTACATCTGCAAAGACCCTTATTCCAAATAAAGTCACATTAGAAGGTTCTAGGCAGACGTATATTTGGAGGGGGGGCTGCCCACAATTCAAACCATTACAGGGCCCAATACCAAGTCTTGTGCTCCCTGGAATAAGAGCTTGAGCTGCTTCGAGTCCCCATTTTCTGGCCAGGGGAAAAGGCCAAAGACCATCCTGTGCCCACAGCAGCTCTCGTGGAGCAAGTAGGGATGGGCATGGGGCAGGCAGAGAAGGAAGAGAGTGAGCACGAACCACCGCAGCATGGACTGCGGGGGGGCCCTCCTGCTCGCCTGCCCCCTGGCTGTCTGCCCTACGTTGAGCAAACCCTCCAATTCGAGAGGGGATTTGAGGCAGCTGCTCAGAACTATTCTCCCTCATCCCACTTCCTCTTCATCTTGCCTCCCCAGCTCGGAACTCTCAACTCTAGGACACTGAATTCAACCTTGCCTTTGACCCCTCCCCTCATGTTTGCCCTTGGACCTCTGTTCTTGCACAGACTCTGCTGGGCTCCCTCCCTGAGCCCCGGCTCCTTCTACTGTCCTGGGTGACAATCACAGCAGTAAGAGCATACATTTGTAGTGCTATTTCTGGGCTGGGTGCTGTTCTAAGCACTTTATTTACATTAGTTCATTTAATCCTCACAACAGCTCTACGAGGACGGTATTGTTAGTGCCACCCACATTGCAGAGATTAGAAAACCGAGGCACAGAAGTGTTCAGAAATTTGCCTAAGGCAAGGTTTTTCAACCTCATCACCATTGGTATTTTGGGCTTCTCTGTTGCAGGGGCCAATCTGGGCATTGTAGGATGTTTAACAGGATCCCTGGCCTCTGCCCACTAGATGCCAGTAGCACCCATCACCCCTTCAGTTCTGACAGCCAGAAATGTCTCCAGATATTGCTGAAGTCTCCTGAGGGGTAAGATCACCCCCAACTGGGAACCACTGGCCAAAGATCACACAGCGGTGAGCGGCCAAGCCAAGATTAGTGCCTAGGAAGGCTGCACCTGGCCCACCCTCTCCATTGCTTTATTTGATGCCTATTCTGGGCTTCCACCTGTGCTGGCACTGCAAGTGCAAAGTTAGGACTAAAACTTTTAGCCTATGCCTTACGAAATCTAATGCCCATCCTGGCCTTTCCCTTAGCGCCCAGCCAGGCTAACGGGGCACTGGGAGGAGAAATATACGCTTTCAAGAACAGCACGAGGTCTCTCCAGCCCTGTGTGGCTCCTGGGGGTGGCTGTGCCTTCTGGCTGCCTGGCCAGGCTCAGCATCTGGGCCTGAGCAGGGCAGGTCCGTGTGCACTATGACCCTGGGTCACCAGGCACCCAGGTCTCCTGTTCGCAGGGCAGTGGGAGGGAGGGGATTCACCCCCACAGGGCCTTCCTAGGGAAGGCACAAGGATTCCACCTTCCTCCTTAAGAACTTGAGAGGTTCCCACTGTGCTCATAGGGGCGGGGGTGACCTTTCAAGGTCTCTTCAACTCTGGCTTTTGTTGATTCTAGAAATGGGGAGGGTTTTGGAGTCTGCAGAGGACTAGTCATTAAAATGCCGAGTTAATTGCCCTTGGTGGCCGGAACCACTGCCCTTGGCTTATGTCCATGTCTTCTTCTACCAAGAAGAAAAGAGGGTATTAAACGAGTAGAGTCAGAGAGGGTTGTTTGGGCTGTGTTCTCCCTCTTGTTTCACACACGCACGCACTCACACACTCACAGGTGCACGGTGATTGTGTAAAGCTCTGCCTTTGACAACAGCCCCTCTCTGCCTGATTCCGTAATGAACGAGAAAGGGCCCAACTGTGCCCTTCTCGGGGGAAATGGACCCGAGCTTTCTAAACGTACAGCAGCTCCAAGGCACGCGCTGCTTTTTCATCGTCTGCTGTAATCGCTCGTTTTTTATTGGCACATAAAGGGCTTCCTGCGAAACATATTAAAGCTTACAATTCTGAATGAAAAGCACTCGATGTAAAATCTCTCCACAAACAGGAACCGCAGGCAGTGTGGGGCTGGTGGCCTGTCCCCTGGGTGGGAGGGACAGAATCCCCTGGACAGTGGTCTGGCACCATCTGTACGAGGCTAGGGCTTAGGAAATTATTCTGGGGAGGACACAGCCTGGCCAGGTCTCCAAGTCTGGGCGTTTGATCCATCTCCTATGGCTGAGCTTTCCACAGATGTCAGACACGTACCAAGGAGGAGCTGAAGCCCCAGGCAAACATGATACACGGTTCCCAGATGCCTATTTTATTAGAAGATTCAGGGAAAAAAAAATGTTAGCTTCACGTGCAAACAAACACGGCAATATTAGGGAGTAAAATATAAAGGATGTGTGCATGTATGAGATTAAAACAGAAGATTTCAGAGACTCCGCCTGGCTCTGAGCAATGCTGCCTTCTATCAAGGTCCTTTGGTGGAAAAGTTCCAGCAGCATTGACGTTTGGGTCCAAGCCCTGACTCCTCAGCCGTCAGAATCCTTTATGATCTGTCTCCATCACTGAGCTGAAAATATTTTACCTGCCTAGAGCATAAGCTCCCCAAAAGCAGGCCCCAGTTTTCCCCAGTGAGAGAACTCAGGCTGAAAGGGGAGACCTGATTTTCCCAGCGGCATACAGCTAGCAGCCATGCTGGAACCCAGGCCTGGAAGTCCTCCCTCACCCCATGCTGCCTCTGGAGGCTGCTGCCCTTGCTAAGGTCTCCTGCCAGAGGTCACCAGCTCCAGCTTCACCAGGTGGTGTCACGGTTAGGACCACAGACGCTAGATAGAGGAAGCTTCCATTTACTACCTGTGTAAACGATTACAGTGTCAGCTCAGGTGCATCAGGTGTGTGCCACCTGCCAGGCACTCTTCTAAGAGCTTTGGGTGTGCTCCCTGGTTTGCTCTTGGTAATGGCCCTGTGAGAGGGTTGCCATTATTAGGCCCCTTCTACACATGAAGAAACTGAGGCACAGAGTGGTGAAGCAGCTTGCCCAAAGCCCCACAGCCAGGACGTGGAGGGGTGCAGGATCTGAACTCAGGTAATCCGGTGGCAGAAAAAGCACAGCGCTGCCTCTTAAGCTTTACTGTACCCACTTTTCTTTAGCCCAGTGTTTTCGATGACTAGTCCTGGGACCAACAGCACCAGAATTACCTGGGAACTGGTGAGGACGCACATGCTCGGGCCGGACCCTGGGCCTCCCGAGTGAGAAACACTGGGTCTGGGGCCCAGCAGCCTGTGACTCAGGAAGCTCTCCAGGAGATTGCTAATCATGCTAAAGTTTGAGAATGACTGCTTGAGAGGGTTAAAATGAAACAACGTTTATAAAATTCCTAGCACAGCATTCAACAAATGTTAGCTATTATCATGACCAGCTTTGTTTGATAAGAATGAAAAAAAAACCGTTGTGGGGAATATAAAAAACAAACAAACGTCTGCTCCTTGCTAACGTGCCACATAAAACAACTTGAACCGTCATGAAAATAAAAAGACTTTTCATGCAAAGACGTGTGGCGGGGAGGCGGAGATGTTGACAAAACCACTGTGACCCACCTGAACCAGGCACCCGATCCGGTCCCGGCGGATGCAGCCCAGCGAAGGGGCAAGCCCACTTTGTCACTTGGAGGATGCCTTGGCCTCCTCTGGGGACCCAGTGCGGTTCAGTTGATATTCTGGCCAGCCGATTGTCCGGTGGACTTCAGATCCAGGCACAGAACTCGGTCCCCCATTCCTGGGTACCCGTTCCTTGTCCACCTGGCCTCCTGGCTCAAGAACAAGGATGCCACAGCCCCTGGCCACTTGTGCTGGCTCAGGTATCATGGAGACCCTTCCTTTCAGATGTGATCTGCCCCTTGTCACTGCGTGTCACCCTCAGTGGTGATGTGTCTTCCCGTGCCTGGGCTGGTTGTGTAATTGGCCAGGCATTACCCAGCAGCCTCTGGAGAATTGGTTCTGTCAGGAGTGGAACAAGCTTATCTGTTTAGTCTGAATTATGTCACCGTGTGCTCAGTGTAAATCTGACCTCCTTCCATAAGCCCTGGGCCTGCATGGATTTGTGACTAATTTTACCACCACAATTATTTTACAATTTTGAATCTTCACTGGCAAACCGATGCATAATTTGCCATGAGAACCTGCCCCCATCAGGACTTCAAACAAAGGCTCTCTAATCAGGCCGGAAGCTGGTTCCCAGACACGGGGAGAAAGGCTGGAAAGCCCCCTATTCAGGGGATTAAAGATGGGCTTCCTACCCCCACCCCCAGGCCACACCCCCTGCCTGGAGCTTCCATCTCGTGGGGACCTTTGCAGTGCGCCCCGGGCTAGCTTTTTCCCATCATCTTAGTGTTTTTAGTTGATTTCCACTTTTATATATGTCAGTGGAAGGTGATGACGGTTTTACTTCCTCTCTTCCTGCTTCTAGAACAATGACCCCTAAACTCTACACCTTCTAGTACAGGATGTCTAGCTAGCAGGCCCCAGCCCATAGAGATAGCCCGTTCCAACATTAAAAAAATTTTTTTATCCCCACTTGAGGATATTTCTTCATTGCTTCTTTAGAGAGAGAAAAGGAGGAAGTGGGGGGAGAGAAAAACATCGATACACGAGAGAAGCACGACTGATTGCCTCTTATATGCGTCCAGTCTTGGGATCGAACCTGCAACCTAAGTATGCGCCCTGACCAGGAATTGAACCTGCAACCTTTCGGTTATGGGATGATGCTCCAACAAGCAGAGCCACACCAGCCAGGGCTCCAGCATTTTTAAATGTCTGTTCCCCCAAGGCCCCAGAGGTGCCTCAGGGGTTGGGCTGGGGGTTAGCAGTAGGTTGTGGAAGGGCGCTGGGCTCTGTCACATAGTTCAGGGCAGCTCCCCTGTTATTTATTTCACACACTGGGGTTCCGTCTGAATCAAAGGATTCAGCTGTTAAATTCTAAAAACCCGTGGTCTTACCTAACCCCTTTGTTTTACAGAATGGGAATTTGAGGTTCAGGGGAAAGTGGCTTCGCTGAGTAAACTCACCACAAAGCACACAGGTTAGAAAGTCGAACTCTCACTCAAACTCTAAGTGGAGGTGCAGGTCCTCCAAACCAGCTTCTACCATTCCTAGCTTGTATGACTTTGAACTAAGGCTACATAGCCTCTCCAAGGCTCAGTTTCCTCATCTATTAAATGGGAATAACAATAGATCTGTTCTGCCAGTTAAAGGAGGTCAAATGTGAAGTCCCCAACCCAGCATCTGGCACATAATAAGTACTCAGTAAGTTGATGTGCTACCTAATACAGTAACTTAACTCTGCTACATCCCAACCACAAGAAGACACATCAGAAACGATTTGGTGGCAGAGTCTGTCTTTAAGGAAAGCGGAAAGTGGTGTGGACCGAGTGCTTAATGGCTGCCAGCCTCTGATCCTTCCGTCTTGCCAGTCAGTTAGCACGTGGGTCCTCTCCTCTGCATTTTGCAGGGAAGGAAACGGCAGCTCCAAGAGGCAGGTCGACCTGCACAGGCTCCAGATGCAGTTCCACCTTCCTTAGTCCAGACACTGGCCGGGGGTGCTTCTCAGCGATTTTAGCTGAAAGGACTCCGAGGGCCCTCCGTCTGGGCTGTGAGCAGTTTCTTTAAACCCTGTTAGCTGTTTTCCCCCAGTTCCTCCTGTTAGCAGACTTTGGTCTCTGTGCTGCCTTTGACCGTGTAGGCTTTACAGCACTCCACCCCTGCACACCGTGCGGTTCTATTAGCTGTGCCGCCCCCGGTTTTGTTTTACCATCCTTCCTACTTTTATAAGAGATGAAAGAGACTCCCGAAGGGCCTGACATGGGGGAGGGAGCACCCAGCAGAGCAGATGGTGCCATTCTTTGCAAGCTTAAAGGCTGTAGCCAAGAGAAAGTTGTTCTTTCTCCCTACATAGAGGGGAGGGACTGTCCATGCCCTTATCCATGCCGTCATTTAACTGATGTCCATCAGGCACCTCCAGGCACTGAGAGCACAGCAGTGGATGGGACGGACCTGGTCTCTGCCCCTTGGAACCTGGAGTCCGGTGGGGAGTGGGGAGGGCAGATAACTGGCCACGGGAGGACTGAGTGTTACCTGTCTTGCTGTGGCTTCTGGGAGCACCTCCCTGGGCCTACCCCAGCACCCAGCGCAGGGCATGGTCCAGAGGGGGTCTTGGTAAAGATGCTGAATATTTGTAAGAAATAATAGTAGCTTCAGCTCATCACTTACTCGCCTAGTCCTTTCCCGGGTCCACAGCCGCTGTCTGCGTGGAGACCTGGTGTCTTCCTGAGGAGCGTCTCCATGGCAGGGGTACAGGGCAGCTCTTTGGGGGTTCGCTGTGCTTGCCTTCAGGACAGTGTTCCATTCCCAGGCCATGAGAGGCACCCCTTTCCTGGAGTCCATCTATGACCTCAGAGATCCCTGGTGGGATGAGCAGAAGAAATGAAACGCTTGCCATTTTTAATACGTATAGTCACACATCTGTCCAGGTACGGTCCCTGCCTTACACACCTGCACACAGATTGTGGATACAAGCATGGGCATCCAGATAGATGAGCTCCCCTACTCAGAGGTACGGGGAAGTGTACACACACACACACACACACACACACGGAGAGCATAGATTCATCAGTTACTTCATTCTTGTTGAAAACCTGCCACACACCAGACACCACACTGCGCACAGAGGACAGCAGTGTTACAGAGAGACACTCCTACCCTCGTGGAGACAGAGAACAGACAAGTTAACACACAAATAAATACACAATAACAAACGGCAATCTGTGCATTGGAGGAAACAAATAGGTCGTTGTGAAAGAAAATAACAAGAAGTGTGTCCTTTAAGCTGGGTGAGAAGGTAAATGGCAGGACTGTGTGTCCCAGGCGTGGGAGCCCTCAGAGGTCTGGAGGAAGGGAAGAGCGCCAGGCATTCAAGGAACCAAAAAATGGGGTCAGTGCTCATCTGCGTACACACCAGGCATACACACGTACAGAGAAATCTACACACAGATGCACACATGCACCAAGCATACACACCACACACACGCGCGCGTGCGAATGGGGCACAGAGAACTCGCACAATCTGCAGCACACGTACCTGTGTGGACAAGCACACGGACACATGTGCTCACACAAATGCACGGAGGTATGCATGCAGCAGAACACGGAGCCACATGCATTGGGATGGCCTTGGGAGAAATACGCACAAACAAACAGGAGAACGCACCAAGAAGCACCTGGCACACACAAATACACATGTGCCCCTGTGCACACAGACATGAAATTAGTGCGCACCATATCTGCCCGGGTCTGTGCATACGCACCCTCCACGTGGAGGGCACACACGTGCACACGTGATACGTGCCAGGAAACAGCATGTGCCACAGAGCACCAGAAAGCTCGGCGATTTGTGAGCCTGGATCATTAAAATCAATCACCGTTAAGTAGCTAATCCCTCATTCAATTCCTGGAGTATTTGGGGACGTAATCCGTGGCCTCCTCCATTTCTGCACGGCTTTGAAAGGATTCTAGAGGCTGAGGACAAGCTGAGGGAGTTTGGGGCCTTAGAGTCCTTGACGCTGTTAAGCCTTTTCCCGCAGTGGCTGTAATGCAGAGGGGGTTTGGCTCCGGAATCCATTTTCCTCTGCCTTTCTTCAGAGATTAGACAAGTGTCCCACCGGCCACTGTGGCACGCCTAAGCTCCTTGGGGCGTGGAAGTCTTTCTTTTTCCATTCAGGGGGGGTCTGGACATCCCTCTCCCTTTCTGGGCGAACATGTGACCCAGCCAAGGTCCAAACGATTTAGCCAAAGTAAATTAATTAACTACTAAAATAAAATAAACCTTAACAAAAGCAAGTGAAACCTGTTTCAGCTGCCCGGACAGAGGAGCAGAGAGTCACTATAATGTGTCCGTGACTCCGTTTCGTCATCCGTAAAATGGGTTTTGTCATCTGACACCTTGGCTCCTACCCCGATGGGAAGTTTGGAAGACAAATGAGATCATGGACTTCCAGGTCCTTTGCTGGACCTCTGAGACTCCTCTGTGACCCCACCCCACTTACCACCCTCTCGGACCTCACCGTTGGCCTCTCCTTCCACCCCAAACCCCTCCACACTGCAGCCTAGCTACACAGAACAACTCGGCCCTCTGCTAGTGCGCCCTGACCTTCTTTGCCGCCATACCTTTGCCTGGACTGTTTTCTCTCCTTGGACTTGCTTCCCCAACACATCTCTTCCAACTTACAAGGTCCCCCTGAGGTCCAGTCTCCCCGTGGAACCTGCCCTGACCAACCCGATGACACGGGACGTTTCCTCCTCCGGGACCCTGTAGCTCCTTGCTCAGGCCCCTGCCAGAGCATCCACCCCCCCGCCCCCGCCACCCCCGGCTGTAACTGTGTCGCCACATTCTGCTCCCCATTTGGAGATGCCCTGGCCGTCTTCACACCCCCAGGTGTTCCGTGAGAGTCTGTCAGATGCTGGATAGATGATTAAACACAATAAAAATGTAAGATCGGGGGGTGGATTTTAAAAGACAACAACTTACTTAAAAACCCTGATGCAGAGTTCCACTTCAGGAAAAAACTGCCAGTGTTTGGGGAAAGTGCCTCGAGGCCCTTTGGGGAGTAAAAGGTGGGGCTCACTGCAGCCCTTCCTGTCTCCTGACACAGCCAGAATGAGCCAGAGAGCGGAAAAGAAAGAGGCGGGGCGGGGGGAGGGGGGGAAGAGGCGAATTGTGGCACAAAAGGCATGGGCAATGTGGCGGGATACTGGGTTCCTGGGAGGAATGGCCAAAGTTGCTCGGCTTTTCCGTCTGTGCACTGCGCGCACCAGCATGTAATTCCACCCCAGCCCCTCCCGGACGCTGGGCAAGTCGGGGCCTGCAGGCGCCTCGCGTTGGTGGTGCTTCGAAGATGCCCGGGAGAAGGGGGCTGCGCTGGGCGCCAGGAGGCAGAAGCCAGCCGTTCCTGAAGAGAGGTGCCGGGCAGGGCCGAGCGCAGCAGGAGATCCGACGGGGAGGCAGCCGTGACAACCCGTCTGCACCAGTGGGTAGGAATCCGGGGCGTCCCCCTAGACCCCCCTCCACAGTGGGTGGGTGGGACACAAGTCCAACCACCAGTCTGGAGGCCTTGGGGACCCTGGGCAGCAGAGAGGTCGATGAGAGTGATAATAGGAATCATTGGTCTGAAGAATTGTGTGGCCTGGGCCATAGGAGCGGGCGCCAGGGAGGGTCCCATGACTGGTGGGAACGGGATTAGTTCTCAGACAGGAGGAGGATTTAAAGGAACACTGCAACTGCTGGGGCTTGTCAGGGGACCAAGGGGAGCTATGGCAGGGACTTGCAGATCCAGGGCGGGGGCAGCCTCCCAGGGACCGGTTCATACCTGTCCCTGGCCAGCGTGGGCGGAGACTCCCTTGAGGCAGCCCCTGACTGTGCAGGGGCCTCTCCCGCAGCCTCGTGGTGGCCGCTGCCTCCTCCCCAGGGTTCACGCAGGGAGCAGGAGGCTGCAGACAAGCCCATCGCGCCTGCCCCTGGGGAAGCGGAGCAGTGCTCGCTCGACTCAGTCATTCGGCACGTCTATTAAATTAGATTGAGCAATTACTCGCGATTTAGAAGCAGAGTGACAGAGCTGGAGGAAGGCATGTCAGGGAAGTGGAATGCAAATGCGTCACTCAAGTCACAGGGGCTGGTCCTTACTTCCATGGCCCAGCACCCGACAGCAAAGCCCACGCACGGCCACTGAGTGGTCCTGCCTCTTTGATGGGGCAGCGCAGGCCAGCCTGGGGTGGAGCTCGCAGAAGCGGACGAATGAGAAAACCTGAGCCAGGGGGGGAGCCAGCTGGAGGATTTGCTGCTGGCTGATCGGAGAGGAAGGCGCAAGGAGTGGGCCTAACATATGGAGCAGTTTAGGAGAAACTCCTTAGGGACCATACCCAGGGAAGGAAAGGAAAACAACTCATTCATTCATTCAATAAATATTTACTGGGAAGCGGCTGGGTGCCAATTCTTCACACTCCTGGGAGCGTTCAGGTGAGCAATGAGGTTGGAATTTAAATGTCTGAACAAAGAGCAGTGATCTGAACCTGAATGGGGAACTTTTGGAGTCCCAAGTTTAAGGGCTCTTATGTCCTCTTGATCAAGAGGACTTGGAGGAAGACTCCTTGACTTGACAGGGAGGAGGGGACAGGGAGAGGAGCCAAAGGTGGAAGTAGGAAATGAACTTGGAAATGTCTGCAGCAATCTGACTAATGAGCCTTTGGTGCCAACCCAGCAGAAGCGCCCGTGCCTGTGGCTGGCGCCCGCTACCTCTGCAGACAGTGATTGAGGCCCTTGCTCTCTGGCCAGCTGAGCGAGACCATGTGTGTGCCGGAGGAAACGAGTGGGGAAGGGGAGAGGCCTGTGGGGGTGGGGGGGGAGTGATGACAAAGTGGGACCGCGGGTTCACCTTGGGCAGTGGCAGCAAAACGAAGGCAGGGCTCTCATGAGTGTGAGGGGCCCGGTGCAGTGTCCAGAGAGGGGCGAGGAGACCTGGAGCCCGCTTTTAGCTGTGTACTGCAGAGTGTTTGGGGTCAGCGAGCAGCCAGAGGAAAGGGCGGGGTCCAGCTTCGGGGCGGTGGCGGGAGCATCCAGAGGAGTCGGCTGAGATGCAGAGCAGGCCTGTTAGACACAGAGAGCAGGCCCCTGCCTGCCCCCTTCCCTCCATCCCCCACCTCGGCCGGGCTGGGTCCGGCCAGGGCCAGGGCCTCTGTGAGTCAGGCATGGTCAGGCCGGGGTCAGGGGCTCTGTGAGTGAGTGGAAAGGGTTGTGGAAGGCCGGGAAGATGCGGGGAAAAGATGTGATAAAAACCAAAGCACAGAGTGAAATGCATCTTTCCCCCAAGTGATGTTTTCTAGATGATTCATGGATAAGGCAGGTGCTCTCTGTGTCATTGGCGTAGGCTTTGGCCCGTTTTCATGAAAATATCAATATTTATCTGGTTTGAGGAGGTAGTGATGGCGACCGGGGGAGAGGGGCTGTGTGTGGGTCCAGGAGAGGAAGGAGGAGCAGAGAAAGAAAAGCCTCGTAGGCTCAGAAGTGTGTGTTGGGCGTGGGGAGATTTTTAAGACATCCAGCACTAAGATTGTGGAAGGAAGTTGCAGAATTTGGGAAAGACCACAACGTGCTACCATTTATGTCCATTCAGTCGGTAAAAGTCAAGGCCTGACAATCAGCTGCGGAAGAGGATGCAGAGGGAGGCAACTGCGAACATCGCTAGGCACACACATTGGCATCGCTACGCGAGAAAACAGCCTGACGCTGCCTTGTAAAACTGAACAATTCAAACGTCGCTGGCCCAGCAAGCCCACTCCTAGGTAAGTGCGCCTGGGCCCCAGGAGACTCAGACCTGGAGGCTCAGAGCAGCAGTGTTCATAAAAGTAAACATAAAGACACGGGGACCTGGAAACAACCCAAATGTCCCGTGCGGGAAGAATGGCTAAGTAAATTGTGGCGAAACTCACACTACAGAATGATACAGGGCAATGGAAGATGAATGGACTGCGGCAGCCCAGTAACTGGGATAAATCCTGGTAATATAACACAGAGCAAAAACCAGGTCTCAGAGGACTGTACACCATTTGATGCCTTGTTTATAACCATCCAAAAGAAGGCAAACTAAGTGATAATTGTCTAGGCACGTGTTGTGTGTGAAAGCTAAGGAAAGAAGGGAGGGAGGGAAGGAAGGAAAGAAAATGAGAAACGGACGCTGAGTGATTATCTAAAGAGGGAGGGCCGGATTAGGGGAAAGCACACAAGTCCGCATGTGTGCTTGGAGGAGTAGGTTCATTCATGGTTGGCTGTTACATTACTAAACCAGCAATAAATTTAAAATCAGTAAATGTGGGTCATGACAGAGTAGAGTGTGTCGTGAACAAAAGTTTCTGGCTGACACGATTCTGGGCTCTGAGGGACAAAAAGAGTGTGGAACCCCTTGGAGATGTCTTTTAAGACCTTCCTCCAGCCCTCCCAGTGTCCTCAGGATGCCCCCAGGTCCCACCCTATCCCTTTTCTACCGACGCCTTCCTCCAACCATGACCCCATCACTTCCTCAGGGCATCTGTCTGGGCTCAGCCTGGAGGGGGCGCTGAGGAAGCAGGGCCCCTGGGATGAGGGGCCGGTGCTGGATTCACCACCGGGTCCCCAGAGCCCAGCATGGGGAGAGCTGCTGGACATTCAGCAGAGAGCGGATGGAGGGGGGCTGTTTCTGTGTCTGCCTTTGGTCCCTGCCCTCCTCCTGTTCTTAGCGACCTCCTGGACTGCCTTGCTGCGCCTTTCTGCCCAGAGTGGAGTGGGGGAACTTACCATCAAAGATCCATGGCCTCAGGGATTGTAGAATTCCCACCGTCCCCCGTTCCTACCCCAGACACGTCAGCAGCTCTTCTGTTCGTTCATTCACTCAATGACTGAGGGCCCGCTGTGTGCCAGGCACCGTCCTAGACCCTGAGAACATAGCAGGGAGCAGCAGGAGCAAACGTATGGCCCTTGTGGTGCTCGTCTTCTTACAGGGAGGAGGGTGGGCGGGGTGACAGACAATCACAACATGCACAGGAAGCAGACCTAGCGTGGGACACAGGTGGTGATACACGTTATGTGGGGGAGAGAGCATTTCAGGGTCAGTTTTAAATAGAGTTCAGGGAAGGTCATTGAGAAGCGAGGTATGCGTGACATTGGAAAGAGGCGAGAGAGTGAGCTGTGGTGAAAAGCGGGCAGGGACCAGCTTCCAGGTGGAGGCAACAGCCAGTGCAAAGGCCCCGAGGCGGCCGTGCCTGGACAGAAGAGAGCTGGGGAGAGGAGAAGGAGGTGATGTTAAGGGTGAGGCAAGGGGGACGGGTAAGGAGGCCAATGTGACCCCCGGGCGGGAGTCAGTGGTGACCTGGACCAGGATGTGGCAGCAGAGGTGCTGAGAAGCGGTCAGGCTTTGGAGGCCCTTTGAATGTGGAGCTGACGGGGTGGCTGTGATGTGGGGTGTAAGTACAAGTCCCTGGAAGGATGGCATGTCGTGTGCTGAGATGGTCCGCTGCCGAGCCTGGTCCACGGGCAAGGTCGAATGGATGAAGAAATGAATGAATGCGCAAAGAACGGAGGGTGTCAGCCGGCTCATCTGACACACGAGAGCTTGTCTGACTGAGGAGGGGCTGAAGACATGTGCCCCATAACTACTACACATTTTCAGAAGGGCCTTCTAGGGACAGTGGCCCCTCTACTGCAGGGGACTGGGGGAAATTGACAGGAGGGGCCACCCAGGGCAGGTGAGAACAGATAGAGTCGGGTTTAGGGTGTTCCTTCTGACACCACCCTCTTCTGCAGCTGCCTGTCAGCCTCAGGGAGGGGATTGAGGTCTCTGGCTTCGGGGCAGACAGCCCTCCATTCCCCAGAGGGCTCCTGGGGCCTCCCTGCCCTCTCTATCAGGAGGTTTGGTTCAGCCCAGCCATTTCAAACATTCTTTTTTTAAAGTCATAGGACGCTCTAACAAAACCTCCGCTGTTGGCAAATCCCCAGGTGCACGGGACCCCAGGCTGCATGGAGCACAGGTGGAGAATGCCGGGGTCCCCATCTAGGACCCGCCCTGCAGACTCCCAGGGCACAGGTCTCCTTTGCTTATGGCCTCCAGTTGCCAATGTTCCCTGAGGCCTGTGACTTGGGCAATGAGCTCACCCTCTTCTCCTCCCGTGAAAATAAGTACTGTGCGAGCACCTTGTGTATAGATGAGGATTCCGCAAGACAAAGCCCCAAAAGCTGTGACTGTTCTCTATGGGGATGATCCGGTTTGGGGACAAGTAGCTGCAGGTCACCACCACCCTGGGGATGTCATTGTTGTAGGATTTCACTGAGCTCTCCCACCAGCCTTTCTGTGTTCAAGCACTTTCCACGCAGCTGCTGCTGCTGCGACTGGCTGCCTCTCTCCTCACCCTTTCCTCCCTCCCTCCCCGCCTGCCTCCCACCTGCCCTTCTCTCACCCCACCCCCCACCCTGGGGAAGGATGCAGCCCTTCTGCACAGCATCACCTGCGAGACTAGTGGGAGCTTCGGGCACAATGGGCTTCTGGCAAGTCTCCCCCTTCCCGCAGCCTCTCAGAAATTGGGGGCAGCGTCTAAAGACACTGCTTTTGGCCCAGGCACCATCAGCCCAAACACAGGCATTTTCTACGGCTGCTGGGAAGGCGACAATTGTTTCCATTTAGCAAACGTTTGCTGCCAGCCCCAGTGTTTTCTCTTGGAAGCCAACGTTTGGTTGAGAAGACAATGCCTGCCAAGCTAAATATTTTCTCTGCATAAAAATCCCTTTAATTTTTTAATCATTTGGCAAACATTGCCTCCCTCCCTCCCCTCACCCTCCTGCTCCTCTTCTCCCCCTCGCTGTCTCTGGCTGGGTCTCTGCGACACCCAACATCTGGGCAGGAAGGGAAAGGTTGGTGGGCCACGCGGGTGTTTCTGGGCCTGCAGATGGTGGGCTTTGTGCAGACACACATCTGGCTGACGGGTTAGCATTGCTTTTTTGGATGTTTTATCTGGGATTTTGAGGTCGATGCAGACATGGCCTTTTCAGTCCCTGCCCTGTCCTAGTCCCATTCTAGCTGCTGGTGTTGGGTGCTGGTTAAGAGAGGCCACGTGAACAGGGAAGAGGGGCCCTTATGCCACCGACCAGGACCAGTGGGTCACTGTAGTTCCCCATCACTCCATGGCTGGTGGTTGGAACAGCTATGGGTCACCCAACCCTGTTTGCTTCCTGAGCACCCTCTGGGAGGGTGTCCCCAGGTCACTCTCCGGGCCAAGGTCTGAGGGCACTGAGACTGGGGCCTCCCAGTTCCCTGGTCCAGGAGGGAGAGTCGCCTGCCCCAGGCCCTGCTGTGCCTGCTTCCTGACAGCACCGCAGCTCGGGGCTGGACGCTCTCTCCCATCTCCCTCATGGTGCTGGCCCTTCGGAAGAGGCCCTCCCATCACAACCTGCAGTCAGACTGCCTCCCCGCTCCCTTTAGAAACTAATGCATACCTGGGATACTGCAATTAGGGCTTGGCCCAGGCCCCCCTCCCTGGAAGCTTAAATTTCCAAACCACAATGCAGAGGGTGAATAATAACGAGGCAGGACTTGTGGAATGAATGGATAAAGAAATCAGTGAATGAATGGGTGGATGAGTTAGTGAGCATGTGACTCCATGAATGCGTGAGTGAGCAAGTGCCTGAATATGTGAGAGTCCAAGTGAATAAATGGACTCATCCCTGCATCTGTGCCCAAGGGCAGAGCGTGCGCATTGACATTGGAGGCGAGGCTGACAAGTGTGAAATTATGTGGAATGCATCTCCATGGAGCACCTCACTGGTAAAGGGCAATTGTGTTATTCCTGGTCGATGATTAAAGTGCTGCCGTCCACAGGAGGAGCACCAGCTTTGGAATCTGGGCCATTTATCTGGGTTTGATTTCTGGCTTTGTCACTTCTTGGTCTGTGACCTTGAGCAAGTTGCTTCACTTCTCTGAGACTTGGTTTCCTTATCTGTAAGATGGGGTGAATGGGTACCTGTCTTCTGGGGTTGAGTGGAGAATTTGGGGTTTGTACATAAGGCACTTGCTGAGTATTAGTTCTTGTCTCCCTGAAGGAGGGTGAAGTTTTCAAGTCAATAGAAAACATCGCCTTTGGGACCAGACCCAGAGTGACTGACGTTGCCTGGCAGCAGGGTGGTTAAAGACCACCTTTGGGCTCCAAGGGAATGTCTCCTCTCTCTGTGGAAGGACATCTGGGTACGAGCACCTCAGCGGGAACATGGATATACCCAGAGGACACCACCAGACTCCTTTGTCTTCCCATCCTGTCCTAGCTCCTGGAGAGTGTTTAACATCACACAGGCTAGGCCCGGGTGGACTCAGGACAAATCCTTCCTGGTGTGAAGGAGGGAACTTCCTACAGAGATTCATTACTGGTACAGTAGGGGCTGCTCAGAGAGAATGCTCACCAGGGCTGAATGTGTAATCACGAAGGCCAACAACTGCAGTGAACCAGAGATCAGGCAATGATGTAGAGCCCGGGCGATGCTGATGAGGGCTTACCGGCTTGTGGTCTCGGCCGTGTTATTTAACCTGTGTGTCTCTGTTTCCTCATCTGTGTAATAGCAATCACAGCATCTATTCCAATGCTTGGAATAGAGCCTGGCAGAGAATGAGCAATATATAAATGTTAGCTACCATGGTGGACTGGATCGCAGTTCCCAACTATTCATTCCCCTTCCTTGCAAGTGGATTATACAACCTCTTGCCATGGACTTTTGGGTTGGCCACATGACTTCCTTTGCCCAGTGGAATGCATAGGCAGGTGGGGCAGTATTCTAGTTCCCAGAAGGAGGAACTAGAGGAGGATGCTCCTAGGAGCATCCTCTGCCTGCTCACTCCTCCCACCTCCATCACCAGAACAGCATAATCTAGATAATGGCTATTTCTTCAGCCTAGGACCTGGGACAAAAAGATAAGTGGAGCCCAGGCAAGTCAGGCCAAGTGCAGGTAGGTGAGTTGCAGGCTTCATGTAATAAAAACAAGAAATCAGTATTTGTTAGTAGAAGCCATGGGATACTGGGGTTGTTATTTCTGCAGCAAAAGCTGACTGATACAACTATTTTACTATCATTACCTCCATTTTATAAATGAGGAAACTGAGGCACTCTGAGGGGTTAAGCGACTTGCTTGTGGTTGGTTACACAGTAATTAGGGGGTGCAGATAGAATTTAAGCTCAGAATCAGTCATTCAACAATTAGCAGCAGGCATTAAAAAGAGAGAGAGAGAGAGAGCCCTTGCTCTCATGAAGCATACATGGGAGTGGGCAGAAGGAGAGCAGTGCAAGTCAGCCAGCATATAACCACGAGAATTTCAGGCCTTCATTCGTGGTCGGAAGGGTATAAAATAAGGTGATGTGGCCAAGACTGAGGAAGAGGTGAGGGACTAGCTGAGAAAAGAGAACTTCCTAAGGAAGTAACTTTTGCATTGAGATGCCACAGATGAGAAGGAGCCAGCCGTGGCGGGAGAGAGGAGGACATGCGAGCAGAGGGAAGAGCCGATGCAACCCCAGAGCCTGGAACAGACATGGTGCGTCCCGGGAACAGAGAGGCCCCCGTGCGGCTGGAGGGAAGGAGAGGCGGAGAGCGGGAAGGAGAATGCAGAGGGAGCGAGGCAAGGCAGTGGATTGCTGTGGCATCATCCTAAGCAAGGGGTCTGGAGTGGATTCTGAGCACGGAAGGGTTTAGGCAGAGGAGAAATGTCTGTGGCTTTGTGTTTGAGGACCATCGCTGTTTTGCATGGGGAAGGATGCCCGCTGGGGACTGCGGCAGCAGTATAGCAGGGGACGAGCGGCTTGGCCCTGAGGTGGTCAGGGTGGAAAGGATGGTACCAGATTCTGACCTGTGGAAAGTTGGAGTTGGGGATTGATCAGGGAAAGAGCAGGAGTTCTGCGTTAGGGGTTCTCACCTTGAGAGGCCTGTTTGCCGTCCGGGGCTGTCTTGGGCTGGAATTCAGGCCTGAAGGCACAGATGTGGGCTTTGTAGGTACATAGGTATGACTTAAAGGGACAGGATGCCACCACCTAGGATGTGAGGAAGAAGGCAGAAAGTGAAGGGCTGAGTCCTGGGCACCATGGCATTTGGAAGTCAGTTGGAGATAGAGGAGCCAATAAACAGTCTGAAGAGGAGCGAGCAACACACCTCTGTCCACTACCAGAGGTGGGGTTCATTATTCAAAAGGTTCCTGAGACCGTGCTGTCTGATCGGGTGGCTACTGAGCACTTAAAACGGGGCAGCTCCACGCTGACATGCATTGTAACTGTAAACAAAGCACACCAGACTCCAAAGATGTAGCAGGGAAAACAGAATGTGAAATATCTCATTAGTAATTTCGGTATTTTCCTTGCCGGGTGGCTCAGTTGGTTGGAGCATCATCCCATACAGCAAGAGTCTGCGGGTTCGATCCCCGGTCACGGCATATACTTAGGTTGAGGGTTTGCTCCCTGTGGGAGGCAACCGATCAATGGTTCTCTCTTGCATCAATGTTTCTCTTTCTCTGTCTCTAAAAATCAATAAACATATCCTTAGGTGAGTGTTAAAAATAATAATTTTGATATTGATTACATGTTGAAATGATAATATTTCAGAGTAGTGGGTTAAATAAAATATAGTGATAAAATCAATTTTTGTTTTTACTTTAAAAATTTTAGAAAATCTAAGTTTACGATGGGGCTCATCTTCGCGGCTTGCGCTGTCTCTCTGCTGGGCAGCATCATCTTACAAGGACCACAGCAGGGGGTCTCCCCACGCAATGATGTAATTGCTGAAGCACTGCCCCACAGTGTCCCCAAGACTCTCGTCCTCCAGTCCTCTGGGCTCCCTGGGCTTCCTCAGCCAGGAGGAAGTGTCAAATTTCTCTGCACAGACTCTCTGACAACTTCTCACTCCAGCCCATTCAGACCTGTTTTTGCCTAGAAACCACATGCAGTTTTCATCAGAAAAAAAAAAAATGCACACGACATGAAACTAAAGAAAGGAGCAAAATTTCCCTGATGCACTGCCAAGCGACTGTTCCATTTCCCACAACGCCCTGCAGTTTCTTCAAACACAAAGACGTCTGCCACATGGTCAATGAAAGCATTTGGAAAAGTGTGAACAGACCATGCATGGTGTTGGGAAGTTTGGGGGCCATGAGATTTCCCCATTCCCCACAGGGGTCTGGGACTCTGTGCCTGTCTCCCTCGCTGAGAGCTCCCTGGGGGAAGGGCGCCTGAGATCACGTACCTGTAAATCCACAGCCCCATAGAACCCTGAGCTCACAAGAATTGCCACTGAGGGCCCGTGTGGGCCCTGGGGACGCCTTGGGGCTCTGAGCAATTATTTCTCCTTCATGGAGGAAATTTGAACTCAGCAGGGCCAGGCAGTTTTTGGCAAGTGTCGTCTTTTCCTGCTTGCACACAGCCCAGTCTGGGCATGTCACCTTGGCCTAGGGCCATTCAGCAAGGTGGACACCCTGGTTCTCAGGCAGGGTCCGGCCTGAAGGATGCTCACAGGAAGGGAGTGCACTCCATTCACTCAGTCATTCACTCACAAAAGTGTAACCGAACGGCTCTATGAGCAGGGCGCTGCACTAGGTGTGGGGAACAGTATGGCGAGTGCACTAAATCTGGTGTTTGCCTTCTCAGGCTCTCAGGACAGTTGGGAAGACAGGAAACAAAGAACATGTGTATGTACTGATCATTGAAACTGCAAGCGCTAGGAAGGGCAGGGGCAGGATGCTGTGAAATCTCCAGCAGAGATATTTGAGCTAAGCTGGGAGACCAGGGAAGCCTTCCTTGAGGAAATGGCATTTGAGCTGAGATCTGAAGGGTGACTTGGGGTTAACTGCACAAAAGGGAAACTGAGTGCCCCAGGCAGGGATGCACCAAGCATATGCAAAGGCCCTGTGGCAATGACAGCAAAGTGAATTGGAGGAATATAGAGTTGTGTAGCTAGAACAGAAACCACTAAGGAAAACATGGTAGGAGATAAGTCTGGAGAGGAAGGCAGGGGCCAGACCATAGGGGGACCCCTGGAGACATCAGAGTTAGGCTGGGAGGACGGGTTGACCCAATGAAGCCAGAGGCTGGAAAGAACAGACTTATTCACTGCCAAGGTGAGCAGGTACATGGTGACGCAGGGTAGAAGCAATGATAGAGGATGGTACTGAACCTCGAGTCCACCAGAGTCAACCAGAGTCAACCTTGAGTCATCTGGAGTCAACTAGATCTGAGCCTGCACCCCCAAGATAAATTCTGTTTTGTATGATTATCGTGCAGATTCAATGATTTAATGCCCAGGATGAACTTTGCGGGGTGTTGGCACATGGCGAGTGAACACATTATTGTTATTATTAGTTTATTATTAATATTGTGGAGACGGAATGGGGGACCCAGACAGGGGGCCCACAGCAGAGCTGAGACAAGGACGGAATGGTTTGGGTCCAAGGAGGACCAGGGCTGGCGAGAGGCAAAGCAGGAGTCAGGGGCAGCCTGCTGGCAGGCCACTGCCCGGTGCCAGGCCCAGCCACCACGGTCCAGGGACCTCCGTTTGCACCTCTCCTCCCACTTGCCAAGCACACAAGTGGCCACTAGTGTTTGGGCTGCTGGCTGCTGTTTGAAGGAGGTAGACAGAGGGGGCATCCTGGGGCCGTCTGTCCTGGGGGCTCCCTCCCTCTGACTAATGACCTCAGCATTGGAGCTTGAAATGAAGAAGGAAGACACCTGTTCCTCCTGCAGTGACCCTGGCCCTGGCTTCTGAGGTCTCCTCTAGGGAATGCAGCCACCCTCACACCTCTTGGAGGGATCCTGGGAGATGAGCACCAAAGACCACAGACCGCAGAGCTGAGAACACGGGATTTAGGGTATTTCAGGCTTCTCAAAGATCCCAAACTTTTTTAAATTATTATTTTTTTCAATTTCAAAGGTTTGGGGTTGTTTTTAAAATGTTGCCTATGTGTGAAGAAAATTGAACAACAAGATTGGGGATTTGGGAGGTAACTAATATACATGTAATATTTATTGGTTTTCTCTTAATTATGTAAGTCACACCTGCCCAACTTGGACACCTGTAAAACACAGAAAGAGACCAATGAAACAACTGACCTAAAATCGCCGTGCACGGGCAGGCACCATGCATGGTCCCTGTGCAGCGTGGCTACAGTCTGAGCTCTGATCGCAACGCGCACCAGCCGCTGCCGTTGATCTTCCCGCATACGGTCTGATTGTGGCCTCACGACAACCCTGTAAGGGCGTACGATTATTCCTATTTCACAGAGGAGAGAAGGAACGTTTAGAGCAGCTGCCCTGCCGGTTCAAAGTCCTTCACACCCGCCGAGAAGTAGCAGAGCTGGACCCGAACCCACACCTGTCTGACCCGGGGCTCGCCGGCCGGCATCGCCGCTGCGGCCCGCGTCCGTCTGCAGGCACGTGCTCTCAGTCTCGCCCTCCCTGCCGACGCTCGCCCCTCTAGTTCCATTTCCATGCACACTGACCGCACCACCCAGACTGTTTTGTAGCCCACTGTTTTTCACTTGTAAGGTATCATGTGTATTTGCTCAAATCAACATGTATTCTTCTATAAGCCTATTAATGTCTGCACAGCATCCTGCAGTTTAGACTGCTGGTGCTTCTCAGACTTTGGTTCCAGAATCCTCTGGAAACTTGTTGGAAATACAAATTCTCAGGCCCTACCCCAGACCCACTGCACCAGCTATTCTGTGGGTGGAGCCCGGGAATCTGTGTTTTACAAGCTCTCCCGTGATCCTGATGCAGTGCAGGTTTAAGAAGGGATCCTTTAGGCTTTGGGGGTTTCCTTAACTGATACTCCGTGACAGTGTGTTTAGATTGTTTTCAGGTCGCAGCTCTCGGAAACATGGCAAAACAAGCACCCTTGTTTGCCCACGTGTGCGAAGATCGACAAAGTAGTTTTAAAAGAAAACAGGGGTCGAACCCAGCACAAAACAAAGGAAAACCATAATTAAGGAAATGAAGGAAAAGCAGAAGAGATTTGGGTCAGACCTAAGCAAGTACTTTCTTCCCTGGCAGGACCACCTGGCAGGAGGGCCATCTCTGGAGCTCTTGCAGTCACCTGTGGGGACCGGTCTCCCCAGCCCTGCTGATGAGCTTCAGGCCTTTTGTCTCCATTTCTGGGCTTCGGGGCATAACGGCCAGGATGGTTATTAAAGAGACAGCTGCTGTCTGGACCCCGCAGCAGGGGGAGGGCGGAGGGGCTCCGGAGCTGGGAAGATGGATCTAAAGGGCAGGCTGGCCATTCACCTCCCAGCTGGCGATTTCATTAAGGGCGGGGGGGCCTGCTGAGACGGCTCTGCCCCTGCTCCTCACTCTTGCCCCGCCAAGCTGCGTGGTTGTTAGCCTGAGGCCAGCCTGGACTTCTGAAATAAACTTTAGGCTGTTCCCGGGGGTCTTGGAGGACATTCTCCATCTGATACCTAGTGGAGACCTGTCAACAGGGCATTTCGCTGCCTCTTCTGGAGCCCAGGGTATCACTAACGCCTGCCAGTTCTCATTCCCGTCCAGCTCACTGGCCTGCCTGTTGGCAGAAAACCTTTCCTGAAACCTGATGAGCCCAAGGAATGCCTTAGCACAAAAAGCAGAAGAGCAATTTTAACGTCTGGCATGGGTCAGTTTTCTTGCCCATAAAGGGGGAGTGACAGTCCCCATCCAGAAGGACCGGATGCAGGTTGTAAATGTTAAGTCTCACATATTAGATGGGCTTTTGCTATCATTGCTATTGGTTTTTGTTGTTGCTGTTGTTTTTTGGTTGTAGCTGTTTCTGGAATCTGCTGCAGCTGCTGCTGGCTAGTAAGGAAAGCCCAGGTAGTTGGGGACATACTGACCTGGATTCAAGTCACAATTCTTCCACTTACTGACAGTGTGACCATGGCTGAGTCACATCTCCTTTCTGAGCTTCCACTCCCCCCGTAGTGAAACAGAGCAAGTAATACCTACTTCGCAAGGTGAACGTGAGAACCCCGTGGCCTAGCAGGGAGAGCGCCCAGCGTGGTGCCTGGCACACAGCAGGCTGCTCGGCAAGTGTTCATTGAACTCCAGGCTCCATTCTTTCTGCTTCAAAGAGCTCATCCGCCCTTCTGCCTGGGAAATGGTGTGGTCAGCAATCTGTGCTTCCACCTCAGGGGCCTGCAAGTTTGGGTCCTGGCTTTTCCAGCTCATGGTAGCCTTGGATGTGCAACTTCCCCTCCCTGTGCCTCAATTTCCTCCTCTGTAAAGTGGGGCAACAATGGCACTTACTTCCTAGAACTCTTGAGAGGATAAATTAAATCACGTTCTTAAAACGTGAGTCAGGCATCGTCATTAGCATTTTTCCATCTGTGGCAAAGTCTGAGTCTCTGAGTCACTTAACATCTGGAGAAGTGGAAATGCCGCGAGAGTTGCTGACCGCTTTCAGGTTTGTTTGGACAGGTAGATATGTCCTGAGCACCAGCTGTGTGGCAGGTCACTCCCTTGCACATCAGTCCCTTAATCTTGGGGTTTGTGGAGGATTTCACACATGGCCAAGAGGGCTTGGGACAGGAGGGCAGAGGGGCCAGGGTGAAGGTCAGAGGAAGTGGACAACCCTTTGCCACCTTTCAGGAAGGAAGCCAACTTCTCAGCCATGTGGACTCATCTCAAAACAGTGGCTCTCTCTGACAGCCCCTCTCCCACCACTTCTAGAAAAGTAAGACCTCGAGATATTTCAGGTTAAAAATCAGCCCTCAAATTCCACTGTAGGTTATTCAAAGGAGAAAAAGAATAAAAATCAATGCCCACCAGGTCTCTGGTTCTGAGGAGCAGTCATTTCTTGTTTATAACCTGAAGGGATCAATACGAGATGCTTCTTCGGGTCCATTTTTAAAGCTCAATAGCGTGGATGCAATTTGGTTGACAATTATGAACAATCAGTTATCTTGTACAGTCTCGATCCCACTGCCAGTTGCCCATTCAAGCAATCATGAGCTATTACCGAGGGGGTGGCGCTGGCGAGGGGCTGGCTCCCATGACGCGCACACTCAGAAGCAGACGGAATCTGCCGATCTGTTGAGTTGTTGGGATGGGATGAAGGAGGTGAGAATGCTTCCATGCAGTAGCCTGGCTTCTTGAGTTTTCAGACCCATCGGCCCCAGCATAGGTTGCTGTTGATTAAATGGTCTATCTCTCTGGCATCGGCGGTCTCAGGGGCCAAGTGTCTAGGTTAGGACTTGCAGAAGTTTAGAAAATCAGAGTTCCCTTGCTGCTACTGAGAATGCAGAGGGACAGCTATCTTCACGACACGCATATCGGAGTTGGGTGGATGAAAATCTGTGAGAGGCTGGGTGTCAGTGCCCCGGAGACGGCCCGAGCTGGAGTAGCCCTGTGCAGAGCAGCTGAGAGCCGGGGACCTCAACCCCTTCTGGGTCATGGATCGCTCTGAAAAATCGATGCAGGCTCTTCATCCTTCCTCTAGAAGTTGCTCAGAGACCCCAAGTTTTGCTTTTCATTTTAGGGGGACCTATGAAATCTGGAATAAGAATGTCAAGCCAAGGGCTTGGGAATCAGATCAATCTTAATTCTTTGTCATTTGCAAGCTGTGTGACCCTGGGCCAGTAGCCTTAGTTCTCCAACCTGCGGTCTCCTCCCCGTCTGGGAATGATATTGGTGCCAACCTGAGAGAATTGCAAGATGATTCATGTGTAGTAGTAACCATTAGGCCTAGCATGTAGCAGGTGCTTAATAAATATAAACCAGTATCCTAATTAACATGAATAATAACTATTAGTAGGAAAGAGCTCTATGTCACGCACTCTGTGCAAACCGCATCTGTGAAATGAGGGTGTAACAGGACCAACCGCATAGACACATTTAAGGAATTGTTACCTAAGAGGATGTGCATGAAGCACTCAGCCCAGATCCAGCACAATACGGGTGTTCAGTAAATAGCTGTTTATCATGATTATGGTGGTTCCTCTACCCAGGACCAGGTCGGGGCTGAGGGGCATTCTGACAGGCCTTGGCAGCAGGCCAGTGACAACGATTGTGGTGCTCACGGTGGACTCTGCTGGACAGTGGGGGATGAGACGACAACACAACAACCATTGATGCAAATTACTGGCCCCAACTCTGTAATGGCTATGCTGTGTGACCTTAGCTAAGTTTGTTTCCCTCTTTGGGCAGCACTTTTCCCAAATGCACAGTGGGAGATTGAACTTGAAGTTCTTCGGTGGTATAGACTCCAGTGGGCTCCGTCTGTCCAGTTAGCTGACACGGGCTGTGAACCGCTGTGATTTGATGCTCAGAGCAGACCAGGAAGAAGTGACAGACTGGGCAAAGGCAAAGAACCCTCATCCTTCGCCTTCTCCTTTTCTTGGAAAATTTGGGGTCACTGCTACAGGTGATTCCCCAATCCTCTTGGCCACGAGGGGTCATCTCACATCATATGAGGAAGCCTGCGAGGCCAGGGGCTGCACGAGCTGGTCTGTTCCCCTTTGTGTTTACAGCCCCTGCTGGCGCGCTGCCGCAGCAGAGAGTCCATATCAGTTCATGGGAAGTACGAATGGAGGCGTGGACGATTGGGTGGATGGAGAAACTGAGAGGGAAAGTAAGGACTTTCTACGGAGCCAGCCCATTATAATCGTGAGTTCAAAGGAAGTTAACAGGAGGAGGAGGTCTATATTGAAAGGTCAATGTTCCGTGCCTGTTGAGAAGCATCACATGTCTGAATCAAAACCCAAGACTCCTCCCAGCTCTGGGCATTGCCAGTGGGGACAGGAGGGAACACAGGGTCCAGACCGGCCCTCCCTGTTCCCCTGCCCCATCCTTCTTCCTATTAGATAGCAGCCTTGTGCTCTTATCTGCCTGGCAGCCCCAAACCGTCTTGCTTTCAGGAAATGATCTAATTCTTTCAGGAGCACCTGAGACTTAACTAGATTCCATTCTTGGGGTTATTTGCATTTTAATGACCAGGGGAAAATCCTTTAAGACGAGAGGTGATGCAGACTCGGTGACAGAAAGCCCTAGAGAAGGTCTCTGGTAAGGAGGGCTGGGCCCCTGCTGACTGGTGTCCTACTGGCAGGTTTGTGGGCCGCCCCACCCTACCCCCAATACCTACTGTCCCCAAAACTTTATTTTCAGAATTGGGCGGGGCTCTCAATGGCAGCACCATGGCAGCTCCCAGAACCGGGCTGCAGGCTGTCCTTATTCCTCCTCCCCACCTAGGGCCCCTCCACCTGCCCAGGTCACCCAGCCTAGCTGGAAGCCCCAGTACAGCACCTCCCAGAGATGTAGCTTCTGCAGAGGTGGGACTGGAACAGCCAGGCTGCAAAGACACTAGGAGTGGGCTTGTAGGCATCCCCCAGCCCCTTTCTGTCAATAGGCAGGTGCTGGCGGCGGGGAGGAGGGGAGTGCGGGCAGGCACGCGTACCAGGGAGACAGCCACATGAAGTGCCTGTGCATGCTCAGTTTAACGGTCTTCCAGAAGGCCCAGATGGCTGTCAGCGACCCTAAAAAGAGTCCTGGGGTGGAGGGGGTGAGCGGCGATGGGCTGAGAGGAAAGAGGCCTTTTCCTAGCCTCCCTGGCACAGGGAATTGCTCTCCCAGTGAAAAGCAGGCCCACTTTAGCCTAAGTAGCTGGTCTGTGCAGTGCATTCATCTGGTATTCATGAGCCTGGCATTAACTCTAATGGCAAGGCACCGCGGACTCTGGCTGTGATGCTCAGCATGGCCTTGCTGCTCCCTTCCCATCAACTCTGTGATTTCCCATTAGTGAAATGAACACGCAGAACTCAGATGACAGCAGCTCAGACTGCCAGGTGCGGACACACACACATGCACACATGTCAGCACATGCAGTCGCATTAAGCTGTGTTCTGACCCGGTGCCTGGGTAAAGGTGGCAGGAAAGTCACCTCCAAACCCAGCTAATGATCCTCAGGGATCTGCTTGGTTGCTGCCATGTCACAGAATACTAGAGAGCTGCAGAGAAAGCCCACCGACCCAAAATCAAAGGACCGGGGTTCAAATCCCCGCCAGGAGCTAAGATCAGCTACACGTCACTGTACCCTTGGCATGGTGCCATGTGCAGTGTGAGCTTTATCTCCTCAAATTCTCACAACCAGTGTTCAAGTAGATAACGTTGTCCCATTCTACAGAGTAGGAAACTGAGATCAAGCCACTTGCTTGGCATCCTACAGCGAAGAAGCAAAGCTGGGATTCAAACCGATCTGTCAGATTCCAGCCAAGTCGTAAGCTGGTGCTGTTGCTCTGCTACTGATGAACCTCATGACCTTCTTGGAGCCTCAGTTTCCTCATCTTCGGAAAGGAAGCTCACTGCTCCCCTGCTTCCTGCACAGGATTGGCATGAGGCTAGTGGCTGACATGCACACATGCGCACATACAGACTCACTGAGATTTTTCAACCTTTTGGTCCATGTTAAGCTCTACACCGGCGATCCAGACTGAGATACCAGAGGGCATTGTGGATATCCTTATTAGGCAAACCAATAACTTGAGAAGTGTTCTTTTCCTTATTAAAAAAAAGAGCAGAACTGGTATGTTGTGGAAGAGGCAACGCTGCCAGACTTGGCAATGCCTTAAAAGGACTCAAGGCAATGAATTTCTGAGAACTTTCACCTTGGCTTCCCTGACTTGTTGCCTTGACAGCAGAGGAAAAAACCAGTGAGAAGTATCTGACCCTTCAGCTGCGGGCTCCTGCCCACAAAAAAAAAAAAAAAAAAAAAGCACTGGAGTCCTCGCCTGGATTCCTGCATCTAGCCTCCTTTGTTCTGTTGACTCTCTCGTTTCCCAGGTCAGTTTTCCTGGGGCCTAGACTGAAGGACATTTACTTTGCTTGTACCCAGACCACCAAGAAAGCAGGAGTGGGCTTTCTGGGAAGAGGCACTGGAAGCCCCGGGGCTGATGTTCCTGTATCTCAGAAGCCTGGACACACGCTGGCTGAGGCCACCAGGCCTAGAATGACCTGATTAGACCAAGGCAGCAGAATTCCCATTCCACATTGCAACCCTCCCCTCCCGTCCTGTCCTCCCACACATGAGCAAAGGTTGGAGGGGTACCCAGCTTGCCAGTCTGTCACCTCCACGCTGAAGTGCCCCCAGCTATCAGCACCAAGAGATGTGTGCATTCCAAGTGAAAAAGGCGCTGGGAGATGGAGTCGTGTGATGACGTTAATCTGCTGGGTGCTACGTCCCACTACTGGGGTGGCCAAGGGGACATGAGGGCAGGAGCCTGGAGAAAGATGAGCTTGCCGGAACTACCGTTTGGTTGAAGCTCCCACATGCTCCCTGTTCTCTGTTCAGGCCCCAGGAGCAGAGGAGCCAAGGGCCGCCTTCCCTCACTTGACCTGCAGGTCTCTTCCCATCACGGTTTGCGAGAGATTCTGCCTCAAGCCCTCACCTGGTCAGATCTGGCTGTATGAAATAGAGAGCATTTATGAAGATGTATGTGCATGCACATGCATGCGTTTGCATATGTGCTTGCATGTGTATATGAGAACATGCTGGTGTGTGCGCAACACATGTATGTATGCATGCCTATGAGTTTTTAATGCAAGCATGAGCCCATGTGTTTGCACGTGTGTGTGCATTCTCAGCCCACCCTCCTCACAACTCCTGTCTGTGTCTGGGGCCTCGTGGGCCCTGTTCGTGGCTCTTTCTCTCCTGAGTCCACACTCTCACAGGGGATCTCACTCTCGTTCGTGGTGTCCTTCCTTTCCCCACGAGGATGGAAGTCCCAAATCTACACCTCCCACCTCTGACCTCTTCCAGGCTCTGAAGCCTTGTTTCCAATGGATGACCTGTGCACGTTTCAAAGCCAACGATCCCGAACTGTCCCTGATCACCTTCTCCCCCAAACCAGCCTTCCCTCCAGCCCTCACTATGGCTGAGACTGGCCCTTCCAGCCTCCTTTGTCTCTCACGTCACAGACGCCTGCAGCTCCTTCCCGTGAACATGACCTTCTCTCTGTTCACAGCCACCATCCTAGGCCAAGCCCTTACCACTGTACCCCTGTCCCACTCACCAGCCCCAGGCTGGTCTCCCAGGATCCAGGCTTTCTGGGCCCAGTACACACAACTGAGGGAGAGCGGAGTTCTCTTCAAAGGCATAAGCTGAATTATATCACTTCCCATTTCAAACCTTATGCTGGGTTCCCGTGGGCTTGGGGGCCAGCTGCTCCCAAACCCCAATCTTCCCTCTGGGGCTGGCTACCTGCGGCCCTTGGCCATGTCACCAGGCCTCTCTGAGCCACACCTCGGACCTCACAGAACCGGGATGAACACCGAGCAAGACAACGTGCGAAAGCGCCTCTAAGTGTCTTTTATGTAGTGTGTATATATATGTGTTATATTTGTGTGTTTTTATGTATCTTGTAAAAGTACATATAAATATTATATAAAACATGTATTTTCTTAATTTCGGTCCTTTGGTTTTAGGGGAGAAGGTGTGTGTGTCTGAATTCGCAAAGATGTAGGAGGGTAAATGCTACCGGTAACTGCACAAACACAAATACTTCCCTTCATCTATCTTGTCCTTAATTAATTCAGTTAATTAATTCAGCATGTCTTCATCCTACTATGCAATACCATGGATTTGCTAAAATGTACAGAAAGACCCAAGTTGTAGCCCACAACAATTTGACATCGTACATGAACTTCCTCTCAAGTTTCCTGCCCTGAGAAAAGTCCAGTTTCATCTGTCAAATCCTAATTCCCCTGTTCCGTCAGAGTTCACAGGGATGTAATAATATTTTCAAGGGGGACTAGGTGGCCCTGTTTCTGCATCGCTGAGGGACCTCTCACCTGGAAGTATTTGCCCTGGACATCACCAGGCTCCATGGAGTCCTTTTGCAACCTGGCGGGCTTGGGCCCTGCTTTGCTCTGCCGAGTGGGAAGCCCTGATCAGTGCAAATGGTGGTCTGCACAGAGGCGCAGAGGTGGGGCGAGGCCCCTGTGCGCAGACCCCGGAAAAGCCGTGCTTGCGTCTGTGGGGGTGGGAGGTAGAGGTCGATGCGATGTCATCAAACTGAAGACTCTCCGATTTACTTTCAGGAAGAAGCTCCATTAACGAGAGCGTTTGGGGGGGAAAACAAAAACACTAATCACCATTCGAAATGTACATGCTATTTCCCATCTGGTGTGTGGAATTGGATCGCCTTGGAGTCTCGGGAAAATGCAGCAGATGGGCTGGGTTTGGAGCTCGTCTCCCCACACACAGTGGGGAGAGAGCAAGAGACTTGGCACAGGGAGCTGGCCTGTGTGAGGGAGGGTGGGCCTTGCCGGGCCCCATCACCGGGTCCTGGAGGAGCCCTCCCCACTGTCAGATGCCTGGTGCAGCCGGAGCAGCTGTGTTGGCTGCCCTTGTGGCTCCCGTCCATTCTGGGAAGCAGCAGCTCACACTCTCAGTTTGCAGACACTCTTGCAACCCAGCTGCAGTGGTGCAAGGGAAGATTCTCGGGGAATGAGCGCTTGCCGGTACTGCTTCCTAGCTGTGCTGAACGGGCCAGTCACTCACCAAGGATCCTAGTGAGTGCCTCTCAGGGTCACTGACAGGCTCGCTGACCTGGGAGGCAGCCAGCATGGCGCCTGCACATGCTATCACTTGGTTTGGATGCCCCCAAGCAGGAGACTTAGGGGTGTTCCAGAGGGGATGGGGGCATAATGACAGACTTCCGCTGGGGGAGGCCTCCCCTCCAAGCTTCCGGCCTGCCAGGTTGAGGGAAGGGGTGTTCAGGGTCCTGGAGCTGCACCACTGCAAAGGAGCACCTGTGTCACCGACAGCAGCTCATCCCCCAACCTTCGACCTTCGAGTGGAGTGAGGAAGGACGGCGGTGTGGGCAGCAGGCAGGAGGCGGAAACAGCTGCCAGCGGGTGGACACAGGGAAACCAGGAGGGACAGAACCAGGTGGGAAAACAGGGCGCCTGCAGAGAAGGACGGGGAGAGGCAGGGAGTGAACAATGAAGTCCTGTTTGAAGTCTCCACTGGCCGGGTGGCCCCTCCTCCTCCCCCTCCTCCTCCACCTGACCCACAGGTAACTGCTGTCCTATCGGATGGCAGGATGCCACCAGCACCTTTCTTGTCTGTGGTGATTTTCAGCCCCCCTCCCTGGAGCACCCCTCCCCCCTCAGCATCTAATTAAAGGGAGGAAAGTAATTAAGGAAGGCCATGTAACATTCCCTGTAACACTGAACTAAATAGCGCCCCCGGCCCCTCCCCCACTTCGGATCCATAAATATGACACGCAGAACAACTCACTGCAACACCAAATTGTTTATTGCTTGCTAAGCTGGAAAGCACTTGAATTAACCTCCTGCATAAGTGGAGTTAGGAAAGATCCAGGCATCTGTAAGTGGAAAGAGGACGTGAGCCAGCCGGGGTCTTTGCTGGGGAGCCTAGAGAATGGGCCTCACTCACTCACTCCTCACTCGCTCATTCATACAAGCATTTGCTAAGGAGGTTTGGGGGGAAAGAGCATTTGGCAGTTCCCAGGATACGGAGAAGAATAAGCTAACGCATCACCTCTGCAATTTGAGACATGTTGTCTTTTGCAGTTTTAACGTGGCGGTTGTGACCCTTCCGGGGCTGGGACCTAAAATGAGATGGCCGGCCAGCCCCCCACTCCTGGTTGGACCATGATGTTCCACGAACCTATTATACACACGGGCACCCGAGGGGTACAGTGACAAAGCAGATGCTACCCTGACCTAGAGAAGCTCACGGTCAAGTTGGGGAGGTGGACAGGGTCACAGCATGAGTTGCAGGGTTGAAAGAGCCACTCCTTGAGATGTGCGCCCAGGGCAAGAAAAACAAAGGGACAGGAACAGGAAGAAAATGCAAGACCCATGAAGTATGAATGATACGGTCCAACGGTGGGGCTGCCTGGATTCAAAGCCCGATCTCACCACTTGCTGGCCTCAGTTTCCTCAGCAGCGGGGTGGAGAGAGAAACAGTGCCCACCGTATAGGGCAGTCGTGGGGAGTAAGAGCGTTAGCACGTGTAAGGTGCCTAGAACAGTGCCTGGCGCAGAGCAAGCACCAATGAATGCCTATGACCAGTATTTCCTTCTCGCCACCGCTTGCCCTGATGGACTTGTCCACGAGCTGCTGGAGGGTTTTGAGCAGCAGAGCAGCACCCTCTCTATGTATGTTGCATTTGGGGAAGGCCCCTCCAACAGTGGTTTCAATCCAGTATGTCCCCAAACGCCACTGCCCCAGAATTCCCAGAGAAACATTTCCAAATACATTTTCCACGCCTGTCCCAAAATTACTGAGTTGAAGTCCCTCGGATAAATGATCACAAGGGATATTTTGGGGACGGTGAAAATGTTCTAAAACTGGAAGGTGGTGATGGTTGCCCAGCTCTGTAAATTTACTAAAAATCATTGAACGGCACATTTAAAATGGATGGAGTTTATGGAATGTAAATGATACCTCGATGAAGCCATTATATTAAAAACACCCCCCTGGCGATCCTGTAGGACAGCTCAGCCTTGGAGGCAGGGTCATGCTGGCGGAGGGGGAGCTCCGAGCCCTGACTCTGCAGGGCTTCTGGGCAACATCGGGGGAGGGACAGGGAGGTCCCGTAAATCCTGTGGGCATGAGGCTTGTGCGGTGCTCTTGTGGACATCAGGCCACTTCTCTGGGCCTAAGATGCTCTCTCATCTCTACCAAGGAAGCCATCGGATTTCGCTGAGGCCTCCCCCTCCTCGGGCTCCCGCAGCGCCAGCTTCCGCCTGCCTGCCATTAAAGCACTTGGCCTTCTCCATGGCACACTCTGCTTCCAGGCCTGGCTCTCCTGGAGTTCTGAGAGTTCAAGGGCAGGTACAGAGTGGGCACAGACTCAGTGGTCATCTAGCATCCCATGGTGCATGCACCACCCCTGCTTCCTCTGGGTTACGTGTGGGTCCCTAGATGGGGCTCCAGGGATCTGGCCCTGCAAAGGTCTTCCCGGGAGCAGGTGCCAAACTTGGCCTTCAACTCAGGGTTGCTGAGAAGTTACTTAGGCTTTGTATCCTCCTCCTCCTGATGTCAGCCTCCATCTGTGCCTTTTCTCCTCTTCGAGGCCGGGAGCCGTTTATGGAGACTCTTTGTCCTCTTGTGTTCCCAAGCCCCCAGCTTTGCCCCTCTGCTCTTCCTTGAGTCACCACAGCTCCTATCTGTCCTCCTGCAACTCTTCTGTGGGTTCCAAGAGCCAGTTTGTCTGCTACGTGGGCTCTCAAGTCCTCATCCGTCCCCTCAAACTCTCCGTATGTTCTCTTTGTCCTTTTCTATGATCCCACGGTCCCTGTTTGCACCTCCCCTGTCACTGCCTGTGTCCCTTGGCCTCCGCCAGTGATTCTCATGGATTCCACCTGTGACCCTGTGGCCCTCGCTGTGTCACCTCCGCCCTTCCTGGCACCCCGTGATGGTGGGTCACCGGTAACGCTTGTTGAAAAAGAACAAATGAATGGATGAGGGAAGCAGCTGTGCAGATATTTGGAGCTAGCTTGAAGTGTGATTGGTGTAAAGTGTTTTCCCTTGAATGATATGGAAAATTGTTTCATATTTTTCACTCAATGGTATGTGCGCAGATGCAGGCACGGCCCTCCCTTCCTACCAGGAGCTGTGAATCGTCCGTCTGCACCCCTGCCCTTCTGTCCTGGCCTCTGGCCGCAGGAGCAAGAACCAGCAAGATACTAGCCATCTAGCTGGTCCTGACTGCCCTGCAGCGCATCCCACCCATGGGCTCTCTCAGTGGCACCCAGGAGAGGAGTAGTGTAAAAAGCCACGTGGGGTCCCAACCTAGCTATTCTGTGAGGTCCTCTGTTCTCTGGGGCAATAAGGCCACCATCAGAGGTCCAAGTCCCCTGACCTGACACATAGGGAACCTCTGCCCTTTGGAAAGCCAGAAGGTCATGTCAGATTCCCATGTTTGCTGAAGAACAGCCGTCAGAACCTTGTTCTACATCCCCGAGTCCTGGTTGTCACCTGTCCTCAAGCCACTCAGAGCTCCTCTGGGCTTCTGTTGCTGAGCATCCTGGGGCTTGGAGGAACGTGTGTGCATGGTTGAGAGCAAAGGGACTTGGCCGGCTGAGCCCACAGAATGAAATGAAGTGTAGCCAAATCAGAGCAATGAGGCCGTGGTCACTGATACCTGTCAGTCCACCCATGTACTCAACCCAACCCATACAGGTGTGGGGGGGGGGGCGCATGGCTGGGATTAACTGATTGGCAGAACGTGGTTCCCCATCACGCAGTCCTTCTGGCACCTCAGAGATAACAGAGCTGCGTCTGCCTTCTGCAGCCGGGCCTCCTCCCTCCCTGGGCCAGGGCTTCCGCCCAAGCCTCCTCTCCCTGCTGCCTTCTGCGGCTTCACGCTTCCATCCTCTGGGAGGCACAGCAGCATTCACAGCCAGGCCACTAGGCTTTGGAGCCTTGGAACCCCAGCCCAGTATGAGGTTTCCGAAGGCTCCCAGCTCTGCCTGGGGTGGGGAGGGAGTGTTCTCTTTCTAAATGAGAGCTCCTGAATTGTTTCCCAGGTCAGACGCTGGAAAGAGTCCCCAGGGATGAGAGGATCCTGGACTGAGATGCAGAAGGGGGTCAGGCTTATCACCAAGGTCAGGACCAAGAGGAAGCTCAGGTGGGGAGGGGTCAGGAGAGGGGAAGAGGGAGACTGGAGAAATGTCCAAAGCTGGCAGCCAGTCTGGAATAAAAGCCTTCGGCTCCCTTCCTCCTGGCAGCCAGCCTGCCTACTACATGATCACAGACTCCCCCACCCACAGCACACACTCAGCAACGCTACAACGCTGCTGGACACATTTCCTGTAGCGTTGCGGGGGGAAGGGGGGAGGGATCAGAGCGATGGCTTGACTGGCATTATTCTTTGTGAGCCCTTCCCCACCCCATTCACCCACATCCCAGAGGGCCCTGAAAGGCCTGTGGGGTGTGTGTGTGTGCGTGCGTGCGCGCGCGCGCGCAAACATGCTGCCCTTCCTGCCAGAGGCTTAGAGGCCAGGGTGTTCTCCCAGTCTCCGTTCAGGAGACCGATGCATTCATGCAGCCGAGAGTTCATCACGAAGCACACTACGCCCTGACCTTGTGCCAGGTACTATGCTAAGTACATCACACGTATTAATTTATTTAATCCTCACAATGACGCTGCAGAGCAGATCCTGTTATTATCTCCATTTTACAGACAGGAAACAGAGGCAAAGAAAATTAGGTAAATTGCCCCGGGATCCTCCACTAGTAAGAAACAGGCGGATGAGAAGCCAGCCTGCCTGGCTCTAGCGTTCACATTTTCACCAGTCGCAGGTGGCTGCTAGTAGTCCCGGGTACGTGTGTGCATGTGTACACAGCAGCGTGGGCATGTTCCTGTACTCAAGTGTTTGTGGGTGGACAGGACAGCACCAGGGAAAGAGGCCCACTCGTGCAAGGCTGCCCAGCTCCATTCAGTGAAACCTTGAGGAATTTGCCCCTTTTCCTCCCCCCGGAGGAGCCTGGAGTTCTCTGCCCAGGCTGCCCTAACCTCTGACCAGCTCCCTGAGGCTGGTGCCCAACCCCTCTGTGTCCTTGCCGCCCACGGGCAAGGCACCGGGAGGGAGAGCAGCAAAGGCACATTTGAACTCTGAGTGCTGGGGTGTGTTTGTGGTGGAGAGAGTTGATATCTAACACCTGCTACAGCTAGAATTTTGGCCACTCCCAGTCCCATTCTGGGCAGAAACACCAGTACTTCATTCCACATTTGACAGTTGCTGGAAAAAAAAAAAATCTCCTCTCCCAGAGCACTGTGGGATAGGGGCTGTACCATCAAGGATCCACTGTATCAGGAGGTGGGGGCGGGGACTGTCCCGATCAGAGACCAGGTCTGACATCATGGGGAAGTGGGCCCTAGTGTGTTCACCCCTTGTGGAGCTGGGGCGGTAAGAGGTCATTTGTTCCCAACAGCCTGCTGTCCTCATCTCCCCCTGGGTCCTTCTCCTGATTCTTTCCTCTCCACTCCCAGCCTGGCTGCCTGCCGCCTCGCCTGTCTTGCGGGTAGAGAAGCGCCATACCTGCGTGCCAGAGAGGCACAGGTGTGCCTGTGCCACTCACACAGTGTACCACCTGCTGGAGTCTTGGCGGAGGGCGGACTTGGAATGGGATCCACGGGAGAGACAGTCTGTGGCATAATTAAGAGGGAGCAAAACACAAAACAAAACAATGTTTTCCTTCCTCTCTCTTTTCTATCACTTGCCCTAATTGTTTTCCCACTTTAAAATTTGACGTCAACTTTAATTAAGCTGGCCTCGGGCAGGGAAGTCTAGCAAACTTGGAGAAGTTTGCCTGTTTATTTTCTTATCACTCAGTGATTGCATTATCCTGGCTCTCGAGGGCGCTTGCGCTCTCTCTCTCTCCCTCGCTCTCCCTCTCCCTCTCTCAAGGGAAGATGGCAGCCTCCTGCCCTTAGGAGGACAGGTGCAGACTTGCTCGTTGCAGCCTCCAAGGGAGACATTCTCTAGCAAAATCTTTGGTTGGCCAACTTTGGCTCTAGTTTTGGCTGACCTCCCCCTCCAACCCCTGCCTCCAAGCCCTGTGAGGTCAGGGTGTGGCAAAGGGGAGCAATTTTAAGCAGCTGAGAGAGACCTGGATTTTGAGTTGGGAAACTTGGGTCAGAAGCTCCATTTTCCCACTCGTTTCTTGGGCACAGATCATTCATTCATTCATTTACTTCTTTGTTCATTTGCTCATTCTCTCATGTGTTCATCCATCTACTTTCTCAATCACCATTCACTTGTGCATTCATCTGCTCTCTTCCTATCTCACTGAGCAAAGGTACATGCCTGCTTTTGCCACCACCAACCCTGCCCCCACCCCCAGCCACTTGTGGGCAAGTCATTGGACTCCTCTGAGCCTGTTTCTTCGTCTCTGGGTTGTTTCAAGGACAGAGAGATCTTGTGAATGAAAGCCAGGGTGGTGGCATCACATGGCAGCTCTAAATTATATCCATTCTCAGAGCTGGCCTCTGTCAGCGAGTCGAAGGCCCAGACCATCTCTAGGGTCAGGGATGTTAGCTAAATCCTGAAGGTTGCTGAATTTTGTGCTAAAGTGGAGGATATGAGAGCTGGGTGGAGGAAGGAGCCAAGAAGCCTGGGGAGCTAGCTGAAGAGCTTGGTACACTGGTGGGGCACCCTGGGCTGCACCGTGAGACTGGGTGCTGTCTGAGGCTTGGCCTAAAAAGTGGCTGAGGACAGGAGGAGCAGGCAGGTCTGCTCAGCGTGGTGGGGAGGCAGTGGGTGAATGGTAGAGCGAATGAGTAAGTAACTGAGCGAGTGGGTGATTGTGTAAAGGCCTGAATATGTGAATGAATGAGTGAACAACTGAGAGATTGAATGAGAGTAGAAGACTGAGTGAATGAAAGGATAAATAAATAAGTGGATGAATGTGAGTGAATGAATGAATGAGCAAATAAGTCAGGGAATGTAAGGAAATAGTTATGCAAAAGATTGAATAAATAGATGAATGAGTGAATGTCTGAGTGAATTATTAAGTGACTGGATAAATTAATTAGGGGACAACTGAATGAATGGATGCGTGGAAAAATGGGTAAGGGACTGAGTAAATCAACCAATCAATGAGTGAATAATAGAGTGGAGGATCCTATGAACCAAGGAATGGATGGATGTGCTGGATGAATGTGCGAGTGAATGAATGAGTGAGTGCATAAACAAATTAGTTAGGGAATGACCGACTGACCTGAATGAATCAACAAGTGACTCTGGTCCCCATCCCTCATATGGGGGAAGGGGGCTTGCTGCCAGGGAGTGGGGGAGGTGATGTTTTCCTGTAGGCATCCACCCCTCCCCCTAAGGCAGCAGAACCCCATCAGCTTCCAGACCATCGGTGCCTGTTCCATTATGTATAGATACAAACACGACTGCCATGTATCATTTACTCCTCCACCAGAACGGCGCTCGAACTATTGAAACGCAGATGTCAGTAAAATAACATATCTCCGGTGGCTTGTCCACCTGTCTCCCTCACTGCTGAGAAATAACTTGCAGCAGCGGGTTAAGCTAACAATAAACACGGGAATTGACTTCAGTGGGAATGAACTTGCTTGACTGTTGACAAAAATCTAAGGTGATGCAACCTTCACTGGGCTTACTGCTTGCTCAGGTGGCAGATGGCTGCTGCCATGCTTCTTCCTTCTTGGGACAGGGATGTGGGACAAAGGCCCCAGGCTGATGGAGGGGTCCCTGTCCCTGGGCACAGAGGCAGGTCACAGTGTCCTATGAAGGGCCAAGGCTTGATTCTTGTGGTTGGAACGAATGTTGATGGGGAGAGAATGCTGTTAAGAGTGGGTATGGGGAAGGCCTCTCTACTTCCTCCCTGCTCGGGCAGTTAGCAAAAATCAGGAAGGGGCTGCAGCTGCCTCCTCGTAGTCCTGCCCCCTGCAAGATGAGATCGGGGCAAGGCAACCTCTCCCCCGATTCACACCAAGGCACCCTGGCAGAGGTCTGCACAGCTGCGACATGCAGGCTGACAGTGGGACACTTAGGGGAGTGGCTGGAGACCCCTGGATTCAGCGTCCAGCCACCACCAGCAGCCTGCCCACCGGGCAGCCTGAAGGGAGATGAAGGTAGGCAGGCTTCGGCAGAGGGCACTCAAGTCCTAGGAATCTGCACTCAGCTGACTGCAGGCATGTGCTCCGTGGTTTCCCGGGGAAGCGGAGATCATGAATCTCGGTAACTCGAGCCCAGGGCCTCATCACTCACTGTGATTGTGGGGGGATTGAGAGCTGGAGTGGATGAGTCTAAACAAAACACTCACACAGGGGACTCATCCAAATGAGCCTGCTTAGCCACCACAGGGTACCACCTCCCACCCCTGCAGGAGCCAGGGAGGGGTTTGGGGCGTGGTCCAGAGCGGCCAGTTGCCTAAGGTCTCTTCCTACCCGTACCTCTACCCCCACCTGTGAGCCAGTGGGAGGCATGAATCTGGCTGGCAGCAACTCGGGCCAGCTCAGCCGTTTTCAGGGATGTTAATGAAATGCGGGAGCACTTGTCCTTTCAGACAGCGGCCCCTTTTATTTTGGAATGAAAAGCTGCATTAGTCTGAATGAGATTTGGAGGCCTCGTAAATCCGGCACTGGCTGCCTCCTGGGGGAGCAAGGAGCCCAGGCCTGGCTGCTGGGTAGGCTTGTTTACCAACAGTTGGAAAAGCCACAATTGGTGGCTCCCCATCCCCGGAGACGCAGTTTGAGATTGTGCCAGTTCCCATGCCTGCTGGGGGCAGGACAGCCCGGACAGGCGCGCGGGAGACAGGAAGAGAGGGTGGAAGGTTTCTGGGGACTACGGAGCTCCTCAGTTTGCTCTAGTAAAGGGCCCCGATCCTATTCTACTTTAGCCTTTCTACAAACAGCCAGAAGCCCCCGTGGGCCTCTAGAAGAGGTGACAGGTGAGGAGGGTCTTCTGTGAGAGCCTGTTTCCTGCTCAGCTCATGCAAGATAAGACAAGGGTCAAGCCTGCAAACGAAGGAGGCAGATAGGCCTGCATGTAAAAACTGGCTCCTCACCGCAGTGCCTTGTAGTGATGGCCAATAATATTAGAGGAAGGGAGGGAGGGAGAAAGGAGACAGGGAGGAGGAGGGAGGGCCTGTATTAGCTGTGTGACTTTAGATCTCTTAACCTCTCTGATGCTCAGAGTCTTCATCTGTGAAATGCAAAAATCACACAGATCCTATTGTAGCCAGCTGTGGAGAGGGTTAGATGAAGTGATGCTTATAAGGTGCATTGAGCGAGTATGTCATCCAGAACACAGAAAACATGTAATAAATACTCGTGGCCATCATTATCATTGTCATTGTTTTTGTTGTAATGCTTCCCACCCTCCATTGCACTGGGAGGGAGCAGGCTGCTGTCAGTTTGGGGAGACCTCTGTGTTACAAAATGGCTTGCATCTAGGTTCAGAAGAAAGACCAGTTCTGGGCTAGGGGCAGCTAGCTTCCCTCCGACCCCAGGGCTCCAGCTGGCTGCCAGGTCCTGTGACTGAAACCACAGACCCTGCAGCTGGAGGCTGTTTCCCACCACAGCCAACAAATGTGGCAGCCGAGGAAAGCCTGCCTCCGCGGCGCTGGCAAACTCCTGCCCACTCGGAAATGCGCAAGAGCAAGGCCCAGCCTGGGCTGCTTCCTTGGGCGTGGTGAGGGGGCCCCAGGTGACAGGGCCACACTCTCCTGCCCTAGGGGCTTCTGATTCGCCCTCTGCCTTTATCTATTCACTTCTCTAGTACCACTCTCCCAGTGACTTTCTTGGAGACTGTCCCTCCTCCTCCTGCTCCCCGCCCTCCTCTCTTCTTCCTGCTGGCCTTTCCCAGGATTCTGGTCTAGAGTGCAGCTCTGTCCCTTCTCAAGAGTCACACTTCTGCCCTTCTGCTTCTTCAGTTTCTTGGCCAGGCCAATGTCCCCTGCACCCTGCCCCTCTCATGGTAGATGCTGCCTGCAGGATAACCAGAACAGAACTAGCATCCAGGCTCCCCACCTCCATCCCCTAACCATCCTTGGGCATGGCTGGTGATACCCTTTTGGCCCTGCATCCTTTGCCTTGAGTTCATGTCCTGCCAATCCCCTTTCCATCCCCCCATCAGGGCACTGGAATTTTCTTCCTTAGAGAACCAGCAGGGCTTTGGGGTCCCTCGGAGCAACTAAACCAGCTGTGGAAGCCCATAGGTGATGGAGAGGAGGTGTCCCGTCTTGAATGAAGAGCCTCCTCCAGCTTCATCCTGGAGGCTGAGGCCTTCTGCTCCTCTCCCGGGCTTCCTGCTTGCTGGTGCCCACTGGGGGCAGTTACTCTATCAAGAGGTGGCAGCTCCTGCTTCTCTGGCTCTGGTCTGCATGTCCTTCCCTCTGGTCTCTCGGGCAACATTTTCCAGTGGCTGCTTGGGAAACCAGCCACTCCTGCTCAAGGGTGAGGACAGCCTAAGTCTGGCAAAGACAGACCACGGGGAACCTCACTTTGCTGGTGGATCTTTGAGGGTGGCCCCCCAGAGCCGCATGCCTTCCTCTCTTCCCAGGAGAATAGCCCTGGGCATCTCTCCTGCTCCTCCCTCGGCCACATTTGACTCCACTTCCGCTGGGAGGGACTCCCCTCCTAATTGGCAGAAACTGGCCACGCTGCAATATTCACATCCCCACACAATGCCATGGTCCCCTACGCCCAGGAGGGAAAGAAAAGATGGGGGAATTAACAGGCCAGATAGAGCTCCACTCACAGTCTATTTGTAAGAAAATTAAAGATTTGCTTTTCAGATGTTGAGGGCAATGTTGATACCAGACAGCTGGCAAATGGGAGAGATTGGGAATGATGGAATAGATCAAATTATTTAAATGAGAAAAATAAATTCACACACAGCCTAGCCGCTGCTGGTGACAGATCCGTTTATTTATCTACTGTATCAGCGCCGCTTTGTCTCTGTCAAAAAGGTCATTAAACTCGCCTAACTGCGTAATTCGCAGCCTCCTGCTCTAGACTCGCTCCACAGCCCTTCTCCTCCCTTGACACCCAGCGCCACTTGAAAAAAAAATTTATTATTGCTAATAAACAAGTTTTTTTTTTTAACCTTTTCTAGCTTGCTCTCACACAGGTCCTGCTCCATCCCACGGAAAATTACAGTTTCCCTCTATTCTTTCTCAGGAGGAGTGGGGAAGGAGGGCCAGCCCCTCCCGCATTGCTGGAGGAGAGGGATGGGAAGTACCAGGGTGCGTCTCAGCTGCCCCTGGGAAAGAAGGATTTAGCCGTCTTCCTCCGAAGGCCCTATCGTTGCAGTGCGCGGTCAGTCTTGCCTTAAAGGCTCCACCGTAAAGGCTCTGGCCTGCGTTCTCACGCCCCTACCAGCTCCTGCCCAGCTTGGGCAATTATCTTTGAATTCTGTCTCCTTGAGCCCCAGCCCCAACTCTGATTCCATGAGGGATGGGGTGAGGGAGGGAAAGCGGTGCCCGGTCAGTTTCCGGCCAGCCACCGCCGCCGTCCAGCCGGCCCCAGCAGCGTGCGAGCTGGAAGGAGAGACTCCGCAGACGGCGGGCTCCGGGTCCCTCAGCTCCACAGCAGCGCGTCTTCTCCAGCTGGTCAGGCCACTCGGCTGCTGCCGTCTCCCGGCTCCCGGTGCCAGCTCTCCTACTCCAAGCCCGGTTCCCAGGCTCCGTGCCCTCGCACTTGAAGGGACTGGGGGCTTCGGAGCGGATGGGGACGTCTGGGAATCGAGGAGAGTCCTCATTCTCCGGACGTCCCCCGAAACCGCGTCCAGGGTCCCCTTCCCCACCCCTGCGCAGGTGTGAGCGCGTGAGTGTAGCCTCGGCGGGTGTGAGTGTGAAGTGTGTGTGAGCGGGGGAGTGCGCGGAGGGAGCGCGGGCGGCGCGGGAGGCGGGAGGCAGGGCGCGGGGGAGGGGGCTGGGAGGGAGTGTGTGCGCGCGTGCAACTCCACTCCGGGGCTTTGTGCGAGCCCGGGTGATAGCATCGGCGGCGGCGGGAGGAGGAGCGGCCGGAGAGGCGTGCAGCCCGCCTGCCAGCGCCCGGCAGCCGGGCAGGTGGGAGCCCGCGCGGGAGCCGAGCCGACGCGAGCAGGAGCCGAGTCTGAGCGGAGTGCGGGCAGAGCCCAGGAGCCTCACTAGCGGGCGGCCCGTGGGCGGCAGCCGGGCGGGGCGGGCGCCGGTGGGGCTGCCCCCCAGTAAGATGTGCGCGGCGCTGCGGGGTGCCCCCCACTCACAGCGGCGCTCGGGAGCTGGGCAGCTGGGCCAGGCGGCGCCTCGGGGGCTGCTGCGCGCCCACGCCTAGAGCTGCCGCCCCAGGGAGCCCGCCACGGCCGCGCCCCGGGCACGCTCCGCGGCGCCCAACGATGACCGCTCCCTGGCGGCGCCTCCGGAGTCTGGTTTGGGAATACTGGGCCGGGCTCCTCGTGTGCGCCTTTTGGATCCCGGACTCGCGCGGGATGCCCCACGTCATCCGGATCGGTAAGAGGTCCCCGAAGCCGGGGGTCTCCGCGCGCCCGGGCCGGGGAGGGAATGGGGGCCTCTGAACGTGATCCCAAGAGATTTTCCCCACCTTTCGGGCTGCCGGGGTCGGGTGACCACCAGGAGCTTTTTCTGGTGAGGACAAAGTTCCAAAGCCGGGGTCACAGGCCCTACTTATGGGGGAGGAGGCAGTCGGGCCGTGGCGGGTGAGGGCGAGGGGCCCTTGGCGCGCTCCTGGGAGGCCAGACATATCGGAGTGTAGCGAAGTGTGCCAGCCCCAACCCGAGTATCGGGCGCATTTCCCCGCGACTGCCAGCATGACTGGCCGCAGACCGAGTTCTGGGACCCGGCTTCTCCGCGGAGCGGGAACCCTGGGGAAGGCGGCAACTTCTCTTCCCTCTTAGCTCCCCTTGGGCCCCTCGCCCCCTCCTGGGGCATGACTCTAGCAGCCGCGGTATGGATGCAGGGTATGGCTTCGCATGACTTAGGGCAGCCAGTCCCCTCTCCCGGTGGTCGCCCTTGGCCTCGGTGGCCCGTATTTAGCCCAGTGGCGTGGGGCAGAGGAGGGACAGCCCCCTAGGTCACTTCAGCTGCCCTTGCGGCGGAGGCCTCTCCCCCGCCTGGGGGCAGCGCAGGTGGGGGCGGGGGGAAGGGAGCGATTGAGGCAGCCCAAAGCAGCTAGGGAAGGCAGCGAGAGGGACGCGAGTGGTTTTTAAAGTTAGCCGAAATCCCTCCGCAGCTGGCGGCGGCTGGCTGGGCTGCGCGCAGCTTTCTGGGGCTCTGGCTTGTCTGCGTCTCTTCTCGTCGGAGTCTTTTACTCGGGGCGTTAACTTTGTTGTGGCCGTCCAGACACCCTGTAGGCAGCGCTCTGGGCTTTGCCAGGGTGGAGGGTGGGGTGCGGGGAAGCCCTGCGTGTCCCAGGCGTGCGGCCACCAGGGGTGGTCCCGGCCTGGCCACGCGGGAGCCTCCACTACGCAGGCCCTGCACCCGCCGCCAGGCCGGAGACCTGGGCCGCCTGGGTTCTCGAGGCGCCAGCACCAGCATCTGGCACAAGACGGGCGGAGGTCTGCTGAGCTAGGGCCAGCTTCCTCCCCTTTGGCTCTTCTCCAGGTGCGGCGTGAGGGGTGCAGGGAACCAATGTCGGTGGTTTCGTACTTGAGGTTTTCCTAGGAGGCGATCAAATCCTGGGGCTCTGTCTCCTCCGTAGCTCTCTCCTGGATCCCAAACCCTCTTGAATTCCACGTCTGGATGGAAGTAGACGCACACTCCTTAGCTCTTCCCAGGCTGGGGTCTTTCGTTCCACACCCTGGATGCTGGCAGGTGCACACGGGGAGGCAGAGGAGCCCAGTTACTGGACTCTGGGGACAGCCTTCACTGTCAGGCTTAACCCTTTGCAGCCTAGGGTATTCCTGGCAAGCCAAAAAATACCCTTTCATCTGTGCCCCAGCGCCAGCTTGGCCACCATTCCAGAGGCAGGCAGCCTCTTGTTGTGGGCCAGCACTTTCTTTATTCCCTCTTTTCCTTCCCTCTGTTTGTTTTTTTTTTGGGGGGGGGGTGGCCTGCATGGTAGGGTGCCTTTGGAAGAAAAGCGGGGACAAAAGGTGCTATGCGCTCAGCTCACGCATTGCAGGATCCTCTTCGGTGATCCTCCGCAGGGGTGGGACTGGCATGCTCCCAGCCCAGCCTCAGCAGTGGAGGTCTTTGGAGGCCCAGGAAGGCAGGAGCAGGTGAGGCTGGCCTCAGGAGAATGAGCTGAAGGGGGCAGGGTGCTGTGCCCTCACCTGCTCCTCATACTGTGAAATTGACTTGCACTGGGAGACTCCTTACTGCCGGAGGGGAAGCCTCAAGCCTGCCCGCCCTCTCTTAGGTTCAGCGTGTAATAATGCAATTAAGGATGGCAAAGCCCTCTTCTCTTCTAATCTTATTCGTATTAAGCCTCAGGATTAATTAGCGTGTCGGCCCAGGCCATTTATATCCGAGAGCCTGGCCCCATTTGATTTTCAGCCCGAACTGGGGTGCTGTGCGGGTGCCAAACGTGACCGCCGTAGCTGCGCCAGCTTGGCCGGAGGATGGGAAGGCTCTGAGACCTCTGGGCTTCTCTGGAGCTTCTCGGGGAGTTGAACTTCTGTTCCTCCAAGCCCAGGCTCCCGCCTCAGCTGGAGTCAGGGAACTATAGTGGACGTGGCCCAGAGAAAGAAAGCTTCTGTTGCTGAAACCCAAACCTACCGCCTCGGCTGGGCCCGATGCCATCCTTTTCTCATCGCTCTTCACCCCTGTGGTCTCAAGGGCTCTGGCGGGGGGCTGGGACTGCAGGAATGGAGGCCCCAGCCATCGAGCTCGGGAGTGTGCCCGAGCCGGCTGCGCTGGGAGCCGGAGCCGAAGCCTTCTCTGGCAGGCAGGCGTTGCCGAGCACCAGCCAGGGAGAGGGCTTTCCTGCAGGTGCGCAAAGGGCTCTCTGGGCTGGGAGCAGCGCACCGCCCCCTCTCTTTGTGCCTCTTTTGGGGGCTGAAATTTCCTCTTAGACAAGGAGATGGATAGCTCAGCAGTGTGACAGAGTGTTCAAACAATCCGTCTTGAATAGATGAATTGCATTGCTCTGTCTTTTTGTAATTGTGTCTATCAGAGGGAGAGGTCAAGGCATTGATTGCTTGGATGGTTTGCGAGTAACAAAGGAGAGTGAGGGAGAGAGAGTAATTGGATTGTAGTCTGCGGGGGAAAAATGATCATTGATTATTTTATATGAATATGTGGAAGATGTATTCTGCGTGTGATTATCCGGGGTTGCTCATGGAAGGTTTTCAAGGCATATTGTTCAGTATTTTATTATTATTATCATCGCTGTTATTGTTCCGATGGATCCTGGTCTTAACTCCTGGAAAGCGGTTTAATGCATGGGCCTTCTCAACGAAATGGGCTTCCGTGTGTGGCTTCATGTGGGCACCTGGATTTCCTGGTTATACGATGACTCGGAAGCTGAAGTGGAGGGACCCTAGGCTGGGAGCCAGGCGGCCTGGCTTTTCTGTTCTATCTCCTGCCAGTTTCCTGGGCCACCTTGTTCAAATCTCACTCCCCCACCGCCGCCACCGCCCCAACGTTGAGTCTGTTACCCTATTTGCAAACTGTTTGGTTTGGGTTACTCTGGCTTCGAAGTTCCCTTCAGTGCAGGCTGGCGGGGAGTGTCAGCACCATTGTAGATCTGTTGTGTAGATTCATGGTTAGATGCACTGTGTTTCATGAGGCTCCCTCATGTTGCATACGGACAGTAGGGTCGAGGGCCAGGCTGGAATGTGAAGTGGGGACCAGACAGTGGTGGCAGCAGCTGGGGAGCTCGAATAGATGGGTGGTGATCTCTAGCTAGTCAGGGGTGAGGTTCAGCGGCAAATGACTGCAGAGGCATAAAGCAGGTGTGTGTGTGTGGGGGGGGGGAGGTGCTGGGGGAGAGGGAAAGGCTGGCTCAGCTCCAGACTCTGAGCATCTAGAGTAGATCAGAGCCCTGAGGCCCCAAGCCTAGGGGCCCAGCAAGCAACTGCCGTCTATCCCAGGGGAGTGAGGTGCCTCCCCCAGAGTTCTCAGACCAGCTCTGTCTGCATCTCCTGCCATGAGTTCACCCAAATGGTCCTGAACGTTTGTCTCCTGAGTTTGGGAGCCGCTGCATGTAAAACAATGAGAAATTTCTCACAGTGACGGGTGATGCGCTGAAACATCACCGCCTTGTAGGAGAAGACAGGAGCTGAATGAAGATCGATAGGGTTCCCCCCCTGGAAGTAAATAGCTTCAGACAAGACCTGGGAGTGGCCCGAGGGGCCTTAGAAAGCATTAACTTGAGGAATTTCTGCCTCCACTTTCTAGCCCAGCTGCTCCGGGCTGCCCTTCTTCTCCAGGTGGAGTTTAATTCCTTCTTGATGCCTGCCTTGCACTGCGCTCAATAGTCTTTTGACATTGGGACAATCCGGGGTTTTTCAAGGTGGTTTACACAGGGTGGGCCAGGCACCGTGTCCCCACTAGGCCCTTCCAAGGTCACTTGCATCCCCCTGGCTCAGGGCACAACTGATTTCAGAAGTCCAGCCCTGCTGTGCTATTTGCTTTTTCAAAGGACTTTTCAGGGGCCAGTCTTCATCCCCTCCCCTCCTCAGGAAAGCCGGGCTGCTTAGCTCCTTCTAGGATTCTTTGCGGGGTCTGTAAGTCTCCCTGAGTCACTGTGTTCCCATGAGTGCTCTCTGTCCCTGCCCCAAGAAACAGAGTCCCCTTCCCAGGGGAAAGGCACAGATGTCCCTCCAGGCACTAGGAAAACCTCTCCTTCTGGGGGAGGGGCAAGGCTTATGCAGAAGAGGCTTCAGGGCTGTGTGGGGTCCTATTTAATGGGGAGACCAGGCTGTCCTCCACCCTGTAACAAACAGCTGCCCTCGCCTCTGCCTCCCACGGTTTTAGCCTGAGCCTGTTTTCTTGCTTAAGACCCTATGGAGGAAACAGAAAAAGCTGATGCTCCACTTGGCTGAGCAGCAGCCGAGAGGAGCCTGGAGCTCCCCAGGCTCTGCCTGGCAACAGAGAGGACCGAAGTTCCAGGATCAGGGCTCTTCCTCTGCAGCCAGCTCCTAGCAGGCCCCAGCTTGTCTTCCCGAGGCTGGTTTATTGGGGCTGGAGCTTTGGTGGGGAGATGGACCCCGGGAGTGGTTAATGCAGATGGGTATCTTCTGTGAGCTTGTTGGCTAGAATAGCTCTTCTCCGAGGTGCTGATCCCCAGCAGCAGCACCAGGGGGCAGTGTGCCTGTGCTGAGGTGGTGGTGTTGGTGTGTCTTTTGCCTGGGACCCCACCTGGGTCTGGAGCACAATCAAACTAATAAAACAACAACACAACAACAATGCACTAGCCACAATTTATTTGAGCACTTATCCACTGCTAGGCATTGTGCTAAGTGCTTTCCAAACAATGACTAGTAACGTGGGTGAATAGTAAGTGCTCAATAAATGTAGCTGTTGCATTTCCCCCATCGTCTTATTCAGTCTTCCCCGCCCTGCAGGCATCATTTGCATTTTGCAGATGAAGGAACTAAACCTGGTGAAGTCTCTTGTCCAAGATCACAGTGAGTGGCCAAGGCAGGGTAAGAAGGCCCCTCCTGTCAGCCTGACTCCAGATCCTGGGCTTTTAGTTGTCTGTATAGTTAGAAGATAGAGAACAAGGATTTTTACAGGCACTCAGAGCAGTGCCTGCCCCCCGCCCCCAGGTTCTGGGTGCCGAGTGTGGCCTCACTGGGCTGGGCTCTTGCACCTGCGGTAGGGGATAGCCGTGTGGGTTATGTGACGTTTAGCCCTACCAGTGCCAGGTAGACTGTCCTTGCTGATGGGCCATGTGGCAGATGTGCCTCCTTGAGAGGAACAATATGGATAGTCTCTACCACCCCTTCCGCCAACACACTCACACCCTCATTCTGACTATACTCCACCTTGCCTGGCCTTCTGGCACTCTGCCTGACCCTTTCAACCAAACCCGAAAGAAAGCTTGGACCCTTCCTTGGGTGTGGCTAGTCTACCCACAGGAATGCCTCTGCTCTGGGGACTCCAGCTCCCATATCCCCTGACAGCCACTAGGCTTGAAGACATCACCAGAGCCTTGAGGAAACCCCGGGGCTCCGGGTCTGTGTCTTCCCCTCACCGCCATCCTCACCAGCTAGTGCCCTGGCCAGAGAAGGTGGCCGGTGAATTAGCTCTTTGTTCTCCTTTCCTTCCATTACTTTCCCTTCCCTCCCCAATCCAGTGCCCTCTTCCCTCCAACAGCCTTTCCAAACTAATAGGTTTTATGGTCATTTTATTTTTAAGCAAAAGACACATTCCAACCTTCTAAATAGAGCCTGCCTTGCTAAGAATTGAGTTTGGGGAGAACAAGGGGGTAAGGCCCACTGTCTCTGGGCCTTGGACCATGCATTGCTGTAGACAGTGTGGGTAGGGAGTAGGGACCTGTGTGCAAGAGGTGCCTAACGCACCCTTCCTCAGGGGGAAGACCTAACCCTCCTTGTCCATCACCTCCCTCCCTCAGGGGAGACTGGGGTAATGGCTGCTGTCAGGGGCTGAACTGTTCGAGAAGTGGAGGAAACTGCGCTGCTCAGAGTCCCTACAGAAGTGGCAGATTTGGGACAGACACAGTCGGGGGGTAATGTTATTTTCTGGAGCCTCAGTTTCCCCATCTGTAAAGTGGGGATGACACTGCCTGCCCCGGAGAGTTGAACAGGTGTGACATCTTTGCAGAGGAGCTCCGATGCTGTACGGAGGTCCGTCCCGCTCCTTTTGTTGTGTGAGGAGGAGTCTGGCACTCGCAGGGCCAGGGCTAGGGTGGGCTGAGTGAGGTAGCGAGGGGACCGCATTTCAGGAGGCTCTTGGGTGGTGGCCTTGCACTTGCACAACGGTCCACGAGAGCCAGCACCTCCTTCAAGTTGCACCCCTAGGTGCCTCACTGGACTACACCCACACCTGTGCTTGCTCATGGAGTCATGTTTTCCTCTGATTCTCTTGTGCTCCAGAGACAAAATCTTAATTGAGTTGTGACTGGGAGAGTGGAGACTAGATTGAGGGCAAGAGGACTGGGCTTGAGGACAGGCCATTCTGAGTCTGCTTTCGTTTCCCATTAGCCACATCTGGTAGCAGCCGTGCCGAGAGCACTCTGCCCCACATTATCTTTCTGTCTCTACTTTGGAATTACCTCCAGGGTCCCACTGCCTCCTGCTGCAGCCTGGCACACCCCTCTCCCCAAGGATCCCCTTCCCATGTCCCTCTCTTTGCTTCATCTGACCTTCACTCTTTGCTTACTAATGCTTATTGGCCTTGCCTGTAATTTTGCTTATGGGTGTCTACGGCTTCTCTGGTGCGTACGTGTCAGGCCATGGAGCTGCCCAAAGGTCCCTAAGGCCACCTCTCCGCCATCACTACCAAGAGGCAGAATGAATTTTTTTGGAATCAAATAATATATTTTATTGATTCTAAGACACACACACACACACACACACACATGCACACTCACACACACACATACTTTCACATCTTTGAAATCAGTATGTGTCTCATATGTTGTGTCCAAGTTTACCTGCAGGATTCTTTTCTTTCTTGGCACTTCGAAGTGTAATGGTGTGTCTTAGGGTTAATGAAACGTGGTGGACCTGAGTTTCAGTGTGAGTCCAATGTGTACTTGCTGTGTGACCTTGGGCAAATCACTTCACCTCTGAGCCTCCATGTCTTCATCTCTATGATAGATTATTAATATTAGGTTAATCCATAGTCAGCTGTTTTTGACCTGCAAAAATTTCACAGGGTTGAATCTTACCCTGTCATCCTCATCAGGTTAGAGTGAGGGTTAAAGGAGATAAGGCATATACAGTTCTTTGCACAGTGCCTAATGCTTAATAAATGTTAGGGGAGGAGAGCTCCCAAGGGTGGAGGCCATATCTCCACCATCGGACTGTGAGCTCTGAGGCCGTCTGCTTCTTATGGACCCTCTGCCTTGAGCCAACCCTTGTGTTCGATACTCCATGCAGATCAATACATGGCATTTGCCCACCACTCACATACCCATGTGCTTGCAGGTGAATTAGCAGCCTGTGACAGTTATCCACCATGCTAGGGAGCAAGAGAGGTGCCCTTCCTAGGAGGCTCCTATATGTCATCTCCCAAATTCCTCCTGGCCTGCTATTTCTCACCTGCAGCCACAGGGTGCCGGTTCTTCCCTACATTTGCAGTGTCTTCATTGAAATGCATTTTGCATGTATCCAGAGATCGGAAGATTCTGGTCATGGGATGCTCTTGAGAGATTGGTCCAGGGAGTCCTGATTAGTTCTTGGGTGGAGAGTTCGATCTTGCTCCTGGGAGGGCAGCAGGTACATCCCAGAGAGGGGCTGCAGCTGGAGGCTGGGCCCCAGGGCATAGAGACTGCTGCCTCTGCTGGGAGACACCAGGTAATGATGCTGCGGCAAAAGCCGGGGAGGAGAGAGTCCCCACAGTGATCATTCAGATTGGAGAAAATGAGATGGAGTGAGATCGGGGCAGGGGTGGGGGTGGGGCAGGGTGCAGTGGCAGCTTTGACTCCATATCCTTTGGTTCCATGCCGAATGGTGGTTAAGGAAGGCAGAGGGGAAAAGAGGAGCAAGAAGGACCAAAGATTCTAGTGTGTATGAAGAGGGTTCCTATCCATAGGAGACAATTAAGTCTTGTGCTGTGAAGGGGGCTGATGCAGACAGGATGCCGACGGAAGGGGGTTTATAGAGTTCGCAGAACAACTGCAGGGATGAGCTCTTTAAATAAAGGAACACGGGAGACTTCTGCAAAGCCTTCCTGCATCTGCTTTGCAGAACCGAAATATGCTATTCCAAAAAGCCTGCCCAATTGGGCGGAAAAGCTGGAGCAGGCAGCCACGGACTTCTCAGGGCTCAGGGCATCACAGTTCCCGTCTATGGCGAAGAATCACAGAATCCTGGCTGAAAGGAACCCCAGGGGTCATTCCAGGCCTCTGGTTCTCAGACATTACCATGTATAAGAATCACTTGGACTGTTCAATAAAATACAGATTGCTGGGCCCCACCCTCACAGCTTCTGATTCAGTGGGTCTAGGGCGAGGCCCGAGAATTTGCATTTTAACTGTGTTTAGACCACAGCCATGTAAGCACTCAAGAAATATTACCCATTACTCTTACAATTATGATGGCCCTGCTGGCTGATTCTGGTTTGGATTTACTCCCTGTCCCACAATGCAGTTCTACAGAAATGTAAAGGCACTTCTTCGGATTAAAGATGCCCAATTCTTCCGGCATGATATCAAGAGCTCATCATAGTACCGCTTATGTGTTGAAACCAGTAAGCTCATCACCTCCTCAGATCTCAGCTTTGGTGCTTACTTATACAGCCCCTGACTGTTCTAGCCTTTTCAGCAGCCATTTCACTCTGTCGATTCACACGGAGCTGGTGGTCTCTCGAGATCACGAGGTCTTTTCCAAAGGCATCTCTGCTGATCCGTAACTTCTCTCATCCTCTCTTTGGCAGTTGATCTTTTGAGCCTAAAGCCAGGACCTACCATTTATCCCTAGTAAATCCCATTATTGAACCTTCAAGTGGTTATTCTTCTCTCTGTTTCCGGAGCACCGAAGCTTGTTCCTATCCCTCCATCCTTGGGAGGTAGGCATGAGTTTCACCCTCTTCTCCCTCCCTGGCCTCCCTCCGAGGGTCTGTTGTAAAGAGATTGAGTGGCTATTGGCCTACAATATGGTTGGGGTTGGGAACCACTGCTCCGGACAGTGAAGCTTATATGGCTCTCAAAAAGAAGCTTTGTGCCATCTGAGCCTGGGATGAACACACCTCCCTTCACTTCAGCTATGTCTGCCATTGATACATTAGGCAGGAAATGACCAATGTTAGAGTCTGTTCAGGGGTCCTGGATCCACAACCTTACACTTCAACCAGCTTCAAAATCCCACTGGTTTTCTCTGGCTCTCAGGCCCTGTACGCCCTGCCATGGCTGGCATCTGCAAACTCATGCACTGTTCCTCTTTGCCTCACACACCCTCTCAGCTCCACCATACTGAACATCCAAGACCCCAGAAGGCACGGTGCCTTCCCTCACACTCTGTGCCTCTGCTCTTGCTATTCTTCCTGGCCAACTTCTAGTTATCCGTCCAGTCTCAGCAAACATGTCTTTCCCTCTAAGAAGCCTTTCTTGACTCCCATCTCCTGTGAGTCCCCATAGTCCCCTGAACTTTCCTTGCCATGGCACTTACTATACTGTAATTCTTAGTTACCTTAGAGATGAGTGCTAGACAAGCATGGGCCACAGCTGGCTTACTCACCACTTCTCCAATGCATCTAGCACTGAGTGGTACATAGTAGGTGATTAATGACTATTTGTTGAATAAATGAATGCATTGATGAATACAGTCATTTGAATATAAGACAATCTAACTTCCCTGCCATTCAGCTCAATACGTTTTCCCTGCTGTCAACAGGATTTCATGGAAGAGATTGCTAGAATCTTGGATGAAGTCTGTGTCCTAATGGAGTCCATGGTGTTCTGCTGATATATCCATTCAGCACCTCCTGTGCTAAGACCTTTTCCATGTAGACTATTGGGAATAGCTGGAACTCCCCCTGGAGTAGTAGGCCCTTCTTTCTCAGGCCTAGGACTGGTCTTTACATCTGTCATCTGGTTCATCTCATGACTCTCCTTTTAAGACAGACACATGCTGTCTGCTTCAAGAAGAGAGAGAAAAGACCATGATCCACCTGCCTTTTCTGGCCTTGCCCCTCCTTCCTTCCCACTTGCTCCTCAGTATCTCTGCTGCTCCCTCTGGGAGCTGAACCAAGGAAGGGAATGTCTGCTGTTCCTTCCTTAATAGGCTGGCCAATCGGGACAGGCTACCTTTTTACCTGTCTTCACCATATCACTGGATCCTGATAGAATGTGTAGACAACAGGTCTACATGACAGCTTTCTGGAAAGTGAGGTTGGCGGTTAACCTGGAGAGTCAGGCTGTATAAACAGTTGGCCTGAGCCACTTAGCCCTGGGAACACATCTATCACCTACCTTGGGCTCTAGGGAGTGTGAATGTGTGCACACACATGTATTTGTATACTTGCAGAAGATGACCAACTGGAGATTTTCTTCTCTGGCACAGGCTTCCAAAAGTGGGGCTCAACTGCCATTCTTTATCCCAAGCCTGGTGAGTGAATACAGTGACTTTCCTTTGGAGCAGTGGGGAAACCGAGGACTTAAGTGATGGTCCCAATTCCTGACTGACTGGGCTGCTCTGTGTAGTGTAGCTGAGAGTGAGGGCAGGACAGGTTTGCAGTGGAGCCTCCCACATGTGATGGACTGGGCTCTCCCCTGCAGCCAGGCCCTCCCCTTTCCTGCTTCCCTCCCCCAGGAGACAGATGACGCATTACGAGCAGAGAGCCAGTTGTCTACATGACCATTTTTCCTGCCCAGTTTAATAGAGGTGACAGACGTCTATTTTACTTGTCTCGTAACATCAAATCAGTAAATAAAATATAGGTGAACTTGCAGGTTTAGCTGAATTATGGCTGGTCCATAGGGACTGAAGGCTGGGGGAGAGTTGAGCAGAGATTGAATCTCTGGCTTCTTTCAAGAGGAGCCTGAGGCTTCTGTCTTTCTCTGGGTCCAGAAAATCCACGCTAGAGGAGGCCTGGCAAGCTCATCCATTTGACAGTCTCTGAGTCCATGGAGGAACACAGTGGAGGCACCCCAGATATTGGAGCTACAGGAGTACATTACCTGGCCCACTCTTTTCTACTGCAGATTGGGATACGGAGGACTGACAAGGGGAAATGACTGGAGCCACCCACCTTGGTGAGCCTTGGAGAAAATCAAATGAATACATGAGTCTCTGACCCCCCAGTCTATTGTAAAATCTCATCCACTTCCCTATTACACACACACACACACACACACACACACACACACACACACACAGCTTCACATTTGCAGTCTTAAGAAAGATAAGGAGACTAGATTTTTCCACTGTGTCAGAACAGACTTACAAAACCTTTTTTTCCACATTGGGGGAGAAATACAAATCAGAGTCACATGTGTTTATAAAAGCTCATAGATGATGATACACCCTCTGTGGTTGGGCGAGAGGCAGGGAAATTAAGGTTCACCCCACCCTCAGTTCAGCACCACGGAGAGCAGCCAGGCCGCTGGGTAGCGGTGGGCATCGTCTGCGCGCTGACTTTTCTAGTAAAGATGATGTGGTCATTGTAAGGTCTTGCTAAACAGGCACTCTCTTTCCAAATGCTATTCCTCTAGGACTCTGGTGCTTTTGCAAGCTGGACTGAGGTATTGAGCAGGCACACAGTAGGCTGGTAAGAAGTATTACTTGTGGTCATTCACATTGAGTAACTCAGAAAATGAAGTGAATGGATAGAATTTTCTCCTTTTATTCCTCCACATACATTGTTCTTAAACCTTTTGTGCCATGTATGGCTTGTCTGCTAGGGAGCGGTAACAGATGATAAAGCGAGTGAACAGTCCATTGTCAAATATCACACCTGATACCAAGCGTCTTAGCTCAGCTTGTCAGTATCATCGTTCACATTGCATTTGGTAAGTAGGCTTGTGATATGTGATTTTTTTATCCTGCTAAATGTGATTTCTTAAAAGTATTTTGTATGATATTACTTTTTGAGTTCTGGAGCCCTTCATACGCTGTAATAGAGCTGTATTTTCTGCTAGTAAATAAAATTACTCCTTGTTCAGGTAATGATAATTAAATGTGTCACAGCTTTATGGCATTCCCCAAAGAACCCAGCAGTACCAGGTGCTCCACCACCTGGATGTGTCTGAGAAGCCTTGTGATTGGACTGGGCATGGACAAAGATCTCTCCCAGGCAGGAAAGTGACCTCAGCATGCCTCCTAGAAAAGGGGAGCTTTTGTTCATCACTACGGTACTGAGAGTGGCCGGCAACAACGCTTGGACTAGAAGCCAGAGGGCATAGGAGGCTAAGAGTCATAGAATCATAAGAGTTGGTGGGATTGGCTTTTGCCTCTGAACCAGGAGTGAGGTTTAGGTGAATCAGCCCCAGGAATTTAGGAGGCAAGATGTCATCTTGAAGTCATACAGCAACCGCAAAGATCTGGAATGGGCAGGGAGGAGGTGGGGCTACAAAGTAGGGTACTCCAGAGGCCCTGACTTGAGACAGCTCAGTAAGAGAGGACTGGGGTATTTGCTGCTCCTGCTTGGAGTCACAGAATCAGAAAGATCTGCTTTGGAAATGTGGCTATTTTTATTCTGTTTGTAATTGTTTGTTTCCTGTCTTTTTCACGTGGACTCTGGGCTGACTCACTGATTCACTGAACACTTTTGGAGCATCCGTTCTGTGTACTGCAGAGCACACAGAACAAGGGACCTTGCAGGGACCTGGGAGGGGGTGGGTGGAGCAATATTCCTGGGCCTGCTGGCATCTGAATGGCCTCATATAGGTCCAGGAGGTGACCTGTAGTGGTCGCTACGGTTCCTTGAACATTTTGGTACGTGCCCTGCACTTGGATCTTCCTCATTCTCCTGTGTGCTGGGGAGGGGTACTGAAGTTCAGAGAGAAGAGACAAGCTAAAAACCACCCAGGACAGCCACAGCCCTTCCCTTTCACCCGCTGCTCCCGCCCTCTCTGCCCTTGCTCCCTCCCAGTCTTTCCATCACTGATGCTGCTCTGAGAATTCTTTCTGTCCCGATCTGTCACACACCATCCTCAAGCCCCACTCCGCACTCATTTTGGCCAGTTCTCTGTCTCCCAGCAGAACTGGACCTGACCCTCTCTGGATGGGGCGTGTGCGTGTGTAAGGAGACAGGGGAAAGGTAGGGGCAGGGGTTTGTATCCAATGTTTAAGTCTCTGAAGGATATGAATCTGTCTCCCCTGTGAGAAAGTTCTTCTTTCTGGCTAATCCAGATTCTTCCTGCTGCACTGTAAATCCATCTCATCCACAACCTGACACTGCTATTTGTGGAGTTTGGGAGGGAACATCTAGACTGGAAGCCAGTCGCTTCAGGGACTTTTCTTGCTGGGACTAAAGCAAAGAAGCTCTCAGACAATTAAACTGAAGTGGCTACACTTTCGTTCACACGGGCTTGGACAGATTTATAATATTTTCTTTTTTTTTTTTAAAAAAGGGACTTTTTTCATGAGACAATGATTTATGGAATAATCAATTGCTTTATGTACCTAATACATTGGAGTGAGTCATCAGTGCGGGCATCAATCTCTCCCGGAGGCTGGGGCAGGCAGACAGGCTTTGAGCCTCCTCACCCGGGAGAAGGTGGCTTTTCTGCGATCTCAGACCCAGCCATCAGCCCCGCACATAGCGAGGAAGGTCTAGGGCCCCCACAGCCTCCTCTTTGAGCAAAAATGCCAATGCTTTCTCCTTGTAAGTCTCAGCCCCATCCGGAGAGAAGGAAGGTGAGCGCGTGCTGTCCCTGCTGTACAGGTGTAGAGACGACGTGCCAGAGAGGATGCTCAAAGACCAGAGCTTGGAGATGAGGAGGCAAGAGTAGAAGAGGGAGCAAACCTGGTTCTAGAGGTCCTAGTAAACAGAAGTGGGGCCAGTGGGTGACGGTTCAAGAAGGCAGAATTTGGTTCAACACCAGCTATCTCATATTCAGTGCTGTTTGAAGATAAAATATTGGGGAGTAGTGAGCTGCCTGTTATAGGAGATATTCAAGAACAGATTGGCCAGGGATATTACAGGAGGGCTCTTGTTTGCTTTCATTATGGTATTCTAGGCATCCTGGACTGTGCGGCTAGAGATGCTGTACAAATCCAGGCTTTCTGTGTTACCTGAAAGGCCAGGGCTGTGCCTGCTCCACATTATGTAAACTCCAAGAAGACGGAGCTCAGCACAGTGGTTGCAAGGAATACTCTTACCAGGTCCTTCCCTGCACGTCTCCATCAGCGCTTCCTCCCTTGGCAGTGCCCATGGGTCAGAAAGGAGAGTGGGGGCTGCAGCCCACTCCAGAGAGGGCCCTGATGTCTACATTTCTGAGCAGTATAATGCCAACTATACTGGCATGTCTGATGTCATTTAATGTTCACATTTCTCTGGGGTATGATTACCTTTTTCTGCCGTGGTAGAAACTGATGTGTAAAGGAGCTGGGGTGGTCCAAGGTCATACAGCTGGTCAGGGCAGAGCAGCGTCCACTCATTCACACAGGCAGTTGTTCATCCAGCAAGACTTTACTGATCACATACTATACACCAGCCCTGTGCCGGGGGCTGGGACTACAACAGTGAGCAAGACGGGCACGGTTCTTCCCATCAGGGAGCTTGCTATCTGCCAGGAGAGACAGACATCAAAGAGTCATTACCAGTTCAAAGTGAGTTACAGAAGGAAGTGCAGGCTGCCAGAGAACATCAGAAAGACTTCCCCGAGGAAGTGACGTTGGGGTTAAAACCTGAGGGACAGTTAGGTGAAAGCAACGTGGAGGGGAAAGGGGTGTGTTCTAGGTAGAGGGAGTGACACGTACAAATGCCCAAGAGGCAGATAGTTGTGTTAAGTTGAACCTACACAAACTAGCAGCTTTGTAGGTCAAACATGGTCAAATGCCAACAATTTCATGTTCCAAGTTAACATTTACAAAACTCAAGGAAGTCCAGTGTGAATGGAATGAACAGAAAGGATGTGGAAAAATAAGGCCTGAGTAGCAGGACCCCTGGGAGGCTGTATAAGTCAAGGTAAGGAGGCTGGCCTTCATCTCCAGGGCACTAGGGAGCCATTGAGGACTACGTGAAGGGAGCAATGCAACCAGATTTGTATCTGTGAAGAGTTGTCCCGGTGACTGTGTGATCTGACTACAGGGGGTACAGCTGGAAGCTTGGGGGTGAGCATCAGGAAGCTGGTTAGGTGTTTCAGGTGAGAAAGGACAGGGAGAAGTGGAGACATAATGGAGGATTGGTCAGAGGTCATGTGTCCTGACTCCTGGTCCACAGTTCTCCATAGAAGCCTGGCCGTCTCCTTTTGCCAGGTCTGTGCACTGCAGGCCAGACCGTGACACGCATGCACGGTCCAGTCCTGGAACCATGCACCTGTTTTGTGAGACCTCCATCGACGAATGCCACATTTGGCTGTCTGCAAGCTCTGCTGGCTCCCTGGTTTGACCAGGAAGCACTAGGTGTGTTCCGTCTTCTGGCACCCAAGGTGCTGAACACCCCTTGGGTGGTGGCTGCTTCCCTCACAGCCTCCTCCAGCAGGCAGGTGGGTCCTGGGTGTCTGGCTGTCCAGCCAGGCCTTCTGCGAGTCCTAGATCCCACTGACTACGGGGCAGGGAGGCCCAAGAAAGGGGCTCTGTCTGGTTTCAGCTTTTCCCTTAGAAGTCTCCAAGAGGTCGGAGCATCCCTGTGGCTGACCGGAAACCCCTTCGCCCATTGAGGGTGGAGCTGCCCTCCTTCTCCTGGGCAGACGTGGTGGGAGGAGGGAGACCTCAGCCTGCAGGCAGGTGCAGGGCTCACTGGTACCTAGGACTGCTGCAGCAGGAGTGGGAGTGGCAGCCCCACACCAGTCTGTTGGCCTGTGCTTCCCTTATGGTTCCAACTTCCAGCACCCTGTGCTAACAATATGACTATATTAATAGAAATAACAATAGAGATGCCTTGAAGGCTTACAATGTGCCAGGCACTGTGGTAAGCATCTTCCAGGCATTCTGTCACTTAATCCAGCAAACCCAAGAGGTAGGGATTATGTCCCTGCTTTGTAGATGAACGGAGAAGCTAGGATAACGCTTACAGAGAAAGCAACCATAGATCGGCATCGTCATGGTCATTGTCATCATCGTGATTGCTGTTATTATTTTAAACAGAGGATGCCAGGACCTGTCACAGTGCCTGGCACACAGTAGGTGTTCAGGAGTATTTGTCGAATCTGTTTATACAGATCTGGGCAGGAAAGGGAGTGAGTGGACTGGGTCTGAAAACCAGCTTGGCATAGGGCTCCTCCCAGCTCTTGCCTTCCTGAGAATCTTTGCTCCCGTTACTCTAGCACAGGCTTTTCTTAACCTGGTCCCCGCCTCTCACATGCCCTTTGCCGGTCTACCATTCCTCTCGCCAGGGCACCTGGATTCTCTGGCTTCCCTAGGGGGTGCCCTTTCCTGGCGGCTGCAAGGAGTGTGGGCACAACCCCCAGTGCCTGTTCTCCTGGGGTGGCAGTGGGCAGTTGGCAAGACCCGCATCCTTCAGGACTTCACATTGGGTTGGCTCCTGCCAGTCCTCAGCCACTGGCAGACCCCTTTCTCAGCCCCACCCAGCCAGGACTCTACAAAAAACACTTTACATACAGAAAGAACCACGATCAACTCAAGGCACGGAGCGCTGTTTCTGACTCCCATGCTTTTTCATTCTGTGCTTCCCACCAGGAATGGCCTCTCCTCTTTGGCTTCCTGCTGAATTTCTCCTTTCTCATACATCATATCCCATTGCAAGTCTCACCTCCTCCAGGAAGCCTCCTCTGATGCACCAGGCAATTGGTCATGATCTTCCCAAACCTCCCTGGAGCCTTTCTCTTCCCTCCTTTTCAGAGCACTTCTTGATGGTACAAAAATAATTTCCTTCCCCACTAGTCTTCCTCATGGCCACAGAGCCCACAACACTGAAGCTTATGGACCTCTTGCATTTGCCTCAGACTTTTTTTTTTTTTTGCTATTAAAACAACAACAGCAGCAAACCTATTTACTCTCTTGAAGATAAACTCCTTAGCCTAAAATTTAAGAAGTTCTCTTTCTGAACTGTTCCTAGGCTCTGCCTCCCACATTAACTTAAAGTTGAATTATTTTTTTAAGGTGAGTTAGCCTCGAAAAACATTCAAAAACATTCAAATGAAAACATTAGAAATTTGGAATGTTTTAGCCCTGGTGGGTGTGGCTCACTTGGTTGGAGTATTGTCCCATAAAGCAAAAGGTTGTGGGTTTGATACCCAGTCAGGGCACATGCCTAGGCTGCAGGTTTGGTCCCTTGGTTGGGGTGTATGCAGGAGGCAGCGTATCAGTGTTTCTCTCCCACATTGATGTTTCTCTCCCTCTCTTCTTCTGTCTCTAAAATCATCAAGCATGTTCTTGGGTGAAGATTAAAAACTGGAGATGTTTTATATAAAAGTTTGGATTTCCAGCTTCTTTTCCCACATTCCCACATGCCACAAGCCCCACCTTGCCGTATAGCGTGACCCTGCGTCAGGGCCATTTTGCATGTGCTGTTTCTCTTGAAGTAGAGTTAAGAGGAAAAAGTAAAATATTTGGTGTGCCTGCGTTTTTATCATCAGGAGTAAACAAAAGGCTAAGAGAGCCATTCATTTCCAGTGCTTTTCTGTCACCAGTCCTGCCTCCTGTAGGTTTTCTGTTGGCTCCCACGGTACTAAGTCCCTGACCCCTGACCCCCACTACATGGACAGGGAGCTTCTCAAAAGCAAGGGCCTCATCTCCTTCCTATTTACCATGATAATAGCAGCTATTGTCCGCTGAAGCCTTTTCTATCTCATTTAACCCTCACAACAATCCTAAGGTGTGTGCAGTTATTCCCACCTTCCAGATGAGTCCTGGTAAGGTGAAGGCACCCCTTCAGTAAGGGGTGGTGTCCCAAGATTTGAACACCAGGCGCTTGGCTCCAACTATTTCCCCTGTGTATTCCCAGCAGCTGCACCAAGCCAGGCCCACAGTAGGCAATTAGTAAGCGCCCCACAAATCAAACTGAGTTCCGGAGGCACGGGTTGGGTGGAGCCAGGTGGGGGACACCCCTCTCCCAGTGGTGCGTTCAGGATGCTCCTGGCTTGCCCTCCCACCTTTGGCGCCTGGCTGGCTCCGAGTGGTGATGTGCGTATCTCTGGGGCAGCATTACCCAGAGTTAAGTTAACACGCACCCAGCAGAAAGTCTGCCGTGCGCGCCTTCACATTAGCATGTCTTTGAGGCGCCAGGACACAGTGCGGGAGCATTTTAACAACCTCTGTCCTTGTTCACTCTCCGCAGTCCCCACAGTGGCCGCAGGCCCATCACTCCGACGACACAGTCCCAGCAACTAATTGGGCCTGGATAATAGGCCACACGGACACGTGTCGTGTCCCATCCCCCTCCGGGCTCCAAGGGGAGATACAAAGTAGGAAGCTCCACAAAGCTGCCACTTCTGCTTGGCGGGGGTTGGGGAGCAGGAGGAGAGGCCGTGCCCCGACCCAGACAGGTGTGAGGTGCTGGGCACCCTCACCCTGGCCGGGCTATGGGTTGGGAGCACCTACAGTACGAGTGTGGGCTGTCTGGTGGACAGAGTCCCCCATGGACATTGTCAAGAGGTGGCTGCAGAGGGAAAATTTAGCAAAGAAGGAAGTTCCCCGCCTAGAATGGTGCTTATGAATTCAGCCTCGCCCAGATCCTGGGATGTCATCTCAGGGCCCCTGGGAGCCAGGTGGCCATGGGAAGCTTCAGGTGAATTTGGGGGATGTTCTCTTATTCCCAAGTCCAGACCCCAGGGTCCTGAGTCTTCAGTGTGCTTCCAGTTTGAGATCTCAGACACCTGCCCTTCCTGGGCCTGGAAGCAGGCCCTTCCCGGGGACAGAATATCCTTGGTGACGGTTGTGGGATGTTGCAGCTGAGACGGAGAGTGAGTGCCGTACTCCTGACACCACCTGGGTGGGCACTGGGAGCCTCCTGGGTGCTCAGCGCAGCGCCACTTCCTGGCCTGAGCTCAGAACCGCCCACAGCGGAGACGGAAAGGTCTCTACTTCCTGAAAGTTACAGTGGCCCTGGAGGTCAGACTGGGGGCTCAGCTCCTGTGAACGTCTAAGTGGCCTTCATTCTTCGTAGCCCCACTGGGTCACGCTGGGGTGCTCATCCCACCCATGGGTTGGCAGGTCTGGTTTCTTTATCCCTTGGGTGCTCGGAACCGAAAGAGGAGAGAAGGCCGTGAAACGCTCACCCTCCCTGAGGCCTGGGGTTCCCCGTGCCAGCTCGAAGGGACTTTCCAGTGCCTCCCAGGATCAGACAGGGCCCCCTTGCTGGGACAGACCTCTGCCCCGCCACCCCCAGGTTGGATAAGAGAACAGCCCAGGCCGGGCCTCCCAGAATCCCACAGCCCCCTGTGCTCTCTGTCCCTTGGGCCTCTGCTTCAGCGTATGGTCTCCAGAGAGACAGGGCTTCTCCACCTCCCACTCAGGGTAGATGACACTACCTGTCCTCATTGTCCCAACCTAGGCGACAGTGCATTAAAAGCAGGCAAAAAGAGAACTAATAGACTAAAGCCAGGGAAAAAAATCTATAGCCAGTATTTGTTGGGCACTGGCGATGCCAGAGTGTTTTAAGCACTTCTGTGTACTCATTCTTTAACTCTCACAAGGACCCTAGAAGATGGCACAGTGACCCCTACTTTGCAGATGAAGAAAGGACTCCGGAGATGAAGGACTTGCCCTGAGGTCACACAGCCAGTAGGTGGCAGAGCCTGGATTCCGATCGGGAGGTCAGGCCCGAGAGCCGGCCTGAGTCCTTCACTCTAGGACGGCTCTGCCTGCTTAGAGAAAACCTGAACCATCCTGCAGTGCGATTTCTCCAGCTTTCTGAACCTGAGTCCTGACGGAATCCGGGCGGGAGTTTCCTGGGCTTCTCAGGATCCCTTGGTGCTGAGATGGGAACAGGCTGTTTAGACTCTGTTTTGACCCCATTGTTTTAATCCCAGCATTAGCCCATGTGGATGGATTCGTATTGGGAGATAGGGAGTGAGTGGGAAGTAGCAAGCCAGTGATGAGGACTGAGGCACTGGGAGAAAAGGAGAGAAAACAAACACAAAGGGAAACTGAGTGGGTTTGGTGCTGGGATGACCAAGCTTGCACGTGCCTGGTGGGGTCAAAACATCCTCTTAGTCGAATGCAGGTCCAGATGTCCTAGAGAGCGGCTTGGGATCGCTTCACACTGGTTCCCTGTCCCACCCCCTCCGAGTCTCCAGATAAACCACTGGGCGTGGCTTATCTTCTATGGGTGGACAAGCACCATGTGTAAAATACGTAAGGTTGTGGCAGCCCTGCGCGGAGTGGGGCTCCGTGAGTACCTAACGGCGTTTCCCTGGAGGAACCAGCTCGCCCAAAGGGAACCCGTGTGAGGAGACGTCTGAGAGTCTGGCCAAAAAGGAGCTCTGTGGATGGAGCTCGCCCCTCCCGGTTGGCTCTCAGAAGCTGGCGTGCAGTTCATCTTGCCTGACTTGCTTCTCCCCTCCCCCTTCCCTTTCCCTCCCCTTCCCCCTTCTTTTCTCCCTTCAGTAAATGCTAGTTGAGCATCTACTATGTGCCAGCCTCTACTATGGGTACCGGGAGCTGGGTATAGGGTAATGACCAAAAAAATGAGGTTTCCTTTTCATGAGATTTTGTCTACCCTACTTAGGGTGACAAACAATACAGAGGTATCAAAACAAATAAACTAACAGTTATTAATTACAGGAAATGCTGTGCATGAAAATAATTGAGGGACCATTCTTTGGTTTGGGCGCAGGGAGGGCCTCTCAGAGGAGGTGGCATTTAGGCTGAGGCCTGAAGAATGGGAGGAACCTACCCTGTGAAGAATTCGAGGGGGAGCCCTGGCTGGTATAGCTCAGTGGACTGAGTTCTGGCCTGCAAACCAAAGGGTCGAGGGTTCGATTCCCAGTCAGGACACATGCCTGGGTTGCGGGCCAGGTCCCCAGTTGGGGGCATGCAAGAAGCAACCACACATTGATGTTTCTCTCCCTCCCTTCTCCTGTCTAAAAGTAAATTAAAAAATCTTTTAAAAAAATGTGCGATGGCCTTGAGGCAGGAAAGAGCGTGGGATAGTCAGAGAACAGAGAGAAGGGCCGTGTGCTCAGGTGGGTAGGGCGTGGCACTAGATGCGGCTGTGGAGGTGGTTTTCCAAAGCCCTGGTCTGGTGCCGTCTCCAGGCCGTTCCCAGCTGGTACAGGTTCTGGTTCGAGGCCTCGTGCTATGCACCATTGGTTCCTCTGCCCTTTCCAGGCTTTGGGACTCAGCTTCCTTCTTCCTTCTCTACATCCTTCTGTGGAGCTGCTTGTGGAGAGTGACGCCCCCTCCCAGCAAGGGGCTTCCCCCAAGCCTGTCCCAAGCTGTGTCTAAAGCCCTGGTGGAGGAGCTGGCATTGCAGCCCTAAGGAGCCCAGCTCTCTGCGGGGGAGGGGCTGCTATTCCAGGGAGATTCGTGTTTCTAGGCGAATATCGAGGTGAGTGAACCCATGGGGGCCCTGAAGGTGCTGAATTATTTTGGGGGCAATTGGGGAGCTAAGTAGCAAGGTTCTGATTGAAGTGCGAGTCTGAGTTTGTAGCTGTGCGTGGCCCACGGATCAGGAGGAAGAGCACATAGTCATTCGGGAACCTGGATGTTTGAGGATGGAACATCGGGCCAGCCGGTTCAATGGGTGTGAGTTACTCAGATTGTAGTCCTGTCTGGTCCAGGCTGGATATTTTGGGGGACTCCAGCAAGACAGACCACTCTTGAGTCAGGGAATTCTCTTTGGAATGCCGAGTGCCTTCACACCGTGTCCTTCACTGTCCTCAACAGTGGGCTCCGCAGACAGGGATGGCACTGGGGCTCCCCAAATTCCACATGAAGACACTGAGGTTCCGTAAGGCCAAGCCACTCACTCGAGGGCACCCTAGCGAGAGCCGGACCAAGAAAGTCCTGCAGTCAGATCCACACGTGGATCGTCCCTTCGCCTTCCGGTTGCTCCATGGCCTTGGGGACACGACGGCAGCCTGATTTTTCTTACCCGAAAACATGGAGAAACGCAGCGTGTGCCAGAGCACCTAGCTCGGGGCTTGGTAAATAGTAGGCCCTCAGTGAGCGTACAGCTCCGTTTCCTGGGCATCTTCTACCCCATCCCCTTTATCTTTGCCTCAGGGGTTTCAGGCCCATCACAACGACCTTGCTATTTGCTGCCAGGTAGACGAAACATCTAGAAGACTGGCCCGTCCTTTCTCTCCCCATCCTAGTGTTTTGCTGTCACGAAGATGAAGCCACAGAGAGGTAACTGCCAGGGCCTCACTCCCAGAAGGCCATCAAACACGGGTGACTCGGCCTGGCCCCACTCGCCACAATGCAGTAAAGTGCTCCTCACATCCAGCACGTGGTTATTTGTTACAAAATTGCTGAACTAGCCATGTCAGCTGTGTTGATCAATAAATTACTTTGATGAAACCTCAGTAGGCATTGGCCCCCGGCACTCATTCCCACACGAAGGAAGGGCTCTACCCCTTTTGTGTCGCAAAATCTTTGGTGCCGTTTCCTGTCGCATTTTTCCTCTGTCTACCACTCCCTGGGGCGGCTGCCCGAGACAGAACCCGCCTGGACGGGACTCGGAGACGTCTGGGACTGCCGCCAGGGCTTCTTCTGGCCCAGGCCGAAGAGTTGATCCATCTACCCAGATCTCAAAGGACAGTTTTGCTCTTCAGGGCACACTGGACCCCCAGCCACCACTGCTCCTGGGCATCCTCCTAGGTCCGTGAGACCACCATGAGCAGCCCTGTTGGGGTGGGGGCAGCTGGTTACAGCACCAGATGCTCTGGTGAGAGGAATCGGGGGCCAGAATAGTCCCACGGTCTTCCCTTAAATTCACTCATCTATCTGTCTGTCTATCCATCTATCTGTCTATCTTTCTATCTGCCATCTATTCATTCATTCATTCATTCATTCATTCATGGGACTTTTCAAGCCCCTGCTGTGTACTAGGAGAGTTCCATGTGTGATCTTATTTAATTCTATGTTTCAAGTTCACTTTTCACCCTCTTAGGCACAACAACATCTTGTATTGCATGCTTAGAAAAGGCAGGTGCTGTGCTAGGCATACAGGTGCCGAGTGAAGCTGCAGAGCTGGTTTTGAGTCTAGACACTGGGCTCTCACTGCCTGGGTTCAAATCCTGGCTCTTGGTTGGGTGAGTTCTAAACGACTGTGCTTCAGTTTCTCCATCTGCAAAATGGGAATGAAAAGGGGTTGTAGAACGGATCGAGTTACTGTGGATAAGTACCACATGCCGGGCACATATGCATACCATGTAGGTGCTGGCTTATTTTAGCTGGTGAGGATTAAATGGGCTAATATGTGTAACATGCTTAGGACAGTATCTGCTACATAGAACTAATGCTTACAAGCTAAAATCATCATTGTTTCATCAACGTTTTAATTTATTAGTTTTGCAGACAGTGAGACAGAAACATTGATTTGTTGTTCCATATATTTACACATTCATTGGTTGATTCTTATACGTGCCCTGACCGGGGGTAGAACCTGCAACCTTGGTGTATCAGCATGAGGATAACGCTCTAAACAACAGAGCTATGGGCCAGGGCCCATTGTCTCAACAATTTAATCCTCACAACAATGTAATGAAGCAAAAACTGTTAGTCTTTCCATTTTACAGATGAAAAAACTGGGGTCAGGGAGATCACTGGGATCCTGGACCAGAGATTTAAACACGCTGGGCTGACTCCAGCCCCGGGCATTTTTCTATAGCGTTGGACTGCTTGGGGCAGATAGCCTGCTTTGGAGTTGGAAAGCGTCTGGGAGCTGCCTGGACCAGCAGAATGAAGGCGGCGCAGTGGGAAAGCTGAGACCCGGGAAGTCTAACCCGGAAAGCCTGAGGCTCGGACAGGCAGTCAGGGCACATGGCCCCTGGGTGCTTCCTCCCTACACTGTAGCTGCTGACCGCACATGCCCCCAGCCGGGCCGGGTTGTGCAGGTTCCATCTGTTGTCTGGGGTCGGTATGAATCGTGCCCTTTCCCTCCATCTTTAAGAGCTCTCTTAGCATAGCTGTCAATCGAGTAGGTTCTTCATTCAGACTCACCAGTTTGGACTCCTGGATCCACCGTTTCTTAACTGTCGCACTTTCTGAGTCTCAGTTTCTCTTGGTCTGTAGAAGGGATCGAGTTGGTTAAATTGCCAGATGGCATAGGAAGCACTCGGTAGATGGACGTTACCTCTTACTTATTCTTCTCAAGAATAAACATTAAAATAAAAAGGATAAGCATCCATTAGCACAGCTCTACATGTGTTTACAACTCCTCTGACCCCCGGGCAGCTCTGGGAACTGGACTGGGTAGAATTAGTCTTTCCTGATTTGTACCTGAGCAAAGAGGGGTCCAGCCTGGGTGATGGGGGCAGGCCATGCGGTTGGCCGGTGGGAGAGGTGAGTCAGACTCGCATCCACCCTCCCCCTGCCCCCTTTCAAAGGCCCAGCCGTGGGGAAGGCCAGCCCGCCCCAGAGGAGCTGGCATCCAGCAGAGATGGCCTCCCGAGCAGCTTCTCCCTTCTTCCCAGGTGGAGGTGCTCTCTCGGCAGACACATGGCTGCCATGTCACCGGGGGTGGCCCTGCTGGGCAGCCCTAGTCCTTGCCGCATTTCTACCTTTGCTTCATTATCAGGACATTGGCTGCCCCCCTTGAAACTCCACCCCTCCACCTCTACCCCTGCCCTCTCCCATCAGCATCTTTGGGGCTGTGGCTGCAGGCCAGGGGACATTTTTCCCAATTACTGCCATCGGCCCAAGTTCCTGCCTCAGCCTGGCCCAGCCCGATTTGCATACCATTAGCTATGATGCCATGCATTATGGATTCATATTTAATTTTAGTACTTTTTGGAGACAACTCTCACCTAATTAAAATCTCCTTCTCTGAGAGTCTGACATTTCTCCTAACTCTGGTAACATGGGCTCTGCACAGATGGACCACACACACACACACACACACACACACACACACTTGCACACCCCTCCAGCCATGGGCGCTTGCTACCATTTCAGCCCCCCATTCTATGGATTACCTTTTAAGTGGAAAAGCAAAACTGGAAAAAGGCCTTTTCCTCCAGGTGGATTTGTCTGCACACTTAGCTCTGTGAGCCCCTCTTCCCTGGCTTGTGCCTGAAGAGGCTGCCGGACAGAGTCAGGCTCCCCGGAGAACCTGGGGCCGGGGGAGTGAAGGCGCCCACGCTCAGGCCTGGCCTCCATCTGCCTTTCGCTAGGAGTCACAGGGCCTGTCCAGGCCTCAGTTTCTCTCATTTTTGACCTCGTCAGAAGGTAAAAATCTCAAGTCCTTCATCCTATCGTTATCCTCAGTGTGTTTCTACTCAGGCAATCTGAAATGAAGTATGAGGAAATCCTGTTCCTTAATCGATCAAAATGAAAGAGTGGGTTGAGGGAGGGGTGAACAGGTGGAGCCCCGGGGTTTGGTAGGCCGGCGAAACTACTTTGTATGAGATGAGAGCAGTGGGTACATTATACAAATGCATCATTACTACACATTCGTTAGAACCCGTGGAGTATGAGGTGGCAAGAGTGAACCCTAAGGGAAGCCACTGACTCTGGTGGTGACGAGGTGTCAGCGGAGGTTCGAGGGTTGTAACGAGTGCACCTCTCCCGTGGGGGGTGTTGATCACGGGGGCGGCTGTCATGCGTGGGGACGAGGGGTGCGTGGGAACTCCCTATACTTTGTGCTCATTTTTCCTGAGAACCTGAAATGTCTCTAAAAATAAGTTTTGTTAAAAAGAAATAAATGTAAAAGCATCACATTTCTTGAATGCTCACCATATGCCAAGCATTCATGACAACAGTGTGAGGTCAATTTTATTGTAGTTATTATAACCCCATTCTACAGTCAAGAAAACTGAGGCCCAGATGGGTAAGTAGCTTGCCCAAGGTCACAGCAAGTAAACAGAGGATACTGGGTTTGGACTGAGACGATTTGGCTTCGGCTCCCACAATCTTAGCTATCACAGCTACCTCTTCCTTTTTCCCAAGGAAACAGTCAGGGAGATGGGCCGGAATTACTCTGTGGCCCGAGTTCTATGATAACGACTTAATTCTCACCTGACTGGGGGTCAAGGTATGGGCCACCACTCACCTCCCTGACATTCTCAGTGATCAGCAGCCAGAGTTTTCCGGCCGAGCCGTACTGGGGGAGGTGGAGCCCGGCCCCCACCTGGCACATCGGGCCTTCCCTGGTCTGGGGTGTGGGTGGCGAGAGCACAGAGCTCCCCAGGGGCGGAGGACCCGGGCCCAGTGCCATCCCCAGGCTCTCACCGTGACCTGCCAGATTCCCCGTGTCTCCGTTTCCACGTGTGGGTAACCAGAGAAATGCATCAAGGTAGGTTGGATTGTCTGGGTTCGACCTGGGTTTGCAGGGCCAGGGGAAGAAAACATTCAGTTATGAGAAATGTTAAATGTACAGCAAAATGGAAGGAGTTTCACAGTGAACGCCCGAGTTTTGCGTGGTGTTTCTTCAGCCAGCCTCTGCCTCGTGCTCCGGCACTGTCCAGGGTGCTCTCGTCCCCGCCCAGACTCGGTGGAGTGCAGCTTCTTACTCCCATCTTACAGGCAAGGGTGCTGAGACCCAGGCAGATGACAACGCCTATCCAGGGACACCCTGCTCTGCAAGGGTGGGGCCAGGAGAGGCACCCAGAGCTCTCGGGCCCCCAAACCTGCTCCCTTCACTGCTCTGTCCTCCGTTGTCACCACAAGAACCTTGAAGTCCCTTTTACAGTGGCAGACAAAGCCCCCTGGCCTGGCCCTCTGGTGCTGGAAGGACATGCGCATGGTGGTGGAGGATGGAACGAGAGGGGGCGGTGAGATCCAGGGCACGTCTTGCGGGCAGGCTCGTGCTGGGCACGTTGACCTTCGTGGCTGTGGTTCCTACTTGTGGGCCTGCTGGCCCCCGTGGGACCCAGAGCTCTGAGGAACAATTGAGCCCTCTGTACGGCTGGGTGGCGCTGGGGCCCCAGGGTCCTCGCTGCCCCAGGTCCACTCCCACTTCGCTGCTGCTGCCTGCTTGGTTTGCCACCCAGGGAAGGCTGGGTTAGGGTCCTGTCCCCCTCGCAACCTCAGAAACCTTCCATGGCACCCACTGAGCTCCGCCAAGCTCATGGTCCGCTCTGCCTGGAATGCCCTTCCCGACATCCACCCAGGTCAGATCCTCCCTCCTCCAGAAGGTTTTCCGAGGTCCCCTCATAGGAATGATTCTTCCCCTCCTCCCTGGCACCTGAGTTCTGTGGTTAGAAGACAGAGGCTGTTTGGTGTGATTTTCAGCTCTGTTATTTACTGGGTGCGTGACCTTGGATAAGTTGCCAATTCATTCTCTGTCTGTTTCCTCATCTGCAAAATGGGCACAGTGATACCACCTACCTCTTCCTGAGGCCCAAATGAGGTATGCCATGAATAGAGCACTCTGACAATGCCCGCACGTAGCATCTCAGAGCCTCGTGCGCAGTGGGACCTCCGTGCTTGTTGGCTGAGCTGAGCTGACCTTGAGTTCAGCCTCCATGTGCGAGACTCAGCAAGGAGGAGGCAATGTGGGTGGACAGGATGCTCCGAAAGGCAACACGCAGGGCAGCTGGCAGACTGGGGTGCAGAGTGAGCATAGCGCTGAGCAGAAACAGGGGCTTCTGTCCTGCTTGGGGGGTACCTCAGTGAAGAGATGGGCTTGCGGGGCTGCAGTACTGACGGTCAGGGACTGTGGAAGAGTGTCTTGGTCATAAGAAGCAGCCTGGGTTCAAATCTTGACTGCACCACACTTGCACAGTTTCTTGGCCCCTTCCTGGTCTGTCTTCTGTCCTGTGAGGTGGGGACAGCAATTGTGCCCACTTCCTGAGGTGCTCAGCCCAGCAGAGCCACAGCCCTTCCAGAATTCATCCCATAGCTGTGTCAGTTCTCAGCCCACAGCCCCACCGGGGCCGGGCGCAGGCCTCCGCCGTCTCAGCTATGTGCCTGGTGTTCGTGGAGACTGTGCTTTGTCTGGGAGGAGTTAGATGTCGAATGAACAAGTTCACCTGAGTCCAGCATTGACTGGGAAGGTCTTTGACGCAAGCCTCCCACGAACCACTCCTCCTCGCATGCTGAGGCTTTTGCAGTAAAGTATTTAATGTTTTCTCTGTGTTTTAAGAAGCCTCTGAGGGCCCATCAGACTCAGCCTGGCCGGCCTGATCCTGAGACAAAGTGCGGTCCCCAGAAGAACATGCCAACCTCTGCTCTTAAGTATCCAGGGGAACATTTCTGCACATGGCCTGGTGGGTTATGTTTAGTCTTCGCTGGGGCTTTGAGCTCCTCCCCACGGCATTATTAACGTTGCTATGAGCGGGGGAGGGCTGAGGCCAGGAGGGCAGGGGAGAAGCCCCACCCCCGTGAACACAGCTGGAGTGTGGCCCTGGAACACAGCTGGGGTTCAGACTTGGCTCTGATGGTGGTATGTTTAGGGGAGGAGAGAGGGCCGCAGACCCCGATGAAGCAGAGGGCCTTCCATCCAAGCAGGCTTCACCCACCCCTGGTCTCCTGAGTCCCCATCTCTCTCCCCACTGGCGACAGCCAGGCCCTCCTCTCTGCTGCTGCCTCGCTGTTCTTACCTTGGCCTGTGTCACCCTTCATGTCAGTGATTCTCGCAGTCTCCCTCATGTCTCTGCATGGCATCTTACTCTCACTGAGGACCCTGGTGCCTACCAGGTAAAGCCCAGCCACCTCAGCCTGGCATTCAAGGCCTCCATCCACCTTTTCATCCTCATCAGCAGCCATAAACCCCCTTGAGTGTGGAATTCTTGGGGATAGGGGTTTTGTCTGCTTTATTTACCACACTATGCCCAGTGCCTTGAAGAGCACCTAAAACCTCATATAGGTGCTCAGTAGATACTTGCCGAGTGAGTGGCTGAGTGAAGGAATGAATGATGCAGTGATCTGCAGGGTCCCCACTCTCACGCTTCTGCTCCGACCACCGTTTGCTGCCGGGCAAGACCTGTTTGCTCACCTGCGTCCCACCCTTTAAGTCCCAGATCGGGTTCTGCTTCCTCCACGACCCCTTCCCTGGCGGGCCGGCCCCTGCCAACTTCAGCACCATCTGTTGTTAGACTCGGGTAGTTGGAAACCCCTCTGGAGCTTCCTGGTACCATATGAGACCGAAGAAAGGGGCAGGCCGCTCAGATTGGTAGATGACAGTGAGCGAGGGAACTCACGAGGCTGGTTCTGGGCGGCCACGAGACAGCTCTGCCCCCGCCCGCCAGAATCTCAAACGTTCGTATAAAGGTCCTAACCTGGCTCAGTCACACACGCCATCCAGAGGGCCTCACACCCCATCTCTGTCTCCAGGCTGTGTCCTCCTGAACCAGGGAAGACGAGCAGAGCACACGTTCCAAGGGCAGCAGGGGCGGTGGGGGGCCTCTCGTTGCCCAGGTCTAGTTTGCGGGTCGGTGGGCGGTCACCGCTCCCCCACAGCCCCTCCATGGCCTCCAGCCCCAGGCACCAGTGCCGCCTTGCTGTCTGGCTTTCTTGGGGCCACGTCTGCTCTGAGACTTGGCAGCACACCCCTGGTATCCACCCCCTCGACCCTTTTGCAGAGTTCTTGTGTGGCTTTTGGTGGATGTGGGAGAGAAGATGGGTTGGCTGGAATGGAACTCGGGCTGCCCAGGCAGCAAAGATGCAGCCACAGGTAGTGGAGGGCCTGGTCCTTTCAGGGCAGAGTGTGATATCCAGATGGGCATCTGGCATCTGGTGTCAGGTGGGGACTTGGGCAAGAAAGGCCATGAGGCAGGTACAACATGGGGCCGTGAAGTGGCCAGAAAGGGTCAGAGCCTGGAGAGGAAATCCCAGTGATAGGTTAAGTTCAGAGGTGGCAGGCCAAAGTAGGCCAGGACTGGAGAAACTGTCCTTAGAGAGGAGGGGCTACTAGGCAGGTGTCAGAGACAGGTACTCCAGGCCAGGAAGCAAGGCAGGAAGCCTGTGCCACACCCAGGGGCCGAGGTTAGGGGTCCCGATGGCCAAGAGGCTTTCTTGATGAGGGGCCCATCCTCCTAAGTGCTTGCTGGCTGATTGAGTCCCTCCTGCCTCCGCTGCAGTGGGGCCCAGAGGTAGAGTGAACCTGCAAGTGAGAATCCAGTGCTCTCAGGGGGAGGGAGATGCAGAAACTCCAGGGACACACACTAGGTGTTTTGTGACCATGGACTTCAGCCACTGCAGATCATGGTTGTCCCCTTTGCAGTCACCACGCCTACATCGCACATGTGAAATCTCCTTTGGAAGGGTTTAGAGGACACACAGACACACGTGTACAGACACACAGTTTGGTGACAACAAAGGGACACCGGGTATGGGGCATGGGGAGGGGCCAGATGACTTCTCGTGACCTCTGGGGACCCCTTCTCTGAAGACCCAAGCCATTGACTTAACGGTATGAATGAAGACAAAGCGGGTGGTGATTCCACCTGGGAGGGAGGGGGCTGGGAGCCTCTTGGCCAGAGCTCGGACCCCCTCAGCCCCACCCTCTCCAGACCCTGAAGCTTAGTCTCTCCCCTTCTTCTCGGGTCACTTAGCTCTCATAGGGAGCCATCACAGTAACAATTCTCTTCTGCTTTGTGTGATCCTTTATCCCTTTCAAAGCCCTTTTGTGCACGGTTTTCCATGCGATGCCCCCCTGAGATAGGCTGGTATTCTTATCTCTGCTTTATAGATAAGGAAATGGAGGCTCTGAGAGGAGCCTGGCTGGTCTGAACCCACCCCCGCCCCCGGAGGCTGGGCTGTGGAGCAGGGATTAGAGCCAGGAGTGGGCGGCTTTCTGCCCTGCTGCATTTTCCTCTGCCCTCTGATGTGTGCAGGCTTTAGAAGACAGCTTCCTTTGGCCCGCGTGAGTCCACGCTGCTCTGATGATTTCTGGGGTGTGTGTGTGTGTGTGTGTGTGTGTGTGTGTCTGTGTCTGTCTGTCTGTCTGCCTGCCTGCCTGCCTGCCTGGGGGGTGGTGCTAAAAGCAGAGGTCGGCCCATTGCTGCCTCAAGTATTTCATCTCCCCCCTTGATCATCTCCTCAGTTGGCTTCGGGGGGTCCTAACAGGTGGCAGGCACCATTCCCAGCTCCCTCCCTCCTCTCCCCTCTGTCTACCTGGGGCAGCTCCCTTGTAAGAAGAGTGGGGGAACCAGGGGCCAGGGGTGAGTGGGGGTTGGGGACAGAGACTAGAGATCAGCCCTCATCAGCCCACAAGGGTGGCAGCTGACGGGCTGGACTCAGCATTTGCCAATATGGAGAGAACAGAGAAGCTGAATATCTTGGCTCCCTGGTGCCCACTGAAGGGGGTTCTATCTTGGGACCCCGAAGGACAAGTTTCAGAATAAGTTCACAGGAGAGGTTAAGAGGAGTTTGGAGAGAGTGGGGAGTTATAGAGTCAATTGCTCAGAAAAGCCAGGAGTGGATTCAAGGGTCCAAATGAAAATAAAGGGAGCGGTGATTCCATTTAGGTGAGGGGTGGGGAGCGGGTGCCGGGAAGCTCTCATCCAGACCCCAGACGCCCACTGCAGGCCCACTTTCAGATCCTGAAAGTCAAGTACCTTCATCTTTTGAGGCTGAAATCATGGAGGTTGTGCAAAGGACCTTTCTCTTTCTCTTGTCCAAGGCTGACTCAGGGTCTGAAATGGCAAGGCACTGACCCAGTAGGGCATGAGTAATGCTTCATATTTGAGTCCAAAAGTGCAAGCTGGGCTTAATTTTTAATTAATGCACTGGTAACTACTTCATCTCATTCCACAAAAGCAACTTGAAGTTGTTGATGAGAGTCACGTTTAATGAGATAGCTTGTTGTTCAAAGAATTCAGGACCAAGAAAGTACAAATTGGAAATCGAATGTTTCCTGGGAGAAAAAAGGAATGTCATATCTAAGTCATAATGGCCATTACGGTTGCTATAATTGGACCAAGCATTTGACTCTGTGCTCCCTGGTGGCCAAAGGGAAAAGAGAAATACCACTAGTTACATACGTTTTACCTTCTCTATGTGGAAAAATCACCCTAGTATCTCTGGGGGGAAAATTAAACTTTTATTAACCCTTCATTTTAAAATATATATTTTTTTCATGTAGGGCCTAATATAGAAGATGCTGAGACATGCAGCGCCCTTTTAACAAAGGGCTGTAGCAGATTTCCTAAGACCGTGTCTGGTATTGTTTGTCCTCCGTGTCAGCTGAAGGCATAATGACTAAACACATAATGACAAAAACGAAGCCAGAAGCCTGGGCACGCAGTCCAAGTGCACAGCTTGATCCAAGGGTAAATCCTAGCATAGCTGGAGAGATAGGTGGCCAGCCTGCTCTCTGTCCCTTCTCCAAAATGTCATGTCTCTCCATCAGAGTTATGATTCATGACGGCGGGTAGATGGTTCAGGCAACCGTCTCTCACAAGACCTGACGTCTCGGTGGTAGTTTGGTTGGGGGACAGCCACTGGGAGCAGTTCCCATTTAATTCAGAGCAGTGGGCCATGGCCAAGTAGCTCAGTTGGTCAGAGCACTGTCGCCACACACCAAGGCTGTGGGTTTGATCCCCAGGGAGGACACATACAGGAGTCCACCCATGAATGCGTGAATGAGTGGGACAACAAATCGGTGTTTCTTTCTCTTTCCCTTCTTTTCTCTCCCCAAAAGCAATCAATAAAAATAAATAAATATAATTAAAAAATAATTTAGGGCAGTGATCGCCAGGCTTCTTTGATTGATGGTAACCACTCACCAGTAACAAAGTTGAGCATGCACCCTCATAAATACAATTTGTGCCTTATAAGTTATATGTAAGGACATCCAGGTCAGTCTACTATGTACCTTATAATTCATACATGAAAAAAATAATTAGAAGGGATGAGACTCAGATCAGGTAGGAAGAAGTTAAAAATGTCTTCCTCTCCCCAGTGGGTGCTCTTGTGCCCGTCTTAGGCTGGCCCCTTCCCCTTTGGGTCCCTATGCAGCCTGGGCTGCTCGCTGAGGACACCCACAGCTATGACTAGGGGCTGGGAAGTGGGGTAGCTGCGTCCTCCCATCCACCACCACCCCAGCTTCCTCTCCCCTCAGCTGGGGTGACTCTGAGGCAGGTTCTGCGCCACCTCTCAGAGGTCCCAGGGGCGGGCGGGTGCTGTGGCTGGATTGCATTCTAGTCATCCACAGTGGTGATTGCCGGATAATGTGCCCATTATGGGTTGGTTTCTTTTCCCTGTTTCACTCCCTCCCCGCCACCTCACCCCCCAGCCCAATAAACTGAGATGATCTCCCAGGTGAAACTACTTGCACTCAGCTCTGCTGTGCCTCTAGGGAAATCCCACCAAAACCAGCTTTCTTTAGAGGGAGTTGGGGAATCCGTGAAGACTTGTCTTCCCACTTCTACATGGAGAAGGGCCCCAGGCCTGGGTTTTTTCTTCAAAACCAGACCCGTGTCTCTTCCTACAAATGGACAGTTCTCTACCTGGAGTGATGCTCCTGGTCCGGGTGATCTCCCTACCAGCCTCACCAGGCCCCCACTGTGAGTGGCAGACATTCTGGAAAGCTCCCCAGGACGAGGGGGGTGGTCACAGCCCCTGGCCTCCTGCCAAGAGCATCAGGTGTCGAACGTCCCCAGTAACCTGGTTAAGCTCCCTGCTGTATAGACTTACTGAAGATAAACTCGTTGCATTTGAGAGGACAATTGCCGAATGCCATCGATTTTTGCTTTAGAACAATTGATCTCAGACAATTCTTTCTGACAATAGACAGATGAAGGACCGCTTGTCTATCGTGACCACTCCTGGTTGGTGACAATCAAGTGGAGCCCTTGGCCCAGGGGAGCTCACCTTTCCAAGTGCTACGGGCAGCGGGGGCGGGGTGGGGGGAGACACGAGGCGTACAGATCTGCAGCATCTGAAGGCGTTTTGATTCTTTAAGTTACGAATGAAAATTACTGGCTGATAATCCCGGGAACATTTTTGGATAGTGATTGGCAGGCATTGAAGTAGGGGCTGTAGCAACCTTAGGTGTTTTATTCCCTAACTGTTCAGTCAGGTACCGCCACCAACTCCCCCCACCGAGGGTTAAAGGAAGTGCGGGCCCCTCGTGGTGCTGTGGCCTGTGCCCGTGGGTGTGTATGGAATGTGAATTTCAGAGGTGGAAGCTCTGGTGAGCGTTTTGACCCAAGACAGAGCTGGGACCTGCACCACTGTTTTCAAGGCTCGCCTTCTCCCTCGCTCTGATTTCAAGTCCCTCTGAATGTCCATTTCTGGTAGGAAGCTTCCTGCCCCGGTGGGTGTAGGGGACGCAGCTGCCTTTGGATTCAGACAGACAGATGGGCTTGGATCTTGACTCTGCACCTGGCTCTCTAGGTGACCTTTGACAAGTCACTTCATCTCTCTAGGCCTCAGTTTGCTTTTCTGTCAAGTAGAATGATTGCTTGGTAGAACAGTTGCAAGCATGAAATGATGTGAACCGTGCAAAGCACTCAGCCCGATGCCTGACACACAGCTGTGTGACCTTGGGCAAGTTACCCTACTTCTCTGAACTCCAAATTGAGTTAATAGCACTTAACTCCTAAAGTTGTTGTGGAGATTAAATTGATTAAATGTGTGTGTGTGTGAAGCATATATCATAGGACCTGGCATATAGGAGGTGCTCAGGAAGAGCTGGCTATTATCACTGTAATTATTATTCATTCATATCCAATAGAGATAATAAAAGTAGCACCTGTCTTGTCAACCTTACCCATGGAAGAGCTGAAAAATCAAGTGAGATGATGGATTTCCCAAGGTCATGCATTCTTCCATTCAACAAATATTTCCTGAGCGCTTGCTGCGCTCTAGGCTCAGTTCTAAGCACTGGGGAGCAGCAAAGGGCAGGACAGCAAAAAACCTTGCCTGCAGAAAGCCTACCTTCTAGTAAGGACACTGACCTCTGCACAACAATGACAGTAAAATAAAGAGTGTGCTTGATCATATTAAGTTCCTAGGGGACCGAAGAGGCAGGGGTGAGGCATAGGAGGCAGAGGGAGGGGTCACGTGAGCCGTGGTCGGGGTCCCCAAGGCCTCAAGCCTCAGAGGGAAGGCTGTTTGATCAAGGACCTGAAACTGCTCTGAAGCTGGGACGTGTCACCCACTCTTGAGGGATGGCGACTGGCCCCTGCCTGGCAGGTGGTTTCTGATAGGAGAAGTAGGTGGAAGGTGCTACCCGAGGCCCAGCCAGAGGACCCTGCCCTGGCCTGTGGTGGCCCGAGCTTCTGGGGAAGGAAACTGAGAATTCTGGGCTGGGTGGGGCAGAGTGAGTGATCATTCCTTAAGGGCACCTTACAGCTGTCTCAGGCCTCTTTGGGTAGTGAGTGGGGAGAAACTTAGACTTAGGACCTCGGGAAGCTTTCTAGAAGGACCGTTTCCAAAAGCAACCCTGAAGGTTGGGTGCAGAGTGCTGTGCTGTCCACCTGCCCTGGTAGTCACCTGGTTCCTTACACCCGGCTCCTGACTTACAGTTTCCTTCCTTTTGGAAAAGCACCGTCTGGTCCTGGGCTGGAGAGGGGAAATGCTCCTCCAGCCGTCCCTGCAGCTGCCTCGTAGACCTTGGTGCTCCTTCCCCAGATGGTGCACCTCAGCCCCTAACTCGTGCTCTGAGACTCCCTCCCTGATTCTGGGGTTGTTCCTCCGTGGGCAACCAACTTACCTCCCTCCGCGCTTTCTGCATCAGGTCCCAGGCTTGGGCACCTGAGCCTTTTACTCTGTATCCCCCGTCCCAGCAGTTCACCGGAGCTGCCCTCCCAGGTCTGATGCCTGCGGGGCCCTCATCTCCCTCCAGCCCTCCCCCTCCTCCTGAAGTTCACCAGAGTAGGGCAGGGCAGGGTTAGAGGGGTGGGGTGAGAGCTACAAACCCTGCAGGTGGATGTCCATGGGCATAGCAGGAGCCTCAGAAGCCCCCTGGGCTTTATCCATGGGAGGGGCCCTTCAGTTCTGGGGGCCAAGAGTCTAGCCTTGCTCCCCTTTCTGCCTTGGACTGAAATTCATGCTGCCGTTCACAGGCTGGGAGAGGGGCTCCCTTCAACACTGGGATGATAGGGAGCTTTGGGAGGAGTGGGATAAAGGGGCTTCTTTGAACTTCAGTCTCTTCTATCAAATGGAGTTGATGCCCCACATCACCCATGGCGGGGGGGGGGGGCTTGGCGCGGTGGCACAAGCGAAGCGCTGAGCACGGTGCTTGGCGCGTGGTAGGCAGTCTGGTAAATGACAGCCGCGATGCAGATGCTGCCGGTGCCTGCACATCAGTCATCTCTTCTTTCATGAGTCACCCGGTAGACACTTGTGAAGCACCTTCCGCGTGGAGGCCCTCGGCCGATGCTGGAGACACAGAGGAAACTAGACATGGGACTTGTTCTTGGGGAGGCCCTGGTCTTACTGGGGAGGCAGTGTGAAGTTAGGGCCCTGTGGTCAGGCCCTAGCAGAGGGAGATGGGCTGCCGGGAGGCCAGCAGGAAGGAGGGCGTGGTCACGGAAGGGTTTCTGTTTGAACCTGATGGAAAGGGCCCCCGCTAGGGGGTTTTAGACCACTTTCCCAGCTGGAGGCAACATTTAGGCCAGGGCCTTCCATCCACAAACAGGAATCAGTGTAACAGCCACCTGTTTTACTGGGGCCCTGGGGGTCTCCCATCAGAAACCCGGGTTGGGGGAGTGGCATGGCCAGCTTTGGCCCCTAAAGGACGGGCCTGGACACCACTGTCCATCCCATTCATTCATTCAGCCATGCCCGCTACGGGCCAGGCATTCTATGCTCTGAAGTTTCAGCAGGGAACAAAACAAATCCTGGTCCTCGGGAGAACACTTCAATTCTAGTTTGGGGAGAGATCGTCAATAAAGTGGGCCTAGCACCTCCCAGGCTAAGATCGGCCACTCCTGGTTCTTCCCAGACTAGACCCAGGCTGCGCTGGGCTACCCTTCACACCACCCAGGGTGGGCCCTGTGTAGGACCCGGGCTGGGTCTGACCACACGGCACCACTCAGGCTGGCTCTGGTCTCCCCTGGCCCCTCCCAGGCTAGGCCTGGCCACTCTTTTTCCCCAGAAGCAGCCTGAAAGGCAGGAACTGGCAAGGGCTTTGGCCTGAGTCCCTCCGCCAGGGGCACCTCTCCCGCCCCCGGTGTGGTTGCAGCCTGCCCCTCCAGGCCAGTGCTGCAGAGTGGGGTGATGCTCCCCCTCACCGTGTGTGGTGTTGAGCTCTGGAATTATAATTTTTTCTGATTTAACAACTGCAAGTGTTTGCTGCAGCTTTACTGCCTTAAAAAATGTTTTCTAATAATCCCCAGGTGTTTCTCTTGCATACAATAGCCTGGCTTGTTACAGCCCAATTAAATCCTTATTTGAGACGCTTAATTAAAACTCTGAACAGAACAAGCCATAAAGCTTGCTCCTTGCCAGCCTCATGCCAAAAGTGACTTTCCCAGGCCTGGCCCTGGCATTGCAACTTCCCATGTTTGACCTGGTTGGGAAGGAGACATCCAGTTTCTCACCTGGGGGGCTGGGGATGCTGAGCTTGGTTACCCAGAGACACAGGGATGGGCTCCTTGAGCCCCTGGTTCCCAGTTCCACAGTTGGCCTCTTCTGGCTCCCCCGGAGCAGAGTTCTCAGCCTCGGCACTACTGGCATTTTGGGACAGGCATTTCTTTGTTGTGGGAGCTGTCCTGTGCATTACAGAACATTTAGCAGCATCCCTGGCCTCTACCTACAAGATGACAGTAGCACTCTCCTCCATTTTGAGACAACCCAAAATATTTTCAGACATTGCCAAATGTCCCACGGGTGGGGAAAATGACCCCCTGCTGAGAAGCACTGTCTTGGAGGGAGGCACCATCTGAAAACCAGGAGCCAGGCCACAGCTTGGCAGCCCCTGGGAGCTAATTCCTGCTCCCTGCCCCAGACCAAGTTCTAACAATGGGGAGCTACAGGCAACAGAGCTGCCCCAGGACACCGGCAGGGTGCCTGGTGGGGAGGCTGAGAGGAGAGCCCTGCTTTGGAGCCCTGCAGATACATACCTCTGCGTGAAGAACTGACTTTTCTTTGTATCTTCTTGGTCTTACCCTCTTCTCCCACCCCCTGCTCAGCTTAGGACACAGTGGAGCCAGGTCCCTTTGAGGAGAACCTCAAGGTGGGGGGACCCACTTTTCCCAGTTTGCTGAGGCATCTCTAGATTTAGCACTGAAAATCCCAGGTCCTGGGAAAGTCGATCTGAGATGATGGTGAGGCTGGACCATTGCTTACCCCACCGAGGGGTCCCTGAGCAACTTAGAGAATTGCTGCAGAACAACGAGTTGTTACCAACGAGCCGGTGCCCTGCCCGCCCCTTCTCGTTTCATCCTGCGACCCGGTGGGTTCATGTCATTACCTCCGTTTTATGGGTGAAGAAACCAAGGCCCAGCAAGACTCGCCTGTACACCACGGCAAGTGGAGAGCCAGAATTCGAACCAGTCCTGCCTCTTCCCACGACACGCTCAGAAGCCTTTCCCACAAGACCCTGGAAAGGGAGGACTTGGACCCTTTGGGTTCTGACCTACGAAGAGTCTCTCTTTGACCTTGGCCTGGCCGTGGGGGAAGTGGAGCTGCCTTCCCGGTCCTGATTCCCACCAACCGGCGGCAGGAGGTGCTGACTGAAGGTTGACATGGAGGTGGAGGTTGTGAAGATGGGAAAGCTGGATGTCCAGACATCAGCTATGAGATCCTTGGTCTGGCACAGAGCCTCCCGTGAGCTCCCACTTGCCTGGTGACAGTTCCAGCGCCCAGAATGAAGAGAACAGGGCCGGAGGACCTGCTCAGGACCTAATTTGGACTGAGAAGAAGGCGGTGAAGAGGCATGACAGGAACCAGCTCTGTCTGTGACATCTGGGGAGCATGCAGCCCAAACTTTAGCAGGTGACATATTGAAGCTCAAGACACGTGAGCAGAGCTACACGCTCTGGGACAGGAAGGCCAAAGAATCAAGGAAGCCCCGGACTCCTGTTTTTGACAGTGCCGTTGCAAATCGGCCCAAGGAGAGAGAAGGGGTGTGAGGTGGTGCCTTAGGAAACCTGTGTGGGTTTGTAGGGAGAGGCTGGATTTGTAATGGTCGTACGCAAGGACGGGGAGCCGGGAGGTTGATCAGGAAGGCACATCCATCAGAAGGGGTGTGATTCCCAGGACACAGTTCTCCCCAGGAGGAGTATCTGGAACAGCTTAGGGAAAACCATCGTATGTCATAGTAATGGCTGTTGTATAAATACCTCAGTGCTTACTGTGTGCCAGAGACAGTGCTAAACGTGTAGGAAGTATCGGTCTCCCTGTTTTGTCAGCCGGGCAAACGGCGCCTGCCCAAGGGCACACATGTAGTCAGTGGTGGTGGCAGGACTGAGGCACAACACAGGCCTGAGTTCAAGTTATGGCTTGGCCACCTCCTCGCTCTGTGGCCTCTGCTCAATTGTCAATTTCTCTTTTCTAGAAAGCAGCTTGTGAGTCTCAGAAGAATTTACCCATGTGATATGTCAACACAGTGATGAGCGTCTGGCTTATGTGTACAAAATACAAGTTCCCTTTCCTCCAAGGGACTCATAATGATAACACTGTAACCACAGTGTTGAGAACCCCTAAATGGGCTGCGGAGTGGAGAAAGCAGGGAGCAAAAGGCAGGCCAGAGGGTAGTGAAGAGTCTTGTTGCTTTCTGTTGAGAACGAACAAAGGATTTCACATTGATGGGTGACAAGGGACACAGAGGTGACACTTTACTCCTGTTTTGTTTTACAATTGAGAGGAAGGATTGCCAGCCTAAAAGGGACAGTTCAGACCTCAGGGGGAGAAACGGCCCATGGTGGGCTGGACAGGAGCCCCATGCCTGAGCACCGAGACGACCTTCCGCTGAGATCCTGGAACGACACTGCTGGTGACTTCTGGAGGCTGCAAGGGTCCTGAGGGACTGGGGACGGACAGAGTCCAAAAGGAGGGTGGTTTCCAGAAACTCCAGTCACAGAGCTTGCCTGAGGGTAAAGTTTGTGAGCACCAGACCCAACACGGGTTCCCCATAAAACACACACACACACACACACACACACACACACACGCTTTCCTGACCTATCACGTGTCATATGCTGTGTTAGGTAGGAAGCGAAGTCCTGCCAGACTAAAGTTTCTTTCTTGGGCAGGGTCGGTGAAGTTCAGGGAGATGCGTATGCCTGAATAATGCGTGGATATGCCTGGATAATCTTCTCAAGCTCTCCTTGTGAACAAGATGGAGAAATGGGAATATTAAGAAAGGCACTTAGGTGGATTAGTAACTGGCCCAGTGATTGCATTCCAAGGGTGCTTGCTCATCCGTGGTTCCACCCATGCGTAAAGGGGCTCCAGCAGGAGCATGACTCTGCCCTTGGCTCACAGGCAGAGGGGACGGCTTGCTAGGTGCATGTCCGTGTGTGTGTAGGACCCAGTTAAAGTGAAAGCACCAGGGCTCAGGTGGAGCGGAAGCTGAAGGGTGGTTTGGGTCTAGGCTGCCTAGCCGCAGGAGCGCCCCACGGACAGGACTTGGGTTCCCCAGCTTTTGCCTGGCTTTCCTCACCACCCGGCCTGTCCTTACCTTATTCTCTGCCTCAGAGCTCGTGCACACACACCGTTCCTGCCCCTGACCTGTGCCTGTCACTTGCACGTGGTCTGCCATGAGTTCTCCATCCTCTCTAACCTCCTGCTGCCGATTGCTTCATGCTCAGCTTTGCCTCATTCAGATGCTCATGAGAAGCAGTCTGATGGGACCATCAACTTTTCATGTGAGGCCGTTGTCAGGGGCCTTGACTAACCTGGGGATGGGCTGTGAGCCTTAGCCAGTCATTTGTGACTACCGTGAACAATGATGACCATTGTCATTACTGATAGCGTGGCTGGTATAAGTATGCTTATTAATTTCACGTGGGACGTGAAATTGTGGGAAATCTCAATTACGGCGGATGACAGTAGCAGCAGTTGGATGGATGTCGATGGCTCCGTCGTTTTCACAACACCTGTCCCTTCCTTCCTGAGCATCTGCGTGGCTCCAATCTCTGGCAGCTCTGTCTCTGTTCCCACTGCTCAGCAAAGGTCGCTGGCAGTGTCTGTCCAGCTCATTCCTGACCTCTCTCGGCTCTTCTGGATGTGAAGGGCTTTCCCCAGGCTGAACCAAATGGAGCAAGGCCAGCTGTAACAGAGATGAAGGCGGTGCACGCACACAGGTTCCGAATCCAGCCGGAGTCAAAGGTGAAGACATGTTCCGAAAGCGTGAGCGGAAGAAGAGTGGTGGGGGGGGCTTTTTGTCTCATTGTGTTTTGTTTTGTTGCCAGAAATCTTAGAATGATGCTCAGTATGGTGTAGTGGCTGAAAAGAATCATTCTCCAGAATTCTGGGCGGCAGTATTAGAAGTAAAGGACCCAAGGTGAGGGGTGACTGGGCCGTATTGTTCTGCACAAGGCAGATCCTAGCCAGTCGTGTTACGTTTAGTTCTTGATACCAACTGCTACACATGTTCTGAAAGCAACAGGTGGCATTCACTGAGAACCCCGTGCGTGCGTATAAACGCTGGTCTACAAGTGCTCCGTGGACGAGATCACGCATCTTCACAATAACCCTGTGATGCTGATGGCAACTCATAGATTGGAAAAGCTGAGGAACAGAGAGAGACGAACATGTTTAAGGTCACTCAGCTTAAACTAACTTGAAACCTGGACATTTGTATACTTTACTGCAGAAACTGGGACTGAGAACATGTCGAGGTCAGATGGTTTGAGGACAGAGCTCCTGCTGTTTACCAGGCAGTGTCCCTGGTGTTGACACCACACCTGTGTGCAGTCGGGGTCTCTGTGCCCATTGGATGGGTGGCAAGACCAAAGCTCGCAGAGGCGCACTAGCTCATCCAGGCCACCGAGCTAAGAGTCGGGAAGGGAGATAACCCTGCTTGGTGTTGACCGCACAGCTGGACAACGTGTGGGACCCTCAGAGAGGTCAGTGCGGCTCCCTGGCGAGAGAACAAGATAATGGCCAGCACCATCCCCCGAAGAGCTGGGCAGTCAGGGAGGTAGAGCCTCTCCGTCACTGTTGGTGTGCAGGCATGGGCTTGGTGGTCTCCTGGCCAGGTGTTTATAAGGGAGTGGCCGGGGACCCGCCCCGTGGAAGGGAGGCGGGGAAGTGGGATTCATCAGAGAGAAATGCTGCTGCAGTGCTGTGGCCACGGGGGCCTCTGCAACCCCCCTAAGGAGCCCTGGGGCCGGGCTGGCCCTCCCGGTCGAGCTTCAGGGGATAGCAACGCTAATCAGTTATTCAGCCGCCCCTGGAAGGAGGCGTGACTGCGGGCGAGGCTGTTTTCTTCAGCTGACTCAGTCTTCGAAGCAGGCTGCTGGCCGAGGGCCATCCTGGCACTGGGAGAACGATCCTCCTTCCTAACGGGGCGCTGGGCGGTCGTCACAGCGTCCACCCCCCACCCCCATCTCGCACGTGTCACTACACATACCTTGCCCAGACTCACATCACATTACCATTACTGCGAGGGTGCTTATTAATATCCATCAGCTAACAAAAGGCTTTCGAATGAATGTTCTGTTGCATTTTATCCTAAATGCCGGGTGAATAAAGTGTTACTAATGCCTCTGCTTGGTGGAAGATGAGGTCAGATGCTCAGAGAGTTAAGATATTGGTTCAAAGATGTACAACCGGCAAGAGGCAACACCGGACTCACCGCATCGGCCGCCAGATCGCAGCTGGAGAGCTCCTTACCCCAGGCCTGGGAGCTCTCCCGTGGGGCACGGGCAGACGGCACCCTGGATTTGCTGCATTTGGTCAGCCTTCCTGCTCTTCCTCTGTGGCTGATCCGTTCAATGTCCCCTTTATGACCCCACCCAGGGCCTGATCTCCTGATGCCTGCAGACTATCCGTCCCTAGTTTGGGGCACATGCCTGGGTTGCGGGTTTGGTCCCTGGTCGGGGTGTGTATGAGAGGCAACCAATCGATGTTTCTCTCTTTCTCCCTCTGTTCCCCTCTCTCTAAAATCAATAAGCGTATTCTCGGGTGAGGATAAAAAAATGAAAAAGAAGATGGTTTGTGAGGCCCCTTCCGGCCCTGACCTGTGATGGCCTAGGACTCCTGCGATGGGGAGTCCCAGAGAGGGAAGGAAGAGAAAGGAGCTGACACTTACAAAGTACAAGGAACCAGCGCGGTGCTAGGTGCCTCATGGGCCTGAGCTCTTTGCATCCTGGCCGCTAGGGGCGGTGAGTGCTTTTATTCCTGGTTTATGGATGAGAAGACAGGCTCAGAGAGGTGAAGTTACTCTCCTAAGGTCACACAGCAAGGAAGTGGTGGTGCTGACTCCAGAGCCCATGTGCTTCCCTCAGGCAACACAGGGTAATCTACAGCTCCCATTCCCTGCCCCTGCCCTCCTCCCCATGACACACACCAAGGAAGAGGCAGCTGGGGAGCAGCATGATGGATAGGTGGGTCGGGGCCCAGGACCACCGTGGTGTTCACACCCACACGAACTCTGGAGGCAAAATCCTTGCCCCTCACCAGGAGGCTCATGGCCCCAGAGTGACCTGGGCTTGAGTCTGCAGCTAAGCAATCCTCCTTCTCCTCTGACCCCAGTGGCCCCCTGGGGGCGGCCCTCCCCAGTCCCTGGGACTCTGGCTGCCATCAGCTGCTAGGACCCTGGGCGGGGTTTGTAGCTGCCCCTCAGCTGTGCACCTCACACTGGTGGGACTGCACCCACGTGTACCCTCCCATTCCTGTGATGAATCTCAAGACCCCCTAAATGCCTGTATTTACCATTAGAGAAGAAGGAGTTTTGTTTTCCTTCTTTGTGAGCTGGGCCCCGGCCCAGGCAGCTCCCTGGAACTCAAATATCGAAAGCAGCAAAATAATAGGAACTCATCTTGGTAGAGACCTTCAGGGATCAAAATGCTTCTCTGGAACTTCAGGCCAGGCCTCCCAACAGCCTCAGAGGCTGTCTGGAGCCAGCAACTCCTGGAGTTCTCCCAGCCCCCAGGAAGTGGGGACACCGCTGCCCCCCCGCCCCCAGAGATGTGGGGACATTGCTGGTGCAAGGGTACCAGCTCTTCCAGGCTGGGAAGGAAAGCAGGATCTTGTGACGGGGACCCAGGTGGAGGAGACGTGACTGACTGTGCGGGGAAAGCCTAGCCCAGTGGACACAGCAGGAGGGGGTGAGGACAGGTTGTGCCCAGGCAGCTGGGACATCGTGACTGTCGTGCTGGCTCACATTTCAGGAACAGGGCCACAAGTCTAAAGGAGGCGGCTGGGAGGGGTAGGCAGGGCCTCAGGGCTCAGCCTGGCAGGTGTGGTTCTAGACTGCTGTAGTCAGGACAGGGGCCCGGAAGGCAGGTAGGAGTGAGAGCCTTGTTGAGGGGTAGTGGTGAAAGGCATGCACCCCGAAGCTGGGCTGCTTGGGTTCGAATCCCTACCTTCCTCTTACTTAGTCTAAGATCTTGAGGCAAGTTACTTAACCGTTCCGGTGTGTCATTTCCCCGTTCTGAACACCGAGGATGAGGAAGAATGTCTGTCACGGAATGTCGGTGGGACTCAGAGAGGAATGATGTCGGGAGGAGGCTTAGCTTAGAATGGGGCCTGGATGAAGTAACTGCTCAGTGGAAGGGGGTGCGGATGTCATGACACTGTGGGTGCCTGGTGGGAGAGGCTGTGAGTCAGGACTACTCCACGCTGAGGCCGTGTTTGGGCCAAGCTCTGGCCCCAGCAAGATATTCAGGAAGAGGACCTTTGGACCCCAAGTGGGAAGAGGGGCAGCCACGCTTTCCTGGGCTGGGTGGGGACCTGGCCCGGGTCCACTGTGTGGTAGGCGAGGCCAGGAAGCAGTGGGGGCCCAGGCTCCCCTACAAGGATCCCAGAGATGAGCTCGTGATTCAGAGGGGCCATTTTGCTGACAGCTCCCTCCAACACACCAGACTCCAAGCAATTAACCAGCCGGGCCCCTGGGAGGAGCGCTCCGCAGCAATCAGAGGGTAACCTTGACCTCCTTCGCACGCTGCCTCAGCCTCCTACCTCCCATCTCCAAGGTGCTGGAGGCTTGTTGAAGGGCAACTCCTCCCCAGCACAGAAAGCCCTCCTCCTCCTCTGCCAGCCAGAGCCGTGGACGAGGGCTCCTGGACTGCAAATGCTAGCACTTGGGTCTCCCACCAACACAGTTGGCCTCATGCAGCCTTTTGCCCAAGGCGCCTTTCTTGGAAACGCATGGCATTCTTAGCTGTGAGTGTGTGCATGCGTGTGTGCACATGTGCATAAACATGGAGAAGGGATGGACAGTGTGCGTGCCTATGAGTGCAGGAGTGGAGACGCTTGTGTGCGTATGTGTGAAGGAAGGGGCGTGTGTGTGCCCAGCTGTAGGAATATGGACAAAGGGTGCAGGAGTATGAAGTGGGGAGGGGGCTGTGCCTGTGCAGGGCAGGTGGGGAGCGTGTTGAAGGGATGGGGAGCTGCCCTCGTGGGAAGGAGGAGGAGCCTGTGTGAGCATCACGTGGGCAAGGGTGGAGGGCTGAGTAGGGCTTCGGTTTGAGGATGTAGTGACAGTAAGCTCCCACCACCCCCTCTCCACCAGCTCGGGCCTGTACGTTTCAAATACTTCATTGTCAGCCCTGGTAAAGGCTTTATTTATAAAGCGCGGGTGTCTCATTCAGCTTAACTGAAAAGGCCTTTAAATCACCGCAGCTGGGAAGGGCTAATTGCAGTTAGAGTTGTCAAGGACTCTCTTGTCTGCTTTTGCCATCTGTGACACAGTGAATGCAAAGATCATTTTAAACATAGGCAGTTAATGTAGAGAATAATTTGAGAGCTTTAGATATTTATGGTAAATTATTTAACTTTACGGTTGAATTTTATTGCCTCATTATTCTATGTGTGAAGAATCTTGGCGTTTTCTGTGACTCGGCACTTTGTGGAGTTTCACTTTGCAACGCTCAGGAGGAAAGTTATTCCACCCTTATGTGAGATCTGGGCAAGTGCAAGTCCTCGCACAGACGACTCTCCGATCTTCGCCCATCTGGCTGGCGGCCACAGCTTCTCCTTGCCCTGCCATCAGGGCTTCTGAGTGGGCTTGGGTGCTCAGCAGAGATTTCAGGTGCTTCTCACCATCAAACCAGCCCCACGACCTCCTGCTGCCCCGCAGGTGGGACAGCGACTCTGCCAACCACAGACAGCATTGCCCCGCCGCCTCCCTGCCTAGGGCTCCAGGGTGATGTCCCAGGGACCGGGAGGATGGGGCCCAGGCACGGCTTTTTCATTTGCATTAACGCTCTTTGGAACCTCTGTGTTGGTGCCTTTTGTGTCCTGCCTGAGTTCTATGAGGGCAGGCATGTGACAGCTAGGTGTCATTTATCTGTGTGAGTTGTCACTGATCGCTGTTCAGAGTTGAACCTTCCCAATTATCTAGGTTTCTTCTGAGAGTCTGAAACTTAAGACTTTCCTCACCCTAGGAGACAGCCGTCCCTCCCGGCCACAGTCAGACACTTGCATGGGCATTGCAGCAGATGCTGTTGGTGCTGGGCCTGGAGGGGGTGCACTTACCATCCCGGGCCCCTGGCAGGGTTTTGCGGCAGGCACCTGAGACCGCTTCCCCAGGTCGGAGTGCCGGGTGATGGTGCCGCAGGAGCAGCCTTCAGTCAGTGGTGGGCAGGAATCAGAGGGTAATGTGGGGCTTCCTTGCTCCCCTGGTGGAATAGTCCTGGGGCGTAGCCTGTACTGTGTCCCAGAACTTTCCCACGGGACTGAGCCCGAGTTGCCCTTGGCCATAACCTACTCAGCAGCACTCCCATTCGGGGTTTCCTTCCCTCCCCACCTCACTGCCCTTTTCTTCACAATGTGTCTGGCATCACCTCCTAATAAACTACCCGAACTCAAATCCTGGTTTCAGGGTCTGCTCTCAGGAGAAACTCTACTGGACAGACATGACATTGAACCACAGCACTGACCACCTACAGGGCTTGGAGCTGTGACCTTCAAACTCTGCCTCCTCAGCCCTCTGGCTTGACTTTGGACGTGGCACGTCTATTGCTTTGGGCTCTGCCTTTGACAGTGCAACCTGGATTGGAAATTCTGTGAGAGGGGAAGGCAGTACTCAGCTAGCCAGAGTTACCGCATAGCAATCTAAATAAATGCAGGTGTTGGAATTTCTAGGGGAAGATTATGTTCTTGAGAGGGGCAGGTGACTATTTTCTGTGAGGCTCCAGTTCCTAGGTCTAAAGTCTAAAATGACTGCTTTGGGTTCCAGCTCTGTGGCTGGGGAAGATTTAGTTTGCACCCCAAAGTTATTCGTTGTGGAGCTCAAACTGTCACAAGCCATCTCTGAGGAACATGGGAGTGAACTCTCCCCCCACCCCCGGCTGGAAGACTGCCACTCATTCTTCAAGACTCAGCTGAAATGTCACCTCCTCTGCCAAGCCTTCCCCAGCTCCTCCAGGCTTTGGCTGATATATCGCCACAGTTCTTTGTTCATAGCTCAGTAATTGCACTTATCACACTCTCTTGTCATTTATCTGTCTCCCCATCTGGTCCCTGGCCAGGCTGGGAGCTTCTTGAGGGCAGGGATGGTGTCAATTCATCTTCTTTGTTTCTAGAGCCCAGGGTCTGGCACAGCCACAGCTCAGGGGACATGACCTGAATTGTTGGCTGGATGGATGGGTGGATGGATTTATGGATGGACTGAGGATGGATGGACTGAGTGATAGACAGGTAGATGGGTGGATGAATGGATGGATGGATGGATGGATGGATAGATGACTGAGGGAGGGAGGAAGAGAGGGAAAGAGGGTAAAGGGAGGGAAGGATGGATGGGCTAGTATGTGAGTGGGTAGATGGATGGGTGGACAGACTGCTGAGTGGGTGTTCAGAAATCATAGCGTTCTGTGCTCAAGTGGAGCTTCAGAACTAAGAAACATGAACTTTCTCCAATGACCTTGTGTTCTTGGGCAGTTGGCTTCTTAGCATTCTTCTTGGAAACTCAGAGAGGGGGAGACAGTGAGTCTGGGTCCCTGGGGGCAGAGTGAGAGCTCTTCTAGGCTGAAAGGTGGGGTCCCTTAGCTGGGGTGGGAGCTGTGAGCCAGGGAGATGTCCACACTGTCACCTGGAGCCGGCACGTTTCTCCACCAGCCCTGCCCCACCGCTTTCCAAAGACACCGCATTGAGGAGGTAGGAGGGAAATCAACCACCAGGGGGCTGCCCACACCCTTCGACGAGCGTCCTGCTTTGGGGAAAATCAGACAGAAAAGGGCCCCAAGGGTGTAATGTTCAGTGGAGGCAGAGGGAGCCCACATATAATGCCAGATTTGTGCCAGGAGGCCTGGGGGTGGCCGAGGCCAGCAGAAGCCTGGAGGGCAGGAAGCAGGAGTGCCTTTGAAGCCTAATTACTGCAGCTGGGGGCTGAGGGCAAAGCCTCTGAAAAGCTGTCATCTTCTGCTATTGTGTGGGAGGAAGGCCAGGATCCCTAGGCCTTTCCTGGAAAGGCCTTGAGACCCTAAAACGACCCCTGGGGAAAGGTCATCCAACTGCCACACCTGAGGCCTATCCTGGCCACCTTGAGAATGGGCAACACCCTCACCTTTGGCCCTGCAGAAATAAAGGAGGCCAAAGAAGCCCAGTCGGCACACACCTTTCTGTGCATGGGATTCACCAGGCCTGCGCTTGCTGCCTCCGCCCCAGACGGCCAGGCGATCTCCGTGAACACTGCTCCGAGGCCCCCATCCCAGAATCATGGCAGCCCCTGGGAGGCAACACACGGAAGGGGCTGTGGCTCATACAGGGTGCTCTGTGAGCTCCGGCCACAGGGTAACACAAGGTTTGCACCTCTTCGGGCAGCTTCATTCGGGACAGGAAGGAACTGCCTTGGAGCCTGAGGAGGGGACAAGGCAGGGCAAGCAGCTCCCCACACCACACCCGTCCCCACCTCCTCTCCATCCCAGAGCTCCAAGGCGAAAGGCCCTGCCTGTCGTCACCCTGGCCCTCTGTCTGTCCCCTTCCCCCATCCCCTCCTTGGTGATCCCAGTCTTCTCTCCTTCCCCTCTGGTCTGCCTCACGGCCTCCAGAGCCAGAAGCTGTCCCCAACCCCAGCACTGTTGAACACACACCATGGGGGTGACCCTGTTTGGAGGTGTGCTTGAGTCTCAGTGTCCAGCATGTTCTTTCTGCTCCTGCCCTGGCTTCATGGAGCCCTCGGCCACCATGCTAGTCCCTGCCTGGCTTCTAGCCATGTCCCAGCCTCCTGTCCAGCTTGGTCCTGCTGCTTCCTCACCTACCTGTTCTGCACGCACCAACCAGGCTCCTCTCAAGATGGCCCCGAGGCCTGGAATGCCCTCATGAATTCTCAGCCAGCTCTCAGTGTCCACCGTGGCTCTCCTGGCCTGAGCTCCATGCCTTCCCCACCCGCACAGCCCAGTGATTCCAGCGAGAAGGCACTGCCCCTTCAGCAGGGCCAGAGAGAGTGCCGTGGAAGGAAGGGGATTTGGTGCTCATCCCAGGCAGCCCCCAAGAGCAGTTCACTGCCTTCTCCTTCCCTCCTGGCTGCCAAGCCCAAGGCTTTATAACTAACCCTGACTCTTTCATCCCCACACCACGGTTTCTTGCTAGACCCAGGCTTATTTAAAGCACCTCATTAACCACAATGACTCAATCTTCCTGATTCTCACAGGCCATAAGTCCTGGATTTTGGGCAAACAGGAAGTAGCCATTTAGGGATCTAGGGGCAGGCTCTATGGCAGCCTGAGAGGGTCACTTACTACAGCCGGGTGCACTGATCACCGTGCTGAGAGAGGGAGCCATTGCAGGAGCACAGGCAGCCCTCAGAGTGTGTGGGCTAGTGGGAGGGGCGAGGAAAATCTACCCACTGCTCGGGTACGCGTGTGCATGGTGCATCCCGTGTGTGTAAGCACTAGAGGACACACGTCATTGTGTACCTGTGCAAGAGAGCATTGCATGTGCCACAGGAAGAGGGCTGGAGCAAGAGCCACCCAGCAGCAGGTGGGCCCAGGCTGCCAGTCTCACTGGGGAACAGCCGGGTTTTAACTGTTTTAATTGTCCGTGGAGATGATGGGGCTCTAGGGAGTTGTCAGCGGCCTGCTCAGAGCCGCAGTGGGCTCCTTGCCCTACTTGTTGGCAGCCTCTTCCCCTCCTTCGCCTCCTCCCCCACTTCCTGCTCGCCTCCCTCTCTCCCTTCCTCTGCAGCCTCAGAGCTCTCTCCGCCTCTTCTCCCTCCTCTGCTCACAGTCAGGACTGCTTCAGACACTCAGGCCCCTGGGCTGCCCCTCCCACCTTGGACCCACCCTCAAAAGGCTTGGCTAGTGGGCCTGGGAGCTGGTACTGTTCCCTCCCTGCCCGCTCCCTGCGTTCCCACTAAAAGTTTCCTTTAGATTAGCCACTGAAGGCAATACTCCAACTTGAACAAATGGATTTTTCATAGATCTGATTCTGTGGGCATGGGTGGAGCCTGAGACTCTGCATTTCTAACAAACCCCCAGGCAGTCCAAGTACAACACTCTGAGTACGAAGGACCCAAGGGGCCATCAGGGGCCAGCTGTGGACCGAGTGGCCTTTCCCAAGGGCTCTGTGTCCTCCCTTCTTGTCCTCTCTGGGTGGTGGGCCAAGTCAGGCCACCTCCACTGGAAGCTGTAGAAGCAGTAGCTGCATGTGAGACCCCAGCCCTGGAGGATTACAGCCACAGGGCACATCCTGTCTTGGGGATTTGCTTCCACCAGCACCCACCTACCCACTGTCCCTGCCCAGCCGGTCCAGCTGGACAGACTGGGGCATTGTCTTGAGAGTGTGTAGGAAATATGCCTTCTGGGATGTCCTCCCCTGTGCCGGCTGAGCTAGCTGAGGTGATGACAAGCAGGAGTGGGTGGAGGAGCCAGGGGAAGTAGGGAGGACTTGGGAGCAGGTCAAGGTCCCCAGGGAGGACTTCTTCCCACTCAGGACCTCCTCTAGGCTCCCCATTTACAGCTTCATCTTCCTTTGCAGATATACCCCAGACACACAGAGATATACTGCTTCCTTGCAATTGGCCTTGGTGTCATTTGTTACTGGGCATAACATTTTGTGTTTATTGGTTTAAAATCTGACCCCCTCAAGGAGACTCTAGGCTCCTGGAGGGATTGTGTTCAATGTCATAGCCTCTGTGCCTAGAACCATGTCTGGCACATAGTAGGTACTCAAAAACATTTACTGCATGAATGCTATAGGCAGCCTGCACAGCCTCCTAGAAAGAATAACCAGAGTAATAAAGATGTGGCATGGCTCACTCCTCCCTTTGACCCCTCCCAGGGGAATGGCCGGGCTGACTTCTGGGAGGTAAAATGGAGATGATCAGATGGGTCTGGCTGTACCCATGGTGTGCTATTGGACAGATTCTTCTCTCCAACACTCAAGTTTTCTCAATTGCGAAGCGGGGCCAATATTCTCCACCTTATTGTGGTTATGAGGAATCTCAAAGCATCATTTAAATGGAGCTCCAATGGTGGTTCCTTTTACCTTCCCTTTTGTCACCCCTGACCCTAGCTGGCTGCCTCGTCACCCCACCTATCTCCCTGATCACTAGGCAACCAACTATGGTGGCATGGGACCCACTTTCCCTCCCAGAGACCCAGCTCAGAGCTCATGGTGATGGTAGGTAAGCACCAGCTGGCTCCCTCTCTCCTCACACACCCTCCAGCCACTGGCTTCCATGAAGAAGCCCCAGATTAACCTGAGTTGACTGAGGCGGCTCAGGATAGTGTGGTAGGCATTGGTTCTAGAGCAAGACTGCCTGCATTTAAAAACCATCACCAGTTAGCGATGGAGGGACACTTAAACCCTCCATGAGCCCCAATTTCTTCGTCTTATGAAGGTCATATTGTAAGAATGAAGTAAAATCACCCATGTCATATTTAGCATTGTGGTTAGCATTTTCTTGGGATATAGCCATCAGCTCATTGTTCTTATGGCCAAGCCAATAGGACAGGAATGGGGAAGAAGGCTGGGTAGATGTTGGAAGCTTAAGTTTCTTCATCTGCAGATAAAAGAGCAAGATAGTCCTTCAGATGGTTCCAGGCTGGGATTTTGTGAGTGTTTAACCACTGAGTGGACATATTCCTTCAGGGTTCCCAGGAAGGAATTTTCTGCTGCTGCAGACCCTAAAAGTACTCTTCTTATTCATTGCTATGGTCTTTGCTTTCTTCTCCAGGGGTGGGGAGTGGAAAAGAGAAGAGCCAACTCTCTTGAGGGAAGCCACACTTTCCTAAGACTTTGGGTCAGCAGTGGGTGGGGCTGACTCTGGGTGGGCGGGACCTTCTTAGTACCTGTTATTAGCACCTGCCAATGTAGTGAGCTGAGTCCTTGAGTCTGCATGGGAAGGGTTCAGGTGCACTCAAGGCTGTCCTGGCAAGCCGTTATCCAAACCACACAAACCGGTCCCAGTAGCCAGAGGGGCAAATGGCACTTCAGGAGGAGGGAGGGTGCCTCAGGCAGAGGGAGCAGCAAGAGCAGCACCCCCCACCCTCATTCACCATGGATGAAAATAAGTCTACCAAGCCGTGATCTGCTTGGGGAGGAAAGGTGGCCGAACTCTCAAAGGAGAAGGGCCAGGAAACTTTTCCTCAATGGGCTTTTATTGGGTTCATTTGCATAGGAATACAGAGCATATACGTAAAGCTTAATCATTGTCAGGCAGTAAGGATCAAACAATAGATAACATTCAAAGAACTATGAGGGCCTATTTGGAGTCAGGGTCAGTTAGCTAAGAGCCATAAAACTTTGAGGAAACAAACTCATTTCATGCCTGGACCCTTATCATTTAAATTGAGGGTATTAGTGAAGCAGGTTTCGCAGGATTTTATGCATTCAGTTCTTAGGCCTGATTGCCCTGGGGAACCTGCCCTTTCCAGCACAGGGCCTTACCCACCTCTGGCATTGTTTCAGGCTTAAACTGGGCAGGGGAAGTAAGGCAGCCAAGAGATTAGGAGACTTCTTGCAGACAGAATGAGGATTCAGGCTATGTCAAAAGCTGAGGGGCGAGGGTCTATCACCCTCTTTCTCTATAGCCTTCCAAGTCCTACCCTGAGGGTCCCCTAGTGACCATGCCTTAAGTCATCCCTCCCTTGAGGAATCTTATCCGTCATTGGCTAACCGGTCATGCATTGGGGGCCAGGCAGGGTGAAGTAAAGTGGACAGAGGTGGTGCTCCTCCCAAGGAGATAAGCTTTGTCTCCTTAGTGGCTTATGGTCCCAAGGTCCTTTACACAGTCTCAGCCACGGGGGCAGGTTACAGCTTCTCAAACCAGGCAGGGTGGTTCCCAACAATGGGAAGCTGGCTGCCAATGAGGAGCCACTAGCAGAGGAGGGGCATTGTGGTGGGAGATGGGCTGAGGGGTGGGTAGCGGCCAGACCACGCTGAGCTCTGTAGGCCTTGGGAGGATTTGGGATTTATTTTAAGAGCAATGGGAAGTGCTCAAGGATTTTAAGCAGGGCTACGGGCTGCTCAGGTTTTGTTACAGAACAGGGCCAAAGGGGATATACTATACTATTACCGAAAGGACCCCCGCTGGGTTCACATTGTCTGCCGCCAGAGGAAAGACATCTCTCAATGCCAGACTTTGAGAAAAGGAAAGGAAATGTTTATTTAAAGCTATACAGACTTAAAGTAGTGACCTAATGTCTTTATTAAAATATTAAAGTCTTTAAGATACCCACAGACGTACACAGTCCTTCCTTCTCCGTCTGCCCTTATCTGGGGTACTGTATCTCAGGAAAAGTTGCAGTCTGTGATTCAGGCTCCCAGCACCATGAGCTGTATTGTCAGCCAGGATCTCCAGTTAACCATGTGGCACCTTCTCATGGCCCACCAGCAAAAGTCCTACACTCTTTTTCTTCCAGGCAAAGTCTCTCCTGCTTCCTAAGTCATGAGGCAAGAGGGAACAGCCCAAAGCCGCTTGGTCCTCACTCTCGTCAAAGCTGCGTGGTTCTCCTGCATGGCCACAGCTGCACGGTCCTCTCCTCACCAAGGCTGCAGGGGTCCCCACTTTGGCAAAACTGCGTGGTTCTCTCTACTGTTACAGCCAGGTGGTGCCCTCAATGGCTACTGTATCTCAGTTTAAATCCCCGTGCCAATCCTCCTCTGCAGCCCCATTTCCGACTCCTCTGACAATTGGCTACATTTGCCAGCACTCTCATATCCCTCCAGCTTTACTGTGCTGCCATCATGAGTCTGGGCAGGTGTGTCCCCATGTCATAGAGCCAATCTTCTCCAAGCTCTCACGCAGGTGCTGTAACCAGAGGGAGTTGCCTCCCAGTTATATCTTGGGTGGAAGTCACTCCCTTCTCTCTGGCTCAAAGCCACAGCTATTTAACGTATCTATGAAACCAGTTAAAGGTTATAGGTATGTTAAATGACCATGCCAGAGGTTAGCTAGCTGCCAAGCTGTTGCTATGCAAAAAAAGCTCTCAATGGCCCTGCTCCATGTGTCCCTTCCCCCAACTCACACCTGTGGGGGGGCTGGTGAGGACATCCTATATATCTTTCTAATATTTCCTGGATACCTTGAGTTCTGGACCCCATTCCAAATCCCTATTTGGAGACCCCCTCTTGGGTGCACCGTTACCGTTTAAAATTTAAAAACACCCCTCTAGCTACTGTGTAGAGAACAGATTGGGAGTCCATGGTTTGGTCCTGCTGTTTCTGCTACAGTGAAGTCAGACTCATTCAAATAGAGCTTTACTAGTAAACTGGGAAGGACAGCAGGAGACCCAGCCACACGGAAGCACAAGAGCTTGTGAAGTGCTGCGGTAGGGTCTGTTGAGTTGCAGGGAATAAAAACCCACTTAAGAGAGCTTATTGTCAAGATGCCTGTGGATTAGAACTGGAACCTGAAAGCCTTCAGGATCCAGTTACATGGGGCTCTGAAGAGCAGCCTCTCCCTCTCCCTCTCCCTCTCCCTCTCCCTCTCCCTCTCCCTCTCCCTCTCCCTCTCCCTCTCCTTCGCCCTCTCCCTCCTTCCTTCCTTCCCCACCCCTTCCCATCTCAGGAGTAATATGTGTTCAGCCTCGTGGAATATGAGTCCTCCCTGTTCACCTTCTTCCCTCTCTATCCTCTGCAGTCCACAGCTTCTGTGTCCTACCACTTGGGCTTCCTGTGGCCCATCATGCCCTCGGTGGCCTGATGAGACCTCATCATCTTTCATCTGCAGCTCCTGTCACTGACAAGCAAGTGTGTTTTGTGTTTCTTAATTAAGATTCCCAAGAGAATAAATCTGATTATGTCAACTCCTTTTTAGGACCCAGGCCACATGACTGCCCCTTTGTCCAACCAGCTGGGTCCAAGGAGGATGTGATCTCAAACATGAGCTCTGAGGCAGCGAGGCTATGAATGGGGCAGCTCCCTTTGGAGAGAGTGTGGTTAGTTCAGGCACATAACCAGCTTATTCCAGACCTAGAACATTCCTGCACCAGAGGTCCAAGCTCCAGGCTTCTAGATGTGACTGAGCAGTTGCTTGTGCTGGGTGGCTAAAACCAGGCTTTTGAGGTGGATGGAACAGAACTGGACACCAACCCCCAGCCATAGGCAAGACCTAACTCTGACCTGTTGGTTTGCTAGCCTACGCCATTTGTCCCCAAAATACAGTGAGAATGGCTCTGTGCAGGCCAACCCCACAGTCAGAGCTCATGTTATAGTGATAGCTGTGCATCTGGAGTCCTCTTCTGTCTCAGCGACTGGCCTATTAGTCTGAAGCTGGATACCACACTTAGAAGGGCAGTTCAGTTTATACAAGTCACCATACCAATAACAACTCATCTGCCCCTGGCCCACTAGCAGGCTATACTTCCCCAACATCATGAGGTGGTGTCAGCATGGTCGAGGCCAGCCTCTCTGGGTACTCAAATATGTATAGTGCAGACACCTTCAGTAGAAGGTTGCTGGCAAATAGCTACATGTCTTTATTCCTCTCTGTATCCACAATCTTTGCTATGGGAGATGGCTGCTACATTTTCCATCAAGAGCTGAAGTCTATTTTGGCCAATAAAATGTGGCAAAAGGGACTTTGTGCCAATTCTAAGCCTAGACTTCAAGACTCCTTGCATGCTTTCTCTCTTACCCCTCACCACTGTCTCTTGGAATCTTGTTACTGCCTACAAACAAGACTGGTATGCCTACTGGATGATAAGAGACAGGTGGCCAAGTCAGCCCCATTGTCCCTATTGAGAGTAAGCTAATTTCCAGTCATTAAATGAGGCCATATCAGAGAACAGCTAGCCCCTACAGATCACAGACACATGAATGAACCCAGCCTGGGTCTGCCTAGCCTAACCCATCTCAGTAGAATTGTACAGTTGATCTGTAGACTCCTGAGCAACAGCAAGTGTTTATTGCTTAAAGCCACTGAGGTTTGCAGTGGTTTGTTATGCAGCAGTAACTAACCGATACACTCCCTGCTAGGAGACCTCCAAAGATGTGTTATTTGCTTTCTAGTTCAGTCCCTGAGCATGGGAGGTCCACTACTCCCAAGGCAGAGCTCAAATCGTAGGCAGACTCAAGTTGCAGTGATGACGCTGTATATTGATAGATGCTCCAGTAATCTGGGTGCGGTGTGTACCAGGCAGCTGCACTTCCTGCCACTTACAGAGAATTTGCTGTAATGCATTGTGATGCATTAGCATAATAATTGCTAAGCATTCACAAATGAATAGCTCACTGACTGATGGATTTTGTACAGAATCTGTGAAGGTTACATCGAGGGTGAAAACATTTCACTGTGTCAATGAACATACTTAATTTTTCTGGAAGTGCTATTTAAATTGCGTCTTGCTATGACATTAGCATAACAAAGACATAATGCATTCGTTTATGCTGTAGTAGGAAACACTGCTTTAATCAGTGGACATGATGGTGGGGGGAGGAAGGGATGTGCAGAGAGTGGCCTGGGAGAGTTGAAAGGCAGCCCTATTGGGTCTCTGTGGCCACACAGCAGCGGTCCTGCCCCTGTGGGTCCCGCCCCTGGATTTGGCTCCTGGGGCTCTGGGGGCTCTGGTAGTGGGTGGACCCTGTTTATTGGCTTGTTTCCTTTTCACTGATTTTCTCTTCTCACTGTGTTGGCCACTGAGTCTCTGCTAATGGGTGGGTGGGTCTTGGCTGTCAGAAGAGAAATACTCAGGAGAATTAGCAAGCATTCAAATCTGGCAGGATTTACCCACCCCTTCAGCAGGGCAAAGCGGCCTCCCCAGAATCAGCCAGCTGATCCCAGGAGGCTGTGCCTTGGGCCCTTGGTCTCTCCAGCCTCTCCCCTAAAAGGATTCTCAGGGTTAACACTGCAAACTCCACGAGGAAGCTAGATGATGACTCTATTACCTTAATTTTCTACATTTTCTGCATATCTGGCTCTTCAAGGGGAAATGATTGGAGAAAACAGAGCCTACTAATTGAGCATCTACTGCCTGCCCAGGTACTGAGCTGTCTTTACAGACACCAGCTCAGAGCTTCTCAACTGGCTGTGCACAGAGGCTGGGTTTCATAATTCAGCCTGGGGCAAAGCAACGAAACAGGTTTTCTTTGTGTGAAGATCTCAGTATAACCTTTAGTATAACAATGGTTATACTGGTTAGTATAATAATGGTTATACTCCCTCCTTTGGAGGGAGACACCAAACTGAAGACAACCCACAACTGCTGCTGGTCACACCCTCTCAGACTCTTGTGATTCTGATTGACCCAGGGAGCCCATTCTGGAGATGCTGGGCTGAGGTCAGGACAGAAAGACTAGTGACTCTCATGTGTCCTTTGGCCAGGGGCCCTTCTGGCAGAAGATAGGTAGCTGGGAAGTGAGAGTAACTGGGGAGAGGGTTAATCAGCCCCCCCCCCACCCCTGAAGTAGGGCTCCTGGAAGAGGCCACTTGAGTATCCTAGTGCTTTGGGATTGGGCTGGTATGGAGTGAATGTTGGGGCTCAGACCCAGGTGGTAACTCAGAGCCCCAGGAGAGGAGTTGGGAGATCAGGGGCCATGAGGAGGGGGATGAGAGCAACACCTCATCATCCCCTTAACCAACAGGATATTGAGATGCAGTTGATTTACGCTCCCTGAGTCCCAGTCCTCAGTCCTATGGTTATGAGGTGTGGATAGTGGCTGAGTTTGCCGGGTGAGCCCCTCCACCCTGCCTATTAAGGTTCAAGGCCCATGGGCGTATGGAACAATTTGAGTGAGACCCTACCCAACTGGATTTCCCCAGAGACAGGAAATTCTCACTCCTTGAAGGATCACGAATTCTTTTTAGAATATAATGAAAGTTACAAATCCTTTCCCCAGAAAAATACACGTTTATATACAATATGAAGGGTCACAGATGCCCTGGAGAGCATCTCCAGGTAGGGCCTTCTGTATTGAGAGGAGGTAGCTAAGACTTGAGTCTCTGGGAGGAAGGGAGAGGCAGGCAGCCCTCCCACTGGCCTACAGTGACTCATCCAAATGCCCAAGGTTGGCATGCAATGGTTCACTTCACCTTCTATCTTCCTCTTCAACCACCCAGTGCACACACCCACCCCCTACCCCACACTCCTGTCCTCTGCTAGCCCTGCATGACAGCTCACTGTCTCTGAACACACCACAGGTCTCCCTACTTTGGGTTCCTGCTTCAGACACTCTCTGCCTTTGCTGCCTTAGCAAATTGTATTCACTTTTGGAGTCTCTTGTCTTCTAGGAGACCTTCCTGATATCTTTAAATCCAATCCCATTTAGTCAAATGTTTATTTATTGAGCATTTCTCACAAGCTACATGCTGGGATACAGAAAGGAACAGAAGGGGTGGTCACTGCTGTCATACAATCTACAGGCTATAGGGGAATCAGACCTGGAAATAAGTTTTTACAGGTGTGATGAGTATTATAAAAAGGAGAAGTGTGGGGGAGTTCTGGGAGCATGAGGCAGTAGGGATTTTATTTCATCCAGGGCAGAGTTTCCCAAACTTGGGTCATTTAAATTCCACTTTCACAATTTCTGCCATATCAGCATACCATCTGTAGTATTATTTACTTCTCGTCTTTTTAATTCAAATAAACTTTAAATTCTAAATAGGTTCACTGATCTCAGCCTTGTCCTAAGCAATAGTATGTGTGAAATCATGGGTCTTAAAGTGCTATTTGTGTATTTTTCAAAGTTTAAACTTGTTTTTATTGTGGTAATATATGTATATCAGAAACTTTACCATTTTAATGATTTTTAATGTATGATTCAGTGGCATTAACTACATTCACACTGTGCTGCAGCCGTCACCCACAGCCATTTCCAGAGCTTTTTTTTCAATCATCCCAAACAGAAACTCTGTACCCATCAAACAATAACTCCCCATTACCCACCCCCTCCAGTCCCTGGCAACCTCTATTCTACTCTCTTGTCTCTATGAATTTGCCTATTCTGGATAGCTCACATAGGTAGAATAATACAATATTGTTCCTTTTGTGTCTAGCTTATTTCACTTAATATAATGTCCTCAAGGTTCATTCATTTTGTAGCCTGTATCTGAAGTTCATTCCTTTTAAGGCTGAATAATATCCCACTGGGTGTATATCCCACATTGTTTATCCATTCATCCATGAGGGGCATTTGGATTATTGCCACCTTTGTGCTATTATATGTGCTATTTATATTTTAGTATGTGTTAAAACATATGCATAAGTATTAAAGTAAAAAAGATGGTTTTCTGAACCACTTGTCCTGAGAGCAGAGCCTGAGATAGGGTCTTGAATGCAGGTAGATTATTTGGGAAGTGCTCCCAGGAAACAGGAGTGAAGGAGTGGAGAAAGTGAGACAGGGAAGGGAGAGAAGACAATGAAGTAAGAGCTGGTTATTGCTGCGGGCAATGGGGGCTTGGTCCCACTAAGACCTCCTAAAGAACCAGGTAGAACTCACCTCAGAGTGATCCCACTGGAGGATAGGGAAGCTGGGCACATATCTGCAACTCCCAACACCCATTGCTTGTCTCCCCTCACACTCCCTGGTTGCTCCTGAGAAGCTCAGCAGTGTTCTCAAAGTTTGAGAACATAGGGAGACCCTATTGCACTGCTGGTGGGAATGCAGACTTGTGAAGCCACTGTGGAAAACAGGATGGAATTTCCTTTAAAAATTAAAAATGGAACTGCCTTTTGACCCAGTGATTCCACTGCTGGGACTATGGCCAAAGAATCCTGAAACACCAGTTCAAAAGAATATATACACCCTGTGTTCATAGCAGCGCTTTTTACAGTAGCCAAGATTTGGAAACAGCTAAAGTGCCCATCAGTACATTAGTGGATAAAAAAAGCTGCAGTACATTTACACAATGGAATACTATGCAGCAGTAAAAAAGAAGAAATTCTTGTTTTTTGGAACAGCATGCATGGGACTGGAGACTATTATGCTAAGTGAAATAAGCCAGTCATTGAAAGACAAATACCATATGATCTCACTTATAAGTGGAACCTAAACAACAAAACAAACTAGCAAGCAAAATAGAACCAGAGGCAAAGAAACATGGAATAGATTGACAGCTGTAAGAAGGAAGGAGGGAGGAGGGGATGGGTTGGAAGAAGGTGAAGGGATTAGTCGAAGAGCTCATATATGAAAGACCTATGGGCATGGACAATGGTGCAGGGATTGATTGTTGAAGTAGGGGAGGGTGGTCTGGGTAGAGGGAGTAAAAGGGTAAAAATGGGGACAACTGTAATAGCATAAACAATATTTAAATTAAAAAAAGAAAATAGGAAGAGTCTGGCTTGTACTCAAAGTGGAACATGGGTGGGGAATTGTTCACTACAACTGTACTGAAATTAAGTGAGCTACATCATAAATGTTTGCTACATCATCTAAAACACTTCGTATACCTCATTCTATGTTATGGGAGGGTTGGCCCCAAAAGAAACTGATGTCTTAGCTGACACCTGAAGAAATAGTAGGAGCTATCTAGGCAAAGACTGGTCTTGGAGAGAACAGCTCAGGCAAAAGCCTGGAGCATGGACATAGCAAGACATGTTCCCAGAAGGCCAGCATTGCTGCAGCTGGGAGGAGAAGCAGAAAGATGGCTCCGGGGAGGTGGGCAAGGGACAGATTGCGGAGTACCCTGTGCCTCTCTGATGTCCGTTGCCATCCTTAGAGGCATGGGAGGTCTAGGAAGGATTGAAACAAGGTTGAGGTGTGGATGACATGACCACCTGGTGCTTTGCCTTCCATCTACTCTCTTGGGCAGAGATTAGACTGCCACGAGTCACATACTGGCAATAACTAATTGTCTTTGCAGGGGACTACAGTGGCAGCCCCTCAGGTTTTTGCACTCTCAGGGCCCAGTTGGCACCTGGGTCATGCTCAGAGTTGATGGTGATGGTGGTGGCGATCCTGAGCCAGACCACCATGTGGTTTCCTCGGTATCAATAAATCTTCCTCTGGAGGAAAGAATGCCATGGAACTCAGTCCCACCTCTGCTACCAGCAAACTAAATGACCTCAGGCAAGCCCCTTTCCTTCTCCGAGCCTCAGCTTCCTGGTCTCTTAAATGGGAGTAATAATGTCTGTCTTGCATGGTTGCTAGGCAGATACCATGAGAAAACTTTACCAAGGGCAGAGTAACATGTTTGGAAGCACAGTAAGTGCTCAAGATATGGGTGTTTCCTTTCCCAGTGTCCTCCACTCATCTCAGTTTCCCAAACGTAACCTGGCCCAGCCTGTCAAAGGGAAAGGTCACATAACTGTGGCAGAGGAACCCCTGGAGATGGTGGGAGCCATCATTAGGTTGGGTCCACCTCTCTTTTCTCAACTCCTACTCCTTCCATCCTCTCCGCAGTGTAGCAAGGGGGCAAGATCATTGTTTATTATTGTATTTCCTCATCCAGGAGCTGGCTGAGGTTGAATGGGCCTAGTACTTTTTTCCCAAGGTGATGAACTCAGGAAGGGCTGGGCCATTCCAGAAGGATCTGCCCACTTGCAGCCTGGGCTGGCTCTTTGGACCTGAACAGAGTGGGTTCCTTAGGGCTCCAAGGTAGCTCCGGCCCCAGAGAGGTTCTGACAGGCAATCCCCAGGGCTCCCGAGCCCTGTAAGTTTCCCTTTGGAAACAACGGCTTCGTTGGGATGCTGAGCATGTGGTGGAGCCCATGCTAAAGATGGGTGAGGAACCTCTGCGTGTGGCTGGGCTGGGATGATTGCTGCTGCTAAGTAAATTGCCAGCTCCTCCTCCAACCCCCTCCTGCCTGGCTCCATGATTCATTTTCATTCAGAGAAGTTTAATAATTAGCAAAAGGGATTTCTAACAACAGATGGTGCCTGGCCCTGGGGAGTGGTTCTGCCACAGACATACTTTGCAGAGAGGTAAGCTGGAGACAGTTCTCCCACTCCCTCTAAATGAGTGTCTCCAGGGCTCTGTGACTACTGGGCCCATTTGCATAATGTGGCTGGAAGAAGAGCAGAAGAGAAGGAGGGTGTCAGCAAAGACCACATGGGTGCTGGTGGCTCTGCTGGAGAGAGGATGCCAGGCAGTTGTCTTCTTCACTCTGTTACTCCTCTGGACATCTTCAAGGACAGAAGGTCATAGCTGCTAAGAGCTGTGAGAAACCACTGAAGAGCCTACCTGGGATTGGGGCAAGATAGCATGAATGGGTTAGAAGCCTCAAAAAACTACTAAGAGACTTCTGATGTCCAAGCATAAACTTTTTTCACCAGTCCCCCTCTAAAAGCAGAGCAATTTATTTATATTCTACTGCCCTTATGGTACAGAGAAAGAATTTAGATCTTATACCCTCTTGATTTTAGAAGCCCAACTCCAAGTATCTTGAGGAAAAGGAGAATTGGCAGGCCCTCAAATTGGATAGTATAAGGCTAGACTGGCTTCAGCCATGGATAGACCTAGGGGATCAGGCCATGTCAACCCTGGACTTTGCTTCTGTGAAGCCTAGATGCAGCCTCATTCTCTTCTACAATATAGGCTTTTTTCTACTTGTGTGGGAAAGATGTTTCCCTTGCTAGCTCTAGCATAAACCTTCTGGATTGGCCTGGACTCAGTCATATGCTCATCCTGGAGTAGATGTCTGTGGCGATGAGAATGATCTACTGTGTGATAGTGTGGGCTGGGGGAGAGAGGGGTTCTGAAGCAGCCTTAGCCAAGTTTTCAAGGATAAGCTGAATTTAGATGGGGAATTCCAAGCAGAACAATGGCATGGTAGTAGGTCCTATACAATCATTCATCCATCCATCTACCCTTGTATTCATTCTACAAAACATTGAGTACAATATATGTGCCAGGAATTGAGGTTACAACGGTGATCAAAATAGTATAGCATGTAAGGTGAGTGGTGAGTTAAATGACACAGCTGGATTAGAGCATATGGTAGTGAAATTTGAAAAGGCTGGAAACGTAATTTGGGTAGAGTATGCGGGCCTTAAATACCAGACTCAGATGTTGAAAAGTTTTCCTGAGAGCAGCCAGGCCTAGCACGGTGAGGTGAGCCCCTGGCCACCCATGAACATTATGGAACAACCTCCTGGATCAGATGAGGGGTTTCAGGAGCAGAAGGACCCTATATTGCTCTAACTGTAATGCTCTTGTCCCAGATCTCAGAAGCTGTGCAGTTAGTTGATAAGATTTTCTTAATCACCCCAATCCTTCTACCTTTTTATTAAATCTTGATGCATGCTAACACTAGTCCCCAGGAAGTAGTAGCAGATGCTCAGTTTTCAGGTGTCACACCTGACATTAAGCATCCTTGCCCAGCCTGTTACGCTCATCTTTCACATTTTTGTTGGTGAAAAGACCTGCGTTATGTATTTCTCCCCTGCCAAGATGGAATTTCTTAACAATACTTCATGCTGTTACTTTAGATATGATTTTTTCCCATTAGCGGAATTGTTGTTAGCTCATGCAATAGAGTTCTACCCATCTACATTTTCATGGCATTCCCTGGAGACCACTGTGATTTCTGAGTTTTCCATGCCCAGCATGAGTTTTAAAAGACTTTGTTGCAGCCTAAAGCCAGCGCCCTTGACTTCATTGAACTCTGATCTCCATGTCTCCCTTGATGAATTCCTGCTTATCCTCCAAGTGCCTCTGCCAGTGTCCCCCTCAGCTATGAAGCTCTTTTTGATACCTTCAGAAGATAGTGAAATTTCCCCCACCAAAGGCTTCCAGGACACCTTTCTCATAGCTCTGCCCTAGTACTAACTCCATCGTGAAGGTTTTCATTTCTGTGCCTCTAAGGCCTAGCCACAAGCCTGGCACATGGTTGGGGCCAACAAATATTGAATGAATGAATGAATGAATGAATGAATGAGTGAATGAGTGAATGAATGAATGAATGAATGAATATATCAGTGATTGTGTGAGGAAGTTAATTTCTTGAGATTAGCACTATGTAAACTCTGTTCCGTTAAACTCTAGCAAAACAAAAGCCAGCTCTGTTCCCAGGTGACAGATTTGAACATGGGTCTCACCACAGGTCTTACAGGGGACAAATGGAGTGAGGATGACCAGATGCGGCCCCCTGTGCTGGTTGCCAGGGGCAAAGCTAACTTCCCAAGTTGTTAGAGTCCATTCCTCCCCCTTCCTCCTGGCTGTCTTAAGAAGCTCCTGCTATTGGCAGGGACCTGCTCAGCCCCCAAGGAGGCTGTTGGCAAGGGAAACTTCAGGGCTGATTGAGGAGATGAGCAAGAGGATGCTTGCCTGGTTTTCTGGAAAGGTTGCTTTGTCTTGGGAGCCAGAGTAATTTGGGAGAAGAGAGGGTAGCATTTGCAGTCAATTCCATTAATTAGGCCTCCTCTTGGGGAGCAGAGGGAGTGGAGAGTGGGGCTGGCTTCACAGAGGGCACTCTGATGAGGCCACTTAATTAGTCTGTCTCCCTTGAAAGAGGGCTGGAAAGGCTCTCTGCCTTGGTTTTGTCTCCAGGATGAGTCATTGTTTGCTCAAATTGTCAACTGTCAAACAGTAGTCGAGAGTGCATCTAGGGTAGGGGTGTTGGGGCTGTCCTGACAAACACATCTGTTCCTGAGACACCCACTGTTGAGAATTGGAGGCCATGTGGCTACCAAGTTGCTGACCTGGATGTCTTGGCAGGGGCCCCATGAGGGCCTGGCTGGCCCCATATGGAGCTATGGCTGGGGGACAGGAAGGTGACAGGTTCTAGGCTGAGAGGAGGCTGCAGCTACTGTGATTTGCCCCAGTGCTGGTGGACTGGTGAGGTCTCTGCATATATATAAGAAAGGGTGTTTGAGTCCGAGGTGTTTGAAAAGGAAGATGAAAATATCTTCTGAGCTGCTTAAAACTGGACTGGAAACAGGTTAAAAATGTTCTCTGCTCTTGGCAGAGCTCTGGGGAAAGAATAGCCAATCAACCTCTTTAACAAAGAGCTGCTGACTTGCCCTATGGGAACATGTGTCAGTCTCAATGGCCACCAGTTATCCTGCCCTACAGGACAGTGGTAATGATGGGAGGTGGCAGAGACAGAGGGAGAAAAGTCAAGCTAGAGAGAGAGCATGAACAATAGCAGACAAAACAGAAGGAGACAGATTCATAGAGAGAGACAGGCAGAGAGAGAAAGACAGAGCAGGTGAAACTGTGGGGAAGTGAGTGAATAACAGTGCTCCCATGCTCATGGTGGACACTTCTAGGGAGGTTCCTACCTGCAAGAGACAGACATAGATGTGGTGGCTGGGGCAGCCAGGGGGTCTGCTATGGTCACAGAACACCTGCACCCTGCCAGCTCAGCCTCTCAGTGGGACAGAGACTGGAGCTGAGTCTGGGCTCCGTTCCCAGGTGCCTGGGATCCAGGCCCTTCAGCATAGGCTCACTGGACAAGGATAAGCCATTATTATCAACATTATTCTTTTCATTTATTGAGTGCTTACTATGGGTCGTAAATTCAATATCTCAGTTCTCACAACAAGGATGTATTTTTGCTATTATTAACCCCATTTTGCAGATAAGGAAACAGAGCCTTTGAGAGATCAAGTAACCTGCCTGTAAGAGGCAAAGCTGAGCTTCTAACCCTGGCCCATCTGGTACCAAAATACTTCTTTACTCTTCTGTTCTTCACCATTCATCATGTACCTTCCATGCGCACTGCCTAAGGACTTCTACCCTTGCCCATACCACTCTGGGCCCATCGGCCTGGATTTTTTTTCTTGGTTTTTCATCTGGCTTTTTCTTTACCCCGTGTCCTGTCACCTCTTGCCTTCCCAGACCACGACTCTTTGTCCTCGTGTTGGTTTTTTCCAGCTAGCCAGATATGACCCAGGAGTCTCTATCCCCTCATTTCCAAATATACACTCAAGGGCCCTGAGCTCTACACTGTGGGGTGACCCTTAGGCAGGGGGATGTCAGGTCCTGCTGGGCATGGAGGTGGGAGCAGAAGTCAGGACAGCCCAGAGGAAAGCAACAGAGTCAGAAGCACTTGTGCCCAGGGCTTTGTGCCCAGTAGGAAGGACTCAGGCCTGAGCCCATGGTCCCTCAGCTCTCAGTGGAAAAGGGAGGACCAGGGGCTTGGGGAGAGAATTAAGGCCCACAAAGGCTCTTGTGTGCACTCACCTGCCTCTTCCACTCTATCACTGAATTGATTATATTGCCATTGTGTAGTGGTTAAAAGGGCAGGCCCTGGAGTCAGGATGCCTGGGTTCAAATCCTAGCTCCTCCTCTTGCTAGCTCTGTCACCAGGTGATGATGACACTCACTTCACAGAATTCCTTGGGAGATTAAATGAGATAGTGCCTATAGAGGGGCTCCACACAGACTTGGTACTTTGAAAGAATTCATCAAATATTAGGGATAAGTATCATAAACTTAATTTGTCCTCACCTGTACAGATAGTGACTACATTATATTTATTTCCCCAGGAAAAAAAAAACACATCTGGTAAACACTGGGTATTAGTACATATTTGTTGAATGAATGAATGAATGAGAAACTCACCATGACTGAATCTATGATTCCTCCCTTCCCTGGGAAGTCTGGAGGTCAGAATCTTCATGCAGGTGAGAGTGCTGGGGGTAGTAGGATGGGATGAACACTACCTTGGAAGAAGGTTCTCATGAGGAGGATCCTGAGAAATAAGCTGCCACTGAATCTATGAGGGATCAGTTGTGTCCAGCATGACCATGGGTGTCCAGAGTGACCATGGGTGTCCAGAGACACCCACTTCCATGAGGAAGGGAGAGAAGGCTCTGGCGTGGGTGAGGATGAACCTCGTTCACAAAGATTGGGATCTGCCTTCCCAGTCCTGGCCTTTCAAGCTAGGAATTTCTCTCACCTACCCTCCCGTGTTAGGGGTACCTGAACTGCACTGAGTGGAAAGGCTGTGGCTGTCCTCAGCCTCAGTCCTGCAGAGCCTTGTTAGGAGCTGTCCTTGATGTTGACACCCCAGCCCACACCTTGGTCCTGGCAAAGAGGTTGTGGTCCAGCCTGTTCTGCTGAACATACAAAGGCCCCAGTTGGTTTGGCAAAGTCTTTAGGCTCAATCCAAGTCAAACCATGGCTTGTGTGTCTGACATTTGCCTGGTGGCCTGTGTGAGCCCATCTCCTGCTTGAGACATCACCAATCTGCCACAAGCTGCCTCAGCTGATGCAAGCTGGGCCTGTGGGGAGGTGGTTTGGTGATGGAAAGAAAACACACTGGTTTTATTTGTCCTCTCCTCTCAACACCTCACTTCTGGCACCAGACGCGGGGTGGGGGGGTTTCCATGCAGCAAGCAGTTCTCCAGTTCTTCCAAGACACTGACTGGTGCCCTACAATTTAATTCAATTCATCTCAAATCTACCTGGAGTTAGCATCAGATCCCACAGATTAAGGGCTTAGTCCCAAAAGATTGCTCCCACCTCAGATGCTAATCTCAAGTAGTGGGTCCTTAGGTTCCCACACTTCTGTTTGATTTGGTTATAAATTGAGAGTTCCCACAACCCTCCTCAGGTTTGATAATTTTGCTATAACAATTCACACAACTCAAAGAAATGCTTATGTTTACGGGTTTATTATAAAATAAAGGATATAGGTGACCATCTAGATGGAAAGGTATATAGGGCAAAATCAGGAAGGACCCCCAGTGCAGGAGCTTCTGTCCCTGAGGAGGTGGGGTACACTACTCTCCCAACACATGGTTGTGTTCCTCAACCCAGAAGCTCTGTGAATCCCATACTTCAGGAATTTGATGGAGGCTTCATCACATAGACATGGTCAATTATTCACTCACTCTGTATCTCATCTCCTCCTTCAGGAGGGTAGGGGATGGAGCTGAAATCTCCAAGCTTCCCCTCATGGCTCGGTCATTGTGATGACCAGCCGCCATCTAGGAGCCCACCCAGAGTCTCCTGGTTAAAACAAAAGATACTGTAATCACCCAGGAAATCCAGAAGGTTTTAGGAGCTCTGTATACAGTGTTCTGATCACCACTATATCTGAGTAAATTACAAGGATTATATGAACTCTATGTCAGGAAACAGGTTCAAAGATAAAATAACAGGAACCAGGGTCAGAGACCAAATACAATATTTCTTATCATGTCACAGGTGATGCTTCAGGACAAAAGACAGGTGGTATCATTGCACAGCTGGCTGGACCTGCATCACTGGCTGGGCCTCTCACTGGCCAACACTCCCTGTGGCCCACGGACTCTTGGGACATGGGCCATATTTCTTTTCTAATGCAAAACTCCTGTTTTGGGTGGGGCTGGGAAGTGCCATCTGGCATGACGCTTCCCTGGCTAATACAGCAGTGTGACAGCTCATTCTGGAAGGGCAGATTAATCATTTCTGCCCCAAGTCACCATTCGGGCCAGATTTATGGCGGCGGGAGCACGGGAGCCCCCGACTTTATGGTCTTGTAAATTACAGAGCTGCTTGTGCAAGAGGCAGGCTAGGCTGTAAATCATGCGTAATTGCTTGTAAATTGGGAAACAAATAGTATTTTTGCTTAAATTACCCTCTTTGCAATGTTTCTTAGGGAACTGAGGTTCCACAGAGGACCTTTAACCTCCTTGGGATCAGAATTCCCGTTGAGACTCAGTATCGAGCATCGCAGAGTCTCTCAGAGCCGCATCCCAGCAGGCCTGGCAGTCCTTGGGTCAAATGGAGAAGAATGGATTGCGGTTTCCATAAATCCCTCTCTTAGGCGGGCATCATCCACATGCTCCTGGGACTCCCCTCCCTCTCTCCCTTCATTTTGAATTGACCCCAAGGGTCCCATCTGGCCTCTGGCTGTCGCTGGTCCTCTCCAAGGCTCTGAAGAGACAAGCCCGCAGGAGCGTCAGAGAATCCAGTTTTATTCCTCCTTATCCCCCACACAGAGGCAGTGACTCACCGTATGCTGGTAAGCATCGCCTCTGTGTTAAGATGCTATTTGCCGGCTTTTTCTCATATTTTCCCTTTTCCATGAAATTACATTTATAATCTTTTTGCCTGCCTTGGTCAACTTTGAAGAGTCATTAAATGTGCTGATAGACAGCCCAGTCAATTTTAATTGAATCCAGAATCACAGGCTCCCAGAAGGTTCAGCCTTCAGGGGACCTTGGGGACCACATAATTCAACTGCTTCACTTGACAGGCGAGGAACACACATCTCGGAGAGTTAAGTGACTTGCCCAAGGTCATACTCTGAGCAAGAGCAGCTCTGGGATGAGAACCGAGCCTCCTTTCTCGGATGCCGAGTGCTTTCCGCTCCACTGGGTGGGCCCTCGGGTTCAGCTGTCACTCGTGCAGCTCTGCTGGGTGACAAACCTTAACGGGATCAACAGGCATCTGTTTTATAATTGGGAGAATTAGCAGCATTTCAGAACCTCCCCTAAGAAACTGAGTCAGCTAATGGGCTGGGGCTGCGAAGGGGGAATCTGGCAGCGATGAGAACGTCCGTAAGGGCTCTGGCGTGGGACTTCTGTCAGATCTCTGTGGGGCTCCACTTTTCGAAGTGGCACTTGAGGCTTCAGTTTGACACTGTTGGTTGTGATATGATGCACAGGTCATAGCACGAGGGGTAGCTTCAGGAGGTAGTGGAAAGGACATGAAGAGAGCTGGGTCCTGGCTATGTTACTCACTATGTATGGTCGTGGCCAAGTCACCTCACTGAGCCTCACTTTCCTCATCTATCAAATGGGCGCAGAAGCTTTCCCTCGCAGGGTTACCGTGAAGACTGTCGGAAATTTAGTAAGAGAAAGCGTCTAGGCCAGAGCCTGGCACGTGGCGAGCCCTCCCGCATGCCGGCTACGTCAGCAGGGCAGAGATGCGGGGCTTTGAATCGTAGGTGGCCTGAACTTGCCTGTGATGATCTGTGTATAAGGAGAGCAAGACTGGTGACTTGTGGAGGCCATCCCTGGTCACATGGAGCCTGCGGTCTGCTTTCCTGTCCTCAGGGACCTTACCAGCTGTGCTAGCTGAGGCTGCCAGGTCAAAGCTCAAGGGTACCCTCCACAGGAAGGTCACCTGAGCTCTGACAAATTCTGAGCCCTTAGCCAGCAAATCTCTGGGCAAGTCAAAGGGGGACACCATCTGGGGAAGGACTCCAGCACTGTCCAGAGGGCAGAGGTACAGCAGCCTAACACACCTGCTCCGTCTGCTGCAGGTCTCACTCAGGCATGTGAGCAGCCTGGTGCCCTCAGATGCATGGGTGGCTCTCTGCTTGCCCAGGACAGGCCCAGGGCTTCTCAGGACATCCTGTCTCAGATGGCTTTGTCCATGGGGCCTCCAGGGCCAGGGTGGTACAGAGAGAAGGGTGGTAGGCTTCTCTCTGGGAGAGACTTCTGGCTCTAAACGCTGTCTTCTCACTCTCACCAGCTCATTCCTTGTTCCTGGGGCTCACTGGGGCAGACAGAGGCAATCTGGGACCAGCTTGACGCATTTCATTTTTTGGAAGGCCCTTGCCAACTGTAACCAATCAATGCAGAGTTGCCTCCAGGTGGTACCCACTCAGAGAGCATGAAGGAGGCTGAGGGGCCCCCTTACTGGGGATTGTTTCCTAAAAGACTCTGGGCCTTGGTGGGGTGGGGGATGGGTTCCCACAGAGGCCAGAACCCTCTCATTCCTCTTTGTTAATCACAAGAAATACAAATTAAAAGCAGAGGTTCAAATCCCAGCTCCACCACTTTCCCGCTGTGTAACTTTGGGCAGCTTCCTGAACTTCTCTGAGCCTCAGATGTTCTAGGGAGTGAATAATGGCACACAGGTCAGAGCTGCTGTGAAGACCCAAAGAAAGAAGGCAGAGAAAGAGCATTGCACAGTGCCTGCCACACCAAAGGCATGCTTCACTGTTGCCCTTATTAATGTAACTCCCAAGCCTCTTTGTGGGCACACAGGAAACCATCTGGAAGCGTGACGGGTGTGACTTTCATGTTCAGCCTGGCGTCCTGAGTGTCCTGGTCTCGGGAGGCTGAGCAGGATTGTTTATTCCTGGAGCTGTTTTCTCCATTGCCTGCCTCCCCCAGACATACTTAAGGAGTCAAGTGGGCAGGAGGCGTGAGCGAGATCTGGCAGCCTGAATGTGGAAGACTGGAGGAGCTCCTGTGGACAGACAGATGGAGCAGAGGACACTGGGCACCAGCCTCATGCCCAGGGCCCTGACCCCGGGCGTGGCCTGGCCTGGATCGAGTCTCTCCTCCTCTCCTCCCCGTTCCTGCTTCTTGCTCCTCGCTGATGCTGGTTCTGTCTCCCTCCGTCCTTTCTGTCCTTGCTATGGGCCCTCCTTGCCTCCGCTCACCTCTGATAATTTGGGGCTGTTTATCTATCTCTCTAGCTTTTTTCTTCCTCCTTTTTTATCCATGTGTATTAATCTTTCTCCACCTGGCTCAGTCCCTCCCGTGGCCTCTCCACGCCCCCCTCCCCCTGACCTCTCCACTCCCGTCTCTCTGTCTCTTAGCCTCGCTGCCTCTCTGGGTGTGTGTCTCTCACTCTTTGATTGTCTATTCATTCTTTTCCTTTCTCTCTGTCTCTTTCTCCAATTTACTCCCAGGCCCTCCTTTTCTCCCCCACCCCATTTCTCTGCACTAAGTCCCTCTCCAGCCCCCCGCTCCTTGGGTTAATCAGCCTCCATTGTAGGTGTGTGGGGCTCTGCTCAGGACTCCCCAGGTTTTCTCCTAGACCCGCTGGGTGGCTTGGCTCTCTCTCTCCCTCCCTGCCCTTTCCCCCAGAAACATCATTTCTTTTTCCCCCAGAAAAGGGTGTTGGGGCTGAGTCTGACCTCTTGGGACATGTACCTGGGGGCTGGCCTTTGGAGCAGAAGGAGAGTGAGAGGGAGCAAGAGAGCCCTGAGCCCGGGACCCTCCACCTGCAGCGCTTTTGCGCTTTTCTGAGCAGGGACAGAGCTTCCACTCAGTGAGGTTCATTAAGCCCACTCTGTGCCCAGTGCTGTGAGAGGTACACAGGAAATAAGAGGGTGCCTCCTTGCGAGATCTTTCCATCTAGTTGTGAAGCTAATACAGGTAAACTTGTTCAGGGGCAGGTGCTGGGTGGTTAGGGCACAACAGCCATCTGCCACGATGCTGGGATTGTCAGGGCCAAGGGCAAAGCTCTCACTAAGGTCTGGCCAGCCCCAGCCCCTTGCTCAGTCCTTCCTTGGGTCTCCATTCTTTAGAAACTTTCCATGTCTTCCCCCCCAGCAACCTGGATTCGTGTCCTTGGTTGGCACCCCGGGGCACCTGTCTTGGGCTCTCACATGGGTTGTCACAATATTGAAACCGCCTGACTGTGGCCTCCCTCAGGCTGGGCATTTCCTAAGAGCAAAGACAGGTGGCTCCTCCGGTTCTTGCCGAGTCCCCAGCACCTAGCACAGTGCCTGACACTGGGGAAGGGCACATTCTGAAGAGCTGTTGGCAAATGAGGAGATGTGACTTGAATGAAAGTAGGACAACCTTGACGCAAGGGTCTTTGCATCCTTCGGCAAAATGGTTTTGTCCAGCACACCCCAGCCCCGCCGTCTCGAGGCATCGCTGTGGGCTCCTGAGGCCCGCACTGAGCCAGCCGGCTGAGGGAGGGAGGAAGGAGGGAAGGCCTCCCTCAGGGCTCTTCCCAGGGCCAGCGTCCCTGCTCTCTCTTTGGAGCGGCTGTTTTCTAGAAGGTGCCAGCTCTCTTGGTGCCTGTTGCTGTCTTTGTCTCTGCCCCCAGCTGTCTCTCTGTCTGCCGCTGTCCTCTTCCTCTCCTGGTTTTTTTTTTTTTTTCCTCTCTGATGGGATAATTATGCTAATCAGACTGTCAGAACAAAGATAATTTGCGGTGGGCTATTTCAGACTTTGGAATTCAGGCCGAGACCCCTTTCCTGCTTGCCTCTGCATGCCCCTTAACCCCCAGCCCGGGCAGGTCCGTTGAGGGAGGGGTGGTGGGCCCTCGGGGGCAGGAATGAGGGTCCTTGTGAGTGTGCAGGCACACTGCCCAGGGCCCACTTATAGGCACAGGTACACTCTGCACCAAGTGTCTGCAGAAACCAGCGGAACACAGAGAGGCGATGGGAGCCGCCGTCCCTGGGATGTGAGAGCTCACAGCAGGTCATCTCCATGTGTCTGGCCCCAGCTCTGGGGTGACCGCTGACCTGCCCCAAAGCTCCAGTGGTAGTGCCATGTGCATGACCGTCCCTGGCAAAGGCCAAGTCTGGGGGGGGGGTGCATTGTGACTGCCTACACCCCCATGAATGCTGGGCCTCACCTGGAGTGATACAGAGGAGTCTGCTAGATATTGTGCTCTCTGAGCACAGGACCTTCATGAAAATGATGGATGGAATGAATGCATGATAAGTGAATGAATAATGAATGAGTGTTAACTTGAAGAAAGGGGATCCAAATCTTAAAATCGTTTTATTTCAGAAAACTTCAAAATATGCCAAAGCAGAGAGACTAGAACAGCGAGCCCTCGGGGCTCATCACCCGTTGTCCATCAGCAGCTCCCGGCCGGCCTCATCCGTTCTGTCTCTGACCATCCCCGAGTGACCCGTGTCTGCGGGAGCTTCCGCTCTGTGCTCCCACTCACCTGCCCAGGGCTGCTGGGCCCAGGGATGCTGGGCCCAGGGCCAGGCTCTATTAGGAACATTTCAAGACCTCGCCAGGATGGGCCATGGAGTGCTCTGGTCAAGGGAGTGGTGTGGGAGTGGACTTGGCCTTGGGTGGCCCTTTTCCTGGAGCTGGAAGCCCTTCTGCCCGCGCACTGGCCTTCCTTCCTCTCTCTGGTGTGCGCCTGGAATGCCGCCTGCCCAAGACATTGCGGCGGTTTCACAATCGAGGTGTTGAGTCATTTAAATGGCTGTTGGTGAGATGCTACACTGACTCATTTAATCTTCCTAAGTAACTTTCCTCTTCCGGGCTTGTGCTCATGCAGCACCTCGGCCCAGGCTCTGGCCAAGGCAGCTGCAGGGCCCACCAGTCACACCGCCGTCCCCCACCCCAGGCCTCTCTTCCCTCTCCGCGGCCCCGGTTTAGGCTTGTGATGACTTACCTGGAAAGAGAGGAGCTTGCTGTTGGAAAGGGTGGGTGGGTATCAGAGCACTCCCACTGCCCAGGCTGAGTGCTGAGGTGGATGAACAGGATGCCATGGCTTGGGACTCCTGCCCCACTGGCTGCCAAGGCCGTCTGGGAGTTTGGGAGAGGGGGTGACACCCCAGACTCTGGCTCTTGGCACTGTCACCAATCAGTTCTGAGAATCCAGTCTAAACGATGGACCTTCATCGTGGAGACCTTGGCCTTGGCCGTGTCTAACCCTCGTGGGTGACCAGCCAGAGCACTAGGCTCTGGCACTGTTGGCCAGGAGGGAGGGGAGGGAAGAGAGGCAATAAGGGGGTCCTCGTGCAGAAGGTCAGAACCCTCTGTGGATGCACCTGTGAGTGCCTGTGTGTGCCCTTGGAAGGCATGTGTGCACATGTGTGTCTTTGGTCCTAAATGTCTTGGTGTATTTGATGCATTCATGTCTATACAGCATGTGACAGGGTGTTTATGTGCCTTCTGCTATTGTGTCCGCATGTATGTGTGCCTCAGTATGTGTGCTTTTGCGTGCTCAGTGTATATCTGGATGTGTTGGGGTGTGCATATGTGTGTTGGTGTAGCCTGTGTGATGGCCTTCTCTGTCTGTTTCTCTGGCTATGCTTGTGTGTGGGTGTGTGTGCATGTGCCCTGCTTTTCCATGGATCTGGGCAGCATGTGTGTGTGAGCAGGTCATGTATGGCTCTGGAGGTGTGTCTGTGCACAAGTATGTGTGCCACGTGTCTGTGCCTCTGTGGTGACATGAGGGATTGGGTGACTCAGGGCCGTGTTTCTGTGTACTGTGTGCTCTTTCTCAGTCTATGGTCCTCTGTGCCTCTGCCCGCCAGTTCGTGTGCTGGCCCACAGGTGAGCACGTGAGCACACGTGTGCTTCTCAGGGTGCTTGGGGGATATGCAGCGTGGGGTCAGGCCCCGCTCCCACATCCCGCGCCTGCCCCTTCTCACCCTGCTGGCAGGGTTGACAACAGCCCATGCCAGGCCCCACACTAGCCAAGTGGGCTGTCACTTATCTGTAGCTGCCTTTTTAGAGAGGGGGCAGCTGGCTGGCGGGCTGGTGTGTTTGCCCAGCCTCAGCAAACTGGTGCACTCCAGGCCCTTTCTGGGCACATCCCGCCCTGCCTTTTGCTGTCTAAAACACCGCCACCCGACGCAGGGCCAGCTTGGCCTTCCCACCTGTTCTTGAAGGAATAGGCCTGGACCCAGGTTCTTTCTCCCTGCCTGTCCCTTCTCCTATGGGCCTGTGTATGTGTGAATGTGTGTGCACATTTGGGTACACATGGGAGTGTGTCCCTTTGTGGATACCAGCAGGCACTTGTCCATTCTGCCCTTTTTGTGGCCTGAACTTGCGTGTCCCTGTGTGTCTGTGCCAGGTTTCATTGGCAATATGTATGTGTGTGCCCTTGTGTACATGCAGATGTACACACATGTGTGCACACATGTGTGCACATGTGTATCTGCATGTGTGTGCACACGGTCTCCCCGTAGTCTTCTTATACTAGTCTGGTTAAGCCTTGGACCTGTGTGTGTGTACATGTATGTGGGTGTGTGCGCACTCTCTGCCCAGCCTCCTTGCACTAAGCAGGTCAAGCCCAGGAACATAGATGTGTCCTCCCACCTGTTTTCCTGCCTCCAGCCTCAGCCCCTCCCCTCACCCCCAGACATCCTGGAGACCCACACACATGGCTCACTGCTGCCCCCTCAAAACACTCTGGTGGCTCCCACTGCTCACTCCAGGAAGACCACCTGCTTTATGTCAGCCTTCAAGGAGGGGCACAAGCTGTCCTCTTACTGCCCCTCTGATGAGCACTCGGGCCTCTGCCTTGGCTGTGGCTTCTGCCACAGAAGGGAATCTGTGCACCTCCCTTGAGCAGGTTCTCGGATGAGCTCTGGGCCCGGGAGATGCAGGCAGGAGCAGCCACTGCCCAGCATCCTGGACCACCCAGGCTGGTGCAGTGGCAAGACCCCAGACCTGGGGTCAGCCGAGCGTGGTCTTCCCAGCAGAGTGCCCTCCCTTCCTCTCGGCCTGGAGAAGTCCCCCGTCCCTGCCACAGCCCCTCTCCCGGGCATTCTCTTCTGATAACCCAGTTGTAGTTGCACTCTTCCTGCTCCTCATGCCTACATGGCAGCATCAGACCTCACACTCCTGGGAGGTCCCTTTCCTTCCAGGGACAGTGGGTTTCCTGAACCAGGCTGAGCACAGCAGCCAGCACTGAGTTAGGGGAGGAAGGCCAAGGTCAGTCTGACCGCAATGGCAGCACCCTAGGGAGATAGAGGCCCACCTATGGCTCCCAGGTGTCCTTAGCGCAGTGTTGGGGGGTGACCCTCCTGCCCCTGGTTATTTTTTCTCCCACAGTTCACCTGATTGCACAGACACATGGCACACACGCTTGCACACAGGCGCATGGTGGACGGAAGCCCTCCCTGACCACCACGGCTGAGTTAGGCTCCCCCATTCACCGTTCTCTATCTTCACATTTTGTCTTCTTTTGTTTCTAGCACTTATGCAGTTGAGTAGTCACTCATTCGCACACATTTTTATTGTCTGTTTGTCCCACCAAGCCCTGAGCTCTATGAGGGCACAGACCATATCAGTTTACTCCCACAGGGTACCCACAGTGCCTATCATGGAGCCTGCTTGGCATGCAGTAGGTGCTCAGTAAGTGTATAAATGAATAAATGAGGGATTGCATAATGGCATTCATTTTCCAACCCTATGAGGGATCCATTTTAGAGATGAGAAAACTGAGGTTCGGAGAGGCTCAGAAACTCACCAATGGTCACAGAGGTAATAAATGATGGAGTGGGGATTCAACCCAGATTTATTTGACCCAAAAGCCTAACCCCATTTATTCATCTCTTCATTCGTTCAGTGCCTGCAGGGTGCTGGGAGCTGGGCACAGACGAACCATCTGCCGTGGGTGCCCTGTAGAAAGCACCGCAGGAGGTGCTGGGGTCCCTGAGGAGACTTCCTGGGGGAGGGGCTCTTTGAGTGGGGTTTTGAGGGATGTGTAGGCTCTTGTCACCGTGTGGCGCATATCGTACAGCAGAATGAGCACTGGACAGGGAGTCGGGAGGCCTGAGCGGCCATTCTCTACCGCTCCCCGTCCTGTGACTTGGAGAAAGTGTCTGGAACCTGCTTTCACATCTATAAAGTAGGGCCTTCTTCCTTTCTGACAGTGCGTGCTCGGGCTGATGGGACTAATTGGGAGGACCTTCATTTCCCTCTCAGGGGGAGAGAGAGAGAGAGAGAGAGACAGAGAGAGAGAGAGAGAGATAGAGAGAGAGAGAGAGAGAGAGAGAGAGAGACCTTACAAAGGTCCTAGAGGGGCTGTTGGGCAGAGCGGTGAGAAGCACGGAGCCGCCTCCCCTTCCTTCCCCAGGCGGCTGCCCTTCTGCATCCCTGCCCCTGCCCTTCATGGCCCTCTCCTTCCTCCCTCTGCCCCCAGTTTCTACTCCCTTCCCACTCTCCTCTACTTCCTCATCCCTCCTTCTCCCTCCCCCTTTTCTTTCCTCCTTTTCCTGCCCCTTCTCCATCTCCTCCCTTTTCCTCTCCTTCTGCGCGGCCCGAGGAGGGGGGAGCACAAAGGGTAGTCAAAGTTAATTTAGGCTCAAGTACCTGGTCACCTAGAAACAAGGCCAGTCCCTGGGTGCAGGGCCTCAGCTGTGGCCTCATTAATCTGCGTGAGCCTGGCATCGGTGGTGCCGATGTAAGTAGGACAGAAGCCACGCTGCATGGAGAGGGGGCCTTGGGCCCTGGCCACGTAGCCCCCAGCAGTCACATGGCCACCGCCAGGTGTGCAAAGGGAAGAAGATGAAGGAGAAGGAAGGAGAAATGCAGACTCCAGGGTATGTGCTGTCCCTTCCTCCATGTGGCCCTGCTCTTAAACCAAGGGCCCTTGGGTATCGGCTGTCCCTTTCTTGCACATGTCCTCGATCTTGGTCCACTCGTCTTCACTCTGAAGGCAGGGCTGTGTTGTCCTCTCAAACGTGCTGCGGAGCCCGGAATCACCTGTCCCAGCCTCTGCTTGCATGACCTGACCCTCAGAGGACTCCTGTGTCCTTCTTCACAGTGACCCAGAGCAGCTTGGCCTCCTGGCCCAGCCCACTCCCTCCACAAAGCCACCTCCTCTTGGTTGCACGATCCACACTCCCTTTCTTGGGTGCTCTGGGAAATACTTCGTTGGGATCCGAGTACATGTGGTTTACCCTGCCTTGGCTAACATTAAAAAAACCTTCGATCCCAACCTGCAGCCCTGCCTCCCAGACCTTATCTGCCCCCTCACTATAGCATCAGAGACCCCCAACATCCCAAAGGGGTACGTGTGTGATTGGCAGGTGACAGCACGAGGCTGTTCATGAGATCAGCTCCCACAGATTATGGCCCCCTCCCCGCAAAGCCACAGTTCTGTTCTCCAGCTGGGGAAACGCTAAGTTTTCATCAAGACAGTCACGCTGAGGGAAATAAGTCAGACGGGAAAAGTGGAGAATGAGATGATTTCACTCATATGCGGGACATAACACTGAAAGCAGCAAATGAACAAACACTCAGACACAGACAGCAGTAGGGTGCTTACCAGAGGGAAGGGGGGTGGGAGTAGTGAAGGGTAAGGGGGTCCAGTGCACGGTGACAGGAAGAGATTAGACTTTGGGTGGTGAACACACAGTGTGATGTACAGATAATGTGTGATAGGGTTGTGCGCTCAAAACCTATATAATATTATTAACCAATGTCACCCCAATAAATTTAATAAAACTAATTTTAAAGACAGTCTCTAAGAATAAAAGGACCAATCTCATGGAGCATCTGGCCTTTACTAGAGAAAATTGGGCGTCGGGGTCCAGGGCACTGGCTGGGCCACTCTTTCTGTCACTCCTGCGGCCGCTCTGTGCTGCCCGCCAGCCACGCGGCCAAGGGCTGGTGCGGCCACTCCCAGACACAGGTGGCCAGCCCACGCCAGCTTTGTCTCCCACACACCTGACCTACCAGAGAGTGCGGGAAGATGGGTTCAAACCCTGGCCACAGCCTCACTGCCCAGCTGTTAGGGTTTGCCAAGGAAATTATGGAGCAACCCACATTTTTTATGGGAAAGTGTTTTGTTTCAGTGGGAAAATATCATTTTATAAATGGAGAAAAGACCGGAAGGACCTATACCAAGATGTGGACAGTGGTTTTTCTGGATGGTGCAATGGTGTTGTTAACTTTTTTCTTTGTATTATTTAACAGACGTGTGTTTTGAAAGCAAGCATCAGTACGTTTAAAAATCTGGGTCGGAATGCCAACTTGATCAAGTGTCAGCTGTGCTCTCTTTGGCAAGCCGGTTCTCCTTTCAGAGTTCCAAGTTCTACACTGCTAGGGCTGGGGTGATAAAAATTATCTCATAGCATTGTTCCAGGAAGGAAAATGACGTGTGTACATGTGTGTGTGTAAAGCGAGAATTTATACACATTTAGAACAACTCCAGTGTCGTGGGTGCACAGAGGCACTCCAGGGCCAGGTGGCCTGAGGCTTACCAGCTGTGTGACTTTGGGAAAGTTGCTCGACCACTCTGAGCCTGTTTCTTGTCTGTAAAATGGGGTCTGGGACATGTTCCATGTTGCTGGCTGAGCCCTTCCCTGGGTCCCACCCTCATCCCTCAGGTGAATCTGGCCTTGGGCCCATTTCTGTCTCCCCATAGACCTCGTGACGCCTTCCTTCAGTCTGAGCTGCCTAGCAGTGACCTTGACCCACCCTCCTCGGGGAGGCTCCAGGAGCTGCCTTCTGTATCCTGGACCCTGAGCATCTCTCAGCTCAAGGAGTGTCTGTCTCAGCTCCAGCAGGACGGAGGACACCCCACCTCACCTGTGGTCAACCTTGGCCCTATGTTTAGAATAGCTAGCTACTGCCCACCCACCTGGCAGGCAGTGAGCTGCAGGGCTGGAGAGACGGAGGTTGGGTGGCCCTTCCCCAGGGCAGTGACAAGCTGATGGAGAGTCAGCTGCTCGCCAGGGCTGAGCTGGGCTCCTTCACCAGGCCTTGCTGGTAACGAGCAGGCAGGAGCCTTGCACACAGATGGCCCTCCATGCACTCATAATTTGCCAGAATAAATAGTTATTATTAATCTCCCCTGTGTTTTCCTTTTTCCCCTTCCTCTCCCATTTGTCCCAGGCTGATGAGGAGTTGCTTAAAGGCAGGGGCTGACTTTTACTTATCTTGTTACCCCAGTGCTTGGTTCAGGACCTAGCACATAGTAGGTACACTTTCAGCATGAAATCATTTACATAGTTGACCTCTTCTCCATCACAGGAGCTCATCCAAGAGATCGATACACAATAGGGTTTTGGCTAACACAGGCTGGCACACAGTAGGTGTTTTCTCAGCTTGGAGCCTGGCACAGAGTAGGGCCTCTCCCAATATAGGACCTGGCACACAGTGGAACCCATCCAACATGGTGCCTGGCACACAGTAGGGCTTTGACCAACCCAGAGTTTGGCTGGGAGTAGGTAAGTTTTGGAAAAATGTTTGCTGAATCAAGTTTTCATTCTCTTTGCTGTACTCAAGAAATATTTACTGAGTACCTAGTATGTACCCACTTTTGTACCAGGCAGATAAGACCAGAGACCTTTCATTCTTTTTAAAAGACCCTGCAGCCAAGTGATGAAACAAGATCCAGAGGCTGGCTGAAGTAGGTGTAAGGAGGGTGGCTGCCTGGAGGAGGAGTTACTGGAGATGGGTCAAGTTTCCCATTTCGGCCAAAGTGCAAAGGCGAGTGACAGATGCATGGGTCCCCTGGGGACAACTGTGAAATGTTACTGGTCGCTGCAGCAGGTACAGAGTGTGGGGTAGCAGGGCAATCGTTCATGTGCTCAGCAAGTATCAAGGGCCTGTGACTCTGCTGGACCTGATCTGGGCCCTGGTGATGGGCTCTGAGTACAACCACCCCTGCTTGCTAGGGACAGGAGGATGGGAAGTCCAGCGTGTTGGACATCAGCTGTTGACAGTGCTTTAAGGGGCTGAAGGAGACCAGAGGGGTGAGCTCTTTCAAAGGCATGGCATGGCATGATACAACGGCGTCTGAGGTGAAACGAGACCAGAAAGGGCAGGGCGCAGGGTAAGAGGGAGAGAAGCTGACAGACAGAGAAAGGGAGGGTGGGAACCCGATTGCCAAGGGCCTTGGACACCACGGTGAAGCATTTGGACCTGATTCCGTAGGTGGCGGCCAGCCTTTGAAGGTCTTTGAGCAGAGGTGGGACGTGACCAGGGCCTTAGGAAGAAGAACCTGGCAGAACTGGAGGCAATGGTCCAGGTGGGAGGTGACAGTGATGACGATGAGGACAAGGGCCCCAACTCAGGTGCTGGTGGGGAAGGGGAAGAGGAGGCGCAGATGCCATCGGCCGTTACTGGTGGAACTGTCTGGTCGTCGGAGGTGGAGGCAAGAGGGAAAAAGCACGAAGGTGGATGAGGGCGAGCGGAGCCCCCTGGTGAGAAATGGAAATACCAGGCCTGGGGATGGGTTGGGAGAGCAGACTTCCGTCCCTCCTGAGATTGTCGTTCCTTCCCCCTCCCCCACAGCCTCTTTTCTCCTCTTCCAGCGCCTCCCCCTTCAGTCCAGAAGCCACGACCCAAACTGGGCACCTTGTCTTCCATGTGTCCTTCCTCCTGCTCCCCTGTCCTTTCCCACCCCTTCGGAACCAACCTTTCTGGAGGAAATATTAAAAATCGAATTGTCGAGGTCTCTGGGGGGCACCTGGCTGCCTGCTGGGGTGTGGACAATGGCTGAAGCGAAGTGCCCTGGTTTTTGTGTCGGGCATAATAGGGCTTGCATCCTCGTTTACAAGGCGGCACGCCGCTGGGTGGGTCGTTCAGGGCCTCTGAGCCGCCAATTCCTCACCTGCAACGTAAGGCCAGCACGGGGCCTGGCGCCAAATCAGGGTTCGGTGAGGCGTGGCTGTTGCTATTGTTGTCGTTACCATTATTGTTATTGATTAACCAAATGGGGCTGGTCACAAATGGATCCTTCGGACAGCAGAGCCACCCTTGCAATCAGCCCGATCTGTCCCGATGACGTGTACACCCAAGTGTGCCAAATCCCCGCCCCAGTCCGGCAGCGCAGTAGCCACACTCCAGGTGCCCTTTCTACAGCCCGCAGCAGGCACCAGGTTTTCAGTCTCCCTGCAGGAGGCCCAGTGGGCGCTGACAGGCTCTCTGCTGCCTGCTGGAGCTGCACACTTTGAGTTGCTCCCAGGCCAGGTCCCCAGCCTGCACTGTACTGCCCCCAGAACCTCTGTCCCTTAGGCAAAGGACAGGTGTCCCACTGGATCCCTTGGGACACAGTCCTGTCTGTCAGCCTTGGGCACCAGGTGTCAGGACTTCCCTGGGAGGCACTGGGTGCAGACCCAACTTCTGTCTCTGGCCTGGCCTGGGGATGGGGCTGTAGCTTTAATGGTGGCACTTCTGCCACCCATCCCCCACTGTCCACAGGCCAGCATCTGTCCTGGCTGCACTAACTCAGGCTGCCTCTCAAGTTCTGCACTCTTTTTTCCCCTCTGGCTCATTACCTTGAGCAGAGACCCTGGCTCCTCTCCCAGACAGGAGCTTCCTGGGAGGCAGGAGCTTTGTCACCCTTGGGGAAACCAAGGTACCACAGAAGGTGGGACTCCTTGAGACACAACAAAGCTTTGTCCCCAGGGCCCCAGGAGAATGAGAGGCACATCCCCATCCAGCATGGGATGGTCAGAAGAGTAGAACACCCAAAACTACCACTCATCTGCTCCGTGACCTTGGGCAAGTCACCCAACCTCTCTGAGCATCTCTTTCCTCAACTCTGAAGTAAGACTAGTAATTCCATCCCCACAGAGCCAGCATGCTGGTTAAATGAGATTGTAGACACAAAGCTGTGGCATGCTGGGGAATATTGGTTTTGTATTAATAATGCCTGAGTCGGAAAGCCCCGGCCCTGACTCGGACCTGATGGACAACTCTGAGCCTTCTGTAGTTTCTCTCTGGTCCCCAGTGTCCCACCTGTTGCATGAAGGATCAGTCTAAATGATGTTGCAGGGTCAGTCTTTACAATGTTACCAGTCCCTGCACACTCTGAAAGTCTGTGACGGACACCTGAACTTTTCCAGTCCCTGGCAGAACCTCAAGGTCTGAAAGCTCATCTCCCAGGCCTGGTCCTTGAGCTGACTCAGGCTCCTCTCTAGCTGCCCAGCCCCAGTCTGCTCCCCCCGGCCCCTCTCCACTCCACTTAAATGGGCCCAACACCCAGAAAACTCATTGCTGCGACTCCAGCGTTTATTTGGAGACAATACAAGTCGATTGAAACTGCCGAGTCAGGAGAAACATGCTCCACTTAGATCTTAAATGAGCTCCATGCCGGCCTTTGATGAGGCCCGCTGGGGAAAGGCATCCACCTTTGTGCCACTGATCAGCCACTGTGAAGAGGCAGGACCAGCCAGGCACACCTGCCCACAGGCTGGAGAAGCTGGGAGGTCTCACCGGACCTTGACCTGGTCCCTCTGCTTGGCAGCCGGCCTTTCTGGTCTGAGAGAGCATCAGGTTGGCTCAGCCGCTGCTACGGCCATACTAAAAAGGTGGCACTAGCCACCGAGAACCAGGCTCCTCCTGTGTCCTCTCCCAGGCATGGGCTGAGCTCTCTGCAGTGGAGGCTGCAAAAGGTTTGTAGTGAGGTTTCCCTCACTGAAAAGCAGGGTAGCCTTGAGAGTCCAAGCTATTCTCCCATTTTACAGATGGGAAACTGATTTAGACCCACAGCTCTCTGACTCTCGGAAGCCCATGGAGTTCACAGAAGAGGATGTGAGGGAGGGGCTGCAGTGGAGGCTGAGGTGCACTGTATGGGAGATTTCTCCCAGAAATGCGAGGTCACAGGAATCAGGACCCGGTGTCTCCCAGTCCCTCTGTCCTCATGCTATGGGTCCTGGGAGCAGATCCTCTGCAGCCCAGAGAACACTCTCTGCTGCTCACTTCTCCTCTTCTCCTTTTGTTTTCCTCCCTCCCCTCCCCCTGCTCTGATACTCTGCAGCCCTCCATTTCCTGCCCCGCCCCCAGATTCCTGTCCTGGAGCTAGGGCAGAAATCAATAGGAGGCCCCTGACCCTTGCAGCCTGGAGGGCCTTCCAGCAAAGACACCCCTTTGCCATCCCTCATATTAGTCCCCAAGAACCGATCTTCTGGATGTTCAGAATTCACCTTCCAGCTGTGCCTTCCAGCTCTTCGTTTACCAGCAGACCTGGCCCTGGGAAAGTTGCTCTTCTGCTCCCCTCCTTCCCTCCCTTGTTAGTTCAAGGCCCCTCTTCCTGTGGGGCTGGGATTTTTAAGACTTGTTTGGTTGCTGCCCTCTGAGGACCCCAAGCCTGGGGGGCTCTGTGCATCCCAGGTGGAAGGGGCTGAAGCGGGGATCCCCTGAGACACAGTTCTCAGATTTCCTCCCATACCCGATCTCTAGTGTGGGGTATGGGTCCTGAGCTGGCCTAGTGCCTGGGGAGAAAGTACCAAGAGGCAGGGGTCTTACCTTCCCCAGAACTTCAGACCCGACTGAGGTCTCTGTCTGGGAGTCAAGCCTTCATCTGCAGCCAGGGACCTGGCAGGTTCCTCAAACAGGGTAGGCCCAGTGTATGAACCAGACCAGCCCCTGGTTGGGCAGCAAAGGCAGAGATGGCATCCCAAGCTTAGCAGGGCTCCTCCTAGACTGTTAGCTCCTTGATGGCAGGACTCATGCCTTCTCATCCTGGAGCCCCCAGGACAGTGGTCCTGCACAGGGCTTGACAAGATTGGACATGAATGAATGACCAATAGCTGACTGTCATTCATTCACCTATAAGCATTCATTTCTCTTTTATTCATTTGATTATGTATTGTCTACTCTTGCCAGAGATTTTCTGGTCCAGATTCTTAACATGTAATTATCTCCAGGGCAAGGACCAGGGAGAGACTAATGAGGGGCCTCTGGCACAAAATTTAAGGGGACACTCACTCTCAGGGTCGTGTGAGTGTCTGATTATTTCGCCTCCTGAAAATAACCTTGCTGGTAGGTATCATCATTTTCATTTCATAGGCGAGGAACTGGAGTCAGAGAAAGGCTAATTACTTCCCGTGCTCACCTGGCTCGTAAATATTTGTGGCCAGATCCTATAACTCCAGTGCCTCTGTTCTTCCCCCCAATGCTCCTTGGTTTCCCCGCTTTGCCTGACCTCTGAGCAGGACCCTGGCACAGGGGAGGGAGGAAGAGTGGCAGCCACTCACTTCTTTCTGTTTTCTGCACCCCAACCCCATCTCCTGCACACTGAGCACGGACCAGCTACCAAGGGTTTAGTCCCATCTCCTCTGCTTAGCAGGGGACAGAGACCTTGGGCAAGTTACTCAAACTCTCAGTGCCTCAATGTCTTTATCTGTAAAAGGGGACCAAGTCCTCCTTATTTCATGCGTTGCAGTGAAGATTCTACTGCATACAAATATTTAATATGTACAGCACTTAGTGCCAGCCACTAGCAAGCTTCCCAGAATTGTTAGCCATTGTTTTTAATACTTGGGTAATCTATTATCACCCAAAGGTGGGTGGTGTCTGCACTGAACCCCAAACCCTTGGGCCATGGAGCCCCATGGGTTCAGTTCCTGCCTCCCTCTCAGGTTCAGTCCCCATATCCCCAGGGCTAACAGCATCCAGGGTGTTACCTCAACTTTCCTGGGATGACAGGTCACCCCAGAGTCCATGGGAGGTGGAACAATGGGTGGGGTTTGGTCCCTGACATCCCAGTCTCCTCCAGCTCTAGGCAAGGGAACAGCTTCCCTGACTGGAAGCAGCTTGAGCTCTCCTGGAATTCACAGGAGATTGGGAGAGAGAGACAGAGAGAATTCACACTTCGGTGAAAATGTGTTTCAAACAATTAGCAGGTCTTTGCTGGAGGAGCCTTTGAAGTCGAAGCCCAGACTCATCTCGGTGAAGGATTTCCCCAGAACTGACAGGCTGGCAGACACTGCCTCCAACTCGGCCCTTCCTGGACTGCCAGGGGCTCCTGGCACTGGGCTGGCGCTGGGGGGACTCATGTGAGTCCCTCCACTGTAGTGGCTCCGGCGTCCTGTCCAGCACAGAATGCTGCTGCGCCCGTAGTTAGCACAGAGGAGCTGGGCTTCCGCTGAGGTCCTGTGTCAAGTCCGTGGGATTTTTCTCGTCTCCAACTTTCTCAACCCACAAGGATAGGGTAGCTGAAGTCTTTGACTGTGAACTTGGAGCTCTTGCATCTTTGCACTGTGCCTGAAACTGTGTTGAATAAATGTATAGATTTCTCCAATGATTGGCCCACCTGGGGACAGGCAGGGTGGGAGGGGAATGGGCTAACGGGTCTCCAGGGCCCTGAGCTAACCCTCCCTTCCCCTGTAAGGTCTGAGGTTGCAGGGGGGCGAAAGTTGGGTCCTGGTTCTGCTCCCCTTTTAGCTGCACGATCTTGAGCAAGTCAGTTACTGCATCTCCATTTCCCCACGTATGAAATGGGTGAATTTGTCTTTATTTTGCACAGCAGTTGTGAAGATTAAATGAGATAATGCCTAAAAAGTGCCTGGCAGGATAAGTGCTCGTGATTTATTGGATGCAAGCTATGCCTCTTATTATGACCTCTTCTTACAGAGCCAGAGTGGACTGTCACCACGGTGGGAGTGTGGGAGTGGCCCTTCACGCGGCATTCCTACTCCACGAAGCTGGGGAGGGGAAGGAAGGGCAGACAGACAGCTGGGATGGGAGCTGAAAGGGCCCGTCCCCGCTCTTATGCTCCGTAAAGCTGCCTCTCCCCCCAGCCTGGGCCTCTGGTTTCTGTTTGATTCCCTTTCTCTGACATTCCATCCATCATCATAATTGCTTCTCCCAAAAAATGAATTTGTAGTTGATTTCTTCAAAAGAGGGAATCAGCCAGCAGATAAAAAGGTTGTTTTATTTAATTTACATGAAGAGGCCGCCTGCTGCCGCCCAGCTGCGCTGGCTGGGATGCCGGGAGGGTGGAGGGTGTTGGGTGGTGCGCAGACGAGGAGCACAGGTAGACTGGGCTGTTGCCTGGCCCAGGGCCTGCTTCTCGGCCCTCTGGGATCCTTGCTGTCCACACTGAGCTGAAATCATTCCATTCCAGGAGACCCCCACCTGCCCCTGTCATTTCCAGGGCAGGACAGGGATTCCAGTTTAGGAAGCTGAGAGCCAAGAAGCCAGACACTCATGAGGGCAAAATTCAGGAGATCCGGGGCTCTGTAAGACCAGGGGCCCAATGCGCATGGCAAATGTCATGAAGCTTTCTTGGGAGGAAGGGGCATTTCAATGGCATGTGTGCTTGGGTCCACTTGGGAACCCTGGGCTCCTCTCCAAGATGTAGTTCACCTAACCTGTTGTTTTCGCTCCAATTCAACAAGCCTTTAGTGATGCTTCCTTGTGCCCAGGGTATGGCCGGTTCTCTCCAGAAACTTATAACACCGTGAGTGTGAGCTCTGTCTTCAGGAGGAATCCTTTGCAGGGGCAGGGATCAGTGGGCAGGCAGAGCCATGGCCGGAAGTGGAAGGGGAGTGAGGCAGGGAGGGCCATCTGAAGAGATGCCTCCCCCAATGTCAGGTCTCTCAAATACTGAGCGGTGTCCAGGGAGGTGGGCCCCAAGGCTTCCTGGGACAGGATGGCACAGGACTCCTCATGTTGTCCGACATCTGGAGAAGATGCAGAGATACAAAGCACCTGTTCTAGCATTCAGAGGCTCCAGGGATCCAGAGACTTGGTACTCCATGAGTGTGGGGGTGGGGGGACATATAACTTATTTATTTTGCAAGCGAAGGTGGGTTCTATTAATAATATTAATATTATTATAATATTAATAAACTATTAATAGTTACTCCAGGATAACAGGTGTAAACTAGGAGTGTCCCTGGCAAAACAGACATATAATTATTACCCTGATCATGTACCAGATGCAGGGCGGACTTAGGCCAGCAGGACATCCTCTCAGGAGTTGCCGAAAAGACCACTGGGTGGTTCTGGATAGAGACACAGGGCATCCCTGGGGCCGTAGAATGGAGGCAGGGAAACAGCTGGGGTACAGCTGCTGGGGGTGGGGGTGGGGGTGGGGGCTGCCCCTGGGCCTGCTGCAGGGGGCAGGTCTCTTACAGTCTCTGGGCCTCCATCTCTGCTCCAGCAGATGCTGAACAGGAAAGAACCTTACATCCTTTTTACAGTCTATACGTGCCTTGCTCCTTGATTTGTTTTGTTTTTCTTTTCAATTTTCTTTAATATATTTTGATTATGCTATTACAGTTGTCTCATTTCTCCCCCATCATTCCCCTCCACCCTGCACACCCCCTCCCACCCACATTCCCCCCTTTAGTTCATGTCCATGTGTCATAAGTTCTTTAGCTTCTACATTTCCCACACTATTCCTACCCTCCCCCTGTCTATTTTCTACCTACCGTCTATGCTACTTATTCTCTGTACCTTTTCCCCCTCTCTCCTCCTCCCACTCCCCTGTTGCTAACCCTCCATATGATCTCCATTTCTGTGGTTCTGTTCCTGTTCTAGCTGTTTGCTTAGTTTGCTTTTGTTTTAGGTGTGTTTGTTAATAATTGTAAGGTTGCTGTCATTTTACTATACATGTTTTTTATCTTCTTTTTCTTAGATAAATCCCTTTAACATATCATATAATAAGGGCTTGGTGATGATGAACTCCTTAAACTTGACCTTATCTGAGAAGCACTTTATCTTCTCTTCCATTCTAAATGACAGCTTTGCTGGGTAGAGCAATCTTGGATGTAGGTCCTTGCCTTTCATGACTTGGAATACTTCTTTCCAGCCCCTTCTTGCCTGTAAGGTCTCTTTTGAGAAATCAGCTGACAGTCTGATGGGAACTCCTTTGGAGGTAACTGTCTCCTTATCGCTGACTGCTTCTAGGATCCTCTCCTTCATTTTAATCTTGGCTAATGTAATTATGATGTGCCTTGGTGTGTTCCTCCTTGGGTCCAACTTCTTTGGGACTCTCTAAGCTTCCTGGATTTCCTGGAAGTCTATTTCCTTTGCCAGATTGGGGAAGTTCTCCTTTATTATTTGTTCAAATAAGTTTTCCACTTGTTGCTCTTCCTCTTCCCCTTCTGGTACCCCTATAATTTGGATGTTGGAATGTTTAAAGATGTCCCGGAGGTTCCTAAGCCTCTCCTCATTTTTTTGAATTCCTGTTTCTTCCTTCTTTTCTGTTTGGTTGTTAGTTTCTTCCTTCTGGTCCACTCCATTGATTTGAGTTCCAGTTTTCTTCCCATCACTATTGGTTCCCTGTACATTTTCCTTTATTTCACTTAGCATAGCTTTCATTTTTTCATCTAATTTGCAACTAAATTCCACCAATTTTGTGAGCATCCTGATCACCAGTGCTTTGAACTGTACTTCTGATAGGCTGGCTGTCTTTTCGTTGCTTAGTTGTATTTGTCCTGGAGCTTTGATCTGTTCTTCCATTTGGGCCTTTTTTTTTTTTTTTTGTCTTGATGGGCCTGTCATGTAGTGAGGGGTGGAGCCTTAGGTGTTCACCAGGGCAGGGCAACCCAGTTGCTGGGTTGTAACGCTGTTTGTGGGGGAGGGGTCCCAGAGGGAACAATGGTGCTTGCTTCGCTCTCTGTCAAATTTCAGTCACTTCTGCCGCTTCCCCCAAGCAAACTGGGCCCTTCGGGTGCTGATTCCCGTGTGGGTGGGTTTGTGTACATTCTAGGACCCTGTGGGTCTCTCCAACGAACTCTCCTGGGAGGCTGGGAGTCTCTCCCAGCACCTCAGTCCCCACGGGTGTTTTCAATCAGTGTTTTGAGGCTTTGTTTTCCCACGCTGGAGCCCTGGTTTGCGTGGTCTATCTTGCTCCCCAGTTTCGCCTGGTTTATCTGCACATGAACGTGTGATTGCCTGGTCAGCCAGCCACCTTGTGCGCTTCGCTGGGTCTGCCCACTGTCACTCTGTGCCAGGGGTCTGCCAACCACTGCCTTGCATACCCAGGGTCACAAGCCACCATTTTTTTTGTGGCAACCCCTCTCCACCCAGCCACCTGACTCCGCCCCTCCTACCTGTCTGGATGAATGTGTCTATTTTAACTCCTTGGTTATCGGACTTTGTACACTTCAATTTTCTGTAAGTTCTATTGTTTTTTTGTTTCTAAATTTTTGTTGTCCTTATTTTGGTTGTGTGAGGAAGACACACACAGTGTGTCTACCTATGCCTCCATCTTGGCCGGAAGTCCTCTTTTCAATTTTTTTAAATTGTTGCTGTATTACAGTTGTCCCAATTTTGCCCTGTTGCTCTCCCCCACCCTACCCACCCCACCTCTCACAGTCAATCCCCACTCTGTTGTCCATGTCCATGGGTCATTTTTCGTGTTCTTTAACTAGACCCTTCCCCTTCTTTCCTCCCTTATCCCCTTCCTTCCCCATTCTGGTTCCTGTCAATTTGTTCCTTGTTTTGATGCCTCTGGTTCTATTTTGCTCATTTGTTTGTTTTGCTTATTAAGTTCCTGTTATAGGTGAGATCATATGGTATTTGTCTTTCACCGCTTGGCTTATTTCACTTAGCATAATGCTCTCCAGTTGCGTCCATGCTGTAGTGAAGGGTAGGAGTTCTTTCTTTCTGCTGCATAGTATTCCATTGTGTAAATGTACCACAGTTTTTTGATCCACTCATTTACTGATGGGCTCTTAGGCTGTTTCCAGTACTTGGCTATTGTAAATAATACTGCTGTGAACACTGGGGTGCATAGATTCTTTTGAATTTGTGCTTTAGGATTTTTAGGTTATGATCCCAGCAGTGGGATCGCTGGGTCAAAAGGCAGTTGATTTGTTTAATTGCTTGTTGCTTCCGTCTCCGCCTGTCACGTGAGTCTCTGGACAGAGGCCTTGTCTGTTTTATTCACCTCTGTGTACACCACTCCTAGAACAGGTAGACGCTGCGTAAGAGGGACGTGGACTTGAGGAGCCTGCGAGGGTGGCTGTGTCAGGATGGCCCGGCGCACCTTTAAGTGGAGGCGGGTGGTAGACCAGTTCTCCCCTGGAGCTCCTTTCTGGGCCCTGTTGCTGTTTCCTTGCTGTCCTCTCTGACTCACGTGAAACTCCTCTTCCCTGTTCTGTAAGAAGCAGCAACATTCAGGGCCTACAGTCTTGGCTGCAATTATTAAGGTAGGTTTGGGGGTAAGGTGACTTAGGGGGTTCCCTGACTTTAAACTTTATGAAGAAGACGAGAGGATTACTGACAATGACTAAATATTATTTATAATCTTCTACCAGTTCACTTAAAAAGCATGATGAACAGCAACTCTAGCTCACCCTGGGGGCTTCTAATACTCATTTCTGCTTCCTCTTGCCCCCTCCTTGAGGAGCTGGTGAGAACCTCTGCCTGAGATACCACATGGTGCCATCTGAACTGTTCCCCTCCCCAAGTCATCCCTCCAGCATGGGCCCCCTTCCCCATTCTAGTCTGGCCTTGGCTGAGCAGGGGCGGTGCAGCCCGTGTCAGTATGGCCTTCTCTACCATTTGCAGAAAGGCTTTTCCCTCTGCTTGCAGATGCACAAAGCCAAGGGCAGGGTCTTCATTGCTTTGTTTGGGAGAGTTTCTTCCTGTGCAGCCAATCCCCCAGAGAAAGGCTGCTGTTCGGACTGCGTTCTGTCCCCACTCCATTCTGTGCGCCCCCCGCCCCCTGGACTGTGCCTCCCTCACCAGCTCCCTCTGTGGATGCACAATCAGCTTCTCACGTTCCACTGCTATGCACTGGGTGTGAGAGGGACATTAGGCTTTGATTACAAGGGACAGAAACCTCATATCAAGAAGCTGACACATCAGCAGTGGCATTTATTGGCTCATAGAGCCAAATGCAGGAAGGGCAGGTTTGGCTTAGCCTTGGAGATAGCTGGAACCAGGGACAAGTGTCTCTGTCCCCATCTTGCTCTGATTCACGTTCCCTGCTTCTTCCTGTGAATCAACTTCATTCTCTCAAGTGGCTTCTCCGTGGGGTCAGGATCGCAGCCTCTGGGGACTCGGGGCTGTCATCTGTTCCAGTGTTCCACCAAGACAAAATGCTTCTTCTCTCCTGCCTCCTGTTTGAAAGACCCTGCCCAGACAAGGACTCAGTTGGCCAAGTCTGGGGTCAAGCGCTGACCCCTCAACCATTACTGTGGTCAGGGAGCTGGCTCAGATAAGAGGACTGCAGAGTAGGGGGCGGGGTGGAGGATTCCTGTCCTGACAGAGGTGGCTTGTGGGGGTGACCCAGATGTAATGACAGAGGACTGGGGTGAGCAGGGCAACATCATTGGGTTTACGACGGACCCAGGAGGGGCGTCTCGTCTCCTGGCCTTTCAGCAGGAGAAGAACCCAGAGAGTCATTCCAGGCTGAAAACACGCTCCTCCGGTGAAGGGAAAGGCAGGCAACCAGGGACTTCCTGACCAGCACTATTGATTCCTCCCCTGTCAACCACAGGGCTGGGTCTGACTGGCTCATCATTGTAGCCCCCTGCTGTGTGGTCAGTGGTTCAACTTCGGGCTTCAGGGAGACTGGCCAGAGTGGGAAACACCCTAAAGCCCTTCTGAGTAAGGAAACCAGATCTGTACCCCCACCGTCTGCCACAGAATGGGTCCGGTCTTCTGTCAGCGCCCCAGGTTAGGGGTTAGAGGCAGCGCAGTGGGCCCAAGGGGTATACCTGCCATTTCCTACTTTAGAGAGGCAGCCTCTGTTTTGCCCTGAATCCACACACACAGGCCCTACCCTCCAGCTTTCTGAGACTTTTGCATCCTGACATGCTTCTGATTTAGTGACAGGTTGGTGGAGAAACAGAAACTCCCCCTGAGGTCTCTTGGCTTAATTTATGTTTTCCAGCATAACACTTCTAGGGGGTATATGGAAAGGAGTAGCTACTGACTGATAAAGTAGTACATCCTTTCCCACCTGACTTTCATGTTTGTGCACGCCCTCGACTGGGAGTCTCAGGGACTCCGGCATCCCCAAACCAAGACCCCTTTGGCTTCATCATCCAGTCTGGAGATTCTGGCTCTTCCTGCCCTCTGGGCCAGCGCAGCCCTCTCTTACTGGTGCCCAGGGTGGCAAGGAAGCAAAGCTCTTTCTCCCTGGGGTTCCCAAACAAGAGTCTGTACCCAATCTGTACAACTGACCCTTCTCTCCCCTCCCTTTGCTGACACCTAGCCCAGACAAATGTCCAAGAGGCCTGACTGCCCACCCGACTGAGCCCCTCTGCTCTCCTGCTTACAGATGCCCACGACGTCCCTCTCTTTTCCTGGTCACCTGAATACCTTTCTGAACGTCACCTTCTTTCAGGTCCTAGCCCCGCTGTTTCAGTTCCTGAACAAGCTGGGCTCTACCCCCTCTCAGGGATTTCCCAAAGCTATTCCTTCTGATAGAACATGGTACAAATTGTAATTATGTACGAAATCTACAAAGGTGACAGATCTCTCCCGGGGCCAGGCTGATGCAGCCTGGCCTGTCATTGCACTGCGATACACACGCCCATCACACACTGACTCCCAAATGAAGGCGCAGACACTGAGCGTGGGGAGACCGAGCAGGAATTCAGCAAAGCCGCTACCCCTTCTCTCTTCTTGCTCTCACCTCTTTAGTGGCTCTCCTGGCTCCCCTTCTGGGCACCTGCACCTCCTTTCCTTCTCCATCTCTGGTTCCTTCCCTTCTAGGTGTTGATTTCCCCATCATACTTAGAGTATGTTGACACTGTCTTGGTTCCCAAATCCCTTCCTCTCCATTGCCCACCAACCAAACAAAGGTGTAAAAGGAGCAAGAGAGTCTCTAATAAATAACTCGCTGTGTTACATCTACATACGTGCATCCATTTGATGACCGATACCACTAGGTGTGGCAGACCTTGTGAGTCCATGACATGTCCATGGCCTCGTGGATGCTGGCAGCATGCTTATGTTTCTCCAGTGAAGTTCATTATTGATTTCGATCTGAATGTCGAGGGCTCCTGACTCTCCAGTCCTGGGTGCCCACATCCCCAGTTCGAGCCACTGTGGTATGATAAGATTTTTGGTCTTTGTCCCTAGTTCCTGACACAGAGCTCCTAAAAACTCTTGGAATTTCCTGAGTGATAAGGGTGATGGGAGCATGTTTTGTTCTAATGAAGTGACTCTTGGTGGACCCTTAGATAGCTTTAGGATAGGGCTGGGGGGCTTGTCACCAGGAAGACCAAGACTGGAGTAGAGGTTTGGTGCTTTCAATCCCACCCCCACCCCAACCTTCTGGAAAGGCAGAGGGGCTAGAGGTTGAGTTTAATCACCAACAACCAATGATTTAGTCAATTATGCCTGTATAATGAAACCTCCATAAAAACCCCTGAACTACCAGGTCAAGGGGCTGGTGAACACATTGAGGTGCTAGGAGGAGGGTGCGCCTGGGGAGGCCTTGGAAGGTCTGTGCCCTTCCCCTGTACCTTTCTCTGCGCCTCTTTCCCGTCTGGCTGTTCCCGAGTTGCATCCTTCATAATAAACCAGTAAATGTAAGTAAACTCTTTCTCTGAGTCCTCTGAGCCATTGTAGTAAATCACGGAATCTGATAGCCAGCGTCTCAGAAGCACAGATGGCCCAGGACTTGCAAATGTCGCCTGAAGGGGGAGAGTCCTGTGGGGCCCAGCCCTTCACCTGGGAGGTCTGCCCTAACCCCTGGTAGTTGGGGTCAGGGTTGCATCAAGTGGGGGACGCCCAGCTGGAGCTGGAGAGCCAGAGTGTTGGTCGGGGAGGATGAGACCCTTCATCCTCACCATGGACTGTTGCACACAGTCCAGCCTCCTTACTCTATAAACATTCGTATCCAGAACAAGCAACCTGGATTATACTCACCCCGTTCCCGCAGGGGGGCCTCTGAATCTGGGGTGATGAGGAAGACTATCTCCCTTTCTCCTCTCCTCCCCCATCTCCCCTCCGCTGCCCTGCCCCGCCCCACACCCAAATAAAGATGAGGAGAATGCCTGAACAAGCATGAAAGATAGGGGAACTTCCCTGCTGAATGATCTCGCTAATGGTAAATTGATGGGATTGAATACTTTCAAGTCGGAAATGATCCAAATATATGCTAATGAAGCTGAATATGCATTATTTAGACTAAAACAAACTAACTGCGAGTCAGGAAATAAAGTAGGTGAATTATTGGTTTGGCAACTCAAAGAATTGGAAAACTCAAGCACCATTCCAGAGACAGGCCGAGGCAGGCAGAAAAATGTGGTTAATGAATTCGAAACCAATTAGCTGCAAATTGATGGCGCACTGAAAGGCTCGCCACCCCTGACTCCCTCCCGTCGCTTCCTGAACGTTTCAAAAGGAAACTCTGTTGCCGTGCACTTTTCTCGTTCTCACTTCCTCAATGTGCTCCCCTGGAAACGAGTCTCTCTGAAAAATACAACAACAACAACAACAAAAATCTACAAACAGATCCCAGAGACAGGGAATGAGGCTATTTTGGCCACAGGGGGTGATAAATAATGCAAAGAGTAACTTCTCAACCCTTCTTTGTCAAAGAGAATCATCCTCAGACTGGAGAGGAAAGCAAGCCTTGATGAGGGGGAGCGAAAGCCTGAGATGGGTGAAGGAAACAGAACGTGCCTTGCCTGTCCGGACTGGAACAGCTCAACTGTCCTGGCTGAACGGCAGCCCAGGGCACAGAAGACCACGGATGAGGTTCCCGTGAGCCCGTGAGACTGAGGCGTCACCAGGAAGGGGTGAGAACACAGGAGGCGGCAGAGTGTTTTCCAAAGATGGAATTCTAGACACTCCAAAGAAGAGTCTCAGGTGCAATCCTTAAAACGTTATAGTTCATGAGGTCGTAGGAAAGTAAGCTGTGGCCAGCTAGACCGGTGTAGGTTCACCCATGAACTTGATCTTTGCTGAAAGGGCACTTCTGCTGATGAATGCTCTCCTGATCTCTCTCTTTAGAAAATAGCCCTGCACACCTCTCTGACCCCTCCTCATTCCCATCCCAAGCTTTATTTTTCTCTACAGCACTCAATGCCATCCAACACACATATATCTACCTCTCTCTTTTCTTCTCCTTCCACTGGATAGTAAAGCCCCACAAGTCCAGATCTTTGCCTGGCACATGGTATAAGGCTCAATAAATATCTGTGGAATGAGTGATACTTCTCCCCCATTTCGCATTCGCCTAATGTGGCCAATCCCTGAGGCAGACCTGTCCCCACCTACCCACCCACTCACAGAGACACTGGGACAGAGAGCCGAGGGTCCTGACCTCTTGCACACATCCCTGCCCTCTAGGAAATATGACCTCCTGGTGGACTCTGAATACTCGCAATGACAATTCCTCATCCCATGAAGGGGGCATGAGGAGGGGGCAGAGCAGAGCAAGGAGCTCTAGTGGAAACTCCGCCTTCCTTTGGAAAGAAACCCAGGGGAGGGACAGCAGGGGCCCCTCCGCAAACTCCAGCTCACTCACTCTAATGGGTGGAGGAGATAGAGAAGGCATAGTTCGTGAATTCTCATTCACAGCTCTGTGTCTCTTCTACTGTACCTGCTGCCCCTGAACTTGGAAGAAATGTTGGAGAAAAGTGTGTAAAACACACGAAGGACTTCTGCTGCCTCAAGCCAAGCAACACATCTAGAGATAATGTATCTTATTTAATGATTTGGCCACTCGGTTATCTGTGGGTGGGTTAACTGGCTTGCAGATGAACCAGGGGGAAACAGATAATAATAATGACAATAATCGCAGTGGGGACAGATGTGAAAAAAAGTCGAATTGATTACCAATTAGTGATAACATCTTCTTTCAGAAGATGCCAACTGTAAGGAACTACCTAGGTGCCTTTAGGTCCACATGTGTCCTTGGCAACATGAAAACATTCCCCATCAGCAGTCTGTTCAGGCCGCACGTGGATGAATGAGGAACTGTGAGCACACTGATGAAAACACTTTTATGAGCGACTCGCTGTGACGTGCGTGGACTGAGGTCTGACACCTTGGGCAAAGTGAGGTGGCTTGTTGGAGAAGCAGGGAATGGCATGGGTCAGGGAGGCGCCGCTCACAAAATCGAGACCCTGAAGCTGCTGGGCGTTGTCACCTCGGCTCACACGAGCTGCCAGACTGTTTAGAAAGCAAAGAGCTCAGCCTGCTCAGTGACAAGCTGTGTTAGCGTAGGCTTTGTTCTCTATTCACAAAAAAAGGAGAACTCAGACGGAAACACAATGTAACATACTGCAGAATGAATGGTAAATGTGTTTCTACATATTGGGTGCGATTGTATCTGAATCAAAATGTGTCATTTGGCATGTTTTGATTATTAGTGTCAGCAGTGGTTTGGGATTCTCCATGACCTCTTCCCCGCTCCGTTATCCCAGTACCTTTATTATAGGTTCATGCGCCAGGCAGTCGGCTAGACATGGCACAGTGAGCAAACAGACTTGGCACCTGGCCTCAGGTTGTTTACAGGCAAGAACTGACTATAGATGCCCCAGTGGGGGTGACCAGGTATAACTACCTCTATCTGCTTCTACAAAAATGTTCAGAATAAAAGGAAAAGGTAGACCTTCCTTAAGGGGTGGAGTAGATGAACACAAAGTGGCAGTTCGGAAAAAATTAAAGATCTTATTTTAGGCAAGAAGCTTCTTAATGGAAGAGGTGCCACTGACTAGAACATAGTCACCGTGGCTGCCGAACCGTCATCGGAAAGAAGGACCCTGGGAATGTTGCTTCTGTGTCCTTTGACCTCTGAGCCCTGAAGAGGAAGGACACAGGTCTCCAAATGTTCCTGGTAGAAAGTCTCAGAAGTGCTCAGGTGTCTCCAAAACCCTGCCCTGGTGGAGGAGAGGACTGTGACATGCCCAGTCCCCAAAGGACAGGGCTCACTGTCACTTGCGGGGAGTGACGGTCACCGAGTTTCTAGAGATTGGGCGCTAACCAAAACCCAGGGCTGGTTCTCTCCACCTGGAAGTTCTATAGCATGATAAAAAGTAAGACAAGAATTAGATTAAGTCACGTAGAAACTAATCTCAGTCAAATTAGAATTAAGTTAAAATGGCAGGAAATTGTCAGCATCAGAATTCACAGTTGAGGGGCCCTTTGTTTTTGCTCTGGAGGAGGAGGGAGGAACAAGCTGAGAGGCCAGTGGACATGTGGGAGGTTGGGCCCAAGGACGCCCCAAGCACAGAACAAGTTCGCGCAGAAAGGGGCAAGGCTGGTGAATCCAGGCTGTCTCAACAAGCATCAGGTCAGAGATGGGTCCTATCTCAGGGGCCTGTGCAGGACTGAGAGAGAGGGGCAGGCTGGCAGAGGGTTGACCAGAGCCTCTGGAAGATCCAACCAGGACCAGACAAGACAAAGATGTGATGGACAGTCCACTCCTAAGAAATGGGTGCTGACAAGAGCAGGGTCAGCGAGTCAGCTCGGCCAGCCAACAGGGAACAAGCAACACTCCTGGCCAGATGCACCTCGGATGCACCCAGAGACACCACATCTGGGACCCAGACAGAAGGGATGCATACACCACGCTGTGGGAGCGGGTTGGAGAAGCTCTCATCTGGTCCCGATGCCCAATTAGGAAGATGGACTCTCCTCCAGATGTCTCCACTCTCGAGCATATGGCAAAGGAAAACACTCTTCCACCGAAGGAAGGATGGTCGTCCCTTTAGTGCTGGTGTTGTGCCGGGCACCGAGGATGGAGGGGAACCTGTCATTGTCCACATCCTCATGAAACCTGCAGTCTTGTGAGAGCGCTAGACAATAAGCCAGGAAATAAACACATGGGCAATGACAGAAGGTACTAAGTGCCATGAAGGAAACACATAGGATTCACAATGAAGGACAACAGGGGGACAAAACCTTAAAGAAGGTGATCAGAGAAGGCTCTTGGAGAGGGCGAGCGTTAAGCTGAGACCGGAGGCATGGTGAGGCCCCTCGCAGGCCCCCCATGAGGGGGAAGCCGGAGCTCCTTTCAGCAGTAAGTGAAGGCAGGTGTTTCTATTCCCATTCAGTTTTTCTCTTTGTTGAATCTCCCTGATGATCCTGTTCTCGTGTCATCTCAGGTCTACTGTAATAATTTGATAAGTTCGCTTTCTAGAGAAAGACCGTGTTTACGGAAACATAGGATAAACGCTTTGAGTCTCAACAGACTGACTAGGGGGAGACCCTGCTGAATCTGGCTCTACCAGCCACTTGTGACAGTGACCAGAAAGGCAGGCCCGGTGCCCAGAAGGACATAGGCCCTGGGAATATGCTTGCAGATCCAAATTATGCCAGAGATAGAGGGTCCGCAGGCATCTCAGGTCCTCGGCTATCCCACTCAGCTCTCCCGCCTCCTTATGCGGGTAGCTGGTTCTCTTACAGGTAGCTGAGCTCATTTTGGGACAGGAGGGTGGGTCTTAGGGTGCAGGTTTTGAGAGAAAGCTCCTACCTCCTGTTGTTCCCTTGGATGGTGGTGGCAGAGTCACTCAAAGAAATGAGGCAATTATGAATGAGGGCTACTAAGGGCCTATCCCATAATATTTATCCCATATCTGACCTCCACAAGGGCTCCACTTATACCATGCTGTCCTGGAGCCCACTGTTCCTTACCCCATTGTGGTCAGGTCTGCAGAGAGTTCAAGGCTCTGGGTAGGAATGTGATGCACCTGTGGAATTTCAGGCCAGTGGATTTACAGTCACATCTTGTCAGGCGTGCGTGATGCAGAAGGAACACAAGAGTTGCATGCCACGGTTGGTCACTGACTCTCCAGGACCCTCTACCATGTCCATGCTTTTATTGGCCTCCGTTTCCTCATCTGTGAGGTAAAGAGCTGGGAGTGCATGGCTTTCAACTCTGACACTTAGGATTTAGGATTCCGTAAGGTTCAACAAGACAGCTGATGAGAACAGAGTGTAGAAACCACACAGCCAGTGGGCACCGCTGTGACAGTCCACAGTAGAAGTCTGTGTACCCACAGGCCTGAAGAGAGGAGGTGCACACCTATCACCAAGCTCCAGAAGCCTGGACCAGAGACCATCTGGATGGCCAGCTTCCAAGAAGGCTCTACTGTCATCCTTGCCTCCTGATATTCCCACCCTTATCAGTCGCTCGCCCTGTGTAACCAATAAAATATGGTGGGCCCCATAGTCTTTGACTCCTAATGCTAGATCATAAAAGACATTGCTGCTTCCACTTTGCTTTCTTGGCTTGCTCGTGCTCGGGAAAGCATGTCATGAGGACACTTGAGCAATTCTCTCTGGCAGGGGTTGGTCCACATAGGGGTGACAGTTCTCCTGCCAGCAGCCAAAACCAACTCGCTGGCCGCATGAGTGCACCGTCCTGGAAGCAGATCCTCCAGCCCACCTAGCTTCCCATCACTACAGGCTGGACTGGCATCCTGACTACAGCTCATGCGCGACCTCAACCCAGAATCATCTCACTCAGTGGCTTCTGAATCCCTGCCTTAACAGAAACTGTGTGAGATACTATTTATTGTTGTTTGAAGTTGCCACGTTTGGGCATAATGTGTTACATGGCAGTAAATAACTAACACATCATTCCTTATATTCTAAAAGAGGTGACTTAAAAAAGGCACTTCAAAAATTTTGTTTGCTGGGACTCTGGAGATGCTCACCAACCAAAAGAACTTAAGAAGCCCTGGAGTAGACAAACCTATTCAGTTTTGTTAACCCGGAGTTCTCCAAACTCACTGTGGTTCCTATGGACCATAGGTGACTATGGACACCCATTTGTGCTTAATGTTTTCAGGAATTCATGCCTAATGGAATGTATTTTGAGAACTACTATTCTAGGACAAATAGAGGTTTGATTTCTTTTATTTTTAGTAATGTACTATAATTTTGTGTACTTGTTACCTCCAGGGTCTGTTTGGATTCAAAACACATGTAAATTCACTCATTCATCCATCGATTTATCCACCCATCCATTCAACAACATTCACAGATGCCCTGTCTCTGCTGGAACCCCCACTGGGTACCAGGAGGGCAGAAACGAGTCATACAGTCCCCGTCTTTACAGGCTCAAAGTCTCGCAGAGTTCAGCAGACTGGTTCAAGTGCAGGCATAGATATCATAATCCATGACATCCGACTCCAAAGCCCAGCTCTGTCCCTTACAAGCTGGGTGACCGTGGACAAGTCTCTCTACCTCTCTGATTCAGTTTCCTCATCTGCAAGTCGAAACTAATAATGACTGTATCTCTCTCATAGGAAAGATTTTAGGACTCGGTGAATTGGCGTAGATAAAGCACTGATTATGTGTCTGGCGTAGTGAATGTTGAGTAAATGTGAGCTGTTCTCATTGTTTTGAGGGTCCATTCTGCAGAGTTCAACTCAGATGCTGTCTCCTTCAGGAAGTGTTCTCTGACACCCATACCCCCAAGCTGATGAAGGAGCCCCTAGACTCTCCTTCCTTGAGAATATCCTGACCTTGCCTCCGTCATGCCACATTTCCCTGCTGCATGACTGGGGACAGTGAGGGGCCTGCTGTGGTCAAAGCAGAGAATGTAGGAGAATAAGGCTGAAGAGGTAGGTTTGGGGATTTTTTTTAAAGGCTGAATTCCCCGGATGATGGGAAGCCAGGGAGAGCTGTCGGGAAGGGTGTGGCCCGCCGGCCTCCCATCCCTATGCCTGGCTCAGCCTGCTGTCAGAATGACGTCCCAAAAGGCCATCTGTGTGTGTACACGTGCAGAATGCTGCTCTAAGCCCTGAATTGGGAGCCAGTGGTTTTATGTGGGCAGGGGTGACATCATCGTTCCCACCACCCAAAGCCACTGCCACTCTTGCTCAGACACATCTGGCACACAGGTAACAACCTCCTTTGTTCCCCTAGGCAGCCACAGCAGAAGGTTGAAGTGATGTTATGGAGTCTGCTTAGGTGCCTGGGACCCGCCTCCCTGGGGTGGAGGGAGGTGTGGGCTGAACCATGGCCGTAGGAGTTCCTTGTCTTGGTGCAGATGCATCGCACCTCAGACACTTCAGTGTCTGCCTTCCCTGGCCCTGCCTCCACTCGCCTCCTCCCTCCCCCACCCCTAGTGGGTGGCTGCTTCCCCACCCGGACACAGCTTTGAAGGAGCCTCCAAGATGACTCCGAGGCCTTCGCCTTCGCCTTCGCAGCTGTCCAGAGGCAGTTCCCACCCAGCAGGCCTGGCTCCCAGCCCCCGTGACCCCCTCCCAGCCCACTCTCTTTGAGCAGAACAAGTGGCCACGTGCCAGGTCTAGGAGAGGCCTGGCTCCCCCACCTCTGCTCACTTTCCTTCTCACACACAATTTCGGAGGCAGAATTCTTGACAATCTCTTTTTCTTCTTAAATCTGTGAAATCAGGAACCAGAGGGCAAAGTGGGGCCCCGGGTCTCCAATTATCTCTCTCCCCCTGCCTCTCAGGGAGGCTTCTGCTCTCCCACTCGGCTCCAAGCAGTCAACAGCCTCACGAAACCTGTTGAAATCTATTACCGACCTTTGGTCTCATCACCACAAAGGAGCTTTCTACCGCTCGGAGGTGGATTAAACAGAAATGAATTGACCGACGGAGGCTTGCCGACCCTCTCCATTCTTGCCTCCCATTCTCCCTTCTCTCCCTTTATTGCACTTTTATTTTTTTACAGAAAGCCAGCTGGGCCGAGCTGAGATAAGGCAATGTGGCCCCAATGGACTGAGGTCACAAACACCTCTTCGAAATTCACTTTGTTCATTTTACAAACTAGGACACCGGTGGTTCGAAGGCATGGGGGCCTGTTAGCTCCAAATTCATTGCATCTGGCAAAAAAAGAAAATAAAACAAAATGAAAAGCCCATAAAGTTGAGCCGTTAAATATTTATGGCTTGTGATGAACAGTGTGTCATAATATTTGTTGAATTGCATTTGCTATTCAATGCATCTTTTCCACTTAAGGCCCCAGTTTTTGGAGGTAGATGGAGAAAAGTAGAAGAATTGGGTTGCGTCAAAAATGAAACGTGGGCTTTAATTTAACCTCAAAAGACAAATTGCACTGTCTGCGCAGCCTGGGCTGCATGGCTGTTAGCGCTCTGGAACAGGGGTCGTTGCCTCCCTTGGAGCCTGTCTTCATGTGTAATTAAGCAGATGCTCTTCGACATTCAACTTAAATTATCAAATGTCAGGACATGACACTTTATTTGTATATGTTTTCCTTGCTTAGAGATTCAGGCAGTATCTGAGGAGGAGAGATGTCACTGTTCAGCACCAGGAAGGAGCATCTCTAAAATTCTTCCCTTAGAGGTTCACTTCTTTGGCTTATTACCTCTTTTCATGCAAATTTCCCAGGAGAACCCGTGCAGACTCAGTTACTTACCTGATCAGAGGGTGGTTAATCAGATCTTTTCTTGAGAGCCAAAGATGAGAATGACTGTGGGAACTTGGGGAGTCTGAGAGGTGAGAGGCCCTGGCTCTGGCCTGGGAGATGAGAGTAGATTCCTTCTCAACAGGCCTGGAAGGTACTGCTAAAAACAGGGGATAGGAGTGATCAGGGAGAAGAAGGAAGGGAGAAAGAGGGAAGGAGGGAGAAGCCTCAAATGTGCACTTAGGTGTAAATTACCAAGTTCACCTGAAGCACATACCATCACCCCAACCCCCCAGCCTCCAACCCTCCTCCCCACCCATCTCTCTGTGGTGCTAAACATCCAATCAGGAGGTTTGCACAGCTCAGGGCACTTCTGTTTCCTCAGGAGCCCAAAAGGCCAGGGCAGAGGACAAAGTCAGGCCTTCCTAGTCAAAGTGGGGCCCCAGGAATGCCTGGGGCTGGCCCTAGGAATCACTGTGATCTCAGGGCTCAGCAGGAAATGGTCTTAAGGATCTCTGTCCAATGACTACCCAAATCATCATGCAGTGACCTTGGGCGTCAATGAGCAATGACTTTGAAAATGAGTGAGAAGTTAGCCTAAAGCATCAGTCTTCAGTAACCTTGAGAACCAGCAGGCAGCGACCTTGGAAATCAGTGAGTAGAGATCTGGTGAATGAGTAGTGATGGCTCCCACTGGGGGCTCAGAGAGGCCTGGAAGCAACAGGTCAGGCACCAGCTGCCCAGGTGGGCCAGGCTGATGGGGGCTGAGACCATAGGTGATACCAGGTTTCCTTAGCCAGGCTCCCACCACACCAGCACTGAACTCCCTGGGCTGCTAGGACCCACGTAGCCTTTTGCCGAACTGCATAGGGTCCTGGAGAAGTCTGGACCCTAAAGATGAACCTTTACCCTCTGTGGCCAGGCTTTTGTCCCAGGCTGTGCCTGTGATAGTGGCCACGCCGACTGCATCCTCATCAGAACCCCTGCCTTTGGGAAGACCACTGTGCAGGGCCAGCCAGGCTGGAGCCAAGTTCCCAATTGCAGCCTGTTTGTTTGTTTCCATGCAACATCTGGGACTTGCTGCCACCATCTGGACTGGCTCCCCATCAAAGCCCACTCTCTCCTGCTGGCTGCCAGCGCTGTTATCAGCACCAGCCAGGCAGCCCTTCACAAGCTGGGCAGCTTGCAGACAAAGGGCCCAGAGGGCATGAAGTGGCTCCCTGAGGCAGTGTGTCCAGGACTCTTGGGATATTGGGGGGTGGGGGCTGAGGAAGAGGGTACATGGGCTTGGAGGGAACCGGTTGTGCTGTGTACATATGCAAGTATGTTTCTGTGAGTGTGTGCTTGTACGAGCCCATTTGCCTCTGTGTGCTTGTGTACCTATGTCTGTGTGTATGTCTGAGTTTCACATGCCTTGGTGTAGGTAGGTGTATGTAAGTGTAGTGAATGGTAAAAGCTGTGGAGTTTGCCTGCTGAAGTCTCAATGTTATCACCTGAGAAATGGGATTGCGATAATACCTATCATTTAGGGTTGTCAGGAGTGTTGGATTAGATGATCATATTAATAGTTTGGAAATAATGCCTGACATACAGTTCAGTGCATATGCCATTATCCTATTATTCTGGCAGTGTGGCTTTGTGTACACGTGTCTGTGTTTTCGTATGCTTGTGTCTGGAGGGTAAGTGTACCTCTGTGTCTCTGTGGGTGTCTGGGGAGTAAGTCTACATGCTTATTTGTATCTCTGTGTTGGCGCGCCATGCCCAGTGTGAGTAGGTGTGAGCACGTGTGCTCGAGAGCCAGGCACCTGCTAAATGTTTGTTTTGCTGGGCCCTGGGGAGCCCAGTCGGCAAAGCTGCCAGCGTTGTGTGCAGTGTTTTTGACAGCTCAAGCACGGTCGCTGGAAGTGTGAACTTTCCCAGGGTAAACAGTTAATGATATTGTGATGCCAGCGCTGACCCCCTCGCAGGACCTCCTTGCAAGCTGGGAGTCATTAGCAGGCTCCTGGTTGGTGCTTCCATCCTGCTCCCACGGCATGTCACCCAGCAGCTGGGAGTGTATTTGATAGGACAGTTGGGCTGGCACCCAACCACACCCCCGCCCCCCTCACCCTCCCTGCAAGTGGCAGGCTAGCAGTGGAGGAGCAAAACAACTCAGCCAATCTCCCCTGCCCTTGGCCATCAGCACCTTGGAGAGCTCCTGACGACCCGCGTGGCATGGTGGGCGATGTTTGCAGAACAGAGCAGCACCAGCCCTGCTCTAGTGCAGGGGCAAGCTGGACTGGGGGGTATGGGACTCCACCCACTCCAGGCCCTTGGATCAAGGGAAGTCCTAATGGGGATGTGATTACTTGGTTAATTATGCAAAACTTCCATCTTGTCCTGAATTGGGTCATAGCTTCTGGGAGCTCTTGAAACCCTGGCACAAAAACTATCTTGTTGATGAGAAAAGTAGCCCTGGATCCTCTGTCCCAGCAGTGCCCTCCCTGCCCCTCACTCTAGCACTGTCTCAGAAATGTGCCCAACCTGCACGTGCCCCGTACCCTCCTGCCTGCACACGACCGACGGGGCTTCACCTTTCCTTTCACCTGTGTGTGCACTCATGTGCGGGTGCTCTGAGTGCTATGTGTCTGTGTGCAGGCTTGCTTATATGTGTGGGCCCCAGATGCAGATGTGTGCCTGTGTGGGTCCGCCAGGTGTGTGCATGTGTGTGCAATTGGTTCTATGCATGCAAGTGTATGCATGTAACCAACTGCATAGACATGTGAGTGTCCTTTTGTGCTCGTGTCAGAACAGAACAGGGGTTTCCCAAAAGCCACGCAAGGGCAGGGGGTGTTTGGGTACATCTCAGATGGGGCTCAGCTCCCACCAGGTTATCTGCTGGGGGTGAGGACAAGGTCAACATGGAGATTTACCCTAGAAGCCTATGATGGGAGAGAGGCAAGAGTTAGAGGAGAGCCTTGAAGATAGTTGCATTCTCCTCCCCGGTTTACAGACGAGGAAACTGAGGCCCTGCCCGGAATGTGACTTGTGTGAAGTCCGCAGGGGCGGAGCTGGAGCCACAGCCCATGATCCTGTTTTCAATGCAGTGCTCTCCTCCTCACCCCCCACCCCCTTGTCAGAGGCCCACTGCTTTTGCTTTGAGCTGTCCCTGCCACGGGCTTCAGCAAATCAAGGGCCAAAGACTCCAGGTACCTTAGGCCTCCACTCAGGCAGGAGGAAGCCTCCTTGAGCCTCTCTTTTCTATGCTGTCAATCAGTGAGGTCCCTTTAACAGATGGATCAGGTCCCCTGCCCCCCACCCCCTGCCACTGCTGCTGGAGAGAGAGAACCTTCCCAGACAGCCCCTGTCTGTGTTTCATTACAAAGACGCAGCCATATTCCATTAATTCCTCATTTGCTGTGGGCAAAGCGCTGATACGTACATTTTTACCTGGGGTGGTTTTAATCAGTTAATTTAACCAGAAACATTAATAATGTATTTCTTTGCCACTCGACTGCCCATCTGTTGAACAACTTACCTGTTGGAGAGCAATGTCACCTCCTGTGACTCGGAGCCCTCGGCTGCCCAAGAACAAGATGAGATTCTGCATATTTAATGGCTTTGCAGACCAAGGGTGAGGGCTGGGGTGCTGCTCCCTGCCTGGCGCGGGCTCCCTTTACCCCAGGCTCTAGGCAAGCACCATCTCCTGCCTTTGATCATCGCTTTGTTGGTGGATTCTGGGTTGCAAGAGAGGTTGGATCCACGCTTATGGTCCAGGAATAGAGTGGGGACCGTGTGAGCAGGGAGCTGACCTGGCAGACAGAGCTGAGCTCTAAGTGCAACCTGGCTGCTTCCTAGACAAGCAGCCAAACCTCCTGAGCCTCGGTTTCCTCATCCACCTCTTGGATCAGTGAGAAAGTCCATGTAAAGTCCAGGCCCAGGGCCCAGCTGGAGTGGTTGCTCTATATAAGGAGGTTCCCTTCCCTGAGGTTAAATAAGTTCATAGCCTCACATCGTGGGCCCTCCCAAGGAGGCCAAAGGTCTGCATTACTTTGAGGGAGTCAGGGGTGATAGTCAGTATAAGTAACCACCAGCCTGGGAAGGGAGGAGTAGCAGCCAATCAAAGCCTCTGGTGGGGCCAGGCATTAACCATTCAGTGACTGGGTCATGGGGAAGGGACTCCCCAGGGAGGGGTCAAAGCAGCTGAGGCAGCAGCAGAACATGAGAGGTTTGGGGACGCTGCTTGACTGAAGGGGACAGGGGCCACCGGCAATAGCGCAGAACCCACTCCCTGACTGCCCCTGAATCTTAGCTTTCCTGGGGTTCTCAGCTTCCTCCTCCTTCCTCAGAAACCACGAAGCAGCCAGAGCTCTGGGAGCACTGTCCCTCTTGTGAATGAGCCCTGCAGGGACTGGTACTGAGCCAGCTCAGGTCTGTGTCCTGTCTTCCCATAATCCTGGGGTTACTGGATGGTGGCAACGCCACTGTGCTCCCTCCTAGTGACAGTGAGCACTGGATTCCAGCACTCACCTACTTCCTGACCCTCCAGCTCTCGCTGACCCTGAGAGCCTGGTGCTGTGGCCACATGGGCCTTGCTCTCTACAGGGCCCTGGTGAGCAGCATAAAAGCAGAGCGATGCCTGCCCCCCTAAGGCTCCAAACCTCCCTGTCTGGGAGGACAAGGAGACCTCATTCCTAGACGAAGGAGAGGGCAGATGTCAGAGAGGGTCAGGAGAGGTAGGAGGTGGGCACTGGGCAGCCACGGCAGAGCACAGCAGGGCCAGATCCTCAGTGGGAACTTTCCCTCTTGCCTGGTCTGCTTTGATTTCATAAATTCTAAATCACTACTAATGGTAAGATACAAAATTTCATGTGCTTCCCTAAGAAAGAAAATATGCCACCAATTAAACTATGACACTGTGCTTTCTTATCATCTGTTGCAGGGCCCATCTGCATGTCAGGGGTGTTTAAATGTGGAGTGAGAGTGTGATTTGTAATCAATGAAATACTGTAACAAAAACACTAGCTGCCATTTCCCAGCATCCTCTGTGTACCAGGCTCCCTGCTGTGGGCTACACGTGCAGTGACTCATTCTGCCCTCACAAACCCCTGTGGATCAATGGCAGTTCAGAGAGGTTAAACAATATACGAGGCCACACAAAGCATCCAACTAATACTTAAATATTATTTGACTATGCTCAGGTACTGGCAAGATCACCGCCCAAATTTGTAGTTAAGGACTTTGAGACACATGGCGTGTGACAGGCTTGTCTGAGTTCACGCAGCCTGCAGGTGGCAGAGGAGCTGGGGACGGCTGGCTGCATCGCCGTCCTGTTATCAGAGTGCAGGGCAGACTGAGTCTCAAACCCAGCTCCGTGTAACTCCAGGCTGTGCTCCGAACCACCAGGCATTCTTGCCTCTTTCCAAAAGCAAAGGGCCCCAGAGCTGGTGGTTCTGCATCAGTATCTGCCCACGGGACTCACCCTCTCCCCTGCCCTCCCAGCCCCCCAGAGGCTGTCCCCCACTGGCTCCCACCCGCATCTGGCTGGACGTTGGCTTTCCCTGCTGGCTGGCTGACAGACAGTGAGTCCCACCTCTCCAGCCTCCTTCAGAATCTTAATAGCCAATAGAGTGGGTGGGAGCAGCAGACAGGCAGAGACAGGGCAGAAACGGAGAGGAGAGCCAGAGCTGCCTCCGAAAACTCATAAATTGGTCCCAGAGAGAAATGGAGCCTCTTTTTTGCCCATCAGCTCGCTCCCACAACCATCACTAGGCAAGCAGCATGAGGCCTTGGCTGGAGCAAAACCCAGGCGTGGGTGTAGGGAATGACATTGGGGCAGCCATGGCTCCTGGTAGAGGGCGCAGAGATCCCAGGGGCCAGCCTGGGCTCACCCCCACCCCCTAGAGTGGAACTGGGCTGGGCATGGAGCTAAAGCATGGCAGAGACTTGAGCCCCAGTAACTTCAGGTGGGTAGGAGAGGCCAGGACCCACCTGATGCAGAGAGAAGAGGCAGGTCCGGGATAGATCGACACAGGGGGCAGGGGACCTGAGCTCTATCTCCATGGCAGATGGGGAGCAGGCACGGGCACAAGGTGGGGCTGGCCCAGGAACTGTGAGTTCAGGAGCAGACCTTATTCTGAGCCTCAGGAAGAGGGCAGCAGGAAGGGAACCAGAGGCCACGTGGCACAGCCACTCTGCGCTGGCGCTGGGCCAATGGTTTTGGGTTCATCATCACCTCCAGACCGTCCAGCAGCACTGCGAGGCAGCATTCCCATTTCACAGATGTAAAAACCGACGCACAGAGGGAAACAGCTGGTCAGTGGCTGAGCTGGGACGTGAACTGCACCAAAGCTGTCTGGACCCCAACCACTCTGCTCTGGTCCTTCCAGGGAAACTGAAGCATTAGACAAGGGAGCCAGGCAGGGCAAGCTGAGTTCCCAGGGCCAGGCATGCAATCAGCACAGACCAGCTTTAGGCACTAGCATGCTGCAGCTACTTAATTCCCTCCCAGCCCTGCCCAGCCATGGTCCTAAGCCTGGAGCAGGGGCTGAGTGGGGACTGGTGGGGGAGGGCAGAACATAGGGCTTGCTTTTGAAAACTGGGAGCCAACCCGCATCCAGCAGAAGCAAGCCTTCATGCTCCTGCTGATGGCCAGGATGGAACCGGCTGTCTGGCTGGGAGGGGTGTTCCATCCTTTACTTTGCACCACGTGTCTGAAGATAAGGATGCTCACTAGCAGTAGGCGGGGCCTGGGAGGTCCTGGGCGCCACGCTTTCTCACAAGACTCTTCAGGGCCTGCTGGGAGATGCTGTGAAGACAATCACAGTGTGTCAGCTAAGAGCAGAGCGCAGCAGCGCTGGAGAAAGGAGCAGCCACTCCTCAAGGCAGCGCATCTTTCTGAGTCAGGGACTGAGAAGATCTGATGCCGAGTAGGAAGTGGATTAGGAGGCAGGGCCTGCACAGACCCACACCTGGCCCCGGCCTGCTTGCCGAAATTGCCAGGCTCCTTCCTGCTCTGCTCTGACTGTTCCTCTGCCCATTCAGTGCTTTACTCCTCTGCTGGATCAGCATCTACTCACTTTAATGAATTCTTGTGGGATTAATAAATGAATTAAGGAAAGGCTGCTCCGAGGGTTCAGTCACGCCGAGCCAAAGATGTGGGTTTTCATCCCTCTCTGGCTCAGTTTCCGGGCTGTGCTGGGCACTTCAGGCTTCCCTTAGCAGAGGTGTCAAACTCATTGTCATTGGGGGCCACATCGGCCTCGCAGTTGCCCCTGTTCAAAGGGCCAAATGTGATTTCAGGACTTTATAAATGTAACTACTCCTTAACTAGGGGCAAGGAGCTCGGTGCTGCTGCCGGGTAGAAACAAGGTGCCAGGCCGGATTTGGCCCGCAGGCCTTGTGTTTGCCCCTGTGCCTTAGAGGCCCATGTCTGTCCCACCTGGGGACTGACATGGAAATAGTGATGGGTAATTGCCAAACCCAAGATTGAACCAATCAGCGTAGCATGGGAAGGATGTACCTGGACACACCTGGGTTCCAGTTATGAACTGCAGGGAAGTTACTACTCTGTCTGAACCTCCATTTCTTCATTCATAGTATAGTGAGAGCCTAATATTTCGGGATATTGCAGAGATTAAACAAGGTGATGCTTGTTAAACATTTGGCACAGTACCTGGTGCATGAGAAGGGATCTAATACTTTGTCATTGTTAATAAGAAACATAAGGTCATGAGCAAAGGCATAGCATGTGGCAGTTCATCGCATGATGAGCTACATGTTGCACAGAGAGGTTTAGAAGGAGATAAGGCAGAAAGGTAAATGGGGCCAGATTTATGAAGATGTTGGAAGTCAGAGAGAAAACTGGGGCCCTGGTCCTCTGGGCAGGAGGAAGCCCGGGAGAGTGTGAGGCAGAGCACTAATATCATGGAGCTGGTGCTTTGGGACTCCCTGGGCAGATGCGTGGAGGGTGGGCTGGGGAAAGAGAGGGCAAGCGGGGGAGAACCAGGAGGAGGCTAGTCCCACGGTGTGGGGAATGAGCTGGAGGGTGATGATGGAGAGTCAGACCTCAGGCACTTGAGGGGCAAAGGTTGAAGAAGGAGAGATGATACTGAGGTTCCCAGCCTGGACTACTGATGAGCACTGGTGCCCTTCCCCAAGTTGGGAAGCCCAAGAAAATTGTAGGTTTGGGGAAAAATATGGTACTTTAAGTCCTCACTTAATATCACCAATAGGTTCTTGGAACTTAAGTGAAATGATGTATAATGAGACTAATTTTACAATTGATATAAACAAGAGTTAAGTTCCTATGGCATCTCATCAATATTACAACAAAACATTGAACAAAATGATGTTATTCGAAGCCTGCTGTATCTGATTTCAGAAATGTGGGTTGGAGATGTCGTTGAGGACTTGAAGGTAGACCACAGGACCGAAGTCCTCACTCAGAGAAAAGCCTGTCCCTTACTCTTACATAGCCCGGAGGCTGCCAGCCTTTCATCAAAGGCGATGTGGATTTGGGAAGGATGCAGAACACCCCCGTCCTGGGCGAGGGCGGCAGGCACCCCATCCAGGCTTGGGCAGGGCCGTTCTGGAAGGGGCACTTACTTGATCAGTCTTTCGGAAAAGATTTCACCTGTTATATTCTCATGGCCTAATTCCCTCCACTTGGAAATGCCTGAAGTTTTGTTGTTGTTCTTGTTAATTATAACTGTAAGGCAATGAAAGAATGAATTGGAAATGACTGAACCCATACTTTAGAATGAGAACTGCACACCATTTACTAAATAGTTGAACGTAAATCTAGCAACACTAATTTAGGAATAACCCATAGCTTTAAGGACTCTGCGGACACCGGTGTTAACTACCAGGTGGGAAGCTTCCACCCATGAGCTGAAGAAGGAGGTCTCGTCTGGGGTCCGGGGTAGGTGCCGCATTTCAGCACCAGCCAGCTGTTCACAAGCTTAGGCCTCCGAGTCAAAACCCAGAACAGAGCCTGACTCCTGGATCTGCAGAAGCTGTGTGACTGGGGTCAAAGCCCTAACTTCTCTGAGCTTCCGTTTCCTCCTCTGACAAGAATGAGAATCGTAGTAGAACCCGCCTGATGGGGGTTGTTGTGAGGACTGGATGAGCGAAGAAGTGGAGAAGGCTTAACACGCAGACCAGCAGGTACGAGTGTCTCTCTCGTTACCATGACTGCTGAACTGCTCTTGGCCCCCTGCTCCTCTTCTTCTGCATCTGTTCAAAGTGCCGGGTTTAGCGGACAGTGTCCTGCAGCCGGTATTTTAAAAATTCAGGCTCCTTCTTTTCTCCCTGGCTGCTGACCATCCATGCAAATTTTGAGATGGTGACTTTGCTCCAGTCCTGCAAATGCACCCGCTGTCCTGCCTGTTGTAAACCTCCTTGGGCTTTCTGAGTGGCTCCGACTAGAGGGGATGATGAGTCTTTCTGGCTTTGGGCAACAAGCATTCAGCTTTCTGATCTGGAAGCCCCAGTAAAGAACTCCCCCCACCACCACCACTGAAAAGCCTGAGAATGCATTCTTGCATTTTTGTGGTGTCCCGTTCTGCCACCCTAAGGTAGCAGCTCTGACTCAAAGCTGCCACCCGTGTGTTACCTCTCCGGAGTTGTGTTGTTTAGCTATTTCATACTTGGTTGTACTCGTATGTTTCCTACACGTTGATTTATACCTGAGAAATACTTACTGACGCCCACCATGGGCCGGGTGTTGTTCTAGCGCTGGGGAGAAGGTGATGAGCAAGCTCTGCACCGCACTTATATTTTAGTGGTGGGGGCAGGGGAGGGGGGCAGAAGCAGAGGAGAAACTAGATAACAAATCCATGTTCAAGTTCATCTCAACCCTCAGCGAGAGCTTTGGGGAAATCAGCAAGGTGTTACCGGGGTAGAAGTCTCGCCTACTGTCCTATGTGCGGCATGCCCCTCGCCTGACACACAGGGGTGATCCTGAGTGCGTGTTGTTGAATGGAGGGCTTAGTGAATGAACATCTCTATCAGCAGTGTCCGCGGGGGACACGGTCACTGGGAATTCCTTTGTAAGAGCTGAGAGCCTGTGAAGATGCAAGAAGTCTCATTTGCTAATGACCAAAATTAAGTCACAACCTCTTATTCCAACACAATGCCTTGGGGGGAAAGGCACAGAGCGTCAGGCTGATGGATTGGCTTCCCACGCTTCCCTCCCTGCTGTGCCCCCATGCAGGCGACACGCGTGCCCACACCCACTCAGGTATGTACCCACCACACAAACACACACACCAGCCACATGGATACACGCTGATGAGAACCTAGCGGAGAAGTCACACCCCTAAGCTCCGTTAAAACAATCAGTTACTGGTGTCCCAGAATCAATCCAGTAACAACCCAAATCTGTCACCCTGGGCCTCTGGTGTAAAGTAGATCGAATGGCTTTTGCTGTCTTACTTTCTTCACTCTTCTGATCTCTGAGGCTCAGCCCTGGGGACCAGGTATGTGGGGTGAACGGAGACACGAAGTCCCCAGCCCTGGGCTTCGAATAGTTCACGCCTCAGAAGGAAAAGTGCTTTTGCCCAAATCACTGTAACACACGAGTCCCAAAGCCTGTCTCCAGTGAGATGCTCTGCCGGAAACGGTTTCCATGGTTGTCAAGTTAGTCTGGGAAACGTTGCCTGCGCCGCCCTGTCTTGGAGGCTGCAGGTGAGCAGAGTGAGTGCCCAGAGAAGGCCTGCAGGGAAGAAACCTGCTCACCTTTGTTTAGCTTCCCGTTTCCCCAGCATACGGAAAACGTTAGCTTGCCTGCCCACTGACTGGACCAGCGGGGACGCAGTGGTCCCTCCAGCGGGGCCAGGGGTGCCCGTTCTCTGTTCTACCCGAGGCAGCATAGTACATGGAGTCAGAACCTGGGCAGGGTGGGGAGAGAAGGTGAAAAAGCACGTCTCTCTCGGCAGGAGAGAGGAGTCTACTGCTACCAGCTGAGGCACCCCAGGCTCCCCTCCCGCACTGCGCTCCAGGCACCGTGGGCTGCAGCGTGGGGCCTCCCTGGAGAGCAGGGAGCTTTCAGAGGGACCAGAGGATGCCAGGGCAAAGCCGGGCTATACCATCTGTTCACACAGGAGGCCAGTGCAAAGTCACAAGCTGAGACCCCAGAGGAGGTCAAAGTGTGTGAGCGGGAAGTGGACCTGGAGCAGCTTTGGTACCATTTATGTTGTTTTTTATTGTTGTTTGTTTGCTTGTTTGTTTTGAAGGGGTGGGGAGGTCCTGTGGGGTAGGCAGGCGAAGGGCACACAACTCCGGTGGATTCTGGCCAATGGAGAAACTGTACTGATATCTTCACATCTTTTACTTTTTATTATTTTATTGAATTTATTGGGATGACATTGGTTAATAAAATTACGTAGATTTCAAGCGTACAATTCCATAATGCATCATCTGTAGATTGTATTGTGTGTTCAGCATCTTAAGGTTCGGCCTTTGAGAGCACCCACCTGGGACAGGTGTGCCCAGGAGGCCCCGCTGGGAGGCCCTGGCCCTGAGTCAGGGGCCGTGGCAGGAGAGGCTACGGGGTGCGGCTTACTGTTGCAGTTTCATCAAAACAACATGTGTTTTTCTCCACCGGGCCCCTTTCTGTCACCGCAGCAGCGGTATAGGCAGAGAAGAAACAAAACAAAATAGGGAAGTGGAAGTTGATTCTATAATTAGTGCGCTTTCTTCTCTGTTCGTTCAGGATCTCCAGAGATCAATTAGCTTGCTTTTAAGCTAAAAGGCATCTGAATAAGTATTTAACCTGGACAGCGATTGATATTTAAAACAGATGAGGATGGGAGTAATAACACGGAACAGGCTGCCTCTTTCCCCTCCGCTAATTTCCCAGCCCTGGCGCCTCCTCGCCCCTTGCTTCTGCCCGTGCTGTATCCGGAGTGGCCTGAGGTTGGGCCTCCTGGCATTCTCAGGGCAGGGCTGTGGGTGGGCAGGCTGGCACTTCGGGGCTACCGGAGACAGGACTGTCTTCCAGGTGCTGCCGCCACTGTGCAGCAGGTACCCGGGGTTTGGAGATGAGTCCAGCTAGAGATGGTTGCAGAGTCCACCCACAGCCTGGGAGAACCGGGTGCCCCCTCGACAGCCACCCAGCCACGTAGTCAGTCTCACGGCCCTCTCTCCATCCCTGCAAGGGGGAGGGGCATGGCCGGATGCCCACCCAGGGCAGCTCAGCCGCAGCTTCCTCGTCTAGTCAGAGCGCACCTGTGCTGGGGCTGGGGTGGAGGAGGGCTAGAAGCTGCAGGACCCGGCGTCCACAGGGCTGGGCATCTTCATGGCAGATGGTCTGAAAGCTATTGGTGTGTGTTTGGTTTTGTTTTGGTTGGTTTTCTGCTTTTTCACTTACGAATCAAAGTCCTGGACTGGAATTAGCTTTTAGCTTTTAGCAGAGTGAACATCTGCGCATGTACTGGTGTACTTACGTGTGCATTTCTTTACCAAACATGTCTTGCCATTCTCCCTGTTCTAGGCAGTGTGTTAGGCCCTGGGGGCCAGAAAGAGACGGCAGGATGGCCGCCTGTCACCCCCCTCCAGATGACCACATGTGTGAGCTCACACAGGGGGTGGATTCAGAGCTCAGGGGAGGTGACTCAGTCGGAGACCTCCAAAAGCAGGCCCCCAACAGAAGTTAGGGTGTAAGTGGTTCATCTGGGAGGGGATCTCAGGAAGCATGGGGATGCACGAGGAAAAGAAGCTGGTCCGGCACTGTGGGCGGCCAGACCCAACTCCGCTGGGGCCCTTTGCGAGGCTGTAGGTTGCGCCTCAAGATTGCGCCTCTGAGGCGCAAGGAAGCGGGGCCTCATCTCCCCGTGGCCTGACCTGCACTGGGCATGCCCCTGTCATTGCCAGAGAATGCCCAGGCATGCAGAGAAAATGCGTCCAGGAGGCCTCCAGGGTGGGACAAGGACGCAAGGACAGTGTCTGCTACCGGGCTCAGGGGAGAAGTGTGGAAGCCAGCTTTGCGGGGATGAAATGGAGAACGAAGGGCTGTGGGTGCGGGCGGAGGGAGCGCGCAGGTGGAGGGACAGAGGCGTGAAGGGAAAGGTGAGAAGGCGGAGCCGGCGGAGGGCGCACGGCCTGGGGGAGCCTAGGCCGCAGAGGAGACGGGCTGGACTGGGAATGCCGGCCTTTCTGCTGTGGGCGTGTGCGAGAGAGGGCGGGCTGCGTGACGGCTCTGCCCACCTAAAATGTGGGCCAGCCCGGCTGGTGTCGCAGGCGATTCTCCCTCTTCACTCCTCCAGCCCCTCCGGCAAGGGCGCTCACTACTCACCGGGCCCTCCACTGCCCCCTTCCCAGCCCTTTCCCTCACAGCTCTGCCTCCTGCTCCTCGCCTGCTGACAGCCCATCGGTCATCAGGTTCTCTGAGCAGCACAGGAGCCTCCAGCCATCATCCCAACGCGGTCGATGCTGCAATATTTGATTTGCATGTCCCTGAGTTGTATAGACAAAGCTCTGCATATCACCAGATCAATTAAAACAACTGCCACGAGGCCTCGGGACTCAATCAGGAGTCCGTCCCCTGGGACCCCACGGGAGTGCACATCTTCGCCTCAGATCTGCTCTTTCTCTGGATGCCCCCATTTCAGTGAAAGGCCTCCGGCTTCCCTGTCACCTCATAATAATAATGTTTTACCTTATCAAGGGCTTACAATATGCCTTAGATGATGTATGTCATTTAAGCCTCAAAATAGCCCTATGTTGTAAGTGCTATTAATTGTCTTCAGATGAGGAAACAGAAACACAGAGCGGTGAAGGGACTTGGCCAAGGTCATGCAACTGGAAAGCAGTGGGTCAGCTCAAACCCAGGCTGTCTAGCTGCAGAGTCCACCTGCTGGACCGAACTTTCCTTGTCGGCCAGACTCCAGAGTCATCTTCCACGTATCCTCCCCCAGACCCTCCCTCCCTCCGTCGTTGCCCAGCCCTAGAAAAGCACTCCCTGCAGCGCCCCTCCTGCCTGGCCCCGCCACTGGCCCTGCCCTGGCGCCAAAATCCATCACCCTGATACACACCCAAGGCCGCTCTCCCCACCACTGGCTACCATACCCCCCTGCACAGCTCAGCTCCGAGAAGGTCAGGGGCCGCCTCCTCCAGGAAGACACCCAGCACACTCTGAGTCTCCCCAGCTTTGTAGGCCATTCGCATTGCATGGAGAGGTTTTACCCTAGCAGTGTTTTTATGTGCCCCACCTCTCATAGCCTCTTTCAAGCTATGAGCTCCTGAAGGACTGGCAGTAGGCCTAATGTCTCTCTGACTCACCCAGTGCCCAGCACGGTGCCCTGTTCACAGTTGTGACCAGTAAACTGCTTGGGGAATGAATGAATGAATGAATGAGTACATTTACACATAAAAGTAAAGACTTATATATTCCCTGTCTCCCTTTCCTTGCCCATGACCTCAGAAAGCCCGTGACCTTTTCTGCTGGACACTGCTCGCCTTCTAGAAACCATGTGCTGTACGTAGTGGGGAACTCCAGCCAACTTGTTCTCCTACTCTTCTTTCTGCTGAGACCAGGGCGTAGAGAGCATAAAAGCAAGTTCCAAGACACTGCCAGGGCTCCCAAAGTGCTGGTCAGGGGCAGCAGAGAAAAACGCCTGGTTCCTCTAACCCACGGGCTGCCCAGAGCCCCAGGGGCCCTGGCGGAGGGAAGAGAGAACCCTGATCAGGACAGACAGGCAGGTGGCCCCGGGAAGAGGCTGTGAGCAATGATCTCCCTGATCAGCATCTCGATTAATCTCTACAACACCTTAGAAATTTCAGAAGAAGAACAAAGCAGACTAGAAGAGGAAGCACATCAGGCCCCCAAGGATAGGCAGTGCCTGGGCCTCGTGCTGGGAGTGGGAGTGTCTCCTGGGACTCTGCTGCCAGACGGACAGTGGTGGCACACGACAGGCTCTGCCTGCGCCGCCCAGGCACACTGAGCTCAAAGCTGGGCTGGCCAGACGGCTTTTCCAAGGGCCAAATTCAAGAAGAGTGCAGAGTTGTTGAAAAGAAAGGAGAACCTCAGCAGACTTTAGCCCAGCCCTAGACAGTCATGAGGTCATGGGCTTGAGCAAGGGACGAAGCCTTCTGCTCCATCCGCCCCAGGACCTGTGCCTTGAGAGACCTCTAGGGCCCATCGGCCTGGAGGAGGGGGTGCTGTCTCCAGGACCCTTGCCCTGAATAATGAGGGGTGGCAGAGCAGCAGCAGCAACAACTCTTCATCCGGTTTTTAAGGTCAATTCAACTTGGCACAGACCACCATAGCATGCTCACCTGGGAAGCAAGGAAATTCCACCATTTGGGCACATTTTCCGAGATATATTTTTTAAAAAGCAATCTTAAAAACATGGGCATTTGTGCTTAGGGTACCCAGACTGTTTCTCAAAACATACAACAACACATCATAGTAGAAGGAGAAAGAAGGAAGCTGGTTCCATTTGCCACAGCCTGTTCCATCCCTGCTCCCCCACCCCTGCCCCGAGGCCCCGCCTGCAGATGAGGTTAGGTTGGAGCAGGGCCTCCAGGCTGCGCTTGGCGGAGCCCTGGGGCTGCAGAGCCTTCTCAGGAACTCTGGCATCAAGTCTCCAAGGGCCCAGATGGTGGAAATGGGCTTGAGCAGCGGTGGGCTAGTGAATGTGCTCTTCTGAAAAAAAAAAAAAAAGCCCTAACGTGTATTACCTGCTTATGTCTATGGTGTAAATACTCTTGCTGTGGCCAATCTCAAGTTGCCAATGGCTTAATAATGAGCTTTCAAAATTCCTGAAAATTTAGCTATTGGCTAGCAAGCTGGCTTGGTTACAGAAGAGAATTGGCCAGTTAGTGGTTTTAACAACATCATTAACTTCCCTGGGCCTCAGTTTTCTCCTACGTAAAATGGACCAATAATAGTTTCTCTCTAATGTGACTGTAGAGCACAGGTGGCAAACACAAGGTCTGAGGGCCAAATCCGGCCCTCCACCTTGTTTTATCCAGCCCCGCACCTTGTGTCTACCTGGCGGCAGTGCCAAGCTCTCACTTAACTGTTAAGGAGTAGTTACATTTATACAGTCCTAAAATGACATTCGGCCCTTTGAAGGCAACCACGAGGCTGATGTGGCCCCCGGTGAAAATGAGTTTGACACCCCTGCTGTACAGGTTCTTGTGAGTATTAAATGGAGCGGATGGAAAGCACTCAGCATCATCCCCGACACATAATCCCTTGTGTTGTTGTTTGTTTTACCCATTGGGCTTCCGCTCAGGATTCTGTTTCAAGAAATGTTCCAGTGGCACCTCTGCTCCAGCCCTGCTAACATCTTCTGGGATCGGTCACACACACACACACACACACACACACACACACACACACTCACACACTCATACCCCATCCCATTTCCTCAGCAGCCCTGGTGCCTCTGCTCCATTTTATTAAAGCAGAAAGCAGTGAAAATTATTTTCATAATGAACTGGCTCTTCAAATTAATGCCAATTACACTATGCAATCATGATTAAGATTATGCATTAATCAACGGTGCCAACCTACTTATTAGCCTCTTTAAATACCGATCATGAGGAATGTATGGGAAGGGAGAGAATCCAGTTGAATGGGGGAGCTGCCTCTAAGCGGGGCGAGGCGTTCCCTCCAGAAGCCAAGACCCAAAGCAGCCTTTCTTCCACAAAGCAGAGCTCGAATCAGAAACCCAGCCCATGAGACCCTGAGCTTCTGAAGCCCCTTGCACAAGAGAGAAAGGGGGTGAGAGGACCCAGAAGGGTGAGGGTAGAAAGAAGAACCCTTGATGGTTTATTAACTGATGGGATTTAGTTCCTTCTTCTCTTCCTCCAAAAGCACTGGCAGGTAAGCGTGGAGTACCGTCGTCCCAGTCTTAAGTCATCCCAGTCTTAGGTCAGGACCTCTAGCTACAGAGCCTGAGGCTGGGATTCAGATGCCTGGGGGTTGATAAAGGGGAAGAGCAGGGGAGGAGAGCGGGTTGAGGGCAAAGATTTGGGAGGGGCTTTGGAGCAAACCCGCACCACGAATTGTCCCCACCCTGGGGCAAGAGGATCACCCTTCTGAGCCCCAGTGTGAGTCAGTCATTGGCTGCAGTCTGCCCCTAGGGCAGAGGTGAGTGGTGTGACCTTTTGGGCATAGTGGCTTCCTTCAGCTCAGAACAGTTCTCTAGAGAAAAGAATAGTCTGTGAATGACTGGAACCCAGACTCAAACCCTGGTCTGCTGCGTCCAGAATCCATTCTCTGAACTCTAGGCTGTAGCTAAATAAGTGCTGCTTCCATGTCCCAAGACATTCAGACTTTGGGGGTCACCTTTCCCTTACATGCTCAAGTATAATGACTCCCATCCTTACACTGCATTTGGGAAGTAGGGGACCATATCTCTCCTGCCCCTGGGATGCTCCAGGGCTTCCTGTTTCTCCTAATCACTCTTGTTCTAACTTCCTTCTCCGCTGAATTTTCTGTTTCCTCTCTCATTCCACCTGCTGCACCTCTTGGCTTCTCTCTGCCCTGATTCATCCGGGGCTGGGCACGCTGCCCACCTTCCTTCCCGCCACCGCACCCCCCCCCCCCCCCGCCCAAAACAACACAAGCTGGTGTCAGTTTTCTGCCACAGACTTTCCTGAAGGCCGGGTCCTGTAAGGAAGGGAGGCAGCGGCATAGAGCCGGCCAACGGAAGCTAAGCATCGGCTGTCACTGCTAGCGGGGCCCCTCCCTGCCTCGGAGGACTTCTTTCCTGGGTCACCTGCCTTGGTGCCAGGGTTAGCGTCTCCTCCTCTCTCTCCCTTTTTTGATCCTTCTTCGTACCTGTTTCCTTTCTCTCGGGCCCTTCTCTCCCATCCTCCCCATTCAGAAACTCAACATCTCATCTGTTTTTTTGTTTGTTTGGGGGGGGGGTGCACAGCAATTTAGGACTATGATTGTCCTATCTTCTCCATCCAGTCCCTAAGGTGCTTTTACCTCTGAGATAAAGGTGGCCCTTCCCCTCAAGCAGGGGACAAATTCCAGCCCATCTGTATGGATTGCCAAATCTGCTGGCCACCTGTTTTTGTAAATAAAGTTTTGTTGAAACCCAGTCACACCCATTTGTTTACATACTGTCCATCATTGTTTTCCTGCTACAATGGTAGAGTTGAATAGACCATCTGGCCCACAAAGCCAAACTGTTTAGTGTCTGGCACATTGCATAAAAAGTTTGTCAACCTCTGCTCTGGAATGTGGAAACTCAAAATCTGTTTTTCTAAACAGCATTGTTTCTCTCCTCCTCTAAGGATTCCTCACCATGTGCCATGCATTTAGTAACAGTTTCCTTTCTTCCTCGCAAGAATCAACCCTTTGAAGTGTGCACCCCCTTGTACAGGTGGAGAAACTGAGTCTCAGAGAGACAGAGTAGCTTCAGTGGCTATAGCAAGGGTTTGGACGGAGGCATGGCTGTGCCTGGAGCCTGTGGCGGGCACCTCTCCACTACTGCCCACCCTTATGCTGGTTATTGTCGGCCGAGCCCTCCAGGAGAGCGGGGGCCAAGGGCTGACTTCCCTTGGTACCCCAGCTCCCAGCACAGGTTGGCATGTGGCAGAGACCGGTGGGTGTTTACGGAACCGAACTGCTGTCTGAGACTGAGCCTCCATCGGGCGTGGGTCTCTGTGGCGGAGACCGTCATCAGCCTTGTGAGATATCCGCCCCTCTCTTCCTTTCCTTCCCGCCTGCCAAGGTGTGAGAGACCTGGAAGAAGGTGTGAAGCCCTAAGGAAATGGCTTTGTTCCATGACCTTTGACCCTCATTTGGGATAGGGATCTGTCATGACTAGACTTCTCCCAGGCTCTCTTCTTAAATTTCTCCACTTTGAAACAATAAAAATAAAATATTATTTATTGCAAATCATTTAGAATTATCAAGAAAATACAAAAAGCAAGACTAAAAGTATCCATAAACCCCTCCTATCCAGAAATACTCATGGGTAACACACCAATGCAAACCCTTCCAGTCTTTTTTCTATAAATATAAATGTAAATATGTGCTTTTGGTTCGATAAATAGTGATCATACTGTAATACGATTTTGTTGCTTGATGGGGAGGGAAAAGAGGATGAGCACTTCCTGTGTCATTGAGTATTCTTTAAGAGCATTTTTTTTTAAGCTTTTTTCCTTATTACAGAGGCTATCACTCCGTGGGGAGGACTTGGGGGGGATGCCATCCATTATCCTTTTCCTTTCTAGAAGGCGCCTCTGTTAACATTTTGGTGTATGCCCTTCCGGTATGTCCTTTTTGATTTTAATTGCAATTCCATTAAATTTATAAATTAATTGGAGGAGAACTGACGTCTTTACAATAGCGAGCCTTCCCTTCCAGGAGCAAGTTATGTCTCTCCATTTATTCAAGTCCTCCTTTATGTCCCCCAGTAAACTTTTGTGGTTTTGTTGATGCAGGGATTGCACGTATATTGTCAGCTGTTTTATTTTTTTCATTGTTGCCGTTGTGAAGAGGGTCTCTTTTTTTCCCCTTGTAATTTTTCCCCGGTTGTTGCTGACGTCGAGGGGGGCTGTACGTTTTCCTGTGTGTGCACCTGCGCCCTGGGAGGAGCTCCCTGTTTTTCATCTGATTCGCTTGAGTTTTTTTAGAGAACAGCCACACACATATGTACATAATACCTCTTTTCTAATGGCACTACCATGATTTGTGATTTTTGTCTTACTGATACTGTGATTTTAAAGAACATTTTATTATGGAGGGTGTCTTTTAGATCCACTGAGAGAGAAGGGTACAATGAGCCCCCATGGACCCACCACCCAGCCCCAGCAACCCGTGGCCCATCGGGCCAGACCTGCCTCCCCTTTACATCCGCCCCTCCTGTATCACCTGGAAACAAATCCCGGACACCATACCGAGCCATCCCATCCCCTGACTGTTGACGCCTGCAGGTCGTTCTGCCGTATGGGTGGGTTTTAATATATTGAGTAACCTTCTACTTCGGGACATTGCGTTGTTTCTGTGTTTCCAATATTATATCAAGAATATCTTTATACATAAGTGTGTTTACGTATCTCTAACTTTTGCTAAATTTACACCCGTAGAAAAGGAATTACCGGGTCATATGGTGTTTTGATCATTATCTCCCTTTAAACGCATACGCACCATCGCATTGTGGCTTTTCTGATGAGAAATGTAACACATGTTCCCTGCAGAACTTTTTTGAAAACACAGGAAAACACCAAGAAGGAAATTAAAGTCACCCCTAATCCTACCGCATGCTACAAACATGGGCAAACCTCAAAAATGTTATGCTAAGTGAAAGAAGCTGGATACAGAAGACCCCAAGCTGCATTATTCCATTTATATGAAGTGCTAAAAAATGCAGATCTCTAGAGGCAGAAAGTAAATTAGTGGCTGCCTGGGGCGAGGGGGTGAAAACAATGATTGAGTGTAAGTGGGCACGAGGGAGCTTTGGGGTGATGGATATGTTCAGAGACTGGATGTTAGTGATGGTCACACAACTCAGTAAATTTCCCAAAAATCATTGTACACTTAAAACAAGGTGAATTGTGTGGAATTTCTTAAAGTAAGTAATACCTCAATAAAATTGATTCTTAAAACAAATCAAGAAACAAAAACAAAGTTTCATTTGGAAAATAAGAAATCTACCACACAGGACTATTCACTGGTGCGGTCCTGAAATGTCTCCCATTGTGATGGCGATGATGTAATTTCCTCCTCCCCTTCCTTCTCCTCTCCCTCTTCTGACCTCGGGCCACACTGCAGGGCCTGCTTTCTAACCTCCACTGGTCACTTACACGTTCATTACGGATATTTCTCAAGTCATGAAATGTTTGCTAGTACATGGAAATACACAGCACATTGCAGGTTTCCAACCATTTCTCGTGTTGGACATCTCTAGCTCCCCTCCCCACGCACCACGTGCCCAATACCGGAGTCACCCGAGTGTCGTGTCAAAGACGTGAGCGTGTTTAAGGCCTTCGGTGTATTTCTGATGGCCACCGGGAAGGCGGGTGTGCCAGTCCCCACTTCCACCAAGAGTCAAGCGTCAGTTTCCAAACTCCTTCACCAAAGCTGGGTGTTGTAATTTGTTTTATGTTTGCCGATGAAACATGCAAAACAACAACAAAATATGGTACCTCACTGATGGTTTAAACTGAGTTTATTATCAGCCTTCATGCACATTTCTTCCCATGTTAATAGCTCCTTTGTATTATTATTTTTTCTTTTGTGAAACATCCATGCTTACCCTTTACACACTTTTCTTTTTTTATGGTTGCTAGTTTTTATTTATTTATTTATTTATTTAATATTTTATTGTTGTTCTATTACAGTTGTCCCAATTTCCCCCCCATGCTCTCCTTCCCCAGCCCACGCCACCTCCCCACCCCCAACTCCTTTACACATTTTTCTATTGGAGTGTTTATCTTTTTTTTGTTGTTGAGTTTTAAGTGCTTTTTATAACATAAGATCATCAACCTTTATTAAACTGCCATATATGTTGCCAATATTGTTTCCCAGTTTGTTGTTTGCCTTTTAGTTTTGTTTATGGTTGTTTGATAAATACAAATTTTATATGATGTCTGTGGAGTTATCGATCTTTCTCCTACATTTCCAACTTTATTGAAATGCCTAAGAAGGCCTCTTCCACCTCAATATTATGTGATACCCACCTACATTTTCTTTGTTAGTGTTTGCGTAGTATCTTCTTTCCTCCTTCCTTCCATTAACTTTCTTGCTATTTAATCTTTACTCCATCTGGAACTTTTAAAATATTTATTTATTTATTTATTCATTCATTTATAGAGAGAAGGGACGAGAAGGAGAAAGAGAGAGAAACATCAGTGTGTGGTTGCCTCTTGTGCATCCTCTACTGGGAACCTGGCCTGCAACCCAGGCATGTGCCCTGACTGGGATTGAACCAGCGACCCTTTGGTTCACAGGCCGGTGCTCAATCCACTGAGCCGCACCAGCCAGGGCATGGAACTTATTTTGATATGTGGCTTAAGATTAGCATCTAAATTATATTTCTCCTAAATAATTGAATAATTGTCTCAGCACAATTCCTGAATAACTCATCTTTTACCTACAAATTGGAAATAGCCACCTTTATCCTGTCTTAAAAACTTATCTCTACTTGAATCTCTTTCTGGGGACTTTTTAATCTCATCTGATTGATCTATCTGTGTTTTCATATGCCATTAGGGCATGGCTTAATTATTTTGTCTTTATAATATATTTTAAATCTGGTGGTGCAAGTCACCTCTCATCTCTCTCTAGATTGTTATCTCCTAGTTAGTCTTCCAGATGCATTTTAGAGTCATTTTATCAAGTAAAGGAAATATCCTTCTATGATTCTAATTGGAATTAAATTAAACCGAAAATTTAATTTGGAGAAAACTGACACCTCTACCCTTAAATACCCAAGAATGTGACATGTCTCCTCAGTTAAACTTACTCTTACATCTCCCACTTAAGGTGTTTTTGTCGTTGCTATTACTTCTAGTAATGTGTAACTTCTCCTCAGTTAAACTTACTAGAAGTACACATTTCTTATTTGCTTTGTTGTTAGTTTTTTAATATTTTGTTAACATTATAAAGGAAATTATTTTGCTATTGAGTTTTCTTGCCTGTTGTTGCTGATATAAAGAAACATTATTAATTTGTGCTAATTGGTCACTTAACTTGAATCTTCTACTAGCTCCTACTAGTTTTCATGTTTAGGGATTATTTTAGGGTTTTATTTTAGGAAGACATGTATATCACATCTTTCAAATAACAGTTTTTTTTTTTTCCTGTCCAAGAGGTATGCTTTTTCTCTAATTTCATTGGTTAATGGTGTGGTGTGGATTCTTCCCCTCTTTCCCTTTTTAGTGAGAATGTCTCTAGTGTTTCACCATTAGTGTGATATTAAAGGCTGGTTTGAGCTAAAGATGCTTCAAGGAAGTATTCTTTCAGGTGCTAGTTTATTAAGCATTTATAACAGCAACAAGTATTGGATTTCATCAAATGCCTTCCTGCATTTTGCGATATGGTTATGTGAACTATTGATGTGAAGGAATGATATTCATAGATTTCTTTATGTTGAACCACCCTTACATTCCTGGAACACAACTCTGCCAGGTCATGGTATGTTATCCTTGTAATATTCTGGCAGATTCCACCTGCCAGCACTCTATTCAGAATTTTCATAGCAATGTTAATAAGTTGGTGATTTTATTTGGGCTCTGTTTGTCAGTCTCTGTTATCAGGAATTTGCTAGCTGAGTGAAATGAACTAGGAGGTTTTCATATTTCTTATGCTCCAGCACAATTTCTGTGTACATGAATTATCTAGAATACTATTGAACACATGGGGGGAGTTTGTCCATAAAACCTTCTGGGCCAGGCATCTTTGTTGGTGCCCTCTCCTTCCCCAGCACACACGATTGTACCCATCTCTCACAGGAGGAATCTTTGAGTATGCAGATGGCCCCAACATCAAGGTCATGAACGACGAGGAGCATGCCTTTCGATTTTCTGCCAACATCATCAACAGGAACAGAACTCTGCTGCCCAACACAACCTTGACCTATGACATCCAGAGGATTCACTTCCATGATAGCTTCGAAGCCACCAAGAAGGGTGAGTATGCCACCCTGTCTGCTGAAGTAGGGTGGCATTTGCTGTCCAAGATGCTGAAAATGGCCCAAAGCTTTGGGTGGGCTTGGGGCTTAGAGCATTTTCCTACGCAGTTTTGGTATCTGCCTCAATTCCAGTTCAATTTTGTCTGTGTTACCCCCAAGGAGCAGTGTGTTGTTTGTCAAAAGTTCCCGCACCACTGTCAGGGGCAATGAGGGAATGAGGGGCCCTAGGATGGGATCGGGGCGAGGGGAGGGGCCCGAGATGGGGCTGGGGAGCCTGCAGTGAGGAGGGCAGCCCAGGTCTCCAGCACCTCTAAACCGAAGACATTTTCACACTTGTTTTTATTTCACTGAAATCCTACCCAGAATGTAAAAATTTTAAATGCATATAAACCAGAATATGTATAAGTTCTAATATGCAACATTTACTTTCCATAAAAAGACTTACTAAAAACAGCAAAGCTGCTTCTATTCCAACAACATTTGGCCCCAGAGACTATGGATGACACTTAAAGTCTGACATTGACTTCAGCATTCAAAGGTTTCATATTTTGTTTTGGCTACAAAATAGCAAGAAAATCACAATTCATAAAAACAAGTTGTAGTAAACTCAGTCAAACAGTTTTTCCCACATCTGACTGTTTAAAAATTTAAAAAAATTGGGGGGGGTTTCATCCTTCCTCATCAGTGAGATATTTACAGTAAACTTCAACCCTTGCACAGAAAGGAGTGGAGAACTTTATTCCAAGAAAAAGAAAAGGTAATTTATCAATATCCGAAAGAACTAGCAGTTTTTAATGTGGCACATTTGAATATACTCTTTTGTTACTATTTTTAAAATATATAGTTTATGTATATAATTCATTGAAATTTAACTTAAAGGCTTAGCTAACACTGGAGATAACTTCCACAGAGCCCTAGCATTCCACAAAACTGTATTTAAAAATCTCAGCCTAAGGACTCTCACTCACAGGGAAGACTAGGTCATCCTTCCTATAGTATGATATCAGCACCCCTTGCTTTTCTTCTTTAAAGCTCTTGTCACAAGTAATAGTTAAATAATTATGTGTGTTTAATGTCTCTCCTTTCTCTCTAATACCACTGAAAGGACAGCTTTCTCTTTTTAACCAATATAGCCCTGGCACCTAGAAGACTGGTGTATAGTAAGTGTTCCATGAAATGATCATTGAGTGAGTCAATGAATGAATGGGGTGAGAATGGAGAATGCGAGGCTGAGCATCATTGTCCACTACCCCGGTCAGTTGAGCTTAGGGACAGCATCATCTATATGTCTTGGGAAAACCGAGGGCCATCCACAGGGGACCCTTGGTCTTTCTAAAGGGTTCTCAATTGCTAATCAAGTTCTCCTGAGGTCCCAGGTGCAGACTTGACAAGGTGCTACCTGCTGTTGGCTCTGTTTACCCACAAAGCCCCACTGTGGGCAAACATTTCATCACAGAAAGGCAGCAGAGTGTGGGCTTGCAGCTGGACTGCCTGGACTTGCACCCTGTTTGCTCTGATATTAACTGTGTGACCTTGGACAATATGTGTCTCAGTTTTCACATCGACAAAATGTGCATGGCTTTGTGAAGTGCTTAGATCCATGTCTGGCACCTACGAGGTACCATATTGGACTCTGCCTGTATTACATTGACCGACTTGCTCTCAATATGCTGAGCCATCAAATCAGGGGCCTCATACCTACAAGCACTTTCCTACCACTGGCCCTTGCTTCTTCCACCCTGCTTCTTCTCTCCTCGTGCACTGGAGTTTGAAAGGCCCCAATGTTGAAAATGGCTAACATTGAATCTTTTGAAGACATTGCCCTGAGTCTCAGAGCCAACAAGCACCCAGACTAAGGGGATCCTACCCTCTAGCCCCTCTATCCTAATGGCCTCCAAGAGTGGTCTATTACCTGTCTTCCTTCCCCTGTGCTGGCATGCCCTTCACCCTCCCCACTCCCTCCCCAGCATGCCCTGCAGCCAGTGCTGTGCAGTCAGGTATCCACCGCCCTGCTGAGAATTCATGCTGGCACCCTCTGCCCAGCCTTGTCCATCTACAAAATGACCGAACGCAACCAAAACTGCTCAGTAAAAAGGTCAGGACACAGAACAAATGCTTACAGTCAGAACACAGAGGCCCATGTGGGCAGAACCGCCCTAAAATGCTAGAGAGAGTCTTCTGTTCATTTTTCCTAAAAAACACTAAAATTGTATTTAATCACTATCTAGTGGTATGCTTGCAATTCAGTGCAGAGACCTCCAGCCAATAGCAAGCCTGGGGCAGAGCTTCTGAGGCACTTCCTCCAGTAGGAACTCCCAGTCCTGCACAATGCAGAGCAGCCCGGGGTGGACAAGCAGACCTGAGATGGAAACACACAACTCCAGAAGTCCGGCCACAAAGCCACAGCCCTTCTCCACCCTCCACCAGGTCAACTGACTTGTTTGCTTAAAACCCTGGATGGTACGCCCCATCGTTTTTCCCTAAACCATCCATAGAGCCCGTGAGGGCAAGTCTAGCCTAGCCCCAGCATGACCTTCCAGCCACATCTGTGCTACTCGCTCACTCAGCCTCTAACTTCTAGCGATACCTGCCATCCACAGGGTGCCAGGCTTCCTCCTGTCGTTGAACCCCAGTTCAGCTGCCTGCACAGCAAAAGCCAAACTCATGAGGCAGGTGCTGGTGAAAAGGAAAGAGGTTTATTCAAGTGCTGGCCACCCACGAAGATGGGAGACTTGTTCCAAAGCCCATCTTAACATCTCCATGCACACAAAGGTTTTTATCAGGGAGGGGAGGGAAAGCAGAAGAATTCAGGGGGACGGGACTGTAGACATGCAGGACATCTTCCCATAGGCTTTGATGTGGATCTTTATGGTCAGCATGCTTGAGTTGGCCATCTGGTTTCTTATCAGCTGAATTCCTGGGGTCTTGAGGTCAAGCTGCTTCCTAGGTTCACACAGGGACTGAAACTGCTGATTCCTGTGAAGTATACTAAAAAAATAAAATTTAAAAAATAACGTGCAAGCTCTAGCTGCAAAAGAAATATAAGGTTAGAGTAACAAGTTGGGTTTAACATTTAGTCAGAGTAGTATAAAGTTTTTATTCCTTCTTACACTCCCGCGTCAGGGATTTTGCCCAGGCTATGCCCTCTGTAATTCCCTCTCCCTTGTAAATCTCACCTCTGCCCAGCCCTAGGTCTAGCTAATCCATCCTTCCCTCAAACTTCTGGTCCTCAGGGCAGCCCTCCCCAGACCCCCAGGTAAGGTCAGGTCTCCTTGCTTCATCTTATAACACTCTGGGCTTTTCTTTCACAATTCTGAGTCTTGGGGTGTGTGTGTGTGTGTGTGTGTGTGTGTGTGTGTGTGAGAGAGAGAGAGAGAGAGAGAGAGAGAGAGAGAGAGAGAGAGAGAGAGATTCTGTGATCACTGCCCACCTCTTCTGCCCTTTGCCATGCCAAGGCATCATTGTTCAGACTGCTGGTGCCCTGCACTAGTTTTGCCTGTTTTTGAACTTTACATAAATAGAATACCAGGTTATAATTTTCTGAGCGTCGCTTCTTTCCCCCGTGACATATCTCTGAGATTCATCTGTTGTTGAATAAAACAGTCATCTGTTTTTCTTCACTGCTGCAAAGCTTTCATTATACAAATATACCACAGTTTTTCAAAACAAAAATAACTGTTGGACATTCAACTTGTTTCCATTTGGGGCCTTAGAATAGCACTGCTGTGAACACTCTCATAGATGTCTTTTGGTGCACAAGTATGCGCATTTTTTGTTGGGTGTATCCATAGAATTGGAAGTATGAGGCCATCGGATGTGTGTGTGCTCAGCCAAACAGTTTTCCCAAGTTGTGATAGTGACTTGAAGTCCCGCAGCCGTGGACGGCACTTGCCGTGGCTCCGCATCTTCACCAACTCTTGGCAAAATCAGTTTTACGTTCATTTGGGCCATTTGGGTGGTTTATGTAGTAGGCATCTCATTGTGATGTCGTTTTATATTTCCCTGATGGCCAGAGATGTTGAATGTCTTTTCATATGCTGGTAGATCATTTGAATCTTCTCTTTCCTGAAGTGCTTTTTGAGCCTTTCAACCACTTTTAAAAATTGAGTTGCTTGTCATTGTCTCACTGATTTGTAGGAGTCTTTTATAAATTCTGGATAAGTGCCCTTGGTTATATATACATTTGTATGGCAGATACCTATTACAGATGAGTTTGCTTTTCACTCTCTCAGTAGTATCTTTTGAAAGTTCTTAATGTGAAGAAGTCCAGTTTATTCACATTTTCATTGTGGCTAACGCCTTTTGTGTTCTGTTTTTCTATCCTAAGATCATGAAGATATTCTCCTGTGTTCTCTTCTAGAAGCTCTCTTGTGTTGTCTTTCATAGTTAGCTCTATGATCTATCTCAAGTCAGTGTTCTATGAATGGTGGAAGGTAGGGTTGAGGTGAATTTTTTTCTACACCATGCTGGTGGGAGCGCAGACTGGTTCAGCTTCTGAGGAGAACTGTGCGAAAGTATCCGCTAAAGTTAAATGTATGCCTGCAAGGATGGTTATGCCTAGCCGCTTATTGATAATAGCCAAAAGTTGGAAATAAATTGAAGGTCCATCAACAGGAGAATGGATAGATTGGGGTATAGTTATACAAAGGAATTCAAATTAGCAATAAAGAAAAGAACAAACTCTTGCTACACACAATATCACAAATGAACCTCACAGACATAACGTTGAGTGAATAAACAGTGGTTACTGCTGAGGGAGGGAGTAGTATGCAGTGGCTATGAACTGGAAAGGGGCAGAGAAAAACCTTCTTAGGTTTGGAAATGTGTTATATTTGATCCAAGTAGTAGTGACATAAGTACAGTTCCACGTAAAAATTCATCAAAGTCTGTGCTTAAAATGAATGCACTTTACTACATTGCGTTATATCTCAATTAAAAAAAAAATAAGTAACTCCTGTCTGCCATCACTCTCCCTTCATATCCTCCTGATAACATAGCAAAGACAGGCTGTACTGTGGCTGGAAACACCCCTGTCCGACCCTGGAGGCAAGTCTGCTGTTTGATCATGCTCCCCATTGGGCGCCCTCCATCCCTTAGGGACCCCATAGCCTGTGATCCTTATTTTTCTTTTGATCTTTGGTTTTTACATTCTCAGGCACATCATTAGACCTCTTCCAGGGAGGTGAACGTGGGCCTAATTCCAATTAACCCGATGATAATTCCTTTTCCCCAGGCAGAGGTGCCCATCACCAGTCCCTCTACGCCAGCTGCACCCAGCCACCTTGGGGCCACGTGGGGCGTGCGGATGCAGAGGCACAGAGCCTGGCACCACCTGCCCTGCCAGCTCTGGCTGAATTAGTACTTCCCTCCACAGAGGCCCAGGAGGCCTTTCCCCATTAAAAGGGACTTTCATTTATTGTCTTTATTTTTAAATGTTTTGTGGAAAATTAAAAGATAAGTGACTGCCAGGTAGCACCTGAGCCAGAAACGCAGAGAGTGTCTGTGTTTTCTTCCAAGCCTGACCAGAGCCGGCCTGGAATCGACCCGGCACTCCCCAGGCTCCTCTGCCTTCACTTATTCTCTGGGCTGCTCAATTCCTTTTAAGACACAAATTGATTGGGATAATTTTTGCTATTACTACAATTGCCATGGACAGGGGGTGGGGGAACTGCATTCAGACTGTGGACTCCTGCAATGACTGTGAACCACTGAGTTACTGTAAAATGACCAGAAAATGGATTTAAAATTGAAGCCACAAATAATGTAATTACTGCAGTGTGTGCTCAGGGCTGCCAGAACAGGGGTTGGCTGCTGCCCTGGAAACATCTGGAGATAAAGCTGCTGCTGCTGCTGCTGCTGCTATACCCCCTGCCCTGGTCCCTTTGAGAAAACAGTGTTCTTCCAGACCAGAAGATTATTAGAGGGTAGGAGGAACCTGGAGGAGACAGAAATAGGGATATGAAGAGAGGCCAAGGAGAAGGAATAGGTAAAAGGCCGGACTGATGCCTCCTAACACCCAACAGTGAGATCTAATCACTACACCCTCAGCAGAAAATGAAACCCAGTGTGGTCATCATCATCATATCAATGCCATCAACACCATCATCACCACCCCCACTATCATCATCACTATCATTGCCATAACACCAACATCATCATCCCCAGTCTCATCATCACTCACACGGTCACCATCATCATCACTGCTGCAGTCAGGGCACTGACACTCTCATCATCACTCACACGGTCACCATCATCTCTACCATCATCATCACTGCTGCAGTCAGGGCATTGACACCTGCCCTGTCAAGGGCATCACCAGTCCCACCGTTACTCACATGGTCACCGTCGTCTCTACAATCATCAACATTCCTAGTCATAGCATTGAATCTTCATCATCACCAATCTTATCAACACCATCCAAATTATTATCACCTCCTCCCTCATTAACTTTTACATCATCATTATTTCTACCATTTTCACCAATGTCTCCCTCATGGCATTGACATATTTATCATCATCAATCCCATCATCATCATCCTGCCACTATTTCACAACATCAACATTATCATCAATTCCAGCCTCATTAATGGCATCACCAGGATCATCAACAGCCCTACAACATAGTCTTCGCTGTCTCAATGATCATTATAATGTCCTTTATCATTAGCACTACGACCAATGTCAAAATCTAAATTACTCCCTTCAAGATCACTCCAACAATCCTCCACATCATCATAATTTGTGGTTGGTCCACTCTCCCCTGCCTCAGTCAAACAGGGAGGCTCAGACCTTGGGCCTGCAGGTGGCCGTGATCTAAAAGGCTGAGCTGGGTAAGGGTGGGTGGTGGGTGGCAGGGCAGCTCTCGCCTACCTGCTTCAAGACCTAGATGAAAGGGGGAAACCCAAGACACAGATTCTTGGAGATAGTAGTGAGAGGAAATGAGACACACAAGTCATTTGGCTAAGTCATCAATTGGAAGGTCCTAGAAGGAAAAGAGAAAGAGTAGAGATAGGAGGTGATGGGATGGAAATTAGGGATATCAGAAGACAGTGAGAAGGTTCAAAACAAAGACAGGAGGTAAATCATTAGAGAAACCTGCAGATTTTATCAGGTTCCCACGACCTCTGGCTTGGGTAAGAAGAAGTGGCCAGGCCTGGACAACAGTCACATACTCAATGTCACCATCTCCTTCATGTTAGTATCCAGCCTCCATGGCTACAAAGTGACTCACACGTGGTCTCTTCCCTCGGGCAGCACCTGCTTTTAAGGGGACAAAGTGGTGAGAGCAGAAGACACCCACACAACCAGCCAGCAGAAGAGCAACGTGAATGGGCAGTGAGAGTACAGGTTAGGGTCTGGCTTCCTTGGGACAAAGGCACTGAAAGGAAGAACTGTCCTGGAGTTGGACAACTTAACAACACACCCAGAGTTCCTATTTTTGCAGCATTTATCATCACTGTGTTTGTCTCACACACACAGTTGCACAGAGTGCTGCCCAGGTTTATTGGCTCTAGAGTGATGATAACAGGGACAAAGCAGTGCTTCCCTGACTTTGCCTCCAGTCCCACAACTGTGGGAGCATCAGGAAGGCACCATGTTCCCCCTCGTGCATCCTCTTCTGCACTTGACATTGGCCACAGGAATCCTGCTAACCCAGGACTGGCCCCACGGCCTCCCATACAGGGCCACCCTGTCCCATGTTCCAGGTGGTTCCAGTGGACTCCTAACAATAACGAGCCCCTCCCCTGCCCCTGCAGAGTGCGGTAACTTTCACTTACGCCATGAATGGCATTCTCTGGTCTTCTCAGGGGAAATACAAATTTCAGGAAAAATAAACACTTTCTATAATATCTTGTGTTCCCAGGAAGCAGTGAATGACGAGGGAATATACATCAGTAGAGAGAAAAAATACTCAAAAACCACACATTGTGATTGACTCAAAACCACCTTGTACCCTTGGAACCATTGGTACCATCCTTAGCCCAGGCAAGAGGACTCCTTTCCCAGGGCCTGTGCTTTGGAAGATGCTATGCTCACCTCCTTCTAGTCGACATCACCACCTCCCAGAATGAAGGGTCAGTGGGACCAAGGGGACTTGCCCATTAGGACCCTGTACACTGCCCTTCCAGTCTTTGTTCTAAGTGTGTAGAACCCTGAATTTTCCTGCCCAATGATGCTGCATGAACCTCTTCCCTGGGCCATCCTACAGGGAGGAGCCATGCTGCCACGGTCCCACTCCCAGGCTCTATCTAAGTGAGACCAAGGGACAGGTGTTGGCATAGGTGTGGACGAAGCTCAGATGTAAGGGCAGGGATGTCCACATGGAGAGGAGAGGCCCCTTATGATATAAGGTGGAACCGGTGGTCAAAGCAAAGTGGACAAGGTAGGGGTTGGTGCCACTTCTCCCCACATCACTACATGTGAGAAGTCTCCACCCTCACTTTCCAGGTTTTTATATCCCGACTTTCCAGGTTGTTGTGAAGGCATATTGTCAAGGTGGGCGGGGGGGAGCAGGGCATGTTTTATATAACAGTTTGTTAGCTTATAACATTTAACTATTTATCCACACAGTAATGGACCTCCATTTGTATTCTGGCCCTGGGCCCTGCAAATCTTAGGGGTGGACCTAATGCCAGTAAGTCATTGCCAGGGTCCCTTGAGGTGGCCAGGATGCATCTGAATCTACTAGGTATCTATGTTTAGGTGCGCTGTCTTGCCTCTACCTACATGCATCTTATGTTCATACATGTGCATGTAGTTCAATCTTGTGGCCACAGGCTGGTGAGTTTGCTGATGCCCTTCAGCTATGGCTCTTCTTGTTGCAAGTGACAGAAAACCAAATCCTAACTGGCTTAAGCCAAAAGAGAAGGTATTGGTTCATGTAACCAAAATCCAGGGTCCCACCTGATCAGGGGCTCATATTTCTTTCTCTCTCTTGGCTCTGCTCACCTCCAGACTGACTCCGTTCAAAGACAAGCACCATGCTTGTACAAGGTGGCTACTGTACCTCCAGATCTTACCTCCTTCCAGATCCAATTATAGAGGGAATGTGCCCCTTCTCAGGGCCAGAGGTCTCATGGCATTCTATTGGCTCTGGCTGGTCACATGACCATCCTCTAAACCAATAGCTGTAGTTTAGTGTCTTAGTCATTCTCCCACCCCTCATGGGCTGGAACTGGAAAAGTCAGTGGAACCCAAAGGAAAAGTAGAGACAGTTTCCAGGAGAAAGGGCAGTGGCTCCTGGGAATCCCTCCCCCTAATGCCCCTGAGAGGTTCATTTTATGGATCTTTCAGGCGCAATCCTTGTATGAGCCCCAGCTGCCCTGGGTTTGCTCATTTCATGCTATGCTGTGCCCATTGGTGCTTGACTTTCCCAGAAGCATCTGCTGTCTGATCTGCCTGAGCTCTTGGGCCTCCCCCAAGAATGTGAAGTGTTTGAAGTAAAAAAAAATCAGCATTTGTGCACTCAGCAGATGTTGATTAAGCACCTACTCAGATCGGGTACTGTTTCAAGCACCGTGGATGGAGCAGTAAACAACATAGAGCAAGCCCTTGCCTCCTTGGAGCTTATGTTCAAGTGGGAGGAGAAGTCAAAAAATGAACAAGACTTCTGGTGGTCATTCAATAAAGAAATAAAGCAGAGTATGGGGTTGAAGAAGTGTGGCTGGATGGGGATTGCTGTTAGAGGTTGGGCAGCAATGCCTCTCTATTAAGATGCACAGACACGGATACCTGCAAGAAGGGAGGGAGGGAGTCATGTGGGTCCGAGGGAAGAACAGTCCAGCCAGAAGGGACAGCAAGTACAAAGGCCCTGAGACAGGAGTGTGCTTAGCGTGTGTGAGGAGCATCATGGGAGCCAGTGGGGCTTGAGTGCTGTGAGAAAAGGAGAGAAGGATGGGAGAGGAAGTCAGAAAAGCAGTAGGGGTGGTGATGTTGAGGACAGGGGTGGGGAGGAGCTGCAACAAGCAGGGCCTTGTTGGTCACTGTTAAGGACTTTGGCCTTTATACTGAGTGGAACAAAGGAGTGATGTAATCCATTTAGGTTGTGCAAGGCTCTCTCCAGCTGCTGAGCACAGGATAGGTGGTATAGAGGGTTACTGAGGAGGCCAAAAGCCTCTGCAGGAATCCAAGCAAAAGACGATGGTGGCCTGGACCAGCTTGGGAGTAGCAAGAAGTGGTTGGATCCTGATATATTTCAAAGGTGAAGTGATGGGACTTGATGTTGGATTGAGAGGCAGGGTATGAGAGAACGAGAAGAGTCACGACAGAACCAGGGTTTTTGGCATAAAGCGCTGGACAGGACAGGGGAGCTGCCATCGACTGAAATGGGAGAGTCTGGGAAGAGAAGACAGAGTTACATTTTGGACTCATTAGGTCTGGGATGTATCTTGGACATCCAAGTGGCAGTGTTCAGTGACAGATGAGATGTACCAGTTAGATTTTAGGAAACAGATTGGGGCTGGAGGTTTAAGTTTAAAATTCATCAGCAAGTAGGTATTTCATTTCTATTTGTCTCTCAAGTTCCCACACAGAATAGGACATGGCACACAGCTGGTGATACTAATCATGGTAATGACAACATCAAAAGCAACCATCAATCTGTTTCATGAGCACTGTGCTGAGGGTCACATATGTATTATCTCATTCAACCTCCTATGATCCCCTGGGGCAACCTGGTTTATTACAACCTGGGTTTCCAGATGAGGAAACAGAGATTCAGACAGATTGCCAGTCACCCACCCTCAGAGGGTTCCATGTGTTTATGGGATCACCGAAGTCATCGCCTCCAATGCGCCCGACCCCCTGATAAGACCCAGCACTGATCCCTGCACCTTCCTTCCCTCCCTCTGCTGCAGCCTGTGACCAGCTGGCACTGGGCGTGGTGGCAATCTTCGGACCATCCCAGGCCTCCTGCACCAACGCCGTCCAGTCCATCTGCAATGCCCTGGAGGTTCCCCACATCCAGCTGCGCTGGAAGCACCACCCGCTGGACAACAAGGACACCTTCTACGTGAACCTCTACCCTGACTACGCCTCTCTCAGCCATGCCATCCTTGACCTGGTTCAGTACCTCAAGTGGCGGTCGGCCACCGTGGTCTATGATGACAGTACAGGTGGGTGGCCAGACCTGACCAGGCCATGGGTAGGGTGCAAGGCGGACAGAAACCCAGGATTGGGCTCTTGACTGCTCGCCCAACTCCACTGCCCCTGGAAAAAAGGCTCTCTCCCACACTCAAGCTTTACTCAGTCACATGCACACTTGTCCCTGCACTCACTCACAGCCCTGTGCACACCAGCCACACTCCCACCTCACTCAGCCCCAGACTATCTCACACCTGCCTCACACCTGCATTACATCTTTCCTACCCACCCACCTCCACCCCAGCAGCATGCTCAAAGCCATACTCAGCACACTCACCCTGCTCCCAGCACCTGCACCCGCACCCACACCTGCACAGCCACGCCCACACCTGCCTGCTCTTACATTCGCACGTTTCCATCTGCAGCAAACATGTCCAGCCCTGCTAGCTGGGAGTACAACCTTTGACTCAAACCCACAGTACATGTGTGCCAGCTCTGACGCTTACTAGCTGGGCAGCACAGGGCTCTTTCCTCCCCGTTTTCCTTCCAACAGCTGGAGTCCCAAGATGTTCCTTAGCCCCACCTCTTAAAAGAAAGTGACCTTGGCAAGTCACTTAACCCATCTGGCCCTCTCTTCCCATGTATCAAGTCAAGAGCTCCAGTGTCCAGACTGGAAAGAGCCCTCCAACTCTCAGCTGCCTATGATTCAATGTCAGCTCGATTACCTCCTAATAGGAAGTGGGAATCACAGGGAGAAACCCTCAGAAAAGACATTCCTGAGTTGCCGATTTAGTTGGGGATTCTACCAGCCTCTATTGATGTCCTGCTGTACCCAAAGCACCAGACAGAAGATCCTGGAGGGCAGGGACCCCCACCCCTCCCAGTGCCCCCTGTACAAGGTCTCTGCCATTGAGGAGCACACCTGCCCAGCTCCAGGTCACCTCCAGTGTTTCTGCAGCCCTGCAGATTTGTTGGTCATAACATACCACTATGAACAATTGCCTTGGAGCCTGTGTGTGCTTCTGGGCCATGAGCTTTCTGTGCCTGCAGGGCTGAGCACAGGCCCTGGTGCGATGCGGATGTTTATAAAGGTTTGTTGAACTGAAGCAAATTGAATCAAATTGAAAATCAAGTTGAAATAAATGATAATTAAATTTCATTAGGAAAGAGTGTGTTGGGCACTGGTAAGGGAGAAGACATGAGGATGTAGTTATACCATCTTATTCTGAAAAGTTAATCATGTTGTAGGGCAGCAGGTGTCCACCCAGAGGTCACTGGTCATTCCAGGCCACCAGAGCTAAGTGTTGAGTGACAGGTACATGAAGTCAGAACTCGAGATGCTTCAGGAGAGGCAGTTCTATAGCCTTGGCTAGTCCGGACTGACTTACCAGAGGACAGAGACATGAATGAGCTGAGTCTTGAGGAAGGATGGACAGGGAGAGGAGTCAGGAGGGCGTAACCGAGGGGCAGTAGCGTGAGCAAGAAGGAGGGGGGCTTCCTGTGCACAGCAGTCGTATCGAGCGGACAGCCTGGCTGGGAGAGAGGATTCAAGTATGGGAGGGGCTGAGGGGCTCTTCTTAATGTGACGCATGCCTCTTATGGGAGGAAGACCAGTCTCAGAACCTTCCAGCAGACCACTCAGTGGAGCTCACGGGGCATGCCTGCTACCCAGAAGCACAGTCCAATGGGAATGGGATTGCCTCTGACTGGCTCCTCCCAATCTCAAGCCAAGTCATCCCGTGGGACTGGCACATTGCCACCCAGACAAAATCATGATTCTCTTAACATGTTAGAAGAGGACATACCAGTTATCTTTTTGCAGTACAGATGCTGCTTGATTTATGATAGGTTTTTGATTCCTGATGATTTGGTCTAGGAACCGAAAGATAAGAATCTCCGATTTTGACCCCATTGCTAGCACGCTGCAGAACCTTGAGAGGGTCACTGAGCCTCTCGGGGCCTCGGCCCCCTTCCTCTGTAACATTGGAATGAAAGTCCCTCATCTGCATGCTTTCTAGGACAGGGAGATGGTGAAGTCGGGTAATGAATGCGGAAGTGCTTTGTAAGTGAAAAGCGTGATTCCAACATGATTCACTGCAGATATTTTGAGAGAGATTGATTAGGGAAGCAGCCAGGAAGGAAAGCTCATCTCAGGCAAACAAAAGAACCTAGTCTTCTGCTAGGGTTGGCTGAGATGAGCCTCTAGTCTCCTTGGGGAGCATACTCAAGGGAAGGAGGTCTGACATTTGCTACTGGAGAATGTGGGTCACCATACATTACACAGGGCAGTGCACTTGGTTGACAGGAAGACTCTGGTGGCCTCTGCTCCTGTATCCAGGCCGTCCCTGTCCTCATGTCCTGGGTCCCCAAAGTCCATGTGCCTACTGATGCTGTGCATGGGTTTGAAAACGGAGCAAGTGGGAGCAAAGTGTGCACTCGGGGCTTTGTGGGGTAACAGATGTGAGTGGGCAGCATCAGTCAGCCAAACTAAGAATTTCTGAGATTAGTTCAGGAGGGGTAAGGCTGGACATGTGTTTAGGGGAAGCTCGTGACCACTCCCTCTTCTGCTAAGGCTCACTGAGATCCTTGTCCTCTTGCCTGTCAAGTCTGGTGTCAAGAGGCACTAGGGCCCTGTCAATCTAGCTGCTCAGGACTCCAGAGCCCTCTCCCAACCCAGCCACCTGGATCTGAGACCTTCCAGGGGGCAGGGCTTCCTGATGCCCAGAGCCATGGCAAAGCTCATTTGGGAGCTCTCTGAGAGTCTTAGATCCCAGGGTTATAGTCTGTCCTCCCCAGCATAGTGAAATGAAGGACCCCAACCTGATGGCTTTCCTGACACCCAGCCCTCAGGAACAGGAATGAGAGCCTCAACAGACCCAAGCATGTGTACCTGAAATAGCTTTGGGGACGGGGGCTCTCTGTTGGAAGGTTTCTGAAGTGGCCTGTCTGGGCCGGGTAGGCCGGAGAGGGCAGACAGGAGACACTGGAATAGTTGAGTGCAAACTTCATCCAGCACAAAGTAGTTTAAGCAAAAAAAAAAGGAGGGGGGGCAGATTTTGTTGGCTGCCTTCACTGGAAAGTTTAGGAGTAAATTTAGCTTCAGGTACTGTTTGATCCAGAAGCTCAAATGGGTACCATTAGGACTTATTTTCTCTCTGTTTGGCCTCCCTGATTTCTGCCCTATTGGAATCTCCCTCGGTTTGTATATGGTGACTCCCAGGTTTACCTCCCCCTTACTTTGAGTTCAGTGGAAAAGGGGATACGTATCATTACCATTTACTCTAGCACATTCTGGAAGCCACTCTGAGAAGACCCGCTGGTGGTGTCACATATCCATCTCTGAGCCCATACTTAGACCTGATTGGCCACGCTGGGGTCACATGCCTGATTGTGCCTTGGGAGCTGGGGATGGATTCTTCCCGGCCCAAGGGCCTCAGAGAGGAGGAAGGTTGTTCCCCAAAGGAGAATCAGAGTGGTGGTGTTGGGGGAGCGGGGCATAGCGAGCACTTGGTGCAGCCGGCACTTGGACGCCAAGCCCTGAGGGTGAGCAAGGGGTCCAGCAGGTGGTGGAGGCGGCAGTGGTGGGTAAGGACCGGTTTGGGCCCCTGGCTTTGGGCTGGCTTAGCCTCTCCCTGCACTGGGGTTGCGGGTAGAGAGAGCAGCCAGCAGGCTTGCTTCCAGACTAAGCAGAAAGGCATCAGCAAGAATGAACCTTGAAATGGGGACGGAAATGAACTTAATTAGACCTCTGCAAGCCATTTGTCTCTAGGAAATGACATTTAGTTTTCCCTGAAAGTCCCCAGATTAAGCGGTTTTGCAAAATGCAAAGGTAGAGGATGGATTTTTCAGTGTGGGGAGAAAAAAAACAGTAAGTCAATCCAATTATGGAAATTTGTGGTGAGTACCACTTAAGTCCCAAGCCCTGTGCTGGGGATTATGGGGACGCAGCCCCTCATGTTAAGGAGTTTGGGGCAGGATCCGGGAAGTGAGATGAGGCCAGAGGAGGCTAGTGCTAAGCCAGTAGGCCACCGAGTTGAGAGAGGGGGAGATCTCGTCTGGACAGAACAGTAGGGGTAGGCTTCATGGAGGAGGTGGTTGCATTGAGCTGGAAGAATGGATTAGGTCTACTGCGGAGTCTGCTGTTGGGGGTGGGGTGGGATGCGGGGGGGGGGGCTGGGCACAGACACCAGCTGCTCTTACCCAGTCCCACCTTTGGTGCAGTGGAGTGTGGAGCCGCCACTTGTGCCCGCATCCGGGAAGCAGGGTGCTCAGGATGTTCAGGAAGATTATGTCTCGTGCCTCACAATGTGACGGGGCAGGGGATGAAGAGGGGGTGGCATCCGGTTCAGGCTCCATAAGTCTCTGTGCCCACCCTGGATTGGAGAGGAGCAGGTGGGTGTGGTCCGTGAGAATTTGCTCTCTGTCTACGCTGACTTTTGAATCAATATTTGTGTGTATGCATCTGTGTGCACGCACACACCTATCTACATATATACACATATATTTATCTGCCCAAGCACATGTTCTGCTTCTCTCAACATGCATGCAAATATATGTTTATGTGTTCACACACATCTATGTGTGTGTGCAGGCATGTACAACCGAGTGCACATGCCTGTGTCTGGACACATGTGGCTGTGCCCATGCACATATCTCTGTGGGCCACAATTCTGTATCTGCAGACCTGTGGCCACAGGCCTGTATGTGTACATGAGTCTGCCATGCTTAGTACTATGTGTACATGTGTGCACACATGTCTTTTGTGCCCCGGGGCCTCTCAGGGCTCATCCGACTGCAGGAGCTCATCATGGCCCCGTCGAGATACAACATCCGCCTGAAGATCCGCCAGCTGCCCCTCGACTCTGACGACTCACGCCCCCTGCTCAAGGAGATGAAGAGAGGCCGGGAGTTCCGCATTATCTTCGACTGCAGCCACACCATGGCTGCCCAGATCCTTAAGCAGGTACGTGAGCGCTGGCCAGCCAGACGGGTGCTTGGGACTTGCCCACCCCCTTCCCTCCCTCCCCTTCCCCAAGTACAAGTGTGATGTTGGCCAGATCTGTTTGCCCCCAGTCAGCCTCTTGCTGGCTGTATGACCTTGGGCAGTCACTCCGTCTCACTGGCAGCAAAATCGACACAGTGGTCCTTGCACAGTCCAAGTTGGTGTGAGGATGGAATAAGATGATGGACGAGCAGCCACAGCCAGGCTTGGCCCATGAAGGGTGCTGAGTAAATGCTGCTTTCGGTGCCATCTCTGTCCAGGTAGGAGGTAAGGGCTGCAGAGAGGGGCCTGAAGCCACATGGGACAGGGCACTTCAGGAGACACCGAGAGGCCTGGGGGTCTCGGGAACAGCCCCAGAACCCCTCACTGCCTCTTCCAGAGACTAATCCCCACAGCCCACGGCACTTGGTGTTACTCTCCCATAACTAGGAGGTTTATAGAGGTTCCTCGCACCATCTGCTCGGCTCTGCAGTGACAGTTGGGGAGGAGAATGACTCACAGTCCTGGTTGGGCCCCTGGTCCTGGACACAGCCCAGTGTGGCATGCTGGGAACAAGAGCCAAGCTCTGCTAGGCCCCTAAGAAAGAAACAGGCAAATTGCCCACAACCCCCTCCAAGGGTGCCACAGAAAAACCAGACCATGCTGACGGGAGCCAAAAGGCAAGGAAGTGGTCCCAGAAAGCATCCCTGGTGATGGGAGGAGGTATTCCGGGGGGTCCTGACAGATGACACCTTGAGAGGCAGGGAGCAGGGAGGGGACATGGAGTACAGAGGAAGAGGTGCTGAGCAAGGGCTGGGAGTGATTCAAGGCCCTGGAGGGGTGCTGCTCCAGTCCCATCCTTCGGCCAGGCCCACAGGGGTGCCTGAGAGAATGGCAGCCTCTGTCTTTCCCCAAGGAAGCCTCCTTCACATGGTGATTAAAAAGCTCACTGGAGAATTTGAATCCTTCTGCCCAGAGCAAGTGGCCCCAGAGTCAACCCCTCCCTTACGGACAGAGTGAGTGGCCCCTGCCTCACCCGGTTATGGAGGGTTTAGGGAGATGAGGCAAGGGCCAGGTTTATCCCGGTGCTGACTCATGGTCCGCACTGGGTGTGGGGCAACTTTAAAGTTGCCGTCCAGGAGACACTGCCCCCCAGAAATCCCTTAACCCCCACTCTCCCAGCCAACTGTGTTCAGGGCATTCCTTCTCTTCCCAGCGTGTGTAACAATAATAAAAACAATTGCGACTTTGGTTTGTTAAGGAGTCACTCTGAGCAAGGTACACATAGCTCCTCGTTTACTGCCCCCGGGAAGTGGGCTGGGTTATTGTGCCCAGTTGACAGATGAGGAAACTGAGGCTCAAGGGGAAAGTAACGGGCCCTAGGTCATCCAGCCTGCATGTCAGAATTTACTCCCAGGTCTATCTGACCTGGAAACATAATTTAAAATGAAGATTCTGGGCTCAGCTAAACACTGAACTAAACCAAGATAAGTACATCTGCCAGCCGAGGACTTCTCTGAGCCTTTAACCTATGGATACAGGTTGTCAATCTCCAAGAGGGGAGTGAATGTGTGGCATTTTCTAAGTGCACTTGACCCAGTGGCATTTTTCCTTCAGAGCACTTTGTCGGCCCAGCCTTCTAAAGAACTCTGTAGAAAATGCATACAGTCATTGGTACTACAGATTCTAGACTTCTAACAAAATACATAAAATGTATGTAGTGTAGATTTCATAGTGGTATGCAGTAATGCCACAGCAGCCACGTGGCCTGCTTTGCGGTCAGCCCTTGCTGGGAGGCTGAGGCAGAGGACAGACCCTCCTCCTGGGCCCGGCAGGGTGGGTGGGGACAGCACACCTGAACACCTTTCTTCAGACCTGGGACGCTGAGCTCAGTGAGTGGGGTCAGGGCCCCTGAGAGGGTATCTGGGATTGTGTAGCAGGCCCAGAGGTGCTCACTAAAAAGGTGGCCAGCCAGGCCCTGCCCAGCTCCGTCCAGCCCCACCCAGCCCCGTGGGATTCGGAATCTCTGGACAGTATAGCCCGAGAATCTGCATTTTCATCTGCCCCGAGTGATCGTACTGCTCACTCCCGTGTGAAACCCGCTGCTGTCTGCCAGCCAGTCACGGTCACTGTTTGGAGGGGATCTCAGGGAATACCCGACTCCAAGTGGCCAGCCTCCCCCAACCCCCTGACAGTTTGTCCCACCACCCAGTCCTCACCCCAGGGTGGCTGGGGCGACGGCTGGGGGCTGCTCAGGGCTCCCTGCAGGTTGCTGATGCTCTGCTCTCTCACAGGCCATGGCCATGGGCATGATGACCGAGTACTACCACTTCATATTCACCACTCTGGTAACGTACCCCGACGTCCTGGTGGGGCTGGGGGTGGGGCTGGGGGTGGGGCTCCCTTGGAACACAGTCGGCCTGGTGGGGACAGGTGCTGCGGCTAGAGGAGATCCAGGCTGGACCTGCCTTCCTAAGGCTGTACATGTGGCCCCAAGCAAGGGCACAAAGATATCTTGGGGGCCTGCCCACTTGGAGAAGTGACATTATGTGTAACTAAGGGCAGGGACTCTGGAACCTGCCAGTGTGAACAGAAGCCCCTCTGCTTATTGGCTCTGAGACCTTGGGGGAAGTCATTTAACCTCCCTGCCCCAGTTTCTTCCTCTGTAAAATGGGCATAGCCATGGCTTCTGCCTCCTGGGATGGTTGTGAGGACCCAATGAGTGAACAAAGTAAGTGCTGAAGGCAGTTCCTGGTTCATGTAAGAGCTACAGAAGTATTAGCTCTCATTACGCCGACCCTTGGCTCCTAGCCCATGCATGTCTCAGACCTCTTGCAACAAGAATGGCCAGTTTGGATTCCTGTAGCATCCATGTCAGAGTCTGCCCACTTACTGTCAGCCGGGCCAGCCCACCTGCAAGCTCCAGATGGGTCCTGTCCAAATTCTGAGAACATTTAGGGCCATTTAAACCCATTAGGATAATTAGTTGTGGTCTGAGATCAGCAGAATAACAAGGTCCCTGTGCCAAAGGAGCACCAACACCCAGACTCCCTGCCTTGGATCCAGGTGCCTTCTGACCCCACTGGGGCTTGGGGTGGACTCTTCCCACCCCAAGCGACAACATTGCCAACCGTCCCGTTGCTGCAACAAGCTCCCGCAGTCTGCATCAGCCCTGCTGCTGTAGCCCGGCCGGCTTCCCACTGTGTCCCTTCGTGCATCCAGCACCCAGTTGTCTTTCCTTTCCGAGCCCTGCGCTCAGCCGAGCATCACAGGATGACCAGCACCGAGGCCCTGCCCTCAAGGAGCTCCCATCCTGTCCGGTCTGCATCTCCGTGTCCAGCTAATAGAGCAGGCTTGTCCACCACAGGCCTGGACAGTTGGCCATGGGGCACAGTGGAAGGAGAGGCCAGATGCTGAGGGCCTAGTGGAGGGTGGAAAATTTGAGGCAGGCTTTATCGGAAAGCAGGTGCTTGGACTGGGCCTTGAAGGATCGGTAGAAGTTCACCGAGTGAAAAGAGGGAGGGTGTGCCACGTAGAGGGAACGGCATGAGCAAAGGCTAGGAGGCAGGCGAGCTCTTCAGTGGAGTGCTGCAGCTGGCTCGCTCTGGCAGACTGAGAGAGCCCGTTGTGGCCACCTCTTCCCAGCTCCACGTTTAGTGATGTCACGTAGACGGCGTGAAACTGGCCACCGTGGGAGTATTCGTACTGCGGAAGTCGGCAAAACTACCAATTGGGGTTTTTACCCCTTCTCGCCTGAGAGCTGGTCATTTAGCATTTACCAGCGCCCCGCTGCTTGGTGCCCCGCCTCCACCCCTCACCCACTGCACCCCATACCCATGGCAGAGCTCAGGAGTCACGCTGCACATTCTCCTGATCCAGAGCTCAGACCTGGGGACCTGCCAAAGGGCAGATAAGGAGGAAGGGATCCCAGAAGCTGGTGACGGAGACCAGGCACCTTCTTTCCCTAGTGCCTTCTGGATTTCTGCCCACCCAAGCTGGCTTCTCCCAGCCATGCTGTATCCTGGAAAGTCAATGGGGGCCGGAGGATGAGGCCACCAGGTCCCTGATATTCCACCTCTGTTTGGAGTTGGGGGGAGGGCAGAGAAGCAAGGCTGGGAAGGCGGGGTGGGTCACGATCTAGGACCCCAAAGCCCTGTCCCTGGGATGGCAGTCCTGTCCATTCCATCCTGGGCTCCTAGAGGGCTGAGACCAACTTCTGGCCGTTAGGGGTCCCAATCAGCCTGTGTCAGTAGCTCAGCACTTTGTTCTCACATCGGTATCCCACTGGCTCAGCTCTCTGAGTTCTCACCACTAGGAGTTACTGTGACAAAGCCCTGGTGCCCATGATGGGGAAATACAGGGGAGGGACCAGGGGACACCGTAGGAGCAGGCAGATGGGCCGGGGCTGCTGAGGTCCACTGCAGACCATGCCCATCTACCCCGCACACTGCCTTCCAGCACATGGGGCGGGGGGGAGCAAGCCTTGGGGCACCAATAAGGACGAGAGTCCCTGCTGTGTCATGTGGGCAGTTTACCTTACTCCCTGGCCTCAGTGTTCTTGTCTATAAAATGGGAATAAGTAGTTGTGATGGCTCAGGGCCCCACATCCTTTGTTTGGTCTTCTTTGGGTATAAGGAACAGAGCTTATTCAAGTCACTTCAAGTCATTAGGTGGGGGTTGGAGGTTTGAGAATCAGCCATCAGGCCACAAGAGCAGACAGGGAGGGTGGTTCCAGATCCAAGCAAATCTGGACATGACAGGATGGTGGTCCCGACCCTTTGCACTGAGACTCAGCCAGTCTCTCTCTCTTTTCCCCTCCCCCTATTCTTTGTCTCTGCTCCTTAATCAAAGTCCCATCCCTGGAAACCTCAGCGCAGCACAGCTGCCCTGGGCTCGTCACTTCCCCACTGACCACCCATTCCTCCCCTGCCACGTCTCACCGCCGCTTTCTCTGAGCGTTGCGGCCCCACCCAGGTCAGACTGCTGACTGGCCAAGCAGCGGTCGGTGTTTCCCCCCAGGGCACTCTATAGGCATTTGGGGCTGGATAGCTCATTATTCCAGAATGCCCTGCCCACCATAAATGCCACCCCACATTTTCGAATGTCCCCAGGGTGGTGGCTGGGTCGTCAGCCAGACTGTAAAAACCACACTTGGGACAGGTGACTACTCCTCGGCCAATCAGCTGCGGTCTGTTGGTGGGAGGCGGTGTACATTGGGCTCACAGAATCCAAGACATGGCCACCACGCTGAAAGCACGGGGAACCAGGAGTTCCCTTTAAAAACAGCAGGAACAAAGTTCACACATCTTATTCACCCCCCACCTGAGTACAGCTCCTCCCCCACACTGTCCACACAGGGCCCGAGGTTAAGCCCGCTCCATGGTCAGGCCTTGTTCAGATCCTAGCTCTAAACACACAGTTAAAACCACCCCCTCCCTGGCTCACGCCTCACTCCAAGGCCGGAAGGGTGTCCCCTCAGGGAGCCGAGGTACAGCAGGGCCTAAAGATGCGGCCCACAGCCCTGTAGCCCGGCCTTCTAGGCAAGAGTCCGGAGAAGGCAGCACCCCCGTGCCCTCCCCGTTAATACCGTTGCCCAATGAGGAAGGAGCAGTGTCTGCTTCTCAATTTTCATTTCCTTAATTCAGTCATTCATTTACTCACTACTTAGCCAATAGCCTACTCAGATGCTCTCTAGGTCATAGGCACCGAGCAAGTGTAATGCAGGGGCTCCAAACTGGGACCTGTACTTGTATTCCTGATAATCTGAAAAACACACAAACAAACAAACAAACAAAAAACGCCCGGAGGACCAGCAGATGCGGACCTGCCGTTTATTGCTCACGTTACGGGGGCGTGCCCGGCGGTGGTGGATCAGGCAAGAGAGACTGCACTCCGCCGCCGGCCTTGATGTTACTTACAGGGCTGGGGAGGGGCTCGCAGCAGTAGAGGGGACAGTAGAGGTATGTGAAAATTCTACACGTTTGTGATAAACACGGGAGCCTTGAGACACAGGGGCCTTGAGATGGCTGGGACATCCAGATCCAGACTGTTTTCCTCGTTCCTTATGGCTGCTGGCCAGGCAGCCATCTGCTCTCTGAGGTCGTGGAGGAGCCATGGCCCAAGCTGCCCCACAGCTAGGCGCTTGGATGGGAAAGGGTGTGCAGGGATGGATTCAACACCAAGCGCACCAGCTGGTAGGCTTCCTTCCGTGCATATAGGGACCAAGGACTGGACCCGATTCACATCTATGTCTCCAGTACACAGTAGGTGCTCACGAATGCCCGCATGAATGAGTGACTACCATACAAAGTAGTAAGTAATCAGTGAAATTATCAGGGTCTGTGTCACAGTAACAGTTAAGAAAGACCATAGACTCAGGTGCCAGTCCGTGTGCCCGAATTATAATTGAGATTCTTTCACTTCCTCGGGCAGGTGACCTCACCTCTCTGCACCTCATCCATAAGACCGTACAGTAACAGTGCTACCCACAGGATGGTTGTGCTGAGCATTAAATATGTTGACATTAGTAAAGCGCTTAGAAAAGTGCTTGGCATTTAATTCTCTGTATGAGTTAAATTGATTAATTAAATAAACTCCTGCTTATGTTTTCCGTGTATTCAGCATACCTCATCTCATCTAAATGCAACTAACTCTCCAAGGAAGGTATGGCTCCCTCAGTTTTACAGAGAAGTAGAAACTGAGGCTCAGAGAGGTCACTCTGCCAGAAAGGGGCAGAGCAACGATTGCTTTCGGCCGGGAGCTGCACCTCTCCAAGCCGTCTGCTGAAGCCTGTCGTGGTGAGAGCCTGCAAGAAGTCTCCCAGCCTCCTCTGGCTGAGATGGGCCAGGCCTGGTGATTGACACTAATAGAGTCAGCAAAGCCTCCACAAATCCCAGCAGCGCCCACACTTTGCAGGTTCCAAAGCCCTTTCTCCACATCACTGATTTTCCTCTTCACAGAGCAGAGTTTGTGTTCCCTGTTGATTGATGGGAAAGCCTGCAACCAGAGAGGTTGAGTGGTCTGCCCAGAATCTCACAGCAGATCAGTGATAGAGGCCTTGGTTTCTGACTTCCAGTCTTGCTCATGGCTGTTCCAGCCCACTGTCCTTCCTCCCCATGCCTCTCTGAGAGTCAAGGGAAACAGATCTTTCCAGGGATCGCAGACCCTGCAATACAGACAGTTCTGCACTAGAGTATGTTTGGGGTGGGGGCTACCAGGGTGTCTCCCAGCAGCTCCCCACATTCCAGGACACTAGCTGTGTCCTCTGGGTCTTCTCCCCCAGCCCATGGCCTGCTTCCAGCTCCAAATCTGGGACCTCTTTCCAGCCCTGTTGGCTTAAGAGTCTCCCTAGAGATTCTGCCTCTGCCCATTGGTCAGCCGTGGCTATATTTCAAAGGAAGGCAGTGGCATTTGGCATCTATCTCCTTCCCTTTAGGAAACCCATGTCACCAACTCTTCGCCTCAGAAAAATTCTCCAAATTTGCTTCTCCCACGCAGAAGACATTTTAATTACCCCAGCTGCCATTATCTGTTTCAGCCAGCTTTGAGCCATTCCCAGATAACCCCCCGTTAATCAGCCCCAGCTGAGCCCCTGGTACATGTCATGTGTAGGTAAAAGCCTGGAGGTGAAAAAAGAATTATAATAAATTAATAGATAAGCAATCACAATTAATGCCACTTCCCAGCAATAACAGTTATATCATGGGGAAGATATTTTCATCTGTCATTCCTTAAGGCGATGTTTTCCGAGCTTCAGCTTCTACCCAGTCAGACCCATGGGGTGCTAATGAATTAGTCTATTATGTTATGCTGAATGTTCCTAAAAGGTCCCTCGTCGATACTGAATTCAGTGTGTCAACATTTGGCATGGAGAACAGCAACTTTTTGCCAAGCAGCAAGGTTGCGCACAGTTCACTGTGTACAGCATTTGGGGTCTCAGCCTGGGGCGGTTTGCATAAAAAAATTGGAGCTGGACAAAGAGGCCTCTTTACCAACTCCCTGTTGTCACTGCCCTCGTGTCACAGAGATGGCGCATTTGGTGCCCCAGGCCCTCCAGCACTTTGCAGCTAAGCCCAGCCAGGCTTGAGGTGACAGGGAGGAAGGTGACCCCAGCACTGCCACTCCATTGCGCCCCCCTCCTAGGCTGCGTGTGATGGCCTAGCAGGGGTGTCCAACCCGCAGCCCACGATGGCTCTGAATGTGGCCTGGGATGGCTATGAATGCGGCCCAACACAAAATCGTAAATTTACTTAAAATGTTATGAGATTTTTTTTTGTTTTCCTTAGTGTTTGTGTATATGAGGTGTGGCCCAAGACAACTCTTCTTCCAGTGTGGCCCAGAGACACCCAAAGGTTGGACCCCCCGGTATAGCCTCTGTGTACACACCAGCAGAGCAAAGACTGCCTCTGGAGACTGGAAGGGCTGTTGTCACCAACACCGACGACCCCACTAAAGCGAGAGATGCCACCCCTCCTTCCCACTGAGTCCAGTTGTCCTCTGGTCCTAGCGGAGGGAGAGCCTCCACACAGGCCCTTGGCAGGCTAAGGCTTTGGCATCTTTCAGACCTTAGGTGTCAGGTATGCATCAAACTGGAGAGGAGGCTGAGCCCCATGCAGGGCTAGACCAAGGAGAGCGCCCCCTGGGGGCAGAACTCAGCTTCTCTTCCATGACCCCAGCAGTTCAGTTCTGGCCGCAAACTGGCAGACACCACTTTGCAAAACAAAATCCCTCCATCTTTGCAGACCTACCTCCTTCAAAAGTGGTTTAGGTAAGATCTTGTGTTCCTAAAGCCATTCCCTTGCGGGTTTCATCGTCCGCTCCCGGTGGTTTACCAAACCGCTTCTCACTTTCAGTCCCATCAAGAGCGCCCCCTGAGAGCAGGATGGGAAACACTAGTCTCTCCACGTCAGACTCTTCCCAGCGATGTTTAGGTGCCCAGAAAGCTACTCGGCTAAAGCTGAATCTTCCTTCCACTTTGGTTGATGGGAGAATTTGGCTCAAGGGCTCATAGGGGAGACATCTCAGACATAGACAATTGTTGTCCATGGGGTAAAGTCCCAGAGGCCCCAGGATAAGAGCAGACCCACCCTTGACCCACCCGATCGTACACGTGTAGAGGAGCAGTCAGGGAGGCTTCCCGGAAAAGGTGACACTGGAGCTGAACCTCAGAAAGGAGCCCGTCCAAGAAGAGTTGCGAAGACAGGCGCTCTAGCCTGGGTATCGAACACACACAAAGGCACTGGCTCGGGAACGAGAAGCCACCTGATGGGCAAGGGCCTGTGAGGAATGGGAAAGGGGGACAGAAGTAGTTCAGTGTTTGGGGGCAAAAAAATGGGAGGGCGTGGGAAGGAAAGTGAGGCCAGAGGGGCCAAGAGCTTGGTAAACTATACAAAGGAAGTTGCACTTTTTTTCTGAAAAGGCGATAAGGATCCATTGAAATATGCCTAGCACGGGAGTGACAGGGCTGGATTCATCCTTCAGAAAGGTCCCTCCCTCTGAATGCTCGGGGGTGGGATGTAGCACTGACTGTAATATCCGGTGCGTGTGAACTGGGGGCTTGGGTTGCGGGGGGCTTGTATCATCAAAGGGCAGAGGGTTTGATGCCATTGCTCCCCAGTTGTGTTGCCTTGAGCAAAGGACTAATCTCTCCACAACTCCTTCCTCTAAAACGGGGCGATAATAACACCCTCCTGCAAGGTAGAACTGTGAACTGAGTTAATACGTAGGAGGTACTTAGAATGGGTCCTGCCGTTCTGGGGTTTATAGGCGCCCAGTAGATGTTAGCTCGTCCCTATTGTCCTCATGTTGCCCAGTGGGCCAAGGCAGAAGGACCCAGCTCCCATCTGCCTCTCTCCTCCAATAACCCGGCAACGTCCCTGGAGGCTCCGTCTCCACGCACCAGACATGTTCTCAACACATATGATAACCCCTTTCTTCCTCATGACAACCCTATACGGTAGGCACTACTATCGTCCCCATTTTTCAAATGAGGAAACTGAGGCAATGACAGTAGAGGAACCTTGAACCTAGATGGCCCGGCCTCATGGTTTCTACTCCTCACCATTCCCTGGGGCCACGTCCGTGAGCTGTAGTCAGGGAGGAGCCACGGGAAGAGAAGCCTTCCTTCCAGCTGCGTCCCCCCCCGCACCCTGCCGCATCCTTGCTGCTCCCTTCCTGGTTCCACTGGTATCCCCACTAAGTTCTGCCTGTTTCCCAGTCAGAAGTAATAGCTTAAATGAGTGGCTTCTCTAAACACAGATGTCCCAGACCCCACCGTTTTTTGTGAATGTAGTCTGTGGCCTACACTTTCTCAAAAAAGCTCCAAAGACACTTCTGGTGAATACCTTGTGTTTGACTATGACTGGGGACATAAAGCACATGGATTTTTTAGTAGGACGGACAATGGTGTGCTAGTAAATGTGTGCAACCACCTCTCCAAAAGGTGGGGAGAAACCCAGATTCAAGTGCTTGCCAATTTCCATGGTGTAAATACTCTCGTGATGGTGACTGTGAAGCTACCAACGGGATGCCACTGAACGCAGTCAGGGAGAAGGGCTAACGATTAGCTCTCCCAAGCCAGCATGAGCCAGCTCTAACACGCCGTTAAAACAGGCCTGGGTACAGATTCTGCTCCACCTTGATGAGCTCTCTGACTGCAGGCAACTCCCCTGACCCCTCTGGCCTTGTGACCTCATCCGTGTAAAGGGAATACTGTTAAATACCTACTTTATAGGCGATTGTGATGTTTACGTGATACACTCTTCATACAGGACTGAGCACCATGACCACCCTCCACTCCCACTGAGATTAAGGCCACACAGACACACTCTGGCCAGTTCAGCAGAGATTTCCCATCTGCTCACAATTCTGCTTTTTACTCCCATGCAGCCCCTTCCCCATCCCAAATCCTGGCCTTGAATTGGGGCCATATTTGTTTGGGCAAGGCTGGGACTCAACTTTCTTGCTTGTGCTCAAGACTATCTATTCCCTAAGCCTGCCAAGAGGAAACCAACCAACACAGTGCATTTCAGAAGGAGGCTGTTTTGGGAGCAGGGGTGTTCAGGAAGAACAAGATGAGTTTAGCAACAGTTAGGAAGATCTCAGAGACCAGAGGAAGCCAGCAGAGTGTGAGAGCTGTTCTGGGGCTCGAGGTTTTATCACTCATCACCTTCCCGTGAGCCACCATCAAACTTAACCAAAGCTGGGACTCTGATGGGGCTGGATGCTCCTCCTGATGTCCGCAGCCCTGGAGAGGCAAGAAGAGCATCCCCAGCCCCTGTCTCCCAGCATGAGATGCAGTGACTAAGCCTGAGGACCCAGGAGAGAGGACGAACAAGGGCTTGGGGTAGAAGGCAGCTTGGCGAGGGGAGGTTGTGGAGAACAGACAGTAGGTGAGGAGGAGCTCAGACAACGTCCTTTAGACTCAGTTTCCCCACTAGTGGGATGGGACCAACCTAGAGTGTCAAAGTATATTCTTTCAAACAGTTAAAAAAAATAGACCATAGAATGAAACCTGTGCCAAAGATGGACCGACTCATTAGACAAGGGCACCTGCAGGATGGCCGTGCTGGCTCAAAGGGCTTTGGAGGGACCAAGTGCTTAGGCGTTTGATGGGGAAAGCATAGGGGGAGGCTGCGAGGTTAGAAACCAAGCGGATTAGCATCCTACAGGGCAATAAAACCACAACTGTGGGGATTATCTCTCTTACATACAAAGCTCTACAAGTGAACCCAAGTCTGGGCCTGCCTGTAACCAGCAGCCGAGAGCGAAGTCAAACTTAGGTGTGTTCCCCGGGAGAATCACGCAGTCCTGGGTGGGCAGGTAAACCACGTTTCCATGCTGTTCTCCTGCCTTATTTCCAAGTTTGGGGGTAAGTTTTCTTCACAGGTCAGAGCCCTGCTCTGCTCCTCCTGTTGCCACACCCCATCTCTTTTCAGCGGAGCACCTGGCTTCTCCCTCTCCGTCTGACCCCCTTCCCCGGAGCCGCAGGGGGCGCTGAGGCTGGGCTGCCCCCTGCAGGAAGGCCTGTTTTCCTGGCCTGCCCATTGCACCAGACTGGACGTGGCCTGGCCCACACACAGACAGGCTAACCACCAGTCAGCTGCACCTTGGAGGCAGGGGGCGAGGAGGCCCTGGCTTGTGATAGAGACGAGGGAAGGGAAGAGGACAAAGGGCAGTTGTACTCAAATCCCCAGCAGAAAAGGCTTTTCAAATACCCTCCTTTGGGGAGTAAGAGTCTCCCTTCGGCCTCACTCTGGGTAACTTGGAGATGCCCAGACCCAGCACCACACAGTGGGCCTCCCCCATTGGAGGAAACGGCCATCGTGACTATTATCAAGCTACTTCGGTGTTCGAGGGGGCATTTTGTCTGAACTGCTTCACCAGGTTCCAGGAAGGAGGCACAGCCCCCACTTATTAGATGAAGAAACAGGCAGAGCAACTTGCCCGAGGCCCAGCAGCGAGTGCGTGGGGCCGACCACCAGGCAGTCGGGCGTTGCAGTTGACTCCCAGTGCAGTGCTGTCATGGGGGCCCCCACCCCACAGGCCTCACCTCCCCCGGGGCCTGCAGTCAGCTGCAGGGAGGGTGCCGGGGCAGCATGGGGTGGGGGTCAGAGGGCTGGCGATTACAGTGGACACACCTTTGTTTCCGTGAACCTCCCTCTGCCAGGATCTCTATGCGTTAGACCTGGAGCCCTACCGCTACTCGGGGGTGAACCTGACAGGGTTCCGCATCCTCAACGTGGACAACCCCCACGTCTCGGCCATCGTGGAGAAGTGGTACATGGAGCGGCTGCAGACAGGTCCCCAGGCAGGGCCCGGTCTGCTGGACGGAGTGATGATGGTACAGCAGCAGGACGCACGGGCCCCGGGCCCCCGTCCCCTCCCGCCCTTCTCTCCCGTCCTTCCTCCCACCCCTCCTTCCTGTCTCTCCTTCCTTACTCGTTCCTTCCTTCTCTCCTCCCTCCCTTCTTCTTTCTTCCTTCCTACACGCCCCTTCTTCTGACCTGCCCTGTGCCAGCCGGACCTTAGGCTAGGGGCCGAGACACAAAGGAGTCAGACATAGCCCATCCCAAGGCTGGGAGTACAGGCAGGTAAACAGCCGGTTACAGAGAGCTGCGGTAAGGACCAGCGGATCCTGGGCTTGGAGGACTCTTGGCTGTGACCAGCAGAGGCTGGGGAGGCAGGAAGGAGACGGTGTGGGCGGGGACTAGGCAACCGCAGGACAGTGGGATGGGGCGGGAGGGACTGCCAGACGGTCTGAGCTGCGGAGGGTGGGAGTCAGGTGCCTGCAGAGCAGCAGAGTCAGCCTATGCCTGGCCTGTCACTGGGACACAGACAGGGTCACTTCTGGGGCCTCGTGGCCTTTCCCTCACCAGGACTCCATGTGTCTGGGGCAGGGGACAGGGCAGGGTGGGCAGAGAATTCCCAGGAGCCATTCTCAGGCAGGCCCTGGGCCCTCCCCTCCAGACCGACGCCGCCTTGCTGTATGACGCTGTCCACATCGTGTCTGTGTGCTACCAGAGGGCACCCCAGATGACCGTGAACTCCCTTCAGTGCCACCGGCACAAGGCTTGGCGCTTTGGTGGCCGCTTCATGAATTTCATCAAGGAGGTAAGTGCTCCCCACATCGCCTACCAAGGCCAAGGCCATATCCCTTGGGGGTGGCCGTGCTGCACAGCAGCCAGGGCCCCAAGTTTGGGAGTCAGATTCAATTTTCAATCCACGTGAACTTGGGCCTGTTGCCTCACATCTCCAGGCCTCAGCTTCCTTGGGTGAAAACAGGCGTGATAAGACCAATCTTACCAATCTTACAGTGTGATTGGGAGGCAAAGTCCTTGGCACATAGTGGGTGCTCAGTGGGTGGTCAGCGCTGTCAGCGGGACACAGCACAGGCTTAAAGTACAACAGATGAGGGTCTTCGCCTCTGGCTGTGTGTCCTTGGGCAAACTCAAGAACCTTGCTGAGCCTTGCTTATCTGTCTGTACAATGCGGTAGGAAGCATTCCATTCTCACGTGGATGCTGAGAAGGGGAAGGGGACCGTGTGGGAAGTACTTAGTGCAGCGCAGAAGGCAGAGGAGGCTCAGTAAGTAACAACCAACCCCACAAACTCCTCTTTACATCATGGGTCTACCGACCAACTTCCCGCCCGGGTCCCTGCCAGGACCCGGCTCTCCTGGCCCTACAGCAACTGTGGAAAAGTCCCATCCGTGGAGCTGATCCATGGGACCAGAGAGCAGAAACCTGTCCTGCTGCCAAGAAGGTGACCATGGAAACATACCTTGGCTACTTTTCATTTCAAAGGGCTCTCCCCAGCACCACTGTCCCCGTAAACTATGGAGGGCAGTTCATTGCTCCCGTTTTACAGATGGATGGAGCTAAGGTCTGGGCTGCGTGATTTTGGCTGAGATGGCTGACTCTTCGATCCTCGGTTTCCGCCGTGTGTCATGAAGATGGTGGGCATGCCCGCCCTAGAGTGTTGTTGGGACAGCAGTGGAAAACTGCACCAAGCCCCTCGCCCAGGGCTGGGCCCAGTCCGATCCCAGGAAATGGTGGATGAAGAAGGTTCATGGGGACGAGATGGGGGCAGGGAGGTCCTGGGTCAGAGAGAGTGACCCTGTGAGAACAACCCCAGCTGGACTTCGGGGAAGCTACCCAGGAGGGCTCCGTGTAGACAGTCTCTTTGTAGCAAGCACCTCGGGCCAGAAATGAGGCCAGCTGCCTTAGGAGTTCATTTATCCAACAGATGGTTGTGTGGGCCTGCCAGGTGCCAGGCAGCGAGCGAAAGCAGATGAGCCCTGCGCCCCCCAAGCTCACAGCCTAGGCAGGCATCAGTGAAGTTACTGCGTTAATGAGGGGACTCCAGCACTTGAAGAAAGGCAGCGCTCCAAGGGTGAACTATAACGAAAGCCACCTCCTCCTACTCTGGATCAGGCAGCTTTCCCGGAGGGCCCTCACTCACTGCTGCCGCTTGGGATGAAGCCCGTGACAGCTCCTCCTACATTTTAGAATGACATCAATGGGCATGCAGATGAGAAACAGGCTTGGGAGTTTGATGCATGTGCCTTTGGAGTTCATCTCTACTTCTGTTCTAAAGTTGCATGGCTTTAGGCAAGTTCCTGGACACCCCCATGTGTCAGTTTCATCATCAGGCAAACACTGTCTCATAGTCACTGTTAGGGAGCCCGGCCCCGGGTCCCTCACTCCTGGAAGGGACTCTGGTATCAGTTGTTTCAGTACAAGAGGACCATGACGGCCCCTTCTCATTCATCCCCTCAAAATGCAGAGGAAGTTCGATGCCCACCGCCCTGAACAAGGCCTGACTGGCCTGCGTGGTCATTGGCTTGTTCTCAGGGACTCGGGCCTGACTCCTACCTCCCATACCTCACTCCTAGGCAGGCCTCCAGCTCAGTAGCCAGAGGCCAGCGTGAGGGTCTGGTGACTCAGGCCACAAGGGAATCACCAGACTCCCTTAGGAGACAGATACAAGTAGCTTTGAAGGTAACCGTTTTGGGGCTGTGTGACCTTAGAAAAGCTTCAGGTCCTCCTCTGTACCATGGAGATAATACCACGGTTGTTGGATTCAGTGAGTTATGGTGGGTGTGAAACCAGGACACTGCCTGGCACAAAGCCAGTGCCTAACAGACCAACTGCGGTTACTTGTTTCTGTCATCAAGACTGTCATCGAGATGGCTTCTTGTTCCGTGGTGGGCTGTTAGCGAAAGGAGATCATAGTTTCAGGAACCTCCACTCTGTGTGTTTACCTCTCACCCCTTGGAATGATTGAGGCCTGGTGGTAAAGCCCAGGTGGGAGCAGAACCATCCACACCAAGGAAAAGGGAGCCCCCTTCTCCCTCCGGGGGCTGGTAGGCCCGGGTGGGTGTGCCCGGCCCCCGGGCAGGGAATGCCCCCACCCCACCTTTACAGAGCCCTTTCAGAAACATCTTTGCCTACCTTAGGGCAGTGATTTGCAACCTTTTTTTTTTTTATCTCGTGGCACACATAAGCTAATTACTAAAACTGTGACATAGGAAAAATATATTTTTTGCCGACCTCACAGGAAAAATGAAACAGGTATAATTTTGATTCACTCACACTGGACGGCTATTGTTGTGTTGGTTGTTGTCATTTTCTTATTTGACACTCTAAGGGAAAAGAGGTCAGTGCCTCCGACTAAATAGTCAGGTGTTGTATGTTTTAAAAATTCTTTCGGCATACCGGTTGAAAATCGCCGCCCTAGGGAGTGGAGACCAAGGTCCGGAGCAGCCACACGCTGGCCAGCACTGGCCCCGGGGCCCTGCAGGAGCCCGGCGCAGTCTTCCCTCGGACCATTTCCAAGTTGCCCGTCTCCCCATCTGACTGCGTGACAGTAAATCATTTTAAAGACTTGGCATTTCCGAGAGGAGCTGGAAAATGCCAGGCCGGAGTTCAGAGCGTGTGAAGCATCTTTCATTTAGCGAGTCCTAAGCCTCAGCTGGAAGGGGCGGGAGGGCCGGGAAATGTCACGGGGAGGGGCTGCCAGTGGCTCCCTGCCCTGGCCCTGCCCCTGCCCGCCGCCCACCGACAGGCGCTGCACCTGCTGGCATTTAGTTCCTCCGTGGCTGACAAGGAGGAAGCACTCCACCGAGAGTGCGGGGTTGAAGGCTCCTGCTGTGATTTCCCTTGGGGGCCAGGAGATAGCCTGAGGGCGTGGGAGCCCACAGACGGAGAGGGGGGCACAGGGACTGGAGAGCCAGCCTGAGAGAAGCTGAGCCTCCCCTTGGGGCCACAAGCACTGGTTTTCCCCTTCCCTGATGCATCTTCTCCGGGTTCCATAGATCTCCCCACTCGACGTGGTAGCGATGACCCCGTGCCCTCAGTCTCAGCCCCTGGCAGAGAAGGCGTCTGCACTGCCGTTGCTTTGGGCCTGCACAGCTCAGTCCCTGTTGGAGCCTCAGTGTTCATGACTTTAAAATGGGGCGACAGTGACACCCACCTGGCAGGGCTGGGATGAGCACTGAGTGAGCTCATGCGGGGATGAGTCCTCTGTGACAGGGTTTCTACTGAGGCCTCGGGCCTTGGCCTGTGTGTAGCCCCCTCCCCGACAGCCGAGGGCCAGCCCCGGTCCATAGGAGGAGCTGGAAGGAAGCAACAAGGGGAAGTGATAACATATACCACGTTTCGAGGATTGTGTATAGTGTATATATGCCCCCCCCCCCCACTGCAGGGGATGCCTGAAACCACCCGCAGTATCAGATCACATATATATTTTTTCCTATACATACCTACCTATGACAAAGTTGAATTTATAAATCAGACAATGTCACAGTAGATTTGTTCTTCCCATAGATCTTAGCAGCCTCGGCGTACAACTGTTTTCCTCACTAAGTCTAGAACTTCCACCATTTCACTCACAGGAAGCCCTTGATGGCTTCTTTTTGGCGTATGTGAACGGCCAGCATCACTGCCCTTGCACTTTGGGGTCATTGTGAAGTACGACAAGGGTCCCTTGCCCACAGGCACTGCCGCACCATGACAGTCGACCTGATGACGCAGGCCACCACTAAGTGACGTCGGGGTGGGGGGTGTGTACAGCGTGGATGCGCTGAAGACAGGGGGAGTTTTATCACACTACCCAGGATGGTGTGCAATCTAAAACATGAATTTTTCCTATTTCTGGAGTTTTTCATGTGCTATTTAAGGACCACAGGTAACTGAAACCATGGAAAGCAAAACTGCAGGTAGAGGGGGACTACTATATGTCGGGCACTGTGCTAAGCACTGTATCCACCCGTTTGAACACAAGCTAGGGAAGTCGGTAATTTCCCCCTTCCTGGAGCTCAAAGAGCTTAGATTCCTGTGCAAAGCGCTGGGCTGGTGTCTGCATTCGCCATCTAGGCACGTAGGAAGACTTTCCAGTGGCCTTAGAACTGCTCGAGTGCTTACAGACTCCCAAAAGTTTTAGTTTGGGATCAACAGGTAAGCCTCCGGAGGTCTGGACCTGTGAACCCATGCACTCGTGTATCGGAGTATGAGTGCAGGCAGGGGCACGGGGGCCATTCAGCTGGGGGGAGCCTGGGAGCCTTTCTCAGAGCCTGTAAGGGACCATGGCCCCAGCGTGATGAGCGCAGTGTGGCCACGCAAGGACTCTGACGGTCAGACCCCCTCCCGCCATGCTCTGGGCCCTTGGGCCGGCCAGCCGTGGCTGTAGGAGCTCCCAGATGTTCTCCCTCTCTGAACTCCCAGCCCACCCTTGCTCCCAAGTACTCCAGGATGGGCAGCTTTGCTCCATCCCCAGACACAGGAAGCTACCCATCCCAGGCTCTTACCCGTGTGCCTGTTGCATCCTAACCCCAAGGAGGAGGGAGAGGAAAGGGAGAAGGGAACCACTCCAATCTGGAGGGTGGGGGCCCTGGGACCCCGGCTCCAACTTGGTGCATCCTCTTTTCCACTCTGTGAGTTTGGGGGGGCCCTCCGGGCCTGCTTCCTCATCTGTAAAATGGGCTCCTCACCTTCCAGGATGGCTGCGGGGGTCCCAGGGCATGCGCAGTGTGAAGCGCCACGCAGAGCCGACTCTCTGGGCCCACCAGAGAGGTATCACCTGGAACGGGAGTCTGCAAACAGCTCCTGCAAAGGGCTGCATCGTAAATATTTCAGGCTTCTCAGGCTAGGCGGTCTCTGTTGCAACTATTCAGCTCCGAAGTTGTAGCAAAAACAGCTGCTAAAGACAATAGGTAAACTCATGGGCGTGGCTGGGAGCTAAGAAAGTGCTGCCAAAAACAAGCATCGGGTAGGTAGTTTGCCAGCCTCTGATCTACACAGAAGGTGGAGCTTTTCTCCGTTGGGATCCTGAACCTTCTCTGAACCTCTATCCGCCTCTCTCTGTGTCAGTGATGCTCATGAAAAGCTACCGTTTTACTCAGGGCTCAGGTTGTACCAGGCACCATTCTGAGTATTTTACAGGACTTACCTCCTGTCACCCTCATCACATTTTGGTAAGATGTTCAATTATTGGTTCCATCTTATAGGTGAAGAAACTGAGACAGGAGTGCAGTGAAATTTCCAAGGTAACACAGCTCACCGCAATTGATCCCAGCATTCTGAGGATCAATGCCACAGGGCTGGGGCTGGGAGTGGCAGAGGCGACCCTCTGTCTCCCCTGGCTCTCTGGGGACCACTCCAAGCGTCTGGTCTTCCAGCCAGGGCCGACATGGCCCCTTGGCTCTTCTGCCTCCCGGCAGGGCTCCCCTGCCCTGCTCTGCGCTGCTCTGCCCCTCTCTGGGGATCTGACACGGGCTTCCCCTGCTTGTGGCTTCGAGGCGGGGGCTCATCTGAGCGCGTCTGAGATCGATGTTGTACACGAGAAGGTGCAAATGTAAAGCTGGCTAAAGAGCATAATAGAATTTATGGAAATCGCTGGCTCGCACCACAGCCCGAGCAATGATGGAGGTGATTATTAATTAATCATGGTCTTGGGGGAACAGTATCAGTGCAAGCAGTAATTAAAATGAAGCATTGTACAGTTGTACCGAATGATGATTTATGAGCCCGAGGAATTGCCGCTCTGCCCTCTCCTCTCCGGCAGGCTCAATGGGAAGGATTAACTGGACGGATTGTTTTCAACAAAACCAGTGGCTTGCGGACCGATTTCGATCTGGACATCATCAGTCTGAGGGAGGATGGCCTGGAGAAGGTGCGTGGGCTCAGAAGTGGGAGGGGGCCGAGACCCAATGTGGCCAGCTTGGCACGACCTGGCATGTGGCCTAGGCCTTGGCCCTTCCAAGAACATGAAGCCCTGGTCAGGTGAGGGGTGCAGAACCCAGTGGCCTGGCCATGGCAGACACCCAGACCGTTGGAACACTGGCCACGAGGGATATTTGAAGTGGGAAAAGTAATGGAAGGCTCATGGGGCAGACAGACTGTCCCTTAAGTCTCTGCAGGGCTGTCACGGGGCAGAGGGACAGACATATCCTTGGGTAAGAGAAACTTTGTGAGGACCAGGGGTACCTGCCTGAGGAGTGAGCTCACTGTCACTGGAGGCATTTAAGCAAAAACTCAAACAAAGTAATTGCTTGTCTGGCACACCAGAAGTGACTCACTCTTAGAGAGAGGTTGAAGCATATAGTTTCTGCTCTAGCCTTTAAAGGACTTTATGATTCCAGGAAGTTTGGACAAGGAAAGCAGGCCTACTGGGGGCTTGGGGACTCCCATTGGGCTACCATAGAAATGGCTTTAACAGGCCCCATTCTGCTCCTGGGAACCTTCAGCATATTCTGGCATGGTCAGGCTGCCGGATTGAGAAGGGGGACTTCCCATAAGCTTCCAATTCTCGGCGTTCCCTGGGATCTCAGGGGCCAGCGGCTCAGCCACACTCTCCTCCCACCGCAGGCTGGTCCCTGGTAGCCACCAGGGCACCTCCCCAACCCTGGGAGAGTATAAAATGCAGGGAGCAGGGGCCAGGAAGAGCAGGGACCAGCTCAGATGTCTGCAGGCCTTCAGGAGTCCTGGATTCCTCTTCTCCCTGCCTGCCTCGGTCCAGGCCTATTCCTTAGATTATGCCGACACCCCACCTGGCTTTCTACCTCCACCCCTAAGCCCTCTGTGCATTTGAGTGTGCACACAGGTGAAGCCTCCTGATGCACAGCTCTCCCTGCCCTGAAACTGCCCATGGCTCCCTGGTGCTGAGTCAGTAAGCTTCGGCCCCTCTCCCAGCCTTTAAGGTTCTCCCAGAAGCACTCCAACCTACCCCTGCAGGCCTAGTGTCCACTCTCCCCTGCAACCCTCCCCACGGTCCAGTCACACTCCCTTCCTGTTGCACCTCGGGCCTTCACCCATGCGATCCATCGCCCTGGTTGCAGAAATGGCCTCTGTCTCCTTGGTTCATTTCCTCTGACATGGACGTGGCTCTGCCTGGGTTGCATCTTGTGGCCAAGGTTATCCCATTCACTCCTGAGTTTCCCACAGATTCATGGGGCCACTGTCCTGGGGAGGGGTGGCCAGGGAAACTTCACCATAACTCTGCAATTCTCTGATGCCAAATATAGCATCAGTCCCTTAAGGACAGTTCCTGTGGCCTCTGGTCCTAGAATCTTCAAGGCCAGTTGATCCAGCCCTATTCACAATAGATGAGTTCTCATTAAGTAGTCTTCCCACTTCTATTTAAACTCCCCCAATGCTGGGGAGCTGCCTTCTTCCTCAGGCAGTACTATGGCGATACCGTGTTCTCTCAAGTAGCTGCCTCATCTCTGTTCTCTCAGCTGTCCATCTCTGAGGATAGCCTGAAATTCTAAGGACAGCAATTAGATGGCACGCATGCCACCACTTCCCACTCCTGTGCCTGTGGCAGGCATTGGTAAGTGGTCATCAGAGCACCCTTTTCCACTGAGCCCACCCACCTCATCCTTCTCCTGGCAACTGGTGCGAACTGACCACAGCTAATACCCTACCATACCTGGACTAAGGTTGACCTGCAGAGGTCCCCCTCAGAGGCTCCTGATCGCAGCCACCCCAATTCTGGTCCTAACTATCCTCAGTCCTAACTATCTCATGTCCCCACAGCACCTGGAGTTGAGCAGGGCTCACAGTTGAAGCTCAACAGATGTTTGCTAGGGCAAGGGTTCCTGCTGTTCATTTGGCCTCTAGACAGATGTTTGGTGAGCACCTCGTGCACCCGGGCAGGCTGTGAGGGACCCTCATGCTGAGCTCAACCCACTTGAGAGAAGAGTGTCTTTCAAGCTGTCTCCTTGTCTCCTCTCCTCTTGCCCCAGGAGGTCTGCAAAGACGAGATCCTGCCTGGAGAGGGTGCTGAGTCCCCAAGCACAGCCACTCTGGCTCTCATACCATCACTTCTGTTTGCTAAGCTGGGTCATTGCTGATCCAGCCAGCTCTCGCCAGTGGCTCTGGGAGGATTAAGGCAGAATTTCCCAAGCATAATTACATGTCTCTCTGCTATCTGCCTTGCACAGCTCTCTTAATGGGATGTTTGCACTCAGTCTCTCTGTTTAATTGATTAAGTTTCCTGAGGAACCCCCAACTGGGCCAAGGACACAATGGGCATGCTGAACCCGTCCTTGAGAAAGAGGAGCTGAGATTGGTGCAGGGCTGAGGAGAGTTGGGTCCAAAAGGACCTTTAAGAGGCCCAGGGCTTTAGAATGATTTGTCAACTTGATCTTCCCTCACCTCCCTCCAGCCCAAGGCCTGATAGCAACAAGGGCACTGTGGGGACAGAGATTAAGCTGCCTTCCCCAGGGTATCTGCCAATTTTAGAAGTAAAACCACAAAGCAAACTCCCTGCAAACCCAGCAGCATCCAAGCCTCCAGCACGGGTCATCCACTCTGTTCTACTATCCCCAAAACAGCTGCAAAGACCAGCCTCCTGCCCAGCCCGCCTTCCTGTGTGCGGCACATCTCAGCGGCCCTTCACTCACTCCACAGATGCTTGCGAACACCTCCCTGGCCCCAGGCCCTGTCCTGGGCCCTAGAGCTGCCCCCAGGGCTGAGACCCAGTGGCTGAGCAGCTGAGAGCCTGGGTCTTCCTCAGGAGGTAGGAGTCTCAGAGGAACTCTGTCCCTGGGGAGGACCTGACCCTGACCCTGACCCTGACCCTGACCCAGGACCCCTGATTTCCTCATGCCATTTGCTTCACCCCAGGATGGTTTCCACTGGGCTCCCTTTATGTTCACCTCTCCCTCTGCATTTGCCCCGTCGGCTGTGAAGGGCCTGCCACCAAGGGAGATGTGGCAGACCTCAGGAGACTCCCCACCTTCTCCTGGAAGGAAGGAGGCAGCAGGGCTGTCAGAAAGCTTAGCTCCAAGCATGGTAGCCAGGACAGAGATGGTCATGAAGAACGGGATAAAGACGATGGGCCTGCTGATGTGGGAATAGGACGGAAAGAGCGAGGATTCAGCGCCCTGTTCTCTGTCCATCCATCCAGGTTGGAGTGTGGAGTCCTGCCGAGGGGCTCAACATCACAGAGGTCGCCAAAGGCCGAGGCCCTAACGTCACTGACTCTCTGACAAATAGGTCACTCATCGTCACCACGGTGCTGGTAAGAGCCTGCAACCTCACAGGAGGGACTATCTGACATGGGGGTGGGCTGGCCATCAGGGCTGGAGAGACCCCCACTGCCCTACCCCTCATCGACAGGGTGCCTCTTATGAAGATGCTGGGAGGCTGGAAGTTGGGGGAGGTGGAGCTGCAGGAAGATGGGCACAGGGACATTGCTCAAAACAGCCCTTGGAGCCCTGGCCAGGTGGCTCAGTTGGTAAGAACCTCATCCCAATACTCCAAGGTTGTGGATTCAATCCCCCGGTCAGGTCACAAACAAGAATCAGCCAATGAAGGCATCAGTAAGTGGAACAACAAATCAGTGTTTCTCTACTTCTTTGTCTCTCCCTTCTTCTCTCTCTCTAAAATCAATAACAAAAAAAAATTTTAAATGGCCCTCCAACAGAGAGCACTGGGACACAGCAACTCTGCTCAGGGCCACAGCCCGGAGGCCTCCTCCCAAAGCCAGAGCACTCGGTCCCCATGCCTGCCTGGGGCCTGTGTGGCCAGTCCCTTCTGCAGAGCCCTCCATGTCTGCATCTCACCCCCGCCCACTCTCAGCTGGAAGTCTGAACAGGAGCCATGGTGGTGTGAAAGAAAAGAGGGCTGGCCTGGCCTCTGAACCAAGACTCAGAGTCTACCCCTTCCACCTCAGTCCCCAGAGATAGGCGCTTCTCACTGGTCCCCCCAGCTGGGTGGGTGCTCTGGCCACACCTGGGGAGCCCCTCAGGTTCTGGGAGCCCACACACACACCGCACTCCAAAGTGCTCCATCCTGAGAGCTCTTGGCAACTGTCACTCTACCTGCCACCCTGCCTCCATTCCCAGACTGAACAGTGCCACTTCCTTGAACTTGTCCACCCAAGGAGTGGCTTTTGGAGTCTCCTAGGGCCTCTGCACTTTGGAGCTCAGGTGGGCAGGACTCAGTTGGGCCACTGCCCTCCTCTGAGGGGCCAGTGCTGTACCCACTCCATGTGTGCCAGCCCCTCCAAGGTGACAGGGCTCAGGGCCCTCCCTCCCAGAGACACAGCACTGCTTTTGGGGGCCCACACTGGGCCATGTTGCAGGCAGGCAGCCTAGTCACAGCCTGGTGGTTCTGACCAAGCACCCTTGGAGGACAATGCTGGCTCTGGTCAGCTTCCCTTTATAATAAAGCAACATATTTGCAAGGACCACATGGTAAGATCGTTCTACTCAAAAAACAAAGAAACAGAAAAAGAGCTCTGTTTGGAGTGCTTGGATAAAGTAAGGCTATCACAGGATGGAACCTGGGGAGCAAGGCTGTGTACCTCATGCCTGGTCCCTCCACGGGCCTCACACAAGGCTGGCCCCCACCGGAGGCAGCTCTGCCAGGCCCTACTGGACACCCTGTGTCCTCCTCCTGGTGCAATTCACCGGCGATGTGCTCGGTAGCTGGGCGGTGGGCACCATGGAGCAGGGAGGGGTGGAAGCCCCACCCTCCCCGGAGCCCTGACGAACAGACACCAGGGCCGCCATCGGCGTCTAGAGAACACCTGTGGACTGCGGGTCTCAGCCCCGGCCTCCAGGCTTATGATTGAGAGGATTCATGTCAAAGATGACGGGGACCTAATGGGGGTTCTGGGGACTCTGCTGAGCCAGAGCGAGAGGACTGAGGAGACACCCGCCCACCCCCCTGCCAGTTTGGGGTGAGACTCCCACTGGCATTGTCCCCTGATAACCATGCATCGTGCCTGCCTTTATTGACTGACTTTTTGTTAACTACAAATATATAAAAATCAGACTGTTGAAACCAGCAAGTCCAAAGATCTCATTAGGCACAGGGAAAAAACTGTAAAAAAAAAAAAAAAAAAAAAGATTAAAAAGAGCAAAAGGATTAGAGTGAGGACTAATGAGCAATTAAAGGAATATTGATGTGGATAAAAATAGAAAAAGATAAAAAGAGAGTTGAAAGGGAACAAAATAAAAAGGTTAAAAGGAAAATAATAAAGAGAATAATGAAAAGGAGTGTGATCAAGAAAGATGAAAAATTAAAATAAATATTTAACAGCTTCGGCGAGACCAGGGTAAGAAAAAAAATGTAAAACCAGAATGTCAGAAAGCAAAAGGATAAAAGTGTGACAAAGCTGAAATATAAAAGGATAAAAATAAAATAATAAGAAGTGGTAAAAGATTAAAAGCAGAGCTCCATAAAATGTGAGCTATCAATAAATAAAGCACTTTTTACAAGGCAAGACTTAACAAGGTAAAATGAGTACGCTTTAAGAGACTGGGAGGAGAGGTGATTCAATGAGTGAAGACAATTCAGCCACAAAATAATGTTCTAAAAGTGCGAGGCGAGCCAAAGATCATGTACCAAAATGATGCAAAATACGCCTTGAAAGGCCACAGGGTCAACTTTTTATTAAAATGGCAGCAGCCTGATTTCAAGGGCATAAGCCCTTTCTGCAAAGGCACAGAAGATTTTTCTACACCAGCAGAGAAAGAATCTAGAAGATATTTCCCTGTTCTTCTCGAAGTTTCTTGGTCAGTACTGGAAGCTTCTTGCAAAGCTACCTGCTTGTACCAGAGGTCCACCAGAGTTCCTTCCCACCTGAAGCACCAGGTGGCTCCCAGGTACTCAGGGGATGTAGAAGGAGCGGAGCCCCTCTTGGCCCACAGCCTGGACACAGCTCCCTCTGTGCCACTGCCCTCGTCCAGGCAGACGTGAGCCCCGCGGCTCTCTGGGACGTGCAGTGTGGGCAGGACGCAGGGGCAAGACTGTGTGATGACGTTAATAGCACAGAACTCTGGGTTTGAGTCCTGGCTTCACTGGTCGCTAGCTATCTGCCTGGAAAATTGTTTAACCATTCTGCATCTTTCTTTCCCACCTGAGAAAGAGGGGTTATAATAACTGTGCCTACTTCATAGAGTTGAGAGGAATGATAATTAATAAATACAAACGGCACAGACTGCATGCTAAGTGATAGCTGTCGTTATTATTCATATTATTATCGATTACAAATCCAGTCCCCAGGAAGCTCGGACTCAATACAGTATGCAGAAATGACAGTCTAGAGAAAACCTCTGAAGTCCAAGCAAAACCCTGAACTTCACTGAAGACTGACCCCTGACCGTGGTACCAGAGGTTATCTCTAGCACAGGGTGCATTATAAACTTTGAACTTGCATTTAAATGCCTCTCAGGCCCAGTGGGCATTCCCTAGCTCACCACAGACCACCTCCACCCCCACCTCTTTATTGTTCACGTGTGGATGCCTCTTATGTAATTGTTTCCTTACCGCTCCTGAAGGCATTGGGGCTTGTGACCTCATGAGGCCCTCATAGCTCCCGCCTCCTACCTGTATGTAAAACTCCAGACCCCAGCCACCACCTCATCCCCGGCCCTGGCAACCTCTGAGCTCATGGCCCTGACATCATGATTATTCCCTACTCCTGGCCTTGTTGCGTTGACCTCACGTGACTGCTGACCAGACGTTCTGAAGCAGACGTCCTTCCTCGGAGTCTTCTGAGAGAGCAATGCCCACTCCCACACAAGGACTGGCCTGGGGCCATCCGAAGACCTAGAACTGGTCCAGACCTTCCAGAGACTGCACCCAAAAGTCTCAGTGTGGTCTCCATGTCCCCTAGCCCTGGGTGCCCCCAGCTTGAGCTCTTCGGGACAGCTGTACCAGTTGTGGGCAGAAGCCCAGCCCCTGCTGCTCTGGCTGAAAACCAGCCCTGTGCTTTGGCAGCCTGAAAGCAGGGCCAGCACTTGGGGCAGCGGGCAGGAGGGGACGATGCTGCCCTCTGGCAGTGTGTTGTCAGAGCAACACTTTGAGTGACAGGCAGATGCAAGGCAGGAAGATCTAACTGCTTTGGCTCTGGAGAACAGGGCTAGCCCCAGACCCCTGGAGCTTGGATGTGGCAGAGGTCCATCTCGGTGCGGGCTACCTACAAGCCCACCTTCTCCCTATCCTGAAGCCCGGGATTAGTTGGTAGGGGCACCTTATCCTGGACACAGATGGACGGAGCCCTGACCCCACTCTCTCTGGCCCTTCCTCGTCACAAGCAGTCTTCCTCATTCTTAAGGCCAAAACAGCTGCAGCGGGAGCCTGGATGCCCGCCCTCCTGCCCTCCCCTGCCTGGCTCCTGCAACTGTTCTGGTGCTGCTTTTCCATGAGCACATGAAAAATTCATCCACCCAAACCTCAGCTCACACACCGAGAAAACACACCCGGCTCATTCCTGAGGGCCCTGCTTTTGAAGGTTCGGTGTTCTTTTGGCTGCTGAAGTGAGCGGTGGTGTCAGCATGCACGTGGGCACATGTGTGTGCATGTTTGTGTGAGACGGCTATGCCCAGGTGTCTGGATACACACCAATGTGTACATCGTGACCCACATAGACTCAGTGGCCAGGCAGGGGGACCCGTGGCATCTAGCAGTGGGCAGGGAAAAGTTAAGGAAGGCTGGGATGTGGGCTGGGAGAGCCATCTTAGGCCAAGGACCACTCCAGGCCCCACCTGCTGGAAGGGCAGGACACCTAATACTCTGTCCCAAAGCCAAGACCTCAGGTCCAGGGTCCTTGGCCTCTTTGAGCAGAGCTAGGCAGACAGAACAGTCGAGAACGTGGTGTGTTTGTGCCAGTGGCGTTGTGTGGACACATGCAGGGATGTTGTGTGCACGTGTGTGTGGATATTTCCTAAGTCAGAAAGGGGGGTGGGAACACAGCAGTTCGGTCGCTAACCCCTGGATCCTTCCCCCAAAGACCCCCTCTTCCGACTCCACAGTCCTGTCGCTGTGAGAAGCTCAGCACAGGGCTGGCCTCTTGCCCTGGCATAAGTGATCGGAGAGAAGCTAGACGAAGAGCCCTGGCAACGAAAAGTCGGAAAAGGTTATTTCTCTGGACCTCTGTTTCCTGTGACTTGTTGAAGAGAAATATTACCCCTGTTCCTTCAGCTGTTCTCCCAGAGCAATAGGAGAGCGTGAAGTTTTGAAATTGAGGGCACCTTCACCGAGCAATCGATTAGCAGCCGAGAGAGCTTGTGAATTGGCTGTCTGGACATTTCCAGTAATAAATTGTGAAATAGTCCATGAATAAGTAGTTGGCGGAGTTCAGAATTACCCCCTAGGAAATGTTGCAGGTCTAGAGACACATTACTAAGGCGAGCACCATTTTAATGCTCTGGGCTTTGGCTGTTAAATATGTATGCCATCCGCAAAGCACTTCTCGAAATTAATGGCATTTTACAGCTGCTCCGAAGGCAGCGTATTTATATGGAGATGTATAGATTCTGGGGCTGTGGTGGCTTCACGAATGAAGTGCTAATTTTAGAGGATAGGGCCAGGGAGGGGAGAGGAGAGAGGCTCAGGAAGTGAGCTACCTTGGGACCTTTCCCCCAAATGGTTTTCCACCACCAGCTACGATTTTTAACCTTTGGTGACATTAGGTATGATCTCTAGGCTGGGAAGGTCACTGTGGCCACAGGCCACCCAGCACAGAGAACGGAGATAATAACTACATTAACAATAATTATGATATTGGCAGACTACACTTGCCAGGCACTGTCCTAAGTGCTTTCCATAATGTGACTCATTTAAAGCTCACAACAACTGTGTAAAGTGGGTTCTATTATTATCCCCACTTTACAGAAGAAGGTACACTGTGCCCAGGAATCGAGGTAATTCCCCTTGTAAGGACGGTACCTTCTCTCCAATTACCTCCTTGAGCCAACATTAAGGCCACCAGGTGCAGTGGGCAGCACTTTGTTCACTGCACAAGAGCATCTGACCCAAAGGATGCGTTGGGACTGATCCCTGCACAGGCCTTGCTCACCAGGCCCCTGCCAGGGTCTTCCCGGAGTCGAATCAGCACAAAGGCAGCAGGGGCACTAGCCAAAGTCCCCTTTCCTCCGGGTAGCCCCAGCACCTTCTCCAGCCCCACCTGGATTCTGTTCTCCCATCTCGTCATCTGCCTGCTTGGTTGGAGGGCAGGGGTAGGAGGCACTGAGGTTTAGCATGGAGCCCCCAGCTTTCCACCAAGTGAGACTGAGAAGTGGTTTCCTCAGAATCCCTGGAGAGACAGGAACCCCTTGGAGAATCAGACTCTTTCTCTGAAGCATCCCAAATGACTGTTGAAAATCTAGAGTAAGTCAGTCATGGGGTGGGATGCGATTTTGAAAGGCAGTGTTGCTGGGGATTCAGGGCCAGAGAATCCAGCCCGCCTGTCACAGCGGGAGCCTGGCAAGAGGCTGCCAGTGGGTTTCTGCACCCAAGGACCTCTGATGAGGGCCTCTGCCCAAGGCTTTCACTGCTCACCCCGCTCCAGAGGCCCACGGTTAAGAGAATGATGAGATACCTGCACAATCGGGGGCCTGTGTTCATGAGATTTCCAATGCACAAGTATTCTGTCAGTGAATGGTTTTCAGCCATCAGCTGAAGGCCTGAGGCCTTCTGACACGTGGGGCTGCCGAGATGGCTTTGGGGAAGATTAAGGCCCAGAAGAGGCTGAAGGATTGGAACTGAACTCCGTCAGACTGTAGTCCGATCCTTGTGCAACCGCAGGCAACGTACTGACCTTCTCTGAGCCTCAGTTCCCTTGTCTATCAAATGGGGATAGTGTCACCTACCTTGGAAGCTTGCGAGGCTTAGAGCAAACAGCCTGTGGGAAAGTGTTGAAATCCGTGCCTGGTGTATAGCAGGAAGCCAATAAAGGTTGAGTTTGCTAAGCGTTCTAATCTCCGGGACCTTGTTTGGGATCCAGTTTGCTAAGCCTGATGACATGGGACAGCTGCCACCCATGCTACCTTCCAAGGACCCCTGCCCACCAGGCAGAGATACCTCACGACTCAGGGCCTGTGACACAATGACGTGGGTTAAGAGCCTCAACTCTGGGGCTACACCAACCTGAGCTCAGATCCTCTCTCTAGAGAACCAGTGAATTCACACAAGTCACTTATCCTCATGAGTTCGCTTTCTGTACCTATAAAATGGGATTATGAGTACCTGCCCGTAGATGGTTGAAATTAAAGTTAGATGAAGCAATATCAGCTACTGCCCCTTGAGCCCTCCTGCTCTGCTGGGCCCTCCACTGACACCATCTCATTTGCTGACTTACTAGCGTCTGGCACATCAGCATACACGGCAAGCTATCATGGTTATCAGGAACCACTCACCTGGCAGATCCTAACGCTGGAGACTGAGATCCTTGGAAAGAGAGTGGTATCAGGGAGTGTGTAGATCTAATCTTTTAAATAGGACTTGGGAGAGACGTCGGGGAAGATACTTGACAACGGGCCTTCTGCAGCAGTGCGCTCAAACTTGAGCCAACAGCAGAATCCCCCAGAGGGCTTCTTACAACACAGATTGCTAGGCCCTGCCCCAGAGTTTCTGGTTCAGTGGTCTCGGTGGGGCCTGAGAATGTGTGATTCTGAGAAGTTCCCAGTGATGATGATGCTGCCCAGCTGGGGCCACGCTTTGAGAACCACTGGCCTGTGTTGAGTGTGTGCAGCAGACAGAGCATGGGATTCAGAACCAGATAGTCTTGAGATCAAATCCCTGTTCCACTGCTCCCTAGCTCTGTGGCCACTAGACAATTAATAAACACCTCCTGAGCCCCACTGTCTTGCCAGAGACACCAGTAGGTGACCATCTGGGAGGCACAAGGTCAGCTCTCAGGAAATGTGCTTTTCCTTCTTGATTTAGCAGGCCATCTAGCTAAGATACCCAAAGGATTTTTTTAAACACAGAGTAGAGGTTCCAGCCCAAGCTCTCCAGCCCCAGCCGGCTTCCCCCCACCCACTCAGCCTTTGTCAGCTCCTCTCCTCTCTGCCCCCACAGGAGGAGCCCTTTGTCATGTTCCGGAAGTCCGACAGGACCTTGTTTGGGAATGACCGGTTCGAGGGCTACTGCATTGACCTGCTCAAGGAACTGGCCCACATCCTGGGCTTCTCCTACGAGATCCGGCTGGTGGAAGACGGCAAGTATGGGGCACAGGACGACAAGGGCCAGTGGAACGGCATGATCAAGGAGCTCATCGACCACGTAAGTGGGGCTGAGGACAACCCCCCCACCCCAAAGGCTTGCCAAGTCCTGTGTGCACATCAGGGTGGGGCATCCTGGCAGATGGTGGCCCTGGGGGCAGGAGAGTTGGAGTCAAAGGCTGTGACCTGAAGCAGGGAGGGGGCAAGGAGCTCCCTCTGGCCTGCCTTGCTCATGCTCCCAACTCCCAGACACCCCCCTTCGTGTGAGCGCATGCCCACTGGCCCCCATCTAACTCAGAGCCGTCCCACTGGTGTCTTTGATGAGCTGGCTGTGTAGCAACAGTGCCTTCTGCTCCTTTAAGAGCTACCAAAGAATGCCACAGCCATGTGGGCGAGCTGCCAAGGCAAAACGCTTCACCAAACCTGGGACACAGAGATAGATCCATCACTGTCTTGAGCAACTTTGGGTCCAATGGGCTGACGGGTGGTCCAGGGAGCCAAGGACTGGGATGGAGGGATAGGCAAGGCTCAGCTGGGAGGTGCCAAAATGACAGTCATACTCAGTCTGAGATGGGAGAGGGCCCGGGGAGCAAGGAGCAGAAGCAACAGATGGAGCTTCTGAGAGATGGTGCAAGCGGTGGGAGGGCCCTGGGGTTTCTGGGACCCTGGGAGGAAGACGAAGAAGCTCCACAGCTGAGGGACACCACAATCAGGAGAGTCAGGAGGCCCTGGGTTCAAGTCCCATTCCCTCATTTATTTGCTACATAAATGGGCAGGTCACTGGACTTCTACAAGCGGCTTCCTCCTCTGTCAGTGGGTGTAATTCCTCCCTCCTCATAGGATTGTTGTGATGCTGGGCATTAAGTACTAGGTGCAGGGCCCAGCCCACAGCCAGCCCTCCGTAAAATGGAGGCTTGTAAGATGCAGCGAGCCCACTCATCACCATGGTTAGGAGCCCAGGCTGTGGACTGCTGAGCCAAGGTTCAAGTCCTGGCTAATAGATGAGCCACCAGGTGAGTTCATCAACATCACCGAGCCTCAATTTCTTCACTTCTAAAATCAAGTAATTAGCAAGTACCATAGATCCTACGGTTGCTGGGGGGATAAATGAGACACCATCTGTACAGGCTCACCTGGCACATACATGACCTGCCTTCCAGCTCAGGGCCTCAACCCCCCAGAAGCATTTTCTATCAAAGACCTCCTCAGGAAGGCAGGAACCTGATCTGTACCCACCCACTTGTGTTCCTTCTCTCCTTTATCCCGACAGTGGCTCAGTGAGGTAGGTACTGTTGCTACCACCCCTTGAACAGACATGGAAGCTGAAGCAGAGGGAGGGGAAGGCCCCTGCTAGTTCCCCATCTTTGGAGGTGCTCTGAAGCCCTGTGCTCTAACCTCTGCAAAGAGCCAGAGCAGAAGAAGGCTCCTGCAATGGATCTTTGCAACCTGAGAAGTGCCTGCCAAAGGGATTATTCTCACTTCCCCTCTCAGGAGGTGGGCAGGCAGCATCCGGGTTCCTGCCCCTGTTTGGAGGGGCCTGCCCCATGGGGACCTTGGAGATTGGAGCGGGAAGGAGACCAGAGCTCAGCAAGAAGGCTCCAGCAGAGCATCACAGTCGTTTCCTGGGCCCCGGGAAGTCAGACTCCCGGGGAGGGCTGACGGGAGAGGCTAATGGTAAAGAGCATGAACTCAGCTGGGCCCGGTTCCCACTCTGCCGCTTATCAGCAGTGTGCTCCTCAACAAGTTTCTTAACTTCTCTGTGCCTCAGTTTCCTCGTCTGTAAAACGGGAGCGATAATAAATAATAGAACCTCCCCCATAAGGCTGTTGTGTGGACTAAGTTCACACATGTGCATTACGTAGTCAGCACTTGTTCTTCTTATTTTTTTTCATTATTCTGAGGCTGGGGAGGGGGCTTCAGGAAGTCCCCTTACCTCGCTGAGCTCATTTCCTGACTCGGTGAGAGTGATGACACCTGCCCTGCGTTCTTCCCAGCTGGTCGTGCGGCTCCTGGGAGACAACTGATAGGGAAGCAGCTCCTAGGCTGCGGGACTCACTCGGTGTAAATGGAAGGGAGTGGTGTTGTCACCTCTATTAGTAATAACTGTAATTATTATGGAAATTAGTCAGCAGGCCCCAGAGGCATCTCCATTTGTCAGTTTCCCCATGCACTTCTGAGTGGGACTCTGGAGTGGGGAGCGGGGGGCCCAGTAGGTCTGAGCCTGTCGTTTGCAGAGGGGAGCTGGGCTGGGGAGGAGGAGGGGATCGCATGGGGAGAGGAAGCCGCAGGCGCGAGTAAGCAGAGCAGATGCCAGTCCTGTCACCACAGCATCTCTGGCAGTCAGAGAGCTCCGAAGGGCCCTTTGCAAGGGGCTGGGTCAAAAACACCCAGCAGCAGCCAGACCTGCCTAAGTGGACCCTCAGCTGGGGAAAGGAGGAGGCCTCATTCAGGCAGCCCCATCTCCATTGAGGCCACACTGATGGGACATGCGGGTGACCTTGTTAAACCGGAGTCCCTACAATTGATGAGCCTATTAATCCTAGCTTGGTGCCAATTTTAATATCATCATAACCATTTATTAGTGTCGTCAGATAATTAGTCTTCTCACTAGCTCATAGAAAGCGTGGTAAAGGCTCGGCAATATTATTACTTTCTTATTAGGGATCTGAACGTAGATGTAAAAATGATGAATGCTAACTTTATGAGGGTCTGTCCCCAGAGGCCCATTTGGAGGCCTGGGGTGGAGCCTCTGACCAGCAGGAGTTAAGAAGTCCTTCCCTGACACTTTCTGCTCACTTCTGTCCCATGCCACATGGCCCTATGAGGAGCCAGGGTTGTGGAGGAAGATGGGACACCTGGAGGGTGCATCCCCCTCCCGCTGACACACTCATCTTCCTCCAAGTCATCTCCAACTGTGGGAGCAACAAACACGATTGGGCGGAGCAGTGTTTTCTCTGCCCAACACCCCCTCTCTCAAATCACCACTGTCTCCGTTTATACTGCCTGCTCTCTCTCTCATGTCCCCTTCCTCGGAAGTCTTCTACTCACATCCATGCCTTTAAGTTACTTCCATGTGTTTTAATGACTTTAGAAGCCAACAGTGATGGGTCCAAATTTGGAATCTAGTGCAGCTGAGCTGACAGCGGGAAAGCTCTTCAACCTCTTTGGCCTCCATTTCCACATCTGTGAAATGGGAATGATTTTTTAAAAAGCTTTCTGCGTAGGGTTCATGGAAAGATTTAATAAGATATGGCATAAAAATGGTTAGCAGAGTACCTGGCACCCAGTAAATGCTCAGCATGTGGGGGGTGTTCTGCTCAGCAGCATTCACTACAAGGGCAGGGAACGTACATGTCTAAGTATGTACTTGCGTGAACTCGATAGCGGTGGGAGACCTCACCTCTCAGGCATTGTCATCCTGGTGGGCCACAGTGATCCAGGATTTAGACCTTGCCCCTCTGAATCCAAACAGGAGCTGACTCACGTTGATCAGACTCACAGGAACTGAGGCTCACGCCAAGACATCACCCCCTCACTTCATTTTGGGCATTGACCTTTCCAAAACCTGCCATCCAGAGCTTCTGTCCTGGTACCAGGAAACCAGGATCCTTCCAGGGAGTGTAGAGGCATAGCCCCAAGCGTAGAGAGCCTGAAGCCAAGAAGAGAGGCCTGGCATGGGGCTGGACATACACACAGTAGGTGTTGATGAACATTGAATTAGCACACAGATTTGCGCACCTTCCCCGAAGACATGTAGAGTCTTGACTATATTGATTTTTCCATCCAAAGTGTGTGAGGGGAGGGTCTGGTGTCAAGGCCATGATCCCGTCACCCCCTATGTGCCCTGCCTTCAAACCAGGAACCAGATCTGAGTTCTGGCCTGCATGCATTGGAGTTAAGAGAGCTCTCAAATCCCTATTTGTGTGGCCAGGAAAGGCTCTGCCAAGCCACCTCCTACAGGCTGGGCCAATGCACTTTGAAGGAAGGCATGCTGGGAGCTCACCTGGGGCAGATTAGAATCCTGCATGGGACAGGGCAGTTGATGACAGGGAATATAGATGGGCTGCAAAGGGGGACTCTCATTGGGGCAGCCAGGTTGACCAGAGCTCTGGGGAGAGAGTGAGGGGAAGTGGAACGGGAGGGAGAAGAAGCCCATCCATACAAGGATATGAAGATGCAACTGAGCATCCCCCCTGAGTATGACTAATGGCTCAATCCATGAGTTTGTGCCTCAGAAAAGCCTCACAGAGTGTGTCTCAGGACCATCTCTTAGAGTGAGGAAAGAAGGGAGGACAGGACTTTCATGCATTTCTGGGCTTGGTATGGGGGCAATGGGAGCCAATCAGGGCCCTACAGCAGTGTGCAAGGGAAGTCATGGAGGCAAGAGGTACCCAGGTGGCAGGAGGTGAGATGCTGTCAGCTTGTACCTTTGTGAGGCTCTGTTCCAAGCACCCATGACGTGCCAGATCTGGAGGGCAACTAGAGATATGGGAGCAACCAGTGGAACATTCTGATGCTCCTGCCAGGACTCCTGAATCAGCCATTCTCCCAGGCTTCAGTTCTCACCGTCAGGTGTCCATCAGCCCAGGAGGCCTGTGTGTGAAGCACAGGTGCATGACCCCTCAGTCAACACTTAAGAGTTTCCTAGCATCTGTACCCATCCTTTAGATACATATGGGCTGTTCTGAGGCTGTCCGTGGCCACAGTGCTGAGTTAAGCATGGTGGCTGGTTGGTGGGTCAGCCGCAGCTACCACCTATGACTCAATGAACCCCACCCCCAAAAGCTGCTATGTGACAGGCCATGTGGGAGTGTTTCTGGGGTGAGCTCTTCTAAACTTCCAGTGCTCCCATTGATCAAGCGATTCAATTTCTTAAGTTAAATGTATTAAGGTAGGTCTCATGCTAGTTCCTGCGGCCACAGAGGTGAACGAACAGGTAGGATCCCTCCCCTGAGCCTCAGAATCTGACCCCCTAGTGGAAGAAAGAGACAATAATCTATGAACGTATGAACACATGCAACTCTTCAGCCAGGATATGGTGAGTGTTCTGAGAGAAGAACATGGCCAGGTAAGAGGGGCACAGGTATCATTCCTCACTGTCAGGAAGTGAGGCTGTCATCAGCTCAGGAAGCCAGTATGTGAATCACTGGTATTTGTAGTCGACCCATCCACTGACACATAAATTTCCTAGCAACCATCTCCCCTCTACTCAGCTGTGCAGGTTTTTGAGCCCGTTGGTTGTCAGATTAATGTCCAAGGCCTTTCAATGGGCACTGTGTGTTCTTAAGGTTGGAGGCTGGAGGGTCATCATCAGACACTGTCCGTGACTTGCTCAGCCCTCTTATAATCTGCCTTGTGCTCAGACACACGAGCAGGATGTCTCACCTAAACCAGCAATATCTCCATTTATTCAGTCCCCAAATCTCTCCCGTGGGCCTGCCATGAGCCAGGCACTGTGCTAGGCAAGGGGCGTACAACAGTAAAAAACTCAGCACGTGCTTCCAATTGCCTGGTGGGGCTTGGAAGCCCTATGGCTGCAGGACCATGCCAATTCGTCCCTGCCAAGAAAGATAAAGGCTCAGGCCTTACTTTCATGAGCTTATGGTCCTGCAGGGAAGAAAGACCTGAAGAATCACCTACTAATGCCTCTAAAATCACAACTGTGATGAGTGCTAGAGCCGAAAATACCTGATGCTATGAGAGTAAACGCAAAGGAGACCTGATTATATCTGAGGATTTTGTCTGCAGAACTGATGTTTGCACTGAGATCTGAAGGAGAAGGAGCCATTCACTAGACACAGAGTTTGAGGGAGAAGTTCCAGGTGCAGAAAAGTGCACATGCAAAGGTCCTGAGGTGAGAGAGGGCACGGACTGGAGGGCTGAAAGAAGCCAGCAGAAAGAGAACAGGTGGGATCATGACGCAGGTGAGGCTGGAGAGGCAGGCAGGGCCAGCGCTGCTTCTTCCAACACAGCAGCCACCAGCCACCTGGGGGTATTTTCCTTTAAATTTACATTAATTAAAATTAATTTTTAAAATTATTTAACTTAATTAATGTATAAATTCATTTCCTCAGTTACACCAGCCACCTGTCAAATTCTTGATAGCCACGTGTGACTAGTTACCATACTGATTGGACAGTGCAGCTATGGAACATCCCCATCATTGCAGAAAATTGGATTGAACAGCACTAAGTCATGAATGGCTCGAGGAGCCCATAATAAGAATTTCTTATCCTCAGGGCAGAAAGAAGCCTTTGACATATATTGAGCAGCATTGGGAATGGGGAAAGAGTCTAGCTGGAGAAACACCACTTTGGGAAAAGAGTGGAAGGTGAATCCTATGTACCATTTACCTGAGATGTGGGCAGAGAGCCAACAGACAGAGTTCCGGGGACTGGTCCTGCATGTGTGGCTGGAGTGAGGCTGGTTTTCCTGGGTGGCTATGGAAGCAGAAGCAAAGGGATCTTTTGCCGGATCTGTGGCTGGAGAGAGGCAGGGGTGAATCGGTATGTTCCTGCAGCCACAGGGCTCCCAAGCCCCACCAGGCAATTTGAAGCATATGCTGAGTAGGCTTGGTCAGTGGCCGGCTTGGTCAGTGGCTGTCATGGTCAGAAGCCAGAGTCAAGTTCAGGTGCCTGGAAATGTAACCTAGGCTCAGGACAGGGCAGGGCAGGCCCAGCCATAAATCCTGCCCATCAGAATGGCACAGACACTGGGGAAGGGCTGGCAGGGAGGCAGGAGAAGGAGCTCCATGCATCCAGCCCAGGGTCTAAATGGCAGGTATGAAGTGTGTGAGTTTCCTGGGGTCGCCATGACAAATGACCACAAACCAGGTGGCTTAAAACAACAGAAATGTATTCTCTCTCAGTTATGGAGGCCAGAAATCAGAAATCAAGGTGCCAGCAGGTTTGGTTTCTTACCTTTTGGAGACTGAGGGAAAATCTGTCCTATGCCCCTCTCCCAGCATCTGGCATGGCCAGCAATCTCTGGAAGTCCTTGGATTATAGCTGCATCACTCCCATCTCTGCCTTAGTCATCACACGGCAGAGTCGCCTTCTCTCTGCGTGTCCTCTCCTCTTCTATCAGAACAGCAATCACTGAATTTCAGGCCCACCCGAATCCATCATGACTGCATCTTCACTTCATTACTTCTGCAGAGACCCTATTTCCAAAGAAGGTTGCATTCAGAGATACCAGGGGTTAGAACTTGAATGTATTTGTTGGGAGGGTATGCACAATTCAACCTAACGCATGTGGTTTGTATAGTAAAAGGTTGGGCTTTGAGGTCACAGTAAACTGAGTCCAAGTATTGGCTCAGCCACTCACCAGCTGGAACAAACCTCTTAGCCTGGTTGAGCCACAGTACCCTCATCTGGAGTGTGGCGATAACACTCACTGCCTCGCAGCGCTGCTGGAAGGATCACATAAGGTGATAAATGTAGCACGCTTGATGCTGGTTGGTGTAAGGAACATCCATGAATAACAGCCGTACTTACTCTTTTGACTATGGTAGGTCACAGTCTGAGCAACTAGATGCCCGGGAGGATCCCAACCAAGAGGCAGAGCACAGAGAAGGGGGATCTGGTGGAGACCACACTTGGGAATCCAAGTAGTCAGGTGCCAACAGGGATACCAGACACAGGTAGCAAGCTGGGGCTCAGGGAACAGAGCTGAGTCCCTGAGGAAGACCCCCGTCCCAAGAGAAGACTATCCAGTGATAAGTGTTCAGAACTGGGACCATGGTCACAAGTCTGTTCTTAAAATCTAGTAGGAGGTTGCCCAAGTTTCAGTCTGGAATACAAGGCTAGGGCCCAACCAGCAGCCAAGGCGGCTGGATGCTTAGGGCCAAAATATGGAGCTGTAGCTGGTTAAGTCACTCTTGACTTCAGTTCTGGTTGCCGGGGATTTGATAGAGCAGGGGGCACCTAGTGGCCCCATTCAAGGACAGAGTAGAGTAGGAGAGGCTGGAGACAAGGGGGTCCTGACAGACTCTTGGTAAGTGCAAAGCGCTTATGGGGATGAAGTAGTGTCCCAGAAGGGCCATGCTGCCTGGCCCCAGGGTTTAGAAAAGGTATGGAAAGTTTCTTGGGGAGGCAGGAGGGGTCAACAAATCACCCATAAGACCAATGAATGTGCGGGACAAGTCAGAGGATGGGGGTTATTCAAGATGTGATTACTGTAAATATGAGAGCAAAGACCTTGGAACTTCTCTAAGCCTTAGTTTCCCTCTGTTAAAAAAAAAAAAGGGTGGAATAGATGTTCTTGAATTTCTCTTGTCCAGGCCTGACAGCCTATGATTTTATGAATCATCCTCAAAGAAAATTTGTACAAGTGGGAGGAACCTGCCAAGATTGGGCCTTTCAGTCTGAGTAATGAACTAAAACGGCAAAGGCTTGACATCTGTTCTGCTCTTTCAAGAGAAGTTGGACAAAATAATGACTTTTTCTGGGAAATCATAACTGATGTAAAATGTAGTGTTTCTTGCCTGAGACAAAATTGAAGTGGTGAACTCCAGCCTTCCTGAGGCACAAGGGAGAGCACACATCAAAATTTCCTGTGAAGAAGGTCAGGTTGACCAGTTGTCTTGCTGCCGTAGGCACAGAATGCCAGAGATGCCCCTGCCCTGTAACCTCATTACAGCAGAAAGTAGGAAGGCTGGTGGGGAAATTCTGATCGTTCTGAGTGGGTCTGGGGGAAGAAAGAGGGCCTGTGGCTCCATGACTGGCTTCCTCACCAATCCTAAAACATTTCTGGTGGATGGAACAAGCCTTGGCTACACACATCCTGATGCCCCCAGGAACTCATGCTCTCATCCAACTTGCCACCAAAAGCCAAAGGAAGACGTGCCTCCATTGACTTTGAGGTTCTTCCCAAGAATCTATCCAAGCCCCAGAGGCCATTCCCAAAGACCAGCTCCAAATGTGTTCTGAATAATGATGATGACTTTGGGTTCAGAACAGGGCCTCCCCAAAGTGTTGTGTTTTGAGGGGACAAGCCTGGGGGAGGGCAAGTTCTAGAAATCAAAAGCCCAGTTCACCCCTGTCACACCAACATTAGAGAGGACTAGAACTTCAGGACTGAAAGGGACCTTCCAGGGTGCCCAACCGCAGCTCTCACCCTGCTCAGAGTCCTGTCCTCAGTCCCCAAAAGGGTCTCACCTGATCAGAAGCCCCATGAGAGCAGGAGCTAGGTTTCTAGCTTACCTCCACATCCCAGACTGGCACACAGTAGGTCTTGAGCAAGTACACATTAATCCCTCTGCACCTTCCCAGATAGTTCTCTCTCTTTTGTTGCTCTCCTGAACTGCCTTAAGATCTAAGCAAATTCCAGCTCACACATTCAGAAATTTACAAAAGGAAGGTCCCAGTATAAAGTAATCCTTTGTAATAGGCTCCTCCTCCCTGGCTCTCCCAGGTTCTGAGGTTCACTGGATCCATGTGCTCCAAGTGTCATTACTTGGGTGTGGGGGTGCTGTTAGAAGGATGCACACATTGGGGTGTGCAACATCATGGTGTGTTTCCTGATGCCCCCAGTCTAAGACATTTGCAATGCCATTTGGAAGCTGGGGTTGCACCCACATTGGTCCTCCCCTTTTTGATGTCTGATTTCAACTTGGTTCCTGGTTTCCTTTCTAGGATTAGTGAAGTCAGAGATAGTGCTAATAGTCACGATGTGGTAAACAATTTCATTAATGTCCATTTCCCTCATTGTGTGGTTCAACTCTATATTCCCTAGTGTCTGGTAGAGCTCCTAAAGGATGGATGGATGGATGGATGAAGCCGGACCAAGCTAGTGGGTAGCTGCCTAGAGGCATTGTCTTGGGAGGGGGTCTCAGAGGTAACTTCTACCATCTTAGCAAGCAGGTCTTTAGTGCTGGGTTTTAGGACACAGCCTCCCTGTCTGTCCTGCCCCATCTGAGGAAGGGAAGTGATAATTTTGTTCACATTCTGACATGTAAATATCCACAGGAACCCAAGGGATAACCTCTCAAAGGGAAATATTATTAACTAACAAATATTACAGAGACTGAGATGAGTCTTGAAAATTGAGAAATGAAACAGTGAATCAGTCATAGTCCCAACTGTGCTTAAAAGCTCACAGATACATAAGCAGGTAAGACAAAAGTCACATGACCACACATATTGTTATTCACACCAAGCAGGCTAGTATCTTACCTGGGACAGAGTGAACCTCACGGGGATTTAGAATTGGAGGCCATTGGGAAGGGTTTCTTGGAAGAGGTGGCATGTGCAAAGGAATATGGAAGATGGGAAAGGGCCACAGGGAGAGGGCATTCTCAACAGGGCCCAGTGTGTGCAAGGCATGGATGTGGTCAGCAGGGAGCAATTAAATGGGGCCTCGTTTAGAAAGAGCAGTGGGGCAAGGCTGGAAAGATAGGGATAAAGGGCTATAGATTTTTAATTAGGAAAAGCTCAGACCCAAGAGATAGAACTTTAATTACTCCCCTCTATAAAATTGTGATAGGCCAAGGTTTACCAACATATGAACACTCCTAGCCTTCCCTACACCCCTCCTTTCCTCCTCTGTCCTTGTCCCCCACTGATTACACAGGTCTCTGGATTTGCCTGTTCAGTTCCATCTTTGTCTTCTTCCTCCAAGGAAGGCATTACTGGTGCCTATCTGGTTTTGGGGGCCTTTAGGGTATGTAGTGGGATGAAGCCATCAAGAAGTGTATAGGAGAGGAAAACATTTAAATGAGGGCTGGATTCTACATCCTCTTCATGATGTTTGAAAGTTACAAATAAAGAACATGAGTGACCTTTAAATGTTCTTAGGTTGCTGGACTGTATTTATTTGATAAAGCATTTTGAGAATAGGTTACAGTTTTAATAGGGCTCCATTCTCTGCATGTTTATGCCACAGTCCTTTCCCTCAAGGTCATGAGCTCTTGGAGAACAGGAATTAAGTTCATCGTTGTCTCCCCAGCACCCCAGGCATGGCCTGGCCCATGAAGAAGGGTTAGTAAATGTTGAAACTGAAGAGTAGTTCAGTGATCCAGGACGCAGGCAACTGATTCCACTCCAAGGAGGACTGTTCTGTTCACTGCTAGTCTGAGGCTTTGCTCATGCTCGCTCTCTCTCTCTCTCTCTCTCTCTCTCTCTCTCATTACAGAAAGCAGATCTGGCCGTGGCCCCCTTGACCATCACCCACGTCCGTGAGAAGGCCATTGACTTCTCCAAGCCCTTCATGACACTCGGTGTTAGCATCCTGTATCGCAAGCCCAATGGTACCAACCCCAGTGTCTTCTCTTTCCTCAACCCCCTGTCCCCAGACATCTGGATGTATGTGCTCCTCGCCTATCTGGGTGTCAGCTGTGTCCTCTTCGTCATCGCCAGGTAAGGGCACTGCCGTGGCTAGAGCTGTGTCCTGAGGTTGGAGATTAGGGAGCCAAGCAAGTCCCCACTCAGACCACTGCTATGCATACTCCCCTCTCCTTCTCTGCAGCTCAGACCCCTTTATATCCCTTAGGGAATAGACCACAGCCCGCAAGCTGGAATCTCCCAGTCCTCACCCTGGTCTGTGTACATGACTCTGGAAGCAGCACTTGTACCCCAGACCCTATGAACAGGCTTAGGGAAGTTAAGTTATTGCCCAGAGCTGCATCAGCTGGGCCAGGCACCCAGTACTGCAGACCCAGGTGCTTTGGGTGGCCCAAAATGTGGCTTGACACTTGAAAAAAGGACAGCACCACAAAGACTCACACACATGCACTCATACAGAAATGTGGCGCCGTGCGTACCTACCTGACTGTAAGATGTGCTATCCATACCCTTGCACACTTGGCTGTTCAAATGAGAGATGCTAGCACATCCTTGTGGTGGATGGCAGGCGGAGGTAACGGGGGGCACGTTGAGCTCAGTGTTACATACTGAGAGCCTCATATTGGCCAAGCATGTTGCTCTGTCTTTCACAGCCACTACACTATTTAATTCTCACAGCCTCCCATGAAGAGGAGACATCTGAGGCGCAGAAAGGTGCTATCCTCGCCAAAGCCATCCTAGCAATAAGTGACACATCGGCATATGAACTCGAGTCACCAAGTGTTTTATCTGCGACCCACATCTCTGGCTGCCTGGACATCTGTCCTCTGCCCCAGTGGTTGGCTGCTGGGCCCAGCTCTCTGTCCCCTTCCCAGCGGGGCCCTCTGCCTCTCCCTCCAGCCTCTACCCCAGCCTCTGCCCTGGGTTTTTGTTGTTTTTTTTTTTTCCCCTCTCTAAATCCTAACAAGGCACAAAGAGAGACTTCTCTGGAGAGGCAATTTGAGATCCAAGGACTTGGTGTTTCAGCCTTTTTTCCTCCTGGGTCTTCTTTGAAAACCTTTCCCCCACCCCACTCCCTTTTGCTCCCTCCTCTCGCACAGAGAAAGACCAAAGGGAAGGATGGCAGCGATGAAATTGTCCTGCCTCCAAAGCCCTTTGCTGCCTGCCGGCCTGGGGCTGCCTGCCTGCTCAGCCCAGCCGGCAGCCCAGCCTGCCACAGAGAGGCCTTCATTAGGCCTCTTGTCTCTAATGGTCTAACAAGCCTTTGAAAGCCAGGAGCCACTCTCTGCAGCTCTCACCATAATTTTAGCAGCTCCAGCCAGCCTCTCGGCTCCCCGCCCCCTGGAAAACAGCTCAAGCTTTTCCAGCATCAGTTCTGTCCACGTGATGTGCATCCCGTCCCCCTCCCACTCCTGGCCTTTCATCAGCCGCTGGCAGCCAAGCCTGCTTTCCACCACGTCCCTCCTGGCCAGGAAGGTAGGAACCCAGTTCCCAAGGTTAGGCTGGGGAGACTTTGGGGGAGACACAGGATTCCTGGAGCTGCTGGAATGACACGGGACACGTGAGGACAGAGGAGAGGAACGAGGGCCTTGGCCACAGAGCGATGAACAGCACCCCAGGACAGTTGTCACGCTGCGTGGCACTCACGTGACACAGTTCACACACGTCCTGTCAGATCTGTACTACAGCCCTGTGTGTCGGGTGTAATTATCCCTGCTTTAGGGAAGTAGAAACTGAGACTCAGCTAGGTTAAGTCATTGCCCAAAGTCACAAAGCTTTTTCTTGGCGGAGTTAGGCTCGGAATCATGACCCATCTGAGTTTAAGGGAGGCGGAGGCTGGGGGGTCGATGGAGGCGGCCAGAGGGGCCAGACCGGGAGGATGAGGAAGTGAAGCAGGCTGAGTGGTGGGCAGCAGGGGGTGATGGGGACCGAAGCAAACTGGAGACACGCACCTGGCACCTGGCAAGAGGGGTGGCCAATACTCAGCTCCAACAGCTGCGCTGGGCAGGACGCAGCGCCAGTGCTGCCGAGTTCGTGATTTTTAGAGAGCGATTCAGGCTTTTAGGTGACACCTCTTGGCTGTTATATGTAGCCACAAATTCGATTTTTTGCAACACTGCCGGGGTCAAGCACAGCACGTCTGTATGGTGTACGTGGCCCTCGGTCCCCTTCTCCATGTGGCCTGTGTCTTTTGGACCACCCCATGCTGGCTGACGGACAGCTGGACACAGCTGCCCAGAGATGGGATCTGTGAAGGTGGCAGGTCCCCAGACCCACCCCATGGCAGCTCTGGCTCGGCACAGAGCTGGTCCATCTTGCAAACAGGCCTGGCCTGGCTCGTGCCTGCCGCGCACCAGGGGTTTGGCATTGAGTAAGGCCTTTGCTGCCACCAGGATATTCTGCTTCATGCCACACGGGCCACGCCAGCCTCTTAGAGACTTCCTCCAGGGCCTCTCTCTCTGCAGTGCCCTCTGGCTTCCTCCAGCCTTCATTTCCTCACCTGGAGCTCCAGCCGGCCGTGCACAAGGGCCCCTCCAGTTACCGCAACTGCTCTTCCTTAGCAGACAGTGGGGGCTTACAGTAACCATGCTTCCCCGTCATACATGCATTTGTATATCCAGAGAAAAAAAGCTGAACAATTATATAACGCATTGTTCTCTCCAGGGGGTGGGATCCTGGAGTACTTTCACTTTCTCATTGTATTCTTCTGTGCTGTTAGACTATTTTATGAAGAGTGTATCTTACTTACTTTTTTCAATTTACGTTTTTAAGTAATACACACATAATTCAAAAATATAAGTAAATAATAAATAATAGTAAATAAATAAATAATGCAAATAACGCAAAAAGTCCATTCTCATTTTTAAAAACTCGTATAATACATGTAAAGCAAAAAGGCTTCCCTGAAGTTCCTCCCGCCATTCTGATCTCCCTCCCCAGAGGAAAATACTGCCATTTTTTCCAAGTGGATTCTTCCAGAAGCTTTATGTATTTATATACAAATGGACATAATGAGGTGGAAAGCTGTGTCTTTGGGCATCTATTTACATAAATGTGATCCTATTGTTCTTATTTCTATCCCTTTTTTTTTTTAACCAAATGTCATACGTTGGAGACCTTCTCCTCTTGGTGCATCTGCAAGTGTTGTTCTCTTCCACCGGCTGCATGAGACTTCTAAGTGCAGTGTGGGCATCGTCTCCTTCATCAGACCTGTGTTGAAGGACATTTCCGTTGTTTCCAGGGTTTTGCTCTTACAAACAACCCTTTGATAAACACCTTCGCGCACTTCTCTTTGCACTCATGTCCTCATGTTTTTTCTAAGATGGCTAATGAGTCACAAAATTGCTAGGTTGAAGGGCATGTGCACTTTTAATTTTAAGAGACACTGCTGAATTACTTTTATAACCAGCAAAAGCCACTGACAATAAAGCTCACAACAAACCGGTCCTGATTTCTCGTCCCTGCCTCCTCAGCAGAACAATGAGGCAATTGATGCTAAAGTGGCCGCACATCAGTGTTTGCTAAACCACCCGCTGCTGTGATACCGACACCCCTTCCTCCCCCACCCCATCTCTCTGCAGCTCAGCCTCACTGCTCCCCGCTTCCCCCTGCAGGTTCAGCCCTTACGAGTGGTATGATGCTCACCCCTGCAACCCTGGCTCAGAGGTGGTGGAAAACAACTTCACTCTGCTAAATAGCTTCTGGTTCGGAATGGGGTCCCTGATGCAGCAAGGTATGCACATCCTCCCTGGGCAGGGTAGGTGGAGGGCTCCTTTCCCCCGGGGAACCTCTTCTCCCTGTTGGGGAGGGGCAGGGAGGGGTCCTGAACCTTTCTGGAGTCAGCAGTGTCAGGACAGCCTCAGACCTGCTGAGCCATCACAAGGTTGGAGACACCTGGACACCCAGGTGTGTGCTCTTGCCCCAGGTTCCCACCCTTCACCACTACTGTTTCTGGACTTGCTCAGGTTCTAAGGCAGGGGTGTCAAACTCATTTTCTCCAGGGGCTACCTCAGCCTCAAGGTCGCCTTCAAAGGGCCAAATGTAATTTTAGGGCTATATAAATGTAACTACTCCTTAACAGTTAAGCGAGAGCTCGACGCTGCTACCAGGTAGAAACCAGGTGCTGGGCCGGATAAAACAAGGTGGAGGGCCGGATTCGGCCCATGGGCCTTTTGTTTGCCACCTGTGTTCTAAGGCTAAAGCAGATAAGCCGCCCCACCCATGTCACACGGGCTCATCCCCAGTCCCTCCTGCTCCAACTGAAGTGGACACAGTGCATCCCTCTTGCAGGGGTTGACCCCACCAATGGCCTTGCCACTGCGGACTCTGGCCAAAGTTGGGCTGAGGATGGGTGGGGTGGTGGACCAGAGGCAGGGAGGCCTGGGGAGAGGCCATTGGAGGAATGAGATGATGGGACCTGAACTGGCGTAGGGGCCAATGAGGGTAAAGCACAGGATGGGCTGGGAGAATTTCAGGGTGTAGCAGGGACAGGACTTGGTGACTGTCTGGCTATGGGGAGCCTGGGAGTAGAAAGGGTCAAGTCTGAAGTGGGGGCTTTAGCCTGAGTGCATCAGAGATGGGATACACAGAAGGATCCATGTTCTTCCATCCTCCCGAAGGAGGGCCAGTGTGCAGGACCTGACCCTAGGCTCCTGGCCCACCCTTGGGAGATACGTGCAACTGCTCAAAGATCTCAGAAAGCAGAGCACCTGCTTCGGCTTCAAGGAGTGTGGTGAAGAGACACCATGGTTTGGAGGTGGGCATGGGAAACACCTTGAGGGAAAACATGTGCCCTTTGCTTCTGCCTCTCATCCCAGAGCCCCTTGGGAAATGGGGAAATCCAAATCTCTGCCTGTGTGAGGGCCTCGCTGAAGCACGGTGGGTGACAAAGCAGGGAGGGGGCGGGGCATGGGAAGGGAGAGGATCCAAAGAAAATGTCCTTGTCTCTCACTCATCTGTGTGTATCCTCAAGGCCCAGCACGAATCCTCGTCCTTATAGGTGTCCGCCGTGAAATGCTGAATGGATGGATGAATGAGTGGATGAGTGATATGACCCCACGTGTCCTGAGTGCCCACAACCTGCCAAGCCCTGTGCTGGGCACTCGAATGAAGAAGGGTGAGGGAAGATCAGTCTGCCCCCCAGCTGATGATTTCCCATCCCTGGCAGGGCCCAGGGTAGGGACTTGGGCCTGAGTGGGGGTCCGACAGAGCCAGGCAAAGCTCAGCAAGCAAACAACTAAAATAAGTCCTTCTCCCTTTGGGGGGCAGCTCTATCCCTGGCTTGGAGCAGTCTGTGGGAGGGCCAGGCAGGCGAGGCTGGGGGTGGGTGGCTGGGCGAGGAAGCTGAGGAGCCTTGGTGGGAAGTGACAGGCAGCCCTCAAGGGAAGTGCCTCATTCTGTCCCCACTGTTAATGAGTGTCCCGAAGCCTCACCTTGCTTCTTTGTCCATCATCTTTGTTCAGTGACAGTTGGGAAAGACCTGGGAGCCCTTCAATGCAGTAATAGCCTCTCTTCTTCCATCTCCTGCTGCTATTCAAAGCCTTGGCCCCTAGTGTATTCCCCCGCGAGGTTTTGATTAGGAGGGAGAAAAATAGTTGTGTATTTGAAAACCTCTCCCTTGAGTGATTTCTTTGAGGGGGAAAAAAATCATCCATATCAAAGCAGACGCTTTTTAGATTGCAGGTCCAAATATTCTGGAAAGTTCAGGAGTCACTTGCTATTTAAATCTCTTGAAAGCCACCTAGTTAATTACTTCAGTTAGAAGGTTTCGCCTAAATTGTGCTCCACACCCAAGGTCAGGGAAGAAGCGTGATCTACCTCATCAAAGAGCTTCAAAACATGTTGATTTTTCTCCTCCTGCAAAGCACCGCATAGCAATCTTGTATTTGTATACCAATTGTATTTGCAATACAATTTCTCCTCAAGTGATAGCGTGGCAGCCTCACTGTATCTGTGTGAGGCTGGGAAGAGGGAGGACAATTGCTCCTGCTTTGCAGAGTCCTGGAGAGGCGAGTGTTTGGCACAAGATCATACGGAGAATTAGGGTCAGGATTCACTCGAGAGCCCGGGGGCCCTGACTCTATGTGCTCGGAACAGGGGCCATACGGGGTCCGAGAAAAGGCACCAGAGGGCCTGCCAAGCCTGGGAAATGCTGGGCACCTGCCTATTGTTCTAGAAGAGCAGCAGTCCTTAATTTTGGTCGGTATCAGAATCACCTGGAGGGCTTATCAAACCCAGGTCGTGCGGGCCCACCCCTGAAGTTACTGATTTATTAAGTCCTGGGATGGGCCTGAGAATGAGCATCTCTAGCAAGTTCCCAGGTGACGCCGATGCCGCGGGTCCAGAGCCCACACTCAGAGAATCACTGCTCAAGGGTCAGGGGCTCGGCTTTCCTTAGACTGTCAGTGGATTCCGTGACCCGGAGGACCCGGGCAGCCCTGGTCTGCGCACTGTCAGAGACCACCTGCCTCTTCCCTTCCCCAGGGTCTGAACTGATGCCCAAAGCCCTGTCCACGCGCATCATCGGTGGCATCTGGTGGTTCTTCACGCTCATCATCATCTCCTCCTACACGGCCAACCTAGCCGCCTTTCTGACTGTAGAGCGCATGGAATCGCCTATCGACTCTGCCGATGACCTGGCCAAGCAAACCAAGATCGAGTATGGGGCCGTCAAGGATGGGGCCACCATGACCTTCTTCAAGGTGAGGCCCTCTCCCTCCCACTGCAGCACCACAAGCTGACCCTTTGCTGTCCTTCCCTAACCACGCGGAGCCAGGGGGCCAGAAATCCCCAAGGCTCAGTCCCTCCCCATTGGGGACCAGTTAACTTTTCGGGGTTGTGGTGATGTGGCCACCTGAATGGGTCCCAGCACAGATCCTAGAAGTTTCTATACCTGAGGCAAACAGAGCAAGTGCGCTTTATTTCCTTAAATCATCAGAGGGGGACAGGTTGGGAGACGAGGCTGGAGAAGGGGGAAGGAGAAGTGAGACCAGATGCGCAAACAGGCTCTGGGGCCAGTGGGCTTCCTGCCCTTGGCTTTGGGTCTCAGCAGCATCTATCTCCACAAGGCTGGCCTGGGTTTGAGGGTCGGCTCTTCACCACTTAGAGGGCAGCAGGGGATGCATCCTCCAAGGAAGAGAGGAAGCTTAAAACTCCAAGTGTTTACAAACTTTCCTTAGCAGGTTAGCTCTTGGAATAACGGCCTGGATAAAGCCCCCATCACCTGCTCAGGTTACTCTTCTTACCGGGATCTGGCCATGACTTTGCTGCTCTTTCTGCTTTCTAAGGTGTTGGCTCTGTTTCCCAGTGTTTGTACACCTTCTACTGGAGTGGCTGAGGGTTTAGGAGACTGGCTGACCCTGAAAACCAGTAGCTGCAGATGTTCCTCTGGAAATTAAAGTAATAATAACGATAGCTACCACCACCGAGAGCTCACAGTGAACCAGGCGCTGTACTAAAAGTTCACCTCACTTAATCTTCATGACAAATCCTGTGAGCAGGTGCTACAATTATTTCCACTTCACACATGTGGGAACTGAGGCTCAGAGTCGTTAAGGGGCTCGTCCCAGCACCCACAGCTTCTTCAGCCAGACGCTGACCCAGGTCTGTTTTCCCTTAAAGCCCATGGTCTAGCCGGGCGGGGGGGGGGGGGGGCGTCCAACCTTTTGGTGTCTCTGGGCCACACTGGAAGAAGAAGAGCTGTCTTGAACCACACATTAAATACATTGCAACGCGTAATCACAAAAACAATCTCAACATTTTAAGTAAATTTACAATTTCGTGTTGGGCCGCATTCACAACCATCGTGAGCCACAAGCAGCCCGTGAGCCGCAAAATGGACCCCCCCGGTGGGCCACAGTTCTCAGCTGTGGGTGTGCATCCAAATCGCCTGGGAGGCCGGGGTGAGCCTGGGTTGGTGGGCCTCCCTCTCAGAGTTTCTGGTCCAGTGGGGCCATTGGTAGGGCCAAGAACATCCATTCCTACTGGGCTCCCAGGGAATTCTGAGGCTACTGGTCCAGGGCCCACACTTTGAGAACCGCTGTCCCAGCTTTTCTTAGAAACGGCCGGGATCTGGGAACTCTGTGGCTATAGGTCCATTTGTTCAGTTATTTCTTTATTAGTCAATTACTCTTGATCAGTCTGAAAGCCTCGGGTATGTCCCTCTTCTCTGGGTCCTGGCCCCCCAGCCCCAGCCCTGGCTTCCTTCTAGGCTAAGCCTCCGGGTGATGGATTGAGCCTCCGATGAGGCCTGATGAGGAGAGCAGGAAGGGGCTGGGTGGGAAAGCCTCCTGCCTCTGGGGCAGCGGAGCCCCACTGGGACCCTCTCCCACCCCTGCCTCTCCCGTGTGCCTCCTTAAGGATGTAGGCTCCTGCTCAGCAAAGAGAAAAGGACTCCCCTCTTGGATGTTGCTACTGCTACTGAGAAGCAGCAAACGTGGCCTTCCTAAGAGGTCACTGTCCTGCATTTTAGAGAGAAGGAAAGGGAAAAGCGCGGACACAGGCGCGTTGGGCGCTGTGCATGTGTTCACGAGTGTGAGCAGTATGTGCGTGCTAGGTGGACGGGTGCATGCAGCAGCATATAACTCATGTAAATGTGCACTCGAGTATGTATGTGTGCACATTGTGCCCACGCAAAGAGTCCACCTGCGTGGGAGCGTGTGTGTTTATGTGTGAGCACGAGTGTCTGCACATATGTGTGTGTATTGGTGAGCATATGTTTGCATGCATCCCTGGGAGCGGCTGTGCGGATATGTGCCTATGAGTGTCTACAGTGTGTGCCTGAGTGTCTCCATGATACACGTGCGGAGAACATACGCATGCCTCTCTGTTTAAATGTCCCCGTGAGCGTGCCTAAATTAGTGTGAGTGGGGGATGGGCCTGTGTGTGCATAATAACGTGTGTGTTTGTGAAATGGCCCACATATGTGTGTGTAATAGCTTTTGTGTGTGTGACGGCCCCTGCACACACACGTGTCTGCATGTGTGCACGATGATGCATTTGTGTGCGTGCACGCCTGTCCGTGCTTATGCTCAGGCTGCGGCCCAGCCCTGTGACTCGCCACAGCATCTCTCATGCATTACTCATGAGCGCGTCTCAAGCAGGGCTCCCCATCAAAGGGAAGCAGCATAAATTCGGCCGGAGCAGGCTCATTGCCACTGATTGGATGTCCTCGCCTCCCTCCATGCTCAGATGCTCAGACTGTCCTCCCAGAGCCCAGTCCCAGCTCCCCACTGAGCCGCTGTCCTCAGCACCAAGCAGCGCCTCCTGCAGCCGGCTCTGCTCTCACCCACCTTTCCCGCCACTGGCACAGTGAGGGGGCAGGGGTGGGACTCGGAGGCTGGGGCTCAAGGGCCCATGCTCACAAGGGCCTTTGGCCAGAAACAGCAATTCCACGTCCCCCTGCAGAACCAACTCCACTTCCTTACTCTGCTGATCACTGATTAATTCCTCCTGAAGTCCGGCCTTCCTGTCTCCTGCTTTAATTCCAGCGCAGCTCCCTTTGCCCGGCCTGCCTTTCACTGGCAGCAGCAGTGGGACTGCTGTGAAGGCAGAGAGGACCTGGATGTGGGTACATTGACCCCACTCCAGGTGAGGAGCTGGGGACACACAGCACCCTCCCAGAAGACCCCTGGGCAAATTTACTTCCTCCCCTGCCTCCCCCCCACCCCTTCCCCATAGTCACGCTTCCCCTGCCCCAGGTCAGGTCGTAGCCTCATTGTCACTTTCAGGTTAGAGCTGGAAGGGAACCTGAGTTTAACCTAGAAAAACGGAGGCCCAGAGGGGCTGGGTGATTTGCCCATGATCACACAGCTGCTCAGTGGTGTAGCCGGGATGTCAGGTCAGATGTTCTGTCTGCACACGAAGGGCCCTCTCCCACACCCACCCTGGGGTCTTCCTGTGGAGGGGGTGTCCCTCCCCTGCCCGTGAGTGTATGTGCCAAGGCTGGCTCCAGGAGTACCCATAGGATGCGTAGGAGACATTAACAAAGTGAACAACAATGGTAACATTTATCGAGCACTTACTAGGAGCCAGGAGAAACACCCAAGCACTTTACCTGTACAGTGGTTCCCCCTTACCTACAGGACACACATTCCAAGACCCCCAGCTGATGTCTGAAACCACAGATGATACTGAACCCTTATATATGCTATGTTGTCCCTAGACGTGCATACAATTTACAGCTTCTCTGGCATATCCAAATTGCCAGCATCACTACACTTGAGCTTTGGGACCATTAGTAAGTAAAACAGGGGCGACTGTGAGACCATGACAGTCAGGCCAATAACGGAGGCGGCTGCTCAGTGACTAGCAGGTGGGAGCACAGGCGGCGTGAGCACGCTGGACAGAGGGATGGTTCACGTTCTGCAGAGGACGGAGCAGGATGGCTCGAGGTTTCATCACGCTACTCAGAACATATGCAACTTAAAACCTATGCGTGGTTTATTTCTGGAATTTTCTTCTTAACATAGCTGGACCGTAGCTGACCGCAGGTGACTGAGACATGGAAAGTGAAACTGTGGATAAGGGGGGGTTGCAGTATTCACTCATATCATTCTCTCGGTGACATTAGGGCTTAGAGACTATTATTATATCATCTCCATTGTGCACACAATGAAAGCGGGCTCAGAAAGGAACCTGAGTTAACCCAAGTTGCTATTTCACCATCAAGCATTTTACCATCGAGCTAGTGAAATGCAAAGCAAGGATCTGGCCCCAAGCCATGTGGCTCTAGTGCCTGTGCTCTTTGTCATAGTGTCCGTGTCACCTCTCACGGGAGCCAGCCGGTCCAGGAGTCAGGTGGGGAAGAGTAAAGCCACAGTCAGTTGAGCCAGATCCCCAGCCTAGAACAGTCCTGGTAACAAGCAAGACAGTCAAGTGTGTGTGTGTGTGTGTGCGTGTGTGCCATTGTTGGATTAAAGCATGGAACTAAAACGTGACAGAAGTCGAATGGAGCAAATGCAAGAGCCCATGTTGAGGACAGGAACCAAGCAGGTGGCACCTCTGAATGTCCCAGAATCCAGGGCAGATGAACTTCAATTCTGTAGTTAACCCTGTGTTCCTGCTTAGGCTGCAGACCATCTTTAAAAGCTTTGACCAGTGTGACTGACCTTGACCGGTGTGGATCAGCTGGCTAAGTGTTGTTCCTCAAAGCTAAGGGTCACCAGTTCAATTCTCGGTCAGGGCACATGCTTAGGTTGCAGGTTCAGTGCCTGGTCAGGGTGCATACAAGAGACAACCAATCGATGTTTCTCTTACATCGATGTCTCTCTTCCTTTCTCTTTCCCTCCCTTCCCCTCTCTCTAAAAACAAGTACATAAAATTTTTAAAAACTAACAAGCCCCCAGGCCGAGAGTAGAACCTGGGGGAGAGAACCCATTCCTGTTCAAAGCCAGCAGCAGGAAGCGGGATGTTGGGCTTTTTTTTGCGGGGGGCGGGGCGGTGGGGCTCCGGATCCCTGGCCACGCCCCGGATCCCTGGCCACGCCCCCACCCTGCAGCCCAGGAGGCACATGGCTAGAGGCAGCCCCATCATTCCAAAGAAACTTCATGTGAAGAGTTGTCAGGGAGCAGCAGACATCACAAACAGTGTCTCCTATGTTGTCCTCCCTCTGTCTTGGCAGATAAAAATTAATTAGGAGATGAAAAAGGAGGCCTTTGAAAGCACCGTTTGGCTATAAAAATATGTAGGCAAAAAGTAAAGGAGAAAGTGGGGAAAGCGGGTTCTCTGCGGGGAGGGCTGGGTGGCTTTGAAGGGAGAGGGGATGAGAACACAGCTTCTCCCAGGACTTAGCCGTCCTTGGTGTTGGGGTGTAGGGGAGGCGCATCACATGTGGGTGGGACTGTGTACGGGGACAGGAGCTGGGGGCCAAGAGTTTGAGGCTCTCTGGGTCCCTGACATTGTCAAGCCCTCCCCCCTCACACAGTCTTGCCCTGTCCTGGCACCCAAGCCTGAAGGCACTCGGAGAAGCCATTCAGTCCACCACCACCCCTTCCAGCTGCTCAGCACTCTCACTCACGTGATCTAGAGGGCTTGGGGACACTCCCGGATCTCAACTTCCTATTCCTCCAGACCTGTCTGCTGGCCTCTCTGATGGCACCTTAGCCCTGCCTTCAATCAGAAGTGGGGGTGGAAGACCAAAACACAGTGACAGGCAGAGCTCGGTGGGGTGCACCTGGCACAGTCAAGTCACGTCAGTCTTAAACTCAGACAGAGCAGAACTGAAGTCTCGGGTGTTGTCCCTGCTGGGTGACCTTGGGCAAGTCGCATCACTTCTCTGAGCCTGAATTTCCTCACCTGAATGACATGGATACTGATTCTCACTGTGCGGCAATTGGCAAGAGGATGCCATGAGCCACATTTTGTACGGTGGTTAGCCCAGCGTCAGGCACACAGGAACATGGAAGTTCAATGCTCTCTCCTCGTGATGCCCCTCCCTTTGGCTGGTGCAAAAGACTGGGAAGCAGGCTGGACCCTTTTCTCCTATTGCCCCACAGTCCCAAAAAGGAGTACATTGGAAAGAGACCAGCCAGTGGACACCTGGAGACTCTCCACGTTTCCAGGTCGTTCAGGATTGGGCCTTTGTTGAGGTCACTAGTGCCTCTACCATAGGATGGCCACCTGCCTCTGCTCAGAGCTAAGTAAGTACCCAGGGGTCCTCAGAACAGAAGAGACCCACAGCAGGAAGAGGAGCAGCGACAGGTGCAGGGGGAGGACCAGGGATGGTGGGAAATTATTGAAAACCACTCAGTTACTGAGCACGTCTCTGTGCCTTAGTTTTCTTATCTGTGAAATGGGTATAATAGCATCCACCCTCCTAGAGTTGAGATGACTAAATGGGATAATTCACATAAACAGCTTAGAACTGCACCCAGCACAGTGCACATGCCATAAACACTATTCTTATTGTTGATCATTGAAACCAGCGATACACCAACCTCTTCAACCAACACATATAATTTTGAAGGCCATACATTGCTTATATATTTTTAATTAGTTGCCAGCATTTTAAAATTGGGAGATTCTTGCATTTTAAAAAATTCACATTTCTAGCTTTTTGAAAACGTGAAAGGCAGAGCATCACGGGGCTGGCTCTTCCACAAAGCACCAGCTGTCAGGGACCGAGAGGCGGGGCTCTCTCCTGTTCACCAAAATTCTGCTCAGCTCCCTTTACTTGCAACCATTCCCCGCATGGCTCCCATCAGCATTCGCTCAGTATCGTGTTATTATCATCTCTAGCAACTCTGGGCTGTGGAAATGATTACTCCCAATTTCTATATGAGCAAACTGAGCCTTAAAGAGGATTAAAGAGCCTCAAAGGGAAACGATGACGCCAGGCACTTACTGAGCACTTCACGGGCCTGCCTTTGTGTTCAGCTAGCCCCCATTTTACAGACGTGGAAAGTGAGGCTCAGAGGTGTGATGTCACTTGCCTGCCTTCAGTTACAGGAGGAGCTAGCATGTAAAACCAGAGTTCCTGCTGTGGAGCTGACCCCTCCCACCACCGCTGCCACCACCGCAGCCCGCAGCCCTCACCCCCCGACTCTCCACTGGAGGGACCAGCCTGCAGCCCCACACAGGCAAACCTCAGGGGCACGTGCAGACAGACGGCAGGGGCTGCTGGGCCGGAGGGTCAGCCAGTCTGTCCCAGCCCGGCAGGCAGAAGCAGCGGACTTAGGAAAATGTCCTGGTCCCCAAGGAAATAAGCCAGGAGACATGATTAACTGCTCGAGGATGGGATCTGATAAAGCCAAAGACTCCACGCCCAGGGATAAGAAAGCCAATTACTTTGGGAAAGGTCTCCTATTCAACATGGAAAATACCCCCCGTCTCGCATGGAATCACACTGCCGCTGTCTCCCCACGCACACTCCCTGGGATTCAGCTCCCTTCGGAATAGGTATATATTTATATATATACCTACATACATTTTTCTTGTACAGAAATGTTAAATTCTCAAGATTAAGTATCTTCAGTTGAGGAAAATCAATTTGCTTCTTTGAAGAGGCTGGAATTGAAAGTCGTGAGCCTGAAACTTACTTTCTTGCCAATTTCACTGATAAAAAAAGTCTCTTCGTTCTGGCGCCTCTCCCTGTATTGGCTGCTCCAAATGATTCCATTAATTGATTTGGGCGACTGGCCCTGCAGCAATGCTTACTAAGGTTCCCAACGGAACTGGGGCAGGCAGGATGACTCAGGAGCCACAGGCATGTGCGACCGTTCCCTGGGGTGGTGACCAGAGGAACTTGGGGTTCTGGTGGTCAGGCCCAGGGAGGCAGGGAAGAGGCCTGAGATCCCAGGACGGACCCCAGATGTATCCCTCCTTGTCTCAGACATGCCAGAGGGAAGCTTTTCGGTGATGTGCCCAGAATCAGAATCACAGATGGACAGAACTTAAGGGGGACAGAGACCATGAGTGGATGTGTTTAAAAATGGGGTCCCAAGATATAGGACAAGCACAGTGGGTGGCCATTCCAGGGAAGTGGACTTCAGACCCACCTGCCTAAAGGTGACCGAGGTAGTACATTTGTTGACCCTGAAGCTGAAGCTGGCAGAGAACAACCTCTTGAAACCAGCAGCACAGCCAGCTCCCTGTTCGTTTACCACCAGAGGCTTTCATGTGCCTTTCCTCAAAGTCTGGTGGCCTCAACGCTTCCTCCAGCTCCACTGGAAACTTCTGTCTCCTTTTATGATGTAGTGTTACTGGAAAGAGCATATGTTTTGATGTCGGGTGTGCCTATGTATAGAAGGAACGGCGTGTTGGGGGCAGAATGCAGGGAGGAGTTTGCAGAATAAGAATGAGCTCTTCTTCTATTCTGAGACAGAAGGAGTGGGGCAGGACTCCCTCAATGGTTCATTTCAAGTTACTTTTGCCAGGCTCGAGATTTTACCTACGGCTGACTATGTGCGCGGGAGGGTGAGTGGGTAAGATGGATGAGGTGGAGAGGTGGGTGGATGGGTGGACAGACGGTTGACTAGACGGACGAATGGATGGACAGATAGGTTAAAGGCTAAGTGGGCGGTCGGATAGTTGGTTGAACAAATTAGCGTATAGATGCTGTGTGAGCAAATGGGTGAGAACACGAACGTGATGAATGAGGGGACAGTGGACGAATGGAGGGGTGGAGGGACGGATGGAGTCCATGCATGCACTGGAGGTATGAAGGGAGCCCTGATGGCCTCATCGGCCCCTGGTTCCCAGCTCTGGTAGAAGAAGGAGGATTTGGAGCAGGAAGGACGGATGGGAAAGGAGCTGAGGATGGGAAAATAGTATTTAGCCACCACAACTAAGAGGGCAGAATATCTGTGGGACAAGTGTGCCTGGTAAGCGGGGATGGTAGGCCTTGGACATCTGATGAACAGAGTAGTTAGAACTGATTATCTGAAAAGCAAACCAACCATATTGGGAACAGAAGTAGCTTGTGTGAGTATGTGAGAGTGTATCAGTTATCTATGGCTGCATAACAAATTACTCAACACTTAGTGACTTAAAACAACATTTGTGATCTCCCAGTCTGTGGGTCAGGGTTCAGCACAGCTTGATTGGGTCCCCTTGGCTGGTGTCTCACTGGCTGCATTCAAGGTGTCGGCTAACACTGCAGTCATCTCGGGCCTCCAATTCCAAGCTCCCCGACCTGGCTCTTGGTGGGATTCAGTTCCTCCTTGGCTGCTGGCTGGAGGGTGTCCATTCTCCACTGACCATTCGCTGGAGGCCGCCCTTTGTTCCTTGTCCTGTGGGCCTCTCCGTGGGTGACGCACAACACGGCAGCCGCCAGCTTCCATCAGGGCAGCGAGAGTACAGCAGGATGATGGTTCAGTCTCACGTAACCTACTCTCCAGAGTGACATCCCATAGCTACTGGGGGGAGTTAAAAGCGGTCTTGATGTCCAGTCCACATCCAGGGCCGGGGCTGAGTCCCAGTGACAGGGGTCACTGGAGCCATAGAGAAGCTTCCTGCCACAGAGAATCCATGCAGGAAAGGTAGCAGAGTAAGAAAGGACCTGAGGGATAAAAGAGCCTGGGGGTGGGGGAGGTGTCTGAATATCAGAAATTGTCTACAAAATAAGAAATGTCTGGTGAGTCAGAAGAGCTGGACATTGGGAAAGTTCTTCGGGGCAATAGTGGGGGAGCGGCATGCGGGCTGCAGCAGGCGCTGAGGCAGAGGAGTAGCTGAGAGGATGGGCTGGCTGGAGAGAGCAGAAGGTTTGGAGGCAAGCGTTGCAGAGGTAAGAGAGTAACCATGGAGGTGGAGTAGCTAGAGAGCAGAACGAGCTGAAAACAGGAGAACGGCTGAGGCCTGAGAGGAGCTGGGAGCAGCCAGCTTATGCTCTGGTAGAACCCACTGACGCCCCAGGCATCCGAGCCCTTCGAGGCCTTTGGCTTTGGGGGCAGATGCATTTGCAGGCAGGGGAGCAGTGGCTTGTCTGTGAATGTGCCCCCAGACCCTGCGCCCACAGGATCTGTCACTGGTACTGGACAGAGTCTGGGCTCAGATGGAATTCCAAGTGGGGTCCTGCCTGTGGCCTTGGGGGCCTCCCCTCCCCCTGGCGTGCCCGAGTCTACAGGAGCCAGTTTCAGAGGGGACAGTCCTCACTGAGCTAGGTAGCACCTGGAGAGTAGAAGGCCCAGAACACTTTCCTCCCAGCCTCTCCCCACCCCCACCGTCCAGCTCCTGGCAGACGCAGTGTCTTCCCCATCTCCTGTCCATCCCCCAGCCCTGCGCCAGCCTGTTTGAGCACATCCACGCGGTCACACACACCGGAGCCGGGCCGGGTGCCAGTCAGACAGGCTGACATCACAGACAGGCACAGCCAGACGTGGAAACTGCCACCTGCTCCCCCGGGACCAGCAGGGGCAGGGCCCATCCCTGCTGGGAGCAGGCCGCTTGGCAGGCACTGCATTCATAAGAAATCTCATGAAGGCCACACACCCTGGGCAGCAGGGGACATTCGGTGTCAGCCCCCTGTCCCTGCCCCAGTGTCCTCTCTGAGTCTCCCCAGCCAGGTAGAGGAAGCACTGCAGCCCACCCACCAGGTCTGGTCTTAGGGACGCTGGTTCTACTCAAGAAGCAGCATCTAGCCCAGGAGGCTTGGGGACAGAGGGACAGGCCCACGCCTCTCCCCATCCTGGAGTTCTCACCCCGCTTCTCTCTCCCTGTGGTAAAGTGGAATGTGAACCCTCGCCTCGGACAAAATCTGCCCGAGACACAGTGCACTGTGGTCGATGCGGGGGGCCCAGAACCCACTCGCTTTGCCCTCATTGCCATCCACCTCTCCCTCTGTACCCTCACGGCCGTTTCTGTGAAGCAGTGCAGTTCCGTGGTTAGGAGCATGGACCCTGGAGCCAGAAAGTCTGGCTTTGAAGCCTGGCATTGGCCCTTGGTATCTGAGTGCCCTTAGGCAAATTACTTAGTCATGCCTCAGTTTCCTCATCTGTAACATGGGGCTAATGTACCTACCTCCTATGCTTGCTGTGAAGAGTCTGTGCTTGCTATGAATAAATGCAGTAAAGCACTTAGAATAGTGCCTGCACATATAACTATTTAATAAATATTTAGAGAAAGAAAATTAATTTTGTAAAAGTCAGCGTGAAAACCACTTGTGCCATAGCAAAGAGCCAAGGGTTTCCAGACAGGTGGGCCTGCGTCTGAATCTTGGCTTTATCACTCACCAGCCCAGTGTTTGGGGACCCGCCCTCCTAGGGCCTCAGTGTCCGCATCTGAGCAATGGGTGGCGCCCCCTCACGCTGAGCCCTGTGGGCAGACCTCCCTGCCTGGAGCCCTGCCAGGTGGGGTGCGCAGTGCTTGGTCCCTGGTAACTGTGTGTGCATTACCCCCCACCTCATGGCCCAGAAATCCAAGATCTCCACCTTCGAGAAGATGTGGGCCTTCATGAGCAGCAAGCCCTCGGCGCTGGTGAAGAACAACGAGGAGGGCATCCAGAGGACGCTGACGGCAGACTATGCGCTGCTCATGGAGTCCACCACCATTGAGTACATCACCCAGAGGAACTGCAACCTCACCCAGATCGGCGGCCTCATCGACTCCAAGGGCTATGGCATCGGCACGCCCATGGGTGAGCGAGAGGCTGCAGGCAGGCATGGGGGGGGGGGGAGGCGGGGTTGGGCTGGACCCCCTCACCCCCTCCCACACACAGTCTCCTGCTCCCACTGCCAGCTCACCCCGCTGAGCCTACAGAGGCGGCATTCCCTCTGCCCAGAGATGAAGGGGTGGAGCCACGTACCTTGCGAGGTCCGCCCTGACCTAAGCAGAGAACTGGGGCACACCCAGAGGCGGGGACCGTTCAGAGGTCATACCTGCTCTCCCTGGCCTGACCGCTGTCGAGATAGCCCCGACACAGTGTGCTGTCCAGGGGGCCTATGAAAACAGGGGTCCAGAGGCAAGACTCCCTACCTCAGAGGAGGACTCTCCCGCCCACCCAGGTGCCACGTATAAAGAGAGAACTTCTGGCCACAGGGTCCCCCTTTTCATGACCTCAGCAAGAGGGCCACTGTCGGCCACGGTGTCGTCAGGGGCACACAGGCAGGCTGGGTCGAGTGCCGCTGACATCCGTCCCCTCTTCTCACCACAGGCTCCCCGTACCGGGACAAGATCACCATCGCCATCCTGCAGCTGCAGGAGGAGGACAAGCTGCACATCATGAAGGAGAAGTGGTGGCGGGGCAGCGGCTGTCCCGAGGAGGAGAACAAAGAGGCCAGCGCCCTGGGCATCCAGAAGATCGGGGGCATCTTCATCGTGCTGGCCGCCGGGCTGGTCCTGTCAGTGCTGGTGGCCGTGGGCGAGTTTGTGTACAAGCTCCGCAAAACAGCCGAGCGAGAGCAGGTGAGCCCCTCTCACCGGTGCCTGCAGGGCAGAGGGAGGGAGACGGCAGAAAGGGACTTAGGCTGGTGTCGTAACTCCTGTGCGCCAGGCACGTGGCAGTGTCAGGCCCTGCCCTCATCAGAGCATGCGCTGCACCTGTCCGCCAGGAAGCCCGGCCAGTCCCACCCGCACCACTCTGAGCACGCCTCCCCATCCTTGCCGCTCCCTCCCAGGCCGAGCCCCGCCGTCTCTCACTGGACCATGCAGCAGCCTCCAGTCTGGCCTTCCTGCCTCCACGCTCCCTCTCTGCTACCCACTCTCCATCCACAGCCAGTGCCCTGCTTAGAACTTGATTCAAACCGTGCCCTTCCCCTGTGTAAAACCCTCCAGGATAATTCCTGAAGCTGGGTGATGGTTACCTAGGCGTTCATTATACTGTTCTCTCCACTTCTGCCTATACTGGGAAATTTCCATAATTCAAAGTTTAAAAAAGAAAAGGGTTCAGAGGTCCAGCCCAAGCGTTCAGATGGGAGAACCTGTCTGATTCATCCAAGCCTGGCTGGTCAGTGGCTCTGGGTCCTGGGAGCAAGTCAGAATCACAGAGAGAGAGCGTTTTAAGTGCTAATGTCCTGGCCTCACTCCCAGAGACTCTGTTTTAACTGCTCTGTAGTAGAACCTGGCATTGGCATCTTAAGAAAGTGTGTAGGGTGGTTTCAAGGAGTGCCTGAGCTGAGGGCCTCTCACAGTGAAACTCAAAGCCATTCAGGGCCAGCGCAAAAAGAGACTGCAATTAAGGCCTGTGTGCGGGGGACCGTTCGAAGTAGGCAGCTTTTTACATCCACCAGAAATGAAACGGAGGCCTTTCTAACCAGTAAGCCTGAGTCAGCAGCGTGCCCAACAGAAGTAGCCGAGGATATGTGTGGTTTTATTTACAAAGATGGTCGTTGAAGTGTGAATTATTGCATAAAAAAAATAGGAAAAAAACTCAATGTCCAGTAATCAGAAACAGCTAAACAAATTAAGATACGGTTTTTTAAAAAAAAAAAAAAAGCAAACTCTTTAGGAATGGCCATTATCATTGGAATTGAATTCCACCAAAAAGCCTGCTGGATCTGGTCCTTGCCCACCTCTGCCTTCCCCCTTCCCACCCTGCCCCACCCCTTCTCCGCTCCATACGCACTGGCCTCCCTCTTAGTCCTTAGGCGCCAAACGGGGTTCAGCCTGGGGCCCTTCGCATGAGCGTCTGGTCCACCCAAGACGGTCTTCCCCCAGAGAGCCGTGCTCTTGGCATCTTCCGGTCATTCGGTTTCTGCTCAGCTGTCACCTCTCAAGTAGCCTTCCCACCTGTCCCTACTTCCACCCCTCTCTAACCCATTTCACCGCTTTATTCTTAATCATAGGTATCACTGTCTGAAATTATTTGTTTACGGGTTTATTATCTGTTTTTATGCCTTCCTTAGGCCGTAAGCCCCCTGAAGGTTGGGAGCGTATCTGTCATTTTCACTGCTGAATGCCTAACACCTAGAACAGTGCCTGGCACACAGAAGGGGCTCAAATATTTTCAGAATAAAGAAAGGGAGGGGAGGGCTGAGGTTCTGTGCTTAGTGGGCAAACAAGGAGAAGCTTGGAGAGGTCACACAGCTGGTAAGAGGCAGGTCCCATCCCCCACACCGCAGAGCCTTTGCACGAGCTGTCTTGGTGCCGATGCTTTGGCCTCGCTGGGTAAACTGAGGCATCGGTAGTCCCCACGGCCTTCCAGGCAAGCTGCAGGACAACCTCTGCCATCAGATACCTGCGAGGGATGCTATACTTCTGCTGTCCCTCTCGGGTACTCACAGGGACTTCGGCCAGAGGAGGCCACTGCCACCCAGCTGCCCTGCAGGGACCTACCTCCCAGAGGCCCACCCTGAGAAACACGTGCTGGACTTCCCTGAGTAGGGGCACGGCGACTCTCCCCTTAGCTGGAAGCCCTCCCAGGAGAGGGGTCACCCACACACTCATCAAGTGTATCTTAAACCCTGATCCCAGGCTGGGACCAGTGCCAGGGGCTGGGCTCCTGTGGAGGAAACTGGCTGGTTCCCACTCTCATACCCAGTCGGGGAAAGTTAGGTCAAGTCCTCAAACTTGAGCGTCTATGCCACTCAGAGCTTCCATTTGCTCATCTGTAAAATGGGGATAAGATGATACTACCTGTCCTGCGACCTTAGTCTCCAAACAAGAATGCGATGCTCCATAGGCTGCTACACAAACTAACCATCCTGCAGGGAGCCGGGGGTGGGTGGGGTGACAGGGTAAGAGAGACCTGGTGGCCTTAGCACAGGCTCAGGAGCAAGGGCCGGAGTTGGCTGGGGGTGCAGGGCCAGGCCTCACCCACCCGCCCCTTTTCCTCCCACCCCCACCCCAGCGTTCCTTCTGCAGCACCGTGGCCGACGAGATCCGTTTCTCCCTGACTTGCCAGCGCCGGGTCAAGCACAAGCCGCAGCCTCCCATGATGGTCAAGACAGACGCCGTCATCAACATGCACACGTTCAACGATCGCCGGCTTCCCGGCAAGGACAGCATGACCTGCAGCACATCGCTGGCCCCTGTGTTCCCCTAAGCACTGGTAGGGTGGGGACCGCCGGCCTGAGGGGCAGGGTGGAGGAAAACTAAGGAGACTGGAAGGAACGTCCCCTGTCCCCACACTGGGCTTGGGGACCAGAGCTGCTGCCCGCCCTTTGGGCCAGGAGCCCTCTGCCCTTACCTCCTGGGAAACCAGCAGGCCCCCGGGCCAGCTGCTTGGGCTTCACTCTCTTCCTATTTCTTCGATGGGTTTCTAAAGCTGCCAGCTGAGACAGCCAAGGCCAAAGGAAGCACATGCCTCTCTCAGGCCAAAATCACCTGCCCCTCAACTTTCCTCTACCCTCAGAAGTTTCTACCACGGCCCTGCAGAGGCCAAAGAAAATAGAAACCACTCTTTTATTGCCACTCCTTCCCCATGAGCCCAGGTCCCCTGGGGCTTGACTGAGAGACCAGAGACACAAACCCTGGGCATCTTAAGGATGGTACAGCTGGGCTGCCAGTGGGAGCTGAAGATGGAGGATGGCCATCCCCCATGCCCGGGAAGACTTCCTCCCCGCAGGGCTGCTCACATGGCTCTGAACTCCTGGATTTAGCACCGCCTGCGGCAGCCTCTGTTTGGGCAAAGTTGAAGGCAGAGGCCTCCATGGGGGAAGAGAGGCTCTGGGGTCTGGAAGAGAGGAGGATGCACAGAGGCGGGAATGCTGACAGCCCATGTCCAATGGCCCCTACTTCTCTGGAAGAGTCGGGGAGTAGTCAGAGGAAATTCTTCTCCACTTTCTGGCCAGAGGAGTGAAGACCCCCTGAACCTCTCAAAAAGGATGCCCAGAGACTCAGCCAATAGTTGAAGCCCAGAGGAACCGTGGATTCCATGGAAATTCCACAGGCCCCTCAAGTCACCGGATCTTATTTTGCTGGTTCCCAAGCTATTTTTTAAACCCTGGTGGCATTAGGGAGCTTGGGCTCTTTGCCACATACTCATCAGCAACTTCCCGTTCCTGGCCAGTTGGCCCTGAGACCCTTGGTCATCTTGGAAGAAGAGTGGCCTAGGTTAAAGGGAAAGTCAAGTCAGGCTTCCTCAAAAGAGGGGTCCAGGCCCTACTGCACAGGCTAACTTTGGGGTAGATGGGGAAAACTAGAGGGACCCCAAAGAACTCCCAGCCTCCTGGACTTGCCAAATCTGAAGATATCCCCCCCAAAATGAAAGTTTTTAGGGGCAGGATATCATGTCTGGTAGAGGCCCCAAGGGGGGAAAGAGAGAAGCTGCTTCCTGGAGAAATAACCAAAGAGCCCGTCCAGAGACACAAGGCAATCCTGGCCCTGGTCTCTTGTCCAGAGCAGCCGGGACCTTGTGGGACTTGGGGGTCCAGCAGAGAAGTGGTAGCAGATAGGGTACCAGTGAGGGGTACACCAGATGACCTATGAATTCCAGCTAGCTGTGATGGATGCTCTAGAGGTCTGTGACTTTAAGATTCTGGAAAAAGAATGAGACACAGAAAGGTTAGGAGCAAAGTGTCCTTAAAGAGAATGTGATGGGGCCAGCAGAGCTTCCCACAGCCAAGGGCGGAGGGGAGTCTGAGCAGGGGAAGCAGCAGGTGATTCTGGACAACCCAGAAGAGCCAGCCAGCCACCTCCTCCCACCTCTCTCCTGTTTCTGCTTGAGGAGCCTCATTAGGGAGGAGCTACATTTGGGTCTCAAGGACCTTCTCAGCTGGGGTGAAGGGTAATCTCTAGCTCCCCCAGGGACTTCCAAAGCAGGAGAGCACAGTGGACTCACGTGACAAGTACTGTCCCTCCTGGGAACTGTGAGCTGCAGGACCAAACCAGCTGGTTCCCAGAATCAGAGCAACTCTGCCTGGCTGTGTGCGCTGGAGGTGGGAGAAGAGGCCAGACATGCAGCGTAGCTGACACATGTAACGATAGGAAAAGCCATGTTGTCGTGAGCTTCTGGGTGCAGGAGTGTGTGTGTTCCTAAGTGTGAGTCTGTGTCTTGTATGTGTAAGTTTGGGGGCTGGGGGAGAAGGACAGATTTGGGCATATCCAGAGTCCAGAGCAGGCAATAATAGGAGAACCTTTTGGGTTCTGCTGCATGCATGTGTATACATGTGAGCATGTGTGTGAGTTGGGGATGAGGGGGACCACTCTGGACAAGCAGCAGAGCCCTATACATGTAAAAACAGGAGAAGCCATGTCATAGCAGGGTTCTGGTGAGTATATGTATATATGCATGCATGCACGTGTGTGTGTGTGCATGCATGTGCATTTGTGCACCAAATGGCAGAGGGGAAAGGACAGGATAAAACCTGCAGCATTGCCAAATATGTTTTAAAGGAGAAGCCATGTCACCAAGGTGTCCACGTGTGAGCACATGTGCACAGGCACGTGTGGGCCTGTGCGTGCAGCCGAGAGCACGACAGAGGACAAAACCAGACAGACCTGCAGTGAGGTCAGTGCCTGCTGTTGTATGTGAGGAGCCACGGGGAACTGGAGTTTGTGGGTGTGTGTAGGCTCATGCATGTGTTCAGATGCACACATATGTTCCAGCTCACTGCAGGAGCAGAGACGGACAATCAGGAAAGCAGGGAACCAGAGTCTGCTTGCACCGCTGTCACGGGGACAGATCTTTCGTCACAAAGATTTGCTGAGCTTGTCTAGGCATAGGCACGGGGAGACTGGCCAGGTGCGGGAGAAACTTCAGGGACTCGTGGCTGGTGCCCCCTTTGCTCTAGGTGGAGTGCCGTGTTTGAAGGGAAAGATGACATATTTTTGCAATTTCCAGGTAATAGGATTCTAATGAAAGTATTTGCCTATTTGCTCTCATCAACCACAGTAACTACCATCTTTCTTCATCCAATACAATTTCTTTGCACACGCCCACATCCATGCTCATATCACACACACGTGTGTGCCTCTATGTATAACACTCCATGAACATGTGTTCTGCTGAGGCTCTGCACGTAGACAGACTGTGATGAGAGGCAGAAAAGGCAGTGGCGTGGGCGAGGAAGACTTTCATCAAAGGAGTGAAGAATGGCGGGTATCAGAGATGCAGTTGAATGAGGGAAGTCCCCCAAAGGCACTGAAATGATTTTTTGGACTCCAAAATGGAAGTGGGATGACACGCTGCCTGATCTTCCCTCCCCTTTGAGCCTTATGTCCATATGTTTGGCTAATGTTCAACTTCTGGCTGATGTCCGGTGTTTGTCTTTGAGACCAGCCCAAGGTTCAGAGTGCAGTGGAAACCACTTCTGCCCGAGTGTGAGCTGTGCCTGTCCCAGGTACTGAAGGTTCTGCTACATCTCGGGGGTGGGGGGTGGAGAAAGTGTTCCCAGCAAGGTGCATCATGTAGAATCCAAGTTTGGGCCCACCTGCCAGTGGGTGTGGACTGTGCTCCGGTGGGTGTACGTGGGTGCACGTGGGCGCATGCACAGAGACGCTGAGGTCCGGGGTTGAGAGTGATGAGAAGAGCAAATGCTGGTTTTGGACGGAGCAGAAGATGGGACTTGCCTGAGCAGGTGCTAGACTGTCCCTGTCTGGCCCCACAGAGGGCCCCCACCTTCCACCCCTGTCTCCCACCTCAAAATGCCGGTGCTTCCTCTCAACCTGCTCCGATCAGCCAAGTTGAGGCAGTGAGGAGAAACACATACACCCCGAGACCCTTGGGCTTTTGGACAACGAGCCCTCCTTCTCTCTCTCCCCCTGACCTGTCACTGGTCTCCCTGCTATGGCTGCTCAGACCCCCAACACAGCCAAGACACTGCCTCAACTAATGGAGCACCGTGGCTCACCCAGGTGCTGGCGGGGGGCTGGCAGCAGTCGGTGGGAACTCCAAGTGGCTAGAAGCCACTCTCGGTCCTGAAGCTCTCAGAAGGCAGAAGTCCAACCAGGACAATCAGAAGCTCCCTCCCTGCCTTCTTTTCCAGGGGGTGCTGTGTGGGGGCTTGCAGCTGCTTCTCCATCACTCAGCATGAAGCTGATCCCTCCCCAAGCCATCCTCAGTTATATGCACAAGCATCTGGAAACAGGCTGAACTCTGGCCCATGCCCGGAATGGTCCTGTGTGGAGCACCATCTGGAAGGGCCTAACTCCGGTCAAAATGGCTGTATGGACTTAACACCTGGGACAGGCCCAGCCCCCTAGACAGATGTGGAAAATGAGCCCAACCCTGTAGACAGGTCTCTGAAACAGACACATCTGGAACAGACCCCCAAGTTGGGTGGACACATCTGGAAGGGGCCCCACCGCTCGCCACTGCGGAAGGGCCCCGCCCTCTGTCCCTGTGCTGGTTTCACGCCTTCATGTCCGTCTTGCATTTGCCCTGAGTTAAAATTTCAGAGCTGAGGCCACACATGAAGTCACAAAACTGTTTTTGGTAGAAGGTGAATGTTCTGTACAATATATATATGAATGTAAAAAGATATATATATATGCTGTATATATATATGCACAGTGTATATATGACCTGTAGCCCATGTGTATACGCACCCCTCCCCGCACGTCTGCACACGGAGTGTACATAACCCAGCCAGTATGGGTGGGGACCAGGTGAGAGATGGGGGCTACAGCAGCACGGTCTGGGGCAGAGGCTGCCTGGGGCAGGGTGCCGCAGAGAGCCCCGTGGGGATGGGGAAAGGCCCGCCCGCACACGAACTGCAGACCCTGAGGAAGAGGGCGGAGCTGTGCAGGCTGGCGGATGGGCCTCTGCGCAGCAGGTGCCCCCTGGGGAAGGACAGGAGTGGCGAAGGAGCCTTGTCTCCATCTGAGTGTCTGAAGCAGGACGGCAGGGCCTGTGTCTCGGGAGCAACGTCGCGCCAGTACTTGGCTCCTGAGACCTGCTCAAACACCTGTCCGCACAACTGCCGGTAGACATCTGGCTCCACCTGGAATACCCTGAAAAGGCTGGAGTATTGTAGGTGGCAGAGGCCCCTGCCTCAGAGTCTCACCCCACACATGGGCACAGCTCATGGCTAGGGAAAGCACTTTTTAAAGAGCGTGGCCCCGAGGATATTGCCAGCATGCCAGTATGATGTCCCAGTGTCCTAGTTATTGACCCCTGTCCCCTGCCTTCTAGAACAGACCTCACATCACCCCACAGTGTGTCTCTACAGATCAAAACTCTGAGGCCTCCCGGTGCGGGGAAGCAGCTGTAGACCCAGCAATGCCAGTCAGGGGTCTGTCCCACCTCAGACAGCCCCCCAGCTCCGTGTGACCCAGAGGCCAGCTGTTGAAAGAACAGATGTGAGCAGAGCAGTGAATGGGTGAAAGATGAGAAGCCAAGAAGGCCCGTCCTGTCCTAGCACAGTCCATGCCATGTCTCCCCCTTCCCTGCCCTGCAGCGTCGGCCCGGCCGGGCAGTTGGCAGGGATGCCCCGGAAGAAACTGCAGACCTCCCTCCCTGCAGATGCGTCTGTTCCCTGCACTGCTGATCCCTGAGCTAGTGGTCCGGCCCTGTCACGAGTCAGAGACTCTCCGGAGCACGCAGGGGAGAGGTCTGGAGTGCGCTTCCATGCGGTCGGCAGCCCGCCCTCTGCTTCAGCCCCGTGCACCAGGCTGCTCTGCACTGAACTCTGGGTCCGCCCCCGGGGCCCTGGGCAGAGCACGTCTGAACCCAGCCCCCTGAGGAGGACCCTGTCACTGTGCTCCAAACCCCCATCCCATCTCTGCCTGCTGGGCCTCCCATGATGGGGACTCGGGTTCTCAGCCCCTGGGCTGAGCCCCCAGCCAGCACCATGCGAGACCCCCGGCCTGTCCCACCACCCAGACCAGAGTGCCTGGACGCCCCCCACTCCCACACAACATGGTTCCCACACACTGGTCTCTGGGCCATTCAGGGGATGCCCTTTGTGGACATGCAGAATTTCTATGAATATAGTTTTTTGTAAACATTTTGTAACAATTTGGGTTTCATAGTAACTGTGTTACTTGCCAATCATTCTAGGCTAATGTAAATAAATTTCCAAACAAATCCGATTATTTTCCTTTTTAAGACACTGTGATATATCAAAGTGCACAGTTTGCTGTATGAAGTAATATGGTTTTAAATTTTAAATAAAGAAATGTTTCTAGAAAACAGGACCCCTTGAGCTGTGTTTTCTGCCTCTCTTCCCTCCCTAGAACCAGAGGGTGCTGGGCAGTTGAGCTGTGGCACCTTCACCCAGGGCTGACTGCCCCAGGCCAGAAACCCTGGTGAAGGGCAGGTGGGTGGTCCAGCCCAGGCTCCTGGCTCCCATGGAGGGTGTAGAGTCTGTCCTTGACATTGTCTGACCCCCGTCTTCCCTTTTCATGGTCATGTCCCTCCCCACCTCACCTCTATCCACATAATTGCCTTGGGAGTTGCCATGTCCCTATGCGACCCTGCCTCTTGGGCACAGCTGGGGAGGATGAGTGGGCCTCTTATCCAAACTTGGTCAATCAAAAATCTTGTCTGAGCTTTTGCAAACTGGAAATGAGAAAGCCCTAAATCAACTACACTTGGGAGATGGAAACCGTATGTATAAAACTGGTTCAGTAAATGAATGGATCAAAAAACTATGGTACATTTACACAATGGAATTCTACGCAGTAGAGAAAAAGAAGGAGCTCCTATCCTTTGCAACTGGAGAGCATTATGCTAAGTGAATTAAGTCAGGTGGTGAGGGACAAATACCATATGATCTCACCTTTAACTGGAACATAATCAACAAAAGGGAAAAGCAAACAAAATATAACCAGAGACACTGAAATTAAGAACAATCTAACAATAGCCAGAGGGGAGGGGGGAGGGAACAGTGGGGAGAAGGGTTTTCAGGAGCTACTATAAAGGACACATAGGCAAAACCAAGGGGGAGGGTGGAAGCAAGGCAGGGAGGTGGATTTGGTGAGTGGTGGGGAGAAAATGCAGACAACTGTAATTGAACAACAATAAAGTAATTTTAAAAAATGGTTCGGGCCGGGGCATGTGAAGTAGGAAGGGAAAGAACACAGATGGCTACAAAATTAATGAAGAGATGAGGAAGCCACACCAAGCTGGGGCTCCAGCGGCTCCCAGAGCAACACAGAACTGACCCCGGGTGGGGGTCAGCTACCTCTAAGGCCGACAGAACCACGAGGCAAAAGCACACCCCAGGGCTGCAATCCCAAGCTCGGAAAGCCGGGATTGAGCATCTGCTGCCCCCACTGCTCCAGCGCGACTGCTTCTCATCACCCAGGGAGTCGGAGATGGACACTGGAGTGACGCCGGGAAAACCCCACGTTCCCAGTGACAAAACAACCCAAAGGCTCAGGGGAGGGATGGCGTCTGCCTCACTTCTGCCCTCCAAATTCACGCAAACATTTAACTGCCAAGGACTAATTTGCATCCAGAACCCCCCATGCTGCCCTATTACACAATCATAATCACAGCCAAACTGAGCAGTTCCTATGTGGCAGGTAATGGATTAAGTTCTTGATACGTATTGTACCCTTTCACCCCTGTCTCAGAAGGGTGGGGGTTAAACGAGAAAAACCATGTTAAGTACTTCGCACAGGTCTGGGCGTATCATAAGCCAACAATAAGTGATAGTAATTTTTATTAAGAAAAAGGACAAAGAGGAGAAGGAGAATTAGGACCTACTGTATGCTGAGTCCTCTGGGAATACAGTGGTGAGCGGTGAAGCAAGGCTCCTCCTCCAGATCTCAGAGCCTGGCCCAGAAGCCAATCTGTGACCCTCTGGGCTATGGACTAGGCTCAGCCAGACCTCTCAGGGTAGTGGGTGACCCTGATTTTCTCTGGGTTGAGCAGAGAAAGGAAAAAACCTCCGTGGCACCCTTAGCCTCTCTGAGAAGCCCCTGACTCTACCTCTCAGAGCCCATCTCCACTGGCATGGCCCTCCGAGGCACTGAGCTCTCTCTCTCCAGGGAGGAAAAGGGACCCCACATTACCAGGCACTTAGAACCAGACAAGCATCACTGTGAGCACTTTCTACCCATATCCCGGGAATTAAACACTGACCCTCTGAAGTAGCTTACTTCTTCACCATTATATCCCATTTCACAGTTGAGGAAGCAAGAGATCAGAGAAGTGGATGGACTTGCTCAAGTTCATATAGCTAGTCAGTGTGGCATTCCACGCCAGAGCTGGACTACCCAACGGGGCTGCCCGGCTCCCAAACACATTCACCATTCTGCCCCTCCCAGAATGCTCATCCTTAAGATATGAGGCCCTGAAACCCACCCCTCCCCTGCTACCTCCTGAAGGGGGAAAAGCAAAGAAGGGAAGGGAGGAGAATCAGGAGGCCAGAGTTCAAGGTGGGCATTAGGGTGAGGGCACAGCATGTGGCTGTCGCGGCTCAGGCCCCAGTTGCTATTAGCTAGACTGTTTCTGCCTCAGCCTCTGCTCAGCCAATCCCCTTCATGCTCCTCCTATCTCCAGGTACCTGAACGCCTGCTCCTATTTCCATTGCACCAGACTCCCAAGAGCAGAACTTTCAAGAAGGCTCCCCAGTCAGGGATCACATGAACAAAGACTTACTCTAACTAGAGCAAAAGGGACTTCAGGATAAGGGGTCTGATGAAAGCATAGTCAGGCTTCTCCCTCCCTTTTTTTTCTTCCTCTCTCTTCACCTTCCTCCCCACTCTCCCTTTCTCCTTTCCTGGTCATGGCAGGAAATAGCCACCCAGTTCTGGTTCAAGTCCCCCTGCTGCAAGGCCCAACAGCAGCTACCAAGAGTGAAAATGTCCCGATCCCAATTACCTGCCCACCTATTGAGCAGAGGACACTGGATAGGGACATTCTCCGAGGAGGAGTGTATCTGAGATGGTATACCCACCTCTAGACTCCACTTCTCAAGCTTTCACATGCATACCCTGGGGATCTCATAAAATGAAGGTTTTTGTTCAATGGGTCCAGGAGGGTCTGAGATTCTGCAGGGCTGACAAGCTCCAAGTGATGGTGGAGTCTGCTGCCCCAGGAAAAAGTAGCCATGCTGTAGAGGGGGCAGTGATGAGCACAGGCCTTGGGGGACCCTCCTACTCCAAGCTCAGAAGGCCCAGACCCCACCCACCCCATTCAACAGCAGCACAGAACTGAACCCTTCCCCTTTTATGCCTTAATTCACCCCCATGTTAAATGATTATTAATTGTGCTTCCTACTGCACACCCATCTTCTTCCCTCTCATGTGCCCCAGAATATCTAGGCTGGAGGGGCTCCCAGAGTCCTGCTCAGAGCCCCTTTGCTGAACCTGGTGACAAGCCCCACCAAGGAGGATGACTGGGGACTCTGGAGTTTCCCTTCCTGCCTGGTCTCTGCCCTTTGCTGTGTCTTCTGTAAGCTTCAGTTTCCCTGCCTGCGGAATGGGGAAACCAAGACCCGCCTCAAAGGGTTGTCATAGAGATTTGATGAGATTGCCCATGCCTGGCACCCAATGATAGCTTCATGCATAGAGGGACAGTAACAAATGATTGGGCCCCTCCCCAGTGTCAGGAGCCAACTGGCCCAGAGACAGAGGAATCAGGAAACAGGGGTGGTCGAATACTCCACTTTTAAGTTCAAAGGCCTAGGTCCCAGTCTCAGACCCAAAACATCTGGAAGGACACATGATCCTGTTCTGCTTCCTAAATTAGGCCAAAGTGGGAACATGGGGAGGGACTGCCAGACAGAAACAGAGTCAGGAGCGAAGGGACCCCCAGGTTCTGCCTGAGCATGCACATTGAGCTGCCAGCCCCAGGTGGCTCCAGGGAGCGGGTCCCAGTCTCCACGGCATGAGTGCTGCAGAGCCTGGGGGGATGTCTGGCTAGGCATCCTTTTTGGTGGCTCCACGAGGACACCTTCCTGAGGAGCCAGGTGAATCCCGCTGGCATCTGGCATGAGTGGAGAGCCATCTGTATCCTGAGAACTCGCTCAGTCCTCTTTCTCCCCACCCCTCTTTCACTGGATCAGGAGGTGAAGGCTCTGTACTGAACACTTCGAGGAAAGGCGGTGTACAGCAAGGGACCCCCACAAGCTTAGCCTAGAAAGGTTAGACTAGAGATTCCCCTCGGAGCTGAGGGGACAAGCCCTTCTTTGTTATTTTATTCGTCATCATCATCCTCATGACAGTTGCTGTTATTATTTCCTGTTTTGAGTCAGTCATTGTGGAGCCCTGGCAGCTTGGAGGTGACACACCAAATCATTCTAAAGCAGATTCTGGGTGGGCTCTGTTTTGGCCCCAGGTCTGGGGGAGTCCCATCCTAGATAACTCAACCCTTAATGTCAAGGGCTCCCTCTCCTTTGACCTTGGTCATCTCGCCCCACTCGGACCACAGAGGCCTGAGACCCACTGAGCTGCCTCCCGCCAGTCCCCACCACCCTCTAGGTCAGGGACCTGGCCGCTCTCCTGCCATTTCCCATGGCAAAGGCCTCCTATCACTCATGGCAGGAGACAGGGACTCTAAACCAGAGACAAGCCTGAAGGTCTCTCTGCCACCTTAATTTAAGCAGATGACCTTGGACCGTTCATTCATCAGCCTTAGTTTACTCACCTGTGCATTGGGGTTGCCCATTTGGACTGGCACAAGGGGCTCATGTGAGAGAGTCAGAGGAGGCTTTCCAGGAAAGCGGATGTTAGGTGTGAGGCATCAGGCTCACTATTTGTGAGAGTCCCTCCATGCCCATCTGTCAGTTTCCCTTCTCCTGCTTCTGTCCCCCAGGTCCATCTGGAGTGGGCCAGGATCAGGAGGAGGTCAGGGCCTGGGCATGCTTGGGGCTGCAGGTCACCATTCCGGGAATCGGACTAGGCCAGGACACACGTCTTCCCGACCCCCATCCCCCAACCCTCCCTCCTCGGGGCCTTGATGGCACTTCCTGGGAAACAGAAGCTGAGTGTTTAAGAAGCATCTGTCATTATGGAAACAAAGTTGCCAGGCCATTTTTTCTTTTACTATTTTTACTGCGGTTTCATTATCTTATGCAAATGAGGCTGCTGAAGAAGTCTTTCTGCAGGGTGGCCCATGCTGGGACCAGCTCCGTCTAGGGATTTATTGCCTGCCTCGGCCTCCAAACAGATCTGGGATGAGGAGGCCCCGTGGAGAGGGTTTCCGGAGCAGCCACCCTGCCCTGGAACGCTCTGCTTCCTGCCAGACAAGCCCCCAGGTCCTACCTCTGTCCCAAGAGAAGCCTGGTCCTTTATTTCCAAAGACCCAAGTGTCAGCTCAGCCTGGCTCAGGCTCTGTCCCCAATTCCTCAATAGTTGGAGCCCCTTGAAGACAGAGTCATCAGTACCCAGCAGGATATAAGAGAAGAGATGAGAAGCAACAGGGCTTCATCTCATGAGGGATCTCTGGAGCAGCATATAATATGCTACTCTGTTTCCTATTTAAAGAGAGAGAGCTGGGGTACGTATACACCAATCTTCGGGTTAGGCTGATCCCTGAAGGTTGTCCATGCCCGGTACTACTAGCCTGCCACAAGTGGCAAGGCAGGCTCTAGGGCAGGATAAAGCTCCAGGGAAAGCAATGCAAGTGGTGACAGTAAGAAGGTGGGCATTTTGTGCCTAAGCAATAGGGCAGGAAATGTATGCAACACACTGACCGCACCTGCTATGACCCCATTTTAGTGATAAACAGCTTGAGGCTCAGAGAGGCCGCATAACTTGCCCAAGCTCCAGTGAGTAAGTGCCAGGGCAGAGCTCACTATCTCCCAGCCCTCTGCCCCTCCCTCACAGTGCAAGTCCTCAGGCCTCCTGCCCAAGCCTGCCCCATGCTCCTTCCTGCAGCTCTGGCCTCACTGAGAGCCCCCACAGTCCCTGCCTGCTCCAGGTGTCTCCCGGGCCATTTTCTCCCAGTGTGAGGTGCACTGGTGAAGCACATGCCCTCCCCTCTGAGTCTGACAGTTTCTAGATGTGGAGAGCTTTTCCTCCAAAAGGTTGCTGGCATCTGTCCCTCTAGCCTAAACTCTTTACTTTCAGTTTGCCATGAAGCTCAGCTTCCCTTCCTCTTCCCCAATCCAGCCTCAAGTCACGAAGACTTCTCTAAACTCCGATAAAGCATCCTCCAGGACAGAAACAGAGCCAAGCATTTAATGAGAGCCTCTGCCCTGTGTGGCCACTTTCCTTCTCGGGGACTCTGACTCAGCCCCACATTTTCCAAGGGCAGGGCAGTAGTGAGACAAAAGATGTGGGAAACCAGAACTTTCCCAGCCCCTGTCACCAATGGGTGTGGATGAGGTCAGAAGAGTTGCCATAAGCCAAATGTCAACCCAATTCCATGCTTTCTGCATGTCCCAGACCTCCAGCCCCCTGCAAAGTCCAAGGGACAGACCCCTCTGCGTTCAGAATTGCCCTGTCATCTGATGATCAAAGGCTTGAGAGCTCTTAGTGCTCAGCTCTTTCTTTTCCAGGAGGTGTCACCAATAATATAATTATAATGATGATGATGATGATGGTATGCTCCAGATAGACGAGTGACAACCCCAGGCCCGACTCTGTGCTTAGCACTTGGCATACCTCATCTCACAGAATTTTCACCATAACCCTGTAAGCTGGGGGAGATCATACCCATTTTATGGATGTGGAAACCAAAGCTCAGAGACGTAGAACAACTCTCCCACTATCACCCAGGAAGCGTCAGAATGAGGCGTCCAGGCTGGGACCTCCATTTCATAGATTTGATAAATGAGTGAATGAGTAAATGACTGAGTGAATCAGAAGATAGTCAATAATCAATGCTGTTTCCAGACACTGGGGAACCTCTAGGCTTATAGGGAAAAAAAAATCTAAACTTGATTGGGCCAAAAACAAGAATTACTAATTAGAGTCGTTCGCAGGAAGAGCCTACCATTTATGCCTAATTGCAGTGCAGTCCAATAACAATTATGCACATCAATAAATGTGTCAGATTAACTTGGTTGTAAGTTGTATTTGATTGCAACACTTAGCCCTGTTTGTGGTTACGCAGACTTGGGAGGCTGTGACCATCCCACCCGGTTCCCTTGGTCCCTTCTAGAAATAGGGAGGACCATGGGTGCTGGAAGGGAATCGGGACAGGAGAGAAGTATCTCCCTCTGCCACAGCGTGTCTGCATCGGCAAGCTTGGAGAAAACAGTTTGGCAGGGGGTCTTTGCAGGGCATGCAACGTCATCAGCCTCCCCTTCGTTCCTCAATACCAACGGCAGCTTCCTAATTAGAACATCCATAACCCTCAGCATCTGCTCCAAGAGAATTCAGCTGCTCTAAGATGGAGAAGTCCATTAACTTTATTGCACAAAACGCCGGACGTGCTTTTAGACAGAGGATCCCTGCCAAGTGAGATAAACTGCAGAGACCTGCCAGAGGGACAGACCAGACCTTCCTTCAGTCCCCAGCTGGATCCTCGTGGGACTCCTTCCTCTCCCTGCCCAATGTCCTGGGTGGTACTGTGTCATCCTGGGAGGCTGGAGCTGGGGAGATTGTGAATTTCAAATACAGGTGCAGCCTGAGCACCCTGGCCCTTGTCATACAAGCCCAGGGCCTGCTGAATGCCAGCCAGACATGCGCCATCTGACTCCCAGCATGCATCAGCTCTCTGACCCATAGGTGGGGCAGCTCGTTCCTACATTAGCTGGAGGTGGATTAGCTGCTGTCACCGGAAGCAGTGGAGTGAGGCAGCAAAGAACAGGCTTTGGAATCAGATATTTCTGGGACTGAATCTCAGGCTTTGCCACTTAGGAGTTCGTGTGTGACCTTACAGAAGTGACTTAAACATCGTGCGTGGAGCTATTCCACAAATGGGGCTGAGTGACACCCTCCACTAGACTAGTTAAATGAGATGGTGCCAGAATCTTTAGCACAGTCCCTGACATGGCAAGAGGGCTCTGCGAATGAGGGCACCCCCCTTCCAAGTCTCCAGGTTGTAAATGGAGAGGAGACAAAACCCACGAAGGAGAGTAAACACCAGTTCGTATAGTCAGAGAGCCCTGGGTTCTAACCCTGGCTCCATTGCATGCCTTGGTGCCCTGGGCACCAAGTTCTCCATCTGTAGAATGGGGATGATGGTCCCTGTCTGCAGGGGAATCAAGAAGACATGGAAAGCCTTTGAAGCCACTAAGGGGCTGTTCAAACGTGCAGCATTATTGCTCTTGTTGCTTTGGTTGTCGACCTAATGTCTAGTGCTCCCTGGGACAGGACAGGCCAAGGCTGGCTGCCTGCTGGGCCCTCCCCAGCTCCCCAGCCTGGAATCCATCTCTGCCTCAGTGCACCCCATGACACAGCTCTCCCACCTCATCATGGGGAACCCAGATGCCCACAGAGAGCAGCCACCCACCTCCCACCCTTCATGAATATCTCCCCAAGTGGGCCTCCTCGGCATCTTTTCTCAGACTCAAATTCTTCTTAATATGAATAATTAGCAGAAACAGTTCGAGGAGGAGGCGCAGCCACGGCAATCGACCCCAGCGATTTCCGAGCCTCGGGGAGAGCCCAGTTTCGCTCCAATCCCAGTGCTGTAAATTCCCATCAAGCTAAGAAAATATAGTGCAATTTAGAAACACTGATACGGCAATAAAACACAGATCTCCGGCAAATGGAATTCGGCAACATCTAAAAATGGAGCTATACATTACTCCGCTTGCTAACTGCCTCTGGGGACGTGATGCAGGGAGAAGTTGGGAGCTTTATGTTCGAGTTGATCTTTCTTCTTTGGATGAAGGCAGGGTCACCCGTAACTGGCCCCCAGTAGCCCTCCAGGGCAGGCCTCCTCTGTGGGCCCAGACGAGGACCCGAGGAGAGCTCCCCACCCGGAGAGAACCTATGGCCTGGGCTCTGCCATCCAGGGGCTGCTGGAGGGAGCATTCTCAAAAGCGTGGGAAAGGAGAGAGGGAAGGAGAGAAAGTTACTGTGTGCCATTCGGTCCTCACCAGTGACCTTCAAGAGAAATGTGTTTGTCCTTATCAGATGACAAAACTGACCATCGAAAGTAAAGAGACTTGTTCAAAGTCACTCGGGGGCAAGTGGGAAAGGCTGGTTTGAACCCATGTCTGTGCACCTCTTTCAATTCTACATGTGGTCTCACCCCCAGCGCAGAAGTCAGTTCTTCGTTCTGCAAAATCTAAAACTGAGCCAAACACCCACTGCGCATCGCCTTCTGAGACTATATAGGACCGCGGTCTGCAAGTGGGTTTCTCACTCTGCTTCCCAGGGACATTAGCCCCACTCTGTAACTCGAGAAGTGGTCTCCTGCCTCCCAAGAAAAAGGTCAAGGAGACCAGGGTCCCCTTGAGAAGGATTGATGGCATGAGGGCAGAGCCGTAGCCCCCGTAAACTCAGCATACCTCCACTTCTCCCAGTAGAGGCCAAGGGCGTTCCATCGGATCTCCCCAGCCTGGGGCACACCCTCCTCCTTCCCAGGAGCACACTGTGCCAATCAGACCAGCCTCCTCACCGAACCCATTCCACCCCCCACACACGTACATACACACGCCCCTCATTCCAACCACCACGCGTTTGCCTGGCTGGTTCCTCCCCCAGACTGCAAACTCCACGGGAGCAGAGGCTGACGTGCCAGTGGGCCTTGGCTGACTTCACTCAGGGACTCCCATAGTGCTTAGGGGGATCTACAGACAACTTTTAAATACTCCTCCAGGTCCTACAAAGCCCTGGTTCCTGGAGCCCAATAAAGACAGGAAAAACTAAGGTGACCTCTCTGGAACTGGAGTGTTAACAATCAATCCCAGCTGTGGAACCAGACAGACCTGGACTTGACCTGGACTTGACCTCCAGCTCTGCTACCTACTAGCTGTGTGATAACTTGTGGAAGTGACTTAACCCCTTTAAGCCTATTTCCTCATCTGTAAAATGCAGTTAAGAAAAGGTCCTGCCTGGGAGGGGAGCTGCAAGGATTCGGTAAGATGATCCACGTAAAGCACTCACCACAGTACTTGGCACATAGTAGGTGAGCAATGAACTGCGATTGCATTGGTCAGGATGGGATGGGATGGGATGGGATGGGGTAGGATGTGCTGCAACAACGAACAGCCCCCAATGTCTTGGTGGCTTATTTAACATGTGATGTTTATTTCTCATGTACATTTATTTCTCTCTGGTCTGGCAACTCTCTGGGACAGCTGTCCTCCAGTGTGCAAGTTGGTGATCCAGGCTACTGCATCTTGTGGCTCCACTGTGAGACACAAGGCCTGCTCCGTAATTCCTAGACAAAGGAATAAATGCACTGAAGAACTGCATAAGTGCTTTTTACTTCCTCCACCTAGAGTGACACACATGCCTGCCACTCGCATTCCATAGACTGAAACCAGACACACGAATCTGCACTCAGGGTAGGAGTGAGTCTCCCACTTACCCAGGATGGAGAAAAGAACTGGATACTGATGAGCTCAGCAACGTCTTCCTCCACCCTTAAGTCATTCTCCCTGTCTGCACCCATGTCCAATTTGATTTCCCAGACCCAGAGCCACCTCTCACTCTGCCTAAGGTTTTCATAGACTCTCCTTCGTTTCTGTCTTGTGTCCTGCAAGCCACCCGGCCGCCCCTGTGGCTGAAGCCCAGCCCTGGCCCAGGGGAGCTGGATTTTGCAGAGGATGGGCTATTTAAAGCCCTCCCAACCCTTCCCGCTGGCCCCTTTCCACTGACTAAAGAGCTCTGTCAATTTGTTGACAACACAGAATTCAGGCCTTCAGCATCTGATTACAGTTGTGCCTCTGACTGTCAGGGATAAATGTCTGTTGTCTTTAGGAAGATCTACGTTGATGGAGGTGTCAGCCAAGACAGTGGTGGCAAACCCCAGTGAGATGTCTGTCATTTGTGGGCAAGTCAGAAATTTCCAGCTCCTGACAGAACTCAAGCCCCTGAAGATAGTGGAGGTAGGACCAGGGGCAGATATAGCGTGAAAAAAGAGCAGGGACCCGGAAACAAGAAATGAGTGACTTCTGTGGGTGAGAATAATGTGTGAAACGGAGCCAGTAACCCAGGAGGGAAACTGCTGAGAAGATGCTAAGCAGCCGGGCTGCAGGAGACAGCGAAGGTCCCCTGAGGTGGCATCCAGCAAGTCTAACAAGCACGGGACCAGAGCACCCAGCAGTTGTGTGGCCTTCGATGAATTGGGCAGCCTCTCTGAGCCTCCTCAGTAAACACTTGCTCAGAGGCCCTGCCTTGTGAGCTTCTTATAGAGATGCAGGGAGGTGGCTATGAAATGTTGAGTGCAAGGCTTGGCCAGCAGCGAAGCCTCCATCAGGGGTAAGTGGAAGCCTGAGAGGGAGACAGAAGCCCATTCTGGAGATGCTGGGCCACTGTAGTAGTCAAAGTAGGTTTGCCACCCAGGTCACCTTCTCCTGGACAATGCACTCATTCCTCTACCTCTGGGAGTGTTGGCTGGTGATGGCTTCCACCTGTCCCCTTTTCATCCATGAGGCTGTGTTTCCCATCCCCCAGCATCTGGGGCAGCTCACAGCCAATGAATGACCTCCAGTGTGGCCATACAAAGGCCTCCCCATTTCCTTAAGATGGGGCCAACTCCATGGTGCTCTCTGCGCAGTGGAGCAGCCCAAATCTAACTCCTGCTCAGGCCACCATGGTCTTGACCCTGCCTCGCGCTGCTTCCTCACTCCCTTTCCTGGAAGAGCATTCCCTCACCATGTCACAAGCATTCGGGTCCCCATCTCAGGCTCTGCTTCTAGAGAACCTGACCAAGACACATACCAAACAGGAGTCCAAAAAACAAGGTCTAAGGTCCCAGGGTGGCCTGGAGCTGCCCATGACCTGGGGCTGGCCCAAGCTGAGTGGCCAGACAGGCTTCATTCCCAGACCCTGAGCGCTATGCCAATGAACTTCGGTCTCCTTCCTGGGGAGCCTGGCCCAGCACTGATATGATATGAGCTTCAGGGAAGGAGAGAGAGAGAGGAAACTCACAACCCTTCCTATTTCTCTATTTATTACGCCATTCATTGATGCCTTATCCCTATGTACTTAAACAGGATTCAAGAAGCTTAAAACTAAATGCACTTGAAAGGGATGGTTGTAAAAGCAAAATAGCACAAAAACCATGTTAAAGGAGCGACATATTTTTATTTCCTTGGAGGCTAACTAGGATAATGAAGGCAGAGCTTCTTACTTAGATCATCAGGAAAGCAGATTATTGGAGACAGGGCCCCTGAAGAGTCAACGGATCCCTCAGTTCCCTGGAAAGTTCCTCCTGGGGTTCTAGGTCCTTCTCAGATATTCTCCCCATCTAACCCCAGAGGAGGTGAAGGCACTTTGCAGGACCAGCGGAAAAGTCCCTTTGCTGTCCAGGCACTCAGCGTGCCCCTCTGCAAAATGACAGGGTTGAAACTGAAGCTCCAGGGGGTCTCTCCAGCTCTGAGGCTCAAGGACTCCATCTAAAAAACCAGTGGCCAGCAGCCCCCAGGGCCTCTGGCAGGTGTTATGTGAATTTGCAGCCCCAGACCTGGGGTGAGAAGCACAGGCGCCCAGAGATGCTGAGGGCCCAGCAATGGGCCAGGAAGTGTTGGACAAAGGCAGAGGGGTGGGAACAGGCTCCAGCTGAACAGGCTCCAGCTGAAAGTGCAGGGGAGAGGGGTCCAATGATTCTGTCATTACCCCCTTTCTACAGAGGGAAACCGAGGCTGAATGAGAGAAAACAGTTAAGAGTGGAAAGAATGTGGGGCCCTGGCCCACACTGGTTGGTTCAAGCCCTGGCTCTACCACCTTCCCGCTCTGTGTCCTTGGGCAAGTCCCTGACCTCTCAGACCCTCGATTTTCTCACCTGTAATATGAGAGAAATAATAGTACTTCTCCCAGAGGTCACCTGGGAATTAGATGAAAAATATAACTGATGTGTGAGTCCTATAAATCCTGATATACAGTAGCTTTGGTTATTATTAGATTATTCAGGTCAATTCAATTCAATATTTATTGACTGCTTGGTTGAATTCTTTTCTCCTGGTTGATGCTAATGCCGACGTTTTCCCTCTTGGGCCACTTGCTCCGGTGCTACGTGGATGCAGCTACTAGAATATAAGACACTAGCAGGGCAGGGCCACCCCAAAGTCACCGCCCCCGCCACGCCCTCCCTCGCCCTTGGAAAAAGGATTGAGAGCCATTCACACATAAGGCTCTGCCCCTGCTGGACTCCAGGGCACCTGGGGGAGACCCCAGGTGGGGGAGGTCCACGTTCAGGAGGTCAGAGGCTGGAGGTCAGCACCCAAAGACGAGATGCTGGGGTGAGAAGTTGGGGAGAGCAGGGACAAAGCAGAGTTGGGAAGTGGCTCCTCTCCTCAGGACGGGAGCCTCGGGTTTCGTATAACTAACAGAGGAGGTCTGGCCAGGAAGTACAGACATGCTGCACCAGGACGCAGACCGCAGGTGGGGCCACTGTAGGACCATGAGCAGGGCCTGTGGAGGTGGTGGTCAAGCGCAGCAGGCAAGGAGAGGACTGGGCAGCTACCACAGCAGGCATGGCTCTGTCATGCCCGCCCCCCCCCCCCCCCCGCTTTAGCAGGCCAAAGCTCCAGGACTGGCTTTTGCCCAGGGCATCTCAGCGGTGCCTCTGGGCACAGGACAGGTGTAGCTGGGGCTGCAGAGGCTCAGTCCACTGCTCACTGCTTCCAGGCCTAGCCTGCTTCAGTCTCTTCCTCACCCACCTGCTCCTGGCACCAGAAACAGCTAGTCTGCTCATGTATCCACTGCTGGTCCAGGAACGGTCAGCTAGCTTGGGGTGGGAGTAGGGCCGGTCCCATGGATCTGGGGAAACCACAAACCACCTCCCGCTACACTTACTGTCATACCCTGGCGGTGCCCTCAAAACATCCTCAAGACAATGCCCTTAAGACAATGCAAAGTCCCCCCGAGGCCTTTTACCTCCCTTGTTTGCCCAGCGTCTCCGGTGCCCAGAACAGAGCTTTACGTAGAGTGAGCAATCAAGGAAGCTGCCCGTGTGATCCAGGCCTTTGGCTTGCTCAGAAGATTCTTGAGCTGAACCACATTAAACTCTCTCTTTCTCTATGTCTCCATTTCTCAATCTCTCCCTCTCTTTCTCTCTTTTCTTTTCTCCCTTCCTTCTTCTTTTCTTCCTCCCTTCCTTCCTTCCTTCCTTTCCTCCTTCCTCCTTTCTCTCCTAATTTCTCCCACCACATTGAAGTCAAGAATCCAAGGCAGCTTGATACACATATCAAATGAAAATTGAGGTAAGGAGAAATGAGGGCAGAAAAATTCAGAGCACAGGGTCGGAGTAGAAAATACAAACCATAAATTACTAGAAGGCATGTGGCTCCAGGCCGAAGCAGAGGGACTGGGGTCTGTCACGGGATGTGGGGGTCCACAGGGTAAAAGCAGACAGGGTGCACACACGTTTATGGCCTAGAGACCGCAGAGCCATTTGGATGCTCTCGACAACAGCCTGAAAAGCTCTCGCCCTAAAATCCTTGCCCAGGACTGGTGCTGATGGTGCTCTCTGGGCCTGCAGCCTGACACCTCGGCAGACAGAGGGCAGGGACCCAGACCCTGGGCCCCAGGCACAGGGGCCTAAGCCTTCGGGGACAGCCTCCCTTCCTGACCCTTCCAGCTGGTGCCCAGCACACTGGGCTGGTGCTTCTCACCCAGGGCAGTCGCTGTCCTGCCCCCTCGGACCTACAAAGAAGCAGAGCAGGGAGACAGAAAGGAAGTCACATTTACTGAGCTCCTACTATGTGCCAGAAACTTCATCATCTCTTTAGACCTGCCAGCAACACTTTCCCACGCGGGTCTTTGCTGCCCTCTCTACCAAGCAGGTTCTTCCTCCTGTTTGTCATTAAACAACTCCCCACATCCTTCGGGCTCAGCTTCCACACTCTTTACTCCTTGGGGGTCCCCCTGAGCATCTCTGCATCATTCTCCCCTTCATTCTCTCTCATAAACCATTTTCTGTTCCTTCGTAGCACACGCCACAGTTTACAAAGCCTTATAAATGGTTGTTACACATGCATGACTGCCTTTTCTTTTGTGATCTGTTCTTGTGTGTGTCTGTGGCTTGTGTGTGCAGTCAGTGCCTGGCACCTAGTAGGTGCTCAGTAAATATTTGCTGAAGGGGTAAAGGACAGAGGAAGAGACTATTTCCACTTATCTGATGTATCTAAGAGGCGATTCACTCAAGGTCACACAGAAGGAGGAGCTGGACTAGGATCTGAGCCCTGATTGTCCAGCTCCAAGTCCACTGTCTTTCAATGGCATCAGCTGCCCTGAGGGGATCAGACCCCAGCCAGGGGTGTGTGGGTGGGGACAGGGGAGGAGGTGGCCTGTGCAGTCCCTGGTGATCTCCAGCAGCTCCAGGCAGTAGGAGAGAAGAGCTGTTTGGCTTTGAACCAGTCCTGCCACAGAAAGGAAGGAATTCCCTTGCATTGCAAGGGACGTTTCCTACCACCTGTTATTCATAAATTCTGGAAACATTTATGGAGTGCTGAACACTGAGCTTGGTGGCAGGGATCCAGCAAGGAGCGAGGCAGAGGCGGCCCCGCCTTGGGAGACTTCGCGACCTAGCAGGGTGCTCCCAGGGCGCTCCCAGGGCTGCGCAGAAGCGGGCGGCGGTTAAGTTTTCCAGAATACCCAAGCTGGCTGTTAAACACAGCCATTATTAAAAATTAAAGTGTGTACGTTCACAACTAAATAAACTATATGATAAACAAGGTAGTACAAGCTCAAATCTCATCGCATCTTAATTATTTTACTATGATCTACGGTCTTGAGGTTATTTACGCACATCGATTCTGGAAATGTCATGTAAGGGTGTGTGGCCACAGGTCTCTCCCCAACTCCACGTTCAGGGGAGTCACGTCAGTACTTTAAAATTGGCACTGTTCGCCCCATGGGATCTGGTAAACACTACTCATCAGAGGTTTTGTTTTTACTTTTATTTATTTGGCTCGCTTTTCTGAGAGCCAGTTGCTGGACATCCCCATTACGCAGTCCAGGGCATCAGACCACGTTAGCTCTCAGCTGGAAGTTGACTGGCCACGATGTGAGGTAGGAGGTGGGGTCCGTGGCGGAAGAACACTCTGAACCCTCACCCCCTTCACTGGCCTCTGGGTGAGTTTGCGGACATGCAGGGCCTCAGTTCCCTGCCTTGTTACCCCCTCAAAATAAAATCTAAGGCCGGCGGCTCACTCCGAAAACAGCTGTTCCCACAAAGCTTTCAGGCTTATTTCCGATCAAAGACACAGCTGGACCGCCGCTCCCACGCCGACATGTAACTAACTTTCGCTTTACTCACATTCTCAGGAAAATTGACAATTTTCTGCCGTTTTATTACACTTAACGATAATTTAAAAGGCAGGTTTAGTGCATCCATAAAACCAACTTTGCAACAAGCTTGTGAAAGGAAAATATAGGGGCCTACAGGGCAGACAGGGCCCCCTGGAGGGGCCGTGCCTACAAGCATCCCCTGCTCCCAGAACCCAGCCCATCACTGCCCCATGTCTGGGAGGGTTCGGGCCAGCCTGGCTCTGTTTTCTGCACATCCCCTTCTCAGCCTGAGCAGAACAGCTCCTGCCTCCATTCCTGACCACCTACTCACTGACCACCCCAAGTTCTAGGATGCTCCTGCACCCAACATTCTTCCAAGGCCCTCCAAGGGCAACAATAGCTTCTGAAAAGGAATTTATAGCTGACTAATCAAAGTTTAATTACAGCAGCTCAGCAGGCTACCACAGGGACTCAGGCCAGAATGGTTTTGCTACGAAACTTTTTACGAGCTTAAGCAGAAGCAGCAAATTAGCAGGAATGAGAGGAAAATTGTCCTGCCTTCACCCTGTCCTCAAGCTGGAAATCTGCAGAGTCACCCTGCAGAATGTGGCTCTGGGCGGACTGGGAGGGAGAGTAGGGGCCGTGGGGGCAGGGGCGGGCATTCAGGGTGTGGCCCCCCCAGGGTCAGTGCACTGAACCCGTGTGACTCGCACTTCTGCCACCCTTGCAATGGGAAGCTTGAGCTGGCCCATCACCATCTCTCCCCGCCACTGTCCACCCGCTCTGCATCTCTATGGCCACTGGGTGTGGCTGAAGGCCACCCCACAACCACGTGGCCTGGAGCTCTCCGCATTCCCAGGATCACCCTCACCCAAGTTCTCAACTCCTTCTGCATGCTTCTGATCCATAAACTTTTCCACCCTTCCCCCATATTTTAAAATCCCTCCCCTCTCTGCAAACCTCCAACCCACCACTTAACTAACTTCTCTCTTGCTCAGCCAAGGACCTGCCTCCAAGTCCTCAGAAAACCCCAAAGCCCTTAGTCAGGAATACCACCAAACCCTCCCTCCTCTACACCCCTGCACCCACACTTTCCTGCACGCCACTCCTCCTCCCCTCCTCCCCCACATCCCTGAGGAAAAGCTGCTCTAGAGCAAGTAAGAGCCAGACCAACCTGGGTTTGAATCTTGTCACTGCCACTAACTAAAGGGTTCTGACCTGAGCAAGTCATTTAGCCGTTCGGAGCCTCAGTGTCTGTAAAATGAAAATAATAAAAATTGTAACCCAAGCTCATTGTGAGACATCACGATGAATAATCCACGAGCTGTTAAAAGCCACACTGGAGCACTGTAACATTCAATCAACGATGGTTATTAGATTTAACTACACAACGGATGGCAAAAATCTACAGAGATTCTGGTTGCCCCCTAGAAAAAGGGTCTGGGGGGCTCTAGATCCTTCAGAACCCTGTGTCAGACCGAAAAGGCCCTAGCTCTCCAGTCAGACTGGGGAGAGGGTACCCCAAGGGATGGGAGGGGAGAGAAGCACTAACGAGGAGAAAAGCAGGAGGCCGGGGACCTTAGGACAAAGAAAGCAGGGGTCCCAGAGCTGGCCATGGACCAGCGGGGGGGGGGGGGTTCCTGAGGGGGCTGGGTGACAGCGTGGCGCTCCCAGGGGTATGGAGCAGAGAAGACGGGGCGTACAAGGTTTATTTCAATTGTCAGTTACAATAGGCTTCAGGGATTAATAACTTTATTTACAAATTAAGAAAGGAGTGAACATGCTTTGTGCGGTTCCAGCCCACATAGATGCTCTCTTTCAACTTTATGAACTCCTCTAACAATGAATAAAACCACTCTGGCATGACAGGAGCCTGTATTATTCTGTGCAGCTTCCTTATTTCTAATGTCATCAATTACAATAATCAGATAACTGTAACACCGGGTTGGAGCAGGGATGTCGCCGAGAAGCAGGCGTGCGAGACCACGGCTCTTCAGAACCGCTCGCTTGTGCTTTTAAAGCACCAGAAGATGGCTGGCAAATGTGATTGCCCTTAAGTTTTAAATTACCTGCAATCATTAAAATAATCTAGTTCGTATTCATAAAGCTGTGATTATATTTTACATACTGGTAAACACTTTCTGAGAAAAAACCCACCATTCTGCAGTGAATTAAAGAGGCTTGATCTTGTGGTGTCAAAATGCTAGGGCACGTGGGTGTGAAATCAGCCCAAAACACTGAGCTGGAGATTGAACTCTATCCATGGAACTTATTCCTTGCCTCTGTGGTGGGTGGTGGGGTGAGTTTTTGAAAAGATATCAGGGAGCTAGGAAGAGGAAAGATGGGGGAAAAGAAGACAGTCCATTTCCAGAGCTTCCAGAATCGTCCTCAGCCTGTGTCTCCAGGTTACCTGTGTCCCTCTGACCTCTCTGGCACCAGCTGCAGGTCACTGTCCACCTTACAGTAGACCCAGCACCAGGAAGTGCATGCTGGGATCCCCTGGAGAGGCAACTCTTGGTACTCTCATTTGACCGATGGGGAAACTGAAGCTCAGAGATGTTAAGTGATTTTCCTAAGATCGCATGATAAGTAGAGAAGCCATACGCTAACCCCAGGTCTGCATTACTCCAAATCCACATCCCACTCTTTTGCTAAGGCACCTTGTCCAAGGTCATGTGGTAGTCAGTGGCAGACTAGCATCCTGCTGGCTAGGTGACGTGCCTGGCCTCACCACACGGAGGCACCCTTTATGATGCTCAGTCACACTGTGATGGGGCTCGGTCACTCCTGGTGAATCTCAGAGCTTTTCTGAAACCAGCCGTCCAACTCCATGGTCACATAGGTCTAGAGCACCTGAAATGCGGCTGGTCCGAATTTAAGAGCGCTCTCACTGTAAAAGTGCGCAGCCAGTTTTAAAGACCTCCCGTGACAAAAAGAATTTAAAAGGTCTCATTCATAATTTTTAACTACTTATGTATTGAAATGCTGGTGTTTGGGTTAAATAAAAGATGTTATTAAGTTTGATTGCACACCCATTTCTTTTTACCTTCTATCATGTGGCTACTAGAAAATTTAAAATTACATTTGTGGCTCGCATCGTCCTTCTGTTTACCAGTGCTGTGCCAGAACTTCTGATCCCAGCCGAGATGCGGCTAAGAGCGGGACCGAGCTTGCACAACGAAGTCAAATGGGCGAGCCAGGAGAGGGGAAAGGGCCCAGCAGAACAGAGCCTGCGGGTGGGGTGGCCCAGCCACAATTCTCACTCCTTCACAAAACCGCAGAAGCCCTCCCTGATGATGGAGCCACATCCGAAGCCCTGGGCCCAGACCTCATGAGTTCCCTTGTCCGCCCGGGGCCTCCCTGTTTTCGCACAGGCAAGACGTGGGAGTGGCAGGGAGCATGGGAGCGTCACCGCCACAGTCTGATGCCCAAGGAGCTGCATCCAAGCGGGAGCTCTTGCCTGCAGAGAAGTGTTAATAAATATTTACAGAGCCCTTTGACAGTGTCAGGGGAGAGAGGGAGAGAGAATACAAGTAAGCCCCAGCAGGCGCTGAAACCAGCCACCCCCAGGGCTGGCAGCAAGAGGCGTGGGCCACCCGGGGCCAGGCACCCCACTGACCTTCGCCACCCGCACCTGCCGTGGAGTGGCCCGGCCAGCCCCGTTTACAGAAGCGGTGAAACAGGACAATCTCTCACTATTGATTTTGTGCCTCTCCCTGCAACCGCTGCCCTGGGTAACTCACATCGTATGGATTTTTCTCTAAACCCCCAAATTAATATCTGCAGTGGGAGGAATATATTACTGTGGGATGTGGTCAAGCCTTCTGCCCCCAGTGGGCTGGGGGTTGGAGGACACGTGGCCTCTGACAGCCCCTGCCGGGCCTGGGTCCGCGGCTAGATCTCTGCTTCGTAGCAGGCAGCGGGCTGCGGGCATGGAGGCTAACCTGCTGGCCTACCCCCTGCCCACCCATCAGGGACTCGAAGTGCACTGGGTGACTGAGTGAGCTTGTGCATGCAGGAGTGTCACCTCAGAGCCCTGCATTAATTAAAACAGCATTCCAGGAATGGAAGGGAAAGAGTATTGTCTTTGCTTTCCCTGGACTTCAGTTCACTCCCAGCTGTACCACCAACCTGCTGTGTGACCTTGGAAAGTCATTTAACTTCTCTGTGCTTCTGTTTCCCGATCAGTAAAATGGGCACAATGTACTATTACAGGGTTGTCATCAGGATTATCTACTTATCCAACAAATATGAAACAATATAATTCCCACTTGGATAAGAGCTATGAAGGAAATAATCAGGGTGATGATCAAAAAATAACTTAGAGTGGTCACCTGAGGTAGGGGTGTCAGAGAGGGTCTCTGTGAAGAAGTGACGAATGAGCTTAGACTTGAAGGGTGAGAAGGAAGGAGTCGTGCGAAGACCTGGAGGAGAAACTTCCAGGCTCCCTTCTCCCTTCTCAGGCACAGCCCTGCTGGGAGCCCTCTCTCCTGGTTAGGGGGCCAGAGAGGCAAGGTGCTGTCCCGGGGCGGTGGTGAGGAGGGTGGGGACAGGTTAAGTTGTGGTGGAGGGGAGAGGCCACCAGGATGTGCTCAGCTGGTCCAGCACTCCAAGGGCTGATGATTGAGGGCGAAGCAGACACATTAATGAAAAATGAATACACTCCCCGAGCTCAAGCCAAGCAAACGTTTGCTGCAGACGCGTCTAATCCAATTGTCTTTAATAAAACTGCTAATTGAGTTTGGGAGTCTCCTCAGGGCCTGGCCAAACCAGTGGGCTGCTTAGCTGCTCCCCCATTTCTCCCCACACGAGGCCCTCCTCTGCTTCCATGAATCAATTCAACTTGATGCTTCAGGGGATACAAGTTAGTGCCAAAGGAATTCTGATGACTGGGGCTGACGGGACCATGTGCTTGGGTTAAGGAGTGGGAAGAGCCTAAGGATTCAGGCTCTCGAGCGAGTCTGCCTGGATTCCAACCTCCGCTCTCCCCAAGCCTACACCACTTCCTTAACCCCCCAGGTCTCCATTTACTCGTCTGTAACATGGAGATGATAACAGTGCAAGTCCCAAACCACTATTACGAGGACTCAGTGAGATGACCCACGCAACGATGGGCACCAACCTTCTGGCCTGCACTGCTGGCCCTGCCCCAGGCTTGGCCTCGGGCCTCAGTTTTCTTATCGGGTGCGTTGTGTCTTCCCTGCTTGGCCTGAGCCATCCTGCTTGATCGCACCCCTGACCCCTGCAGACTCTGTGCCGTGTCCTGGCGGGGCTGGATGCAGCGCCCTACTGCTGTGCGGAGACGAGCCACATGCTCTCTCGCCCTACCCTCCCAGACCAGGGGCCAGGACCACATCAGGTCCTGCCACGGCTGTAGCCTTCTCCCTCAGACTGGCCCCCCGCCCACCCCAACACCTGGCCTGGCTGGGCAGCTTTGTGCTCACTGGCTTCCTAGGCTCCTCTCTCCCATGGACAAGTAGGACCTCCGCACCCTGAGCTGCCAGCCTCGACTCCACCCCTTCCCTCCTACCCATCCCATGTGGGAGGGTGTGGGCCAGGTGTCCTGTGCTCAAGGCTATTTCCATTAATATCTATTACTCTTAAGTGTGCGTGTGTGTACATGAGAGAGAAACGGAGAGAGAGGCGTGGATGTGGGTCCACGTGTGCGAGTGGAAACATAGGGGAGGGCGGGAATATGTTTTGGGGGTGAACCTAGTGGCAGACACAGATGGGAAAGAAGAGAACAACCATGTCATATAAGCTGGATGGGGTGGCCCAGGACAGGGAGCCGGGAGCTCAGGGGGCCCCGCCCCACCGGGGAGGAGGTAATGGCTGAGCAGACACATGAGCAAGGTATGGTTCAAGTGAAGCAGGTGAAGGGGTTCAGGGGCAGAAATATAGTGAGTGGACATGTGGCAGTGGGAGGGGTCACTGTGTGAAGCCACCACCGATAGTTTTGCTGGAGATGGATGGGGGCCCATGGCACTCAGGGGTGGGGAGCCCACTGAGGTAACGGGGAGGGGCAAGGGGAGAGCTGGGCAGAGCCCTGAAGACAAGAGGACTACCGAGGAGGAGAGGCAGGTAGGTGAGAGCATGCTCAGAGTGGGGCCCTGGGGTGAGGCCCAGCTGAGAAGGCGAGCAGGTTAACTGGCCCAGCCAACGGTAAGCCAGACGGCTGGTTGAGAGTGAGGGTCAGGCACAGGGCAGCGTCCACAGAGCACAGCGAGGGAACCAGGAATCAGAACTCACCATGCACAAGGAAGGCCTGGAGCTAGCTCACCGCTGCGGCCCCCGTGAGAGCCAGGATCACGAACCTTCAGGGTGCCCCAAGACATGTCGCACGGCCGTACCCAGGCAGCAGAGCCTCTGGGTGAAAGGGGTAGAAAAGGAAGGGGAGGAATCCACGCAGAGCAGGTTCTACCAGGCAGACAAGCCATTGGCCAGGGGTGAAGGGGCAGGTGGGTAGTGCGGTGGCTCCCTCCATGGTCCCAAGCTAAGCAGGTAAAACGAGGAGCGGGAGAGGTCTGAGGGAAAGGGAAGGGAGAAGGGAACACAGTAGGAGCCACTGCGAGGATGCCCACTAGGAGCCGGGCACTGGGCTAGTGCTTTATGTGCACTAACACGCTCCGTGCCCGCAGCAGCCCTGCAGGGCAGGTACCAGTGACCCCATCTAGAGGCAAGGAAACAGAGGCTCAGAGGGATTGTGTGACTTTCCCTGGATCACCCAGCTAATTCCTTCCACCAAGTAACTTAAAAAGACCTTGAAAGGTTAGGAGATTGCAGACAGACAAAGGGATAGGGCAGTTAAGACTGCAAAGCCACGTCCATTTAGAGCAAGAAGAAGGTCCAGGCTGTGGCCTCGCACTGAGAAGCCAGGCTGTCCATATGGCCACGAGTCCCCCGGGAGGGTGGCAGGACTGGGGATAAGTCAGATGCCAGAATCATCTATAAGATCTTCCTGCTCCTTTCTTTCCTTCATCTCTTCTTCCCTCCTTCCTTCCCTTCTTTCTTTCATGCATTCCTACTTTCAATAACCCTACCAAGAGGAGGCTGGTAGGGAGAGAATGAAGCACAGACTCCAGGCTGTTGGCATACGGCCTGTGCCCCACCCACCCATTCATCTACCCGTCCATCCAAACTTCTATCCACCACCATGTTTAGCTGGTCTGGACTGGGAACCTGCTCCTGAGCCACAGCAAAGGGCTTCCCTCCAGCTCAGCGGATGGCATTAGGGTTGACCCCTTGGGTCACCTCTCTGCCATACTCCGTACTCCAGAGCCAACCAAAGGCCCCACCCACCTGCTGCCGGTCAGAATGACACATCCTGGGACTTTTTGTCATTTCCCATCCAAGATTCCATTACGAGGTGTGATTGCTGAAGTAATAGACAGATAACAGATCTGTCCGAGCCCCGCCTGGCGTGCCGGGTAGCTGCCAGGTTTTTCCCATTAGCCACAGGGCTTGACGGACAGTAATGGATTTCATAACTGATGCTGGAGCCTGTGGCGGATAATTCCATGATAACGGTTTATCAGGCACTGACGGGAGGTAATGGGTAATCACCAGGCAGAAAGCAAACCCGTCAGGGAGCCCTGGCCTCCGCTCAGCCTGGCCCTGCTTTTGTCATGCCAACTGCCACCTTCCCAGCTCACAGGCCACCTCCCCTCTGTGTCCCAAAGGGCAGCAGAGTGTTGGTCATCTGGGCATGTGTGCTCCAGGCTCAGCCTGGGTCCTGGCCGGGGTCCTCAGGGCTGTTTGCAGAGGAGATTCTCATGGGGACACCCTCAGAGCAAGCCCCAGCCACCTTCCCGCCTGCTGGGACTTGAAACACACTCAGAAGAACGAATGGGGGCTTCAACAACAAGGCAACCCAGTGGGTCCCTGAAGTTCCAGTCCTTCTGCCACACAAAGCCCCAGGTTCTAGTTCAGGATATCAAAGGGGAAGGAAACCAAGCCAGAGCCAGACTTTGGCCACTGTGTGCCCTGGGGTGTTAGCCAGCCTCTCTGCCACCCGGAAACCCCGCCTTGGGGCCCAAGGGGCCGTGACGGCCCCCTGCCACCACCTCAGTGGCCACACTCCTCATCCACACCTTTGCAAATTCTTGAGTGCCATCTGTTTCTTGCCCTGACAGAGTCTTTTCCAAATCAGCCGGGGGGGAAATGAAATAAAGATTACAATTTTCTCCACTTTCGAGTTTTCTCCCTTATATTTTTAAAACACCCAGATCCTCCTGTCTCCCTATGAGAACTCAAAGAGAATGAAACAAATGAACAGTAGTGAGTGATGATTAATGAGAAACTGACAGGGGGTTCCCCATGCTCTGGTCCACGGGGGTTTCCTTGTTTGTTGCCTTGGGCTTGCTGGGATTTTTCCAGTGTTTTTTAGAGAGTGTGCTGCTCATTAACATGGAAATTTCTAAGCCGCTCCAACACAAAAAAATCCCGGAAAATCCCAGTCCCCCGGACAGCATTTCAGTTGTTGGAATGTGAGCAGCCTGGGGTCCCAGCACCGGCACAGGGAGGTGGGAGTACCGCAGCCTCTGGCTGCAAGTGGTGGCCACAGAGAAGAGTGTGTGCCCCTGAGTTAAAAGAGGGCCCCTTCTAAACACCAAGGGAGGAGCCAGGAAGAGCTCCTGGGTCCTGGGGGTAGTAGGTGAGGGCGGTGGGACTGGGGACAGGTACCTAGGTTGGGGGAGGCAGTGTACTGGTCTTTAAGGGTGGAAGGGCAGGATGTTTCATTGCTGAAGGTGCCACCCAAGGGTTTATTAAATACTTACTGCATGCTAGTCACCTCTCTAGACACTTTACAAGCAGTGGCTGATTTAATCCTCACACCTGTCCAGGAAGAGATTTATTATCATCATCCCTATTTCGCCGATGAAGAAACTGAAGAACGGTGAAGATAGGTAACCTGTCCATGGTCACATAGCTGATAGCGGTGGAGCTGGGACTCGATCCTGGCACCCTGCCTCCAGAGCGTGTGTTCTAACCATGCCACCGTGCCATCACACTGCCGCCAAAGAGGGGACACCCAGGCCCAGGGTGGGGAACAAACCAGGGCTGAGCCCCAGGAGCCAGCAAGCAGGTGCTGGGCCGGCCCTGGAGGAAGGCTGACACGGAAAAGGCAGGCACTGCAGCCCAGGGGGAGGTAGGAGCAAACAGCGTGAGGACAGAATGCGCGCTGGAATGAACAACGAGCTGGCAGGTCTGACTGCCGCGCGGTCGGAGGGAGCTGGGGGCACCGAGCGTGGAGGCCAGGCAGAGGTGTCTGGACCTCGCCTTGCCAGGATGCCAAGCATGGCGGGCCTTCATCATAGGCAAGAACAGCATTCGAACAAACCATCTCTGCTGGGTGGTGAAATCCATGTCACAGGGGGCAATCAGTGAGAAATCGTTAAGGGCACACAAGTCTGAAATGCAGAGCCCCCCACTTGCTGGATGCGTGGGGAAGACCAGCACCCGGGCCCGGCAGCAAGTCAGGGAGTGGGCTTCAGTCTCACCAGGGGCACCAGAAAAGCCAGGATGCCTGTTAGGCCCAGAAGACTACAGCCTGAGGCCCAGCAGGGCCAAACCTGGCGCTGACCAGCCCATAGGCCCAGGGTCCAGCAGCAGCAGCGTGGTGGGGCAGTGGCAGCCTGGAGTCGGCTCATCCGAGTCGGACCTCCCCTCGAAACTTGGCATCCAGAGTAGGCAGGTAGGTAGCTTCAAATGGGCCATGGCAGGCAGGTTTACTGAAATCAATAAATGCCACAAAGAGGGCTTGTTTCTCCTCTGGACAGACAGGTGTTAAATGTTCGCCAGCACACCCCAGCTTCAGGGGCTGGGGGAGGTGACAGGTGCTGTGCCGGATCAGTGAGCATAGGAAGGAAAGAGTGGGCAGGTCTGAGGGCCCAGGCTCCATCAGCACTGCCCTTGAGGGCAGACATCATTCATTCACCCATTCATTCAGTCACCCATTCATTCCTCATTTATTAAGCACCAAGGTTGGCACTGAAAAGACAGACCGAATGCAAGGGGAGCCCAGATGGGGAAGAGGCGGTAGCCACCATGCAGCCTGTGCTGGGTGAGGACAGAGGGAGGGGAGCACCAAGCTGACTCTGAACGGGCTCCCCCTGCCCAGGGTGAAGGGTTGGGGCCACATCCCAGACAGAGAGAGGTTTGGCTTCCACAGGACAGCCAGCGCCACCTTTTTCAAATATAAATGGGCCTCGCAGCCTGCCTAAAACCAGCAAGGGCTTCATTGTCTGACCCCTTCCTCTTGGCCTGCCCCCTTCCCTGTCCCCTGACTCACAGGCCTTCTTTCAGGTGCACAAGGCTGCCCGCTCCCTCACCTCAGGGCCTCAGCATCCAGCGGTCCCTCTGCTTGGAAAGCTACATGCATGATGCGTAAACACACACGCACGCACACATGCATACTCATTCTTCCTCACCTGGCTGACTCCCTTCGGATCTCAGCTCACGTGCCCTTTTCTCGGCCTGGGCCCCTCACCCTCGCCAACCACGTAAAGCCCCCACTCGTCCAGCCCTGTGCGCTTCTCTCTGAGCACGTCTCACGGTCTGTGACTAAATACAGACTTGTTTGTGTGCTTATTTAACCATTATCCGTTGCCCACCACGAGACTAAAACTCCAGGAGGCAGACCTCCGCCTCTTTAGTGCCTCGAACAGGGCCTGACAAACAGTAGGTGCCCCACCGCTATTTAATGGTGCACGGGTGAGTGAACGAATGGGAGGCACGCACAGGCACAGGGGAGAGCCGGGGTGGGGGCAAGCGGGGGTGAAGGAGCCCTGTTGCAGTGGGAAGACGGAGGGCGTTCAGGTCTGTCTTTTCTGGGAGGGGAGGCAGAGTGAATTCTCCCCACCCCCATGCCTGCCCTTTAACACTTGAGGGCTCAGCAGAGTGGGGAGAAGGGCTGGGGTAGACAGACAGACAGACAGACAGGGACTAGCCCAGCTGCCTCACAGAGGCTAGCAGCTGAGCTAGAAGAAGCTGCTACCCCACCTCTGTCCATCCCCTCCCCTGCAAGGCTGAGCACCAGGCTAATTAAACTGGGTTTGCTCACCAGGCCCTGGAGGGGCTGACTCCAAGCACTCCAGATGGGCTTTATTTGTCAATTGGAAAACTAATCTCTGGCTGTTTAAACAGCAGCATATCCAGGCCCAGACCAGGATTAGCATCGGGCACCTCTGAGAGGGTGGGTGGCACTTCCCAGGTGCAAGGGGAGGATCCTGTCCCCAGGGGCCTGCAACTGCCCCTCCGCTCACCTGGGGAGGCAGGGAGGGCAGGGCAGGGCATGTCTCTTCACTAGTCCTCGGGGTCTAGTACCCTTGACTCTCAGGCCCTGGGAGCAGGTCCCATAGGTCAGGTGCTCACTTGGAAATAAACAAACATTGTACAAAATGGTGGGCAGGCCCCTCATCCTCAGCTCTCAGTCGGGGGGTCAGCCCTGCTGTCCTCCCAGCGAGGCTCTAACTTCGACCTCTGGAATTCATCAAAAACTGCTCCAGAGCCTCTCTTGTGTGCCTGATCCAGGCCCTGAGAACACAGGGGTGATCAAAACGGACATGGTTCCTGCCCCTTGAGGCCGGGGGTGGTTGGGGGGGGGGCGTGGATCTCAGTTTGGTAGGGGAGGTAACACATTTAATACAAGTAACTCCACCGTCCAGGCCTGGTGTGAAGGGACACTGAAGGCAGCTTTGCCCTGATGGCCTCCACGGAGCCAAATCCAACGGTCAGTTCTCAGCCTCATCTTGACCTCTCTGCAGCTCCGGATCCAATCGGCCACTCCCCATTCCCCGCAAAGTCCTCTGTTTGCTTCTGGGACACCACTGTCACCCAGTTTGCCCCTATCTGATCACCCTCATCTCTGTGCTCACCCACCAGTGAGCTGAATGGTGGCCCCCAAAAAGATAGGCCCACATTTCAGAACCTGTGAACCCTTTCCTCATTTGGAAAAAGTGTCTGCAGATGTAATTAAGTTAAGGCTCTCGAGGTGAGATGACCCTGGATTATTCATGGGCCCTCAACACAGTGACGAGTGTCCTCAGCAGAGACAGAAAAGGAGGAGACACCAGGGGAGAAGAGGAGAAGGCCCTGTGATGATGGAGACAGAGAGTGGAGCAATGCGGCCACAAGTCAAGGGGCTCTCGAGTCCCCAGGAGCTGGAAGAGGCAAGAAGGATCCTCCCCAAGGCGCCCTGGAAGGAGTGTGGCCCCGCGGAAACCATCAGTTCAGCCTTGCACCCTCTAGAACTGCAAGAGAAGGTGTCTGTTGTTTTAAGCCCCTCAGCTTGTGGTCACTTGTTCTGACAGCTCTAGGAAACTAATACAAGCCCCCTACTAGCCCTGACCTCCAGATGCTGGTGGCTCCCAGAGCTCAGACCTGGACCTCTCCTCTCCTCTCTCCACTCCTCTCCCGCAGTGACCCCACCCAAGGACATGGCCCCAGAGGCCTTCTATTGACTGAGGATGTCCAAATGTGTGCGTCCAGCCCTAGTGCCATCCCTGAACTTCAAGGTCATATATGCAACTGCCTACAAGCCCTCCCTCTTTGTTTGCGAGGCATCCCAAATTTTATATAGCCTCAGTGAGACTCTTGGGCTTCTCCCCAAACCCATCTCTCTGAGTCTCCCACATCCCGGTAAGTGTTACCTAGTTGATCAGGCCAAAACCATTGCTGGCTTTTTCACACACCCCATATCTAGTTCACGCTGGCTTTCCCTTGACACTCTGCCTAGAATCCAACCTCTGCCCACACCGTGACAGCCGTAGCCGCAGTCCCAGCACCCATCATGTCTGCCCGGACCACCGGCCTGGCCACTGCCAGTCTTCCTGCTTCCGTGCTTTGCCACCCACAGCCCCTTGTCCCCACAGCAGCCAAGGGAGCCTGCCAAAATGGGAATCAGAATTACATCACCCCCTGCTTAAAAGCTCTCAATGGTTTCTCATTGCAAAGCCGAATAAAATTCTCAGTCCTTACTGGGACCTAAAAAGCCTTCCCTGGCCTGCATGCCTGTCTACACAGGTGACCTCACCTCCTGCCCCTCCCCCACACAGGGCTCTTCACCCTCCCTCCGTCCTCCGAGCCAACCCCCAGCCTCAGCCACACTGGCTGCACCCGCTGCTTGGAGCTCTCCACCCTGAGCTCTCCAAATGGCTCGTTCCTTCATCTTATTCAATTTTGTGCTCACATGTAACCTCTTCAGAGAGTCGTTTTCTGACCACACAGTCTGAAATTCCTCATCCTCTACCGCAGACATTCATCATGCTGCACCTTGTTTCATTTTCCTCCACAGCACGCGTGTGTGCGTATGTGTGCTCCACCCACCCACCTCCACTCCCGGGGATAATATAAGCTCCAGTTGATCTTATTGGCCACTGACCTCCAGAAAAGTGGCTGGCATCTATGAGGGACTCAGTAAATATTTGTTGAACTACTAAAGGTAGAGAAGAAAGGGTTTCCCTGAGAAAGGTGATATGAGAGCTGAGGCCTGAAAAGTGAGGAAAGGACAGCAAGGCAAAGAGAGAAAGGGTAGAAGGAGCGTTCCATGCAGATGGAACAGCATGTGCAAAGACCGTCGTGCAAACACCGCTGGTACATTCTAGAAAAGAAAGGGCCAGTGTGGCTGGAACACAGAAGAAAACGTGGGGTCCAACGTGCTGCATGGGGCCTCAGCCTGTGGATTTCCAGCCTCCTGCACTGACCAGTGGAAGCCTCAGAAGGCCATCTCAGGTCTGGAGTTTTCTCCCTGTCGAGGCATCTGCAGTGGTAGGACCACTGGACTGAAGTCCAGAGACATTACCCCCATCACGTGTGACCTTACCTCTCAGGACCTCAGTTTCTCCATTTATAGAGTGAAGAATTGAGGTCTTCCCATCAAGACAGTCAAGTTCTATACTTTTTCCCCAGAGAAGAGAGGCATTATTACCATTACCTAGGGCTGATATCCAGCCTGATTGTCCAGGCTGAATCTCAGCAAACCTACCATTATTTGAGCTCTTTTATTACAAGTAACAGAAACCCGAACCAAAATTGGCTTAAACATATAGAGAATATATTGGTTTATGTGGCTGAAGAGTTAAGTAAACCTGATTAAGCTTCAGATATGGTTTGATCCAGGTCTCAAACAATTACCAAAGATCTCTCTCTCTCTCCTCCCTCACCCTCCCTCTCCCCCTTCCCTCTTTCTCTCCCTCCTTCTGTACATACAGCTACTTCCTCGCTGGTTGCTTCCCCCACCCCAAGGCTTCTCATGGTTTCAAGATGGCTACATTAGCTCCAACCCCTACATCCTCCCAGATAAAAACAAGTATGGTTGGAGAAAAAGTATAAGCTGGGGAGTGCTGAGGAAGCAGGCTGCAGAGTAGGCAGGATAAGATCATAAAGGACTTTAGACTGAGACGGACGACAATGACCTCACTAGCGCTGAGTTTCCCAAGGCCAGCACCAGCATGGGCCCAGGCTGACTCTGCCCTTTACCTGCCTCAGGGCTGCCAGGCTTCACTTTCAGGTTTCTCTTCTGACTGTGCTGACCTCCGCCAGGGCCCATGTGCCAGCTTGACACAGAGCTGCCATGCAGGCATGGAAGGAAGCAAAGAAGAGGAGGAGAAGAGAGGAGGAGCCATCAGGGAGATGGGCTCGGATGGCCCAACAGTTCTATCCCGGTGGCCGCTCCCAGAGCTCTGGAGGCTGAGGAGCAGCTGGCTGGTCACCACGTGCTCTGAAGGGAGGGAATCACAGGGAAAAGAGAAGCACGCACAGGAAGACGGAGAGGCACGTGAAACACCAGAGCTTTGTGGATGGACAGACTCGCTCTGTGATAGGTTAGGATGGCAGGAAATGCTTTGGCACGCCTCCCTTCAGGGTGTCTAAGCCCCACCTCCCCTTGCATCTGGGTGAGCTCTGTAATGGATTTGATCAATAGAACACATTGGAAGTTTCTAGACCCAGGCCTTAAGCAGCTTCCACTTCCTGGCTCCTGGAACTCATTTTTAGAGCCCTGAGCTTCCACTTAAGTCCAACTGCCCAGCTTGGAGAGACCACATGGGGAGGCCCCAAGACTACAGGGACAGGAAAGGGGTCCAGCTGGGCTCACTGAGGCACCAGGCACATGGGAAAGGCTATCATGGACCCTCCGGACCAGTCCCACAATCCATGAACACCACCAAGGGACCCCAGTCAATACCGCATGGAGCAGAAGAGATGCCCCGCTGAGCCCTGCCTGAATTCCTCTGCTATAAAATGGTGAGATATGGAAAAATAGTGGTTGTTTTAAGCCACTAACTTGGTGAGAATCTTTTACCCAGAAATGAGTAACCAGAACAGCCTCCACCAGTTTCGTGAGCTTGGATAAGAGACAATCAATCACCTATAAAGTGAAAATATTAAGAATGATTCCCACATAGGTTCATGATAATAACTAAAGAGGTGATGAAGGTTAACTAACTAGCATGCCATCTGACACAGAGGTAGTAACTGGCAAATTGCACCTATTATTATTAAATTATTATTTTAATTATTATTTTAATCAGGAACAGACTCTAAGTTTGGATTCAGTTGGTGGTCTTGATCGAGGAATTTTATTTCTTTATTTTTAGAGAGAGGGGAAGGGAAGGAGAAAGAGAGGGAGAGAAACATCAACATGTGGTTGCCTCTCACACAGCCCCCACTGGGGACCTGGCCTGCAACCCAGGCATGTGCACTGACTGGGAATCGAACCTCAACCCTTGGGTTCACAGCCCGCGCTCAATCCACTGAGCTACGTCAGCCAGGGCGTTCTTAGCAAACTTTTAGCAAGTTCTTAACCTCTCTAGGCTTCAGTTTCTTCATTGGTAAATAGGGATATCTGTACCTACATCATGGAATAGCTGGGAGGCTGAAGTGATTTATTGCATTTAGAATAGTAATGATTCTACAAATCTCAGCTGTTGTTATTTTTAATTATTTTAATTACCTGAGATGAAGATAGCCTGGGACTCCCAGACTAGAGAATAATCACCATGAGAAAAGCAGAAGAGTCTCCTGCTTAAGGATCTGATAACTCCGCCACCCCAGTTGACATTCTAAGAGACTGTCCAGGTGATTGGGACCTCCCGGGGCCCTGGGGGGAAGACACTGAGGGGCTCTACGTAGGGGCGGAAGCACAAGGTCTTATCTTCTGAACAAGCCAAGGGGAGAGTTTGGAGGAGATCTCCTGAGCTCTTAAAAGATGGCAGCAGCTGACAGCAGTCGTGACAGCTAAGGGAACCTTCTCTTTATGACTCCCCTGGCCTGTACCACTGGCAGTGGGGAGAGAACGCACGTTTATCAAGCAGCTGCGGTGGATGCTGCGGTGTGCCGCCCAGATCCACCTTCAAAAACAAGACACTCCTTCCCCCACCTGCCTGGAGTGTTGGCAACTGATGGCTCACAGCTGAGGCCCTCTCCAGGCATCAGCCTCAGCCAGAGAGAGCCACCTTGCCCGAGGTCAAGTCCTCTCCTTGGAGGCAGCCTACATCTGGTGAGATACAAAGGTCCAGCCCCCTTTGCTACAGGCAGGACAACTCTGAAAGGTAGGATGACCCCTATGTTCCAGCTTGCCTAGAAAATTTTCAGTTTTAGAGTCAAAATCCTGCATCCCAGGAGCCCTCTAGATCCCAGCTAACTGGGTCAGTTTGTCCATCCCAGCCCCAGAGCTCCCCAAGAGCTAAGGCCTTCATTGCAACTCCTTCCCCCGCCCAGCTTCCTGCCCTCACCCACACCTGCGATACACTTCCATGTGTGACTCCACATCACAGAGTGTGCTTACCCGGGAACCAGACCTCAGGGAGCACCTCCCCCATGCCAGGCACTGTGCTGGCACGTGCCTGGCCCCATTCGGTCCTCATCAACAATGCTGGAGGTGGGCACCGCTGTGCCCCGAGAAAACAAAGGCTCAAAGACGCTGAGTAACTTGTTCAAGTCCACACAGCAAGTCCAAACCCTTCCTACTGCCATACGATAGCCCTAATGCCTTTGCAGTCTCATTTTATTCCTCGATACATGTCACTTACTGTGCCTCATCTGTTTTGAAAATGAATCAGACCACTAGAGATGAACTTCCTTTATTTTGGCGCCTTTGGCCAGGACAAGTAAGAACAAGAACTGGCACCTGGCTTGCAGAAGAGAGCAAGGTGTCTACCTTGCATCGCCTGCAGAGGTGGAGCCAACCAGGGAAGAGTAGCTGCAAGCTGGTAGCCAACTTGCTTACTCACAAGGCTCCTGTAAACTCAGACCCTTCTCCATGGCCTCATGAATGGTTCCTTTATTTGAAGAAAAGCTGATGCTCTCAGCCTTCAACCTTACATAAACTCCCTGCTTTTCAACTTCTCTAAGAGGCAGCCACCCTCACAACTAGAAAGTTTTCCTCTGCTCATGGACTGCCCCTGCACTTGCCCTCACATAATTGTGTGGCCTCTCATCTACCCTGAAGCTGTTGCTCTCAGAGGGAGAGAGAAGGGCCTCTACTGCTGGCCACTTCCCCCTCTCCCGCTCCCTTCCCCTCTACTGACCCCACATTCCTCCCTGCCTTCGCTCCTCTCTGCTCCTCCAATCTCCCCACGGGCCCCTCCCCTCCTCCTGTCTTTGCCTCTTTCCTTCTCTCTTCCTCTCTGCCCTCATGGTTCATGCCTTTCTTTCCTGGACCTGTACTACCCAAGGCCATGGCACCCTGGAGAGACCCGAGGCTTACACATCAAGTACATCAGGTTCAAACCCCAGCTCTGATGCTGAGTTTCCATGGTCTCCCCTGTAACACAGGACAAATGAGAACTACTCCTCAGGGTTGCTGTGGAAACCCAACGTGGTCAGGTGGGTGGCAGTGCCTGCCCTAGGACGGGGCACACAGGAGGTGCACCTTCTATTTTCATCCGAATCTCCACAAGGGACATAACACAGAACGGACTTTCCCCTGAGAGACAGAAGGAGATAGATGAGGGAGCTGACCCAGAAAGCCCCTGCTCTTCTCATTAGCACTTTGCAATTTGCTGAGAGTGAGACTGCCCCCAGGACTCATTGCCACCCCCTCCCAGCACCCCCCAACCCCCCCACCTCCGGAGTTGGGAGCGATATCTGGCACGGGCTCCTCCAGCACAAGCCATCAAAATGCCACCATACCATCTGGTCTGCCCACATCCTCACATGGGATTTATTACCTATTCCCTTCCATTAGCATAAATAATATGGAGCTTGGGTTTCATGATGGTTTACATAATAAATAAAACAGGTCAATTGCCCACAAAACTAGTCTCTGTGAACAGTAACAGATTTAATTAGATTTATTTTACTTTGGGTTTTCTGAAGTGAAGCGGATGTCTCTCGTGCCATGGATAAACTTCCCCATAAATTTCTATATCTGGGAAGGCATCTGCCCATCCCTCAAGGAGATCGAGGGAGGAGGGAAGACGGAGGAAGGTGGGAAAAGAGGGAGGAGGGAGGAGGACAGGGTAGAGGAGGGGAGGAAGACGGGGGGGGGCGGGGGGGGGCTGTAGTACCCCTCACCTTCCACAGGTCATCGGCCCCTTCCCCTGCCCCCAGGCCTCCCCAGCCACCTGTTGTGGACTGAAGGTTTCTGTCCCCTAAAATGTATGAAGTCCTACACCACAACGTGGAAGTAGGAACAGCACTTGGAAATTGGGGCCTTTGGAAGGCAACGGGGTTAGATCAGATCAAGGAAAAGCCATGTGAGGACATCGTGAGAAGTCAGCCATCTACAAACCAGGGGGAGCGTTCTTATCAGGGACAAAATCAGCCCTGGTGTGGCTCGATGGACTGAGAACCAAAGGGTCGCCAGTCGGATTCCCAGTCAGGGCCCATACCTGGGTTTTGGGCCAGGTCCCCAGCTGAGGGCGCACAAGAGGCAACCACACATTGATGTTTCCCTCCCTCTCCTTCTCCCTCCCTTTCTCTAAAAACAAATACATAAAAATCTTTTCAAAAATCAGTTGGCACCTCGATCTTGAACTTCCCAGTTTCCAACACAGTGGAAAATAAAAGTCTGTAACTTAAGCCCCCCAGTCCATGGTCTTGGTCACGGCAGCCTGAGCTGAGACACTGCCCCAGCTGCCTCAGACCACACGCAGCTGAGTGAATCAGTCTCCTGCTCAGAATCCTTCACTGCCTTTCCACCGCTGGACATCAAGTCCAGCAGCCCCCCCCCATTATTTTCTTTTATCCTGGCCTTGTCTCTCACCATCCCTCCCCATGGCCTGCACCCACCTCGACCCTCCAGGCCCCCTCACCTACCTGAAGTAACTACGTGCTCTTTCCTCTCCCGGTCTCCATGCCTTTGCCCAGGCTGTTCCCTCTGTCTGGAACATTCCCCTGCAGGTTCCCCCTGTCTATGCCAGTCATGTTTAAAGTCTCAAAATCTGGCCTTTCCTGCCAAGGCTCACCTCTCCCCAGCCCCCAGTTGGCCTAGGTGCCTGTCCTCTGTACTATCAGGACACCCTGTGACCCGCTATCTCTGACCTTCTCATGCCTCTGCACATGTATGCCCCCCCCCCCCCCAGACTGGAAGCTCTCTGAAAGCTGTAACCCTGGAGTTTCCTGCGTAACCTCCGGGTCTAGGACAGCACGTGCCCACACACTCACTCTTATCCAGGGGACCTAGCAGCTCCTGTCCTGCAGTGGTTCTCACTCCCTGTGCAGCACGTGTGTGACTCTCTCAACGATTCTGGCCTTCCCTGGTCCTCTGCTCCCGCACTGTCTCCACAACCATTGCGCGATTGCTTAAGACAACATTTGATTGAATATTGAGAAGGTTAGCAAGGTCCCTGCCAGTAGCGGACATCTGTGGGGTGCACTGTGCAGCATCTTTAAGTAATGAAATCCTGATGTCCCCTGAGGAAGCCCCCTTTGATCACTCTAGATTAGGTAGACAACACCTGCAGGTTCCAGGCGTAGGTGGTGACCCAGGACTGGCCAAGTTGTGGCACTGTGTCTCCCAGCCTTCGTGTCCGGTTCAGGGACACCAGCTGGTCCCATGAGACTCAGCCCAGGACTTGTATGGACTACAGAGGAAAGATATTTTCCTCTGCACACTCTTTTTTGTGTGCAGATGGCTGAGCTAGCGGATGTAAGCCTAGAGCTTCCAGGGGCGGGTGCAGGAAGAGAGCTGAGCTAAAAAAGGGAGGGAGAATGAGCCCGGTGACAGCAACTATGTCCTGGATCCCCCCCATGATGGAAGCCTTGTCTATCCTCGGGCTCTTCCACTGCAGATGAGCCAATAAAACTTCACCCACACTTGTTTGGTCTTGATAAGCCAGCTTGAGGGGGCTTCTGTCACTACAGCCAAAACATTTTTAACTGATGCCCTGTGCTTTGGCACAGAAACTTCATTTCTAGGAATTTGTCCTAAAGAAAAATACTTGGAAATGCAGACAAAGGTTTCTGTACCAAGATGTTCATGGACGTGCCCTCGGAGATCCACCCAGACCACAGCCCCTGGAAAGCCTTCCCTCCTGGACAGCAGGAGGCGCTCCTGCTGGCCCGTGTGGGTACCTCCTCCCCAGAATGCCACCTGGCAAACTGGCGAACAGTCGCCTGTGCAACTGGAATGGCCACACCTCCTCAGCTGGAGGCTGCCAGAGGACTCACATCCCCAGGAATGATTGAATGACCAGAACTTGCACCACCCACAACCACCTACGCTCACAACAGCCCAGCCCTCCTCAAAATGCCCTGAGTGTGCTGCCTGATGTGTCCTCAGGAACAGACCCACCACCATCTCCCTTCAGCCCCTTCCTCCCACCGCCACCCCCACCATGGGTGCCAGCCTCCCTTCCAGACCATGCTCAAACTACCAGGGGGCTTCAGCAAAAGCAGGACCCCATCCTCCCCTCCACCGCTCTGTCCCAAACAGGGAGGAGGCTCTTTCTTCACGCGTCTCCCAGCACATCTGAGACCAGGGTGTGATGTTTAATGAGGCTACCCTGAGGGTCTGAGGATAATGATGCAGAAGCTCCACAAGGAGCCTACAGTCGCTATGGGACGTGGCTTCGCCAAATCTACAGTCTGAGCACATACGTGACAGGTCCCTTAGTGAGTGCTGTCTGCCTGGCTTCCTCCTGCGTCCACAAGGCAGAGGCCAGCTCGGCTCAGTCCAGACCCAGCTGACATAAGGCCCAGGGGGGAAAGATGCCTCTCCCTCCCTCAGCTCAAGACCCAGCGCCCAGTCTTCATTTCTCCTCCCAGGAACAGTCACTTCCCCTGCGGACTGGCAGGCAAACCTGAGTCTGGAAGAGCCTGTCCCAAGATCATCCACCGGCCAGGCCAAGCTGGAAACTTGATCCAGGAGATTGAGTGGTGTACAGGGGTAAGGGAGTCACAGCTGCAACTGGAAGGGGCTCTGTACCTGGGAGGAAAGGGGGATGGGTCCTGGCTGGGCCCTGATGCTGCCACTGTCCTTTGATAGCCTCCGGGACAAAGGTCAGCCCAAGGAGAGCATCGGGCTGCCTGCACGACCACAGCAGAGACCCTGGGGAGGAAGGAAGTCACTGATTGTCCAGAGACTATTTGAGGAACAAGAGCAGGAATCCAGGGACACCAACCCAACCCATCAGCTTCCTTTGGGGAGCTCATTTCAGCAGAATTATGCAGCCTTCTTAGCCACAAATCTGCTAATTATTAATGTACACTCTGCCTGCTGGGGACCCCTGCTGGGGCTGATGGGAGAGGGCAAGAAGGGTTTCAATTAAAGAGGAAATTGGGCAGAAAGGGGCCCAAGGGCTGGCAAGCCTGAAGGACACACCATTGCCCTGCCTTTGCTGTACTCCTGGCCTCTCTTTGGGGCAAGGCCAGGGATGAGATGTCCCTGTCACCTCAGGTTCTACAACTTCAGGTTTAGCCATCATCTGGCCCAACCATCTGGAGGCCCAAGTCTTCTTTGTCCTGGAGCTCCTGTCCCCAGTGGAGTTCCCTTTCAAGCCTCGCTAAAGGTGCCACACGTCATCTCTTCAACCTCGGTTCCCTGAATCTGGGACCTGCTCACTGGCACCCCCAGGGGTATCCCTTGAACTCTGCTCCTGGTGCTGGCTGGCCAGGTCCTGCCACGACTGACCTCGTTTGAAGTCTGATAGAAAAATTACAGCCAAGTAGATGGAGCAGTACCAAGGAGGATCTACCCTCTCTAATTATAGCTAAAGACTAGATCGAGATCGAATTTTTTTCATTCAAAACTAGCGAGGGGAAAAACTCTATTTCATAGCCTATATATAAAACAGTGGTCATACCAGCCTGCACTAAGGAGAAGAGACTTCTTATGAGAACAGTTCACTAAAGGAAATAAGGGATGTTTTCAGAAAGTCCCCAGCTTTTGTTCAATTACTTTTTACAATTAACTCTTCATTCTCTGTCCCTATGCTCTTTCCTTTTCCAGAAAGTCTTACAAATGGAATAACACAGTAAATGGTTTTCTGAATCTGGCTTCTTTAACTTAAGTTTTTACGTACCTTGGGGAAATACCCAGGGACGGAATTGCTTGGTCACGTGGAAGGTGTGCATTTAATGTTATGAAGACCTGCTAGACCATTGTTCAAAGAGGCTATGTATTTTGCATTCCTACTACCAATGTTTGAGAGTTCCAGTTTCTCTGCATCCTCGTCAGCACTTGGTATTGGCAGGGTTTTTTTACTTTAGCCATTCTAATAAGTATGTAATAGCATATGGTTGTGACTTTATAAAGTTGACCCTTTGAAACAGCAAAAAAGAGTGACGTGATATAACTCCACGCATTTGATTTTGGCCTTGGCCATATGACTAGCTCTGGCCAATGGTATGTGGATAGAAGTGACAATGTTTCACAGAGGGTTCTTTTTGCCTCTCGTGGAGTTTTGACTTCCATCATGAAAATAACATGCCCTAGGTTGCCACCAGCCCAGAATGGGATTTGGAGCAGAGCCATCTCTCAACAGGTAGGCCCATAACCTGAGCAAGAAGCACCCCAGCCAACCTTCAGATGTATGGGAATAAATACTTATTGTGGGTTATCATGGTGGTTTGTTATACAGTGTTATTGTGATAGTCACTGACCAATACACTAGACAATTGAGAAATTACCTTTTAAGGTTTTACAGAGATAGAATTTTAAGAATTTACAGAGATAGGATGAAGTGAATAAGCAAATTTTTATGTTCAATAAATGGGATTTTTAATGAAGGGAAAGTGATAAAACGAATGGTTTAGATGGAAAAGAAGCTAGCTGGCTGAGAGGCAAGCAGAAATAAAAGGAGGGCTAGATAAGGAGAGATTGTAAGTAACACTTAAATCTTCATCAGAAGCCTAGGAAGACAAGAAACCCTAGGGCAGAAAAATGGAATTAGTGATGTGAAGAACATACTTTAAAAGTTTCACCAGAATGCAAAGGGAAACGACAAAGGGATTCGAATAGTAAAAGAGAAATAACAGATAAGGAAGAGAAATAATTGAGGTCTAATGTATAAGTAATTAGTGTTTCCAAAATACATACAATAGAACCAAAGCAATTATCAAAGATAAAATAGCTGGAATGTGCTCTGTGAAAGAACAGCTTGAAAGGAATCACTAAATAGCAGACAAAATATTGAAAAGAATTAAGGCCTATACATATCCTAGTTGAATTTATTTTTTAGGATAATAAAAATTATCCTAAAAGCAGGCCTATAGAAAAAAGTGATTAGATCCGGCAAAGAAAAAACACAATTAGTCTTAGACCTCACTCTAGAACTACGCTACCCAGTGCAGTAGCTCCTGGGCACTTCGAAGGCGGCTGAGCTGAACCAAAATGGGCCAAAGGGTAACATACACACCAGACTTTGACTACATACTACAAAATAAGGTACTGCAAAGTATCTCAGTAATTTTTATGTTGATTATCTGTTTAAATGATAGTATTTGGGGTATGTTGAATCCAATGAAACGTTAATTCATTTCTTTTTATTTTTTTCATACGGGTACTAAAAAATGTTAACCAACTCTGCGTCTTGCATCCCATTTGTAATGTTCCGTGCTGCTCTAAAATAGGGATTGGCGAACCACGGCCTGTGGGCTAAATCAGGCCCGCCACCTGCTTTTGTAAATAAAGTTTTATTGCAACACAGTCGCACCCATTTGTTTACATATTTCTACGGCTCTTTCACACTACAATGGCAGAGCTGAGTAGCTGCAACAGAGATCAGAGGGCCCGAAAAGCATAAGATATTTGTGATCCAGCCAGTTTAAGTTTGTCGACTCGGATCTAGAGTCATAAATACCAAAAGATGGTGTGGAAATTTCAAAAAGATTTTGAGGTTAAAATGTAGTATAATGTCTACATAGAGTCAAATTCTCAGTTATATATGTGTTTCCTCCCCTTTCAAATTAGCTGAGATGTATTTCCTTCCTTTTTTTCTTAAAAAAAAAAAAAACATAAATTTAATTGTATTTTAATCTAAAAATAGTCAAATAGACCAGAGGGATCAAACAGAAAGCCCAGAAACAGATCCTAGCACTTAAAATAATTTAGCAGGCCATAATGCGCCCTTTCAAATGTGTGGTAAAAGAATGAGTTAGTTGCCCTGGCTGGTATAATTCAGTGGATTGAGCGAGGGCCTGTGAACCAAAGGATTTCGGTTCGATTCCCAGTCAGGGCACATGCCTGGGTTGCAGGCCAGTTCCCAGAATGGGACACACAAGAGGCAACCATACATTGATATTTCTCTCCCTCTCCCTCTCTCTTACCCTTCCCATCTAAAGATAAATAAATAAAAATCTTTAAAAAAAAAAAAAAAAGAATGGGTTAGTTGCCCTGACTGGTGTGGCTCAGCTGGGTCAGTGTCGGACCACAGAGTGAAAGGTTGTCAATTCGATTCCCAGCCAGGGCACATACGTGGGTTCTGGGTTCTTTCCCCAGTTGGGGTGTGTGCAAGACGCAGCCAATCGCTGTTTCTCTCTGGCATCGATGTCTCTCTCCCTCTCTTTCTCCCTCCCTTCCCATGTCTCTATAAAATAAATTAATAAAATCCTTAAAAAAAAAAAGAATGGATTAGTTAACACATGCTGCTGGGGAAACTGGCTGACTATGTGGAGGAGGAAAGTCAAATATTTACCTAACCCCCTTCGAAACAAATTCTTGATGGATAAGTTGAAAGTATTACATTTTAGAAGAGCCAGAAAAAAAAAAATTGGTGAATATTTATCTGATTCTTGGAGTGAGGGAGGTATTTCTAAGCACTATTTTTTAGAAGAAAGCACAAAGGGAAAGAAATGACAAATCTGAAAACATAAAAATTACACTATTATGTAGATAAAAACATCATAAACAAACTTAAAAATCAAACTAGGAAATAATACCTGTAACATATGTGACAAGGAAGGTGAATAACTGTTACGAATCGGTAAGAAAATCTGGAAACCCCATTAGTGAAAAAGAGCAAAGGACATAAAGAAGAAATTTACAATAAAAACTACAAATAGCCAATAAATAAATAAATAATTTTAGCATCACTAGTAACAGAAGAAATTCGGCTTGAAGCAAAGAGACGTGTATTTTGCCTTTCATCTTAGCCAAGCCTTTAAAAACTCATAGCGCTGAGGGCTGGCAAAGGTTCAGAGACAAGGAAAATGTTTTACCCTACGTGGGGAGTGCGGGCTGTCACACCATTCTGTGAGGCGAATTATTTATATGGATCAAAGTCTTTAAAATGTCCATACTCCCTGATAGAGCAATTCCATTTATGGCCATTTCTCCTAAGGAAATAATTAGAGATGTGCACAGAGATTTATTTCCAAGGAGGTTCCTAGCAGCATAGTAGTACACAATAACAAAAGAGCCAAAAAAAAAAAGAGACAATTTACTTACAATTCCTTATGCTAGGGGATTTGTTAAATGAATTATATTAGATTCCTATGATGAAAGGATATGAGGTCATTAAAAATCACATTCACAAAACATTTAACTTTAAGGGAAGATGCCCAAGGTCTAAAGTCAAGTGGAAATAATAAAAAGAGCACAGACTGCATCGATTGTACGTGTGATAAATTCCACGTGCAAAGCTGCTCCATCATATGACCTGTCCCCGTTTCCGCCCACCTCCAGCTTCCTCCTGCATCTGCCAGATGCCGCTTGGCAGAGTGGCCCCAGCACCGCTTTCTTTCTGGGTGTCTCTGCCACTCCCCGCTGCCGACAGACCCCACCGCCTGTGCCGGACGCTGTCCCTCCCATCAGGTACGTTGACCTTCCTCGGGTTTCCCGCATCTCCAGCCAGACTCACCATCAGAGCCCTGGGATCACCCGGTACCAAAGCCTAATGAGACTTTTGAACTCTAGAATCCTGACCTGAAATAGCTCCTTGGAAAGAAGAGTTTGTTGCTCTCACTTGACCGAACCATGGGGAGTGAAGGGGTGTGCTGGGGTTGCAGAAGCCACCAAAGCCAGGGGCTTGACCGCTGGCCCTCCGAACCCTCTGCCGTTTCTCAGCTCTTCCTCCCTGGATGTGTCGGCCCTGCTCCGGCTGATGTCTCCCACGGGGGTGGGGAGGTCGCCACCAGTACATTCTCGGGTCACATTGCAGGGCTTCCCCTTTAGAAAAGGTTGACTCTTTTCGTTTAGTTCCAATTTAAAACTCTCAGGAAGGGTACTGAATGGCTGGCTGTGGGTCACCCATGTGGCTACAAGGCTGAGTCCTGTGACAGGCAGCTCCCGCTTGGACCGGAGGGTTGGAGCAGGACATGAAGCAGATCCCCCGGAAAGGGGAGGGTGGCAGGCAGGCAGGCAGGTCAACTCCTCCTGCTTAGTGGGGTGCCGAAGGAGGGCTGTTAATGTCCCCAAGGTCTTGTGCCAATTTTAGTCAAATTGGCTCATTTTACTGTACTTTTTCTTTGCTCGAGACCCTCCCCTCCTTCCCAGACACATGCGCAGGAGTCCGTGGGGCGGGGCCGTGGGAAAATCTGAGTTGCTGTCCGTGGTCTTCTCAGGCCCCCTGTCCCGTGTGGCCCCAGGGCTTTGAAGCTAGCTGCCCTCTGCTGCCTGGCTTCTACGTGCCAAGCACTGTAAGTTTTTAAGGTGCCTATAACCAGTGTGGCCCAGCTGGGCAGGTGGGGGCACCAGTGCAGACACCTGTTAATATGCCTTCAATGACTAAGTGCCACCAATCTTAATAGTAGGCCCCAGTGACTCCATCTTGCGACCTCTGTCCCCATTTCCCCGAATTATTCAAAAGCCTTCAGGACTCACGAAGTCAGAGGGGGTCAAACTTACTTCCAAACACCAGTAGAGAGAGAGAAACGGTGCCACTCCCAGCTGAAGGCTGGTCCTGCCTGCCCAGTGGACACCTGTTCATGCGGCAGGTCTGAACCACCTGGGCATCCAGGGTGCCAGCTCTCTTATGATGCACGTGTGTCCCTCCGCACCCGCACACACCAAAGCACCTTGTCTGCGCACTGCTTTAACGTTTGCGTTACTCAGCGGACAACTGAGGCCCCCCACAAAGGTACTGTGCTGCATTTTGGTCTCTGTCTACACGGAGAAATGGCTGGCAACTTCTGGACATGAAAATACTGTTGTTTGTACCTTGTCACATGCATTATTATCTCATTTAATCCTCTCAACAACCAATGAGCTGGGCACGGTTACCTCTCATTTTATAGATTAGGAAGCCGAGACATGGGTCCAAGTTCACCCACCAACCAATGGTAGAGCTGGTATTCAGACCCGGCTCCGTCCACCATGGAGTTCATAGACGCTGAGCTGTTCCTGCCTAGCTGCCTCTTTCCTCGGGATAAGTTTTCCTCCAGGAGGCACTTCAGTCCCAGAAGAAATGCTGGTGGCCCTGTGCCACCAGCTCAGTAGATCTGCTGGACGGTGGCTGGATCCCAGCGCGGCACACGGTACAGCCGTAAGCTGGGAAGCCCTCTGAACACTGTGCGTGTCCCCAGACAAAAGACTGGGCAGAAACGTGACACGGTGTTAATAGTGTTTATTGTTAGATGCTGGGACTGCGAATCGCTTTAATTTTCCTCTTTAGGCTTTTTCTGTACTTTCCTGGCTTCCGGCATTATGTACAGGGAGGATTGCTTTGATGGTTTGAATAACATTAACAGCCAGACAGATATATACATATATAATATGTTATATATTAGATACAATGTATGTTATATATTATATTGTTTATTATTATATATTATATATGTTATATATAATATATATTTTAAATCTTAGCTAAACTGTCTATAGCCTATATTATGCTTTTCTATACCCTGCATGGTTCAATAATGCCCTTCAAAAGATCTGATCTGCCTGTCTGCCTGAGAGGCAACATAGCAAAGCGTTAACTCGTCTCTGCTTCCCCTGTGTTGCATGGTCGTCCGGGTCCTCGGAAAGTGAGAGTCACCCTCTCAGCCATGTGGCACGTCCCACCCGTGGGCCGTTTTCATGGGCCCCAGGGAGCTGGACCACCGAGGGGCTTCAGGGATCCAGTCTGCCTCCTGAGCAGACCTGAGGCTGGCAACACCGAACAGACCCATCTAGCAGTGTGTCTGGCATTTTCCACCACACTCACACCCAAGTCGCTGCCCCCCAGACCTTGCCACAGGCAGGAAAGGAGACCAGGGAAGAAGAGCAGGGACAGCATCTGTCCCAATGGCTCGAGCAGAGCCCATCCACCTGTGTTGTCCCAGGGCTGGGGGCAGGGGTGGCAGCACCTGAGTAAGAGGGAGCCCAGGCTCGTCTCCCCGCATCAGGAGTTCTAGAGATGCCCATCAGAGGTGAGCCCAAGAGAGCTGTGCCCCCAAGGGCCTCAAACCAAAGGACTGAGGAGGAGAGAGGGAGAGGGATGGGGGAGGGACTTAGTGGGAGACTGGGAGCATCCCAGGGTGGAGCTTGTAGTTGTCTTCGCCCTTCATCCCAGCCCGCCCTAGGAAGGGGGAAGGCAGTGCACTGGAGGGAAAACCACCTGGGCCTCCTTTACTGCCCCCTCAGCACCACCCGGACAGGCCTGAGCACGTGGGAGGACCCACCGGAGACCGGCTCATCCCAGGAGATCCTCATCCAGGAGGGTCAGCTGGGGGGTCAGGACAGCCCTCCCCACAGAGAGAAGCTTAGAGCTGAAGGAAAAGAATCCCCGCTGCCCGCTCACCCTGCAGAGGACGCCTGTGGGAAGGAATCCTGAGCTCGGAGACAAGCCAGGGCTCCTATTCAATTAACCTGGCCCACGGGACCTGGGGGTGGTGGGGTGTGGGGGGAGGAGGGAGAGAAAAAATGTTGTGATTTTCTTCCTGGCTCCAAGATGAAGGAAAGCCCGCAATTCCCCACCAGCAGCCAGAGCCCTTTTCTTGCCTGTGATGATAGTGAGGGTTTGTTTTCTTTCATCAAAACTCCCAAACTTCATTTAAAGTTTTTCTCTTTTAAATATGTCCTGGCTGCAGAGCGAACAGCGACGAAGAGCTGCCAAAGGGAAGCGGAGGGAGAGGTGATTGCCTGAGCAGATATTGCCCAGGCTTAAATGAAAAACCATGTCCCTGGGAGAAGAGGGACAGGGACAGAGGGGAGCAGCTCTGGGACCAGGACGGGGAGCGCAAGGTGGAAGGGGTCCCCCAGGGAGCCGGGGCAGGCCCCAGTGGCCCAGTCGGTGCTCCGCATCTGCCCCGCCCCTCTCCACCGAGCCCATCCCAGACAGCATAGTGTCCAACAAGGGCCCTCTGCTTCCACCGCTGTACACGCCAGCTGCCCCCACCCCCCTAGGCCTCCCAAGACCCAGGAGGGTCTGCTTAGCACTGTGCCCAGACTATGCCATAGCCACCCAGCCCCTGCATGAAAAGGACTTCTCCCAGGTAAGCCCAGGGAGGAGGGGAGCACAGGACCTGGCACTGGGCGGCACTGCCCCTCGGTGCTCAAGAGGGAGGGAAGACTGCTTGCCCAGAGCAAGCGACAGGGCATCCCCAGGCCACACCCCGCCCATGCTCTCCCCAGAAGCCTCCGACTTGCAGATATGACCCTCGGAAGAGAGACATGTGATTGGAAGGAACATCAGGGCTGAGGCCCTGGGTGACTACCTGGCGGTGGGCAGGTGCCTCCCCTCTCTAGGCCCCTGGGTATTTGTTGGGTCCGGACTCCCCAAAGCCCACTCTACTATCACCCAGGTTTGGGGGTTGGTGAGTGGGTGAGGGTGCCTCTGCCACACTGAGTGCTGTCTTGGTGGGAAGAAAATTCCAGGCGACAGCCCCCTGGTCTGCAGGATGAGCTTTTCTCTCCCCTGACCCCAGCAGGGCCAGGGAGCGGGGCTGGGGCCCCGGCTGGCTCTCCCACGCGACTCTGGAAGGGCTGCCCAGGCACCGCGACGGTCAAAGTCGGTCTTGGCCACAGCTGCACGCCCAGACTGTGCCTCCGCCAGGCCCACCATCACTCCACGTGCCCTCCTGTCCCAGAGGCCAGTTCCCATGTCCCCCCTTGAGCCTGAGAACCTCGGAGACTTCTGGCCAATGCCCTTTGACTTAAGTGGCTGGAGTCCGCTTCTGTTACTTTTAAACAAGAACCAAATGGGCCCTGCTGACCCTGGAAGGACTGGACATTCCATCTGCGTCCGACAGCCTTGGCGTCTGACAGGCACGCGTGGATGAGATTAGCTGAGGTCCGAGCAAGGCCCCGGTGTCAGGTCTGTTTTGAGAGAGGGTTGGCTGCTCCCCGGCTGCCTCGGCCACCCCCACGCTTCTCAGCACCGCTAATTGCCTCTCGCCCCTCCTCCCACGGAAGTGGCTGTGTCCTTGGCTGCCGCCGGTGCCCTCCCTTTGCGGTCTTTCAAAGGCCTCTTGCGGCTTTGTTGTGTCCTGCAGAGATGTCGTTAGTTTCTGCTGTCTCCCTCGGGTGGAATCTGAAGATGCCCCTCCCTGTTGCTTCCTCGCCTCCTGTCACCTCCGGGTTCTCCGGCTCTGATGTGCTGGTGTTAGCATCCAGCTCCGCGGACCCACGTGGGTTAGAGCCCCTCCGGAGCCCAGCACTGGCCCATGCTTGCTCTGTCTCCACTCTGTGAGCACTCTGTGGCCGCAGGCAAACCTCTGTCCTGCTGGCCTCGATTTCCCCACCTGCAGAAAGACCGGCGAATGCCCCCATCTCATCCTCACTGGGGAGGGTGTGCTGCTCTGCACTGCGCAGCAGAGAGACGGTGAAGCAAAGTGGAGTTCTGTGATGGGGATTTTCCTTGGACCATGACCACAGCCTCCGAGAGCTCTCCGTGCCTCCAGGCTCACCTGTCCTGCTCCGTCCTCCAGTTTCTGCCCAGGTGTTGTCACTCCTTTGCTTCGTCTCTCTCGGGCGCTCACACGCTCCAGCTGTCTCCACTGTGGCCCCATTCATCCAAGACAGTTGTGCAGCCCCAAACACTGAACAACCAGTGCGGGCGTGTGGGTGGCACAAACCCATCAAAAGTGTGCCCTGGGGCAGACCCTGGGGGCTCCCTGCTGTGAGTAGCATTGACCTTCTATTTGCCAGAGTGGGGGTGAAGGGGACATAAAGCAGGGGCTGGGGACACTTGGGGGCCCAGCAGCAGCTCTTCACTAATATTTTAACACAGTATCCGCTGGCACAGCCCGCTCTTTGGCCTCTCAGCCCGTCCCTCATCCGCGTGACCAATGCCCTACATTAAATCCCCTCTGTCCTAAGCGGTTGCAGAGCTGTCTCTTTTCTTGGCTGGATCCTGACTGATAGAACATCTGACACCAGAATTCCTCGTAGGGGCTGGCCTGGATTGGAGGCGCCATTTCACTGCTTTAGAAGAGAGTGCTCCAATTAATGAGCATATGCGGTTTCTTTCATGTGGGTTTCTCTGACTTTTTAAAGAAAGTTTTATCACCTTCCACTTGGGGTGGGGACAGAACTCCTCTTAAGGAAACAAATGTCTTTGTATAAGAAAAATACCTTGATGAGGCACTTGAGGGAGGTAACATCCTGAGGACACGATTTGACAGCAAGCAAGGAACCAAAAGAGATAGTTACACTGCTCTGCATAGGAGATAAGTGGGAATTCGGAGGCAGGGACAGAGGCGGAGAGCAAAGGGGAAACTAATAAAAACAATGTAGCAGGAGGCTGGCGCTGGGGTGGCGGAAAAAGCTGAGGGGCTTTTAGGCATGGAAATGTCAATATGGGCTTTGACGCTGCTGGCGTTCTTGCAATCTATAAATGCCTTCTTCTCTCCATCCTTTGAAAGCGTCTGCTTCCCACAGGGATTTTGTGTGCCCAGCCATGCTTTGTTTTAGGGGTGAGGTTGATGTTTTTCAACGGAACATAGGAAAAGGATTGAGGTCCTTGTCTGGGCTGACTCGGGATGCGAGTGACTTCATCAGCAGGGGGGTGAAAAATGCACAAACTGAATTAATTCAATGCAAGCGGGAGCTCCGAGTTAGAAATGCTGATGAGAATAAAGAGCTAATCTTTCATGGTGCTTCCGATGTGTCAGGCTCTGCTCTGCGCATTGCACATGAACTCACTTGCTTAATTCTCACAGCAGCCGATGAAGTAGGTACTATTGCCATCCAGCTTCTCCAAACATGGAGACAGAGGCCCAGTGCAGTTAGGTAATGTGGGTCCCTCTAGCTGGGGGTAGAGCTAGGGGGGATTTGAACCCAGGTGGTCTGCCTGAGGCCTGCTCGAGAGAAGCCCTCCAGGAAAGCACGGGAATCTTGGAAGGTTTTCCGTGTATGTTCGGTTGAATGGGGGTTGAATTGATCTGACCTGGACCTTAAGGAACAGGTGAGTGTAGCTGACATCTGGTTCATCTATTTTTCCATCAGTCTCTTTGACCAGCTCTGAGCTCCCCCAGGGCAAAGACTGCATTTTATTCCCATGTGTCTTCAGATCCACCGAGGGGCCTGGCATAGAACAGGAAACAGCTTAAGTTCATGTGTATGGGGGGAATCGGTGGGACAGAGGGCAGAAAAGAGGGAGAGACCCAGAAGGAAGCAGGGATGTTCGTCTGGACCAGGCTGGGGCTAAAACCAGGGCAAGGGAGACATTCACGTCCTCTGTGGCCTCCCATCATCCCTCCCCAGTGCTAATTCCAGCGCCGCCCCCTCCCACACATGCAGGCGGGGAGCCAGGGATTTTTCCTGAGAAGGAAAACATCTCTGTCTAGTCGAGGCAGCAGCATCAAGACAGGACTGCGGAGGAGGCAAGCAGCCGAGCTGGCAGCAAACACTCAACGCATTTCGGAAACGCTTTTCTTGCCGCTGTGGTACGTTTAACTCTCCTTGTCTTTTAAAATGTAAGAGCCACGACAGACATCCCCTTTGAAAGCCCCAAAGAGCTGGCATCTCAACGGGGACGGCTCTTCGGGGAGGTGCCGAGGGGAGCAGGAGACTCTGCAGCAAAGGAGTAGTCGCTCTGCTGTATTGTCACTCCGGGGTCTATTCCAGTATCATTTATTCCATTTCCATGAGATACAAAATTGAGATGTACAACTTGTCGCAGCAAACACAGGCGGCAGTCAGCCAGAAAGCGCTTTGTTCTCCCACGTGGGTGGGTGACAGGCCGGGAACAGGCTCTGGGGGAACATCTCTTGGGGCAGTGATGGTAGGAGCCCCTCCTTGATCATCCACTGCGAGCACGCGCGCGCGTGCACACAGTGTACACACACGCATTGCCCCTATGCACACACAGCGCACAAGTGTGTGCTCACACACGCACGTGCACACTGGGCACATATTGCTTCTTTCCAAAGTCAGGCCTCAGTTCACAAGAACCAGAACACTTTTCAGATGGTGAAACTAAAGGTCAGAGAAGCTAGGACTTTTGCCCACAATCACAGAGCCAGTGAGGGAGCAGACTGCACCCTGTAGCTCCGGGTTCTTTCCCATCTTTTCCGTTCTGCGCAGCTGGGCCCACTGCCCGCCCTCCGAAGACCCCCTGCCCAGCCCCTCACAGGTGCATGGATACTCCAGCCACATCGCCCAGCAGCCAAGCTGCCCCACCCAAGCCTTCTCCATATAATCACTGAAACTGGGTGCCACCTGGAGCCTCTAAGGACAGCCCCTAGATGCCCAAGTGCCCTCAAGGCTCAGCTGTCTCCTCCCTCTGCCTCAAGAGCTGGCCGAGGGAACCCACAACCCAGCTGAGTGTCCTGGCCCTTCCAGCCGGAAAACCACTCTGTCCAGCTCATTAGTCCTCACGGAGTCCTTGCGAGGGATGTGCCTGCCTTAGAGATGACGAAACTGAGGCTCAAAGAGGTGCAGTGACTGCATCCAGGTCACACAGCCAGAAGTCTCCTCACCCCCAGACTAGTGTTGCTTCCCTCAAACTCCACTCCCAAAGGGTCCTCAGAAAGCCAGACTCGATCCGCTCTGTAGTTAGATGGCGGGAATCCCCTGGGCTGTGCAGGTACCAACCAGCAAACACAGGTTCTCTCCCAGCCTCCCTTCTGAGGTCTTCTTGGCAGCAGCTCCAAAAAGGTCTGGCCAAAGGCTGAGGGAGCTGAGACTCATCACGGAGCTGGGAAGTCGTGGTCACCTGCCGGAGGTCTCTGAGAGCTGTCCCAAGACATCTGCAGTGGCCACATCACAGGTGGTCCCTCTAGAGCTAGGACCACCAGGAGAGACAGTGGGGGAGATTTTAGCTCATTCTAGGGAAAAATTTCCTGTAGCCAGGATTGTTGTCCCCAAGATAAAAAAAAAAATCTTGCTTTAGGATGGAGTGAGCTTCCTGTGGATGATAGGGAGGGCACCCCCTCCTGCATCAGGGTGCCATAAAGAAATTCCTGTGACAGAGAAAGGTCAAACTAAACGATCCCAAATGTCCTGTCTCACTCTGAGATGCTGCAGTTCTGTAAAATGCAGCCTGTGGGTCCCAAACTCTCTCTTTCTCTCCCTCCCTTCCTCGCTAAGTCTCACGCTCGTATCTGTATCCTTTTTATGAATATTTAAATGTCATCTGATTGCATTATGTGTCATGAGTTGGAAAAAAACGAGTCCTAAAAGGCACCCCTCTGCTTGTCCCCCCTCCATCACTGCCTTGAAGGAGCCAGGAAAATAAACCCACCCCTAAGTCAGTTTGCGGGGCTTCCTTCTCCCCCGCCCCCACTGCAGCTCGGCTCTCCTGCAGCCACAAGCAGACCAGGCAGCACCAGGAGCCGCCAGGTGCTGATCTGCTGGGGCGGGGCAGGGCGGGGCGGGGACAGTTCACTAGTCACAGGCAGCAGGGCCTCAAGATGCCCAGGTGTTTGTTCCCACAGAATGTCCCTCTTCAGGGTCATAAGCCTCCTTTTCCTGATGGCCCCCCAGCATATGCACCAAACAGGTCCCTGTCACCACCCATTCCGGCCAGCGCTTCCGCTCTGCCTTCGCCGGCTCAGGCTGCTGGAACAAAGCGCCACAGCCTGGGTGGCTCACAAACAAGAGGCACTTCTTCCTCACAGCTCGGCTCTGGAGGCTGAAGTGTGAGATCGGGTGCCGGCACAGCCGGGCTCTGGCACAGGCCCTCTGCGGGGCTGCAGACTCTCAACGTGCGCTCACACGACAGAAGGGGCAGCCAAGCCTGCCCGGTGGCTGTTACAAGGGCACTGATGGCATTCAAGAAGGCTCCACCCTCATGACCCGGTCACCTCCTGGTACCATCGCGGGGTAGGGTTTCCACACAGACATTTGGGGTGGGCGGGGACACAACACGACATTTAGCCCGTAACACGCTCTTTGTGGCGATCCCAAGCCAGACGCAGACAGTGACATCCGCTTCCAGGTCTCACCGCAGCTTTAGTGAAGTTCTTCACAGCACAGGTAGAAAAACAGGTAAAAACAAAACAATAGGATTTTTTTTAAGCGGGTCTGCTAAGCCAGGACAGAAGCAGGTCTCTGTGTGGAGGAGGGGCCTCCCCAGGGCACCTGTGACCTCAAGTAGAGACAGAGAGAGAGCCAGGGAGTGAGTACCCCAACCTCTCTCCCCACGCCCTGTTCTCCTAACAGCATCTCCAGTTGGCCTCACCGAACCAGAGGCCAGAAGCTTTTTTTTTTTTTTAAAGATTTTATTTATTTTTAGAGAGAGGAGAAGGGAAGGAGAAAGAGAGGGATAAAAATATCAATGTGTGGTTGCTTCTCACGTGCTCTCCCCCCCCCACTGGGGACCTGGCCTGGAACCCAAGCATGTGCCCTAGACTAGGAATCGAACCAGCGGCCCTCTGATTCGCAGGCCAGAGCTCATTCCACTGAACTACACCAGCCAGAACCCAGGAGCCTCTTTTAACCAGCCTTGATTTTAATGGCAGAACCCCAGCAACATGGGAGCACCTCATCCAGTGTCTCCATGGAGTGGGAAGGGGCAGGGGATTGAAAATCAGAGGCTCAGAACTTAGAAAGGGGCTGACAGCAAGCCCAAGAGAGGCGGCAGCGCTGTGGGGAGTCCATTACTGCAGGTGTTTGGCCGTGAACGTGGCCCTGGCCCTGCACAGGATGGAGTCCTTGGCGGCACCATGCAGGGGGGTGCTCCTGGGATGGGATCCCACATGGGTGGGCATCAAGCACGCACTGCACCATCTCTGCGATCTACTAGTTGGCGAGGATGATGCCAATGGCATCCGGGTTTAGAAACTGCCGGAAAGGGCCTTCCATCCCACTGATGGTTGTGTCCTTCTCCACCACCAGGAAATTAGGGTGGTGGTTCTTATTGAGCCCCCCATGCCGCCCCGCAGAAAGCCAATCACCATGTCCTAGACCCCCACAGTTAGCTCCCACCCCGCATCCTAGCAGACAAACAGAGCCCAGCCACAAAGGAGGAGCCTCAAAGGAGGAGCCTCGTGAGGTCAGAGGAGTTTAGCGGGGCCAGGCCTAGGGCCCAGGCAGGGTGGAGAAGGGAGGGGACAGGATGCGGAGGGAGGGGCGAGTGGAGAAGACTCATCGGGGGCCAGCCTCCTGGTCTCTCAGTCTCTCCCCCTCCCTCTTTCTTCTCTCCCCTTTCCTCTCCGGAGTGAAACTAATCCCTCTACTTCTCATGCAGAACAGTTTAGCCAATTTGTTGTTCTTACTGCCTTGGCTCCTGCCCACTTCCTGCCCTCAGGATCTCACCTTCTTGCCCACGCAGCCAGCTTATCAAAGCATTTCCCTAAGCAAAGACCCTAAGAGGAATTGCTGTCAAGCTGTTAAATAATCATCTTTTTTTTTTTTTTCACCTTAACTATGAAATAGGAGGCAGGGAGAGGAGGGAAGTATTGCCTCAGGAAGGAGTTACAATCCTGCCCCAGAAACCACCCTGCCCACATCTGGAAACAGAGGGATGGGCTTTTTGGCTCTTGCCAGGGCCCTGTGGTTCCAGGGTGGTGACTGAAGCCCTGCTTCCTCGTCCATGCTCTCCAGAAAAAGTGGGGCACTCCTTTGCCCCCAGAGCCAGCTGTAACCTGCAAAGAACCTGCTCCTGCCCTTGAGGATCTGTCCTCAGCTCAGGGCGCACGCAGCCCTGCACTGGAGGGTGGAGCCTCGCTCTCCTCCTGCTTCCCGCTCCAGACCCAGCAACAGGGACCCGGCAGCAAGTGTGACTGTTAACAAAGGCTCCCCACCGAGGTCTGGGGCTCTCCTCTGGGAGCCACTTCCATAGCTAAATACCACCCTCTCCACCTGCCTTGGTATTTAGAGAGCAGCCTGGTCCCTGGGGAGAGAAGGAAACTGACTACTTATTCATGGCATTTCAGAAGGTTGGCCTCAAAAAGAGAAAAAAGGCTCATCTCTCCCCTCTGGAGGCTGATGCAGCCACAGGAGCCACCGTTCCCCCTGGCCTGTAGCAGGAGGTGGCCGATGCCCAGCAATGTGCACTGACAACTGTCACTCAAGCTTCCCAGGCTGGCATGCACGTGAGAATGTCCAGGAGCATCCCTGCACGTGTGTGCCTGTGCCAGCGGGCAGCCCGGCCCCACCGGTGTGGGCATGGGCTGGTGGGGACTATGAGTGCCGACACAGGGTAGGGGGTGTGTACTGAGGTGTGGCACACCCACTCATGTGTCTATGGGGTGGGGAACCTGGACTTGCTCATGTGCATGCCTGTGAAGAAATTGAAGGTGTGACCATGTGTTTGTGCACAAGGGGCACAGGTCTGTAGGGGGGGGCACATGTATGTATGCACACAGGGTCCCAGTTTACTGAGCCATCAGAGACCGCAGGCCAAGTCCCACGGCAGGGGAGCTGATTGCAGCAGGCAGTGTTTGCAGGTTCTCCAGGTAGAGGTTACGTGGATTGGGGGATACCCTGCTCCCCTGTCCCCAAGCCCCACACATCTCTGGCCTTGTCACCTGAGCCTCTGCCTGTCCCTTCCCCCTGGGGCTTGATTTTCCCTTCATCCCATTGCTGGGCTACGAGGAACTTCCAGAGCGGGTGAGCGTGGCACTGCCCGGGCCTTGGTGGGCTCTGAGCTGCCCACTCAGCCTCCTTGAACCGGCAGACTGATTCCAGGCCCAAGAGCTGACCTCCAGTAAGCCACTGGCCTGTGCCCCAGGTCCCCACACAGTGCCTGGCACAGAGTGGGCACTCAATAAAAACATGTGGGATGAATGAATGTAGACAAACGAGCACATTAGGCAGAGTGGAGAGACTCTTTTAAGGAGCAGTGGGGAGCACAGCATATCGCATTTGGGGGACTGTAGCAAGTGAGTCCATTCAGTGGTAGTTGGAGACCAAAGTGTGGTAGTTGCTCACAAAAAGGTCAAGACTATAAATTTACTGGGGATTGTATGGAGGATGCTGTGGTATGGACCACATGCCCCTCGGCACGAGGCCCTCATTTCCCCAGGTGCAGGGAACATAGGCTGCTGTCTGCCCTGGCTGGGCCATTCTTCGGAAACAGCCTTTGGCAGAGGGAAGCCACTTCACCCAGTATGACGCCCCTCCCCAGGGCCAGCTGACGTCCGGGGTGACCCGCCACTGCAGAGGCACAAGGGCTGGGCTCCCTGGCCTATTGTGGGATGACTTTGAAGGCCCATCCCAGATCCAGAGACCCGGGGGAACGGCTGGGGCCTTGCTTGCTTGCTGTCCCTCTTTCTGGGTGCTCCTGGTCCCTCAGGTGTGGCTTCCATGAGTGTCTCTCGGGAAGATTTCTGCCAGCAATCCTCCACCTCAGAGCCTGTGTCTGAGGACCCGGACCTGAGACAGGCGTCGTGGGTGAGTGGCGTGAATGCAGGGAGTAGAGGCAGAGACTGAGGACAGTGTGTCCAGGGATTCGAGAAAGAACGAGAAGGGGAGAGGGGGAGCGGCAGTGAAGGGGAGGGGACCAAAGATGAACCTCTGAGGAACAAGGATTGATGACCCCCAGACCACAGAAGGCTTGGTCGGAGTCGTGAAGAGAAAACCTGAAGATCGTACTGTCACAAAATTGAAAGAATAGAATATTTCAAGGAAAAGATGGCGGATAGTAGCAAACTCCACAGAGAGATACAGTAAAATAAAAACTAAAAAACAGTCATTGGATTAGCAGCAGGAGGCGGCTGACGACCTTAGCCAAAGCAGTTCCCAGAGGGTGATGGGGCAGAAGTGTGTGCCCCTGGGCCAGCAGTAACGGGGAGGGGAGCTAAGGGGGGAAGGAGCTTAGATCATTCTTTGAAGAAGGGAAAGCAAAAGGAAAGACAGCACAATAGCTAGAAGTGATGTTGTATTATCATCATCACCATTGTTTTTAAGATCAGAGAGACTTGAGCATTTGAATCCTCGAGAATTTTCCAGCCAGAAGGCTGTATCCATTCATGGCCCCCAGAGAAGTCTCAACATCTGACCATGTGGGTTTTCTTTTGCCAAAAACAAAATGAATGCGAACCACTTAAACAAAAGGGACCCATTTCTCTGAACAGAAAGGATACTTGTTACTGCAGGAACACCCCTCGCATGAGTAAGAATCAGGTACCAGCTGGTGACAGCCTGGGCAGACTTTGGGGGTCTCCCTGAGAACGCCCTCCATTTGGGCATTGTCGCAGGCATTGTTTATCTGTCCTTTGGCCTTGGAGGCCAGCCCAGAAAAAAGAAAAAACAACTCAGTGGCTACTGTTCTCATAATGAGGTGACATATGGAACTGGAGTTCCTCACCAAGGAACTCCCAAATTGCCCTTGCCTGGGTCAGCTTTGCTTTTTCTGCAGAACTGGAAGACAGCCACTTGCTCATTAGCGAGTCCAAGCTGGTGGTACAATTGCTCCTCCAATGCCAGGAGGCAAGGAGGGAGTGCGGCAGCCAGCTTCAGGCAGTAGGGAAAGTCTAGAATTGGCTACAACCCTGACGGGAAGGCGGGGCAGGGGAGTGAACGAAGAGCACCTGCTCTGGTGTCAGCTAGATGGAGTCTGAACCCTGGCCTTGCCACTCTTATCAGTCACAGGAATGGAGAGAAGCCGGACTTCAGCACCCATGGTTTATGAACCATCACAACGGAAGTCTAACAGACCATGGGTCGGGCGTGGAATGGTGGGTCTGCACACTCATTGGGAAATCCAGCTCCTGGCTTTCTGTTCTGGAATGCATGGCTTCCATGCTCAAGGGTTCTTCATGGTCCAGTGTAGCTGACAGAACTCCGGCCATCGCATCTGCATTCCAAGCCTCAGGAATGAGGGCAAGAGAGGAAAAAAAGGACTTGCCCCTCCATTTTAAGGATGCTTTTAAAAAGGGTCTGTATAGCCACATCTAACTATAAAGGAAGCAGGGGGAAATGTACTCTCTTATCTGGGCGCACTGCCAGCCCAAATAAAATAGGGTTCAGTTAGCTATGCAGAAGATGAGAATAACTGGTAAGAGAATCAACGAGCAAGTCCTTCCCACAGCCTGTGACTTCAAGACCATTTACTTGAGCCTTCTGGGCCTCCAGGCAAGTTTTCTTGCCCGTAAAATGGTAATAATGGCCCTCTATTAGTGGGGTTGTTGACTGGCATTACCTACCAATAGGGGTCAGAACCTCAAATGTCTACAGGGCTCAAGAAAGTAATTTAAATACGAGACAATTGGGAGTGGGAGGGACTGGGGCTAACTGGAATGACGAGCCCTGTCTAGAATAGAAGGTCCCTGTCCAACCCCTGCCTCCCGTGCTGATGGAAATGATGGCTCAGATTTCCAGATGTTCCAGCTTTTCAAAGGAAACTGAAAATCTGGATTATATGTTAAATCTCTCTAATTGTAAACTTGGCAGTACTTCACATTTTTTTGACCCCATAAGAGTTAAAATACACACATACCTGCTGGCTAAACGTGGCCCTGGGGTGTTGGCTGCTCTGACCTGAGGACAGTGTACCATCCCTATTTCTCACCTTTTCTCAAGACATCTTAATTTCCTCTTGGTACGCAATACACCCTTCCCCTGACAAAGGCTGTTTGGGCAAAGGGCAGTGTGGACATGTCATCCAAACATCTCAGATGACGAAATCTGGGTTTCCGGGGTCTGACTGCTGCATTCCACCCCTGGACCGGGCACAACCAAACAAACAGCTGAGGAGCAGCACAATTCTGCAGGCATTTTAATCCTTTAAGCAAACAGTTAGAGCAGGTCAACGAAAATTTGGATCCGGAGGCCTGGTTGCTGGCCACAATTTAAGCATGAGCTTCTAGCCATGTAACTTGATCAATATCCTTCTGTAAACCATATTGAAAATTGATGGTCTGCATTCCAATTTCCTCTGGCACACTTCCTATTAATTTCCATTTTTCAATAGCTTTATGGACTTAAGCTCTTTCGTGGACTTAATTTGTGCCACTTGCTCATAGCGACTGATTTGTATGCCCAGATGGTCTCTGTTTGGTCGTCCTAATGGAAGGGTGGAGGGGACTCTTTGGGCTGGCCTCTGTGCACATTCCCATTTTCCTGGAGAAAGCATCCTGGCTTCCCAACACCACGCCATCTCCACCCCAAGAGGCAGCACAGCTTACCTACCCTTCAGGGAATCCCTGCTTCCTTCCACAGCAAAGTGACTTGAATGACTAACCCAGGGTCAGTGGGGCTGCTCACTTATCTTACAACACCTGGGGCAGATACATTGGCCCTGAGGCAGCCTGGGTTATTTCAGTGATTGAGCAGAATATTAAAGACACATGTTCGTATCGTTCTTCCCAAGTCAACTCCAGTGCTTCCGAATTCTTGCCCATCACACTCTAATACACCTTCCTCAATTTCTATCCTCCCTTTCCTCTCTGAGCACCTAGCCCTTCTCCTCTCTTTATATATGACATATTCATCTCGCATTCAACAGAGCACACTAAACGCTGTCATGCCAAACCATGTGTTGAATTACAATACTGTCCAAAGCTCGAGAAACATCAACACTTAAATGCCAATCTGTTAATATCCCTCTGGGCCAATGGTCCACACTTCTAAGCCTCCTGCATTTAACTTCCCTATTTTGCTCAATGTATTAAGAGTAGTTTTTATAACCAATAGACTCAGGATGGTTTGTAGCAGTGCCAGCTTTAGTAAAGGCTCTATATCTTCCTCAGAGAAGATTGGACCTTGTCCACATGTCTCATAAGGAAATACTCATGAGGTATGTGTCTGTGTGTAATGACACTACCACAAAGCTGTACACATTTAAAATCATCTTAAACACAATGCATTTGATACGGTCAGAATGGCCGCAGGATAAACAGCATCGGATATTCCGGGCAGGCTGTGAGTGCTGGCAGCTGGGAATGGTGGCAAGTTTGGATTTTACTAGCGGCATCTGCTCTAAACAAAGCCAGAGTAATCGTTGCAAAACGAAAATCAGATCCTGCCTCTCCCCTACTCTAAACTCAATTGCTTCTCACCCCACTTAGGATGAAAGCCAAATTCCTCATGCTGACTTAAAGGCCCTGTGAAGAAGCCGCCTCTGACCTGCCTCGCCAGCCCCATCCTGCTCGCTCTGCTCCGGTCAGAGCGGCGCGTCTCTGTCCCTTGGGCCCTCTGTGCCCAGTCTAGCCCTGGGCACTTTGACCAGCTGTTCCCTCTGCCTAGAGCTGTTTCCACAGTCTGCACCTCATGGCACTATCTTGTCATTCAATGTCACCTCCCTGATCACCTACTTGAATGTAGCCTCTTGATCCCTTGCTCACCACTCATAGCCCTCATCACTCTCTGAGGGTTTATTTGGGTCTTTATTGAGCCTGTCGGATTCTGCCCCTCCCAGACTCAAAGCTCCATAAGGGCAGGCATCTGGGGGATCCTGTTCACTGCTCTGTCCCTGACACTGTGCCAGCAAATGGTGGGTGTTTCATAAGTGTTTGTTGGATGGATGTATCGTTGAAAGAAAGCAAGAAGGAAGAGAGGGAGGGTTGTGCCCAGCTGGAGTATACCGTGCAGGGAGGGGGCAGAGACTGTCGGGAGTGTGGGGACACAGGCACATCAACTTCCTGATTTCCAGGTCCCTTCTTCCAGGCTGGCCAGACGCACTGCACCCCTGTCCAGCCCTGCCCACCGATCAGGTTGCCCCAAAGGCATAGAGCAGGCACGTCCCGCTGTCCACGTCACCTCCCCTGCACCAGACTCACCTCCTCTGACAGCGGGTGGTGGAGCAGAGGCTCAGGGAGCCACTCCATACATCACTCAGAGGGATGAGCCACAAATTCTAAGGTCTCTGCCTGTCCCTGTCGTGCTCAAGGGTAAACTTGCCGTGGCCGTGGTGCACAGCCACTCCTTCCTGCTGATGGCTGTGCTGGCTCAGGACTTGCTCAGTCAGTGACAAATCTGTTGTCTGTTCAGCAGCAACTATTGACTGAGGCCGTGCAGGGTGGCTGTGGAGTTGGAAAAGTTTACAGCCAGGCTCTGCTTGGATAAACTTCGTTGAGGACAAGACAGAGAAGTCTCATGCCGAATGTCAGCCAAGGGAGGGGGCTGCCGCAGCGTGGAGCATAAACACCCACCCCCAGTGGTCCCACTTCATCCCCCCCAGATGGACGGACTCTCCTGAGCAGGGTCTGGATGGTGGCTCAGATCCCCTGCCCCTACCCACTGTACACCTAGACCCCCAGGGGCTCCTGGTGCCATGCTCCTCTGTTGACCCGAGGTAAGAAGCGGACCAAGTCCATTCATTTGACCTTGAGTGGTGGTCAAGAGCACCCACTTTGGAGGGAGACAGACTGCACATGAATCCCTGTTGCTTTCTATGCTCACCGCATGATCCTGAACAACTTGCGCCTCCAACTTATTTGTAAAATGGGGTGATAGGCCCTGGCTGGGTGACTTACTTGGTTGGAGCATCATCCCATACACCAAAATGCTGGAGGTTCGATCCCCCGTCAGGACACACACCTAAGTTGCAGATGGTTGGCAGGTGCTGCCTCCTTGACCAAAGTATATGGCCCTGAGCCTCTTGAACAGGGGATTTCTCCGTCTCCCCTCCTGTGAGTGCCTTAGGTGAAAGTCAGAGAGCTCCCCTACCCCTGCAGGAGCTGAGGTGGGGCCAAGTCACGCCCTGGCCCAGCACGCAAGGCAATAGTCATTCTTTCCTTATTTCTTACCACTGAAACCCAAGGCCATGGTCCACCCACTCAGCCCTGCCTCCCAGTGGCTTTCTCTGAGTATCAGATACAAGAGGGCTGAGTGGAGTTCTGCCTGGGGAGCTCCAGCCTGGATTTGCTTTCTGTCGGCACTGCTCCATCCCCTTCTGAACTGGCATAGTAGCTTTAATAAGGATCCAGAGCCCTCGACACTCCAGAGCTACTGGCCACAGTCACAGAGAGGGAAAAAACAACAACAACAACCAAAGGCTCACTTTTCATGCAACAGGCTCAATTAATATCTGCAAAGTGGACCGTGAACAGTTTCCACCCATCCCAACCCCACATCCTGCCTTCCTTCTTATAGGGTGAGTGCGAGGTGCCCCACGGACCAGGTAATGCCACATGGAACAGGTTCTGAGCTGTGCCCTTCATCAAGAACCCCTCAGCTGAAAGGACCCACAGGAGATCCATCGGGATGCCCCCTAACTCCAGCACACGCACAGCCCCAGTGGAGCCCTGGGGCAGCACGTTCTCGTTTGTTGAGAATCTACAGCTTGCTGTGCCGCTGGGCAAGACCCTTCCCTTGCAAGCAGACCTGGGTGTCACAGTAGAGTGATGTCGCAGTGTGATATCTGAGGTCTGTGCAGCTCTCACAGCCGTTCCACTCTCCCAAATCCACCGTGAACTTGTCTTGAACAACACAGTTTCTTCAAACACTCAGACCAATCCCCTGCCACCTCCCCACTGCCGTTCCAGTGTCTGGGGTCTAATGCCTGGGCTCCAGCTCCCTCTGGCAAGACTTGCTCTGACTTCTGCAGCTGTAGTCACCATTTATAACACCATTTATTGAAAACTCCAGTTGAGACTGCAAGCTTGGATTGCACACCTGTTAGAATGTCAAACATAAAAAATACTGGCAATTACCAAGTGCTGGAGAACTTGTGGAACAACTGGCATTCTCCTGCATTGCTGGTGGAAATGCAAAAACAGCCTGCCAGTTTCTTACAAAGTTCATCACATGACTCAGCAACCTTACTCCTAGGTATTTACTTACAGAAAATTAAAAGCTGGTGTTCGCACAAAACCCTGTGCACAGATGTTTATAGCAGCATTACCCATAACCACCAAAAACTGGAAACGCCCCAGATATCCTTTAACAAGTGAATGGAGGAACGAAACGTGGTAGAGCTGTGCAATGGAATATTACTCAGCAATACGCAGGAACAAACTAGTCACACACGCAACGCCGTGGGTGAATCCCAGGTGCACTCTGCTGAAAGAAGCTAGCCTCAGAAGATTCCAGGCTGATGATTCTATTTGTAGAACACTCATGTAGAAAGCAAAACTATAGGGACAAAAAACTGATTCGTTGAGGCCGGGGGAGGGACTGAGAACCACAGGCCAGCACGCTGGAATTCTCTGGGGCGTTGGAATTGCTCTGTGTCCTGTTTGTGGTGGTATTTCCAAGAGTCTATGCACGCATTAAAGTGCATAGAATTGAACCAAACTTTTTCAAAGTTAATTTTACTGTATATAAGCTACCAATTTAAAAATAAATGGAAAATTACCTTTAAAAAGAAAGTCCATGCTTGCATTCTTGAGAGGTGAACTGCTTGGGTTCAAGTCCCAGGTCAGCTACATTAGTTCGTGGTTACCTGTTGGTCTGTGCCTGCTCAGCATCCACTCCCCCTCTGGTGATATGCTGTGATTTTCTTCTGGGGTGGGGGTCAACCCTCCACCACTCTCAGTCTATGCGTTTGGGAAATACCAGCCACCTCTGCGTTGCTGGAAGCAGACTGGCCATCTCTGGGCTCCAGTGTGAGCATGTGGCCAAGGCCTAATCAGCATATCCCCTCCCCCAGCCACAGTGATTGGTTACAGACGAGGCACAAGACTCATCAGTCAATATTAGTTAAACATGGGGCTTTTTCATGTTGGAGGTTAGAGGAGGCACTCTATCCACTGAATTCCTAAAGGTGGTAACAGCGCTGCGCATAACTGATTGTTAAATCCTGTTCCCAGCATTTTACACTTACGAACTCACCTGATATTTGCAGCAGCCCCACAAACTAAGTCCTACTCTTATCCCCATTTCACAGACAAGGAAACTGAGGTCAGAGAGGCTGACTAACTTGTCCAGGACTGCAGAGCAAGGCCAGAGTTTGACCCAGGGACTCTGACTTCAGAAATGGAGCCTTTAACCTCTATGTTATTTTTCTTCTTGGAGCAGGAGTCCGTCCGCACTGTCCAAAGCCACACTGGCACAAGCAGGGAAGAGAGGAATTCCTGAAATCATCATTTGAGCTGTTGGGTGAAAGCGACATCTCCACTCTTCCTGGGAAATGTTCTGTTTGACCGTCTCTGAGCTGAAAAGGAGAACAATACATCCTTTAAAAGAAGGGTGTGGCTGTATCAGGTGAAGCAGGAGGTAAAGGGCCTTGGTCTCGGTTTCCACTCCGTTATTGACCTGCTGTGGGACCCAAGGTGACTAAGCACCTCAGTTTCCTCTTCCATAAAATGGGGATCATAACAGAACCCCAAAACTCACAGGGTTTTGGGGACACTCAATGATGTAGCACATGCAAAGCACTTAACAGGGCGCTTGGTACAATAAACTCTCAAGAAACTTTATTATGGTTAAACGTATGAGCTACACATGGATGTACACACCTGTGCGCACACGTGTATGAGGTCCGAGCATCAGGTTTCTGGGCCTGTCCCTCGTGCACCATATGTTAACATAGGTGACGTCATGACACATTGAAGAAACATTATGCATTAATACAGAAAGTGTGCTTTACATTGCTGACGCTTTATAATATGGAATTGGCCTGGACATTATTTTTCGGGCTGTGGAACAACACAGCAGCAAACATTTTCAATGGATCCAGGCGCTTGTTTACCACATTTCCTCCAATGGCCAGTTTTTGATGAATTTGGACCATTACGAGGTCAGGCCACAGGCCTGGTCTTTGAACCTGCTTTAAGCTCCAGGCTGCAGCCGGGTGCGCCCCCAGTCTCTGAGATGATGGAAGTCGTGGCCTGCAAAGGGGTGACGGGGGTGTCACGGGGGAGACTGTGAGCTTTGCAGTCAGAGAGACCTGGCTCTCACTCCCTGCTCTGCCACACCAAGCCTCATGGAGGTGATTGGTGATCCGAAAAATGTGTAGCCAGTGCCTCGCGCCTGGCATGTCCCCACAAATGGTAACAGTATTAGTGTCACTGAGTTTTGGCCCCTTCGCGACATCAGGAGCAAACCTTGGAAATATCGCACATAACCAGCAGCCCCCTTTCCATGCAGAGAGGCCACCACCCACCCTTCCAGCCCCAAGGGCCAGAGACTCCGTGGGAGATGCCATAGGTGTTAATGCATGTGAAGCACTTGGAACTGCGCCTGCTCCTGACGTCACTCCGCCGTCAGATCCCTAGGGGTCTGGGTCCCATGGTCACCAACAACTCCGAGGGAGGCTCTCAGGCAGCACTTAACAATCCGGAGTGTCCGATCCTGCTGATTCTTGAGGACTAGAGAATGCGGGCTTGGAAACAGCCCCTACCTTCGGCAGCAGATATTTCATCACAATAGGGGCTAAATCACAATTAGGATTCTCCGCACCGCCTCATCACTCACACGTGCCCTTTACTTCCGCTCCTGCCCAGACTCCCCACCGCACACGCCGCAGTGGTGCTTCTGCTGCGGACCCAGTCCAGGCACACAGGGCTGCTTGCATCTCTGGGCCGGCAACAGTGCCTCCACCCTGAAGACCCCGCCTGCACTGGACTCCAGCAAGCGGAGAGGACGCATTGGGCCCAGTCACTTCCCCTCCCCACCCCCGACACTCTCAATGTCTTCTCTCTCTTCATTCTCCAAAAACTTAAATTCCCTTTCTTCTCTCTCCCTCTCTCTCTCTCCCTCCCCCCCCCAAAAAAACAAAAACACTTTATCATTTCAGCAGGCAGCGTGGGGGGGATTTGCCAAACTGATAGCAATTCTTGGTGCTAATAATGTGTCAATTAAGATTGATTGTGCTGCTCTGGGAGGTTGGTGGTTTATGCTAATGTTTTAAAAGTCTATTTCCTATGCCTTTATGTTGCGTCGTTTCATTAGGTTTATTAAGAGCCCAATTGATACATTTCTTGTTGATTCCAAATATTCCTGAGGTGATTAATTCTGAACAATGGGGTTAATTAGTCTGCAGACTTTGGAACACTTCTTTAGGCTGGAGCTTAAGAAACAGTTTCCAGGGAATGTAATCTCCAAAAGAATTACATTCCTTTCTTCTAAAGGCAAGGGGGTGGGGGGAATTCTCCCTGGGGAAGAAGGGATAGCTGTGCACTCACGGAGAGTTAAATGAGTGTTAAACTCAAATGGGCCTCTGTGGTTTGGTTCTGCTTTTGAATGCCCCTTACCTTTATTTTCCAGCTAACAGGTAAATAGCTTGGATTTGGGAGGTGGGAGTACGGGAGGTGGGATGCATGAATCCACAGAGGGAGCAGAAAATGAGGACCTCTTTCCTGCCCCTTGAACAGATGTGTGACCTCGCCCCCCCCACCCCCACCCCAGCAGAGCCTCAGCCCCTGGACATTCCTTCATCCATGAAATGGGAACAATGACATCCGCCCTCCCCCAACCCTGCAGGCCCAGTGAGGGCGAGAGGAGATCACACGTGTCAAAGTCCTTTGAGAATAAAACCCTTTTCTTTTTTTAACCTTTGAAAGGTTAAAAAAGAGAGAGAGAGAGGCCCATTTTAGAAGTAGGCTTTTTTAAACTCTTTTTTTATATTATTATTTCCTCATGAAAGGGTTTCTTCTTGTAGCAGGGATTTTTCATCTCGTGTTGGAGAGAGAGAGAAAGAAAGAGAGAGAGAGAGTTTTAAAAATAGCTATTTTAATGAAAAGAACAGCTCCCCTGAAGAACTGGGCAGCCCTTTCTGTGGGCTTTGCCGCCGAAACTCACGGTCCAAATTGATTTTTTCCCCCTCTTCTTTAAAGGTAAGTGATGAAATACTGTGGGTTTGAAAGGGCTGACATTTTGGGTAGCAATTAAACTCAGCCCCATCTAGCCGCGCTGCAGCGGGTGGCGGGCCGCTCGTTAGGGCGGGCGGGCGGGCAGAGGAGTACGAGGCGGGCCCAGTGCCTCTCAGAAGAGACCAGGCCGCTGTCTGCAGCCAGGTAATTAGATTTAACAAGCTGGCCTGTCACCCTCCTTCCCACACCCACCTGGGGTCCCACCTCACACCCCTTCGCCCAGAAGGTGGCGGGCAAGTCTCAGATCCTAATCGCTGCCGTGATGGACGTGGGAGATATTAATGTTGAGTTGCTAACGACCATACCTGAGGCAGCAATAGTTAGGAATTCACAGCAAATGGAGATGGCAGGGCCGCTGGGTCATTAGAATCAGCCCGAGGGTGAGGCGCTTCCAACAGGTCAATGGCATGTGATTGCACAAGGGAGGGACCTGCTGGGCCGCTTGACACGTGTCCCCCTCCCTGTCCAGGTCACGTTCCCATGGAAATACAGCTGTAACGAGTCACACTTCCAGTATTTCTGCTCAGGAAATCCCTTTCCCAAATCCCCCTCCAGTGGTGACTTCGTGATCTCACCCAGAGAAACCCAAAGACAGGCCTGGCCGTGAAGGAGTCACCTCTGGAGACGGCTTCAGAGACCCTGAAGTGGACGAACACCTTCCTTCCGTTCCACCGTCCAGATGACTCCGACATGCAGCCAGAATTGAGGACCACCTATCTAGAGGCAGGTCAGTGGTTTGCCCAGCATTCAAAACCCAATGGGCACACGCCTGGAAGACCCTGTGTGTCTGTGTCATTGGCTGAAAGCTCCCAATTTATCCTAGTGGTAGCAAGCCTCAAGGGAAAGACAATCCAATCCATCCACTATGGTCTCTCTGCTGCACTCAATAGGTATACTGACCGCCTGGGGCAGTAAGAGCAAGTCAGTGCTCTAGCTGGACATTCAAGGCCTCTGGAACAGGAGCAACCTGGAAAATTCTGATCTAAACCCTGAACTGTCCTAACCTCCTTGGCAGCAGTGGCACCCTGCCCTTCCAAGTCTCCGTTCACCCATCTGTAAATAGGATAAGGTGGCCGATTTAAGCTCTCCATCCTCCCCAGCTTGAAAGGCCAGTGACTGACTCACCAAATCTGCTGGCTCGCTGACCAGTTCTGAGATGACCCGCTCTCCTACCAGTAGGCAGCGTACCCTCAGCACGCCAAGCTCCACAGCTCCTTTGCCCTCCCGTGAAATGCCCCCTACACCACCCACACCTGTACTGTTGAAGTCCTGACCCTTCCCCCAACCCCCAACCCGGGCCCAGCCAGTGGGTGGACTTTCTCACCAAAGCCCACCAGGACGTGCCCAGCCAGAAGCCCTGTCCTTGCTCTGGGCACCTGGTTCAGCTGTCTTCCAGGCTGGCGGAGGTGATGACGGGTGCAAACCGCCAGCTGAGGAAGACAGGGGAATCACAGAGCACCTGGCTCTCCAGGCCCGCTCAGCCCCGATCTCACTGGTTGTCCCCAGCAAGGAGACCCCTCTGCTGTACAAGCACCCACCGTACAGTGGGACGATGAGGTCTGCCCAAGGCTACGCAGTTACTGATGGTCAGAGCCAAAACTTGAATGGAAGACTGACTCTAAGTCCAGGATTCCCCTCGCACTGGTCAGATGCTTCTAGATGTTATTGCTGGGTCAGTTTAAAAGCTTTAACCGCTTGTGGGTCTCCCCGCCCCTCCAACACTTGTATACGCATGCACACAAACACAAACACACACTCAACAGGCACTGTTTGAGTCCTCCTTCCCAAGAGTTCATCAATGTCTGGCTTTGTCCCAGGCCTCTGACCTGCACTAACACCCCCGTCACCGAGAGGCTTGGGGGAATACGAGGTCTGGGCTACCAGGGAGGATGACCACCAACCCCCACCAACAGCCGCCCAGAAAACACGACTCGTTGTGAATCCGCACAGATGCCAGCCAGCAAGAAGCAGGTGAGGAGAGCAGCATCTGATGTGGAGGGCCCTGCAAGAAGGAGGGAAGGAGCAGAGGCGAACGTGGGAAAGGGGAGCCCGGGGAGGAAGGGGTTCCAGCATGAACTCAGCCCTCCCGGGTGCGGGTGCGGAGTCCCTTACAGACCTGCCCCTCCACGCTCTCCACCGAGGGAAGAGATGACGGGGCGGGAAGCAGGGATCGGCCAGTCCCTGCACCCCACCGTCTTCCCCTGCTCCTTGCCTTAGGAAGGACAACAGACCCGAGGGGCGGGGGATCCCATCTGAGACAGCTCCAGGAGATGAGGTGGCCATGTGGAACAGCCTCTAAAATAATTAGAGGGATTGAAGACGGCCAGTCTCAGTTCTCCCCAGCCCAGCAGCATCTGTTCAACGAACTGAGCACTCACATCATGCACTTTAAAAGGAGGTTATTTCTCATTTTCTTATCTCCTCCTAAGATCTAGTCAGTGAAGTGGGAGTCTAATCACTGTTCTCTCAACTTCTCTATATCATCTGGAGTGGAGGCCTGGGGGCATGCTAATACTTAGACATCACTTCCATTTTTACTTCTACAGTCATGTCTTGCTCAACCACGAGGAGCCAAGAAGTGTGGTCCTACTGTGTGCTCAGACGTGCTAAATTAGATTTGTCCCTATTGACTCCCGAGGGAAAGATTCATCTGGTAGGAGACTGGGGGGAAGGAATGTGAACCAGCCCCCCTGGGCTGCCTCCGGAGGCGAGGCCTGCAGCTGTCCGGCTCTGGCTGTGCCTGGAGAAGGGCCCAACTGTGGCCACACTCCCAGGCCACGGTCTCCATGACTCCAGCTGCCCAACCCTTGAGTTATTGCTCAGTTGGTTCCAAACCAGCTTGAGGACCAGAGTACAGTTATTGCCCTAAGCCCTAAACAAATGAAGAAAACTAACTCTCTTGTTTCCTCATTCACTCAAGGTGAGATCATAACTAAACGTAAAGAAATGTCCCATACTAGTGACTGTGGGAAGGAATAAGATGGCGGAGGGTTTGGAGATAGGAGTGGGGATGAGATAGGGTGGGAATGTAAAGGTACAGGATGATATTAGGTTGGGGTTGTTTGAAATGGGATAGGGCGGGATGGGGAACCAAGACCCAATGGCAAAGAAGCCCCTCTGTGCAGAGCTAGGCTCCCATCTCAGGATGCACCTTTCACGCTCCACGTCCCCACCAATCTGGGTGGAACCAGGCAGCCCCTTCCCCGATTGCTCAGCAAGTGCCAGAACCAGGAGAGGGAGCAGACGACTCTTCAGGAGGTTGGCACCGGTTCCAAGCAATCTGTTCCCAACTTCCTTCTGCGTGGGTGGTGGCGGCACGTCCCCAGCCAGCCCCGGCGCCTCTCACCAGCCGTCAACGCACCCTCACTCTCTCCTTGTGTGTGTTGTCAGATCTTCCCAATATAGCAGCCTGGAGTCTGTCAACAGTTCTGTTCCGTGCCTACTTCCCCTCACCAAAGGGTGCCAAGTCTGCTGTCCCCTCCCTCGATGGGCGCCTCTCCTGTCATGACTTACCCTCAGCCCTGGAAAGCAAGGGCACACCACCTCCCTGGAGGACATGGGCTGGGGAAAGCCATTCTAACTTCCATGGGTTACTGGGCACACAGGATAGGACCCGTGCCAGGAGGCATTTGAGTGACATTAAGGAAGAGAAAGCCAGGGGACTTGAAGATTGATTAGATGAGGCAGCAGGGAGAATGGAGCTGAAGGTGACACTCAGATCTGACTTGAAATGATTCGAGGAAGATGATCCCAGTCCCCGAGCTGAGAGACCAAAGAGAAGGAGACGTGTAGGGATGGAGAAGGAGACAAGAGCTTGAGATCCAGGGAGTCTGGGATGGCTGTGGGCTCCTGATGGGGATGCCTTGCAAGCATATGCAGACTAGAAGCTCGGGAGGTCTGGGCATGCAGAAAGTGCCAGAAGGTGAAATGCAATTGCCCACAGGAAATGCAAGACTCACCCGCTTGGTCCAACAGCCTCATGCAACTGGGTGTCATCAGTGCAGCAATCCCAGGGGCTCACTTTGCAGAGGCTCCCCGTGCACCCTGTGGGGGGCTGCAAGGCCTGGGCCGGGGCTGCCACGTGGACGTGCCTCCATCCCTGGACGTCTATGGCTATGTCGCATCAGCTGCCTTCTCTTTCCCTGTTTGGTTGTGTGTCTGGACGACAGAGCGTGACCTGGTCTGAGCATCCAGAGGCCTGGGTCCCAGTCCTAGCTCCGCCAATGATGGTCAACAATCTAAAGTCATTTTCTCTCAGCCTCAGGCTCCTCGACTGTAAAATGGGACCAAAGGCCACTAGGGCTAAACAAGGCAGCGCCTGCAGGTATTTCGCATGTGTGATGGCTGGGGTGAAAACTGCCCGAAGACCTGGCCAGGTCCCCTCAGCCCTGTCTCCCACCCTGACCCACCGCCGGACCCATGGCGGCTCCAGGAGTGTATGGCACTGTGTCCCCATCCTCTGGTGCCACCTCCAGGGAGGCTCCAGGACACTGCCCGGATCTCCTAAAGCTTTCACAGACCCCACCCCGCCACCCATGCTTCCCCAGATGACACCACGGGTCAGAAGTCCCCACTAATAATGCTCAGGTGATGACATTTATCGCACACGAGGCAGCCCCTGCGTAGCATCCAGAGTTAGCAGGAAATGACAGGCCAAGCAATCCACTCTTTACAGTGCAGCTGGGGCAGAACATGTGGAAGGGTCCCTTACCGGCCCACAGAGGTGGTCAGACCCCTCCTCTCCTCCCCTCCCCCCCCCCCGACTCAAACGCTGTCTCACAAGGACCCCTGGGTCAGCCCACCTGAGCGTCCCTCTTCACCGAGGGGCCAGGAGAGAGGGGAAGAGAGGCAGAGAGACAGGCTGCGGTCCTCCTGGGCCGCTGTCTCTTCATTTCAGGAAGGCGGAGAGGGTGGGGGTTGTAACCTGGACTTCGAAGATCAGCTCATGCGCCTGAGAAACGGGCTGTTGCCTTTGGGCCGAAGGGACAGCGTCACACAGCGCCGCGCGCAGTGGGAGTGCGCGCACTGTGTTTGCTCAGCCTAGTCCTCCGTGGGAGAAAGCGCTTCATCTGGGGACCGTGCCTTCCCCCCACACTGAGACCTGGCTGCCGCTCAGAGGACCCTGCCCCCGGCCACTTGGGCAGAGTGTGACCCAGCTCAGGACAATAGTGAGTCTCCTCTGAGGTCTGTCCGATGGGAACCAAAGGAAGGCAGTGAATCGGGGAACCTGTGAGGCAGGAGCTGCTGATGGCCTTGGTTCCAGTCCCTGGAAGGAGCCAACCTTCAGGAGTACAAAAAAATAAAATAAAATAAAATAAAATAAAATAAAATAAAATAACCAACTCGGAGAAGAAAGAAGACCCAGAGAGGAGGGAGGTGGTCCTGCGGCTTTTGAGTTCCTGGTTGCAGGGGTCCCCTGAGACCCAGGTTCTGTGAGCCAATGAAATCTGCTTTTTGCCTTAGCTGTTTCCAATGGAGTCTGTCGCTCGCAACCAGCCTCCCACTACACTGTTAGAGATGTGTTCTCTCCAGTGACTTTCTGGAGGCAATTCCCCCACCTGTGCTGTCTACTGCAGGTCACTCCAGACAGTGTGGCCTAGAGACTTGGAGCACACCGGATGCAGTAAGGGACCCTTCCACCCAGGCGCCTGTCTCCCAACAGCTGCAGAACCACCGGCCCTCTCTGCCAGCCTTGTAGTTCTTACTCTGCTGCCCTCTGCTGCTCCCTGCTGGCCAAAGCTGCCATGCACTCAACTCCCGGGGCCCAGGTTAGGTTGGGGGGCTACATGACAGGGACAGATATTAGGAAGCAGAAGGCACAAGTTTGAGCAGAGACAGCTTCTCACAGCACCAGACCACTAAGAATCTTATCTCTAGAAACAAAAGCTGGGAAAGATTCCTACTATATTACAGGCAGACTAAGAGTACTTCTGCCTTCCTAGGGTGAGGATAACATAGTAACATAAACTGCAAGTTAGATATTGCAGATGTTTTCTTCCGAGTGAGAACCTCGAGGCAGGTTTCCCAGGAGGCTGCAATAATGGAACAGGAAGACAGAGAGCTGAGGAGAGCTCTCGGAGAGAGCTTGAGAGAGCAACTGAGTCAGGAAAACAACAGGAGCGAAGAGGAGAGTGGGGAAAAGCTGGAGTGTAGGCTGAGAAGGGGTGGGGGGAGGTACTGCAGTAATCCCAGGTGCCCGAGAGCACTCCGAGAAGCAGATGGCGCCCCCCAAAACAGAGCAGCCTCTCTGGATGCATATCGCCAACAAATGCCGAGGGAGGAAAGGATAATTCATTGTTTACAGTTTACAGAACACTTTAGCACATGATATCGTATTTGATTTCACGCCACCTGATGAGATAACTGCTATTATCTTAATGTTTTTTCTCACAAGGTAATAGAGGTTCTGAGAGATTTAGTGGCTTGACTGAGACAATAATCTCTCTAAAAAGCAGAGCTTAGACTCGAACCTAAGGCCAAGTCCAAGGCCAGGGTGCTGAATGAGACCACCTCCATATGATTGGGGTTGTAGCTATGTTGATCTATCCATACAAGGTCAAAGCACAGGCTTCTGTGGGGTCAAGGGATGGAACCAAGGTTGACATTTGACCTTGTCGTTTACATACTACGTGCCTTTGGACAAATCACTTCACTGCACTGAGTGTCCCGAACAGGGGTATCTCAGGGGGTTGTTTTAAACAACATAGGTCAGTGTATGTAAATCACCCAAAGTGGGCTGGACACTCAGAGATGTGATTATAATAGTCACAAAACTTAGCACACGCGTATTTCCAAATGTAATTCTCCCAGATGACTAGTCTGGTTTTGTCTTTTCCTGGTGAAATCAAGTCCAAGGGGTCTCCCCATAGCCCCATCTCCTCATTTTACCCATAGCAGAGAAGACCCTGGAGGTACCTTCTCTCCGAAGCAAGTGGGTTGCTTCCATCCTCACTTCACAAGTGAGAAGCTGAGGTTCAGACAAGTCATTCCTTCAAGGTCACACAGACAAGATGTGGTAGAACCAGGATGTAAGCCCACATCTTTCTGACTCCATGATAGCAGAGGAGATAGCCAGATGGGGTAGCTTTGGGCTATATTTAGGAATACAGCATGCAGGGCTTACTTACTGACAGATTGATTTGCTGAAGGTTTTTGGCTTGAGCGACTCAGTGAGTGATGGTGCCATTTTCCGAAATGGGAAGACTAGAGAAGAAACCCATTTGGGGGTGGGCAGAATCAAGGATCCTGCTTGGGCAGAATTAGGCTTGGAGGCCCGTTACACCCTCAGATGGAACTTCTGGGTAAACGCTGTGGAACTCAGTGGTGAGGGCAGGGTGGGAGATACCAGCATCAAGATGATGCGTGAAGCCAGGGCACTAGCACTGTCCTGGGGGAGAGTGAACACAAAGCAGAGGCCCAGGACAGAGAGGCTGGGCCCTCCAGGATTTGGCCACCCAGCAGGGGAAGGGAAGGACCAGTGAGCCGGAATGTGGTGTCCTGGAAGCCGAGAGGAGAGCATGGTTCAAGGAGAGAGTGGACAGGTCTGTTCAATGCCCGTGAGAGGCCAAGTGAGATGAGAGCCCAAAGGCAAATAGCGGAGTCTGGCCTATGACCTTGAGTAGGGCAACTACCAAGTGCAGCACCCACCCCGAGCGCACCCATTCCCTATTTTCGTCCCATCCCTCCTCCTCTCATGCACTCTTCATTGGTGAGATCAGGAAAGCCACAGATGTAACGGACTTTGGGATTTACAGCCTACCAGAATGTCATTCCCACTCCCAGCCACTCGGGAAGGGGCTAACCACATAAGCAGATGACAAGGATAGAGGAACAGAGATTTTCACTGGAGATTTTAGCAAGGAAGACTGGGCCGTCTCTCTGTCATTTTTAAGGCTGAAAGGTTTCCATTTCAACCCTCACTCATGCCACTATTCAGCAAAAAAATATTTGTGCTCTTCCACTCTGTGATAGGTGCTATTGGTCCCTGGGGACATGGCCATGAACAAGAAGTTGCTTTGACCTTGACCCTGGGGAGCTTCAAGTGAGGACAGACAGAGGAAAAACTCCTTACAGCAGATCATTGTCATATCCTGGTAGAAGGATATATGAGGGGCTCCGGGAACATAGTTGAAGGGTCAGGGAGAGCTTCACAGAGGAGATAAGACTTGGTCTTAACCTTGAAGGAGGAACAGGAGCTGAGCCGGCAGACTGTGGGATTACCTACATCCCGACAGGGAGCGGAGGCACGAGAGAGTCTGTGAGGACTAGAAGACTTCGCGGAGCAGGCTGGAGCAGAGTCAGTGTGTGGGCTCCGAGGGGTGCAGGGCGCAGGATTTGAGGGATTTTAAACGTGAAGCTAAGAAACTTGAACTTCACTCAGTAGGTCAGCATTTCCCCAAGAATTTCCTGAGAAACACGGACCCCCAATTTGCTCTGCAAAATCAACGGATCAATAAATTCTGGGATCAAACATACTTGGGACCTGCTGCTGAGGAGACCCTTCCTCTTGGAGATTCGCTGTGTTCGTTAGCATTTAAAGGCTCAGAAAAAGCCAACAATGAAAAGAAAAAGGGGGGTGGGGAGAGAGCAAAGAAAACTTACCTTTTACTTTTCTAAATACACATCCTGCACTACCCTTGGTTCGTGTAACGCACACCGGCTTCCCCACACCGTTCATAGTCCTCAGTCACGCAGTGAGAAGAGCTGGGCCAGGAACTGGCGTTGTTGGCATTTTAAGCAGGTGAGTAAGTGGTTCGCCTGGAGGCTGGAGGGTGGAATGGTGGTGGTTAAGGGGCCCATTAGCTCCAGAACCCACGGATGGGGTCCAAGTTGACACCTTTGCCCTGGGACTAAAAGTATCTTACCTTAGGGGGAGCAGCTGTAATCATGTCAACAATAAAAAGAAATAACTTTTTAAAAGAGTATCTCACTTCATTTATTTAGCGATTATATATATATATATATATATATAGTGAGCACCTTCTCTGGGCCAGCTGTGTTGTGACTGGCAATACAAGGAGGGTGGTGGGGGCAAATCAAACATGATCCCTGCTGCTTGGTGCTTGCTGGCTTGCAGACATTATTCGCATAATCACATAGGTTGCGATGTGAAGGAAAAGGACATGGTCTGTAAGAAGGGGACCTGAAATCCAGGAGGAGTTTCCTTAGTAAGCCTTACCTGGGCTGGGATTGGAAGGGCAGGCAGGAGTTCCCTAGGCCAGGAGGGGCAGCATGGAGAAAATGGCACTCTGAGTAGAGGGAGCAGCACGTGCAAAGGCCCTGTGACCGGAAGGTGAACACTGCCATTCTCAGGCAATAGGAAGAACAAGAAATGGTTGCATGCTGATCATTTGGTAACTTTATTTGCAGTCCTGTTTATGGCTATATATGTCTAGTCACAAATTAGAAATAAAACGTCCCCCCAAGTGTGAATTCGAACACTGTGGGGGAAAAGGATGTCCAGAAAATTGACCAGAGGGGCAAACAGCCTGCCCTGGAGATTCCGGCTTCGCAAAGGAGAAAGTGAAGAGTGAAGAGGGCTCCCTGGGGCCTGACAAAAACAGGATGGGTCGGGGGAGGGCCCAGCCTGTCTCGTTAACACAACTGCTTCAAATCCAGTCCGCTGGGCCGAGCCTCCATGCACCTGTGGGTGCCCATTTTAGCACAGAAAACCGCCCTCCTCGGAAGGGGTCCTCTCCATCAAGTCCCGAGCACCGAGTGTGAGTCAAGCCCTGTGCTGGGTGCTCTGCTTAGGTAACCTCGCATTGCCAAGCACCTGGACGTCCCCGCAGTGGCCCATCTTGTGGGGTCGCCCTTATTGTACTACGGGAGTAGAACACCCCCAACCTGCACCCTGCAGGTGGTTGGAAACCTGCAACGCCAACCATGCCTGCAGGACGTGATCTCTCCCAGATACCGCTCAGCCGGATTCTCCTCCCACCCAGGTCCCGCTTTCTGCTTCTGGAGTCTTCTCTCTGCCTCGGTCTAACCCAAAGAGCTCCGCACCCCTTCTTTCCTTCGGCTCCTCAGTGAACCACCAACACGATGCTGCTCCACACGGGTGAGCTTTCCTGGAAGTTTGGAGACGATGGCCGTGGCGATGCAGCACGGCAGGTGCGTGACTTAGAAGTGACCTCACGCTCCTGAACCTCGGCCGCTCCCGGTAACATTTCGTTGCCACCTCTTACCGACAAGCCCATGCGTTCTCACCGTGTCACGCAGATTCTCTGCTCTCAAAACCCTCCTTACATCTCTTGCCTTACACCCTGGGGGAGCACCCACTATCTAGGACGTCACGAGCTGGGTTCGCCAACAAGCGGAGTTGAGGGGAGGATTTGGGTACAGGCAGTTCGTGTGGAAGGTGCTCCCCGGAAGCAGAGGTCGGGGAGTAGAGGAGACAGGGAGGGAAGAAGCCCACTTGAAGGATGTTAACGAGCAGGTCGCCACGGTGGGCACCTGAGCTCAATCCAGCTGGGGCCCTCTGGGGGATGGTGTGGACCACTCGAGGGTCCGAGTAGCCATCTTTATCCTCCATTTCTCTCCACTACTGCTGAGGGCTGCTCCCGGAGCCATGGACTCCAAGCTGCTCCTGGGGCAAGGCAAACGAAAGCCCTCACTGAGTCAGAGGGTCACGGGAACTCGAGGGGGCACAGCACTGACCGCTAGGCACAGGGGCAGGGTGGGCACCACAGCACCTGCTACAACGGAACAGGCAAGTTCATACACAGTTCGTGCCCTTGAGCGGGGCAGGCAACTTGCACTCCAGAAACAGCCTTCAGGGTATGTTGCGAAACATCAAGCTATGTTGCCCCCTCTCTCTCCCCTGGAGAATAACGATGCCTCTTTCCCAAGTGATGGAAGAGTGTGCATATCTCTGCAAAGGGCAGTTGCTTCTCTACACCATGAGGCAGTCACGACCCATTTTATAAATCATGTGACTGTGGCCGAGAGAGGCAGCGAGGGAGTGGCCAAGCCGAGATCCCTGCTGGCTGCCAGGAAACACCCCTCCTCCACCTCCAGGTCTCCAAGGGCCTGAGCAGCACTCAGGTCCACAACTTTTAATAATGACCAACACGTCAACAAAATTGTGCATTTTCAATTCCATCCTTCTCACTAGCCGGACGAGGGTACTATCATTGTGCCCATTTCACTGACAAGAAACCAGAGGCACAGATAGATTTAAGCCACGTGCCCAAGTTCCTACGACTTGACCCAGGGCTGTCTGAATACAAATTCCAGGCCCCACAACCACCCCCTTAAGTCCCTTGCCATGCCAAGTGTGGATGGCTCCAAGGCAACACCCTCTCTACCAGCCATCAAAGAATGTAACTGCCCCAGAAGGGGCACCGGAGGCATGACTCGCAGAGGCAAAGGGCAGCCCGTCATCCCAACTGACCCCATCACCAGGGGAGCCCAGGGGGCAGGTGCTGCCCGGCTTCCCTCCCGCAGCCAGAGTGATCATCCTAAGACACACATACGACCAACTGCTCCCCACTTAAATCTTCAGTGACCCACCTGTGCCTCAGGACCAAGGACAAACTAGGGAGCACGGAGGATGTCACTTCTCACCGCCGAGGCCTGCCTCCCTGGCCTGCCTCACATCTTACCTCCTCCTGCAGATACTCCCCAGAGCCACAATCTCAGGTAGGGGCTCCCCAGAACCTCCCGCCACAGGTGCCCTGCCAGGCAGGGCTGGGATCCGAGTTGTCCCTGCAGCCTGCAGCCCCGTCGAGAGACGGAGGAAAGGAACGTAGTGGGTCCTGAGCCCTGTCTTTCTACAAGAGAGGGTTTTCATCGCCGGAAAGGCAGCTGGTGGGGAAGGAGCCGCTGGCACCTTGTCTTGAAGGAGACAGTGCTGGTGCAGGAAGGACAGGTACTGTCAGCGAGAATGCCACCTCCCTTTTGCGACCTTTACCAAAGACATTTTCTCTGAATGCCACGTTGATTAGACACAGGACTGAGGGCGGAGGAATTGCTTTAAAATGGAACTAAAGACAAGGCAGACGGACAGACAGACAGACATCATCCATGCTGGTGGTGGTGATGCGCCAGCCTGGCCAGGGTTTCTTCTCTCGGACGGGGTCTCCCAGTCAGGGCCATGTGTCTCCTTCAGAGTGGGGCTCCCAGCACCTCCATGCTGTTCTCCACCCTGGGGTTCCACAGTGAGCTGAGCCTGGAATGGACCCTCAGACCAACCGACTGACTGACTAAGATCCAGCGCCCTGGGGACCCCCAGGCTTGGAGCATGTGGCCTGCCCAACCCCATCCCTCAGGCCCAGTCTGAGTCACCCGAGGATCTGAGTCATTCTGGGTCCACCCCATGCTGGAGACATCCGCCCTAGCCTCAAGGAGCTCTAAGTTTCATGAAGAAGACATGTAAGTGCACAAACATCATCAAATGGGGGTCTTGGTGCCGTGACAGGTTCGAGGTAGAGGCCTGTCCCGGAGGAGGCCACCTCTAGATAGAGAGTCACGAAGGGCTTCCCGTGAGAAGGTAACATCTGAGCTGGGCTTTGAGGGATGAATAGGAGGTTGTAAAACTTTTTTTTCTTTCTAGGAGACGTTGTTTCCAAGAACAGAATGGGCTGCGTGCATGAGCTGTGAGCTCCCTGGCACTGGAGAGGGCAAGGTGGCTCTGAGTCCCCGACCCTCAGGTCACCTTCAGCGCTGTGTGTAGCACGGTCAGGGCGCTGGGGGGCAAAGGGTGAGCGCGGATCTCACTCCTGCTTCCTGCTCCCAGCTTTCCTCCACGGCTCCCTGGCGTCGCTGACGATGCAGCACACGAGGCTCCTTCTGCTCCCGGGTCTGCTGCTGCCGCCGCACACGCGGGAACCAGGCTCCACGCGTTAGGGCCCAGGCCCATGGTGGATGCTCCTCCCCTCCCCCCGCACGTGCACGTGCACGCAGGCACCGCCCTCTGAACCTCATCCCCCATCCTCCATCGCCAACGCCCCAAGGACCTCCTTCCCCTCCTCGGCTGACCTGCTGTGACCCCACAGCTCTTCCTGGCACCCCCGGAGGCTCCTCTCCTCCCACGGACGCTGCCATCACACATCGCATCCTGAATGCCGAACAGCTTTCACCGGGGCCCCTGGCTCTGCAGCCTCCCCAGCACCTCAGCTGCCAGCTCTGTCTTCACGCCTCCCAGAGGAGCAGCTGTTAGCGAGTTCTGGAGGCTGGGATGGGAGGGACAGAGACAAGAGACAGCAGGGGAGACTGAGGGGAAGCAGAGACAGAGACTGGAGAAGAAGGGCGAGGGAGTCAGAGACCGCCACGCAGGGAAAGTAGGAGAGGACAAGCGGGTGAGGGAAGACGGAGAAGGCGAGAGGCTGGGGCAAGAGGCGGAAGGCAAACCTGAGGAAAGGGGAGAAAGCTCCGATGCACCCGCTGGAGTACATTCCTGCCACTCAGGGAACTGAGACACCAAGAACCGGAAATGCCGGCTTTGTCACACTCTCTGCTGAGGAGTCGAGTCAAGGGAGGATGACCTGACGAGTGTGCTGGGGAGGGGCTGTGCTCACACAGGGCGCCCAGTATCCCAGGACCAGGGAGGTAGGGGAGCAAGAAGAAGCATTGACAGCTTAGCACATGAGCAGCACAAATACACACCTGCACACACAGACACAGAGATACACACACATACGCACAGAGACATCACACATATAGACATGTGCACACTCAGAGACATAAGTGCACACACACACACCTCAGGGCCTGAGTGGGTGGGTGGTCCACGGCGTGTCAGGGAGAGGGAGGGTTCTTCTTCCCCACAAAAACCACAGAGGCCAGGTCAACCCAGGCTCCCCCACCCCTTGGGGATGTGTGTGTGTACACAGGGCACAGGGGTGCCCAACCGTTTCCCATCAATCAGAGTCGTGGTGAAGCTGCCCCCCGCCACCAGCCCTCATCACAGAGGACAGGGAGGACCCACAAGGGGAAGGGGCTGCCCAGGGTTCCTCACCCAAGCTGCACGAAGCAGTGACTGGAGCCTGGGTCTCCGGGCCCTGGCTTCCACCCGGCCGCAGCTCCTCTCCGGGAACCAGCCTCGGGGATGACAGTGGGGACTGGGCAGACGGCGGGCACAGGAGCCTCTCCTTGCCTCTCACACCAGTGGGGGAAGCCTCCTCTCCCAGCTCTTGGCCATCACAGCCCAACCCCTGCAGGCGCCCCGAGGTGGAGCCCTGGGGCCCATCTGCTGCTCCCTTCGAAGAATGCAGACTGCCGCTCTCCTCCCGGCCCTCAGCAGGCCAGGCAGGCGCTCTCTGGGCTGGGGGAGATGATCTCGGCTCAGACATCACCTGTCCCCGACAGGCCTGGGTCAGCTCTGTCCTAGAGCTGGCTTTTTGGGGGACCGGGAGGCAAAGAGGGGGCCTCAGAGTGGGAGAGGGCCCCGCAGGAGGCAGAAGCACGAACAGGACGGAATGCAGAAAGACTGGGCTGGCTACACAGACCCAAGTCTCCCTGAAGACCCAGAAATGCTGCCCGACAAGCCCCCTCTGATGCTACCCGTGCTGACCCCATGCCGGAGACTAAGGACAAAGACGCCGAAGGCCCTGGCCACCACCTGCAAACTCTTATTAAGCTGTTTCACCAGAGAGGGAGCTGAGCCCAAGCGCCAGGCCTGGAATCCCAGTCTGAGCACTTCAAAGCCACCCTCTCTTCTGCACCTCCCTGCCCGCCAGTGTCCCTGTGCAGAGGCTGATGACGGAGGTCACGTTAGAGCAGGCATTCCTCGCAAGGAGAGATCATGTTTGCTGGGTGGGGGGAGGGAACGTTTTTATAAACTCGCATAGTTACAGTTTCACCCCCGAGCCTGCAGCTAAGGTTTCAGGAAAGCCAAGCAGGATGGCGGATGGAGGAACCCTGGGCACAGGGCCAGACTGACTGCCTGTGTGACGTGTGTCCCCGTCTCCCTGTCCCCGAGGTGGGGGTGGTGGACGCGTACACATGTAAACGTCCCGTGAGGTTTCCATGAGAGGACACCGCAAAGCACTCAGAACGGGCCTGGCCCATAACAAGCGCTTGATAAATGATAGCTCCCGGCGTGGTGCAGGGAGAAGCCCGTCTGCAGCACGGAGGGAGAGACAGAGCTCGCGCAGGCGGGAAGAGGCTGAGCGGCAGGGCAGGGGCTGCCAGACAGCACCTCGGGGTGAGCTCTGCCTCGTGACATCCCTACCACCCCCCTGGCCATCACGCCTGAAGTGCTTGGTGAGACAGCAAAGTGCCATCTGCATTCTTCAGCCAAGTGGACTGGAGGTGAAGAGGTAGGTAGGCACCAGAGGCCTGCAGGATGTTGGGGCAATCCTGGCAAAGGCCCTGGACTTCGCCAAGTCGTAGGAATTAGGAAATTCCCCCAAACTGTAACTCAATGCAAGAGCAGGGAGGCTTCCAGCTGACGTGTGGGTTGGACAAAGCAGTGAGGCTTGTGCAATGCCAAAGAGTTGGTGGTGATAGTAGTGACCGTGGACCCACCCAGTACTCACCAGGTGCCAGGCACTAGGCACAGCTTTTAGACACACTGGTTTATTTAGTCCTAAATGCAATCCTATGCCTTGGCACCATTATTAGTCCCGTTTTACAGATGAGAAGACCTGGGAACGGAGAGGTTGAATGACCTACCTAAAGTTGCACAGCTAACCACTGGTGAGGCCGGGAGGCAGACCCAGAAAGTCAGGATCCAGAGTCCACCTTTTCAGCTACTACTCTTGTAGCCCCATGTAGCCCCACAGAGTGGGTGATGAGGGGCATGAATGAGAGAGAGGCACACAGGGGTCCCAGGAGCAGAGTGCCCCCTGAGCCTGACCTCAGGTCTACAGACATGGTCACAGCTTAAAGGTGAGGAGCCCTCGTATCTCTGTTCCCAGGTTCAGCATCTCTCAGAAGCTCCAGGGAGCTCAGGGTGGGTACCACTCCCTGCCAGGCACTGATCCCTGATCCCTGCGAAATGTCAAATGCCAGGGCCAGGCAACAGTGCCAATCTCGGCCAAACCTGTCACAGGCCAGCAGTTCTGAATCCACATGGCACGATCCCCCCAGCCAGGCCTTGCTCTCCACTAAACACTTGGCTGACCACATCCACCCTGCCCCCACCAGCACATCTCCCCTGGCCCCATCCCACTGCTCAGATAATGCCACCATCTGGGACCCATCTGCAGAGAGCCCGCCTGCTTGTTAGAGAGAGGGCATCTCCCATCTGCATCCCACAGGAGCATCCGGGACTCTGGAAATCTCAGGACGGGCAGGGCAGCCCCTGCCCCTGAGGGATCAGGACGTAAAATGCAGCCCGGTTAGCATCCTGCCAGAAAGGGTGCAGGTGATGCACTCAGTACGACGGCACAAATCCATGTGGTGTAAGGAGCATGGACTTTGGAATGATGCGAGGTCAAATTCTGGATTCACCCTCATTTGATGGGGGTTTGGGGCAACTGGTTTAGCTCCCTGAGCCAGTTCCTTTACCCATAAAATAGAGATAATATAGGACAGTCACCAGAACTCCTTCTCAATCATTTGTGTACACTCAGAAGGTACAGGAAAGATGTTTGTGGAATGAATGACTGCAGCCATTCTGCCTTCCTTCTTGCTGACAGAGCCCCAGTTCAGGTCAGATGCCAGTTGTGCCTGATCTCTCTACACAAGTCATAGCAACCCTGTCCTCCTTACAATGATTGGTGAAGGGGTGGGCATGTGACCCATTTCTAGCCAACGAGATATCAGGGAAAAAATCTGCTGGGGGTTGCATCCCTGACAAAAGGAGGGGCACGTATGCGTGGCGAGAGGAGCCACGCTCTGGTGACGTTCTTCCTCCTGCCACTTTCCAGGGGACTTTGGAGGAATGAGAGGTTTGGAGGCCACAACCAGCAACCACAAGTGAAAGTATCTCGATTGTTTGAGGATCACAGAAGAGAAAGAGAAGAGCATGGATCCCCGATGATACCACTGGGCTGCCAAATTAACCCTGCAGCCTCCTGCCGTGAAATGTCCTGTTCATTAGCAGCAAACGTCCACTAGTTCAAGTCACTTCTGGTTCAGTATGCGGATGCGCACGGCTGCAGACATTCCCCTCTGATACCGTGACCAGGGAGCGAGTGCGTGAGTGAATGAGCGAGTGTCTTGTGGCCTGAAAATAATTGTGCAAATGTTTGTCATTATCAACAATATTAATACAGTAACACCTCATTTATTCAACATCATCAGCAACAGGCTTTGCTCAGAAGAACATTTTCGAGATAATTGAAGTTTACCCCCTCTGGACACAAAATATAATTTTAACTGTTTTTTTTTTATTTTAAAAGAAATTATCAGAAATGTATCACATTCCCATATATCTCTCCCTTCTCTCTAGATCCCCCTCACACACATACCCCCCACTCATGTGCGCACACTCAGAGGAGGCTGACGAGAATTGATTAAACTTGGCTCGGACCCTGAGCTCACCCACGAACACACCGCTGAAGCGAGGTGCCGCCCCGCGTTGCCCCGGGGCTGGCAGAGGCGGGAGGCTGCAGGGTTCTGCTCTGATTTCCAGAGTTGCTACCCCTCCCTGCCACACCCCATAGAGCTGCCAGCTGTCGCAGAGTGACTGCCTCTTGCAGCCCTCCCCGCCTTGGACAGAGTTCTCAGGCCTGAGCTGCGAAGCCAGATTGTCTCCTTTCTAGACTTGCGTGCACCAAATGCGCTCTTTCAACCAGCCCTGTGCGAGGCACTGTTGTAGGGGTCGGACCCCGCGGGAGGGAAGGCCAGGCTCCCGTCCTGAAGGAAGGATCTTTATTTCACAAGTAGTTACCAAGCATCTTCCAGCTGATGCTGGAGAAGCTAAGAGTGAACAGCTTGGAGGCAAAGACCTGAGCGCAAGTCCTGACCCTGTTTACTAGTGGTACGACCCTGAGCAGGTCACATCGCCTCCCTGAGCCTCAGTTACCCTCATCTGTACAACGAAGCTAATAAAAACACCTTCCACATAGGAATGATACGAGGAATAACTAAGGACTGTGCTTAAGGCTGCTGCAACAGTGCCTTTTTCTTTGTAAATTCTCGACAAATGTGAGCTATTGTAATCATCCTTACCATGTACTGGGTTGTTGTTTTTCCTGAGTACTCGAGAACAATGGTTAATAGGAATGGCATGGCCTCTGCCCCCAAGATGGTAACAACTAATCTGATAGACCAGCTGTGTTCCTAATGCACAGGAATCGGTGTCCACGGGAGAGTCCCCACACGCGGAGGAGTCAGAAGCCCGAAAAGGGGCTGGAACCCAGACTGGAGAGACCGCACAGGCCTTCCAGGTGTCCGAGCTGGGACTAAAAAGTCAATGGGTGTCTTAGTTCCTTGGGGATGCCGTAACGAATTAGCACACCTGGGCAGCCTACAGCAGCAAAAACGTATTCTCCCAAATTCGGGTACCCAAGTTTAAATTCGAGGAGTCAGCAGAGCTGCACGGGCTCTAGGGGGCGACCGGCTCCCTGCTGCTCCCAGATGCCGCCAGCCGTTGGCATTGCTGTGGCTCCCTCACTTCGGTCTCTGCTTCCGTCTTCACCCGGCCTTCTCCTCTCCTCTGGGTGTACATGTCTTCTCCTCTTCTGCCTCTTATCAGGACACCTGTCGTTGGGTCTAGGGTCCGCCTGGGCCACCCAGGATGGTCTCATCTCAAGATCTTTAACTTAATTGACACCTACGAAGACCCTTTTCCCAAATAAGATCACAGTCCCAAGTCCTGGGGGTTAGGAGGTAGACATATCTTTTCAGGGGACACCATTCAGCCCATCACAGTGGGAGGGGGTGCCAGGCAAAGGGGAGCCAGACATGACCCCAAAAGATAGAAGCCCCTGCAGACCATGTGATGAGAGAAGGAATTCGGGGCGAGAGACGAGCGTGCCTGGCCCAGGCACAGTCGCAATAGAGGCAAGCAGCCCGAGGTTCCAGGACCCAGAGAAGACACTGGGTGCGGTTGCCAAAACCAGCAGGGAACCCCCAACCAGACTGTTCATAAGGGGGCAGGGGGGTGGAGGGGGCTGCAACTTGAAGGGCATACGAGTGTCCAAGGGACCTTTTCAGACACTGAGGTTGCCAGTTTTAGGGCAACAGGCTAACTCTGGAATTCTCTCCTTGCTCTGAACCTGGAATGGGATTGGGTCTCGGCCGGCTCCTGGTGGCCTGCTTGGCACGGGGCCTGAACCCCGGGGGCTCCGACGCGCTCCGTCCAGGCAGCTCTCAAGCCTCCACAGAGCAGAGCAGCCCCTTCCTCAGCAGCTGCCAGGCGCTGGCTGCACAGGCGAAGCCGCCCCAGCCTCTTTTACCCAGCCACCCCGCCCGTTCCCTGTAAGTGAGCACGGGCCTGCACCCAACATGTTTATTCATGGAGGCCGTTCCTGCATCGCTGCACTAATATTTTACACGCATTGTAAAGCAGAATTTAAATTACCCAGATTTCAAATAATAAGATAAAGATAAAATGTCTTAAATTATTTCATTTTATCGTATTTATTGATGGTTCAAAGCATTTCTACCCTCCCTAAAAGTTTTAATGAGATCCATGTGATTGAAAATGTTTTATTTTTAAAAAGCAAAGCTTGATGATACAGCGGCTCAAGGGTCTGGTTCTTAATTCAAATTACTTTGATACTCGGTTTTAATTGCTGTTGTAGCTGCGGTGGAAAAGATACCATGTAACGATGCACTGATCCAAACGGGGGAAACAGCCTGGCTAAGCTTACTAAATCTTCACAGTTGCTTCTCATTCCCGTCCACCAATTATGCAAAGTTTTCTGTTGAAATTCAGCAAGCAAATTTCCATCTTTCCCGATGTCAATCAGGGGGTTCTTGCAAACAAATCAAAAGGTGTTGCAACTTCACATTTTTAGCAAATAGATTCTGAAACACTTTGAAAGATTTTTAAAAACAGTTTCAAATTTTCTGTTTCCAAGTTTTTAAAAATCAGAAAACAATGGAAACATTTCTAAATGTTTGTTTTTTAAATGTTCTCCCCATAAGGCCAGTTTCCTTCAGAAAGTAATTAATCTTTCAATCATAATTTACATATCAAATATACCCTAAAGGGACGGAGCGTGTGTGTGCGTGTGTTTCTTTCAAAATATCTGTTGCCTAACTGTAACGTGAGGTCCAAGATGGGAGCCTAGACCACAAAAGGACATGAGTGGAAAAACTGATGGAATTCAAATGGGCTCTGTAACCCTGTGAACAGCCGTCTCTTCGTTTTCAGAGGTGCATTTTGATTGTGTATGAAGCTACATTATGGGAAACTGGGAAAAGAGAACACTGGAACGCCGTAGGATCCTTGCAACTCTTCTGGAAACCTAAAATTATTTCAAAATGAAAAATTTATCTTAAAAATCTTGAGGGGTCTAGCACACTATGTTGAGAGCGAGTTGTCATTATAAAAATAGTTTCAAAACTTCTCTTTTTGTCGAAGAAGCGTGCATGACCCATCTTTCAATCCCCACCTCTTCAAAGTACTTTGTCACGTGACAGTCTCAAACCAGCTCTTTCCTATCACAAAACCATCAAACTTCTATATCCCTGTTGTAAAAATACAGCGAGGATTCTGCTATATATTAAAATCCTTATTTTTATCACATAAGCCACATCGATGGCATCCTGCATCATTTTGTGCACGTCTGGCCTCAACTTCTTTGCTTCAACAGCTAGTTGTTGAGTGAATTCGTGTCTGGAGCGATCTCTGTAATTTTAGCCTAGAATCCTTCGCGTACTGCAGTTAAAGCATCCGCTCTGTCAGTGCTCATATTCACACTGTGTTTCCATAAAACATTGTTTTTATTAAATAAGTCGTTGGTTATTGAAACTACATCTTCTCTGGTACATCTCATAAAAAAAGTAATTCTTTGGGTATTTCATGATTGAAACCCAACTCCAGCACCTGCCACAAACTGAGACACGTTAGGGACAACCGAACTTCATCCGATCCCAGAGCCGGTCTCCCACTCTGCATAATGTGTTCCAGTCCTTTTTACTTCACGTTTTCACAGGACTCTGTGCCTTCTGGCCACATTCACTGACAAAGGAACGCATTTTAGTTTGTCTGTGGATTGTTTCCTGTGGGTTACTTGATCCATTTTGCCTGAGGAAGAAAGAACAAGTGTTTTCTTGATGGTATATGGCTTTTTAACTTTCACTAGCAAGAAAATCTCAAAACAGGCATCTAAGTATTTGTCACGAAGTGTTAGAACTTATGTAAAGAACTGGAGGGAGCATCACATAACTTTAGACATCACTGAAGAAAATTACAGGTGTGCCTTTGTGTTCCGGGTCTTCATGTTCAAGGCTATTGTTGTATCAATGAGGAGGGGCAAGGTTATGCTATGGTGACAAATGATCTAATATCTGTGATGGAAAGAGATACAGGCTTATTGCATGTCACAGGCATGTCGCAATGTCCTCACTGTGGGACCCTGACTGACCAAGCAGCTCCTTTTCAGAACATTCCCAGCCCTGGTTGCAAAAGGATAAGAGAATGTAAAGAATTGCCCTCTCGCTCTAAAAGCGTCTGCCTGGAAGTGACAGCCGTCAGCTCTGCTCACATTGCAGTAGTCAAAACAAGCCACCTGGCCACACAGCCCCAGTCAGGCCAGGAAGTCACGTGCCTGAGAGAGAATCACAGCTGTCTGGCCCATGGCACCAGTGACATTCACGCTTGCTAATTGCAGACACTTCACACTCTCATTAGCAAATATGCAAGGTTCATCACTAATGGCCATGTGTATAAATCCTCGTAGCAAAGTCATTCAAAACTTTTCCTCCTTTGGGAGGTCAAATTTCTTATTAGATCTCATTAAATCATTACTGACCCAAAACTTTCTTTTCGAAGTAGAGATATCAGCCTTCCCATATTTAGCTCTTTACTTGTGCTTGCATTTGTTAGTGTAATCTTCAACCCATAGTATCTTGTAAAAAAGCTTTAAAGCCACATGCTTATTTTGTAAGGATTAGTTTTGTTAAAACTAAATTATCTCATAAAAGAACATGTACAAAATATTCTTAGTGGCACTGCTTAGTACAGCCCAGACTGGAAGCCCCCAGAATGTTCATTAACCAGAGAGTGGGCATAGGTGTGCAGTGGAAGGTTACACGTGGTGAGAATGGGTAAAGGTGTGCAGTGGAAGGTTACACGTGGTGAGAATGGGTAAAGGTGTGCAGTGGAAGGTTACATGTTGGTGAGAATGAATGAACTCCAATAACAATGTGCCGTGAGGGAATCTCACAAATAATGCTGAATAAAATAAGTGAAATCTAATATCACCAAGCCCTGATTATAAGAAATGTTAAAGGGACTTATCTAAGAAAGACAAGCAGATCAAACCTATGAACAGTAAAATGACAACAATCTCACAACTATCAACAACCAAATCTAAAAACCAAAAACCAAAACCAACTAAGCAAACAACTAGAACAGGAACAGAATCACAGAAATGGAGATCACATGGAGGGTTATCAGCGGGGGAGCGGGAGGGGACAGAATGGGGAAAAAGGTACAGGGAATAAGAAGCATAAATGGTAGGTAGAAAATAGACAGGGGGAGGTTAAGAATAGTGTAAGTGATAGAGACTCCAGGGAACTTGTATGCACGACGCATGGACATGAACCGAAGGGGGTGAGGAATGCTGGTAGGAGGGGTGCGCAGGGTGGAGGGGAATAAGGGGGGGATGGGACAACTGTAATAGCATAATAAAATATATTAACAAAACATTGAAGTCTATTATTTTGTTCATACAAAGTTCAAAAACGTGCAAAAGTGACATGCAGGCTGGAAATCAGGACAAGGGTAAGCGGTGACTGGAAGGGACAGAGAAGTGGCCTCGGCAGTGTTGGTAGTTCTGTGTTTCTTAATCTGGGTGCTGGTTACAGGGATGTGCTCACTTTGTAAAAGTCTGTTGATGTGTACTTTTACAATTGGTACCCTTTTTCTGTATATAAATTATACTTCAATTAAAAGTTTACTTAAAATCAAACGAGGCAGCCTATTACATAGATCCCTTGACTGGCCACGCACAAACTGGAAACACGTGGCCAGAAGGGACCAGCGGGGCCAGGCACCCCCGTTACCCCTGCCTTCGGGGCTCCACTCGGCCCCCACGCACCTTGCCCTCTCCACACCCGCGACTGCTTCACATATGACAGGACGCCAGTGCCAATCCACACATTAACTATTAGTGAACATGAACTTGGCTCCCAGTTTTAAACAAGTCCATGCAAAGTGCATTTCCAATGTTTTCTTTCCTCTTCCAAAGGATCATCTTATAAACCCCACTGTGGAGACAGCTGTTCCTCGGGTCTAAGGCAACATCAGGACTGTGGACAGGACCACAGAGCCCAGAGGCTGAGCGGCATGCAACTCTCAAATTCAGCTTCCCCGCAACTCCCACCCCCAGTTACCATGTAATGAGGGCCCCTCCTCCCCAACAAGTGTTTCAGAGCCCTATTTATGCACAGATGCTCTGATGATTTTAAATATGGGGAAAACATTGCCTTCCATAATGCAAAACTAGAGGTTCTCATTTAACAAAACACATACACACACTGGTAAATCTCTGGTATCCCATCTGACCATGAAATAAATGCTTCGTTGATGCAAATACCCTGCACACTGGAGCATGTATACATGGATTAATAATTTTAAGGAAATCATAGTAGCATGCAATGCCCTTTGCTCTAATGCTACACTAACCAGGGAAAAGCGGGGTGGGGGTGTATTTTGGATGATTCAGAAGATACTTCAGAGACTCCTAATGCTTTAAAACACAATTCATAAGAAATTGGATTAGCATTTGAACTCATGCCTTTCAAGCTCTAAAGCTCATTGTCTTCTACATTCTGTAACTGTTAAAAGAAAGAAAATTCAGAGGGCTGCAAAGAAGGAGAGTGAGGCAACGATACAAATAAACCTAGGCTGCTACGGATCTGTCTCAGTGCGGGTTTCCTCCGACCCAGACTCTGAGACAAGGTTTTGGGTGCAAGGAGTTTATCTGAGAGGGGATCCCAGGGAGCATGTGAGGAAGAGGGAACCCAAGAAGGAACGAGAACGCATAAAGATGTGCCCATGAGTGGGTTACCGCTGCGAGCAGCTGGGTTCACTCTTCCTGGGGGTCCTCTGCAAGGCTATCAAACACACTCCAGAACTGTCCCATCGGGGAGCAGGAAAGCTGACTATATACAAGATAATGGCCCCCAGAGTGTGCTATCCACATCCTAACCCAGAACCTGTACGCGTGTTACCTTATACGGCAAAGTGGCTTTGCTGATACGATGAATGATCTCGAGATGAAGAGATCATCCTGGATTATCTCTGATGGGCCCAGTGTAACCCCAAGTGTGCTTGTGAGGGGACACTGGAGGGTCAGAGAAGGAGAGTGGAAGATACCATGCCGCCGACTTTGAAGGGGGAAGAAGGGGCCACGAACCAAGGGAAGCAAGTCGCTGCTAGAAGCTGGAAAAGGCACGCACACAGATTCTCCCCTAGAGCCTCTGGAAGGAGCGTGGCTCTGCCAACACCTTAATTTTGGCTTTTAATAACCGTTTCAGATTTCTGACCTCCAGAATTATAAAATGATGAATCTGCGTTGTTTTAAACCATTCAGTTTATGGTAATATATTACAACAGCAAGAGTAAATACATATACATTCCAGTTGGTTATATAATATACATAGTTGGTTACTGTCTGAGATACTGTGTGGGAAAAGCCCAGCCATTGTTAATATGATGAGAGTGGTTTGGGTGACATCCATGTGACCTGGCAGCCAAGGAGAGTTGGCTAGAATGCGCATGTGTGAACAATGACGACTTCACTGTTCTAATCAGTGGGGGAGGTAGATGCTGTTGAGTGAGCATATGTGCTGTGTGGCCATCACATTCAAAATGACTTGAATGAGTAGCAACGAATCTGCATCAGATTTTGTGTTAAGCTTGAACATTCCTCTGTGGAAACCATTTGGATGATTCAGAAGGCCGCAGCCATGGGCAACTGGTGACTGACAGCTTCATCACGACAACATGCCAGCTCATGCATCACGTCTCATGCAGAGTGTTTTGGTGAGACATTCAAATCACCCAGGTGACTCAGCCCCCCTTCAGCCCAGATTTGGTGCCCTGCGACTTCTGGCTTTTCCCAAAACTAAAATCACCTTTGAAAGGGAAGAGATTTCAGACTGTTGAAAAGATTCAGGAAAATATGACGGGGTAGCTGGTGGCAATGGGAGAACTGTGTGAGGTCCCAAGGTGCCTACTTTGAAGGGGACTGAGGTGTCACTGTCTTATGTACAATATCTCTTGTATCTTGTATCTTCTTCAATAAATGTCTCTATTTTTCATATTACATGGCTGGATATTTTCTGGATAGACCTCATACATATGTTAGTTTCTAATCCATCAACTCTCTCCTTCATTCATTGAAGGTTACAAAGCATATTCCCATAGCCAGAGGACATTTCCAGACAGAGAAACATGGAAAACCACAGGGAATTGTCTGCGCATGACTGAACGGGTGAATTTGAGTGTGAGATTCCTGGCAACCGTAGCAAAAAGAGAAAAGATTGGGTTTTAGGAGACTCTCTCATAAAATGTTCTCCAGCTCTTTTATCCATCAATGAATTCTTAAAGAAATTTATCACATAGGACATTATGAGGATATTTAATGAATAATGTTTATGATGAGAGTTTAAAAAAGCTTGTGAAATTCACTTCAAATGTCTGTTCCTCAGTCAGCCCTATATAAAAGTAAAAAGCAAAACATTCAAACCTAGTTCAGATAAATCACCTTCATGGTGAATAGGTTGTATGGCCCTCTTCCTAAAGGAGAACTTCTAGCATGTTCTGAAATGAGTGTCAGTGACCTTCTTGTTCCCTCGTTCAGAGAGCAGTTGTCTCTCCGATCTGGGACAGACGCTAGCTACAAAGAGCCAGTTCTGTCAAGGCCAAGCTCCCGGTGACACCCAGGAGGGCAGATGCTCCGGCATCTGGAGAAGGACACCCATGAGCTGGAGGTCCCAGCTGGGTGGTCTCACCCAGGTTGCCCCTCTGCAATGGAAGCTGAGGTGTCTGGTCTGTCTTCATTCCCAAAGAGGGTCCTGCCATCAACAGTGTTGAGATGCAAAGAACAGAATGCCTACCAGGCTTTCTCCAGCAAAAAATGAGGAGAGACTTCGTGTAATTCAAGGGCAGAAAACAAAGTTCAACCCGAGTTCTGTAGAAACAGGAGCACGCAGTCATTCTTCCTCACCTCCTTTCTGGGCGCACGCGGCCTCTCCCCTCTCTGCTCCCCTCGGAGTCTCTCTGCTGTCCTCCCCAGCCCTGGTTCCAAATCATGATCTCTCGGTTTCCACTCACCGCTGACTGCTCCCAGACCTCGGGGTCCCAGTGTCAATTTCCCAGTAAAGAAATGGGGCCCAGCTCATTGTCTGGGGAAAGCCTGCAAGGCACAAGTCACTAGAAGCCAATGGAGATGCCACTGTCGATAAGAATGGGGAAACCGCGACCATCAGCCAAGGGAAGGGATGGATTGGGAGGGTTAGGGGCCAGGCAACGTGCCCTTCTGCCCACACAGAGCCAGGCCTCAAGTGTGCGGGGTTGAAAATCTCCCCCTAAATGCAGCTTTGCCTCTGCTCAGGGATCCCAAGGAGGGCTTGGCCCCAACAAAGACCCCTGAAAAGTGAGTGTGGTTGAATGATTACAAAAATGGTCCCCATCCTGGCTCCTCTCTGTACCAGTACCCCTGCAATGTGACCGGCAGCTCCCTCCATCAAGAAGTGGGGTCTGTTTTCTCACTTCTCAGACCAGGTTGGCCTTATGAGTTGCTTTGACCAATACAACATAGCAGAAAGGAAAATGTACCCATTTTAAGCTTAGGCTTCAAGAGGCTTTTTTCTCTCCCCCTCCTCTCCTCTCCCTCCACTGTTCCATTCCTCTCAGAATCCTGATGCTGCTATGTGAACAAGCCTGCTGGAAAGATGTGAGAGATACATGCAAAAAGCCCCTAGTTGGACCAATTCCCCCCACTAAAGCCATCCCAGACCAGCCAGTTGACCATAGATGCATGAGTGTGTCCAGCTAAAACCAGTCAGGCCTGGCCCAGATGAGAAGAACCATCCAGTTGACCTGTAAACTCATGAGCAATAATAAATGCGTGTTGTTTTACAAAAGTTAGGAGATATTTTGTTATGTAGCAATAGCTAACTGATACAGCAAGTCAGGACTTGAGTCCCCCAAACTCATCCACGGAAGTGTGATTAGGAAGGAGCTGTCAGTTTGGCTCCAGTAAACATCTGCCCCTAAGTAGCGATTCCCCCTCCTCTGCTGCCCCAAGCACAGCCAGGCTGCAGGAGCTGCCAGCATCCCCAACAAAGGAACCAACCAGCCTACCCATGGACTATTTGAAACTGACCTTTTGGGATTTACAGGATATTGGTCAAAAGAGACTATTGCTCGGACAAAGCTGATCTCCTCAGCAGCAGTAAGATTAGCAAACGGGAATAGCTACACATCAAAACCATGACCAGAGAGAAAGAGAGCTAGGTCTCTGCTTACTCCAGCAGGGTGGAAGTCTGGGTCACCCAAGTGCCGAGTTAAATCAGAGTCTAGCAAGCAGCAAGAGGACTGAGGCACCAGCCTGGATTAGGCCTGTGTTTGGGTGGAAGGCTGATCTCTAGAGAGATTATTTCTCCTGGCTCTGATCCTCAAGTATTTGAATCTAGGACACGTAAACATTAATTATCGCACTAGAGCTAGGGCTACATAGCACAGAACTTTGCTCCTTATACACGCATTTGGGGAGGCTTGGTTTATTTATTAGTTTTTTTCCCTAAGAATATCCATAGATTTTATAGGCTTCTCGGAAAATCTGTGAGTTAAAAAGGGTAAGAGCTCCCACTGCAGAGAGAATGCTGGATGCAACATTGCCTGTCAGCATCAGTATTCCTGCAGGCCTGTAACCATATATTCCTCTATCTCCGTGTTATTGTACTTACATGCTACCATTCTTGTAAGAAACTGTAACCATATTATAGGATCCATGTATTACTGCAGTTATCTACCCTTACAGGGATGTCACTTAGTTGTGACTTATGGGATCTATTTTTACTGTATCTAACCTAATGTGTCTATATATTTCTGTGACATATATATTACTGTAGCTGTGTGACACCATATCTTGATACTATAGCTCCAATACTTTATTCATTATCTACCTTAGTGCAGCTTAAAAGTTGTTATGTGTATATGTGACTGTGGCTGGGTGTTATACAATTACCTTACTACATCTGTATCTTACTATCCATGTAAGTGATCCTATTATTGTGTTTAGGGCTCTAATTGTATTACTGCATCGATGTTACTGCCTTTATGTTATTGTATTTAGGTCTTATTGCATTTATTACTTAACTCGTGCTTTACTGCAACTCCATGTAACCGTGAATTTGCATTTGCTCCAATAACGAAATAATAACAGCCACCAGTTGTTAAACACTTTCTGTATGTGAGGCCCTCTTCTTCTGCGTGATTTTCATACAACCACCTTACAATGCAGATATTACCGTGCCCATTTAATAGATGAGGAAACTGAGGTGCAAGGACTTTAAGACACTTGCCCAAGGTCCCACAACCAGTATGCAGCAGTGGGCAGGGAAAGAACCTCGAATCCAGGCCTGTCTGACCATTGTAGCTCTTTGTGACAGAGCTGTGTAATTCTCTACACTGCGTCCTGTACTTGTATGTTTAGGGCCTAAGTACAGAAAATTGTTCATTGTCTAAAGATACAAAAAGATACTTACTTGCTGGGTGCACATACAGAATGAAGTTTTTTAAACTATCAACTTTATTTTATCACATTTCTGTTGAGTTCAGAGCTCCTGAATTCAGAAACAATTAAGTTACTAAAAGAGCTTTGATTGAGTTAGCAGACAATAAATTTAAAGAACAATGAAATTCGTTCTCCTCTTTCAAAGAATTTATAAAGAGAGAGATGGTTAGATGAGCTTAATTGTTGATGAGCTCTGTGCTTATGAACTTGATCGATTTCAAAATTGCCTACCAGCTGGGAAAACCTTGGGCTTGTGACAGATGTCATTCAACACAACCACCACCACGGGAAGGAAGCCCCCTACTCACACTTTTCTGCTCTCACATGCTCCAAACCTTGCAACATGTAATGACCTCAGCTTCCACGGAATCTCCAGAAAACGCCCTCTACTTTCAGAGCTTCCAATCCCAAAGCTGTAGCCCCAACCCCAGCCACTTCCTCGTGGCCTTGACTTCCTGCCAGTTCCTATGTCCAGGGTTGAGTTCTGTTCAGAGGAGGCCAACATGACCTGGATCTTGAGCTGGAATCTGCAGGATGAAGTTCCCAGAGAGGCCTCCTATGTCCCAGCTCCATCATCAGCCCCACCCTGGGCAGAGCCAGCCCCAGGCACACCTGTCAGGTTGGGTCCCTTGGTCCCATTGCCTTCCCCCTCTGGCCCTATGTAACTCTCCCAGGCCAGCCTGTCCCGTGGAATTTCACAATGTTTGCTGCCCGACTCCCTCCCAGGCTTGTCATTGCCTGCTCACATGCTTCCCAGCCCCCTTATGGGTTCCCCTTCTTAGAGCCAGAGTCTCTTCCCTTCATGGTGACTACCAGCTGCATTTGTGGTCAAGCGGGACAGAATTTTAGAAGTTCCCTTCCCCCTTCAAACCTGAATTATATTGAAGCAGAGCAACAGAGGCTTCCTGGGACTAATGCCTAGATTGTGTCTGGATTGTTAATGAGTCTCATTTTGATCATTTCACAGCACTGAACAGCTTTAGGTCAAGGAGCTGGACCCCTTAGAAATCAAGCACCTAGCTTAGGGATGGTGAATGTAGGACTCAGAGCACCAGCCCTCTGTCCTACGCCCATCACTGACATCACTAACCCGTCACGGACTGTTTCCTCCAGACCCGGAACACGGCTTCAGAACCCTCACTCCCAACCTCTAGCCACCACCAGTGGCACAAGAAATAAAATCCATTTCTCTTCTCAGGCCCACTCCTTCACTGTGTAGATGGAGAAACTGAGGTCCATAAGAAAAGCAAATTGCCCGCCCAGGTTCACACAAGTCAGAAGCAACACTGAGATGAGAATTCAGAGTTAACTGGCCTCCAATTCCTGGCATGAAAGCAGAAGATGCAGCTACATGGTGGGAAGGGGCTGGGGAGATTGGAGTCTCACTTCTAAGGAAGCCCCGAAACACTGGCCAAAGGGGAGCCACTGAGAGTCCTGCTCCTCTACCCCATGGTTTCCATAGCAACCTCTGGCCTCTGATTTGGGGTGGGGAAGGGTAGAGCTTCTGAAGTATTTTGATTCCAATAGAAGAGAACCTAAACCGAGCCTTTACCTACATTAACTAACCTGTTTCCATAATAACCTAGGAGGAGGTACTACTATTATCCCTACTTTACAAATGAGGAAACTGAAGCACGGAGATGGTAAGTGGCTTGTCCAAGCTCACACAGCTGTCAAGTGCCACTGTTGGGGGTTAACTCAGTCTGGCTCCACGACTGATGAACTTAACCACTCATGCGAGCAGACTGCACACATGTGCGCGCAAGCACTCACACCTCCCTCTGCCGGCAGTTCACGTGCATGCCCAGTTCCCCCGCAGCACCAAGTAGTATCGGAGTTTTCGGTTTTGCCCCTCTGGTAGATGAGGAGTGGTGGTCTGTGGAGAACTGGTCCTGGTCTCAGTCCAGCTCTCAGCTAAGCCAAGAGCCCCCCCAGGGGTACCGTTGTGAGTTGTGGGTTAACTGCAGGGGGGGGGAGGGACAGCCCCCCCCCACCTGTGGGGGTTTCTGCCTCTGCGGAGGAAGGCCAGTCCATCAGAGGCCTGAGCCGGAAACAATAGATCATCCCTTCACTGGGATTAATGAGGCTTCCCCATGTTTGTGGAGAGGTGATTAAGGAGCTTGTAGCTGCTTCGCCTCCTGTCAACAGAACAAAAGGCTCAGCAGTTGCTGGTTCCAGAGGCTTTGGGCATGAGCAGCGGGGTGCAGGGGTGTGCACTTGCCTCCCCCCTGCGCTTCTCTAGGTAAGCACCGAACACCAGGACATCAGCTCCCTGTCCCCACTGTAGAGCGCCCCCTACTGCTGCCCAGTGCCCTCAACATGTACCAGTCCCCCTGCCAGGTCCTGGGGATACAGGAACAACCAAGAGAGAAGCAGCCCCTGCCCACACACTCTGCCAGGAAGACTGGCACTAAGCAGCTAAGTATATGATGATTTATTTACTTGCAAGTGCAGTTAAGTGCTGCCCGGGAGAAGTACTGAGAGCCATAAATGCCTGTGGTGGGGCCCTACCTCTCCAGGGGGCAGAGAAGCTTCCTGGGAGATGGGGGACAGGGGAGGAGCTAGGGCCTCAGTTGGGTCTCATGGGAAGGTCAGCGTGACAGGACTTGGCAACTGATGGCACGTTGGAGGTGAAGGTGAGACCTCTGACCCAGGGAGTCTGCGGGATGCAGCACCAACCTATGGCCAGAGCACAAATGGCAGAGGAGGCTCGGAGGAGGCTGGCCCCCATGATGTGCCAGTGGGCAGCTGGCTGGATGGGCCTGGGGCACAGGGGCTAGGTCTGCGCTGAGGGGGTGGATTTGGAACACAGTGTAGAGGTCACTCAGAAGTCAGCGTTGTGCGGTCAGATGCCACTTCCAAGGAGGGAGACAAAGGGAGGCCAAGGACTGACCCCTGAGGGGAGCCACAGGAACCCAGGAAGGGGCTGACAAGAGCCAGGATGGGTGGGACCTAAAAAAAGTAGATGTTGCAAAACAGGGGAAGAGAAAATTTGCAGAAAGCCAAGGGGTTGACAGTGTCAGAAGCTGCCACGTGATCCAGTGAGATTAGCACGGAGCTGCGTCGTTGGACTTGGCAAGTGCATCACTGGTGGCTTGGACAACAGCGGCTTAGGTGGAGACAGAAGCCGGAGTGGGGCAGAGGAGGAGAGTGTGGGGGTGAGAAAGAAGGAAATGTGAATGAGCCTTTCAAGAGTGTTGCTGTGAAGGGAAGGTGAGAAGTGGGACAAAAGCTGAGGGAGCATCTGAGCAAATGTGTTGGCTGAGGGCTTAATCCAGAGCTGGAAAAAGAAGCGGGAGATCTGTGAATTCTCCACTTCTCATCCATTCAACAAATGGATGAGAATGAATGAATGAATGAACGAACGGATGAAGAAATAAAGACTTAGAGAACAAAAGGATGGAGGCGGGTCTTGGAGCCAGTTGGAGGGAATCTGATCCAAAACACTCAGGGAAAGAGGGGGGACCTGACCCAGAGAGGGACCCTTCCCTCTGAGTGTGATGGGAGTGGGAACACTGAGGGGGAATGGAGGGAAACCGAGGGAGCCCATGTCGATGACCTTGACCTACACAGTACAGGTCAAGCTGCGGCTGTCTACGGAATGTGACAGTGATAGAAGGAGGGCGAGGTGTGGGGAGGATAGAAAGTTTTGGTGAGCAGCTGGGGTGGGGGTGGTAACAGGCAGACAGACAGAGCTGGGTACAATGATGGCGCAGGGCAGCGAGGGCCCAATGACGTTGGACCCATTCTTATTACTCGCAACAACTACAGGAACCCCCATCTCTTGAGTGCCTCTGTGCAAATCATTTCGTTCCCATGAGAATCCAGTGAGGTAGGGAGGCCTCATTATTTCTATGGAGAAACAGAGTAAGTAAGGCTCAGAGAAATTAATTCACTTGCCCAAGGTAACTCAGCTGCGAAGTCGCAGAATTCAGATTTGAACTGGAATCGGTTAGATGCCAAACCCCGTAGTCTTTTCACCGATCAGTGAACCACATTTTGTGGCTATCCTCAGCACCACTAGAAGCCAGGAGTTGGGAGGGGAGACAAGGTGTGGAGTCTGCTCAGGACTGGGGACTGTGCTGGTCAGTGATGTCATGGAGCCAGGAGACCAGAGGGGTGGGGAGGTCAGGAGAGAATGGCTGCCCGGGGGTCTGGGGCAGTGCTGGTGGACTACACAGGACTATGAGGGGAAGAAGAGCAAGGAGCCTGTGACCATGTGGAGTGGGGGGGATGGAGGGAGAGTGGGAGGGAGTAGTCAACACCAAACAGCTTGGAGACAGGATCAGAAAATGTCACACCGAAACTGAGGTATTGGGCTTGACCCAAAGGGGAGAAATTCAACCATCGTGGCTCAGACAGTCTGTGGTGGTAGCCAACTTGCTTAAATTCTCTGGGCCTTATTTTCTCCCATCTGTACAATGGGATCAATAGCCCCCATCTATATCCTATTCCTATAAAGCAAAATGTAAAGCCTTCCCATACAAACTCCCTACCATGCCTTGACAGATGCTGCATAAACTGGCCCTGTCACCTCTCCAAGGTTCATCCCAGCCCCCTGTCCCCATCACTCACTCTGCTTCAGGACATTCGTTAGTACCACAATAATGCCGTGTAACAAACCAGCCCCAGACTCAGTGGCCAACAACAAGAAGTCTGTGCGTCAGGTGGGGTTTTGCTGACCGAGTCGGAGCGTGGCTGAGCTTGGCTCTGGGCCATTGAGTTCAGGTCTGCTGTACCTGTTTCCCATTCTCCTGGGGCAAGTCCTACTCTTAGCAATGACAGAACACGAGACCACAAGCCCAACCCCACAAAGTACAATCCCAGCTTCTACTAGAATCATGTCTGCTGTAACATCCCATTGGCCCAAGCAAGTCACATGGTCAAGCCCTAAATGACAAGAGACGAGAAATGTGCTCCTGCCACCATGAGGCCACGGCAAGTGTGCGGATACGTAACAAAATGACAGGGGAATGAGGACTAGGACCAAGGATTCTGTTCACCACATCCCATCATCTCAGCTTTTGTCGGTCCCCAGGTTCAGCTGCTCCCTCTTCGAGTCTTAATGCCAACTGTTCCCCTGTCTGGGGAGCCCTCTCCCACCTCCCCATTCATCTCGTGGCTGGCTTCTCTTCATTTTTCGAGACTCCACTTGACATTAACCCCTTTTAAGGGCCTTCCCATTTCCCAGAGAGGGGATAAAATAGGATTTGGTGAACATGTGGCATTATCTCTGCCACAGCCGTCCGCTCACATGGAATAGATGCCTCCATCAGCTGAATAAGGCAGCCACCAAAAGTGGACCGAGAACGAGGCAGAACCCCAAGGAAGGGGACCTGGGAGTGGGAGACGAGACACAAAGGGAGAGAGAGCAGGGTGAGGGGACCAAGGGAAGATGCCCAGGACTCGGGGTGACAGACACGGGCCAAGGAAGGTGCAGAGACAGTGATGAGAGAGATCCCCGAGCCAGTGGCAGGGCTGCTGCGGAGCCATGAGACCCGGAGGGGCTGTCCCAGAGAGGACAAGGGGGCGCGTCCTCCTGCGAGTGCCGTGTCTGCAGTTTCCTCCCGCTATTCCGTGGCCCTCCCCGTCACAGACGCCCAGCGATGGCCTCTGAAATCTAATTTGGCCTTTGTCAGCTCCGTAAATGGTGTTCTTTAGGAGTGATTCCCTGGTAAATGGACGGAAATTTTAAATTAGACATCCACATTGGCCGTCCGGGACCGTTCTCTGGAACTCCGGACAGATCGTCACGTGAGTGCTAATGCGGGTGACAAATGGGAAGGCACCAGGCTGCTTAGGCAGCGACTTAGACAGCCCGGGCCACGGCCGCCGCCCTGGAGATCTCATCAGCCAGGGCCTGGCCCCTGACTGCTGAGGCAGCGGAGGCAACAACCAGGCCCTGGGGGGACAAGGGCCTGGAACTAATTACTAGACCAGGGGAGGGGAGGGATATGGCCTTCGAGGGGCTTTCGGTTCAAACAAGGCAGCTCCGGCCCCTTTTCCTGGGGTTGTCTCTGGCGCAGTCCTCCCCAGCTGCCAGGAAGAAGTCTCCAACATGCAGAATGACCATGACCCTCCCCTGCTCAGAAGCCTGCAGCAGAAGCCTCCCGGCCTGTGTCCCCTCCCCTCCTGCACCTCGGTCTGCAGCCTCACCTGTGGTGGACCGTTCACAGCTCAGATCCACCTGGCTGCCAAAAGCTCCACCGAAAATGAAAAGTGGCATTCCAGCATCTTTCCACTCCTGTCCCAGGACCTTCTCAAACATTCCAGGAACCTGAAATTTGAAATTCAAGAAAGCTGGTGTCCCCAGGGGCATCTTTCTGCCAATGGCAGTGGGAAGCGGTAGAGAAAGGCCTCAGCTCTCCATCTTCCAGGAGGAGGATGCTGGGGCCATCTCAGGAGGTCTGCTGAAGTCATGCTCCCGTTGTCCCCAGAAGCAACCTTGATAACTTCCTGTGACTTTGGCCTCTCCTCCTCCACGGCCTCAGTGTCCCTGCTCTTACCCCTACTTCCCAGGATCGTCTCCCCAATAAATGATAGGCACCCAGGTCCTTGCCTCAGGCCCTCCTCCCAGTGGTCCTCTACCCTCAACGCACCTGAGGGTGTGTCTAGTACCCTTCTCACCCGTATTGGGTTCCATGCTCTATTGTCACCCTCTTCAAAGTTGTAATAATTTTTTAACAAGGGACCCCACGTTTTCATTTTGCACTGCACCCCACTAATTATATAGCTGGTCTTGCTCTGAATTTCAGCACTTTGCACTAAGCCTGGCACTTGGTACGCGCTTAGCAAACACTGAACTAAACTGAGCTGAGCTTGGAACCTCTGTTCTCCCTCTCTCCACTCTTGCTCCTAGCTCCTTCCCTCCTTCCCTCCTATCCTCCTGACCTGGGACTTACAGGTTGCTGGGATCTGGGGCAGAGGGCAACAAAAGCGTGGTTTCCTCCCTGGGGCACGAGGGGGCAGGGTTCTGTGGCCAAGCCCCCTGGACTAGAACTCGTCCTTTATCGATCAGATCAGGAATCCCCTGTCATCCCACAAGCCCCTAGGAAGAAACCACACGTTTTCATCTTGCAGCGCCATTACAGTTTTTCATCATGCTTCGAAAAGCTAAGTCCAGATCGTTTGGAATAACCCTCTCGCTAAAGTGTGACAACCGAAAGCAGTGGTCCGTGACACAGGAGAGGCTGCTCGAGCCCGAGTGCCACGAAGTCACAAGGTTAACAGAGGCCCTGGAAAACGAGAAGCCGGCTGGGCTTTAGACAAGACCCATCTCCGTCCCCGAAGGCTGAGAAGTTTGACCAGGAGAAAGGGTCAGGGTGAGGAACGCTTTGCTTAATTGGAAAACAGCCCCGGGAAAAGGTAATGCCCACGGCGCGTGGTCAGCTCTCGTCTGGTTCTCGCTGTGGAGGGAGAAGACGGAGGGCGGCGAGCACGGACAAAGGCCTTCGAAGAGATTTGCAGAAAGCAATCATAGATAAGGCTCTTTCACCGGGGCGGAGAGAGCCGCACAAAGCAAAGGCGCGGCAGTTTAACACCCCGCGCTGGCCGGAGGTCTCAGGGGCGCAGACGAGCCTCAGAGAAGCCAAAATTAAATTAGCTCGAGAACAAGGGAAGAGTCCAAATTAAATTATGTTTAATTATTAGCAGTGCAGGGCTAATGAGGATGCCTGATTTACCTAAATGTTTGGCCATTTCTACATCTTGCTCTAAATTAGCTATCATGTTTTATATGCAGGCATTAGAGGTTAGTTAGTTGCTATGCTTTGTTTTATAATAAATTCTACTGCACGTACACACGTGTTTTATGCACGCACAGACACTTCCAGTTTGGGTTCTGTAATTGCAATACGTAGATCTGGGAAAACATTAAATGTCCACAATTACCCACAACTTTGGAAAGGCACTTTTGGTTTCTGTCGTTCAAGGTGACTTTAGCGCAGACCCCGCCATCCACCTAGTGGCCACTATCCAAACTGCAGCGTAATGTCGGAAGTAACTGACCAGCTTCAAGTGAGAGGTGGGCACATAAAGAGACAGGAAAAGGAGAGAGCATCCCTCTGCTGATCTGCAGGGGACACGTTTCATTGGGCGGCGGGGGGGCGGGGGGGGGCATGAGGTAGTCACCAGGGCTGACGGCTTTATGTTGGTAATGGGGAAGTTCTTAGAGGCCAGGGAGGTCCCAATGACTGGAAGAGACCAGAAGCCGAGAAGCCACCCAGAACCAAGTGCAGCGCAGGGCCCAGAGCGGGAGACACACCCAGGTGCAAACAAGAAGATGGCAGCGGTCAGAGCCCGGGCCCAGGTGAGGAAATTGCATCTCCAGAAGGACCCCTGAGGAGCCAGAGGGAGCAGGAGAGACACAAAGAGAACTCCCCAGGTGGTGGTGGGGTGGGAGGGCGCTGGGGAAATGCTCTGAGCAAGGTGCGGGTGCGGTGGAAAGTGGAGGAAGCAAAGTTTCTACTGACCTCAACCATTCAAAACACGCCCCCAGGCTGGGCACATAGATAAAAGTGGGGGGTTCGTGGTGAAGCCATCAAGTTAAAGAAAGCCAGCGGCACACCTGAGCAAGCTCAGCCCTCTGCTCAGAGCTCCCAGCCTCCAGGCCTCTCCTCATCCAGAGGGACATCCAAACCTGTCACAGCTGAGCCCCAGCACAGAACAAAGCTTCAGCGGTGCCTGGAAATGCCGTCCTGGGTGGGTGCCACGAATCGACCTTATCCTCACCTGGTGGCTCATTTTTATATATCAGTGAAGGTGACCTCTCTTGACTTCATCCCTCACCTGGGTCCAAGCAGGAAATCATCACCACTGGCACCTGGCGTGGGCCACAGCAGCGTGGGGACAATGGGGGAGAGGAGAGGAAAAGGGCCGTATGAAGAACGGAGGCGGGGCGATGATGAATCCAGGAGCCTGGTCCCACGGCAGAGCCCTGCATACGATGTCTCAGGAAGGCGTCCCCGGGTACAGGAGGCCTCACCAGCTGGACAGAAAACGTGAACAAGTGTTTGGGCGATCTCTTCCTGGCCCCCGAGCACGACGCATCTGCTTGCCCCTCAGGACCCCTGGCCCCTGAGGGACCACAGCCCTTGGAGTCCTCAGGGGCAGCCAGGCCACTCGGCCCACACTCGGGTGGCTGAAGCACTACTTCCAGCGTCCCAGGGCCCGACCGGGGACCTACCATTGGGCCCCCACAGCTGCTGCCATCTTGGCCACACCTCCTTTGTTTTTTCCCCATGTCTCCCCTGGGGCCCGTCCAAGACTCTCTGTTTGCTCCTCGAGCATTCTTTACCCCAGGACCGGGACCCCCACCCCGAGATGGGTTTCCCCCACTCTGAACTGCCAGGGTGCAGGGCAGAGAGACCACAGGCTTGGGATGAGGAAGCCAGGCCCTGCCTCTGCTCCTCTGAAGGACGAGGTGGCTAAACCAGGAGACCTCGAAGGAAACTCTTCTCAGACCAGACCTGCAGGGGGAGGAAGGGCCTTGGGACCGGAAGCCCGAGCGCATGGGTGGGCAGCTCTTCATTCAGGTAACAAGGACTCACCTGCTCCACGCAATAGCCCCTCAATGGCTCCCCAGGCAGCCCCAGAGTAGACTAGAGAATCTTCTTCCCTCCAGGGGCCGCTGCAAGACCCAAGAACACAGTCCCAAGTTTAAATTCTGACTCTGTCACTGGTAACTGTATTATCTGGGATAGGCTATTACACCTACCTGAGCATCGGTGTCCACATCTGCGCACTTAGCACAGTAGGTGGTAGAGAGGCACCAGCCAGACCGTGCCTCAAAGGAGAGAGCGAAATAGGAATAAATAATAATAACTAAGAAGAGAGAGATTCAAAGATACCCAGAAATGAGCATCCTGAGGACAGAGGCCCGCAACGGGAGCTGCGGCCCCCTAGGCAGAGGCAGAGGGGGAGCTTGCCGTAGAGGAAACAGCAGGAAGGTTCTGGAATCCGATGGCAGACTGGGGAGTGAGTCAGTTCTCACGGCCGCTGAATAATTCACAGGGCAGCCGGGATGGCATATGCTTCCTCTAAGCCCTCCCCAGCAGGAGTACCAGCCTGCTCCCCCCTCTCCCCTTCTCCACCAGTCGTTGCCCAGGAAACCAGCTTCCTCCTCCTGGAGGAAAGGCCATCTAGGGCCCAGAGAACCTGGTGCTGGAGAGTGGAGGGGATGTGGAAGGGGAATCGTGGGCTGAGGAAGAATGGGTGACCCCCCAAAAAGTGGGCACTACCAGTCACTGCCGGGTTGGGAGGGCAGGAAAACCTTGGCAAATAGGAAGCGGAATCCTGGGGCCTGCCTTCTTGCAAAGCCCCTGGAAATGCTACAAAATGAAATAATAAAGGTACAGAAGCAGAAATTACCGACAGTAACAGATCAGAAATGAGACTGTGTCCAAGGGCAAAAGGTCAGGGACTTCGGTCTGCTTTGCCTGAGCTCCGGCCCTGGGTTTTGTGCCTAGCTCCTTCCGGGACCCCACTCTCCACCCGCCCCTGGGCCAGACTCTAGCTCTAGGGACTGCTGGCATCTCCTAAGCTCGGAGCGGACTTTGAAAAATAGCTCCTTCTCAGCTCACCTCTGGTGCATGTTCCTGTGTCACCCCGGCCTTGTGCAGGCAGCGCCTAGCCCAGGGATGCCAGCACCTCCTGTGCACTCCCTCCCCACCACCCGAGGCCCGGCCACTCCTGTCTCGCACTTTCGAACTGCCTCCCAGGGCCCAGGACGCTTGCCTTGTCGCTGCCTGAGTTCCCCAGGTGCTCCCGTGTTCTCAGATTACTTCCAGATGCAGCAGATACCCACATCGGCCTCCTACACCAAACAACTCTACATCCAAGAAACAGAAACGTCTAGTCTGGCCACTGCTGACAGCTTTCTAGTGTCACAACAGAAGGAGATCTGTATTGCCTAGTGACCTGAGGCTCTCAGCAGCTACTACATCTGGAACCACACCCATTTACGGGGTCGCAGAGCCTTGTGCAAGTGGCTTAACCTCTCTGCACCTCGGTTTCCTCATCTGTGCAATGCGGACAGACGGCCCTGCCTCCTGGGGTTCCGGGAAACGAGAGAGTACAGCTCACGCTCAGCAAGTCATGGTTGCTGTTGTTGTTTAACGTGATCACTAATTGCTTCGAGTTTTCTTCTGTATTTCACTTCCATTTGCCACGAAGTCTAAAACACTGAAAGCTTCACTCAGCGAATTTGTCATTATTGTCTGAGCAGGCTGTAGTTTTTTATTGAATTTGCCGAATATGATCATTTTATTGAGCAAACCAGATTACATAAGGTTGAATTCGCACTCCTGAATTGAAAGAGTGACTTTAGATACATGAAAAGGACGCTGCAAAAATAAGGATGGCATATGTTTCAAATTTTCCCAAAATTTCTGGTTCTCCCCTTAAAGAAAAATAAGTGTCAGGTTCTTTTTTTTTTAACCTAAGCTTTCCAAGTTTTCAAAAACGTTCTATTTCTCAGCCCCATAAAGTGAAGGAAAGTGCCAGAAACTCCACAGGATGCCCGCAGGCCTGGCGGCCCCATCTCTGAGCCGCCCTACCTACGGCCCAAGTAGGCGGGGCTCAGCCAGAAGCCCTGTGAGCCCTCCCCAGGTTCAGGACTGCAAAACGAGGGGCCAGATTTTGCCTGGCCTCAGTCCCAGAGGGGTCTCGTGTTTCCTTCCTGTCTTCAGTTCCAAGCCTTTCCCTTCCCGCTTCTCCTCACACCAGCTAGGGTGGGTTGAACTGTGCCCTCCAGAAAGGCAGGTTAAAGTCCTAACCCCTCAGAACCTATGAATAAGATCTTATGTAGAAATAAGGTCTTTGCAGATGAAAGTTAAGATGAGGTCCTGCTGGAGTATGGTGGGCCATTCATCCAGTATAACTGGTGTCCTTACGAGAGGAGAAGAGACACAGAGACATACAGAGAAGAAACACGCCATGTGACAACAGAGGCAGAGACTGGAGGGACACAGCTACAAGCCAGCAAACACCAAGGGTTTCTGGAAGTGACCAGAAGCTAGGGAACTCAGCTGGGGGTGGGAGTCACAACAGCTGCCCCAAGGAGAAAACCACTGAGTGGACCTGGAAGGACAGATAGGAGTTCCCTGGGACCACACTACGCCAGGCTGAAAATGTCTGGGGTCCCACCAAGGGTTTCAGGCGGAGGGGTAGTAACAGAAGCAAGTGTGTGCACCGGAGCAATGTCTCTGGCTGCTGTGAGCAGGTGATGCACCGGAGGGAGTGCGGGGAGGCAAGGGGAGCTGGGAGGCTCCGGACTGACAGGCCAGGTGAGAGACGAAGAAGCCAGAAGTAGGGTGTGTCGTCCGGGATGGAGAGAAAGGGACTGACTCCACCAAGAGTGTGGCCTGTCAGACATCGGAGCGGGTGTGCTCTAGTGAGACGTCTCCACAACAGGGGGCGCTGTGTCCAGATGCCTGGCAGGATGGAGGTGGACTCCAGGGGGAGCTGTCAGCTGAGAGGCCGTTGATTCTGGCCGACCCAGGCAGGTGTCCCAGGACAGCACCACCTCTCAGCTCCCTTTCCTCTTCCGGCCCCCAAGGCCCAGGCCCCTTACACTGGGCAGTATGGGCAGATACCTCCATGCAGGCCCAGGAAAGGAGTGAGGCGGTTTGCTTTCGGTGACCCTCAGTCCAGGGAACCAAATCAGAGCTGGATCCTTTGGAGCTGTCAGCAAGGAGGTCACTGGTGAGCAGGCTAGAACAGCCTCCGGGGGAGGGGTGGGGACAGAAAAGCTGGAGAAACAGGACAAGTGAGTGCACTGCTTGGTCAAGAAGTGTGCCTACTAAGGAGAAGAGGACGAGGGGATGAGGGAGAGAGCTGTACTTGATTTTGGACAGAAGGAAAAGAATAGATAAAGAGGAAGTTAAAACAGTGGGGTCCCTGGGGAAAGGGACTGGGGAAGGATGAAGGGCAAAGGTGAGAATATTTGTCTTGGATAAAGAGATTCAGAAAGTATGATGGTCCAGAGATGAACTGAGGCGGGTGAGAAAGGGCATAGCATTAAGGAGCATGCCCGACTAATGGCCTCTTTTTCTAATGAAGCTGGAGGTAGGTGTGTCTGCAGAGTGTGAGGACCAGGGCGAGACACACCAGGTGTGTGTGCAGAGGTTCGGTGGGGACCAGGGCTCCAGAAGGGTCAGTGTGGCTGGGGCAGCCAGTGAGGGGAAGGGGCTGCCAGGAGGAGGCAGAGAGGCGAAGACAGAGAAGACAGAGAATGTCCTCGTGGGCATGTCCTCTGCCCGTGCCTGGACCCAGGGTGCAGAGCGGAGCAGTGACTCTGGGCTGAGGTGGCCTGGGTCCTGTGCCCTCCGGTCACACTCAGACTTGTCAGACCGGGCATCCTGAGTTTTGAGTGGGAAAATATGTTACCCGCTGTATCAGTTAGGGTCTCAGCAGGAAACAGATGACACGCTGAAATCAAGTCATTTAAGGAGAGTTTATGAAGGGTCTATTTACCAAGGTGTTGGCGGGTCTCGGGCTTGTTTGGGGGGAACTGGTACTATGTGACCACTCTAGTGCTGCAGGGGCAGGCGGGGATGACAGGGGTACCCAGAGAGACAGCCCCGAAGCCAGCCAGCCGACAAGACTCAGGCCTTCGGTCAGCCAGCAGGGAGGAGCTGGAGAAAGAAATACCCTAACTTCGCTGTCCTCCCTGCCTCCCTCCAGTTTCCTGCTGGGCGTGCCATTGGCTGAACCCTACAGGAAGCCACAGGGCAGAAGAGCCCATGTGTGGGTCCACACGGGTCAGCAGGCTGGGGAAGGGCAGAGAGTGGGCTCAGAGGGGCAAACGGAAGACATCGAAGCCAGCGGTCGGGACCCCCATGTTCAGATACGCGATGCTCCCTGAGGAGGAGGGAGCAGACTCTTCCTGTGGCCCCAGAGGGCTCAGACAACAAAGGCGTGTTTCTGTGTGTGCGGGAGTGGAGGGTGTAGTGCAGGGGAGAGGAGAGGCTTCTCATCCGTCTCGCAGCTCACTCCCACTCCTCCTCCTGCCACAGCTCCTGATTTCTCTCTGGCGCGGCAGGAGTAGCAACACTCCTGCTTAGAAAGTTAGTGATCAGATTCTGTGATTAGGAGGAAGAGGGTGGCAGACGGAGGGGGAGAAAATGCCTCGAGGTGTTAGAAACCCTGGGGTTCCGCGGACAGCCAGAGGGACAAGCAGACAGACCAGGGACCACCCCCACCGACCCCTGTCCTGCTTCTTGTCCCCCGAAGTACGAAGTACGATTGAGTCAAAGGTGCGAATAGATCCCTGAAAAAGATAGATGGAATAATCAGGGTAAATTAAATTAACATGCACAGGGTAATCAACACTCATTAAGCCAATTTAGTCAAGTGATGACCTCAGTCAGCTTTTATTTAATCATATACTTAAATGTCAAATCAATATGCAAATCTCACCCAGGCCTTTTTCAATTATAACCCATTATGAACTTTCAAGTAAATCAATGCAGCCAGACAGGGCGGGCGAAGCAGGGAGACACAGGCTGGGCCCCAGGTACATGGACAGTGGCCTCTCCCAGGGCCCTCACCGGTCCAAACCCCACGGTCTACCCTCCTGCGATCCAGCCCGTGCCCCTAGAAGGGCTGCGAGAAGAAGAATGACACGAAGCCGAATCTCCCCTGGAAGTCACGTCATCGCCCCATTCACACGGCCCCCTGCACGCGGCACTTCGATTTTTGCAATGAGTTTGTGCCCATCACCTGGCTGGCACCTCCCTAAGACCCTGATGGGGCAGACGTTCATATCCCCAGCTCACCGATGACCAAATGGGAGCACAGAAGATCCCAGGGGCTTCTCCCAAGGCCCCAGCTCACCAACAGAGCAGGGAGACTAGGGGTGGCATCCTGAGGTCACATCCAGCCTGAGGCCAGTCTGCCACCCCAACATTCAGACAAAGGAGGAGAGGAGTGGGGAGTGTGAAGGGGGCCTCTCTTCCATCCCAAGACTGGGTCCCCAAAGTCCTTGCACTCCACTCCCAATTCCCTAGTGAAGCTGGGAATGACCAATCCATGTGTCAAAGTCTGTGTGCCATTTGGCTAATTTGTCCAGACCTGTGAGGAAAGAAGTCAGATCATGACTGTCGGTGCTTATTACTGTCTCATCTGCCTCTGACGCTGGCAGATTCTGTAACAGCAGTGAGACAAGAGACAGACAGACAGACCAAGGTCCCACAGCAAGGGAAATAGGACAGAAAGGGCCAGCTCTCACCATTCTTGCCAGGTACCCACTGGCATTGTACTAAGTGCCCTTCCCTCAGCGGTCTTGTGCAAAAGGTATTGCCACTGCCCCACGGCCTGAAGCAGGAAGCAAGATCAGAGAGGGTGGTTTATGGCCCTGAGCTTGCAGGAGGTCCAGTCTCCTCAGGCCGGTGCAGCAGAAATGGCAGCTGCTTCTCCAAGACCTTCTTCTCAGGTCAGCCAAGGGCTGACAGGTGAAACACGGGAGGAATCTTGATTCTGTCACAGCAGACAGAGCCAGACTCCAGATGGAAGGTGTGGTCCAGGGAGAGGCACAGTGACTGACTCGCATTCGGCACAGCGGGGCCAGGCGGCGACCCCAAAGGTGATTGGAGTGTCAGTGACCTCCAACGGGAAGGAGCAGACGGTTGATGGTCTCAGGGATGCAGGCCTGCAGCTCTGAGCCGTTCCCAAAGCAGGTGGAGGTGGGAGGCCCCTGTCTAAGCAGGGAGAGAGAGAAACACAGGAACCCAGCTGGAAGAGCCAAGAACCAGCACTTGGGGCCAAGGCTGCAACCACAAGCATGAGATGGGTACCCACCCTGTGCACCTCACCCAGAGTAGGGTCGGAAACAGGCAGTGCGGGCAGCCCGCTCCTGGTGTTAACGCTGAAAGTCCCATGTCTCCGACACCTCTCCGCTCTAGGCAAACTCAGATGGCCAGTCCCCCAAAAGAGGAGCCAGCCAGCCATCCACCCTTTCCTTATCCCCCACCCAGCCTCATGGACGGGGCTTACGTGAATCCTGAGAGTTTCCTAACGGAAGGCAGAGGGAGAGAGGAGCAAAGCTGAGCGGCCAGATGACCACTGTTCAGTGCCTGCAGGTTTCCAGGGCTGCGCTGGGAGCATCCGGAGAGACGATCTCACTTAGTCCTTGAGCCAACCCCAGCAGGCTGATTGGGTTATCATTCTCACTGGAGAAATGAAGAAAGCAAAGCTCCAGTCAGTTAAAAAAAAAAACTGACAAAAGGATGAAAATGTATCAAATCACATGATGTTGCACATCGTAAACTTACACCATGTTATGTGTCAAATATATTTTAATCTTTTTACAAGTAACTGTTTTTCTGGATGACTTTAGCCAATAAGTCACGGCCGGGGAAGCAGAAGTGAGAGGCCCTGGGCCAGAGGGAAAGGGCAGAATTCGTCTGACACGTGCCCCTCCTCTGGGCAAAGCAGACTGTAAAGCATTTTCCTCCTGGGGAAAGTGGCTCCCAAGGAGGAAATGGGACTGTGACAGCGACCTGGGACCTGGAGTGACCCTGGTAAAGAAGGACGAGGAGGTCTGAAGGTGTCAAGGCCAGCAGCCTCCAGGGAAGCCCCGGGTGGGAAGGGGGTTTGTGCAGAAGGCAGGAGTCAGGGCAGAGAGCGCCACGGACCCAAAGGAACCACCACAAATGCCAAAGGGCTGAAAGGTAACGAGGGGAGGGTTAAAAAAAGCACCTCCAAACTCCAGACAAATGCCCATCTGGGAGGACGAGAAAGCCCAGAAACCCTGGAGAACACAAGTGGAGTGAGAAAATTCTGAACAGGCAAAATGTCTTCATTTGGCAAAATGAAGAGAAGGAGCACTTTTCTAACTTGACCTTCACCCTGGCAAGGACCCAGGGCATCCGGTTTTGGAGAGCATGGGAGTAAGTCGTGTACATGACCATCAGGGCCCAGCACGGGTCTCCCCAAAACCAGATTTGCCAAACATGCCTCATTTCTCCATCTGTCAAGTGATCCGTCAACCTGGTGGCACTCTGGGGACTTGAAGAAGCCTCCACCTCCTCGGGGATGAGATACAGGAGCTGGATGGTAGAGCTGCTCTGGGGATTCATAGTGTCTGGGAGGGAAGGGTGAGCAGCATTTGCCTGCGTGGGTGGAGCCTGGCAGGGAATTCCAGGCAGAAGAAACCACAGACACAAAGGAAGGAAGGTAGGAAGCTCAGAGGGAAGAAAGATCATCCCTTCCTGGACAGTGGGTAGGTAGATCCCCTCCACAGGGGGGCCCTCACCCCACTCAGACCTCTCACTTCCTTGACCTAGCCAACCCCTACAACACTCATTTATCTCCTTCCGCAAATGAGCACTTATTGAGCACCTACTACATGCCAGGCCCTGTTCTAGGTGCCGGCACCCAGCCATGCAGAAGGCAGATAAGGGTCTGTTTTCATGGCCTACGCGGGGATGTCCAACCTGCAGCCTGCAGGCTGCAGGCGGCTCAGGATGGCTATGAATGTGGCCCAACCCGAAATCGTAAATTGACTTAAAACATTAGGAGATATTTTGTGACTACGTGTCACAATGTATTGAACGTGTGGCCCACAACCACTCTTCTCCTTCCAGCGTGGCCCAGAGAGGCCAAAGGGTTGGACAGAGAAGACGACACTGGCCAGTATCTGCAGCTCCGCTCTCTCCCAAGGAGCCCCGACCCAGCCACACGATGTCAGGGCTCCGTGTTCAGGGCTGCTCCCGAATTTCTCCCTCCAGCCCCGGCCTCTCCCGGATCACCAGATGCAAGTTTCCAACTGATTTCTTGATATCTAAATTTGCATTTCTAACAAGTATTTTAATCTCAGCATCTCCGAGACGAAATGATTCCACACCTTCCCCCTCTACAAAACCTGTTCCCGCTCTAACCAGACACTCAGGCAAAAACCTGGAAGTCACGCTGCACTCCTGTCATCATGCACACACGCGTGCATGCACACACATGCTTGTGCACACACAGGCACACACACGCATACACACACACACAAATCCAGCTCACAGCCGAGTCCTTCTGGTCCGAATGTCACCCCCAAAACCCCAAATGTGACCACTTTTTACCACCTGCACAGCTCCCCCCCCACTCAAAGCCACCATGGTCTCTCTCCTGAACCATTACACTCGTCTCCTTACCAGTCCCCCTGTTTCCGGAAACACACCACCCTGCAGTCCAGCAGCCTCGCTGATGCCTGAGTGACCTTTTCTCAAAGACAAATCAAACCATTTCTCTCCTCGGCCCAAAGCCCTCAACCTCAGCTCTGGCAGGTCTGGCTCAGTAGATTGAGCACCACCCTGTGAACCAAAGTGTCGCTAGTTCCTTTCCTGGTCAGGGCACATGCCTGGGTCATGGGCCAGGTCCCCAGGAGGGGGTGCGTGAGAGGCAACCACACAGTGATGTTTTGCTCCCTCTTTCTCTCCCTCCCTTCCCTTCTATCTAAAAATAAATAAATAAAATCTTTTTTTAAAAAAGCCCTCAACCACAAAGCATGCCCTGGCCCCTCCAGCCTACAAAAGAGCAATGCCCCTGTCCTGTGCCCTCTCCCTGCTCCCCTCCACATCAGGCTACTTGGAAGGGTTTTCTGTAACTATTTCACAGTCCCACCACACACCAGTGCCCTCTACCTCCGAAACTGCTGCCTCCGGGGTGACTCTCGGCCATCCACTGGCCAGGCCCTAGGCTCACTCCACAGTCTCATTGGTCTTCATTGTCTGACATTCTGCCCAGGACACTGCTGACCATCCACTCCCTCCTCCTCCAAGTGCCCTCTCCCTGGGGTTTCTGGGTCAGCCCTCCCTGGTTCTCCTGTCTCCTCCGACTTCCCCTCCACTACCTCTTGGAGGCTACCTCCAGCTCCTCCATAAATGGCGAGGGTTCTCATGGCTCACAACTTGGCCTCCTTTCTGCTTATTGTAAACACCTCATCTGCCATCACTAACTCATCCCTAGTTCACTATCACTCATTCTCGGATGGTTCCCTGGTCTAGGTCCTCGGCCTTAGAGCTGGAATGACAACTTCGTCCTGGCCACAGCACTGCACACCAACATGGGGACCCTATTCCAATCCAATTTCCAACACCAGGAACGTTGGTGTCATCCAAGTCTTCCCCCCTCCACCTCTATGTCTAACTTGTTTCTTAGCTTCGTGGTCTCATCTGCCTCCTGAATAGCACTTGTATCGTCTCCTCCTTCCTTGCTCCTGCCTCAGGAAAGGCCCTCTCTGCCTCTCACGTGCATGGCTACCCTCAAGCTTACCTCCTCCCATCCATCCTGCAGTATCTCAACACCAAAGAGGTTTTTCTGAAATGCAGACCTGGACCTGCACTCTCCTCCACTGACCCTTTCATGGGTGTATTAGCAAGCTATTGCTGTGTAACAAATCACCCAAAACCCAATGGCTTAGAATAACTGTCATTTGTTATAGTTCATGCATCTGTGGGTTGGCTGGGTTCATTTGACCTTGGCTGGAGCCAGTCATGGTCTGTAGGGAAGCTGGGGGCTCATCTCTGGTCTGGCTTCCCTGGGGCACACCCTCCCCTGGGACCAGCAGAAATACACCAGGCCTCTCCAGACCTAGGCTAGGAATTGACACAGGGTCAATCTGCATCATTCCATTGTCCAAAGCAAGACACACAGCTGATCTAATATCAAGAGGTGGGAAAATATACTCTGCACTTGATGGGAGTTTAGGAAAAGCCACCTAGCGATGGACCTGGGTACAGGGAGGGATAAAGAATCAGGTGATCACATTAACACAAGTGACCAAAATAGCTTCCCATTGCCCGCAAGATCAAGTCTCAATGCCCTGACTCAGAGACCCGCCAGGAGCCGAGCCCCATCTCCTATTGTCTGAACTTCCATCCACTCCCCAACTTCCAGAGCTCTGCTAATAGGCCTCGTTATTTCGCACTCCAGGTTTGCCTGTGCACATGCTACTTTTCCCTCCCAAGGCTCCTCTGCCCTCTCCACCACGGTCCAGCAGGGGAATCTTCACCCATCCTTCAAGGTCCAGCTCAGCAAGCAGCTCCTCCTGGGGCAAGCCCTCCCAGACCACCTAACCCACCCCACAGGGTAGGTCGCACCCCCCCTTCCTCTGTACTCCATTAGAGCACTCACCCCTATTTATAGCAAAGCGCTCACTTCCTCCCCGAGAGAATACCTTAGGGCAGTTTGTCAGTTTGCTATTTCCGCTGTAACAAACTGCCACAAACTTAGTGGTTTAAACAACACAGATTTGTTCTCTTGTTCTGGAGGTCAGAAGTCCAAAATCAGCCTCACGGGGCTGAAGTAAAGGTGTTGGCAGGTCTGGTTCCTTCTGGAGCCTGAGGAAAGAATCCATTTCCTTGCCTTTCCAGCTTCTAGAGGCCACGTGGATTCCTCCGCTCACAGCCCCTCCTCTGTGTTCAAAGAGCAAGAGCATCACTTTAGTCTCTGCTCACCTCGCCTGCTCCACCTTCTATGGCAAATCTCCTCTGCCTCTATCTCATGAGAACACTTGTGATTACTTTTAGGGTCCACCTGGATAATCCAGGATAATCTCCCCATCGCAAGATCGTTAACTTAATCACACCTGCAAAGCTTATTTTTCCATAAAGGGGGAGAGTCGCAGGTTCCAGGGATAAAGACCCGGTATCTTTGGGGGCCGTGATTCAGCCTACCACAGGCAGTTTGCTTGTTTCTTCTTCTGGCCTCTCCTTGACCTGGCTCAGGGCCTGGCACACGGTGGATGTTCAATATATTTGATGACTAGAAGAATGGATAAGAGAGAGAATGAACGCAGCACAAGAGTGGCCATCGGAAGTGCCAGGGTCCCCAACAGACTGACTGGCAAAATCAGCAATAAAAACTAGGGCTCCCGAAACTCCACCCCCTACACTTGTATAACAGAAAATATTCTCTGTAATAAATAAGAGATCAAACAAGGCCCTGTGTGCAATGCAGGAGTCAGGCTGCCTGAGCTAAAAGGAGAAAGATATTCCTCCCCAGAGCTGCAGAGGTGAAACTGCGAGCTCGGCCCCCCTGGAAGCACTAACCCCCGATTTCCTGCCGCAGCTGCACGGTCTGGGCTGTGTATCGGTTCCATGGGGACAGTCACCATTTCGTGCATTCAGCAGAAAATTGCAGACACTGTTCCATGCTAGTCAAATAAACCATGCTCCCTGACCTCAAAGGTCTGCCAGTCCAAATCCTTTGGAGCACCTTGGAAGTGACCTCTCCTCAGCCTCCAAACCCATGGGAGCCCAGGGAAGTCCTGCCCCTTACACTGAAGAGCTCTACCCGAAGGTCCTTCTATTCATTTAGCAAACACTGAGCATCAATGACCGGACGAGCCTTGTGTCAGCCCTGTGCTCACTGCCGGGCTCTCCTATGAACTGCCCACTGACCACAGCTTGACATCCCCCACGAGACTTCTGGAGCCTTCACCTGTCCCTGATCATTCCACTGCAGCGTCCAGGGAGGTTGGGAGGGTGTCTAGGAAGGGAGATGGGCAGTGGCCACCGGGAAGTCATCAGTGATTCGAACCAGAGAGGCTCTTGTTCAAGTGGAGAAGGAAGACAAGCTAATGGAGAACAACATGGGAGATGGGGGTATAAAAACGATAATGATAATAGCCACTACTTACTTAATTACCTCTTACCGTGTGCCAGATTGTGCTGTGCGCTCAACATGGATTGTCTCACTTAATCATCCTCACGTTCCTACAAGGAAAATATTATTGGACCCACTCTACAGATGAGGAAACTGAGGCACAGAAAAATAAAGGAACTTGCATACATACAGCTGCAAGTAGCACCAGGATTTGAATTCTAGACTATTCCTTCTAGAAATTTGACCATGAAGGAAAGGGAAGCCATATGCATGAAGAGGGAGGTGCTACGTTCAAGAGACTTACTGGTTGGGGGAAGTCGTTTTGTAAGTAGAAGAACATACACATGTTTGTGTATAAAATAATTGAGACGACAGTGATGGGTGGGGGCTCAATTAATGGAGAAGGCAGGATCCAGGACATGGGTGGGGTCCAGGCCGAGCCCAGGAGAGAAATGAGGAGGTTAGTAGGAGACAGAAGGGAAGTGTCAGGTTGGAGATGAATGGCTGCAATAGTCGCCATTCACATCGCCCCACATCTACTTTCTTGCTAGACAAACTATGAGTTAGTGCGAAACAGCAGAGGTTTGGAGAGGGGACACAACTTGCCCAAGGTCAGGAAGTTGGTGGCAGAGCCAGAACTCAAAGCTACTTGTTCCACAAACCTGCCTCTGACTCATTCAGCCCTATGAGGTGGGTGGATATGTAGACTGGAGCCCAAGCTCAAAATCATCAGAGGGACATTGGAGTTGGAACCAGCACATCGGCAGAAGAGGCTGCAAATTTCTAGAATCAGCTCCAAGCACAGTGCAGCTCATGGTGGATGGTTGGCCCACACCCTGCCCTGCTCAAAATTTCTGTTCAAGGCTGATACGTGGAACCAGGGCCCCCAGAGGTCTCCTCCCACCCCCAGGCAGGCTAGAGAGACCCTTCCAGGAAGACACAGCCATATGTGAGAGTGAGTGTCTGGAATCAGAAGATTAAGCTGAGGTGCCGTGTTGAGAACAGTAGGAACTAAAAGGAATGAGGAGGTGCTACCTCAGGTAAGACTGCCTCCCACCCACACAGGGCTGAAAACACTGATCCACGGATTTTCTGGGAGGAGCTACTTCCTGCCTGTCCAGCTGGGAGTCTTGCTCGCACTTCTGGTCCCCTGTACCTCTGTCATGACTTCTCTCCCCCCTTCCCCAACTTTGGAGCTCAGAGGTTGACATCAGGGAACGGACTGAGGAGCCCAGCTTGGTTGCAGCCCCTGAGCAGAAGGAGCCTGGACCAAGGACTGGAGAAGACAAGGAAGGAAGAGGGAGACAATGGGCCTTCATGTATTTATTCATCCATTCATCTGTCCGTTCATTCAACAAGTAATCATCGGGCCCCTGGGAGTAAGAAGGTGAATGAAAACAGACACATCAGTGATTTCAGGGAGTCTGACGCCAAGGGAAGGGAGGAGACAGCCTTGAATCAGATAGTCACAGAAGGAGAGGTGAAATGACGGCCAGAAACAGCGCCCTGTGCTGGGGGCATGTGGCCTTCTGAGCACTTCTAACTCGAGCTGACTTACCAACGACTCAGAGAGGCTTCCCTACAGAGGCAGCTTGCGGCCTGAGATCAGCAGCAGGAAGGGGATTGTCCAAGTGACAACTCGCAGAGCACCAGGGGGAGGGGACAGGGACGATGCTGTGGAACACTGAGGCAGGACAGCTGTTTGGACACCACCAGCTGGTGAGTGGAAGGACTGCATCGATGTGGTCTTGTGCAGGGAAACGCAGCGAGTGCCCCGTGGTTTGCCCTGTGTAATGCGCACCCACGTTTTTGTGCGCATTATACACCAGATTATTACAGCCCATGGTATGTAATCATTATACTCATTGGTGATGCACATCCTTATTTTTCCCTTAAAAATTTGGGCAAAAAAGTGGCATTGTGCAAGGCAAAATACAGTAATAGCGGCTAACACTTGTGTAACTATAACTAACAATATCTGTGACATTAATACAACTGATAATAATAATAATAATATGACCACCAACAGCTGACGCTTGTGTAGAATTTACTGTCTGCCACACGCTAATCTATGCCTTTCCACGTTAAGCCTTTTAATTCTCACAGCAGTTCTAGGATGTGAATGCCACTGGTATATCCATTCAATACATAATGCCCAGATGTGAAGCGACTTTCCCAAGGTCACGCAGCTAGTAAGTGGTGCTATAAACCCAGGGACCTGAGCTCTAGCGTCTGGCTACAACCGCCCCGTTGTTTCTTGAGCAGCTACTCTAAGCCATGCCCTTGCTTGACGCTTTAGACATACGTCCCACTGGCTTCTCGCAATAACAACCCTGTGGGGCAGGTACCGTGAGCACCACCTTCATTTTGTAGCTGAGAACAGAGGGCGGGCAGGACTTGCTCCCGGTCACACAGCTAGTAGTACATAGAGAAGCTGAGCGTAGAACCCAGAACCCCAGAAGTACAGGGCAGGTTGAGGGAATGAGAAAAGGCTAAAGGAGGTATTGGAAGTCAGCACAGGAAAGGGGCCACTTGGGGATTTTTCAGCAGCAACAGACAGACTCGTTTGTTACTTCAGGGAAACAGGGATGTATTGAAATTACACATGTGCATGGGTGTGATATAATGAAAAGTAAATATTTGGTCTCTGTCCTGGTACCTGGCATACAGCTCCTAAAACTGGTGGAATCTCCAGAATATTAAGAATGTCTTCTGTATGCTAATGAGATGCCTGGTGACTTAGGGGCCCTGAGATAGCTTCAGGACAGGCTGGCTACCTGAAAGGCTAAGGCCAGATTACAGGGTTGGGACTTCAGCCCTCACTCCACCCCCTTCACCCCACCCCGACCCCAACCTCTGGGAGGGGAAAGGGGCTGGAGACAGAGTTAATTACCAACTCAGGGGTGTCCAACCTTTGGCGTCTCTGGACCACACTGGAAAAAGATGTCTTAGGCCACACATTAAATACATTGCAACACACAATCACAAAGAAATCTCATGTTTTAAGCAAATTTACAATTTTGTGTTGGGCTGCATTTATAACCATCCTGGGCCACATATGGTCACAGGTTGGACACCCCGACACCTACATAATGAAACCTCCATAAAAAACACCTTAACTGACTGGGTTTGGAGTGCTCCCGGGTCGAGGCACACGGCAAGGTGCAGGGCGGGGCAGGGGTGGTAACACGCATGGAGCGGGCGGGGAGAAGCTCCACACCCACACTTGCCCTGTGCGTCTCTTCTACTTGGCTGTCCCTGAGTTGCACCCTTTATAATGAACTTGTAAGTGTAAATAAAATGCCTCTCTGAGTTCTGTGAGCTGGTCTAGAAAATTACCAAACCTGAGAAGGGCGCCATGGGAAACCTCAATTTATAGACAATCAGTCAGAAGTTTGGGAGGCTCAGAACTTGAAACTGGCATCTGATGTAGGGGACAGTCTTGTGGGACTAGCCCTTTAACTTGGGGGTATGATGCTAACTGCCAATTTTGTGTCAAAATTGAATTGAATGGTCGGACACCCAGCTGGCGTTAGAGGATCAGAGAACTGGTCGTTGGTGTGGAAGACGCCATGTTTAGCGTCAGATGTGCTGTGAGTTAAAGCAGCTCCGTGGGGCTCCGCCGACCTCCCCGGGGTAAAGCATCCTTTCTGAATTGTGTCAGAGGCGGCTCGTACGGGCCTCTGCACACTCAGCAGGGGATGATGAATGGGGCGAGTGCTTCCCCAGAAGGCAGTGTGAGAGGCCTGAACTATGTCTGGTGTGTTTTGGTTAAACAGCAGTTAGCAGAGGACATCCAGGGGGAGGGAGTGGAGATCATGGGTCCCATCAGGAGGAGGCAGTGTGGGGCAAGGTCGGTGCCAAGGGTACAGCTGAGGACGAGCAGAATGATGTTACAGGGCAGAGGGCAGGCTGGAGGACCCGGTTAGTGACACAAAGAGAAAGAGATAAATGCACAGGACACTCATTAGCCCGTGAATGGGGAAGGTCGACCAACCCTGATGCTCCGACAGGAAGGTCAGCACCTGGAGGGGTCAGCGTGCCAGAGCCCCACAAATGTCCACAGAGCCAGATGCCCGGGTGGCAGAACATGGCCAGGGAGGGACGCAGCTACGGCCACAGTCTATGTGCCTGAGCGTCGGTTTTGTGGAATTTTGCTGGGGCAAAATGAAAATGAGGCAGCCAGCCAGCACGTCAGAGTGACAGGGTGGCAGGACGCCTTGTGTCAGGAGGGCAGTGTGGTGGAATAGCCACGTATCAGAGTGTCACTTGAGGGGAATGCTGCTTTGACAGGCTGTCGTGGATGGGAATGTCAGCAGTGCCTGCGGCTGCTGTGAGCTAGTAAACTTGACCTCTATTTCCTGGGACCCAGGGGGTGGGGGCTTGCCCTGCTCCCGGGGGAGAGAGAGTGCGTGAGGCATGGCTCCCCCATGAGAACAGGAATTGGGTGGGGGGGAAGGGGATGCATTTGTTAGCTAAGGCTGCTGTAACAAAAGTGCCCCAAACAGGGTGGCTTAAACAACAGGTACTAATTGTCTCACAGTTCTGAAGGCTAGAAGTCCAAGATCAAGATGCTGGCAGGTTTGATTTCTTCTGTGGACTCTGCCTGGCTAGTAGACGAAGAGTTGCCCCCATGTTTTCACGTGGTCCTGCCTCTGTGTGTGTCTGTATTAGATATTAGATTATTAGACTATGATCCACCCACATGTATGACCTCATTTTACCCTAACCACCTCTTAAAAGCCTCTGTCTCCAAAAACAGCCACATTCTGGGGTACTGGGGGTTAATACACATCAGGTGCATATGAATTGGGGCGGGGGGAGACTCAGTTTTGCCCATAACAGGAGGCTATTAGGGAAATGGGATTAAGGATCCATTCAATGTCAGGACAGGGCAGGGAGAGGCAGCCTCCAGGCATCAAGAGCTCAATCAGGGGAGACTTCTCGAGGAAGCAGGGTGGTAGACGGAACTCAGTGTGGACCCATGGAGACTCCAGGCAGCCCAAGGGGTGCCTCGGTCTGTGGAAGACAAGACCCCTAAAGGCAGAGACAGGAAAAATTCAAGAAGCCACTGCCCAGAAAGCTCTGACCTAGAGGCCACACTCCAGAGGAAACCCAGTGGGGCTGAATTCAAATCTTCCCAAAGGAGGGCTGGATTTAACAAATGATAGCTTTTTTTCATTTTTGAGACACTGTGAGGTTTTAAGAGTATGGGATTTGGGGTCTCGCCAGTCTGGATTCCTATCAGGGCTCTGCCACGCTCTCTGTCACCTCGAACAGTCACACCGCCTCCCCAAACCTCAGTTTCCTCATCTACTCAGTGGGACTGATCTCAGGGCCACCCCCTCGGTGATCATGGGTTATTAGGATGACATTGTGGAGGCGCCTAGAACAAAACTTGGCCAATAGCACAGCTCAGTGCATGGCACAGAGATGACGAATCTGCAGGTCTTTGGTTCTACAGCTCCCTCGCAGACCCGTGCCCCCGACAGGGAGGTCCCACCTCACCTTGTGCCCAAGGAGACCGCCAGAGCTGACCTGGCCCTCTCCTTCCCCTCCTCCGGGTCTTGGCTCACAAGTCTTCTCCCTGGACCATGCCAATTAAAATCGCAGCCCTCAACACTCCCTATCCTGCATTCCGGCTCCACTTTTCTCTTGACACTTGTCACACCTAACATACTCTCTATCTTACTCGGTGTTTGGGGTCCATCCCCCACCCTTCCAGAAGGATGGCTCCAGGAGTGTGTGGTTTTTATGTTGTGTTCCTTAGCACCTAGAAAAATACCTAAATCAAAGGAAGTGTGTTGGCCCCATGAGTCGAGGTGAGGGGCCGAGGCTGTGGGCCACCGCCATCCGTGGGATGCCACAGGGTCTGCTGGTCTCAGGAACCTGTCTTTTCCTGGGGGTTAAGGATGGTCAGGGGCTATGATCCCAGCCCTGCCCAAGCCCCCCTGGGTTGGGCCATCCAGCTTTGCAGGGAAGAGAGGAAAAGTGGCTGCTGCTCAGGTGTAAAGCTTCCAGCCCCCAGCAGCTATATCTGAAAAGCAAATCACCCTCCCTGTGGTTTGCCCATCTCTGGCTCAGGGAACTGAAACACCTCATTTCACGGCCTCTGGTTACCAGGGGACAGCCTAGGGCGGGAGGCAGCAGTGGTCTCCACCCAGAACACACCCCCATCCCTGATCCCTGACCCTGAGCGCTCGTAGAGAGTACTGCCCTCTACCCAGAACTGGGGAACACCACGCTTGCTGTCCATGGTGCTGAGCATCTACCCTCTGCCCCTTTCTCACACATTCGTCAGGATGAGTCCCCTCCCATCCCAAGTCTCTCCTCCTCTGGACACACTCTACGGCTGGGGCTCAGAGGTAGATTAAAGCCCAGGCGTATTCTGCTCAGCGCACACATCTGTACAGGTATACGTGCATGTGCACATATTTAGATTTACTCATATATACACACATCATCAAAACACATGCACTATTGTGGTCCCCAGAGCGATATCAAAGGGCAGACTTCTCCAGAGGATGGTTGACCTTCCCACCAGGAGAATGCCTAGACCAGCGTCCAGAGGTGCTGAGTCTGAGAGCCCCTCAGATTCAGCAGTCCAGGACGCAGTCTCAGTGCTCCTGGACTGGCCTTTCCAGGAATGACCCAGGAGTCTCTTGTTTGCAGGTACGGCTGTGTTGCTGGCGGAGCTCAAGGGTGAAGTATGTACTCAGGTGAACCCAGATAAAGCAAAGCCTGAGCCCAGGGCCCTCAGGATACTGCAGCCAGAGATCCAGGTGCCTTCAGACCCCTGAGGGTAGAAAGGGACTGGGGCTTGGGCCAGAGCCGGGGCTGGGCCAGGGTGAGGATGGAGCTGAGAAGGAGCTGAGGTTGGGGCTGAAGATGACGCTGAGATTGAGGTTCACATTGCGGCTGGGGCTGGTGGGTGTCTGGGCACTGGGTCTGTCCTGGGGAGCAGATGTAAGTTCCTGAGGGTCTTCAGCTCCAGCCGAGCTGGAGAGCCAAGAGACAGGGAATTGGTTGCAACTGGCCCAGTTCTGCATTAAATGGTAGCTGATAAATGACTTGTTTTTCTGACTAATGAGGTGAAATAGGAGTGAAGCAATGACAACCTAAGCCTGGGGTCCACCCTAAAATGTCAGAGCCAACCCCCTAACCAGCCTCTGGCCATCCTGGCAAACGTGGTCTTCCATGACCGGGGGGAGGGTCAGGATGGCTCCTAGGGTGCCTGTCCAGGAGTATCTGTGACTGAGGTACCAGCCACATGTCCCCGGACCCTCCCCACCTACATCAGTGAGGGGGCCTCCATGTCTCCCCTCCCCACCCTCCAACTGAGCAAGACTCATCCCCTCACCAGGACAGGCCTTGTAGGCTGGGGTCCACAGTCTTGGAGTAGGCAGAGGGAAGGGAGGAGAACTGGAGTCAGAAAGACCTGACCTAAACCCCACTTCCATCATTATGAAAATCCCCTTAGAACATAAATAGTCACACGCAAACCAGCTGTGTGGCCTCTGGCAGCTCAGATAGCCTTGCTGAGCCTCAGTTTCCTTATCTGTAAAATGGGAATAACACACTTTCCTTCTCAGACCGTCCATGCTCCTGAGATGCAAGGGCCACTTTCAGCCCATGCTCTCATGGAGTTTATAGTCTGAGGGAGGGAAGCAAACTAAAAAAACTAAAATTTAAAACAAAACTAAAATAATAAAGTAAAATATACAGTGTGTTTGTGGTGATGCGTACTATGGAGAAAAATAAAGTGGAAAGAAGGAACCAGGATGTGCCAATGGAAGAGGAAGTTTGCAACTTTAAAGAAGGAAGTCAGGAAAGGCATAACTGACAAGGTGAAATTGCAGAGAACTGGTCTGGGTGGGAGGGGCACAGGACAGAGCAGACAGCAGTGCAAAGTCCCTGAGGCAGGATTGTGCGGGGCATGGTCAGGAACCAGCAAGGAGGCCAGTGCAGCTAAAGCAGGGTGAGCATGCAGGGGAGCAGCAGGAGGTGAGGTCAGGGAGGTCATGGGTTGGAAGGGGGCAGATTATATAAGATCTTCAAGGCCATGGTGAGAGCAGCAGCTTCCTCTCTGAATGAGAGGTTTTTCTTCAAAGGAGTAGCACGTTCAGACTTGTGGATAACAGGATGGGACTGGGGAGAGGAAGGACAGAGGCAGGAAGACCATGCTGAAGCTACCACAATAACCCAAGCCAGCTCCCCGGCAAAGTGGGTGGTGGGAAATGGTTAGATTCTGGTTATATTTTGAAGTTAGAAACAACAGGATTTGGTGACAGATCAGATACAGGACACAGGGTATGAGAGAAAGGGAGGATGACTCCAAGTTTTGAGGCTCAGCTCAAGCGTGGGACCCCATCACCTGCGGTGGGGAGACTGCAGGAGCAGCTGGTGGAGGGAGGAATCAGGACTTCCTAAGGAACAGAGAGTGGCAAGGGCATTTCGAGCTGAGGGGACAGCATAGAAGGGGTGCGGACACACACGGTGTGGCCTGGGGACCGCGCTGAACCCTGAGGTATGCTGAAGCCTGGAAGGCACTCGGGGAGTGGCTGGAGGCGGGTGTGGGAAGGCGCTGAGTGCCAGCCAGTGGCACTCTGGGTTGATCCACAAGCCACAGGGAGCCCGCTGAGGCTCTAAGCAAGGGAGCGAAGATGGTAAGAGGGGCTTTTTAGAACAATCACTCCACCACATCATAGAGGCTTCGCTGGGGAGAGGAGGGCTGGAGACAGGGACAGCTGGGTAGTCGACCATGGCATGGCTGGATGAGCAGGGGACGGTGAGGCCTGGACTCTGGCAGTGGCAGTGGAGGGACAGATGGCCTCTCGGCCAGAGACTCCTGTGGGGGGAGGGGGCTATAGCTGACTGGGGAGTGAGCAATGGAAGGAGGGCATCGAGGGAAACATCCACAGTCCTAATGGGGGACTGAGTGGTGAGTGGTCTGAGAACATGTAAAGGAAAAGGGGGAGCTGGGGAACATCCTAGGTGGGAACCCCCCAGGGCTCAGACACAGGAAGAGCCCTCCAGGAGGGCAGATGCAGGACGGGCCTCGGTCAAATGGACCCTCGACACCAGAGGGCCCCAGGCCTGCAGGGGATGCTGGACTGAGCCACCCAAAGGGGCACAGCTCCAAGGTCAGGCCCTGCCCACCCCGCCAGGGCCTCCTCCCCTGCTTCCATCTCAGCTGGTGTAAAACTAAATGGGCTCTTCACATCAGCACAACAAGATGCTTAGTCAATAAAAGAGTGGAGCCAAGTGAACTCAGCACGCCACTCTAGGAGGAGTTTTTTCCAGGGGAAATGTTATCATTTTCCATTCCTGTTTAATGAATCATGGGAATTAGAGCAACATTACAAATGGCTTTCTGCGCAGGCTATTACTTTGTTTCTGCAGGATTCTAATGGCAGCCCTGCTTCACTGAGGGCTCAGCCTGCCCCCCAGCACCCCCCCGGCTAAGGAGAATGATGGTATCATTATAAGCGGTCCCCTCACCACGCTTCGGCCCAGGAGGGGTGGTTGCCCAGGACCTCATGAAATGGGTCTAAAGTGGGGAACCGAAGTGATGGAGCTGGGTATTTCCCAGGGAGTCCACATGGGCATCCAGGGCAGGTATCCCGGGGCTCGGGCCAGGAAATCGGAGTGGTTGGAAGAGGAGGGGAAGCGAGGGGGCTTGCCAGCCCTTTTTCTGAGCTGAGCGTGCAAAGGGATCAGGACAGACTCGCTTCCTAGGAGGTGTGGGTGTTCGGAGACGGAGTGTGGGAAGCAGACAGGTGACAGCCCTCACCAAGATGGCCCTGAACCCTCGGCTGGGCCTGCCATGCGGATTCCAAAATGAGCAAGCCTGGTGTCTGTTCACGGAAGCTCCCTGCCAGAGCAGGGGCGGACGAGAAGAGAAGGGGGAGAGAACCGACCCTCTCCTGCAGCCACTGGCTGAGTCAGGTCTGGTGCACAGAGAAAGCTGTAGGAGTGGGTGGCCCTTCCCTAGCCCCCTGCCTGTCCCACGTGGAAGTAGAGGATCCAGAGAGCTGGGGAACGCACCGTGGATAGACCGCTCCCCGAGAACGCCCAGGCTGGCCGGAGTAAGCCCTTGCTGCCTGGATGTAAGAATGGGCTCCACAATGCTCTGCTTCTTTTAAGCCTGCTGCCTGCTTTCTGCAATGTCAGTCAAGAGCTGATGCGTGTCTTAAAGGGCTCAGCGATCATGGCAGTAGAACCCATTTGGAATGGCTTCCTGGCTCACAAACCTCACCTGGCCACAGCAGCTTGGTCTAAGATAGACACCTACCCCAAACTGAGCCATTCAGATTCTGTTCCTGCCACAGTGTAACATACAAGAGAAGTCCTTTTGGTTCATTTGATCACGCTGTACTCTCAGTGCCCAGAATTCAGCCTAACACCCAGGAGGGGCTCGATAAATACTGAAGGCATGAACTAAGCAATAAGTGAATGAACGAGCCTCTATGAGGAATTTGGAATTTTTAACTTGGAAACACAGAGACTAGACTGATGGTCATGAACCTGAGTCACATTAGTGGCACGAACTGCTTCCCACAGAGAAGACCTGCTTTTTCTGACTTGCAGGATCCTCAGGGCTGCCTTGGTCCTGACATCCCAAAGCTGCTAGCTCTCTTCTTGTTACCTTTCGCTAACTTTGAGATGGCCCAGCACCCTGACCTTAACCCACCTTTCTTGCTTAAGTCTCTTTCTATTGTTTGCAACCAAAGGCCTTCACCAACATGATGAGAAATTTTGCTTCCCGATTTGCCCTATTCCCCACTTGGCTGCTTCTCTTGGAGTCACCCCCACTCCTGGCTGTGCCCGGGGCTGTACCCCAGGTCTGCCCTCTGCCGCCATCGCCAGCACTGATGGACTCTGGTGCTGAAGCGACAGGGTCCGGAGGCAGGGACGGGTGGCATGCTGGGACACCAGGTCCTTAGGACGGGGGAAGTGAGAGGTACTCTGCCTCCTCTCCCTCCAGGATTCTCACCCCACTGGGTCTCAGGTGTGTCTCTCAGGCCCCTCGCTCAAGTAGAAGACACCTTCCTCTGTGTAAACCCAGGGCCCGGCTGAGCCATCCCTGACTCCTCCCCACCTCCCACCCTCCTCACTCAGAGGGACAAGAGCCTGGTGGCATCAGAACCCTGAGAAAGCCTGAGTTACAAACTGCTGCAGGAGGGAGGGGTACCCGAATCCCCAGATCCCAGTCCCCAGACCCCAGACCCCATAGGAGACTCTTTGCCTGGCTGGATCGACGCTTTTTTCCTTCCTTCCACCCTCGCCCCAGGTGCCCAGATACTAATTATAAGGACCCGGTGAGTTACAAGACAGTGAAATTGCTTCCACCTGAGGTTGTCACGGGCTGGGGAGAAATACCAGGGCTGGAAATTAAACTGTGCCGGCAGGCCTGAGGGGGTGGGAGCAGGGGGGAGGGGTGGAGAAGTACCTGCAGCTTATAAAGTAGTGTTTATGGAGTGTCAGGAAGAAGTGTCCTTGGCCGACGCACAGAAATGATTGGAGGCTGCCTGTCTGCTGCCGGTCACTGGACACAAAGTGCTATAGCGAAAGGCAAAGTGACCAGAACCTCCTTGGCCACCGAAGACCCAAAGAAAGAGAGAACCGAAGACTACTGTCATGGAGGATGGGTCGGGGGCAGGCGAGCTACCCAGACACAGAGTCACACGCGCCCTGATGTGGGAAATGCCTCTCTGGCAGGCTCTGAGAGAAAGGGAGGCCAGGCTAGGGGAGCCTGGAGCCCAGCCCAACCTCGGCAGCCACCCCATCTCCCAGCCCAGCCAGAAGGAATCCTCCCTTCCAAAGTCAGCCCTTTTCGCCCTTGGTCATGCCTGCCCACCGAGCTTTGCTGAGCCCTTTTCATATGGAATGCTCACAGGCCTGCCCAGCAGGGTGACTCAGGATGGCAGGAGGGAGGGTCCCAGCCCAGAGGACCTGGGAGTCTGCATCTCTGAGGCCTATGGTCAGTGTCACCAAAATTGTCCTGCTGGACCAATTACAAAAGGTGACAGAATCATCTGAGTTACCAAGACCCTCTTCCCAAGGGCCAGCAGCAGGTGGAGGTTGGACCCCTCAAATTCTACCAAATCTTTAAGGGATGGGTCTCTTCAGCACTATGTAAATTATTTCTACAGAAAGAGAAGGAAAGTTTCTAGACTGTCTCCATGAAGGGAGCATAGCAATAATAGTAATAGCCCCTACCCAACTGGAAGAACACAAAACAATAGCTCTATCTCACTCATGAACTTCCCTGCAATAATTCTAAATAAGAGAGCAGCGTGTAGAATCTGGCAACACAGAAAAGGAACGCTATATCGCAATCTCGGGGGCGCTGAAGAACGCTAGGTGGTTAGGGTCAGGACATGTAGTAATACAGTTTACCACGTCTGAATCTGAGCAGAGATTATTTGCATTAATCAACAACCATTCTTAGTTTTTTAATTCTTAATGAAATAAGAACAAACAGCTACTTCTTAACATGGTAAAATATATCCATCTTAATCCTAAATGAGGAAATTCTAAAAGCATCCCATCAAAGTCAGAAAGAAGAACAAGACAGTCAATATCTTCACTATTACCCGAGCTCTTTAAAATTTTTTTTAATTCGAGGATCTTTTTTTCATTGCTTTTAGAGAAAAAAAGAACAGGGAGGGAGGGAGAGACAGAGAGGGAGAGGCATTGCTCGGTCGCCCTCCAGGACGCGCCTTGACCAATGAACGAACCTGCAAACTGGGCGTGTGCCCTGACCAGGAATCGAACTGGTGACCTTCTAGTTTACAGGACTACGCACCAACCAACGGAGCCACACTGGCCAGGGCTGCCTGAATTTTTTGTTTGTTTGTTTGTTTGTTTGTTACCAGCTAATACAATTAAATAAGAAAAATTAGTTCACTATATGAAAACTGAAAAGGGTAGGTAAATGTATCATTAGTTTCAGATGCGTGTATACCTGGTAAAACAAAGAATCAACCAAAACACTATTATGAACAAGAAAGAAATTCAATAATGTGACCAGCTACAAAATAAATATGCAAATAGCAATGGCCTTCATACTTAAATATGACAACCATTTGGGGCATACGTTAGAAGAACATACAATATTTACAATTACAACCCAAAAAAAAGATAAAATGCCCAGGAGTATGCAAAAAGTGTTTCTAAAGAAAACCTTAAAATGCTACTGAGGAACCCAAAGGATGACTTCAACAAATGGAAAGGCATACCGTGTTCTTAAATAGGAAGAACTGACATCATAAAATCATGTCAGTTTCCCCTTAGTTGATCTATAACATTTATATGTTTCAGTGGAAGTACAAATGAAATTTTGAACGAAACAAGATGACTTTGAGGCTCATATGGAAAAATGAGTTTGCAACACAGCCAGGAAAATTCTGAAGAGTAATGAGGCTAGCCCTGTCAGACATTTAAATACATTCAAGAGCATCAATAATTAGAATAACACAGTAATGGCTCGCAAGTAGACCCCACATCGACAGCAAAGGGTAAACAACCCAAAAATAAATCCAAAACCATGTGAGCATTCATTCCACCATCCAGGTAGCTTTTAAGTCATTGAAGAGAAGGTGAACTAATCAATAACATAGTTGGACAACTGGGAAGCTATTGAGGAAATAGTAAATTAGATCCACACCACACACTTGTGCTGAAATTAAGTCCAGACAGATCAAAGATTTAAATATTTTTGAATTAAGTAATAAGTGGTCTAAGAAGAAACCATAAGGAAATTCTTTTAAAAAAAAAAATTTAACTTAGGAAAGGCCAGACACTCTGAAGCCAAAAAGAAAAACACTGCTAAAATTGGCTACATAGAAATAGACAACTTCCCCATGGCAGAAATCACTCATTTGCAAACCCAAGAGACAAACAACAAACTAGGAGAAATATCAGCTGCTTATCACAGATAAAGTGTTAATTTCCTGCTTGTATAAAAAGACCTTACAAATCAATAAGAGAAAGACCAATGACCCAATAGAAAATAAGCAAAGAATATGAAGATAGTTCATGGCAAAGGAACATGAACTAAAAACTTAAGAGATAGTTCTTAAACATTTGAAGACACTCAAGCTCATCACAATTTTTTAAAAAAGCCACAAAATAAAACTTCCTTATATGTCCTTTATCCACCAGGTTGGCAAAGATCAAAAAGCCTGCTAACGCACTCTGTTGGTGGATTGAGAGGAAATTGGCATTTCACACACAGTCGCTGGCACAGTCTCCATGGCAGGAGGCAATTTGGCAATATCTATCAAAATTACAAACGAATGTGCCTTGTAGTACAACAGCACACTTCTGGGAATTACATGAAAAGATATATATGGGCAAGTGTGAATTAATGAATGTACAAAATTATTCCTTGTATTGTTGATGGAAATAGTTTAAAAAAGAGGAAGGGGAACTAAAGGTCCATCAACAGGTGACTGCTTAAATAAATGGTGATATTTGCATATGATGTGACACTAGGTGGCCATTAAAAAGAACAAAGTGAACCCTGGCCGGCGGCGCTGAGTTGGTGGGAATGTTGTCCCCGTGGATTGAAATGTCGAGGGTTTGATTCCCGGTCAGGGCACGTACCTAGGTTGTGGTTTCCATCCCTGGTCGGGGCACCTATGATAATGCAATCGATTGATGTCTCTCTCTCTCACATCAATGTCTCTCTCTCTCTCTCTCTCTCTCTCTCTCTCTCCTGCCCACCCTCACCCTGTCCTGCCTCTCTCTCTAAAAGCAATGAGAGAAAATGTCCTTGAGTGACAATTTTTTTTAAATGGCGACCTAGCAATTCCCCTCCTCAGTACGGACCCAGGAGAATAGAAGACTTGAGTCCACACAACGCCTTGCACACAAATGTTCCTAGCAGCACCGCTCAGCAGAGCCGAAAAGAAGAAACAACTCAAATATCCATCAACAGACAAAAAGGTAAACAAACAAGCATGGCATACCTCCACAATGGAATATTATTCAGCAATAAAAAAGGATGAAGTACTGATGCATGCTACAACTTGGGTGACCCTCAAAACATCATGCTAAGTGAAAGAATCCAGACACGAAAGGCCACATGTTATATCATTCCTATACCATTCCACTTATAATGAGTGTGTAGTACAGGCAAATCCCATGAAGACAAAAAATACATCAGTGGTTATCAGAGGCGGAGGGGGAAGGGAATCGGGAGTGACTGCTAATGGGTGTGAAAATTCTTTTTTGGTGATGGGAATGTTCCAGAATGAGAAAGTGGTGATGGTTAAATAACCTTATATATTTGAAATCACTTAATTTTACTTTTTAATGGGGTGACTTTTATGGTATTTGAATTACATCTCCAAAGAAAATCAAGAATGAGGTGGCTCTTTCTGTCCTGCTAAGGAGTCATCTCCAAGATGCAAAGTGACCGAACAGACCACAGAACGCTGTGGATTATTCAGTACCATCTGTGAACAAAAGGGGGCGAAAGCACATTCTATAAAATTACGTGTGTATCTCCATGTTTGCCCGCATACTCCTGGACCACCTCTGGAAGGGCACATAAGAAACTGCCCTTCTGGGGGAAGCTGGGAGGCTGCAGGTGGGGAGGGATGGGGGCTTTCTTCACGGTAGATGCCCCTCTGTCAGAGTTGGGGCCAGAAGTGACTGTAATGAAATGGGGCTGCCATGGGTGGCCTTAGAAAGACAAAGGCCTGGGGCAGAGGGACCTGTGTCCGGCCATCCTGGGGCCTGAATGGTGACTTGCAGCAGGGCAAGGTCCCAAGTCAAGCAAGGGCTCTGGCTGGGCCCAACAGGATTCATATGAAGAAGACTGGGGAAGAGACTGGGGGGCAGGGGAGGACCCTGCGCTTTATCCTGGAGACGGGAGCCAGCTGCTCAGAGCTGTAGGAGCAGCAACGGCCTGGGTAAGGGTGGGGAGGGAGGAGGGGGAGGGGCGGAAACTGGCTGGGGACCGTTTGCTGAACCAGCTGAGTCTCTTTGTATCAGTGGCAGTGAGATGCAGGTGCCCGCCCTGTGCCAGGCGCAGGGATGGCCCAGACATGGTCTCTGCCTCCCAGAAGCCTCTTGCCCAGTGGTATCTGAGAGCTGAATCTGACTATAACTTGTCCCCGAAGTCCACCCATGGACAGTGAGGTAGTGCTCCCAATCCCACCTGCAACACGCAGCGCTGAGAACGGACTGGCTGGAGAGGGGAAGGGGAACAAGCTGGGGACAACTGTGCTTTCACCTCCAAGGACACTGGGGCCTCAGTGCCTTGGTGTGAAAAGCCTTCCTCCCTTTTCCAGAGGGCTGTTGGGTGGGGGCGGCAGTGGGAAGCCCCCGGGCCGTATTGCTTTGAGCTCCACGTCTCCTGGGCCATATCAGCTGCTTCTTTCTTTCAGCCAGAAACAGGACCCCCGTTTATGGTCAGTTCAAGGATTTGGGGAACCAGGCAAAACCCTCAAGGAAAATAGATGCTGAGCAGCCCAAGGGCGAGGGGCCCAGGGAGCTGGGAGCACACCATCCAGGCACTGGGTATACACAGAGACCCTCCCACCCATGTCCTCACCTTCTCGAGCCCAAAAGTCCACATACGGCCTGGGAGAGAAAGAGCTGTCTCAAAGAGAGAAGCCTCCAGAATCCCAGAGTTAATGGCTTAAAAAAAAATAACCATTTATTGTTTCTCATGAGTCTGGCTTGGCTGGCCTCGCCTGGGTAAGGCACCTTTGGCAGAGCGATTGGACACTGGCTGGTCGAGGAAGGCCCCAGCTGAGACGGCCCCACTCTGCGCAGTCTCTCCTCTCCCAGGAGGCTCGCTCTGGGTCGCTCTCACGGTGTGACAAGGGCCCAGGAGAGCACTTCTTCAAACTGCTGCTTGCACCAAGTTGGCTGCTGTGCCATCATCGTCCAAAACCAATCACATGGTCAAGCCCAGAGCCATAGTAGGAGGGGCTGCGAGGTTGCAGGACGCCTGGGTGGTCACAGGCAAATCACTAATTAGAGGCATGAAGGCACTCAACTTCTCACAGTACAAAGCAGGGGAAAATAGCACCTCTGACCAGGTGAGAAATAAGGGAGGGTAGGGCCTGTGATGTTCTCTGAAAGCTACGTCTGCCTAGTTCTCCTGGGGGCAGCCGGCCGGACCCCCAAGCCTGTCCCCAGAGCAGCAGGCATCCTGAGAACTACCCTTTGCCGGCTCTGGGGCCCCTGCAGAGCCGACTATTGGGCCTGACTTCATCTCAAATGACCCACAGGGGTGGGCAGAGAAGGCACAGGGAGTAAGAGCACCAAAACACCTGGTGTGAGTTCTGGGCTACCATGTTCATACTGTGACCTTGAATTGAGCAGGACATGTTAGCTCTCTGAGTCTCAACTTCCTTGCCTGTCAGAGAGGGATGCTGAGAGAAGCCGTCTCCCAGGGCTTCTGGGAAAACGAATGATATCACGCACACGCAGCCCTCAACACAGCGCCTGGCACCTGGCGGTCCCCACAGTTATTGCCCCCATTTAACAGATGAGAAACCTGAGGTCCTAAGAAGAGAGAAGGAACAGGTGGAAGAGGGTCTGCCACCCATGACCTCTGACCCCAGCAGTGAGGCTCCCCCTGTGCCCCAGGTCGGGCCAACTAGCACAGGCAGGAAAGCAGCCTTCGAAAACCCAGACCACACGCCCCTTTCCGTTGTATTGTTCCTCTGCTCCGCAGGACGGCCGGGCACGCTTGGGAGCACCTCTTTTGTGGTCATGGCTGGCGTAGCAGGAATGAGAGGTCACGCTGAAATTAAACAGAAATTGTGGGCAGGACGTGGGGACATCAACAAGACCTGGTACGGGAATCTGGGGCAGGTAACAGTGGGCAGCGGTGACCACCCCAAGCCTGCACGTGAGGAGGACCTGGAGGCTGGCGCTGTAGGGGGAGGCTGCATCGCAGGAGCTGTGGCCTCAGAGAGGGGCATACCCAAGCGCCAGTCACAGGGTAGGGAGGGAGCAGAGGGACCGGTAGGGATTAGAGGATGGGAGCCATGACCCATTTTCCTCCCTGCAATGCCTCCCATTGACCCAACTAGCCGAAGGCCAAAAAAAGCCTGTTGAAGTGTCCACGCTGATCGGCCTCCCACAGCACAGGGCAGGGCGGAGAGGGTGAAGGAGAGGTCTACAGACTCGCACGGAACACGTCCAGTGTGTTTCCAGCCCTTTGTCTGTGAACTCCAAGCACTCGGACTTCTACCCAGAACAGGAGCAAAGGCAGCCCAGAAACTGCGATTCGCTGGGGCTGATTCCAAAACACACGAGCCTGACTTTCCCCAGCAGCCTGAACAAGGTGACCCAAATCACAGCAACCCCCTCCTCCAGCACCAGGACCCAGTCTCCTGACTCTTGGGCTTTTTTCAAAGTCAGGAGGTGGAAAGTAAAGAGTCCTCCCTGATCCCCCTGTCAATCCTGTATCTGGGCCCAGGACTTATTTTCAAACCAAGTGTCAGAAAGTCACACATCAGGCTTATCTCTCCTGCCACTCATCTCCTGAAAGCCCTTCTCCCCGTCCCAGTCATCCCCAGACAAATAGAATTCCTCTCCCCACCTCCACCTCAAATCCTAATAAATGCCTGAGCTCAGAGGGCAGTACCAGCCCTGCAGAGCCCCCACCCGCACCAGCTGTGCTCGGTTTAGAGAGCGGATCCATCCACGTCTGGCTCTCCTGGCCAGGAAGAGGTGAGGACCCCATTCCACGAATGCAAAGAAAGTCACCAACCACTCCTCCCTGGCCACCTGCCTCTGCTGCAGCTGCTCGGAACTGGTTTCTAGCTCTATCCACCAACCCCAAGAGAGGCTGAGTCTGAATTTAGCATCTTTGACTTAATGCTGCTCATTCCAGAGCTGCAATCAGGCTGAGATGGGTCTGCTGGGACCCCAGACCAGAGGCATTCCCTCCATGTAAAAGCCTCTCCCTCCATGCATTGCTTTCCCTTTGCCAGTGACAGGTGAGGCTGGTGCGGTGGCTGCCAGCAGGTAGCGCTTCTTGAGCGTGGCTCCTGGTTGGAATCCTTGCTCCACTGTTATCAGCCATGGGGCATTCATTCATTCTTTGACTCACTCCACAAATGTTTATCATTCAAAGCACAGTGCTAGGCACTGTATCAGACTTAGAGACACAGAGGGGAAGGCAGACAAGGCTTCTGCTCTCGTGGAGCTTACACTTGAGTGAGGGGAGGCAAGCAATAAACAAGGAAAATATAAAGTAATAAGACAGAGACCAGGGGTGGGAGTGGAGAAGAAGAAGGAAATAGGAGGCCAGGGAAGGATTCTGACATTTGATAAAAGACCTTGAGCAATGAGCCAGCCTCTTAGAACCCATTTTCTAAAAAGAATTGGGGTAATTTTAATCATGTCTGTCTCTCCAGGTTGATAAAGAATTAAATGAGTTAATATACATCAAGCACTTGGCCCAGGGCCTGGCATATAATAGTGCTTAATAAATTGTACCTCTGTATCTAGCTAAAGAAACAGGACTGGAGGAGTCAATGCAGACCCAGGTGTGATTCCAGGTCCAAAGGGAAGGCTTGCTGACCTGAATGCATCCAGGTAAGCTTCCTGGAAGAGGCTGTCAGCAGGGACCAGCCCAGATCTCTGAATCAAGAATGCTCCTGCCTAGACAGAAAGGACCCCGGGAGCCTGTATCCCTGAGCCTGGGGAGAGCCTGTCCTCTGTATTACCTGTCACAGGGCCACTGAGCTGCCACCTCAGCTTCCCATTGAGACTGGAGTTTGCAGCCAGCCCCCACATTCCTGCTCTGAATCACCCAGAGTCCCAAGGGTGAATGAATCAAGAATGTTAGTGACCTACTGCAGGAGGGCCCACCCACACACAGCTCAGTGCCCTTTTGACCGAAGGCCCCCACTGTATTGCCACCTCCTCCGCAGGCTCAACTCTCCACCCAGCCCAACCCAGCCCAGGCTCCTCCCTCCCCGCCCCCCAATCCCATTTCTCCTCCATCCTACAGGTCGTGGAGCCCCAGCCAGAGCGGGAACAGACAGACCCGAGGCACAGAGGGCAGCCAGCGAAGGACAGAACGGAGAACAGTCCCAGAGAGAAGGAACCACGCGTCCCCTCTGTCCCCTCCCAGGCCTCTGCACTGTCCTACAAATGCCAGCTCTCCTGAGTGATGGCAGGAAATTGGTCTCTGTTAAGCGCATCGCGGGAGGACTGATAAATACTCAATGGGAAGGGGGAGCAAAATGGAGTGAGGGGAGGGCTAGACGGGGGCTCTGATGGCCGTGGGGGCAGGGGAGGGGCCTCCCCCTCCCCCTCTGCCCCTAAAGGAATCGCACTGGGGACAGCCATCAGCAGACAACCAAGCTCCTACGTTTCTCTCCATAAATACTGGGCATTCCCTTGCCTTTTCCACCATGAAATTCCTCCCCATCCTTCAAGGACTAGCTGGTGCCCCACCTACTCCTAGAAGCCTCCCCAGATCCACCCAGTTGGACACCAGCTGCACTACTGAGCACTGACTGTATGCCAAGCTCAATACTAAGTGTTTTGTATACAGTATCTCTGCAATCCTCAGAACTCCCTGCGAAGGAGGAATTGTTATACCCATTCCACAGGTAAGCCACGTGAGGTTCAGAGAGGTTCAGTGACATACCCAAGGACATGCAGCTGGGAAACAGCTGGTGGTGAGACTGGAGTTTGAACCCAGGCCCGTCAGGGTGCTTCACCCTGACGCTCTCCCACCTTGTTCCCTCCTCAGCACCTTGAGCCTCTGATGTAGATCCTGCTCAGAGACAGGTTTCAGGCTGTCGCAGCTCTGCCTGCCTCCTCCATTAGAAGGTGAGGCTCTCTGGGGGGGACCACGTCTCATGTCGCCTCCAGCCCAATCTCCCAGAGGCCCATGTTGGGCCTGCTGCACACAGTAGGCATCATTACTCCTTTGCTGTAGCACTCCAACAAGACCCAGAGCAGAGACTGCCCGGCAGCCCCCTCCTCCTGCTGCCTCCCGGACCTGGCCTCACTGGCCCCCCCAGCTCCAGCTCCGCATCAGGGCCTCCAAACGTTCCTCCTGGCTTCACCGAGACTCTCTTTACAGGGTTTCCAAAATCTTGACGATCCTTTGCATTTTAAGCAGATGCGATTGTATCAGATTTCCCGTCTTTGCAGCGGCTGGCTCTACCCAAGTTTGATGAACTGATCTCAGCGAGATAAATCGCATCAGCTGTCCGCTTTGCTGAGCCTCGGAATGACATTTCCCGGTTTGCTCAGGTTTAATGCGAGGGAAACATTCCTGCCGCAAACCTTCAAGGCCAGGTGAGTTGAATAAAGAGTTTTATACGAACGGCCCCGCTCCGCCGGCTGGCTTCTAGCTCCCTGTGGTTTCTGGAAGGCTGGGAGCCAGCAGACAGCAGACCGTGGAGGGCGCCAGGGACCAGCCTCTCTCATGGCTTGATGGTAATTGGCAGCATTTCCATGCATTTCCATACGGGATTATGCCATAAATTTACTCAGTTCCAAACAGGGTTGCTCACAGCAGGGAATGCAGTAGGGGAATAGGAACTGAGTGGGAAGGGGTAGGGGAGTGCCCCCAGGCTCTAGGCCTGAGCATCTCAGAACACCCCCATTCCCTTCACCCCAGAGCTATCCTTCTCCACCACCCCCACAGGCAGCCCTGTTGCTGGGTGACACTCCCTGGGTGGGACGCCTGAGCATCCCAGAGAACAGAGGAATCCAGGTACGTCAAGGAGGGATGGCGCCTGGGGACATCAGGGGTCAGCACAGACACCCAGCGGCCTCTTCAAATCCTCAGACTGGACTCAAAGGCCTAGTTTGTCCAGGACAGGTCTTTAATAGGCCATCCTGCCACTGGAGCCCAGAGCTGGGGACACTGGAGAACAAACAAGCAGGACGGATGTGGGTTGAAAGGATTGTTTCCCTGCCATTCAGGTTCATTAGGAGTAGTGAGTTGTAAGAATCGTCCACCTAGGCTGGGGGTGGGGTGGACATGTGAACCCAGATACAACACAACACTCCTTCTGGGGCGCCCCTCCACTCATAGGCAGTCTCACATGTGCACACTTGCTAACACCTGCAGGTGTGAGAACACACACTCACACACTTACCTTCCCCCACACACCCACTCGCACGCAAACCTTCACCTACATGCACACACACTCACGCACAGGCACACATGAGCACAAAGACACACTCATATCTATCCACATCCCCAAACTCAGCAAGGATCTATGTTTGATTTGTGATGAGTTTGGTTTTTGTTTTGTGTGTGTGTGAATATCTTTTGCAAAACTAATTAAGAGGGATTAAAGCCCAGACAGAGCTAATGAGCTATTCAAACACCCTGGCATCAGCCCTTCTGGTGAGGTTCCAAACGTCTTGAGTTAGAGTGAGAGCGAAGAAGCGGCCCTCCCAGGGCTCTCTCTTAGCTGGGAGACTCCCAGGAAGTTTTGCTGCCTCCTCCCCGCAAGGGGCCTCCAGCTGCGCTGGGGGTGACAGGGCGAGGGGGGCGCCACGTGGACGGGGCAGTGCCTGCGCTGCGGTTCTCAAACTTCCACATCAGATCACCTGGACGGCTGGGCCCCATCCCTGAGGCTGAGTCACCAGGTCTGGCGTGGAGCCTGAGGATGTGCACTTCTAACACGCTCCCAGGTGCTGCTGGGCCAGAGACCACGCTTGGAGAACCTCTGCCTCAGAGGCATCTGATCGAAGCTTCTGCTCGCAGCTTCTGCTCTAAGAAGTGCCTGCCTGAGACGTGTGCGGCCCCGGGCTGCAGTGAATAAGAGATTGACGGGCAAACACCAAAGACTCCGGACTCTGCCCTTGACAAGAAAGGCCTTACCACACCAAAGAGGGGTACAACCCTCCCCGGATTCCAGAGAGAACAAGACCCTCCACCCTCACCTTGAGGTCCTGTCCCCACCCAGGGGCCAAAGCTCGTCCACGCCATCAACCCATCTGAACTTGCCTGGCCTGGCAGCAATCCCCATTTGAAAGATGAAGAAAGTAAGGCACAGAGAGGTGAGGTGATACCCCTAAGGTCACCCCAAGAGAGCTGGGGTTCTCACTGGGGTCTCCAGCCCCCTTTCCAGTGAGCCTCCCCCTTTGTCCTGCAGGAAGAAGGCAAGTACAACCAAGTCCCATGGAAGGGACTCAGAGAGGGAGTTCCACGATGGAAATAGAGCATGCAAGAAGTGTGGCCTGAGTGGCATTAAGCTGGAAAAACTGCACCTCCAGGTCTTTCCCCTGTGTCCCTCTAAGATCCAGAGCCGACTGGCAAGAAAAGCTCGAACAGGGCCCGCTCCCGACCCCCACCCAACCCCTCCGCCACGCCATGGAGTCGCATCAAGCCAGGGAGAGAGGCTGATGCCGAGTCAGCACAGAACCTGCTCCGCAAACCCAGGCAATTTTCCCTCCAACCACCGACCTCGCCCTCTGTTTCCTGGCCCTTCCTGCGACATATGTACTGCATTGATCTCTTACACCTAAACAGATGCCTGCAGAATGCTAACTTTCCCAGGGCCGGCAGAACAGATGAGCACGGCCAGTGACGGGGATGGCAGGACGGACCCTAGGCAAAAGTCATCTGTGCGGTTCTGCACCTCCCTCTGATTAAAATCAGCCTCCAGCGATGTGACTTGGGAGCGGCAGGCAGAGAAGACAACGGGCCCCGCCCTCTTCTCCTGAGTTCTCAGGCTCCGGATGAGCCTGGCTGGGACCCGGATCCTTCCATTTAAAGATTTATTTATTTATTTATTTATTTATTTATTTATTTATTTATCTTTAGAGGGGAAGGGTAGGAGAGAGGGAGAGGGGGAGAAATATCAATGTACGGTTGCCTCTCATGCGTCCCCTGCTGGGAACTGGCCTGCAACCCAGGCATGTGCCCTGACTGGGAATCGAACCGCGATCCTCTGGTTCTCAGGCCCGCGCTCAATCCACTGAGCTACACCAGCCAGGGCCGGATCCTTCCACCTATAATTGATCATTATCATCTGATCAGGTCAAGGAGCGCAGTGAGCTGGGCTGGGCTGGGTAGGAGACGGAAACCTGAGCCCCATGAATGTGACCGAGCCCACAGAACTTCTGTCAGAACACTTCAGGCCTCAGCCTTCCGAACAAGGACGCCCACAAAAGGAGAATTTTCCAACCCACGTGCACTGTCGCCAGGCTTTGCAGGAACCCTGCAGAGTCACTTGTTTTATTGTCCCTAATTTCTAGATAAGAAAATAGACACAAAGAGGGGAAGCGATTTGCTAGTGTTCACACAGCTCCTAGCAACCGAGCCAGGATTTGAACCGCTTTCAGTCTAACTTCAAAGGCCATTTTTTCCCGCTTTGCCGTACTTCCCTTGTGATTTGTCAGTTCCCTCTTCCTGACCTCCACAGGGTCTTAGAAGATGCTGCTTCTCGCTTCTTGGGAGGGTCCCCACCTCTTACCCAGAACCCTGGCTCCCCGAGTCCTACAGCCTGCCCTCACCCATCCCCTCTGCATCTGGCCAGGGCCTGGGCTGGACTCTGAGGACACAGGGCAGGTTAGACCTGAGCCAGGATGAGGCGAAGGAACAGGTGCAGTGGGAGCGGGCAGAGAACTGCAGGGAGGGGAAGTGTCCGATCCCCCACGACCGCTTCCCCAAAGCAGAGCCGATCTGGGCAGGTTCAGGACGCTGAGTCCTGCTTGCTAGTGGGCAGGGAGCCCACGCCCTCATTCCCAGTCCTTGTGTGGGACTACCGCCAAGCCAAGCAGCATCAGTGTTAAAGGGTGGCTTTAGGGGACTTCAGCCCCACCCTTCGCAAAGGACATAACATACAATTTGAAATAAGAACAGTATGCCTCTTATTCAAATGGGCCTTCAAGGCAAGTCTCCAAACTGCCTCTTCCAATTGAGCTTCAACCCTAAACCCATGTAGAGATTCTGGAACCAAGACACGAAGCCTCACTCCCTTTTCAAACAATTCTTCCGGAGTCTCCATTCCTTCAGGACTGGCCACTGATTTAGTTCTTTATTGTTGCATAACAAATGGCCCCCAATCTCAGCGGCCTTAAAACAGCAAACATGTATTATCTCACCATCTCTGAAGGTCATGAATTTGGAAGTGGCTTAGCCGGCGTGGCTCTGGGCCAAGGTCTCTCAAGTGGCTGCTGTCACCTAAAGACTGGGGCTGGAGGACCTACTTCCAAGGTGACACACTTGCACAGCCGTGGACAAGAGGCCACTGTTCCTTGCCGGCTGTTGTCGGTAGGAAGCCTTAGCTCCTTGCCACGTGGGGCTCTCTGTGTTCTGCTGGAGTGACCCCACGACAGGGCAGCTGACTCCTCCCAGGATGCGCGATCCAAGGCGGAGTGAGCAAGGAGAAAGCCACACTGCCCCTGTGACCTTGCCTCTGCGGCTGTGCACTATCATTGGCGATTTATTCTGTTCGTTAGAAGCAAGTCACGAAGCCCAGCCCCACTCAAGGAGAGAGGATTTAGGTTCCATCTAACTCCACAGCCACTAATGGCAGCACGATTGGGTTTAAGGTTCTAGGCAGGAGTTATGCCCTGGGGATGGCAGACACCGACCAACTAATAAGGGGCAATTTTCTGTTATTCCTCGGGTGCATAGCTTAAGGAAAAGGATAATTACCCAAACAAAATGTAGGCATTCCTAGACCCAATGGATCAAATGCCACCTACTAAATCAGAACTTTGTTTAGAATCCTAATATGAATCGCCAACCCTGCCTAAGTGAGTTGAACAGAGATGATGAGGGAGGGCTTCATATAGGAAATAACACCGTAACGTGGGTTTTGAAGGATGAATAGGAGTTCTTGAGGAAGACAATTCATTAAGTCCAAAGCCTTGACCATGGCCTTGAAGGCCCCAAAGGGCTGGTGCCTGCCACTTTCCCAGCCTCCTTTTATGCTACCCCACCCTGGCCCTCGTTCAGTTTCTCCACGAAACTTACCCTCTTGTACCTCAGAGTCTTTGCACGCGCTGTTCCCCCTGTGCAACACTCTTCTTCCCCACGCCCATTCTCAACACACCTTTGCCTGGCCGGTTCCTAACCGTTCTTTAGGCCTTAGCCAAAATGTCACTATCTCAAAGAAGCCCCCCTTACCCTTGACCCCGAGGCTAACTCAGGACCTTTATGTTGGTCTCACACAGCCCTGAGTTTTTTTTGCCTTCATAGCAACTACCAAAAATAATGACGATATAATTATTAGGATGATTATCTGTCTACTCTATGCCTTCTTCACACGACTGTCAGCTTCATGGACACGAGGTCTTCGCCTGTCTGGCTCTTCACTTCATCCGCATCACTGCTGCTCAGGCGGTTTTACGTTTCACGTGACTGTTACCGAATACTGCAGTGCCCGACATCGGGAACGGCCTTGCACTACAGGTGAACTCCACCGCCACCCGCTTCCACCCGAGTGCGGCTTCTCACCAGTGCACAGAGCAGCAGTCCCACACAGGTGCCTGGTGACATGCATGCACACACATGCTTCCACAGGTATGTGTGGCACGCCCACAGCCACACACAGGCATAAGGCCCCACAAGGTCAGACAGAGGCACACAGAGCAATGTAGGAAATAAATAAGACTCGGACATGCACACACATAAACACACAAACTTGGGAAGTCACGCACAGGTATCGCGTGCACACTGCCACACATCATCACACAGGAGGTCACACCCCCACAGCCACAGTCACATGCAAAGACCAGCACATATATAGTCATGTACCTAGCATACAGCGTCACTCATATAGTCTCACCCCCATAGACTTTGTCTCGCACACCCAGAAGGCACATCTCATCCATTCACTCCCCCACCCACCCCCACACACTCACACTCTCACACACACACACACACAGACAGGTGCCAAGTGTCGTCTAGAGGTGGCTTCTCCGAGCCTCGGGGCTGCAACAGCCTTTTCAGCTCCTGGATGTGAATCCCTTCCCAGGGCCCTCCAGAGGCTTTCCACCCCTTCCAGCACACTCCGCCCCTCCCCTGGCCCTTCTCCCAGCAGCCGAGCCCATCACGGCGCCCGCACTGCAGATTCGAGGCTGGAGCAGATGCGAGAGGCATGACGGAGGGTGAGTAGGACCCACTCAGCAGAACTGTTTACTACCGCACAACCACTGGTAATTATTGCTCTCACACTTCTTTATGCATTTCCATATAAAATTACTCACTCTGATTCTCAGGAAGAATTCAAATGAGAAAATCCCACAAACAATGACACCGGCTGGGTAATGAAGAGCCATTGTCTGTTCTCGGGATCTGAGCACTTCTCACCCCAGAAAATGGGAACTTAATTACGCGCAGGCACCTGACGTCGCTCTGGGGCGCGCTAGAAGTGGATCGAAAAGGGATCTCCGTGCATGTGAGTGTGTGTGTGAACTTCTCCTCATTCTGTGCATGTCTGCACGCATGTGTGTTTGTGTTGTGTGTGCTGATGGGAATGCATGTATCTATTTCCCTTTTCTATGAATGTAGAAAATCAGTGGCTTAAAACAATTATTTCACCATAGCTCATGATTTTGTGGATCAAAATCCAGGCTGGGCTGGGCTGGGAAAGTCTCCTGTTCCATGGAGTGTGAACAGAAATGGTGGTATTTAGCCCTGACTGGTGTGGCTTAGTTGGCTGGGCATCGACCCGCAAAGCAAAAGGTCACCTGTTTGATTCCCAGTGAAGGGCATACGCCTGGGTTGCGAGCTCACATAGGAGAGGCAACCGATCGATGTTTATCTCCCTCTCTTTCTCCCCCTCTTTCCCTCTCTCTAAAAATAAATGAAACTTTTGTAAAAAGAAATGGTGATGTTCAGTGAGAGGATCCAAGATGGCGCCCTCGGAAGTGTGGTACCTTGGTGGGGATGGGAAAGGCCGGCCTCCGCCAGAAGTTCTGACGAGAACACCCTGCAGCCGCACCGGCTCAGGTGTCAAACTTCTCCAGGTGGCCCCCTGCTCCCAGGGACTTTCCAACAGGGCAGAAGCTGCAAAGCTTCTCGTGGCCGAGCCTCGAAGTCCCAGAACACACGTCTGCCACATTCTATGGGTCAAGTCAGTCTCTAGGAGGCCCACCCAGATTCACGGAGAAGGAAATACGGCTCCACACTTCCCAAAAGGAAAAGCAGGGAATTCGCAGCCACCTTCAATGGGACACCGTGTGCATCACACTGCTGAAGTCATCACAGCGTGGTGGACAGAACCTGCCTGTGACAGAGCGCTGCAGATGGGTTTGGTCCCAGCGCCAAGGCTCACGGGCTGCAGGCCCCCAGGCAGACCGTACGAGCCCTCTGAGCTTCAGTTTCCTGATCTGCCAAAGGCTGTTGTTGTGATGACCTTTCTATCGTGCAGGCAACAGTGTTTAGTGAGCACCTACTACGTGCTGGGTGCCCGGTGCATGCACATTTCCTCCTGCTCTCCCCTGCCACCTGCCCCAGACCACACACCTTGGGATGGGGGTGGGTAGGAGAGACAGACCTTCCTCTGAGGCCGGACAGCTTCCTGCAGTCACATCAGGACGACAGCCTTCTGACGAGCCTGTCTGCACCAACGCCAGGGCCTAGGGTGAGCCCAAGAGCGTCCGCCATCTGCTCCAGCTGGGCCAGCCAGGAGCATCGTCAGCTCAGGGGCGTCCCTGGCTAACAATGACGTTAATTTTTCATGTGTTTGTTTGATTTCCTGCAGTGAATGAGGAGTGCGGGAACAACATCTGGCGCCGCCCCGGGCTGAGGCACGCAGAGCAGCAGTGGCACTGGTGGCGCTCGGAACACAGCACTCCCGTGGCATGCACGTCCACGCCTGCACAAACACCTACAGACTGTGCACACATCTGCATGTGTGTGTCCATCCACATAGACAGACGTATCATATGTGTGTGCACCTGTGTTTGCCGTGTGTTCGTGTATGTGTGTGCACCTATACATATGGGGGCGTCTATGTGCATAGACACATGTGTAGCCACAAGCACACACACTTAGGTACACAGGTTTGCACACATGCATCACCAGGGCAGGGCAAAGGGCTCCCAGTTCAGAGCCGGAGCTTGGGAAGGTCACAGCCATGAGGAAGCTCCTGTAACCTCTGCTCTCCATGCCCGATTCAAGCCAGTGAGAGCCAAGTCTGACCTACAGCCTGAAGTGAGAGCCAGCTTTCCCTCCCCTCCCCTTTGGGACACCGGTTCTGCTGCCTGCCTCCCATTCCTGCCCTGCTCCTCCCCAGGTCTGACGCTGCCCAAGAAGAGCCTCATCGCAGCCCATCCCTCTCCTGGAGCCCAATGTGGAGAGTGCCCCTCTCTGCCCCCAGGAGCCTGCTCACCACAGACCCCATGCTTAGAGACAGGTGCACAGGGGACAGTCACCTCCCCTTCATAAAGAATTCTTCCCCCCATTATGCATGAGATGGTTGGCTAGAGAACCACACCTGAGGTCCCAGCCAGAGCGGCCCCTCCCTGCTCCCACGGCCCAGCGCACCTCAGGCCCCGTCTGCACGGAGCTGCGGGGCTGCGTGTGCACGCCTCAGTCTACCTGCACGTGTGTGCTCAGATTCACGTATCTGTGCTGCCATGTCTGCCGTGGCATGTCGGTGAGTGCCGCACACCTACCTGCGTGTATCTGGGAATCTCTATGTATATCTGTTACCTGCATTTAAAGGTGTGCCTGTGTTTACATATCTGTGCCTGTGTGTTTCCAGGCCATTGTGTGTCCTTGTGTCTGTGGGCTTTCTTTTTTTTTTTTAAGATTTTATTTATTTATTTTTAGAGAGAAGAGAAGGGAGGGAGAGAGGGCGAGAAACTTCAATGTGTGGTTGACTCTCACACACCCCCAACCAGGGGTCTGGCCCGCAACCCAGGCATGCGCCCTGACTGGGAATCGAACTGGTGACCCTTCGGTTCGCAGGCTGGCATTCAATCCACTGAGCAACACCAGCCAGGGCTGTCTGTGGGTATCCTTATATATTTATGTGAATCTGAAAAGCTGTGTATGTCAGTGTATGTCTGCACATGTGAGTCCTTGTGCTTTGCCTATGTGTATTAGTGGGTCCATGTGTGTGTGGATGTGCAAGAACATGGCTGTGTGTATGTCAGGGGTGGGGGAAGCTGGGGCCAAGGCAAGAGGCGGGTCAGTGTCAGGGTGTAATCACTGGTTTCTCTCCAGCTCTGGCTCCACCTGTCGGCCCGCCACAGGTGGGCAAGGGGGCAGCCAGAGAGAAGGGAGCTGCCCAGACCGGAGTGGGCCTCTGCCCGGCTGTGCAGTGTGGCCGCAGAGGCAGAAAGGCACGGGGAAAGGTCTGTGTCTCTGAGCCCCCTGAGCCCCGCCTGGCCAGTGGGGTTGCTTTCTGCGGCCCCCGCAGCAGGTCTCCTTGCTGCCCCTCCCACGGGGGCTCTACCTCTTCGCTCACGTTCTCTCTTCCCTGCGTGTGTGTGCGTGACTGATCCACTTTGCGTCTCTCTCATTCATTCTTTCCCTGGCAGCGTGTGTACGTGTGTGGGTATGTCTACATCTCACGCACACACAACCCACAGACCATTGGTGTCTGTCCTACGCACACTCCTTATGAAATATTCCGGCACACACGTTTCACTGGGGCTCCGTTACTCCTCCACCCCCTCATCTTCCTTCCCCTCCCAGTGTTGGCAAGAGCAAGATCCCTATCCTAACAGCTGTGGTAAAGGCTTTTTGGATTACTAGTAATAGAACCCAATGGACAAGCATAGAGTTTTTTTAAAGCAGGATGTTATAAGAATATAGGGAATGCTTGTGAAAGTCAAGGGCAGAACCAGAGCCCAACCTCAGAAGGATGTGAAGTTGATGGGAGCCCAGAACCTTCTCTCTTTGTTGCCTTCTCTCTCTGTCCTCTTCCTTCTTTCCTTTCGCCTTCTCCACGCACATGGCTAACCAAAGATGGCTGCCCCACTGCTCCTGGGCTTGGAGGGCCTCAGTTCCAAAGATCACCCAGACTGACCAGCACCAGTCAGTTCCACGACTTTGAGAGGAAATCTGAGTGGCCAAGCTTGAGTCACGTGTTCCCCTCTGGTCCCGTCACATTGGCTGCGGGCAGAGTCACTCGGAAAATGACTGCCAAGTCCCACTCCTTCGGTGGCCCAGCAGTTCTCTGACAAAGGGTCTAAGGTGAAAAGTTCAATGCTAGGCCAGGTGAGTGAGGTGCCCAGGGTCAGTGAGGTAAGGAGTCCTGCTGGATGGACAGGCTTAGAACTCAAAAGTGCAGGTAGCAGTGGGTGCTGGGAACTAAACTGTGTTCTCCCCAGATTCATATGTTGAAGCCACATGTTAAAGCCCTGACACCCTAGTGTGGCTATATTTGGAGATGGGGCTTTTAAGGAAGTAATTAAGGTGAAGTGAGGTTTTAAGGGTGGGGCCCTGAGCTAATAGCATTGGTGTTCTTATAAAAGAAACACCAGAGAGCTCATAATCTCTCTCTCTCTCTCCGCTCCTCGCCGCCCCCCCACCCCCACCAAGGAAAGGCCATGTGAGAACACGACAAGAAGGCAGCCATGTGCAAGCTGGGAAGAAAGTTCTCGCCGGAAAGCAAATTGGCCAGAATCTTGATCGTGGACTTCCAGCCTCCAGAACTGTGAAAAAATAAATTTCTGTCATTTAAGCCACACAATCTGTGGTATTTGTTATGGCAGCCTGAGTGGCTAATGCAGTGAGTCATAGAAATGTACACGAAGTTGACACTCCAGGAGCCCACAAGATCACCTGGGCTAAGGATGGGACCTGGGGTAATGCACCCTGAGAGCTTCGTCTTCAAGAGCACCCTGGGTTTCTGATCAGATCTGCGTGTTCCACAGCCCACGGAACCCCAGCCGAGCGGCAGCCTTGGACCCTGCCCCCAGCAGGACCACCCTTCTCTGTTCTCCTCCTACATGTCTGCCTTCTAGGCCTACACCTCCCACCACCCCTCTACGGCGAGGGCTCTACAGCGAGCCCTTGCATGCCATGTCATCTCTTCATGGCTTTGTTCTCACCGCCACCTCTCCTGGCCCCAGCCTCCTGCACATCACCATTTCAGAAATCCCCCAGGCTGGGGGCCACAGAGAGCAGTGCTCATAGACTCACCAGTGCCCTCCTAGGCAGCAGGTCCTGTGAATGAGATCCAAACCACACAAGAATGGGAAGGGCTCCTCGCACCCATAGATCCAGTCCTTGAATGTCCTTCCTTCAGATGAAGCGAGGATAATGACAGACTCTGGTCTTGTTCACAGTCAGGAGCACAAAGACATCAATGCTAGTTCCTCCATTATTTTTGTTTCAAAACCCAACAAAGACATCTCAGCCTCAGAATCCCTAAGAACAAGCTGGCTGACAGCACGCCTGCAGTGTATCCCTCAAAGCACATGATCTCTTCGTCCTCAGGTTAAGAACTCGATTCACTGGTTTGCTAGAATTCATATTGGCCACAGATGATAGTAATTATTAGAGCTGACATTTAAGAAGCATTTGCTATGTACCAAGCACTGTGCTAAGCATTCTACAGGCATCATTTCATTGAATTCTTACTGCATTCCTGTAAGATAAGTCTTAGTATACCCATTTTGGGGATAAGAAAGTAAAGGCTCAAAGGTTAGGTAACTGGCCCAAGGACCCTCAGCTAATTAGTGGCAGAGCCAGGATTCTCACAGAAGGTCTGTTCAACTTCAAAGCCAGAACTCTGAACTTCTGAACCCTGTCCTCACTGCAACGACCTGCATGTGTGGTTGGGACAATGGTCAAGGAATAACTGCCTGTGACTGACTGGCCTGCCCTCTGTTGCCACCAACTGACAAGTATAGGTACTGGACAGACAAAGCTAACCAACCCCCACAGGAACAAAAAAAGTTCTGCAATTATCCAAAGTCTGTTCCCACATCCTCAATAATTCTGTACTGTCATGTTCTCTGCTTCAGGTCCTGGGTCCCCAGCTAAACCGTAAGCCTCTGGGGGGCAGGCCCTGTGTCCTCTTTTCCCCCACATTTCCCTGGCTGCACAACATAGTTTGAATCAGAACAAACTCTGGGTGTGGTCATCCACTGGTTGGTTAGGTGGGTGGTGGGTTGGCCATTTGCTTGGATTGTTAGTTGGTTGCTTGGATGGTGGGATGGTCAGTTAGTGGAATGCTGATGCGGTGGTTGGGTGATGTCGGCGTATGGGGTGAGGCCCGAGGGTATTCTCTGAGTGGGAAACTTACCATCTGATCCCAGCAGAAATTCTCTGAGGCCAGAAAAACACTCCCAGGAGGAAATACAGAATCCTCAAATGCTTCTCCCTTCCTTTTGTCCCTCCCCTGCCCAGCCAAGCCCAGGCTTGCAAGGAAGATCAGGGTGGTTCTCCTTCCCCATCACTGGCCCCAAATGGCCCAATGAGGATGACCTGGTCCCTTGGAGGGGCACTGAGTAGCTCAGCATGGTCACCCACAGGTAACTGGCTGTCCTGGTTGAATGCGTGGGTCACTGGGAGGTTCCGAAGTGCTGAGCTGCTGCAGTGTAGAGAACAGGGAGTTCAGCCTTTAGGAGCAATTCGGCTCATCCTGCCTGGGAAAAAGGTCATGTGCTCCGATATGAGTAATTAATTTTCTCTGAGCCGCATTGAAAAGGTTAACCTGATTTATGGGACGCAATTGAGTGTAGAATGGGTTGTGGATCTTGTGAAAAGCCCATTCTGGCGTCTGAGTCTACAGACTTGCCCGCGGCTGGGCACCAGCTGGGAACTGGCCCTAGCTTTTATGCCTTTAAACAGAATCTACAAGAAAATCCCACGGAGAGCCCCACTTGGCCAAGAAGTTGCTTCCCAGATTCCACACCCTAGTGAGGGGACATTAGAGCGTGCAACGAAGGGTGTCTTCTGCTCCTGTCACAACCGTCTACTCTGCTGCAGCCTCAGCCTTAATCTTCACGCATCCCAGGGACCAGGATGAAAAGGCCTGCCGCAGGCTTGAGTTCTGAGTTGAAGGCCAGGCTCTTCCAGTGACTCCCTGGCCTTGGGTCTGGGCCAGAGTTTCCCCATCTTTAAAACAGGGCGAAGGTTCCTTGCCCTCTCTCCTTGCTTCTCATCACTTACTAGCTGTGTGAGCTTAGGCAAGTTACCTAACTTCTCTGTGCCCTGGTTTCCTCATCCATAGTTGGCAACAATAATAATACCTACCTCATAGGATTGTTATGAAAATGAGTGAATATTTGTAAGAAGTTAGGATAGTGTGTAGGTCATAGTAAATGGTGTGTAGTATTTCTTCAATAAATGCATAAAGTCTTGAGATGGAAGATAATCAGGGCCTTCGATGCCTGGATGTCCTCAAGGAGGTATCAGATAAGGCCATGGCCTGTCTCCATGGCCAGCATAGTCACCTGAGCTGAGGAGGACACCAGTGGTCCTGGAGACCCAAGGACTTGTTGAATTATGTTGGACATAAGGGGAGCGGATGGAGAATGAGATGTGGTAGCCAAATAAGTTTTTTCTTTCTCCTGTCTGCCTCTCCTCACCCAAAATGTAAGTAAGCTCTGCTCCCCAGAGCCAGCCAGAAATCTGCCCATCAAACCCAAAGATGCTAGTCTAGCACCACCTAGTGGAAACACTGAAGTCGTCTCGGGGGGTGTGGCTTCTGGGCCCCGCCTTGGGGAGGAAAAAAGGAGCTTACCACTCGCTGAGCGCTCGGAGGAGGGGAAAAACACAGTCCACCAGAACCCTGCCTGAGAACCCGCTCCAGCGGAGAACGCCTCCGCCGTGCCCTGCAGTGCAGGGGGTACAGGATTTTACAGCGCGCTGGCGGGAGCAGGTCTGCGTGCATGTGTCACGTGTGTGCTTCCGTGTGGCAATGCAGGTACTGACCAATTGGGTTAATATTGCTGAAGAACTGAGACCAGTACCTGGCACATAGGAAGCATTTAATGAGTTTGTCATTATTACTATTACTGTGCGTGTACATGTGCGTGTGCCATGTCTGAGCGTCCGTGCTAATGTGGATGTATGTAGACCGTTTGCATGCCTTTATCTTTGTTTAGGGACGCAAATGTATGTACATACGTGTGCCTGAGACTGTGTGTGTGCTTGTTCATGCGTACATGTTTATGAATATAACTGTTTCTCATGCCCATGAGCATGGTGTACAGGAAATAGACATGGATGGTTACTGTATTTTGCCATGTATAATGCGCACTTTTTTGCTCACATTTTTTAGGGGGAAATAAGGGTGCGCATTATACATGGGTAGTACCTGAAATACCTCGTATCTGTTCTTGTATTTTGTAATTATTTGTTACATAAAATTTTTGTACCGCAATGTGTTAAAAAAAAATAAATGCTAAAATTCCTTTCTAATACAAAAACCGAGTATTTAAATTTTTAAATATACTTAGTGTATTTAAATAAATAATTAATTGGATTAAAACAAAAGATTTTTTTTCCCTGAAAGTTTAGGCCGAAAATGTGTGTGCACCTTGTACACGGCAAAATGCGGGTACATGTCTGCACATACTAGTGTCTACGTGTATATTATGTCTGTGGGTGTGTCTGCGTGCCTTCATTGAACGGAGTGCCTGAGGATTCGTTCTTCGTTTCTGCGTAGCAACACCACAAATCACCACTAACTTGGTGTCTTAAAACAACACCCGGCTATCTCACCGCTTCCGTGGGCCGGGGGTTCGGGCACAGCCTCCCGGGTCCTCTGCGTAAGCTGTCTCGAGGCTGCGACCAAGTTGTTGACCTGGGCTGCGATCTCACCTGAGGCTCGAGGTCCTCTTCCAGGCATATATGGTTGTTGGCAAAACGTGTGTCCTTATAGCTCAGGGCAGCACGCTTGGTCAAGGCCAGCCAGAGAATCGTTTTCTCTCTCTGACCGATAGACCTTCTTATAAGGGCTCCCCTGGTGAAGTCAGCCTCGTCCAGGACTCAGATGGCCCCACAGTCGGGTAACGGGCCTAGTGGTCCCATAGCAACATTATCTAAAGGGAACAGCAGCCAGGAGACACTGGAGCCGGGATAAACTGTGGCTAGAAAGTGGCCCATGGCCAAGCAAATTCGTGAACATCTGCTCGCTCCTGCCCCCTCCTGGAATGTTGTGTTACAGCTGAGTGCCGCAAAGGCTCCGAGAAGGCCCGCAGGAAGGAAACCTGTCTGCCTGGTTTCACCAGCTCTGCCCAAGCTTATGTGTCCACACTTTTTCCCTAAACACATTCAGCAGCACACACTTTGGGCAGTGTGGTGTTAAGCCATTCTTCAGTTTCCCAGGGGGGCTCGTGCAGGCTCTTGGGGTGACAGTAAGGGTTAGAGGGGTGCTGCTGGGCAGGGAGCCAGTTCTGGTATGGAATGAGCCCTCTGGGAGAAGCCGGTAGCCCATGGAGACGATCCCGCTGCATGTGGAGGTGGATGGCCAGTCCAGCGGCGATAGGACTGCGGATACTGAGACTCTTGAATCCCGCAGAAACCCTAGATTCAGAAGATAAGTGGATGCTGACAAGGGAGGCTTGTCCTTCCAAACCTGGGTGCAAACTGCAAGCCACAGTCTGAAATTACAGGATTGAGGAGCAGCCGTGGCTTAGTGGTCAGGACAAACTTCGTCAAAGCAGCTGACTCGGAATCTCAGATCAACTGCTTATGAGCTGAGTGATCCTGGGTAAACTTCTTTGCTTTCCTGAGACTCAGTTCTTTTATCTTTAAAAGCATGGCTAGCTCACCCTGGCCAGCGTGCCTCAACTGTTTGGAGCAATATCCCATAGACCAAACGGTCTCGGGTCCAATTCCCAGTCAGGGCACATACTCAGGTTGCAGGTTTGATCCCCAGTCAGGGTGCCTACGAGAGGGCAACCAACTGATGTTTCTCTGCAGCATCAATGTTTCTCTCTGTCTCTCTCTGTTTCTCTAACTCCCCTAAAAAGCAATGAAAAAATGTCCTCAGGTGAAGATAAAAATATATAGATGTATATATGGCCATCACACATCGTAAGGATTAAAATGATAACTTACGGTGTTTTCTATGTGCCGCACACTGTCTGGGCATTGTGTCTGTGCTAACTCATAACCCTAATGTTAATCCTAGCAACAACCCTATCAGGTTGCTACGATCATTATTATTTTACAGATCAAGACTCTGAAGCACAGAGAGGTTAGCAACTTGCCCAAGTTCACAAGGCTAGCAAAGGGCCGGGCTGGGATTCAAACTCAGGGGCCTGGCCCCAGGTAGGGCAGGAATGGAACTCAGCACAGGCCCATAGCGTCTTTTCCAACTGAGAGTCGATGCCCTGAGGGGCAGCAAAGGCGGGGTGGCTCCCGTCATAAAGGCATAGGGCAGGGGGACATCCTGGCTTCTGGGGGCAGAGGAGGGTGACAAGAGGGGTACGGCAGCCGAGCCCAGCCAACGGAGGCACTTAGGGTCCATTCGTTGTGCGCAGAGAGTACACCGGGGGGTGGGACTGCAAGCCAGAGCCGGGGTGTGGGGGTCAGGGAGGCAGGAACACATCCGTGCATCTCCCTGTCATCTTGAATTTTATATTTACTTCTGTTGATGAGATTTCGTCATGCTCGATTACAATTCATAGACTCGTGTTTCCGGATTTTATGCATCAAATGCTTGGATTTACAGAGTCACCCTAAGCCTGACACTGGCCCCCACAGTGCTGTTTCTGAGCGTGGGCACTGAGGCTTGTCGTGGGGTCACACAGGGGCCTCGTTTCTGGGTATGGCAGCCTGTGAAGTCTCGGAAGGACTGTGTCGGGGTGGGAGAGAGCACCCAACATCCAGGTCTGGGCCAAGCATGGGGCGGAGGAGCAATGGGGCTGTGGAGGCTGCCACCTGGCATCCACGGATAAACTGCCCCATACCCCCCCTTCCCCCTTCCTCCTGCCCCTTTTTCAATCCTCTCCATCCGGCTCTGAGATTCCCTCTCCCTTGCTGGTTTTGATGCAGCAAGGGTTGTTTCTAACCAATGCAACATGGCAACAGTGACAGGAGGTCACCTGTGATTACATTACATAAGATGGTTCTGGTGATTAGAAGCAAGTCACGGGTCCGCCCACACTCAAGGGGAGGAGCCTATGCCAGGGCACAGATTCCAACAGGGCAGAATCACTCAGGCACTTCGGTGAGTGTCTCCCACAAAATCTTCATAGCAACCTGTGAGGTTGGACCACCACCCCCGTTTTACAGGAAAGGAGACATTGTCCACGGTTGCCCAAGTAGAGACAGGTTTAGAACCCGAACCGTGGTCTCTTTGCTTCCACCCCCTGAGCTCTTTCCCACAGGGCAACGCCACACAGAAGGGAGAGCAGGTGCAGCCCAAGCTGCCCTGCCTGGCAGGAGTCTGCGGCTTTCACCTAGGGACTACAGACTGCCCTCAGCTTCCTCCAGGACCCTGCCTTCTGGGTCTGTTTGAGCTGCAGAAGAGGCACCCAGGCACTTGGCTGTTGATCTGACCTTGACACCAAACTTCTCTAGAGGAGTAAAGGGAACGAAGAGCTGGGAAGGCTCAGAGCAGCTGGATAGGGGCTGTTGGAGATGCCGAGCCCCGTATACGGCACACCCAGGGGACGTCGTCACCCCGTCCTCAGGCTGGCCTCTTGATCGTGGCCGCAAGGATGGGCCCCGGTTAGCTTTGCTGCCCTAGGACTCTTCTTGTCAGCTCTTCCCAAGGACAACATTCTGAGTCCCATGCCTTGGCCCCCGCATACTTATCTGCATTTTGGATCTCATAGAAGACTCCCCTTTTCCCCCCTGGGTAGATTTGAGGACACTTATGAAAGATGATTGCCTTGAAGGAATTGAGGATAAGTCACATGTATTGGGCAGTTATTTTGTGTCTTGACACATATTTGCTTATGTAACCCCTTCAATATCCTTTCAAGGTAGGTATTATTATTTCCAGGCTACGTAGAAGGAAGCTGAATCTCAGCGTAGTGACTTGCCTAAGGTCATATAGCTTGTAAGTGGCAGAGTCAAGATTCACACTCAGGTGTGTCTGGTTATCAATCCAGGGTTTATTCTACTCTGCCAGTTACCTCTCCTTGAGGCTCCTCTCATCTACCTCTTGGCCTCTCCACCTAGGCCCAGGTCCCCTGTTCTTTCAGACCTATTTAGGACAGGCTTCAAAGCTATTCCCCCACGCTCACCTTCCCATGCACTCACCCATCCTTCAGGGGAACCTGAGTTTGTCTCTATGGGGTAGAATTCCTTTAGACACTCTAAGCCAACCAACACATACTTTGTACCCAAGCCATGGGTCCCTAGCCTTCAAGTCTCTGTCGCTGGTGCTAGTCTGCATTCCTCTAATTCCTACAGCCCAACTAGAACATCGTCTTGACCCTTGAATGTGGTGTAGAAATCTGGCTTCTAGCCTCCCTACACACTGACTTCTGGGGTGCCTGCTTCACCTATCACCTGCCCATCTTCCTGCTTGGGTTCCTGATTCCACGCTCAGCCGAGCTGTCTGTTTCTCTGGGATCTGAGTGCTGCCTTCACACTTTCACGCCCCCAGGAGGCCCACTGGCTGCTCAACCCATGACCTTTTGCCTAACTTTAGCCATTGGCACCTGGTTCAAATGAGCTCCGCCTTGGCCATCACCTGCAGGCCTCATCTCCTGCTTCAGCCCCCCCCCCACCCCGCCATCTCTTCAACCCGATTCTTGTGGGTCTCGTTCAGTCCTATGTCCACACCCCTACTTCTGATGACTTTTTCAAAAGGTCATCACCACCCTTCGTCACCGTCTTCATCACTGTCACACAGTAACTGCTACCACGCCACATCCTCACCGCTGCTGCCGTCAACTTCACCGTCACCACCAACAAAATCGTCACGCTCACCACAATCCTCCCAAACCCTCAGCGCCGTCACCTCTGACTGCTCTATCACCGTCACCAGCTCCCTTCGCCACCTCACCTCTGATGGCAGCATAATCCCCACCCCACAATCCACCTCCGCATCATCGCCACGCCTGCTGTACTCACCACCACCTCCGCCAGCCCTGTCGCTCGCCGAAGCCTCCGCTAAGCACGTAGTCAGCGTTCAAGTATCCTAACTGGTAACTGGACTAAGTTAGAAAGGCAGAGGTTCAGTCTCAGACACTTCATAAACGGATACTAATTTGTCACTTACCCAAGATTAGTTTGCCCATTCCTGTGCTTCCCTTACATCCATTCTCAACAACTTTCCCACAGTCCTCTGGGCTTCCTCCCTGGCCTCGAGCCAGTAAAATGCCTGTCCTTTATGATGCCACTGCCACCCTCTACCCCCTGAGCCTTTGTGGGAGGCAGTGGCTCAAACACCTCCCTCCCTCCCAACTCCTCCCCTGAGTTGGAGTCCTGAACCCCAAACCTCTCTTCCTCCCAGCCCCCCTCCTATGAGTTGGAGACAGGAACCTCCAAATTCTCTCATTCCTGGCTTCTCCCCTGAGTTGGAAGCCAGGCCCTCCTGACCCCGGCCATTTCTAGTATTGCCAGTCTTTCCTGGGGCCCAAGAAAAGCTGGCCTTTGCCACCCCCACCCTGGGCAGCCAAGAGTCTGGCATTGATTACCAGCCCTATAATTACCAGGCAGGCACTGGCAGGGATTTCAAGGCTGACCGACTTCAAATGAGAAATCCATAGGGATTTGGAGAGGGTGGGGGACCCTTTGCTGGAGGAGGGCTGTGGATGAAGCCACCCGCACCTGCATGGGTCTCTGTGTCTAGAACCACAGCTATGGCAAGGAAATGTCCACCAGCTGGGTCAATACCCGGAGGCCTCACCTGAGGGCTGTGGAATCTAACCAAAGCAAGCCCCCTGTCCACAGTCATCAACCCTCAGAGAGGGGCTGTCCTGAGGGAACCTGGACAGGCTTGGGGAAGAAGAAGGAAGCTGAAGACACCTCTCCAGAGTGGACAAATCAAGGGCTCTCCTCCCATGAGGGCTTAGAGGGATGAATGGCAGTTCGGTCAGGCCACTCAAGGCATTAAAAGAAATGGTACCTGGGACCGAAGGCATTCACAGGTGTGGCGCACCAGGAAATGCCTTCTGAAATGAGACACACAAATACACACCCTCTGATCCCACACGTATTTACAAGCCCATGAGTCCACTCCAGGCACCTGCACCCACACACTTATGCTTGTGAACACGCTCTCACCTGTCTCCTCCATCCATGGACCCACAAACCCAGACACAAAAATAAACACAAAACACCATCACATGTGTCCCATCTCTCACACACACACACACACACACACACACCCCTTCCCCCATCCTAGCACATACACACTAACACATTCTACACCGTCACACACTCACATCCTCACACACACACACACACACACACACATGCTTGCCCATCTTCAAACACATTCTCACATGCTTGGAAGCCAAATACCCAGAGAAAAAGAGAGACATCACCTACACACTCATAAGCTCTTTGAGAAACTGTGAAAAGAGGTGAGCCACTTGTTCTTTCCCCCTCTCCCCCCGAAAGAAGGGATTTCATTTAGAAGTTGCTCAAGCCCCAGCTTTCAGATTGCAGTCTAGACCATATAGGTTTCCCAAAGATAAGGCTGAGAAATTGATTTCAATTACCAAAGCGGAGAGGCTGCACTTCTCAGCCTCCTGAGCGGAGCATTAACCCTGAAGACCCGGGAGCTGGAGAAGAGGAAGCCTGCGTGGCAGGCGCACGTGGAGCCCAAGCACACGCACCTGCAGCTCACGTGGCCCTTTACGAAGAGAGGCGGCAGGAAACCGACTCACAGCCTCAATCTGGGGTCCTCCTTTCCACAGCCTCCCAGCGGGCTCTGTGAAAGTGCGCCACTCTGCCCGTGGGCTGGAGACCCCGCAGATGAAGGGAAGGGCGGCCACCCCATGCGTGTCATCCTCTCCTGAGTTCAAGAGACAGAACACGAGAGACCTACATCCAGGGCACGAGAGAGGGAGATGAGAGCCCTCCTTGGGAGCACCCAATGCGGGGTACCAGGGAGGTGCCTGACAGCGCCCACCCCTGGGGAGTCCATCGGGACCCTCGCCCAGAGTCAGCCTGGCACTGCTGCAGAGGACTGTTCCACTGAGCGTGGCCACTTCTTCTCTTCCCTGTGCCTCCCCCAGGGGAGCTGATGACCACGACCCTCTTCTTTCTTCATCATTCCTACCCGCCCCACCCCCAATCAAGGACTGACCATGCGGCTGGGCAGCCCAAACGGAATGAGTCGTGGGAATGTTTTCTGCGGTTGCAGGGCTGACATTCTGCAGTAGAGGGCCAGGGAGGGAAAGAATGCCCAATTTTTCCTCCACTCTCACCTGACCTGGTTTTCATGGGACATGGCAGTCTGCAGGAGACAAACAGAGGGTCACCATAGCCACTGTGCATGACCTGGTTAACTAGAAAGTTCTGGAACCATCACCAACCTGAGTGGCTAAGTGCAACCCACAGAACTCTGCTAAGAAATTGGAAACCGAGTCATGGGTCAGAACATTCAGTGATCGGCCTCCTATCAGTGAGCAGGGTTTGACACACATTTGGGCAAATGATTTGGGTTCAAAACCGGAAACAAAATTAAGACATATAATATCCACTTGGGGGAGATTGTCCAAGTGGTCCAAGTGGTCCAAGGCAAAGTCCCCGGCAGATTCACCGCCAGGTGAGAGCCAACTTCCCGGCTCCTCGGCACCACCTCCTCACAGGACAGAACGGGCGAGGGAGCTCTCCGGGTGTCTCGTCTAAGGGCACCAGCCCCATTTGCAGGGCTCCCCCTCGGGACCTAATCACCTCCCAAAGGTCCCATCTTCACCTCCAAAGACACTCACGCTGGGAATTAGGTTTCAACTTATGGTTGGGAGGGTGGGGGAGGGAGCACAACCATTCAGCCTGTAGCAAGTGCTTAACTGTTTTGTGGTAGGGTCCTCCAGGCTGGAGAGCAATCCTCCACCATCCAGGCCCGGGATCCTCCCAGGATGGCTCTTGCCCCGTCTGTCCCCGGACCGTGGGCAGGCAGGGCCACTAGGGAGAACCTCAGTGGCGCCACCCACTGTCTGGGAGCTGGGTGGGAAAGACTGGAGCTCTGAGAGGAGTCACCAGCCGAGAGTCAGAGGCAAAGGTTACCTCCAGGCCAGGAGGCCACAGGGGTTACAAAGGTCAACAGTTCGACCTCGGTCAGGGCAGATGGTGCCAGGAACAAAGGGAGAGAGACATCCAGGCACACGAGATAGCAGCTCAGGGGTAAAAGTCTGAGCCATCCAGAAAATCCCGGGGACAGGGTCTTCCGAGTGTCTGGACACTTTCACACGTGGGCACCTGCCTTCCAGCCGCACTGAGGACTGTTTTCAGGCTCTGCCCAGGGCCGGAGAGAAGGGGGCGGGGCTACGGAGTCCAGCTCTTCCTCCTGAAGCACAGGAGAGGGTCTCCCTTCTGTAAGCATTTCCAATCATAGGGGACTTCAAGCCAAGAAGGCTTTCCTTACCTGAAAGAACACACTTTAATGGTAGAGATTCAGACCCAGAAAGGGCATTTTTCGGGCAGAGTTCTTGCTGCTTACCACCCTCCCCACCGCCCGAGAGCAGGGCCGGGCCTGCTTGGGATGGGCGTTGGTGGACAGTCAAGAACGGGCATTTGTTTGGGGCAAATTCTAGCTCAGGCCCGGTCCCCTCGAGTCCTTCTCCTCTTTACACCGCCTCCTCTGCTGCCTGAGCAGCGTGGGCGGGTGGGCGGGCTCTGCCACTGCCCCAGGAGAAGGAGGGGGAGGCCAGGGAGGAGCAGACAGCCAGGGAGGATGCGGTGTTCCCTTTCCGCTCCCATGCGCCTTAATTAAGTGCTTTCATTTTCCTCCTTCCGCTCCACACAGGCTCGGCTGAGATAAGGCATTGATCGCCTCCCCGAGGAGGAGGCGGCCTGCGGGGGACCTGCGGTGCTCTCTTTGTGGGACAAGACGGACGGCTTATTAGTGAGCCCTTAATTGTGTGGTTTGTAGCTTGGGGAAGTTCAAAGAGAAAAGAAAGAACTCTGAACTGGGGGCTGCCTGGGGGTCCATTTCTCCCCTCAAGCAGGGGGTTATGCTCAATATCCCTGATAAGAGAGCCCAGCCCTGCCCTGGCCAGTGTGATTCAGTTGGTAGAAGCATCATCCAGTAAGCTGAAAGGTCGCAGGTTCGATTCCCAGTCAGGGCACATGCCTAGGTTGTGGGTTTCGTCCCTGGTCTGGTGTGTGCGAGAGGCAACAGATCCATGTTTCTCTCTCACATCAGTGTTTCTCTCCCTCTCTCTCTCCCTCCCTTCCTCTCTCAGAAAGCATGTCCTCAGGTGAGGATTAAAAAACACACACAGAGAGAGAGCCCAGCCCAGATCAGGCCCAACCCACTCCAGCCCAGGAATCAGGTACGTTCTCGAAGGAGATCGTCTCACATAGCCAGAAAGAAGCTCTGTGCCGCCCGATGCAGCCAAGGACACGGCCCTGAGCTGGGAGTGCAGAGGCCGGAGTTTAGGTACCAACTCCACGTCTGGCTAATGGAACGACCTTGATCAAGTCTACACCTCTCTGGGCCTCAGTTCCCCTTCTCATCAAACAAGAGGGCTGACCCGCATCCCTGTGTTGGAAGTGTGGGCTAGGGCTGTGTGGGCTAGGACCTTGCGGCAGGCAGGAGCCAGAGCCGCAGCTTCCTTTTCCCTCTTCTTTGTGCATTGGAATTTCAGGGAAGCACATTATTCAGCCTCCTGTCTGAGTGCGTCAGCTGCAAACTGGGCATCAGAATAGAATCGCAGTACAGTCAGGCACTAATACAGCTCCCGGCACATAGTAAGAACCCCATCATTATTACTTCTCTTTTAAAGCTTCTTGTTAAGAAAATAAAAAAGATTTGATTCATTCTTACCAAAAAAAGGCTCCGTTAGGTGACTGTCCCACGTTACAGGTGAGGAGACCTGACTTATACAGCCATTCGCTGTCTTGTCGGCAGATGCCCACCTGCCCTCGGCCGCCCTGAGGTGCCCGATCGGGCCCTTTCCCTTCCAGCGTCCGGAAGGGAGGGGAAGCAGTCTCTCATAGATGGGCTTCCACCAATGTCTCACCAAGGGGGGCGCTGACCACGCCCAGCTACAGGGAAGGCACTTCCCAGAAGTGGCCGCCAACCTGCTCCGAAGCCCAGCCTCTTTCTGAGCATGTCTTGTGAGACCGGACAGACACCCTGTCCATTCTCAGCCAACGCCCACGCTCTGGGACGAGAGGCCACAAGCAACGTTCCACATCCCTGGTCGGGCTCAAAAACCTGGAGTCCAAAGCGCCACGTTTCCTTCCCCAGTGGAGAGGCCTGGAATCGAGACTGCAGAGGCTTTGGGTCGGGCGTCAGGGAACCCGAGGGCTCCTTAATGGGGTTGGAAGGGCCGACCGGGGTATGGGGTGTCAGTAAATCGGGCTCCTGCCCCTCCATCTGCCTACTGACCACACTTCACCCAGAAAGTCTCCACTTTACCTGTGTTATGTTGGGGTTTCCATATGAGATTTCACTTTCTGAAAGTCCTTAGCTTTTTTAACGTTTGAAAGTCCCTGTCCAGTGGGAAAAGCATGAAGTGGGGAACCAGAAAACGTGGTTTCAGCCCCAGCTCTGTCCTGTGAACCTGGGCACATCCCTTCCTCTATGTGTACAGAGGACTGGGCGTGGGGGTTCGTGTCCCAGGGGCACTTCCTCCCGTGGGTCACGCCCACCTGGGCTCCCTGGGCTCCCTGGGCTGCTCTGTGAAACCCGATGAGATCGAGGGGGAGGGGGGCCACAGCCCCAGCAGCACTCGCTGCCTATCCCGCCGAAGCCACCAGAGAACTCACAAAGCCTGGAGTTGCTGTCTTCTTCATATCACTCCGAAATGTTGACACTGGCTTGCCAAACAGAAAAACAATTCTTCTCTCCTATGGCAGGAGAACGAGCCTGCGCATTAGCAAGGCCGCCGGAGATGTTTCCCCTTTGCTTCCAGAATGGCTTGGCGACTCGGAGGAAAACACAGACGAGAGATATTCATCTGTTTGCATTTAATTTGAGGCTGGAGTTCCCGCCTCTTGACAATGGAGAGCTGCATTCCAGCATGCGGGACCAGGGTGAGGGTGGTGGAGGAGGGATCACTGCCTGTGCGATACAGTGATTACAAATCAAGGGCTTCTCGGTAGTATCTGGGTCCTCAGTGGGGAGAGCAGCCCAAGTAAGTGAGGGCGGGCGGGGCTGATTTAAAGGCGAGTTGGTGGGGGCCGGCACTCCTTAGGCCTCCAGAGAAAGCTGTCTCCGTCACCAAGAGAACACGATGGCCACCCTTCATACCAATTGCTTATCGTAAGCTAAACCCAGAGCTCAGAGCACTGGAGACTTTATCTAATAAATTCCCCCAATAGCCCTGAGTCAAAATGGGGAGATGATGGCTTCATTTTTACACCTGCGGAAACTGAGGCTCAGAGAAGGCTGGTAATTTGCTCAAAGTCACAAAGCTTGAGCCAGGTTCTAACCAGATCTGTCTCAGTCCAAATTCTACAGCCTATGATCTTTTGTAAAAAATGTTTTATTTATTTCATCATTTTTAGAGAGAAGGGAGGTAGGAAGGAAGAGAGGGAGAGAAACATCAATGTGTGAGAGAAACATCGACTGGTTGCCTCCCACACACCCCCAGCTGGCAACCCAGCCATGTGCCCTGACTGGGATTTGAACCTGAGACCTTTCAGTTCACAGGCTGATGCTCAATCCACGGAGTCACAACAGCCAGGGCAACAGTCTATGCTTTTTTCTTTTTTTAAGATTTTATTTATTTATTTTTAAAGAAAGGGAGGGAGAGAGAGGGAGAGAAACATCGATGTGTGGCTACCTCTCCTATGCCCCCTACTGGTGACCTGGTCTGCAACCCAGGCATGTGCCCTGACTGGGAACTGAACTGGCAACCCTTTGGTTTGCAGGCCAGTGCTCAACCCACTGAGCCACACCAGCCAGGGCCAGCCCATGCTTTTAACCATTCCCCTGTTGCCTCCCAAGTTCCAGAGTTCCTAGATGATAATAATAATAATAATAATTTACTGAGTGATTACTGTGTGCCAGGCACACTGCTCTAAGTGTTTTCATTTATCTCATTTATTCAATAATCTCTGGGGTAAGGACTACTGTCCCATTTCACAGATGACACATCTGAGACACAAAGAAGTTAGCTCAGTTGCTCACGGTCACACACCTCGTTAGGAATGGAGCTGGAATTCAGTGTTCTACGATTTACCCAGATTGACCATTTCCCGCCAGGCTGATGGCCCCTGGGTGCGGAAGGGCTGAGCTGGGGCCCGTGGGCAACTGGACACGGCTGGCACCGTACACCCTGTTGCTGACCCTCTTGGTGATAGGCCAGAAGCAGAACAGTTCTCTTACTCATATAACAGAGCTACAAAAGAAGTTTCACAGAAGCATCGATGTACAGCACACACTGCCTGCCAGAGCAAGGAGCCTGACCAAGACTCGATCCTGGGGTCTAACTCCTGCCTGGGAATGCGAACTGGCAACAGACTGCAGCGCAGGGGAAGCAGCTGCCCTGGAGGTGGCCTGCAAAGCCAGAGCATCCGGGGCCAAAGGCTGCGCAAGCGTTTACTGCAGAGACAAGGGACAGAGAAGAGCTTGGGGGCCGTGCCGAGTCCTGCCGGGAAGAGCAGGGACTCAGCAGCACACCTGTGTGCAGAGGGCCCCTGGAGACCGGGGAGAATCAGAATGAGAGGTACACCACCAGCCCCCGAGAGAGCCAAGCCTTGTTCAGACTGGAACAAGGCAGGTGTTTTACCACCTGCCCCTCCCTTCCTACATCCGCTCCCCTGGCCTGGAGGGGTCGGTCAGTTACAACAGCTGCGTGCCCTGTGTCCTACAACCTGTAAGCTGCTCTGGCTCAGGGAGGGGAAAGCTTTGACACTGAATCAAATTGGAAATGGGAATTACTATCTGGGACTATGCGTTCTCATTTTGGAACCGAAACCTGTTTCAGACCTAAAAGCCACTCTTTTAAATGAACTCGTTACCTCAGAGTGAGCCAATAAGCCATGGGGAGAATATTTAAAAGAGCGATGGGAGACACAAATAAGGTCGCATTTTGTTTCCAGCCCACAAATTGCAATGTAAACTTTTTCAACGTATCGGTGTTACAGAGCGGATGGAGGTGGGGCGGTAAACGATGCACTATTACCGAAAGGGCCCCCGCTTTTTCTCTGGGGCTTCCTCCCCTGTACTAGGTTCGCTTTGCCTGCTGCCAGAAGAAAGCCATCTCTCAATGCCAGAGATTGGTGATAAGGAAAGGAATTATTTATTTAAAAGTTATACAGACTTAGAGTAATGATTTAATGTCTTCATTAAAATACCGAAGTCCTTTAGAATACCTGCAATGCACACAGTCCTTCTTCTCCCTCTGCCCAGGCCGGGGTACCATGTCTCAGGAAAAGAAGGAGAAGTCCATGGCTCAGGCAGCCCCTCGGTTCCGGCACCATCTACTGTGTCGCCACCTCGATCTCCAGTTAATCCAAAGCCATGTGGCACCTTCTCATGGCCACCAGCAAGAGTCCTTTTCTTCCAGGCAAAGTCTCTCCCACTCCCTAAGTCTCATGGCAAAAGGGAGCACCCCAAAGCCGCATGGTCCTGACTCTCACCCAAGCCACAGGGTCCCAACTCCTCCAAAGCCTCATGGTCCTAACTCTTGTCATGGCTGCCGCTCCTGGGTTTAAATCCCAGTGCCAATCTTCCTCTGCAGCCCCATTTCCAACTCCTCCTACAATCAGTTACACCTGCCAGCATTCCTGTATCCTTCTAGCTTTACTGGGCTGCCATAGTAACTAGTCCAGGCAGGTGTGGCCCCATGGCATGGAGCCAATCAACTCCAAGCTCTCACATAGGCACTGTAACCAGGGGGAGTCGCTTCTGTGTTACATCCTGGGTTGAAGTCACTCCCATCCCCCTGGCTCAAAGCATGGCCATAGCTATTTAACATATCCATGAAACCAGTTAAAGGCTATAGATGTGTTAAATGACCGTGCCAGAGGTTAGCTGCACAGCTGTTGCTATGCAAAACAGCTCTCAATGGCCCTGCTCCATGTGTCCCATCCCCCAGCTCAGACTGGTGGGGGTGAGGACATCATATATTTTTTTCTCTAAACACCCTGAGTTCTGGACACCCTGAGTTCTGGACCCCATTACAAATCCCTATTTGGGGCCCCCTCTTGGCTGCACCCTGTTACATTGGTTACACCTGCCAAATCCAGCAATCTTCAGGATGAGGTAGCCAAAAGTACAGAGGAAAACAGTCTCAAGTTCAGCTCAGAGCAAAAGTAAGGACAGGGTTTATCCACTGATGGAAGCATGCAGGTGAGCCAGACCCTCCGGCCCCAGCCCTGAGCCAGGGTGCCAGGGGCACCACAGTGGCAGCGCCCTCCATGTCCACACAGCACGGTCAGAGGGCCAGGGAGCCTGAGCATCCCCAGCCCCAGCCTGATCCTTTCCTGGAGATCTCTGTGCCTCTCACAGCCCCAAGAGGCTGAGACAAAAGAACTTGGGAATTATGTAAAGCCTAAGTCAAGCTTTATTTGGCAGGCAACTGTAAAATCATTGAAAATCTTTAAGAAAGAAGGTGGCCTGGGACTTACCTGAGACCCTGGGGATCAAGAGGGCTGGAGAGGGGGCCTTGGACTCTCAGGGGAGTGGTTTCTAGCTGCTTCTGGGCCATACCTGCCTACCCGCCCACCCTCTGGCTCCAGGTTAGGTACCTTTGTAACTCTGTCCTGCAGAGCTCTCCCAGAAATGGCGGATGAGAACAAGACTACCAAGACATGATCTGCTTGGGGAGAAAAGGCTGGTGAATCTCTCAGAGGAGAAGAGACCGGAGGTCCTTTCTCCTGAGGCTTTTATTGAGAACCATGTGTGCAGGGGTTCACAACGTGCATGCAAAGGGCATCAACCAGTGTCTGAAGGCCATAGTTACAGAAAACAGATAATATCTATAGACAACAACAAGGAAACACAGAGATCTGCCTAAGGTCAGGGTCTGTTACACATGCTGATGCCAGAGAGTCATTAGGGCGTGGTTCATGAGATTAGGAGTTCACCCCTTCTGCTTTGGATATAGATAACTGATTCCTGACAACAGGGCTATACAAAGCAAAGCAAGCCTCAAGGGGTAGAAAGCATTCTTTAGGCCTGATTTCCCAGGGAAACCCTCAGTGTTAGTAGCATCAGGTCACACCTGCCTCCCAGCATTCCCAAGCATTCTGGTCAAGACTTACAGGCCCTTGGGGAGGGCTGGGGCGGTGGGCTGGGATGGGAGAAAAAGACAGAAAACTGTACAAGATCAACAATTTTTAAAAACACTGATAAAAAAATAAATAAAATGAAATAAAAAAGAAAAAGAAAAAAAAGACTTACAGGCCCTTATTTAGGGCCTGCCTTGCACAGGGCTACAATTCTTGATACCACACAAAGTGGTCCCCAACAGATCTGGACTTTCTGGGACCCAAGAACAGGACATAGAGATGCCCAGGACCTCAGGCACGATATTCTGATGCAGCTGCCCCTGCTGCTTCCAGCCCGAGACCTCCTGGCCCAGAGCAGGAGAAGCACAGCCCTGACCTAAGACAGCCTCTGGGCCTTGAGGCAGGAAGGGTGGCCAGCCACCCAGGCAGGGGTGAGTCAGGAAGGGTGAAGGTGGCACATCTTCCAGAGCCCATTTCCCTTGAGACTCCAACAGGGAGCTTGGCATCTCCCGCACAAGCCTGTTGGACACGAAGAAGAACAGAGGCTGTTCTCCGTGGACACGAGCTCCAGCCAGCTCCCAGCCACCTGGCTTCAGCCCAGGCCTCAACCTCAGCACCAGCTGCAGGTTGAATCCACCTGCCACTGCAGGTCCAGCTCCTGCTCCGGGACTGTGCTCGGGAGCCAGGCTGCCTGGGTTCAGATCTCTGATGACACTTGTGCAAGTGACTGAACCCTCTCTTCTGTTACTTTCCTCTGCATGTAGGTGTGACAGTGGAACCTACCTGATAGGCCATGCATGGTGAGGCCACTGAGGTGACAGAATAATGGCTTTCCAGCAGGTGTGTGCTCTGAAACTGTCTGCCCCCAGCCCCAGTGCCGACTCCCGCCTCCGACCACTTTCCTCGTTCCCTGGGCTCGGAGGGCTGATTTAGTGCACTTATCTCCCTCTCCACTCCAGGGTGAATTGGTTTGAATGCGATCTGCAATCTCCTGAAAGGCCCCGAAGGGACCCATTGGCTCCTTCTAAGGAGCATTAACTCAAACTGTAACCAGCAATCCGAGCCTGCGGGAGGCCAAGTCCTCAGGGAGCCCTCCTGGCTGCTGCGGAGGAGCTGGCAGCCCGTCCTCCAGCCTGGGAGCAGGCGTCACCTGGCGGTGGCCCCCAGCCAAGCCCCTTGCATGTCCAAGAGCCCGCTATGTCTCACCCACCCGTCTGCCAGCTGAGTCTACCTTGCAAGGCCACCACGAGGAGAAATGGCTGCAGGGCCACTTGGGCAGGCAGCACAGTGTGGCTGAAAGTCTTCTCCTTTGCTGTGGTTAAAAATAGCCCTCAAGCTCCCATTAAGCAGATTTCCTTTGGGTTTGACCATGAATTCTTGACCCCTGCTCCCCCTCTCCTCCTGCTGGGTGGAAACGAGGAGTCCCCAAGTAACTAGTTCACTGGGACACTGGCTGCTGCCCCGTGTCCACCTCCCGGGCCAGCCACAGGACCCAGGCATCGGCACAGTGGGAGCCCCTCTCGTGAGCCCCTCCCTGACTACGACTGGCAGTCAGGGGGTGAAAGAGCAGCAAGCACTGGGGTACAGCCCCATCTGTGAAGTCCTGCCTGAGCCTCCTGCGGCTTTTACAGCCTGAGCATCGATTCCTCAAACCTCCCCACATGGTGCACACAATTATATCATAAAACAATGAGAGCACGGAAGCTGAGGTTAGGGAACAAATTCCTATGTAAACTCCACAAAGGCAGATACATCCCGGTTTAATTCACTCCGCCATCCCCAGGCTCCAAAACCACTCCTCCTATCGAGGAAATGCTCAGACTTTTATGTCATGTATGAATCAATGATCGAAGAAACAAACGAATCATCGCTTCTGAGGTCAGCAGCTGACCCCAGTGCAATCGCCCTAGCTGACAGATTATCTCTCATCAGCCTCAACCCCCCAGCTGCCCCTGCAGCTGGAACACAAGGTCCCAGCCTAGGGCCCTGGAAGGTACCGAGCTGGGACCTCCATGGACTTGCTGAGTGTAGCTGAGACAGGAGAAAATGCAGCCCAACCAAAGGCCTGAAAGTCAATCCAGCAGAGAAGCGTTGCTGCCAGGCCCCCAGCGCCTCTGGGCTGAGACAGGAGAGGGAGAAGGAGCTCTGCCCACCAGCAGGCAGGCCTGTGACACTGCCTGCCAGCCCGTCCACCTCGCCCAGCTCCCAGCAGCAGGAGGCCGTGAGCTGAACCTGGAGCCCCCCTCCAGTCAGTCCCACACTGCATCCAGAGCCCCTGACCTCTTAACTCCGGGCCTGAGCCAGGGTCCTGCTCAGCCAAGAAGCAACTGAGCCCAAGGGAGGAGAGAGAATAGAGAAAAGTAAATGATTCTCTGCCCTGCCCCCTCCCGATACGCACAGATGCAGGTTGCCACTCAAAAAGCAATCTCTCCAAACGTTTAAAAACTGCCTGCAATTTATATCTTGTGCTTGACAGAGCATCTCCAAGTCATTTCCTGGCTCATAAAAGTACAGACTCCTGAGTCCAGGGGGCTACTTGGCCCCCAGGGTCACTAGGTCGGGTACCCCACAGGAGAACAGAGGGAACCAGGTGGGGAAACCCCCTTGAGCACCTTCCCACCTCAGAGGCCAGCAGCTGCAGTCCCAGCCAGGAGTCCCCAAACATTACAGAGCCAAAGACAAAACCGGACACGTTCTTTGATTCTTCTGACGTTTATGAATAAGACCCCTGCTATAGGAAATAGGCGGTTCTAATGCAGTGTGTCCTGTGCTCTAAGACAGGGAGCATGGGGACCGAGGGACTCGGAGGACAGGATGACAGCCTTCCCTTGTGAAGCTGACACAGAGAAAGGAACTCCAAGTGGAGGCGCAGCACGTGCGAGCGCCTGGAGCGCAGGGCACAAAGCCAGAGTGCAGCAGGAGCTGAGGCTGGGAGGCCTCAGGGGGTGGGAGGGTCCTGGCTCCAGGAACTGGCTGTGACCTTTGAGGTGTGTCCAGAGGGCCTTGAAGCAGAAAGGGACTTTGATGAAGGGACAAAGAGAGGCAAAGAGGCCAACCAGGGAAAAAGAGAGGCCACTCAGAGGAGAGTCACTGTGGAGATTGTGAATGTCCCTCCTCCCTAACCAGGGACTGGGGCCTGAATTCCCACCTCATCTCCTCACACCCTCCCCTTGAGCCCCACCCCCAGCTCACTCCGGCCTGTTTCTACAACCTGCCAAGCTCATTGCCTCTCCAGAACCTTTGCCCTCCCAGAACCTTTGCCCTCCCAGAACCTTTGCCCCCCACGTTTCTCCCACCTGCAACACCCTTCCCGCAGACCCTTGGATGGGTGGCTCCTTCTCCTAGTGCAGGTCACAGTTCAAATGTCCCTCCCTCTGGGAGGTACCCTCTGACCTCAGTATCTAGCATAGCCTCCCTCCCTCTGCTCCATCAGCCTTCTTCATTGTCTTCAGAGCATTTACCATCTGAAACTGGCTTATTATGGCTTTACGTCATTATTTTTTCTCATCTGCTTAGAATTTTAAACTCTGTGGGAGCAGAGCCCTTGTCCGGCTGTGCCCAGAGATAGCCCCAAGCACCTACAACAGTGCCTGTCACATAGTAGGTGCTCAATAAATACCTGTTCTGTGAATAAACAAGGCCTTCATCACGGCATCTGAGCTTCCGAGCTTCTGCCCTGTTCAGGGCAGGCCTCTCCTACCTGCAAACTCTAGCTGGGCTGGTGTCTGTGTAGTTCCTGCTGCCATTAATCACGTTCTGCGGGTGATACCCTTTGTGTTGCCATTGGAAGCTGCACCTCATTCATCTCTGTCTCACTCCAGGGCCTGGTGCATAGTAGGTGCTCAATCAAGGGTTCCTCGTCATTAGCCCTTACCACCTCCCCACGGGAATGGTGGGCACAACTGCAGATGCTCCTGGGGGCGGCGGCAGCGGGGCTGAGCAGACACCCCGCCCTCTCAGTGCTGCAGGTCTCTTTGGGCAGAAAGGAGGAGCAAAGAGGGGCAAGTCAGGGAGGGGCGGTTGGGGGAGGTGGCCACGGGGTTCCATGCTATCAAGGGACTCACCTTCCTGCCCAGAGGGGAAACCTCCTTTTGGGCAGGAAAGCAGTTGGTGCGACCAGAAAGACACAGGTCTTGGTCTGAAATAGACCCAATTCCAGCAAACGGCTTTACCACTCAGGAGCTGGCTGACCTTGGGCAAGCCAACCCACCTCTCTGAGCCTCAGAAATGAAACAAAACAAACAAAATCCAGTGCTGTTGGGAAGATTGAATGTGACCGTGAGTGGAGAGAGCCTAGCACATGCGTGGGGGTGCAATGAATGCTGGCAGCAAAAATCACCACAGTAACCGCCAATGGACGTCAGGAGCTCACTCCAGGTGAACCACTGCTTCCGGTGTCATCATCGTCATCGTCGGTCGCTAGTATCACGCCATGCTGCAGGGGAGGAGGGTTCAGGGAAGTGAAGTAACCTGCCCAAGGCCACGGAGCTGGCAAGTGGAAGAACAAAGATTCGAACTCAGGAAGTCTGCCTTCGGGCCCACCCTCTTCAGTTTACTGTTGTTATTGCCAGAACAGTACAAAACTAAAGCCCAGCCTTACCTCTACATGCCTCAGTTTCCCTGTCCAGACAATGGGTGTAAAGCCACTGCCTGCCCATTGGGGTACTCTGAGGATTCAGTAACGTGTCAGAGAGCATCTGGCAACACAGTAGGCCCTGAGTAAATGTCAGTGGCCTGCCCTTCCCCTGGCCAAAGCAGCCCCCTCGGAGAGCTCTGCACCCACAGGCACATGGAGAAGGGAACCAGCTGATGAAACGAGTGTCGGCTGCTCATTTGGTAAATGGGATTTGGTTAGAAAGATGAACGCTGCCACTTCTGGCTAATGTGTCATGTAAATTCTAATGATAATGCAGATCCCGCGCCCGCGCCTGCGCCCGCCCCGTGCCGCCGCCTCTGCCGCTGCCACTCAATTATCTCCCCGGCTCCTGGCAGAATCCATGCTTCACTGGGACCCTCGCCCCAGCCCGCCTTCCCCAGCGCAAATAATGAAAACCCGCCTCGTCCCCGCGATTGCTCACTTACATTTTCTATTAATTTTTTCCTTTCAGAGGAAAAATGAGAGGCGCCAGAGAAGGAGGAGGCAAGGCAACGCAAGGCAACGGGTGGGCGGTGAACTTGCAGCTTCTCCAGGCCCCGTCGGCTTCTTCCCCAGGGACCGGACCCGCAGGCAGTCTGGGGAGGGGCGCTCAGGCTGGGGCAGCTGCCCACAGGTCCCCAAGGCAGAGGGTGCTCCCCGGGTCCGTGAGGCCCGGAGGTCGGAGCCAGGACCCTGGCGCGGGGGAAGGAGCACTGGGCTAGGACACAGGAGCAGGGGTTCCAAGCCTCTCCAGGGGTGTCCAGCGTTTTGGCATCTCTGGGCCACACTGGAAGAGTTGTCTTGGGCCACACATTAAATCCATTGTGACACATAACCACAAAAATTCTCATGTTTTAAGTCAATTTACGGTTTTATGTTGGGCCGCATTCACAGCCATCCTGGACCCATGCGGCCCATGGGCCGCAGCTTGGACAACACTGCCACTTGCTGTGCCACTCTGAGCAAGTCACTTAATCTCTCTGGAGGCAGTCCCTTGTTTATAAAAGGCAGGTGGAGCTTGTTGGCTGGTGTCCAGGGCCAATCCTGGGCTGACTGGCTGTGAGTCCCAACCTCAGAGACTTGCAGGTCCCTCTCTTTCTTGCAAGGAAGAACTTCTCACTCAGGAGAGGGGAAGGGGCTCTGGGGTGCCAGTGAGTTCCCCGTCAAAGGAGGTATTCGAGCTGCAACAAGAATGTGCAGAGACTCATCACTCTCTTTGGCAAGGTTCTGAGTCCGCCCCGAGAGACTTATGTGGAATCTAATGGTTGACCAGGTGGAGAGTGGGGGAGGGCAGGGAGAGGGGCCCCCATTCCAGGGAAAAGAAAGGAAAGTCTTGGGGAAGAACAGTTCCTACCACAGGTCCCACCCAAAGTCTTTTATCTGGATGGCGTCATCAGGGAGCCGCAGTCATTTTCGGAACCCGTGTGTTCCTTGTGCTGGAAATGGTGGGCACGACCTTAAACCAGATTATAGTCTTCATCCTCGGGGAGCTGTTTACAGTCCAGTGGGGTGGGAAAGAACCTACAAACAGGCCATTGCCCTGAAGCGGGTACAAAGAAAGTGAAAAAAGCACAAGGGATCCTAGCAGCAAGAGGAAGACACCCACTCCCAGGGAAGGCTTCCTGGAGGAGGTGGCATTTAATCCAGACAGCTCTGGAATGGGCAAAGACTTGCCTCAAGGATTCACCAATATGTAAGAAAACATCTGGCATACAGCAGGTACTCAATAAATGTTGTGACCCCACCACTTCCCCAACCTAGAAACCCAGGACAGCTGGCTTCATGCGTCTGTGAAGTGGACTCAGTCCTGCTTGGCTGGAGAAGAGATCATCTTGGCTGCCCCAGATGCCGTCGACCTGGACGCCGTTCCCTGCACACGCCTCTGATCCATCCGAGGAGACACCAGCACTGCCTCGCCGCCCTGTGACAACCACTTTACCCTCATCTCTGCTTCAGAGACTGCCTAGGAAAGCCCCAGTCGAACTGTCCCATGAACAAGTGGCCTTCTCCAGAGACACCAGCCTCTCCCAGAGTCTGGGGTGGCCTCCCCCACGCCCCCAGCCACATTAGGGCATTCAAGCAGGGAGGTGCCTGCAAGAGCCCGAGGCCCGATGTGGAGCCTAACACATAGCGGGGGCTCGGATGGGTCAGGAGAGCAAGTGGGTAAGTGGGTGGCAAATCCGCATCTATAACCACTACCCGGTCCCATTTGCACAAAGAAAAACCATAAACCCTGAGGCCTTATGTACACGTGTGTGGGGGCAGGACCGGAAGGACGCACACCAAGCGGCTGACTGCGGCGGCCGGAGAGCGGGCCTGGAGGAAGGAAGGGTGTACAGTCTCCACGCCCAGACCCCCGTATGTTGCTGTTTACACTACGGATGCATTACTTTTGTGATATTAAAGACTTTTAAAGTGTGAGAAACGTTTAAGCTTTGTAATGCTCGTAATTAGAAATTAAATCTATCTCAGAAAAGAGTTTCTTGTCTGCCATTCCCCCATCCTGGAATTACCTTGCCAGGAAGTCCTTCCCAACATCACACCTAAGTCCCTGCAGATAGAAAGCTCATCTCGCTGCTGTCTCCAGGTGAGAGGAAGGAGAGCTGGTGGAATCCTCGGCCCAGCCACAGCCTGATGCCCTGGCCGGAGCGGCCCCTACTCCCACACAAAAAGAGGTGAAGGGGGAGCAGCTTGGCCTGGCCCCCGCTTTGGGGAGAGCTCTTCACCTCCAGGAAGGGATTTTCCTGGCAGAAGCAGCAGCCCCTTCCGCTCCAGGACGCGTGGGATGCCTTCAGGCCCAACATATGTGGGATCTTCTAAAACAGGGATAGGAGAGGAGGAAAAATAAAGTCTGTTCCCCCTGGTCTGTTGTCTCAACACACAGAGGGCTCCAGAAACACTTCCCACTAGAGGCCCTGGGGCTGAGTTTCAGAGGTGGAGTCCCAGTATGCAGGTGGGCAAACTGAGGCCACTGGGGGAGGGAGGGTGAACTCTGATCCCCCAGCACAGTGGGTTAGAAGCAAAGCCAGGACTGGAACCTAAAACCCCTGGACTGGAACATGAGGGGAAGGAGATGGTGGGCCTAAGAGAAGATAAGAATAGGGAAGGGACGGGTGGAGAGAACAGGAGTTGCAGAGACAGAACTGGGGAGTCTGGGACTGGATTGAAGCGGGGGCGGGGGGGGCAAGGCTGCCCAGGCTGGCACTCCGAAGGGCCCTTTTTGGGGACACAGCAGGGCTCCTGGGTCCCCCGTCACATGAAATCAACAGAGAGTAGACAAGATTCACTAAGTGTTTCCAATTCTTCCCCCTTCCTGCCGAGTGGCAGAGTGGCACTGCCTGTTGTTGGAAGTGAGGCATGAGCCTAGTTCTGCCCACTTCCGTTGAGATGTGCTCACTCCTGGGTCTGAGCGGTTAGGTGCCAACGCACCTGCAGAGCCCTCTTTCCCTCTGCCTGGTGACTGGCAAAATCCAGGATGACGGCTGCTCTGCCAGCCAGATGACTGAGAGGGACAGAGTGACTCTGATGAACAGAGGCTCTGCTGACCCTCGTTAGCCACTGAGACTTGGGGATTGTTTATTATAGCCGCACAACCTGGCCTGTGCTGACTGATACACAAAATAGGAAGTTTGGAACCTGGTGGCTCATGTTCAAATCCCGCCAACACCACTGATTCCCAAATGTCCTTGGGCAAGTCCTTTTCCTCTGAATTTCTGCCTCCCCTTTTATAAAAATAGAGGATCTGTACATCAGGTTCCTTCCAGCTCCCATAATTCCAGGCCCCTCTCTATTCCTTGCTTTAGACACCTCCCCAACCCCAGCCAGGGTGGCACAGGGTCCTGAAGAGAGGAACCACCCAGGAGAAGGCACATACAGGTCTTTCCATAGCAGCAGGGTGTTCTCCAGTAGGGTTTCCGAAACTTGCTGCCCATCAGAATCACCTGGGGAACTTTAAAAATGCAGATTCCTTCGCCTGATTCCCCGAAATTCAGCTGCAGGAGGTCTGAAGCGGTGCATGTTTGGAAAGCCCCACGCCAGAGAACCCTACAGGTCTCCCCAAGCCTGGCGGGGGGGACTGGGAGGAACGGGCCAGGCTGAGCCCTGGATCCCCACAGAGCCACATCCCCTCATTTTCCAGGAGTCGCAGCCCCCGCCTCCCTCCTGGAGCTCTGGAACAGCCACCTCCTCAGGCAGCCCTGGCCACACTTCAAATGAAAGCAGAACAAGGCCCTCAATAATGCAGCTGGATCCCAGCTCACCTGCACCTCCACAGTCTCCCCACGCCAGGTGCCAGCTAGATAAATCTGGCCTGGAGGCCTGACCCCTCCCACTGGGTCCCTCTCTATCCTCGCTCTTCGTCCCTCCATTGTCCTCCCCAACCCCCCAGGCCAAGGGGAGAAAAACACCAAGGTTCAAATTTTCAATTAAAATCCAACCTCTGCTTATTGCTTTGGCTGTTCTTGCAGGAGAAAAAAAAGGTGCAGCTTGTGTGTGCCCGTACATGTGTGTGCCCATACACATGTGGGGGGGGTGCTGGTGAGGGGAGGTGCCTGTGAACAGACATCTGTGAGCATCTGTACATCCGTGGGAGCCTGGAATATGAGAGTGTGCGTAGCCTTATGTCTCTGTGTGAGTACAAGGTGTGGTTGAGTGCATGTATCTGTGCGTGTGTGCAGGGGGTGTGTGTGTGCATAGACATGGGTGTGTGCAGGGGGGGTGTGTGCACTCAGAAGCGTGTGTGACAGTGACAGTGACTGTTCAGACGTGTCCCTCAGTACGGGCAAAGCCTTCCAATTAAACTCATACCGTTAGTGTTGGGTACTGGGTTCATCAAAAATTTGGTTCTGGAAGAAATCATTTTAAAAAATCACACAATTTTACAACTCCAACATTGCATTTCAATTTTCGGCATATCAGTAGTTTGCCTTGTTACTTTTCTTTGGTGCAGAACCCAAGTGTCCCCTGCGTCTCTGGGTCTGCTGGTGAGAGCGGCGTCAGCTTCTCAGGTAAGCTACACCGAGGACACAGCGTCCCGACGTCCTATCTCAATTCCTCCGAAGTGGAGCATGAACTTAAAAGACACTCGTAAAGTGATGTGAGTGCTGAACCTTCTAGAGTCTTACAATTTTGTTTCCACTCTTACCGTACCGTTGCTTAACCACATCTAATTTGACAGCAATTTTTTTTAGCAATTCACCTTGACAGAGTCTTTCTAAAGACTTCGATTTTGTTTTATAGAAACAAGAATTTTTTGCGTGTTCATCATATTTGGGTTTACTTATTATTTAGACAAGTTATGCAGTTTCAGTAACAAGTGCCACTGGCATAAGCAGATTTGGAAACAAGGGCCGTGGACCCTTCGTAAGCCTGTGGCCCAGTCGGCGGAGGAAGAAGCCCACGATGGGCCAGTGCATGAGAGAGAAGCCTCGCTGAGGGGTGAGGTGCATGGAGGGGGCACCTGCACCTTCCACAGAGGAAAAGGCAGGCCCCAGGCACACAGTGGAGGGGGGCGGTGAATCTGAGCGTGCGTGGATCAGTCTCTACACCCGGGTGTTGATAGGAGCACATCTGAGCGTCCCTGTCACTTACCCCCAGCAGGCAAGCTTCAAGCCAGACCACTGGGAACCGCCATTCTCCACCCAATTATCCACCTATGGCAGATGACGGTGGTGATGGTGGTGGACAGGTCCTCCTCTTAAGTGGGCTGGCCCCGGACTGTGACATGACCTGTGTCGCTGGCAAGAAGACAGAGCTAGGGTAGGGCGCAGCCAGCGCGTCCTGAGCACCCACTCTCCGCCATTTCTTTGCACTCTCCCACCAACCTGTGAGATAGGGATCCTTTTTACCCACCACAGAGGAGGAAACTGAGACTCCGAGAGATGAGGGGCTTCCCTGGGCTGGACAGCGATTCCTCTCGGGCCCATCACTGGCCAGGGCACCTCCCCAAGAGGTTCCAGAGACCGCTGATTTCCTGTGGGGTGTGGCTGAGCCCTGTTGTGGACACAGCCTTCTCCTCCTGGGATTCTACAGAGCGGGGGGTGGGGATAGGTAGGCAAGCTCACTGAGAACGCCAGGAGATAGGGAGGAGGCTGGGGGCAGCCTGGCGTCCACCACTCACCAGACCGGGGCTCGTCTTGGCCAACTACCCTGGATTCTTCAAAACCACTCACATCCCCCTGGGTACTGGGCGTTTTCATCTCAGGAGGAAGGAGGAAGGGGTTCTTCTTCCCCATTGAACAGATAAAGAAACAAACCAAAGAGGCACCCCTAGCAGTGAATGAAACCTGGGCGTGACCCCCACACCTCCAGACTCTCCCTGCCTGGCCGTGAGCAAGTGCACCGTAGAATGCATCCTACCAGCCGAGGCTGCCAGATAAACAACAAATACTCTTTTACTATAGGTATGTCCCAACTAGTGCATGGAATCAACACTTAGCTTCATATTCAAATGTAACAAAGCGTCCTGTACTTTTATCAGCTAACTCTGGAACCTTGCAATGATCCCCTCTTCCACTCACCCACTTCTAAGCCTCCTGGGAAACACCAGAAAAGCAGCGTCAGCCCCCTCCAGCCCCACTCAAGAAAGAGCGGATACGGCCCGATGGGAAGGACGGGGGCGGACCTGGGCATTGGCCTCGGGCAGCCCTGGGTCTGAGTTCTCGCTCTCTGGCGTGTTATTTTGGCCGAGTCACTCACCCCCGTCAAGTCTCCACAGGCTGGTTATGAGCATTAAATAAAATAACTCATGTGAAATGCCGTGCCCTATGTAAATGTTCAATGGGAGGGAGCCTTTATTTTTATTATTGCTCCTGCTGTCATCGTTGTTAGTTTATTACTGTTCACCAGGAAATGAATTAAGACTGACAGAAAGTGACTTGCTCAAGGTCACCAGGAATCCGTAGCGGCCCAGACAGATGCCCATAGTCGGGCCTCCCGTGTCCTGGCCAGCCCCAGGCGCCGCCCACTGCCCCGCTGTTTTACTGCTTCGTGGCCAGAATGCTGGTGGCCGTCTGGGCAGTCAGGGCTCCGTGACCTGCCCTTGAACACTCTCCCCCTCTAAGCAGCTGCCTCCCTGGCACCCTGGGGCCCAGCCAGCAACTCAGAGCCCCATAGTCTCAACTCACCCTCTGTCCCTCCCCAGAGCACCCACAGACTGAGGATGGCCATCAGTCTCTCTCCCCTGCGATCTTGGGGTGCCTCCCAGCCCCTACCACCCCCGGGAACTTCAGAGAGGTGCTGGGACGACAGGAGTGAGAAGGAGCCCCCCATCCAGGTATCTCCAGGAGGCCTGTGGCCCTCCGCCCCACACCCAGGTTCCCGCCGGATGCAGCTGCCCAGAGAGCCTGCGACTCCTCCTGAACTTCTCCTGGGGTTGGGAGGAACTGGGACAGGGGCCACAGGATAACGTCCCAATGTCCTGTGGGGTTCCAGGGGCTGCGCTGGGGGCCTGGCCAAGAACTCCACCCCCCCCCACTCCCTTCCTCCCCGCCACCTCCAGCTCCTCATCCGTAACCCTAAGGAGCTGCTGACAGATCCCATCTGCTCCCCTCTGGCTTCCTGGAGAAAGGGAGGGAGAGGAAAGGGAACTGAGGACGGTGGAGCAGAGAGAGGACGGTAGGCTTCCCATGCTCAGCCCCAGCCACTCAGAGTGAGGGGCTGCTGGGCATCTCTGGCCTCCATGGATGCCCCAGCCTGCTGCCAGACCTCCTCTCACCCACACTCCTGGAGGCCCCACTCCCAAGGGTGGGAGAGTTTTTGAGAGAAAAGGTTGCAGCCACTTTCTGTGTTCCCTGGACCCCTAGACTCAACAGCTGGAAATCTTTAACTCCCAGAGGGATTGTCTCAGGAAGAGAAGGGACTCCGCAGCCCAGGAATTCTGGGGGCATCTCCTCCATGCTCCCTCACCCCCAACCCCTGACACTCTCAGACAGAGGGAAGGACTGGGGGCTTGGGAACCAGAGAACCGAGGCCCACCCAGCCCCCTCCTGTCACCTCCTACGAGGCTCCTGCTCTCCAATGCTGCCATCTAGAGGGGAGACGGGGCACTGCAGGAACTAATGCCTGGCCCTGAAGCTCCAGGCCCACCATGGAAGAAGGATGGACCAAGGATGCAGATACCCAGACACCTTCTCCTGCAGGTGCTGGGAGAGTCGTCCCACGCATCCCCGTGATTCCAGGCAACCACGTGGCCATGAGCGATTTCCTGGCTCCTTGCTCACAGGGTGACGCCCTCCAGGAAACTCAAGGCCCACAAGAAGAGAAAACTATGTGCTGAGCACTTCTTGTACATCACCTCCTCTGAGAACCCACAGAGCCTGACACACAGTAGGTGCTCAGCCTGTTTGAAGGACGAGCGGGTGAGTGAATTTGCGGCTCCCAGCCAGACAAGGTCAGACCTACTGCCCCCTCCACCCCTGGCTGCCGGCGCCCAAATGGCCAAGGAAGCCCCGCAGTGGAGGAAACCCAGCACACTCACCCCAGTTCTGCTGCTCACTTGCTGTCTGAGCCGTGGCCAGACTTCATTCTCTGGGCCTCAGTTTCCCTGTGTGTACGAAGGGGAGTTGGACCAGCCTGAAGCCCCTAAGCAGGCAAGAGGAAGGGCCTTCGTCTAGTAGAGGCCTGAGCCCACCTAGCCACCCTGACTGTTTTGCCCCCTTCACCTGGGGTCAAAGGTGAGGCTGTGAGCTTGTGTCCCACAGAGACTCAGAGGAATTGCTGCCGATGCACGTGCGTGTTCCCCCACGTGCACAATGCACACACGTGTGTACACGCAAGCATGCACAGATATGCATGTGCATGCGCCTGCAGACGCAGGCACCTGTGTCCGCACACCGCACACTCCAGCGCATGCCCTCTGCTCAGCGCCGCAGAGCCTGAGGAACAAGTTTAGAGACGCGCTAAAGTTATGAAATTGATTTCTCTGGGAACAGTTGGAATTAGTTTTAATTATCTTTATCTTTCTTCCAATTGTGCTCTCAGCCTTCTCCTTGCTGTTTAATCCATTACTATTGACTTCCCCACAGGCTCTGGGGAGGGGAGTTGCAGGGTGGGGCGGGCAGTGAGTTTGGTTTCAGGAAAAGTAAACAACAGCTACCACCGCCCACCACCCCCGGTTTCCTCTGCACCAGAGAAACCAGTGTCTCCCAGGCAGTTGTCAAGGCTTCCTGCGCACACGCATACACACGCTCGCACACACAAAGGCTGCACCTCATTCTCCCCATCTGGAAGCCTGCCCTAACTGGGGCAAGAAGCAGCTGAGATGTGACATGTTCATATTTCAACATCTCACAAGTTTGGTGTGTCAGAGTGGTCCCGTTCATCCAGGAGTCTCAACCTCCCTGATGCAAAGCCCTTTACACCTCATCCTCCAGGCTCCCTTCTCTGAGCCCACCCCCAGAACACTGGGCCTGCAAGGTGGGGTAGCCTCCCTGGCCACTGTACAGGGCCTGTGTTAGATTTGCCTGCGACACCAGGCACATACTAGGTGATCAATGAATACTTGCTGAGTGAATGAACAAACGAATGAAAGCCTCTCTTTGAAACCTGCCTTCAGAGTCTAACACATTCACCCATTCATTCAACCAACACCGAGCATCCATGAGACTTCAGGCACTGGGCCAGGTGCTGAAGATGCAGAAGTGATGCTGCCTCATCCTGCCCTGATGGACCCCCATCAGGTGGGCAGGTCCCCAGGTGGGGGTGGGTAGCTGTCCCCAAACTGAGCTAGGGTAAAGGGTGCATCTGGAGGAGCCAAAGACAAAGGCAAAAGCTTTTCTTTTAAATGCCCTTGATGAAAGCAAATCTCCATTTTTTGAGGATGAGTTGATTTCCTCACTTCTGTTCTTCCTCCAGAACTGGGGTGGGGGGCGGAATGACCAGAGGATGCTCTGTTCTCCAGGGACTCCCCCAGCCGTGCCCAGGTCTGGGCCAATTCCACAGCAGGCTTCTGGAGGCTCTGCTGTGTGCGTAGAAAGCATATCAGCCTCTCCTCCATGAGGCACTCCCCCGGGAGCTGCGGAGGGGGCGGAGGGCCATTCCTCACCAGCAAGGTGCCCATGCTAAGTGCCCTGCGGCGCTAATATTTTATGATTAAAAACCATTAAGGTTTAGACCGTGAAAATCCAAGGGACACAAAATCAATGGCACAATATTGCTTCCTCTGGTAAGTTGTGTAAATATTGTGTCTTTTATTGTTTGGCCGATGGCAAGAGCAGAGATACAGGTCCAGATTATACTAATGAATCCCCTCCCATCCCAGCCCTGACCTGGCGGAATTAGCATCCTGGCTTGGAGAGCTGGCCACAGGGAGGTCCCAGGCTGACCTGCAGCGGGCGGCCACCCCTTCCCTCCTCTGCCTCCCTCCAGCCCACACAGCCCACCCAGCCCCATCCGCCAGAGGCAGTGCCCCCCGCTCCGCCCCCCCCGCAGTGTCCCCACACTAATCACACAGACACACACACCCAGGCACACACATCATGTAGTGACATGCTCTTCTGACAGCCCGTCCATCACTGTGCTCTGCCATCTGCTTGAATTTGCATATTTAATCAGAATCTGCCTTTTCTCCTCTGGGGGTTCAGACTAGGGTGGGGAAGATGATTTCAGGGGCTGTTCCTGTCTGGGTGGGGAAGGGGGTGATGAGGGGCTGTCTCTCCTCTCTGGGCTGAGGTGGCCGAGGTGGCTGCGGCAGGTCTGGGTGTCCTCTGGCCTCTGGGGATGGGGTCATGCTGGGTGCTTCCCCTGGCTCTGGAAGGGATGGGCAGTGATGCCGAGGGCCCCCCTGTCGATAGGGGTCTGGGATGTCTGAATTCTCTCCATCTTCTTCCAGCCTCCCAGCCGTCCCTCTCAGGGAAGAGTGCCTTACCACCCTAGGATCAGAGACCACAAGCCACGCCCCTGCTTCCCACGTGGAGGGGGACAGCTGGAGCAGAGCACGTGGGTGGGTCCTCTAGCAATGCCAGAGAAGCTGCCTGGGGGACCCGACATACCCCTTCCAGTCCCTGAGAAGGGCCCCAGAAAAGAGAACCACTGAACTGATGTAAGGAGATAAGCCAGCTGATGGGGGGCGGCAGCTGGGCCAATGCGATGTGGGACAGATGCTGGACGGATGTGGAGAGGAACAGCTGGGTTGACTGGAGGAAGGCTAGCTGCGCTGATGTGGGGGGAGGACGTCTGAGCAGGTGGGCGGGACACCTGGCCTGTGCTGGCACGACCGACCGCTGGTCTAATAAGGGGGGAAAGCTGGGTGACATGGGGAACACCCGGAACGGTACCGGGGAGCAGGGAGAGGTAAGAAGACTCAGCTGGTGTTGGGGAGCAGCTGGGCAGACAGGGAAGGCCATCTTGGCTAATGATGGAAACGGATGGGCTCATACTGGAAAAGTGGTTGGCTGAAGTGGGGGAACATCTGGGCTGATATGAGGAGACAGCTGGGCAAAGCTGGGGGACAGCTGGGCTGAGGTGAGGGGATATCTGGACTGGCGTGAAGGGACCGCTGGGCTGAGGCAGGGGATAGTTGGGCTGAGGTGGGGGGACAGCTGGGCTGAAGGGGGAGGGGGGAAACCTGGGCTGGGGGGCACAGCTGGGCTGGAGGGAATAGCTGGCCTGAGGTGCGGAGACAGCTGGGCTGAGGTGGGGGGACAGCTGGGCTGAGGGGGGACAGCTGGGCTGGTGGGGGACAGCTGGCCTCAGTGCAGGGACAGCTGGGCTGAGGTGAGGAGAAGGACACCTTGGCTGGTAGGGAAAGAAGAGAGCCACCGAGCAGTGTCAGTGAGTCCCCAGGGCTTGGAGACCTTGGAGATAAACCATTGCGTTTGGTGGTCTGGCCCACATCCCTCTCTCCAGAAATGCCTTGGGAAAGCCCAGCCAGAGCGTCACCCCGATGCTCCAGACCAGAGGCAGGAGGGTCACCGGTGGGAGCATCCTCCTCCACCCCTCCCACCACAGCGCCGCAGCTGCGGGAAACAGGGCGGGAGGGCAGGCAGTTGGGGCAGCTGGCGCGCCGCCCACCTCGCCTGCTCCGGGACTCACCCAGCAGCTGGAAAAGGCCCCGACTCCGCAGCACCATGGGGTCAGAACAGAGCAGGTCTTCGGAGAGGGTCTAACACAGCCCCCACTTTCCACCTGAAAAAGAGGCGTCGGACAAGCCCCGGGCTGCGGTGCGGTCAGGGAGCTGCCGGCCCACACCGGCACAGGCGGACCTTGGCGAGGCCCTTTTTCCCAGGCTGGTGGGCAGCCGTCACTCACTGTGCGCTCGCACGGCGTCTTCTACATGCTGGCGAGGCACAGTGGTCAGGGCGAGCTCACAGGCGTCTCTTCTCGCAAGGGCGCCGGTTGCATCATGGGGCCCCACCCTCCTGACCTCAACCAACCCAACTGCTCCACAGGCCCCACCTCCAAACACCATCGTGTTGGGTGTGAGGGCCTCAGCGTGTGGGCGTGGGGACACAATCCAGTCCACAGCAGGTCCCCAGCCCATCGGACCCCAGGCCAGGCGCCGGGGCCCTCCCGAGATCTAAGACTCCCTCCCAGAATGAGAGCCAAGCCCCTCTCCAGGCTCCCGACCTAACCATGGCATGGGATCATGGGCATGCAACTGTGGGTGTGTGACCACAGCATGTGATCACGGGTGTGTGGCCATGAGTGTGTAAACATGGCTATGTAACCAGGGGTGTAGAATTGTGGGTGTGCAGAAGTTGTCCTCAGCGAAGGTCCCAAGAACTCAACACCTGAGGGACAGGAGAGCCAAGACGCCCCGCCCACCGTGCCGGGCATTTCACAAGCATCACGCCCACCAACCTTCCGCACAGTCCTGCACATCAGGTGATCCGTGAGCTCCACTTTTCAGACTGGGGAACTGAGGACGGGGCTAAGCCACCTGCCCACGGGGATGCGTCAGACAAGGGCAGTCAGGGTCTCAACAGGGACTGAGTGTGGTCAGTCCACCTCCGGGCTCTTCGTCACTAGGTGGCAGCCCAAAGCGCCTTTCCAAAACTTGTCCCAAAGAGCAGGACCTCCGGAGCCAGCTCACTGCCGCCTCGCTTCCTGGCTGACCTTCCCAGTCTCTGTGTGAGAAACCTGGCTCCCCACCGGCTACTGCTGCCTGCCAGTATGCCTCCCCCAGGCCCTGGCCCTGGGGTCCCCACTGCATGAAGTGGCCTGAGCCGGGGACGTGCACCGGAGACCAAGGACGGAGGCTGGGGAGAGGCTCGGGGCCTGGACAGGCAAGAGGCAGGAAAGCTGCCCTGATCAGACAAGACCCCTGGGAAAGCACCCGCCTCGCCCGCCGGCCCTCGGGACTCCTCTCCGGGCCTTTTCCAGGTGCACCGCCCCTCTCCTCAGAGGCAGGCCACCGTGAGGTCCTCAAACGGGGCCCTCCTTGCACACAGCCTCCCAGAAAGTAGGTGGATTCGCCCAGGTGGGTCATCCCAAACAGGCTGTGCCTGGACCGCGGGTGTTGGTCTGTGTGTGCAAGTGGGTCTGGATCTGTGACTGTGGGGCACGTGGATGTTTGATGTGAAGAAATTGTGTACGTCAAGGTTACACATCCTTGGAGGCCTGGTAGCCTAGGTTCAAATCCCAGCTCTACCACTCAGAGCTGTGTGACCTTGGGCAAGTTGTTTAACCTCTCTGTGCCCAGGTCCCCCGTCTATAAACTAAGACTAATAATAGTAACTACTTCCAAAGATTGTTGCGAAGATTTTAAAAGTCTACATTTAAAGTGCTGAAAACAGTGAGGGGCGTGTGATAGGTGCTGTGTAGGAGTTGCCCGTGAGCACCACGAGGGCGGTGTGGTCCGTCGGTGTGGTCCGTCTGTGTGCCCACCTGCCCACTACCGGCAAAGCTCCTCGAGGGCAGCACCGAGACAGCCTCTCCGTCCAGCTCAGCTCCTGCCCAGGTCGCAGCGGAAAAGATGTCCCACGATGACTGGGGGACTGAGCAAAGGGAACCCCCGGTGGGATCATGAGAGTGTGTACTGTGCACAGGTGTGTGCATGCCCTACACACAGGCATCATTGCCTTTGTGTAACACTAGATGGCAAGCACACACGCCGGCCTCACCGCTGTGCGTGCACCTGGCAGAACCCGGCTCTCGGTGTGGCCAGTGGGTGTCGCTTGGATGCAGATGCTGTAGGCACTAGCTGTGTCTACAGACTATGAGTCAGTGAGTGTGTGTGTGTGTGTGTATCTGTGTTGTGAGTGTGTCAGAGCCATGAGCAGGAATGTGTCAGCACGTGCACGTGTGTGGTATCAGTGTATGTTTGTGCACGTCAGTATAGCATGAGTGTGTGCCCGGGGGTGTGTGAGTGCACGTTAGTGTTGGCTGATACGTCAGTCAGGATCGTGCACTTCTGTGTGTCTGTAATGTGTGTGTATTTCAGTGCTGAGTATTTGCGAGGATGTGAGTCAGCAGTGGGTTCATACGTGTGTCAGGGAGGGTGTATATGTTTCAGTATGTCACTTGTGTGTTGGCCGTGTGTGTTGATAATGGGATCATATATGTGCCAGCACTGTAGGCATGTGTGCGTGTGGATGTGTGTTTCAGTGTTGGGTGTATGTGTAGATGCATGTCCGCTTTGAGTGCACATGTGTGTCAGGGCTGTGTGTATGTCAATATTGTATGTCGGTACTGGGTGCACACATGTCGACAATGCGTGTCAGTGCTGTGTGTGTGTGTCGATGTTGGGAGCATGTGTGTTTCAAGGCTGTGTGTGTGTCAGTAGTGGGAGCATGTGTGTGTCAGGTTGTGTGTGTGTGTCGATGTTGGGTGCATGTGTGTCAGCACTGGGTGTAACTGTGTTGGTGTTGGGAGCATATGTGTGTCAGCACTGAGCTGGTATGCGCACAGTGTGTGTGCACGCGTCTCTGCTCCCTCGCCCCCTCCCCACCCTGCGCCCCTCGTGGCAGGAGGGCTCTCTCGGACCCTGCGTCTGGGCCGGACCCCTAGCGCCCCTGGGGCCCGGCTGCCAGTCCTGGCGCCGGCATTCCCCCAGCGCCTGCCCCCACCCCAGCCTCTCCTGACTGGCACCCGAGTTAATGTGCTGCTTTTCTCCCATTCTGCTCAGGCCTGTGATGGAAAATCCTCAGGCTGGAAGTGAGCCCCGAATCAATAGTCCATTCCATTTAACAGGGTGGCTGTCACCATAACGAGATAAAAGTGGATTAGCTTCTGTGCCGCGGCCGCGGCCACGGGAAGCCCATCTGTTCCCTGCACAGCTGGCCAGGCCGCGAGTGGCAGTGCGAGAGCAGGACCCGGCGGGGCGCACTCCTGCCCAGGCCTGGCCTGGGAGGGGTGGCGGTCGGGGGGGCTCGAGACTGGGATCCAGATGGGGCTCAGGACAAGGTCCACGTGGATCCGGGTGGGCTCAGGGTGGGGTGGGGACGGAGGAGGACCGCACAAGATGAGGGCCAGCTGTGGGCCCTACGTCCTGGCTGAAGACCCCCTGAACCCTCTGAGAAGCCTGAGCTGTCCCAAACTCTCCCAGACTTTGGATGTGGCCCAAAGAGACACCCAGGAGTCACGTACAGTGTGTGCAGTCACCTCAAGAAAAGACCTCCCCCCGACTCCCCAAGGACTGAAGGACAGAAAAGCTTCCCCACTGCAGCAAGAAGGATGCAGGTTGGACACCATGGAGAACTTCCCGATCATGGGGGTGAGCATTTTCACAAGCAGAACACCTTTTCAGGATCTGTGCCAGCTTTCGCTGAGTTTCTAATACTAGATGTCAGGCGCAAACTAAAACGAAGATTGAATCCATTAAACCCTACTCGATTTATTTTTTTTTCTTTCTGTAGTACATACCACCAGTGTATTTTCCCAGCTGGTGTGCCTTTTAACTTCGAGATTCTTTCTTTTTATTGTGTCACTTCTCACAGTCTTATCTGTAGTGTTTTCCTTTTCCTTTGTTTCCTTGGGAAGGCCCACCTCCTCCTGAGACAATTGCCTCATTTCTCCTAGTTCTTTGTGGTTTCATTCTTTATACTCACATTTTTATCCATCTGGAACTTCCATGGAGTAGAAATCTTTCTTTCTTCCCAGGGGTTAACTAAGCATCCATCTCCAGTCCGTGCCTAAGCTATCCTTTCTACATTAGTTTCAAATGCCACTTTGGTCATTTATTAGGGTCCTGTTTTGGACATTCCTGCTAATTTGTTCATTCTTGTACTACCCAACACAAACTTAACTGAGGAAAGCTTTGTGATATATTTTGATATTTGGGAATGTTTCTTTTTAACACTGATGGCCTTACATCTGTGTTATCTAATAGCTGCATAAATGCAAAACTTTATGTAATGAAGGCACCGGAAAAGCATCCTGTTTGAAGTCTGTGGTGACCGAGTTTAAAATGTCAGCAACCATCTCCTCATACCAGCGTATTCGGGTTTTCTGGATCCAGATCCCCCGGCGCCCAGAAATGTTCCTTTCACGCCGCAGCCCGATGACACCAGAGTGGAAACAACCACCTCCCTCGCATCCCGAGAGGGGAGTGAAGGAATCAGACATGCATGTCCCCAGGCTCGCCCTTGGGTGCTCAGGACGGACAGACCGCAGCCCAGTCCCGGATTGGGTTCTCCTAGAAGCTGACTCTGAGACAAGGATTTGAGTGCAAGCCCTTTCTTAGGGAGGAGGTGGCTGGACACCCCAGCAGGGGAGTGGGGAGTGAGGCAGGGAAGGGAGGAAGGACAAAAATGCAGGTTTATCAAACCACAACGGGAAAATAGAGCTTTGTTCCATAGGGACCTCGGGGACTTGGGGAGACCATGAACTTCAGGTATCCTGCCCATAGGGGAAGGGGCTGGGGCACTTAAACGCCCACTCCAGGGAGCAGGCTGCAGCCCCAGAGAAACTCTGCAGGCATTTGGAAGTGGGGCCCCGGAGCATCTGGGCGGTGCACCGACTAGTGACGACTGAGACGTGGCGGCCCAGAAAGAGAGGACAAGCCCCAGATGCAGGCAAAGTTACGGGCGATGAGGGGAAGGGGAGAGTCCAGAGGATTTTAGGAAGCAGAACGGGTAGAGCTTGGGAAACAAAGACTGCGAGAGGGTGTGGGAGGGAGCGGAGCTTGGGCTGCCCTGGGATTTCTGGCCTGGGAGACAGGATGGACTATGGGGCCAGGTGACTGATGGGAAACTCTAGAGGAAGAGCCACTGACTGGCTCTTTGGAGCATCACAGAGGCGCCTTCCTGGAGGCAGATGCATGTGTGGGTCTGGGCAGAGCTGGGTGGTAAATGGAAAGCAGGGAGTTGTCACCAAAGCTGCTGAAACCAGGATGTGGATGAGGTTAAGTCCATGTGAAAAATGCTCCAGGTGAGGACAAGGGAAGGGGCGTGGTGGGCCTCGGAGAACATCCCACAGATGTGCAGGAGGGATAGTGAGGGAAGCTTGACTGGGCTTGTCTCCTCCTGGTTCCCAGTGACAGGGACGCCCCTCCCACCCTCCTGGGGTATGGAGAGGGAGGGAGGGATGGGAGGAGACTGGGTGTTACGGATTCCAAAGGAGCCGACAGCTGTCAAATAATACAAAACCTCGTATGTTAATAATTCTTACAATTTTGCCAAAGACTTAATGGCTGACCTGTCAAGAACAGCGACAGAAGCTTTTATGGAAACAAGATAGGACTGTTTGGGAGGCAGCGTCAACATCAAGGCCCCATGCTGGGCCTGCAGAGACTGGGAGGAAGACAGCCCAGCCTTCTGCTCAGCCAGAGAGGAGCCGGGCCACTGAGGATTCAAGCCATTGGCTGGGGACTGATCACCTATGAGGGCATTTTAGTTAACGGTCAGCTCTTGGAGCTGCCCCATCCTTCCTGTCCCCACCCCTCCCTGCTCTGCAGCCACCTCCACCCTAACACACAAAACAGAAGCAGCCAGCCAACAGCTCCGTCCCAGAGGGTTTCTGCTGCACGAGGGGCAGATGAGAGGGTCCAGGCGGTCGCTGTGGCCTGGTCTGGCCGATCGGGGCCCTCCAGGGACCTGCACTGCTCCCGGCCTCAGGTCCCAGGTCTCAGGGCTGGACCCAGTTCCGTTGCTGATTTCGCTCAATGAGCTTGGACTGATCACTTGGTTTTGAAACGCCTCAATTTCACGTGTTTCCAATGGGAACAGTAGCAGGCAGCACATTCCACAGCTCTGAATCCCCTCTGACTTAATCTTACCGAGCTCTCCAGTCAGCTCCAGGGGACCACACCGTGCCCTCCGTTTCTCCCGATGGGAGCCACGAGGCGGGAGCCAGGCGGAAGGGGGCGCACAGTGCTCATTTGCAGAGAGAGGATTGCTCCAGAAGCTGCCTGACTTTAAGGAATTCTTTTTTTTTTTTTAAGATTTTATTTATTTATTTTTAGAGAGAGGGGAAGGGAGGGAGAGAAACATCAGTATGTGGTTGCCTGTCTCATGCTCCCTACTGGGTACCTGGCCCACAACCCAGGCATGTGCTCTGCGTGGGAATCAAACCAGCAACCCTTTGGTTTGCAGGCCAGCACTCAATCCACAGAGCCACACCAGCCAAAGCTTAAGGGATTCTTTTAAATTAATCATCACGACAGCTCCCACTTTTGACTGCTGACCTTGTGCCAAGAGGTCTGCGAGCAGAGCTTCTCCAACTGGACTGTGCGCAAGGACCCACTGGGCATCTTACTGAAATGTAGATTCATGTTCAGCAGGTCTGGGGCCTGAAATTCCACATTTCTCGTAAGCACCCAGGAGGTAGCGATGGTGCCATACTTTGAGTATGAAGGTGCTAAATGCATCCCCCCAGTTCATTGGCACAACACCCCCATGAAATGGGCACTGTTATTTACCATCCTTGTTTTACAGAGAACACTGAGGCCGAGAGAGACGGAATCAGGTCACAGAGCTAAGCAGAAAAAGCAGGATTTGAAGCCATGCCGCCCACTCCCAAGTCTGCCTGCTTAGCCCTAGGGCTCCACTGACGTCCCAGCGTTTGCCTGAAAAGTCAATGGCGTCGAGTCGCACGAGGCACGCCAGGGGCGAGGCACTGAGGGCGAGCAGGACAGCGGGCAGAGTTAGGGAGGGGCTGGGATCCCCGGAGAAACCAGCCTCAGCCGAGGAGGAAGCTGCAGTTCATTCAGAAAGAAGATGCTGTTTGTCTGAAAGACAGAGGTGCTTGTTCTGGAAAGTTCTCCTGAGTCAGTGGGAGAGCTCCAAGCTGGGGTTGGTTTACCGCAAAGAGAAAAATTTTTCACTGACCTGGAAAGAAGCCCTGGAGCCCAGATAAGGAGGCAGGGCCCCAACCCTCAGGGACCAGGAGCTGGGAACACTTGCCCTGACCTTGGGTTTAGGGGATGGCTTGCAAGTGGCACAAGAGAAAAATACAAACAAGAAGGCCCACACCCTTTCCTCCTGCTCAGCAGCCCAGGAGGGGTCTTCGCCTGCCCAGTTCCTCAGCGCCAGTGGCAACAGCGGGGGGGACCTGAGAAGTCCCGGGAGCTGGCTGGCCAAAGGGCAAGGCACTGTCAGAGAGAGCAGGCCCCAGAAGAGGTCAGGGGAGAGACAAGAGCAAGGGCCATGCGCCGGACACAGGGGCCAGGTGGGTGTGAGAAGGGAGCGAGGTGGGCCGTGCGGGTAGCGGGAGAGCGCATGGCTCCATCAGGGCACAGTGCCACCAGAGCTGATTTCTCAGGCGAAGCTGGAAATGCAGATTTTCATGGGAAATTCCCACTTTTTTAATGTTACCCACTATTGCAAATATACATATAAATTTATATTTATGTCTATTTATGTTTAAACATACACTATATAAATGTATATATATTTATAAGACATTGTGCAGACCTCATTAGATAAGTCTACTATCAGGCTATGCCCTTGAGTCACTATTTTACGGCCTGTGCACCAGAGCCAGCACAGGCTGGGTTCAGGGGCGAGTTTGGGGGAGTCCTGAGAGAGGTTCAAGGACAGCAGCCATGTCCGTTGGATGGATGGATGGATGGATGGATGGATGGATAGATGGATGAAACGAGGGCTTTAAGATGCAGTGCTGTTTGTTGTGAACAGGATTTTCTTTTGTGTTCCCCAAAACACGTGAGTGTTTTTTCCATTTTTTTACTCCCAGAATGTTTTGTCTTTGCCTGCGACAACAGGCAGGAATGAGTCTGCAGCTGCTGAGTTTTACGCGGGTCTCACAAGGAAGGCCGCACCCACGGGAGGCTGATGCCCAGGGAACTGCCAGCCAAGGGACCAGGAAGTGGCTGCCCAGCGCGTGGAGCAGACGTTCTGGGCCGAGCAGGGGAGGCCACATCCTGCCCATTCTGCTTGGAGTGGAGGGTTTCCCGACAACGACGTCCTGTACTCTGAGCCACCAAATACAAGTGGCCGCTGGAAATACCACAGGACAGCTGCCACCAGCAGGGCAAGAAGGCTCCTGTTCCCAGGAGCAGGTCTAAGGCAAAGGGGCGGAGCAGACGGAGCGTCAGGGCGCAGGTGAAATACCGGCCTCACAGACAGACATGGAGGAAGGAGAGGGTAAGAGGGAGGAAGAGGAACCCGGAGCACAAACGCTGCTTGCACCAACTCATTTAACCCCCAGCCCTTTCGGGCCCTTTGCCTTGTTACACCCACTGTGCAGATGGGACGCCAAGTCTTGGAAAGACAAATATGAATGGTCCCAGGGTACCCTGCCAGGAAGTGCTTCAGCAGGACTGGGATTCTAGGTCTGTCTGGTCACAGAACCCAGGCTCTTAGCAGCATTTGGGGCCCTTCCTTGCTATCTTAGCCAACTCGGGCTGCTATCGCAAATTACCATAGACGAGCTAGCTTAACCAAGCATTCATTTCTCACTGTTCTGGAGGCTGGGAAGGTTGAGGTCAGAGTGCTGGCAGATCCAGTGTCTGGTGAGGGCTCACCTCCTGGTTTGCTGAAGACAGCCAGTGTCCCCGGATGCTGGAGGGCGGGAAGAGGAGGCACACTCTCTCAGGTCTCCTCTTACAAGTCGCAGTATGACAACGCCATCCTCGTGACCTAATTACCTCCCAAAGGCCCGTCTCCAAATACTATCACATGGGGGGTTAGGGTTTCAACATGTGCATTTGGGGGGTGCAAATACTTAGTCCATAGCATGTGGTACAGGGGCAGGGTGCTTCCCACAGCAGAGGCCCTCGGGGTCCACCTTCCCACCACAAACAAAATGCGAAGCCCCAGACAGTCCCCAGTGCTCTGTGTCATGCAGCCAGGAAACACAGAGACACCCTGGCTGGGTCCTCCTGGTCTCCACCTGTCCCTGCTCCCAGGCCACTGGGCTGTGAGCCCACAGTGCCTATAGCTGCCCGCGCAGGAGCATTAATTGAAAATTAATCCGCTCAGTGCGTGCTGATGTACAAATCAGAGCTAAGTGTCTCAATTAGGAAGAGAAATGGAGTCAGGCACTCTTCTCAGGCACCAGCTTATTTATGGGGATAATATCATTTTTAATGAGGGGAGCTAATAAAAGGCACAACAAATGCAACATTTAATAGAAAAAAATTACAGCATTCCATCAGCAGAACGCCAGAGGGAGGGTGGATGCCGGGACACATGCACACCCAGGAATCTATGTATGGTTGCATGGGCGCCTCTGTGTATGAACATCTGTGTGTGGGCACGTATGTCCACGTGCACATGCATGTCCGTATACATGCCCATGTCTGGATACGTGAGGATGTGTACACGCATGTCTGCATCTGGGGGGAGGGGTGAACAGTCCTTTATTTTTGCTACAGAAGCTGGATTTCCCATCTGCAGACTAAACTACCTCCATTCAGCATTCCGGGTCAGCAAACTAAGGAGCACCTGGTCCATTTAGTCCCCAGAGAACTGCAGGTTTCTGTCGCCCACCTCCATGGAGGGTCATAAAGAGGGACCTTCGACCCCTGAGGCCCAGCCTTTCCTGGGCTCTTCTCCCCACACGCAGGCCATGGTTGCCCTGCCAGCCACGTCGCTGACAGATGCAGGACGAGGCCCTCTGGGCACCACCCCACCACCCCAGGTTGGCAAGTAGGCCCAGCCTCCCCCTTCAGGACTTCGTTTGCCAGGCTCAAATCCAAGTTTCCACCCTCACTTCTACCCTCCTGCACCCAGGCACAGCTCAGTCCCAGACCCAGGCTCCGCAGCCCAAGCCCAGAGTGGCCTCAGCTTTAGCATCTGTGGAATGGGGGAGCAGTGGAGGTGGGCAGCTCAGAACCCAGCTTGCCCTCCCAGCAGCCCAACACCACATGCACACATCAACCTTTCCACCTCTGCTTATGTGGGACCCCTCCTGGGATGCAGGCCCCAATATTGCACTCACTTCCATGCCCTGGCCGGACCCCCACTATGCCCACCACTCCCACAGGCAGCTTATCTGACCTCGGGCTCCTCCCGAGAGGTCAACGTCCTCACCCATCGGCTGGGACTCACAGCAGGGCCCGTCCCCCAGGCAGGCGGCTGGCAGCGAGGGATGGATGAGACCTGCCCACGGGACCTTCAGTGCGGCCCCCTCAGCATGCGGGCCAGAGCAGCTCGCCATCAGGACTAGCTTTGTCACTGTGACCAGGGTACAACAGCCACCTGTGCCACCTCTTCCCAGCACCATGCCAGTCCTGGGAGGCACAGGCTGGTAATTTTCATCCCTGTTTCTCAAAAGAGGAACCCGAAGCTCAGAAAGGTTGAGAGACTTGCTTGAGGCCACACGGCAGGCGTGAAGCATCAGGAGTTCTGCAGAGGTCCCACAGGGCACTGCAACCCAGGCCTCCTGGAACCAAGCCCTGGCCTGTCCCAGCTCAGAGCAGCCTGGGAGCTCTAAGCCAGGGAACTTGGGTATAACCTGGCTATGCCTCCCACCCACTCTGAGACTTTGCACTCATTGCTTAACCTTTCCTTGTGTCTGTTTCTTCGTCAATACAATGAGGTAATAACAGCACTTATAGTGGGGTTTTGTTAGGGTTAAATGAACTAATAGCCATAAAGCACGTAGAATCCGGCCTGGCACATGATAAATGATCAGCATACATTGAAACGTTGTTGCTAATATTAGTCCACCCGACCCCCAAATCATTCTCTCCCTGGCCAGGCAGCAGATCATCCATCAAGAATCTTCCAAGGTCCCCCAGGCAGGGCCTTCCCGCCGCAACCGCCCGCCTGGGGACCGGCACTGGACTCTGGACCTGGGCAGCGCGCCGCCCTGCACGCGGTCCTCATCCGCGGAGCTGCACGTTGCGCTTTGGGCCTCATTGTCTGTGTGTGCTATTTTTGAATTTTTCGAAGTAAATAACAACAATAAAATAAAACCGAGCAAGGAGAGAGGGGCTTGTACCCAGTAGCGGGGCACTAACTGGGCGGTGGTGCTGATGGTTATCAGTTCAGTGTCTGCCTCCAGGACCTTACGCGGGCGGGAACAACGTCCACCTGCTTCCCTGCGGTAGCCCCAGCAGTACCTGGACCCGGCAGGTCATCGGTTATCACTAAAGAGAGGGAGGCGCCTGAGGGCGGGCTCTCCCCTGGGTGGACACGGAGTCCTCAGACCCTCAGCCTCAGGAGTGCAGACCCCCCAACCCCCGCCCGGAGACCAGAAGCCGGAACTGGAGGCTCCCCTCTCCCTCCCAGACCCCTGGCACCTCCGAGATTGACGACATTTGAAAGTTAACTTCCCACAAAAGTCATTCTCCAGGATTAATATTTATTTCTTATGAAATTTAAATTTTTCAGTGTAATTAAATTTTCATTTGTCGCGAGTTATAGATAAAAATATTTATAACTTTCCCTTTTGTGCCACCGAGGATGAGCCTCGGACAGAACCAATTTCCCAGGCCTCCTCCTGACAACTCTTCCCAGGTGGGAGGCAGGGAGGAGGCCGGAGGAGCTGGTGGGGGCGGGACTAGCACCTCTCACCCCAGGCAACCAGGCCAGCTCCACTTCCCATATCCCAGCAGTGGGGGTGGTAGGAAGAAGGGAGGGCTCAGACCCGCCCCACCAGCAACTACCCCGCAGATAACTCCGTGGGATTTGGGAATCAGGGCCAGAAAGGGAGGCCAGAGGAGGCTGGGAGAGGACCGGAAAACGAGACCAGAGGATGAGCCAAAGAGAGAATGGAGAGACAGCAGAGAGGGCCCACGGCCTCCCACCCCAGCCTGGAACATGGTGGAACGGCCTGTCAAAGGCAGGGGATGTTGCCAAGGAGACTGTGGCTGTTGGCTCTGGAGCCTCCAATCGCTTGTGCCCGGAATCATCGTGAGCGTCCTCTCCGGTGAGGGGCAGTCCAAAGGGGACATCTTCAGCGGAGAGGGAAGGGGCATGGAAGGGCAGCCACAGGTTCTGAGGCCACCATCCAAATCTTGATTCTGGGTGACCCAGGACATGTCCCAGAAACTCTCTGAACGTCAGTTTCCTCATCTGTAAAATAGGGGGCTGAAGATCACATCAGGTGATGTGTAAAGGGCATGGCACACAGTTGGAGCTCCATCAATGACAGAGGATCCTGACGGGGAGCTCACTACCTAACAGGGATAGTCAGCTTGGTGGAAAATCCATATTTTCATCAAACCTGAGCCCTGCACGCTTACAAAGAGGCCTGTCTGGACGCCCTCTGCGCTGAAACACAATCACCTCAAGCACTAGGACATCAGAGCCCGCCCTCAAAACTCTCCAACACCCACCACACAGGCTGTCAGCACAGCCTCAGATCTGCCCGCAAACCTGCTGCCTGGCTAGGAGACTGCTTGGGTCCCACGTGGGCCGCTGCGCAGCAATGTTACAAGGGCACACCGCACAACGGCCATGCCCAAGGGTGAGACACGACACCAACACGGCTGCATTCCCAGCGGCTGTCAGTCAGGCTCCTGCCACGCCCTCCTTGCCCCTCCTCCCACTTGCCGGAGCCCCAGACTGGACAGGGGGCAGGACTTCCCTCCCAACCTCCCCTGGGGCAGGGACCAGCCTCCATCTTTCTCCTCACCTTCCCCGGGCTGCACTTGTGCTTACTAATTAGACCTGTCACTGGCCCTGAATCATTCCCAGGCTGGGCTGGGGAGGTCATTAAGCCAGAGATGGATAAGTGCTAAACCGGTCCCGCTCTGGAGATTTACAAGGCTCAGGCTGGGGAGGATTTATAAGGTTTGTTAAATTTCTAATTGAGTTTAGAGTGCAGTGCCACGGTCTCAGTGACCAAGCCACACAGATGAGAATTAAAACAAGTGCACCCATCCCTCACCGTGGCCCGCCCACCCCTCCCCACCGCCCCCGCCCTGGGCCTGTGCAGCCTGCCCCAGCCAAGCCCCTGAGCACACCCCGCCCGCTCCAGGCTCACAGACCAGCCTAGCGGAGAGCTGCAGGCTCAGCGTCCGCTTACATCTGGTTGGTTGCCTGGATTTGCTGTTTGTTTGCTTTTTTTCTTTCTTTCTTTTTTTTTGAAAAGCTAATACACCACATGTTTCAAAATGTAAAGAGCACAAAGGACACCCTGAGTAAATCTCTCCCCCACCCTATATCTCAGCCACCTGGCTCCCCTTTCTGAAAAAAAAGAAAAACAGTGATGTTACCAGTTACTGGAAAATTCCTCAAGACTCACACACACAGCAAATATACCTACCTATACATTCTTCTGTGTGTGTGAATATTCTCTCTCCCCTTTGATACACACCCTTTTGTACCTTGTCTTGTTCACTTAACAGCAGGTCTCAGGGACCCAGATGACAACGCCAACTGGTCAGCACCAAACAGGCCTGGGTCTGAGCCTCAGCTCTGCCCCATGAGGGGAGGAAGCTGGCTCAGACCCGCTCGCAGGAGCCAACTGTGAGCATCTCCTCCCAACTTCAAGTTCAGTGTTGTCATGCTGGTAGCTTGAAGTTTTCCGTGGAAGTATTTACACCACAGAAATTGGCAAACACCACAAATCAAGGCTTTTTGTTTGTGTGGAGAGCTGGGTGTCAAACATCGATCACCTCATCACCAGCTTTGCCACTTGTGAGCTGTGTGACATCAGGCAAGCCACTTGATCTCCCTGAGCCTCAGTTTGTTTACGTCTCAGATGGGCATAAGTGTGAATAGAAGTAAATGTAAAAATGGGTATATGACAGAGGGCGGCAGTGTGGCAGTGAGGACTAATTGAGCTATAACGCACCTGCGTCTTTGGCACCAGGCCTGCCACACTAACTAGCAGCCAGTCAGTGCTGCTGTCAGTGATGATGTGATCTCACCCTGGGCAGCCCTAGGAGGAGGCGGAGGAGGGCAGAGGATGCTGGGTGTGAATCAGATCACAGTGATGTGGATGGCAACTTTGTCCTGAGGGATCTTTGAGAATAGAAGTCAACCCAGTTCGGGACCCAACTCATCACTGTCACCACCGTCTCTGCGGCGTGCCTGTCCCCATGAAGAATGTGGAAGCGGACAAAGCACGGGCCTGCCTGCACAGGCCCACAACATTATCGCGGTGTAGACACAGGCAGAACAGGTGACTCCAGGGGAGGAGAACCTGACTCCCCAGGTGGGGGTGGGTGGTGGTCCCAGAGGAGACACCCTTTACGCTGGGCATTGAAAGGTGTCCAGGAACCTCAGACAGAAAAGAGTGGGCCTGGAGGGTAGAGTGCCAGAGCCAGTCCCAGAAAGCAGAGTTCATTTCTTCTTAGCTCAGAGCAGGGAGGCCACTTGCCCATGGTCACACAGCATGGACGTGACGGAGCCAGGATTCTAGTTCAGAACTTCTTGGCCCAAAGCAAGGCTGACTGTCCTGCTGCATTGTCTGCTCTCCACTCAGTCACCAGGCCGTCCTTCAAGTCAGCTGTCATGGCTCCGGGAGGACCTCAAGAGCACTTCGCACGTCACGTGGTGAGGGGCCGATACACTCTGCAGCCTCCTGACCAGACTGGCCACTGGCCGGGGGCTCACACTCTCACACAGGTGGTTGGCAAGGTCAGACCCCATCCACACACACGGCCTGGGTTTGCAAAAGCCAAGGCATGCAGCACCTCTGCCGTCCCTGGACCCCCTCCCCAGACCACCAGGGGCTGAACCACACCCGCAGGGCCCACTGCTCCCCTCCTTCCTCCTCCCATGTCTTGGCTTGGGTTCTTAAGTCACACACTTCACGGCTTCCTGTCTGAGGTGCGTGCCCACTCAAGGGGAGCAGGGGAGGGAGTCAGGAGCCCAGAGAGAGGAGTGGGCACACCTGCCCCTGAGTGTCCCAGAGCCTGAGGCCTGCACAGAGGGTCAGTGTGACTCCTCGCTAATGTCTGGAGACCTGCATGGGTGACAGGCGACTCTCCATCCCCTATTCACTCTCTCAGTAATACCCATGGGGAGCCTCCTACTGTGTGCCATGTGGGAGATGTGGCCCCCTGGGGAACAATTCAGGCAAGGTCCCTGCTTTAGTGACACTTTCATTCTGATGAGGGGGATGGAGCGTAAACGGTAAACCAGGAACTTGGCTAATTTCAGATGCTGATAAGTGCTCCAGAAGAAATTATACAAGCTAGTGAGAAAGAGAGGGACCAGGTGTGGTCAGGGAAGGCATCTCTGAGGAGGTGGCCCCTGCCCTGTCACCTGAATGACAGGAGGAAACCAGCCATGTGAAGACCTGAAGGAAGGATGCTCCAGGCAGAGGCTCAGAGGCTGTTTGGGCTGAAGGAGATGACTCTTTATAAAGGGAATGGCCCGAGGGGGCACTGGGCACGCACAACACAAAGGGGGCAGCAGAGCCAAGCAGTCAAATGCTCATATGTGACCTCTCTGGGCCTCAGTTTCCCCATCTGTATATGGGTCAATAGCAAAAGCATTCACACTTATTGAGAGAATGAAATGAGCGTGCATGTGTGTGTCACCCCACTCCTGAGACTGCCGTGCTAGGGCCTCGGGAGTCTGAGGGACAACCTGCAGTCCAGGGTGGGAGCCTTCCCTGGACTGTGGGGGCAGTGAAGTGCCCAGCCCTGAAGGAAGACAAAGGCTGGCCAGATGTCCGGCTGCTTGGAGGGACCCGAAGGATAACAGGGTCATCCCGCTCAGTGATACCAAAAGGTTCACTTGTCCAAAGACATAAGGTGGTTCAGGGTCTCGAACATGTGAGAAGCCACGGAGCGCACTTTCCATCTTAGTGAGCTCACTGCTTCCCTTCCCCAGGTAGGCACAGGTGAATCGTTTCCTGGGGTCCATCTCTGGGTGGGGAGCCATGAGAGGGTACATAAGAGCCGAGACCCACCCCTTGAGTCCCAGAGTCAGGGTTCTTAGAAATGCCTTTGCACTCCCCAAAGGTCTTTAAACCACCTGCACACAGGAGTCGGAACAGCAGTCACGCACGCTGACTTCTACCCACCTAGACAATCTAGGGCTGGGAGCCTGGGGTCCAGAATCTAAGCACCAGGCGCCCCCTGGTGGTCATCATGACAATCCAAAGCCTGGACCCTCACACACTCTGGATGGAGAACACCTGGCCCAGCCCCTCCAGTATGGTGAGAAAGTGAAGAGCAAAGCCCAGGCCTCATCTGGCACAATGCACTGTTCCGAGCAGGGGGATGCTCTTACTTTCAACCAGCTCTCACTAGAAAAGGACATGCCCTGAGATGACACAGGATATGTCCACAGTCACACAGCAGCTGGTTGTATTGTACCTAGTGGCCATGAAGAGCATTCATTCATTCCTTCATTCTGCTTTCTTAAGCATCTATAGTGTGCCAGACACTGTTCTAGGCATAGATAAGCCAAGAGTGACCACGATAAGGCCCCTGCCCAGATGAAGCCTGCATTCTTCCTTAGGGATGATAAGCATATGACCAAATAAATATTCAGGTTGTCGCATGAAGACAACTTATGTAACGGAAAATAAAGTGAAGTAAGGGGAGAAGCTCATGTGGGCTATCTTAGATCCGACATCATGGCAGGGCTCTATGAGGAGGTGACATTCGAGCTGAGAACCAATGAAGAGACTGGGAAATACCTAGCCGAAAGAATCCGTACGATGGAAAGAGGAAGCATTCCCAGAAGCAAGGGGGTCCTCGGCACACTCCAGGAACAGAGAGAAAGCCTGGGGGGCCAGAGGGGAGTGAATGAGAAGGGAGAAGATGAGGTGAGAGAGGTGGCAGAGGCCGTATTACATAGGGTCCTGTTCCCCTTCTCAGAACCTTGGACTTCATTCTAAGTTGTGTTAGGAAGTTACTGGAGGGCTGACACCTCAGAGGGCTCACTGGCTGCTAAAGAGAAAAGAGACGGTAGGGGAATCGCAATGAAAGCAGTTAGTTTGGAGTCAGGAGGCTACTGGAGATACAGATGAGTGACGATGGTGGCTTTAATCTGTAGTGGGGGAATGACAGGGTCTCAGGTTTGATACACATTTTGGAGGTCAAGTCAAAATCGGGTGTGAGGCGCTGATCTAGGATGTGAGGGAAAGAGAGAGGAAGAGGAAGAAACCAAGATTTTGCCTGAGCATCTGGTGACTATCCCCGGGATGGGTAAGACAGAACAGAGGGGCGTGGCGGGGCGGAGGGGATCAAGAGCTCCATTTGGGACACAGCGAGTTAGAGGTGCTAGCCACAAGCATTCCCACTGGGATGTAAGAATCCGAAATTCAGAGGTGAAGGTGGGGGTCATTAGTGTACGTGAGGATGACATTCAAAGGCACGGGGAGACTTCTACTTCCCTCCGAGATGAAGAAACAGAGAACAAACTGAGACTTCCACTTAAAGCAGCAAAAATAAATCACACAAACTATACGAAATAGTGGTTTCCAAGGTTGAGTACTTTCTCCCTAAAACCAGGAACAAAGTAAGAATGTCCACTCTCGCCACTTCAAATGAGCACTGTGCTAGAGAGTCCAGCCAGTGCAATAAAAGAAGGAACAGAAATGAAAGCATTCAGACTAAAAAGAAAAAGATAAAATTGTCTTTATTCACAGGTGCCATGATTATCTACATAAAAAGTTCAATAGCATCTACAAAAAAAGGCTACTAGAACAATTGAGTTTAGCAAGCTTACTGAATAAATATGTATCTGAAAATCAATTAAATTCTTATAGACTAGCAATTAACTATTGGAAACTGAAATTCAAATATCAACACCACCTCCAGTAACATTTTAGATGACTGCGTACTTCGGGACGAGCCCGACAGAGGCTGTGTGACGGCCGCCCCGCGAAGCACAGTGCTGCTGAGAGACGGTGACGGGAGCTTCCGTCTACAGACCCGCCCCATTCACGGGCTGCAGAATCCAGGGCTGCTGGGACCGCAGCTCGCCGCAAGTTGGTCTGCAGATTCAACATAATCGCAATGAAATCCCTGCAGGATTTTTCGTAGAACTTGAAAAACTGATTCTAAAATTTATACGGAAATACAAAAGATGTAGAACGAGTAAACAGAACAAACTTAGAGGATTAATACTGATTCCAAGATTGATTATAAAGCTATAGTAATTAAGAAATTACAGAATTAAAGATAAATATATACAGACCATAGAACAGACTAGACTACAGAAATATCTATATACCGATATCCCTCATGGACGTAGATGAATATATGTGTACATATTTGAGTTATATATATAGTTTTCAACAAATGTCCAAAGTCAGTTCAGTGGAAAAAGCCTAGTCTTTTCAACAACAACAACAAAAAAAAAAAAAAAATCTAGTCTTTTGCATATCTAAATGCAAAATAAAATGTACTTTGATCTATACTTCCTGCTATATACAAAAATTGACTCAAAATGTATCCTAGGCCTAACTGTGAAACCTAAAACGATAAAACTGCTAGAGATTAAGGTAAAAAGAAATCTTCGTAACCTTGGGATAGGCAAAGATTTCCTAGTCACAACCCCAAAGCACAATCTAGAGAAGAAAAAATTACCAAACTGAAGTTCACAAATACACGTGGAAGTGTCTGCCCAGGGACTTTTCTTTACAACACTGTGAATGACCACGTGTTTCTCTAAGGAGGGGCGTGAACCGTCGTAGTAAAGCAGCTCCGAAGTGAGCCCTGCGCCCCCAGGGAAACCCTGGCACAAGGTCAGACCCGCGGGCTCCAGAAAACGGCAGCAAGGCCCGCGCTTCTGGGGCCTGAGGGGCTGCTGGGTCCGGGGCTGCACTCGGTCACTGAAACTGCTAGAAGGGCCGGCAGTGTTCGTGTTTCCCTGCCCCAGAAGAGCCTCGGTTCCCAGCCGCTGCTCAGGGGCCACTGTCCCCGATTCACATCCCCCAGCCTCGTCTCACGCACCGCCCTCTGGGGGAGCAGCGGACCCTCCGGTAGGAACTTGCCCTCCAGGGGCAACGAAATCCCAGTGGAGGCAGCTGGTGCAGATCACCTCCTAAGATATGTAAATGCCTCATCACTACTCTGTACACCTGAAACTAATATAATGTTGCATGTCAACGGTTATTGGAAAATAAATTAAAAATAAAAAGAGAGAAAGAAGAAACTCCAGCTTCAGGAGGATGAGAGCTGCCTGTCCCCCACGCAAGCCTTCAGGTCTCCGGCCTGAGCTCAGTGTCAGCTCTGTTCTCACTGTAGGACCCTGGACAAGTCCCATCGGCCACGCTCAGCCTCCATTTTCTCTTCTGTAAAATGGGGGAGTAATCCCATCCTCCCAGCATGGTGGTGAGGATGGCAGGAGATAACGCAGATGCTGCTCCAGGTGCAGAGGGTAGCCCAAGGGATGGCCTCCTTTTGTCCTTTCCCCCCTGCTCCCCTGTGGTTCCTGGAGACAGGGGCTCCCCTTCTCCTCTAGCTCACTCCCTTCTTGGGTTCCTGATTGGCCCCAGGGGCTCTACTTCCTCCCCTGCCTCTGCCCTGAGGTGTCAGTGTCTCACGGCTGGGCGAGGCCAACCCCCAGCGGACACAGGTGCAGCAATAGCTGGCAAGGGTGTGCCTCACAGAGGACGTCTCCCAGCTCCCCGATGTCTCCAGGATGTCCCCTGTGAGGGTGGGCGGGACGTGGGGGAGCCCCACACCAGCTACTGTTTAGCAGAGTGGTTAAGGCTCTGGCTCAGGACCCTAGTTTGGGTCTAGGCGTCCCACTTCCTGGCCGGGAGACTCTGGGCAGGTCACTTCCCCTCCTGAGGCTCTCGGTTTCGTCTTCTGGAAAACAGCACCTACTTCAGAGCTGTCGTGAGGACTAAGTGAGATAACGCACAAACGTGCTGCACCCAGTGCCTGGCCCGTGGTGCGCACCGTACCTACGGGCTGTGGTTATTTTCTCCCACCAGCTCACCAGGAGGCTGGTGCCCCCCACCCACCATTAGTCGGGTGTCCTGTGAGCCTGGGTTCAGAAAGCCAGGGAAGGGCAAGGTCCCGCAATGCACCCTCCCCAAACACAATCGCAAGCCCATTCCTCGGCTCAGCTGGGTGGGGAGGGGGGCTTTATAATAATAGAAATCCCCCAGTCCTGCTAATCCCCTCTCTAGTGTCTGGATTAGCTCTCACATCTCCAGTTCAGCAGCTGCTCCTCTCCCCGCTGGGCCCCTCGCACGCACCCGTGGCCCTGCTGCTCCCAGACTCCGTCTGCCGGTCTCCCTCACGAGGTGCAGTCGAGCCACTGAGCACAGACCAGAGCCTGCCTGCCGGGCTCTGCCTCCTCCCAGCTCTGTGCCTTCGGAAAGGTCGCATGACCTCTCTGTGCTTCAGTTTCATAATTTCCAAAACGGGGCTAAGAATGGCATCCCTTTGTGGGGTTGCTCTGTAGAGTAAACTGGTTGAACGTAAGGCGCTCACCATGGTGCCCGGCACCTCTAGGTGCCATTTCGGTATTTGCTGTTATTGTTGTTGTCGCTATCTTTATCCGGCACACAGCCAGGGGCACAGTCGATTTCAGGGCAGGCTTGCTGAGTGACTGGATAGAAGGGTGGATTAATTAACGAACCAACCAACCTCCAAGGTTCCTCAGTGCACTGAACACTGATAACAACGCCTGTCGGTCTGCGCGTCTAGCAGGCACCGGGTGCTTCCTAACGCGTCTCCCACTGAACCCTCACAGCCATCGGGGCGGTGGACGGCGTGGCTGCTTCACAGATAAGGAGATCCTGACTCCTCGGAGGATAACGTGCCCAAGATCACACAGCCATTTTTTCTCACCCCCTTTAATTTTTAATTACACACGATACAAAAGCACTGCAGAAAAAAATTTTAGAGGGAGGCGACATAACAACATTCAAAATAAAACCACCTGAGGTTCCGTGCCCAGAAATTTCCATTGCTAAGTGTCTACAGACGATCATGCAGATTTTTTCATGCAAATATATATACATATATATTTTTAACAAAAACAGGCTCACATTATGCACGCACTGCACCACACCGGAGGCGTGGCTCTCTTTATGCGCCGATAAATCCGTGCCACCGGCAGCAGCTAGCGAGCTCTCGTAGAGCCAAGTCACAATTTATTTAGCCAATTTGCTGTTGTGGGATATTTAGGCTAATCCAATTTCTCACATTTTATATGATGAATATCCTCCTTATCCACACAGCTTTCTGAACTTGTCCAATTATTTCCTCAGGATAAATTCCTAGAAGTGAAATTTCTGAGTCAAAGACAATACATTTATTTAAGGCTTCTCATATATACATACTGCCAAATTGTCTCCCACAAAGGTTGTGCCAATTTATGCTCCCACTGGTGGCAAATAAGTTAGGGGCCTCTAGTCTTGAAGATATGCAAAATAGATCAGAAGCGGTACATTAGTCAGCAAAGGCTAGGCCAAGCTGCAATGACAAATTAACCCCCAAATCTCCACGGCATGACTCAGCAAAGACTTGTTTGGGGCCCGCATCACAGGCTCAACCAACCTGGGTCAGCGGGAGGGCCTGTGCCTCGCACAGTGAACTTCAAGGACCTGGGCTGATGGAGCTGCACCTTATGGAGCACGGGACCTCCGCCACTGCCCAGAACTGGAGAAGTAAAGACTCAGATGCTCAAAGGCCCTGGCTCGGGAGTGACACAATCACCTCCATCCCCGTACTGTCCCTCCTAATCTCACTCCCCTAAAGTAAACCCCGGGATAGAAGCAAAATGAAGGGTTCTCTTTGAGGCACTGAAAGCTATTTGCAATGGGGATCAAGCACTGTTGACGCTGGAGGCAGGCTCGGTCGACCCAGACACCGGGCAAGACGGAAGTTGCCCGCACCTCCAGGGGCCAGTCTCCCTTTGCCTCATTTAGCAGACTGGAGGTGGGGAAGAAAGGAGGGGAGGAAGCGGAGGGTAGGAGAGCAATGGTCTGAGGGAGGGAGCCCAAGAGCCCAGGAGGCTGCATTCTCTAGACACTTAGAGAGTGCCAGCTGTGCGACCTTGCTCAGGGTCATCCAAATGATATGAACATCTTCTCCCCACTCCCTACCCCAGCTATGGTGCGTTTGGGGCAAGGGAGGGGGAGGGGCATTTCCTAATGTCCTCTGCTCCCCAACACCTAGATGGAGAGGGACCTGGGAGTGTTCCCTTGGGGGCTGTGACGGGGAAGGAGCATTTATTTCCTAATCAGGGTTCCTTCTCCTCCCCTCCCCTTGGCTCGCTTTGATCTGCACGCACACCAGAAGTTCACACAAACACGCTTACCCGTTGGAGACAGCAGAGTCTGCTGTGAAGCCGGACTGCCAGGGTTTAAATCCCAACTCTGCCACTCACTGCTGTGTGATCTTGGGCTAGGGACTGCTCCTCTCTGAGCTGCAGTTTGCTGCAAGGATTAAATGAGTTCATCCGTACAGCAACACCTAGAGCAGCACCCAGCACATGACAGTCAGTGGGAGCTGCGGGTGTAGTCGCACAGGCTCTCACAGAGGAGCAAGGATCTAGGCCCTTCACCGCCGTGTGCACTCTCATGGGTGTGCAGACAGGAACAGGTAAGTACACGCAGACACAGGGACCATCAAACCCAGTGTAGCTGCTCACCCCCAAAGCAAGAAGGCAAGGGGAGACAGTCCTCCTGGGCCCAGCCAGGGGTGTCCCCGTCAGCCAGGGGAGACCCAGCCCACAGGGCAAACTCCCACTGGCCACCACACCTGCACCATTGGCCAAATCCCCCACCCCTCCGCAGGGCTTGCCCATCACTTCCCCTCCACAGGCAGAACGGCTCCAGTGCAGCCCACACGCACAGCGGTAAGAGTGGGGTGCTCTCAGCCAAGCCCTCGGACCTCTGTTGCAGCGGGGGGCGGGGGCGGGTGCTGTCATAGGCAGTTTGACAGGCAAGAGCAGAGCAAGAGCGACCCAGCCTGCAGCCCAGGCATGTGCCCTGACTGGGAGTCGAACCAGAGACCCCTTGATTTGCATGCCAGCGCTCAATCCACTGAGCCACACCAGCCAGGGCACTTCTGCGACTTCCTAAATAAACATTCTCTTATAACTTGAGTCTTGGGTCTGAATTCTTCTCTCAGCCAGAATCAAGAACTGAGGTTGCCGAACAGAGGGGTCAACTCCTGGTGCCATTTTTCCGCCGCTAACAGGGCCCCTCAATGAAACCTCCCTCCAGCCATCTCCATCCCTCCCAGGCTCGGTTTCTCCGATCCCCACTGCAGCCCTGTCACCTTCGGCTCCGATCCGGACCTGCCTCACCCACACTGGGGTCTGGGGAACGCACGTCATCCCAGGCCGGTGCAGCCCCAACACCCGCCACAGTTCCCCGCCTCCTGCCCTCTCTGCCTGGAGTCACCGGCCACCATCCCTCCGCCGTGACCTAATCCGTCCCTTAAGCTCAGCTAAACGACATCTACTCAGTCCATGGAGCTTTGTCTAAATGCAGATCAGAAGTCACCTTCAGGTTCTCACCTCTGCGGCCCTCAGGTCCTGCCTCTGCGCTCCACCTGCCACAGGGCTTCCCCTAAGCCGCCACAGCCCGCTGCCCGTCGTGGGTCTGTGAATCTGAGAGGACAGGGACCTGCTTCTCTTCCCCCAGGAGGCCCAGCTGGCGGCAGGGACAAAGTGCAGAACCGTCACTACTAAAGAGTGAGAGAGAGGAGAAGGGGAGAGGGAGAGAAACGGGGGGAAGAAGACAGTTCTGGACAGAGTCAGACCTGTGCCTTGGCCTTCAAGAATAACAACCGACAGTTGTGAGAACTTACCTGCCAGGCGTTGTTCCGACTGCCAGTCCTACGAAGCAGGTACGGTTACGTGGAGGCAGAAACTGAAGCACTGACAGGTTGCCTTGCCTGAGATTCTCCAGCTCAGGAGAGACACAGACGGGACTCGGACTCAGGACCCTGGATGAGAGTCTGCGCCTTCGTTGTCGCTCTCGACTGCCTCGTGAAAGGCAGGTTTCTGTTTAAAAGTTAGAAAGCTGTCCTGGCCAGGGCGGGTTAGCTGGTTGGAGTGTCATCTGCACACCAAAAGGTTGAGGGTTCAGTTCCCGGTCAGGGCACACACCTAGGTTGCGGGTTTGATCCCCAGTCAGGGTACATACGGGAGGCAACCAGTCACTGTTTCTCTCTCACATTCATATTTCTCTCTCTCTCTCTCTCTCTCTCTCTCTCTCTCTCTCTCTCTCTCTCTCTCTCTCTGTCTCTCTCTCTGTCTCTCTCTCTCTCATCAATAAACATACATTATTTTTACATTTTTTTAAGTTACAAAACTGAGCTCATCCTTCTCCCCCAGGACAGACGTCAGTTTCCCAGGGAAGCCACTCTGGACTGAGCTGGTCTCCCAGAGGGATGGATGCCCCACTGGGGCCTGGGGAGTGAGGGGCCAGGAGGTAGGGGTGACGAAGCCAGCTACGCTCTGGCTGCTGCTCCCACTTGCCACGACACAGGAAAGTCGACGTACCTCTCCCTGGCCCGAAGCTGCCCTGCTGGTGGATCTGCAAGAGGGCAGACTGGGTAGAACGGACATGGCCTGGAGGGGGCGGGAGCACAGAGAGGAGGTTCGGCTGGAAACGAGCGGCTGTCCCCAGGCCAGATGAATGCGGTCCCCGGGCACGTGTGTCTCAAGCGTGCTGTCAGCCATGGGAGGACTCGAGGCTGGGATGGGTGGTGACACCCACACGCGGGGCAGTGGGTGCAGATTCTAGGGGCCGTAGGCCAGGCGCTCGCAGCCCTCCGTTCCATCAGCATCGCCAAGGTCTGGCACAGACTCGGGCCTTGCGTGGCCTGAGACTGCTGGGGGCTTTGGGAGAGAAGAGGCCATGGGGGGTGACAGGGACCTACAGGCAGTGCTAAGGGCCTTGGAGGGTGTCAGCCACGACAAGAATCCAAGCAAGACACAGTCAAGGTTGCAGACTAGGGCCGGTGGGAACCCCACAGAATGAGGGCTCAGCTTTAGAAGCTTCGGAGACAGCGAGCTGGCCCGGCAACATACCCACGTCCACCATCTGGCCAGGAGCAGGGAGGGTCCCTCCTGACTTCTAGGTACCAGAGCTCAGCTAAGAATCCCCCACGAAGTAAGCCAGCTGTCACCTCATTCTCCCAGGGCAGGGCCAGGGGCGGGACTTCAGAGTTGGTGGGAGAAGAGCAGAGAATAAGAGAGGCAGTAAGAAGTGTTCCCGTGGAGCCCCGGGGGAGCCTGGAAGGGAGAGAAGTCGGTCCCGAAAAGCTCTAGCCGACTCCAGGGCGGACTAGCAAGGAGACACACTGCGAGGGCTCAGCAGAGTTGTGACCGCATCTTACCCAGCGACCCCGACAGGCTATTTCGGAACGACCCAACCACGGGGGAAGGCTGCAGTCTCCGGGCTCACGGATTGCAGAGAGCTTCTTACTCAGACCCCATGCCGTCCTATGGGAACTGGATTCAAGGGGGGACCTCCAAGGACCGTCTGTCTAGTGAAAGGCCCCATGCTTGGGTCAGGCTGTGTGGGTCGGCTCACGTGACCATGGCTTGGACATAGCCAGAGGAGGTGCCCTGATTCTACCTCCAGGGCAGAGAAAAAAGACGCCAAGGACAACAACGCAGGTCAGCCGCGGTCTGAGAACCACTGTTGGCTGCACTCGCCCAGTCCCAGGCGGGACCACCCGCACAGGCCTCACCTGACAGAAGCCTTGTTGGCCAGACCCCACCGGAAGCCAGAGGGGTGAACAGCGGTTGCCCCCATAGAGGTCTCTCTCCCGAGGCACAGAGGAGGGTGGAAGGGGTAGGAGACAGGGTGGGGGAGTGGACACGCCCCAGAAGGACTGAGAGAACCTACGTGTGCAGAGCACTCCTGTGTTCGCCCCACTGTGTGTCCCCCACTTCCTGTACCTTGTTTCCTCTTCCTGAGCTTTTCTGGACTGGAAACTGAGGCAGGACTGGACCAGGATGGGGGCTCAGAGGTGAAGGAAGGAGCACAGGGGTTCAGAGGGGGTTGGCAAGGACTGAGGGTGGGGTGACCCCTGACCCTGATGCCCAGAGGGGGCTGGGACCCCTGTAGGCATGTGCCCCACCCCCACCCCTCTGATAAACCACCACGTCCTGAGGCCTGTCCAGGGCACATCCCTGGCTCCCTCCCTCTCCTGGCTGGTCCCCACCCTCATCGCCTTAATGAAGTTTCTGGCTGACACCTCCTAGTTTCTCGATGATTAACTTCTGGTGGATGAGAACCAGAGCAGCTCTTTAATCACCACACATGTCTGAGACTACTCAGGACTCATTAAGACTCCACGACTGACTTGTACAGAGTTCAGTTGCTCACCTGGCACTGAACTTCTGACCAGGGCAGGGGACAGGGAGCAGCGGCAGGGGTGACAAATGCCCAGCCAGAGAGCCCCAGCCTGAGGAAGGAGACATGACTTGACCCCAGGGTTGCCCAGTCTGAGCAGGAAGTCACAACCCTTGTCCCCGAGAGCCTCAGACTGAAAGGAAGATACAGCCTTTATCTCTGAGCATCTCCATGTGTGCGGGGAAGGTATACTTCTGACCCCCAAGGAGCTGCCTGAACGGGAAGACCCAACTCATGGCCCTGGAGAGCCCTTGTCTGGAGGTACAGTTTCTCTCTGTGGGTCCCCCACTCTGAGGGAGACAGGACAGCAGTCAGGGCAGGGCAGCCCCATCACTGGAGGCCCCAATCAGAATGGGGAGATGTGGCCAAGGTCATGGGGAATCTCGCCTGAAGGAGGTTACATGGTCCCTTCCCAGAAGAGCCTGCCATCTAAGAAGTGAGACAGGACCAAGGCCAGTGTCTCCACAGGAAAGACAGAGAAAGAGCAGCAGTAGGAGGGACCAGGGAACCACTGAGGTTGAAGGGGAAGGGACAGGCACAGGGGGAGAGAGGACAGAGACAGCCAGCCCCAGGCTCCCTCTGTCCAGGCCGGCCACCCCCCGCACTCTGGGAGCTGTAAGAGAAGGGACCAGGACGGTTGATCCCTACAGCCCCAGCTCTGCCCTGCCCAGCCTCGGGCCTGAACCCGTTGGAGGAGGGCTCACCGAGGGCACAGAGGAGCGAGAGGAGGGCCCAGGGAACTGAAAGCTGGCAGGTGAGGTTGGAATGGCCACAATAATGAGGACAGGGAATTTACTGAGCACCTCCATGACATCGAGCGTTCTCCACACATGTTCTTAGTTATGCCCCCACATTCCAGATGTGGAAACTGAGGTCCAGAGAGGTCAAGTAACTTGTCCGAGGTTACCCAGCACTAAGGGTAAAACCTCGAGGAAATTCAAGTGGTTTTGATCGTTACCCTTTGCCATGCTGCGCCCAAGCCCGGTTTGGACCGGTGGCCCGTGGGACGGCCGGCTCACTCCTGCTGCTGCCATCCCTGTGAGTGCCAACTCTCCCCACACGACTGCGTTATGGAAATTCAGAAGGGCACACCATGGGTCGCCGGAGAAGAGATGCCCGGTTACAGAGGGGACCCCATGAAGAAGCTGGGCCACTATGCCGAGCAGGCCCAGCGCAACGGTGGCCACGCAGGGGCAGACGCCGGGTGCCGACCCCTGGCGAACTCCACGGCACGTGACTGAGCTGACGCGATGACACCACAGCAGAGCCGGGAGCCCGCCGAGAGGGCGGGCCCCGCAGGCCGCCAGACCCAGGCTCCCTCGCGCCCGCCAGCAGGTCGCCTCAGCTCTCTGAGACGGTTTCCTCACTCGTAACTTGGAGGCGGCCATAGGACCTTTCTGTAAGGTTATCTGGGGATTTAGAGCAAGTGATATAACAGACGTAAAGAGTTCAAACCGTGGCTGGCAGGTGGGCAATGCTCTCACTGTGACAGTGGCCTCATGGTCACGGTCCCTGGGTAACATTTCAGGGAAAACGCAGAAGCCGCCAGGAGCCAAGGATGGCTCACTGTGAACAGTTATGTCCTCCTAACCTGCTCATCGTGCAGCGTTTCCGACAGGAGGAGCTAACAGGCACACGAGATATTTCAGGGGCGTGTTCGATGCTCTCCTGGGAGGGCTGCGTGGATGCCCGCAAAATGCGGGCTGGGCGACACCTCGCCACGTGTTGACTGAGGTCGCGCCGAGAGGGTTCACAGAGCACATTGGGGCCACGTCGTCAGAGTGGATCACCGCAAACACATCCGAAGATGACAAGGAGTCAGAAAGCTGGAAGAGCCAACAGAAGAATGTCGAATGACCCCTAAACCCCAAAACAGCGCATTCGGGCCAAGAAGACAAAGTGTAAGGAGAGAGGGTAAAGGATCTTTTCTTTGGAAGCTAGCTGATAGGAAAAGAATTCCACTGTGTGCTGTTTAGCAGTAAATAACATGGTGGGTGGGAAGAAAAGAGTATGTGTTATGTGTGTATCCGTATACATCTTTCTGTTTTAAAGGTTTTATTTATTTATTCTAGAGAGAGAGGAAGGGTAGAAGAGAGGGAGAGAAACATCGATGTGTGGTTGCCTCTGACACGCCCCCTACTGGAGACCTGGCCCGCAACCCAGGCATGTGCCCTGACTGGGAATCGAACTGGCGACCCTTTAGGTCCTAGGCCGGCACTCAATCCACTGAGCCATACCAGCCAGGGTTCCTTATACACCCTAAAATATCCTTTAAAATCCTTTAAAACAGCTGTAAAAGATCTTTAAATCTTAAAATATCTCTGGAACGAGACATAAGAAATTAATAATTTTTTTCTTAGTCTGTAGGGAGGGAAAGTAACACCAGAGGACAGGATGAAGGGAGGAAATTTTTCCCTGAATAATACCCTTTCATAATTTTTAATTTTGAACCCTGTGAATGTATTGCCTATTCAAAAATTAAATTAAAGTATGTTAACACTGGTTATCTCTGGTTGCTGGGGTGATGGGTGGTTTTACTTTCTTCTTCACATTTTCCTGTACTGTCTGAGTTTTTTAATGGCCATGTATTACATTTTTAAATCAAGAAAAATAATAGAGCCATTAACATTTTCTTTAAAAGTCTGCCTCACTTGGATAGGCTGAGGACCTAGCTGGGCCATAATTCAAGTGACAAAAGAAATACTGGAGGCTTACAGTTCAAGAGAAACTATTTAGAAATGGGAGCAGGCCTGCTGTGTGGCCACAGAGGGCAGAAGGAGGAGGTGCGGGCAGAACAACGTGCTGATACTCAAGGCAGCAGCCAGAAGGAAGTTTCTATCAAGGTTGCTCCAAGAGGAAATGAGCTCCCCATCACTGGAGGTATGCAAACAAAACCTGAAATGTTTGTCAGGGGGTTACAGAGAAAATTGCTGCTCAGCAAAGGAGTTGGATAGTCTAGGAGCTATGAGGTCAAGGTCCTCTCCTTGGGGACAGATGTAGGCACAGTCTTCTGAGTTGATTGGTCTAAACAGGAAGCCCAGGTCAGAGGTTTGGGCCTTGCTCACCGTCCTGGCTGCCTGGACCTACCGTCCATGACAGGCACAGCGTCACCCGTAGTGGAGCGAATGGAGGACAACAACATGTAACAGTAAATGATCACAAAAAACCTGATGTGCATTGGGCCTTCGCCGTGTGCCCGGCACCACCCTGAGCTCCTCCGCAGGCTAACAGACTGGTTTTCAGAACAACCCGATGAGGTAGGTGCAGTGATTATGCCCGCTTCACAGGTGAGGAAGCCACTTCAGCAGGGCTGGGGCAAGGTGTTGTCTACAGAGAACCCAGTGTCATGAGCTGAACTGCGTCCCCCAACATTTGTGTGTTGACGTCCTAACCCCCACCCAGTACTTAAGGATGCAGCTGTATGTGGAGACAGGGTCTTTAAACAGGTGCACAGAGTACAATGAGGTCACACGGACAGGCCCCAATCCAACAGGACTGGTGTCCTTAGCAGCAGAGGAGATTCGGACACCGACACACACAGAGGGAGGACCACGTGAGGACACAGGGGGAAGACGGCCGGCTACAAGCCAAGGAGAGAGGCCTCGGAAGGAACCGAGCCAGCCGACCCCACGGTCTCGGACCTGCAGCCTCCAGAACTGTGAGGAAGTAAGTTTGTGATGAAGCCCAGCAGCCCGGCAGACGGACACGCCGGTTAGCGGCGAAGGGCCGCCGGGGGGCTGCATGTTGCTTGGTGTCTGTCCGTTGGAGGGGTGCTCGTGAGCAGTTGTGAGTGAGGGTGTGGATGGAGAAGGGCCAGTGCCAGAACGCGGGTGCGAGTGTGTGCATTCACCTCTGTGGGGAACATAGCAAGCGTGCACTGACTCGGGGAGCAGGTGTGAGTGCACGTGTGAAACCACAGGTGTGGCCACGTGGGTGAGTATGCACGTACGCCCCGCTGGGCAGAAGTGTTTGAACACGGTGCGTGTTCATTCAGCCCAGCCTGGAGACGGATTCGGAGAGCAACCCCGTGCTGTGCACACACGGTCAGTGCGCGCATCCCAGCGCCCCCGCTCCTGAGGGCCCAGGACATCCGGTCGGTAAAGCGCGTCTGCACCGCCCTCAGGGCCAGCCCCGTGGGGCAGTCAGGCCCGCGCTCACGATCCTGACGCAGAGTAAGCACTCACGGAGCATGGCTGTGGTCTGTCCTGTCGTTTGTGTCGAAGATCCACAGGCGAGGAAACAGGTCAGACAGCCCGCCCTGTGTCATCGCGACAGGGACACAGTCGAGATAGAAACCAAACCCGCAGAACCCAGAGGAGAACCCATGTGGTTTCTTCTCACACTCTGCTCTTGCACACACAGGTCTCAACATGCATGGGTGTCACACACACATGCACACAGGTGTCCGTCGCACATGTACACACTCATGCACAGGCAACCGTAACATGCATATGCTCATGCACATGGGCCCATAGCATGTACACATTGTGTTGAACTCCTGTTCACCACAGTGCCCACCACATACACACACATACATGGGTGTCCGTCACACACACATGCAGGTACCTGAATGTAACATAATAACTAACATTTTGCTCAGCAATAGACTAGGACCCTTTATGCAAACTCCCCTTTCGTACTCACAAAACCCCTGTGAAGTGCTGCCCTTATCTCGTAGACAAGGAAGCCGAGACACAGGGGCTAACTTAGCTGAGTCTCCCCGCTGTTACTCGGAAGAATGAAACCCTGCACTTTTGACCCCTCTGCACCGTGCCTCCCTGCAACACCTTCGCCTTTCATTCGCTCTGTGGAGGTGTCTAATCATTCATCACACAATGGCCTGATATTAAATGAAATTAGCAGCGACCTAGACTCCCTCCCTCATTCTCTTCCCGGAGAGCAGTGACTTTAAATGATCACACGTCCACATAATGGCTTCCTTTTGTTCTTTTTCTCCCGACTCCACTGGCTGGAACACACACCTCTGTTAATCCCAGAGGCTTCCAGAATGAGGTCTAGCTGTGGCCGCCTGTGCACAGCGTCTGGGTGAAAGGTGAGAAGGCCATTTCCCTTGTGTCTGGTGCACAGCCTTGAATTCGGGGAGGGTGAGGTCTGGCTGAGGGCCCCCGAGGAGGGCGACTCACAGCCTATTGAGAAGATTGAAGGTTGGGCTAGGAGCCTCCAGGACCAAGAGCGAAGGTCACACCCGCAAATGGTCTCTCCTGCTGAGGCCAGGATGTCGAATTGGATGGAACGAAATTGGTAGGAGATATAGAAGTCCCTTATCTGTCCCTTGAAGGGTTATAAAACCTGTGTGAACGCCTTTCTCTCTGAGTCAAGCAGGACCCAAGACTTCGTTTTATCCTGTGGAACGGGCCACCTATTGGTAAAACCTCCAAAACATTCTGACAGCAAAGCAATCTCCGTCTTAATCCCTTCCGTGCCGTTCACAATCCTGAAAGCCGCAGCTATGGGAGGATGGATTTCAGCATCAAAAAACACTTCTGAAACAAATATTTATTGAGCAGCTATTCTGTGCTAGGGGCTGAGAATGTCCCTGTGAAGAAACCATGGCCTGGCCTCACGGGATTCCTGGTCCTGCGGGCTCTAAACGGCGGGCATCCCACTGCCCGGGGGAGGCTCGGACCTGCTTGGGGGCAGAGGCGGGCCCTGGCCAGGCCCCAGCCAGGCCACGGGCCTCCTAGGACGTGCTGTGGGAGAGGCAGGGCAGGTGGCAAGAGCTTTCCCTGTGTGTCCTTGACACACCACCTGGAATCCCTTGTGCAGAGAGAGATGCAGGAACATTCCCAGGAAGGGCAAGAGACACCCCAAATATGCCTGCAACAGAGGACGAGAGGACACAGCTCGAGGGAAGAGGAGGAGTCGCCCTGTCCGCCGCCTTCCTTCCCGCCCCCGCCCCTTCAGCATCGCTCGCCCTCTCTCCCTCTCTCTTCCTGTCTCCCTCTCACAAATGCCCCACACAGCTTTCAGACCCTCAGACGGCCCTGGCCCTCACTGCCCGCCAAGAGACAGAAGACCCCACCGGAGGGGTGTCTGGCCCCGGTGGTGCCCACCAGGGCCAGGCTCTGGGCACTGCCTCCCTCAGCTGTCCTCGCCACACCCTGGAGGTGCGGGCACTGCAGCCTGTGCTGCTGTCTGGGGCAAGCTTTAACACGGCACCCCCTGGGGCCGATGGATTGGAGCCAGTGCTGCCTGAGGGACACACGGCCCAGTGAGCAAAAGGCAAAGGGGTGTGTGTGTGTGTGTGTGTGTGTGTGTGATGTTTAAAAGGCATCTCCTCCAGCCCTGCAGCCGGAGCCAGAGGCAGCACCTGGCTCTGTGGAAGCTGTTCTCTCACCACTCTTTCCCTGAGGGGGGACACGGCAGGGGAACCTCACCAGGTCACAGCTGGTGAATTACCAGATGGGAGATTTGAACTCAGGTCTCCAAAGCCAAGGTTCATGCAGACTTGAGTGCTCAGCCTCCAACAGGGCACGTGCGCCTGCACAGACCACCAGATATGCATTCACACCTTGCGAGCCGCAGGGTGTCTGGGGCGTGCCTGAGGACACGGACACCCCCTTGGGGGTCTCCCAGCCTCAGAGAGAACATCCTTACCCTCCAGGGAGCTGGCCTTGTCTGCAGGGAGCCCAGTCTGAGAGCGTGACACAGGGGACCGGACACAGCCCCATCCTGGCGTTCTCCGTTCCGAGGAGAGCGACGAGACAAACATGAGGGGAAGGAGCCCTGGCAGGCCAGCGCTGCCCTTCGCCCCTCCAAGAGGCCGTGGGAAGGGAGTTCTCCATCCTCCCCACCTGTGGGCCGGACCCCCGGCGTCAGCCCCAGGGCCCCGCAGACAGACGGAGAGCCAGGCGGACAGGCAGGAGTGGGGCACAGGCTGTCACTCAGCCGCCGAGGCTCCCCGGGGACCATTTTACAACTTCACCTATTCTGCATCGCCTGCTTGACGGAGCATCCAAAGCAATTCCAGGACTATATTTCATTGTCACATTTATTTGCAAGGGGCGTCAGCCAGGCCTCGGAAGTCGGCTGCCCCGCTGCTCCTTGCTCTTTGTTACACACACACACACACACACACACACACACACACAGGTGCAGACTTTCCAAAACCCACACTCAGGGGCACCTTGAGACACACAGAGGACACTCAGAAACACACAACCACTCACGTGTTGTGAACACACGAACCCAGGGTGCACAAATCAGGGCCGCCGGGTTGCACAACCCCAGGGAGCACCATTCTTATCGCTGTTATTCCCGTGCATGGCCATTCCATGCACACGGCAAGGCACGGAGTGTCGCTTGCACGCACAGCCACACACACACACAGAAGCACACCCTCAGTCACACACAGACACTCAGAGAGCCAGAGTCCTTGGGCCAAGGACTTCTAGCATCCCTAAGATCCCAGATAATGGGGGAAGGGAGAGCAGGGAGCTCTCTGAAGCCCCCCTCTCCTTAGTCTACGAGTTTCTCAAGCTGAGAAGATCCTGCTACAACAACCCCCCAAACACACACACACAGCAGGAACCGCTTCAGCCAGAAGAGCTGAAACCCAGCCATTGGCAGTAATTAGCATGCTTTTTAGGAAAGGGTTTAATTAGCTCTCCTCTGGGGCTTGAGGGGAGCCAGGGCCCAGGGCAAGCTCACTGCAGGCTGGGCCTTTCTCTCCTCAGTCACATGGCCATTCAGGTGTTGGGGAAGAGTCTCCGGTGAGGAGTTCACATGTTGGGGGCCCCCAGATACGTCCCAACACCTGTCTGACACATTCAGATGTGTGCATGCATGTGCACAGACACACACGGAAGCATCCCCACAAACATGTGGCTCCAAACTTTGGAAGAGATGGACGGATAAATAATAGAAGGATGGAAAGATAGCTAACGGGTGGATAAACAATGGATGATGGATGGATGGATGGACGCACGCATAAATAGACAGCTGAAGAGATAATAAATGGATGGGCAGATGTGTAGATCACAAGTGGAGAAACAGAAAATGGATGGATGGTGCAGGGAGAGAGGCGAGAAGGCAGGTAAACGGTGGGCAGACGGACAGATGCACAAATCCAGCCGCACACAGCCTCGCACACCAGGCCCCCACACAGCTATGCACCACGCGCTGCGTATGCGCGCCGCACATCGCCATCGCTTACACACTCACTTAGGTGTGCATCCCCTCCCTCCCCACCCTTCTCCCCGTTCTTTTCCCAAGAACAGAGGATTTAGTAGAGCTTAGTGGTTGAGACATGAGCTCCGGAGTTCAGCGACACAGATTTGGATGCTTCTGCCAGTCTCTAGCTGCATGGACTAGGGCAAGTTCTGTAAGCCGTCTGTGCCCACGCGTCCTCCTCCGTAGGATGCAGACGATGACACCCAACAAACAGGGCTGGTGTGAGAAACGAGGAAGGCGAGCCCTTAGAGCACGTGCAAAGTGCTTGGAGGAGTGCCTGGTGCACAGTAAAGGCTCAGTGCCCCCGGCTGTTCCTGCCGAGACGGTATTTCTCTACAGGGAACAATCTGGAGGTCTCAGAAGTGTCCAGGACAGGCCCATGTCCCAAAGGAAGGAAGGTGAGGGCCTCTGGCTCCTCCCCTGCTCCAGCCCCTTAACAAACCCACCCTGGAGAGACCCGGTCCCAGGTGGAGGCCCAGAGGCATGAGGGAGACCCCCGGGGGATCCCGGGGGGCGGGCAGAGAAGCCCTGTGTGTGCACAGCTGGGCTAAGCCAGGCCCCAAGCAATCAGCCGGGAAGAACCAGCCTCCAGGGCCCCCCAAGCTCCTAGTCTCGAACAATGATATATATTTTCAATTTTCTCAAAAATTATATTTTTTTCTCCAGACATTCACCTTGTGCTTTTTGACCAGGATAAACTGAAAAATAATAGAATCCAGATGGGAAAGAGATAGTCATTTGTTCTGCATAGACCGCAGTGTTGGCACAAGCCCCCCTCCGACTCATGGGAGGGGCGGGGGGGCTGGGAGCGAGTGGCCAGGCCTGAGCAGGATGGGGGGCTCGCAGCCCCTGCTGGCCTCCTCACAACCTGGTGGCAGGGAAAGAGCTGGAGTTTGGAGCTGAGACACCCCTTGTCTCATTGTGTGACCTTAGCTAGCTCTCCTCTGTTGCAAACTCACTTTCCTCACCTTCGAAACGGGGGTAATAATCCCTCGGTTGTCTGCCCAAAGAGAGGATGGGAGATTTAAGCAAGCAGCTCATGGGGGGCCTTTGTGAGATGTGACCGCCACCCACACAGGCGGCATCTGCGTCCTGAAAGGCCCTGGCTTCCTGCACCCACACTCCCGGCTCTGGGCCTCAGGGGGAGGTCTAACAAGGGGGCCTCCTTACGCCCTCTGCAATCTACCCCATCCAGTCTCACTGACTCTGGCACACCCTAGCCCCGGACCCTCAAACTCTATTGGATGGCTTTCCAAAGCTTCAGCACCCTGTCTGTCTAGCCTAGAAACACTGCCAAAATGGTCCCTTTTGTTCTGAAAGATCATCCAAAAAAAGGCAATTCATCTGTGTTAGTGCCCATCTCTTTGGGAAGTCCTTCCCAGCATCTAACTTGAATCTACTAAGCAATGAACTTGCTTACTCTTATTGTGGTCCCAGGAGAATCAAAACCTGGTTTACCAAGGTCTGTCCTTTTCTGCCAAAAAAAAAAAAAAAATCTTTCTTTTCCAATGCTCCTTTCATGAAGACAGGGCTGAGTAATGAATAAAAAAAAGACAACAAGCCCTGGCTGGTGTGGCTCAGTGGACTGAGGGCCCGCCTGTGAACCACAGGGTCATCAGTTCCATTCCCAGTCAGGGTACATGCCTAGGTTGTGGGCCAGGTCCCCAGTAACGGGTGCACGAGAAGCAACCACACATCAATGTTTCTCTCCCTCTCTTTCTGCCTCCCTTCCCTCTGTCTAAAACTAAATAAATAAAATCTAAAAGAAAAAATAAAAAGAATTGGTGCAAGACTCACCACTTAAAAATTTTTTTATTAAAAAAAAGACATCAAAGTTTGGAGTTCAAGTACCAGCTCTGCCACTTATGGCTGTGTGACCTTGGACAAGTTACCTAACTTCTCTGGGCCCCAATCTCCATATGGCTCCATAGGGCTCAGAATCATACCTTGCCTGCCTCCAAGGACACTGGAAGGCCGAGTAAACTGAGATGATCCCTGCAGATTTGAAGGGTGCTGGCTCCCTGGCTCAGGGAGCTAGCCCGCTTCTCGTATGCGCCCTCCCAGCTCCAGCCTCCCTGCCAAGGGCGAGACTTTATCTCCCCCGAGCAGAAGGCAAGTGATTCGAAGGGGAGGAGAGGAGCTGCTCACTCTCTGCCTGGAGTAATTGGTGGTAATCCCACAGCCAAGCCTATCGCCTCACTCCCAGCTGTGGCGAAGCTGTGGCCTCATCATCCGTCATTAACCGGGCTCATCTCTCGGCTCAATTGTAGAACATGATTTTAATAACGCTGGCAGGAGGGGATCATTTTTCTTTTGTCACTTAACTCCGAGTCTGTTGGAAAGAGACAGAGACACGAAAAGAGAGAAAGACAAGCTGACAGAGTGGCAGAGACAGGGTGAAAGGGAGAACGAGGGATGGAGAGCCAGGAAGGAGAGGCATCCAGGAAACTGAGACCAGGAAATGCGGTCGGGAAGAGGGAGAGGGCGGAGCAGAAGGGAACGGAGTTTTTTCCTGCCCTGCAGTTCCCACTGTTGCTCCCCCATCGTGACCCCCACCCCTCGCACTGGTCAGGATAAGACACCACCACCACCACCACCACCAGGCAGGCCCAGGCTGTTCTCTGGGCTGTTCCTCCTGCTCAGCTGAGGGTCTTGTGTCAAAGTGCCCAAGATTAGGGTGGAGGAGGATGAAAGGAGGGTCCAGGATGTGGGGCCCTTTGCCTAAGAGCAGTCGTTCCTCCAGGAGGAGGCTACGGTCCGGTGCCGAGGGTAATAACACAGGTATGAGTCAGTCAGATGCCAGGCTGCAGGCCCAACTCTGCCACATGCTAGCTGAATGACCCCACTGGCCTTTCTGGCCTCAGTGTTCTCATCTGTACAGTGGGTACCTGCTTCACACCAGTGTGTGATGAATACATGAGCTGATGTGTGTGCCACGTGTAATGCAGCACATGGCAGATAGAAAGAGGTGGAAAATGAAACACCCAGGCCCCAGAAAATAGCCGGGGCAGCAGAGAGGACTCCTAGGATGGCAAGGAGCTGGGGCAAGGGCCATGCCACGAACTTATGTTCAGACTTCCCAAGGCCTAGCTCTGCCAGCCCTAGGAGACATCCTAGCCCACCAGAAACCACCAGCAGTGCAAGGAAAAAAGCTACAAAGGAGGTTTGATAGGGTTCGTGGGACCCTCCAGGGTGACAGCCCCCAGGAAGGGCAGAGACGGATTGCATAGCCACGTCTATGGTGGGCAAAGCTGGGGACATGGCGCCACCTGCTGGCCATTGGGGGGAACATACGGGAGATCGGCTGGAGAGGGGAGGCGGAAAGAGATGCAGTGTTTCTCAGCCCCCGAAAGGACCAGCTTTGGGGGCCTGGCCCAGGAAAGAAGCAGACTGGGTCCCTGGGTCCTTCTCCCTGCCTCAGAGCCCACTCATACATCCTCGGAAGACCCAGGGGGAGGCGGTGACCAGGCTGATGGGCAGGTCACAGCTCTCCAAGATGAGGGTTACAGCAAAGGCAGCTCCATCTTCTAAACGGCATGTTCCCTTCCAAGCCCCAGGGTCTGCTCCTCTCCCAGAAAAGAAAACCTTCAACTCGAGTCTGCAGGACTTTGCCGTGAACTGCGGGGGTGGGGGGAGAGGAAACCCACATCCTGACCTGGGGGAGCCACAGCCTGGTGGGATGAGGGGGCTGAAAGCGGACCCTGCAGTGCTGTGGGGCGGGGGTCCGCAGCGAGCCAGTCAGAGGTGCACACGCAGCGGTCTGCCCACAAGAAAGAGCCTGCGACCTGGGGGAGCGCAGCTGCAGTGGGGTTCTGGGAGTAAGAGGAGCCCCATTGTGACTGTCATTAACTGAGTGAGACGCGGTTCTTCCACCGGTCTGGCCCATGGATGAGGTTATTCCCAGCTGTGTCCAGTGACAGTAAATCTTGTCCCCTCCCTGGGCCTCTTGGATCTCCCCATCTGTGAAATGGGCCTTGGAAGGGGGACCTAGGTCTGTGTCCTGGGGCCCAGTCTTGCAGCCAACAGTGCCTCCTCTGATTTTTGCTTTCTCATGTCCAGGAGGAAGCCCTACTGTTCTGAGACCTGCCAGTAATTCCTCTTTCCCAGGAATGGCCCCAAGCTCGGCGGTGAGCTCAGAACCTGAGCAGGAAGAGGGGAAACTGATAGGTCAGAGTTAGAGCAGGGGCGGGAGGAGCTGACCAGCACGTCCTCTGGCTGGGAAGCAAAAGCTCTGGGCTCTGTGACCAAGGGGCACAGGTCGGGGTGTCCAGGACCTGGGAGAGTTTTCGGAATCAACCTGAAAGACAAGCTGAGGCCTCTGTCCTCAGGCTCAGACTCGAGGGGAAGTCTTGACCATCTCAGAGCACCAAGAACACCCCGCAGCGGGGCTCCTCTGGGTGCCCCACCCGCCCTCTGACTGCAGCGTTCTGGCAGCCAGGATGAGGGAAGGAGGCAGTCTCCACAGCCCCCGGAGAGCCAGCTCACTTCTGGCCTCTCCCAGAAGCCTTCTCTGAACTGGGGCGTGGATGGTAATGCAGGACTTGCCCTCAGAAGCCCCCAGAATATGTGGCCACCCACATAACACTTGGGATCATCATTACCACATAACACTTGGGATCATCTTTTTTTCCTCCTCCCATTGATGAGAAAATGTGTCTTGTGTCTTGTGCCCCTGGTCATAGCTAATCAGTATCCAAGTCCTCTTTTTTATTTTTAAGATTTTATTTATTTATTTTTAAAGAGAGGGGAAGGGAAGGAGGAAGAGAGGGAGAGAAACATCGATGTACGGTTGCCTCTCACACACCTCCAACTGAGGACCTGGACTGCAACCTAGGCATGTGCCCTGACTGGGAATGGACCTGACGACCCTTGGGTTCACAGGCTGGCACTCAATCCACTGAGCCACGCCAGCCAGGGCCAAGTCTTCTTGATTGTCCCTCTTTGAAATACCTCAAGTACAGGCTTTTCTTTTACCCACTCCCCCGCCTGCCCCGCCCAGTCTGGGCCACCTGTAACAGCCTCTGCCTGGTGTCCCTGCCTTGTCCACACGCCTACAGGAAGCAGTGCCTTCCAACCCATGTGCCCCTCTCCACCCACAAAGGACAGCTCCAGGAGCTCCTGTATTCCCTGGGGCCAGGCCAACCTGGAGGACATGGGAGTAGCAAGGTGATCATCCCCTTACCTTGGAGCAGAGCACCCAACAAAGAACCCCGGACATGGTGCTGGGGTCAGTTCTAAGGTCTCGGGCATTGGCAGGACACCCCAGCGGCCCCGGAGCAATGCACTGCCACCAAACCATGGTCAGGAGTCGGGTAGGGTCCCAGCCCCAGGACCCAGCCCCCAACCCACTGTCCCCATCCACTTCTCCTCCAGCTTCTCCCTACGTCAGTCCCACACCTGTTGGCCCTCAGAGCCTTTCCTTGCTCCTGCACCCCGGGGCCGGCCCCTGTAGGCTGGGTGTCCCAGACCCCTGGGACAGTAAGAGGCATTGTCAGGAGACTGGAGAGTGGGCAGAAGGTTCATTCCTGAACCTGTCTTGATGTGTTTAAAAGCCCAGAAGTTGCTGGGCTCGGAGTTGACCCCAGTCTCAGGCTGCCCATCATGTGAGGGGCCCATCACTGTTCCGTGTTTTGAGCCCTCACTCACCTGCCGTTCTAGCCCTCATCTGAGTAGAATCCACACTTCCCTCGTTCGTCACATCCCTGCTTCTTAGCTGTCTGACCTCCCTAGAGGACACCCCGTGTGGTCCTCCCTGGGCACCCATAGCCCTAAGAGTATCAGTAGCCACTTGGCAGGGTGGTTATGGGGGAGATTCCCCAAGATCCCAGACTTGGGCTACTAGCACACCTGAGCCAGGTGAGAGGCTGGATGCCTCTGTTACCTGGACCCACGCAAACTACCGTGAACATGCAATCTTGCTGCGACCCCTTTTCCTGCCTGTTGGCACCCCCAGCAGAGACCCAGGCACAGCTCTCCCACCCACCCCCACAGCCCCCGCACCCTGGAAGCCGGGGCAGAGTAGGCACTCTTCACACCGCGTCAGTGGCAGGGAATCGACTGGATAGGATCAGTGCGGGGAAAGGCAGCGTGGGTTCGAAACCTCAACTAGAATCACCGGGGTTAGGGTTAGCCGGGCAGTCTGTGACCTGGGGCCCCGTGTGAGATGTGCTGGCCATTGGCCCGCCCAGGAACCTGTTTCGTGGGAAGCCGTGAAAAGTGAACTGCAATCTCTCCCTGGTTATTCGGTGCCTTTGAAAGGGGGATCTCATTTCTGCCTGATAGAGAGGGTGTTGCCAGAGTGATTCAGAGTCGGCCCAATGGGAGGACCCCAGCACCGAGACCCACCCTCAGACGCTTCCCTCCTGCCTTCCCTTCTGATGCTGAGACACGTGGCGGGAAGTCAGCCGACTTTCTTTTTTCCTCTTTAAATCTCAGTCTTCGGCTTATCTTTTACCTTTGTTTATGGTGTCACTTGTCTTACGGGAGATCCTTATTTTTACCAGATCAAACCTGCCAGTGTTTTTCGTTATAGCTTCTGAGTCGTGTGCCTTATTTAGAAAGGCTTTTGCCATCCCAAGGAAATGTTTTTCGAGACGTGTCACTACAGGTCCAAAGGACGCACTTGTACACTGTTTGAGGAAGACAGGCGACTAGTACAAGACACGAACATACTGCAGGGGGCTGTCCCAGGGACCTGAGGGGGGGAGGCCTCGGGGGCCCACGGCAGTGATGCTGTAGCGATTGTAGCAAAGCGAATGTGCGCTTCTTTTCAAAAAGCTTTTTCTTGTGAAAAAGTCCAAACAGAAGGGTAGCACGGGGCTCTGAGCCCTTACACTTGCTCCCACATTTCTCTGGGCGCTTGCTGGAGCCGAAGACACCCTCTGTTACACCGCGCCCTTCCCCACGCCTTCCCCACAGCCGCCTGCATGCCCTTTCTGCGGCACAGCGGTTCACCCTGGCCTTCCTGCTCGGGTCCACTCTGACACCCAGCTCCTTTTCTTCTCCCCTTGTGCCTGGCCCTGGCGTGCCCAATCTCCGACCCTTCAAGGACCCCTGTGATTGCTTTGGCCCCCACATGTCACCTGTTGGAAAATCTGCCTCTGGAGCACCAGGGTTGAGCTCAGAGGGACTCCTGACCCTCTGTGCTGGATTCCTCAAAGCACCGGTGCCGCTGCGCTGGTGCTGGTTTCCTGGACCCCATCCAGCCCTCAGACCATGAAGAGCTTTGCAGCAACGGAGAGCCACTGACGGTCTGAGGCACGCTAGTAAGCCCCTGCTGTCCCTGCGCCGCTGGGACGTTGGCAGTGCTGTGGGGCCAGGGACTGGGGTGGCGGGTTGAGGGGGGTGTCGAAACAGAGGCAGAAAGATGTGGGCCCGACCCTCTCTAACGGCCCTCGACTTTCCCTCCCAAGTGCCAACAATCCTTCCCAACAAGCCAGTTCCTGGGGTTCCCCACCCTTCATCGCAGCACTCGGCCAGGTTTGCAGGGAACTACGTGGTCCACACACACAGGGGACGCAGGCTGTGCTGAGGCCACACCCCACAGTGCCCTGGAAACCCGTCAGCAGTGCTCATTGCCCAGGGCTTTCTCCCACCCCCAGGCCTGACCTGGACCGCTCCCCTCAGCACTACACCCCCTGTCCTTTCTCCCCTCCAAAGCTGCCTCCACCAGAAGTCTCCATCGAGAAAGGCAGCTCTGCTCAGCGGCCTCCTCTCCCCCAAATGCCCTGGACCCTCGGGGATTTGCCTGTGGCCCCGATGCATGTTCCCCCTGTGACAGCGTGTCTGCACTCACATGTCTGCACCCAGTGAGATGGCCCAACGGTTGCCCCCAAGGGCAATGACCGTCTTCTACCGTCTTCCATATCTGCTTCCCCGAGACCAGCCCGCCACCCTCACTTCCCCGCATCTCAGCCACACCTCCGAGCAGGCAGCTGATGCAGCTGCAGGAATGCCAAGACCGAACCTAGGACAAGAGGTGTGACTCTGGGAGGTGCCTCCGTCAGTAGGAGCCCTGCAGAGAGAGAGCCCCAACTGGGCCGAGTCTTGGGCGGGCTGATTCCTAGGCAGTCTGAAGGGGTCAGGGCAGCTCACTCCGAGCACCCATCCTCCCCTCCACTCTGTCCAACAGGAGCTCTGCACCTCTCTCTTCCCTCTCCTCGACCCTCCGTCCTCCACCCCAGAGATCAGCACCCTGGCCTCCAATTCCCTCCTCTTACCTTCCCAGAAACAGCCCTTGCCTAGGTCACCTGCTCCTCACCAAAGGCTGTTTCTCAGTCCTGATCCCCCCAGCTTCTCTTCCGAAGTCTGTGCACTTACTTTGCAACTGTAGTAACTGAGCCCAACCAGTCCCAGGTCCCCTGGTTCAGTAGCGGAAGAGCTGGGGCTCCACGGGACACCCGCCCAGCCGCAGCCAAGGGCTTCATCCGCCAGCGGACGACCACCATCCCACTCCTCCGAGTCCTCTCCCCGCTTGCTCCGCACACCATCGGGTCCCCCTACCTCCCTGGCTGATCCTCCTCTGTCTTTTCCACAACCTCTCCTTCTCCTCCCTTCTCTAATTAAGGGTCTCACCAAGGATCATGGATTCACCATCCACTTTTCTCTCTCAAAGATTTCATCCCCTTTCTCCCCTTCAGCCCCCACCTCTGGGCAAAGCATCCCCAAAGCCTGGCTCCACCCCTTTTCTCTCCCTGACCTGGGTCCTTCCCAAGGTCAGCTCTTCCAGACCTTGGGATTGTTAGTAGTAACCACCTCCAGCTTGAGCTCAGTCCTCCCCTGGGACTCAGACCCATCTGAGGGTACCTGAGCGGGGAGGGCAGGCAGCCAGCCAGCCACCGTGAGAGACCTGCACAGAGCAGGAGGAGTCTGTGCTGCCAGAGAGAGGCGCTCAGGAGGGCCATGCTGAGGCCGTCAGTCCCCGATTCCACCCCGGGGACTCCCATCAGAGCTGAGAGGGGCCACAAGTGTTACTAACAGAGCGGCTTGCACCGGGACTTCTACAACGCAATACACTGGGATGGAAACCGTTCAGCTTCGGTGCCTGTCAACAAAGCGCATCCCAGACTGGAAGGAAGGACCAGGCTCCCCACTTCTCCAGGGAACTCAGTACCACTTTGAGGCCCTGGAGTCTGCAGGAACCAGGATGCCACTCTGGCTCTTGGGAGTGTCCAGAGGAAGTAACGATGGCATGGTGGACACAGGGGCCACCTGGAGGGCCCTGGCAGCTGTGATGTGGGGAGGCAGCCTCAGGCAACCTCACAGACAGTGGACGTCAGGGGGCTGGAGCCAGAGAACAGAGTGGATGCCACAAGGTAACCCAAGCTGGTTGGCTCTTTCTCGTAAATACCATGCAAAACTCCCTGGAGGCTTCCAGAAATAACTGGACGAGACCTGCAGGCTTCTGGAAATCCTGGTGAACAGATGGGGACAGAGGCCAGCCCAGGACAGGTCGTGACTGCCAGTGTGACCTCACTGGCACTTTCCCAGGCTGCTGGGGCCTTGGCACCCAGCCACTGCCAACATCACGCTTCCCTTAGAACCTCATCCTGCCTTCAAGGAGGCTCCGCCCCATTGCCCAGTCACCCAGACTCAAAGGCTCAGCACATCCTCGCTCGGAACAGTACACATGCTTTGGACACCTACTCTGTGGCAGACCCCATACAAAGCGGTTTTACGGGAATTACGTTCCTTAATCCTCATGGTGACCTTTTAATGTGGATTCAGTGAAGACCCTTATTTATAGCTGAGGAAACTCAGAAGTTATGTAATTTGCACAAGAGCCCTGGGCAAGTGACAGGCAGAGCTGGGACTTACAGAGAGGCAGTCTGACCCCAAAGCCCCAGCTCTCCCCAAGCACCCTACGTGGCTCAATTGACTATTAATTCTTCTCTCGTTCCCCCTATGTCCTCTCGTTGTCACTGCTGCTGCTGTTGTCATACTTTTAAAACCCCTGTGTGTTTCATCTTTTTCCCAAAAGGACATGAGAAGGCTTTACAACAGGAAAGATTAATTCATTCAACAGATTCATACCGCTCAGGAAAAAAATAGCCATTTTTAAGAGTTGTCGTAGTTGCTGTGATTGGTCCTAAAATTTGGCATTGAGCTTCCTGGCAGCCAGGGCCAAAAGTGAAACACTAAGTTCCGACACTCTTACTATCAGAAAGGAGGAAGCAGGTAATTTCCTCCCCAGGGACAAATATTTCCAGGAACTAATTTTGCAAGAGGCTTCTCACACAGGACCCATGTCACAGACATGGTGCGACATAATAAAAAGCAACCTTCTATATGATTTGATGGTAAGAGCAGACAAAGGACATTCAGTAAAAAAAGAAAAAAAGGGGGGTAGCACCATGCAGTCTTGGACACAACAGCCTCAGGGGGACCCAGCATGTGGACTGCCTGTAAGTCAGAGCTCAGGAAAGCTAGAATTTCCCACAAGTGTCTCAGCTTTTACTGGGTTTTCTGACAGGTCCCAGAGTACTGTCAAGTGGGGGTAGGGTGGGGCAGAGCCCCAGGCTATGGAAATTGGAGATGCCCCAAGAATAGTTGTTCTGTTCTAAAAGTTGAGCTCACCCATTCTTTCTTTTATCAGATATTTATTGTCTTTTTTTGTGCCAAGTTTTGCCCTAGGTGAAATGGAAACCAACGAAACATATAACGCAGGGTCCTTAACTTCAAGGAATTCAATCTTTAACAGAAAAAAAAAACAGCTTACCTTTTTTGAGCACCAACCATGTGTCAAACACAAGCAGGGGCTTTGCATATAGTATCTCTTAGGGTTTCTAATAAACCAATACAATAAGTATCATTGTCGCTAATCACGGCACAAGACTAGAGAGAAACTGAACCCCACAATGGCACATACTCAACAAGAAGGCCAGAGGCCCGTCAGCCTCTGTGTGCCAATAGACTAATCTGGTTGGAGAAGCTTTCGTATCCAGAGTCCCGGTGGGAGCCCCACATCAACAACGTCAAATGATGTCCTTATATATTAAAAAGCTCCTAATCAACAAACAATTTCAGATGAGAGAAATTTCAAGATGGGAAAAGAGACCTCTGTTCAATTCGACAAATGTCTGTGGAGCAACTTCTCCCTGCCAGGACCTGTGCCAGGGAATGTGGACACCCACAGAATGAGACACCATCCCTGACCTCAAAAAGGCCCCCACTCTATGGAAAAAAAATGCATTAAATGGTAACTTTCAGATGATTTGATGACTGCTAAGAGTGAGATAAGTTCAGGGACCTTTGGAAGACGGAGGAATCTTCCCTGGAGGACAGAGTTCTCCAGCCTGGAGGAGGATCAGAGAAGACTTCCCGGAGAAGGTGGCACGAAAGAAATGAGTCTAATAAGATGAATAAGATTTGTTTATCCAGGTGAGCCCTGACCAGTGTGGCCCCGTTCGGTGGGTGTCATTCCGCAAAGCAAAAATCTCACCAGCTCGAGTCCCAGTCAGGGCACACGCCTAGGCTGCAGGTTCGTTCTCCATTCAAAGAGTGTCCGAGAGGCAACCGATGGATATTTCACTCTCACATCCATGTTTCTCTCCCTCTCTTTCTGCCTCCCTTCCCCTCTATCTATAAATAAATAAAATCTTTTTAAAAAAAGATTTATCCAGGTGATAAAAATGGGGTTGGAGGAGACAGTTGAAAAGGAATTTCAGGCAGCAGAAAGAGCTTAGGCAAAGGCAAGGAAATAAACAAATAACAGGGAATGAGACTCGGCAGAGAGAGAGTAGGAGCCACGGAGCAGTTAGAAATCACTGGAGCATGCAGTCTGAGGCCAGGAGCCAGGGGGAGGAGTCTAGAAAGACCAGCAAGAGCCAGACCTTGAGGAGCATGGACTTCGCCAGGAGAGCAACGGGAACTGCTGGAAGGCTTTAACCAGGGCAGTGACTTGACCATATTTATGCTTTGGGAACATCTGTCTCACATCAGTATGGAGGATGGGCGAGTAGTCTGGAGACAGGAAGAACACACAAGTCACAGAGAGAGCGCAGGGCGTTGCAAGGAAAGGGGGAATTCTCCTCTAGCAACATTGTGGCTATTGAGCCCTCACACTACAAATCAACCAGATCCTTGAGAGAAACTACCTTTCAAAGCATCGACAGGCACACACAAAGAAGTCAACAGACTATTGCAAACCCACCAGCACCATCAACAGACAGAAAAAACTGAGAGTTGACAAGTGAATGAGAAGGGAGCTGTGGGAAAACAAGGGAGTATTGTCTGAGAGCAAATTCTACTGCCAGGAGAACGAGGATGGGCTGGAAGCAAGGTAAGGGCTGTCACCTTAACATTAACCCAGCACCCTCAGCAGAGACTAAAGTGATCCCAGGTCATTGGTGTCCTCCCTGGAGGGCGGAATCCCCAAATTAGGCACTCGGGATTCCCAAAGGATACGCATATAAACCCACATTTTTTAAATCAAGTGTGCAAAGAGGCAAGAGCGAGCAGAAACAAACTATAGATTTAGATCCCTAAGAATGTCAGAAATTAGGATTGTTATAGTATGTAAAAAAAACTAGTTGAATTTCTTTTTTAAAGATTTTTTTTTTCCTTTTAGATTTTATTTATTTATCTTTAGAGGGGAAGGGAGGGAGAGAAACATCAATGTGCGGTTGCCTCTTGTATGTCCCCTGACGGGAACTGGCCTGGCAACCCAGGCATGTGCCCTGACTGGGAATCGAACCGCGATCCTTCGGTTCGCAGGCCCGCGCTCAATCCACTGAGCTACACCAGCCAGGGCTAGTTGAATTTCTTTTAAAGAGAAAATTGTAAGAGGGATCAAGCAACATGAAACAATTAAAAAAGAAAAACTGAGGCCCTGGCTGGTATGCCTCAGTGGGTTGAGCACTAGCCTGTGAACCAAAGGGTCACCGGTTCAAACCCCAGTCAAGGCACATGCCTAGGTTGCAGGCCAGGTCCCTGGTGGGGGGTACATGAGAGACAACCACACATTACTGTTTCTCTCTCTCTCTTTCTCCCTCCCTTCCCCTCTGTCTAAAAATAAATAAATAAAATCTTTTTTAAAAAGTTGGATTTGGAATAGGACAAAACAGAACTTTCAGAAATGAACATGAGAACTGTTGAACTGAAACTCAATGAATGGGTTAAATCGCATATTAGACACAATCAAAGAGTGAGTTAGAACATAGAGCTGAAGAAATTACACAGGTTGCCACACAGAAATAAGCAAGTGGAAAATCTGAGAGAGAAGTGAAAAGCTATTGTGGACAGAATGAAAGTCTCAGAAAGAGAATAGGGAGGGAACAGAAAAGAGGCAATATCTGAAGAGATAATGGCGGAGAATGTTCCAGAACTGATGAAAGGCATGACTCTGCAGATACCGGAACATAATCTCTATCTGGCAAGATAAATAAAAAGAAATCCACATCCAGGTAGAGGGTGATGAAACTGAACTAACACCAAAGGCAAAGATCTTAAAAGCAGCTGCATAAAAAAGACAAAGAAAGATAATTAGACCTCAACACATCTCCTAGAAGCATCTGCGAAAGCCAGAATACTGAGAACACCTTCCAAGACCTAAGAGAAAATAACTCTCAACCCAGAATTGTGAACTTAGAAAAACTATCTTTCAAGGTTGAGGGTGAAATGAAGATTTTTGTGCAGAGGAACAAAAAGAGTTTGCCATTGCGAGACAATAAAATATTCAAGGATGACAGCTGGCGGGGACGTTACGGGGTGAGGGGAGTGAGCAAAAAGGAAAAAGGCCTCATGGACGTGGACAACAGTGGTGATGGCTGGGGTGGGAGGGTATAAGGGAACTAAATGGTGATGGGAAAATATACAATAAAGATTCAATTTTAAAAAATAGAATCTGTGTGTGTGCCATAAACTCCTAAATAATAAAAGCATCAAGAGCACCCTTTGCTCCAGGGAGGGGCTCCGGGTGAGCTCCTGGACGCAGACTGGCCACCAGAACGACCACGACTGGCAGCTGGGAATTTCCAGTCGAGTCCCCATTTTCCTGAGAAGGGAAACGGGCTGAAAATTGAGTTAACGATCGATCGTGCCTCCTTGGAATCCCAAAAGTCTAGTGTTCGGAGAGCTTCCAGGTCTGCGGGCACATCCGCGTACCAGAGGATGACATGCCCCAGTTCCACGGGGACAGAAGCTCCTGCACTCCACACAGGCCCAGACCTAGCCCCATGGACCTCTTCATCAGGCTGTTCATCGGCATCAGTCAGCACATCCTTTCGCAGACCGGTCAACGTGAAGGGTGTGTTTTCCTGAGTTCCACGAGCTGCTCTAGCAAATTAATCAAACCCAAGGAGAGGGGTCCTAGGAACCCCCGATTTGTAGCCAAGTCGGACAGAAGTTGTGGGTTAACCTGTGACTGGCAGGTGAAGTGGTGGGGGCAGACCTGCAGAACTGAGCCCTTACGCTGTGGGATCTGACGCAATGTCCAGATAGACAGCGTCAGTATGGAATTACATTGTCGCTGGTGTTGTGGAGAATTGCTTGGTGGGGGCAGGGCGGGGGTGGGGGGACCGCTACACATTTGGTCACGGGAAGCGTCAGGGGGGAGCATTATTTGTGAGTAGGACACAGGAGTAAGGCAGAACTGAGTTTTTCCTTACATGGGAGGGAAACCCGCGTGGTTTTCCCTGCAGCCATCAACAAGGCTTCACTACAGAAACCTCTGGAGGATGTGCTATCAGAAAAAAACGAAATGGGATATCCCAGGATGAAGGCCCGGTATGTGAGAAAGAATGGGGAGCTCAGGAACTGGTAAACAAGTAGATAAATCTACACAGACATTGCATGACATAATTACAACGTGTCAGGACAGAAAGAACTAAAATACTGCACGTAAACAGTATGCAAATCTGTAGAAGATCAAATTTAAAGGCTTCAAAAGTCGGCGAGTAATTTGGGAAGGGGCTTTAACGTACCCATTACCTTAGGGTTCATGAGCTATGCAGGATGGAATTTGAAATGCAGCCACTAGAATTACAGAAGTCAAGTACATACATTCCAAACAATAAAAAGATAGGAAAGGAATGGATAAGAAAAGAAACCGACTCAGTAAATCCAAAGTGGGGAGAAGCAAGAAAGGAAGGGGAGAAGGCACAGGGGGGGAAATAAGATATATAAGAAAACAAAAGTCAAAAAAGCAATAATTACAGTAAACTTAAAAGAACTAAATGTGACATTTAAAGAAACAGTGTCGAATTAGATTTTTTAAGTCCAGCTCTTTCCCGGTTATAGTGGCAAATCTAATACATAAGGAGACAGGTGGGAAGACCATGCAAACACCAATAGAAAGCTGGACAGCTACACTAAAATTAAAAGGAAAAAAGACAAAAAAGCGTGATTCAGTATAAGAAAGGTTGGTGCATAAAGATCAAAAATTCACTTTTACTAGAAGATGCAACAATTTTAAATCTGCATGTATCTAATAAAATAGCTTCAAAAAAATTAGAAAGCGAAAAGTGATAGAACTGCATGTGAAAATAGAAAAACCCACACTCATGGGAGTAGATTTGAATACGCACCTCTCCGTTAGGTCAAGTAGACAGAAATTAGCCAAAGAGGATTTGAACAAGATAACGTGTGTGGTTTAATGGAAGCTTGTGGAAATCTGCATCCGACAACAGAGACCAAACTTCTCAAGCACACATTGTATTAAATTATTTTTACTGGTCATGCACTAGGTTCTGAAGCAAGTCTCAATTACCAAAAATCATTGTCACAAAAATTGTGTTCTCTAACTACAGTGCATTTAAATTAGAACTCGGTAAAAAATCAGATAAATTTTAAATTCCCATACTTTTGGAAATTTTAAAGTTTTCTTGTGAGTAATTTGTAAGTCAAAGAAGCAATCATAATAGAAATGTAAAAGCACTTAGGATAGAATAATGAAGACAGTGCCTATTGAAACTGTGGACAGAGCCAGAGTAGGACTTTCAGTAAAAGGAGGAGCCTCGAAAGTTTCTGTTAGAAAAGATCTTTAAAAACCAAAAAGCTAATGAACCAAGCACCCAACTTAAGGAGTTATAAAAAGAACCATAGAATAAACCCAATGAAAACCCAAAAATGTAATAATAAAGCTAAGAAGAGAAATTCATTAAATCGAAACAGTCAGTAAAAAAAAAACAAAAACTCAGCGAAGTCAAAAATTGGTTTCTCAAAAAGACTAATAGAAAGACAAATCTCTAGTAAGATTGACCAGGAGAATAAAAAGACAAGTCACCAAAATTTCGTATTAAAAACATTTTAAAGGAGCATATTTATGGATCCAGAAAAAATTAGAAAGACAGAGAGTGAACACTATGGACATCTCTGTGTTAACACAACAGACCATCCCAACTTACACAAACCCTTATAAACAACAGAAACAGCGCACTCTGCAGTCCACTCCATGGGGATGCAAAATCTTGATTCCAATGCCTTACAAAGAGAGTGTGAGAACGGAAAATTACAGGCCAATTTTACTCAAGAGCAAAACTCCTAAAAAAAGTAGTACCAACCTGAGGCCAGTAGCGCATAAAAATAATAATTTACTAGGACTGAGTTGGGTTTATCCTAGAATTATAAGGGTGTTTTAATATTATTAATCTATAAGTGTTATTCATTACATTAAAAATTTTATTTAGAGAAAACACATTATCTTTTCAATAGATGCAGAAGTATTTGATATATAACATCTGATTTTTTAACTGTTGGTAAACTAGAAATAGAAGGGAAATTTCTTACATAATAAAGGCTATCTACCCTAAACCTTTAGAAAACTTTATTCTTAATGGGAAACTTTAGTATTTCCTTTAAAATAACGAATGAGGCAAAGATGCTCACCACCACTGCTCCTCTTCAAAGCCAGAGTGGCGGTCCCAGCCAATGTGTAAGACAAGAAAACGAAATAAAACACATTAGGATTAGAAGGCAAGAAATGTGCATCATTCACAGATTATATGCTTATTTATACAGAAACCCCAGAAATCTACAAATAAAGTGGTAGAATAAGAGATTTAACAAAGTTGCTAGATTTTTAAAACAATATATAAGAGGGAAAGATATCTTTTCTTGTAGGGGAAATATAAATTATATTTAGGAGATTAATTTTAAAATATATATCCTTTAAACTTGCAACAAACACATAAGGTAACCAGGACTAAGACACTTTCATGAATAGGAAAACTCAGTAATTAAAGATGTCAATTTCTTCTATAAAATCAATACAACTCCAATCAAAATCACAACGGGATTTTTGTGCATCTAGACAAGCTAATTCTAAAATTTATTAGAAGAGCAAAAGCCCAAGAATAGAAACTGCTAGCAAACAATAATAATAATGATAATAATAATAATAAAGTGAGAGGATTTGCTTTACCAAATGTCAAGATTTGCAAAGGTAAAGTAACTGAGACAGGGCGGCAATGACACAAGGATGATCAAACGGACCAATGGAAAACAAGGAAAGCCTCAAAACAAACCACAAACGTATGTAATTTTACATGCGACACAGATAGAAGCAGCGTTGCAGATCCCTGGGGAAAGGGAGAGTTATTCAATAAGTGAGAAATTGCATATTCACTTAGAAAAAACTGAAATAGGATCCTTTCCCCAAATCGTAAATGACATCAGCCCCAGATGGATAAAAGCCTTAAATATGAAAGGCAAATCTTTTAAACTCATAGATGAAAATATGAGAGAATATCTTTACGACCTCAAAACAGGAAAGTCTTTCTTCAACAAGATAAAAAGCATCAACCATAAAAGAAAATATTCATAAATTCAATTACATTAAAACTAAACTTTTCTCCATAAAGGCTTCACAAAGAAAATGAAAAGACAAGCCACCAACTGGGGGAAGTTATTTGCAACATTCACCACTGACAGCCAGTTGAAAACATGAGGTAAAGACATGAACAGCCATTTCTCAGAAGTAGAACATGAAAGACCAATCAACGTATGGAAAGAAGATCAAACTCATTAATAATCAGTAAAATGCAAATTAGGACAACATGAGCTACAATTTTACACCATGTTGGCAAAAATGAAGTCTGACATATTGAGAGTTGGTGAGGATCTGGATCAACAGGAATTTTTACACTTAGCTGATGGGACGTAAATTAGTGCAAGCATTTTAGAAAACAAGATGGTGCCACTTGTAAGACTGAGCACTCGCATATCATGCTTGCCTAGCATTTTTCCTGAAGAAACTCATGAATTTATGCATCAAGAAAGATGTACAAGATCCCTGGCCGAGTAGCTCAGTTGGTTGGAGCATCATTCCTGCAACTAAAAAGTTGCCGGTTTGATTTCCGGTCAGGGCACACAGGTAGGTTGCAGGTTCAAACCCACTGTGAGACTGAGGAATATTAACCTTGTGCGGAAGCCAGTGCGCATTACATGAACAACGGGTAGTGTGGGACGCACATTTAGAAAACTAAAAGGTAAATTTTCTTTGTTCCCTCTCCTTCTCTCTCTCTTTCCGCTTTCCTCTTTCTCTAACAACAATAAACATATTCTCAGACTTAAAAAAAGAAAGAAAAATGTACAAGAACATTCCTAGTAACAAAAACAGTGGAAACTCTCACAGCACCCACTAATAAGAAATGAATAAAACTAATTTTTGATATAATTACACAATGAAAGCTACAAAGAAAAAAATGAATAAGCTTCAATCACCCATGGCAACATGGCAGAAATATGATGTTGAGTGGGGAAAAAAAGTTGCAAGACTGCATTCAGTATAACAGCATTTTAATAAAGTTAAAAAACAAGCAAAGCAAACAATATATTGTTTACAGACACATACCTACGTGACAACTATATTTTTAAATAGAAAGGAAAGAATAAGTGTAAAACTCAAACTGAGGGCCCAGCAGACAGGGAGGTAGAATTCACAAGTGGGTGAAAGAAAAGCTACGGTGGATGTTCCAGACCTGTGCTTTCCAGTATGGTGACCATTAGCCACATGTGGCTCTTCGGGTTGATATTTAAATTAATTAAAATTAAGTCAAATTTAAAATTCGGTTCCTCATTCATCCTAGCCAAATTTCATGTGCTAAATAGCCACATGCGGCCAGTGACTGCTCTACTAGACAGCACAGATTTACAGTACATTTTCTTTTTCTAATCATTGTTGTTCAATTACAATTTTTTCCTAATTTCTGTTTCTGATATTTCATTGTTGGTATACAAAAATGTTGATTTCTGAATATTGACTTTGTATCCCGCTCTTTTGACAAATTCGCTTATTAGGTTGAGCAGTTTTTTGGTGGAGTCTGTAGGGTTTTCTATGTACACTATCAGGTCATCTGCAAACAGTGACAGTTTTACTTCCTCCTTTACGATTTAAATGCCTTTTATTTCTTTTTCTTGTCTGATGGCTGTGACTAGAACTTCCAATACTATGTTGAATAGAAGTGGTGAAAGCGGACATCCTTGTCTTGTTCCTGATCTTAGTCAGAAAGCTTTTAGTTTTTGCCCATTGAGTATGATGTTGGCTGTAGGTCTCTCATATATTGCCTTTATTATGTTGAGGAATGCTCCCTCTACTTCACTCTGCCTAGTGTGTTTATCATAAATGGGTGCTGTACCTTATCAAATGCTTTTTCAGCATCTAGTGATATGTTCATGTGATTTTTGTCTTTCCTTTTGTTTATGTGATGCATTACATTTATTGATTTGTGAATATTGTACCATCTTTGTATCCCTGGAATGAATCCCACTTGATCATGGTGTATGACCTTTTTAATGTATTGCTAGATGCAGTTTGCCAATATTTTATTGAGGATTTTAGCATCTATGTTCATCAGCGATATTGCCCGATAGTTTTCTTTCTTTGTTGTGTCTTTGCCTGCTTTTGGGATTAGGATGATGCTGGTCTCATAAAAAGAGTTTGGCAGCCTTCCCTCTTCCTGAATTTTTTGGAATAGTTTGAGAAGGATAGGGGTTAGCTCTTCCTTAAATGCTTTGTAAAATTCTCCTGTGAAAATGTTTGATCCAGGGCTTTTATGTGCCTGGAGTGTTTTGATTACTGCTTCAATTTCACCAGCAGTTACTGGTCTGTTCAGGCTTTTTGCTTCTTCTTGATTCAGTTTTGGAAGATTATATATTTCTAGAAATCTGTTCATTTCACACAGCTTTTCAAATTTCTTGGCTTACAGTTGTTCATAGTAATTTCTTACAATCCTTTGTATTTCTCTAGTATCAGTTGTAATTTCTCCTCTTTCATTTCTGATTTTATTTATGTGGGTCCTCTCTTTTTTTCTTGATGAGTCTGGTTAAAGGCTTTCCAGTTTTGTTTATCTTTTCAAAGAACCAGCTCCTGGATTTATTGATCCTTCTAATTGTTCTTTTAGTCTCTGTGTCATTTAATTCTGCTCTGGTCTTGATTATTTCCTTCCTTCTACTCACTCTAGACTTTGTTCATTGTTCTTCCTCCAGTTCTTGTAAATGTAGGGCTACGTTGTTTATTTGAAATGTGTCTTTTTTAGGTGGGCCTGTATTGCTGTGAACTTCCCTCTCAGGACTGCCTTTGCTGTATGCCATAGGTTATGGGCTGTTTTGTGTTCATTTTCATTTGTTTCCAGAAACTTTTTTATTTCTTCCTCATTATTAACCTGTTCATTGTTTGATAGCATGCTATTCAGTCTCCATGAACACAAATGTTTTTTAGTTTTTTCCTTGAGGTTGGTTTCTAGTTTCAAGCCCTTGTGGTCCAAGAAAATGCTTGATTTCAATTTTCTTGAATTTGCTGAGGCTTATTTTGTGTCCTATCATGCGGTTATCTTTGAAAATGTTCCATGTGCATTTGAAAAGAATGTGTATTTTGCTTCTTTGACATGAAAGGTTCTGAATATATCAGTTAAGCCCATTTGACCTAGAGTGTCCATCAGAGCCACAATATCCTTGTTGATATTTTATTTGGAAGATCCATCCATTGTTGACAATAGGGTGTTAAAATCCCCTATTATAAGTGTGTTGCTGTCTATATCTTTCTTGAAGTCCTCCAAGATTTTCCTTATATATTTGGGTGCCCCTGTGTTAGGTGCATATAAGTTTACAATGTTTGTCTTCTTAATGAAGTCTTCTTTTGAGGATTATGAAGTGTCCTTCTGTGTCTCTTTTTATGGCCTTTGTTTTAAAGTCTATTTTGTCTGATATAAGTATTACTACCCTTGCTTTTTCTTCCTGTCTATTTGCTTGGAATATTTTTTCTAACCCTTAACTTTCAGTTTGTGTAGGTCTTTTGTTCTGAGGTGGGTCTCTGGTAGGCAGCCTATGTGCAGATCATGTTTTCTTATCCAGTCAGCTACCCCATGTCCTTTAATTGGAGCACTTAATCCATTTAAAGAAAACATGAAAAAAAGGTTATTATTGATAATCTTTAAATTTAAGGTTATTATTGATAGGTACTTATTCATTGCCATTTTCCCCTTTGTACCTGTGTTCCTCTCTCTCTCACTCTTTTACTTCATCTTCTTAAAGCAGTCCATTTAGCATCTCATACAGAGCTGGTTTGGAGGAGATGTATTCTTTTAGCCTACTTTCATCTGGGAAACTCCTTATTTCATTTTCCATTTTAAATGAGAGCCTTGCTGGGTAGAGTAGTCTTGGTTGCAGGCCTTTGGTTTTCATTACTTGGAATATTCCTTGCCAATCCCTTTTTGGCTTGGAGCGTTTCCACTGAGAAGTCAGCTGCTGGTCTTATTGGGGCTCCCTGGTATGTTACTTCCTGTTTCTCTCTTGCTGCCTTTAAGATTCCCTCTTAGTCTTTAAATTTTGCAATTTTAATTATGATGTGTCTTGTAGTGGGCCTCTTTGGATTCATCTTAATTGGCACCCTCTTTGCTTCCTGGACTTGTGTGACTTTTTCTCTCATCAAATTAGGGAAGTTTTCCATCATTACTTTTTCAAACAGGTTTTCTATGCTGTGCTCTTCTTCTCCTTCTGGTATCCCCATTATACGGATATTATTATGTTTCATGTTATCCTACATTTCCCTTAACACCTCTTCATTCTTTCTGAGTCTTTTTTCTTTTCTTGCTCTTTCTGGAAATTTTTTTCTACCTTGTCATCCAGCTCACTGATTCAATCCTCTGCTTCATCCAGCTTGCTTTTGATTCCTTCTAGTATGTTCTTCAATTCAGAGATTGTATTCTTCATTTCTTCCTGGCTCTTATTGATAGTTTCTATGTCCTTTTTCATGCTGATGTAGTTCACAGTAAGTTCATTGTAGCTTCCCTGTAGTTTTTTTGTAATTCTCACTGAGCTCATTGAACTTCCTTATAACCATTGTTTTGAGCTTAATATCTGATAGTTTACTTGCTTCAATTTCATTTAGCACTCTTTCTGGGTATTCCTCCTTTCCCTTCAATTGGGAGTTGTTTCTTCATTTCTCTGTTTTAGAGGAGACTCTTCTTGTTTGCCTCTGCTTCTTAAATTGATCTGCTTTGATTCCCTGTCTTTGTGGTGTGAACTTCTATGGTAGGAGACCTGTATGATTCAGTGGTACAGTTTCCTTGATCTTCTGAACTTGATGCTCTTGGGATGCCCTTTATACCATTTATGTTGGTTCTCTGGATGTAACTGGATTTTGACTGTCGTTCGGTTATTCTTCGGTGGGTCCTTCACTCCAGCTGGTTGTCTGAAGGTCACTCCACCCACCACGTCTTGTATGCTGTTGTGCAGGTGCTTCCAGAACAAAACTACAAAACCAAGGAAAAAAACCCACACCCGCAAAAATAACTTCCACCTGCAATTCCACTATCAATAGCAAATCAACCAGTATTAATAAGGGTATAAAGATATTAAGACTATTATAAGAAAGGAGAGCAAATAAGAAATGACATACTGAAAGAAAAATGATTTTGAGAGGGTGGGTGGAGGAGCACTAATAAGAGTAAGGAATTGGAGCAATGTGAAGAAAGTAAAATTTACATCATAAATAAAAAAGTAAAAGAAGAAGGCAGAATAGAGTAAGAGAAGGGAAGCTTATAGTATTAGGTTTAAACAGAAATTTTATTTTTTTTAAAGATTTTATTTATTTATTTTTAGAGAGGGGAAGGGAGGGAGAAAGAGAGGGAGAGAAACATCAATGTGTGGTTGCCTCTCACGTGGCCCCCACTAGGGGCCTGGCCTGCAACCTAGGCATGTGCCCTGACTGGGAATCGAACCTGAGACCCTTTGGTTCACAGCCCGCGCTCAATCCACTGAGCTACGCCAGCCAGGGCTTAAACAGAAATTTTAAAAAATAAAATAAAGTGAGAGAGAGAAAGAAAAAGGGGAAAAAGTAAATAAATAATAAAAAATAGGGAGTAAGTTGGAGAAAAAGATCCACCACAACACTATCAACAACCAATAAGCTAAAATTAATATAGGTAGGATGAGAATAAGAGGGAAGAAAGAAAGAAAGAAAGAAAGAGCGAGCTTAAGAGATATCTAGAGGAAAGGGAAGTGACTTTGAGATGATAGAAGGAGAGGTAATACTAAGAGTGAGGAATGAAAACTAGGCTAAGACAGAGAAAAGCTAAAATTTGAGTTGAAAAGAAAAAGAAAAATAAAGGGGGCAGGATGAAAGATAAAAAATTAAAAAGGCTAAGTTAGGGAAAAATTAAAATTTGAGATAAAAAAAGAGTAGGAGAGGGGAACAGTAAAATTTCAGATTTGAAATATAAAAATAGTGAAGATCTAGAGATAAAATTGAAAAAACACAACAGCTACCCTATCCACAACCAGTGAGCAAAGAATGCTAAAGGTGGAGAGAGAGCGCAGGTATTTTAAGAATGGGAAAAGGAATGTGAGATGACCATTGACAAGAAAATTGATTTTGACAGGGTGGAAGGGGGAGAAATAGTAAGAGTGCAGAATGGAGACAAGTTGTAGCAAGAGAGGAAACAAAATTTAAAATGAAAATAATAACAAGAAAGAAGGTAAAACGGGGTAAGATAAGGGAGGGCAAAATATGTGAATTGAAATAAACCATAATATAAAATCTAGGGACTTACTATGCACAGACTTGGAGGACAAGAAGTGAGTGTTAAAAAGCTATGCAGGGAAGAAATTATCACAAATCACAGAGAAGACCATAGTGGATTTTGTCTCAGTAACATCTAGTATTTACCACTATTGTTTCTTTCTGGATCCACCTCTAGCGATCAGATGGTGACCCTGTCTGGCTTTAGGCAGCCTGTTCCAGACTTCCAGGGATCTAGTCTCTGTGGCTGTGTCCTTCAGTTGTTAATGTAGTCACCCTGCACACGGCAGTCAGGCTTAAGCACCACAGGGTGAGGCAGAGTCACTCCTGGGGGTGGGGCTATTATTTCCCCTCCGGCTGCTGCCATTTGGAGGGGAGTCGTCTGCCTGAGCCGCTTGGTCACTGCAGTTTAGGGGATGACTCAGCACTTGGATCCCTGAGGCTACTCTCTCAATTCTCTCCCCAAAGCCTCCATCCCTAGTCTCTCCTCAAGCGTCTCTAGTCCACTCTGCCCCACCCCTTTGCCAGAGCCCAGGGTAAGTGGGTGCAAATGAAAATTTATGCATTGGCCCTTTAAACAGCTCTTTGTGTCTCCAGCTGTCCATCTCTGGCAGAGAGCAACTCTGCCACTTTTTGTAGCTGGATGTTTATCTGTGTACTTTTTGGGCTCTGGTGCTCTAGGCTTGGGAATCCAGCTTAGGGTTTAGTCCCCACACTTCTCAGGGGGTTCTAACTGGCCGCTTAAAAATCCCTCCCGCACTTCACCTGCCACCCATGGGCTCTCAGCCAGCCCTCTCGCATCTCCACTGTACTCCCTACCTGTCATGTTGTGCTGAAGCTGAGTCCTGTCTGTCTCTGGTTATAAGGTTTCTCTCTCACTATTGTTCAGTTGTTTGTTCCAGGTGATTTCTCCACAATTTAGTTGTAATTCCAGACTGGTCCTGGGAGGTGGTTAGTGTAACTTCCACTCACTCCTCTACCATCTTGGATCTCTTTAGAGGATATTTTCATACCACACAAATTTCTATTGGACTTTGCTCTGTTCTAAAACAAAGGTTGGCAAACTTTTTTATAAATGGCCAGATGGTAAACTCTTTGGTTTTGTGGAACGTAAGGTCTCTGTCATGACCATTCCATTCTGTTGTCGTACCTTAAAAGCAGCCACAGATAATAGGTAAACGAATGGATGTGACTCTGTTCCAATATATTCTTATTTACCAAACAGTCAGTGGGCCAGATCTGGCCTATAAGCCATAGTTTGTTAACCATTGTTCTGAAACTCAAGTTGGGTGATTGGTTAACAGATGACCATTTCATTATTATGCTTCATAATTTTCAAGCATTCTTACCTATCAAATAGTACATAATATATGTTTAAATATATTTTTGAATTGAAATCTGAATAGTATCTGCAGATTAGATAATATTTTTAACAATGTTAATTTCTTGATTTTTATCATTATATCATGATGGTGCAAAAAAGTATCCTTGTTTTTAGGAAACACATGAAGGAAGTACTTAGGGGTAATGGAGAATCATATATACAACTTACCCTCAAATGTTTCACAAAAATGTAAAAATACATAAATGTGTGTATATCTACATGCACATATTAGTCTGCTAGGGCTGCCATAACACATTATCATGGACTGAGTGGCTTAGACAACAGGAATTTATTTTCTCAGTTCTGGAGGCTAAGAGTCTAGGTTCAAGGTGTTGGCAGAATTGGTTTCTTCTGAGGCCTCTCTCCTTGGCTTGCAGACGGCCACCTTCTCCCTGTTTCCTTGCGTGGTGTGTCCCTGGTGTCTCTTCCTCTTTTTATAAGAACACCAGTCATATTGGATTAGGGCCATTAAAATAGTTTCAAATTAACTTAATCACCTCTTTAAAGATCTTATCTCCAAATATAGTCACATTCTGCTCTATTTGTTGAGTTGGGACTTCAACATAGGAAGTTGGGAGGGACACAATTTAGCCAGTAACAGATAGATAGGAAGGTAGATAGATAGATTATATATATTTATATTTATATTTGTATATATCATAAATAATATATAATATATTAAATTATTGTTGTCTATTAAATAAATTATTGTGTATCAAATATAATATATTATACATAATATAATATATACTATGTTAAATATAATAAATACAATAAATCTGTTCTGTATAATAATTATATTATTATATATAATAAATTATTATATATTGAATATATATATAAGCAAATTTGGTAAAATGTTAAGGATTTGGGTGAAGTATAGACAGAAGTTTTCTGAACTATTCTTGTAACTTTTCTACAGACCAGATCTCAAAATTAAGAGCTTAAAAACACATACATATATAGCTGCACATACTTATGTTAGGGTTAAAAATTACAATTATAATTTTCTAATAACATACTTCGATAAAAAGTTTATGTTTTAAAAACCATTAAGTCAAAAGGAACAACAGGAGGTTGACATTGGCAAACGCAGACCCAGCTGAGTAAGGGGAGGAATGTGGTCATCGGGAGGTTGTGGGTGATCTGGAGAGAAGCATTCCTGTGGAGTGATGTGAGGGAAGCCGGATTAGCTCGGGCGGTAACAGCGTGGACATGGCAAATGCTGACAACTCTTTACAGTAATGTGGCTGGGAGTGGGCGGGGAAAGAGAGGGAAGTACCAAAAAGGAGATTGTGTTGGAGGAATGGGAAGAACTGGATCCTGGAGAAATGCTGCTGGCAGAACCGTGAAGCAGGAGACCCAGGAGCAGCATGGCACAGACCTAGTGGCTATGCATACAGAGCGGGCACCAAGCTGCCAGGGCTCAGAACCAGATCTTGGCTCTGCTACTTTGCCGCTCTCTTGGTTTCCCATCTTTGATATGGGGTAATGGTGACAACAGACCCTACCCCACAGAGCAGCCATGAACATTAAGCTAACGAATGCAAAGTACTTAAAGCTGTACCCGCCACCCAGGAAGCACTCAGCAGAGGAAGTTATGATAGTTATCATTAGTATGAAAGCAGAGGGAGAAATGATGGTAAAGATCACTAGGGAAAGGGGAGGTGATGGTGAGGTCCATGTTGTTGCTATGGTGTTGGTGGCTGAAGTGGAGAAGCCCCTGGAGATGACTGGACAACCAGAGTGTGGGTGCCTTGTCCATGTAGCTGGTAAGGCCCCCACATGCTGTCAGGATGGTAGTGGAGAGGAAGACTATGGGGCAGGCATCCAAGTCAAGAGAATGAGACCGAGTGACTAGAGGCTGGGTGAAGAGAGTGACAGGGAAGTAGAGTGTGAGCACAGCTTTGCAGGCAATTCACATGAGGACACAGGAGCCACCCGTGGAGACAAGCCTGGAATGGAATAAGAGGAAATCCACCCACGCCCCTGGCTCTTGTTTACCTGGACGTGGGAAGAGGGAGCTGCCTCCAGTCGTAAGGGCTGCTGGAAAGTGGTGTGGTATCCTTAGGGAGGAAGTGCTGTGAGAGCTGGAGGGTATGAAAAGTTTGTTTGTCAAAGACCATAACAACCTGCTTTTTATTCACATGCTATCCTCATACCTAAGTGCAGGGTCTGGTTGATAGTAGGTGCTCAAAATTTTTGCTGGGTTAATGAGTCGGTGGGTGGATGGATGAGTGCATGGGTGGCAGGTGGATGAATGAATGGGTCTGATGAGTAGATAGATGCGTGGATGGATGATGGATGAGTAGGTGGCTGGATGAGTGAGTGGGTAGATGGATGGATGGGTGGATGAATGGGTGAGTGAGATGATGAATGTAAAGAAGAGTGAGAAAGTGGACCGTGAGAGTGGGTGAATAAATAAACGAATACATTTGATACACTGGACCTTCTAGGAAATATAGAAAAACAGCCTGGGAAGTCAGAGAGGTGATAGAGATAATATATCAGGCCTTCCCCAGAAATCCAAATCACTCATAAAAACAGCTATATCCACAAGGAGACTGCAAAAGCCAACATCCCTCCGCTCCCTGCTGCCCCTGGGCCCGAAGGCTTCTCTGTGGGCAGAAGTCCCGCATCTGCCGTCCCTGGGTCTAGACCAGAGGGCAGAGGACATGGAACTAAGGGAGCACTGGCTACCTCCGGGGACCTCCTTCCCTCTCAGGATCTGGCCAGGCACCTCAGGAAGCAGGGGAGAATGCAAACCCCAGTCATCGCAGAGGTTACGGGCCTGCTTTCACCTCTCTCTTGCTTTAAACAGGTCATTTGACTTCCGGCCACTTTTCCTGGCAAGATTTTTAGGGAGAATTGCCCCTGTCTTCTCCCTCCCACCTGCCCACCTCAGTGCCGTGGGGACCTGAACCAGCTGCATGGATCCAGCTCCCTCACCGAAGGAAGCCCATGAGCAGGGCAGAGGCTGGCCTGGCCTGAGGACTCGCGCTGTATCCGCTGCCCCCAACCCATCTGCCACAGGGTTGCAGAGGAGAGAGGTTTCCTCTAAGTCAAGATAAGCATCTGAGCTTTATCTCACCTCAGCCTCTGATCCCACCCCCACTCCCACCACCAGGACCATACCCCCTCCCCAGCCACACCGTGGCAGACCAGGCCCGGAGAGCAGAGATAAGGTCCCCTTGGCTAGCCGACCACAAGCTCGGGGTGGGAGGTCTTCCCTTTCACCCAGCTAAGCTAGAACTCTGCTTCCTTCCCTAGAGGTAAAGGCCCCAAGAGAGCATCTGGACAACCATCCCAGCCTTTTGGCAGCTTGGGGCCCACCTTTCACCCTCCAGCACTCAGCATTGATTACGTCCTAATTGATTCATCTCTCATGGGGGAGAAGGGCACCAATCAAAGAGAAAAAAAAAACCCCTGCCTGTCTGTGCACCAGGGAAACAGGAGAGCACAGTGTTGCCTGCCAGGGGTTGGAAGAAACTCCTCCCAACCTCCAGACAGGCAACCTGATGGCCACTGGGGACCCCTCAGGCCGGAAGGCCCAAGTCCAACACCGTAATTGTTCAGCACACTTTCACAGATACCTCCTCCATGCCAGGGCCCATCCTGGGTGCTTGGGCCACAGATCCAGTCCCTGCCTTCGCAGAGAACCTGGGAGCCCAAGCAAGCCACACCCAACCCACCCTGGGAAATCCAGGGGAGCTTCAGAGAGGAGGTGACATGCAACTGGGTTTTAAAGGGTGAAAGGGACTCCTCAGACACAGAAATAGGGAGAAGGGCACTCCAAGCAGCAGGAATGGTGTGGGAAAGGCCTAGAGCCATGAAGAAAGAGCACACGCAGGATTGGACAGTCACAGTAAAGGGAACGGCTGGAATGAAAGGGAAGATGAGGCTGGGGAAGGGAGCAGGGAGAGACGAGGAGGATCAGGGGCTGGTTCTGAAGTCCTCGAGGCCATGAGGAAGACTTGGAACTCTAGCCCATGGGCAGCAAGGAAACGGAGGGTTTTCAGCAGGACAGTGACACGCTAGGGCTTGTTTCAGAAGAAGCTCTTCAGCTGAGTTTAGCAAGGGCAGTATCCTAGGAACAAAGTCAGGGGACCAGGAGGAGGGCTCTGGGGTCATCCCAAGGAGCACCAGTGGTCACCTGCCTCCTGAGATGGCAGTGAGGTAGGAGAAAGGGGGCAAAACCCACAGGGAGGGTTGATAGGCAGGATGCGGGGCATGGGGGGCATAGAGAAGTCCAGGTCAAATCCAGGTTTCCAGATGCCACTCACCAGGACAGAGAAGCAGGTTTTCAGGAGAAAACGTGGAGGAGTTCAGTTGGGGGCCTGTTTAGTTTGGGATATCGGTGGAGTACCAAGGGGTAGATGAGAATCTGAGAGGCAGGGCTGGGAGGCGCTACCCAAGGTCGTGCAGGGTCAATATCATCCCTGGGTCTAGAATGCAGGCCTGTCCCTACCTACCCGCACCTCACCATTCCCAGGCCTGGGCTTCCTCCTTCTGCCTCTTTTATGGCCTCCATACACACTCTTCCCCTCCCAGCCTCCATGCCTCTGCTCTTGCTGTTCCTCTGCCCAGAATACTCTTCCTTCCTTCCTCTGTAAAAATCCTACCCATCCCTCAAGTTCCAGCTGGGGTCCCACCTCAGCCCAGGGGCTGGAGTAAAGATCCAGGCTCAGAGGTGGGGGAAGAGGGTAGGGGATTGTGAGAGCAAGTGCAGAGACCTGATTTAGAGCCCAGCTCTGCTGCAAGCTGGTTGTGTGACATGGGGTAGGTCGCTTTCCCTCTCTGGGCTTCGGTTTCCCACCCCTTCAGAGGAGAATTAGGAAAGGCCCTTGGCCCCAAGGAGCTCACAGTCTAGAAAGGGCCATAAGGCAAAACATGATCAGTGACTTTAGAGGTATATCGAACACCTGAATTATGCACATGGGAAGAAGTCTCCGGAGAAAGACTGAGTGGTGTTTTCTCTGAGCCTTGAAGAATGGAGGAAAATTCAACAAGGAGAGGCAGAGGCAGAGGAGAGCACCCCAGGCAGAGGGAACACGCTATGCCGGCAGGCAAAGAGTTCAGGGCGTGTTCAAGGAAGAATGAGTATTGAGATTCTGGTTTCTTTCTGAGTCAACAGCTTGGGCTTTTTGTAAGCTGGCCACCCAAGCCAGGCAGCCTCCAGTAAACACCTGTTTGCACAATCGAGGTCACACACAGAGAGGTGTTTGCACAATGACCTGTTTGCACAATCTCAGCCGACTGCTGTATTCCAGCCAAGCCAACCCCTGGGGGACGAGCACTGCCACCACTTCCGGGTACTCACCCTGGCTGGCCCACCTGCTCCTGCCTGGGCCCCTCTAGAACAGGCAGCCCCTTGACTCATCCGCAGCCCCACAGGTCATGTGCAATAGCAAAAACTGAAACCCTCCGACCCTCCTCAGGGCTCCCTGACTGGGGTTTTCCAGCCCACGAGGGAAGCCCTGTCCAATGCAGGAGAGGGCGGGGCCAGAAGGGCCGGAGGAGGAAGTATCCACAAAGCAGGCACCGGGTGTGTGTGGAGGGGATGACTCCACATCTGTCTCGTGCTTTTCATCTCACCAGAGTAAACACTTATTGAGCATTTACTATGTGCCTGGCTCCATTCCACAAGCATCGCATGCATTAGTTCACTGATTTCTCTCAAGAATCCCATGAAGTAGAATCTATTATAATCCTCGTTTTATTTTTTTAACTTAAAACTTTTATTTTTATTTTTTATTATTATATTTTATTGATTATGGTATTACAGTTGTCCCATTTCTCCCCCATCATTCCCCCCACCCTGCAAACCCTCTCCCACCCACATTCCCCCCTTTAGTTCATGTCCATGTGTCATAAGTTCTTTAGCTTCTACATTTCCCATACTATTCTTGCCCTGCCCCTGTCTATTTTCTACCCACCGTCTATGCTACTTATTCTCTGTACCTTTCCCCCCCTCCTCCTCCCACTCCCCTGTTGCTAACCCTCCATGTGATCTCTATTTCTGTGTTTCTGTTTCTGTTCCTATTCTAGCTGTTTGCTTAGTTTGCTTTTGTTTTAGGTGTGGTTGTTAATAGCTGTGAGTTTGCTGTCTTTTCACTGTCATATTTTTTATCTTCTTTTTCTTAGATAAGTCCCTTTAACATTTCATATAATAAGGGCTGGGTGATGATGAACTCCTTTAACTTGACCTTATCTGAGAAGCACTTTATTTTCCCTTCCATTCTAAATGAAAGCTTCGCTGGATAGAGCAATCTTGGTTGTAGGTCCTTGACTTTCATGACTTGGAATACTTCTTTCCAGCCCCTTCTTGCCTGGAAGGTCTCTTTGGAGAAATCAGCTGACAATCTGATGGGAACTCCTTTGTAGGTGACTGTCCCCTTATCCCTTGCTGCTTCTAGAATTCTCTCCTTCATTTTAATCTTGACTAATGGAATTACAATGTGCCTTGGTGTGTTCCTCCTTGGGTCCAACTTCTTTGGGACTCTGAGCTTCCTGGACTTCCTGGAAGTCTATTTCCTTTGCCAGATTGGGGAAGTTCTCCTTTATTATTTGTTCAAATAAGTTTTCCACTTGTTGTTCTTCCTTCTTCCCTTCTGGTACCCCTATAATTTGGATGTTGGGACATTTAAAGATGTCTTGGATGTTCCTAAGCTTCTCCTCATTTTTTTTGAAGTCTTGCTTCTTCATTCTTTTCTGATTGGATGTTTGTTTCTTCTTTCTGGTCCACTCCATTGATTTGAGTCCCAGTTTTCCCCCCATCTCTATTGGTTCCCTGTGCATTTTCCTTCATTTCATTTAGTGTAGCCTTCATTTGTTCATCTTATTTGTGACCAAAACCAACCAATTCTGTGAGCATCCTGATCACCAGGACTTTGAACTGAGCATCTGATAGGTTGGCTATCTCTTCATCACTTAGATGAATTGGCTCCGGGGCTTTGATCTGTTCTCCCGCTTGAGCCTTTTTTGTTTTGTTTTGTTTTGTTTTGGTCTGGTCGGGGCTGTTACGTACTGAGGGGCGGAGTCTTAAGTGTTCCCGCAGGCAGGGCAGCCCAGTCGCTGGGTTGTGACGCTATATGTGGGCGTGGTGTCTTGGTGTTTTTAGGTTTTATTTCCCAGGGTAGGGGCCCTGGGTTTCGAGTTCTGTCTCGTTCCCCATTTTTGCCTGGTTTATCTGCACGCGAATGTGGGACTGCCTGGTCAGCCAGCCGCCTTGCACCTGGGTCCTGCTAGCCGTCTCCTGCCGTCCGGGGTCCACCAGCAGCTGCCTGAGTGCCCAGGTCACCAACCGCTTCCTCCTGCCGCAACTCCGCCCCTCTTACCGGTCTGTATGAATCGTTGTCGGACCTCCGTACAGTTCAATTTTCTCTAAGTTCTGGTTGTTTTCCTGTTTCTAAATCCTTGTTGTCCTTAATTTTGGTTGTGCGAGGAGGCACAGTGTGTCCACCTATGCCTCCATCTTGGCCAGAAGTATAATCCTCATTTTAAAGATGATGAAACTGAGACTCAAAGAGGTGAAACAACTTGCCCAGGGTTATACAGCTAGTAGGTGGCAAACCAAAGAAGTCTGACTCTTCAGCCCCTGCTCCTAACCATGTTACACTCTCATGACCCGGCCTGAGGTCTAACTTTCATCTCTGCAGCTACACCTCAATTTCCTGGGGCAGGTCCAAAATGGTGAATGCAGCGCGGAGATCAGTAAAACCTTGTTCTGAAATACTGAACTATACTGGGGGTGAAAAGCAACGGAATTTTGTTGAACACCTATTACATGCTGGTTATTGTGTAAGGCTCCCATAGCTCATTTAATCCTCACAAAAGCCCTGGGAGGAGTCCTTATCCCTGTGGCAGATAAGAAAATGGCGTTTGAAGAGGGTAAACAACTTCTCCAAGATTCCACAGCTCCGTAATATACTCTGAGAATCCCCTGCTGTGGTGGCCTGTGCTGCGCTGAGCCTGGAGGCAGAGACGGTTTCCATCCTCAAGGAGTCCACAGCCTAAAGGAGGAGGCAGACAGCCCCAGGCCACTGCAGTATTACAGGATCACCAGGAAAGACTCTCGGAGCAGGGTGCTCAGCAGAGTTGCATCGTAGGCAGGACTGCCTAGCCTCGCTGGAGGTAAGGGAATCAGTGAGAACAGAGGTGTTCCAGAGCCTGAGGCAGGCAGGAAAACATAAGCAAATTCTGCCTGAAGTGTGTGACTAGAGCGTGAAGTGGTGGCCTGGGGAAATGGAGACAGATAAGCAGAGGGAGGAGGTGCTGAATCACAGGGGATCTTGACTGTATGATTAAGGAGTTAGGATGGGATGAAGGTACCCGGAAGAAGGGGGACCAGCGTGGTCAGATGTGTGTGTGTGTAGGAAACTCACTCTGCAGGATGCTGGCAGAGATTGGAGGAGCCCAGTGAGCAGGTTGGTACATCCCTGTGAAGGATGCAGAGACCTGACAAAGGCAAGGAGAGGAGGTGGAGTCAGAATCATGGACAGGACAGGGCTCCATAAAGGCAGGAACTAAAGCTGTTTTTGCACACCACTGTACCCCGGCACCTGCTCTAGGACCATGTTTTCTGAATGATGAACAAAAGGCCCATTCTTCTTCATTCTGAACCGCTTGGTGTGGGATGTGGAGAGGGGGTGTGAGGGACCTGGGGGAGTAGGGATAGTGAGTTATTTACCAAGATGAGGCACGTGGGGGTTGGACCTAGGTTTGGGGAAGTGGAGGAAGATCGGTCCACTCAATCCATTCATTCAACAAACCCGTATTGAGGGCTCACTATGGGACAGGTAGTGTTGTACACACTCCAGATAATGTTTTAAATAAAAGAGACTAAAATCCTTGCCTTCATGGAGCTTCCATTCTACTGGGAGAGGAGGAGCAGGGGCAGTCAATGTCAGATGGAGAAAAGGGATACAGGGGAAAAAAAGAAGTAAGGGGCAGGAGGCTACAACTTTTTTTTTAAGTTTTTTCAGAGAAGGCCTTGATGAGAAGGTGATATTTCAGCAAAGACCTGAAGAAGGGGAGGGAGTGACCCAGAGCATTATTTGGGGGTCAGGGGGTGGAGAGACCAGGCAGAGAAACAGAAAGTGCAAAGACCCTGAGGCAGGAGGAAGCCTAACAAGTTCAAGGAAAACAGAGAGGGAGCACAGCAGGAAGGGAGAGAATTACAGGAGAGGTATCAGGGAGCGAATGGAGATGCCCCGGATTGAAGAGGACCTTGTGATCACTAAGTGAGGTGGAAGCTACTGGGGGTCCGAGCAGAGGATGACGTGAACCAACTTCTGCTTGGTCAGCATCACACTGGCTGCAGGTGGCACAGCGGACCAGTGGGGGGATGAGGATGAGTGGAAGTAGGAGACCAGGGAGGAGGCCATCGCAATGACCTAAGTTTAAGTGATACGGATATTTTCCAACTTTTTGTCATAAAAACATTCCAACGTAGAGTCAAATTGAACTTCACAGTGAATATCCATCTACCCAGGACTCGGGTTATTCTGGTGAAAGAGTCCATGGGACTTGCTGAGCCCACAGGGCCTATGGGACATCTCAGGGGAGTTGCCGCAGACGGTCGAGTATCTCACCCTGGAACCAAAACCGCAGCCCAGGTCCACCCCATCACACCAGACTCAGAAAGCCCGTTGTTTCTAAAAGGATCATATGTTATGGACACTGCTACTCAGCTGGGACCTAACTTTTATTAAAATGTCATTAACACAATAAACTATGAATAGTCTAACACTTCTTCAGAAAAATGCACAGAAAATTATAAACAATTGCAAGGGAAACATAGATGTAGGCAATGAAAGGTATAAAATGTAGTCTAGCTCACTCAGTCAAAAAATGGTCACGCCCCAGCTGGTGTGGCTCAGTTGGTTGGGTGTCATCCTGCAAACCAAAAGGTCACTGGTTCAACTCCTGGTCAGGGTGCGTGCCTGGGTTGTGGGGTCAGGCCCAGGTCCAGGCGCATACAGAAGGCAACTGATAGATGTTTCTCTCTCACTTTGATACTTCTCTCCCTCTCTTTCCCCTTTCCTTCTCTCTAACATCAAAAATAAAATAAAAAATTATTTTTAAATGTTCAGTTTAGCTAGCAGAATCCTTGTGCATAAACATTACTAATTTCCAGCGAGTGGATGAAGGCCTGAGCCCCCTAGGTCTTCCCTCTGTGGTCCCAGAGTCCCCATTTCTCCATCTGCTCGGCCTACAGGCAATGATAGAGAATACACTGTGAAGAGGGGGCAGCGAGGAAGGTGCTTTGTCTCACAAAATCCCCTGCAACCTGGAGCCTGCCCCCCTGAGTATTGCGATCAGGGCCCACGACGCTGGTGTCAAAGAGAGGCTTAGAGCTGAGCAAACCTTCCAGCCAGGGCCTGTCTCTGAGAGATGCTCCCCCAAGGCAAGGGGCATGGGAATGGCCCCCCGCTGGGTTGGAGCCTGGGCCCAACTGGGCCTCAAAGCTCTGAGGTCAGGAAATCCGGAGACAGAGGAGCAGAGGAGGGGAACATCGTTGCCACATCCCCTAGCCCCTTTAAGACCCCAAGGCAGGAAGGCTGCCCAGGCCTCACCAGCTTCCCTCCCAGGCTCCTTCCTGGGAGGAAGGGGCTGCCTGTGCCGCCGCAGCAGGGCAAGGGAGGGAAGGAGGCTGGCAGGTGTTGCAATCCACAGTCCCCGGGCCTGTCAGAGGCCAAGCCATTAACGACGGGGCTGGGGAGAGAAGCCAGACTGCAGCTGTTTTCAGGAACCTGTCTGAAGAGAGCAGAGACCCGGGAGGTCGGGCGGCCGCGGGGCTGCAGGCTCCAGCGTGAGTAGGGGAGCCCCGGGGAGAGCCGAGTCTTGATGAGGGCACCGAGTCCTGTGGCCACTCCCCGCCCCCAGCTCTGCCAAGTGCCAGCATGCAGGGGGCCCAGGCCTGGGCCCAGAACTCCTGCCTTTAGAGCTTGTCCCTTGGAATCAGGAGCCTTGGACACTGAGTCTCTTTTCCTAGAGATGTCCCCAGTTGGGGGGGGAGGGGGACGTTGCATCAGGTAAGTCACGAACAGCCAGCTGGTATCTGAGGACACCAAGGTGAGCAGGGAAGGGCCTAATTGTTTTCCCTCTCTGCGCCTGTCTCTTGGAGCCTCTGGGTCTCCACCCCTCCCTGCCTCTATCTCCGCTAATTCACGCTCCATTTCTCTTTCCTTTTCAGCCCCTCTCTGGCTTGCCTGTGCTCTGAGTTTCTGTCTCTCAGAGGCTCCGTGTGCCTCTCTCTGTCTCTCACGTTTCCCTCTGTCTTTTGAATCTCAGACTCTCTTGGGTATCAGGCTGTTTATCAGCCTCCAAGTGCCTCAGTCTCTCTGCTGTCAGCATCCTTGTCCCTTGGGCTCTTTCCTCTCCCTGTCTGACTCCGTGCCTCTCCTGCCTGTCTTATCCCCACAGGTCCCTCTCAGTCACTTCGGTCTGTGTGAGTGACTTCACATTCTTACTCTTTCTGTCTTCCGTCTCTCTGTTTCTCTGAACCGCATCTGGGAAGGTCTCCCCCCACCCCCAGTTCATTCCCAGCGCCCTCCTCCCTCCCCCCCCCCCCCACCTCCCACAGAAACAATGTCCAGGTGAACTAGAGGAGAAAGAACGGGAAAAGAGGGGTGTGGACTGGAGAAGGGAGGGCACGAGGAGAAGCCTGCGTAGAGGGAAAGGAGAGGGAAGCAGAAAGCGGGGGTGTGCTGCGGGACTCCCAGGGCAGTGCCGGGCGCTCGGACCCAGGACGAGTCCAAAGTGCCCGGAGGAGATGGCTGGAGCCCACGGAAGACTGGAGGGTCGAGGAGCTGCAAGCAGGGGGCCCAGAAATGGGGCCTTGCAGCCACGCAGCATGACATAGACAAAAGCAAGGGGCAGTCCCCAGAGGCTGTGACCACGTAGCCCTTAGGCGGGGCAGGGGGCACTCAGCCATGCTGGTTCCAGGAGGTGGTGCCCAGCTTCACAGCACGTGAAAATAACAGTTACTGAGTGCTGTCTCCTTGCAGGCTCCGTGCTGAGTGCTTTTGTCACGGATCATCTGGTTTCATCCTCACCACAGTCCTGAGAATGGGTGCTATTATTATCCCTCTTTCACAGATGGGGAAACTGAAGCTCGGAAAGTAACTTGTCCAAGGTCACGAAGCTGGTAAGTGGCAGCGCTGTGATTCAGACTGGCTGATCTGACTCACAGCTGGGCTCCCAGCCCCCCTGCCCCAAGAGATGTGACCACGCTCCAACAGGGCCCGGCTCTCACTCAGCTGGGCTGGGGGCACCCTGGGTGGCCATGGGGGACCAAGGACTGATGCCAAGGGTACCAACACTCAGCAACCCAGGGGGAGGAATGCCTGGCCTTTGGGGTTTGGGGTTTGGGGTTTGGTGGCCCGCTCTGGACAGGAGCCGGTGGCGAATGGTCCCTCGCTGGGTGTGGCTGGGCCTGAAGCTGACCCGTGCCAGTGCGGCAAGGGCTGGGGAGGCTCAAAAGCACATGGAGGTAGAAACCAGCACCCCAAAATCTGGGCCAGAGGCTAAATCTTCCCCAGCAAGTGTGTGTGGGGGCCGGGGGAGGTAATCGAACGGTCATGCTATAGTGAGAAGGCCACCAACCTCTGATTGGCAGACTGGGGGCTGGGAACAATGGGGCGGGTTTCTCACCACACAAAGCTGCCTGGCCTAGCGGCAAGCAGAGGCTGAAATCCAGCTTCTTCTCCAGTGGCCAGGTCCTGGTGTGGGGCTGCATCTAGCCAGAGGGAGGGGCACATTTCTCCCGATTAGCAAAAAAGTGGCTTGTGGGCCAGCCACCTGGGGTCCTGATCCTGCAACATGCGCGGATAGACCTAGGCAGGGGGGTCAAACTCATTTTTACTGGGGGCCACATCAGCCTCGCAGCTGCCTTCAAAGGGCCGAATGTAATTTGAGGACTGTATAAATGTAACTACTCCTTAACTAGGGGCAAGGAGCTCGGCACTGCCACCAGATAGAACAAGGTGGAGCGCCGGATTCAGCCCTCGGGCCTTGTGTTTGCCACCTGTGGACTGGGGGTTTGGTTAAGGCCCCTACAAGCGGAAACAGTCTCAGGTATCTGGCCAGTTCTTGTTCACACCTCTATTCGGGAGGGAGAGAAAAGGGAGAGAAGCTTTCTCCCTCGTGAGCACAGGGGATCTGCTGGGACACCGCCTGTGTTCTTGTGGGTGTACGTGCTGGCTCGTCAGCGACTCCCACTGGCCTGACACCAAGAGTGTCGATGAGTGCTGGAGGATCAGGTGTCTGGCCCCAAGATCCCTGATGGGATCAGAGTGGAGGGTTAGCCTGGAAGCCCACCCCCAGCATACTTCCTGAGCTTGGAACTAATGCTCCCTCCACCCAGGGAACTGTCGCCATGACTATAGGATGCCTGGCCCTGGGACACCTGGACCCAGAAGGCCTCCAGAGGTCTGTGCCCAGAATGGAGGGTGTATTAGACCCATTGTGTGTCCCACCTGATATCGTTCCCCCACCTTTCCCTTCAGCCATCGCCAAGGCTTCCCACAGGTGTACACTGACAGCCCCTTGCTGCAGCTGCTCCGTGGAGTTGTCCCTTTTTGCCAGGGAACGTGTCTGACACTTCTGGCACGGCTCACCCTGGAGAACCTGCCTCACACTCATGCATGAGCAACCTGGATGTGCCAGGCGGTTAATACCCCTAGGGACATCCCTAGACCAATGGGGACAGGCGTCGGTGGATAAATGTTTCCATCTTCCCTCCCATTCAAGGGATACACTGTCCCTTGGATGACACTTCTGAGGTGTGTACACAGCTCCTTGGAGAGTTCCAGTAGGACGGAGTCCCAACTGTCCATAGAGGTGACCAGCTTGATGGATGACCTGCCCTTGCATTGGCTTTCCCTTCTTACCTGTTTCATTCTCCCTACTCCTTCACTCTGTTCCTGGGATTTTCCTCAAATAAACTACCTGCATGCAAGCCCTCATCTCAAGCTCCTCTTTTGGGTTGCGGGGCGGGGAGGCGGCGCAGCTAAGACAGAAGGGAAGGGGAGACAGTGCTGTTCCTTGCTGCTCCTTTCCCTGCTCTCTCCTGGAAGGCAAATATAATAATAACAGTAGCTGTCACTCATAGTCATTTCCTGTGTGCCAGGTCTTCCCACCACCCTATGTAGTAAAGGTTGTTACCCCCATTTTGCAGACAAAGAAACTGAGGCTCACGGAGGTCAAGTAACCTGGCCAAAGCCACACCGTGGCAGAACAAGGATTGAGCTCGGCTCTGACTCCAAAGTCCAAGACCTTAACCATCTGCCCACCCCACCTGCCTGCATGTGAACGCTGAGCTGGCACCATGGTGGGGCTGGGAGCCTGGAGCCTGTCCGCAGCTGCTCTGATCCTCCTGCTGCTCCCCAGAAGTGAGTGGGGCCGGGGCTGGGGTGCTGGGGTGAGAGGGGAGTTACAGGGAGAGATATCAAGGGTGAAGGACAGAATCAAGTCCTTGCACTAACACACTGCCCTTGGGGCTCCTGGAGAATCGAGACCGGACCATAGATATGGGATAGCCGGGCTCCCATCTGCAGGCTTTGAGGAAGGTGAAAGGCTGAGCAGGTCAGCCTGGAAAAGGCCAGAGGCCCCAGATCCTGTCTGCCAATTTCCGCCAGGCTGTCAAAAGGAACCTCTGACTTCTGTGCAGTCTTCACAGGCAGCAAAGGGATCAGGGCAGGAGCCATAAGGAGGTAGGTGTCATCCTGAAAGAGGAAGCCCAGGCAGAGTTCTCCTACTATGGAAACTCTAAGAGGTGGAGACCCTCCCGTCTCTGGGGGTGTGCAAGTTGAGGCTAGGATTGACAGGGATCTTGCATGACGGCGGTCAGCAAACTTTGTCTGATAGTAATATTCAGGCTTTGCAGGAACAGGCAGTCTCTGTTGCATATTCTTATTTGGTTTTGGTTTGGTTTTGTTTCATCTCTTTAAAAATGTAAAAGACCACCCTGGCTGGTGTCACCAGTTTGACTCCCAGTCAGGGCATGTGCCTGGGTTGTGGGCCAGGTCCCCAGGAGGGGGCGCATGAGAAGCAACTGCATATTGATGTTTCTCTCCCTTTCCTTCTCCCTCCCTTCCCCTAAGAATAAATAAATAAAATCTTTTTTTTTTTAATTTTTAATGTAAAAGACCTTCTCAGCTGGCAGGCCAAACACAAACAGGCAATCCTCGCCCCATTGTAGAGGACATGGCATCATGTGGAGTTTTGAAGTAAACAGTTTTTGCGAGGCTGCTTCCAGTCTGAAATTCCGGGTCTGGGAAGTAACAAGACCGCATGAACTTGCTCTGTTACCCCAGACAAATTGTTCCTCCTCTTAGGGCCTCAGCATCCCCAACAAGAAAATGGTCCAAAGGACACATGAGAGAGGAGAGAAGGCATGGTGGGCAAAGGGCAGTTCTTTATTCAATACGTATGCACCTCAGGCTACTCTGTGCTAGGTACTAGGAAGACAGAAGTGAGCAAAACAGGCAACATCTCTGGCCTCAGTCTAGCTGGGGACACAGACAAGCAAGTGATCACATGGCTCCCGAAGTGTGAAGGATAGTAAGAGCTTTGGGAAAGTTCAGGGGGCTCGGCCTGGTCTGATTCCCCTCAAGATGCCTAAATGTTAACCAGGTGAAAGAGGGGTGGGAGGAGAAGAGCACCTCCAAAAACAACAGCAGGTGCAAAGATTGGGAGACTGAAGAGAGCATGGTGTTTGCAAGGAGGACGAGAAGCCAGGGTGATAGGAACCAAGAGAGGGTGGTCCCAGCTGGAAATGGGAAGGTCAGGGCAGCAGCCAGGCCATGAGGGCCGAGAGAAGGTGCTGGGTCTTTATCCTAATCCTGGCAGCACACACCCACCTGTCAGATACTGTTCCAAGTGCTTCGCACACGATATCGCATCGAGAGCTTCCAGCAACATAAGGTAGAGACTATTTGTGTCCCCGCCTTACAGATGAGAAACCTAAGCACAGAAAGTCTCAGTGACATACCAGGGTCACAGAGCCAGTAAGCAATAGGATCCGGCTCTAAAGCTAGGCAGTCTGGTTCCAACACCCTTGCTCTTATCCATCCCACAATGCTGCCTTTTGGAGCAGTAACACACCACTGGAGTGCTGTTGTCGAGGTGCTTGTGGAAACACAATCAGATCTGAGTTCTGAAGAGATTGTTGTGGCTTCAGGGTTCTTATCATTCTAATCACTGCTTTCGCCATCCTCAGGGAAGGTCCAGGGAGGGGCCTAGACTCTATCTGGTGGTGTGCTGGAGCAGGCTTGCAAGAGCTAATCGTGCATACCTCTTCCCAAGTTCACATTCAGTGATGTGATGCCGGTAGCTTGCCATCTGCCGTGGTGGGAATATTTCACCAGGGAAAGCAGCCCATACTACAAATAGGGATTGCTTTGCCTCTGCCTATCCAGCTGACGAACTTTTACCTACACGTCACTACCTCTGTCTCCTCCCCAAGAGCCTCCTACAGTCCCAAACACAGCTCCCCATTCCAGTTCCTACAGCTTAGGGGGTGAGGCAAGAAGGTGAGGGCCCTGAGTCTAGAAGTACAAAGGCCTAGCTCCCAGCCCGGCTCCAGCAGGCAGAGGAGTCATGTGTGGCCCATTGTCTTCCATCCCAGGCCTGGAGGAGTGTGGGCACATCAGCCTCCCGACCCCCATCGTCCACCTGGGAGATGCCATCACGGCCTCCTGCATCATCAGCCAGAACTGCAGCCACCTGGGCCCAGAGTCGCAGATTGTGTGGAAACTGGGCACAGAGCTTCAACCCGGAGGGAGGCAGCAGCGCTTGCCGGACGGGACCCAGGAATCCACCATCACCTTGCCACACCTCAACGACCCTTGGACCCTTCTGTCCTGCTACCTGCGCTGGGGCCACAGCCTGCAGATCCTGGACCAGGCTGAGCTGCAGGCTGGCTGTAAGTCCCTGCAGCCATCCACCCGCTCTGCCTCCAGTGCCCACCTGCCAGTACTAATAAGAGCTGCTCGTCCCTGAGCTCTTGCTCAATAAGCACTTTGTGGGCTCGATATTAGGTCATCTTCCTTACTAGTGGATAGTGCTGTTTAGCCCCACTTCTCAGATGAGGACACTAAGGTTCAGAGAGGGTGAGTGATGAGCTGAATGAAGTTCACAAACTAATAAGGATGGCAGTGGGGCCTGGGAGCCAGTGTGGTGACTGCTGCTCTACGTGGCTGCCAAGTGCGCCCGACCCCCAGCCACGGGAGGGTGTGTCCAGGGAGGACGTTCCCTCTCAGCCGGGCTTGCTCCCAGCTTCTCCCCAACCCCAGCTGCAGCCTTCTGCACAAACTGCGAAGAATGGACTTTGCACCAAGCCAAAGCCTAAGAAAAAACTAAGACAGACAAGGTTCTTATATAAGAATCAGTAATAGAAGAGCTAATGCTTACATAGCACTTACTATGCGCCAGGCACTGCTCTGAGCGCTCTACATTAGTAAGTCACTCATCCCTTACAAGAACCGGAGGGGGTAAGTATATTACCATTTACCCCATTTTACAGAGCAGGAAACAGAGCAGTTAAGCGACTTCAAGATCACACAGCTGATGAAGGGCAGAACCAGGATGAAAATCCAGACTCTACCGTCACTGTTGAACAGGGTGGAGTTGAGGGGGGTTGAAGTTCCCTGATGCTTGTCCCTGTGCATGCTTGTAACTCGGTTTCCCCAAAGGCTGCACAGAGACAGGCAGATAAACAGAGTGACCCCAGAGGGAATGTCCCAGAGCGGGGAAACAGAGCCAGCTGGTCCCAGTGGCAGCTTTCTGAGTGGTCCTACCCAGACCCTCATGCTCCCCATCCTGTGCACAGACCCTCCCGCCACACCCCACAACCTGTCCTGCATCATGAACCTCACCACCGACAGCCTCACCTGCCAATGGGAGCCAGGACGTGACACCCACCTGTCTACCAACGTCACCCTAAAAAGCTTCAAGTGAGTAGGGGTCTCCAGCTCCATTCCTTGGGGCCCTGGGGTGGGGCACACGGAGGACTATGGGGATGGAGGAGACAGGGGCAAAGATGGCAGGGAGAAGGGGGCCTTGGCTTTCCCTCTGCTTGACACCCACACCCGGCCTGGGCAGGAGCCGGGGCGACTGCCACGTCCAAGAGGAAGCCATCCCCGACTGCGTGCCCGAGGGTGGGCAGAGCCGCTGCTCCATCCCCCGAAAACACCTACAGCTCTACCAGAGCATGGGCATCTGGGTGCAGGCAGAGAATGTGCTGGGGACCCGGGAGTCCCCGAGGCTGTGCCTTGACCCCATGGACACTGGTGAGTGACGCACGGGGTGTGGGGGAGGGAAGAGGCCCCCACAGAGGACAGAACCAGAGAGGCACAGAGAGGGAAACACGGACCCAGCAATGGACAGACAGACACTGGAAGACCTAGCGATAGAGAAGAGAGACAGAAGTGAAATGGGGTGCACTTGCAGACAGAGACAGAGAGGAAACACAGACGCAGGGACGCACGTTAATTCTTTCAGCAAACTTCTTGAAGTGCCTACTATGTGCTAGGCACTGTTCTGGGTGCAAGGGATACATCAGTGAACAAAAGGGCAAAAATCCTGTGCCTGGAACATTACATTCTAGGGGACAAAATAAGTAAAACAGAATGTGGGCTGACAGTAAGTGTGATGGGGAAATTGAAGCAGGGACGGGGTGGGGAGAGCTGGGGGCGGGGAACAGTTGCTATTTCAGTAGGTGGTCAGGGAAGACCTCACTGAGAAGGCGACATCTGACAAGATCCTTGAAGGAAATGCGGGAGCAAGGCACTGGCAATGTGGGGCGGCAGTATCACAGGGAATAACCGGGGCCAAGGCCCTGGGGCAAGACAGTGAAACAGACCTAGAGACAAAGACACCTATTCAGAGACAGACCGCAGAACCATAATGACAAAGAGATGAAGAGACGCAGACAGGGCAAGGAAGAAGGACACGGGGACCACATGGATGGAGAGCCAGGGAGAAAAATGGAGCCACAGGCAGGGAGAAGTGGGAGCCAAGGCAGGGCCCCACTCGATGGGGCAGAGAAAGGGCCTGACCAGCCCTCTCCTTGCAGTAAAACTGGACCCCCCCACACTGTGGGCCCTGGACCCCAGCCCTGAGCTGGCCCCACCTCAGCCAGGCTGCCTGCAGCTGCGCTGGGAGTCACAGAAGGCAAGCCTGTACATAGCACAGAAGTGTGAGCTGCGCTACCAGCCACAGCTCAGAGGAGCCGGCTGGACCCTGGTGAGGTGGAGGGCCACCTCAAGAGCCTGGGGTGGGGTGGCTGAGGGGAGAGTCCGTTGAGCCGGCCCTGAAGGGCGCAGGAATCCAGGCTCAGAGCCACGTCCTGCCCCACCAGGTGAGTCCCCTGCCCTCCAGCAGCCTCCAGCACAAGCTCTGCGGGCTCTTCCCGTCCACAGTCTACACCCTGCAGATGCGCTGTATTCGCTGGCCCCTGCCTGGCCACTGGAGTGATTGGAGCCCCGGCCTGCAGCTGACCAGCGCGCTACGGGGTAAGTGGGCAGGGCAGGGTGGGGCTGGGAGCAGCCAGGGCCCCCCCTGCCCAGCACCCCCTCCTCTCACTCTATCCACAGCCCCCAGCGTCAGACTGGACACGTGGTGGTGGCAGAAGCAGCTGGACCCCAGGACCGTGGATGTGCAGCTGTTCTGGAAGGTGACCCCCTCTGAAAGCCACCCCTGAGACCTCCTTCAGCCCACACAGACCCCTGTGGGCTGGGGCTCAGGAGTCTACCGAGTCTGGGAGGCTTGAACGCATTTGTACGTGATTGGCATGCACTCTGCAAGCGCCCAGGAAGCGGGGTAGTGCCCTTCTAGACTTGCGGATGGCAAAGGGTTGGCTCAGTGAATAGTTGAGTGCCTGCTGCACACAGCGACTCACTTCTTCCCTCCTAGGACCTGGCACAGGGCAACAGAGGGAAGAAGGGAGGGAGAGAGGGAGGGAGGGAGGGAGGCTGGCTCCCAGCCTGGAGGACTCAGCTCCTGTTTTCCGTCCACCCCATCCAGAAGCTCTCCCCCACTCAGGGAGAGATGGGCATCCCCCTTATCTTTTTCCTCCTATGCCCACCACAGCCAATACCCCTGGAGGAAGGCAGAGAGCAGATCCAAGGGTACCTGGTCTCCTGGAGACCCTCAGGCCAGGCTGGAACAGTACAGCCCCTCTGCAACACCACAGAGCTAAACTGCACCTTCCACTTGCCTTCAGAAGTCCAGGAGGTGGCCCTTGTGGCCTATAACACTGCTGGGACCTCTCATCCCACCCCTGTGGTCTTCTTGAGGAAAGGTGAGAGGGGCAGCAGCTAGGAGAGCATGGTGCTTAAGCATGTACACTTGAAGGCTCAACTGCCTGGGTTCAAATCTAGTCCTGTTGCTTGCTAATAGTGTGACCAGGGCAAGTTACTTAACCTCCCTGGCCTCCGTTTACTCATCTAGCAAATGGGGATGATAGCAGCACCCACCTCCAAGGGTTGGTGTGAAGATTACATGAGCTAAGACATGTGCCTGGCACCAAGCAGCTGCTCCATCCGCGAGAGCTATGACTATCATGAGCCAGACCCAGGTTAAGCTGCTGCTGGCACCTGCACATAGTCCCTTCTGCCGAGGAAGGAGAGAGAGAGAGCCCATCTGCGGCCCAGCTGTGCTTTTCCAGCTACAGCACATCCCTTAGCTAACTGCTCATTCTCCAGAGGTCAGCCGCCACCACCCCCAGGTTCCCCTGAACATGGGTCCTCCAAGGCAAGACTGACAACAACAAAAGCTAATATTCCCGCTGACTAGCCGCATGACCTTCGATGTTACTTAACCTCTTCTGCATCTGTTCTCTCACTGACAAAACGGGAACAGCGGTAGTGCCCCCCACCACCACCATGGGACTGTTAGCACGCACCAAGGACTATACTGGGCACACACCAGGAACTACACAGTGATAGTTAGCTTTTGTGATTGTCAAGCAGCACTCTACACCAGGCGCCACATACTAGGCTGGTCCCGCACATCATCTCATCTAATCTGCACCAAAACCCTGTGAGGGAAGAACTTTCATCATCATTTCCATTTCACAGATGAGGAAACTGAGGCTCATATGTTGACTTGCTCAATGTCACCCAGTTTGTAAGTAGCAAAGCCAGGATTTGAATCCAGGTTTCTGGCCCTACGGCCTGCTTTCTTTTCACCTCCATTCCATCTTCTTCTAATGTCTACAGGCCCGCCTCTGGGTGGACTCCATACCATGGCCCGAGACCCCCACAGCCTCTGGGTGGGCTGGGAGCCCCCCAGCCCTCAGCCTCGGGGCTATGTGATTGAGTGGGGCCCGGGTCCCCCCAGCCCCACTGGCAGCCATAAGACCTGGAAAATGGAGCATAACGGCAGCATTGCAGGGACCCTGCTGCAGGGTGAGGCGGCCCTGGGTGGGGGCAGGTGGGCAGGGCTGGGAGGGGGGGAGGCAGAGGGCCAGGGGCAACCTGAACCACCCCAACAAGCAGATTCCCAAGTCTATCATTATCCTTCACTGGTCTCACCTCATATATGCAGAATCAGGAGGTTCTTCTTACAATCTAACTGGATCCTCTCTTGCTATAGCCCTGACTCTGCTACCTTTCTAGTTATCTTTCCCAATTTTTTCCCCTCACCCCTACCAAACAACCTGCAGAAGAGACTGCAGAGGCCACCCCTGCAGTGTGAGGCCCAGGTTGTCCCTCACGAGAGGTCAGAGGTCAGCCTCTGAGGCTCAGCAGAGCTTATCCCCTAATCAGAGTGCCGACCTCATCTTCTCTCTGCAGAGAACATCAGGCCCTTCCAGCTCTACGAGATCACTGTGACCCCCTTGAACCAAGACACCATGGGACCCCCCCAGCACATCTACGCCTACTCCCAAGAGACGGGTTCGTCAGGCCCCAGGCCCCTTCTCAGAACGCTCTCCTCTCTCTCTGTCCCGGCTGGGGCCCCACTAACCAGGACTATGAGGGACACCTCCTTCCTCCCCTCTCTCTGGCCCGGAGAGTGTTCCTTCCAATCCTAAGATTGCCCCAAGCTTACGCTGGACCCCAGTGTAAGCAGCTAGAAAGAAGTCAGGTGGTGGGGTGATAGAAATCAGGCAGTGAGTTCTGCAGAATTCAGGGAGCAGGTCTCGCAAAGATCAATCAGTTGTCCTGACAGAAATGAGATGTCACATGGGATAGAAGCAGAGAGAGGGCCTGGCATAAATTCAGAGAGTGAGTGGCAGAAACTGAAAACTGAGTCAGACAAAAAGGCCTGGCAGTAATCAGGGAGTGGGGCTTCGAAGTCAAAGAGAACCAGGTTCAGACCCTAGCTCAGCCACTTTTTAGTTGGTGGGATTCAGTCCAAGTTCCTGAGAAAATGAGGCTTGGACACAAGTCCCCTTGGACTCTCTTATGTCACGCACCCACCACTTGTCCCAGTTCTAGGGTGTGGGGAGCCACAGGAAGTCCAGCTGGGCCCTCCACTCTGCCCCCTATCAACGCTGCACCTCTCTCCCCTCTCGCAGCCCCCTCCCACGCCCCAGAGCTACACCTGAAGCACATTGACAAGACATGGGCCCAGCTGGAGTGGGTGCCCCAGGCCCCTGAGTTGGGGAAAAGCCCCCTTACCCACTACACCATCTTCTGGACCAATGCTCAGCACCAGTCCTTCTGTGAGTCTATCCTCAACCCCAGAATGCCCAGGAGGGGGTGCTCAGCAGCCATGGAGAGGGCCTTAGCATCCAGGCCCAGGCTAACCATTCTCTTCTACTCCCAGCCACCACCCTCAATGCTTCCTCCCATGACTTTGTCCTCCCTGACCTGGAGCCCGCCACCTTGTACCACGTCCACCTCATGGCTGCCAGCCAGGCAGGGGCCACCAACAGTACAAGCCTCACCCTGATGACCTTAGCCCCAGGTAAGGGGAGAAGGGGGTTGGACAGACAAGGTCAACAGGGAGGGTGTCTGGTAGAAAGGATCCATTTGGGAGTAGACCAGGCTCGTCTGGATCTCCTGGTCCGAGGAGGAGACCCAGTGCTTCCCTCAGACCCCAGTCTGAGGGAGGAGACACAGCCCTGTCCTCGGATCCTAGGCTGAGGGCAGAGGTCCAGCCTTACTAGTATGAACGCTCACCTCTTTGGCTTTCCCTCATCCCAGGGGAGTCCAAGCTGCACATCATCCTGAGCCTGTTTAGCCTCCTGCTCTTGCTCGTCTGCCTCTGTGGGGCTGCCCGGCTCTGCTGCAGACCCAGGTGAATCAAGAGATCAGACACCCTGGTACCCCTCCCGACCAGAAAGTACAGGCCTGAGTGGGCCAGTCTGAGTCCGTCCCAGCCTTCCCAGGCCTCATGGCCATGGCCATGTCCAGGAGTCAGGCCGTCCACCTTCTCCTCTCTGCCCTTAGTGGTTGTCCCTTCTGCTGCTGGAAATGGGTGGGAGAAAGGATAGAAAGGTGTGAGAGCATGCTTGACCCCGCCTTCACCTGCTCCCTTCTGCAGCAAGAAGAATCCCCTCTGGCCAAGTATCCCAGACCCAGCCCGCAGCAGCCTGGGCTCCTGGGTGCCTACTGTCATGGCAGAGGTGAGAACTCTGGAGGAAGAGGGACATGGGGCTGGGGGTGTTGGTCAAGGCTCAAAGCCAAGGGATGCCCCTCTGAGGATGAATACTCAGGTCTTCCCTTCACTTCCTAGCAAGATGCCCTCCCTTTGAAGTAAATCAGACCTGAGTTTGCACCCAGTTCTACCCATTTCAAAGGCCCAGACAGCTCACTGTGAAATGGGACTAATCCCATACAGAATCATTGGAGAGATGAAGCAAGCTAAGTTTGAACAGCACCCAACACATATCATGAACACATGAGGTACTTCGCAGGTGCAACTCTTTGAGTTCCAGCAGAGGGCAGCCAGAAGGTCCCTGCACTGCCCCAACTCAGGAAGGGGCTGTGGCTGGGGCAGACATCTGAAATGAATCATGCCCTTACCACCTGCCCTTGTGTCCAGGAGGTTTTCCAGCTGCCCAGCCTTTGGGACCCCAGCTTGCCACCCATCACCAAGATCACGGTTCTGGAGGAAGAAGAGAAGAAGCCAGGGCCATGGGAGTCCAATGACAGCTCAGCAACCTGTAGTCTTCCCACTCTTGTCCAGGCCTATGTGCTCCAGGGGGATCCAAGAGCACCTTCTATGCAGCCCCAGTTGCAATCTGGCAGCAATGACCAAGTCCTTTATGGACAGGTGCTAGGCAGCCCCACCAGCCCAGGACAAGGGCACTATATCCGTTGCGACTCCACTCAGCCTCTCCTGGGGGGCCTCACCCCAAGCCCCAAGTCCTATGAGAACCTCTGGTTCCAGACCAGCCCACTAAGGACCCCAGAGCCTCTAGTCCCAAACCAGGAGGACGACTGTGTCTTTGGGCCACTGCTTGACTTCCCCCTTCTGCAGGGACTCCAGGTCCATGGGGTGGAAGGGCTGGGGGGCTTCTAGGGCTTCCTGGGATGTCCCAGCTCTGTGTGCCTCAGGCAAGGCGAAAACACTCCTAGTTTCCCTGAGGTCCCGGCACGCCTCCCCGATGCTCCCAATGCCCATGGGCTAGGCCTCCCTTTTAGAAAGAAGGGAAAGGAGGGAGAAATAGAGGGAAACATTGATATGTGGTGCCCCCTACTGGGGACCTGTCTGGCAACCTAGGCATGTCCCTGACTGGGAATCGAACCAGTGACCCTTTGGATCGCAGGCAGCGCTCAATCCATTGAGCCACATGAGTCAGGGCCCTCCCACTTTAAAGGTCAGAGACAGTTTCATTCAACCTGCCTACTGGCTTTTTGTGCTTATTTCCTGTAATTTCAGTCCTTAAACTGCTTTATGGTTTGGTTTAGTTTGGATGTTATTTTGAGGAACACTTTGCGTGTGCCTAAGTCTCTGTTCTTTTTCTTTTCAGAGGGGTGGGGCGGGGAGATGTACTTTTCTGAAAATTGCTGGTTCGTTTATTTTTTCTTCATTCATTCAGTCAACCAGAACCCCATCTGGCAGCAGGCAGGGACTGAAAAAGGACATAGCTCAGTCCATCCTCAAAGAGCTCCCACTCTAGTGGTGGAGACCTGAAAACAGATGACTGGGACAGAGTGGCCAGGGTACCTGGAGGTAGTCACAGAGCGGGATACAGACCTCAGAAAATAGTAACCCCTGTTGGGGAAATATAATTAAAAACAAAATCTCCCACCAACCTAGAAAACCTCTCTAGAAGGACAGAAAAGGAAGAAAACAGTTTTATTATTGAATGAGCATTAAACCAAAACGTGATGCGTATTGCAGGCAATTAAAGGGCTTGCAGAGACAGAAAGAAATGGTACTTTCACATAGCCAAGTGGATACGACTTCTTGCATACTTTTTCTCAAAATAAACAATAACTAGTTCTCAAGCAGGAGGACTTGACAGAACCATTTGTCACACAGGAATCATCCTCAATTCACCTAGCAGATGGGGTACTCACCTGTGTTTGCCAATTGCATTTATCCAAAAGAAAAATAAATATCTCATATCTTTATGAAAGGAGGTAGTTTGCAAGTTGGAACTAGGCACCGGGTGAAGTTAGGCTCCTACCCTCCCTCAGAGGATGGGAGATATGGGGCACTATCTTCCTTAATGACTGCATTTTAAAGAAATGGCCCTGAGATCCTTAAGACATTTCTGGGTTGTAAAACTGGCAAGAGGCTTACTTAGCTATTAAAAAGATTTACGTACATTTCAAAAGGGCAAAAAGCATTCACAATTACAAGTATGTTTCCCTTTTTTGCACCAAGAATTAAAATTTATTTTTCCTACTTTCAATTTGTATTTGTTCTTACACTCCACATTTCACAAATATTATCACAGCTAATACTTATTGAATGCTAACTATATAAGGGGTGCTTCGCACACGAGTTCCTCAGTCCATCCTCTAACAACCTGAAAAGAACATACTGTTATTACCATCCTTATTTGATGGATGAGTTCACTATGACCCAGAAATTGCCCACACAATCACAGTGAGCAATTGGCGGTGTTAGGATTCCAATCCACAGCTGTCTGATTCCACGGTCAGCGACCTACACCATCAGGCTACAAGGCTGCCAGAGAGGAGGCTGAAATCCAGTCGTTCTTACTGGGCCTCATCCTGCGTTTGGGGGTGGAAGAGATGTTGAAACACTAGATTCGGGGCAGAAGGCTACGACAGACCCCAAGGAGGCCCCCCCAGAAAATCGGGGCCGGGATCAGGAACATAGAGTGGGATTAAGGGCGGGATGTTACGTCCCAAGAAAAAGTGGCATCTTAAAATGCATACAGCACCGCACCCACACACGCGGCCAAGCAATCACCACGTCCCCCACCTCCAGCCACAGCCAACCAGACCGCGCTCAACCCACTTCCGCCTCCAATCCACCCTCTCGGTCCTCCTCTGCTCCGGTCTCGCAGCTGCACTCGATTGGTCGAGCCTGAGCCAATATGGCTGCGCCCGTGTGACCCGGTCTGTACCGCGAAGGCGACCGCGGCGCCGCCCGCTGGGGTCAGAAGTCACCATGCTGAGGGCGGCGTGGAGGGTGCTGAGTTCCATTCGCACCCAAGCTCCAGTCCTAGGGCCGCCGGGTGGAGGGTCCGCCCGAATTGCATCCGACCGCTGGGGCCTTCCCTCACCTCCTCGCGGTGAGGAGCGGAAAAACGGGATAGCAGGAGTAGGAAACGGGTGCGGCGGGGATGGAGACGAGGGAGGAGGAGGATACGGGGGAAGTGCAGCGGCAGGATAAGAGAGAAAGGGTGGTGGGTAGGGAAGAAGTGAGGCGAGGTGGACAAGACATGGGGCAGCGTCGTGCAGAAAAAATGGGACGGCGGTTAGGCGCAGAGGTGCAAAGACCGTGCGTGGAAGGAGGGTCATAGAAAGGAAGAGAAGCTGGACTATTTAAGGGTATGGCCTCAGCTCTCTCTTTATGCATAGGTCTCATCCTCTGGGCCGCCCGCGGATACGCCATCCAGAAACGAGGTAGGAGCTCCTGGGTGGGACTTGGGCGGAGCCTGGGATGGAAGAGACTGCCTAGAAGACTTGGGATGGTCGAGAGGACCGAGGTGGCTAGTTTGGCCACTAGATGGGGTGGGCCAGAGGTTCAAAGCAGAAGACTCCCAACGTCCACCTTGTCACAAAGCAATACCCTGAAACCTCCCTGCGGGGCAAGGGATGTGGAGCGTGGGAGCAGGAGAACCTTCCGACTGGGTATGAGAGGAAAGGAGCTAGACAGAGGGAGCCTACCCGGCCTACCTAATATATAGCACTTTGTGCCTGCCCTTCTTTGGTGGAGGGTATGGTTTCCCCTTCCAAGGCAGCCTGCATATTGGTAAAGATGCTGGCCGAGTTAATTCTGCTGATTCTAATTCTAAAATGAGTGTAAGAGTATCTGCTTGAGAGGATGTCACATGAAAAGCATCCTTAGCGCTGTGTGCAGTAACCTGTAGTATATATTAGTATTTATTGCGATTACTTGCATAGCGGCAGAGTTGGGTCTGCCTGGAGAGGACAAGTTGTTCTCCCCCATCTCTCTCCCTCACCTCTAGGGGAGGATTGGGTTGCGCATTCCAGGGCTGAGAGTTTCCTGTGGTCTGTGTTTTGTGCTTACATTTCAAGTGTCCTAAAGCTAGGAGTTCCTCCTCAACTCCCTCATTTCACTCATTCCGCTAGCTGGCAAGTGTTTGTTGAGTGCCTGTTCTGTGCTGGGCTATGGATCAGACTGGGGAGGAGGATTCAAAGGAAGCCAACCTCAGTCCACCCACAAGGGGACCCATTCTATTGGGGATCTGATAACGGTAGAGCCAGACAGGTGTGAGAGGTGAAGGCACAGTACAGGGTCTTAGGAAAGGCCATCTGCTCCCAGCATGAAATATCAAGACAGGTGCCTGGGGAGTTTGCAGAGGAAAACTGAGCCCAGAGATATCCAGTGCCTTGCTTGAGACCTTGTTCGTCTCTGATAGAGTTGGTAAGAAGAGTCAGTTAAGTCTGGAAGGATGGGCGGTGGGAGTTGACTCTGGGTGTTTTCCATCCCTCCATTTGACAGTCCGACCCAGCCAAGAAGATGATCCACCCTCTTCCACGCTGCTCAAAGATTACCAGAACATCCCTGGAATTGAGAAGTAAGCAGGCAGAACTCTCTTTGATGAAGCATGGGGCTCAGGGAGGATCGCCAGGGAGCGGGGAAGACAGTAGCCTCGAGGTCTGACCTGCTATATTTGAAGCTTGATTTAGAATGGGGCAGAGAACGGTGGAAGCCCAAGCCTGGTGAGGGTAAGAGGCAACAGGGACAGATGGGGCTCATGGGGCTCAGCTGCTTGCTTTTTGTGTGCTCTGAGTGAAGACCCTATACCATTAGATACCAAGGAGGTGACATGCCTCATAGGTCTTTGTAGAAATTTCTCATGTCTAGATACCCTCGAAAGCTCTGTGAGGGAAGAAATATTATCCCCATTTTATAGGTTATCAAGCTGCCCAATGTCATAACAGCTCCTAAGGGACAGAGCTGGGGTTTGAATCCAGGGTCAAATGACACCAAAACCAGGATCCTGCTGCTCAGCCCCTGTCCTGAGCCGTGGTAGCTAGGCAGCTACCACTGTTCAGTGCGACTTGAGAAAGAAACAATGATTACGGAATTGAAGTGTCTCAAGACAGATGGAACCTTATTCTAGCTAAAATGGAAATCCTCCCTTTGTCCTCCCTGGGATGAGCCTGGAACACTCAGGCTGACAGCATGATTTTCTATAGTTCCCATGTCGTTCCACGTTCTCAACCCAACAAATCAGATTCGTGCTGACTTTTAATCCGTGGGAAGTGGACCCCCACATCCAGAGACTCATTTGTTGTAAAAGAAATTTTTAGTCATCCCTGCTTTTCAAACTAAAATGAAAACAGCATTGCTTCCCCTTTCCCCTCTGCCCCAACATCTTTCTCTCATTTCTGTGATTTTTCCACAGGGTTGATGATGTTGTGAAAAGACTCTTAACTTTGGAAATGGCGAACCAGGTAAGTGGACTGTGCCAAGCCTTGGCCTCGCTCAGTCCTCTCCTCTGGTAACACCTTCCATCTCATGCCTCTCAAGTCACAGCACTTACACCAGTATCATTCTCTGTCTACTTGTTAATACCTCAAGACCAAGCAGCTCAAGGGCAGGGATAGTCTTGTTCCCCCTTTATGCCCCTTGCACCTGACAAGCAGTAGGTGCTCAATAAAGATCTGATGCCTCGCTCAATGGATTGAGCTCAGGCTGCGATCCAAAGGGTCACTAGTTCGATTCCCAGTCAGGGCAGATGCCTAGGTTGCAAGCCAGGTCCCCAGTAGGGGGCATATGAAAGGCAACCATACATTGTTTTAAAAAAAAAAAAAAAAAGATCTGATGCCTGAATGAATGAGCAAGCTTTAGTGACAGTCATCCAACAAGCCATTTCTCCTATCAGTAGCATTGGCCTTGGGCTCACCTAGATGTGAAAAGCCATGTGGTTGGCCAGAGGCCAGGCCCTGAGCCTTGTGATAAGGCCTCATGGCTATAACTGCAGCCATGACATTGGAAGTGTGTGGGCTAGTTCTTAATGGTGTGGCAGACTTCACAGATTCTCTGTCTCTATCTTTAACAGAAAGAGAAGCTAAAAATCAAGCAAGAGCAATTGATGAACAAGGTTGTGGCAAACCCTGAAGACACCCGTTCCCTGGAGGCTCGAAGTTGGTTGGGGACCCTTGGGGAGTGGGGGTACAAGGGAGTCTTCTAGCTGGTTCTTGATCCAGGGCTCTCACCTACAAGTACAGTAGGAATTAGACGTGGCTTATTAAAGGGAAAGACAGAGAGGACCAAGGGTAATGAAAACTGACTGTGTCCAGAGCAGTGTGATGCTGGAGTCAGCACCCAGGTCCTGCTTTGTACCTCTGTGAGCTCAGCAGGGTTCCTCAGGAACCCAAATTCGTCTCTCTGTCTCTCTCCACTCTGCAGCTAGGGTGGTGTGAAGGGGCCCTATGGTCAGAGCCAAGGTTCCCACTGCCCTGTCTGAGTACTCCCAGAACTCTGTGTACAGAAAGGGCCTGCCATAGTTACAACCTCTCCTTAGGACCCCCTTCTGCTTTTGCCTTTGCCCCCATAGGAGGCAAAGGCAATATAGGAGGGAATCAAATGAGAACATGTGAAGGAAGGATTTTTCTGGGGCTTTAGGAGATGAGTGGGTGTTGATAATTCTGAAAACTCATTAGTAAAATCACAGAGATAAGGGTGGCAGCTGGAAGGGGAAAGGCAGGGAGCAGACCCTTGGCAGTTTGGGAATTTGATCTTACTGCATTGGCTGGGACCTCTAGTGCAACACTGAACCGTTAATAGGAATACTCTAACTTATTGTACTGTTAGGAATGCTATTTGCTGTGGTTTCGGGATGATACTTTTATAATATTAAGGAACTTCCCTTCCTTAGGCATTGCTTTCTAAAGGAAAGATAATCCAAAGTCTTTGGGGATCTTGAAATTCAGAGTACTTCGGGAATTACAGAGAGCTATACGAAAGCTTTGGTGATTGTTAATACATAACCCAGATCCGGGTCCTTCCTTCCTCTGTGCCCTGGCTCTCATCCTCTGTGGTTTGTGGTTTCAGTTGTTGCCTTGACTGTCAAGATCCGCAATTATGAAGAACACATGCAGAAACATCGAAAGGTAAACCTTGAGCATTGCTCACAGCTAAACACCAGCAGCGGGGGCAGAGGAATCTGCAGGTGAAGGGCTCTGGGTCCAACGAGGTAGCTTGAGATGCTAAGAAGCTACAACACCATGGTGCCCACCCCTCAGCTGCAGTGGGAAAAACATTTCCCTCCCACTTCTGGTAGAGAAATGGAAGCCTTCCAGTGCTGTGCTGAGTGTCACCAGTGGTCAAGAGCACAGACCTTAGAGCCTGGTCACAGTGTCTGGCACATAGTAGATGCTCAGTAAATATTTGTAGAATGCATGAATGGGGTCAGGCTACTCTGGGTTCAAATCCCAGCTTGCCACTTCCTCTTAATTCGTTATGTGATTCTGGGAAAGTTACTTTACATATCCGAGCCTCAGTTCTGTCTGTAAAATGGGGGTCATAATAGCACCTACTGACAGGGTTGCAAAGACTGTATGAGATAATACAAGCAGCCAACATGATGCAAATAAAGCATTTAGGCCTCTTCCTAAATACTTTACACGCACTAGCTCATTTAACTTTGATACCCATCTTTCCATCCCATTTTATGGAGGAATCATCTAGGCAGGCAGTGGTTAAATTATTCCTCAAGGCACAGCCCTGGGAAATGATGGGCTAGGACATGAAACTAGGTCATCTCACTCAGGGGCCCATAGTCTTAACTATTATGCCATATCTCAACAGAGTGTTGGGCCCGCAGCTGCTGGTATTTTTAATAAACGCGCAGTTGTGAATACAGACCAGTCCAGCTCCAGGCTGACACCTCAGTATTCCCTGGCACTGGTTGAGCCTGTTCCTTGAAAGTCAGAGTTTTGTTCTGGTGTGTGGATCACTAGCCTCACTGCAGAATTTTCTCATGGAGCAGCACCTAGCTGTGGGTGGGGGGTCTCCCGGAAGAGCAAATGTTCTTCCCTCTTCTCTACTCCAGCTCACAGTTTGCTGAGCTGTGAGAGGCTGAGTGGATAGTGTAGGGAAAGAGCATGAGATTTAGAGTGAGACCAGTAGGCCCATATTCAAGACCTGATAACATCATTGAGCCTTTGTTTTCTCATCTATAAAATGGGAATAACAATACCTACCCCAGATACTAATATTTGCATGAGACTGCTGGGAGGTTTCAGTGAGATGATAAAGTGATTATCCTTCATTACCATGAAGTGGCATGCTGCTTATGTATATAATAAGGAAAGGAATACCAACTCTTACAGGACAAAGCCCTCAAGCGCTATCTGCTGATGAGCATTGACAAGAGGAAAAAGATGCTCAAAAACCTCCGCAGGACCAACTATAAAGTCTTTGAGAAGACGTGCAAGGAGCTGGGGATTGAGTACACCTTTCCCCCTCTGTACTACCGAAAAGCCCACCGCCGCTGGGTGGCCAAGAAGGCTCTGTGCATTCGGGTACGAGTCCAAACTGCTGTTCCGGGTGGCCCCATTCTGGGACTGTGGCCAAGAAAGAAGGGGGGGGGGGCGTCTCTTTCTGATCAAGGCATACAACTGGCCCCAAGGTCTTGCGGTGGCTGACAGGCCACCAACCCCGTGGAGAAAGGCTGGGGTTACCAGCTGGGGTGTCCATTTCCAGCCCATCTGCTTCCAGTCAGAGGTTTTACGTGGGATTACAAAGTCTTTTCCTGCTCCCTTCCATCTCCAGGTTTACCAGGAGGCTCAAAAACTGAAGAAGCAAAAAAGGGCCTTAAAAGCCGCAGCTGCAGCCCGGAAACAAGGCCAGATAAACCCAGAAAGCTCTTCCAAAGTCGGACCAGAGGCCATCAAGGAAAACCAATAAATTCTGTTAAAGTTATATCTTTCTGCCTTGAAGAATAATAGGAGAGAAGGCTCTTTGTGGCCTGAGGAGGATTTCGTTCGTTCTTTTATTCAGCTCTAGGGTCCCAGGGCTGTCTGAGGCAGAGTCCCTGCCCTCAGCCGTCAGAGGACACGCTCTCATAGCACACCTCACACACATACAGCAGGTGTCATCCGGGTGGTGTGTCAGGGGAGGTGAAACAGCACAGCAGCATGGAGGTAGCGTAGCTGGCTGGCTGCTAGGTGAGAAGGCCAGGGGAGTAGAGGAGGTGTCTCTGAAAGGCAGTTGGAGATAGAGTGGGGGCCCTGAATGCCATGTCAAGGCTGTCTGCTTGTCAGTAGGAAGCCACTGGCAGGATACGTCATGTTGAAAGTGGTGTCTTCTGAGACTGAGTCTAGCAGCCAGTGCAGGTGGAGGAGAGGAAAGAGCTAACATAGTGTTGCAGACAAAGAAATGAGAAAAATATGAGATTTTGGTGCAAAATACAGAGTTTGGTGACTGATCATAGGATCCAGGGCAATAGAACTGGAAACCAAGGTTCAGGTTTCAAGTCTGAGTGGCTGGAAGGAAAGATGATCAGGAGGCTTTACGATTTGAAATTTACAGGAATGGTTCCTCATCGGCGTAAAAATGCACCGTAGACGTCCGGAAGGTGATCCTGGACTCAAGGTGGCAGTGGAGTATGGGTTCCCTTCCCGCAGAGCAGAGAAGTGGATGGGAGGCCTGCTTAACGGCTAGCTGGAAGGAGGGGGCTCCAGAGCCTCCAGCACACGTCCTTCAGGAGCAGGACAGACGGGAACGGGCCTGCTTTGCTTCAGGGAGTAGGGAACCTGGTGGGGCTTCACTCCAAGTAGCTTTTCAGGAGGGAATGCAAATAATTCAAGGACTTGTGTTCCTTCCCCCATCCAAAAGGAAAGTGGGTTACCACTTCATTAGTGATTTCATGGCACTTTGCATGATCCATCTTATTGATTCCTCAGCAGCCCTGTGAGATGGGTGTGCCCTCCAGTTTACTTATGAGGAAGCTCAGCCTCCAAACAGCTGTGCAGAGTCACTCGGGAAATAACAGTGGAGACGAACCCAGGTCCATCTGCTCAGAGGCTGCTCTAAGAGCCGGGGCTGTTGCAGGTCTGCTGGGCTGGGTGACGTCCTACCAGGGGTGTCCACATTTTTGGCATCTCTGGGCCACATATTAAATACATTGCAACACATAATCACAAAAAACTCATAGTTTTAAGTAAATTTATGATTTTTTGATGGGCTGCATTCAGAGCCATCCTGGGTTGCATGCCGCCCACGGGCCACAGGTTAGATACCCCGGCAAAGTTTCACTTGGGTGTTTCTCATTCTGGGGCACCTATGCACGTGGCACGGCGGGGTGAGGGGTCGTGAACATAGCTGGGCCCAGTGTCTGCTGCTCCCTCAGCGCCACCCTTGCACCCCAGCACCCTCGCCGGCCTTCCCCTTCCACACAGCCTTGGAAAGCCAAATCTAGCGGTCCGTCATGGGGCCCGCAGGACCTGCCTCTGCCTCGGACTCATCCACCTCATAGGTCTCGGGCATCCAGCCCAATAAGCTTCCTCTCCCGGGCGCCTCGCAACAAAGGGCGTGCTCATTGGCTCTTTTTGCTGCCCGCCGTGTTGCCCTAGCAACCAGACTACCGAGACGCGGTGGTAGGGCCTCCAGGTCTCTGGCTACCCAGCCTCGGGTCACTTCACCAGCTCTGCTATCTTTCGCCGTCATGTCGATGCGGACGCTACCGCTGCTCTTCTTGAACTTAGGCGGGGAGATGCTTTACATCCTGGACCAGCGGCTGCGGGCCCAGAACATCCCGGGAGACAAGGCCCGCAGAGGTGAGAGATGCCCGGCCTTCACAGCCAACCCCATGCCCCACAGTCCACCCCGGTACAGACTGACCTGACATCACCCCTGCGCACTGTGCTCTCTATAGCCAGATATCTTTCTCACAACCATTCAGAGCCCGTCAGGAGTCAGATTCCCCAAAAGATCTTTTCATAGCAGAGGTACTTAATGACCTCGTCGAATATTATTACAGTACCTCAGGTCCTCTCCCCCAACTCCTCATCCTCCTCATATTGGCGAGGTGATTTCCGAATCTCGCTTGACAACCGGTTCCTCCCAAATGTAGGGAGCTCAGCTGCCCACCGCCTGGCGACACACTCTGCTGGTCCAGGCGTGCTCTTTCCCTCCCCCACCCCATGGACCAGGTTCCGATTCTCCAGTCTTCTGTGCAGTATCCTCCGTCATAAACTGGAAGCCAGTCTCACTAATTTCAGAAGCTATTTCTAGAAAGGTGAGGTCCTGAGATAACATAAATAAATAAGAAAACTCTATTCGTTTCCCTTCACAATTGTTGGAAGAGAGTACAATTGTAGAATTAATGAGAGTTTCAAAAATGTAAAATGTCCTCCTGCACACCCCATCTAATCTCCAGAGAAATGACCACCCAGAACTCTCTGTCACCCTCTTTTTCTCCTGCTTTTATTCCCTTCTCAATCAACGACTGCTTTCACCAGCTTTCCTGGGATTAAGTATTGTACTTCAGGGTAGAGGAAGAAAGGTGATACAAACATAACTGACATGGCCACTGATTACAACATGGGTTCTCTCCGGCAGTCTTTGTATACACAATTGATGTGACGCATATACAGTCAGATATTCACCATCGTGTCTGTGTAACTGAGTCCAAGTCCATTCATAAAAGGATAAAAAGAACTCCCCATAGCATACACCCTCCCCTCCATTCATTCTATGCATTGCTACCAGTGAGCCCTCTAAAATGCAAATCTGTCCATCTCCTCTCTACTTAAGACCCTTTTTCAGCTTTCCACTACTGTCTGGATGGAAGCCAAGTCCCTGGCAGGACATTTCAGAGCCTTCTGATCTGATTTGTGTCCACCTCTGCAGTCCTGCCCTGCCTTCTACCACTGCCTGCCTCCTACTTTGCATCTTAATACCAAACTGGTCATGGGTCTCCATTTAAAGCATGTTCATTCCTAGTTCCATACCTGTTCTACCCCAAACCTCCCATTTCCATGCTAGTAACTCCCCTTTGATACTGCATAATTCAGCTTAAGATTCCTTTCCTTCAGGAAGCCTCCTACGTGGGGAAAGGGCCCGCACATACTCTCATAGACCTACGCATGCCTCTCTACCTTGTCACTAACCACATTGTTCTGTAATGGTCTGTGTATGTCTGTCCCATGTGACCATCTTGTTCATCTTCGTAGTCCAGCACCTAGCATAATACCTAGACCAGAACAAAGTGGTGCTCAGTAAATGTTGACCTGAAGATCTAAATTCACTGTTTTACATGACGTTGCCACTTCTTCTTCAACACGGTTGTGTTTTCCTTGGCGCCTCTGTTGCGTGATTGCATTTGGGCTAATGGCGTTGGTGAGCCTACAGGTAGTTCTTGGATGAGTAGTCTGCATCTTGGAAGGCAGTGTAAACCAGCAATTAATAGCATGCTCTCCAGAGTCATACAAACATGGGTCCCAATTTCAGCTTGACCATTTAATAGAGTATAAGCTCTATGAGGCTGTTTCTTTTTCCATAAGATGGGAATAATACATACCATATAGCAAAGTTGTAAGGAATGAATGAGATACTGTGTGTATTTAACATAGTTAGCACAATAAGTAGTAGATGTTGTCTTTCAAGAGGAAGTCTGGGCAAGCGCCTGTGAGTAATGCTAAGGGACTGGCTTCCTTTGCCTCCAGTAGCTGTAGTCCTTCAGGGTTTGCTAGATCCAACTGTCTTTGGTAACCACACTTACACACTCATTCCTCCCACAGTTGGGATGAGTGGCAGAAGACATATGAGATGCTGGGTGGAACATCATCCAGCCCTTCTGCACATTCCCTGGACGCAGGGCTTTTGGTCAGTCTGGTCCAGTAACTGATTCTGAAATTGGAGGACATGTCTCTTTTCTAATGACGACAACAACGACAAACACTTATTAAGCACTTACCAGGAACCAAGGACTTCCCTGAACACCTTTACTCCACAACTGTCCTATCACATAGGTGATACTACTGTCCCCATTTCACAGGTGGGGAAAGTAAGGCCAATTTCCCCAGGATTACATATTTGAGCCAAGGTCATTGGGTCCAGAGCTGACGCCCTTCAGCAATATGTCTATAGCTGCTGCACTGCCATACCCAGGAGTTGCTGCACCAGAATCTATGTTGCGGTTGGAAGGTTGGGAGGAGAGGGAGAGGCTTGAGAAAAATATCCAGTATACCCAATGAGTTTTTGTAAAGAAATGACAGAAAGTACCGTGGTTGGCAGATGGGGACTCAGAGAAGATAGAGCGAACACGCAGGGCTGCCGGTGTGGGATGCAAAGCGGAGAATCACCGAGCCCGCATCAGGAGTCGGGGCAGCCGCAGGAAGCAGGAGCCACTGTGGCAAATGCCTGGGCACAGAGACCTGGAAAACACCGGAGTAAACTAGTCTCCGTTGAAGCTTTGCCCGAAAACCGCATTTCTTCCAGATGTTTTCATTATATTACACAACTCCTTGCTCTCCTGGAGGCCGTCCTGCCCCCACGAGGCCGGGGCAGATAGCGCAGTTTGCCCCGCAACGCGGCCTCTGGTCCGGCCTTCAACAGAAAGGAAGCGCCCTCTCGATGGAGCAACTTTTCAGTGTTGCGTATTGAACGTTGTCCTGCGCTTTACGCAACAGTGAGAATAATAAAACCCGCCTTCGCCTCACTCCTGTCCCCTTAAAAAATGCGCATAAATAAGAGTCTGTTACATTTTGTTTGCCTGCCTCATTTTACAGAAGGGGAAACTGACGCATAGAACCATTCAGTGATTTTTTTCCAATACGTGAAGATCACCGTGTAGTTCTGAACAACCAAATGGTGGTGAGGTTCTGTTTTTATTTTTCTAATTTCAATGGAACAGGCAGCTCTGGGTAGCCTTTGGCATGCCTCCCATGCAAAATATAACTGAAGTGGAATTGTCACTAACAAGTCATCTGTAGAAATAACAGAAAAATGCTGCATCATTTACCTGCCCCTGAATCCTCAAGTGGAAAGGCCCCAGGAGCACACAGCGCTGCAGAGACCTCTGTTTCATAGCCTGCCGGAGTGCCTCCTACCCCCGGGCGTGCATTCGCCAGCTCTATTTTCTCAGCAGTCGGTAGTCACCGTCCCTTAGAGTAGGTTGGACCCCTGCTTGCAGCCCCACTGTTCCCAAACCTGCCTTCAAAAGGGTGGAAACTGCACCTTTCTGAATTCCCACAAGCCTATTAGGCAAGCCCACCTGTAAATAAACGCCACAAGACAGAAGAAGTGGACATTATGCTACAGAAACCAGTATGTGCTTTAAGAAAGCCTGACTCTTGGTGCTGCTTCCTTACTGTTTTCTCTCCAAATCCCTGTGACTCTTGTGGGAGAAAGACAGTGAATTTTCCCAGAGGAGTCTGACCTTGCCATGGGAGCCAGCTGGGGCTCAGCAGTTGGAGCTGTGCTTCCAGATTGGTCTCTTAGGAGCCCTTGGCATTGTGCTTGGAGACATGTATGTTTTGATCATAACTGCAGAAATCACCTTTGAAACAATCTAGTGGCAAATTTTCCAAGGGACACCATTAACGACAAAATGTTTTTTAAAACTGGATGTGTGTAGAACCGAGTTTATCTGGGAATGGTTTCTCTAGATTGAAGTCTCCTGAAAAAAATAAGGAAAGAAGAAAAAGCCATCTTTCATCCTGCGCGGGTGGTATCCAGTGACCTTCAGTAGAGGAAGCAGAACTAGGAGGGCAGCCAGCTAAGTGCTGATGTTTCACATTCCATCCCCACAACACCCCTACGAGTTCGGTTGGACGGTGAACCCGTTTTACAGATGAAGAGACTGAGGGTAAACAAGTGGCTTGCAGTTACATAGCTAGTAAGTGGAAGAGCCGGGTCTCAACCCATTAAGGGCCTTGATTCCTGCAGATTTCTCTAGCCGAGCACATTGCTCCTTCTCTGGTTTCCTCTTGAAATCCCCCAACTGCTGTTGTCCTCGGGAGTTTTCTTTACAGCGGCTCTGTCCTGAGTCTCCTCTTTCGCCTGCGAGCCACACGTCGGTGTCGACAAAGGAAGTCAGAAGTGAACGGGCACTTTTCGTTTTAATTCACATTTGAAGTTTTCTAATTTAAGCAGTTCCATCGGTGCTCTAGAGAGGGAAATCTTACTTTTTTTTTTAAGAAATCAGGTTACATGCAAAGAAACTCCCTGGTCTACCTTTCTTGACATTATTGTTCCTCGTAGAAGTTAGTGTTCTTTAAAAGCCTTGTTTTGAATAATATGTATTCTCATAGCATTAGACAGGAGGACTTCTGGAGCCTTTCGAGGCACGCCCCAGGGCAGCTGGCAGTTCTGAGTTCCCTCTCCTCCTGGGCCACTCCTGCTATAGATAGAACCGCTCTGGGGCTTTTTGGACCTTGTTTACCCATCATCCTTTTAAAAGTTTCACATGGAAAGCAGGGTATTCACATTAATACAGACATGAAAAATAAAAGTCTCAGAGACCAGGTCATTGGAATCGGTATTTTTAAAGCCTCCTTGAAAATGACGTTTCTGCTTCATGAGCTGGTGTTTTCTCTTTGTATGCTTCCTGTAGAGGAGTGGACAGAGGTGGACAGAAAACGAGGTACGCTGTCTCCGGGCTGCATGTGTTCAGTCTGCATCCACAGGTTCACTGAGGCCTTTGCCATGGGGGCGTGAGGTGGGGCCACACTAAATATTTTACAGCAAAAAATATGTATAGGCATGAGTTTCTCTCTAGCCAAGACATTGGTTGTATATCTGAATCTTTCACGTAAATACAGCATGTGAGATGAAAACCAAGGCAACTTAGGCACAACGACCATATTGCACCTGAGGTACTTTTTCCCCTCTCTCCGTCAGTTCTAAGCTTTGTGGGGACGGCTGGGGCAGAAGCTACACTTCTGGGTAGGTCGTCCTATTTCGTAGTCCCTAAAGCAATTCTCTGACAGTACCATGTAACCAAAGAATTGCAGCTCCACACCAGGGACCTTCCTTGAACCAATTTCCTTAGCACACAGAGGTGGCTGTTGAGCAGCTGAGAAAAACGGAAGCATGGGGCTGCATGGCTGCCAGGGTGGAGGGCAGGAGGCATGGTGTCACGCATGTACGTCGTGCAGCCCTGTCGCGTCCGATCTTCAACTTCCCCTTCCCCTACCGCCAGCAGCAAGCCTGGACAGGCTGCCGGTTCCTCAGAGTAAAACCTTAGCCTTTCTCATCTTTAAGTGGCACCAGTGCTTTCCATCATGTGACATTCGGGTGCAGTTTACGCATGTCATCAGCCATCGTCCTCAGCATTTGGAATGTCTCACCACACCAAGCGTGCTGAGGCGGGAACATATATAATATTGAAGAGCACAGGCAGTGGAACCAGACAGCCTCCTTCTAATTTCAACACTACCCCTAGCTGCGTGACCTTAGACTTGAACCTCTCGAAGAGTACGGTTTCCTCCCTGATAGAATAAGGATAATAATTCAGAGCTGTCTTGTGAGGGGCAAGCTAAATGGGATCGTGCATGGAAGGCTCTAAGCCCGGTGCCTGGAACGTAGTAAGGCTGTGAAATGTGGTATTCATCCAGAAGTAGCAGCTTCTCTCTTTTACCTTTAGTTCCAAATCGCATGTTCCCATAACCAAATTTACAACGGCGGTTTAGTAAATGCTCAGTTGCTTTCACCAAGAGCATCATTTCATCAGGCCAGGCTGAAAGCAAAGCCCAGCTGAAGTGCTTGATCATTTTTATAATACTTCACAAGCACCTTTGGCCACTTCTCTTAAGCAATGGTGGGCCCACCTCTGGGCATGTGGCAGAATTTCAGGTGAGAAGTGTGGATTTTGAAAGCTTTTTGTGTACCTAATTGAATCACTTGAATTTATTTTAACTTAAGCATTCAAAACTAATGAACGGAAACTAACGTCATAATCTGAACTCGGAATGCACCTGTGGAAAATCCCTCCCCACCCTTCGACTCCTCCTGATGAACCCGGCTCCTCGTACGCTCCTGCCTCGTGCAGTTACACAAAGCTCACGTGCGTGCCGACAACTCCCTGAGGTAGAGTGACAGGCATGAGTAAACCTCTTTCTCAGGTTTACCTTGACGATGACCCAGGCTGCTTCTCTGGGGCAAGGGCATGTTCTTCCTCTTTGTGCCCTGGTGTTTATCTCAGTGCCTGGCGCGTAGTGGGGCCGCTGCATCCAAGTGCAAGGTGAAACATGATGTGGGGTGCAGGCATGTTCATTTGTGCCCCAGATTCCTTCCAAAGGATTATGTGAGAGGAGGGACCCTGGTTACTGGGGCCCAACCGTAGAACTGCCGCTTTCTCCTGGGGGGCGTTTGTGGTCACTACTCGGCCCACAGGGTCAGGGCCTGCTCTACCCTCTGTCCACCCAGGGAACTTTCTGGGCATTCACGTGCGAAGAGCCTTGGAGACACAAAGCTTCACTCCCCAGAGGGAAAGGTTCCCTTTTGCTTTTTCCTTTGCCAGAGTGACTAACAATCTCCTTGTGACTTTCTTTTGTTTAGAACTGATTTGCTGGGGTCTAAGCTACTTTCCTTCATTCTGCCAAGGGCTGAAAGACCCGAGAAAAAGCACTCAGCACCTGGATGAATGGCAGATATTTGGAAGCATTCACGCAATCAGAGCTGATGTGATTTTTTAACCTGAATTCCTCCTCCCTGGCACTCCTCCCTGGCTACATAATAAACCTAAGGAAAATTCAAATTCTCTCTTTTGAAGCCTTACATGTGGCTTTCCAGTGGTGCCTATTTCCTTGCAAATTCTGCATTTCGTATTGGCTGCAGTAAGAAAAACGCTAAAGAACCCAGTTTACTGCAGGTCCTCGATGGTTTAGACCGAAGGCAAAAGGCCGTGCGTGAGGCCAGCCCGAGGAGGTATCTCCACGCTGTCCACACTGGGGACATGTTAGTGCACATTAAAGGGAAGCTGCAATGAGTTGGGGTCAGATGTGAGGGACACCCTGCGTTGGTGATGGAATTGGCTCTTCCTCACTAATAGGAAGGAGGCTAGGATGAAATCCAAAGGTCAAGTGTGAGTTCATCACTTCTGTAAGCGGTGTCCGTTAGTTCTTTAGAGCCAAGTTGCGGGAGGGGGGCGGTCTTCCCCCCTCCCTTCTCTCTATAGCCCTTCCATTTAGGATTTAAATACTTATAGAATTGTACACCTGAAACCTATAATTTTATTAAACAATATCATCCCAATAAATTCAAAAATTAAAAAATAAAGATTTAAATATAACCAGCCCTGAGCTCCCCTGCCACTTCCCCCCAAAATGCCCTTCGAGCTGCTTTAAAATGCTCACCTGGGCCTTCGGGCACTTCTATCAATTGCTTAAAGGTGGAGAGAGTGTCCGAAATCCTGGCCTCGGTGTCCCACCTTGCCTTCCCTCCCCAAGACGTGGCCACAGCCACGCCTGCCATGTCCTTTGTGTGGCAAAAGAAAGAGGCGTTTGTATCTTTCATTAATCACTCACGTTTAAAGATTGTGTCTAACTTAAGTAACCAGCTTTCTTTCGAATATTAATTACTATGAATGTATATTCTCGGTATCCATACACTCTCACCTTTGGGCAAGAATAGATATGGTTTAATTAAGAATAATCTGTGTTCAGCCATACTTGTTTCTGTTTCTTGTACCAGAGGGATTTTCTAGCCCTCAGCTAATGATATTTGAGTAGAAAAAAAAAAAAATCTAAATGAACAAGTGAATGACTAGAATTACAGACACACCTGTCTGCACACACCTTAGGACAGGGGTGTCAAACTCATTTTCACGGGGGCCACCTCAGCCTCGAGATTGCCTTCAAAGTGCTGAATGTAACTTCAGGGCTGTTTCAATGTAACTACTCCTTTACTAGGGGCAAGGAGCTTGGCGCTGCCGCCGGGTAGAAACCAGGTAGAGGCCGGACTCGGCCCTGGGCCTTGTGCTTGCCACCTGTGCCTTAGGGCCTTTATGCTCACTGGATGGAAGTTTTCCATTTGAACAACAATGTAAGAGGTAGCACTCCAGTGAAATATCAATATTATAAACCAAATCTAAAAATTAAGTCATCCTAAAATGGTACTAATCTGAAGTACACATTGAGTAGGAACATTAGAAATGTTTTAATCTCTAACCACTGAGTAGACTTGTCTATTTTCATAAAATGTTTTGCCAAAAAAAAAAAAAAAAAAGTCAATTACCATTACTGGTCCCATTTTAATAAAATTTAATTTTAAGTAAAAATGTTATGGATTTGCTAAACAAAGAGTGAGGCTATTTCTCATGTTAAAGAAGCCATCTCATCTAAAATGTTTCTAGGAATATTTTTTTAAAGGAAGAAGAAACCCCTCCCCTATCATCAAGTGAGCCAGTGCACGTAAAAGTGGTTTGTAACCTCTGAGTCACAACACATCGCACATCATCACATTTACGTTTGTTCTGAAGTGGCCTCCTAGAGCACTCCGGACCCCACCATCCACCGGGCCATGCGGCTTCTCCCCAGGGAGCAGCCCTCACCAAGCGCACCAGCCCCCGCTCTGCCTAGGCCCAGACCCTCCGCCCCATCCGTACGCAGCGTTTCCTGAGCACAGCTTCCTCCCGTGCCTTGCTTAGCTGCGTTCTCTCTTGTCTCTACAGTTCTTCACGATATCGTCTTAACCATGTTCAATAAAAACTTTATAGAGGAGCTGTTCAAACCCCAAGAACTCTACTCCAAGAAGGCCCTAAGGACTATCTATGACCGCCTGGCTCATGCCTCCATCATGAGACTGAACCAGGCCAGCATGGACAAGGTGAGCCTCTCCCCGCTTGATTGCATTTCTTGTGTCTTTTGTGGATGATGGTAGACCGGAATCAAATGAGAGGACGTATGTAACGCTGCCTTGCACAGAAAATATCCTCGTAAACATTGGTTGTCGAGTGTCAGAGTTGGAAAGGACCTTAGTAGTCATCCGCACTAGTCCCTCCGTTGTTTGCATCATTCCACCCACCCAAAGACAGTGCTGGTCTTCATGCCCACGTTCGTGGACGCCTTCACCCAACCCTAAAAGCTTTCATTCTGCTTAATTCTTGACAAATCTCAGACCTGACAACCAGGCATTTTTTAAAGCGAATTCAAAACTTCTCAGTCTTTACTTCTAACATGAACATATCTATCTCTTTGGGAAACAAACTATTAGGGCTCTCTGATTTTTAAAATAATAATTCCAAATAAATAAATTGCAAAGAATAGACAGATCTCTTATTCAGAAAAATTCCAAACAATTTATATAGATACTCTGTTCTCAAGAAAGGACAGCTTGCCCTAACAGTGTTGGCCCAGTTAGTTGGAGCATCATCCTGTACACCAAAAGGTTGTGGGTTCGATTCCCGGTCAGGGCACATACCTGGGTTGTGGGTTCAATCCCCATTTACGGAGCCTACGGGAAACAGCCAGTTGATGTTTCTCTCTCACATTGATGTCTGTTTCTCTCTCTCTCTCTCTCTCCCCCCTTCCTCTCTAAAAGCAATGAAAAAATGTCCTCGGGTGAGGATAAGTAAATAGGTAGATAAATACATAAAATCATGAGGACTGACAGTGGGTGCTAGCCAAGCAAAATCAACATTCACTTATTGCTGGTACCTGGAAACCTCAGGGAGACAGACCGCCTTTGACTGTGCCCTCTCATCCCCTGCCACTTACCTTTGGAAGTTATTTTCTCTCCCGAGCCTCCATTTTCTCACCTATAAAATGGAGATAATGAGAGTTAATTCATCGATGCTGAGAGGACTGAGTGAGAAACATATGTAATGACAAACCTAGTCTCGGCACATAGTAAGTGTTCAATAAAATGTTAATCACCTTTTCTGCTCTGCTTGCTCTGCTCCCTCTGCAGAGGAAGATTTAGGTGTTGTAGAGAAGGTACATAGAATTTAGAATTAAAAAAAAAAAGCTGGACAGGAATCTTAGCTTTACCAAGTACTAGCTGCGAGTCTCCATTTACTGAACAACCCTGAACTTGTACTTCTCCATATTATACCTCTTTCCCCCTAGCACAGTACCCTGTATGCGACAGGGACTTCATGTTCCGTGATGGTGGCAGAGAGTCTCAAACCGATGCCTCCACTGTTACCCCACACACACTCACCAGACGGCCCTTGTTAGATGCCACTTACTAGGTGAAAAGTTTAGCTGTGTGTTGGAGAAACGGGATTACACAGAAAGGTCTAACAAATGCCTTAGCATTTAATCATCCTGAGTTCAAATCTCAACCTGCCAATTATGACCAGCTATATGAAACTAGGCATTTTGTTTTTAAACTTGGGACAGCGACTACCTTGTAGAGTTCTTGTGAAGGTTAAATGGGAGCAATGAGGTATAAATGTGCTCAGCGCTCAGCACAGCAGGTGGGAGCGGTTTATATTTTCTGTCCTGCCGCAGATGAGCCCATAACTTCTCTCCCAATCTGGCCCTCTGTCCCCCGTCCCCTTGCCCCCAGCCCCCAGCAGTAACATTGTCCTTGCCCCAGGCACTAAGCTGAAAATGCTGTAGTTGCTTTGGACAGCCCCCTCTTCACCCCTCCGAGCGTGGGCAGGCAGTCACCACACGCAGACAGCTTTTCCTTCTAAGTGCCACATGCTCTTCTCTTCTCGGCCTTTTCTATTCCCACCATCTTCATTCCAGGCCCTAAGCCTGGATCACTCCGACAAAATCTCTCTCATTCACACAGTCAGTAGGTATTTCTGCAAACCCACGAGGAGCCGGGTCCTAGCTAACCTCCCTGACTCCAGCGTCTCCCTTCTCTCACATCTCATCGTTGCCAGACCAATCTTGCTTGGTCACCACTTTTATCATGTCGGCTCAGAAAACTTCAGTAGCCCCCCACTCCCACCACCCCTAGTCTAAATTCTTTTGCCTGCCTTTTTAAAACCTTTACTATTCTAAAACTGTACAAGATCAACAATTTAAAAAAATACTGGTAAAAAAAAAAAAAAACCCTTTCCTATTCTAACTTAGCCATACTTATTCAAGTTTCTTTCCCACCACCTCCGACACGAACCATCCTCTCCGGTTCGGCTGTTCTCCTCGTGCTCCCAGGAAAAGAGTGTGCCGGTGGCTGCCTGCAGGCCCTCACACACGCCGCTCCCCTCCGCTGGAGGGCTCTCCTCTCCCTCAGCCCGTGGGAAGCCTCTGACTGCCTTCTTCTTTCATAAAGCCTACCTTGACCACTTTGGGCCTCACCAACTTCTAGTCCCTGGTCTTTACCGCTGGTCATACCCTACATAGAGCTTGTTGATATCTTACTAAGTATTTTTATCATTTTCTAAAGATTTTGTTTATTTATTTTTAGAGAGAAGGGAAGGGAAGGAGAAAGAGAGGGAGAGAGACATCAACTGGTCGACTCTCACATGCCCCCAACTGGGGATCTGGTCTGCAACCCAGGCATGTGCCCTGACCAGGAATCGAACCCTCTACCTTCTGGTTTGCAGGACAATGCCCAACCCACTGAGCCACACCAGCCAGGATGTATTTTTATCATTTAAAATTGTTCTTATCCATTTTGTAGAACTTTATACTTACCACTCTCACACCTATCTCATTTACTTCTCTTAGCAGCTCTGCAATGATAGGAAATTCAGAACTAATTTTTTGTTTTTGTCCTTTAAAAAAAATCCCTTTATTCTTTAATGTCTTTTCCACAGCTAGTTTTATAATGTCCTTTTGCAATTTTTAAGTTGAGATATAATTCACATAACATAACTCTCACCATTTTATAGGGCACGATTCAGCAGTTTTTATTGTGCTCATAACGTGTATGACCATCACCACTATATAATTAGAGAATGTTTCCATCAGTCAATGGTAATGTCCTCTGTTTTAGTCATTTTATTTTCCTCTATTTGCTTGGTCAGTCTAAGCAAGTAATTGTCAGTTATCTAGCTAAAAGGCTTGTTGATCTTTTCAAAGAACCAGCTTTCAGTTTAATTGATTTTTATCTATTCTTCAACTCTCTAGTTCATCGATTCCTGCTCCAAACTTTGTTTTCTTTCTGCTCCTCGGTTTGACTTTAGTTTGACCTTCTTTTCCTAGTTTCTTAAGGTGAAAGGTTAGGTTATTGATTGGAGAAATGCAGGCATCTACCACTGTCAAGTTCCCTCTGAGCACTTCTGCAGCTGCATTCGAGGCTGTTTTTACAGATGAGAAGCTCAGGCTCCGAGAGCTGAGCGAGGACTTAGCCGGGGCCATTCAACTCGTCAGTGGCGATGGAGGGCGTGACTGTGGGTTTCGGCTCTTCAACTCCAGCACCCGGCCCAGGGTCCCACACCTGCCAGTACTGTGCGCACATGTTCCATCCGCAAAAAGCTGGCCAAAATCCCGGTTTGCCCAGGAATGTCCTGGTCTCACCATGTTGTCCTGGCTGGATTATTAATATCACCTCCCCCACTTTACTTCCAAAAGTATCTTGGTCCGGGGGATAACTGGTATGCTCACCCGAGGTATGTGATATGCACAGTACTGGTTTTCAGTAAATGCGTGACTGCTTCATTGTTTGGAGGTCCTGACGTCTGCTTCTGTGATCCCATTTATTTATTTTGCTCATGTGCGGGTCGGCAGCTCTATGACCTGATGACTATGGCTTTGAAATATCAAGTATTGCTGTGCCCCCGTCCCAAGGATGTGTTGCTGGTCACTTTCAATCACTTAGATGCCATCAAGGGATTCATCCGAGACAACCCAGCCCTCGTGCACCTAGTGGATGAGACTGCCCGGCAGCTGATCGAAGTAAGATGCCATCAGTTTATCACCCCTCAGACCCAGTACTTGTTCTCATTCCTCTGTTAAGAACAGGAAGATGCTGTGACAGAGTACAGGATGAGGAATGGCAAAGCCTGCCAGCCTCCCAGAAACCCTAAAGATCTCCGAGTATCCAATTTGGTGTTACAAGAGGCATCGTCATCTTTTGACCTCTTACTGTTGCCTTCAAAACTGGGAAAGCAGTGATACAAAGCCCAGCCATTTTCTCCTACCTTTTTTGGAAAGGGGTTGGTGTGGAGGTTCTGCTAAATCTTGGGGAAGAGCCTCTGTAGGTCTGTGGGCGACAGGAGAGGCAGGGCGCCCCTTCTCTGGGTGGCATGATGGGGTTTGTGAGAGAGCAGCGCTGGCTCTCCTGCTGCCCCTCCTGCCCCAGCAGCTGAGCCTTCCTCACCTTGCTCATGGCTCCCATCCCTGAACACCCAGCTGCCCCACTTGTCTGCACTGCTATCTCACTTCTGAAAGTGAAATGCTTCTTGCTGCTTTGCCTCTGGCAGGTGTACGGCAGTCTCTCTGCCGGGGAGTTCCAGCTGATCAGACAGACGCTCCTCACCTTCTTCCAGGACCTGCACATCCGGGTGAGTGAGTGGGCAGCCCCAGGAGCACCCTGCCTCAGCTGTCCAAGGGAAACACCTAAAATTGCGCAGTCAGTGATGTCCTCAGTGTTTGGGTCCATGATGATAAACTTTCTGATAACAGCCTTGGCTGGTGTAGCTGAGTGGATTGAGCGCAGGCCTGCAAATCAAAGGGTCACCAGTTCAATTCCCCATCGGCACATGCCTGGGTTGTGGGCCAGATCCCCAGTAGGGGGCTCATGACAGGCAACCACTCATTGATGTTTCTCTCCCTCTGTTTCTCTCTCCTTTACCCTCTCTGTAAAAATAAATAAATAAAATCTTTTTTAAAAAAGAGAAAAAAAAAACTTTTTGATAATAAATCTCCGCAGTTTTCAAACGGAGCAAGGAAGACAATGATACTGTCACTCCTTCTCAGTTACTTTACGTGTTTCTTTAAAATATGGTTTCTTGCCTTCTCCAGAGGAAATGTGCTCTCGAGGCCACCAGCCTGATCTCAGTTGCAAAGCCTTTTCCCAGACCGTTAGTATCATTGACCTGTCCGGTATCTACACCTTTAGGAGGCTGCCCTCCTGCTCCATGAAGCCCTCGCCTTCCCTGGACTTCCGTGGCACCGTGTGTCCTGTCCTGCCCTTACCTCGTCCAGCCCCATGCCCCTCACTCCTTCCTCTCCCTCTGCCTGCTTCCAAACCTCCTTCTGCCTCTGCCTACCCACGTCCCTCAGGAATCGCTTCCCTCCCACCGTCCAGCTCTTTCACCTGGCCCTCCCGAGTCTAACCTCTACCCTCCCCCTGCCTCAGCCCTGCCATCTAGACCAACATCCCCACCTGAAACTCAGTGCCTACAGTGTAATATCTGGACCTAAGCTAATCTCCAAAATTCAAGTTCTGCCCCGACTTACTGATTTCTTTCAAGGGCACCTTCATTCACTTGGCTCAGACCAGAGCATCGCCCACGATTCCCCTTCACTGACCTTCATCCCATTGCTTCGAAGGCCCCCAGAGTCTGCCTTTGCAATGTCCACGCCCTCTTCCCTTCCCACCACCCCCAGCCCAGCTCAGGCCCTCACACCTCCTGTTGGCTGCTGCCTCCCAACTGACCTTGCCTCCTCCGCTCCAGACGGCTCTGCCCCCTAACTTTCAAACGCATATTTCTGAGCTCCTGAATGTGGGGCCTATCTCTCTTGGACAGGACTTTGTTCCTGCCCGTAATTGAACACACTGATGTGGGGAAGATGGATGATATGGCAAAATGAGCCCAGGCTCTGGAGTCGGACACGCTTGCATTCCAGTCAGCACCCTCCAGGGCCCTGGGCAAGTGACTTCTCTTGAGCTGTAGTGTCTTCAGAATGATGATCATAAGCACTCAGAGCTTGTTGGGAGGACAGACTGATGCAGCATATGTAATACATATGTGTGTGCCAGTGTACGTATAGTATGGGGTGCTTCCGGAAGCACAGACAGGAAGCTGGTCACAGTGGTCGCCCTTAGGAACAGGAGCAGGTACATGGAGGGCCACGGTACAGGAGAGACTTACGTTCCATTGTATACCGTGTGAGCCCTTTGCATTTTGTACCTATCACAAAATAAAATTCAAAAAATAGAAGCAATAGAATGTGTCTAGCCCCTGGTTATTATTAGCTTTCCATGGACTGGGGAAGATAAGTAGATTTCAACTCTGAGGCCAATTGTATTTTTAATCCACATGAATAATTATATTTGCTATGGATGGAGCAATAATAACATCAATATAAATTAAGGTCTCTAACAGTCACTGATTAAAACAAAAAATATGAAAGTATAAATAAGATTAAGTTTTGCACTGCTTTAAAATAGTGAAAACTCTACATCACGTTATCAAGGCTGCACATTTGGATGTTATTTTATGAGTTGTAGTAACATAAGTAGCCATATTGATTTCTCAAGTCTGACAAGATAAAATTGATTATAATGAAAAAACACTCCTCGTAAGAAGTCTATAACAAAACCATTAAAATATACTAAACTACAAAATCTATTAAGCTTTAATCGCTAGATGGGCAAGCAGTGAAACATCAGAATGTTCATCAAAAGAAATAGGATTTCCACATCCTGGCAGGGTTCAGCCCCTGATTTGTAATATTTGGCTGGTTTTCCAAGTCTGGTTTTTAACAGTATTTCTGCCCGGCTGCAATTCATGATTGCCTTTACAGATTTCCTCTGTTTTCAACACAGTGTTGATAGTTTTTAGATTTGTTAGCAAAACTAACTAACTAAAGGGATAAAAGCTCTGCTCTAACATTGCCTTGCTCACTGTTTAACCAAAACTCCTCCTCCAATGTCCACAAGTTTCTGCGAAATCACGAAACACCCGAAGTGTTCTAATGTGGCCGAGGTCCTGGCCTCCTCTCCGGGCCCGGCCAGAAACGGCCCAAAACCCATTCCACTTGGAATCCTTGGCAGCTACTTAAAACCTTCTCTGTTTCCAACGCCTTCCAGCCCTCCAGAGTTCCTCCAAAGGCGCCTCCTAAAGGCTCCATCGTGGCATTTCTTTCCTGTCCTATGCTTATGTCCTGTGTCCAATTGGATTATAATACTAAGAGTATTCGCTGTAATTTGTTGAAAACTCACTATGTGTCAGACTCTGTGATAAATGCTTTTTGTTCATTATCTGATTTAGTTTAATGGCACATTAACCCATTGAACAGGTACTATTACTACCCCCAGTTTACCAAAAAGGAAACTGATGCACAGAAAGGTGGTACAACTTGCCAAAAGCCCAGAGCTGAGGCATGGCCCCGCTGAGGTGCGCCCGAGACAGTCCACCGTCAGAATGCTAAACTGGCAGCTTGCAAATTCTTACCACTTTGCATTTGCACTGCCTGGCACACAATATCCTTGACGATATTACAAATATACTCTTGTAGACTATTAGAGTTTGAAGGGACTTTCAAGTGAATCTCATTTGACAGGTGAGGAAGCTAAGACCCAACAGAACTAGCTAACTGCTCCAGCAGTTGTGGGATTTAATCTGACCAAGACCTCAACGCAGAGCGCGCAAACCCGGGAACGGAAAGAAGCCTATACGGTGTCCGCAGTCACGTAACAGACCTTCAAACAACTGCCAGCCGGGTTCGCCTACTCCAGCCCCTTCTCACCAGTCCGGCGAGTGGCTCAGAGTTTGTGCTCCCGAGTCAGAAACACAGGGGTCGCTCTGAACCCTCAGCTCTGCCCTTTATGAGCTGACTGGCCTTGAGGGAGCGTCAACCTCCGAGCTGCCAATTCCTCATCTGTAAGACTGGAGATGATGAGGTTCTCGGAAAGTTAGCAGGGAGCCGAGGCCTGGGGGAGAAATGTGGAGTCAGCCTTGGTGTTGAATCCTGGCCCTGTCTCTTATTGTTCGTTGTTCTCTTTGGGCAAGCTGCTTTACTCTGTGACCCTCGGCTTTCTCACCTGTCAAATGGGGGCATTACACCGCACCTAGAAGATTTGCTCTTAGGCTCGAAAGGAGTTCTATTTGTAAAAACACTATAACTCTCCAGGTGTTAGGTGAGTTTTTCTTATCGTTATAAGCTCACTAGGTAACATTCCCAGCCCATTATATACTTCCCATCCTCACAATGCTTATGTCTATGAAAATACACCAAGAAAAATCACAATAAGTATATTTTTTTCCCAGGTGTCCATATTTCTAAAGGACAAGGTTCAGAATTCTAATGGTCGCTTTGTGCTGCCAGTGTCTGGGCCTGTTCCCTGGGAAACTGAAGTTCCCGGGCTCATCAGGTGAGTTCTCAGCAATAATTGTCAGACCCGTGTGTGGGGTTCTGGGGAACCAACATGTGGGCCTTCCTTTCCTCAGTAAGCTCAGCAGTTAGAAGGTCAGGTTCTAATCCCAGCCCTGCTGCTTAGTAGAGACACTCACAGGAGACCACCCAGTTCTCCAGCATGCATTTCCTCATCTATTAAAAGGGCTCATCATTTGTTTTCCCAAACCTGAGGGTGAATACTAATGCTCTCAAGTACTTACATAGCAGCTGGCCCATAACATGCACTCGATACATATCAGTGTATTGTTATTATGGGCACAGTCGGCATCTTTACCTGGAGAGAGCACATGAATTCCTTTTTGTCCCGTGGTACAAAGAGTAAAGATGCCTCCAGGACTGCCCAAGCTTGGAGAACGTCCCTTCCCGTCACATGTTGTGTTGCAGAATGTTCAACCACAAAGGCGAAGAAGTGAAGAGGGCAGAATTCCGGCACGGGGGAACCTACGTCGCCGCGCAGAAGGAAGGCTCCTTCGAACTGTATGGAGACCGAGTGCTGAAACTGGGGACTAACATGTAAGCAAATTCTCCCTCCCTGAGTGAAGTCCAGTCCAGGGGGTGGGGGGGTGGTCGCTTCCTTTGAAAACGCCAGCTTGACTTCTGCTGTAAGAGTCCTGCTGCGAATTGGAGTGGCTTCCGTCAGATACGACCATGCAGCGCCCTGCCATCTCCAAACGGCGCCTAAGATTTCCAAACATAACTCAACAGGCTTAAAAGGTAAATCGTTTGGAGTGGCCATGGAGATTCAAAAAGGCCACTTCCACACAGTTTTCCGGGTATTTTTCTTTAGGAAGAAGTGAAATTTGAGCGGCTGACAAGCCTTCGCTGTATTCTGTATTCCTAGCTCTTTTCTAGATGCTTTTAAACTCTCCGAATAAAAGCCGTGAGTTATAGTAGCGCTTACAGCTCTTCTTGAATTCGTCTAGTAGGTCTTCCTGTCTTTACCGGAAGACCCACCAGTAAATAAATAAATAAATGAATGAATGAATAAATAAATAGCTGTGAGCTATGTTTAGGGTTAGAAGGGAGTCAGTGTAAGGGCTAGACAATGTTTTCACAGTTTTCTGTTGACAACCAGGTACAGCGCGAACCGGCCTGTGGAAACCCACACATCTGACGCATCAAAGAACTTAGCTTCACAGACACAGGTGAGCTTCTGCCTCCCTTATTTATCTCCTGAGCTTATTTCCAGATATAAAAATCTGGATGGGGAGAAGGGTGGGAACTCTAGATTTCAAAGCTAGCCAACATTTCCCTCATTGTCTGCAATCTTCTCGATTCGGCCTTATGAAGTACACAGGTTTTTAATTGTAGTTTCCCATGGAGACCTCCAGTGATCTGACTAATTAGGTAATTTTAGGCTTGGCTCAATCACCATAATTAAATGGGAACTGCACACCAGGACATGTGAAATGAGCACTCTCCCAGTGCCATTAGGTCCCTGGGTGCCGACTCCACACCTGTGTGTGTCCCCATCATTAAAACATCCCTTTTCAGTGCTTCCCTATACGATGCCCAAGTTCAAAGCAGGGTTGAGGGTCTCTGGATTCCATCTTCACAAATGTTCACTGAATTGGCTACCAGCTAGCTATAGGACAAATCATGTAATAGTCAGTTACTCAGCAAACATTCGTCGAACTGTTTCTGTGGGCTGGGTGCCCAGGGATGCAAAGCTGGCTTAGACGTGGTCTCATCCTGAAGGGACATACAGAACTCTGGGAAAAACAGCGACAGAAACAAAGCACTCGAACACAGTGGACGCAGAGCTCACTGGGCATTCTGAACGAGGTGCTGTGCCAGAAGAACTCATGTTCTGTCCAGAGGGGTAGAGACAGGGCACAGAGATCAGGAAGGCTTTTCAGAGGAGGTGACGTTCAGGTGGAGTTCTAGAGTGGACAAGAGGCAGCCGTAAAGGAGAAATCAGCCTGCAGGCTGAGGTGACAGTTTGGGCAAAGGCACAGTGTTTAGGGGAAGTGAGGAGCCAGCGTCTCTCCCATGTGACTCCATCACGGCCCAACTGAGACCGGTGGCCGGAGTGCACACTGTCCAGGGACCCTGGGGCCTGATCAGGAAGGGGCTTAAACAGTTTGGACTTTGTCTTTTTAGCAGAAGGTGGAGGGGTTTATTTCAAGCAAAGGAGAAGTGAGATGGGAACTGTATTTTAGGCAACCGGCGGCAGAGTGAGGGCAGAGGCAGAGCAGGGGAATGCTGGGTGAGAGAGCCCGTTTGAAGGGGAGGTTAAATGGGCAAGATAGCGAGAGGAGGGGATGGAGTCAGGGTGTGTTTGCCACGGTCACCACCTGAGGGCAGTGTGGTAGCTCCTATGGACCCAGTGCCCTTGGACCTGGAGCCTTCAGTTTGGGGGAAGCAATCTGAAGAAAGAGGAAGCAATGTTCTCCTTCAAGAAGGAAGGCAGTTTGAGGACAGTGGGCACCCTTGGGGCCTTCCACTCCTCTTGAGAGTGTGAAAATCTCTGGTTTGCCCCCTTGCTAGAGTCCCTCTGCTTATGACGCAGATCCTTTCTGTTTTGGTTAAGCCTGTTTTCTACGCTTTATTTGGACCTAGTTCTTCCCAGAAATAATTTAATGTTATTATTTTGCCTTGTTTTATAATACCACCCTGGGTCTCTGGGTCTCAGCAGGAAATATGATCACCTTCATGTGGCTAAAAATCACGAACTTTTTTCCCACAGCAAAGCATTGCTCCAAACCCTCTTGCTAAAGAAGAGCTGAATCTCTTGGCCAAGCTGATGGGAGGAATGGGGATTAAGAAACCCAGTGGCCCTGAGCCAGGGTTCCGGTTGAATCTCTTTACCACCGATGAAGAGGAGGAGTATGTTTTAAATCTGTTTCTTTAAAAACATATATAAAAATCCTAAGTATGTTAAACCAAACAACTGACCATTATAAACCAGTGGCACCTATAAATACAGATGTTAAAGATCACAAATGACATACCTGCAAATTCAATAACCCAATTAAAGAAGAACCCACCAGTATTAAATAGCCTGAACTTTCTGGGTTCATTCAAAAAAACAGTTCTACTGTTTTACTTAGCACAGCTGAACAAGAAGTATTAGAAGTCAAGATAGTCAGATTAATAAAAGTCTGCTAAGAAACCAGAGAGAGGTGAAGTCTGTCTTTGAGATGAGACGGCCTCCCCCAAACCAACAGGGGCAGTAGCTCACCGGGATGTACACTGTACGGTGCTTCACAGCTCCCAGAGCACGTCTGCGTTCGTTAATCTTATGTGATCCTCCTCACAACCAAATATGTGGGGGCGGGGGGTTGCCCCCCATTTCCCTTCCCACTGAACTAACTTCTGTGCGGCCAATTCTATGGTGAGTGCTAGGGACTCCGTGTGACCCAGGGCCTGATCTCGGGAGCTCCCTGCGTGGCAGGACGGTGAACGCGCACATAAGCGCTGAGTCATTGATGCGCTAATGGAGGACGCAGTGATTACTCGCACGGGCAGATTGAAAGACCTGGCATCTGAGCTGGGTCTTGGAGCTTGCCAAGCAGAGGAAGGGGAAAAACATTCTTGGCAGTGTTTGGTATGTGCAAAGGCACAGAGACGTAGAAGGACGTGACTTCCTGGAGTGTAGGGGACATTGGTTGGAAACATGGAGTACAAAGCTGCAGGGAAATGGCAGGAGATGAGGCAGAAAAAAAAATAGGTTGCCAAATTATCGAGCGCCAGTTTGCCACACCGGCAGGGAGAAACCTCTGACCTGTGACCCATTTCTCTGCCCTCCCCCTCCCATGCAGACAGGCGGCGCTGACCAGGCCAGAAGAGTTGCCCCATGAGGTTGTCAACATACAAGCTACTCAGGTGTGTGCAGGGGATTCCACAGTCAAATTGTTTCCCCTCCTCATCTTGTAATAACTTTGAACTTCAAATGCCCTACCTTCTCCTCTCTAATCAGTATGTATATAGTCCCCATTCTGACAAACAGGTAAGGAACTGACATGCATCACACTGGTGGGATAAAAATCAAGTACCACTCGGTTGGAGCACTGTCCCGTACACCAAACCCTTGTGGGTTCAATCCCCAGGAGGAGGCCAATCAATGTTTCTCTTTCACATGGGGATCGAGGGGTCTCTCTCTCTCTCTCAAAAAATCAATAAAACATAATATCCTCAGGTGAGGATTTTTTTTTTTAAATCAGATATCAACAGCACCTCTCATTTCTCTAACAGGACCAGCAAAGGAACCAAGAGCTGGCCCGGATCATGGGGGAGTTTGAGGTCACAGACCAGCCTAAATGGAGCTCCAGCAAGGGAGATGACTTGCTGGCCATGATGGATGAGTTATAGCCGTGCTGACCAGGCACACCCCTCCGGCTTTGGGAGCGACTGCCCGAGAAGGACCCTGGGGGATGCCCAGGAAGCAAAAGGATGCTGCTAGTTTTCCACTGAGTGAAGCCATTACCTCTGGTTCCTGTTTATGTTGGAATGAACTGCACAAGTCTCTCTCAGGGAGCACACTCTCTGGAAGGCACACACATACACACATTTTCAGCAAAATATATTCGAGCTTTTAAATTGGACCTTTCGCGTTTCCTCCTGACTTTATGACAACCAGCCAAAGCATCCTGGGCCACAGGTTCAAGCCTCGGAGTTGGAAAAGGGCGCTCCCATTGCCACTTTCAAGGACAGCCGTGGGGGCCGACAGCTCCCAGATGCCTGAGAATCGCCACGAAACCTCAGAGCTTTCTGGGGTGTGTTCTGCCTTGTGAGTTTGAAGTAAGTGGAAAAGGCAATTGCCTCCAACAGTGGGGGCCCAGTTAAGACAGCCCTCCTCTCCCTGGCACACTGGGGACTGTGGCCTCAGAGGCAGAGGAAGCAAGGCTGTGTGATGATGGGAACACTCCGCTGGGCCCTGCACAGAACACGTGGGTATCTGGAGTTCTCTGCACATCCCTCCGTCCACACGTGGTGTGGGCTTCTCCCATACGGAGGTGTGCTCCAAGGAAGTGCTTTGCTTTTCAACATGATACGCGCTCCTCAGCCCCAGAGGCTTCCTCTGCCACTTCGTGTTCTTGCATTCTTCTGCAAACACCCAGCACGGTGCGCCAGGACATCTGTCCCCTCTGCTTTGCCAGCAGTGGCCAAGCAGGGCCTTAAGTTGGATACATGGGAGGTGCACAGAGTGAGTCACTTTCCCTCCCGTGCACCAGACGAGCTGCTTCTCTGGGCATGGTGCCAGGTCCGATTGGGATGCCTGTGAAATGCCAGACTGGGGCTGCCTTCATTGTTTCAGGAAGGCCTGGGACTGGGAAAACTGGTGGGCTCAGGGCCAACCAATGTCCAGGGGTCAAGGGCCATTCAGCCCTGTGGAAGGAATATCCAGAATGGCAGAGGCTAGGAGAGAAACTGAGCTGAGTTGGTCCAACCGCAGGGAACACGAGGGCCCCTCACACCCGGCGAGAGCAGCAGCAAACACGGTTCTGCAGTGTGAGGGCCAGGGAAGTGGCCTTTCGGCTTGCTAAGGCACAGTGTTTGGTCACAGAAAGGTAAACCCCAGATAAACCTAATGTGCTCCCTGCCCGTGAAAGTTAAGCTTCCTTGCCATAAAGATGCCCCAGAAGTCCCACTGGGGGGAGAGTCATGTCTTGCTGTAAAACGCCTGTGACAGGCTTGCAAAGTGACTTCTGTTTTAGTCTTTGTTTTTTTTTTAATTTTTTTTCTTTTATATTTTATTTATTTATCTTCAGAGGGGAAGGGAAGAAGAGAGGGAGAGAAACATCAATGTGCGGTTGCCTCTTGTATGTCCCCTGCCGGGAACTGGCCTGGCAACCCAGGCATGTGCCCTGATTGGGAATCGAACCGCGATCCTTCGGTTCGCAGGCCCGCGCTCAATCCACTGAGCTACACCAGCCAGGGCTGTTTTAGTCTTTTTTAAGCAATCTGGCCACCACTTGGGGAGGCCTGACAACCAGGTGACAGATGAAGGTGAAAGTTCTGTCCTGTTCTGTCTGGCCCCCACCACACTGCCACAAACCTGAACCTCACTGTCTGCTCTGAGCATGTCCTGGGACCTTGGATGTTGGCCACAAGCTACTGAGAAGTAGCAGCCTCCTCCCTCCACCTACTCCAGAGCAACGCCGAGGATTTCCAGTGTATCTGTCCTCTCGGTAAACAAACAAGATACAGATCTCGGCTAAGGCAGCCTTGTGATGAGGCAATCTTTGAGTTTCATGTCTCTAGACTTGCACAAATATTGAGAAAAACAAGTTTATTTGCATAGTGGTTCAGGGCATCCAGAGAAAACAGGAGAGTCAGAAGGAGGCAAAGAGAAGATAGGAATTAACTCTGGCAAGTGTGTGGACTGAGTACTAATAACTCATCGGGGTCCGTTTAAAAGCAGGCCTCGGGGTACGAGGATGGCGTACACAGTGCCCTGTGCTTCACTGGGAGGCAAGCCATGGGCAGAGTCAGGACGCTGGGTTCTGGTCCCATTCCTGCCCCAAGTTCCCCGTGTGTCTTAGGTGCCCTTGCCAAGCCTCGGTCCCCTCATCTGTAAGAATGAGAAAGAACTAGTTCACTGCCTCAAGCTGGCCTACCCACATAAGGTGTTGAATTTACAGTTCCCTAGACCCTGCCCCAGGTGGGACCTGAGACTTGGAAGTTTCACCCGTGCTGGCCCCAGCTTTATGCTCTGGGGAGTTATCTGCTCTCTTTCAGCTCTTCTGTGACTAATTTTCTTCTCGACTAAGTCTCAAAGTGCCCCAGTCTTCTTCTCACCAGGGTCGGAAGGCCCTACAGACCATGCAGGGCAGGGATCCAGAAAGCCTTCTGAATGCAGGTTCTCTAATGACTCCCAGAAGAAAGATGCGGTAAAAATCCAAGAGTGAAGGGGAAGGAAAAGTGGTGGAGGGGTTCCGTTTAGCCCTCAGTTCCAAGAGACAAGTCACCCCATACAGTCCACATAGGTATCTAACAATTTTTGAAGTAAATTCACTGCCTTTGATCCAGATCCTGGGAGGCAAGAAAGAAACTTCAGCATGGTAACCAGATCCTGGAGCCCCCAAGGCCAAACGGGCTTGGGCATCCTCTTTATCTGCTGTATCGCTCTGGTTTGCATCCAATACAGAGACCAACTCAAGCCACAGGAAACCACAGAGGGAGAAATGCAAATTTCAGAAAATATCTATATGTGTCACAATAACTAATCATAAAGACCCGAATTAAAATTCACCCTAACATTCATCCACCCCTAAGTCCCTTTTTTTTTTAAGATTTTATTTATCATTATTTTTTTTTTTTAGAGAGGGGAAGGGAAGGAGAGAAGGAAAGTATGTGGTTGCCTCTCATGCGCCCCCTACTGGGGACCTAGCTGGCAACCCAGGCATGTGCCCTGACTGGGAATCAGACCAGCAACCCCTTGGTTCACAGGCCAGCACTCAATCCACTGAGCCACACCAGTCAGGGTCATCCCTAACTCCCTGTAAAAAATGCCCTGGATAAGCTACTCTTCAGCTGCTCGATTCCTGGACAGCTGGTCATAGACAGAGTTTGCAGGGATCAGGCCAGGAAACCCCTTCACAACTGAATCTTCCCTGCACCGTTTGGTGACTTGGTGAGAAGTAAATTCTCAAATCATAACTCACCCCTTTTCAAAAGAGAACGTTAAGATGCATTCCAAGGGCCAGTGGTAATCATTGTGGATTATTTGATTACTTTAACTGCCCCCGCCACACACACACTCTACATTCTCTTCGTTCCTGGCCAGTGGTACCTCTGACAAAAATAACATTACCTTCTCTGTTAGTTCCCCAAACCACACGAAACCCCAATCGCATTAGCCTTGTGAGGCTACAGCCCGGGCACAGCCTGAGAAGAAGTGGGGGCGGGACCCAGGACTCCTAAATCCTAGATGTGCACATTTGCATCAGATCACTCCCTTCTCTATAAAATTCCCTAACTTCCTTTTGAAACGTTGGGGCCACCGTTTTTTCAGGTTTTCCAGGGGAAGTCACGGTGTCAGCCAAGAACATTTGACTCGTGTGTCCTGGATATCCTAAAGACCTCTCAGGTTCGCTCACAGCTGAGAAAATAACCTTGCTTTGTATGCTCTCCCTCACCTCTCTGCTGCAGCCTGCCTTTTACCTGGGCTCTTCCTCCCCTCGGTCGCGCCCTGCGTTCTTCCTGCATCTCCGATAGGCACCCGAATGGCTGCTGGGGCTATCCTGTCCTCTCCAAACCGCTCTCGCCCACATCTTCAACCTCTGCTTCTCCACGGGTTCCTTTCTCTCTGTCTTACTCCATCGGGCTGTCCAGTGTTCCCTCCACTCACTCACCAGCACTCCAGGCTTCCTTGCTGCCTCACCCACGGTACCCCCTTCCCATGCCCCTATAGCTCCTATGACTACTCAGGTCCCAAATCTCGTATCCCCCGCAAATCTCGTGTCGCCGACCTTACTAGATCCGGCAGTCTTTTCTCCTCCCATTCTCCTGGCTTTTTGCAGACCCTTGGCCCTGCCAAACACCCTTGTCTTTCTGAAACTCTCTCACCCTCACCCGCCGGCCCTGGCGGCTCTAATCATACTCCTTTCTGACTGCACTTCCCCTCCCTTCCTCAGTGGCTTCTGATTGAGGAGTGCCCCGTAGGCTACAAATGTTAATGCAGCCATTTGGAAAAGCCTGTCCTAAAGGCCAGGTCATGTGCCAGGGTGACCTTTATGTCATCCCTGGCTTTTCCCTGCTCCTGGCCCTGAGCTCATCTCTCTCACTCCACCCCTCCCGCTTGCCCTCGCCCTTACTCTGACCCCACTGCTGACCAAACGCTTTGTGTGCCCCTCAGTGCTTAGGTCGCATTTTTCTGCAAACTGTTTTTGCATTTTTTTTTCTTTTTTCCAGAGAGATCATTGCTTTCAACCATTATTATTGACTCAAGAACCTGTGTATCCTCCCTCACCTGTGGGCCGCAGGCTCACTTTCCCCGAGATGCCTCGCATCACCTCACACGGCAGTGTCATTTTTATTTACTTAGTACCTTCACTTTCAAAAGGCATGAAAAAACTTAAATATGATACAAAATAGGGCCGTTTTTCATTGAAAAGAGCTGGAAGTGAGGGATACCAAAAACTTCCTAACAACAGAGTCAATCACCCGGTAAAGAAATGAGCTGCTGGTCCCTGGAGTTGGCTGGCAGTGGTACCTGCTGGTGCTGTGGGGTCCTGGGGCCTGGGTGGCGATGGGGAGCAGGCGACCCGGGAATCTCCCTCCCTCTCAGGATTCTGGCAGTTGGAAACAAGAGCACAAATGAGCCCACCTAATGGGAGCGGAGAAATTCAACCTCCTGAAGTGAATTCAATTCAGGTGGGCCTTGTACTGGCCTGGGTTGTCAGTTACAAGAATCTGAAACTAATTCTGGCTACTTAAGTAGAGAAGGAATTTACTGCAAGGAAATCAGGCAACCCACAGAGTTGCTGGGAAGACAGGAGAACCATGAGAAAATGACCAGGAACCAGGGACAGGTGGGCAGCACGGGAAGGGACTCCCGCACTAGCAGCACCCCCGGGAGGAGGCGCTGGATGACGCAGACATGAGGACAGAGCCTAAACAGTCCCTGCTGGTTCTTGTCTTGCTCCAGATTTAAAGTCTGATAATGCCCGAGTTTAGGTCACACTGCATAGTTCACAACAGTCAGGCAATATCTGACCTTTAAATCATCTTTAGTGGGAAGCAGATTCTCACCTGCCACCAAAATGCATGGAATGTCAGATTCCCCCAAACATGGGGAAAGGAGTTCAGTGGCTGAGTGGCCAAAAAATGAGATTACCTCCACAGACAAACCCCCCCTTGACTCCCTCCACCCCCACCAAACCCTCTTATTTCTATCAATGGGCTACCATCTCCTTGGATACCCAGTGTTAAAATGTAAATCACTGATTCTTCCTCCTACCACCCACACTGCAAATTTAATCAGCCTCCAAGCATTCCGACTAGCTGTTTTCAGGGTCTTCAACACTCGCCTTTCTTCCCCATTCCCACTGCCATCTTCATTCAGATCCCTATCCTCTCTCCACATTCATGAAACCAGTGTTCCTCATGCAACTGTGGTTTGCAGGGTCAAGCATGCAGGCCTCCTAAGGCTGCTCAATGTCCCAACACCCAGGACACTAGTAGGGGAGGTAAGATCTCTGTAAATAACTATCAGGAATCTGCATGCAACAAGCAAACATGTAGCAAGCAATATACTCTAGGGGTCAGAGGGGAGACATCACTTCCAACTGGAGTAATCACGGAAGACTTCAGAAAGGTACAGCAGTTGAGCAGGGCGGGCTTTGAAGAAGGGATTGAACTTAACATCCAAAGATGGCTGAGAAAGGCTTATGAAGGAGGCAGGATTGCAAAGGCAGAGACCAGAGTGTAGGGTTTGTCGGGGGCAGGGCAGGGGGGCGGCGGGTTGCTGAGAGGCTGAGTCTGACTGGAGAGCAGGGCAGCGGGTCTTGAATTTTAGCGTTGCCTTGTTAGGTGTGCAGATGCTCCGGGCTCCACTTCTGATTCCTTAGGTCTGGGGTTGGGTTTAACCGGCTTTCCAGATAACAATGGGGCAAGTGGTTCGCATACCACACTTCAAGAAACACTGCTTGGAGAGTTTGGGTAGAGAAGGAGATCTGAAGGAGATCCAGATGCAAGCTAGGCTGGAATCAGTCATGGAGAGCCATAAACGTCAGTATTGGAACCTGTATTCCGGTGGCCAATTGAAAGTTTTATCAGCAGGTAAATGATCGGATCACACTTATGTACCTAGAATCTGTTGGCAAAGGATCATGAGACACAAAGGCCAGTAAGACACTTTTTACAATGATCAAGTGAGACAAAAAGGGTCTCAGCTAGGATGGTGGCAGTCAGAATAAAAAGGCAAGTGAAGGGTGGGAAACACACTTCAAAGAATCTGCAGGGCTCAGGTGACTATAACAAGTGTAGGGGTGGGATAAAGTTCTCGAGTTTATTCAAGGTACCCAACTTAGGTAGTTAGAAATGGCAGTAGCACCCTGACTGGTGTAGCTCAGTGGACTGAGTGCGGGCCTGTGAACCAAGGGGTGGCTGGTTCAATTCCCAATCAGGGCACATGCCTGGGTTGTGGGCCAGGTCCCCAGTAAGGGGCACATGAGACACGACCACACACTGATGTTTCTCTCCCTCTCTCCTTCCCTTCCCTTCTCTCTAAAAAGAAATAAAACATTTTTTAAAAAAGATTCTCTGTTTAAAAAAATGGTGGTAGCAACTACAAAAAAATTCAGAGCAGCAACTGATTTGGGAAGGACTTGGTGAATTTGCCCTTGTAGACATGCTGAGTTTCAAGTACCAGCAAGACTTTTGGGAATAAGCAACAGACAGAGATGGAAAATGGAGCTCTGTGTGAGCAGTCTGCGCTGGAGACCTAGACAAGGGACTCAGCAGGTACTACCAAATGGCATGGAGATAGAGGTGACAAAATAGACCCCTGGGCAGGAGAATGAAGCGGGGTTAGAGAGAGAAAGAGGGAGAGAAATAACGAATAAATCATCTAGCCCTGGCTGGTGTAGCTCAGTGGAGTGAGTGCAGGCCTGCAAACCAAAGGGTCACAGGTTTGATTCCCAGTCAGGGCTCATGCCTGGGTTGCGGACCAGGTCCCCAGCTGGGGGTATGTGAGGGGCAACCACACACTGATGTTTCTCTCCCTCTCTTCCTCCTTCCCTTTCCCTCTCTCTAAAAAAGTAAATAAATAAAATCTTTGATGAAGAAGAAGAAATCATCAGAGAAATGAGTGAAACCAAATGACACAATGCCCCAGAAAAAAATAAAAATAAATGTTAATGAGGTGGATGGGCAATATGGGCAAGCAATGGGGAGGATCATGGAAATAAGGTCTAGGGAAAGAGCTGAAAGTTTTATGAACAAGATCATCAATAATTTTTGCCAGGGAAGTAGGGGAATCTTGGGAGGAGAAGCCAGATTACAGTGAGTTGAGCAGGTACATGAAAGTCCCCAGACTAGAGCAGCAGTTCTCAAACTTTTTGCTCTCAGAACCCCTTCAAACTCTTAAAAATTATTGGAAACCGCAAAAAGCTTATGTATTTATATATATATATATATATATATATATATATATATATATATATATATATATAATGCCCCCTTCCCCCACACACACCAAATTTGGGAGCAATAATGGTTGTTAATGCTGCTGTTGAGTTCTGTTTGCATTTACATTGGCACAATATTACTTATGTTATTAAATATTTTACCACGTTTTGTGCTTCAAAAATTTTTTTCCTATTTTCCTCCTCTAAAACCTAGGTGCGCCTTCTGGTCCAAAAAATATGGTAATTTCATTTAAAATAAGAAACCTCATGGACACATTTTATATTAAAAGTATATTCTCCAAGAGAAAAAACTGAGTGCCATTGTTTTACGCAGGGTCTGCTAAGAAGATAATCTACCTTGTCTCCAGTTTCTCTTTGACATCTTACCATGTAAGCACATGGACAGATAAAGGTAGTGAAAGACTACTCATTCCCGTGCAGAATCAATAAAGAACAAAATGGAAAAACGGCCCCTCACTGTGTTTCAGGAACACTTTACCTATAAACATGAGAAGAAATGTAGGGGAAACTATACTTCCACCTCAAATGACTTAAAGACATTCTTTTAAAACCAATAGTTTAACTAAATAGTTTAAAGCAACCTTATTTTAAACCGATCTTTTCATGGAACGGTGACATTCCAGTCTGAAAGAACAGCCTAAGAAGGGAGAGAGCAGGCAGCTATTTTAAGCTCCATATAAATTAAATCTTTTATGAATGTAATAACCCCCATTTATCTTTTAAGTACATAAACATTTCCTCTTTATTCATCCAAACCCCCATGCAAAAAGATGAAATCTAACCCATGGCACAAATGTAGAAACAAAAGCAGGGGAAAGAGTAAATGACATATAGGTTATGCCATTACAAAGTGGGAATGAAGTCTAACCTCATTAAATGTGTTACAGACACACTAATAAACAGCCATGAAATGATGAAATACTAAACTTGGTCTCATCTTCCACATAAATTAGGGTGGAAGGGGAGGCACTAAATTACTTAAAATAAAACTTAATTCCTTTTCGAGAGATTCCTTAAATTCCACTTTCATCTTTTTGCAGTGATTTACCCAAGACACAGTACCATCTACTACATGATATTCAAGTTTCCAGTTAAGAAATGGGTCACCAATAAGATGAGAAGCATCAGGAAGAAAAGCCAGCCTACTGAGGAGGATAACTGAGGGAAAAGACAGAAAGCGGGTGGGTCCCTTATGATACAGTTTAGCTACTGTACTGATTCTAGAACCATCTACCTTCCGACTTCTTGCCATGAGAAATAATTAACATCTTTGTTTTTATTTTTCAAGATTTTATTTATTTATTTTTAGAGAGAGAGGAAGGGAAAGAGAAAGAGAGAAAAACATCAATGTGTGGTTGCCTCTAGCGTGCCCCCTACTGGGGACCTGGCCCACAACCCAGGCATGTGCCCTGACTGGGAATTGAACTAGTGACCTTTCAGTTCTCAGGCCAGCACTCAACCCACTGAGCACACCAGCCAAGGATTGTTTGTTTGTTTGTTTGTTTGTTTGATCAAAAAGAAAAGAAAGATGAAAAGGAAAGAAACTCATCATAAACTTTTATATAGAATTCATCAAAAAACTTTTTTTCTTGGAACAAAGTGGTTAAAAACATGGATTTTCTAAAGAGACTTATATGAATGTGGAGCTGCAAAGATACACACAGCTGAAATATCTGGAATCATTTTGCTGCCTGTCATCATCAGCAAGATCACAAAGTGCTCAAAAATTCTTTGACCTTTTCAACTAGACTGTTGTGTTTGTCTCTGAAGTCTTCATTAACATCCAGTGTTAAGACAGGCACTTCTTGTAGATCCGAGTTGGTTTTCAGTGTTCTCTGCAGCAGCCAGCTTCCACGCGTATAGTAAAGCTTCTCTAAATATTCCAGAGGAATACCTTATTCTTCCTTTCTTTCCCATAAAGCAAGTATTTCTCTGGAGTGACTCAAAGATAAATGATCCCACCTAGTTCAAGGCTTTGGCCAAACTGGTTATTCATCCAGTCATGCCAATCTTGATAACTTGTTCACTCTGTTTCATTCATGCAGTCAGATTCATACAAATTTGGTGCAGAAATATACCTGTCACTCACTATACACAAGCATTCAAAAAATAAACATGTCTCTGCATCTTTGAGCTTGCCATTGAAAGAGGCAAGCTGAGCTCCTATTCACTGAGGCAGGTATATGACTGGAAGATAAAAGGCCATCCTTCAAGTTTCTCAATGTCTATCATCTGGAGAACATTCCCATCACTTTTCTGCAACGTTGTCAGTTCCTGAAATGCATCTCGAATACTTTCAACATTGCACCATCTGGCAACAGGTTCTCGAACCACTTCCCAACCCTGGCAGACTTGTTTAAGGATATTCATAAATGTTGACTTCCCTGCAGTGATGTTCCCTTGGAGGGAGATTTTCTTGAGGCGGGTTCCCTCAGAGCTGGTCACAGGAGATGGGCAGCCTCTCTTGGGTGGGGTGGCCATCCCTCATCTTGCGGCACCTGAAGCTCATCTGGCAGGCAGAGCTGGAAGTGGCCACAGGTGCTTACACCCGCAGCAGCCGCAGAAAGTGGCCTGACTTGCAGGCTGAACTCCGGGCCTTCGTAGGATACCCCACCTGCAGGTCTCTGGATTGATTTTGGTGGATGGAAGCAGCTGGCAAGGGAAGTAGTGCACCTGTGGCGGGGCCACACCTGTGGCGGGGCCACATGCACCCCCAGCAACAGCTCCTCCAACTGCTGCATGCCCTCCCCGCAAGTCAATTCACGGCTGCTTTGGCATTTAATCTGTTGTTCTGGGTAAGATATGTAAAGAAAATCCAGTCTCGCAGGGATACGAGGGTGGAAAAGAGATTACACTTGGAGAACCACTGGTACAGTGGACTCTCTCAAGAAGTTTGACTGTGGAGGGTAGTAGGAGAACAACAGTAATGAGTGAGGAGAAGAAAGTTTTTATTCTAAGGATAAGAAGAGATCAACTGTGATCACTAGTAAAAAGAGAAGACTCCTGGGGGCAATGGAAGTAAATGAATGAGAAAGTGAAGAAATCAAATGAGCCTAACTCTTACTGAGTTTCTCCTATGTGCCAGGCACTGTCACACATTAATGAAGGTCACTCGAAATTTACAAGTCTCTGAACTTACAAGCAAGAAGGGGCTGGAAAGAAGTATTCCAAGTCATGAAAATCAAGGACCTACATCCAAGATTGCTCTATCCAGCAAAGCTGTCATTTAGAATGGAAGGGAAGATAAAGTGCTTCTCAGATAAGGCCAAGTTAAAGGAGTTCATCATCGCCAAGCCCCTCTTATATGAAATGTTAAAGGGACTTATCTAAGAAAAAGATCAAAAATATGAACAGTAAAAAAAACAGCAAACTCACAGTTATTAACAACCACACCTAAAAGAAAAGCAAACTAAGCAAACAATAGAACAGGAACAGAACCACAGAAATGGAGATCACATGGAGGGTTACCAACAGGGGAGTGGGAGGAGGAGAGGGGGGGAAAGGTACAGAGAACAAGTAGCATAGACGGTGGGTAGAAAATAGACAGAGGGAGGGCAAGAATAGTGTGGGAAATATAGAAGCTAAAGAACTTATGACACATGGACATGAACTAAAGGGAGGAATGTGGGTGGGAGAGGGTGTGCAGGGTGGAGGGGAATGATGGGGGAGAAATGGGACAACTGTAATAGCATAATCAATAAAATATATTTACAAAAAGAAACTTACAAGTCTCTGAGATTAACATTATCTTTTTTCTAATGAGGAATTTGGAACTGAGAGAAGATAAGCAGCTTTTCCAAGGCCATACAGAGTTACCTTTAAAAATATAAATCAGATCATGCCACTCCCCTTTGATAGCCTATCATTGCACTTCTAGTAGCAGGTGAGAAAACTGAGCGACAGAGAGGATAATTAACTTGTCTGAAGTCATACAGTTTGCAAAGAGCAGATTTGAACCCAAGCACTGTCTCCAAAACCTACATGCCTAACCAAAAAATCCAAACTCCTTACCTTGGCTTACAGAGTCCTAAATGTTCTGGCTCTTGCCTTCCTCTATGATCTCTGTCACACCACTCTCCCCAGTCTCACTGGCCTCTCCGTTTCTCCAAACTGGCAAGCTCATTTCCACCAGATCCTTCACACAGACTAAAATGCTCCTTTCTAGTTTTCACAGGGTTAACTTTATGTCATTCATCTCGGCTCAGATGTCACATTAGGACATCCCTGACCAATAAAAGTCCACTTAGTCTTTATCACATTACTCTGTATTAATGCTCTGAAGAACTTGTACCATAATTTTCTTGTTTCTTCTCTTATAGACATGCCCCCCCCCACCCCCGAATAGGTATAAGGGTTTTCAGATCAGGGAGCTCGTCTCTTCGGTCACCGGCTATGTCCGGAGCCTTGGAAGGAGCCTGACACACGGAGAAGACTCAATGAATATTTGTTGAATGAATGAATGACTCTTCAATGAAGAAGACAATCCAAAGATGTAGGCGGCAGTTGCCACAGCGCGAGTCGCGGCGCTCGTGAGGCATTCTGGGGATTGTAGTTCGGACTCCAACCCCGGTGGCGCGGGCCTGCGCACTGAGCGCTACCTACGCTCTGGGCGGACTGAGCGGCGCTGTTGTTGCTATGGCTCCTGAGTCCCTCCGCGGGAGGAAGGCTGCCCAGCTAGACGCCCGCTAACTTCCGCAGCGACACAGACCCGGTAGCGGAAAGAATCCTGCGCGGTGCGTCTGGGGAATCGGGGAGCAGGGCGGGGCGGCGTGGGGGACCCGGAACCCCAGGAGCCGGTGGGGAGCCGCGAAAGTGTTTTCTTTCCGATTACTGAGTGTAGTCCACTCCCACGGCTCTGTGAGTAAACGCTCTTCACCATCCCCATTTTATCCATGGGCTAACTGAATTGGGTAAGTTAAGTAGCTTGCTCGAGGTCTCCCTCCCAGAAAGTGGCAGAGCCAGCCTTGGAGCCCAGACCTGCCTCTTTCAGTCCCTGTGCAGCCCCAGCAGTATGTACTTGGGCTCACACTCCTGATGAAGCCTCCCTCATCACTGGTGTGGGCTGGCCTGCCGCACTTAATGCCACCCTGTTCAGTCCCGTCGGGATTCTGAGTGAGGTCTTCAAGTTCCACCCCTCCCACCCAGAATCTGAAAATACGGATAGATAAGACAAAGTTACATTAATAAAATATCAGGTCATGTTGAAAGCAAAGAAAAGTACATTCAATGTAGTGAGATTCTTGTTAGTCTCCTTTCACTTGTGGTTTAATACACGTGACAACCGGTTCAGAGACATTAAGTAACTGTCCTTGGTTTACAGAGTTTGTGGGCAGAGCCGAGATTCCAACCTAGTTTTCTCTGCCTTCTATGTGCTTTATATGCTACCTTTTTGTTTTAAGTTAATGACCTAAATTTCTACTTACATGGCAGCTGCATCGTGTAGACCACTTATCCTCATTAGGCCCCAGGCCAACGTTTAGCAACTAAGAACCTGTTAGAAATGCACATTCTTGGGCCCCACCTCAGGCCCACTGAGTTAGAAACTGAGAGTGGGGCCTAGCAATACGTTTTAACAAGTGCTTCAGGTTAGTCTGATGCGCCCTACCAATGATTCACCTAGGGATCAGGTTAAAATGCAGATTCTTTCAGAAAGTCTTGGGAGAGACCCGAGATTCTGCCTTTGCAACAAATGCCTGGGTGATGCTGAAACTGCTGGTCCATGGACCATACTCTGAGTAATGGTTCTCAAACTTAGATGCACATCAGAATTACATGGGGAGCTTTTAAAAAAACAGGACACCTGGGCCCCACCCCTCACCAAATGAATCAGAACCTCTGGGGTGTGGCACCCAGCAAAAACCCACTGGGTGATTCTAACATACAGTGAGGGTTCAGAATCCCTGGTGTGGGGTTTGGAGTAGGGCAGCCATGGATTTGAATCCCTGCACCTCCATTCGTCAACTGTTTGACCTTGGGCAAGTGACTTAACCTAGCTGGCCATATTTGTCTCGTTTATAAAATGATTATAAGTAATACTTGGCTTGCAAGGTGGTGAGAGGATGCTATGACGTGTTACATGAAGCACCGGGCTCATAAGGGTGCTCCAGACAAAAACTGGGAAGGTGGGCAAACCTGGGGAAGTCTGTGCTGGGGATTTTGCACTATAACCTGGTGGAAGTGAGTAGTCCACTGCACCCTCTAGCCTGCTGTAGCTGCCATCTGTGTGCTCTTCCCGCAGGCAGCCAGCAGTGTGGGAACATGGCGGTAAGCCACTCAAGGAAGGAAAGGACCATCTCTGAGAACAGCCTGATCATCCTGCTGCAGGGCCTCCAGGGCCAGGTAACCACTGTGGACCTGCGGGATGAGAGTGTGGCCCACGGACGCATAGACAATGTCGATGCTTTCATGAACATCCGCCTGGCCAAGGTCACCTACACAGACCGTTGGGGGCATCAGGCTGAGCTGGATGACCTCTTTGTAACGGGCCGTAACGTCCGTTATGTCCACATCCCAGATGACGTGAACATCACCAAGACCATTGAGCAGCAGCTGCAGATGATCCATCGCGTGCGCAACTTTCGCAGCCTGGGGCAAGGCCGACGGGAATTTCCCACCAAAAAGTATAAATGATCCTGTCCCTTCAGCAGGCCCTTGTCACCACTCAGGTTCCTCTGGGGTTCTACTGAGCCAACTGCCCGCTATGCCTCCCTGCCAAGAACCTGGGAAGGGAGCAGGGCCAGCCCAGAAACTGACGTCTGACAGACAACACCTATCACAGCTGCCTTTCACAGGGTTCTACCTCCCAGACTCACCCTGGGGCCCAGAATCCTGTGTGTCTGTGGCCTTGGGGGAGGTGGCAACCCCCTCTTTTGATCATTTGTATTTGAATCTCTGATTTACTGATTCAGGAAATCGGTCAAATAGTTTTCAACCTCCTCCCCATGAGGATTATTCAGGGTGCTCGGCCTTAGCATCCCGAAGTGCCCCCAATTTGTCCTGCAGTTGTGTTTGTTTTCTCATAAAAGTAAACTTGAACACAAACAAGTGTGTGCTTCATGCTTTCCCTGATGAGTGCAGGCTCCCTCTTGGCCCATTGTCCTGGGGTGCTGGGTCTCAAACTTGGCTGCACATCGGAATCACCTGTCCCACCCTCGCCTATTTCGGATTTAATCAGTATGGGGTATGGCCTGGGCATTGGATTTTTGTAAGTTTCTCACGTGGTACTGATATGCAGCAAAGTTTGGGAATTGTGATAGGAGAGTCCTTCAGTCAGTCTGGTTAGGTAGAAAGTGGCTTTTCTGTTCAGACTGCCTGTTGAGGGGGCTGTTGGTTTCATTGCTATTTCTTGAGGTGGAAAGGTTGGAGAAATCCTGGGCCCACCTCCCTCAAGTGTGGGAACTCATCCAACAGCTAGAAATCAGGCTCCCGTTCTGAGAGTCATTGGGTCCCCAAGGGACAGGGGGTTCTGGAAGTTGGAACCCAAGTCTTTGCTATCGCTGCCTTGCAGCCATACCAGCCCTCCCACAGGCAAACAGCCATCTCAGTTAAAAGCAGCTCCGTGCTGTGGAACTAGAGAGTTTGTCTTCATTAGACAAACATCCACAGAGTAGCTGCTGTGCCAAGCCTTCTACTGAGCACACATTGACAGTAAGACTTGGTCCTGTTAGGAGGGGGGCTTTTAATCTAGTGGGAGAGGTGATCAGGGACCACAGAAATAAAATCCAGCTCAAGAACTGCTTCATGAGAGTTTTGAATAGGGCAGGGTCCTCCACCTTAAGCTGCTGTCATGTCTTGAGGGAGATTTGAGAGGAGTGTTCATTTGGGCACTAACAGCTCAAGGTCATTGCATTCACATTCCAGCACAGTCTGTCAAAGCATCATCCTTGGACTGCCCCATCAGAACCAACTGGGACGTGTCTAGGGGAGCCACTTTCCGGCTCCTGCTTTCCCTAGACATGAACCAGAATCGAACCTGGGACTCTGCATTATTAATTTACATTTAAACTGAGATGGAGCCTGCCATTTAAAGAACCAGGTACCCCTGACAGGTGTGGCTCAGCAGATTGGGTGTTATCCTGCGAAGTGAAAGATCAGGGATTTGATTCCCTGTCAGGGCACATGCCTGGGTTGTGGGTCTGGTCTCCAGCTGGGGTGTGCCAGAAGCACCCCTAAGATGATTCTTTTGCATATCCCTTCCCCTGTCTCCTTCTGCCCTGCTCTCTCTAAAAATAAATAAAAGTCTTTTTAAAAAATATAAATAAGAGCCAAGGACTCACCATGAGGCTTCTGATATTGTACTTCATTGTAGCCCAGAGGTCCTGGAAGCTGGTTAGACTCTGCCCTTACACTTCAGGAGATGACAGTGGATCCCAGCCTGGAGAAAACCACTTCTCTGAGTTTCCAGGCACCTCTGACAGAGTTGAGGGAAACAACACCACAAGGTGACTGCTGGTAAGAGAAAGCAGAGGGCAGGTGCAGAAGGGAGGTCCTCACTGAACATGTTCACATACAGCCAGTGCGGGGAGAGCCCCCACAGCAGCCTCCCTTGCACAGGTTTCCTGCATGTCTGCAGGTGTTTCCAACTTCAAGAGGGCTTATCCGGGGTGTCAGACTCATTGTCACGGGGTGGGGAGGGCCACATCAGCCTTGCAGCTGCCCTCAAAGGGCCGAATGTGATTTCAGGACTATATAAATGTAACTACTTCTTGACTAGGGGCAAGGAGCTCGACACCGCCTCCGGGTAGAAACAAGGTGCTGGGCCAGATAAGACAAGGTGGAGGGCTGGATTCAGCCCGTGGGCTCTGTGTTTACCACCTGTGGCTTATGCTACGAGTTTGGCCTGGGGGTGGAAGAAAGGTCTAGCTCTGAGGCTTTTAAGTGGTGTGCCAAAGGCTTTTACATCCTCAGCAGAGCAAGGGAGAGCCCCCAGGCCAGGGTGGAGAGAAAGGGCCAGTGCAGATTGCTGGGAAGAAGGACTCAGGATGTATTCCATAAGCATGGTGAGCCAGACCCCAGCAGAGCCGCTGTCGTTCTAGGCAAGGCACAGGGAGGACAGGTGGGCGGGAGAGGAACCAGGCCCGGCTGAGACACACTCATGCTGAATCCCTGGATAGAGTGAAGCTAAGTCTTCAAGCCCCAGGGTTATGGGTCTTTTGGCATCTGGTCCTGGATTGCTGGGAAAGGCAGTCAGGGGTCCAGGTAGGGGCTGAGGGAGCTCAGTGTCCACTAGCCTATTGGAAGCCAGGAATTTCCTGACTGCCGCTGATCATTCGTCAAGGAACATCAAGATGGACAAGGGTCCTGCTCTCAGGGAACCGACATCTTAGAGGGGAAGACTAACAATAAGCAACCTAAAACTATTAATAGATGTCATGAAGGAAATAAACAGCGCTTTGAGAGAGAGTAGAGAGGTGGCTTTATTTTGGAAAATGTGGCCTGAAGAAGTGAAATTTAAACTGAGAAGGAATTTGGCATTTAAAGAGCCAAAGGAGCCCTGGCCAGGTAGCTCAGATGGTTAGAGCATCATCCTGATATGCCAAGGTTGCAGGTTTGATCCCCAGTCAGGGCACATGCATGAATCAACCAATGAACTCATAAATAAGTAGAACAAGTCGATGTTTCTCTCTCTTTCTTTCTCCCTCTCTCTTCCCGCTTCCTCTTTCTCTCTAAAAACCAATATTAAAAACATTAACGAGCCAAAGGGGTGGGGGGTAGCCAAAGGGAAGTGGAGGAAACTGCCAGTGCAAGGGTCCTGAGGTGGGAAAGCTCAGAGTACCACTGAGGCAGCAGAAATGGGAGAGGTGCGAGGCAAGTGATGCAAAGACCTCTGGGTAAGGAATGTAGCTGGTTCCAGTTTCTGGTGTGTAAGAAACATAACTTGAACTTTCTCTAACAACTGAATTCATATTTCACCTCACTGAGCCAGAATAGCAGAAACTTATTTGCAGTCATTTCAAAGTCCCCTCCCCCACCCAACTTTCCTTGGAATTGGCTGAATTCTAGAACACTTCCTTTCAAGATGCCAAAGCGTGGGGAGTGTAGTCTGATCTGGTGGTCATCCAGTCACACTAGCACACACCAAGATGTCCCTGCTTTGTTCTGGCCTTTTGCTTTCTATCCACTCAGGTTGCATAGATTCGTGAGGGCCTTAGTTCCGGTGTTCTGCCATAAGCCCACTCAGGTTGCTATTGCATTGCTCCTACCTGACCCAAAGACCTCCTGACTGCTCCCTTCAGTGAAACCCATACCCCCCTCAACGTGCAGATTTTTATCCTGTTTTTCCCAGGCTAGTCAGGCCCAAATTCTTAGTCTCGAGCTAGTTAGGCCCTGTTTGACCAAACGCAGCACACAGCTGTTTCTTCAGAGGGTTTTGTTACTTGTTGGCGCTCCACCAGGAAAAAGAGCACAACTTTCCCTGCTTTTCTGTCCCTGAGACCCGGCCGATCCCCGGCAGCTACAAGGCCGAGGACGATCTTCTCTGTTCTCAGGACCACCCCTCGAAGTCAGTCTCCCAGATCCCCCTGTTACACAGCTTTCTAAATTTGTATCTGCTCAGAAATTCTTTCCATTCCTCTCTGGAGGCTTAGGCCTGTAGAATTCAGGAGCTAAAAATGAACTCTGCCTTCTGTTGTATCACTTGTTTCCTGATGTAAGTAAGGAAGGCAGATTAACCTAACTATCTGCATAGAAGAAAGGCCCGGGGAACAGCAAGGAAAAGATTTAAAAAAGCATTTCAAGTGTCACTGCCCCATCAAAGTTTGGGTTCTGTGCTACTCACATTATGAACTTTGTTCAAGCCCGCAGTACATCAGTGTGGGGGTCCTAGCTGAAGACTGAGTCCTCAGGAATTCTGAGTGCTCAGGTAGTATGGCATGTCCCCTCCCTCCCCTCCTGTTCCTGGAGAGAAGAGTGCAGGGGTCTCTCTCTCATTTGCAGGAGGGGACTACTACAAGGGCTCTGAGGAAACCTGGGCGGGCAGGCAGCTTGCACTTTACATCTCCTTGATCCAACATCTCCCATTTTCAGCTGCATGGGACTTGAAGGGACTTGAAGGAGAACATCCAGTTCAGTGATTTCCAATCTGGCATCCGTGGCTGAAGGATCCCTGAGGGCAGTAGGGTTCCCTTGCATTCTTATCAATGTTCCAGAAGGACCCAGAAAAATGGCACAGAGTATGTGAAAGGTAACCAAGCTAGCTAGGTCTCTGCTGTGCGCTGGAATGATACCAACAGTATGGTGGTCACCCTGGCTTGCTCCTCCTGATCGCAAGGTCTAATGCCTATGATACCAGGCTTTAACCAATAGAAAGGGAGAAATGACTTGATGCAGGTTGTACAGGAGACAAAATCTTACCAAATGGGAGGCTCCTGCAGAGGGAAAAATACTAACAAGCTTTGATAGTGAGAAGGTTGGGTCCTGCCAAACTGTCACTTTGAAGTGGAGGAAACAGGTCCAGTTTCTTCAGCAGGAAGAGGAAGGGACTCTCCTCGGGTTCTGTGACTAAGTTAATGGCAGAATGCCAAGATGGTCATCATCAGTAGCTACCGCTTGTCAAGTCTCACTCTGTGTGCCAGGCCTTGTGCCAGGGCCCCATGTGCTCAGGAGGGCAGAGCTGTAGTCTCTTTGGTCCCACTGGGTCTCCAGTATTTAGCTCAGTGCCCTGCACCTAGTAGGCCCTCCACAAATCTTTGTGGAATGACAGAATCATCTCATTTCATCATTACGACAACCCTGGAGGTATGCATTAATAGCCCCATTTTACGGATGAGGGAGCAGATCCAGAGAGGTTAAGTGACCTGCTCAAGGTCGAAGGGCCAGTGAACAGCAGAGTGGGGATTTGAACTCAGGTCTATATGACTCAAACTCCATGATACTATACTACGCTATTCTGCTTCCCAGCACTTCCAACAACACATTGAAGACAGAGCAAGAGGAGTAGTGCCTTGCTCATCTTAGTGGTGGTACCCAGCTACCAAGTATGGGCCTGGTACTCAAAACTTGCCATACCCACCCAGGCCTTGGGGCTTGGCCACAAAGAGGAGCCAGAAGCCAGCCAATGAGAAGGATCTGAGTAAGCTTATCAGAGTGGAAGGTCCCTTCCTCTCCTGTGATAGGCAGACCTACCTATACCTCATCGAACTACCATCTCATGCTATTGTGACAGGCGTCACTTTGTTTTGGCAGCGATGTTTGCCAGTATGCCCAGAGCTGGAGAGCCGGCAGGAAAGTATGTCACTGAGTGTGTGCGTATGTCTTATGTTGGTGTCCTGATGACAATTTTTCATTTCCTCTGGCTGGCACCTTTAGTTTCCATTCATTACCCCTTCTCCTCCCCTCTTTTTCCTCCTCCTCCTCTCCTTTGTTAAAATCCTATATTTTGAATCAGCTGAGTGTCTCCTGGGGGTGGGGATGGTGGTGTCAGCTCCTAGTGATTCATCTAGCTGATAATTAGAGCTCTGGAAAACCCAAAACTCATTCCTGTCAGAGTCAGGGCTTCCGGAATCCCTAGGCTTTTCCCTTTGTCAGAGAGGAGAGCTTTGGGGGCAGGGCCCTGGCTTCTTTGTGCCTGACTTTCTGTCATCCTCTTCATCAGAGCTCTGTAACTGAGGCTGATGTGAGCACTTACTTGCCAGGTCCTGTGAGAAGCTGTTTGCACACTCACTGAATCCTCACAGTGATCCCACGAAGTGTTATCCCAATTTTGACACATGGCGAAGGCTAAGGAACTTACACTTGTCACTCAGATTGTCAGGAACGCAGTAAGGATTCAAATCCAATCTTTTCAGAATGTGCCAAAGTTGGTTTAGATCAGTCCTGCCATTATAAGCTATGTGTCTTTGGAAAGGTTACTTCCATTCCAGAAATCTGGATTCTTCATCTGTAAACAGACCCCTAACCCAATGTCTCTAGAGTGCTTAATACAGGCTGTGACACATCAGTAGGAGCTGTTTTTTGATTACTATTGTTACTCAGCCCCATCAGCCCAGTGGCCACCAGGCATTCAGACAGACAAAGAGACGACAAAGGAGAAGGCAGCTAGACACACACAGCAACTCTCATGCCCTGGCACTGCCTGTGTGAAGATGACAAACGCACATACACGTAAGTGCCTGGTCACACGCCCTAGTAAAACCCAGCAGTGCACACAGGCTTGGACACGTGTGCCCGCATGGGTACAGAGTGACTCAGGGGACAGCTGGCAAGACACCGGGATTCAGACAGTCATCTGCAACAAGCACCGCAGCGCACACCTCTGAGACAAAGAAGTGACGGCCATGGTCGCTGGTGCTGCTGCCACTGAGCCCTTTTAGCTGCTTCTGCATGCCAGGGGAGGGAAGCCAGGCTCTCGCAGGGCCCCAGTGAGTCAACAGCCTGATGCAATCAGTCCCTTTAAAGGGCTCATCTGATGGTGCAAGAAGCTGATTCATGGAGGGCGTGGTTGCTGGAGGAGGAGGAGAAAGGGACCGAAACTGCAACAGGAGGGACTGAGGTTAGGTGGCTAGAATCGTTAATAGAACTCTTCACTGTGAACCTCCCTCGTCAAGACTTCGGGGATCTTCGGGTTGAAGCGGGTTTTCAACAAAAGCGAGGGGCCCAGAGGGAAATGCATTGTGAGGGCTACGACAGGAATTCCTGTAATTTATTGAGTCAAACGGCAACGCTCTCCGCACAGAACTCCAGAAACCGATAAATGGGGATCAAAGAAGAACCATTTTTCTGATAAATACAATACAACTGGCCGACCTTACAATTGCTGGAGATTTCACCAAACCCGGCAAAAAGAAACTGTAGGGTACCGGGGTGCTGTGGAGTTGGGGCGGAGGTGCTGCCTCTAGCCTAGGCTCTCCGCAGGCTTAGGAAAAAAAAAAAAAAAAGGTAAGTACCGCCCCTTTAGAGTCTCAGCCTCCAATCGTTTCACAGGACCCCACCCTGAACCAATCCACAATCGAAATCTGGCCTCTTGCCTGAATGCTTCCGCCCATCGTCAAGATGGTGCCCAATCCCATCGCCGAGAGGCGATAGACACGACCGAGGGGCGGGGTCCTGGGGGGCGGGGCTGAGGCTCAGTCCTGGAGGCGGGGGCGGTGCGTCACTTCCGTTGTCAGGTGGCGGCGCCGCAGCCATGGAGGGAGGCAGCGGCGGCGGCTGCGGCTCGGGTGGCTGCGCTGGGAGGCGGCGGTGAGCGGCTCCCACGCCCCCGGCCCGGCCCCGGCCCCCCGGGACGGAGCTCCGAGCAGTCCCGGCTCCGGGCTACAGACTATGGGCGAGCAGCGCTGAACACCGGGGGAAGGTGAGGGCGGGTGGTCCGGGAGCAGGGAACCGGGCGGGGGTGCGGGTTTTCTGGGCGGGCCTCAGGGGCCGAGGGAATGGGACCGTGGTGACAGCCCAAGGCCGTCCGTCTGTGATAGAAATGGCAACAGCAAATGCCCCCTCTTCTACCAGGGTCTGCTGTTCCCGGGCGGCGGGGGCGAGAGCTGCTGCGCGCCGGAGATGGGGGGCCGTGGGGAGCCTCAGTCCCGCGGAAGCCCTAGGAGGTGGGCACTGACTGCCAACCTTGCCTGAAGTCATTCCACTAGCATGTGAAGGCACTGGCGTTTGAGCCAGCTAGGTTTTTCCCAAGAGACACCCTCTGCCTCTCCATGCTTCCCTCCTGATCCGAGAGTGACTAGAAAGTTAGGAAGATTCCCCAGGGAGGGCCAGCCAGTGCTTCCAACGGGAGCCCTCGCCATGGCACGGGCATCATCGCTGCTGGGGAATTTTCGCCTCCTGGGCGGCGTTCTGGTGTGAGAAGAGCTACCTGCTTGCCAGTCCTGCGTTTCGGTCGGCCTTTTCCAAGGAGAAAGCCTGCTGCTGTGGTCACTGTTTCACCTGTCTTGCCGGGTCGGGCCCGCCCATTCCCACGTCACTTGGCCTTACCTTCCAGCCAGTAGATAGGAGTGTTGGGATTATCGATGCGGAGTTTTCTGCCCACCCCCACTCCCTAGGTTTGATGCCGTTTGTTGGCGGAAGGAAGAGATGACAGCCGCCTTATGTGGCAGGATAGACTTTGCTCTGTCTTAAGTCACTGGAGGAAACCGGCTGGCTTTGCTTGGTTTTGAGAGCAATGGGGAAGAAGGTAGTCACTCTGGGCTGGGTGCCTTTCCCTCTTGGCTTAGTGCTCATGAGGTAAGGAAGTTTATAAGGCCAAACTAAAACAGTGTTTGTGAGTTGCTCCAGTGCTCTAGTGGCCCAGCTGTGCCAGATGTTTATGGGTTACACCTAGACAGTTTAGAGATAGCCCTCATTCATTCATTCATTCATTCATTCCCTCCCCACATGACAACAGTGTCTTTGCCTGGAGAGACAAGTACCTATATTATAGTGGTTAAGAGAGGGCTTTGACCCTGGCTGGGTGACTTAGTCTGTTGGAGCATCATCCCATATACCACAAGATTGGGGTTTCAATTTCTAGTCAGGGCATATACCTGGATTGTTGGTTCGATCCCTGGTTGAGGCTCATGGGAGGCAGCCAATTGATGTTTCTCTCTCATATCCATGTTTCTCCCTTCCTTCCTCTCTCTCTAAAATCAATAAACATACTTAAAAAAAGAAAAGTGGGCTTTGGAGCCAGATTTCCTAAGTTCAGTTTCTGGCTCCATAGCTTTCTAGCTGTGTGACCTTGGGCACGTTGTTTAACCTCTCTGCCTCACTGTTCTCATCTCTAAAACGAAGTGGTGACGTAGGGTCATAATGAAGATTTTAAAAGTTAATACATGTAAAACACACAGGACCACGTCTACCACATAATAAGAGTCCAGTAAATGTTAGCTGTTATTCTTATTTCAAGAAGCTTATGGTCTGGTAAAGGGAAACTGACTTGTAAACAAATAGTTGAAATGTGGTCTTACAAAGCTAGTAGCAGCAAGAACAGAGGGCTGTGGGAGCCCAGTGGAGGAAGCTGCTGGCTCAGTGTGTAGGGGGAGGGTCCTGGGAAGGTTTGGCCTAAGTGATAACATGGGAGCTGCATCTAGAAAGATGGGAAGGCTTAGCCAGATGAGTGATGGAGCAAGGTGTTCTACGTGGCGAGAGACAAGTAAACTCATAGTTTATTCCAGAAACTTCAGATTGTTCTATATGGTGGTATGAAAGGCAACATGTTGCAAGGTAAGGCCATGTAGGTTGACAAGGGAACACCACATTAACGATTTGGGACTTTATGCCAAGGGCAGTGGGGCGGGGGGGCAGTGAAAAGGTTTTAAGCAGAGGAGTGTCATGATTGGATCTAGTTATAGAACTGTCTCGCTTGCAGAAGAGGGAAGGAAGAAGAGAGACTAAAGAAGTGCTGGAGATCTGTTAGAGGTCGTTGCAGACCTCTAAGTGAGGAGAATTGGTGCTGGGGTGGTGGGTCTTTGCTGAGAAAGCACTGTATGCAGTCGGCAGGTGACAAGCTCCCTGCGTTTCACTGGGCGTCTCTGCCTGGCACACTTGCCCCTATCCTGTTGGGATTGCAGGTTGCTTGAGTGGCTGGAGAGGCGAGGCTGCCCTCTCAGAAGGCCAGTTGCAGGGGGTCCTGCATTTGTTTCCTTGTGCCTTTAACTTGACCTTTTGGGAAGGCAACAGCTTCAAGTGGTTAAGAGCCAATTGGGCTCCGCCATCAGATCTGGGTTCTAATCCCAGCCTTTCTGGTCTCTAGAGCTCTAGAGGTTACTTATTCTCTCTATGCTCAGCTTTCTCATCTGTGAAATGGGGACAGTCAGAGCCCACTTCCTAGTATGGCAGTTGTGAGGGTTAAATAAGATGTGGCAAGTTGAGCATGTAACACACACTGAGTGTTAGCTATTATTATAGGCTGCAGGAAAGAACTTTCAAGAATTAGTTGATGCAGTTAGTGGCAACTAGAACTGTGTCCCATGGAGCGGTCAGAAGTGTCCTAAGGGATCACAAAATCATAGAATTTGTTGTATTCTTTCTGAAAAGGAAATCTGGGGGGAGTTTACCCCGTCTGTGTAGGAGGCATTCAGATGGTTCAGCCTGGCTCTTTAAAAGCAGCATTTTTAAAAATAGAAATAGAAATGCTGAGGAAAAATCTGTATTTTAAAGTACCAGAAAAAGTATTTAGTGTTTCTTCCATGTGTATCCCTGTTACTGACCTTAGGCTGGCATCTGAATTAGCGTCAGCAAGAAATGTCTCACACATTGGTGTGTCCGGGGGCTCAAGATCCAGAACCCAAGTTCCCCACACACGAGCTCCCATGTGCTGCTGTGGGTGTGCTGGGTGGGGAGAAGTGGGTTTGAGTTAGGAGGGGGTGGAGTGGGGCAGAAGGAGAATAGAGAGATTGGTAGCAGAGACAGGGTGAGCTCCTAACCAATTAACACGAGCATGGAGTTTGCAAGTCTCTCTCAGAAGTCTGCGCAGCGTGCAGTGGGAACACAGAGGACTGACTGATTACCCTGGGGGATGAGGAGAAGACTGGGGAGAGCTGGAGAATTTAAACTGGATCTTAGAGGGTGAGTAGAGTTCCCTGAGGGCTCATGAAGCACTCCAAGCAGGGGAGCGCATGCCACAGGCCTGGCTGTGTGCTGGTGAGTGTGTGCTTTAGGTTCTAGCACAGGGCGTGAAGGCACCTGGCTGTGGGACATGCTGGAGAAGTGGGCAGCAGTGCTAAAATGCTTGACCTAATGATTCTTTTGGTGATGGGATGCTTTAAGAAGAGGGACTATTAGACCTGCCTCTTTCAAGAGCACTCTGACTGTGGGTGGAGGGTGGATGGGGGAGAGAACGAGTTTGGAGTCCCCGCAGGAAGCTGTTGCAATAATCAAAGCAAGAGCTACCGGGGGCCTGGATCAGGGCAAGGAACAGGCTGTGCTGAGGGAAATCAAGTGGATTCTGGTAGTGTTTGGAAGTGATGGCTAAGGGAGGAACAGCGGCAGCAGGTGACCTTGAGTTTCCTGGTTTGGGTGACAGAGTGAATGATAGTGCAGAGATAGGACAGCTTGGGAGAAGACAGTGACCAGTGACATCGGCCAGCTCCATTCAGTATGCCCTGCACACACTCACGGGACAGGATCAGTTGCAAAGTCTGTGGCACCCTCTCTGGCCCTGGGACAACTCAGGGTTTGCCTGAGTTGGTGCCTGAGCGAAGGGCGGCTCCTCTTCATTCACCTCTCCTCTGGTCAGGTTTGCCCAGGAAGGTGAGCTGCTTCAGTGTTTCAGAAACTCCCCTAATTTCTGCAGCCTTCAGATGGCCCCAAAGAACAGCCCTCCCCAGTCTGACGCTGTCCACAATCATGCAGCAGGTGACAGACCGATGGGATCTTGCACAGCAGCTGCCCTCAGGAGAGATGGCTTCCTCCCCCGCCCCTCCTTGGAGATCTTATCTAGAAAGAAACCTTGAGGTTGCAGTTACTCCAGAGGCTGGGTCAGCAGACTCAGTCCCTCTTCTCAGGAAGGGGAGGTGTCGGCCAGAGGCTACCTAGGACCCACCTCAGAACCACAAGGGAAGTGTCTCTGTCCTCCAGAGCTCAAGGGGAGTGCGGACCTAGACCTGAACGGGGTTGGCCTGAGAGGGATGTGCTGCTGGCAAGGCTTCAAAGGGGCCCTTTGGAACTGCGGAGCTCTCCGCAGCCTCTATCCTTGCACTTGTGGTGTGGAAAAGAAAGGGGCCTGAATTAAGAGCATTTCTTTCTCCTCGTCCTGCTCAGGTGAGGCTATGGCTTTGAGGGTCTCCTGGCCCACAGCAGCCCTGTGTATCCTCTCAGATCTGCAATCAAAAGACCCCCCAAAGGGGAGAGTGTGCTATTGCTTGCTTTGGTTTACTTACTGTCCCAGAGACGGTTCCACTTCAGTACGTACGCGTCTGGATCGCTTGGGGCTGCGCTGTGTTGTCACCTTGGATGTAATTTATCCAACAAGTTCTCTTCCGATGCACTTAAGTGATTTTCTGTCTTTCGCTCTTCAAACAAAGCTTTAGTGAGTATCTATATACCTGGGAGCTTAGGTATCTGCAGAGTAAATTCCAGAAGAGGGGTTGCTCCTTCAAAAAGTACCATTTATTATTATTATTATTATTATTATTATTATTATTATTATTATTATTTAAAGAATGTCCAGGCCCCCTCATAATAAACTGAAGCAGCCTGCTTTTTGCCCAGCAAGCAAAAGTAATGTTTTGGGGTCGAGGTCCCCCTTCCTGAGGGGGCTGCAGCCCAGGGGTGGCCATCTTCTCCTGGCAAATGGCAACCTGTCTTGGGTGTGATTTAGACTGCCTAGTGTGGCGGTGTAGCAGCATACAGGCCTGATGAGTCAAAGAAACTCTAGTTGTTAGAAAGCAGGAGGTAGCAAAACCGAGAGGGACTCTTCTCATTCAGACTGAAGCTGTCCTCTGTAAATGTGCTTATACACTGCCATCTACTTGACAAAAGAGATAGAGGATCTTTAGCCTTTAGGGAATCTGTGACCCAAGGGACCAGATGGAAGAGAAAGTAGCCTGGACATTGCCGTAGGCATTGTCGAGAGCAGGACTGGTGTGCCTGTCATCTGTCTTTGGGTTTAGGGCAGAGGTTGTTCAAGGTGTGATAAGGGAACAGCAGGTGCTTTTAGGGAGAGACTCAGTTCATCCTCTTGGGAGAGACTAGCATAGCCCAAAATCCTGTGGGGCTTTTTGAACCCCAGTGCTGGCATCTGCAGCTGTGGAGAGTGAGAGTCCTGCTCCTTTTTGTGGTAGATAAGGAGCTTCTGCGTTACTGTGCTTGGGGCACATTCTACAGGGTGTGTTCTTTTCTGACTCCTCTCCCAAGGTGGCCTCTCCTGAAGGAACAGAAGGAAAATAGCCAAAAAACAAGGATCCCCGCTATCTTCCAGGTCCTTGGCTAAGCACTCTGCAGTACATACTGAATCCTTCTCACGTTTAAGGAAGAAAGGGTTATTTTTTTCTCTTACAGAAGAGACCCCCCCCAGGCTCAGGGGGGCTAAGCAACCTGTCCACTGTTACACGGCCAGCAAGGGCAGAGCTGGATTTCCGCCCCACACTTGTGGACTCTGGAGCCCATGCCATCCCGTTCCTCCATCCTGGCCAGACTCTGGCCCCAGGGAGCCCAGCCACATGGAGTCTTGGACTCCTAGAGCCGCAGAGCTGGAAGGGACCTGACAAAGCGGAAGCGCTCCGCTTTGCCGGAAGAGTGGAAACTGCCACTGCCTAGAGACAAGTCCTCCCCACCCCCCGTCCTGGGAGTAGTGGGTTAGGAGACCTTCAGCCACATCAGCCTGCAGTTAAGGGCTCAGGCTCAGATCACAGCTGGCTTCAGAACCCAGTTCTGCCATTTCCTAGAGGAGTGACCTTGAACAAGTTACTTCCTATCCCGAACCCCAGTTTCCTCCTCTATCAAATGGACATATGCTTCTTGCTACAGAGGTAGGAATGAGGATTAGACATGAGGTGTTCCCATCTAGAGCAGGTTCAGCCTGGTGCCGGGCCCACCATCAGGACTCAGGAGCTCACTCTAGTGAGAGGCCCAGGCAGGTGAGCTCTTTGCTGGCAGGTTTGTTTGCATCCCAAAAATGGCATCATGACCAGCCTCCGGGTCTCCCGTTTGAAGGGCTCGGTGGTCCTCCCAGCCCATATGGATACCAGGGGGCAAGCAGGGAGTTCCCTGTGTTTACAAGTCACCTGGGAGAATGGAAGTGGACCGGGAGTGGTGATTTTGTCTATCCTCCCCCGTCCCCCACCTTGCTCTCCCGGGGTCAGCACACAGGCCCTGCCCCCCCATTCAGAGCACTTTCACTCACACATGTGTCCTGGTGCCAGGCTCCCTCCCTCTGTGAGCCTTCCCTGAGGCCCCCATTCCCCTGACACCGTTGTGCCCTTCACCGTTTGAATGGGGCCGGAACATTTTTAGATTTTTGCAAATTATTATAGTAGTCTATGATAAAATTGTTAAACAATGTGGAAGAATATAAAACAAAACTCCCCCTTCTCTGCTTGGGCCCCTAGTTCTACTGTCTAGAGGTATCCATTATTAAGTTTCTTCTGGAAATTTCCTGCGCATATTCAAAAGTGTGTATGGTCTTTTTTTTTCCCCAAGTGGGATCATATTATACAAATAGTACTGCATCTGCCTTTTTAAATGTGACGTATCATAGACATCTTTATCGGTCAGCTGGTGTGGCTTTAGTTTTAAAGCTGCACAGGATTCTGTTGTCTGGATGGAACATGACGTGGTGACCCAGTCCCCTCTCAGTGGACATTTAGGTTGTTTCCTGTCTGGGACGGGGTGGGGGGGGTGTTTTGATTTTTGTGATTTTGTCTTTCGTGATTTTTTTTTTTTTGCTGCGATTAATCTTTGTGGATTTGGGTGCGTGTATCTGTAGGATAAATCCCTAGAACTGGAATCGCCGTGCTGAGATGTGTGCACTTCCTTTTACTTTGTCGGCTGTCACTTTATGCGTGTCATCTGCGCACCCGTTGGGCCTGTGCGGGGGTTCTCAGGTGGACAAGACCCCAGGCACTGTCCGGGGAGCTCGCTGTCTCGAGAGACGCATGCAGGCGAGCACATCCGCAGTGCGCGGGCGCTTGCCAGCGCAGGGAGAGTGCCTGCCCATGGTGACCCGTGGCCCCGGGCGGCCATGGCTGGCCTCTCAGGCTCAGAGCAGCTGAGGCCCTCGTGCCGGCCCACCCCTCCAAATGCGCCCCCGCAACGGCCCACACAGCAGCATTCTGACGGCCAAGTCTGCCTCTGCAACCTTGTCCCTCCGAGCAGCCATAGCCAGCAGCGTTCAGCAAAACTGCAGAAAGTGAGCTGTATTGTTCATTGTCAAGTTGTGAAATTTAATTGAATTTTTGATAGAGGCAGTTAAAGAAAGGCAGTTTGCTGGCCCCAGTCCCAATGGCCTTTCTCACAGGACGATCGTAGTGATTTTTGCAGGGTAAAGAGAGAGAATCCCCGGCACCTGGGCCGGGCCTGGGCTTTCCCATCAGTTGCTCCGGAAGTCTGGGGTCAGAGGAAACAGCATTTGGTGCCTCCCGCACTCGGGCTCCCAGCAGGCCGCAGGGAGCCCTGTGTGGGGCATCGCTGTCCCTCTCCTCGAGGTGGGAAACCGAGAGCAGGGAGACACATGTCCAGGGCACACTGCGGACACGAAGATGGCCCTGAGACTCGGCCAGCTGTTCTTTACTCACTTGCGGGATTCTCCTTGCCTGATGGGGACCGTTGTGGGTGGCAAGGACCTGAAGTCCAATGGGACACCACGGCAGGCCTCATCCGTGGGCTGAGTCACTGCACAAAACAATAACTGATGACTTGTGCTGAGAGAGCCCCTATCTTGTGTTCATGCTAGGGTCCCCCCCTAGTTGTAGGGAGGCTGGGATGATGGGAGGGCTGTCAGTGCCTCAGTCTGCCGTCACTGTGCATGGCAGAAGCCCCCCACCCCACATGAGCAGGAGTCCACCAGGAATGTCTGCCAAGCCAGTGCCCTGCGCTGCTTCCCAGGCTGTTTCTCTGGGTGGGAGGTACCAGGGCAACACCGCTTGAGAAAGAGCTATTAAGTCTGTCCCTTCCTCCTCCGACACCCACACACAGTGACAGATTATTTGTTGTCACATCAGCTGCTTCCGGAGGCCCTTGGGAGGAGTGAGCTGGTGGCAGGGCTGGCAAAGCTGCCCTGGATTCTGCTCTGGTGGTTTTTAGAGTGGCTGCTGGTGAAGTCCTGTGACCCATCCGCAGGAACTGGTTTCTTACACCATTTATCTTTGCCCCAGAGGGGTCTGCTGGCCCACCTCTGTGTACCCACCCCTGGAGCCTTTCTCCCAGAATCACTCAAAGGCACACCCCCTGGTCAGGGGCCGTTAGTCTCCAGTCTGGCCCCCCAGCCTTTCACAGAGGTGCCCAGTGGGGACTTCCTCCTTCTCCTCAAGGCAGAGGGGTGAGGAGGGACATCAATGATTACGTAATCTCTGTGTGTGTGTGTGTGTGTGTGTGTGTGTGTGTGTGTGTGTGTGTGTGTGTTGAAAGAAAGAGACCTTGCCTCCTGGAGGAGACTAGAGCTGGACCAGGAGCTGCAGACACCAGGCTTCCTGTGAACAGCGGGGTCTTCAGGCCCTGCAGGCCCCCCCAGGACTGCTGCATTCAGCCCGCTATAGTCCTGTGAGGGGAGGCAGTGACAGAGGACTGAGGGGGAGCAGCCGGGCACAGGGCCCTCTTTCTGCTGCCCCTCCCACTTCCCACTAGGCTGAGTCACTTCCTCCCTGGCTGCTGCAGGTACTCTCCCACATGGCCAAGAACAGGGCTGCAGGGGGTGGGGTTCGCCCTGTGCAACAAGAGGAAACTGGGGTAGAAGCATCAGTTCCTTAGGTACCGCTGAGGCAGTGAAGCACGTGTTTAGAGAACGGCATGATGTTATGTATTCTCGACACACTGGAGCTATGCATTTTAAAGAGGAACAGAACCAGCGTGCTGTTCTGGAACACCAAAGACGACAGCGCAGGCGTGGATTTTTGTCATCAGGGAGCCCGGGCTGTAGCAGGGATTACTAATCCTCCTCCCCATCTCCTCAGCATCCATCTGAGCTCAGAAGCAAATGGCTTCCAGGGGCTTTCTGGGGAGATTGCTTATAGCCTGCAGCTGCCAGGGAGAAGATTCCTGCCTGCTTCAGAGATGGTTGTCACTCCAACTGGAAGGAGGAGCCCTCAGACACAGCCCCCTTCCGGCAGGCTGGCGGGAGCAGACGAGCACAGACCGTAGGCAGCCTCCGCCCCGAGGGTGAGCTGGACTGGGATCTCTAGGCTTTGGCTTGTCAGCAACACAAGGGAGAAATCTTTCCTTCAAAAAGTTATGAGAATTAAAGGAAATCTAGGAAACAGTAAGAACAGCTCCTGGCAAATGACAGTTAAAAAGGTGTTTGCCTGCAGAGACTTGTCATCAGGAAGGTTACTGCAGCACACAGCAGGGAACACTCACCTTTCACCCAGCACAGCCCTGCCACCACCAGCCACAGCGTCCTCTCTGGTCCCTCGGTCACCCCACTTTTAAAGATGCAGAAACTGAGGCCCACAGAGTGGAGGCGACTCTCACAGACGGTTGGTGACTACTTCAGGGTCACAAAGCAAGTGACTGAGGGAGCAGAAATTTGAAACCAGGCTACCTGATCCCAGATTCACCTGGCTCTCCCAGCTGACATTCGAGTAACTGGTCCCAGGTCTGAAACACTCAGTTCTGTGGGTTCCTCCTGGTTCCGTGGGCTGCCTTCATAGATGGAGAACAGGCCTGTAGGGAGGTTGGCGCTGGCAGAAGCACGTACCTGGGAGTGTTCAGGCACAGTGGGGGAGGTTCCCAGAGCGCTCAGGTCAGGGAGGCATGTGGACACACTGCCTCGTTGGCTGGTGGGAGGACATGTCAGTGCCCCCGGACACGGCTTTTCTCTCCAGAGGACCCTGCTCAGAGGGGCCTGAAACACCTCCTTCTCCAGGGGCGAGCGTGGCCCCTCTCTCCCTGCTCACCTGCAGCTTCCTGGCTTGGCCACTCCCTGATTCCAGGAGAATGATTGCTTCTGAGGAAGTGCAGAGGGTGCTGTCCATTCTGGGGTCGGCACTCCTGAACCACAGCTGACATCAGGTGGAGAAAGGGCCGCTGAGGGAGCCGTGTGGTCAGTTAGCAATATGTGGGGTTCAGAATTGGAAAACCTGTGTTCACATAGGTGACCTCTTTCAACAACTAGCCAGAAGGCTTTAAGCGGTTGTCGGAGTGCTTCTGAGCCTCAGTTTCTTCTTCTAGAAAATGTGTTCTGGAAGTGGGGGAGCAATCAGTTACAATAGCGTATTTGAAAGTGCTTTGTAAGCCGTAAAAGCCGTATACAAAAGTTCGTCCATGTGAGGGTGTGGGCCTCGCAGTGGGTTCTGAGCCCGAAATTCACCATCCAGAAAGGGGCTCAGGGAGTGTGGTGGGAGCTGGCAGCGCTCTGGTGTGGAGGGGTCTGTCTGTAAAGCAGGGCCCGCCGGTCGTCTTGGTTGAAGCGCGTCTTCGGATCTGCCCCTGCTCACCGCGGTTCTGTCAAGTCATTTCAGGTGTGGCCAGCTGAATACATGCTGGGCCAGGAGTTCTCTTTTCTGGGGGAAGTGAGAGTGGTCGGGATATTTCTGACCAGCAGAAGAACCTTCACACTAGGACGTGTCGCTGGTGGAGGGGTCCTGCCCAGCCCATACTCCCAAGCTCCCACATCTTGCTCCAGGACAGCATGTCTTTTAGCTGAATTCAGCAAAAAAGGGGGCGGGTCTTCCCGGTGCCAGTGAGAGGGTGGGCCCGAGCTGCACATGCTGGTCCCATTCCTCCTGGAGGCTTTCTCCAGCAGCCAGCGCTGTTTAAGCACCACCCCTGGCAATCCTCCAGCCCAGAACGCCTTGCCCCAGGCATCCAGACGTTTCTGACAGGAGACTTTTCCTGGACAAACTCTTCCCAGCACCGCTGCAGCCATTAGCTGGTGGACCATCCATACTTTCTCCTGGGTCCCACTCTAACCCCTGGCCTGTAGTTGGGTGATCTCCGGCTCTGCCCCCTGCCCAAGAATGGGCTGTAGTGCCTTCTGGGAGCACAACAAACATTTCTACACTCTGTGTTTTCCCACTCAGCAGTTTGCCAGGCCCTGGGCGGGGTGCAGGGAGGCAGAAGTGAGTTGGGGTTGCTCCCAAAGGAGCGCCCACAGACTGGGGTAGGAGGTCATCAGACAAGTAAACCAATGGTCATAGCACAGCGGGAGGGGCCGGAGGTGTGCTCAGGTGCTGTTGGAGCTGGAGGAGGAGAGGACTTGCTGTACAAGGTGACAAGTGAGGACTGAGGGAGAAGGACACACAGCCAGAGAGGAGGGCAGGGCAAGGGTGTGCATGGCACAGTCAGGGAACTGTGAGTCATTTGGTGTGGCTGGATTTAGGACGCATATAAGGGCAGTGACGCTGGAGAGGTAGCCTGGGTCTAGCGAGGCTCACTGAGGAGTTTGTTTCTTCCTGACCAGCACAGGGACATTGGAGGACCCCCGCAGCAGAGGCAGACAGATAGTGCAGTGCCAGGCCCCCAGCGCGGAGCAAGGGCAGCCTGCTGGCATCTGTTTGTCCAGCCCCAGTTATACACTGGTAGCCGAGGTGGGGTCTTCTAATGTAGTCGTTCCTGCATCCTTCCTGATCAGCCTCAGGGAGAGGAGCAGTGTGCCCCATCACCTTGAACCTGGTGCCAGGAGAAACCCTTTGAAGATCTGCTGCAGAAAGACGCCACCAGGTGGCAGGCCTGGAGATTGCACAAAGGCCTTTTTCCCACACCCCCAACACCCTGTCCCCCCTTCCCCATTCCTTTTTCACAGTGTTTGGAGTGAAAAAGGGAGGGGGACAGTCAAGACTGAAGTTTTCATACCAGGCTGGCTCTGCCCAACAAGCATGAGATTCCAGGTTCTGCTCTGAGGGCCGTGTACCCACCAGAAATCGCTCCAAACCTGTGACTCTGGACAGCATATTCCTCCTGGGCCTTGGGAGCGTTTTCGGAAGGTTGAACTTTCTGTCTCCAGGCACCTGAGAGTAAATTATAGACATCACGACCCTTCCATGCCAAATGCTAACATCTGTCACTTAAAAACAGGGACATTCTTCTGTGTCCTGTGTTATTCCAGAATGCAGTTTCCAAATTCAGGAAATTTAACACCAATATAATACTGTTACCTAATACACAGTTCATACTCAGGTTTTGCCAACTGTGCGGGCATATTCTTTATAACCCTCCACTCCGAGGACAACCCAATCGCATTTACTTGTCTCAGGTCTTTAGTCTCCTTCAATCTAGAAGAGTTCTTTAGCCTTTTTTTTTCTTTTTTTTTTTTAATCCTCAACCAAGGACATGCTCACTGATTTTAGAGGGGGGAGTTGGGGGGGAAGAGAAACATTGATCAGTTTCCCCTCGCAGGCACCCCAGCTGGGATGGAACCTACGTATGGCCCTGGCATGTGCCCTGACCAGTCATCAAACCTGCAACCTTTCGGTTTTCGGGTCGATGCTCCAGCCCACTGAGCCACACAGGCCAGGCCAGTTATTTAGCCTTTAAAAAAACTCTCTGGCATTGATGTTTTTGAAGCATACATGCCTGTTTTGTTGAATGCGCCTCAGTTTGGATTTGATTCATGATCAGAACTAATTTATGCCTTTTTGATTAAAAAAATGTAAGTTAACATTGTATCCTTCTACATGTATCATATCAGGAATAACATGTCAATTTGTTCTGCTATTGGTGGTGTGGTATTTGATCATTTGGTTGAGTGGCAGCTTGCTTTTTGAATAATTAAAGTATATTTACACACAGTGAATTTCACAGATCTTTTAACTGAACCATTCAGTCATTTTGACAAATGTACATACCCAGAAGTTATGTCCTTAGGTAGTAAAAGTTTGATGGTCTAGTATATGTGCTCTGTCTCCCTTCCCCAGTCTTGCTCCAGGACTCTTGGACTAGAGGTACTAGGTCTTAATTCCATCAACTGGATCATAATAGAGGACCCATTGGGAGTGGCCTCATCCTGCTAGATGGTCCCTCACTGTGCCCCATGTTGATAATTGCCCGCTGGTGCTCCAGTGTCTGCTTCCCTCAGAGACCAGTGAAGAAAACAGGATGATGAGGTGCTGCATGCCTCTGCCCAAACAGTAGGCGCTCCGCTGGGTCCACGAGACAGCCATACTCCGCCCTCTACTGCGGCACATGCGCCTGGCACTGCCCATAGCCCTCTGCTCCTCCGCAGCTCAGCTAACCCCAGGCCTCTTCCCTTCCCCACGCTGAGCTGAACATGTCACTCAGGCTGGCCATCAGACCCCCCGCCTGTAATCTCAGGCCAGCAGACAGCAGGTTCAAGGTCTCTCAAACCTTTAATCTGGTTTCTTCTGCTCCCCACCTCCCTAACTCGGTACCTAACTATCCCCTTCTTTTGGGGCAGGAGAAATTCAGAGCTACTGTGTTTAAGCTAACGGTAGTACATACAGTTCATCAAATGTTTACGATGCCAATGAGGTGCTCCGTGTGGGCTATCTCACTGTTACCCTTAGACCAACTTGGTAGGTAGATATTGTGCACCACGTTGTAGATCAGAATAAGTAATTTGTCCAAGATCTCATCACTAGTAAGTGATGGTGCTGGGCTCTGCACCCAGGTTTGGCTCACTCCAAAGCCTTGCTCTGACTCAGAGGTTTCCACCCAGTGTGGGTTACGTGGGGTAAAGGGTGATCCCTTCAGCCTGAGGCACAGGATGGGGCCATGCATAGGACCCCTGGAGCCCCCAGCTCTTTCACCCCCAAGTGCTGTACAAATTTTCTTTGTTGTGACAGGAAGAAAAAAACAAGGAGCACTGCTCTAACCATTTTGTTCTGCTGCCTTCACATCCTGTGGGCAGAGACTCTCTGTTCTCTTCCTGGGATCTGCTGTGGGTCTGGACACATAGTCCCTTAACATGTGGCGAGTAGGGTCAAGGCCAGGGATGGGTGGGAGCTCTATGCACACTTCCAGGTGCCAGGTGGGCTGAACAGAGGTGCAGGGCCCTGCTTTCAGTGGGCACCGGCAGAGGTCAAGTCCAGAAGACAGAAGCCTGCACAGCTCAGGAACTTTTCATCTGTTTTGTTTTATTTTGGCAGAGCCAGGGAACATGGCAGTAGGATGGGGGCTGCTGACAGGCACAGCGTGAACATGGATGGTTTCAGCTCAGCCTGATCCTGCAGTGTAGACACAGCCCTTCGGCTCCTAGCAAGAGCGCAAAGAGAAGCTGCTGTTGTCACACACACGCACACAGCAAGCGCTGCACTACGCCGAGGTCTGCTGTTTGCTCCTCAAGGGGACTGCCCTTGCACTCTGCCTTTACCTGTTTGGTTTGCAAGGTCACCCATCTCTCCAGGAACCCAGAGCAAAAAGCCTCGGATGAGGTTGAATGCAGGACTTGTGCATGTGAGCGGGCACCCCTCGTGTTCGTGGGGAATGGGGGTTTGCTCTGGCTCTGTGCGCATGGAAGTGTCCACTGCCTGGGGACACGCACCTGTGCGGAGACCTGTGGGGAGGTGGCTGGTGTGAGTGAGGGGCTCCTCGTTGCCCTGGCCAGGCTCTAGCTGCTTTTCAGTCGGGTGGTGCTGAGGAAAGACTGAGCTCGGGAGGCCCCAGTACTGTCTTTCTTTGCAGCCCACCTGCTTTTAGGGTTGGTGGTACGTCCACCATGTAGAACAGTGTGCTGCCATGGTGAGTCCTGCCCTGCTCTCCCTCACCCAGCTCTGCTGTGCCCTGTCACACTGCGCCCCTGGACTCGGCTTCATGGGCCTTAGAGCCCTATGTGTTGCTAATGGCCTGGCCTTCATTGCCTTCTGGGAAAGCTGGGCTCACGTGGCCCCGCAGCTTTAGAGTGACATGGCCTTAGCCCCAAGATGACGGGGTAGGGCAGGCCTCCTCTCCTCTGGTGGCTGTCACGGAGCTAAGGCCCTCTCATGCTGAGGTGCACGATGTGCTCTCAGCTGGGCCGAGCAAACAGAACTCCCTGCTTTCCAGAGTGAGGAGCGCAGCCTGCAGGAGGCAGGGCTGCCAGGCTGGGCTCTTTCAGCCTCCATCCCTCACCCACTGTTGCCTCGCTGAGCTTCCTGTTGAGTCCAGGCTCTAAGGGAACCAGCCATGACATGGGAGGACAGCACATGGGATACTTAACAGATTTAAAGCTCCAGAGACTTCCAAGCCAGGAACGATAAGTGCCTGGGGAGCAGAGCAGTGGGCCCAGGAAACACCAGCTAACAGCCGCCCCCTAGCCAGGCTGGACCTGAGGACCAGTGTCTCTGGAGGAGCCCAGCCCCAAGTCCTTCTGAGACCAGGATAGCCAGGGCTGCCACATCGCAGATCTAACTGGGAAGCCAGGATCCCTCAAAGTGGCCTCCCCCGTGGGCGCGTTGGCCGGTGTGCCTCTGGAGGGGAACACTTGAGGAGGATTTGAAAGTGGACACACCCTCGCTGTGCGTCAGTGGGGGAGGAAGTCCAGGATGGTCTATCCTCAGGAGTCTTTGCTCACCTCACTAGTGAGCCTGCAGCAGCTTCCGCTTTCCCAGGCCTGCCGCCTCACGCTGCTGTCTTTGCTTCCACCAGCTCGGGTGGCGTGAAGGGGTGCTCAGGAAGGGAAGCAGCCTCGCTGCCTCTCCCCTGCCAGCAGCATCTTCTCCCTCTCTCTGCCCGTCTGCTCCTATCCTTCTGTCTGCCTACATTTTGGAGCAGTTCCCGTGCCGTTTGCTTGAGTTGAATCTTGAGTGGGGTGGGTGGGGTCAGGCTGAGCCCACTCATTGTCTGTGTCGCAGCTGCTCCCAGCAAACTGTTGTCTAGACCAAGCCTGTGCGTAGGCGCCTAGGCAGCATCTACACAGATATGGTGAGGCCCTCGCGGTGTTCTCCAGGGAACCAGGAGAAGAGGGAGGCTTAGTGCTCCAGGGAAGAAGGAGGCCAGGGCCAGAATGGCATGAAAGCGGCTTATCCACTAGGGCAGGGGCAGCTTCTGCACGGGGCAGCTGACCTGGTAAGAACCGTCACCAACTGGAGGGAGGGCATCCCGCCATTCACAGAGCATCTGCTGGGCCTGGCACTTGGGGAGCAATGTTCTTTTTTTTTCCTCATGGAATTTTTAGTCTAGTGGTGCAAGAAAGACATTAAGCATACAAATAAATACGTAATCACAGAATGCAGAAAGTACTATGAGTGAAAATATAAAAATTGCAGGATACCAAGTGAGACTAAATGGGACCCACTGGTGGTGGGGATATCAAAGAAGGCTTCTCTGAGGAAGTGATATTTAAACTGAAAGGGCTGCATAGAGGTTAGCCAGGCAGCCCTGGGTCAGTGGACTGAATGCCACCCTGTGAACCAAAGGGTCACCAGTTCGATTCCCAGTCAGGGCACATGCCTGGGTGGCGGGCCAGGTCCCTTAGAGTGGGTGTACAAGAAACAACCACACATTGATGTTTCCCTTCCTCCTCTCCCCTCTGTTGAAAAGTAAATAAATAAAATCTTAAAAAAAAAAAAAGAAGAAGACAGTAAGTACACAGGAAACATGGGAAAATTTGCTTGAATGTTAACAGCAGTTACATCTGGGCAGTGAGATCACGGGTTCTTCTTTTCTTATTTTTGCGTATCTGTATGGTCTTAATTTTTTAAATTGATTTGAGAGAGAAGGAGGGGAAGGGAGGGAGAGGGATGATTTGTTGTTCCACTTATTTATGCATTCATTGGCTGCTTCCTGAAGGTGCCCTGGAGGCGGATGGAACCCACAACCTTCGAGTATTAGGATGATGCTCTAATGAACTGAGCTGCCCAGCCAGGGCTGCGTATCTGTATTTTCTAATGTTTCTGCAGGGCATGCCAGTTACTTTTATACGGAGAAGAAAATTATAGAAGTTTGGGGATGAGTGTTTGCCCCTAAAGGTTCCACTCCCAACTCAGCCATCAGGTCCCCCAGATATGGCCTTTGCCCCTTCTCTGGGTCACCTCATTCCATTCCCTGCTTCATATTGTATGTTCCAGCAACACAAACTGCTTGAGACTGGCCGCTTGCGTGCCATCTCTTACCTTTGTATGTTTGCTTACCAGGTCCCTCTGCCTGGAATGGCCTGGCCCCTCGCCTGGCCCACTCGTAGCACCTCCCCTGGGAAGTTTCCCCTGAGCACTCTCACCCACACTGGGCCAGGACCTCTCCTTGGGACTGGGCAGCCAGCCTGCCCTGGGGGGCATCCCTGGGACCCTCTGCCCTCCCTGTGGAACTCGTCTGTGTGCATCTGTCCTTGCCCCACCTGAGGTGCTAACTGTGGAGAGCTGGAAGGAGGGACTCTTTTTTGTTTTCCTTTCCTTTTTTTTAAATTCATGTCCACAGGTTAAAGTCTCCTAGAATCTGGCTCCCGTGTCAACCTTTCTTTTTTAAAAAAGATTTTATTTTATTTTTTAGGGGGGAAGGAAGGGAGAAAGAGAGGGAGGGAAAATCGGATGTGCTAGCAATACATCCATTGGTTGCCTCTCACACACCCCCTGCTGGGGACCTGGCCAGCAACCCAGGTATGTGCCCTGGCTGGGAATTGAACCAGTGACCTTTTGATTCGCAGGCCGGCACTCAGTCCACTGAGCCACACCAGCCAGGGCTCAACCTTTCATTTTAACCCTGGAAGAGGTCAAAGTGGTCACAGTTTCCATTAGTGCCCTTTAATTGGCTCCTAAATGCACAGCATGTTTTTGTTTTAAAAGAAATTAAAGAAAGTGTTGAAAATTGGAGAAAGGGAAGAGAAAGCAAACTCCCCATTGACAACTTCTTCCAACTAAGAGGATCTCAGAGTCAAGGAGACTTGGGGAGAAGAGGGGATCCTCAGGGCAGTAACCCACACACATCGTGGGCATAAGAATCCCTCAGTCCTCACGTCCATCATGCCATTTCCTGGGGCGCACACCCCAGATATCAGAGCAGCAGGGGTGGAGTGGGACCCAGGAATCAGCACGTCAGGCCACTTGGCAACAGGTATTTGGGGGGAAAGCCTCACTTTGGGGATAGTCAGTTCCAGGCCAGCTTTCCTCTCTGTGGTGGTCTCTTGAGGACCCCAGTTTATATCTGCACAAAGCCCAGGGTTCTCCTCCGTATTTGACCAGCCTCTTAGAGGCAAGCTGGCTGCCCGCCTCAGTAGCCTGTACATACTACCTTGAAGTACACTCACCTTGAGTCCCTAATTAATCCCAAGTAAAGGAGCCCAGGTTCTTTGTCACCAGGAACCTTCAGTGCTCCTCTGGGAGGGGGAGGAGGTGGTGGCAGCGGCAGCAGCAGCGGCAGCAGCAGCAGCTGTGTGACGCATCGCCAAGTCAGGCTCGGAGGCTGGGTTAGCATAAGGAAACTCGCTGACTTGCTCAGTGAGAGGGGCTCTTTTCTGTCTTGTCTAGAGCTGAGAATGAAGCGGAGAGCATCAGACAGAGGAGCTGGGGAAACGTCGGCCAGGGCCAAGGCTCTAGGAAGTGGGATTTCTGGAAATAATGCGAAGAGAGCTGGACCTTTCATCCTGGGTAAGCCTCTCCCCCACTGGGTGAGTGGGAGTGCTGGGGGCAGGGGCCGGGCGCACTGGCATCCTTGGTCTGGCCCAGCTGCACCACCTTAACTACAGTCTCTGTATGCCAGTGGGAGATCTGGGGCCTTAGGTCACCCTCTACCAAGAGTCTCACTTTTGTTGTAGCTATACCAGCCTTAGATCAATCTCAGCTGAGAGCTAGACTATCTCTTCCCCCCACCCAGGATGCCACCCACAGGAAGCACACAAGCTGTGTTAGATTCCAGGGTGCATCATCCAAGGCATTTTTTGGACCATTCTTGGAGGGCACAATTAATTTCACAAAGCGTTTGGTATAGCCCCTGAAACTTCTTATACAGTCGGCACAGAAGTCCTATAGAATCAGGTGTTCCCAGTGGTCCAGAGGAGCAGCAGGGCCTTTCTGCATGATGTTAGAGGCCAAAGCAAGCCCAGGTTGCTTATGCTCAGGGTTGCAGATTGGGTGGACTCTGAAGACTCCGACTCCCTTAACAGCCAGAGACCAGGTGTGAGTTAGGCTGGGGGAACAGCATCTGGACCTGTGGGCACAGGGTTGTTGCAGCTCCAGTCATCCATCAAGGAGTTAATGGTGTCCACTCCGTGCCAGACCCGTGCTGTTTGCCAGGGATCCAGCAGCGAGTGAGACAGTCACGTTCCTGCTTCACAGAACCTAACTAACATTCTAGTTGCGAAAAGAAACAGTACAGTAAACAACACACAGATCACCACTGGGGGCAGTAAGTACATGGAAGCAAGCAGACGAGGTGATGTGAGCGGGAAGAGGGGCCTGGAGATGGTGTAGACAAGGGAGTTTCTGTACGAGCAGGTGACATTTGAGCTGACATCCGAGGATAAGAAGGAGCCGGCCTTGTGAAAAGCAGGGGAAAAGCATTCCAGACAGAAGGAACAGCTAACTCAAAAGCCCAGAGGCAGGAAAATGTTTAATATCTTAGGAATTAAGAAGCCAGTGAAGCTGGAGTATGGTAAGTGGGGTGGGGAAACAACCAGTTAGAAAGATGGATAGGAATCAAGCCATGCAAGACTGGGGAGGTAAAAAAAGGGGGGTTTGATTGCATATTAAGAGCAATTGAGTACTGTTAAGGGTTCTTAGCAGGACAGTGCCAGGCAACATGATCTGATTTATGTTCTCTGAAAGCTCAGGCAGAGTGCTGTCACAGGACAACAAGTAGTATGCATCTCCGGAAATACAGAAGTTCCCAAAAGCTGGTACTTGGACCAGGGTCGGTGGCAATATGGGACGACCAGGGGATCCTGTTAGAGCTGTGGTTTCCTGGATTCTCACCTGGAGTTGCTGTTCAGAGGGGCAGGTTGCAGCTAGGAGCTCTCGTTAGCACCGGCTCCTCGGAGTCCAGCTGGCTCCCACTGTTGAAAAGCTCCTCTTTTTGAGAAATGTGCTATAAGAGCCAGGTGCACCTCAGGCAGATGAGCGCACATACGTACCCTCCAGTTTTGGTGGGGAGGCTGTGAGAAGGACTTTGTGGGGTGAGCTCAGTGGGTGTGAACTGTGGCACCCACCTGCAGAGAAGGACTAGCTGAAGACCATGTGGGGACACGGGGCCACAACAGACAGAGCTTCTGCACAGTGAGCCAGCTGCTCTCTCCACCGTAGGTCCCCGTCTGGGCAACTCCCCGGTGCCAAGCATTGTGCAGTGTTTGGCGAGGAAAGATGGCACAGATGACTTCTATCAGCTGAAGGTAAGCGAGGCGTGGGGGGCTGGCGTACTGGGGGCTTGGGCCATCCTGCCAGCCTGGCTCCCTTTTCTCCACCTTCTCACCTACACTTGCAAGCAAGAGTGGCACCATTTCTTCCTGAGAAGCAGTCAAGTTCACAGCCACTCTCTGAACAACTCTTGATTTAATGAGCTTTATCTGTGCATAAATTACACTGCCATCACATTAAGAAAAACTGTTCACTTCGTAGGTACGTGTGTGAGTGTGTGAGCAAGTGTTGCGTGGTAGTATGTGATCTCCTGCTTTTCCTGTTCTGGCCATTCTGCTCTGTAAAAATAAGGTTTTTGGGGGTTGTTTTTTTTTTTGTGTGTGTGTGCCTTCCTAAAGATCCTTACCCTTGAGGAGAGGGGGGACCAAGGAATAGAAAGCCAAGAGGAGAGGCAAGGCAAGATGCTGTTACACACCGAATACTCTCTGCTTTCCCTCCTCCACACGCAGGATGGCGTGGTTCACCACCACGGGCTCTTCCAGGTGAGTGGCTGCCTGTCCCCTCCTCTCCCTGTCCTCCCACCCCGGGCTGGCACTTGCTGGGGCCACATCGGTACTTTGGTCAACTCACCCTTGCAACCCCTGCGTGCTGGGCACATCAGGACTTCTCGGGCCCAGTGGGCGGGAGTCCAGGCTGGGCCAGCCCTGCAGTTCTCCCGCTGTGGCAATCACAGCGCAGCAGCGAGGCACACAGTTCGCATCTTACAGCCTTTCTTTGTAAAGCCACTTTTCTGAAAAGAGAGGAGGGCAGGAAGTCATTCGAAGACCTTGGGCTCTTTCTACTGTGTTGTCAGGGATTGGCCAGGTCAGGAGGGAAGGGAGGGCAGAGGGGGAGAACAGGCACTTGGACCCACCCCAGCTGTTTTGGTGCCAACAGTCCTTCGGCCTGCCCAGGCATTCCAGTTTGTTCAACAAGTGTCCCTGAGCCCCGTGCTCTGATGTTTCAGGTCCGCAAGGCAACTTGTACCCTGAAAAGAGTCTTCCTTGGGGCAGAACTGAAATTGTGTCTCCAGAAATAAAAAAGCGGGCTCACGTACCCAGGAGGTCTCCTGCTCAGGACGCAGCAGGGTCTCTGCAGCGCCCTCAGCCAGATGCTGTGGCCAGGCCCCCCTTGCTTGGATGGACCTGGTGCACGAAAGGCAGCACAGTGTCACAGTGCACACAGGTAGTAAGGAAGTGCACACAGGGCCCCCCTTGCTTGGATGGCCCTGGTACATAAGAGGCAGCACAGTGTCACAGTGCACACAGGTAGTAAGGAAGTGCACACAGGGCCCCCCTTGCTTGGATGGACCTGGTACATAAGAGGCAGCACAGTGTTACAGTGCACACAGGGCCCCCTTGCTTGGATGGACCTGGTGCACGAAAGGCAGCATGGTGTCAGGGAGTGCAGACAGGTTTTGGAGCTAGCAGTCCTGGACTCAGGTGGTGCGACCTCCCGCAAGTCACTTAAGTCCCCAAGCCTCAGATTCCTCTTGCTTGGTGGGTGGGAAGATGAATGAGAGTGTACAATGCACCATGCTGCCCCTTTTGCGCTCTCATCATGGTGGTTATTTCAGGCAGTAGAAATCCTTATAAGCTTGATTTCCTGGAGTAAAATAAATCTGAATGCCTCCCACCCCCCATGTACACCCCACTGAGCTCTTTATTCCGAGGTGTGCAGTCACAGGCCACTCAGCATCATTAGGCAACGCTAGCAATCAGTGTTTCCCTTACACGTGAAGTCAAGCTGAGAGTGTGATTTCTCAGTACTTCATTTCTGCCAGCTTTCAAAGCTTGGTCTTGGACTGTGTCATTTTGGATAAGAGAACCTGGGTGATTCTTATTTCTAGAGTCATCTGTGTGCCAGACTGTGTTGGCCCTCTGGGGAAGAGAATAAGAGGTGTGGGTAGCCCCCAGGAGTTCCCCAGAGGCTGGGAGTGACACCAAGGACTTCAAGCTGGCGGGATACAAGTCCCCATGTTGCACCTGTTTTTTTGTCTTACTTGAAATAATACCTCTTCAGCACAGAAATGAGTCCAGAACTTGCAACTGCAGTGTTGGTAGCAGCGTCCACCTAATGAGCCCTGGCTGGGGTGGGACGAGCGCTCATCCTGGGCTGTCTTATTCCCAGTAACCTGTGAGGTAAGGGTTACTGGCTCCCACTTGCAGGTAAGAAGACAGAGATCAGGTTCCACGTCTTATTAGATAAGGAGGAGCTGGGGCCTGAACCCAGCTGTCAGGGGCCAGAGCTGTACTCTTAACCACCGTTACGTGGCTGCCTAGGAGTCGCACCTCCACACGAAAGCAATTGTCTTGGACACACAGAGCACTCCTCATCCGCCATCACGGACCTTGGAAGGACATGTGCAGTAGTCATTGCTGGAAGCCTGGAGAGCCATGGACAGCCTGTGCACTGGGCTCAGGGGCCCTTCGGCTTTCAACGCCCACCCCTGATCCAAACCCTTTGCGTTGGGATCAAAGCCTGAAGCCTGGACCTGAGCTGCTGTAACCTCATCCCCTGCCGGGCCTGGCACTGGTACATGGGAAGCCAGGCACTGCCGAGCGGCCCGTGCTCCATGCTGCCCAGGCCTCAGGCCTCCACCATCCACACGCATGCAGGCTTCTTCCAGGCTCCCTCATTGCTGTGTGTGTCCAGCTCCAGAGGAGTGTTCTGACGCCCTGGCCCCAGCTCCATCTGCTCCCTTGCCTCCCAGGACCGCACCTGTGAAATCGTTGAGGACACAGAATCCAGCCGAATGGTTAAGAAGATGAAGAAGCGCATCTGCCTCGTCCTGGACTGCCTCTGTGCACACGACTTTAGCGACAAGACCGCTGACCTGATCAACCTGCAGCACTACGTCATCAAGGAGAAGAGGCTCAGCGAGCGGGAGACTGTGGTCATCTTCTACGATGTGGTGCGAGTGGTGGAAGCCCTGCACCAGGTGAGGCTCTGCCCCTCAGCGGGCCCTTCTCCTCTGGCCTGAGAGCATCCTGGGCCCCACAGGCCACAGAAAGCCACCTTTCTTGCTGCTGCTGAGTGAAAGCAGTGCTGTCCCGCTCTCACCTATCTATGCTTTACAGCTGGGAGTGTGCAGAAGGGAAGTGGCCAGATGACATGTGCGCCTGGTGAGGCACAGTGCTGCAGGCCTCAGCCCACCCTCCTGGGGAGGGGCTGCCCAGACAGGCTGCCCAGGCAGGCAGCAAAACCCAGTGCAGGGATTTCCTATCAGCCGAGAAGCTAAAAATGAGTCCCCCATCTTGGGTGGTGACTGTGAGGTACCCCCTGGGGGCGGCCACAGCCTATCTCTGAGCTTCTCCTAGGATTGGGGGTGTCGGGTACCCCAAAGTCCAGGTCAGGAGAGTCAGGAGAGCCCCTCGCAGGCACACGGGCTGGGCCTTCAAACGCGGTGACCAGAGTCATGAGTGTTCATCTCTGACTCCAGATCCAGGCAAACGCGTGGTTTTCTGTTTTCATTTTGTTTTGTTTTTCAACAAGATGTTTGACAGAGGTGGGGAGAGGACTGGGTTCCCCCACTGGCTGCTGCCCTGAGGGGAGAAAGAGCTGGGAAGCCACCTGGGTGGGGCAGAGATCGCCGGGGCCCAAGTCTCACCCTGTTCGCGCACAAGGCTGATGCAGCCTTAGAAGGGCCCTGGCCTGTCTGTGGCTTATGGGTCAAGGCAGGAGCCTAAAACGACACGTCCCAGAGCCTTTTCCTGCCTTACAGGCTGGGCCTGACTCCAGCCCTCGTTCACCTTCACGGCGCAAACCACACGTCTGTTGTCTTGCAGAAAAACATCGTGCACAGGGACCTGAAGCTCGGGAACATGGTGCTCAACAAGAGGTGAGCCCCGCTTTCCTCTCACAGGGCAGCCTGGCAGTGGGGCAGGCTCGCGCTGCAGCTATAGCCACCCGTGCCCGGTAGCGTGCCGTGGGGGTTCTGACTCAGAGCAGCCCACTGTCTCCCAGGAATCGCTGTGGTGGGGGCGGGATGCCTGCTCCTGTCTTTCGCCTCATGGAATATGATGGTCGCTAGGGAGGAGAGTCTTAAAGGCCACAGACAGAGCTCTGGGAAGAATTTCAGAGATCCTGCCTGGTCTGTTTATTGGTCATGCCTAGTGAGTGCTTAGTAAATGACTATAAAAATGGACAAATGGGTGAAGGAGTGACAGATGAGCAAAATAGGTCAGGTTCCCAGGAAACAGACTCAGATGTGCATGCAGGAGGTTAGCTGGGTCAGGGAGAAAGGGGTGGGGCTGGGGAGAGGGAGGAGATGAACTCTGGTGCAGTCCTGACAGGGTCCTGGCCTGGAAGCTGACTCTCTAGCGGGACCTTCAGATGTCCCAGATTATAGCAGGGGGCACTTGGCCCTGCACCGCCACTGCAGCCAGCAGCTGGATGTGGGCTGTGCCGGGGGTGGGCGTAGCTTTGGGCAGTTTCCGTCGGCTAAGGGGACTCCCCAGAGAAGGACACGGCTACAGGTGGTCAGCAGCCCACACTCCCAACAGCGAGGGGAGAGTGCCTTGATCTTGGAGGGGATCTGGGTGGCTCCCCCTAGCACCTCAGGGGACCAGTGGCAGAGGAAAATCATGAGAGGTCCCAACCTCAAGCTGTCACCCCACTCAGGCAGAGGGTCTGGGCCAGCAGAATGACGGACCGTCATTCTGAGTGATCTGGGGCAGCAGTGGAGGGACACCAACCATGCAGGGCCCAGAACTGATGGGATGGATGAGGGCCCACTCTGTACACCAAGGTCCGAAAAATGCAGGGCTTGCCCTCCAGCCCCCTCCCATGAGCCTCTCTCCCTCTCACCCCTGGTATGGAAGTGGGTCGGAGGGTCTGCCAGTGTGGCAGGCAGCACAGACCTCACAGCAGAAGTGGTGCAGTGGGTGATTTGTTCTATGAAGGGGTCACCCACCCAGGAAGGGCACTGTCCCTATGGAGTAGCCAAAGCCACAGCAGTCATAAGAAAAGAAGCTTCAGGGAGGTGGGCCTCTAGGGAGGGCATGGGGCACTAGACACCGCAGGGCCAGCCCAGGGACGCTCCAGGAGGATGAGGCTGCACCCAGCAGCTCAGCCCGCCTCCCGGAGCTCACTGTGTGAGGGGACACCAGCCAGGAAGCTCACATCACTGTGCTGAGGACTTGTGTGCGGATGCCTGGAGCCCGCGGAGTGGGGAAGTGATTCAGCCACCCAGGTCAGGTCGTGAAGGGCAAGTAAAGGTTTGCCCACCTGACCCTGTTGTGCTCCGAGGGAGGAGAGAAAGAGAAACACCTGAGAATTAGGGAAGCCCGCAGGAGCAGGACTTGGGGCTCAGACCTGACTCACAGCCTGGCACTGCCTTCTGGGTGCCCTTGAGACCTGAGAGTTTGTTGGATTATTTATCCACTGATCAGTTCATTCATGCACAGCGAAGCTGCTAAGGTAGCCAGCACTTCTGAGCTTTCGTGTCCTCATCCAGGAGAGTGGAGGAGATTATACCTTTCTGCCGATACTGGCCATGACCGGAAACTGCCTCACCGGGCTTGGCCCCTGTCAGTGCACCCCTGTGCCAGACCAGCCAGGGCCTGTACCCCTGCTTCCCTCTGGCGATGAAGCCCACTTTTATTGAGTGGCCGAGAATGCCGTGGTGGGGGCCCAGTTCTGAACCGCGTTAGAAGGGCAGGAGTCAGAGAACACCAGCCCTGAGGGCAGAGTGTTTCGGCATGGGGAACTCAGCACTGGCCCTCCGTGGGACGCTGGGTCAGCACCGCCCTGCCCTGGACTTCAGGCTCAGTGTTCACAAAGAGAGGGCACATTTTTTGAGTGTTGAAGTCCACGTGGCTGCAGAGCCCATGTCCTGTGCAGCCTTCCATGGAGCCACTGGGCTCCAACGACACCCCGAGGCTGTTAGGGGAACTTGCACTCCAATGCCCCAGGCCGTCTCTGTGGTGGGTTTGCTTCCGCCTCTCACTTCTCTAGGCCCCTCGGGTCTGGGAAAGTCACAGCCCTCTTGAGTAACACGTGTTGGCTGCAGCAGCTTGTGCATGCACCTGTTTTCCTCGGATTGCGGAGCGCCACCTCCTCATTCAGACCCTGCGTCTTGGCTGCGCTTCTTTGCTCTGATAATCCCCTTCTTGTGTTGGCGCGGACAGAGGTACTGGCCATCTCTCACTTGAGTCATGGCTGTTCTGGAAAGGGGCAGGGCGGTGTGGTGCAGACAAACCTGGCTGGGTGTCGGGGTCCACCCCGCTCCACTCGAAGTCATCCTCTCTCAGTCAGCCCAGAAGAGCTCCAGCCCCCTCCTGCCCCTCAGGCCAGGCCCTAACTCCAGCTGGAGCCTTGTCTGGTCCTCATAGCGGAACAGAGCGCTCCCAGGGGAGGAAACTGGGAGGAGTGTTTGCCAGGCAGCTGCAGTGACAAGTTCACTGTGCTTTGGATGGAAGGCCAGGGCTGAAATCTGAAATCCCCTTTTGGGGTTATGTGAGGTTTGCTTTGGGTTCCTCTTCCTCCTTTCTTTTTGGGCAGGCAAGTTGCACATCAAGTTCCTAGAAAAGGAGAAAAACACTGTGGCAGCCCAAAGGGCCATAGCTGAAGGGTGACTCACTCAGAGTGGATCCTGCTGACACAGAGCTCCCTCCCTCTATCTCTCACCTCCCTCGCTCCCTCCTGCCCGCACGAGCCTGGGGCGTCTGGACTCCCAGGGATCCGTGTGCCACCCAGCCAACTTGGGAGGTGGTGGCTGGGCAGGGGAGTGTCGCCAAGCTTCAGGAGGTCTCGGAGCTGGCCATGTGGTTTCCTGTAGCAGAGACTCCAGGGTCCTCGGCGGGCAGAGCAGTGCAAGCCAAGTGGACCCTGTGCCCAGCCCTGCAGAGTCTCGGCGCGTTTTCCTCCAGCCCCGGCCCTGCCCGATGCACACAGGGCTGGCAGGTCCTGCTGCAGCGTTGAGTGGAAAGCTCAGCCACGCTAGCACATGGGCTCTAGGGCCTGCGGTCACCATGTGGCATTTCTCTCCCGCCGCCTCAGACATGGTGTCTTTCCCAGGGTGTCCCATTGGTAGCCTCTGCCCACTGTCAGAGGATGAAACACTCGTCCGAGTTCGCAGTTACTAATCAGTGACCGTTCACCTGGCCCTGGGCTCAGTGCTTTCCCTGAGATTAAATTTTTCCTCGTTAGATCCTAACATGGTCCTGGGAGTTAGGTGCTAATATTTTCCCTGTTTTACAGATGAGGGAATTGAGGTTTAGCAAGATATTAAATTACATGCCCAGGACCACACAGCTAGGAAGTGGCAAAGCCAGGATTGGAACCCAGGAATCTGACTCCCAAACCCACCAGACTCCCCCGAAGTGGTCCTCTTCCCTGTGTTGCGAGCCTCAGAGATGCCCAGCAGAACGCACAGCCAGTCACATGGCCACCTCTGAGCAGGGGAGGACACGCAGTGCTTCTGCTCCGTGGGGACCGTGCACTGGAGAGGCTGAGCTGTCTCACGGTCAGGACCGACCGTGAGTGGGTGGTTCAGAGCTGGCAGTCCACCTCTTGACGTGCCATGATCCTTGGCCAAGACCCTTGGCCTGCCCCTTCAAGGCTCTCGCGCCCTGGGGGCCACCAGTCTGATTTCTGTGGCATCTGACCAGGCCAGCCTGTGTGGAGAGGAAAGCTGACATTTCCATTGGGAATGCAGAGGACAGACTGGCTTTTGTTTTGCACCAAGCCCTGTGCCAGCAGAATTCCCCGAGATAGCTGAAGGGCCCTGGGAGCCTCTTGGATGCAGCTGCTGGGGAATTCCACCCTCAACCCCACGTAACCTGCCCCTCTGAGCCCACCCTCCTCTCCACCCTTGAGAGGTGGTCCTGAGACCTTTTGTGTGGCTTCCCTTCCTGCCATCCTCCCTGGCTTCTCTGCCAGCTAGCAGACAGGAGCTGGGCAGTGACTCCTGATCCTCTGTGGATGGAGAAGCACCCTTCTTCACTGGCTGTCCTCTGTGGGCCAAAGAAGCCTTTCCTGGGGCTCTTGTAGGGAGCCTGCCCACCCCTGCTCCAAGTGTGATACAAGGTGTCCTCTTTGGCCCACTTCCTTTTGCTCGCCTTGCGAGTCTCCTAGAAAGAGGATCAGAGCCCAAAGCTGCGCTCAGATGGGGGACTCCATGGTTTTCTAGGTCAGGGCAGAATCTAAAGTACAAGCTGAGTGAGTCAGCTTTGATGGAAAGGAAGGGAAAGTCAGGGGTTGGGCACTATCCAGGGACACAGTGGGCACCCGGGTGGTGTCAGTCCAGATGGCAGGCCCTGGGTTCAGACAGACCAGGTGTGGCTGCCGCCCCGGCGCTCACTAGCTGTGTGACCCTAGACACACCCCTGCACTTCTCTGTGCCTTCGTTGCATCACCCGTGAAATCCCTCCTGGGCTGTGGTGAGGGTGGATAGAAACAGTCCATACCAGGCCCTGAGGGAGTGCTCGGCACACGTTAGCTTCTAGGGTTGGCAGTGATGCTGGCTGATGACGCAAGTGATAGCCAAAGTGATGAGCAAAGGGAGACAAAAGTGGCACCCAAGGGTGGGCTCTAAACTGCTGGACCTTTTCCTCACGTGTAAACAAGGGAGTTGAATGAAATCCCTGGTCACTGGAGTCTGGACATGATGTGAGCTTGTCTGGGGACTCTCTGCAAGTTGTTCTAAGCCCTAAGTTCTCCCACCCGAGACTCAGCTAGTGCGGCAGGTTCAGAGGGGCACCCCTGAAGCACTCACCGGCTCCGAGTGACTCAGATCCCTGCCTGGACAGTTCAGCAGGTGGCAAGTGAGAATGACCAGCCAGAGGCAAACCCAGGCACTCCCCCTGTAGCTATGGGGAAGGCAGCGCGGGTGAGGGGAGCAGAGAGGATGTGGGCGTGATTTCTTTGCGCCCTGGACAAGAGGTGAGGGTGGCAGGGTACCCGTGGGGACAGACACCAAGACGTGTTCACTCTCTGCCTCTTGCTCCCAGGACGCATCGGATAACCATCACCAACTTCTGCCTCGGGAAGCATCTCGTGAGCGAGGGGGACCTGCTGAAGGACCAGAGGGGGAGCCCCGCCTACATCAGCCCAGATGTGCTCAGCGGTGCGTGCACTGTGCCCGGCAGCGGGCCCCTGGCTAGGACACAGCCAGGCACCGCAGCAACCCGTTCACTCAGCAAACTCTGTCTGTCTAGTTGCTCTCTGGAATTAGTGCTTGGTGGGAAAGATTTCTCAGAGTGTAAACATGGGGCACTTAAAGGACTTCCCCGAGGAAGTGGCGTCTGAGCTGGGATGATGAGGATAAGAGGGAATCAGCGGGGTGTGTGACGAGGTGGAGGCGGCACAGCACACTTGAGGAGAACCGACTGGAGGCCCTGGTGGCTGCTGCTCAGAAAGTGAGCCTGGTGCAAGGCCAGAGAGGTGGGCACGGGCCAGACCACGAAAGGCCTGATGGAGGCCTTATTGAGAAGCCTCATCTTGTATTTCAGGAGCAAAAGGAAGCCATTGAACAGGTCTTCACTGAGTGTGCCATGATGAAATTTGCATTTGAAGACAATCATTCATTCACTCATTCATTCTGCTTGAATTTACCTGCCAAGGGCCTTCTGTGTGCAAGGCTCTGTTCTAGACACTTTGGATATAGCAATAACAGGCAGACTAGCATCCCTGCCTCTAGGGATGGTGAGCTGACTTTCCAGTGGGGCTACGGCAGGTGATACACAAGACAAATAAGGCAGTTACGTGGTTATTATTAACTACTGATTATATTTCTAAGTACCAGGCGCTGTGCTTGAGCACGACACGCATTATCTGTTTAAAAGCACACAGCCACCTTGTGAGGCAAATACTCGAAGTTCCTTTTTTACAGATGAGAAAACCAAGGCTCAGAGAGATTGCATCTCCTGTCCAAAGTCACAGCTAACAGTAAACCCAGAGGCTGGGTTCCAGGGCTGCCTCCTGCCCACACCCAGGCTCCTGGTTGTTATTTTATTTTATTTTTTCTTGCTTCACCATAGGCTTTCCTTCATTTCCCAGCTCATCAGGGTCCCTCTGCCCTGATCCCTTTGGGGATCACAGGCTTATGTCAGCTTCCGCCCCTCCCGCTTGTAGGAAACAGCACCTCCGTGCACACTCTCACCCCCTTAAGCTCCTTGACCTTCAGTGGGGCTGGTGAGCCCTTGGGAACCAGCATCCCACAGCCCAAAGGCATCATCAGCCACCCAGGAGGTTTGGGGCCCAGAGGGTCCCCTCCACACTGTGGAGGGCTGAGCTGTGTTCGGGGATCCAGCTGCCACAGAACCTGCTGGTGTGCCAGACAGGGTGCTGTCCCAGGGACTGGGCAGGTGCTTTCGGAGGGTTGTTCTCGTGTCCTACGGTAGAGCAGGCCAGGCGGCGGCTAGCCCCTCAGAGGGCTGCCCTGGAAATAGGAAGAGAAGGCTTTTACAGTCAGCTGTGTGATCTGGACAGATGACATTCCTGGGCCTCATCTTCCTCTTTAGAAAAAATAGAAAACATGTCATTCATAGAGTTCTGGTAGAGATTTCATGAGATAAAAGTGTTTCTTCCAATGCTAGAATAGAGTTTACTTAACTGGACAGTCATTCACTTAGCAAACGAGAGTCCATGGTAGGCAGGCACTGGGCTCAACAGTGAGCAAAGCAGAGAGGCATCTGTGTGTGAGAACTTAGCTTCCAGTGGGGGAGATGGGGAATAAACAGACAACGAAAGGGATCCTTACAGGTTGTGTAAGTGCTAGGAGGAAAGAGTGACGGGGTTGTGGCTGACCCATCCAGAGCCCATCAGCTCTTTGTTCCACACGCACATTGGCCGCCTGCTCTGTGAGGTGCTCTGCTGAGAGCTGGGGCCAGAGAGCAGGCCCGGGAGCCGGACCTCACAGTCTGGCGGGGGAAGGGGCAGGAAGCACGCCCGAGGTGGCCTATTGCCCTGCAGGGCCAGGTCTCAAGAGCATGAGCAGGATCAGCCTGCAGAGCAGGGGAGGGACCAGGATGGGAAAAACTGCCAGGACTGAGCCCGTGCGGTTTGCTCTGGGAGGAAGCGGGGCAGGAGACCAGAAGTGAGGGTGGCAAGGTGAAGGGAGCCCCTGGATAGGATCTCAGGCAGGTAGCTGGTAAGCCGATAGGGTCCCAGGGCCATCCTCTTTCCCGGCCCTGCGCTGAGTGTGCGTGCATCCATGTCCCGCAGGCCGGCCATACCGGGGCAAGCCGAGCGACATGTGGGCACTGGGCGTGGTGCTCTTCACCATGCTCTACGGCCAGTTCCCCTTCTACGACAGCATCCCGCAGGAGCTCTTCCGCAAGATCAAGGCCGCCGAGTACACCATCCCTGAGTGAGTCCTGCCTCCCTGGGGAGGGGAGGGAAGCCCAGCCGGGCAGGCGCAGGGGGCAGAAACCGCGCAGTGAGGCTTGGAGTCTGGGGTCTGAGACCCAGCACCAGCCCACCCCACCTGAGCCCTGCCCTCTCCCTCTCCTGCATCAGGGACGGGCGGGTTTCTGAGAGCACCGTGTGTCTCATCCGGAAACTGCTGGTCCTCGACCCCCAGCAGCGCCTGGCCGCCGCGGACGTCCTGGAGGCCCTCAGTGCCATCATCGCATCGTGGTTAGTGGGCTGGCGCAGGGCGGGGTCTGCCCCTCCGTTGGCACTGCCCATCCTACCCAGAAAAGAAGTGTGAGGGTGGGCCTGTTGCTCTGCCAGGCAGAGTCAAATTTCCAGACTTTCCTGTGGGCAAGATCAGGAGGTGCCAGCAGCACTGGGCACCAGCACCTCCTGCCTGCCCGTCAGTGCCCGGGCAGACGGGCATTATCTCATTGAGTTCTTACAACAGCCTATGAGGTGGAGGTTGTCCCCCATTATTGGATGAGAACACTGAGGCTTGGAGAAGCAGGTGTGATCGTGTCAGGAAGGGGCTGAGTTGGGACCCACCCCAGGTCTGCTGACTCCAGACAAGGCTTAGAGCACTGGGGGCCTGGCCTTTCTGGGGAGCAGGGGCTGCAGGCGGCCTGGGGCCCACCTGACATGACTGCCCCGCTGCAGGCAGTCCCTGTCATCCCTGAGCGGGCCTTTGCAAGTGGTTCCTGACATCGACGACCAAATGAGCAATGCAGACAGCTCCCAGGAGGTGAGTTGGGAGGGGCAGACAGGCTGTTACCCAAGTCCTGAGGGACCAGCCTCCAGGGAGGGCAGGTGGGGCAGGGGCAGAGGTGGCAGCTCCCAGCGGACTGCAGGCCCTCTCGGCTTTGTTCCCAGCTCTTGGAGTGGGAAAGGGAGCCCGAAGTGCTGGTGCTGCGCTCCCTGGGGCCTGCCTGGGCCTGGCTCAGCTGGCGCTTCTGTGGCCGGAGAGAGGAGTGGGCCGGATGAGGTGGAGGCCCCGCAGCAGGAGGCCTCACAGTGGCCCAGCCTGGCCCTCTCAGCTTCCTCTTCCTGCCCAAGTGCTCTGCCACGTGTTGGCCCTTTAAACAGTCACATTTCTCTGCCCCTCTGACTCACGGGGTTCTCTCTCAACCTTCCTGCTTTTCATTTGTCGGATGATTCATTTTCTCCCAGTTTTCTCTCTTCTGTTCCCTGCACCGGAGAAAGTGCTGAGCCCAGAGTGGCAGCAGAGATCTGAGCACCAGGCTGCAGCTACTGGGTGATCTTAGGGTGCCCCCTGGAGGGCAGAGCTCGGCCCAGCCCTTGGCCGGGACGCTGTCCCTTCTCCCTCTGGCCCAGCCTGGAGCGCCACAGCAGAGCCTCCCGGCCCTTGAGAAGAGAGTCCCAGGGCCGTTCAGCAGCCAAAACGATCCGCACGAGCACACGGGAGTACCCGCCCCGGCACATCTCATTCCGTCCTGTGCGGCCTGTGTGCTTGCCCTCGCTTTGCAAGAGGAGCTGAGGCTCAAAGAAGTAAAATCAGTTCCCCAAAGTCACACAGCTGGGAAGTAGAGTTGAGCCTTGAACCCAGTTCTGGTTCCGTAGCCCTGCTTTTGCCCTCTGCTGGGTGACACGGGGACCTACCGCTTCAGTTCGCTGCTGTCTGCCCAGGCCACTCCAGGGGGCTTAGCGTGGAGCAGGATAGGGAAACACGGCTGCCCAGCTGCAGAGCACCCCAGTCCCAGGCCTGTCTTTTAACACTTGCCCTGCACTGGGCCCCCAGGGCCTTCGATAACCTGTGAGGGGAGATTGCTGCCCCACTTCACAGGCAAGGAAGCCAAGGCTTCGGCGGTAACCCGACCTCTCCCAAGGTCAGTGAATTAGGAAGGGGTTGGCCAGCAAGGTGAGGTCCAGGTTGGCTGGAGAGCTTCAGGGACCCAGACTTTCTGCCACCCAGCTAGATGGGGCCCCAAAGGTGTGGTATCCGGGGAGGGAGCCTCTGGAGCCAGTCCATCTAACACTGCTCTGCTCTTCTCTCTCCGTCTCTCTCTCTCTCTCTCTCTCTCTCTCTCTCTCTCTCTCTCTCTCGTCTCTGTCTCTCCCCCTGTGCCTCGAAGGCGAAGGTGACAGAGGAATGCTCCCAGTACGAGTTTGAGAACTACATGCGGCAGCAGCTGCTGCTGGCTGAGGAGAAGAGCTCCATTCATGAGGCCCGGAGCTGGGTGCCCAAGCGGCAGTTCGGCGGCGCGCCACTGGTGCGCCGGCTGGGCCACGACGCGCAGCCCATGAACCCCTTGGACGCAGCCATCCTGGCGCAGCGCTGCCTGCGGAAGTAGCAGCCTCAGGCAGGGGTACCAGCTCCACCCACCACCTCTTCCCCGCCCCCAGCCAACACCTGGCTGCGGGGCTGGGCCCTGGCTTGCTGAACTCTCTCCCAGGCTGCCACAGGGACAGGCAGGGACAGCCCAGGTCACACATGGGGTCAGCAGAGGTACCACGAAGCTACCTTTTGGAATGATTGCTTGATTGTTTGGTTTTTTAATCTGAGAAGCCTAGATAACTAATCTGCTTTTAATCATGACGTTTTAATCTACCTCTGTCTCTTTAACCATGCTGTCTCTGGACTGAGTGAGAGGGAGGAGGAGAAGGAGCCCACCTAGCCGCCTGGCCAGGCAGCTGCTCCCCACAGTCCAAATAAGCTGAAAGTGCAGCTCGCTGCTGGCTCCCAGAACGAATGCCCACCCCCCACGCTCTCCCAGGCCCCTCCCTCCCGTGGTCAGTTTCCTCCCTCCCCTTCTGACCCCAGGCTCCTCCATCCAAGCTTGGGAAAACCTTCACCTCATCTTAAGCGGAATTCAAATATATTTATTTTTATACTGAAACCAACTTCTCTCCCATCACCAGGTGGCTTGGCCCATGGCCACTCCCTGCCCCAGCCTGGCCAGACAGCAGGGAGTCCACAGCCCACTGATGGCCCCCTCCCCACCCCCAGTCTCTGAAAGCCCCTTCTTGCCAGCCCCTCTCCACCTCCAGCCCACCAGTCCCTCTTGTCTCTGGTGATGGGGGGCCTTTCTCGACTTGGTTCTCTTTCTCCCATCTCAGTGGTGTTTCTGAGGTGCTGCACACACGCATTAACCCTGGGGTCCTTCCCCACCCTCTCTGCGTGCCGAGGTAACGCCGACACAGATGTGAAAGCGGGCCTGGGGCCGGGCTGGGGGTGTGCGGGGCTGGCCCCGGACAGGCGGGCTCTGCCCCTCGCTCCCCACACCCCACTCTGTGGGGAGTGGTGGGGACACCACCCCTCCCACCCTCGCCTCCTAGGAGATGCGGTGTCTCTCCTGGCACACCCCGGCCGGGGCCCTTCACTGGGCTTCAGGGCTTGTGGGAAGAACTGCAGGCGCCGGGGGCCCTGTCTGGTCTGAGAACAGCCCTGCTGCCCTCTTTGAGCCGAGATTTTGAAGTGGATGCCCGTCTTGCCAGAAATGCTGTTCTCGCCAGAATGCCCTCCCCTCTCCCCCACACACCCCCGACTCCCTCTCTGGACTTGGCCCTGCCCAGTGCCAAGCAAAGACCTCCCCTCGGCCCCCCACCAGACCCCCTCGGAAAGGCCAAGTGTTCCCCTCCAGGCAGCCCTGGGCCCTTCAGCCTGCCTGTCCTCGCTCCCCAGTGGGAAGATGACCAAGGTCTGTGTGACCTTGTTTCCCAGTGTGAGCTGCCCCCTCCCCAAAAGCTGACTCACTGTGAGTGACTTGGGGCAAGTTCCCAAACCTCCTTGTGCCTCAGTTTCCCCATCTGGAAAAAATGGGGCCACCTCTTGCCAGCAGTAGCAGGGCCACCCACGCCCCTTCCTCCCCACACCCCTTCCCAGCACTTGGGCACCTCGTGCCTCTGCCTCAGCGGGGCTGAGGGAGCCCGCCTGAGCCCAGCACTTACTCGCCTGGAGCAGCAAGCCCTGCCTCTGTCAGCTGTCTGGCCGCTGAGAGCCAGGGTCTCATGCTATGGGGTCGAGGGATGTCCTCTTTTCTATATTTATTTCAAAGAAGTCTCCTAAGGGAGTGGAAATGCAGTCTGGCCTAGGGCTTCGGCCCCTGTGACTGTCCCTGTGAGGCGCTCGGCCGTGCCCCTTGCCCAGCAGCCTGCCCAGACCCTCCAGGCCTGCTGACCACATGTGGTCTTTCTCCTCCTGAAAAAAGCAATACTCTGAGTCTGCAAACCCTATCAGACAGAGGTCCCTTCCGAGGCCAACCCGTGTGTCTGATCGCATTCTGAGCAAAGCAAACGAGAGGAGGTCGGGTCTGCCCGCATTGGGGGTCACATGCTGAGAGAAGTCCAGTTGTAAAGAAACAAAACAGAAAAAGCCACAAAAAAATTTGTATAAAGACATATTTTTGTACTACATGGGGACTCTTCCTGCATGTCAGCAATAAAATTTCCTGTTCTGGAGCCACCGTGGCCTGTGCCGTCTGCTCTTCTTGCCCCCTTCACCTGTGCCTCCGAGTCTCCCACCAGCCAGCCTGGTTTCCCTCCCGTCCCAGCCTGGCAGGGCAGGGTTCCTGCAGCGCTGGGCTCTACCACCAGGTGCGCTGGCTAGGCGCCCCTCCAACCTGGGCAGGCAGCCAGCCAGCCAGCTACACACCATCACTGTCTCGCATGGGGGAGGGCACCAGAAATCCCCAGTATTTTCCTGGACCGCTGGTCCAGCCCTGCCAAGTACCCAAGAGGGAACTCCCTGCTTGGCTTGGCTCAGCCAGGACCTGTGCAGGAAGGAGGTGTTCCAGAGCGACTGCTGCTTGCAGAGCATTGATCCTGCCCCCTGCCCAGCTCCCATGTGCGGTGGGGAGAATTTGACCAGACAAAGCCCATCCTGGTGCCCACGGGCCCATTGAGGGCAGCTGGGGTAATAAGGGCCAAGCCAGGCCCTTTCCTGAATCGCCCCCACCTTCCCTCCCCTCAATAGGAAGCCAAGGGACTTCCTTCCTTTCTTCTTTCCTTCCTTCCTTTGCTTAAATTTAGACTGCAGAGTGAGCATTGGAGCAGTGAGACTGAAGGTAGGCTGGCCCCTCCCTAGGCACAGCGCAAGGCCCGGCAGACGTACCTTTGTGCTCAGGAGCCCCTCTCAGGTCCTAGTCACAAAAGGAGCGGAGACCCGTGCAGGAGGGTCCCCTGCCCAGTCATGTGTCCACACAACCAGAGTGGGTGACATCTCTCCCAGATATGGGCAATCTCTGGTTCAGAGCAGACCCCCAAGCCCGCGTCCCCACTTTCACCCCACAGCCCCACACCCACCCCAGCACCCACGCGGCTCCCCATCTTCCTGGCCACTCCCAAATCTATAGGAATTTCGCCAATTCCATCTCAGCCATACCGTATCTGTGGAGCTGTCCTGGATGCACCTCCAGAAAAGGCCCCCACAGCCAGCCCAGCACCACCCACCTCGGGCTCTCCCCACTGCCACCCTGGGCCTGCCTCCACTTTCAGCCTCCCTCCTGTGGTCCCGCCTGACCGGCCTCTGCTCTGTGCTGGGGCCGCCTCAGCACCCGCCTGTGTCAGGCCTGTACTCAGCAACGCCCGGGGCAGCAAGCTGCGTGCGGGGAGGGGCTGTTCTGTACCTAGAGCCAGCCTGGCATGCAGCTCGCACGCCACCTTGCTCTCCACCAGTTTGTATTGCTAGCCCCTGGAGCAAAGGAAGGAGGGAGGACCAGCCATGTGGGTGTGTTCAACAGCCTCCTGTGCTCCTGAGAAGTCAAAGAAGAACCGAGAAATTTGGGCAGTTGTAGCCACTGCCTGATCTCCACTGTGCTCCGGGAGCGGTTTCCGAGATTGGCCGCCCAGCTACCTGACGTGGGAAAGGAAGTCAGGAAATGGCGTCTCCCTCCGTGGCTGAGTCACTCAGGCCCCCAAGCCAAGTCAGCTGTGATCGCGTCTCTCTCCCTCTCTCCCACACCCCATGTCCCGTCCGCCACTTCTCACAGCACGCTGCCACAACCCCGTCTGAGACCTGAGCCCCACTCTCTCGCTTCCTGGCGTCCCCGTTCCCTGCGACAGCCCAGCCACACAGCAGCCAGAGTGAGCCTTCCAAAAATCAGATATTTGCCCTCTCCTACTTACACCCCCTCCCCACATAGCTTCTGCCACTCAGAGGCCTGTCTGAGGGTGAAAAAGCTCTGCACCACGAGGTGCTATCCTGGCCTCCTCTCAGCCCCTCCTCACCCTTCCCCCGCAGGCCCCAGCCACACGGGCCTCCTTGCTGATTCTGACTGAGTCCAGCCCAGCTTCCACCACAGGGCCTTTTCATTGGCTAGTCTCTCTAGAAGGTTCTTCCCCACATATTTGCATTGGCTCCCTCCCTCATTTCCCTCTGCTCAAAACACCACCTCATCAGAGAGGCCTTCCCTGACCACATACACCTGGTCTCCTCTAACTCCTCCCCCCGCTATAGTCTGCTTCCTCGTGCTTATCACGACCCAACCTCAGATCACCTGCGTGACCATTGATGACACCTGTGCCTCCAATCAACTGTGGAGCTCCCCGTGGGCGGGAATCTGCTCTGTGCCTGTGCAGGGGTGGGGGATCTGGGGGCTGGTCGATCTGGGGGCTGGTCATCGCAGCGTCTGGGGCGTGCGGCTGGTGTTTAGAGGGTGAAGGCCGGGGACCCCAGACAACCCCACAAGGAAGGCAGATGCCACAGCCTGCAGGACGTGAGCGAAAATTTGTTTATAATCGCCAGAGCCAAGAATCTAACCCCCGTAAACGTAAACAGAAAGGACTGTGCTCAGAGAATGCAGACGAAAGTGTTGGGAATGAGCTGCTGTGTGGCGTGGAGGAGATCTGGGCTTTGTTTCGTTCGGAATCTCACCGAGAGCTCATCACCATTTCAGACGCGAACACCTCCCAGCATCCCAGGGGAGGTCCACACTCAGAACTCTCACCTTCCCCGCAACCGATCGCTTCACGAATACCTACCATTTATTTCTAAGACACATATACATCATATATGTATATGTGTGTATGCATTTTAAATTAGATGTGGAGGAGGATATATTAGCCGTAAATTTCTTTCAGGAGCATAAAAGGAGCAATGTAAACAATCGTGACTCTGGGTCTGATGGGGGTGGAGGGCCATGCCTGTGCAAGACTGGCGGGGAGCACGGGGAGCATGGGCTCTGAAGTTCAAATTCAGGCCCCACCCCTTACATCCACGGAGCCGTACCTTTGTTACTCAACCTCTCTGAGTCTCACTTCCTCTCTGAAATAGGAGTCACCCTACAAACTACACAGTTACTGAGGGAACTTGAGGGGTTGAGGCAGCGCAGCAGTTAGCAGAGAGTCCAAGTAACCGAAAGCAGGGCCAGCTGCCTGCCGCTATGTAAGCCGGTACTCGAGAGGTGGGTGCTGATGTAAAGGAAAGTGGTTTATTCCGGTACCAGCCATGTGGAAGACGGGAGACTCAGGTCACAAAACCCATGTCCCTGGGAAGATGGGGGACTCAGGTCACAAAACCCATGTCCCTGGGAAGATGGAAGACCCATGTCTCAAAGCCCATCTCCACCTCTCCATGGAGGCAGAGGTTTTTATAAGGAGGGAGATGAGAACAGAACAAAGAGATCAAGAGAGGGGGTTGGAAAGTTCTCTACGTGCAGACAAGCACAGTCCATTTTGATAAGGAGAGTGGTGGCGCGATGTGGGTCATCCTGGTTTAGTCACCCTGGCTTCACGTCATCCTGGCGCCACAGCTGAAGGTCAGCAAATCTCCCAGAGCTGGGATGCCTGAAGGCCGGATTCTGTATCTTCTGAAGTTAGTTCCTAGGATTCTTATACAAACAAGCTGCATATTAAAGTCAGCACTTACAGAAACAATGTCAAAGGTCAGCACTTACAGAAACAATGTCAAAGGTCAGCACTTACAGAAACAATGTCAAAAGGTCAGCACTTACAGAAACAATGTCAAAAGTACAATTTCTCACCGTTACACCAGGTACAGGACAGTACACAATAACTATTACTATTATTCATTTTGCAAACTCTCACATTGCCCTCTTCCCAACAGCTGTCCCAGGTGCTGAGGAGGCATTCAGAGGACTAGGCCCGTCTTGGGAGTCCTTGAGTGAGCCCCCTTCTTCCCTCCATCCAAGACCTAGGCAGCCTCTTACCCCACAGTGGGGTGGGGTCCCAGTGTGAGGAACAGAGCAGCCAGGCCAACAGAGCAGCTGGGGAAGGGAACAGTCGGGTTTGCATCAGGCCCTGAATACGCCAGCCACGCCCCCAGCCCCACCAAAAGGCTCTGAATCTCTCTGCCCTCTGACCTCCCATCAACACCTGCCTTTCCCACGTTTCATCTTAAGATCACTCTCTGTGCCTCCCACCGTGACTAATCTCTAGTTTCACAAACAGACAAGAGGGCAGGTGGGCAGGCAGCAGGTCGGTCCTAGGCCACCAGACAGAGGGAAATCAGCAGGTGGGCAGAGGGGATGGGAGTCAGGCAGGCAGGTGACAGACATGCAGAGAGGTCCTGGTCAGCACACCCAGCACACAGGGAAAACGGGTGGCTGGGCAGACCTACAGACGGGCCGGCCGGCGGGGAGAGGCAGGCAGAAAGGCAGATAGGCAGGTGGCCAGGAGGTCACGTGGGCTGTGCAGATGGCCATGGTGGCCAAAGGCTTTCGACATCTCCCCCAGGGCCTGTAGGAACAGCCCACAGCTTCTTCCAACCCCCCAGGGCAAGGCGGTCACCTCTCCCACCGGGCATGGCCTGGCCTGGCTTGGCGGTGTATCGCTCTCCCACCTGTTGCTCCCTGAAGGGGTCAGCAACCATCTCAACGCCCCCTCTGCTCCAGCATGGCCACCTGCTTCCCCAGGGTGGAGTCACACCTGACCTACTCCAAACACACATGTCGCACACCAACCCAGACACACTTTCATCTGTAGGCAGCGACACCCAGAGACGTGCATAGTACAGGAGTGCATGAAACAGCTTAACACAAACATATCCAAAATCCCTTTTTTTTAAGTTCAGCTTTTTTTTTTTTAAAGATTTTTTTTTAAATTTATCTTTAGAGGGGAAGGGTAGAAGAGAGGGAGAGGGAGAGAAACATCAATGTGCGGTTGCCTCTTGTATGTCCCCTGCCAGGAACTGGCCTGCAACCCAGGCATGTGCCCTGACTGGGAATCGAACTGCGATCTTCTGGTTCGCAGGCCCGCGCTCAATCCACTGAGCTACACCAGCCAGGGCTAAAGTTCAGCTTTTTATTGACTGTTACAAAAGAGGTTTGGTCAAGAAAACCAAAGCCCAGGTCATGATCAGACTCCTCAGGTTCTTCTTTCTTTGCTTCCACTTTCTTCTCCTCAGCTGGGGCCACAGCAGCGGAGGGGGCAGGACCTCCTGCTGGTGCCGCACTGGCTGCTGGGGCAGGTCCACCAGCCCCTACACTGCAGACAAGGCTCCCAAGTGTTGACATTGGCCAGGGCCTTTGCAAACAAGCCTGGCCAGAAAGGTTTAACATTTACACCAGCTGCTTTAACGAGGGCATCGATCTTATCCTCCACCACCGTCACCTCATCATCACGCAGCGTAAGGGCTGAGTGGATGCAGCTGAGCTCTGAGATGGAGGCCATGCTGTGGGCGAAGGCTGGGCGAGCGCTGCCGGGACTCGTGCTAGTTGCCAGATAAGTGAGGGCCTCACCCTAGTGTGGCCTTAGCTTCCTCGGAAGGACTGAGTACCCTAGTGGCAGCTGGGGAATAAGGGCCATATCCAAAATCCTACAGCCCCCCACACAGAGCAGCAGGTGCTCACAGAGACACACGCATGTGTGGGCCACACAGAGGCACACGCCCCCCCAACAGCCAGGGTCTCTCCCACAAGCACAGCCGAGACACCCACTAATCTTCACATGGTTGGTCAGCATTCAGCATGTTGATACAACCATGGAAACCCACCGATGTCCCAGCTAGTGGTCAGATTCCACCTCACCTCCACCTCTCAGCCTGATTTAACATGGCTGATGGCATCCCGGTCCTGGCCAGGTCTCCCTCCCGCCCGATCACGCATCTCTCCTGGCAGACCCCTCCTCCACCCAACCCCTCACTGTCGGAGCACCCAGTCCTCAGGCTGCAGACCCCTTCTCTTCTCTCCCTGCCCGCTGGGTGATCTCACCCACTCCCGGGGCATTCGATCCATCTTGGGTGTCCAGGACTCGAAAACACTTTTCCAGCCCAGACTCCTTGTGGCTCTGCCGGCCTGTCAGACACCTGCCCTGGACATCTCCAACCTATCTCAAATGAAACTCGGATTGCCCAAAACCTGCTCCCCCACCTAGGCTTTCCTCGGGGGTCTGGGCCCAACCCCGGGTCGCTGTCCCGTATTCCTCTTTCCCTCATGCCCATGTCCCATGCAGGAAGTCCTACTGACACTCCCTCCACTCACCGCCTCCACAGCCCGTCCGGTCCAAGCCCTCTGCCACTGCTGGCCGGGATGGCTGCCAGCCTGCTCACAGCTCCGCTTCCCTTCTCACCCTGCACGGGCCCGTCCCACACTGAGCCCCCGAGGGGTCTCTCCAAAGGGGGTCGCTGAACCACGACACTCTCCTGATTAAAACTCCAGGGGCTCCCCACCACCCCATGACACAACATCTAAGCTCCTCCACAGGGTCCACCGCCTCTGCCTGTCCCCACCCCTCATCACCCCCTCATGCCTCTCTGCCCCTGGGACAGGGACCCAGGACACTCTACTTCAGGGCCCTGGCCCTCCTTCCTGCCCAACACTCAGCCCCGCCCAGATCCTGGTTCACTGCCTCTCACCTAAGCGGGCCCCCAGAGCCGCCCAGGTGTTCTCCATCACAGATTTCCCTATTCCGTCATCCTGAACGCTCAGCAGCAGCCAAGATTCTCTTCGTGTGCTGTGTCTGTCCACCTCAGTGTCAGCTCCAACAGGGCAAAGACTTATGTCCATTCTGCTCACTGCTGAACCCTCGTAACTAGGAAGTGCCAGTCGGTCAGACAGACATGACCATCCCCACAAAAAGGCTCAAGTAGATACAACACGAAATATACAGATACGGGCAGAAATCGTGCCACGTGCTCACCAAACAGACCACACAGCCACACAGACACCCAGGAGTCTTTCCCACCCCTGGGAGAGCCAGCCCTAGTCCTTTTCCCATCTAGATCTGCCCTCTGCTTGAACTCCAACTCAGGACTTGGAGTGGGGGTCTCCAGCCTGGGCAGAGAGGGGAGTCACTGGCCCACAGGCCTCAAGCAGCGCCTTCAGCTATGTCTGCAATTTCCTCTCCCCCCTTCCTTCCCTCCTTCTCCCTGAGGCTCCCGCCAAGAAAGCCTCCCCCTCACCCCAGCCCCAGCACAGGAAGAGGGGCCCACGAGGCGGGGCTGGGATCTGCGCAGGAAGACCCGGGCCCACACACTGATCACACGACTCATCACATGCATGAGCCCTGAGCCCATGTAGAAACGCATGTGCGCAGGCAAGTTTAGCCAGAAGGGAAAGGCATTTTTGCCATACACTCCGGTGCAGAACACAGAGGCCCTCGGAGGCCCCAGGCTGGGTTCTGCAAGGCTGGCCTGGGCCTGGCTTGAAGCCTGAGTCCAGCATTCATTAACCCTGCTGACCAGCGCTCCACCAGCTGGACACACTCAGGCCTGGGCCCTGGGAGGAGAGGATGACAGTTCCTTCCCTTGGGTCCTGGGTTGAGGGTCTGGCTGAGCAGTGACATCTGGGCCAGGGAAAAGCAGGCAGTCTTCCCTGAGTGAGGAAACTTTCCAGGGGGGAGAGCAAGGTATAGGGACAAGGGTTAAGGGCTCAGCCAGGCTCTAGGCTCAGAGAGCAGCGGGTTCAAATACTGACCATTTCATCAAGTTTTTCAGTCTCTCCGTGACTCAGTTTATTTATCCGCCAAGTGGAGATAATGACAGCGGATTATTAAAGAGGATTAAATAAAAGAATACTGTAAAGGGTTTAGCCCATTGACTGGCACCTAGGCAGAACTCCATCTTCATCATTATTATTATTGTTGTTATTCGTATCCTGGGGGCGGGTCCCTGGAACCCGCCTCTCCTGCGGTTTCCTGTGGGGGGGATAAAACGCCCCAGCAGGCCTCCCCTCCTCTCCCTGTCCTCTGCCGGCCCTTTCCCTCCCCGCCTCCCCCGCCCCGCCCCGCCCCGTCCCGTCCCTCCTCTTTCCTCCGAGGAAACTTTCCGCCGGCTGGTCCATCGGCCCGTGTCCGGCCCGCGCTGCCGCGGCCTGGGAGCTGAGCCGAGCGGGGGGGTGGCCGGTCCTGGGTGCGTGAGACTGCTGAAGGCGTTGGGACTGGTCCGTGGAGAAACGGGGCGCTGACGGTGAGTGAGCCGGGGCTTGCGGGCCGGTGGGTCCCCGGGGGCGGACGGGATGGGAGAGGCAGGCGGCCTCCCCTTGCCGGAGCTCGCCCGGAGAGCGGAAGGCACCCGTGATTCTCTAACATCTCGCTCCCGAGACAGCGAACCGGACCTCTTTTGGGGACCTCAGAGGGGGCGGAGCCTCCTGCGCCCCACTCCCTGACCCCCAGGTTGGAGGGGCATCCGTGCGCAGGGGTCAGATCCCGAGACAGGGCCCAAGTCTGCAGCGAAATCGGGAGGCGCTCTTTCCAGGGTGAACCTGCGGCTGCTCTTCCAGGGAGAGGAGCTGCCCCCAGGAGGAAGTGGGGTCAGGGTCAGCTTCGACCTGGGGCTTAGGATCTGATCGTGCCGACCCCGCAGGCCGACTGGCGAGTTGCCCCCCCAGAGCGGCATGGATGCCCCCAGAAGAGACATGGAGTTGCTCAGCAACAGCCTGGCGGCCTACGCACACATCCGCGGTGAGGGCAGTGAGGGCGGCCGGGGAATGTACCCTTCCCTGCCCCTCTAAGGCCCCACTATACCCCTTCCCTCCTCACCCCTGCTGTTATAATTACCCCTTCCCCCACACCTAGCGACCTACAACTAATTACCCCCATCCCTCCCTGTCCCCCATTGCCCGATGGTGGCTACCTAATGTCCTTCAAACAGGAGGTACTGTCCTTGTCTCCCAAACTTAAAACCTGGAGTCTTTTCGAGATGGAATGACTCCCACCAGCCAGGGCCCCTCCATGACTTCTGCCCTCTGACCTCCAGCTAACCCCGAGAGCTTTGGTCTCTACTTCGTGCTGGGTGTCTGCTTTGGCCTGCTGCTAACCCTGTGCCTGGTAGTCATCAGCATCTCCTGCGCTCCCCGTCCGCGGTCCCGGGTCCCTGCGCTGCGCCGGGACCGCCATAGTACCCTGGAGGCGGAGGACGAAGACGAGGACGAGGAGGACACGGTGACGAGACTGGGCCAAGATGACACGCTTCCTGGTCCAGAGCTGTCCGCGGAGCCCGATGGGCCCCTGAGCGTTAACGTCTTCACCTCAGCGGAGGAGCTGGAGCGGGCGCAGCGCCTGGAGGAACGCGAACGGATTTTGCGGGAGATCTGGCGCACCGGGCAGCCGGACCTGCTGGGCACCGGCACGCTGGGACCCAGCCCCACGGCCACAGGCACCCTGGGCCGCATGCACTATTACTAACTGGGCCTCGTCCCCACTGCAAGGCTCTCTAGGTACTGGACGTGCACCTGAACTCATAGCTACTGCGGTGCTAAGTGGGCCCCGCCCCCACAGCTCCCACGGTGCTACTGGGCGCGCATCCCCACACTCTGGAAGGCGCCCTTCCCTAGTCTTGCCCGAAGGCCCTGGGGGGAGGGCAGGACACAGGGTCCCCACCCCCACTTCAGGGCACGGTTAAGAGGTGAAGTGACCAATGAAAAGCTGCATTCTTAGTGACTCAGTCTCCCTCTGTTACCCCTGCCTCCAACATTCCGCAGGCTCCTGCCACGCAGAGGGCCCCAGGCTAACCACCTCCATCGCCCGGTCCTCAGAACATGCTTGCGTTCACTTCACAGACGGCGAAAACAAACTCCAGCACTTCACCAGTCTTCCCCAGAACAAGTATCACAGGAATTCCTTACTCACAAACGCATTCCTTACCAGCATGCGCCTAGACACACGTCACCCGTCCCTACAAATGCCCAGGGCTCACGCATCACTGCAACCCCGCGCCCCCCCCCCCAACACACACACGAGCGCCAGGCTGACCTTGACGCTAAGGTGCTTTTAGCCCCAGTCTAACTACGTGTGCCTGACTGAGTGGAGGTGAGTTTCTGTGAGTCCTGAGCTGACCAACCGTGGGGCCAACTGGGAGGGGTCCGGGGATTCGAAAGCCGGGCAGCCAGTTCCTCTGGCGCACAGCTGGATTCCGGAATCCGGCCGCAGGCAGGGCCTGACCCTGCCGGAGCCTGGGCCCCTCCTGCCCGCTGGCCTCTGAAGGAGACGCCCCCTCCAACCACCACCCCCCTCCATCCGGTGGGTAAAAATAGCCGCGCACAGGCCTTGGGAATGGTAATGAGAGCCACATGTTGGCCAGATGTGCCAGGGAGAGACCTCCGGGAATGCTGAGCGCCAGCCCGGCCCCGCCCCCGCCGCGAAGGCCGCCCCCCCCCCCCCCCCCCGCCCCGTACAGACCAGGCAGGCAGGCAGGGTGTGCATAGACAGCAAAGTTTACTTTCTTGGGTTTCCCAAAGCCCTGCGCAAAGATGTGGGTGGCCAGAGCAGACTCCCCTCCAGACCCCACTGCTGTCCTTTCCCGGGACCCCCCTCAGTGCATCTGCGCATGGCTGGAGTCCGGGGAGCCGGATTCCTGGGTCCTCTGCTTCATCTGAACCTAGTGAGAAGGAGGCGTCAGGGGAGAGCCGGCCACCAGCCCCTCCCAGGCAGGGGTTCGTATCACACGCACCTCTAGCAACTGGCGCTTCTCCCTCTCACTCTTCAGCTCCTCCCAGAGGTCGGTCAGCTTTCTTCTGTGGACAAGACAGCGAGGGGGAGGGGTGGGCAGGGCTGGCTTCGAGCTGCCCCCGCCCTTCTCTTTGCAACCTCCTCCTTGCACTCCCCCACTTACTCCAGCTGCACCACCATCAGCTCCAGGGACCTCCTTAAAGACTCCACCTCGTCCTGTAGCCTTATTACGTCATCTCTGTCACTTTTGTTGTTTGGGGGATTTTGCGGGACCAGTGAATGGAGGCTGAGAGTCTCTTGAGGGTCTGGAGTTGGCTTGGTAGGATGTGGATTCTTTTGAGCTGGGTCTACCTCCTCTTTGGGTGTAGTCTCATCCTTTGCAGGTACCTCCTCCAGGAGGGCGGCAGCCTCTTCTGGGGGGTGAGCCTTCTCAAGGGCAGACAGGGACCCTGGCTCAGCCTCAGACTGGCGTGAGGAGCTGTCCCTCTTATTCAGGGGGTGCTCCTCTGCCATGTGGACCTCCTCTTGGGCCTCAGCCTCACTGACCAAGAGAGACTCGCTTTTGGGCAGGGCTGACTCCAGAGGGAAGGGATGGAGCTGAGCGTTGTCCCCGGGAGAGGCCTCTCTGGAGAGCATCTGATCTGGGGTCAAGGCCTTTTCTAGGGTGGAGGCCTCATCCCCAGGAGGGGCCATCTTTGGGCCAGAGGCTTCATCTTCAGGTAGGACACCTAGAGCAGGGGCCTCATCCACAGAAAAGTCCCCATCTGGGCTGGGGGCCTTGTCCTCTAGAGTCAGGGTCTCCTCCGGGATGGCGGTCTTATCTGGAGTCAGCGTTTCCTCTGGGTTGGGGGCCTCCTCCAGAGACAGAGTCTTCGGTGGGGTGGGGGTCTTGCCCAGAGTAGGGGTTTTATTTACAGGAGGGGCCTTTGCTCGACTTCTCCGTTCTTCCTCCTGCAGTGGTGGGGGTAAGGTCTCAGCTGAGGGCTCCCCTTGGCCTGGAATCCTTCACCCTCACACCCCATGCCCCTGGGAAGTAGACTCTGCTGGGTGGTCTCCCACTCCTCCATATTGTGGGCCTCTCACCTGATGGGCCGCAGGTTGTTGCCGGGAAGCCTGGGTTCTGGATCGCTTTCTGCCAGGGTGGCCCGAACCCCCACTGAGGAGGCTGCCACTGGAGCCTGTGAGAACAGACCATCAGGGGCCCAGGCCTAACGGGACGCTGAGTCTTCCCCCATCTTTGTCCCCCAGCCCTCACCCCACCGAGGGAGGCAAGCCAGACCTACCGGAGTCCCGGGAGGGGCGCTTCTGTCCATCTCCACCAGGTGTCCAAGACGGCCTGCAGCACAACCCCATCAGACCCAGGGCGGGTGGGGCAGGACATGGCATTTCCTCTGTGCCCTCATCCTCCCCCCAACCCCACCCGGCTCCTTACTTGGCTTTGCTGGGCCCAGTGTGGGCTGTCATCAGCTTCTTGACCGCAGGGAGGGCTGTTTTGGGCACCATCTTTTTTGGTTCTTTAAGAGCAGCTGGGAGGGAAGACGGGAGCACAGCATTTGTTCTCACCCATCCAAGAGCCCTTGGCCCTGCCCTGTGCTGTGCACGGGGATGAGGGACAGGAGGTGAATCATTTTAGCTCTGGGGAAGCTGACCTCCCTTAGGCCGCAGGGGCACAGGGAATGGTGGGAGCACCCTGAGGAGTGATCAGGGCAGTCTTTTTTGGGGGGTGGCACCGATACTACCAGGTTTTCCCTCCGTGCTTTCCTGAGACCTGCCCCTGCTCAGTGCTGTCACCGGTTCAGACGTCACCTCCGTCACCTCCAACCTGGACCATGGCAACACCTTCCAGTTCCCCTTCCCCCTCCCGGAAACTTCTCTGACTCTCCATCTCATTCACTCCCTAAGAGACTTCCCCCAGCCTCACGGGTCCAATCATCACCCATGAGCCAACCACACCAACACTTCCATTCCGAGCTCCTTCGTCTTCCCTGAACCCCAGACTCGAATATATTCAGCTGTCCTCTCACTATTTGCACTCGGAGAGCCAAGTGGCCTCCCACACTCAGCATATCCAAAACATCCCTCTTGCTTCCCAACCTCCTTGCCCACCCCATCCGTCCCTTTCCCAGCGCTCCCCCTCAACACATCCTGATCCACCTCGTCACCGATTCCGCCACTACGCACTCCAGATCAAGTCCCCACCGTCTTCACCTGGGCTATCGCAACAGCCTCCAACCCGGGCTTGGGCCGCACCCCCCCTGCCTAGGGGGTGTTCCTCCCCCAGCAGCCCGAGTGAACTTGTGTTCTGTTGGGGAAGCGGACATAAGCAAAAGAAGCAAAACACGGTGTGTCCGAGAGTTATGAAGTATTACTGAGGGAGAATGAAGTATAACTTTCTATACCCTCACCTGAGGACATGCTTATTGACTTTAGAGAGAACGGAAGGGAGGGAGAGAGTGAGGGAAACATCAATTGCCCCTCGTTACACACCCCAACCGGGGACCAAACCGGCAACCCAGGCATGTGCTCTGACCTGGAATGGAACCTGCAACGGAACCTGCAACCTTTCTGTGCACGGCAGTGCTCCAACTGACTGAGCCACACCGGCCAGGGCAGAATAAGTATAATTTTAAATGGGGTGGCTAAAAGAGGCCACACTGAGATGACATCAGAATGAACCCCTGAAGGTAGTCACACACAGGGATATTCAGATCCGTGGACACACGAACAGCCGCTCTGGCACACGCACACACGCTGAAACTTATCACACAGGTGCGTGCACAGATCCCCGACGCCACGCCGCAGTGGGCCAGAACGTGGGTTCTCTGACAGACACCAGACTTTGCGGAGCAGTCGTGTGAAAAGTTGGGTAGGTAGCTCGACCTCTCTGTGGCCCAGTGTCCTCACCCACGACACATGGGTGGCAACAGTACACATCTTACAGGGCTGCTGTGAAGTTCAAGGGGCTTCATGCATATGAGGGGCTTAAAAGAGCGCTTGGTATATAGTCTAAGTTCCTTCAAATGTTTTTTAGTTGAACTTATTGGGTGACATTGGTTAACAAACTTATATAGGTTTCAGGTGTACAGTTCTATAATATAACATCTGTACATTGTATTGTCTTCACCACCCCGAGCCAAGTCTCCTTCCGTTAAAATGTTAACTTTCACTTCTGCTTCTGTATGTAGTCTGACTGATTAGGTGACCGGTGGGGCTCTCACACTGGACAGCAATTGTGTACTGCTTAGCATGCCATCTGGGGGGCTGTTAGCATTAAAAGAGGTAGTGGCCTGCGAACCAGAGGATCGCGGTTTGATTCCCAGTCAGGGCACATGCCTGGGTTGCAGGCCAGTTCCCGGCAGGGGACACACGAGAGGCAACTGTACATTGATATTTCTTTCTCTCCCTCTCCTTCTCTCCTACCCTTCCCCTCTAAAAGATAAATAAAAATAATAATAAAAAAAAATAAAAAGTGGTAGTGAAGGGCCACAGAAAGGCAGAAACTGGGGCCAGAATGGCAGTGAGAAGGCAGCACTACTAGGACTCCCAAGCCTGGGGCCAGCAGCCAGAAGCAGAAGTCAGCCCTCTCTGGAAGAAGTCTTCCCCTGCTACGGCACGCACGACCCCCGCAGACTGAGATCAAGTCACGGGCTCATACACAAAGACCATAAAACACATGAGAGGCGGGCCCCTGATAGCAGCAGTCAGCAGATAAAACGCATAGAGACACTGCAACTGTCAGGCAGAGAAGACAGCGTAGCTCTGGATCTTCTTCAACCATTTGAAGAAATAAAGGATGAACCTGCAACACAGTGGCCACCAGGAATAAACAGGCAGATGTGAAGAAAAAAACAAAAAAAGGAAGAAAGCCAAACTACTGGGAAGTAGCACTCTTGAAATAAAATGCAATGTATAGGTTAAACAGCAGATTAAACGTAGCCAAAAAGCGTGAGAGAGAATTAGTAATCTAAAAGTATAGTAGCCCTGGCTGGTGTGGCTCAGTGGCTGAGCACTGGCCTGTGGACCAAGAGGTCATCGGTTCAATTCCCAGTCAGGGCACCTGCCTGGTTCATAGGCCAAGTCCCCAGTTGGGGCGTGAGAGAGGCAACCAATTGTTGTTTCTCTCGCACATCATGTTTCTTTCCTTCCTTTCTCCTCTCTTCAAAACTAAATAAATAAAATCTTAAAACAATAAAAGTATAGTGAAACAAGGCATGAAAAATTGAAAGCAATGTTTAAAGGAATGGGTAACAGAAGCAGGGCTCTGACTACGGCTGAGTGAGGTAGTGGACAGATTTGTACCCCACTTGGCAATTTTAAAGCTGGACAAAAATGACAAAGCAGCTGGTTCAGTGCTCTGGAAACTGACCAAAGGCATAAAATCATCTGAGAACCATGCATGCTTGGTGGTGTTCCTGCCTACCCCCCACCCCCAACTGACGCCTCCCCTACCATTGACTTTCTGATCGGCATATTCACTCAACGTCATGGTTGAGGGAACTCAACCACTTTGGGGTGCAACCTTAGATTTGGCCTTCGTTTCATAGGTCTGATACCAAAAGCACAAGCAACCAAAGAGAAATTAGAAAAATGGGACTTCATCAAAATTCAAAACTTTTGTGCATCAAACGACACCATCAAAAAAGTAAAACGTTGAAATGAGTCAGTCAGAAAGACAAATACTATGATTTCATTTATATGTGGAATCTACAGAAAATAAACTAATAAAACAGTGGTTAAAAGACAACACAAAGAATGAAAAACAATGCCCTGGCTGGGTGGCTCAGTGGATTGAGTGCCAGCCTGAGAAGTGAAAGGTCGCCAGTTTGATTCCCAGTCAGGGCACATGCCTGGGTTGCAGCCGGGTCCCCAGCTGGTGGTGTGCAAGAGGCGACTGATCCATGTATCTCTTGCACATCGATGTTTCTCTCCCTATCTTTCTCCCTCTCTTCCCCTATCTCTAAAAATAAGTAAAAAAAAAAAAAAAAAAAAAAGAATAGAAAAGAATTATTTGCAAATTGTATATCTGATAAGGGACATATACAGAATATAAAAACGCCTACAACTGAACAATAAAAAGACAAATAATCCAATTAAAAATGGGCAAAGGACTCAAATAGCTATATCTCCAAAGGATGTACAAATAGCTAGTAAACATATAAAAAATGCTGAACACCATTAGCCATCAGGAAAATCCAAAGCAAAATCACAATGAGATGCCACTTCATATCCACTAGGACAATTATAATAAAAAAGAAAGAATAACAAGTGCTGGTGTAAATGTGGAGAAACGAACTCTCACTTTCTGCTGGTGGAAATATAACAGGGTACACACACTTTGGAAAACAGCCTGGCAGTTCTTCGCACAGGTAAACAGAAAGTTATCATATCACCCAGCAATTCCTTTCCTAGGTATACACCCAAGAGAAATGGAAACATCCATATAAAAACTTGCACAGGAAAGCTCATAGCCAAAAGTAGAAAAACCTCAAATGTCCGTCAGCTCATGAATGGATGAAATGTGAGACACTCATTTACAGAATGGAATATTACCAGGCAATAAAGAGGAATAAAATATAACACATAGACAAAATTAATGAACTTTAAAAATATTATGTGAGGTGAAAGAAAGCCATTTAAAAAGACAGGCAGAGGCAAAGCTACACTGTACGATATCAAGCATATTAAACATAAGCAAATGTCTACCCAGACAAAGTAGGTCGGTGGTTGTCTTGGGCTGGGCAGAGGGAGGAGGAGACCGGTGGAGTAACGGCTAAAGGGTGTGAGGTTTCTTTTGGGAATGGTGAAAATGTTCTAAAATTGTGGTGGGATTGGACAGCTTTATAAATACACTAACCACCCCTCAGCTGTGTATTTTAAGTGAGTGAATTGTGTGGTTTGGGAATTTTAACTCAACAAAGCTGGTTTGTTTGTTGTTTTTAAAAGAAAGGGTAGCCCTGGCTGGTGTAGCTCAGTGGATTGAGCACGGGCCTGCGAAGCAAAGGATCGCGGTTCGATTCCCAGTCAGGGCACATGCCTGGGTTGCAGGCCAGTTCCCAGCATGGGACACACAAAAGGCAACCGTACATTGATATTTCTCTCCCTCTCCCCCTCTCCTACCCTTCCCCTCTAAAGATAAATAAATAAAAATCTTAAAAAAAAAAAAAAAAAAAAAAAAAAAAAAAGAAAGGGTAGCAGGGCAGATTTGGCCCACGAACCACACTTTGCTAATTTCTGGTCTAAACACCCCAATTAAAAGGCAGAAATTGCCCTGGCTGGTGTAGCTCAGTGGATTGAGCGCGGGCTTGCGAACCAGAGGATCGCGGTTCGATTCCCAGTCAGGGCACATGCCTGGGTTGCGGGCCAGTTCCCAGCGGGGGACACACGAGAGGCAACCGTACATTGATGTTTCTCTCCCTCTCTCCTACCCTTCCCCTCTAAAGATAAATAAATAAAAAATCTTAAAATAACTTTAAAAAAAAAAAAGGCAGAAATTGTCAGACTAAATAGAAAAAGTAAGATCCAACAAGAGATTCAAAAACACAAACAGGTTGACAGCGGAAGGTTGGGAAAAGAGCCGTGACTGGAGCCGTGACTGGTGGGGCTCAGCTGGCTGGGCAGAGTCCACGGACTGAGAGGTCGCCGGTTGGATTTCCGGTCAGGGCACGCATCGGGGCTACAAATTTGGTCACCAGTCGGGTAAGTACAAGAAGCAACAGATCAACTGATGTTTCTCTCTCGCATCAATGTTTCTCTCCTTTTCTCCCGCCCTTCTCCTCTCTCTCTAAATAAATACATCAATTAAAAAAAAAAAAGTTGGAAAAAGATACCACACAAATGGTAACCAGAATCGTGTATTACTCTATCAAAAAAACAAACTTTAAGAAAAATTACTGGAGACAAAGAGGAAGAAGTCACGATGACAAATAGGTAGAGGTAACAACGGCAAATGTACGTGTGTACCCACCCAACAACAAAGCCTTAAAGTAGCGCATGAAGCAGACGCTGACAGAACCGAAATGAGGAATAAACAATTCAACAATAATATCTGGGAGATTTTATTCAGGATGAAGTTTAAGACTTTAGATTGTAAAGTTAAATATAATTATGATTAATGTAGTCTAAACTCACCAACTTATCACTGAAGAAAATAGTAAAGACTAACGTAAACAGAATAAGGGTACTTTTTAGAGATGTTTGTTGAATGATGATGTGCATGTGGTTAACACAACTTTACACTTAAAAATGATTCAGGCCCCAGTTAGTGTGGCTCAGAGGACTGAGTGCTAATCTGCGAGCCACCAGGTCATCGGTTTGATTTCCAGTCAAGGCATAGGCCTGGGTTGCATGCACTGTGAGAGGCAACCATCAATGTTTCTCGCTCTCATTCTCCCCCCTTTCCCATCTCTCTAAAAAATAAATTTTAAAAAATCTTCAAAAAACATGCTAAATAAATAAAATCTTTAAAAAATATGTTTAGCCCTTGCTGGTGTTGCTCAGTGGCATGAGTGCCAGCCTGCAAACTAAAGCGTAGTTGGTTCCATTCCTAGTCAGGGCACATGCCCAGGTTGCAGGCCAGGTCCCCAGTAGGGGGCACACGAGAGGCAACCACACATTGGTGTTTCTCTCCCTCTCTCCCTTCCCCTCTCTCTAAAAATAAATAAATAGTAAATAAATTAAACTTAAAAAATACGTTTAAAAATTATTAAGAAGGTAAATCTCATATTTTTAACCACAATAAAAAAGTTATGATAGGAAAAAAATTTCTTTTAAGTACTTGATTACGTTAACAACTTTGATGAGACTGAACAAAAAAACAAGGAAAAAAACAAAAACCATTCTTAGAAATGAAAGAACCTGAAACTGCAGATACTGATGAAACTTAAAAGATAATGAGATTATGACCAACTCTACACAAATAACTTCTTCAAGAACTGCAGCCAGACTTTTGGCCAGCCATTGGTAACTAGAGGCCAGGAGACACAATGTGATCCATGCAAGTCTCTGAAGCATGAGACCTTCTCTCCTCTGAGTTCCGTGGTGAAGCCATTTGGAGAGCACTTGCACACGGGTCTTTGCAGATGTAATCAAGTTAAGATGAGGTCACAATGGAGTAGGGTGGGCCCTACACCACTGACTGGTGTCATTAGAAGAGGGAAGTGTGGACACACACACAGGGCAGAAGACCATGTAAAGACAGAAAACGGAGCGATGCGCCCACAAGGCCAGGCTGCGAGCACCAGGCACCAGAAGCTCAGCAGAGAACAGGAAACCACTTTTCCCCAGAGCCTTCCCCGAAAACGGGGCCAAGCCAGCATCTTGATTTCAAATTTCTAGCCTCCGAAAATGTGAGAGATTAAATTTCTGTTGTTTTGAGGAAAAGAAAAGGACAGAACTTTAAGTAGAACTGTTTATAACTATTAAAGAAATTTAAATATATTTTTTTCCATGATGGAGAAAAAGAAAACAGGCAAGTTTTACCAGCTTTCCAGGAAAGATTATTTCCATCTGATATAACAGCTACCAGATATTTAAGAAACAAAGTCCATGCTCCTTAACTCATTCATGGGGCCAGGATAACACTGATAATCAGATGAGGACAGTACAAATAAATGCAAAGTCATTAAGAAAAATATCTCAACAGAAGCATTTCGTTTAAAATCAGAAACATGGTAGTGATGTTCAGCATTGCCACTTCTATTCAATATTACACTGGTATCCTAAACCTCTATAGTAAAAAAAAAAAAGAAAGAAAGAAAGAAAGAAAGAAAGAAAGAAAGAAAGAAAGAAAAAGAAAAAGGCATAAGGGATGGAAAAGGTAGAACAAAATTATTATTCACAGATGACATGACTGTCTTCATACAAAACTTATTAAGAATTTGGCCCTGGCTGGTGTGGCTCAGTGGATTGAGTGGTGACCTGTAAATCGAAAGGTTGCTGGTTCGATTCCCAGTCAGGGCACATGCGTGGGTTGTAGGTTCAGTTGAGAGGCAACTGATCGATGTTTCTCTCCCTCTCTCTATCCCTCCCATCCCCTCTAAAATTAATAAACATGTCCTCAGGGGAGGATAAAAAAACCCTACAGATAAATTAAAATAAACAGTTACCACAATGGCCAGCTTTAAGATCAATATACAAAGATCGATTCACTTCTATATGCCTATAGTAAACAGAAGGATATCTAAGTTTTTAAGAGACACAGTAAAAACTCTGAGGTATCTAGGAATAAATCTTTTGTTTTTTTTAAAGATTCTATTTATTTATTTATTTATTTTTTAGGGAGGGGAAGGGAGGGAGAAAGAGAGAGAGAGACACATCAATGTGTGGTTGCCTCTTGCATGGCCCCCACTGGGGACCTGGCCCACAACCCAGGCATGTGCCCTGACTGGGAATCGAACCTGTGACACTTTGGTTCGCAGCCCGCGCTCGATCCACTGAGCTACGCCAGCCAGGGCTCTAGGAATAAATCTTATAAGGATCACCCTTTAAAATCAATGCTACATAGATAAAAGCACTTAAAAATAAAAAGCAACACTTTAACATGTATAATCCACGAAGGATTGATATTCAGCCCTGGCTGGTGTGGCTCAGTGGACTAAGCGCCGGCCTGCAAACTGAAAGGTCACGGGTTCGAGTCCCAGTTGAGGCACATGCCTATGTTGCAGACCAGGTCCCCAGTAGGGGGGTGCACAAGAGGCAACCACGCATTGATGTTTCCCTCCCTTTCTTTCTCCTTCCCTTCCTCTCTCTCTAAAAATAAATAAAATCTGTAAAAAAATAATTTAAAAAATACTTTATAAAAAAAGGATTGATATTCAGAATATATAAAGAACTCCGACAAAGTATTACTAACTAGGGAAATGCAAACTAAGTCCACAGTGAAATGGTATTTTGTACCTATTAGGTTCACAAAAATAATGAAATCTAATAATACCAAGTGTTGAAGAGGATTTGGATTATAAAGATCTCTTATACACAGATGATGAAGCACTGAAGTATAAAATCACCTTGGAAAATAATCTGACTTTATCTAAAACAAGTTGAACACTCACATACTCTATAATTTAGCATTGCCACTCCCAGAATTATATCCTAGAGAAGCAATTATACCTATGTACCAGAAGACAGGTACATGAATATTCACAGCAGCACTGTTTGCAACAGTAAAAACTAGAAATACTAAAAATGTCCAACATTAGGAGAAGACCAGATATGTAAACCGAAGTGACTCCCTAGAAGGAATATTATACAGCAGAGAAAAATGAGCAACATTTACACACAACATGGATGAATCTCAGAAACATAATGCTGATTGGAAACAGTCAGTCCCAGAGACTATAAACATGTACCATTTTTATAAAGCTCAAAAACAAGCAAAAATAAATTCAGTGATACATTGTTTAGGCACATACATATGTAAGTAAACTTAAAAGCCCATGAGAACTATGAACACAGAATTCGGGACAGTGGTTCCCTTTGGTATGGGGGAAGGTGCAGAAGGGCATGAGCAGGAACATGCATACAAACTCACGGCACGTTCTGCTTCTTGGGTTGGAGTGACAGACCATGGGTTTTCATGAAGTTTTAAAACATAATATATGTAATATGTGTATATATGTTTACATACATACACATACACACCCACATATGTATTCTTGATACAAGTAAAATATTACATTAAAAGGTAAATTAGCCCTGGCTGGTGTGGCTCAGTGGACTGAGCATGGGCCTGGGGACCAAAGGGCCACTGGTTCGATTCCCAGTCAGGGTGCCTGGGTTGTGGGCCAGGTCCCCAGTAGGGGCACATGAAAGGCAACCACACATTGATGTTTCTCTCCCTTTCTCTCTCCCTTCCCCTCTCTCTAAAAATAAATAAAATCTTTTTTAAAGAAAAGGTAAATTAAAAGACACACATCCCCACGGACACATATACAAAGCTATTCATATATACACTTAAAAGACACATGAACATACACACAGTCTTGTAGACGAAAACACATCAGTCCATACATTCTCTTAGGAAAAAATGAAATAAATATAAACATGCTGATAGCTGCATTCTCAAGACATACAGAGAAACATGAGCATATCGACACACACAAATGCTGACCCACATACATTCCTAACAAACCCTTACCCCACCAGGACATAGCTCCTCAGCGGGTGCACTGGACCACTGGGGAGCTGTAGGTGTCTACAGGCAACTGATGGGCCTCCCGGGCAACCCCTCACCCCAATCCTGGGCTTCCTGGGTACCCACCTGATTCTCGTGATGCCACTTTTCGTGGGGTCAGCTTCTTGGTCTGTGCAAACATGAAGTATCAGAATCTGAACAGAAGCCCCCACATTTCTAGGTTCACCCTCATTTAGGGGTGGCCCTCCAGCTGTGTCCAGTGAGCACCAGGACCTCCAGCTCTGTCCAGAGTAGCCTGTGCCCCCACCCCACCTTAGTGTCGGGCTCCATACTCACCGGCGGTGGTGGGAGCACGAAGTTGTCTGGGAAAACTCCTCTTCTGCCTTGGGACTCTCCTTCCCACCAGCCCTTATCCTCTGTAGTCTGAGAGAGAAAGATGCTGTGGGGAGGTGAGCCAGGTCCCCAAGCTCCTTCCTCCCCAGGCCCCACCCCTTCTCAACACGCCCTTCCCTGCCTGTGCCTTTCCTACCTTCCTCAGAACTTTCACCTCTTCGCCCCTCCGCAGTGCCAACTCATCTGGGGCCTCCGGCTGGTAGTCAAACAGGACTCTGTAGGTCTCAGGGTGGGAGACTGAGGGGAGGTCAGTCCTTTGGAGCCAACTTCCCTCCCCAAATCAGTTTGCAGCTCCCTCCTCCATCAGCCTAGCTGGGTCCCCACTCCCTGAAGTAAACGTGGCTTTGGGAAGGGCTATCCAAGGGATCCTTTGGCAGGATGCTCACCTGTCCGCAGGTAGTCAGGAGGGCTGTCATAGGTCAGGCTGCCCAGCTAGTGAGGGCAAGGAGAGGGAGGAACAAGCTGAGCCTCCACACACCCCCACATTCCCTGCCTCCAGCCCCATGAGGAATGCACCACCTCTGTGCCCACTCCACCCAATTTACCTTGGGAGGCCGCTGGGAATCAGGACTGATTGAAGGCATGTCTGGGTTATCAAGGCCTGGTGAGGGAAAGGGAGGTTGGCAGGGTTGCTAATTCACAGCTTAGATCATAGAAGAGGTCAAAGGGGACAAAGGGTCAGGATGTGTGGATCACAGGCTCACACCACCGGGAGGGCCATTGGAGATTGCAGAGTCTGGTCACAGGGTCTCAACGGGGTCACAGGGTCCAGGTCTCACTTGGGGGCCCACTGTCCAGCAACTCCACAAAGTTGGATGGAAAGGCTCCCAGCTGCCCGTTCTTCTTTCCCAGCCACCAGCCGTCCTCAATCTGCGGAGGGGGTTGGAGCAGGGGCATCTCATTCTGTCCCAAATGTCTCTCTAGAAATCGTACACTCTTGGTTCTGCCCCGATTCTGCCCGATGACTACCTCTATCATTGCTGCCTCAGTTTCCCATGTCTGCATCCCTCACCACTCCCAACGCCCCCACCCTCACTTAAGCCATCTCCCCTCACCCGGAGATGCGCTCCATCATCTCCCCCATATCCTCTCATCACCTCATTCCCTACCTCCTTTATCACTTCCACTATCTCCCCAGCTTGCAGCTTCAGCTCATCCGCCTGCTCCGGGCTGTAGTCGAAGTTCACTTTGCACCATCTCTGGGGGCTCCAAGGTTTGGCAGGGCGACCTGAAATGGAACGTGAACGAGGCCACTCAAGCCTGACGCCAGTCCGCTGAGCTGGGGTGGTGCGGGATTAGAGTGCCCGGCTCAGTACCTCCAGGCTCCGCCCATGGCGGAGTATTGTGTTGGAGAAAGTCACAGACCGTAGAGCGGCTGAGTGGCTCCGCCCACAGAGGCGCCAGTCCCCGAGAGTTGGGGGTGGCAGGACGTAGCTGGCTCTGCACTCCCGCCCACCCTCCGGCCTCTCACCGTGGGTACGCGGACAGCGTGGTCTCGGCGCCTCTCCCGCACAGCGCAAAGTCTCTGGAATTTCCTGGAAATGAGGGCCGGCGGGGAAAGGGCTGTCAGGTCCCCAGGGTGCGGGCTGAGACCCGCCCGTGCCTCCAAGCCAACACCCGTCCGGCCTTACCTGCACCAGGCGCTCGGGGAAGAGGCCACAATGGCCCCCCAGCTCTCCGTGCAGCCATCCCCTCGTGGGTCCCTTGCACACCTGTCGGACCACATCCCCCAGGGCCAGACTCAGTTCGCCTTCCTTCTGCGCGCGGTATCCCGCCAGGACCAGCACCTCTGTGGGCGGAAGCGCGGCTCAGAAGGGCCCAGCCAGGGCCGCCTGGCCGTGGTGCGAGTCCCAAGCTCCGTGTCGAGGACAACGGGAGTGCGGGATGGTAGTGTAGGCTTTGGTTGCCATTTCCACACTGTGGGTAGTGGAGCCACCCTAAACCCTCTGCACATACCCATAGCTTCCGGGACGCCCTCCAGAGCCGGGAAGGGAGGATAGCGCGAACACGCGGGCAGCCGAGTACTGGGTCTGGGTAGGCTGGGACTAACTGCGAGATTGAAGCGAAGGAGGCGGAGACAGGAGCGGATAGGATAGGTCTCGCTCCAGGTGCTGAGAGTGGGTGTGGGAGAGGGGGCGGGCCGGCTCAGCAGGTTCGGCCCCCAACCTAGGGGTGAGAACTCCAGGGTCTTCAGACGGTGCTGAGGTCACAGCTCCCCCACCTGCTCTTGCAGGCCTAGTCACCTAAATTTCCAGTCTAGCTGCCGCCCCTCCTCCCAACCTTAGCCCTCAGGCTCCCACCCACCTTCCGCAGAGCCTCCCTGGCCTATCCTCTTCCTGCTGGTAAGCTTTTAGCTGCAGGGAAGAGGTGGGAAGAGGCATGTACCAGGGTGGGGCCCCCCCTGCAGGCAGGAACCGCTCCAAGTCGGGAGCTGGGTGGAATGAGGTGTTTGCTCCACTGCGCATAAATCTACTTCTGGTGTACTCTGCTTTCGCTGGGAGGCGTGCAATCCTTCCTGGCACCCGTTCACGGAAGAGGAATAAGAGGGCAAAGACGCTTCCAGTTTGGTTTCAGAAAACACCTTCGGATTCTCCCGCGGAAGGGGGAGGGGAAAGGCCAGCGCAAAGGAACTTTGGTTTTCGATGCTCCTGGCTAAAGCCAGCCCAGAGCTATGAAGTGCTGAAGGCCAGGGCTCACCCCGTGTGGGCTAGTCCGACTTTCAGGTAATCCTGCTCTCAGGAAAACACAGAAGGCTGAGCCTGTTACCACACCCCTTGGCCCCTGCCCCACCATCTTCGAAGCCAAAGTCCTTGTTCATGACACACCATAGTGAAAAAACCTGGTTCCAGCGTGTCCAAGGTACAGGATGAAGTAAAACCACTGGGATGGGAATACGGAGTCATAAACCACCAGGGGGACAAATGAGGCTCCTCCCAGAACGAGTGTGGGGGCTGGTGAAGAAGGCGCTGGGCAAAAGTCTGGGTCCGGCTTCCAGCTGGCATTTTATCTTCCAGGTCCCCTGAAGCTGCTTGGGGAGAGATCCACCCCCCACCCCACATTCAGGGTGACAATGACCAGAGTCCATTTATATCTGCCACTTCATTTATTTTTATTTGCAGGAGGAGTTGAAACAAATCTTTAAGGGTATTTTCATTTTTTTTTTCCCCTCAACATGAGTCATTCAAGTAAAACCAACTTAACTATAGAAATGTAGCAAAGTAAGGAAAAAGCACAACAACCCAGGAGGCAAAGGTGGGGGGAAGAGGTGGGTGCAGTCCGCATATACCATATGCATAAGTGCCTATGATTCACCTGCTCAGGACCGCCTCCCCGGAAGGCAAGCACAAGGACTCATTTTAAGAGGCTGTTTCCCCCCCAAACATCTGAGAATGTTTCAACTTAAAGCTTAAGGTTAAAAAAAAAAAAAGAAAGAAAAAAAGAAAAAAAAAAACAAAGAAAACCCCACAAACCACTCAGGCATAACCACCTTCCTTAACCAATCATAGGAGTTTCTTTTCATTTTATAAAAAGATTAATAAAAAATATTGAAAAAATTATTTTCTCATCTTATATTTGTAAAGATAATAGAATTCATAAGTTTCTTAGAAAACAGACCAGAAACCGCCAACCCAGTTTCCACCACTGCTGCTGAGACCAGCAGGACTAGAAAGTGGGACACTGGTGCTGCTGGTAGAGAATGGGAAGCTCAGCCCAGAAGAAATCAGAAAACATTGGGGGGAGGGGCACGCGGGGTGTGGTTAGGAGCAATACCATGTGACACATGGCTGTGCAGAATAGGGGACACAAGGTGGTCAGAAAGGCCTTGAACTCCTCCTCGATATACAAAACCGGTTTTTACAAAGATCCAAGCAGTTTGGTCCCAAACTGAGGTGAACATTTCAATGTTTATTCACATGCTTTGTCTCCTCTTTTAAGAATCAAAATTGCCCAAATTAAATCTAGTATTACTACATATACCTAAAAAAAGAAGGGCTTTAAAAACCAGGGAAAGGGAGAAGAGATTGAAAATCATCAAATTAGTCCTCTTAGCTCCAAATGAAATGAAATTAAGAACAAAACTGGTTTCTAATAGGGAACAAACCAAAATCCAAGTATCATTCTCCCCTCCCTACCCCAGCCCCCACCCCATACACCAACAACAAATGAGACACAGCTAAAGCCCAACGCGTTGTGTCCTGTTCAAGAGCTGGGCCTGGCCCTGGGTTCCAGGGTCAGCCGCCTCTGTCCAGTGGGACAACTGCACCAGGAATGCTTTCAGCTATAGTAGGATTCTGCATGGCTGGTGGGGGATGGGGTGGGATTTTCAGAATCTTCTTGGGGCTCCTCTGTTTAGCTCTTCACCAGCCATCTTCCCAGTGCCTCTTTCCCCTGGGCAGGGGCTCTCGTTAGAGGAGCCCCTACTCGGTGGTGGGCTGTAAATTGTCCTTCTCTTCTCGGTTCTCTGTTCCACTTTCATCATCTTCGATCTCTCCTTCTTCCCCACTGAACTTGTCGTGGGCCCATTTGGGGCTGGTGCTGGACTTCCGGAACATGAACCTGCCCCGACCCCGGGGAAAGGCTCCTCTGCCCCGGCCCCGGCTCACCCACTTCTCACTGCCTTCGCCTTCCCGGTCATCGTGCTGAAAGGAAAGAAAGCTGCCATCAGTGCCAGGGTGAAGGAGTAGCCAGAACCCTCTTCTCTGGACTTACCCAAAAGTGACCTTTTCAAACTAACCTACGACCCCACCCACCTTTTGCTCCTTTTCTGTCCTCCTCCCTCTTCCCCACTCCAAAGATGCTACAGATTCAGATCCAAGAGAATATTCAGTCGGGCGCCTTAGGAACGCTAAGGCTGTAGCTCGGACATTATAATAATGACGACGATGATAAAATCTTCACTGAGCACTAAAAGACCTAAACACGCATTATCTCATTCAATCCTCACATCTACCCTATCATTATCACCCTCCACTACGCAAATGAGGAAACAAGCTTAGGAACTTTAAAGTAACTTCGTATTATTTAGCACACCGTCTCTCAAAGGATGGATGAGAGAAAGTCCATCACACCAAAACATGAAACTGTGTCTGATCTGCATTGTCAGGCAGCTAACAGAAGCAGCAACACTCCGAATACACAGCTACCGCTCCAGCTCTTCCCACCCCATTCCCAGCCAAAAACAAGAAGAGACAGCAGGACCAAGAGTAAATGACTTGCTTATGGTTTCAGACAAGTTAGTGGCAAAGGCAGGACCAGAACTGAGCCTCCTGTCTTGTATCTCCCATCTTTGGTTTTATGCAAGGAGGCAGAGTGGAAGGAAACACAATCAACATCTCAAACAATCCCTGCCTGCTCTGATGGTCTCATGAGAGAGGAGGAGGAAGAATTCAACGAAAGAATAAATGAGACAGAACTTCGAAATCTAGAAGTCACTGCTACACCCCGCCAGCCCCATGGCTTCATAGAGTCCAAACTACCCACCCACACAAGTAGGACTAGGCTGCGGCAGTGAAAGGGCCAGGGCAGGCCGGATGTTACCGGGGTGGTGATGCTCTTTAGGTGGCCAGTAAGGGCAGGAAAAGGGCTGTGTGGCCTGTAACTCCCCCCTCTCTAGTAGTCCCACTCCAGCACCTGTTCTGGGCCCAGCCAACATTTCCCTAAACGCAGACTCAAGGGTCCTCGAGGAAGTCTCAAAGTAGCTCCTGGCAGTCCTAGAAAAGTGAAAGTGGCTTTGCAGAGTCCTCTACCCAACAACCTGTTTCCTAGTTGTGCCAACAACTCAGACCCACACCAGTCTTTCTCGTAGGTGATGTAGACTCAGCCCCAAGTTGGCCTTGGTCACAACACTCGGAGTCACAGCCGCTTGGATCTAAGCCTGCTATTTACATAGCAGAGATGAGACCTTACTCACTAGCCAGGTAATTCAGCCTAGAGGAGTCCCAGCCTGAGAGAGAGAAAGGCCCAGAAGGTGCCTGGCACCTGGGAACGACCCAACAAATGAAATGAGAGAAACCCCAGTTGCATTTCGTCTCGGAGACAGAGAGATCCTGAGCTGTCTTCCCTGCCAATCTCGCACTGGTGAGTGACAGAGTGGAACTGTGGCTTAAGGGGAGTTTCCCTGGACTGAGGATGGGCATGAGTGAGCTGTAAACAAGTCCACAAACTAAAAAGGGAAGAGCAACCCTCCTTGTTTATCCTAAAATCCATAAATGTCTCAGATGACGAACGCTTCTGAGGCCAGGGCCACCTCTGTGGAGAACACTCCTCTTGCCAGCACTACACTGTCCCACAAGTACACATCCCCCCAGTGCAAGGTGCGTGTAGACACATTTCATCAGTTTTGAACAGACCAACTAAAGCCTTGGTATCAGCTACTACGCATGCCCAAGTATCCCCAGACACATACCAGGTAGTACTTCTTGCTTTTGGGCGTGTACTCAGGGTCCCACTCCTCCTCCCGGCTTCTCTTTTGAAAATCGTTGTTGCTGTTGTTGTTGTTGTTACCAGAGTAGCTGCCTCTGCCCCAGCCTCTCCCTCTGGCTCGAAACTGCTGTGGCAATAAACAGGGAAAAGGAACACAGGATCAGGTGGGAAACAGGAGAACTTTTAACTCCGACGTTTTGTTCAAACACTTTCCTGGGCATGGAACAGACAGCTGCCCTTAATCAATGTGCTGGTCAACTGGCTTCTGGCTGTTCCCGTTCTGCTCCTCTCAGGCCTGCAGCCTAGACAGAGGACAGCACAGCCCAGCAGCCTCCCTACACACAGCAGGGGCCAAGATATGTTGGGAAGGTCTGAGACCAGAAGCCCTAAGAGGCTTTATAATAGATAGCTCAGTGATTCCAATCAGTAAAACAACTACAAGTGGGAGGCCCAAGCAATCAGAACCACAGATTTTGAGGTCTATAGACTGGATTACTTGTATCAAGAGCAACCAAACTGGTATTCTAATAAACAAATTATCAGAATTGATGGAGACGGGGGCTTAGAGAAAAGGGGTGGGGACAGGATCTTACAAAGGTCCCTCGAGCTCTGCCTCTTTCACTTGGACCCACAAAGTCTTTGGTCCCCAGTCTTGATTTGTCAAAGCCGGTGGTGCTTTCCTCTCTTTCCTCTGTCTCTTCAGTGTACTCCTCTGCTTTGTAGGAGTGGGATGAATGGGAGGAAGAGGATGATGACCTGGATCGGTCTCGTGCTCTACGGTGCTTCCTATGGAAACAGAAGAGCCAGGAAAAAATCAATAAACTCCTTGGCTAGGGCCTCCTGGATAAGCAGTACAGGGCAAGGAGGAACGCATCCGTGATGTGGACACTGAAGTATAGTGACCTAAAACACCCCAAATCGTCCCAAGTTCCAGCCAGGTACAGACCTGGGGAGGTCCCAATTCTGTCAGTCATGTTCAGTGACATGTTTATGTCTGAGCCTGTGAAGAATGTGGGACAAACACGTAAGGAGGAACAAAACACAGTCCACGCGCTCTGGTCGCTCAGTGTAACACGTATGCACGAACTGGAAAGGCAGCAGGAGACTAACACTGCAGTGAGAGCCCTATGTACACGGTACTGGGACAACAGAGGCTTTGTGTATCACCATGTCTGTGCTTCTACAGTACTTTATTCCTCATAGGATGACCAACCCCTGTCTCTTGGGGTTGCTCTAAAGATTTAAAACACAATTTGCTTCAACACTTTACACTGATACAGCAGGCACACAGTAAATGGCAATTCTGATCATTCAGTACTGTTCCCCCATTTTGCAGGTAAATGATTCAGGTGACAGCTGAGCAGAGCCTGGATGCAAACCTAGCTCTAATTATACCACCATTCCACACACCACCTCCCACTTAGCTCAAACAGGTTGTGTTATTAAGCACAGGATCTGGTGAATGAAACTCTTCCCAGAGTTATTTCCCTGCCTTCCCTTCATCTGGGGGAATTACAGACTACAGCAAATTAGACCACTAGGATGAGTCACGGCCCATGTCCTAGTGGTGGGTGCCAGCCCTGCCTCTAGGGAGTTTGCTACTGGCTTCCTCTAAGGTGGCAGAAAGGCCAGGCTCCCAGGGGTAGAAAGGGACTTACAGGGAGAAGCCAGCCAAGTGTCAGGGACCTATCACTGTCCTCCCTTCCCTCATCCTCCTCCATTATTTAAAGCACCTTGCCCGCCCCCCACTTCCCATCCGCTCCCACACAGAGATGCTCAAGAGCTTAGATAATTGTACCCTACTAGCAATTTACTCTTTAACAAAGAAAAAAGACTTTACTTATTTTTAGAGAGAGGAGAAGGGAGCGAGAAAGAGGGAGAGAATCAGTGATTTGAGAAACATCGGTTGTCTCTCTCAAGTGCCCCAAGCAGGGACCAAACCTACAACCCAGGCACGTACCCTGATTGGGAATAAAACAGGTGACCTTTCACTTGGTGGTCAATGCCCAACCGAGCCACAGCAATCAGGGCTAGCATTTACTCTTAATAAAGGAAATATTAAGTTATTGTCATAGGATTCCTATAACTCAGACGTAGAACTCTAACTCCTAGAAATCAGTGCTATTTCAAGAGGTTTCCGAAAGGCTCCAGATTTGAACCCTAGCACTGACTGCCTCTTCTAGTGTTCCAGGGAAAGGGATCGGATCAGTAATCTGAACTCAACCCTGAAAACTCGAGAGGCTCTGCTCTCTTCCCACCAGCGCATCACTGAAGTGGACTGTACCCCCACCTCCACTGTTGGCTGACGACTATCAGGTCCTTTACCTGTGGACAGCCCTGAAGCTGCTAGGGCTCCTAATTCGTAAGTGACACATTGGAAGGGACACAGTAGAACAGGAAGTCTGAGTTTCGATGTCAGCTGGTCCTTCTGTGACCTTAGACAAATTGTCCTGAGCTTAGCTTCTTTATCGTTCAAATGGGCAAAATGGGTATCACACCAACTATCCAACTTATCTCCAAGGATCTGACGATCGAATGAACACGCACATGCTTGCCAGATGAAGTTCCCAACAGCAGAAGCAGTGTTGCCTCTTAGGGGAGGTGTGGGGCTTAGGTGTGGGCTTCAGCTCTGCTACATTTAATGAAACGTGACTGAAAAGTCATGGAACTTTCTAAAATGTAAACAGAAACACCAGGACCTTGGCATGAATGCTGCCCTATGAAGTTCAACAAAGCTATGTTTGTTTAAAGAATAATCCCTCTTGGAAAGTGTCAGTTAAATTAGTTTAAAAGGCATTTAGGATCAACAATTTTGTCCTATCTAGTTCCAAACTGTTTCTTTGACCAGTGTTATTAGCTGACAATGACTGAGCCATTTCCAAAACATAACCTCCCCATGAAAAGTTGTGGTGAGAAAGAACATGTCTAAAACAACTACAAAACAAATTTCCAAATGACTCTGCACTGCCCTCATAGTCAAATTAACCGCTCATCTCCCAGGAGGCCTTCTGCAAATGTTCTGTTTTCAAACTAGCGGTCTTAACAGATACGTGGTAAAAAAGAAGAAACTGCCAAAATCGCTACCATTCCTAACCCCGAAGCTGCCTGCCTTGGGAGGTCTGGTGTAACAGCCTGAAGGGTGCGGACAAGATACCCCACTCGGCAGTCTGAATGAGGTGGCTGGGGCTCACGTACTTCTGTTTCTTTGATCCTTTATGGGTTTTCTCGGTTTTCTCAGCTGATCTCTCCCTTGAGTGGCTTGAGTCTCGGGAATCCACTGATTCTCTTGATTTGCCTCGTTTAAGATCTCTCTCCTTATGTTTTTTACGACGTTCAATATCAAGGCGGAGATCAACAGGATCATCTTTGTATTTTCCCTCAGCCTGCCAAAAGAGAAATCAAATGAAGGTTTTCGGGATTCAGGGCTGCCAGCTCAACCACCCCATAAACTGCAGTCACTACGCCAGTGGAGTGGTGCAGAGGAAGCACTGGGAATGTGTCACCCAAGCTTGTGGGGGCCAGGGGGAGGGGATACAGATGTCCCAAGAAATCACTTCATGAGGATCCCTCACAGACCCCAAACCAGTTCTCCAAGGAGTAATGAAGACAGCCTTCTGAAAATGCTGTGTACTGATCTCGCTTTGTTTCCTCTCTGGCCCTGGCTCTGGCTTACTCACCACCGAGAGAGGAAATGCTCATGTTCCTCTTTTCCTACCTACACTGCAGCAGTCAGCCCAGGCTTACCCTCTACTTGGAATCATCTGAGCACTGAGTCCAAGGAGAGACAACGGCAGACTTAAGCATCTTTTCTAAATGGTTTGGTATATTGAGAATTCCTCTAAAGAGAAAGTATCAATAATGCAGGGAGTACCATACTGGAGAATTCATAAAGTAGCAATACCAGGTCAAACTTTATTTAAGGAAAAAAAAAAGAAGAAGAAGAAGAAAAAATCTTTTGGCTGACTTTCTAGAAGTGTAACCATCAGGGCATGTGAGCTACCGACACAGTGCGAGCCCAGCAGCAGTGAGGACCACCAGCACGGCCAGGCTACAGTCCTTCGGACACTGTGTGAGAGCAGCGATGCAGGGTGAGTTCAGGGGCACTGTGCACTAGGACTTGTCTCGTGGAAGTAAGACCTCCCATAAAAACAGCAAGGAGTAGTTTCCTCCGTACTAACATTTCACTTACATGAATTCGGCTTTCTGTTGAAACAAAGTTTAACAGAAGTGGTAGGAAGTAAGTTTACCGCCACTGTTTTTGAGAGGGAAGGAGTGGGACTCTGCACCCTCCAAAGCCTTTTATGAAAAACGAGAAAAATGCAGGCGCTGCTCCCTTAGGTGGTGCAGACAACCCCTCTCATGATTTAGCTTTGTGAGGCACAGACGTCTTCTGATGTTTCAAAACCTTGCCTTTCACATGTGAGTGTCAATCTGTGGATACTTGGAGAAAAAGAAAAGGGATGGGAAAGAAGAGGCTGCGCAAGAGTGCCTCTCATCACATTCAACCAACAAGACAAATGTGTTTCAAAAACTTAAGGATTAATATTTTGTAGAAAATGTTTCAGGAGCATCAGAAGAGCCATCTCTAATTTTAAAATTTCAACTGTATATGTGAATGAAGGTCAATAAATATTGAGATTTCTTAAAACCCCAAATCTAGTATTTCACAGAAAGAGAGTGCATACAAGCTTTAACCGCTTAATAACAGTGCACATCATTGCAAATGTAGCTGGGCTATCAAAGTAATGTTTAGCTTTAAAGCAACAGTAACCAACAGATGATAGATATGGTACAATGTTAGAAAAAACTGGACTAGCTGTCTCAAACAGTCTACTCAGTTAAGATATGAATATTTCACTCTCCTCTGACATGCATGTCTTTCTGAAATCATGGTTGGAAATAGTGCATGTATATAGTTGATTTGATAATACTTACAAGCAGAAAAATATCACAAAAAGTTTCTTCTCTCATCATGGGCACTTGTTCCAAAACTCCTCTCTTTTTTTTCTCAAGCTCACCTCAATAGACTTTGGGGTCATTTACCATATTCTAACCACTTCACAAAGGTTGTTGATACATTTAATAAAAATTAACCCTTTGTAGTTCATTTTTAGAATTATGCCCATCCTTAAAAGAAAAACACAAACTTAAGTAGAGAGTAATTTAAACAAACACATTTCTGTCAAGTTCATGCCCAACGCACTCATTTTGTTGGAATTACTGATCAAAGCAACAGTTCACCTTATAGCCAGGTTCCCGGGGACTTTTCATTTCATCGTGAGCCAAACCATGTTTTCTGAATGTACTGGGGGAAATGTCTATCCTCCTAAAATTGAAAACACAAAACAACTTTAGTATTCCACAGTTATATAACTTAAATTCTTTGCACACTTACGCTCTCCCACAAGCATGCATGCACAAAAATGCACACAAAACCGCAACTTCTCAAATGAGAAATTTCTTCCTCCCTCCCAGTAATGTTACATCCAGGAAGACAGACTCACAGTCAAGTTTAGGATTTCAAGTTCACGTCAAGACTATCTAACACCTGCTAAAACCAAAGGGCATTTTCAACTTGGAAATTAGGATGTAATTGCCCATTATTTACCTGTAAGATTAGGTTTAGGTGAGAAACAATTGCCTAGCATGACCCTAAATCCAAGACTACCATACAAACATGGTTCTACAATACCTACTGCAACAGACTCAAGAGCTGACTATTAAGGAATTAAAGATAAGGCTACCCTAACCAGTATGGCTCAGTGGTTGGGTGTTGTCCCACAGAGCGAACGGTGGCTGGTTGATTCCCAGTCAGGGCACACGCCTGCGCTGTGGACCTGGAACCTGGTTGGGGTGCGTGCAAGAGCAGCTGATGTTTCTCTCTCACATCAATGTTTCTCTCCCTCTCTTTCTCCCTCCCTTCCCCTCTCTAAAAAAATAAATAAAACATAAATAAGTAAATAAATAAAGACAAGGCCAACCTGGTTTCTAGGCAAAGTTCCCCACAACAAAATGTGGTATTCTTTTAACATGCTGGACTTTAAAAATCTTTGACGTAATCCTACAAGCTCTCCACTCCCCTACCCACTATAAATACCCCCCCAAATTGATATATGAAATGCACGGGTCAATGAAGGAAATTTAACACTTACTCTACCTACAGAATGCTCACAGTGATCTCAGGTCACCACTTGCTGGCTCCCAAAAATAGAAGGGTTCATTTATACCAAAAGGCTGTTCTCCTCAGGCCCAAAATGAGAAACTCATCTCCATCAGAACATGTCCTTTCCACTCACAACTACAAATACCCACTTTTATCCTAGGATCTGAAGGGTGGTACCTCAACTTCTGCGGCTAATGTGGCAAAGACAAGTTTAGTATCTAATGATCAGTCTCCTAGGACCACCTGCAGCGTAAGGTTGGGGTCCTTACCTGTGTATCTCTGGGCTTTTCTTGTTCTTAGCTGCTTCCTGCTCAGATCCTCTCTTTAGGTATTTAGTAAAGCGTTCATGCAATGTCATTCCTGAGGACCCAAAGTGATGCTCTGTGGAGAGTCAAAGAAAAACACATTATGTCATCAAAGGCAAACACAATATTCAACTCTTTTGTATGAATCTTCAGCCACAGAGATGTGACTAAGGAAGTCAAATCCCTAATAAACATACAGAGAAGAGGAAGCAAAAAAGGCTGACTTACACAATCCAGCGCTGGGCACTGGATTACCACGGTGGCTCCCTTATCTCAGGACGTGGACACAAAGAGAGAAACCTGGAGCCCATTGTCCTTTCAGTCACACCGCTAGCTCCTGCTTAAGTTTAAATCTCAGACGGAATCTGTGAGTGGCCCCACCAAGCTTCTACGCTGACCTTCTCTCTGCCCCTCCCCAGCCTGCCTACCTCCATTTGCCCTTATGGCGGGGAAGAAATTCACACCATAAAACTGACAAAAGACCTCTAGAGGCTTCTACCTGCTGGACATGAAAAGAAAGAGGTTCAAGAAAGGCCACTTTTAATACCTCCTTTTTCAAGCATTTTAGATTTTCATGTGAAAGATTTTACCTATTCTATCAATCACAGGTTACAATTAGCAATTCAGAATGTTCACCCCTGCCCTGCCCAGTGTGGCTCAGTTGGTTGGGTGTTGTGCAGCAAACCGGAAGGTTGCCAGCTGATTCCCAGTCAGAGCAAATACCTGGGTTGCGGGTTCGGTCCCTAGTTGGGATATGTACAAGAGGCAACCACATGATGTTTCTTTCTCACATTAATGTTTCTCCTCCTTTCCTCTTTCTCCCCCCTTCCCCCCTCTCTAAAGTAAATAAATAAAATCTTAAAAAAAAAAAAAAAAAAAAGTCTAGCACTGTAATTTAAAAAACAGAAACTCCTCCCTGGAAAGGATTTCCTTCAAGCCAGCCTGTAGCTTCAAAGGCCCTTTCAATAAGATAAAGGGCGCCATGCCCTGGCAGGTGTGGCTAGATGGGTTAATGGCCAGCATACGAACCGAGAGGTTGCTGGTTCAATTCCCTGCCAAGTACCCAGCTGGGGGCGTGCGTGAGGCAGCCAATCTCTATTTCTCTCTCACATTGTTTTTCTCCCTCACTTCTCCTCTCTCTAAAAAATAAATTAAAAATCTTAAAAAAATAAAAAGGTAAAGGACCCCAAAAGGCTCCCTTATTCACCCAATCATCTTGCTTGCAACAGAAGACACCAAGCAGCGGTGAGGGCACCTGGGCGGGCCGGAGCCTGGACCCACCTTTAACATGGTGAACGATGGTCACTATGTGCTGGGCAAACAGCTCCGAGGGGCTGCGCTGAGACTGAGCCGACTGTATGTGCTGGAAAATGGAACGGAATTCCTGTTCCTTTTTGTTGCTATGAACTAGATCCCGACAAAGCTTACGTTCCTGAGCCAATAAGCCACTGGGTCTGGGGGGAAAAACACAAAAAGGCTCAATTTAACAAGATATATATGAAGTCAGAAGATTTAAACCCTAAAAACACAATACATTTTTTCAGAGAGTTTTTACATTTATCCATGAAGTTCTTTGGATGAAGTGTTAAACACCTCAGTGACTATTTTGGGGATCACTGCTGGTTTTTTTTTTTTTTTTTTTGTTTTTTTTTAACATACCCAACAAATGGGAGTGTATTTTAAAAGATCAACTAGCTTGGCCAGCTGGGGCCACTCAGTGAAGTGACACAATGAAGCAGGAGTGGGACGTGGCGGGAACATGGCTCAGACCGACTTCCAAGAGGCTGCGTAGTTTTTACCCCAGGTAAAAAGCAACCCAGACATCACCACTTTTTCCTGAAGTTCTCCTCTCACCCACAGCCCCAACTCTAACAACTGCTACATCATTTCATGGTGAAGGCTTCTAATAGCAGACTCTAGTAGCCTGCTAAGAATGGAGGGTTGGACCCTGGATGGCTCTACAGACCAAAGGCACCAAAACTGAAGTCAGGAAGGAATAGAACGAAGGCTAGAGGCAGGGGCAGTGTGTGTGTATGCTGACTAGAGAGCAGAGAAAACAGCAGAGGGGACCCAACACCAAAGCCAGTCACTAAAGAAACACCCTTCACCACCCTGTGATCCTGATGCCAACCGGTAAGAAATCGTTGTGACACACACTCCCCACTGAACACAGGCACACCCGAGGGTACCAGCACTGAAACTCAGATGGCAGGGGAAATACAGGAGGGGCCTGTCTTGCTTTTGGAATGTCCTTAGGAAGAGGGGTTAGGAGACACATTTAGGCCACTGAAGTCCCCATCAAGGGTTACACCTCACCTTGCAAGGTCCTCGTCAAAAGAGTCCATCCGGACATTGACTTGGGCCTCTCGAGTAATGGAAAAGGAAGACTTCCCTGAGGAAAAGTCTCCTTTGGCTCCTAGCTTCTCTCGGCTCTCAGAGGTCTTTCTTGAGGGAGGTGACGAGCTTTTCTCCTGGACTGCCTTGTAAGCAGTCACTCGGAAATTCTTTTCAGGCACAAACCCCCTGTGCCCACTTTCGGTTCTCTTGAGCCGATCCTCCTTTTTGGATCTCTCTGAGAAAGACTCCTCCTCCAGCTCCTCTGTTTTCCGTTGCTTTTCCTTGCCGGGAGGCGCGTACACGAGGCCCTCCCATTTGCCCGACTTCTCCTCCTCCTGGTTTTTGTTTGTGCCTGCTATGACTTTCGACATAAATTTGGGTTCATCATCAAACTCAGATTCCTTCCTTCCTTTAGCTTTGTCCTTATCTTGATCATCCATGTCCTCCTTGTGGAAGTCAGCCATCTTCTTCTCAAAGTCATCTCGGAGCTTATACCTTTTGGGAGACTGGCTGCCCCGAAAAGGCTTCTCAGAATCAGTTTTGGGAGCAAACATATCAGATTTTATTTTCGAATCACTCATGCCTGTATCAGAGAAGCTCCCTTTCTCTTTCATTTTCTCTTTATCAGTATTTGTTTGTTTCTGTTCCTTATCTTTTCCATTCTCTGTCTTCTGCTCATCTAGATACCTAGTTACAAAGCACAAGAGAGATACACACAAGAGATTTCTTAAGCAATTTGATCTAAACATCACTACCTGGACTTGAGTTTTTGAATTTCTAGACTGAACATGTCTCTTGGATTACTGTGTTACCAAAGGACTTTCTACTTGGTCACTTTCTATTAATTTAGAGAAAAATATTTGCTCCACAGAGTTGTGTCTTACAAAAAAAAAAGAAAATAACAAAGGTAATTTTTAGGATACTAAAAAAATAAAACCTACTTACCTGTTAAGTGGTCTAGGAAAAAAAAAATTAAGGTCTTATCCAACCTTCACTCAGTCACTTACAATCTGCTTTCAGCAAAGTTAACATAGAATGTTCAACCTTGGACTGTTTTGCTTTTATACAACTCACATTTGGAAATACAAGTCTCAAAAGAGACTTCAAATTTGCTTCAAGTCACCTAGAAGATCTAAATATGAAATATACTGTAAACACAAATAGAAACAAAATACATGTTAATTGCGGGGAGGGGCAAAAATCACCCTACTCTTTCTTATGGCAAAGGAGAGCTCATGCCCAAGCCTTCTAACCACGTTCGCAGTTCTGGCAAGAAACAAAGCTTACATTTTCAAGTAGACTTACTGAAAGCTGCATAGTATAGATTCTGAACATCTCCTCTGTACCATTAGTGAAGAAATATGGCACAACAGAATCAAAGGACAGAAGGACATCAAAGAATATGCTAATAAGGGGGGGGAGGAAAACTCCCCCTTGCCCAGTAATTCCCTCTTGACGACCTGGTTTCAATGCAATGCCCCTGTTACGTCTCTGCCACCCCAAAGCGTACAACCACACAAAAGATTCAGGTTCAAACTCACCGTGTCACCCAGGGTACAGAGATGGAAGCACTCTTACATCCTCTCCTAACACGAAGCCCAGCTGGCTCCTACCGGGACATACACCCACCTTGTGATTTTACAACAAGGCCTTTCTGGACTAAGCCTTGGACTTTGCCATTCTGCCCAGTCTCCTCAACTGGAGGGTTGAGGGTGCAGCTCTTCACCCTGATGGGCTGATGTAGTTCAATCATAGCAGGTGGTGGGTCTTAGGGAATCTAACAGCTCCAATGGCCATTCGTTTTGGCAAAGACCGCATTTTTTTGATAGCTGACCCACAACTCTCTACTGTTCTCTGGCTTACATTGGTAGAATCCAAGGCAAATTTTAAATGTGAAAACATCATTGCAGAGTAGTCTAAAGAAACTTTATGCTGCAATACAAATTCAGGAAGGTAGGAAAGCTAGAGTTATGCTTAAGATTTCCTTGGGTGATGCTTTTAAAGTTCGCTAATGAAAAGTTTAGGAAATGGGGATTACCTTTTTTACTGTTAATCACAGCTCCAACTTAGACTGTTACAATTAAACTGCCAGCTGGTAAGACAAAAATACAACCAGGCAGGGGACACCGGATACTTGCCTCTTTGTATAGGCTGCTCCTCCTGAAGCAGCAGCTTCCTCCTTCTGAGACGAGCCATATGTGGAGCCAGAGGCCGGTGGACTCTTACCCACAGGGCTCTTCTTGGATGGACTCAAGGACCCAGAGCCGTGGTCAAACTGACCTTGGTGTGTCCCAGCCTGGTACCCAGAACCACTCTGCAGAGCTGAGCCCATCTGGGATGTGCTGGAAAGTGGAGGGCTAGGTTTTGGCACAGGGCTAGGACGGGGAGATCGCCGTCTCACCACCACAGACTGGAGGGGGCTTTTCAGAGCAGGGCTCCGCTCCCGGGGACTCAGCTCAGACACTGCTGATGCCCGTGATGCAGAGCCAGCACTGTAGGTGGTAGCATCTGCCCATGGCTTCGAGCTCTCAGATGCTTTTGTATCTTGAGAGGAGCCTCCGGAGTACGTCTGCTCCTTGGTCTCTTCTCCCTGGTTATCCCCAGCAGCCTGAGATGGCCGGCTATCCTTGGAAGAGGACTTTTTCTCCTTTGCAGACTTGCGCTTAGAAGATTCAACTCGGCTGTGGTTGGAGGAAGAACGAGAGGATGAGGAGCGCCTTGACCTGTCAGAGGAAGACTTATCAGAGTTTCTAGAATGGCTCCTGGACCGTGGCGAAGGCGATCTTCTCTTTGGGGACCGGGATCGGGAACGGCCCCGACGAGGACTGTACGCTTGCCGATAATTCTGCCAATTTGAGCGGTAGTTTCCATAGCCTCCTCGGTTATACTGGCCCCATGGATAAAAACCTCTGTTGCGCCCACGGAAATAATAGGGCCTTCTATAGCCTCTGTTGTGACCTCGGAAATCCCGATTCTGATATACTCTTGGGTGATTCCTCTCTCTGTTATGAGCTGGAGAATATGATCTGGAACGAGACCTAGAACTGAAAGGGGATGGGGGTGGGGTGGAGGGGAAGAAATGTTTAAATTTTTGACACAAGCAGTTTTATTCATGAAAAACCTGCCAACAAAAAAGTAACATTTTGAAATTCCTGCTCACAGGATACACACTTATTAAATCCTACTGCTTATGGACCATATTAAATACAGAAACAGAGATAAGAATCACTTTAATAAATGAGACACCAAGATTGCTTCGTTAATATTACAGCACAGTTTAAATGAAGATACGTCTACAGTGAAAGAATATAAAGATATCCTTAATGCAGTGAACTAAACAACGGCCATTTTAATACAGTACACTAATTGTTTAGAGTCCACAGTATCCAGATAGGTAACAGTTCAGGTCCTTCAGCTTCCGTACTGTTACAACACTCCACTCCCCATCTTATTCACCTCTCACTGCCCTTGCAGGGCTGATTTCTCAGATTCCACTAAGACCTGGGTTTGTACGAAAGAGTGACAGGTCTAAATCAAAGACCACTTAAATAGGAACTTGAAGAATACATCTGTTCAAAGCTTATGGAATTCTTAACTGAAATCAGTACAGCAAAGCATACAAATATTAGTTTTTACTGGGGACCTAGAAATGGTCTCACTATTTAGGTCAGTTTCTGTGGCTCAACTAGAAGATATTCCCTAGATGCCACACGAGGGCACCATCTGACTGCAGACACCCAAGTACACAGGAGATTAGCAAAGAGAAGCTACAAAACAATACCCCTTTCCCACGCGTACCTTTTGAGTCAATCTAAAGCCTAAATGTGTTCTTTATTGTTTAAAAATATAGAACTCTTAACTTTGGCAAAGGCACATTTCCAGAAACACGGATATTGAATAGTAACCTAACTTGGTTAAAATTACATGTCCATGAATGTCAGGCTTGTCAATGACAGCTTTGTGTCCATCAAAAAGTCAAAGACAGGATTTGCTAGTGTGACAATCCACTGGGGTTCTTGGATACCACCTGTCTTGTCAACTATGATATGGATCATTAAGATTAATCACTATTCCTAAGTAGGTAGCTAGAAATATGTAAAACTACTAGAAAATGCTTTCCAAAAGTATTCTCTTTACATATAGAATAAAAACCTTCAGTTATTCAGCAGGCCTGACTCGAAATAGACTGTTTTACAAATAACTCCATTCAGCAAATGTGACAGGCTTTAACAACTAAAACAAAATAGTATTTTTAAAAAGGAACTTATATTAATTTAATCTGAAGATAAAGTGGGGTTGGTTTTCTATTACTTATTACCTGCAATGCTCAGGTCCTTTACCCCAAGAACAAAAGCAACAGGCAAAGACAACGCATTATACTGCTGGTTATACTGATTGTTATTTAAGTACAATTAAAAAACAAAAAAACAAAAAAAAAAAACAACAACTTACCTCCCACACTTTCATTCGAAAACAGTACAGTGTAAGAAAGGAGGAGGAAGAGGCAGATGCAGGCTATGAAACTGAGTATGACCCAATTAAATGGCTATACTTGAGGGAGGTGATGTACCACCAGCACTAAGGAGGGTTTAATTCTTGTGCCCATCCTCAGAGGCTACTGCTGCTTCTGTCACCAATTACTAGTGAGGGCCCTGTGGCAAACTGCATCCAAACCCGCAGTCACTGCACAGATGCAGGAACATGAGTCTCTGCAGATTGCAAATGAGGTTATTTACAAAAAGTCACTTAAAAGGATACAGTCTGTGAAATACAAGGAAACAATCAATTTTCTCCAATTCTGTAGAACTCAGCAGTTAAATTAAATAAAGGCATGGTTTTTCAAACTCTCTGGATAGTACACCTCCCTTGTAGGAGAAGGAAAACAAAAGGGAAAAAAATCATGGAACAGATAAGCCAGAAATAAGAATTGAGCATCCAGTGGCAAATTTATCTGTTTCTAAAAAACAGAGAAGTCAGACTAGAATCAAGTATGAAAACATGTTTACTAGTGGAGAAATGATCTTCTAGGAATAAGATAGCATATAAAATGGCTCTAGACCTACTGCAGCACATACTGCCTGCCTAAGGTATTTCTCCCTCATTTGCCAAGTCAATGACCATGCCAAATGACTGGCAGAGTATGGGAAAGAGTTCTCTCCAGGCAGATATGCCCAGAGTTCCAGTTATCACAAATACTTCAGAGGTGGTTGACATTTCTCAGTCTGTCAGTTCCAGTTTGTCTCCATTTTGGTTGTATAGCCTCTTGTTTTTGAACCAATTACTTAGTTTCCATTTACTAGATAGAGTTTTAAAATGTTACCTCTCAGAACCAAATGAACTAAAACAGGTTTAATCTGGCCAAATCAAAAGACTCTGGGTGCAAGGTAAGAGTTACTAAGAGTCTTTGCTCAGTCCTAAAGCTTTGATAGTAATTTCCTGACATAGGTGTAAATTTATTCAGTGGGTTTCCCCTCTTCTTTTTTTGTTGAGACTGAAAAGATGGGATAAATTTATATAGACTCTGACACTATCTAGTCTAGGGCTCGAACAAAGTTTGGGAAAATGCATGCCCCGAAAAAACATGAGAGGGGGGAAAGAAACCCAAGAATGGTTACCCTCAGGTATAATGTCATCTTGAAAAAAGGGTCTATTATTTCTTTTGTTTGAGGGAGAGACTCAAGATTTCTAACTTTCTGTTCTACATTATGTTAGGAGTCATCAATACTTACACACACCTACTTTTTGTTCAATGTCTGGTCTGAAATTAATTTTTAAGCAGGCTTCTCACAGATTCCATTTAAGAAATTAACTTGTTCTTATTAGGAGGCAGACCAAAAAAAAAAGTTCCCACCATTTGTTTAACAGACTCTTTTAGGAAGTACCGTATTTTTAGACTATAAGACACACTTTCCCCCAAATTTCAGGGGGAAAGGGGTGAGTCTTATAATCCGAATGTAGCCTGCTTGGCTCACCGGGAGGGGGGGGGCGCGGGGGAGCGGGTTCACAGGTTATTATATATTTTACCACATTTCTTGCTTCAACAAAATTTTCTCCTATTTTCCTCCTCTAAAACCTAGGTGCATCTTATAGTCCTAGAAATACGGTACTATGGAACCATCAAAAATACAGCTTATAACAACAACTTCTCCTGAGGTTTATTTGAAATTTCATAATCAATTCACTTAAGTAAAGAATTCTGGCCCTGGCCAGTGTGACTCAGTTGAATGGAGCATTGCCCCATAAACTCAAAGATCATGGGTTTGATTCCTGGTCAGGGCACATACCTGGGTTGCAGGTTCCATCCCTGGCTGGGGCATGTACAAGAAAAGCAGCTGATGGATGTTTCTCTCTCACATCAATGTTTCTCTCCCTCTCCCTCCCCCACCATGGTCCCTCTAAAATCAATTAGCGTGTCCTCAGGTGAGGATAAAAAAAGAAAAAGAATTTTAGAAACTCATTAGAAATAAACAGGAGGGGGTTCCAAGTTGCAAAACTGAAAAATTACCTTCTTGCCTAGTGCAATTCTGACAAAAAAACAAAATTGTGCAGAGCCCCCTTTTGGTATTTAACACATTGGTATTTCTTTCCCTAGTGCACATACAGAAACTTGTATCTACTGAAAGGTTCTCATCTACTCACAAAAGAAAATTAAAAATCTTGAAGAATGAAAGACCCAACTCACTACACATCACAAGGAAAAGATGCTAGAGGTGTGGCCTCCTATTCTAAGACGTAATTGAAATGAGGAAATATCACCTAAAGGTGTGAAAACTGATTGAATTAAAGAATATTAGCAATATTCAAAAGAATCATTTGCATATCTGCACATATAATAAGAAGACAAAGTGATGTCTACAATTGTGATTTTAGATGTTTTATAGTTTTAAGATGAGTTTACTAACAGATGCAGCCTGTTAGTAACAGGCACATCAGGTGTGTACAAATGACTCCTGACAAGTGTTTTAAAGTTTATTTTAGTGGGATAGGACTTCCTTTCCTTATAATGTTTATCATACTATTAATCTAATCCCCAGAGCTATCAGCTATCTTCTCTTTCCTGATGAAAATAAACTGGTCCAAGCCTCCAAAAAATAAACCTCCATGGAAAAATAATCAGATGTAGAGGTATGAAGTAAACAGCTCAAGTTTTTAAAAAATGCTCTTTCTTCCAAAGTAGATGAGAAATAGTATGTGCTGGCAGAGGAGAAAAGCAATTAGGCGAACAGTATGGCAAGGAAAGCTGATCTGGATTCGTAGCATTTGAAGAAACCTGGAGTATCTCACAACCCAACCTCCACTTCAAGCCAATCCCCATGCCCACAAGTATTTGACATTCACAGAAAGAGTCTAACAAAAGATAACCTCACTATACATTCACACCCACTTACCTCAGCCTGCGCTTCCTTGAACGAGAGATAGATCGACTTCGGGATCGAGACTTCGAAAATGAGCGAGAACGAGATCTTGATGCAGATCTTGAGCGAGAAGAACGAGATCCAGACTTTGATTTGTTTGTTTTTGACATCTCTGAAGAAAGGGTCAGTCACTTTTCAGTTAACACCTAATGTAAGAAAATAGATTCAAACAAATGAATGGGTGGGTCCCTTTGGAAACTTAACTTCTCTGGACTCTTAGAAACAAACAAACAAAAAAGATGAAATAACTGATTAAAAAAAAAAACACTCTGACCTTTCATCAAAGAGGATTTGACTCCTAAGCCAGTAAATGAAAAACCTGACATATAACTCAAACTGGGAAATGCTATAAAACACTGGCAAAAATGAGGAGAGCTAGCAACATTTGGTCTTTTCTTAATATGCAAACAAGTTCTGTGAACTAAGACAACCTGAAATGACCTGGGACAAGTTTGTCCCAGTTCTCACAAAAGAAACCATATGCAATGATATTTTGGTTATGATCTATCTTGGAAGTGGCACACACCTGATCATTTCTCTAATACGTGGACCCTGAAGTCATAAGGCATGTCCTTAACATTTACCTCCAAGGAAAAAGTTTTAAGCCCTGGCTGGTCCCAGTCAGGACACATGCCTGGGTTGTGGGTTGGGTCCCCCGTTGGGGGCGTGCAAGAGGCAACCAATCAATGGGAGGTATCGCTCCCATGTTGGTATTTCTCTCCCTCACTCTTTCCCTTCATTCCTCTCTCTAAAAGTAAATAATTTTTTTAAAAAAAGGAAAAGGTTTTAAAAGTGTTAAGAGTATTCTCAAATATTTTAATACCATAACATGAACATATTGTATCCTGTAAAATACAGGATATTAATTCATAAACATAGGACTAAAGTAACTTATAAAGTGAATCACCATTACCTTCTTGGCATCAACTTTCTTTTAGGGTTATTTTTTTCCCACGAAAGAGAATTTTCTTTTTAATCTCCCCCCACTACAGGAGTGAAGAGAGAGCCTCAGAGTTGCCCTGCCAGGTGACCACTGGGCTTGGTCAGCAAGGTGCATTGTCAAGGTGACTCATTTATTCTTCTTTATACACTACTAGAACTTTGGGCTTTTTCCAAGAAGCAAAAATTTAAAGTGCTAAAGCATCTGTCTTCCAAAGGCCAGGAAGAATAAGGATCAGTCGAAGATTACAAAGTTAGGAAATAGCCAGACCAGGCCAAAATTCTAGGGCTTGTGAAGGGAAAATAACTAATGAACATTTCACTCTCTCCCACCTCACAGACTGTTGTTGTTATTCAGATCTCAGCTCAAAAGCTATCTGCTCGGAGGTTTGCCCTGGCCACCCAATCAAAAGGAACCACCCAGTCTTTCTCTAGGGTCTAATCCAGTACCCTTGCTTTTTCTCTTCAGAGAACACAATTCAGTAATTGGAAACTATCCTGTTTACTTTTTTGTTTTTCCACCTTTATCCAACTACCAAGAGAAGGTAAGCTTTCTACCAGCAGAAATCTCGTCTTTCTTATTTACTTAACACCCAGAAGCATTAAAATAAAAGACAAATGGAGGCCAGCCTTGACACTTCCCTGAGCAGACAAAATCGGTCAGGCATACAACTAAAGCTTTATCCAACTCATTTTGCCAGACTGCCTTGACCTGGACCATTTCTTGCTTGTGCCTTTAGGGGGAAAAAAAAAATCAAACAAAACTTGGACTGTTTCCCAAGGTTTATATGAACCAACCACTGAATATTGTTATAATCAATCACTGAGAAGAATAACCACTGTTTTTTTCACCATATAAGCTGCTTTGTAACAACATACCCCGAATACTCATTCCATGTTTTGGTTGGAGTGCTCCTGGTTTGCAAATTGTGTTTTTGGTGTGTGCACAATAAACTTCTAATAATAACTGCTTCAGCCTTTAATTGGTTTTACTTCTGTTAATTATGAACCGCTTTTAAAGTGTTTTTTTTTTTTATGAACTTAATTTTATCCTCAAAGACGGCATCATTTTTTAAAAAAAGATGTTATTTATTTATTTTTAGAAAGAAGGGAGGGAGCGAGAAAAACATCGACTGGTTGCCTCTTGCACACCCCCACCTGGGGACCTGGCCCGCAACCCAGGTATGGGCCCTGACTGGGAATTGAACCAGCTAACTTTCAGTTCATAGGCCGACACTCAATCCAGTGAGCCACACCAGCCAGCGCCAAGGGCATTATTATATCACATTTTACAGATTTAAAACCAGCCAACCTGGCTCCAAGCCAGCATTCTTAACCACTATTATTCCACACAGAAGTCATTCACAGATCCATAGAACTAATGAATATGTATTGTCCCCACTCTTACCAAGTTTAGGACATGGTAGAGGAGGCAAAAGACAGACAAGCTGAAAGGTGATACTTGTTTCTAATTACTATATTCAAGTATTAAGTTTGAATTTTAAGAACTTCTGGAAAGGTGAAAAGTCCAGGAAGCTGCTGTAGCTCCAGCTTGAGGGGGAAATAACCATTACATCTTAGAGACACAATTGAGCGAGGTCTGAGAAACTGCTAGTAAGCCAGGGACAAGGGGTGATGAGGAAGAGGCTGCTTAATGAGGACACCACAGACCTATATAGTCTAGATCCTGCCAAAAGGATCCAACTGTTGTGTGCTCTGAGGGTCAAAGATACTTCAATTTGGAGCAGATTGTTGGCAGCAGTGTCATTGTACAAAGCCAGGGTAGGGGGATAAGTTACTCAGAGATAGGAGGTGGGGGTGTAATGAGCAATTTACAGAAACTGAATGCTGAAAATACGTTTTGTTTTGCTGGTTGGCCTTCAGCATATTTTGGGATTCTCCAGGTTCATTCTTGCTGAATGGCTTTTTTCTGTCCCAAGTTTAGGGATATCTTTGCCTAGTAACATCTCTGTCCCATCTTCAATTTTAGCTTGGGCCAGAAATAAAAATCTTTTAGATCAGTTACACAACAGGTGGACAGCATCAAACTTTAAAAGAAAAAGAAAGGGCAATAGTTAGTGGAAAAGTAACCCTCAGAAACTGGAAAAATAAGAAGTTAATTTTCATTAAGAGAAAAAGTTGTCACCTAAATACACACAGAACTGAACTTAACACATCTACGTATTTTACATTTACCAGAATTGACAAGTACACTTCAAGAGTGGCAATACTGCAACACTACCCCCACTCATACTCCTGGAACTTCTCTAATGTGAATTAAAAATGACTTATTTTTAGCTTTGGCCGGTGTGGTTCAGTGGATTGAGCAGTGGACTGTAAACCAAGGGGTCACTGGTTCGATTCCCAGTCAGGGCACATGCCTGGGTTGCAGACCAGGTCCGCACTTGGGGGCACACAGGCAACTGCATGTTGAGGTTTCTCCCCCTCCTTTTCTCCCTTTCCTTCTCCTCCCTCTAAAAATAAATACATAAAAACCTGTTAAAAAAAATATTTGTCTACTTTTAGAGAGAGGGGAAGGGAGGGAGAGAGAGGGAAACATCGATGTGAGAGAGAAACATCAATCGGCTGCCTCACACACACCCCCCAACCAGGGACAGAACCAGCAGCACTGGCATGTGCCCTGACTGGGAATCACGCCAACGACCTTTCATTTTGCACGACGACACCCAACCAAATGAGCCACACTGGTCAGGGCCGAAAACTAATTTTAAAAATATCATTATACCTTGAGAATTAAGTGGAATAACTTTGGATGATACAAACCACAGCTGCAAATAAGTTAAGTGAAACAATTCATTCAAGAGGCCTTTATCTAGGCAGTGGGTAAACAATGCTAAATAAAAGTAGACTTGGTCCTTGCCTTCCCGGAGCTTCTAATCTAGGTACACACAGACAAATAAGTAAGCAAGCAAACCTGCAGGTACAAATTCTGGTTAAGAACTAGGAAGAAGACAAAAAAAAACATGCTGGCAAATACATGCAGCGTGGTAGTCATGTAGATAGGATGGTCAAGCGGTGACATTAAGCTGCTACCTGAAGATGAAGCAAGAATAAGTTGGAGAAAAATACAAAAGAAAAAAAGAAAGAAAAATGGGAACAAATTACACAGTGGTCAGCAATGTGTGTGGGTTTTCTATGCAAAAACTCATATAAGAGGTTTAATTCATCTTATTTATCTTCAGTAATTTAATGTTGACACTCCACAGCTGTTCTCATCTGTATTTTGTTAATCATTATTCAGGCCGAACATATTTTCATAGCAGTTTACTATTTTTTTTTTAAAAGACACCTTGATAGAGCAAATTTGTCCACTATGGTGATACAGCAACATTGTAAATTGTAAAGACAATACCAATAAAAGATGTTATCTGTCATTCTTTATATTCAAACAGTATCTTCATATCTTAGAAAAATTATCAAATAGAATCCAAGTCTTAACCATAATTGTTCAGAAGTCTGTATCTGTTTTGGACCATAAGCCTTATTCGTAATAATTAAAATAATTTTCTAATTTAAAAAAAGAAACAAAAGAGCAAGTCATACAAAAAGTATCCAAAAGGTGTGAAGTTTCTTCTCTCAATATACACAAATATATAATATATATTTTAATATAAGGTAGAGAATATCATAACTAAAGCCAGCTAATCAAATTACCAAAATTCACTCAAAACCACTCACAATTCTATTTTGAAGGCCTTCAAACTTCATACAGAGCTTTTCCCACTTCTGACATTCCTTCCGTGTCCGTGCTCGAAAAACGTAACAGGAAGTGAGACAGACAACTATCTCAGAAATCAACTTAGTACCTTTTACATGTTACAAGTCCCTAGTATTTGGTTTCTGTTCAAACTATAATCTCCCCAAAAGGAAGTCTTGCTTCTTCAACAATGCCTACTCTGTTGGGAACCACCCTGCCTGGTTTCAGAAACTGTAACCCCCCCCACCCTCCTGGCTAAGGCTGAGTAAAAAGACTTTGGGACCATAAGCCACTTAGGAGCCGTAGCTTATCTTCTTTGCCAGGGGCGCTTCAGCACTTTCACCTCACCCTGCCTGGCCCTGGGTGGGTGACTGGTTAGTCAACAACAGGTAAGATTCCTCAAAGGAGGGACGGCCTAAGACAAGGACAGTCGAAAAGGGGCCCTCAGGAAAGGATTTGGGGGTACAGAAAAAGGGGGTGATGGACCCCTACCCCTCGGCTTTGACATAGCCTGAGTTCTCATTCTGTCTGTAAGAAGTCCCCTAATCTCTTAGCTGCCTTACTTCCCTGCCTGATTTAAGCCTGAAACAATGCTGGGGGTAGGTAGGGCCCTGTGCTGGAAAGGGTGGGTTCCCTGAGGCCATCAGGTCTAAGAAAGAATGCATAAAACCCTATGAAACCTACTTTGCTAATGCCCTCGATTTCTCTGAATGTTATCTACTATTTAATCATTTCTCCTTGACAATGATTGATGAGCTTTATGTATACAACCTGTATTCCTATGCAAATTGAACCCAATAAAAGCCCACTGAGGAACAGGTTTGTGGCCCTTCTCCTTTGAGAGATCAACCACCTTTCCTCCCCAAGCAGATTACGTCTTGGTAGACTTATTCTCTTGAGGGGAGGGCCTGTGGGCGGAGCCCCCCCCACTACTTTTCCTGGCTGGACATACTATTTCATTAAGAACTTTATGAAAAAGTACTGTTCCTACAGAACTGTGAGCATAATATGATGGCTCGTGGCTATGACATGTGATGTGTGGTAAAAATATGTCCTCTCAACACAACTATTTTGGGTAAAAAGATTCTCACAATTAAGATAAGGTAGCCACGTTCCTACACCAGCATTTTAAAAGAATCCACCTAGTGACCAATACTATCTATTTGATAGCAATAATCAACACTTAATATTTATTAATAGGAGGGATCAAAACCAGAATTATCTTCTGGAGGGCAGGGTCCTTGTAGTATAGGCTCCCCCCACCCCAGGTGAGTGTTCTAGGAAACCATCTGTAACAGTGTACCAGCTGGCATTGTTGTGAGAGGCTGCATTTGGCTTCAGTGGATTTTTCTGGAGGACTCTTTCAATGCATTAGCCCATTTCACAAAGGGTGATTTACAAGTCCACCTGCCCACACCACACTGAGCGTTCAGCAGTTTTTGACCCAAAACATGTCCCACCTTCCTTTACACACCCAGATCTTCCCCCATGGACTTTTCTTTGTTTCCTGGATGAAAGGAAGTCCTAACACAGAAACACTGTGCCATGTGGAAGAAGTGAAATAAAAAACAGCAGAAGCACTAAGGCATCAAAATCGATGATTTCAAAAACTGTTTTGAGCAATAGGAAAAATGTCAACAGGTGTACTGCATCAAATGGAGAGTACTTGGAAGGTGACTGAAGTTTAAACATATAAGAATACACAATTTTTAATAAATTGTGGGAGGAGTAGGGGGCTAGTCCTCCCTAGTATTATGTGTTTGGCATGTTAGGATGCAGAAATACTAAGACCTAGTTCCTAAAGTGCCAGTTAAGGGCCTGGTATGAACCCAATATCCTCAAGTTTGTAACAGTCTTCAGATGACGTGGTTTCATACCCATGTTATCACCCTCTTTGCCAATGAATTAATTCCTGTTTGTTCTCCTTCATTGTCATACTCAAAACTTAATGTGATTCTCCAAATGTGGCCTTATGTAGAACTATTTAGGCTCTATTAATGTGTTCTAAGATTTCTCTTTCTGGTAGCCACACCTCGTGTTTTGGCTCTGAGTCACTAAGTGCTGAAGTCCTTTTTCATAACTCTTTCAGATGCAAGATGTCCTCCTTCTCCATCCTATATTTATAAAACTGTTGTTTTATGCCCACCCTTTTATTTGAAATCCAAGTGTAGAATTTCAAACAGTCCTTTGAAATCATTTCAGATACAATTTCGTCACTTGGAGCAAAGGTTCATTTTCAAACTGCAGAGCCAGTTGGGACGCAGTTTCCAGTCCCACCACCCTTTTCAAAGCCCAAGCCTCTCCACCCAAACCACTTGTCTAATTATCAGGCACATCAATGGTCCTTGAAAGAACATAGCTCTCGAAGAAGAGACACATTTTATGCAAAATATAATGCAACAAAGATCTTAAGATATATAATTACATGGCCTTTATAGCATTAAAAACACAGATCTTACTTTTCAACTCCAAGAAAAAGGAATAATGTTGGCAGAGAAGGTCAAAGCAAGCTTCTCTAAATCAAAACCCCTCCAAGATAAGAAAGACTTACATTACCCCTCTGCCCTTTCACACCGGCTACATTTCTTCTCAGTGTACCCAGTGCTACCCCACGCCAGCATTGGGCTTGGCACGTGAGAAACGTCTGCTGACTTCACCAGAACACACACTTTGGGAGTACTGACTATAGTTTGCCCCATGTTTGGAATGTTGTAGGTAGCCTACTGAGAGGTTACATTTGGCAGGAGATTGGGTCTCTAAAATTAAGTAGTGCCAAATAAAGCCTCTCAATAAGCCACCCTGGGGTTCCAGCATGGCAAACTACTTGGCCAGAATACACAGAAACCACACTAGTAGCCTTCAACCCGTAAATACTAGGCTTATATTCAAAAAGGTCTCATCAGAAAATACTTAACTGTTTATTTTTATAGAAAGAAGATTCACTACCAGTAAAGCAAATAAAAATGTAAGGCAAAATAATACTATAACCCGAAAAGTCCTTTAAAGCAATTTTTTTTTTTTAACTTTTAGAGAGAGGGGAAGGGAGAGAGGAGGAGAGGGAAACAGCAATGTGCCAGAGACACATCAATTGGTCACCTCCTGCACGCCCCCAACCATTAATTGCACATCAGCAACCCAGGCATGTGCCCTGATGGGGAACTGCACCAACTACCCTCTGGCCACAGGCCAGCACTCAACCCACTGAGCCACATCAGCCAGGGCTTAAAGCTCTCTCAACCCATGGAAGGATATGGAAATTGAGTTGGGCTAAGAAATTAATGCCTATGGCAAACAGTTTGAGTTCTGGATATTTACACATGGCTTTTATTAAACTGAATTTATTGGGGTGATATGGGGCAATAAAATTATGTAGGTTTCAGGTATACAGTTCTATAATACATCACTTGTATATTGTATTGTGTATCCACAACCCCAAGTCTCCTTCCATCACTTTTATCCCCCCATACCCTCTTCTACCTCCCTACATCTAAGTGCTTTGAATGGCTTCACTACTGTAATTTAATGTCTGTATAGGACTCTGCTGGGCAAATCACTCTTTTTATTTCCTTTTCTCATTCCCATTAATATCAAACTTACTATCTCACGGGATATATTCAATTTCAAGAGATCTCATGTATCTCAAAGGGCATATCAGAGCATTCTCACGGCGTTAACTCTCACTTCAATGTCCACATTACAACCAATGTAAGACCAAACCATGTTCGACATATTCTGATAAACACTAGCCTCTTCTGCTAGCAGCACCTGCTTCCCTATAGCAAAAGCAAAGAAGTACCTTTATCATCAAACTTTCATTACTAAATGTTACTCCAAGGTACCATGACAGAAAGGCCAAGTATTAATTCAAGGAAGCAGAAGTGTTAAAGGTCCCAAGTAAGATCTTAGCCTAAAGAATTTGAGGACAGTTAATAAATACCACCCTTTAAAAGAAAACTCATGGTCAAAAGAAAGGTTAAGAACTATCGCCTATGGAAATCTTCCCAAGAAATAACCCTCCAAAAAGAAATGCAAAAATCTCAACATGAGATGGAATCCTTTTGGGAAAATCTCTAATTTAATATGTAAATATCATTAAGATACACTAAAATGCCAAAATGTGAATCGCCTATGATGAGTTTATAAACACACAAGTTTTAGAAATACTGAATACTGAAAGCAGGAAATAGAAGTTCAGAGAAAAAGGTGGCTATGATTTTATGACCCGTAATAATTATCTAAAAAAAAATATCCACCTAGCCCTTGCCAGTGCGGCTTAGTTGGCTGGAGTGTTGTCCCAGTCACCAAAAGGTTATAGGTTCAATTTCTGGTCAAGGCATGTTACTTAGGTTTCAGGTTCAATCCCCAGTCAGGGCGCATATAGGAGGCAACCAATCAATAAACCTAAAAGTTAACCAAGTCAAACAAAAAGACTTTTGCCCTGCTTCTGGCTGACACAGGCTGAGGGGTGGCAGTGCATTTGTATCTAGCAATGTAAAGTTTATGGATAGAATATTTACGTTGACAATAGGGAGAATGACTTTAAATTGGACTCTCCTGAAAGGCAGGGAGACATCATTTCCTCAAGCAAGATAATTTAGCTACTCCGCTTTGACTGACTTAATAAAAACATCTAGCTCCTCCAGCTCTGTATCTTGAATATGTTCATCAAACTCTTGTAACTTGAATTTAGTCTCTCGATGGACCTGTCTACCAGAAAAGCATGCCCTAGGCAAATAATGGCTTTCCTGGTAGGCCTGTATCCACTGGAAATTGAGTCCCTGGTACTTTATCAATAACAATTGCTAACATTTACTAAGATGTGCCAGACGAGAAGCTAGAAACCGTCAGCATTATCTCATTTATATACACAAACCTCATTAAGTACCATGTTCTATACCTGTTTTACAAAAGCGGAAGTGACTTACAAAGTCGGTAACTTGCTCTCCCCCACCACAAAGTTCCATATAGCTCGTTAAGTTCAGAATTCAAACAATAATATTATGCTGGAGTCACCATTACCCTTATGGGCTATCCCGATGGTATACCTCACCCATCAGTCTCTTGTGAATTTGATCAATTAAAAATAAAAATCTATCTCAAAAGCATAACTACCTTGAACCACAACAGCTCAGATGCTTAATCAAAGCAGCCAACAGCTCTCTTCCCCTACCCCTATCTCTAACTCATTACATATGCAAAAAATGGAGATAGGCTCTGCCGGAAATCTGACTCAGAACATCCAGTACGAAAACAAGTCCCTTGCCAAAGACAGCAGGAATGTTTCTGCTGCAGATAATTTCAGAGAGCCTAAACTAGGAAAGCTACAGCCAGTTATAGAGAACAAAGAGCTTTGTGTAACTAGAGACTAATACCAAAAAGCATGAACATAATGACCAAAGGTAAAAAAATGGTCCTTGCTTGGAAAAGGATCCATCCTTCAGAGGGGCAGCTCTATGCCAGCCTCTTTCTGGGGGGATTCCCTGCTCTAGAATGTACCTGTTACACCAGGACTTTCAGTGCAGCACTGTTCTCAAGATTAATCAGAACACAGCAGAAAAATAGTGTGAAAAGTTAGAACAGTAAAACTTCCTTCCACACATCCCCTGCCTTCCCAGTCCTAGGCAACCACACTAATCCATGTTCTGTCACTACACATTTGCCTGCACTGCACACTTCATATACATGGAATCACAGAGTATGTGGAGTTCTGTGACTGGCTTCTTTCACTTGGCATGTTTTCAAGACTCACCAGTGTTGTAGCATGTTATCAGCAGTACATCAATCACTTATGCCAATACCACAGTCTTGATTGCTATAGCTTTGTAGTACTTTTTTAAAAAGATTTTATTTATTATTTATTTTTAGAGCGAGGGGAAAGGAGGGAGAAAGAGAGGGAGAGAAACATCAATGTAAGAGAGAACATGGATCGGCTGGTTGCCTCTTCTGTGTGCCCCGACCAAGGACCACACCCACAACCCAGACATGTGCTGACTGGAAATCCAACAGGTGCCCTACTGCTTTTGTGGGATGACAACCAAGCAAGCATTCTCCAACTTCTTCCTTTTTCAAAATGGAGATCTTATGGAGGGTTAGCAACAGAGGAGTGGGAGGAGGAGAGAGGGGGGAAAGGTACAGAGAATAAGTAGCATAGATGGTGGGTAGAAAATAGGGGGAGGGCAAGAATAGTGTGGGAAATGTAGAAGCTAAAGAACTTATGACACATGGACATGAACTAAAGGGGGGGAATGTGTGTGGGAGGGGGTGTGCAGGGTAGAGGGGAATGATGGGGGAGAAATGGGACAACTGTAATAGCATAATCAATAAAATATATTTAAAAAACCCAAAAACCGGTTTTAGCTATCCTAGTTCCCTTAGAAATTTCCTGGTGGTCAAGAAGCAAATGATGAGAGATAAACGATACATGCACACTCTCCTTTGGGGAGCAGCCCACATCATTCCCTTTTCTTTCTTCCTCCACTTCCTTCTTCACAGGCACAAGTCTCCTAAACTCTAAGGTGATGGGCAGCTGGCAGTCTGTCCCATGCTTATCCCCTAATCCTGTCCCTAAAGCCCCCTTTTCTCTGACTTCCCAGGGCACTCAGGCAGCCCAGCCTAGGCTCCCCGGTGGCTTCTTCTATGCTAAGCCCTTTCTTGTTTCACTGTCCCCAGCTTTTTTTTTTTTTTTTAAGATTTTATTTATTTATTTTTAGAGAGGGGAAGGGAGGGAGAAAGAGAGGAAGAGAAACATCAATGTGTGGTTGCCTCTTACGTGGCCCCCACTAGGGGCCTGGCCTGCAACCCAGGCATGTGCCCTGACTGGGAATCGAACCTGCGACCCTGTCCCCAGCTTTAATAAACACATCCTCATAGTGTCTCCCGCCTGCCACGCCCCCCCCCCCCCCCCCCCCGCACACACAGAGATAGATGCAGCCCTGGCCTGGTGGTTCTGTTGACTAAAGTGTCATCCTGATACGCCAAGGTTGCAGGTCCAATCCCTGGTCAGGGCACATACAAGAGTCAACCAATGAATGTTATCAGTGGGTTGAACAATAAATTAGTTTCTAAGACCAATAAACGAAATTAAAACTAAAGAAAAAAAAAAGAAATTCACAATTTGCAAAGGAATGTAGGCAAAGCTATGGGACTGATTTGTGCTCTGTATGCCACCGGGTAGAGTTAGGGGTAGGAAAGCAGAGCTCAGGTGAAATATTAAACATGTTTACTGTTTTATGCTTTTCTCAGGAGGTTAATGCTCTCCTGTGTAAAGTGGAGGAGGAAGAGGGAAAGAGAATCAAAAGCAGCTGTGGGTATCTCTAGGGTAAAAAAAATCATTAATAAAATTCTCAAACTTTAGTGAATTATATGGAATTTGGTAGAACTTGCTTTAAAAATGTGTAATACATAGGTACAGGTGTATGTATAAGACATATCTATTCCCTGACCAGTGTGGCTCAGTTGTTTGGGCGTTGTCCCAGAAAACGAAAGATTGCTGTTTCAATTCCCAGTCAGGGCACGTGCCTGGGTTGCAGCAGGGTCCCCAACTGAGGTGCATGCACAGTCAACTGACAGATGTTTCTCTCACACATCAATGTGTCTCTCCCTCTCCTCCTCCCTCCCTTCTCCTCTCTAAAATCAATCAGTAAATAAAAGACAGATCTATATAAGCACTAAAGCAAACTATAAACAATGGTTACCTCTATGGAGCATGAAGAAAGGTATGAAAAGGAAGGGGACAGAAAGGATGGAGCACTGCTTCTTACTTTATGTGTAATTGTTTAGCTAGTGATTACAGGTGACTTCCTACATCATGCTAAAAAATGTTGGTGACATGCATAGTTAATGGTGTTGCCTCTTTTATCTGTAATGGAGAATTAAAACACCTACCTACTTTTTTGTAAGATATTTAAAAAATCTAAAATAGTAATTCCCACAGCCCTAAATAAATAAAACTGCAACTTAATCACTAAAAGTCCATTTTGGGGGACCTCACCACAATGGAGCTGTTTTGTTCTTTTATAACTTTAAATACAGTTAAGAAAGGCTAGCCTTATAGCCAACTGGGCTCTATTTTTTAAAAGTGATTTTTATCAAGGAAGGGTTGATTAAAACACACACAACAGTAGAAAGGCGTAGTGTAAACCCAAGTGTGCCCATCATCCAGCTTCAAAAATCATCAACTCTCTGCAGGTGGGCTCTACTCATGGTCAAAATCCTAGTAATTTCGTGTGGATACTGACAGTCTCCACAACTGTTTTCTCATTTCTTTTCCCTAAAAACATCAGAGAATCCTGACATTAAAAACCCAAACAATGAAGGAACCAAATGGCTCACCCTCTACATGCTTCTCCATTTGTGCTCTGCAACTAAGTCTAAAAGGAGAATCATTTATCAGCAAATAACAATCACTCCAATTTAAATTCAAACACATTTTGCCCTGGCTGGTGTAGCTCAGTGGATTGAGCGTGGGCCTGTGAACCAAAGGATCGCGGTTCGATTCCCAGTCAGGGCATATGCCTGGGTTGCAGGCCAGTTCCCAGCATGGGACACATAAGAGGCAACCATACATTGATATTTCTCTCCTTCTCCCTCTCTCCTACCCTTCCCCTCTAAAAATAAATATTAAAAAAATAATAATAAAAATAAATTCAAACACATTTTAAGTAAATTCCAAGTACAATGTTAAACTATCTCCTAATTACAGTACGTAAGTAATCCAAAATACCAATCCCTATGTGGGCTGTTTCATCAACTTGTTTTTAGAAGTGTGAATATTTCTTAACAGCTGAGAAAAATATTATGAGAGAGGAGAAAATACACATTAATAAACTACATCTTTTAAATTTTTGATTCTAGAAATTCTTATTTATTTATTTATTGGGAAGGGAAGGGAAGGGAGAAAAGAGAGGGAAAGAAACATCCATGTGTGGTTGTCTCTCACACACCACCCCACTGGGGACCGGGCCTGCAACTCAGGCATGTGCCCTAACTGGGAAATGAACCGGCGAACCACTGGTTTGAAGGCTGGCACTCAATCCACTGAGCCACATCAACCAGGGCTATTAAACTACATTTTTTGGTTAACAACCCCAAAAAGCTAAGGCCTGTAAGTCCACAGACTCCAAAATCCACTATAAAAATTGTGAGCTCACTTCCAACTGCTTGTTTGGCATACACAGAAATATTTAACATTGTAAATTTTTTCACCAGTGTGCTTTTATGCAAGCCCTGAAAATAACTTTTATCAATGAGACATATTTCGGTTCACTTATGTTAACAATAGACCTGTTTACAAAACAAATTCTCAACTGTCCTTAATAGTTGTTGTCAGGCTAGAGTGAATTCAAAGGAGGAACCAGCTCCACAAACTTTACCGCAAAATTCAGCACTGGGTCTCCTGTGTTCAGAACCAGGAGGTTAAGGGACAATGATAAAACCTACACCCCCAGAGAAACTGTATCTGGCAATTGATTCTTATGTCAGGGTAACTGCAGAAACAAAAGGCCCCATTATGTGTATTTTTCCACTATATTAAAAAAATAAAACAACTTATGTTAGCTATTCATGGACACATGGATAATTTTTCTAAGTGAGCACTAAGTAGTTTCCCTGAGGGTAAGCTCTGAAGAAACTTAAAAGTACAGTAATTAAGGAATGGCAAGCCTGGCATAAAAGCACACATGGATTATTTTATAATAATAAAGAGTTTCTTCCCCAAGGTCAAGAATATTGCCAATGTGGGAAATACTGGGCCAGTTCGTATCCACAAAGGTTCAATTTTAAGCCCTCCAAAAAATCCACCTCTGTTCTTCCTTTTCTAGCCTTAGTATTTCTTTGGATGGCAAACAGGAACAGAGTTGTCTGTCTCTTCAAAAATTCATACCAAACTGCAGAGCAAAAAAACCCCCAAAACACCAATGATGACTTTCAGCTGTCACTTCAAACTTGAGGAAAAAGAGTAATTCCTTTCTAACACTATTGCTACTTACTCTGAATGCTGTGGGCTGTTCTGATCTGTTCTGACAGAGGTCGTCTCCAAAAGCTACCCAAGGCCTTGCCTCTGAATATTCTCAGGTATTCTGTGGGTGCAGACTATGGGCTCCTGTCTATCCAGCAGGGACCCCACCCTTTTCTCTTCTTGACTTCCCTCCTTCAAGCCCCAGCACCAACCATCAACTAAAACAACAGATGCTTCTCTAGTATTCTGTTCGGCTACTGCAAATTGCTTTCTTTGCTCCCACCCCTGTCACCCAAACATATCAAGACCCCTGGGGGAGGGCAGAACTGATCTTTTTTCACTGCCAATGGTGAACAACGAAAACTTTTAAAAAGCTTGCTTTTGCCCTGGCTGACATAGCTCAGTGGATTGAGCACGGGCTGCGAACCAAAGGGTTGCAGGTTCGATTCCCAGTCAGGGCACATGCCTGGGTTGCAGGCCAGGCCCCTAGTGGGGGCCATGTGAGAGGCAACCACACATTGATGTTTCTTTCCCTCTCTTCCCCTCTCTAAAAATAAATAAATAAAATCTTTTTTTTAAAAAAAATAAATAAATAAAATAAAAAGCTTGCTTTTTTTTAAGTTGGCACTAAGCAACTGTTCAAGCACCTTAGATGAGAGAAATTAACAAAACCAAAGTAATACTCCCAATAAACCCAGAAACCCTTATTGGGAGCAAGTTTTTACCTCTCTGTACCTATTTTTTCATCAGTAAAATGAGGACCTGAAATAGCTCTATCACTGAAAAAAAAAAAAGTTTGCATAAACCGAGCAGGACATTCCTTATCCCTACTTTAGCCATGTCCTAAAAGAGGAATTAAATGGTAAGTGTTAAGGCTTTTGCTTTTCAGAAAGAATTACCCCTCCACTCCCAATCCCATCAGCTGTGAAATTTATTTGTGAAAAAAATAATTTATGATTCATATCATAGTCTACTCCTTCATAAAAACTAGCCAGTCTGCCTGAAAGTAGATAGATATTAGCTGATCAGGGGCTCAGCCACTTACCTTCTGACTATACTTAAATTTTAATTACTTGCATTGGGAGCAATCCACCTACACTAACAAACTCAGGCAGCACCAGCCTCCCTTGGGAAATGTGAGTTCCCAGCACCAGTCAGGACTCTGCTACAGAGACTCCCGCCAGGATGTGGACACTGCTGCTAGCTTCTTTCCTTCCCACAGGCCCAGCAGGTACCATCTCCTTCCTGCTCTTCAGAGACTAAATTAGTTTCTCATCCCAGTGACATGGCAAACTCCACCCCTTCCATGTTTCACTTTTTAAAGGAACAGGACCATATTACTTCTCAGTAACTCGTAAAGGTAGGAAAAATTCAATGAGAAATATATTTTCAATTTGACACAGAATACAGCACGCAGAGGGGCATTAATTATTTCAGGCTTTACTTCCAGAATCAGTTTCATAAACTTTTATTATTTAACACCAGAAAAAATAGTAAATAATTAAAGATATTGAAAACCAACCTTTGCTGGGAAATCCCTTTATTCGTTCTTTCAATTGAACCTCTGTTTCTCTCTCAGTCGAAAATGAGAACGTACAAAAGTCTTAAAACACCTGGGATATTACACAATATTCACAGAAAGCAAACAGTGCTTGAAAAGCACTATTACTATTACTGTTACATAGCCACCCAATTTGTGGTACTGTGTTACAGCAGTCCTAGCAAACTAATATGGGAGTTCTACACTACCCTTGCAATTTTCTGTAGGCTGGACACTATTCTCAAACAAAATTTTTATTTGGGGGAAAAAAAAAAAAAGGAGTAACAGTGTCTATACTGACAGTTACGAAGACCAAGGTAGATAACTGGGAAATCCCTGCTCAATGAAAATGGAACCCATAATACCAACACACAGTAAGCAATGAAGTTAGGACTAGAATTCAGGTTTCATTCAGTGTTTTCCATAATATGTTACTTCAAGATGGGTGTAAAAGTGGGCATAAGTGAGGGAATATGTGGAAACAAATACTCAACCTAAAATGTACTGTCCCAAATGGACAGAACCCTCGTTGAGACTCATTTTATAATACTGGACCAAGTTCTGCAAGTAGAAGTAGCTTTACCCTCCCAAAAAAAGAACTTGGTTCAAATCTCGGCTCTTCCATTCATTAGATGAGTAAGATACTCTCTCAATCTTCCAAAAGTGACTTATATGTCACAAGATCCGCATGGGAATTAAATTAAATGTGTGTGTAAATGCCTGGCATACAGCAGGTGAGCTCCATAAGATACATTTACCTATAACTGTAACCCCAGAGTGAGACCAGAACTTCTCTGACAGCAAACGGATTTGACCACTGATTCCATTTTCTTGCTATTAGTAATAAGCAATGAGATCTCCCTACACAGAACAATAAAGTGTTTTATACCTTTACTGGCTGAACTGGTGAATGCTGTGCTGAGGAGGTGTATAGAAGCAAGAGAAGGTCCTATTCTAAGGTCTTGACCTTTGGAGAAAAAAAACCCTTTGCTGCTGGATGTTAGCAGGGATAAACAACAGCAACTTGAGGAGCCATTCATCTGGAAGTCATTCATCAAAATATCCCCAATGTGGGCAACTTTTATCTTCTGAGGATTTGTTCAATGGATGTCGATGAAGCTCAGGATCATCTATGCAATTAAAACCTTATCACCAGAGAAACAGAATGAACAGCACTGCATAGTCAGCAGCTTAAATAATCTCAATTCACCCCAGAGGCTCCTCTCCTGTATCCCCAGGGGAAGGTAACAGCAATTTTGGTTCCTGTTTTAAATAGACGTGTTATCATTGGGGAACATTTTCTTCTCATTTTTTTAAGAGGAACTCTCAGCTTTTCTAACTTAATAATAAAGAGACTAATGCCTATGGCTTCCTTCCAGCTCTAACTATGGCGAACCTTTTAAAAAACTAAATTAAACTGCTAATCATGACACTTAAGTATGTATACTTTTTAAAAAACATATTTATTTTTTAGAGAGAAGAGAAGGGAGAGAGAAACAGAGGGAGAGAAACATCAATGTGTGGCTGCCTCTCAAACACCCCCCGCTGGGGACCTGGCCCACAACCCAGGCATGTGCCCTGACTGAGAATCAAACTGGCGACCCTTTGGTTCACAAGCTGGCACTCAATCCACTGAGCCACACCAGCCAGGGCAAGTATCTATTTTTTTAAATGAAATTATTAGTAACATCTTGGCCTGAACCAGTGGCCCATACTGTAACCACCTACAGAGCTTTCTTTTAAAAAGCCCACCTATCAAGCTTCTTATCCAGAGTACCACGAAATGGATTCAGAACCAGTGGCTGATGGCCATCATCTGCAGATCCCAAGAACCAGGATTATGGTCTCTCTTCACCGAGTAATCATCCCACCACTGACACACAGACATCACTGTTTACATGGAGTTCTACATAAAGATGTTTACAACTCTGTGAAGAGAAATAATTTGTCTGACATGTTTTACAGACACTGGTCTTTTACAGGATCAAATTATCTTATTCAACCAAGTCTATCGCACAGAGGTTTAGAGGGGAAAAAACATTTGCGTGTTTATATCATTTTATGTTCATCTATCACTGCTTCGAATGTTTGCAATGTAGGAGGGTATAATTCAATAACTAAATTTCATTAATTTATTTGCTCCTTCAGAAGTATGAATGAGCTCTTAAAGTTGCACTGTCCAATACATACGTGGAGCACATATGTACTGAGCATGTGAAATGTGGCTAGTCTGAAGATGAACTGTAGACACAAAATAAATACTGCAGCATTTTAAAGACTCAGTACAAAAGTCAGAACGTAAAACACCTTAACTATTTTTATATTAATTACATGTTGAAAGGAGAATGTGTTGATATATTACATTACTTAAATCATTAAAAATTAATTTCATGTTTTAAAAATGAGGCTGCTAGAAAACTTAATTACATGTGATTCACATTAAACTTCTCTTGACAATGCAGTCCTAAAAGATAATAATAATTATGTCTTTTCAAATGCTGAAGTTTTGAACCTAATTCAAAATTACTTAGTCACTTTTAAATTTCTTATTTTTGAAGTTTCTTGTCTCTATCCACTAAGACTCTCCTGTTGAGGTCACTATCTAATGTCTTTCCATTTTACATTTGTATTTCACCAGATAAAGAAAAAAAGAGATGTCTTAAACACAAACAACTCTACATAAGAAACAAAAAACGATCCCAAGATCTATCATTTTGAATCTTACCAGTCATCTGAATTTACAAAGGAAATAAAAAAGAACCCAACCTGTTGCTTCCATTTAAAATAAACTGATTAAGGCACTACTCAAAGTTATCTAAATCTGGAAGACAACTACCCCAAAATCAAGTAGATCCAAACACTCAGCCAGAACCTAGTTCGGATACATGTGATCAGTGCTGCCCCTCTCTTAACTATCTACAGTCTATAATTATTTCCTGGGACATCTTATATAGTTTACAGTTGCTTTTTAAAGAAGGAACAAAACTGAATTCATCATATTTATATGTGAAAGCTCTGGCTTACCATAGTTTCAAAATTCTAAATGATGTGGCCCCTGCCTACATCTCCATCATCATCTCAAGCCACTGTCTTCCCCTCTCAATCCCTCTCCCTGAGCCACAATGGGGCCTTCTTTCTTTTCCTAAACAAGCCGGGTGTTTAGTGTGTGAGCACCTTTACATTTGCCACTGTCTCCACATAAACACTCTTCTACATTCTCAAGCATGGCTGGCTCCTTTCTCATCCTTCAGATCTCAGGTCAGCACCAGGTCTTCCTTTAGTATATTATCTAGTGAAACCTCACTGCTCCCTCACCCCCAAGTTATCTTATGCCCCTATTTTTTCCTAGCACTCAGGAAAATCTGAACTTGCTGTATCTGCCCCTTCCCAAACTAGAAAGTGAGCTTCTAAGAACAGGGGTCCTGTCTGTCGTGCTCACTGCTGGTGTCCCTAACACAGAGAACAAGCATAGTAACAAGTACTCAAGCGTCTAAAGACTGAATCAGAAAGTCAAAAGCTGCCTTAAAAGACAAAAATAAGAATCTTAAGGTTAAAATCCAGTATGTTTATTATGCCAATTGACTTCCTATGTACATGTCCTTCTAGCCTTTATTTTTAAATTTCCAATACTTAAGTCTTTATTTATTCATAATATTTACTTATTTTGTTGACACTGTTATAGTTGTCCCCACTTCCTCCCACTTTGCACACCCCCCATACTTAAGTCTCTTGAACTGCCGTATTTCCATATGGATCAAAGTAAGAAATATGGAAATAATCTATTATATTTTGTTTGCTGAGGCTAAAGAGGGAAGAAAAGCTTGTATCACTAAATATTTAAAGGCTAATAAGGCTACAATAATAAAAAACATGAGTATCAACACAAGATTAAACAGCTAAATGGAACAAAATACAAAGTTTAGAAATATACCATATGATATAATATACCCTTACGGAAGTGGCTTTTCAAATCACTAGGAAAAAGGATAAACCACTGTTTGGGAAAAGCAATTAACAATGTGATAAAAAAAAAGTTAAGATTCTATCTTCCTAACACAAACAAAAAGAAAATTCCAGTTACATTTAAGAAATGTAAAAAAGCAAGCCATTAAAAAACAAATATCTGCCTTGGCTGGTATGGGTCAGTGGACAGAGTGCCGGCCTGCGAACCAAAGGGCTGCCAGTTTGATTGCCAGTCAGGGCACATGCCTGGGTTATGGAACAAGTCCCCAGTAGGGGGCACATGAGAGGCGACCATACATTGATGATTCCCTCTTTCTCCCTTCCTCTCCTCTAAAAATAAAATCAAATACTAGACACAACTCACAGATTCAAAGAGTGGAAACTTGGTTGTCAGGAGGCTGGGGGAGGGAGAAAGAGGCAGTTACTAATCAATGTGCACCAAGCTGCTGTTGAACTTTACAAATCTGTTGTACAACACTGTACCTATAGAGAACAATGTACTTGTACACTAAAAATCTGTTAAAAAAGTAGATCTCATCTTAAATGTTCTCACCACAATAAATAGATCATCCATGATGGCAGCAAACTGAAAAGTCTTTGTGAGAAATGGGGAGAAAATGGTTTGTAATTTATTACAATTAAAATCCCTGACTCACTTGGGAAAATGCAAAGAACCAAGTGTCACTTTGTCCTGGCAGCTGTAAGAGCACAAGTTTCTGTATCAAGGGGATTTCTTATAGGGACTGAGGCTGTTAAGAGTTGTATGAAGTAGGACTGATTAAACAGAATTCTTGCTGAATATGGAATATACAAATATATCCAAGTGAAAAACTACAACAAAGGTTAAAAAACATAGTCAAGGACAGCTCCCAGAAAGTAGAACAAAAACACAGAGAAGGGAAAAACTAAAGTAAAAAGAGACAAACCTGCAGGATCAATTCTAAAAACCCAACATCCAAACAAAATTCCAGAAAAAGAGTAGAAAAATTAAGGGGAGAAAAATCAACAAAATAATTCTAGAAAATTTCCCAGAACTGAGAGATGTTAAATTTCAGCCCATTGAGTGACCTGCTAGCACACTGAATGAGAAGAGCCACAACAATACCATCATTATGAAATTTCAGAACATCAGGGAAAAAAGTTTTAAAGTAATATAAGGGCAAAATAAAGGCGTTCTTAGATATGCATGTCCGAAAATTTACATCTTCAATACCTGTTCTCAGGAAGCTAATGGGAAAAGGTGCTCCTCTAAAACAAGTGATTAAATCAAGAACGGTCTGGGAAAAAGATAAGAGAATCCAGCGTGAGGTAGGAAAAACCGTCAGGACAAGGATGCAGGGATGGCACGTGTGACTGGGCAGCGACCTAGAGTACACGTCCAGACTGGAGCAGCTCAGAAGGCATCTCCAAGAAGATAATATTTATAATATATCCTAAATGCTTACAGTATTGAGCAAGATTTACACTTCTGGGTAGAATTCAAAGAGGAATTACCAATAAAAACATGAAAATTAAGCAAGAGCCCTGGCTGGTATAGCTCAGTAGATTGAGCGCCTGCCTGCAAACCAAGGTTCGCCAGTTCAATTCCCAGCCAGGGCACATGCCTGGGTTTCCGGCCAGGTCCCCAATTGGGGACACATGAGAGGCAACCACACACTGATGTTTCTCTCCCTCTCTTTCTGCTTCCCCTCCTCTGTCTCTCTTAAAATAAATAAATCTTTTTTTTTTTAAGAAAATTAAGCAAGAGAGACAAAAAAAGATTAACAAAAAAAAAAGTTGTGCAAAAAAAGAAAAAAAGAAAATGGACCATAGCATGCAACATTATTTGGTTGTGATAAGGTGTACACAACCATAATATTGTCAACACTAAATGCTGCTCTAACCAAAACTACATTATAATCAGAGCGACAATGAATGTGGATGTATAAGGTGGTCAGGGTATTCTTCCAGAAAAATACTTACTATTCCAGGTGGGAAGTTAACAGATAATACCAAAAACTGGAAAATCAGTAAGCAGTAAAATAAGCTTATTGTTTAGGGTAACATGGAAAGAAACGGTAAAGGGTTGGAAATGGTTGCTGGGGGGCCTGGGAAGGGGGTGAGATGGGACTGTTGTTTTTCATAAAAACCCTAGTGGAGCTGACGAGGGTCTGACATTATCCACACAGAGGGGTTCTTTCATGTATTAAAAATAAACAGTACAACAATTAATAAATAACACAAGATTAAACCCTGTTTTGCGTGCTCACAACTATAAACCTACTTCTGTCCACCCCTGTATACATGAAGTTCTTCACGTCCATCACATAGTTATCTCAGGGAGAAATGAGAAAAGCCTAAATGTCTACCAAAAAGGAACTAAATTATATGGCACATCCATGATGAAATGCCATGAGTCATTTAAAAATGCAAATTTGCTCTTGTTAACAAGAACCAGGTGACAAGACAGTGCAACCCCAATTTCGATTAAACACACATATATCCAAGTAGCATATACATAGAGACTATTCACCAAAATATTAACAATACTTACATGTGAAGTTTATAGATAACCTTTTTTAATATTTCCAAGTGAATACATACATGTGTTATTAAAAAACTCAAAAGGCAGATAAAATTGAAAAAGTAACTGCTGATTCTACAACTTAGAAAGGAATCAAAGAGGAAAGTAAAGCTACTTACCATCTTATTTCAGTTTGTTAAAATGACAAACACTTATTCAAGAACCCAGAATTTCCATTAAGTAATCTTATGAATAAACAACTCTAAATATAAGACTGGGTTTAGAAGTCAGTGAAGTTATTATTAGTTCCTTTTACCACCATGCATTTACCTTATTTGAACAATGATTCAACGTGCACTGGATCCCAAACAGACACTACCTCAAAGAAACACCGGCAATGCTGCTGGCTTCTCCAATTTACAAAGTCAGGATACAATTCTGGAATGAGATGAAATAAGCAGTGTTAAAAGAGCTTCCTAACCCTTGCAGATTGCAAACTGAAATACAGACGCTTGAAATCTTTAAGTAAAAAATCTGCTGTAGCCCTCAATTTCACTCCAAGTGGACACAGGCTTCTCTAAGTACACTAGCCTGAGTGTCTCTGTCTGCCTGTCTCTCACACACACTTTAACCTATCCAACTTCCTACAGTAAGGATGCAGTAGGGAAAGCCAAAACCTAACTCTTATAACCTGATACTCTCACTGGCAACATTTCAGGTGCTATGGTTTGCATTATGCAAGACAAATTCACAAACTCCATAATCCAACCTGAAAAATTACTTCAGAAGAATTAGATATTTGAGATAAAAATTTTTTACTGAGGTATGCTGAACTAAATTTAATAAATACATTTCAAGTTAAAGTAACTCCCCATCCTTATCCCTCAAAGCGTGCACACACACAAACTCTTCTGATCCAGCTGTTTAAATATTCCCAGAACTAAACATCACTAACATGGACATACACAACAACGCTCTGTAGGGTGTTATTCAAAACAAGAAAACAAAGTTCCAAGACCAACAAGCTCATGTACATAGTTCATATCCTCACTCTTAGCTTATTATTGTTCATTCACATTACTATAAAGTAGGAAGGCACCATAATTCAAATAATCTAAAGATGCAGGTTCAACATTAATCTTTTCTTTTTTTTCACTTACTCAGCACTCATTCAGTCAAGGATACCCCCCTTAGCTTTTTCTAAAACGGTGGCTTACACACAGCTGAATGAGTGGCCAGAAAAGAAAGACATGCATTTCCTTAAACTCTGGTCTCTTGGTACATAGGGAACCCTCAGCCCAGAATGCCTGTTCCTGTCTCACCAAACTCATTCCTACGAGCGTCTCCTCCCCCAGAGAGCTATCCCTGGCTTGCCCTGGCTGGGTTAGGTACTGCTTCTCTGTGTTACCCTAGACATGTATCTCCTTACACTCATCTCATTCTGTTAATATGTCAATTTCCCTAACAGTGATATGTGTCTGCTGAGTAAACTGATTATCCAAGCAATAAACTCTTGACCTATATAAAGGTAACTAGGCAATTAACATTACAAACAGGCAACAAAAACCTACTCTTAAAACAGGATAAGACTCTTTTATCTAGATAAAATTAACATTCAGACAGACCTTTAACCAAATTAACAATAATGTTGGTCTATAGTTACTTAGTTGACAAACAGTAAAAATATAGCATTTTCAAAAACTCATTCAAAATACTTTTGTGTATATGTCCTCGCAGGTTATTCCTGGAATTCATCTTACGTTGTTACAACACCCCAAATTTCTTTCTGTCTCTAATCACAGAGGCACACACACATCCGTTTGAGGGAAATCTGGATGACTGCTACAGGACAGGGAACTGCTTACTCTACAACTCACGGAATTAAGGAAAGAAACTATTCCAATACATCCATCCTTAAAATTCTAACTAGCGAGCATGAACGCGCGCATGCACACACACACACTCATCTTCCACTTTACTCTCCCCCATCACGTTTCTTTCCTATTAACCTCGTCCTAGATGTTGGCAAGAATTTTATCATCCCAACAAGTCTTCAATCTTCCACTGGACAATGGTGGAGAAGCAAATCTCAGCTTCTGGCCCTCAGTTACTCTGTGGAAGTAAGGACACACCTGAAGCCCTGAGTCATCCCTGCCACCAGTTTCTATGCACCACCACCCCCATTTGCCCTGCCTGTGTCATCCAGACAGGCAAAGGTGTACTTTTCAGCTTCTATCATCTGCTGTTAATGGGGGAGATGCAATATGGAGTATACATATATTTTCTTAGTTCTGTAAATCTGAGACTGCTCCAGAATTAGGTGTTTAAAAAGAAAAAAGGCAAATGATTTTGAGTAGTGTTCCCTGGCTCTTGATCATTTGACAGACATTATTGACAATGCTCAGTTGTTCATTGGAGAAGTCAATGCTGAATTTAAGGTGAGTGAAGAGTTTTTAGCCTCTATGAATAGTCTGTGTGTAATTACAGGCAGGAATTTTTTTCAAAGAAGTTGAGAGAACACTAACTCCATACAACCTGAACTTGAACTGCTCACCTGTGTCATAAGTGATGGTTAAAATGTGTGGAAAAGGGCTTAGTTTGACAGACTTACAAAGCTTGTGAAAATGTAAACTACTTAAAGGCATATGGTTATTCTGCCCTGACTGGTGTGGCTCAGTGGACTGAGGGCCAGCCTGTGAACCAAAGGGTAGATGGTTCAATTCCCAGTCAGGGCACATGCCTGGGTTACACGCAAAGAGACAACCACATTGATGCTTCTCTCCCTTTCTCCCTCCCTTCTCTCTATAAATAAATAAAATCTTTAAAAAAGAAAAAGAAAAAGAAAAACATGGTTATTCTCTATACTATTTTTGTCAGCAGGTACTCTCCAGCTATTGCAAAATTTTAACCTGAGCCAGTATTGTCAAGAGAGACCTTTATTAGTTCTCAACTCACTTTTGTAGACTTAACTATTGTCAGTTCTGTGAACTTTTATCAGAAATAGAAGGTGAATCCTGACCTGCCCTACCAAAGAGCAGTTCAATGGCTTAGCAGAGGTAAAATTTTATTGATTTTTTTTTTTTTTTAAAGCTCAGGGCTGAATCTAGAAATTTTCTGAACAAGAACCACCCTTAAAAACTATTATTGAATACTAAATGGTTTTGGAAATTAGCTTTTGCTGCAGAGTTGATAACGTTTGTAAATAAATTCTATTGAAAATTACAGATTGCATGGGGGAGTTGGGGTGATTGATGGTGGAGAGAGTATGGCAGGATAAATGGCAATGGAAAAAACACAATAAAATAAATACACATCAAAAAAAAGAGTAAATTACAAGGCAAAATAGTACTTCTTTGGGAAACATACTGCAACAAATTAATTCGAATGCTGTTTAAACATTGCTTAAATCACAAATAATGTCACATTACTTTATTCAATCCTGTGCTAGCAAATGTTAAAACAAGCAATGAGATCTCCATCCCCACACAAATTTTAAGCCAACATATTTTTAGTTCCAATAGTTTCAGCATATTTCCAACCTCAATACAAGTACAAAGGAAATCTCCATATTGCAAAATCCATCTGATTGTGGAACTGTGGAACTTCCATCTAATCTTCAATTGGAGATGATTAATCTGCAGGGTAATGGCACACTAAAGGTAAATATCAAGAAGAGACTCTAACAGAATTCTATAAATGCCTTCCAAGTGATGAATATACTCAATTAAAATCATATGCTCATGAATTAGTTTTTGGCAGTACCTCTCTGTCGAAAGTTATTTTCAAAAATGACACATGTAAACTGTCACTACAGATTTCGACATTCACAGGTGAGTATTTGTCATCAATTTTGATAGGTTAAGCTAACTTTGAACCCAAGTATTATCCCCCAAAGAATTCCTTTCTACTAACAGATCTGTACTACAAAAATTATATTCAATTATTGTTTTTTAATTATGCCAATAAGAAAAGTTTCTCTCGTTATGTACCTACATAACAGCCTCAGTTTTGCCTCTTCACTCCCAAAGCCTAGTTTTGCCTGGACCTTTACAAAAGAAAAAGTTTGCCAACTCTGGTTCTACATCATTTGCCTAACAATCATTTGCCTAGCAGTATTTCTCAAAACATCATTTGCCTAACAAAGGCATTTAGTGCACATGGCCAAACAGGGATAAACCCTTAAAGAGCAGTGTCATTTGTAAATCACAAATGACAAACTATCACTCTTTTAATACTTACACCCAGCAACTTACAGTAAGACAAATAAAATTAGTAATCAATCATTCCAGAGCTGTTTACAAACCACTGGCCCAATAAATAAGAAAGAGTGCATGTTCTCAAGTGGACTGCCTACGTTTGATCCCCACCTCCACTCACTGGTTACCTAATTAAATCTATCTTTGTTTCCTCATAGGTAAAGCTGGTTCCTACTACCCGGGATTGCTATCAAAACTGAGTAAATTAATATGCATACAATGTTCTTAAATCAGTGCTTAGCACACAGTAAATACTTAATAAACATTATTATACTATTCATCGTGTCAAAGCCAAAATGACAGTGAAAAGTAAAAGACCTCAACCACCTAGTATGGGTAGTCATACGGTCATTAAACAATTATCTTCTTTCTCTTGAGAATTCAGAATTTGGCTTTATGGCAGATTCAGAATAAAAGGTGCCTATTACATCTTCAAAAGTCTCTTTAAGAAGCAGTGCACTCTGGTAACAAACCCAAGCCTGTACTTGATTCCAGGCTGATCAAGTATACCTCCTAAATGACACCATCAGTCTGTGCCCCAGGTTCTCAACTTACACAAGAGGGATCAACATGCCATCTGTACATGATAGTTTATACTTAGACTGATGATTTTTAAAATCATGTGTGCATGCAATGCAGAGGTGCCTCAGAGCAAAACATCTCATCTGAGGAGTCCTATTCATCCACAGGATAAGACTGTCTTGTCTGAAACCATAACAGCTACTTTCTCTCATTTATCATCATTTCATCCATTACAAAATTTTTATAAGCTACCAGTTTCCCTACAGCTTAAGCCTCTATTTCCTTGAAAACTAACAGTCCTACAATATCACTAATACCAGTAGTAAGTACTGGATCAAATTCCTGTTTGTACTCCCAGTGTCTAGGTACGTTTGGTTTTCTTGTTTGTTTTTTTAAGATTTTATTTTTTATTTTTTAGAGGGGAAAGGGAGAGAGAAGAAGAGGGAGAGACACATCGATGTGTGGTTGCCTCTGGCATACCCCCTAATGGGGACCTGATGGCAACCCAGGTACATGTCGTGGACTGGGAACCGAACTGGTGACTCTTTGATTCACAGGCCAGCACTCAACCACTGATCCACACCAGCCAGGGCTGTTTGTTGAATGACGAATATTAACTACATAGTTTCTCTTTACTGTGGTAAAAGATATATAATACAAATTTAAAATCACTTTTAAGTGCATAGTTCAGTTCAGTGACACTAAGTATATTCACACTTAGGCAACTATCACCACCATCTGTCTCCAGAACTTTTTCATGTTCCCAAACTGAAACTGGGTACCCATTACACAGTGACATCCCCACAACCACCATGCTGTGAGTACACCAGGTACCTCATATAGGCAAAATCATACATTTGTCCTTTGAAGTCTAGTTTGTCACCTAACATAATAATGTCAAGATTCCTCTATGTTATTGCACGTGTAGTTCAAAAAAAGGAAAAAATGCATACAGAATCAGAGAACTTGTGATATTAACATAAACTTTTACTTGAACGAAAATGTTTAATTCTTCTTTTCACCTAGTTTTTTTCTTTTTAGTAATACACAGAAAAAAATCAAATTCTACAAGAGCATATAATAAAAAGAGGCCTCCTTCCTAATTTCTGCCCCTTCTCCCTAATTTCCAGTCCCTCTCCTTGGTTTAATGTTTTATTTTGAAACACAATTGCCAACCACTCATTGTCTGCCATTGAGAATGTCCCCTTAGTAAGATATTCAGTTGGCCTATCAGGACTGGCTATTGCTCTTCTAAAAACACTAACATAAAGATCTGAAACAATGTACATTAAAAAAGTTTAAGCACTTTTACAAATATTGCATTAAGTTAACATTCACTGAGTGCACCCTATGAATAATGTCTTTGCTAGGCAGCATGTTAAGGCAAAAAGCATGTTACAACCTCTGGAGTCCCATAAAAACGAATTTAAGACCTGCCTGGTGTAGCTCTGTGGACTAAGAGGAGGCTGAGAACCAAAGGGTGGCCAGTTTGATTCCCAGTCAGGCGCATGCCAGGTCCCCACTAGGAGGTGCACGAGAGGCAACACACATTGGTATTTCTCTCCCTCTCTTTCTCCTTTTCCCATCTCTCTGAAAATGAATAAATAAAATCTTAAACACACACACACACACACACACACACACACACACACTCAAAACATTTTGACTCTGTCCTGGCCAGGTACTTACTTGGAGCGTCATCCCATACACCAAAAAGCTGAAGGTTTGATCCCTGATCAGGGCACATACCTAGGTGCAGGTTCAACCACCTGTCAGGATACAGGCACATACAGGAGGCAACCGATAGATGTCTGTCTGTCTGTCTCTGCCCCAATCTCCCTCAAATCAATAAACATGCCATCAGGTGAGAACTTAAAAAACTAAATCCTTCTCTGTGAAATCTAAGTGGAGAAAGCAGCAACTACTATGAGGCCCCACCTATGACAGGCAGAAGTGATGCTGACAAAAACATGAAAAGGCAAACTAGACCAGCGCTGTCCAACCGAACTTCGAGATACAGTAAATGTTCTTATGATAGTTACCAGTCCTGTGTTCCTGTTGGCTGTGTATGAAAATTATCAAAATTACATTGGATTTCAATTAACTTAAATTTAACTAGCCACATGTGGCTAGTGAATTAGCCGGCGCAGATCTAGACCAGGTACTCAAGGTAACTTTTTCTCCCCTCCAAAAATCTAAAGCTCAGTACACATTTAATAAACAGCGACAAAGGAGGAAATGGAGTCACAAAGATTTTTTGAACCGAACAAAACCATCAGTTCTGGGCATTTTTTTTTTACTCACTGCTATTTTGTCAACACATATGATTCTTCAATCTACATCTCTTTTCTACCTAGCATTCTACTGTATAAAAGTGTACTATGATATAAGCAGTCCCCTAGAGTTTGTACATTTAGGGTTCTTTCCATTTATCACGTAACATAAATAACGCTGTAACAATTATTCTAAAAGTAAGATATAGGGAAGTGGGGAGGGCTGTGGTGGTGGGCTGGGTTGGGAGTATAAGACAGAAAACTGTACAAGAACAACAATTAAAATAAAATTAAAAAAATAAAATAAAATAAAAGTAAGATATATACTATTGTTCTCCAGAGAGTCTGCAGCAGTTTATGTTGCTCCCCGCAGTATTTGAGAATGCCCATTTCTCCACATCATTGCCAGCAGTAATTGTCATGCTTTTTAAAATCATGATGGAAGACTTCCGGCCAAGATGGAGACATAGGTGGACACACTGTGCCTCCTCTCACAACCAAAATTAAGGACAACAAATATTTAAAAACAAGAAAACAACCAGAACTGATAGAAAATTGAATTGTACAGAAGTCCAACAACCACTCATCCAGACCGGTAAGAGGGGCAGAGTTGAGGCAGGAAAAAGTGGAGGGGCAGACCTGGGCACGCAGGCAGCAGCGGCTGGCAGTTCCCAGGCGTGCAGGCAGCAGCTAGCAGACCCCGGGCACGGGGTGGCAACTGTGCAGACTCAGTGAGGCCACACAAGGCGGCTGGCTGACCAGGTGGTCCCACATTCGTGCACAGATAATCCAGGGGAAGGGGAAGCGGCGGAAGGGAGTGGAATCCAAGAGAGAGCAGAGCAAGTGCCATTGTTCCCTCTCAGACCCCTCCCCACATACAGCATCACAACTCAGCGACTGGGTTGCCCCCCGCTGGGGAACACCTAAGGCTCCACCCCTCACTACATAACAGCTGCGACCAGACCAAAAACAAAACAAACAAACAAACAAAAACACCAAAACTGGCTCAAACCGGAGAACAAATGAAAGCCCCAGAGCCAATTCCTCTAAGCGATGAATTGATAGCCAACCTATCAGATGCACAGTTCAAAGCACTGGTCATCAGGATGCTCACAGAATTGGTTGATTTTGGTCACAATTAAATGAACAAATGCAGGCTACAATATGTGAAATGAAGGAAAAATGCATGGGGAACCAATAGAGATGGGAGGAAAACTGGGACTCAGATCAATGGAGTGGACCAGAAGGAAGAAACTAACAACCAAACAGAAAATGAGGAAGAAACAAGAATTCAAAAAAAATGAGGAAAGGCTTAGGAACCTCCGGGACATCTTTAAACATCCCAACATCCGAATTATAGGGGTACCAGAAGGGGAAGAAGAGCAACAAGTGGAAAACTTATTTGAACAAATAATAAAGGAGAACTTCCCCAATCTGGCAAAGGAAATAGACTACCAGGAAGTCCAGGAAGCTCAGAGAGTCCCAAAGAAGTTGGACCCAAGTAGGAACACACCAAGGCACATCATAATTCCATTAGCCAAAATTAAAATGAAGGAGAGAATTCTAGAAGCAGCAAGGGATAAGGGCACAGTCACCTACAAAGGAGTTCCCATCAGACTGTCAGCTGATTTCCCAAAAGAGACCTTCCAGGCAAGAAGGGGCTGGAAAGAAGTATTCCAAGTCATGAAAGGCAAGGACCTACATCCAAAATTGCTCTATCCAGCAAAGCTGTCATTTAAAATGGAAGGGAAGATAAAGTGCTTCTCAGATAAGGTCAAGTTAAAGGAGTTCATCATCACCAAGCCCTTATTCTATGAAATGTTAAAGGGACTTATCTAAGAAAAAGAAGATAAAAAATAAGACAGTGAAGACAACAAACTCACAGCTATTAACAACCACACCTAAAACAAAAGCAAACAACTAGAACAGGAACAGAACCACAGAAATGGAGAGCATATGGAGGGTTAAGCAACAGGGGAGTAGGAGGAGGAGAGAGGAGGGAAAGGTACAGAGAATAAGTAGCACAGACGGTGGGTAGAAAAAAGACAAGGGGAGGGCAAGAATAGTGTGGGAAATGTAGAAGCTAAAAAACTTATGACAGCCCTGGCTGGTGTAGCTCAGTGGATTGAGCTCGGGCTGTGAACTAAAGGGTCACCAGTTCGATTCCCAGTCAGGGCACATGCCTTCGTTGCAGGCCAGGTCCCCAGTGGGGCCATGTGAGAGGCAACCACACATTGTTGTTTCTCTCCCTCTCTTTCTCCCTCCCTTCCCCTCTCTCTAAATAAATAAATAAAATCTTTAAAAAAGTGAGACCATCTTCTTAAAAAAAAATAAAAAAATAAAAAACTTATGACATATGGACATGAACTAAAGGGGGGGAATGTGGGTGGGAGGGGGTGTGCTGGGTGGAGGGGAATGATGGGGGAGAAATGGGATAACTAATAACAAAATCAATAAAATATATTTTAAAAAATAAAAAATAAAATAAAATCATGATGGAGATCTGAGGGAGAAAATGCTACCTCATTGTTGATTTACTCTGTACCTCTCTGGTTTTCATTTCAACAGAATATATTTTGTCAAGATAATCTAATTTTTAAAGTGGTTAGCCAATTGTTCCAGAATTGTTTATGGAATAATTAAGCCACCCTTCCCTCACAACCTTGAAATACCACCTTTATCACATATGCTGTGCTTTCCACCTGCTATCAATGGAGGGCTTGGGTATTTTACATTATCCTTTGACAATGTCACATGACTACTTCCCATTTCCAAATAGTAAAAAAGTAGCCCATCTACCATATATAATAATAAAATTAATTTGTTGAATCCCTACAATGTGCCTTAGCACTGAGCTAATCATCTAACCATCAAAATAACCCTATTGAAGGTAAATAGTGAGTTCTCTGTCCATTTGAAATTGAACAGATACTCCAAAAGGCTGAGCAACCTGCACCACAGTTCCAACTAAAAAAAAAAAAGCTTTTGAGAGGAAGCAGACTTCCATTTCTCATCATATTCATCTGAGAAAATCAAGATCTCTACACACCCCGGATCACATACCTCCATAAGCATGCCCTACTAATCGAAACTGCAGCTGAAAATATTCTGCTGAAAATGGAACAAAGAGTACTCCCTATCTGGAAGATAAAGTATTTCCTATCAATTTACTTTCATCATATGTTTCCTCCAACACTACGCAGCCTCCACAGCTAAAACAGAATACAGTAAGCCAACCATCGATTAAATATATTCTCTTCTTCATTCTGTACTGTCATTTAACAAGGCACTACAGTCAAGGCCACTTTAATACTTTAATCACCCCTGACTGGTTGAATGGTGAAACAATTTATATGTGCTGAAGGTAAAATGTCCAGCAAAAATAAGCACAAAACAAAAATAAAGGGAGAGAACAGACAAGCTAAGTTCTTTGCTAGGAACAAAGACCAAGCATTCTCCATCAACCCAGTAATCAACATATCACCTTCTAAATGTTTCATTCAGGAAAACAAGAGGACTATCACAAACAATGCACCTTTGCATCTACGTCCTTCTGAAACAAGGAATTAAGTATTAAGCTTTCAGCTCTAGCTGGTGTGGCTTAGTAGCTTGAGTGTCGGGGCCTGCTAACCAAAAGGTCGCTGGTTTGATTGCCAGTTGGGGCACATGCCTGGGTTGCAGGCTAGGCCCCCAGTAGGGGGTACATGAGAGGCAACCACGCATTGATGTTTCTCTCCCTTTCTGCGTCCCTTCCCCTCTCTCTAAAAATAAGTAAAATCTTTTAACAAAATAAATAAGTAAAATATCAGTGCAGAACTGCTCTAAAATGAGCCCTGCCAACTCAACCTCTTTCCCTCAATAGCTCCTAAGACACCTCTTCACTCCAACAGAATAGTTTAAAATCTCTTGTCCAATCTCTACTTTCCTAAAGTGACTGAAAATTCAAGGAAAACAATCATTATCACAACCTACTTATGGAGTAACTTCAGTTTTATAGCATAGACTTTAGAGGATGGGTTTTGAATACAAAATTTTAAAAAGCACCTTTATAACTCACTGACAATAGGTATATACATTTTAAAAATACAGATTGGTGAGTTTTGACAAAATAAAATGTGTAAACTCCACCCCAACAAAATTCAGAGTATTTCCATCATTCTAGGAAGTACCCTCTCCCCGCACCCCCGTAATCTCCTCACCCACCACCACACAATTTTGAACTGGTAGAACCGGGACTTGATAGTGGGAGCACTCTGAAACTACCACCCAGCCAGTCACTCATTCATTCCCCTATTGATTCACCCTTTCAGTATTTACTAAGCCTCTTTTGTGTGACAGAGATCACCTAGGTATGGGAATTCTGCAGGGAATTAAACAAATCCCTTCTTCACTCTCTAAAATAGTTGAAGACACAATAAATTAAAAATAAATAATACAACAAGCCCTGGCTGGCGTAGCTCAGTGGATTGAGCTCGGGCTGTGAACCAAAGTGTCGCAGGTTCGATTCCCAGTCAGGGCACATGCCTGGGTTGCAGGCCAGGCTCCTAGTGGGGGGCCACGTGAGAGGCAACCACACACTGATGTTTCTCTCCCTCTCTTTCTCCCTCCCTTACCTTCTCTAAAAATAAATAAATAAAATCTTTAAAAAATAAAAAATAATACAACAGCCCATAGCAACATCGCAGGGTACGGCGGTCATCGGCTGATGGAAGGAGCACTATTACAGACAGGGCACTCAGGGAAGGCCTCTCCCAGAACACTTCCCAATGTGCTACATGCCTACAAAGGGATATCAAAGCCAAACTGAGACACAGCACCTCTGTGACAACTAAGCAGAAAGAACTTTAGAGCAAACAAAGTAAGGATCAGAGAATTACTTTGTTATATCTAGAACAAGGATTTCTTATATTAAAAATTTTACCCACTTCATTTTTTTCTTTTGGGCAATCTCACTCTGGCATCTGACCAAAGTCCTCAATCTCCTTCATTTTTACAGTTTTTTTCCTGACAGCCCGGCAGGAAAAGGCATTAGAGTCAGGACTCCAGGATACATCCTTCGGATATACTGGGACCATCGTCTGGGGAAGCCTGAAGTAATGGAGAGCCCTGGAATGACGAAATCTCCTGGGTAATTGTAGAAAGCTACCTCAACTCTATGATTTCCTCTACCAATCTTTTATTTATACTGCTGTTTTAATTAAAATAAAGAAAAATGGAATTGAGTTATTGATTCCTCAAAGAACACACAGAATTATTGAAGAAAAGCAATGGACTTCACAGAAGCACATCGATCAAACCAACCAACCAACCAACCAACCAACCAACAAGCCCTGGCTCGTGTGGCTCGGCTGGTTGGAGCATCATCCTATAACCTGAAAGATGCAGATTCCATTCCCAGTCAGGGCACATGCCTCGGTTGCTGGCTCAGTCCCACCCAGGTTGGGTGGACTGAGGGTGCATGTCCCAGGTAAAGGTAAAACAAAAAACAACAACAAAAACACCTGGTTCTTATGCCTCAGGACAGAACCAAAAGTCTCTAATTAGACATTCAGCAACTTCTCTTTGCTTGGCCTTCCATCTTCTGAAACACGCCAAGCTATGCAGTTACAACACTCCAGATGCTAAAAAGCAAATCAGGCAGAACAAAAATGAGGACACTGCACATGTACCAGCTAAAAGGCATGGGCAAGGGTCAAATCGATGCCTTCATGCTTTCTAAAGTCCTTGGGTTTCTTCAGTTTAGAAACAAAATAATTCCATACTTTAGGTTCTCCCCCTTGACTGTTTCACCTACTGAAGTTAACTAAAATTTCCTTTTCTTTTTTAAGAAACGAAAGAAATAAGGCACTAAGACAAACAAAGGTTTAATGTTAATGTACTATTAAGACAGCAGCATGACTTTAAGTGGGTGCATTAGCAGCCTGTATCATATATCTAGAACAGGGACAGCAAATTAAAATGCCTGAAGACAAGTAATATAAAGATGTAAAATGATAAGCATCAACTAACAATTTGCTCCATGTCAGGCTCTGGTGAGGTCTGTGACAAACCAAAGAACATGCCCTGACAAAAGATGGCTGCTACAGAGCTAAAAAAGGGCCATAACTGCCAGATCTGATTTTTTTTTTAATTGATTTTAGACAGAAAAAAAGGAACAGCCCTGGCTGGTGTGGCTCAGTGGACTGAGTGCCAGCCTGCAAACCAAAGGGTCGCCAGTTCAATTCCTGGTCAGGGCACATGCCTGGGTTGTGGGCCAGGCCCCCAACGAGAGGCACGCAAGAGGCAACCGCATATTGATGTTTCTCTCCCTCTTTCTCCTTCCCTTCCCCTTTCTCTAAAAATAAGTAAATAAAATCGTTTTTAAAAAAGGGACGGATGGGCGGATGGATGGACAGACGGAAGGAAGGAAAGAAAAAAGAAAGAGAAACATAGATTTGTTGTTCCATTCATTCATAGGCTGCCCCCTGTATGTGCCCTGGCTAGGGACTGAAGCACAACCTTGGCGCAGGGTGGAGGAGGGGGTGGGCAACGCTCCAACCAACTGAGCCAGGACTAGATCTGATTTTTCAAAAGCAGCCTAAATCCAAATCTTCACGTGGAATCTCCCTGTTTTTTAATGCTAACAACTAATTCAAATTTTCATCACTGTATGAGCCAAACAAAACACATCTGCAGACTGAATTTAGTCCACAAGCTTTCGGTTTTCAACCTCGGCTATAAAAATTATACCTGGTTCTCTCAGTGGGAGAGCTCTAACTTTGGGGCAGAAAGCACACCCTATGCTTCCAATAATAACACACTATCATCTAAAAATACATGAAAGCCCTGACTAGTGTGGCTCAGTGTGTTGTTGGGCATCCCCCTCCCCGCAAACCGAAAGGTCCCCCGTTCCAAATCAGGGCACAAGCCTGGGTTGTTGGCGGAGTTCCCCGGTTGGGGGCATACAAGAGGCAACTGATCAACATTTGTCTCCCTCTTTCTCCCTCCTTTCCCCTCTCTATAAACAAAAATCTTTAAAAAGTAAAATAAGTACACGAAAAATATATATGAATATACATCTGAAACCCCGCATGTTGAAACAAAGAAAAAAATTATCTTACTCTTCACACACTAAGGTGCTCCATTTGTTCCACTAAACTAGGAACTGTGAACAAAACTCAGTGAAAAAAACATGAGGCAATTAATTGTTTGTGAAACTGAGTTCACTAACGTTCGGCTTCCTCAGTATGTGCGCCAGCCTGTACTTCCAGACAAAAAAGCAAACTAAAAGATGATTTCTATGGCATGGCACTTAATCTTGATTTAAAAAAGAAAAAGAGCCCTGGCTGGTGTAGCTCAGTGGATTGAGCGCGGGCCTGCGAACCAAAGGATCGAGGTTCGATTCCCAGTCAGGGCACATGCCTGGGTTGCAGGCCAGTTCCCAGCAGGGGACACACAAGAGGCAACCATACATTGATATTTCTCTCCCTCTCCCTCTCCCCTACCCTTCCCCTCTAAAGATAAATAAATAAAAAAATATTTTAAAAAAATTAAAATAAAAAAGAAAAAGAGTTCCCTTGAAAGCAAAGAAAGACAAAACTTTCAGAAAGGGTACCCATGATTTTATTCTCCTGGTAAGCCAGAGGCAACTACTTTTTTATGGGTTATAACACTACATTGGATCGTCTAGAGCAGTGGTTCTTGACACTTTGACACGCTAATGAATATGATAGAAGGTAGCAACCCTTTTTTTGAGAAAATGGACTCCCTCACAAAAATTTTACAGAGTTCATGGGCTCGCTGCAGCCCACGGACCACAGATAAAGAACATCCTGTTCTACAGAATATACACCCACGTAATCTCCAAACCCTCGGTCTCCTCCAATGTATTCATCCCTACTCCACTAATCTACTTCAGGCAACTAGTTCCCTCTGGCCTAGAACAGCACAATGGCCTCTTAAATGATAACCCCCACAATCCATTTTCCACACTCTGAAAAAGTGCCTTTAAAATACAAATCAGCCCTGGCTGGTGTAGCTCAGTGGATTGAGCGCGGGCCTGCGAACCGAAAGATCGCGGTTCAATTCCCAGTCAGGGCACATGCCTGGGTTGCCAGGCCAGTTCCCGGCAGGGGACATACAAGAGGCAACCGCACATTGATGTTTCTCTCCCTCTCTCCTTCCCTTCCCCTCTAAAGATAAGTAAATAAAATCTAAAAAAGGGAAAAAAATATATATATATATAAAAAATAAAATAAAATAAAATACAAATCAGACAGAAAACCCTCCCACCCTTCCAAAAGCTTCAATGGCTTCCCTAAACAGCTTACCTCTCCCTCTCATCATTAGCTACTCTCTTTACCACGTGTCAGGCACGCTCGGCCTCTTTTCAGTTCAGAAAGCTCAATTCTTCTCAGGTTTTGGTACATGTTCCCTCCACCTGGAACATTCTCTTCATGACACCCTACACAACTAAAACTGTCTCTTTACTCCTGAGAAAAATAACTCTGACTACCCTTAGGTCACTCCTTTCTTGACTATTGGAATCCCCTGCTTGATACATCACTTTTCTCAACTTGTAATTTATTTGCTTATTGCTGTGTCTTCTCCCACTATACTGTAAATTCTCAAAAGGCAAAACCCATCTGTCACACACCCCTATGTACTCCCAGAGCCTACTAGCACAGGAGCCAGTAGATGGTAGGTTCTCAGGCACTATTTGTTTAATCTGTCACTCAATCAGTCAAATACTGAATTAATCTTGGATGTTTACAGAATGAATGTGTGAAGCAATCCATCAAAATCTAGTATTTGAGAGAGCATTAACCACACTTCTTTCAATTAACCACACTTCCATAGACATCACTGTGCCCAAGAGAAACAGGCTAGCACCCTAAGATTTTTAATGGTTTAAACCATTCATTATAACCCTGGTCAGATAGTTCAATTGATTAGAACGTTGTCCCAATACACCAAGGTTGTAGGATCTATCCCTCATCAGGGCACCCATGAGAAGCAACTAATGAATGCATAAATAAGTGGAACAACAAATCAATGTTTCTCTCTCTCTGCCCCCTCTTTCTCTCTAAATTCAGTTTTTTAAAAAGACCACCAATTCTAAAAAAATAAATCTTATGTCTTTAAGAGTTTTTATTTACAATTTTTTGGGAGAAAAGAGAGGGAGAAAGAGAGAGAAGCCTCAATGTGTGGTTGCCTCTTGTGCGCCCCCTACTGGGGACCTGGACCACAACCCAGGCATGTGCCCTGACTGCAAACCTAACCAGACACCCTTTAGTTCACAGGCCAGTGCTCAATCCCCTGAGCCACACCGGCCCAGATAATCTTTATGCCCTCTCAGTCAGCCTCATCACTCCCCATCTAAGTGCTAATCTTGGAAATACTCCAAGCTTTCGCCTTCCAATTTCTTGGTACAAAACAGGACACTCCTTTTGCAATCCATAACTTTACCACTAAAACCAAATTCAAAAAATATCTGTGCTTGATGTTAAATATGCTAAAGAACTTCTACTGCTGCTGCTTTTATTACTGCCACCACCACCACCGCTAAAATTGTACTGTACCTAGTCTGCACACTAAAAACAACTGTCTCCAAAACTAAAGAGCTTTCACTCATGTAAAAGGTTAAAAAAAATGGCCCTGCCTCCTGTAGCTCAGTGGATTGAGCACAGGCTGAAAACCACAGGGTCTCTGGTTCGATTCCTAGTCAGTGCAAATGCCTGGGTTGCCAGCCAGGTCCCCAGTAGGGGGCGTGCCAGAGGCAAACACACATTGTTTTTCTCCCTCCCTTTCTCCTTCCCTTCCTTGCCTCTAAAAATAAGTATTTTTTTTAAAAATGGCACTGTACTGGACATAAAGGTTTTTTGTTAAAGTTTCTTACAAAAACTCCAACTCACCTCTTCTACAAAATACAATCAAACCTAAATACCTGCAGAAAATTTTGTTTTTCATGTTGCTAGTGTACACTAGTTCACAAAACACATTTCCCAGTTAAAAACAAACTTGTGGAATTTGCTCCACAACTTCTTCATGAAAGCAGCCGTTTTGGGGTCTTTAACAGACTTCTATATAACTGTACACACATAAGGTTCTCTAGATACCAGGGCAGGCTACAACAAACAGTATTTTTACGAAAAGAAAAAAAAAAGAGGGCCATCTGGCATGAAACATGTCTTTCTGGTCTGAACCGACACTCTAGAAAGCCTACAAACGATGGTGATAATAGTAACAGTGATTAATACCTGTCGGGTAATGAACTAAGTGACTTTCAATTTAATTTCATTTAATCTTTTTTTTTTTTTTTAAAGATTTTTTTTTAAGTACTTTTTTTTTTTTCCTTTTAGATTTTATTTATTTATCTTTAGAGGGGAAGGGAAGGAGAGAGGGAGAGAAACATCAATGTGCGGTTGCCTCTTGTATGTTCCCTGCCGGGAACTGGCCTGGCAACCCAGGCATGTGCCCTGACTGGGAATCGAACCGCGATCCTTCGGTTCGCAGGCCCGCGCTCAATCCACTGAGCTACACCAGCCAGGGCATAATTTCATTTAATCTTTATCACAATCCTACAACAAGGCCACTGTTTCTTATTTAGCAGTACTTTGGAGATAAGGAAACTGAGGCACCTACAAGTGAAGGCCCCTGACCTAAATTCAAAGCTAGCAGGGCCAAACTTTGAAACCAGACAGGTTGGACCCGGGATCCTTCGGTTACGCTGCCACCAGAAGCTTCATTGGTCTCTCCGGCCAGGCTCTACCATACAGATTTTTTTTCCTACCCAACTAACAATCACCCCGTAAACACTGTACTACCATTGAAGGCTTCCACCTTCGGAGCGCCAGCGCTACTTGCCAGCTCCTGCCGCCATGCTCCTCCCCTAAGACTTAGAAAAGCAAATAGAACAGCTGGCGAAAGTTGGTTAGATCCTAAGGAAGGCAAAGAAAATTGCCTCGTATAAGCAGAACACCCGCCGATTATCACTGGAATGCAAGTCGGCCTCCCTCCAGTCCAAGAGACTGAAATATAAGTGGGCGCACCAATGTTCCCGTGGCAGAGAAATTTGGACCATGCCTCCTCTGGCCACACGGCAAAAAGAACGGAAGAGGTACTAGCATTTACTAAGTGCCAGCCACATGCGCCCTAAGGGAAGACAGAGCCAGGCCAACGGAGACTATGTCGGGAGGGAAAGGACACTGAAGAGTTCCGGGAAAAGGGGAAATCCAAACAATTGGTTTCATACGACTAAAGAGGGAGAGGGAGAACGTGGAGGCCAGTCCCCGACAACTTACGAGAAAGCAGGATAGAAGGTGCTCGGAGAAAAGGCGGCCCCGAGCCTCGGGAACTAGGCCGGGGCGAGGGGAAGCCCAGAAGGGCGGGGAGGGGGAGGAGCCGGAGGGAGCGGGGCCCGCTTAGAAAAGGCCCGAGGTAGGCGCCGAGGAGCGGCTCCGCACCGAGCGGGCCTGGGGACCCTGACCCAGCCACCGCAATGAAAAGGTAAAAGACAAAGTGACTGGAGCCGGTCCAACCACCCTAGCTCCCAACACAGACCCACACTCACCTAGGCCCACCACAGCGATCGAGGCTGCAGCCTCGCAACGGCACAACCGGCCCAAACCTCACCCCCGCCCGACAGCGCGCCCCGCGTCCCCGCTCTCCCACGGCGGCAGCGTCGCCTCGCTTCCTCCTGGGAAATGTAGTCGTAGAGCCGTCTTTCCTTGCAACTTGACGGTGTACTGAACTACGTTTCCCACAAGGCAAAGCAAGCGTTGGGCCCGTCGTTTTGCGTCACGCGCCAAGTTGTCGGCAGTCACGTGGGTTGTTCCGTTCCATCCCCTCCCCCCACTTGGGTGGCCTGGGGAAGAAGGAGGGAGTTGTAGGCGAGGGGCGGAGGCGTTGCTGACGCCACTGCCCCCACCATTTTGGAGCCAGCCTGGAGGTTGGAACAAGCCTGGAGGGAGGGCCTGAGTCCCACCCCCTCGCGGCCTGGTTTTGGTGTTGAAAAGTCTGTGAGCAGAGAACCCGGTCTTCTGGCGTTCAGTCAACCCTCACTTTGTGACCTTGAGCAAATCGGCTCCGGTCTCTGAGCCTCAGTTTTCTCTCCGATGAAATGAGACTCGTCATTTCTACCGCCCCAGACTGTTCCGAGGCTCCGATAAAGTATGGCCAGTGAAAGCCCTTAGTACGCCCTTAGTACCCTGGAAGTGCGACTCAAAATGGAGTTGTTATTGTGATAATGACCTCCGGAGATCCAGGAGCCTCGGCTCGAGAAGCTCTCTAGCCTCAACTCCCGCTATCGCGCCCCTTCCCCATGCCCACCTTCAGTAACAATGGGAGCACCAAAAGAGGTTTTCTGAATGTGGGGTCCTGTGGAGCTGCTTCAAATGGGTGTCACTCACCTATTGAACCTGTTTCCTGGGGAGTGTAGCCTTGGAATCTACATTATAAACAGACCTCTCCAGTGATTCTTACGTACATAAAAGTTTGTGAACCACTGCATTTATCAGGGTTTTGCACATTCTGATTTCCGCTGGAATTCATGACATAGTGAAATCGAACCGGTAAAGACTGAGCTCAGATGTCACCTCTTCTGTGAAGCCTTCCAAGTTTACTAGCTCCTTCCGTCTCTATACTCCTACAGTACCTTTACACTTTATTCTATATTATCAGGGCCTGTGTTTGTTTTCCCCACTAGCTGTGAGCTCTTTAAGAACCGAGATCCATTTTGATAGATTTCTGCATCCCCAAGGCAAAGTAAGCAAAGTAAATTGAAGAACTCTACTGCTCTTTTAGAGGAAAAGCTCACCAGGCTCAACTCAAGTCTCAGACTCTGCCACAGCCAGCCTCATCCTTACTGGCCTCAGCAATATTGCTTTTTTTTAAGATTGTATTTATTTATTTACTTTTAGAGAGGGGAAGGGAGGAAGGAGTACAGAGAGGGAGAGAAACATCAATGTGTAAGAGAATAATTGGCTGCCTGCGGCATGTCCCCAACTGGTGACCTGGCCTCTCAACCCAGGTATGTGCCCTGACTGGGAATTAAACCAGTGACCTTTGGTTTGCAGGCCAGCACTCAATCCACTGAGCCACACCAGCCAGGATAGCAACATTCCTTCCACACAGTTTATTCTCTCTTCCTTCTTTGAGCCCTTCCCGTGAGCTGTCCTGTGGGCTACGTGCTGTGTAGTACTTCTTGAAATGTTCTGATTCAATTTAATTTTCAATTCACAGGTTTTTCTGAGTGTCTACTATATGTTGTGCCCAGTACAAAATATAAAACTAGGAACAGAGGTAAACTAGATGGCTACAAAAATGCAAGTCATTCTGCTTGGTTTCTAAAATACTCTATACTGGTCTCTTCTTACCTCTGTCCCACCTCTGCCCCTTCCCTGGCCCAGAAACTTACCCCACAGTTCCAGCCTCCTCCCTCTCCTCTCCTCATTCAGCCTTTCTCTGAGTGACCCCTGTCCTTGAGGCATGCTCAGGTAGCTTTTAAATCTCTCCTGTGCATTTTACTTCCTGTCTACATCTTAGCATCAACTTAGTTCCAGATGTTTGGAAATCACCATACCCTGACTTCCTGTTGGCATCTCAAACTAAACCTGCCATTGCTCTGACCGTTGTGGCTCAGTGGGTTGATCATCATCCCATGGATCAAAAGATCACCAGTTTGATTCCCGGTCAGGTCGCACACCTGGTTTCCAGGCCAGGCCCCGGGTTGGCTGGGGGGCGAGTGTAAGGTGTTTCTCTCACACATTGATGTTTCTCTCCTTTTTCTCCCTGCTTTCCCCTCTCTCTGAAATAAATAAAATCTTAAAAAAAAAAAAAAAAAGTCTATCACATGCATACTTAAGTACCACTCTGATAGGTGAAACACAGGAAAGTATATGGTTTGTATACTACGACAACATAGAACAAGGATCGCAAACTTCAGTCTGCAAGCCAGTTCCAACCCACCTCCTGTTCTTGCATGGCCAGACACTAAGAATTGCTTTTACATTCTTAAATGGCTGAAAAGCAGATCAAAAGAAAACTAATATTTCGTGACATGAAATAAGAGTCATATGAGTAACATGTAATAAAGAGTAATATGAAATTCAAAGTTCAGCATTCATAAATTTGTTTAAGCACTGTCTGGGGCTTCTATAATAAAAGTATTTATACTCTATGTCCTGCAAAGCCTAAAATATTTACTACCTGTCTTTTACAGAAAAAGTTTACTGACTCTTGGCATAGAATCTGGAGGTTTTGACTTAGGCTAGAAGGTCAGAGGAGGCTTCCCCGAGGAAGTGACCCATAAACGTAGTTATTCAGGCCAAGAATTGGAGAAGCACATTCCCGGCAGAAGGAGCAACACATGGGAAAGCGCTGTGGTCTGAAGGAACCTGGCACATTCTAAATATTGTTAGGCCTGCCATTGACTCTAGAGTGTAATAGGAACTAAAGCACGTGAGCCAGATCCTTCTGGGTCGATAGTCCAGGTTGAGGATATTGGCTCTAACTCTGAGAGCAATGGGAAGCCATTGAAAGGTTGATAAGCACGAGGAGGATTCAGATTTCCTTTTCTAAAGGATAATTCTGGCACAGTGTGAGAATGCATTGGAGCAAAGCAGAATGAAAGTGGGAAGACCAATTAGGAAATTATGTTACAGTGGTTGAAACGAGAAGACACAGTGACTTGACCTAGTGTGTTCTCAATGGGGAATGAAGAAAAGTTGGAGGACTCAGAAGGTGCTCAGAAGATATTTAGGACATAAAATCTACTGGACTTGGTGATTGGATGAAAGGAGCAGGGAGCGGTAAGGGTGACCCTCAGATTTCTGGCTTGAGCAGCTATGTGGATGGAAGTACTATTACTGACTCCCTACACCACTGTGCTTGTACGAGTCTGTCCACACTCATCACAATGTCCCGGAATCATCCATTATATGCCTTTGTCTCCTGCGAGAGCCATGTCCAAGAGGGTAGCAACTAGTTTGTTCTTGTCTTCCTATAGGGCCCAGTGGTGGGCTGGGCACAGAATTGGCAGCAATAAATGCAAATGGACTTTTCTTAGTTCTTCTTTCTCTTTTGCCTATAGGGGCTTCTCTATCCTTCCAGTTGCCCAGGTTCAAAATTTCAGAGGAATCTCAGCTTCCTCTTTCTACCTTAGCGTATGGCATCGGTCACAAAGCCCAATGTATTCGACCTCCAGCACAGCTGTTGAATCCCCTGCCACCCTAGGTCAGGCTCTCTCATGTCTTAGCGCTGTAAAGTGGTTAGAATAGTGCCTGAGCCACAGTTAGTGGTATATAAGTGTGGCTAAGATTAACAGTTCTTCCCCGGCCTCCCGGCCTCACGGCTCTTTCCAGCCAGGCCATCTATGAAAGACAGAGCACCGTCATTCAAGTACATCTTTGATCATGTTGCTCCCTGACTCCAGGGCTCTCAGGACCAAACCCTAAGTCCCCAACATGGCCTACAAGTTCCTCATGGTCTAACCTCTGACTAACTCTCCAGCCCTGCCTTCATCTTCAAAGGTTCTCCATTGCCATCAGGATGAAGGGTAAGTTCAAGGCCTTCCACCCTCTGGCCTCCATGACCTCATCAGCCTCGGCTCCCTCGTACACAATGGTCCAGTCCTGTGTGCTATTCTTGACCAAACTCTGGACTTCCTGCCTCTTCCTGCCAGCACATGCCTTCCTCCCCAGTGGCCCTACCTCTCAACAGCTTAGCTCATCATTTCAGGGCCCCCCTCCCTGAGGAGCACCCCAACCTCTCTTCTGCCTTTGTTGTGATTTCTGCACATCCATTTGCACATCCATTCCCCCACTAACATAGGAACAAATAGAATAGCCATCTGTTTCTGTGCCTACTCAGCATCCTTCCATCCCTCCTCCTCTGGTAACAGCCCTCTGATAATCCTTTGAAAAGCCTTTCCTCCCCACCCTGGCTCCAGGGTGAACAGGTGACTCTGGCTGATCAGCACATTTCATTCCTTTGACCTCAGTGATGGGCAAAGCAGGCAAGCAGAGGGAATGAGCGCTGGCCTTAGACCTATGCTAAAACACTGTGAAAAGGACCCCGTCTTTCTTTTGGGATTGCTGAACCAGAAGAGTAGCAGCCTGGACTTGTTAACAGCCATCTTTGCCATGATCGGAGAGAGCCCTCCGGAGAATGAAGCCTAACACGGTTAGAAAGCAGAGCCGTGAACTGAGAAAGACACACTATTGAGCCCTTGGATTCAGCCATGCCTGAAATTAGCAGTACCTCTGGACTTGGGCATGCAAGAGCCGATAAATGAATTCATTTGAGTTGGGTTTCTGTTACTTCTAAGCTAAAGTCATGACTAGCAGAGAGAAGGTGTTGGAGCTATCTGTTGTACACAAGACGCCTTCAGGGTAGGAAGGAAGATGGGCAGGGGAACCAGAACAGACTGAGACCAGCACCGTGTGTGACCCTGTAAACTCGAAGGGCCACCTGTGGAAAAGAGGAACAGTTACCTTTGCTATTTCTCCAACCACCCAAAGTGCCCTTACTTCCATCTCTGCTCTGCAGGAGAACCAAACCAAACATTCTGGTCAGGGGAATAGTTGGTCCGAGGCAGGAGCTGGTAGAGCAGGGATGAGATGCAGGCATCCCTCTCAGACCCTAACACCAGCCTGTGTACCAACTTCCGTTCATAGGTTCTTCTCACTGAACTGGCCAGCATATCGTGTCCTGTGTCCTTGGTATTCCCCCGGCACAGAGGCCACCACAGTTCTCAGCATAAATAATGTAACGTTCTCAACATAAATAATGTAAGTTACTCAGGTTTGATCAAATCTCTGTACCATTTATGAGATAGGAAGGGATACAAGATACACAGATGAGATGCAGTCTAACCCCTGCTCTCAGGGGGCTCCAGTGACCAACAGCCTCAGAGAGCAGGGAAGGCTTCCTAAAGAGGAAGCACAGGAACTGGTTCTGGAAGAATGGGTGGGGCGTGGCAGGGAAAGGGCGAAGGTGGGAAGATCTGACAGGTTTATTCAAGGGAATGCTGTGCTTCCGCAAAGACACTTGTAAGGACTATTCTGTGTGACACCCCCACATCTCCGCAGTCTCTGAGCAAACCGAAGGGCTGGGCTTCGATCCACTCCTGCGGGTAGATGGATCGCGACTGAGCACTCAATGCCAGACCTTCTAGAAGGAACAGAGGCCCCGGAAAAGGTCCTGTGGAAAAGCACCAATCGCCAGTCACAACTCTTTCCCACCCTTGCTCTGAGCAAGTTCCTCTTGCAGTTGGGGTGTCCCCCTTTGGGTGGCAGTAAGCGTAACATCACCGACCCCTCCTGGACTCTGATTTGATCGCGCTGGGTCCGTGCAACGCCAGTTATTCCCAGGAAAGTCGAAGTCCCGCCTCAGAGGATCGCCGCAGACCCTGCTCCAGGCTGGAAGTCAGGCCGGGACCCTGCCGCCCCGCTCCCTCTCTCATCAGATGCTGGAGCCTGGAGCTCTCTGAACTTACTCCCCCACGCAACTTCAGAACAAGGGACTTATTCCTCGTTGGCACAGTGTATTTACTCCTCGAACCTGTTTCTTTGAAACAGCTGCTTTTTTAATCTTTGGTTTAACTCAGTGGTTCTCAGCCAGGCGCGATTTTATGTCCCAGAGGAGGACACTGGGCAATGTCTGGAGACACCTTTGGTTGTCACAACTGGAGAGGCGGGTAGGGGGACGTGAGGAGTTGCTACTGACATCTGGTGGCCAGAAGCCAGGGGTGCTGCCAAACATCCCACAATGCACAGGACGGCCCCCACAGCAAAGAAGGATCTGGCCCAAAATAGGAATAGTGCTGAGGTTCAGAAACTCTATCTTGCTTAAAGAGAAAAAGTTGAGTAACACTGAGCTTTCAAATACGCTTCATGTCTGGGCCAGCAGTAACTAACACCAGGTGGTTGTTTTGCAATTCCTAAATAAATCCATCCTTGTTCTCCTATCCCCAGCTCCTGTGTGAGGAGGTGGTCCACCACCAGGTGGTGGTGGTGGACAGGTGCTGCGGAGGTAGATTAGGGTCAGGTGGGGATGAGAGACCGAGGTCACGCAGTGAGAACACAAGTTCTAGAATCACATCTGAGTTCACGTTCCAGCCCTGACTAGGGGTTAGCTGTGTGCCTTCAGGCAAGTGACTTACTCTGAGCCTATTTCTTGTCAGTGAAAGAAGCAACTCCTAGTTTCCAAGGACTAGGCACTCAGCTATTAATATAACTTCATTCTTAGGCAGTTAGGGAGCCACCAGAGAGCACTAAGCTAAGAGTGTCAGTTTTGAGTGGTCTCTGGGGCAGCCTGGAGGGGAAACTGCTTACCCTCAGTGTCTGTGTTTAATTCCCTCCAGGAAGGTCCGAAAGTCCTTCCTGAAGTTTAGCTGGAATCTCTCCTTTTGCTCTTGTTTAGTTTAGTGCCTCAGCAGGTTGTTGGTACCACAATGGTCTGACTATGCTGCAGAGAAACAGATTGAGGTTTAATTTGCAATTTGGTCTCCTTGCCGTGGACATGTTCCCTCCTTTTTGCCTAGGGTGAGGACTGAGGCTGTTGAAGGCTTTGAGGTTGCCAGGCCAAAAGCAGAGGTTGCCAGGCACCAAAAGACATCCCCCCGCCAGGGCTTTTGTTTACCGAGGTCTGGGCTCTAGGCAACGAGCCTGGGTTATTCCAGAGCACAGGGCTCCCAGGCTTGGGAGGGATGAAAGCAGGCCCGTCAATTTTCCCAAGCCTGAGAAAGTGAATGGGGTCTGGGGATTTTTGCTACTGCTGTTGTCTCTGCTTGAGTAGTAGCAGCTTTTCACCGCTCCCACACAGGTCTCCCAGGGCTTCGGATGGACTCACGAAGCCGCTGTTTGCGGGGAGGGGGTGGCTGTGTGAGTGCTCAAGGGTGGTGGTCTGAGAGTCACAGCAAAAGACCACTGTGGCTAAGCCAGCCACCCAGACCCATGAGAAAAGGTCAAAGTTGACTGATGATCAGAGCCTTCCCCTGAGTCTTATAGACTGGAGAATCCCTCAGGAATCATACACAGTGCTTCAGAGGGGTGGGGCATTATAAAAATTAAGTGAACTTGACACTAAGTAAAGTGCATTCAGAGGTTATAGCATTCCTAGTTCATCACTTCCTAATTATTTTACTATATTTTGCTATTATCAGTGCTCTCGGCGTTATTCACATCACTATGGCGGAAATACTACATAATGGTGCACTGTTTCCAGCAACATCGTCAGTGACATCAGGTGGGCAGCCTGAAATTGGCCCCGGGAGCATTGACACCATGGAAATTGGCAAATGCTACAAATCAAGTCTCTCCCTAGCAACCTCCCTCCCCTAAGCTGTTTATAAACACTTACACCACTAGGTAAAGGATTCCCAAAATATGACTGTGATTGAATTTGGGGTGGGGGTGGTTTGGAGCAGATAATATGACTAAGAAAAATAAATACATGTGACATGTCTTACATGTGGGTATTGTGGATAAAATGCACAGTTGCTACAAATACCTAGTCCAGAAATACTTGGGAGCTCATCTCTTCCCCCACCCCTCAGTGAGACAAGAGTGCATACTCACTTGCCAAGCACCCCTTAGAATGCCCCCAAACACACCCGTGGTGCTTTCTGGGGTGGAATAAGGCCAGAAACACCGTGAGGGCAGGGGCTTTGCTCACTGCTGCTTCAGCAGGCCCTTGGACCCTTTCTCAGTCTCTGCGGCTCTCCCAGTTTCTCTGGCTTCTGAGTCAGGGCAGTTGAGCCACGCTGGGGGGCGAGAGGATGCACAAAGGCTAATGGGAGAAATGGGAGTTGCCTCTTGTCAAGCACAGGGATCTCCTTGGGAGCAGGGAAGGTCGGCAGTGGGTGGCAGTTCCTCCCCAGCAAACACTTGGCAATGTCTAGGGACATTTTTGGTTGTCACAACTTGGGGGAAAGGTGCTAGTGGCATCTGGTGGGCAGAGGCTAGGGATGCTGTTAAATAAACACCCTACAATCAATGTCCAGAACAACCCCCCACCCAACATCAAAGAATTATCCCACCCCAAACATCAATAACGCTGAGGCTGGGAAGCCCTGGGATAGGAGACACGGTGGGGAGAAAGGCAGGCTGGGGTCTAGGAAAACATAAAGAGAAGGTGTGTTTGCCTGGTAGCCACTGGACCCCTCCTCCCCCAGGACACCCACTTCTCTGTGTGGGTCATTCAGTCTCTTTTTCTGGGTTTTGTCCCGCCTTTCCAGTCTGTCTCTGGTGTCCCCATTTATCTCTGTTTATCTCTTGGTCTCTTTTCCTCACTCTCAGTCATGCCATCTACTCTGGCTGGATCCCTGTGTTCTGAGACATGAGACAAGCCTTTGGCATTTGTCCTCCCTCAGCCCACACTAATCGCTCCAGCTGCCTTGGCCTGGGAGCCAGGCCAGGAGGTTGGTGAAGGGGGAGGGTAGGAAGACAGGTCAGGATGACCTAAAAGTCCCCGTTCTCCCCACCACCCATCCTGCCTTGACCCTAGGGCCCTATTGCCTGCCTCCCAGAGAGGCCTGGAGCTCCAGCCTGCTCTCTTCTTCTCTTGCCCCCAGGGCCCAGGACCAAAGTCTGCCTGCCCAAGTGGCCTCACCCTGCCCACGGACACATTCCTGCCCACGCCAGTTCCTTAGATTCCTCCTCCAGCCCTAGTCCAGCAGCTGTTACACAACAACTGGGGGCTGGGCAGCTCCTCATCCCCAGCCCTGCCCTGGGCAGTGAGTGACACCAGGCTCATGATGTGCAGTGAGCCCAGGACCCTCTGCCTAGTGACCAGTGGGTCTCTGTTCTGGTCCTAGTTTCCAAGACCAAGAGCCCAGAACTCAGAGCCAAGACATGGTCCCCTGTGCTTGGAACCCAATACTTAGCATCAAGCCAAATTACCAGTGCCCATCCCCAGGGCCCAGGACCCAACCCTCAGTGCCTGCGGCCGGAGCTGCCCACTCTGCCCCTCCCGCTCACCTCACCTAGCAGATGCCCCAGGGGGCCTGGGCTGCTGAGTGCAAGGCCAGCAGCACCTCGGTGGTGGGCCCTGTGTGAGGTCAGGGACCCTGTAGAAAAGCCTGGTTGGTGGGGGGTTCTTAAAACAAATTTGAGGAACTTTTAAAGTAAAAATCTTTAAACGAGGATTTAAAATAAAAATTAAGGGCCAGCAATATGCACAGAGGGCGTAGAAAGGCCAGGGTACAGGGTGGCCAGATAAAATACAGGCTGCCCACTTACATGTGAATTTCAGGTAAAAACAAAGATTTTTTACTTTTCTTTCTTTTTTAAAAAAACATTTATTTATTCATAGATTTCCTAAATGTAAGTATTTCGAACATACCATATTTCAAACATACCATGCCATAACATGGCATTTGAAATACCGTGCCATATTTCAAACATACATCTACTAAAAAAGTATTCACTGTCTATCTGAAGTCCTGCTTTAACGTGGGCCCTGTATTTTGATGCATGAAATCTAGGAGCCCCACCTGGAGATGGGCCTCCCCACCAGCCTGCACCCCGATTACCTTCCAATAGCCTTAGGTGAGGGAACAGGATTGCTGACACAGTTCACTTGTGGGTAGAAGGAACTTCAGGGAATTCTATTGTTCATTATTTCTACTTCAATTTTTTTTTAATTTATTGATTTCAGAGAAAGAGAAAGAAAAGGAGAGAGAGAAATTAATCTGTTGTTCTACCCGTCCATTTATTTGTTGGTTGATTCTTGTATGTGCCCTGACCAGAGATCGAGCCCACAACCTTGGCGTATCTGGACAATGCTCTAACCAACTGAGCTACCCAGCCAGGGCTATTATTTCTACTTGGTTTTGTATCTTTTCATTTTCTTTAAGGAGTCAGCATTCGTGTGCTATTAAAAATCCAATAATATAGACTCTGCACCTTGCTTAGATTATTGCAATATATCCCCTTTGTCCACTCTTTTTTTTTAAAGATATTTATTTATTTTTTAGAGAAAGGGGAAGGAGAAAGAGTGGGAGAGAAACATCAATGTGTGGTTGCCTCCTGCGTACCCCACAATGGGGACCTGGCCTGCAACCCAGGCATGTGCCCTGACTGGGAATCGAACCTGTGACCCTTTGGTTTCCAGGCCCGTGCTCAAACCACTGAGCTACGCCAGCCAGGGCTGTCCACTCTTTAAAATGATTTTTTAAATGATTTTTTGACTAAGTAATCCAGTCTCATGATTCAAATTCCATAGGTATAAGTGAGCACACAATGAAATCCCTCCCCTGCCCCTGTCCCTCAGCCACCTAGTTCCCTTCCCCACTTCTCTGTGTTTCCTTCTAGAGACATTTTATTGCCATAGGCTTATCACTGTCTTCCTGCCTCCCATCTTGCCCACCTGCCTCCCGCTCATGTTTTACCTCCTGACTGAAAACCCTTCTGTGGTTTTCCATGCCCTGGGAGAAAGAGCTTCCCAGCTAACTAGGATACGCAGCGCTCGGTGCCTGATTCCTGTCCAGCTTCCAGGACACTTGGCAACGCCCCAGCCTGGCTCGCATGGCCCCACAGAAACACGACCTGACCTGCCGATTAGTCTCCCTCACCCTGCCAACCTGTGCTGGCATCCACGCTCTTGCACATGTTTCTCTCTGTCAGACATTTCTTGCACACAGACAGCGTCTACTGTGTGCTAGGCAATGGGGGCTCGGAAGGACACAGTGAACGAACAAAAATGTTCCTGCTCTTGTGACTCAGGTTCCGGCAGAGGAACATTTAATGGGCAAATGGTTACAATAAAGCCTTTGTTGTATTAGGGTAGAGAGAGCTCTGGGGCACAGAGCTCTGGGTCAAAAAAGGCCTCTGGGACAAAGTAGTATTTAAGATTTGAAGAGTCATCTCCCCACCATGGCGCTGGGGATGGGGGTGGGCAGGGGAGGGTGTCCAGGTGGAGGAAACAGTTCATGCAAAGCCCTGGAGACCGGGGAGGAGTCACAAATGTGAGAAGCCCTGGGAAGCCACCCTACAGAGTGTGCATTAATCCTGCGGGCCATGGGAAGGCCTGGGGGGTACTTAGCAGGAGAGTGTGGGGGCATATTTGTGGCTACTGGGCAGACACAAGGTTGGTGGAGAACACCTTGCTGCTCTTCCTAGGATGGAAGAAATGACAGCAGCCTGGGGTTGGCGTGAGGCCCTAGAGACAAAGTCAAAGATCTTTCAGAGGTAAGGCAGTGTGAGGAGTGACTTCCCAGGGATCTGTCTGGCTTGGGAGACTGGTGGATCCTGATGATGTTCTTTGGGATGGGGTTTCTGAGTCCAGTTTGGACTTCATGAGTTCATGGTGCTTACAAGATGTCCAGGCCAGGGCGTTAAGCAGACAGATATGAAGGATGGCAACCTCAGGAAAGAGGTCTGGACTGGAGACTCTTTTTTTTTTAAGATGTTTAAAATTTTCTATTTAATTTTTGAGAGAGGGGAAGGAAGGGAGAAAGAGGGAGAGAAACATCTATATGAGAGAGAAGCATTGATTTGTTGCCTCTCCTACGGGTCCCATCTGGAACCAAACCCACAATTCGGGCATGGGTCCTGACCAGGAATCGACAACCTTTCTCTTTGCAGGATGACGCCCAACCAAATGAGCCACACTGGTCGGGGCTGGACTGGAGATTCTTATTTGGCCATCAACAGCATAAAGATAATAAAACTGCTGCAGAGCTTTAAAAAAGATTAAATATATTTATCGATTTTACAGAGAGAGGAAGGCAAAGAGAGAAACATCCATTTGTTGTCTCTTGTACATGCCCCAACCACAGATCAAATCTGCAACCTAGGTATATGTCTTTTATTTTTAAAGATTTAATGTATTTATTTTTAGATAGAGGGGAAGGGAGAGAGAAAGAGAGGGAGAGAAACATCAGTGTGTGGTTGTCTCTCATGCACCCCCAACTGCGCATTTGGCCCACAACCCACGCGTGTGCCCTGACTGGGAATCAAACTGGTGACCTTTTGGTTTGCAGGCTGGCATTCAACCCACCGAGCCACAACAGCCAGGGCTGTAATTGTACATTTTACCATAATAAAAAATGGACAGAAATGAAAAAGATAACTTTTTAAAATTAATTTTAATTTTTGGATAACTTTAACTTTTAAAGATAGTTAAACTTTGTAAAACATTTTATGTTCAGCCCTGGCTGGTGTAGCTCAGTGGATTGAGCGCGGGCCTGCGAACCAAACGATCCAGGTTCGATTCCCAGCCAGGGCACATGCCTGGGTTGCAGGCCAGTTCCCAGCAGGGGACACATGAGAGGCAACCATACATTGATATTTCTCTCCCTCTCTCTCTTTCCTACCCTTCTCCTCTAAAAATAAATAAATAAAATATAAATCTTAAAAAAAAAAAAAAAAAAACATTTTATGTTCAAATTAAATTTGCACTTTCCAAACAAAAATATTATACCTTACAGTTCCCACTGTTTTAATTTTAAACACAAATTTTGATTATTGAGTTTTGATAGTATTTGTTTTTTTAAAGATTTTGTTTTATTTTATGTTTTATTTATATAAAGAGAAGGGAAGGGAGGGAGAGAGCAAGAGGGAGAGAAATATCAGTGTGAGAGAGAAACATTGATTCAAGTTGCCTCTTGAACACACCCTGACCAGGGACCGAACCCACAACCTAGGCATGGGCGCTGACCCGGAATCAAACCAGCGACCTTTCGCTCTGTGGGACAACACCTCACCGACTAAGCCACACCAGTCAGAGTAATGTATGTAAGTTTTAAATCAGCACAAGTGATCACAGAATGATGGAACTGAAGTAACTCAAGTTCTGTTTCTTAGCCTTTGCAGTCCTTGTGTCAGTGTTGTTTATTATGAAACTACTGTTTAAACTCAGGCTCAGGGATACGCAGTGTCACAGAGTTGGAGACCCCAGCTGAGCCCGACGCAAGCTGGAGCAATTCCAAACTATTAAGAATTTACTTTCAGCCCTGACTGGTGTGGCTCAATGGATTGAATGTCAGCCTGAGAACCAACGTGTCACCGGTTTGATTCCCAGTTGGGGCACATGTCTGGGTTGCAGGCCAGGTCCCCGGTTGGGGGCATGCAAGAGGCAACCACACACTGATGTTTCTCTTTCTCCCTCCCTTCCTCTCTCTCTAAAAATAAATAATTAAAAAATTTACTTTCAAAATGAATATATGTACCTGAGTCTGTGCATGTGACGTGACAACCAAGTGAGACTTCTCCTTATTAACTTTCATGAGGGACACAATGTTTATTAAAAGCTAAGTAATAAGTTTGTGCTAATTTGAAACTTACATTTGTATTGCTAAAACCCAACAGAATCTGTAGCAGCAATTTAGAACTTAGACCCATGAAACATTTCTTCAAGGTGAAGTATTTTTTGACAGGCATTGTTTAAAAGTGCCAACCAACAGATGGTGGTAATAAAAAGAGCCAATTTCTAGTAATTTTCATTATGGTGCTGTAATTCTCTACAGACAATACACCTGTACCGCCCCACACCTGGGGCAGACCCCTACCACCATCTGACCTTAGTAGACCACTTCCCATAATACTGGAATCCAGTTCCACCTGTGGACCAATTACAGCTGTGAACCAGAGCTGAGTGCCAGGGCCCGCCCTTTGCAGTCATTCAAGTTCTGAGCCCTTAATTTAAAGGAACTTCTCAGGCGTTGCCTCCTTCAGGAAGCCTCCCTTGACATTCTCTTCCTTTTTGAATCTAGATCAAATACTTCTTTATATCCCCCTAGTTCTCTATGCTTGGTTCTGTCAGTGAATTCTTACGTTATATTGTAATTGTATCCTTTCACTTCCAGGTTGAGCACCCTGAAAGAACGAACCTGCCCCTGTGGATCAATTAGTGCTCACTGTTACGGCCTCATCAGGATATGTCCAAGGTGGCTGTCTGGAAGTGAAGTGGTTTGGGGAAGGGGCTGGTAGTACACAGGAGTTGAGCTGCTCCAGGAAGTCAAGGCCCCTTGAGGTGGGTAGATGGCCTTGCAACTAACAAAACTCTTTTATACTATGAGTCAGCTTAAGAAATGGATCGCCCGTATCACTAGCTCTAATTTTCACTAGCTCACAAAGGTAAGGGAACTGCCCACAGCCATAGAGTGAGTCAAGCCTGGACAGGCTCTTCCCGACCTCTCAGCCAGGACCCCCAACCCTAGCCGGGCGTCCAGACCCAGCACCTCCAACGTCGCCGATCGTGCCATGTGCTCACTTAACCGCCAGGGGCCGCCAGATGCTCATTCCTGGGGAAGCGGGGCTCAGGCTCCGAGGTGGATGGAGTGCCTGGTGACTGCTCTGGCTGGTGCAGCCGGGGTGTCCTGGTAAAGAAAGGGTGTGTGCCGGGGCGGGAGGCGGAGTGTTTTAAGAGAGCCGCAGTTGAGGAGTGTTGGCGGCGGGATGGGGGTTGGGGAGGGGAGGGCTGTTGTTGCCTCCTCTGGCCCTGCCTTGTCTGGCCCCGTTGGGGAAAGGGCAGAGATGTTCAGAGGGAGGACTCTCCGGAGCGCAGGGCTCTGCCTCCGCCTCCATTCTCCTCAGTCTCGCTTAGGAACAGACCGGACATTCCTAAGTCTCCGGCGGAAAACCTGGAAATAGACTTGAGGCCAGCCTCCTGCAGCCTGAGCCAGTTCTTCCAAAGCCCGCCCTGCCCAGGACTTCCCGGAAGACCCCTGCAGCGCCCGAGGCCCCAGGCCCCTGAACTCGGTTCCCTCCCAGAACTTCCCCTGCACCCGTTCCTCGGGTTCCTCCCTCCCAGCCTAAGGGACGGACTCCTGCCCTGAGCCGTAGGCCTGTATCCACTCATGTCCAGGTCAAAGTCATGATCTGTCCCCCTAAACCTGGCTGCCTTCCAGAGCTCCCTCTCTCAGTATCCATATCGTTATTTGACCCTGAAAGCTGGGAATTATCCTTGATACATTTCTTTTTCATTCCCCACATCCAGTCCATTTTTTCACCTCCTCCTTCTACCTCTTGGTCTCTACCCACCACTCACCAGACCAAGTGTCCATCATCTCTTGCCAGAATTGGTGCTCTTGTCTGGGCTCCCTACTACCACACTTTTCCCCATCTCCTCTCATCCCTTCACAGGGTGGCAGCCCCAGTGATCTTTTCAAACCATGTTGTTATCTACCTGCTGACATCTTTCAACAACTTCCAAACTCTTAGCATGGCCCACGGGGTCCCGAATGATGTGCCCCTTCCTGCGTTTCTGGCACCATCCTCCTTCTCACTGTCTATGTTCCAACTACAGTGGATCACAGGGCCTTTGCACATGGTCTTACTGTTCTGCCTTGTTAACTAACTCCTGCTCCCCCAGATCTCGGCTCTGGCACTGCTTTCTCAGGAACACCCTCCCTATCCTCCCTGACCAGGCCAGATCGCCTTATTGACTCTCCTAGCACCCCATACTTCTCCTTCCTGTGTTTGTCATGCAGTTACCGCACCCCCACCCCCACCCCCACCCCCCATCTACAGTTTTGCTTTCTACAGTTTCAGTTACCTGTGGTCAACCATGGTCCAAGAATATGAAGTGGAAAATTCCAGAAATAAACAATTCAGAAGTTTTTAAATGCATGCCATTCTGAGTAGCATGGTGCCCTCCCTCACCATCCTGCTCTGTCCTGCCTGGGATGTGAATCCTCCCTTTGTTCAGCTTGTCTGCGCTGTGCGCGCTCCCTGTTTATTAGCCACTCAGTAGGTTTCTTGGTTAGGTCTCCTGTCACAGTATCTCAGTGCTTGTGTTCAAGTCACCTTTACTTTAACGGCCCAAAAGCCCAAGAGTTGTGATGCTGGCAATTCAGATATGCCAAGAAGCCGTAAAGTGCCTCCTTTAAGTGAAAAGGTTTTTGACTTAATAGATTTTTAAAAATCATGCTGAGGTTGCTAAGGTCTACATTAACAACGAATCTGTCTGGGAACTTATGAAGGAAAAAGAAATTTGTGTCCTGGCTGGTGTGGCTCAGTGGATTGAGTGCCAGCCTGTGAACCAAAAGGTTGGCAGTTCGATTCCCAGTCAGAGCACATGCCTATGTTGTGGGCCAGGTCCCCAGTTGAGGTTGTGTGAGAAGCAACCGATCAATGTATCTCTTGCAGTTTGATGTTTCTCTCCCTCTCTTTTTCCCTCCCTTCCCCTCTCTAAAAAGTATAAAAAAATCTTTAAAAAGAAAAATTGTGCTAGTTTCCTGAGACCACATTCATGTAACTTACAGTATACTGTTATAATTATCCTGTCTTATTATTGGTTATTGTTGTTAATCTTACTGTGCCTAATTTTTACTGTATATAGGTATATAGGTACAGGAAAAAAACATAGTATACAGAGTTCAGTACCATCCGTGGTTTCAGGCATCCACTGGGGTCTCAGAATGCATCTTCTGAAGATAAGGGGAGGTCTACTGTAATTGTGATTGTCCACTTGTTTGTAATATTGTATAATTAATGTCTGTTTCTTCCACCAGACTGTAAGCTCCATGAGGGTAAGGACCACATCAATTTTTGCTCACTTTGAAATCTCCAGCAGCTATGTGCCTGGCATATAGTAGTGCTCAGTAGTCCTTGAATAAATGAGTGAGCTCACGTTGCATGCCGCACACTTCTCTCCACTCTTCCTTCCATTTCCCCTTCTATTTCCTGAGCCCAAGCCTCCATCATCTCCGTTCCGGACTGCAGCAATCACTTCTTCACTGGTTTCCCAGTTTACAATCAAGACCATACCCGTTCCTTCCAAACAGCCTGAATGGTCTAATAAAAACGCCAGTCTCATTATGTCACCCTCCCCACCCCCTTTTTAATAGCCTTCCGTGGCTTCTCATGGCTCTTGGAATAAAATCCAAACTTCTGACACAGCCTTAGAAGGCTCTGTATGGCCTGGCTCACCTCAGGCCAAGCCCCACCTCCTCAATGGACCTTTCTTAATTCAACAAAAATCAAGGGAGCGCCTGCTGCACAGGCACTGAGGATCAAAGGTGAGTAAAAACACACTCCTTCGGACCTGCTTACAACCCTCTGGATACTTGAACACAACCCCTTCTCATGCAGGGCCTTTGCACAAGCCCCCCCCACCCCATCTGGGAAGTGCTTCTCTCTCCTTGCTCCACATTCCCGGCTTTGCCCACTCAACACCTACTCCCCCATCAGCTCTCAGCCCAAACACCATTTATTCAGGGATAGCTTATCTGACCCCCAACTTAGAGGTCCCTGAGTAGATGCTTTTATTGCTCCCTACAGCCCCACTTTCATAGCACTGACCACACTCTTATTTTTAAATGTTCATGTGGTTACTTGGCTGATGCCCATCTTCCCCCACCAGCAAGCTCCAGGAGCTTCCACATGTAGTTTTTGTTACCATCATATCCCTCTGGTGCTTAGCTGGTGCTCCACAATTTATTGAATAAGTAAGTGATTCCCCAGCAGAGTATTTAGAAAGTGCTGCCTCCAGGGAAATGTTCGTGCCTCTGCCTGGTTGCGAATGAGGTGTGTACAAAGGACCTCTCGTTGAGGAAGGCCTAGAAGCTGTTGTTAATTGTTTCCCTGCCCCCTCCTCATCCCCAACACACGTGACTTGCCTCCACCTACCTCTCCCCCCAACCCAGCACACCCCATTCTCATTCCCCAGAACACTGGTCCTGCTCCCACTCTTCCAGGGCTTCCCACATGCTGACCCCCTCCACCTGCGCCTCTCCTGCCTGCTCTTTCACATGGCTGGTTCCTCCACATCCTTCAGGTCAAGTTTAATTGCTGCACCGTTAGAGGACACCTTCATCATAGCTCACAATGGAAATACATTTATTTATCATCTGCATCCCCTAAATGAGTTAGAAGCTTTCAGCCCCACATAACAGAACATCCAGCTCCACTGGCTTCAAGAAGGAAAGTTGTCTAGTGGTAGGATTGCTTTTGAGGTTGGTTAATTGTGATGTTCTCGAGGATCTAGATTCTCCCCCTCTTGCTACTCTGCCACCCTCGACCTCGGCTTTGTCCTCAGGTTGGTGAACAGGACAGATGCAGCAACTCCAGGCATCAGTCGGACCTCGTATCCTACAGGCAGGGCTTTTCCATCATTACGTGTCTTAGGTAACTCTCGCTGTGTAAGAAATTATCACAAAACTTGGCAGTTTAAAACAACCTTTGTTATCCCAGTTTCCGAGGGTTAGAAACCCAGGTGTGGCTTAGCTGGTGGGTTCTGGCAGAGGGTCTCTCATGAGGTTATGGTCAAGCCGTGGACCAGAGCTGAAGTCGGAGAATCCGCTTCTGAACTTATTCCCATGGCCGTTGCCAGGGGGCTTTGGTCCCTGCGTTGGGTCTCTCCACAAGGTTGTCCGAGACTAGCAGCCACCTTCCTCCAAAGGGAGTGATCCAAGAGCGAGAGCAACCAAGGTAGAAGCTGCAGCGTCTTTCAGTGACTGAATCTTGGATGTGACACCATCACCTCTGCTGTATTCTCTCGGCCACTCAGCCCAGCCCTCGTACAACACGGAAGGAACTACACGGGGTGTGAATACGAGGCGGCAGGATACTGGACAGTCAACCATGCCTGGCTACTTCATGGTCTGTTTTTCAAAAGTGAGGAAGCCCCTCCTAGGAGCCCAGGAGGCTTTTCTTTCTATCTCCTGGTTGGAATTGTGTGTGTGCCCATACCTAAGCCAATCACCCACGAGGGCTTTCGGACCACCATTTTTGGCTCACTACTATAATAATTCACCCTGGGGCTACAGCCCATCTCCACTGAAGCACAAAGTGGGATCCAGGAGGAAGATGGCCACCTGAACGAAATCTGAATTCTGCTTGGAATGAGGAAGCAGGGATGGGAATGGGTGTTGAGTTGGCAACTCAGCGTCTACAACACTTACCTGCTAAGCTGTAAACTCCCTGAGAAAAGAGGTACATATTTTCCTACTAGTGTGTCCCCAGCATGTCGCCCCCTGCCTGACAGAGAGTAGATGCAATCATCCTTGTTAAATGAATAAATAAATGAATGAATCCACGACTAACCTGGAAGACCACTAGGACTACTGCCGGGTGGGGGCAGATAGCCCCAAGCCCTGGCTCTTTAAGTTCTTCTCAAAACTCAGGAGGCCACCTGCTACCACCCCCACCACCAGCCCCAAGGACAGACAGGACTGGCAGAATTATTCTCACTTTATTTCTGGAGAAGTTTGATCAGATGCAGTAACACTGATTCCAGGCGAGGGCAGGGGCATGGGTACCCCTAAAGCAACCAGCATCCTGTGGCCTAAGGTGTTCCCCCCACCCCCAGACCTGGGCTCCCCCTCAGTTACAGTTAAATAGAGAGAGGAAGATCTCCCCAGGGAGTCTTGGGAGGGTCTGCCTCCTGCACCCGCCCCCTCCAGGCAGAGGAGTCTGAGCACAAGCTATTTACAGTATTCACATCCACTGTACCCCACCAAACCAAGGCAAATACTACAGGCGGCCCTTCCCCAAGGGAGGAGGCCGAAGAGGCTGTGAGTGTATGTGTGTGTATGGGAGGTGTCCGCGCGTGTGAGCACACAAATGCACTGAGGAGCAGGGTCTGGCTCCAGTCAAAGAGACAACAGTCTATAAGGTGCTGATTAAAAATAACAGAGAGGACCCACCCCGGGGCCCAGGCCACTTCCGGCTTTGTTCTGTCTCTCTTCCAGACATCCTGGTAGATGATGCAGAGGAGCGCTCATAGCTGTGCCTGGATCCAAGGCAGCCCCTTAAAGGACTTCTGGGGGCAAAGCGGAGGGGAACAGTCAGGCCAGCTGTGCCTCCAAGCCCGACCAGCCATGGGGGAGGAGAGGGGTGGGTTGGGGTGTGGAGTGTGAGGAGGCCTCTGGCAGGACTGGAAGAGAGGGCAGGGCTGGGGAGTTTGGGGAAGGCTGCTAAGAGTCAGGGATTCCTACCTGTGACCTGGGGGGGCTGCACCACAGCTTTCTTGAGGAAGGCTTCTGCTTCTGCGAAGGGCAGGAGTGCCTCTGTCGTTCGGCCTAGACTCTTGTCACCAGTGGGTCCCTTGGGGGAGAAGCCGTTCTCCTGGTGCGCTGGGAGAGGCTGCAGGCCATTCACCAGGGGCCCTGGCGACTCCTTGCTTGGCAGGCTGTGGGTGCAGGGCCAGAGCTCAGCACCTCACGTCCTAGCACAGCCCAGGCACCCACAGCTCCAGCCTGCCCCTGACTCCCTTGCTCAGGGCTCCCGAGAGTGGGAGCTGGTACCTCCACTGAGGCTCCTGGGGACCCAGTTCTTCTTTCTGCACAGTCTCCTTCTGCAGCCCTGGGGATCGAGGCTCCCCAGATTTGACAGGGTCTATGAAAGGGAAGAAATGGCCGTCAGCTGCTGGCTGGTGAGAGGAGGAGGTGTGACGATGGGGTGGCGAAGGGGACAGAGTGGGGGGAATAGGACCTTTACCTGGGCTAGAATTATTGGTGTTTGCCTCCTTTCTGTCCGGCTTCTGCTTTGAAGAGGAAGAGCAGCAATCAGACTCAAGGCATTTGGCCACCCAGCTGATGTGCTGAATTCTTCTTTCTCCCACCCAGACCCTGAGCCTCCCTCCTCCACCAAGTGTCTTTCCTCCTCACTCGGCCTGACTCCCAGCGCTGCCCTTTGGGGAATCCTGACCTTGGTTTCAGCAGCTTCTGACTTCCGAGTCCTCTTCATGATTTCCTCCAGACGCTGTTGGGAGGACCCACCTCGGTTAGACTCTAGTGCTGCCCTAATCCTACACCTCCCACCAACCAGCCCTAGTCCTGGGGTCTCTGGGCCCTTCCAGCTCTTACCTGTCCTTTACAGGCCAGGAAGTAGAACTCGCCCCAATGCCCTCTTGTCCTACCTTTTACAGGTTCAAGGTGGGGCCCACTCCCCTATCTCCATTAGTCCCATTAGTGGAAACAGGGACCCAGCCAAGAAGATGGCCCTGCCCACCAGCACCCCACCTCTGCCCACAGAAGCCCTGCCCACTGCTGTATCTATTACCTTCTTGCGCTCCTGACGCTCTTGCTCCTCCCGCTGGAAGTGCTTTTCCCGCTCCAGACGCTGCCGTTCTGCCTCTTCCCGGGACCGAGCTTCGGCCTCCTCTTTCTGCCAAAGCCCCCAGAGAGCTTTGAGCAGCTGGACTCCAGCCTTCCCTCCAGGCCAGCCCCAGCTCCAGGCCAGCCCCAGCTCCAGGCCAGCCCCAGCCCAGCCTGCCCAGCCTGCCCGCCCACCCGCCCGCGGGGGCACCTGCTTCTGCAGCCGCTCCTGCTCCTCCTGTTCGGCCTGCGCCTTCTCTCGGGCCTCCTGCTCCTCCCGCCTCCGGGCCTCTGCCTCCCTCTCAGCCCGGGCCTCGGCCTCCCGAGCCAGCTGCTCCTCTCGCATTCGCCTGGGGGACACAGGGAACTCGTGCTCAGCCCCTTGCTTCTTTAGCAGGCCCCATATGGACCCCCTTGGTCCTCAACAGTGTACTCACTTGTCCCTTTCTGCCTGCAGCTTCCGCTCCTGTTCCTCGCGCTCCCGCTGCTCACGGGCCTGGCGCCGCTTCTCAGCCAGGAGCCTCGTAGCCTCTTCTCGGTCTGTGGTGCCCGCCATGGGTTTGCTAGGCGCCGCTGCGGGGGCGGGTACTGGGGGTGAGGTCAGGACAGTGGTATCTGGGATGGAATCAAGGTCCCGGAGTCAGCACACAACAGCTCAGGCACTTCCAGCACCCCTGCAAGTCCGGGGCTTCCTAGACCTCTGGGTGACCTACCCATTCAACTTCTGCCATCCACTTAAGAGTGGTGAGATTCTCTCTTCTGGCCGTGTCCTGGGACTGGGCCTGCTAAGGGCAGGGGCCTCCTCTTCCTGTCTCCCAGCACCCAGTCCCCAGTCATCTCTGGGCCCACACCTCTGACCCCCTCCCCTACACAGGCAAAGCTGCCTTTCCTGCCCCGTCCACCTTTCTGCATCCTCTCTTCATGCCCACCTGCAGAGATGTCAGCTGAGAGCTGCTCCTTCTGGGACTGGGCTGGGGTGGGTGAGGGCACAGGTGAGGGCGCTGGCGAGGATGGGGCTGCAGGCTCCTTCTCTTCACTGGCCTTGACCTTGCTCTGGTTCTTGTCCTCGTGTCCTGCTGCACTAGGGTTCTCCTTTGCCTCATCCTTCCTCCGAACCCGCCCCTTGGGTGATGCAGTGGTGCCTCGGGGGGATGGTGGTTTTGGGGGCAGAGCATGGTTGGGCCCCGGGCTGGGGCAGGGAGAGGCAGGCCTGTGCCAGGATGTGGAGGGAGAGGACGGCCGGGCCTTAGACTTGGGACTGAGAGAAAAGGGAAATGTTAGGCCTGGAGGACGCAGTGTCCTCACGGACACATACACACACAGGGCATGTCATTCTTCAGGGAACTGTTCCTTCCAGCCTAGGTCAGCATCCCCATATGCTCTCACAGAACTGTAGTATTTCCTTTGAGAGTATGTCTCAGTTTGTAATTACACATTCATTTCATTAATGTCTGTCTCCCCACTAGCCAGTAAGATAGTAAGAGCAAAAATGAGGCCTGGTTTGGCTGGCGAAGTTTCCTCAGCACCTAGAACAGAACCTGGCAGGTCCATTCATTCATTCAGCAGGCAGTTGCTGAGTGCCTACCAGATGCCAGGCACTGTGCTAGGTGCTAGGGTACTTCAGTGATCGAAACATTAAAATTAAAAAAAAAAAAAAACCTGCCCTCAAGGAGTTTTCGTTCTAGAGGTGGGTATCCAGCAAACACTTGAGAATGAATGACTGGCCTGGTGACAGGCCGGCTGCGCCCACCTGAGTTCAGAGGCTGCGCCAGCAGAGAGGCGCGGGCGTGGAGAGGCAGGCAGTGACTGGCGCTTCTTAAGGTTGCGCTCCCGGGCCAGAGCACTCTTCTCCTTCTCATTTTCCCGCTCCTTGTCCTTCTTCTCCTTTTTCTGCACCTGGTGAGGAAGGGGATGCAAAGTGGGCAGGCAGGGAGCAGAGGTCAGTGGTGCCCACACTCCCAAGCTGGGTTCCCTGTCCCCGCCCGAGCGGCCACTTACCGGGGATGCCTGGGGCCTGCGGTGGGCGGGGGCGGGGCTGCCCACTGAGCTGGGCTTGCGGCGCTCCCCACGCTCCCCACGCTCCCCGGAGGAGGGGGTGCAGCGGTGCATGCTGCTGCGGGGGGCGCTGCATGGCGGCATCAGGGGGCTGGCAGAGGCCGAGCGCGGGCACACCGGCACGGCTGCAGAGGGATGAGTGTGGTCGGGATGTGGCCCACACGTGAGGCTGGCCCCTGCCCGGCCCCTCGTGGGGGCTCTCCCAGGGCCGCTGCCCCTACCCTGGTCCCGGCCATTGCGGGGCAGTGTGACTGCACTGCGACTCCGTGCCAGGAAGGAGAGGGTGGGCGTCATGAGACGGTCCACGATGCTGCTCTCCCATGCACTCAGCTGCAGGCTTCGATCTAGGGGGAGAATGCCAGGAGGAGCTGGTCACCACAGGGGCCAGGCGAAAGCAAAGGGGGGTGGCCAGGTACCACCCCAGACCAAGCCCCAGGAGTTTCCCCCAGGAGGACTCTATCCGATCACCCCTGGCCACACTTCTCTGCCTGAGGTCTGACCCCCGCAATGCAGACTGAGGCAACAAGACACTTTCCAGGGCAAAGTGCTGCATAGCTTGAGGGTCTCCTCCTACCACTCTTCCCAGGTGAAAGGGCTCTGAACTGTGAGCTGCCCAGGGCTGGCATCCCACTGTAGGGCCCTTTCCCTCCTGCTGTCAGAGGGCTGGGGAGGTATGACCCCATGGATTTGGGACAGTAAGGGTCCTCGTGTTCCTCTGACTCAGGAGGGTCCCAACTTTCACTGCATGCCAGGGAGAGGCTGCTAGGGGGCCTGGCTGCCCTGGGCCACCCTGCTCTGTCCCCTCAGCTGCTGGGTTATTTTTAAGCTTCAGTCAGGTGGGTTTGGTACGACAGCTGATTTGGTTGCTAGGCAACAGAGCAACCAAATAAAAGCTGGAGAAACTTATAAATAACTCCTACCATGGCCCTTCACATGTGAGCACCAGGGCAGTGGGAAGCAGAGGCTATGCCACCCTGGTTGGCCACAACTCTGGAGCCAGCCAAGGCCATGGCTGGGCTCTGAAGGCAGAGAGGGCAGGGCTGCATGGGCCGTCCAGGGTAGAGGCAGAAAAAGGGACCCCTCCACACACACACAGCACCCAGGACAGTCTCGGGGTACTCGGGGGCAGGGCCACCTGTCTAGGGCTGGTCTAGGCCAGCTGGCTGTGGTTGCAGACAAGGCTGCCTGCCCATTACCACCCCCACCCCCACCTGCTCTTGAGGCCCCTGCCAGGCTCTCTGCTTGCTCTCTGCCCTTTGTCTCTTTCCTCCTCCCTGCAGGGCACATCTCTATCCTCAGGGTCCAGACCCAAATGCCGGCTCCCCCGAGGGGCACAGAGCCCCGGGTGGGGTGGAGTGGGGATGGAGACCTGGAGTATGTGAGGGCTCCTGGGACCTGGGGCTCTTGCTGAGCTCTGGAGGAGGCTTGGCTGAGGCTACAAGGACTCTGGAGGGAGCAGGGCTGGGCCTTCTCTTACTTCTACTGGGGGAGTTCCAGAGCGTGGCAGAGGACTTTGAGAGCCGCTTGTTGATTATAGAGTCCACATGTTTGGGCAGGTTTACTGCCGACACAGAGCACCTGCTCCCACCTAGAGGGGAAAAGACACGGCATTAGGGCCGGGCCACACAGGAGCCGGGGCGCACTGAGGCCTTCCATGCAGGATGCTCTGCGGGCAGGTGGAAGGGGAGGAGTGGGCAGGCTAGGAAGGGGAGGAGGAGGCAGACTTGGCTCTGGGAGGAGGATGGGGGGTAGGTGATCAGGGACAACCTGGATTGGGGGAGCCGACGGAGAAGGAGCAGAGGAAGGAGCTGGAGTAAAACTAGAGAAACTACAGCCTTCCTGGCCAGGAAGCCATTCCCTAGGGCTGGGCGCTGCAAGCCGTCCCCCACAACCACCCAGTGCTGCAATTGCTGACACTGCCGGGCCAAGGCGCTATGGCTACAATACCCACATAATGGGACAAATGCAGAGACGTTCCTAAACAGAAGAATCCACAGTCACAGTCATTCGCACAAGTCCACAGACTCATACGGAAAAAGACAGAGAAAAGACGTGCAGGCACAGGCAGATAGGGTGACGGGCACTTCTGCATGCGTACGTATGTGCAGACATGCACAGACACAGAAACACGGACACGAACAGGTAAGGTGTGGGACCCAGATGCACACAGGCACGAACACATCGAGGCAACTCGATCACGGTATTGGTAACGGCTAACAGTCGTGGGGGGTGCTTACCGTGTACCAGGCACTGTGCTGGACACCACACACATGTTACCTCACTTGATCCTCCCAAACATCTACCTACAACCTCGGAGGCAAGTAGTATTGTTATCCCCATTTTACGGAGGAGGAAAGTGAGACATTGAGAAGTTAGAGGTCACGCCGCAAGTGCCAGAGCTGGGACTCTAACCCAGTTCTGTCTGACTTGGGAGCCCTCGCTGAGGTCCACAAGGCCACAGACGCACTACAGCAAACACATATCACGGCACACAATTCCCAGATCCATGAGCACGTACACCAAAAGATACACAGCTAGAAATACCGGACCTTGCCATTACATAAAGGTATCCAAACACAGCGGTGCATACATGCCAGCCAAGAATCAGACCAAAATCCACGACGGCCCTACGTGAAGAAAACTCAAGGACAAAAATCTACCTTCTAAGACGGGTACATAAGGAGGTGTGTGTGACAGTTTCCTTTAAATAGCCCATGTCTACAGGGCATTATAGTCCTCTTTTATGTATCATCAACTAATAATAATTGTCAGGAGCAAAGAAGGCTAAACCCAAAATGACAGGTTTGACAAACAAACCGAGAGAGAATCCGTTTCTGACTTGGTTGTGGAAGTCCTTGGGAAGGGACCATTTGGTTTCTAGACTACTCCAGAAGACACACAAGTCACATGAAGCAAGGCATACCTGCTGCAGGGAGCTGCCAGTCCTGGCACTGAAGCTACTCCCTTCCCCCACTCCTCAGGCCCCGGCCTCACCCACCCACCCCCGCAGACCCTCCAGTCCACTCACTGGTCTTACGTCCTGGGGAGCTGTGCTGCAGGGCCCCTGCCCAGGACCAGCGCTGCTGCCGGATTTCTGCCCACGTTTTCTTCACTGACCGCTGGATGGCTGCTTCATAGCGCTCCTGGTGGGGAGGGCAAGAAGAGAGAGAGGTCTGGGCTCAGAATCATTCATCGCACCTGGGACAAAGACCCCTCTCTCTCCTGTGACAATGCCCTCCCCAAGATGTTTTCTCTGACTCACTGCAGGTAACCAAGGTTACTGAATCCTTGCTATGATTAAGGACCATTTGCAACAGATTCCTTTCAACTTGTTCTTGGGGAGCTTTTCACTGTTCTTGAGTCATTTCCTGAGTGTGTGCGCTGTTTCTTAGAGCACAGCGTGGGACTCTCCCTGCCTGCGGACCCCAGGTGGGGCCGGGTCCCCATGGCACTGAGGATCCTGACCGTGGGGCGATGTTTTCCTCTCAGCCTGAGGTCACTGGGCAGAGCCAGGCTAACTTTTCCTTTCGTTTCCTCACTGGTGCTCACACCAGGTCTCTGCTCACATCGTGGAACTCGGCACACACAAGCGCACGCACACGCACACGCACACAGCCCTGGCCAGGTGGCTCAGTTGGCTGGAATGTCATCCTGGTGTGCCAGCATTTGGTCCCCACTCAGGGCACACACAGGGATCAGTCAAAGAATGCATGAATGGGTGGGACAGCAAGTCAATGTCTCTCTCTCTCTCTCAAATCGATAAAAATTAACAACAACAAGCAAGTATACACATGGGGCACACACGTGCACACAGGAACACCTGTACCGACAGCACATGGCTACAGGTGCCCACACTGGCTAGTACTGACCCAAACATGCCTGCAGCTGCACGGATCCTATATGTTGTGCCCACAGAGACCCAGCTGTAGATGGGAACGCCAGTAAGACCATGTGGATGGAGATGACGCAAAGGCATGACCACGGATGTGTGTGCATACTGAGCCAGTGCACAGATGCGTGCGCACACAGGTATGCGGATCCACGCACGCACTGTCAGACATGAACACAAAGGCACCTTGTTTTTCTCGAGCTTCTGTCGCTGCCGCTCCTCCAGGGCCGCTCGGCGCTGCTCAGCTTTGAGCCGCTGCTCCTCCAGCCGCCGCCGGCGCTCCTGGAGCTGCTTCTCCCGCAGTGCTTTGGCCTTCTCCTCCTTCTCCAGCCACACTGCCTTCTTGGCCGCTGTGGGAAAGGAGCCCCAAGAGGAGTGAAGGAGTCTGCATAGGGCGGGTCTTTCTCCTGCCTGTTCGGTGCGGGGATGTCTCCACTCTCAGGCCTCAGAATGGGAAGCCTCTCTCCCCGCGACTGGCCTCGGGGTCACTCAGCACGGAAGGACGTATGGGTTCTTTAGTGCCAGATCCCTGTCTGACCGTGGGGCCTGTTGGACAGATTCTCATGGACCGTGACCGAAAGCACAAGCCTCTGGTCTGCGTCTCAGGGGTTCCATGAGCCGCGTGACTTAGGGAAATGATTTCATCTCTCTGAACCTGTTTCTGCGTCCTCAGCGTGAGCTGAGAGCATTAGCTGGGCCAACCCGCATGTTGCTCTTAGCGCCGCGCACATAAGTAAGTGCTCCAGAAGTGTTACTATTATGGATAGGACCTTAAGGGTGCTAAGGAGGAGGGTGAGGAAGGTGACGTTTCCCAAACACGCACCTAGGTACTTGGCCCGCTCTTCTCGCCGCTCCTTTGCCAGCTTGTGTCTCTCTCCTGCCTTCTTCACATCTTAGTAGAGGGAACAAGGACAGATTTAGGTCAAGTGGCTCCTCCGAAGGAGGACAGTGAGCCTCAGGGCCCTCCCCTTAGGCTGCACCTCATCCCTTTTCCCATCTCCCCCAGGGTAGAGGAGATTCCCTCTGGTGGTATCATCCAGGGCTGGGACCCTGAGCTGAGGGCTTCAGGCCGGGACTAAGGACATCACACACACCTTGTTTGGCAGAAGGGCTGTCCACTGCCGTTGGGGAGGGCTGGCTGCTCCTTCGAGGGGGCCTGGAATCCCGTGGGCCTGTGGCTGGTGGGGTGGGTCCCCTGATCTTCGCTTCTGAGAAAGGGGACTCTTCCTTCTGCAGGGCTGGTCTAGGCCCAAGCGGCCCTGGGGGGCTTTCTGGTTCCGGTGGGAGCTGCTTAGAGTTCATGGCATTCTTCATGGCTGGAGGGGTATCCGGGGGAGTGTCGGGGATGAGGGCTGACATCGATGGTGGTGGCGGCGGCGGTGGCGAGGGGTCACCCTCTGGAGAAGGTCTTGGCTCTGGGGGGGTCCTGGCTGCCATAGCTGGAATACCAACGTAGGAGAGGAGAGTCAGATGGCACACAGACACCATCGGACACCATCGGTTCAACTTGAAGCTCTTTCTCCCTTGCCTGACTGTCTTATTCATTTATTCACCCAGCACATTCATTGAGCTCCTTCTATGTACTAGGCCCTGTTCCAGATACTAAGATGTAATGGTGAGAAAATAGCCATGGTCCCACCCTCTAGCAGGGGAGACAAGGAGCTAGGCAGTTACAGTAGAGAACAAGTACTATGTGGGGGGTAACGAACAGAGATGGTTAACCCGCATTTGGGGGCTTCCTGAAGAAGTAATGACTCAACTGAGCTCTGAAAGGTGAGCTAGAGTTGGCAAAATCAGGAGAGGATCCCAGCAAAGGGAAGAGCATTTACAAAGGTTGGAAGGGAGCAAGGTGTTTTGGAAAAACTGAGAAAAAGTTTGTACCAAATGGTCGTGACTGGTTTCCATGTCTGCCCCCGTCACCTTTCCATTTTACCTCAGGGGCACCGTGAACCCCGGGTCTGGGACTCAGAGGGCGCCGGCGCTGGGCACATGGGACCGGCAAAGAGGAAGGACAGCGTGTGGGCACAAGTGGGACCCCAGCCAGGTAGGCAGCCAGCTCTGTGCACTGTGTGACCTTTCTTCTTTCCCAACCACCCTCAGATTTCTTCTTTTAAGACATTAATATTTCAGGGGCCTTGTAAAAGATACCAGAGAACGAAGGCAGAAAGCCACACGATTTGGTATTGCCTGCCTATGTACACAGGTAAGCACGTGGACACCGCGGGGCAGCTAAAGACAGGCCTTGGCACCGCTCAGCGAGGGCCCAGCTCCGACGTCAGCACGGAGAGACAGGAAAGGAGGGCCTGCTTCCCTGGCAGGTAAACTTGGGCAGGCTAGTCAATTTCACTAAGCCTTAGTTTTCTTTCTCTCTCTCTCTTTTTAAAAGATTTTATTTATTTACTTTTTTTTTTTAAAGAGAGGGGGAGGGAGGGAGAAAGAGAAGGAGACACACACAAATGTGCAAGAGATGTATCGACTGATTGCCTCTCTCACGCCCCCAACTGGGGACCTGGCCGGCAACCCAGGTATATGCCCTGACTGGGAATGGAACCTGAGACCTTCTGGTTGGCAGGCTGGTGCTCAACCCACTGCACCGCACCAGCCAGGGCTAAGCCTCAGTTTTCGTATCTGTAAAATGGGGCAATAATCCCAAGATAGTAGAGATGTCAGTAAAGTGCCTGGCACAATTCATGTGCCAGGAAACAGCACTTCCCCCGCTTTCCCTGTGGGACTTACAAAGCTCCCAAAGAGAAGCCTCTGTGTGTTGAGCCCTAGGATGCCATCTGAGGCTGCTCTGGGTACTGAAGGGACAAGTGGTGACACAGCCACTGACCTGGGTTTAGAGAGCATGGCCACAGTCCATGGGAAAGTGAATCTAGGGAAGCATTTTCTTGCTCTTATTAGGTGCCTCCTCTATACTAGGTCTTCAGCTCCGAGAACTCTGGCCATCTCGGGGGTGGCAAACTCCCCATCCCTATGGGTAGACAGTGTGCGCGCGCAGGGACTCCCAAGGAGTCACCTTTGGGACTGGGCACCTTTTTCAGGGAGACAGGCATCTGGTGGTTGAGTATGGGCTCTCAGGACAGACTATGTGAATGTGAATTCCGACTTCCCCACTAACTATGTGGCCTGGGGCTAGTTACAGACCCTCTCTGTGCCATAGCCAACTCTTCTACAAAACCCAAAGGGTACCTACAGCGCAGACAGGACTGTGAGGAGTTTTAGCGATAGCAGTAACCACGAACAGTTATATATTTCTCCAGAGCTTTCTACATTGAAAGCGTTTTACATGCATTAGTTTAATCCTCACTGAGAATACTTATGGAAGGAGGCACTATAAATATCTTTCGCACAGATGAGGAAAGTAAAGCAAAGAGATGTTGAGTAAAGTAATTTGAAGTCACTCAGCTGGTAAGTGACGGCAGTTGGACTGGAAGCCAGCGTCTGTCACCAGGAATCCGTGCTCTTACCCATTACACCGCCCTGCCTCTGTCTGAGGCAGTATGAGGTAATATGTGTTACACAAGGAAATTATGTAAGGCTCACACTATTTTCCCCTCATTCCTTTCCTTCTAGCTTTCTGGGCTCCGGGAAAGAGCCTCAGCTGAGGCCCTGCCTCCCCAGCGGCACCCAGACTCCGTGCCAGTCCACCCAGCTTTCCCCGCGCCGGCGCCAGAAAGCTGCCTCGTCACTGCCAGTCTATTTCCCAGCCACCTGCAAACTCCTTTCCAACTCCGACCGGCCAGAAAACTACAGCAGGTCCTCGAATAACATAGTTTCATGCATCTTTTTGTTATAACGTTGATGCCACAGGAACTTAACTGTTGTTTCTATCAATTAGCCTACGGTAAAACCGGTTGTCATTCTATGTTGTTTCACTTCAAGTCAAAGAACCTACTGACGATGTTAAGCAAGGACTTACCACAGTAGCTTACAATGAATTCATTACAGTGAATGCTTACCATGTGCCAGGAGCTGAACTAGACCCTTCAAACAAAAAACATTTTTTAGAACTAGTACATGGCAGCATTTGAACCCAGGACTGTTTGGGACCAAAAGGAAATCTAAGGCATTTAGATGTATCAGCACTCAGCTGGCAGGCTCAGTGAGGGTGAGGTCCGCATGTTGCCATTCTCCCAGCACCTGTGCGTGCTGTGGATGTTGCAAGGAGAACAGGTAGGTAGATGTTTGTCTAGACCTAGGCAAATCACACCCACCAGGCAAGGCAGTGAATCTCCACCAGGTCCTGATGAGCTGTGTAAAGGGAACCCGGGAGGAGGGAGAGAGGGAGAGAGGGAGAGAGGGAGGGAGGCGTGAAGGACCTGCACCTGGGCGTCAGACGCAGCGGAGTAGAAAGGTCTCAGGCTTCGGAGTCGGACAGGCCTGAGCGGGGAAACCTAGCCCTGCACCTGTCTGAACCTGTTTCCTCACCAAGTTGTTGGGACCCATGGGGAGTAGGTACATCATGTCTGTGCCCGACAGAATCTGTCCACTGCTTTCCATCTCCGCCGCAAGGACCCATGTAGGCCAGGCCCCCTCTCCCGCTGCTCTATGACACTGCTCTTCTCAAGGGCCCCAGTGACCTCCACATTGTTAAATTCAGCAGCCACCTCTCAGGCCTTGTCTTGCTAACTTATCAGCCCATCTGACACAGTCGATCCCTTGGTGCTCCTTGAACACTTTCTTGACTTGGCTTTGAAGACAAAGCCCTCCTGGTTTTCCTTCTACATTGCTGGCTTCGACGTTTCAGATTTCTTTGCTGATCCCTCCTTAACTTGCTAACCTCTCAGCACCCGAGTGCCCCAAGGCTCAGTGGAGGACCTCATCTCTCTTCCGTCTACACACACCTCCTCGGTGATCTCACCCAGACTCACGGCTTTCATACCATCACTCTGCTGACGACAACCAAAAATCTGTTTCTCCAGCCCAGACCTCTCCCTCCAGTTCGTTTCACTCGTGTAACACCCTATTTGACACCCCTGGATGTCTTACAGACACCCCAAACTAACACATCCAGAAATGAGTTTCTGATTTACACCGCCTCCCCCCCGCCCCAGGCTGCTCCTCTCTCCGGTTTCCCATCTCAGCCAATGGGAACCCTGCCCTTCCAGTTGCTCGGGCCAAAACCCGTGGAGTCATTTTAGAATCTTATTCTTTCTTATCTGATAGCCCACATCTAACCTCTCAGTATATCTTTTTGGCTCAACGTGGCAAATATACTCTGAATCCAATCACTTTTACTATCTCCACTTCTAATATCTTAGCTCAGCCACTGCCATCCCCTTATAAAAGACACCCCCGACCCCCACTGCCGTTCTTCATGCCCCTTCGGTCTTTTCCTAGCACAGCAGCAAGGGATTCTGTTTAAAAACAAGTCAGATCAAATCATGCCCTGAGCCTCCGAAGATGCCCCATCTCCCAAGGAGGAAGAAGCAAAGGCACCACGATGGCCTCCAAGGGCCCTTCAGGACCCTCCCTCTCAGGCCTCATCTCTTCCTCCCCTTCACCCCCTGCCCAGTCTATTCCAGCCACTGTTCCTTACGTGTGCCAGGCACGCTGCTGCCTGAGGGCTCTGCGCTTGCTGTGCCCTCTGCCAAGAATCCTCTGTCCCCGGTTTATGTGCGTCTCACTTCCTCGACCCCTTCGGGTCTTCACTAGAATGTCACTTCTCAGTGTTGCCTTCTTGGACTCGCTATTCAAAATTACAAACTGTAGTTGATGTCTCCCTCCCTTTTCCAACTGTACTTCCTTCTTTTCAACTCTATTATTCTCCACAAGCATTAACACCATTTTAACACTCCCCCCCACTGGCAGAAGATAATCTCCACGAGGGAACGAATTTTTGTCTATATTGTTAGCCATTCTATCTCTAGTGCCACAGACGCGGCATGCAGGAGCTCCACAACTATCTGCTGAATGAACAAATCAATGAACTCCACCCTGGCAGATACCATCAGCATCTCTCTTACCTGGATGACTGCAGAGTCCTCCCACTGCCCTCCCCACGCCCATTCTCGTGCTGTGCCCCATGGAGTAGCCAGAGTAATTGTTTCCAAATGCAAATCTGAAACCTCTCAGTGGCTTCCCACTGCTGTGCAGATAAAATTCTTGAACCCAAGATGCAAATCCGGCATAGTTTGAAGTCCCCAACCTTTTGAATCTCCTCTCCACCTTGGTTTCCTACTTGCTCTCTGCATCACAGCCGCACTGACCTTTTAATTCAGATAACCAGCCACACAGCCCCTAGCCGAGGGGGGAGCATGCTCCTTCTCTTCTGTTCTCAGACCACTCCCAGTGACCCTTCGTATCCTACCCAGCTCAGGTAGCGTTCCCTCAGGGAAGCCTTTTCCTGGCTTCTCTGACCAGGGCGAAGTCCCTCTGACACACAGCCATGGCTCCACGCGCCTCTCGTTAGGAGCTCCGTGACTGTTCCCGTCTCAGACTTCCTCGGGTGGTTCTTTTTCCATCGCCAGCCTCCCCACAGGTGGTGAGGAGGCCCCACGAGGGCGGGGGGCCCTGTCTGCTTTGCTCTCCGCTGCATCACCAGCAGACACCACACTGCCAAGTCCATGCAGACAGTCAAGAAATGCCGTTAAATGAGAATAAAATGCTGTACTGGAAGCCACCCTGTCCTAAAACAGATGCACAGAGAGTTTTACTCCAACAAAGACTAAACCCATGGGGCAATTTATGGCAAAGGAATAAACTCTTGAAGGGAAGCGAAACAACAAGCAGCTCCATCTCAGCTGAGTTTGGGCAGCTTCCTGGACTAAAGCACTCAGGTAGAAGTAAATAACAATAACAAAAAGTGTTTACTCCAGCAGCTGAAAAAGAAAGACTTCTAGAGAGGCAAACAGGACTTTTGGAACTCTTTTTTGGACCTGGCGGACTATTGACCTGGAATACAAATATTTTTCCTCAGAATTATGCCAGCCCTAATGAAATATCATTGGGGCAGTGCTATCCAGAATAAATTATATTAAGCCAAATTAATTCCTTGATAAATTATCTATATGGTATGGTTTAACTAATTTCTGACAAGTCCCATTTTCAATCCTAAAATGTGATCTTTCATTTTATTTTTCGTTTGTGTCTAAATGTGAGGTTTTAGCCCTGGCTGATGTGGCTAAGTGGACAGAGTGCTGGCCTGCAAACCGAAAGGTCACTGGTTCGATTCCCAGAGAGGTCATGTGCCTGGGTAGCAGGCCAGGTCCCAAGTTGGGGGCATGCGAGAGGGAACCAACTGATTCCATTTTTCTCTTCCTCTCTTTCTCCCTCCCTTCACCTCTCTCTAAAAATAAACAAATAAAGTCTTTAAAAAAATTAAATAAATCCGAGGTTTTAGCCACTGTTAGTTTTATTTTGCTACATCGATATCTACCAGAAGTGTTTGTTCAGAAGTGGATAAGAGACCGTTTGTATTTATTTCCTGGCACAGAGAGCGCTGGCCGGGCAAAGGTGCAGGGGCTGGTCACAGGGTCAGTCAGGCTTGTGTTCTCAGGAGTCCCCAGAAGGACTGTATCTGGGGTCCACGGGAAGATTCAGGCCAAGCCTCCCGGAGGGCCTGTCCCATCATTCACCCTCTCCACCCTCTGGGAGCTGGCAGTCCTGTCCTCTGGTCCTTCCCTCCTCCCACCTCAGCAACTGCAGCTGCGCCAAAGACTCCCAACACTGAGAACTCAGCCTGGCTTTGCGGTGTGCCTCCCTGCCAGTGCAACAGCCACAGAGCGAAGAGCCTGGGTCTTAATCCTTCTTGCAGCCCCAGTGCCTTCTATAGTACCTGCCCGGCACAGAGCAGGAGTTCCGTGTCAGTTTAAGGAATACCTGCATGGGTGAATGGATGGATGGACAGACTGTGGAAAGCTACTTAGCCAGCATATAGTCAAAAAGCATAACCTCTCTAATCCTAAACATCTTGATCATTATCAGAGCCCTGTCTGTGTATGCCCTGCCAGCTCCTAAGCCCAGGAAGGGAAACAAACCAATGTACTGAAGCCCTACTATATACTAGGAACTTTCCCTCATCTCATTGAATTCTTAGGACAGTCTTAAAGGGAAAGTACTATGGATGGTCCCAGATTCACACGTAAGAAAACTTAAATGAGGTGAATTGCTCATGGCAATGTCAGAGGTAGGACATGAACCCAAGGCTATCTGATGACAAAACCCTCATGTCAAAACTGTTTCTGATAGGCGTCACCCTTCCCCAAGGCTCCAGCCTATTCCTTGAAGAAGGAAACGATTAGGTGGTTCCCCCAGGGAGGTTACCCCTAAGGAGATTACCCCTGTGATGATGAAGGGTGCAGGTGGGGCCGGCAGGCACTGAGCTCAGAGTGCAGGAATGCAGGGAAGGCAGGCTCCTGCCCAGGCTGGCCACCAGGAGGCAGGAAGTGAGGCATCCCGGCAGAGGGTGCCGGGAGCAGGGGACAGAACAAGAGAGTGCCAGGGAGAGTTGGTGGGGAGGGGATGCACAGACAGCGCTGCTGAGTGGGGAGCGCGGGGAGGCAGAGGCACGAGGCGGAGAGAGGAACTGGGACGGAGATCAGCACCTCTAGCCAGAGCCCTCCCGGCTCTCGCAGGAGCTCCTTAAGGGGTAGCACTGGACCAGACAGATGAAGACAGTGAGGCCAACCAAGGGGAAAAGATACACACAGAGAGACAGAGTGAGAACACACCACAGAGAGAAACACCCAGTGTGGACAGAGCCCCACAATGGCAAGAGACAAGACACATTTCTCTCTCTCCCCCCTTCATGCATACGCATGGAGACAGGGATCCCCTCAGTGCCTCAGAGACACACAGAGCGCTCAGAGACACAACGTCCCCAGTATATATATTTACACAGCCTCATCCAGGTCACTTCTGCCTTGGCCCTCTGGGCCCAGGGAAAGTCCAGTTAACAGTAGCAACAGCTAACGCTGTGTCACTTACAACCGAACGCTTTAGACATGTCAGTCCGTTTCATCTTCACCACAATCCTATGAGGCAGATCATATTACCCCGTTTTACAAATGAGGAAACACATTCAGAGATATTAAGATGCTTGCTTAAGCCACACCGCTGGTCAGGAGCAAAGCTGGTGTTTGGACACAAATCAGTTTGACAGTTTTTACCCTCCGTCTACCACCCAAAGGGACAACCTCCTGAGCTTCCTCTCTGTCTGAAGAGACCTGCTGGGAGCATGGGGGTAGGCAGGAAGGACAAACCCTGGGGGATGGATGCCTGGCTGTGGGGCTGGGACAGAGGGGCCCTTAGGGGGCAGCATTACTTCCGGCGGAGCCAGCTCTGAGGGAGTGAACTGGGAGGGGGAAGCCTGCTCCATGGAGCGATCCTCAGAACCTAGGCCTCAGACCCTTGGCCAGACACTGGGGCCAGGCCACAGGCCTCTGATAAAGCCGGGAACCCAACTGAGACTGCAGATCTGAAGGAGCTCTCTGGCTGGGTTGGCGGCCATTGTTCCCAGCCTCCAATCAGGAGCACCACTTCCTGTTATTTTAGGCGGCAGGAAATGACCCCATCCCGCAGCCCGGGCTCCAGCATGGCCCTCCCTCAGCCCCGGCAGAGCTGCCCAAACTGAGGCCTCGATGCTGAGAGCAGAGGCCCAGCTTCAGGCCAAGGCCTGAGGATGGTCCACTGGCTGGACTGCCTGGGCCCAAGGCCTTCTTCTGGTCTGACTGGCAGGACTGGGGGTTAGGGGGAGGCACACACTCTACCTCTGCCTACCCAAGAAAAAAGATCATGGGATCCCCAAGACCAAGATGCCCGCAGAAGACGAGTCATGCAAGGGAAGTGGGCCACAGTCACCCACCGGCTTGGCATGATAAGTCAGCAGAGAGGTTTGGTGCACAGGCTTTAGAGCAAGACAGGCCTGGGTTCAAATCCCGCCCTGCCACTTCCTAGCTGTGTGACTTTAGGCAAGTGACTTTGCTTCTCTGAGCCTCAGCTGTAAAATAGGGATAATACTAGTCTGTACTTGCGTTTTGAGGATCAAATGAGACAAGGCATGTGACATGCTGAGCACTGTGCCCGGCACAGAGAAGGCCCTTAATAAACAGGAGTGGAAAGCAAGTTCACCGGAGAGTCTATTCCTCACCCACATCTGCTCTTACGAGTGGCGAGGAGTGCTGCTGATGGCCGCAGCAATGCCATGTTCTCTAACCCCTACCATGCTCTCTGTTCCCCTCAGGACAGAGCTGCAGCTGAGAGGTGATGGAGGAACCGCTGAAGGCTGTGCCCCGGGGTGCCAGGCAGAGCTGCCACTGTCAACAAAGCTGCATTATCTGGACCTGGCTCTTTGACTCCCTCACTGGCCCCAAGGCCCGGCAGGGACCCAAGGACACAACTCCCAGCTGCTTTTGGCCTAACTCGCAGCCTAGGTCAGACCTGAGACCTTCCCTGACTGCCCTCAAATGCTACCACTGCTAGTGTGGGCCCTGCTTTCAGCTCCTTTCCCCGGTGCCTCAGCCCTGCCCATCACCAACTGACCGCCCTGCCCATCACCAACTGACCGCCTCCTGAGGGAAAGCAGGGGGTGAACTGGCTTAGTGCCCTTTCCTCCTCGTTTGCATCTGCTGCATCTGCGTGACTGCCCATTAGGGGCGCGTTAGAGGCCTCGTTACTGGGCCCACCAGGCCAAGGAGGGAGGACGCTGTCAGCGGCGGGTGCTCGCCAGGCTGGCTGCTGTATGCAGAAATGTGGACCATTGGGCCGGCCTCACCAGACTTCTCTCCTTTCAGGTTCACCTCGAATTCCTCCCCTTCTGTGAAGCCTTCCAAAAGCAGAGCCCTCTGCCCACTGTACTCTACCTGGGTTTCCCTTCAGTGAACACATCTGCCTCCCCCCAGGGGCCAGCAGCTCCCTGAGGGTAGGAACTGTCTGATTCACATCTCTGCTGTCTGCACAGCCAGCCCTGAGCTGGCATGTGGCAACCATAGGAGGTGACCTGGGTGGCCGCCTGCACCCGTCTCCTGTGTCCTCTCCTACTACTACTGCCCCACCACACCCTGGCTAGAAGTCCCACCCCCCTTTGCTGTGCTCCTCATTTACCTCCTGAAGTTCTAATCAATCACATTTCCTCCTCAGGTCTCCAAAGGAATCAAGAATAATAATGACAGAAAACGAATTACTAGTGTTTATTGAGCACTAAGTGCATGCCAGGGCCGAGGCTAAAAGTTTTATGTGTTCGTGTAATTAATGACCCTACTGTCTGTATGAAATAATTTCTAGCATTATTCTCATTTCATAGACGGGAAAATGTAGGACTTAGGTTAAGCGACTTACCTGAGGTCATACAGTAGTAAGTTATGAAGTGGAGACTTAAACTCTGATTCGAGGGTCTACACTCTTAAGCAAAGTGACTCCCAACCTCTGCCTTCGCCTCCCCTAAACATATTCCCTCCCTCTCTGCTGGCATCAGCTCCGATGGGCATGACCACAGTAATGGCAACGACACTGCCCTGAGGGTGTCTATGTGCCAGGGTCTTTCAGGTACCTCATCTCTAACCCCTACTCTAACCCCCAAGCTTCATAACACTGTCTTCATTTTCCAGGGGCATAAACTGTGTCTGGAGAAGGTAAGTCACTTGCTCTGGTCCAGTTGCCAGTAAATGGCTTACTGGGATTTCCATCCTGGTCTTCTGACCCAAAGGTGGTACCACACTTGTCCACTATTCCATGTTGCGTCCTGTTAACATTCAGTGTGCAAAAGGATCATGTCATGTGCACTCGGTCTCAGGACCATGCCCCAAACTCTCACAGGGCACAACTAGTGGGCAGGACCTAGGAAACCCTTGGCTGAGAGGGGACTTCTGTCTCCTTCCACTTCTCTGTGTAAGAAACAGGCAACATTACAATGCAGGTTCTCACGTTACTCCATCCAGACCCCTGCACATAGAATAATCTTCCCAACTAGGACCCTGTATATAGGCCCCATGCAGGCTCCCCAGTACAGACAAGCATCCCACTCAAGTGCCCTAATTATAAAGTGACCAGCCACTCAGGCCCTCATCTATAGCCCAGACATCACCCGGATTCAGGCCATGATGGACACACCGGTGCTGGGGACCTGCAGGTGCAAGGGCCAGTAACCAGCCGGAATGGACCCAGGCTGGGCCTCTCTGGGCGTCCCCTCCCAGACTCTGCGCAGAGCCATGGCATACCCAAGCACCCTTGTTTCGGCACAACCTACAAACCTCCCGAACCACACCAGTCTAATAGCCTCCCTTCTGCGTCTTCCACCTCCACACCCATAGGGTCCCCTCACAGCACCCACGCCGGTATGGGGAGGAGCCCACCCACAGCCAAGCGGCTCCACCTTGTCCTGGGTTCTCCACACCCACAGACACTGTTTCATCCTGCACCCACGCCCCAGGGGCCAGGGAGGTGACAATGGGGATTAGGCTCTAGGACTCCTTAGAGTTGTGGGGATGGGGCCACCTCCCCCCTGAGTCAGTGGAAACAGAACTTGGGTCCTCAGTAATCATTCTCTTCCCTCCCCTTCCAGGAAGAAAAAGAGAAATCCCTCCAACGCCAGGCCCAACCAGAAATCTGTCCCCACCCCCTCATCAGCTGCTCCCAGATCCGAATGGGATTTGCAGAAGTTCTGGGCGATGGTGGTTGGGTAGGTGGGGTGAGGGGAGGGTGAGCTTTGATGGTCTGGGGCCTGGAGAGAGAGAGAAAGAAAGGGAGAGACCAGAGACGGTAAGAGGGTATGTCTCCAAAGTCTCAAGCTGTGGAATGATGTGTCAAGTCCCCGGAGGGCCGGCTCAAGCCTTCACCTCATTCTCCAGCAGGAGACTCAGGCCCAGAGAGCCTGGGAAGGAGGACGAGCGGGATAAGCAGATTTATTTCCCTCCCCTTCCTCCCCAAATCGGGCTGGGTGGGCTCCGGAGTAGGCCAGGCTGCCGAGGAGTCGGCCCACTCCCCAGCTCCCGCCCTCGCCCCAAACAATGCTACCTCCCCCTCCCCCTCGCCTTTATCCGGCGGGTTACTTGGCAGCGGCCGCTAAAGACCTCCCCCTTCCCTCCCCTCCCCTCCCCTCCCGCCTCGCCTCTCGGCCCGCCCGCAGCAGCAACAGGCCCTTTGCGCGGCAGCTGGAGGAATGGGGTGGGGGCGAGGTCTGAGCCCGGACCTGAACGTGGGGTACCCGGGGCCCAGGCTTCGGTAATCAGGGCTCCAGTCCTAAGAATTGGGGCCCGCAACACACACATTCAGGCTAGGGTCACACGTGCCGACCGGGGATAGGAAGGAGGGCAGACGCGCCCTCGCTCAGTAGAAGAGGATCTTCAGGGCCTGGGTGGATGGGAAGAGGGGTGGGGGCAGGGAAGTCGAGGTGGCACTGGGCTGGGGTTGGGGGGGAGGAAGGGTCACCCGACAACTCCGGAGCCGGATCCTCGCGGATCCCGCCTCCCTGTGCACCCCAGCGCCCGAGTTGAGAAGGGGTAGCTGTCAGAAGATGCATCAGTGGTCCCGACTCGCCGCCACCGCAGCAGCCTTTATTTTTAAACTTTAACTGGTCAGAGGGCGCGGCGGGGGAGGGGTCCCCGCCCAGAGGACCAGCCTTGTCCTCGGCCTCCCCGAGGCTCCTCGACCTCCCCCCATCTCGCCTCTGCGTGGCCCCCGGCATACCTGAGGGTGCGTCGGCACCGGGTTCTGCTTGTGGGCCGTTCTCCATGGCTGCGGCGTCACTGGGGCGTCTTGGGGTCTTGGCGGCGGCGGCCAGCGGCCAGGACAGGGGTCCCACGGCGCATCACGCCCAGCCCGGCCCGGCGGGCAACGACTCGGAGGCGAGACGCTCCGGGGAAGGTAGAGGCTGGCTCGCCTGGTGGCCTGACAGGCTCGGAGTCGCCGGCCGCCCAGGTTCTAATGGGCCCGGCTGCGATCTTGCACCCTGCCGAGCGCCGGCCCAGTCACCGCCGGGGCCCAACCCTATTGTACCGCCCGGGCTGGGCCTGGCCTCTCCGCTGGCGCGTACCAAGTGCGACGCGGGGAGAGCCACCTCCGCAGTGCCCGGGGACCGAGCCGCCTTGGGTTCCTCCCACCCGCTTCGCCCCCGACCTGGGGCGTCGGGCCTCAAGCCTCCTGACACCTCTCCTGTGGTTGCAGCTGAGGGACCGCTAAGGATCCGGGAGGATCCCCTTTGAGCTGCCTCCCCCTGCGGCCGCGCGTTGGTACGCGCTGCCGCGCGAGAGGACTATGTAGGGAGCGCTCTGGTGACTCACCCGCCGCTAGGACTGGGCGGGGGGACTGGAGTTGGGAGCCCCCAGTCCCACCGTGGAGCCTGGGAGCTCAGGCTCTGGGGCCTTGGCGGTAGCTTCAAGTCTAAACTCTCTCCCAAACCCACCGCAAATAAAATCCTGAAGGAGGGTCACAGGGAGACCCCTAAATGGGCCAGGCTATCTCTTTGCAGCATCCTAGGGTTGGTGTCTTCCCTGCTCCTCTCGGTTAATTACAGGCCTGCACCACTGCTTTACCCAGGTCTCTAATCTGCTGGGTCCCTCCCAGCTCCACACTGGGTGGTCTGGGCCCAGTACCTCCCCACCCCTCGTCAGAAGACCCTGTCCATTCTAGGAAGAATTTTCTCCCCTGTGGCCAGTTGATGGAGTGACTGAGCCCTTCTGACTCCCCTCCCACAAGGAACCCCACTTCCCAGCCCTGCGGAGTGGATGCCCCAAATCCCCTGTTAGTGCCAGCTGAGGTGGGGCCTTCAGCCAAGTCAGGAGAAGGCTGGACAGAGAAGGGGGAGCCTGCTGGGAAGGTGGATCGATGATGGTGGTGCTGCAGAGATTGACAGAGCAAGGAGGAGGTGCAACTGGGCCTGCCTACCCCAGGCCTGCCCTTTGTCCTGAACTCTAGAAGGTCATTTCTCCAATTCTCCAGGTCTCCATTGTCCAGAGATTAGGCCCAGTGAGATGTTGTTCTCTTGCCCCCCTTTCCCGCCAATGTCTCCTTCCTTTGAGCAGCTCCAGAGAGCAGCCATTTCAAGGAGGAGGGTGGAGAACAAAGGGGTCTGGGTTTCAGGAGGAGTAACTCAGGGGCCCGAGCTCTCTGGGGGAGGGGATGGAGGAGGAATAGTTCTCCCTCCAGCCCAAAATCATCAGCAGAGGTTGATAGAAGGCCTGCAGGTGGAGCAGGTAACCTTAAGCTAGTGTCTTTTAACTTTTCTGAAAGCTGGTTTGCTCACCTATAAAGTCAGGAAAATAATGGAATGATGGGGTATCATGGGGTGATTGGAAAAGGTGAAAAATACTGTTACAGATGAAGTGCAGAGCACAGAGCCTGGCGTACAGGAAATGCTTAATAAATAGGTGTGATGATGGCGGTGGGGCTTCAAAGGCAAAAGCACACTGTGATGAGGAGCGAACACCCCAATCTTTGTGGGCAGTCATCCCATCTGCAGGGTGAGGGTGGGGCGCTGTGTGGACAATGATGACCAGGACTGTCCTTTGTGAGGTCAGAGAGGCCTCGAGGCCTGCATATTCCAGAGCTGGACAGGCCCACCCCCTGAGCCAGGCAGTGACTAGACTCAGGAGAATTCATGAGCAGAACCCACCAGAGGGAGAGCCATCAGAGATGGCTCTTCCTCTGCCTCCCACCTCTGCTCTTGAGCTGACCTCAGGAACAAAGACGTGTAGGTGGGAGTAGTGCGATGCCCTTGTTGGCTAGAGCTCAGAAACAGTGGAGGGGGAAATGGTAGCTAAAAAAGAAAAGATAGGCCAGGGATGGATTTGAGTGCCAGTGGGCATCGTGAGCTACAGGATGCAGATCAGGGAGAGCTGCTGAAGAGTCTTCAGAAGGGGAGGGTGAGCAGTGCCACAGAACTGGGAACCCTCTGTTGGGTCCAAGGATATGAGAGTGACTTTGTGGAGCTCACTGCAAAGAGACCATGCATGGTATTAGCCTCCATCAGTGATAGTCAACCAGAGGCAATTTAGCCCCCTACGGGACATTTGGCAATGTTTAGAGGCACTTTTGATTGTCACAACTGAGACTGTTACTAAAATCCAGTGCTTAGATGATAGGGATGCCATTTAATGTCCTACAATGCATAGGACTGCCCCCAGAACCAAGAAGCGTCAGGTCCCAAAACATCACTGGTGCCAAGGTTGAGGAGCCCTTTCCTAGACTGAGGGTGGAGCCACCTGCGCCCCCTCATGAGTTGCTAGTGGTACGGACCAGCAGGGCATTAGGTAACTTGCCACACAGTTTTCCCTGTCCAGCATCAGGAGGCTTCCTCCATGTAGAGGGGGCCCCAACAAGTACTGGGAGGATGGAGCCTGGAGAGCACCCGTGTTCTGTGATAGCCACAATCAGAAGAGACGGAGCACACTTCTCTCCATTCTCCCCATGACTGACCAGGATCCACAGCACATCCCGGGCCTCGGCCACTGAGAGGGTTTAGAGTGGGTGTCTCTCTTTGAGTCTGAGTGACAGTACCTGAGGGGCTCCACATGCCCCCCCCAAAAAAATTACAAATTCTGAAGAAGCAAGTGGGGACACTTGCAACATCCTGAGCTAAAGAGCTAAAGAGCTAAAGAGCTAAAGCTCCAACAGGATACCCTGACTTCCTAAGTGATGGGCTGGGAACTCTGTGGCCTCTCTAGTGCTTCCCCTACCACCCAGGGCAGTCCCCTCCTCCTCTATGGAAACAGGAATGAATGAGCTGTTGGCCTCACCACAGGCTGGACTGGGGGCAGGTCACTGAATGAGGTTCAGAAATATGTCCCCTTTCCGATCCTTTTACGAAGAGGGCAGGAGTTTATACAACTTCTTAGGTTTGGTGAGACAGAGTCCAGGGTGAACCTGATGGAGGGGTGAAGGAAATCACTGGGAGATTTAACAGGAGGATATGAATCAGGAGCCAGGCCCTGGAGGCTGTTTTCTCACCCACAAAGTAGGAAGTAGGAGGGGCCTCTTGGTGGGGTGGGGACAACTGGGAAGAACAGACATCAGATTCTCCTACTCCACCCCCAAGGTTCCGCTCCTCGAAGGGTCTCCAACCCAGGCTGCTTTCCCAGGGAGCCATAGCCCCTAGGGCCCCCTCCCTGGTGCTGGAGGTGAAGAATGTCTTTAAGGGCATTGGTGACATCAGCTGCAAGAAGGCCTTCCTCCAGCTCTTGGGGAGCTGGCAGAACAGAGAGGGATTGGAGGGGGAGAAGAAACTCAGATCCAAGATTAAATAGGTTCAACCTTTTAGATTCCTGGGAAGAGGTCCTTGTCTAAAGCCCTTGCTAGGGATGGGAAGCTGTCCCTGCTGTGTAGTAGGGAGAAGGAGATGGGGGGGCAGGGCGGGGCCTAGTGTTCCTAAATGTCTCAGCCCTGAGGGGTGGTGGAGAGGAATTGGGATTTGGGGAAACGATGGGAGCTTTAGGAAGAGCCCCTGGAGTGGCTGTCTAAGGAGCCTTTGAATTCCCATCTAAGCCAGGAGATCCTATAGTTTAGCCTGAGGTGGACCCCACCCCACCCTCGATTCAAGACGGCTGACATTTTGTGGAGTCCCAGAGAAAAAGATGCCAAGAGGACGAATCAGGGACAGAGAGAAGAATATCAGAGGTTGAAAGACAAGCAAGGAGAGGCTCCGCCTCCAGTCTCTCCAGAACCTCCCTGCTTGACAGCAGGCTGGGTGGGGTCGGGCGGCTGGCCGTGACTCTGACTCAGGTTTCTGTGGGCAGCCAAAGGCAGCCGGCAGGGAGGAGCCCAGACCGACAGGCCAGCCAACTGCAGCTTTCACCTCAGCTGTCCTCTCTCCTGGGAATGCAAGATGCTCTTCTCTGGCGTGTTGGCCTCTGGGGGCTAGCTGACCCCTGCTTTCCCCACTCCGCCCCCTCTTTTCCTTCCCCAAACCCTCCGCCTTTGGCCCTCTTCCCTAGACACTGACACCGGAGGAAGAGTCAAGGGGCACTCTGTCTCTAGGGAGGCCCCAGAATGTCCGTGCCACAGGGAGCGGGGTATAGTAATGATTTGTCCTGTACCGGGAGGTAGAGACCAGGGGAATCCTGGGCACTGGCTTCCAGCCTGAGCAGCCTGAGGCCTCCCAGTCTTTCCCAGCCGGGTTGGCTCAAGTCTGGAAGTCTGGACAGGCTGGTTGTCATGGTGAAGGCTACAGGCTAGAATGCAGCTGCTGCAAAGTCAGGCAACCAGGGGTAAGTGAGGAGAGGGTGTTCAGCTACTCCAGCCCTGCCCCTCAGAACTGACCAGCCAGGGAACAACAATTGCTGGAGCTGAAACCAAAGGACTCTGGTCGGGGACTGTAGGAGTTCCCCTTGGTCATGAGTGAGGGTGTGGCCAGCACATTCCCTTGGTGTTTCTGGGGCCTGTTTTTAAAGAGTGCCTACTTTGTGCCCAAGTGCTCTGCATACACTGCTCACCAGTCTTCATAACAATGAGAGAACCAGCAACATGCCTAAAATGGCGAAACTGGGATTATAAGCCAGGACCGACTGCCACCAACACTAGTGAGCTTTTCTGGAAGCCAGGCAGTTCTAGGGTGGGGAGCAGGGAGAAAGTGACCTGAACTTTATCTAACACACTGGGTATTCCAGCAGGAGGTCACAGGTGGTAGGATGCAGATGCTGGCTGCGTTTTGGGTTTGGGGACAGATGGCAGTTTGAAGAGAAAGTCAGTAGCAAAATGCTTGACACGTAGTAGGTCGTCACTAAACATTTTTGTAATGAAAAGGCCAGATTTGCATGTGAGCCATTGCTAGTTTTTTGGGACACCTTGAGATGATTTAGTTTTGAATTGCAGCAACAGCATAAGAAGCTAGTTGCAAAGAGGGACTTTCCGAGACCAAACCCGGCGAGAGAGGAATTTGCAGAGCATGTCTGAGTGGGGACTGGGGGAGGGAGAAGTTGGGGGGCGGGGGGGAGTGTGGATGATACAGGATTGATGTAAGGTGAGAACGCCACCCAGTGGCCAGAATGCAGCCTGAAGGAAGACAGGCTCGGCAAGTTAACCGCGCGCGGAGCACTCTGGAAGTTGTTGTCCAGATGCGCTAATGGGGCGGTGCTGCCTGCGGAGCCGTTGGGTGTGGTAATCCGACGTTTATCGGGAAGAGGCGGGAGGAAGTTAACCTCCTCCCGGGACTACGAGTCCCGTAGTGCCCTGCGGCGGACTGCGCAGGCGCGGTGAGCCGTTGCCGGTCAGTACGGAAGGCTGAGGGGCCGCGGCTGGGTTGAACCGTGTCAGAAGGAGTCGCCGAGTGGTCCTTTGGCGAGGCGGGGTGGGCGGCCGGCACCATGTCGAGGCAGGCGAATCGTGGCACCGAGAGCAAGAAAATGGTAACTCGGAGCTTGCGACTTCGGCGGGCGGGGCAGAATAGGGGCATTCTGGGGAAGGGGCCCGGCGCCGGGCGCAGTTGAGAAAGGGCCCTCCTTTGAGCTGTGGGAGGGGAGTGGTTTCGCAGGAGGAAAGCGGAGGCTGCTTGGGGGTTTGAGAGGGGAGAGCCACTCCGGGGGCGTCCCGGGCCTGAGGCGGGTTGGGAGGGCCGGTGGAGTAGCTCAGAGACCCCTGCCCCACGGCCTGAGTGCAGCTGTGCAGCTGTGTGCTAGGCCAACAACAACGACGGTGGTAATAGTAACGACGGTGGTAACAGATATAACCACCGATTGCTCTACTCTTTGTAAGGCACTGGGCCAGCCACTTTCCGTATATTATCTCATCTAATCTGCCAAATAGTACTCTCAGATGGATTATATTATCGCCATTTTCCAGCTCCGAGAGGTTACGTAACTTGCCCAGATTTACAGGTAGGATTTGAACCCATGTCTCTCTAACTCCAAAGCTAATAAAACTCGGCCTTCTAGGCCATACTGTCTCTCACACTTGCCTTGGCCTGGGAAGAGATGCTCAGATAGTGAGTGGTCTTGCCAGAGAGGAACTTTCTGTTCGGTGGAGTAAGAAGTGGGCCACCGTAGGCAGTAAGTGGCGCCCCTCTGGGAGGGGAGGCTCCTTTCTTGTCCCAGGAATAGTGGGACACCGTACAGTCCCGTCAAGTTTGGCTGTGGATAGGTCCGGGCCTGGGAAATAAAGTAGATGACATTTTCCTCCAAACTAAGGGGACTTCTGGGCAAGTGTTCCTTTTCTTTGGCATAGTTTTACTTCCTCCAGAATGTCTCCCATTGTCCAGGGTTGCACGCTGGGCACATCCGGGGCCTCTTGTTGACACCTAGCCCCAAAGGGGATGGTTAAACTTCCCTCAGACCTTTGCATCTTACACCGAGGACAGCCACCAAAAATGTGCTGCAGGAGGCCCTGTTACTCCCGAGGAGCACTTTTCCTCAGACCCCCTTTGAGAAGCTGAGGTGTCCATCACGGATTTTTTCTCCAGAAATATTAAATAGAAAAGCATATGCACAGACATTTACTTACATTGTAGGGGGATTTGTGGGCCCCCTCCATAGATTACAGGTTAAAAATCCCTGTTTTGGAGGATATAGCAAGAGTTTAAACAAAGAAGAAAAATAATATTTTGCTAGGAAACTGTCATGTAGGGGAAAAAGCGTGGATTTTGGTTGGAATTCCGTCTTTTTCACCTGATCCTCAGTTTCCTTATCTGTAAAATGGGGATAGTCATGCCCACTTAGGATTAAATGAGATTTCAGTATAACATGCATGGGGCATGGTATATGTTTCTGCTTCCTTTTCTTTTTACATTTATTTTTAGTTTTTTATTTTATTTATTTGCTTTTAGAGGGGAAAAGAGGGAGAAAGACAGGTAGAGAAACATCAATGTGTGAGAGATGCATCGATTGGTTGCCTCTCACACACCCCACAACTGGGGACCTAGCCCACAACCCAGGCATGTGCCCTGACTGAGAATCGAACCAGCGACCTTTTGGTTTGTAGGCTGGCACTCAATCCACTGAGCCATACCAGCCAGGCTTTATTTTATTTTCTTAAGTTTTCTTTCTTTCTTTCTTTTTTAATTTGTTGCTTTTAGAGAGGTGGGGGGGACAGAGAAATTGAGATCAATTTGCTGTTCCACTTAATTTATGCATTCATTGCTTGGTTCTTGTATGTGCCCTGACCAGGGATTGAACCCACAACCTTGGTGTATCAGGACAATGCTCTAACTAACTGAGCTACCAGCCAGGGCCACCTCCTCCTTGTCTTAAGATATGAGCATAGTTTTCATAACTGGCTCTTGTTTTGTACCTTTTTTTTTTTTTTTACCTGAACTCAATATTGCAGTCTTTGCTACCACTTTAGTGGGGACCTGAAGTCTCTACCCCCAGCCCTAGTAGCCATTCAGCTTTGTTAAGTGAGGGAATTGTGGAGGGCCAACAGCACACTTCTGCCTCAAAGCTTTTGCAACTGCTGCTGTTGCTGCTTGGAACTCTCTTTCCCCAGGTAGTCACTTCATGCACAATTACTCAAGTGTCACCTCCTCAGAGAAGCCTTCCCTGATCATATAATTAGTTTTCTCTTCTGTTACTCTACTCTTTTATTCTTCATGGCACTATTTCATTTTAAATGTTTCATTATAAATTATATATCTACTTATTTATTTTCAGTCTCCCCCATGAGAATGGAGACTCCATGAGAGTAGGAATATTTGTTCCTCACTCCATTCTCACCACTTAGAATGATGCCTGGCACTAGGCAGTCTATATTTATTGAATGAACGCCGTGAAGTTTTGATATGTCTTCTCATTCAGTTCCTGCTGGTACCTACTTGGGGCTTGTCACATGATCCTCTTTGTGGCCACCTGGTTTCCCATGCTCTTCTCTGCTTAGGGAGTTCCCACCTCTAACAGCCCTCTTCCCAGTCAGCCCAGTCTTCTGCAGTCAGCAGTCTTCTGATTGCTGTGTTCCCACTTAAGCCTTCCGAGACTTAAAGGGTTAATGCGCCTAAGTAAAAACAGACCATTTGTGTAGCAAACTTTTCTTGATTCCCAACTATATGCAAAGGCAGTGCTAGGTAACATGGGGAAATGCAGAGATGAAGTGCCAGCCCCTAACTTGGGAAGCACATACTCTGTAAGAGTCAGAAAGTACCAACACAGGTACGGTACCGTCTGGGATTCAGTCCTGACTTCACTGCTTACTTGAGGTGTGCCCTTGGGCAAGTTTATTCACTGTCCTAAGCGTCAGTTTCACCAGCTTTAAAAATAAATTTAAAAAGGTAATAATAGTATCTACGTCATAGGGATGTTCTGAGGATTAATTGAGGTACATAATGCATGCAGAGTGAGCAGTGTGACACTGCACCTAAGAACACAGTTGACACTCGGTAAATGGCAGCTAGCATTTCTGTTGGTAGAGGTATTAGCCTTCATGTGTCTGTATAGTGTTTGGTTCTTGAATCTCAGGGACCATCAGGCCTGCCCTTCTCTTGTGTTGTGTTACTAGTAACCCATCCCCAGTGCTCTATTCTCCAGAGCTCAGGCGAATTACTACTTCGTAGCAGCACTCGGAATCTCCATGACAGGTGGCTGGAGAGGCGGACAGGCAGGGACTCAGTCCTGTTGCTGGCCTTCCTTCCCCAGCTGCTAGGGGCAGTCATGCTAGATTACTGGCGTTGACAAAAATAGTAAGTGTGGCTCTTGGAGCATTAGCTCTAAAACTCGGCCCCATTAAGGAGATTTGATGTTTTTTGGGTACTAAGTAAAAAGCCTTCTGAAAACCATCAAGGGTAGTAGCTCACCTGAGTGAGCTCAGGTAAGGCTTGGCTTAGCTTGCTCTGCTCAGGTTGTGCCTGAAGTACTTGGAGATCATATTGGCTGTGTGAGTGTGAAACCACTCCTATGGTTTGTTGGTCAGCCAAGCAGCTTTTAAGTCCATTAGATCAGGGGTCCCCAACCTCTGGGCCGTGGACCGGTACTGGTCCGGGCCTGTTAGCAACCAGGCCACACAGCAGGAGGTGAGCTCAAACATAATGCACTAGAGTCATCCTGAAATCATCCATCCACCCCCTGGTCCAAGGAAAAATTGCCTTCCATGAAACTGGTCCCTGGTGCCAAAAAGGTTGGGGACCACTGCATTAGATCCCCCCAAGTGTTGGCATGACAGGTTCTCCTGTGACTGATTTGTGTGAGGAGTTCGAGGTTTAGCAAAGTGAAGTGACTGACCTGAAGTCTCACATCTAGTAAGTGGTAAGTTCAGACTCAGAAGCTGGTCTTCTGACTACAAACCAAATACTCTTTCTGTACGCCTTATTGGTCTGTTACAAAGTTCTTTATATTGATTCAAAATCTCCCTCTTTGAACCTAGTTCAGGGTGCTCTCTGGCACTGCACCACAGAGAACCAGTTTAAGAATAAAAATCTCTGAGTTCGTACTGTGCCCTGGGTACTCTACACACGTGTTGGAATCCCCCAGTAACCCTGCAGGGTAGATGGCATTATTGCCATTGCACAGACCGGAAAAACTGAAATTCAGAGAGACTGAGCCCTGGATTAGGGTCACATCATTTGTTACAGGAAAGGGCTCAACCTTAGGGAGACTGAATGCCAGTTACTTAAACTGTCACCTGTAGAGTGGGGGTATGTGATGTTTGTTTAGCTGACCTCTCATGGTTGTTATGAGGAACAGTGAAAAACTGTGAAGACATTCTGAAAGTTTTATACATTTGACAACCACTTTTATTTAACATAATTAAAGCAATAAAAGTAGAAGCGTGCAGAGGAGATTCATATTTCTGTTGGGAGGGGGAATGTGGTACTTCAGTTGACTGGTTGAAGAAATTGGACTGGTTGAAATCGCTGACCTTTAAGGTCCCACGGAACCTTTCATTATAAGGGTCACAGAACTGAACACTCAGGTCTTGAGGTTCTGCAGTCTCCTCTTCTCTGACTTCCTCCCCAGTTCTCTCTTCTGTCCACTGCTCTCTGCTCACACTAGTCTCCTGTTTCTCAGCCAGGGCAAGCATATTCCCACCTTGGGGCCTTTGCATTCACTGCCTAATGTTTTCACCGGGACATTACCTTCATGCCTGTCCTTCTGTACTTCCTTCAGTTCTTTTGCAGATAACGCCTTAAGGAGGCTTTCTCTGACTATCCTATTTAAAATTGACACATGCTCCTGTGTGCGTGTGAACATAAATACCACCTAATCTCCTTTTGTGCTTAGCTTCCTCCATAGTACTTAGCACTGTCTGGCAAACCATATATTTTATTCATTTGATTCATTATCTGTCTCTCTCCAATTATATAGTACCTGGTACATAGTTAACATTGAATGCTTATTTTCCTATACCACAGTCCTACTATTATTTTTATTTTTAAAGAAGATTTTATTTATTTACTTTTAGAGAGAGGGGAAGGGAGGGAGAAAGAGAGGGAAAGAAACAGCCATGTGCAAGAGATACATTGATTGGTTGCCTCTCATGCCCCCTAGTGGGGACTAAGCCTGCAACCCAGGCATGTGCCCTGACTGGGAATTGAACTGGCAACCTTTTCGTTCACAGGCCTGCGCTCAGTCTGCTGAGCCACACCAGCCAGGGCTAATTTATCTTATCAGTAAATTGGGGGCTGTTGCATTTATAAGGAGCTTGATAACATCATGATATGCTTGTTACTTGGCATCATGGTGGGCTGTGGCTCTTGGAGTTTCTATCCAAAGGCTCATTAATAATGGAAGCAAAGCTCTCCTGACTTAATGCAATGAGGCCAAGTCTATGGACTGGTTACTGCTGGATTGCTTCCATCCATTCATGCCTAAGCCATTTTAGTGCCAAACCTTAACTTTACTAAGAAAATCATTCTCCTTCTTAATAGCTTCTCCTTAATTGCCATATTTGGTAAATGGTCTCTTGGAGACACCCTATATGACTGCTTTAGTTGAGTTTAAAGAGCTTCCTGATCCTGAAACTAACTCTCTTTGACTTCCTAGTGCAGAGAAATGTTTTGTTTTGTTTTAGGGGGGCTTACTAATATTGCAGTTGTGGGCAACAGTGTATAGAATGAACATTGGCTCAGAAACTCTTGGTTTTTGCCCCCCAAATTACTTTTCTCAATAATTAGCTGTTTGGGCCTGGCTGGTGTGGCTCAGTGGGTTGAGCACTGGCCTGCGAATGGAAAGGACACTGGTTCAATTTCTGGTCAGGGCATGTATCTGGGTTGCAGGCCAGGTCCCCAGTAGGGGGCGTGCGAGAGGAAACCACACATTGATGTTTCTCTCCCTTTCTCCCTTCCCCTCTCTCTAAAAATAAATAAAGAATGTGTTTAAAAATTAATTAGCTGTTTGTCCTTGGCCAAATTACTTAACCTTTCTGAGTCTCAGTTTCCTTATCTCTAAAATGAGATTAATTCCTGCCCTTCTGCTCTACAGAGTTACTGTGGGTGGGAAATGAGATGATGAAAAACAGAATGCAGTGCTTAAGCAAAAGGCATTCCCATTGCTATTCTTGCAGTGACCTTGCTACCTGAGCTGTGGGGATGAGGTGGGGATGAGGTGGGAGTGCCGGGTCCTGAGACCCTGGGACTTTCTTCCCCAGGACACTTAGCTCTGCTCCAAGTTTGACAAGCCTCCCCTCAGAAGGGAGTGGTTGAGTAGCAGTCTTGATTTTTCAGCCTTACATCTGTGTGAGTCCGTCGGTCCAGGTAAACTGTTAGCACACTTCTCACTTTGTTTGACTCTGATGGTGCCTTTCTCCTGACCTGCTGCTTTCACTGTTTTTCATGTGTCTTGGATCTCGCCATTCTTTTTACCTTCCATATCTCTCTGTTCTTGGTTTCTTTACCTGAGAAAGAGTTTTTGTGATATTAATTGTATTATAATAGAAACCAGTCGAGGTCAGTATTGTGTTCCAAGTACACAAAAGATTGTATTCCTTTCAGAGTTACCCCTTTCCTGGAAACATTCTAGCTGTGTGTCAAAAGGAACATAATTTTTTCCCATGCTGGTGACTTAGAAGAGGGGGTGTCGTTCATTAAGTGGACTTCATCTAGGACTTCCTTGCTTTCCCTGGAGAGGACCCTTGGGTCCTCTGCTGCCCCCCGGGCGGGGCCTTGGGAGTGCAGTTTAACTCCAGGCCAGACACTGTCAACGCTGTAGGGTGTGGGGAGGCCATTGGTCATACCGGCTAACCCGCAGAGAGCCCTTTGTAAGTGTTTGCTTTGGGACTGTCTTTCGTAGGATCTAGTGAGTGACTGCTGCTGCCACTCTAGGTTCTGGTGACTGGAGCTTAGGCTTGGGAGCTGCAGGGGACTCTGGGTTGGCAGAAGCCCACCTTGGTCAAGTGTTGGAAGATGACTGCTCTGTGCATGGGGTGCCTTTTACAGCCTGTTTAGTGGTGGGTCTGGCGGCAGCCCTGCCCTGGTGACCCTGGGGAATCAAGTTCCTTGGCCACTCTGCAGGGGATGACGTGTTCTCCTACCAGACACAGATGGCCTGCCTTTGAATCCTGACAGTTGCATTGAGGCCAGTCCAGACTCTCCCCAGACCTTCTCTTTTGTGCGCCTTGGTCCTGATGGCCTTTTGAATCTCTTTCAGAGCTCTGAGCTCTTCACCCTGACCTATGGGGCTCTGGTCACCCAACTGTGCAAGGACTATGAGAACGATGAAGATGTGAACAAACAGCTGGACAAAATGTGAGTGAGCTCCTCCTCTGCAGGAGCGGCGAGGACGGGGCTCCCTCGTACCTGGGTCCGCACAGCCCGTTCGAGTCAGAGCAGGGTCCTGTCTCTCATGACCAGTGTTTGGTGTCCACTGAGCTCATTTATCGGGGGTGTTTTGGAATTATCCCTGTTTTTCTTTTACCACTGACAGCCTCATGTACAGATATAAGACAGTCAAAGCCCGTAATATAGTCTGTTCTCTCATTTCCTTCCCAGGGGCTATAATATTGGAGTTCGACTGATTGAAGATTTCTTGGCACGATCCAGTGTGGGAAGGTGCCACGACTTTCGGGAAACAGCAGATGTCATTGCCAAGGTCATTATCCTGGGCCACTTGGCCAGGCTGAAGGATTGTCTTTGGGAGGCACAGCTTACCACTCTACCCTTCTCCCTTAGGCCCTTAGTATTTGAAAAGACTAGTTAGGCAGCTGTTTAGGCCAAAGAAGCCTTCCTGGTAGTTTGGGAATAGAACGAATTCTGAAAAGAGGAGAGAGTGGTTGGGGCCACCCCTGTGGATGAAAGTGGCACCGAGATCAAAGCCAGCGCGCCGCTGGGAAGACCTAGCAGAGCAGCGTGGGGTTGAGGATAAGACGCACCTGGCTTCAGATTCTGAGTCCCATGCTTACTAGTTCTTAGTAACGTAATTTTTCACCCTTTTAATTGCCAGTTGCTATTATTTTTTTATTTGCTTGCTTACTTATTTATAGTCCTCACCTGAGGATATATTTATTGATTTTAGAGAGAGAGGAAGGAGAAAGAGAGAGAGAAACGTCAGTTGAGAAACATTCATTGATTATCTCCAGTATACACCCCAACTGGGGATCAAACCTGCAACCGAGGTTTGAGCCCTGACCAGGGAGCGGTTCCACCCGCAGCCCTTTGGTGCGCAGGATGACGCTGCAGCAAACTGAGCCACCTGGCCAGGGCCCAGTTACCTCATCTTTAAAACGAGGAAAGTGAGACCTTCCTCACAGGGTTGTTGTAAAGAGTAAATTAAAAAACAGCATTCAGCCCTGGCTGGTGTAGCTCAGTGGATTGAGCGCGGGCCTGCGAACCAGAGGATCGCGGTTCGATTCCCAGTCAGGGCACATGCCTGGGTTGCGGGCCAGTTCCCAGCAGGGGACGCATGAGAGGCAACCGTACATTGATATTTGTATTGATATCTCCCTCTCTCCTACCCTTCCCCTCTAAAGATAGATAAATAAATCTAAAAAAAAAACAAAAAAACAGCATTCAGGTAAACCAGTGCACTTGATGTAGTGTGCATATAGTAAATGTTTGCTGTTAATGTTAATGTTGTATGATATAGGAGTAACAATAAATGATAAAATACCTATAGCTTTGTAGTGTCAGTTACCTAAAGCTTGGTTCTTTCTGATGTATAGCATGTTAGCCTTGCCCAAATCCAGTGGAGAGTTTTGTGAGGGTTTGGAATTAGGAGGGGGGATAGAGGGAAGGATGTCTTGAGTGTAATTCTGCCCCAGGTCCTGCTTTCTCATTCAAGAAGAAGGGCTCAGATAGCACCCCACTCAGAAGGTCACTGCTCCCCTCTGCTAAGAAATGCAGGAAGACAGCAAATGGCTGCCCAACTGTGTAAGGGAGGGGTGTGGAATTGTGTGCAGATGCCTTTTCCCCCTGAAAACCTAAAGCTTCAGTGTCTTGCAGAGGCCACAGTTTTGTTCCTGAGCCACTTAGTTCCCCTTTGCCAGACCATCACCTTCCCTATTGTACAGCCCCTGTTGCTCTTCCCCATAGTGCTCTTGTGTGTCCCCTGACAGGTGGCGTTCAAGATGTATTTGGGCATCACGCCAAGCATCACCAACTGGAGTCCAGCTGGTGACGAATTCTCCCTGATTTTGGAAAATAACCCCTTGGTGGACTTTGTGGAGCTTCCTGATAACCACTCATCCCTTATTTATTCCAATCTGTTGTGTGGGGTGTTGCGGGGAGCCTTGGAGATGGTGAGTACAGCTCTTTACCCTCTGGGACACCTGAAATGCCGTAGGGGCTTGATCAAATGTTTGCGTGAATAAGAGGGAGAAAGAAGAAAGGCCTGTGGCTCACCTCGCACTTGGCTGTGTGAGGCGGTGCTGCTGCTGAGCACAGGGTGCAGGCCGGACGGCTCCGCGTGGTGATGAGCCTCCCTGCTAGACTGGGAGACGTGCTGTGCGCACCGGAGCCCAGAGCATCTGTTCCCAGGTTGACTTAGTTTGGTGCCAGTTGCATTCAGGTGTGTTCTCTGCTCAGTCTCTCCTTATAGGTCAGGGCCACTGCCTCCTACAAGGGAACATTGCAGTTGACAGTCTCGTCATGTGGGAAAGCCAACCCCCTCTTCTGGCTGCTGTGGATGGCCTCTCCCCAACGGTTGCCCAGAGGCTGCGGCTAGGCAGCCGCCCCTTCATTCTTCCCACTGTCCCCCAGGTCCAGATGGCTGTGGAGGCCAAGTTTGTCCAGGACACGCTGAAAGGAGATGGTGTGACAGAAATCCGGATGCGGTTCATCAGGCGGATCGAGGACAATCTCCCCGCTGGAGAGGAGTGACCGACTCCAGGACTGCAGGGCAGCCATCAGGAGCGCCGGCGGGAGTCAGGAGCCTCAGTGCCCCCTCTGCCCTCTAGAACTGAGTGACTCTTTCACACGGATGTTATCTATTCTTCTAACCTTGTTTCCACTCTCCATGCTAGTGAAGAGCAGACTGTGATACAGTCCAGTTACCCCGTAAGTGTGTACATTCAGGAGGGAAGTCCTTTGCTCCCTTTCCCTTCTAAAGGGATGGATGTAGTCCTCTTTGGTTGGACTGGAAAGAGCTCAACCATTTTACATTCCTGTTTGAATTTTCCAAAGCAAAACCCACTTGGACCCCATGAAGAGGCAGGGCTAGCACATCTATCCCTGGGCCTTCAGAAAGCCATCGGCACATGGCTGTAGGGGACCCAGGGTCATGGGTCAGGGAGGAGAGGCGGGGAGGGGTGGGTCGGAGCTGCTAGTGGTGGTGTGGCACACTCCGGGGCTCGCCAGGAACGGGGAGCCAGTCGTGCTGGGAACGCTGACTTCTAGGAAGCCACCCAGGTCTCTCATTCCTCCCTGCTGTTTGGAGGCAACATCTCCTCTTTTTACGGAGGGCTCATCCTTTTTTCTTACAAATTCTTCAATAAAGACATTCTTGAGTGAAGTCCCAATCCTGTCCTGTTTTCTTTCTGCTCAGCCTTGGGAGTTTGTTTCGATGGGGCGAGGAGACCAGCGAAGTTCCTGGGCCCTGCCTTGGTTTCGCCCAGTCCAGGAACGGCTTCTCCCCACCAGCCAGGGCGCCTGGGAGGCCTGCAAATGAGCCCCTGTCAGAGTCGTTTTTGGGTCTACAGTAAAATCTAGGATCAGACCCTTGTTCTAGACATACCTGAGCCACCAAGTTGGGGGATTTGGCTTAGAAAGACGGTGCGGACCCTGGTGTTGGGCACCGTGCGTCACTGTGTGCTCGCCACATGTCGGACTACTGAACACTGTGCATTTTCTCCTTCAGAGTAACGCCGTTTTTAGAGAGGAGGCTACAAGTTGCCCCAGGTCAGACAGCTAGTAAGTGGAGAAGCTAGGGTTCAAAGCCCCAGCCAGACTACAAAGTTCATGTTTGGGGTTTTTTTTTTAACTTTTTTTTTAAAGATTTTATTTATTCTTAGAAGGGAAGGAGAAAGAGGGAGAGAAACAATGGTTTCCGTTGCCTCTCACACCCCCACTACCTAGGGACCTGGCCTGTGAACCAGGCATGCGCCTGACTAGGATCAAACTGGTGACCTTTTGTTTTGCAGGGCGACGCCCAACCCACTGAGCCACACCAGCCAGGGTAAAGCCTATGTTCCTGATGACTGGTTAACACTGTGGGTTGGGGGGCGGGGAGCAGGCCTGTGACTTCCCCTCCTAGTTTGACAGAGCTTAGGATAGCTTTTAAAGGGTTGGGGGTGGGGTCCAGAGGTTGTCAGGCCTTGTTTGGTAGCACCTTTGGAGATATCTAGGGCCTTGAGGTCCGGATACTCAGGTTGTTGGTGGCAGGGCGGTGTTGGCCAGGCCTTCTGCAAGGTTGGTAGACAGGCCTGAGACGAGGAGCAGTAATGGTGCGTTGTGCGAGAGGAGTGTCTTAGTTGTTCAGGTTAGGACCAGCATCTGGGACACCGGTAAGAGGCAGCCTGCCCACGACCCGCCTCCTCCAGCTCAGTTAGCCTGCTGAGGGGGAGGAAGGGTCACTTTGTGTCTCCAAGTACAGAGAGGCCCATGCTTCCTCCGGGATCCCATCCTTCTCGGAGCCTCTACTTACCCCGCCAAGTAGAATATGGAGCCCTGGGGCAGGTACCCCATTTTGGTCAACTGTATTCTTAGAACCTGTGTCAAGCTGGGTCCAGTTGCACGAGACTTTGAGTGGATGAAGGAGACACGAGGGAATGAACGCTGGGCCCAGACGTGGGGAGGGCGTGTGGTGCCCGGACCCGGCTAAGAAAAACGAGCTGCACCGCCCTCCCTTCCTCCCCTCCCAGTGCCGCAACCCCCGTCCCCACAGCTGTTCTGTTCGCTCATATGGCCTGAGGTTTGGGTATTTCCCTGCCCAGAGTGAATCTCTGGCCACGTGACAGGGTGGGCAAGCTGTGGAACGCCTGCTCCCCCGTGACTTTTCCCAGTTACAGCCCCACAGGGAAAGGAAAGGGCCGAGGATTATGGAGCAGCTTCCGAACATCACCTAATCGCCTAATCAGCTTTCCCACGTGAGCCAAACGTAAAAGTCCCAGCAACTCGTCTGCAGGCGCCCCCACCCCAGGATTAATTCTTGTAGATGGCGTAACCCTCTGCTTTACTGTGACTGTGAGGTTGGGACTCTCCCCAGGCCCCAGGCCGGGCCAGTGCCCATTATCCTTGAGGTACAGGCGCACCTTTCCTGCAAGCTGGGCAAGGTGTGCCTGGCTGCATGGGAGGTGCTGCTAAGGAGGGTCCCGAAGAGCCTGGATTGCAGTGGAGTTCTGGGCCTGGAGGGGTCCGTGCTGGTGGCCTTTGGGCTGGACGCTAGCTGGGCAGAGCTCTAAGGAAACCCTTGTTCTGCAACCTTTGGCCACCAGGGGTCTCCAGATCACCACTGTACTGTCCCAGAGAGTGGTCGTTGGACCCCAGGTATTCAGAATTTGCTAGAAGATGCACCTGATGGAGCAAATCTCAGAGGCTGGTCAGAGCCAGGAAGTGCCCCCTTCCTCCAGTCATGACCATGGGACCGGAATGCAAAGCTCGGGTGGTTGCCAGGCCCAGGGCATCGGAGAGAAAGAGCACGTTGGCTAAGAAGCCCACGGCCCCCATACACACCCCCAGCTCTCACGCTGGCCCGCTGAGTGTACAAGCTACCTTCAAGCCCTCCCCTAACCAACCCCTCACCTCCTGAGTGGAGACCAGAGTGCCAGCTCCGTTCCCCTGGTGTAAGAGAGTCCTGTTCCTGCCCCAGACTCCCACTAGTGACATTTCCATATTCAGGTCACGCCTTTCCCTGACGGATTGGCCTCCTTACATTTGTACTGGGCATCCTGGTCTGGGAAAGAGGTGGCAATAGAGGCCCAGGAGCAGAAATTGCATTAAGTAAAATTAAAATAGTCTCCTAACAAGTAGTTCATTGTGGATGGTTGGGGGGGGGCGGTGCAGGAAAAGCATCCTCCCGGTCTCCCAGAGCTTAAGTGCTACCATGTGCTGTTCCCTGGAAGCCAAAGGGCCCGTAGGAGGCGGGAGGGGGCGGGGTGGCAGCAGGCGAGCCTCGCTGTTGCGATCCCCAGCCTTTGATGTAGGGCCAGGCCTGACCCCAGGACTGCTGCCGGCCACTGCCAGGGGAGCTGTGGGATGCAGCGCATTCCTGGGGGCAATTTACGCTTCTGGCAGGAGGAGAGGAAAGTTTCTACTGTGGGGAAGGGGGTGGAGAGGGTGCTGCAGCAGAGTTTGGGGGTGGGTGTTGTGAGGAACAAGGGAGGGAGCCAAGGCACAGGGCAGCACTCTCCTGCCTAAGCCTCTGGGGTGGAGGCCTCCTCCAGGAAGCCTTCTCTGGTAGACCCGGAGCTGGGGAAGCAGCACCCAGCCCCCATCTACCGCCACCACACATGAGCCCGCCCAGGTGTAGCCAAGGAGGATGGAGGATGCTGAGAGAAGCAGAGGCTCTTCCCTCCTTGCTCTGGGGCCTGGACTGTCGGCCACGAGGGCTTCTAGGACTGAGCTGAGCTAGAGGAGGGGTGGGAATGTGGTGTGATGGGCAGGAGAACAGGCGTGAGTGTGCACAGATGTGACTCACAGCCACAGCTAAAATTTATTGAAGAGTGTGCCAGTGCTGGGCTAAGCACTGCCCATGCATTTCTCACAGTATCACACCAGCCCTGTCACTGTTCCCATTTTGCAGGTGAGAAAACAGATACACCCCCTAATGCGTAGTAGAGTCAGGACTGGAACCCGAGTGGCCCAGAACGGGACACTTCTTGTCCAGTACGTCACGCGCTCCGTATGTTTATGCGTGTATGCTTCCGTGTGTGTCTTGTGTTTCTTGGGGAGTATGTGTGTGAATTCTTTTTTTTTTTTTAAAGATTTTATTTATTTATTTTTAGAGAGGGGAAGAGAGGGAAAGAAACATCAATGTGTGGTTGCCTCTCACATGGCCCCCACTAGGGGCCTGGCCTGCAACCCAGGCATGTGCCCTGACTGGGAATCGAACCTGCAACCCTTTGGTTCGCAGCCCGCGCTCAATCCACTGAGCTATGCCAGCCAGGGCTGAATTCTTTCATTTAGTAAACATGTAGCCCCGTGCTGGGGGCGGGGGACACGGAGGTGCTGGAGGCTTCAGCTGCAGAAGCCGCTGAACACAGTGAGCGTGTGGGGGGGAGGGGAGGAGAGGCTGAAGATGAGAGACGACAGCAAGTCCTGGCTCGGCTACTTACTGGTTCTGTGACCCTGGACAAAGGATTTGAACCCAGAGCCTCAGTTTTTTCACCTGGAAAATGGGGATCACGATGCCTCCCTTGCTTCTGTTTTGAGCGTAGGCTGAGTGTTCCCTAGTTGGCAGTTTCGATGAGCGTGACTGTTACTGGGAGAGCTGTCTGGTCACACCATGTGTGGATAGATGAGCACCTGAGGGTGTGCAGGTGGTAATTTTGCAACAGCACGTTGTTGTTCATCGCTGTACCCACAAGCACCTAGCACTACTAGCAGCACAAAGTAGGTGCTCAGGACGTTTTTCTTGCCTGGGTGTTGACTGAGTGTGAGAATAGAGTGAGGGGGCCCAGAGAGAGAGGGGTGTGGGCAGTGTGGGCCTGCTCCGGGGCTGGCTATATAATTTATGGGGCTCGGGGCAAAGTGAAAATGCAGAGCCCCTTGCTCAAAAATTGTTATGGAAAAAATTATTATGAATTTCAGGATGCCCCAGCAGAGCATTAAACCAAGGCCTTCTGAATATGGGGCTCCGTGTGACCACACGGGCTGCCCGCCCCGTGAAGCCGGCCCCAGCATCCCCTGGCCTACAGCGCCTCTCCAGCCCCCAGCCTGGCTGTTTAGGGGCCCGCCCCCCGATAAGGAGACTCCACCCAGGGCCTGCCACTCTTCCTGAGCTGCCTGAGGAAAGGTGGGGAAGGCGAAGGGGAAGGGCGGCCCAGTGTGGCAGGCCAGGAGAACGCAGAGGGACCCAATGACCTGCAGACCTCTCCCCCAGAGAGTCCCGAACCACCTCCTCCCAAGCCTCCAACCAGGCCACTGGGTGGTCTGGGCACATGTGGTCACAGTTAGATGTTGATTGAAGCAAAATTGTTATAAGATTAGAATATTTAAGGTAACTTTAATTTCCACCACATTACTGGGATTTTTGAGGATAGGCTCCGGTGGAAGCGAGGAGAACGGTGGGCCTCCAGCAGGTGGTCTTCATTTCTCTAGTCCTGTAGGCGAGATCTCTGGCAACCAAAAAGAAGGAAGTAGGGCTAGACAGAGGGAAGGACTTCCCAGGGATTGCAGAACCAGGAGTCTGGTCCTCTACCAGATGCAGAAAGTCAGGGGCGGGGATGGAGGGCGCAGAATCACCAAGGCGCTTGGTGGAACAGAAATTTACCAGCACCACACCCCCTCCCCAAGCTACTTGCACACCCATGGCCACACATCTGTGCAAACATCCCTCCCTCCCCTCTGTTTGCCAGACAGATGGAAGGGTGGGGTGGTTGGAGCCCAGAGAGTCTTCTTATTTCTGTAGATCAAGTTAGAAATTGAGAAGGAATGGGAGGGTTGCGGTAACAGTGATTACAGTTACTTGCATTTATTTAGTTGTCACTGTGTGCCAGGCTTGTGTTAAGACCTTTCTGTTAACTGTCTCTTCTAAGGGGCTCCAGAGCGTGGTGGGAACGGGGAGGACTGGGGAGCCAGCCTGCTGCAGGGAAAGACTGGGAAAGCCCGTGCCGCAGTTTTCCCATCTACAAAATGAGCACAACAGTACCAATCTCAAAGGGTTGTCGTGAGCATTAAATGAGAATCTTTGTGAAGTGCTCAGGCTAGTGCCTGCACAAGAGTCCTGTGAGGTTTAGCTGTTGCTATTAAAGACCATCATTAGCCCTGGCTGGTGTAGCTCAATTGACTGAGCACAGGCCTATGAACCAAAGGATTGCTGGTTTGATTCCCAGCCAGGGCACATGCCTGGGTTGCAGGCCAGGCCCCCAGTAGGGGGTGCACAAGAGGCAACCACACATTAATGTTTCTCTCGATCTCTTTCTCCTTCCCTTCCCCTCTCTCTAAAAAGGTAAATAAACAAAATCTTTTTTTAAAAAAGACTATCATTAACCCCCTTTTAAAGAGGAAAAGGAGGAATTTGAGGTTTGGGGAAATTAAGTCACTTGCCCACAGTCACAGAGAAGCAGAATGGGGATCAAGACCCAGGTCTGCTAGACTCCCCAGCTCATGCTCGGAAACGCCAGACAGATGCCAGCACTGGCTCAGCCAGGGGCTGCGCCAAGCAGGTCACACGCCTCATCAGCTTCAGTTTAACCACCCACCCCATCTGATACCTCCGCTCAGGCCTAGAACAGTCCTTGCATCCTTTCTGACCAGTCTTTGATTCTCGGGCCAGAAAGACACAGCTACTTGTCCAAGGCCACACAGCAGGTAACAACAGACAAAGCCGACCCATTGAAATCCAGACACCACCAGAAACAGACCAAAGGTGGAAGCCCCTGGCAGGTGGGGTGGGGAGCCTGGCTGGGAGCCCGGGCTCGCCTAGCCCAGACTTCTGGCTACAGGACACTCATTTCCTGCCTTGAGGTTTCTACGCAAAGAGGCAGCTGTGGCAGGGACATGGCTCGGCTGTCTCAGTCGCTGTAGGAGGACGGGCAGCTGAGGCCCACCTGGAGGGTCCAACGAACACAGGCCACAGGACAACAGGTCAGGCCTCCCAGGGCTGGTTGGCAGGAGGAGATCCCAGAACCCTCTGTCCCTGCAGGGCAATCGGCAGGGGTCAAACAAGGGAGAGGAGGGGGAAGGTGTGTGCCAATAGAATCAGGCCAGAGGCCGCAGGAAAGTTTGTGAAGTGAGTCAGGAGAGTCAGGGGTGAGATCATGGGGGACTGGCGGAGCAGGTCTGAGTGTCTGTGTGTGTGGAGCCCACAAGAGCCCCTTCCTCAGCACGGTGCACCCCACTACTTGCCTGCTTGCTTCACCACCTCCCCTTCACTGAGCTCTCTCCTCTTTCCAAGAACAGCTCACACTCAGCTAAATGCTCTACGTGGACTCACTCACGGGTTTAATCCTCACAAGCCTGTGAGAGCTTTGCAGATGAGGAAGCTGAGGCTGCAGAGGTTAGGTACCTTGTTCAAGGGCACCTCATGCAGCTGGCGAGCTCCTGGACTGGAGCCCAGGCACCCTGAGTCCATAGTATCAACCTTCAGTCTTAGCTGCTTAGCTCCCACCCCTCCCTGAACATTCAGCCCCCTTCTGGTCCCCATCAAGGGTCTGGTTTTCACACCAGCTCTGGGGGAGGGCCTCGTAGGTTCCTGCCAACCAGGTCCCCTCCTCTTCCTCAGGCCGTGCCCTAGCCTGGCTCTCCTGTGGTCCCTCTGGGCTGGCTTGGGCCTAGAGAGGCCATACCCAAAGGCCCTGTTCAGTCCCCCAGTCTGAGTGGCAGGACAGGAGCAAGCCCAGGCTCTGGAGGTGGGCAAGGGTGGGAGGCCCCACCGAGGAGTGACGGCAGGCTGGTGTGTACCTTGGCAGGGGGACAGCAAAGTGGGAGGCCCTCAGAGGGCAGGCGAGAGGAGGGGGAAGGGGTGATGGAGGTAGGCCCAGACCCAGAGACAGGCAGCCTTGGGCCTTCCCAGCCCCTTCTCTGGACCTGTTGAACACATGCACGCATGCGTGTGTGCACGCACGCATCTCTGAACCCCCCTTCTCTCGGCCTCAGTTTCTCTAGACTCCCCCACTGCACTTGCTGCCTTCACATCTGCCCCTGTGACTGGTCCTTTGGCTCTTGGAGCCTGATTCCTGCCCCTGCCTCCCACCTTGACGACCAGCCTCTAATTGCTGGTCCCAAAGGGTGCTCTTCTGTGACCCCTGACCCTGGAGGCCACCCTGGCTTTCTAGAAATGTCTGCCTTTGTCTTCCGAGTCACTGTTCTCCTGGTTTCTTCCCACTTCCCAGCAGCACCTTCTTTGCCTCCTTTGCTGACCCCCTTCCTCTGCACTCCCTCTGAATGTCGACCACGCCCACACGCTGGCCTGGCTTCCTCTTCTACCACACTCCTTCCCTGGGCGTCGTCCCCAGGGCATCAGTCACTGCCTGCCCAGCATGAGCTCCTCATCTTTAGCCCAGAAATCTCACTCCTGCCCTGGCTGATGTGGGTCCGTGGATGGAGCGTCAGCCTGCATACCAAGGGGTCACCGGTTCAATTCCCAGTCAGGGCACATGGTCCCCAGTTGGGCACATGCTAGAGGCAACCAATACATGCACCTCTCACACACTGGTTTCTCTCCCTCTCTTTCTCCCTCCTTTTCCCTCTCTCTCTAAAAATAAGTAAATAAAATCTTTTTTTAAAGAAAAGAAATTTCGCTTCTCTTGTGGGTACATGAAGTCCCGGGCACGTCCAGCTCAATGCATTCGACCACCCTCCTCCCGGATGGCCCCTTTCCTGTTGCCTAGACAGAAACCCGGCACTGTCCTGGATACCTCCCCTTCACCCCCGTCCACATCCTGCCTGTTCGCCTCCTCAACTCCTCTCGCAGTTGGCCCTTTCCTCTGGCCCCCACTGGTCCCCTCCCTGGACCAGCTACGATTATTCCAGCAGCCTCCTGACCCGTGTCCCCTGCCTGTCTTCCTCCGCACAGAATGGGGGTGGGGGGAGGCGCTTTCTAAAGCACAGCCTTGACCAGTCACCACACTGCTGCAGTGTCTTCTGTGGCTCCCATTTTCCTGAAGGTGAAGTCCAAGCAGCTCCGGCGCGGCCTACAGGATCTCGCAGCGTGCGGCCCTGTCTGCCTCTGAACACACAGGCTGACCTCCCTCCACCCGCGTGTGCGGATCCCACCGCCCCTCCTCCCTCAGCCCAGGTCACCACGTGCAGGAAGCCTTCTGGGACTGCTCCCTGATGGGCGGCAGCACCTGCGCTGCCCTTCCCGGCACTGAGAACCCCATGCCGCGCCCCTCGGCGGGCCCGTGTGCCCCAGACGGCAGCCCTCGAAGGCACGGGGCCCTCGGGCAGAGGGTGCGCGCCAGTGACCGCGGGACAAGCTGGTCGGGACGTGCGCGGCTGTGGGGGTGTTTCAGAACCGGTCCCGGCGCGGGAGGGAGGCCGACGTCGAGGCCGAGCTGGGCGCGCGGGCCAGGCGGGGCGCGGGCCTTGGCCGTGGCTGTGGAAAGAGGAGGGTGGAGGCCCCGCCCCGCCGCGCCCCTCCCGCCGCCCCGGGCCCCCCCTCCCCGCCCGCCCACTCCGGCAGCCGCGGGGACGGCGGGCAGAGCGACGCGGAGCCCCGCCGGCGGCGCGGACACCGACGACGCCCCCGAGCCGCCGACGCCCCCTCCGCGGAGACCGCGCGCCCTGGGCCGCCCTCGAGGGTCAGGAGCGGCGCCCCGCGGCTGCCCTACAGGTACCGGCGGGGAGGCTGGTGCGGATGCCGGGTTTCGGGAGGTTCCGAGGGCAGGACCCGGCCGGTGCTTCCCCTAAACTGTCAGGGACTGCTGACCCCGCGCCTCCTTGGGCTCCGGGAGGGAGGGGACTGGATGGGGACTCGGGCCTGGGGGTCGGCGGTAGGATGGGGGAGCCCATCCACTTCCCTGCGCCCGGTCCCCCCTCCCCACACAGAAGTCGCCCAGCAGGATCTCAGATAAAGCCCTCTCCTCCCTCCGTCTCCCAGAAGGGGGGCTCCCTGGCTATGTGGCTGGGAGCATGTCCCTTCACCTCCAGGATTCTTCCTTCCCACCTGCGGAATGGGAATGACAAAGCCTCCTTGGCAGCAGGGTGGAGGAGAGAGGAGGGCGTGCGTGCGGGGCCTTCGCTGGCGCTCCAGCCCCAGGCAGGGAAGCCCCTCAGCTCTCGCCCCCACCCCCACCCCGCTCCCGCCCCCGCCTCTGCCATGGCTGGTTTGCTGGCCACCTTCCAGTGTCTCCGTTTTTCTGCCTCTGTCCTCACGTCCCTCCTATTCTAGGTGTCCTGGCAGCATCCCCCACTCCCCGCAAACTGGAGACTGAGGTTTTTCGGAATGTCCCCGCAGGAGGCTCAGCACCTCCCCCCAGCTCCAGACGGAGGCTTTGCAGGGGTGAGCGTCGGTGCCTGGCCCAGAGGGACTGGGGGCAGGAGACGCTGTGCAGGAGCCCCTGGACCAGGAACGCTGTTCAGACCGAGGAGCCCAGGAAAGGCAGGCCCTCTGCGTCTGCTTGCCGTGTGTGTTTCTGTGTGTGAGCCTCTCAGTGTGTGCACTTGCGGGGCATCAAGGGGACAGCGAGTGTCTGCCAGTGTGTTCTTAGTGTGTGTGTCAGTAAGTGTGTGAGGCCCTCAGTGTGTGTGAGAACATGCTAGGTTCCTGACACAGAAATGCCACTTGACCTCTCTCTCGGGGGGACCTCGGGTACTCACACATCCTTCCTCTTGCCTGCTTCATGCCTCTTGCTAAGGTCTGTGCATTCTTTGGTGGCCAGGGTCCAGCCCCTCCTCAGAGAGCCCTTAGCAAAGGTACCCTCCCAGGAGCTGCCGGCAGCACTTGGACGGTCTAGGGGCTGTAGGGCTGAGGTGGCTGGAGGGGCAGGCAGCCTGGTCCCTCTCTGGGGCTGATCCCTACTGCCCTGAGCAGATGGAGGCCCTCAGGGAGCCCATTCTGGGGCCCAGGGGAGGCGGCAGTTCCCCTTAGGAGGCACCATGGCGAATTGGTGGTCTGTGCTAGGACATAGGTGCCCCACTGCCTCCTACCGGGCTGGTGAGCACCAACAAACCCTTGAACACAGTCACCCCCAAACGACAATGAGGACATATCACAGACATTCTCACACAGTCACACACAGCGACACTGCCTCCCACTGCCAGTCACACACAATCACACAGGTGAACATGCTCTGCGGAAACGCATACCACCAAAGATGTTGAAACAAAGACAGGGCACATGCAGACATGCGCACGCGCCCAAACTCCTACGGACACACGGCAGCCCCACGTGGCCCGGCCAGACGTACTCAGACAGGAGAACACACGCACATACCCTCACACCCAGACACACTCACCAGGGTCTTTCTCTCCGGTTTCACATTGTCCACCACAGAGAAAATGAGTGTTTCCGCTCTTTAGCTCAGAGGAAGGGGAAAGGAAAAAAAATGGAAGCAAATGTGCCTGCTAGCAAAAGAGAAGGGAAAATCCCTGGCTGAGTAGCTAAGTTGGTTAGAGCACTGTTCTGATACACCAGGTTGCAAGTTCAACCCCTGGTCAGGGCACATACAGCGTCAACCAATGAATTCATAAATAAGGGGAATAAGCAAATTGATCTCTCTCTCCTCCTTCTCTCTCTCAAATCAATTTTTAAAAAAGTTTATCAGTGCCCTGGCTGGTGTGTCTCAGTGGATTGAGTGCTGGCTTGCAAACTGAAAGGTTGCTGGTTTGTATCCTGGTCAGGGCACGTGCCTGGATTTCGGGCCAGGTCCCCAGTTGGGGGCCTGCAAGAGGCTACCAATCAATGTTTCTCTTATACATCAATATTTCTCTCCCTCTCTTTCTTCTTCCCTTCCCTTCTCTCTAAAAATACGTAAGTAAAATCTTAAAGTAAAAAAAGAAGGAAACTAAGGAAAGCTTTTAAAAATTTCATCAAAAAAGAGAGAGAGAGAAGGGAAAGATACCGAACAGGGCTGTCAGCCTGAGCACCCCTCACGACCACCCCTGCTCGGGGCCTGAGCCAGACCAGAGGCTGGCAGAGCCCCAGCTTCCCTGCCCTGCTGCCCTCCCACACCAGACCCCCCGCCACCAGTGGCAGGCATGGGGTAGGAAAGTGGGGCCTCAGATGAACTGGCCCTGTATGTGGCCTGAGGCATTTGAGGAAGGACCAGAAAGGCACAGCGACCTCTCATACGGGGTGCAGCTGTGTCTTGGGGTGTCCGTTGAGGTACATGGTGCAGGCCACAGTGTGTGTGAGGGAGGGGTGGTCAGAGAGGCAGCAGCTGAGTAGGGCTTTCTTTCTTTTTAAATATTTTATTTATTTATTTATTTATTTATTTTAAAGACAGGGGAAGGGAGGGGAAGGGAGGGAGAAAGAGAGGGAGAGAAACATCAGTGTGTTGTTGTGTGTGGTTGCCTCTCTCTCACGCCCCCTACTGGTGACTTGGCCTGAAACCCAGGCATGTGCTCTGACTGGGAATTGAACCCGTGACCCTTTGGTTTGCAGGCCGGCACTCAGTCCACTGAGCCACATCAGCCGGGGCCTGGCTAGGACTTTCAAGCCGACAAGAACTTTGACAGGTGCAGGTGGTGAGGGGTGAACGGGGCGGGGGGCATTCCAGTCAGAGGGAACAACATCGTGTGTGGAGGTGTGGTGGTGGGAAGCTGCAGAGTTTTCTCAGGCACTTGGGACAGTGAGTAGGTGCATGCTGTGGGCAAGTGAGTGGAGGGGACCGGCAACTACTCAGGTCAGATTTCTTAAGGCCTTGCCCGGAGAAAGGGTGTAAGCTGCAGAGTGGTGCAGTCTGGCTGTCACTCTGGTTTCCCTGGGGGTCAAAGGACAAAGGGGAACCTTATGGTCAAGGAGGAAGGTGTTGGGAACTGAGGTGGGTGGTTGCCATGGGGATGAGAGGAAGAAGTAGATGGAGAGGAGTAAGAGGAGACTGGACAGGCCTCGGTGGCCGACTGGTTGCGGGGATGAGCAGGGGGCAGGCCAGGTGCTTTGCACTGGGTGACTGTGGCCTGTCCTCAGAGGAGGCAGGTGAAGGGGACACATAGGTTTGGACCCCAGGGTCTGGTATGCTGGGATGGCAGGGGTCTGGGTGTTGAGTGTGGCCATACTTTGGGGTGGGGAATAGTGTCTGGGAGGCCTGGGGTGTGTACAGAAGCCCAGGGGGTGTGCAAGGTCACATGTGTACACATGAGTGTCCAGACATCAGGCAGGAAGGTCACACTCCAGGACAGGGATTTCCAGACCTGCTGTCTGCAGCGGGTCCTGAGTAAGGCAAGACCACGCAGCGAGCAGAAGAGAGGCCTTGGAAGTAAGGCAGGTCTGGGTTACCTTCCTTGTGACCCTGGGTAAGGGACCTCCCACTCTGGGCCTCAGTTACCCCATCTATGAAATGGGAATGCTAATACTTGTCTCCAGGGTTGTTTTGCCTACAGAGGGCTGAGGAGGGTCCCAGCTCACACAAGTGACCAGGGGGCGGTGTGGCACTTTCACCCAGGCTTCTGGTCAGTGTGTTATACCTGTGTGATTAGATCCTGGGCAGGGACTCGGGGTTGGAGGGCCTGGCTCTGCTTCGGTTCAGATTCTCGGAAAGTTTCAAATTGGAAGGTGACTCTTCCCATGCAGCTTAGATGGCCTCAGACTCTTGGCTCTTGGAGGGTAGAACAAGGGGGTCGAAGAGGGTCGGTGCCTCTAGGGGAGAGCCACGCCAGCTCTGTGGGCGAGTATGGAGGCTCAGAGAGGAACTTGCCTGAGGTCACTCAGCAACCAGTGGCAGGACTGAGACCAGAGGCCAGGACCCTGGGCTCAGGGCTCTCTTCCTCCCAGAGTACCTGGGGTGGAGGGAACCTTGTCACCTGAAGTTCTCTAATTTCAGTTCTTCTTTCTGTCCCATTGGAGGAAGGGACCAATAAGGTTTGTGTCTCATTTCGTCCATGTAACAATGCTGCAGGGCTTGGTAGCCCATTTAACAGAGCAGGAAGTGGAGGCCCCCAGAGGTGGGTAACCTGGCCAAGTGTCCCTGTGCTGAGTGCTGGGCTGGGATTCACTCCAGGTCTGTGACACGCGCAGCTTGCATTTCCACTGACCCCGTCCGTGCTCTCTGCCTGGTTTGGCGGGGAAAGGAAAGGAAGCTCAGTTGTCGGGCATGCACAGCGCACCATGCATTTTCATAGCACAGGTGAGGTGCTTTCTGAGGGGTGAGGAACCCCTTTTAAGGGGGGAATAGAGGCATGAGAAGGTCAGGCCCAGAGCGAGCCCAGAACAGTAAGGGCTGGGATGGGTTGGGTTTTCTAGTATCTAAAATGCGCCGTCCCCATGGGCTCTGTGAGGGAGGGCAGCCTCTGGGAGGAAGGGGTCCTGGTCTCTGGTTTCAGTTCTGCAGCTGGCTGCTGTGTGACCTCAGATGAACTCTCCTCCGTGATCCCACCTGTGAAATGGGCCAGTAACACCATCCTGGCTCTCCTCAGAGATTGTGGGGTGGAGGAGCCACTTCTCCTCTCCTGCTAGGTCTCAGGAGGTCTGCCCACATCTAACGCCCAGAGCCCCCAATACCCAGAGGTTTTCTGTTCTTTTCTCCCGCTGTGGCGGCGGCCAGCAGACGCACAGCTCTGCGTGAGCAGGTCAGGCCACGCTCCTTCTGACCGGCAACGGCGGCTCAGCTCGAGGCTAACATTCTTTTCATAGTTCCGGGAGCCCAGCATATCCTGCCGCTTAGCCAGGAATGCCGAGCCCCCTCCCGCAGAGTAGCAGGAGCTTAGGTGGAGGAGCCCTTGGGGTGAGGCAGGAGGGGCTGGGGGAGCAGAAGACCCCACCCCCAACCCCCAACACACCGTCCCCAGCTGCAGGCCGCTGGGAGCCTATCCCGTCATCTGTGGACTCGCAGCTGGGGTCCCAACCCCGGGGCCTCCGCCCAACGTTGGCGGGCTGGGTGCACTTGGGCAGGTGACTTCCCGCTGGCCCTTCGTTTCTCCACCTGTAAAGTAGGGGTTATAATCTAACTTGCTTTTGGATGGGATCATGATCATGATGGTCAGAATAATATACTAATAGTGAACGTTTACTGAATGTTCCTTTATGCCAAGCACTGTTTGAAGTCTGCTATGTGAGATGGACTGGTTTAACCCTCACAAACGCTCCATTAAGTGGGAATCGTTCCCATTTTGGAAGCGGAAGCGGAGGCGCAGATGAGTGAGGTCACAGGCCAGTGAGACAAGACTAGAGCTGGGAGGAGAAGGCCTGAAGCTGGGCTCTTAACCCATCGTGATTTTTTAAACAAGACTCGGCCCCAAGCCTGCCTGTGGTAGAGGCTCAGACAGTGCGGAGAGGCCGGCTATTCACCTCATGGTTCTCAGCACCTCGGCCTGGAAAGTTGGGACAAGGAGGCGGGCCTGGGGTCCTGGCCAGCCCCCTGGGGAGCCCGGCAGCTCTTGGAAGCTTATGGGGGCTGGGGGTGCCTACTGTTCCACCCACATCTGGCCTGGGATTTAGGTGGCGGCAGGCTCTGTGCGAGGAGGAGATATCGCCAGGGGAGGCGCTGAGGAGGGGATTAGGGAGGCGGCTGGGGCGGAGGTTAAGAACAGAGTCCCATTGAAATGGGCTCAGGCACTGCCCTGACTGCCTATTTTGTAGGGCGGAGGGAGCCTTGGTCGACTGGAGGATGCCCACTCTGTGCCCAGGCTCGCGGGTCCATGTTGCCACCTGGGTCCAAGTAGCCCAGGCAGGGGTGGCGAGGCGGGGAGAAGGACCTGTAGCTGAGGTACCCAGGAATCCCAAGTATACAGGGTTTGGTCATTTTGGGGGGCTGGGCAAGCTCCAAGGTTCGGAGCCCAGCCCCTGTGCTTCCTAGCCCAGTAATCTCAGAGAATGGGTGTCACCTCTTGGGGCCTGGGGGCTCTTCTTCAGAAAACTAGGACAGCGATTCCTGCCTTACACGGTTATGGGAGAGTTTGATGAAAGAATGCCCGGAGCGTGCCGAGGGCTCTGTCTGGCGCATAAAATGTATTTGGGATTTAAAGGACTAACATGTTTGGCAGGGATGGGGAGCCTCTTTAAGCTGGGCCTGGGGTCTTTCATCCTGATATTCAAGGCATTTCTCACGCTGACCCTGCCAGCCCTTCTCGCCTCGGATCACCTGTGTAATGGAGAGGTGAAGAGCGCCAGTTTTGGAGTCAACAGCTAAGTTCAAAATCAGTCTCTACCCCTTATGGGCTGTGTGACCTTGGGTCAGTTACTTAACCTCTCTGTCCTTTGGTTTCCCCATCTGTTTAAAGGGAAGACAAAGTACCTATTCCACTGGATTGTTGTAAAGATTAAATTAAATAACCCACGAAAGATCTCAGAACAGTGCCTGGCATGTAGTAGATGAACTATCATTGTTAGGTATGTGTAGTTAGTTTATTTGTGGGTTTGTTTTTTTTTATTATTTTCATCCTGAGCTTTGGCCTCTCATACCCTCACACATGCTGTTTCCTTGGCCGAGGCGGATTGCCTCCTCCCGTCTTCACCCAGTTAAATCCATGTCCATTCTTCAAACCCAGTATAAGCGGTTCCCCCTCCCCAAGCCTGATGGTAGGGTGAGGGTGGGGCCAGGGTAGAGTCGGGCAGTGAGGCCCTTCCGCCTGGCACCGTCGGCCAGGCTGGGCCCTCAGACCCACCTGTGGGGTCATGGCGTTCAGAGCGGCGGGGACGGAGGCAGGGCTCCGCTGAGCTGGAGAGAAGGCCTGGGAGCCGCTGGCCTTGGCGTCTGGCTGCCTGTGCAGTGGGAGACAGGGCCGGGCTGTCAGAGTTTCCATGGGAGCGGGCAGAGGCGAGCCAGCAGCTGCGGGAGAGAGAGAGTGATGCGGCCTGGAGGTCTCCTTGCCAGGTGGGCCGGCTGTGTGTCCCCTCCCCATCCACCCAGGAGTCATGCCTGGCCCTGGACTACAGCTCCAGCCCCCCGTGTACAGCTGTGTAACCTAGACTAGGGCTTGCGACAGCCTGGCATCATGGTTGACTGAGGCAGAAATGAGAATCTGGCCATTCAGGGTCCTGATGATATCACCTCCCCACAACCTTCTGTGGCTCCCCATTGCCTTGTGGAGGAATGCAAGCAGCGCGGCCTTCGAGGCTCCTCACTAGGCTGCCTCAGCTTTCTCAGCTCCTGCCTCTCCTCTCAACCCCACAGCTCTGGATCTTCCCTGAAGCTGCCAAGCAGCTTCTTACAGCCAGAAATTTCTCTTCTTACTTTGTCTTCAGACTCCTACTCACCCTGCAGGACCCAGCTCCAGTGTCCCTTCCTACATGGACCCTCTGGGGAGACTCAAGGGGGAGGCAGTGTTCCCCACTCTGTGTTCCCACAGCCCAGAGAACTTAGCCAATTGTGCGGTGGCCACTTGTCTGATGCCTCCGGCTGGTTCAGGGGTGGGGTAGGGGCCAGGCCATTTCTGTGTCTTGAGGCCCAGCCTAGGGTGCCCCGCACAGGAGGCATTTCCCCAGGCAGGAACCCTAGCCTATAGCGGGACCCCCGCAGCGCAGGGCCTATATGTGGTAGGGATATCTCTAGAGAGATCTAGTGTGAGATCTCTCTAGTGTGAAGGCGGGCGCACAGAAGGGGTGTCCTCAGCCTGGGCCCTAGCATGGGGGGAGCTCCATCAAGTGAGGGCCAGGCACCCTGTGGGCACTGCCAAGGATGCACAAAATGAATGAAGGGAGTCGCATCCTGGCTTCCTGAGAAGAGGGATGAGGGTGGGGCCAGTGGTCCAGGAGGGGGTTCTTGGTAGAAAGCCTGTGGTGGGTGCTGGGGTAGCTGTGAGTTAGGGCAGGAGGCTTCCTGGGCTCCTGGAATCTTCCTCACTGTTTCTCTCTTCCACCCTCAGGCCTCCCCTCTGCTGGGACCTTTAGCGGCCCCTCCAACCTGAAAGGTAAGCTGGATTTGGGGCACCCAGCCAGGGACATCCGTGCCTGGGTGAGGCCATTGCTGGCTGCTGTCTAACCTTGCTCCCTCCTGCAGCAGCGGAAGCCCCTCCCAGCCCCAGGATGTTCAGCAGTCAGCCCCTCTTGCAGGTGACCTCAGCTCCCTGCGGCCTGGGCTTGAACATTTCGGCCCAACTCGGAAGCAGCTTTTTCTCATTTATGAACTATTTCTCTCTGGTTCCTTGGCGTGGGCCTGTGTTTGCTCGGCCTGCCCGGGTGCAGTGGCCTGGCTGTGCTCCCACCGGGCCCCCTCCCTGCCCAGCCCCTCCTGCCGCAGCCGCTGCCTGCCGCTGCCGCCGCCGCCACCACCACCGCGTGGGGAAGCCACGAAGGCCCAGGAATTTTGGCAGGCGTGGGGAGGCAGCGGGCGGTGGGTGGCGCTCCGGAAAAGGCTGCAAATGTGAACCAGAAGGCGAGGGGTTGGCAGCGAGGAGGCCCTGCCTGGCCTGGCCTGGGGCCTGGGGGTGGCTGGCTCTGGGGGACGGGGGGCGGCGGGGGGGGCCTTGTCCAGTCTCTGTCAGAAACTCGGGGCCTCTGCTGGGAGGTGAGAGTGATGGCACCAGCTGAGGCCTGAGCCCCGGGACCCCTGGCCACCTGCCTGAGCATACACTCTGCCTGGGTCCTGCCCACTGCTGGGCCGCTTCTGGGTCATCTGCCCCCAGAAGGGGGCAGATAGGAATCTGGTTTTCCTATCTCCCTGGACACTTAGTTACCTCAAGATGCTCCTCCCTAGGGGAGTAGTGGGGTGTCTAATCTTGAAGATGGGCAGAGACTAGGTGCCTAGGTGGTGGACCGAGTTCCCTGTGGGGAGGGAGGTTCACCTCTAGGCCCCTCCAGCTCAGAGCTGAGAACTCTGGAAGAACCACAGAGAAAAAGGGGTCCTATGAGCGGCCGCCCTACAGGCTTGGCTGGGAGTGGGGGATGGGTGGTCAGAGGTCTGGCGCTAGAGCGCCTGGGCTGCAGACTGTCTGAAGCACCTACTGTGAGCCAAGTCCCAGTCAGGGATGAGGTGGGGGTGTGGGCAGAGGCGCCTAGGAGGAGGAAGTTCTCCCTGAGGGAGGTCAGGAAGGCTGCTTGGAGGAGGAGGCATTTGAGCTGGGTCTTAAACGAGGAATAAAATGTTTGCCTGGAAGAGGGAGATGGAAAGGGCGGTCCGGGCAGAGGAGAACATGCAAGCAAAGGCAGGCGGGTGGGTACAAGGAAACACTGAGATGTTTAGAGTGTCTGGATTCTGGGGTGCAGTGGACTCCTCATACCCCCTAAATGTGCATGTTTTCCCCAAGGGCGAGGCCCTGGCTCTCATCCAGGCTGCAGGAACCCTGTTAGTGTTAAATCTTTTTAAAAATTGTTTGTTTGTTTGTTTTAGAGGGAGGGGAAGGAAGGGAGAAGGAGAAAAACATCATTGATGTGTGAGAGAAACATGGATCGGTTGCCTCTTGCATGTGCCCCAGCCGGGGACCTGGCCCGAAACCCAAGCTTGTGTCCTGACTGGGAATCAAACTGGCGACTGTTTGCTTTGTGGGACGACACCCAACCAACTGAGCCACACGGATCAGGGCTGTAGCCCTATTTTTATCTCCAGCCTCTGTCTCTCTGGAGTTCCAGACCCGCAGGGTCTCTGCCTCTTGTCTATCCACCCCAGAAATGCCCCCGGGCTCCTGTCTTCCGGGCCTTGCTGTTTGCTCTGCTCTCAGTTTGGAATGTTCCACCATCGCCTGCCCCTCAGGGCCTGTCCCTGCAAGCCTCCTTCCACTGCTGCTTCCCACACTGAGGTCCCCTGCGGTCTGGGAGCCTCACCGTGAAGGTGAGGAGGATGGTAGGGCCGTTGGAGGAACTGGAGCCTGGGGGAGGCACACACGACGGGCAGGGCAGCTCCCCCGGCCTGCCGTCTGCCTGCACGAAGAGGCGCCCCCCCCCACCCCGCACCCCAGCAGCCCTGCCCCAGCCCCCCACCCTCTCCCCGCCCACTCCCAGATGCCAGGCAGCTCTTTGGTTTGGGAGCAGTCCTCACGCTTGCACATTTAAATTTGAGGAGGCCAGAGTCTCATATTGGTCCCTGAGGACTGAGAGCTCTGCTCATGGGCACTGGACCCCACAGGTCCCCGTGCTGACCTTGTGGGGCTGCTCGGGATTCGTCAGGGAGGTCGGACACACACCTGAAGCCAGCATGAGCGCCAGGGCTGTCAGTGCCGGCCTTTTCGGGGGTCCCATCGAGAGACCAACATTGAGAGGTGTGCAGAGCCTGGAGCTTAGACAGGGGCGGAGGTGCAAGCACATAGGAGAGGACAGAGAAAGACAAGCAGGGGCCAAGGTTGTGCGTTCAATCCCTGGGCAGGGCACATACAAGAATCAACCAATGAATGGATAGATAAGCAGGACAACAAATCAGTGTCTCTCTCTCTCTCCCCCTGCCTCTTCCCCGCTCTCTCTAAAATCAATGAATAAAAAAAGTAATTAAAAGAAAAAAAAAAAAGAAGACAAGCAGCCCTGGCTGGTGTGGCTCAGTGGACTGAGTGCTGGCCTGCGAACCAAAGTGTCGCCAGTTCAATTCCTAGTCAGGGCACATGCCTGGGTTGCAGGCCAGGTCCCCAGTGGGAGGCGCATGAGAGGCAACCACGCATTGTTTCTCTTCCTCTTTCCCTCCCATCCCCTGTGTCTAAAATAAACAAATAAAAAATCTTAAAAAAAAACAAAAAAAAACAAGAGGGGTCACTGAGATGGGCAGGCAAATGGAACGGTACACAGAGGTAGGAGGAAGGACACTCCAAGAGACAACTGAGATACACAGGCAGGTGAGGACCTGGGTTTAGTGACAGAGACACGAAGGAAGGGACAGAGATGGGTGTGGCGCCCGCCCCCATGGCTCCCTTACACATAACTCTTAGCGTGCCCCCCCAGTCATGATCTCAGGGCTATTTGGGGCTCCACCCTTTTTCCCCCCTTCCCAATTTAATTGATTCACCTCCTACTGAGTGTAGAGTGTGCCTCCTCCTCCTGGAAGCCACGGGAGGGTTACATGGAATTTATCGTGTTGCTACTAGGGAGCCACTGGAGAACGCAGAGCAGGGGAAGGGCGTGGGCAGAGTCGTGCCAAAGTGCGGTCCACAGACAGGAGCCAAGGCTCCTTAGAGGTGCAGATGCTGGGCCCTACCCCACACCTGCTGAGTCAGGATCCCCGGGGGCGCATTTTGAAAACCGCCTGACGCACACTAAGGCTTGAGGGGCACTATGGCAGGGTCTGCGGGATGCATTGATGGAATCAGAGACGCTGAGGGTGAGAGGTGGAGAGAGGCCGTGTGATCACGTCAAGTGAAATGGATTTAGCCATTTAACTGAACAAACCTTTACTGAGTGTCTGGGATGCACCAGCTTCCGGAATGCGTGTTGGGAGGGTGCGAGGTCTCTGTGAGGGCGGAGACTATGGGGAAGGAGAAGGAACAGTAGGGAGAGAGGCAGAGGAGGCAGAGTCCGCAAGGCTGGATGGGGGTTTGTGGGCCGAGGCCCAGGACCGTCTTGTACAGTTGTGTAGGCTCGCTACAGTTCAGGGACTCCCAGGAAGGTGGTGAGTCACACCGAGGTGGCTGGGAGGAGCTGCTTTTTCTAACTGCACTAAGGCATTACGTAGGCTAGAGAGATTCCTTACTGCCCTGGAAGGAAGGAAGGAAGGAAGGAAAGAAGGAAGGAAGGGTCAGAAGTGGTACTGGATTTCTGGCTTGGGAACCTGGGAGTAGAGGAGAAGCAAGTAATGGGGGGAAGGGAATGACAGCAATGTGGTGGGGGGAGCCGAGGGCCAGCCAGGTGAAGATGCTCAGCTCAAAATTGAGCACAGAGTGTGGGGCTCAGGGGAATGGTTGCAGCTGGAGGCAGGTGGGGTGGCCTTGGTGATGGGATTGGTGAGAACTGGAAAACGCAGGAGGAACATCTGGAGAGAAGAGGTGAGACCTGAGCCAGCTCCTGGGGGCAAGCCGGGTCTGCCGGATGGGCAGAGAGGAATCTGAGGAGGTGCCTTTCCCAGAAGGGGGAGAAGAGAGCAGGGTCCCAGGGCAACTTCGGTGCTGGAGAGGAGGAAGCAGGAAGGTCAGGAGGTGGGGAATGAGCAGCAGCGAGTGGGGGCTGAAGGGTAAAGACAGCTCTTCCAAGAAGCTTGGCTGAGAAGGGCTAGAGAGAGGTGAGGGCGGCTGGGGGTGGGGTGGGCTAGGAGTTAGGCCTGAGAGGACCTGGGATGGGAGGCTGAGCCTGGGTAAGTGAGGGAGGGCCCCCACAGACAGTGAGAGAGGCCCCTGAGGACGAGGTGTGGAGCAGCCTGGACCTCGAGTGGGAGCCAGGCCCCCATTCATCTAAGACTCAGGAAAGGAGGGCAGGAAGAGACTCCCCACTTTCCACAAGCTGGGAGAGAAGCCCCGGGGGGCTTGGGGACTCAGGAATCCTCCAGAAGTCTGGTGCTGCCCGGGTGGGTCTTTGGGCGTGGGCATCACGCTGAGTGGGTACAGAGGGCAGTGTCTCTGTTCCTCTCCCAGATCCCGAGCAGGCTCTGCGACCCCTGATCAGTTTCAGCTCAGGAGTAGTCAGGGAAAAGACCTAAAAGGCCAGAAAATTGACTTGAGGGAGCTTTCACAAGGTCTTGGCCTTTGGTAGCAGGTCACCTTTTGTAAGGGTTGGAGGAGATGCTGCTTTGCAGCAGGAGGAATTGAGGTCAGACTAATGATAGAACTTCCTGGTCAGCAGGGTAGCAGGACACAGCAGCACACCCGGGGGTGCTGATGGCTCAGCTCATCTCAGTTTTGAGACCACTGAGGTTCAGAGAGATTAATTCACTTGCCCAAGATCACCCAGCTGGTGAGTAGCTGTGCTGGAATGGGAATCCAGGGGCTGCTAGGACCTTGGAGGGCCTTAGGGACCCCCAGTCTGGATCCCTGATAGGGAGAGACTGAGCAAGAAATGCCGCTCACCTGTTGACAGAACTGGAGAGAGACAGAGAGAAATGAGTGAGGCCAGAGGCCCAGGGAGAGAGCAGAGAGCAAGGCTGGGAGAGTGGCGAGCTGGGAGGCACAGGGGAGCAAGTGGGGCAGCCGATCCCCAGAAACGCCTCCACAACAGGAAGTGTCTCATAACATACCTGCGGTTTGGCCAGGCCCTGGGGCTGCCTGAGCGCTCCCCATGGCTGCAGCCGCCTGCCTGTCTGGGGTAGGGGCTTGGAACCGAAGGAGCCCGCGCAGGGCTGTGGGCCATCCACCCACCCAGGAGGGGGCTGCCGGGGCTCCACCAGCCGCACCCAGCACAGTCCACTGGGAGCCCCCTCCCTCAGGCCCCTGTTATTATCTGGACCTCTGATAGCTCATCCGTGAAATGGGGCGGGAAGTGGGCAGGCCTTTACATCCATAGGGTCCCCTGACCCCCTCTGCTGGTCACCCCTGGAACAGGACCCTTTGAGAGAGGAGATAGGAGGCGAGGGGTCACAGTGAGCTGATGCCCCTTCCCCTCTGCAGCTGCGTGTTGGGGGAAGGGGGGTACGCATTCATGCCACTTCTTCCTGCTGGGGCCTATTCACACCCCCTGCAAAGACCCTCGAGCACCACCCTCTCCCAGCCAGCCTCCTTGGCCACCCCAGGAGGAGGCCCTGGCTGCCACAAAACGCTGACTTGGACAAAATGCTGTTTTACGGGGATTTGTTGAAAAGGGGGGAAATCCCCGTTAAGGACTTGCAGCTGTCCAAACACCGCGTCCACCCTGCTGCCGCCGCCGCTCAATCCCCTGAATCAGCGTCTCCTTGTGCACCCCACTTCGTGCCCCTGCCAGCCCAGCCCCTTCCCAACTGCCCTGTCTCTTGCCTTCCTTCCTAAGAGGTTACCAGAGAGGATGATGGTTTGCCCAAGGTCACACAGCAGAGCCGGACTTGAGCCTCAGGGTCCGCCTCCAGCCCCTGACATCCCTCTTGGCCGCTGTTCCTTGCAGAAAGAACAAGGAGCAAGCGAATGAGTCAATCGTTCTTTCTTTGCACCTCTGTCCCCCAGCAGGCTGTTCTTAGCTGACGTTCTCTGATGGAGGCTGTGGGACTGTCCCCACCTCTTCCCCTCTGGCCTGGGGTGGGGGCGGCGCTCCCAGGGCTGTGTGACAAGTATCTGTGCAAAGTCTGAGAAAAGGACTGAATGAGTTATTGGCATGATCTTTAAATTTGATGGTGAAATGAACCAACATTTATTGAGCATCACTGTTTGCCAGCCAAGTCCTGTGCTGGGCCCAGAGTGTGTGTGTGTGGGGGGGGGCTGGGGGGGAATGTGGCGGGTACAGAGAGCCCAGGAGCCAAAGAGAGAGAGAGAGACAGGAGCTGAGATGGGGACCCGCAGGCCTCAGTAGAGTCCGGGAGGCACCCAGCAGGTTCCTGACGCCCAGGAGCAAGCAAGAGGCAGGCGGTGGAGACCAGGGAAGGGCACTGCTTGTGCAGGGCCTGGGCACCCCAGGGAGCCTGGGTGGGTGGGGGCGGGGGCTGGGGGCACAGGCACCCTGGCTCTGATGGTGGCTGGGCTGGGGGCAGTCCGTCCCACCTGGCTGCGGCATTTCGCCAGTCCAGGGCGCCGTTTCTCTCTGCAGGCCCCGGGGCAGGCTGGGCACCTCTTCCCTGGACCAGGCACTCGCTCCCATCCCCCAGCCCCACGCGGACTGGCACATGCCAGCCTCCCCTCTAAGAGCTGGGGTAACCTCCCCCGCCCCACCAAACCCACAGGCAGCTTGGCGCCGCACGAAAGACTTTTTCTTCGTTTGCTTCTGTCTCTCAGTCTGGCTTTCGCTCCCTGGCTGCTCTATCCTCCCTGCCGCCCTCCCCCGTGGCAGGATGTCACAGTGGTTAAGAGCTCAGGTTCCTTACAACCCTCTGTTCAAATCCTGGCTCCCACTCCAGACATCACTGTGTTTCTCCAGGCTCCTCGTCTACAGAAGGAGGAGTCCCAACAGCCTCTCTCTCCCGGGACTGGGTGGGAATTAAGCCACCTGTTGAACATGCAGTACCCAGGCCGCTGCGTACTCAGTGGGAGCTGCCATTGTCCCGCGGACACTTCTCATTCTAGAGGCAGCACCTGCTCTAGGCTGCCGTAGCAGACCTGTCCCATCTCAGCGGAGGGGACAAAGTACAGGGCATGCTGGGATGGGACAAATTCAGGGAGCCACAGGGGGTGGGGCAGGGATACTCCCTGGAGACCTGCATTGCTTAGGAGGAATGAAAGCTGGGGAGCTTGTGGGGTGCCCTGCCCTGACTCCTATCAAGACTTGGGGCTCTCACTTTGGTGCCCTGCCTTTCTGTGCTCCTCCACAGTCCTCCCAGCTGAGCCTAAGGCTGCCTGTCCCCTCTGCCATCCCCCACTCTCAGCGAGGCCCTGGCTCAGGTCCCCAGAGCCAGGGCTGTCCTGAGTCCTACAGTGGTGCCATGACTTTGGCCCTTGGCCCACTCAGACCAGAATGGCTCCCACCCCTCCCGCTGCTTCCTGCTGCATGCTCTGCCCCTCCACCTGCTCCCACCGCCTGCCACGCACCAAGCAGAACATTCTGGTCCTGTGAGGTTGCAAGCACTGCTCCCCTTCACCCCTGTGGGCCCCCAGCTCAGGTGTCAGTGCAGGGGGGCCCTTTTCTTGCTCAGGAGAGGTGGGATGGTGAGGAGGTCAGAGGCTGGGGGTCAAGGGTCAGACTGCCTGGGTTTAGGTCCTGACTCCCCGCCCCATTCCCTCATCTCTAAAACAGGGCTAGCATGCTTCACAGGGCTGAATGCAGATGGGATGTAAAATGTGAGGGCCGCAGCTGGCCGAGCCTCCGTCAGCAGCACCCGAGGCCCAGGCCTGCGGATTCCTGACATCGATGGTGCTGAGGGCAGGCTCCCATGAATCCTCGGCACTCACACTTCCCAGTCATGTGTCCTGGGCAAGGTTCTTGCGGTCTAAGCTTCTGTTTCAGGGTCTACAAAATGAGGACATAAATGCATGAGCCTCGGGTGGTGGGGGTCATTCAGAGGATTCTGTGAAGTGAAGCCTGCTAGGCCCTGAGCTTGGGTCTGGTGCATGGGACTGAGGCTCAGGGAGCTTCTGTGACCTGCCCAAGGCTGCAGAACAGGTTGATGGCAGAGCCGGGATTGGAACCCTGAAGCTGGGATTCCAGCTTCACAGGCCTCCTCTGGATCCCTGCGCACATTCTTGCAAAGCTCTGCATACGACTGAGTTACAAGGAACATTGACCTGCAGCTCCAGGCGCACCTCAGTTACTGGGAAGGGCTCTGCTCCCCATATGCACCCGCAGTGTGCGCAACCCTCTCCCAACCCCTCCGGAGGCCAGGCACTGGTGCTGAAGGGCCCCTGGGTGGGGTGAGGGGAGCCCAGAGCAGAAATCTGAGGGGAAGTGGAATTTCCTTGGGTGTGCAAAATGCCATGTAATTCCCCATGCAAATATTGATGGGTGCCCCCTGTGAGGTAGACACTATCCTTAGTCATCACAGCAGCCCTAGAAGCAGGTTGTTAGCCCAGCTTTAAAAAAGGAAAAAAATCCCTGACTAGTGTAGCTCAGTGGATTGAGTGCTGGTCTGGGAACTGGAGGGTCACCAGTTCAATTCCCAGTCAGGGCCCATGCCTGGGTTTCGGGCCAGGTCCCTGGTTGTGAGAGGCAACCGCACATTCTCCCCTTCTCTTTCTCCCTCCCTTCTCCTTTCTCTAAAAACAGATAAAATCTTTTAAAAAATAACAGTTTTATTGAGATACGATTCACGTATCATATAATTGGCCTATGTAATGTGTATGGGCTTAGTGGGTTTAAAAATGTATTCCCAGGGCTGGGCACCCTCAGCACAACCGGTTTCAGAGCGTTTTCCCCCCACCCCTACCAGAAACCCCTGCCCACGAGCAGTCACTCCCACATCTCCCTGCCCCTGCTCTGGGCGGCCTCTAGCCTTTCTGTCGCCATAGACTTCGCTATTCTAGACACTTCGTGTACGTGAAATCACGTCATATGGTTTTGTGACCGGCCTTCACGTGGCACAGGGTTTGCACGATTCGTCTGCCTTGTAGCATGTTACCAGTACTTCATTTCTTCTCCCCGCTGCACGCCATTGCGTCGTATGGATACGCTGCACTTCCTCCATTCACCGGTTGGTGCACGTATATGTTATTTATGGCTGTTTTTAAAGATTTTATTTATTTTTAGAGATAGGGGAAAGGAGGGAGAAAGAGAGGGAGAGACACATCAGCGTGTGAGAGAAACATCCACTGGCTGCCTCTCGCACTGCCCTCACCAAGGACTTGGCCTGCAAGCCAGACATTTGCCCTGATGGGGAAATGAACCTGTGACCTTTCAGTTTGCAGGGTTAATGCCCAACCCACTGAGCCGCACCAGTCAGGGCTTTATGGCTGTTATAAGCAATGTTGCTATGAACGTTCATGTAAAACATTCCGTGTGGATACATTATCCCACTTTAAAGATTCGGAAACAGGCCCACAGAGCGGAAAGCTCTTGCCTAGGCGCCCCCGGCGGGGGAGTGGAGGACTCAGGCCGGCTGTTCCAGTCTAGAGCCCGTGCTGCCCCACCCAGGGGCTGCACTAAGTGCGGTGACAGAGCTAGGTCGGGACAAAAAGGAGGGAGGGGTAACTTTATGGAGGAAGGGGTGACCGGTTTCCGGGCCTTGCAGGAGGAGTAGGGGAGGGGAAGAACATTGCAGGTGGAGCAGCAGCGGGGTGCAAAGGCCTCCAGGTGTGAGGTATCTGGGAGCCTAAGGAGTTGTCTTGCGGCAGAGGTCTGGGGGAGGGGGGAAGCAGGGAAAGGCCCGCAGGTGTTAGGGTTGGAGACACAGGCGCAGGTGAGATTTAACAGGCCTTCGTATCCCCCTTTCTTCAGGAAACTGAGCCATAGATATACATTTTTAATTAAGTATGTATCCATGAGGGTAAGTGTATTTCAAAGCAATTTCTGGCCAGTGAGCTGTGTTTTCGTGTGCCTCATCGGAAGACATGCCGCAGACAGCACCGCAGGGCTGCAACCCATAAACGGCGGTCATTTTCAGGTCGCTTATTGTAACACAGGGAAACAGGTCCTCCTAGATGATGTCTGAGCTTCCCTGTGTGTCTCCGTAGTAGGGCTGATGTTGGTATCTGTGTTGCTGCCTACGTAAGAGTCAGTGCATTTCGTGTTGTCACAAGACCAGGATTTACCACCTTCTGCCTGGGGTACTGAGTCAGCGGGAGGGGGTGGTTTCCAGCTCCAGCTGTGGATCTGTGACAGCTTCCAGCTGTGGATGTGACAGCTTCGGCAGGAGGTGGCTCTGTTCAGGTCCTTCCAGCCTTTATGTTTTGGATTTTTAGAAGGTGCAGTGGATGTAGTCAGTTTCTTTTGCACACAGGAAGCTTTATAAAATTTTATTCCCAAATCCCTTATTCTGAGAAGCTGTTCTGTATATAAGAATACTGTTAAAATAGAACATTATTTTTCTAGATACTAAAGCTTCATATATTGATCAAGGTAATTCTGAAAGTTAAAACTTTAAGTGTGCCCTGGCTGGTGTAGCTCAGTGGATTGAGCTCAGGCCTGCGAACCAGAGGATCGCGGTTCGATTCCCAGTCAGGGCACATGCCTGGGTTGCAGGCCAGTTCCCAGCAGGGGACACACAAGAGGCAACCATACATTGATGTTTCTCTCCCTCTCCCCTACCCCTCTAAAGACAAATTAAAAAAATCTTAAAAAAAAAAAAACTTTAAGTGTTAGAATGTTATGTTATTGTTAATTGTTCTATATTATGTATTCAATAGGAAATCATGGTTTATCAATACAAGTTAAAATTCCCATCTTGAAAAAACAGGCCTTGAATGTCATGCTAAACACATGAACTTGACCCTGAAGGCAGGGTGGTGACCCAGATGGACACCAAGGTAATGTGAAGTCAGACTGACCTAAGGCAAACCCCAGTTCTGCTTCCATGAAACCTTCGATTTAGTTTGTCATGTGGAAAATGCAGATGACAAGAATAATACCTTGTTTAAAGCGCTGCGGGGACTGAGTTCCTGTCTCTGGAGAGCTCATCCCAGGGCCTGGCAGAGTGCCAGCCCAGTGAATGATAGTGGGTGTTACCATCCTCATAGGGTGTTAGCAGAGGCTGCCAAGGTCAGATCCGTGTTGTGGTAGGAAAGGTGTCTGACTGCAGAGTGACTGGTCTAGGGAGGCTGTTGTCTGGGGGAGGGGCCAAGACAGCAGAGGGGATGGAGAGTCACTGGCAGGCTTGGGAGAGGGCTAGGAGATAACTTCTGCAGACTCTGAGACTTTGGGAATTGCTTGTGAATAATATCTAAATTCTGATGTTCTGTGCGTCCCTGGGCCTGGTGCCAAACCACCCAGGGGCTCGGCTTGATGGCCCCTCTCGGTTCCTCCCTGCAGCTCGCTCACGGACGCCATGCGGTGGGCTCCGACGCCCCTGTCTGCACCGCCATCTCTGCCTCCGCTGCTGCTACCGCCACTGCTGTCGCTGCTGCTGCTGGTGCTGGGGTGCGGGCCCAGGGTGGCCACCGGTGGCGGGGCCGGCGGGGCAGCGGGCTACGCGCCGGTGAAGTACGTGCAGCCCATGCACAAGGGACCCGTGGGGCCGCCCTTCCGCGAGGGCAAGGGCCAGTACCTGGGTGAGAATCACTTCCTTCCCCGCCAGGTCACAGCCCCTCAATCCCCACCAGAGATCCCATCTCCATTTCCTTCCTGATGCTAGTCCGGGGCCTCCCACCCTGCGAGGGCCCCAATCAGCTGGCTGGCTGTGGAGGTCTTTAGTGGGGTGGAGGAGGGGCAGGCAGGTGTGCGGAGTGGGGGTGGGAGAGTGGAGTGGCAGTGGTCGGCTCCGAATGGCTCTGGAGGGAGGCTGGCGCCACCTGGCGGCCATTCCACCCCACGTCAAGCAGGGATGAGAGGCTCCCCAAGCTCTGGAGGATGGCCCATCCTGGGTAGTGTGGACGCTAAGCGCCCTGATTGAGGACACCCCGAGGCCCCCAGGATTGCCAATGGACCCTCCTAAACTCCATCTTTCATGAGAGCAGGGAGGGGGAGAGCAGGGCGTGGTCTTCACGAACAGATACAGAGCCTCGTCGTCTCCCAAGGCACCCCGTGCTGGTGTGCGGGCGTGGGTAGATGGGTTCTCTGTCCTCACTGACCAGGCCCCTGACTGCCCCTTCTCTCTCCCTTTCTCTCAGAAATGCCTCTGCCGCTGCTGCCAATGGATCTCAAAGGAGAGCCCGGACCCCCCGGGAAACCTGGGCCTCGAGGGCCCCCTGGCCCTCCTGGCTTCCCAGGAAAACCAGGCACTGGAAAGCCAGGATTACATGGGCAGCCTGGCCCCGCCGGACCCCCTGGCTTCTCCCGGATGGGCAAGGCTGGTCCCCCAGGGCTCCCGGGCAAGGTTGGACCTCCTGGGCAACCAGGGCTTCGTGGGGAGCCAGGGATCCGAGGGGATCAGGGCCTCCGGGGCCCCCCTGGGCCCCCTGGACTCCCTGGGCCCTCAGGCATTGCTGTCCCTGGAAAACCAGGCCCCCAGGGGGTGCCAGGGCCTCCAGGATTTGGCGGGGAGCCAGGGCCTCAGGGGGAACCTGGGCCCCCAGGTGATCGAGGCCTCAAGGGCGATAATGGGGTGGGTCAGCCAGGGCTGCCTGGGGCCCCAGGGCAAGGGGGTGCCCCTGGACCCCCTGGCCTGCCTGGTCCAGCTGGCTTGGGCAAACCAGGTTTGGATGGGCTTCCTGGGGCCCCTGGAGATAAGGGTGAGTCCGGCCCTCCTGGGGTGCCAGGACCCATGGGGGAGCCAGGAGCAATGGGCCCAAAGGGGCCCCCTGGGATGGATGGTGTGGGGATCCCGGGGTCAGCAGGAGTGCCAGGGCCACAGGGCCCAGCAGGGGCCAAAGGTGAACCTGGGACCCGGGGCCCCCCTGGCGTCATAGGCCCCACTGGCTATGGGATGCCAGGACTGCCAGGCCCCAAGGGGGACAAGGGCCAAGCTGGGATCCCAGGGCTCTTGGGGGACAGGGGCGAGCCAGGTGAGGATGGGGAGCCAGGGGAGCCAGGCCCGCAGGGCCTTGGGGGCCCTCCCGGACTTCCAGGCTCTTCAGGGCTTCCTGGAAGGCGTGGGCCCCCTGGGCCTAAGGGGGAGGTAGGGCCTGGAGGACCCCAAGGAATGCCTGGCATTCGAGGTGACCAGGGACCTAGTGGCCTGGCTGGGAAACCTGGACTCCCAGGAGAGAGGGGGCTTCCAGGGGCCCACGGACCCCCTGGACCAACTGGGCCCAAAGGCGAGCAGGGTTTCACAGGGCGCCCTGGAGGGCCAGGGGTGGCAGGAGCTCTGGGACAGAAGGGTGACTTGGGACTCCCTGGACAGCCCGGCCTGCGGGGTCCCTCAGGAATCCCAGGACTCCAGGGCCCAGCTGGCCCTGTCGGGCCACAGGGTCTGCCAGGCCTGAAGGGTGAACCAGGCCTTCCAGGGCCCCCTGGAGAGGGGAAAGTGGGGGAACCTGGCGTAGCTGGGCCTACAGGGCCCCCTGGAGTTCCGGGTTCCCCAGGACTTACAGGTCCTCCTGGGCCTCCGGGGCCTCCTGGCCCCCCTGGCGCCCCTGGGGCCTTCGATGAGACTGGCATCGCTGGCCTGCACCTGCCAGATGGTGGAGTGGAAGGCGCTGTGCTGGGCAAGGGCGGCAAGCTGCAGTTCGGGCTGGGCGAGCTGTCGGCCCACGCCACTCCCGCCTTCACCGCGGTGCTCACCTCGCCCTTTCCCGCCTCCGGCATGCCTGTAAAATTTGACCGGACACTCTACAATGGCCACAGTGGCTACAACCCTGCCACGGGCATCTTCACCTGCCCTGTGGGCGGGGTCTACTACTTTGCTTACCACGTGCATGTCAAGGGCACCAATGTGTGGGTGGCCCTGTACAAGAACAACGTGCCAGCCACCTACACCTATGACGAGTACAAGAAAGGCTACCTGGACCAGGCGTCTGGCGGGGCTGTGCTCCAGCTGCGGCCCAATGACCAGGTCTGGGTGCAGATGCCCTCGGACCAGGCCAACGGCCTCTACTCCACAGAGTACATCCACTCCTCCTTTTCAGGGTTTTTGCTCTGCCCCACATAACCCGTGGGGTACTGCTGCTGCCCAGCCTCCTCCTCTTTAGTGGTAGAGAGAACTTCTCAGTTACAAAGAATCTGCATTTAAAGAAAAAAACCAAAGGCTGGACAGAGGTGGGAACAGTGGGGGCCCTGGCCCGAAGACACTGACTTGGCTTCTCCCTCCGTGCAGGCTGAGGCTGTTTCTGGAAGAGGCTGACCTGAGTCCCTCCTCGCCCCTGAGTGTCTGTGCGGTGTTGGGGTTGTGACCCCCTGGCTGCCCTGCCTGGCCTGCAGGCAGGGCCCCAGCACACTCGGTCCAGCTGTCGGGGGTCCCTGACTCCTGAGTCCTGGGCTCTGCTGGGTGGTGAAAGACGCTGCTTCTCTGTGAGTCAGAGCTGAAAGAGGACTGAGCTACCCCTTCCATCCCCTCGGCTGGTGGGGGGCACATATTGGCAAGCCCTGCCCTTCCTGCTGGCCCCAGATGGCACCCGCTGAGGGAATGGGGCATAGCTTCTCTCAGTTTGTGGCTGGGGCCCTTCCAGCTCCCTGGGACTTCCAGCACATGGTGGTGGGTCCCCTGAAGAGTTTCCCTCCAGGGAAAGGGAGAGGAGGGGGCCAGTGTGGACTCCCTGCCATGACAGCCATCCCAGGCGTGGTGCTGTGGCGCCAGGCATGTAGAGGTGCCTGGCCCCTTCTGCAGGATCCTGGGAAGGGCCACCCGCTTCCATGGCTCCAGCGCAGCCATGGGGGGTGGGGTGTTTGCGGGGCTGGGGCAGGACGGCAGGTCTTCACAGGCATCTCATCTCCTAGGCTGCCCCCACCAGCTCTGACTTTGTTCATGGAGAGGGCCGCTGCCCTGGCCCCTGGGGAGGGGCACAGGCAGGGTCCACTGTCGGTGAGTGGGAGTATTCCTCCCTTCATCTCCTTTCACCCCCTGGGAGGAGGGCTGATTTTCTCACACAAAATCATAAGGGATCCTGGCCACCCCCAACCCAAGTGACCCCGAGCAGGCCTTGCGTTTGGCCCTCGGAACGAGGTGCACCCAGGCTTGGGGGTAGAGGCTCTGCTTGCTCTTCCTTAACAAGAACCACGTGTATGTGTCTACTGAAGGGGTTAACTGGAGGGGCTTCCTCTCCTCCCACCTCTGGTTCCAATTTCCTGCTCTAAGCAGGATTAGGGCCCAGGAGCCCGAGGCTGTGGGGGAAAGGGTGCCAACAGGCCCTTCTGGAATGAACTGGCTCTGGGTGTTTCCGCCATTCTCCCAGTCAGAGCTCCCCTGCAAGAGACAGGCAGGACCCCCTCCCCTCTCCTCAGCCCCCAGTCCAAGCTGGGCGGGTAAAGCTGAGGTTAGTGTTGGGGCAGGGACGGTGGGCACTCTTGCCCACGCAAGGATGGCCACTCTCCCAGCGGCAGGGGCCTCCCCTCCGGCCCTCCTCAAGCCAGCACCCCCCCCCCCCCCCGCCCCGGGCCAAGTGTGAGCCTGGGTCAGTCAGCGTGGCCTGCTGTGAGGCTCCCGTTCCGGCCCTGCCAGACCGTCCCTGTCGGCAATTGAGGGTGACGGCTGACTTCTGACCCGCTGAGCTGCGGCTCCCACGGGCGCCTTGCCGGTCCTCCCCCCTCAACCTCTCCCAGCAGAGCAGGCCATTCGACTTCTCAGGCTGACCTTCAAAAGGAGAAATGAAAACCCAAATCTGCCCACGTGACACTTTAAGAACAGGTTTTGGTTGGGGTTCACGGGGGATTTCTTACTCCCGAACACCTGAGAGCGCTATCTCAAACCTTACCTGGTGGGCCCTTTGCTCAGCCTGTTACGGAGGGGTTCTGATGGGCCGAAATTCCCGGTGGGAACCCAGGGGACTAAGGAGGGTTTAGGGGAGCCAAAAAAGCTATTTCACAAAACTGCGTTTCTGCTCAAAGTCACTCCCGACGCCTTTGAGAGGGGTGGTTGGTGCTTCTGAAAAATGTTATGTTCCAGGTGTTGTCTACTTAATTGGCCAGCTTTGTTAAACGATGTCAGGTTTTAACAATGAAAACGACATTACCTTGTGCGTTTTTAGACTGATTCATTTTTTTTCTTAAGGTTTAAAGGTTTTTCGTTGCAATTTCATTTCTTACCTGGTATAAGAAGCTTCTCTATATGCCTAGTATGTGCCCCGTGTCACAGAACATTTGGGGAAAATGCACTTGGGGGAATTAAACCGGGATTTCTCTTGGAAAAGGAAAACCATGGTGTTGACTGTACTGACCCGGCCTCAGTAAATCTGTCATGTGAACCAGCACGGCGCCCAGACGGGCGCTGACACAGAGCGGTCTCCAGACCCTGGATTTTACGAGGCATGCAGGGCGCCTGCCGGGGCTCTTGCTCCGAGCCCCCCAGGAGCTGCCCGGGCACGACTGCTGTCACCACTCCGCCAGGAACGGGCAGTGCTCCCCAGCTGCCCAGGCTCCGCGCCAACGAAGTGCCCTGAGGCGCTCGAAGAAACCAAAGAAACCGAAGGATCAAGCTTCCCTGGAACATTCCTGCAAGCTCTCAGGGGTAGTGGAGCGTGACAACTAGCCCAGGACCCCAGGGGCCAAGTTTCAACATCTGATACAAATTATGAATGAAATCAGGAATCGTTGCTCTTGTGGGCGGGGCAAGGGCCAGGCCCAGTGCTTACAGCTGGGCCGCTGGGGCTGTCCTGGGCAGAAAGCACCTGCCCCACGGCTTGCCATGCTCGGCAGCTAGGGTTAGCTGTGGAAATCGGGGTGACGTATCCGAGACCGACCCCCACGCCGTGTCAAGTCCTGTGGTGTGCCCCAGCCTGGCAGAACGCTGTCCTGGCGGACAGCAGACCTGCTGAGCAGTCCCGAGACCTCAGGCTAGCTGCAGAGGGTATGCCTCTCTCCCCTAGGGCTGGAAGGGTACTCAGGGACTGAGCTCTACTTGATGGAGGTGTCTCCTCCCTTTCAGTTTTCCTTGAAATGGACGGTGTGCAGAACCTCCTAACAGGCTGAAGCCTTTGGGGCCAAAGATGCAGAACGAGGAGGCTTTCAGTCTCCCCAGGGCACCCAGGATGATGTGCTTCCCCACCCCGAAGGCTGGCAGTCCGGGGAAGGAAGGCACCCTCTGCCTCCTCCCACAGGGCTCCCACTTCTGGCCTGCCAGGGCCTGGGCCCTACCTGGGAGCAACACAGGAAGTCAGGCTCTGAGAGCAGGAAGTCTTGGTCCCGGCCCCCTGCCTGGGTCGCTTTGCGTGATCTCTGACAGGAAAAGGTACCAGACCATGCCTACTCTGCCCTTCCCTGCAGAAGGACGCAGCCGGTTGACAGAACGGGAGGCCACCTCAGAAACCCAGCAGCTCTTGCCCTGGGATCCTAGCTCCTAGGAGAGTGCAGTCCAGACAGAGAGGCACCTAAGCACAGAGGGTCAAGGGGAAGAAGCCACTCAGGGCAGAGGAGAAACAGAGGTAACTACTAGGATTTACCAAAAACCGTTTATTGCTCTGTGACTCCTGCTGGAAGCTGTTAAGCCTCTCGACAGCCCAGGGCCAGATGTGTATGGAGATTGGCTAGGTTCAAGTGCCTGTCTCTTCCGTCCAGAGAGACCTGCTGCTGGGGCCCTGCCCAGCCAATCACAGGCTTTCGGGCAAACTGGCTAAATCCCACCGAGAAGTGACGCTGCTGCAGGTCATCTCCACCTCCCCAATTCCACGTCGTCCTAGATGACAAAGGAAAATGCCACAAGTGCCCTCCAGTAAAACCTGCCCTGGTTCCTCCTGTCTGCCTGAGCAGCCAGGGGCGCCCGAGGCTCTGCAGCAAGCCGGAAACCCAGCTCCAGGGCGGCACCAGTCCCTCACTCACGGTTCCAACGACCTCCCCCAAAGAGACCCCAGTTCTAGGAGTGTACTCCGCCCACGTGGCCGGAAGACTGAGGCAGGGAGCAAAGTCCCAGGAAGCTCAGGGTTTCCAACCTGAGCTGAGGTTGGTCCCGCTGGACATGGCGGAGCCCCTGCAACTGAAGCCCTCACGGACTCTTCTGGAAGACACGGTGCAGGCTCTGGGCCAGGATGTCCGTCTCTTCGTAGCCCTCGCAGCTTTGCTGCCAGCTCTCTGGCACCTGTTCTATCCCATAGTAGGCGCCAGCAATGGCCCCAGCCATGGTGGCAATGGTGTCTGTGTCCCCACCAAGTGAGATGGAATAGATGAGAGTCCTTTGGAGGCTATTGAAGGTAGAGGGGATCTCCGGGTCGGGCTCCATGCAGCGCAGGAAGCAGTAGATGGCAGTGGGCACAGATTCAAAGGCAGCAATGCCATTGCCTGTGGGGACACCAGATTACAGGAACTTGACTCCACCCCCCCCCCCCACCCCAGAGGTCCCTAGGCTTCCTGCCACCTGCCACAAGTCAACACGCTCAGCTTCAAGTTGAGCTGTGACTGAGATCACAGGCTCTATAGCAGGGGTGTCAAACTTGTTTCCACCAAGGGGCCACACCAGCCTTGCAGTGACCTTCAAAGGGCCGAATGTATTTTAGGACTGTAACTACTCCTTAACAGCTGAAATTACATTCAGCCCCTTGAAGGCAACCACGAGGCTGATGTGGCCCCCGGGGAAACGAGTTTGGCGCCCCTGCTCTATCGCTAGACTACCTGGGTTGAAACCCTGGCCCCCTACCTACTGGCTGGGTGCTGGGAAGGCTCCCTAACGACCAAGATTCCTGTATCTTGGGTTTGACTCCTCGTGTAGAGTGGATTGGATTAGAAACTCTCACAGGGCTGGTTTACATCGAACAGATATAAAGCATTCTGCATAGTGCCCAGAATAGTCGAAGTGCTATATAAATAAATGCTGGTTATCACCATCAGCTGTGAGAACTGGTGGCCAGCTGCCATTTCTGGGGATATTGATCTGTGAGGCCGAAGGTGCTGTAGCTCCAGAGCAAGATGCTACGCTCACTCAAAACCTGCCATGGACCTTACAGAGCTGGCTCTGTGTCACACCAGCCCCACGTAAAAACGATGGCAGGTACAACTCCTTGCTCCCCTCTCACCCGAGGCCAAGCCTGACCCTGAGGGATGACAGGTGTAGGGGGACTGCCCACCTAGCTCAGACACCACCTCTTCTCTGGTCACCGAGTCCTGTTCTAGAAGCTCTCCGATCTTCTTCAGGCGGCTGGAGTATGGACGTTCCTCCATGCCTAACCTGTGGGTTGGGGACAAGATTGCAGGCAAGTTGAAGCCAGGCCAGGGAGGGCTGTGTGGGAGGGCGAGGTGGGGACGTGGCCAGGCTGGCACCCAGGCCCAGGTGTCCTAACAAGAAGTGGGCGAGGGCTGGGTGTGAGCTGCTCGTTTTGTTGTCTGGGACCCCGAACCTTGCTTGAAGCACAGCCAAGTCGAAGGGACTCTCTGCACCCCTCCCTAGAGTCTGCAGCTAAAGAAAGGTCTCAGCTGTGACGATACCAGAGGAGTCCACCCCACATACATATGCACTCACAAACACACCTCCAGCCACCTCCGTCCCGTATACTCACTCCTTGGCATCTGAGACGGACTGGGAATCACTCTCCAGCTCTTCCATGTGGCCCAGGAGTTGCTGGAGGAAGTGCTCACTGGATGACTCCCCCTGCAAGGCCAGGTGCACGGCCAGGGCCTGCAGGATGGCACCATTGTAACCCAGGGAGGAGGCGTGTGTCAGCTGGGCCGAGAGCCGGGCGAACTAGGGCGAAGGCAGTGGAGACTAAGACCTGCTGTCACAGAACCCAGAGGAGAGGGGGGCAGGAGGGGGACAGCCCAGAAGCCAGCCTGCCCAGACTACCTTCTGCACATCCTGGATGCTGCTATAGGCCAGGGAGATGCCAGCCACCCGCATGGCACCCCCGTTGCCATAGGAGCCTTTCCCGTTAAACTGGGCCCGAGCAGGCTCATAGACGTCTCGGCACTTGGGGCTCAGGAGCTTCTTGAAGACGGTGATTACTCCAGCACCGTAGCCCCTGTCGGGTTCTTTTCTGTACTCCTGAGCAAATCTAGGGGATGGAAGGGAGGCAGGATGAGAGTTTCAAAGATGCCTGTTAGTGCAGGAAGAGAAGAAACCTGGCTGGTTTGGGAAACCAGGAAGCCCCAGGACCTAAGGAGCCTGTTCCAGCGGAGCTGTGGTTTCTAGCCTGGGAAGCTGCAGTGGCCCTAGAAGCTGTTTCCTGCTGAGGGTGGGGTCCCAGCACGTACGACACCACTGCTCTGGCCAAGGGGTGCAACAACTCTGCCCACCTGGTTTACCTCATCCCAGGGCCATCCCCCTCACCTGTGAGCCATGTCCACCTCGTCGAAAGCCTCCTTGGACAGCAGGGACTGCACCAGGGCCCTGGACATGGCTGTGTCATCTGTGTAGTACAAAGTCTCTGCAGGGACAGGGTTGGGGGGCAGTGGGGGGAGAGGAGTTGCAGGCCTCAAGGGTGGCAGCTTGGGCCTCCTGCTCATTCCTTTTACTTTCTACTTCTAGAATGCCGTCGTTGGCCTCTCACTCCCACCCAGTTTCCTGGGCTCCAGGCCGTGGGGTTTTCAGTAATTCTTTGCTCTGAGTCAGTGACCACATCCTGCTGATTTCTGAAGGAAAACCTTCCACCCCCTCTGGCTGCCATTGTGGCCGCTCTGGCCTTAATATGACCTGCTGTGGGCCTCTCAAACCTCCTGTGCATTCCCTACCCTCCAAGCGGCCCATATGCGCAGCCAGAAAAATCTTCCTAGGAGTAGCATATCCTTTTCCTTTATCTCACTCTCCTGCTCCAAATGACTCTCCACTGCCTTCAGGACAAGGCCCACGTTCAGTGCCTTGGCATGCAAAGCTCTCCCCTCCTCACTCATTCCCCCCGCCCCGCCCCTCCCCCCATCCCCAGGACCAGTCTTGGAGCCTTGACTTGGGTCAAGTCCTTCCAGACAGGGCTGCTCCCACCCCTCCTCCTGTCCCCAGTTCTTCCCCTGGGTGTCCAGGAGGACCACTCTGGCACTTCCAACACAGCACCACTGCTTATGTGGTGACTGCAAACAGGCCATAAAAGGGCTAGGGACAGGGACTGGATTTTATTTGAAGAGCCGATTAGAGAACAAAGTACACTCTAGCAAGCCCCATTTCCCCGTCCTCGCATCTGCTATGCCACCCTCTCTCTGTGTATGCCAAGCCCCAACCCCACTTTCCCCTCCCCTTTTATTGTCAGGAGGCCCCACCACCTACTTCGCCAAGGCCAGAGGCTAACGGCTCTCTTATCTACAGCTGTACTCTGCATCCTCCCCTAGGGGGTGAACCAGACCCTCCTCCGGCCCACCCCCCCAGCCCAGTTCCTGGGGAGCTGGTTCTTCCTTTGTCCCCTCAGTATCTCCCTACTTGGTGGAGCAGCACCCACTCCCCTTTCACTTGGGCCCTGCACCCTGCTTTTCCCCAGGGAACCACTTCTCTCCTATTCTCATCCATGTGATTAGCGCAAGGAGCTAAAGCCACCTCTAGCCTGATCAGAGAGCACACCCATTCCCTGGTTCAGGGAGGGACAGATGACCTAAGACTCCTGGGGACTTTTTATGGGGACTACTTCCCCATTAAAAAGAAATGCTCCCTCTGTGGGAGCTGCCGAGGGCCGCCATGGAAGGGTCTGCCAAAGGGAGATCTGCCACTAAGAAGAACGCAGATCTGAACAAGGAGAGGAACCGGGTCTGGGGAGGGCGGCTCGAGATCCCGGATTCAGCCTTGCTTGAAGCCAGCCCCACCTCTAGACTTCTCAGTTCCATCAATGTGTTATTTTTGCTTAGGCCATTTTGAGTTCGGTTTTCTGCCACTTGCACCCAAATGATCCTAAAACACCTCTTAACCTAAAACTTGTTTTACCCTCATCTTAACATCAAACCGAAATGAAATTAAAAATTGTCCTTGCATCTTGTCTTCACCTCAACCCTAGCTCATCCCTCCTCTCCTTCCCTTCATGCTAAACCATACTCTATTTTCCCATTTCCTCCTAAACCCACTGAAATCTGACTTCCAGGCTTCAATCTTCTAGTGAAAATGCTCTTCTAAACCCAAATTGCCCTCTTCTTCACCTCTCTGCAGCACACCAGTGACCAGTGTTTTCACCTTGAAATGTGCTCAGGTTTTGTTGACAGCCACACCACCTGCTTCTCCTCCTGTCAAACTGTTTTCTTCTCTAGCCCCTATTCCTTGCTATACTACATGCTCTCCAAGAATCATCCACTGCGTGACCTCAGACGGGATACTGAGCCAAGATCCGGGTGAGGATCCGGGTGATGGAGCAAGAGGAGGGAGAAGCGGGGGGGGGGGGGGGGGGGGGCGGGGCTTTATAGGCCAGGGACAACGCAGGCACAGGACAGGCCTGGGCTACAGGACGCATGTGAGAGGAGCTGAGCCACAGAAGGCGAGTACGGGTCGGTGTAAGATGAAACCGGCCACGGAGGAAGGGCCGGCCTGGTAGGACACGCAAAGGAATCTGGCTCTATCCTAAGGGTAATGGAAAATCACTGCAGACTTTCATGTGGGGGAGGCCGCGATAAGATCTGTTTTGAGCCAGATCTCCCTGCTGTGTGGAGAATGGACTCGGGGCGCACTGATTCCAGACGACTGGGTTAAGTGTGGTAGGAATGGTAGGATGTATATAGTGGACTAGGCGCAATTTAGGAGAATGACGCCCCGGTTTCTGGCTTGCACAACAGGAAGGATAGTGTTGCCAAGCCCGGAGCTGGGAAAGGTTCTTGTGAAGATGGTGCTCGGATTTCGCCACGCTGAGCTCAGGATGCCCTGCAGGCCGTCCAGCCCCCAGATCTGGCCCCAGCCGCCCCACGGAGCCTCATTTCCTAACACGCGCCTCTTCCCGCCGCACTCACACACCGCGCTGAGTCCTCCGCGAGAGCGGCCTTCGCCCTCACGCCCACTCGCCTGCTCTGTCCCGCCCACCTGTCCGCGCGCTCCCAGGCGAGCCGGGGTCGGGCTCCAGGCCCTGGACGTGATGCAGGACAGACGTCAGGTTGACGGTGTCGTGCGCCTCGTAAAAGGAGCCTACGCAGTCCCCGAGCAGCGCGCCAGCCAGGCAACCTCGGAAGCGAGAAAGGGAGCGGGCTGCCCCAGCCCCTCCGCAGCCCGTGGCCGTCATCATCGCTGCCGACACCGCCGCCATCTGCGCTGACCCGACACCACTTCCGGTGCGGCTGGCACGTGCCCCAAGGCGCGCTTTCCCCCATTCCCTCGCGCCCCAGGCCCACAGCGCCACCCAGCGGCCCGGAGGCGCAGGTCCGCGTGCTTGGGACCAGAGCAGGTCCAGCAATGCTGGTTGAATTCCCTCACCAGGCCTTTGCTTTCGGACCGCATTTTCCCCGTCTGCAACTGGTGTCACACCTGACAGGAGGGCCACTAAAGGGTCCCAGAAGGGACTATCGGACCGCAGCAGCCCTGCCCCTTCAGGCCACTGCCCTCGGGGTCCTGCCTTTCTGAAGCCTCACTCTACCCTACCACCCCAGTCCTCCCACGGCAGCCCCTCTTCTTGGCCCCCATGCAGGTCTGGGCCCGCATCCCCAAATCCCACTGTGACCCTAGCCTTCTCTGGGTCTTCCTTAGGCCTTAAAAGGTCTGGCAAGGGTTCAGCTGGGGCAGAGCTGATTGGAAGTCATCCTGGTAGAGCCTGGGGAGTGCGGGCCTAGGCCAAAGAAGGGCTCCCTAAAGAGGAAGAAGGGATCGAATTTGGAACTTGGGGCATGGTGGATGATGATCACCATTTTTGCTCCTCCATTCACAGGACGGCCGTTTACTCTCCGCTAGCTACATGCAAGGGTAGCAGAAAACCCTCTAGACTGAGAAACCCAACATTTATTAGATTCATTCTTCTCCAAACCCCTTTCTCTTCCATTCCCTCCCACCTAACCTTCCTCTCCCACCTCAGCCCCCAAGAGCTAGGCCAGCTCCAGCTGGCAGCTTTTGAGTGGACTCATGGTACGGTTTGTGGTGCGGGTGAAGGTGTCCACCTCAGGCGTAAACTTCTCAGCAGGCACAGTCAGCTTCCGACGAATGTCCATGCACTTGGTGTCCAACAGCATGGAGTTGGCCTTGCAGGCGATGTCAGCCTGCAGCCGGGCCAGGTGCTTGTACAGGGCATCCAGAGCGTCCCTGGGGGAGGAGGCATTAACAACCCACCAGCCCTGCATGAGGCTGCAAGCTGAAGGAAGGCAGCAGGAAAGCCAGCAGGCAGCAAGTATCTCCCTGCCCCTCCTGCCCACTCCCACAAACCTACTGTGCTTGTGCCAGCTTCTGCCTTAGGGCAGTGATGGTTGCTTCTAACTGGTGAACCTCATCGGTGAGGCCGTACTGTGCCTGGAGGCAGAGATGAGGGTTGGGAGTCCCAGGTCAGCCATACTATCCTTCAGCCCGAGGGCTTGGGTGCTGCCTTCTGCCAGCACCCCTGCTCCACCAGAGCTATGTGCTGAGGGGAGTGATCCTGAGAAAACTTTAGCAGGTATGCAGTGCCCAGCTGGGGTGCCCTCTCACCTGGTCCCGGCAGAGTTCCACATTGGGCCGGTAGGTTCTGGACTCCAGCCGGGTATGGCATAGTTTCAGGTTCAGTAACTTCCTGCGCAGATCCTCCTCCAGGTGCCGGATGTCCTCCTGTAGCTCAGCAATCTCCTCCAAGGTCTGCAGGGGACAGAGAGACTGCTGTCCACCGGTTGAAGCCACCATGGTGCACCCAGGGCTTCCCGGATGGGTGCTGGGCTCCTCATCCCACAGCAGGAGGTCCAAGCCCCAGGGGACCCAACAGAGAGGGCTCACATTCTTCTCTTGCCACTTGAGCTCACTGTACGCTTTCTCCATCTCCCGCAGCCGCTTCCTGAATGCGAATTCTGTTGCAACCCTCTGGGCTTCAAGTTCATTGTTGGTCTGAAGGACAGGAAGTGGGCCAGGCAAGAGAGAGTATAAGCTCATGATCATCTGAGGATGCTGCTCAAGTGAAGGGTTGGGAGGCCACATGGCAACAGGGAACAAAACGGAAAGGCATGACTGCATATTCGGGCCACCCATTAGCCCCGGAGGAGCAGCGTCAGGGGAGTTGTCAGCTACCTCAGCAATAGTGAGGGCGATGGCCTCCCTCAGCTCTGTGGCTTCTTTCATCTCAGCCTCGGCCCGGTTCTTGTTGAACCGACTGAACTCATCCCACTGCTGAAGCGTGGAGGAGCTGCAGGTGGCAGGAAATACCGAGGTCATAAGCCTAGGGTCACCGTGGGGTTGGGGGCAGGAGAGATTGATTAAAACACTTCTTACCCATCAGGGACACGGGTGGGATTAATCTTAAGAGAGATGTTTGGGGACTTGAGGTTGAGAGAGAGGCAACCTCTGTCGATGTCCAATGTCTCCACTTTGCCCCGGTGGTCAGAGTTGAGCTGCTGTCGGACTTCCTGCAGGAGGCTGGAGAAGGAGCAGACCAGCTCACAATCCTTCAGAGCCCCAGGACTCAGCCCCCATTGTACTGTAGGGCCCCTGAGGGATGGGGAGCTGAAGTGACAATGGAACTGTTGCTGCAGCTGGGACAAAGATCACAAAGCTGGATGAGATCCTTGCAGACAAAATTATGACACCCACGTGCTTGCACAGAACCATAGGGGCACACGTATCAGTTACACTCACAAAGGCTCACACATACACACTCACAATAGGGTATTCAGTCAAAGGTGGTGGCAAATGGGCTTCATCTCTCATGTTTCCAATCAATTGACAATGGCTCCCTGAGCAGGCTGGGGAGAAGTATTCTGAGAGTGTGTCTAGGCCATGGAAAACGTGTTACAATCAGTTAGTGGTTTCTGCCGTGGACACAGAAAGGACAGAAGGCAGCCTGAGAGCCAGCTGCTCGTCACCCACAGTACACATATCACACATTTAAGACACGCAGCCCTCAGATGCAGGTGCGCGTGAGAGTGATCCGTCTCTTCCTTACCAGAGCTTCTCAAAAGTCTGGCTAATCTTCTGTTGCAAGGCCTTCTTGGTGGCATCGATGACCTCCACCTCCTTGTGCAGCTCTTCCTCCACAGGGTCCCTCACCACGTCAATGTCACGCCGACTATCCCGCAGGGTCAGGCACTCGATCGCCACATCCAGAGGCAGGTTCTTGGCCTGCAGGTTTTGTTCTGCTGACTCTTTCATCTGGAAGCATGAAGGCACAGGAGGAGGCTGGTGGGCCGTTCACTGGGGGCCAGCTCTCATTCCCACCTTAACAGAGGGGCCAGTGAGTGACTCAGATGGACAGGCCACTAAATACCCCGTGGCAGGTTCCCAGACCTCGAAGTGGGGAAGGAGGGGGGGCCTGCAGCGGGGTTTCCTGTTGGCATCCCCTGTTCCAGCTCCCTGCCTGTGTCAGCGCGTCAATCTCTGCATCTAAATCCGTCAGACACTTGTCCAGCATCTCCTTCCATCGGTTGACTGTGTCAACCCTCTCTGCCAGTCGGGTCCTATTGTCGTGTTCATCCCAAATGGTCTGGAAGAGACAGAGCCAGATAAGCAGGGTGTTTGGGTTTAGGGACCATCCCTTTGCCCACTGGAGCCCCCGCTCCCAACCTGATTGTTGGTCTCATTACGGAGGACCCGGGCCTCCTGGCGGATCTGGTGGGATGCATCTCGCTTCAGCTCAGCGTTGGTGGACAACAGCTGTGCATTGACGTGCCAGTCCGGCAGCCGGAAACGTTGGCTGGGCTTGAGGCTCAGCGTGGCCATGGTGCTGGGCCCCTAGGCCTGATCCAAGACACCCACCTCTGCTGGAGAGGGGGGATAAGGCTGAAGGAGACTGTTGAGGAGATCCTCTTCTAGGTCAAAAGCCCTGTCCAAAGGACCTGCTGCTGTCCACTCTGCTCCAAGCCCCTTGCTGCAGGAAGCCTGCTCAGGAACAGCCCTCGATGTACTCAACTTTGTGTGAGGCATTCACGAAGTTTCCTCCCGCCCACCCATCCACAAACATTAGCTCAGGGTGTGTGTGTGGTGCCTAGAGCTTAGTGGGGCTGGTGGGTGGGTGGGGCTTAACAGGAACAATGGCCCTTAATCCAGTTTTCACCCCTGCTTTCATCAGCCAAATCTTGTAGAGCTTTCTCTTCGTTCTCCATCCCAGCTTTGGTCAGGGCCTGCAGGGGTTCTAAGAGAAGAGCCCTTTTCTCCATCCAGAGAGGACAGGCTAGTTTTGCCCGGGATATGGGTTGGCATAGGAGAGGTTTTTTTTGTTTTTTGTTTTTTTCTGGGGGTTGGGGCGTGTGCTGGCCCCACTCCCCATCTGCTCGTCGCACTCCTTCCCTGACCCCCTTACCCCGCCCTTGTTGGAGGAGGAGCCCTGAGGTCCGTTTAGTGCCCAGGCGAACCCCACCCCTTCATCCCCAGGATAATAATCGTTTTTGGTTTAAATTACTTGCTCCCCTGGCCTCTCACCTCCTTCCCTGCTCGGCCTTCCGCCTTCTCTGGCCAGCTCCTCTGTTAAGCGCCCTGGTTGCTAGGCACCCGCGGGTCCCTGCCCTGGTCACCACTGTCAGCCCGCGTGTTTACCTTGGCAACAGAGGGGCCAGAGTGGCGCGCGGCCTAGAGGCAGCTGCGGGCCCCTGGCCGCACGATGGGGTGTGAGGAGGCTGTGGCTAGGAGGATATGGCGTTCACTTCATTTACAAGTTAAACATTTTAATGTTGATCAATGTTATACATCGACGTGATAAAACTTACGTACATAGAAAAAGTAATCTGCTCATACATTCCCTAGCAGGTGTCCTCCCAGAAGTGTGAATATATTTGAGATTATTTGCACGCATTCCTTTGGTGCTGCCCTGTCCAACAATGTCATCCATCTGCTTGACGGCATAGAAGGAATGATCATCGTATTTGAAGAGGGTACATACCTGGGAGTGGTAACTGCAATATTAGAAGCAAAGCTCAAAATCCAGCCATTTAAAAAAGAGAAGGAAAAACAATTCAACCATGCCAGTACTGTTCTAGGCCTTGGGAAATGTTAACATTTAAAATTGCATATTCTTTATTCATTTTTAGAGACAGGGGAAGGGAGAGATCGAGAGAAACACTGACCAGATCAGTTGCCTCTCCTACACTCCTGGACCGAGGGACCAAACCGGCAACCCAGGCGTGTGCCCTGACCTGGAATTGAACCAGCAGCCTTTCAGTTTGCAGGCTGGCGCTCAATCCACTGAGCCACATCAACTAGGGTGGAAATGTTAACATTTACGATTCATAACTATTACGCGAGGTAAGCCTCATCTCCGTTTTCACAGGTATCACCCGAAAACAGGTCCAGGTCCTCTGTGCATTATGACTCCACACTGCCTCTAGTGGTGGCGCGGGAAATCGAGAGGAAGGCAAGGATGCGATTTCTAGCCCACGGCCTAGTCCTCTCATGGGGACTGTGCAGAAGGACCTTAGGAGGAGAGGGGTGGGGTGCTATTATCATGTTCGTCTTACAGGCGGGAAAACTGAGGCACAGAGAAGCGTGCCCAGGGTCACATAACTAAGTGGCAGAGCCTGGATGCAACGCAGGCAGTCTGCCTTGGAGGCCAAGTTCAGGTTTGATGGATGAGGGAATGAGAGGAGTCCAAGAAGACTCCTCAGTTTTAAAACCTTAGTGATTGGTGGGATGGTGTTAGCCTTCCTAAAGGAAGGCGAGGCAGAGAGCCAAGAACTTGGTAGGCAAAGGGAGGAGAAAGCTGGCTTTTGAGAAGTTTGCGGTGCTTGTGGTGGGTCCAGGTGCTGTCCAGACATGCGAGAAATGTGAATCTGGCGCTCTGCAGAAGGACTGAGGCGAGACATTTTCCAAACCAATGACCGCAGAATATTTCTTTCCCAGACTGTTTTCTAAATTCTAATACATGGCTCATAAACCAGACATACATGGGAAATTGTGATATAGCTCTTTTACTAGGATTAAAGAAGACCATAAAGCATGTCTTGGACAAATTATTTGCTGGAAGAAATGGCCAAATTTTGGCTTCTATGTTTTGAAACATTTTATAACAGAAAGAAGTGAACAAATGGTGGTGGCTTTGGCGCCTGTCTCTGACTGTGGTGGTGGCCTTGGCGTTCATGACTCACAAGGCCCCACGCACTCTGGCCAAGGGAGGACGGTATTAGCAGAAACGGTCAGGAGGCTGGCGAAAGGGACCAAGAAAACAGTGATAAGAATGCGTAATGCCATGTTCTAGCATTTTGTACTAGAAAGGAACTGCTCCATCAATTGCATTGTTTACTACTGCCCAGAAGTTTAGGGCATGTGTAATGTGCAAACATACTGCTGAAGAATTTCAGATCTTGGCAAGTACCTGGCAACACCTCAGTGCGTTCACCAGGGAGGTGTCTCCTGCTATAGTGGGCTGTGATGAGAACTCTGAGGCCTCTCACATGCTCCAGGTGATGTCAGTTTCAAGTTTCTTCCATTTTTCTGTGAAAAGGAAATTTAGAACAGATGACATTTATCATTTGGAAGAAAAGGGGTCTCCTAGCTGAGCAGATGGCCAAAACGAGTGCATAGCCGAGAACCGAAAGAAGGCCCATGTCAGAGCCAGGCGGCCCACACGTGACCACGGTCCCTTTAAGTTGGGGATATTTTTGGTTCTTATTGGTGGTCCTGTGCATTTATTGAAATGAAATGGGAAATTTATTTTTAACAACCACTAGTGGGCAGTTTTAGCTCTGTGTTTTGTGATCATCATGATGTCTGATCAAACGTGGGCTCATAAAAAGAGCCCCATATGCTCAAAGGAATCCTCCTCACACAGGGCATATACATTATATCCAAGGAGCGAGTTACTCTGTTTGTAGCAGAAATAACCATCCTTTCTCTGTTTAATATACGGAGTAGCCTGGGAATGGTTTCTCTTGGATGAAGCAGCCGCATCTCATGAACGCCAGGAGGAAGACGTGTGCATGGCTGCTACACGTCTAGTTGAAGCGTCCTTTAGTCGGTTGCTCTGCCTCTTCAGATGTAAAGAACCTGAGTATCCATTTGGTATTCTCATGGATTAAAAAGGATCCTAGAGATATAGACAATAAAGCAATATTTTTTAAATGTAAAAAAAATGTGAAATGGAAAAATGTGAACTTACTATTTTTTTAAGTAGTAAAAAAATAGTATTGAGTGATTGAGATTTAGCCAAAGAAGACATGAAATGTCTCTGCAGAAAGCCTTTTTCTCTCAAAATCTGTGAAGTCTTGGAATATGTATCTTCTCTGTTCTTCTCAATTTTCTCCTCCTGGTAAATGTCATAGATTACCTACTTTAGCAAACTCCAATGATTTTATTAAAATAGTCAGAGTACAACTTTTATCAAATTAGAACATGTTTAAAAGTACTTTAGTTAAAACTTGGTCATATGACCTTATTCTAATATGGAAAATAGTATCTTCATAAGGTATCCCCACATGTAGCTACTGAAGATAACTTTTCCTGGAGGCGCATATTTGCATAGCCTACTTTGTGTGTTGTCTTCTGAAACTTAAGTAATCTTTCTTTAGCTTGCATTTTTTTCACATGTTATCTTTTTAAAAATATATTTTATGGATTATGCTATTACAGTTGTCCCATTTCTCCCCCATCATTCCCCTCCACCCTGCACACCCCCTCCCACCCACATTTCCCCCTTTTAGTTCATGTCCATGTGTCATAAGTTCTTTAGCTTCTACATTTCCCACATGATTCTTGCCCTCCCTATTTCCTACCCACCATCTATGCTACTTATTCTCTGTACCTTTTCCCCCTCTCTCCTCCTCCCACTCCCCTGTTGCTAACCCTCCATATGATCTCCATTTCTGTGGTTCTGTTCCTGTTCTAGCTCTTTGCTTTTGTTTCAGGTGTGGTTGTTAATAGCTGTGAGTTTGCTGTCTTTTCACTGTCATATTTTTTATCTTCTTTTTCTTAAATAAGTCCCTTTAACATTTCATATAATAAGGGCTTGATGATGATGAACTCCTTGAACTTGACCTTATCTGAGAAGCACTTTATCTTCTCTTCCATTCTAAATGACAGCTTTGCTGGATAGAGCAATCTTGCATGTAGGTCCTTGCCTTTCATGACTTGGAATACTTCTTTCCAGCCCCTTCTTGCCTGGAAGGTCTCTTTTGGGAAATCAGCTGACAGTCTGATGGGAACTCCTTTGTAGGTGACTGTCCCCTTATCCCTTGCTGCTTCTAGAATTCTCTTGCTGCTTCTAGAATTAATCTTGGCTAATGGAATTATGATGTGCCTTGGTGTGTTCCTCCTTGGGTCCAACCAACTTCTTTGGGACTCTCTGAGCTTCCTGGACTTCCTGGTAGTCTATTTCCTTTGCCAGATTGGGGAAGTTCTCCTTTATTATTTGTTCAAATAAGTTTTCCACTTGTTGCTCTGCTTCTTCCCCTTCTGGGACCCCTATAATTCAGATGTTGGGATGTTTAAAGATGTCCCAGAGGTTCCTAAGCCTCTCCTCGTTTTTTTTAATTCTTGTTTCTTCCTTGTTTTCTGTTTGGTTGTTTGTTTTTTCCTTCTGGTCCACTCCATTGATTTGAGTCCCAGTTTTCCTCCCATCTCTATTGGTTCCCCATGCGTCTTCCTTCATTTCACGTATTGTAGCCTGCACTTTTTCATCTAATTTGTGAGCAAAATCAACCAATTCTGTGAGCATCCTGATCACCAGGGCTTTGAACTGTGCATCTGATAGGTTGGCTATCTCTTCGTGGCTTAGAGGAATTGGCTCTGGAGCTTTCATTTGTTCTCCAGTTTGAGCCATTTTTGGTGTTTTTTGTTTTGTTTTGTTTTTGGTCTGGTCGCAGCTGTTACGTAGTTAGGGGTGGAGCCTTAGGTGTTCCCCAGCGCGGGGCAGCCCAGTCACTGAGTTGTGACGCTGTATGTGGGGGCGGGGTCTGAGAGGGAACAATGGCGCCTGCTCTGCTCTCTCCTGGATTCCAGTTCCCTCTGCCGCTTCCCCTTCGCCTGGATTATCTGCGTGTGTGAATGTGGATTATTGGTGGCAGGTGGACCCACAGGGTCTGTGGGTCTGGGGTCTGCCAGCCACTGCTTTCTGCGTTCCTGGGTCCGCACCTCCACTTTTTCCTGCCGTGACTCCGCCCCTCTTACCGGTCTGGATGAATGGTTGTTGGACTTCCGTACAGTTCAATTTTCTATTAGCTCTGGTTGTTTTCTTGTTTCCAAATATTTGTTGTCCTTAATTTGGGTTGTGAGAGGAGGCACAGTGTGTCCACCTATGCCTCCATCTTGGCTGGAAGTCCAGCTTGCACTTTTTTTAAATTTTTATTTTTAAAAATGTTACAGGATTTTATTAATTTCTTTTCAGAGAGAGGAAAGGAGGGAGAAAAGAGAGGGAGAGAAACATCAGTGTGTGGTTGCCTCTTACACACCCGCTACTGGGGACCTGGCCCACAACCCAGACATGTGCCCTGACTGAGAACTGAAAGGGTGACCTTTTGGTTCACAGGCTGGTGCTCAATCCACTGAGCCACACCAGCCAGGGCTTTTTTCTAATTGTTCTTAAATTCCTTTACAGCCTCACTTCTTGCCTCCCTTTCTTTCCTCTCCATCCAATGTCTTTTATTTAAGGAAACATGGAGCGGGGGGTGGGGTGGTGAACCTCTTTAAAACCTGAGCTCTGTCCACATGCTCAGCTTATTAGGTACTTTCCATATATTATCTCATTTCATGTCCCAACAGCCCTACTGTTACCTTCTTACAGTAGGGGAAATTGAGATTCAGAAGCATCAAGGAACTTGTCCGAGTGTCACACGATGTAGGTTTGAATCCAGAACTTCATGTGTCTTGAAACCTGAATTCCTTCCCCTGTATCACGCTGGTTCCCTTTCCCTAAGGGCTGGAATGACAGTCACACAATAGAAAGTCTGAAGCAAAGCTTTCCTTTTTATTGCAATTATTAGGGAGAATTACACATCAAACTGAAGCTAAGCAACATTAAAACCATTAATTGTTTTTAAAAATCAAGGATCAAAAACAAATACAACACAGAACCTTTCCAATATGCAGAATGGCAATAAAATTAAAATAAAAAACAGGAGTGGTTCTGTCACAGGACAATATGGTGACAGTTTGGCTCAGAAAGAATTACAAGAATTTCTTTAAGAAAATATTGTGACTGAACTGCTTAAGAAGCAGCTTCTTCAAGCTTCTCAATCTCAACCTTCAATTTTTTTGTAGTAATTTTTGGAAAGATACATTAACTGAAAGTAGAAAATTTACTACCAAACTTTAAATACCAAAAAAAAACCCCCTTTTGTTTAAAAATTTTATTTTCCTTCTGCTCATCATAATTACAGATAGTCTTCAAGGAATTAAAATGGCAATCAAATCCAAAGCCTGGCCCCCAAGTACACAGTGACAGGATCGAGCATTTGGGGTTCTAATTATACAGTGATCACAAAGATGACATAGACTTCTCCCACCCCCACCATATTTCCTCTTAATAAAATGTGCCAGTCAAGTTCAGTGTAATTCAAGATCTTATCTGGTCCTACAGCATATTACAAACTCGGACTCACTCCATTGTTTTAACTGACGTTACTGCATAACCGAACATTGACAAAGGAAGGCTTGTAAGCATTTGAAATTCTACAGTCCTTGAATTACTACAGGAAACTGTTCTTACTTGTGGGAAGCCAACAAAAAACATAAGGCCAGGTGTAAGACAGGGGAGGGAAGATGAGGAAGGAGGTTGGAGACTCCCATCATTTTACCACGCTGAAACCTGGTATCAGTAGAAATATTTGGCAAGAACAGTGAGTGTGGAAAAGGAAGATGGAAAAACAAGTAACTCTGATTTTATGGAACAATTCAGCTTCAAAACATACTGATATTGACCCCCAAAAATAGTTCACATCTGCAATACAAATAGGCACACACGGTCAAGATGGTTAAAAAGTAAAGTTTAAAAGGCTCTTTGTCCATCTGCAGGGTGTCTGCAGGTGGCCCCACCCTCCCCATAGGTCCTGTATTTACATTTCACTTTTCAGAAGAGTCCCTTTAAAAAGAGTGCTATGTCCTCCTCCATCACTTAGGGTTTTAAAAAAAGCAGCACTTATCAAAAGTGGGAGCAGTTAGCAATGCTTTAGGGGTGCGCATTTGTGTGGTGTATCAATGCTCTCTAGACTGAAGGGCCAGATTACACTGGAATGGGTTCCATTATAATTTTAGTCCCCAAAACACTACAGAAACATGTTATTTTTCTCTATATAAACTGATATACACAAGTGTTATAAACATAAACTATTTACACACACACCCCCCCCCACTGCTTCCCACAGCCTGTGGATGCATCCATGAACTAGTCTATGAGAATGATGTAGTAATAATACTTTTGTGGGTCTGTCTATAACTGAAGAGAAACATTAAAGCTACCGATTCCAGCAAAAATTGTTTAAAAGTATTCCTGATATAACAGTGTTCTTAGCTGTCTTCACTCAGCAAGGTGGACTTTATTTTCCAAACAGGAAACTTCTCAACTTCTTACTTCCAGTACTTGCAATTCTCATTACCCTATAAAATTACGACAGACAGCATCTACTTCAGTGATGAGCTGGAAAAGCCCTGCTGCCCTTGACAAGGGGAGGCCAGCGTCTATGAGATACGAAATAAATGTTGAATGTATCCATACCCTGTGTACCTAAAATGCATTCTTTTTTTTTCTGAAAAAAAACAAAACAAAACAAACAAACAAAAAAAACACACAAAAAAACAACAACCTAAAACTTGTTTGTTGCAACAAGGAATTGCATACACGACCTCTGATGTGCACTTTGTTAGTTCCTAGAAAAAAGAGGCCCCACCCCTGGGGGAAATGGGTTAAGTCTACAAAATACAAGGTTTTGCCCTCGATCCACAAAGATAAATGGGTCAGACACTAACAGGCTGCCCAACCTCACCTGCAGATGTTGAAAAGTGAATTAAAATGACAAGACAAAACAAAACAAAGCAAAACTGTTTCACTCTATTTTAACTTTTACAGATACATGGTGATTGGAAAGCAAGGTTGAACTCTGCAAACTGATGAGTGAAATAAGCACACTTTCCTTCTTAAAATCTAATGCCCTACTCCAAAACAAGGTACCAAAAATCTGCCAAGAAACAAAGGGATAACTATGAGGTTGTACAACAGCCTCTGGTGCCAGTATGCAGTGAAAATGCCTGAAGGGAAAAGGAAAAGTTAATTTCTGATTATCTAATGGTTTCGCTGTGTAAATCCACCTCAAAATACAATGGCAGCTGCCACAGCACAGCTAAATGGAGCTTGGCTTTTGAAGTTACACTTTTGCCAAGGATTATTACAAAGAAAATTCAGCCAGTGTGCTGAATATCTGGCAGGGGAGAAAACAGAACAGGGTATATTTGTCAGTGAACAGCATACCATGAGAAGGCCTAAGTTTCTCTTATACCTGTTTGATGAAATGATCTATGGTAATTAAAGTTACTTTCACAGAGGCCAACTGTGAACAAATCCTTCATACAACAAGATTATACAGTATTAGCTTGAAACTTCCGAACAGCTTTTCCTTTGGAGAATTCAAACATTGTTACAAACATCCTGTCCTTACAGCTTTGCGAGGTAGGTGAGGGCCGGTATTGTCACTACCATGTTACAAGGAGAAACTAGGCACAGGGAGACTAGGGAATTGCCTAATGACACAGCAAATCAGTGGCAGAGCTCTGCCTAAACTCCAAGTCTCTGCCTCAAGCTCTAGAGCCCTTTCTCAGTCCTCAAAGGCAACAAGTTCTTAACAGTCTTCATCCATTTGGGACCTTTTAAAAGTTCCTGCAATTTGAAAATACTTTGAAATGCTTTATTCTTTACAGCTCAGGTTTGACTAGGAAATGAGGTTAAAATTTTTATTATTATGGAATTTTGCACACACCAAGAGGGATATGTGAGAGACATACCTATTTGAAGTTGGAATAAATCAATACGTAAATTAAGAGAAAAGAATAGTCTAAGTGTCCATTCAGTATGATTTTCATATATTTAAGAAAATGTGTCAGAATAAAATTCACAAACCTTTTAAAGTTTAAGTCACAGCTTGATTCATTAAAATCAGAAACTATATTTTTCTTAAGAATATGAGGATCTCTGTTGCAGAAGGTTGAAATATTACGCCCAAGAACAACTTTATCACTTTGCTATAACATCCTATTTCAGATATATTTTCTGTCAACACTATCACTCTAAAGCCAGCAAAAAAATTCTACGGCTGGACATTATACCTGCAGCATTAACACTTTAGTCTTAATTCCCATCTAACCAAGTTAGGGTTTCCCTCCATCTGCATTAACTGAAGTTACGTTCTAAGGATTCTCATTATACCCTTTTTCTTTTATCCTTCCCCCTTTATTTTTAACTCTGTGTGTGTGTGTGTGTGTGTGTGTGTGTGAGACTTGCAGGATTCATAAATGGAATAAACAGATTATTTTAAAAAACAGGATGGCCTGCAAATGAGTAAGAGAAAGGTATGTCAAAGGAAAAACTTTAGAACCTGTACATAAAAAAGTGCTGTTTCCCAATCGAGCTGTAACTTGTGGCCTGTGATCCTCTTTCCCGAAGTGTTACAACTATTATTTATTCATAGTATTCTATATAAACTGCTTCTAAACCCCTTTTTTCTTTTTTGCAGGAGAAAGGGTTGTAGCCTGGGCTAAGTAAGAAATGAGAAATCTCCTGCAAAACTTTTAAAGAATCTTACAGGGACAAACTAGGAAAGATTTCAGTTAGTGCTTGCTATTCCTGGCTTTGAATTAGAAAAAGAGCTCATGCACATTTGCAGGGCCATCATCAATACTCTGCGATCAAACACTTTCTGTGAAACTGGGAGATATTTGCAATTAATTACCACTGGAGAGCCAAGTCTATTGCTACCAAAAACCAAAGCTTCTTGTTAAGCTCCCTGGGACCAAATTGAATCCATTAACTTGTTTGGACTGTGTACATGAGGCAAAATCCCTCCTTCATTACAGCGTATCAGCGTTTTCCCAAACCTTTCACCAAAAACATTCTTGTTTCGGGAAAGACTACCTTGTCTGGAAATGCCCTGCTTGGTGTAGTCTATGTAAAGGGAAAAGCTGGAGATGCCATGTTGATAGCAGCGTCTATTTAAGGATAACTACTTCGTTTAATTTCTTTATTGTAACTCAGAAGTGACATCCAAGACTTCTCCGAATTAATGAGAATAGATGCAGCTTTAGTTGTCAGGTCTATTCTGCACATCAAATAACCTTTACAACGTGGTGGTGAGAACTAGACAAATACGAAGTAATTGTAACGTTTCTATTCAAGGATCCTAGCAAAGAAATCTTTTCCCCATTTCCCGCCTCACTACATATGCTCACAATCCCACTAGTTTATTTCTTTTCTAAGATTTTACTTATTTATTTTTAGAGAGAGGGGAAGGGAGGAAGAAAGACAGGGAGAGAAATATGAATGTTTGGTTGCCTCTCATGCATCCCCCACAGGGGACCTGGCCTGCAACCCAGGTATGTGCCCTGACCAGGAATTGAACTGGCGACCCTTTAGTTTGCAGGCCTGTTCTCGATCCACCAAGCTACATCAGCCAGGGCCCACTACTTTATTTCTTTACGAAGACCTCCTGTTTTCATAGATTCTTATACTAAAGATAATCACAACCGCCACATCTTTGTAGAAAGAGTCTTTCCTTCATTTGTGCTGAAAATAATATGAAAGGGCCAAATTAAGGGATTTGTTTGTCTGTCCTTCCAACTAAAGCTACAAAGTAATTACAGATGGAAAAATTTAGGCATTAAATACCAGAGTAATCTTCCTCTGTGGGACAGCCTCTTAAATTTAAATAAAAATTGTACACACATCTATAATAAAACAAAAATTTCATTTGTGTGGGAAAAAAATGGAACAAAAAAAAAGCAAAGTTCCAATGACCAAACCCTCCCATCTGTTTTCTACTCACAGAAGACTGTTCCGGACAGTTCTCTTTGGGGATGAACTATCAGTGATGCACAATCACTTCCTTCTGAGGAGGCGGACGACTAATGTGAGCAAGTCACCCCGCAGTCCGCACAGTAACTCAGTCCTGAGGCCAGGTACCTTGATTTACGGAGCCAAACAGTTAAAAGAACAAAATAAGCCCTATGTGTCAGGTTCCTATGAGCTTTCAGAAGGAAAAATAAATAGAAGACTGTTTCTACTGGAGGCTGCTTTAAAAATGTTGGTCTACAATTATATGCCTGTCATCCTAGGACAATGCTGAAACATAATGAATAAAAGTACTGAAGTTACAAACACAGTAAATATCTTTAAGAGGGGGGCATATATGTGCAACAAAAACATATCTGACTGCTTGAAACATATTTAGCTTTTATTTAGTAGCAACAAATTGCTATAATCAGAGCACCAATCTTCCATTGTGCAGACAGGTGAAGGAAGTAGCTCTGATTAGTACATAAAACTACTGTAACTGGCAACAATGCAAGAAGAAACAATATGGCTAATGTGTATATGAAATCTCATGCTGACTCACTTTAAGTTGCAAAATTTTACATAATATAAAAATAACATTTTCCCAACTACTTAAAACTTTCTTATTTACCCCCTTCTCAGTGGAAGAATAGGTAATAATACAGTAAAATGTCACACACTGAGCCCTGATAATTTAGAATTTAAAACTCTGAGGATGGGGTAATATTTATCTTCTGATCTCTTAAAGAAAAAAAAAAAAAGGCTTACCAAGCAAATTCACAGTGTAAAAATACAGTGGAAATATTTTACCTGCTTAAGAGAAGTCACTTTTTTAAAATGTACCTTTATAAAAAGTTAGTTGCCAATATAAATAAGCTTGATCAACTGTTCACTATGAAAGTGGAGTGACCATAATATATGCTTGAAATCACTAGTCTATAATAATGTTTTTCACTCCTTTCAATTAATTCACATTCATCAATTATTATTACTTTGTTAATTTTTTATTTTTTTAATTAAAGATTTGTATTTATTTATTTTTAGGGAGGGGAAGGAAGGGAGATAGAGAGGGAGAGAAACACCAATGTGCTCAAGAAACATGGATTGGTTGCCTTTCACACACTCCAACTGGCCAGCAACCCAGGCATGTGCCCTGACTGGGAATCGAACCAGTGACCTTTCGGTTCACAGGCCAGTGCTCCATCCACTGAGCCACACCAGCCAGGGCACTTTGTTAAATTTTTAATGAACTGAAATAATATATTAATCAGTCTTTATCCTTAGCTCCCCTAGTCACTTAAACTCTGTTTCTTCATTGATGCTTAGGGTTGAATCAACTTTAAAGCATGCTAGGGAAAAGATCAGGGTAACAAATCTTCCATATGATGTAATTATGAGGGGAAAATCCCATTTCAAAGTCAAGTATCAGTGACTTCTGGATTGTTTGCTATTTGTTTTCCAGGCCTATAAAAATGGTATCATAATCCTAATGCTGGAAGATATAACCATTTAAGCGGTTTCAAAGCAGCTGAAGTTAAAAAGAAATGTAACACTCATTTATTTGACAAGTTGCCCCCAAACTGCAGATCAGGTAAAGTAAATCCAATCTGTTAGTGTTAGTTTGCTACTTATGGGAAAGAAATCTAAATTATAGAAAAGACCCACCTCCCCTCCACACTTAGAAATCTGTCTAAAGACTGTTTTTAATGCCCACTATATAAACAACATTAAATATTCTAAGTTAGAAAATAGTGTTAATATTCCTGCTGGGTGTTCAAAGGACAGTGCGATATAAATTCGGTATCTGGCATCGTTGGTTTTCTTGGCTTTGTGCATGGTAAACCTGGTATTTTTACTGATACAGTATAAAAAAAAAGAAAAAGAAAAAGAAAATAGTGTTAATGGTTTATTGGTAAAAATCCAAATTCTAGACTTGATAGAATTAGTAGTTTTGGTTGGTGTATTAACATTCCGCCTTAATTTTTGCTAACATTACAAAGAAAGAGGAAAGCTAGAAATATCTATAAAAATAAAATACCTTAAAACCAACATCTAAGCAAAATATAAAAGTTGCACACAAATTGCCAATAAATATAAACATCACAATAGAAAAACTAATATTAAAAAATAAACTCATAACTGCTATTAAGACATTATAAAAATGAAAAAGTTTAATGTGCATTGACATTTGCGAACAGACACAGTACACTCCAAACAAACAACATAATTTTACTATCATTATTACATAATGCAGCATAGAAGGTTACTGAGGTGTGGTGTTTTTTTGTTTTTAGTCTACTCTTTTTCGAAGAGTGCACGCCAAATTCACAAGCAAGAACTGGTTAGGTGATCACTTACTGCTATTTACTGTTTCCTAGTCCAGGGAGAAATTGCTTTCTGTAGAAAACCAAATTTCTAATAAGTACGAATGGTCCTGCCATTACCCTTCCTTTTGCTTACTTCCTCCAAAGTCCAGTTTTGCATGTTCTGTATCTAATGAACTGATCATAGCCTTTCAGATGCGCTGTCATCATTTTGCATAGTTCCCCCATGCTAGAAAAAAGGAGAATAATTTAAAATATTTTTTGGTTCCTAAAAAAGAAAACTTCCCTAAATACAGAGACAATCATTCTCTTAAACTGATCTCCACGATGACTCGGATCCCCCTTTATAAGCAGTCTTTTGAAAAAATTATTTAGAAAAGGGCCAGTCTGCGCTGGGGGACAAAAAGGATAGGTCGCCTATGACATATAATTCCTTTCCCTCTGGCACCTACTACTTCACCCATACTCTTGTTAAAAAGTTAAAGCAAATTTGCTGTTTTATGTGCCTTCGAGATTAGCTTCAACACAGCTGAGAACCGAAAGCATTAAAAATTTTGTTTTCAAACTTACAAAATATATTTGGTGAGCATTCACCTAGATACTTTACTGAATAAAAGCTTTATTTCACTCCCTTGGACCAGATTCAGGAAAACAAGTAACATTATTTATATGAAACTGTCATACTCTTGGAGTTCTAGAATAATTTATTTTTTAAAGTGTTAGCCTCACGCTATTTGAAAAATAAAAATCTTTAGCACCATCTTCTGAAAAGGCACTTTCTAAGAACCTCCTTGCTTCACAAAAATGATTTACAAATTTAACTTAAGAGTCCAACCCAAGAAATATCCTTTCTTTACTGAGACCCTAGACACGTTAGATTTTGGTTACCTCAGACATTGATTTCAAAAAGAAATGAGACCAATGGCTGGATATATGATTGGACAGAATCTTCATTTTGTATCACTATTCGTTACCTGATACTTCAACCCATTTCTCATTGCTAAATCTCAATCATCCATATTAAATTTATTATCTATCTTTAATTTGAGTTAGAACCTTTAACTTCCATACTTTAAAAAAGCAAAAGATTCTTGAGGCTCAATCAACAATGTAAAAACCTAGAGCGCTATCTTTGATGGGTAAAGAAAAATAAAATTAACTAGTAGTACATAATATTAGTGTAAGCCTTGACATTGTATTTTAGTTAAAATAAATTATTTTGACTGACATGGAAAATTATAAACTGAAATGTACCATTTTTAAAAGTAGAAAAAGTAAAAATATTTTCCCATATAAGCGCGCGCGCGCGCGTATATAGAGAGAGAGAGAGAGAAAAGGAAGGAAGGAAGGGAAGGAGGAGTAAAAGGGAGAGATTTTTATTCCTCCTGGGAGAAAATTCTCACTTTCATATTTCTGTAGTACTGATTTAACCAAGTTTTCTTTGCTTATTTTTTGACTCCTACAGAATCCCAAAAGTGCTTTATATTATCAAATGAGGGAGAAACAGGAAAATAAAGACTGACTCCAGAACCAGAGTCACACCACCCTCCTTCACAGAAAGTCTCCTGACTATTATGGTTGTAGCTATAACACATCCATGAATTCTCAAACAGAATGAAAAGGATTAAAACCATATAGGGATAAAAAAGCCAAAATAAAGATGCCAGGCCAATGAAGCTTGACTGATAACTCATAAAAGGTAATTTTTTTAAAAAAAGGCAAAAGCTTTTTATAAAACAAGAAACAGATTGAAGGAGGAATAGAGAAAAATAAAGAAAGATATAAAAGGTAATATAAGTAGCAGGTTACTGTTGGGGGCAACCCATCTTTAAAAGTATTGAATAGGAGAACATGTAAAATGATGAGTTAAGCAAATATTAAAATCAGGTTTTATGATATTGAATAAAAGTTAATGCAGAGCTGTCAGTTAAGCCTGTTGGCAAAACATTACTATCATATCTGAAATAGCAAGACTACAAAATACTCTAGCTAAAACCAAGTGGCTGGCTTCATCTATTTCATAAAATCACCACTCCTGGTAAATTCAGGTTAGCCTCTGAAAACACCCACCAAATTCCCTGAATAAGGGTCTCTATTTCCTGGCCTATAATCCATCTAATTACTTCAGATGTCTTACTGGCACTCTGAGTGTTCACCTTTTTCTTAAACACCGAGAACCTCTGCCAGTCATTTCTACTGAATGGCAATTCAGCTTTTATTTCCCTAGACACACCGCAAGTCTGTCATGACCAAGTCCATCATGAGCTCTATCATACTAAAATCTGTTTTAGTATAAATATATAAGTAAACATTAGGCAGTAGTGGGCCATCAGAGAACCTCGTTGGGAATACTAGTATAGAACTTCAGAAGGCTGGGAGTCCCTATGCTAGAAGGTAGAGATGAGTCTTTACCATGTGCTTCCAAAACACCCAGTACATTCCTACTAGAATTCCTTCCAGACTCTCTTCTAGAAAGAGAAATAAATTAACAGGTTACAAACAGGAAGATTTCCATAGAAGAATATTTTTTTCTGAGAAACTTGTTAAAGGTAAAATATATATATCTTTTCTTAGTTTTATTTATTGATTTTTAGAGTGAGAGTGAGAGGAAGGAAGAGAGGGAGAAACACCGGCTGGCTGCTCCACTCGTTTGTGAGCTCACTGGTGGACTTCCTGAGCACGCCCCACGGAGGATCAAACCGGCAACCCTGGTACATCAGGACAGTACTCCAACCAACTGAGCTACCTGGCCAGGGCAAAAGGTAAAACATTAAGAAGTAAAGGACATCTTTACTTCTATGAAAATATGCCAAAACCAGTACTGAGGAGGCTGAGGTACCTTTTTTCAAAACTGCTAAAAGTAAAACTCCATATTTCTAAAACAAATAAACACTATCCTGGTAGTAAATTGAAACTAAAATGGCAGCACCCTTTGTTACCTTGGTATTTCATGTTCTTAATTATTATTTAGGGAAAAAAGAGGGGGTTCTAACACGAGCCTTGAATCCTGCTCATTTCCTTATTGTTTGGTACAGTAACTGTCATAGACTCTACCTAAATAAATATAGCAGCTACAGTATTATAAATGTATGGTCCTCAATGCCAGTAACTTGAGACTATAATATAATAACATGTATCAGCACTTTACACAGACTCATTTGCTATCCAGGATATACATTACACTCCCAACTCTTCTTTGCATGAACATCAATTATACCAGTTGCTAGAACTGACATTTTAAAGTCACTCTGATACTGTACATCACAGACAACAGCAGACCAGAACTTAGCATTCATTGTACAGTTAGTGAGCGAGGGCAGTACAGAAAGGTCGCTGTTGAGTTTCATGGCCATTACATTCAGAACGATCTTTTTAAAAAATAAAAATGATCAGGAATTCTACACCAGAAATGAATAATAAAAACAAAATTCAAAAAGTATTTGCCTCTTACTCTGTTATCTTAAAATTCTAAGTACAATGCTTCTTCTAAGTATGACACACTAATCTGTTAGTAAGCAAAATAGAAATATACTCTACATACTCTTTCAAGTTAACCAACCTTAAACTAATAATGTTGAAACTGTAAGAAACCCTAAAAAAGAACTCACTTCAAAGGTAAAGCTTTATATTTAAAAATATTTTTTTCCTTTGTAAAAGTCTTTCCGAATACATTTAAATTATGGGCTGCACTCTAGTGCATGTGACACTAAATAATTGAAAAAAAAATTAGGTAAAGCGGTAAATAGGGAGAGGGCATCTACCGTTCTTCACCGGGCCCTGAAGTTTCCCGCATGAATCTGCATAACTCTCTCTGATACAGGAAGATGTTTTACTTGCACTGAGCAAGCACACAGCAAACAAGTTTTTACCATCTAGAATACAAAGTTTTCTTCCCTTGCCCATGTTGCTGACTACTATATTCAGTGAATTTTCAATGTAAAAAAAAATACATGCTTTATAGGATTTTTTGGAGGAGAAGGGGGTAGGGTTGGGAGAAAAAATGTATATACTGTACTATACAAATATTACCTCATGTAAAGAGCTTTGAAACAGTGTTGTAAATTGCATTTCAGACACTTCGATAATAATAAACATACAAAATACAGTACTTTCTTAGTTTTCTGAGAGAGGGACAAAAGATTTCATAACTGTTGGAGGACATGGGCTCAGATTTTAGGCTCAAAATACAGTAACTGGCAGTAAGAGTGGGTTACAGGTAAGAGAGAAACTACGGAGCTAACCCATTCATATTGATGAACACATGACATTTGGAAGGTTAAGGACAATGCCCCCTGGAAACAATCTGTAACAGTTATACTCTGAACCAGTGCAAAAGAACAGTAAGATGCAATTTTCGTGAGTTACAAAGTGCAAAGTTCCCCTGAATCCAACGTTACTGGTGAACTTGGTTTTGACAGCTTTATAGTACTTTTTAATATCTTAAAGTGAAACCCATCAAACAAAATTTTGCAAAACTTTTCCCCACATTTCAGTGATTAACTCATTTAAAATGACTGAAGTCCTAACTTCCTTTGTTACCATAACCCTAATTTTAAAAGGAAAGTTACACTGGTGGTAAACTGGCAAAAATATTTTTTTAAATACCACATTTTCCTGATTCATTTTAACAAATGAAAATGGGTATCTAACCAGTATGATTCTTCCATAAGCATGATTTATTTTCAAAGTATTTAAATAGCTTCTAAATTTTAATCTATTCATGATCACTTAAGTCAAAGTTCAACTTTATTTTTAATATTCAAGGTCAGACTTGCTTTAGATTTGAAAATTAAAAAAAAACAACTTTCCTTCTGAAATTAAGGTTGTATCACTTTGCTCTTTTAAAATCACGGAGGTGCCTGCTCTAACACTGTCTGGGGCAGAGGTGTCAGACAGACACAGCTTTTCTTTCAAACGGCTTATTGCACGAAAAGATAGCAAAAACAGGTCGTCAGTTCTTACAATAAACATGATTATATTTCTATAAAAGATGTTGCCAATACAGTTCTATAATCATTAAAGCACTACTCTAATAAATATAAAAGAAAAGGAAGCTATACTTCAAAATACATACATATATATTTATATATACACACGCATATATATAAAAATATATATATGAAAATCACATTAAGGTATGAGAGGCAGCAAGTAAACTAGCAAAAAAAAAAAAAAATTAACTTGAACAACTCCTTCTTTCTCTCCCTCCAATTTCAGAGGTCTCAACCCTACAGAGTTTTAATCATTTAAAACATTTACCCTTTAAAAAAATCCTTTAAGGGATTTCCATGTGTAACCCATAGAAACAGAAGGCTTGAGAATACATATCACTTACAGAGAGAAAGAGTTATAAGTTCTGACAAGGTTTTATATTTATAGCAGCTTTAACAAACTCACTAAAGAAAAAATAGGTTGCTACTGCTTATGCACACCTTGCACAAGTGGCAAATGTAAATTCAGAGCAGGAGGTGACAGACGCAGACTCTCACAAACACACACACACACACACACACACACACACACACAATAACTCTGCTTCTTAAGAAAGCAATATCAAGAGTTGAGGACTTAATATTGTGTATGAGACGAGAGAGGAGTGGGTGTGCAAAATAAAAGTCTACTTTGCCATGCTTCATATTCAAATGAATCAGATACACGGACATTTGAATGTCACTGGTAGCATTAAGGAAAAAAAATGTAGGTGATGAGGCAGGGGAGGTAGAGTGAGAAATAAAAGTGGTGGTGAGAGGACAATAAAAGGGAAAGAAATTTCCCAATGGAATGAACTATAAAATATATACAAAAAACATATATATCTATTATCAATGTAGATCCAGATATATATGTATACAAAGTATACATGTATACACTTAAAGTATACACAGATACTTTTTACAAGAATACACGAATGCACATTAATTTTTTTGCACACATAATTATGAACAATCACTGATTATTCATGTAGGTGTGTTTTTTAAAAATCATCATTTACCTTTTCTTTACTTTTTTTTGCAAAGATAGTTGTGCTGCCAAGCAACTTGAGGTAAAGGCATTAAAAGGGTTAGACTACAGAAAGTAAAAACAAAACAATGGCGATACTTCCTACAGGAGACCGCACAGAAAAGCAGTTGGCTGGTTTCATATTGCATAATGGTGCTGTGTTCCTTGATGAAGTAAACAATCTTCCTTGTATCAACATAAAAATCAGACCCTGGTCCCCACAGTGTTGGTTTCTGTATGGCTGGAGGCATCCCCACTCAACAGACTCCATGGAAACATACGTTGTATGTCAATTCATCTTTCAGTTCTTCCTCTCAGAGAATACTCTTGGATTTCTTAAGCAAAGTACATTGTGCGTAAGGTATCTTGGTGAATCTGTACAGCCTTGGCAAGAGCTTGTGGATCACGTCCATTGCTCTGTCCTGAAACGTGACTTCCTTCAGCACTGTAAGAGAATTGGCAATGAACACACAGACAAACTGTCTGATGTCATAATTCTGAAAAACATTATTTATCGTAGAAAATTTCCAATTTTTTTTTAAAAAACAGAGGCAGGTATAATTATCTCCTACATGTCTATCACCCAGCTTCAATAATTAACTCAGGCCAAACTTACTTCTCTCACCTGCCCAGGATTATGTAGAAGCAAATCCAAGATATCCTATAATTCTGTTGGTATATACCCCTTTAATTATCAATAATTTCTCCCTTGAGTTAATTTGGTAGAGCAAGTAAATCACTGTCATTCTATCACTAACAAGCCTAGACTGCACATTTTAATGGGAACCCTTATTTGAGCAGTTCTGACTATCACCGCTCTTCATATGGATCACTGACTCTTCTAATAGTTCATGCAACTTTAATCGTAAATGGCACCTCTAGGCTTATGGTAAACAGAGAGGCACATACTTACATGGAGACAAAGAAATTTCCCAAGAAAATCCTAACATGTAGGCCATATGTGAATTTTGGTAAAAATCTGTTCTGTTATGCTTTTACATTACCTGTCATGTTCCTTGTCTACGAGATGATATCTGGCTCTGAATGCCACCAGGTGAGCATAATACGCTGGTGCAGGTATAGAAACAGAACGTGTACAGCGCACATAAGTGTGGCAGAGCTGGTAAGTTAGCAGCTGAAGTTCATCTGCAGTAAAGCAGTTATCATCCCATAAAACATGATAGTGTGAAGGACGGCTGGTACCCTATGGAGAAGGCAATGACATATTGTTGATTTCTAAACTTCTAAATAAATATTCAGCTCAGACTAAGTTATATAAAAAGACAGCTTTGTACATTAGCAAAATGTATTCTAATTTAATAATCAATTAAAAAAAAACATTTAGTTAATTTTGGGTATACATCCAAAAAAAGTGAAAGCAGGGACCTGAACAGATATCTGCACGCCTATGTTCAAAGCAGCATTATTCACAATAGTCAAAAGGTGGAAGCAAACCAAGTGTCCACTGATAGGTGAATGAATAAACAACCCATTATATGTACATGGTATATACATACAATGGAATATTACTCAGGAAGAGAGGTCTGATGTATACTACAACATGGATTAACCTTGATGACATTATGATAAATGAAATAAATCAGTTACAAAAAGACAAATATTGTATGATTCACTGATCTAAGGTACCTGGATACCTGTAGTAGTCAAATTCATAGAGATAGAAAGTAGAATGGTGGGGCTGGGGAGAGAGGGCATGGGGAGTTAGTGTTTAATGGGGACAGAGTGTTGGGGAAGATGAAAAATTCGTAAGATAGATGGGGATATGGCTGCATGACAATGAGAATGTACTTAACGTGCACTTAAAAATAGTTAAAACAGTAAGTTGCGTGTTATGTATATTTTACCACAATAAAAACACCAAAACATTTACTTGAGCTCCTATGTATCAGGTACTATGTTAGGTGATAGGGCTTCAAGAAAAACAAAGTCAAAGATTTCTTTTCTTTTCTTTTTTTTTTTTAAATGATTGATTGACAGAGGGGGAGGGAGGGAGAAAGAGAGGGAGAGAAACATCAATGTGTGGTTGCCTCTCACATGGCCCCTACTGGGGACCTGGCCCACAACCCAGGCATGTGCTGACTGGGAATCCAACAGGCAGCCCTTTGGTTCACAGGCCAGCACTCAATCCACTGAGCCACACTGGCCAGGGCCTGTTTTTTTTTTTTTTTTAAACAAAATTTACAGAAGCCTAGAGACAGAGCATCTACAATTATAAAACAACTAATAAGTGGCCATAATACTACTGCTGGCACTTAACCTGTAAGAGACCGCCAAGGGAAGTAATTGTAGGGGTGAGCCTTGGCTCTTCACCGAGTGGGGAAGGAGTGAGATTTGGCCTTCCTGGGGATGCTGGGGTGAAGAGACACTAGAGAGAAGGAACCACTTTAACCAAAGCACAGGGGGCATAATTTTTCATGGTGTATTTGGGGAACAGCTAACAGACCAGTATGAACAAAATATGGTGCATGATAGGAAAAAGATGAAATTGAAAAGAAAATCCGGAATCAGACTGAATGACATATTTAGGAATTTGGGCTTTCACCTGTAGGTGGCAGAGAAAACACCACACAGTTTTGTTTTGTTTTTTTATAGGAGAGCTTTTAGGTATGATGAGATTGAGGTTTTCTAAAAATAACATCAGCAATAATGTGAAGATGGATTAGAAATAGGAAGAGACTGAAAGCAAAGGAAGCAATTAAGGAGGCTGTTGCACTAATTTTGGTGTGAGATAATGAAGGTGTGAACTAAGGAAATGGCAGTGGCAAAGGAGTAAAGGAGAAAGATGAGCTTGTACTTTAACAATATTTGTTTGTCAGACACTGCAAGATTTTGGGGATAAAATTCAAACTATTATCAAATCTACCTCCTCTAAATTGTGTTCTCCCCTAAAGAATGCCTATATAATATACTGTCCATTCACACACATTCAGTATTTACTAAACACTCACTGTATGCTATGTCCTGGATCAAAGTGCCAGCCACACAGTAATGAATAAGACACACATTCCAGAGATGAGACAGGTAACATAGAAATAAAACCATCAGAAATTGGGCTATAAAGAGAATTAAAGATTTTGGTTAAATACGTTGGGGATATATTCCTGTCTTGAAGATGCATTTGCATTATCAGTGGTATCCAGAAGTTCCAAAAAAAAAAATCTTGTTTAACCAGCATTTTCAAAATTTATTTGAACAGAGAACCTTCTTTTCCTTGCCTGTGGTATTTATTTAAAAGTCATAGCAGCGGTATTCCTTGGGATACAGGGAGGGAAACACTAGGCTCAAACATGTACTCTAATAACGTAGATATTATCTCTAGAAGAAGGTCCTTTCAACTTCATTTTTAACTACTCTCCACGAAAATGTAAAACACACTGATTGTAAAGAGAAGCAGATATAAGAACACAGATAAGTAAGTGGGACAACAATTTTAAAGCTCTAAGAGTAAAGGTGGGTTAGTGTATATGAAATGTATAGATGTAAAGCTTTAAGATACAGCTGTATAGTAACGTATATCTTTCTGAAATACCTATTTTAATCAATGGTGAGTACCCTAAAACAGTTTTGGGCTCCATTCTCTTAGACATCCTAGGAATATAGATTCTCTCCGCTGCTGGGAAGTTTAAGCAGCAATGAATTAAATAGAAATAAGCCCCTTCCAGAGTAAGAAAGGGGAAGAAATTTATTTATTGAAAGTTTCATCTAATTTCATGTGGAAACAATTTGGAGTGCAGAGAAGGGTATTTCTTTCTCCTTTTTCTGAGATTAAAAAAAGGTATACATATTAATGGAAGTTCCTGGATTAAAACATTTCACCCAAGTGTTGGCTTACCTGTATTCCCGCGTGGCTACAGAGGTAAAAATCAAACTCGTATGGGTGTGTAATGTCTGTATCAACCGTTGTTCCAGCTGGGATATTGCCACTTCTTCCAACCTGGATTTATTTGGTCAAAATTTAAACAAGACCAATGTAAAAAATGTGTCTGAAAGCACTTTAAAAAATGTATAAATATATAGGCTGATCCCACAATTCACTAATTTCAGCTTTAAATATTCCTTAAGCAGGCATTAAGAGCAGACCTTATTCTAGTCCTGGTTACTATTCTTAAAGTGTTGCTGAAAGTGAGAGATGATGAGCAAAAAGAGCTATTAGTTCCTACTGTATGCTCAGCTGGTAGTTGATCCCGGTATGCGTGGAAGACTCAAAATTTTTTTTTCAAATTACTGTAAGTACTCCAATATATGGTACTTGTGCATAGCAAGTACTCGTTGAGTGTGTAAGTTGTGAAAATTAGCATTTTCCTTACAGAACACTGTATTTTTTTAGAGAAAGAACACTGACCATAACATCAACAACAGTCATTGTTTGTTAACCACTTTTATCAGGGACCTTACATACATTATTTCTAATCCTGATAGTCCTACAAGTTAGATATTATTCCCATTTGTTTGGGGAAACTAAGACTAGGGAATATAAAATAATTTGCCCACTAGCATACAATGAAGGGCAGATCTGGGAGTCAAACACAGAAATGACTGCAAAGGCCCTGTTCCTTTTATTTTATACTAGCAGTTTCAACATATTATAAGGAAACAGACACCATGATTTTTCTCTTGAGTAGGTATGTGAATGAAATGGTTCAAAATAATAAAAGGGCTCCTGATAAAATACTTTAAAATACATATGAAGTCTGTCTGGAAAAAGTCCAGCCATTGTTAATATAGTGAGAATGGTTTGTGTGACATCCATGTAACCTGGTAGCCAAGGAGAGTGGCTACCAGTCCACACTGGAATGCACATGTGTGAACAATGATGACTTCACTGTACTAGTCAGTGGGGGTGGTAGATGCTGCTGAGTGAGCATGTGTACTGTGTGGCCATCACATTCAAAATGACTGAGAGTAGAGCAAGGAATCTGCATCAGATTTTGTGTTAAGCTTGAGCATTCCTCTGCAGAAACTATTCAGATGATTCAGAAGGCTGCAGCCATGGGCAACTGGTGATTGCAGCTTCATCATAACAACATGCCTCATGCATCACACCTCATGTCTTGTGCAGAGTTTTTTGGCAAAATATCACATCACGCAGGTGACTCAGCCCCACCTACAGCCCAGATTTGGCGCCCTGTGACTTCTGGCTTTTCCCAAAACTAAGATCACCGTTGAAAGGGAAGAGATTTCAGACCGTTAATGAAATTCAGAAAAATATGACAGGGTAGCTGATGGGGATTGGGAAAACTGTGTAAGGTCCCAAGGTGCCTACTTTGAAGTGTCACTGTCCTATGTACAATGTTTCTTGTATCTTCTTGGATAAGTGTCTGTATTTTTCATAGTGCATGGCTGGATACTTTCTGGACACACCTCACATACCTCATCCCCTTCCTAATTATAAAAATACATACATTAAAAAGTATAGGAAAAAAAATCTGTGAATTTTTAAGAAATCATTGTTTAAAAATTAGTTTGTAAGAATTTCTACTAATCACTCTAGAAAGCCCCTAGCTTTAAAAAAAATTAATTTTTATAAGATATTTTAAAAAGAGAATGTTCCTTTCTTAACATTTAAGGATATTATGAATAGAAAGAAAAAAAATCTAAAACTGAGTTTCTTCACAACAACAGAAAAGCAGGAATGGAATTTGGAACTTTTGGAATGTTACCAGAAATTCTAGAAAGTTAAAAACTTTTTTTTTTTTTAAAGATTTTATTTATTTATCTTTAGAGGGGAAGGGAAGGAGAGAGGGAGAGAAACATCAATGTGCGGTTGCCTCTTGTACGTCCCCTGCCGGGAACTGGCCCGCAACCCAGGCATGTGCCCTGACTGGGAATCGAACCTCAGTCCTTTGGTTCACAGGCCCGCACTCAATCCACTGAGCTACACCAGCCAGGGCGAAAGTTAAAAACTTTTAAATATTAATCTATCTTGATGATTCTATACTCATAATCTGCTTTGTTGAAATCTGCTACCATACAGTAGAAACTTGGCTGTTGGCAGAGAGTCTTTGTGTAAAGTGCTCTACAAACTACGTTAGATAGGGTTGGCTTATGCTAGTATGACAACAGATGTAAGATTACCCTTTCTGTCCTATCAGCGCAAAATAACCGAGTGTGATGTCTCTTCTGAACTACGATGTAGGTTATTCCAGGTTGATAGTCTTTTTCCAAACTGATGCAGGCTTCTCGAATTGCTAGTAGTTCATAATATAGTACCTTGAGTAGATGAAATGGAAAGATTTGATATAGTCAGTTGTTTTCTTACACACACTTCAAAGTAAGATAATTATTTAGTCTCAGTATTTCTTTCTTTTCTTTTTTTTAAGATTTTATTTATTTATTTTTAGAGAGGGGAAAGGAGGGAGAAAGAGAGGGAGAGAAACCTCAGTGTGTGGTTGCCTCTTGGGCATCCCCCACCAGGGACCTGGCCTGTAACCCAGGCATGTGCCCCTGAGAATCGAACTGGGAAGCGACCCTTTGGTTCACAGTCTGACACTCAATCCACTGAGTCACACCAGCCAGGGCTCAGTATTTCTTTCTTTTTTTTAAAAAAATATTTATTTCTTTTTAGAGAGGGGGCAGGGAGGAAGAGAGGGAGAGAAACAACGATGTGTGAGAGAAACATTAACACTGGTTCTCATAATCCCAACAAGGGACCAAGTCTGCAACCCAGGCATGTGCCTTGACTGGGAATTGAACCAGTGACCTTATAGTCTGTGTTATGACACCCAACCCACTAAGACATACCAGTCAGAGCAGTCTCAGTATTTCTTAATCTCATCTGTTTCATCTTAACTATTATCAGAGAACACTCTTAGCAATCAAGGACGGTTTTAGCAATCTGGGCTTGTATATCCATAGTAAACATTTTAGAAGGGAAACCTCCAAGGCAGCAACAAATTTTGACTTTAGGAACTCAACTTAATTAAGGCTTCTAACTTCAGAACTAGATACCATATAAACACAGTATTTGATTCAACCATAGTATAATGAGATCCCAGGCAACCAACCTGCCTAAACTGTCCCTCTGAAACACCATCCCGATAGAAGATGATACGAGTAGGTTTGAACCTAGTTGACTTATAAAATTGAATGAGAAGTTCTCGGACCATGGAGGCCAAGTCCTGGATGATCTCCTGTCGGGGTCTCTGAACTCTTACTGTAGCACAGTATCTGCTTGGGTGGGCATCCATACTCCCTACAACCTAAGTTGGAAAAGTAAAAAAAAGAAAACTTAAGATAATCAACACTACATGGATATAAACTTACTGCAATAAAAAAAAACTGAAAGAAAGTACATGGATTTCATTTACATTTATATTTTATTTTAACCTTACAATTTACCGCTGTTCATTTAAGGAGTAATGAAAAATAGATCATTCCTAGTGAAGAACAAAATAAAAGGCCCAGTACAGGGTCAAAAATTATTTTCCTATAAGAAGGCTGTACTTCACATTTAACAATTAGATTTTAATTTCTGGATGTTGCTGGTAGACCTCATGATTACCAAGAGGGGAAAAGAGACAAAAGATGTACATAAAGACAGTAAGATAAAGGAGATAAGTAAAAGAGAGGACCCATTCAAACCCTTGATTTCTCTTTATATCTTTTACACTTCAGGAAACCACACCACCAGAACCCATACTGAAGACTTTGGCATCACCTTAGAAATGCTGTTTCATAAATTTTAAAACAATTTTACCTCTTTTACTGCAATGTCCTAGACCAGAAGGCTTCAATCCATAGTCAAGTTTTACTGTGATGTACTTGTGTTTTCTATCTAGTACTTAGGGACGCTAACTTCCTGTTAGGTATATCTTACTCATTTGAAACCAAAGCATGGAAAATTCTTACGTTTTTTTCTTTTGTCTTAGATTAGAAAATAATCAAGTTTTTACAAAAATGAGCCAGAACTTGCCTACTTATTTATGTACATGAGGTTGTATCTGCTTTTTCTTCATGTTATATATATAGAACTGTATGGTATCTCACTACTAAAAAATAAATGTACACCCCTTCTGATGGCACAAAAAGCCTCACAAAAGCATACTGGCCTCACAGGCTGCTATGTTACATTTCGATTCCTTGCATTTTTCAACATTCTCCAAATGCACTAAGTTTTGGCAATCTAAATTTTAATTTCCATCACAATCAAGGTAATACGTATTATACTACATGGCATTTATTACTTATATTTATTTTTCACAATAATCTTTAAGTTCTTGGGGAAAAAAGCCATATAGCAAAAAGAATTAGTTAATAAAAGCTATTTCCAAGATCTCTAATAATCATAAAAGTGGATATTTGGTAGAAAGAGGTTTAGTAGAAAAGGACAATGACTACCCAGAAGTCCAAAAGAATTCCAATATGCTTAAACTTTGTTTGAAAAGGGCCTCAAAATAGCGAATCCAAAGTAAGTCTTTTGAATTTCTTTAAATCATTTTATCTTTTATAAGAACATTTTTATGACTATCAAATGGCTCACTACCATCTCTAGGACACCTGAAATTAAATAATTTATGCAAACTATAAGAATACAAAGCTATATAATTTATTAATAGATAAAAGCCAATTTTCTTCACTAGTGAAAATAGCTTTTGACTAATATGTAAAAATTTTAATGTTACTATCATTTTCAAAGATAAATAAGGTTTATCAGATTGTTAAAACTTAAAATTTATGTAAAGATTATTATAATAGCTTAATTTCTAAAAGTTACTAAGTATTTCTAAAATATGTTGACATTTGAAAACACTGGCAGTTGTTAAAATGAAACAATTTTCAAGTTGGGTAAAATATTATCTGGCTTTCTGTGGTTTGGAAGAGATACTTAGAAGAACTGACACAAAATGGTCACAAGCAAAGAAATAGGCAAAGCTATAGTAGGCAGATGTTAAAAGTAGGAGTGGCAGTATTAAAACAAAGAATTCAAGTGCAAAGTATTAAAATGAACAAAGGTGGAAGATATTTTATACTGAAAAATTTCAATCTATCAATCTTAAATATAATGCATCTTTCTGCATCAAAGTCACCACTGAAATACATAAACAATCTCTTTGAATTACAAAAAGTAGCTGAAAACAAAATCATGGAGGGGTCATATAGACAAATTAAAGTAAGAAACAGAAGATGTGAGCAATATAATTAATAAACTTGATTTAATAGCTATATATGGAACCTATAGTCCCAGAGCAGAGCAGAATCATTCTTTTCAAAAACCTAAGGAACATATGAAAGTTGACTCTCTCTATATATATTTATAAAAGTTGGTTTCAAAGAAGCTATCATTAAAATTCAAAAGTTGAAACCAAAATATTGATCTTCTGAACCTTAGGTAAGATAAATCTGCCTGATGATACTCACGGCAGCAATAGAAGGCTTCTTCCCATCACCAGCTGGTGGATGAGTGACATCCGCTCCCAAAAATATCACTGGTTGCTGGAACACAGAAGGTCTTAAACACATTTTAAAAAAGAGTTAGTCAATCCATTTTTTCATTATCCATTTAACTGTTTCATACTACTGTAATGCAACTGCAAGCTGCTGACACAGCACAGAGGAGGTTCTATACAGACAGCTTCATAGGCCTGAAACACTGACAGCATTCTTCCCTTAATTCATGAATCCCTCCAGTCAATGAAGTAAAAGCTGTCACCGCGGGTCTACCCAGTGTCTCATTCAGAGCAGTTTTCTGCCTGAAGTCTTGGTGATGGTGGTTGCAAAGGGCAACTGCTGCCAGTGTTCCCTAGAACAGGCATAAAATGCTAAACTTCTTCATATTAATCCACCAATTTGTATTAATCTTTCTTTAATCTATTTATGTTTTTCTTTCACGTAATCTCTTTAGGAGAAAAAGAATCATTAAACTATACACTGAAAGGGATTACTACTCCCCATGCTACGGCAAAAAGTATAAATTTGAGTAACATACAGTTACCATCCTAAAGTAGTTAATTTTATTTCTTTAACTGTATCTTTTAAGATTCAAATGATTATTTCTTAGTTCTTGGGATTGATAATAACATTCTATATTCATTCCATTTATGAATCTCTTCTCATATTTAATAAGGATAGGAAGTAGAGGCAGATGGAAAAAGAGAAAAAAAGAGCTTTTATGTTAAACATATATCCTTATTGTAATACTTGTTTGTGTGCATAATGGTCAAGATACTTAACTTTTTAAAGCCCTAGTTGCTTCAGCTATTAAAAAGGAAACCTGCTATTCAATTCTTCAAGTAACAGCTTCCTCCCCAGCTCCTGTTTCTAGCTTATTATGTCTCATACTTCCTAACAGCTCCTAGACATGATGGTGACCCCACAGTACCATCTGCTGTCCCACTGACTGCAGCAAGGGTTGATATGGTTCACTTAGCTGATCTACTGAATTGACATTCCTTCCCACCCCCCCGCAGACCCTCCACTCTTCCCTCACTTTCTAGGTAAACAGCCACATGACATCAGGTTGAAAGATGACCATCAAGTAACGAAACAATTCTTCAAGCTGGGCTCTCCAATAAGAAATAAATAAAGTTCTCAATACTTTCTAGCTAGGCAAGAGGTATTTTGCATACTCAATGAAAATGGAGGTGGGAGGGGATTTTCACAAGAAAATCTCTTTATCTTGCCAATCCAAACTCTTAATTTTTTGCCAAAGTGTCTACTTAGAATCATCAAAGTGGTTTCTTACACAGATGTTAGATATGGCAATATACAGAAAATTTGAAATACTAAAAATAATGAATATTTTATTAAGTGAATAGCTTAACTTACCTTTGATGAGGTACAAGAATATTATTGATCCCTCCGAGTTTAACATTTATCTTTAGGCACAGGTTTGACAGAGTCTGAGGGGATGTTTTTATTACATTCTTTACTTGAACGCACTGTGTAGCCATGCCCAAAAGTGTATCTCCTACACGTTTCACCTCCGCTATGGAACAGATACAGATACTTCTCGTTAGAAAAAAGGTCGAACTTTACTGAAAATTAAGCTACTGTGTTTCTCCCTTGAAATACATTGCTGTATTACAGGGTAGCAAAAATTACACCAACACTAAAACAATGTTGATAAAACTTAATGTACGCTGCGCTTTGAAGACCAGCTTAAGTATTTACTGATAATTTTTCCAACTGTTTTCTTCTTTGTATAAGAAAGTTTATTTTTACTAGCATAAAAAACTATAGCCCTGACAGGTATGGCTTAGTGGACTGAGTGCCAGTCCGTGAACCAAAAAGTTGCTTGTTTGATTCCCAGTCGGAACACTTGCCTGGGTTATGGGCCAGGTCCCCAGTTGGGGGCATGAGAGAAGTGACCAACTGATGTTTCTCTCCCTTTAATTCTCCCTCCCTTTCCCTCTCTTCGAAAAATAAAATCTTATAAAACTATAACCACAACAACTAAAAAAATATAAAGAAAAAATATCATACATAAATTCCTTATTAGTACTTTACTGTACTCTCTTCCAGTAATTTTCTCATTTATGATTTTAATGCAGTTATAATCCTATTCTCCAACCTTTAATCTAAAAATACAGAGGTATTACAGTGGAAAGAATAAAAGGCCTCTATTTATTTCCCCTTCTCTGCCATTATAACTACCATAAAGAATTCAGTGTATATAACTTCTTATATATAAAACACATAGAATTTTAAAATAAAAATTGAGAATATACTATACATTCTATTTTGCAACTTGTCATTTTCACTTAATAATACAGTATGTTCTTATAGTTATCCTGTTTTTTAAATGCCATAAGGTATCTAACCAGTCATACATTGATTTTTTTTTTTGCTTGTTCCAATTCTCATTATTTCAAATGATGCTATGAATAATACTCTTGTATATTTATTTTTGTTTGGTTGTGAAACTATATAGCTTCAGAATAAATTTCTACAAGTAGAATTAGGGGTCAAAGATATATATATATATATATATATAAACATTTTTATAGGTAATGACAAAAGGCCCTCTTTAAAGATTCATTCATCATTCAATAAATATTAATGTGCACCTAATACATGCTAGTACTGTGCAAGGTTCTAGATACACAATAGTGAGTCAACAGAGACACTGTGGCTATCTTCACGAAGTTTTCAATATAGTCAGAGAAATGGGCACTAATTAAATTACAACTCTAACATTACAACTGTGACAGCAACATAAAGGAGTGGTACAAGGTGCTATAAGACAATACAAGTGAAAGAATTAGACCTTGTCAAGGAGGTCAGCCAAAGCTTTTCCCAAGGAAGGGATGTTTGAGCTTAAATTCACAAGAGTGTACGTTTGCTTGGTGAAGGGTGGAAAGTGGGTTATGAGAAGCAATACAGGTAGAAGGAAAGGGATGAACAAAGAATTTGTGTGTGTGTGGGGGAAGCATAAACTGAGATGAATCCTAAAGAGTTAGAAAGTCATGATTTGAATATGCAAATATTAATTTTATCAATTACATAATGAAAAATTATTAAAGTGGGGGTGATAGGAAAGGAGATAAAATCAGATTTATATTTTAAAAAGACCACCCTGGATGCTGGTTATAGCTCCAAAATGTAAAAAGGCTTGCAAGTCATCACTCCTGTCCTCACAAGGCAAAAGCTACACAAACTGAAAATCATTGATTTTTCTTAGATCTATCAGAGAACTGAGGTTACTGAACAAACTACCACCCCAAAACAGGGACATACAGAGAATCACATTCAAGATCAGCTTATTATAAGCAGAAGCTGATGAAGCCAGTAACTGGTAGGAACAATTAACAGTAACTCCCATAACTCAACAAGAATGCCAAAACATTCAAAACAAATATGCCAATTAAAAAGTAGCCAAAGGACTTGAATAGGCATTTCTTTGAAGATATACAAATGGCCAACAAGCACATGAAAAGATGCTCCATGTCACTAATCATTAGGGAAATGAAAACCCAAACCACAACGAGATATTGCTTCAACACTCAACAGGATGACATTAAAAAAAAAAGAAAGAAAAAGGAAAATAAGTGTTGGCAAGGATGTGGAGAAATTGGAACCTTTGTGCACTGTTGGCAGGAATGCAAGATGGTGCAGATGCTGTGAAAAACAGTATGGCAATTGCTAAAAACATTAAACATAGAATTACCATATGATCCAGCAATTTCAATTCTGGGAATACACCCAAAAGAAGTAAAAGGATAGGAACAAACAGCTGCATACCCATGTTCAAAGCAGTATTATTCACAACAGCCCAAAGATGGAAGTAATCCAAGTGTCCATTGATGGATGAATAATAAACAAAATGTGGCATACACGTGCAATGTGATATTATTAAGCTTTAAAAAGAAAAAAAAAATTCTGACACATACTACAATATGGATAAACCTTGATGGTATTATGCTAAATGAAATAAACCAGTCACAAATATTGTATGATTCATTTAGATGAGGAAACCAGAACAGTCAAATTCAGAGAGATGGAAAGAATGGTAGTTGTCTAAGATGAGGGAGGAATGGGAAGTTACTGTTTAATAGGTACAGGGTTTCAGTTAGGGATGATGAAAAAGTTGTGGAGGTGGATGCTGGTGATGGTCGTGCAAGAATGTGAATATAGACTTCCAGCCAAGATGGAGGCGTAGGTGGACACACTGTGCCTCCTCTCACAACCAAAATTAAGGACAACAAAGATTTAGAAACAAGAAAACAACCAGAACTAACAGAAAAATTGAACTGTACGGAAGTCCGACAACCATTCATCCAGACCAGTAAGAGGGACAGAGTTGTGGTAGGAAAAAGTGGAGGTTGGCGGACTGGGCACGCAGTGGCTGGCAGATCCCAGGAGCACAGGCGGTGGCTAGTGGACCCCAGGCACGGGGTGGCAATGGGCGGACGCCTCACAAGGCGGCTGGCTGACCAGGCGGTCCCACATTCACGTGCAGATAATCCAGGCGAAGGGGAAGCAGCAGAAGGGACTGGAATCCAAGAGAGCGTGAAGCAAACACCATTGTTCCCTCTCTGACCCTGCCCCCACATACAGCATCAGGACCCAGCCACTGGGCTGCCCTGCCCTGGGGAACACCTAAGGCTCCGCCCCTCACTACATAACAGCTGCCACCAGACCAAAAAAACCCAAAAAAACAAAAAAACAAAAAACCCCATAATGGCTCAAACAGGAGAACAGATCAAAGCCCCAGAGCCAATACATTTAAGCAACAAAGAGATAGCCAACCTATCAGATGCACAGTTCAAAGCACTGGTGATCAGGATGCTCACAGAACTGGTTGATTTTGGTTGCAAATTAGATGAACAAATGAAAGCTATGCTAAGTGAAATGAAGGAAAATGCACAGGGAACCAATAGTGATGGGAAGGAAACTGGGACTCAAATCAACAGTGTGGACCAGAAGGAAGAAATAACCAAAAAGAAATGAATGAAGAAACAAGAATTCAAACAAATGAGGAGAGTCTTAGGAACCTCTAGGACAGCTTTAAACATACCAACATCTGAATTATAGGGGTACCAGAAGGGGAAAAGGAAGAACAACAAGCGGAAAACTTATTAGAACAAATAATAAAGGAGAACTTCCCCATTGTGGCAAAGGAAATAGACTTCCAGGAAGTCCAGGAAGCTCAGAGAGTCCCAAAGAACTTGGACCCAAGGAGGAACACACCAAGGCACATAGTAATTACATTAGCCAAGATTAAAATGAAGGAGAGAATCCTAGAAGCAGCAAGAGATAAGGAGACAGTTACCTACAAAGGAGTGCCCATCAGACTGTTAGCTGATTTCTCAAAAGAGACCTTCCAGGCAAGAAGAGGCTGGAAAGAAGTATTCCAAGTCATAAAAGGCAAGGACCTACATCTAAGATTGCTCTATCCAGCAAAGCTTTCATTTAGAATGGAAGGGCAGATAAAGTGCTTCTCAGATAAGGTCAAGTTAAAAGAGTTCATCATCACCAAGCCCTTATTGTATGAAATGTTAAAGGGACTTATTTAAGAAAAAGAAGATAAAAAACATGTACAGTAAAATGACAGCAAACTCACAATTATTAACAATCATACTTAAAACAAAAACAAAAACAGCAAACAACTAGAACAGGAACAAAACCACAGAAATGGAGATCACATGGAGGGTTATCAGCAGGGGAGTGGGAGGAGGAGAGAAGGGGGAACCACAGAAATGGAGATCACATGGAGGGTTATCAGCAGGGGAGTGGGAGGAGGAGAGAAGGGGAAAAAGGTACAGAGATAAGCAGCATAGACAGTAGGTAGAAAATAGACAAGGGGAGGGCAAGAAGACTATGGGAAATGTAGAAGCTAAAGAACTTATGACACATGGACATGAACTAAAGGGGGGGAATGTGGATGGGAGGGGGTGTGCAGGGTGGAGGGGAATGAAGGGGGGAAATGGGACAACTGTAATAGTATAATCAATAAAATATATTAAAAAAACCTGCCCTGGCTGGCGTAGCTCAGTGGTTTGAGTGTGGGCCTGCAAACCAAAGGTTGCAGGCCAGGTCCCCATTGTGGGGCGCGCAGGAGGCAACCACACATTGATGTTTCTCTCCCACTCTTTCTCCTTCCCTTTTCTCTTAAAAAAAATAAATAAATAAAAATCTTAAAACAAAACAAACAAACAAACAAAACCCTCAACAAAGTACTAGCAAACTGAATCCAAAATCGTATTGGATTTTATACCACGATCAAGTGGAATTTATACCAGGTATGTAAGGCTGGGCTCAACATTCAAAAATCAATTAATCAATCCTATTAAAAGACTAAAAAGAAAAATCAGAGGATCATATCAATAGATACAGAAAAAGGATACGGCCAACTCCATCAAGCATTTATGATAAAAACTCTCAGCAAACTAGCATTCAGGGGAACTTCCTTAACTTGATAAAAAACACCTACAGAAAACATCATGCTTAGTGCTGAGAAACTAGATGCTTTCCCCTAAGATCAGGAGCAATGCAAGAATGTCTCCTTTCACTACCCCTATTCAACATCATACTGGAAGTCCTAGCTAATGCGAGAAAAAGAATATAAAAGTATACAGGCCGAGACGGGAGAAATAAAACTGTCTTTGATCACAGAGGTCACAACTGTTTAAGCAGAAAATCCCAAAGAATTGACAGAAAGCCTCCTGGAACTAAATGATTACAGTAAGGTTGTAGGGTACAAAGTATACATGCAAAAGTCAACTGCTTTCCTAAATAGCAAAAATAAACTGGAGTTTAAAATTAAAAACACAATAAGGCTTACATTAGAACAAAAAGAAAAAAATAGATACTCTTATGTCCACATAAAAACCTGCACATGAATGTTTATAGGAACATTATTCATAAATGACAAGAACTGGAAGCAATAAAAATGCCCCTCAATAAGTAAATGGCTAACAGGCTCTATGTAGTCCATCCATACAATGATGAATTTTCACCAACAAAAAGAAATTATTTATCAAGCCACAAAAAGATATGGAGGAGCATTAAATGCATACTGTTAAGTGAACAAAGCCAATTAACAAATGGTACATACCCTATGACCCAACTATAAAACATTTCAGAAAAGGCAAAACTATAAAAACATAAAAAGACCAGTGGCTGTCAGGGCTCTGAGGAGAGGGAGGGAGGGCAGGAAGGAGGGATGAAGAGAAGGAATACACTGGGGACTCTTGGCACAGTGAAACTGTTATTTAAGATACTGTAATAGTAGATTCATGACATTATGCATTTATCAAAACTTACAGACCTCTACAATGTGAAGAATGAATAAACTGTGGAAATATTTTAATTTATCAATATTGGTTCATTAAATGTGCCACACTTATACAAGACATTAATAGTAGGGAAAATGGTGCATATAGTAGGGAAGGGAGGCATAAAGGAATTTTATATTATCTGCTCAATTTTTCTGTAAATCTAAAACTGTTCTAAAAAATAAAATTTAGCTCTTTTCTTCCCTGGCTGCTTGAAGACGGGCCACCATCCCGAACAACACAGTAACCATCTGGACCAGGAAGTTCATGAACAACAGACTACTTCAGCGGAAACAAGAGGTCACTGACGTCCTTCACCATGGGAAGGCAACAGTACCTGAGACACAAATTTGGGAAAAACGAGCCAAAATGTGCAAGACCACACCAGACATCACCTTTGTGTCTGGAGTCAGAACCCGTCTTGGTGGTGGCAGGACAACGGGCTTTGTCATGATGTGTGGTTCCTTGGATCACACCAAGAAAAACAAGCCCGCAGACTTGCCAGACACCCTGCACGAGAAGCGCTCGGGAGAACAGAGGGAGGAACACAGCAGCGGAATGAAAAAGTCAGGGGCCTGCACAGGCCCGTGTTGGCGCTGGCAGAAAGAGATGCTGGGCAGTGGGAGTAAAGATTCCTCAGTGACTGCCTGTGGTGAGTGCGCACATTTTTCGTGAGAGGACTAATAAACTAAGAACTTTAAAACATAAATACAATAAAATCTATTAATTAAAAAAATCACCCTGGAAGCAGTGTAGAGAATGGACTAAAAGGGAAATAGAGGGAAAGCAGGCAAGAACACCAGTCTGGAGGCTGTTAATACCAACTTTCTTTACATCAACAGTGTGTGAGAGCATATATTTAATCACATCTTTGCCAAAAATGAGTGTTATAATTGTTGGTGAAAATACCTTATTATAGTTCATATTCTTTAATGACTAATGAGGCAAAGCACCCTTTTTATAAGACAATTGACCATTTGTTTTTCTGTTTTATATCCTGTGTCTCTTTTTCAATTTTTTGTTCTTCTCCTACTGATTTTACAAACTCAGTTTAAAACCTCTGTATTCTGTCACAACTTAAAAAATGTTTTGAATTTATAACCATCGTTTTAAATCATTGCATAATATTTTATCAACGTACTATAACTTACCCATTGATTAAAACCAGTTCTCAGTAGTTTTTAAAAATATTTTATTTATTTATTTTTAGAGAGAGGGGAAAGTAGAGAGGGAGAGAAACATCAATGTGTGGCTGCCTCTCTCGTGCCCCCTACTGGGGATCTGGCCTGCAACCCAGGCAGGTGCCTAGACCTGAATCGAACTGTGGACCCTTTGGTTACAGTACCCTACAGGTACTGACTTTACAGGCCAGTACCCAATCCATTGAGCCACACCAGCCAGGGTAGTTCACAGTATTTTTTAATATTTCACATATTACAAAAATTTTGTGCATAGAGATTTTTCTACATTATGAATTCTTTCCTTTGAATACATTTTTGGAATTGGAAATACTGAAATGCAGACTAAAACATATTTTTGTAGTTTTGACACGAAGGATATTATCAATTTTAATACATCAACAAGGGATTAAAATGTTAGATTCATTGCATACTCACAAGCATTAGGTATTATAGTTTATACTTGCTAATTTAGTAGCTAACAATTTTGCTTTTTATTAATTTGTACGTTAACTACTGGTAAAAACTAACATTTTCTCATATATTTATTTGTTTTGTTTTGTCTTCTTTTTTTTAAGATTTTTTTTTTTTTTTTTATTTTTAGAGAGGGGAAGGGAGGGAGAAAGAGAGAGAGAGACACATCAATGTGTGGTTGCCTCTTGTGTGGCCCTCACTGGAGACCTGGCCCACAACCCAGGCATGTGCCCTGACTGGGAATTGAACCTGTGACACTTTGGTTCGCAGCCCATGCTCAATCCACTGAGCTACGCCAGCCAGGGCTTATTTGTTTTGTTTTTTTCTTGAGAAATTTTGGTTTATATTCTTTTTTAAAGATTTTATTTATTTATTTAGAGGGAGGGGAAGGGAAGGAGAAAGAGAGGGAAAGAAACATCAATGTGTGGTTGCCCCTCACGTGTCCCCAACTGGAGACATGGCCTGCAACCCAGACATGTGCCTTCACTGGGAATTGAATCGGCAACCCTTTGGTTCGCAGGCCCGCACTCAATCCACTGAGCTACACCAGCCAGGGCTGGTTTATAATCTCTGCACATTCATCTAAAAATGTAATTCTTTCCTTCATTGAACACAATAACATACCTATAGAATATTTTAACTAATAATAAACTAGTCTTTTATTGTCTCCATTTACTGCAAATATTTTTCACTTTCTATTGGTTTCCTTTCAACTTTAGTTATACATTTGTGACATACAGCGATTTTAATTTTTATGCAGTCAAATGCAATAATTCCTTTGTGAATATTTTTATAATTTCTAAGCTTCACTGACTGTACTCCATTCAGTAGTTTGAAAATTATACTTTCTTTGTGTTTTTCAATGATTTATATTTAACTCACTAATCTCACAAAACTTTAATTTGTTTATAATAATAGCTAATAAATACCACGTTTTTAGTATATGACAGGTGCTATTTTAGGCACTAATATGTAAACTTATTTAATCCTTACAACTACCTTGTAGGGATCAGGTATTAGCATCTCAATCTCACAGATAAGGAAACTAAGGTTTGAGTAATTCAACCAGATCATACACAGGCACTATACCCATCAGTAACATGGCTATTAAGCAGTCTAGTCAAGTCCAGAACCACAGTCTGACTCCATAACCACTGCATTGTACTGGCAATCAAGTTATCTCAGGGGCATTTTTAATAACAATTCTCCCCATAACCATTATTTTGTAACGCCTACTTTAATTACTGAAGTTCTTTTCACAGGGTTTCTTCATAGACCATTTAGTTTGCCCTTTTAATCTGTCTTCTTAGAGTAACAATACATGGTTTTAAATACTATAAGGTATAAAATGTTTCAATTTTTGCAAGTGTTAGGATATGTTTTAGGATAATTTTAAAAGAAATGTGACATAGTTGAGGAAAACTGCAATCTTAAGATATCCTTACCATACACTGGCGTCTTCCCTGGCAGGATGACGATAATGAGCTGCAGCCCTGAGTAGGTGTTCTTGAGATGCCGGAACATGGGCTCCACGCTGTCTGCCCCCTGCGCATATTTGCAGAAGCAAGGCTGGCCCTGGATGGGCATCCCTGCATCCTTGGAAATCTTCCGCAGCTGGTCTGTGAAACCCCTAGAAGAAGAAAACACTAAAAATAAAACCTTTGTCTAGTCATCAACACCTACATAGTAGTAACAGAAAGTTTGGGAAGGGAATGGAGAATGAAGCAAAGGTGAATGTGCTCCATAAATGAAGAGGTCACCAGACCACTGATGTTAAGGATAATGTGGGTTGGTAAACTATTTTGCAAATTGACACTAACACTACTGTACAGTTACGTGGCATTTTGGTAGCTTGCAAAGAGCATTAGTAACAGTGTGCTGGGTAGGAGCTCGGCTCTAGAGTTTGCCTGAGAGGTTCTAATCCTAGTTCTGTTACTTACTAGCTATGAAATTTTAGGTAATTTTTTCCCGTTTCTCTCATCTGTAAAACGATTACTTTAAGAATAGGGTTGGTGTGCAGATTAAATGTGACAATACATGCAAAGCACTTAGCACACTGCCCAAGACATTAAAATGATAAATTTAAGCTATTATACATTTTCTAATTTGATCCTGACAAGATTCATAAGAAAGTGGGAGGTCAGGTATTACTCCATTGTATAGATCAGGAAACAGTTTCAGAGACATTAAATATTTGGCCAAAGTCAAATGGTATAGTCAGAACTCTGACCTAGTCCTGAATTTCCTTCCAAAGTATTACCTTCCTCAAACTAAGATATCAGGAAAGATTGTACCCTCAGAAAACGTAAAAAAAAAAAGGGGGGGGGATAAAAAGAAACCCAAAGGAGAGGAGACAGAGAATAAAAGAAGCCAACATAAAAAGGAACCAGGAAGGCAAGAATGGAGAGAATGTCAAGAGGATAGTCACTTGTACTTACTGCTGCACAAATTTTGAGAAAAATAATTGCTGAGAAAAGACCATTAGAAATGACAAAATAGTGGAGATCTTTTAGAAACCAGTTTCAGTGGAGCACTAAGATTTAGAAGCCTTGGGAGCCCAAGAGAGTAAGTTAGGTATCTGGAAACTGCAGATTTTTAAAAAAAAATTTAAACAAAAGATTGTTGAGCATTTACACATAGAGGGGAAAAAAATCTGGGGAAGAAGGAAAATGCTGGAGATGGAGGCCAAATCTTGGAAAGTAAGGAAACATAAATGAGGGGTTAAACCACTCTTTCAAGGAACTCAAAAGAGAAGTAAGAATCTCATTTAATCTTTACCCAGCAGATCAATACTATTATCTCTATTCTAAAAAGGTAAAACTGAAGTATAATGAGATTAAAAAATTATCCACCCTAAAAAAGTTAGGAAGTAGCAAATTTTTTTTTTTTTTTTTTTTGCTACCAAAAGTCAATGATGTTCCTGCTATACCACAAATGCCTGGAAGAATGAATCAGTGACTTTACTACGACTAACAAATTTAAGAATCTTCATCAAAATATTCAGAGAAAGCATTCTTATATGCTTGCTTTGTTTTAAAGAGTTTATTTATTTATTTTTAGAGAGAAGAGAAGGAAAAAGAGAGGGAAGGAGAAACATCAATGTGTGGTTGCCTATCAAGCGCCCTCTACTGGGGACCTGGGTCACAACCCAGGCATGTGCCCTAACTGAGAAACAAACTGGTGATCCTTTGGTTTGCAGGCTGGCACTCAATCCACTGAGCCACACCAGCCAGGGCAAGAAAAAGTATTTTTACGCTTGATCTTAGCCAAAAGGCCAAGAAGCAATTAGAAAAAGCATTTTTAAAGGCTCGGTGATTAAGTATACTTGATACCAAGGCAATACAGGTTAGATCATTAGCTGAATATTTAAATTGAAATACAAAATTTAAACACAAAAAGGTTCCAAAGCCAAACCAATGATAAGACTTACTTCAGTATTTCTTCCCTGCACTGCCTCTGTGTGGCAAAACAAGCTATAGCCCACATTTTGATTTCAACTCCTGTATGGAACTGTTTCCCTCGCATGTCCCATACTCCATGGCTTGGTGTTGCTACTGTCCGATTCTGCAGAAAAAAAAAGAAACAGAAATATGGCGATAAAGAACAAACACTTAACAATTTATTTCAATAAGCATATATGTATATATCTGGTATTCTACATGGAATAGGTTATTCTAAATCAATGTTGGTTATATTTTTATTGTAGAAAAACACATTCTACTAAACTCAAGCAAAGACATCTTGAAACAAAAAAACATTGCCGGAAAAATAAAAGTTTCTAAATTCCAGACTTAGCTAGAAATGCCCTTCTCTCCATACACAGAAACTGTATGTTTATCATTAAAAACTATCAAGAGGAGCATGGTAATAGTAGATTTATGGTGGGCCCTTCCCTGCGGCCTCTCATAGTGTACCCATGCCAGAGTAAATTGCAGCCTCAAACCATTGCCCAGCCTCCTTATCTGTGGGCTGTGAGCACTAAAGGGGGTTGTACAGTGTGGGGGGAAAAAAACTATCAAGAGGTTTTACCCGTCCTCCGTACTGAAGCATAGGAGCTGGAAGTACGCGTCCAGTTACATGGGCCATTTCATCTCGAACTTTAAATTGAAACTCCTGAACAAATGGATCTGTTTCATAATTTGCACTTCTTACCTAATAAGAGAAAGTCAGTAGTTACTTTCAAAATTTCCCCAAATGTCCTGCTTTACTTATTAGAACTCTTTATTTTTTTTCCCTTCACTATGTCAACAATGTTTTACAGCAGGTCTAGTTAACGGTGCCCTAAACTACAGAGAAGAGTTCATTTTAACCTAGGACCACTAATTATTAACGGATTGCAGGGAGGCTGTGAACATCCTGGTAACTTACAGAAAATTTAAGTGTATTAGGTTGAATAATAGAATTTCGAGTATCTGCAACACATGAAAATGGTAATTTTATATGATTAAAACTAATATATTTTGGGGAGGGTGGTCTAGAGATTGTAAGAGAAATATCTAACTTAAATAAAGAAGCTCTAATTAGAAGATCCAGATATATACTATTAAAATTACGCAGGGTTTAATAGCAACTATTGGTAATTATTTTTCCCCTAATTACTATGGCTTCCCCCCACAGTTACTTGATTTACAATTTATATAAAATTTACTTCGCTTCCGGCCAAGATGGAGGCGTAGGCGGACACACTGTGCCTCCTCTCACAACCAAAATTAAGGACAACAAAGATTTAGAAACAAGAAAACATCCAGAACTTATAGAAAATTGAACTGTACAAAAGTCCAACAACCATTCATCCAGACCGGTAAGAGGGGTGGAGTCACGACAGGAAAAAGTGGAGGTGCGAACCCAGGAATGCAAGCAGCAGCGGCTGGCAGTTCCCAGGTGCACAGGCGGCAGCTGGCGGTCCCCAGGCCCATAGGCAGCAGCTGGCGGACCCCGAGCACAGGGGTGCAGCTGTGCAGACCCAGTGAGGCCGCACAAGGCGGCTGGCTGACCAGGTGGTCCCACATTCCCGCGCGCAGACAGTCCAGGCAGAGGGGAAGTGGCGGAAGGGACTGAATCCAGGAGAGAGCGGAGCAGGCGCCATTGTTCCCTCTCACCCCACCCCCACATACAGAGTCACAACCCAGCGACTGGGCTGCCCCACACTGGGGAGCGCCTGAGGCTCCACTCTTCACTACCTAACAGCACGCGTGAGTGCGCAGATAATCCAGGCGAAGGAGAAGCGGCGGAAGGGACTGGAGTCCAGGAGAGAGCGGAACAAGCGCCATTCTTCCCTCTCAGACCCCGCCCCCACCTATAGCGTCACAACCCAGCGACTGGGCTGCCCCGCCCTGAGAAACACCGAAGGCTCCACCCCCCCCACTACGTAATAGCCGCGACCAGAATAAAACCAAACCGAAACAAAACAAAAAAAACCCCCACCAAAAATGGCTCAAACCGGAGAACAAATGAAAGCCCCAGATCCAATTCCTCTAAGGCCTGAAGAGATAGCCAACCTATCAGATGCACAGTTCAAAGCACTGGTCATCAAAATGCTCACAGAATTGGTTGATTTTGCTCACAAATTAGATGAAAAAAATGCAGGCTGCAATACGTGAAATGAAGGAAGATGCATGGGGAACTGATAGAGATGGAAGGAAAACTGGGACTCAAATCAATGGAGTAGACCAGAAGGAAGAAACTAACAACCAAACAGAAAACAAGGAAGAAACAAGAATTCAAAAAAATGAGAAGAGGCTTAGAACCTCCAGGACATCGTTAAGCGTCCCAACATCCGAATTATAGGGGTACCAGAAGGGGAAGAAGAAAAGCAACAAGTGGAAAACTTATTTGAACAAATAATAAAGGAGAACTTCCCCAATCCGGCAAAGGAAATAGACTACCAGGACGTCCAGGAAGCTCAGAGAGTCCCAAAGAAGTTGGTTGGACCCAAGGAGGAACACACCAAGGCACATCATAAATCCATTAGCCAAGATTAATTCTAGAAGCAGCAAGAGAATTCTAGAAGCAGCAAGGGATAAGGGGACAGTCACCTACAAAGGAGTTCCCATCAGACTGTCAGCTGATTTCCCAAAAGAGACCTTCCAGGCAAGAAGGGGCTGGAAAGAAGTATTCCAAGTCATGAAAGTCAAGGACCTACATGCAAGATTGCTCTATCCAGCAAAGCTGTCATTTAGAATGGAAGGGAAGATAAAGCGTTTCTCAGATAAGGTCAAGTTCAAGGAGTTCATCATCACCAAGCCCTTATTATATGAAATGTTAAAGGGACTTATATAAGAAAGAGAAGATAAAAAATATGACAGTGAAAAGACAGCAAACTCACAGCTATTAAGAACCACACCTAAAACAAAAGCAAACTAAGCAAACAGCTAGAACAGGAACAGAACCACAGAAATGGAGATCATATGGAGGGTTAGCAACAGGGGTGTGGGAGGAGGAGAGAGGGGGAAAAGGTACACAGAATAAGTAGCAAGATGGTGGGTAGAAAACAGACAGGGGGAGGGCAAGAACAGTATGGGAAATGTAGAAGCTAAAGAACTTATGACACATGGACATGAACTAAAGGGGGGAATGTGGGTGGGAGAGGGTGTGCAGGGTAGAGGGGAATGATGGGGGAGAAATGGGACAACTGTTATAGCATAATCAATAAATATATTTAAAAAAATTTACTTCAGTATTTTCAGATAAAAAGTCCCATGTTGCAGAAATTTACTTAACTGGATACATTTAAGATAGATAAGAAAGCCAGTACAAAATACAGATTATAATTTTTACATAGTATATCCATACATATAAGGAATTTATCATAATTCAATGTAGACTTGGCTCTCAAAGTGTAATTCATGTTTACAGAATGCTATATAGTAACAATTTTTCAAAATATATTTACTTGGTCTCAGAGTAAAGGGCAAACAGGGTCACTAAGAGAAGGCAATGTTTAAGTCTTTAAATAACAATCCATTAAAAAAAAAACTATATGAGTCCTGGCTGGTGTGGCTCAATGGATTGAGTGCCAGCCTACAAACCAAAGGGTTGCTGGTTCGATTCCCACTCAGGGCGCATGCCTGGGTTGTGGGCCAGATTCCCAGCAGAGAGCATGTAAGAAGCAGGCATACACTGATGTTTTTCTCCCTCTCTTTCTCCTTCCTTTCCCCTATCTATAAAAAAAAAAAAAAATCTTTAAAAAAACTATATGATCTAAATATGTAGAAAGAATCTCCCCACAGTAAGCAGGAAAAGTTTTCTAAATTAGGCACTGATGTATCTTTTTTCTACTTTTACTGTTTATGCTATTACAGTTGTCCCCACTTCCCCCCTTTTTTACCACTTCCACCTAGCCCCTGTCCCCCGCAATCCCCCACCTTCAGGCCCTCACCACACTGTTGTCTGTGTGCATGGGTCATGCATATGTGTTCTCTGGCTAATCCCTTTACCTTCTTTCTTCCAGCCCTCCCTTCCCTTTCCCCTCCAACAGCTGTCAGTCTGTCCCATGCATCTAATGCCTCTGATTCCATTTTGTTCCTCAGTTTATTTTGTTCACAAGCCAGTCACTGGTGCATCATTTCTTCAAGCTTAAACTCCATACATTTCTTGTGTGTATTTTTTCATGGTAAGATTACATAGAATAATAACTTCTATTTACTAAGACTCACTCCATGATGTGCTAGGTGCTAAATGTTTAATCATTAATTTTGACACTAGTCTTATGTAATAAGTTGGTAGTTATTGAGATTTTATAAAGATAGCGAGAGGTTCTAGTATCTTTAAGGTTTTTTTTTTTTTAAAGATTTTATTTATTTATTTTTAGAGAGAGGGGAAGGGAGGGAGAACGAGAGGGAAAGAAACATTGATATGCGAGAGATACATCAATCAGTTGCTTCTTGCATGTTCCCCAGCTGGGGATCTGGCCCACAACCCAGGCAGTTGAACCAGTGACCGTTCAGTTCTCAGGTGGGCACTTAATCCACTGAACCACACCAGTCAGGGCATCTTTAAGTTTTTTAAATCTTGTCATAGTAGATCAGAGAAAAATCCATGAAAACCACCCTGTATTTTTCTAATTAAGTATCACGTAATAACTTTTATGTACTCCTTATAAAACTATTAGGAATAAAGTTCTTGCTTCTGTAATTGGCTTACAAAATGAAAGAGCCCTGTAACCTTTTTTCAACCATCTTTAAGATTGCTTTTGAAAGTGTTTTTAAATTGTTTTAGGTAATATTCATATTTCCAGACTTTTTTCTCTTCACTTGGGCAATTTAAATGATATTAAAGAAGAACATAAAATCCAGGTGCCTTTTATTTTTTCATCTTGCCTTATCATATCAGTCATCTTGCCTTATCATATCAGTTTTATAAAGTGGTATTTATTAATTCCTCCTTCCTCCCCATTTGGAACGAGAGCTTAGAAACCCTACATCTGCGACTTTCAACCTCTTTCATCTCACTGCACACATAAACTAACTACTACAATTCTGTGGCACACCAAAGTTGTATTTTTTGCCAGTCTAACCAAAAAATAGGTATAATTTGACTTTCACACTGGACAACTATTATGTTGGCTGCTGTCGTTTTTTTTTTTTTTTTGTTTTTTTGGCAATCTAAGGGAAAAACAGGTCAGTGTCCCTGAGTAAATAGTTAGGTATTGCATATTTTAAAAATTCTTGCAGAACACTAGTGTGCCTGCCATGGCACACTGGTTGAAGATTGCTGCCCTAAATGGTTAGAGTTGTTTTATATTTCTTTATTTGTCTTGTAGTTGCCATCCTGATACTGGGGACTAGGCATTTCTATGCTGAGTGTTAAATTTTCATTATCAGTAGTCATAATACCTTTACTTTTCCATCTTTTTCCTTCCTCTTTTAGGTGGGAGGCAATAAAGTTTCAGTTCACTAAATGGAAACATTAGTTCTGAGACAATCTGTTCTGTACCTAATTAGAGTCTGGGATTAAATTAGAAGAATCTAACCCCTTTTATAGAACCCACTAAGGTTTACCCCCAGAATACCACTAGATTATTTACTTCTATGATTCCTTTTAATTCTGATAGCTCATGAAACAGCAATAAGTTATGAACTGATAAGGATATGGTTCTTCAGTTGCTCACCCTAACACACACACACAGTGGTACTTCAATACTCATTCATTCATTCTCATGAGGGGCAAGCAAGCAACAATTAAGGCATTTCCTCTTGTGGGGTGGCGTCGTGACTCATACAAGTTCTAGCAGGTGCAACGCTTGAATGCCAGGTACTGAAACATTTTTTTCTCATCAAAATGTGAGGAGGACCAGGTCTGACCAGTTCTGAAGGATGAGTACTGAGGCATCACTCTGTGCGTGTATATTTAATGTCACCTTATTATTTATTTACTTTAGAGACAGGAGAAGGGAGGGATGAAGAGAGGGAGAGAAACATCGATGTGAGAGAGAGAAACATTGATCGGTTGCCTCTGGTACGCACCCTGAACAGGGGACCGAACCCGCAACCCAGGTGTGTGACCTGACCGGAATAGAACTGGTGACCTTTCGTTTTGTGAAACCAACCGAGACACACAGATCAGGGCGACCTTAATGTATTTTTAATTCCCATGTCTAGGGTTAAGTACTAACCAATCTGCTAATTTCATCTTGTCTATCTGGTGCAGATCTTGCTGTGGCTTTGATCATAGTGGAAGTCTGATTGTCTGTTAGCTTCTTGATGCATCGCTGCCCTGCCACAATATTACAGACCTATAAATAAAAAAACTAGATGTACATATCTTTTTTAACTCAGTGCTTATATATGAAAATAAATTTTAAAATCTACTTCATTAAACTGCTTCTTTTTAATATCATATTAAATAAAAAACAGTCAACAATACTGCTCTACGGTATGATAACTGTTTGGTAAAATGTACGCTTGAATAAAAAGGCTAAGAAGGAGTGTATCAAAATGCTAAGAGTAGTTACATTTAGAGTAGCAGGACTGTGGCTATATTTTTTCCATATTATTTTACTACCAAAAATTTGGAATAAAACTTAAAAAGAAATCTCCAAAATAAATGTGAGTATAAATTTACAGCCCATAACAGACACAACAGAAAGATGAATAAGAGAATAGTAGTAAGAAGCCCAAACACATTACTTCTAGTGGCAGATATGTGTGTTTCTGCTCCTGCCCCACTTGCAGACAGGGAAGGTGTGGATACTTCAGCTGAAGAGTATACTTTTCTCTGAAATACTGTGCTACTGTTCTCTCCACAGTTTGGCCATTTTCTAACTGTAAAGGGAAGCTGGAAAAAAAAGTACACATTAATAACTCATCTCATTATGAGCCAGCAAAAATCCCAATCTGCTGACTAAAGCAAGCCACCTCACATCCTCTCTGCTGACAAACACCAGCTTTTCTTACGTTTGATGATTGGCAGGCCTTCTTGTTACATTACAAACACGGTATTTCCGTCTCATTGTTCCACAATGAGTCACTTCAACCTTCAGACCTGTTCCCAACAAGAAGAAAAACTGAGGTTACAGAACTGTCACATGAAAAATATTTGTATCTATAAAGCCTGTTCATTATTAGAAGAACTCAAATAAATTCTAAACAGAAAACCTGTGATATAGGTGCTATGATATTAACAAAGGATTTTATATATAACATTGCAAATAGTGGTTACAATCACAATAAACCTAATTCCAAACATTTTCCCTGTCATGTCCAACTCTACACATTAAAAAAATAGTATCATAAAATTTTCAAACCCCACAGATCAGTGGGCAAAATTCTCCATTAATTAAAAAAAACTTGTTTATAATAAAGTCCAGTGTTCATCCTGGGAAAGGGAAGGAGGAATGAAAGGAGTTGCAGTAATTCTCAGGATATTCTATAACCTTCAAAGTGTGTGATAGCTGAATAGCCCAGGCATCACATACTGAGTGAAGATCAGAATTTCATCAAGTTCAAGAACGAAATCCTTCTTCACAGCTTTTTAAAGCAGGAAAGAAAAAAATATTCCTGGCCTTTTAAAATTTAAGCGGAGTGACAATTTTGTGGAAGTATAAAATAGGGACACAGCTTTTACTACTGACTATCAGAAATCAAATGCAACCAAAATAATTCCTAGATCAGATGATCCCTACTTTCTTATGGAATCACTGACCTCTTTGAGAATCTGATGAAAGCAATAAACTCAGGAAAATGCACATAAGTTACCATATGATTTTATATGTTCCTGGATTCTTGTAGCCCATCTGCGGACTCTAATGCAGTGATTTGCAACCTTTTTTCATCTTGTGATACATATAACTAATAACTAAAATTCTGCAACACACCAAAAAATATATATATTTGTTGCCAATCTGACAAGAAAAGGATGTAATTTTGATTTACCAGAAAAAAAGTAATTGCCTAGTCTTTTTGCTCCAAAGTGACTTAAAAAAAAAAATCAGGTGCCTATACTTGTATATAAGGATTTCTAGTACTAAGAATTAACCAATCAGATGCAACCTTATTATGCGATATGATCAATACGATGCAACTCTACTATTACTATTATAAGACATATACTTATGGTTCAAGAAAGGGCATTCACACTGGATGACTATTTTTGTGTTGGCTGTCATAATTTTTTATTGACAGTCTAAGGGAAAAGAGGTCAATGCCCTTGACTAAGTACTCAGGTATTGCATGTTTTAAAAATTCTTGCAATGCAATGGTTGAAAATCACTGCTCTAGGGGTTTCTGGATCCCAGGTCTGTTTTAGAAAGTGAAGCAATGAACTTTTAAATCATTGGCTGAAATTCTTTGGGATGAATTTTCTTAAGCAGTGCTGTCTAGTAGTTTTCTGAGATGATAAAATACAAGTTTTCTATCTCTGTGCTAATATGGTAATCACTAGCAGTATGTATGACCGAGAAACTGAAATTTCAATTTAATTCTAACTAGCTTAAATTTAAAAAGCTACATGTGGCTAGTGGTTACTGCATAGGCCAGTGGTTTCAGAACTACCTAGAGAAGAGTTAAACAGATACGGTGGCTACTGCTCACAGTTGAGCAACTCCACTTCTATGGCCTACACTCCAAAGGTGGAAAATCTAAAAAGCAGTAGATGGAGGACAATTTTAGTTCCACGCTAGTATTTAGTTATTTTTATATTATTTTCCTTTTATGTCTGTGATTCCTAATAGTGAAGTGGTTCTTAAACAGAGGTGATTTTGCCCTCCAGGAAACATTTGGTAATATTTGGAGAGTTTTTAAAAAATTTTATTTTTCAATTACAGTTTACATTCAATATTATTTTGTTTGAGTTGCAGGTGTATCGTATAGTGATTAAACAATCATATTGCTTTACAAAGCGATCACCCCTGATATTTTAAATACCAACTGGTACAATATATAATTATTACAATATTATCAACTGTATTTTCTATGCTGTACTTTAAACACATTTTTGATTGTCACAACTGGGAGTGCTACTGGCATCTAGTGGATGCTCAATTTAGGGATACTCAGATCCAGAGCTGCTGCTAAATATCCTACAACGCACAGAGCAGCACTAACTCCCATTTCTGACCACAGTAAAAAATTATCCAGCCCAAATATCAACAGTGCCAAGGTTGAGAAACTGTACTATAGTATAACTCATTTTCCTATCTGATTACTAACTATAGAACCAAATATAAAGTTTGCTCACAGTAGTTTTTTCTGATTTATCAGTAAAAATTAACGTTAAATGAACACAGTGTCACTGTACCAGATTGCTAAGGGTTTTTCTTGAGTACTCTACTGAATTAGAGAGAAATAATTTTTTAATAATTACCTTTTTATAAAACTAAAATTTCAGATCTATGTCTCTACATTATTGAGAAGACTAGAAAATAAAATACTATCAAGGGAATGCCTTAAAAAGAAGGAAATACCAACAATTTGAAGTATATAATATGTACAAATATTGTATTTAGGGAAAAAACAGAGAAAATTTATAACAAATTTCTGTGATCTTACACTACTTAGCAATTTGTTTTCAAGTCTTCCCCCTAAATTAAACAATTTATTAATAAGGTTCTACAAACCTACTGTAAGTTTTTCAAAGAAAATAAATTAGTATTCTTATATACATATGGTACTTTTACCATACACTTCCCGCAGTATTTCTGCTGTTTAACCATGATGAATTGCCGCACGAAGAAACCATCATCACAGTTAGGATAAAGTTCAAACGGAACCAAACAAATATACTAAGGAAATGTATTCACACTTTGTATAACACACTTTGAATCACTATTTAAATTTTAATTAAATTCCTCAAACCAGCTAAAAATTAAACCCAAATATATAGCCCAGAACATGTAACTTTCATTTTTTTGATTTACTGTGGTAGGAATACATGATATATTTTAAAGAGATCTCTTTTTTAAAAAAGACCTCTTGACTTTGAGTGGAGAAAGAAAATCATTAGTTTGTTAATTAGATCCAACTCAGATTTTTTTCTACCCCAAATCTAAGGTCTTAGGTTCCTAAGGATTAGATCCAAATCCAGGGATTAGCAAAAAGTTGAAATTAAAAAAAAAAAAAAGAACTACATAATTCTCTGCCTAGGTTCCTCTTCAAACCCTCCATCCAACCAAAGAAATGGCTTTAATAAATATTTAACCTATAACCTTGGCTTTACCTTCACTATAACATCAACTTTATAACGCTTTTGAATCATTTCTTCAGTCATTACTTTAGGCCCCTGAGCAGGTGAAATTAAGATCGAGTCCATGGTTTTTGGGCAGCAGTTGAATCCTGGTTCTGTAAATCTTGTATTTTCTGTGATAAAGTGGTGGTATGAGTTGATTGTATAGTTACCGTAAGATAATGGAAATGATTTCATGATATCAGAGGTGGTAATTAAGCAGTAACTCCACTGGAAACCATGGCATTTAGATAATCACATATTAATGGTGTGTAATGCACTACCTCCCAAAATGCTAACCATGCAGTTAATACAGATTATGGAAGGATAACGGTATAATTGTAATAGAGCATTACATAACATCATCTTATTTTGGTACTTTGATTACTTGCGATAAATGGATGCTTATTTTAAAAGTTGTAAGGATTTTCCTTATGATGTTTTATTACAATGATTACCTCTTTCCTGGTCACTAAATGGCAAAGAATGATTGATGACTATAACAAGGAGGTTGTATTCAACTACTATGAATCAAAACTGCTCTTCAAAAATCCTTTAACTTGCTGATTGAGTCTGTGTATGTGGGTTTGCATATAAAACTGTGTATATATATTTAAATATATAGAGAAATGTACCTACATATAAGGAGTAAATATATACAAAATATACATTTTAGAACGCTATTAAAATTCTTTTCTTTTTTTGGAAGACCGTGTAGAGAGGTGAGTTTATATTAATAAAACACACACCTGATGCAACACCACTGCGCAAATTTTAGCTGCTAACTAAAAATGGCGAGACACGTGATCAATTGCATCGTGTGTGTGAAATAACTACGCTCCAACTCCAGAAACAGGCTAGCCCCACATCCATACATTTTAAGAGGAATAAAATAGTCTACTATCATTTTAGAAATATCAGTCATTATATTAGAGTATGTTCAGAGGATGATTCCAGTTCTAAAGTAACAATGTTTCTGAAATAAGCTTTCTACATTCAATGGTATTATAGAAGTATTTCCCTCTGAGATGCTCTTATACCTTCAGCTAGTATGGAAAGTATTAACAAAAAATTAGCCGGCACTAATATTAATTCCATTATTTGGTACTTCTTTCATTAAAATACTACCTCAGATGTTATGGTAATGAACTTAACGCAACATTTTATAATTGATTTTTATTTTACTGGTAATGCTACATGACTAGATTTTAATTAGAAGTTTTTTCAATAAAAGTTTGTTATACCCATAAATTTTATAATTAAGTTGTTCCAAATGCTAATTCACCTTTTATCTCTTTGGTGAATTTTACCCGATGAGAATCAGTCAGAGGTCTTGGTTGCTCATCAATATTATGAATGTCAAGAACTTCACACATGAACTGAATTACAGGTTGTGCTTTGTAGAAGGCAGTGGCAGAAACTAAGAAGAAAAACACAAATAGTATAAATTAATGTTTCCTTAAAAAATTCAGAAACAGTATCAGGCTCCATGATAATGAACTAATTATAGAGTTAACATTATCCTTTATGTATACTTACATACATATAAAAATATTTTCCAATTAAGCAGTTTCAATTTGATCTCTGACTGCAAGACAAGCACAAGAACAGAAAAGCTAAACACTACAGTTCTTATAATCTATCTCTTTTCACCATGGTAATTGAATCATTTCATTCTCTACTACATGTACAGAGAAGTGTTCTGGGTGTGAGACAAGGCCTGTAAAAGGACAAAGAAAGCCTGAGCTCCTTAGCAAATGAAAAGATTAGGTATTGTTTCTTAAACAAAGCATTCCATGCCACTCCAGAGTGTTTTTTTCTAATGAGAGCTTTCCCTGTCTTGTACAGATTTGAGAAGACAGCAGTATTAAGTGTTATTAATACTAATGCAAGCTATAGTTAGTAATAATAGTAAAGAGCATCTGCCTAAATGTTATGTAGCTACAGTTGAAGTTTTCTAATAGTCAATCAGCATGATTTCTTAATGTTGTGTTTTGCAACTGGAAGAACATCACAAATGGCTGGTAGATCACTTTCACGTATTTCTTAAACCCATACTTACTGACTGCTATTATATGCTATAAAGACAGTAGGGATATAATGAAAAGTAAAACCAAAATAGACAATAAGCTACATGCTGTATTATTTTCCTTCTTAAAAAAACATGCCCACTGTCTGCTAAGTGTAAACTTTTTATGTGGTGCTCTTTTTCTCCCTCTACTTGGTTTAGGATTGTATGTCCTCCACAAACTATCCCTTAAATATTCGTCTTCTAGAAGAATATTTATCAAGTCTTTAATAGCAGTTATCTAAGGATGTGTGTGGGTGGTAAAGCTACTGTAGATACTTTTTCCTCCTTTTATCTTTAAATCTTCATTTTTATAGTGAGCACATATTCTCTTTTTCTTTATTATAAATTCAAATAATATATACAGAATAAAGACTTCCTCCAGTCTCCAAGTAACCATTGTTGGTAGGTAAGTATGTGTGGATATATCGTGTTCTTCTGATGAGCACTTACAGAGATAAAATGTACACACAACATTTTTTAAAATGAGAACAATGGTCTATGGCTTATTTAATTATGATTTTTTAAATTAATGACATGTCTTAGAGATCCTTCCACGTCATAACATTCTTTACAATGGCTTCATTTTATTCTACGGTTTGGTGCATAATAATTAAGTAAATACACAGACCCTTTCCCTCAGTGAAAAAGAACACAAATGATAAAACATTAGAAACACTATTTTGGGCTTTGATTTCTTTTTTCTCATTATATAACTTATAGATTGATCTATACGTACAAATATGGAACTGTACCATCATTAATTACAGCTGCAGTACATCTCATTGCATGGATGTATCCAATAATTCAAGTCCCTAATAATGAATAGTTACGGTGGTTTTGTTTTTTTACTAGCACAAAAAATATTCCAATGAATGGCCTACGTGTGCGTTCATGTACATGCATGAGCACTTCTCTAGAAGATTTAAGAGGAATCAATACTCAGTGCTCAAATTCCATCCAAATAAACTTTAGAAACACCTCCACAATTTCAAATACTTAAAAAAGGAGAGACTGATAAGATTGAATTAGCATTCTGGATATTTGATTCAAATCCAAAGTAGTTTTTAAAATGCATATATTGCCCTAGCCAGGTGGCTCAGTTGGTTGGAATGTCTTCCCTGCACCAAAAGGCCACAGGTTCCCCCATCAGGGAGGCAATGGGAGGTAACCAATTGATGTTTCTCTCTTGCATTGATATTTCTCTCTCCCTAAAATTAATAAACATATCCATGGATGAAGATTTTAAAAAATGTATACATTATATTCTATTGAAAATATATGGTGGTTACCAGAGAGGAGGAGGTGGGAGGATGGTAGAGGGTAAAGGGGACCAATATATGAAGATGGAAGATGATTTGACCATGGGTGGTGGGTACACAATACACAGATTATGTATCATAGCTACATACACTTGAAACCTATATGACTCTATTAACCAAGGTCACCCCGATAAATTTAATAAATAATAAAAAGAGGGAAAACTGTTCTTGTGCACTGAAAAAAGGCTGGCAGGACACATACCAAATAAGCACATATTGTTTCTAGGTTAATTTTTAAGAAGTAAATAAAGGAAAATAAACATGGTAAGTAACATGTTTGTCTTTCCTTTAGTCCTAGATAAATTTTCTTCACTGGATTACTGTAATGCTAGCTTTCACAACCAATGTGTCCTTACATCAGAGTTGAAACTACAGAACAAACATTTATCCTATTTAACATTCTATTATTTTTCCTTACTATGTATCCCACTACACTTCCTAATCATTTTACTGCTTACCATCTTCTCTAGAAGAAATGTGCGCATCTGAGGTGACAAACTTAGTGGTGCCCAGCCCCTGCACACCTCCTCTGTGGCCCATGGTGGCTGTTCCTCGCCAGAGCCCACGTGGGACCCAGGCCAGGAGGGATTGCTGAGGTGGGTCTGGGCGGTGGCGATCCAGACACTGAGTGTGTCGGCATGGACACGGAGCAGCGCAGAGATGAAACAGTCCACGTTTTAAATCGCGAGGGTGAAACATTAACAACCAAAGGAAAAGTCGGTGACTCTCTGCTAGATGTTGTGGTTGAAAATAATCTAGATAGTGATGGCTTGGGTGCATGTGAAGGAACCTTGGCTTGCTCTGTCACCTCATCTTTGAAATGCACATATACGAGAAAATAGAAGCAATCTCTGATGACAATGGCATGCTTGATCTGACGTTCGGCTAACAGATCTCGGTTGGGTTGCCAAATCTGACAGTCTATGTAAGAAATGACTGTTCAAGTGCCTGATGCCATGGCCAGTGCCAGACAATCTACTGAAATGGGCAAGAACTCCTAGGATAGAATAAATACGAATATTTTCAAAAAGTTAAACCTATTTTATATAAATATTATTTTTAAATATAATTAAATGAGAGCACGGATGAATGGGTTTACTATTATGGACAGCTTTACCACTGTAATTCACCTTGTATAACTACTGAATTTTGTAGTTTGAAAGTATGTAATCTTTATTTGGTTAAAATATAAAAAGGAAATCAAATATTAGAAAACAGTATAATAAAATGTTACATATTTTACCTTGTTTGTTTAGCAACTTCAGCAAAATGTTTTCACATAAACCCTGTGCCTACTTCCCTCTACAGCAGGTTTAAAAAGGCATTACTTATTACCCCTGTTAGGTGTGCGTGAAGGCAGAGCTCTAAAATGCATTGTCTGTGGCCACGGAGTGAGTTTGAAAACCTGCACTAGAACCCGCATCTAGAGCAAGTTACATGTTCAGACTGAAACTGGAGATATTATGAATATCTTATTTATAGTAGCCATTAAGTGTGAATGTGTATGGGTGGCACTCTGTGAATTGATTAATTTCAAAGACAGTTGTTACTGTATAAATGTTTCAAAAAATTTTTAAAAAAAGCTCTTACAAAAGATGGGTTGAGTACAGCAGAATTAGGTATGAGTTTCAATGAACAAAAATCTGCTTCTACATCTCCTGGTCGAATCCTTAACATTTTATAAACCTACATGTATATGTATTTTATTCCTTCCCCTCTCATAAATTAGCCAATTTTAATTAAAAATGTTTATATTAAACCTTAAAAAAATCTTTTAACAAAATATACCACATTAATGTGTTAAAGGAAATAAGCATACAATCATTTCCACAGATGATGCCCCCCCCAAAGCATTTGATAAAATTCAGTACCATAGCTAATACTCTCACTGTACCAGGGTTAGAAGGGAACTTTCTTAATTTGATAAAAGTTATCAATCAAAAATCTATGGCAAGTTTGACTTCAGTTGATAGGAAGTCCTAGTTAGCATAGTAATTCAAGTTAAAAGAAATAAAAGGTAAAGAGAATGGAAAGGGAGAAACAAAATAATTATTCTCTGCAATACGACTGATTACACAGAAAGCCCAATAATCTACAGATGAATTACAGGATTAATGAGAGAGTTCAGCAACGTTGCTAGATTTAAGATCAACATATGAAAATATATTACATTCTTACACATTAGCAACCACTTTAGAATGTAATAAAAACTTAAAATCACAACAAAAAACATAAGGTAATTTAAATGTAATCCAAACAAAATATGTATAAGACCTATACAAGTAACAGGTATCTTTACTATTGAAAGATATTACAGAAGGTCTAAATACATGAATATAACTGATTCATGTAAATTATCTCCAAATTAGTCTGCAATTTCAACCAAAATACCAACAGGGTACAACCCCCACAACCTCTGCAACTTAAGAAGCTGATACTAAAATAAATATGAAAAAGCAATAAAACAAATAATCAAGATAACGTTTAATAAGGTCATATCATTCATCATTTTTTAAATCCTATTCAAATTCAGAGACTGTAGGGACAAACACACAGACCAGCTGAATAGACCTGAAAGCCTACAGCATGCTCTATATAAAAGCAAATTCCTATTCAGAAAACTAAGTATGAAAAGAAAGACTTTAGAGGAAACACTAGAATACGTTAATCTTGGAGGTAAGAATTTCCTAAACAAGATGCAAAACTACAAAACGTTAAAACTGTAAGAAAAAAGATACCATAAATAAAGCGAAAAAACCTCAACCAACCAACCAGCCCATAGATTGGTAGGGAATATGGGTAATAGATATAACAAATGATTAGTATATGAGATATTTAATGAGTTCCTAAAAGTTAAGTAAAACAATAATAGTGGCAGGCATTTCAAAGAAGAAAAAAATCTAAATGTCAAAAACATAAATTTTCATTATTTTTCTTTTTAGTAATAAAGGTAATTATGTGAAAACACATTTTACATTAATCAAGATGGGCAAAAAATTTCAAGAGCAGTAACCCAAACTGACAAGCCAATGAAAGAAAGTTTTCAAAAAGATTATAGGAATATCTAGTAAATTTAAAGATGGGCATAATTTTTACTCAGCAATTTCACTATATTGTAATATATAGTCTAGAGAAATTCCTACCTGCAAAAGGAGATATAAATAAGAATGCTTATTGTAGCGTTGTTTATAATAGTAAAGAGAATTAAAACAACCTAAATATCAATTGAATGGGTAAATGTGTAGTATATTCATCGTACAATTCAAGTTAATGGGCAGGTACAAGATTTCAGATAAATAAAATTGAGACATAAAGTACAGATATTTATTTGAGAGGATTTTGGTGGAGGTAAGATTATTTTCAACTAGTTAGATTGCTAGAATCTAGATATGCACAAATAAAAACTAAGGAATTTTTTTTTTAATTTACAAAAATTGACTAGATATCTAGAATACCAGTGAGACAGTCTTTCAATTTGTGAACAGAGCATATTTCTGAATTTATAAAGGTCATTTAAATTTCATTAAGGTTTTATAATATGCCCTACAATTCTCATGTATCTCTCTTTTTTTAAGATTTTATTTATTTACTTTTAGAGAGAGGGGAAGGGAGGGAGAGATAGAGGGAGAGAAACATCAATGTGTGGTTGCCTCTCATGCGCTCCCTCCTGGGGACCCAGCCTGCAACCCAGGCATGTGCCCTGACTGACAATTGAACCAAGGACCCTTTGCTTAGCAGTCCTCCCTCAATCCACTGAGCCACGCCTCTCATGTATCTTTCAATAATAGATTAGTAAATTTTGTTACTGTTGGAAATGTATCCTTTCATTTTTTGTCACTAACTGTTGCACATTTGTTTTTCAAACTAGATTTATTCTTCTTTTCATTGATAGCACTGTTAGGATAATAAAAAAAGGACAGGCTTAGAAATAAAATAGATTTTAATCTTAGGTCTAGCACTTACTAATTTTTCTGAATTTCTATTTGTTCATCTGTAAAATGAGAAAAATACCGACTACTCATAGCATTAAGGCAGAGATTCAATGTAAGGTACCTACTTGTGCCCAGAAGATGACAGCCTAATAGAGCTCCTTTTCTCATTTTTGAAGAACTGTCTACTTATGCCCTTTGCTTATTGATCTATTTAAGTTTTTAAATCTTTTTTACTGTTATTCAAGTACAGTTGTCTCCTAACCCCCATGATCTACTTGTTTTTTAAATAACTTTTAAAAAAATACTTATTTATTTTTACACAGAGGGGAAGGAAGAAAGAGATGGAGAGAAACATCAATGTGTGTTTGCCTCTTGTGCACCCCCTACTGGGGACCTGGTCCATAATCCAGGCATGTGCCCTGACTGGAAATCGAACTGGTGACCCTTTGGTTCACAGGCTGGCACTCAATCCTGAGCTATACCAGCCAGGGCTTAAGTCTTAATTCTAGGCAAAATCATTTTGTCAATGTAAACTCCTTAAAGGAGTTACATGAGAGAATGTTACACAAAGGATATTAGGATTCTTAAGTTTGCTTTTCACTGTGTTGAACCTAAAAGTTTCTGTTAAGACACAGCTAAAATAACAGATGTGAAAAAGAAAATAATAAGTATTTACCATAGTTAAAATAACTAGAAATAGATGTATCAAAATGAGTCTAGGTCCAAATGAATAGTATAAAACGAAGCAGTAATTAATGTTGGATCCTGGCAAAAATATAACAATTATACTTTAAATGCTGTACATACTTTTCCTGAGAGTTTACATGGTATGACTATTATCTGCCTCAATTTATTTTTTTAAAGGATTTTGTTTAAACAAAGAGAGGAAGGGAGGGAGATGGGGGGAGAAACATCAATGTGTGATTGCCTCTCGCATGCTCCCAATTGGGGACCTGGCCTGCAACCCAGACATGTGCCCTAACTGGGAAATAAACTGGCGCTCAATACAATAAGCCACACCAGCCAGGGCATCTGGCTGAATTTTATAGTTTACTTCCATGACTCTGAAGGTTTAAGAACAGAAATTAAGAGCACTCATTCATTACGCAATGCCTTTTTATGGAAGTTAGTGAGCACTTTTGAGGCGACATTACACATCTTTGCATTTTATATTACTGCCTAGCAAAATATTAATGATATTGTAACCAGAGATACTGAAAAACTGTTTAAGTTTTTTAAATATAAAGTGTCACATATTTACTAAAGTATCTAAAACATGTGTGCCACTTACAAAACAATAAAGTGAGTACCATATAACCAGCATTCATATCAAGAACTAAATATTGCCAGTACCCTAGAAGCATTTCCCTAGCTCCTTCTCAACTGACTTCCTCTCTCCTCTAAAAGTAACCAAAATCCTGGCTTCTATGGTAATCACTTCCTTTTCTCCACAGATTTACAACGTAAGTACAGATCCCTAAACACCAGTTTAGTTTTCCTAGTTCTTGAACTTTATATAACTGGAAACATAAAGCATGTATTCTTCTTGAGACTGTTGTTAAAGATTGTTTCTAAATCATGTATATTAATTAAATGTAACAAGTTTCTTCATTTGCATTGCTCTAACACTTTGTTGAAGAAATATACAACTTATCCATTCTAATGCTGGTGGATGTTTGTGTTGGTACTTTGGTTACTAGAATAATGTTACAAACATTCTTACAGATGGTCTTTTTTGATGCACATACACATACAAGTCTCTAGTATGTAGGAGAACTGCGGAGCCATAATCATGATGGATGTATATCTATAACTTTTCTGGGTGACGCCAAACACTTCTGAAGTGGTTTTAACAAGCGACCCTCTCACAAGCAGTGTGTGAGAATCACTGTTGTGCCACATTTTCAATAACTGTTAGTATTGTCAGACTTTTAGAATTTCTGGTGGGTGTGTAGCAATGCCACATTATAAAAAAACTTGGGGATATAATTTACATGCAATAGAATGCATCTTAAATGTGAAGTTCAATGATTTTAACAAATGTACATAATTATGCTAATACCACCCCAGTTGAGACAGAACATTCATAACACCCCAGAAAGTACTTTCCTGCCCCAATGTAATCAGTTCCTCCCACTTACAGCTGCCCCACACAACCATTTATCTTATTCCCTTTAGAAAGATTAACTGGTTCCAGTTCACATAAATGGAATTATACTATATATACCATTTTGTGTCTGGCTTCTTTTGAACATTTTAGCTAAGATTCATCCATATCATAGTATAAATTAGTGGTTAGTTCTTTTTTCTTTTCTTTTTTTTTAATGTTCGTTGACTCTGGAGAGAAAGAGAAACATCTTTGTGAGAAACATTAATTGGCTGCCTCCTGCACGTGCCCTAATTAGGGACTGAACCCTCAATTTAGGTAGGTACTCCAACCAGGAATTGAACCAGCAACTTTCTGGTGTATGGGATGACGTTCCCACCAACCGAACCACACTAGCCAGGTGGTAGTTAGTTCTTTTTAATTGTTGGGTAGTATTTCTAGAAACAAATTCATGTTCCTCCATTCACCTGTCTTGTTGGATATTAGGGTTGCTTCCAGTCTCTGGTTATTATGAACATGTACACATACGTGCACAAATCTTTGTATTGATCTATTTTTCATTTCTCTTGGGGAAAGACCTAGGAACGAAACTGGTGGGTCATATGGCAAGAGAATGTTTAACCTTAAAATATGCCAAACTTTTTTTCAAAGTAGTTGTGTAATTTTTCACTACAATTTCCAGTTGCTCCACTTAATATTCCTAGTTTTTTAAAATTTAGCTGCCAATCTAGCGATTGTGAAGTGGTATCTCATTGTGGTCCTTACTGGCATTTCTCAATGACCAATGATGATTAGTATCTTCTCAAGTACTTATTGGCCAATTCATGTATTTTCTTTTATGAAGGTGTCTGCTTTTGACTACTTTTAAAAATTGTCTGAGTTATTCATTTTTCATATATTCTGGGTACAAGTTTTTTGTACCGATATGTTTTGCAAAATATTTTCTCCTGGCAGTAGCTTGCCTTTTCATCTTCTTAAGTGTTCTTAGGAGAGGGTTTTTATATAGAGGAGGTTTCCAATATACATGAAGAAATCTGCCTACTCCAAGGACATGAACGTTTTTCCCTGTTAGAAATTTCCCAGTGTTAGCTTTTACGTTTTGGACTGTGATCATACTTTGAGTTACTTTTTGCGTATGGTGTAAAATAGGGGTTGATGTTTATTTTTTTCATATAAATATCCAGTTTTTCTAGAGTCATTTGAGGTTCCCCCCAATGAATCATGTTGGCCCCTTGGTCAAATATCCATTAAACCATAGGTGTTCTATTTCTGTAGCTATTCTAACTGCTTCTCAGCCTTTTGGCTAAGATTAAGTGTTGTATCTGTAGCTATTTTGTAGCCATCTTTACTCCTCTTTTTCTAACTGTAGCTTTAAAGTATGTCTTTTTTTCTTTTTAAATCCACCTAAGGGAAATTTTTTTTCATTGTTTTTGGAGAGAGAGAGAGAGAGAGGAAGAGAGAGAAACATCAACTGGTTGCCTCCCATACACACCCAGTCTAGGGAACTAATCCACAGCCATTCGGTTACAGGACGACACTATGACCAGGTCACAATGGCCAGGGCTAAAGCTTGTCTTGAAATCAGGTAGTATAAACCTCCAACTGTTTTTCAGGATGGCTTTGGCTATTCTAGGTTCTCTGCATCCCCATACTAATCCTAAGAATCAGATTATCAATTTCTATCTTTAAAAAGCTTTATAAAATGTTAAGATTGTGGTGATCTAATAGATCAATTTGGAGAGAATGGACATCTTGAATCTTCTGGTCCACAAACATGGTACTTCTGTTTATTTTTTATCTTTTTCAGGAATGCTTTAGAGCTTTCAATGCAGAAATCCTGCATGTCTCTTTAAATCGATTTTTGTCATATTACTGTAAATGGTATGCATACTTTTCCATTTTCCCAATTGTTGATTGCTGGTATTATTTCGTTATATTTCTAATGTGAATTTTTGTTTATGTAACTAATATTTTGTGACCTTGCTAAATTCATCTATTAATTCTAAAGGTTGTTTTTTTTTGGGGGGGCAGATTCCTTAGGATTTCATACGTAGGTAATTACATCTTCCATAAAAAGAGATACTTTTGTGCTCGCTTCGGCAGCACATGTACTAAAATTGGAACGATACAGAGATTGGCATGGCCCCTGTGCAAGGATGACACACAAATTCGTGAAGCGTTCCATATGAAGCGTTCCATATTTTTAGGAACACGCCAAGGCACGTCGTAAATACATTAGCCAAGATTCAAATGAAGCAGAGAATCCTAGAAGCAGCAAGGGATAAGGGGAGTCACCTACAAAGGAGTTCCCATCAGACTGTCAGCTGATTTCTCAAAAGAGACCTTACAGGCAAGAAGGGGCTGGAAAGAAGTATTTGAAATCTTGAAAGGCAGGGACCTACATCCAAGATTGCTCTATCCAGTACAGCTGTCATTTAGAATGGAAGGGAAGATAAAGTGCTCCTCAGATAAGGGCAACTTCAAGGAGTTCATCATCACCAAGACCTTATTATATGAAATGTTAAAGGGACTTATCTAAGAAAAAGAAGATCAAAAATAGGACAGTGAAAAGACAGCAAACTCACAGCTATTAAGAACTACACCTAAAACAAAAGCAAACTAAGCAAACAATAGAACAGGAACCAACCACAGAAATGGAGATCACATGGAGGCTTAGCAACAGGGGAGTGGGAGGAGGAGAGAGGCGGAAAAGGTACACAGAATAAGTAGCACAGATGGTGGGTAGAAAATAGGGGGAGGGCAAGAATAGTGTGGGAAATGTAGAAGCTAAAGAACTTATAACACATGGACATGAACTAAAGGGGGGAATGTGGGTGGGAGAGGGTGTGCAGGGTGGAGGGGAATGATGGGGGAGAAATGGGACAACTGTAATAATATAATCAATAAAATATATTTAAAAAAAAAGAGATACTTCTTCCTTCACAATATTATGTCTTTATTTTTCCTTCCGCACTACACTGGTTTGGACCTCTAGCACAATACTGACTGGAAGTAGTGAGAGCAAGTATCTTTGCCCTGTTCTTGATCTTTCGGCAAAGGCATTAAATCTTTTCACCATCTACTATGATGATGCTTGTATATTTTTCTAGGTGCTTTGATCAGGTTGATCAAGTTTTTCTTTTTATTGCTAGTTTGTTGTAAATTTTTGTCATGAGAATATTAAAGTGTGTTAAATGATTTTTTCTGTTGAGAGGATTTTATTAATATTGTTTCCTCAGGTATCAGTATCAAAGGTATACTAGGCCTTATAAAATTGAATTAAAAAGCCTTTCCTCTTCTTCTGGTTTCTGAATTTGTGAAAGATTGCTATTCTTTGTCTTAAATGTTAGATAAGATTCATCAATGAGATAATTTGGGATGGGTTTTCTTTTAGAAAAAATTATGAATTCAATTCCTTTAATAGATACTAAGCTATTCAGAGAAAATTTTTATAAAGTTGTGTTTGTTATCAAATTAATTGGTATGAAGTTGTGCGTAACATTTTATTAACCTTTAAATTTTGAAGGATCTTTAGTGACACCCCCTTCTTTCATTCCTGATTCTTGTAATCTATTCTATTTTTCTTCATTAGTATTGATAGAAATTTAATTTTATTAATATTTTAAAAATAACCACCTTTTGGCTTCATTCATTTTCTGTACTGTTTGTTTTCTATTTAAATTTTGCTCTGGTTTTTATTATTTCTTACCTTCTATTACTTTGGGTTTAATGTGTTCTTTTTCTAGTTGAAGACAAAAGCTTTGTGTGGTAGCCAGTCTCCAAAATGGCCCCTAATAAGTCTTGTCTTGTGAGATTTGCACCTTTTTCTAAGTCTCTTCTACACTAAACATATCTGATCTGTGTCACCAACAGGATATTATAAAAATGGCAGAATGTAACTTTCACAGCTAGGCCTTAATGCCATTAACAGCTTCTCTTTTGCTCGGTCAGGATTACTCCAGAGAAAGCCAGGTAAAACATTATGAAGACACAACCAGCCCTGTCGAGAAGTCCAGAGGAAAGAAATTAGGCCCCTTCAGTGCAACTGTTACCGAGTGAGTTTTACAGATGTCAAACAAGATTTAATTATCCACTTAAATACTGATTAAGTGCCTACTAGACAGGGACTCCTTCATGGGCTGGAATTTAGAGAGACAAAACTTCTGCCTTGTAAGAATAGATCCTGGGTTAAGGTTAAAGACTAACCCGAAGGAGTGTATTTCATTCCTTCCCCAAACTCCAGTATAATTATAGTGAGGAATTAAAAAAAAAAACCCCAAAGACATAAATCTAGAAGGAGGGAAGAAAACAATAAGTGTGCCAATATTTTAGAAGATGAAAAGTGAACAAGTTGTAACTGACACAGCAGATTAAAAAAAAAAAGAAATTGGAAGCCAGCTATGTCAGAAATAAGAAACAACTACCTTTACACTATAGAATCCTTAAAAGGCAGTACTAGGTACCTCTGAAACTGGTGACAGAAGGATGGGTTGATATTAAAAAACAGAGAAAAACTGTTTGAGAAATGGGTAAAGTCCTGGATCCCTTGTCTAGCTGCACATTACTGAATGATTGCCCCTTCCTTCATCCCTGTGTAAGTCTGGAGGTTTATTCTCTGGAAAAAGTAAAAGGCTGTTTGGAAAGAGGATATCAGGTACAACTGAGGGCAAACAACTGTACCAAAAACAATGGATTAAATAAGTAAAAATATTAAATACAGACAGACATTCCCTAAGCCAGAATCCCCAACTTGGCCTCCAGAAGGCAGGCAATCAGACTGTTACCCTCAGCCAGGTGTTCGGAAGACTCATGCTTGGGTAACTTGTTTAGTCTAGAGGAGAGACCGTAAGGTTCTAATATTGTAGGTTCCCCAACAGCAGCTGACTGAAATCACCCAGTGAAGAAGCTCAATGTCAACAGGCCCCACCAATGCATTCAAAATTTCTAATCAGTATTTATATTCCCACTGAATCACAAGTAAATAGTCAGGGATACTACATATTTGAGGAAAACCTCCAAAATGGAAGACAGATTTAAATAAAAAAAAAATTGGGGGGGGGCATGTAAGCATGTGCAGGAAAAAGAAACACCAAAATAAACTATTCTCAGAGCTAAGAGAGGATACATTTATGAAACAAAAATAGTATGCTATACTGGAACACTCAGAAAAAAAATCTTAGAAATTAAAATATCACAGCAGAAAAAAAGTGAACATTTTCCATGAAGTAAAGCAAAACAAGGAAAATAGTAAGACAATAAATGTATGACGATGGATATACACTTAAAATGGGTGATTTCTATGATATGTAAATTGAACCTCACTGAAGCTATTTAAAAATGGAGCACTGCTTTCAAATTTATGAAGGAAAATTCTTTCCAACATAAATACCCAGCTAAAGTATCATCTAGGTTTGTTGATATATTTTTCCAATGTGTAAAGTGTCAAAAAAACCCCACAAACAACCCTTACCTACTGTGTACTCTTTTCTCATGAAACTTATGAATGTTGAAAAAAGGGAGGTAGAGTTGAAAAAGGACGCAGGAAACAGGAGATTAATTTGAGAGAAAGACAAAATTCCCCAGGGAGATAGTGAAGTGGGATTCCAAGAAGAGAGCTGTGCATCAAATATGAAGGGCATGCCTGACCAGACTGAAACGGTGAATCAAGAAACAGATCTGATGAAGACTGTTACGGAGATTCCTCCAGCTATTATACTGGTTTTCTAATGCGAGCACAGAATGCATAGCCTGATGCAGGTATCTGTACTTGGCCCTGCTTGATCTCATGTTGATCAAGTTCCTGCCATGCCTGCCTGAAATCAGATTCTCATTTCACTCTAAAGAAATGTTCTCTTTTGATCTACTTCTGAGAAGACTAACAGGAATATTATAAAAATAAAATTATTTCTTTATCTTCAAAGACCTCATGCCTGAACTAAAGACAAACATATGAAGCAAGCAACACCAACAGTGATTAATAAATTACCCAAAATCTCTTTTCCTTACAAAGAACTTTTGACTCAGCCAGAATAAATTACAATTACTAAAATTTACAACCATTTATATTTTCTGACTACTTTGTACTAGAAGCAAAACACACAGTGAATATGTTCATAGAAAGCTACCTTTTACTGCAAAGCACAAAAAAGTAAATGAAAATAATATTCTCAAATTAAATTCGTCTGTCAGAAATCTTGCTTCTTAAGGGATAATGTGAAAAGCTGTGACGATTGAGAACATAAGCTTTGGAGTCAGAAAAGCTGACCTCTATCTTTTAAATATAAACTATACGATCTTGAGCCTTAAATGTAAACTACGGTTACATTTAAGTATAGGTTTTATAGGTAATTAATGTAAATATAAAATGTAAACTACGTGACCTTTAGAGAGAGAGAGAGAGAGAGAGAGAGAGAGAGAGAGAGAATCACTTTAGAGAAAGTTTAGAGATTTCACTCTCTAAATGTCAGTTGGGGGTATCACCTAACTCATATAACTGTGATGGGGTTTATACGAGATAATTTATGTAAAAACCCCTTAGCATTCTATCTGGTATGGTAACAGGTAAATACGAATATCTCCTTAAGGAAGGTACAACTAATAAATACCAATTCATTGTGATGCTCTTAAAATGTGTGAATTACAATAGTAAAGTGAAAGCTGGAAATGAGTTTGGCCTAAAAGCAGGCTAAACTAAGAATAAATTCCGCATTTCACTGAATCTAAGATGCCAATGAAGGTAGGGTTTATCAATATTTTATGTAACTTAAAAAAGAAACCTGCCAATTAAACTATGACAATTAAACCATCAACAATAAGACATCTGCCAATTTCAGAGATGAAGAAACATGAAAAAATTTTGTGTCTTAAATTGGTAAAATCAAGTAAGCTTAACTTTATTTTAACAGGTAGTTGAGAGTTAGGATATTAAGTACCATGAAAATAATCATTTTGCAGACAAGATTAAGTCACACAATTAGAATTAAACTGCTCTCTTTCTTAGAGTACTCTTCCATGCTTATCTCCGCCAGTTTTACCTAGCTCCCAGCTGTCACTTCCTCAGAGAAGTGTTCCTCTGAGAGGACTAGAATGGACCTCTCTGTTATATGCTTCCATTGCACTGAGTACTTCTTTACAGTACTCACATTACGGAATACCAGTCTTCTCCAGTAGATTTCAATATGGGCTGTTTTAAAATCAGTGTAATATACCAAGTGCAAGGGTTGCAAAATCAGTATCACACAAAAACAAAAAAGAAAATGTAAGCAAGTAAGGTAGTCAGTGCAGTATTTTCACTCATTTTTCAGAGCGGCATTGCCTATTACTACAATTAAAAAATTAACACACTTAAAATTTTAGGTTTTATTTCCATTTTGTTAAGATATCATATAGGTCTTTAAAAGTAGCATCAATCTTCTGATTTCTTTGCTTCACAATGGCACAGTAAGTTATCCATAGACTTTGTTTACACAAATGAACATACTGTCAAATTTTCTTGAAATACGTAGCCTTGCAGGTCTATCTCTTCTCCCTACCCTAACCAACTCATTCCATTCCTCTTCTTTCTTTCTACCTAAAGGGAACTACTATCTTGAAATTGGTATGTATTGGTCTCATCTAGGTTTTGTTGATTTTACTGCATTTGTATATACCCAGTTTATACTTCTGTTCTATTTTAAATTATTGCATAAATAACATATTCTTTTGCTATATGCTTTGCCCCTAACTTTGTTTTCAATACTGATACATGCAGATCTGGCTCATTCATTCAACTGTTACAGTATATATTATTATATAATAGTATATAACAATTTATGTAATCATTCAGAATGTTTTCTCATCCTGCTTGCTATTAATAGGAATTAGACTGTTTCCAATTTTCTGCTATTACAAATAGTACCTCAGGCACATTATAACAGACATATCTATGATATACTATGGATTTTAAGACACATATAATGTCATCTTTAAAAAAAGATTTTATTTATTTCTAGAGAGAGAAGGAAGGGAGCTAGAGAGGGAGAGAAACATTGATGTGAGAGAGAAACATCAATTGTCTGCCTCTTGTATGCACCCTGACAGAGAACTGAGCCTACAACCCAAACATGCACCTTGACCAGGGAATTGAACCTGTGACCTTTCGCTTTGTGGGACAAGGCTCAACCCACTGAGCCACACTAGTCAGGGCTGTAATTTCATCCTCACTTCATCTTTTCTAGATATTAAAAACTGCTCTCCAAAGTAGTATCAAATCACACTTGTACCTGCGGTGCATGAGAGTTCCTTTTATTTTATCCTCACCAACATTTGACATAGGACTTTAATTTTTACAAATCTGATGGGTGTGAAATGGCAATGTATTGATTTCATTTGCATTTTCCTGATTACTAGTGAATCTGACAATCTGACTTTCATGCATTTATTGGCCATCCGGGTTTCCCCTTTTGGGAAGTGCTTTTCTATTAATCTGTCCTTATGAAAATATTCTCCTAGCCTTTTAACTTTATTGTGTCATTTATGATATACAAGTTTTCAATTTTAATGTAGCCAAGTTTATCAGTATTTTATGATTTATAATTTTGTATTTTCTTCAATGTTAGAGATAGATTTTTATTTTCCTAAAAGAACTTCAAAGTTCTGCTTTTCAAATTTAGAGCCTGTAATCCACCTAGAAAGAAATTTGGGGTATGATGTGAGATGAATCTATTTTTTTCATACAGTTAACAACTGTGTAAATACCATTAATGAAATATTCTGCTCTTTTGTTAAGGATTTGAAATGCCACCTTAACATTTACCAAGTTTCCATATATACATGTGGTTTACTTATTAGGCTCTGTATTCTGCTTCAATAATCTGTCTGTCCCTTCACTTAAATGGAGTATGCTATAATTATTATAGTTTTAAAGTAAGAAGGGCAATTCCTCCCTCTTTACTCTTTTTAAAAATTATACTGGCTTTTAATATAATACTGATCATATTTTTCGCAAGTAAAATATAACAGATTCTCACAAATGTTTTAAATATCACCAAGGACAGATGAATAGGGATACAGTGGTAACACATTGATCAGTTTACCTTACATTAAACTGGTTTACAAATGTGAAAAATTATACTGGCTTTTCTTGGTCATTAATTTCTTCCTATAAATCTTCATACTGACTTATCAATAAATCCCTATTGAGATTTTACTTAAAATTACATTTACAGATTAATTTTGGGAGAACTAACATCAAATTGAGTCTTCTCAATAAGCCTAATATATTTCATTCAGTATTTCTCTTATGTCTTTTAATAAAATTTGCATTTTAGAGACCTCTCAGAAATTTTTTATTTCTGTGTACCTCCTTTTCAATACAAGTTCTTGATCTCATCATATTTGTTAGAGCTCAGCTAAGACATCACTTACATCTACAAACATTTTTCTAATTTTCCAAGCTCATGTGGATGCTCCTCCTTCATGTTCTTGGTTTTATTTATTCTTTACTTAATACGATCAAGACTTGTGCAAGGCATGGAGGGTACATACACTGGTGAATTAGATTAGCTTCATAAAGCTTTCATTCTAATAGGAGACACAGAACAATTAAACTTGTCATTCAGGGTGACACATGCTATGACAGGGCAAGTACACTGTGCTATGGGAATACATAAGAGAAATACCTAACTCAGACTTGGGGGGTGAAGGGTGTCAAAAACTGCTTCTCAAGGAAGTAACATGTAGACTGAAACCTGTAAGAAGAACAGAAGTTAGCAAACACAATAGTGACTAAATATCACAGCACTGACATCCTTGTCTCACTCTTGATTTTGTTGGAAAAGCTCCCACTGCTTAACTGTGATATCATCTACTCTTTGAATGTTTCCTCCCTTGGCTCCCTTGACACCACTTTTTTGGCTCTCAGACTGACTGCAACAATCATCAACTGTTCACTGGTCCTTTGTCCTTCCTTAAATGCTAGTATTCCCCATGGCATTGTCCTTCTCATTCGTGCTTTCAATCTAAATACTACCCTAAAGAAGTTTTTTCATTTCTGTAGTCCAAGTATAGATTTATATATGGAGGAATCCCAAAATTTTATTTTTAGCTCCTGCCACTACAGATTTTCATACCTGCATTTCTAACTACATACTAAATTTCTCTACCCAGATGTCTCAAAGAATCCTCAAGCTTTAGATTTATTAACATTTGGTCTATTTTTATACATGGTTACACGGCCAACTAACCAGCAACAGCAGATCTACCTCCCATATTCATTTGCACATAACCATTCATACTGGGTATGAATGAGTCACTGCTCTGAATGCACGTTGGCCACTATGTCCTTCTTAGAAGCTAGTTTATAACAAACAGCACAGTTACTGAGCCTGAGATTTGGAAACACGAAGGCTGTTTCAAAGATTGAATAATCACAGAATTTTGCAAGTAAGATATGCTTTTTTTTTTTTTTAATTTTAAAGTATCAGTTTGGCTACAGTACTAGTTGCCAGTTATTCAAACACTAACCTAGGTGTTGCTGTGAAGATATATTTTAGATGTAATTAAAGTCCATAATTTGTTGACATTAAGATTATTCTGGATAATATAGGTGGGCCTCATTCAGTCAGCTGAAAGGCCTTAAAAGCGCGCTTGAGGCTTCTCCAATAGAGAGAGAAAAGAAATTCTACCTACAGACAGCAGTTTCAGCCCATGTCCGTGAGTTCCAGCCTGCCCTAAGGATTTCAGCCTTGCCCAGCTAGCCCCTACAACTGTGTAAGCCAAATCTCTCTCTCTATACATATCTCCTACAGGTTACGTTTCTGTGGTTGAACCTAACAAATAAACCAGGTGTGAGGTTTATTTCCAATAACAATTCCTTAAAAAAATCTAGTAAACCCTCTGGTCTATTCCATTTCCAATCAGTTCCATGTGCTAGTAGTAACTATACCCAGCGTTTTTTCCTGGACATGGTTCTTAAACTTTTTTTTTAAAAAACTTAATCCTTGTTAATATATTCCTTCCTCTCCATCCCACGTTAGACCATCACCATCTCTTACCTGAACTAGTGATTGAAAAAGCCTCCTAACTGGCTTCTCAGATTAGTTTTTTCTCCTCTATCTATTCTCCACACTGCTGCCAGAGGTCTCTTTCTGGAAAACAAATATGATCATGTCACTATCCTTCTTAAAAACCTTTGAAGTCTTCCTACCTACAGGATAGAGGTAAATTTGTTTACTATTTCATGAATTTCTATTTTTAACTCCTATTTCCTTATATTTTTCTTTGCACTTAATTTTCTGTTATTTTTCTAACTTGTTAAGATGAATGGGTCACTAATACTTTTCTTCTTTTCTAATGGGATTCATGGTTTTAAATTCTCTCTAAGCACTGTTTTAGCTAATCATACCAATATGTACATTTTCATTACCCTTCAGTTCAAAATATTAAAAATTTTCATTGTGATATCTTTTACCAATGGGTTATTTAGAGATTATTTATTAATAATATCCAAAGTTGGACTTTAAGTTCCAGTGGGAAAATAGCACCAATTTATTTAATTTTTTCACTTTCCTCAATACATAGCCACAAAAAGAATGTGGCTAATAAAAAGAAGAAAACCCTGTATCTTCAGGGAATCTATACAACAATAAAACCTGAAAATGCCAAATTATAAGTAAATATAGTACCAAGTACTTGGGACTAGCAGAACCTATGTAAGGGAGAGGGACACAAAGTATGAAAGGAGCCTAGTGGGGGAAGAGTAAATTTTCACTCCCAGAAAGACAGGGTGCTATCCTAAGCGGGAACTGCAATGCTTGGAACTGAGTGGGGAAGTCTCAAAAGGAAGTAGAGAAAGGAGATGTAGAAAGTGTCATGAGAGTGAGTGGAGGGTGATTTAGAAGTGACAGATCTCAGATAGGACTACTTTTCCAAAATAAAGGCATGCACTTTTCTTCTCTAATTTCAAACTTACAGAAAGATTAAAAGAATAGTACACAGAACTCCTGTATAACCGTCACAAATTCTCTAATTGTTAACATATGAGCAGGCACTTTAAAAGGCAGGAGCTGAATTAGCAGAAGCTAATGAGGAGCTGGTGGAACTTATGGCTGGTAGTTCACATCTTTTAAACATGTAAATTACTGAAAGGCAAAGGAGATGTGGTTATACTTTGAAGAAAGAACCCATCAGAACAACAGGACAGAGGTCTTGAGCAGGAAACCTGGAAAACTGCCTAGCTCCTAATGTCCTGTCCCACCTCTCCCTCCCACTCCAGTCTCTTCTAATAGGTGGTTTGGAAAAACGAATATGATTTAAATATGAATAACAAAGAAAAATGATAACCATGCAAAGATACCATAAAAAGTCAGCACAACATCCCTGATGAAGAAAACTCAACATAAAAAAATCACAAATTAGATGAAAATTGTAACATTCCTTTTTAATATAAATTCAAAGATTCTTAATAAAGCTGTGATGAAAGACCTCAGATCAGAAATTTAAAAACTCAGGGAAGAGACAGCCCAGTCAACAGAAGGTGAAATAAGCATTGCATAACCAATGAAAGAAATGGAAGAAAAAGATATTTTTTAATTCAAGAAATGAAGACCAAACTATTCAATACAATGAGTACATGGTAAAAATTACACCACAAAAGGCACAATATGGGACAAATAGGATAGAAAATTTTTAAAAGAAAATGATAGATTAAAAAAAAAAACTTGAACTTAACATTTTCAAAGGAAATCCAATGTTTTAAAAATAAAACTGACCCAAAACAGTCAACACTGAGAAATAATCTAGTGAAATAATTATGAAAAATACTTAAAAAAGGAAAATCAAGCTGATATCATTCTTTATCTACTGAACATTCACTGTCAGAAGACAGTGGAAAAATACCTATAAAGTACTCAGGAAAGTATGAATCAATAATTTTATGTCTAGCCAAGCAGTCCTTCATGAATAAGGCTGTAGAGGAATGGTTTTCAATATGCAAAAACTCAGTTCTTATTCATATTAGCCCCTTGAAGAAGTAATGAGGATACAATGCAACCAAGAGATGACAGGACACATTAGAAGACTGGTAACACCAATACAATTATTGTAAATTTAAGGTGAAAACAAGTGAACATACAGGTGACAGAAGGAACTGTAACTGTTATATACTTGAATATTGCAGGGATCATAATACATACAAATAAATGAAATGACAGGAGCAGAGAACATAAAAGTAGAATGAACTCACTGATTGCACCATACAGTAACAGATAGCCAGAGGTGAAGGTCAAGTAGTAAAAAATTAACAAAATTATAAAGAATAAAATAATGCTGTCATGGCTAAAACTAATTAGTAAAGGAGAGGGAGGAAAGAAAAGAAAAGAGTGAAGCTAATATAATTGTAAATTGTTAAAGAAAACAAAAGACACTGCTTTAAAAAAGTATTACTTGAAGTTATAAATATAAAGGCAACCCACTGATAGGGAAAAGAAAACCTTCCTAATACCAAAGCTATCAATTAAAAGGCACAAAACAGACCACTTAAAAATATATGTAATAGAAGATATAAAATAATGTGACACAAAGATGAAACATGTATGTTATTCCTATCTATCTGGCACAACTGATCCATTCACTCACTAACAAAGCTTTGGACTGACCCACAAAGTAAAACTACTCTATGTGGTGGCCAAGATATATTTGTAATTTAGGAAATATAATAAAACTTAAAGGAAATTAAAAATAAATGGATAGGTAAGATTCACAAAAACATGGATTGCCATCCTTTATTTGGATAATGTAAACAGACTTTGGCTCAAAAGTATTAAAAAAAGTCATTTTACCATCGTAAAAGATACTACTCACAATGAAGAAAACAGGTATGTGTGTGTTCTCAAGAATATGGCAGCAACATTAAAAAAGGACAAATGATAGGAGATAAAAGGAGAAATACACAGAAACAGAGTAATAATAGGAAATTTAAATTTATTTCTACCAGTCTGAGAAAACAAGTAAACAAAAATAAATAAGGACATAAATTATCTGAACAACATAATCAAAATGGTTGGGTGGATGGATATTCATTTAACACTATCAAATAATTGAATATACCATATTTTAAAAGATTATTGAACTTTTGTAAAAATTGACCAAATATTAGGCTACAAAAATCTCAACAAATTCTAAAAGTAGAAATACAAAACATTCTCTGATTAAACAACACAACAGAATGAGAAATTTATAACAAAATCAGAAAAAAAAGAGATCTCCAATCTGAAAAATTAGAAAGTCTCTCAAACAACATTGGGTAATAGGGGAAATACAAATAAAATCTGTGCTGTTTCTATAAAATATAATAAAAATACTACATATTGGAAGCTTTGGAATATAGCTAAGACAGTGATGAGAAGAAAATTCAGTTTTAAATACTTTTATCAATAAGAAAAAACAAAAGTAAATGAATTACTAATATAGCTCCAAAAGTTAGAAAAACAACTAAATTAAGTAAAGAAAATTAGAGGAGAAAAAAAGCTAAAAGCAGAATTAAGAAGGTAAAAAACAGAAAGCCAGGGAAGTAAAAAAAATTTTTCAAAATCTCTTTTGCTGAGGGCAGGGGAAAGGGGTAAGTTATCTGCTTAAACTACTACCTCTCCTAACCAAGAGCAAAAGTTAAAAGGACAAAGCAAAACATACAAAATAAGAAATGAGGGTAAACCACAGAAATAGACAAAATTTTAAAATATAAGATACTACTTTATAAAACTCCATACAAATATAGATAAAATAATTTTCTAGTAAGATATAACCTACCAAAACTGAACCCAGAGAGCCTAAACAGACTGACTTTCACACAATAAATGAAGTTTTAAAAGAACTACCTACCTACCAAACAAAATACATAGACCCTAACAGTTTACAGGGAAATTCTACCAAATCTTAAAAGAGCTGATAATTTAAATACTATTTAAAAACTGTTGTACATTTAAAAAAACAAAACTTTTAAATTTTTAATAAAATGTAACATTAATACTAAAATGTGAAAAAGACTGCCCCATAAAAGAGAAGACTGCAGATCAGATCCAGCTTACTTTTGTATTTTAATGAAAAGAAGTACAAACAGAATCCACCATCACATTAAACTCCAGAAACATTAGTATAGTTCAATATTTGTTATAAAAAGAGAACTATCATATCATTAGCTCCATAAGTATTAATTTATGGAGAAAATTCAACATCCACTTCTGATTAAAAGTACTTAATAGGAAACAACAGATGCTCTTATGCATGTATGTATGCAGCAGCATGGGTGTGTATTATACTTAATGCGGAAATACTGGAAGCATTCTTTCTAAAGTTAGAAATAAAAAGAAGATGCCCATTAGCCACTAATGTTTAACACTGCCCTGACTGGTCAACATCACCTGTTAAGAGGTATAAAAACCCAAAGGAAGAGGTAAATCGATCACTATCTGTAGATGAAATGATTATAACTAGACACTCCAAGAAAATCACTTAAAAGGCTACTATAATCAATAATGGAATTCAATGAGGCAGAGAGAAATGTTAGTATATAGAAATCAAAAGCCTTCATGTATATAAACAATAACCAGTTAGACCTATAAATGCATTTAACAGCAAAAATAAGGGAGAAAATATTCAGAAGTGTATAAATTTTATGTGAAGAATACTTTAAAACATTCCTAAGGAAACAAAAGTAATCTTGAACGAATGGAATGGTGTAGTATTTTCTTTGACAGAAAGATTCAATATTTTAAAGATGCCAGTTTGTCCTAACTTAATTTATTAATATTAGATCTCAATAAAGATAATAGCCCATTCTGCTACACCCACTGGATCTAAACAAGGTGTTTCTAACACTTATGTGGTAAAATAAATAAGAACGGCCTAGAAAAACCTGAAACAAAAAATGAGACTAGTTCTATTAGATATTAAAAGTCAAGAAAGAAACTATTAATCACTTTTAAGTGTATGTGTATAGACACACACACACACATACACACACAGGGATAAATTTCTATGCAGCAAAAACAAAAACAAGACTGTATCAAAGGCTTTTAAAAGACAAATAAAACCAACAGATACTGAATGTAATTCACATCACAGAAAAAGGGCTAATCTCTTCGAAAACATTGTCAGTAAATGAGAAGACCAAATATCCAACAGAAAAAAAAATGGGCAAAGGCCATAAACAGTTAACAGAAAAAAAGATGGCCCTTATATATGTGAAAAGATGGTCAAATGGAAAACAAAAGCGCATAGTGAAACTAATTCTTGCTAATCTGATTGACAAAAATAATAGGCTGACACCTACAGAGGCAAAGGCATAAGGAAACAGGCAGCCTCAATCATTGATGTAAAATAAATATTTATAACCTTGGTGGAGGGTAATCTGGCAATAGCAATCAAAATTACAAATATGTTTGCCCCTGACCCATCAATCTCACTCCTTGGAATTTACCTTAAAGAAACATCTACATATACATGAAATGATGTTCTGAAATGGGATACACTTAAAAACTGCCCTAACACATCTAAAGTAGACCTTTGAAATATATCCCCCCGATGACACATCTCTACAATGGCAGATGCAGCTGAAAATAATGAGGAAATTATGTACTGATTAGAAAGATTCAGGGATCCTTGGAGTAATGACTGATTCCAGGTACAGGGTATGAAAAATAAGATGAGTCTGGAACATCCTGCTGTGCCAGAAAGCAAGAAAGCTATCAAAGACTAATGAATTATCAACAGGACATTGTGATTTTCCACATAAGAATTTCATCTAATTCAAAAGGAGTAACAGAATTAGAAAAAATACCAGTTGATAATCCCTAGTGAAATAAGTGATTCAGGCAACAATGATCAATGAATAGAATATTAGAAATTGAAAGGTTGACTATGAAATTTTAATGGAGAGATCAGGCCTACTGATCTCTGAACATACCAATCAATCTTTGTATCATTAATAAATGGGGCCATTAAATTCTGTGTGCCTAATATGATAAAAATATGAAGCACTTACAAAGTACTTTGATCTAGAACTGAATGAAGCCTCTAGGGCCAACTTTCACTTTCAGGAAATATAGGCAATAGAGGAACAAAGAAATGACACCACAAGAAACAAAAAACAAACCCAAGTTTTTGGATATTCTACAGGACAACTGACGAAGCCAACGGCATTAAAAAAAAAAGGAAAAACCAAACAAAATAAAACTAGAGGGAAGAAAATGGGACTACTACATCAAAAAAAGGCATGAATATAAGGTATGAATCTTGTCTAGACACTGATTAGAACCAATGAACTATAAAAAGGTATTTGAAACCATTAGGGAAATCTGATTATAGACAGGGTAGTATAGGCTACAAATAAATGATTATTTTCAATTTTCTTATATATGACAGGGGCATTCTGACTGTGAAGAAAACATTCGTATTTTTAGAGGTACGTACTGAATGAATAGGGACAAGATAACATTGTGGGATTTAACTACAATAATAGAGGAAGAAATGGAGAAAGTTTGAATAAAGACAGAAAAAAATACTGACAATTTGGATAATGGCCATACAGGTGGCAGTTTATCATACTATTCTACTTTTACATAAGCTCAAAAATCTAAGAGAACACCTAAAAATGGATACGATTAGCTCCACATTATGCATCAGCAGTAGGCATAATGCTAGGGGTCATAACAACCAAAAGACTTCTCTTCCTTTAAAACATGTATTTTATAATGAAGTAATGACTTACGGTTAAAAGGGCAAAGGTGAGTTATAATAGGAGATTGCTCCACTAATCATGTCAAAGCTTTTTTATTTGTTTTCGTAGCAAACTAGGACAAGTTCCGTGTAAAGGTTTTCTAAATGAAATGTATCATAAATATAAAGGTTTTCCAGTTTGTCTTAATATATGTCCAAATATTACTTCAAGACACCAGAACATATAATTAAACATAAAATGCACACATACATATTACACACAAACAAGCCATACTTAATACAGAAATGAACTACTTAATACAGAATTTGGTTTTAGTTCCCTTACCATCAATATTAAGCATCATTTTCCACATGGCAGGCCGAACAGATTGATGGAATCCAAACCATACTTCCCTGCCCCCTCCCAGGGGGTGGTCATATCCTTCTGGAGCTGAGAAAAAGGAACGCCCCACAGGTGTATATCTACAAAAAACAAAATAGCATGTTCAATCCTTCCTTCCTGTGTAAGTATTTAAATCTGCAGAACAGATGACTCTACAACACATAATGTATACTATCATAACAATGCTTATCATTATGAATATATGAAACTAAACATTTTCCAATTTGTGAAAGCAAAACAGCAACCATTCTAAATGAAAAAAAGTCAGCATCCTTCACTGAAATTCTCTATTGTTACAACTAATGTTAGTTTGAATAACAATAAATTTTATTTAAAATACTTTCTTAAAAATAGATTTAAAAAGTTAACAATCTTAGAAAATGCTATAGTAAATAATCATTGATCAAAAAACTATTTCTATAAATGTGTTTGTAAGGCATAACACTTTTCTTTAAAAGACACAGCTTATCTGATCCTGTATATATAAGCACAGATACACACATACACATGTGAGGTGCTAGTGTTATTAAAACAACAGCCATTTTAACACAATTCGACACTACTATATTAATAATGAAATTACCTTTAAAACAAGGGGATTTACCTATAGGAATATATCTAAAAATACATCAGTTACTCAAGATTTATAGTTCCTAGGAGAAAGGGCTAGACACATCTCTAAAAAGTATCCATCAGAATAGCTAAATTAGCCCTGGCTGCTGTGGCTCAGTGGATTGAGTGCCAAAGGGTCGCTGGTTCAATTCCCAGTCAGGGCACATGCCGGGGTTGCAGGCCATGCCCCTGATAGGGAGCGCAGGAGAGGCAAACACACGTTGATGTTTCTCTCCTTTCCCCCCTCTCTCTCTCTTAAAAAAAAAAAAGAAAAAGATAAAAAGCAAGCTAAACTACCATATTTTTTGGACCATAACACACACCTAGGTTTTAGAGGAGGAAAATAGGGAAATAAATTTTGAAGCAAAAAATGTGGTAAAATATTTAGTAACATACTATTTCACCAATGTAAGTAAACAGAACTCAACAGCAGCATTAACAACCATTATTCCTCCCAAATTTGGGAGGGGAGGAAGTGCATCTTACAGTCCAAAAAATACAGTAATTAGGCGTATTTACTGTCAAAAGTCAGAATTTTCTGTAACTTACACCTGTCAATGAACTTGTATGCATGCTATTCTTGAACTGAAATAATCAAAATATACAACACCTGAAGGCTAACCAAAGGAGGCCTGCACAACTCTTGGGAGGAAAGCCTTCACATTTAAAATCTAAAGATAAAAAATAAGCCAAAGGACCCACTTCATGGAGGGCAGATGTCGTAGCACCACATCAACGGCATGGACAGGATTAGTGCTGATTGGCTTGTCTAACTCCAGTGGCTCAGGCAAGGTCCGTCCTGTCAGTACTTCATGTAGTAGGTGCCAACTCACCCGAGAGACAAACTTGATTGACACCTTGAAAGGTCGATCTTTTCCACCTTCCCCAGGTAAAGTTACATCTAAATCTACCTGTTGATGGGAAAAGACTTATCTGGTAAAAGTTGAAAAAGACAAATACAACTATTTTCGAGTTTAACTTATAAAAATATTTAAGAGAAAATAAGGCAAATATAATTTAAAAACCCAATCTAAATGTTAAATCAATAGACTAAAATTTAAATGACAGTTATTTATACCAGAATTATTTGTCATTGCAAAATATTGGGAACTGCTTAAATGCCCAAACATTTGGGTAGCTATAAAAAAATGATGAGGAAAATGTCTTGGAATTGTTATGGAATGACTTCCAAGCTAAACTGTTATGTGAAAAAAAGCAAAGTACAGAAGGTTACAAATAGTATGTCATCTTTTATGTGAGAAAGAAGGGGAAAATGGAACAATCTTTATATATCTGCTTATTTATGTAAAAAGAAACATAGGATGCATAAACCAGAAACAAAGAAACTGGTTACTCTGAAAGGACGGGAAGAAACAAACTGGGAGAAATTAATAATTCAGAGTCTATTTTTCAGTATAGTTTTGACTTCTGAAAGCATGTTAAAGTTCTATATATTAAAAATTAAAAATAAAATCAATAAGGCTGGAGGAAAAAGACTAAAACTGAATATAAACAAAATCAAATGAAACCAAATGAATTTCAAATGAATAATATACCACACCAAATGAAGAGAAAGCAAGAAAGAAAACACTAATCCAAGTAACTCTGTTTTAAGAAAGATTTTATTTATTTATTTTTAGAAAGAGAAGAAGGGAGGGAGAAAGAGAGGGAGAGAAACATCAATGAGTGAGAGAAATATTGATTGGCTGCCTCTTGCAGGCCCCCAGCTGGGGACAAGGCCTGCAACCCAGACATGTGCCCTGACTGGGAATTGAACCAGCAACCTTTCGGTTCACAGGCCAGGATTCAATCCACTGAGCCACACCAGCCAGGGCCAATCCAAGTAACTCTTGAACACAGTATACTGACTCTAATCTCAGTTGGGAGTTTGGAGGACAAGTGAGTAGGAAAGAACAGCCTACAAAATAAAACTCTGAACTCTTATTACTAGGTTTGTTTTCTGCAGTGGTATGGTATACTAATTCAGATACTGTTTTATATGTACTGTAGGACTGAACACATAAGTAAAAGTGGTGATGTTTTGGAGAGCTAGGGGATTAAAGAAGATTCAAATATTTGTTTATTTTTTAATATTTTTATTTATTTATTTTTAGAGAGGGGAGGGGAGGGAGAAAGAGAGGGAAAGAAACATCAATGTGTGACTGCCTCTTGCATGTCCCCCACTGGGGACCTGGCCCACAATCAGTCATGTGCCCTAGATTGGGAATCAAACCAGTGACCCTTTGATTCAGAGGTTGGCGCTCAATCCACTGAGCCACATCAGCCAGGGCAGAAGATTCAAATATTTAATGTGAAGAATCAAGGAAGAATCCTGTGAGGACAGACCAGAACTGGAAGAACTGATTTGAAGTCATGATTTCCAACATACAACAGACTGTATGTTATATGCAAATAGTGGTACTTGCAGGATACCTAAATTAGGTTTATTGTATGCCATGTAATATTTGTTACTGTTAGTTGTATCTAAATATGCATGTATATATGTATGTATTCCTACCTCTGTCCACTGAAAGGGCCTGGAAGCACATATACCCCAGTGGCAATGAGCACATGCAGTAAACCAGATTTTGGGTTCTAAACTGCATTCCCCAATTGAAAGAAACCAGCCTTCCTTTGAGAAACAGCAGTTGTAGAACTTATGCAGGGAAAAAATAAGATGAGCCTGGAACAGCTCATGCCACAAGGTAAGGAAGTACTCAAAGGAAAAAAAAGATGTGTATCATGTCAAAAGGACATAGGAACCAAATTGAGCAGTCAAATTAAATAGAATAAACACACAGAGGAGAAGAAAATCCTCTTCCTTACTGTAGAATACCACCTAATAAATGTAGAAGGAATGAGATAATTAGGAAATCACCATTACGATACAGAAATAATTCTTCAAAGAATCATCAATTATTGAAAAAGTCTATTAAGAAACAAGATTCTTAAAAGTATCACCCATATCAAAATTAAAAATTTCTGTGCATCGCCCTGGCTGGTGTAGCTCAGTGGATTGACCTCCGGCTGCGAACCAAAGGGTCGCCAGTTTGATTCTCAGTCAGGGCACATGCCTGGGTTGTGGGCCAGGTCCCCAGCGGGGCGCCTTGTGAGAGGCAACCACACATTGATGTTTCTTGCCCCCTCTTTCTCCCTCCCTTCCACTCTCTCTAAACGAATAAATAAAATCTTAAAAAAAAAACCCCAAAAACCTCCAAAAAACTTCTGTGCATCAAAAGCAACAAAGTGAAAAGGTAACCAATAAAATATGAAGAAATATTTGCAAATCATATATCTGATAATACATGAATTCCTAAAACTCAACAATAACCAAACTCAATTAAAAATGGGCAAAACACTTGAATACACATTTCTCCAGAGAAAATACACAAATGGCCCATAAGCACAAAAAAGATGCTTAACATCACCAGTAATTAGGAAAATTCAAATCAAAACTATAATCAGGTATCACCTTATACACATTAGGATGGCTACTATCAACAAATCAGAAAACAACAAATGTTGACAAAAGTGCAGAGAATTTGGAGACCTTGTGTACTGCTGGTGGAAATATAAAATGGTGCAGTTGCTATGAAAAGCAGTATAGTGATTTCTCAAAACATTAAAAACAGAATTACTACTTATGTGACCCAGAAACTCCACTTTTGGGTATGTGCACAACAAAACTGAAAGCAGGGACTAGAACATATACTGCTCCAACCATGTTTGCAGCAGCATTATTTGCAATAGTCCAAAGGTATCCATCAATGGATGGACAAACAAGAAAATGTGATGTGTGTTACACACACACACACTCACACACTGAAATGTTATTCAGCCTTAGAAAGGCAGGAAAATCCCTATACATGTGACAACAAAGATGAACCTTGAGGACATTGTGCTAAGTGAAATAAGCCAGTCACACTAAGAAAATATATAATTCCCCTTATATGAGGTAATGGGAGTAGTCAAATTCATAGAAACAGAAAGTAGAATGGTTGCCAGGGAGAGTTAATGTTTAATGGGTACAGAGTTTCAGTTTTACAGGATGAAAAGTTATAGAGATGGATGGGTGGTGATGGTTGTGAATGTACTTAATGCCACAGAACTACTTAAAAATGACTCAGATGGCCCTGACCCATGTGGCTCATTTGGTTGGCCATTGTCCCACAAAGCTAAAGATCACTGGTTCAATCCCCAGTTAGGGCCCATGCTTTGGTTGTGGGTTCCTAGTTGGGGCGTCTGCAAGGGATCACCAATTGATGTTTCCCTCAACCATTAGCATTTCTCTTCCTCTTTCTCCCTCCCTTCCCCTCTTTCTAAAAATAAATAAATACAGTCTTTAAAAAAGACTAAGAAGAAAAAATATTTAGGACATTAAAAAGTGTTAAGAGCTTTTTTTTTTTAATTAAATGGCTCAAATAGTAAATTTCATGTTGTGTATTTTACCACAATTTCTAAAAAAGTTATCTCCTCACAAGAGTAAGGCGAAAAAAGAGTAACTTGACAGGAGAAACCTGGCAGATACCAACTTAACCAAGTGATCAAAGTTAACATCACCATTAATGGAACATATACATACCATGTGCTTCTTGATATGATGCACTGATAAGGAAAGAACATATGTAATATTTCTGCCAAAAATGCTTAATCAGTATCTAATAAAAAGGAAGCATCATATAAACTCGGTCTAAGAGACAGTCTAAAAAATAACTTGCCTGCCATCTTCAACCATATTAATGTCATGAAAGACAGAAAAAAAAAGGCTAGGGAACTGTTCCAGAACAAAGACAACTAGAAAGACATGACATGTAAATAAAAACATAAACCAGGACTTGATTCTGGTACTAAAAGGAAAAAAAAATGCTAAAGGACATAATTGGAACAAATGACAAAATTGGAATATGGGTTGTTGATGAGATAAAAGTATCATGTATCACTGTAAAACTTAGTGAAGTTGATAACTGTACTATGGTTTTTATATTTGTTCTTAGGGAATACACATTAAAAAGCATGGTACATGCAACCTATTCTTGAATGGTCCAGGAAAAATAAGTATGTATATGTATAGATATAGCTGTATCTAATAGATATAGGGACAGCAAAGGGGAGAAAGAAAGAGAGTATTAAAACAATTGTGGCAAATATTAAGAACACTTGTGAGTCTTGGTAAAGGATACACGTGAGTTCTTTACATAATTCTTACAAGTTTTCCATACATTTGAAATTATTTCCAAAAGTTAAAAAAAGATAAATGATATATGGGCTGTAATAAAATAAAATGATAATAAGTGCACTTAAAAGAAGACACTGAAAAAATACAGCTTTCCAAAAAAGGAACATATCTTACCCCAGTAGTTGCCACAGGAAGTGGATTGGCTGTGTAAAGGCTTCTTTTTCCATCATAAACTGGTCTACGGTCCCCAAATATAGTTACTTTAAAATGCTGAACCATTGAGTCAACCACCTCCCTAAAGAAAGGAATACATTCACATAATCCTCTATATAATGAAATTTTAAAAAATTTAGCTGAAGTAATTTCTTACATTATTTAAAGCTATCAAAATTCTGAGAGATGATCATACACGATAAAATTTTGCTTTCAGAACTATGGTTTAGGATACCAGAAAGGGGTGATCTAAACTTCACAAAAACAGAGAAGAGTGAATTCAGGGAATCACTTAATTGTTCTGGGTCACAGTTGACCTGAGAAATACTAACCTCAGAAACTGATCCAAGATCCCTTTCACCACCACCTGACTCATTCACCTCTCTTTGTCAGAGTTTGTGTGCTCAAATAGCAACTAGTACATATATCTATGGGAACACTTACTCCACTGTATTGTTGTTATTATATATTTCACTTCTAGACTGTGAGATTCTTGACAGCAATAAACACACCTGTGCCTTGCACCACCCCTATCCTTTTACTCCCCACCCACAACTTTTACCATAGTAATTAGCTAGTAAGGATATTTTGAAACCTCCGTTTTTACCCAGCAAACATTTTTATCCCGCATACTTACATGGGAAGATATTCAAGACATATATTTTTTTTTAAGTACAGACTACAGAGAGAATTACCAAATATCCAATAGTCAATATTTATTTTTGTACACACATTCTTTGTAAAGCAGTGGAAAGATATCTAGAAGGATAGATACCAAAATACACACAATGGCTGCTACCTCTGGAGAGAAGTGAAGAATGATTTTTAATTTTGTTTATACAAATCTAAATATATTACAATAGAGTATACTAACATAGTATTGGTATAATTTATAATACACTTGAAAGAATTTTAAAAAAAGATTCAGCCCTGGGTAGTGTGGCTCAGTGGATTGAGTACTGGCCTGTGAACCAAAAGGTTGCAGGTTCAGTTCCCAGTCAGGGCATATGTCAGGGCTGTGGGCTAGGTACCCAGTTGGCGGCATTTGAGAGGCAACCTATCAATATACCTATCGCACATCGATGTTTCTCTCCCTCTCTTCCTCCCTCCCTTCCTCTCGCTATAAATAAATAAATAAAATCTTAAAAAAAAAAAGATTGAATTCTAGCCCAGTCAAGTGAATAGGTGACAGAGAAAGGAGAAAAAAAGCATTTTTTGGAACAAAATAGTTAAGCTGACTTGATACCCAGAGCAGTTTTCTACATGCTCAAAGATTCTATATTCCCCCCCTTTTCTATTTTACTGAAATTATTTAAATCAAGTCTTTTCTAGACTAAATTTTACAATGAGGATTTGATTCACTGATCAGTTTTTAGGTACAAAACAAATTTCAAAGACTTTTTTTGAATTTTAAGTTTACTTTTGTGGCTGTTAACACCAATTCCAGTTTCTCAGGTGAAATTTTCTAGATCTATTTTGTCAGAATGTTTTGATTATTTTGTTGCTTTTTACTTAATGGTAAATTGGTGTAGTTTTAAGCTAACCAAATCCTGGCAAACCACTCTAAGGATCATAACTGTGGAGATTAAAATGAAACAGCAGGGCCAAAACACATTTTTTAGAAATAAAAATATTCTGCTTTGATGCCTAGCATACAATATATTCTTGATCAATGTTCTAACAGTGGATAATGTACTTCAACGAACTGCTAGAACCTTCAATGGAATATATCTAAAGCTGAACTCAACATCTATTCCCCATATCAAATATAGTTATCCTCCTGTTTATTGCTCCTTTTTAATACTGGTACCTCTGTCTTTCCACTTATCCAGATTCAAAACCTGGCTCATCTCTTTATTCAATTAGTTGCTGATTCCACCCCTCTGTGGTTATTTCTTTCCATATATATATATTTATTTATTTTTTAGAGAAAGGGGAAGGAGAAAGAGAGAGAGAAACACTGACTGGTTGCTTCTTGCATACCCCCAACTGAAGACCTGGCCCACAACCCAGGCATGTGCCCTGACTGGGAATTGAACAGGTGACCTTTTGGTTCGCAGGCTCTCGTTCAATCCTCTAAGCTACACCAGCCAGGTCTGCAGTATTTCTCACACCAGTCCTTTATTTTCCATTCCTTAGGACCACTATCCTACATTTAAACTTCATGTCCTAGTATTGGTACCTGAATTATTATTATTATTTTTTTATGCCTTTAATTTTTTCTTCTCTAACTCAATTTATATACCACTGCCAAATAGGTCCCCCTAATTCCACCTGTATTCCTCAGGTACAAAAGGTTAGGTTAATCACACCCCTCAGTTTATGGTACATTATCATTATTCATCTGTGTAAGACCCCTCCTCTAACTGATTTCTTTCCTTCCATATTCATTTATCCTCAAACCCATTCCCAGTAAGTTATTTCTTCTAATGTGTTGATGAGTATCCTTCTATTTGTATATATTCCTACCTTTACCCTCTGCACTATGTTTTTGAAAACAAGTTGCTGTGGGATATTTAGTTGTCTGATTGATACGTGTTGTCTATTCACTGTCAGACACCAAAAACAGTGCTACCATGCAATACCTCATTTTATGGCCCTCTATGAACCTGCGTGAGAATTAATCTCTAGTCATATTCCCAGAAACAGAACTATTAGATTCAAGTGAGTTTTATCAACTAGATGATGAACTGCCAAACTGCTCTCCATAGGGGCTGCACTAATCTATACTCCTGGAGATTCCTATTTCGCTACATCCCAGGCAAGATTTGGCATTATCCAATTTTGCTTTCTTATTTTTGCTAACCTAGTGGGTACAACTAAAGGCTTGTTTTAATTCAGGCTTTTCTTATTAAAATGAATTTGAGCATCCCTTCATGTGTCTGTTTCTTCTTTTGTGAATTCCCCATTTGTTTCCTTTGCTCTTTTTCTGTTTGGGTCCCAGTCTTCTTGTTGAATTAAAGTAGTTTCTTTGATATTCTTGATATTAATTCATTAACAGATTTAGTTATTGCAAATATCTTCCCCAAAACATTATCTGCTTGTTAACAAGATTCATGTATTTGTTGAAATGAAATTCTTACTGTTGTATCAAATTAACAATTTTTTAAATTTATTTATTTTTAGAGAGAGGAGAAGGTAGGGAGGAAGAGAGGGAGAGCAACATTAATGTGGGGTTGCCTCTCATGTGGCCCCCCCGAAGGGACCTGGCCCACAACCTAGGCATGTGCCCTAACCGGGAACCGAACCAGCGACCCTTTGGTTCACAGCCCACGCTCAATCCAGTGAGCTACACCAGCCAGGGCAAATTAGCAATTATTTTAACGTTATGGTTTCATGCTTTTGGGGGTTTAAGAAATACTTTCCTAATACTACATCACAAAGATGCATTAAGTTTTATTAACTTTATGGTTTTATATACATTATTTTGGTCATTAATCTGTCTGAGGCCCTTCTTTATAAACAATGTTATGTAAGGACTCGATTTTATTTTTCCCCTTACTGTGGGCCAGTTTTCTCATACCATCTACTGAACAGTTTATAATAATCAATTTATAATTCTATTTTTATAATTTTTAAAAATTTATCTTATTGATTATGCTACTATAGTTGTGCTAATTTTCCCCTCTTTGCTCCCCTCTACCCAGTACCTCCTATTTCCTCTGGCAATCCCCCTACTTAGTTCATGCCCATGGGTCATGCATACAAGTTCTTTGGCTACTCCATTTCTTATACTGTTTTTACCATCTCTCTGTCTATTCTGTACCTACCAATTTGTACTTCTTAATCCCTGCATCTTTCCCTCATTTTTCCCCTTCCCTCTCCCAAATGATAACCCTCCAAATGATCTCCATATCCATGATTCTGTTTCTGTTCTGCTTGTTTGCTTAGTTTGTTATTTGGATTCAATTATTGATAGTTGTGAATTTACTGCCAGTTTAATGTTCATCACTTTGATCTCCTTTTTCTTATATAATTCCCTTTTGTATTTCATATAATAATGGCTTAGTGATGATGAACTCCTTAGTTTTACCTTATCTGGGAAGTACTTTATATGCCCTTCAATTCTAAATGATAGCTTTGCTGGATAGAGTAATCTAGGTTGTAGGTCCTTGCTTTTCATTACTGTGAATACTTTTTGCCAGTCTCCTCTAGTCTGCAAACTTCCTTTTGAGAAATCACCTGGCAGCCTTATGGGAACTCCTTTGTAGGTAACTATCTGTTTTTCTCTAGGGGCTTTTAAGATTCTCTACTTAACTTTAACTTTTTAATTATGATGTGTCTTGGTGTGGTCCTCTTTGGGTCCATCTTGTTTGGGTCTCTCTGTGCTTCCTCGACTTGTATATCTATTTCCTTCACCAAATTAGGGAAGTTTTCTTCATTGTTTTTTCAAATAAGTTTTCAATTTCTTGCTCTTCCTCTTCCTCTTCCCTTCCAGTACCCCTATGATTTAGATGTTGGTATGTTTAAAGATGCCCAGAGGTTCCTAAGCCTATCTTCATTTTTTTGAATTCTTTTTTCTTCCTGCTGCTCTGAATGCATACTTTTTCCTTGGGTTCTAAATTGTTCATTTGATTCTTGGCTTCGCCCCCTCCACTGTTGGTTTCCTGTATATTTTTCTTTATTGTAGTCAATGCAACCTACACTTCTGTCTAAGTCTTTTTTATGCTGCTAAAGTACCCAGTGAGTTCCTTGAGCATCCCAATAACTAGTGTTTTGAACTCTGCATCTGACAGATTGCTTACCTCCATTCTGTTTAGTTCTTTTTCTGGAGCTTTGTTCTGTTCTTTCATTTGGGCCATGTTTCTTTGTCTCCTTGTTTTGGCAGGCTCCCTGTGTTTGTTTCTATGTATTGGATAGAGCTGCTTTGACTCTGTCTTATAGTGTGGCCTATTGTAGGAAAGTGCACCCATAAATTGGATGGGGAGGAGCCTTAGGTAATCTCCAGGGCAGGGCAGCCCGTGTGAACCAGGCTGACAGAGTCTCAGACATGGTGTTGCTGTTCTGTGAAAGGGACAATGGCTGCTACTTGGCCTCTGGAGTTTTGTCTGAGAGGAAGTTGTTCCTCAGCACTCACCCTAACGCCAGACACTTCAGTTTCTCCCCGTATGCCACTGGCGCTCTTCCAGTTGCTGCCCTGGTTTTGGAGCCCAGAGGGAGTGAGTCTGCATAAGTCCTAAGACTGTTGTAGGCCCTTTAAGAGGAGATGCCCTGCAGTTTCTTCTGTTGCTCCAAGCCTTCACTGATTTTTACAGCCAGAAGTTATGGGGACTTACCTTCCTGGTGCTGGAACCCTGGGCTGGGTGGTCTGGTGTGAGGCTGGGATCCCTCCCAATTTTTATCCACCACACATGGGTGTAGGACTGCCCACTCTGCAACTCCACCCCTCCAACCCATCTGAATGAATGTGACTTCTTTAATCCCTTGCTTGTCGGACTTCCACACAGAACAATTTCCTGACGATTCCGAGTGATAGTTGTTTTGTAGTTTAGTTGTAATTTTTGCTGTGTTTGTGAGAGGATGCAAGCTACATTTACCTATTCCTCCATCTTGACAGGCTCTATTTTTATCTGAAGTTCTCACACATAAACGAATATGGCTCTTAGTCCTCTATCTTGTTCCAGTGGTCTATGTATCTGTTATTGGACAAGTATCATGTTTTCGTGATTACTAGAGGGTTTTATGATGTTATATCGTGGAATAGGGCAAGTTCCTTTTCTTTTTCTAAGTTAACTTAGACATTCACGAGAACTTTTACTCAGAATAAACTTCTAAAGTGCCCCCCCAAAACCCAATCAATACAATAAGCAAAAGAAACATATCTAGTGTCCTATGTTTAATAAATAATAAAAAAACTACCTATTGTGTAAGAAACCCCGAAATGATACATACTTGGGAGACATGACCAGCAAGCCAAAAACACAAGTGTCTTAAAAGTTACTGACAAACTATAACACTGAATTCCAATGAAGATGAAGCGTAATAAGGGCAATTATGAAATCTAAGCACTTCTGTTTGAAAAGTTCAACAGCAGTAAGAACAAGTTAGAGCACTTATCAGAATTTACCTACTTTGGGTGACTATAGGTCCAGAAAGAGCTAATGGTATGATGTAGCTTCCTCAAAATTAAAGAACTCAGGCTGCATATATTCAAGTACCCAGTACAAGGTGGGTAAGCATCCCATCATATATTACATAGGTCATTTCGTATTGTGGAGTACTTTGTTCAATCTGGAAAAACTTAAGACCCTAAAAAATGAAACAACTAGAAGGTAATCCTGATAGAAACACATGTAATATGAGTAAAAATAAATCAAACTAAGGACTTTTAGTTTAGAATAGAAAAGACTCAAAGGAAATTATAGAAGTCTTCGGCTATTTTGATGGACTATCATGTGAAAAACTGAGTAGAGTATCTACCTTGTACAGGACGAAACCTTCTCTAAAAGAACCTTCTATTTTGTCCTCGTTCTCCTTCCTTTCTAGTGTGTTATGAGTCTTCACTGGCAAACCTGAAACAACAGTATCCTCCCCAGAGATCTATTGTCAGTCCTCTAATCTTGACTCTACTCACTTTCCCTATTAATGATCATCTATATGCTGATGTGTCTCAAATCTCAATCTCCATCTTGACTCATCTCCTGAGCTTTGGGCTCTTATTTCCAATAATCTACTGAACTCCATTTTGATGCTTCTTAACACACTTCAACATCCAAATAACCACATGAGAAAGTAAGAAACTTGGTCCTTTCACCATCTGTATTTCTGTTAAAGTCATCACCATTACATAAGCTAGGGACTCTGAAGCCATTCTTATTTCTTCCTTTTCCTTACATACCTAAATTATTCATTCTTCTAAATCATCTAAGCCCTCTCTTCACCACTTGCTGTTAGTTAAGCCTTACAACACACTACCTCTAATCTACAAAAGTAGGTACCAAAAGTGCTACAGTAACAGTACGCTGAAGCATGAGGAAAAAATTTTTTATATTTAATTTTCAGCTAACAATTTGAAATTAAGACTTACTAATATTCATGCATATGGCTTGATACTGGTGCACCAACTTACTCCATGTCAGATAGTTAGGTGTAACATGGTACACCAGGAATCCTAACAGAATAATGGGAGCTCTGCCACATCTAAGAGTTAACGGTGAACTCTCATTCATTCTTCATTTTCAGCATGTTGCAACGTATTTCAGTTCGATTGTATGATACACATTGTCAGGTTGTTGATACATTAACCTAAAAATTTCAAATTATTAAATATATTCTTAGTTTATTTCAAAATATTATTTCCCATCTTTAATTTTTCTATAGTTATGCAATATGTTAAAATAGTAGTACATGTCTATAAACTTTTAAAATACATGTATGTATATATATTTGTCTATTAAGTGCAAGGTCAAATATATTTTAACTAATAGGAATGTGTGATCAAAAGTTTAAAGATCACTGACACAGACTACTACAACAGTCTTAAAAATGTTCTCTAGGACTGGTCTTTTTCTTCTCTCATTCATTCTCCACACCGCAATTAGTTAGTACTTTTAAATATAGATGTTCCTCAATTGCTCAAAAGCCTCCCAATGGCTCTCTACTGTTTCTGAATTCACAGGCCTTAGCTTAATGATGTACCCTCAAGCTAACTTTTCAGACTCTATTTATACTGGCCTACTTCTATGACATAAACATGTCTTACCTTTGCTCATGCTCTCTCTATACAGATTATTCTTTCCCCTGATCCACTGGACAAACTATTCAGCTCAGATACTATATCATGTACTCCATTTTCTTCCCTAACCCAAAGCAGAAACCATTAATTAAAAAAAAATCATCGAATTACTCAAGTGACAGTGGTTTATAAAATTATCATTACTCTTTCATCACAGCACATAATGCACATCTCACAGAACTTGTCACTCCATATAGACTATGAAATCCTTATCAAGGATCATGTCTTACTTATCTTGTGACCTCCAGAACACAGCACAGTGTCTAACAAAAAAAAAACAGGAGCACAATAATATAATAGTTAAATGAAAATAGGGAGTATCCAAAAAATAATCTTTAAGTTTGTAAAGTTACTGCAGGATTTAGAATTGTAATTCCAGTAAGGGTCCATGTATTTTTAAATCTAGTACTAATAGGATTCTATTTTTGTAAAACTATATGGTAAATTGAGATAACTGGTTTAAATGGACTTATTAACTTAGTCTAAGGAAAAAAACTGGAGCAGACCTAAAGTAAACAAATTAAGGTACATCCATACGATGGGATATTACATAGCTGTTATTATAATTTAAATCTACACAAATGGATAGATGTTAGGAATAAACTCTACCCACTAGTCCCTGATGTTTAGACATATATTTACTTATAAAAGTATCTTTCAATCCCAAATATACTGTACTATTAACCAAAAGACTATAATTACCAGTGAGGAATTTATTTAGGTTCTACTTTAACAATGTGGTGATTGTGGCGGGGTGGTGGTGGTGGAGAGTATAAGGGGACTAAATGGTAATTAAAAAAAAAAAAACAATAAAAAAAAAAAAAAGAATTTTGAGATCTGAAATAATCACTATCTGTTAGATTTCTTTTCTTTTAAGTGATTAACAAACAAGGAAAATAAAGTGACACATTACTAACTGACATATTTTGCATGGTACAATTTCCCCAAGATAGCTAAACACCATACTGTTTGATTTTTCATCTGCAGTGTTTTCTAGAGTATGTCCTCTAAATATGGTTTTCTAGGTATCACACCAAAAGAACTGGCAAAAGAAAAAACTGAATTTCATCGAAATTAAAATGTTTTGCTTCAAAAGACATCATCAACAAAGTGAAAAGGCAACAGGCAAAAAAGTTAAAAAAATTTTGCAAATCATTATCAATCAAAAGGTCAAACAAGAGACTTTTAACTGGAAGGTATAAAGAAATCCAACAATTTAATGGAAAGACAAAAGATCCAATCTAAAAATGGGCAAAGGATTTGAACAGACATTTCTCCAAAAATACAAATGGCAAATAGTACATGAAAAGATGCTCAACATCATCAGCCATCAGGGAAATGAAAAATCAAAATGACAATGAGATACTACTTAACAGTCATTAAGATGGCTATAACAAATAAGACAGATAACAAATCTTGGTGAGGATGTGGAGACATTGGAATCACTACACACTGCTAGTGGGAATGTAAAATAACACAGCCACTTTGGAAAAGACTCTGGCAGTTCCTCGAAAGAGTAAAGAAAAAGTTGCATATGTCTATACAAAATCCTGTACAGGAATGTTCATAGCAGCATTATTCATAAGAGCCAAGAAGTACAAACAACTCACATATCCGTCAACTGATAAATCTATAAAATATCTATACACCTGGCCAACATGGAGGCGTAGGTGGACGCACCTCCTCTCACAACCAAAATTAAGGACAACAAATATTTAGAAACAAGAAAACAACCAGAGATAATAGAATATTGAACTGTAGGGAAGTCCAACAACCATTCATTCAGATTGGTAGGAGGGGCGGAGTGGCAGCAGGAAAAAATGGAGGTGCGGACCCAGGAACGCAGGCAGCAGTGGCTGGCGGTTCCCAAGCGTGCAGGCGGCTGGCAGACACTAGCCCACAGGCAGTGGCAGGTGGACCCCGGGCACAGGGTGGCAACTGTGAGACCCAGTGAGGCTGCGCAAGGCGGCTGGCTGACCAGGTGGTCCCACATTCGCTTGCACAGATAATCCAGGCGAAGGGGAAGCGGCGAAGGGAGCTGGAATCCAGGAGAGAGTGGAGCAGGCGCCATTGTTCCCTCTTGGACCCCGCTCCCACATACAGCATCACGACCCAGCCACTGGGCTGCCCCGCCCTGGGGAACACCTAAGACTCCGCCTCTCACTATGTAACAGCCGCGACTAGACCCAAAACAAAACAAAACAACAACAACAACAACAACAAAATACCACCAAAAATGGCTCAAACTGGAGAACAAATGAAATCCTCAGAGCCAATTCCTCTGAGCGATGAAGAGATAGCCAACCTATCAGATGCACAGTTCAAAGCACTGGTGATCAGGATGCTCACAGAACTGGTCGATTTTGCTCACAAATTAGATGAAAAAATGCTGGCTACAATACATGAAATGAAGGAAGATGTATGGGGAACCAATAGAGATGGGAGGAAAACTGGGACTCAAATCAATGGAGTGGACCAGAAGGAAGAAACTAACAACCAAACAGAAAACAAGGAAGAAACAAGAATTCAAAAATATGAGGAGAAGCTTAGGAACCTCCGGGACATCTTTAAACATCCCAACATCCGAATGATAGGGGTCTCAGAAGGGGAAGAAGAAGAGCGACAAGTGGAAAACTTATTTGAACAAATAATAAAGGAGAACTTCCCCAATCTGGCAAAGGGAATAGACTTCCAGGAAGTCCAAGAAGCGCAGAGAGTCCCAAAGAAGTTGGACCCAAGGAGGAACACACCAAGGCACACCATAATTCCATTAGCCAAGATTAAAATGAAGGAGAGAATTCTAGAAGCAGCAAGGGATAAGGGGACAGTCACCTACAAAGGAGTTCCCATCAGACTGTCAGCTGATTTCTCAAAGGAGACCTTCCAGGCAAGAAGGGGCTGGAAAGAAGTATTTGAAGTCTTAAAGGCAAGGACCTACATCCAAAATTGCTCTATCCAGCAAAGCTGTCATTTAGAATGGAAGGGAAGATAAAGTGCTTCTCAGATAAGGTCAATTTCAAGGAGTTCATCATCACCAAGACCTTATTATATGAAATGTTAAAGAGACTTATCTAAGAAAAAGAAGATAAAAAATATGATAGTGAAAAGACAGCAAACTCACAACTATTAACAACCACACCTAAAACAAAAGCAAACAACTAGAACAGGAACAGAACCACAGAAATGGAGATCACATGGAGGGTTAGCAACAGGAGTGGGAGGAGGACAAAGGGGGAAAAGGTACAGAGAATAAGTAGCATAGATGGTGGGTAGAAAATAGACAGAGGGAGGGCAAGAATAGTGTGGGAAATGTAGAAGCTAAAGAACTTATGACACATGGACATGAACTAAAGGGGGAAAATGTGGGTGGGAGGGGGTGTGCAGGGTGGAGGGGAATGATGGAGAAATGGGACAACTGTAATAGCATAATCAATAAAATATATTTAAAAAATATCTATACAATGGAATACTATTTAGTAATGAAAAAATGAAGTAGTAACACATGTTACAAGTTGGATGAATCTTGAAAATATGTGAACTGAAAGACATCACACAAAACGGCAGGCACTGTATAATTTCATTTATAAGAAATGTCTAGAAAAGGCAAATCTACACAGACACAGAGTAGATTAGCCCATGGGCTGTGGGGAAGGAGTCAATGGGTAGTGACTAATAATGGGTATGGGATTTCTTTTTAGGAGGATGAAGCGTTCTAAAATTAGACAGTGGTGATAGCTGTACATCACCTCTGAGTGAATTTTTGTATGGTGTGAGAATTTTACATCAATAAAGTTGTTATTTTAAAAAAATACATCCCTCTCTTGGCATACTACCCAATTATAACACTATGCCAATGATATTCCTAGTAACAGTAGAAAAGGTGTTCCTTCAAACACTCTGATTTGAGATTTCCATTTAAAACCTGAAATGACATCAATATAGATTTATTTTTTCCTTCTAAAATTCAATCAGGATTATATTACATCCATATACACTATGCACAAATAATTGTCCCTGTATCATTAATCATAATATAGTAGTAACAGGGTCCTGGCCGGGTAGCTCTGTTGGTTAGTTTTTCTCCTTGATTCACCAAGGTTGTGGGTTCGATCCCAGGTCTGCACATAGAAGAAGCAACCCATGAATGCATAAATCAGTGGAACAACAGACTGATGTCTGTCTCAATCCTCTCTCTCTCCTCACCCTTTCTCCCTTTCTCTAAATCTAAAAGTCAATTTAAAAATTAAAAGAAAGGACTTCCGGCCAAGATGGAAGCATAGGCGGACACACTGTGCCTCCTCTCACAACCAAAATTAAGGACAACAAATATTTAGAAACAAGAAAACAACCGGAACTTATAGAAAACTGAACTGTACGGAAGTCCAACAACCATTCATCCAGACCGGTAAGAGGGGCGGAGTCGCGGCAGGAGAAAGTGGAGGTGCGGACTCAGGAACGCAAGCAGCAGCGGCTGGCAGTTCCCAGGTGCACAGGCGGCGGCTGGCGGTCCCCGGGCCCACAGGCAGCAGCTGGCAGACCCCGGGCACAGGGGGGCAACTGTGCAGACCCAGTGAGGCCGCACAACGCGGCTGGCTGACTGGCCAGGTGGTCTCACATTCGAGCGCACAGACGGTCCAGGCTGAGGGGAAGTGGCGGAGGGGACTGAATCCAGGAGAGAGCGGAGCAGGCGCCATTGCTCCCTCTCAGGCCCCACCCCCACATACAGCGTCATAACCCAGGGACTGGGCTGCCCCGCACTGGGGAGCGCCAGAGGCTCCACTCTTCACTACGTAACAGCACGTGTGCGTGTGCAGATAATCCAGGTGAAGGGGAAGCAGCGGAAAGGGCCGGAGTCCAGGAGAGAGCGGAGCAGGCGCCATTGCTCCTTCTCAGACCCCGCCCCCACCTATAGCGTCACAACCCAGCGACTGGGCTGCCCCGCCCTGAGGAACACCTAAGGCTCCACCCCCTCACTACGTAATAGCCGCGACCAGACTAAAACCAAAACAACAACAACAACAAAAAAACCCACCAAAAATGGCTCAAACCAGAAAACAAATAAAAGCCCCAGAGTCAATTCCTCTAAGCAGTGAAGAGATAGCCAACCTGTCAGATGCACAGTTCAAAGCACTGGTCATCAAAATGCTCACAGAATTGGTTGATTTTGCTCACAGACTAGATGAAAAAATGCAGGCTACAATCCGTGAAATGAAGGAAGATGCATGGGGAACTGATAGAGATGGAAGGAAAACTGGGACTCAAATCAATGGAGTGGACCAGAAGGAAGAAACTAACAACCAAACAGAAGACGAGGAAGAAACAAGAATTCAAAAAAATGAGGAGAGGCTTAGGAACCTCCAGGACATCTTTAAACGTCCCAACATCCGAATTATAGGGGTCCCAGAAGGGGAAGAAGAACAGCAACGAGTGGAAAACGTATTTGAACAAATAATAAAGGAGAACTTCCCCAATCTGGCAAAGGAAATAGACTACCAGGACGTCCAGGAAGCTCAGAGAGTCCCAAAGAAGTTGGACCCAAGGAGGAACACACCAAGGCACATCGTAATTACATTAGCCAAGATTAAAATGAAGCAGAGAATTCTAGAAGCAGCAAGGAATAAGGGGACAGTCACCTACAGGGGAGTTCCCATCAGACTGTCAGCTGATTTCTCAAAAGAGACCTTGCAGGCAAGAAGGGGCTGGAAAGAAATATTTGAAATCTTGAAAAGCAGGGACCTACATCCAAAATTGCTCTATCCAGCAAAGCTGTCATTTAGAATGGAAGGGAAGATAAAGTGCTTCTCAGATAAGGTCAAGTTCAAGGAGTTCATCATCACCAAGCCCTTATTATATGAAATGTTAAAGGGACTTATCTAAGAAAAAGAAGATAAAACTATGACAGTGAAAAGACAACAAACTCATAGCTATCAAGAACCACACCTAAAACAAAAGCAAACTAGGCAAACAGCTAGAACAGGAACAGAACCACAGAAATGGAGATCATATGGAGGGTTAGCAACAGGGGCGTGGGAGGAGGAGAGAGGGGGAAAAGGTATAGAGAATGAGTAGCATAGATAATGGGGAAAAAATAGACAGGGGGAGGGCAAGAATAGTATGGGAAATGTAGAAGCTAGAAAACTTATGACCCATGGACATGAACTAAAGGGGGGAATTGTGGGTGGGAGAGGGTGGGTAGGGTGGAGGGGAATGATGGGGGAGAAATGGGACAACTGTAATAGCATAATCAATAAAATATATTTAAAACAAAACAAAACAAAACAAAACAAAAAAAAAAGAACAACAAAAAAAAAAAAAAAGAAAAAAAAAAAGAAAAAGCAACAATAATTACAATAGTGCCCTGGCTGGTGTGACTCAGTGGATTTAGTGCTGGCCTGCAGACCAGGTCCCCCAACTGGGGGCATGTGAAAGGCAACCACACACTGATGTTTCTCTCCCTCCTTTACCCTCTCTCTAAAAATAAATAAATAAATAAAATATTTTTAAAAGACAATAATTACAATAGCAAAATGACTATGTTTAAATTATAAAAGAAAATTGAACCCAAAAAATCAACCACATCTACTATCAATTATTTTAAGATTCTTTCAAATTCTTATGTGTCTAAAATAGATTTGTTATATTCATATTGTGTATACAATTTTTCCCATGTATTTCATTATTCAATGATTTTGAATAAGTACGTAACAGTCTACTCAGGGTTTATCCCCATATATACAAGTATTTAGTAGCTGGACAAACTAACATAAAATCTCAAGTTATAGAACTTACACTCTATGTCATGGTATCTCTAAAAAATTTTTATTTTTAGTTATTGAGACCATTCACTTGTTAAAGTCTACTAACAAATATGCTACTAAGCCAAATGATCATTTTCAATCAAAATCATTACATAGGAAACCCCCTCCCCCACACCACACCAAAGGGGTGAGGAAAGATAAAGAAAACCAATGGACAGAAAGTCTGAAGTAGAGAAGTTGACTCACAAAAAGATTCATGAGCATTTCTTGCACATTTTGTCCAAGAAAACTCCTGACTAAAGTGGAAACTTATGTGGAGACAATATATCACTATGCTGCCGTTATGATTAATGCCATACCACCAAATATTTGAGCATGTGGCATGTGGAGGAGAGAAACCTCGTATGTGTTGATTTAAATACTGCTGCATTTTGGCCTGTAACTGTTTAGCTAACACTGAAAAGGAATTGTAAAGTTCAGTCTAATTCCTTCTAATTTCCAGAATTCCAGCTGTTGAAGTATAGCAACTAATTTGAAAAGCCCATCAACAAGTTTAACTGACTAGATATGTAGTGACATTATAAAGAGTTAAAACAAAAATCTAGTTTTCTAAAAGAAATAAAGGGAATAAGTTTTGCAGATGTTGATATAAAATCAAGCCAAAATATTAACAAAGTATAAAATTCATTTATGCTGTTTTTAGATTCCATGTGTAAGCAAAATCACACAGTATTTGTTTTTCTACGTCTGACTTAATTCATTCAGCAAAATTTCGACAAGGTCCATTCAAGTTGTCACAAATGGAAAGACTTTATTATCTTCTTGCTTTACAAATATTTCTTAATGACTATCAAATCAGGATTCTGGAGTTCTGCCTAACTTTTGCTATTAGAAATATGTGCTCTTGAATGTCCCTTAACCTTTGTGGATTTTGGCTATTAAAAAAAAAAAAGAGTATCAATTAGGTGATCTCTTTGATTCTTTCCACATGTAATAATCCACAATTTCCTTCCTGACCTCAGAATTTAGCATTATATGTTAATTATAATCTTCATGTGATTTCTTTACATGCCATCACAAAGATTCTTAGTGTTCATTCACTTCATATATCTTATGTGTCTTATCTACTTCACTAAATTATAAATTTCTTGACAGAAAGAACCATCTATTTCTTTTTAATTGAGGTAATACTGATTTATAACATTAGATAAAGTTTCAGGTGTAGTCACCTATGTCTTAAATGCAGGCACTTAATAATAACTACTGAATAAGAAAAGTTGAGGTATTTGATACTACAAACCAAAATGTTCAGTATCATTGTTTCATAAATGTTTTTTCCATAGTCTTTTTTAAAAAACCTCCTTTCGTGATTTTTTTTATATTCCCTTTCCTATTTCCTGTATTACCTAAACCACAGTCGCACATACATACACACATATAGAGTACTTAGGGAATGTGAGAAAAGAAGCTTACTGAAAGGAGACTGAAAAACCTTTAAATACCACTATGTACTTGTTCTTATGTAAGATTAAGGAACAGTTAGCAGTTGAGGATCAGGGGAATAGAAAGCATGAAACCATGACAACCACCAATACCTCTACCACCACCATCATCTTAAAGGGTACTTTAAAAAAGGGGTAAATAAGGTAGGGTGGGGAGTTAAGAGATATATTACCTAACAGCAAAGGAAAAGATGCTCAATGATTTCAAAAGCATCTAAAAATGTCTCAGACTTTTCCTATCATCACAGAGAGAACATATAAGTTCATGTTATAATGGAAAAATTTCAAGGCTGTTTGGAGATTTTACCTATCACCACACCCCTAAAGAATAATCAATTTCAAAACAAATTACCATGTGTTCTTGGTCAAACTGTTAGACATTATCACTGTTAATCAGATATATAAGATAAGCAATTACTATGATAAAGACTAATAGCAAGAGTAAAAAAAATCTCTATGACTTCATGATTCTTACCTGTTTACTCTCCTAGGACACTTGTCTGGTTTAATATCTACCTCATAGAGGTAGACATCAATCTTTGGGATTTCAACTTGAAAACAGTTAGCCAGCAATTTAATGGGTTTGCCCATGGTGCCATAGCCAGGTCTTCTGGGCACCATGAGTAGGGGCTGGGCCCCAACGGGTCCTGCAAGGGAAGGGGGGGAAGTAACAATGTTACAAACTGCATTTGATAATCTTGTCAATCAGAGTGTTAGAATTTTAAGCGTAGCTGATAATAGGGTTGAATCCTAGTGCTCAAAGATGACAATTTCTAACACCTCTACTTCTTTCCTCCCAATTTACTCCCCTTATTAAAACACACAAACAAACAAAATCACGAGTTCTTTTGGAAAATTGTTCTAGAAGGGTAGAAAGAAGGGAGAACAATCACACAAACTCAGGAGAGCATGTGCAAACACAAAACAGACCCGAAGAATGAGACAGCAAAGCAAACTTAGAGACCAGAAGGATTAGAGCAAATGAACAAGATAATAATAATATACGGTAAGAAGGGTCAGCAAAGTACAAGATCAGTTATTTCAAAATATAAATAAAATCTACAAACCCCAGACAATGAATGCATTATGAACACTGTGTCAATAAATTTGAAGGCTTGATGAAACAAATATAGCTTACTAACACAAAAAATATATGAAATATGAAAAATCCTCTGTTGACAGAGATGTAAAGTGGTACAGTCACTTTGGAAAACAGTATGGTGGTTCCTCAAAACATTAAAAATAGGATAACCATATGATCCAGCAACCCTACTTCTGGGTATCTACCAAAAACATTGAAAGCAGGGTGTTGAAGAGATAATTGTACACCTATGCTCACAGCAGCATTACTCGCAATAGTCAAAAGGTGGAAGAAATCTCAATGTACACTGATAGATAAACGGATCAACAAAATGTGATATATACAATGGGATATTAGGCTTAAAAAAGAAGGAAATTTTGACACATGCTACAACATAGATGAACCCTGTAGAAGTTATGCTAAGTTAAATCAGTCACAAATAGACACTGTATGTATGATTTCTATTATTAATATCACAAAGTAGAAGAATAGCTGCCAGGGATTGGAGGAAAGAGAAAATGGGGAATTATTGCTTAATGGGTATAGTTTCAGTTTTTCAAGATGAAAACAGTTCTGGAGATTGGCTGCCAACAATGTGAATGTACTTATATACGTTGTGAACAGTATACTTAAAAACTGCTGGGATGGTAAATTTAACACTGTATTTTATCACAATTTAAAAGAAACCTAAGTGACATCTAACACTGTTTTTATTTTTTTATTATATTTTATTGATTATACTATTACAGTTATCCTGATTTCCCCCCCCTTCATCCCCCTCCACCCAGCACCGTCTGCTCCCTCAGGCAATCTGCCACCACTGTTCATGTCCATGGGTCATGAGTATGTTGGGAACCGCCCTGCCTAGTTTCAGGAGCTGTAACCCCTCATAGCTAAGGCTGAGTAAAAAGACCTTGGGACCAAAAGCCACTAAGGAGACAAAGCTTATCCTCCCAGCAGGAGCACAGCCTCTGCCCCCTTTACTTCAACCTACTTGGCCCCCAGCGGATGACTGGTTAGACTGGTTAGGCAATGATGGGTAAGAGTCCTCAAGGGAGGGTAAACTTAAGATAGGCACTGTCGTGACTGGGCCAATAAGGAAGGACTTAGGGGACTAAGAAAAGGGTTGATGGACCCTCGCCCTTCGGCTTTGATATAGCCTGATTCCTCATTCTATCTGTAAATAGTCTCCTACTAATCTCTTGGCTGCTGGCATCCCCCACCTGACAAGCAGCCAGGAGAATGCCCTCAATTTAAATGATAAGAGTCTAAGCATAAAATGAGTTTGTTTCCCAAAGTTTTATCTGACCCTGACTCAGAATAAGCCCTTATACTTCTATGAATGTTATCTATTGTTTGATCATTACTGCCTGACAATGTCTGGCCTTTATGTATATGCCCTGTATTCCTATACAAATTAAAGCCAATAAAAGCCCATTAAGGAACAGGCTTGAGGCCCTTCTCCTTTGAGAGACTGGCCACCTTTCCTCCCCAAGCAGATCATGTCTTAGTATATTTATTCTCATCCGTGATGGCCGGGGTTGGGGGGGAGGAGGGCTCTGCTGGACAGAGCTCCCCCACAGTGTATAAGTTTTCTGGCTACTCCATTTCCTATACTGTACTTCACATCCCCATGGCTATTCTGTAACTACCTATTTGAACTTCTTAATCCCCTCACCTTTTCACCCATCCCCCCACAACCCTCACATCTGGCAACCATCAAAATATTCTCTGTAGACATGATTCTGTCTGTTCTTGTTTGCTTAGTTTGATTTTTAAATTCAATTGTTGACAGATACGTATTTTTTGCCATTTTGTTGTTCATAGCTTTGATCATCTTTTTCTAAAATAAGTCCCTTTAACATTTCATATAATAATGGTTTGGTGATCATGAACTCCTTTAATTTTTTCTTATCTGGGAAGCTCTTTATCTGACCTTCAATTCTAAATGATAGCTTTGCTGGGTAGAGTGATCTTGGCTGTAGGTCCCTGCTTTTCAAGATTTTGAATTTTTTTTTCCAATCCCGACTAGCCTGCAGTTTCTTTTGAGAAATCAGCTGACAGTCTTATGGAAACTCCCCTGTAGGTAACTAACTTCTCTTGCTGCTTTTAAGATTCTCTCTTTATCTTTAACCTTTGGCATTTTAATTATGATGTGTCTTGGAGTGGGACTCATTGCATCCATCTTGTTTAGGACTCTCTGTTTTTCCTGGACTTGCATGTCTATTCCCTTCACCAAATTAGGGAAGTTTTCTTTCATTATTTTTTCAAATAGACTTCCAATTTCTTGCTCTTTCTTTTCTCCTTCTGGCACCCCTGTGATCTGACTGTTGGACCTCTTGAAGTTATACCAGAAGATGCTTACACTATCCTCATTGTTTTGGATTCTTTTCCTTCTTGTTGTTCTGATTGGTTGTTTTTTTTTTTTTTGCCTTCTTATGCTCCAAATCATTGATTTGATTTTCAGCTGCATCCACTCTACTGTTGTTTCCCTGAAAATTATTCTTTATTTCAATTAGTGTATCCTTTGTTTCTGACTAGATTTTTTAAATACTGCTGAGGTCCTCACTAACTTCCTTGAGCATCCTTATAACCAGTGTTTTGAACTCTACACCTGATAAAATCGCCTATCCACATTTCATTTGGCTTTTTCTGGAGTTTTGCTCTGTTTTTTCACTTGGGCCATGTTTCTGTATTTCCTCATTTTGGCAGCCTTCTTGTGTTTGTTTCTATGTATTAGGTGGAGCTGCTTTGACTCAGTGTCTTGGTAGTGTGGCCTAATGTGGTAGATGTTCTGTAGGGTCCAAGTGACACAGCCTCCCTCATCATCCCAGCTGTGTGCTGGAGGTGTGCCCTTCATGTGGGCTGAATACACCCTCTTTTTGTAGTTGAGCCTTGGCTGCTGTTGGCAAATCAATGGGAAGGATTTACCCAGGCCAGTCGCCTGCAAGGACTGGCTGTGAACACTTGCCACAAACCTCTGTAGAGGATCAGCTGTGCAGGGACAGGGTGATGGTGCTCCGATGTGGTGTGTACCTGTCCACTGGGTGCTCTGGCCTGCAGGTTTCCAGGTGGTACAAGCCAAGGTCAGCCACCACCTATGTTTTGTCCAGGGCCATCCTGCCTGAGTTATAAAGCAACCTGAGGTTGCTGCTACTTGTGGTGGGCTTGGAAATTCCCAGGGGAAGCCAATCTGTGACTCTAGGCTGGATGCTGCTAGTGCTGGGCCTGGGGCTCACTGAGGCCAGTTGTTGCTTATTGAAGAGGATTTAGGAAGTTGTGAAGCAAAAGCCAAGACCAAGCATTCATATGGAAAAGCAGGCTGGGTGGGCCAGTAAGTTGGGAGGCGGGGAGTCTCTGTGGATCTCCAAGGCGGGTCAAACAGTATTAGCCAGGTTGATGCAGTCTCAGATACAGCACCAGCCTGCTGGGTCTGTGGGGGAGAGTCTAGAAAAGGGACAATGGCCCCTGATTGCCTTGATTCCAGACACTTCAGTTTCTTCCCATATGTCACTAGTGCCTTTCAAGCTGCTACCCTCAGTGTTGGAGCTCAGAGGGAGTGAGACTGAGTGAGTGAGTAAGTGTGTGGGTTCTTTAAAAAGAACTGCTAGGGCTCCAGAAGTTTCTTCCACCGACTTAATCCCCACTGGGTTTTGCAGCCATAAATTGTGGGGATTTATCTTCCTGACACTGGAACCCTGAGCTGGGGGGCCTGGTGTGGGGCTGGGACTCTTTGCTCCTGAGATATCCCTCCCAAATTTTTACCCACCAGATGTGGGTGAGGGATTAGCCTGTTCTGCATCTGTGCCCACGCCCCTCCTACCAGTCTGGATGGATGTGGTTTCGTTAATTCCATAGTTGTCAGGCTTCCATTCAACTCAATTTCTGATGGTTCTGTGTGATGGTTGTTCAATATTTTAGTTGTAATTTTAATGTGGTTGCGAAGTAGCAAGCCATGTCTGGTTATGCTGCCATCTTGAGTGGAAGTCAACGTTAAATTTTTAAAGCTCAAAATGTTATAGCGTTGTTAAACAAAGTTCAAACAATAAATCCAGTTAATAAATTACTATTATCTGAATGGACTTACATTTAAAATATGTGAAAAGTCATGTACCTTCAAATTATTTATTTGAAAATAATTAAATCCACAATTAAAAATATTTCCACACACACTAACAAGACTGTAGATTCGGAGTCTTCACTAAAGAATTATATCATGTATTCAAGTGAAAAAATAATAGCAATCTTATACAAACTCTTCCAGGGAACAGGAAAAAAGTAAACATCACGATTCAACTTACGATGCTAGAAAAACCCTGACACAAAAACCTGACAAGAATGTTATGAAAAAGAAAAATCGTAGGACATACATACAAAAATCCTAATAAAATGTTACCAAATAAAATTTACCAATGTATCAAAAGAACAATACATCATTACCAAGATGAGTTTATATCAGGAATTAAAAGTTAACAAGAATTTTTCACTGTGGATAAAAGTACATTAAAGTGCTACCTGTGTAGTTTATTTATTTATTTATTTATTTATTTTTAAATCATAGCACTTTTTTTTTAATTTTTTTTTCTTCTTTTAGATTTTTTATTTTATTATTTATCTTCCTTCAGAGGGGAAGGAAAGGAGAGAGGGAGAGAAACATCAATGTGCGGTTGCCTCTTGTATGTCCCCTGCCGGGAACTGGCCTGGCAACCCAGGCATGTGCCCTGACTGGGAATCGAACCGCGACCCTTCAGTTCGCAGGCCCGCGCTCAATCCACTGAGCTACACCAGCCAGGGCTGTGTAATTTATTTTTAACTTTAGTTTCATGTAGCTGTAAAATTTCTTCTGAGTGCATACTCTTTTCTGTTATCTTAGACTGAGATAGGTAATATTGAGTAATTCTAGATTAGGTCATAATTCTGGCTCTGCCATTTATCTAACTGCTTGACCTCTGTCAAATATTAATAGCCCTGAAACTTGATCTGCTACTCTTTCATAAATCTTGTTAGGGTCGAATTAGAAAATGTACAATAGCTAAAATTTATCAAGTTCTTATTATGTCTCAGGCAATGTTGCGAAATGTTTTACATATCTTTTTGTCTTCATACAAACCTTTTAATCATTTTATAGATGAAGAAAATTGAAATGATTTGACTAAAATTTCCATAGCTAGTAAGTAGCAGAACTGGGATTGGAATCTACCCTCTGGGGGTCTCTATTTTGTTCCATCGATATATTTTGTCTACCTTTTTGCCAATAACATGTCTTGAAGTTACGCACTGTCCATCCTTCCACTTTAATCTCCTTTAATATTGTGTTGTTATTCTGGGTATTATGCCTTTCCTTATAAACTTTAAATAATTTTATTGATATCCATAAAATAACTTGCTGGGATTTTGATTGGAATTGTGCTAAATACATAAATCAAGTTGGAAAGAACTTGCCATCCATGTACATGGAATACTTCTATTCAGATTTTCTTTGATCAGAATTTTGTAGTTTTCCTTGTATAGATCTTGTATGTATTTTGTTAGATTTATAGCTAAGTATTTCTTTGTGTGTATGTGCTAATGCAAATGGTATTGTGCTTTTCATTTCAAATTCTAATTGTTCATTACTTGTCTATTAATTCAATATAAGGCTACAATAATCAAGTCAGTGTGCTATTGGTCAAAGAATAGACAAAGAAATCAATGGGACAAAACGCATAGCGCAAAAACTGACCCGCAGAGTCAACTGATCTTTGACAAAGGAGCAAAAGCAATTAAACGGAAAAGGATAGTCTTTTCAACAAATGGTACCAAACAAATGGATATCCACATGCAAAAAGGAAAAAAAAAAAGAATCTACATACAGGCCTTATACTTTTTCCAAAAAATTAACTCAAACTGACTGATAGACCTAAATGTAAAATGTAAAACAATGAAACTCCTACAATGTAAAATGCGCAAAAACTTACGTGACCCTGGTTTTGGTGATGACTTCTTAGATAGTACACCAAAAGCAGAGTCCATAAAATAAAAAACTGTAAGTTTTCATTAAAATTAATAACTTCTCCCACTGTCTGGTATGGTTCAGTTGGTTGGGTGTAGTTCTGCGTGGTGAAAGGTCTCCTATTTGATTCCTGGTCAGGGCACACTTCTGGGTTGCACGTGTGGTTCCTGGTCACGATGTGTGGTAGAAGCAACTGATCAATGTTGCTCTTTCAAATTGAGGTTTCTCTCCCTTTCTCCTTTCCTTCCCTTCTCTCTAAAAATAAATAAATAAAATCTTTTTAACCCCCCCCCCAAAAAAACTTCTGTTCTTTGACAGAGAATGAACTTATAAACCACAGACTGAGAGAAAATACTTGCAAAACATATATCTAATAAGGGGTTAATATTCAAAATATATAAAGAACTCATACAATTCAATGGAGAAAAATCAGTTGTTTAAAAAATAGGCAAAGGCCCTGGCTGGTGTAGCTCAGTGGATTGAGCGCGGGCCTGCGAACCGAAAGATCGCGGTTCGATTCCCAGTCAGGGCACATGCCTGGGTTGCCAGGCCAGTTCCCGGCAGGGGACATACAAGAGGCAACCGCACATTGACGTTTCTTTCCCTCTCTCCTTCCCTTCCCCTCTAAAGATAAATAAATAAAATCTAAAAGGAAAAAAAAATTAAAAAAAAAAAAAAAAAAGAAAACCATTATAAAAAAAAAATAAAAAAATAAAAAATAGGCAAAGGATCTAAACAGACATTTTCCAAAGAAAACAAGCAGATGGCCAAGAGGTATTGGGTTGGCCAAAAAGTTCGTTTAGTTTTTTTCCATATGATGGCTCTAGGAGTGCTTAGTTGTCTTTAACTTCATTCTAAACAATTCCATTAGATTGTGTTATGACAGCTGTCATATAAGTGTGCATTTAAAACAACATCAAAATTGGTGAATTTTTGTGCAGCCATTTTAATATTAAAGATGGAAGATAACATGCAACATTTCTGGCATATTATGCTTTATTATTTCAAGAAAGGTAAAAAAACAACGGTAACACACACAAAAAAATGTGCAGTATATAGAGAAGGTGCTGTGACTGATCGAACATGTCAAAAAGTGGTTTGTGAAGTATCTTGGCACTAGTGACATTTTGGCCAAATAATTACTTGCTGTGGGGCTATCTTATGCATTGGAATATATGTAGCAACATCCCTGGCCTCTACCCACTAGAAGTCAATAGCAGGAGATAGCCAACATACTCAAATTATCCAAATCAATAAAGTTAATGGTGAAAATGAAAAATGTGCCTTTTATTTTACAGAAAAAACTAAACAGACTTTTTGGCCAACCCAATACATGAAAAGGTGCTTAACATCACTAATGATCAGGGAAATGCAAATGAAAACGACAATGAGATATCGCCTCAGATCTGCTAGAATGGTTATTATAAGAAAGAAATAAAGAAAAACAAGTGTTGGCAAGAATATGAAGGAAAAGGAAATGCTTGTACACTCTTGGTGAGAATGTAAATTGGTACAGCAACTATGGAAAACAGTATGGAGGCTCTCAAACATTAAAAACTAAACTACCATATGACCAGCAATTGGACTTCTGGGTATTTATCTGAAGAAAAGGAAAAACACTGCCTTGGCTAGGTGGCTCAGCTGGTTGTGGAGGGTCATCCAGTACACCAAAAGGGTGCGGGGTTTGATCCCTGGTCAGGGCACATACCTAGGTTTCAGTTTCAGTCCCTGGTTGGGGCATGTAAGAGAGGCAACTGATGATGTTTCTCTCTCACATTGATGATTCTCTCCCCCCCCCAACCCCCTTTCCTCTCTCTCTCTCTACAGTAAAGTAAAAAGTAAAATGTAAAGTAAAATAAAATAAAATATTCAACGAACATATCCTCCAGTGAGCATTTAAAAAAACTGAAAACACTAACTTGAAAAGATCTAAGCACCCCAAGTTCATTGCAGCATTATTTACAATAGCCAAAATATGGAAACAACCTAATGGTCTATCCGTGGACAAAAGGATAAAGCAAATATGCTATATATACACAATGGAATATTATAAAAGGTAATCAGCCACATAAAAGGAAATCTTGCCTTTTGCAACAACATGGATGAAATTTGAGGCCATTCCTCTAAGTGAAATATGTCAGACAGAAAAAGTCTAATACCACATGATCGCACCATCTCACCTATATATGTAATTTAAAACAAAACAAATAAACAAAACAAAAAAACCCCTAAGCTCAGACACACGGAGAATAGACTGGTGGTTGTCAGATGTGGGGGGAGGGGAGTGTGAAATGGGTGATGGGAGTCAAAAAGTACAAACTTCCAATTCAAAAAAAAAAAAGAGGTCATGGGGATGTTCTGCATAGCATGGTGACTATAGTTAATAATACTATATTTCATAATTGGAAGTTGCTAAGAGAGATTTTAAGTTCTCATTACAAGAAAAAAAGCCTATATGATGGATATCAACTAGACTTACTGTGGTGACCATTTTGCAATATTTACAAATATCAAATTATGCTGTACTTCTGAAACTAATGTTATATGTCAATTTTATCTCAATTTTAAAAGAAATACAATAAAATAAGAAAAAAAAGTCATGTACTGCTCACAAAACAACCATATGTAACCAACCACATTAACTATTTGGTGATCAGAAAGGATGTTATTTTAAGCATTTGAATCCTAACATGATAATCTGTGCTATTTCACTGTTTTAATTACATTTTTAGAAACTAGTTAAGGTTAGGTTGATATCTAATACATTATAGTTTTTCCCATTTAAGATAATGGGAAATAGCTTCCTAATTAGTCATTGTGATGCGGAATGTCTGATTTTCAGGAACAGATTACTACCTGTTCTTAATCAGTTCTTTCAAGCTTTTAAGAAGGCATTTTGTTCTGTTTTATCCACATATTTTTTAGTTTTCTTGAGTGGGAGTCCTGAGCCTAATAAAACAGTCTGCCTGCTGTACACAGAGAAAATCCTATACTTATTTAACTGCCTGTATTTTCATATAAACTATGGGTGATTCAAGGACAGAAACTGTGATTCATATTTCTATCCCTAATGCTTAAGAGTACATCATATGTAAAGTCCCTTGTTCTGATTCCACGATCACAGAGCAATGTTCTGATTATTGTCTGGATACCCAGACAGAAGACCTGAGGAAGATTAATTGCTGACTAGTCAATATGAATCTTCTTGATGCTCTTGAAATATTTTTCTTTGTGAATTATTAAATTAGCATTATAATTTATATATAGGTCTTTTGTGAATTCAGTTAGCATCAATCATTCCCTCACAACAATAATCACCTCTGGATGCGCTGACAAAAACAAGCACGAAGATCCACAAGCTAGGGACCAGACTGTAAATGTAAGACCTACAACCATAAAATTCTTTTTTTTTTTTTTTTTAAGATTTTATTTATTTATTTTTAGAGAGGGGAAGGGAGGGAGAAAGAGAGGGAGAGAAACATCAATGTGTGGTTGCCTCTCACGTGGCCCCCACTAGGGGCCTGGCCTGCAACCCAGGCATGTGCCCTGACTGGGAATCGAACCTGCGACCCTTTGGTTCGCAGCCCGCGCTCAATCCACTGAGCTACGCCAGCCAGGAACCATAAAATTCTTTACATTGGTTTTGGTGGTGATTTATTTATTTTTTAAAGATTTTATTTATTTATTTTTAGACAGAGGGGAAGAGGGAGAGAAACATCAATGCATGGTTGCCTCTGGCCCACCCTCCACTAGGGACCTGGCCTGCAACCCAGGCATGTGCCCTGACTGGGAATCGAACCGTCAACCCTTTGGTTCGCAGGCTGGAGCTCAATCCACTGAGCCACACCAGCCAGGGCTGGTGGTGATTTAGTTTTGACTCCAAAAGCAAAAATAAACTAGTGAGGCTACATCAAACTAATAAGCATCTGCTCAGCAAAGGAAAAACCATCAGCAAAATGTAAAGGCAACCTATGGAATAGAAGAAAATATTTGCAAACCATATATTTGATAAGGGGTTAATATCCAAAATACATAAAGAACTCATACAACTCAACAGCCGAAAAAGAAAAAAAAAACCTGATTTAAAAATGGACAAAGGTCCTGAACAGACATTTTTTTAAAGAAGACATGCAGTTGTTCAAGGTGCTCAACATCACTAATCATCAGGGAAATGCCAATCAAAATCAAATGAGGTGTCACCTCATACCTGTTAGTATGGCTATTATCAAAAAGACAGGAAATAACAAGTGTTGGTGAGGATAGGAAGTAGAACTACTATATGATCCAGCAGTTCCACTTCTGGGTATATATCCAAAGGAAATGAGACCATTATATCCGAGAGATATCTGTACTCCCATTTTCATTGCAGCATTTACAGTAGCCAGGATATGGAAACAGTCTTCATGTGTCCATCATTGGATGAATGAATCAAGAAAATGTGATGTAGGAATACATAAAACTATTATTCAGCCTTAAAAAGAAGGAAATTCCATTGTTTGTGACAACATGGATGAACCCAGAGGGCATCACGCTAAGTAAATAAGGCAAAGACTAATACTACATGATATTGTCACATGTAGAAACAGTAGAAAAATGGTTGTCAGGGGGTAGGAGACATAGGGGATTGTTAGAAGGGCACAAAATTTAAACTACAGATGAATAAGGTCAGAGTATATAATGTGTAATATGGTGACTGCTTGATAACATTATGTGCTATAATTGAAAATTGCTGAGAGTAAAACTTAAATGTTTTACCTCCCTCTGGCCCCCAAAGGTAAATAGGTGATGGATGTATTAACTAATTTGACAGGGAGAATACTTTCACAATGTACATTTATATCAAATTATCACATTGTTAAAATGATATTTAAGGCAACTGACTCTTAGAGGTTATGACTTTACCATGGTGATTCGATCTGGAATTTGAACTTAGGTCTGAGACCATACTTCAGTTGAAATGATTTATATAACTACTCTTAATCTTAACTCTATCAGTTAAGATTTAGCTACAAATGACAGAAATCTAGCTGAAACTAATTTAAGCAAAAAGAGGGATATGTTCGTTCATGGACTCCAAGGAAGGTTGAATAGCAACGGGGAGAATAGGTTTGCAGTCAAGCTTGCCTCTAAGCAGTTGGAACCGGGAACTAATGGTTTCAAACTGCTCCATCTCCTATTTTGACTTCTCTCTACCCGTGTCTTCCATTTTTCTCTTGAGTGTTCACTGGCTTTTTCTACACATTGGGACACCTGACCTCCAATAGCTACTACATCTTTCAGCTTTAACCAGTAGGGAGGAAATGCCTGATAGTTGTTTAAGTCCCAAGATAAACCAAAAAAGTCCCAGGATAAGGACTCATTACTTGGTCTTGGATCTGGTCTCCATTCCTGGACCAATCAATTGTGAATCAAGTTCATATAGGCACATAGCAATTGCTGGTTTTCATGTACTTAAGAGAGTGTACAGTTTTCGAGGGAATAGCCAATAGATGGAGAAAAAGGTTGAAGATATATCTGGCATAGAATCCTATGAATATCTATTATAACTTCTTACGTTTCACTATTTGATAGTGAAAAATTGGAAGCAAGCTAAATATCCTCCAGTGGAGCTTGATCAATTATAGTTCATTAGAACAATTAAAATAAAATTTTAAAAAATTAAGTTGTATTAGAATAGAAAAAAATAATTAAAATAAAATTTTAAAAAGTTTTATTAGAATAGAAAAAAATTATAGTTCATTGACTTAATGGATTACATAAGCACTAAAATTATTATTTTGAAGACCTTAGAAACATAGATATGCTTATGATGCTAAATGGGAACAGAGTATAATGTTGTATGCACAATGTGTTTGCTACTGTGAATACTGAAAATGTAGTGTAAGTGATTCAGATTACTCAGACAGAAATTTATGAAATAGGATGAGACAGGGTCATCCTGTAGGTCTTACATTCAAGACTTCAATCTATTCTGAGTTAATTTTTGTGTACAGTGTAAGGTAGGGGTCCAGTTTTATTCTTTTGCATATGACTATCCAGTTTTCCTAACACCGTTTATTAATCTGTTTGTCCATTTTTATGCCAATACCATACTGTTTTGATATAACTTTGTAATATAGTTTGAAATCAGGGAGTTTGATGTCTCCAGCTTAGCTTTAGCTTTTTTTTTCAAGATTGCTTTGACTATTTGAAGTCTTTTAGTAGTTTCATATAAATTTTTGGATAGTTTTTTCTTTTATTACTTTTTTCTATTTCTGTGGAAAATGCCAATGGAATTTTGATATGAATTGGCATTTCAATTCTTCCCTTCCAATTTGGGTGCCTTTTATTTCTTTTTCTTTCCTAATTGTTCTGGCTAGAACTTACAGTACCAGTTTGAATAAAAGTGGTGAGAGTGGGAATCCTTGTCTTGTTCCTGATCTTAGGTAAGTACAACTGTAGGATTTTCATACATGGCCTTTATTATTTTGAGTTATGTCAGTTGCTTTATATTAAAAAACAGATAAAATTACTTACACATTATGGAGATACTTGGCATATAAGTTATAAAAATATAGTAGCTCTTCAACAAATATTAATAAGCCTTTACAATATGTCACAATATACTTAGTGCCTTTTCCTGCATCAAGCGCCTATTTGAGAGAGGTGGAGGGAAACTGGCATACAGAATTTTTTCCTTCCGATAAATTTCAGAAGTAGACCTACCAGGTCAAAAGGTAGGAACACAAACATGTTTCTGACTCTTGATATTTACTGCCAAACTGGCATGTGAACACATTACTATCGCCAGACTTCTCTCCATTACCTTCTCTAGCATTAGAATTTTAAAAAACCTTTTATATGTTAAAAAAAATAATTGTTTTATTTACATGTGATTACTAACAAGATTGGCTTAAAAATAGCATTTGTTTCATATTCCCCATTCTCTTATGAAACTCACTGCCCCCACAGACAATTTTTAAAAAATCGAAACCATAAAAATTCATTTTCCTACTCTATTTATTGAACAATTATTATGTTCAAGTTTTTTTATAGATACATAGACTAATAATTCAAAATTACTTTGCTTAAATAATTCATAATGTATTAGGGGATACCCCCTCTTAATATTTAAGGAATGTAATACTAGCAACAGTAGCTAACCTGTATTTAGTATTACATATTTGATATACATTAGGTGATTCCTTACAATATAACTTGTGAGGCAGGCAGTATATTATACTGAGAAAACTGAAGCACAGGGAGATTAAGTCTATCATTAAGTAATTGTTCACTGACTCATTATTTTAACAAATATTTAGCCCTGGCTGGTGTAGCTTGGTGGATTAAGTGCCGGCCTGCAAACCAAAGTCATCGGTTTGATTCCTAGTCAGGGAACATGCCTGGACTGTGGGCCAGGTCCCCAGCTGGGGGCACTCAAGAGGCAACCCACACACTGATGTTGCTCTCCTCCTTCCCTTTCCCTCTCTCTAAAAATAAATAAAATTAAAAACAAACAAACAAAATATTTAGACTGTCTCTAAATGTCAAGCATTTTTCAGGCTCAAGTGAGCTTACTCACCCCTAACCAGGGACCTAGACTGCAACCCAGGAATGTGCCCTGACTGGGAATCAAATCAGTGACCTCTCTGTTCCTAATCTGGCGTCAGGTGAGAAAAAACTTTAATAATAATAATAATAATAATAATAATAATAAAAAGCCTGGTCCTCAGGAAAGTTTTATGGGAGGGGTGGGAGGCAGATTATATTGTACTTCTTTTTTGCCAATCAGGCAAGTAGTAAGTGCAATGAAGAAACATAAAATAGGTTAAGGGGATAGAATATGTTTGTGGAGGTGGAGAAAAATACACTAGGTAGCCATTTAGATAGATTTGTCAAAGAAGGCCTCTTTGAAAGGGTAACAAGTAGACAGAAAACAGAAGTGAGAAAACAAGTCATGTAGATATCTGGAAGAGCATTCCAGGCAGAGTAAAAAAGAGGTATTATAAAGGAAAAAGCATAAGCTTGCTTGGTGTTTGATGAACAGCAAAGAGAGCAGAATGAGCAAGAGAGAGAATAGTAGGACATGACATGAGAGAGATAATGGGAGATCAGAGCATATAATATTTGTAAGCCATGATGAGGTCTTTGTGTTTTATTGTGAGACATGAGAACCCACCAAAAGGTTGAGTCAAGAAGCATTATGATCTGACTTAAAATTTTAAAAAATGATCACCTTGGTATGAAAAATTATATGTGGGGTTCAAGCAGAGAGACTAGTTAGTAGGCTAACTGACTGTCCAGGCAAAGGACAATGTTGACTAGGGCAGGGGTGGTAGCAACTAGGGGAATGTTGTTGATGTGGAAAAGATGAGAATGTACACCTGATGGGAACGGCTAATAAACTAGGTGTGGGGTATGAGAGAAAAAAAGCACTCAAGGTATTTTGGTCTAAGCAACTGAAAGAATGAAGTGGCATTTACTGAAATAGGAAAGACTCGGTGATAGAAGCAAGTTTAGAGAGAAATTCAAGAGGATTTTTAGGACTTTTTAAGTTTGCAGTCTCTATACAAGTAGGTGTCTCATAAGCAATTAGATGGGTATGGAGTTCAAGGGAGAGATCCAAGCTGGAGATGTAAATATCAGTATTTCAACTTATTAATGGTATTTGAAACCACAGGAACAGAGATCACCCAGACTGTGGTAGGATTACAGAAGAATACTAACGCTGGGACTCTCTCACTCTAGAGATTGGGGAGATAAAGGGGAAACAGCAAAGGAAGAGAAACAGCGATAGCCAATAAGGTTGTTGGAGGACCTGGAGTGAGTGATACCCATGAAGCAAAGTGCAAAGAGGGTTGAAAGAAGAAACTTAATCAAATGCATATGAAAAGTCAAATAAAATGAAGATGTGGAAATTAAGTCCTGAGTTGTGCAATTTCAGTGAAGTAGTGGAGACAAAAATCTGACTGGAGTAAGTTCAAAAAGAATGTCCTAAATCTGATCAAGTCTTTAGATCCCAGCAGTTTACAGAAGATTCAGAGGAACATGTTAAATGACACCATGAAGATGGAACCAGCAAAATCCAGACTGAGAAAAACTAAAAGGAAAAATAATCACATGTTGGAGGGTAAAAAAAGAAGAGAAAACTTACAGATTAAGAAACTTAAAAAACATGTCGGCCCTGACTGGTACAGCTCAGTGGGTAGAATGTGACTCTGCAAAACAAAAGGTCGCTGGTTCGATTACCAGTCAGAGCACATGTCTGGGTTGCGGGCCAGCTCCTAGGCTGGGAGCTGGGAGCGTGCGAGAGCCAACTGATAGATGTTTCTTTTGCACATCGATGTTTCTCTCCCTCTCTTTCTCCCTCCCTTCTCCTAGCTCTAAAAATAAATAAAATATTTTAAAAAAACACCTAACAGTCAATCACAATGTGTGGAACTTATTTGGATCCTGATTCTAAAACGAAATGAAATGAAATGAAAGAAAGAAAGAATGAATGAATAAATGGCGAACTGTTAAACATAACAGCCAAGACAATATTTGAATACTGATCTGATACTTGATATAAAACATTATTATTATTCTAGACAGAAAACTGTATAAGATCAACAATTAAAATAAAAATTAAAAAAAAAATAAAAAAAAACATTATTATTATTTTGATGGGATAATGGTACTGTCGCTTATTTAAAGAATCTACAGCTTTTATACATATACTTAGACATTTATGAATGAAATGGTGTTATATTTAAAATATGCTTCAAAAAATACAGTAGTGGGCAAAGTAGAAGGGGCACAATTGGACATGGGTTAGTAATTGTTGGCTTTACATGATAGGTAAATGGGAATTTATCATACATGCTCAATTCTCTATAATAAATAAATTGTCTTAAAAATAAGAAGTGCCATTTCCTTTGTATACTTAACCTCTTTTTACCATCCCATTGTACAGCTACAGAAGATAAAATGCACTGCCCAAAGTCACAGTTAATTTTTTTAAGACTATTCTTTAGAACAGTTTTGGGTTCACATCAAAGTTGAGCAGAAGGTAGAGATTGCCCATATGCCTCCTGCCCCCACGTAAGCACAGCTTCCCCCACTACCAACATCCTGGCACCAGAGTGGTACATTTGTTACAATAGATAAACCTAAAACGACACATTATTATCAAGTCACAGATAAGTTGAGAGTCAGGATTTGTCTTTAAAACTCATGCTTTTTACACTATTACCACACTGCTATTTTTCTCCATTATCACTATTTTGCCTGGTGCTTTTTATACAAATTGGCAAAAACCAAAATTCTGCTTCACGAATAAGCAATGTGACAGCACTCTACTGTTATTAGCTATAAAATAATAAGGTTTAAGTATCCAAAAATATTGTAATGTAAATTAAGAAACAATTCTGTCAATCCAACAAATTACACTCCTAGTGAAGCATACTTTACTTAACAAATACACATATTGCCACTACAGTTAAAAATGTAATTACACAGAAATACAAAGCACTATCTGGAATATCTCTCCACCTCAAACTTTTCTTTCAGTAACTATAGTAAGTGCTGGCTAATGTCAGTTAATCATATTAAACTTCAAACATAAAACCATGCATTTTCAAAGTATGCATGTGTGTATGTTGTCACTGACCTAACAACCTAATGGGTATTGGTTGTTGAGTCCAAAGAGAAATAATAGCTGAAAGCAAACATAACTAATGAAAAATTAGCAGTGAATAAATAAAAATCTACTATAGCGTTGCTATAGCCTAGTACCAAATCACAGGTTTTCACTAGGAACCTTTGCTTCAATATTCATGGAATACTGTGTTTCAACAATTCTACTTCTAGGAATTTACCTTAAAGCAATCACTGGACCATTATAGAAAGATGTATATACTAGGATACTTACCAAAGTTTTATTCATAATTTTAAAAACTGGAAAAAACCTAAACCACTAGCACTTAAATATATGTATTATTTGTGTAAATAATGCTATATGCTTGGTAAACATTATTATATTGTTACACAGAGGTAAGTATTAATATAGAGAAATGTCCACGATACATTACTGAATAGAAAAAGGTTAAAAAACAGTTAATTTGATGGATGGATAGACAGATGTTTGTTTAGGAAGAGAATACAATAAAAAATTAACAATAATTTTAGCTGGAGGATAGGATCATACTTGCACTTTCTATTTTAGACTTTCCTATATTTTTTTTTAAAAATTACAAACACGCATTTTTATAATCAGAAAAAATTCTATTTTTGTTTTGGAAAAATATATTGTGTTGACCTCAAAATGTGACATTAATAAAATGCTTCTGTTTACTCACAAAACTAATTAGTAAATATCATCATAAGATTTTAGTAATACCTACCTAATAATTCTACTTATTCATTCAATAGACCTGTATAAACAGAATGTACTTATTATCGTATTATATATATCACAATCACTACAGCTAAATAATCACTCAGAGAACATTCAGCCTGTTGATGGTTAAATTTTTCAGATGGCAGTCTGGGTAACAATTTTTAAAAGGCATTTTCCCCTTGAAAAAAAGAAGGGCCATTATCCAAGCAGCCCCTGTCCTGTGGCAATGCCTTGAGATTTATTTTGCAATTAACAAAATTTTAATTGTTTGCTAGGTAGCTTTTGAAAAACTGAATACCCAAGCAAAAATTTTAGAAAAATTTTTCATAATTTTAGAGTAAAAGTAATGCCACGAATAGAGATCAAGTCCTAATCCAGAAGCCAGAAGTTTCTTTAAAAAAGAAATTCACTTCTAAGGTATAAACTCACTTTGCAATCTATTCTTTAACCATTTTTAAAATTTAGACATATACTAATGAAGTGCTGTTGTTAGATTAGAAGTCACTTAAAATATCAAGTATTGGTAATGACTCAAAAATAGTATTATGTAAGCCTACAACTGAGAACATGTTCTTGCAAAATTCTTCCACAAATGAAAACTATAAAAATACCCCTGTCTATATTCTATAGCTATCTTCCGATTTCTCAAGAACTTAGCAATTTAGAAACAATGTAGAAAAAACTGGCTGATATAAATCAAAGAGTTTCTCCAGATTATTTCATTAAACTGACCTTCCAAATTAATACACATAATTGTTACTGCAATCAAACCCCAAAAAGTCTACATTTAAGATAGAAGAGCAAGCACTGATTGTATGACAAAGTTTTGCTAAATTTCAAATTTGTTTTTTTTTTTTTAAATAATAATGGGTAGCCAAAGAAAACTCATTAATATTAACAGACAATGCCAGAAAACTACAGGAACTCCAAATACAGAAAGACCGTTCATGTATTCTAACAGCATAACCATTATGGCTGAAAAACCACACAATATTCTTTCTCACATATTTCGTTAATGAACCAAAAATGAAGGTCTATTAAGTATCCTAGATAACTGAAATAGAAGTAGGAATCTCTGGTGAAGGCTGCTCATCCCAACAAAACTGAGAGTAAACAAGTTTGGAAAGGACACTGTTCTTAAATAAAATATCTTTTTAGTTTTACCAGCATGAAAAGAGAACTATCATTTGACTTTTTTTCTCCTTATCCATTTAAAAAAACAACAAAAAAGAAACAAAAATAAGTTATTTAAAATCCTAGTTTTAGGTATTAGAAGAAGAAAATATTTTCTAAGATTAACAAAATACTTAATTCATCTTTCAGGTAGACCCTCAAGTATTTTAAGACTGGAAACCAATGTGAAAAAAGATGGCTGTGATATAAAGCAACATAGTATTCAACTACAATCTAACAACTTATGACAATTTGGCAAGAATTCTACTCTGAGCTAGGGTTTTCCCACGTACAACAGAGAATTCTTGCAGGAAATGTCCCCTTCACAGGGCCCTAGACTTCTTTGCATACTATCAGGCTATGCTTATAGAATCAAATGAGTGCAATGTTCTGAATGGAAAAAAGAAATATAAATTTATTCTAAAATACTAACTTATTACATAAAACTTTCCAGAAGAGCAAAAAGAAGTAGTATCTAGAAATCATTTCATTCATTGTTTTCCTAAATTAAATTTCTATAATTTTAAAAAATTAATAGTTATTAGTTTGGAATTTGGTTTAAAAATTTATTGAAGAGCCCTGGCTGGTGTGGCTCAGTAGCTGAGTGTCTGCCTGCGAATCAAAGGGTTGTTGGCTCAATTCCCAGTCTGGGGCACATGCCTGGGTTGCGGGCCAGGACCCCAATGGGGGTGTGCATGAGAGGCAACCACACATTGATGTTTCTCTCCCTATCTTTCTCTCTCCCTTCCCCTATCTAAAATATAAATAAAATCTTTTTAAAAATTCATTAAAGAGTAGTTATATTGGGGAAGTGAATCCTGAGTCTTTATCATGTTAAAGAAATCATATTTGAGGGTTACATGTATGTTCTTTTTTCCTGTAAAGTCTTCGTTTAGAATAAAAAAGTTATTGTTTTCTTTTTAGTTTCCCACCATGGTATTCTATCAGTCAGAAAATCCTAAAAAAAAAAAAAAAACCCAAAATCAAAATAATCGTCCACATTTTTATGTCCTACTGCCAATTATGAACAGCAAATATTAGGGGGAAAGTTTTTTTCTTTAATATTTTTATTTATTTATTTGTTTATTTATTATTAGAGAGCGGGGAAAGGAAGGAGAAAGAGAGGGAGAGAAACATCAATGTGTGAGAGAAGCACTGACTGGGTTGCCTCTTGCATGTGCCCCAACTGGGGACCAGCCCACCAGTAACCTTTTGCTTCACAGGGCGATGCCCAGCCCAGTGAGCCACACCAGTCAGGTGGGAAAAGTTTTAATAGCCACTCCAGAGCAGCACAAGCTAAAATTTAAGTGACAACCAGGTTAAAAAAAAAAATCTTTTCCATGTTAAAAATTCATACCTTGCCCTGGCTGGTGTAGCTCAGTGGATTGAGCGCGGGCCTGCGAACCAGAGGATCGAGGTTCGATTCCCAGTCAGGGCACATGCCTGGGTTGCAGGCCAGTTCCCAGCAGGGGACACATGAGAGGCAACCGTACATTGATATTTCTCTCCCTCTCCCTCTCTCCTACCCTTCCCTCTAAAGATAAATAGAAATAAAAATCTTAAAAAAAAAAAATCCATACCTTTCCAGAGCAGTATTTTGACATTTTTTCCCCAAAAATCTACAAGTGAGAAAACTTACATAAAATTTATGTAACAATAAAAACACTTCCCAAAGTGATTAAAGATTTAAATACTCAACTGAGAACCTAATGGCATTATATTTTTTAGTATTTTGAACACTTTTTTATCAACTTCACCCAAATCGACCTTTCATAAGTTTTTATCCCTTTTGAACTTGTTCTCAAATGATTTTTCTCGATTTTTATTATTAAAGAATATAGCACCCTAAAACAACTATTTAAACATGAATTTAAAAGTAAAACCAGAACGCTGGCCAGTGCAGCTTGGCTGGTTGGAGCCTTGTCCTGTGCACTGAAAGGTCCTAGGTTTGATTCCTGGTCAGGGCACATACCTGGATTGAGGGTTCAGTCCCCAACTGGGGCCCTTACAGGAGGTAATCTATGTTTCTAAGTTACACCCCCCTTCCTCTCTCTCTAAAATCAATGAATGTATGACAACGACCAAACTTGTCAAATCAATTTGTGTATCAATAATTTAAGATAAAAGTAAATGTTTTTCTTCCATTGGTAGGTAAGTGCAATTCTATTGGCCCTAAACAGTATTCTGACTTTACTTAAAAGTACAGACTAGAGCCCTGGCTGGTATAGCTCAGTGGATTGAGTGCCAGCCTGTGAACCAAAAGGTCGCCAGTTTGATTCCCAGTAGGGAACGTGCCTGGGTTGCAGGTTTGGTCCTGATCTGGGCCTGGTCTGGGCCTTTCAAAGAGGCAACCAATCAACGTTTCTCTCCCCGTCTTTCTCCCTCCTTTCCCTTCTCTCTAAAAATAAATAAAATCTTAAGGAAATAAATTGTGCCAGTTTTGGTTAAATCAAAGTTCACACAGTACTAGGTCAGTAGTTTGTATAAGACACCCTTAAAAATCACTTCAGAGGTTTCATGCAAAAGGGAAGAATAGACAAAAGTTTTAGTGAGGACTGTTTCATCAAGAAACAATTATATAGTATTTGTATTGAAAATCTCTAATGTAAATAAAGTTAAGAGGATTCCTGAGAAATCTCCATAGATAAGAAAAACTTAGAAAAGAATTGGAGCACCAAGATCCAATACAGGTTTCATAGACAATTACAGAACATTTATATCTAAAATATTTTAAGTGAAAAAATGTATCTGGCAAATTCTTGACTTAAAACTTACTTGCACATTTCCCCCAATGCATAGTTTCAATTTCATATGCAGCATAACAACAGCATGTAAGTTTCAGGAAGAGTGAAAATTTTGTTTTTGATGATGACAACCTTAAGACAAATTATGCCTTATCTTCACTAGAGATTACAGTCAGTCATGCATAAACTTTGCGTTTCAAGATGTCCAATTCTTAGTTCAAAAATTCATAGCAGCATTTACTGAATCATACTTGGCTACTTGGACCAGTTGACTAGGTGGTTGATTTCAGAAAAATTTCTAAGATGTCCATATATTGGGCATAATTTCGTATTTAAAAAACCAGACTAGAGAAACAGTATACAGAAAAAAATGTCTCTGGAAAAAAAAATCTTTGAAAGTTTCAGAATGATTAACAAAGTTTAACTTTCACGTTTTGTTTTCTAGGCTTAACAACAGGATGGTTACATAAAAATCACTGATAGCCACAAATTATCACATTCCCTTAAAAGTATAGTTAAAAAAACAACCAAAGGCAAGACATAGTTTTGGAAAAACACAAATCAATGACAAACAAATGATAGTCTAAAACTTTTCACAATCTAGACAATCTAGATAAATTTTCCCTTTTTAAGACGATATTAAGAAAAAAATGGAGCATGCAAAAGAGAAACGGTACAAATTGATTAGAGAAAATTCCATACATTAAGACTTGTAATAAAACTCCCCATCCCACCTCTACCACTGGACTTTTGCACATATGTATTTGACAATTATACTCCTTAACATAATCAACAAATTCTTTATTATCCCTATGGTACCGGTTTCTTTTATATAAGTTCTTCTTATCTCATATTCAGGTACCTCCCAAATTGGCAAAATGAAATGTGAAATTCAGGGCTTATTATACCATTAGTAACAAGAACCGCCCCCCCCCCCCGCCCGCCAATACTTTGAAAATTTATTTATACATTTGTGACAGTCTGGATAAAGCAAACTTTCAAATTTAACATAACGAGCATGAGTGATCCTTTGGAAAGCAAACCATTATGTAACATCTACTTTATGTCCCTCGATTAATTACTTTAGAACCATAAAGAGTGCTTTTTTCTTTTAAGATTAAGTACTGCTCACGTTGCTATTTTTTCTGAAGACTCCCATTTTTCTCAAGATTACCATTTCTCCCCAGGAGAGAAAGTGGTTTTCTTAAATTCCAAATTTCCAGGAATATGACAACGCTTCTCTAGGGACCAGAGGATGAAAAATAAAGTACTGTCAGCAATTTCAGGATCCACCTCACATAAGCAGTGATCCAGTCAGATAGGAAGGACATTTCCAAGAGCCTCAGGAACTACATACTGGAGCAAAAGTAGGTTTACAGTGGTGAGTAGGCGAAATATAGTTTATCCTTGTATTATTTAGTAATCACTGCACTATTTTCCATACCAACAACTGTAAACCTACTTTTGCCACACCCTGTATATCCTACGCGGCCACAAATATCAGAAGAGAACTCGGGGATGACGTTGCACTAAAACCAAGCTTAACGCTCATCTGTTATCTCACTCTATCTTCCTAACTACCTTAAGAGGTAAGGAATGAGGAAGGCTGGCCGCCCCAGCGCCTCTACGGGACGTGCAACCCGGTTAAAAGATACGCACACCGTTACATCTCCAACAGGAGTAACAAAAGCGATGGCTCCAGCAAGAGTAATATCGCCTAGAGAGCCCCAAACTTCAATCCTTTAAGCGGCGTCCCCTCCCCGCAGTTTCGCCTACTCAGTGGCTCCGGGGAACTGCAGCGGGGCTGCGCGGAGGAGGGGCGGGCAGAGAGGAGAGCTGCCCCGACCGCGCTCACCGCGCTCACCTCGCTCACGGGCGCCAGGGCTGAAGAGCGGCGATGCTCCGGGGACCCCCCCCCCCCCAACTGAGCCGGCCAACAGCTCCGACACTCACCTGCGGAGCCGATTTCCATTCATGGAGCTGGGGGGTGTGCTTCGAGCGAGAAGGGCGCCCGCGACTGGGGGCAAGGCGGCGGCGCAGGGGGGCGACGCGGTGCGACAGGCACTCTCACTTGGCCGCGAGGCGAGGTGGCGACAGCTTCTTCTCAGCGCCCGCACTCCGAAAGCTTTCGTCAGGAGGAGCCGCCGGCAGGACACGGCTAGGCAAGAGGAGGAAGCGTGAGGGAAGGAGAGGTGAACTCCGCGCGGAACTTGCGTCGCCCGCGGGCGCTCACGCTACCACTGCCCCTCCAGGACTGCGGCTCCGCCGCCGACCTCCCCGGGGGCCGCCCCCGGAAGCCAGCTGGCGTCAGTTCCGCTGCCCCGGCTCGCCCGACGTCTGCGCGGACGACGCAGGAGCGTCAGGAGGCGGGCGCCGAGCCTGGGCGGAGCCTGCAGGTCCTGGGGCCGGGTGCGCGCCAGCGTGAGACGACCCGGAGGGGCTGCAGCCCTCGCACCGCCCTGGTGCGGAGCCTTGCCTGCTTGAGGTGACGTCGCGGAGGGCGGTACGGCTTCTCCGGGGAAGAGCCTACCTGGAGCGAGGCGGGTGGAGGTGCAGTGCCCTGTCCTGCGGCGGAGAGGGCCTCCTTCATTCCTGAGCCCTTCCCTCCACGCCCAGTTTGGGCGGCTCCACGCGCTTCCTCCTCAACGGCAGAGCGAGGAACTGCCACAGCTGATCTACTCAATAGGGTTGCTTTGACGACCATTTTTTTTTTGGGGGGGGGGGGAATGTACAATTTAACTTGGGAAAAGATGATTAAGAAACAGGACATTCCGCAAAGATCAGATCGAATAATTTTCAAGTTTAAAATTCTTTAATAGTGCTTCGTCCCACTGAGAAGACCAGAACTCCTTTCCAGGACCAAAACGCTCGGCGTAACGGGGACCCTGTCTTTGGCGAGACTCATCACCCCGGCACCCGCACCACTCTGCTTCACTCCCCCAAACGGCGAGGCACCTCCTTCCGGCTTGGGGCCTCTGCTTTTCGTTCCCTTGGCCGGGATTCCTTTCTGTCTCTCCTCTTCCCTCTTCATACCTCAGCTTACCTCAGAGTGCTCCTCTGGTATGAGGGGCACCCATTTTTCTATTAGTGTTTTTCCTTAATAACTCTGTCTCAATCTGTAACTTGTTTTACTGGTTAACCCTCTCCCACTAGAATGTAAGAGTACCAGGACCAGCACATTAACTGGCAAGTAGCAGGTCCTTATTTGTTGACTTTACTGGCGATACTATTTTATTCCGGCTCAGGAATGATTCAGGGCTTTTAAAAAATCAAGTATATTCTTTTTTTTAAAGCTTGGGACAAAGAAGAAAAAGTATCCTAAGTATGCCCTCCATCCACTCCCCCAATCACTGTGGGACTTCGGTCACCTGAGCCTCTGGGCTTCATTCTCCTCATCTAAAAAATGTAGAGAGTAACTGTACCTTAGAGTTATGAGGTTAAGGAATGTACACAAAACACAAGGAAAACCCTCCCTAAATGTTAATGAATTTAAAAAAGTAGTTATTTGGTTACTATTTTATTATTTACTAGGATGGTTACTACTATAAGTTACCATTTTAAGGCACTTAATTGATGCACCTGCCTGTAAAACACTTCATAAACTATTCAAACCCATATCTGATTCCAACTTTCTCATTTCTTCCTTCCCATCCTCACACCTTTTAGCGAAAATGCCCTCTCCAATTTAGAAATGTCAAATTAATTGTCATCAGATAAAACATGGTATCTTCAAAATTATGTTCAATCCCTGTCTATGGGAGCACCAAACAGGGTACATACCAACTGCTGTGCAAGGGTCTATCACACTTTGAACCCCTAAGTCTGGAACTGCCCCCTAAATGACTGCAGGCTGCTCCTGCATCTCCCAGAGGAGACATGGTGATGGTAATGAACCCCAGAAGTGGGCCACTGTCTTCTTTGTTGACACTGATGAAGCAGGATTTGGACCTTCTCATTAGATCCAGATTAACAAATGTCAATGATGTCTTCCCATCTACTTCTGCTATGACCTCCACCTTGTGAGAGTGAGCCCATATTCAATATCATGAACTGTAATGTCAGGAACAGGGAAGGCAAAAAAAAAATTGAATGATTCTGTCAGAAACAAAAGTTGTACGAGACTCGCTCCTGACCAAATGCACACCCTAGTTTTGGATAACCTCATTCCCAAATGAATCTGCTCTTAAGGGGAAACAGGAGGCTCTTGGTGCATCTTGTTAATGGTCACAGCCCCAGTGCCTAGAACAGTGCCAGTGCGGGGCACACAGCACCATTCCATAAATAAGTTGTGGGATAGGTGGAGGAGTGGGCTCCAAGAAGGAGCTCAGGAAGAAGCAGGCTAAACCTCTGCCCTTATCCCTTGTGGCACTGGTTGTTCTCAGAAGGCAGAATAAAATAGTACAGAAATCTCAGGAGCAAGGAAATCAATGCACACTGAATGTCGCATTCCTAGGCTTCCTGTGCTAGATAAACACCACTGGATGAGGGCAACTGGATTGATTTCTCTCCTCAGAGCATGAAGGTAGTTGCGAGTTCAAATCACTTCTCTTAGACCAGAAGTTTTTAGATGAAAGCGAGCTACAGTTGACCCTTTAATAACACTGGGGTTTATGGATGCCAAACCCCAGGGAGTTAAAAACCTGGGTATTAACTTTTGACTTCCTCAAATTTAACTATGGTCGTCCTTGAGGGACTGTTTTCAGGAGTCCCTGTGGATGCCCAAATCCAAGGATCCTCAGGTCCCTTACATGAAATGGTGTGGAACAATGTGTGCAGTTGGCCCTCCACAGTTACAGAATTCCAATTGCGGACTGACAATACAGCACTGTTTTCGATCTGCACTTGGTTGAATCTGCAGATGCAAAACCTGGGACTACAAAGGGCTAACTATATATTCATGGGGAAAAAATCTATATATAAGGGAACCTGTGCAGTGTAAGCCTGTGTTGTTCAAGGGTCAACTGTACTTTGTTCTGCAGCAGGACACAATATAAAACATCCTGGCTTTAGGGACAGTCAGAGCCGAGACCGAAGACCCTTGGCTACTATCTCTGATCCTAGAAAAGTCATTCTCTCTTAGCCTCATGTTCCTCATCTGTAAACACCAAAGGACCTACATAGAGCAGACACTGATGGATACCTATCCAAGCCTTTACCTCCTTCTTTCTTGCCTAATAGACATGATTTGTTTTTCTAATCCACTGATTTAGAGGGTAACTCTGAATCTCATCCAGGCAGGATGGATGATTTCATTAGCTTTGCCAATGACAGGAGTGGGAAGATGACCCATTTCTAGCAAATGAGATGAGGCCAGATCTGCTGGGGTTTCCAGGGATGTTCTAACTTTAAATGAAACATTGGAAAAAAAAATTAGTCCCTCTTCTGCAAGACATTGTTCTGTCAGCATTTCCTTCCTGGAATTACAACAGCCATCTTGGGACCCCGAGGTGAACCAGCCTGAGCATAAACCAACACAGGACAGCAGATCAAAAAGACTGCAAGCCCCTGGTTTGTTGGTGTTATCATTAAGCTACCATATTAAATCAAAACTTATAATGTGAAATTTCCCTTATTTAAGCCAACTTAATTGGAGTTTTGTTAGACAAGCGAAGTTAACTGATAAACTACTTCACATTAATGCTGTGAAGATGCAGATAAGGTAAATAGACGCTGTACAAAACACCTCCTCAAGCACTTGCTACAAATATATGTTGCCAATAAACAGGGCAGAGGGAACACTGCTCAACCAATATTGAAAAGAGATGTGTGGGGGTGCTAGGACAAGCCTCAACTAAAAATCTTGAGCTCCAGAACCAGACAAATCAGGCTTGGGCTCCCACCATATTTTTCTCTTTATTAGTGATCAACAGCAATTTAATTTAATCTGAAACCCTTTTTTTCGGGGGAGGGGACATCAATAATTTCTAAACATTGAAATTTATGGCAAAAAAAAAAATGCCATAATGATCATCTTCCCATTTGCTCTGCTAAATATTTCACTTCTTTCATTTAGGGTCATAAATTTAAGCCTTATTTCAATTGGGGAAAAAAATTTCTGTGTTCCAATCTGCTCAGTTTAACCGACCTCACTAAACAGTGCTGCTGAAAAGGAGCATGGGTCTGGCTGATTTGCTCCTAAGGGAATCTGGCAGGTGGTGTCCACAGGTTCCCTCTGCAATTTGAAAAGTCACATGTGGCCTCCAGAGGAATGCTAGGCCCACTTATGCACACACTAGCTGCCACTGAAAATTTCTCACTGGGCTCTGTGCCAGAAGCCTCTGAGCAATGTCCCCACAGAGTAACAATACTCTAACAGTATCAGGGAGAAACGCCAGAGCTTACATGTTTGACATTTGTGCCACCAGCTGAAGGTACAATACAAGACCATGGAACCTCCAAGGTGGTATGAGACTGAGAAAAAAGGATGATAATCTGGTTCAGTTTCTGCTTACCTGAAGATTTAGAAATGCTAAGTCCATCCTGTACACTCAGTATCATCTGGATTCCCCAACACCACCTCTTTGCGTTCATAAACCACAGATTTCTAGCTCATTTCAATTCTGTTCACAAATATTAACCCCTTAATATATGCTATGGCCCTAAGATGACAAAAGTGAATAGAATGTAGTTTCTGCTCCTAGGAGTTCACAGGCTTGAAGGGAAACAAATCATGAAAATAGAGCAAGCTGCTAAGTGCAATAGATATAGAATGCACTGAACACCATCTATGACACTGGTTAGGAACAAAATTAGACTTGTTTATTTTATTCTTTTACAAGTATCTCCTGAAAACAGGAGGAAGCTGGAGGTGGTGGTGGCGGTTGTGGTGAACAGCTTGGAAGACCTAGTCTTAGCCTTATTTAAATTAGGTTTTTCCAATGCTCCTTTTCAAGAAATACTGGAGAATGACCGTAAAGTTCTAAAATCCCAAAGAAGATGGGGTGGAGGATGGTAAACTGAGTAGAAAAATATACCCCTTTCCCACTGTAGCAGTTCATGTTGTTAATCACACCCTTCTTGGATTCTATTACACTCTTTTGACTTTTCTCCCACCTCATTAAATCAAAAATATACAAAATATCTACTAGTGATTTGACAGTTATCTTAGGCTCTGCTTCCTCTCCGCATCCCTTAAATTGTGTTTCCTAGAGTTGTGTATGTTTCTCTCACTCTACTCTTTATCTAAACCATTTTTTTCCATTCCTATGGCTTTAACTATCATCTATAATCCCACATCTATAATTGCAGTTTTGTAGTCTTCCCTGAGCACCAAAACATAAGTTGTTTACTGCAAACCTCAACCTCACTGCCCCACGGGAACCTCAAAACTCAGTCTATACAAGGCTAATTGTCCTTCTCAAAATTCACCAGCTTCCTTCTATAGTCTTTTCTATTCACATCTTGGTTAGAAGAATGTCCCAGTGCAGTCATTTGCTCAAGCAGAAACGTGGTCATTAGCCTCTACTCCTCTTCCCCTTCCATTATCAATTCAGTCCTATTAATTCAAACTCCTGAGTGTTTCTCAAATCTGCCCTTTCCTGTCTCCATTGCTGTAGCCTTATGGCCTTGTTTCGGTCCCTCATCATCTCCTTCCTGTACCAGGGGACCATATGGCTACTTATAACCCCAGCCAAACTTTTAAGCTCCTTAAGGAGAGCCTTCCTTATTTTTGAATTGTGCCTACCTTTTCTCCCAACAATATTTCTGGGCGCAGTACTTTGCATGTTTGTTGAAGAATAAATGGAGGCCCTGTGAAGTAAGATTACATACAATCTGCAGTTTCAACACTCTGGGATTTGTTTTATACACTTTCCTCCTTTAGAAGTGATGGTTCTGCTCTTGTAGCAATCAATTATTCTAGCTTAAAATTTATCAGAGATATAATTAATCCCAACAGTTTGCTTTGCCAACAGTAAAAAAAGAGAGAGAGAGAGAGACCGCACTTTAGAAACAGAAGCCACCAATGTCTTTATAAAACACGGAATTGTGCTGCTGCTGCTGCTGCTTGCTTTAGAAGTAACTGTACATTACAGCTGCTGGGATAATTTTACAATAATAGACTGGACAAGGTACAGCTCAGAGCAGGACACAAACACAAGTCTCAAAGGGAAACAAATGCAAACAAGTACACAGCTGTGGGGCTCCAGGGACATTTCCCTATCCATGCTGGACTTGAGAAGGATAAAAAGTTTAGAAACTAAAGTAAAACCCAGAGTAGTCACACATGCCCACCAGATGGCTGCTAAGTGCCAACGTCACACACCATTCAGGTTGGACTGTGTGCACAGGAAAGTCATTTCATTCTTCCTTATTGCTACTATACCAGGGGACACTGTGCATTTGATACATTGTCTTTACTTGCACAATCCTTGGAGTTTATTTTCCTTTTTAAAAAAGGAAGTCTGCCTTCCCCATCTTATTCTGATTTTTTGTTGTTTTGAGCCATTCCCTCCACTCCCATTCTTGGGCTCCCAAACAACAGCCGGAGGTTCTAAGTCAACAGTAGAGTAAGAGGAGAGCACCAACCTAGCTTCTCCCTGCTCAGGGGAAAGGCGAGTCCTAATAAATGGGGGAAACAGAAAACCGGAGCTTCCCTTCTCCCTAATCTGCTTAGAAGGCCAAATAGAAGAGTGCCCCGCACATCCCTGCCATGATCAGACTTTAAAAAGGAAGGCATCCCAGCTACCATCCTGGATTGGCCTAAGCCCAATAAATATAAATAAAAATAGCTTCCCCCTATGTAGTTTCCAAAACTGCATTTTGGCTAGTTTGAGATGACTTTCTACCTTGAAGAGGAAAAAACTTCCGTTTTTCTGTGTCACTCATGATGCCAGGTCTAAAACACTGCCCTGCCTGCCTTGCAGGTATTCCACACGGGCCAGCTAAGAACCGTCTCTTTGGCTGCCCATCTTGGGTGCTAAGTCTCATTTACAGAATTCTGGACAAGAAAAAGAAAACTCCAAGAACACTAGCTTAGCCGAAGCGGAACGATCTACTAGGTGAAAACCAGGAGCTTTTTAGGGAGGTTTTATGCCTTTAGGTACCTTCTTCTTCAGCATTATTCTAACCTGAAGTTCCCAGCAACAGGAGACCGGGCTTATCCCCAGAGACAAGCAATAGCACCTCAACCCCCAAAGGCCCAGGCTGGACTGGAAAAATGATCAATGAGCAGTGCTCTCCCTTCCCATTTTTTATCCAAATTCTCTCCATTCTCTTTCCATTGCTCTCTTCTTTCCCCATGTCTATCCCCTAACACTGAACCCTGGATACCTAAATAGCTCAATCCTAACAGATTCTCAGGATAGGGAAGCCCAAGGTAGAGAAAAACGGAACCAGATCAAGAGAAAGCAATGAGAGAAACCAACTCCAAGGAGTGGACAGGTGTGGAAGTCGACAGAGGCCCCTGATTTCATGCCATTTGGGCAGGCCTGCTGCTCAGCCCCTTTGTAAGCTCGAGGGCAGTCCAGCCCAAAGAGAACATCACTGGGCTTGGGGAACAGATTCTTGGTCTTCTGCAGCCAAAAAGTTAAGCCTGACCTTGCCAGCTAACAGTGGGATCATTGTAGCTATATAGAGAATTCATCATCAGGCAGGCAGATCAGCAAGCAAGCTGAGTGAAAAGGGAAAAAAAAAAAAAAAGCCAGGCAAAGAGAAGAGGAAAAGCAAGGCAAAGAGTGTAACAAAGGAGCAAGAGACTGGTCTAAAAAGATGAGGCTGGGGTTATCCAGTGCTTCCTCAGAGCTTAAGTGAGCAGCACCACCTAAACCATATCCAAGAAAGCCAAAGCTTGTTGCCAACACCAATTCCCAATCTGCATGCACCACCTTTCAAACAAGGATAATCCTCAAGGTCAAGGGTTGTTTTTCAAGTCTCAAAGATTAAAAAAAATAATAAAATCAGAGCAATAAGTCATTTTCTTGCTATTGCCCAAGCTGTTTCTCTTGCGTTTATGTATTGAATGGCATGTGCAATGCCAAAGGGCTAAAAAATACATTTCAAGCCCCAGCTCCAAACTCAACTGGAGAGAGTGAGGCAAAGAGAAAAAGAACACAAACTTGTCGCTGAGAGTAGGTGGCTACCACCAGCTCCCCATGGATAATTGCAAATGCTGGTGAATGACTGGACCCTTCAGGAATAATGCCCTGATCCTAGCCCCAAAATGCACCCAAGAAGAGAACATGCAGAGCCCACTGTCCCAAGAGAGCTCCCCTCCCCTACGGGTGACTGAACACGAAGTAGACAGTATGTGAAGGCGATGGACAGGGCAGATGGAGTGTTGGCATCACTCTCTTTAGGCACTTGTGTAAGGAATGTAGGCTCTCCAGTGAGCTAACTCCTCCCACAGCCCTCCATTCTGTTCTTCAGCTGGGCTGTGCCCATGGGGCACCCAGTGCTGTAGCCAGTAGGAAAGAAGTAAAGGAAGAGTTACTCAACAGTCCTGATGCCTTCCTCCATAGTCAATGTTTGTGCTATGTTTTGTGACGTTACTGAACAAAGTAGCCAACCAGAACAGAACCTGGGAGTGACTGTTTTGCATAGCAAATCTGGGTCTGTACAAGGGCTGCTGGGGAGGGAAAGTGGTAGCTTTAACCGCTCAAGGCCAGATTCAGACCGGCTTTCCTCCGGCTGGCCTCCAAGCCTGAACTAGGTCTAAAGTGTCATGGCTTTATCACCAGACTGGGGCAAACCCAAGCCCAGGCTGCTCAAAGAGAGGAATTTCCACACTGAAGCTGCAAGTTCTCATCCCAAGCAGTGGGAAAGGAGAAAATGAACAGTCAAGGAAAGAGGGGGCCTTGCCTTAAGGCCAGCAGGCACCAAGCTAGAACCCCCTACACTTCCAGTTCTACAAGACAGCCAAACCCCATTTGTATCCAGGTGGACAAACAAACAAACAAATAAAAAAAGCCCATGCCACTCATTCACATGCCCTAGCGGGAAACCAGGAAAAATTCATTTGTGTAAACAGAAGCAATAGGGAGCAGCAAAATCCTCCAGCCTATTCACAGGACACGCTGGAATCTGGGTGAGCCGAAGTGTCAGAGGACAGTCCAGAGGAAAGGGAAGACGCACTTGCAGGAAAGAGTGCAGGGCAGTGCAGACGGGGGAGCTGTAGCAAGAAAAAGGTATTTTCTGCACGGAGGAAAGATGGAGCCTGAGCCCCACATTGGGGAGATAACCACCCCTCACCCAGCCAGGCCAAAGAACAAGTCAGGTACAGAGTTCCTTCTAATGGCTCAATGTTTCTGGGATGTAAACTCATTGCGCATTGGAGGGATATCCAGATTTTGGCAATAGACTCAAGTTATGGTATAAAAATAACATTTAGTTTTTGCTCTTTTGTCTTATTTTAGACCTAAGGATCGTCTGTTTTAAGACACCCCAGTTAAGAAATATTGAAACATACGAGACTTGACCATTGGGGAAAAAATAAGCCAAGAGTGAGAAAAGCTATGAAAGTAACTCCAGACCCAGGCAGGCGGGAGGGTGGTGGGAGGACAGGGAGGAAAGGAGGTATAGCCAGTCATCTCAGCAGCTTCAGAGACATGTCAGGTCTGAAAGTGCAAATGTCAATGGATTTTAACCATCTTGAGGTTGTAACCTTTTAAAAAGCTCAATGAATATGAAAGTTAATTCCTTTAAATGCAAAATAGCTGGCGGTCTGGCTGGAGGCTTGTTGGGTTAGGGGTATTTCTTACCCACCTACCTATCTCCTCTCCCACCCCCACCCCATCCCCCCAAAGAAAGGTACAAAAGGTTGCAGTTCTGCAGCATTACCGTTACAGGGAAGGCACTGGTTACCCACCAGCAGGCGGAAGGAAGACAGGGTCATGTCACTTCAGAGCTAAGTGCCATAGTGCCTTAAGTCATATTAGGGGCTGGATGTCTTATCAGGGAGGAGGTATAAGGTAGGGTGGGAAAAGGTGGAGAGAGAAGAATAAGGAAAAGTGGGGGTGGCGGCAGGGGGAGGAGCAACCAAAACCATTAGCATTAAAAAACCTTCCTACAAAGTGAATACTTAACCCATCAAAACATCTTGTATCCTAAAATATTGATCTGGGCCTGGTTTCGTTTTTCTTCTTAAACAAATCTAGACCTTTTCTGATTAAGGCTCCTAAAAAATCCTTCCCTCCTCCCACCCACTTTCTCAAGTACCTCATTTTCCCATCTAAAGTATCAAACCCAAACCTACCAGCTTTTGTCCGAAGGACTGCAGAGCCGACCTTACCAAGCTGCCAGGCATGAGTCTTTAGCACTGTGAGTCACATGAGACACCTGTGTGTATGGTGGGCACCGGTGCTGCCCCTCTTGGTCCAGTGGTCAGGGCCAGATGTGACAAGATGGGGTGAGGGGTATGAGGTGAATATCAGAAATTTCTGGCTGGTGTTCTGGCTTACTGGCCCTGTTCCCCACCCTTTTGCCCCATCTGTAGAAGGAAACAAGGCCTTCTGTACTCCTCCCTACTCCACCTCCCTCCTCCCTGCTTCCTCTGGATTTGGGCAGCACAGCTCTTGGGGCTTGGAAAACTTTCTTCTATCCAGTGAGGTAACAGCTTTCTGCCTTCAAGCGAAGTACATGGTGCGCAGAGTATCCTGGTGAACCTGCACGGCTTTGGCCAGGGCCTGAGGGTCCCGCCCATTGCTCTGCCCCGATATGTGGCTCCCCTCTCCACTGAAAAGGAAAAATGAAAGAAGTCCTTCCTGGTGAACTGAGCTGCTGCTAATCCCTTCCCCCAACCCTAGGGTGACAATTCCCATACCAGCTTAAGAAAAAAAAATCCAACCCAGATTTGGCAGATGAACCCAGAGACACCAAACTGAAAAATACCCATGATCCTTCTACCCAAGGAAAGTTGGGAGGATCTGGTACCAGAGGCTGAAGCAAAAAGAAAGCCAGCCTGATCCCATGCCTCACCTGTCATGCTCCTTGTCCACTAGGTGATATCGTGCCCGGAAAGCCACCAGGCGGGCATAGTAGGCAGGTGCTGGGATGGAGACGGAGCGTGTGCATCGTACATAAGTGTGGCATAGCTGGTACGTCAAGATCTGAAGCTCATCCGCCGTGAAACGGTTGTCATCCCAAAGGACATAGTAATGGGATGGTCGGCTGGTGCCCTGGGAAGATAGGAAGGTGAGGGGCCCCAGATTGGGCAGAGGGGATGGCTGATAATAAGGAACAGGATCACTGTTTAAGATTATGGCTATGTTGGAAGACCCACCCATAAACAGGCAAACACAAAGTCACTTATGACATAAAGAACCCCTCTTAGGGACAATTTGCCTAAGATATTCAAAGTGTACTTCTGTTCAAGTACACTAAAAGGGCTAATTAAGAGAACAATCCTGATTTGAATGCCACTCAGTGATGACAAATATATTCTAGAGGCAGTGCTAATAATGAACTAATTTTCAACCCATTGGAAACCCCAGGACATAGCCCAACTACCTGGATGCCTGCGTGGCTGCACAGATAGAAGTCAAACTCAAATGGGTGGGTAATGTTGGTGTCCACAGTGGTCCCAGCTGGGATGTTACCACTCTTCCCAATCTGTACAGAGACAAAAACAACCAAGATCCCAAGACCTGCCTGGCCCTAACTAGGGCCCCAACTCAATTCTACTCTGACTCCACCAGAATCCCAGAGGATCACTGTTCCCAGAGGGTATTGGGTCTTGAAATAATGGGCTTCTAAAGCCACACAGAACAGTGTTTTAAGTGATAGTTTCACCACTTATTAGCTGTGCGATCTTAGCAAGTCACTTAACTTTTCTGAGGTTAAACTGGAGGTAATAATAGTACCTACCTCACAGGGCTGCTGTGAGGAAGACGCCTTGTACATTGTCTGGCACATAGGAGAAGTTCAATAAATGGTAGTTCCCTTTCCCTTCTCTGGGAGCTGGTCTATATATGGGGTCTATAGGCCAGGGAGCTAGGAGGAGGGAGAGGAAGTATAAGGGATGGAGGGGAGAAGGGGGGAACAAAGGGAAGGAAGTGGTAGAGGAAGGACCACAAGAGCTAGAGGGAAGGGGCCACAGAGGATGAACAGGCCAAGGACTAAATCCCCAGATTTTATCTCAAGGGCTTTTTTCCACATTAAGGTAAGGGAGACAGGCTCTGGCTGGTGTGGCTCAGTGGACTGAGTGCTGGCCTGTGAACCAAAGGGTCGCCAGTTTGATTCCCAATCTAGGGCACATACTAGATTGGCTTGCAGGCCAGGTCCCCAGTAGGAGGCACGCTAGAGGCACCCACACACTGATGTTTACCTCTCTTTTTCCCTCCCTTCTCCTCTCTAAAAATAAATAAATAAAATTTTGTTAAAAAGAGAAGGGAGACAGTATGGATGAGGGTATAGATGGCTTCCTCAATCCCTCACTCACTCGCTCATTCTTGTCAGCACAAAAAAGGCGGGTGTGATGGCGTTTCTGCACCACAATATAAGTGATTCCAGGCTGGTAGTCCTTTTCCAGTTTGATGCAGGCATCACGAATGGCCAGCAGTTCATAGTGGAGGATCTAGGCACAGGGTGAGGAGGGAGACAAAGGACATACAGCTCCTCTTGAGTTCACTCATCTTTCTGAACTAACGGCAACCCCCCAGTTTAGAAAGATGAATGAACTCAAGAAGAGTTCAGTCAAGACACACAATACGGCTTTTCCCCTAGTCTCCCTTTATAAGCTGATACACAACCATTAGAGCTGATGGGTCCTTTCTGCCAAAATCAGCCTTATGTGAAGTTCACCTAAGATGTTCCTATAAAACCTTGGCTAGGAGATTTGGCATCAGCAGAGAACACTTATGTGGTTTTTATGAATGAGAGATCTAAATCAAGACAAAGAACCAAGGTTCACAGAAAAATCCCAATGCCCAAAGTAAGGTCACTTCCAGTATCAGGAGGACAGTGAGATTTGCCCTGGGACCTCCAAAAGCAGGCAAGGTTGGTACCACCAGAGCAAACACATAGTTCAGAAACAGGTGCAAAGGGAGTAGATAAATTCTATCCTACAAAGAAGCAGGATTATAAGAAAATGGACTAGCTAAAGAAGCAGCCACAGGTTAAATGAGCATAGGCAATAGTTGCCCTGTGGCCTTGGATATCAGTTATCAGGAGTCAAAACTGTATGGTAGAAGTGGATAGAATTTACAATCAATTAAAACTAAGTTCAAACCCAAGTTTTATCTGATTGTAGTTCCTTGAGCACGTTACTTAACCCCTCTCAAGTCTCATCTTCTCCACAATTACTAAAGTTACTAATAACACCAGCTGCACAAAGCTGTTGTGAAGATTAAAACAAATAATTAAGTAAAGCATATAAAACCTAGCAGGGGCTTATAACAGCTGACTGCTTTGCTAAGCAGTTTGAATTTTAACCCAATGCTATGTGAACTAGACATTCTGAACAGAGAAGTGATATGATAAATGTATCTGGTATTCTAGGAAACACTGGATGCCTTGGAGGAAACTGAGCATAATGGTTAATAGCATGGACTTTGGAACCAGACCAATCTGTCTAAATAAATCCCAGTTCCACCACCTGTAGTTTGGGTGACGCTGAAGAAATCACTTAACATTTCTAAGCCCCAGTTTTCTCATCTGTCAAATGAGAAATAATTATTATTCGATAGGACTACTATAAGCATTAAACAGAACACATGTGAAGTGCTTAGCAGTTTATGGCACATAAAAGGTACCCAATAAATGGTAGTTACGGTAGTAAATGGCAGTCAAGGACACTAGTTCAGTTTACAAGTTTAAACAACAAAATACAAAGGCTTGGCAGGCAGAAAGAACAGAAGGAACATTATGAAGAAAGATCAACAGCAGTGGCCTCCAGACAAACAGCATCACCAAGGAACTTGTCAGAACTACAGATTCTAGTGCCCATCCTAGACTAACTAAATCAGAAAGTCTAAGGGTAAGTTCTGAAAACACTTCAACAAGCCCTCTTGACGATTCTGACTCACACTACAGTTTGAGGACCACTGGTGTAAAGAATCTGTGTTCAATATGAAACAACTACTAACAGGCACTGAGGGTCTTCTTTCTATTAGAAGATGAAGAGTCTACAGACGCTTGTACATACCACCTCTCAGTGGTGATCTCCGCTCCTAAACCTCTTCCACCTAGCCAAGTTCCAAGTGCTAATAGCTTAGGAAAGGTAGCAGTACTCTGCTAGCATTAGGCCCTCTGGCCTCAATGTGAAGATTTTACCCACTTACTGTGGGCCCTACCTGAGGGAGCTGGCCTTCGGGAACCCCATCTCGATAGAAGATGATACGTGTAGGCTTGAAGCGGGTGGATTTGTAGAACTGGATGAGCAGCTCACGCACCATGTAAGATAAGTCTTCAATGATCTCCTGCCGAGGTCTCTGCACCCGCACAGTAGCACAGTAACGGCTGGGGTGGGCATCCATACTGCCTACCACCTGACAATCAAAGAAACAGGATAAGCCCCTAGAACTTCCACCTACTCAACACTATCAGGCTATGGGTTTGGGCAAAGGCTTCTCAGCAACAAAACTATGTCATCAAATGAGTAGGGTTTTGGATTCAATGAGTCCTGGGTTTAATCTGTGTTCTATCACACCACATTGAAGTTACTTAATCCATCTGATCTTTCTCCTCCTCTCAAATAGAGATAAGAATAGGAACACCATCTGTGCAGTGCTGTTTTAGCACATACATATAAAGCACCCTGCACAAGGTCTACTCCATAGCAGGTACTTGATAAGTTTGATTTCCCTACCCCTTAGCCACAAGGTTCGTCTCTTCATTCAAGTGCTAATCTACCCAGGAACCATGGTGAAAAGTGTTCCTGCAGGTGGGGAGAGTAACATCATTTTCAAAGGGGACAGTGGCAAGAGCCTAGGATATTTGGTCACAAGAAAAATAGGGATACGTATAGAATAGGGTTCCCCTGCATCCCAGTCTGCCTAGAGAAACATGAGGGTTGAGGAAATAGAAGCGGGAAGGAATTCAGAAGCCCCTAGGGGACAGGGAGCAGAGAAGTTAGGAGAGGGATAAGAGAGATAACTAATCTACTAGGTGGATCAGGGGTAGGAATGGGAAAGAGGAAAGGACAGTCTCAGCAACTAAGTAACTCCCTTTAAAGGGATTTCAGAAAAGAGATATGGTCACTATCATATCCCAAAAGTGGGCAGGGAGAGAAAGAGATAAGCTTGAACACAGAGGAGGAGTGATAGGAGAGTGGGCCAAGTCTCTGGCTACAGCCTACACTCTCATTGCTCTCACTGGGGGAAAAAAAGAAGACATCATACAGTTAATTTTATGACGATACCAAGGGAGTGGTTAATGAGGATGATCAGCTGGATGTAAAAGTTCTTATGAAGGGTCAAGTGCCAGAACTAAGGGGATGTGTAGTCTTGGGAGCTCAGAGCTAAGAGAACCATGAGGAAGTTGGAGACTGTAACTCACTGCTGTGATGGAAGGTTTTTTCCCATCCCCTGCTGGGGGGTGTGTTACATCTGCTCCCAGGAATATCACTGGCTGTTGAAAGACTGCAGAGCTGAACAAAGAAGAGAAAACAAAATGGTGAAGAGGTGCATCTTCTCTTCCTGGCACCCACTTTGGTCCTCTCTCCCTTGTGCCTGACTCAGTCTGCTGGACCGGGGTCCTATCTTTCCATCAGTCCCCAGAATGGTACCTTGCTTGAAAAGGGCAAGTGGGCAATAGAGTTCATACCGCTGGTGTGGGACCAGGATGTTGTTTATGCCACCAAGTTTGACATTGATCTTCAGGCAGAGGTTTGACAGAGTCTGAGGTGAGGTCTTGACCACATTCTTCACTTGCACACACTGCGTAGCCATCCCCAAGAGTGTATCTCCAACACGTTTCACCTCAGCTATGAGCAGGGAGAGGAGTGATTAGCGCATTCACAAACACTTCATGGATGCCTACGAGATCCAGGAAGTATATGAGGTACTAGGGATCACAATGGTGACCAGAAACACACAGGGCCCCTACTATTACAGTGTTTACTATCTAGTGATTAATTTTAAAAATCATGAAAAGTACAACAGAAAACTTGGTGCTATGACAGCATACAATAGCGGGTAATACCCCAGCCAGGAAAGAACTAAGTACTGACTGAATTGAAATCTAAAGGTAAAAAAGGACCTAGAATAGAGGGGGAGTTTGAGAGAGAGCAACGCAGGCAGAGGGAACAGCATGCAAAAACGCACTCTGCTAGGAGGTAGCATTATACATCTGAGGAACTAAAAGGTCAAAGTAACTACAGAGAGCAAAGGGACTGACCTGGGGAAGAAATGAGGATAGCTTGTATTAACGAGGCAGTTGTTGAGATAGAGAGAAACAAACAGATTCAAGAGATATTTAAAAGACTCACACTATATATGTAAGAAAAAGAAAAAATAGTTTTTATGGGTAACGTCTGAGTTTCTTGCTTTTGCAGTAGAATAGATAGCTCATACACTCTTTATGAGACATTCTGAGTTGAAAGTGCTGTTTGGTCATCCCAATGAGGGCATCAACTAGGAGCCTGGGTATAGTAGCAGCTGAAGAGTAGTCAAACGGAGGTGAAAATCTGTGAGAACATTAGGTCCAGGTGAGTGAAGGCATGATCTTGATGGGATTGCCAAGGAAGAGAACAGAACCAAAAGAGAAGAGAGCTTAGACCCGAATCTTCGGGAACTCCCAGTATTTGCAGAACAGGAAGAAGATGAGTCTGCAAGGGAGAAAAATCCAGAGAACTAAGAGGAATACCAAGACAGTTGGGGGAAAGAGAGTGTTTCAAGCAGAAGGAAGTGTTCAACAAAGTCAGATACTGCTAAGAAATCAGGTAAAATGAGGACCAGAAATGCCCTTTGGATTTAGTGTTATCAAGGCCAAAAATTAACATAGAGGCAACAACTATGTTGGTGATGTGAAGTATTAAGAAGGAGATGTAGGATCAACGAAGGGTTACGTATATTTTGAATGGGCAAGAATTTAACATGTTTAAAAAACTAAAGGGATCCTTTCCACTTCCAAGAGAGAGGGAGTAGTTAGTGGTAAACCAGTGCTTCTACAGAAAATATTCAGATAAAAAGTCAGATAAAGTACAGAAATCATCTTTTTGAAGGCAGCAGAGAGGTAGCAATAAGAACTGGAGGGGCTAAAACTCCAGAAAGGGAATCTTGCAGAGGTGAGCTATCTTCTGCAGCTGCTTACAATATCCTGGGTATGTCTGCTGATTCTAGGTGCGGGCAGGGAGCTGACAGTCCAGGCTTTGCACCAGTGGAGGAACCACTAACAGGAGACAGAGAAAGCAACACAGTTTCTGGCACAGACAGATTAATTTTAAATATGAAAGGCTTAAAAAAATTTAAAAGAAAACAGACTAGTATCTTCATTACCTTGGAAGTTCTTAAATAGGACACAGAAAGTATAGCCATAAAAGAAAAATATTGATAGACTTGACTACATTAAAATTTTAAATTTCTGTTCAACAAAAGACACTTTTAAAAAGTAAAAAGGCAAGTCACAGAACAGAGAGCATGTGTAATACAAATACATATTTAATAAAGAAATTATAAAGAATATTTATCAGCCCTGGCTGGTGGGCCAGGTCCCCTGTCGGGGGTGCATGAGAGACAACACACATTGATGTTTCTCTCCCTCTCTTTCTCCCTTCCTTCCCCCTCTCTAAAAATTAATAAATAAAAATTAATCACAATTAAATAAAAAAAATTTAAAGAGTATTTATCAATAAGGAAAAGGTAGTTTAGTCCATTAAAAAAAGGGAAAAGACTCAAGCAGGCACTTTACGAAACTCACTAGCGAAATAGCCAATAGACATATAAAAAGATACTCAACCTTACCAATCATCAGAGAAATAAAATTAAAACCACAATGCATTATCCACCAAACACTCACAGGAACAGCTAAAATGAAAGTGACAGCCCTGACCAGTGTGGCTACGTTGGCTGGGTATCCTTGTGCAAAGCTAGAGGTCACTGGTTCGATTCCCATTCACTGAAGCATTATTTATAAAGTAGAAACTGGAAACACCCCAAGTATGTCCATTGTCAGTAGAATGGATAAATACATGTAAATTGTGATATATTCACATGATGGAAAATTCTAACAAACTATAAGTACACAAACATGGATGAATCTCACAAACATAATGTTGAATGAAAGAAACCAGATACAAATAAAGTACATAACATGTTATTACATTCATATAAAGCTCAAAGACAGGCAAAACTGTTCTGTGGTGCTGGAAGCCAGAAAAACAGTGGCTACCATTGATGGAGAGTTATAGTGACTGGGAGTTTGGGGTTGCGGTGATGTTCTGCTGCCAGACAGAACTGGGTACTGTTTATACTGCTATGGACTTTGTGAAAATTCACTGAACTGAATACATAATATTTCCATATGTATATTATATGTCAATAAAAAGTTTACATTAAAGCCCTGGCTGGGTGGCTTACGTGATAGGAGCATCATCCGGTACACCAAAAGATTGCAGGTTTGATCCCCAGTCGGGGCACACACAGGAGGCAACTGATCGATGTTTCTCTCTCCTGCCTCCCTCTCTATGTAAAATCAATAAAAACAACACTGGCTGGTGAGGCTCGGTGGCTTGAGCGCCGGCCTGGGAACAGAAAGATCACTAGTTCAATTCCCAGTCAGGGAACATGCCTGGGTTGTGGACCAGATCCCTAGTTGGGGGCATGTGAAAGGCATGAGAAATTATATTTCTCTCCTTCCTTTCCTCACTTTAAAAATAAATAAGTAACATGGACAAAAACTAGAAGGGGTGGAAATGGGAGGGAGGTGGGAAGGGCTGGGGCAGAGAGCTGGGATGGGAGTAAAAGACAGAAAACTGTACAAGAACAACAATTGAAATTAAAAAAATAAAAATAAAATAAGTAATAATCTTTTTAAAAAATAAAATCAATAAAAAATATCCTTGGGTGGGACTTAAAAAAGTAAATTTAAAAAGTTACATTAAAAAAATGACAATAGTATTAATTTAGTGTGGAGAAGGAAGTTAAAAACACCGAGGAAAGGGCAAGGTATGACAGATCAAAACTGGGCAATGTCACACTGTCCTACACTCTCAGGGCAACCGCAACGTAACGTGCCTGGACTCAGACAACCACAAAGAGAATTCCAAAAAAAAAAAAAAAAAAGGAGAGAGAGAGAGAATTCCATTCACTTGGCCTCCCAGGAGAAAAGACAAAGGCCTTTAGAAGAATGCAACTACTCCTCTTCCTTGCTGGTTTAATTCCGAGGCAGGTGGTCCCATTGTCTACATGGTATAATCAAGGAACAGCATGTAAGTGGAAGAAGTCCAAGGTCCTAATAAAGGTCTCAGGACTGTAGAGAGGTATAACATTACTGACTCCAGGAAAGGGAAAGTTCTCCAGGTAAGCATTGCCTTCCCCAAGCACCCTGCGCTATATACACCCCCGGCAAGCCAAAACATTAGATTCTCCCTTTAACGGCGAGAACCAGAAACATGGATACTTACTCAAGGCAGTTCTTCTAAAAAGCGCCTTTATTTTCCATCCAAGGACTATCAATTTAAGGCCCAAGAGGGACATGGATCAGAGCTCCACCAATTTCCATCCATAAATAGTGAGCATTACGTCAGTGGAAGGCTCTACCTTAGGTGTACATATTCAGAGGGAAGGTTTCAGCTCAGAATCAGATCTGCTCCATGCTCAAAATAATATCAAGCATAATAGTAATTCATCAGTAACCTGATAAAATTTCTAGAAGAATCCAGAGAGACCAGTTTATCCTCCAGATAGAATGACAAGAGAAGCCTTCAAGGAATAAGTACATTTAAACTGGGACTTGCAGGATGAAGAGAATTTTAAGGGTAAGGTGGAGGATAAGAAGTAAAGTACTAAGATATTTTAGGCAAAGGCAAATGATGTGAGCAAAACTGGAGACTGGAAAGCACAAACAAGGAATGAGCATTTAGAGTATCTACTCTGTGCCAGGCATCATGTTAGACGCTACTTTTTATACAGTTAATTCATGAGGCTCAGAAAGGATAGGCACTTTGCCTAAATCAGTACACTGGCATTACCAGGATTAAAATCCAGTTCTATCTAATTCCACAACATGTGGTCTTTCCTGTATGTGTGGCAATGGGAAAGTACAAGATAAAGCCAAAAAGGTTAAACTAAGACCAGGGCTCTGGAAACCTTTTACTTTGTGAATGGGGACTAAGGGTTTTTGTCTACAAATGTCTCATCCAATAACAAAATCAAGACAGACTTAAGAAGAAATGTTAGAACTAAGTTGAGAAGTGTGGGTGAAAAGTAGAAAATCTATCTTAAAACTATAAAAAAAGAACACTGGAGCTGAGGCAAAGAGAAGACAGGCTGCCCCAAAGTTTGGATGAAGGCACCCAGCAGCAACTGTGATGCCAGACACAGAAAAGTCAAGAAAAAGTCTTACTGGTAGACAGAAACGATGAGAAACTAAAGAGATGGTTCACTGAAACACTTCGAAAGGGCAGAAACTGCATCTGCTTTTGTCACCAGTGTATTCAGGCTCTAGCAGTGTCTCGCACATAGTAGGTCATCAATAAACTCTTGACAAAGTAAGGGAGAGAGGTCAAAGAAATACATGGGAGCTGCAGAGAGATCAAGGGTTGGATCCAGATATTAACATTATATACATTACAACATATGATAATAATAGGTGATGACTGAAGCAACCGAATGCATGAGAATTTCACTAGAATGTAAACAAAAAGAGAAGGAGAGTACAGAAATCTGGAGAATACCAGGCATTCCCACGAATGAGAAAAATAAGGAGGGATAGGAGAAAATATCAAGAAAAGAACTGAGAAAGGATACTTGGTGACCCTGTGCAGAGGTTTCAGAGACAAAAGTAAAATAGATGAAAAAGGAAAAGGATAAGTGGCTGGTGAGAAAGTGGAGGTACTCATTCAAAAAGTTTGATTAAGAAAAACAAGAAAATAGAAAGACAAAAGCTAAAGGAGAGGGCAGATTATATAATGCACTCTAAGATGGGAAATCTGAAGATGCTTCAGGGTTAAAGGGTAGAACTTCCAAAGGTGGCAGTATGGGATGGGAACAAAAGCACACACAGGTTGAGCAATGTAAGAAGAGGGACACCTTTTCCAGAAAAGGTAGAAAAAAGGAAATGGAGTAAAAGTACTGAGCCAAAAATGAACGGTCATTCCTATTCTTAAAAGAGAGAGGAGAAAAAGAGAAAAAACTTCCCAGAAAGTCCAAGTCCCTCCCAGGCAATAACAGAACTACCACACATCTTCCTTGGGTGTGCTACACTGGGGCCTGACAGACAACGCTCTTCTAAGAACAAGAATGTGGGCTAACCCATGTCTGTACCTGGCCCAGCTTAGTCTGTCATAAAGGTCAGCACACAGAGGACCCTAGTGAATGGTACTGGAAGGGAGTGTGAGCAGCTAAGCATACTCAATGGCTCATATGGGCTGACATTTCTCCTCTAACAAGGGCACTGACATTAAGGAACAGCTCAGCTCTGGCTCGAGCCAAGAATCCACACTGAGTTCTGCCTTGGAGCCTCCAGGGAACTACCCTGAGAAGAGTCCTATCATTGTTATCACTGTCCCAAGAGAACTGTACCATACACTGGCGTCTTCCCTGGCAGGATGACGATAATGAGCTGCAGCCCTGAGTAGGTGTTCTTGAGATGCCGGAACATGGGCTCCACGCTGTCTGCCCCCTGCGCATATTTGCAGAAGCAAGGCTGGCCCTGGATGGGCATCCCCGCATCCTTGGAAATCTTCCGCAGCTGGTCTGTGAAGTTCCTGCAGCACAAACATGGTCATAACAGGAGGCGGTTAGGTCCCACTTAAACACCTCTGATCAAATGCCTCCATCTTAGGTTCCTAGCACTACAACAGGTACTGAGATGAATGAGACATGATCGCAACTACTGCCAAAAATATTCATAGTTGAGGAGGACAAGACAGAGCTCACCAAATGTTCAAAGGTACAAGCAGGGAGCTGAGGGGGACCTGAGGGAATTCTCAGGGTCCTCGCCATCTCCCACTCAAAGCAGCTATTCCCATGTTGTTACAAGTGCACAGCAATAGGCAGAAGCCCTCTTTGCTCAAATTAAGTGATTGGAACATAGGAGATGTTCGGTAAAAATGAGCTCCCTCCTCCCCTACAGTTTCTTTGAGGCTAAGAATAAGAAAGAGTAATTCAACAAGCCTCTTTCTTTTGGCGTTAGGGCGATACCCTGGGAAAGGAAGACAAAGTTGGAAGAGAGGACACACACGTAATAGATTTTAAAAATTAAGCTACATAAATATAATGACAGACTGAAATAAACAGTAGGAAATTTGTGAAAACCCTGCATTTAGATTAAAAGCAATAATGCCCTGGCCAGGTGGCTCAGATGGTTGGAGCATCATCCCACACACCAAAAGGTTGTGGGTGCAATCCCTGGTGAGGGCACATGCCTGGGTTGTGGGTTTGAACCCAAGTCAGGGCATATACGGGAGGCAACCAATTGATGTTTCTCTCTCTCTCTCTCTCTCTCTCTCTCTCAAATCAGTAAACATAACCTTAGGTGAGGATTTAAACAAAGAAAGAAAAGAGCCCTGGTGTGGCTCAGTGAACTGAGTGCCAGCCTGCAAAGCAAGAGGCTGTCAATTCAATTCCCAGTCAGGGCACATGCCTGGGTTGGTCCCCATTTGGGGGCATGCGAGAGGCAACCAATTAATATTTGTCTCACACACTGATGTTTCTCCCCCTTTCTCCCTTCCTTCCCCTCTCTCTCAAAAAGCAATAATGTACACATAGAGAAAAAAGCAAACTGTTTAGAGGATGCTGTTATATAGTATATAAATATCGATATGATTGTAAACCCAATGTAGTGAGAAAGTACTTTTCATATTTATTAAAAACCATAAGAAAGACACTGCTATGTAAAATTTAATATAATTTATATACATATAGGTATAAACTGGATGGGAAGGTTATAGTAATTCGTAAGACTAGCTGCATTGGCAGGGAGAAATGGGACCAAGATGGGGAGTATAAAGGAAATGTCAAATTTATCCATAATATTGTATCTACCTAAAAAAAAATTAAATAAATGATATAACTCAGGATAATGGATACATGGGTGTTTGCCATATTATTCTACTTTTTCAAAAATATATCTGAATAAAGAAATACAACCTAACCATTATTTCATGTAGATAAGAGTTATGTCTCTGACAAACTGTTAACAGTATTTTTTTCCATTTCTCTTCCATTATGTACAACTGCAGCGTAGCCACTAAGAAAACCAATGTGTTACTAGATTCCAATAGTGTGTCTCTACTTCAAGGAAACAGGTATCCCAATTTTGTCTCTATTACCAGATCATTTGGGACATTGTGTCCAGTGCTGGGAGCCACAAAGTCTTGAGTGAAGTTTAAAATGGGGAAGGTCCTGAAATCCTACACTAAAAATTATAATATCTACCTTCTTTCAGAGAGATATATATATATGAAATATAGGGGGCTCTTTGACAAAAAAAAAAAAAAAAAAAAAAAAAAAAAAAGTGAGGGCTGGCCCTAGTACTGCCTCATCCCTGAGTCAAGGGAAAGACATGAGAATAAGAGAAGCACACAGAGAACAGAACTACCAACAAGGGGACACGAAGGCATAAATGCAGAGAGCTGGGAGCATTTCCAATACTGCTAAGGACCAGCCCTCCAATGCTAAGCCAAGGCTAGAAGAAGCCCGGCTTAAATAGGGTTAAAATATCAAGAACCCAGGAAAGGGCACAAGAGGAACCCATTTAAAACAAACTACAGCAAAATACAGTAGTAGCTGGTTACCTGTGAGGAGAGGAGAGAAGGGGGGGCAGGGAAACCAGAGTCCCCATACTCATCAAGGCCAGCTGAACCCGCCAGGGCACACATCTCTATCATCCTTATAACTGTCCAAAGTGGTGAGCTCCACCATCTCTTCCTCAGCCTCCTAGTAAACCGACCCCACCCCAGATCCAGAGAAGTACGAAACTACCACTTCGACAGACTGCAGGAACCACCAAACTGTACATTTTAAAAGAGTGCATTTTTTGGTATTTGAAATATATCTCAATAGAGCTGTCTTTAAAGAAAAAAAGACTGGCCCTGGCTGGTGTAGCTCAGTGGATTGAGTGCCAGCCTGTGAACCACAGGGTTGGGCACATGCCTGGGTTATGGGCTGGGTCCCCAGTGGGGGGGTGCACGAGAGGCAACCAAACATTGATGTTTCTCTCCCTCTCTTTCTCCCTTTGAGGAGAGGAGAGGAGAGGAGAGGAAAAGAAAGAGAAAGAAAGAAAGACTGCAGGGAGTCGGTGACTTCTTCCACCTAACTCATTCACTCACTCCAGACCATCACTCCCCTACCCTGTTCCTTTAAACCACTGGGCTGTATCACTTTCTTTGTTGCTATCTACGCTAGCCCCTCAGCGACAGGTGGAGGTGGCTCAGAGGCCTTTACAACTCATGTTCACCTGATTCGGGTTATTTGGCCCTGGCTGAACAAATTTTGTGCAAGGAGAGGACAGCTCAGAGGACCAGCTGAATAAGTTGCTCATTTTTGTTTCCAATTAGGAACGTAAGCTTTGAAGCCTCAGATCCGATTTGATCCCAGCTCTGACACTTTCTTCATATGCAAACTCTGTACAAGTTACTTAACCTCTTTGAGCCTCAGTCTCCTGAAAATGGAAATACCACCACCTACTCACTGTGAAGATGAAATAAAAAAACATAAAATTAGGTACAATGTTGGCATAAATGCTAGTCATTACTATTATTCATTACCATGTTAATAATCATAACAATAAAAGAATTCAGGACTCCCTCAGGAGGTTCATGCCCTGAAATCATCATCTCTGAACAGAGAGGGCTCCTTATCAAGACTCCTGACCACAGACTGGCAGAAAGGAATAGCAGGAGTTTGAGCCAGACAGCACAAGGGGGCAGAGCCAAAAATCAGCAAGAGCACACTACGGATCTAACCTTGGTCTCTGGGAGTAGGGGAAAGTAGGCAACCTAGGGTGCTTTTCCCACCCTTCCCTCCATACACCCAGCCCTCCTTACTTGAGCACTTCTTCTCGACACTGTTTTTGGGGTGCGAAGCAGGCGATGGCCCAGACTTTGATCTCAATCCCATTGTAGAACTGTTTCCCCCGCATGTCCCAGACACCCTGATTGGGTGTGGCAATGGCCCGGTTCTGGGGTAGGCAAAGGGGGCGCCCAGGTGAGCCTCATGGGTAGGGAGAAAAAGCCCCTGGTTATAAATCCCAGCCTCCCCCCAAAATGCCCCAGAGATGTTGTCTGGCCCTGACCCTGCTCACCCGGCCGCCATACTGCAAGATGGGAGCCGGCAGCACTCGTCCCGTCACCTCCGTCATGTCATCCTTCACTTTGATCCCAAATTCCTGGATGTAGGGGTCTAGGTTATAGCTGGCATTCTTCATCTGCAAGACAATAAAAGGGGATCTCAGGAGAGCAGCAGCTTGGCAATACTGCTCACCCTCTGGGTCCCAAGCAGAATGCCCTGGGCAGCTGAGAGTGGCGAGAAATAACCCTAAAAAAGGCGGGAGACTGAAGATGATGTAGTGAGAGTGGATAACATAGGGAAGTAACATAAAAGGGAAAAAAATAGGAAGCAAAGTAGCTATAGGGTCAAGAAGCAAGAGTAGTCCTACGGAGTCCCAAGCAACAAATCTAGACTTGTGTCCTCCTGAGAGTCCTGTCCAGGCAGAAAAGCATCTATGCTCCCAGGGGCCCCAGTGACTGAGCAACCGAGTGCGCATTTGTCCAAAGCCCCACTGACCAGGCGGCTGATCTCCTCCTGTCTGTCTGGGGCTGATCTAGCTGTAGCCTTTATCATGGTCGAAGTCTGGTTGTCAGTCAGCTTCTTAATGCAGCGCTGCCCAGCCACAATGTTACAGACCTGAGGAAACAAGGAGGGTAAGTAGCTCTGGCTGGAGTTCAGTCCACCCTATACTCAGCCCCAGAGTAAGGGAAGAGACCTTGCCTGTCAGCCCTGGGAAGGAGGCTGCAAAATCCCTTGGGCATACAGGTTAGTTAGAAAATACCCGTGTGCAATACCAAAGACAATATAGCCACTTTGTGATTGAGAGCTAGGGATCCAGCACCAGATATGGGCTCAGGTCTCATATGTTAAATGGGGAGAACAGTAACGATCAAATAGGGTTGTTCAGAGACTAAATAAAATAAAGCGCTTAAAGGACTGAGTACAATTCTGGAACATAGAAAATAATACACTGCAGGATAACTTATTATTTACCAAAGGTCCCTGCAAAGAGCTCTTCTAAATACCAAAAACCTCAATATACACAAACTGGATTCCTAAAGTAGTAAGCAGCTCTCCAATGATAGCAGGTAGTCTGCTGCTCCATCCTGAAACCCCCCAAAAGAATAAGGATGGCCACTAACTCGTGAGCCCCAGTCTACAGATGATCACTACAGAAATCACTGTCTCAGCTGACTGAGCGTCTTCTGCTGGTGTGAGAAATATCCTGCCATTTGGTCCCCGTATTTTGGGCCCAAAAGAATACAGTAGAGATCAGAAAAGACTTTCTAGTGATATACAAGACTTCCATTCCCCAATATACTCTATTCAGGATGCCATGGACAGAAAGCCTTTTCACAGAGTAGAGAAAGCCGGAAAATGTAGAAGACTTGCGTTTAAAGCCCAGCTTTGCCACATCTAGGTATGTTACCTTGGGCAGGTCTAGGTCACTTAACTGCTTCTTTATTTTAAGTCACAGGGAAAAAAACACTGTCTCATGAAGTTGTTGTGAGGATTTAGAAGAAATGAAATATACAACTTCCTTCCACAGTGCCAACACTATGACGGTACAGTTCCCACTCTAATCTGCAGCAGAATTCATGAGGAACAGTGGTCAGGAAACCCAGGACAAGGTTTTACGGGCCATTAAACTCTGTATCCCAAGGAATACACAAGTCAGTAAACTCGCTTAATGGAAATCCAGAATTAAAATTTGTGAGGTTACTCTCTTGAAGGCACCTTAAAGTTGGAGCACTCTCTAGAGATGTTTTCAGCTACAGAATCTGAGCCACACTAAGCAAAAGACTAAAGCAGGGATGCGGAGAAACTGGAACCCTTGCTGATGGGATGTAAAATGGTCCAGCCACTATGGAAAATATTATGGTGACCCCTCAAAAAATTAAACACAGAGTTACCACACGATCCAGTAATTCTACTTCTTGGGATATACTCGAAAGAAACGAAAGCAGGTACTGAAACAATTATTTGTACACAGAATTCATAACAGCATTATTCACAATAGCTAAAAGGAGGAAGCAACCCGAACCGCCTGTCAATGAATGAACGGATAAATGAACTGAGGTATATACATACAACTTATTTAGCTTTAAAAAGAAAGGAAATTCTGACATATGCTACAACATAAATGAACCTTGAAGACATTATGCTAAGTCAAACAGGCTGGTCAAAAAGGCCACATAGTACATAATTTGACTTATATGAAATGTCCAAAATAAACAAATCCACGGAGACAGAAATACAGTAGTGATTACTAGGGGCTGGAGGGAGGGGGTGAGGTGAAGGAATAGTAAGTGATTTATAATGGGTATGGACTTTCTTCTGGGGGCGACGAAAACATTTTACTATTAGTTAGTGGTGATGGTTGCATAACTGTGAAAATACTAAAAAACCACTGACTTGTGCATTTAAAGAGAGTGAATTTTATGGTACATGTATTATATCTTGATAAAGCTATTCTTAAAAAAATAAAATCCTACTAGGCTATAATAGCCTGTATCATTTGACCCTGCACCTCTCCCCCAAAATCATCTACATTTCCTCTCATACATTACATGCCAGCCAGCCACTAAGGCCTCTGTCTATCCCTCAAAAAGATCCAAGCTTCCATCTGCTTTAGAGCTTTTCTACTTGCTATTTACCTCGTGCCTGGAGGTCTCTTCCCTCGGGTTGTTACAAGGTTGATTCTATCTTGTAATTTGGGATTCAGCTCAAATGTCTCCTAAAGGAGGCCTTCTTTGACCACAATAACTAAAGTGGCTCTCCAACCCTCTCCACCCTTACTTCTATCCCCTTAACCTGCTTTATTATCCTTATAGCACTTACCACCATCTGAAACTATCTTATTTATCAATTTATTGTCTATCTCTCCCTTCTAGAATGTAAAGCTCCATGACAGCAGGGACCTTGTCTTGTTAATCTCTACATTCCCAGCACCTAAAAGAGTAGGAGCTCAATAAACAATAGTAAAAATCAAAATATAAGTCATGTAAATTATTCACCTAGAAAACTATTGTTTAAACAGAAGTAAGGTTACTTTGCTGAGAAGTCTCAACTGGTAGCAGATATTACCTAAAGCCTATCTACTCAGCTGAGATCATCCCTAAAGATATCTGTTTATCCCTCAGAGAAAATATTGCCTTCATCCTACTTTCTGTGCATCAGCATCTATTAACTAAATCCAAGTTCTTGGGTTTTGGGATTTCTTCTCCCTTCAGCCCAATTTCCTCTAGTCAGTTCTGAAATCCCAAAAGCTCACACAACACTTGATCTTTGGTCCTATCTGACTCCTGCTGCTGGAACAAAGACAATAGTCCAGGCTATTGCTTCTCTGAATTTCATGTTCCTACAAATGCTCTATGAATTCTGCTAACAGACACTGATTCAGCAGGTCTGGTGGACTCTGAGAATCTGCACTGACCACACTTCAAACAGCAACAGACTAGACGATGAAGCGGGCAGCAGCAGTTCCTCATCAGACGTTTCGGCTAGTGTATGACTAACCAAATGGTTCTGTGTTTGTATGCTGTAACTTAAGAAGTATTACTATTCTTTCCTTAGTTGCAGGACTTCAAACGTCTGTTGAAGCATAAAAATATAAGAAATCTTGGGGCTAAAACCCTTTCACATTGACCAGTAGGAAAGTAGGATTCATATTATAGGTAAACGTTCACCTCTATTTCCTGTAAAACAAGGTATATTTGCATCTACAGGTTACTTAAGATCCCCAGCTTCAGAGGACAAAGAAAGGGAAATTAAGAGGACACAAATGTGGGTATCTGAAATCTCTGTCCTGAACAAACTAATTACTTATTAAACAGTAAATACAGCCTTCACCTCTGCCTGGCATCCCTGAAAAAAACATGAGAGCAGGATTGGAAATAAGAAGAAAATTTAGCAGGGAAGAATGAAGCCTACATTTCACAGAATGACCTTACACCTCTCAGAATGTTAATGTTCCGAATTTCAAAATGAAGATGAGCGATTACAAATAGAAGAACAGACCTCCAATGATCAGTGTGCAGATACAATGCTTATTCCCCAGCCCAACCATTACTTGGCAGCCTTACCTCTAAGGGTAGGTAGGTATGCTTTTGTTCCTGGCCAACTTGCAGGCAGGGCAGGTGGGGATACTTGAGCTGAAGGTTATATTTCTGCTTGAAATACTGTGCCACTGTGCACTCCACAGTCTGTCCACTCTCCAACTGCAAGGGAAACCTGTTTTGGGGAAAGGAAGGAGGTATCACAGCCCAGGATTGAATCCCAACCCTCTAGACCTACAACCACGGGAAGCCCCAGACTTGGCTTTATCCATTCCCAGCCTCTTTAGAGTTCTGCCACTCTTGGGAAAGCAGGCAACACAGGGCTCCAAAGGAGAAGCAAGTTCCACAACCGTCGGGACCACACCTGACTCACCTGTATTTCTAGTGTGGAGCATAAAGCCTGACATACGGTAGGCACTCATAACCCATTATAGTCTGAGGTCAAGAAGGCAGATGAAATCAGTGAGAGCTTCCCCAAGGTCTAGGCCAGGAGCTTTCCTTCTCAGAAGGCAAAATAAGTTGAAAGAGATCCTAACTTTTATAGAACTCATAAAGGAGTCAAGGGAAGATGCCTGACCTATGGTAAAGTCCCACAGAGGAAAGGCGGAGGCCACGAAGGTAAAAATGGTAGGTTGAGTATTAACAGACCATAAGGCTGGGAGAGGGATGCCAAATTCCCTCAGCTTATTCAAAAACAGGGCCAGTCCAAGGCTCATTCTCAGGGCCAATGGGACAGGAAGGAGTAAAGTGAGTGTGTTGAAGTATTGACACTCTCCCACCAATGGAATGGCTTTGCAGCCCTGTCAACTTACGTCTGATGGCTGGCAGGGCGGCGGGTAACATTACACACGCGGTATTTCCTCTTCATCTGTCCACAGTGGGTCACTTCCACCTTTAGGCCTAGAATACATACACTGCTTGTCAGGGCTGAAATAGGTTGCTCATGTTCCCAGGCTTGGCCTCTCTCTCCTGAACATATCCCAAGGGAATTTCCTTTTAGGGCTGAAGAGAAAGTAAGGCTCACCCTGCCCTACCTGGTTGGGTCCTTACCCTTGATCTCCTTGGTAAAGCGCACACGCTGAGAGTCCGTGAGTGGCTTGGGCTGCTCATCTATGTTCCTAATGTCCAGCACCTCACACATGAACTCGATCACTGGCTGCGCCTTGTAGAAGGCAGTGGCTGAGACTGTGGGGACAGAGTAGGTCTAGCTCAGCTGAGGTTCTCTCTTCCAGAATAAATGGAGATACTGCTCTTTACACCCTCTTCCTTATAGGGTATTGGGATGGGGGAGGGGTCCCAGGGTTGTAGGGATTAGACTAGGAGTGTGGTTGCAGAGCTGGGAGGGATAAGGCTGGGAGTGTGGTCACTGGACTCAGGGTGCCCCTGGCTCCATAGCTCTCCCCACTCACCATCAATGTTGAGCATCATCTTCCACATGGCAGGGCGCACAGACTGGTGAAAGCCGAACCAGACCTCGCGCCCACCCCCCAGCGGGTGGTAGTAGCCCTCAGGCGGTGAGAAGAAGGAGCGGCCCACAGGGGTGTACCTGGCAGGGACAGGCAGAGAACTGGTCCCTCGGGCACAGGCCCCCACCCTGTGAGGCATCCTGGGCACGGAGGAGCCCTGGCCTGGAAGGCAGGACACCAGGGCTTTAATTCCAGCTCTGATCACTTACTAGTTGTGTAACTGACCTTGTGAAAGTCTCTACTCTTTCTCTGCCCTGAAGGAACAGATGGGGCCCAGCCCAAAGATATCTAAAAGGGACAGGGCCAATGGTTTAAACCATCTAAATGCATATATATGCTTGTGTGGCATATGGTAGGGCTTCAAAGAATATTCTGTTTTAAAGGCACACTGTAGAATCTTAATATGTGCTCGTTCTCCTCCTCCCCCCATAGCACTTCTGACACTCGCAGTAGCCCAGATATTAACTATACCCAGTACCTCATGGATGCCAGGTGCCGCATGGCCACATCCAGGGCTTGCACAGACTCCAGCGGAACAGGGATCTGGCCACTGACCAGGGCCTCATGCAGCATGCGCCAGCTCACAATGGCCAGCCACTTGATGGAGACCTTGAATATTCGATCTTTCCCTTCCCCAGGGATTGTCACCTCAAAGTCAACCTTTAGTAGAGAGAAAGGGGTGAAGGACTGCCAGTACTTTCCCACAGGCCAACGTCCTCTGCCCTATCTCAACTGTCCCCCTCCCCATGGGTTTGCTAAGACTCTGCCCCTTAAGTGGCTCACAAGGAAGACTTCAGAGTAAATGCAGCCCCTTAGTCTCCAGCCACCTTGGCTCAGTGCTTCTGTCTCTCTCACCCACACCTAGTGGAAAGTCCTTAAGGTCTAGGTCTATTTTGAGCCTACTCTCAATCTGTCTAAAACAGGGATAGACATACAATAGGCTAAATAAACACCAGCACCTTCCCATCCCTCGCCCTAAAACACACTTTCTCAGCACAAAAGATGAAAAGGATCTCTGGATTGCCAGACTCCAAAGAGGCTTACAGGAGCTCTGTCCCACCCCAGGCCCCCTGAAACAGGCCCGACTCCCACCTTACCCGTTCATTGCCAATGGGTAGTGCTGTGACAGTGTAAATGTTCTTCTTTCCATCATACACGGGCTTGCGATCACCAAAGATCTGAGGCTTGAAATGCTGGACCATGTATTCCACCACTTCCCTGTGCGGGATAGGAACAGCCTGTAGAAGCTGACAGACTACCACTTCAAGCTTTTGGAAGTAACTCAAAGTCCAGGCAATGTCTTATCTACTACATTCTCTCCTAGCAGCTGCTTTTAATCTCATCTACTCTATCAAGGTGTTTCTCAAACTTCAATGTTCGCCTGAATCACCTGGAGATCTAATTAAAATGCAGATTCTGACTCAGTAGATCTAGAGCAAAGCTTGAAATTCTACATCTCTAACATGTTCCCAGGCGATGCTTCTGGTCTTTACATTACTAATGCTTTAAAGGACCTGAAAGAGTAAGTGCCTTCTGAGCAGAGAGGGAAGCTGAGGGGAGAAGGGCTTCCTCTGAGGGCCTGTCCAGAATCAGGAACAGAACTGAGGCTCCTCCAATTCCCAAGCTGCTAAGCCAAAAAAAAAAACAAAAAAAACAAAAACAAAAAAAAACAGGTGGGGAAGAGATCTAAACTGGAATAGGAATAAACTACGGAAGAACCACCTCATCTCTCCCATCTCTCTGAAGCCCTTAGTTCCCACCACCCTGTTTCCTCTCCACCGTCATCTCTTTCTAGACTTCACTTCCTGTCCCCTGCCACTTAGATACCAACGTATCCATCTACACTGCAAAATCCCAGCCCATCCAACTATCTGACATCTTCGCTTTCTAAACCAAAGCTTTTAACAACTACTGGGTAAAAAAGACTCAAAATGTGTATTGGAAGCAACTGTAAACACATGGTTTCAGTCCCAATTAGGCTTCAGTGCTACTCAACAATCTTTTTCATGTTCCTGATCACTTCCATCCCTCACAGACTATGTCAAAACTTCTCTACCACCTTTTAAATCTAGAATCCATTTCTAATTCCTATCAAAAAGCAACTCTACCTGGCTGGTGTGGCTCAGTGGATTGAGTGCCAGCCTGAGAACCAAAGGCTGGCCAGTTTGATTAAGAGTCATGGCACATGTGTGAGTTGCAGGCCAGAACCCCAGTAGGGAGCGCAAAAGAAGCAACCACACATTAATATATCTCTTCCTCTCTCCCTCCCTCTCTCTAAAAATAAATAAAATCTTTTAAAAACAGAAAGCAACTCTACAACTCTAAACAGAGTAAACCATAGCAAGCCTCTTCTTTTTCTTTCCTCTCACTTGAAATGTCCTTCCATATGATTTTTTAAATGTAATCTTTACTATATTTTTTCCATTACCATTTAATCCCTTTATACCCTCCTCCACCCATGTGATTTTTAAACATCTGAAAAATATGTCCAATTCCAGTCATTAGAGGAACATAATTTTTAATTAGCTAAAATACAGAAAAACAGACACACAGACCAATGGAACAGAACTGAGTGCCCAGAAGCTCACACATGTATGAGCAACTAATTCACAACAAAGGAGCCAAGAATACACAATGGAGAAAGTCTCTTCAGCAAACAGTATTGAGAAAATTGGGCAGCCATATGCAAAAGAACGAAACTAGGCAACTATTTTAAACTATACACAAAAATTCACTCAAAATGGATTAAAGACTTGAATATAAGACCTGAAACAATAAAAGCTTCTGGACATTGATCTTAGTGGTGTTTTTTGTGAATTTGACTCCAAATGCAAGAAAAACAAAAACAAAAACAAACAAATGGGACTACATCAAACTATAAAGGTCCTTTGCAGCAAAGGAAATAATCAACAAAACAAAAAGGCAATCAACTGAATGGTAGTAAACATTTGCAAATGATGTTTGGGGAAAAAAATACAATTAAAAAATAAATTAGCCCTGGCTGGTGTGGCTTAGTGGACTGAGTGCTGGCCTACAAACCAAGGGTCACAGGTTCAATTCCCAGTCAGGGCACATGCCTGGGATGTGGGCCAGGTACCCTGCAGGGAGCACAAGAGAGGCAACCACACACTGATGTTTGTCTCCCTCTCTTTCTCCCTCCCATCCAAGTCTGTCTAAAACGAAATAAATAAAATATTTTTAAAAATAAATAAATAATTGATTGATTGGCCCTGGCTGGTATAGCTCAGTGGATTGAGTGCCAGCCTACAAAACAAAAGGTTGCTGGTTCAATTCCCAGTCAGAGCACATGCTTACGTTGTGGGCCAGGTCCCCACTGGGGGCGTGCGAGAGGCAGCCGATTGTTTCTCTCATACACAGATGTTACTCTTCCTCTTTCTGAAAATAAATAAAAATCTTTAAAATAATTAATTAATGAAAAAAACGAATAAAAAGTGGACGGAGGATCTGAACAGATATTTTTCAAAGGAAGACATATAGGCAGCCAACAGGCACATGAAAAATGTTCAATATCACTAATTATTAGGGGACTACAAATCAAAACCATGAGCTACTCTCAAAAACAGAAAATAACAACTGTTGGCAATAGCTATTATCAAAATAGCTATTATCATATAGCTATTATCAAATCATCAATAGTTTTATTATCAAAGAGAAAATAACAAGTGTTGGCAAGGTGTAGAGAAAAGGGAACTTTCATATACTGTTGGCGGAGTTGTCAATTGGTGCAGCCACTATAGAAAACAGTATGGAGGATCCTCAAAAAAAAAAAAAAGAAGGAAAAGAAAAGATAAAAAAGAACTACCATATGATCTGGCAATTCCTCTTCTCGGTATTTATCCAAAGAATATGAAAACATTAATTCAAAAAATATATGTACCCTAATGTTCACTGCAATAGCATTTATAATAGTCAAGACTTCAAAACAACCACTAGTGTCTACCAACGAATGAATGGATAAAGAAGATGTGAGATGTATTATCAATGGAACACCACTCAGCCACAAAAATGAGGAAATACTGCCACTGGTGACAACAGGGAGGGATCTTGACAGTATTACGCTAAGTGAAATCAGAAGAAAAAGGACAAAAACTTTATGATTTCTCTCATACATGGAATATAAACCAAAAAGTAACAAACGAACAAACAAAACAAAAACAAACTCACAGATAACAGACAACATATTGGTAGTTACCAGAGAGAAGAGGGGTCAGGGAGGGCAGAGTAGATAAATACATGGTGATGGATGGAAACCAGGCTTTTGGTGTTGAACACACAACAGAATATACAGATATCAAATTACAATGTTGTATACCTGAAATCTACGTTATTAACCAATATTATCTCAATTAAAAAAAAAAAAAGCCAAACCATGAGTCAACCTATGAAATGATAAATATTTTTCAAATGAATTAAAATTCTATAATAAAAGATGGGAAAACTAATTTAAAAATTAAATTCAAATAAATTTTCTTTTTTCTTTTTTTTTTTTTTAATTTTTATTTATTTTTATCTTTAGAGGGGAAGGGTAGGGGAGAGGGAGAGGGAGAGGGAGAGAAACATCAATGTACGGTTGCCTCTCGTGTGTCCCCTGCCGGGAACTGGCCTGCAACCCAGGCATGTGCCCTGACTGGGAATCGAACCGTGATACTCTGGTTCGCAGGCCCGTGCTCAATCCACTGAGCTACACCAGCCAGGGCTGTCAAATAAATTTTCTAATTATCAACATGTCAAAGATCAAAAAATAAAATATACTGGATTGCTGATATAGAGAAAAGGTGTTCTTAATAACTTGCTAATGGGAGTATAATTTGGTACAACTTACCTAATAAAAACTAGCAATTATCTCAAAATTTTTAAATGCACTGTGCCAGCAAATCCCAGGGGTGCCTAAGAATTTATCCTACAGATATACTCATACTTGAGTTAAAAAATGTATCTATATTTATTTATTTCTATTTATTTATTTATTTATTTATTTATTTATTTATTTATTTATCTTTAGAGGGGAAGGGTAGGAGAGGGGAAGAGGGAGAGAAATATCAATGTACGGTTGCCTCTCGTGTGTCCCATGCTGGGAACTGGCCTGCAACCCAGGCATGTGCCCTGACTGGGAACCGAACCGCCATCCTTTGGTTCGCAGGCCCGTGCTCAATCCACTGAGCTACACCAGCCAGGGCAAAAAATGTATCTATATTTAATAATATTCAATACAGTTACATTTTTGTAACAAGTTTAGACTCACCCTCAATGTTCCTCAATAGAGTTTTAAATAAGTTATAACAACATCACATTCAATGGACTACCTATGGAGTCATGGAAAAGAACAAGGCAAGTATGTATGCACTGATATATATTATTTTCCAAAATACATTGTTCAGTAGGAAAAAAACAAGGTACAGAATAAGGTATACAGGATTCTACATTCTATACAATTAAAAAAATGTTCTACATACATACATTCTTGCATATGCAAAGAAAAATATCTAGAAGCATATTTTTATATGGAAATATATATATTTCCAATACTCTAGAAGACTGGTAACCATCATACTGAAAAATTGTAACAATAGATGCCTCTAGGTAAAGGGACTGGGCCACTGGAAACCAGGGTAACAGAAGATATTTTTCACTGCTACTCTTTTTGTAATATTTTAAATTTCTTTCTTTTTTAAAAATTTTATTTATTTATATAGAGAGGGGGAAAGGAGAAAGAAAGAGAGGGAGAGAAACATTAATGCATGGTTACCTCTCACAAGTCCCCTACCGGAGACTTGGCCTGCAACCCAGGCATGTGCCCTGACTGGGAATAGAACTGGCGACCCTTTGATTCGCAGGCTGGTACTCAATCCACTAAGCCATACCAGCCAGGGCTTTTTAAAATTTCTTTACATTGTATGTATATAATTTTCAAATAATAAAATTTAATTTAATTTAAAAAATTTTAATTGGCAAATCCTTCCAAATATGTATCTTATAAAATCCTCTTGCCTCAGCAAGGACATCCCACTCATTCCTCCCGTCATGCACCTTTAAGCTCTTCTCCACTAGCTCCTTCTCCTCGGTTTATAAATATATACATGTCCAATTCTTAAATACCTTTCAATCATTCATTTCAACAAATATTAAAATGTGCTGGGCTAGGCACTGTACTTGACCACTATAATCCTCCGAGCCAATGTATTTCCTCTCCCCACGATGCACTGCCAAGCTATCTGGGAAAAGCTATCTAGTCTCACTATCCCTACCACATTACCTTCCACTTATTCCTTAACCCACTGTAGTCAAAGTACAAGCCCAACTACTCTAATAAAACTGCTCTAACAAAAGATACCTAATAGTCAAATCCAACGATACTTTTCAGTATTTTCCCTACTTGAAATCTCCTCCTCAAAAACTATCTTAAATTTAGTGATATCACCTTCTAGTGTATAAGTGTATGTGTGTGTATATATATGTGTATATATATATATATTTTTTTTTCCCTTTTACCTCTCTGGATCCTCTTTCAAGGTTCTGAGACTCAGAAAAGTAAAGACTCCTGTATTTGGTGTCTTAGGTGTGCACCATTTACCTGTTGACTCTGCGAGGACACTTATCCGGCTTGATATCCACCTCGTAGTGGTAGACGTCAATCTTAGGGATGTCCACCTCAAAGTAATTGGCCAGGAGCTTGATTGGTTTCCCCACTGTGCCAATGCCAGGCCTGCGAGGTGCTTGGAACACCTGCTGCAGAGGGGGCAGGTATGCGCCCGCAGCTACAAGACAAAGAGGCTGATGAGGGTAAAGTCTGGCAATCTCCTTACACACTTATCAGAGAAGACACAAGGCTCCAGAGAAGAGGGGCAGGGGACTGCAAGGGGAGCTTCTTTCCTGCCCGCTTAAGCAAACTGAGGGCTTCTGCTGGCTCAGACAACCCAGTTTCATTTTTTTAAAAGCTCTCTCCAATTAGGAAAATTACCCTTGTCTATCCTAAATTCATCAAGTGAGTACGTAATAAATTCCTATTACATGTTAAGTAGAGGGGCTAAATCTGGCTCCCAGTGACAACACCCTTCCTTCTAGATTAACACACACATTTCCACCAGGTAGCTAACAGACCAAGAATGCCCTATTCTCTGCCAGCCAGATGCTCACTTCATTCATCACCACCCTGAACACAAAATCGCATCACCTTAATGCTCCTCTGTAGGCAGGAGGAAAATCCAAAGAAGGCCAGATTGGGGATGTGGGCCAGTGTTTGAGAAAGGATTAAAGGCAACTGAATGGCTGAGGCTGGAGATGGAAATGGCTAAAAGGAGAGTTTGGAAACTAAGAAAAGGAGAGAGGCTGAAATGGGGAGCTGATGAAGAAACCAGACTGGCGGTCTTAACAAAAAAAAAAAAGGCTTGAACTGGGAGCCAAGGAAAGATGGAGGGCTGCAGTTAGGGGCTGAGGCAAGACAGGTTGGGAGACAGGTTAGAGTTGGGAGTTTGGTCAAGAAGCAAGGCTGCAACTGGAGAAACAATAAAGGAAAAACTCACAAGAAGAAAAAGCTAAGGAATGAAGTCATGTAGAATATAGGAGACTGAGGCAAGAGGAGGCTAGAGTAGAGGACTTGGGAAGAGCCAGCCTTTAGAATGCTGGAGAAGGGGGAGATACTGGGGAGGAAGATACAGGACTGTCTCCGCAGCCCACAGCTCCTCCACGCAGAGAGCTCAGACAGCGGCAGAAGGGAATCAATTGCAAGACAGATAGGGCCCTGGGGACAGGGCTAGGGCAAGGCCAGCTCCCACTACTTTCTCCTCTCTGGTCACCAGCCTGATCACTGCCTCTAGTTTCATTTCCTAGCTGAGGGGAAAAGGAGGGAAGAGGAAAACAGCCTAAGAGAAGAAGCCTTTGTCCAGAGCTACTATTGTCCTCACCAGTAGAGGACCAGCTCAGGTGGGAGGCAAGATGAATAAGCCAGCCTAGAACCTCTCATCACCCCAGCTCAGTTTTCACAGTGGGCCAGACTGGGGGTGGGGGATGGGGCATATCCTCAGCTGGGGGGTCAGGAAGAGGTCAGAACCATTCATGGAGAGGGGTATGCTTCCCAGAGCTAAGCTGCTGTCTCCTTCTAACCACCTGTCAAATCCAGCCCCACGATGCAGACTGGGGAAGGCAGGCCCAGCCTGAGGGGAAAGGCCTTCAAGACTCAGCCACATGGGGAAGTGAAAGCTTAACTATGAGCACCTGGCCACCTACCCCAAAAAGAGGTAGATAGAAATTGCACAAAAGACAAACAGACACACACACACACACACACACACAGAACGTGACACATACCTGTCATTTGCATTCAAACACTAACTTAGACCTACACAAAACCTTTATACAAATACCCCTTACTATCCTAGATTGTAAATTCTTCAAAGGCAGGACTATCTGCTTGGTCACTGCTGACTCCTGTGTGAATGTCTGGCACACAGGAAATGTTTGATAGACAGACACTAAATGAACAAACAGATCCATAGACACACCACAAAGAATAGACACAGAACACAAACACAAAAACACCTGCAAACTGCTCAGAAACAATTACAAACTCTGCACAGGGCAAACATGCACCCTGGTAGATGTAGCTGGTAAAAGACACCCTTCCCCTCCCCAAGTTCTTACATTCCATTAACCTCCTTAGCCTCCCCAGACTGAATAATCAGCTGGAGCCTAGGAGAAAGGAGTACCGAGAGCTGGGGGCAGGGAAGAACTGATGGGGGATGGGACAGACACTGGAGCCTCAAAGCCTTCTCGGCCCCAGAAAGAGGACTATAGGCCAGACGGTCTTAGGCACCAGGCACCCTTCACTCCAAGGAGGCTTTAGGAAAACAGGGAAGGCCCAGAACTCTCCCTCATCCCCAAACTAGGGAAGGCAAAAGGAAGGAGTAAGTTCTGACCCATCCCATCCCCCTGCAAGCCTCACAGCTGTAGCCAAGTCCCCCCCTTACCTCACCCTGCCCCCATCTTTTAGTCTGAGAAAGGGAGACACTTCCCCTCAAACCCAGACAGGGACAGACGGCCACTTTGTGATGCAGATGAGGGCCCCAGCAGAGAGGACAAAGCTTGGGCCTTGGGGAAAAGGGGCGGGGCCCTTCCTTGCAGACAAAAGCAAGGAAGGAGGGGCTGTGAAAAGGACACTCCCCCTCCCCCATCCCCAACCAGCCCTGAGAAGGAAAAGTAACAGAGCTGAAAGGCCTGGCTCAGGGATTCCTAACCTGCAGTTCAGAGACACATAACCTCCTAAACAACCAGACAGCTTGTCAAAAGACAAACACAACGCTAAGAAGCCAATTCTCCAAGGAGAATTTGTCTACACATAAGTATATACAAAATATTAAATATCCAATTATATTACTAACAATTTATGTTGCCCTGGAATGTGATTAAATTTAATTACAAACATGCACTTTGTGTCAGGGCCTAAACACGTGCTAGTTCCACAGGTAAATCAGATACTACCTGGACCTCCAAGGGGCTCCCAGTCTAGTACCTGTGCATGGAACACACCTGAGCACAGAAGGCACACTTGGACATAAGCCCAGTGAAGCTAGCAACAACACCTCAGTTTTCTGTATTCTGTCTTTCAACTTCCAAGAGAAGAGTCTGGGCCATCCACAGCTTCCAGAATGAATTTCAATTACACTGTTTGGTGAGTCAAAGCCTGTCCCACCAGGCTACAGTCAACTCCAGATACCAGGCTCTAGTCCCTTCCCTAGAAGCTTATTTCTTGTAACAAACAACTCAGTTTTTTTTAACACTTTTTAAACTTATTCAATTATTTATTTTTAGAGAGAGGGGAAAGCAGGAAGAAAGAGAGGGAGAGAAACATCTATGTGAGAGAGAACCATTGATCACTTGCCTCTCGCACACCCCCAACCGGGAACCTGGCCCAAAACCCAGGCACGCACCCTGACTGGGAGTGGGACCAGTGACCTTTCAGTTTGCGGTATGATGTCCAACCCACTGAGCCACACCAGTCATGCTCAATTTTGTTTTCTTTTTTAATCGCTCCAGTCAATTCTCCAAGAAGCCCGTTAGGAATCCATCAGAATAAAATAATTAGCAGTCTGGTATGGATGTCAGCGCCTGGCAATCTATTGGAACCTCTGTGCCCTAGTCCTACTGTAATCCACAGGCTGTTGCAAATGGTCTCCACCCTCAAAAACCGAGAGAGTTCCTGGAATGGCAAGGCAGGCCTAAGGGAAGGGGTAGTTCTCTGAAGTCAGCTGCTCCCTGCTCTCTATCTTAAGACCTATAAAGACTTTACAAGGTTGTTTTTGCTCGGGGGTGGGGGGAGTACTTCTAGATCACTGAATGGATAACTTGAATGACTTGGTAGGAGCTACTTCCTTGAGATTAGGTCTAGTATAAAAGACAAAGATTCTTCCACCAGAAAGGAAATTCATGTCCCAAATGGAAATCCTACTCCTACTCCCAGACCTAATGGAAGAAGGTGGTGTGAGATATGAACCAACGGATTCCTGGGTCCAGCCCTGACCAGTGTGGCTCAGCTGGTTGGGCATTGTCCTACAAAGCAAATGGTCGCCTGTTAGATTCCCAGTCAGGAATATGCCTGGGTTGCGGGCAACCTGGGTTCAGTCCCTGTTCAGGTGTGTATGAGAGGCAACTGATCCATGTTTCTCTCCCTTTATCTCTCCCTTTCCCTCTCTCTAACAATAAATAAATCAAGTCTTTAAAAAGAAAAAAAAAAAAAAAAAGGATTCCCAGGTCCAGGCTGTTCTGTCCATCAAAGTACCTAGGACACAGGAGGTGTCACCACCCCACCACCCATCCTGGTGATTCCAGTCTTCTTGTGGAAGCCAAGCCTCAGTTCCTCCCCTGTTATTATCTCCTTTACTGCTGATTGCCCATGAGCAAGGAGACTCAGCACAGTAAATATAAACCCCTTCCTCCCCCAAACAACTTATTTGTGACAAAAGGCTAACTTGGCAACCTTGGGTCTAATGACATGGCCCTGGCAGCTTCTGGGGATTAGAGAGAGGAAAAAGATAAGATGCCCAGTGGGAGAGTGGAGCCATAAAAATATTAAAGTATAGAAAGAGATTAAGCTGTCACCTTAGGAGTCATTTCAATGCAAAGGTCATTATCCTTTGATTAAAACATCCCAGCTCTACGCAGTATTGGACCAGAAGCGTGCAAACCAGGCAGACAACCTCTTCTAAATAAACCTGGTCCTGGCCTTGGTCCATCAGTAACCAACACCTTGTCTAAGGCCTTTCTTTAAGGAGGACCCGCCCCAAAAACAGTGCGTCCGTCCCAGTCTTTCCTCATCCCAGTGGCAGAATAAGGCACTTGGCAAATTGTGACTGAGGATTTTCAGGGCCAGTGTAAGAACCCCTAAAATAGGGAAGGGGACCATTTCCATTTGCGCTCTGCCAGCATAATCTTAAAGAGACTGTACCCCATCAGCGCGCTCCTTTTTCCAATCCAAACCACGCGGGATGAAGAGTGGGGGGAATTTGAGCAGCCACGCCCCCACCACATAGGGCAGCCCCTTCCAACGGCCACCTCCGCGCATGCTCGGGCGCCTCTGCTCCAGCTCCCCGAACTCACGGGGGGAAATCCTGGGGCTGGATCCCCACCCACCGCCCCCTGACCCTCGCCCTAGCGTCAGGCCCGGCTGGGCGGAGCTCACACTCCAGCCCCGGCGCCTTTCCCCAAGAGACGTTAGCCCAACCCAGAGCCGCTAAGCCCCCCGCCCCTGGCATGCTGCAGCTAGGGTCCATCTGCGTGGACCCCCTCCTCTCCAGGACACCTGGAGCCCGCCCCCTGCCACCTGCCGGGACTCTCCCTAGGCCTCCCGGGACCTCCAGGAGTTCTTACGTGCGTTGAGGCCCTTCTCCCAGATTACCTCCCACCTCCAGGATTGTATAGAGCCTCCTTTAATAAAAGGCCCCCATCTCAGAGCTCCATTCACAAGGTTCCCCCCGGAACTGCACACAGCCCCTTTTAAACTGGGCCCCCCATCCTATAAGAGCCTCTCTCCTCACTCAGCAAACCTCCCCTCACTCGGAAATCCTGCTCTTCACGCGGGAGTCCTCTGGTCCTCTGGAACGCGCACCATCTCCCCCCACCTCCCGGGGGCCCTTACCTGCTCCCGAGGGTCCCGCTTCCATCCCATATACCCGTGCGGAGATCAGGCGGCCTGGAGACTGTGGAGTCCAGCGTGAGGGGCCTAGGTACCCCGCACTCTAGCTGCTAGGGCTCCCGGGCCGGGCTCGGCTCCCGCCCCAAGCCCGGCCGCTCGCGCCGCCACCCCCGCAGCCTCCGTTGCCGCCGCCGCCGCGGAGCCTGCAGCAGCTCCCCCTGCGAGCACCCGGCCAGCTGCCAGTGCGCAGGCGCGACCGCCAGGCCCAGGGGGCGGACGGGAACGAGTCAAGCGGGGCGCTCCGACGGCAACAAAGGCCAATGGAGAGGGGCGGGGGCACCGGGGACCTGATGCAGCGGCCCCTGGTGGTCACCCGTCGGGGTGCAGCCCGGCGGGAGGGCTTCGGTACAGGCGCAGCGGAACCGCGCAGTGGCGTAAGTGGGGCGGGGCGGGGAGGACACCCACCAGCAGCAGCCTCCGGCCCTGTATCTTTTCACCAAATAGGTCCCTTCGAGCTTACACATAGCCTCCCCGCTTCGCACGGAGCCCCGAGCACATTACGGAACCCCACCTCATTGTCAGGTCCCCCTCAACACTCCGAGCACCCCATTACCCAGGGGCCCTGCCTCCCACCTTTCCTCCCAATCTCTTTCATCCTTCACGCTTTGGCTGCAAGGCGACTGCCTCCGCGAAGCCTTTCTCAGTCCCTAGTCACTGAATTCTCTGACACCACCCTCTTTTCCAGGCCGCGTGCTGGGCGCTGAGACCACAGTTATGAAAGAGACCCTGCCTACCCTGGAAGATGTCACACTCAACTTAAGTGTGGCTACAGACCTCTATGTGTGGGACCGGGGGAGCACCTGTCTCCACTTTCTCCTCTGCTGCTCATGCCTGAACTCAGTCAACGTGCTTCTGTCCTCACCACGTCACTTAAGACTTGTGTCGAAATTCAAAGGATAATTTTCAATTCTTATTTCTCTGGTACTATGATTCTCCTTCCCTTTTGAGCCTTCTATTTGGCTTCAGCATTTTCTGAGATCTGCTGCTTAACTCCTTTTCAGTCTTCTTCAAGGGCCCCCTTTTGCTTTTGCCCTATTAACAGGGTTCACCATGATTTCAAACCCAGCTCTCTTTTAATTCAACTCTCTGCTTTCCCCTCGAAGGTTTCATCCATTCTTATGGCTCAACTATCTTTCCAAATCTCTATTTCCAGATAAGTCTCAGACTCGTATTTCTAAGTGTCTGCTGGACAGCTCCACCTGGATAGCCTACCAGCACTTTCAATTTAAAGAGTCCAAAACCAAACTCTCTATCTTTACCCCACAAGTGTGCTTGTCCTATGCCTTCTATCTCTGCAAATGGCATCTTCATCCCAGATATGAGGATTCTCTCTCTCTCTCTCGCTTCTTCCCCCCATTCAGCTGTGCACCAAGTCCTGACATGTTTACCTCCTTTACCACTCACATGATCCCCCTGCCATTCTGATGACTTCATGTGGTAGTGCAGACCCTTATTATACCTTGCCCAAAGTATACCACTTCCTTGCTAGCCTCACAGTTTCTGGGGACCTTCCTCCTACTTGGTCTGCTTTAGTTGATAGGTGGTGATAGACCCAGCTCAAACATCACTTTCCCTTATATTCATTCATATGTGCTCATCTATACGTATTTCTTGACGCCTACTTTACTCTAGATGCTGTGCAGGCTAGGAACTTAAGAGAAAGACCATACCCAGTCCCTGACCATAGAGAGATTAATTTCTGACCCTCATCACAGTCTGCCTTGCTTCTCTCTAACAAAGGTTCTCAAGCAGCAGGCATCAGACTAACCTGGAGAGCTTGTTAAAACACTGATTGCGGCCCTGGCCAGGTAGGCCAGTTGGTTAAGGTGTCATCCCAATACACCAGGGTTGAGGGTTCGATCACCAGTCAGTGCACAGGGCCTGTACAGGATTCAATCGGTAAATGTGTGAATGGGTGGAACAACGAATCAATTTTTTCTTTCTCTCTCTCTCTCAAACAAGAAAACCACTGATTGCTGACCCCCACCTTCAGAAGTTTGTGATTCATTAGGTCTTGGGCAAGACCCAAGAATGTGCATTTCTTTTTTTTTTTTTAAGATTTTATTTATTTATTTTCAGAGAGAGAGGAAGGGAGGGAGAAAGAAAGGAGTAGAAACATCAATGTGCAAGAGATACACCAATTGGTTGCCTCTCATGCACCCCCAAATGGAGACCTGGCCCACAACCCAGGCATGTGCCCTGACTGGGAATCTAACTGTCAACCCTTCAGTCCATGGGCCGGCATTCAATCCACTGAGCCATGCCAGCCAGGGTGAACGTGCATTTCTAATAAGATTCCAGATGAGGTTGATGCTGCTGATCTGGGGACCACACTTGGAGAACTGCTGCTCCAGAATATAAAGTTAAGAGTTTAGAGCCAGACAGACTGTTTTGGTTTCAGTCCTGGTGTTATCATTTACTAGCTGTGTAACACTAGGCAAATTACTTAACTTCTCTGTGTCTCAATTTCCTCCTCCCCCATTATAGGGGGTGAAAAATAGTACCCACCTCTTTGGGCTGTTGTTAATACATATAAAGACCTTAGAATAGTGCCTACAAGAATGCAGGCAAAGTGTTGGCTGCTATCATAATTATCTGCTTCTTGCACTATACTCCAAGTTTTTTAAGAATAGGGCCCACCCTCACTGGTGTGGCTGAGCGGGTTGGACATTGTCCTGCACAGTGAAAAGTGAAAGGTTGCTGCAGGGCACATGCCTGGGCTGTGGGTTCAGTCCCTGATCCCAGGTGGGGCATGCAATAGGTGGCCAATCAATGTTTGTTTCTCACATTGATGTTTCTCACCCACTCTATCTTCCTCCCTTCCCCTCTCTCAAAAAAAGTAAATAAATAAAATCTTTGAAAAAAAAAAGAAAGAATAGGGCCCATTTCAGATGTATTTCTGTCTCCTTTTAGTGCCTGCCACAAAGCTGTGCCTAGAATGATCAGTAAATCTGAGTTGATCTGAATCAAACAGATGGTAACAAAATATCCTCAAAAATAGGAAGACTGCCCAGAGCTGTGTGGCTCAGTTGGCTGGGCATCTTTCTGCAAAGAAAAGGTCTTAGGTTCAATTCCTGGTCAGGGCACATGGCTGGGTTGTGGGTTCCATTGTGGTAGGGGTGCATTTGAGAGGCAACAGATGGATGTTTTTCTCTCTCACATCAATGTTTCTCTCCCTCTCTTTCTTCCTTCCTTACCCTCTTCAACAATAGATTTTAAAAATCTTTTTTTTTTTTAATGGCAATTTTCCTGTTAGGCACCAGCGGAGGAAGGTAAGGAGTGTGCATGCAGAGTTTCCCAACAGCTTTATTGCAAAGATGATCAATGTGCCTAAACCCCAGAGTACTTCCTGTGAGAAGTGTGGAAAGCATGAGCCTAACAAACTGACCCAGTATAAGAAGGACAAGGACTCCCTGTATATCCAGTGATCCAGTTCTAAGCTTTGGGATTCTTTTGTTCTTTTATTTCTTGAGAGGAAGATGTTGAAGCTGTAGAAAAATTACCTGTATGAGTGTACAATAAATGTAGCCTTGGCTGGTGTGGCTTAGTGGGTTGCATGCTTTGATTCTCAGTCAGGGCACATGCTTGGGTTGCAGGCCAGGTCCCTGGTTGTGGGCATGCAAGAGACAACTGATTGATGTTTCTCTCTCTCCCTACCCCTCTCTCTAAAAAATAAATAAATAAAATCTTTTAAAAAAAATAGACATACAAAAAAAAAAGAAAATATTCTTACTCATTAAAAAAAAAAAACAGCAAGACCTTTCTATCATGATGTAACTAAGCTGGAAGCTCAGGATTCCGTAAGAATTTGAATCCCTTGTTCTAAATACCAAGCCTCACACTTAAGTTTGTGGAACGGTGATCGTCACTATTCTGACTCATCTTCAAAGTGGCTAGCAGAGGCAAGCCTGCCCTGGCTTCTCAATGTCTTTCTGCAGAATGTCTCCATCATCAGGGATTTCTCTCTCAGCTAGACAAGGTGGTAGAATATAAGGAAAATCCAGATAGTATTTTGCTTTTTTATGCTGACAAACTTCTTCCAGTAACTCTTTTTTTTTTTTAAATCCTCACTTGAGGATATATTTACTGATTTTAGAGAGAGAAGGAGAGAAAAGAACATCAGTGTGAGAGAGAAATATTAATACATTGCCTCCCCTACACACCCTGACCAGGGATGAAACCCACACCTACGTAGTGCATTTTGCCGTGTGTAATGCACACTATTTTGCCCAATTCTTTTAGGGAAAAATAAGGATGCACATTATACATGGGTAAAATGAGTGCATACCACGGGTAAAATAATCCCGTGTATAGTATGCACAAAAACATGAATGCGCATTATACACGGGAAAATATGGTATGTGCCCTGACTGGAGATAGACCTGCAACCTTTTGGTGCATGCGATGGCACTCCAACCAACTGAACTACCCAGCCAGGGCCTTCAGTAACTCTTGATGTACCTTCTCAGAAAGCTCTGTGCTCCTTGTGTTTCCAGTTCAATCCTTGCATCTCACACCCAGGGCCTCTGCTGTGCGGGCCAGAGCCCAGGTCCTCCTTCCTTTACACCTTCTCCACATCTACAGCTTCCTGGCCCCAAAGCAAGAATGGCCTGAAAAAAAGCATTGCATTTCCATCTATATTTTCCTTGCCTTAATATTTAAAAAATAGTCTGGAAACAATAAAAGCAAGGCAACATAAAAGACCTAAAACAAATTATATATGCCAACGATCAGGAAATGAATCACCAACAGCTCTTGTATGCACAGCTTCCTTTTATCTATAATAAAATGTATTCCTTACACACCATATTTTGCTGTGCGTAATGTGCACCCACGCTTTTGGCCCAAACTTTCAAGAAAAAAACTTATTTTAATTTTTTAACTTTATTTATTTATTTATATTGAGAAACAAAACTGATTATTGTATTCCAGGGTATTATTTTGCATACAGATATTGGTATTGCTTTATAGAGTTACACTTTTAACACATAAGCATACATAAAAGAATTAAAAACATTTATATAGATACGGAATTAGTGCTACTCATGTATAATGTGCATATTTATTTTTCCCTCAAAAATGTGCACATTACACATGGCAAAATATGGTATTACAGAAGATAACTTTAAAAATCAGAAATCATGAATAGGGCAAAGCAGGGGAAAGGGGACATCTGTAATAATATCAACCATAAAAAATAAATCATGAACAATGAAATTAATAAATACCAGCTGGTATTTAAAAAGATTTATGAAATTGGTAGACTCTTTAAATTATTTTTTAAAAAATTGAAGTATGCCTTGGCTAATATGGCTCAGTGGATTGAGTGCCAGCCTGCAAAGCAAGGGTCACTGGTTCGATTCCCAGTTAAGGCACATGCCTGGGTTGCAAGTCAAGTCCTCAGTAGGGGGCATGCCAGAGGCAACCACACATTGATGTTTCTCTCCCTCTCTAGCTACCCCCCTTCTCCTCTAAAAATAAATAAATAAAATCTTTTAAAAATTAAAAATAAAAATGGAAGTATAATTGACTAATAAACTGCACATGAATAAAAGTGTACAATATAATAAATTCTAACACAGGTATCAACTTGTGAAATATCATCACAAGACAGTGAACATATCTATCTCTTACAATTTTCAAACTCATTATAGAGATTTGATAAATATGAGGGAATTTTTTTATAACTATAAAAATTTGAAGCCCTGTATAAAATTGTAAATTGCCACATAACTGGAGAGCATTATGCTAAGTGAAATAAACCGGGCGGTGAAAGAAAAATCCCATGTGATCTCTCCTATAAGTGGAACCTAATCAACAGAACAAACAAGCAAGCAAAATATAACCAGAGACATTGAAATTAAGAACAAACTGACAGTAACCAGAGGGGAGGTGGGAGGGGATAATAGTAAAGGGTTAAAACCCATTTGGGAAGGGTTTTAAGGAACATCTATAAAGGACACATAGACAAAACCAAAGGGTGATAGGATTGAGGGTGGGAGGTGGGGATGTCTGGGTGGAGGTAGTAAGTAGGGGGAAAATGGAGACAACTATACTTGAACAACAATAAATTTTTTTTAATGCTGACTTCTGGCCAAGAAGGAGGTGTAGGTAGATATGCTTTGCTTCCTCGTACAAACAAAAGAAGGACAGCAACCTATTTAAAAACAAAAAATAATCAGGAATGCCAGAAAAATCAAACTGCATGGAAGTTTGACAACCAAAAAGTTAAAGAAGAAGCATTCATCCAGACTGGTAGGAGAGGCAGAGATGGGCAGCAGCGGGGGGTGGGAGGATGGCAAGGCAGTGGCTGGCAGACTGGGCAGTCCCATATTCATGTGTGGGTAAACCAGGAGGAACAACTGGGGAGTGGGACAGACGGCACAACCCAGGTTTCCAGCGGAGAAATGAAGTCTCAAAACATCTGGCTATAAAAATCTGTGCAGGTTGTGGCAGTGCAGAAACTCCCAGCCTCACAAGAGCATCCACAGGAGGGACCCAGTAGGGCAATCAGCACCAGAAGGGCTCAATTTGCTTGTGGGTAGCAGGGAAAGTTACTGAAAGTGGGGCAAGAACCAAGCAAGTGGCATTGTTCCCTCTCAGACCCCTCCCCCACATATATCATCACAATGCAGCCAAGTGGGTTGCCCCTAACCCTGACAAATACCTAAGACTCTATCCCTTACAAAGTAACAGGTGCACCAAGACAAAGAAATATGGCCCTAATAAAAGAACAGATCAACACTCCAGAAAAAGAACTAAGTGATGAGGCGATAGTCAACCTATGAAATGCAGAGTTCAAAACACTGGTGATCAGGATGCTCACAGAAATGATTGAGTACAGACACAAAATAAAGGAAGAAGTGAAGGCCATACAAAGTGAAATAAAGAAAAATATACAGGGAACCAATTGCAAAGGGAAAGAAACCAGGACTGAAATCAATGGTTTGGACTAGAAGGAAGAAATAAACAGTCAACTGGAACAGAATGACAAAACAAGAATTCATACAAATGAGGAGAGGCTTAGGAACCTCTGGGACAACTTTAAACATTCCAATACCTGCATCACAGGGGTGTCAGAAGGAGAAAAGGAAGAGCAAGAAATTGAAAAAATAATGAAGGAAAACTTCCCCAGTCTGGCGAAGGAACTAGACATGCAAGTCCATGAAGTTCAGAAAGTCCCAAAGAAGTTGGACCCAAGGAGGAACTCACCAAGACACATCATAACTAAATTACCCAAGATTAAAGTTAAGGACAGAAGCTTAAAAGCAGCAAGAGAAAAGGAGAGTGTTATCTACAAAGGAGTTCCCATAAGACTGTCAGCTGATTTCTCAAAAGAAACCTTCCAGGCAAGAAGGGACTGGAAAGAAGTATTCAAAGTCAGGAAAGCAAGGACCTCCATCCAAGATTACTCTGTCCAGAATAGCTATCATTTAGAATGGAAGGGCAGATAAAATGTTTCCCAGGTAAGGTAAAGTTAAAGGAGTTCGTCATCGCCAAGCCCTTATTATATGAATGTTAAAGGGACTTATCTAAGAAAAAGAAGATCAAAACTATGAACAGTAAAATGACAACAAACACAACTATCAACAACTGGACTTAAAAACAAAACAAACTAAACAGACAAATAGAACAGGAACAGAATCACAAAATGGAGATCATATGGAGGATTATCAGCAGGGAGGAGGTGAGGGGGACAATGTGGGGAGAAGGTACAGGAAATAAGAAGCATAACTGGTAAGTACAAAAATACACAGGGGGAGGTTAAGAATAGTGTAGAAATGGAGAAGCCAAAGAACTCGTATGTGTGACCCATGGACATGAACTGAACTTAAGAGGGGGAAATGCTGGAGGGAGGGGGTGCAGGGCAGAGGGGGATAAAGGGGAGAAAAAAATGGGACAACTGTTATAGCATAACCAATAAAATATACTTAAAAATAAAAATATGCAAAACAAAGATTGAGCAGCAATTAAAGAGGACTCTAAGAAAGTTATCAAAAATGACCAAAGAATACCTGACCTAGAAGATTCACTGTTCAGTATTTCTAACCATTCTTGAAAGAGATAATTCTGTTCCATATTGTATGAATGGTTTTAGAGTATGGGAAAAGACCTGGCTGAATACCTCAGTTAGTTAGAGCATCATCCTGCATAGGCCAAGGTTGCGGGTTTGATCTCTGTCCAGGACACATACAAGACTCAACCAGCAAGCCCTGCCTGGTATGGCTCAGTTGGTTGGAGGGCTGTCTGGTATCCAAAGAATTGTGAGGGTTGATCCCCAGTTGGGGCACCTATTATAAGCAACCAATTGATATTTCTCTCTCACATCGATGTTTTTCTCTCCCTTCCTTCTCTCTCTGGAAACAATGAAGGCATGTCCTCGGGTGAGAATTTAAAAAAAGAATAAACTAATCAATAAATAAATATATGGAACAACAAATCAATGTTTCTCTCTCTCACTCTATCTCTCCTTTCTTCTCTCTTTCTCTCAAAAAATTAATAAACAGAATATGAGTTAAGGAGAATTTTTCTAATTTGTTCCTAATAGCAGTTAAAGAGCCTTATCTTTTATTAGATGACAGTATTACAAAAAGTGATCTCAGGAATATGGATGCAAATATCACAAGTACAACATTAGCATACAGAATTCTATAGCAGAGTTATTAAATATGATAATAATAATAATAGCTAACATTAAGTGTTTACTTAACATTAAGTGCCAGGCACTGTTCCAAAACTTTACGTATGTTAACTCAAACAATCCCCACAAAAAGCCTGGAGCATCATTGAACAATAGGTGAGCTTCAGCTGAGAAGCAATAGGTAAAAAACCAGAACAGGCAGGTATTGTTATTAAAAAATCTATAGCATTCACTGATGGTACCAGTAATAATCAATTATAAACTATAATAATAAAATATCCAATTAAAAATACTTCAAAATAAGCTTTAAGAGATATTTGTAATCTATGAGAAAATCTATAAGAATCAATAAGACATTAAAAAAGCCTGAATTAAGCAAAGAGGGAGGCTAAGTTCCTAGTCAGAAAAAGCAAATACTGTAATAATGTCTGTGGAACCCCTGATGCTCCAGCCCCAAATTAATAGGACTAACATCTGCTATTCTCACCCATCTCATGGAATATGCTCAAGAAATACAAAGAGACAAGGATGGATTTGACTCAGTCTCTACCCCTAAGAAGAGATAAATATATAGACCAGTTCTATCCAACAGAAATATCATGTGGGATACATATATAATTTTAGATTTTCTGGTAGCCACATTGTAAAAAGGAAACAGGAATTTTAATAATTTTAATAATACATTTTACTTAACCCCAATATGTTATCATTTCAACATATCATCAGTATAAAAATTATTAATATTTTACATTCTTTTTATATAGCCTTTGAAATCTGATGTGTATTTTACACTCATTGTACATCTCACTTCAAACTAGCCGTATTTCAAGTGGCTACTGTACTGGACAGCGCAGATGCTGATTTCAATGTAATTCTGAGTATAATGACAGAGGCAAGCATGGGTCCCATGGGAACTAAAAGGAGGTATGTCTAACCCAGTCTGGAGTAATCACAGTAGGTTTCCTAGAAGAGATACCTACTTAAACAGGCCTGGAAGGATAAACAGGAACTAGCTAACACAAAGACTGGGACTTTCTAAGCAGCATTAGCAGAAAGCATGAAGTAATAGCACATGTATGCCAGGAACTATCAGTAGTGATATTCTATCATAAAGAAAGAAGCAAGAAACAGTGAGAAGATGCTAGAGAAGTATACCATGCCCAAATGTGCTCATTCTCTCCCCAGCCCAAACCAGGAAAGGGTCAGCAGGGGAAGGGACAGGAGGAGCTGTCCCTGGTTCTGACAAGCAAGGCAGGCTCACAGTGTAGTTCCACCCAGGCTGGAACTGAGCTGCCCCAGATCAAGCCTATTTTCCAGGGTCTTCTGCAGCACATATGGAGCGCCCAAAACCCTAAGCCTGACCTGGCAGAACAGGAGAGGACTTTTGACAGGCTGATACTGAGTGGTTTAAAGAATCTTAGAAATATGCAAGTCTAAGAAGAGAACCCGAAGAGACTAAAATTTAGAGTCAGGTGTGGCCAAGAAAGGCATCATCTTTGAAATAAAAGTGGATATAGATCTACTATAGCAAGTGAACCCCAAAGATGGTAGTTAACCTGTGGGGTCCTTTCCCGACCATTTAGAAAATGTAAACTAACAACTCAACTGTCAACCCAGAATTAACTCCTATTATCTTCCCCCACCTCCATTAATCCATAATAGGGCTCAATGAAAAAACTATTTACATAAACATGGCCTCAGCATAACAATACGTCAAGGATAAACAACAGTCTTCACAAGTAGGTCTATATAATTATCCTTATTCTTGAGTAAGTCAATACAGAACAATAATTCTATATTAATTTTTAAAAATTTTATTATATATCAATAGTAAAGATATTGTGATGGAACTGTACATTGGCATTTTATACCAATATGTTCCTTTGGAAAGCAATTTAGCAATATTTATGAACAGCCATAATGATGTGTTTCTGCTCTTTGACTTACAATTCCACCCAGTTACACACTGAAGCACTTCAACTCAGACAAACCTGGGTCATGTCTCAGCTCTACCACATGTGGACATGTGACCTTGAGCAAGCCATATTCCCACTATGAACTGTAATTTTATCACTTATGAAAACCTCAGAGTTGTGAGAAGATTCAATTATTAGTGACTGGCAAAAGCCAAGCACAGCACTTAGGATGTATAGGTGCTGAATACATGATAATTCCTATGGTCCTTTGATAATGCTCCTGAAACAGGTCCTCCTTTTAATTCTACGTCATCTCAATCATTCTCATGGTTTCACTTTCCTTTAATAGTAAATAAAAATAGAAAATGAAGAGAAGAGAAAATCAGTCACACCCTTTAAAATACTTATATCCCTATCTGCTTCTAACTTGGGCTCCAGCAGCACCTCCTCATAGGTTTCTGGCTTGAGCAAATAGGAGGTTGGTGGTACCATATCCTGAGACTGTAAACACTGGAGGAGGAGCAGTTTTGGCAAGGAAGATAATGAGTGTGGTTTTTGACATATTGAGCTTGGAGAGCCTAAAAGATATCCTAGCACAGTTGTCTCATACATGGTTGACCATATGATGTAGAATCCAGAAAAGACATTTCACTTAAAGATCCATATTTCAGAGTTAAAAGCATACAGATAGTAGCTGAAGCCATGAGCATCAATGAGAACTCTCAAAGAGGGTATGTTGCATGAAGACAGACTAGAGCAAAGACAAAACCCTAAAAAACACCACTTAACTCATGCCCTCATATCAAAATGGTAGTAAAACCCTGTATTCTACCTCCTGATATATTTTAATAGTCTCTACTTTTCTATATCCCTACTGCTATTATTCCAGTCTGGGTTACCACTAAATCTTGCTTGGATAAGGGCAACTGTCTCCTAACTCCTTACCTCTAGTCCTGCACCCTCAGGTCCATTCTCTACTTGCATCCAGGGTGATCATTCCAAAATACAAATAAATATATGTTTATTCACTCAACCAACATTTACTAAATGCCTACCAGTGAGTGAACAAAGCAAACACATATATTCCTTACGCTCACACAAAGATTACAGTGACAGACAATAAACAAGTAAAAATATATATTTCAAGATAAGTGCTTTGAAAAAAAAGAACAGGTTGCTGTAAGACAGAAAAAAAAAGAATAATTGGAGATGGTGACTATATTCATGGTCAAAAAGATGAAAGTAAAATTCGAGCAGGCGAGTGTGATAGTAACGGTCTTCAGCACGAGGGTCATTTCATCGCTGGGAAGGGGTGGCCCTCTCCAGCGATGATGGTGGTCAGCAAGATGAACAAAGATGTGCTAGTGAGAGCAGCAATTAACCAACAGTTAACAGAAACTGCAGAAAGAGAATGCCTCAAAGACTTGGTGAGAGCTAAATCAATTGAATGTGGCTGCAAGGATCAGTAGAAGGCACACTGTAAAGAGGTAATTAAAGAGAAAGGGTTAGAACAGTTACTGTGGATGACTCAGTGGCTGAAATCACACCGAAAGGCAGAGTGCTGGTACCTGACAGTGTAAAGAAGAAGCTTCTACAAAGGTTAAGAATGTTCCTTGCTCAGCATGCCAGCCTTTAAGAGTGAATTAGATTGTGTTTTATGATTTCATTTCTGAAAGTACAACTTGCTATAAATTGGAAATTGATTTCCCAATAGAATCCTTTTTTGTATGATGGTATATAGTTTTCAGTAATAATGTATACATTGTATTGTTTCCCCCTAAATGTTATTTTAATAAATATCTCATGAGCTAAAAAAAAAAAAAAAAAAAAAAAAAAAAAGGAAAGAAAGAAAAATGGAAGTGTTTCTTTAACAGCACAGGACTAAAATACTGATGATCAGCATATGAATGGAGAGGTGGGGTGATCAGACTTAAAGTGTTCCAAAGGTCCTTGTATTGTTTAAGACAAGAATAAAGGCATTGATTCATTTAGACTTTGGTAAGCAAACATGATAAAACTCCAAAAAAGCTATTAAAGAACAGAAATAGAATAAAAAACAGATATAAAACTTTCAAACCTTTGGCCAAATACCTCTAGAATGATTTAGAAAGTTGAGTCAGTAGTTCAAAATCTCCACACAAAAGAAAAATATATTAAGTGGTTTTACAGGTGAGTTCTGCCAAACATTCAAGGAATAACAGATCATTTCAATCTTATACAACCTTTTTCAGGGAAGAGAAAATGGAGTACTACCCAAGTCAGTATAATTTTGATACCAAAACCAAAGGACTGTACAAAAAAGGAATATTACAGACTAGTCTCACTCATATGCAAGGATGTAAAAATCCTAAACAAAATAATAGGAAATCAGATCTAGTGATGTATTAAAAATATGAATGTATATCTCATGACCAAATTGTACTTACCCCAATAATGCAAAGTGGTTTAACATTAGAAAGTCTAAATTAAAGAGAAAAACAATATGAAATCTATTCATGATTTTATTTTTTTAATTTTACATTTTAATTTTTTATTCTGAAGAGAAAGGAAGGGAATATTCAGACTAGTCTCACTCATATGCAAGGATGTAAAAATCCTAAACAAAATAATAGGAAACCAGAAGGAGTGGGAGAGAGAGACAGACAAACATCAATATGAGAAACACCAAATGGTTGCCTCCCATAAGGGTCCTGACTGGGGACTGAATTCACAAGCCAGGCCTGTGCTCAGACAGGCAATCAAAACCATGACCTTTTAGCTTACAGGACAACACTCCAACCAACCAAGCCACCATGGCCAGGGCCTATTCTTGATTTTTTTTTTTTAAAAACCTCTTAGCAAACTAAGAAAAAGAGAGTTTCTTAAGCTGTTAAAGGGTTACCAAAAGAATCCAACCAAACACATACTAAGCATAAAAAAAAAAAAAAGAGCATGAATTCAACTAGATTAAAATTAAGAATTTAAATTCATCAAAAGAAAGAAAAAAATTCATCAAAAGACATTACAAAGAAAGTGAAGACAAGGCAAAAACCCAATGTTTACAATACATATACATCAAATTATAAGTATCCAATATTTATTAATAACATTTACAAATAAGTTGAAATATATTATTATATATTTTTAAAAAGGCAAAAGTCATGTATAGCAGTTTTACAGAAGAGGAAATGTGAAGACTGAAAAACCATATAAAAAAGTCCAGTCTGAGCCCTGGCCAGGTAGCTCATTTGTTTAGAGCATCGAACCAATACACCAAGGTTGTGGGTTCCACTTCTGGTCAGGGCACATACAAGAATCAAGTAATAAATCCATAAATAAGCAGAACAACAAATTGATGTTTCTGTCTCACTCTCTTCCTCTAAAAATCAAGAAAATTTAAAAAGTTCAATCTCACTGTTTATTAGGAAGATACAAAGTAAGATCACAATGAGACATTAAATTTATCCACTAAACTGGGTAAAAATTAAGAATGTGGAACAAAGAGAACTCTTAAGAATTCCGTGCTCTATTGACAGAGGTAGCTGGACATCTAGCGTAAAGAGAACTCTTAGATGCTGAAAGTGTAAATTGGTACAACCAACACACTATTTTGTAAAACTGAAAATGTGCAAACCCTACAACCCAGCAATTTTGGTCTAGAGAAACTTCTGCTTTTGCCAAGAGGAGATGTGAATAAGACTGTTCTTAGTGGGACTGTTTGTAATAAGAAAATATTGAAAATGACACTAATTCCATCCATAATAGAATTGTGATATATGTAAAAATAAATCTCAGAAACATGATATTGAGTGACAAAACAAGTTGCAGAAGAATGGCACCTAATTTAGTCTCACTGTGCCTCAGTTTTCTCATCTTAAATCAAGAAAAACAATACTCACCTCTATACAGCTGTTGGGAGAATTAAATTACATATCAAGTGCTTACAACAATGCCTCAATTTAGTGTGTAAACATTCACTAACTGCCTATTTTCTGCACAGTACTCCTTACCTCAAATATACTTAACATCTCCCAGACTAAGGCTGTGTTTTATCCCGTCCAGAGAATAAACTTTCAATCTTCTACCAGGTTGGATACAGTGGAGATGGGCAGTCACCTATAACTATCATGAAGTTAAAGAGCATCTGGGGGCCTAACAGATTTTTATCATTCCTTCAACCTATTTTCCTGTTTTCAGCCCCACCTTTATCATATCCAGAGGTTCTTGGTGCCTCCAATTCCTAACCTGTGTGTGTCTGCATCTGTTTTTGTCTGTGAGAAAGAGCTTGAGAGAGAATGGTTTGCAGGGAAAATCGGCTTGCCTTACTTTCTCCCGTGCCACTTTAGGACTTGGTTTTCTGGGATATGTAAAGTCAGTTACCACTGGTCCAAAAATGTTTAACCTCCAAAAATTCATTCCTGTTTTCTCTAGTCCTTTGCTCTATGTCCTTATGAGTTTGCACTTAAAAAAATAATTTATTATTGTTTTTGTGGGGTTAGTGTTGGTAAGAGAGACGGGGTGAGCAATTCACCAGGTCTCGCTCTTAACTGTGAGGCAGTAGAAAAGTGTTAAGAACACATCCCTAGGCTGCCTTGGCTCTACCACTTCCAAGTTGTATGACCTTTGTTAAACTCCTCAAGCTCTCACCTTCTTCATTTCAGCATTTATAAATCAAAGGTAGTAGCATCTACTTCATTAATTTATGAGGATTAAATAAATGAATATTTAGAAGACCTTAGAACTTTGCCCATAACACTGTAAATGCTCAGTAAATATTAGCTAATATTATTTGAGGAAATTCCCCAACATGAAAGTCAGGGAACAAAACAAACAGTAAACACAACTCAGAGGAAATAGAGACCATGCAAAGGGAACACAAGAAAACTTGTATTTTATAGTCTTAGAAAAATAAAAGAAGATAGTGCATCCATTAAGCAACAGGAAAAATTTAAACTAAAAGAAAATATTGAAATAGCAAAAATGTTAAATTCATACATGGAAGATATGGTTGAGAAAATTATCCTAGAAAGCACAACAAAAAAACAGAGTTGAAAAAATAGAAGGGAGGACTTCCGGCCAAGATGGAGGTGTAGGTGGACACATTGTACCTCCTCACACAACCAAAATTAAGGACAACAGAAACAAGAAAACAACCCTGAACTGATAGAAAAACTGAACTGTATGGAAGTCCGACAACCATTCATCTAAACCAGTAAGAGGGGGCAGAGTCGCAGCAGGAAAAAGTGGAGGTTGTCAGACCCAGACTCACAGGTGGTGGCCAGTGGACCCCGGGCATGGGGTGGCAACCAGCAGACCCAGTGAGGCCGCTCAAGGTGGCTGGCTGACCAGGCGGTCCCACATTCATGTGCAAATAATCCAGGCGAAAACCGGGAGTGAGACAGACTTACAACCCAGGGCCCCAGCACCAGGAAATAAAACCTAAAAATACCAATTGAAAACACTTGCGGGGGTTGAGGTGCCGGGAGAGACTCCCAGCCTCACAGGAGAGTTTGTTGGAGAGACCCACAGGGTCCTAGAACGTACACAAGCCCACCCACATGGAAATCAGAACCAGAAGGGCCCAATTTGCTTGGGGAAGTGGCGGAAGGGACTGGAATCTGAGAGAGGGTGGAGCAAGTGCCATTGTTCCCTCTCGAACCCCACCCCCACATACATGGTCACTAACTAGCCATTGGGCTGCCCCGCCCTGGTGAACACCTAAGGCTCTGCCCCTCACTACATAACACCTGTGACCAGACAAAAAATAAAAACCAAAAATGGCTCAAACAGAACACTCGGGCCACCCTCTCGCTGCAGCCACCCCAGGAGGAAAGACTGAGCAAGTGAGACCTGGCTCCTCCCTCCATCCCTAATTTCACATCCTCAGGCCCACAGCAAGCTGGCATTCCTGCTTTCTCCAACCGCCTCCCCCTCCCCCCGACCCTCCCATTCAATCGAGGTTTAATTGATATTCAGCAAATTTCACATATTTAAAGAGTGCCATCTGACAAGTTTTTTTTTTTTTTTTAAGATTTTATTTATTTATCTTTAGAGGGGAAGGGAAGGAGAGAGGGAGAGAAATATCAATGTATGGTTGCCTCTCATGCATCCCCTACTGGGAACTGTCCTGCAACCCAGGCATGTGCCCTGACTGGGAATCGAACCGCGATCCTCTGGTTAGCAGGCCCGCACTCAAGCCACTGAGCTACACCAGCCAGGGCAATCTGACAAATTTTGACACAAGTATACCCACATGAACCCATGACCAGAATTAAGATAATGAACATATCCATCAACCTCAGCAGTTTCTTCCCGTTCCTTTGTCATCCTGCTTCTTGTCCCTTTGCCTTCCCCCACTACTACCACTGACCTGCTTTCTGTCACCATGGATTAGATTTCATTTTCTAGTATTTTATATAACCAGAGTAAATTCTTTTTTCTTTTTCTTTTTTGCACAAGGCTATCCAATTGTTGAAAAAATTGCCCCCATTAAATTGCCTTGGCACTTGTGTTGAAAATCAGTTAGCTATATTTGTATGGGTCTATTTCTGGATGTTCTGTTCTGTTCCATATATCTATCTGTCTCCATCTTTATGCCCGTATCACGTTTTGTTTTTTTTTTTTTAAAGATTGTATTTATGTATCTTTAGAGAAGGGGGAAAGGAGAAAAAGAGAGGGAGAGGAAGCATCAATGTGTGGTTGTCTCTCCCATGCCCCCCACTGGGGACCTGGCTCACAACCCAGGCATGTGCCCTGACTGGGAATCAAACCGGCGACCCTTTGGTTTGCAGGCTGGCACTCAGTCCACTGAGCCACATGAGCTGTTTTGTTTTTTTTTACCCCCTCACCCGAGGATGTTCTTATTGATTTGAGAGAGGGGGAAGGGAGGGAGGGAAACACTGATGCATCCATGTGAGAGAGAAACATTGATCATTGCACCCCAAGGGGAGAACTCTCCTACACACGCAACCAGCTGAGCCACACTGGTCAGGGCTCCAGTTTGTGTGTTTGTTAGCAACACTCAGTTCACTGCAGCTGTACAACCAAGACTTTCTCTTTTTTGTTGGCTTCTGTTTTTTGTTTGCTGCTCTCAGCTCCTATATTTTAGACCCCTTACAATTCCTTGCCACCTGGGCATCCCCAACATGACCATAAAGAAGAGTGAGAAAGGGAGAGAGACAGATGGATAACACTTTAGAGTGAGTCTGCTAGCAAGACGGTCTTATATAACTTAATGTAATCACAAAATCGCATCCCATTACCTTTGACATATTTTATTGGTCAGAAAAAAATCCCTGGTCCTGTCCACACAAGGGGAGTGGATGCACAGAGGCCTGAACACCAGAAGGTGGGAATAATGGCACCATCTTAGAATCTGTCCTGTACAGGTAGCGTAAGTTCACCAACTATGTTTTTTTTCCTTCAAAAAAACATATTATTCTAAGTGATCTTCTGCATTTCCATATAAATTTTAGAACCAGCTAAAATTTCTACCAAAAAAGCCTGCTGGGGCTTTGATTGGGATGCCATTAGATCTATAGATCACTTTGGGTATGAATAACACTGTAACGCTACTGAGTCTTCTGATCCGTGATCCTAGTGCATTGCTCCATTTACGTTGGTTTGCTTTCATTTCTATCAGCCATGTTTTCTAGTTTTCAGTATAGAGACCTTCAGGTCGTTTTTCCAATTTATCCCTAAGCATTTTATATTTTTGATGCTATTTAAACAGGATTATTGAAAATTTTAATTTCACTCAAAAGTGCTTCATCAGTAAACTGGAAAAAGTAGGAAGCCAAGGTTGTCCTCTGCTTACTGTGACTAAGAAGGCAAGCATGTTACGCAAAGAAGACTGTCAGCGCTCCCATTTGTCTTCTAAGCAAGTCCTCTTACCTAAGTCTTAACAGCAATGAAGTTGACATCTTGCTCTTCATCCAACTATCTACTATATAGATGTCTATTTTTCAGTTGGTTCTGAACTGGTGTAGGGAAGAGGTGATTTATTAACCCCCTAAAACCTCAACATCTCCATCTGACTGGTGAAACCTACTCATATTTCAAAACTCAGCTCAAGGCTTCCTGCCTTCATGACGATTTCCTGACATTCACTCCCATGTGTCCCTGCTTGCACTTCCTGTGGTGCATGTGACAACACTTAGCTGTTCTCCTTTGTCAATATAGGTTTTCCCCTTCCTCCTTCTCCTCTCTCTAAACATGTAAAGGTCTCAAAAGCATAAAGAAGAAACATAATGTTTTGCCTTACCAAATATCAGAACACACTGCCCTGGCCGGGTTGCTTAGTTGGTTAGAGCGTTGTCCTACATCTGCCAAGGTTGAAGAATTGATCCCCAGACAGGTCTGGGGATATAAGAATCAACCAATTTGTGGGCTGGGTCCCCAGTTGGGGGCACGAGAAATGCAATGGATCGATGTTTCTCTCACACATCTATGTTTCTCTCCCTCTCTTTCTCCCTCCCTTCCCCTCTCTCTAAAAATAAATAAAATCTTAAAAAAAAAAAAGAATCAGTCAATCAGTGCATACATAAGTGGAACAACAAATTGATGTTTCTCTGTCTCTCTCTCTGCCATCTGTCTGTCTTTGTCTCTTTCTCTTTCTCCTTCCTTTCCTCTCTCTAAAATTAATTTTTAAAAAAGAAATATCAGAAAATACTCCAAGGCCACTTAAATCAATAGGTGAAGGGAATAATATTGACCATTGGGATAAAACAGGAGTCCAAACACAAAACAAACAAATAAAGAGAAGCCATCATTTACCTTTGTAGTCCTGCACCTACAATGTCAGGCAGGCAGTAGGTATTCAGTAAGTGTTTGCCAAATGAATTATTATGATGACAAAATGGCATGATTTCAGTCTTAAAAAAGATATCAGTTCAGTAGGTAATAGTAAAGGAAATAACAAAATACTAAGATTATAACTATATAAAATGTGTGTACATTGAAAAGTAGTATGTAAAATAAATTGCCATTGTGGTTGGTGTCTTCTTAAAAAAATTTAATCTTTATTGTATTTTTTCCATTACCATTTAGTCCCCTTATTTGGTCTTTGTTAACAAGAATTTTAAAACTCTTCTTCATTATTTCTTATATCTGAATTGGTCCCCCTCATCCACAAACACTGGGTTGGGGGTAGGGGATTGATGTCACCTGAGACACTGAGACTCTGAAGTCAGTCAGGTAAAGGCAGTTGGAGAAAGCAGGATTAAACATGAGAAAAACCCTGTCCAAATGCCAACCAAGTTCCGGGGCCAGTAACAAGGTCCAGGAAAGAGATCATGGAGACTGGAATTTAGAACAGGGTCACAGGAAGAAAAAAGTGCAGGGTGGAGGGGAATTCAAGCATTGCTTTCTTAAATATATGTGGGAGACTACAGATTTCACTTGTTTAACACACATTAAAGTGCACCTACTTCCTGTCAGACAGCATGTGCTGGTTTTACCGAGATGAATATGACAAAGTCCTGATTATAGCTGATAGGCTTAAGTGATTAACGCAAGTGAAAAGCTGTTGTTCCAGGAACTGGAACGCGTGACCTATGTGAATCCAGGAGGTTGACAAGCAGTTCAATCTTTGGGCCCCAGGGGTGTGCAAGCAATGGTATCTGAGCCAGGTGTTCCAGGGAGGGAACATCTGTGACGCAGATAAAGAATAGTTGAGGAGTAGATAAAGAAATACTAGGAAAATTGCAGCTGGACTGCAACTCTTATCTAATTAACCTTTTCCCAAACCCTTACCTACCCTTTTCTTCTCCTTATAAAAAGGTTGGCTTGAGATAAGATGTTAAGATGGTTTTTAGGGTACATAACCCCCTATCTTCTCAGATTGCCAGCATCTGAATAAAGCGCCTATAAAGATCCAGTCTGTCCTGACTGATGTGGCTCAGTGGATTGAGCGGCAGCCTGCAAACCAGAAGGTCACCAGTTTGATTCCCACTCAGGCACATGCCTGGGTTGCGTGAGCTATGTCCCTGGTTGGGGGTGTGTGAGAGGCAACCAGTTGATGTACTCCCACATCGATGTTTCTCTCCCTCTCTTTCTCCCTCCCTTCCCATCTCTCTAAAAATAAATAAATAACATCTTAAAAAAAAAACAGTTCCAAGGACAGCACGAACACTGACTTCTCCGGTTTTAGTCCTAAGTAGGATAAATACAAAGATACCTAGGCCTGTTACAGTAAAAGTGTTGAAAATAAAGAGAAGATATTAAAATCAGCCAGAAGAAAAAGGATTAGTAAAGGGCTCTATGTCAGTAAAGGGTTCTCAGAGAAACAGAACCAATGGGATATACAGAGAGGGAGAGCTAAAAGGAGATAGGATTGGCTTCACGCAGTTACAAAAAGTCATACAATATGCCATCTGTAAGCAAGACAACCAGTTTGAGTCCGAGTCCTAAGAACCAGGAGGCTATTAATGTTAAGTCCTGAAGTCCGAAGCCCTGAGAATCAGGAGCTCTGATGTTTAAAGGATGTTGTAGCTCAAGAAGAGACAAAATTTGCCCTTCCATTGCCTTTTTGTTCTATTTGGACCTTTCGTGAATTGGATGATTCCTGCCCACATTGGTGAGGATAGGTCTTTTAACTCAGTCCACTGATTCAAATGCTAATCTCTTCCAGAAACACCTTCAGGAGACACCCAGAAATAATGTTTTTTTCAGTGATCTATCCAGTCAGGTTGACACAAAATTAACCATCACTTCTTCAAGGGAATTGATAGCTGAATTCCTAATGGAACAATGGAAGCTAAAAGACAATAGAATAACATCTTCACAGTTGAAATTAAAAAATACCTCAAACTACATTAACTATTAAAATTGTCCTTTAAAAATTGAAGGATCCAGCCCTTACTGGTGTAGCTCCATGGACTGAGTGCCAGCCTGCGGACCGAAGAGTTGGTAGTTTGGTTCCCGGTGAGGGGCACACACCTGGGTTTCGGGACAGGTCTCTGGTCAGGGGCACATGAGAGGCAGCCAATGGGTGTTTCTCTCACACATCCACGTTTCTTTCCCTTCTTCCTCCCTCCTCTCCCCTCTCTCTAAAAATAAATAAATAAAATCTTTTAAAAAGGGACACAATTCAAAAATGGGCAAAGGACTAGAATAGATATTTTTCCCAAGAAGCTATATAATGGCCAATGAGCATATGAAAAGATGGTCAACATCACTAATCATTAGGAAAATGCAAGCCAAAATCACAATGAGATACCACTGCATACCCCTTAGGGTAGCTATTATCAAAAAACAGAAATCAACAAGTGTCCCCAGTGAGGATATTGAGAAATTGGAACACTTGTGCACTGTTGGTAGGCATGAAAAATGCTGCAGCCACTATGGAAAACAGTATAGCGGTTCCTCAAAAGATTAAACACAGAAATACCATATGATCCAGCAATTCCACTTCTGGGTTTATAGCCAAAATAATAGAAAGCAGAGTCTCAAAGAGATATGTGTACATTCATGTTCATAGTAATATTATTCACAATAGCTGACTATTTATTAGAATGCTCTTAATCACTAGCTATATATTGATGGCTTCCAATCTCTCTACAGTCCACATGCGTCACTGTCAAGTCATTTGTCACCTTCCTTCTTTCAATAAATTATGAATCTGCTTCTTCTGTATTCATTGGCTCAGTGGTACTACTATCTACTGAGCTTCCCAAGTCAGCAAGCTGAGAGCCCTCCTAATGAGTCTGCCTCATTCCCCCCACTTTCCATATCCACGTTCAGCAAGTTCTGCATTTTCTACTTTCCGAATATCTCTTGTGCTTGTTTCTTCTCTCCAACTGCACTATCACTACTCAAGTTCAAGCCTCCTCATCTTTTGCTTGGACTATTGTGATAAAACTCTTAACTTCCCTTCAGCAGAACTTCAGCTTCAACCTTGCGATCACACTAGTGCCAACATAACTAACACAGATCAGACAGTGTGATTCCCCTGTACCCGAGGGACAAACTCTAAACTCCGTAGAATGCCATTCAAGTCCTGGCTGTCAGGAACTGGTGCTTGCCTCTATAGTCCAACCTTAGCACATTTACTGCCTCTCTCATCCCTTAAAATCTAAGATAACTGAAATTACTTATAATTCATCCAAACAAGTCATGTTTGGGGGGTTTTCTTTCCTTCTGTGCCTTTAAACATGATGAGAAAAGCTGGAGTGCCTTCTTTTACCACGTTCATTTATAAAACTCTTGTTCGTTCTTTATGAGACTGCTCTTTAGGAGTCACCACTTCCTCTAAGTAGCTTTCGTTGATCCCCTAAGCTGGGTTAGGAATCCAAGTGGTCCATGTTACCATGTATACATTCTTTTAAAAAAGTAATTAACTAATGACTCTTTAGAAAAGGGGGAAGGAGGGAGAAAGAGGAGAGAAACATCGATGTGAGAGAGAAACACCAATAGGTTGCCTCACATTTGCGCCCCAACCATGAATCGAACCTGCCACCATTCGGTTTGTGAGATGATGCCCAACACACTGAACCACCCCAGTCAGGGACAGTGTATACATTTTCAGGTATACATGTGAACGTGCACACTCAAAAGCTACCTTGTCATACGTGTGGCCCTGAGTTTACAAGCAAATCTTTCAATGGCCAGAACTTGTGTGTTTTATCTTAACATTTCCTAGCACACAATAGGGTTCCAGAAATGTTAAACTTGTACAAACAATTTGTAATACAATTGTTAGTTTTTCTGTCTGACTCTCCCTCCTCTCCTTAAAGATTTGCCACTAGCTTCTGGAGAATGAAGTCAACATCGAGGAAATTAGAGCCAAGAGATGGAGAGAAAAGGAGGAGGCACGTGTCATGTAATGGTGCTGATCAGTCTGCTGTCCCTACTTGCTGGTCACCCGCTCACACACACCAGGAGTGGGCACATGAGCCGTTTTGGCTGGTGTAACACCCAGTGACTGATTCAAGGATGACACGAACGTGACACAAATGGTGGGGAAATGAAGTAGGAAGAAGGCCATAGGGACACGCCTGAAACACACAAAACAGTGGAGTTCCCATCAGAAGGGAGTTCTGTCACCCAGAGAAGGAATAAGGGAAAGCATTTGGGTAGACAAAGATTGTAGCTACCATAACCTGCGGCAAGGGAACAAGTGTGTCTGCTGTCCCCTTGTCCTTCCGTAAGCTCCCGCTCACGCTTCATGGTCTATCCTAAAATTCACCATCGCCGTCAAATCTTTCTGACTCTCCATGGCAAAAGTTGTTTCCTTTTTAAGTTCCTGTGATTTTGGGCTCAGTAGCAGGTGTAAGGAAGTTAGACAGGTCTGGATTCAAATTCTAGTTTTGCAACTCTGTAACTGTGTATTACTTAACCTCTTCGAAGCAGACTCATCTTAAAATGGGTATATCACTATCAACCTCAACAGACTGTTGTTGGGGGTGAAAGATGTCAATATAAAGTGACTGGCACATACTAGGTGCTCAGAAAATGTTGGTGTCGCTGATTCCTCCCCAACCCATGCCATAGGAGAATGAATTCTTTGAAGAGTTGTTTTTATTTGTCTGTGTTCCTAGCATCTAGGCAGAACTTGGCATGGGTTCATGATAAATGTTTGATACTGGATAAATATGGAAAGGGGGATTCTGTGCTGACGGAAAAAACAATTACTTGCAGTCAAGCTAGTGTACACAGGATCTACTCCTCTGGTAAACTATAAATTCCCAGATGATAGAGGCGATAGTATGCAAATCTCTGTGTTATTCCTGCCATAACTTAGCAAAAGGGCTTTGCTAGTGATAATTATTTTTTTGAAGACATGAGATTGGATAGCCCCAGGGTGGGTGAACTTGGGCAGCTCCTCATCTAAAGTCAGCCTTATAAAGTGTGTGGCCAGACTGCCCTCTGGAGACTGCAGATTTTTCTCAAAACATCACTTTAATAGATCTTCACATTAAGAGCTGTACCCAGAATCCTGATGAATCTTCTAAAAGTTTTTATAGGTGAAATGTTGCAGGAAGCTCTTCTAAAATTCCCAAATACAAGTTCTAAAAATAAGAAGACCCAGGAGTTAAAAACACAAAGTTTTCCCATGTTATTCTTTCTCAAGTTTCTTAAATGGGGAGATTGTTTTTAAAAAGCAGCCATGTGTACTGCCATTACAGTATACTCCATATTTATTAGACAATTGACAAGAAAAACAACTTTTGGCACGTGAATGCCAATTTATTCTTTTTTGGACACATGAACACAAAATATCCCTGCAGGCCAAAAAAAAAAAAAAAATCGCAAAATTTAAACAACCATCAATCATCTTATCTCAACATGGGGATACCACCCTCCCTTAGTTTAGAAAGTACCTCGTATTGCTAGAGATATACATCCAGTCCAAATTTAATAAAATACATTTTAAAACATTACAGGTCTAACAATATAGAAACAAAAATTACACCATTAGTCAAATGAACAAATGCAAACATTTTCAGTCACTAGACGTAGAAAGAGCATGAATATGTCAATAGCAAGGGATAAGAAAATGATTAATCAATAACAAGATCTTCCCTTTAATTTTACAAGGAAAAATCCTTGGAGTTGAAGCCGTATTGATACAATGCCCTCGGCCTCCACTTTCTTAAAATGAAAGCAGAGTTACCACCTTGCTATTGAGCAAGAAAATCTTACAGCACATCCAACAAAGGGTCGCTAGGGCAGGGTGGAGAGGGTGAGCCTCGTTCAACAGTGGATTACCAATTCCCACCAGAAGGGTAGGTAGTTGAGCCAGGTAGCTAAGCTCTGATATAGGCTGGGCACCAGGTTGTAAAATACAGACCATACAGAATATGTCTGCTTGTAAATCATCACCTTTGGAAGCAGCAAATAGAATTTACAGTAAGAATGAATGTGTTCTGCCTGCCTCAACTAGCTGTGTTAAGCCAGCTGGTTCTGTTTCTAAATTGCTCAGGGTTCAACATCTAACAACAAAACATAACCGGTTCAACATTTGGATCTTCACCGCTCTCTTAATGTCCCCGCACCTTGTCCCTAAATAGTTACTCTTTAGCATTGCTACATTTAAATCTTTCACACTACATGACAGTGCCTAACAGGCTGCATTTAAAAAAACCAAGCATCCTAAACCTACTTCTAGTGAATGCACACCTCCCATTGATTGACACATGCATAACAATTCAGTCAGTCCAGAGGGTTACAAATTCAAATTGTCAGACCCAATTAAAACTATGCATTCAGACTTGCTTGCAATAATATTGCTGCAACTCTGATTCTGCAGTGATACTTTTTAAAGATTCACCCCTCAGCAAGTCCCCTCCCCAATAATCCTAGTTCTTCCATATTTCTTTCCTTTCCTCCAAAACAACAGTGTTGCACCCTTAAAGGTACTGTTTTCCTATAAAAATAGGCCTCCCGGCTTTTCCTCCACCACCACAGTCATTTGCCCCAGTGTACTGGGAGTGACTGAGGTCATACAAACTGTAGAGTTCAAGGTTGAGCATACAGCCCAACTGCAGGCAAGTGAATCAGGGCTTCCAGGCACTCCGCCTTGCTCCCTGCTCCATTCATGCCAGGAGATGGTGAGAAGTGACGCTTCTTCTGTGCGTTATGAACAAGCAAGCCCGAGGCACTCAAGTGCAGGTGTGGTGCCCGCTGGCTGGCTGGCCAGCCAGCCACCAAGAGTTCTTTACATCCTGGACTCCAGTGAGTCCTCCTACAAAAGCTTGTTTTTCCTCTTCTTGGGTCCAGGGTGGCCACGCTGAAGGGTATTTTCTGTGCTCTCCCTGAACAGGTGTGAATAAAAGCAGTAGCCAGCCCCTCACCAACATGTCCTGATTTGTAGTATCCAAGTGAGGTATTTGAAAAAAAGGAAAATATTAAGAAATTAACATCTGCCATCTCTTCACTATGTTGTGCCTCAATTACAGAGCTTGCTTTCTTTCATCTCACGATATGCAGAGAATAAGGATGTCTGCACCCATCTTAATGAGCTACAGAACACGGTATACATCATACTAAAACTCTCAGAGACCAGTCCCAGCAAACACTGGTGGTGCTGCTGATCCACAGCATTTAGAAATGTAAACTTCAATGTATTTACAAGCTTGTTTAAAAGACTGAAGAAAAACAGGGCTTTATATTGCTGGGATTTTGAGAAGGCTAGTTTAAAAGATTTGGACCGGCTAACGACTTCAAGCAAACACCCTTCGCCATCAGATCCCGTGTTTCCAGACAGAGGCGGCAAATTCGGTTCACCACATTGTATCTATGTCTTCTCCCAGCACCTTCCTCATCCATACGGAGTGTGGCTCTCGGTCTTTTACCCACCCTTTCTAGCTCTCACTCCTGAGGTTCCAGGAGAGAGAACTACATACAAGTCAGTGAAATCTGGGCTGGGCAACACTGGCTGGAACCAGCAAGACTCTATGTAACTGTTGTCCATTCACAAAGTATTCTCTATACTAAATACAAAATAGTTTTCCCCTACATTGTAACTGATGCTTGCTTTATATCAACTCCCTTTGTCTGGACAAGAAATGAATTCTGGCTCCCTGTGAACGGAATCCCGAATCTATTAAGAAAAAAAAAAAAAAGAACCTTTCTATGAAGTTTTACTTTACTAAAAGGAAGGAAACCTCACCAAGTACATTTCAGGTTGAAAGAGAAGCACAACATCTGCACTGCGAGTAAGTAATTGTGTAAGTAACCTTGATTCCCAGGAAAACATTTTAAATGCTGGTACATTTTTGCAAGTTGCAGCATCACTCAGTGTACCTTAAGGACTGGCAACGCCTATCCAGTAAGGAAGCATCCTGCTTCTAGCTTATTTTAAAACAAAGTGACAGGACACCAACAGTGACTATAAAACAGATAAAAAAACAACAATTCTTTAAAAAGGCATGGAAATATACATCTTTTCTGACTGATTTCAGGAATTGCCAGATTATGGTTTATAAGAAATAGCTGATAAAATCATACCAAAGTTTCATCTAGAAAACTCATTGTCGGGGGTGGGGGAAATGGAGTGAAGGGACCTTAAAAAATGTTTATTGCCAAAGTTAACTTTCTATGAGAAAAGTTTAAAAATCACTTAGATCTGATAAACCACACAGCAGCATAAAATGGGCACTTTTGAAAACTCTGAAAAATACTAAGAGCTAATTGTTTTCAAAGAGGGGGAGAACATGAGTCCTTTTTACTACGGCAGGGCTGTCTGTCACTGCGACATGCATTACATCGGTTTGTGTTACACATTCACAAGAGTCGACCAAATAAGAGAACTGCCTGTTTGAATCTGGAGCCAAATATAGTGCAATCGCTTGGCAGCCTGTACTTGCACCAGCACAAGACTGTAGAGATCAATAAGATAAAGTAGTAAAACTAATAAAACTCTGTAAAACTTCCAAAAAATTAATGCTCGTTAAAGGCATATACAGTGGCAAAGTCAGAAATCTCCATTAAAAAGTCTATGGACCCACATAATTAAATAGTTACACTAAACTGAAGTAGATTGTTTGGTTTTTCTCTTCCACTCATGCATACATCCCACTCGATGAATACAGAAAAAAGGAACAATCTTCTCTTATAAGACTAGAGGGATGCAGTGAACACCACAGCTAGCAAAATATTCCATAGAAACCTTTCTTGTAAAGTCCTTTAGAAAGTTCAGGCTGTTTAGCCTTTGAATGTTGAGGTAAAAATTCAGTCCAGTGCATCAGAAAAGACAATCTATGAATATCTACTACTTTTAAAAAATGGCTCAATTTTGTTGATGCAACAGACATTGCTGGGAAGTATTAATTCAGTGCAACTATTCCGAGCTGCTGGTAGAAGATAAACTGAAGTCAACTTGGCTCTCTCTAGAGGCGGTAGGCATTTGAAACATTTTTGAGGCTGCATGGGGTGCCACGTTGGTGGAGTTCTTCTGAGACTCTCAGGCAAAGTACATTGTGTGCTGGGTATCATGGTGGATCTGCACGGCTTTAGCCAAGGCCTGAGGATCTCGGCCATTGCTCTGTCCTGACACATGACTGCCTTCTGCACTGTAAAGAGAATAAAGCAAAAAAAACAACGACAAAAAACCAGATGTAACAAAAGACCATGTCAAACGTCACACATTTCAAATAGCATGAATAGTATTGGATTCAAGACCTTAGGCTCCAGCTGTGGTTTCTTAAATATTCGTAATGTCTCTCTACACATCCGTTTGTTGAACTGAAAGAATGCAATACAACTTATTTGTTGTAATACTCAAATAATATCTGCAAAGACCCAAATCCTTAACGGTGCCTCCATAGGGACTTCTATTGGCCATTATGTCCGGTTAATGCCTACTGGCCTTTACGCTTCCATCAAATGTCATTTCCCCCAAAGAAATCTTCCCTGACTCCAAAGTTCAGACCAGAGCCACCTAGAACATCCTTCCACAGAACACTACTTTTCTTTCCCTTGAAAGAAATGCAACTAAAATTAAATTATTAATTGGGTAATTATTTATTTATTCTTTGGGACATAAACTCCAAGAAAGCAGCAGCTTTGTCTGTCTTACTCACCACCACATCTCTACTGTCTGGCATGGAAGGGGTGCAGTCTCAATAACCATTTGTGGACTGGATGAATGGATTTACGTGCCTAGCATGGGGCTGGAACATAGCGGATACTCACAAATGTTATCATGCCACCAGTTTCTTCTTGTCTTCCCCTCACTAGCTATGTGACCTCGGACAAGTAACCACTCCTGTGAACTTTGGTCTTTTAGGGTAACAATAATGACTTCTGAACAAACTTCTTAAGGGTACCAAGTGCTATAAAGGGCTTGGTAAATTGTTGTTTTTAAAAAAATATATTTTGATTATGCTATTACAGTTGTCCTATTTCTCTCCCATCACTCCCCTCTGCCCTGCACACCCCCTCCCGCCCACATTCCCTCCCTTTAGTTCATGTCCATGGGTCATACATATAAGTTCTTTGGCTTCTACATTTCCTATACTATTATTAACCTCCCCCTATTTTCTACCCACCATTTATGCTACCTATTCTCTGTACCTTTCCCCCCCTCTCTTCTCCTCCCACTCCCCTGTTGCTAACCCTCCATGTGATCTCCATTTCTGTGGTTCTGTTTCTGTTCTAGCTGTTTGCTTTGTTTTTGTTTTAGGTGTGGTTGTTAATAATTGTGAGTTTGCTGTCACTTTACTGTGCATGTTTTTTATCTTCTTTTTCTTAGATAAATCCCTTTAACACGTCATATAATAAGGGCTTGGTGATGATGAACTCCTTGAACTTGACCTTATCTGAGAAGCACTTTATTTTCCCTTCCATTCTAAATGAAAGCTTTGCTGGATAGAGCAATCTTGGATGTAGGTCCTTGACTTTCATGACTTGGAATACTTCTTTCCAGCCCCTTCTTGCCTATAAGGTCTCTTTTGAGAAATCAGCTGACAGTCTGATGGGAACTCCTTTGTAGGTAACTGTCTTCTGTTCTCTTGCTGCTTCTAAGATTTCTCCTTATTTTTAATCTTGGCTAATGTAATTATGATGTGCCTTGGTGTGTTCCTCCTTGGATTCAACTTATTTGGGACTCTGAGTTTCCTGAACTTCCTGGAAGTCTATTTCCTTTGCCAGATTGGGGAAGTTCTCCTTCATTATTTGTTCAAATAAATTTTCAATTTGTTGCTCTTCTTCTTCTGGCACCCCTATAATTCGGATGTTGGGATGTTTAAAGATGTCCTGGAGGTTCCTAAGCCTCTCTTCATTTTTTTTTTTTTTAAACTTTTTTTTTTTCTTTTAGATTTTATTTATTTATCTTTAGAGGGGAAGGGAAGGAGAGAGGGAGAGAAACATCAATGTGTGGTTGCCTCTTGTACGTCCCCTGCCGGGAACTGGCCTGGCAACCCAGGCATGTGCCCTGACTGGGAATCGAACCGCGATCCTTCGGTTCGCAGGCCCGCGCTCAATCCACTGAGCTACACCAGCCAGGGCCATTTTTTTGAATTCTTATTTCTTCATTCTTTTCTGTTTGTTTGTTTCTTTCTTCCTTCTGGTCCACACCGTTGATTAGAGTCCTAGTTTCCTTCCCATCACTATTGGTTCCCTGTACATTTTCCTTTATTTCACCTAGCATTGCCTTCATTTGTTCATCTAATTTGCGACCATATTCAACCAATCCTGTGAACATCCTGATAACCAGTGCTTTGAACTGTGCATCTGATAGGCTGGCTATTTCTTCATCACTTAGTTGTATTTTCTCTGGAGCTTCGATACGTTCTTTCATTTGGGCCATTTTTTTTCTCAGCACTCCTGCTACGTATAAAGGGCGGAGCCTTAGGTGTTCACCAGGGCGGGGCAATCACGTCACTGCGCTGTGATGCTGTACGTGGGGGAGGGGTTGAGGAGGAACAATGGCGCTTGTCCCTCTCTCTGCCAGTTTTCAGTCACTTTCCCCACTACCCACAATCAAATTGGGCTCTTCTGGTGCTGATTCCCAGGTGGGTGGGCTTGTGTACATTCTAGGACCCTGTGGGTCTCTCCAGCGAACTCTCCTGTGAGCCTGGGAGTTTCTCCTGCTGCCGCCTCACCCCCCACCGGTGTTTTCAATCGGTGGTTTGAGACTTTATTTCCCCGTGCTAGGACCGCGGGTTGTGCGGTCTGTTTCACTTCCCAGGTGTTCCTCCCAGTTTATCTGCTCATGAATGTGGGCCTGCCCGTTCCATCAGCTGCAGCCTTGCACGCCCTGCTCCACAATCCACCTCTTTACTGGGTCCACTACCGCCACCTTGCCGAGTCCGCTCCACCCAGCTGCCGTTTCCGCCCCTCCTATAGGTCTGGATGGATGTTTCTTCTTTAACTCCTTGGTTATTAGACTTCCATACTATTCGATTTTCTATAAGTTCTGATTGTTTTGTTTTTTTTTTTTTAAACGGTTGTTGTCCTTCTTTTGGTTGTGCGAGGAGGCACAGCGTGTCTACTTACGCCTCCATCTTGGCCAGGCTGGGCTTGGTAAATTGTAAGTCACCATCCCTCTTCTGACTTCTCTCACCCACTCACACCCAATTAACTCTTAAGTACTATCTATTTTATCCCAGGAATAGCTTTTTACATTTAACAAAGACAATCTTGCTCTAACATACTTTTCTAACTTCATGCCTGCTGGTCCCCTTTCATATGTTCCAGCCAAAGAAAACTTGCTATTGTCCAAACATGTCACCTGCTTTCTCTTCTTTGTGTCCATTGTTCCCTCTGCCCGGACAATCCTTTTCTCTTCCTTGCAGAGCCAAATCCTTCCCAGCCAGCTATGAAATCTTCTCAAACAGCCTTTCCCCTGATGCCCCTTTGCACGCTGACCTATCCTGCTTTGAGTTAATTGTCAGTTCTATTTTTCCTGAGCCATCTCCCATGCTGAAACAACATCCCAGGAAACATGTCTTCCTCATCTTAGTATTTTTAGTACTTAGGGCCGTGCTGGGCACGAAGTCAATATCTAATAAATGTGTTGAATGAATGAATGTATATTACAGAAAGGAAGGTACAAAGTCACAGCTGGGCATTTTCCATAATAGTGTATTTCCAACCCTTACAGAAATAGATTTGCAGTGGAATGTCTACTATTTAACAGTATTTAGCAGCTGAGTTGAGACTTGGGGAAGAGCCCAGAAACTGCTGTACTTCACAGATGGTCATTTGGAAAAGAAAATGACTACAGAGAGCTTGTTTAGTTATTTAATAGTAGCTCAGTCTGACTCTCTTGAGATCCCTATTTGGGGGTGAGAATGGTAGGGCACACCTCCTCTCCCACACACACACCCAGGTTCACTCTAGTGCATTCTTCCAGATTGCGCGGAAAGCTGAGCGAACAGGTCAAGACTTTTGCTTGCATGCACTGGAATCCACAGGCCTGTGAGTGACTCTGTTGATCAGGGTCAAGATACTGTGCTGGCCACCTTCTGAGGCTGCTCACGACCAGAGCTAAACTAAAATGCACTTGGCTCTATGGGGAAACCACAGGCAACTCCAAATCAGACTGCTTTCCTTGGGCAGGCTTTAGACCCACCATACAAGTAAGTATAAACAGGCCCAAGCACTTCTTGGGACCAAAAGTCACCTTATAAGCTCTCAAAGGCACATGCAATTTTACTCATTGCTTGCAACTGAAACCGTAAAAGGAAGAGTAACTCCTCCAAAAAGTTTTCTGTAGCAGCTCATTTTTTTTTAACACCCTGCTTCACACAGAGATTTTCCTGTGCCTGAGAAACTTGCCTGTCATGATCTTTATCCACCAGGTGGTACCTTGCTCTGAATGCTACAAGCCGGGCATAATATGCAGGGGCTGGAATAGAGACTGAGCGTGTGCACCGCACATAGGTGTGACATAGCTGGTAAGTCAGTAGCTGGAGCTCATCTGCGGTGAAGCAGTTGTCATCCCACAAGACCTGGTAATGTGAAGGACGGCTGGTTCCCTGGAGAGAGAGTTTTATGATTAATAAATTTCTGACATGGGCTGACTACCAGAGAGAAAGACTGAAATCTACTCGTTACACTCTGAAATATCCTTGCCTGGCACAGTTACCAGCAGATACCTAGACCAAAAGATAACAGTTCTAGGACACAAGCATTAACTAAGTTATGCACATCCCAGTGTATAATAACAAGTCCATTCAAGCTAGTTGCTGAATTTGCAAGCATCTCCCTATCAAATTAAAGATCTGGACCAGCTTCCAAATTACCTGAATTCCTGCATGACTACAGAGGTAAAAGTCAAACTCAGATGGATGTGTGATGGTGCTATCCACGGTGGTGCCCGCTGGTACATTGCCACTTTTACCCACCTACCAAAAAAAAAAGTGTTATTAGTCACCAGTGTGTCAAAGTGAGCTCAGGCCAGTTCTCTTTTATGTTAATTGGTAACAAGTTAGTAAGCTGCTCCAGTAAACCAGTTCAATTCAAGATGTTGAACTTTCCATAACTTTCCCTTAGCCCAACCATTTACCCTTAAGTACTTTCTCAAACAATACTACATGGTTTCTCTAGGGAAATCCAGACAAAGAATTATTCTACCAGTGCCTTTGGGCTAAATTTTTGTCCTCTATTTACAGGTGAAACATTGGTCTGTTCCCAGAAAGACCAAAAAAAAAAAGACATTTAAGATGGGGAAACTTCCTGAGAAAAATCACTTTTAATCCTCACTTGGAATTTTAAAAAATCTACAGCTGGCAGTAAAAGTAAAGATAAAGAAATCTCTGAACTGGCCCTGGCTGGTGTAGCTCAGTGGATTGAGCGCGGGCCTGCGAACCGAAGGATCGTGGTTCGATTCCCAGTCAGGGCACATGCCTGGGTTGCCAGGCCAGTTCCCGTCAGGGGATATACAAGAGGCAACCGCACATTGATGTTTCTCTCCCTCTCTCCTTCCCTTCCCCTCTAAAGATAAATAAATAAAATCTAAAAGGAAAAAAAAAATCTAAAAAAAAAAAAAGACATTAAAAAAAAAAAAAGAAATCTCTGAACTGGTCCAACAAAGCTAATATTTTCAGGGAATCCACCAAAAAAAGACACTGGCACGTGTGTTCTCAGGATGAGTGCGCTGCAATGTGAATCAGGAAATCCGAGTTTCAGCTCTCGGTCTCACCTTGCAACTATGTACATTGAACAAAGCATAATAGCTTTGGGCCGCAATCTCACCAGCTACAAAATTAGACAATGATCTCTTACACTTAAAAGGTTCTAAAGTTCTTCTGTGGCCAGAACTCTAAAATCAAACTTTTAAAAAAGTAGAAGGAGACCTTCAGAAATGCATTTACAAAGAATGAAATTAAATCTTGCTATTTGGTCAATTTTCATCCTTTTCTGCTGTACAGCAGGGTTCCATATGAGGAATTTTATTTAGCATCTAGGCATAAATTTGATGGGAGTTTATCTGGCTCCATTCTACCTGTTGTTACCTTTAGCTGAGGACCATACACCAATGTATACAAGAACATCTATGAGTATAGAAAAGTCTCACTCCATCAAATTCAGGTGTGAACTTGGGTTCCTAGCAGAACAAGAGGAGATGTAACTGAGTTAAAAAGTAGTTCTAGCCCTGGCTGGTGTAGCTCAGTGGATTGAGCACGGGCCTGCGAAGCAAAGGATCGCGGTTCGATTCCCAGTCAGGGCACATGCCTGGGTTGCAGGCCAGTTCCCAGCATGGGACACACAAGAGGCAACCGTACATTGATATTTCTCTCCCTCTCCCCCTCTCCTACCCTTCCCCTCTAAAGATAAATAAATAAAAAAAAAATCTTTAAAAAAAAAAAAAAAAAGTAGTTCTAGCACTCTTTCCCAAAATGTGTACTTTAGAAATATTAGTCCTACAGGATGTATTTGGGTGTTTTGTGGTCAAACAAATTTGTGAAATACTGAGTTAACCCAAATTTTAAAAGGCTTTTCCATTATATGGTTTCTCAGAACCCTTATTCAATCAGGTATAATTTTTAAGAGTGAGATGGAGTATATATCATTTCCCAAATTTATTGGACCACAGAATCTCTTTCTTTTTTTTTACTCTCTTGGAATCTACAAATGAGAACCTGAAGAGATGATGCCCTAGGAAAAAGGGGATCCAGGCATGTTCCATTCAACAATTATCACTTGAGCACCCATGTGCAGGGCTGTGCAGATGTTGGGGAAGAGAGCCAGAGGCACCGAGAGAACTAATGAACATGCCTTCCTGTCTTTCATGGAAACTATATACAATGAACTGCAAAGAAATGTGATCAGGGCATTATGGAAGGCACTGGGAAAAGCTGGAGGGAGGAAATCGTGGAGTCATAACTTAAATGCAGCGGTTGAAAGGGGGAGGATGGGATAAAAACAGGAAGCTCTCCAAATATCCCCTGAAGATAGGCATGGATAAATAAAATGTGGTTCATCCATACCGTGAAACACTACTTGGCAATAGAAAGGAACAAACTACTGATACATACAAAAACTCAGATGAATCTCAAGTGCATTACACTAAGTAAAAAAAGCCAGACTCAAAAGCTGTGGGAATCCATTTCTATGACATTCTGGAAAAAACAAAACTCTAGGGAGAGAATCCATACCAGAGGTTGCCAGGGGCTGTTGGTCAGGGAAGGGACTGAGTATGAGAGGGCACGAGAGAATCTCAGGTGCCACTGCTCTCTGTCTTTACTGAGGCGATGGTTCTACAACTACATGCAGGTGTCAAAACTTGCACAACAGTACACTCAAAAGGGCAGGTTTTACTGTATCTGTATTATCCTTTAAATTTTTTTTAATGGAAAACATAAGGGGGGTGGGATGGACATGGTCATTCCAGGGATAAAAATGGACAAAGCACACAGAAAACGAAAGGTCTACGAGGGCGTGGTGGAAGGTGAAACCAAAGTGTTATGTTCTGACTACTGGGGACAACGCTGAACAGCACAGGAAAGCATTCGGTAGGCAGTGGGGACATGTGCAGATTTTTGACCAGTGGAGTGAGTGGCGGGATACGATCTGTACCGTAAAAACGTAGCCTTGAGAGCAGGCAGAGGACGCATTTGAGGAGGAATGGAGACTGGGAGACCCCTAGGAGTCTCCTGCAAAACAGGATTTCTGCCTAGGGTACAGGGAGCACATAGGAGGAAGCATTGAGACCAGAGATTTCAGAACAGAACAGAAGACTCTTTGACCAACTGGATTTGGGGGAACAGGAAAGGAGGAGAAGAATTTAAAGACAATTCTGAAATTTCTAGCTTGGCTCACTTAATATACAATAATGCCAAGTAACAGAAGAAAAAGATGGGGGAGGAACAGGTTTTGGATGAGGATAACAAAGCAAGTAAAACGTTTAGACGTGTTTTGCTTGAAACGCCTGTGGCAGATTGTATCATGCATGCCAAATACCCGTGCCCCTCCCTAGAGGAGGATTACATTTCCCCACCCAATTAACTCAGGAGTGGCCAATGTCACTTGCGTTGGCAGATAAAATGTGGCCTGAAATGTGTTACTCCTGGGCAGAAGCTTTAAGAGCCAGCCAGCACATGGCTTGACCTGTATCTTTTTCCCCCTCTGCGACAATGACTGGCGATGTTCCAGATAGATGTCTCTCTGTCAGCCCAGGTTCTAAAGGGAGGACAGCAGGGTCACAGCTGCTGCAGACAGTCACAGTGAATGTGTAATGCGAGCAAGGAATAAATCTTTGTAAGCCACTCTGACTTTTGTGCATGGCCGTTCCTCTCTTGACTGATACCATGCCTACAGAGCAAATACGGAAAGTTGTCTGGTAGATATTTGGAAGTGCAAGGTGGGGGTGGCACAGGAAAGTTGGGAGCTGGAAATAGAGATTTAGGAAACTAGGAGCAAATGAGTGAATCCAGAGAAGCGGGTGAGACGAAAGGGAGTTGAAGTTGAGAAGAAGGAGAAGGGGGAAATGGCAGGCAACACCACGGAGGAGGAGGAAGAGTCGAAGAAAGCCTGATGACGGAGGTGGGTGCTGAACCGGGGCAGTCACTTTGCTGAGGCCAAAGAAGACGAACGTTGTCAGTGTGGCAAAGAGGGCAGCGAGAACCTGAAAAGGCGTCGGTGGATTCCAAATGGGGCAGTCATTAAGACGGCCACCTTACTGGGGTCACTGCAGTTGAAGTCGGGCTGCAGAGAACTACACACAGCAGGATGTGAGAAGGTACAGAAAGTCAAGGCATTTTTTTCCTAAAGTTTGGTCATGAAAGGAAGGAAAGATAAGGCGGCAGGTAGATGGACAGAGAAGCAGAGGGAAGAGAAGCTTATTCGGGTGACTAAGGAAGAGTTGGGAAACTTTAAAGGATGAGGAGACGGAGGCCAACTAATGGGAAAGATGGAAATTTTGGAAAATAAAGGGTGGTTAATGAAGTGAGGCGCTAGAGAAGGCAGAAAGCAGTAGGAACGAGGCACGAGTACGGGGGGAAAAGCTGAGGTGGAGAGATTAGCCTCTGAGGCGTGAGGAAGGAGATAAGAAACATAAGATTTAACTAAATTTGAAAGTAGAGGAAGGGATGCCAAGAAAATTCATGCCTGTCTAGATTGTTTTCTCAGGGAAATAGAAGGTTGTTCTACTGTTGGCAATGTAAATTGTTGGCAAGGAAGGCATCATGGATAGGGCTGGAGGGCTAAGGAAAGTACAAAGATTTGGAACAGATGCACTAGGGAGACTGCAATCTCAAAGACCTGTTTGAGATTTGTTATTATGAATTTGTGATACAGGTCATTATTAAATAAGTGATGTTTTTCTCTAAAGATTTTATTTATTTATTTTTAAACACAGAGGGTGGGAGGGAGAAAGAGAGGGAGAGAAACACCACTGTGTGGTTGCCTCTCACATGCCCCCTACTGGGGACCTGGCCTGCAACCCAGGCATGTGCCCTGACTGGGAATCGAACCCGTGACCCTTTGGTTTGCAGGCTGGCGCTCAGTCCACTGAGCCACACCAGCCAGGTAACTTTTTTCTTCAGCAATCTCTATCAGCCTCAGAGAAAAACCAAAGGAAATGGGCAAGTGGACTGGTTCAGAGCTGGAGATGTTGATGTGTCGGGGGTGCCAAGTAGACCAAGGACTGGGACTGTCGGTGATAGTGCACTTAAGGAGGCGGTGGCAGGATGTTTTGTGCCCAGAGCTTGTGCAAGAGTTCAGAGAATTTGTTTGCAGCAGAGTCTAAGAAGTACTACTGAGTCAGGGTTCGGGCCATTTAGAAGGCAGCACCACTTTGAATCTGAGCTGACTGGTGGACCTGGAGCCCCAAGGAGAAAACCCTGAGTTCTCTATTCTGAAATGATTTAGAAAACAGGAACAGCTCAGACTTGGAGTGGAGGCAAAAACTAAGGGCGTACTAGAAAATAGTGGGAGTGACCCACAAGATTACATGGTTAGACAACAGAGAGAACTGGTCTCCCTGGGGGTGGATCAGGGAGGACCTGGAAAACATGAAGTAATGCCATAAAAATATAAAAGCAAAGTCATCCACTACCACGTGCTTACCTGGTTTACACATAAATGTAAGATTATAAATAGATACATTACACAAAATGCCTCTTATCAAGTGCTGGGAACGGTACCGGCAGATTAACATTCATGTATTCATCTAATCCTTACAACAACCCTGTGACATAGGTATTGTTCTTAATTCATTTTACAGTTGAGAACATTATGGCTTAGAGAAGTTAAGTAACCTGCCCATGGTTAGTAAGTGTGACATCATAAGTGTTCAAAGTTTGTACCCTGAGAATCCCCTGCACTGACATAAAATTATTTAGGAGATAAATTCTTCTTTGTAAGCTAGACCCGTGCCTAAGGAACTGGCAGCAAAAAGTAGCAAGTAGCAATAAAGCCCAAATAGACAACAGAGCCCCATAAAGTTTGCCTGTATCACCCTAGTGGACCTGGCATGTTTTTCTGACCTCCCTCCTAAAAACTGTAGAAATAAGACAACTATTCAGTCTTGAAACCTGTATTCCTCAGAATTAGTCATCTAAGATTAACTGTAGTTGGTTTATTTACTGAATTATTATTAGGCACGTCTGCTGTTAGAAAAAAAATTATATATCTGCCCACTCAAAAAATACACTTACTTGTATCAAATAATGAAGTTTATCCTATGTTTCCTTACCCTTTCTGTTTTATCTGCACAGAAGAGTCGTGTGTGATGTCTTTTCTGCACCACAATGTAGGTTATTCCTGGCCGGTAATCTTCTTCCAAGCTAATACACGCCTTTCGAATTGCTATTAGTTCTGGCCAAGCTACCTAGGAGTTACAAATGGAATGACACTTAATTGAGAACTCACCTTGCATCTCTCAGATCTAATTTACCCAGAGTGGCCAATGAAAGGGGGCTCAGTCAGACAGTCAGAAGCCCCGAGAGGCAACTATGGGACAATGAGAGTACCTGTTTCATTTGTCCCTCGGACACCCCTCCACGGTAATAGATGATCCGCGTGGGTTTGAAGCGTGTGGATTTGTAGAACTGGATCAGCAGCTCTCGAACCATGTTAGTAAGGTCCTGGATTACTTCCTGACTATACAGGAGTTCCTGGGAGATCTCCTGGCGGGAAGTCTGCACCCGAACGGTTGCACAGTACCGGCTGGGGTGGCCGTCCATGCTGCCAACGACAGCAGCAATGGAAGGCTTCTTCCCGTCCCCTGCAGGGGGGTGCGTGACATCCGCTCCCAGGAAGATGACAGGTTGCTGGAATACCGATGGCCTGCTCAGATTTAAAAAGACATTGACACTCAGATACACAGATGAAAATGTTTGGGTTTTGCAAGTTTACCAGATACAATCACAGATATAATCTAATAAGAGAGAATAAAGACTTGTGCCCTTTGGGAGAGGACTCTAAGGCCCACCGTGTTTCCGTGCCACCCAGCACGGTGAACCTGAACTGACTGCAGAAATCAACATGGTTCTTCTGTAACAGTGGGAAGGGAAAAATTAAAAACGAGGACCCAACTCAAATTTAACGAAATCTCTATGTGTAAAGGGAAATTTTTCTCTGAACAGGCTTTCTTGGGATCCTGGGATTTCATTCTTTTCTTCTTCTTTCTTTAATCCTCACTTGAGGATATACTTACTGACTTTAGAGAGAGGGGAAGGGAAGGAGAGAAACACTGGTGTGAGAAACGGACCAGCTGCCTCTCATATGTGCCCCAACCAGGGAATGAACCCACAATCTAGGCATGTGCCCTGACCAGGAATTAAACCTGTGACTTTTGGTTTATGGGATGACACTCCAACCAACTAAACCATAGCAACCAGGGCAGGATCCTGGGATTTCTTACAATGGATACAGAACTGCAGAATGTATATGGAACTGGGGTAAAACCCCCAATTATTTTTAGGATGTGAGACTTAGGAAAGAGAATCAAGTCTATCTCCTTCCTTATGTAATTGTTACGTATTCCTTATGTAATTGCAAGTAAAGCATGTAGGGTAAGTGATAGTACTTATCACTTACCCTACATGCTTTACTTATTTATTTTAGTTATTGTACATACACACACACACACACACACAAATGTAAGGTCCACAGGGCACTGCTATATCACTTGCGCCTAGAACACTACCTAGCTCAAAGTCGATAATAAATATTTATTGAAAAAATAAATTTGTTTATTTGGCCCTGATTTTTCTATCTAGGGAATCAGGAGAAAAATACCATGCATGCTTCTCTGGTAAATTCTTAAAAGTAGGATTCTTAAAGAATAATCTAGGAGGCGTCCTAAATTAGAAAATCTCATGTAAAGGTACTAAAGATGTAATAGGCACTAAAGAATAGGTACCTCCATGAGGGCAGAGGCTATGTTGTATTTCTTTTTTTAAGAATTGATTTTAAGTGATCATGGAGTTACCTACTGGGAGGAGTCATAAGAAAGCTTGATAAAGTGCTGGAAATGTTCTATACCTTAACCTGGGTGATGCTTATAGGAGTGTATGTATAAATAAGAAAAAGCAATCAAGGCTTCTGGTCCAGATGGCAGGTAGGTAAATATGGTATTCGCACCCTTCCACAACCACATCAAAATTACAACTAAACTAGAGAACAACCATCATTCAGAACCACCTATAATCCAGTTGAATGGAAGTTCTACAACTAAGGATATAAGAAAAAGCCACATCAAGACTGGTAGGAAGGGCAGAGACGAGGAAAGGGCTGGTCCCACATCTGCATGTCTTGGATAACAACCAGGAGGGATATCTCGGCTGTGGAGGTCCACCCCTGGGGAGTACCAGACACCCAAGCCCAGGGTTCCAGTGCCAGGAAGAAAAGTCCCCATAATTTCTGGCTATAAGAACCAGCAGAGACTGTGGCTGAGTAAGGCTAAGGGTTTCTGGAGTCCCAGGCAGTTCCTTTTAAAGGGCCCAAACATGAATTTACTCAGACTTATTCCCTCCAACTTCCACCACTGGAGAAACAGCTAAAAAGGAACCAGGGACTTATGGGGAGGAACTGAATTGTCTGGCATCAGAGTGAGACCTGGAGGGGCACCTTTCTCCCAGATAGAAGTACTGGCAGAGACCATTGTTCCTTTCCTGAGCCCTTCCCCTGCAGAGCTGGCAGCCTGGTGCCATATCTGAATCTCCATCAACCTGGCTCATACAGTTTGCCCCAACTTGGTGATTCCCTGAGATCTCACCCCACCCAACTTCAATCACTTTGTAATTCATGCAAGGTGGTCCTAGACAGGACACAAGTGGTGGCTGACCTTAGATTGCACTTTCTTGGAGGTCCCAGAGCCAGCTCCCCAGTGGATAGCTTCAGACCACATCAAAGCACCAAAAAACCTCCTCCACAAGGGACACACTCAGGAGACAGATTCAATGGGCACCAGAGCCCCGCTGAAGTGAGTCCTACTCCATGCGGTGGGCCCCTGCACAGCTAATTCTCTGTGGTGGCCGAAACCAGTCCTTGTAGGTGATATGCTTGGGGCTAAATCCCTCCCACTGATGCTCCAACAGCAATCAAAGCTCAACTACAACAGGAGAGTGTACACAGCCCACATGGTGGAGGGGGGTACACCTGGAGGGCCCAGCTTGGGTGAATAGGGAGGCAGTACCAATGGACCCCACAGGACACCTACTACATTAGGCCACTCTACCAAGCCCAGGAGATGCAGCAGCTCTATCTTGAAACAAATACAGGAGGCTGCCAAAATAAGGAGACAAAGTAATACAAAAGAACAGAACAAAATTCCAGAAAAAGAACTAAACAAAATGGAGACCAGCAATCTACCAGAGACAGACTTTAGAGCACTGGTTATAAGGATGCTAAGGGAACTTAGTGAGAACTTCAACAGCATAAAAAAGGACATGGAAACCATAAAAAAATAACCAGTTAGAAATGAAGGGACACTAACAGAAATGAAGATTAATTTACAGGGAATTAACAGTAGAGTATATGAAGACAAAAATCAAATCAGCTGTTTGGAAGATAAGAAAGCAAAAAATATCCAATCAGAACAACAAAAAGAAAAAATAATCCAAAAAAGTGAGGACAGTGTAAGAAGCCTCTGGGACTACTTCAAGTGTACCAATATTCGCATCATGGGGGTGCTGGAAGGAGAAGAGAGGGAGTAAGAAATTGAAATCCTATCTGAAAAAATAATGACAGAAAACTTCCCTAACCTGGTGAAGGAAATAGACAAGTCCAGGAAAGGCAGAGTCTCAAACAAGATGGACCCAAAGAGGACACCAAGACACACCATAATTAAAATGCCAAAAGTTAAAGATAAGTAGAGAATCTTAAAACCAGCAAGAGAAAAGCAGTTAGTTACCTACAAGGGAGCTCCCATAAGACTGTCAGCTGATTCCTCAACAGAAACTCTGCAAGCCACAAAGGATTAGTAAGGAATATTCAAAGTGATGAAAAGCAAGGACCTACAACCAAGATTACTCTACCCAGCAAAGCTTAATTTAGAATCCAAAGACACATAAAGAGATTCCCAGACAAGGATAAGCTAAAAGAAGTTCATCATCACCAACCTAGTAAGAAGCAGAAAATATTCTCTGTATCTATATCCACAGAATATTTTGACAGTTACCAGATGGGAGAGGGGTCGGGGGCATAGGTGAAAAGGGTGAATGAATTAAGTACAAATTGGTAGTTACAGACTAGTCATGGGGATGTAAAGTACAGCATAGGGAATATAATCAATAATGTTCTAAGCCCTGGCTGGTGTGGCTCAATGGATTGAGTGATGGCCTGTGGACCAAAGGGTCACCAGTTCTATTCCCAGTCAGGGCACATGCCTGGGTTGTGGGCCAGATTCCCAGTAGGAGTGTGTGAGAGGCAATCACACATTAATGTCTCTCTCCCTCTCTTTCTCCTTCCTTTCCCCTCTCTTTAAAAATAAATAAAACCTTTTTTAAAAATGAAAAAGAAAAAAATTAGATAGATAGATAGATAGATAGACAGACAGACAGATAGATAGATAGATAGACCTATATATAAAAAGGAAGTTGGCCCTGGCGAGTATGGCTCAGTGGGTTGAGCACTGCCTGCAAATCAAAAGGTTGCTGGTTTGATTCCCAGTCAGGGCATATGCCTGGGTTGTGGGCCAGATGCCCTGCTAGGGGTTTGCAAGAGGCAATTGATTAATGTTTCTCTCACACATCATGTTCTTCTCCCTCTCTTTCTCCCTCCCTTCCCCTCTGTCTAAAAAATAAACAAAACTCTTTTTAAAAGAGAAATTTGAAAAATAAAGAAAAAGTAATCAAGATGCATACTTGAGGTTTGTGTGCTTTACTGTAAATTACAAAAAGTTAGAGCTTAATAAAAAAGTGGGAAAAACAGAGTTCAGAATCTTACCTTTGATGAGGTACAAGCACGTTGTTAATTCCTCCAAGCTTTGCATTTATCTTCAGGCAAAGGTTGGAAAGGGTCTGGGGTGAGGTCTTCACTACATTTTTTACCTGGACACATTGCGTGGCCATACCCAGGAGGGTATCCCCAACACGTTTCACTTCCGCTACAAAAATAATTAATTGATTTTTTAAATGTTTAAATATTTCCTTAATTACTAAGAGTAGAGGGGAAAATCCATACTGACATTTGCAGAGTGCCTACTATACACTGTACGCTAGATGCTTTTCTTGTACGGTGTTTTTCATTTGCTAAACCCCAGGGTAATTTTTTTTTTCAGTTTGGATAGGCCATCTCCCACCCTCTACCTTCTCTCCCAGAGGTCTTTATTTGTTTTTCAATTTTATAAGTACCTCGCACTAACTGATTGTGACACTGGAGCTCCAATGTTTTTACATTTTAATTTATCGATATTTACAGAGAGAGGAAAGGGGAGAGACAGTGAGAGACATCAACTTGTTCCATTCATGTTATTCCATTCATGTTCCATTCTTGTTATTTATGCATTCATTAGTTGCTTCTTGTATGTGCCCTGACCAGGGACTGAACCCGCAACTTTGGCATATCGAGATGATGCTCTAACCAACTAAGCTACCCAGCCAGGGCCAGGCCTTTAAACTAGCCTACCTCTTTATTCTACAACACTGCCTGCCACCACTCACTTAGTCCCTGGAGGTTCCTTTTCCCTCAAGACTGGCCTGACAAAGGAGTCAATCTCCCTAGCTGCTCCCTCTCACTACAGGCACACCAGCCCATTGAATTTTTCCCTCCTCTCCACTGCAGCCTTTTTCCCCCCTCTAAACATTAGAGATAAACTGAAGGTAACAAAAGAAGCAAATACAGAGAGGTTGAAGATACTTTACAAAGTTCAGGCAGCTTGGTCTGCAATTTCCAAATCCCTTACTTAGATAATAGCCAGAAGAACTTCACATCATTCTTCTAATAGATACAAACTAAACAGCTCCTTTTCTGGAAGTGGTAGGTTCCTCTCCTCTTCCCCACTCTGATGTTCCTCAGTGTTTTTAACTAGATTCCAGTTCTCCCTGCTTTGCGGGCTGTGATGGAATTCCACTACGTGCCCAGTCCTCACTTCCACTGCATTTCCTGGCCCCATGCCCATCTTCCCCAACATGGGTTGGATGGGCCCATACAGCTGATCGTGGCCAAGAAGTTGCAGATGTTAAGAACCCTCCAGAACTCTCTTTTCTCTCTGCCATGAAGCCTGCAACATTCCAAACAGTGACTGCTCTGCCGGCCCAGGTTTTAGAGTGAAAATGATAGGATGACATGGAGCAGAGGCTGTAGTCTACCTGCAATGGATGAACTGCAGGAACAAAGAGCAAACATACGGCTGCCTGGAGCCCTGGAGAGCCTGGGGTGGTCTGCGACTGCAGCATGCTCTAGCGTATCCTGTCTGTCACATCTACTGTTGAAATCACCCTTCATTCAACCTTAAAGGAGTCCATACCATATACTGGCGTCTTCCCGGGCAAGATCACCACTATTAGCTGAAGGCCCACATATGTCATTTTCAGATGTTTAAACATGGGCTCCACGCTGTCTGCACCTTGTGCGTACTTGCAGAAACATGGCTGGCCCTGGATGGGCATTCCTGCATCCTTAGAGATTTTACGGAGCTGGTCAGTGAAACTCCTGTTAAAACAGAATCAGTGACACGCTGCTTTCATTTCAGAGTACGTACTTAGTATTTATTTCCCTCTATGATACTTCCTTCAGTTCTGCAAATTCTTAGCCAAAATTAGACACAAACAAATAACAACATTTTTTTAGCTATTTGAGAAAAATAGACTGACTGTTGTATCACTGCCATGCAGAAGAATCTGTACTGTTACACTATCAGTTTATCATTTTGAATTTTTCAATAGTTATACCTAAGGCCCCAGGGATTCGAATAACATTCCTGGCCAAAGATTTTTTTTAAAAAAACATGCAAGTTCGTAATTCTGGACTGAAGAAATGCAAAGTCAAAATTTCCGGTAATGTGTACTTGGGTAAGCCTGCTGTGAGGATAGCTGGGTGAGCTCTTGAAAGTGAGGGTTCAGTTGAGAACCTGCACACAGTCTGTTACACAATCGCTGCATTTAGGGGGACATTCAAACTAGCAACACATTTGAATCAACACAATGGCAAAAGAAATCATCACTTCAAAAAAGAAAACTTCATTACAAAATTTTGAACTTTGGGTTTCAGAAGTTACTCCAGTCTATGTATAAAGCTTTCAGAATAGTTTCTTTTGTGTGTTTGCCAATATTTTGTAGGATTTCTTTCTTTCATCCCAGCTCCCTTTCTCTGCCTTGATTTCTCCACTCTTCTCACTCACTTCCTTTGTATAGACAGCTGCCTCTGTGAGGCACGGACCAGCGATCTTAGTGACCTTTTAGTAAAACGTGCTTGCTAGTAAATTAGAATGGTTAAAAAAAACTCATTTTTATCTTAGCTAGAAAGATACAATTAATACCAAAGGAAACTTCACTAAGAACCCACAAATTTGCCAACGGGCAACGCTTCAACCTTGTGAGTCACAAATGTCTGCTCTACAGGTAAGGAAGCTGAGTCAGACTCTCAATATATTTCCCAAATTGGCAATTTATTACAATACAAGGTGTTTTTCCTAGAGCCACACGGTGTCACTACAGCAGTCAGGGATTTGGTGCCAGTGCACACAGCACATTCACAGAAAGATGGCATTTTTCATATCTGGAAGTGATATTACTAAGCTGAAAATATGAAGATACTCACTTTAGTAAATCTTCCCTACATTGTTTCTGAGGCGCAAAACAAGCAACTGCCCAAACTTTAATTTCAATGCCAGCATAAAACTGCTTTCCTCGCATGTCCCAGACACCCTGGTTGGGTGTGGCTACTGTTTTATTCTTTAAAAACAAAACAAAACAAAAAAAAAGAAACAAAAGAAAAGAGAAAAGACATTACAATCTAAGGCCATTTGAATATTGATGAGGGGATAAACAGAACTCTATTTGGTATTAGCCAAAAGACAAAGAGCAATAATAAGCATAACTATGGGCAAATTCACTGTGGCGTGTGGAAAAGCCCTCAGTTACTCTCTGTTTGACTAGTTATTGGAAGAAGCTTGCTGAACAAAATGAAAAGCTTACCCGGCCTCCATACTGTAGCATTGGTGCAGGAAGTACCCTGCCTGTGAGCTCTGTCATTTCATTGTGGACAACAATACCAAATTCTTTAAGGTATGGGTCAGGTCCACCCACCATGCTGTTACTCTTCACCTAAAGAACAGGAAAGCCTGCATATATAAGAACCGAAGAGTAACTGTGTCCCATCAGGAGTTTTCTGCCGCTTTGTTTCTGCATCTCAAAGCTAGCTTGCCTTACTGACCAGTCTACTGATTTCTTCCTGTCTGTCGGGAGCAGATCTTGCTGTGGCTTTGATCATCGTGGACGTCTGATTGTCTGTGAGTTTCTTTATACATCGCTGTCCTGCCACAATATTACAGACCTACCAAGGGGGAAAGAGAAATTCGTTTGCGTAATGGGCTTCTATATCTTAAGCCTTTGACGAATTCTATCTTATATCTTCCATTCCCCGCCCTTCAAAAATGAAAGTTCTGTTATATAATCAGCACCAAATATTTTAGAGATTAATACTGAACTCTACCACTTGCTTAGATACGATTTTGTTTTTTAACTCATTCAAGAAACTGGCAGATTGGCAAAAGAAAATTGAGCTTACCTCAAGTGGCAAGTACGTATGCTTTTGTTCTTGTCCTACTTGGAGACATGGAAGATGGGGGTATTTCAGCTGCAGACTATACTTTTGCTTAAAATATTGAGCTACAGTACATTCCATAGCTTGACCATTTTCTAGCTGTAAAGGAAAACTACAGGAGACAATGTCTTTTTAGAAATTTCAAGTTCTCTTTTCTTAAACAAGCAAACAAACAAAAGTCTACTGACATTTTCTACCTTGATCAGTCACTTAAAAACAAAGGTCAATCTTTACTTGTACATTTTCACTTAAGTCATTTGGTATTTAATCCAAACAGTGATCACGTTGGAATTTTCCATGTTTTTTAAAGCTAGAATGAGAAAAAATTATAATTAAAGTTTAAAAAGAATTTAAAAACAAGAAGCTACAGCATCAGAAATTACAGAGAGGTCACTAGAGGTCAGTCAATACCTACAAATACAATCTCTGGTTGGCTTCTTATAGATAGAAATTTTGTTTGCTTAAGAGATTTTTTTTTTTTTTTTGGCAAAATGAGTGTAACATGGTGATTGGGCCCACATTTTCAGATAATTAAAATGTCCCACTAAACCAGGACAAATATATGTGGATTTGGAGGCAACGAGACCAAATACATGAAATTGAGACTATGCTAGGATACTCTGTACAAACTGAGGAGGGTGGTTTAAGAGATTGTTTATTTGACTCTTCCAGTGGGCAAATTATCTCTAACACTTGGCACAATACTAACTTTAATCTTGCTTTCTTAATTGTTACAACCCCACAAAGTAACAATGCAGTGAGTATCACCTATGTAACACTCATGTAACTCTCCTACTCTGAATTCAGAACTTCAAGTTATAAACAAGCTGGCTCCTGATCACTTCAGTGAAATTGGGCATCTACGTCTGAGGAGAAAATCCTTTGTTCAGCCCCATATCAATCCAAGAATGTTTACATTTCTGGATTAAAATCAGTGCACTTATAGAAAATAAAGGCATGTTTAAAATTGTTTAGAGGTAAATTTTATTTGACATTGCAAAATGAAGAAAGAAAATATTACTTGCTATGATGACTACATTTCAATTACTGTTAAAGGTTCATGGTCTATACTGTAAGATTATGTTGTACTAAAAACTGGTGGTTTTCTGCAGATTCTAAAGTCCAAGTAATAAAATAAACTTGAAATTAAAACTATTTCCTTGAAAAAAATTAAAGAAAATAAATTTATGTGCTTTAATTTTCATGCATAAATTATATAGGTATGTAAGTATAATTATTCTTATAGGGTTGTAAAGTAATTAAATAATGAAAAAGAGACAGTTCCTCTTGAAACAAACACTAAAATTCTCAATAGCGATTTCCTAAGATTATGGTAACATTTTTCCCCCTAGAGAATGAGGTCAATGACATAGTATGAAGATTACATGGAATATCACTTTATAACTCTTAAGAAATTTATGTAATGTGTACATGAGTTCATAATGAAGAATTTGTTCAAATCAGATTGAATTAATATACCACATTTATCCAGAGGTCACCTACCCCAAGAATTTAGCTATCTAGACCAAAGGCCTTCAAAGGCAGTTTTGATGTACACTAAAGTTCAAATATCGAAAACCGTGGATCTAAAACAAAGTCCGGTTAGAATATAAGCAAAAAAAATTAAACATTTTTACAAGGCTTCTGAGTAATCAAAATAATGTAAAGTTTATATATTTAGGTTACTTACTTAGAAGAGACAATATTTATGTTTATCTCAGTCATGAGTTTAGTGATACAGATTACAAGAACAAAACCTATATATGGTAATTTAAAAAGCACTCCAGCATGTAGCTTCTCATTAGGCTTAGTTCACCGTGGACCAGAAGTTGGGTGGTTAGGAAAATGAGATGGGGAAGTGAAAGTGAGTGCGCTGCTGGAGGTGTGCCATGTGCACTGACAGCTGGAAGGAGCAACATCTCCGCTCCAAAAGGAGGGCGAGCAACCCACACAACTTTGTAACCTGAAACCAAGTTTCAACGGTGACTGCTGCAGGAAACTTTCAATGACTCCATGATGTACACTTCCCAAGACAGCTCCATATCGCGTAGAGGCTTTGATAAACCCTGTGCGCCACGCATTGAGAATCGTAACAGTATAATAAATGTGGATTATAATGATGACTCAGCATCACTAGATAAAAGTTGATCTCTGTTTTATAATGATGACTTGGCATCACTAGATAAAAGTTGACCTCTGCTTAGCATACTCTGTTTAAGAGGTGAAACAAATTCAAGGCAGGAAATAAGTTTTACAAATGTCTATCAAAAAAATTTAAAACAAACAAGAACAACAATTAAAATTTTTTTAAAAATTTAAAACATTGTTAAAGCTTTGGTGCTTAAACATGAAGATATCAGTGATTTTGAAAAATCACAATGTGAGATACCAATTAATTCCTCAAATGATGAAAGTAGCTTCCTCTGTTAGCAAAACCGTAATGCTGTCATTCTAGACGTGGTTAACATACGTTTGATGACTGGCTGGCCGTCTAGTCACATTGCAAACTCGGTATTTTCGCTTCATCTGTCCACAGTGAGTCACCTCAACTTTAAGACCTGAGGTCGAAAAACAAAGTTAAAACATTAGTATTAATTAGAAGCATAAGGATAAAAACAGATTCGAATGTCTTCAGAAAGACATGCCATTGTACAGGACATAAGTTGCAAGGATTTGGGAATAATTTTGTTATGTGCAGACAAAAAGCCTCAGCTAAGCAGAAAATACTAGAACCTAGATGACTTAAGGTTTGCAACCACTTTAATTTATTACTTCATTCAATACATAATTAGTATGCATCCCTTATGTTCAGGTGCTAATGAAACTTACATTCTAGTAAGAGAAGATAGCTAATTACAAGCAAAGAAGAAAAAAAAAATTCCAAAAGGAAAATAAGCAAACTTGTGTTAGGTTATTAAAGTAGAAGTTTTTAAAACAGTAAATGCCTGTTATGTGCCAGGTACTATGCTAGAAACTTTATAAATCTAATTGGATTTAATTCTCACAACAGTCTTACTAGGCGCATCTTTACCTTAGAGATGAGCAATCTAAGGCTCGCAGTGGTTAAGTAACTTGCCCAAGGTCCCATTGATAGATCTAGCTGGATGGGACGGGAGCCCAGGGGAGTCTGACTCCAAGACCATGCTCCTTGCACCATGCTGAACTGCCTCTCCAAGACTATCGTAATGCAAATACCTACCTCTGATTTCTTTGGTAAACTTGACACGCTGGGAGTCTGTTAGAGGTTTGGTCTGTTCGTTGATGTTCTGAATGTCTAAAACCTCACACATGAACTCAATGATAGGCTGAGCCCGGTAGAAGGCAGTTGCAGATACTAACAAAGAGAGAGGAAGGATACTGAGCTTCAGGGAAAGAGACAGGACCAACAAAATTGGCCAAAAGACTTAAGGGGAAAGAGAATCCCATCCTACCATCAATATTGAGCATCATATTCCACATAGCAGGTCTCACAGACTGATGAAAGCCAAACCAAACTTCCCTGCCCCCTCCCAGAGGGTGGTAGTAACCTTCCGGAGGTGAGAAAAAGGAACGGCCCACAGGAGTGTACCTGAAGAGACGAAAGTTTGCATGTTTTACAATAAAAACTTGAAAAGTCTTTCATTTCCCTCTCCACTTTGTAAATTGAAACCAAGTTTAAACTATGACTAATGCAGAAACCTTTCAATGGCTCCAATGCAAACTATCAAAAATAAAAAAGGTCTGATATCTGTGACAAAGAATTCAAACTAAGGTACTAACCTCATGGAGGGAAGGTGTCTTGTGATAACATCAAGTGCTTGTACTGAGTCATCTGGGACTTCATTCAAGTGTCCGGCTAAAGCTTCTAAAAGCAACTGAAGGCTTACAACTGACACCCACTGAACAGACACTTTAAAGGTCTGGTCTTTCCCCTCACCTGGAAGCGTCACTTCCATATCGACCTAAGGAAAAAGACATATACATGTATATTTACAAAGGCTGAAAGTTCCCAGAAATATTCAGTATAATATATGCATAAAGATATTTACACTTCTGCAATTGCAAACCACCAGAAACAACTTACATGTCCATCAATAGGGAAATGATTTAATATCAAATATTAATATGATGTGATAGGTTAAAAATAAGGTAGATGCTACAAAATCTATGAACCTTAAAAACACTGTGCTCAGGGAAATAAGCCAGACACAAAATGACAAATATTGTGTGATTCCACTTAGACGAAGCACCTAGACTGGTCAAAGTCATAGAGACAGAAAGTAGGCAAGTGGTGACCGGAGGCTGGGGGAGGAAGGAGTCTGGAGTTCTGGCTGAACGGGTGGAGCTTCAGGCTGGGATGATGAAAACTTCTGAGGGGGACAGTGGTCACAACTGCACAACAGTGTGACTATACTTAATGCCACAGAACTCTACACTTAAAAATGGTTAAGGTAGTAAATTCTATGTTATGTATACTTTACCACAGTAAAAAAAAATTTTTTAGTATTTTATTTATTTATTTTTAGAGAAAAGGAGGGAGAAGGAGAGGGAGAGAAACATCAATGTGTGGTTACCTCTCAGCTGGGGACTGCACCCCCAACTGGGGACTCGGCTGGCAACCCAGGCCTGTGCCCTAGACTGGGAATCAAACCAGCACCCTTTGGTTCGCAGGCTGCTGCTCAGTCTACTGAGCCACACCAACCAGGGCAAATTTTTTTTTTTTTAGATTTTTATTCAATTTATTCATTACTGTACCTCTAGTCTTCTTTTTTTTTTTTTTAAGATTTTATTTATTTATTTATTTTTAGAGAGGGGAAGGGAGGGAGAAAGAGAGGGAGAGAAACATCAATGTGTGGTTGCCTCTCACGTGGCCCCCACTAGGGGCCTGGCCTGCAACCCAGGCATGTGCCCTGACTGGGAATCGAACCTGCGACCCTTTGGTTTGCAGCCCGCGCTCAATCCACTGAGCTACGCCAGCCAGGGCGGCAAATTTTTTTTTTGAATTAAAAAATAATAAGGGTACTCAGTTGGTTAAGGCATTGTTCTAATACGCCAAAGTTGCAGGTTCAGTCTCCAATCAGGGCACATACAAGAAGCAATCAATGAATGCATAAACAAGTGGAACAAAAAATTGATGTTTCTCTCTGAAATCAATTAAAAAAATAATAAGGTAGATTTAAATGTACAGAAATGGAAAGAACTCCCAGACACATTGTTAAGTAAAAAAATATATCAGAACAATATGGAAACAAATAAAAATGCACAAATAGCTAGTGCACATAAAAACATCCAAAAGGATACATACCTAACTCTTAAGAGTAGTTTCTTCTGAAAAGGAAAATGGGATTGAGGACAGGGAGAGAGGCAGGTCGTCACAGCATTTCCAGATTGTCTAAATGAGTTTATAATGAGTATATATTTATGTATTGCTTTTTTAATTTTAAAAATAAATTTTTTAAGAAGTTACTGTGGTATTATGTATATTTTCACAAATGGGTATTATATAAAAATTCTATAATTTATAAAAACCTCCATGTTCAGATTCAGGTAACACTTTTAACAATGTGACAAATTTGGAATATGTATAAAGATGACATAATCAACCTAAATTCTAATGTTCATCTAATGTTCAATTATCGATTAACTACGGGAGAAGAGAATATGGACAGAAAGAACTATTATCACTCTGAGAAACAACTAAGAACTGAATTGTTATCAGAAGAAGAAACATTTTTGTCCTGTGCAATTACTACTAAATTAGACCCAAATTTAATAAATCGTTCTACTGTCAACACTTACCCTATCCCGTCCAATTGGCAATGGATGGGCAGTGTACATGTTTCTTTTGCCATCATAGCCAGGCTGTCGATCACCAAATATTTGCATCTTGAAGTGCCGCACCATTGTATCTACTACCTCCCTTAACAGTAATGGAGATAGTAGAGGTTAGCTTGGAAAAATGGTGAACAGTAAGGAAACTATCGTCACACCTTAATCATCTAAATTCAGTTCAAAAGTCCTTGGGAAAAGTAAGAGTTAAAGTGACCGTTGATTTAAGTAATTAAAACAGCAGTTAACCAAAGAAAGGTAATAACAAGTGAACAAAAGCAACTATGAGATGATAACAAAAGGGGGGAATAAAAAGAAAGAGTGCTAAGATTTATGGCATCCTCGCACACTCCTGCCTTCCAAATCCCTCTCCTCTGATAAACACAGCCTTATAAGAAAGAATAACCTCTCTCAGGTATCTAAGTGTGGCATGTTCATATTGAAAATGATAAGTTTTCTATCAAAATATACATTCTTCTTCAAGTATACTGGTTTTGGAAAAGAAAGCGGGCAGAAATTCAGAAATCTGAGGATCGATAAATCTAAGACGCACCATACTCAAAGGAGCAACTCAACCTCTTTGACTAATGCTGGCTATTTACAATTCTGCATACTCTCTTGTTTTATCCCAGAGCGTTCCCAAGCAGTGTAGAGAAGGGAATGTTGTGAAATATCCTCATTCCACAAAGACTACCAATGTAGGTTCTTTCTTGTTAGAAAGAAAGCCTTTCTCTCAAGCATGCGTAGCTTTACTGAAGTGTTCTTGCATATATGCCAGATCACACCGTGTGCGGGCCCTGAAATAAATGCAGTTGCAGAAAAACAAGAGTACACAGTTTAAATTGCAATCTGTGAGACTTTGGAATGATAACAGTCAATGAAAAGTCAGCCACTATGTCTTACCAGTGCTAGCGATAACAAGAGCACTCTCAGAAAAGCAAGAATCCTAATACTAACAACTGCTTGAGTAACAAAGTATGGAAAGAAAGAAAGAAAAGGAAAACAGCTGTTCTCAGCACCCTGTAAGAATATCTGTACGGGGCTGCGTCTTCACACTTGGTAAATTCCTGTCACAGAGACCATAATGCTTAAATCACCTCATCCACACCCCTCTTGGATAATGCAGAATTAAGCAGAACTTCTTTCTCAGCTTCCTTTCTTCAATATTCCAAGATGATCCAGCTGTCTTTCCACTTATATTTTTCTCATGTCCATCACCAACACTTAATAAAATTTGAATTTCCAGATAGTTCTATTTCCCATAGACACTAATGTCTTCACCTACTTTTATAAATTTCTGCTACCCTTGGACAAGAAAGAGTGACTTTTCTTCCTCCTTCAGTAAGTGTTTACTGATTGAACTGTGATGTAGCCAGCACTCTGCTAGAATCTGTGGAGGATAACCAAGTATGAGACAGCAAAGGAACTTATCATCTCAGAGAAAAACAGAGCCTACATGTTGAAAGAATTAGAGAACAAAAAAAATTAGAGAACAGTAGGATATATAATAAATAAATTATATGCGTTTATATAGAAGTCTACTCTTTCTCATCCGTACCTGTTGACTCGACGAGGCCTTTTTTCTGGTTTAATGTCCACATCATAGTGATACACATCTATTTTGGGAATCTGCACCTGAAAATGATTGGCTAACAGTCGAATGGGTTTCCCAACAGTTCCAAGGCCAGGACGGCGGGGTGGCTGGAACAGGCTGGCTGGAGGTCCTGAAGAGATTGAAAGACATTCGATGTGCTGTTTGGTCATGAAGAATATTCCCTTCGTGATGATGATGATGATGATGATGATGATAGCTACAATTACTGAGATCTTATTATTCACTAAACATACTAAGAAATAAAGAGTTTGGGGTGTCTTTTTTACCTAAGGTTCTCTAGATTTCCAATATTTTACCATGTTGCGATTATTTTTAATATGAGGAACATCAAAATTAGACAGTATGATTAACTCCTCTCAGGTGTCAGCTACTGCAGAAAGCCTTTTATGAGCATCAGTGGATCTACAGACAGGCTTACAAAATTATGTGCATTTTAAATAAAAATCTCTAGACCCTGGGTGCCATCATCATGTTCAGGATGGAGAGGATCCATTAATCTTCCACAAATCAGCCTGCATTATCATAGTTTGTAGAGACAGGAGGAGGTTAAACAGCAGCTATATTTATCAATTTACTTGTTAATTTAGATGGTGAAACAATATCAATAATGTTAACCTTTCTTGTTTATAACCTGGTGTTTTAGAATCTGGATAATCTGATATTTCCTAATCATAAGGTCTATTTATTTAACCTTAAAGAAGGTCTGTTTGTTTGTTTATAAGGTTTATTTATTTAACAAACATTTATTCACTTATTACATGTCTAACCTGCACTATGGACTCAGAAAAAATGCAGCTTCTGTCTTCAAGAACTTGCGGTCCTTCTCAGCCCAGGGGAGATTTTGTGCCCCAGGAAACAGGCAAATGTCTGGAGATATTTTTAGTTGCCACACTTGGGGATACTACTGACTTGTAGTGGGTTTGGGAAAACACAGTCTGGGAAACATTTGTCTGCAAAAACCTTACTCCTTTCTGATGACAATGTCGAATAGATACCGGCCTAAAAAATATACACATTTTCTGCTATGAATAGGTGTTCAGTAAAGTGGGCTATGGTTACCATGGAAAGTTACAACGGGCTCTTTTATTGCAATGGCATTTTACCACGAATAAAGACAATTCACTGAAGAAAGAAAACTTTGATGCAAGATGCTATCTTGAACAACATCACTTAGGAACATCAAAGCCACACTTAAATGAAGTTTGTGCTGACAGATCACCACATACAAATTCTTTAAGTACTGAATCTTTGCACATATTAAACTCATTGTTCATCCATCCCCTAAATTCTACTCATCCTTCAAAACTCAGGTCAGGTGTGACCAACTTGTAAAGCCTTCCCAGAATCTCCTGGACTGGAGGATGGATCATCTGTGTTCCCAGATGATACACTTAGCACAAGTACATAGAAACAACCTGCTAAATTACTGTTTCCTCCGCTAGACTGTAAACTTAGAAGAAATGGACCTCCAGTTCATCATTACCTCTTCAAGACCTAATTCAGTGACCAGTATATTGTAGAAATTCAATAAATGTTCAACTGACCACTACCAATAATCCTTGTAGCAGTTCCAAATAGAAACTAAACAGAAACCCAGTCATTCCTCAAACCCAAGAATTGACATTATTTTTCATTAAAGCAAAAACACATTATTTATACTAAAAATACTATTGCTTGGAGATTAGTTCCACTTCTGGTGTAAAAGGGGATCTTCTCTGGATGTGATAAGATATTTATAAACAAGGTGCGAGGTAAGTAACAAATAATATCAGAGGTGATTGGCACATTGAATCAAATCATGCAGATAAGTCAGCCCTGAATATCCCAACAAACACTTAAGCAATCATTGTATCATAAAGTTGGATGAAAATCCAGCTTGATGATAGAAATTTTGAATCAGAAATTTGGGCCAAATAACTTACTCAAGGATATATGACTTTAATTTAATTTAATTTAATTTAATTTAATTTAATTTAATTTGTTCTTATTTCCTGCTCAGCTTGAAGACTTTGATTTCAAATTGTGACTGGAACCCAGGTCTCCTAACTGCCAGTCCAGCACTCTTCCTCCCCAGTATACTCCACAATCCTGCGGAATCTCTACCTCGCTAAACTACTTGGTACCAAAGGGACAGAGACAGAGGAAATGAGCGAAAGGGGTTAAGAAGCAGAGAGAAGAAAATAGTGTTACTTTTCATTGGCAAGATAGAAAAGTCAGAAGGTGAGCGATCACTTCTTTTAATAAGTGTAGAAGATTTATTTAGAAAACTATATTCTAAAATTTTCCATTCCAAAAGCTGGTTTCTTTGAGTTTAGCAAACTACTTGCGAAGAAAAGGCACAGTGGCTAAAGCTCTGACACCAAACTGCCTGGGTTTCCATCCTGGTTTACTACTCCCTAACTGCATGACCTCGGTCAAGTTTCTTAGCCTCTCTGTGCCTCAGTTTTCTTACCTATAAAAGGGGAATATGTGGTAATAATAGCATCTATCTCTTAAGGCTATTGTGAGGATCCCATGAGATAATGTATATAAATGGCTTAACATAGTACCCTGTAATAATAGTAAGTGCTCAGTAAATGTTAGCTAGTAGATTATACTTGCATAAATATTACAGTGCTTGAAGGTCCTTTATATTGGGGGGTGTCACAAAAATTTGGTCACCAAGTCAGAAAATTACTTCTTCCACAAAGGAAACAAATATGGTAACATGGATTGGATGAAGTTAGCCTTAAAAGGAAAGGAGGGCATTAGACCAGGACAGATGACCCAGACTCACCCTCATTTCACCACTCAGCCTTGAGACCTGATCAAGTCAATTAAGCTCTCTACATTTCTTTTTTTGTTTGTTTGTTTGGTTTTTTAAATATATTTTTAAAATATTTTATTTATTTATTTTAGAGGGGGAGAGAGGGAGAAAGAGAGGGAGAGAAACATCAATGTGTGGTTGCCTCTCATGTGCCCCTTGTTGGGGGGACCTGGCCTGCAACCCAGGCATGTGCCCTGACTGGGAATCAAACCAGTGACACTTTGGTTCACAACCCATGCTCAATCCACTGAGCCACACCAGCCAGGGCTACATTTCTTTTCTCATCTGTAAAACAGGGATAATGTCTGTTTTGCTTACTTCACAGAGAATCAAATGAGCTAATAACTATGAAGGCACTTTCCAAACTGTGAGGCACTGTAAAAGTAAAAATTATCACTACTATGACCAAAAGAAATGGTATTAAATATATTTCCAAGTTACTGTTGTCCAAAATGGAAACGGGGTGAGGGAGAGCAGAGGAAGACTAAGAATACGTCAATAACCATTCAAGTGAGGAGGGCACAAAGTTCCAGATCAGTCTGCTTTAAACAAAGAGGCAGGAAAGCTCCTCTAGGCTCTAAAACAACCTGGACGAAATATCCCACAAGACTTTCAACTCCCTTTGCTCTGGTTCTATGCTTGGCATGCAGCTTCTTGTTATTAACTGGGTTTCCAAGGTACTATGACACCGAAAGAGGAGTTTGCCAGAGAGCAGACAAAATATTCCAGTCAACAGAAAAGATCTATGTGACATTGTGGCTTATTCATTAGCATCTTATAAATGTAGTTGGTGAGAACTAATTTTCCACAATCCTAGGTGAACTGGTAAATCCTCAAGTCTGCAAAAGTGAAAATCAAAGCAACAAAAAAATCCCTGGGACATTCCTAACACCACCAGGTTGATCTTTGCCATAAAAATCAGTGTGTACACACAGTTACATAGTCTCTTTCAATACCAGTTCCTAAAATGCAACAGTTGCTTCAATTACGAGTTACTAACAGGAGAGGGAGGGAAGGAACATTTGTTAATATCTACAATGCACTGGTCTCTACAAGGCTTCTCACATACATTATCTTATTTCATTCTCACAACAATCTCACAGCAGTAATTATTATTACTTCATTTTATAGATGAGGAAATGAAAGTTCAAAGGAATTAAGTAATTTGTCCAAGGTTATAACTATTAAATTACTAGATTGGATTTGAACAGACGTCTGTTACATTCCTAGACTCGATCATGCCTTTAGCCGGGGGCTATAGCTGAAGTAACCCAGCATCATACTCACACTGAGGTTTATCAAATAATATTACTGTGACAAAAGCAATTTATTTTTAAAAGGCATATGAAATTTTATTATGAGGTCCTTTTGAAAAAAAATAGTTTGAACAGGAAATTAAGGTGGGATTAAGTCATTCAGTGCTGTTAACAAATTCGAAGTAAACAAACCTGGAAAGTTTCCAAACTCAAAAGGTAAAGTGAATTTTCTATGCCCTAAAGAAAATGAAATGCTCTACAACTAAGTCCACTATATGGATAAGGTTTGATAGTAAAGTTAATTCTATTACAGACCCTGAACCCCTCCCTACTTAGCCAAAGCATCAGAAACCAGTTGGGGTTGGAGGTGGTAGCACCGGGCTCCAGTCTGCCGGGCACTTGTTACAACCTGGAATAGTGCCTCTGATTAGGGCAGAGTCGGCGAGATAACCAGAGGCCACTCATAATGACAGCAAATTACAGTTTCCAAAGCACTTTCTTCATTTGATCCTCACGACTTACTCATAACCCAGTTAGAAGGAACTCAGGGCATTAAAACCCGTGCTGGAGTGGGCTGGCTGCCAACTCGCCTGTCATTAGGGTGTTAGTCCAGACAACTTTGGGACTGTCACAGGGACAGACGGATAGAGCCATAGGACCATATCCCCCAAGCCATCAGGGCCTTCAAGAAAGGGTGAGTACTTCACTCCTTGGCCTTGGGGGCAAGGGGCATTCCTTATCTGAGGGCTCTGGACGTCTGCCAGTGCAAAGCAAAATAGGGCTGCAGCCCCAAACCAAGAATACCCCTGGTAGTATAGGTGGGGGACCTTCCCAGTCCAGTCCAGGCCAGGCCTCCAAGAGCACCAGCCACAGACCATCCCTTCGGAGGCCCGAATTGGCCTCGTCTCAACCACCTCCGAGCTTGGGTCAGGTCTCCCCTCTACTACCTGGAGGCTCGAGTCACCTTCCTGAGCTTCCCTTCCTCAGACCTCCAGATCCCGCACATCTCTCCAAGCTGGGGCGCGGTCCCCGCCCCCGGAGGCCCGGGTCAGCTCCCTCCGCCTTGTGCAATGGGGCACGGGTCCCATTCCCCCGGGCCTGACGGCCCGAACCCGGGTATGCACGAGCCATTGGGGGCGACCGAGAGCGACAGTCCCGCCCGCCCACCAACCCCTACCGGGGCCCCATTCCGGCCCGAGCGCTCTCCTCACCTGGTCCCAGCGCCTCCATGGCGGCGGCAGGGGCCGCCTCGCCCCGGTCCCCGGCGCCTCCCGCTCCGGGCCCCGCAGCCGCCGCCGCCGCCGCTGCGCAACGCTTGATCTCCGGAATATTGGCGCTGGAGGGGAGCGCCGCGGAGACGCGGGCGCTTGGGCAGGGGGCGGCGGCGGCGCCTGGCCCGGGGACAGGGACCCGACTCCCGCGGCTCTTCCGGCCTCAGCGACAACAAAAACAATCCCCGCCGCCGCCGCCGCCACTGCCAGCTGGAACGGGAGCGGGAGCCAGTGCGCGCGCCCGGCGGGCGGGGACGGGGCGCGGGGTGCGCGCGGCCCAGGGTCCCGGCTCGCGGAGGGGGCGTGCGCTGCCTTGGAGACCGGGCGCGCCGAGCCCTGCAAGGGGCAGGGAACGCAGACCCGGCTGGCGGGCGCGCGCCGGAGGGGGCAGTGCCCCGAGGACGTGCCGCGTACGCGCGCGCCCGCCCGCCCGCACTGCCCTGTCTGCCCAGGGCGGCCATCCCTGGCACACGACTTTGGGGGGGACACGTGCGGTCCTCCCAGAGTGTCCCGCCACACAGTGCGCCGCGGAAGATCGGGATTCCAGACCCCACTGATCCACAGACACAGCCTCCACTTCTGTTAGTGGAAAGTGTCCCGAGATTCACATCAGGCACCTCTCCTCCTCCCGCCCTCTTCAAACTACTTCTTTCTCCTCTCTCAGTCTCTCCTTCCTCCACTGTCCTGGGACAGAGAACACGAATCACCACCAGTGCTGCGCTTTCCCGCCATTTCTTCATCCAACATCACATACCCATTCGCCCTTTCCTCCCAAAGCAGCCGGAAAGCACCACGGAATGGACGACCGTGATGAATGATGCAGTCTCTCACCGGTCCCATGACCAGGGCCTCTGGTCAGAAAGTCACCAGTCACCTCAAAAGAGAACAGTCTTGCTTTCTCTGACGACTTCACCCTAACAGCCAAGAGCTAAGGAAGCAGTATACTTGGAATCATGGTCAGCCCAGCAGGCCTAGTCTCTCTGGGGCTTTAGTTGGGACTTAGAGTTGGAGGACATAGGCCAAGAAGCTGTTTCTAATCAGCAGAATGGGGGAGCTCACTGTCCACCAGTTAAAAAGGGGGACTTAAACAACAGAAATTAATTTTCTCATGTTCTGGAGTCTAGACATTCAAGATCAAGGACTGGTTTCTTCTGATAGCTCCTGCCCCTGTACATGTCTGTGTCCAAATTTCCTCTTCTTGTGACTCGCTTAAGGACACAGGCCATAATGGATTAGGGACCACCTTATGGACTTTTGCTTTAACTTAATTATTTCTTTAAGCACTTTATCTCCAAATACAGTCACATTCTGCACTGAGGGTTAGAATTTCAACATATGAACTTTTAAAGAAGATTTTATTTATTTACTTTTAGAGAGGAGAACGGAGGGAGAAAAAGAGGGAGAGAAACATCAATGTTTGGTTGCCTCTTGCACACCCCCTGCTGGGGACCTGGCCTGCAACCCACGCCTGTACCCTGACTGGGAATCAAACCAGCAACCCTTTGGTTCATAGGCCATCACTCAAACCACTGAACCACACCAGCCAGGACTCAACACGTGAATTTTGAGGGGGACACAATTCAGCCCCTAACATGTGTAGTGAGATATTTATTTGAGCAGCCATTAGAGCTAAATAATTTTTTAAATATATTTTATTGATTATGCTATTACAGTTGTACCATTTCTCCCCCATCATTCCCCTCCACCCTGCACACCCCTTCCCACCCACATTCCCCCCTTTAGTTCATTTCCATGTGTCATAAGTTCTTTAGCTTCTACATTTCCCACACTATTCTTGCCCCCCCATCTATTTTCTACTCACTCTCTACGCTACTTATTCTCTGTACCTTCCCCCCTCTCTTCTCCTCCCATTCCTCTGTTGCTAACCCTCCATGTGATCTCCATTTCTGTGGTTCTGTTCCTGTTCTAGCTGTTTGCTTACTTTGCTTTTGTTTGAGGTGTGGTTGTTAATATCTGTGAGTTTGCTGTCTTTTTACTGTCCTATTTTTTATCTTCTTTTTCTTAGATAAGTCCCTTTAACATTTCATATAATAGGGGCTTGGTGATGATGAACTCCTTGAACTTGACCTTATCTGAGAAGCACTTTATCTTCCCTTCCATTCTAAATGACAGCTTTGCTGGATAGAGCAATCTTGCATGTAGGTCCTTGCTGTTCAAGACTTCGGATACTTCTTTCCAGCCCCTTTTTGCCTGGAAGGTCTCTTTTGAGAAATCAGCTGACAGTCTGATGGGAACTCCTTTGTAGGTGACTGTCCCCTTATCCCTTGCTGTTTCTAGAATTCTCTCCTTCATTTTAATCTTGGGTAATGTAATTACGGTGTACCTTGGTGTGTTCCTCCTTGGGTCCAACTTTTTTGGGACTCTCTGAGCTTCTTGGACTTCCGGGAAGTCTATTTCCTTTGCCATATTGGGAAAGTTCTCCTTTATTATTTGTTCAAATAAGTTTTCCACTTGTTGCTCTTCTTCTTCCCCTTCTGGGACCCCTATATTTCGAACGTTGGGATGTTTAAAGATGTCCTGGAGGTTCCTAAGCCTCTCCTCATTTTTTAAAATTCTTGTTTCTTCCTTGTTTTCTGTTTGGTTGTTTCTTTCTTCCTTCTGGCCCACTCCATTGATCTGAGTCCCAGTTTCCTTCCATCACTATTGGTTCCCTGTGCATTTTCCTTCATTTCACTTATTGTAGCCTTCATTTGTTCATCTAATTTGTGAACAAAATCAACCAATTCTGTGAGCATCCTGATCACCAGTGCTTTGAACTGTGCATCTGATAGGTTGGCTATCTCTTGGTCGCTTAGATGAATTGGCTCTGAAGCTTTGATCTGTTCTCCCGTTTGAGCCTTTTTTTTTTTTTTTTTTTTTTTGATCTGGTCGAGGCTGTTATGCATACTGAGGGGCAGAACCTTAGGTGTTCACCAGGCCAGCGCAGCTCAGTCGCTGAGTTATGACGCTATATGTGGGGGCGGGGTCCAAGAGGGAACAATGGTGCTTCCTCTGCTCTCTCTTGGATTCCAGTCCCTTCCACCACCTCTCCTTCGCCTGGATTATCTGTGTGCGAATGTGGGACCACTTGGTCAGCCAGTCACCTTGCACAGCCTCACTGGGTCTGCACAGTTGTCACCCTGTGCCCGGGTTCCACTAGCCACCACCTGCACACCTGGGAGATCTGCCAGCCGCTGCTGCCTGCTTGCCCGGGTCGCCAACCTCCACTTTTTCCTGCCTCGACTCCACCCTTCTTACCGGTCTGGATGAATGGTTGTTGAACTTCCATACAATTCAATTTTCTACCAGTTCTGATTGTTTTCTTGTTTCTAAATCTTTATTGTCCTTAATTTTGGTTGTGCAAGGAGGTACAGTGTGTCCACCTACGCCTCCATCTTGGCTGGAAGTCCAATAATTTTTGTATGTAATGATTAATAACGTGAGGGGCACACCATGGCCAGTCACTGTATTATGAGCTTCACATGTCATTGAATCTTTATAGCCACTTGTAAGGTAGATATTATTAAGGAATGTATTTGTACAGATGAGGAAACTGAAACTCAGGGAAGTTAAGGAAGTCAGGCTCTACATTATATGATATGGCAGTGAAGCATGGAAACATCTGAGTTCTATATCCTGCATTCTAGTCCTGCTAATTCCATCCCCTCCTGGTTATGGTATGGAACTTTTAATCAAGTGATCAGATTCTAGTCTACTGATACCACACTGAAAGTTCTTTCCATAGCATCATGCCACTTCTCTGTTAAACCAAATATTAATTAAAAACAATAATAGCAAACAGAAAGTTTAAAGGGGAGGAAGTATTCATTAAATGAGCAAACTGGTTCAGAGCTAAGAGGAAAAGAACAACCAACTAGAGGACAAGTTCTGTGTTACAACTAGTGGCCACCTCCCTTCTTCTCTACTCCAGGCTGAATTCTTCCTGCAGTTGAAACAGTGCTGGTGGCTGCCAACCTGGTTTGAGACTGCCTTTCCCACTCTGACTTCCTAACAAAGTTTCTCCATATTATATCTGGTACCATAAGCAGAGACCATAGCACGTTTCCTGTATTGAAAATAGCCTCGGAAACTTGGGTATGAAATGTATTTACTCCACAGTTTCAGTCGGACAGCAATGCCTCAGTCTCTGTGTCTCTCACCCTGTCATTCTTGATCGCTCTGACGTTGTCATTCCAAAACTCACTCCCACACAGGTTCCCCCTGTTGCTTTCCTAAAGACCCTTCTGACTGAGCCCTCCCTCCCAAACCAAAGTTCTATAGTCAATAAACTCCCCTAAACCTCAGCCTGTTCAGCAAGCCCTCCCTCCATTTCCTGCTGTGGCTGAGCAGAAGCTGTGCCCCAGAATACCACTTCCCCCTCAGCTCTCTCTGATGGTGGCTGCTCAATGTCCCATACCCCACACATCTACAGGACAGGGTGAGGGCTAGCTACATGGTGAGACTTGGCAACATAGTGCCTTCATCACACCAAACCTTGAGTTCTTAGTGTTACATTAAAACCGCTTGTCATCTGGCCGAACTGCCACAAGACCTCCCTCCGTGGTGTACTTAACTCAGCTCCTGGTCTCATGTCTCAGTCCAGGCCTGGCTCTCATCACATTATACATCCTTCAGGGCAGGCCTTATGCCTTGTTCAGGTATTCAGGCTTGTGTCTCTGTTGCCTACTATATTATCTGGCAACAAATGCCTAATCAGGGAAACTAATGGAATGAATGAATGAATGAGCAAGTTGTATAAACAGTGGGAACTAGAAATGGTCCAGTGGAGGTGAAATGAACCAGCCTACGTGAACTTCCAGCTTCTCCAGAGCACAGATTTTTTTCAAATCAGATGGTCCTGAGTTCAAATCACAGTTCCAAAACATACTAGCTCCAAGAACCTGGGACAAGTCCCTCCACCTCCTGCTCAAGAATGCCTTGAGGAGGAAGTTAAATCATACATATGCATATTCCTTTGTCTCTGGCACAGAGTAAGTGCCTAATAGTTACTAATTGTCTTCCCTCCCCTCCTTTCCCACAGCTAAAAGCTGCTTGCTCCACTCTTGCTGTCCTTTGAAAGACAGTGAGCTCAGGTACAAGAGAAGGGAACAGAGCTGTTGGGGACGGAGCATGTTTACACAAATCCTGTGCCTGAGCCACCTGGGGACAGGGACTTGGCTCACCCATCTGGGGGTGAGAGCCAGAACGTGCTCAGTGAAGGTTTATGAATGGAATGGAGCTTTTTGAATATGGCAATGCTCCCTAGATGGAGCCAAAAGGAGCCTTGCTAGTGGACACTGTGCCAGAAGGCAGGGTTCCAGCCAGCCACCCCACACTGTCCATGACACTCCAATGCTTGTCTGGGCCACTGGTCTCTGTTGGTGTTTTGATTTCCCTGCCTCTCCTTATACTAACTTTCCACAAGTCTGGAGTTTAGAAGTCAAGGAGGAACTTCTTTGCAGTTGATCAGCTTCACAGTTGGGCTTTCAGTCCTCTTTAGCTGGGGAACCCTTATTGAAACAAAAAGCTTCAGTGGGAGCTGAAGTGCAGCTACTCTGGTTGAGGAGGACAGGGACTTGCACGGAACACTCCTGAACTAGGCCAGCTTGCCAAGGCACGCCACCTGGCATCCAAATAGAACTTCTGTCCACCTCTGCTCCTACTCCATCGCCAGACTTGCTGTTTAGAATTTTTTATTGAGATATAATTCACATATCACAAAACATACTATTTTAAAGCGTAAAATTCAGTGGTTTTCAGTGAAGTGACGAAGTTGTGCAATCATCACTCCTATCTGATTCCAGAACGTTTTCCTCACTCCGTAAAGGAATGCTGTGTCCACCAGTAGACATTTCCCACTCCTTCCCAGCCCGCCCCAGTCTCTGGCAACCACCAATTTACTTTTTCTGTCTCTGGATTTACCTATTCTGGACATTCCATGAAACTGGAATCATACAATATATGGTCTTTTGTATCTAGTTTCTTCCAGTTAGCATAATGTTTTCAAGGTTCATCCATGTTGTATTGTAGCATGTTTCAATATTTTATTGCTTTTTATAACTGAATTGTATTTCATTGCATGTACATACCATATTTTGTTTACCTGCTCATTAGTTGATGGACATTTAATTGTTAACACTTTTTGGCTATAATACTGCTGCTATGAACATTCATGTTCAAGTTTTTGTGTGGGTATACATTTTCAATTTATTTGGGTTTATACCTAGAAGTAGATTTGCTGGGTTATATGGTACCTCTACATTTAACTTTTTGAGGAACTGTTTTCTCAGTAGTTACATGATTTTACACTCCCATCAGCTATGTATGAGGGTTATAATTCCTCACCACTCTTGCCAATACTTGTTATTTTCAGATTTATTATAGCTATCCTCATGGGTGTGAAGAGGTATTTTACTGTGAATTTGGTTTGCATTTCCCTATGGACTGATGATGTCGCACATCTATTTATGTGCCTATTCACCATTTGTACATCTTTGGAGAAATTTCTATTCAAATCCTCTGCCCTTTTTTAAATTGGGTAATTTATATTTTTTATTACTGAGTTGTAGGTAGGAGTCCTTTATACCTTGCAGATATTAAGTCCCTTATCAAATACATGATTTGCAAAACTTTTCTCCCATATTGTAGAATGTCATTTCACTTTATTTATGGTGTTCTTTGAAGCACAAAAACTTTTGATTTAAAAGTTCATCTTTTCTTTGATTACTTGTGCTTTTTTTTTGTTATTATAGCTAAGAAACCTAATCCAAAGTCATGAAGAATTATTTCTATGTTGTCTTCTAAGAGTTTTATAGTTTTAGCTCTTACATTTAGGTTTTTGATCTACCTGGAGTTAACTTTTATATAGGATGTGAAAGAGGTTCAAATTCATTCTTTTGAAAATGGATAGCCAGTTTTCCCATCACCATTGATGAAGACTACTTTGTCCCCCAAACAAATGACCTAGGGCCCTTGTCAAATCAATCAACTGCAAATGTATGGATTTAACTCTGGATTCTCAATTCTATTCTGTCAGTCTTTTGTCTGTTATGCTATTATCACACTGTCTTGATTACTGTAGCTTTGTAGTAAGTTTGAAATCAGGAAGTGTAAGTCCTCCACTTTGTTCTTCTTTTTCAAGATTGTTTTGGTTATTCTGGGTCTCTCGACCCAGTTCATTTGCATATGAACTGTAGGATCAGCTTATCTATTTCTGCAAGAAAAAAAAGCAGTAGGAATTTTGATAGGAATTGCATTGAATTAATAGGTCACTTTGGGGAGTATTGCCATACTAACAATATTAAGTATTCCAACCCATGAACACAGGATATATTCCACTTAGTTAGCTCTTCTTTAATTTCTTTCAACAATGTTTTATAGTTTTCAGAAAACAAATCTTACACCTCTTTGGTTAAATTTATTCCTAAGTATTTTATTCTTCTTGGTACTGTTGTAAATGAAATTTTTTTAAATTTCATTTTGTGATTGTTCAATACAAACTCTTTTTTATATTAATTTTGTTTCTACAATATTCCTGAACTTGTTTATAACCTGTAGCAGTGTAGTCGTGTGTGTGTGTGTGTGTGTTTTAGTGTTTTCTATGTGTAAGATCCTATTATTTGTAAACAGAGATAGTTTTACTTCTTTTCCAGTATGGATGCCTTTTCTTGAATACAAGCAACCTCTTTTATAGTTTGCCAGGAGCTTTCTACATATTCATAGTCTAGGAGCCAGGGATAGAGAGACTTGGCAGCTGTATCTGATTTTGCCATTTCTGTCAATGAGATGGCATAGCCAGCAAGGGGGGCAATGTAGGAGGCTTTGACAAACAAATCAATTGGTATGTCTGCTTTTACTTTCAGCCTTTATGTATAGCACAGTTTTAAGACAGAAAATTGATTTTTTTTCTTCCTTCTTCAAGATGAAAAAAGGGAATGAATTAGAGAATAAGATAAACCTGGACTCCAATTCTAATTCTATATTCAAATTTCAATTCTATAGGCCATGTAACATTAAGTCACCTCACCTCTCAGATCCTCAGCTTCCTCATCTGTAAAAATGGAGATGACACTAACTGCTTCATAGGGTTATTGAGAAGAGCAAAGAAGATAATGAATGAAAAGTATCTAACAGTGCCTGGAACTTAGAAAGGGCAAAAAAAAAAAAAAAAAAAAAAAAGCCCAATCCTCTTGACTTTCTCCCTAGTCCTGAACAAGTCTCCTTTATCTGTAGGGTGAGGAGAATAACTAATTTTTAAAAGATTTTTTTTTTTAATACCCAGAGTAGTTCAAAGAAGGAAGGGTTCTCAGGAAGTGGTAAGCTCCAGGCTCTGGGGGTGTTCAAGAATGTTTGAGACAATGAAAAGTTAAGGTCAGATGACTTTTGTAGCTCCTTGGAATCCATTAAATTATGTGAACATATTTATTGACTCACGTGTTATTGGATTCAGTCAGCAGCTGTTTACCAAGCACTGACCTGCCTGACCCTGTGCCCGATCATGGAAACACGAGTGCGAGCCAGAGAAGCAGGGCTCCTGTCCTAATGGAGCTCACGGTCTTGAAGTGAGACTAACAAAAAAGAAAATCTAAACCAAAACAAAGAAATAAGAGACAAATTTTGATGAGAGATGTAGGACAAATAAACAATGATAGAGAGTACTTACGGAAGGTAATTTTAGAGAAAGTGGACAGGGCTAGCCCCTCTGATATAGTGACACTTGTACTGAGAATTTTTGGTGGTTTCAAAACATGGCCACAAATTCTTTGACATTTCACCCATGAAGAGATGAAATCTATAACCCCTCTCTTTGAATATGAGTAGGCTTGTGATCAATTTGACCAATGGAAAACTGCAGAATTGATGCCATGTGACTTCCACAACTAGGTTGTAAAAGGTCCTGCAGTTTTTACCTTGCTGGCTAGTGCCTTCTCTTTGGGAGCGTGGAGATGCCACATAAACAGTCTGACTACCCTGAGGCCACCATATTAAGAAGCTGGAGGCCACATGTAGGTGCTCCAGTTGACTGTCCCAGTTAAGACCAGCTTTCCAGCTCTTCCTGCTAAAGGGCCAGACATGAGTAAAATAGCCTCGGGGTGATTCCTGCCAACAGCCCTTTGAGTCACCCCCATCTATTTGAGTCTTGCAGAGCAGAGACAAACCATTTCCCTTATTCTTTTTCTGAACTCCTGATCCACAGAATCCATGAGCATCATAAAATGCTTGTTTCTTTTTAAAATTAAGATATTCTTGACATATAACATTAGTTATAATATGTGCATACAACATGATCTGATATTTTTATATATTGTGAAATGTTCACTACAATATGTCTAGTCAACATCCATCACCAGAGTTACACATTTTTTCCTGTGATGAAAACTTTTAATATCTACTCTCTTAGCAACTTTCAAATATACAACACACTTTTATTAGCTATAGTCGCCATGCTGTACATTACATCCCTAAGCCTTATTTATTTTAGAACTAGAAGTTTATAACTTTTGATCCCTTTCATCCACTCCACCCACACCTCCCACCCTGCAACTCTGGAAAACAGCAGTCTATTCTTTGTATCTATGAGTTTGTTTAAATTCCACATATAAGTGAGATCACATGATATTTGTCTTTCTCTGTCTGCCTTATTTCACTTAGCATAATGCCCTCAACGTCCACACATATTCCCACAAATGGCAAGATTTCCTTCTTTTTAATGGGCTAAATAACGTGCACATATGTGTAACCTCACATTTTTGTTTATCTATTGATCCATGGATGGACATAGGTTACTTTCATGTTTTGACTAACATGAGTAATGCTGCAATGAATATAAATGTGTACACCCATGCAGCATTGTGAGTTAGTGTTTTCATTTTCTTTGGCTAAACACCCAGAGGCGGAATTGCTGGATCCTATGATAGTTCTATTTTTAACCTTTTTAGGAGCCTTCATCCTGTTTTCCATAGTGGCTGCACCAATTTACATTCCCACCAATAATGCACAGTGTTTCCTTTTTTTCTTCATTCTTGCCAATGCCCGTTATAAAATGGTTGTTTCTTTTTGCCACTAATGTTGGGGGTAATCTGATACCCAGCAATAGATAACAACAACAGATCAGTTTTTCCTTTTCTTCCCCAATTTTTAATCTCCCTCCTGCTATTATAAATGACTGAAGACATGAAGATATTAAATGTTGTAAAGAGGAGAAAAAGGAAGGCAATGAAGAGAAATGAGCAGGTGGAGATGGGAAAGGTGGTGGGAGATGTTGAGGAGGAGAAGCATGAGACAGAAAAGGAAAAGAAAAAAGGGAAGTGTGTTTTCCTGATACCAAAGCAATGTGTGTTGTGGGGAGAAGACAATTAGATTCTTGTCCTGAAGTTGTAGATAGCAGAAAATCTCGAAGGCAGGGACCTTGCTTCATTTATTTCTGTATCCCTAGTATTTAGTCCATAGCATAAGACCTTTGTACTTGCAGTCCGAGACAGTTAACAGAAGCATCTACACGTGGCCTTTTCAGCATAGCAGCCTCAGAGCGATCAGACTTCATACATAGCTGATCGGAGTTCCTAGAAAGTGTTCCAGTAAGCAAAGTAGAAACTGTATGAGCTTTTATGACCTAGCCCCCGAAGTCATATTGTACCACTTCCACCACTTTATACTGGTAAAAGCAGTCACTAACCCACCATAGTCTAGGGTAGGGGATGCAGACCCTGCCGTTTAATGAAAGGGATGTAAAAAAAAATGATTGCCATACTTTAAAACCACCACAGTTGCTATGGTTAAGAAGCTTAGAAGGAGAGAAAGATGACTTAAAATGGAAAACTAGGAGATTTGGAGACTTTTCAGTGCTTAGTCTCTTTTCTAGACAGCCTGTCTGGTAGAGGAAAATATTTTACTGAAATGAGAAGGGAAGATCAAAAGTTCTATTGTGGATCTGTTTAGTTTGAAATGCCTATTAATTACCTGAGAACGGCTGTCAAAGTGGCAACCTTATATGTAAGTCTGGAATTAAGAGGCCTTGTCTGGGCTGGATACATAAAGTTGGAAGTCAGGTTAAAGAGTATTATTTACCGAACGTTTGTTAAAGACATGAGGACAAATTTTATTCAAGAGTGTTGCAACAGGGGAGAGAGCCTGAGCTCAACTCTGAATACAGCAAAGACAGCTGGGAATTTACAGCCAATAAGCAAAGGGAGGGTGTCAATTAAAGGAAAGTTACTAAGAAGAGACATCAAGGATGGGGGATTCTTGCTAAACTGGCATAGCAGGATTCTTGCTGGAGACAAGCCAAGGATGAGACAACAAAGGTGGTGGATTCTCACTAAAATGACTTCGTGAGATTCTTGTTGAAACTGACTAAGCAGGTAGAGAATAGGACCCAAGGATGAAGCCTAGTTAAAAGAGGGCTCAGAGGAGTCTGTCTAAGTTAGGTCAAGGAGACAGTCTTTGTCAGCCATCAGGTGTCCAAAACCACTAGATGTAGATAAGATCACCGAAGGAGGGAAAAGACAAGAGGTAAAGAATGGAGTCCTGAGTCACTCCAACATTTGGAGGTTGGCCTGCCAAGAAGCCAGCAATGGATACTGAGAAGCATCAGCCAATGAGATGGAAGAAAACCAGGAAAGGGGTGTATTACTGAAGCTCACAAAAGAAAATATTTCAAGAAGGAAGTGGTTAACCATGTTGATAACTTCCTAGAGGTCAAATAAGATGACAACAGAGAAATGAATTTGGCAAAGCTAGAGGTCAGTGGTAGCTTTGACAAGGGCAGATGTACCCTGCTACATTAAACTTATTGTACTGTAATACATAAGAGCAGTTCAGTGGAGTGAAAAGGTTGAAAGGCTGATTGGCATGCTGCCGCCAATCATGCATTGGCATGATAGAAAGTTAAGTAGCAGAGAAAGCAAATATAAATGACCTTTCCGTAAGTTTTGCTATGAATACAAGTAAGTGAAATGGTAGCTGAAGAGAGATGTATCAAGAGAGGGTTTCGCTTGTGTGTCCGTGTGTTTTAAGATGAGAGGTAATAAGGGATGTGTGTTTGGTGATGGAAATGATCCAGTAGAGAAGGAGAAATTAATGAGGCAGCAGTGAGAAGAAATTTGATCCTTGGGAAGGCAGATGGATGTGAAATATAGTGCAGACCTAGGTGAAAAAGCAGAGACTATGGATCGAGGTATTTCAGAGAAGTTGATAGATTAGGTGGGAGGAAGATGAACCTGAATGCCTCTATTTTCTCAATGAGGTCATATGAAAATGAAGTGGAGGGAGTATGTTGGAGGTTTGAAAGGAGAAGAAAGGGTAACATTCGACAGTTGGAAACCAAAACTACTGGGGGAGTAGGGCAGAATTGCTGGGCAGTACTGCGTGCTCATTTAGGCTGTGTAGTCGGAAATTTCAGTTAAGAGTGATTCTCTCCAGACATGCCCAGCTGCTGAGGTACAGACATAGACCACTCAGTTAATTGGGTGTGTGAGGATTTGGAATTTTGTCAGTGAGTATAATGAAGGGAAAGTGACAAGGGAATTAAGAATATTTACAATGTAGTGATTATGATGATGTATAATGGAATCTAGACTGGGAAAGAAAAAATGAGAACATGAGAAGGGTGAGATAATTAGTGAAAAGTGATGATGCTGATGGATTAGAGGACCCTGTGAGGTTCTGATTCAACAGTAGGAGATCTATTCATATCATTCCCTACAGTAGCAGAATAAAGGGGGGAAATCATACAATTATCCTAATAGATGTTAAAAAAGCATTCAGGCAAATCCCACACTCACTTTTGTTAACACAGGCACACACACACAAATACAATGATTAGTAAGCTGCAGATAGAAGGAAATTTTCTGCCCTGACTGGGGTGGCTCAGTGGATTGAGTGCCAGTCCACAAACCAAAAGGTTGCAGGTTCAATTCCCAGTCAGGGCACATGCCTGGGTTGCAGGCCAGGTCCCAAGGTGGGGGCATGTGAGAGGCAACCGGTCAATATATCTCTTGCACATCAATGTTTCACTCCCTTTCTCCCTCCCTTCCCCTCTCTCTAAAAATAAATAAATAAAATTAAAAATAATAAAAAAGAAAGAAATTTTCTAAATGAGTTTATAAATATCACTAAGTGAGTTATATATAAAGTAGTTTTAATAGTAGCTAGCACAGCCAGCTCAGTGGCTTGAGCACTGGTCTATGAACAGAAAGGTCACTGGTTCAATTCCCAGTTGGGGCACATGCCTAGGTTTCAGGCCAGACCCCCAGATGGGAGCATGCAGGACCCAGTTGAGGTACCTCTTGCACATGGCTGTTTCTCTCCTTCTCTTTCTCCCTCCTTTCTCCTCTCTCTAAAAGTGAGTAAATAAAATGTTTTTTAAAAGTACTTTAAAAAATTTAAAAAACAGTAACTAGCACAAAGTAAACATATAATAACTTCTGCTATTATCACTATCATTATCATTATTTTTCATAATGTGATAAAAAGCATCTATCGAAAACAATAGACAAGCATCGTGCTTATAGTAGAGGTTCCCCATCAAGGATGCTCACACTACAACTCCCATAAAGGCAATCATCCAGAGCTAAATAGGTGTGTAAAAGTTATATGCAGATGTGTTCTATTAAATTAAGTACTTTACATTAAATACAGATGTACCCTGTTACATTAAACTTGTTACTGGAATGTGTATGAGCTGCGCTGCCCGTGCAAGAAAGGAGCGTGAAGAGTCTCCAAGAAAGTATTTGGTGGTTACTTAGCTTGCACGAAACTCACCTTATAGAAACTATTAATATCTTGGTTGCCTGGTCAGGACATTTCTATGGGACCAGGGGAGGTCAGCTGCAGAAAATCTTTTCCATGACGTCTTGCTGTCTGCTGAATGAAGCAACTCTAAGTAAACAATTTATTTAGATAATACATTCATGCTTCTGGTAATTGAAAGCCTATCCATCAAATTGCTTGCTACAATAAAAATGGCAAACTACAATAACATTAAAAACAAGGAAAGCACGCCAATGATCATTTCTACTAGTCAATATCATACTGGAATATTTAACTATTAATGAGAGACAAAAAAAAGAGATGGTATAAATATTGGGGGAAAAGACTCAATAGCTGAAGATGAAAGATACCCCCTAATTGAACCAACTGAAAAATTATTAGAATAAGACAAGCAGTTAATGAATTAGTTACATATAAAATTACCATATAGAAATCAATAGCTTTTCTACAGACCAGTGATAACTTATTAGAATATGTCATGGAAAAAAAATCAATTCACAATTGCTGAAAAATCTATAAAGAAGCAAGAAATAAACTTGACAAGAAACATGAAAGTCCTATATGAATAAAATTATGGAGTTTTACTCTAAGATATAAGAAAAAGAGCCAAATAAATAAAGACATGTAGGAGACCATTTATTTTAAAGATGTCATTTCCACTCATATTAATCTATTTTTAAATGAAATTTGGCAGGTTGACCAAAAAATGTAAGGATAGCCAAGAATATTGACCAAGTAGGAGGAAGGACTTACCTTAACAGATATCAAAATATGCTTTAGAGTATTACTGACCTCAAAATATATGAGCATAAAAAAATAGGGAGTCCAGCTCTGGCTGGTGTGGATCAGTAGATTGAGCGCCGGCCTGCGAACCGAAGGGTTGCTAGTTCAATTCCCAGTCATGGGCATATGCCTGGGTTGCAGGCCAGGTCCCCAGTGGAGGGTGCACAAGAGGCAACCACACACTGATGTTTCTCTCCCTCTCTTTCTCTCTCCCTTCCCCTTTCTCTATAAATACATACATACATACATACATACATACATAAATATTTAAGAACAATAGAGAGTCCAAGGCCAGATTCTTTCTCTCCCTCACATATTTCATTTCTCTCTATGTATATATTTTATTTATCTATCAGAATTTAGCACATGAAAAAAGATGACATTTTAAATTAAAGAGGGAAATAATGGCTAGAACAAATGTTGGGACAACTGGCTATCCATTTGGGACAAATAATATATTCTAATGCCACAGCATTTGTCTTTCTTTCTCTTACTTATTTCACTTAGCATAACACCCTCAATGTATTATGAGGTATTGACATAATACCTTCAACGTCCATGTTCTTGCAAATGGTGAGTTTCATTCTTTTTATAGCTAAGTAGTATTCCATTCTGTATATACATATCTTTTTGAATTAGTATTTTCATTTTCTTCAGATAAATACCTAGAAGTGGAATTGCCAGATCATATGGTAGTTCTATTTTAAATTTTTAAAAAAAAATTTATCTATTTTTAGAGAAGGAAAGGGAGGGAGAGAAACACTGGTCAGTTGCCTCTTGCATGCACCCCAACCGGGGACCTGGCCCGAAATCTAGGCATGTGCCCTGAACCAGGAATCAAACTGGTGACCTTTCATTTTATGGGACCACACCCAACTAACTGAGCCACAGCAGTCAGGGCTTATTTTTAATTTTGTTGATGAACCTCCATACTGTTTTCCATAGTGGCTATACCAATTTGCACACATTCCCACCAAAAGTGTGCAAGGGTTCCCTTTTCTCTCATCCTTTTCTCTCATACTGACACATGTTATCTCTTGTCTTTTTGATGATAGTCATCCTAATGTGTGAGGTGATATCTCATTGTGGTTTTGAGTTTATAGGTTTTTCTCTTGACCTGTTCAGTTTTCCTAGGAAAGATTTTCCAGTCTACAAACTGGGAGATATAAACTTGGCTGCCAGTATTTTCAAAACTGAGTGAGAAGAGGAGGCAGAGGGTCTCACTATTCAGTATACAGACTTTCACTTAATCTTCTGCTGGAGCCTAGTTTGCCATAGGATTGCAAGAAACAATACAAAGGACTGTAAACTGAAATTGATTGAACAAGGTGAGTGGTAAAAGATGAAGTCAGAGAGTAGGTGATGGACATGTAGATAATTAGGCTTTGTAGACATGTGAGGAACTCTGAATAAGTTGGAAAACCATTAAAGTGTACTGAGCTGAAGTAATAGAGCCTTGAGCTTTAAAAGAATCACCATAAACTCTGGGGCTGTGAGAGTGTTATAAGTTGAATTGTGTCCGCCCCTCCTCCCAAAAAAGATATGTTGAAGTCCTAACCCCCAGTATATCAGATTGTGACTTCATTTGGAAATAGAGTATTTGCAGATGGAGTCAAGTTAAGAGGAGGTCATTAGGATGAGTCCTAATCCAGTATGACTGATGTGCTTATGAAAAGGGGAAATTTGGACACATACACAGACATGGGTGGACAAAAGACTGTAAAGTGACACAGGGAAAACACCTTGTAAAGATGGAGGGTTGGAGTGATGTATCTACAAGGCAAGGAACATCAAAGGATGCCCACAAAATGCCTGAAGCTAGGAAGAGACAACAATGGCTTCCCCTGCAGGCTTCAGAGGGAGCATGGTCCTGAGGACACCTTCCAGCCTCCAGAACTGTGAGACAACAAATTTCTGCTGTTTTAAGCCTCCTGTTTTTGACATTTTGTTACAGTCACCCCAAGAAACTAATACAGGGAGCAAATGCCCCATTTTCATGCCTAGGGGAGGAATAGCCTAGCCACCAAATAAAGACACTATGCAGAATGGGTGAGCATGGATAGAGAAGTGTGGTTTCTCCTTGTTCAATAGGCAGACTTCCAATGAATCTCCCTTTTTCTAGTAAGGCACCTCTCTGGTTCCATTGCTCCACAAACTAAACCTCCAGACTCTTGCCAGGGAGGCACAATCCCCTGACAGGTTCAAGATTGTAGAGGGCACCTGAAGGCTAATGAAACTTTATAGAGCCTTTTATCTAATCCCTTGCCTTCATCCCATTCTTCTCCCTGGGTCTTTCTTCCTGGGTTTCTGGGTCCTCTAGAACTCGAGCTTAGCTGGAGTTTTGTGGCAGGAAATGGCTTGCTTCTCATTAGCACCACCTCTGCAGACACTTGGTATGCAGCTTTCTCAGCTCTGCTAATTTTTCCACTTGGCTTTCCATCTTATCCTCTGATGTCTCCTCTCCCACTCTTTTTATCCTTGTGGGTTCATTCACTTGCTCTTATTTTTGTGGGGCTCCAAGAAGGAAAAGAGATAAACCCATGTGTTCAAACTACTATTTTTCCTTCTAAACAAAAATATTTGGAGTCCATCAAATGGATAGCACTATTCTAGGCTCTGGGACCAGAATTTCAGGAGAGATGTGAGTTCTTCCCTTGAGAAGCCACATTCCTTGGAGTTCTTGGTGCCTTTGGTACTCCAGAGTATCTCATTTTCTTTTTCCCGGAGGCTAGAACTGGGCCAGCAGTATTTCTGCCTGATCCACTCATCCAATTTCCCAGCTACTTGACTGTGGAGGCATTTTCTATTTGCCAAGGATCCAACTCAGGTCGACTCCTCCCTGTTGTTAAGCCTTATGTGCCCATGATAGCCACACAGGAGGATGTATGCATAACTGTATTAAGTCCCAAAAGGCTGGTAGTTATGAAAAGGACTCTCTAAATTCTGTGGGAAAACTATTTGGAAACGTTGGGCTGAGAGTATGTATATGGAGTGGGTAGGGGTGAATTGGGCCACAAATTTTAATTTTTATCATTTTCCACACATCCTGTTGTTTCTGAATCTGCCAAAGGCAGTGCTAATAATAACTGAAAACATTTTAATATTGTTTATTTGAAGCCAGTACTTTCTATATTAACTTACAAAATAAATAATTATATATTAACGACATAATCTTCAGCAATCCTATGAAGTAGGTGCTACCATTATCTCCAATTTACCCTTAAAGAAACTGAAGCACAAAGGAGTTCATTACAAGGCTAAGACGAAGGGAGTTGAATCTAGGCGTTCTAACTCCAGAGCCCAAATGCTTAGCCACTACACATGCAACCTGCCTTAGAGCCAGATCGTATTTTACTTTCTTCAACTCATTAGATGAAGATTTTAGGAAACCAAGCCTCAGAATCCAATCAGAATCTTCCCATGCTATTTATTTACTTATTTATTTATTTATTATCAATTTGAGAGAGAGAGAAATGTCGATTTGTTGTTACACTTAGTTGCACATTCATTGGTTGCTCCTTGTATGTTCCATGACTGGAGACTGAACCCCCAACCTTGGCTTATCAGGATGAGGCTCTAACCAACTGAGCTACCTGGCCAGGGCCTCCATACCTTTTATTTATTATTAGGTTGAACACCCAGACCATATCTTGATGGTAACCTCACTGAGGTTAGCCTTCTGCTTAAAAACAGGATTCCTTAACCATCTAAATAGTCCTGAACCCCAAGGTGGTACTGCTTCTCTACAGCTGGGGTCAGCGATGCGGTGGATGCCTGCAAGAGTCTCTGGGTCCTGAAGTACTTGGAGTGGGTTGCAGTTCCAACAAGAAGGAAGGGTCGTTCTGATAATTTTCATTGTTTTCCCAGGGGCAGAGTTTGTGGGCCCACAGTGAAATTCCATTACAATTTCCTTTTTTCTTATTTGGGACATAGAGGGGAAATTCTTTTATTTATCTATTTATGGATGTGTCCATTAAAAAAATGTTGAGCATGGGCATAGTGGGCCTTAATCAAGGCTACCATAGCCAGCTTGCAAAAGTTGGAGCAGGGCAGCAGGGTGGAGGAATACCTCCTGAGGCATAGAAAATCTGGCCTGAGACTAAATCTCCAGTAACTCCCAAATCTAGCAGCCAAATTCTAAAGTGGAGAGAGATTTTTTACAGTCTGGAAATCTGGGAACTGGCTTGAAACATAAAGTGTTTACTAAATCATTGCTGATGCTCAGAGTCCAAGCTCTGCTGAAGCGAAAGTCCTGATCCACCCTCAAACCATTTGGAACCAACCAAACAAACAAGCAAACAAAAACAAAAGAACATTTGAAACCAGTAGTGAAGTGATTCTGACTAAAACTGCAACAAAGCTCAGACCCCGCTCAGCTACAGGGTAGATTGACTAATTTCTGCCACACTAATGACCTGACAAAAATGGCTTTGCTCTTTTCTATTTATGTTGGTCTGCAGGTCTTTTATACAAAAACATGTAATTATAAATTATGAGACACATGCAGAACTGAAAAAATAGAAAGAACCATGGTTAAGAATGGAAATATTGCTAGAAGCAGATAAAGTGGTAGCTCAGATTTAAAATGATCACTCTTTTTTATTATTTTTAATTATATTTTATTGATTATACTATTAAAATTGCCCCGATTTTTCCTCCTTCCCTCCCTCAACCCAGGACCCACCACTCCCTCAGGCAATGTCCACACCATTGTTCACGTCCATGGGTCATGTGTATAAAATGATCAAACTCTTTTTTTAAAAAAGATTTTATTTGTTTATTTTTGGAGAGAGGGGAAGGGAAGAAAAAGGGAGGGAGAGAAACATCAATGTGTGATTGCTTCTTGCGTACTCCCTACTGGGGACCTGGCCCACAACCCATGCATGTGCCCTGACTAGGAATCAAACCAGTGACCCTTTGGTTCTCAGGCTGGTGTACAATCCACTGAGCCACACTAGCCAGGGCAAAATGACCAAACTTTTTAAAATAGCAATGATAAATATGTAAAACTTCTAGTGGAAAAGGTGTAAAAATGCATGCACAGGTGGGGATTTCAGCAGAGAGGTAGAAACTTTAAAAAAGAATCAAATGGAAATGCTAGGAATGAAAAATAAAACGTAAGAAATGAAGAATGATTTTCAGTGGGCTTAACAGCAGACTGAACCCCACAGAGGAAGGAATCAGCTGCCTGAAGACAGGCCAGTATAATCCAAATTAAATTATCCAAATTGTCCAAATTAAAATACAAAGAAAAAAAGAATTAAAAGTATAAAATAGAGTATCCAAGAACTGAGACGATATTAAATGTTCTCACATATGTGTAATTGGAGTCCCAGACAGAGAAAATCAACAACAAAAAAAGTATTTGAAAAAATAATAGTTGAGAAATTTCTAAATAAATGAAAGATAAAAGACACAGACCCAAGAAGTGTGCTATAACCCTTCAGATTGCTAGCAAGATAAATATGTATAAAACCACACTTAGACATAATGATGTCAAACTACTGAAAGCCGAAGATAAAGACAACATTGTAAAAGCAGCCAGAAAAAACACATTGCATACAGGGGAGCAATGATGCAGAGGATGGATGACATCAGAAATGGAGGCCAAAGACCATAACATCAGCTTTAAAGTGACAGAAGAGAAAAACAAAAGCATTCTTCAAAAATGAAGATAAAATAAAAACATTTGCAGGCAGACAAGAACTGAGAGAATTTGTTTCAGGAAGACCTGCATTGCAAGAAAGTATAGAAGCTGATGGGAAATGATACCAGATGAAAATTCAGATCTGCAGGAAGAAATGAAGAGTGCCAGAAATGGTAAATATCGGGATTCAGTATAAAAGACCCTTTCAGAAATGACCTCTAATTATGTTTATAGATGTATATGTTATGTGTTGTGTATAATGTATTGTGGGATTTATAAATATATAGCAAGGACTCTAAGGGCAGAGGTGGGTAAATGAAATTATACTCTAGCAAGTTTTCTTACATTATTCCTAAATGAGTACAATATTGTTTGTAGGTAGACTGTGACAGCCATTCCTTGATTAACAGTGATAATGTGTAAGTCTCATTTGTGTTCATGAGAAGGAAATATTACAGCACTGCTGTGCCACATGTTTCATTTTGTGATTTTTTTCCAAGTATTACTGGTAGCATCTGCCTTGTTTATCAAACATATCCTTATGTTGGGAACTCACATCTAACAGCCTCCTAAAAACTTGGCATTTCTAACAGAGTTGATACCTTTTAATAAAATAACAAGGTCACACATAACATAAAAAAGAAATATCCTAGAACAGTGGAAATAGCACTGGACTTGGAATTAGAAAGACTAGAGTTGAATCTTAGCTAAACTGTTAATTAGCTATATGATCTTAAATGATAAACCTGTTTTCCTTCTTTGGGTCTTAGTTTCCCTCTATAAACATGGGGATAATAATAGTATTGACTTTGTAGGTTTGTTGCGTTAATTAAATATTGTATAAGAAGGGTCTAGTCTAGTGCCTGGCATATCAATTCCTTCTCAGAAATAATAGCTGAATCTGATCTGATGTCATGTGTTGGGAAAAAAAGAGATAGCAGGGAAAATCCTGTAGCTCAGAGGGAGGAAACTAAAGTATTAATAGACAGAAAAGGAAGATTAAGACTAAAAGCTCCTTGAAGACAGACATCTTTATTTCTTTATCACCTCTGTTCTTTGACTATACCTAAGTGCTCTGCTTAGAAAAAAATTTGTTGATTTGAAATGATCTTGTCAGGTCAGAAGAGCAAGAGAATTCTAGTAAATTGTAGCCCAAATGTTGCTCCTAGTGTTTGGTGACAGGAAGAGGGGAAGCTTGTTTAGGCTCAGACCGGTCTTTCTGCATCCATTTCATCATTCTGTCTTCTGGTTTAATGGTGGTGAAAGAAATTAGCACCTTTTTAAAAATATATTTTATTGATTATGCTATTACAGTTGTCCCACTTCTCCCCCATCATTCCCCTCCACCCTGCACACGCCCTCCCACCCACGTTCCCCCCCTTTAGTTCATGTCCATGTGTCATAAGTTCTTTAGCTTCTACATTTCCCACACTATTCTTGCCCTCCCTCTGTCTATTTTCTACCCACCATCTATGCTACTTATTCTCTGTACCTTTTCCCCCTCTTTCCTCCTCCCACTCCTCTGTTGCTAACCCTCCATATGATCTCCACTTCTGTGGTTCTGTTCCTGTTCTAGCTGTTTGCTTACTTTGCTTTTGTTTGAGGTGTGGTTGTTAATAGCTGTGAGTTTGCTGTCTTTTTACTGTCCTATTTTTGATCTTCTTTTTCTTAGATAAGTCCCTTTAACATTTCATATAATAGGGGCTTGGTGATGATGAACTCCTTGAACTTGACCTTATCTGAGAAGCACTTTATCTTCCCTTCCATTCTAAATGACAGCTTTGCTGGATAGAGCAATCTTGCATGTAGGTCCTTGACTTTCATGACTTAGAATACTTCTTTCCAGCCCCTTCTTGTCTGTAAGGTCTCTTTTGAGAAATCAGCTGACAGTCTGATGGGAACTCCTTTGTAGGTGACTGTCCCCTTATCCCTTGCTGCTTCTAGGATTCTCTCCTTCATTTTAATCTTGGGTAATGTAATTACGGTGTACCCTGGTGTGTTCCTCCTTGGGTCCAACTTTTTTGGGACTCTCTGAGCTTCCTGGACTTCCGGGAAGTCTATTTCCTTTGCCAGATTGGGAAAGTTCTCTATTATTTGTTCAAATAAGTTTTCCACTTGTTGCTCTGCTTCTTCCCCTTCTGGGACCCCTATAATTCGGATGTTGGGACATTTAAAGATGTCCTGGAGGTTCCTAAGCCTCTCCTTATTTTTTTTGAATTCTTGTTTCTTCATTCTTTTCTGTTTGGTTGCTTCTTTCTTCCTTCTGGTCCACTCCATTAATCTGAGTCCCAGTTTTCCTCCTATCTCTATTGGTTACCCATGCGTCTTCCTTCATTTCACTTATTGCAGGCTTCATTTGTTCATCTAATTTGTGAGCAAAATCAACCAATTCTGTGAGCATCCTGATCACCAGTGCTTTGAACTGTGCATCTGATACGTTGGCTATCTCTTGGTTGCTTAGATGAATTGGCTCTGAAGCTTTGATTTGTTTTCCTGTTTGAGCCATTTTTGGGTTTTGTTTTGTTTTGTTTTGTTTTGTGTCTGGTAACAGCTGTTTTGTACTGAGGGGTGGAGCCTTAGGTGTTCACCAGGCCAGGGCAGCTCAGTCGCTGAGTTGTGAGGCTGTATGTGGGGGCAGGGTCCGAGAGGGAATAATGGCACTTGCTCCACTCTCTCTCAGATTCCAGTCCCTTCCGCCACTTCCCCAAGCAAATTGCGCCCTTCTGGTTCTGATTTCCTTGTGGGTGGGCTTGTATACATTCTAGGACCCTGTGGGTCTCTCCAACAAACTCTCCTGTGAGGCTGGGAGTCTCTCCCAGCACTCCAACCCCCACACATGTTTTCAATGGGTGCTTTTAGGCTTTATTTCCTGGCACTGGGGCCCTGGGTTGCACAGTCTGTCTCACTGCCTGTTTTCACCTGGTTTATCTGTGCGCAAATGTGTGACCACAGTCAGCAGCCTTGTGCACCTCGCTTGGTGAGCTCATTGCCTCCCCGCTCTGGGTAACCACTGCCTGTGCGCCTGGGGTGTGTCAACTGCTGTCTGCACATGCAGGACCACTAGCCACTGCTTTTTCCTGCCCCGATCCCTCTCCACCAGCCGCCGACTCCGCCCCTCTTACCAGTCTGGGTGAATCGTTGTCAGACTTCCGTACAATTCAATTTTCTATCTGTTCTGGTTGTTTTTTGGTTCTAAATTTTTGTTGTCCTTAGTTTTGGTTGTGAGAGGAGGCACAGTGTGTCCACCTCCACCTCCACCTTGGCCGGAAGTCTGGAATTAGCACTTCTTTAGTGCCCACTGCATGCCGATTAGGGAGTTACCATGTCAGTTAATCATTGTTTTGTTTGGGGGAAATTCAATCTGAGAAAAGAACAGTGACTTCCCCACAGTATGAGACTGACAAATGGATCTCTTGATGCCAGTGTTGAAGCAGGTTCCATTGTGTCAGGTTGTGCCTCTGACTTTTGCCTCACCTGGGCCGCAGCAACAATCTCTTCACTGGTGTTCCCATCTCCAGTGTTTCTCTTCCCAGCCCATTCTCCAGACTGCAGTAAGCTAACTTCCTAAAACATCACAGTGTCTGCCTTGACTCAACATTGGTTGGCTTCTCTTTTTATTAATGTGAGTGCAAATGATTTGTTTTGCATTTAATGGTGGCAAGAATCAAATTGTTATGTGATCTTAGGAAATTATCTTCTGTTGCAAACTGACTCAAGACAATTTGCTCATTTATTAATCATATTATATTAATAAACATATTAACTATTGAGTGGGTTTTTTTAATTAATTATTTATTATTATTTTTTATCCCCATTTATCCCCTCTATACCCTCTTCCACCCCCACCGACCCCCTCTCCTCCCACAACCACCGCACTGTTGTCCATGTTGATGAGTCCTTTCTCTTTTGTTTTCTTTTAGCTCAATCCCTCTACCCCTTTAGCCCCCACTGAGTGGGTTTTTATTTGGTTGTTGTGATTGCAGGGGTGAGGGTCAGATATCAGCAGCTTCCAAAGTGAGAGATGGGCCACATCTTTCTTCCCCAAACTGTACTACCAAGCAGTGTGTTGTGTTATAGTGAAAGCAAGTCCCACACGGAAATCTGCCACATGCTCAAACATTTATAAACAAGCAGGCAAAACCAGTCATACAACTTGTAAGCTCAATGAAGTCCCAGCTCTTGGAATTTTTAGACACTTTGCCAAGTACTTTGCATGAAAGGTTTACTTTAGGTAAATAAGATAATGTTCTAGCAGCAGGATTTTAGTCAGAATATTTGTAATGCACATGCTAGTCAGAATCAGGTAACAGGATCCTTCACTAAATGGAGAGGAAAGGATTGAATAGATCTCGGCCCATAACATCAATTTGAAGAGCCTTGTTGCTGGGCTCACTAGATTTTCTTCTCTCGCTCAGACAATTCAATACAGTTCTAGCCAAACTGCATATGTTGAATTCACTTGTTTCACCCATATCTAACATCTACCCATATTTAAGAGCTTTCTAGTGTTGACTGGGGATAAAAATAGTTGAAGTTCTTGCTGTAGTTGCTACTGGAATATGGGTTATTGATTAGAATTTCTTTTTTTTTAAGATTTTTATTTATTTATCTTTAGAGGGGAAGGGTAGGAGAAAGGGAGAGGGAGAGAAATATCAATGTAGGGTTGTCTCTCGTGTGTCCCCTCCTGGGAACTGGCCTGCAACCCAGGCATTTGCCCTGACTGGGAATCGAACCGCGATCCTCTGGTTCGCAGGCCCGCACTCAATCCATTGAGCTACACCAGCCAGGGCGAAGAATTTCTTAGATACTAATAAACCACTCCTAGAGTGTATATTTCTTATTAGGTACTTCATACGTTAACTAATAGCCTCTAAGGGTTACGGTAAAACTAGTTAACAAACATATGTATAAAACTTTTTAGTCCCACCCTGACCTTTGTGACTCAGTTGGTTGGGTGTTGCACTGAAAAGCAAAAGGTCCCCGGTTTGATTCCTGGTCAGGGCACATGCTTGGAGTGCAGGTTCGGTCCTGGTCGGGGTGTGTGTGAGAGGCAACTGATCAATGTTTCTCTCTCACGTCAATGTTTTTCTCCCTCTCTATCTCCCTCCCTTCCATCTCTAAAAATAAATAAATAAAATCTTTAAAAAATACTTTCTAGTCTGAAATATTTTAATATATATGGTTAACATATAATTTTATACTATATGTTATAATATTTAATATAAGTAAGTTAAAGACAATGCAACACCTTCTCCAAGGTTCAGTTTATTTTATGTGAAAAGATAGGGTGAGCTGACTTCTAAAGTTTCTCCCATGATCCTATAAGTGGATATTAATGTAATTATAAGGATCTAGGTTAGGATCATGGAAAAACTTACTGATAATTGTTGGAATGTCATCAAGCATAAAAACCACTTTTTTAAAAAAGAAAACTCTAATATTTTCTTTAAAGAATGTATTTTTCTAAAATAGCAGCCCTTCTGCCCTGACTGGCGTAGCTCAGTGGATTGAGCGTGGGCTGCGAATCAAAGGGTCGCAGGTTTGATTCCCAGTCAGGGCACATGCCTGGGTTGCAGGCCAGGCCCCTGGTGGGGGCCACGTGAGAGGCAACCACACACTGGTGTTTCTCTCCCTCTCTTTCTCCCTCTCTTCCCCTCTCTAAAAATAAATAAATAAAAATCTTTAAAAAAATAAAAAAAATGTTTAAAAAAAAATAATAAAATAGCAGCCCTTCTCTTTCGTTCCTAATCACACCTGTCATTCTCTAATCCCCCTTTTAAAATAAACATGTTTTAAATTATTGAGGTAGAGTTGACATATAACATATTAGTTTCAAGTACACAACATAGTCACTCAGTATTTGCATATACTGTGAAATGGCCACCACAACAAGTCTAGGTAATATCTGTCACCATACAGAGTTACAGAATTTTTTTCTTGTAATGAGAACTTCTAAGATCTACTGTCTTAGCAACTTTGAAATATGCAGTACAGTATTATTACCTATAGTCACCATGCTGTACAGTACATCCCCCATGACTTGTTCTATAACTGGATGTTTGTACCTTTTGACCCCCTTCACCCATTTTGCCCACACTACACCCCCTGTCTCTGGCAACATCAATCTGTTCCCAGTTTCTGTGTGCTCAGTTTGTTTTTAGATTCCACATGTAAGTAAAGTCATATGGTATTTGTCTTTATCTGTCTGATTTATTTCGTTTAGCATGATGCCCTCAAGGTTCATCCCTGTTGTTGCAGATGGCAAGATTTCATTCTTTTTATGGCTAAAAATATTACACACACATATCTTCTTTATTCATTCATCAGTTGATGGATAATTAGATTGTTTTTGTGTCTTACCTATTAAGTTAATACTAATAAGTTAATACTGCAATGAACATAGGGGTGCATATATCTTTTCAAGTTAATGTTTTCCTTGTCTTCTGATACATACCCAGAGATGAAATTGGGGGATCATATAGTAGTTCTATTTTTAATTTTTTTGAGAAACCTCCATACTGTTTTCTATAGTGGCTGCACCAATTTACATTGCCACCAATAGTACAAAAGGGCTCCCTTTTCTCCGCATCCTCACCCACACTTCTTATTTCTTGTCTTTTGGTGACAGCCATTTTAACAGGTGTGAGGTGATAGCTCATTGTGGTTTTGATTTACATTTTCATCATGATTAGTGAATTTGAGCACTTTTTCAAGTAAGTACCTGTTGGCCATCTATATGTCTTCTTTGGAAAAATTTCTATTCCATTCCTCTGCCCCTTTTAAAATTTGATTTTATTTTGCTATTGAGTTGTAGGAGTTCCTTATATATTTCGGATATTATTTGAAAATATTTTCTCCCATTAAGAAGCTTGGCTTTTCATTTTGTTGATAGTTTCTTTTGCTTTGCGGAAGCTTTTTAGTTCGATGTAGTCCCACTTATTTAGTTCTGCTTTTGTTGCCTTTGGTTCAGGTGTCAGATCAAAAAACAAAAACAAAAAAACATTGCCAAGACTGATGTCAAGGAGCTTACTGCCTGTTTTCTTCTAGAAATTTTATGGTTTCAGGTCTATGTTCAAGTCTTCAATCCATTTTGATTTAATTTTTTGGTGTGGTGTATAGTCATACAGTTTTATTCTTATGTATTTAGCTGTCCAGCTTTCCAAACATCATTTATTGAAAAGACTGTTCTTTTCCCATTGTATATCCCTAGCTCCTTTATTGTAAATTAATTGACCCTATGTACATGAGCTAATTTGGGGGCTCTCTATTCATTTTTTTAAACATTTATTTTCTTTAAAAAAATCGTCACAGAGGATATGTTATTTTTATAATTGATTTTAGAGAAAGAGGAAGGGAAGGAGAGACACATTAATGTGAGATAGAAACCGTAATTGGTTGCCTCTTATGAGAACCCCAACCAGGGATTGAACCCACAACCTAGGTATGTGCCCTGACCAGGGATCAAACACACAACCTTTTGGTGTACAGGACAATGCTTAACCAACTGAGCAACCCAGCTAGGGCTGGGCCCTTTATTCTGTTCCATTTATCTACGTGTCTGTTTTTATGCCAATACCATACTGGTTTGATTACTGTAACTTTGTAATATAGTTTGAAATCAGGGAGTATTATGCCTCCAGTTTTGTTGTTCTTTCTCAAGATGCTTTGGCTATTTGGGGTCCATCCTCTAACCCCTTAACATTCTTTATTTTTCTTCAAAACATTTATCACTACCTGACATTACTTACTTGTTTACTTGCTTATTGTCTGTCTTCTGCTACAAGAACATAATCTCCATAGGAGTAGAAACTTTATTTAATACTGTATCCTCTATGCTTGATCCATGGTAGGACCTTGTTTCACTGGTCTATTGCTGCTTAGCAAACCACACTAAAATGTAGTGGCTCATTCACTTACCCACAATCCTATAATTTAGCTAGGCTTAGTTAGTTAGTTCCTCTCTTTGTCTCACCTTCGGTCACTCACATGGCTGCATTCATCTGGAGGCTCAGTGTGGCTGAATAGTCCAAGATGGTCAAGTCTGGCAGTTAGCCATTGGCTGAAGTGCCTGAATCTCTTCTATGTGGCCCATCCAACAGGATACTTTGGATTTCTTAAATAGTGGCAGCAGTGTGCTCAAGGTGAAAACTGCAAAGATCCTTGAGGCTTAGCCTCAGAAGCTAAGGTAACATACATTGTATATACAATGTTATACAATGTTACTTTCACTATATTCTGTTGATCAATGCAAGTAAAAAGGACAGCCCAGATTTAAGAGATTGAGAATTATACAGGAGGTGAGCAAAATCATATTGAAAAAGGGAGAACACAGAGAGCTGTGATAATTCTAACAGGCTATCACAATGTTCAATAAAGGTTTATGGAGTGAATGAATGACTATATTATGGGTATATCTTGTCTAAAATTCCATACTTCATACTCAAGATCTGCTATAATTTTGCTTCAAGAGCATAGATCTCATATCTTTCCCCTGGCACTCCTCAAAATCTACTTTGTAATTTATTTATTTGTGCACATTTTATCCTCAAAGGAATGTACCTTGTTTTGTTCTCTCTCTATATCCCATTATCTAGCAAGCATTCAGGCTCCAAAGAGCCATTATAGATCCTTACTGAGTTAAACTGAATTGAAAAACTTGACATTTTATCCCCTACCTTCCGTTCCATCATTATAAAGCCACTAGTTGAACAATTCCCTGAAAATCTTACTATCATTCATGTCTCCGTGCCTTTTCTCATTTCATTTTCTCCGCCTAAAATATGCTCCCTCTTTCTCTGTGCTTATGTCAGTGTTTCTCACTGATGTTTAGCAACCTTGGCCCTACCCTCTAAATTCCAATAGAGGTAGGGTCATTCTGACAGTCCTGTTATATCCCCTGGTTGAAAACCACTAGTAAAACCATCCTTTAGGTCTACAGTGGGAACAATATGGTTTGACCTGTCTAGTACCACCTCCTGCCTTAGAAAGGGTTGTTTCCCCCACTCCAACTATATTGTGCTTGAAGGAGTATCTGTATCCTATAAGATCCTGCCCTTCTAGGTACAGTTGAATTATCTGGCAAATCCTGAAGGGGCTCAAGCATTAACATTCAAGTAAAAATTTAATACAAAGCAGAAGTGGAGCAGAAACCCTCTGTCCTGTGATAGAATCCACTACCCTCAAACATACATATATGGGTAGAGTCTCCCTAGACTGGTTAAGGCACATGTAATTGAGACATAATTGACCAAGTTCTGAGGATGCTAAAATATCTCCATAAATACCACTGGCACCACTAAGCCATTAAGTTTCTATAGGACTTTAGGCAAACTCTGGGGCATGAAAACACTTGGGTTTAAAAAAAAATCAAAAAGCCTGAGGGGGGGGAAAACTGAATAGAGCAAGGCAGAGGAAATTGTCTTATACATTTTTCTTGGGTCATTAGCCAGAAGGGAAAGGGGATTTAAAGAGAAAACATATACATAAATTTTTTAAAGCTGCTGAATGAAAGTTTAGGGTGCTGAATGAGTGGCAGTTTGGAAATGGAATGGAAAGATGAGCCTGTACCTGGGAAACAGCTCTTCAGTCACCAGAGGAGCTGAGAGAGTTTGTTCCGATTTGGACTACAGGTGGACAGGGGTGAGCTAGGAAGGGGGAAACTTTTATTCCATGTATTTATATCATGCTGGAGTGAGTCTATATTTGGACTTAGTGACCTATATTCTCCATTTTGGTGAATGGCACCATCATCTGTCTACTCAGCTAATCCAGAAACCTGAGAGTCACACAGACCCCACTGGTTTTTGCCTCTCAAGGTTAGTCTTCCAACAAAGCCCTGTCAATTTTGCCTCTTTTTTCCAATCCATCTCCTCCTCTCCATTGTTACTATCATTGACCTACTTCAGTTCCTTATAATCTCCCACCTCGACAACTGGTCTTCCTGCCTCCAGTCTAATTCCCTTCCAAATCCATCCTTCAGATTCTACCAGAATAACCTTTCACAAACATATATCTAACCATGTTGCTCTCCATCTTAACAACCCTCCCACCCACAGCTGCCCAGTTCAAATAGTGTCTAAAAACTAAATTCTAAGTGTCTAAAATCTAAATTCTAAGCATAGCATTCTAGACTTCTTCTCTCCTGTTTAACATTCAAGCCTCCGTTTTGGTCATCCCCGCCTCCACCACACACACATACGCGCCCTCTGCTCTAGTCATACTGACCTACTTTTGGTTCCCCAAACACAACATGCTTTATCAAGCCCCTACACGTACCTGGAACGCCTTCTCCTCCCTGTGCCAGCCTGGAGAACTCCAGTTCATCTTTGAAACTCAGTTCAGGAGTCATGTCCCCCTGACTTACCCCAGGCAGAGTCAGTTGCCCCCTCTCTCAGGGCTCCACAGCTCCTTGTGCACACTTCTACCATTACACAGGCTTGTTTGCTTGCCTGTCTCCAGCCAGCAATGGACACCTGAGAATAAGACTGTATTTTATTTATCTTTATATCCTCCATATATAGCATAGGCTTAAGGTTTGTTAAATGAGTGGATGAATATTTTATAGGTACTCTAAGTTGCCAAGAGTTGCAGTAAAGAAGAGTTTGCATACAAGAAGCTGATGGTTTGCATGCTGTCATGCCTTGGCAAAAGGCCCTGGTGTCTTTTTTTTTTTTTTTTTGGTTTTGGTTTTTAGGCCATGGTATTTTAATCATTTATTACATAATTATTTATTAAATACCCAGTATGTGTCAGGTCCTGTGCCATTTTTAAAGGTCAGTGAATACTACCTTAAGCAAGAAAAACAGCCCTGGCCTACAAGTAGGACACTCTCCAAAAGAAGCTTTATAATGCTACAGGATCATAGTATGAATTTTTTAAAGCTCATTCTGGGAGGTGCAATTATTTCACTGTACTGAAAGTTTAAACAACTCTTTGAATAATTTTTAGATTAAAAAAAGTTTTTAGCGTAGATGAACTGACATGACAAAGATCTGTCACAAGGTGGCAGTATTTCTCTAGGACTAAAGATTAAGTGACCTAGGACTTTAGAAAAGTGTTTCTCACACCTTGCTCCAGAGGAATACTAGTACTAAAAATTTAACATGGTAGCCTTTCTCAATTTTCAGAAAAGGTCAACTAAAAGGTATGATTTAACCAATGTTTTCCCTCCAAACTTTCATAAGCCTTTGGAATTTGTTTTTGTTTGCCTTCAAGCAAATATAAATAGAATTTTGGAATGGGCTGAACATGTTAAATTACCTACCTTATTACTTCATAGACATGTAACATCAGAATTGCTTTTTTTATATTGATTTTGGATGATATAATTAAAGACCCTACTAGTGAAAATGTTTCCTAATTTATATGACTAGAGTGAATGTGTCAGTACTGCAAAGTATTTCCTATAGAGTACCTTACTTTCAGGTGTTCTGCCAATTAAACCCATTTGAGAATCATGATCTAATCCGTTTTCTAATTTCAAATGGAGAAATCAAGGCTCTGAGAAGCTAAATGACTTCCCTAAGGTCACAAAGCCATGTATGGGACAGGTTCAGGCTTATCCCTGCAGAGTGAACTTTCCAGATCTTGCCCTTGCTGCCATCTGTCAACTTCATAAACAAAACTTTTTGGATGATTAACCTTGAGAGTCAAGAGACAGAAAGGAGTCAAGGTGAGTCCCAGGTTTCTGACGTGGTGAATGATGGATTATGGTGCCATTCACCAAAATTGAGCATACAGACTGCTAATTCCAAATACAGACTCTCTTTGCTTGGCACAAGCTAATATATAGAGAGAATAAAATGTTTTCCCTTCCTAGCTCACCACTTCCACTCATTGTCCAAATTGGAGCTCTCTCTCTTAGTTTCTCTGGTGATTGAAGAGGTACTCTGTAAAGAGAGGAAAATGCTAATAACTTCTGAAAATGCTAATATCAGGAGTATGACCTCATTTATTCACTTCTGGAGAGGGTTCAAGAAGAATAATATAATTGTCAAGAGTCTGAATTAATTAGTTCAACCAATATTCATTGACTTCTCTACCATGAGCCAAGAGTGTTCTAAAGTGTGGTTCTCAAAGTACAGTCTCCATAGCAGCAGCATTAGCATCACCAGGCAACTTGTTAGACATGCAAACTCTGAGGCCTCACATGAGACACACTGAGTCAGAAACTCTGGGAGTGGGGTCCAACAATCTGTTTTTACTAGCCCTTCACATCATTCCGATGCATGCTCAAATTCAAGAACAATTATTCTAGAGAGTATGTTGTTAAAGAACGTGCTTGTTTCCTCAGAGGAACAGCATACAAATAGAAAATTTTAGGTAGAAGTGTTATGGGGAAACCAAAACAGGGGACTGAGGGAGAACGTAGAGGGTGCTCAGGCAAGGTCTTTCTGAGGAGTGTGAGCTCCAGAGTCAGACTGAATATTGGCTCCACCAGTTACTAGCCTTTCAGAGGTTTCGTTTCCATTTGCTAGAATTGAGATAGTAATATTACTTACCTTACAAAGTTACTCTGAAAATAAGATAATGTTTGCAAAATTCTTTCAAACGTTTCTGTCACAGGGCAACTCCCCAATGAATATTAGCCCTTCCAATATGAGGGAGGAGTGCTATAGATGTATATTTGGGAATCACCAATGTAGAAATTAATAGCAAAGTGGGTGAAATGGTGGATAGACAGATGTGAAAGAGAAAGGATGGTAGGCTCTTGGTGGTGGGGGCAGAAGTGGGTTGAGAAGTGGTGAGGAGGTGAAGAAATGTAGACCAAGAGAGAGGACTTTTATCTGAACCCAGCTAAAGACGGAAACTTGGAAGAGGAAGCCAGTGGATAGGGTGACTAACTATCCTGGTTTGCCTGGGACTGAGAGATTCCTGGGAGGTGAGTCTTTCAATGCTGAAACCCAGAGAGTGCTGGGGAAATTGGGATGAGCTGGTCACCCTAACAGTGGATAGGATCCTGGGGGGTGCAGTGGGGGTGGCAATGCTGTGAACTTTCTTTCTTGGTGCCCTCTGATCTCCTCCTTAAGTACCTTCCAGTAGCATGACTGGCCTGGACGCCACAGGGCGAGGGAGCTCCGGAATGCAGCGGGGGAGAAGCCATCCTTGCCTAGATGGAGCAGGATAGGAAACACGGAGGATGGACCCGGAGGGGCAAAACGATAGCAACCAGCGCAGTGACAAGGGAGTAGAATTGTCTGGGATTAGTCTGACTCTGTACCTTTTATTCTTTTCCTGCCTCATCCAAAGAGCCTAGGAGAAGGATGGATGCGTGGGTGTTTTCTGCATCCTCGAATTAACCTTTATCTGAGCAGCTCACAAAACTTTCCTGTTTTTGATGTTCACTGGTATGAGTGCCATGTACAAGAAGGAGCGGGTAGGATGTAGCTGCTCCAGGGATGGAGGTCCTGGAGGAAATCCTCCCGGGCACTGGACATTAGTACCGGACAGGAATGCCTTCTGGTACTCAGGGATCTTCTCACAGCACACTTCCAGCCTGGAGCAGGAACTTACTTACTCCTCAACTTGCTTCTGGATGGAAGCTATCGCGCTACAGCAGGGTCAAAGGTCAAAGGCCACCACTTAAATGGTACAGTCTTTCAAGGTCAGAAGACCTGACACTCCGGCGGCCCGAACACCTCCAGCGTTCCGCAGGTTCAGTTGACTAGAGGAGCCGCGACCCGCCAAACCAACCCACATTACACTTGTGTGGGGCTGGACGAAGGCGCTTCGTGATTGGTAGGGCGGTGTGGGGGCGTGGCCTCATGTAGAAAGCCACCTTTGGATTGGTACAAATCATCAAGGGCTGGACCTCCACTCTGAGTAGGCGCGAAAGCTCCAAAATCGCTGCGGGGCCGGAGACGGCGGGAGCAGCTGCGCAGCGGCTGAGGCAACTGGAGATCTGTATAGTCCCGAGCCAAGCGCTGGAGAGGCCGGAGTCATGGCCAGCGAAGTGGCTCCTGAGGTGAGTTTGTGCACAGGACTCCATCCGCGTTTGCCGGGGTCGGGCTCCGGTGGGGTGGGGTGGGGTGGAGCAGGGGTCGAGCCCAGCCGAACGGGTTTTAGAGTCTGGGAGGACTACAGCTCCCGGCGTGCACCGGGCGTCTCGACCTCGCCGCACGGAGAAATAGACGCCCCCCACTCCCGGCCCCGCGATCTCACGGTCCTGTCTCGGCGCTGGGCTGCCCGCGCCTCGGTGTCCCAAGCTGTCTTGCTCCCTGTCTTTGCGGCGCGCGCAGCCCGCCGCCCTACTCCTCCTCACCCTGTCCCGCCCGCTCTCACCTTTGGCGCGTTTCCTGCTGTGGGAGTCCTTCCTCTTACCGCGTCCCCAAACGGAGGAAGGCCCAAGCCTACCCTGGCTTCTGGAAGGCAGGGCAGGGCAAGATTCTCTGTAAATGGACGGCGGGGTCTAAGGGAGTTCGCAGTTGGGTCTGGAAGGGGCCTTGGAGGTCGTCGTGTGGGGCCCCAGGAAGGGGCTGTACCAGTCTCGGGGCCTCCGGGATGGTGGCTTGCCAGGCTAGCTGGCGGAATTGGGCAAAAGAAGCACTTCTCTTGGGAACAGCCCTGTGTTCTTTTCTGGGGTGGGACTAGGGTGAGATACTTACTGTCTTTGGGAGCAAAATTTAGGGAGACGCCAAAAAACTCAGTAGTCAAGATGATATTTTAAAGCAACATTTAAAAACATAAAAATTAGTGCAAAAATATCCCATGACTTGATATTGAATAAAATACCAAACTTTTAAATAAAGACAAGATTTGACCCTGTGCTTGCACTACTCAGCCTCTCATCACCCTAATTCTGGCCCTGGTTTCAATAAAATTTTACTTACAAAAGCAAGCGACTGACTTCATGAACTTCAGTTTGCCGATTTGAGTTTGTTAAAAATATTGCATGTTTTAAAAACATTATCCTGATTACTAAATTTTTTTTAAGTCTTTCTCTTCTCACCCTGTTCCTGGTCCTGTCTTTTAATTGTTGCTTGTACTGCTGCAAACTGCCTAGAGTAAAATGATTAACAACATCTTATATTGAGCTCTGTAGTTACCTACATTCAGTTTAAGGATCCACAAACAGAACTGATAACCTTACTGCTTTGGATTGAAGGGAGGACCATCAGCACACTCATGATTTTCCTCAGCGATTATTCAGTACATGTTATCTTGATTATTAAAATAATAATTATACCAAGCATTGAAATCAATTTAATAGTTGGAGAATTCATTAGTGTGAGGCCTCATGCCCTATTACATGACAGGTGTTAATATTTTCCCCTTTATTAAGTTGATTCAGAGCTCTAAGACCACCCAGCAGGTTGGAGACCTGTCAGCTAGGGCAACTTGATCACTAACTGGTCACTTAGATTGTTTTACTTGTGACTTTACTTGTTTGGAATTTTCAAATATACAGCTGTAGAGGGGCTGGTATAATGAACCTATATCTAACTTCAACAATTATCAAATCATGCCAATCTTATTTCATTTATACCCCTATCCATTTCTCCCCTCACTGGATTATTTGGAAGCAAATTCTAGATATTATTTCATCCACAAATATTTTATTATGCATCTCTAAGAGGTAATGGCTTTCCAAAAAAGATAACCACAATTTTATTACAACATCCAAAAATTCAGAATTATTGCTTAATATTAAATATCTAGTCAGTGTGCAGAAGTATTCAGGTTTCCTTGACTCATATGTATACTTTCAGTTTGTTTGCATTAGCACAAAGAAACTACATAATTTCAATTGTTGATGTGTGTGTATGTATACATATCTTAACTCTTTTTAGGTTTTATTTATTTTTAGAGAGATGGAAAGGGAGACAGAAAGAGAGGGAGAGATACATCAATTGGTTGCCTCTTGCACACCCGCAGCTGGGGACCTGGCCTGCAACCCAGGCATGTGCCCTCCTGACTGGGAATTGAACCTGTGACTTTCACAGGCCACCTCTCAGTCCACTGAGACACACTAGCCAGGGCTACATCTTAACTCTTTATAAGGTCCCCCTCCCTCTCTTGTTTTCCTCAAATTATTGTTAAAGAAACCACATAGGGTAGGTCAGGTAGAAGAGGGTAAAGGGGGAATAAATAATAACAGAAGGAGACTTGACTTTGGTGGTAAACACAAAATATTGTACAATATAGAGATGACATTATAGAATTGTACACTTGAAACTTTTATAATTTTATTAACCAGTGTCACCCCAATAAATTCAGTTTAAAAAAAGAAGCTATATAGATTGTCTTACAGCATGTTCCACACCTGGTTTGCATCTCCATGATGTTATTTAACTTATCATTTGGATATACTGAGGAAACAGTTCACACAGAAAAAGCATAATAAACGCTTGATTTTTTTCACTTATGTATCATTACAGAAGTCCCTCCTTATCTGCAGGGGATATGTCCCAAGACCCCCAGTAGGTGCTTGAAACTGCATATATTACCTAACCCTATATATACTCTGTTTTTTTCCTATACATACCTTTGATAAAGTTTAACTTATAAATTAGGCCAGTAAGAGATTAACAACAATAACTAATAATAAAATAGAGCAATTATAACAACATACTGTATTAAAAGTTATGTGAATGTGGTCTCCCTCAAAATATCTTACTTAACCAACCCTGGTTATATTGCAGGAAATGGCTGGTTGTCGCTTGTTTCAAAGGATCCCTTACTGAATTCTCTGTATAGGCTCAATGCTCTCTGCCACAACGTGGTGCTGTCTGTCAGAACACATTTTCTGTTCATGTCTTCCATCTGCAAATTTAACGCCCTTTCCATTTAAAGCACTTATCATGCCATGGCCATAACTTTTGCAATTTGAAGTACAACAGCAAAACTAAGATGAGTATCTTCCTTCTTTACAATTTCACAGATAGAAGATTCATTCTTAGGAGATTCGTTCTTACTGTAGATCTTAGCAACCTCAGCATAAGATTTGTTTTCTTTCTCCTAATTAAGCCAGGAACTTTCACCTTTTCACTTAAAGGAAGAACTTTATGGCTTCTCTTTGGTATATCTGAATTGCCAGCATCACTGCTCCTCTGCCGTTTACTAAGTAAAATAAGCACTGTGGTGCCCTGACAATCGATCTAATAACCGAGGCAGCTACTGACTAACAGGTGGATAATATATTCAGCATGGATACACTGAACAAAGGGATGATTCATGTCTTGAGTGGAACAAAGTAGGATGGTGTGAGATTTCATCATGCTACTCAGAATGGCTTGCAATTTAAAAGTTATGAATTGTTTATTTCTGGCATTTTCCACTTAATATTTTCTGACCATGACTGACCATGGGTAACTAAAATTATGGAAAGTGAAACTGGATAAGGGGGAACAGCTATACTGACAATAAAGAGTTGGTTCTATAGAACCCTTCAAAGGTGAACAATGATTTTTTTTTTTGTCTAGTAATTCTTTTTTTTTTTTTAAGATTTTATTTTATTTTTAGAGAGAAGAAGGGGGGGAGAAAGAAAGGGAGAGAAATATCAGTGTGTGGTTGCCTCTTGACTGCCCCCTACTAGGGACTTGGCCTGCAACCCAGGCATGTGCCCTGACCCGGAACAAAGTGTCACTCAATCTACTGAGCCACACCAGCCTGGGCATTTGTCCAGAAATTCTTAATGTCATCCCTTCATTGAACTATTGAATTTATTTTTTTCCCTTATTTCAACCTCATGATCCCATAATGATTTGTGTATAATTATGTACTTAGAGCTTCTGTCACCTCCTGGTTAATGCAAAGTATATTCTTATTTTCTAGGCGAACCTAGAAATCAGTGATCCAAAACTTATTTCACAAGAAGAAGTAGACAGTCCTTCAGACAGTGGACAGGGCAGCTGTGAAGCAATTGAGCCCTTAAGTGAAAGAGGTTTGTAATAGCACTTTTATTTTTAGGAGTAGAATGTGAGGGCTTGGGTTGTAAGTAGATTGAATTAATTTCATTATTCCATCAATTTATTAAATTATTAATGCCTGATTTTATTGTTTGTTTTATTACAACAGCAAAGTAGTAATGCTTGCACCCTTTTGAAAATAATCATTTCTGTAGTATTATCAAATGTGTAAAATGTCTAGAAGCTACCACATTGCCTGGTTGAATGCTTTCATTCTATAATAAAAGGATGTTTAACACCTGCAAGAAGGATTAGAACAACTTTTCCCACTGTAAAGATACATAATTAGATTTCTTAGTGAGGCATTTTTCCAGGGGAAACGTTTTTCAGATGTATTTTTAGATTTACTTTGCTACAACCAGTTCTTAGTGGTAGTTACATAATTTTCCAGGTGATATATCACTTGGATAATTGGATATGTTTACTGGGACAAGGAGAAAGGCCAAATGAAAGTAGACCTCTAAAAAAAATTGTTTCCTTCAGATTCAGAGGAAGAGATATTTGTGAGTAAGAAATTGAAAAGCAGGAAGTTGCTACAGGACAGTGACTCTGAAAGAGAGGACACAAGTGGTTCTCCAGAGAAAGCTACCTATGACAGTGCTGACGATGAAAATAAAGAGAACTTATATGCTGGAAAAAATGGGAAAGTCGGAAGGATTTACAAAACCTTGGCAGACAGTGATGAAAGTGACATTGAAGACTCTTTGTACCAGGAAAATCTTGAAACCCAGGTGACATCTTCCTTAGAGCTGAGCCTCCACTCTGAAAATTCTGTGGGCTTCACAGCTGACAGAAAGATTTACAGAAAACCCACGCATGACAAAGAAGGAAGTGGAGGAAAAGCAAAAGTAAAATCAAAGAGAAGACTTGAGAAAGAGGAGAAAAAGATGGAAAAAATTAGGCAGCTAAAAAAGAAGGAAACAAAAAATGAGGTACATTTTAAAGAACAATTTGCTATTTCTAAGGCAGATTTACATTTTGGAAAATGTTGTTTTTAGTTCTTGAAGTTTTTCTGCACTCAGAATATAGCTTTGAGTTGATTGTTTTTGCATTATGAGTAATGAGGTATGTGATTTAAAACTTGGTCTCATTCTCCATTTCAGACACATGGAGGCCACGTCCAAAAAAATGGGTTTCTGATTTTCTTTGTGAGCACATGGGGTAATTCTCTGCTGCTTCTGATCTGATGAAATCTAAATTTCAAAGAAGGATTTTGCATATATTCATTAATCAGAAGTCTTATTTGCTAACTGGAAAAACTGTCATCAAGTTTTATAAACTAGTTGCTTAATACATATTTAATTGACTTTTCAAAGATACTTACCATTTTTTAAGTTAGTTTTGGACAGTTGCATAAAATCACAGCATAGAATTCAAGGGATGATTGTGGATTAGGAACCGGTGAGTATATTCTAGAATGTCCTATATTTGATAATGAAACAGGGACTTTTGTAGCTTGATCCAAATTGCTTTGTGATGTTGTGCAATACCAGATTTTGAAATAATTGGATTTTGCTCTTTCTTTATGGATTATCCAGGAGGAAGTGAAACAGCCATTTAATGATAGTGGCTGTCTTCTTGTGGATGAAGACCTTTTTGAAACTGGGTTGGAAGAGGAAAATAACACTCCATTGGAAGATGAAGAGTCGATAGAATCCATAAGGGCAGCTGTGAAAAACAAAGTAAAAAAGCACAAGGCAAGTAAAATATTGCCGTAAGTGCTAACCTATGGCTTCTAACCTTTGCTTTATTATCTGATTTACTGTTGGAAATCAGATAATAAAAACACGTCGAAGAAAAACACATGTCAATTGATTCAAGTTTTTCAGATGTTAACTTTGGAATCATATTGTACAAGTGATAGACATGCTAACTTGTTTGGAAACTAGTACTTCGATTGTCCTCATGGAAATGTTGGGGAAAAAATAAGATACTTTATCTTGTATAAGATAAATAATGGGGCGGAGATGTAAATTTTATAATCATGTGGCCTCTAAGAAATGAATCAATAGGGTTTCAGGAAGGGTATCAAAGAGACACATCAAAGCATCTTTGTCCTGAGTGTTTGGGAGTGTAATTATTCTTCTTAAAATTGTCTTTAGCTGCCCAGGAGTTACTGTCTCTCCTTAGGGAAAGCTGTAATACAGAGGTATAAGAAATGAGGGCCCAAACTCCAATTGAGACATCTGTTTTGTAGGCATTTTAGCGTGCCGTGTTTAAAGTTTTCTGTTTGGTCATTATTGATAGTTTTTAATGTAGTATGAGGTAATGATTTAATGTTGGAGCACAAAAGCAATCTCTGAATAAGCAGCATCCTCTTATTTCAGTTTCATTTAACTTGCAATCTCTTTTAGAAAAAGCAACTATCTTTGGAGAGTGGGGTTTCTATATTTGAAGAAAGCGAGTTATCAAAAGGCACCGGGAGGAAGGTAAGGTAGAGCCCTCTACTGTATAGTGGCCATGCTGGTCTCTTTCCTTAGGAGATTTTGAATTTCACAGGGATAAATATTTTACCATGTTCATTGTATTTTCCTGGTACCCAAGATAATGCTTTGTACATAGCGGTGACACAAATGTGGATTGGATTGAGTTAATTCTATGTGATTTACAAATACAAGTAAATGAGCTTCTTGGGTTTTATATTGTGTTGAGCTTATTTGTGCTTGCTATTACCTCTCCATCCTCTTTTCTTGGAGAGAACAAACTCTTTCTGAATATCTATCTATAGTGTTAATGTAGTCTCACTTTTTGTTTTCTTTAAGGAAAGGAAGGCAGCCAAGTTAAGTAAGGAAGCATTAAAAAAACTGCATAGTGAGACTCAGCGCCTTATTCGAGGTAATGCAAATCAGTACAGTAAACTTTGAGGCAAATCACAATATTTCTTTGTAAACTCAATTTAGATGTTGGGGATTTTTGTTTAACACTCCTAATATGAATTGGGCTCTAATTTTAAGTTTAGAATTGATCTTGGTGGATGGCTATTATTCTGAAGCCCCTGGGACATTACTAAATGAGAAAATTTTCAGAACTGTAGAGGTGGTAAGGAAGGAGGATTTTTTCCAAATGGTTTTTTCATGAACCAGCTGTATCAGGATCCCTTTGGGAACTTTACAAATATGTAAATTCTTAGGCTCCGCAGAAATCTGACTCAATAGGCTTGAAATGCTGTCCAAGAATCTGTATTTTTAAAAAGCTTCCTAGACCGGTTTGATTTCACAGCTAGGTTAAAAAGCCATTGGTTTCCGGGGAGTTCTTTTGTACTTAGACCTGTCTTTATTAAAGCCAGGATTGTTTTCTGTTTCTGGTGATGATTTTGGCTGTACTGTTTAGTTATCTGAATATGAAGTGACATTTCAGAATATGCAGTATATAGATTTGTTTGTTTTGTTCCATTTTATAGAGTCTGCACTTAATCTTCCATATCATGTGCCTGAGAATAAAACCATTCACGATTTCTTCAAACGTAAACCCCGGCCCACTTGCCAGGGAAATGCCATGGCACTACTGAAGTAAGAACCCTCTTTCCTGTGATTATAATTTTCATAAACGTTCCATTTTGTAGCAAACAAAAAGTTCTGAATTCTTACACCATTAAAACTGGTTGAACTGATTCATTCTGTGCTAATGGATGAGAATGATTCACATTTAGGATAATTTTCAACTCCAGCTCCTTTCCCCTTCTCTAGGTCATCTAAGTATCAGTTAAGCCATCACAAAGAAATCATAGACACTGCAAACACAACTGAGATGAATAGTGACCATCATAGCAAAGATTCTGAGCCAACAACAGGTGCAGGATATGAAATGGAAACTAATGCATTCCCTTCAGTTTCAAAGGATCCCCAGATGACTACTGGATCAGATGAGTCTTGCAGTAAAGATCTTATGGGAAGTAAAGAGCTAGAAATTCAGGAGAAACACGAGCAGAATGATGCTAGACCTTCACCTGGGGACGGCTCAGTGGCACAGCAGGAATCCAGCCTCCTTGGGAACAAGGACAATGACGGGTATCAAACTGGAGGGCTTGTGGCACCTGAATATGATGCCCTGGAGGGAGTAGAAGGCGAACAAACACCAGAGGAAGCAGATGAGAAGGTGGAAGAGCCAAGACAGCAAACTAAATCAGCAGCAGCTGTGCCACCTGAAAAAATGAGGAAGTTCACTCTGGATAGACTTAAGCAATTGGGAGTAGATGTTTTTGTTAAACCTCGGCTGGGTGCTGATGAAAAGTCATTTGTGATACTTGAAGAACCTGAAACCAATAAAGGTAATCTGTTGAATGGGGGGGGGGCCTCGCCAGAGTAATTTATTCTGGAAGCTTTCAATTACATGCCACTTTGGATGGCAGGGAACACAAGAGGAACCAATAAGCACATATGATCTTATTCTGTGGCTGTACAGGCACATCTCGTTTTATTGTGTGTGGCCTTATTGCACTTCAGATGTTGCTTTTTTTTTTTTTTTTTACAAATTGAAGGCAGGATCTTCCACCAGCAAAAAGATTATAACTCATTTTGTTGCAATACTTGCTATATTGTAGTGGTCTGGAACCAAACCTGCACTGTCTCTGAGGTATGCTTGTACCAGATATAGGTAGGATTCCATTTAGATAAATTTGGTAGTGTGTAAGAATATTCTAAACCTTGTTTAAGGTAGAAGCCTATTGATAGGTTAATATGCAAAACAGGTACATTGCTATTGTATTATGTTATGACATTCATAAAAGTATGACTTCAGTTTTTCAGTTAAAGAGAAATATTTTGGTTCAGGAAATGCCTGCAAAACTGGTTTTGTTTTGTTTTTGTTTTTTACTCCTTCAAAAAATATTAAACATGCAAGTTGCTATAGGGCATACCAAGGGAAATCTGACACTCTACACTTAATCTACTTACATTGTAGTTGGACAGATATGTATGGGAGAGAGAAAGTGGCATGTGGAATCTTTTATAATGAACCCGTGTCACTGATAATTGGAAAAAATTAAATAATGTGAAGAAAAGGGAAAAATATTCTGTACTGAAAGAAACATTTAGAGTCCTGGCTGCTGTGGTTCAGTAGATTGAGTGCTGGCCTACAAACCAAAGGGTCACTGGTTCAATTCCAAGTCAGGGCACATGCCCGGGTTATGGGCCAGGTCTCCAGTAGGGGGCACCCAGGACACAACCACACACTGATGTTTTTCTCTCTCCCTTTCTCCCTTTCTTCCCCTTTGTCTAAAGATAAATAAATAAAATCTTTTTTTTTTTTTAAAGAGACGTTTAGAATAAAGGGCTATTAGTGTTCAAAGGAAGGATAAGTTTCTTCTAATAGGTAGTTAAAGGAAGGCCTGAAGAATAGGTGGACGTAATTTCTTCTTCACTGCCTTCCCCTTTATATTTTGAATAGGGTCTTCTGGCTTGTTCCCTACTCTATCCCTAGGGCTTCCACAGTGGATGATACATTGTAGGCATTCGTATTTATTGAATGAATGAATGATTCTTCAAAATAGAACTCCAATATTACCACATTAGGTAAACTTCCTGACTCATAGGTAGAGTTGGGTGTTGCCTCTACATTAAAGTAGAGTGGCTTCTACTTTAAAGTTGCCTCTACATTAAAGTTTTCATGCAGTGTAGCATGAAATTAAGAGCTTAAGCTTTATAGCAAGACCAGAGTTTGAATCTAGACCATGCTACTTACTGTTTAACCTTGAGTATGCTGTTGGCCTATCTAAGCCATCTTTAAAAAAGAAAAGAAAAAAAAAATACCACTGTCTAGTTCACAAGGCTCTCGTAAGCATTCGATGAGATTATGCATACAATTAGATAGCATAAAGAAGCACTCATATAGTGGCTGCTATTTTTACTAATTTTGTTAGTGAAATTAATCCATCAAGACTTACTAAACAGTTTATGGTTGACGAGTGCTGTCAGCCACAGTATTTGGTGTGTAAAATGTGCTCAGTGAGTCATTGTTGATTGAATGGAAGGACTTTGTGGAAGTGGAGAGGACATTTTTGGAAGGCATAGAAAGGATGGGAAGTATTGGGAGGTTGTGTAAGTCACTTTGATCAGAGCAGGAGGTGGGATGGAAGACATGTAGAACAGAAGTAGCAGAGCTTCATTAGCAGAGAAGTGTAGGGATAAGCTGTTGCCTAGAACACGGAGGGAAAGTTTTGTTATGTCAGACTAGAAGTTGTCTAAACAGTTCCAGAGTAAGAGATGGGGAAGAAACATTTTTTTTGAGTACTTACTATACTAGACACTGTTAAATTTTGTTTTATGAGACCAGAAGTTAAACCAAATAGTCCTGGACTGAGAGATAGGAAAGGAAAGAAACCTATTTTTGAGTACCTAATATGTAGATTCTTTATTAATTGTCTTGTATGCAAGTTGGGTGTGTGATCCAGGAGCAAGTGGGATTTCCTGTAAGTGAGATTTCCTTTCTGTTTGTACTAAGTATAACAGTTACACCAAAAAAACTTTTCCAGCTCTGGTGCTGAGTTACTGGTACATCAGTGACTGGGTTGTTGTCATCTTCTTTTTTCTATTTTTTAATTGACCTTGCCCATATTTAGTAAGATTTCTAATCAATAGTGAAATGCTCAAAAATAAGACATTTTTTAAAGGGAGACTAAAACCAATGAAATATGAAGCCCTTGAATAATTGGGAGTTATGGTATTTTTTCTATCATTTGATACTTATTTTTCTTAAGATTTTATTTATTTATTTTTAGAGAGAGAGGAAGGGAGGGAGAGAAACATTGGTGCAAGAGATGTCAATTGGTTGCTTCTCACACACCCCCAACCCAGGCATGTGCCCTGACCAGGAATCGAACTGGAGAACTTTCTGTTCGCAGGTAGGCACTCAATCCACTGAGCCACACCAACCAGGGCTGATACTTATTTTTTTTAATCCTCATCCAAGGATATATTTATCAAAATTTTTCTTCTTTTAGAGATAGAAAGGGAAAGAGAAACATTTATCATTTGCCTCCCGTCCATGCCCCAAATGGGGATCAAACCCACAACCTAGGTGTGTGCCCTGACTGGGAATCAAATCCGCAACCTTTTGGTGTATGGGAAGATGCTTGAACCAATTGAGCCCCCCAGCCAGGGCCATTTGATACTTTTTATAAAAGAATTGCACATATTTAGAAACTGTAGTTGTAAATGTTTACCCTAAAATGATTTTTAAAGTATACTAAGGAAGAACAGTTGCAGCAGTCCATTAGTTTGGTGTTAAGCTATATGAATTCACACAGGTGTTTGTAGCAAAAGAGTGTTTGGTGATTCTTTGTGGGTTCCCCCTCTACAACTTCGTTGAGCTTAAAAAACTTAGCTTATAATTCCTAACTGAAATCTTGAAGGAAAGAGTTTGAGTATGGCACACTGACATACTGGTTGACACTTGGATTTAGAACTGGAAGCCTTGAAGCAGCGTTTCTGGAAGCATGCTAATCCAGCAGCCAAACCCAGGGCTGGTCAGATGGTAAATGTGAACATCATCGTGAAAGATGTGGGCACTGATGGAAAGGAAGAGCTAAAGGCGGATGTGGTGCCTGTGACTTTGGCAGCCGAGAAGCTGGATGGAGTGAGCCACACAAAACCAGGTATTTAAGTTAACTTTATTATTATTATTATTTTGGCTTTGCACTTTGTACTCTGGCAGGTCTTTATGGCAACTGACAACCCTATAGTGAAAGTTACAGAATCTTTTTTCTTGGAGACTTTGAAGAGGGAACAACAATACCTATAGCATGATTCACATGTAGCGTTGCCTAGAGGTGTGGGATGGATGAGATGACTTCTGTCCTTAAAATAGCCTGTGTCTTATTTTTAAAAGCTAAATATCTAGTGTGGAAAATGTATTAGAATATAATTGGAAAATTCTGCAGTCCTCTCTCAAAGATTACTTCTATAACCATATTGTGTATCTATCCTTTTAAACTCTTTTTACACGAATATAAGTATGTATATATGTGTATTTTTTTTAAAGCACAGTAATGTGATTATTCCATTCTGCTTTGTAATCTGCTTTTTTGTTTTTACAATGTATTAGGGACAGGTCTGTTGTTTCCACTCCCATTTTGAACATGGGTAATACGTCACATAGAAAAAATGTAAAACCCTGAAGAAAGGGTATAAAATGAAAAATTAGTCTTCCCAAGAATAACTGTTAACAATCTTTCATTTGTCCTAAGAAAATTCATATGCACATACCATTGCGTGTTTGTGTGTGTGTGAGAGAGAGAGAGAGAGAGATTAATATGTATTCTCTGCCAGGCATTGCTCTAGGTACTTTACACTAAATAGCATTATTCTTATTTTATATACATGGAAATGATACACAAAGCATTTACACAACGTTCTCAAGTGCTAGAACCATTAGCCTAATCCAGACCACCTAACTCCAAAGCTCAGATACACATTTATGTTGCTTTTGAAGGTTTTTTAACAGCTGAATAATATTTCATTGTATAATATGATTTTTTTAAAGACTTTATTTACTTATTTTTAGAGAGAGGAAAAGGGAAGGAGAAAGAGAGGGAAACATATCGGTGTGTGATTGCCTCTCACACACCCCCAACTGGAGACCTGGCCCACAACCCAGGCATGTGCCCTGACTAGGAATTGAACCGGCAGCCCTTTGGTTCACAGGCCAGCAATCCCCTGAGCCACACCAGTCAGGGCTGTTTCTCTCTCTTTTTTTTTTTTAATAGATAAATGTATCAATTTTTTCCTTCACGGTTTCTGAGCCAGAGATTTTTAACTGATGTGTTTTTTAAGAGAAAGAGGAAGGGAGAAGATTTATTATTCCCCTTATTTATGCATTCATTGGTTGATTCTTGTATGTGCCTTGACCAGGGATCAAACCAGCAACCTTGATGTATCAGCACAATGCTCTAACCAACTGAGCTACCTGGCCAGGGCCTCCCTGGAGACTTTTGAAGTCCCACTTCTCCCCACTTTCTTCTGCCCTTTTATAATTTTAATCTCTGCATGGTATATTATCCCAGGGTGTAGAACACAATTCTGGAAGCTCTCTGTTAAATTTGAAATCGTAAACCCCATTTGTTCAAGTAACAAAAGGATAGAGTACTAAGGTCTCTGCTTTTTCTTCTGGAATGTGACTAGAACACTTCTGGAGTTGCACACTTTTGTTATTGTAGTGTGTAGTCAGCTATTCTGCCTAAAACATGTCTTCATGTTTCTGTTCAGGTGAAAAGCTTCAGGCACTGAAAGCTAAACTGCAAGAAGCAATGAAACTCCGAAGGTTTGAGGAACGCCAAAAGCGCCAGGCGTTGTTTAATTTAGATAATGAAGATGGATTTGAAGAAGAGGAGGAAGAGGAAGAAATGACTGATGAGTCTGAGGAAGATGGAGAAGGGGAGGACGAGGAAAAATTAGAGGAAGAGGAGGAGGAAGAAGAGAAAGAAGAAGAGGAGGAAGAAGGCAATCAAGAGGTTTCTGGCAATTATGCCATTTTGTTACTTGGTCCTGATGAATAAGGAACAGACAAGAATCAGATTTCAATAGGAATATAATAAGCGTGTTCAGTTGTCTCAGAGATTTTAGGGGCAGAGATGAAAGTAGCTGGCTCATATGCACCTCCATCTTAGTGCGTTCAGTTCAGTTCAGTCGGCACCATTGAATACCTGCAGTTCACAGAGCCATGGCTTGTGTTAGTTTACATAATGTAACAATGTTGTAATGTGAAATGGCTTTGCATGAACAGGGGCTTTTGTCGTTGTTTATTTAGGTTTCTCTGTTCAGAATAAAAATTGGTTTTAACCCTGGCCAGGTTGAGGCCTGGAATCACTTCTCAGGCAGGCGGAGACCTTCCTGCGTTAATTACACTCTGCCTAGAGGAGGGTATTTGTGTAGAGGCCTCTTGCCTTTGTTCCATGGTATTTATTGTTTTCCATGCGGAACACAGATGATGATAGGATTTTTCATATTAGAGAAAAGAAAAGCTTCCTTGTCGGGTGACTTCACAGAGTCACTTGAAAGTGGTGGCTAATATTTAACCTGGGGAAGGAAAGAAGAAAACACTGGCTGCACTGGGTTGCAAGTCCTAATCTGTGGTGGGTTTGAGGTTGGTAGTTGTCCTGCAATCTCAGGCTAATCACTGAACCTCTCATTGCCACAGTGAAATGATAATTCCGGTTCTCTTTCATAGTCTTATACCAATTCTGGGAGAGTAAAAGGTAAAATGAGTATAAAAGAGCTCTAAAAATATCAGGGGAAATTATGCTATTGATTACAGTGGGACTGAACTTCCTTCAGGTTTACCTTTTCAGATACAAACTGACTTAGCAGCCATGTTGCAGGCTGTTTGCTTGAAATTGTTTTGACATGTGTTATTGTATTTGGTGGTGGCATGATTGATACAGATTGCAGAATTCCTTCTTGGTAATGAAGAAGTAGAAACTAAAGATGAGAAAGAAATGGATAAAGAGAATAATGATGACAGTAGTGAAACTGGCAAATCCATCCTCAAGCCTCTCTTATCAGATTCTTCCGTTCTCCTGTTTAAAGACAACTCTTCCAGAATGGGGTAAGTCATTCTCTCTAAGGAAAGATAAGATTCCCTTGGATTTGCCCCTCGGTAAGAAGCAGAAAGAGATACTCAAACAATTGATCTTCTTATTTTGTAGTTACTTTCCCAGTGAAGAAAAATCAGAAACAGATGAAAACTCAGACAGAAGGCCTAGCAAACTGGGTAAGTAGTGAATCTGAGGTAGAACTTGACTTTTCTTTGATCTTTCAGCTTTGATACTTAAGGACTATGATTCCTTAAGGTTCTATTTTTTGAACCCTAGTGGACTTTCCCAGTCCTGCACGTGGCGATGAAAGCTGTTTATGAATTAGAATATTTTTCTTGGTCCAGTTTTTTAAAACTTACATGCAGCTTCTTGATAGTTGACCATGGGTATCTAATAGGTCCGTAGTGAGTTTGTGTTGATTGCGTGAACCACGACACATTTCCATATAGATCAAAGGGTGATGTGTACGTGATTAGATAATGGAGAGAGTGAGCATAGCCATTAGTAGTGGGAAGCCTTGATTGTGTAATGCTATTTCAGTACTGTGATTTACCTTTAAGTTAATGTTCTGGAACATATAATTTGGGAGATTTGTCTATGAATGTTACCTGACAGTTTCATTCTCAACTCTTTTTTCTAAACAAATCCACTTTGTTCTAGAATCACACACTTAAAAGGTATTCCTCTTTCTTTAGATGAAGATGATTCATGCTCATTGCTAACAAAGGAGAGCAGCCACAATAGCAGCTTCGAGTTGATTGGCTCCACAATTCCATCCTATCAGCCTTGCAACAGACAAACAGGCCTTGGGACTGGCTTTATCCCCACAGCAGCAGGATTCAGATCTCCTTCTCCTGGGCTATTTCGAACCAGTTTGGTTAGCTCAGCTTCCAAGGTAAGATGGTGATGATTTCTGAACTCCTACCCCTTTTGCTTCCCACAGTGCTAAAAAAAGGGTGTCCAAGCCAACCAACTCACACCACATTATGTATGTTCAGTTTAAAAATCCATCCCCTTTGTGTATTAAAAACAAGCTTCATCCAGTATTCTTACTTTCTTGGAGATATTCTTCATTATGCTTCTCTTGGCTATGCATTGTCCTCCTCAACTGCAGTTGCCTGAGAGTAGACTAAATATTGCAAATAGCAGCTTCTGTTGTTGTCATGACAGTGAATGACATTTTTAAACTGTTATGTTTTGTTTGGTTTTACTTTGGTGCCAGAGTTCAGGAAAGCTGTCTGAGCCTTCACTCCCCATAGAGGATTCCCAGGATCTGTATAACGCCTCCCCAGAGCCTAAGACACTTTTCCTAGGAGCAGGAGACTTCCAGTTCTGTTTAGAAGATGACACTCAGAGCCAACTGTTGGATGCAGATGGGTAGGTGGTTTTATGTTTGTGGGTGGGGTGGTGCTGGGTACTGCTTAATTTTGTTTAAAAATAAAGTGAGCTTCTGTCACTCCATCTGTGCTTTCTCTTCTGAGAAGGAAAAGGTATACAGACCATTAGTATTACATTCTACAAGTTTGAACCAAGTCTCTTCGGAAAATAAAACGTAAATAGCCCTTGCTGACACGCTTCAATCTCTACATCATTTGAAATGCATACTGGGGGGACCCAAAAAACTGGAATTTATTTATAAAAAAATGTGTATTTATTCTCACATATTTAAACTTTAGTTTACTCTTACTTTCAGTACTTTGAATAAACTTCAAAGTACTCTCCATTTGATGTGATACACCTATGGAGATGTTTTTTTCCACTGTTCAAAATAGTTTTTGAACTCATCAATTTTGATACCTTTTAGTTCTTCTGCTGTTTTTCGTTTCACCGCTTTCACATCAGCAAAACGTTTCCCTTTAAGGACTTTTTTTTATCTGGGGAAACAAAAAGTCACTCGGGGTGAGATTGGGTAAATAGGGAGGGTGAGGCATGGGGGTCATGCTGTTTTGGTCAAAACCTGCTGAGCACTCAGAGCGGTATGGGCAGCCGTGCTTGTAAATCACCCATGACGAAATGGGCAAATACTTGAAGGAGTCTCCAAAAAACAGTTCTCTGAAGCTGAACGCAGCTTCTCACAACAACGCCAGCTCCTACCCTGTTATAGATGGGTTTCTAGAACACTCACCTAGCAGGAGAAGTCTGTACTACAAGGTTTTTGCCCTCCAGAAGATAATTACATTTTTTGGGGGGGGTTTCCCCTCATAGCTCTTATAAAAGCATCAAATTTCCATGTATCCATTCTACTATGTTATGATTGTTGGGGGGAGGTTGAGAATCGACAGACCTTCTCTGGCCGGGTAGCTCAGTTGGTTAGAGCAACATTCCAATATGCCAAGGCTGCAGGTTCAATCTCCTATTAGGGCATGTGTAAGAATCAACCAGTGGCCCTGGCTGGTGTGGCTCAGTGGATTGAATGCTGGCCTGTGAACCAAAAGGTTTCTGGTTTGGTTCTCAGTCAGGGCACATGCCTGGGTTGCAGGCCAGATCCCCTGTAGGGGGCACTTGAGAGAGAACCACACATTGATGTTTCTCTTCCTCTCTTTCTCCTTCCCTTCCCCTCTCTCTAAAAATAAATAAATCTTTTTTTAAAAAAGAGAATCAACCAACAAATGAATATATAAATAAGTGGAACAACAAATTGGTGTCCCTCTCTCTTTCTCTGCCTCAAATCCGTAAATAAATTAAAAGAAAAAGAATTGACAGACGTGTGGCACATTACATGGGACACAACACCAAGTCCTACTCTAGCAACATCTGAAGCCAAAATTATCCTTTATCTCTTTCTTTTTTTCAGAGAGTAAAGATTTTATTCACTCTACAGGAAAGGAGAGGGGCATAGTGTGGACCAGTATTGAGGGGTGGAGCTTTGAGCTTTTATTGAATGATAATTGGATTATGAAAGGGTTGGGGGTGCTGTTGTGAAGCCCCTGGGCTGTTGAGGACGTTGTAACATGAGTTTGCAATTTATTCCAATGTTACCTTCTGCCTGGGGCTGTGGGGAGCAGTTAGTCACGTTCTGTTGTTGCTTTCCAGTAATTTCCAGTCACATTGTTCCAGGGGGGAAAAAAAGTTTTATTTTTTTAAAGATTTTATTTTTTTTTTACTTTTAGAGAGAGTTAGGAAAGGAGGGAAACATTGATGTGCAAGAGAAATAGCAAGGCCACATGCCCCCAACTGGGGACCGGCCTGCAACCCAGACATGTGCCCTGACTGGGAATCAAATCAACGACCTTTTGGTTCACAGGCCAGCACTCAGTCTACTGAGCCACACCAGCTAGGGCAAGAAAAACAAGGTTTCTTATCCATCACTGATTGTGTAGGGTGGTGAGGAGGAGGTTGTCTGCGGAGGCCAGAGAGACGGATGATTAGAATCCTCTCTCCAGACTTCACGGAGACAGGGTTATGGGTTCACCCTGGGTCGAGCTTCCACTGGCCACTGCTCCCCTAGTTGCAAGTCTTAGGAGGTGGGGGAGAGGAAGAAATAGAGAATGTCCTCGTACAGGCCACCAAAATATTAGGGTGGTCAGTGACACAGGCTGTGAAAGAATTCACAAAGAGAAGAAAGTGTAGAATAAAGATTGTATTCACTCTCCAAGAAAGGAAAGGGTCATGGTGTGGAGAGACATACCAGCCTACCTTTTTTTAAAATTGAATTTCTTGGGGTGACATTGGTTAATAAAGTGATACGGATTTCAGATAGTCAGTTCTGTAATCATTTGTATATTGTATTGTATGTTCGCCACCCCAAGTCAAATCTCCTTCCATCACCATTTATCCCCTCTTTATTCTCCTCTACCTCCCCCCCCATCCTCCTGTCCCCTTTACCTTTTGAATAACATTTATTCTTTTGTAAAACTTCCCCCTCCCTCTTTAGATTATCAAAAGGCTAAAGGTTGAATCTTTTGTCTTTTGATTTGGGATTCAGCTTCTAACTGTGTTACTGGAATGAGTTGAGTTCCCCATCCCCCACTACTTTGTTTTTTCACTATAGCATTTCTTATACTCTTCATTGTGCTTGTAGGTTCTTAAACATTAGAAACCACAGGAATCAGTACCAAGCTCTGAAGCCTCGATTGCCATTGGCCAGTATGGATGAGAATGCCATGGATGCTAACATGGATGAACTGTTGGATTTGTGTACTGGAAAATTCACATCTCAGGCTGAAAAAGCTCTGCCCAGGAAAAGCGACAAGAAAGAGAACATGGAGGAACTTCTGAATCTTTGTTCAGGAAAATTCACCTCTCAGGGTAAATATACAACAAAGTGCATTAGGCTCACCACAGCCAAATATCCTAAGTGTCCTTAAAAAGAAGCCCTTTACTCTTGAGTAAAAATATACAGAGGACAGGGTGTGATGGATTCTTGCATGTAGATTGAATTCGCTGCTTAGCTCCCTGATGTTTAGAGCCCTCACTTTCTTAGGGTGGTAAAGTATAGACTTAAGATTGCTCTTAATATTTGGCAAAGCTTAGAAAAATGTCTGGTGTGTAGTAAATTTCATACAAATCCTGGATTACTATTCCTACCTGTACACCCCTCTCTCTCCTGACACCCTGCTAGAATATAAGCTCTGTGGAAGTTGGGGTCTTTTTTTGTTTACTACTGTATCCCTGGTGCATAGCACATAGTAATCACTCAGTAAGGATTTGTTGAATGAATGAACAAATAGCTGGTGAGCTCTTTTTGGCAAGCGTACCTTAGAACTGTATTGAGCTGGTATATCTTTATTTTATTATTTTTTAAGTATTTTTTAAAATTTTTTTTTAGAGAGAGAGGAAGGGAGGGAGAAAGAGGGAGGGAAATATCCATGTGCAAGACAAGCATCAATCAGTTGCCCCTTGAATACCCCCCAGCCAGAGACCTGGCCCACAACCCAGGCATGTGCCCTGACTAGAATCGAACTGCAACCCTTCAGTCTGTGGAGCGATGCCCAGCCCACTGAGCCACACCAGTCAGGGCAAGCTGGCATGTCGTTAGATGGTTGGGAAAAGAAGAGAAAGCTGTTGTTCCTTGGTGATAAGTCTTTTTCTTTGTTGTGATGTAGATGACTCCACTCTGACTCCATCAGATTTAAATAAGCAGGAGAAGGAGAGCAGCATGGGTGATCCGTTGGAAGAAGCACTTGCTCTTTGTTCAGGCTCTTTCCCAACAGACAGGTAAGTCTTGGTGATGGGCAGAAACTTGAGAAGGCCAGGTCGTCTGATAAAATTTTGGAGTAGGTTCTCTGGGCTTAGCAATAACTGGCTATCTTAGGAGCTTCATATCCTATTTGAGAACTTTGCAGTGGGTCTGGATCTCATATTTGCATGTGAGCAATATACAATTCTTTCATTTAGTTGGTGGAGAACAGGATTTTAAAAAAGGCAAAAATTAGCCCATGAAAGTGCTCAACATCACTAATAATTAGGGAAATGCAAATCAAGATCACAATAAAATAGTACCTCACACCCATTAGAATGGCTATTATCAAAAAAACAAAATAGGGGCTCTGGCTGGTGTAGCTCAGTGGGTTGAACCAAAAGGTCACTGGTTCCATTCCCAGTCAGGGCACATGCCTGGGTTGTGGGCCAGGTCCCCAGTGGGGGGCACGTGAGAGGCAACCACACATTGATGTTTTTCTCCCTCTCCTTCCTTTCCCCTCTCTCTAAAAATAATAAATAAAAACTTAAAAAAAATAGGAAGTGTTGGTGAGGATAAGAGAAATTGGAATCTTTGTGCTTTGTTTGTAGGAGGGTAAAAATAAGCTGCTGTGGAAAACAAAATAGCAGTTCCTCAAAAAAAAGTTCAAAACAGAATGTGATTCAACCGTTCTACTTTTGGGTTTATATACAAAGAAGTGAAAACAGGGAGTCAGATATATATTTGTATGCACATGTTCATAACAGCATTATTTTTAATAGTCAAAAGGTAGAAGCAACCCAAGTAGATATAAAATGTGTTGTCTGTATGTATATCCAAATACACCATGGGATATTATTCAGCCTTAAAAAGGAAGGAAATTGTGATAAATGCTACAACATGGATGAACTGTGAGGATGTTATGCTAAGTGAAATAAGCCAATCATAAAAACACAAATACTACAAGATTCCAGTTTTATGAGGTACTTAGAATAGTAAACTTCATAGAGAAAGTACAATAGAATGATGGTTGCCAGGGGCTGTGGGAAGGGAAAAACAAGGAGTTGTTTAAAGGGTGTAGAGTTTCAGTTTTGCAAGTTGAAAACAGTTCTGGAGGTTGATTGCACAACAGTGTAATGTACTTAACACTGTACTCTTAAAAATGCTTAATATGGTAAGTTTTGTGTTCTATGTAGTCTATCACAATTTTTAAAAAGTTTTCAAGGCCAGAGATCTTGTTTCTTGTTTTCTTTTTTTTTTAGAAGATAGGAACTTATTTATTTATTTATTTATTTATTTATTTATTTATCTTTAGAGGGGAAGGGAAGGAGAGAGGGAGAGAAACATCAATGTGTGGTTGCCTCTTGTATGTCCCCTGCCGGGAACTGGCCTGGCAACCCAGGCATGTGCCCTGACTGGGAATCGAACCGCGATCCTTCGGTTCGCAGGCCCGCGCTCAATCCACTGAGCTACACCAGCCAGGGCTTGTTTCTTGTTTTCTTAAAGAGGTGTTGGTACTAATAAGATATTTTCAGTTCTTATAGTTTGCTTGCAACTACTTATCTATTGGTTTGTGGATTTACATTTTAGGGAAGAAGAAGGTGATGAGGAGGAATTTGGAGACTTTCGGCTTGTCCCAAATGATAATGAGTTTGATAGTGATGAGGTGAGTTTGAAGGGAGCAAAGTAACCATAACTGAGCTTTGTGAATTGCTACTGTATGTTTTGTTTTCCCAGTGTGAGTTCTTGAAAATTCTAAGTTTGGCATCTTATCAGAAGCAATTTCTTAGGATAAGATGTTTGGGCAGAAGTTTATAAATCCTGTTTTAATGGAGGACATGGTTTTATTCTGTTTAACTCTGGGTGTGACCCTATGTGATTTTGCAGGATGAACACAATGATCCCGATGATGAAAACGAGGTGCTGGAAGACCACGAAGATGATGATGAAGAAGAGCTCCTGAGGCGGTCTGAGAAGTTGAAAAGGCAAATGTAGGTGTTATGTGCATCCCTTTGGTTGCCAGAAAGTTCTAACAGTTGCATTGTAGCTTGCCACCTTTTTACCTAAATTTGCTGGTTCTGTTTTTGTTTTTTGTGGTTAGCAGGGATTAAATAAAATCCATTTACATTATCTCTTGAGTATTCAAAGATGGTCAGTCCTCCTTACATGATTTCTGTACTGAACATCTCTAGGTCTTTCTGCTGTTTCTCACATGACATTGTTTCTATACTCCTCACATGCTGGATATCCTCTTTACCTTCCAGTGTGGTCTGACTACAGCTGTATGTTGTGATACAGCCATATTTCTTGTTCTGGATGCATAACATCCTACTTAGAATGTAGCCAAAAGTCATAAGAGCTGAGTCACTGTAGATCCTGAGGACCTAGTAGTCAACTAAATTCCCCGGGCCTTTTTTTCCAATCAGTTACTGTCATCCAGGTTTTTCCATCCTAGTTTTAGGCAAAAGACTCCCACTTATTTTTAATTTTATTTTTTTTTAATCTTCACCTGAGGATGTGTTTATTATTTTAGAGAGCGGGGGTAGAGAGAGAGGGGTGAGAAAAACATCGATCAGCTGACTCCCATACACACCCTGACTGGGAATCGAACTCTCAGCCACTTGGTATACAGGACAATGCTCCAGCCAACTGAGCCACCCAGCCAGGGCCCCATTTATTTTTCAATGTTCTGTTGTGCTGACCATGAAAGAAAACCATTTATTTTAGAATATTTAAAAGAATGTAGAAAGATTAAATTAAAAGTCATCCATGTTCATCATCCAGAATCTTTATGAAAGTGTCAATGGTGGTAATCGCCTCCTCATCTTTTTTATGTATATATATTTTGTATAGTTGGAATCTGTACAGTTTTCTATATGTACAATTTTGCTTTCTTTCCCACTTAGCCATATCCATAATCAATTTCCCATGATATTACAAGTTTTATAAAGAACATTTTAATAGGTATTAAGTATTATATTGTATGCAGATGATTTTTGGAATTCACATATAGGATATCATATTGATCCCTATTAGATTTATATTATTGTTTTTAGCCCATCATTCATTCTATTAAGATCAGGTTTGGGTTCTAATTTATCACCTGTTGAATTAACTTATCTCTTAAAAAATTGTATATCTTTATTTTTAGAAAGAGGGGGTGGGAGGGAGAAAGAGAGGGAGAGAAACATCTTTCATCAGTTGCCTCTCACATGCTTCTAACCAGGCACATGCCCTGACTAGGAGTCAACCCATGACCTTCCAGTTTGCGGATTACGCCCAACCCCCTGAGCCACACCAGTCAGGGCTATCTCATGTAGCTTTAGGACATCTATAGATTTTTCTGAGGCAGTGTGGTTCGTCAACCTTATTTAACTGTAGAGTCCATATGAAATCTTACAAGGAATGACAGCTAAAGGTTGAACTCCTCAGAGGATGGATGGGGAGATTGGGAAACTTAGTGGCTAGTACCCTCTGAAGGAATTCCCCATAAACCCTAGGATTTTGGGAAACTCAGCCTTAAAAAAATAACATAAGTCTTTGATAAAAATCAGCCTTTGGAAAGCCATCAAACTTCTGCCACTCATGGCCATAGATAATAGGACTCTGAACCCAGAGTGACAGCAGATTTGCTCTCAGTGGGAACTGAAGTCAGAAGAACTAACTAGCAGTGGTTACTAGCTACCAGTAGCTCTGAGCCTCAGTCATGCCTATAACTTGGGGGTCAAGGTTTGGTGGACTATAAGGGATCCAAGTCTATTTCCTTTCTATACCACTCTGTTTCCTAAAGCTGGTGAGCTTAAATATAAAACAAGATAGATTGAACCTTCTAGCAGGTATGTTTCAAATATATAGAGGAGATTGAGAGTTCTGGCTTTAAAGTTGTCAGCCTAATTGAATTCAGGCTCTGCTGCCTTCTAGCTGTGTGACCTTGGGTAAGTTGTTTAGTTTCTGAGTCTCTGTTCTTTCAACTATAAATTGACTACAATAATAGTGCTCCCTCCTGAGATAATGCAATGATGTCTGTAAAGCACAAGTTACTGGTACACACTATTAAGAAATGATAGGCTTAAGTATTATCAAAATATATTACTATAAAGTTAAACTTATTAGAGGTGGTTCTATGTTCTGCTTTTCTCATCGCTTCCATATTCTTTTTTATTTTTATTTTTTAATTTTTTAAAAGATTTTATTTATTTATTTTTAGAGAGGGGAAGGGAGGGAAAAGAGAGGGAGAGAAACATCAATGTGTGGTTGCTTCTTGAATGCCTCTATAGGGGACCTGGCCCATAACCCAGGCATGTGCCCTGACTAGGAATTGAACCAGTGACCCTTTGGTTTCCAGACTGGCACTCAAATCCACTGAGCCACACCAGCCAGGGCCCATATTCTTTTTTATTTTTATTTTTTATTGATTTTAGTTAGAGAAAGGGAGGGAGGGAAGAGAGAGAGAAACATTGATTTGTTGTTCCACTTATTTATGCATTCATCAGTGGCTTCTTGTATGTGCCCTGGCTGGAGATCAAACCCGCAACCTTAGCACATCAACGTTGGCTTACTGGGACAATGCTCTAACCAACTGAACCACCCAGCCGGGGCCTCATTGCTTCCATATTCCTTGTGTATATTCATTGTTGCATCTTCTGTTCTTCCAAATTATTTTGCAGGAGATTGAAGAAATACCTGGAGGATGAGGCAGAGGTGTCAGGGAGTGATGTGGGAAGTGAAGACGAGTATGATGGGGAAGAGATTAATGAGTATGAAGAGGACGTAATTGATGAAGTACTTCCTTCTGACGAGGAGCTACAGAATCAAGTCAAGAAAATACACATGTCAGTATCCCAACAAGCCCTTCTGAGTAATGGGGTGTATGTTCATGTGGCCACTAGAGCCAGCAAGAATCGGGCTCGATTTGAACGCCATACTTCTGTTGTAGGAAAACAATGTTGGATGATGATAAGCGACAGCTGCGTTTATACCAAGAGAGGTACCTTGCTGATGGGGATCTGCACAGTGATGGACCTGGACGAATGAGGAAATTCCGATGGAAAAACATAGGTATCTTGGTTGTTGCCTTTGTTTGTTTATTTGTTTATTTGTTTATTAGATTTTATTTATAGTGAAAGGGGGAGGGAGGGAGAAAGAGAAGGAGAGAAACATTGGTAAGTCGCCTCTTGCACACCCCTACTGGGCACCTGGCCCACAACCCAGGTATGTGCCCTGACCCAGAATCAAACTGGCGGCCCTTCTCTGTGTGGAATGACACCCAACCCACCAAGCATTGCTGGCTGCCTTTAGAAGCAAATGATATAATGTGCATGTTTGTCCAGTTTAAAATAACCAGTGGAAACCAAAACCATAGCAGGCTGTTATGGAGGACCTGCTTGTAACCATTATTTTCTATTTAGTGGATGAGAAAAGTTTGCGTCAGTATATGGTAAGTGATCAAAGAGTTCATTTGTGTCTGTCCAGGCATCCTTTCCTGTGGCAGTCGCAGAATGCTGATAGTCTTAACTCTTTGCTTTAGATGATGCTTCCCAGATGGACTTGTTCCACAGAGACTCTGATGATGAACAGATCGAGGAACAGCTTGATGAGACTGAAGCCAGATGGAGGAAGGAGCGAATTCAGCGAGAGCAGTGGCTTCGGGACCAGGTAGGAAGTTTGCAAGAAGTTCATTTCTTTTGGCCCTAGTGTAAGAGGAGAGGACCTGGACACCTATCTTGTCACAATGGTTTCAAAAGCTTGGGCAACATATTCCTTTTAATCTTTGAATTTTCTTTTGTGCTTTGAGAAGGTTTACCATGGGCATTTCTCCATGTTTGTCCAAAATGAATTTTTTCTTTCTTCTTCTTCTTTTTTTTTTTTTTTTTAACTAGAACAATAAAGGGTTGCAAAGAGGGAAACAAATGATATCCCAGGTACCTTAGCTTCACAATCCAAGCTGTGCCAACTACTTGGGGGAATTGTGGGCTTCTGTTAATGCTGACTTTTATTTTCAGGCACAGCAGGGGAAAATTGTAACTGAAGAAGAAGAAGAAATTGGGGAAGACAGTCAGTTTATGATGCTGGCCAAGAAAGTTACAGCCAAAGCCCTGCAAAAAAATGGTGAGCTCTGGGTCGTCCTCAGGGTCTGGTTCCCTAGATTATCAGTGCTGGAGCCTTGGAGGTGACTCCAGCCTTCGGGGGCTGGTGCAGCTTAGTCATGGGCCTGTGTCTAATATTATCTTAAAGAGGAGTGGAGAGACTTTGTTCTTGGAGCGTAGTCTGTTGGGCTGTGGGTGTTGTACTTATGAGCATGGGTAGCTGGTTTTGCTGTATGTTCTATGACAGTTCAAAGGAGTGAATTCTGGATTTTTTATTTAGTTGCCCAGGATTAAATACCTAAGTGTTAGAGCTGGAATTTGAACCTAGACATATCTCCCTCCAGAGCTGAGGCTTTGAAACACTACTCCACACTCACATCGTTCTTATTTTTTCTTATTACCGTTAATGATTAGTCAGTGAGTTCAACTTGGTTTCAGTCTTCTTGCAGCCACTTGCTATAGTTTCAAGTTACCATTGCAAAATGATCAGAGTTCCTGTGCCTTTGGTTTATTGGTTTAGTTAAAGGCTTCTTTGCTTGTTTAGATTTAAAAGTATTCTACCCCGTTTTGCCCAGAACAAGCCTCTCTGTCTTTTTTCGTTTTAGCCAGTCGTGCTGTGGTTATTCAAGAATCGGTGTCTTTACTCAGAAATCCTTTTGAAGCCATCAGACCAGGAAGTACACACCAGGTTGGTTGCAGATGTTGTTAGCCTGACGTCATGATCTGCTGTGTTACAAAAGCCCAGGTCAAGCTAAGGGCATACTCTCACTAGGGGGTGGAGGTGGCTGTAGGAAATGGAAGTAGATGGCAAAGGACCCTGCTATTTCTCTTCTACTGAGTGGGGTGGGAATATGTCCCCTCAGCACCTGGGGAGGCAGGGCGAGACCGACTTCCCAATCTGTCTTTGGCCCTTGAAACTTGGTACCAGTGACTCTTCTTTCCTCAGCTGAAGATGGGCTCACTGCTAAACCAGCCCAAAGCTGTACTTCAGAAACTGGCTGCCCTCTCTGACCTCAACCCCAGTGCTCCCCGTAACTCAAGAAACTTTGTCTTCCATACACTTTCTCCTGTCAAGGCTGAGGCAGCAAAGGAATCATCTAAGCCTCAGGTAGGGAATTTGAGAACTGATTCGATGGCTTTCCAGAGCAGAATTTACGTATGTATGTATGTATGTATTTAAAAAAAATGGATTTCCAGCTTAAGGGCTTATGCTGTGGTGTTAATCTCGCATTCCTCAATAAGGTACAAGGGGATTGCTACCCCCAGTAGGTGATCAGTTTTAAAACTTGCCTGAAAAGTTTCTATTTCTTTCTTTTCTTTTTTCTGTTGTTAATCATCTGTGATTTAACTTTGAGTAGCTGAAGAACTAATTGGAAGTAAGCACTTGTATGAGGTTCTTAAGCTGTCCTGACTCTCTCTCTGCTCTCTGCTCTCTAGGTGAGGAGAAAGGGTCCATCCTTCATGAGAACTCCTTCGCCTAAGCGCCTCAAAACTGGTGATAGCACTTCAGGATTGAAGCAAAGCATCTTTAGGTACTTGGAAAGCTAACTCCATCAGGGCTGCCAGCACCTACTTTGAGAACTTCGTGGCATTGAAAGTTGGAATTGAAGGTCACATAGGTGATTCTTCCCATCCTTTGTAATCAGTGCATTAAGATTGCCAACAGAGATTCCAGTTCTTTCCACTTCCTGGCTCTGAACATCTCTTTCCTTTCCTAGTATTATTTCCTGGGTTGGCTACTAACCTTAACTCTGCAGTATTTACAACACTGACTCATGGGGACACTTGGGTGAAGACTTTCTTCCTTCATGAAATACTTGATATTTTATCCTAACAGCTTGCTGGTTTGATACCTCTTTGTGAAAGCAGTGGTTAGAGGAGGGGGAGGAAAAAGTGTGGCATTTCAGAAACTTACAGAAAGCAGTGGATGTCAATACCAGCGTAACTCCTTCACACCCCTTGGATCCGTACCAGGGAGACCAGGACTGCAAAAAGACATAACTTAGACTAGAGGACCCAGGAACCAAACAGTTGGGCTGTTCATTAGTCTTGCCCCTTCCGTTTTTGTGTATGGCTGTACGCCTCTTCCCAAGACAGCCCCCAAGTGTCCAGTTAACCTTTGCTTCCTTTATAATAAGGACTCAGACTGGTACCCACGTTAGAAAGACCTTGGCCCAAATTTTCTGGCATATGAGGATGCAGATCAAGTGTTACACACAGTGTCTGTCCACATGACGTAGCCCATGGGACAGAGACCCCTCTCCTGGGACCACATTCTTAATTTGAAACACTGTTGCTCAAGGGTCTCCCTTCTCCTCCTGATAAAAAGAAATAAAACCATGATGCATTGCCTTCAACTGGGTGGAGTGCATTGACCCATTCAGGCAGAGGGCAACTTAATACTTCATTACTTATTTTGAGAGAAAACCATCATGAAGTTTAATCAAAACATAGTTAAGAGAATTGCCATCACTCCTGAGTTCTCCCTAAACTACCACGAGGCACTCGTATTTTAGACAGATTTTTTTCAGAACTGAGCACCATTGCTGCTTTGGGTAAAATGTTCTGTGTGAATAGTGTGGTTTCAGTGTCAGGAGCTGGACTCGGGAAGGTGGATAAATCGTGCCGACTTTTCATTGGCAGGTGGGGAACGCGTGGTTTTCCCCAGTTGTTTCTAATACACAGATGCTGACTTTGACAGAATTTTTTATTTGTATATTTGTAATCTTGTAATGGGGAAAATGTATACGAAGATGTTTTAACATGTATGTAGGTTTTCAATAAATCTCCATGCCTTGAAGGCAGGAATTTCCATCCAGACTGCGTGCTTGTGTTTAGGTCAGTGCCTGTCTAATGTTGAGGAGCATTTCGTTTCCAGGGTGTCCCTGAGGGGAGCCCTCTGGGTCTCGAGTGAGAGGCTGCTGCCCTTGTCCCTCACTGGCCTCTCAGCTTCAGCAAATTGATGAGTTAACTTGCCAGATGGTTTGGGTTCAGTGCAGGTGAGGAGAGCTTACATAAATGGTACCTCTTTTTACAGCCCGTTGGCAGCCATAGGTCTAAGGTGAGAGTTATTGCCCCTTCCTTTCAGATCCTCCATTTATATCTATAAAAGGAGGATGCTAATTCATGCTTGTCTGAGTTGTCGTGAAGCTTCAGTTGGGAAATGGATGTGAATGCATCATGTCGTGTAAATTACCAGTGTCACAACTGCAGTGTGTTTTGTAACGTGCTTCCTAAAGGCCTGTCGTCTCATAAGATCCTCAAACTTAAAACATCTTTAAAAATGTGGTTTCCCCCCCTAAAAACCTGCTCTTCCTCCTGTGTTTCCTGTTTCATCCACACACCCAGTCACTCAGGCCAGAAACCTGAAGGCCATTCTTTTTAATTTCATTTTACTTCTTCAGATCTGAATTGAAAACATTTTCTTGTGTTGTTGTTGAGGTATAACGTTATATTAGTTTTTCAAGTGTACAATGTAATGATTTTGTAAGTGAGCAAACCGGAGCTGTCCATGTGTTACCTTGATGCACAACCCAACAATCAGTGTTGAAGGAAACAGGTTTTTATTTACAGGATTCCAACCTTGGGGGTGGGGGTGGGAGCACTTCTGCTCCGAGCCCTGCTCTCCCACAAGATCTAGGCTCTTCACTTGCTCCCCATCAGGCTATGAGCCGAAGACATGCCCAGAAGTTCCCATACCCTTAACTGCTCTTACGGCAGCTGTGCAAAGGGTTGTCCGTCCCCTCTGGAAGGTGCCCTTGTGGGTTTCCGAGTCGCCATCCTCTCACAGGCACTCTCTGCTTCAGGATCTGGGGTACGTTGTCCTCAGCTTCCTTGCAGTAGTCCCCGAAACATGTGCCGTGTTACACTGGATCGTGGTGGAGCCCAGGGAGGCACACGTCCTAAGAGAGTGGCTTTTCTGTGTCCTTCGGAGAATCGGAAGTCTACATTTCTGGTCACGGTTCAGTTCCAAAGCATCTCCTGCGAATCCATGCTTGGTCAGGCAGGTTCCTGCACAGCTCCATCAGCTCTCTCCTCACACCCTCCCTTCGGCGCCCGTGGCTGCCTTCCTCACTACCCCAGGCCGCAAGGCCGAATCCTGACTCAGCCGGCATGGCTTCGACCTTACACACCGGCCCTTACGGTGGACTGCTTCACTACAAACTGCGGAGCTGCTTGCTGCTCCCACTCTCAGACGCCACAGCTGAATCCCCCCCACTTCATGGCTCCTTCCTCGTGGCCGCCTTCTCAGAGGAGCAGACGTAATTCCTCTCACTACAGGCAGCATGGTTAAATCCCCTTCTCTTTCAGCCCGCCCTCATTTTCAAATGCTGACCTGGAGCTTCCCAGGGTACCTCATATCCGGCCCTGCCTACAATGTGCTACTTTTGCCAGCCCCCTGTATCTTTTACCTTCTTTCAGCTGCCATCTTTAATCAGGGCAAGTGTCTCCTGTGACACATGGACCTCTGGGGTGGGCCACCTTCCCTATGTCCCGGTCACTGAATGCTCTGAAAGTTAGGAGACCTTTTGCCCAGTGTGTCAGCACAGCTATCAACTAGCTATCGACTTGCCATAGTTATGCAACGTATCTTAAGCTGTATCATTCATTTCCTCCATCCCCCAACCATGCGTGGGCTGTGAGGAATATTTTCGGGGCCCCCACTTTGTACCATTTCAATTTGATATTTGTATATATTGTGGAATGATCACCACAATAAATCTAGTTAATATCTGTGACCTTACATACTTACAAAATATTTTTGCTTATGATCAGAACTTTTAAGATCTACTCCCTTAGCAACTTATTTTTTTTTAATTTATTTTTTTTTAAAGAGGGGAGGGGAGGGAGACAGAGAGGGAGAGAAACATTGATCAGTTGCCTCTGGAACCTGGCCCACAACCCAAGCGTGTGCCCTGACTGGTAATCAAACTGGTGGCCTTCCGGTTCACAGGTCAGCGCTCAATCCACTGAGCCACACCAGCCAGGACATACAACTTTGAAATATGCCGTGGAATATTATTAACTATAGTTGCCATCCTGTACATTACCTCCCCATCACTTATTTATTGTACAACTGAAGGGCATTCTTTTTTCTTTTTTTTATCCTCACCCGAGGACGTTTTTTCATTGCTTTTAGAGAGAGAGGAAGGGTGAGAAACAATGGTGTGAGAAACATTGGTTGGTTGCCTCCTGTACGCAGACCGGGATGGTTTGTGTCTGGATCAGGACTGAACCTGCAGCCTAGGTATGTGCCCTGACCAGGAATCAACCCACAACCCTTTGGTTATGGGACAATGCTCCAACTAACCGAGCCACACCTGCCAAGACTGAAGGGATTCTTGACACTTCCTTTCTTATTCTCATAAACAATCTCTAAGTCCTGTTATTTCTGCTTTCAAAATATATCTTAATTTTTTTTTATTTTTATTTTTTTAGAGTGAGGGGAAGGCAGGGAGAAAGGGAGAGAAATGTCGATTTACGAGAGAGACACTGATCGGTTGCCTGCCGCACGCCTCCAACCAGGGGCCTGGCCTGCAACCCAGGCATGTGCCCCAACCAGTAACCCCCTAGGTTTGCTGGGTGATACCCAGCCAACTGAGCTACACCAGTCAGGGCTCAAATTACATCTGAAATCAGTTCACTTCTTTCAGCTCTATAGTGAGTGAGTGCCCTCTTCCAAGATTCCATAACTTCTTGCTGGGATACTACAGTAAGGCTCCTGATCTCCCCCATTGCTATTTTTGCTTCCCTTCTATACAATCTGTGCACAGCTGCTAGAGGATGACCTTTGTATGAACATAAATTAGAGGATGCCACTGCTCCACTTAAAACCTTCCAATGTCTTCCGCTGTACCCAAAATTAAGTTCAAACTCCTCATCACCCACAAGGCCCTCCCTCTATGCTCTGTGATACAGCTCTGCCTCTTGACCTCCTATCCACTCTTTCCGTTTACATTACACTGGGCTTCTGGGCCTTCCAGAGTGTCCTTCGTTTTCCTGGAATCCCTTCCCCCCACCCACCTTTGTCTGGCTGATGCATAATTCTCCAGGTGTTAGCTTAGCTCTAACTTCCTCAGAGATGACTTACTTCCATTACCACCCCTTTCTTAAATAGGTTACCTAGGTTAGTTTACTATCACTTTTTTTAAAAATCACTATTTCCCACCTTAATGTTTGTTTGGGTCTTTCTTCCCCACTAGACTTAAGTCTGTGAAAGCAGAGACCATACCTCTTTTGTTACAAAGTGTATGCTTTGGGCAGTGCCATGCCGGGCACGTACCCAAGTACGTATTTATGGAGCAATGAGTGATCAATCTGAAGCCTAGAGGCGCAAATGGTGAAAAGCTTGGAGCTGAATGGCCTACAAAGAAGTGTTCTTGTGTGGAACAGAACAGAGGTGGTTGCTATGTGAGACCTTCAGTCCTTGCTCTGCAATTTACAGGTCACAGGGCCTTGGATAAGTCATTCTCTTTGAACTTTTTTCTTCAACTGGAAAATCAGGCTAAAGTTAAAAGGCTTGGTTTGGCTCACAGGGTTATGGTTAGGATCAGAGGAACAAATTAACGTGAACTTTTTGAGACTGAGCCAAGGCTGGCTAATCCACTGCTGAGGAAGGGTTGGTGCTGATGCCCCCTCGAGGTCTGGCTCAGTGGGAAAGAGGCCGAGTCTCACCAGTCTCCACAATACCAGCCCATGGACCGGCCTCAGCACCAGTGATGGCTAGCTGAGTGCTGGGACTTGTGAGTGGTCAGGATGGAGGGCTGCCTATGGGCCTGGACTCTCCCAGTGAGCTGGGCAAATAGACACAGCCTTGTACATGGCTGGTGTCACCTGGAATTTTACCTAAGGTGCCAGGTCTCTGTCCCGAGTAGTTGTATTATCTTGGTCTGTACAGTCCATGTCCTTTCCCTTCCCTCTTTCTGTCCTCTCTTCTCTCACCTTAAAAGTTTTTCATTTTCAGTTTATTGATCTACGTCTTCCCTGTGGTGGGATTCCTAATGGGACAAGGGGGGTTGAAGTAGCTACAGCCTAAGGGTGATTGGCAGAAACCGTGGAGCTGGATGCCTGGGTTCTTTCCCTTTGTTTTAGCGGGAGCCACAGTCTAGCATTCTTGACGGCTGGTGGCCTAGGGGTGGGGTGAAGAGGCAGCCCCCAGCTCCAGGCTGGAGAATCGCTGGGCCCAGTCGAGGGGTGGAAAGTGCTGGGGCAGGGCTGGTTGGGAGTGAGTCATGTAGGGTTTTTTTATCCCCTGTCTCTCTTTTTCTCAGAGGCTAAGAGAAGGAAAAAAGCTGACTGCCCACCCCTCTCTTTGTTTGTCTTGTCTAATTTAACTTATGTTATTTATCAAGTAGACAGGTTATTTGGAAACCAGATGGACCCAGGCAAAAAATCATCTGGGTTTTCCAAATGTGAAAAATTAGGTTCTGGGGGCCTAGGAGGAAAGGCGTTGTGTGTGTGTGTGTGTGTGTGTGTGTGTGTGTGTGTGTGTGTGGCGGGGGGGTTGGGAGGGGGTGAGGAGTGTTGAGGGTACTTTATGTCTCTGTAGTCAGACCCAGAAATTGCTCCATGATATCCAAGCTTCCCCCCTCCTTCTGTTTCCTTCAAGTTCTTTAGGATTAGAATCTAAATGAGAAAACTAAAAGCTTTATGTTGGTGGCTGGGAGTGCTGAAAGGTTTAATTGGCCAGAATAAGAACATGTGAGGGCTATAACAGAGCAGCAACTGACAGCTTTCTCTCTCTCTCCATCTCACCGCCTACAGAACCAGTGGGTTACCCAGGTAGAGAGAGGTTTCTGGAGCAGCAACAGCCACCTCTGTCCCCTCAACGTGAGATCCCAAACGGATCGAGGCAGTTATGGAAGTTAGACGTTAGGGGAAGAACTTACCATTTTATAACTTTCTGATGACTGGATGGCTGAAGAACACTGGGGATTAAGGGTTGTCTCCCCCTTAAATATCCGGGGGTGGGGCTAGCTGTGTGGTTACAACCAGGAAGGTTTGTTAACTCCGGGCAGCAACGTTATTAGGAAGGAATTAAAGCAGGAAGCTGCCCGGGCCCGGGCCCGGACCCGGACCCGGACGAGGCACGACTCTTGGCGCAGTAAAGGAAATGCGCTGGCCAAGGGCAGAGGCCCATCTCTCTGCGTGCGCACAAGCACCCACCGAACGGAGCCAAGACCCTGTCTGGCCCGAGGAATCTGGCAGCGGCCATTGCACTTGTCCCGTTGTGACCGTCATTTTTTTTAAGTGCCATTGGACTGTGAAAGCCACTTAATAACTTGATCTCATCTGAATAATCTGAGTTAATGCTAGCTCCACAGTGGTGAGGATTAAGTAAAAAAGAATTGTAAAGTGTCTGCCTCCAGGCCTAGCACACAGTGAACCTCAATGAGTGTTTGTTGAATAAATGACCATTTCCAAAGGTCGGTGTGTAACAGTTTGAATAACTGAGGCTTACGGGCTGTTTCACTGGGCCTGGAGCCTGAGCCACGATCTTACCCTGCCCTTCATTTAACAAATGCTAAATAAGTATCTGTGGTGTGTGGGGTAGACCCTGTGAGGTGCCCCCCATCACCCTTCAAGGAAGGCCTTGTTGGCCCAGCTACTGGCTGGGAGCACTGTCTGCAGACCGCCTTCAGCAGTCAGCCCCTTTAGGGATTGCCTCAGCTGCAGAGAACACCTTGCCCAAGGTCCTGCTCCTCTTCGGCACAGCCCATATCCAATGACAACATGGGTATAAACTCCTGGCCATCTCAGCTCATTTCGAGACAATTCTGATGGGTCATTCTAGCTTCAGAGCTCCCCTAGGAGTTAACTGAGGCTATCATGGGCTTGTCCCCTCCCATCCACAGATGTTGATCCAAAGGGCACTTCTTAATAAACATCCTGCGTGCTAAACTGTTTGAGTCTGCTTCCTGGGGAATCCAGCCTGCAAGTGTGCTAGTCCTGGTGGCCAACGCTTTTGGATAGGAAAGGACAGAGATCCCTTTGCAGTTACCAGTATGTTTCCAGCACAGGAGGTGTGGGTGCTGTCTTTTTATGTCCACCAGGGGGCAGCAGTATCAAAGCAACCTGCCCTCCTGAGGTTCAGCAGAGTGGGGGTGGGGGGGGGACCTTTTCCTGTCCCTTCTCATTTCCCACCACCAATATCAGTATTAGACAGGCTGGCTTCCCTTAGTGTTGTCCACCTTCCTAAGAGAAGAAGACTTTCCGAAACTGTCTAGGCCTTAGTTTTGTCGGCCTTGACCCCTGCCCCCCCGTAGCACTGAAAGCCAATCTGTCTTCCTATTGCAGTCCCCTCGCCCCCAACCGCTCCCCCACCCCAGCTGGACAAACTCCTTACCCAGAATCTCCCAGCCCACCACACTTGCCACCCACAATAGATTTGTTTTCTGTGTGACAAGGTAATTATGAGCTTGGGGCCAGGAGGCCCAGGGGCCAGTCTGAGGATGGTCACTTCAATCTGGTTCTCCCTGTTCCACTAACATTATTGATTTTTAGTTTTATTTATTATGATGATTTTCTGTGTGATCTGGCTCTGGTGACATGAGGTACGGAGGCAAGAGGGCAAAACACATTTATTCTTGTCACAATTTAGCTTCTTTTTTTTTTTTTAATTTTTTTTTTTATTTATTTTTCTTTAGAGGGGACGGGTAGGAGAAAGGGAGAGGGAGAGAAATATCAATGTAGGGTTGTCTCTTGTGTGTCCCCTGCTGGGAACTGGCCCGCAACCCAGGCATGTGCCCTGACTGGGAATCGAACCGCGATCCTCTGGTTCGCAGGCCCGCGCTCAATCCACTAAGCTACACCAGCCAGGGCACAATTTAGCTTCTTGAAACCACTTACCCACCCAACATTTTTCTTTTAATCTGCAGATCTTAGTACCTTTGTTTACCTGTCTTCATTCTCTCCCCTAGTCCCAAAGTTCTCCCAAAGATTCTTCCAGAAATGGGGCCAGATGTGTCTAGAGGGTGGGGGCTTGGGTGAGAAGTGAGGACAGCAGACTAGGTACCTTTTGTTAGTGGTCGTTAACTCATCTAGCAGGCCTTTACTGCATTCCAGTTACCTGTCAGTTACTTCCAGGCTAAATTCCCCAACTCCCTGCTTCTTTCTCATTCCTTCCCCCAGGTGGTCCTGAGACAGGCCAAGCACTCCTCCCTCTCTCTCTCTCTCTCTCTCTCTCTCTCTCTCTCTCTCTCTCCCTATATCAGTTTCCATGGCTGTGAAATGGATGAGAGAAAAACCTGATCAGGAAGCTTTCAGAAGGAGAGGGATTGACATGGGATCCACCCAATTCAAAGTTGGTCTGCCTGACCTTCAGGCTACCAAGGCCTCCCATAATGTACTCCGCTTCCTTACAGGGAAGAGGAAAGGCAGGCTTCAGGCAATAAATTATACGTAGGAGGGGGTGCTCTTCACTGGGATATTTGCCATGGGAATCAGCTGAGGCCAAGGGCAATTTGTGGGGCCACGTTCCCCCAGCCTGTGTTCTCTGTGTGTGCCGGGAGAATGAATAAATCATTGTTCAGGGGCGGGATGCAGCTGCTGGGCTCCTCCCCTCGGCACATGCCCAGACTCCAGCTCTTCCATTGAGAGCTGCTGGAGCAAAGCGGTTTATACACCCAGCTCCCCAAATCCTATTGAGGCCTCCCCTTCTGCACGAGCCATCGGCTCCAAGCCCATTCAGGCAGGCCCTTTGTGCTGGAGGTTAAGTGGTTACGTGTGGGGGGCACCCAGAAAGGACCTGTCAGGCCCTGAAAGGCTGTGCTGATACCAAGCCCTCCTACTGATGAATGGGGTAGGTGGAGGAGAGGTGGGCGGCCAGAGGACGGGGTGGGGGAGAGGGCATGGGGATTATGGAGCCCACAGAGGCAGCTGCTAGGAAGGGGGTGGAACAGGCACCCCTTCTTTCATTTCTCCTTCAGATCCGATTTCCTGTGTAGCTCACTCCCTTTGCTGTGGGCCCTGGGGTGCTCAAACAGCCTTGGGACCTGGGCTCTGGCTTTCCTGGTCTGGTGGAAGGGAGGTTTAGGGAGAACCATTTACCACTTGGGTGCCTTGGGGAGAAAGAGTCCATTTCATTCTTCCAGGAGCTCCAAAACACCCCTCAGTTTCCCCTTTTTCCCTTCAGGAGTGGGAGGGGAAGGTGGGGGCAGGATTCATCTCCTAGGATCGTGTGGTACAGTAGGTTTGCAACTGCATCCCACTAAACTTTAAAAACTTCCTGGAAGCCCCCTCAGGGGCTGTTTGGGGTGGAGGGCTCGGAACTTTCAAACCGGGTATATTGGAAATATTTGCCTGAAAATAAAAGATTCCAAGCCTCTAAAAAAAATTTTTTTTAACTTCAGATTTGATGTGTGTCCCGCTCATTTTATAGCTGAGGAAACAGCCACACTGGTGGTGGAGAATGGACTTGTCTTACCTAACGTGATCACACAGCAATTTCCTGATAGACCAGAGTGGCACTTTACCTGTAAGAGGCAGAGGAGAACTGGATGGACAAAACAACTAGGTCTCCAGCTTTGTAGGCCTGTCTTTCCCAAGATGAGCTCATAATTCTGGGGAATGATTTTCCTTCTGATCTGCCTTCAGGGCTCTCTGGTCCATCAAAGGTCCTGCAGGACTGTGCCTGGTCCTGGGAGCCCAACCAAGGATGTTCACCGTATAATGTTCTTTAACAATGTTCAAGGCATATTGTCTTTACTTACCCTAAAAAGGTTAAAATGATTTGAAGAATAAAGCAGGTAGCAATGTGGCAGGTACTGCAGGATCCAGAGCCTGTGCTTTGTTCTCATGTGGAACATTTAGGGGACCCCTGTTCTTTCCCTGCTACCCCCAGCTCCTGGGGATGGTGGTCAGCACCTTTCGCCTCTGGGCCCACTTTATCCTTCAGCTTCATCTCCTACCTCTGTTGCCCCGCCACCCCCCGTACCAGTCACACTGGCCTTGCCTGCATTGTCTCGACACACACACCACACACAGTCTCCTCGCCTTCTGCTTTCTCTTACTTATCCTTCGAAGCTGGGCTCAAATACCACCTCTGTACGGCCTTCCCTACCCTATTTTGTGCTCTTTACTTTCCCTTCTGGCCATGTTGCAGGGCCTGTAACGTTGTCTAGTCCATTCTTTTTCTGTTTTCCTATTTACACAGGGAGCTCCCCAAGGCCACCACCAGTTCTGATTCTGCCCTGAACCCCTAGCACAGGACCTGGCACAGAGTAAGCACGCCATACCTGTGTGCTGGATGTGAATGAATGGATGGGAAGGGGCAGGTCCTTGGCGTTGAAATACCTTGATGGTACCTACCCTTCTTCCCAGGAACAGTGACATTGAAAAATTATCCGCCTATGGAGGAACTCATGCCTGTCCTATTTACTGGAGTAGAAATTCCTTTCATCTTCCCTTGTCTCATCGCCCAACACCCCAGGCCCCCAGGGCCTGGAGTTGGCTACTCACTGCCAGCCTCCCCTGGCTTTGACATCTGTTTGCTTGACAGAATATCTACTCACTGCCCACTGTTGGATCTTCACGGTGGGCTGGCCTGCTGCAGAGCCCTGTTCAGGCTGACACTGATTATCTCTGCTGACTTCAGTGTCCCTGACAATTAAATCCCTTCAATCTAGTAGCTACAGATACCCCTTCACTGAGGGTGACTGATTCCCTGGTCTCCTGACTGAGAATGCTTTTGGCAAAAGAATAAGAGAATTCTTTTCTGTGGTCATATAAACATGGATGCCTCTGCTTTCCTGAGCTTTTTTGTTCTCCAGGTTCCCAGCTCCCTGAATATTATGGAGTGGGCAGGAATCATTATTGGAGTACTTACTGCATTAATTATACAGTGCTAGAGTATCCCATACAACATTGCCCTTGACTGAGAAAAGAGGCTGAGGCTAGCTCTAGCCAGGTGGCTCAGTTGGTTGGAGCGTCGTCCCGTATACCAAAAGGTTGCAGGTTCGATTCCCAGTCAGAGCACATACCTAGGTTGTGGGTTTGATCCTTGGTCAGGTCAGGACAGGCACAGAAGGTAACCAACTGATGTTTCTCTCTCACATCGATGTTTCTCTTTCAAAGAAAAGAGAGGCTGCAGCCTGATGCCCTTGGAATTCACTGGACTTAACAGGTATCATGTTATTTATTTTATTTTATTTTTTTATCCTCACCCAAAGATACTTTTTTCATTGCTTTTGGAGAGTGAGAGAGAGAGAAAGAGAGGGAGAGAAACATCAGCTGGTTGCCTTCTCATACGCACTCTGACACTTGAGGCTCTGCAGGTCACGGGGTTTTGGCATCTAGGGAAGGATGTTTCCAACCAGGGAACACGAGGATGGTTCCACTGCATTGATGTAGGCTGGACCGATAGTGGCCATCAAGCAGAAACAGAGTTGCCACTAATGAACGAGGCCTGAGAGGTGCATGAGTGGGACCCAGGGGTGCTCTGTTAATCACGGTTCTTTTGATTGTCAGTGAAAGAAATTCCACTCAAGGTAGGCTTGGCAAAATGAGGGCCTTCTTGGAAGGTTTACAAAGGTCTCAGGAAGTGGGGACTGGAACCTCACCAGGACCCTCTTTCCTGTCTCTGCTTCCGTGTGTCGGCATCATTTTCTCCTACTGCACATCGACTTCTACTCGCCAAGAAATGTGATTGCTATAGCCCTAGGCTTGCAGCTTCCCTGCTTTGTCTTCCTTTAATTTTATTTCAGAAAGTCGCAGAGAAGAACTCTGACTGATTCACCTGGAGCGGGCAGTCTTATCCTTGGACTCAGCAGGCTCCCGTTTAATCCCCAGGGTTAGAGCTGGGGGAGACAGAGCTGAAGGAAAGGTGGGAGGAGCTGTTCTGGGCCCACAAAACAATCAGATGACATTATGGCTGAATGCCATGGAAAGATCTGCATAACTCCAGGCCACCGAAGCTCAGAGCCTTTAGAAGTGAGGATTTGGGTCACTTCATAAGTAAGAAAACTGTGGCATGGGCAACTCGCAGTAGATAAAGGAAGAAGGAAGAGTAATGTAGCCCAGGGCCTGATGTACAACAGAATGGGGCTGAGGTCTCCACCTGTATATTCCAAGCTGGGGGAGTATCCCCAAGTTTGAATTACTTTTGCCTTCTCCCTTTATTTCCTTTTCCCTCATAAAATAGGAGTTGTCGTAATCATAAAATGGCATTTTTTTTTCTCTTCCATTTCCCTTATTTTTATGTATAGGATTGGTTGGTGTGATTTCATTTGTATTTAGTCTCTAGGTTGCAGAATGATAAGTTGAAATTAAGTTGAAACTGGAAAACTGGAAGAGGATGCCCCAGCATGGAGATCACAGACTTAAATTCTTCCTCATTAAACAAATAAACAAACAACAACAACAACAAAAAAGCAGCAGAAAGAAAGGAGCCCCTACCCTTTGCAACAGCATGGATGGAACCTGAGAGCATTATGCTAAGTGAAATAAGCCAGGTGGTGAAAGACAAATACCATATGATCTCACCTATAAGTGGAGCCTAATCAACAAAGCAAACAAGCGATCAAAATATAATCAGAGATACTGAAATTAAGAACAGACAGTAACCAGAGGAGAGATAGGGGGGAGGGCGTTAAAGGGGGGACAAGGGTGAAGGGTGTCAGGAACAACTATAAAGGACACATGGACAAAAACCAAGGGTGGGTGGGATGGGGGGGGAGATTGCTGGGGTGGGGGGGATAGGTGAGGGGAAAAGGCAGAAAACTACTTGAACAACAATAAAATTTAAAAGTATTTTAAAAATATATATATATATTTTTTTAAACAAAGATTTACTTAAAAAAAAGCAAACAGCCCTGGCTGGTGTGGCTCCGTGGATCGAGTGCAGGCCTGTGAACTGAAAAGTTGCTGGTTTGATTCCCAGTCAGGGCACATGCCTGGTTTTTGGGCCACGTCCCTGGTTGGAGGTGTGACATTTCTCTCTCAAATTGATTGTTTCCCTCCCTCTCTTTCTCCCTCCATTCCCCTCTCCCTGAAAATAAATGAATAAAATGTTTTTTTAAAAAAAAGCGAAAGAAGGGGATGAAGGAAAGACAAAGTATTTTAAATGTATTATGATTCAATCCTGCCTAGTGTGGCTCAGTGGATTGAGCGCCAACCTGCAAATTGAAAGGTCTCCAGTTCAGTTCCCAGTGAGGGCACATGCCTGGGTTGGGGGCCAGGTCCCCAGCTGGGGGCTCGTGAGAGACAATCGATTCATGTATCTTTCACACATCGATGTTTCTCTCCCTCCCTTTTTCCCTCCTTTCCCCTTGCTCTAAAAAGAAGTACATAAAATATTTTTAAAAATGTATTATGATTCAATGATGAATCCATGTTAGTTTAGTTTTGAAAAAGCCGGAGGGGGGCGGTACATGAGAAAAGCATAACCAGTTGAATGGCTCGCTCAGTAGAACCGGGATGTGGAAGGGATCTCGTGGAAACTCATGTGCCCTGAAGGTGAAATTTGTCCTAGTCTTTCTGGGTAACTTATTTTAAGAAGCTTTAATGTAATACCAGTCAGTGCTTCTTTGTTTTATCGTTAAGGCCAGCAATTTCTCTGTTCTCTTTGGTAGCAAACTGGGCCCCCAGGCTCTATGTTTCCCCCACGGAGGGAGCAAGGGGATCAGGCTTCAGAAAGTAAAACAGAAGAGTTCGCTGTACTGGCACCATGAGGTGTTCTCTGCCCTGTGGGAAGCCACCTGGTCCTGGCAGTAGCTCCAAGCCTGTCCCAGAGCAGATTTTCTTTCTTCTCTTAAAAACCTAGCCTTCCTAAGTGAGTTTCATAAATAAACACAAAATGAATATACAATGTCAGCCTGGTCGGGTAGTTCAGTTGGTTAGAGCTCTGTTATCCCAATAAGCTAATATTGTGGTTTTGATCTCTGGTCAGGGCACATATAAGAAACCACCAATGAGCTCTGCCTGACTGCCTGGTGTGGTTCAGTGGATTGCGCGCTGGCCTGCGAACTGATGGGTCACTGGTTCAGTTCCCAGTCAGGGCACGCACCTGGGTTGTAGGCCAGGTCCCCAGTAGGGAGCACTCAAGAGACAACCACACACTGATGTTTCTCCACTTCTCTCCCTTCCTTCCCACCCACTCTAAAAATAAGTAAATAAGCTCTTCTACCAAAAAAAAAAAAAAAAAAAAAAGTTTCTCTCTTGTTTTTCTCTCTCTTAAAAACAAAACAAAACAGTGATAACTGCTATAAAGAAAGTGTCCAGGGATAATATAAAGGCGGAGAGAGACTGTTAGGCAGAGGGAACAGTGCGTGCAAAAGCAGCGTGGCCAAAAAGAGCGCCAGGCCACAGAGATGGAGCGCCAAGGCAGCGAGAGAGCTAGGGGCAGGGTGCTCCGAGCCCTGAGGCTGCCGCTTCAAGGATGTACCGCAGGGGGGAAGCCATTGAGGGGTTTATGCAGGAGGGTGGCGACATGATCGGGTTTTCATTTTGAAAATGTCTCCGCTGCAAGGCCTCCGTCAAGGCAGCGGAAGGCCGGAAGGCGACTGCAGAAAGGCCGCCCGATGCCGGGGCCCGGCGCGCCGCTCCGCAGAAAACCTAACCAGCCCACGTGGGCCAGGCCGCCACGCCCCGCGCGCAGACGCCGCCGGGCTCCGCAGTCGGTGCCCCGGGCTTGGCGAGCAGCTCCGGAACCCCGCATCCCACGCCTGGGCCCGTGCGGACTCCCAGGCCAAGAGACCCCTCACCCAGCCCGGAGGGCCGAGTTTCCGCGGCGGGGCCCGTGGAGCCAAAGCCGCGCCCAGGCGGGCGCCTCCAGGCCGTGAGTCGGGCCGTATGGGGAGGGTTTGGGGCTCGGCCGCAGGGGTTTTGGGGGCAGAGAGGGAAAGCGCAGCCTCCGCACAGCCGCCTCCTATGGGGAGTTTCAGGAAGGCTGGTCTCCATCCTGTCTTCGGGGTAGTCTCCCTCTCCCGCAACGCTAGGCAGGAAGGGAGGCCGATGCCCCTCACCCCCAAACCCCGGCAAATTGCGGATTCGCTTCGAGGGAAACCTGATCCTGGGGTGTCTGGGTTCCCATTTTACCGTCTCTGAGAACCCCGTGATTCGTACCACCACCCCTGCCGCATCCCAGCTTCCTTCACGGCCCTGCCCAAGTTTAGGAAAAAGAAAACATTTGGAGGGGGAAGGTCGCCAGGCACCCTGCGTACTGGGGAGTTTGTAGCTTATAAAGGAACTATGCAGACAACATCCCTGACCCACCTCGGAGGCCTGCCGGCTACTGCATGTGGGGAGGGCCCCTGTGGTCCCTTAGTCTTACTAATACCCAAATTTTCTAATTCTAGTACTATGTAGTCAGTTGAAACCTCTTGTCAGTTGAACCCCTAATTTTGGTAGAAGCCGGTTGTTGAGGAGGAAAGAATAGTATTCTATACCCTCCCTCCAGGGCATCAAGATGGAGCAGCTAGGGACAGGACACAAGATAGTATAATAGTATGGAGGGACGGGGGTAAGGTCCAACAGACTTGTCAGGAGAAGGGTAGGGGCCTCCCCGGGCAGAGGAAGGGACTGAACCCAGCTCTTCCAGCCCTGGGCAGTCAACGGTAGCCTCCTGCTCTTCCTGAGCGTGGGTGTCCCACTGCAGCCTCCTCCCTCTCCCCCACTCACTCACCCCGCAGCAGGTGTGGACTGACACCTGCCTGGTGACCAGCTCCATGCTGGCCCCTGGGAATGTGATAGAGGACGTACAGAGAAATGCCACATCTAGTTAGGGAGCCAGAGGTATAAGCTGCTGTTACAAGAGAGATTATTTTTTTCTTTTTTAATTGAATAGACATGTACTGACCATCAATTATGTGCCAGGAACAAGAAACAAACATGAATTAGGCAGTGTGTGCCCAGGGCAGTGTGGGCCCAGAGAAAGCAGCATTAACTGTGTTTGTTTGTGTATATTGGGGCAGTGAGGAGAGTATCAGGAGGGCTTTAGAGAGGTGAGGGATATTAAAGCTGTTTTGAAGTATCAAAAAGGAATTCGATAGGTGGAGAAGGGAGGACCTCAGAGGAGAGGGGAGGAGGGGTGTTGTAGGCCGAGGGAGCTGGGCGAGGAGCATAGGTGGTGCACCTCTGAGGTCTCAGCGGCTCGGTGGGGCAGGAGGGGCAGAGCGGCAAGAGGCAAGTGTGGAGGCGTGAGCAGGGCCCAGATGAAGCCCAGCCGTGTAGGCCATGTAGTGGTTTAGCAGCAGGTTAGGGAGCTGTGATGAATTCAGTTTAAATTTGTAACTGGAGGCAGAGAGAGGACTGAAAAGGCTGTGGCAGTCAGTGAGCCAGGTAAGAAGTGGCCTGTATGTTCATACACACACAGGTTTTTAAGAGGAAGAGTTGTTGGAATTTGGTGGCCAATGAGATGGGGGAAGGGAGCAGAGTGAGCGGTCCAGGGGCTCTCACGTTTCTGACTGGAGTGACAATGGAGAGTGGGCCATTTCACTGAGGCCAGGGTGGAGGGAGAGCTGGTTTGGACTTGAGGAGCCTGTGGTTGGCCTCAGTTAGATAGCTGTTGGGTCTGGCCGCAGGCAGATCTGTGAGTCACCAATACATGATGCTCTTTGCAGCTACAGCAGAGGGTGATGGGGTCGTCTTGGCACAAGTGCATGGAATGAGAAGACAGCCTGCCTCGGAGGGCTGAGGGAAAACCTGCGCAGGAGACTGAGGAGGGAGGAGGAAGACCATGAAGGGAGGTGTTACCAGAGTGCAGGGAAGGGGGCTGAGTGGGAGCAGCCAGGCTGGTGCTTGCCGCCTTGTGCCTGCAGCTAAGTTGCCTCGACTCTGTCAGGGCACCCCACCCTGTCCCGCTCTGACTCATCCTTCTGCTTCCCCTTTACAGACCAGATGTTTGCCATCCAGCTAGGGGTGGCTGAGGGGGGCCAGTTCCTGGGGGGCCCACCTCCTGGAGTATGTCAGCCTGAGTTCCAGCCCGACAGCAACTCCAACTTCATGGCGAGCGTCAAGGATGCCAATGAGAACTGGCGTGGGATGCCAGACCAAGTGGAGCCCATCCCGATGAGGAGCTCTGCCAAGTTGCCCTCTGACAACCAGGCCTTCCAGGCCCCTGGACTCCCCGAAGGAGAGGTCCGTAGTCCGCCAGAGGGGGCAGAGATCCCCAGAGCTGAGCCTGAGAAAATGGGTAGTGCCAGCACAGTCTGCTCCCCTCTAGAGGACAATGGCTATGCCAGCAGCTCCCTAAGCATTGACAGCCCCAGCAGCAGCCCTGAGCCTGCCTGTGGAACCCCTCAAGGCCCTGGCCCTGCGGATTCCCTTCTGCCCTCAGTGGCCCAGGCTGTGCAAAAGCTGCAGGCTCAAGAGCGCTACAAGGAGCAGGAGAAGGAAAAGCACCATGTGCACTTGGTGATGTACCGCCGCCTGGCCCTGCTCCAGTGGATCCGAGGCCTGCAGCACCAGTTGGTTGACCAGCAGGCCCGCCTGCAGGAGAGCTTTGACACCATCCTAGACAACCGAAAGGAGCTTATCCGCTGCTTCCAACAGAGGGCAGCACCATCCAGGCCCCAGGACCAGGGCTAAGAGTGTGCCTCCACTGGGGTGCAAGGGTATATATGTATATATTTGCAGGCATGTGTGTGGTTGAACACAAGTACACGATTAGTAACTGGTATGAGTGCAGGTAAGCATAAGTGAGCATGCATGTGCTAATATGTGCCAGGCATGCGTGAATTAGCACTTGTGCATCAGCTTACATGTGCTGTGTGCACATGCAGGCTAACTTATGTGCAGGCCCATGTAGAGTGTGTCCATCTGTGCATGTGTGTTACACACCTCTTACATGTGACATGTATGTGAAAGGGAGTGAATGTGTGTGTGCATGCATGAACAGGGTCCCAGTGGTCCCAGGGTCCCTCGCTCATATGTGTATGAGTGAGGGGCTATAGTTGGCCCTTGAACAACACAGATTGAAACTGCATAGGTCCACTTATATGTGGGGTTTTTTCAATAAATATATACAGTTCTGCAGATGTATTTTTTCTTAAGATTTTCTTAATAACATTTTCTTTAGCTTTATTGTAAGAATACAGCATATAATACATATAACATACAAAATAAATGTTAATCGACTGTTCATGTTGTCAATAAGGCTTCTAGTCAGCTGCAGGCTATTAGTAGTTAAGTTTTTGGAGAATCAAAAGTTATACCTGGAGCTTGGACTGTTTCAGGGGTTGGCGCCCCTAACCCTTGCATTATTCAAGTGTCAGCTGTACATGCAAAAGGTGTGTGTGTGCCTATGAGTGAGTTTGAACGTGCAGGCTTATGGCAGGTGTGTGAGAGTGAGCTCTTGTGCATGTGGGCCTATAGGCAGGGGTGCATGTGTGCAGCTGCAGGCATGGGAAGTGTATGTTAGGAACATGTGTGTTTGCAGGCAGACTCCCAAGCATATGTGTGCAAATATATATTCCGTTCCCCCTGTAGGGCATCCATACACACCCTGTGTTACCCATGACCTGCTGTAGCCTTTTGTCCATGGGGTCCCACTGCTTCCTGGAAAGCTGGCTGCCTGCTGTCACTTACCCCAGGGAATTAGTGTGTGTGTGGGGGGGAGCTGAGGGTGGTGATGGACACTTGAACTCTGCCCCTGGGCACATGGGAGATGGGGATGGGGAGATGATGATGGCAGGACCTTGTGAAGAACACGAGTTTGGGAATTCTGCAACATCAGTTCCAAACAAACCACAAACCATCTCCTCTCCTCCGCAAAGGAGCTCTTGCAGACCATGTTGATTTAAGCTTCTGATGAAAAGGAATGTGTGCTTCTAAGTTTGCTGTTGAGTAAAATCTCACTTCCCTCTCTGCGCCTCTAACTTGTTGTGCCTCTCTGCCTTTAGCAGCACTGGACGTTGAATTAGTTTGGTTTGTTTCCCTGAAATCAGAATGTCTGTGCCAGGAGGAGCCACAGTCCTGCTTTCAAGGATGGGCAGGGGACAGTGTCAGCTCTGCCTCTGTAAACTTAGGATGCTGAGTCATACCCCCTCCCATCACTAAATAGCCTTTTAAATGTTGACAGTCTCCAGCAGAAGCTCTGTGAACTAGACAGCTGGTGAATTCTGGGGACAGCCAAGGACTAACATGGCCAAGCTCTCTGTTTTGCTTCTGGGAGCCCAGAGGTTGCAAGATCCTGATGGGTGAGCAGTTCCCTGGAGGTCACTGATGCTGCCTCCCACCCTCAGTCTTCCAACCTGCAAAATGCCGGGGCTCTTTCTGACTGCCCCTAAAGAGTTCCATCCCTAACCATGGATGGATGGAAGCACTGAGGAGGAAGGCTAAAGCAGTGACCCTGAGGACTTTGTATCTAGCTCTTGCATGTTGAGCGTGAACCACCATGAATAAACTGGGCCCCAGAAATGCATGAGTTTGTGTTTCTGTCTCACAGGCCTTCTGGTGGCCTCTTTACTGGACAGTCTGAGCCCCTCTTTTGAGCAGGGCTCTGAGCTGGGGGTGGGGAGTTGGAGTGGAAGACACTGGGGAGGAGGATTCCAGCCTGCTGTGGTTGACTGTGTGATGGTAAGGTAGGGAGGTCTCTTCTCAGGGGCCTCCCAGATTGATGGGGGCTAGGGGGGCAGCAGGGAGGCTTGACCTCTGCGAGAGCCCCATTTGAGATTGTCCTTGTCTTAAGGCACTTTTGGGCCTGAAAAGGGGGGCACTGATTGTGAGGGACCCTCCCTCTACACGCATGTACTCACATTCTCAACCTCGCTCCAGAGCCACCACTTCCCTGAAAGGCAGCCTGGCAGCAAAAGAGTGGGGGATCCTTAGATGGTTCTGACACAGGTGTTAGAGTACTGTTCATGAGGGGTCCCCAGTGCCTGGGCCTGGTCTGTGGCCTCTTAGGAACAGGGTGGGGGTGGGAGGGGTGCCTGCACAATAGGAGGTGAGTGGTAGGCAAGTGAGCGAAGCTTCAGCCTGCTGCTCTCCATCCTTCGCATTACTGCCTGAGGTCCATACTCCACCCACTTCCGTGGAAAAAGGAAAAATCGTCTTCCACGAAACTGGTCCCTGGTGCCAACAAGGCTGGGGACCGCTGCAGTACATGACTTAAGGTATTTGTTGATGCCAATCAAATTAGGTCTTCTATTTTATATTAGTTTGTATGACAATTTATTGGTATCTCAAAGGTTCATTACTTTTACAAAGAAAGTATATTAGTTGCCTATTTCTGCATAAAAAAACTACCCTAAAACTTAGTGACGTAAAACAACACACATCTGTCATCTCACCATTTCTGTAGCTCAGGAATCTCTCTCCAGGCTGCAGTCAAGGCCACTGAGTCAGTCCAGGGTCCAGGGTCTCATCTGTTGGGAGCATTCAGTTCTTCAAAGGCTGTTTGTTGGCTGGAGGTCACAGTTAGTTTCTTGCCACGTGGGCCCTTCTGATATGACAGCTCAGTTCATCAAAGCATGCAAGCTGAGAAAGTGCTAGAGTACTGATACGATTTTCTGCAACCTAATCATAGAAGTGTCATCCCCACTACGTTGTGATAGATACTCTGTTGGTTGGAAGTAAGTTACTGAAAGGGAGGATGGATGTTACCCAGGGGTCTAAGTACCAGGAGGTGGGGAGCCTTGGGGGCATCTTAGAGGCTGCCTACCACAGATGGCATATTTTGATTGATTCTATAAATAAAATATTTTATTGATCATTTTAAAATTACACAAATAAAAATTATATTCTACTTATGAAAATTGAAACATTTTAGTTTTTTAATTTAGGGAAGGGAAGGGAGAAAGAGTGAGAGAGAAACATTCATTTGTTGTCACTCATTCATTGGTTGATTCTTGTGTGTGCCCTGACCAGGAACTGAACCCACAACCTTGGTGTATAGAGACACCACTCTAACCAACTGAGCTATCCAGTCAGGGCAAAATTGAAACATTTTAGAGAAATCTAGTGTTCTCCTTTACAGCACCCCCCAACAAAGTATATATATTTTATTTTTAAAAAATATTTATTTATTTGTGGAGTGAAGGGAAGGGATGGAAAGAGAAGGAAGGAAACATCCATGTGTGGTTACCTCTCATGCGTCCCCTACTGGGGACCTGGCCTGCAACCCAGGCATGTGCCCTGACTGGGAATCAAATCAGCAACCCTTTGGTTCAAAGGCCTGCATTCAATCCACTGAGTTACACCAGCCAGGGCAACAAGGTATATATATTTAAAACCTCACAAAGTATACCTCTCTGAAATAGGGACCCAAGATATTCATCATTCTTGTCATCTTTACATTTGACATTTAGACAGAAACAATATTGAACCAGTTCTGACAAATTCCACTTATTAAGAGATGTTGTTCTAGCAAAGGGCTATAGCTAGATTTGAATAACTTTGACCATGGAAATTTCTAACAAGGAGATAACATCAAGCCCTCAGACCGCCAGAAGGGGGGTTTTCAGAGGGGTCCCCTTCCCCGAATGTGCAGGGTCTCCTGAGCGCCACCAGCTAGCTGTTAATGGCACAAACGGTGAAGCCAGACCCCTGGATTTGGATGTTAGCATCATCGCTCTTTGGCTCTGTGACCTTGGGTAAGTTAATTAACTTCTCTGTACCTCAACTTCCTCATCTTCAAATGGAGACAATAGTAGTAACTACTTCACAGCGTTGTCTCAAGGATTAAATGAATATATAATATGTAAAATTAAAAGAATATATAATATGCAGACTATACCTGGCACATAGTAAACTACATTAATGAGAGTTATGAATATTTTTATAAATAGTACTCTTGTAATAATGTGCACTTCACCTTTTCATAGAAAAAATCAAATGCAGCTTTAAGAAATTTGAATCTAAAATGAAATGCTTCTTTTTAAAAAATCTTTTTAAAGATAAAGTTGACTAATATTCCTTTCTGTAAAAGAGCCTTCTGAGCTGAGGAACAGATGAAAGCCAGACCAAGAAAACCACGTGGTAAATCGTTTGGGTACAGGACCCTGGCCAGTCCTCCAGGGTCTAGAGACAGGCCCAGCCCCTGGTGTGATGGTGGGTGAGGGGAGTGGGTGAGGGAAGGAGCCCAGCAAGAGCAGGGAGTCAGAGCCACAGCCAGGCCAGCCATTTGGGACAGGGAAACTGAGGCAGGACCCCAGTGGATGAAGCAACCCAGCCAAGAGTTGCCATTTCCCAGCAGGTACGCTGGCCATCGAGCCTGATTGTGGGAAGGGCCGAGGCTACTGCTGTACTTTCTGTGTAGGGCAGATCTGTTCCAGGACTGTCTAGCCTGCCTCTACCTGTGGCAATTGTATGGATGAGTGAGGACATAGACCTGAAGATGGCATTGTATACATTAAAACAGATTGAGCCCCTCCACTCAAGGCCCCGCAGAGGCCGCCCCAGCCCTTGAGCGGGTCTGGCCTGCACTGGCAGATGAAACTTCATCCAAAAGATTAGTGCACCGGTTGCTCTGAGCCTAGGAGAGGGCGAGCTGGTCCTGGCCCTCTGTGCAGATCTCTGCCTGAGACTTGGTAACTTAGGAAGTTGTTTTAAAGTTACTGGGTGCGGATTTTTTAGTCCCTGGGACAGCAAGGGGAGTAGGGAAGGTTCCTGGGCTAAACAGGGGATTAGTTAGGACAAGGGGATCAGTTAGCTGCCTTCCCTTCCCACCAGAATGAAATCCCATGACCAGGAGTAGGGAAGTCTAACTCAGGTTTCTGGGGCTACCTGAGGTGTCTTGCTTGGTAGGAGGAATGAGGAATGAGATCGGGGCTGAGAACCAGAGACCCATAGCAGGGCCCTCAACATGCAGGGCTGGGCCCTCCTGGGAGAGAAAGGGCTGGGTCCATGGACAACTTTCTCTCCAGAGACCCCACATAGTTCAGTTCCATCGAGCATGGTCAGAAGGGATGGCTTAAAGTCTGGGATGCAGGGTGTGAACTGGGAACTGAGGAAGAAAGTAAAGAGTTAGGGGGATAAGGAGGCTTCAGAGTGTGGGGGAGTGGACTCCTGGCCTGGGGCCTGGACTATCAGGGTTCTGTGTAGATTGAATGCCCCCTGGTGGCAGCCTATGACCTGTCTACCAGCCTGTTTCCTACAAGCCTCACCCAAACCCAGTGTTGCTGTCTTCAATCACAGCCTGAACAGGTGATAGGAAGAGGAGGCAACGAGATCACCTGATCCAGGAAGGCTTCCTGGAGGAATAGGAGCCTAGAGAATGAGTTGAAGTTGAGGCAATAGAGGATAATAACTTCTTGTGCAGACTGGACCCAAATGTCTTGGGGGCAATTGGTACTTCTCCCACAGGGTTATGTGAGAGTTTGCACATATAAAGAGACTTAGACCTCAGCCTGGCACATAGGAACTAGTCCATAAATGTTATTATCTGACTAGGAGAGGAGGGGGAGGCCATCAGAGGTAGGAGATGCCCTTGGGCAGTCGCGCTGTATGTTAAAACTCGTTGCTAAAGGGCCTTGAGTCCCAGACCCATAAGTTTAATGGAACTGGTGATGAGAAGAAGAGCATGAGTTGGAGGAGCTCTGGGGTCTGAGCCAGGGTCAAAGCCACACTCACGCACCCACAGACACGCCCACTCTCACCCACACTCACGCACACGCCCATGCCCACCAGGCACCCACAGACAGGGGCGCCGGACACCACACCTATGCATGCGTGCACATGCGCTCATACGCACAGATGTACACTCCTCTCCCTCACCCCTCTCGGAAATACGACCTAGCCTGGGGAGGATTTCACACCCCAGCAGCCCCTTGAGATTCTCCCAGCCCCAGCACCGGACAGCCAGAAAAGTGTCTGCTTCTCCTCTCCACGCCTGAGGGCTTCTCGTCTGGGCTCCGCTCCTCTCCTCAAACCCCTCGGCTCGGAACCCGGCCGTCCTCTAATCGCTCCATTCTGAGGGCGGTGGCGAAGGTCAGGGCCGGCGGAGGGGCTAGGGCCCCCAAGGGCCTGCATCCCCCACCCACCAGGGCTGGAAGAGGTCTCGGGCTGTGGGACGCGAGCAGTCCGAGGGGCTCCGGGCGAGAGGCCGTGACCCTGACCTCCCACGAGAGCGCAAGGTGGAGCTGCAGTGCTCCACACCGGCTAAGGAGAGGGCTCGAGGCCGGCGCTCAGCTGGTGTTCAGCGGTCTCCGGGCGGGGCTCGGCCCCGAAAGGCGTAGACAAAGGGGCGGCCTCTTCGGGGCCATGCGGACCCCGGGCTTCCTCAAAAAGCGGGGGCCGGGCGGGGCTGAGCCCGCCCCACGCGCCGGCGCGCCCCGGACTGCTGATCCGCAGGATTGCCAGCGACGTTTCCTGCGTCTAATCCCAACAAGCATGAAAACGGCCCGGGGCGTCCCGCCAGCAGGCCCTTTGTCCTGGCCCCTCCCGGGACAGCTGCAGCCGGGATCCCTCCCCCCTTTTGTGTTTCCTCCCCCGAGCCCCTTGCCGCCCTCTCCACCTCAGCTGCTTGGAAGGCCGGCAGCCTCCCAGGGCTTTCGCCTCAGGCCCTTGGGCACACAAAGGGGGGCAGCGCCCCTAATCTGGACGCGGAGGGCGGAGGGAAGATTAACGTCAGGGTTTGCAGGGAGGGGTGGAGCCACCGAGGGAAGAGCAAGAGAGGGCTGCGGGGTGCGTCCTCCGCTGCGAGGGTAGGGGTGTGCAGGGGTGTGCAGGTGATGCGGGCCTGCAAGTGAGAACATACATGTGGGACGGGAACTGTGGGAGCGCACGCCTGAGTGGGTGCGAGTTAGCGCGCCCGAGGGACCTCCGTGGTTCCCCATCTTCTTGGACTCCTCTCAGCAGCCCCTAACTTCGTTTTCAGACCCCTCTCCCTAGACCTCGATGCTCCGATACTCCGGTGCTCCCGCTCTGGTGCGCAGGCCTGGGACCTCTGGGACCTCTTCTCTCCACCCTCCTCCTGGGGTCTCCTCCTCCTGGGGTCTCCTCCTCTCTGTGCCTTCAGTAACCCCCTCCCCGCCCCCATACTCGGGAGTCCCAAACCTCTGTCCCCAGCAGGGTCTCTGCCTCCCACCCCCACTGCATATTCACCTAGATGACCCACAGCAACGCAAACTTCCCATGTCCGAAACTGAGCTAATCTCCCCACCCACAAACTGGGTCATTTCGCTCAGGCATTTGGCGTGAGTTGCAGCCCTCCTGGAAGTCACACCACATGGCACTCAGTCACTGAGTCCGTCCCTTCCAACTCCCAAAAACTTCTTCAGCCTATGCCTTCCTCTCTTTCAACTTCTCCCACCTCGGTGCAGGCCACCACCATCTCTCACCTGGACAACTGGAAGGGCTCCTGGTCTGGCTCCCACTCCTTCAACCTAAGAGCGGCCTTTCCAAGGCTTTCCAGTGGCTCAACTTGCCGAGTGTGGCCTGCAAGGCCTTCTCTGGCTGGTTCCTGCATCCCCACTGGCCTGATCTTTCCCCAGGGTCTAGTGCTCCACAAATTTCTGTCTAGTCCACAAAGACCTTCCTCAAGGCCTCTCATGGAGATTGTTTCCTCTCAGGAAAGGAATGGAGTCACCGTCTGGCCTTGTTCCTCACAGAACCATCCTTCAGAACCCCAAGACCCAGGGAACTACAGGGCAGTGGATGATTCAGGGAAGCCAGACCCACCAAAGATGGAGGGCACTGGCCCAGCCCCGCCCCCCCGCCATGCCGGCCACATGCAGGGCAGTGGGGCTCCTCTCACACTAATGAGGTCCTGCCCTTCCTTGGGCTCCCTCAGGCCACTGTGGCTGCAGAGACCACTCCACTGTTCTCTGTCCCCAGGGATGCTGGACACCCTTGTCTCTGTCCTAAATCCCTCAGAATGGGCCGCCTCCCCAGAGGTCCCAGAACCACACAGTCTGCAGGTATGTCTGTGTCACTCTCTTCCTGTCACCATCATCACCAGACACCTCCTCCCAGGCACTGCCAGGAACCTGTCACCAAGGTGCTCTTGACATCCTCATCTTGGTCACAGACAGGACTATTTGTTTTTGCATCCAGCAAATGTTTATTGTTGTTGACCATGTCAGGCCCTCTGCCAGGCACTGAGGACCCAGGTGAGTCAAACACAATTCCAGCCTTAGGGACTTCACAGTCCGTCCAGGAAGGCGGACCCAGACATGGGAAGTGAGAGTGTGCTAAGGGCTAATGGCAGTCTGTACGCGGCTATGGAAGCACTTTCCGAAGCATGTTTCAATAGGCGGGAAGTACAAGATTTCTGTGATCAGAGAGTCTCGGGAAACACGGGGTTTCGGGATGTTAACTGGCTGTGTGGACTGCAGGACTCCTCGGGGCTTTTCCCGTGCTGCCTGCGTCCAGAATCCCTGAGAGGAGGGCAGGGTGTGAAGAGGGCTTCTCACACTCGTCTGAGCATGTAACCCTTTTCTGAGTGTTTCAGGGTCGCATTTGGGAAACGCATTGCTGTGGGAACCTAGAGAACAGAGACACTAATTCTATGTTTGGGGTAATGACAGGAATGAGGGGCAATCAAGAAAGAATTCAGCAAGGAGCTGGTGTCGACCTGGAGAATGAGTAAAAGCAGGTGAGGAAAAGCACATCCTAACCATGGCCGAGTAGCTCAGTTGGTTAGAACATCGTCCTGGAACAACAAATTAATGTTTCTTTTCTCTCTCTCCCCGCTTCCTCTCCCCAAGATCAATAAAAAGAGCACCCTAGGAAAAGTGAAGGGGACTTGCCCCAGGGAGGCTGGAACCAGGGCCCTCCGAGGGTTCAGAAGCGGGGCGCTGCCCCAGAGACAGTCTTTGCTGCGCCAGCAACGGCAGTGGGGAGAGGGGTTTTATCTGTACAACCGTCATTAATGCTGTCTCTCAGCAGGTTGGCCCGAGACATCACATCACCTCCTAGGACGCGGGCCGTACACTAAGGTCAGTGAAACATCTTGCTTGCCTGTGAGCCAGATACACCTCTGTCTTCAGGTTCACCCAGCACCCCTAGGAGCCAGTCTTCTGAAGAGAGGGCTTCCATACCAGGGCTTCATCATGGGAGCCAGCAAGACTCTCTCAAAAGACCTTTCTTGCTTTATGTCAGCTGAATTTGGTTCTTCAGGAGCCATCAACCTGCAGGAGTGTGTGCGTGTGCACGCACGTGAGTGCTCGCAAGCAGACCCCTGTGAAGAAGTCCAAAGCTTCTCTTCTCTGGTGGGTTTCAATGCCATGCTCACTCCCATTTGTATTCCTATCCCCTTAGCCATCCTCTTCCCATCCTCAATACCACCTTCCCCAACTCACATCTCTGTCTCCGTTGTGGCCCTTACCATCTCCCTAACACCGCCAGAGGAGAAGGAGAAGGAGAAGGAGGAGGGCAGAGGCAGAGGGGGACTGAGAGGAGAGGAGCTCGCCCACAGAGTGCTGGCTGTGCGCCGGGCAGGCACTGTTCCTGGTGCTCAACATGTGTCCCCCCGGGAAGGGCAGGAGCTACCGATTTTGCCCCCTGTGCCTGGAGCACCCGAGGTCCGCATACAGTCTCCCAGGCCTCACCAACCGCCTGCCCCCAGACTCACCCAGATAGAAGCAGCCCCTCCCAAGTGATTGCCTGGTGCCCCCCTCCAACCTCCCACCCCATCTTGTCTCAGGTACAATCACCGCCCTGCTCTCTGTAATGAAATTTGTTTTGTTTCTAAATATTTGTTGTCCTTAATTTTGGTTGTGAGAGGAGGCACAGTGTGTCCACCTACACCTCCATCTTGGCCGGAAGTCCTGAAATTTGTTTTGTATGAGATAGTTAGAAATTCCCCTATGTCTAATGAGATCTTCTGGTTTGAGTGTGTGCATGTGTACTTGCCTCTTCATAATACGGTTATGTAATGTTTTCCACGGCACTTCCAGTTCTGTTATCTGGCGACAGAATAGGTGCGATCAACCCCATTTTCAGTGGAGAGACTGTAGTCAAGGTCAAGCAACATTAACTGTGGAAGCTAATCATGTGACTATGAGCCCCTCTCCCAGTGAGGCGGGAATGGTTAGGGTCTCCATGGCCCTATAAATCTCACCCAGAGAAGAATAATTTTAGAAGTCCCTTAATACATTGCTTTGCTCCCCATTATAATACCAAAGTGTGTGTTCACACTTGCCCTCTATTTTCCCATTGCTTTCTCTCATCACACTGGGAAGTAGGCCTGGGTACGCCTTTTTATAGGGAGGAAGTGGGGCTCAGAGAGGTTAAGTGACGGGTGCTTGTGATGGAGCAAGAACCCTGCTCAGCGACTAACTACACACTAAACCGCAGGTCTCACCCCAGTCCTATTGGACCCTGTGGCTGCAGTGTGGCTGCGGGACTTAAAGGAAAAACTCACACATGCCTACAGGGAGGGTTACTGGCTCAATGGGAGTGCCTTTGGCATTTGGCTAATTCTTTGAGTGGGGCTGTCCTAGGCAATGCAGGGCCGTGATGTAGCATCCCTCTCCCCTAGACATGAAATACCCATAGCCCTGCCTACCCAATTATGGAGACAACCGAAAGACCTCTCTCATATTTTTTAAAAAGCCCCCTTAGGGGTGGCATCTCCCCACTCTCACTTCTCCCCCCTGACACTTAGAACCATAGGACCAGGGTCCCAGCTTCAGGACCTCTCCCTCTTGGGCTCCCTCAGCAAGAAAGTGTCAGGAGTTATTGAGCCTTGAACCCCAACCTGTCTCTGAAGCCTGAAGAGGCTGTTCCTTTAAGGAAGCTGGCTCCTAGGACCGAGGAAGGTGGGATAGGGTGGTAGAAGGAAAGCAAGGAAAGGACCCCATATCCGCCCCTTGCAAGCCTCACCTAATCGCCACACTCTGCATTATTTCCCACCTAACAAAGCATGCAAAGATTTCCCTCTCAAATTATCTCCCCAGGCGAGCTAGCAGGACTCCAGCTCGTTAACTGGAAAAATGCAAATAGGGCCTCCCACCCCTCTCCCCCAGCCCTAAGGCTATGGACAACTAATGCGATCTCTTTCTTTTTGGGAATTTCTCTGTTTCCATCGAAACCATTTTTTACCGAGGCAGAGGTGGGTGTTTCCCAAGTGCCATCCAAAGGGACAGTCTTAGGGAGGAAACTGCTCAGGTAGAAGTTTGAAAAACGTCATTTTGTTATGGCACCTGCCCCTTTTCTGAGCCTCATTTTCCTCACCTGATTTCTCAATTAGTCCTTCCCAGGACTGCTGTGGGGCTGGATGCAGGGCAAGGCGTGGAGCCCAGTCCTGGGCGGTTCACCTTTTCAGTTTACACCTGCCATGCTTGGCGGATGCAGGGATGGAGAAAACAGACATGGCTTCTGCCCTCCTGAGGCTCACGGTCTAGCAGGAAAAAAAACAACAACAACAGAACATTTAAAAAAATTAAAAACAATTAAAGGACACCTTAATCAGCAATTAAAATCAATATCATCATAGCGAGACAAATGGGCTCATCTGCTCCCCGATGGGAAGCCCTGAGGATACACCAGCCTGCGGGGTGGGGGTGGGGACAGCAGGACCCGAGGAAAGCGGAACCAGGAGGAAATGGCCAGGCAGCCCTGGGCCAGGGTCAGGCTAAGAAGCAGCCGCAGGGGCCCTTTAGAAAGACCAATGTGGTGAAAGAAGAATGAACCGTTCCAGACTAAAGGAGCTAAAGAGTCAAGACGAAATGCAATGCCTGATTCTGAATCAGACACTGGATTGACCAATAATTTCTGTAAGGGACATTTGGCAAAATGTGACTATGGGTTGTTTTATAGGTATTTTACTGCATCTCTCTTAAATTTCCTGAATAGGATCAGCATATTATCGTTACATAGAAAAACCTCCTTGTTTGGGGGAAACTTAGGTGGAAATGCTTAGGGCTAAAAGATCGTGATGTTTGCAGCTTAGCCTCGGAGGGCTCAGAGAACAAATGTGGCTGGTGAATACCAACTGGTGAGTTAGGTGAGAAATTTATGGTTGTTGACTGAATTCTTTTTGCAACTTTTCCATGGGGTTAAAAAGAAAAAGTTAAAAAAAGAAAAACCCGGACTGGCTTTGTAAAGCATGATAATGCTTTGTAACTCCTATTCGTAAATTTTTTAAATGTTGTTTTTCAGAAGAGCAATTACGAGAAATGTGATGAGGGTCGGAAGAGACTACAGGCCCAGCAGGGGAACACAGCCCAAAGGAAGGGTTCAGTGCAGGCTTCCGAGGAGAGAGGAGTGTTTCAGCAGAGACTTAGAAAGGGGCCGGAGTGGGGTAAGCAGGGGGAGGTAGGAACGTGCTCTCCAGGCCCATAGTCCTACAGGTACAAGAGTGAGACAGCGTGGTGGGGTTTCTAGGACCTGAATTCGAAGCGGTGAGAGGCCTGGTGGAGAATGGAGAGAGATGGAGCTAGAGAAGACTTCACGCCACATATGGTGGGCCTGGGGATTTTATCCTGAGGGCAACAGAGAGCTTTAAGCAGGGAAGCCACAGAATCAGATTTGCATTTGAGAAAGACCACTCAGGTGCTTGGGAGGCTAATAGGAAGGTGCAAGGCTTAGGACAGTTAGGAGCTTCTGTCGTGTGAGTTGGAGCTGAGGCTTCCTGACTGCCTATCCGGAGGCTTCCCGACTCTCTGGGAAGCTTCCCGACTGCCCACTTTCCCTCCCAACTTAGGGGTGGAGCTTGAGTGCCTGATTTCAAACATGCAACCCACCCACCCCAAAGCCCTAGTGGCTGTGCGCCCACCTCCAGCCCTCTTTGCCTCCATCATCAGAGGGAAGCAAAAAGGCTGGCGGTTAAGTTTCAGACTCTGGAGCCAGGCTGCTTGCATTTAGTTTCCAATTCTGCTCCTTAGGAGCTGATGACCTTGAACAAATTTCTTTTCTTCTTCTTTTATTTTATTTTATTTTATTTTATTTTATTATTTATTTATCTTTTTAGAGGGGAAGGGTAGGAGAGAAGGAGAGGGAGAGAAATATCAATGTACGGTTGCCTCTCGTGTGTCCCCTGACGAGAACTGGCCCGCAACCCAGGCATGTGCCCTGACTGGGAATCGAACCTTTTCTTCTTTTTTTGCTTTACAGTTTATTATTTTCAATGTTATTTTGTATTAGTTTCAGGTGTACAGCATAGTGGTTAGACTATTGTATACTTTACCAAGTGTCCCCCCTGACATGGTGTCAGGTGGGTATTTCCAGTACCCACCTGACACCATGCATAGTTATTAGAATATTATTTCTAATTAATTAATTAATTAATTAATTTTTAGGGAGAGGGGAAGGGAGGGAGAAAGAGAGGGAGAGAAACATCAATGTGTGGTTGCCTCTCATGCATCCCCCACCAGGGACCTGGCCTGCAACCCAGGCGTGTGCCCCGACTGGGAATCGAACTGGTAACTCCTTGGTTCACAGGTGGACACTCAATCCACTGAGCCACACCAGCCAGGGCTAGAATATTAATTTTTAAATATTTACTTATTTAATTTTTAGGGAGAAGGGAAGAGAGGGAGAGAAAAACATCAATCCACTGCCCCTTGCCCATGCCCTGACAGGGGACCAAACCCGTAACCTAGGCATTTGCCCTAAGTAGGATCGAACCGATGACCTTTTGGTTCATGGGCTTACAATCAACCAACTGAGCCACACTAGCAGAATATCATTGACTATATTCCCTATGCTGCACTTTACATCCCATGACTGTTCTGTAACTACCCATTTGTACTTCTTAATGCCTTCACCTCTTTCACCCAGTCCTCCAACCCCCACCCCGTTAGCAACCACCAGTTTGACAATTTTTTACTTCAACTTTCTATAAAATAGGGATAATAGTAATAATAATAGTTACATCACAGGGAAGTTGTGAGGATTAAATGCATTGATAAGCACCACGTGGTTAGAAGAGAGCCTGGCCCATTAGGGCTTCATAAGTCTACTCCATACCAAGTACTATCCTGGAAGGGTATAGGTGGATGGAGAAGGAGGACAGGACAGGTTCTTTATCCTCAAAGATGCCAGCCTCACTGGACAGATGGAACACAAAATCAATAAGAGCAATATCGAAGCACTCTATTATTGCCTCATTTACAGTATCAAATACAGCTGGAAACAACGGAGTGTCCATCAACAGGGAAATTGTTACATCCAGGAATGTTTAGAAAGAGGTTTGGGAAATTCCCATTTTATCATATTAGGTGAAAAGGCCAGGAGCAAAATGGCAAACCTTATACAACTTCCATATTTTTTTTAAAGAATAAAGAGAAAAAAAATTCAAATGCACTGAAATATTTATAGTGTTACCTCTAGATGGTGCTATTTGGGTGTGGTTTAAATATTTTTTAAAAAATCTGTTCACAAAATGTCTCATAATGAGCATGAATTACTTTTTGATGGGAATATTTCAACCTTACTTCATTTGCTTTGGGTTGCAAATGAATAATGGGTGGACATCATTGGCCCTCAGGGAAACACAAATCAAACCATAGTGAGATACCACGCCACACCCGCAAGGACGGCTGTAACCAAAACAACAGATAGTAAGCATTGGTGAGGATGTGGAGGAGCTGGAATCCTCCTGACCTGCTGGTGGGAATGTAAAATAATGCAGCTGCTTGGGAAAACAATCTGGCAGTTTCTCAAAAGGCTAAATGTAAAGTTAGCATAATTCCACAACCCAGCAATTTCAGTCCTAGTACATATATACCCAAGCGAATTGAAAACATGCACTCACACAAAGGCTTGGGCATGAGGGTTCATAGCAGTCAAAAGTGGAAACAACCCGAATGTCTATCAAATGATAAATGGATAAACAGAATGTGGTGTAATTATATAATGAAATATTACTTAAAAATAAAGAGAAGTGAAGTACTGATGCATTTTAATTTATTATAATTATATTACATATCGGATCATACTATAAAAGTAGCAAGGCGACCAACTACAACTTTGAAAACCAGGGTTGTGGGATTATGGACGGCTGGTGGCGGCTCCATGGTGGTTGTGTGGGAGGGGCTTGAGATAGCAACTTGAAGGAAGGGGGTGGGTCTTGAGGTTGCATTCCCACCACACTTTACAGGCTAAGGAAGTCAAAGGATGGGGAGGGGAGATTGTAGTGGAGGGGAGGGGCTAAAGAAACCTGGGATGGCTGTTCTTCTCCCTCATACAAGGACGCTGAGCATGCTGATGTCTTTTGGATTGTTGTCCCTGATCAAACTTTTCACATAGTTGCAACTGCAATGCATAAGCAATATGACTCTGATGAATGTTTTGACTTAAGAATCATTTTCCATGCTTTTACATAGACTTTCTGACCATTTAAAAAGTTATTTCATGTTACATAGAATGAACTACAATTTACTTAACTCACCCTCTATTGTTAGATATTTAAGTTGCTTCCGATTCTTTAATATGATGAGTAATGCTATAATAACATCTTTGTTCATATATTTCCTCATATTTCAGACTGTTTGGGGTAAATTCTTAGAGTTGGAATTCTTGCATTGAAGTCTTTATGGCTCTTGAGAAATATTGTAAACTCACTTTTTAAAAGACATCCTTGCAAATTTAATAAATACCAAATCAATTATTAGATACAATGAATATACAACAATTGACAAAATATACTATATATGTTATAGAGAATATTGCAATGAACTATATGTTATTAAAACTTATTTTAACTTTCTCCCTTTTTTCCTTCCTTCCTTCTTTTCCTCCTTCCTTTTCCTTCTTTCTGATTTCTAATGAGGCTAAGTATATCTCTCTTTCCTTTTTTTAAAAACAATATCCCAATAAAATTTTCATGTAGCACCTATTCTGTACCAAGCGGCTCTTTCAGCTGTGAACCTGTTGGAAAGCAACTGAAATACGGTACCATAGCAAGACTGTGAGGGCCTAAGCCAGGTCAGTGCTGATGGGAGGGAGGAGATGGGGATGCATTCAAGAAACTCTAGGCAAAGTCTAATACCCTCTATGGGATGAGGTATTAGTTGAATGCAGAGTAAAATAGAGAGGAGATAACTGACTCAGATGTGACAAGCCTAGGAATTCCGTCGTGACACTATTGAACCCACAAAAGGAGCACATTCAGTTCCGTCTGAGGCATACTGAGTCTGAGATACGCAAGGACATCCAAGTGGTGCCTGGTGTAGTGGGTGCTGCAGTATAGCACCCAGATCTCTCTTTCAGGGCCAAAACACCCATTCTACCATTTCTGGAAGTGTTAGTGGCTGAGGGCTCTCAGCTGAGTCCCTCATTGTGTTTTCCCTCAGCTGGAGAGCGGCCCAAGGTCTCACTGCCTTCCTAGGCAGCCAACATCCAAGACCGACCAAAGTGAGCATATAAAAGCCAGGCACCTTTGCTCAAGGCAGGACAAATTTGAAGGCCATCCAGATTCCAGAGCTCCTTATGGGACTGGTTTTGGCTTTGGTTTTGACCCTTCGTTCCTTCATCTGCCCAATTCTATCTCCTTTCCTCCCTCACTGATGTTGACCCCAAGAGTGCTCCCCAATAAACTTCCTGCCTGCAGATCTCTATCTCAGAGTCTGTTTTCAAAGAACCAAACTTTAGACTGTTGGAAATACGTGTCCGGGCTTGGGAGGACAGTTTGTTTGAGAGAGAGGGATTCGGGACCACTTGTCATATACGGATGGTGAATGTGTGGTCATGGGCAGTACAATGGGATTTGGGGGGCCAGAGAGCAGACACTGCACCTTAGGGAAGGAAGGCCTGCACTGGGGGGTGGAGAGAAGAAGGACGGACAGTGAAGGGAGAGGGGGTTTGACAGTGCGGAGCTCAGAAGGGGGTTTCAGCAGGGACAGCTGGCCAGGCCTCTCAGAGGGTGATGGAGTCCAGGCCACTGTTGTTTATTTGAGGGTCAAGGGTACCTCAAAAAAATAGTGTTCTTTTAATTGCACTATAATTTAAACCCTTCCATTAATAAATTAGTTTAATCATGATATAAAAATACAAAGAATCTATGTATAATCTCTATAATCTCATTACATATAAGATTATACATGAAAGTACAAAATTTAGGCTCTTCGTACATAGGAAGCCTGGGCCAAAAGCCCCTCCTTGCCACCCATTGTCCTGTCTTCCCGTGCACGAAGTCACTGCAGCCAGCAGATGCTGACCTGGTCAAAATTTGGAAAACAAAAGCTAACAACAGCAACAAAAACAAAATAACAGACGTTGGCGAGGATGTGGAAAAACTGGAACCTGTGTGCATTGCTGGCAGGAATGTAAAGTGGGGCAGCTGCTGTGGAAAACTGATGGGCAGTTCCTCAGAAACAAAACGTAACTCTGGCGGGGTAGCGCGGTTGGTGAGACCGTCATCCGTCCACCCAGGCTGTGCGTTGGATCCCCACTCAGAGTCAACCAATGAATTCATAAATAAGCGGAACAACAAGTCTCTCTCTCTCTCGCAAATCGAGCAATAAGAAATAATTAAATATAGAATTACCATACAATCCAGAGGTTTCACCTCTTGGTAAATACCCAAAAGAACTGAAATCAGGAACTCAAACATGTTCATAATCATATTATTCACAGTAGCAAAAGATGGAAGCAACCCAAGAGCCCATCAGTGATGAATGGATAAGCAAAATGTGACATATATTCAGACTTAAAAAGGAAGGAAATTCTGACACCTACTACAACATGGAGGAATCTGGAGGACATTGTGCTGAGTGCAATAAGCTGGTCACTAAAGGACAAATATTCTGTGATTTCACTTATATGACATACCTAGAATAGTCAAATTCAGAAAGATGGAAAGTAGAATGGTGGTTGCCAGTGGCTGCGGGGAGGGAGGAATAAGGAGCTATTGTTTAATGGGTACAGAGCTCCAGTTTTGCAAGATGAAAAGAGAGATGGTGATGATTGTGCAACAACCTGAATGCATTTAATGCCGTGGAAACGCACAATTAAAACTCATAAATTTTATGTTACTTGTATTTTACCATACACACACACAAAAAGCAAACAGAAAAAGTGATTGCCACAAGCCCTGCTCTCATGAGAGTGCATCCATCACTGACTTGCCTGCACCGATGAGACCCAAGTGACTTCATGTAATCTACACTCAGCAGCATCATTAGCAAGTAGCCTATAAGTGACACCAGCCATCAGAGCTTTAGGAGCTAAACTGACTCCTTAGGTGATGTGGTGTTTTACAAGTTGTAATTGAAAAATGAATTACTTGTGGCTGGTGACTAATAAAATAATTAGCTTATACCCTCTGCAAAAGAATTGTTTACAAGTAACAAGTGTAGACAGCTTGAATCAGGTGTTGCAAAATAACTCAAGTTCTGATTTTGGAATGATTCACCCTCTTTAAGTTGATAAATTTGTGCCTTTGGGAAAAAAGAGAACTTGAAGTCACGTCAGTGGGTTTGACAGCCATGGTGACTGGATAGAGAGACAAAGATGGCTATATCATCGTGACGGTCTGTGTGAGTGGTACCCTAGAGATGCACAGTCTACAACCTGCACAACCACACTGAGCTCCCTGAGTGGCAAGCAGTGAGTTAGAGGAACACGTAAATGTCTCCCGGAGCCTCAGAAATACATGGGAGAGGGGACGGACTTCTGTGGTCACCCAGGACTACTGTTATTAGAATATAGCCTTGAAGACACATTAGAGAGTCTCCAGGTTCTGTGTGGGCAGATGTGTGTTTACTAGATACAGAGGCCACCCCATCTGAAGCAGGTGAGCAAGGAGGGAAGGGCTTTCTTCCTAGTGCCCAGAGCTGGGTGTGATGCCAAAATGGCATTAGTATAAGTGCCATAGATGTGAATTATCATGGGCTGTAAGAGCTGAAATTGGGTGCTGAGGTGCTGGCCTTAGAGGCAACCCAGCCCCTCCTGGCTCAGAGGTTCAGCTCTGCCCTGCCCCCATTGTCCCAATCCCAGGGTCAGGGAAGAGGACCCAGCACAGGAGTTAAGGGCTGGGGGCTTAATGAGTGTCCTATGACCCTAGTGTGTTGGGGTAGGGGCAGGGGGCACTGAGGAACACTCCCAGAACACAGGCCACTTCTGAGGGGTTGAGCTGGGGCTCTAAAGGCTTGGGGTTCCAGCCAAGTGCCAGCTCCAGTGCTGGGCACCAGTTCAGTTTCCCAGCCTGTTCTTGGTCTCCAATTCTATCCTACCCCACCCCTATCTCACCAAAGACATGGCTGGTTGGATCTCAGCCCAGGCAGGTGCATAGACAGTGGCAAAGCCCAAAGGAGAAAGCAATCCCATTCTTTCCCCAGGACCCTCTTTGCCCCTATTTACAACCCCTTCCTCAGGGTTTCCTTTGTGGAAATGGAGTGTGTAAGCCAGGACAGCATAACCTTCAGCTCTTTTTTTTTTTTAATTTTTAAAAAATATTTATTTATTTATTTATTTATTTTTAGAGGGGAAGGGTAGGAGAGAGGGAGAAGGAGAGAAATATCAATGTATGGTTGTCTCCTATGTGTCCCATGCTGGGAACTGGCCTGCAACCCAGGCATGTGCCCTGACTGGGAATCGAACCGCGATCCCTTGGTTCATAGGCCCGCGCTCAATCCACGGAGCTACACCAGCCAGGGCATAACCTTCAGCTCTTAATTAAAGTTGTGTGTGTGGCCCTGGCCACTGTAGCCCAGTTGGTTGGAGCGTGTCCAAAAGATGAAAGGTTGTGGGTTTGATTCCCGATGAGGGCACATGCCTGGTTGCAGGTTCAGTTCCCAGGTCAGGGCAAATACAAAAGGCTACCAATAGGTGTCACTTGCCCTCTCTTTCTCCCTCCCTTCCTCTCTCTCTAAAATCAGTGAGGATGATCTCTGGTGAGGATAAAATAATAATAATAATAATAATAAAGGTGTGTGTGTGGAGAGAGAAAGAGAGAGAGAGGGAGAAAGTGTGCTGAAAAATGAGCATGTCCCTTTTCCAATTTTCCTGCAGCTCCATCTTCCACCCCGCTCATCTGTGCAGGTGGACCCCGGGCTTGTCATTAAGTCTCCATCTCAGACACCTCTGCAGCTTCCATGCCTGGGGCACCTCTGCATCTCCCTCCCCCACCCCTCCCCCCTCAGCTTCAGCTGCATTCTGCCATCCAGCATCCCTGAAGCTGCTGCCTGCCCCCCAGTGCCAGCCCTCAGAACCAGCCCTTCTCAAAACAACCCCCAGCCCCTCTCTAACCAGAAAACTGGAGAGACAGCGAAAAGAAAGAGAAGGAATAAAGAGAATGTACTAAGCGTAGAAAGATCAAGTTTAGGAAGGGGAGAGTCCGCCAGGCCAGCTATTTTATGCTCATCTATTCACTTAGCCATCTGCCCACTGTCTGTCTCTCTCCCTCACTTGTCTCTCTGTGTTTTCCTTTGACCTATTATTTATCATTCATTCATTCATTCTTTATTTATTGATCAAGTCCCACTCACATAGAATTATTGTACAAAATAATTTACACGTAAGAAAAATTTTCCAAGCTCCACTTTTGGAAACTTTTACCCAATACTCCTTGCATAAGGATGGTTTATACCTAGCCCCCAAAAAACTTTACTTTACCCAAGCACATTTGTGGCAGCTCTACCTTCTCATTAGCACCCAAATCCCCTCATCCTGGGCCTCCTACAGCACTAATCTGACTGACAGCTACTTCAGGCTGGATTATGGGAGGGATTCCTATGGCCTTTCTTGCCCAGAGGTCTTGGGATGCTCCCTCTCCTTTTCCCACACCACCCCACATGCTCGGACCTCCCTGACTCTCCTTCCCTGAGGCCCTACCTGTTCTGCTTCCCCTTATCCCCTCAACCAAGGCCAAGCTTCTGACACCATCTAGCTACGGATACGAAACCCCTCAATTTGTCCCCTGACTCCAACTGAAATGGGGTTGGGATCTGAGCTTTGGGGCTGGCCTTTTAAACTGGGTGCTGGGACACGAGTCAAGAATATATGCTGGAACTGTGCTCCCTGCATAACGCTGGAGGCAGGAAAGGGCTGTCCTGATGTTCATTTGGACTTACAAAACTCTCTACCTGCCCGTTGTCTGGGGGATATAGTCAGAGGTGGAAATGGACCACTTGGTCCAGAGTAGGAGAGACATTAATGTCAGTCCTGAGAAATCTGAACCTCTTGCTTGAGCAATTGGTGATTCGAGGGCTACAAGCCTTCATTATCTCCTTGATATGGAAACCCCAACCTCAAAATAGTCCCAACCCAAGACAGAAATTGACCAAGAGTCAATGAACCACATTGGTCAGAAATAATCCGCAATCTACTGCACAACCCAGGATATTTCTAGAATCTTATAGAAAAAAATTTCCCAGAAGATATGTTCACAAGTAAAAATTAGAAGACAAGTAAGGAGATAAAATATCATAAGATATAGTCTGCAAAGCACAGATAATGATTGAATAAGATTTTAACTGTTCAGAGAGAGAAAGAAAATGAAATACACAAGGCATAAATAAGACCTTGGAAAAATTAACAGATGAATTTGAAATACATTCTAAAAATAAGTTTTAGTCTTTAAAAAAGTAATTCAATGAATGAGTTAAACATTGACTAGATCAGTGGAAAAGAACCCAAGATATACCACAAGATAAAGATCCAGGGGAAAAAGTGAAGAGATTCAGATAATAGGATGGTATGCTTCAAAATACACCTAATAGGAATTCCAGAAGGAGAGAATGAGAGAAAGAAAGTTTAAGACCGGTAATAGCTTATAATTCTCTGGAACTGATAAATGGTATAAATTCTCAGATTGAAAATAAACATGGTATCTCACACTGAATAAATCAATGGAGAGTCGCACTTAGTACATCACAGTAAAACTTCAAAACGTTAAGGAAAAGCTACCATCAAGAGAAGAGAAGTTATATTACATGAAAAGGAATGGCAATCAGACCAACAGTAGACTTCTCAACAGCAACAATAGCTACTAGAGGGCAATGGAATAATATCATCAAAGTGTAAGAGAAAATAACTGTCTACTTAGAGTTCTATATGTGGCTGAACTAGCACAGAAAGATGAAAACAACATAAAGTTATTTCAGTGAAATAACTGCTATTCCTCCTCGATGGTCCTCTGGCTTCATTTGGGTGGTTGGGCAGGTAGGAATGTAGGGGAGCTGTGCTGGTGATGAAGGGGTCACCTTGCAAGCATCCAAAACCTTCATTGATCTTCTGGATGAAGAGGCAAGAAATTTAGGGCTTATACCCCAGGGAGAAAAAAGTGCCTGATTTAAATCCAAGTACAGAGAGTTAGTTCCTTAGTTTTGGCAAATGTACTGTGGCAATATGAAATGTTAACAATGGGACAATCGAGTGAAGAGTATACAGGAACTCTCTGTACTATCTTTGTAACTTTTCTGTAAATTTAAAGTTATTCCAAGATAAAAAGTTTATTAAAAACAGAAAAACAAGTTATAGCTGAACCCAGGGCTGGAATCCCAGAAGAACACAGTCTCTGAACAGAGAAAGGAAAACTTCTCTTGTCCTTGGACAAGTTACTTTGCTGCTGTGAACTTCCATTTGTTCATCTGTGTAACAGAGGATTATCCTTTGGCAGTGAACCTGCTGGGAATATGGTGATCATGAAATGAACAAAGGGACAGGAAACAGGTCAGGATCCCAGCAGAACAATGAGATTCAGGACCAGCAGGGAAGCAATCCCAAGCTCTGGGCAGAGGCAATGATGGGGTTGGGTTCAGCTCATTCCAATACGGTACTGAGGCTGGCTAATTCAAGTCGCCTGTCCTGGGAGATAAGGCAGGGGTCCGCTTGTTGGAGCAGGGGCAGGCAGAGACTAACACTTCCTCAGAGATGATGTCCCAAAGCCCTGGGCCCTGGTTGGCCTTATCTCTGGCTTCTCCTGTTCTCATGGACCTCCTGGGAAAGATGGAAGTTCAGAGGAGGTTAAGGAGGCCAGAGCCCAGTAAGAGCAGTAGCCCAGGTTCTGGTCCCAGAGAACAGGTCCTCCCTCTCCCATCCATAGAGCTAGGCAGGCAAGTAGAAGCTCATGGTCCGAGGGACAAAGTGGCAAATTTGGACTGGGACAATGAGAGGAGCTGGGCTCTGACAGGTAGAGGCTGAGCATTCTTGCTTGCCTGGGCCCTCCTTTGCATTAATCACCCACGAGATCGTTTGTGTGCTGCTCTCCCCTTGTGCTATTTTAATTAACAGAGATCTCCTCCGAGCAAACCAGCTGCTGTGTAAATTGTCAAACTGTCAGCACACAGAGGATGGGCGCCATGGGGACATGAGGTGTGGGAACTACACCGATGGGCTCCCACTCCTTGGGTCCTTTGAACCTCCACTAAACCCACTCCAGTAGTAAAAATGGGCAGAAGAATGGCAACATCAGGAACTTGGCTTTGGGTTCAGCTAGACTTAGATTTCAACTTTAACTGGCTGTGAGAATTAGGGAAGATCACTTAGCCTTTCTGAACCCTATTTTCCTCATCTGAAAAGTGGGAATAATACTACTTATCTTGTCACAAGGATTGTGGAAGATAATATGCATTACAGCCCATAGCGCCCAATAAATATGGCTTGCTAAGTCTATTTTTTCTTGTCAGTATAGAGTTTCCTACAGGCCCTTTATAAATTCATAATGACCAGAGAGAAACTTTTAACTAAAACATACATGGGAGAAATCCCATAGTTCTTATTATTGACTTTCTATTTTTCTATGTACTATCACTCTATCTTCAGAGAAGTCTTGTTTTCCCAGTAGCTTTGCCTCCCCTCAAATCATTAGGACTTTGTAATCTCCTTCTTCCAGTTTTCTCCCTTCCCTAGCAGGTCCATGAGTGGACTGAGCATTCTCCTTGAGACTCTTATTTTTTTAAAGATTTTACTTATTTATTTTTAGAGAGAGGGGAAGGGGGGGAGGGGGAGAGAAACATCAATGTGTGGCTGCCCCTCATGTGCCCCCAACCAGGGACCTAGCCTGCAGCCCAGACATGTGTCCCAACTGGGAATCGAACCTGAGACCCCCTTGGTTTGCAGGCTGGCACTCAATCCACTGGGCCACACCAGCCAGAGCGCCTTGAGGCTCTTAAATTTTACCTACAACTACCCTCATTGAACAACTGGACAAATAAATAGATGGATGGGGGTGGGGGTCTTTAAGGAGGAGCCATTGGCCAACCTGAGTCCTGAAGGATGAGTTATTTAGTTGACAGGACAGACCAAGGGTAGGGGAGGGTGTTGTAGGCAAAGAAAATATTATGTTCAAATGCCCAAAGGCCAGAGATAGCACACTGTATGTGAGGAGCTGAGAAAGGTTTAGTGGAACAGAAAAGGCATGTAGAAGGCAAGGGGGTAGCTGTGGGAGATGAGGCAACAGAGAAAGTTGGGGTCTGAACACAGAGGATCTTATTGAGTCCTCTTTCAGAATTTGGATTTTATCCTATTGGCAATGAGAAGCCAATGATGAAGTTTGTCCTACAGACAGACATAGTCAGATTTGTATTTTAAAAGCATCACTTAGACGATGTGTAGAGAGTAAACTAGAAAAGGCAGGAGTGCATCCAGGGCACCCAGTTAGGATGGTGGTATTTGAATTGAGGTTAAACCTGAGAGTGCCATGGGAAGATGAGAACTGAGCTCTTTTCCTTTAGAAGGTCTTCAGAAGGTAGAAGCTATTATGGAGTTAATATTGAAAAATAGACTTAGCAAGCCATATTTATTGGGCACTACGGGTAGTCAAAGAATAGGGCAGAGAAAGAGGAGGCCAATAAAAGGTGGCCAGAGAGGTAAGAGGAAGACAAGAAAGAGTCAAAACTTGCCAAGAAAGAAGATAACCAAGGGAGGGAGTTTCAAGGAGGGAATGGTCCACAGCAGTCAATGCTGCTAAGAGGTCCCAGTTACAGAGACCGGGAGGTGGACAATGGGTTTAGCTCCAAAGAGATGGCTGGTGCCTTCGGTGGGCAGTTGTGTATGGCTCGGGTGAAGTGCAGAAAACACAGCAGTGATTTGGGAAATGAAGGGTTGGTAAAAAGAGGAGAGAGTGAGTGAAGACAACTCTTTTAAGAAAATTGTCAGTGAGGGAAAGGAGAGAGACATAGTGGCAGATAGAAGGAAATGTAGAGAGTAATAATTTATTTTAAGGTGGAAGAGATTTGAGTATATTTACATATGAAGGAAGGCTATAGTAGAGAGTAAGTGATTGAAGATACAAGAAATAGGCGTTAGTTGATGGAGAAATGTTCTAGAAGAGGTGGGAGTAGGGGGATACCGAACACCAGTAAGCAGTTAGCTGTGGATGCTTCTGAGATGGGAGGAGGTGTGGCTGAGAACAAACGGAAGTAGGTTTCTATGGGGGGTGGGGGTGCAGGGAGGGTCTGTTTCTGATGATCCCTAATCCTTTTATGTTCTCTGGAAAGAAGTGAGATTCTGTGCTAAGAGTGAAGCCTGGAGGTGGTGGAGATGTGGGCTTGGCAAGAGAAATCGACACTGCTGTTTGGAGAAGGGCCAGCAGGGGACTGATCAGGAGTTTGCAAAAGGCCTGTGTGCCAGGCTGAGGCCCTGATGAAAGAACAAACATGTGCCGCTCCTTGGATACAGTTCCACGATGGTGTGTGTATTTACCTTAAGTACATGCACGTTGTTGCATAATCATCACCATCAACCAGCTCCAGAACTCTTTCATCTTGCAAAAAATCCTCTGTATCCGTTAAACACCAATTCCCCACTTCCTGCTCCTTTCAGCTCCTGACAACCACCATTCTACTTTCTTTCTCTGTGGATCTGATGACTCTAGGTGTCTCATACAAGAAGAATCACCCAGTCTTTTGTGACTGGTCTATTTCACTTAGCAGTGTCCTCAAGGTTCATTTGTGTGGTGACATGTGTCAGAATTTCCTCCCTTTGAATGGCTGAATAACATTCCATTGTATGTATATACTACACGCACTTTACATTTTATATTCTTCCTTAATCCGCAAAATTCTATACCATGGAGATTATTGTCCTCATTTTCCAAGTGAGGAAACTGAGACCTAGAAGGGAATTGGCCTTCCCTACAGGCGGGACAGCCCTGGAACCCAGGTCCCACCTGTTTCTCTCCTCACCTCTTACTGTATGACAAGGCCATCAGGTACAGGTCTCATGCTCACCTGTGACCAAGATTCTCAGACAGCTCACCCTGGGAGCTCTGCCCCACGTCCCTTCCACATGCAGGTCGTCATAGTTAGACTTCATTATGTAGACACAGACTGAGACAGGGACTAAGACCCCGCACGGACCTCTGTGGACAGACAGGGAGAGTCCTTGGCTGTAGGTGAGGAGGAGTCGTTGGCTCTGGCAGAAGGTAGTAAGACCTGGCACTTCCCTTAGGGATGGGATCCTCAAATAGAGGTGGGATTTCTGGCATGGAATAGTGGAAGAAAGAGGGTTTTGTACCACTGGGGCGGGAGGTTCCCTACGCATTTGCCAGACAGGCTAGCAGCATGCTCAGCTGCATTCCTCTGGAGCAAACTGTTCCAGATGGAACTTCAAAGGTGGGTGGGAGGAGGAGGAGGGAAACACATTAAGGCAGAGTTCCATAGCCAAACCTGGCACAGCTAGGTGCCAGCGTGTGTGAGGGTGGACTCAGGTATGAACTACATGTCGGAAAGTGCAATGCCTTGTGCAGGGTCATGCCCAAGTCCAGAGAAGGGGAGGGGAGTCCCAAACCATCTCAGCCACTGGGCAAGGACTCTGTGTCTACTCCCACCCCCATCGTGGGCCCTGCGGAAGGAAGGCCTCAAGAGGACAAATCACATCACATTAGAACCTGGCCTGGCCTGGCTTGTGGAATCTCGGCTCGGCTCGGCTCACCCTGGTGTAGGTTGACACAGAAGCCCTCTGGATGTTGCCTGGTGCCTCATTAATGACAATGCCAAGCTCATTAAGTTGATCTTTCTCCTCTCCTTAGTCTCCCAGCTCTGAGCTGTCGCCTCTGTCACTTCCAGCCTGGGGCTGGGTTAACCCTCAGTGGGTGGCTCCAGCATGGAGGATTCTGCAGAGGTTGGGTTGCAATTGGTCCCTTAACACAGATTCAGAAAGACTGACCAGCTCTCTCTTAAGAGGTAGATTAGTTTGCTAGGGCTACTGTTACAAAGTACCACAAGCTTCAACAACAGAATATTCCCTCACAGTTCTGGAGGTTAGAAGTCCAAGATCAAGGTGTCAGCAGGCTTGGCTCCTTCTGAGAGCTGTGAGGGAGAATCTGTTCCAGGCCCTTCCCCCAGATCCTGGTGGGTTGCTGGCAATCTGGCGTTCCTTGGCTTGTAGAAGCATCTCCCCCATCTCTGCCTTCATCTTCACATGGTGTTCTCCTGTGTGTGTGGCTGTATCCAAACTTCCCCTTTTCACAAGGAATTCATCTTAACGAATTAGGACCTACCTTAACAACCTCACTCTAACCCTCTGTAAGGACCCTACCTCAAGAAAAACCACACGGTGGCTAAGACTCCAACATATTTTTTCTGGGGAACAGAATTCAACCTGTAATAGGGGATAATTTTTTGCCTTTCACTATCCCCACTTCTGAACACCATGTGTCTTTGGGAAATCCCTAAGCCTTTCATACAGAATGGCATGAACTAAACTCAGAAATAACTTCCTAATAGGACATGGTGATAGACATGTCTAGGGCTGGGGGGAGAAAAGACAGAGGAAGAGGAGGAGGTAGAGAAGCAGGGGAAATGGCGAGAAAAAGTCACATCCTCATTTATTTTCAGGACAAAGCTAATAAGAAAGGAAATCTCTCCAAGGATTGGGGTTGAATCTCTCAGCTGGACCCAAGCCAAAGCCTTGGCCGAGGGATATGATTTAAATTAAAGAACCTTTCTTCTCACAAAGTGTTGACTGAAAGAAGTCACACATAAAAGAGACCCTGCCATATAATTCCCTTTATATGAAAGCGAAGACTAGACAAAACAAATCTATGGTGACAGAGGTAAGAAGTGGTCACCTTTGGGAGGAATTGGTTGGAGGGGGCATAGGGAGTCTCTAGGGTACCTCGTTCCAGGTGGGTGACACCACTGAGCTTTATATTTCCGATGATCTCACATTACTATAAATTAGGCTATAGACAGATGAGTAAATTAACCCATTCCTTACTTTTCTGCTCACCAGTGATCACCCTAGGCCACTCTGTCAGCTGTTCCCATATTCTTTGTGTTCACAAATGTTCACAAATGTGAAATGATACAAACATCCAGCATTGTGTCCAGCACATAGTAGGTACTCACAAAATGCCAGTTTGCACCACGTTCTTGGGCACTTCATGATCTGGGGATACAGCAGGGGCAGTGTCCAGAGATCTGGCCTCCCTCCTCGCCTCCCATTCATGGAGTGTGGCTCTAGGCCCTGGAGTGGAAGGCATTCGAGCGTTGGTGGTAGACTAGTGAAAAGTTATGTCCCCTATCCCCAGGAACAGAACACAGCCCAGCAGAAACCCCAAATCATAATTAAAAGATGCCCTGCAACTCTCTCAGCAGCATAAATTTTGAAGATGAAAGTAAATGATTAAAATAATTAAGCACTTCAAGCTGACAAGCTGGAGCAGAATCTTGCCAGTGGACGTTTGTCAGTAATTAGCTAATTAATCCTGGCGCAGATTATAAACCATAACAAACCAGTCAGGCTGAACAGAGCCGGCTGCTCAGAATTAGATTTTTTAAAGAGAGGGGAAGTGTTGGGGTGTAGGGGGGCGGCGGTGAGGATTGGATGGATAAGCCAGAAGGAGGAAAAATAAGAAAAAGACCCAGCATTAGTGGCCACCTGTCCTTGCCTGAGCTGGTAGTGTGGGCCCAGCCTCAAGGGGCCTTCCTAGAGAGTTCTGAGCCTGCATCCAGGCCAGACTGAGCCCTTGATGGGGTTTCAAGCAGAATGGATGCTGGGAAGGAGGAGAGGGCCTGCTCTGGGCCCAAACCAGAAGGAACAGTGGGAAGAAGTGCAGGTAGGAGGTGATGGCCATCTCAGGTGGGCGCAGTTTGTTCTACTCACCATTTTAGTCAGCAAGGGACTGTAACAGGGACAAGGATTCCATTTCTGTGGGGAAAACAATGACAAGCTCCAAGCAGGGAATCAGGGCCCAGTCAAGCAATCTGGGATCAGGATAAGCTGGGGGCTAAAAATATAATGTGCGCCACAAATGTAATTAAATAAAATAAAAAGAAACAGATGGAATTAATTTTAATAATGTACTTTATTTAACCCAATATAGCCCAAGGCTATCTCTTCAGCATATATTAATAAAAAACATTTTTTCAGGCGATATTTCACTTTTTGGGGAGGGCATTATATCTTTAAATTCTGTCATGGGTTTTGTACTTGCGGCTCACCTCGGTTCAGACTAGTCACATTTCAAACGCTCAGTCAGCTGCTTGTGGCCAGGGCTCCCCTGCCGGATGAGGGCTGTAGACACAAAATGAAGTCGGGAAGTGGGATCCCAAGCCCTGCGACAGTCTGCAGCAGGATGGAGGCAGACCAGAGGGACATGACCTCCTCATTGTGTCTTTCTCTCCTTGGCTCTTCTCGCTAGCTGCTCCTGCTGGCAATTTCCAGCCACATCAGCCTCAGGGTCAAGGGTCTCCAGGACGAAGGGTCTGGAAGGTACAGAGGAGAGTACAGAGGGGCTGGATTTTGGGCCTGGTGCGCAGGCACGGGACAGGGCGATGCTGCCGCTGCACACAGAGTGATGCCCCGCCGTCCTGGGGCGCCCATGTGTCTACGCACCACGTGTTTCGCAGGCACTCTGGCACATGAGCCCTGGCCTTTAGAGAGCTCCCTGCAGCTGCAGCCATTGGTTGAAGCTCAGATTCCTTCACAATAATCGCACAAGAGATGGCACATTTCTCTCCAGCAGAATGTTCTGTAAAGACCGTCAGATGGAATCTGTCTCTTGGATGATAATCAAGATCTTTATTCCTCAATTTTTTATTGTGGTAAAATACACATGACATGAAATTTACCATCTCAACCATTTTAAAAGGTACAGCTCAGTGGTACTAAGTACACTCACATTGTTGTGCGACCAGCACTGCCGCCCCCTTCAGAACTTTTTCGTCTTGCGGAACTGAAACTCCATACCCATTAGCCAATGACTCTCCATTTCCCCCGCCCCTGGCCACCACCATTCTACTTTCCATCTCCAGGGATCTGACTGATCTGGGTATTTTACATATAAAAATATCATACAGACTTTGTCTTTTTGCGACTGGCTTATTTCACTTGGCATAATGTTCCTAATTCGTTCATGTTGTAACATGTCCGAATTTCTTCCCTTTTAAAGGTTGAATAATGTCCCATTGTATGTGTGTACCACATTCTGCTTATCCACTCATTGTCCATGGACACCTGAGTTGTTTTCACGGTGTAGTTGTTGTGAGTAATAGCTAATAAGTACCTTTCTGAGGCAGTGACCTGCTGCTTCCAGTCAGAGACCAGTCCATTTTCCACCACTATCTTGGCTGAAGCTCTGTGTAGATGTGAATTGAATCTCTCAGAACCCAGATCAAAGCCCTGGTAAGAGTGAGGGAGTAAAAGGACACAGCCTCTGGACCAGGGGCACAGACCTGTGGGTGCAGCCACGCCACTGCCCCCACTGCCTGGAGAGGAGGTCTGGAGAGAGGACAGGAGGCAAAAGGGACGCAGTCAGAATGGAGGGTGACAGAAGCCACTTTAACTCCTAAACTTACCGCCAAAGAAACGCAACACTCTTTCTCCTGTTCCCCAAACCTCATCCTTGTTTAGGCAAATATGTGTCTCCTGCCTGTAGGAAGAAGGAGGAAAGCTGTCCTGCTGTACACTGAAAGATCCACATTTGACTGTGCATCTTAGCCAAGCTCCATGCCTGCAACAGAAGAAAGCAGCATTGCTTACAGCCAGGGATACATGCACAGAGAATCCTGCGGTGGCTCAGAGCTCAGGAACATCCCATCGAGCTCAGTTGATCAGGGAGGGCTTCAAGGAGGAGATAAGCTTGAGCTTTACCTTGGAGATGGATAGAAACCAGAGAGCAGAGAGGAGGAAGGAGGGCACTTTGATAAGGTAATGTAACAGACCCGCTCGCTCACACAGTTCTTCAGAGCTTCCGAAATATGTTCACACGTGTAATCTCATTTCATCCTCATTGGGCTGTAGGGCCCCAGAGATACCGTCTCATTTGGGAGGCAGTATAGCATAGTAATTAAGAGTGAAATCTTTGGATTTCTGGTTCAATGTGGCAGATGGAATGCATGAATTTATATCCTCTCTCTCAACAAACCTCACTAAAATAAAAGTAAAGGAATATAAAAGAGGCAATAGTGGACCACAGATGTCAGCACATTTTTAGAACACGTCAAGTGAATGAAGGAGTTGGCAGAGCTGGGATAGCTGCCTACCAAGTGCTACAGCAAAGGATGCCAAAGAGCAGCCAGCCAAGTGGAGACCCAGGGCCAGGGAAGAACAGATATTGGAGGCAGCAGTTACCGCAGAAAGTGGGAGCAAAGCATGGGGCAAAGAGCAAGGTTAAAACTCTGCATGAGAAGCAGGTCCCTTCCCTATCACACACAGCTGGCTATATCTTCATTATCCTGGCAGGGACTGGAGGTTTTATTTCATTGAGAAAGTGAACCAGAGGTCTCCAGCCAGGAGCACAGGGCCCAGTGGAATTCAGGGTAGAATGTCATAATGAAAGGAAGGGTATTAAGAGAGAGTCTGAACAGGAGATTCTAAAACCCATGAGACATGGTTGGTAGAATGAACACCCACCCCCTGAGGAGGAGACTGGTGGGTTCTTCACTGGAGCAACTGAGCACAGAAAATATTTTTAGATATTGGAAGAGTTATCAGATAAACTGGAGAGGACAGGTTCACAGAAATAATAGATTAAAATTAAGTTCCAAAAGGTGTGATGAATATAACAAATGAAAATAGGCCCATCCCAAATCCCATTAACATAAAGTTTTAGATGATCAAGGATACAGATTAAAAAAAATCTTTTTCATGTAGCAAAGACAGGAAACATGCAAAGGATAACCCAGAATCAGAAACAGCAAAGGACTCTCTACAACTATACTAAAGCAATACCTTCAAAATTCTAAAATATAAAAAATTTTCTGAGATTTCAAAAATATTACTTCTCATATATTCTTTCCCAGGAACTTGCTAAAGGATGTGTGCCATTAAAAGGAAGAATTAGCCCTGGCTGTTGTGGCTCAGTGGGTTGAGCACTAGCCTACAAACCAAAGGGTCGCTGGTTTGATTCCCAGTCAGGGCACATGCCTGTGTTGTGGGCCAGGTCTCCAGTAGGGAGCACATGAGAGGCAACCACACATTGATGTTTCTTTCCCTCTCTTTCTCCCTTTCTTCCCCTCTGTCTAAAAATAAATTTAAAAATCTTTTTAAAATAAATAATTAATTAAATAAAATCTTTAAAAAAGGAAGAATTAAACCAAGGAATATAAAGACGTGGGCAGTGGAAGGCTCCAAGAGGGATGCCTTCAGGGGGAAGATGAATTAATAAATTACCTGATGTGTTTCACCAGTGAATATGACTCTTCTAAAGGTTTTTGCACTGTATTAAAGAGTTTGGGAGGAATTCATGATAAGGATGTGGAAAACTAAGAAAATAGGAGAAAGAAAAAACCAAGGCCATTAACACAATGGAAGACAAAAAAACATGTACAAAAGACTAAATGCATGCCCTGGCTAATGTGGTTTGGTGGATTGAGTGCTGGCCTGTGAACCAAATGGTCACTGGTTGGATTCCCAGTCAGGGCACATGCCTGGGTTACTGGGCCAGGTCCCCAGTTGGGAGTGTGCAAGAGGCAACCACACATTGATATTTCCCTCTCTCTAAAAATAAATAAATAAATACAAATCTTAAAAAAAAAAGAAACTAAATGCAATATTAGTTTCAGCAGTGACAATGTGTGCAAAATCAATAATGGTAAAACCCAAATATCGATTTAATAAAAAATTGTGATATAATTACAATAGAAAGATGCAGGGGGGAGAGGTGTGGGGATGGAGTGTCATAGAATATTAAATTACCACTTTTCATAATAGATTAAAAACTAGCATAAAGGTGTATTATTCAGAGGTAAATACCAGCAGACACAGCTAAAATGATAAACAGTTGCCGTGAGAAGGGAGACTTGGGGATGGGGTATAGACTATTGTTTTTTGTGATAAAACTTATAGTACTAGTTGACTTTTTAAAAACAGGTATGTGTATTAATTTGCTTATAAAAAAGAAATAGAAATGGAATATTATTCAGCCTTTTAAAAAGAAGAAAATTCGGACAATGCTACATGGATGAACCTTGAAGACATTATCCCAAATGAAAAAAGCCAGGAACAAAACAAACAAATTCCACCTGTACAAGGTGCTAGAGTAGTTGGATTAAAGAGACAGAAAGGAAAATGGTGGCTCCCAGGGGCTGGGGGAAGGGGAGAATGGGGAGTTGTTGTTTAATGGGGACTGAATTTTAGTTTTGCAGGATTAAAAGAGTTCTAGGGATGGACGGTAGTGATGGTTACTAACAATGTGAGTGGACTTAATACTACTAAACTGCATACTAAAAAATAAATAGTTTAAAAATTGGTTAATACGGTAAATTTTATGTTATATGCATGTCACCAAAATTTAAATTTTTTAAATAAAAAAGTAATGCAGCCTATAATTAGATTTCCAGAAGATTAAATGTAGGGTTAGAACGTAGGGATTAAATGTAAACTCCAAGAGGGCAGGGAGTTTTGCTGTCTTGTCTGCTCACCATCATATTCCTGAAGCCTAGTATAGTAGTCAGTCAACAAACATAGTGAGCACTCAGTAAATGTTATCTGTTATTATTCTTCGTATACATCTTCTGAGTGCATTCCTTCATGCTGGGACATCAGCACTGCTTCTCACTGGGTATATGCACATGCGTACACATAGGCACACAAGTATGCAGGTAAACCTCAGGGCATATTCCTGCAAGTACTTGCTGAACGAATTAAAAATGACTTTGAAAGTTAAGCATTATCATCCATTTTTCAGATAAAGAAAGTGAGGCCATATAGCTGCAAATCTGATCTTTTTCCCTCAGCAGCTAACAGCTCAAGTGTTGTAGAAGCACCAAGCTGAGAACTCACCTAGATTTAATGGGAATAACAAATGGACCTGCTTGCCTGGAAAAGATTTGTGCAGGGGAGGAGTGGGTGATGACTTAGAAATGTGCATGCTTGTCAGATGGTGGGAGAGCGCCTTCGGTGTCAGGTGAAGGGGACTGGAAATTATTCAAAAGCGATGTAGAGCATTGAGAGTCTTCATATGAAACACAGGAAGCTTCGTGTGGCAGAGAATGAAGAGTGTACTGGAGTGGGAGGCTGTGGCATTTTCTTAGGAGGCTGCCACAATGAAGTGATCATTTTCTAAACTGGCATAACGGAGGCAGTGGCAGTAATACTGAAAAATCAATGAAGTTTATAAAGCTCTACTCAGACTAATCAGAAAAAAAATGGAGAGAGAAGATATACGTTACCAATATCAATATCAGGAACCAGAGGGGCATTATGACTACAGATTTTGCAAAAATTAAAAGAATACTAAGGAAATACCATGAATAACTTTACACCAATAAATTCGATAACTTGGATAAGAATACAATTTCCTTGAGTTACTCAAAAGAGATAGATAACTTGAATGGCCCTATATTTGATAAGGAAACCACATCTTGCTTTAAGGTAAAAGGAATGCACCTATAACTTCCCATTGCTCATTTCACCAAGTCTTGGCATTCAGTGCCACCAAAGGCCCCATATCACTTATCTGGTTCATCCAAAGAGTAGGTTAGGCTAGTTTAAAGCGGGTTCTCATTTCTTCTAATCAGAAGAATCTTGACTAATCCAGGGTCTTAAAGACAACTAAGGTAAAACCGCCAGTGGTGTCTGTCCATGGTGCTGACTCTGTGCCCCTACTCACTGCTTCAGGAAGGAGTCAGGGCCACGGAATGCAGCCTCAACCCGACGCACGGGGTACCCTGTGGACTCTGTCCATGGTCCTGACAACAATCTTCTACCGCTAAAGCCCTAGGGGTCGCTATCAGAGTTTGTAACTCAGTCACACTGTCCAGACTGGGGGACTCAAGAAGGCTCTCTCCTTTGGCTGTAACATCAGATGGTCTCACAGTGCCCAACTTAAGAGAAAAAACTAACTGAGGAATCCTGTCCTGAAGACTATGTATAATATGGGTAATGGAAGAGGTCACAGCTGGACAGGCACAAGAATGTCCAGGGTATCCCTAGATACCATGTGACAAGCTTAGGAAAGAAACTCTAAGTCCAGATGGACCTTGGGGGTCTGATGAATCTGAACCTCAATTGTTCCCTTGCTGAAAATGGACATTTTGCTCTCCCAAAGGCAATCCAATACTGGGGCTGAGCTTCCTTGGAAGCAGAATTTCTCCTCTACTAAGGCTCTTGCTGTCATTTGCACTTGACACTCAAATAATAAAAGAGAAATAGAAGTGGGATCAACCTAGGAAGGCTCCCTAGAGTTTGGGCTCCTCTGGAGGAGAGTGGAGAGTCCATTTCCAACTAACATTTTTAGATCTTACTGTGTGCCAGGGACTGCAAAAATACTTTTACACATACTTCCTTATTTAATCCAAACAATCCAGTGAGAACACTATTTTTAATTCCATGTGTATTAATCAGGTTTCTCCAGAGAACAGAACCAATAGGATATATATAGAGACATACATAAGAGGAGCTTATTATAGTAATTGGCTCATGTGGTTTTGAAGGCTGAGAAGTACCACAACATGCCATCTGCAAGCTAGAGAACCAGGAAACTGGTGGTGTAATTCAGCCTGAGTCTGAAGACCTGAGAACAAGAAGCACTGATGTCCTAGAGACAGAGGAAAATGAATGTCCCAGCCTAAGAAGAAGAGAGAGGGAACTCACCCTTCCTCTGCATTTTTGTTCTATTTGGACCCATCAACAGATTGAAAGATGCCCACCCACACTGGTGAAGGTGGATCATCTCTTCCTGAAACACCCTTACAGACACACTCAGATATGTTTTACCAGATATCTGGGTATCCCTTAGCCCTGTCAAGTTGACACATAAAATTAACCATCACACATACACATAAGGAAACTGGAGCCGAGAGGGGCAAATGACTTGCCAAATGTCACATAGGCAAAATGGGGCAGAGCTCTTTTTTTCATTGCATGCTATAAGCTCCAAGCTAAATCCTGTATCTACTGAGTCACACTGGACCCTGCGAGCAGGCAGTGCCTCTTGGAAAGGCCATATTTCCTCTACCACCTGCACCTAGCATGGTTGAATGAAGGTACCCATTATACCCTCCTCTCTTGGTCAGAAGCAGTTAGCGGAGTTTTGAGGTTCATTAGGCCTGGAAGTTGGAGGAGCTTTGGAGACTTCAGCTGGTAGGGAGGGGGAGAAAACTTCTGTGGAGGGAGGAAGCTGGTGGGGATGGGGGTGGGAGAGGACTGGCTCCCTGCTGCTCCCAGAATGATTCTCACCTACCAATCGATGGCTGGAGACTCATGGCAAGTGCTAATCAGCTCCATTGGCACGCGCAGGCTGGGGCTACAATCTATTTTCACATGAAATGGCAGATCGATTCCTCATTCGCTATAGTCTCAAGCCACCCTCCTCTTTGAGAGGCTGAGAAGCTGGTTAACTCTGCAACTCCAGCCACCTGCAAGTTTTGGCCTTCTCTATATTTTCCCCAGATACAATCTTGCTTCCCAAACTATTGCCAGGCAGAGCAGTACAGTGGAACTCTGGGCTGGGTTCCAGTCTCAGATCAGCATATAACTTTGTGAACTTGGACAAGGCACATCAGCCCTTCTAACCTCCATTTTATCATTTGTGTAATGGGGATAAAAATTTCAGCTGTTCAGGGTCTCTGTGAGGATTCCAATTATACCTAATAAATCTAAAGCTCGGAAATGCTGCAGAATGTAGTTCACATAAAGCAGAGACTGCTGCTCATAGAAGAATGGGTTCTTTCCCAAAACCTAGTCCTCCCCTTTTACCTCAAACCCTATCCTTGAAGTCTGACAATTCTGGGAGGGAAGTTTTGTTGACATAGGCCTAGGAGAGATTTTCTCCTCTCTCTAGTTATAGTAAGTAGCCAAAACAATTTGAGTCCTTGCTCTCCTGACATGATCAGACCTTTTGGTGAAGGCCTCTGGGTTCTGAAAACTGAGCTTAGAAGCAGCAGAAGTCAGGCAGACAGGAGCTGGGCTCAGCCAAACTAGGTGTAGTGCTTGGGGAAAGAGTGTCTCTAAGGCTCTGGGTAAATTTCTGGGTTTATTTCCTACTTTTAAAAATGAAATTTTGCCCATGTCAACAGATACTTGTACTCATCAGTTTCGTTTAATTTCAGGAAAGACGACCACGTTCTAGAGATGCCCTTCCTGTTCTTCCAAAGGGTATCCTCTTCCAAAAGGTGGAGTCCTCTGTATCTCTCAGTCCTACCCCTGGTCACAGATGATTAGGCAGGGGTAGGGAACATTTGTCTTAAGCTGTCCCAGTCAGATATTTTCTAACTTCATGTGCATTGGGGCAGCAATGATAGTGTATGAATAGTGTATGTGGGAACAGAGGAAGCCAGTGTGGTGAGAGAAAAATGGAGCGGTCATGCAGAAAAACATAGAGGAAAAAAACGGGGCCCTAAGAGATAGCAATGGGAAAAGTCGCTGCCTGATGATTTTCCAGTCCCGAACATATCGACTGTACTTGTTGAGTGGGGTTCAGTGAGATTCTCCCATGTCCTTCCAATATAACAATCCTATATTAAAGTGGCTTAAGTGCATTTCTGGTCCTTGCTGCCAAATGACCATCTACCTAGAACAGACCTCAAGTGCACAACTGCTACTTTAACATTTTTTAAAAACAAAACACCTAGTGTTAATACTGACATGTTAAGTGGGACAATTACCAAACACTGAATTAGAAGCTGTTTGGTGATGGGACAGACCTTTCAAAGTGTTTCTGGATTAGCATCTGCATAGTGCACATACCCTTGAAGTAGAATAACACTCTTCATTCATTAATTCATTCAAAAAAGCACTCAGTAAATATCAACTAATGCTATGTCCCAGGTACTATACTCTGTACAAAGATCCAAAGGAGCAATGCAAACAAAGTCTCTGCTTATATGAGGTTTGTGTTCTATTGGGCTAACTTCTTCTCATATATAATATGGTCATAATAGTAGTATTAAATAATTAAAACACATTTGATTTAAAAACATTAATCAAACAATTTAAACACATAAATAAGACCTGATATATCTTAGGATATGTTATACACTCTCTTATCTATTAATTAACATTTAATTACTACATCATTCTTATGAGGCAGATTATTATTATCTCTGTTTTTTTTTTTTAAAGATTTTTATTTATTTATCTTTAGAGGGGAAGGGTAGGAGAGAGGGAGAGAAATATCAATGTACGGTTGCCTCTCGTGTGTCCCCTGACGGGAACTGGCCTGCAACCCAGGCATGTGCCCTGACTGGGAATCGAACCGCGATCCTCTGCTTCGCAGGCCCGCGCTCAATCCACTGAGCTACACCAGCCAGGGCTATTATCTCTGTTTTACAGATTAGAAAATTGAGGCACAATGAAATTAAGTAACCTACCTAAGGTTACACAGTTGTTAAGGGTAGAGCTGGAACTTGAACCCAGTCTGCCTGGTGCCAAGAATATCATCCCAAATCAGGTATGAATCTGTATCAGTTGCCCGGTCTCATTGGGGTCCATTTCCCCAGGTGAGGGCCACATCTCAACAGTCACTAAGAATAAAAAGCCTTGCCCTGGCTGGTGGACTCAGTTGGTGTGGAGCATCGTCCAGCACACCAAAAGGTTGCAGATGCAATTCCTGTTCAGGATACATGCCTAGGTTTTGGGTTCAGTCCATTGAAGGGGTGCGTACAGAAGGCAACTGATGGATGTTTTTCACATCAACGTCTCTCTCTCTCTCTCTCTCTCTCTCTCTCTCTCCCTCTCTCTCTCTCCTTCTTTTCCTGCTCCTCCCCTTCTTTCTCCTCCTCCTCCTTCTTTCTTTCTCTCTGAAATCAACGAACATGTCTTTGGATGGGGATTAAAAAAAGAATGAAAAGCTTCAGCAGCCACCTCTGGAGCTAGAGCAGTGCACAGAACTTGGACCCAAGCTACTTGAAAAGAACCCTAGCCACTGCCTTTCCCACTTTGGATTCTGTACAGCCATCTGAACACCCCAGGCCTGCCACCCTGCTGAACTCTCCAGGGAGATTCCTGGCAGGTCACTCACTCGAATAGCTGCTTGGCAAATGGCTCAAACAGAGGGCCACCAGGCCCAGGGCCTGCATCTCCTGACTATTCTCTTGGTTCTTTTTTTCCAGAGTGTTCATAGTCAGCTACTCTGGTACAAGAGTTTTCTCACATCTATGCCCTCCTATCAGCCCCTCTCCTGATCGCACTTTTTCCCACTAGATGATGCTAACAGCCCCCTTTCTCCCTTTAATTCTTCTGCCTCACAATGGCTGCAACAACTTTGCTAAAACATGTTCCTATGTCATGCTCTTGCTTTAAAAGCCATGGCTCCCTTTAAAATGTTACCATTAGGGGAAATTGTATGAAGGATATTTTGGAACTCTTAGCACTACTTTGCAATTTTTCTGTACATCTAAAATTATTTCAAAATCAAAAGTTTCTTGTAAAAAAGTAATGGCTCACCACCTCCTTACCCTGATACCCAAGATGCCCTGGCAACCCCAGCTCCCCACTGCCTTCCCGCCATTCCTCAAGGATGCCATGGTGTTGGAAACCTCAATACCACCCCATTGTGCGGAGTGCTCTTCTTTACACTGTTACATTTCCATCTTGTCAACCGGATGAGTTCTTAGCCAGTTGTTTTTATTTATCAAACATTTAGGTGGTACTATGTGTTGCTGTGTATGTAGTGCTATATTCTAAGCATTTTACAAATAATAATGCATATAATCTTTACAACAACCCCATAAGGGGAGAACTATTAACCCATTTTATAGATGGGGGAATTGAGGCACCAAGAAGTTAAGTAACATGACCAAAACCACACAGAGTTGATATTCAAACCCAGGAACTCTGGAACCTGACTCCATGCTCTTAGCCAGTATACACTGCTGCCTTTTCAGGTTTTGGAATTCAGCTCAAATGTGTCACCCCTTCTGGAAGCCTTCCTTGATGTCTTTCCCATGTAGTTACTCTTTTCCTCACTCTCAGACCCCATAGCTTTCTGTTCATTTATTTGTTCATCCATTCATTCATTCATTCATTATTTATGAAAACATATTAATTGAGCACTCAGTATAGCCCATTGTTTTATAGGCACTGGGAATCTATCCATCTACAACAGTCTGTAGAATCTTATTTTAGAACTATTTGCTGATCTCTCTCTCTCTGCTTGTGGACTATTCCTTGAAGGCATTCAACTTTGTAACTCCTTCAGAATCTTGCACAGAACCTGGCATGTGCTTTTTCTGGAGTAATTGTGTTTTGCAGAATTAAATAAATAGTTATCAAGAATGGTGATGACAGTAATGATAATGTAACCATTCAGATGAATCTGGTATGCAACTGAGACAGTGTGGGCCCGGGGCCAGGTACACTGTCACAGTCGAGCCCCAGGCCAGGAGGCTCCTGGAGAGATGACAAGTACCTTCTGTATGTAGACCAAGCCGTTGTTGTCAGTGTGATTATTTCTGCTATTAGTGTTGGTGTTATGCTACAGTGTGGCAGGTGCCAGCAGAAATCTGGCCTGCCACACTTCCTCATGGCAGGAAAAGCATTAGGGAAGCAAATGCTTTTAGAGGATGAGCAGCAAGGAGGGCCAGGCTCGGGATGGGCTTTCAGCCTAGAGTCTCAGCAGTCCAAACATTGGTCCTGGTGGTTGGGTCAGGACACACTGGAGTTTCACTTCTGTCTCCAGGTGGATCAGAGGGTGGGAATACAGCGGAGGAGTGCTGTGGAGCAGCAACTTTCTGATCAAAGGGCCCTAGTCAAGAGGACTCGTTCGCTTTTTTCTTTTTTTTTTTTTTTTAATCCTGAATGGGTAATGGGGTAATTAGGGGCAGGTTTCAGGTGAAAGTTGAATTTGGGGTGAGAATGGGAGGAGGACTGATAAGGCAGGGCTTAACATGGTCCTGAATTCCTTCTGGTCCCAATCATTGGAAGGAGGTGCACCAGGCTTCCTGGTTCTGTGTAATCACCTTGAGAACCAGAAGTCAGATGGCACAAATGATACTTCTAATGTTTGTGTAGTACCCTCCTAAGTCCTCCATGACTTTTCCTAAAGGACCCCAGAATCACCATCTTAAATGATCACAGGTTCTTGGACCATGGAATTCTCTAAAAGTCATGAGGTCCATTCCCCTGCCACTGGGAAAGAGGTTAAGACGATTATAGATGGTAAATAGCAATTGTTTGCCAGTGATGTGCTTGGTGCGGTCAGTTTCAGATGGCACAAGGCAGCAACAGATCTCTGATTGTGGACCACTTCAATCAGAGATCCACTACTGGGTGGATCTGACCCACTACTGGCTGACCCACTACTGGGGCTGAGTCAACTGCTGTATGACCTACAGGCAGAGTTGTGTTTTTGGCCATCAGCAGATGTGACAGCTCTGGGCCCCGGGGGTAAGGCAAGGAGCAGGAAAGTGTCATTTGTCTGACAGTCTCTGGGATGCTAGAACCTGTTGCTGAAAGCACCAGCCAGCCTTGGTGTTTGTGTTTTAGGCCAACCATACATCCCAGGGATGATGGGGGTGGGAGAATGGGAGATTTTCCAGGGGGAAGTTTTCCTTTCCAGATGGAGAAACTAAAGTCTGGAGTGCAAGACCCAGCCACAGTTTACCTAATTTCTAAGTTCCGGTTTCAATTTAACCTCTTCCCCAAGGTTGGCTCCTTTCTCAAGCCTTCTAACTAAAAGCCAAACTTCTTTTTCCTAGGTCAATAGTGGGGAAGCAAGAGAGAAAAATTGAAATTTGAGAAGGTTATTATCTATCCTGGCTCTTTTTCTCTACTTCTGCTTCTGTCACCTCAGGTACCTTGGGGCAGGAAGGATATTGCCTTTCAGGGTGTTCGTTCCAAATCAGCACAGTTTACCCATCTGTACTTTAATCTCACCCATCCCTTGCCTTCTTTCCTGCCCTGCCTCTCCATTTGAGGTTTGATGGGCTGGCTGCTTTCCCTCTTCTACATTTTGGTTTGGTACCTGGTGTTCTGACTGGCCTAATTCCCCTCTGGCTCAACCTCTCCTGTACTGAACTTCCTTCTGGTACAGCCCTGGTACATCTACCTTCCACAGTGGTGGGTGGCTCTGGTGGACAGTTCTAACTGGGCATTGATTGGCCCTTTGCACAACTGTTAGTAATAACAGCAACAACAATAATATCGTTTATTAAATGCACACTCTGTGATCTTGGATGGAGACTAGCTTTAGAATGATCCATGGGAAAACTCTAGAAGACAAATTATCCCATTTTAAGTTAAGGGAATTGACTGTTTACCCTGTGTCAATCAGTCCTTGGCTGGGGTTTGGTATAGGTACATAGCCTCCCAGGCAAGAATGCCTCCACGCAGTTGAGAGAAATTCTTTGATGAGAGAAACAATTATGAGTTATTGACCAATATTTATAGCAGCTGGGGGATAGCAGCTATTACAGGTATGTAAAAGGGATATGGGCAAGGCTTCAATGTATCCAATGCATTAGCATTCTCGAATATTTAGGGGTGAACCTCTGACCTCCAGTTTAACACTGTCTCAACCCTACTGTCTAAGCTCACTGGGTCTTGTGAGTGTGGGCCTCACTGATGCTTCCATATCAAGCTTGAGCTTGGGAGTCTTGGTGCAGCTGGTAGCCTCCCATGTTATGGCCATGTTCCTTAGATACACTACAATCATTCTTCTTTAAGATCCTTTCAAACTCCCCAGGGTTCATGAAGGACTAGGATATGGTTCCTTATACTCACAAAATCAACCAAGAGAAATACAAAGGAAATCTCTCTTCTGAAAGTCCCTTTTGTAAATAAGGAAATTGGGGCTTTGTGAATTTTACACCAAGGTTGGAAAAGGTAGAGCTGGAGCCAGAGTTCGGTGTTGATTTTCAGGACTCTTATTACATTAGGGGTCAGCAAACTATTGCCCATGGGCCAAATCCATCTCTCCCTTCCTCCCTCACCTGCTGTTGTTCTATGAGAATGTAGCAATGGTTATTCATTTATGTATTGGATATGGTTGCTTTTTCACTACAGTGGAATCATTGAGTAGTTGTGACAGATACTGCATGGCCTGAAAAGCCAAAAATATGGCCCTTTACAGAAAAAGTTGGCTGTATCATGCTGTTACTGGACCCTCCACAGATATACTTTTTTATTCTAAGACTAAATTATTTTAAGACTTTAAGTGGAAGAGGAATTCTCCCTGACTCCTAGTGAGATAGCACAAGTTGGGTCTTGAAAACCCATTTTATTCTTTATTAACAAGAAGTTAAGATAATCTCTGATGTGACTTAGCTAGAGGGGCTTTAAAAAAAAGTCCTAAGGAAGAAGAGAGAAGAGCCAGCTTAAAAGATCATCAGGTCCTTTTAAAAAAGATTGCAGATCTTCCAAGTCAGAATTCTGCAGCCTTTGTGAATGAATGAATGAGTGAATGAATGAATGAATATTGATGTATGAAGGGGAAAAGGTCTGGAAGGATCCAGACATCCTGTGGGTAAGTTACCTTTGGTGGAAGGAGAGATTTAACTCTTCACTTCTGTGTTATTCATGTGGGTGTGTGTATAGTATACATGTACACTATTTGCAATTAAAATACATACACACAATGGCAGAGAAAGAGGAAGCACGGGAGAGAGAGAGAAAGGCTTGAGAGACTTCTTTCCCATTGGTGTTTAAGAAAAGGATTTCTAAGATGATGGATGCACCTGTGTTCATAGTGGGATGGTCGACTTAATGACCTACTTGCCCCTGGCATCCATCCTGTGATAGATGGGCTGTTCCAAATTCCTCAGGGTCTGTGTTCCTTCATGGGCAGAGAGCTGGAAGAAACATTCAGAATAGAGTAAGGACTGCAGATTTCTGCAGGAGCAAATGAATTGCATAGTTGCATTTGAGATATAATTGCAACTATGGAAGCCAGTAGGGCTAGTATGAAGATTGTACTGAATTGTGGATGTCAGAAACTAATCATGGAATATTTCAGCTTTTTCAGAATGGCTGCCAGATATAAAGAGATGGCTGTGCGTTTTCTTATTTAAAAAAATGAGTAATTCATGAGCATTGTAAAACATTCATGCAGTACAGATGTGTATAAGATAAAAAGCGAAAGCCCTCGCTTTTAATCATTCTTACCAGAGGTAACAACAGCATATAATTTGAGGTTGGAACATCTGTAAATATATCTTTTCCATTAATAATCATATATACATGGTTTTTTAAAATGGCATCATGCTACACAAAGGAATGCATTTTCATTTTCACTGGACCACATGGAATATATAGGTATGCTTAGATTGATTTTACTCTTTTTAATAGCTGCATAATATTCCACTGCATGAATGTGCAGTTTATATAACAATTTCTTCAGCTCAGGCTGGTGTGGCTTAGTGGATTGAGTGCTATCCTGTGAACCTAAGGGTCGTTGGTTTGATTTCCAGTCAGGGCACATGCCTGGGTTTCAGGCCAGGTCCCCAGTAGGGGGCGCAAGAGAAACAACCACACGTTGATGTTTCTCTCTCATTCTCCATCTCTTCCCCTCTGTCTAAAAATAAATAAATAAAATTGTTAAGAAAACAATTTATTCATTCATGGACATTTTAGTTCATCCCTACCCCACCTTTTTTGCTGTTGCTGTACTGCAATGCAATGAATATCTCTGCATATAAACATTCGGGTGTTTTTGCATACATTTGTTTAGGACACATACAAAAAGTTATGTACATTTACATTTTAACAGAGATCCAATTGTCCTCTATAAAAAGTCTTTATAATCTTACCAATAATTTATAATTTCTCAGTGTTTCTTATTTCTCATATTCTTATTTACCACTGAGGTTGCAGATCTTTTCATGTTTTTTGGCTACTTGTGTTGCTTCTTTCATGAACTGCTATGTAAAAATTGTGTTATCTTTCCTCCATTGATTTGTAAGAATACCTTTTAAGTTACAGTTATGAACTATTTTATATATTGAAACACTTTCTCAATTTATACCTGTGTTTGAACATTATACTACTTTCGTCCTATTTTTTTCCTGTGTTTCTGGGTTCTCTGTCATCCTTAGAAACACATAGCCTTTCCAAAGATTATCAAATTATACTTTCTCATCCACTGTTTTTATGATTTTGGTCTTTATGCTTGTATCTTTGATTCAATCATATTTTATTTTTGTGAAACAATTTAATAGGTCTCCCATCAAGTTTCTTTTTTTCCAAACCGTCGGGAGGAGGTTTGGGGAGATATTTCACCGAGCAACAGCCATCTAGCATCACACGCCTTTTTGGCGTTTGCATGTGCTCAGCACTTTACATATAGCACGTGATTTCATCTTCAAGCGAGTTTTAAGTGCTGGATTCATAGACAAAGAAAATGAGCATTGCCCTGGCTGGTGTGGCTCAGTGGATTGAGTGCCAGCCTGAGAGCCAAGGAGTTGAGGGTTCGATTCCCAGTCGGGGTGCATGCCTGGGTTGCAAGCCAGGTCCCCCGTGGAAGGTACGTGAGAGGCAACCTCACGTTGATGTTTCTCTCCCTCTCCCTCCCTTCCCCTCGAAATGTAAATAAATAAAATGTTAAAGAAAGAAAGAAACTGGGCATCACATAACAAGCCAAGCCTTTTACAACCTGCATTGCAACGTCTCCGACGGTATGCCAAGAAGTGAGCGCAAAATTTAATAGCCCAAAACCACGCCCACTTTTTAACGTCTCGCGACAGTGTACGTCATTCGGGAGCGCCGGTGGCCGGGACAGTCGCGCCGTCTGCGTAGAGCGAAACTGCGGTCGGTGGTGCTGTCTCACCGGTGAGGTAGTGAAGCCGGGGAGTTCCGCGCCCTGTCGAGCCTGCAGCAGCCGGCCTCCCGCCAGCATGGAGTACCTCATCGGCATCCAGGGCCCCGACTTTGTCCTTGTCGCCTCCGACCGGGTGGCTGCTAGCAGTATTGTCCAGATGAAGGACGGTGAGGAAGCTGGGGCGGCCCTTCCGGCCTGGGTGTAGGGACCGCCCGGAGAAACTTCGTGGGGACTTGGGTGAATACCTGGGAGGTCCGCGAGGTGGAACCAAGCCTGCCCTGATCTACACTTGCTTACTTTTTAGAATTAGGAGACTGGCAGACAAGCTTGGGGCCTTAACCTTCGGTCCTCCCTGGCCTCCCAGGTCAGTGCTCTGCCCTGGCCTTGGCTAAACGCGTTCTAGGCGAGAGTTGCGGAAGGGATTTCAATTTTAAAGTGTTTAAGCACCTGCCAAGCACCATGCTCTCTAGACCCAGAATCTTTGATGAATTTCCTGGAGTCGTTCGCTACTAATGAGGTTAGTTTGCCGGCAGCATAAGGTGGGATCCTGGGGAGAGTGAGACTGTGGAACTAGAGTTGGCATTTCTCTTCCGCTGCCTGTGTCGTCCTCCTTTGTCTCAGCTCGGATCCCGTTTCCAGTTCTCCAGGGCACTGGCTGTCGTGTTTTCCTTATATTTAGGTAGTTGGAGGAGTTTAGAGGCTAGAGCCCTGTCACTTAATTTGCTTTATGACTTCGTATAAGTTATTTCACAGTGCCCCGATTTCCTCATGTCACATCTGGGCGCATTTGAGATCTTGCTTCCTGGCAATTGCGGTCAATCTGGCTCAAATAAACTCATAAAAATTTTCTAAAAAAAAAAATCGGTTAAATCCCAAGCTTGTTGGGAGGCTTAAGTAAAAAAGTTTTGTGCAAATGCTTAGCACAATTAGAAATACTTAAGTAATAATACCAAGCACTAATGGATCATGTGTCATTTTAAGCAATTTACATTAATCTATTTAACCTTTTAAAAAATTGTTGTTTAGTTACAGTTGTCCCAGTCACCCTCCACCCTGTTGCTCTGAGATAAGCACTATTATATAATCTATTATAAGCACCTTACAAATGTTAGTTTTGAGGCATAGAGGTTCAAAAACTTGCCTAAGACCACAGGTGGCAGAACCCACTTGAACCGGTGCAGTTTGACCCCAAATCTTTTGCCCATAACTATTATATATACTGGCCCCCTGCAGCCCCAACTGACCATATAGGCATGTTACTGTTGAAAAGTATTATGCTTTGGCTCAGGTGATTTAATGTTCACTTGACAAATAGATTTTGGGCAGCTGTGTGCCCTTTACAGTGCTAGGTACTGAAGGGATGCAAAGAGGAATGTGGCCCACATCTTAAAAGAAGTTACAGTTTAGCCCTAGCTGGTGTGACTCAGTGGATTGAGTGCCAGACTTTGAATAAAAAGGTTGCTGGTTCGATTCCCGGTCAGGGCACATGCCTGGGTTGAGGGCCAGGTCAGGTCAGGTCTCCAGTAGGGGGTGCAAGAGAGGCAATTACACACTGATGTTTCTCTCCCTCTCTTTCTCCCTTTCTCCCCCTCTCTGTAAAAATAAATAAAATCTTTTAAAAAAGTTACAGTTTAACAAAGGACTCAGATATGTGTACAGATAATTGTAGCACAAGACAAATATGTTCCATAAGAAAAGTAGAGTCCAACTTCTAAGGTAGTGCAGAGATAGAAGAGACTGTTTTTAGGTGATCCAGAGGAAGAAGAGAGTCTTTCTGGTTGTAGAGATCAGGGAGAACTTTGACGGCAGATAATAGTTTCTCTTGGGCTTAAAGAAAGAAAAATTATTAAATCTGGGATTTCCTGTAGTGTGTGAACAAAGGGAAAGAAGTGTCCACCACTGCTTTGGTAAGTGACAGGCATCTGGTTGTCAGGCTGTCATCACTGGGGGATGTGGAGAGAACTCTGAGGGACTCTGCTTCATTTTTATTCCCTCTGAAGAAGGAGAGACCTGAAAGTGGTTTGTTGAACATGTGTGTTATGAGTTGTTCCTCAAGTCCAATTACTTTATGAAATTGCATAATTAATTTGAAATTCTGTTTGTAAACCATGCTTCCCAAAGGAGTAAATTTGTTTTGAGAGTAAACCTGTTCATCATTTTGACTACTAAGACCTTTGGTATTCAAGTGATTTAGCATGAAATAGTGCCTAAGTAGAGCAGTAACTAAGTCAGCGCCTTTAGAGGTCAAACTGCATTGGTTCAACTGGGTTCTGCCACTCATGGTCTTAGGCAAGTTTTTGAACTTCATGTATGTTAAATCCCTTTGGAAGGTAGAATGTGCTTGAACTCTGCTTATGTACACAGCACTCCTAGGTGTTACAGAGGATGCACAGTTTTAGATAGGATCCGCAGAGTGGTCTAAGACATTAAGAAAACAAGGAAATAAATACTGCAAGATCATTTTGTATGATGAAAGCAGTGTCACTAGTAAGTATTAGGTTAGTTTTTAAATTGATGATTTTGGGAATAAGTCCTAAAGGTATTCAGAGAAAAGAAAGATTACTGTGGTGTGGAAGAAAAATGAATTTGAGTTAGGTCTTGAAAAAATGTTTGGAAATAATTGCAGTCAACTCAGTGTCCAATTTTCCCTATAGTCTTTTCTGGTATAAAATTTTTCGTGGTGGGAGCTTTGGAATTGCATGAGGACTTTTTTCTACATTTCATGTCGTGAAGGATCTTGGGTAGGCAAGAACGCTGAAAATGAGTGACCTTTTGGGATTCTTTTTCTCCAGGTATAAAATGAGTGGTATGTCCAGTCATTTTGGGGGGTTTGTCACTTTGTAAGATATTTTGATACTTTAGCAAAGATAATCTCCCAGAGATTGCTTGCTTAGTAAAGTGGCCCAATTCTTCAGTTTGGTAATATGCCACATTTCACACCTGTCTCTTGGCCTATACAGAATTGTTCAGAGTATTCAAACCCACACAGAATGTCTTTTTTCTTCTCTCTGAATTCCTATAGCATATATAATCTGAACTACATTGTGTAACACTGAATCTGATAATACTGTACATGTACAGTTTTCCCACCTATGAGTTAGGTAGCAGTAAGAGATAGTATTACCATTTTATGTGCTTGGAAACTGGGGCTTAGAGAGGCCAAGCATTTGCCCAAACTCAGAGTGCCAAGCTCAGGTAATAACTAAGGTTGCTTGGGTTCTGTTCCAGTTGCCTTTCCACAGAATTATACATTGATGTTCATTTTGTTGTCTGTTTGTTTCATGTATGTGGATCTTGTAGGTTCTTTAAGGATCAGAAATTCCCTAGAGTTACATAGGCTGTTCCTTGCACAACTCGGAGCCGCTAGCATCTGTCACTTTTGTTTTTATTTCCCCCTTCACTACTCACTGGATGTGCAGTAGATATTTAAAAAGCATGTTTGGCCTTGTATGAAGTTCATTTCGGAGTTGAACAGTTTGAGTATTTTAGATTTCTTCTAAATATAACATAAATCCCTTGTAAACAAGCAGCCCCCCCAAAATAAGAACAGCTTTTTTCTCATTTTGAAAATAATGCAAACTTATCAATATTTTCTTACAATAACGATGCATGTTAAGTATAGACATTTTAGGAAATACTGATAAGCAAAAAGAAGTAAATAAAAATTGCCCATACTTTTGCCACTGGCAAGAACTTAGGTGCCAGTGGCATCTAATACACTTCTGGTCCTTTTTCTTTGCGTAGATAATATAGCTATAGGTGAAGTTTTTTTTTCTTTTTTAAACAAGTTTGCAAACAGTCGTTAAATCTCCTATACCCTGTAACAAATGAAAATGTGTTTAAGATTTTCAAGTCAATTTGACACTATCTACAAGCACTGTGTGCATGTGTGTTTCTGCCTGTGTGTGTTCAAAGGCTAAGCCATATTACTGGTATCCACAACTCTCAAATACTTGTAAAGTATTTGACTGTAGCGTTTTGTTCTTTAAATCCTATTAAGGGATTTTGACATTTCAGAAGGTTTCAAACAGGAAACATGTCTCCAGGGAAGATTATTCAGCACTATTTCAAAAATGAAAAGTGAAAGTGAGGGTAAGATAGGGAGATTTAAGCTTTTTCTGAAGCTGCAGGCTGAATATGGAGTTTTCTTCCTAGGGCACTAATTGCTATCTGAATATTTATTTATCTATCTAATCTGAGTCAGTCTGGTTCAGCTAGATAAGATTAGAGTGTTGGGATTTTGAGGTATTTTTAAATAGCTTAGTGTTGCAATATTTGTTAGAATTTTTGCTTTGGCAATCATTTTAATTTTCTCTTTGCTTTAGAAATGGAGGTGGTTTACTTTTAAGGTGACTTATATTTTCAGTTTATTTTTTTCTTGAGATGGCTCCTTAATTTCAATTGTAGCACCAGTCCTTTTCATTTATGATTCTGTATGTGTATAAATATAATGACTTACATTTGTATTTGTAGAGACATTACAGAACTTTTTAATCATGAGCCTAAAGATAATGGCCTTTGGCTTGGTTCCTTTTAGTTTCTTTGTTTTTAATTGTATTTTCAGTTGTCAGCTTTCATGTATGGTCTCCATCTGAAACCAACATCCATAAAATACGCTGATAGTTGTAAAATGCAGAGGGAAAGAGTAATACTGTTGCCCATTAAAGTCTTCTAAAAACAGTGATTAGTTAAATTATTCAATGTAGTAATTGATAAATGTTTCTAGTTGCCTGTGTAATAGTACATTTCTGATAAGGTAATTTCTGATGTGTTTTTCTCTGAGCAGATCATGACAAGATGTTTAAGATGAGTGAAAAAATCTTACTCCTGTGTGTTGGAGAGGCTGGAGACACTGTCCAGTTTGCAGAATATATTCAGAAAAATGTGCAGCTGTATAAGATGCGAAATGGTAGGTAATACTTAGAATGTAGCTTTGGTTGGGTGGTTTTTAACTTTGTACTGAAAAAGAATATTCTCTACTGGCAGTTCTGCACATGAACACACCAAAATGGTCATATTTTTATTTGATTCTTCCTATTCTTGAAACCTTATCTAGATCCCTCTTCTGATCATAAAGGTTTTCTATAACAATTCAGAAAAGAGGACCATTAGAGCACCAATACTTGAGAGAGAAAACTAACACCATCTTGGAGATGGGCATGGTAATATCAGACTTTTCAAGTAAGATATCTCAGAGGATGTGATTTGAGCTAAAGTATATCTGAATCTCAGAGTTAAAAAAAATCTCAGAGTTAAAACTAAGTTAAACTTGGTTTACTATTTTGTGTGTGACAAGTCACTTAACCTCTCTGGGCCTTTTATTTTCCTTATCTCTACAATGGAATTATAATATTAATGAATCATATGTATGAAAATGCTTTGTGAACTTGAAGCTCTGTGTGATTGTAGAAGCTTTCTATGTCATAAAAGGGCTCTGCCTTCCCTCTCCAGTAGGTTCTTGTCTAGGAAGACAACTAGGTTAAAATTGCCCTTTAAACTCCTTAAATTACCTGTCAAGTATAGTTTTGTGTATATAACCTTCCATAGTAAATTCTTATGCATATTAAAGTTTAAGAACTAAGCTAAAAGAAGGGAAAGAGAAAAATCTATATGCAGATGGTCAGGCATCAGACTTTTCTGCCTTTAAGATAACTGTCAAATCCTTAATTGTGTTCAGGACATTAGGTGGAGAATTGGAAAGTATTCCTGCTTGTCTAGAGCTGCTTCCATTATGATTTAATATGTGCTAATAGACTTGCAAGAATGAAATTTGTTAATATATGTGAAAGCACCTAGTAGAGACCCTGAAACATAACTGTTCAATAAATATTTGTTAGAATTTTAATCTAAATCTTACCTAATGTGACACTGGTATTTAAAATATTGTAGGGAATAACTTAACCACCTGCTGTCTTTCCATACTGGCATTTTCTGTGTGGATCTGCTGAGTTGTCGGTTATCCCTGTCTCTCTTGGTGCCAGGGCCGTTTTACCAGGGGTTAAGTTCCAGAGCGAGTGCACCGGTAGATGCGCACCTGATTCCGTTCGTCTCGGCTGTGCTTTTATGGGCATCATAGCTTTTTTTAAAGGTTTTCTGGTGGAGGTACTCTCTTTAAAAATGTTGTAGATAGTGATAGCAACATCCCCCCCCCCCCCCGTGGCTTATACTTTTGAAAACCATATTATAGTTCTTAATAAAGTTACTTTTTTTAAAAAAAGAAAATCTTATAAAGTATAACTCTGAGGCTCTTCAAACGCCCAGCCTCTCTTTCCCAATATGTTTTAAAAATAAACCAAAATAGTTGGCACCTCAAGACCTCTTTCTTGTTTTTGTTTTTGTTTTTTTTTTCCAGCACCTGTGTATTTGTATTTCTTTCCTTCTATGGAGGAAACCACAGTCTGTTGTTGAATAAATAGCTTAAGCAAGGCTGTTAATTTGATGTCACCATAGAATAGTTAAATCTCACCTTGGTTTTGTTTTGTGGCCAGGAGTTACTGTCAGTACTACCCAGCTGTCTCACCACTGTTAGGTGGGGAACGGGACAAGAAGAAAGACTGCACTCGCTGTTCTGCGTACTTTATATACACTTGAGTGTACAAAGGGTGATAGACTGTAAGAATAGGAGTAGCATAATGCTTTGGGGTCCTGTCGTTCCTTCTGCTTTACTTTAAGTATGACTGTTTATCTCTTGTGCCAGGTTATGAATTGTCTCCCACAGCGGCAGCTAATTTCACACGCCGAAACCTGGCCGACTGTCTCCGGAGTCGGGTAAGCAATACAGCAGGCAGCCTTGGGTAGGAGCAGAAAAATCTGTGCTTTTTTTATATTCCATTATACATGAGTAGTAGTGTTGCCGTTTTTTGGCCTACCCGAGCCCTTCCCATATTACTTAGTCTCTTTAGATTCGTTTTCTCTTTCTGCGTGGTTGCTAATTAAAGCCCAGAAAGCAAATAAAGCCCAGAGAATTTGGATGGGCCATGCCAACCTGAAGGCCCATGATAACCTCTAAAAATTATTTTCAAAAGGACTCATGGACAAAAACTATGGGGGGGTGGAAATGGGAGGAAGGTGGGGAGGGCTGGGGTGGTGGGCTGGGGCGGGGTAAAAGACAGAAAACTGTACAATATGAACAATTAAAAAATACTGATTAAAAAAATAAATAAAAATAAAAATTATTTTCAGAATGTTTTCATAGCAAACCATGTTTCTTAATTCCTGCGGTTGAAGATCCCCACACTAGTGGAGGTAAAATCTTGAAAATAATAATGGAAATTTCATCTTGAGATTATCTGTGTCTTTCTATGACTGGTTCTTGTTTTTGTTTTGTTTAAAGATTTTATTTATTTTTGGTGAGAGTGGAAAGGAAGGAAAAAGAGGGAAAGAAACATCAGTGTGTGGTTGCCTCTTGTAAGCCACCTACTGGGGACCTGGCCTGCAACCCAGGCATGTACCCTGACTGGGAATCGAACCAGCGACCCTTTGGTTCGCAGGCTAACACTCAATCCACTGAGCCACACCAGCTAGGGCTCTATGACTCTTCTTGCCAAAGCACGCAGAATTCTTTCTCATTTATTCTGGCCTTGTGGCTGTCTTAGAGCTGTCTTTGTTCCATCAACAGCATGTTAAAAGATGTAACATTAAGTAAGGGACTGAATGTGTTAAAGATTGCAGGATGTGCCAAGAAAGTTCATGTGATAGCTAAGGGTGTGTATTCCCTTCCCATAGGGACTGAGTAAATGGAGCCTTACCATGTGACCTTACACCTCCCCCCTCCCCTGCCCCTGTGCATGTTTACTCATCTATGAAATCGAGATAACTTCTAACCCCACAGGAGTGCTAGGAAAATGAATGCTTGTAAATCATAATATTTAACATTCATTTGACTTTTGCCCAAAGCATTTTGCTTAATAATTTAATCTACTCACTATTCCACTGAGATATATAGTGGTTAATTCTTTATCACTGATATGGAATGGAAGGCACCAAGTGGCAAAGGGACTAGCTCCAGGTCACATAGCGTGTCAGGCAAAGCTGCATTGATGGTGCCATAATCACGTGACTGTTCTGCCTTACATCAGCTCCTTGGTTTTTCAGTAGTGTTTCTAGAACACTGGTGGCTGGTTGTACTTTTTTATTATGGCTTTAGCTTCATCTGCACTTGCTTAAGCTGAGTTATGACAGAAATCTAAACATGTACAAGTGTTAGTTTTTTTATAAGTTAACTTATTACAGATCTGTGAAGCATTTTATTCTCTAGTGCCTGATAGTACTGGATTGAGAACTTCTCCATGAATAGAATCTCTTTTTCTCAGTGCTAGCTTTGACCAAGGGGCTTGTGTAATAGGAAGGATCATGAAGTTTAAGGAGAAGCCAGAGACAGGATGGATTGGGAGGAGGAGACAATTTTACATACTTTGTTTTATCTGGGTAAAGGTCAATGGCCTTTTCTTGTTCACTTCTTCATGAGAGAGGAATATGGGTCAGGTATAAGTTTCTGTGGAATTCAGTAAAGATTATGCTATAGCTTTCTGTGTAAAATATTCCTGACTTGTCAGGCAGAACTGGAATAAGAATTCCAGCTTGGGGCACAATAGATACTTTTTCATAAATGCTGCACATTAAGTGAATTAAGCTCCTTTTAGAATTAAGACAAGAGTGTTGTTGTGCTTCATGCAAATGTGGTGAATCCAGTTAACCTCCTGGCAGAATTGTTTGATGTCTTAACATATGAATACCCCATGTAGACAGCGACATGGGCCTCCAGTAAATACTGACTGCCTCTGCCTTGCATTTCCGTGTCCATCCCTGCTCCCCCGCTCTCTTAATCAAAATACGTTATTAGTTCTAAAATATGAATTTACATTTTCGTCATTTTGTTCTGGGGAGAAAGATGATGAAAGTTTTTTAGTCTTCCTGATAAGAGCAGAGTCACTAGGTTTGGTACATTTATGCAGTCACACCAGCTAGGACATGAGATTTATTTTGGGTTAGCATGCATAGCTTTGGTTCTGTAACTCCAGTTGTTTGATTTCTAGTTAGCCATGTGTATGTGGATTGTTTTTGGTTGTGGTATTTGGTTGGAAGGATATTTATTTATTGCAAGTACGTAATCTTATGTAAACTGCTTTTTTAAGATGAAGGCAAGTCAGCATGGTAGTTTGTACAGTTTTTTGGAATTAGATTGCCTGGGTTTAAATCTTTCCTCATTCACTTGCTAGCTGTGTGTCTTTGGACCAATTCTCAGCTTAATTTCCCTGCTTCCAAAATAATAGCACCTACTTCATAGAATTATTATAAAGATTAAGTGCGGTAATCATGCAAAGCTGTTAGTATAGTGTATAGCATATACAACTAATTAATAAATCACTTGTTTTTATGCTGCTACTGCTGTTTGGGCGAAGAAGCAATTTAATAGCTATAAGTTAGTTCCCTATGGGAGATTCTTTGTTGTGCTGTTTTAGTTGAACGGATCTACTAGTAAAGAGGGTGATATAAAAAATTACTGATATTACTATGGAAAATATAAATAAACCAACATTGATCATATGTTATGTGTTAGGCCTTGTTCTTCTAGATCGACACAGTCCAGTATGGCAGCCACAAGTCATATGAAGTTATTTAAATTTGAAATGATTAAATAAAATTTAAAATTCAGTTCCTCAGTGAGGGTCTCCTAGACTTTGAATGAAAGGTAAAATTTTGATTCTATAAAAAATTTGCTTCCTCAGTTATGTTAGCCACTTTTCAAGTGCTCAATAGCCACGTGTGACTAATGGCTACCATACTGGCCATTGAAGGTATAGGACATTTTTATCATCATTCTCTTAGTGCTATTCTAGATAGTTGTATATGTGACCTTCTTTAATAGCTATTATGACACCATAAAATGAATGTTATTCCCATTTTATTTACAAGGATACCAAGGCTGGTTAATTGAGAGGTTAAGTGTTTCTCATATGTGTCCAACTATACCAAAGACACATATATAGCCTGTAAAGTCTAAGGTAAAGAGCCTAACTTTAAATACTATACTCTGTTATATTTTCTTTTATATTACTTACTGGACTAATACACAAGTAAGTTTGCATTTATTTGGGGGAGCATGAAATGCTCAGTTCTATTAAAATGCCAAACTCTCCACTTAGTATTACATAGATAAAGTATAAATATGTACCCATTGTAGGTATTTAAAAAATTTGCCAAATAAATGTCATCTATTTAGTCTACATACATATACCACTGAAAATGTTATTATGCATTAATACACTGGAAGGGAATTTTATTAATGTGTCTTTAATGAATGGACGTTACTTCTCCATGTAATAATTAAAGATTATGAGATCAGCAGGAAGAGATAAAAAAAGACACAGATTGGGGGTGGAAATCAAGAGCCTTTAGTGTAGTTTTTATTTAAGTGCATGTGTACATTTAAGTTGGTCTGCTCCTGGTTAGACTCCAAAGAGCAGGAAAAGGGGCTTATTAGGCTTTTGACTCTCAATTTTGAGTATTTATGAGAATTTTTTGAGCACAGGTTTTAAAGGCAAATATACCAGAGTTCCAGTCTCTTCTCTGATATGCACTGTTTGTATGATCTTGAATAATTATGTTTGCTGAGCATCACTTTTTTCATCGGTTAAGGAAGGAGTGATCAGAAGTGGCAAATTATGAGAACTGATTTACCCGTTGGTTGAAGCAAGTGTATTTAGAATGAGTGAATGATACCTCCTTGGAAAACAGTAGGTATTTAATAAATGACTCCCTCATTTAGAAACTCCTATTTGGATTTTTAACAGGATTATTTTGAGAATTTTGTGGTGACTTACAGGTATAGTTCACATGAGGCTTGTTTGAATTGTCCTTATGATTTGATTAATGGGCCATAAGAGGGAGAGTGATAAGCAGTGGGGCTGTTTCTTGTTTGATGTGAATTATGTGGCATACTTGGTGTCGCCCATCTGAATGCCCTCAGATTTTCTGTTACTGTCTGCCAAGATTTCTGTTTTTCGTGTGTGGAGACAGATACGAACCAGTGAAATCTGATATCCTTGAGGAATGTCGAGTTTGTGGCAAGGCTTAGAGCAGCAGTTTTCAACCTTTTTCATCTCATGGCACATATAAACTAATTACTAAAATTCTGTGGCACACCAAAAAATATATCTTTTGCCAATCTGACAAAAAAGTAGGTATAATTTTGATTCCTGCTGGACAGCTGTTGTTGTGTTGACTGTTGTCATTTTTATATTTGACAACCAAAGGAAGAGAAGGTATCGCATATTTTAAATAGTCCTAGTCAGGTATTGCATGTTGGAAGCATTCTGGTGGCACACCAGTGTGCTTCTTGGGGCTCGCTGGTTGAAAATCGCTGCTGAGAGCAGAATGCTGGCCTCGTGGTGTGTGATCTCCAGGGCTTCACTGGCCCGAGGATTTTCATAGTGCTTTTTCTGAAGTGCTTGGTGAGGCTTTCATAATTTGTCTTTTTATAGGGTTATACTTGTAAATGCTTAGCAAATAAGCAATAGAAATAATAGGTTGGGAAAATATATCCAACCTGGTATAGTAGTTTTCAAACTTTATACCATGAAGCTGCCTCAGGAAACTCATCAAGGAGACCAGTGTGGCAAAACTTTAGCTCTGTTCTGTATAGATCAGCTCAACTTTCATCTATTTTATATATTGGGATTCTGTTTATAATTTTATTCGACCAAGTGGCTTTACTGTCCCCTTCCCACCAAAGGTTGAAAACTAGTGGCACAGTTGCAAGAGCCCTGCTGTAGGCTAGCACTAGCTCTCCAGCAAGCTAGTGGAAAACTATGGGAGAAGGAAGGAATTTGATTGGATGATTTTTTAAAAAATTTTTTCCTCCCCCTTCCTGCAAACAGTATGATTTAAAGACCTGCTGTCAAGACCATAATCAGACCTGAATTTATTTTTTTAGTGAAAAGAATTCATAGGGAAGAATTTTAAGTATGTCATTTCCAGAAGTGATCATGACTTGTCTAGAACTCCGGCCTGAATTTGAGTGTGTTTGGTTTAGTTAATAGGCATGTATAGTGTGCTACTGTCCTAGAAGAATCCTGTCTGTTCCAACCACTAATTATTGTCCTCTTGCCTTTGGTGGCTAGCACAAAGACATCATCTGTTTATATCGGTATTAGTGAGATCATGTGACTTTATGAGCAGATGGCCCAGGTGAAACCTTGACTTTGCTGGTCTTGTCCCCTAAGCACGGCCAACCGTTTGTTACATGTGATTAAATATCACTAACAAGGGTAATTTCACATGCTGTTTGGCAAATGTGGTTAGCAGGATGTGACATGACACAGCACTGCCGTCTTCCTCCATGCGCCATCTCCCTTGAGGCCTTATCTCCCCTGCTCGGCCCTGTCTCACCCATGCCCAAGCTTGCCTTCCAGCTCACCTGCTCCAGATGGGCGGCACAGTGGGAGGACACTGGCAAAGGCAGATGTGTTTATTTTCCGGAGATGAAAATGTCGTGCTGTCGCAGATGGCAGTGCCTTGGAGCAAATGGCAGCCTCTGACACTGCTGCCACACAGCCTGGGCATCTTGACAGACAGAGCTGGCTTACTTTTGGTGATGGGGAAATTGAAAAAAGAAAATCAAGATGTTCATCGTACTCATGGAATTTAGTATAAGTAGCAGTTTTTTTAGTCCTGGAGAGCAGTTTTCTTTCCCACCAGACCACAGTTAGCTCACTAGTCAGCTGACTGAATTTTCACAATGGGCCAAAAGTTACATGTCTGATAGTTTTTTGTCTCCTGGCCCTAATAGGACGTAAAGTAAAAACTGAAAACATATGGCTGCATTTAGATGGATATTCAGTGGTATTGCAAAACACATGTGCATCCCAAGTCACATCTTACAGGAGTCTCTTAGGAGTGGAGATGGGTCATGTCTGCCCCACTGGAGATACTGTTTTATTTTTAGGGGTCACTTTGATTATCCAAAGGCCCAGGGACAGGTGTGCCTTGAAATTGAGGTACCTTAATTAAAATGACTATATTTTGTGCTTATAGTGTTTTTTGTTTGTTTGTTTTATTCTGTTTTTTACCAAGAAGAATAAGAATTCTGACAGCTGCCCTTTTGAACAGTTTGCTTATGCTGTCATCAGGGCTTGATTAAGTCCACTAGGAAGACAAAGACTTAGATGTTGAATCGTTATACTCACTAGTCTTCTAAGAAAAGAATGGCTTAAGAAGATTATTCTCTGAAAGTTACTGGCTTTATTAGGAAACCTTTTATTTCCTTCTTTTTAAAAAATATGTGCTGTTTTTCCCAGCCCTAGTGCTGATAGAGTTAGGAGTTTGCAGGTGTAAAGTTCTCCCTCCTCCCTTTCCCCATCTCTCTCCAGGGGGTTGTATGTGAGAAGGTGTTGCTTTCTCACTCAGAGAGCATATATGTGCTACCCTGTTGGATGCCTGCTGTGAGCAGAGAGAACCCCTGTTCTGGTTGAATGGAATGAGGCTATTGGGTAGCTGGGATTGTGCAGCCCATAATGCCAAGTTTTCACTTCAAGCATCTTTCTTACCCATAATGGAGGTGGAACAATATAGGTAATTGGTCTAAATTTGAAACTTACGACTTGAAAATTATGTGGTTTCCTATCAAGGTTTGATTTAAGCTAGGAGCAGCAGAGTACTGTGTCTGCTTAGTAAACGCATGCTTGTATTTTCAAAATGTTTATCATTAGAAGTGCCAGTTTACCCCAACTTTTAAGATTGCTTTATACCAGTGCCTAGCCTGTGTGGGCATGCCCTCACACAGGCACAGATACACATATGCCCTGGCATCTTGGTGCCTCTTTATCTGCCCTGGAGCCCAGGATCATGCAGGAATATGAATCTAGGAGCTGATCCTAAAAACTGAAATTTTCATAATTCTCTCCCCTGCAAAAAACAGTTAATGTGGAGGACAGTGTGAACTCTTTGGATGGGGAAGGAGTTTACTATTTTGTTTCTTGACCTGGGAAGTAGTTACGGGCATGTTCACTTGGTTCATTAAGCTGTGCAATGTATATTTTATACATTTTTATGTGTGTGGTTATTTCACCAAAAAAGTTTTAGAAAATAAAAAGGAAGGGTAAAATGGCAGGAAAGCTCAACATATTTTTTTAATAAGTTAAAAATGGAAAAAATAAGTTCATGGAATAATCTTGGCTGTAAAGAAGAAGAAAATCTTACCTTTTGTGACAGTGTGAATGGACCTGGAAATTATTTTGCTAAGTGAAATAAGCCAGTCAGAGAAAGACAAATGCCATATGATTTCACTTATATGTGGAATCTAATCAACAAAATCATTTACGGTAACCAACAAAATAGAAACAGAGCATATATACATAGAAGAGACTGACAGCTGTCAGAGGGGAGGGAGGTTGGGAGGCTGGGTGAAAGAAGGTGAAGGGATTAAGCAAAACATACACATGTATGACACATAAGGACAGGGACAACATGATAGCCAGAGGGGAAAGGGGGATAAATGGGGAGGGAAAGAGACTTGACTTGGGGGGTGGTGAGTACACAATGCGGTGTGCAGATGATGTTTTGTTGAGTTGTACACTTGACACCAGTATGGTTTTATTAACCAATGTCACCCCCATATATTTAATAAAATAAAAATCTAAATTTAAGAAAAGAAAGTTAACACTTAAAATAAATTCAGATTTACCATTACTTCTGAGTGTAGATAATAGAGCAAATAGAATTAACTAGACTGAAAAGAAAAAGGAAAGGGAAAAGAAATAATAATAATTTCTGATTCTTTTTAATCTGAAGTAACCCCCCAGAATTTTCTATTTCCCTTTCTGATGCCTCCTAATATATGCCATTTCCTATAATAACAGAAGTTTCATAGGCGCTGATATTCATTCATTCAGCAAATCTATAGCCTGTATTTTCCTTAGGGCTGAGAAAGCAGAGGTGCAAAGCTCAGTGTGTGACTTCACATGGGAAATAGAGAAGTACCCATGCAGACGGAGAGGTGTTGTGTGAACAGAGCCTATGCTGAGCCTTGAAGGACCAGTGGTCATGAAAGCAAAGATGAAACGAAAGGGAAAACTGGAAGTGCAGACCAGGGAGAGAGTATGTGAGGATAGACACAGTGGTTTTCTAATGATGTTCAGGGCAGGAACAAGTAGATCTCTGAGCCTCCTACTCCTTATTTTTTATCTGTTTTAACTGGTGGGGTGCTGGATACAAATTAGCTCTTCTGATTGAATAACAAAGATAAATAAATACCTTTATATAGTTTTTACTACATACATAAAATCCACAGTCTAAAGTAGTTTAATTGCAGCTGAGGTTTTTAGGGGAATGGTAAGAGATTGAAACTAGAGAGGTAGTCCACTTTATGAAAACTTTAAGGAAAAAGCTTTATGCTGATAGCAGTGGGACCCTCTGGAAGCTTGCTGGCTAAGAGGGGTTAACATGATCAGGTGGAATTTAATCAGACCATGGACTGCTCTTTGGTAGAACATTTGGAGAAAGAAGCAGGGAGACTAATGAAGAACTTCCATGTCTGTTGAACAGGTAGAGTAACTTGTGTTGAACCTAGGCTGCTAACGGGAAGCACTATATTCTAATAGAAGGGCTCCTAAACAGTGTGCTTCCCAGGATTTCCTTAATACCCTCTATCTAGTTGTTGTGGACACCCAAAATATATACAATCATGTATAGTCCTGTTAGTTCTTTTCAGCACACTTATTTATTAACTCAGGGAGATGCATCAACTCTGATGTTCAACATTGATAGATACTCACAGCATGTTTAGGAAGTGTAAGTTAATATATGCCTTGTGTACAAAGCATGGCTTCTGCTCTTGAATTGTTGAGAACTGACTGAAAGGTATATGGAGTCTTTACATTTTTGCCAGCTCATTTAAAAAAAGGATTCAAGTAGCCTTGTTGCAGACATGGTGGCGTTGGTTTTACCATTGCACAATCAGCAATTTTATTTTGATGTCATTTGGAGAAAGCAGTATTTTTGATTAGCAAGTAAAATTAATGTAGAAAACAAATACTGTGTTAACTAGTTGGTATAATAAGGCATCTGTGCCATGTTGCATTTCAACTCATTAAATTTCTAAACTTCTAATTACGATAAGATTACAACTTTAATAGGAGAACCGTTCAAACTTGGGGTTAGTCATGACTTTAGAGTAGTAAAATTTACAGATACTTTGGAATTATTGATGGGGAACTTCGAGGTCTAGTTTACTAAGTTGAAATATACAGTTATTTATTTACTTATTTACTTATTTTTGCTCTGAAAATTCAGATTCAGTTGGTATTTATTGGGTGCCCACTACTCGCTGGGCCGTCTTCCAGGAACTTGAACGCAGTTAGTGCTTTTCGTTCCTCAGAGCCGTCAGGCATGCAGCGCCGCCCTTCCGTTCGGATGGGGCGCTTGGGGTTGCAAGGCCAGGTGACTGTCTCAGGTGACACCAATATAAAGCATTAGAGGCACATTTAACCTCAGGTCTTCATTACTTTTTTCACTAAACACATGCCTATCTTAGGACTTAACAGCATGTAAAATTATAATTTATTCAAAGAATAGTTTAAAGGGTGTTTTAACTTTAAAGTTTGAAATGTTGGTTGTAAATGCAGGAACATTCCTGAGCTTGTGTTCAAAAACCTCAACCATTATAAGAATTTTTGCCAGCATGGTAAACAAAGATATTTGAACGTAAGCTAATCATTATGAAAGGCAGATTTTTGTATTATGATTTCTGCACGCACCAGCATCGGACGGGTGCACCAAATACACTTGCAGAGCATGACCTGGGGCAGAGAAAAGGGAAACCTTGGTTAGTCAGGCTCACTTTCAGAGTTGTGTTCTTTTTAGTTTGTCTTGGGCTTCTGAGAATTAAAAGGTTTGCTTCATTTGAGGCACATTTGCTTTCTCTTTCTCTCAGTGTAGTATGAGAGTTTATAACGCGGGCTAGCCTGGCTTTCAGTGCTCCAAAAGACAGATGTACCTGAAGTGGGGGGGAGAGAGCAGTGAGGCAGTCAGTTTAGTTTGACTTCCTTGTCGTGAAGCTCAGTGTGGTGTTCCAATTTTGATCAGTTTAAACTCATACTTTTTTTCAGCGACAGGATTAATAGGAAACAGTTTTCACCTTCCAGCTCCATAGCTCCTTCGTTTCACCCCGAGTGGCAGTGGTAGGTGACAGGACTGGTCCTGGCTTGGGATCACGGAGGAGAAAAAGTCCAGTTTCTCCTCAGCTCCCCACAACTGCTCTCTGAAACTTACAAGTTCACGGTCTCGGAGATAAGCCTCCGGTCCCTCTGTGGTCCTTCACTTGGTCACCTGCTCTCTCTCCAGAGCTGCCTCTCACCGCTTTCCCCCTCACGTTCTCCCCTTGATAACGAACCACTCGCTCTTCCCGTGACCTGCTGTGGTTCTCTTGTATTTCTGCCTTTGCCCATTCCACCACCGTGCTGCTCATTCTCCCTTGAATGTCCTTCCACATCTCCAGATGGCCAGCTCTTAATTGCCAATTCAGACTCAGTTCAGCATTCTTCAAGGAAACTTTCTTTGTACTTTCCCACACCATACGTCACCTCACTTGCTTTACGCTCTTATGGCAACCTAGGAATACCTCTGCCATAGTGTGCTGTTGCAGTTGTTTTCTTTTTTTTTTTATAATTTTTTTTCTTTTAGATTTTATTTATTTATCTTTAGAGGGGAAGGGAAGGAGAGAGGGAGAGAAACATCAATGTGTGGTTGCCTCCTGTATGTCCCCTGCCGGGAACTGGCCTGGCAACCCAGGCATGTGCCCCGACTGGGAATCGAACCGTGATCCTTAGGTTCGCAGGCCCGCGCTCAATCCACTGAGCTACACCAGCCAGGGCCTGTTGCAGTTGTTTTCTTTGCCGCCTTCCACGTGTAAACAGGAGTGTGTGTTTGTGTAATTAAAGCCTTCTAATTAGCTGGCTCTTCATTCATTCTCATGATTTCGGCTGTACACTCTTTTCTTTTTCCAGCTGCCTCTGGACAGCCTAACTTAAGCTCATTGGGTCCAAATTGAATTTTTTACATTTGCTCTACCACCTTTCCCCTTACTGAGATTCCTTATAACAACCCTTTCTCTCTCATCCTCTGGTCTAGTAGTTATTAATTCCTGTCAGTTCTGCCTACTAAATAGATTTGATATTCCATATCTTCCCCTCTGTCTCTACTGCTTCTGCAGTGCTCTAGGCCATGAAACAACCTTGGATTGGCAGGAGAGTGGGGTTAGTTTTCACTGGCTCCTCCGTGGATTATATACTGAAGTTTCTTTTCTATTCTGTTCTATTCTATTCTATTCTATTCTATTCTATTCTATTCTATTCTATTCTATTCTATTCCCCAACTGAGGAAATGTTTATTGATTTTAGAGAGAGGGGAAAGGAAGGAAGGGAGGAGAGAAACATCGATCTGTTGCCTCTCACATGCACCCTGACAAGGACCGAACCTGCAACCCAGGCATGTGCCCTGACCAGGAATCAAACCCATGACCTTTCAGTTTACAGGACGATGCTCCAACCAATTGAGCCACCCCGGGCAGGGCTGAAGTTCTTACTCTTTAGGAAGCTAATGACGGTATTTGTCCCAGTTCTTGTCATTCCACTTCCTCTCTGCTTGCTGCTGAAATCACCTAATTCACTAGGTACATACCAGTCCCTTATTCACCACTATCCAGACACTCCATGATCCGCTGTTTATTTGCCTTCATATATGCCCTTTCCTCCATCTGGAATCCTTTGTACCCCTATCTGCCCTGTGAGCTCCTTCCAGATTCAGGCTTCCATCTTTATCACCTGGTATGATGCTTCTTACAGAGTAAATGCCAAATAACACTTATTGAATCTATAATATATTCACATTCTGAATGCAAAGTGAACTTGAGTGGGGCATCTATCCATTTTATAGTTATCCTGTGTTGTCTCAGGGAACTCTCACAGGACATGGATCAAGCCTTTTATAAACTGCGTACATTTATAGTTAAGGCATAGTCATCAAAAAGGTTGATGGATTTCTTTAAAAACTGTGTCAAAGAGGATCAAAGTTAAGATACAAATAATTGTATATTGCGTAGCCCTAGAGGTAGGTAGGTCTTCCCAGCCCCGTCTGCATCCACAGAACTATAATCTTTTTCAGCTGGAAAAGGTACTTACTAGATCATGAGGACAGTTGGAAGTTGCTGAAATCTTTGTGGTTTTTTTTTTTTTGTAAAAGCGAACACTTCTAGTTATACCACCAAACCCACGTAAAGCAAATAGCTAGTAAATTCTGTTGGATATTGGAAACAAGCTCTTGATTCAGAGTTCTGAGCACCAGTGTAAGAAAAGAATAATTTCATTTGTTAATGAAGTTGAAAATTTGGGTATTGGCCAAGCAGTTAAGGTGTTGGTATCTATTTATCTTATGTATTTATTGAGTACCTACTGTATGTCTTACATTGTTTTAGACCCTTCAGAGGAATCATAATAGTCTGGTGTTAAACCTACTCTTTTAAAACATTATTGGTCATACGAGGTATACACGAATGAGAGAACAATAGATGCTGGTATGCAAAATAGTACATTTTGAAATATTTGAGTGTGAAACTGACATTTACATATTGAATCATATTTTCACACTAATTTCCATTTTGTGGAGGCAGCATGATTTCCTAGAAAAGCACACAAGACTTGGACTCAAGAAGCCTGAGTTCTGGTCCCGACTCTAACACTAATTAGCAGCTTTGTTTAGGGCAAGTCACTGTCTCCTCTTTGAGCTGAGTCCCCACATTCATGAAAGAGATGTTGGGTAAACTAATTGAGCTTTTAGATCCCTTCTAACTCTATAAACTGCATTTTTGTGAAATACTCTCAGTGGCAAAGGTAGAATTTTATTTACGCAGCTTTAACAATTGGTTGCACTAAAAGAAATAGCAGGCACGTCCCAGTTTTTGTTTAAGATATTTAGAAGTCTATATTAAAACATTCTTGTCACTAGACAAATCCCTTTGTCCCATTGATGGTCTGCATCGCCTTCCAAATTACCCTCTAGGAATGGAAGGATGCTTCACACACTGCTTGACGTTGCAAGGTGCAGCACATTGCAAAAGACTGCACCGTTCTCTAAGGCACCTCTCATAGCCATGTCTTCCTATTCAATTAGAGGTGGCAAAGGCTGGCCAGGCTCCAAAGGAAGACTGTCAATTCCTCTCTTTTTCTGTGTCCACGCTCGGCAGGATGCTTCCTCACGCCCACCTCTCTCCCCCTTGCCGTGACTTTGGCTTCCGCCAGATGTCACACTGCTGCTTGTCACCGCTCAGACTCTCATCACTGATTTTGTTGTTTCAGTGTATTTATCACAACTGTTTTCTTTAGCTGTAAAATTTATGGAATTTCACACTCTTAATTACTACAGTGTTTCCTTTTCATGAGAGAGGAAATATACAAGGAGTTGTATGCAAGAGATGGAGGGAGGGAAATGTTCCACCTAACTTAAGGAAAGTTTGCATGTTTGTTTTATGTACACCTTCCATTCCTGACTGTACAAGGGAATCGATCAGTTCTGCAGAACTCAGAGATATGTGGGAGGTCTTTCAATCCCAGGGAGAAGTGCATAAAAGATGTACTTGCCCTGGCCAGGTAGCCCATTTGGTTGAAACATCGTCCTGTACACCAAAAGGTTGTGGGTTTGATTCTCAGTAGGGGCACATACCTAGCTTGCAGGTTCCATACCTGGTCAGGGTGCATCCCGGGCTGTGGGGAGGGTGACTGATTGATGTTTCTTACATCGGTGTTTCTCTGTCTCTCTCTAATCAATAAACATGCCTTGGGTGAAGATTTTTTTTTTAAAGATGTGCTTATTGGGTAATTTCCACGGCTTAAATTGTGTCCCTTTTAGCAATCAAAAAAAGTGGATAATTTTATTGGCTCTCTGTGGAACATCTTCATAATATGTTTACTGATTTGAGAGAGAGAGAGAGAGAAATATATCAGTGTGAGAGAGAAGCATTGATTCTGTATTATTAGTATGTATCAGGCATTATATCAGACACTTTACATTTGCTTGTTTAAACCTTGCCACCACCCTATAATGATGTACGCTGTTTTGTTTGTTTTTTGCTGATTACTGATTCAATTTTGTTAGCAGTTATCTGTTCAGATTTTCTGTTTTCTTATGATTTAGTCTTGGAAGTTTGTATGTTTCTGAGAATTTAATTTTATTTTTCAATTACAGTTAACATTCCATATTACAATATGGTATGGTATTAGTTTTAGGTATACCATATAGTGGTTAGACAATCATATACTTAACAAAATGTTCCTCCCCACTCTCCGGTATTTCCAGTACCCACCTGGCACCATACATGGTTATTGCAGTATTATTGACTGTATTTCCTGTGCTGCACTTCACATCCCCAGGACTGTTTTGTAACTGCCAGTCTGTACTTCCTAACCCTTCACCTTTTCCACATATCCTCCCGACCTCTCCTTCTGGCAACCATGTGATGTGCCCTGTTTTTATCCTGTTGTACAGATGAGGAAATCTCAAAATGACTTAAAGCTTGTCACTTCAAAAATAAGTTTATGTCATTTTTGTTTAAAGGAGGAAAAGGAACCGCATTTGTCTAGGTTTTTTAATTTCCCACTTGTAAAAATGAGAGGCAAAATTTTGGTGGTACCTTATTTTAGAAGCTAAAAATTCATTTTAAATTCCCAGGATGGTTCATTTAAATTTTTTTCTTAGTGTATTAGCTAGATAGAAAGAACTTCAAGCTCATTGGTGTTTGCACTGCAAACTGTTGCATTGGGCAGAGAGTGTCTCAGCTGAATATTTGGATTCACTTACTGGTCATTTGGATGTTTAGGTTAGTTCACAATTATATATAATATTCAGCCCTGCCTTTGCTGTGGAAGATGCTTAAACATAAAATACATAGAAGATGGAGTTTCTCCCCATGGGGACCTCATAACTTTATCACCTAGATTTACTATCTAAACAATTAGAATAGTGGAGACAGGCAAAGACTAAATTATATCATCACAGTATAAGCATTACTTTGTAAAAGGGGATTCTGGCAATTCATTCATGATTGATTAGTGTTCCCATTTCCTCTGAATCATTGGCCAATTCTCACATAATATTGGTCATGGGGAAGAAGGAGTCTAGTGAGAAGTTGGAAAGTGAGACCTAGCACTCAGGATGCACATACCTGTAATGACAACCTGTGAGGACAGAAACAGCATGAAGGTACTTAGTAAATGGTAATTTCCTCCCCAAATCTGGGTGTAGGATGTTTTTGGTTTTGCTTTTTAAGACTTCCAGAAAATCTTGTCGTCTCTGTCTCCATGCCTGTGTCAATCTCAAGATAGGTGAGAGTGGTTGACTAAAAAGCAGATATGCCCTAAGTGTTAATACTTGTGAATGTTTTTGACAATAAACACCTTAGGGCCGCTGAAAAAAATCTGCGAAGGAAAGAGGAGGAAACTGTTGTTTACTGCATTTTAGTACGTGTCAGGCAGTGTGCTAGGCACTTTTTAAAAATACATTTTTTTATTGATTATGCTGTTGCAGTTGTCCCAGTTTTTCCCCTCTGCCCGCTTCTGCACAGTACCCCCATTCCCTCCAGCAGTCCCCCCCATGTTATACAAAGTGCATGTCCATGGGTCCTGCATATAAGTTCTTTGGCTACACATTTCCTTCACTATTCCTACCCTCCCCCTGTCAATTTTCTGCCTACCAATTCATGCTTCTTAATCCCTGCACCTTTTCTCCCATGCTCCTCCTTCCTTCCTCCCTCCCAACTGATAACCCCCCCAAGTGCTCTCCATAGCTATGATTCCGTTCCTGTTCTGGTTGTTTGCTACATTTGTTTTTTTTTTCTTAGATTCAGTTGTTGATAGTTGTGGCTTTGTTGCCATTTAATGTTCATAGTTTTGATCATCATCTTCTTTTTTTTTAATAATATTTTACTTATTTGTAGACAGAGGGGAAGGGAGGGAGAAAGAGAGGGAGAGAAACACAATCAGTTGCCTTTCAAACACCCACCACTGGGGACCTGGCCCGTAACCCAGGCATGTGCCCTGACTGGGAACTGAACCAGTGACCCTATGGTTCGCAGGCCAGCACTCAGTCCACTGAGCCAAAGCAGCCAGGGCTCATCTTTTTTTTTCTTAAATGAGTACCTTTAACATTTCATGTAATAAGGGCTTGGTGATGATGAACTCCTTTAGTTTTACCTTATCTGGGAAGCACTTCATCTGCTCTCAATTCTAAATGATAGCTTTGCTGGATAGAGTAATCTAGGTTGTAGGTCCTTGCTTTTCATCACTTTGAATATTTCTTGCCAGTCCCTTCTAGCCTACAAAGGTTCTTTTGAGAAATCAGCTGATAGTCTTATGGGAACTCCTTTTTAGGTAACTGTCTGTCTTTCTCTTGTTGCTTTTAAGATTCTCTCTTTATCTTTAACCTTTGGCATTTTCATTATGATGTGTCTTAGAGTGGGCCTCTTCGAATCCAGCTTGTATGGGACTCTTTGTGCTTCTTGGACTTGCCTGTCTATTTCCTTCACCAAATTAGGGAAGTTTTCTTTCATTACTTTTTCCAAGTAAGTTTTCAATTTCTTGCTCTTTTTCTTCTCCTTCTGGCACCCCAGTGATTTGGATGTTTGTTTGTTTGGAGATGTTCCAGGGGCTTCCTATTCTATCCTCATTTTTTTAAATTCTTTTTTCTTCTTGCTGTTCTGATTGAATGCTTTTTTCTTCCTTATGTTCCAAATCATTGATTTGATGCTCAGTTTCATCCCTTCCATTTTTGGTTCCCTGTAGATTTTTCTTTACTTCACTTAATGGAACCTTCACTTCTGCCTGGGTCTTTGTTTTGCTGTTGCCGTACTCAGTGAGTGGTTTGAGTATCCTGATCACCAGTGTTTTGAACTCTGCATCTGTTAGGTTGGTTATCTCCGTTTCATTTAATTCTTTTTCTGGAGTTTTGTTCTGTTCTTTCAGTTGGGCCATATTTCTTTGTCTCCTCAATTTGGCAGCCTCCCTGTGTTTGTTTCTATGTATTAGGTAGAGCTGCTTTGACTCCTGTCTTAGTAGCGTGGCCTACTGTAGAAGAGCGGACCTGTCTTGGGTGAATGTCGCTTCTCTATATCCTCGGTTGTTGAAATTCCATACAGCTCGATTTTCTGGCAGTTCTGGGTGATATTTGTTTTGTAATCTAGTTGTAATTTTTTCTGCAGCCTAGTGAGGAGGCAAGATGTCTTTACCTGTGCCTCCATCCTCTCAATGGACATTTAGATTGCTTATATTCTTTTCATTATAAAAGTAGTGGCCTCAATGAATATTATTGTATTTATCTTTTGGGCATATGTGTGAAGATTGTGGGTCAGAGATCTCTAGAGTGGGACATGTACAATCCAGGAGGTATATCATTTTGGTCTGTTCCCTTTAAGCATTGTTCGCCTGTCTTTGTCCTCCTTCCACCATCCTCTCTGATCTCTGGTGTCTCCTCCAGGTAGGTTACTGTTCCTGTCTTAAGGAGAGATTTCTGTCCAATGTAAGAGAGGTGAAGCATAGAATGACTATGACAGGGTCTAGGCACTTTTTGTAAACATCTCTCCACGTCCCCTTATGAAGACGTATGAGGGATTTATCTTGTATTTCAGTGCCAGGAGTAGATGGGCTTCTCCTGAGTACGTGGACACTGTGAACTTCATAGATGAGTATGTTTCCCTAGTAGTAATTTTAGCATTTTTTGAGCCTTTACTGTTTTAGGCACTGTGCTTATCATTTATAAGCATTACCTCTTTGAATTTTCACCGCAGCCCTTTTGTAGTAGGTAGTTTTCCATGTTTTCAGTGAAAACACTGGAAATGAGAGAGGTTAAGTGACTGACTTTTCTAAAGCCACACATCTGGCAATAGAGTCAAATTTCAAACTCAGATCTAACTCTGCAGTGTAGCCCAGCTGTTTCTTCTGAGATATTTACTTATGCTCTTGTTTAATTCTAAACACCTGACTTGTACCCGAATTTTTTCTCTACTTAGCAGCCCGTGTCTAAAGGGAGGTAGGAGAAGGACCCAGGAGTCTAGCAGAAAGCAACAACATATGTGCATTCACAGAGGGGCTGGCAGTTGATTTAAACTTGAACCAGTTCTCAGAAGTAGGACCTGTCGCTTTCTGACATTTGTTTAGTGGATTTCTTAATCTTTCCTCTTGTGATATTAGGCATTAGCCACGTATCTACATTAAAACATATGTAATGCATTCCGGTATGATTATTATTCATTCAGCAAATATTTATTGAACATATACATCATTGAACAAGCCAGATACAGTCTCGACTTCATGGAGCTTATGATTGGTATAAGTATTTGAATAGGTTGGTTGGATCTTGCACATTCTAAGTATTTCCCTAAACACACCACAAGCAGTTATGCGTGTGTGTGCTGTAAGACTAGCACAAAATTGAATGGCTTGGAATTTGTCTCATTCCAAGAAAACAGTAATGAATCATGAACGTGAAGGAATGTAACAGTCAAGAATCCCATAACTATGGTTTAGTCGCTTTGAACGCCATGATTCCTAGAGGAGTGACAATACACAACAGTACACAAACTTTATTTGAAATTTAAAAAAACCAGTGTGAACCAGGGAGCTTTGATGGAGCATTGTCAGAAGAATTTCAGAAACTGCAAGTTGTTACACAGATGTATTGATTTAATTAGTCTAGATAACACCATTTATTTATGCTTAAGTATCTCACACATGCAAAAGTTGGTAATTCAAAGTCACACAATCATTTGTGAGTTGTATGCTGCGCGCTGTAGCTTCTGACTGCCGACTTTGACAAGTGTGTGTGTTGTCAGATGCTTGAGCATAAATAAATGATATCATATAGAGCAATTAAGCAATACAGTTTGCTTTTGGAATTCTGTTGACATAGTGTCGTGTACAATCTTTTGGTGGTGACTTTTAAAATCACATTAATTGTTTTAAATACAGTTTAATCTTACAGTATGGGCAAGATCTTCGTTGGAGACAGAACATATGTGGGTTCTGCTGGTTAGGCCTCTTTGAACATCCTGGTGGATCCCTAATACACCATTGCAACCTGATAACATTGTTTTGGTTACCCATACAGTGGGTGTTTTGGTCAATGAAGGACGAAGAGTAGAGTCATTTTCTTAGCAGAAAGATGAATTATTTTGTGATAAGTTAAGAACCTGTAGTTTGAATCTCTTGGGAAGGGAAACTTGTTAGAATCCCCATTTTCTCCTCCCCTTCTCTCGCACCCCTTTTGTTATTATAATTTTAACTGTTAGAACACCGAGGTATTTTATGTTTGCCTCATTTTACAGTGCTGTTTTCACACTTTAAAAAATGCTATCAAAAGGAGACTGGAGTATAGCTAATATACTAGGAGTTTAGGTAGCATCTTTTCTTCCAGAGTTTGGAATGCCTCACCTCTATTATTTTTTCTCACCACACTCCCTAGAAGATAGAAAGGGGAAGGATTAATTAACCCAGTTTTACACATAAGGAAACAGAAGCTCGTAGGGGTTAAGTGTCTTGCCTAAGGTCAGACGTACTAAGAACATAGTCACAGAATGCAGCAGAGAGTTCCAGAGCCTGGCAGAGTGTAGCACACTACCCACTGGGAAATGTGATAGCCAGGTAATTATTTTCTTGGAAGACTTGACTACTGCTGGTCAATTCCTGCTCCTCAGGGACAGTCAGCCATCTGATCCCCAAGGCCAAAACTTGCTTGCAGGTTAGATCTACTGTGTAATCGTGGGCAGATGTTACTTAGCAGAGCTGGCTTTGAATTTCAAATAAGTATATAATATATTTTAATGTGTTCTTCTAATATAAGTTTCTTTAGGCTGCCAAGTGCCCATGTTAACCAGTGTTCAAAGAATGTAAGATGTCACTTTTATGACCATTAGCTGTTAGTACCTCATGCTTTATAATAGGGGGCATAAAGGTATTTTAGGGATGAGCACAAAACCTTGGGCAAGGGCTGCTTACCACCTGCTCACTGAGGCAGATGCAGTTTGCAGAGGAAAAGGAAGCCATAGAATATGGGAGTCTTGCTGCTGATTCCTGGGGACACAGACAGACTGAATTTAACATGGAAGATGGTCCACCTGGTATAGAAAAAAATAATCCATTTGGATGTGAAGAACAAAACAGACTTAGTCAGGGTTATGTGTAGGAACTTGCATTCTTAGAATTGCAGGCAAAACATAGAAAGGACACCTATAAATCCAAGTTAAAATTACTTTTTATTTGTCTTACTGGTAAAAATTACTTCTTGGTTATCTTAGGGGAACCTTGTTATATTAGAAAAATGTTAGCATTTCACCTAAATCCACAGTTCTTCTATGTTTTTTCTTTTTAATGTTATGGACTTGCATTACTATTGTCTGCATTATAAGTTTAGTGATTTGACTTAAATATTTGAAAATTGTTTCTTTAATAATGAGAAATACAGCTAACCACCTAAGATTTTGGTTCAGGTGCTCATCCTGCGCCTGCTTATTTAGAATGATGTGGTTGGTGCCTCTGCTTTCTTTAGTCTGTGGCTTGACAGTCAAAATTGTATTTGTTGATAGACACAAGAACATCCATGGTTTGCCTTTAAAATGTTTTTGTAATAGGTTCTGGTCCATAGGCTTTAAGAAGAAAGCAGCTTTTTCATACGCCTTCAAGTTCCTTAGAATGCTCCCAGTGTTCTTCTATTCAAAGAAAACAAGCTGACTTCCCTAAACTCTTACCATAATCTATGTCCTTTAAGCTTCTCTAAATTTTAACTTTCATTATGATTTACTTAGTTGCTGCTGTTATTTTATTCACCGAGAGGTGGTATGTTGCCATCTGCCACGGAAGCGATGGTGGTGGTACTGTTGTGACAGTCCCTTTGCCTGACTTTCTGTTGCAGACCCCGTATCATGTCAACCTCCTCCTGGCTGGCTACGATGAGCATGAGGGGCCGGCACTCTACTACATGGACTACCTGGCAGCCTTGGCCAAGGCCCCTTTCGCAGCCCATGGCTATGGTGCCTTCCTGACTCTCAGTATCCTGGACCGGTACTATAAACCAAGTAAGTTCCAGCAACCTAGGTAGGGAAAAGTAGCAGAGCTCCATCCTCAACTGCCTTCTGGTTTTGGGCACTAGCCCTTGGAGTTGGGTGGCCAGGGCTTAAATAGAGGAGGGATCCTAAGAAGCCCATTCAGGTACCCTCTGGAAGCTGCTTTCTGCTGTTGGTCAGTTGGGGCTATTGAAAAGCTGCTAAAAGTCCCTCTTTGACCAGACAAAATGAGATATTGCATGTGTCCCGAGCTGGGTTTTGATTTGTTTTAAAAGGGGGTTGGAGTAGTGAATAAAACTAATTCTTCAGCTACAAAAGTTCATTTTTTTCACCCATTTTGCCCTGCATAGATGCTTATTAGTATCAAAGCTGTAGAGAAAGAGCAGATAAACCAAGTGGTTTGTGCTTGTTTTGAGCTTGTGAGGATGAACAGTTCCCCAGCATGACAACTGAGGATTTCTTTGCTTAAATGTCAGAGCTTTTGAAGGCCACTAGTCTGGGCCCTTCCCTTGGTTTTTATCACCTAATGGCCACCCCCTCCCGCAAGATAAAGCTGGCTCTGTATTTGTCAATAAACTGTCAGCTTGGCAAAGCCTTTGACGCAGGGATGCTTTTGTGCTAAGTTCTATCTTCTGACCCCGATTCCAACTTTGACATTAGCCACTGTGCGCAGTAGGCACTTGGGGGTCTTCGCTTTAACAGGCTATAGATGCAGCACAGATAACCACCTCTCTCCTTACATTCTTTTCTTCCCTGTCAGTATAGCAAAAATCTGGCTTATTCATTCCTTTTTTGGTGCTGCCCTCTCACTCACCCTCAGCCTTGCCAGAGCTCCAGGCCACATCCTGAAAAGAATTAGCCTGGCCTCCTAGTGACTGTTTCTGGATTTGGCATCTGTCAGTAATACAGCTGATTTGCCCACCAAAATAACCACCAGCCACCCCTGAAGTCTAGCTGCGTAATGTGTCATTCCAGTTTGACATGCCCACGGACAGTTCCTTTGGCTCCTATTTTATGAGTCTCAACCCCATCCTATGAATTCCCTTTCCATTGTTAAACTGAGACCCAGCTGGGAAAGGGAGGCTAAAACTCTGGCCCTGTCTTCCCTTTCCCTGATTTGCAGCTGGCTAGGGCAGATGGAACTGGTTTAAGCCTCGGTCTAAAGGGGGGTTTGAGGGTAAGGTGGGGGGATGGGCCATAAAAAAAAGAGGCAGGCCGCTGGACTTCTCTAGAGGCAGGCCCCGGCCACGGGAGGCAGAATTCCGTCATGCTTACCCTTCTCTGTAGCAAATCAATTTGCAATGGCTTGTGGCTGCCAGAGCATTGGGTCTGGGGCACCCTCAACTGCATATGGAAAAAGTTTGTTGCAAACTAGAAGGCTAGGGGGTTTTTTTGGTCGGGGGGAGGCCTTTTCCGTCTATGTGACATGCTGACCTAAAGGGGTTTGAAACTTAATCGAAAGTTGCAGCGGAGAGTTGGATTTAATGGCAGCCCCTCAGCGCTTGGCCCCTGTGTTCTCTTCCAGCGATCTCACGTGAGATGGCCGTGGAGCTTCTCAAGAAGTGTCTGGAGGAGGTGAGTAGCTCCCTGGGGGTTTCGAAAGGACTGAAAAGAATGTTTTGTCTCTTTGCCAATATTATTCTTGTTCCTCGGTCACATTTTTTCTGACCCTTACCAGAAGGTACAATAAATACCCATTAACTAGATGTGAAGTTGCTGCCAGAGATAGTTTGGTGGGTAATAAGCTTAGGTTTTCCTCTTATGGGTCACCTCCTCATTGATGTCAGTTTTACAGTTTAATTACTTTTCTTCTTGGTTCATCCAGACCAGTGGTTCTCAAATTTTAGCATGTATAAGAATCATCCGAGGAACTGGGTTTTAAAAATCAAACAGTTTCGCCCTGGCTGCGCCCCTTTCTGATTCACTTGTCTTGGTGTCGAGCCTGAGAACAGTTTAACTAGCAGCCCTGGGTGATTTTGCCACAGGCAGTGACTGGGCCCTGCTTTAAGAAGTGCTCCGTGTACTTTATATCTGCTTTGTTCTTGTGCCACCCGGAGTTGCTGTACTGTCCGCTCCCTTTAACAGTGCATGGGTCCCTGAATCCTGGAGAGAAGGCCTCCCCTGAGAATGCAGGAGACATAGACAGCAACTAGGAAGCTTTGGGTAGAAGGGGAGAGTAGCTCTTAGACTGTGAGGCCAGGAACTTGGACCTGCCACCCAGTCTAGTACTGGGACCTGCCACCCAGTCTAGTACTGCTCCCAAGAGTCAGAGCCTTTGGGGGATGTATGGAGGGTGAGGAGGAAAAGAAAGCAGTCCCTTCGGCTTTTTCATTCTTTTACTGTCCTTGTGGCCTAAGGATTAACTTGTAGTCTAGTGAGAGAGTGGGAGGATGAGAATCCGGGAGAGGGTGCAGATCTCTTAACACAAACCTATCCTTTTCGGTCCACAGTGCCCCCTTCTTCCTCTTGTTTGTAAATCCCCTTTCCAACACAGAGTAAACTTATGTACTTTTCTTAACCATTCAGCTGAGAGGCCACGTTAGTCTGCCAGCCCCAAGTGTTGCAAGGTGCTGCCAGGAAGAGGCCACTGGAATACTCAGTGCTTTGAGACTTTATTCCTTATGTATCCAAAAGGTGATCATGTTAGAAACCCACGTTTCCTTATTGTCACCTTTTCTTGATCTTGAATCTTGTTTCTGGATAATAGGAGTCATCAGCCAGAGAGGACTCTGAAAGTGAATCAGCTGCTGCTGCCCAGTCCTCAGCAGTCAAGGGGATGGGAAACATTGAGGGAGGGAGAGCTTGGGCCGTGGGAGGTGGACATTTCTGGGATATGCTCCTGAGGAAGCAGGCAGAGAGCTCTGTGCCTTCTCTCTGGAGACTATTAGTGAGGTGTCCAGGAAGGGTAGCCACAAGAACACAGATGTCCTCCAGCTGTGTCCCTCAGCTCTCTCCAGCCAGGTTGGTTAGTGGGGCTGTCTGCTGCTGTGCATGCAGACCATGCAGCTCCTTAGGAACAGCCTTAAGCAGGGTCTTATGAGAGTACAGAGATGTTACTGTGATGACAGGTCACCTTGGGTTGGGGGAGACAGAAGCAGAGTGTGTTCCAAGAGATCTGCCGACATCCTCCCACCACCCCTCCAGCTACACACAAACACTCACACACCGGCCCTGATAATATGGGTGGGTGACTGGAGAAAACTCTGGTCCAAAGCTTATCCTAGGGCAATCACTCCTTTGTTGGCTTATCACCTTGAGACATTCAAAAAGAAAAGTCTCTGTTTCCCAGGCTGATTGGTGGGTAGAAGACTGGGGAGTAGCGATTCAGATTGTCTCAGTGTTCCCTCAGCTGCCTGACCAGAGATGCGCTCGCAGCTGCATCCCCCAGCTCTTGCTCACTACCTTCCAGTCAGCGTTCACCTGCAGCTTAGGCTTTCTTCAGTGTCCCAGCGCCAAGGGCCCCAGTGGACTGTAAGCTCCACAGAAGCAGGTGTTTCCCTCCACTGGTATGCCCAGTGTCTCAGTCAGAGCCTGGCCCACAGGGAGAGCTCAGTGAGTATTTGCTGACTGATTGCCTTCCTGTCTCTGCAGCTCCAGAAACGCTTCATCCTGAACCTGCCAACCTTCAGCGTTCGAATCATCGACAAACATGGCATCCATGACCTGGACAACATTTCCTTCCCTAAACAGGGCTCCTAACGTCATGCCTCTCCCACTCGCCAGGGGACTGTTTTTGATGGGCTCCTTTATTTTTTTCTACTCCTTTGATGTGCACTCTGATAGATGGTTAATTCAGAATAAAGTTGGATATGGATAAGCTGAGCTCTCTGGTTCGAGTTTCCTTTTACCTGGCATCACCTCAGGAAGGAAGTGGAGGGAGGATCATCTGCTTGGACTTTCTGGCCAAGACTCTCCTTCCTCCTGTCCCTTTCCCTTCCTTTGTGCTCTGCCTGCCCTTGGCCGCTGACAGCTCCACGTTCTGTTTCACTGCCCTGCTTCCTTCCCATCTAGCTCATTCATACATCACGCTTGCGAATGTCTCATTCCCTCTAAAGCAGTGATTGTTTTCCCCCCAAGCTAAAAGATTTTAGTTAATTAATGTGAATAGGTATTACATGTACTTAGTAAAAAAATGCACACAGTACAAAGACACATAGTAAAAAATGTTTCTCCTCACCCTCTAATTTGATCTCCTGCTTCCCCTCCCAGAGGAAACTTCAGCTATTCATTTCTTATCGGTCGAGATGTGTGCTGTTCCAGCTCTGACCAGCGTGGCTCAGCTAGTTGGGTGTCATACCGCAAAGTAAAGGTTGCCTGTTCGATTTGGTTGGGGTGCGTGCGGGAGGTACCCCACTGATGTTTCTCTTGCACATCAGTGTTTCTCTCCCTCTCTTTCTCCCTCCCTTCTCTCTCTAAATTTAAAAATTTTGTTAGAAAGATAGATGCTGTTCCTGTGTAAAATGTGTACACACACATCCCCTTTTAAAAATAAGTTTGCACTTATTCCCAGATTCCAACTAAGTAGGTTTGGGACATAACAATGTTTCTTAAAGCTTCCCAAGTAAGTAATTCTTATCCTCAGTCATGATAGAGAACCACCAGACTGAATTTTTTTTGAAGCAGTGATCCTCAAACTTCAGCAAGCATCTCGGTCTTATTAAATGGCTTACTGAAAGCTTGCTGGGTCCTCCCTCTGCAGTTGCTGCATGTCTGAGGTGCGGCCTGAGATTTTGCATTTCTAACATTTCTGATTGTAAGATGAGCTCCACTTTACCCAATTCTGGGCTACTCCTAATAAAAAATAGCTCACATAAAGACAGCTTTTTGGTTTGTCTGAAGTGAAATAGCATCTAAGATACTACCTACAGATCAGAACATGGGTATTAACAGTGATAACATCAGATTTAAATGTCAGACACTTTAGTACACCAGTGATAAGTCCTTTATATTCTAAGAAGAAAGTTAATTATTGGCTACATGAGGGAAAAGAGATGATTCGTACCACAGCTGGTTCACCCTCCACTACTGCTGTGAAGATGCTTAGGTTTGGGCTTCTCACGAGATTCCTGAGTCTCTTTCTAAGGCATCTATTTTTAAAGCTCCACAGGTGATTCAGATAACATGCCCCAGTTGAGTACCACTACTAAAGCACAGGCAGTCCCACTTCGTCATTTTCTCATCTGTGAAGTAGTCAAAATTGCACCTTTTCCATGGGGGTGGTTATGAGGATTCCGTGAGGCAATATAAAACATATAGAACAGGGCCTGGCGTGTGGTAAGTGCTCAGTAAGTATATAATCATTGGTAAACTTGTTACTCTGCATCCGGGCCTCACCAAGAATGAAATGGTTCTCTGCCTTTGAACGTAAAGGTCCCCACGGCAATCTAGGCAAGCCCACCAGCCCACCCTGACTGCCAGTCTCTTTCCTCCAACCCAGATCTCTTTCTGAACTCCAGATCAACATACGCTAAGTATCTTACCCTCCAGCCCTAGGGGCATCATTCTCAACGTGTCTAAAGCAGAACATTTCACCTGCCCCCCTCCAGGCCTCTCCCGCAGCATTCCGTCTTAGAGAATCAGAGTGACCTGGCTCCCACGAGCCCAAGCCAGAAACCTAGGCTTCATTTATTTTTAGTAAACTTGTTTTGGAGTAAATTTGGTTTTACAGAAAAGTTGAAAAGATTAAACAGTTTCCTTATACCCTTCACTCAGTTTCCCCTTATGTTAACATTTTACATAGCCACAGTACATTTGTCAAAACAGAAACCGACATCGATCGGTACATGGGCGTTAAACTCCAGCTTTCATTCAGACTTCACCAGCTTTCCCGCGAATGCCCTTTTTCTGTTCTAGGGTGCGGTCCAGGGCACCACGCTGCGTTTCACTAGGCATTTTCGATGCCGCCTTTTTCTCCTGCCTTCACGCAGTCGCCACGTTCCGGCAGTTTAACTTCCTAAATCCCTTTTAATGAAAAATCTTTGTTCCCGTTATCCTGATTTATCTCCCATCGTTACTTGGACTATCTTAATAGCCTCCTAATTTCTCTGCTTTTAGTATCTTTCTTTTCTTGTTCTTTCTCTGTCCTCAAACAAATTTGATCATCCTTAAAACTCTCCTCACTTAAAACTTCCTGATGTTTCCCTTGCTGGTAGAATAAAGCCCAATTCTTTGGTTTGACATGCTAAGCATTTCACAGTCCTCTCCCAACCAACCCCCTCATTTTTTCCCCTCTTCTCTACCTTATGGAACTCTTGATCCGGCTGAATTTCTATGGCCTCAACAGGCATGCCTTCACACCTGTGTACCTGCTGCAAGAAGGGTAAGCGTTGTTCCATGGAACTTCCTTTTAGAAGTGCATATATGTGTGATTGTGTCATGACGCAGTGCCCTGATACTTTGTAATCTGTTTTCTTCTACCAAATTTTATTTGTTTAATGCCAGCTATGACCTAAATCGAATGTCCAGAGTTTGAAAAACACTGGGAGTGCACCGATTCTCTAACACTCCTGGCCAAACAGAATAGTCTTGCAGTTGGTTCCCATCTGCTTTCAGGTTATTAATACACAGAAAGCAATTTATTCCTCCCAGCCTGGGGGTGAGAGGGAACTTCTAAGTGAGGTGGAAGAGGGCGCTGAAATAGCTTTGGCTCTGTTGCCAGCTGAGCAACAGTGGCTGAGTCTGCTCTGCCCGGTTTATGCCGAAGCATGGCTAATGCCTAAAGCCTGGAGTCCTTTCGCTGTCTGTCTCCTTGTCTCGGCCCTTTGAAAAGCAGCCGTGCCCAAAAGGAGAAGGGTAGACATATAGGGATCCTGTCTAGATGTCTGCTGCTTGTTTATGTCCTGAATGTGATGGGAGGACAAGGGCCTGCCTCCCGGCCATGCCTTCGAAAGGTTTGAGGGAGGTGTGGTTTTCAGTGGCTGCCCTTATCTTACTCCTCCTGAAGCACTATGATCCTTTCAAAGAAAACAGGAAAGTCTTTTCTTTAAGTGAGTATAAACTCCAAAAATCATGATCCTTACCCAGTCTAAATACTCCTCATTTAATTCACAGCTACTTGCTTCGCAAAAAAGGAAGCCATGTGAAACCATCTGTATACTTTCTTTTTTTTTCAGATTATTTATTTATTTTTCATTTTTAGAGGGGAAGGGAAGGAGAAAGATGGAGAGAAACATCAATGTGTGGTTGCCTCTCACACACCCCGTACTGAGGACCTGGCCCGAAACCCAGGCATGTGCCCGACTGGGAATTGAACTGGCGACACTTTGGTTCCCACAGGCCAGTGCTCACTCCAGTGAGCCACACCAGCCAGGGCTGTATACAATTTCTTTAATCATCATCTACATTTTCTTAGGACTAAACCTGGTTAGAGGATAAAATGCTATTTTGCTATGGAGATTTAAAAAATAATAATAATAATAACCTTTCCTGGAAAGAACCAAATGCTGAGACTTCATTAGAATTTTCTTATGCCACTCAGGGTCTCCACAGGGTATTGTTGCTTCTGCACAACCTTGAGCTTATACTGGAGGAGCAGAGCCTTGGGATCTGACAGGCTGAGAAGACCCACTTCCCCTCACTGGACTCTGGCCTTTGAGCCTCTGCAGGGGGCGTTGGGGTTCAATGGAACTGAAAGGATGGTGGCAGATCAGAGGGATCTGTGAGCCCCACTTACACTGTGACTTTGGGCAAGTTGCTCTGAGCTATCATATCCTCTCTAAAATAGAACTTGGCGAGGACTACATGGTTAACAGGGAATGCTGTCCGCACTGAAAAGCTCATGATAAGCTAGTTTCTTCGACTTTCTGATGGATAGCGTGTAGGGAAAGATTCAGATATGACTCCCCAGTTTCTGGCTTCAGTAACTGGGTCGACGGGGGTGCTTTTTACTGAGAAAGCAAGTGTGGAGCAGGTCACGATTTGAGTACTTGAGTCAAGTACTCCACCTCGGACCTAAGTCTGAGGTGCCTGTTAGACAACCCAGAGGAGACAGGCAGACAGCTGTGCATCCAAACCTGGAGTTCAGGGAGAAGGCCCCAAGGAAGGCCAGCACTGGAGAAGGGGCCAAATTTGGAACCTGTGAGATCAGGAAACCAGGGCAAGTTGGAAGCCACAGAGGAGTAGCAAGTCAAATGCTGCCCTGACAGGTCAAATGCTGCCCTGACCGGTGTGGCTCATTTGGTTGGGTTTTGTCCAGCAAAGTGAAAGGTCGCTGGTTCAATTCCCAGTCAGGGCACATGTCTGGGTTGCAGGTTTGGTTTGGGCTTGTACCAGAGGCAACTGATCGGTTGTTTTTTTTTTTTTTTTTTTTTTTTTTTTTTTTCCTCTCTCTCTTCCCTTCTCTCTAAAAATAAAAATAGGTCAAATGCTGCTAAGTCCAGAAAAAGGGCCTTTGGATTTGACATTGTGGTTATCAAAGACTTTGCTGAGTAGATTTTCACAGACTGGTGGGGATAGAAGCCAGATTGAAGTGGGGTGAAGGGTGAATTGGGGGTGAAGAAGTGTCATTTGGGGCATAACAATCTTTCAAAAACTTTACTGCAAGGGAAATATGTGGGGAAAGGATTTATGTTTTGTAAGATAAGAGGTCCTAGAACACGTGTGCTTTGTGGAATGATTTAGTAAATTATTCAGTAAGAGAGGGAGAGGCTGATGATGCAGATGCCTGAAGACTAAAATCCTCAAGAAGGCCAGAGAGCTGGGTTAGTCTTTGCCTAAAACACATACACACACAGTCACCAGCATCACACTGGTATACACAGACCCACCACCTATGACCGACACATTCACAAGTCTCAGTAATATATGGACAGACCCAGGAGTCTCTTCACCCACACAGAACTAAAGCCACTCTGACAAGCCAGATAGACCCACCATCTGTGCCCCATCTCACACGGGTACCCACAGCCCCCTCCTATGACTCCCCCTTAGAGGCCCCTTCCCACTTCGACCCCTCTTCCTGAGTCCTAAGGCCTCTTGGGAGGCAAATCCGGCCTGGACTGAAGAAGGATGGGGTGGGCCTCACATGCAATGAAAAGGTTTTATCGTATTAAGAAAATGAGAAAGCATTCTGAGAGCTGGGGAGGTACATTGACCGGTAGGGTCAAGAGAAACAACAGCAAATACAAAACCCTGGTGGCAACTTCGGGGTCCCTGACATATCTTTCTTCTCCCTTGCCCCCTGCCCTCCCCCAGTAGCCCTTTGTGAGCCAAAACACCCTCTGCACCCTGATCCAGCTGGGCATCTTGGTGTGTGAGCACAAAACAGTGAAACGAGTCCTCCTCGCATTGGGATCAATAAGTTGCACTGGACATTTTTAAACTTTCAGATTTAATCACAACACACACACATAAATAGGGCAGACAGGGACAGAACTGTGAAGTGCAGCAGTTCTGCCATTTGTGCTTTGTCTTCTTTGCTCCTTCAGGGCCCCTCCTGTCCACTTCTTTCTAAGATGGGAGGGGTCCAAAGAGCCCACTGGGGTTTTCCTGCCAGCACCCCTTTTTTGGGGGATAGCAATTCTGGAATGAAGGGTGCCAGGTCCTCAGTAGCACCTTTGGTTCATTAACAATTTCCCTCCTGCCTTTAGTAAAACACGGCAAAGCCTTGGACCCTAGGAACACCCACCACTGCCCAAGCACCCTAATGGGCAGGGCTCAGCCCTGAGAACCAGGCTTTCCCGTGCCAAGTTCAAGCACTTCTCAGCAATCCAGGGTCAGAAAATTGCAGACAACTGGGCGCTTATCAACAAACTGCCACAGAGAGGCCACCCCTGCCTTTTTCACCCCAGGCCCCCAACTTGGGGGTTTCTGGATGAATGTTCTCTTTCTGGCCTGACTCCAACCCCACCTTTTAATCCTTTCAGGCCCACCCCAGGAACTAAGACTTCGTTTCAGGGAGCCCCCAAGGGATGGGGCTGGGGAAGTGGTTATTTCCGATGTTTGGCATCCTTCTCCGAAGCCTTGGTGTCACCATGCCCACTGGCCGCACTGCTTAGAAACATCTTGTCCAGCCCCTTGAGGGACTCCAGCAGGTAGTTCTGGAAGGCTGTGAGGGCAGCACAGATGGCCGGCCCACCGAAGCCGTGGGTGATGAGGCTGAAGTGTGTCAGGCAACTCTGCACTCCAGGCTGCAGGACGAGGGCTGGGCGGCTGTTGCCCAGTGGCGAGCGGTCCTGAGCCATCAAGTCTGCAAATTCCTTGCAGATCTGCCTGGTGAGGGAAAGAGGGTCAGAGGTTAGAGGTCAAAGGTCTGAGCCCAGAGAAGGACCCACCATGGGCTGGGCGCTGAACCTGCCAATAGTCTGTAAATGATGATCATGCTGATTTTACAGAAAAGGAAACAAAGGTTCAGAGACATTAACTGGCTTCTCCCACTTAACATGCTAGGAAACAGCACATGCCAGTACCCTAGGGTCTCTCTTCTTGTGGGCATGTGGCCCACATTCAAAGTCTAGCTCTACCACCCTATCCAGGACACTTTCCTTGACCCCTTGTCCCCATCCCCATCCTCAACCCCCACCCCAAATACCAGTCTTTGTCTTTAAAATTATTAGGGAATGATCCACAATCTGCCTCGAATAACTAAAATAATGGTTCGAACATGGACTGAGACCCAAATGCTATGCCAAGTGCATCATCCCACTTAATCCTCACAACAAACCTACACTGGTGTCATCATCCCCATCGTGTGATGATGTGGAAACTGGTTTCAGGTAGGTCACAGGGCCTGCCCAAGTAAGTGGCTAGGCTGGGATTTGAATCCAGCTCTAGTTTGCGGCCATTTTTCTTTGTTTGTGTATCTTGTGTGTGGCTCGGGCAGGAGAATCACTTAGGTCTCACCTTAGAATCACCGTGGAGCACAGTCAGCACCTTAGACATGAGTGGGACCAGGAAGTGCTGGAGGAGTTAGCCAGTGAGTGAGTGAGGTGAGCCTTGCCCTAGATACATTTCTCCAGCTCCCATACAAACAGCCTCAAAGGTCCCATGAGTCACCAAAGTCCCTTGAGTCTATGACTCCACTTCTGCCCAGGGCACTCAAGGAAGGCTCACAGAGGGGAGGGTGGAGCCGTGATGTGAAAGACCGCACTAGATGGGTGCTCTAAGCAGGAGAGCAAGCCCGAGGGCAGGAGGGCAGGAGAGAGCAAGGAGGTCAGTTGGAGTGGGTGGGGCTTGTGGGGGGCTCGATTGTGGGACCCTCAAAGGAGTCTGGCCTTTACCCTAGGGATTGGAGGTTTGCAAAATTTATTTTTTTACTCCTTCCCTCTCTCTTTCTGTCTTGCTCTGTCTCTTCTTGCAATTGGATTCTTTCTAAAAACTAAAATCTTAATGGAATTCCAGTTTATTCAACAGACCCTGAAGCATCATCCCAGAACCTAGTTTGAAAACCAAGGCAGGCCATTGAAGGTTCTTGGGCAGGGGAGCAGCACCTGTGCAGGGAGCGTGAGGGAATGGCAGGGTGCTAGAGGGACGGAGACCAGAGCTGAGGTGGCGGCCTGTGGGGGTGGGGAGGTGGCGGCCATGACGGTGGTGAGGGAAGCACCAACGGGAGGTGCAGAGGGGCTAAGCGTGAAGTAGGGACAAGGCATGACCAACCTGGGGCCTGTGTGGGCACCAGTGCCCTCACTGAGTCGCTGGGACAGAAGTCTGATGGGTGAGGCTCAAGCAGAGGGAGCCGATCACGGAACCTCAGCACCACGATGGGTCGAGGGCTGGGGGTAGCATGGGGCCGTGTTTGGGGGTGTGGCACAGACTATGTAAGCCTGTCTGTGACACCATTTTTGGTGGTCTGTACAACCTGCATATGTTCGCATTTGTCCATGTGTGTGCTCTGTAGCATCACAGCATTGAGTCTAAGTGTGCTGTGTGTGGCGCCACTTGTGCCCGTGCTTGGTGTCTGTGCGTGCGCCTCCATGTGCCCGCTTGTGGCGCCCACGACAGCCTGCGTGTGGTGTCGGGAAGCGCCCACGCTGCACCTTCACTCACTTGGCGGCCAGCAGCATGCTCTTGCGGCTGTGCAGTTCCCCAGGGTCGGCATGCTGTCGGCACAGGTACTCGGCCGCTGCCTTGGCTGGGAACTCGGTCTCGCAGATGTAGCCAAAGTCTCGGGCCAGATGTATAGCCTCTCCTGGGGGAGGAGAGGCAGACAGGTGAGCTGTCACTACCACCAGGTGCGCCTTGGAGCCTAGAGCCCCACCTTGAACCTCTGCCCCCCTGGCCGGGGCCTATTCTGCCCCATCTTGCTTCTATACATACCTTCCTCTGATTTCCCGCTCCAGCCTCAATCCCATCACCCTGCCTTGGGGCCACCAGGGATGGGTTCTGAGTTCAGGACTGGAGCCTGAGCTCGAGATTACTGAGCCCAGAGTCACCAACCTCCAGGGAAGGGACTCTAAACCCCTCATCCCTTTACCTCATTCAGACATGGGCCACTCCCCCGACTGCACACACCACACACACACATGTTCTCTGCTGCATGTGTGTGCATGCACACACATACATCACACACAGCACTTAAACATGACAGAGGGAACGAACATGTGACTAAACGCACCCTCCTGCGTTAGAGGCATGTCACCCTGGACAACATAGACCTCCTCGTGTCCTCGCTGATGCCCACCCTCGGGCCCCACTCACCCTCCACCAGCGAAGTCAGCAGTGTCACGTTGGCGGCCTTGCGACGGCCAGCGGGCAAGTTGAGCCCAATCTTCTCCAGCCGTTCCCGCAGGCACCGGCCTCCATTCTTAGACTTGGCCCTTCACATGCACAGGGAGAGACAGACACACACTATGAAGATGAGAGAGAAGCGTGTAGGCTGAGTGACCTTGCCACCTCCACCAGCCCCTGCTGTGGCTAGGCTCTGGCCCTGGGGACAGTCTGGGGCCTCTTTCAGCCTGGTCTCAACCTCTTTCTAACCTCATTGGCTCTGTAGTCAAGATGGGGGGCAGAGGGCCCAGCATCCAGCTCCAGGAGCCCCTCGTTGCTCCCTAATTCTTCAATAGCAGGACCCAAGGTGGGGCAGGACAGGCCTTTTCCCCACCTCAGCCTGACAGGCCACACGCAGCTACCCAGGGACACACAGACTTCATTCAGAGAGACACCGGGACAAGCAGACACACACAGGTACGTATAGATACATACACAGGTGACCCACACTGAAGGCCAAGACTATACACACCCCTGACAGAGACAGACACACAGAGACGTGGAGACTCAGATACCCAGGCACATGCAGGGACACAGACAAATATTCACACCAAGTCAGGACCCCAGGGATGTATGTGCAGACGCACGCAGACTCACACAAGCCCCTCGGGGATGCTCAGAGAGACCAGGAATAAGGAGATGCCCCCACACCTGCACAAACACAGCCTCACAGAGAGGTGCAGACACCTAAACATACGTATGTCTAGCCCCAAATGCCCAGGCAACCACGCTCACACAGGGCAGGACACACTCTAGCCAGCCCATCTCACTAAAAGTAACACAAGAAACACCCATGAAAACATGTCCTCCTGGCCACCCCCTACACCATACACACACACACGCACACGCACTTGTGCACGCACTGTCCTCAGACATACCGAGACTCTTAGTCCTGAGCACTGATACCCTATCCAGGCACAAAGAAAGACATACACACAAGTAGAAGGTAACTATGGGCCCCAAAACACACACACCAGAGAGGCCCGTGCTCCACAGGCTTTGGGTCCTGGGGATCCTTTTCCTAGAGGAGGGGGTGAAGATAGCACTCTCTCTTCCCCAGAGCCAGCCTTGCCCAGTCTGCCTAATGTGGGAGAGTCCTCTAACCCTCGTCTGTGCCCAGGCTTCTTCCTCCACACCCTACCCCAAAGCTGCAGAAGTGTGGTTGCTACTGGGGGCCTGGGCCTCCCCTCGGAGTAGCACAACCCCCCCAGGGAGACTGAGGCATAGATGGCCCTGTGGCTTGGGGTGAGGCAGGCCCCTCTCTGATCCCCTGAGGACGTATGATGAGGACACATGAAAGGAGCACAAATTTTGGCCAAGGCACTGTGCAGGGTGTGGTGGGCTGGCCTTCCTACCTGCGAAGGACACCACCCAGCAGTGAGGCGTTGAGGCACTCGGGAGGTGACAGTCGCCGCTGGACCTCACCCACTGTCACCTTGTACTTGGATGTCGAGCTGAGCAGTGAGAGCCGGCCTGGCACGGAGCAGAAGACCTCACTGGGGTTCGTGATGCCGCCAACCAGGCTGTCTTTGGCCAGTGAGAGGGCGGAGAGGCTGCTGGCTTTGGAGGGCATGGGGACTGTGGAGCGGAAGCAAGAGCAAGGGAGAGAGAGACAACACTGAGCCAGGAGCCACAGGACACTAGCCAGCTGTGGGGTGGGCGCTTTGATGGAGCACCAGCTGTGTGCTGGGCACCACGCTGCATGCTGTGCACACACGCAGACACATCTAAGTGTCCCAGCGTCCTTCAGAGGGAAGTTCTACAAAGGAAGAAACGAAGGCACGTTGAGTTAATGTGACTCGCTCAAGTTCACTCAACTAACGGGTGGTGCAAACTGAATCCAGAGCTGCTTGGTTCTTGAACCTGTGTTCCCTTCACTAAGCCAGGCTGGATCCCTGGTAAAACTTCAGTAGCTCCAGCGGACTCTTGGAGTTTGGGCATATGCGACCAGAGAGGGAGTTGGAAATGAGGAAGTGAAGTCCGAGCTAGAGACAGGATTCCTGGGTCACTGTGGAGGGCTTGGCCAGACCTGCACAATCGCAAGTGTCCCCAGGTCCCCCCTGCCCACTTGTGATCCCCATCTCTTCACCAACCCCCAAAGTAGCAAGGGGACAAGGAAGTTATGCCCCCTTAGGCTGCTAGCCCTGGCCTCTTCCTGCCAAATCACACTAGGATGCTTAAGGAGACCAAGAAGAAAGAAACACACCCGATTGCCTCCTTGCCAAAAATGCTAATATCTATAAAGGGCAGGAAAGGGAATCTGAGAAGTTGATTCTCTAAAACACATTTAGATACCCTTGGCTGTAAAAGAAAGTTCTTCCTGCAGTCTGACTGCTATCTTCCTGCTTAGCGTCAGGAGGAAGGGAGAATAATTGAGGCACTTACTTCACCTGGGCCAATCTTCTTTCAAAGAAGCAAGAGCTTTGGTAGAGAAGGCAGGTCTTTTGTGTGCCTTGGGTGAGGGATCTCGAGCTCTGGGGCGGGCAGTTACTGGGCACTCCCTGTGCTACGTGCTCACACAGACAACCTCACTGAATCCTCTGAACAACCCTCAAGCGGGCTATATTTATTATTCCCATTTTACAGATGAGAAAACTGAAGCCCAGAGAGGTGCGTTTCTGTATTTCTAAACGTTGGCAACTGATTCAAACACTTAAAAATCTAGCACAGGCCAAACAGAACCCACATGAAGTGTGAGCTGGGATATGTATGACACACCAAAGCGTCACACCAGCGTGAGAGCTTTGAGTCCCAAGCAACTGCTCGCTGTCTCAGGGGCCCTTCTCTGCTTTAATGAGCAGGGCCCCTCCCTCCCAATCTTCGGTGCAAAGCTTCCTGGGGCCTCCACCTCTGTTCCCTCGAACCCTTGATCTTTCTCCTTACCCACTGAACCTTCCTGTCCGATTCCAGCTCCACCTTCCCACCAACTAGGAGTGCCTGAGGGTGGAGTCTCCGCTCGAGTGGCCCTCAGTGAACGTGGAGTAAATGAGAGAAGCAGGGGCCTTTGAAACTTGCAATGGAGAAAGGAATGACGATGGTTCACAGCTGGGATTTGGAAGAGGGGCGCTGAGGGAGCCCCATTCCTTTGTTAGCACCTAATAGTAAAACTGCTTGCTTCCTCCTTGGGTCCCCATTCAGACACCAGGGAGGGGCCAAAAGGTCATGGATGTGGGGGGTGGGGTGAGCGAGGCTGAGAGTTGGGAGATCAGAGACAACTAGCAGTGCACACACGCACATACGTACCCAACCCCCAGGCCCCTTCCCTGTTCCCAGCCCAGGACCAAAACTAGGGTGTGGCAAGCGAGGCACTAGCAAAATTTAAGGAGGCACCAAAAACTTTCAGTAATCAAGATAAGTAGTATTCTAATGTAATGATTAGAGTAGTAAAAAATAATGAAAAAGTTTACAATGGCAAAATATCAAAATTTTGATTAGACGGGGCTTGGACCCGCTGTGGCTCGGCCCTGCCTCCCTCGCCTCCCCCTCAGCCCAGCCCCCTCCCGGAGCAAAGAGCAAGGATGTCCCGACTGGACAGCCACTGACGCTGGATGCGAAACAGGAGCCCTGCCCCCTCTCACCCCCGTGTCTCCTAGGCCTGTACACGGGTCCCCTCTTCACCTGTGTCCCTCTGACTTGAGGGACCATTTACAGTGATGGGACCATTCTATATCTTAATTCTTTTAATGGTTACATGACTTTGTATGTTTACATTTGTCGAAGTTCATAGAAATGCACGTCTAAAAAGGGTAAACTGTATGTTAATTATATCTCAAGTTTGACTTTCAAAAATAAAATGACAAATTGAAAATTAAAAATAAGCCCCGGCTGGAGTGGCTCAGTGGGTTGAATGTCAGCCTGAGAACAGAGAGGTCGCTGGTTCGATTCCCAGTCAGGGCACAAGCCTGGGTTGCAAGCCAGGTCCCTAGTTGGGGGCACGTGAGAGGCAACCAATCAACGTTTTTCTCCCTTTCTTTCCCCTCCTTTCCTCTTTCTAAAAAACAAAATCTTTTCAAAAAGTCAAAAAAATTAAATAAGACTGTCCTTTCTCCCATGACCCCAGCCAGAGGGAGCTGTCAGAGGAACAGAACATCTTTCTGCCCTCCAGCTGCCTCTTTCATCCAACTTCTGGAAAAACCTGGGGCCCTCTGAGGCCAGACCTTGTGAGAGGGGAGACAGGCCAAGGTTGCATGAGGACATTTGTTCGTGTGCAAACAGGGACACGGTGAGCATGAGTGTCTCAAAAATGGCTGTATACAAAATTATATTCCCTGTCATAGGAAGAACAACGAGGGTGAGATTGCACATGTGCACGCTTCCTCATCCAGCAAATACTGAAGCCCAGCTCTACACAGAGACATAGTCTCGACCCTCTTGAATGTGGCGTGCATGTGGGTATCTGCAAGCTTTTGCTCCTGTCGATATATTTGAATATAGTGGATCTTGGATTTATGGAAACATAGATGCCGCAGGGTGTAGGTGCACAACAGATGGGTGTGTGTGTGTGCGTGTGCGCGCGCGCGCGCGTGCGCAAGATAATGAATGAGACTTTTCCTCCTTGTCCTTCCCTTTCTCCTCAGAGCCTCTTTCTTCAAAAATGGCAAGAGAGATGGAACCGACCAAAGGTGAGGGAAGCAGGCAGCCTGGGAAAGGGACAGGCAGAGAGGTGGGAGTTAAGCTCTCACAGATTGCAAAGCAGGGACACCGGTGTTTGCCTCCCACACCACAGTAACTCCTGAGGCTGAGGCGTTCTACTCATGGTGTTCTCGGTCACGCACACAGAAGCCATTCCCACTCCTACAGACTCCTACAGACACAAGAGCTCCTAGTTATTCATCCTGTCAGACAAGACTCTCACACACGTCCACACACTGTAGTCACAGGTGGTAGAACATGGTCTAATCACTGAATCTGGGGAGTATGCAGCAGACCATCCCGGAAAGCTGGTTAAAATGGAAATTCCCTCTAGCAAAAACAGCAGGACAACCTCTGTGACCTTGGGTCAGGCAGAGTTCTAGATACAATATCAAAAGCATGATCCATAAAAGAAATAATGATGAATTGGACTCATCAAATTATAAATTCTTGCAACTCAAAAGATACTATCAAGAAAATTAAGACAAACCACAAACTTGAAGGAAAATCAGCAAATCATATACCTGATCAAGGATGTGCATCTAGAATATATAAAGAACTCATATAATAAGATAAACAAACCAATTAGAAAATGGTCAAAATATGTGACTAGACATTTCACTGGAAATGATATAGGAATGGCCCATAAGCACATGAAAAAGTGCTCAACATCGTTAGTCGTGCAGGAAATGCAAATTGAAACTATACTGAGCTCCTGCTCGGATGGCTGCATTAATAATAATGTCAAGTGCATGTGAGGATGTGGAGAAACTAGAACCCTTACACATTGCTAGTGGGCGTGTAAAGTAGAACGGCCACTTTAAAAAACAGCTTGGCATTTTATTAAAAAATCAAAAACAAACTTACCATAAAATCCAGCATTTCCACTCCTAGGAATTTACCTAAGAGCAATGAAAACATATGTCCACACAGAGACATGTACGGGAATGATTATAGCAGCATTATTCATAACAGCCAAAGAGTGGAAACACCAAGTGTTCATCAACTAATGAATGAATAAACAAAATGTGTTACATCCATACAATCGAGTAGTTACTCAGCAATGTAAAAAAAAGAACTACTTTTATATACATGTTACAACACAATGAACCTCAAAACATTATGCTAAGTAAAAGAAGCTAGATGCAAAAGTCCAAAGATTTCTATAGTCCATTTATATAACATATCTAAAACATGCAGATTCACAGACAGAAAGCTGATCAGTGGTTGTCTAAAGCTTGGGGTGGGAATGGGGATTAGCTACAAATGAGAATGAAGGAATTTGGGTGGTGATGGAAATATCTAAAACTGAATGTGGCTATGATTATACAACTATAAATTTACTAAAAATCATCAAATTTATAGTCTTACGATGGGTGAATTTTAGGTATGTAAATTTTGCTTCAGTAAATTGGTAAAAAATGCCAAGTTCCAGGGTGTTCCAGGGATTCTCATTCGGTAGATGTGGGGTGGTGTCCCGGGAACCTGCATTTCTTAACAAGTACCCCCAACAGATTCTGATGCAGTAGTTCCTTAGACCACACTTAGAGAACTGATGTCCAAAGCCTGAGGTGGAGGGACAGCAGAAGGAAGGCAGACAGGAGGGGTAGTGACCCCCCTCCCAGCCCACCTGAGTTTCTTTGTCTCCTCCAGTAGGACCTGCTGGTTAAGTTTCCTTCTCACCAATTGCCGGAGGGCTCAGCTCCTACCCTGCGCTCCTCTGCTCCCCACAGCCCTCAGCCTCCCCCCACACTGTCTGCACGGCACTGACTGGTTTGTCCGTCTCTTCTTTGCAGGGCAGACAGTGTCCTGTCTGGGAGGCAAGCAAGGTGGGGATGCTGAAGTGCAGGGTCAGATGCTGTCTTTATGTAAAATGTTGGTATTTTGTTTATCATGGATTTTTTGCATTCTTCTTATTTTAAAGTATTGCATTAAATATATTACGTATCTAAATCTTGCCTCAGAGGTATGTACCTCGCCCTAGGCCTGGCACTGCCTGGAGAGTCACTTGGAAGCGCAGACCCTCCCCATCTCCCATTTCCTTCCCCAGAGCCAAGAGGAGCAAGAGGAGAGGGTGACTGTGTACACCAGCCCTTGTCTTCCCCAGAGACCCCGGAGACTGGACAATGGAGCCCAGCAGAGAGGGATTCCCCACCCCACCTAGACAACCCATTCTCCTCTGAGGGAAGGAGGAGTATCTCGGTTCTCATCACCAAACCACTCCCCTCCAGCTGTGACTGTATAAACTGAAACCCACGGAGACTGTTAACCTTTTAAACCTGTCTGGCTTTTCCACAGACAGGGCATTTGCACATGCTGTGTCTAGTGCAAGTGAAAGCAGCTGGGCCCTTTCTACACCCCGCCCCCCCAATGCACTCAGACCTCAACATCCATCCATCATTCACTCAACAAACACCATTGGGTGCCTGGGGAGCTCCACCCTAACATCTCCTCCAGGAAGCCTCCCATCCTCAGACACTCACCGCTCCCCTTCTGAGCTCCCACTACAACCTGTCCAGGCCCTCTCACTGCCTTTCTCAGCTGGGAAATATTCCTGTCCAGGTCTGTCTTCCTCGCCAGTCCCGTCAGCTTTCTGTGCTCCTAGGACAGGTTGCAACACTGGAGGGGAGAGATGTGGGCAGAAAATGGAGGGCTCCCGGTTTCCCCTCCAGTTGGCCTGGGCCCCATCTGCCATCCTCTAACCCTCACCGTGGCTGCAAGGGGCTGCCAACCTGAAGTGCGGTGTGGAGGGGAGGCGGGGTGCTTCACCTCCCTGCCCGCCTCCCCTCCCCTCCAGGACAAGTGTCTGGAGTAGCGAAGATTATATAACCAAGGTCTGGGCTGGGAGAATTTCCAGGCTCTCCTCCCCAGAGGCACCCCACAGTAGGAAGACCGTTGTGCTTCTAGGGTAGGGCTGCTTCCCTTTCACACCCAGAACTCCAACAGCTTTCTACACAGTCGTCCCTCCGCCAGGACGGGGAGGGGCCGGAGGAGTTGCATGCTTCAGCCAGCGGAGAATGTCTCGCCATAAATCCAGGGCCCAGGCCAGAATGAGGCCCCCCACAGCTGCTGGCAAGTGCGGGAGGACTTCAGGACTCGACAGGGGATCCCAATGCCGTTGGAAAGTCCCGAGGGCTAAGAAGGGCGCTACTTCACGGCCCCCAAGGAGCTGGTGGCTGACTGGAGTCCCACAGTGACAGCAGAGAGCCCCTGCAAAAACTGCCACTTGCGATCAGGGCTCCAGCTGGTCCACCCATTTAGTCAACGAGACTCCGCTACTTCCCCCACCACGCACACCCCGAGGTCGGGAGCTCAGCGAACCAGCAGGACCTCGGCATTTGCAAAGCCTGAACGCACCGGCACTGCCTCTCAGTCCTTCACCAACGCCCGCCGGGCCAGTAGAGGGCCAAACTCTCGCTGGGAAACCAGGCGCTTCCTTTCCGCAGAGAGCCCCCCCACCTTCTCCTTCTCAGACGTCCAGAGTGGGCTGCCCAAGGGGCAGTACCCAGCTGGGGCCTCCAGTGCCCCACCACCCTGCTGCCGCATTCAGCTACCGACCCACTGACACTGCGGTCCAGCAGGTGTGCACGCCTGGCCCTGCAACATCCTGTGCTGCACCTGCAACCACATCTGCCCCCCACCCCCACCCCGCCCCGCCCCGCCGACAGCACAGCAGCACTCCGGGCAGTCCTCGCCACACTGGCTGTGGTCTTGGGACCGCCTTGGACCTGGGGTTTAGGGAAGCTGACTTCCCTTGAGAGAAACCAGCTCCGGGGCAATTCCAGTCCTTCCTCACAGCCAGTCCTCCCGTCCTCGCTCTGGTTTGGGGGCTGGAGTTTACACACTCAGAGCACCAGTTGATCTTTCTACTCTTCTCCAGGGCAGAGGTCCCCAAGCCCCTTCACACAACACAGGGGGCTGGCCTCCTCCGAGAGTCAGTGAGCCTAGGTCCCTCAGCCCCTCCCGCAGAGTCAGGACCTGGGGGCCGTGACCATGATCATATCTCCTGGTGGCCTGAGCCCTTCCTTCCTATTGGTTCAAAAAAGTCCACTAAGCCAGGGCAGCTCTTACCCCAAAGAGCTGGGTCCCAAGTTCACACCTCCATCCCAATTTCAGGCAGCCGGTTACCCAGGGCCCTCCCAAACCCCAGCTCCAGGTGACACAGCCCCAGATACCTGGAGCCCTCCTCCCCCAAGTTCCAGGAGGCCTGTCCCCTCAGCTTCCCATACGCACTTTAGGAGGTCCACCTAACTTTCAGCCCCTGGTAACACAGCCCCTCTCCTGGAATCCCAGCTCCACCCCCACCCCCATCTCCACCTCCACAACCCCAGCTGGGGTTGTGGAGGTGGAGGGCAAACAGAGCCGGGATTTGAATTCACTCTTGAAAAACGACTCAAGTCAAATCTCACAGGAGCACTCAGTGCCTGTCTTAGGCACCTCGGACTTGTCTGCAACTTCGGATCCCTGCCCTGCATCTGCCCCAGATCTAAGGAGCCAGTCCAAGACCTGGACCCCTCAGAATCTGTCTCTGTCATTCTCTGTCTCTTTCTCACCTTTTCCTGGCATGGCCAGAACTAGGTCCTCAAGCCAGAAAATCCACTGGAGGGCAGGTCTCAAACCTCTGGCTTTTACTAGTGCAGAGACACAAACACCCTCTGGAAAATGCACAGGAAGCGACCCTCATGTGCTTAGAAATCCTCAATACCAAAGATCAAGTTTGGGGGCACAACAGAAACCCTGAACCATACATAGAGGCCCCCCAAACAGAAATGTACACCAATACAATAGAAACGCATCACACACAGCAACAGAAACACATACACCAAGAAATACGAGAAAGACACCTAGGGAAGGAGTATACAGACACGGACTGGACCTGAACTCACATAGATACCCAGGAGCAGACAGGCCCTCACCTCCTGCACACACGATACTCACCCCCGAGCTTCCCTGATCCTAAATGCCGAAAGAGGCTCCCTTTTGGAGAGAAAATTTCTCAGGAGAATGCAAGATCCCCCTCCCACCCCCCAGTCACCCGCCAAGGCCCTGCTGGGAAGGAAGGAGCAGAAAACACTTGCCAGACTAACAACGGGTAGGCTCCGTAATGGGGAAATCATTTAACAAAAGTCCTGGGAATAGCACCCCCATTCTCACCTCTTAGGAAACAGGGAAGTGGTTTAACTCGTTCTGCAAATTAACTCCAGATCCACAAGAGCGCCCTCCCTTCGGTGGCAAGAGGCCAGGCCCTTATGCAGCTTGACTGGCCCTGGGAGCCAGCTGAGCGCTGATGGACTGGGCTCACCCCAGGCCACAGGCTGTGAGGCCAATTTACCAACCTGCTCCGCTGCCCAAGGTCTGGCCAGGTCCCCCATCCTTCACTGTCCCTTTACTGGGCCCGGAAGAGTGAGGGCTCCGCGGCCACAGAGCCCGGTGACGCCCAGGAGGCACGCTCCGTGGGGGAAGATAACGAGCATGGGTGCCCGGGCCGGCACCAGCTCTCCGGTTCCGTCCTGGCAGATGCACTCCAGTCCTTACCTTTCTTGATCACGGACTGCTCCAGGAGGCTCATCCCCGACTCATCCATGGCCTGCAAATAGGAGATGTGGTGGTAAGGGCGCTTACGGACCTAGTGTCTTGTCGCTTCCCAGGCCCCTGCTGTCCCTGGCTCCTGTCCTGCCTGCTCCTCCCAACGCGCAACTCGGTTCGTCGCCTGGGGCGGCCACGGGTGGGACCAGTATTCTCCAAGGCTCGGCACCATCTGTGCGGCCGATCTGGGCCACAGGTACCTTACCGTGCGGTAAGGGAAATTTGAACCTTCCCCAACTCCTCTGCCTCTCTTCGCCCCCGGCACCGGCTTCCCCAGCAGACCCGGACCGGGCAGAAGCGCCCTACGCGGCCCAGGCAAGAGAGCGAGAAGTGGCTCAGACACGTCTCCGCTTACTCCGCGCCGAGGGTTGCCGCCATCCAGGCACTGCGCACAGACTCAGTGCCAGGCCGCCTTAATGGCCAGGCAGCGTCTAACCCAGGCCACAGGACGCATGATCGGAATCATGAGGAAGAAGCGGTAGGCTGGGAGAAAAGTCGGGCTCCTGTCTTTGTCATTCTGCCTCCAGCAGAGTCCTAAATCATTGCGGTGGGTCCCGGTCCATCCCGGATCGTTCCGGCCTCACCTGCAGGTCCTCCAGGCCAGGCGGCGCCGCCAGCCCAGGGAGACCAAGGGGCGCGTCCGCCAGGCTGTGCGCGCCGTCGGCCAGGCTGTGCAGGAGCCGTGGCACCGCGGCGGCGTAGTCCCGGCGAGGGTCTAGGCCCAGGGCGCGGGCTGGCGGCGCCAGCAAGCCCGGCGGCTCTTCGTGGGCGCGGGCGGCGGCGCGGGGTGCGGCCCAGGCAGCCTGCGGAGGCTGCGGCTGTGCCAGGGGCGCCAGGCCGCCGTACGGGTCGCTGGCCAGGTGGGGAAAGGCGGTGGTGGCGTCCGGCGCCTGGCCGTAGGGCAGTGGCGGCTGCGGGTAGGGCGGAGGGAAGTAGGGCGGCTGGAAATCGTTGGCGGCGGCCGGCGTGTGGCAGAGCTGCTGCGCCGGCCCGTAGGCCGCCGGGGGCAGCGACGACAGGCGGGCCCCCGCGGCCGCCGCGCCCAGCCCGTCGGGGCGCTCCTGGGGGAGGAGAAGGGCGCGTTAGGCGACCCACCGGCAGCTGAAACGGAGTCCAGCCCTAGAGGACCCTCCTCCAGGGCAGCTCGCAAGGACCCAGCTGCCGTCCTACCCGCTTCCCCGGGCCAGAGGTTTATCTCTGAGTGACCGGCGGGCGCAGGAGCCTGGGGCTGGGGACCGCGGTCTCCGCGCTCACCGCTCGTGGCCGGCCGAGTCCCTGCCGCCCTCTCCCTCCAAGATTTCGTTGGCGGAGGAGATTTGGAAGGTCCAGCGCCCAGGCTTACTGCTGTCCCCGCGCCCCCGGACCCGAGACTACTCACCATGGGGGAGTAGGTGTGCACCAGCATGGGGCGGGCAGCCTGGGGCGCGAGGCGTGGCAGCGGCGGAGCCCTGGCCCGACGGCTAGCCCTGCGGGCAGAGGTGCGCGGCCCTGCCCAGCCTGCGGGGTCCCTTGACGGCGGGGGTTGTAACCCAGCGCGGAGCCCAGCGGGCGTCGGGGCCTCAAGTGTGGGCGCTCCCGGGAGAGTGCATGGGGGCGGGACGTGGGCCGGACGGGCTCTGATCGCACTGGGAAAAGTCGGTCAACGGGTGCCCAGCACCCGCCCCGCTTCCTCTGAGCGCTGCCTGCTCCATGCACTCCAGTTATAGTGGCGGGGGCGCGCCGGGCCTCCGGGGGCGCGCGTTAAAGAGACACGCGGTGGCCGCTCTCGCCCGTCTCACCGGGGACTGCTCCAGCGGAGGCGCGGCTTCGGCGCGACCCTACGGGGTGGGCGACGGGGCGTGAATTCAACCCCCGCGGGCCTCCCAGCTGCTGTGAAACAGAGAAGGTTTCAAGGCTGGGACGTAGGGGCCCTAGGTTTGCATCTCGGCTTTATTGCTGTTTGGTCTTTGAGCAAAGCACCGCTCTTCCTCACCCTCAGCTTCCTTGTCTGCAGAATGGGTATCAGTCTTTTCTCTAGGGACCTCGCCGGACTGTGGATGAAGTGGGCGATTGTGAATGTGGAAGAAGTTTGTGAGACTGAGACTCAAGCCCACTGGCTCCGGTGCAGACACGTGTCAGTGTGTGTGTGTGTGTGTGTGTGTGTGTGTGTGTGTGTGTGTGTAGGGGCCCACCACGGTCTCTCTGAATGTTGCCCGCCGGATCAAAGCGCCTCTGGGCTCCCACGTTCCTCCGGCTTCCCCGGAGTTGGTCACTCCCAGGGCCCAGCCAGGGTCTGGGGAGACACAATCTCATCAGACAGAGATGTTTCTGAAGCCCGGAGGGCCTCGGCTGACGGAACGGGGCCTGCCAGTGACCCTGTGTGTCACCGACGCTGTGTGGGCCCCGGGCAGGCCTGACTGGCTCTCAGGCCTGTTCCTGTCTCTGTAGTCACTCCATCTTTCTTGTTCCCAAACCCTAATCCCGCCCTCCTGAGAGAAACAAGGACGGGGACTAAAGAGAGGAATGCTGAGGGGAATGAGAATGAAGAAAGAGAAGGAAGGTGTTTTATCGTAGGAAGAGCCACAGCAAACACTTACTACAGGTGTGCCAGACACTGTGCTGAGCACCTGAGCGGAGTGCGGAGCTGTTTAATCCTCACAAAGCCCTGTGAGATGGATAGCCTCAGAGTCCTCATTCTCAGGTGAAGAAAACGAGGCACACAAAGGTGAACTGACTTGGCCAAGGTCAAGCAGCTAGTTCAGTGGCAGAGCCAGGGTAGCCCGTCTCTAGCCCCTCTCTAGCCCCTCTCTGTGCTCGGAACTCCTGTTCCGTGTTGCATGAGACTCAGGTGCCTAGAACTTCATCCTGACTTCAACTGACCTGTGATGCTGGGCAGATGGATCCCTTTGCCTCTCTGACCTCAGTTTCTGCAGCTTCGACAACAGCAACAAAGTAGGGGAGGGCAGAGAGGGCTAGACATTTTCTTAGGCCCCTTTCTATGAAGTGGAAGATGAGAATGTAAAGGCAAAGTTATTGAGATAGATCAGAGGAGAGGGGAGGTAGCGGAGACACCACGAACCCCTGAGATGTATATGGAGGAGACTTGAGGGGAGTGTCCCAGGAGGTACATGGTAGGTACAGAAGTCAGGTCTGGGTCATCTCAGCCTGGAGGTGCTATGGGGGAGGAGGAGACTAATAGCAGCCAAAGATCCATCACTAAGAACTCTCCAGAGGTTGGAGCCACCAGCTAGAGTGGTGGACGAAGTAGAATCAGGCAGTTCTATGACCTTTGTGCCTAGGATAGATCAGAGGTCAGGAGTGTGTATGTGTGTGTGTGTGTGTGTCTATACGTGGGTGTGAGTCTTTGGTGAGACCACTTTCACCCCCATCCTCAACTTCAGCAAAGGATGTTAGAAGTCAGGCTCCAGGATAGGTGTGTATGTGTAGTGCACAGCATACAGGTAGGTGGACCCCTTTGGGACAATTCCAGCGCAGCAAGGTGATAATGCCCATGCCCAGCTGTGGGGATCTCCTGTGCTCTCCAGAAGTCTTAGGAAGGACAAAGTGACTGGCCGGGCTGGCTGCCTTCCCAGTGGCTTCCTTGAGTTTCCTCACCCAACTTCCCTGCAGCTGAAGACACTCCCTTTTTGCCTTATTCCCCTTTCTGCTCTGGCCATTTCTCAGTCTTCTTTTCTAATTCATCTCTTTTCAGCCACATCTTTAATGTCAGTAATTTATCCTCAGAATTGAAGCTTCTGCCTTTTCTTGCTATCTACAATCTTCATGGGTGAGTTCATCCCCTCTCAAAACTTCAATGACTACCTGTCTGCCGTCGTCTCCCAGCTGTGTTATCTCCAGTCTGTATCTCTCACCAGAAATCCAGGCCCACAGATGCAGTTGTCAGTAGGGTATTTCCTCCAGACATCTTGTTGCTGCCATCTGAAACCTGCCAAGTCCAAAACTGAACTCAACACCTCCTCCCCTACCAGCAACCCTTACGTGCTTATCCTCCTGAGTTCTCTCGTTTCATAAACGTCACCACCATCCTTTGAGTTAAAAATAGAATCATCCCAGACTCTGACCTCTCCCCTGCCACCTAAGCTACTCTTCATGGCGTGTTGTCATTTCTCACCCTTAAAGAAATCTCTCTATCCCTCTGTCAGCACCTTAAGCTACCACACTCTTTCTCATAGATTGGTGGTTCTCAAAGTGTGCTCCCTGGACCGGCATCTCCTACATCACCTGGGAATGTGTTAGAAATACCGGTTGAGCCCTAGCTGGTGTAGCTCAGTGGACTGAGTTCCAGCCTGCGAAGCAAGGTGTCGATGGTTCGATTCCCAGTCAGGGCATATGCTTGGGTTGCGGGCCAGGTCCCCATTGGGGGATGTGCATGAGAGGCAACCACACAGTGATGTTTCTCTCCCTCTCTAAAGTTAATTAATTAACTAATTTTAAAAAAAGAAGTGTCAGTTCTTGTATCCCAGCCCAAACGTAACTCTGGGGGTGGGGCCTGGCAATCTGTGTTTCAATAGCCTGTAAGGTGACTCAGAAGCACAGTAAGGCCGGGAACCTCTGCCTAGACCATTGCAGACCCACTAACTGGTCTCTTGCCTTTATCCATAGCTCTTCTGATCCAATTCCAATTTCATTTAGCAACAGGAGTGACTAGACCATGTAACCTCCATACTGAAAACTCTGCTGGGGCTCCCCATGGTCCGTCATCAGGGAAAAAATGTTTAAACACCCTAAGCAGTGCTCCAGGTGGCTGCAACTAATTTTCCTTTCCTGCCTCGTGGACTACTTCACAAGGTGAAAGGAGAAACAGCAATCCTGCGCTGGGTTCGGTGCATGGCAGGTGCTCAATGAATGTTTACTAAAGGAATGATGAAGGAATGAAGGGTGAGTTTGCGAATCTCTCAGTCCATTGAGTGTTCCTGTAGGAAGCTTCCATGTGAGCATGACCCCGGATAGCTAGACAAAGAACCCAGGTATAATCTGAGGAAGTCATCTGATCAGTGATTTTGCTTATGGCTACTGGGGAAAGGAGTGTTCTCCAATGTCTGCTGCTAATTTGGGGGGCTCCTAAAAACTTACGGGTCCTATGGCTGTAGACTCTTTCAAGCCAAGGGACTGCTCACTCTCTGAGACACATGCACACATGTGGAGGCCTGGAATATGTGTGGGGCACACAGGCAGACACCCCTAGGCAGACGGGACACACAACATGCACAGAGACACTCATGGGAAACACACATACAATATGGGAACACAGGACATACACATATATTGACATACAGCTACACACATCCAAACATACAGACTCCCATTTTGCGTATTTAACATATTGCTCTTCCCCCAAGCTCAGAATTTTTCCTCTCTTTTAAAAAAGTGAGCTTGCATTTGGACATTTATGTAAGGAAAAAACTCTGGCCTGCCTCCTTCATTGTTGACACAGCCATCCTCCTCCCAGCCTTTCATAAGGTTCTGTTCAGGCCCAGCTGAGTGTAGGGGGTGGGGGCAATCTGGTGCCGAGAGATGCTTAGGCTCCACCTTGTGGTAAAATCTTACAAATGCAGCTCCAGTCTCCTTGGAAGCTGAATTACCAGGAGCAAGCTTGGCCTCTTCAAGTTAGCCTAACCCTCTGCGGATTCCGCAGCCCAGAATTCTCTGGCGGTTCTTCACTAAAGCACAGACAGGGCACAGTCTGCTTTGTATTACGAGGCTGTCTTCAACGTTTCGCTCCCCTGCTGCATGAGTGCAGGGACCGTGAGCGGTTGCCAATTGCTTTGGGTCCCTTCTCTGCTCTTTGCACCTCCCCAGATGACCTCAAGCACTCCCAGGACTTTAAGGACCCTCTATACAGACAACTTATATATCTTGCTCACCCGGACCTGTCTCAGCTCCAGTGCAGAAAGCAACTGCCCTGGGATGTACCACAAGTAGCACAAATATACCACTTACATTCAGAGCTTATATTGTGCACAAACCTGTTTCGCAGTGTTTCCTGTGACAGTGAATGGTCTTATCCACTCAGTGGCCCAGAGCAAGAATCTGGAAGTCATCCTTGGCTCTCCGCCCCTCGTAACTTTCAATTAATCACCAAGCCCTATTATGTAATTCCTACCTGTGTTTTCTGCATCCTCATTGCCACTTAGTTCAGACTTACTGCCTCCTCTGAGCTCTGCCTCAGTCATTCCTCTTGCAGCCAAAATCATCTTGCTTTAATGCAGCTGGGTCACGTTCAATCTGCTCAGAAGTCTGTGGCCTTGCATGATCCCACATCTAAGCTTCTTAGCACAGCACACCAGGGCTTGGAAGAGCTGGCCCACGTCCACTGGTCCAATCTCACCTTCCACACTTCCCACGCACATTTTCCACCGTAGCATTAATGACCTACTTGCTGTTCCCAAGCTTGCATGCCTTTGTACCTGCTCTTCCTCTGCTTGTCTACCTGGCAAGCTGTCTTCACCCTCAGGTCTCAGAGCAAAAGCTTTTCCTGACTTATTCAGCCAGGCGAAGGGGCTCTCAGGATCCTGCCATACTTTGTTCAGACCTCCACAGGAGCAACTGCTTACATACCGTTATTGCTGATACCTTGTCGCTTTATCTGTTTTCTCTCTAGATTTTAAGCTGCTTGAGGGTGGGGTATGTCTTTTTGTATTTTTCAGGGATTTCAGGGAATCCATGCTAAGAACATGACTTTCAGTACATCCAATAAATAAATAGTGAATGTTCCTCTCTGGGCACAGCCAACTGTAGGTAGGCACGTAGGACACGCTGAGTGAATGCTTGTAGGTTCGAGTGCCTAGGTGGAGAAGAGTCTGCAGAGTGTGGGCCCTGGGCCGGGCTGGCCCCAGTCTGACAGCTGCACATCAGGTCTGGTGCAGCAGTGGGTACTCTGCTCATCTCCTGCTGAAGACTCAGGCCCTTCCCCTTCTCATGTGGCACAGATGTTCTGTTGGGGCAGTAGTGATTGAATTTTAAAAAATTATCACTTGAAAATCAGATTTCATGTAAAAATTAGGATTTCCGAATTCTCTTTACAATTTGGAGGATGTGGCAGTGCCACTTGGCAACAGCCTGCTGGCATGTGGGGGCAGCACCTCATTTGTACAGAAGAGCACCAGGGCCCTCACTAGGCCTGGTCACATCCATTGAGTTTGCAGCCCTGCCCTGGCAAAGAAGAGTGCAGGCTGAAGTCAGAGGGCCTGCGGGAGTCTTGGCTCTGGCACTTAGCTTTCAGCACCTTGAACAAATCACCTACCCATGGCTAAGTTGCTTCTCTATAAAATCAGGATAATGCTTACTTCCTAGGATTCTGGGGTGGGCTGGATAACACTTGTGAAGTGTGCTCAGCAAGGCTTGTGTCTGGCAAATGGCAGCTGTGAGTTGCTCGGGCCTGGGGGAGAGAAGGTGCAGGACAGACCACACAGGAGCCACCTTCACCAATGAACATTTATTGAGTGTCCACATGTGCACAGCTTTGAACTTGGCGATCACAGAACATACTGGGGGAGGGGAGGGAGAAAGAAAGGGGAAGGGAAGCAAGGAACCAGGTGCGTAGGGGGTCCCCCTGGGTTCATAAGAATGGTAGTCCCTGCTGGAGCCGCCAGTCGCGTCTCTCTGCAGAGAGGAGTCAGAAGCGGGGTGGGATTTAAAGCCAGGCACCACGATGCGATGGGGTGCGATCACGAGGGAAGCATGCGGTTTCTGGGAAAGTGTCCCTCCTGTTTCTGGCTCCAGCCAGGCCAGATGGCACCAGGAGGACAGAAATTAGATGCTCAGGTGTCCAAGCAGGGGTAAGGTCTGGCAAAATAAATCCCCCCCCCCAACCTTCATCGTCACTCTGCTGTAACACGACACAAAAGCTTAGAGACCACGGGGCCCCAAGGCTCTTGGGTCCCCTCAAGAAGCTCAGGCAGAAGGTTCCCCCCACCACACCAGCACTGTCTGTCCCAGGTTTCCCTGAATGGATGGAGCATTTCAGACCCTGGGTCACTGAAGCTGAGAGGAAGAACTGTGATGTCAATGGCCTGAGCCTGCTCTCTGCCCAAGAGGGCCAAAGACAAGAATTGAATGGCCAATTTAAAGGACGTGGACCTGGAAGGCCAGAGGGGCACCACAGCCAAAGGAGCCCACACCCTGGCCGGCAGGGCAAATGGGCTGAAGCAGCCAGCTCCTGCCAGCCCTGTCCCACCCTGGGGTCTCCCTCCTTCGGGGAGCCAGACACTGGCCACAATGACACTTAAAAGCCCCCCTCCCTGGGGGCTACTCCAATCTTCCCCGACCTAGCGGGGACAGCCTCTCTGATTTCCAAGACAATCCTTGCCCCTGAGCAGCCTCAGGGGGCAGGACGCAGTTCCTTACACTGAAGGGTGGGCACCATGCCCTTGCTCTTGAAAAAGCCAGAAAGCTGGGGTGTTTGGGGGGGAGTTGGGGAGGGGGATCCAGTTTGGGGGCTTCAGGGAAGATGTCTCCTCCCTCATTCCCTCACTGCCCACCCCTGGGTCTGGCCCCAGTGGACACCCCCTCAGGGCTCCGACAGGCATTGCTCCAGGGCAGCCATGCGGTAGTGGCTGGCCGTCTCCTCACCCGCCTGCAGCCTCATGGCCTCCCGGCACAGCCGGTTGGCCCGTGCCAACTCTACCAGGACACCCTGATAGGCGGCTACCATCTCCGGCTTGACGGAGTTGGGGCTGACACTGCCGAGCAGCTGGAGCAGTTCCTGCGGCCAGCGGGAACGCAGGGCGGCGGGGGCCAGCCAGGGAAGCAGCGGCACGCAGCCTGTGAAGGCCTGCATGCCCAGGAACCAGAGCTCCTGCAGATCAGCCCAGATGCCCTCGTAGTCTGGGGACAGGGCCAGCACTGCCTGGTCTGAGCCAGGTGTGGCCCGTGCCACATGGGATTGCGATAGGAAGAGGATGGCGGCTGCGAAGAAACCTCTAGATGCTGGTGTTCCCTGAAGAGCTGGAAGGCAAGAAGGCAGTGGGGGCATGAACCAGATGGGTCAGCTGCTTTGCCAGGCCCTTACTTTCCCTTCCTGTGTGGGCCCTAGAGGGCTGAAGCATAGCCTGGAATGAGCCTCCCTGGGTTCAAACCCTCTTTGATTTCACTGCGTCACCTTGGGTAATTGACTTTTCCATGTCTCATTTCTTCACTTACGAAACAGGACCTATAATAGTGCTATAATCTTAGAAATATGCTCTGAGCATTAAATGTAATAATCTTGGTACCCTCAACTTCATGGTTAGACCTTCCTATACAGTCTGAGTAGTGAGGAGAGCCCCTGCTGGGTCTAGGGCTCCTCAACGGGCTGAGGTTGCACCAATTTGACTTTTGGGCCAGATGAGGGCGCCAGAGAGGACCCAGAGCTGGTGACCTAGCTTTGCTTAACCTGCTGGGCTGGGGGTCACCCCTGCACTGCAAACCCTCCTGGAGGCTGTTAATCTAACTTGGTGGCATTTGTGGGTGAACCAGCACTGGGGTTCTACTCAGGACCTGTGGTGATATTGCTTGGGACTGAGGAAGTTCAGGGGCTAGGGAGCAGGGGGGCTCCTCTTCCTACTGTCGGGTACTTCCTACCAGGCATCTGCTCAGCAACTCCAACCTGACAGATGGGGCAGAGGGAACAGGCGGGGACAGAGGGACCCAAGCAGACACCCATGACCAAAGTGGGAGACACAAAGGGCTGGCAGCGGTTGGACAGGACACCCCCCGCCCCCCCCGCACACAGCCAGAGTAAAGCAGAGCTGGGGAGAGGGTATGCGCAGAGGGGCACCCAGCACTGAAGCCTGCCACAAGGGAGGTGAGGTGCTGAGCAGAGAAAAACCTCAATGGAGTGAAGCAAGGTTTCTGATTCAAGGCTGGGGGTGGCCCCACCTTGACAACACTGGATTCAGATTCCTTGGGCTGCTGGGTTTCCAGGTGCCTGTGCCTGTGCTTCTGAGTAGGCCTGCACTTACACCCACCAGACCTTGCCTTATAAGTCCTCAGAAACAAGAGAGTGATATCATTTTGGGAGGGGTGGGGTGAGGGATGGAGATATACTTCAGAGAGTTCCTCTGGATTGGAAAATTCTATAAAACCATTTTTTTTTTTTTTTTTTTGCAAATGGTGACATGCCTAGTGGCCAGAAGTCACCCAGGCCATCTGCCCCCATCCACTAAGACCAAGGTCCTAGAGAGATGCTAAGGAGCTTACCTGGAGAGGTGCTAAGGAGCCGGGCCATGAGGAGGCCCAGGGTGGCCACATTGGCAGCTAGAAGCAGCCTCCCCTGCTGCTGCACTAGTGCGGGCAGCGATGTCATCAGGGTGTTCATAAGAGATGTGAAGCACGCATCTCGCCTGGGGAGAAAGGGAGGTGAACATGGGAGAAGGCAGTGGGTGGGGGTTGACAGAGCCAGACCAAGCCCTGGGAAAACCTAAGAGCCTGAGTTCCCAGCTTCACCAGGCCAGGATTTGGCAAATCAGGCAGCAGGGTGGAGAGCTCATTTTGGGCCCCACTCATGGCATCTGGGGAGCAGAGATGGGTTGACTGGAACTGGAAGACGTGCCCAGAGAGGCTGCAAAGATGGGAGTGGTTCTGTCTGTCTCGCGACCCTTTCCTTCTAACACTAACAGGAACCCGTGGGCACAGGGAAACAAAGTAGGAGATGGATATTTGGGGCAACTTGGAGCAGTGCCCCCCTTATTTCCCCCAGCCTCCTCCCCAGCCTCACTTGATCAGCCCAGGTGCAGTGACCACGAGGTTGAGGAAGATGTGGCAGCAGGTCTGCAGGCCGATCTCCACGCTGTCAGGCAGCACAGAGGTGTCATGGCCAGGGGATGTGAGTTCCCACTGCTGCAGAAAATACTTGCAAAGAAGTGAGGGTGCCCCCTCCTTGATCAGGATCTCCCGGGGCCCATCTTCAACTGTCAGGTGGCACCAGCCGGGCAGAAGGAGCCTGGGGGTGTGGAAGGGACAGATGTGTGAGTGGGGAGATTCCCTTTTTGGGGGCACACCACCTAAGAGAAATGGAAGTCAGGGAGAAGGAGGGCACATCCTTGTAGGCACCACAGAAAAAGTACAAGCTTTGGATCTGTACAGGCCTAGGCTCAGTCTTGGGCTCTGCCACATGGTGGGCGCGTGGGCAAGTGACTTTAACCTCCCTGAGTCTCACTTTTCTCATCCTGAAAACGTGGATGAGACTTATGTCACAGATTTGCTGTGTGGACCTAATGAGATGGATTTGGTAAAGGGTATAGAAAAATGCCTGGCATGACATTCAATAAGCACGAGTTTTCTCCTTATAGAGAAATCCGGGGATGGCCAGTGAGACTCAACAGCCCAGGAGTCCTGTGGGGACAAGCTCTCCCAAACAGAGAAAGTCCTCAAGGTGCTCTTGTGCGCCAGTCAGGAAGTCTGGCACAGCTCAGTGGTGGGGAGAGGAGGTGTCTCTCTGTTAACACTTTTCTTTAAAACAGTCTGGCTGGACATTCTAACTATAAACTCACCGGAGAGCGTCCCCTGGCCAGGTGGGCCCTGGGGTAGTGGGGGAGATGGCCAGGGTGGCCACCTGCTGAGACAGGTCATTGGCTTCCTCAGCCTCCTCATAGAGGGTCTTGGCATAGCGAACGAGGAAGGGCAGCAGTTGGCAGACCTCCTTGCGCAGGGAGGAGGTCTCTTCAGCCAGCCAGGCACCCAGGATCCTCACCGAAGCAAACACAAAGGGCTCCTTCTGCTTCTCCGGCCCCACCTGTTGCCACAGGACCTCCTTGAGATGGAGCAAAACCTGGGCCCCTCCCCTGCCTAGACGGCATGCTGGCTGGCCTTGGAGTAACACAACTGTAAGGGGGTTCTGGCCTGGGAGCCCTTCACAGGCGGGTCCTCAGGGCAGCTGAGCCAGCTGGACTTCAGATGTCATGCCCCTGCACTTGCTGAAACTCAGCTAGCACCCCGCCGCCCCCCCCCCCCCATCCCACAACCTCTGAAGCATCTCAGGGCTAAAAGGAAAGGGGGAGGTCCAGAGCTAAGTAAACATTCCTTCTGCAGCAGATCTGACCTGGGAGGAGTCAGCTGAACCTCTACACAGGGCAGGACCCAGGTGGCCCTGCTCCTTTTCCCTGCAGGGCCACATGTTTGCACACGCATGTGTGTAAAGCAGTGCTAGAGATCGAGCAGAACAGACGGCTTCGATTTTGTGTGTGTGTACTGGGGGGTTGTGAGTGGGAGGCTATTGTGTTGTGCATGCGTGTATGTACTGTGATGTGAGAGCACATATGGTGTGTGGTATGGCACTTGTGTGGAGGCACAGGGAGGAAGGTGGGGTAGGCTGGGTCACACACTGCTCCCAGGAGTTTTGCAGGATCAGTCCTCGGTGAGAGCATCTTTGTTGTCTCCCCTTTCCACAGAGGTGAGGGAGTTCTAACGCTCCCTTTCCCTTTCCTTCTGCCTCCCCCACACTGGCCTGCCCGTGAACCACTGCACCCTCACCTGCTGCAGGTAGTGGATGACAGCCCCGATGGCCTCCTTCATGATGCTCACAAGCTGTACCTTCTGTGGCTCCTTAAGCAGTGACTGCTCACAGCGGGTGCATTCCTGGATCCCCAACTCCATGAGGGCATAGCAGGCAGTCACCACATCCTCTTTTACCTCTGTGCCTGTCTCCTCCAGCGCCAGCCGTACCTCCACGCATGCCAGATTCACCAGCAGGGCCAGGAACTTGCTCCCGGAGCTGCCCGCCGGGATCCAGTTGGAGCCACAGGCGTGCGCCAGGCGGGCTGCCAGCTTTAGTGCAGGGTTGCGCTGCCAGGAGCTCAGCTTGCTGCCGAGGATGCGTGCCAGCCCGGCCTGCAGATCCCGGAGGCATTCAGAGGGCACAGTTGTCGGGGGCAGAAAGAGAGGCAGCAGCTGGCAGAGCTCAAACTTGCTGGCATCCTCAGCTTTCTGGAAATCTTCACTGAGGCCCCGCAACACAGCCAGCAGGTCAGGCTCCGCCTCCTTCCAGCACTGTGTCTCAGCTGCAGCCAGCAGCCCCACCAGAAGTGCCAGGGCCTGGTCAAAGCCATAGCCATGCCCCAGGTATGCCTGACACAGGGCAGACACAGTGCCACCAGCAATGAGGTGCCGGGGCCCACGGGGTGTACCTGCCACAGCTGTCAGGCATTGGTAGGTGTCATCAATCATGGAACGGCGGGCAGCATCATCAGGGTCCCCCCGGGCTGTAAGGAAGGTGCTAAGGATGGGGATCTTGTTCAGGACCTGGGGATGGGCGGCCAGTTCAGGGTCACTGCAGAAGCAGGCCAGCAGGGCCACACCCAAGGCTCGGAGAACGTGGTCAGGGCAGCCATCCGGTGCCTCCTTGGTGGTCAGGAGACGATTGGGGAAGGTGAAGCCCACAGCATCAAAGATCCGCCTCCGAGCTTTGGCATCGATGTCACCCGCTTTGACTGCCTTGGTCACCTGAAGGGGAGTATGTGCTATCAGCAGGATGAAAGAGGTGGCAAAGACTGTCCCTTGCACCCTGGGGTGTTGACTCTGGCAGGATTAGGTTATGTAAAGGGACCCACTCTGAAGTCAGAAAGCCTTCCTGAGGTCATTTCATCCAGCTCCTTCTTTCTCCCTGGAGACAGATGGGTGTGACCTCTAGGATCCCTTATCTATGATTATCTCCAGGGAATGGAGGTCCAGGCCCCCTGACTACTGACTGTTTTGTCACCTGGTCAGTTGAGAAGTTCTTCCTGATGACTAATCTCGACGCCCGCAACCTGGGACAGAAGGGACTTAGAACTCAGCGTTTAAAATCCTCCAAGGATTTAGAGTCCCTTCCTAATTGCTCCCTCCAGAGGAGTCTCTGATCCATTCCCGCCACCTTCTCAGGGGAAATGGCTCCTGTCTCGCCGCTCTGCCTGTCAAAACATTTCCCCTTACATTTCACCTAAACACCTCCTCTGCTGCAGTGTGAGCCCTTGACTCCAGAGCCTTCTCCCTGTTGCCATGGCAAACAAGCAGCAGGCTGTACTCCCTCCTCCCTTCACCCCCACACACCAACCCCCCTTCCCAGCACTGCAGCTCCTGCTCTGCTGTCCCCAGCTTGGGTTCCTCCAACAGGGTTGAGCCCAGAACCAGCTATCTTACACCCAGCCTACCTACTGCCATCCTGGCCATCCCCTGGGACCCCTTCCCAGTCACTTTCAGGCCTGCTATCCTTTCCACCCCCAGAACAATCACCCCCAGCCTTCAAGTACTCTGCACTAGTTACTACCTGCTGCTGTTACCCTATGAGTCAGCTCCCATCTGCTCCGGGACACCCCAGAGAGCAGACCTAGGCAGCCTCCTCCAAGGCTCCTAGGGCCACAAGCATTATTCACCCCCATTCTCCCCTATGTCCCCCTATGTCCCTGTACTCAGTCCAAAGAGGTGTCTTGGGCCTACTTTGGTGACTCCAGGGATACCAGTAGCACCTGTATATCCCTGAGGACTTGTAGACCCCATTCCTAGGGGGTGCAACCACCCAGCCCTTCCCACCTCCCAATTTTCGGTCAGCTCCTTACTAGCAGCAGGGCTGCAAACTGCTCGCTGTCATTCTTGGCCTCACGGAGGGCTCCCAGGTAGCGCTCCAAGGTGGGGTTTCGGCTCTCTGCCTGGTTCAGAGCTGGCTCACAATCCGAGGCCATGATGCCAGTCTTGCCCAACTGTGAACACAAGAGGGACTGAGCATCCCTCTGCAGAGGAGGGGTGGGGGTGGGGTGGGGATGGGGGTAGGAGTGGAAGATGGAAGGAGGGATTAGCACAGAGGGAGGGGTGGAGCAGGAGGGATGGGATCCTCAGGACTGAACTCCCTTTAAGGGGCTGGACCTTCAAATCTTTAGGGATGAAGGGACCCTTGTCCAAGGTCACCTCTAGAAAGCAAGAAAGGACCATGCATACTGCTGCTCAGTTGGACAGGTCTCCTCACCAACCTCCTGGGGTTGGGAGGGGGCTGGTCCCACTGTTCAGCTGCCCCCTGGCACCAGAAGCCTAGTTTTATCTCCCTCCACTAAGGCACACAGGGAGGGAGTGGTGAGGACAGACAGGTGGGAATGGAGACATATAGGGTGAAGTTCGATTATCCGCATTCAGGCTGACAGGAGGGAAAAGGGCATTCTAGGTTTCCTTCCCCCTCCCCTCTTCAGAAGAGGCAGGACACAAGCCTCGGTTGAAGTGAGGATGCAGGGCACTGACTAGGAAAGGTTTGGTGGCCCCTCTGGGGACCCCACCCCTCCAGCCAGGGCTCTCAGTCGCCCCCGCAGGCTCCTTGCCGCCTCTCTTTTCCCTCCCTTGGGCAGAAGCTGCAGCAGCAGCAGCAGCAGCAGGAGCAGTAGAAGGAGCAGCAGAATTAACCCCTTGCTCTCCCTCTCCTCGATACCAGCTTGTGGATGCCGGCAGGGGCTGGAGAAGCAAGAAAGGGTCCCGGGTAGCTCCCAGGACAACGGAGAATCCAAAAGCCGGATAATCGAAGCGGGGCTGCAGAGGTGGGGAGATGAGAAGGGGAGGAGGGTTCCTGGCGGTCACCACCTGTCCCGCCGCGGCCAAGTCACAACACGACATTGATGAAGTCACGACAGGGCAGCGATGAGATCACACTTCACGATGGCGCGGTGATGTCACGGAGAGATCACGGCAAAATCACAACATGGGACAGCCCCCAAAGATGACAGGGCAAATTAAAAAAATATATAGCTATATGTTGAGAAGAGCTGTGACAAAATGGAGTCTCGACAGGGCACGATGATGTCGCGATATGGCGCGATGGAGTCACGATAGGGTCCCCGGGTGTGTCGGCGTCGATCAGCGCCGTCTCGGAGAGGCCCGGGCTGGGATGTAGGGGAGGGCCTGAAGGCGGCTGAGCTCACCAGGCTGCGGCCCCGAGCTGCGAGGTCTTCTCCGAGCGCGCTGCCGCGGGAGCCTGGGGCCGCTGCTCACGCCGCTTTGCCCACTCCTGGCTCCCGGCTGCTTCAGCTCCACCCCCACCCCCGCAGAGCTCTCGACCAATGCGCGGCAGCTTCACTCCAGGGTCTGGCCAATGACACGGCGGAGCGCTAAACCAGAGTGGGTGCTGCCGTTGCCGCCATCTTGCTTGTGGGTATTGCCCGAGTCTGGGGCCCTGGGCTCGCGCAGGTCAGGCGGACTGCCTCTGGAGAGCGGGAGGCGACAGCCTGGAGGCTCAAGTTCCTTCGCCCGTAGGTAGTTCTACCTCCCAGCACTGCCCCTCCTCCCCCTCGTGCGCGCGGCTGGAATTGAGCTTCCGGGGTAGTGGGGCAGGAGGGCTTCCCTAGCAAGAAGAGCGTATTTCCGGGTTGAGACCCGGGGGGTGGGAGGAGGCGGTGTTTCCGGCTGCTGTCGCTGTCCAGGGAGGCTGAGGCGAGAGGGAGCTGCCGAGTGGGAAACCCACACTGCCTTCCTCCTCCTCTTCCTCCTCCGGATGAGGGGAGCGGAGGTTGGGGCCCTGACCCCATGGATCGGGAGGCGGAGGCTCCCGAGAGCCGGGGCCCTGCTGTGTGGCCCTGAGCCCCGGTAGGTGGCCGGAGGCGGCTGGCTGCCTGGCCGAGGACCACGAGCTCAGGGGAGGGGCAAGCGGGACGGGCTATTTCTGGGGGTGCGCTGGCCGGGTATTGGGACCCGGAGGTGGCGCTTCTGGCCCGGCTAGGGCAGCCAGCAGCTTCTGGCTTTACAGGTGCGGAGCTCGAGTCCCAGGTTGAAGCCTGCTTCTTTCAGGCAGGCACCTGGTCCTGGAGCTCCCGCCATCCTCTGACAGACCGGCTCGGGGTTCCGCTGTCTTAGCTCCCTCGACTTCTGCAGCCTCACCCTCGCCTGCTGTCTCTGGTGTCCGTTGTGTCCACCAAGATGAAAATGAGATGCAGATTAAGGAGGGCGGGGCTGAGCACGAGGTATAAATCACAATGCGAAACCTGCCTTGTCCAGTACTGGGAAAATTATGCCCCACGGGGAGCCCTCGGTCCTGCGGTGCCTGCAGGGAGCACAAAGGTGAAGTGTAGGAAGCCGAAAAAGGAAACTTAGGCGGGATTCCGGGAAGGCTTTGCCTTCTCTCACCTCATGATGATCTTGTCCAACAGACAGTAGATGTAGTAGTTGAAGAGCATTAGCTGACTCTTCTCGTGCTTTCTTAGGTGATTGACAGACCAGAAGCTAGGAATCAATAGGAAAGATAACCCCCTACCCCCGCCCTGAACAATCTGTTCATTTTTCTAGCTAGTTGGGAAACAATGTCTGCAAATATAAGCATTCGTGGCAGTCTGTTCGGTAACTTTCCCAAATATCTGAGACTTCTTTCAAAAGGGAGCTTTATTCTTGCTTATTCACACCATTTGAATAGGGTGTTTCAGACCTGCTTTGTCGTTGTTCAAACATCTTAACGCTTTAACGCTGTGTACATAAACGGAGTTCCACGTATGTAGCTGACAGACTGAACTATGACACATTCCCCATCAACCTGAAGTATTAAGTAAACATTACCCCCTGCTCTGTCTGAACAGCTGCTGCAACAGAGAGTGCTTTTATTTCGGGTATACTTGTAACGCCCCAAATGCCAGAACTATTGCACGCTTTTCTAGATTTTCGTTTGTCAAGTATTGTGGGGGTGTGTGTTCTTTCACTGGGCTGTTACCTTTGATTCTGTAACCAGCTATTTGGATCTTGGTGATGTGTTGTTGTTCCTGGCCTGGTCAGCAAGCCTTTGACTGGACCCTAGCAGTGATTTGTGCCCTTGGACAATTGTAGGTTTCATAGGAATGACTGGTTGGAAGTTCACAGGAAAATAGCTCTGCCTCTCTCTTATGCATGCTTTGTAAGATACTGTACTTCTCGTCAGCTTGCTAATCCAATGGTGTTTATTACTCCCATTTTCAAAACCTATTCATTTCTCTTAATGCTTCTATCGCCCACCTGCCATGCTACTGATGACAGGTGTTGAGTCACCTTGAGTTTAAGATCCTTTTGTGGTAGACAGAAATGTGTTGGGTAAGATCCATTCACACACACACACACACACACACACTCATGCACACTCTCCATTACAAGCTAGAGAAGTTGCTGGATATACTTTCTAACTTGGCTTTATTTATTAATCTCTTGAGCATGTCTCTGGCCCACATACCTTTCTACCCACTGTCCCCTAACATACAACTACAGAGCAACTAGAAATAGGAATGGATGGGAGTGAATGAGAAAGGTAGTCCTTCAGATGCTTAAGGCTCAGTGCAAGCGTTTTCTCTGTTAGTTGGTATCTCAGTTTGCAGCTCTGTGTGTGTGTGTTTCCTGGTAATTGTATTGATTTCCAACCCATGCAATGCCAGACTCCCTGACTGTTGGCTGGCAGTGGTGATTGTAAGTCTGTGCCATTCGCCAGATGTGGATAACAGATGCACATTTAGGACAGATGATGTTGATAATGTTGAACTCCTTCTTCAGAACTAGATCACCCCTCCTAGTGTTGCCAAGATTTAGTTAATTATAAAATATACAGAAGTTGTATAAGAGAGAAGAAACTGATGGAAAATAATTTTTTCCTTCTGGAAGGATGTAAATCAAATCGCCCCCTGGATTCTAGATTAGCAGACACTTGACTAGCACATAATAGGGGCTGGGTAAATATTTGCTGAACGTATATATGAATTCAAGTCAGGAGTTACAAATGATTCTAGGGGTTAGGGAGGTGACCTCGAAGTATAAATTGGATAAATTTTTAAGATAATAGTGGTAGGGACAGCGGCAAACTGGAGAGTGTGTGCTTGGTCTGGAGATAATCACATTAAATTAAACACACACCCACTATGGCTACACAAAACCTTCAGGTCTAATCTCTTCTTTTCATAGATAAGAAGGTGTGTTTGGTCAAAGTCACAAAGCTGTCAGCAAAATCAGAACTGAAACTCAGGTCTTTTTTTCAGGCTGGCATTCTTTCCATTCATCCATATAGATGATTTACGGGTAGACTAGAAAATAATGGACAATAAGGTGTTTTGTTTTTACAGTGGATTCATTTCATATCCTTTGCTGTGTTTTTATCCTGATAATTATAGGGTATGCCAAAGCTCAGGTTTAAAATTTATTGGCAGAGATGAGCAGTGAAAGACACTGGAAATTTTTCTTCCCCGTAATTTATTATGTTCTCTACCTTGCATGCCACATTTCTAGGAATCAATTATTAATTACTTGGCACCTAATTTCTTTTCTTTCTCTCTTTCTAGTGGACTGGTTCTGCCTATCTGGAAGGCCATGGAGAAGAGGCTGGGAGGGAAGCCAAGCTCTGCTTCCTGGATTTTATCAGGATTTTGTTGGCAGACATCTGTGAAGTGGTTGAAGATCCTGTACCTGTTTTATACTTATTTCTGCTTCAGTGCTCTGTGGTTGTCAACAGGTACCATTTTCTTTATAGATTTAAGATTTTTAAAAAGAGCATTTTGTGTGGTCCCTCCATTCATTTGAAAGACTAATTGGAGGCAGAAAAGCAGTGTGCTGAGTGACAGAAACAGCCTGTTGATGGACACTTAGTTCGAATTATTTGTTTGTCTTGTTTTGGAACTAAAAATTAAATCGAGTTCTCTCTCATATGGGAGAATTGGCATGATCATTTTGAGATTTGCTGAAGGTGTAATGAAAACATAAAGATTTCAGAGCTGGGCAGACTTCCAGGTCCATGGAATATGGACCTGGAGCTGGATGTTTCCACTTAATAAAACCTTGAGCAGGGGAGGGGTGGTGGGGGCTAGATGGAGGTGGGCAAAGTATCAACAATAAAAATAAAGTGCAAATGGATTTGAGAGATAACATAATCAAATAGCGTAGTACAGCACTCTGAATATAGGTGCTTAATAAATGATTCTTTGCTTCCTTTCCTTTCCTAAAGGAATAAGCATTACAGGGAGAATGTGTCCCTTGCTTTTTCCATAGAGAGCGCTTATGCTGATAGATTTCATAAAGTATGTTTTCCTCCTAGAGATTATTTCACCAGGCTAGAGACTCTTGCCAGGAAAGAGTGCCAAGAAGGCTAGATTTCAAAGAATACCCTTTCTTTCTGTCATTCCCCCCCCTTTCAGTTCTTTTGTTGACATTGTTTCTTTCAGAGTATGAAATGTGAAAAAATAGCAATTTGAGAAAGACTTCTGAGTATGCTCAGAAATTCTGCCCATTCTGGGCAGTGACCGAAAGCCTTCTGTGACAGAGACCACTGTCTGGGATAACTAATGAGCCTCTTGCTCCTATAATTACAAAGGTTTCTGTTGCTTTCCTAAAGGAATTGGTGGTCATGATCTTGAGACTCAGGTAATTACTGTATTTAGCAATTTTATTAACATCAGCTTTGGGGTTTTGTTGTCTTGCAGTGGTGTTGATGATTGCGTAATTATAGCAGTGGAAATTGCAGTTGACAGAAAGCTGACCTAAATGTTTCTTACCCAGATGATGCTGTGCTGGGACAGCTATTTCAGGCCAGCATTTTATATAAGATCATTTGAATTAAATAAGTTACTGATTTAGCACCATCAGAGTAGGAAAACCACATTTTTTGAAGTGCACCTACAGCCTACCAGACCCCTGGTTATAAACATTACATGTCTTATCTCATTTAATCCTCACGATAAACCTAAAACAGGTAGTTTTATTCTCATTTTATAGATAAGGAAGTTGAGGCTCAGAGGCGCACAATTACTTGACCAAGTTCACATGACAAGAACATGACAGAGCCAGGTTTCTAGACCCAGATGTGTCCACCTTAAAGCTCATGCTCTTTTTCTTCTGCTATGGTGCCTTCCAACCACAGGTGATCTTTTGGAGGACTAAAGACAGTTTTTTACCCTGAACAGTTTGTCATCTGAGGGATTCCAAGTATAGCAGAGGAAGAAGCATTTCCAAGTTTTTCTTATTTTTCAGTCTAATGCTTGATCAGACATAATATTGTGGGTTCATTGGGCTAGTCTTAGTATTGCTTGAGTTTGTTGCTTAAAAGCAGCATGCTAGTGAGCAGTTTGAATATAAAGATGGAAAGCTGATATTCTTAGGAGTGGTTCTTTTTTTTTTAAATTTATTTTTTTAATTTTATTTTAATTGTTCAAGTACAGTTTTCTGTCTTTTACTCCCATCCCAGCCCACACCCCCAGCCCTTCCCACCTCCCTCCCATTTCCACCTTCCCCCGCCTTGTTTTTGTCCATGTGTCCTTTATACTTGTTCCTGCAAACCGTTCCCCTTTTCCCCTGAAATTCCCTCCCCTCTCCCTTCTGGTCACTGGTCAGCCTGTTCTCTATTTCAATGTTTTTGGTTATATTTTGCTTGCTTGTTTGTTTTGTTGATTAGGTTCCTGTTAAAGGTGAGATCATATGGTATTTGTCTTTCACCGCCTGGCTTATTTCGCTTAGCATAATGCTCTCCAGTTTCATCCATGTTGTCGCAAAGGGTAGGAGCACCTTTCTTTCTGCTGCATAGAAGTCCATTGTGTAAATGTACCATAGTTTCTTGATCCATTCATTTACTGTTGGGTACTTAGGTTGCTTCCAACACTTGGCTATTATAAATTGTGCTGCTATGAACATCGGGGTACATAGGTTCTTTTGGATTGGTGTTTCAGGGTTCCTAGGATATAATCCTAGCAGTGGAATTGCTGGGTCAAAAGCAGTTCCATTTTTAGTTTTCTGAGAAAATTCCACACTGTTTTCCATAGTGGTTGTACCAGTCTGCAATCCCACCAACAGTGCACTAGGGTTCCCTTTTCTCCACAACCTCTCCAACACTTGTTGTTTGTTGCTTTGTTTATGATGGCCATTCTGACCAGTGTGAAGTGGTATCTCATTGTGGTTTTAATTTGCATCTCTGTGATAGCTAGTGATACTGAGCATCTTTTCATGTGTCTCTGGATCCTCTGTATGTCCTTCTTAGGAGTAGTTCTGGTGGAGATTGGATTGTACAACTTCGATTTTAGGAGAGTTTGGAGCTTTACCATGGAAGAACTGAGAACCAGTTGTGTTCCAACTGAGGGAGTGTGACAAGCAACACATGACAGATTTGTTATATATTTGAGTTTATTAGATCTCTTCCTCATCAATTTTTTAAAAAACAATATCCTAATAGGAAAAATGAATAAAGGACACAAACAGAGTACCATACATAAGAAATGAAAATGATTTATAAATATTTAAAAAGTGTTTGTTCTCATTATGAACCAAAGAACTACAGATTAAAATGAGCAATCCTTTTTAATCCATCTTATTGATGAAGATAAATGTAGAAATGTCTAGTGCTGCCAAAAGATGATGTGGTTACCCTCATATTGTGCTGGGGAGTTTGAACAGAGAGCTTTTTCGCATAAGTATCAAGATCTTTAAAAAGTTCATGTTCTTTGATTTAGTAATTCCCCTTTTAGGGAGTTATCTCAAGGATACATTTAGAAGGAGAACATTCATCAACACTCACTTATTCTATGTTGCAAAACGTTGCTACAGCTTCCCTACAATTGAGGGTGGTGATTGGTGGGCAGTTGTATTCTCTGGCAGTGGAGTGCGAGAACAAAGGCACGAAACAGTATGAAACAGCCTAATATAGTGGAAACTCTACAAGCAGTTTAGTGTTGCTGGAATGTAAAGAGCAAAGATGGCATGGCAGTTCCTGAAAAGGTTGATGGTGGCCAGGTCACGAAGGATCTGATGTGCTAGGCAAAGAAGCTTTGATTTTAGTCTCTTTTGGTAGGTGGTCTACAAATATTCTTGCTTATGCTCTTTACTCCATAAAAAAGTTGAGGATATACCCTAATATATGTTTACTCATACATTGTAACAAGTACTATTGTGCTAATGTCTTCTGTATATAGGAGCTGCCAAAAAACAAAAACTTAAAGGAATCAACTAAAAAACATATAAATTGTGCTAATATTTCCTTTTCATACTCCAGTGATTTGTTTTATGCACCTCTTACAAGCAAGCATTCTACTTTGGAAGTTGGGAGCCACTGAAAATTTTAAGCAGAAGAAGTATACTGGTAAATTTCTAGATCATTTTGCTGGGATATAGAAACATGATAATGGTAGGTATGGGAGTAAGCTGAGAAGGGCAGGGATGTCAGGGGTAGAGTATGGTGTCTATTAGAAAGTGAAGTATAGTCCAGAAAAAAATTGATGAGGCTGTTTTCAAGATATCTCTCTGTCACTGAAGGGAGTCATTTCACTCAGTACGAAGTAGTGCTAAACAGATGGGTAGGATTTAGGAGTTCTGTAGTAAGAGATTAAAGGAGGATATTCTTTTTTAATTGAGATATAATACAATTACCTAATTCCAGAACATTTACCCACTACCCCCAAATGAAAAGAAACCATGCTCTAATTAGCAGTCATTCCCTATTCCTCTCCCTCCCCCTAACTTCTGGAAACCATTAATCTACTTTCTGACTCTGGATTTGTCTATTCTGGACATTTCATGTAAATGAATCCATACAGTATGTGGTTTTTTAAAAAGATTTTATTTATTTATTTTTAGACAGAGGGGAAGGGAGGGAGAAAGAAAGGGAGAGAAACATCAATGCGTGGTTGCCTCTCACACGCCTCTCACTGAGGACCCAGCCCGCAACCCAGCCTGCAACCCAGGCATGTGCCCTGATGGGGAATTGAACCGGCGACCCTTTGGTTTACCGGCCAGTGCTCAATCCACTGAGCCACACTGGCCAGGGCCAGTATGTGAACTTTTGTGTCTGGCTTCTTTCATTTAACCTAATGTTTTCAACATTCATTCATGTTGTACCATGTATAAGTATTTTATCCCTTTTCAATATTCCATTGTATGGATATACCACATTCTGTTTAATATCTAGGAGTGAAATTGTTGGATCATATGGGAACTCTTTAACTTTCTCTTTTCTATAGCAGCTGCACCGTTTTACATTTCCACCAGCAATGTATGAGGTTCCAGTTTCCCTGTGTCCTCACTAACACTTGTTATTGTCTGTCTTTTTTATTTTAAAAGAGGAGGTTTTTGAAGTTCAGAAAAATCAGGGAGGGTTTTGTGGAGGAAATGGAACTTGGCTTATGCATAATTCATATCCAGTGTGCAGATAGACAGACACTGTAAGAAACAAGGACTGGTAAAACAGCCAGATGGGTACAAATCATTCATGTACTTTTTAAAAATTACATATTCAGTCAAGAAATATAGTATTTATTGAGCCAGACTTGTTCTTTGTGAGGCATCTCTAGCCAGGTCCATGACTTAGTCTTCCCAGCCACTGAAGCATTCCGAGGGAGCAGACCACGTGTGCTGTCCCCATTCTCCCACCTCTGTCCTCCTCTGAGTCTAGTAGGGTGTGGCTTCTGCTCAGACCTTGGCTTTTGCCAAGATAACCAGTGACCTTCTTAGTTGGAGACCTTAAGTTTTTACCTCACTTAACTGCTGCGTTGGGCACCTTTGCATAGTCCTTTCTTAAGACCTTTTCCTCAGTTGCCTTAAGTTACACCAGGCTGTATTTGGTTCTCCTTACAGCTTACGCATTGAGCTTTCTAATTATTCTTCATCATTCTTTCTTAGCTTATGCCTTACATGTTTTGCTCTTTGGGGTTCTGTTTCTACTTTTTTGTTTTACTCTTGTGTGCAGTCTCTGGGAAATCTCATTTTTTCCCCATAGTTGTAGACTGTGTGCCCCGTATTCCTGTATCTGTAACTGTTGTTTCACTTCTCTCTGGGTTACAAACCACCTAGCCACCTCTGTGTTACACATCTCCAACTGGATGTCTCACAGCTACTTCTAATTTAACATGTTAAAAATGAACCCATGATCTTTTACCCCTCTTCCTCCTCCTTTGTCCCCTATAGTCGTGAAAAGACCACCTCCACTCCTGTTCGCAGGTAGAGACCCCTGAGTCATTGTATACTCCTCCCCTCCGCATTCAGATCACTGTTCGGGGCATGCTGCTATCTCACGTTCCCAGGCAGAGCGCTCCATTCCTGTTCATATGCTGTTATCATTCTGCCTCCTGATGTGTTCTGATTCAGGTAGACCTAAGCTCCTTCATAATGCTTTCTCTGAGCCCCCTGATTGAACCTGTTCTTCAGCGTTCTCATGGTGTCTACACATCTCCTTATAATCACACCAAATTATACTGTGAGGTGGTAGGCTTTATGAGGAGAGGTTCTGAGTAGGTCTTGTTCTAGAGCACAGGTGGCAAATGCAAAGTCCGCTGGCCTAATCCGGCCCTCCACCTTGTTTTATTCAGCCTGGCACTTTGTTTCTACCCGGCGCAGCACTGAGCTCCTTGCCCCTAGTTAAGGAGTACAGTCCTAAAGTTACATTTGGCCCTTTGAAGGCAACTGGGAGGCTGATGTGGCCCCTGGTGGAAATGAGTTTGACACCTCTGCTCTAGAGTGTGACCTACTCTAAGGTGAAGCCTTTCTGGTGTTGGCTGATCTACAGTGTTAATGTGATTTCTTTGCTCTTGCAGAGATGGAATTCCAAAATGCTCCTACCTCCTTCCCCCAGAACCATTCGACCTCTGGTGATTTTATTTTCCTCTCAGCCTTGTAGCATCTTCTATCTTATAAACCCCAGGTGGGCTTGCCCTGTGCCTTTATAGCCTATCCCCTCAGCCTGGCAGCGGATCCTCCCAATAGGTTTCTGGGACCTCGCCCCTCCTTTCACAGCTCCTTCTTCTTCAGTGTCTTACCACTCAGATTCTAGCCACATTCAGACTGCTGCTTCTTGGGCTCACCGAGGCCCCTCTGTTCTGTTTGGGTTCTGGCTTTCTGTGCGCCGATTGGGAAATTCTCTCTAACAGAGAACTGGTCAGTTGTAGGGCTCACTTCAAGTTTCCCATCTCTCAGGGGTTGTAGCCTCACACTGCCTCTTATCTCCAAAAAACAGTTGTCTTGTCTATTCTGTCGGTTGTGTAGTTTTATGGCAGATGGTGAGTCTGGTACCTGTTACTCCATCATGGCTGGGAGCAGAAGTCTACTATGATTACTTGCTTATGTGACTGCTTCATGAAAGCATCTTACTCATAGTTACATACCTAGCATCTGGCACATAGTAGGTAACAATAAAGGTTTGTTGGGTTAACCTAAAGATAATGCTGGAAATAGCACCACGTTGGAATATACATGTTAAAGAGAATCATTCTTTCCTACTCTGATTTTCAATCTTAGCCCATTAATGGGCACTGCACTTCCCAGGAGGGAATAATATTTGGAAGGACATTTTTGCTCTTTTTTTCCACCTTTACTCTGACTGTCTTCATGAATGGAGGACTGATTTTTCTGATTGGTGAGACTGGAAAAGAGTCCTGTTGTGTGGAGTGGCCAGTCTTCAGGATTCACATGTGTTCTCTCCCTGCCGTGTTCTGGGTAGCTGGTCTGCCCATGCTAGGACAGCCTGCTTTTGTCCAGTGGGGTAAGTTTCATTCAGCATGGGGAAGTATTAGAAAGCCCATTTCGATTGTGCATCTAAGCTTTGTTCTCTAGTCTTCTTATCGCTTCTTATAAAGATAGTATTTTTATCTCCATCTACCTCTCACTACTATGTTTTATGTTTTGTAATTAATCCCAAACACTGGGTGGGAGAGATTAATTATCACCCTCAAACCACACAGAGACTACATGTGGGACAAGGACAGCTCCTGGTTGGACAAGAGGTCTTTTCCCCCAGTACTCATTCTCTTCTTGATCTTATCAAAATACAACTGTTTGTATTTGCCTCTGGCAGATAGAAGGCACCAAAACTCACTTTGGTTGCCCTTTGGTTGTACTTTGAGGGCTGGCTGTAGCCCCTCTTGTAGCAGACTAAGTGGTTTCTTCTTCCTTTAAGAGAATGTATTTTGAATGTGCATCGATCTTATCTTCAGGAGAAAAACATTTTCAGGAGACTTTTTAGGTGGCATTATATCCCTGCTCTTGTATCTGTTGGGCATGCAATTTAAGGTGGATGACTAATGAAATATATCTCATGAGCCTTCAGCAGGAACTTTCTCCTGCCAAACTGTCCTATATTCTTAACTACATTGCAGTACAGGAAGGTAATAAATTATTAATCCTAAATCTGTCTCCTTGGATTGTAGGATGGTGACTTGAGTACATGGCAGCTGGGGGAAGGTAGAGTGTTCTGGCTATTAACACAAACCATGCAAGCTATTTGATTCTAAACTTTAGCTAACATTGAGCAAGTCTGCAGTATCTTGTTATATCACAGTTTAATTGAGCTAAGACCAATCAGAACCCTCTAATTTTGCCTCTCTCCCAGTGCAATGAAGTAACTCTCTCTTGCTTACATACTTTTTAGTAAAAGATAATCATCTTAAGTCCTTCTCTCTAACTTGGAAAACTATAATTTTGTTGGATTCTTTTTGCCTTTTAGAAACGTTATGCAAAAATAAACATTTCCTAACAAAGTGAAGAGGGATAAGAAAATGGCATAATTGGTCAATAAATCCAATTCAATTTAAAAACTTTCTTAAACTCACTTTCCTCAGGAATTCCTCAAGGGAGGAAATAATAAGATAGTGGAGGAGTTTGTTAAAACAAAATAATATTTGCAGGGCCAAAGCAAGGCCTTTTGGCTTATTTTGGAGATTGTATAAAAATCTTGCTAATTAGACCCTGGCTGGTGTGGCTCAGTGAATTAAGTGCTCGCCTGTGAATTGAAGGGTCACTGGTTTGATTCCCGGTCAGGGCACATGCCTGGGTTGTGGGCCAGGTCCCCAGTTGGAGACATGTGAGAGGCAACTGATTGATGTTTTTCTCTCTTTCTTCTTCCCTTCCCTTCTCTCTGAAAATAATGAAATAAAACCTTTTTGTAAATGATTTTATTTATTGGAACAGTTTTCAATTCAAGGCAGTATGTGGAATTGGCAAGAATATGACCAAGAACTATGTGTGTGCTTAGTGTTTGGCCATTTTTTATGAGGTGAGCAGTATTGAAGAATTTTAGTCAAAATGCATAGCTCTTGGTTTAAGGGCTTGCATTTTGAATTTTCTTTCTGATCCTTTAGTCCAAGAGCTTCCTTAAAGAATGTCAGCCCATGTGGTTAAGATCCTTTAGCCACTTTTGGTTCCAGACACTACTGGGTTAAATTTTAGAGAGAAGTTAAGACTTGGTCTTGATCACCTGCCTACTTACCATCTGATCAAGAGGCAGAAGGCAGAGCGGCCAGGTGTATGGAGCGTGCACTCTGAAGTCAGACAGGCCTGAATCTGGGCCCTGGTTCTATTGTATACTGGTTGGTCTTCCTGAAACCCACCTTGCGTCAGGCTCCTCACCTTCAGCATGAGAAAGACAGCGCCTCTCATGGGATCATTGTGAGGATTAAATAAAATATTCACGCCAAGTGCTTAACCTACTTCCAGGTGCAAAATAACAGTTCAGGAAATGTTAGCAATAGTCATTATAATATGATAATGTAAAATTCTCTTTGGTTAAGCTCTTGTCTAATTCCAAGATTACCCAGTGGGCAGCAGGTTTGAGGTCTTTGCTGGCTTCTTTAAAGCCCTGTTATGTCAGTCCCTCCCAACATTTAAAAAGATTTTTAAAAAAGATTTTATTTGTTTATTTGTTTTAAGAAAGAGGGGAAGAGAGGAAGAAAGGGAGAGAAACACCGATGTGTGAGAGAAACATTGATCAGTTGCCTCTTGCACATGGCCTGACCGGGGACTGAACCTACAACGCAGGCCCTGACCAGGAATCGAACTGGTGACCTTTTACTTTCAGCACAACGCCCAAACAACTGAGCCACACTGGTCAGGGCTGTCCCTACATTTTTTAAGTATAGCGTAGGCAACCTGACCTTTCTGCATTATCAGGAAAAACTAGACCTCCATTCATACAGCTTTACCGGCATGAGGTTCACTGAAGCCCATGACCGAGGGAGCTGTGTTGTGCATTTTCCATAACTGTAACATGCCACTGAGGAGCTCGACTGGCTGCGTGTTCATCCTTCAGCCAAGGATACTTTTCCTTTGGAAGGCAACTCTGTCCTGCTGCCAGGACACCACCTGGTCCTCAGCCCTGGCTCACTTCTGCAACATTGATGCTATGTCTGTGCTTTATTAGCAAAGCTTTGTGCTAGGCCAGGTTAGCTCCATCTTTTGGTCGGCACAGTGTTTTGACTAAAGCTGATTCATTAGTACTTTTGGGTTTTGTGTCAGAAGTAGCTTGTAGAGTTAGTCCCTTCTTTCCTTCAAAACATATTTACTGGATGCTCACAACCTAGGCATCAGGAATGCAGTGGTGAGTAAGGTGGACATGGTCTTTGTCTTTGTGGAGCTGGCAGTCTTCGATTCCTTTATCATTCCTAGGGAACAGAAGTTCTCTCCGAGAGGAATGATGCCACTGATATCGAGGTTTCCTCCAAAGAGGCCGAGGCCTCTCTAGGACCCCAAAGCAACTCAGTGACGGAGACCCACTCTGCTTGCAGAATCCTAGGACTATGGGAGAGTCGGCCATTTGATGTCTCAAGCCGGTCTCAATAGAGTAACCTTCTGCTAAGAATTATGTAGGTGAAGCCCTTGTCTACAATATAGTATTTCAATCCAGCCCATTCTCTCCACCACTAATAACCCAGATTCCTGAATAAGCAGTGAGAGTGGTTATCTGAAGATTTGGGAAAAGTCCTCCAGCTGCAGCCTTGGCCCCTGTTTTGGAAGTATGTGTCCTCTGTTGACTTCATGGATTTTAGATCCATCCAGCCAGTCAGCTCATGGAAATCTTTTCTGCATCAGGGTGCTTCTGCCTTTTTGGCATCAGGTTTGAGGGGAACAGTTCCAATGCTTAGCATCTGACACACACCAAATTATATAAATCCTGAACTTCTTTGGTCAGTCACAAAAGGAAGCTGTAAAATACACTAAGATAAGATAGAATTATAATATCCCTGAACGGTGCACTAACCATCACAGATGCTGCCCTAGGAGATACAAAAGCAGAGAAGAATGCTGGCCAGGGCCTATCTGAAACTCCAACTGCAGACTCTGCAGTCCCTAAGGGTGGGTGCCCAGTGTAGCTCACTCCAATTCCCCACTTTAATCTCTCCCAGCAAATGACAGGATTTTAAAAATGCTCTTTTTCTTCCAACTGGCTTAACATTGATAACTTTGATTCTAAACCAGGTACCATATATGAGTTTGCAATAAATGTGTGTTTGTAGATTCTCTCTTTTAAGTAATGAGGAGAATGACTAGTATTACAGACCCAGGAGATGAGGAGTTTGTATTGACTTGGCTTTACTTCTGTAGCTCTAATTTGAGGTTCAGGTTTAAAAGTTTAAAGGACTGCCATTCTGCCTGTTAAGAAATGGCCTCTCTCTCTTTTTCTCTCTCTCACTCTCTCTCTCTCTCTCTTTTTTTTTTTTTTTGGTAACAATGTTTATTGTTCTTAACTGACTCAGCTGGAGGCTTATGGAAGTGGGCCTGGTAGAATGAGTGAGTCTTAATCAGAACAAATGAAGCAGCCTTGTAGAGAGGTGTAGAGTCATATTCCATTTCAGAAAGCTGAGTAATCTGTATCCTGCTGGGTCAGTTTGTGGCTTTTGGCCTGAAGCAAAACAGCCCCCTGTGCTGAAGCAGTGTGAGCTTTGCTCCTACCTGTGCTTTCCACTTCATCAGTCTTTTCACTGCTTGTTTTCAAAATCGCTCTCAGCTCTGTTCCGCAGAGCATGCTTCTAAGCCGCACCCTGACATTTCTCACAGTGCACTTTTCAAATCACTGGGTGCATTTTCATATTACCCATCTGTGAAAGGTTAAGTGTGGGTGCTTGGCCTCTAAGCTCAGGTAAGAAGCCCTGGAATGGGGTTATTGCCCAGGATGGTCAAGGCAGAAGCAAAAGTTTTCTGGCCTTTCCATGGAGACTTTGCTGACAAGCATACCCTCCTTTCCTTTCCCAAGCTGTTTTGATTGAGCTGTTTTCGCCTCCACTCTCATATTTCATGTGGGGGTTGCTGTCTTGGCAGCATGGCTGCTTCTGTCAGTGGGGAGGAAGAGGTAAAGATGAAGGCCCTCTGTGCATTGATGTGTTTGGGGGGGGTGGTTCTGTGTGCCTACAGGGAGTGTGTGTGTATGTGTGAGAGACATACACACATATACATACATACCAAGATACATTTCGATATCCTTATGTCCTATAATTAAGGTTGCTTTTGAGGCAGCAGAGAAATATTGCCATTTTGCAGATGAGGGTAAGGAAGGCCAGTTTCTCTCTGGTTAGAAAGAGCCCATACTAGGTAATTTGGAAGTCTGAAGTATTGACCATTTTGCCCAAATTTTTATTCCTGTCAGTAGTATGTGTGAATTGCAATTAACTTGAAAATGGAGCTATAAGAGAAGGATAACATACAGGTACCTGTCATAAAAATGAAGTCTATTAAAAGCCATACATCTGTAGTAAATAAACCAAACAATACTAAAGTATCTGAATGTCAGTGCTGCATTATACCAGTGACTTTAACTAAAATACATGTTTCTAATATTTGTATCCCTGGTTCTTTATATGTGTTGTCTCGCATTCAGTCCCTTAAAATATGCTTACTGAATTTAAATACCTTCTTTAGGATGCTTAATTCAAATCACTTAATGATAATTAATATGCAGATGTTATGCACACATGGTAGATACATTCAATTCAGGTCAACAAACTCCGTCCCCATCTAAATAAAACCTAGTTCCTGCCATCTGAGAGTTCACCCTGTAGAGGCAGAGATAGATGTAAAAAAACATAAAGCAGCGTGATCAATTCCCAGATGCGCTCTGGGAGCACAGAGAGTGGGGTAGGGACGTGCTGAACCCTGTTCTAAAGCAGGCTGGTGAGACCAGGGATATTCTGATCCCTTTGAACTTCCTCCTCCCAGATTTGTTTGGAACGGTTTTTAACCTGCAGAGCTCTTTTCACTTCTTTACCTCAGAGGGATGGGTAGAGGGAAGAGTATGTATAGCTCTGTAAAAACTAGAGAATAAGAGCCCTAAGGAAATTATTTCTGTACAGATACAGATTGACTTTGATTTCATTTAAATAAACGGGCTCTCCAAAATTCTAAGAATACTAGCTACTCACACAGTTTTGCTTTCATTTACACACAGATGAGAAAGCATCTGTAGCTCTGCGTTTTATTTGCTATAAGCAAAAAGTTGTTTGAGATATTTAAGTGTTCGAAGCTTGGTTGTATTGAGTCCTCACATGTCCCAGTTCAGCCCACTGCAGGGTGGTTTTTTTTTTTTTTTTTTTTATGACACTTACATAATGCTCCAAAAAGAGATTTTTAATGGATAAATTGACATAAACTTTTCCTCTATTGGCCATATCTGCTGAAATAACACATCATGGTTTGCTGTATTATTTCCTCCCAAGCTTACTGCTATTTTATTTAATTTACATATTTCTACTGCAGTCCTCTAAATGGCCTTCTCTTTAGAAACAACAAAATCAGTCAGAAAAAAGAAAAGAGGGAAGAGAAGGAAAGGAAAGAAAGGAAGGAAAGGAAGGAAAGAAAATCTTCCCAAAAGACAAAACAGTGCTCTGATTGAAAGTTCACTGTGTGGGTTTCAAAAGAAGGTTGCTGTGATTGTGGTGAATGCAAATGATTTATTAGCGCTGCAGCCAGAGGCAGCAGTCAACTGCGGGCTGATGACAGTCCCATCTACAGGGGCTATACAGGGAACTGCTAGATTCATGACATCATATCTAGATACTTTTCTCTTTGGAAACAAAATTTTCCTTTTAGTGCCATTTTTATGTGCAGGCCAAAGTTTATCTGTTATCATTTGATACCTGTGATTTTTAAAATACAAAAACAGTGTTACATAGAAAGGTGTGGGTTCCTTCATGCTGTGGCTTGGAGGCGTGCTCTCGTTGCTGACAGCATTCTCCGGAGTCTTTTAGTCATAAGGTGGTGGGAGAAAGAGCGAAGCAGGAAATTCTGAGTATGTCACATGTAGCAATGTAACCCCTAGTTACAGTGGGTTTTTTTTTTTTTTTTTTAAAGTACATGGCTAAGTCATTTGCCTTTAATCTGCCTTTAAATATTATAAAGCCCTTGATGACTGGATCATTTCTGAGCAGGTGAGTTCATGGTAGGAGAGCTATTTCCAGCTATACCAGTGTTTTGAATAATACGCTCCCTTGTAACTCAGTTGTGAAAATGGCTTTGGAATAAGCCTTAATAGATAGGTCTTTTGAAATTTAACAGTAACTGTATCCAGTTAATGTAAACTTTTGACTAATAAGTATCAGTCAGGTAGACGCTAAGGGTGTAGGATTATACTAGACTGGTTTCCATTTTGTCACCTAGGTGACTAGCATTTTGAGGGTTGTTTTTCCCCCTCTTTCTTCTCATCATTACTCAGGAGATGGGAAATTGAATGAATCTAGGTGTCATCAGTGATGGATGGCTCTTTGCTGAGGTGAACTGGGAGGCTATTCTCCACCCACCGATGCTTTGTTCTATGATGAAAGCATATCTTGCTTGTGAGTGAAGCTGAGTGGTCTGAAATAGATAGCTCAAGGAACTGAAATTTGATTGGTCCTTTCTTGAGGAAAGATTGCTTTTGAGATTTGAAAGGATTTTGCAGTTTAATGTTTAGGCAGGAAAGGCTTTTTCCTAGCTGATCACATGACTCAGTTGTCTCCTCCTAATCCACTGAGCTTTTTGTCAGTTTCTTTCTCTGCACATCTTCATCATACCTCCCATTCAGTGCTCTCCCCAATTTAATTTGAAAATAATTTTTTAGTTAACGAAGGACTTTGTTTTTATCTCTTGTCCCTCTCTTCTTTTATTCAAAGAAATTAATTAATATTAAGGACCTGACTCAAGTGACTAAAATTCAAGTAATTCTGTATTGGAACTGATATTTTTTGTTAGATTTTGTTTAAAAAAAAAATAACATAGCCCTGGCTGGGTGGCTCAGTTGGTTGGAGTGTCGGCCCATACACCAAAAGGTTGCAGGTTTGATCCCTCAGGGCACATGTCTAGGTTGCAGTTCAATCCCCGGGTTTGATCCCCAGTTGGGGCGCGTATGGGAGGCAGCCAATTGATATTTCTCTCTCATGCTGATGTTTCTTTTTCACTTCCTCTCTCTCAAAAATCAATTAAAAATTATCCTCAGATGAGGATTAAAAGAAATGAACAAAATAACATAAATGTATTTAAATATTGGATAAGCTTTTAAAATTAACAAATAATTCTTCGAATGTCTACTATGTGACAAGTGTTTTGGTGGGCCTATAAATTCAGAGATGCAGGCTACAACCGCAACATTTAAAGAGGGGAGGCAGAGTGTGAGAGGTAGACAAACAAATACGATCCAGTGAGAGAAACACTACGATAGAAGCATATGTAAAATATACAGAAGAGAGGAATTCTGGGATGAAGGTTCCATCAGAGAAGACTTTCTGGAAGAAGTGGTGCCTGAGCTGAAATGAAGTGTAATAACTACAAAAGTAATGGCAGCTAATATTTACTGAGCTTTTTACATGCCGGGCATTGTGTTAAGCTCTTTGCATAGCGTATCTCTTCCAACATCTATAATAATTCCACAGGTTAGGTACTGTTATGCTCTTATGTTTTCGTACATGAAGGAAATCTGACCCAAGGTGACACAGTAAATTGACTGGATTGAGATTCAAACCCAGTTAGTCTTATTTCAGGTGCCAAAGTCTTAACCAGACTTGTAGGGTGGGGGCCACAAGATGGAGTAAGATGGAATAAGGGTATTGATCTTGATATGGGGTTTTCTTTTGAAAACAAGTTTTTAAGCTCAGTCTTTTGAGGGATCTGTATGAACCTCAACTGAATATATTTTCTCATTAAACAAAGATTAAATGAGGGTAGTTTTCATAGTTCTTTTAACCTTGAAAGTATAGTTATTCTGCCTTAAGTAGGTAGATTAAAAGAACATTTCTGTCTTCTTTTGCATGTAAATATGGCCCTCTTTTTTGGAGACGTTATTGTATTATTTTTCTCTTCATCAGTTAGCCCCAATCTAGTGCCTTTGAGTTTTCTTTGTAACAGTCTTATAGGAGAGGACTCAATCTTCTAAGTATTCTTTTTTTTTCTATTTGTCTATTCCTTGTTTTTTATTCTTTTTTAATATATTTTATTGATTATGCTATTACAGTTGTCCCATTTCTCCCCCATCATTCCCCTCCACCCTGCACACCCCCTCCCACCCACATTCTCCCCCTTTAGTTCATGTCCATGTGTCATAAGTTCTTTACCTTCTACATTTCCCACACTATTCCTACCCTCCCCCTGTCTATTTTCTACCCACTGTCTATGCTACTTATTCTCTGTACCTTTTCCCTCTCTCCTCCTCCCACTCCTCTGTTGTTAACCTTCCATATGATCTCCATTTCTGTGGTTCTGTTCCTGTTCTAGTTGTTTGCTTTTGTTTTAGGTGTGGTTGTTAATAGCTGTGAGTTTGCTGTCTTTTCACTGTCATATTCTTCTAAGTATTCTTAACTAGAGAAGTGTTGCAAGACTCAGGTTTTGTAACCAATTCATTGGAAACTGTCTTACCCCTACCCCCACCCCCCGCCCCCGTGTCTGTAGACAAATGAGTTAATGTGAATAGTGTCTGAGAGGTATCTGCTGAGCAGCTAGTTCCATAGGGAGTTTGTCTTTGATCAGAATGGTCTTTGGGAGAAATGGAAAGGTTATGGTAAAGGGAAAGGAGTCAGACTGTGGATACAAAGCCTACTTATTCTTGTCTAGCAGTTAGCTTAGTTTCAGCAAATCACCTACACCATACCATTTAACGAACAGTACTCTGAAAGCTAGGCACACAGCAAAGGCGATGAATAGTAATTATTTTCTTTTCAAAGGACTGCTTTGTAAGGTGGCTGCCACCTTTCAATCTAACCTATGTGCAGTTGAGGAAAAAAGTGTTGGCCCTTTTGAAAAGGAGAGAGGGCAGTGGTTATTACCCTGGCTTTTTCCAAACTTCATAATACCCGATTGTGCGCTTTAAAGGATTTAGTTACCTCCTCTGCCTGGCTTTCTGAATAGGCTAACCCCTGAGGGAGTGAACTGGTGCAGAGAGTAATATGGAACCATTTTTGTATTTGTTTATTAGTGGGTGTGCAGGTGACAGACATGCTGACAGTCAAAAGGAAGGTGAAGGGTGCCCCCTGGGTGGTTTGTTTTTGAACAGTTCCTGTGAGTTGATTTTGGGGTTGATAATAAGCCTGCTTGTCTCATTTTCATATGGCAGCCATGTTGGCCAAGGCCAGCTGTGTCTGAGAGAATGAGTACTTTTGATGATAGCCACAGGAAGACAGATGGTGCGCAGCCAGAGTTCAGTCACTGGCTTCACCAGATTGAAGGCTTCTGTCCTATTGCTTGATAATAGTTTATTATAGGAAAGCCTTGAATGGATTCATGACCATATTATAAAATTGTATGATTTCAAGAAAAGAATTTTAGTTTCAATGAATGTTAAAAGTAGGTACACATTTTGCCTATAAAATGTCCTAACCGTGTATTATTATTTTCTACAGAAAGTTGGTTCCCCTTGCTACCACCCTGCACCTCCTGCCCTGGGAAAGAATATACTGACTGCTCTTTTTCTTTTGGAATAATATTAGTGGGGTATTCTCTCTACCTCCTTTCCCACCATTTCAGCCCTTCCACTGGGATACAATTTGATGAATTTGGTTAAAGCGTGAATTCCCAAGGACCTTAACAATATGGCTCCTAAGATGGGGGCATTCTGTCTGTGCTTTCTGCTTGGTTGCCAGCCAGCAGTTTCCAGGTTAGCTGGAGAAGTCAAGCTTGTTATCTGAGATTGAAGAATGCCAGAGGCAACAGCACTACCTCTTAAATAATTCCATAGTTTTTCATAGCTTTCTAAAAGTATTTGGTGAATTTCCTTCAAGCCATGATTCATATAGACTTTTCAATGCTGTTGCTTGGAATTATGAAACTTGGTCTAGATTTTGTGCTAGATTTATTAGAATTCTGCCTTTTGAGAGGTGGTAAAGATAAGTAAGCATTGCTAGTTCCAGAGCCTCCTGTTTTGGGGATCCTTCACATAATACATATGGGAGCCCTGTTGTTACTGGGCAGGGGGCCTGGCCCTGACCTGGTCTGCCTAGGGCCAGCTGGTGGTGCATAGGTTCTTGACTTGGTGTGGGAAAGATTTCAGAACACGAGTCCAGGTGACTATGAGAGAACGTTTATTAAAGCTGGGACTGTGAAACAAGGAACGGCTTAGCATAGAAGAAGCAATGGGAGAGCCTAGGCTGGGCTGCTTAAGCTCTCTGGGAAGTCAGAGAAAAGGTGGCCTTGGGGACAGGTTCAGGAGATTATCCTGGGACAAGCTGCCAGTTGCTCATTGCCTTAGAGTTTAGGAGACGTGTGCCTGTGGGGAAGTGTGGAGAGCAGGATGAACTGAGATGGTGTCAGTCCTGTCAACTGACAGCCATATTTAGAGCATGTTCCGTAAAGCAGTGACTCAGAGGGTTGATACAGTCTCTAGAGCATGTGTGGTACAACGTGGTCAACATGTTCTTATCTGAAGGGTCACACTGTCCTCTCAGAGCATGTGCAGTAGAGCGACATAAACCACTTGCGCCTACCGAGGTTGCACAAAACAACGTGCGTTAATCAGAAGCTGATACTACGTTGCGTTGTACAAGAGTGTATAAGCAGAGGACTTCAGACCCGTGCATGATGCATCCGGAGAGTGAGTCCCCTTGGATGTGCTGCACATTCCACCTCTAGAGAAAGCTCCACCACGATCGTGTCTCTCTGACTCTGCCTGTTGCCTGCCCAGCTGCCTCCCCAACCCAGGCCTGATCTGAAGTGTTGGGACCTGGGTTTGTTATTCCCCAATTCTCTTGTGCGATATTGTTACTGATTGTTTCTGAGTGTTATCACTATTGATTAATTGTTACCGATTGAGATTGAACCTGCATCAATAAAAGCTGAATGAGTAGTGTAGTAGTCACCTTTGTTGGCTCATGGTTATTCCTTGGTGCTGATTTTGTCTGTACAGCTGGTGGCCATATAGGTGGTCCAGAGCTTCTGGTTTGTGACAAAGGCTGGAGGCTGGCTTATAGGACAGACCTTGGAGGGGATATTCATAAGGTTAGAGTATTTCTCGGGACAGGAAAGAAGAGGAGAAAGGGAATGGCTCTGGCTGCTCCCCAGCCCAGGTAGGGTCTTTTGTCTTGAGGCTTTTATCTCTCCCCTGCAGGTGGGAATCTTAGGGGAGGTGTGAGGGGAGGGTTTCAGCAGAATATTCATCAGTTTTCCAAGTGTGCATTTTTTAGGGATGTGGTCTCGCGTTCTCTGCTGATTGGTCAGTGCCCGGGGTCATTAGTCATTGCAGTTGGTCCTGGTGACACCCACCTGCTTTGGCTGCTTTTCTAGTCTTGGAGCTGAAGTACAACTGAGGCCTAGATGTTATCTCTAGGGAGGTGACCTTTCCTATCTGGCTGCAAATTGCTCAGCCGTTGTGTTCACATGTCTTGCCAAGGAATTTTCCTAGCTTCTTATTGTCCTGTCTCACTATAGTTTCGGCTTGGCCATGGTTTTAAAAGGAAAGGGAATGGCTCTGTCCCCTGTTCTCAACCTAAGCTTTCTATTGTGCATTCTCCCACCAACAGTGAGTTCCAGACTTTTCCACAGGGTTTTTAACCTAGGGCCCCTTTTTTTGAGGATTTAACGTGACTTTTTCTTAGGCTCTGGGAACAGAGCCAGACTATGGTGGCATGGCCAGGGAGAGGAATCAATCTAAAATTGGAGCTTATTTTCATCTTACCTGTTATCCTAGTTACATCTAGAATCCAATATTGACTCTACAAATGATTCCCTGCTTCCTCCTCTGGTGAACTCTTTTCTTGAGTAACAACAACAAAAGCAATGGAAATTAAATCTTGGAGAGGTTAAATTACTGTTCCAAGGTTAAAGTACTAGTAGATGGACTTAATCTACAGCTGAAACTAGAACTCTTGTCATCATGTCTTTTAACTACTTAAGACAGTTAACCACCTTTTAACTGTCTAAAAGGAAGAACTGTGATTCACTGAATGGATGAGAAAGAACTGTTTCCCTCCCATATTTTTATTATTGAACACATAGTGGAGCAAACATTAAGTAATAGTTAATATAAATAACTCAGTTAAGGTCCCACTAATTAAACATGTGAAACAAGAGATCACAGAACCTTCTTCCCTTATTGTCAGCTATTGGGATTAATTTTCTTAGCAGCATTGTAGACAGCTAACCTCCCCCAGAACTCACAGCTCTTTTACACCTGGCCACTAAGTGCTCCTGACCATTTGTCCTCTCAGGCTCGATTCCCTTGGGCTAAGACAAAGGATTAAAATTGTCAGATAAGATTCACATGAATTAAAGATCTCAACTATGACTAAATTTCAGTAATAATTTTTAAAATATTTTAATCTATTTTTTAGAGAGAGGGGAAGGAAGGAAGAGAGAGAGGGAGAGAAACATCTATGTGAGAGAGGAACATCAATCGGTTGCCTCTCATATGTTTGCTCCTCGACCGGGGACTGGACCTGCAACCCAGGCGTGCACCCTGACCGGGAATTGGACCCAACCAACTGAGCCACACCGGTCAGGGCTAGTAATAATTTTTAACAATACAGCAGTCAAGAGGTAGAAGTGAGCCCTGGCAGGTGTGGCTCAGTGGGTACATGCCAGCCTGTGGACTGAAAGGTTGCCAGTTTGATTCCCAGCCTGGGCATATGCCTAGGTTGTGGGCCAGATCCCTGGTTGGGGCATGGGAGAGGCAATCAATCGATGTCTCTTTCTCACATCGATGCTTCTCTCCTTCTTGTCCCCTCTCTCTTAAAGTAAACAAATAAAATCTTTAAAAAAATTTTTTTAAAGAGGTACAAGTGAAGTGGGAGAGTCTGGAACATCCTTATGAATCCCCCAGGTTTTCTTTTCTTCATTGAGCATGTTCTCTCCAGTCAGAGTCATGGGTGAGAATTCCAACTGAGGCTTCCAGGTCACCTCATAAAGCAGGGAGTGTTTGGGTTATGAAACGTTCCTTTTATACTACCAGATGTTTGTGTAGCTTATGTGACTTCCTCAGGGAGCTGTGGAAGCAAGAGAAGGCTTGTGCAGGACAAATCAGTCTTGTAGCTCCCTGCTTTTATCTCGTCTTTCGAAGACCAGGATTTAACCAGAGCTATTAGCAACAGCTAGGAAATTAGAATTTTTTGCTACCTTCCCTTCGACCTTGTAATCCCCATAAATCCCATTGACCATTTCCCCTAATTCTACATCTGTTCCCTGAAAACCATTGTTAAGACATGGTTGTGATTTGCCTCAAAACTTTCACCATTTTATACCAAAGATGGATAGGCAGCAATCATGTCGTCAGTTTCTCATCATATTTTTCCATCGTCTCCTTTTTTCTCTCTGTAAAGTGCCTTAACCATTATGATTTGTGTGCGTCTGATTTGACATTGCTGTATAACTTTGTGCTTTCCAGCTCACTCTCACTTACCACCTTCCCCCTCCCCAACTTTTTCACTGTGACAAGAATCTGTGGAGTTCCTAAATCCCCTTTATACTCAGACTTGTTAGTGAAGACTTGAGAGAGAGGAATGTTCTGAGCCCTGGCTTTTTCTTGGAGAAAGACACTGTTTTCCCCTCTAGCCTGCAGGCAACGGTTGCTCATTCCATGTACGTATGAGTTTGGAGGTGGATGTGATGTCCTTATTACTCCTCACTGTCACTTCTTGAACACTACTCCTCCACTTTCATGTAAAAACTCCTGCTCTTTGAGGTTTATACCACTAATCATTACTCATCTACCAACTGTCATTCACCCCCCTTGTTTATGATGGCAGATGGGCCTCATCTCTCCATCTTGTCATCAGTCAGGATATCTTCAGTATGACTGACCTCGGTGATACCTGGCTGCCTGGTTTCCTGACTGTTCATTCTTTGGTGTTGTTGTTGCATGTCCAAGAATTTCTTTATTAGCAATAACAGGATATCACTGCCAGATCGTTATAATAGGAAGGAATTAAACAGACATTAGGGACTCTATGTAGAATGTGGCCACTTCCCAGGTACTCTTCTCTTGATGAACAAAAAGGTAACATTTTGTTTCTTCTCTCACTGGGATATTTTTTTTTTTTCAGTTACCTCTGGAATTCTTGTAAACTAACTCCTCAGTCTTCATTCTTGTCCAGTTCTTTAAACAGGTCCTCTAGGGTGCTTGGATCTTTCAGTAAACTGGGAAACTCATTCTGAATCAATGGCAACAGCTTTCCTTCAACAGCTGGTTTGGATCACCTTTTCTGGCTATGTATTTTTCAAAAACGCTCTTGCCCTTGCCAGCTAGCTCAGTTGGTTAGAGCATTGTCCTGTACACCAAAAGGTTGTGGATTGAGTTTTGGTCAGGGCATATACCTAGGTTGCAGGTTCGATCTGGCATATACCTGGGGAGGGGGCGGTGGCAGAGAGGAGGTCGGTGTGGCCAACTGATAAATGTTTCTCATATTGATGTTTCTCTCTCTCCCCCTTCCTTTCTTCTCTCTATGATCAATTAAAAAATATCCTTGTGTGAGGATTTTCGAAAAGTCAAAAATGCTCTTCTGTTCTTTAGAAGACATTTTTTGCACTCATTTTGGTGTCCTGGTCTCCAAACCACGAGACAGCTGCAAGAATAAAATGGGAGTATCTGTTTATTCTTTTAATACTTCATGCATATGCATAGATGCATTTATATGTGCCTTCATTCAGAAAGATTTTTTGAGCACCTACAGTGTAATGTGTCAGGCCTTAACATGAGAATCAGAGACACGGGGCGAAAGAAAAAAAAAAAACAAACAGACATTGTCCTGTCATCCTGGAGCTTACAGTGTTGTGAGTGGGGAAAAGACTGAGCAAATGATTATACAAAGAAATGTAACTTTTATGTATTATACTTGCTTTGAAGGAAAGGGGCAACAGGGCCCACAGAGTATATAGGAGAGAAACCTAACTTAGCATGGAGGTTTCTTTGAGGAAATGATGGTTGAACTGAGACCTCCTACTAAGGAGTTAATTGGGTAAAGAAGGGAGGCAAAAAGAGTTCCACACAGAGGACACAGCGTGTGCAGTGCAGAGCCTGTGTGCAGTGCAGAGCCTTGTTAGGGGAGGGAGCATGGTCCAATTAAGGAATGAAAGAGGACTGGTGGGTTGCAATTTGGTGAAGGAGGGAAAGCATCATACAAGATGGGGCCAGAAAAGTAGGCTGGGTCCAGATCATACGAGATCTCTTAGATTAAGGCTTTTGGTGTTTATTCTAAGAGCCCTGGGAAGCCATAAAAAATCTTGTTTATTTAAAGTTTTTAAATTTATTTTTCAAAACATTATACATTGTACATTATACAACTTCAGAGGTATAAAAGGATACTTAGTGAACAAATAAGTTTCTTACTTTAGTCTCCCAGCTTCCCAGTTTCCGTCCTAAGGCTGGCCATGCCAATCTCTTGAATATTCTTCCAAAAACAGTCTATGCATAATGTACATAAACACTTTAATCCTTTTTCCCCCAGCACAAATTGTAGCACATTATACACACTGTGCTGTGCCTTTTTCAACATAGTGTATCCTGGATATCATTTCATATCAGAATGGTACAGAATGGTCTTATTCTAGTAACTGCATGGATCTTCCTTAATTTGTTTAACCAATTCTTCTAGTAATGGATGTATAAGGTACTCCCAATATTTATTTTGTCTCAAACAACATACAGTGACTATTTTTTATATTATGTGTGATAATCTATCTGTTCGATAAATTCCAAATTTAGCTGCCTTTATTCTATAAAGGCCAAATTTTTTCCTTCAGAGCACTTAGATTAGTTTGCAGTCCTACATTTATTATTGTGTCTGTATAATCTCTGTCTTCCTCTTCCAAGTTATGAGCTCCATCAAAGCAATGCTTAGCATGAAACAGATGCTTAGTAATGTTTATTGAATAGATGAATGAATAAGGAGGTAAGGATAATATCTAGGTGAGAAATGAGGGTGCCATATTAATTAAACCTTAGAGATTATCTTTTATATCAGAAAGAAATAATTTGCATCTCTATAAAAATCAAAATATCCCTGGCTCAATGGTGTGGCTCAATGGATTGAGTGCTGGCCTATGAACCTAAAGGTCTCTGGTTTGATTCCTGGTCTGGGCACGTGCCTGGGTTGTAGGCCAGGTCAGGTCAGGTCCCCAGTAGGGGTGTGAGAGAGGCAACCACACACTGATGTTTCTTTCCCTTTCTTTCTCCCTCCCTTCCCATCTCTCTAAAAATAAATAAATGAAATCTTAAAATAAAAGTACATTCTCTTAGACCAGGACTTGGCAAACTTTCTTAAAGGGCCAGATAGTAAATATTTTATGTTTTGCCAGTCTTCAGATAACTCTGTTACAGCTACTTAACTCTGCCATCTTAGAGCAAAAGCAGCCATAAACAATGCATAAATAAATCAGTGTGACAATGTTTCAGTAAAACTTTATTTACAATAATAGGCAGCTTATGGACAATCGCAGATGGGCCATAGTTTGCTTTCCCTGGTTTACAGAATCAATAGTGATATCCTTCTTTCATTCCTGATACTGTTAATTTATGACTACTCTCTTTTTTTCTGTCATCAGTCTGACTAGAGCTTTATCAGTTTCACTGATCTTTCAAACAACCAGATTTTTGTTTCTTTGATTTTCTCTGTTCTTTGTTTGCTTCCTGTTTTATTGATTACTTTGATCACTATCTTTTCCTTTCTCTAGTTATTTTGGGTATAATTTACTCTTCTAGTTTTTACGATGAAAGCATAGATCATTGATTTTTTTAATTTTTGCTGTTAAAGTTTGCTTTTTATTTTTCCAGATCTTTTGAATGCATGTAATATATATGTACAAACAAAGTACGATCATAATATATAGCTTTTCTGCAACTTACTATTTTAATTTAATAAGGCATTGTGGGGATGTTTCTATGGCTGTACACAGTGGGGCAAAAGTAGGTTTACAGTTGTTCATATGGAAAATAATACAATGATTAACAAATAACAATGCAAGAATAAACTGTTTTGTGTATTCACGCCTATATACCTACTTTTGCCTCACCCTGTATATAGAACGCAACATGTTTTTAATAGCACATACTATTCTGTAGTAACTATTTCTATATTGATAGATGTTGAGGTTCTTCAAATTTTCACCAGTACAAACTATACTACAGTGAAATCCTCAAGCGTGAGACGTTCTCCAGGATAGAGGTACACAGAATATTTTTTATATGTAATTTATTTAATGTCTCCTCTTTGATGCCCAGAAGGAATAAAACTACTTCTCTATATTTTACCACACTAGCTTCAGTGAATAGCCCTTCCTTTGTTATGAATTTCTTACGTTGTTTAAGAGCCGAACTTTGGGAAAACGTCTTCCCACATGAGTTACATTCATAAGGTTTTCCTGTAGTATGGATTCCCTGATGTTCAACAAGTCTTGAGCTGTACCTGAAGGCTTTCTCACATTTCTTACAGTGATGGGTTTTTTTGTCCAGTATGAATTCTCTGATGTCCAATAACAATCCAGCTCTTCATAAGGACTTCCCCATGGTCATTACACTAATAGAGTTCATTTCCACTCTGAGTTTTCTGATGCCCAGCAAAGAATGTATACCTGGAAGACTTTCCACATTTACCACAGTGATAGGGTTTGTCTCCTCTCTGCACTCTTCAGTGCTGTTGAGAGTTGAGCTCTTCCTAAGGGGCCTGATGAAAGAGCTCCTGCCTCCAACCCTGTCCACCTATCCACCTGTATTCCTTAGGGTGTGGGGGTTTTGGTATTTTTGAATCAATCCTGCCTCTTTTCTTTTCTTTTCTTTTCTTTTCTTTTCTTTTCTTTTCTTTTCTTTTCTTTTCTTTAAGATTTTATTATTTATTTTTTAGAAAGAGGGGAAGGGACAGAGAAAGAGAGGGAGAGAAACATCAATGTGTGGTTGCCTCTCATGGGTACCCCCAATGGGGGCCTGGCTTGCAACCCAGCAGTGTGCCCTGACTGGGAATTGAACTGATGACCCTTGGGTTTGCAGAGTCCTGCCTCTTTCTACTTGTGTCTCATTAAACACATCTTTCCCCCAGGAGCGGCTGTACCAGAATCTTGAGATCTGAGCTGCAGTATCTTAGTGCTACACCCTTAGCCCATTTCTCAAAATTTACAAGAGCTTTTTCTTACATTTCCAGTGCCACTAGAGGCCATTATATTCAGTTTAAAAAAAAAAAAAAAGCACACAAATTTTTGAAGTAATTCCACACTGAAAGACTGATTAAACCCATGCTATCTTAAAATTGAAAAAAAAAAATAAAACAACAAAAAAAAAGAGTTGAGCTCCTCCTAAAGGCTTTTCCGCATTCATTGTACTATCATGGATTTTCTGATATGCCAACTCAGTTGAATTATCCTTGGAAGCTTTTCCAAACTCATACACTTAAAAGGCTTTTCTGCCCTGACTGGTGTAGTTCAGTTGGTTAGGCGTCATCCTGCAAACTAAAAGGTCGTGGGTTTTATTCCCAGCCAGGGCACACACCTGGGTTGCAGGCTAGGACCCCGCTTGGGGACGTACGAGAGGCAACTGATCAATGTGCAATGTTTCTCTTGCACATTGATGTTTCTCTCCCTCTCTTTCTCCCTCCCTTCCTCTCTCTCTAAAAATAAATAAATAAAATCTTCAAAACAATTTTAAAAAGGCTTTTCTGCACTATGTATTCTCTCATAATGATTAAGGTCTGCCTTCGAGCAAAGGCTTTCCCACAGTCTTTATATTTGTAGAGTTTCTGACTGGTATGAGTTCTCTGATGACTTGAAAGGATACAGTTTTTTCTGAAAGCTGTTGTCAATTCATTGAAGAGGGCTTCTCTCCAGAGTGAATTCTGTGATGATTAGTAATTGTTGAGTGCTCCTTGAGAAAGTTCCCACATTCAATAGATCTATAAAATTGCTTGTTCATGTGGCTTTTATGATTTAAAAGAAATGAGCTACTGATATAGGCTATCCCACATTCTTTACATTTATGAGACTTCTCCCTAGTATGATTTCTCTCATGGCTAATTAAGGAGGAGTTAGATTTGAAGACTTGCCCACATTATAGTGATTTTTCTCTGTGGAAAAATTGTCAGTCCTCCCAATCCAGACCAATATCGCGCATGACGGGTTTTGTTCGCTCTTCTAGAGTGGATCCTTCAGAAGTATTTTGCTTTTGGGCTGATGTCTTTGTTTCAAACTGGTACTCCTGGACTGCATAGATACCTGGCAGAACTTCTTGTACCTTCACCCAGGGCTGCAGCCTTTGCTCCAGTTGGGCAATTAATTTTGATTTGGAAGAGAGAATCCTCGTAGACACCAGATTCCCATAGTTTTCTAACATCACATTCCCTACACATGGCCCCTGAATAGCATCCAGCCAATTCTACCCAATCTGAGTAAAAGACATAGCCACATCGTCAAATGTCACTGGGCCCTGGAAATCTAGGCTCTTGGAAATCTTGGAGCCATCTGTCTCCTGAATGTTCTCCCAGGTAGGGACAGAGAATCTTGCATAAGCCAATAATAGTTCTGGAGGCTGGAAGTCCAAAATCAAGGTGTTGTCAGGGTTGGTCTTCTCCAACTGTAGGTGGAGTACTTCCTTGACTCTTCCTAACTTCTTGTGGTCACTGTCAATCCTTGGCATTCCGTGGCTTGCACCTGATTCACTCCATCTCTGCCTCTGTCATCATGTGGCATGCTCCCTGTATGTCTCTCTCGATTATGGACTTCAGACTTCTTTTCTGAAGTAAGCACTTAAACCTGTAAATGTCCCTGTAATTATTGCTTTAAGTGAATCCCATAAATTTTGATATGTTTTGTTTTATTTTTCATTTGGTTCAAAATATTTTCTAATTTTCCTCATGTACTTTCAGTCTACACTTGGCATAAATTGGTATTCAGTCAAAGACTGAAGGGGACCGTTACCTAGCTATCTGGAGCTCTTTCTCTGAGGATCTTTCTTCTTTCTGGTAGTTTGCTCCAAAATTCTAACTATCACAGGTACCCTGAACTCTCTTTCCTCAGCAGGACCTCTCTGTTTGGCTTGGGATCTCCTTCCCTGCGCCACAGTCTGGAGCTTGCTTCCATATGGAGCGCCAAGGTGGTTGTAGGGCACACCTTGTTTGTGTGCTTTTTCTTTGAGATCACAGGCCTGGACTACCTGTGGTTCAGTGTCTACAAACAGTTGTTTCATATATTTGGTCTGGTTTCCTAGCTGCTCATAGTGGGAGGTCAAGTCCTCTGGCAATTTCTCCCTTAAGGGTAGAAGTGGGGGTCACAGTACATTTTAAAAAATGAAATGTAATAGTGGCTTACAGAAAAGTGCAAGTTATTTTTATTTATGTGGACCTCTTCAGAAGTATTTTGCTTTGGAGCTGACATCTTCACTGTTAAATTTTTCACTGTCAGAGAATTTTTCTGACTAGAATGATGGAAAGTTGATACAAAAGTAACAGTACTTACTGAACAATTTATTGATTTCAACAAAGTCTGTACACTCAGCTGTTAGCAAGATTCATATCATTGGGTACTGTGTGGGAAGATGGATGAGGAAATGAGGGGTATTTCTGTAGCTCTTGGTAGCTTCATTTTTTTCCTACTTGCTATTTCTTCATTTTTTCTTAAGGAAGTTCTGTTTTTTATGGCCTTCCCAATTGCCTTGACTGGTGTTAAGTTGGTGCCAATGCATCTCTTTTCTTTTAAAGACCAATGGAAGGCTGGCTTGGTCTTTTAAAGAAACTTTTAAAGTTTCTGGCTCAGCTCAGTGACCCAGAAGCCTGCCTTTATTTTCCTTTTATCTCTCAGTTGACTTGTGACCACATTTGGTCTGTTGGCCATTTAAGTAGGTGTTTCCTGGGAGTCAGGCTGGCTTTGAATGATTATCAGCTTGTGGCTTCAGCTAGTGGTAGCCCTTTTTCAGTTATGTGTACATGCAGATGTGATTATCCATCTCCTTAACAGTTTGATTCTTCTGCATCTTTTCTATATGAAATTCTAAAATATACTTTATGTTATGACTGCAGAGCCAGGGCTAGGGTGAAGAAAGAGGCACATATGGCCCAAAATTTAAGGAGACACTCATTCTCAAGGGTTGGGTGACCAACCTTGCACTTCATGACTCTGAGAGTGAGCACCTCTTTAAACTTTGTGCCTGAGGCATCTCTCTTGCCTCACCCTGGTTCTGGCCCCCGTATAACCCTGAGCATAGTTGGTTACAAATACCTGTATAACTAAGACCTTAAAATGAACTCTGTATAACAGCTTTCTTTTGGAGCTTGTTTTGACTTTACTGCATCTAAGAATACAGAAGGGAAAGTCAATGCCATGCCTGCAGTAATTCAGCAGACCAAAAGTTTCTCCATAAGCAACATTAGCTAGAATTTTGAATCATGTTATCTAGATTAACCACAGTAGGTCACTGTTTTTCCTATTATGACATGGCTTGTCATTAAGAAGTTCTAGCAGAATCCCTCTCATGATTAAAATTTTTGCTAAGCTTGACTACTGGTCTGGCTGATACCATGTTATGTAAAACCACTGACTCTGTCAAACATTTGATTAGAACATGATAAACCTGTATGTAACCTGCTAAAGATCAAGCATTTTGTCTGTGTTGCTGCCAGTTCAGTGGGGGAAATATCCAAGCTTGTTCAGCTATCTGCTCTTCTGGTCCCGTAGTCCTCACACTGTTCCTGAGAAATGCCTTAGAGGTAACTGTGCCCCACTTCCCTCCCTCTACTGCCACCAGAATACTCTTTTGATTGTGGGTTGTTTTTTTCCTGTTTCATGAACTGGATAGAGTTCTGTGCAAGAGGTCTACATGGAAGGGACTTGCTGAGAGGGGAACCAGCCGTGAAGGTGGGGCAGTACTCTACAAGCTAAAATATCTTGAGCTAAAAACACTCTTTTGCTTCTTCTGTTCCTCTTACTAGATGGCTTTTCCACCCTCTTAAAAGTCAGTCTTCAAAATAGCCTCACATGTTGGTGTTCAGGGTTCTTTACAGAACAGTAGTCTCTGTTTTTATTTCATCTTAAAATATTTTCATTCTTTGTTTTTAGATGCCAGTGAGAGCAGGTGCGAGCAGGTGAAGACACAATTTGGAGTTGGCCTGAGATCTGGGGGAGAAAATCACCTCCGGCTTCTCGAAGGAACCCCTTCTCTCCAGTCATGTTGGGATGCCTGCTGCCAGGACTCTGCCTGCCACGCCCTTTGGTGGTTAGAAGGGGTGTGCATTCAGGCTGACTGCAGCAGGCCCCAGAGCTGCCAGGCTTTTAGGACAGACTCTTCTAATTCCATGCTGGTGTTTCTAAAAAAACTCCAAACTGCAGATGATTTAGGCTTTACACCTGAAGATGATGCACCTCATATTCTGGGGCTAGGTTGGAGCAGGGCGTCTGAGAGGAGGCAGAGCCCTCTCAGAGCTCCACTCAGACCCACTGTGCCTTCCAGTAACCAGCAGAGCTTAATCAGGAAGCTTCAGAAGAGAGAGTCTCTCGATGAAGTTAAAGTTACACCTGCAGTGACACAGCATTCTGAAGTGAATGACTCCAAGGAACTAGGTCATCTCAATACCAGTGGCTCTGAAGAGGTAAGCATATTATGAGTAAGGAGCAGAGAATCCCTTAAATCTGCTTTTACATTTGGCACACCTAGGCAGTGAGGCTGGTGCTTGTGGGCAGCGCTCCTAGGCTAGGCGTGTATGTCTAAAGCCACTTGGTGTCATCTTCAAGGGGGCTTCCCAGATGAACAAGTGTAATTTGACCTTAGTGCTGTTCACTCCATACAAGTCTGACCATTATTTGGTAAAAGCAGAAAGCTGCTCATTTTCTAGTCAAAGCTGGTTCTTGGCTACAGGTAAGTACCATCGTGGGGGTGTTATTCTCCACCAACGGTTCTGCAGTGATTTCTGCCAGATCGCAAGACACTTGATTGATGTGGTTGCAGTCAAGTTCTCCTCTTCCCCTCCCCTATCTCCGCCTGTAAACGCATTCCTTATGAGGTAGCTTCTATTCAGTCCAAAGTAACCATGGTTGGTACCACAGATTAATACCTCACCTGCTGGGCTAGGGAGTCAGATGTGGCCATTAGCCAAGAGGTCTCTAGGGTGATTTCTTACCAAGCTTTGTATGCCAAGGGAGATACCACCAGGCGAGTTTATTCTGCTTATTTTTCTTCATTGTTATTCTTCCTGAGCAAATGATTAAAAGGAATGACTCATTCTATGCTCAGTCTCCCTTGATTGCTCTGACTTATTTTTGTATTTGTTTTGTCCTGGTTGTTTCTATCAAGTCGAAGCCAGAGTGGGGAGGCAGTACTGCATGCCAGGCACTGTGCGTGCTAATCATTTCACTATGTAATTTTGTTTAATTTTCATAGCAATATTTCAAGTAGGTGTTATTAACCCTGTTTTACTAGTGAGGAGACGGAGGCCTAAAGAGGTTTGATCATGTAGCTCGGGAATAGCAAACCTAGAATGGGAACCCAGGTTTAATGTTAAGAAAAAAAACCTTTCAGTGCAATATTAGAGGTATAGTCTTAGGCTTTACATGCCCATAAACATGTATAGACACTTATTATCACTGTCAGGTACTTTTCTAATCACTAGAGATATGTAAGTAAACAAGGCGTGATCTGTGCCCTCAGGGAGTTTATTTACAGTCTAGTGGAAGCTGAAATATGAAGATAGATATTTACAGTAGTGTATAATTATTGCATTAGTAGAGTTATGTACACAATACAACAGGATCACACAGAGGAAATGACCCACTTGTGCGCAGGAAGATTTTACAGAGATGTTTAACTTGTTTCTCAAAGGATGAACAGGATTTCACTAAGGGACTAAAGGTAGCAAAACACATTCTGGACAGAGGCACAGGGTATGCAAAGACTTAGTCAGCAAATACTGATTGCACATTTGTTAGTACAAGGTACTATACTAAGTTAGGCACTAGGAATATTACAGTGAATAAGATAAACATGATTTTGCCCCTAATAGAGCTTACACTCTGGCAAGGAAAACAGATATTACACTTAATCATAATTAAGTAATTATAAGTTTGTTGCAAGTTGTGAGAGGATGAGTGCAGAGTTCTGTAGAGCATCTAGTAGGAACCTAATCAAAACTCAGGAGTAAGGTTAGGCTACTGAGGAAGGAAAGTTTAATCTGAGACTTGAAGTAGAAGCAGGAGTTAGGGAAAGAAACAGGCCAAGAGTATTTCAGTCAGAGGGGATAACAATTTCAAAGTTTGTCAGGTGGCAAGATCAAGAAGTTGAAAAAACAAGGAAGCTGAGAGAGACTTGGCAGGAGAGCTAGTGTTGAAAGAAGAGATGCTTGAGGGGTGTGCAGAGCCTTGAGGCCTTCTTAAAATATTGGTCTTTATTTAAGCAGAGAGTGACATGGTTTAGATATGTTGCTGTGTGGTGAATAGACTGGAGAAGGGCAAGGATATACATGGAGTAGTCAGACAGGATGCTCTTCAGGCAAGGAAACCAATGCATTAAAGACGGAGGTTGAAGATACAGGAAAGGGGTAAACAGCAAGTCCCTCAGAGCTGTGGTTCTTAAACTTTAGTATGCATCAGAATCACCTGGATGCCTTGTTAAAACATTTCTGGGCCCCAGCTCAAGTATTTGTGATTTAGTAGGTCTAGCACAGGGCCTGAGAATTTGCATTTGTAAAAGGTTCCTGGAGAATGATGATGCTACTGGTCTGGGAGCCATATTTCAAGAACCATTGCCTTCTAGGATGGGTGCGTTAGAATCCAGAAATGGAGCACAGGATTAGCTTTAAGCAAGAGGAAATACATCTCCTTCATTGGGCTAGGAAGGAAGAAATGGGTGGATATAGGTATAGCTAAAGTGGTTTTGAGGTTTGGTAGAGGACATTGTGGTAGTTCTGTTATTGTCCCATTTTTTTTTCTGAAGTGGGGTAGAAATATCTATCTTCGTGTCTGAGTTACTGAGAGCAGAAGCAAAAGTAGCCGAAGTGGGGATAAGTATGCAGAGGCAGGAAAATCAGAGGTTTAGAGAGAGTGGTAAAGGTCTGAAATAGCCATCGAGAAAGGTAGAAGAGAGCAGACTAGGTAAAGAAATAGAAAAATTCTAGGCAGCACTAACAATGGAGACCATGAATTTACAAGAGTGGTACTGAGCTTTAGAGTTGTATGATTTTCCTCTTCACAGCTCTCCTCAGCCCTGCCAAGAAAAGGCTGATAGTTTGATTCATCCAAGATTGAAACTTTGCCAATCTTGTATAAAAGAAATTGGGGCATGGAAATTGAGGTTGCTGTCAAGACAGTGGATGAAGGAGAGAGTGTAAGAAGATAGGAGAAGGTAAAGATAGGAGGGGCCGACAGAGACATAGTAGAGGAGATTCGATATTCAGAGGTTTTGCTGATAGGAAGCAGACACATGGGGCACAGCACAGATAAATGTGAGTCCTGGAAGGATAGGAGGTAATAGGGATATTTGAGCTTAAGTTTTTGGAGGTGAAGAAGTTCTGGTGATCACAGGATGTACAATGTAGCTGTGGAGGAGGGTTGCTGAGGTAGAGTGGAGAAGACATTCATCAACAACAGGGAGCTCAAAGAACACATTAAATGAGTTATCCATGTAGACATTGAGATAGACTTTAATAGCGCTGATGATAGTAGCAGCAACAGCTAATATTTACAGAGTGAGCGCTGACTATTAATCTGCCAGGTACCATTCTGAACCTTTTGCATGTATTAACTCTTTTTAATCCATGTAACAAATACTGTGAAGTGCTGTTATCTCTATTTTATAAACGAGGAAGCTCAGGAAAAGAAAGGTTAAGGAGCATGGCCAAGGTAACATAGCTAGTACATGGTAGTATCAAGACTGGAACCCAGGCAGTCTGATTCTGTCCAGAATCTGTTCTCTTAACTAGGCAAGGACTTGGGGTGAAGAGGAATTTTGAGAGCCAGATGTCAAAGCCATCAGTAAAGTAGGAGGAGTAACTAATAAGTTGGGAGATGACATCTATGATGAGAGTTGAAGCTCTAGTACAGCAAGATGGCCAAGTAGGAGAGGTTTTTATAATGAAAATAGAAGAGTAATGGTTTGCAAAGAGAATTGGAAAGAGAGGCAGATAAAATAGCAACCCATCTTCAATCCTAGAATAAGCTGTCAGGGACCAGTTTATGGGCTGGTGACCTGTGTGGTTGCACAAGTCTCCACACTTAGAAAGGCCCTGTTTTGGGTTTCATGCTTTACTGTTATTGTCCTGAAATTCTTCATAATTTTTGAGCAAGGGATCCTACATTTTCATTTTGCACCAGATCCTGCAAATTATGTAGCCTGTCCTGCAGGAGGTATAGGGAACAAAGCATGAAATGACTGAGCATATAAGTGACTTTTTGATCATGGAGTGAAATAACAAGGCAATTCAGTTTGAAGAAAAGGAGGTTGGGTCTCACAGGAGAGGAAGCATAGATGATTACAGGGATAACAGTTTACTGTGGTACATGTTTAACAACTGGTTTTCCCCTAGAAAACAAAAACAGGCCCTGAATTATAGACTCAGCCAATTTCATAGTGTAAATACTACTGCCATAACCAATTTCAAGCTGCCAACATGAAGTCACTGAACACAGAGTTGGGAGAGATGGGCACAGTCAGCACACTAGAGGATAATTATGATCAATAAAATCAGAAATAGATCAGTAAAATGAGAAATATGGCAGATTTAGGGCTGACAGTCTCCTGGAAGATAGTGAAAACTCAAACTCAGGCCTATAGACTTCAGGTGTATGCTGGAAGGAAGATCCTGTATTGGCTGGGGAGTTCTTTTTCTTATTCACCAACCTCAAATTTTGTGGTCTAACATGGAGAAAGAGTGGATGTTGGTGGGAGGGAGGGGTATTGAACTTTAAGTATAAACTCCAAGAATGGGAGTGGGCCTTTGTGCACAGAGGCATTATATAGTTTGGCATTACACATTGAGAACTGCAAGCATTGCTCAAAAATGGTGCAGAGTGAAGATCCAGGCAATTTGTATTGGACTTTGTGTGCTATGCTTAAGAAAACCATGGATGGCTTTGGGGAAGGGTGGTAGGATCACCTTGTACATTCAGAATGGTTAACTGGTAGGCATTTCTTTTAGGAGAGGGCTTGGAGTTCAAACTTCTGCTTAATCCACTAGGGAAAGGAAGAGAAATATATACATGGCAGATCATCTCCTTATAATTAGGGATGGCTAGCTAGCAGCACTAGTTTCTAGTTTGTGCTGTTTTCACTAAGGTAGGTCAAGCAACTCTGCATTGAAAGTAGGAAAAAAAGGATATCATAAATTGCTCTTGTCTTGCCTGAAATGCCTGCAGAGTTGCAAAGGCCTAGTGTTGTGAGTAGCATTTTTCATTCTTTGGGAAATGTACAAGAGAAGGTATTGTGGAGCTTTTGCAATTCCAAAAGTGGAAAGGAATATCACCAATTTATTCCCCTTTCTCAACTGAAAGAAGGAGAAGCTGCTACTGCTTAGTTTAATTACTGCATCTGCTCTATGCCACGAATCTCTGAATTGTTAGCTGGAGGAGCGTGAAGGCGTCTTGATTGGGTACTGGAACGTTTGCAGTACAAGCATTTCAGCCACTGGCAATTAATTGCTGCCAGTCCTGCTTTGTGAAAGCAAAAGGAGCGTTTTCTTTGAGTCCAGGAAATGAAGGTCCAATTAGGTATCCCTACATATAAGGTTTGACTTTAGGAAAACTGACATCCTCTCTCTCTACCATCCAACTCCCTGTTTATAGTCAATAATTATAGCATTTCAACCCCCTACAAGCAGTGGCTTTCTGTGGAACAAATGACTGAGTGGATAAATGAGCCAAGTCCTTGGACACCTCTCTGCAGCCTTTTTTCACTGAAGAAAACTCTTGTGCTGACTCTTAATAGGGCCAAAGCTTACCTCTTACCAGGAAATTGAGGCGTGGGGTGTGGGCAGCGACGGAGAAGAGCCTTGCATAACCAAGGACAGAAACCCAAGCAGTGCTCTGCTCTTGTTTTGTTTTGGTTTGTTTATCAGGGATTTTTGCTTGGTTGCTTTCTTTTGTTTTTTAAATCTTTCCTTTAATCCTTTAGGCTTGTAAAATTTTTGCCCAGGGTTTATTGATTCTTCTGGCTATTATTTCTTGGCAAATTTGGAATCCCTCAGGACCTAGTTTTTCCCAGATTCTCATCCTTAGTTACCTGAGCAGAAAACACCAAAAATTTGTTAGCTCCAGGCCCCCTTCAGCTCTCTGGCCTGTATAAACTGTATGGATTTCTGACCCTTCAGTGACCTAGGCCCTTCCAGTATTGTCTGTGTGTGCAAACGCACTAAGCACTTGCTAACCCCACCTCCCTACCCTTCTACCGGCTTACTGCATGGAGGGAAAACCTGGTCAGCCCGTTTCCTTCTGTAGGGTTGTGCAGAAATTACTGCTATTGTACTTTTCCTTTTTCTAAAGTATTAGTGCCTAAATTATAAAGGCCTTTCTTTAATTGTTTTCACCATTGCTGTTCACTTTCTCCTGTAATCTAAGTGTTCTGGTTCTTTTATCTACGTATCTGGTTTTACTCTGTGAAATGAATTTGGAAATGTGTTTGTTGGTAACTTTGTAGGTTAACTTATGAAACAAGAGGTGATGAGGATTTTAGTGTGAATTCATTAACAGATCCTTGCTAATTGGCCAAACTTGAGCCGTGGTAAAAATGTTTCAAAAGCAGTCATCCTTAGTTAACAACACTCCTTTCATCATTCCCCCCTTCTCCCTTCTTTGGTGGTCTGAATTTCTTCAGGGATATCTGAGAAGACATAACTTTGTAACTGACTACTACAAACATAAACCCTGCCATATTCTCCAGCCGCATCTTTAGTTGCTAAGAATTTGCCTGGGATATGTCTTTCATACCCCACTGGCTTTGCTAATAGAGGGAGACACTGCATTGTCTCCCTACATTAGTAGGATTTTGTTTGTGGCAATAGTAGTTTTTATTTTAATGCAGTTGTGTCTCAAATGAAAATGTGTTGAGAATGGAATTTTTGCATATCGTTCTTCAATATTAAGTAGACACCAGGGTAGCATGTATCTTACCGAGGGAGGCCTCTACCTGGACTGTGATGATAGGATCCAGGTAAGTATCAACATCCTATGTGTGCTCTGAAGTCTCCTACTCAAAACAGAATAGCCTGCAATAGAGGGTTTTTTGTTCATTTTGAATTATGGTATCAATAACTGGGTCTGGCTTGCTTGATTTGTAGAGGGTAGTCCCAGAATGGTGGTAAGGAGGAAGGAGGAAGAAGGGAGAGAGAAGTGAGAGATGGAGGAAGGGAATGTGAATAGAAACATTTTATCATTCTGAATAAAGATTCTTTGAGGAAGGCACATGTGTACACCTGGGGCATGATTCTATGACTTACGGTTTGTTCAGAATTGGGTTAGTTTTTATGATTTCTGTCAAGTGCCTAAGGAAATTCCACCCAAGTGTCCCCAACCCACTAAAAAATTTCATTTTTTATCCCCTTTTCCTGTTTCTTTAAAAATAATGAATAATAAATTAAGCTGTTTCTTTAAAAATCTGTCTGCTTTACTTAAAAATATTCATACTTTATTCCTACTTCTGGGAATCTATTCTAAAGCAGTAATTTATTTAGAACTTTGCACAAGATGATAAGATGTTGTTTACCTAATAAAAAATTGGAAGTACTCTGTCTAAGAAGGGGAAAATGGATGTTGTATAGTCATTAAAAATATGTTTGGTTGCACGAATGGCTTTTTTTGTTACTCTCTTCTACTTCCCACTCCAGCCATGCTTGAATGTTTGCTCTTCCATGGACACCGTACTTTTTAAAAACAGCTTTATTAAAGTATAATTGACATATAAACTGTTCATGTTTAAAGTATACAATATGACTAGTTTTGAGATATGTGTATACCCATAAAACCATCACCACAAAAAAAGATATTCATTACTTCAGAAGTTTCCTTCTGTCCCTTTTTAATCTTTCTTTCCCGCCCTTATCTCTAGGCAACCTCTGATCTGCTTTAGAGTAGTATAGATTTTCTAGAATTAAAAAGTAAATGGAATCATGGACTTCTGGTCAAGGTGTAGGTGTAGGTAAACATGGTTTACCTCCTTGCACAGCCACAGCAAAAATTACAACTAATTTATAAAACAACTATCACCCAGAAGTATCAGAATATTGAGCTGTACAGAAGTTTAACAACCAAGGAATTAAAGAAGTCACATTCATCTAGATGGGTAGGAGGGCTGGAGATGTGGAGATGTGGAATGGGTGGTAGCTAAAAATCATGAGGGATACCTTGGGAGCAAGGGATCCCAGCCCCAGAGCAGACCATCCAGCCCAGGATTCCAGTGTCAGGAAGGTAAGTCCTCATAACTTCTGGCCAGAAAAACCAGAAGGGGTTGGGGTGATGGAAGAAACTGGGATTCTCAGGAGTCTCCTCTTACAGAGCCCACAGTGGTCTTAGGACTTAGTCAGACTCACTCCTTCTCTGCTCTAGCACTGGGACAGCTGGAGGGGTACCAGTGGCATATAGAGAGAAACTGAAGTGTCTGGCATCAGGGTGAGTGCTGCAGGACAGCTTCCTCCCAGACAAAACTCTGGAGGCCAGGCAATGGCAGTATCCCCTTACTGAGTCCTCCCTTACACAGAGCCACAGAGTGGTGACACCACTAGAGTGTTTCTGATCAGAAACTATCAGCCAGGTTCATATGGGTTGCCCTGCCCTGGCAATTACCTAAGGTTCTGCCCCATCCAGGTTCACTATCACCACTAGAGTGTTTCTGATCAGAAACTCTATTAGCTAGGTTCATATGGGTTGCCCTGCCCTGGCAATTACCTAAGGCTCTGCCCCATCAAACTTACAAGTGCACTTTTCTGCAGTAGGCCATGATACTAAGACAGGGAGTCAAAGCAGCTCAACCTAGTACGTAGAAACAAACACAGGGAGGCTACCAAAATGAGGAGACAAAGAAACATGGCCCAAATGAAAGAACAATAAAATTCCAGAAAAAGAAGTAAACAAAATGGAGATAAGTAACCTATCAGATGCAGAGTTCAAAATGCTGGTTACCGGGATGCTTGAGGAACTTTCTGGGCACTTCAACAGCATAAAAAAGACCCAGGCAGAAATGAAGATTACATTAAGTGAAATAAAGAAAAATTTACAGGAACAAACAGTAGAATGGATGAAGCTGAGAATCAAATCAATGGTTTGGAACATAAGGAAGAAAAAAATGTTGAGGCAGAACAGCAAGAAGAAAAAAAGAATCCCCCCCCCCCCCCGCAAAAAAAAATAAGGATAGGCTAAGGAACCTCTGGGACAACTTCAAATGTACCAACATTCAGATCATAGGTGTGCTAGGAGAAGAGAAAGAGCAAGAAATTGAAAACTTACTTGAAAAAGTAATGAAGGAAACTTCCCTAATTTGGTGAAGGAAATAGACATATAAGTCCAGGAAGCACAGAGAATCCCAAACAAGATGGACCCAGAGAGGACCACACCAAGACACATCATAATTAAAATGCCAAAGGTTAGATAAAGAGAATCTGAAAAGCAGCAAGAGAAAAGCAGATAGTTACCAACAAAGGAGTTCCCATAAGACTGTCAGCTGATTTCTCAGAAGAAACTTCTAGGCTAGAAGGGACTGGCAAGAAGTACTCAATGTGATGAAAACAAGGACCTACTACCTAGATTACTCTAGCCAGCAAAGCTATCATTTAGAATTGAAGGGCAGATAAATTGCTTCCCAGACAAGGTGAAGCTAAAGGATTCATCATCACCTAGAATTCCATCATTATATGGAATGTTAAAGGGACATTTCAGAAAAGATCAAAACTATGAATGTTAAAATGGCAATACATTCACAACTATTAACAATTAAATCTAAAAAAATAAACTAAGCAAACAAGCAGAACAGAAACAGAAATGTAGATATGGAGCTCATTTGGTAGTGGGGATCAATTTGTACTTCTTGATCCTCACACCTTTCCAGATGGGGGAAATGGTGTGGGGATCAAGAAGTACAAATTGGTAGGTTCAGTTCTGGCTGTTGTGGCTCAGTGGACTGAGCCATGGCCTGAGAACTGAAAGGTCATGGGTTTGATTCCTGGTCAGGGCACATGCCTGGGTTGTGGGCTGGTCCCTGTTTGGGGGTGTGTGTGAGGCAACTGGTTGATATTTCTTTCACATTGATGTTTCTCTCCCTCTCCCCTTTCTAAAAATAAATATTAAAAACTAATTGATAGGTACAGAATAGATGGGGGGATGTTAAGAACAGTGCAGGAAATGGAGTAGCCAAAGAACTTACGTGTATGACCCATGGGCATGAACTGAGGTGAGGGGATTGCCAGAGGGAATGGTAAGTACTGGGTGGAGTGGGGCAAAAGGGGAAAATTGGGATGACTGTAATAGCATAATCAATAAAATACATTTAAATATAAATGGAATCAGACATTATGTACTATTCTTTTTTCATAGCATAATTGAGGTATAATTTATGTACCATAAAACTCACTACTTTAAAGCATACAGTATAGTGATTTACTTTAGTAAATGTGTAGAGTTGTATATCATCAGCACAATCCAGTTAACTTTTATGTCACCCCCAAAACTTCCCTTGTGCCCATTTGCTCAAAAGTTCCCTTGTACCATTACCACTCCCACCTCATGTCCAAGGTATCCATTTACTTGAAGTCTTTTTAAATTTGCCTTTTCTGGACTTTTTATGAATAGAACCATGCACTGTGTAGTCTTCTGTGTCTGGCTTCACGTAATCTTCTGATGTTCCTTCTTGGCATAGTGTGTGTCAGTAATTGGTTCCTCTTCATTGTTGGATAGTATTCCATTGTATGGACAGCTCATAATTTGCTTATTTACTCACCTCTCAATGGATTTTTTACTGTTTCCAGCTTCTGGCTACAGATGAAACTGCTAGGAACGTTTGTGTACAAGTCTTTGTATGGGCATATGCTTTAACTTCTCTTGGGTATATGCCTGGTAGTTGGATGGCTGGATCATATTGTAGGTGTATATGTAGGGGTATATTATTCCAAACAGTTGTACCATTTTACATTCCCATTTAGTATTGTAGGAAAGTTCTAATTGCTCTGTGTTCTCACCAACATTTGGCATGGTGAATCTTTAATTTTATACGTTGTAATAGGTATAAGTGGTAGTATCCCATTGTGGTTTTGATTGCATTCTCTTCATGACTAATGATGTTGAATATCTTTTCATGTGCTTATTTGCCATCCATTTTTTTGGGTAAAATGTTCACATTTTCCCCACTTCTAAAAATTAGATTGTTACGTGTCTATTCTGTATATAAATATGTCACTTACCAGATATGTGATTTACAAATATTCTCTCTCGATCTGTGTCTTGCCTTTTCATTCTCTTAGCTGTGTCTTTTGAAGAGCAGATATAAATTTTGATGATATTCCATTTATCAGTTTTTAATGGATCATGCTTTTGGTGTTGTGTCAAAGAAAGATTTTCTCTTAAGTTTTGTTCTAAAAGTTTTATGGTTTTAGATTTTAAATTCAGATCTAAGATTTTTTTTGTAGACTGTGGGAACATATGAATATCCAGTTGTGCGAGCACCGTATTGTTTCCATCCTTTCTCCATTGAATTACTTTTCGTTGTTATTGAGAACTAGTTAGCCATTTACGAATCTATTTCTGGATTCCACTTGGTTCCTTGATTTATTTGTTTATATTGACAGCAACACTACACTGTCTTAATAGCTTTGTAATAAGCCTTTAAATTGGATGTGTAAATCTAACAACTTTGTATTTTGTTATCAAAAATGTTTTGGTTATTCTAGGTTCTTTAAATTTTCATATAAATTTTAGAATCATCTTGTCAATTTCTTTTAAAAAGCCCTCTGGGATTTTTATTGGGATTATGTTGGGGCTGTAGATCAATTTGGGGAGAATTGATAGCCTAATAATAATAGTGAGTCTACTAATCCATTAACACAGTATATTTTCCCTTTTATTTATCATCTCTAATATCTGGCTGCAATATGTGATAGTTTTTAGGGTACAGATCTTGTTCTCTTCTGTCAGATTTATCCCTAATACATTTTTGATGTATTATAATTGGTATTTTAAAAATTCAGTTTCCATTTGTTGCTAGTGTATAGAAATACAGTTACTTTTGCCCTGGTAGGTGTGGCTCAATGGATTGAGTGCCAGCCTGCAAACTGAAAGGTCTCTGGTTTGATTCTCAGTTGAGGCACATGCCTGGGTTGTGGGCCAGGTCCCCAGTTGGGGGTGTGTGAGAGGCAACCAATTGATGTATCTCCTGCACATTGATGTTTCTTTCCCTCTCTTTCTCTTTTCCTTCCCCTCTCTCTAAAAATAAATAAAATCTTTAGAAATACAATTACCTTTTATATATCTTATATGCTGAAACCTTGGTAAATTCACTTATTCATTCTGGTAAGTTTTTTTGTAGATTTCATAGGATTTTCTATGTGTAATCATATTGCCTATGACTATAGAGCATTTTACTTCTTTTCCAGTATGGATGCCTTTTCATTTTCTTGCCTATCGCACTGGCTAGAACTTTTAATACATGTTGAATAGAAGCGATAAAAGTGTACCTCCTTGCCATGTTCTTGATCTTAGGGAAAATCAGTCTTTCACCCTTACATATGATGCTAGCTTTAGGTTTTTTTAAGATTCCTTTTATCGGATGGGGAATGTTCCTTTCTATTCCTAGTTTGATGTGAATTTGTATCAGGAATAAATGTTGGATTTTGTCAAATACATTTTCTACATCTATTAAGATTCATATAGGTCTTTGTTGTCAGTGGGTTAAAGTGGTAAATAACTTGATTGATTTTCAGTGTTAACTCCACCTTGCATTCCTGGGATAAACCCCATTTAGTCATGATATATTATTATTTTTAATAATATTATATTTGATTTACTAAAATTTTGTTAGGAATTTTTGCATCTGGGGCATCAGGGATATTAGTCTGTAGTTTTCTTTTATTACTTAAATGTTCAATAAAATTTTCTAGTAGAGCCATCTGGGCCTGGAGTTTTTTGTAGGAAAATTTTAAACTCCATATACAATTTGTATTATAGATATATAGCTATTTAGATGATCTGTAATAATTCTTTTTGAATGAGCTTTAACAGGTTGTGTCTTTGAAGGAATTTGTGCATTTTATCCCATTAGTCAAATTTATTGGCATAAAGTTCACAATATTCCCTTATTGCCCTTTTAATTTCTTGCCTCTCTTATTCCTGATATTTGCAATTTTTGTTCTCCCTTCTCCCTCCATTCCTCCATCTTCTTTTTCTTCATGATCAGACTGGCTAGATTTTCTCAAAGACAGTCTTTAGTTTCATTCATTTTTCTCTATTGCTTGTCCATTTTCTCTTTCATGGATTTCTACTCTACTCTTAATTTCATTTCTCATACTTAATTTGAATTTTATTTGCTCTTTTTTTCTAGTTTCTTAAGTTGTAATCTGAGGTCATTGATATGAAACTTCCTTCTTTTCTAACACAGACATTTTAGTGCTATAAATTTCCCTCTAAATACTGCTTTAGCCACATCTACAAATTTTGATATTTTGTGTTTAGTTTCATTCAGTTCAAAATGCTTTAAAATTTCCTTTTGACTACTTCTTTTACACTTGGGTTATTTAGAAGTATGTTATGTAGTTTTTAAATATTTGGGAAGATTTTCTGGATATCATTTTATTATTGATTGATAATTTAATGCCATTGTAGCCAGTGAACATTGTATGACTCAAATCCTTTTAAATTTATCAAGACCTGTTTTATGGCTCAGAATATGATCTATCCTGTTAAATGTTCCATGTGCACTTGAAAGGAATATGTATCCTGCTAATATTTTTGGAAAAGTGTTCTATAAATGTCAGATCAAATTGGTTAGTGTTGTTCAGATCCTCTATTTTCTTACTTATTTTCTATTAATTTCTATCAGTTATTTAGAGAGGTAATGAAATATCACACTGTGTTTGTAGATATGTTTTTCTTTATGGTTAGATCAGCTTTGCTTTTTGTACTTTGAAGTCCTATTATTAGATGTGTACATTTTTAGGATTATTATGTCCTCTTGAAGAATTGATCATTTATTATTATAAAATTATCCTCATTATCTTTGGTAATATTCTTTGCTCCCAAAACTGTTTTGTCTAAAATATATATATTTATAAACATTAATTATATTTATAATATATTAAAGATATACAATATATTCTACATTAATATATAATGATAAATATTAGGTATATTTACATTATATAATATATTAATATGTTATAAGTATTAAATGTATAATTATTAAATATATATTTTTTTAGAAAGGGGAAGGGAAGGAGAAAGAGAGGGAGAGAAATCAATGTGAGAGAGAAAGTTGGTTGGTTGCCTCTCGTATGTGCCCCAACCGGGGACCAAACCTGCAATGTAGGCATGTACCTTGATAGGGAATTGAACCAGCAACCTTTTGCTTTGTGGGATGATACCCAACCAGCTGAGTCACACCAGTCAGGGTTTGTCTGATATTAATATAGCCACTCAGGTTTTCTATTGGTTGCTATGTATTAGCATAACGTACATTTTTTACCATCTTTCCATCATTTTTCCCTTAACCTGTTTATGTCTTTATGTTTTAAGTAGATTTCTTACAACCTGCATATAGCCAGGTGTTGCTTTTTATTCAGTTTGACAGTCTCTGCTGATCAATTGGAGTGATTATTGATGTGATTGGATTCAAGTTTACCAACTTAGTATTATTTTCTGTTTGTCCCAAGTATTCTTTGTTTATTCTGTCTGCGTTTTTATGCTTTCCTTTGAATTAATTGGGTATTTTTATTCCACTTTACCTCCTTTTGTTGACTTCTTAGTTGTGGTAAGCAGAATAACACCCCCTCCCCTCAAGGATGCCAGTTTCCTAATCCAGAAACCTGTGACTATGTTATGTTATATGACAAAGAGGAATTAGGCTGGCAGATGAAGTTAAGGTTGTTAAACGGCTGACCTTAAAATAGGGAGACTTTCCTAGGTAGGCCCAAATGAATCACAAGGGCTCTTAAAAGTGAAAGAGAAAGATATTACTATGAAAGAAACACACAGAAAGATGTAATATTGCTTGCTTTGAAAATGGAGGAAGGGAAAGTGAGTGGCTCCTAGAAACAGAAAAGGAAAGGAAATCAATTATATTGTAAAGCTTCCAGAAAAGAACACAACCCTCCCAACCCTTTGATTTTCACCCTGTGAAATCTGTGTCAGATTTCTGTCTTACAGAATTGTAAGATGATACGTTTTTGTGGTTATTAATATTCTAATTTATGCCCCATGAATTATGAAGATTTTATCCTGGCTTTTTGGAATAGGTATTATGCCTAGCCAACGTGAACTCTGGGTACTGTGCCCTATAATCATTTTGGATAGTTCTTTGGCCATTGCCATTTTCACAGACGTATGAGATGGTCAGTACTCAGCTGAATACTTTAGGGGGATCCTTTGCAGATCTTCAGAGTTCTGTCTCTATATAGCTCTCTTCTCTCCCAGACTTCCAGCTACATCTTTTTTAAAAAATGTTAAGTTTGTTTGTGCCTTAATTTTTTAAAAAGATTTTTATTTATTTATTTATTTATTTATTTATTTACTTGCTTACTTACTTATTTTTTAGACAGAGGGGAAAAGAGAAAGAGAGGGACAGAAACATCAATGTGTGGTTGATTCTCACGTGCCCCCTACTGGAGACCTGGCCTGCAACCCAGGCATGTGCCCTGACTGGGAATTGAACTGGCCACCCTTTGGTTCACAAGCTGATGCTTAATCCATTGAGCCACAGCAGTTAGGGTCCAGCTGCATCTCTTCAACTCAGGAAGACTGCCAGTCTCTGTCTGGATTTCCTCTTCCTGTTCTGTGGCCTAGAAATTTTCTCTTGGCAGTTGCTGGTGCAATCATAGGACTCATTTTTTTTTTTTTTCATTTCTTAGGAATTGCTTTTCTTCATTGCCTAATGTCAGTGTCTTGAGTGCTATTGTTTCATATATTTTGTCTGGCTTTTGAATTGTTGGAGACGGGATGATAAATCTGGTACCTGTTACTCCACCTTGACTGCAAACAGAAGTCCATCATGTTTTGTGTCTTTTTTAAAAAAATAATTTTTAATGGAATTCATTGGGGTGACATCGGTTAATAAAATTATTTATGTTTCAGGTATACAACTATATATACATCATCTTGTCTTTTTTTTTTTTTAATATTTATTTATTTTTAGAGAGGGAACGGGAGGGAGAAGAGATGGGGAGAAGCATCAGTGTATGATTGCCTCTTGAATGCCTCCCACCGGGGACCTGGCCCGCAACCCAGGCATGTGCCCTGACTGGGAACCGAACCAGTGACCCTTTGGTTCCCAGGCCAGTGCTCAATCCACTGAGCCATACCAGCCAGGGCTCATCTTGTCTTTTGAATTATAATTTTTTGGCATTCACCTGCTTAACTACTGCTTATTCTTTAAGACTCACCCCAGGCTTTACATCTTCTAGGAAGCTTTCTCTGATATGAATTTCCCCAAACTGGGTCCACATGCTCTCCTAAATGTTTGTGTAACTTATAGCCTATCGATGTCTTTTCAGTCTGAGAACATGGTGCTTATTGTTCAAATTCAGTCCTTCCAAAGATGTCCTTGATCTTTGTCCCCTTGCATCTTTAGTTACTATTACATTGTTCTCTCTTTTCATCCAAAAATTTGAAGGGTAGTCTACACTTGCTTTTCTTCATTCACTTGTATGTAATCCTCAGCCCTGTGGAATTTGGTTTCCAACCTGCTCTTACTACGGTTGCTGGTAACCTCACAATTGCCCAGTATAATGTATTTTTTTTAGAGTCCTTATGTGATTGAATGTCCCTGCATTATTTCATACAGGTTGCAATGGTCCCTTCTGTCTTGTTATAACACTTTCCTATTTTTTTCTTTCTCTCCAATTATTCCTTTTTAGTCAGTTTTGTGGGTCATTTCATCTGCTCACATCTTAAACATTGGTATTCCCATTGGTATTTTGAGCCTGTTTCCTTTATTTATATGTTCTTCTTGGGTAAACTAATTTATTCCCATGGCTTTGGCTTCTATCTTTGGGAACTTGATTATTCCAACTCTGGGGTCTCTATTTGAATTTCCCAGAGGTACTTCAGATTCAATGTGTCTAAAACATAACCAACCTGTTATTTTCTTAGAGCCAGTCTATCTTAGTTTTTGACACTGCTACGGTTAGTCCCTCACTCAAGCTAGAAACATAGGAGTCATCTTAAGTTCTTTTCACCAAGCCCCAGATGCATTTCAGCTTCACAAATATAGTTCCTTAATATTTTAAAATCCATCCCTTAGGGGGAATTTTCGGTAACGGTGGCAGAATAAAGTGGTCTCCTGAATTCTCCCACACACAATAATTATAAAATATGTAAAAATTGTATTTAAAGAAACTGGAAAGGATCCAAAAGCAGGCAGAAGCTAGAAAAGAGTTTACTCTTGAAAAATAGCAACTGGATGTGATAAGAATTATGAATTTGTGGCTTTTAAAATTTTTGGCCTGAGGGCATTAACCAGCCCTCACAACCAAGGAAAGTGGCAATGGAAAAATCAGTCTTTCTTATGGTGGCAAAAAACAGAGTTCAGAATAGAAAAATTACCTGGACATATAAGGGGATGTGCCTGTGAAAGTAAGAGGGTGAAACCCATAACCTGACCATAAACTCTACGAAAATTCCTGGCTAAACCTCCAAACATGGGGAGATTCCAGAGGACCTGGTGTGACAAAGCAGACAGAAATCAGAGAGGCAAAGTTCTGGCTGTGAAAGACTGAGCTTGCACCAGGTGAGCGCTGTGAGTTTGTTGCTTTTGTAACTGAGTGCATTCCCCAACCATGTGCAGCTCAGGTGGCAGAAATCTGAAGTCTTACTGATTTGCGGTCCAGAGAACAGAGTCTAAGACTGAAAAATTAGGGAGTGAGCTCCAGAATAAAGAAAACACAGTGATAGCAGGCCCCACCCAAATCTGAGCTGTTTTGGCCATTCATCAGATTACTCAAGAAGACCTGTAGGGGACCAGGCTAATAAAGTAGCTGCAAGAATTACACAGTGTATCAGTTGCTGCACGTTGCAGGGGAAGCAAAGTCTGCAGTTTAAATCTAGATAAATTACTTGCCTACTAGGAAAAAAGTACTCCAAACAATCCCAAGGAAAACACAGTAGAATCTAGAGTTACTACATTTATTAGATAGAATGTCCAGCATTCAAACAAAAATTATTAGACGTGCAGAAGAACGGGAAAAAGTGACCCATAGTCAGCAGGAAAAAAGCAGTCGATAGGAACTGACTCCAGGTTGGCTCAGGTGTTTGAGTTAGTTGTCAGAGACTCCCAAGTATTGTCAGAGAACTAAAGGAAAATGGTTTTAGTGCGGGGTAGTTAAGGAATTTCAAAAGAGAAATGTAAACAATTTTAAAAAATGGGAAAATAGAAACGAGAACTTTCGCTTAAGGTATCACAATGGAGCCATAATTTCATTGTAAAAAACACGTATAAAACTGGACAGACTTGTCAAAAACAGGTATTCCTGGCTACTAGAAATATAATAGAGGCAGAAGCAAGTTGAGAAGTGTTTATTCTTAGAAAAGTATTTATTCTTTACTCTTGGTATTGCTTTGGACAAGTACAGTGGGAGTCTCATAGCCTTCCTCCTAGTGCTTGTCCCATCTGTCTTGACCACCATCACCCCAGCTCAGGTGACAAGAAAATGTAGTTTTCCTTTTGGCTGTCTGAATAGCATCATGGCGTTCAGCAAGAACAAGCACCTTACAAAAGGTGGCAAAATGGAAGCCAAGACAAAAATGTTTGATCCAGTTTCTACAAAAGACTGATATGACATGAAAGCACAGCTTTCTAATAAATACTGGAAAAACATTAGTCAGGAAGGACTCAAGGAACCAAAATCACATCTGATGGTCTCATGGATTGTGGTTTTCAAGTGAGCCTAGCTCACAGGTGGCAAACAAAGGCCCATGGGCCGAATCTGGCCTGACACCTTGTTTCTACCCGACGGCAGCGCTGAGCTCTCGCCAAACTGTTAAGGAGTAGTTACATTTATACAGTCCTAAAATCTCATTCAGCCCTTTGAAGGCAACTGCAAGGCTCATGTGGCCCCTGGTGACAATGAGTTTGACACCCCTGGCCCTAGCTGAATTATGAAGTTGCATTTAGAAAACTCAAGCTAATTACTGAGAATGTTCAGGGTAAAAATTACCTAATTTCCATGACACGGACCTTACCTGTGACAAAATGTGCTTGCTCCATGATCAAAAAATGGCAGGCCATAATTGAAGATCATGTTGATGTCAAGACTACTGATGATTATTGGCTTTGTCTTTTCTGTGTTGGTTTTACTAAAAAATGCAACGATCAGATTCAGAAGACCTCTTGTGCTCAGCATCAACGGGCTTGCCAAATTCAAAAAAAAGATGATGGGAATCATGACCTGAGAGATGCAGACAAATTGCTTGAAAGAAGTTGTAAATAAATTGACTCCAGATAACATGGGAAAACACATAGAAAAGGCTTGCCAATCTAATTACCTGCCCCATCCTGTCTTTGTTAGAAAGGTCAAAATACCGAAGAAGCCCATGTTTGAATTGAGAAAACTCATGGAATTTCATGGTGAAGGTAGCAGTTGTGGGAAAGGTACTGGTGATGAGACAGGTGCTAGAGTTGAATGAACTGATGGATATGAGCCCTCAGTCCAAGAATCTGTTTAAAACTCAGACATTTAATGGTGATAAATAAAAAATCCTATTTGTGATAAAAAGTAAGAGATTTAGTTTTACCATTGTGTGACTGGACATGAAAACTAGCAACTTTTCTGCAAGAGGGGGTGGACTCATTTGGGGCAGAGGGTGAAATTTATAGCTGTGCTGACTAGAATTGGCAAATTTGGTTGAGAATGAACGAAGAGAATCCATAGCTTGGCTAGGCTGAGGTTGTAGTGCTTGTTGGGTGAGTGGAGGGCCTGCCAGAAACTTGATGAGAAGATCCTGAAAACAAGGGAGCCGTAGAAGGGTTGAGATAAGCTCTCCACATATCCCTAGCTGACTGAGAAACTAATTACATGTGCAAAAGAGACCCAAGAGAGCCTGGTATAAAGTAAAAATCAAGGGAGAGTTAAGAATTGGCTGAAGTTTAGAATGCATTCCTCAAGCAATGCACAGGATTGGCAAAGGATGAAGCTCTGTGGGCTTCAGGTGCTTGAGTGACCTCTATCCAAATCATTGGTTGACTGCTAAACTATGCAGATACAGGGTGATACCTAGGAACGCAGGCCGAAATAAAAATAAGAATGAGAAGAACTGAGCAGAGACGTCAATGGCAACATACTGTGTGTGTGCGCATGTGTGTGTATGTATGAGAGATTCTCTAGTTTAAGTAGAGGGAAGTTACTAAAAATAGCCCTTCAGAAAAATAAAACAGAATCCAGAGTTGTTATAATCTATTATCAAAAATTTCCAGTTTTCAACTGGATGTTATGAGATACGCAAAAAAGTATCAGGAAAATGTGACTCATGCTCAGGGGAAAAATAATCAACAAAAATGAATTCCGAGTGAACTCACCTATTAATTTAGCAAATACTTCAAAGCAGCTGTTAAAGTATGCTTAAAAGGTAAAGGATCTGTGTCAAAGATTTAAAGGAAAATGAAATGACAACTACACAACAAAGAATGGCTCTAACCACTGTCACTCAGCGTTGTTCTGGAGGCCCTAGCCAGCGTGATAATGCAAGAGAATGAAAGGAATGCAAATTGGAAATGAAGCAGCAAAACTGCCTTTATTCACAGATGATACCATCATGTACCTAGAAAATTCCAAGGGATATACATAAAAGCTACTGGAATTATTAAGTGAATTTGGCAAGGTTGCAGGTTATAAGATCAATGTACAAAATCAATTGTGTTTATATATTAGTAATCAACAATTGAGAATTAAAGTTTTAAAATGTACATCCAAAAACATGAAATAGGGATAAAGCTATGTACGAAAACTATAAAACATTGCTGAGAGAAAACTAACTAAATAAATGGAGAGAGATACCATTGTAATGGGTTGAATAGTGTACCCCTCAAAATTATGTCCCCTTGGACATAATTTTTTTATTCCCACCTTATTTGAGAATAGGGTCTTTGTGGGTATAATTAATTAAGGATCTTGAGATAAAAGCATTCTGTTTTTAGAGTGGGCCCTAAATCCAATGACTGGCTTCTTTACAAGAAAAAGGAGAGAGAGCCCTGACTGGGCGTCTTGGTTTGTTGGAGTGTCATTGGGTATACCAAAAAGTTGCAGGTTCAATTCCCAGTCAGGGGATATGCCAAGGTTGCGGGTTTGATCTCCAGTTGGTGTATATATGGTAGGCAACTGATTGATGTTTCTCTCTAACATCTCTGTTTCTCTCTCCCCCATTCTCTCTCTAAAATCAATAAACATAATTTCAGGTGAGGATTATTTAAAAAAGGAAAGAGAGAGGGAGATATGGACCCACAAGAAAGAAGGCTAGGGTAAGATGGAGACTGCCAGAAGCCAAGGAATGCTGAGCCTCTAGGAGCTGGAAGAGGCAACAGAGGATTCTTCTCAAAAACCTTTAGAGGAAATGTGGCCATACCAATGCCTTGATTTTGTACCTCTGGCCTTTAGAACTATGAGAAAATAAACTTCTATTTTAAGTCAGGAGTCCCCAACCCCTGGGTCACAGACTGGTATAGGTCAGTGGCCTGGTAGGAACTGGGCCGCACAGCAGGAGGTGAGTGGCCAACCAGTGAGCTAGCGAAGCTGCATCTGTAGTTACAGCTGCTCCCCATTGCTCGCATCACCGCCCGAGCTCTGCCTCCTGTCAGATCAGCGGTGGCATTAGATTCTTATAGGAGCACGAGCCCTACTGTGAACTGCGCATGCAAGAGATCTAGGTTGTGTGCTCCTCATGAGAATCTAATGCTGATGATCTAAGGTGGAGCTGAGGCAGTGATACCAGGGCTGGGGAGTGGCTGCAAATACAGATTGTTACCCCTAGGTGGGACTGTCTAGTTGCAGGAAAATGAGCTCAGGACTCCCACTGTTTCTGCATTATAGCGAGTTGTATAATTATTTTATTATATATTACACTGTAATAATCATAGAAATAAAGTGCACAATAAGTGTAATGCACTTGAATCGTCCTGAAACCATTCCCCTCCCCCATCCCCCCTTCCCCTAGTCCAGGGAAAAATTGCCTTCCATGAAACTAATCCTGGTGCCAAAAAAACTGGGGACCACTGTTTTAAGTCACCAAGTTTGTGGTAATTTGTTGTGGCAGCCCTAGGAAACTCATACAACTGTGCACATGGATTGGGACTTAGAATGATCAAAAATGATTTTGAAAATGAACAACAAAATTGGAAGACTTAAGCTTTAAGGCTTACTATAAAGCTGTACTAATCGAAGCAGTGGTGTTGGCGTAAAGAGAGACTAAATTCATGAAACAGAATAGAATCCAGAAGTAGATTCAATAAATATGGTCAATTCATGTGCCAAAGCAATTCAGTGGGGGAAGGATGGTGTTTTCAGTAACTGGTGTTGGCATGATTGAATAGTGATTAGGAAAAATATGAACCTTCATCCTTACCTCACACCGTACATAAAAATTAGCTCAAAAATGGATCATAGACCTAAATTTAAGAGCTAAAACTATAAAACTTGTAGAAGAAAGCACAGTAGAACATTTTTGTTATCTTGAATGTATAGGTCACTAGAGCATGAAAAAAAGAAAAATTGATAAACTTAAGCTCATCAAAATTATAAACTTATTTTAAAGATGCTATCAAGATAGATGAAAACTCAAGCTATAGACTGGGAAAATATATTTGCAAAATAAATACCTACCAAAGGACTTGTTTTTGTAATATACAAAGAGCTCTTGTAACACAACTAGAAAACGAATGACATGAACAGATTGCCCACCAAAGAAGTTATACAGATGTCCAATAAGTACGTGAAAAGATGCTCAACATCATTAATCATTAGGAAAATACAAATTAAAACAATAAGATGCTGCTATACACTTTAGTAATGGCTAAAATTAAAAAGACTTCCTACACCTTATTCTGGCAAAGTTGTAGAACAACTGGAGTGCTCAGACTGGTGGTGGGGCTGTATAATGATACAATAACTTCAGAAAATTGTTTGGCAGTTTTTTAAAACATCTGAAGGTACATCTCCCATATGACCAGTCATTCTATTCATAGATATTTCTCTAAGAGAAATGAAAGGATATAGTCACACAAAGACTAGAGGAGTATTTATAACAGTTCCATTTGTAGTAGCCAAATTGGAATCAACCCTCGTGTTCATCTTTTGGTTAATGAGTCAGACAGAATGCTACTCAGCAATCATAAGAAAAGAACTGTTAATACGCATGACAACATGAGTGAATAGCAAAAAAATTTTGCTAAGTGAAGGAAGCCAGACCAAAAAAAAAAAAGTAAATAAAATGTGATTCCCTTTATATAAAATTCTTGAAAATGCAAATTAATTATAATGACAGAAAGTGGAGCAGTGGTTGCTTGGGGAGGGAGTAGGGAGGGGAAGTGATTACAAAGGAGCATGAGGACTCTTTGGACAGGATGGGTATGTTCATTATCTTGATTGTAGTGATAGTTTCTTAGGTATACACATATGTCAAAGTTTACCTAATTGTAGACTTCACGTATCTTCAGTTTATTCATTGTATGTCAGTTATACCTTAATAAAATTGTAAAAAAATGAACAAAGATTTGAATAAACTTAACCAAAGAAAATATATGACTGGCCTCATTAGTTATTAGGAAAATGCAAATTAAATCACAGTGAGGTACTATTAGAATGACAAAAAAATTAAAAATGAATACCAAGTATTGGTGAAATTGTGGAGCAACTGGCACTCTCGTACATTTTTGGTGGAAATGCAAAATGGTACAGCCACTTTGGATAACAGTTCATGGTTTCATATAAAGTTCAACATGCATGTATATGTAACTAACAATAAGTACTTCTAAGTATTTACTCAAGATGAATCAAAACATATGTTTACAGAAACAATTGTATTGAAATATTTATAGCAGCTTTGCTTATAAGAGCTGAGAACTGAAAACAACTTAAACCTCTTTCAATAGGTGAATGGATAAAAAAAATCTTATATTTATTTAAAAAAAAATTTTTTTTTTAAGATTTTTATTTATTTATCTTTAGAGGGGAAGGGTAGGAGAGAGGGAGAGGGAGAGAAATATCAATGTAGGGTTGCCTCTCGTGTGTCCCCTGCTGGGAACTGGCCTGCAACCCAGGCATGTGCTCTGACTGGGAATTGAACCGCGATCCTTTGGTTCGCAGGCCCGCGCTCAATCCACTGAGCTACACCAGCCAGGGCTTATATTTATTTTTTTAAAGATTTTATTTATTTGTTTTTTAGAAAAAGGGGAAGGGAAGGAGAAACAGAGGGAGAGAGATATCAATATGTGGTTGCCTCTTGCGCATACCCTACTGGGGACCTGGCCCGCAACCCAGGCACATGCCCTGACTGGGAATCAAACCGGTGACCCTTTGGTTCCCAGCCTGCACTCAATCCACTGAGCTACACCAGCCAGGGCTTATATTTCTATAATAGTAAACTACTCGATAATAAAAAGAATAAACCACTGATATTCACAATCATGGACGAACCTTAAAAACATGTTGTGCGAAAACAGCCAGAAACAAAAATAGCATGTATAAGATTTTTAAAATATGAAATGTAAGAAAGCCCAAACTAGTTTATAGTGATAAGAAACAAATCACTGGTTGCCTGAGCCTGATGATGGAGGCAGGAATTTGTTGCAGAGGGGCAAGCAAGAACCAACTTGGAGCTTATAGAAATGTTCTCTCTTGATTACAGTTACATGAGTATATACACTTTTCAAAACTCATTGACCTACATACTTTATTTTTTTAAAATTAGATTATATTGATTATGCTATTACAGTTGTCCTGATTTTCACCCCCCTTGCCCTCCTCCACCCAGCACCCCTCACTCCGTCAGGCAACCCCTACACCGTTGTTCATGTCCATGGGTCATATGTATAAGTTCTTAGACTACTCCATTTCCTATACTGGGCTTTACATCCACATGGTTATTCTGTTAACTACCTATTCGTACTTCTTAATCTCCTCACCTCTTTACCCATTCCCCCATAATCCCCTCCCACCTGGTAACCAGCAGAACATTTTCTGTATCCCTAATTCTGTGTCTGTTTTTGTTTGCTTAGTTTGTTTTTTAGATTTAATTGTTGTTAGATTTGTAATTTTTGCCACTTTATTGTTCATAGTTTTGATCTTCTTTTTCTTAAATAAGTCCCTTTAACATTTCATATAATAATGGTTTGGTGATCATGAACTCCTTTAGTTTTTTTCTTGTCTGGGAAGCTCTTTATCTGCCCTTCAATTCTAAATAATAGCTTTGCTGGTGGAGCAATCTTGGCTGTAGGTCCCTGCTTTTCATGACTTTGAATATTTCTGACCAACCCCTCTAGCCTGCAAAGTTTCTTTTGAGAAATCAGCTGACAGTCTTATGGGAACTCCCCTGTAGGTAACTAACTGCTTTTCTCTTGCTGCTTTTAAGATTCTCTCTTCATCTTTAATCTTTGGCATTGTAATTATGATGTGTCTTGGAGTGGGCCTCTTTGCATCCATCTTGTTTGGGACTCTCTGTGCTTCTTGGACTTGCCTGTCTATTTCCTTTACCAAATTAGGGAAGTTTTCTTTCATTATTTTTTTCAAATAGATTTACAATTTCTTGTTCTTTCTCATCTCCTTCTGGTAGCCCTATGATGCAGATGTTGGACCTCTGAAGCTATCCCAGAGGCTGCTTACACTGTCCTTATTTTTTGGATTCTTTTTTTCTTGCTGTTTTGATCGAATGTTTTTTCTTCCATATGTTCCAAATCATTGATCTGATTTTTGGCTTTATCCACTCTATGTTTTTCCCCCCTATAAATTGTTCTTTTTTTCAATTAGAGTATCCTTTGTTTCTGACTGGATCTTTTTTATGCTGCTGAGGTCCTCACTAAGTTCCTTGAGCATCCTTATAACCAACGTCTTGAACTCTGCATGTGGTAGATTGTTTATCTCCATTTTGTTTAGTTCTTTTTCTGGAGTTTTGATCTCTTTTTACATTTTGGTCATGTTTCTTTGTCTCCTCATTTTGGCAGCCTCCCTGTGTTCATTTTTATGTACTAAGTAGAGCTGCTGTGACTCCCTGTCTTGGTAGCATGGCCTAATGAGGTAGGTGTCCTGTAGAGTCCAGTGGCACAGCCTACCCTATCACCCAAGTTGGGTATTTGACAAGGTGCATCCTTTGTGTGGGCTGAGTACACCCTCCTCTTGTAGTTGAACCTTGATTGCTGTTGGCAGGTCAGTGAGAGGGATTTACCATAGCAAGGACTGGCTGTGGCCACTGGCCACCAACCTCTGCCCTCCATGGAGGATCAGCTGTGCAGGGGCAGGTCGGTGGTGCTCCGACATGTTGTGTAGCTGTCTACTGGGTATGCAGGCTCTGGAGTTTCCCAGGTAGTACCGACCAAGGTCACTCTCACCTGTGTTTTGCCTGGGGCCACCCTGTCTGAGCTATAAAGCAATGTGAGATGGCTGCTACTTGTACTGAGCTTGGAGATTCTCAGGCAAAGCCAAGCTGTGAATCTAGGCTGGCTGCTGCTAGTGCCAGGCCTGGGGCTAATTATCAGGAGGTACAGGGGCTGAGGACTCACTGAGGCTGGCTGTTGCTTGTTTGATAGGATTTAGGGAGTTGTAAAGCCTGAGCCAAGACCAGCCATTCATATGGAAGAGCAGTTTGTGTGGGACGGTATGTTGGGTGGGACAGAGTCTCTGGGGACCTTCAGTGCAGGGCAAAGTGTGTTAGCCAGGTTGATGGAGTCTCAGATATGGCACCAGCCTGCTGGCTCTGTGGCTCTGTCGGGGGAGAGTTCAGAAAAGGGATAATGGCCTCTACCCGCCCTTCTGTCTGGGAAAAAGCTGTACCACAGCACTCACCTTATTGCCAGAATCTTCCGTTTCTTCCTGTGTGCCACTGGTGCCTTTCAGTCTGCTACCTCAGTGCTGGAGCTCAGAGGGAGTGAGTCTGAGTAAGTTCATGTGTGGGTTCTGTAAGAGGAAATGCTTGGGGCTCTAGCAATTTCTTCCACTGACTCAATCTCCACTGCTTTTTGCAGCCACAAGTTATGGGGACTTATCTTCCTGGCACTGAAACCCTGGGCTAGGAGGACTGGTATGAGGCTGGGACTCCTTGAATCCAAGATATCCCTTCCGAATTTTTATCCACCACAGGTGGATGTGGGACCAGCCTGTTCCTCATCTCTTTTCCTCCTACCAGCTTGGATGGATGTGGTTTCTTTAATTCTGTAGTTGTCAAACTTCCATTCAACTTGATTTCTGATGGTTCCCAGTGATAGTGGTTCTGTATTTTAGTTTTAACTTTGATGTGGTTGTGTGAGGAGTTGAGCTGTGTTTACCTATTCTGCCATCTTGGCCAGAAGTACTCCTTATACACTTTAAATGTGTGCAGTTAATTTTATGTAAATTATACTGCAATTAAGTTAATTTGAAAAAATCCATACCACCACCTTTGTTTGGCTGCTCATTGTTTCTCATTTGGATGAACACAGCACCCTCCTGGTGGTATTCCTGCTGCTGTCTTACTTCTTTAAACCCTTACACTAGGCAGCAACCTGAGTGATCTATTAAAGCAGAAACCCGACCTTGTCACTTCGCTGCATACAGCTCTTTAATTGCCCGCCATTAACTGGGTCCTTAAAGAAGCATATACTGTCTTCTTTAGTCTGGCCCTTGACTATCTTTTCAGCTCACCTTCCATTACTTTTCTGCCTCTCTCTTTGCTTACGATTCTCAGTTCCCAGTATATGCCATGTTAATCCCATTTGTTGTGCCTGTACTCATCTCTTACCTCGGCTTTTTGAGTAAACAACTGTTTTACTCTTTAAAACTCAGCTCAGGACTCTCCCCTTCCAGAATGCCTTTATTTAAACCATTCTTACTCACATGCTTCCTTTCTCCGAGAGATGAATTAAATGCTCTCGGATGTGTTTCTTTGGTTCGTCATAACTTTTATAGATATAGGTAACATTTTGGCTTACTGTGTTTTAAGTTCTCTCCCCGCCCCCTTGATTGTTCATATTTGACCATAGCAATTATGCTTTATTTATATTTTGAACCCACAAGACCTGTTTCATAATAGGTGTGTAATAAGTATTTGCAGAAAGATTGAATATAATTATTGAGAAAAAAATAAAAGTACTACACAGAGTATAACTATTTTGTTTTAAGATTTTTGTCAACATTTTAACACCAGTTTGGATGGTGAGGTTAGTTTCTTTTTTATTTTTGAGAGTTTTACATTAAAAAAATTTAAGGTACAATTATTTCATGAGACATAACCTAAAAAATAGACTGTATAACTTTTGCCTATTCAGTTGAATTTTTGTATCTCTTTAGGTCCACAAGGCAATTACAATTTCCAATCCCCTAACCACAGATGTGTCTGGGGAGGTTACTGTTTGGACAAAGAATGTATCAGTCCAACCTGAGACATCAGAGGATCTGGCTACTCCACCTAGCACGCAGCAAGTGAAAAGCCTTGGGAAAGTCCAGATTGCTACTCCTCTGCCAGTGACTCCCTCCTACAGTTATGCTACTCCCACCCTCCACGCTTCTTTCCAGAGCACGTTAGCACCATATCCAGGTGAGGCCCTTTGCTTCTACCCATGGGGATAGGATGGGAGAGTTGAACGTTTGATCAAAATGTTCTCTTTTAGTGGAAAGAAAGGAAGGAGATGTGTCTTTTAATTCTGTAGGTTAGAGAAAAAAAATAATCCTGTAAGTGTCCCTGTAATCATAGGATTTGAGGCTCTCCATCCTTTTTTCAACAGGCCCCAGCCTGTGGGAATTTATGAGGCTCATTTTCCCAGAGTCAGATTCCACTGTGCCTGGCACTTAAAGGCACAGATTCAATTAAGTAATGTTCAAGGAATTGAGCAAACAGAGGCTACTGGGAGAAAAGAGTTGAATCTGTGCACCTGTTTGCCTTCTGAATGGCTGATTGTAGATCAGATATTTACCTCTCTGATTTTGACAGCATCTGTATTTTTTAAAGCTCTCCATAAGATGGAGATTTAGACATAGAATATTGCCTTAACAATTCTGTGCTTCATGTGTGCCATTCTAAGGTATTAGGAGGAAGTGGTTAATCAAGGAGACTAAGTTGATCTTCAACCCCTGAAAAAGTCAACAGGGTGATACATGCAAAGTGAGTGAAAATGATATTGTGCCAAATTTTAATTTCCAAGGGTCTTTTTTTGTGTAATATAACATGAAATTTTAGGGTTTCAATCTTGTGGTACTAAAGTAATTTTTCATTCAGACAAAATGCCTATAATTTTTGGTATAATTGGGAAAGGGTTGGGATGTACTACATTTTTGTCCATTATACTTTCCTTGAGTATAGTGGTTTCTTTTGTTCTTCTTTTTCTGAAAGTCACTTCAGAGAATTCTTATTCCACCTCCTGGCGTGTCTAAATGGTGAACCTTCCATAATGGATGATTTTATTACTCCCGAAGTGCATGCAGTATTCCCACGCAGACTGATAAATCTCAAATTTCCTGTTTGTCTTAGGAAGCTTTCTCACCTCCGTCTTGAAATGTAGGTGGACTAGCCAGTTGTTTGCTTTAAGCTCGCTAGTTCCCAAGGTCTCATACCAAAGGAACAATTATTGTCAGATTTATATAATCAGTGTTTCTCAACAACCTGCAACATTTTTGGTTGTTACCCCTGTGGAGGAGGGGTGCTGCTGACATCTAGTGGGTAGATGTCAGGGATCCTGCTAAACTTGTTACAGTGCACAACCCAGTTTGGCCACAACAAAGAATTATCTGGTCCAAAGCCCCAAGGTTGAGAAATCCTAACATGTATGAAATAGCTGATGAGCAGTATAAAGACAATATATTGCTATTAGCTGATGTGGCGTGGTGTTCCAGAAATGCTAAAGTAGTTCAAGAAGTAGGTCAGGCCCTGATCAGCATGGCTTGGTTGGTTGAGCATCATCCTGCAAAGCGAAAGGCCGCACCAGTTCGATTCCTGGTTGGGACACATGCCTGGGTTGTGGCCTGGGCCCGGCTGGGGCATGTGCGAGAGACATCCAAATGATGTTTCTCTCACATCGATGTTTCTCTCCCTCTATTTCGCCTTTCCTTCCCCTCTCTCTAAAAATAAGTAAATAAAAATTTTTTTAAAGTAAATCAGTTTGAACTGAAATCGTCTGGGAAGATTTCTTGGAGAGAAGAGTGGCTTTAAGCTAAAAGCAAAACATTGTATTAAGAGTAAAGAAAGCTCACACCCCAACTGAAGCAAATAGCTTTAGCAAAGTCCCCGAGAGTAGACTTCCATGGGAACACAAGAGGGAATAGAATTAGAGACAGAATTGGGTAGGAAGGGTGAGATGGTGTGATTAGATGATAGTGGTTCTCTTACACCAGGTTGTGAGTTTGGCCTTAAACACGGTGTGTATATATGTGGGGCGGGGGGGGGGGGTCTTGAGTAGGAGAGTAACATGGTGGGTATTTTAGAAAAACTAACGTTGGTGGGTGTTTTAGGAAGACAGAATGGAGTAGAGTGGAAAGAGCTAACAGGGAAGAACAATGAAGATTCTTGGAATTGTCTAAGCCTGTGGTTGTAGCAATTGGAATGGAAGGGAATTAAGGCTGGCCTTAATTTGGTCGACACTTAATGTGGTCGACACTTGCCTTTTCTTCTAGGGACTTCATATATGTATATTTTAAAATTGATTTTAGAGAGATAGAGGAAGAGGGGAGAGAGACAGACAGACAGACATTGATTTTCGTTGCACTTATTTATGCATTCGTTGGTTGATTCTTGTCTGTGTCCTGACTGGGACTGAACCCGCAACCTTGGTGTATCGAGATGATGTGCCAACCAACTGAGCTACCTGGCCAGGGCCTTTGTAGATATATTTTATTTAGAAAATTATTTATCAGCATGAAGATGGTCCCTGAAACAGAGTTGAATTCTGTTTATTGAAGTCTATAGAAAGAGAATTTAAAGATTGACCATAGTTAAAATACAGTGCAGAAAAACTTAGAGAGAAAGGAAGAAAAATAGAATAATGTGGTATCATGGTCACCAAAAGTTTTAAGATGGAGGCAGTCAGCAGTCAGAGATGCCAGAGGTGAAGGGTGAGGGTTGAGAAACGGCTGTTAGATGTGCTAAGAAGCAGTTTGTTGATGACCTCAAAAGATTCTTGTCAGTGGAGAAGTGGGGACGGAATCAAATTTTAGGGGATTAGAGTGGGTAAATAATGAGGAAATGAAGGCAGTAGCTGAATGTTGTTTATAAAACAAATTTGGCTACAAAAGGAAGGAGCTAAATGAGATAGTTTGGATCTAATTTCTTATTCTTGTATATTTTCTTTGCAGTTAAAAAGCAACTGGTGGTATTTGCTGGAGAGAGTGTCCAGATTACCTTGCCTAAGGATGAAGTTCAGTTAAATGCATCTGTGCTCCAAGAACCACTTGAAGGTAAAACATGCCCTTACATTTTTTAAAAAGATTTTACTTATTTATTTTAAGAGAGAGGGGAAGGGAAGGAGAACAAGAGGGAGAGAAACATCAATGTGTGGTTTCCTCTCATGCACCCCCAACTGGAGACCTGGCCCACAACCCAAGCATGCATCCTGACTGGGAATCAAACCAACAACCCTTTGGTTCACAAGCCCACACTCAATCCACTGAGCCCTGCCAGCCAGGGCTCCCCTTACATTTGGATAATGTTTTAATTTATAATGATATCCACACACCGTAACTCATTTACTCATTGCAACAATCCTGTGAGAATGGGATATAGCATGCAACTGCACAAATATTTATGTGATACAAGAGGTAATGTAATTTGTGTGAGATCATAGGCTTTAGTCAAGCCTGGATTGAAATCCTAGCTCATCCTGTCATTAGCTGAATGATGTTCAGAAAGTTATTTAACTTCTCTAAGTTTCTATTTCTTTCTCAGTAAAATCAGAATGATTCCTATATAATTACGTTACTTTAAGTGCAGAACGAAATAGTATATATAAGGCACTCAATTCAATGCCTAGCATACAGCTAATGCTCATTAAATGTAGGGTATAATATATGCACTTAAAAGAGGAAGAAACTGAGACTCAGTTTCTTTGTTTTGGCCAAACAACTAGAAAATAACAGATACAAAATTTGTAGAGAAGTTATTCAAGATTACTGCTACTATAAAAAGAAAAAGGCCCAATGTAATATATAAAACTCAGATTTACAAAATATATAAATTTAAGTATGATTAATTCATTGTTTAAGAAAACTTTTGTAATATGAGCATCCCTTTCGCATTAGAAGTATACATTATATACAAAAATTTCACTTACACACATACATATTCTCTTAAGACTATCTGAAGTGAAGCATACTTTGATGGAAAAATGACTGCGGTGGGTCTATACTACTGTCATTTATAATGTTAGTCAAGGGGAATGAATGTCATACTCAATTCAAGAAGAGGTACTTCCATTTTATTTTACTTTTTAAAAGGTTTTATTATTTTTTAGAGAGAGGGGAAGGGAGGGAGGAAAAGGGAGAGCAACTTATATTTCTCTCCCACAGCGTGGGACAGAAAGAACATAAGTTGCCCCTCGCACGGTCCCCCCAGGCATGCACCCCAAACAGGAATCCAACCAGCGACTTTTCTCTTTGCGGGTCGACGCCCAGCCCACTGAGCCACACCAGTCAGTGCAGTGGTACTTCCATTTTAGGTATACACATTTCCAATATGATATTTCTACTTTCCGGGCCTAACATCAAATAGTATATTTATGCAAAAAGTACTTATCCAGATCCTATATGCCCTCTCTGTTCTGTATTTCTGTCCTCACATTCTGTTTTCCTTGTCAGTTTATTCCACCTTCCTCTGGAGCTTTCCCCTTTCCTCCTCTGGTGGTGAGTTAAGGCGAATGGATTGGTGGTCTTTGAAGATGGAGGTGAGGAAAGAACTGCCTCAAGCTGCCATTGCTTCCACTCTTTGGTGAAAGATGCCGGGCTCTCCTGTCGTATTTTCTTTTCTAACCTCTGTCTGCATATATATTTCTGTGAGTTAACATTGCCTAGGAGATCAGAACGCAGTACAGAAACAGATTTTTTCCAACTCTCCACTCTCCAGGTTTTTCAGCCTTTAATCAGATACATGATGTGGGTGTTTTCCAACTTTCAGAGGTTGGGAACAATGAGACAGGACCAGCTCTGCCTGCTCCTCATCCCCCTCATCTGCTGTGGCAGCCCCTGGAGCACCTCCCAGGATACCTCCAGGGTTTGCAGGCACAGTTTGAAAACCACCGCCCTAAGTCATTGAAACCAGCATTCTGTCCAACAGGCCTGTACGCAAGTCGTTCCTACCCTTGGATCAATTTCTGGCTATAAGACATAATTTATCCCCTGAGCTTTTCTGTCCTAGGAATATTGCTCTTTTTGGAAATTTGTGTTGTTAGCTTTAGAGATTACAAAATTGTCAGTTTCCAAGGTAGTGTGGGTCTGTTTTCTATGTGAAAAACTGTAGCTATAGTTGGAGGAAATGTCATCTCCTAGCGCCAGTCCTGCTGTGCTCCTTCCCTCCTGCTCCTCACCTCACCTCACTTCTGCATGGGTGTTTGTGAGCGCTGGCCAGAAGGAAGCTAGTGTTTTGGAAAGGAAGGAAGAGTAATAGATCTTGTATGTCAGGCTCATAAAAGAAAATCTGGTCTTCAGATGAAGGCTATCTTGGAATTGGGTTCTATATGTTAACTTTAACTTTTGAACTTGTAAAATAAGAAAAAGATGACCATTCTCTGCTAAGCATTTGAGGTTTCTTATATTTCCTTTTGTTGTTTACTTTTGGGTGGTAACTTAAAACTAAACCTTCCTATCAAATACCACTCTTTCCTAGCCACACATGCGTTTTTCTTCCCCCAAATTTAAGACCACTTTTACTGGGGGGGATTCCATTTAGATAAAGGCCTTCTATCTTTGCCTTACCCAGTCATACAGTTTGAGCTACAAATGAAGACCATTTAATGCTTCATTTGATCTTAATTAATTTCTGTGGGGCCTGTTTTAAGTGGGCCATCCCCACCACCTTCTGCACTGTGTTATTTAGCTCAGCAGGAATGAAGTAGCTCTTTTAACTCACCAGGGTGTGATGACCTCAGTGAGACGAGCATTGTTAGCACTTTGTAAAAAGCTATTTTTGAACCATGTTATTTAGAAGTTATTGCTGTTCTTTGTTGCAAAAGAAGTTTTGCAAGAAAATGGCCTTTGTGCCCAATGAGTTCATCTGTGGTGGTTGGTAGGGAGGGTACGCATTTTCATTGGGATGCCATACCATGAGAAACCTGGTATTTTGAGGGAGGATCGGCCCTGAGTCAGGTAGGTTTGGGGCAGGATTGAGCTTTGCTGGGAGAAAGTGGAAGAAGCCCTGACTGTAGCAGAATCTACCCTTTCTTCCAACCGAATGTTTGGTTTCCCTACAGGCTTTGGGATGAAATCTTAAGAACTAAGGCTTTGTCAAGATTTAGATGAGATTTCTCCCTGGCTGGTGTGGCTCACTTGGTTGGATGTCATCTCGCAAAGCAAAAGGTTGTGGGTTTGATTCCTGGTCAGGACACATGCCTAGGTTGCAGTTTTGTCCCTGGTCAGGGCACGGACGAGAGGCAACCAGTCAATGTTTCTCTCTCATATTGATGTTTCTCTTCCTCTCTTTCTCACTCCCTTCCCCTTTCTCTTAAAAAAAAGAAGAAAGATTTAGATGAGATTTGTTATTGAGATTTGTGTGGTTGCCCTATTTGTGTGTAGGTGTGTGTGTTGATGATTTTTGTAACTGTCATTCTATAGGAGAAACCTACAACTATGACTGGCAGCTCATCACTCATCCTAAAGACTACGGTGGAGAAATGGAAGGGAAGTATTCCAAGAGCCTCAAACTATCCAAGGTGAATTTGCCTCCTGTCATTTGCAGGGCTGGGGTAGAGTTGTTGATCATTTTTAAAACTTTATAATATAGAATTATCTGGCCACACTCCTATTGGGAGCAATCTTTTGAAAGTGAATCCTTCAAAGTCTTGGCTGGCTGACATCCAGTGTTTGTTAATATATGATTCTCAAACTTTCATTTATGATGAGAAGACTGTACAAGCATGGTGGTGATAGCTGCTGATATACACTGAACAGCTTTTAAGGGGAACATAAGGAGTTTAGAATTTGGGAGATAACCTAGGTTACTTGTGGCCACATGACTGTGTAAATTGGCTCAGTCTTTTTTGTGACTCAATGTAGTTATTAAGAGCCATAAAAATTTACATTTTCTTTGGTCAAGAAGTTAACTTCTTTCTTCCCTCCCTCCCTCCCTCCGTTCTATCCTTCCTTCCTAAACTGTTTATTGTACATTAGTTATGTGACAGGCATTGGGGGTTTACCTGTGAGGTAAAGCCACACTCTTAGCTTTCAAAGACAATGGACAGCTAGCTCTCAAAGACAGTGGTGGCACTGACTGGAAACAGGGAATTATAACACGGGAGGGGTGCACTAGGTCAGTGCAGGGGGTATTGAAACCCTGGGGAGTTAGAGTAGATTTCTTAGAGTTTGCCTAGTTGGGTCATGAAAGGTTCCTAACTTACTAGGTAAAGGGCAGAGTGATAACACTGTAATCAGGGGAGATAATATGTCCACGGGGGCAAATATTAGAGAGAAAATGTGGAAAAAAGGAAATCCATGTGGTTCAGCCTGAATAGACCCTATGGTGTGAGAAGAGCAAGCACAAGGAGGTTGGGAGGATGCAGAGGCCAGACCACACAGAGCCTTTGTGAGGATTTGGAGTCTAATCTGGAGGGAACATGGAGCCTTTGAAAGGCTTTAAGCAGGAGAAAGACATGTTCAGATTTTCAGTTCAGAGTGGTCACCCTGACTGCAGATGGAGGAGAAAAAGAGTCAGACCAGGGAGACCAGTGAGGAATCTGTTGACAAAATTAGGTGTGAGATGATAGTAACCTGAGTAAAAAGAAAACTAACTAAATAAAATAAAACTTAAAAACCTCCCATTGAGCTCATACCATATACTAGAAACCATGCTAATTGTTTAATACAATTATTTTATTTAATCTTCATAGTGACCCTGAGATGTAGATATGCATATATGTTTTACAAATGACAAAACTAAAAATTGGAAAAATAAAGTGGTTTGGCCAAAGTTCACAAAGCTATTAAATAGGCGATTTGAACTGGAACTTTCTGTCTCTAAAGCCTCACCCCCCGCCCTTGCTTTTAACAGCCAGGCTGTGATGAATGGCTAAAAACTAAATTGATGGTAGTATGAATGGAGAGAAGTGATTGGATTGGAGAAATATTATGGAGGTTGAATTGATGATAAGACTTGGTGATCAGTTAATTGCCTGAAGGTGTTGAAGAGAAGTCCAGGATAATTCTAGCCTTTGGCTTAGCGCTTGGGTGGGTGTTGGTGCGAATGTGGTGGTCATCACTGGAAAGAGGAGCACAGGGAGAAGAGCTGGATTGTGGGAGGTTTGCAGGTGATTAACTCATTTCGGGCAGAGTGAGTTTGGGGTACCTGTGAAACATTTGAGTGCAGGTGTCCAGTAAGGTGTAAGGAGTTGGAGGTCAGGTTATGTACAGGTCTGGGCTAGGGAGGTAAATGTGCATACCAACCTCAAAGAGTTGACAGATGAAGCCATGGCAACAGATGAGATCATTCAGAGTGTGTAGAACGAAGGAGTAAATGGGTTGTGAGTGGAATCCTGGGGAACATTGTCACTGAAGGAAAGAGGAGACTGAAGAAACTGAGGAATGGGCAGGGAAGTGAAGGCCAAGGAAGGGGAGAGCATTAGAAAAAGAAGGGAGTGGTCAGAAATGCTACGTGCAGTCAATTAACATTTACCCAAAGAAGATAATTCAAAAGCCCAAAAGGTGTCATCATACTGTTAGTTAGAGTAGTCAAAATTTGGAAACAATTCAAATGGCCAGCAATGTGGAATGCTTATGAGATTATGGCACATGTATTCATATACTATTCTGCAGCCATTAAAATAACTATTGAAAACACTGTTACAATGGGAAAAGTGTTCATGCTAAGTGAATGGAAGAAAGAACAATAAAAAGTTTGATACATGCTTTGATTGTAGCCAGGCCCCCCACACCCTTTACATACACATTCCTCGAAGGCAGGGATCTTATTCATCTCCAGGTCCCAGGCCTAGGACAAGTACTGGTACATGGTTGGTTTTTAATAAATGTTTGTTGAATGGATGAACTGCTAGAAAGTATTTTTTTGTGTGGTTAAGGATCGGAAGGAAATAAGAGAAAAATGATCAATTGATGTGTTAGGACAGTGGGATATTGGGTGATTATTTTTTCTTTTATATTATGTTTATACAGTTACTGAAAGTCAGGAGGGAAAAACAGTCTGATATTTGGGAGCTATTTGGTATTTTTACAAAATGTTTTTCTTTGCAGAGATGATTGTTTTAATTTCATAACTCTGTGCACTAGGATGGTTGGGCCCTTAATGTTCTTCTTAAATGAAAATGGGAGTACAGAGATACTGAAATCCCTTTTGTTGTTCTAGAGTCAGCTAGCAATAAGGTTCACATTAAAAGCTATGGTTTTTTAGTTTATTATTCATCGTTTCATCTCTTCAGCTAGTTTACTTTCTCCATTTTGAACAATGCAAGAAGACGGGAGGGCCAAGAGTCAGTATGGGGAAGTTCACATATATGTGATTTTTAGTATAATCGCTAGTCTTTGTGGCTGACTGTGAAATCTTCTGTCCTTTCTGCAGCTCACCCCAGGCCTGTATGAATTCAAAGTGAGTGTAAATGGTCGGAATTCCCAAGGGGAAGGCTTTGTGAATGTGACTGTAAAACCAGGTATGTTCTCAGCCCTCTGCAGGGTTCCCAAGGAGGTGGAGGGCTGACTTTAGGGGTTTTTAAATTCCCATTCTCTTTTTGTAATACATTTTTTGGGCAATTCCTAATTTAATGTAGTAAAAGGTTAGGGTGGCAAAATATACTTGTAAACTTTGATTCTGGGTGGAACACCTTGCCGGGCAGCGAAACATAAGACATATGACCCACACTGCAGTCTGGCCTGAACGATAGCCTATCTGAGAACTGCTTCTCCTGAGAACTGCTTCTCCAAGTGGGTCATGCTGAGAGAGGACCATGTGTTGTAATTAAGAGACACAAGAAAGCCAGGAGCCTAGGGGAAGCATGTAGGAGGACCAGCCACGTGGCTGGCCCTTTCTGATCTCTTTCCAGAAATGTGGGCCTTTGTACACAGACTTCCTCCCTGAAACCCTGCCAGTTTTCTCTCACCTTGGACACCAAATTCCATCATTCTTTTTAAGTAGATTACAGTGCAATAGCAAGTGTATCTTGTTTTGCATTTTCATAGATATTTGGCGGAAGTTGGCAAGTGGCACATACATTGGCAGAAATTCTTAATACTGTTTTCTGACTTTCTTGGTAATAGATTTTTTTAAATTCCTTGAACCTTGTGGCTAAGGTAATACTTTCTCTTAAAAATATGTTTAGCATAAAGACCATTTGACTGCTTCTCAAAGAAAAGGCCACTGGGCTCACGGTCACTCAGCTGGGCCAGAGTGGTTTGTGATGTTCCCAACACTCTGGCCTAGTCACCTCACACACCGTCGGCCCATGGGTGGTTGAGAAATTACCCATTATCTTTTCAGCAGTCTGTGGCAAGGGATAGTTTGCCTGTCAAGGCCTTTATTGCACAAAGCTTATTTGTTGTCCACCTCTGGTCAGCTTGCTTGAGAGCAGTCACTCTGCTTCAGTACTTTTTATGAACTGGATGGCCCCTGAGTGTTGAAAGAATGCAGGGGTAATCTTAGGAATAGTCAGGTTTGCAAGAGGCTTAACACTCCCAGGTGTCTTATGTTAGAATGGCAACCTGGCCTTGTGACTTTTGAATTTGGCGATACTTCAGCCACCAGTTATGTCATGGAAATATTTATAATCCAACCAGATAGGGTCTGCCCCTCCCATACTTTACAAAGCCCCTCTTTTAATTTTTCCCGGGTTGTTTTCTTGCAGAGCCCCGTAAGAATCGGCCTCCCGTTGCCATCGTGTCGCCACAGTTCCAGGAAATCTCTCTGCCTACCACTTCTACAGTCATCGATGGCAGCCGTGAGTACCTCCCTAGGCATGGTGTTTTAGGAGAGTGCTCCCTATGCCCTCTGGTAGAAGATTTTGGCCAGCTATGTCTGCATTCTGCTTAGGCTTCTTGACCATGCTATGGGAAGACCAACCATCTGAAGCAACTGATGAGGAAGTGAGCACCAGACAGGCCCTATTTAAGACCCCCATATGGCTTGTTTGAAGGAATATTTCTATTCTGAGATGGTAAGAAAGTGGGATTGTGCATGTATTTAGCATTATTGTAGTTGAAACTTGCTGGTTTTCAAATTTTCTTAGACAAACTTGCCATTCTCAGTAATGGAAACAAAGCTCTTTCCAATCAGGGTGAGATAAGTCACTGAGAGGCTTAACCGAGGAGCTCTCGCCCAGCCATCTCTGCCTCACAGGGTTCTCGTCAGCCTTCTCTGGGAGGGACTCACAGCATGTGAGAGGCTCCACACCCCTGCCAGGCTCACTCAGATTTTCCCGTCAGAGGGCAGGGGAGGGTTTCTGGGCCTTGGCCATTAATCCTGGCTGTGAGTGCTCGGGAGGTTTCAGGCCTTGCATTTCACCAGTATTCGCTCGTTTCTTTTGACATCCGTTAAGGCCCTATTACCCTGACTATCTTGGCAGCATAGTGGTTTTGGGCAGAGGTAGTTCCTGCTTTAGCAGAGGAACCGCCAGCAGTGTTAAACGTTTTGTGTAGATAGTTTGACAAGAAGAGGAGGCTAGAAGAAGAGCGGGCTGGGAGGGAAGAGACAGATCAGGAAGAGGCACGTGTGAGAGCAGTAGAAAGGTTCACAGAGCGCCACTTTCTTTTATGTGTTTGAATAGGTCCGAGTTAAGTACTGTGTAAAGGTGTACGGCCGAAGGAGTCACTACCATCCCTGTCCCCCAGCTTTCCAGTTTTTCTCCAGTCAGTGGTGTAGTTTACATATCTCCCAGAGCTGCCTTATGCACACATAAGAAAAGACACGTACGGTTCCTTACGATAAAACATTACGCACACTTATGTACAATGCCTGTTTAGATATGTTGGAGAATTTTTCTGAATCATTATATGAAATACTTGATTCTTTTTTTCTTTTAATGATTACATAGCCTATTATATGGTGTATAATTTCATTTTTCAAATACATACTTGTTTTCAATCACTCTCTATTGATGACTGTTTAGATTATTTTTGGTCTCTCGTGATTATAAGGCTGCCATGAATAATCTTATAAGCATGACAGTAAACATATGCAAGGATAGCTATAGGATACATTCCTAGAAGAGGAATTGCAGGGACAAAGGTAAATTTTGCCAAATTGCTCCTTAGAAAGGTTGTATCAGTTTATGCTTCTACCATGACGTATGAAAGGGCCTCTTTCTCCATACCTTTATCCATTTAATGTGTTAAGAAACTTTGGTCTTTACCAGTCTGAGAGGTTTAAACATGGTATCTCAAGTATAATTTAAATTTGCATTTATTTTCAATGAGGTTGAGTATCTTTTCATGCATTTAAGAGTTTTTGATTTTCCTTTTTTTATGCAGTAGCATTTTAACCAGAGGTTGCCTGTGTTGGAGTCCTTGGAAAACCGTTCAGTGGAATATTCATAGAGAGGCAGAATGACCCACTATTCCTAGGAAGGAAACACTCTGGAGAGATAGTCTGTAATTTCGTGACGTTTTCCTAGCCTCAACCCTCTAGGCAGTTGCCCTGGTTTGTGTAAACCGGATAAGTGCTGAGGCCAGCGCGCTCATGTTGTAACCGATGTTTCTTTACGGTCAAGAAAGCACTGATGATGATAAAATCGTCAAGTACCATTGGGAAGAACTTAAGGGACCTCTGAGAGAAGAGAAGATTTCTGAAGATACGCCCATATTAAAACTAAGTAAGCTCGTCCCTGGGAACTACACTTTCAGGTAAATTAGGATCCTTCAAGTTTACCATTGGCCATTTTCTCCCCCTTGTGGGTTTTACATTCTTACAGGAGTGATTCTGACAGATGCCAAATTCATTGTAGAGCTGGTTGGAAACGAAGCCTGTGGTTACATCGGTTCTCCGAGCCCTGTGGTAACTGTGGTTACAACATTAATAGCCTTTTAGGGCAAAAGCCCTTGCACAGGAGATGAGAATCCACCACAGTTCGTCCTTTTCAAAGCCTTGCCTTGCAGATCCTCAAACGTATTTTTAGGATTGCTGTTATTAAGTGAAAGGGTCATCTTTCTCTGCCTTTTCTCAGGAAAAATCTAGGAGGAACCTGCCTACCATCTTATCTCTTCCCCTTGGGAAACGCTTCTTAAACTTTATCTCAAAATCTTTACTTTTGACAAGTAGTTTATTTGAATGTGAGTTGTAGGATCTTCCTCTAACAGGGCTTTTTGGAGAATTTGATTCAAAGACAGTCCTTTGGGGACCTAGTGTCAGCATTCTAGAGTACTATTAAGAGTGTGAGGCTGATTGTAGAGTAATTCTTGTATCTGCAGGATTCCTCATATGGTACAAAGCACTTGCACCATACAGACACTGTGTGTACATGATACTGTCCTCATTTTATATTCGGGAAAGGTGAGGCTCAGTGCATTTACTGACTTCTCCAAGGTTACCCAGAACTGAAATGCAGATTTTCTAAACCCTATGTCAGGGCTCATTTTACTCTGTTCCTTGATGTGGCCCATATGGATTTTGTTTAAGCTTCCCTAAATGCTCTTCTCAATCTGTTGGAGTTCTGCCTATTCTTAAGGACCTACAGTTTCCTGTGAGGCTCTCTAGGACCCTCCAAAGAGCAGAGAATGTTGCACTCAGCGCCCTTATGTGGCACCTACCGTGGTGCAGCAGCTTATGCATGGGTGTCTGTCTTCTTCACTGGACCTGAGGTCAGTTAGGTTTAGACACTGCCAGAGACACAGTGCTGAGTGATCTAGCACAACACGCACTGTGCAGATCAATGTGCAGGTTCTGACTGTGCAGAACTGTCAGCGACTTGGGACTTCAGGAAGAGGAAGGTAGTTGCCATTCAACAAGGTTGGAGTCTTCTCGTTGGCTTAAAATCGAAATGTGAATGATTTTTACCTTAGCTTTCTAATGTAGGAATTTTAACATTTATGGAATTTAGCCTGGGCTAGGGTGATCTTTTTAAAAATAATAATAATAACTTGTTTCTTGAACATTTACTGTGTCTTTAGTACTGTTCTGAGCTCTTTGCATGCAGTAGCTTATTTAATCCTTATAACAGGTATTATAATTACTCTTATTTTAGAATTCATCATCATCACCAAGTCCTTATTATATGAAATGTTAAAGGGACTTATCTAAGAAAAAGAAAATAAAAAACATGTACAGTAAAAAGACAGCAAACTCACAATTATTAACAACCACACCTAAAACAAAAACAAAAACAAACTAAGCAAACATCTAGAACAGGAACAGAAACATAGAAATGGAGATCACATGGAGGATTATCAACAGGGGAGTGGGAGGAGGAGAGAAGGGGGAAAAGGTACAGAGAATAAGTAGCATAGACGGTGGGTAGAAAATACACGGCGCGGGGTGGGGTTAAGAATAGTGTGGGAAATGTAGAAGCTAAAGAACTTATAAGTATGACACATGGACATGAACCAAAGAGGGGGAATGTGGGTGGGAGGGGGTGTGCAGGGTGGAGGGGAGTGAAGAGGGAAAATGAGACAACTGTAATAGCATAATCAATAAAATATATTTAAAAAATAATCACTCTTATTTTATAAATTAGGAAGTTTAGGCACCGAGAGGTTAAGTAACTTGCCCAAGGTCACGCAGGCAGTCTGAGCTTTTCACAGTGATGTTAGCCTGCAGCGGTTTGGTTGGATGGGGTATTGGGGAGCGATTCTTTTTTTCTAAGCCTCAGTCTATGAACTGATGGGTTTGGGTTTGATTAGCATTAAGGTTCAGTCTGATTCCACTTCACTTTTCCTCCCCCTGGTTTTACACAGCAGTCTCTTTCCCCAGCCCTGTGGTCAGTAGCTGTTTGGTTCCAGGGTTCTTGCCTGAAACCCAGGGACTGAGGTGAAAGGCAGTGATGGGCAGCTGCCATTTTGCCACCTATCTGTAACTTGCTTTTATTCTGAAATAGGAGACAAATAGTATATGTTTAAAAACAAAAAAAACTGTGAAAGCAACAGGCAAACTGGAAAAAGAAGAAAACTCCTATGGATTGTTTTCCTTCTGATGTTTGTTGATTTGCATGTCCTTGTGTCTGATATTTCTGTGCTCTTTTTCTCAAGGCTGCAATACCAAAACCCCCTTCAGACCACAGGGAAAGCCCACAGATGTCTGGCTCTGTCTGTGGTTGGTGGTGAGATTTAAACAAACGACATGCCTTTTCTATGCTTTTCCTCTTTCCGTCAGCAGAATGGAAGGAGCCCAAACCTCCTTGCTTGCTTATGCTCACATTTTGAGGTGGCAAGAGCAGCTTTAGGCTGTTCAGCTGGAAAGCATCATTTAGGTAAAAGCCTGTTCTTATAAATGAGCACTTTTTTCTCTTTCAAATCCTGTTTCACACTGGCACAAACTGTGGGGCTGTTGCGTAGGAGAGTGCATTTCCATCTCAGGCTTGTGTCTCACCGCAGCCAGCCCTCCTAGTCCATCCCAGAGGCTGTCTGCCAGGGTGTCCATTCTTGTGATACGTACACCTCTGGACCAGGATGACGGCAGGAAAGCCTGCTACAGTCAGAGCTTTAGTTCATGTGGTGTCTTTGAGCCCCACAGAAATAGGGGCCATGGACTATCACATCTTAAGACTTGGTTTCTGGGCTTGGGCATCAGAACTGGCCTTGCCTCTTGGCTCATGATGGGGCCGTGGGCAGGTTACGTAGCCTCTCTCTGCCCCGGCAAAGGGAGACTGGTGATTGTTGTGGGGTCGGATCAGACCGTGCCCGTACCGGCCCCAGCACATAGACACGTGCAGGCTGCTGAACGGCACAGCGCAGCAGACACGTTGCCTGGATGCACATCCGACACCTCCACTTCCGAGCAAATTACTTGACCTCTCTCTGCCTTAGTCTTCTCATATGTGTAAGGAGAAAAATGAGGATAGACTTTACAGAGCTCTTGGGAGGGTTTATTGAATTCCAAATCACTTCGCATGGTGCCTGGCACACAGTAAACCCTCAGTCAGTGTTAGCCTCTAGTATTACTTTGCCTTTCCCAGAGGAATGGTAAGAATCGGTTACCAATTGGTAAACCTGCCACCTTGGTATTTCTTAGCCTTGATTATCAGTCCTCTAGTGTTGATTCCTCTGTACCAAAGCCCCTCCGTGACTGCATGCCTCTCTCTGCCCTGACAGCTTGACGGTGGTGGACTCAGATGGAGCTTCCAACTCCACCACGGCCAGTCTGACAGTGAACAAAGCTGTGGATTATCCTCCTGTGGCCAACGCAGGCCCCAACCAAGTGATCACCCTGCCCCAAAACTCCATCATCCTCTTTGGGAACCAGAGCACTGACGACCACGGCATCACCAGCTATGAGTGGTCCCTCAGCCCCAGCAGCAAAGGGAAAGTGGTGGAGATGCAGGTAGGAAGGAGGAGTTTCTTTCTTGCCCAGGGTAGTTAGAGCTGCTGGACTGGATCACCCATCCAAGGCTTATATTTGCTGTATTTTAATTACCAAAGTCAGATTTAGAATCTGTGCCTAGAATATATAATTTTAAAAAAAGTCCAGGAAGTTTAAGGAGCCTTTAACATACTGGCAGAAACCTTTATCTTAAATGTTTAGTATCAGGAAAAGACTGGATGAGAAATGGTAGCTGTTCCAGGGTGATTCCAGAGAGTCAGACTATTTAGAAGTGACCCGGGTGTGAATCTTACAAATTGGGGCAGAAGGCCTGACAAGGCGGGGAGCATCGTCTCTCCAGAGATGTTTAGGAAGAGCCTAGACCTGCCACCACACCGGTGACAAAGCTTACACATAAGACTGGGTGGCCGTGGTGCGCCTAAGAACTCAAGCCCAGACTAAAGGGTTGGCTGCCCCTCAGGCCCAGCTGGTTGTTGCCAGATGGAGGTGTGGTTCCTGTATTGCTAGAATGTACGACTCTTCCAGAAAAGATACAAATCTAGACCTCTATGTGAAATGTTATAGCTCTTAAGACATACAGGCCAAACAAAAAGTCTGCAAGCTGGACTCAGCCAGCCCAGAGGCTGCTGGTTTGTGGCCACTGTTCTCACATTCCTGCGTTGGAAGGTTGTTCTAAGTTACGCGTGGTGTTCCTTCTGACATTGAAGAATCCATGTTTCTAGATTTGAGGCGTGGCTTAAGGCTCACATTTCACCTGGAGTTAGTCTAAGTGGTATTTTGGGTTTCCCTGCCATTGTAAGATCTGTACCAACCTGTAAGAAGGCAGCACAGCTTTGCATACCATCCTGAGTTACTGCCATGCTTTACTGAGGCAGCTTTGTTGGGATCACTGTGTGGCCTTCGTAGGAAGAACAGTTTTTTAAATTGTGTTATTATATATTCATGACCTTTCTGCCTGGGTGGTAGAGACTGATCTTGGTTGTCTTTGCATATTTTCCTGTACTTCTCTCCCTTGTGAGAGCTCCTGATTTCATTTGAAACAGCTGCTGTGTCAGGGAGGGTTGTTCCCTTGAAGGGGGAACCTTTTAACAAGATGTTTCACAGTGTCTGATCCAGCATTCACTAATTTTGCTGAACTGGGAGGTAATAGCCCAGCACCAACTAGGCTTAGAAAACTGGGTAAATCTCTTAGACCCGAGCAGGACTTGGTGTATGATGGGATTCTGGGAGGCTGTTTTTCCACTGTCCGTATTTACGTATCCAGGGTGTTAGAACACCAATCCTGCAGCTCTCTGCCATGCAAGAGGGAGACTACACGTACCAGCTCACAGTAACTGACACAATAGGACAGCAGGCCACAGCTCAAGTGACTGTTATTGTGCAGCCTGGTAAGTTTCAACCTGAGGTACAGGCTCTTCAATTGGCTGGTCCCTTTACCCTTGGGGAAGAAGAGGGTTTGGGTTCTGAGCTGAAAGAGGGGAGAAGTGGGAGGCACCAATCCACAGAGTCCCCAGCAGCTTCTGTTGTCCTAGCAACTTCTGTTGTTCATTCCCCTAGTGCTTTTTCTTTGTAGCTCGAGAGAAAGAGCATGTCACAGCCTCAGCTCATGCCCTTGCCCTTCACTAGTTATAGTGTCGTCAAGGCCATGGAGCAGAGAGAGTCTGCCATCCCCATTCCTATCATGTGCCCTTTAAGGACCAGCCTCAAGCCTACTTTCTCAAGAAAGCCCCATCTTACCACTCAGACCTTTTATTTGCACTCCTATGGCATAATATTTTGCATTCAGCATGGCATTGTAACTTCATTAAATTCTGCCTTGTCCCTTCAGGACTGTTTTGTTTCATCCTTATAGTCTGTGTTGTGAGCTTCCTGATTGCACCCAGCACACCCAGATACTGTCCCACAGTATCTGACAGTTCTGCGGGCAGAGAGGCGGAGTCCTTGTGGCTTCCAGAACATATGTCCCAATTGGATCCTCTCTCCTTTCCCAGCCGGACTGCCTGCTTTTGACCTCCAAGTCTCTGTCTTCTAGAAAACAACAAGCCCCCGCAGGCAGATGCAGGCCCAGATAAAGAGCTGACCCTTCCCGTGGACAGCACAACCCTGGATGGCAGCAAAAGCTCAGATGATCAGAAAATTATCTCTTATCTCTGGAAAAAAACACAGTGAGTATTGACACAAACTCTTACTTATGCAGAGGCTCCAGACCTTTGAAGAGCACAGTTTTACTTGCTTTTTAAGAGTTTACTTGTTCTTGTTCGTTTGTTCTTGTTCGTTTGTTCGAGGGGTGAGGAGGGGAGTGACTGAGAAAGAAACTTTGCAATGCCAAACTTCAGCTCTAAGAAAATGATGTAAAATAATTTTGTAAGAAAAAAAGAATGCTTACCATCATCAGTTAGTCCCCAGGTAGTGCTTTGTGATCCTGGTGCTTTTACAGGTATAATCCATCTGCTGAAATGCATAGTTTAATTACACTTGAGAGGCTGGATGGAAGGGGTAATGGAGCAGAAAAATACTGTTGCTCAAAATTAACTGGGTAAGGCTGGCAGGGGGGATGGGGCAGAGCAGCTATTAAGGAGAGTTGGAAATTCATCTACGGAATGAAAGCATTGCTCTGTTACCATTGCCTTGAACAAGACTGCATTTACCAAGTATGTTAGCCAGAGGCAAAGACGGTAACCAAAATAATTCTAATTAAACTAGAATTACCGAATTGAACCATTCCTAAATCTCGCAGTTCCTTTAGGCTCCTTTAAAACTGGGATTCACATTATATGCAGGACCCCACAAGCAGTGAAAGAATTCCAAGGAAGAGTTAAAAGTTAAGAAGGAGTTACATTTCTCTATTTCCAAAGGTAGCAACCATAGGACAGCCAGGCTATTTTGTTTTTGTTTTTGGTCTAGGGCATTAGAGAATAGTGGGAAAGCGTTGTTGTTACTGGACTATACTTGACTTACGATTGGTGAATTGGATTCTAGAAATTATTTTTCTCTGCTCTTGTTTCTATCTTTTTGAGAACCTGATCTTCCCCAGCCTAGGGGCGTTTCAGTTATAACTATTGAAGATACTAGTGATGAACCTTTTGGTTGAGTTTTATTAGTGTTTACAGCAGAAATAATGCTTAGCAAGCTTCTTGCAGAAGAATCTGTTTCAGGGAGGGCTACTAGGGTCAGAAGTGATAGATTTGAGCAGTGAAACAAAACAATACCAGCAAATCTGCAGATGTCTCTGGTCTTCCTGTAGTTGTAGGGAAAGCTCTGGGGTGTTTTGATTCTTGAGCAGAAGGGCTCTCTGGTGCATGCAGCGTTGTGCTGGATGTCGGCACAGAGCAGGTGTCCCGGGCCCTCTGGGGCCCCTGTCCAGTAGCTGGAGGGAGCTTTGCTTACAGAGCCGCTAAGAAGTGGATGGTTTGGCCCTGAGAATTCCACTGCAGCTTTGGCCCATTTCCTTCTCTGACTTTTCAGCAAGAGTGAGTTTGGCATGGGATTAAGAAATGCATTTTGCTTCTTTGTTGGCAAGAGCTGAACCAACTACTGGGCCAGAAATACTTTTCAGAAACATCACTTGGAAGTCATTCTTTTGATCAGAGACCTCCCTAGGGCACTTTCTTCCTTTTACAAACTGGAACAGCAAAGAGTTTGAATGTTCTAGAAGCTCATACAAAGGATAAGGCTAGATGTATTTGAAAGCTGGTGAATGGAATTTTCTGCTCAGCAGGTAGCCTGTATTTTGGGGCCAAATGACACTCTCTCCAAATAGAATATTTTAAAACTTGTCCTCTCAAGGTCTGGGAAACAATAGTTCATGTGTTTGCCGAGGCCGTAATTGTCTGCACCTGCTGAGTCATGGACAGGAGAGCAGCAGGCACAACTCCATCCTCTGGTTTCTCTTCTTGTCCAGGGGCCCTGATGGGGTGCAGCTCGAGAACGCTAACGGCAGTGTTGCCACTGTGACGGGGCTGCAGGTGGGAACCTACGTGTTCACCTTGACTGTCAAAGATGAGAGGAACCTGCAAAGCCAGAGCTCTGTGAATGTCATTGTCAAAGAAGGTACCTTCCTGCCTTGGGTTGGTGCAGCAGCCTCTGGGTCGGATAACTGAGAATTCATCATCTCTTGTTTGGCTGAGAAATTGATCAGAGACAGGGTGTGGGGAAGAAAGTTGGGGAAGGGCAGCTGTTACTTGCTTTTCGAAAACAACCTGAATTGAGAGCAACTGTAAGGTGAACTTTAACTTCTTGTTTTCCCCTTCCTTCTTTCCTCCTTCCTCCTTTCTTTTCTTCTCATTGAATAGGGAAAGGATTAAGGTTTTTTCTTTTTTAAAAAATGTATTTTATTGATTATGCCATTACAGTTGTCCCAATTTTTCCCCCTTTGTCCCCTCCACCCAGTACCCTTCCTCCCTCCAGCCATTCCCCCCTTAGTTCATGTCCATGGGTTATACATGTAAGTTCTTTGGCTTTTCCATTTCCGATACTATTCTTAACCTCCCCCTGTCTATTTTGTACCTACCAATTATGCTTCTTATTCCCTGTACCTTTTCCCACATTCTCCTCCCTCCCCCTCCCAGCTGATAACCCTCCATGTGATCTCCATTTCTGTGATTCTGTTCCTGTTCTGGTTGTTTGTTTAGTTTGTTTTTTTTAGATTCAGTTGTTGATAGTTCAAAACTATGAACATTAAAATGGCAACAAATTCACAACTATCAACAACTAAATCTAAGGATTAAGGTTTTTTTCCTTTGCATTTTTATTTTGTCTCTGTGCTGCTAAGACCTGGCATTCCTGTGACTTTCCTGCTAGCTACAGTGACACCTGCTGTCAGACCTTAGAATGGCTGCCCTGCACTGGAGCTGTCTGTGCTCGTCTTAGGAACCTGCATGCTGAAGCCAGCTGGAAGCAAGAGTTGATGGGTTTTGCTCTGGTTTGCAGGCACGATGCTCAGTGATGGCCTTGGGCAAGGGCTGTGAGCTGCTAGTAGGAAAAGCTGTCAGATATGCAGGTGACCTGACCTCAGGTTACTTGTGGTAACCTGAGCTCAGTAAGCACTGGAAAGCGCACACCTGAATAAACAAAGCTGCAGGTGGGGCCCAGGCTAAGAGCGGTCTCTCCTTTTTCTCTGTTACAATACTAAGGAAGGCATCAAAAAAGATGTTCAAAGAATAACATTTTAACCTATATTTTATCTTATTTTAAAGATTTTATTTATTTATTTTTAGAGAAAGGGGGATTGGGAAGGAAAGAGAGGGAGAGAAACATCAATCGGATGCCTCTTGCACTCCCCCAGTCAGGGACCTGGCTGCAACCCAGGCATGTGCCCTGACTAGGAATCGAGCTGGCCACCTTTCCGTTTATGGGACGGCACCCAGCCCACTGAGCCACACTAGTCAGGGCTTAACCCATATTTTAAAGACAATTTATGGTATCAGCTGGGTGAAACCTAAACTCCAAGGCTTTAATCTAACTGTGGGCCTTTGTTTCCAATTATCCTATACCTCCAAAGCACAGAAGCAGATTCCTTTTGGGGAGGCTGCTCTGAGAATACAGGAAGAAACTGGGCTTGTCCCCTCCATTGTATCAGGAGAACATTTCCGGGTGCAGCTGGAGCCTCAGGGCCTATGGCAGTGGTGGCTTTAAATGTGCACTGTTGCCGGCAGGGACAGGTGCTGGAACAAGTTCTCCATTTAAGATGCATTTGGTGTTTGACTTCCCCATAAGTGTCGTGAAGAAGCATTTCTTTTTTCCCCGGAATGTTATATTATTTCAATAATTTCTCTTTGCTTAGAAATGAACAAACCACCTATTGCCAAGATAACTGGGAATGTGGTGATAACCTTGCCCGTGGACACAGCAGAGCTGGATGGCTCCAAGTCCTCAGATGACAAGGGAATAGTCAGCTACCTCTGGACCCGAGATGAGGGGAGCCCTGCAGCAGGGGTGAGTGTGCAAGGAGCCGGAGGGCAGCGCACGGCCATGGTGGTAAGATGGCGAGAGGAGGCTGAGCCCAACATCCTAGCATTTGTGTTAACCAAGCGGTTCCTCTGTCACAGCCGGATTGCTCTCTGAAATCCTGGGGGTTTAAATGACTGGCCGAGGGGCACTCTGCAAGCCAGTGTGGCACAGGGTGTGTTTCTGCTCCCTGATCCTAGCTAGCAGCTGTGGCTGCAGCGCTGTTGCAGAGCAGAAACTGCCTGGAGTTGAAGAGTGCGGCTCAGAGGGGCTTAGCTGTGACGGAAGCAGCAGCTGAGTCAACAGAAGGAGAGTGGTTTTGTTCTGCAGCATAACTGTGTTGTTCACCCCCACAGGAGGTGCTGAACCACTCTGACCACCAGCCCGTCCTCTTCCTTTCCAACCTGGTCGAGGGGACCTACACTTTTCATCTGAAAGTGACTGATGCAAAGGGTGAGAGTAACATGGACCGGACTACTGTGGAGGTGAAACCTGGTGAGTCCATGTGTGACTGCCTGAATGGCACTGCTGGGTCAGCCATGGTCCTGAGACCCCACTGGTCCTGGCCTGGACAGAGCTAGGCGGGATATCCAGCTTTGAAAAAAATCTAGAAACCCCAAGCTGAAAAATCCTTCGGGCCTGGCTGTTGCAGCATTACCCCGGCTACCCACACAGCCATGTGGACCTCCCCTGCTCATCTCAGATGCAGGAGCAGAAATCCAGGCAGGGCTTGCTCAGCGTCACATGGCAGTTGTGTCAGAGCCAGGCCTCTGTGCCCCTACCTGCACTTACTGCTCTGCATGCGACTGATGAGACAGGGCTCAGGTGCTCTGGGACTCTGAGCACAGGGATAACTTGAGTCACGATGTCTCATCAGCACCCAGATGCAGAAAACAATTTATTTTTATGAGTTGAGCCTCAGGCTTTTTCTGACAACCCAGGGAAGGTAAAGTAACTGGTGTGCTTTGCATTTTCAGATTTGCTTGGAGGCTCGTTTGGTTTTAGAGAGGAAGTGAGTGCGGGGTGGGATAGGGACCTACTCCATTATCTAGGCTGAGCTCCTGTGTGATGTCTCAGATGGGAAAGGGTCTTGGCAGGTCGTCCATTCCTTGTTCCATCTCTCTGTGTTTCAAATCAGATCACAGGTAGTCCAGTGATGATGCAAATTATACATCAGAACAAGCAAAGGGTACATTTGTGAAGTATGCAAATAAGGTATTCTGAATAATCATTGAATTTCCAAGTATAGAACAGTCTTTAAGATATAATCAAAAGTAAAGCACAGTGGTTTCCCAGTTCTAGAGTTGTAAAGGCACCGTGAGCGGCAATGTGGCTCCTTGTTTCTTGGCTACCTGGATTTTCTTTGTGTTGAGCTGTTGTCAGACCTGTAGGGCAGATGCACTCGTGTTATGCAGCGAGTCACCGAAAATCAGATGTGGATCAGGAGAGACTGTTAGATGACCACTGTCAGATGGTTGTTGCCTGGCCGAGGGAGAGGCTTTATTATTTGTTTTTTGAAGATTTTATGTATTTCTTTTTCGAGAGAGGGGAAGGGAGGGAGAAAGAGAGGGAGAGAAACATCAATGTGTGGTTGCCTCTCACACGCCCCACACTGGGGACCTGGCTGGCAACCCAGGTATGTGCCCTGACTGGGAATTGAACTGGAAACCCTTTGGTTTGCAGGCTGGTACTCAGTCCACTGAGCCACACAAGCTGGGGCAGGGAGAAGCTATTAAAACATGTATTTCTTTCTTTCCCACTCCCTTTACTAAATCCTATTGCCTCCTGAATCCCCAGCACATGCTTGGTCATTCTCAGGGTGACTTAGGGACCAGGAGTGCTTTCAAAGCTCTCCAAGCCAACCCCGGATGCATCACTAAGACTTCGTCATTGTCCCTTTCCATTTGCAGGGCAGTTGCATTTCTGATGCCCTCATTACTTTCTCTCCTGTGCCCAAGCACACGCACAGGGTATGTGAGCTCTCCTACTTCTAAAACCATGACTGACCCATGTGCTTTCCAGATCCCAGGAAGAACAACCTGGTGGAGATCATCCTGGATGTCAACGTCAGTCAGCTGACTGAGAGGCTGAAGGGGATGTTCATCCGCCAGATTGGGGTCCTCCTGGGGGTGCTGGATTCCGACATCATCGTGCAAAAGATTCAGCCGTACACGGAGCAGAGGTAGCTGGGCAAGGAATTGCAGGGGGGCGGGGAGGAGAAAAGGAAAGACCAGGGGCCCCCTGGGCTTCGTGATTGAGCTGAGAAAGTAGTGTGGGTCGATGGAGAAGGGTGGGCTCTCTGACCAGGAACCACGCATGGCGTCCATTTCTGTAAGGAGCTCTTCTCTTCTAGAACAGCTCGCGTGCTCTGTATTAGACGCGGCGGCAGGGTGTCAGGGTACAAGGTCAGAGGAGATCCACTGCGTTGGAAGGCCGCAGCCTCGTGGGGGACCAATCAAGGAAACATGTATCATTGGAACAGGGTGGGTTTGCCAGCATGTGTGGTGTCCTGGCGGCACAGAGGCGAGGGCAGTGGCACCCTCCGGGGGGGCTGGGGTGTGGGGTAGTCCAAGGATTTTGCACCAGCGGTGAAGCTTGGGCTGGCCAAGCACGGGGAAGATTCAGAATGGGGCACAGCGCACACAGAGGTCCACTGGGATGGGAGGGCAGCAGCTCCTCTGGAAAGTCACTCGGTTCGGAGAGCTTACCGGACCCCAGAACACGGGGAAGATGGGACTGGCTGCGCGGACTGAGAAAGGTCATATGCAAGCCAGGGGGTTCAGTTTTAATTGTTAGGGCAGGAGGGCTCAAGTAGTTCTTTGGGCTGTGAAGTTTTCGTTTGTTTTGTTTGTGAAGCAAGGAAATTACCATGATTTTTAAGGGAGTTCAGTAGTGTGAGGGCTAGGCTAAAGGGGAGAGGCTGACGGCCATGAGGTCCATCAGGACACTTCTGGACGGGTCCAGTAAAAAGGTGGTAAGACCCGAATGAAGGCAGTGGCAATGGAATGAAAGAGAAGAAGAAATTAAAACGAAATTCGGAGGTACAGCGATAGGACTTTGGGGATGAGCGAGGTATCAAGTATGAGGCTTTTGGTTCGGATGCCTGAATAGGTGGTGGATGCCGCTGACTGGGCCCAGGGACGGAAGAATGCCGTTTCAAAGAATGAGGCAGTTTTGACTATTCGGTTCGGGGTGTCTTAGGGAGATGTTTTACCAGACCGTAGCGAGTACAGGCTGGAACTTGGGGTGGAGGAAAAGCCAGAGGTTGGAAGCACAAGCAGGAGCCAAAGCTGAGGACAGAGGAGTCACACTGGAGTGTTGAGAGGGCCGAGGACAGAGCTCTGGAGAACAGCCGTATTTAAGGAGGAAGCATAGAAAGAAGAGGCAGCGAAGGAAACTAAGAAATAGCAGTCAGAGAGGTGGCGGGGGACCAGGTGGAGCCGGTCTCCTGGAAGTTAAGGGGGGATCTGGAGGGTTTGGCTGCCAAGGGATTCAGATGCTTAGAGAGATGCAGGTGCCCTGTAACAGGGTTTTGGGTTTGTGATGGTGAGAGCATTTTACTTAGATGTTGGGGGTAGAGGACCAATTCATCTCATGGTTTGAGGATACAGAGATGGTGACACCTTTTTGAAGAGGTTGGTGCTGAAAATAGTATGGGGGATAAGATCAACAGGACACTTTTAAAGACAGGAAATACTTGAACATTTTTATAGACTGAGGGGCAGGTGCAGAGGAGACACAGAAGGCAGAGTCTGGGGAGTGGGTTGTAAGTGGACATAGGTCTGGGGGCCCGACTGGCCGTGACTCTGGAGACGGGAAAGGAGGGAAGATGTGCTGTTACCGGTGAAGGTAGAGGTAGCGAGCGTGGAGTTCAAGACCGTTGGTACCAACATCCTGTGTTTTGTCTCTGAAACGAGACGAGGCCGTCTGCTGTGAGGCGGTGGGAGTGAGGCGGGCAGCCTAAGGAAAGCGGGAAAGGTCGGGGACAGCAGCGCCAGGAAGGTGTGCTGGCCTTGAGCGATACTGGGGTCTCAGCCGAGGTTAGAGACATGCGAAGACATTGGAGGTTCCCAGCTCTGGCTGCATCAGAGACTCAGTGACCTGGAGCTTTCACGAACATGCCGCTACCCCCACCGCGCCCCAGAGATGATGGTGCTCTTGGTCTAGAGTGAGGTCTTGGCACCGACAGTCCGAAAGCTCCCAGTGAACCTGATCTGATGTACGGCTGGGGCGCCCTGGGTCCGAGGCAGCCTGGTGATCAGGACTTTTCTTTCTAAGCTGTGCTCAGCAGCGGGGGGCAGGCAGGGAAAGTGGCTGCTTGGACCCACCCAAGCTGGTGGGAACGGGCTGGACACAAACCGTGCTGGTAAGAGGGTGTGGAAGGGTGTGCTCTGAGGCTGGCTGTCGCTGCTTCGGGCCTGAGGGAGAGAGCAGCATCGGGTGGCTGGGTTTCTGGCTTGGACTGGGTTGGCTTAGTTGAAGAATTCTGGAGGGATTGGATAATTGGAGGGAGACAGTTCATATATTATTGTGGGAAAAACATGGGCCTTCCCAGACACGGTGCTTCACCTCCCCAAACCTGTTGTGTCTCTTGTAAAGTGCCGGTTCCCATTTCGAAGGCTGTTACTGAGGGTCCAATCAGACAGCGTTTGTATAGTCCCTAACACCCAGGGAGTGCTCAGTGAGTGGCTATTATACATTTACTTTGAGACATGTTGGATTTGAGGTGCCTGTGGAAGGTCTGGGGTAGATATTCTAGCAAGCATTTGCAGATAGATATGGTCATTCAGCAGAGGCATGGGGAGGGGAGATAAAGATTTGAGATTTATTGGTACATAGAAGTTGAAACTATAAGCATGGATTAGATAACTACAGAAGATAATGAGAAATGGACCACAAATCTTCTAAGTAAAGATTTGTTTCTCGATCCTGGAATTTGCGATGCCCCATTGTTCGCCTTCTGCAGCTGGCTTCTCGAATGTTTTTTATGCCAGTGCTTCCCAAACTTGTATGCCATGCCACACAGAAAATGATGCTATTTGCATAGCACTTTGGGATCTATACTGTAAGCAGCTGGTCCCACCCGCTGTGCTGTATGCTGAGGAGTCAGTATGTTGGGCACACCTATAAACCCAGTGTGACTCCCTGAATTGGGAAGGTCCAGTCTATGAGATGAACATGAAGTCAAGAAGCAGGGTACCCAAAATGGAGGCGAAGCCAGAGAACAGGTTTGGTGCCACCCAGGTGTGAGTTCAAACGTGGTCTGCCTTGGATAGAAATTGACAGTCAGAAAGCCGATTCTGAGCATGGAGTGACGTAAACTTGTACCGGCTGCCCTGTTGTGTAGTCTTTCTTGTTGCTGTCATAGTAACGATCATTTTGGCTAATGGATAATTCTTGGATGCCATCTAATTATTTACATTTTACAAAGCATTGTGGTTTGGCTTACAAGAAACGCACGCACAAACCCAACAGCACCGCAGTCTTAGCTGTTAATGGGATGTAGGGATGTAGCCATAACCAAATCCCCAATATCCTGTTAGGAATGAGTTGTCTTGTTAGCCGGGGCAGTGTAGGGCATTCTAAAAACACGGGCTGTGGAGTCAGGGACATCAGGGTTGGGATCTGGCTCTGCCATCATTAACTGTGTGACCTTGGGCAAGTTACTTAACACCTCTGAGCCCAGTGCTGTCCTCTGAAATGGAGCTGACGCTGGTAACCCTTTCTCACTGGCTTGCTGGGAGAGAATGCATGTAATTCTCAGCGCAGGCCCTGGCGCGAGCAAAAGGTACTTAGCTGTCGTTGCTGACAGCTCTGGCTCATTCATACGCACTGCTGCCTGTCTCTACAGCACCAAGATGGTATTTTTCATTCAAAATGAGCCTCCTCACCAGACCCTCAAAGGCTACGAGGTGGCAGCGATGCTCAAGAATGAGCTGCGGAAGCAAAAGGCAGACTTTCTGGTATTCAGAGCCCTGGAAATCTACACTGTCAGTGAGTAATTCTGGGGTGTCGGGAACAAGAGCCCACCCAGTGGCCACCCTCACCTGTCATTCCCCACTGTCCTCCGCCTTCATCCACTGTCCCCCAGGAACACCGAGATAAGCTCTTTCCTCCACTGCCATGTCCAGGAGAGTCCTGACTTGTAGGGGCTCTTAACCTGGGGTCTGTGGGCCCCTGAGATAGGGTTCAGAAGGGCTGTATGTTTGGGGAAAAATTACATCCTTCTTTTCATTAACCGCTAACTGAACTTGATTAGTTCACTCAATTATGAAAGTAGGCAACAGTCTACAGTATCATCAATGGAGCCCGTGACTTTGAGGCATTGGAAGTCAGATGATTTCGTATCACACAACATGATGAAATCATCTTACTCATCACTCCCTCAGAGTTATCAGTTATTAGATCTACTTCCAGATCTTGCTGTTTCTTTCTTTCATTCTTTTCTTTTTTGAATCCTCGCTGGAGGACATGCTTATTGAGTTTAGAGAGAAGGGAAGGGAGGGAGAGAGAGGGAGAGAAACTTTGATGGTTGCCTCTGGTATGTGCCCTGACTTAGGGACCAAACTCAAGACCTAGAAATGTGCCCTGATCAGGAGTTGAACCTGCGACCTTTCAGTTTATGGGATGATGCTCCAACCAACTGAGCCACACTGACCAGGATGCTGCTTCATGTTTTAATAAAAGCACGCATATTATTTTAAAAAATTGTATTCTTAGATATAAAAACATGTTCAATGGAATTACTTTCCTTTGTAATACTACACATTTTATTTTGGCAATTAAATTATTCAGAGAAGGGCATCTGCGGGACATGACATGGTAACAACTGCTGGCATACAAAAAAATCAGGAGAAAACAGGCTGGAATCGTGTTCCAGTGGCTTTTCCCACCGCTCTAGTTTTACCCAACCGTGACGGTAATCATGGGCAACGCGCTCCAGCTGTGGGAGCTCCTGGGGCAGGTCTTCGGGACACTTCGCCCCAGGCCACTGAACGGGGCGCTTTCCGGCCTGCACAGGCACTGAGAGCTGGCTTTCCTCTGGCTCTGACTCCTGTTGTCTTGTGTCTCTTTGCTGCTGCGGTCAGCATGCCAGCTGAACTGTTCAGACCACGGCCACTGTGATTCATTCACCAAACGCTGCATCTGTGACCCTTTCTGGATGGAGAATTTCATCAAGGTGCAGCTGAGGGATGGAGACAGCAACTGTGGTGAGTGTTCTGCTTGGCACTGAGCCAGCTGACTTGGCACTGAGTGTGGTTCTGAGTTGAGTGGGTGGGTGTTGGTGTTTCCGAGGCAGATGAGCAAGCGAGGAGAAGAACTTTGTGTTTTTGCTGTTTGCAGAGGATTTTTACTTCTTTCCTCCGCACTTGCCCAAGGTTAGAGGAAAGCTCTGAAGTAATTGTGGAAGAACGAAACTTAAATCACACTAACTGCAAATCGCAGCCTAAACCAGACCAGCTACAAGGCCTGCCCTCTTTCTGGGGTGCCTACATGCCACAGCCTCATGGGAGTCTTCCACTTCCCCCACCCCCCAAACCCCTCTCCCTCTTGTTAAAGCTGTGAAAGCTCCTTACTCTCTGCCCCACTGCCCCAGGGTCTCAGGGAAGAAACTGGAACAATTCAGAAGGGTTAAAGCTACAGTTCCCTTAGACTCTGAGGTCTCTTCTTCCCTGGGGAGCCCTGGGGTCATTCTGATCTGCTAGGGAATGGCCCCGCCTTGGGCCAGACCTCCCTCTAGCCTCTCTCCCCACACCTGTTTCATTTTTCTTGGCAGAGTGGAGCGTGTTATATGTTATCATTGCTTGCTTCGTCATTGTTGTTGCCTTGGGAACCCTGTCCTGGACTCTGGTCTGTTGCTGCAGAAGGTAAGATGGATTCTCCTTGGAAATTCATTCGGGCTTCTAGTCACGTAGCCATTCATCAGAGAGATACCGGCCCGTCCCGCAGGGGAGGCGCTGAGTCCTGGGCTCCTCCCTCCCCGTCACTGCTGTAGTGGTTTGGCCCAGCCAAGGCATGTGCAGAAGGGCTTTCCTCGCCTTGGTCACTGCTGAGGGCAGCAGCACACTCCTGCGTCCAGTGGCTGTCAGTGCGGTGATTTGCAATGTGGGCAGCGTGGCCAGGGGGGGCCCGGGTGTGGACCTCGGTCACATCTCAAGGGTGTAGTCCTTCGGCACTCCGCACCTCAGCCCCGCTGCCTTAACGCCCGAGCGCCTCGCTTTTTCCTGCCTTCCTGCCAGGGACTCACGTGTGTGCATGCTCTCATGCAGGTGTGGTCTTGGGTTAGTCGCGGTTAAGTGTTACGGGTTTTTCATTTGGTCTCCCTGTCTAGTCTTATAATACTCAGTGGTGATGCCTACTGTATGTTTGTCATTATTAGTAAGTATTATTTCTACATTTACTGTGTGCCACGAACTACGGTAACACTTTATAGATATTATCTGTTTTAATACGCATGACACCCTTTCTCATCTCACAGATAGGAAAATGACATCCCTCGGTCAGGGCACAGTTAGTAAGTGGCACAGCTGAGAGTCACCCTGCTATCCCCACACATAAAACTTGAGAAAATTCAAAGAATTTTTAAAAATTCCCACCAGCCTAAGACAGCCACTGTTCACAGCTTTTTGGTTTGATGCTTGCCTCTCTCTGCCCACAGCCCTCAAGCACAGGGTTTTCAGTTCTCTACATTTTTAACCGATCTGCCCTTCACTGCCACTCTGGACCCGTGAGTCCAGGCTGAGACATTCATATTTCCCTTGCCTCTTCCCAGAGTTGGTAAGGCTTGTTTGAAGAAGATCGCAGTGGCCACCTTCTGCGGTGGGCTGCCTGAATCTTACACACAGCCCCTTTCCTGAGCAGGGGAGGGCATTGTGTTTTTCAGGCAAAAAGGAAAGCCCAAGAGAAAAAGCAAGTACAAGATCCTGGACGCCACGGATCAGGAAAGCCTGGAACTGAAGCCAACCCCCCGAGCAGGTAGTGGCCCTGGGAGCAGGGGCTGGGGGCACCTAGAATTGTGCAACTCTCCCTGTGAAGAGCCACTGTCACTAGTTCCCTCCTAAATGCGTCATTAGCTGCTGCTTGTGCTGGAAGAGCCTTCTGTCTGCGCCTGAGGAAGGCCGAGGGTACGCGGTGCGGGCCCTGTGCTGGCAGACGGGCTAGGCCTGTTACGTTGCTTTGCCTGCTCCTTCCCCTCAGGATTCTGTCCTGGAGTTTAGCTTTTCAAGCTGCCCCCTGCAGTCAGGCTTCGGGACTGTGGTCTCTCCTTTTGGGCAACAAGATGAGGCAGTAATGAGATCAGAGCCAGTGTCTGCCAGCTGACCTTTCACCTCCTCTCCAGTATTTACAGGCAGCCTCTGTCACTGACTGAGAGCAGGCGGAGGGCAGGTTCCCTGCTGGCTCCCGGGATGGGCCTGGGAGAGTCAGGACGGGAGAGGGCCTCCCTTCCTCAGCTGGGCTCAGTCACTGGCTCCGTCAGTCACAGATGCCGCAGGACAGGCATCGTCTGTTTTGGAGAACTGGATGCTTTGCAGAGCTCTTTCTAAACTTTCTGAAAGTGTAACTGTTTCTATTCCAAGTAATTATTCATCAATAGGAGAGGCAGTAGGGAAAATACAGAGTTGTAAGACAGGCTTCCTCCTCAGAATTTCAGTCACATGCAGGAGGAAAGACTTACCAGAAGACAAATGGTCATAGGCTGCCTGGGCTCCGCACCCGGGCAGCTTGGTGAGAGAACGCTGTGGGGTGGGGCCTGCAGCTGATGGGGCCGGTAAACCAGATTAGTGCAGCCAGGGCATCCCGCCCGCAGATGCTGGGAACGGAGGCCTGGAGGTAAGAACGTGCACGAGCCGCCCTCCGTACAGCAGCCACGGTCGTCTTCGTGTTACTCCAGCCGGGTTTTTCCTCCCCTGAAGTCCTTCAGTGGCCTACTTCTGGCCTGGTGGGCATGGCCGTGGTGGTACAGCCGTTTGCTTCTCTGAGCGCTTCCTTCCTTCTGATCTCTTCTCCTGGTTCCTGTCTCTGTCCAGAAAGCTCCCTCTCAACCCTCCGTTAACCTGCTACTTGAAGTCGTGCCCAACTCTTTCCCCATCAGTTCGGCATGTCTCTGTATTTTATTAGTGATACATTTTTCTCCTTTCCAGTTAGCAAAATCCTTGAGGGCAGGGAATCTGTGAAAACGGATTGACACAGAAACTCGCACGCGCGCGCGCACACACACGAATGTGACCATGGGAGGTCTTTCTAAAGAATGAACGGCAAATCTGAGACCCCGGGGGCCAGGAGTTAGACACGTGAAGGCTGGGAAACAGCCCTGCAGGGCCAGGTCGGTGAAGGCCCAGCTGCTGGAAGGAGCAGAGGGCATTTGAGGAAGTAGAAAGGCATTTGAGGAAAGGCGCATGGCGTGAGGCTGGACAGGCAGCGGGGAACTTGCTGCGGGTTCCTTCTAAGAGCAATGGGGAGCCACCAATAGTTTTTAAGGGACAAATGATGCGATATGATTTACATTTAAAAAAGACAACTGTGGCTGCTGTGTGAAGGAACTGAAGAAGGCAGGAGTAGGTGAGAGGCGTCAGAAGAATGTCCTTGTGGTAGAGGCGATGGGACAGACAGGGGCAGGTAGCCTCCAGATCAGGTTTGGGGGAACACGTGACAAGGTTCATGGTGTGTTGGCTGAGGGGTGTGAGAGACAGGAAGTAGAAGATGGTCCCCAAGCCACTTGTTTGAGCACCTGTGAGTCAGGTGATGTTACTCCTGAGAGGAGAAAGCCTGGAAGAAATGGAGATCAAGAATTTTGTTTGGGACAGTAACGAATGAGGATGAGGAAATGAGGCTGAAAGATCAACGAGGACCAAATTGTGGAAAGAGCTGCACATCAACCTAAGGAATTAAGCCTTATTTTTGATGGTGATGAGAAGTGACATTGAACGTTCTGGCTTTGGAAATTTAGTCTAATGACAATGTTTTTTATCGATTGAAGAGAGATTAGAGGTGGAGGACAGCAAGGTTGCTGCAATGGTCCGAGGAGGAGATGATGATGGCTTGAACAGCATAGTGTTCTTGGACTGGAGGGACGGGCAAGGTCACGGCTGACTTCCGACCTGAGATAGAGAATGACAGCACTGTTGACAGAATTAGGACATCCGGTGCAGTGATGGTTTGGCTAAGAGAAGATGAATGAAACTGAATGGAGCAGCGTAGTTAGGACCAGAAGTGTCACTATAGAAGTCTATGTGCTGGTAAGAGTCAGAACCCCAGAAGTGGATCAGATCCCTTCTGGGGAGAATGTTGAGGGATGAGAAAGAGCCCGGGGCTGAGGAGCCTAAGACTGGTCCTCAAGGAGCGGGAGGGGCATCACTGGTGTGTGGCCAGCAGTGTTTGCTGCTGCAGGGCCAGAACTGACACCCTGGTTCCGTTTCTGGTCACCTGCACAGCCCGAGCAGTGGTGGATGACGGCAGAAATTAAAGTGCAGGTTATGGAGGGAGGAAGTAGGCAGTGAGGAAACAAAGGCACTAAATATTTAAAAGTCCTTGTGGAGGTTGAGCAATGAGAAGTGGAGAAACCGCAGAATGGGGGTTGGAAAGCAAGGCTTTATTGGACGGTTTCTCTCAGGGAGCAAGTCTGGGCAGAGATGCAGAAGACACAGTGAGGTTCCCAAGGACAGAGGGAGTAGGGCAGACACCTCTTTTGAAGCAGGAGGAAGGGAAAGCTGGCTGGCGGTGCCAAGAAGTGCTGGGTTGAAAGGCAAAATCAAAGCAGGCTTCTTGTGAAGGGGGAGGGTGGCAAGGGAGAGCCACAGGGTGGCAGTCATATTTACGTAACTAAGACGAAACTAGATGAGGCTCAGCAGGCCCTTCTCTGGAGGGAGGTGTCCAGCTGCGGGAGCCGTTGGAGTACCTCCCGATTTGGGGTGGGTCTGACCAGGCCAGAACCCCTGGCTCCTGTGGATTAGTGGGCGCAGCCCAGAGCAGTCACTAGTAGGATGAGGGGAATGGGATTCGAGATGATACTGTATGTGGCGTGGAGCTGAAGATGCTGTGCTGGAGTGAATCGAGTGCGGCGTGTTGCGGAGGAAGAGGACGTGTGTAGAAGCTGGGAGCCGGGCTGAGCCTGGGCGCAGCGTGACTGGAAACGGCGGCCCCGGCCTGGGCAAGCTGCTGGGCACAGAGGCTGCCGGGCGGATCACGGGGGACGCCCGCCTCGGGAGGTTGGTTCACATTCGGCAGCTGTTGTTTGTGGTTTTGTTTTGCTACTCTATTTTTTTAAAAAAACATTCTATTGAAGTATATTAGGTTGAACTGCGTGAAATTACTATCTGGCCAATAAGAATGGCAGGTTTTTGTGGTTCAACCTAGTATGTACAGAAAATTGTAAAGACAGCTCAGTGAATTTTCACAAGTGAACAGGCCCATGTAATCAGCTCCCCAAAAGTGCCGCTATGCTTCTTTCCAGCCACCCCCCACCCACCATTTCTGATATCTTAGTTTATACAAATAGAATCAATGTGTTTGGTTCCTTTCAGTCTACATTTGACATTCACCCATATTAGGTTTAGCACTAGTTTACTCCTCCTTACTGCTGTATGATTTCCACTGTGAATATTTTAACTGGTCAGGGATAGTGTTGATGGGCAGTCACTTTCTTTCCAGTTTTGGCTGTCAGGAGGAGTGCTGCTGTGAATGTCCCTCTTCCTTGTCCTTTAATGGACACACGCATGGATTTCTGTTAGGTGTAGACCTAGGAATGGAATCGCTTTGTGATAGATGTGGCTCTTCAGCTCCCATTGAAGTTAGCAGTTTCTCAGCTTGCACTATTTAGTGGGTCAAGTCCACTCAGTTCTTCAAGCACAGCAGGAATCTGCGGTGGAGGGCCCTGGGTAAGTGCTGTGTACTGTGGAGCCAGGAGCATTTGCTTCCCTCCCCCAACTCCTGTCTTCTGCAGCTGTGACCCAGAAGGGCTGTGGGGAAGAAGGGAAGCTTCATGCGGGGACTAGGAGGAGAAATCCCTCCGAAGTCACAGAGAAGCAGGGGTATTTCCTCTGTAGGAGCGAAGCAGGGGTTTCAAGGACCTTGAGCCTTCCCTGGGCCTGGTTCTTATGCTGGCCACAGCCCCCACTTTGTAGAAGCCCTGCTGCTCTGCCATCCTGAGACTCAGTGGGAGGGGTGGCTCTCTGCAGTCACGTCCCAGAACGGGACCCCTGAGATGGTCTGCAGGGTATGGTCCCTGGGTGACATGCCATTGAGTCTGGCTGCTCCTAGCATTCACAACCTTCTGTCATTTCTGGCCAGGAAGGGGCACAATGGCTGAGAATCATCTCAGGACTTTTGTTTTCTGAGGCTGTGGGTGGGACCAGGGGAGGGAGGGTGATTGTCAGATGATGAGGGTTCAAACACATTTCACCTGACTACTGGTTACCTTTTAAAAAAAGACGGTAGCTACTTTCCACTAGGAGTGGGTAGTGCCAAGGGCCAGAGCACTGCTGAGCTGGGCTCTCACTGTTGGCAATTCCCATTTCTAGTCCTGCTCTCTCAGCCTGCCTTTTGCTTTCTCTGGAACAGTACTGGTACCAGCCAGGGGGCAGCCATCTTGCTGTGGGATGGGATCTGCCCTAAAACCGTCCCCAGACCACACTGTGCAGTGTGGCCTCTGCAGCCATAGGCATAGTACCAAAGGTGACTTCCATGGCTTGCAGAGTCTCAGACATCTTTTCCGATCTCAAGTGCTTCTTACGGGTCCTTGTTTGTGCGGTCCGAAGAGCTGATGGCTTGGGACTGTCTCTGAGAACCCCACCTCAGTCGGGCTCTCCCAGCAGACCTCCTGAGCCCTGTGCCTGCTGCCCCACCTCCAGTCCCTGCTCAGTGAAGCCCGAGCAAACATCTCCATAGGGTGAAAGTCATGTCCTCTGTCAGTGTCAGGCACTCTGGCGAGCACGTCACATCCATACTGAGCCAGGGCACTGTGAAAGCTCATTCTTTAGAGCTTCCGTTCTTCGTTGTAATTTCCTGCCTTTTGAGAACGCCACTCTATTCATACAGGGAGATACAACATAGCACATCTAAAAAAAAAAAGTATCATTGGGTGGCATCAACCAAAGCTACTGGAGATAAACAGTCAGCACTGGAACTGTTTGTTGATGGCCAGTTTTACGCTCTTACTCCCCTTATGGGGCTGTCCCAGCAAGCAGGCCCTGGGAGGACTCAGGAAGCCTCCTTCCCATCTGCCCCTCCCAGCCAGGAGGGGAGCTCACCTCCCTGTCCCTCTGCTCCTCTTCGGGCTGGGAGGAGGGTGCAGGGTGTGGCTCCTGATGCTGGGGTCCCATCTCTCCCACAGGCATCAAACAGAAAGGCCCAGTGCTGAGCAGCAGCCTGATGCACTCCGAGTCGGAGCTGGACAGCGATGATGCCATCTTCACTTGGCCAGACAGAGAGAAGGGCAAGCTCCTGCACGGTCAGAATGGCTCCGTGCCCAACGGACAGACCCCGCTTAAGGCCAGGAGCCCACGAGAGGAGATCTTGTAGCCAGCCACCTGGTCTGTCTCCTCAGGGGAGGATTGGCAGTGCCGGGGTCCAGAGCGTTGCCAGGCTGGTTCTCACACTTCCCATTTCAGTGGGTAGCTGTTCTCCCAGCATCTGCTGGTCACTCCCCCCGACATCCCCAACCGGAGCTGCTAGCACCTGCATCCAGAGACATTCTCCAGGAACCCCTGAACAAAGCTGTGAATGAAGAGGTTTCCTCTTTATACCCATCTGGTGGCCGCCCCCCTCCAAAATATCCTCACCTCAGGGCCTCCTTTTTTACAAACCCCTCCCTGCTCCGAGGGTGGACACAGCCAGCTCCGATGGCATTGTTGCTGCTCCCAGGGCACCTGCACAGCGAGGCCTGGCTGTGCCCCACACGCCTGGGTACAGAAGCAAGCACCACCAGCCTCCTGACTCCAAGAGCCTGCTTCACGGTCTTTGTTCTCTTCTTTGGGATGGAGTGGACCCTCTCGCTAGGGCCGGAGAAGTGGCGCCCCTTCTCCTCACTACAGATGGCAGGCTGGTAGTGCAGAAAGTGTCAGGCCCAACGTTAGGGGAGAACTGGCTGTTGTGTCAGAGCAGCTGGGTTGGACGCAGGCCGCCTCCCCATCTCCTGAACAGTGCCGGCTGCTTCAGGGGCTCACGCCACTAGTCCCCGTGCCCCGAGGCGACAGCCACAGCTAGACTGGAATGTTATGGCATGAGAGCGCATGTGTGCGACTGTCCCACCGTGTTCTCCTCTATGTCCGACTGTCCTCTTGTCTGTGTGTGTGTGCGCGCACAAGTGCGCACACGTCCATCAGCTCCTTGTAGAGCTCTAGGCTGCTCACGAGGCAACCTTGAATTGGAAAGACATTCAGCTCCTTGGAACAGACTTCCTGATTCCCTCCAGCCGTTTCCTCAGCCATTGTGTCTGGTTGTTGAGGAATGGGAGTTTTGCGGGAGTGACTTTTTAAAAAGAAACTTACAGTTTATACTACTACACTACTGCCTGTTGTGAGATGATTAAACATGCTATTTAATTGTACCTGTGCCTGCTGAGTGTGCTGCTTTGTGCTCCGTCACTGACCTGTACCATGGGCGCAGCTACCTGTGCATCCCTATCAGGTAATGGCTTCCAGCAGGGAAGTCCCAGGAGCGGCATCAGCACTGCAGCTGTTGGTGGAGGACTGTGTCACTCCTGGCCCTGATACCACTTGCTCTGGCTTTCTGGGAGGGGTTTTCTGTCCCTGCTTTCACACCTACAGCTCCCCCTCGCTCCAGGGCCTAATGCCCAGGCTGTGGGCTCTTGCTAGAAAGAACACCAAACAGAGGGCATCCTCACATTTCTGGAACCCCACTAGGTACTGTGTGCACAGAGGAAACTTACCAGGAAGCAAAACTCAAAACCCCTAGGACTGAACGCTGCAGCCTTGGCCTTCCTGCTTGGTGGGCGGGGGGAGACTGATCCTTGTTCTTCCAGCTTCCTTTTGGTCCAGCTGGTAAGTGGAAGGAGCTGAAGAGCTGGTGACACACACACTGAGAGTTACTGTCTGAAAACAGGTATGGAAAGAAGGTGGGTGAAGTTGGGCCACTGGCCCCCAGAAAAGAGTTTTCCAAGAGGACCTGAATCAGGCCCCTATACATTCTTCGATTAAGCCCAGGCCACTGTTACCTAACCCCCCAGTTTGTGCTTGGTGGTGGCGGCGGTGGCTACCCAGTTTCCCAGATTTCCAGCACTGGGGCTATGGCTGCCATTCCTGTGCCCCCACTACTCCCAAAGGAAGAACTCTCCGAGTTGTTCAGGTTTGACTTTGAAAGGTATTTATCAGGCATTTTGGGTCACAAGGCAAAAAAAGTAAAGTTACTTCATGGGAAGGACAGGTCTTGGCCAGCTTTCCATCCAGTTCTCAGTGTAGATTCAAACTACACTTCAGATGTCCCTCCCTCCTCAGGTCTAAGCTAATCAACACATTTCTGTGCCTCAGCACCTGTGGCTCCCATGAGGGCTGCTTAAAAGAATCACCTGGGCAGCTTTTAAACCGCAACGATACCTGGAACCCATGCCCAGGAGGTTTTGATTTTTGAACATTTAACTGGTTTTTTATTAATTCCTCAGATAATTTGTGCAGTCACACCATGCCGTTGATGAGGGGGGAATAACCCTTAGCAGCTCAGCTTCAAAACTTGCAGGCTATTTTGGTTTGGCAGATGAAGAGGGGTAAGTACCCAGACACCCAGTACCTCTTAACCACCTCAGGGAGAGGGCCTGGAGCTGGGTGTGGCAGGGATCAACTGTTCACCAAACCAGGGTCCTTTTTGGGACACACAGCTCATCTACATCTCCAGACCTCTGCACAATATGGGCAGAGGAGAGGGGTTCCGTCTTCAGCCCTGGCCCATTACATTTTCTGTGTGACTTACACTCCCTTCCTCTATCTGCTGGCCAGAGCAGAGGAGCGCTCGGGGGACACTGAGGCCATGGTGGAGACACAAGATGGAGGGAGCCTCACCCTGAACCACTATCTAGAAGGAACTGCCCTATCAGAATGGCTGTTGGATTGTTATGAGAGAAATAAACTCTTGCACTAGCCAGTGCATTAAAAACAAAACAGGTTAAGATTATAGGCCCAGGCTCTCTTCTGTCACAGGCCTCCCTGGGCTCAAGTTCATTACCAGGGTTAATGATGCCTCAGCTCTGGCCCCCACAACAGCCACTTCAGATGTCTGCCGCCCTAAGCAGCGTGGTGGTACTGACAGCCACTGCAGGCGGGGGGTAGAGTTGTGAAATCACAAACTTGCCTCCGTTGCCCCACACATCCCAGCACAGCCTGGTAGAGGCAGTAGAGACCGCCCCCGCCTCCCCTACCAAGAGAGCAGGGACAGCAGCGATCAGTGAAGACACAGTAGCTCCAGGAGCTCACAAAACCCACTTCTCCACCATCCGCCATGTTCCCCCACCACACTGGGGTGCTCCTTAACAGAAGTAGGTAAATGTCACTGTCCTTAACCAAAGCAATGCCACTATTGTGATCCCAGAAGCACAAACACTGCAGGTAAGAAAAAACAAACAATAGTGCTATAACACCATCTACTGGAAAATAAAAGTACCTATCAATCTGCTGAACTGATGAAAGCAAAACAGTATCTAAACAAGAAAAGAGATCACTACCTCAAATAGAGAAATAATCCATCAAATACCATGACAAACCAAGGTAACTTGGGAATACAGAAAGAAAATGCAGTCTCCAGAAACCAAACTCAAAGTCAAGGAAGACGGGAAGATAGTGATTTAAATGTCAGAGAATTTAAGATTGCGGCTGTGAAGAAACTCACTAACAAACGAGAAAGCTGAGAGGCAGTTCAATGAGCCAATGAAGAAAAGGAGCACTTTCCCTAAGAGACTGAAACTCTACAAACACTATGGAGCTGAAGGGAACTCAGTGAGTGAGATGAGGAGTACACTGGACAGCCCTGGGAACAGCAAAGCAGATGGAAAGAGAAACAGAGCTCAGAGACGGCAATCTGGAAATGACCCAGGAGGGAGAACCAAGAATTTGAAATGAAAGAACTCTGTGAAAACTGTCTGACTACATGAGAAAGAGCAATATAAGGATAACAGGTATACCACAAGACACAGAAAGGAACAGAGAGACTACTACTCAAAGAAATAACTGAAGGGAACACTTCAAGTTCTTCCCAAGCCTACGGAAAGAACTGCACTTTATAATAGAGGAAGGGAACATAAATAACATCTAAGTATGTCAATGCAAAAAGACCACCCTCCATGACATATTTTATTCAAACTCAAAAATCAATGATAAAGAATTCTCGAGGCAGCCCGGGAAAAAAGACTGATCTACAAAGGAAACCCTATTAGATTAGACTTCACAGTAGAACACTGTAAGACAGGAGCAAATGAAAGGAAATATTCAAAATATTGAAAGCAGAACCATCAACCAAGGATAACATCCAGCAAGTTACTCTTTAGAAGTAAAGGCTTTATCAGGCAAAGGCTGAGAATTTACTGCTGTAAAACCTGAATTACAAGAATTGTTGAAAGAAGCACTTTTATTGGAAACAAAAGGAGAAAAGTATACAGAACTGAGTAAGATGACTAACAGAAGCAGGAAACTGGCCACCTACCTACTTCAGAACAGGACACTGAACAATTGTAACAAATGTTAAAGGAGAGGGAAATGGATGTGGGCATTAAAAAATAAGTACTATAATTTGGTAATGAATGCATAACATAAAAGGGATAATTTGTGACCACAAAATCATAAAAAGCAAAGGAGGAAAATAACTTGAATAGGTATGAAGAATTTTACACAAACCTAATGGGAACCACAAAACAAAAACCCAGAGCTAAGATTCCAAACATAAAGAGGAAACGGAGGAAAAAAATCATAGAAAAAACACCAAACTAAAACAGCAGAAACAATCACAAGAGGGAATAAATATGGAGATACAAAAGCAAACAGAAAAGAAAAAATGTCTGTGCTTTAAGTTTCATCTATCACCTAATTGTAAATGGACTAAAGTCACCAATGAAAAGGCACAGGGTAGTGGGATATATTAAAAAACAAATCCCAACAATGTGTTACTTGGGGGAGACAGATCCAAAGATAAACACAGGCTCAAAGTGAAGGGATAGAAGATCCCTTCAAGCAAACAGCATCCAGAGAAAAATGGGTGTAGCAGTACTTATATCAGACAAAATACATTTCAAGATAAAAAGGTAACTAGAGACAAAGATGGCCACTCTATAATGATAAAGGGACAACTCATCAACAAGACAGTAACACATAAATATATATGCACCCAACATGATGAGAGCACCAAAATACATAATTTACTCACAGACCTAAAAGGAAAAACTGATAAAAATACAATTTAACAGGGACCTAAATACAATGGACAGCAATAGATCACCCCGACAGAAAGTCAGTAAGGAAATATCAGCCTTAAATGACACATAAGACCAAAAAGACTTAAGTGACAGTCTAGAACTTTCCCTCCCAAAAGGACAGAATACACATTCTCAAGTGCACAAGGAAAATTCTCAAGGATAAACCTTATTTTGGGACACAAGTCTCAATATATTTATTTTTAAAAGATTTTATTTCTTTTCACACAGAGGGGAAGGTAGGGAGAAAGTGAGGGAGAGAAACATCAACTGGTTGCCTGTGACACACCCTCACAACTGGGGACCGGGCCGGGAACCCAGGCATGTGTTCTGACCAGGAATCAAACTGATGACCCTTCAGTTCGTTCAGGCCAATGTTCAATCCACGGAGCCACACAAGCCAGGACAAGTCTCAATATATTTAAGATGACATATGATTCCAAGTAAATTTTCTGACTACAAATGGTGGTAAACTGGAAATCGACCAGAAGAAGAAAGTCAGAAAAAACCTCAAATATATGGAGAATAAACAACATGCTACTGAACAACTATTGGTTCAAAGAAATGAGATGAAAAGATACAGAGGCAAGTGAAAATGAAAATGCAATGTACCAAAATTTTGGGGGATGCACCAAAGCAGTACTAAGAGGGAAGTTTATAGCATAGGCCTACCTCAAGAAATAAGAAAAATCTCAAACATTACACCTTAAAGAACTAGAAAAATGAAGCCCAGAGTCAGTAGAAGGAATAATAATAATAAAAAAAAATCAGAGCAGAAATAAATGAACTAGAGAACAAATAGACAACAGAAAAATCTAATGAAACAAAGAGCTGCTTCTTTCAAAAAATAAACAAAATTGACAAACCCCTGGCTAGATTCGCTTAGGAAATAGAGGACTCAAAAATCAAATGAAAGAAATACAAAGGCTTCTATAGGAATACTATATGAAAGGCTATATGCCACCAGATTTGATAACCTAGAAGACATGGACAAATTCTTTGAAACATACGACCTTTCAAGGCTGAATCACAAGGAACTGGAAAACTTAAATATACCAATCACTAGAGTAAGGAATAGAAACACTAGTCAAAAACCTCCCCCAAATACAAAAATCCTGGACCAGATGGCTTCACTGGTGAATTCTACCTAACATTCAAAGATTTAATACCGATCTTCCTCAACTTCTAAAAAAACTGAGGTGGAGGAATATTCCTAACTCATTTTTACAAGGCCAACATTACCGTGATACTAAAACCAGGCAATACAATACAAAGAAAAAAAGTTATAAGCCAATATATCTGTGATGAACAAGAAGCAAAAATCCTAAAAAAAAATCCTAACAAGTCAAATACAATATATTAAAAGGATCATACATCACAGTAAAGTGGAGTTCATTCCAAGGATGCAAATAAGGTTCATCGTCCACAAATCAATGTGATACAACCATATTAACAAAATAAAAACTGTATGATCATATCAATAGATGCAAAAATAACATTTGAAAACAAACATGGTAAAAACACTCAATAAAATGGGTATTGAGAGTACCTCAAAATAATAAAGATACATATCTTCCCTTTTCTATTTATGATTACTATTTTTTGTCTTTTTTTGGTGTTCATTCTTAATCTATTTCATGACAATGAAACATAATTTCAAATCTAATTTTTCATCTAGGTTCTGCTTTAGCTGTGTTCGCAGATTCAGACATAATGATTTTATTACTAGTCCATTGTAGGTGCTTTCTCATTTCCTTTTTTAACCCAAGAGTTATCCATCTTCTCTTGTGCCAAAAATTTTCTCAGTTTTCAGGCTGTTTATGAGCCAGAGTAATACCCGTATTTATATTTTTAATTAATCCTATCAGTATATAATGTGCCACCTTTTCTTTTTTTTTTTTTTGCATTGAATCCTTTTTTAATCAGAGACTGTGGATAATCTTCTCCCACTTTCTCTTAACGTTTGTCTAATAAAGTTTTTGCATCATTTTTGTCCTTAAGATTTTTTAAAAAATTACAGTCTTTGAAATTGTACTCATTTATTTGTATCAGTATCAACTCATGAATTCCTATTTTATTCATTTGTTTGTAATCTGATACTCTTATTAATTTAACACACAAATTCTCCCAGGTTTGACCAATGGAAGTCTCTCTGGCTGACCCCAGTTTCCTTCTGTGACGTCCCCATCATTTTTTAAAGCATTTACACACCCAAAAAATGTTGCAGAGTAATTTTGTGCTTTTCCCAGTCTTGGAATCAGCCATTGAGCCCTGATGCCTTATCTCTTGGTATACTCACGGCTACTAAGGTAAAATTGTTTCTTTACCCTGACAGTGGATAGAATCAATCGATCTATTACAAAAACATACATATATTCATATAACTATACAACCATGCCATCTGTCGGTATAAACCTATGAATTCGTACCAGTTCTGCCAATTTCAATTCAATACCTCGGGGTTCTTTCTAGCATTCCTCCTTTCCACCTTCATTAATTCTTTCCCAAACAGTGAGAAATCTGGCTCCCATTAGTCTCAATATATGTACTTATTTCTCAACCATGTAACTTATTTGCACAATGTAGTCAGTCGCCGAACCATTCCACCACCTACTGCCTCACTTGCTGTGGTGCTGGGCTGCTTCACTGTGGCACCTCTCACCAGCAGGTGTCCATGGGCTCCAGGCATACACCAATTCCTTCATGCTTGTACTTCCTCAAACACTAATGTCTCTATGCGGGGAAGGGCAAGTGAAGATGGAAAAAAAGGGTGAGAATCGGTCTTCAGTTAAATTTAAGATGTTTACATTCATTGTAACTTAGAACTTATTTCTGTTATCTCACAATTTCCGGAGTAGCAACGAACAACTTCCTTCTACCTGTTTAAAAGGTAATACGCCCTACTTTTATTTTTTATGTGGCTGAGTAGCGCTCCGTTGCATGTGTGCACCACATCTTCTTTACGCATCTGCTGAAAGTCAGGCAGGCTGTTTTACATGTGTTGGCTACTGTGAACGCTGCTGCAATGAACACAGGGGTGCATAAAACTTTACTTGATATTTGAAAGCATAGCATGTGCCAGGCACAAGTTATGAGTCATTATTATTCCACTTTATGAGGAAACTGAGGCACAGAGAGGTTAATTTACCTAAAGCTATACAACCAGGAAGTGAAAACCTTAGCTCTTCCCACTCTGTAACAATGCCTCTTATTATTTTTTCAATGACAGTAATAACATATGATGATAGACAAGAGGAACTGGGCGCATTATTGCTTAATTCTTTCCTAAAATTTCAACTCCGTACCATAGGGAACTTTTTTGCTCACGTAAGAGATAAAATTCTGAATTTAATAGAAAACTGGGACTCACTTACAAAAAAATTGTTTTACTTTAGTTCTTGGAAAACAACTGTTTTACAAAATTAGGGCAGGTAGATAGTTTAAATGGAATTTGAAAGTATACTTATACAGTATAAAGACAGCTCTAGAATCTAAGGGAAAATGCAACTTGGTCTCATATTCCCAAATGAAACATGTATATATACACTTAAAAATGTATGTAGTCTTTGTGCTAATCCCACAATTTTAAAACCATGTAAGTTGAATGTCAGATGCAAGCTTTTTAAATCTCAAAAGTCTGCCTTAAATGAAACACAAGTCATATACAGTATACCTGATATTCCTACTTTTTAGGGCTTTGAATATGTTAATAAAATAACTAACATTAGGAACAAGTCTTTTGATGAAAGAAAGAAAACAAATGAAAAGACTAATGAAACAATATGCTTACTGGACTGAGTAAATATCAAATAATTTATTTTCTGAAAACCGCTTTCTTTGTTATATACCATCTGTTGGGTCATACCAATATGGTCAAACAGAAAAATATTTTAAATTCTTTCAAAACACAAAGAAAAAGAGTAACTCACCCATCAAATACAAATATACTATTTTATTCTAAGGGAATATTTCTGTGGTTTCTGCAAGGGGAAAACCCAAAGTGGTTAAAAAACAAAAAAGAACAGAAAGGATAACTTAGATGTTTCTCTTGTGTGTTTGATGTTTTTTTCCTCCCCTGGAAAAAAATGTAATTTTACATAATTTAAGGAATTTTTAAAAGCAAATAATTGGAGACATATCAACAGCTATGCTTACAGGAAATGACCAATATTTTCTTGTACGAATTAATTTAGGATCTGGACAACTCTGCAATCTAACCTGTAATTTAAATCCCGATACAGTCATTAACCTGGGGTGTTGGATGTTCTCAGTTAAAAGATACAGATTTTTTCTCTCTCTCTGGTCTTTTATAACAATTTATCTACTGTGCCAAGAATATTTGTTTTTAATACAACTACAGAAGGGGAAATGTTAGTGTTTATACAAAACATAAAATGAATATAGTGGGGACTATTACACCTGAAGTTTCTGGACAGTTTATTGGCAGACTTATGAAACAATTCAATTGTTTTTCCTCCATATCAAACAAGGTCTGGAAGTAATAAGCTTTCCAAACAGAAATGACAAACACAGATGGAATTAAATCATACAGAATTGGGGCAGATTTACTTCTTACACACAGTTTTCAGTAACAAAAAATGAAATTTGTTACAGGCAGAGGGACAGAACCATCAAGTAAGTACACAATGTCAAAAGGCCTATTTTTAAATTTTTATTGTAGTTAAATGACTTTATTAAAAAAAAACAAAACAAAACAAAAAAAAAAACACAAACAAACCTGCCACTCCCATCTAAAAAAATGGACATATTGAAAAGTCTTTCAAAGGCTAAAATTTCTGAGAGCCTTTTGGACTTCTCTCATTTCTATTATAGGGTCAAATTAACCTCTGCTAAAGTTGTTTTGTGATTAGCCAACATCATAAAAGCTGCGAATCAAAATTCTGTGGGGAAGAAACTGAGAATGGAGGTAAGGGGTATGGACTGAATGCCAAACACAGCTATGACTTGCAATCCTCAGAAAACCACTAAACAGCTAGAGTTTGGAATAATGCTATAAGAAGACCTGCTTGTGAATATGCAAGACGACAGTCAAAACCATTGTATCCTAACCCCAGAAGCCCCATTTTCAAGTTTCTTAGGACAACAAGGTCATCTTCCAAATGTTTTATATAGGAACATACTAGGATCTTTCCTACCATAATTCCGATAGCTAAGTAATACTGTTTTTGTGGAATCCTCCACAGGTTTGCCAGAGTTAAGGAGAGAGACTATCCTTTTTGAAATGACAAGGGCCTCCAGAAACTGGTGCAAAAGACAAATAAGAGGAATTATTTAGGAAATAGGAAGATAAAACAACGAAAGAAAAGCTGCCATTTGGGGACAAAGTGGAAAAAAAGGAGAACCCCCATGTCTGTGTGCCACAGCTCATGCCATGAGACAGCAGCAATGAAGGCTGACACCCAGAGAAGTGGGCATTTTAGTGGGTTTTCTAAAAACGTTTCAAGACACTTGGGGTCTAATGGGCTCCACAGATCTGTGTGTAGACCGGTCAGTCTGTGGAGTTTCAGCCCCTTTACCTTAATTTACCCACATCGAGACCCAGAAAGTAACAGGGACACACTACTGTGGGAACAGCCGTGAAGGCCCTTCTTCGTGATGTGAGGGGCCAATGGCAAAAGCACCAGAGGCTTCTATCCTTCACAGAATTGGCTTGGCAGTGAAAACAGAAAGACCACTTCACTCTCTACCTTTCATGAAAAGTGGAGTATTTTTACTAGGTCTTCCAGTCTGGGTCCCACGGCCCTCATCTGATGTCACTCTTAGCTCTGCACTGGCTTCCCCCTGGACTTTTACACAGGGCTTGCCCAAGGAACCTATTGCAGCCAAGGTTTCACTCCAAAGCTACCTCTCTAAGGTCTAAGGTTACTATGGTAGAGTTTTATATAACAGTTTTCCTTAAAAATATTCCACAATTTGTTATTCCCAAACAAAATAAGATTATGCACCACTCAGAGAAATTGGTTAGTCATTCTGAAGATGTCTAAGAACTAGATCACTGCCAAAGAACGTTTCTCAGTTCATATTTTTTCCTTCAGTTTTCATTTGTACATCCACACTGTGGTTCACGAGTCATCTGTTTTCCATTATCTTATAATCAAGTCAAGAGGACTTGGACTTATACATCGTTTTCCAAAGCTGGATGCATTCACAGTTTGGTGCATACCAATGTGTATGAAAAATAGGAACCCCACTTCTGCTTTAATCTGATAATTCAACATCAGAGTCTTCAGATTTGGCTTTGGCAAGTTCTTCGTGTACCTCCCTCACCATGAGAATACGTGTTAACATGGTGTCCAGGGTCCCAGGGTCTATCGGGAATGTGGAGTACCACATGGGGCTATTCGGAACACAGGAGCGCTCGGGTTGAAGGTAAAACACATCATTCCTCTGCTTCACACTTTCAGAACTATCCGTAAGAAAAAAGAAAGAAAAAAAGAAAGGAAATTGGGGGTTAAAAAGCAGAGGAAATACATAACTATTCTGTAATGTCATGGCTCTCAACTTTGCTCTACTGCGACTAGCATCACGGATAAGCAACACACCCACACAGACACTCAAGTTTATAAGCATTTCCTCTTCAGGAGCAACCTGTAACTCCACAGCTTTTCTCCCACACTCAATAAATCATATTGGATTGGAGTGAGTATAATGTTAATAGAAGACAAAGTGTAAATCCTTCACAAACATTAGTATTTACAACATTTTTAGGAACAACAAAAGTTCAACTCACATGTGACACTATGGCTGAGAACCACACACCCTCAGCACCCATTATCCGGAACGAACCCCAAAGCACTCAACACACATTATCAAAGGGCGAACACAGTCACCACATTTCTTCAAGAAAAAAAGTACTTCAGCGTGGATCTTACAACTCTAAAGTCATAAAAGTTTCTGTAAGAAAAATACCACTTAAAAATTTTCAATTCCTAAAAATAAATTATTTTTGTATTTGTTTAGCAATATAACCTCTTCTCTAAATAATTTTTCTGCCCTGGCGGGTGGGCTCAGTGAATTGACCATCAGCCTGCAAACCAAAGGGTCGCTGGTCAGGGCACATGCCTGGGTTGCAGGTCAGGTCCCCAGTAAGAAGCGCATGAGAGGCAACCACACATTGATGCTTCTCTCCCCCTCTTTCTCCCTCCCTTCCCCTCTGTCTAGAAATAAATAAATATTAAAAATAGTAATAAATATTTTTTTCTATATAAGTAATAAAATCACAGCAGTTTAGATATCACATTTGAGTAACAGTTCTACGGATCAAACAATGGCAGGGATTCTTATTCTTGCCTTTGAAGAGACTTTTGGAAAAAGATTATTAATATATAAAGCAATATGTTTCTTGGATCAAAATCCAGGGAGAAAGGAGAATGGGGAAATGATGAAATTAGAGGTAAATCCTTGTCTTTAGACTTTGACTTGAGTCACAGGTGAGCTACCTTTCGGATACTCAAGCACCCGAAATTCAAAATATGGTCACTACTTTTTGAAGCGTGCTATATCTAGTTCAGAAGAAGATCACTTACCATTTTGAAAGGTAAAACTCATAAAGTCGAACAGGGCACCTCAGTGGGTTGTCAGTATTCTCTGCCATCTCCACACCCACTGGAACCTCATCATCTTCATTTCGTTTCCTCTTGCCAACAGTTAGTTTTTCTTGAGGCAGAAAAAATGAGATTATTTCCTTCAAGTCTCAAGACACCCAACAAGCTTTGCTTCTAGTCAGAACTGTCACTCCCTCCCCCTTCCTTCACTTACTCATTCAACAAACATTTACTGAGCACCTACGGCGGCACTAGATACTAAGTGCCAGATTAACAGCATTGGACAAAACAACGTCGCTGTCCTGTATGCCCCCTGCTCACCAATCGGGGCAGCATGGCCAAAGGCATGCTCACATGCTCTTCTCCTATGGTGGACACTGAGATATAAGTTGTTGCCTCTTTATCTAAAAGTAGTTCTACTATGGGGCATCGGTGCCTACTAGGCATTTGTTCAAGTTTCTTTTATTTGTCATAGTATTGTGAGAAAGAGAATCCTTTACTGGGAAAAGAAATTCTCAGTAAAGTGACCATTTGATAAGAAAAGAGTAAATCCTTTTCCACCAACAGAATTCTGCCAAAGTGGAGGGTGAAGACATGGAAAGTGTGCTCTTTCTTTTACACTTTTCCATTCAATCCTTCAAGAGAACAGCAGGTGGAACCAAGAACCTGAGAAAAAAGGCTTTCTTCTTCTCTTACAGCTGCTCTTAACAATAGCACAAAACTTTCCACAGCTTCCTGCATTAGTTAACTTAAACACAATTCACTCTGGTTTTCTATTTAGAGGCTATCTAAATAGAAAGATTTTGCTACTTATTAGTTCAGAAAGAAGCTGAACTTATTACGAATCTTGTTAAGCACCTAAAGTCAGAAAAAAGGGAAAGGCCACCTGATGGCCTCTTCCTTCCTCAACAATACCAATGAAGAGCACTAAGTGGGGGACCTACAGTTGCACATGTACGTGAACAGACTGAGAAAGACAGGACACGTGGTGAAAAACAAGATAATCTTTGTATTTTCTAAAGTAAAAGAGCAGTTGGGGAAAAAGTGGGCACAAAGATGAACGTCACAATTATTCTTTAAAATTTTACTTTCAGTTATTTTAAATTCTCGCATTTAAAATATATTTTTCACTATTATCCTAAGGAAGTAACAACTTCATTTGGGGAACTTTAGAACTTACACTTTTGGTCAAATATCAAAAATTTAATTCCTAGTTTCTTAAAAACAATATTGACTTTTTTAAACTTAAAAACAAACCATTATTTAATATACTGCTTCTGGAATGTCACTGCTGGTATTATTCTACCATGTACAAAAGCAGTATACTCTAGGCCAGCTTTTTAAGTTCCTTCAGAATTTGACAATTTGTTAACTAAAAAGAGGTGGTCTGGTTAAAAGAAAAAGATTCAGAAACAGTAGATTTAAAAGTTAAACACATTCCTTTTAACTAGTAATGGACCCATCTGTTGCCTCTAAATCAGTGATTTTCAACTTGGCTATATATTTAAATTCCCCGGGAAGTTTTAAAATGAGGATTATTTGGGCTCTATCAATGAAATCAGAACTTCTAATTTAAAAGCCAATACAAGTATACTGAAGCAAGTGATTCCTCTCCTTTTGAGAAACGCCTTGACATAAAGAAAGCATTACATGTTAAACTAAAGCTATACTTTCTTGTCTAGACTCTACAGTTACCCCTCTGCAATTAGTATATATTTGAACATGAGTAAGACCTCAATAGCAATCATACAAACTCCCACCACACACCTGGTTCTGACTCTGGCTTTTGTGCAGGTGGAAAAAACCTCAGATATGTCATCTTGGTACTGTACTTCAAAATTCTGGTCCGTCTCATTACGTGGGCGAAGGAAAGCTTCAAGTGCTCAGTAACATTCTTTAGTTGAAAGTATTTGGTATTGAAGAACAGCAGGGTGTTCAAGAGGACAATTGGTGAGTACGCGCCCAGTTGCTTGCACTCCCACAGATGCTCTTCTTCGATGCGGGAGAACATGTAACCTGGGCCGGAGGGGGAGGGGGACGGAAACAATATTAGGCTCTTGATAAACAAGACTAACTCCTCAAATTCTCAGACAAGATATGAAAGAGAGTGTGTTCCTCTCCTTCCCCTTCTTCCTTATACAGAAAAACAGAAAAGGAACCGCAAAGAAAAGGTCAAATGATTCCACTGAAGCAGATTCTGTGAGCATTGTCCTGAACGTGTTCATCTATTGTTATTTGAGATCAGGGCTTGGCAAGCTTTTTCTATAAAGGGCCAGATGGTAACTATTTTAAGCAGTGTGGTCCATATAGGCTCTGAACAACTTTGTTGTTGTAGAAGATAAGGAGCTGCAGACAACAGACAAATACATATGGCTAAAATATGCCAATGAAGTTTATTTATAGGCACTAATTTGAATTTCATATAATTTCCACTGCCACAGATTCTTCTCTTTAAATTTCTTTCCCCCAAAATTTAAAACCAATTTTAGTTCATGGGCTATATACAGAAACAGACAGGTCTGGCCTATGGGTCACAGTTTGCAGACTCCTATTTGAGATCAATACACTTACTGTTAACTGCTTCAGTTTAATTTAGCTAAGATCATTGTAAGGCAGACAGTGTCCTACCTCCTTCCCACTTCCTCTTATTTTGAATTTATACCGAATGATAAATTCACGAAGACTTATCTGGGATTTTTCTTGAAAAGCGTTTAAGTCGTGCTGAATCATTAAAGTAAGTATACCTTTATTTTTTAAAATATATTTTATTGATTATGCTATTACAGTTGTCCCATTTCTCCCCCATCATTCTCCTCTACCCTGCACACCCCCCCCACATTCCACCCGCTTAGTTCATGTCCATGCGTCATAAGTTCTTTAGCTTGTACATTTCCCACACTATTCTTGCCCTCCCCCTGTCTATTTTCTACCTACTATCTATGCTACTTATTCTCTGTACCTTTACCCCCCCTCTCCTCCTCCCACTCCCCTGTTGCTAACCCTCCACGGGATCTCCATTTCCGTGGTTCTGTTCCTGTTCTGTTTGCTTAGTTTGCTTTTGTTTTAGGTGTGGTTCTTAATAGCTGTGAGTTTGCTATCTTTTCACTGTCATATTTTTATCTTCTTTTTCTTAGATAAGTCCCTTTAACATTTCATAGAATAAGGGCTTGGTGATGATGAACTCCTTGAACTTGACCTTATCTGAGAAGCGCTTTATCTGCCCTTCCATTCTAAATGACACCTTTGCTGGATAGAGCAATTTTGGATGTAGGTCTCTGCTTTTCAAGACTTCAAATACTTCTCTCCAGCCCCTTGTTGCCTGGAAGGTATCTTTTGAGAAATCAGCTGACAGTCTGATGGGAACTCCTTTGTAGGTGACTGTCCCCTCATCCCTTACTGCTTCTCGAATTCTCTCCTTCATTTTAATCTTGACTAATGGAATTACGATGTGCCTTGACGTGTTCCTCCTTGGGTCCAACTTCTTTGGGACTCTCTGAGCTTCCTGGTAGTCTATTTCCTTTGCCAGATTGGGGAAGTTCTCCTTTATTATTTGTTCAAATAAGTTTTCCACTGGTTGCTCTTCTTCTTCCCCTTCTGGGACCCCTATAATTCAGATGTTGGGACGTTTAATGATGTCCCGGAGGTACCTAAGTCTCTCCTCATTTTTTTGAGTTTTGTTTCTTCCTTGTTTTCTGTTTGGTTGTTTGTTTCTTCCTTCTGGCCCACTCCATTGATTTGAGTCCCATTTTTCCTCCTATCTCTATTGGTTCCCTGTACGTTTTCCTTCATTTCACTTAATGTAGCCTTCATTTGTTCATGTAATTTGTGAGCAAAATCAACCAATTCTGCGAGCATCCTGATCACCAGGGCTTTGAACTGTGCATCTGACAGGTTGGCTATCTCTTCATCGCTTAGAGGAATTGGCTCTGGAACTTTCATTTGTTCTCCGGTTTGAGCCATTTTTGGTGTTTTTGTTTGTTTGTTTGTTTTTTGGTCTGGTCGCGGCAGTTACGTAGTGAGGGGTGGAGCCCTAGGTGTTCCCAAGGGCGGGGCAGCCCAGTTGCTGGGTAGTGACGCTGTATGTGGGGGCGGGGTCCGAGAGGGAACAATGGTGCCTGCTCTGCTCTCTCCTGGATTCCAGTCCCTTCCGCCGCTTCCCCCTTGCCTGGATTATCTGTGTGTGAATGTGGGACCACCTGTTTGGCCAGCCACCTTGCGCGGCCTCACTGGGTCTGCACAGTTGCCACCCCACGCCCAGGGTCCACCAGCTGCCTCCTGTGCGCCTGGGGTTTGCTATCGCTGCTGCCTGCGTGCCTGGGTCCACACCTCCACTTTTTCCTGCTGCAGCTCTGCCCCTCTTATCGGTCTGGATGAATGGTTGTTGGACTTCCGTACAGTTCAATTTTCTATCAGTTCTGGATGTTTTCTTGTTTCTAAATATTTGTTGTCCTTAATTTTGGTTGTCAGAGGAGGCACAGTATGTCCACCTACGCCTCCCCATCTTGGCCGGAAGTAAAATAAATGTACCTTCCCCCAAATACTCCTTAAGTTTAGTTCTTTCCTCATGTTCTCTCCACAATCCTTTTGTTGCTGACTCTGCATTCTATTTTTAGGCAATTCATATTCATGAACATGAATTTATTACTTGCATATCCATGCCCTTGGCCTCCGCTTTGAATGCTAAATGTACCTAGCCACCAGGCTGTTTAGAATGCTTCAAAGGTGTTCTGTAGCACAACAGAAAGGGGCACAAATTCCAGAGCATCACAGTCAACCTCTCCATTCACAACCAAAGAGCCTAAGACCAGGAGTGAATTAGGGATCTGTCCAACGATGTATGATCAAAGACAACTTGAAGATGTAGACTTAACTCTCAACGACCAGTCCAGGGTACTTTTTAGAAGCAGAATATGTGTCAATTACTGCGTACAGTGTACAACTTTACCAACATTACCAGAATAAAAACAGTTTCTAAAGAAGTAAATGGAACATCCAGTAGTTTTTTATTTTCAACAGTTAGTATGTATACACACACACAGTTTGGAAATTATAGTTTTACTAAAATAATAATAAACCAACGAATTTCTCCTCAGAAGTCCAAATACATTATGAATCAGGACAGAAATAAAAATGAACACATTATAAAAAGATAATCTTACAACTTAAGCAATTTAAGAAGACATACATGAAAAGAATCAAAGTAAAAAATAATCATCCTACCATTAGGAAGTATTGTAGGTTCCCATATTTTTAAGAGTTTGGTAAGTTCGATCATAAATCTGGAATAGGGCTCTGTAAAAATGTTATCTATTCTACCATTTTCAAACAGGTACTACAAGAGAAAAAAATGAAAACACATGTTGATACAAAAAAAACATAAGTTTTTTAAAGATTATTTTAAGTGAAATTTATATAATGTTATTAACCAATGTCACCCCAATAAAGTTATTTAATTAAAAAAAATTTTTAAATTATTTTAAGGAACTTATCCTTAATTTTTGCCCTTATAATATTGTGAACCATTTTAAAGATACATGTTAAAATACTAGGATTCAAGCTAAAGGTCCCTTTCACGAGGACTGACATCATCTTGAGCACTGAGCTTGCAAGGTAAAATTTTCTATATCCTTTGTAAAACATGGATAACAGAAAATTTACAATAAGTAAGTACCTTTACTCAATTCATGAAATTTATATACAAAAGTGGTTCTAAATTGTAATTCCCAAATCATTTTTCCAATTCAAAGTATCTTCAAAATGTGCTCCCAGAAGTTTCAGTTTTTCAGCCTAATTAGAAGATAACTTCCTGAAGTGATACAGTTAGCTAGTGTCAAGTGACATGAGGATGCCCAAATTCAAAAACTATTTGGAGCCTTCTAATCACAGCCCCCAACTCTCTACCCCACAACAAAGCCTTAAAAAAAGTCCAACTCTAATTGTAGGATATAAAATGATGATAATTATAACCATCAAGAACCATGTCACAGGATGGGAAACAAGCAACAGCTTGGGTAAAATACTGTTAAAAAGAACATTTTGAGGGTGTAGGTCTAGGCAGATAAAATCACTCAGGGAAATACAATGAAAATTTATAGAGCAACACCAGGTAGCACATAATTAGATTCTAAAAATGTTTTGGTGAGCCCTGGCTGGTGTGGCTCAGTGAACTGAGTGCCTGCCTATGAACCAAAAGGGCTGCTGGTTCAATTCCCAGTCAGGGCACCCATGCCTGGGTTTCAGGCCACGTCCCCAGTAGGGGGTGCATAAGAGGCAATCACACACTGATGCTTCTCTCCCTCTCTTTCTCCCTCCTTTTCCTAAAAATAAATAAGTAAAATCTTTAAAAAAAAGAAAGAAACAGGCACTCAGACCCACTGTGAATAAAAGTGTAAATTACTATGCCTATTTGTGGGGACAGAGCTAAGACTGTCTTAAAGCTAATCCACCATCTTGATATCTGGGTGAATGTGAACCTCTGACTTCCTCCCTTTCCCTAGGTTGAGCCCTGGGATATGTACACAAAGCTCTGACTGATCACAGGATTTCCATTAGTTCTGTCTTGGGCAAGTTGCCCTCAATGATACCTATCTCACTCTGGCACCAGAGCCTTCTGGCACCTGATGTACCTGATCCCTTTGATCACCCAAACATCCTCATGGTTTTAGGAGATATAAGCACATGGTCTGGTGAGGGGTGGGGGACGGCAGGCGCAGGGATCCATTTTGTCTTGCTGCTACCTGAGACTGCATTTCTGTATGGAAGCGTCCTATTAAACTCATTCAATGGACAAGATGGACATGTCTGCTCATTCTTTGACCTCTCAGTTCCTTCTGCATTTGGGGGCCACTTTGCATATATGGCCCTTTCACAATACACCAGTCTGAAAAGTAATCTGAAAATATCTTAAAACTGGAAAAATACTTCTATGCTTTAACCTAGGAAAAAAAGCATCGATTTATTAGGTACACAAACAAAATATTTACCAAAGCACTGTTTGTAACAGTAAGCGGGAAGGGGACAACCTGAATATACAAAGAGGAAAGGCTGAATAACTGGTATAGTCATACTCTGCAATATTATGTTGCTGTCCTTTTTAAAGAAAAAGATCTGATTTATATTCATCTGGAAAGATACACAGATTGAGAAAAGTAAACTGCAAAAAATATGTATCTTATGGGTCCCATTTTGCTAAAATCTAAGGAAAACAAACTATTAACAAATATGTATATACACATGTAGATGTACAGCGCAGAAGGTAGAGAAGGACACTTATGTTGCAACCCTGATATCCTTGGAGACTGGGAATAAAAGGAGAGAAAATTTTCTTTATATGTCTTCACTTACTGTTTTAAGTTACAATCAGCACACCTTACTTACGTAATTAAAAAACAAAACTTTAAGAATTGATGTTTAAATAAAATAACACTCCCACCCTGTACAAGTGGAGGAAAATTTGGCAAATAAAGAAAAAAAATCAACAACATCCAGAATTCTACCACTTCCAAAAGAAAACCATTATAAACATTTTTGATGCATTTCATTTTCTTGTCTTTATTGGACTAGTTTTAAAAACACTATTATGTTAATACATAGTGACACACACAAAATGTAAACTGTATACTTACTCTTGTTCATTTTAATGCTTTAATATTTTTACATTACTAGAAGTTACTTTGTAAACAATTTTTATTGGCTACATAACACAATTTTATAAATATACTGTAATTAACTATTACAATTTGGTGGACACTGAAGTTATTTCTAATTTTGTGCAACGATGTCAGAGTATTATTTGACAGACTCCCAAAAGTGAATTACTGGCAAAAAGAGTAATTCACTTACTCTTTTCAGGGACATTCAAATATATCCCTGAAACATATGCTCAAAACTGCTTTATAGAAAGTAGGTACTAATTATCAAGAGCTATGGAGGTAAGAGAAGTTGTATCAACAATGAGAGTTATAATTTTTTGATTTTTGCTAATGTGATAATGGTATAGCTATTACTTTAACTAGCATTTTAAAAATTTAAATGAGACTATGTGATTTCTATAAATACATACATATACATACACAGTCTCCTGCGTTACTTTTGTGAATTGCTATTTGTCTTTTTTGTTGACGTTAAAATGCACTGTTATCAATTTGTGTTACTCTGCTAACACTCTCAATTTAGTTTACAAAAGGCTATATGATCAAGATTTTAAAATCAAGGTAAGTGGTTCATTAATAAGAGAGCATAAGAAATTATCAGGGGAAAGAGGATATGTTGTAAAGTATATGATTATCTAGCCACCATGCTGTACACCTGAAACAAATACAAAATAATATTAAATACAAACTGTAACTGAAAAATATTTTTTTAAATGTTAAAAAAAGAAGAAAGTATAGGAACAATACCAAACAACCAACAGACATGATAATCTTTCATCTTAATTTACAAATTCAATAAGAATTACTAAAAGTGCAATATTTTATAACAATTATTGAATTTGGTACCTGCTGAATTCCAAGGCACAAGTATAAGATACTGTCTGGATCATATTTTTCACCGTTTGGTCTCCGCACCTCTTGGATAAATTGGCATAAGCCCAAACTCAATTCAGCGAAAGTGCAGGACAGAATATCTTCCTTCAGCTTGATAGAGCGGACTGTGGAAAGGTAGAAAACCTCTGAAATATTAACTTGTAAGATATAGAGTAATGTCTATTCACTGAATAAACACTGACTACTGTGTCCCAGACATTGTGGAATACACTGGTAATAAATGGATTAAAGGCAGATCCTGATCTCAAGGTTTTTTCAGTTAAAGAAATAGACAAACAATGCAGTACCTATGGTGTAACAGGTGTTATGACAGAGATTTATTAAAACAGGATTCTACGAAAGCAAATGATGGACATCTAATAAACAGAGAAGAGTCAGGTTAGATTCTGGTGGATGGGAACTAATGCTAGACCTTGAAAGAAGAGTTAAACAGGTAAATAAAAAATTCAAGTCACTTGTACAAAAAAACCCCCCTTATATTAGCATAATAAACTCATGATCAGAAGATACAACCTTAATTTATAACAAATCTTTAAAATTGGTAGTATATCAATTCTTCTTTTTTAAAATAAGACTTAAATTTCTAAATAACTTTAAATATTCAATTTATAATTTGAAATTGACAATGATATTACAAGTGAACACAAGGAGAAAAATGAGTTTTACCTCTACAGCCTGGCTCTGAGGATTCTTGGGACAGTGCATGGTCTGGAGCACTTCCTAAGGGGTCAGAACATGGACTAGATGAGGCATGTTCAATTCCTGATGGGAAGAAAATGAGTTGTTTAAGTAAAAATGGTGAAAAATTGCCCTGACTGGGCAGATCAGTTGGTTAGAGCATCAGCTTGATACAACAAGGTTGTGGATTTGATCCCCAATCAGGGCACATACTAGAAGCAACCAGTGAACACATAGGTAAGTGGAAAAACAGACAGATGTTTCTCTCTCTTCCCCTCTCCTCGCTCTTTAAAATTCAATACATAAATATTTTAAAAATTGCAAAAAATCAGGTAAAGCAAAAATCAAACTTTTAGAAGGTTTTTGACTTAGTAGTTATCCTTTTAAAGTAGATTCATAACCTTATATATTTATATTCCCCTTATCCCGTAAGTCAAAACACAAATTCATGCTGTGTATTTACCGCCGCATTTCAGATCCCCCTGTTCTTCCTTGGCATTTTTCCACTGAACCCAGTTCTTCCAGGCATTTACCCCATACATGTATTTCAGTGTCATTCCAGACACTGAGCACCCTTGAAAGGCTCCTTGAATAAGACTCCTGGGCTCCACAGCCACTATAGACTTCTTTCGTCCCTGTTATAATTCCAAAAATACAGAATGTAAAGTTTAGTTTTGGATCTTTAAGAATCAGAGTTCTCAAAGCTAGAAAGGGCATAAACTTACGTAGTAGGGAAGTTAGTATTAGACCTGAAAGATTCAGAGTTCTTAGAGCTGAAAAACCTTTAGAGATTGTTTAATCCAATCCATATAAGAGAAGAAAAAAAGAAAGCTGAAATGTAAGAGATCATATGTGGTAACTACTAGTATATGAGCATTTACTATGATCCAGTATCTGGACTCACCCAATGAGGTATGCGTAACAGTGATTACGACTCAGGTCTATTTAACGGAACACATGAACAGAACATATTCTGGGCTATAGAACAAGCTTCAATAAATTCTCTAATTGCAATGGAATTAAACTACAAACCAATAATAGAATAATGTAAAGAAAATACTAAAAAACTGGAAATTAAACAACACATTTATAAATACCACATGGGTCAAAGAATAAGCCATGAATGCAATTAAAAAAACATTTTGAACTTAAGTGAAAAAGTAACAAAACATATCAATATTTCTGTGACAGTGCTAAAGCCGTGCTTATAGGGGCAGTTATAGTATTAAAATGACTTATGAGAAATGAAAAAGATCTAAAAGCAGTAATTTAAGCTTCTATCTTAATAAACTAGAAAAAGAAGACCACTTTGAAACTCAAAGTAAGGGAATAAAGAACATAATAAAAATAAAAACAAAAATCAATTAAAAAATAGAGAAAACTCAATAAAACTAAAATCTGGTTCAGAAAGTAAAAAATTGATAAATATCTAGCTAGAATTATTTTAAAAAGCAGAGAAAACACAAATTACTAATACTTAGTAAGAGATCTACCTAATAAAGTTCAACACATCATGATTACAAACTCCATGCAAATTAGCAAGAGAAGAGAACTTCCTCAACCTGATAGAGAACATCTATGGGAGACCTACAGGTAACATCATACTCAATGATAAAAGACTGAACACCTGAGCTAAGACTGGGAACGAGCATGAAGGTCTAGTCTCACCACTAATATTTAACATTATATTGAAGATCCTAACTAGTGCAATAAATCAAGCAAAAGAAAGAAAATATATTAGATTTGTAAAGAAAAACTGTCTTTATTCACAGATAATATCCTTGTTTAAGGAGAAAACCCTAAGAATTTTAGTTGTGCAAAAACCACAGTGCGTAAAGTCAATATACAAACACTATCTCCATTTCTTTATACCAATGAAGAATACTGGAAAATGAAATTTTCAAATAGCACTATTCACAACAGGATCAAAATAATTTTAAATGCTTATTAGATAAATTTAACAAGTGTAAGACTTGTACAAAGAAACATATAAAAGACTGCTGAGAGAAATTAAAGAAGATACCATTTTCATGGATTGGATGGCTCAAAATTACTAAGATGTCAATTCCGTGCAAATTGAGCTGTAGATTCAGGACAGCCCCAGCAGGCCTTTCTATAGAAATTGATAAGTTGATTCTAAAATTTATATGGAAATGCAAATAACAATTTTGATAAAGCACAAAGTTAGAGGACTTAACACTCCTGAATTCAAGACTAAGTGTAAAGCTACAATGATCAAAACAATTAGTACCGATATAAAAACAGACATATAAATCAATGGAACGAAACAGTTTCAGAAATAGACGGACACATACGAGTATATAGTTGATTGACTTTAACAAAGGTACCAGTGTAATTCAATAGGGAAAGGCTAGTCTTTTTTAAGAGCAGTACTGGAACCAGATATCTACATACCAAAAAATAAACACTGATGCTTGCCCTCAATTCATACATTAAAAATGATCTCAAAATGGATTACAGACAAATACAAACGTTAAAACTACAAAACAAGAAAACAGAATATTTTAATTACCAAATGTTCATAATCAAAGATTTTTAGACAGATACTAAGAAGTATGAACAGTAAAGAATAAAAATTGATAAACTGAACTTTCTCAAAATTAAAAAATATTGTTCTTCGCCAAAGAAAATAAAAAAGGAAATCACGGAACAGAAGCAAATTTCATATTTGATACAAGAATTATATTCATAATTCACTTAAGTCCTGTAAGTGTTCTCTATTATATATTCATAATAGAGAATGAATATATATATTTTATGAATATATAATAGAGAACACTTATCAACTCAGTAAGATGATAACAACCCAATTTTTAAAAATGTTCAATAGTTTTGAATAGACCTAACAAAAAAGATGAAGGAATAGCAAATAGGCATATGAAAAAATGCCCAACATCATTAGTCATTACGAAAATACAAATTAAACCCATGATATACCACTACACACTCACTAGAATGGCTAAAATTAAAAATCAACAACACTAAGTGTTGACAAAGTCATGGAGCAAATGGGACTCACACACCACTGGTGGGAATTCGAAATGTTACACCCACTTCAGGAAACAGTTTGGTAGCTTCTTACAAAGTTAAAAATACACATATCCTAAGACCTAGCAATCCCACTCCTAGATATTTTTCCTAAATAGGAAATGTATTAGCACAGATTTATAATAGACTATTCATAGCAGCTTTTTAAAAACTAGCCACAAATGGGAAACAACCCAAATTTCCATATACTGTTAAACAGTTAAACAAGCTGTAGTCTGTCCATACAATGAAATGCTACCCAGAAATAAAAAGGAATGAACTGCTGATATGTGCAACACATGGACGAATCTCTAAAACATCATGCTAAGTTAAGGAAGTCAGACAGAAGACTACAAATTATATGATTCCACTTAAATGCAGGTTTAGAAGAGGCAAAGCAGTACAATTGTGCCTAGATCTGCAAAGCAGATTGGTGGTTATCAAGAGTTGGAAATGAAGATTAATTACAAAAAGTCCCAAGTAAAGCTTCTGTGGCAGTTCAAGTATTGTGATTGTGATGGTAGTCCACACTGAATACAAGCAAAACCATCAAATTACAGACTTAAAATATATAAAATTTTAAATATAAAAATAGAGCTAAAAAGAAATAAGGCTATTACTCTCTTATTTTTGGTATGGGAAAGCCCTGTTGCTATAAAAACAACAGTGCATGTGGACTTCACTATTATACTATATTATATATACTAGTGAGCCTCATTATAATAAAAATGAGGGTTTTTTAAATAAACAAAACAAAAACTCTCAATTATAGAAACAAAATTAAAAAGTCCCTGCTGAAAGAAATGTAAAATATATGATATGGTTCTTTTTCCCCCCCATTTTTATAAGAGTTTTAGTTGACCCCAAACTGACAATAGTTACAAGGAAACCAGATCTCAAATGCTTCCCCAGATACTGTTCTTTACTTTAAGAAACAAAAACAGGAGCACACACATACAAAAATAAAAACACGAGGTTGTAAAACAATGTATGAAGTCCCCAATCTGGCTGATACAGAGTTTTGTAAACTAGGAACTACTAAACACTTACAGAATGAAGGAACAAAAAGAAAAGAAAAATTAAGCTATTGCTTACTCTTCGTCTGGGCTGAGGGAAGCCATCTCTGTGTCGTCTTCTTGTTCGGGAACGTGCCTGGATTCCCTGTCCTTTATTCAACGGGTCAAAGGATTCTATAATAATCAGCAGACAGCATAATGTGAGATAAATAACTCACTGACTTAAAGACTAAGACTGAGGAAGAAAATATCAGATAACAGTCACTTTATTCAGAATTTTGTTTCTGATAACGTAAGAATTTTATTTATATATATAAGAGAAATAAAGGCTGTTGCTATTAAGAGTTCATTATCAAGAAAAACTCCTCTACAGTTACTGTGGGAAAGCTTTAAAAAGACAACAACAAATTAACTATTTATAAGAATTAACACACTCAAAGGCAGTGACCATTTGTGCACACATTATAACTGCTTCATAATGGCAGTTAACAGTTGTACCAATATTCTAAAATAAAGGACTTTCAGTGGACATTGCACAAACCTGATGGAAAATCTGCTTCCAGATCCTGTTCAGTTTCCCCTTTTGAGAACTGTTTCAATTCTGAATCAGCCTCTTGCACAGTATTTGACTTTAAGGCATAATGATTCAATTCTTCCTCCCAGCTATGTGGAGTAGATACTGCCTCAGATTCAAGATCACCACTGTATGTACTTCCTTGGTCTGAAACAGTTAGAAAATACAGCCTCAAAATAAAATAGACTCTTAACATAATCAGAAACTTTCCTGAAAAACCTAAACACCAAAAACATATATGGTTGCTGGACCATTACCTAAGTATATTTAAAAATGAAGTAATTTAATTACTGGTCTCACAGAACGAGATTCATATTCTTGGTACACACTTTAAAGCATTATCTCAATCTGTAAAATTAATGTTTGAGGTAGCTTTTATTGTTCTCATTACAAATTAGCACACAAATCATAGACATCTGGTGCCCCTATAAATAGCTAAAACTGCAAATATTTAATCCAAGGAGGCTAATACTTTATGGGTTTGTATTACTAACAGGGGACAGTATATATTTCTAAGATCCAAAATATACTTTCAGTTACAAACCTTTTTCAAATATCTTGGTGTCTAGAAAGAGTTCCTGTTCAGAAGTTTGGGATCCTAAAGAAAAAGAAAAGCACATAATAAAACAATTTACAAGTATACACAAAACAAACTGCATCTCAGATAAAATGTACTATATATACATGATTCACATGAGGGAATTCTAAGTAAACAGCCTTCGTATGCAGAAAGAATGTTTCATTAATAGCCTTGGCTGGGTAGCTCAACTGGTTAGAGCATCTTTGAAATAAACCAAGGTTGTGGGTTCAATTCCTGGTCAGGGCGCATATAAGCAGCAACCAATAAGTAAATGCATGACTGAGTGAAACAACAAATGAGTATTTCTCTCTCTTTCCCCTCCCCACCACGAAATCAGTATTTAAAAAAAGAATGTTTAATTAATAAAAACAGGCATTAGTAGTAAATGCAGCTAAACAAATTACGACTTATAAAAGTGGTTATACTTCTAGGTAGTAGTATGAAAGAAGTCATGGCAAAAGACACGTTTCTTTTGGATTTTGCATTCATGTGCTACCTGAAATTCATTTTTCCCCCATGATGCATATACACTCAAATTTATTCACAGATTGACAAATCTGTTTTAAATTGCTTTCTGCCCTCTAAAATATAATATGCTTTAGCACTGCATTGGAAAGCTGACAGACTAAGAATATAAGTTACATGAGCAACCTACACATGGAACTAAACAGAACACAGTTCTATCAAATTACACACTGCTTTAAAAGTAAGAAGGTTAAGGATTCAAAGTATTAAAAACCATTTTTTAAAAACTCAGGAAAACTGCTTCTTTCCCTGAAATCAAAGATAAGTTAGCCATATCCCTTCAGTTGAAATTCATTTTTCCCTCCTTTATGTTTTTTAAAATATATTTTATTGATTACGCTATTAGTTGTCCCATTTTCACCCTCTTTAGTCCCCTCTACCCTGCACCCCTCCTCCCACCCGCATTCACCCTACTTAGTTCATGTCCATGGGTCATATGTGTAAGTTCTTTGGCTTCTCTATTTCCCACACTATCCTTCACCCCCCTCCCCTGTCTATTTTCTAACTACCATTTATGCTACTTATTCCTTGGACCTTCTCCCCCATTCCCCCGTCCCTCCCCGCTGATAACCCTCCATGTGATCTCCATTTCTGTGATTCTTTTCCTGTTCTAGTTGTTTGTTTTTGGGGTTTTTTTAGGTTCATTTGTTGATAGTTGTGAGTTTGTTGTCAGGTAACTTCATATTTTAGATCATCTTTTTCTTAGATAAGTCCCTTTATCATTTCATATACTAAGGGCTTGGTTATGATGAACTCCTTTAACTTGACCTTATCTGGGAAGCACTTTATCTGCCCTGCCATTCTAAACAATAGCTTTGCTGGATAGAATAATCTTGGATGTAGGTCCTTGCCCTTCATGACTTGGAATACTTCTTTCCAGCCCCTTCTTGCCTGTAATGTTTCTTTTGAGAAATCAGCTAACAGTCTTATGGGAACTCCTTTGTAGGTAACTCTCTCCTTTTCTCTTGCTGCTTTTAAGATTCTTTCCTTATCTTTAATCCTGGATAATGTAATTATAATGTGCCTTTGTGCATCCTCTCCTGAGTCCAACTTATTTGGGACCTTCTGAGCTTCCTGGACTTTCTGGAAGTCTATTTCCTTTGCCAGATGGGGGAAGTTTACCTTTATTATTTGTTCAATTAAGTTTTTAATTTCTTGCTCTTTGTCTTCTCCTTCTGGCACCCCTATGATTTGGATGTTGGAACATTTAAAGTTGTCCTGGAGGGTCTTAAGCCTCTCATTTTTTAAATTCTTGTTTCTGCATTCTGTTCTGATTGAATGTTTATTTCTTCCTTCTTGTCCAAATCGTTGATTTGAGTCCCAGTTTCCTTCCTTTCACTGTTGGTTCCCTGTACACTTTCCTTTATTTCGCTTTTCATAGCATTCACTTTTCCTCTATTTTGCAACCATACTCAGCCATTTCTATGACCATCCTGATTACCAGTGTTTTGAACTCTACATCTGATACCTTTGCTATTTCTTCATTGCTTAGTTGTATTTTTTCTGGAGATTTGATCTGTTCTTTCATTTGGGCCACATTTTTCACTCTGTGCAGCTGTTACACTGTGAGGAGTGCAGCCTTGGGTATTCACCAGGTTGGGGTAACCCAATTCACTGCATTGTGGCACTGTATGTGAGAGAGGGGTCCAAGAGGGAACAATGCTGCTTGCTGGGTTCTCAGCCAGCTTTGTGTCACTTCCCACACTAGCCACTAGCAAATTGGGCCCTTCTGGTGCTGAATCCTAGGTGGGTGGGTTTGTGTACGTTCTAGGATCCTGTCAGTCTCTCCAATAAACTCTCCTGTGAGGCAAGGAGTTCCTCCTGCTACCTCAACCCGCACAGGATTTTTCAGTCAGAGATTTTGAGGCTTTGTTCCCCCACACCAGAACCCTGGGTTTCACAGTCTGTCTTGTTCCCCAGTTGTTGTTCCCATTTTATCTGCATGCAAATGTGGGACCACCTGGTCCGCCAGCCACCGCCTTGCTGCATGTCCTCTCTGCCCTGGCAGCTCGTCTCTGCCCCTCCCAACAGGTCTGGATGAATGTTTCTTCTTTAACTCCTTGGTTGTCAGACTTCCATACAGTTCAACTTTCTGGGAGTTCTCGTTTTTATTTTTAAATTTGTTGTTGTCCTTCTTTTCGTTGTGCGAGGAGGCACAGTGTATCTACTTATGCCTCCATCTTGGCTGGAAGTTGCCTCCTTTATGTTTAACTATTTGATTTTACACTATAGGGATTATAATTACACTGAAGCTTAGTTTTTAAAGTTTTTCTGTCTGATTCAATTGTTTGCTAAGGCAAAGTCACAATATTTGTACTGAGGAAGTACTTGATAAATGTTAACTATAAATGTGAACATAGAAGCCAATTTAAGAAAAGGTTTATTGTCAGGAATTGCTTGAACTTTCAAAATACATGTAGTATCAGAATGTTAGAAGATCAAGCATAAGGACAATATTTTAAAACATTAAAATCCACATATAAATGGGGCCAGAATTATGAGACTAATACTAAAGATCAACCTGAGACCAGAAACACTGGAGTAACAAAACTTTTCACCCATCACTCAGAATACGTATGATTTAAAAACTTAGGCAATACAACAGAAAAATTGATAGTAGCTTTTGAAATGCTACAGTGTTCAAAAAAAAATCACCTAGCATTTATTATGCAAAATCAAATCCCAGTGGTTATCTTTATAAAAATTGTGACTGAAAAAAAAATTCCAGGAAAGAATATTTTCTTGGCTCATCAATGATAAAATGAAAAGGTCTTCACAAAAAGTCACTGAGATATTTCAACTATGTTAAACACCATTTCATTTTCTCTCTCTCTTTATCATGATATCTCTGCTCATATCCAAAAATCAAGGAGCTAATTAAAGCTAGAAACCTTTCAGGAATCTACATTACTGAGTTTTGGTTAATATCATGTCTCATTTGCTTTGAAGTCAGACACACCTGGATTCAACTTCTGGTTTATTTACTTCCTGATTACACAGGATAGGAAGTAAAACATCCTATTTACCAAGTGAGGAATCTGAAGTAAATGGTAACCCCCACTAGGGTTGTTGTGATGATTAAATTCAGCAATGTATATAGTGTATTTGAAACAAAGCCTAGAATGTGGTAAGCATGTAAATGTTAAGTTATCATTATTCTACAGTCATAGAATGGGATTTATCTATAAGTTACTTCGAGCCATATAGTTTTCCATCCTTCTACCAACATGCTAGTTATTACATAATAGAAATTCTTATATGGGGATCATGTCTTTGAATACAGGAATAAAATCAGAAAATTATTATGAAACTTGGATTTATAGGTTTTTCTGGAATCATTAACACTTGAAACTGTATCGAATATCAGTACTTAGTCTCCTTCATTAAAAAGACAAGAGCCTTCAGAGATATCAACAAGTTTAACAAAACCACAGACTTGGTATTTAAGCACAATAAAGCATTTAGAGACACCTTGACTGCCCAATACTTAAATTACTTGAGTTACCTGAAAATGTGTAGGGGTGTTTTTTCTTTCTTTACTTTAAAATTATACCAACCTCCCTGGGATAGAGTTTTCTCCTTCTCTTCATCTTCTGCAATCATTTCTGCCATCTCAAGGAGATCAGCTTCAAATGGATGTGAAGGAAGCTTTTCCTTAATGTCTTCAATACTCTCAGTGGCTTTATCTTCATTATCCATTGAGGATGGAATAAGCATAGGGACAGGCATCTGAAAGATCAAGGATGGACCCAAGGGTTTCTTCAGCAATAGGCTCATCACCTAAAGTACTGTTTGTGAGATGATTTAAGTACTAAAATAATAAACAAATCTGAGGTATTTTTAATGCTGATAATGAAAATAGTCTCACTAGTTTGTTTTTATAAGAATATAGCCATTTAAATAAAAAGTCAGTAAGAGCTTTCCTACAAACTAAACAAAATGTCTCTCAATTCTCCAAAAGGATAATTATCTAATGCACCATTGTTTTGCTTTAGATTATATTTCTTTCTTAACATTTTAATATAACTGTTAACCTTAAGAATTCAGTACTAAGGAAAAAATACACTTCCAATGAAAAAAATCAATACATTTTCCTTTAATAAAGAGTCATATAAATCACAGCATTCATCCTTCTATCCTTTCTAGAATCTAATATTGTAACACACACACACAGTCTCTGATCTTTTTCTGAGTCATCTTACTGTTGTATGAAATGTTATGAAAAAGCAACCTAATAGCCTTCTTTCAGAATGCAGGGTACAAATAGAAGAAGTCCTATATATATGATACATTAAATCAAATACTAATATGAGAATAGCCAACCAGAGTCAGATATACTTTGTCGACAAGTGAAATTTTTTATAAAACTGTAAAATTTTAATTGAGGAAAATGTGTACTAAATCAATCTTAGTCTCTCCATGATTACTCACTGGAACTGGAATTCCAAATGGGACTGGTGCATACTGAGTATATAGGTGAAGAGGTATGGGCACAAACACTGGTACAGGAACTGGCACCACAATGATCTGGGGTGGGCTCAGAGTGTCTTCTAATAAAAAAAAATCACAAAAACAAAGAGGATGAGAAACGTTTTAATGAAAAGACATTTTTAAAAAGCATACAGGAATTTATAGTTCAAAAGAACTTTAATCAGCCCTGGCTGGTGTGGCTAGTGGGGTGAGCATCTGCCTGGGAACTGAAAGGTCACTGGTTCGATTCCCAGTTAGGGCACATGCCTGGGTTGCTGGCCATCCCCCTGACTGGCAGCATGGAAGAGGCAACTGATCCATGTTTCTCTTGTAGGACGATGTTTCTCTCCCTCTCTTTCTCCCTCTCTTACCCTCTCTCTAAAAAATAAAAACAAAATCTTAAAAAAAAGATCTAACCTGTGATACTAAGAGTTCGTAGAAAAGAATGGTTTGAGTATAGCAAACCATTCACAAAAAAAGTGGGTAACACATGGTTATCAATGATAAGAGGATAAAATTAATGAAAGATAAAAGTTTGGATGAATGAAGGGAAGGACTGGAGCAGAGATCTTGGATGAGGGGCATGGAAAGCTGTTAATGTGAACAAGTATGTTAAAGAGCAGACTGAATAGTCAGAAGATCCATTTTTGTGAGGATAATTTCTAGTAGATAGTGGGGCGCTTCTACAGATTCTTTAGCAGAGAATAATGGGATGAAAATAGCATTAAAAAAGATTAATTTGGCTGCCATTGTAGGACAGAATAAAAGTATATAAAGTGTAAAAGTAGGAGGCAATTACAGTATGTAGGGCTAACATGGTAAAGGCCTGAACTAGGGCTGATTGTGATACCTACAAAAAAGAATACAGAACTTGGAAACTGATTCAAATATAAGTAGAAAAAGTGGGAAGGGTGGAAGATTCATTCAATTATTTAACAAGTATCTACAGAGTCCTTTCTATGTGCCAGAAAAATATGCCAGATAACATAAAATCATTAATGCAGCAGAAAAGTAATGCTAGTCACAAAAAGTGAAAAGCTAATAATTTGATAGGGTTAGAGGCAGGAAATAATACAGGATCAATTTTATTTTGGTGTCGAGGATGTAAAAAAGGTACCAGAAGAGAGATGTCTGATAGTCAACCTACAGAATACAAAATAAGTCACCTCTGATACAATGAAAACATGGCACTAGATCATTTATATAGCCTTGTTATCCACTGTTGTCCATGTAGTTATGACAGTAGTACTGACATAACACCAGAGCTCATGAGAAATGTAAAGTCTTGGGACCCAGAATCAGATACATAGTAATATCCCCAAGTAATTAATGAGTATATTAATGTTTAAGAAACACTGGCATACAAAATATAACCTTCTAGATCTAAGAATTTAGGATTCCTTTCTAGTTTAAAAATTCTGGGGCTTTCATTTGACAGCAGGAAGAGCTCCACAGACTAATTCCCTAGTGAAACAAAGCAGAGCTGGTAGAAACTGTTAAAAACAACCATTTAAATTACGTGGAAATTGTCCTTAGGCATTTTCCACAAATGGAGAAACATTTATTCAGAAAAACCTACTAAAATACAGTTAAGAACAATGGGAATCTGTGACAGCTGATCCACCACCTGCTTCATATCCCCAACTCAGCCAGTTCAATGGACAGAAGCTGCACTCTGGGTGGGTGTGGTCAGGAAGAATGGCTTCTCTTCAGTCAGCTCCCAATCAAGGATTACTGTAACTCACCAGCAGGGGCAGGCTACCATCAGTTCTTATGCTCTCCAAATACAAGTTTAACAGGTTAATTTCCTGGTGAGTGCAGATGATAAGCTAAGGGCTCCCTTACTCTACCCAGCTCCCACCCATAGCATAGAGGCCCAACTACAGGAATGGCAAGCTAAGAATAGTGGGGTCCAAATCATCTTCATCCCAGATCATTTATAAGGCAGACTCCATGCTAGGAGAGGCAAGCTGAGAAAATTAGAGACTAGCACCTTGCCCAACATTCAGAGAATTGGCTCAGAGACTATGCTGGGTCAGCGGTGTAGTGGGGTGGAGGAGTGGGGAGAGGTAGTTCATAAGAAAAGAAGCCCTGAAGATCTCTTCAAAGGAACTGATTTTATTTGAAACAGAATATGGAAGAGTTCAGACCTAAGGGTAAAACAATAGTTCCTCTTAATTAAGACCATGTCTATATAATTCCGAAGTCTATACTTACTCCATAATACTACACTGTCATTACTAAGGAAATTAAATGAAGTGTTCGTGGTATGGAATGATCAATTAACTATCTTCTCTTTGTCATAACTTCTTAAGTCTCAGATGGCAAAAATACCTAACTCAGAGGGATATTTTGAGAACTAAATTGAACAATGTATATAAGCAATCAACCACATTGTCTAGGAGACAGTAGGCACTCAATTAATATAGGCAGATCCCACATTCCTTTCTCCTATAACAAACTAAATGAACAAAGTGCAATAAATATACCTGTCTGGCATTCTTTGTTTTGGGTATGCGGTTTGCATGAGGTGGCTTTAGTCTGTGTGATGGGTTTGCACAATAAAGCTTTATTTTTCAAAAGTCTTGAAGGCTGGGAAGGCGGTAGTTTCAGGGCATCTGTCTGTGTACTTGCCTAGTTAAAAACAAAAATCAAAAGATAAATAAAATAAATCAAATAAACCAAAGGGGTTTTCAAAAGCTTATTGTAATTACAAGCCCTGGCTGGTGTAGCTCAGTGGATTGAGCGCGGGCCTGCGAACCGAAAGATCGCGGTTCGATTCCCAGTCAGGGCACATGCCTGGGTTGCCAGGCCAGTTCCCGTCAGGGGACATACAAGAGGCAACCGCACATTGATGTTTCTCTCCCTCTCTCCTTCCCTTCCCCTCTAAAGATAAATAAATAAAATCTAAAAGGAAAAAAAAAAATCTTAAAAAAAAAAAAAAAAAGCTTATTGTAATTACAGAAAATACTATAATATCTAAAGAAATTATAATGGAATTACATGCAAGACCTAGAACATAAATATTCCAGTATTTAACGAATATAATATTTATAAAATAGCAATGTAGGAATATTTTGATAACGCTGATTCTAAATATATCCAATTATCAATTCTGTTTATCAAGAAAAATGCTATTTCTATTGTAAGCCACTGTTGATCAAGTACGAAGCTGGCCGAGTTTAAAATGAGAACTACAATATTTCTACTTAAGTCTTTTAAACCTTAGTTTCAAGATAACTAGAAATAACAGAATCACTTATGATCATCTCAGAACTTGAAAAAAAGATGATATGAATGTTATTCTAGAGACCAGGAAACACTTTAGAAATGCCGTTGTTTTAGTCATAAGTTTTTCTCAATATCTATTTTTTTCTTATTTTAAGAGAAAAGCAAAAAAATATTAAGAAAAAAATGCTTATTCACAGCATAACCTACAGCAGATAGAAAACAAACTACATTTTATAAATATCTTATTTACAATCTGACTACATTATAAGTGCTCCCAAAACCTTTTATGCCTGAATTCTGTACAGTTAAAAAAAACCTCCAGGAACTACATAGATAGCAAGTGTTCAAAAAAATCACAGTACATAAAAGATCTAATAACCAGAAAATCCTTTTCCTGAACGAAAATTAAATGAGCTCATGAAATTTATTTTATATAATAAAGAATAAAAAAAGGGAAAAGTAGCTTAGACATATTCATATGACATAATGGAAAATAAATACAGTGGCAATACCAATAAAAGAAACTTACATCCCCAATGATTTTCGCTGTTACTGTTGGAACTGCACCTGATACAAGTTAAAATATATATTTAGGATCTTATACAATCAAACATTAGCATTCAAAGCTGATTATCAGATAATAAACACAAAGTCTCTCATAATAAAAACATATATTTTCTTAATTCAATTCAGGAAAAGACTAGCATCTAAAGTATAATGTGAGAAAAAAAGATCTGGAAATTATGAAAACACTAATGCCCTAGCAGCCCACAGTGAGCCACCATTCCTAATATGAACGCATCAAGCATATGATAATGATCACTGATAGTAAAAAGACAGAGAACCACTATATTCACCTCAAAAAGGCTACATAAATGCTTTCAAAGCAAGCCATACCTTGTAAAACGCTGTTAGAATTCACTGTGGGCTGAGCAGCAGGAGCACTTGCTAATGAGACTACATTAGCTATAACTGGAGTTGAATCTTTTCTTAGTGATGGGGGCCCAGCTGAAGCAGCTGACATCATGGAAATACTTGCTGATTAAAATAAACAGAAATTTTAAAATCTCATATTATCTATCTATATCCATAAAAACCAACATCTCAAGGAAGTTAAAGTAAATTCTGTTGAAGCAGAGTCACTTCAGGACTAACGAGGTTTTTTCCATTTTTTAATGAGTGAAACTGAAAGGTATCCCATGAACTTCATCTTGCATAACTATGCAGATGATATTTTAAGAGGCCATGTGACTTAGACTATATGTCCTTTTTATAGTCTCAAATCCATTTTTCAAGATGTCAAGGTGTATATATCCAAGAACAATGTATTAACTGCCATTCTTTCTCATAAAGTTCTTAAAGAAGTTGATTCAATATACTCAGAGAAAAGTAAAAAACCTCATTTTTACTGGGTTTTAATCTCGGGTGTTAAATAAAAAGGGATCTAAATGTTAATGTCATATGAATAGAATGAAATTTATGTTTCATGACATTACTGACACTTGTTTAATGTTCCCAATCTATAGAAGTAGTTAGTCCCCTACACTGATTTTGATCTAAAGTTTAATTCTACCTGCATTGTTTTGTGAAGGTGGGTCACACATACTTTGCTGATTACAGAACATCAAGATACAAAGCAGGTTACAGAAATGTTTCATTTCTCCTCGCCATTTTAAGGACTCACTGAGTTTACCCTGTCGCTTACAACCATCACATTTGGCCATCTGAAAAAGAAACAGAAGACAGTAAAGGAGTAAGAAAAAAGTTATCTGTGACCTTGACAGAATAAAATCAGGATACATATAACAAGTGAGAAAATTAAATTAGAATTGAGGTCACAAAAATGAAGGTTAGGTCACAAAAATTTAGGTCACAAAAACTATCCTAAAGTGGTAAAAATACTTATTTATCTATCAATGATTTTATACTAAACATAAAAGTCATATTATAGACATGCCAATATTTAGTAACTAAAAAACAAAGCAAAATGAAAGACCTACCTTCCTTGAGACTTCAGAAGACAAATTCATTTTAGTTTAAGAACTAATGTATAAAATTATAATTTTAAATACTTTAATGTCGTAAGACTGTCATGTCTTCTCCAAGGAAATTAAAAACAAAAGAAATATAACTTCAGTGACATTAAAGTCTTCCAAAATCTTAAGTCTTCCAAAATTTTAATGGAGAACATAATATATTTAATCTTAAAGTTTGAATAATTAAATTGCCCTTCATACTTCATCAAAGAATAAAAGAAGGGAATAATGTATGCCCTAACTTGAAAAACCCACAAACGTGAGTTCTGTTTACCTGATAGAACAGAACTGTGTACTTGGACATGCATTCTTCACAGCAGAACTCTTCCACCTTTCCCCCCAGATTATTCTGGACCAATTTGGGAGATGTCTGTAAACAATAACTGCACATTTTACAGTGATTTCCCCAGAGTTTTGCCAAGTCATGTTTATAAAGCAATTTGCAACCTAAAAAAATCAGGAAACATAAAATTAATGTTAGGCAGAAATATTAAGTATTTCCATCTTTAACTTAAATGCCCTACAACAAAGTTTCCACACTTGGATCCTTACCAATTAGATCAAGAGATCAACACTGAAGATCAATGCTAATATTTAAAAAATATTATGGTGCATCACATATAGTAAAATTTATTTAGTAAATCTTTTGTTTTATTTGGGTATGTGATATCACAATGTAAAATGTACTTCTTTTTTGTGTATGTTGTGGTCAAAATGTTTAAGATCCACTAGTCTAATAGGCTAATCTCATATAGTTTTAGAATAAAACAAAACATTGTAAACATGTAGAATATTCATTTAAGTAAATTAGAAAGTCTACCTCATATTGATTTCTAAATTCAGATTATTCATATTCAGAAACATACGGCTGTTTAAAACAACAGAAGTAATATAATTTTAGGATACTACCAAATTCAAGGAATTCCCTTTAGAATCGCTAAAACTAAAAGATCCCTGTCAACCTAACATCATTATGTTTCTCACATTACCACCATCTTCTACAACATACTTTGAGAATCTTTTCCTTCATTTTAACATTTATATGATATGAAGGATTACATTAAAAAAATGGAACAATGGGGGGTGGAAATGGGAGGAAGGTGGGGAGGGCTGGGGGCGGGGTAAAAGACAGAAAACTGTACAATATCAACAATTAAAATACTGATTAAAAAAAATTTTTTTTAAAGGAACCAAGTATAACCAAAACAAAAAGGGTTTGGTGTTATACAATAACAGCAGATAAAACAGATAAATTTACATAGTAACAGCTTAAATTATGAACTACTTTTGAAACAAACCAACATACTCAGCAGGTATGATAATCTCTCTTTACCTTCACTACAGAATGACTTGTCAGCACCTGAGAATCTTACAGTCTCCTTTACAATTTTCTCAATTTTACAATATTCACACATTGCCATTACATGATTTATTTTCTTATATTCATCAGAACAATTCTTGCCACAGAACTGAAACATTTTACCCTGCAAAGAAATAATCATTGAGTATTAAGCATTTGGTTTATCTTACTTTCAAAACAAGCTTTAATTTTGAGAAATAAAAAGCCAGAAACAATTTTACAGACAGACCAGTTTATACTCAAGTCCTTTATCACTTTACCTTATAGTCAAGAAGCTCTGGTTTTGTGCCAAACAGACGATTACAGTGCTGACACTTAAGTTTTACAACACTTCGTGCAAACCCAACATGTTGAGATTGGGCAGCAAGGCGCTGGAGACCAGCTGAAGCAGAGCTATTGATGGAGGTGGGAGAAACAGCAGAGGTGTTACCTCCTCCTGCTGACACTGTTGAACCTCTAGGGATGCTTACAATTACTTGGCCCTGAGACAAGGGCACTACTGAAGAATTCATTCCTGCTGGTTTGTTAAACAAATTCTGGGGGGAAAAAAAATCAATCTCATCATTTGTTCAAACAAGGAAATACTAAGTATACCAAGCACACTTCTAGGCACCTAAGATATATTTGAAACAGGCAAAAATCCCTGCCTTTGAGTGGCTTATACTTGAATTGGGGGAGTATCATTTATAGCCCCCCCCAAAAAATTTAACTAATAATCTTCAAAAATAAGATCTTCCCAAACAGATAACCTAGGTCAGTGATTTTTAACCTTCTTCATCTCATGGCACACATAAACTAATTACTAAAATTCTGCAGTACACCAAAAAATATATTTTTTGCTGATCTGACCAAAAAAAGGTATCATTTTGATTCATTCACCCTAGATGGCTATTGTTATATTGGTTGTTGTCATTTTTTTATTTGACAATCTAAGGAAAAAGAGGTCAGTGCCCTTGACTAAATAGTCAGGTATTGCATGTTTTAGTTATTATTGTGACACACCAGTTGAAAATCGCTGATCTAGGTAATAATAGTACCATTTAATTTTACAGAAAGCAATTACATGATCTACCTCCAAATACAGGATGAACCAAAGAATCCAAGTTTAATAGAACTGAGATAGAAATTTAAGTAATCCAGGCACTAGCAAACAGCTAATAAGTTCACATTACTACTGTAGGTGATTCATTAACTGGGGAAAGATTCCTGAAGCCATACCTGGAAAGCTACCACACAACTGTAGCTGCAGAAGTTGCGTATACTTCCATCTGACATGGCTAGGTGATACTGAGGGATTGCTGAAGTTTTACAACTGTTACACTGAACTTGTACACCTTAGCAAATCAAAATAAAAACTAATGAGTAATATACACAGGGGTACACAAATGTATGAGAAGATAAAGAAGTATTATAAAAGATATGACAATTCACAGGTCAAGTTGCAGGAACTGAAACTAAACTTAATCACATCACATACACACAGAAACTAACTTAACATCAAAAATCTATTTTTCAAGTTGTCAGTCTACCCTGAAACTGTAAGGTAAATAAGTCTTGAAATAAATCAGGTGTGGATAAAAAAATACATTGAGCCCTGGCTGGTGTAGCTCAGTGGATTGAGCGCGGGCCTGCGAACCGAAGGATCGCGGTTCGATTCCCAGTCAGGGCACATGCCTGGGTTGCCAGGCCAGTTCCCGGCAGGGGACATACAAGAGGCAACCGCACATTGATGTTTCTCTCCCTCTCTCCTTCCCTTCCTCTCTAAAGATAAATAAATAAAATCTAAAAGGAAAAAAAAAAAGGTACTTAAAAAAAATCTTAAAAAAAAATACATTGAAGAAGCCATATGAAATTATTTTGGTAAGGACAAATATACTAGTAAGCAAGCAAGTAAACAAACATAAACAATCAGGCTCTAGGTGATATTTTACAACACAGATCTGAAACATTTTAAATCTGCCTTAAAAGTCAACTAAATTTGGTCAAAAACCTGTACTATAAAAGCAAAGCAATAGCTCTGGCTGGTGTGGCTCAATGGATTTAGCGTCAGCCTGTGAACCAAAGGGTCACTGGTTCGATTCCCAGGCAGGGCACATGCCTGGGTTGTGGGCCAGTGGAGGGTGCTCAAGAGGCAACCACACATTGATGTTTCTCTCCCTCTCTTTCTGTCTCCTTTCCACTTTCTCTAAAACTAAATAAATAAAACCTTTTAAAAAAGATACTTAAAGAAAAGCAAAGCAAAAACCATAATTTTTCCCAATGATTATATTCATAGAGTTTACAAAACCAAGATTACCTGCAGAAGTAACCATTTTAACTCTGTAAGCAGATAAGCAATTAACAGAACAGAAAAGCTCTGTCTTTCCCAAGCTATTGGTATTTTCAATCATTTCTGCTGAGGATCTCAATGACTTGCAAAGTGCACATGGTGTAATTTTGGCTGATTTCTATTAAGAGAATAAAATAACATTCATTTTTAACTAAATTATAGGTAAAAGAATCATTCTTTCAAGTGTTTATACTTAACGTTGAAATATTTTAAATTAGTAGCTTTCAAATTTTTATGACTAAATTCCTCAGATAAATTTTACAAAGAGACTCAGTACACACATATTTCTAATTTTGTGTTTGTGTTTTATACAATGTGTCAGGTTGCAAACTAGATGCTCATTCATATAAAACTAAAAACATTCCAGTGACATAGGTAGTATAATACCCTATTACAGACAAGAAAAGGGACTCTAGGAGTTTAACTGCTTCCCCCAAAGTAAAACTCTGCTTGAACAAAAAGTCTGGGAATCAAACTGTAATCTGCTTTACTTCTAAATCCAATTTGTGTCTATACTACAGTATATATTAATATGTGAGAAATTTAACAGGTATTGACTAAATTATAATAAAATAATTTAAAATTAAGATCTTTCAACCTACTGCACCTTCTCTTATAGAATATTGAATCCAAGTAAGTTTTAGTACTTGATACAATGTCAAGAAAACATTTGAAAAAAAGATAAAACATACAAAGATACTGTTGGTTTTTTCCCCATGAGAGTAAAATCAAGAAGTTCCTCAAGGAAGCTAAGCCCTTTTAGTTTGTTTGTATATTAATCAGAAATAAATGGAAACGATGTATGTTTAAAATTCCAGAACCATTGCAAAGTTTTAAGAGCAATTTAAATAAAATTTCCCAATCAACATTATCAAATTCACAAATGTTGGTTGACTATACAAAAATTCACTGTTCTTAGGAAAGAATTATCAGCAAATACACTCAAACAGGAAGCCATTGTAAAATTTAAAATGTAAAAAGTTCTTGCTATTCCTTTGGTTTTATCAATTTCAAAATCTAACTTTTGATCAAAATTTACTAACATAAATCAAGTACAAAACTGCATTAGACATTTGTCATACAAGAGTTCATTCAATTCATCCTTTACAAACCACAAATTCACAAAATAATACATGACCCGCATTTACTTTTTCTTACTTCATAAAGGGAAGAAAAACCTTTCAAACAATTAATGGTAAGATTTTTATTTTCTAAATTGCAATTTCAACCATATGCATCTGATTTCAAGAATACATATGCAATGGACTTTACCCTATCAAATAAAAAAGAGTATGTATATAAATGTAAACTAAAATACATTTCAAAGATTAGAAAGCTAATTACACCAGAAGGATGGGATTTGGGTATTCATGAGAGATGCATTATTTTTTGTCTTTGTGTGCTTCTACATTTTCAAAATATTGTTCAAAAATATGAATTGTGTATGAAATAAAAAGCCACACCTAAACACATGTATTTCAAATGCACGAATAGAAACATATGCTACTTATAAAACTCTTGTTATAAAGTTAAGAGGAATTCATTTGATAACTACTATTTGTATATGAAAATACTTATTAAGCTAATAAGATTTTAATATTTTTATGACATTTTCATAGATACCACCAAAAAATTTAGATACCCCCAAAATGAACAATATCATAAGGATTAAATATGGCCACATACCTGTTTATATGCTGTGACACATGTTGAACTACAAAACTTCTTCGACTGTCCCTCTATCTGAAGCATGTGGCATTGCCCAGAGCCACTGTAGCAGTAACCCCCACAGTTCTCACAACAGTTCATGGTAAGGTTGTTAGCAGAGCGAAACTTAGAGAAGCAGGCATCACTGCAAAGCTTATGTACCACATTTTGGTAGTTTACTTCATGTCGAATCTAGGAATTAAAAAATAACAACATACAAACAAGCAGAAACCATCAAAAGCTGTTCTTTAAGCACAAAATATTATACTCCTCCCCCCAATAAAGTAAAAAAATAACTTACAACAGCATTCTTCTGACACATGCTGCATTTGGTTGAAATGCTATTAGTATTTATGGTAACCACAGGTTTTCTTTTCAGTTCATATGTTGACAAACATGACTGGCTGCAAAAATCTTTACTAATGGTGGTATTTTCAAACTGGGCACTGATCACATCCTTTGGATTTAAAATGTCTCTAAAAATGATAAAAGAAGCCACAGTATAATTCACATTTTTTTCTTTTTGTAAGCTAAATAAAATAAAACAGAGGCAATTACACTATTGGAAAAGGTCATTGATATTTAACATCAGAAAACCTGGGTTTTCTTGAATAAACTGATAAATTGCTTTGATCCTTAAGCTCTGTTCTATAAAATGGACCTAAAACAGACTTACTTCATAAAACTGTTGAGAAAATCAGTATACTAAGTTTCCAGATTAAAAGGATATATACAATAATTATCAGTCTCTAGTAGGTGAAATTTAAGGAGATTTTTAATTTTATTCCTTAGGCTCTTCTGTATTTTCAAAATATTCTTTAAAATATTTTGAAAATTTTGAAAACCACTATCTTTTAAAAGTAAAAACACATTTCAAACTACAGTGTATATTCTGGCATGATTATATAACATTGAACATTTCCATATCTAAATAATTTACTTTGTAGGCATCAGTAGCAAAGGGAATAAAGATTGCTTTTGATTAAGGGAAAATCCTATTGATTAAGGCTCCCTACCACTCCACCCTTTATCTTACCACAAACCAGTCTTCTTACATAGTAAGTTATCATATAGTTTAAGTGTAAAGCATTTGTAAAAATTGGTTAATTTTTAAAAATACCTTGATGAAATTTTCTAGATAATGTCTTTTCCCATAAGTACATATTCACATGACAGTAAATAAACTGTGTTCTACACTGACTGGTGTGTCTCAGTAAGTAGGTTAGGCATCGTCCTTCCAAGTGAAAGGCTGCCTGTTAGATTCCCAGTCAGGGCACATGCTTGGGGTGGGGGGCCAGGGCCCCAGTTGGGGACAAGCGAGAGGCAGCCAACTGATGTCTTTCCCATATCATTTCTCTCCCTCTCTCTCAAAAATAAATAAAATCTTAAAAAAAACTGTGTTCCATTCAACCCTGAATCTTCGAAAGAGTATACTAATAAACTGCTTTTTAGAAAAGATTACAAATATCTCTGCTTCAATAAAAGATAATAGTAAACAAAATGGGAATCATCCGAGGAATATCCAGTACTGCACTATGCTGCATTATACAACTTCATACCTCATCTTCTATACTTCAAGACTATGTTGCATTTTTTTTGCCTTTACAATTTTATTTTAAATTAAGTTTTACTGTATTTCATTTATAGGGGTATTTATTGAGCAGTTGTACTGAATAGGCACTCATTAAACTGTCAAGATATGGTGCAAGCATGCACTCAAGGAGGTCTAGTATACTGGGACAAATAGGCAAATGATATATAAAATACCATTATAAAAGCATTCTTAAAATATAAAAGAGTAGTGTGAAAATTGTGAAGAGATATGTGTAATGTACTGTACAAAAATAGAAATAAACAGTTATTTCAGACAGTATGTGTCATGAAAGGCTACCCAAAAGATGATGACATTTGAGCTGGAGTTCAAATAGAAATTTTCTAAAAGGTTAAGGAGGTAAGAAATGGGAAACAGTATGAATCAGGCAATGGAAGTATAAAACATAACAAAAAAGAAAGTATTTCTAAGTAGCTCTCCAGTATGCTTAGTGCCCAATTACATTACATCTTAATTTGTAGATTACATGCTATGCCAGAATGAGGAGTAATCTCATTAGGATAGTAAGAACTCAGAAATGGTGCAGACAATGCCAATACAGTTATTTTCTTCAGTGCCATTATATCAAGAAATCTAGTCTTTCCTTTACTACCTATTTTGTGTAGGATTTGAAATATATTTTTTAAAAAAGAAATCATTAGGGTCCCCATGACTAAGGAAACCTAAAAATTAATGATTAGCCAAAATATATTCAGTTTAAGTTAAATCCAAGATGCTAATATATATGGTTAATAAAAGATTAAGAAAAATAAAAAATGTTATTTCAATGACTAAAGAGCTGCTTTCAACCTAAGTGCTACTCCTATAAAAACAGCAGTAACTATCAGGAAGAAAATCTTTTTTATCTCCACCTATTCAAATTAAACTGAAATTCTTCTTATAGAGATGGACTTACAAATTAAATCTATTTACGTATATGGATTATGGGGGAGGGGCGGCCAGCGCATGTGCCAAAATTAACCAGCTATGTGACTCTGAGCAAATCTTTCAAATTCTTTGAATACAATTTCCTTATATTTAAGATACAATCCAATTCAACAATTTTATAATCAGATAACCAGATTATCCAAACTGTTGTTAATGACTGTGTAAATAAGAGTGGAAAAAAGGTAACGTGGTGAAAAGGAGATGAAGGAGCAGTAGTTCAGGAACTGAAATGACATAAAAAAAAAACAAACAAAACAACAACAACAACAACAACAACAAAAAACACCCACCAAGACAAATGAAGAAAAGGCTGAGATGATAGGCAGGTAAAGAATACCTGAACAAAGAAGTGAAAGCGGCAAATGAAAAAGAATAAGGGATTTTTAAAAAAGCAGCATAACAAAGTGAATGAAGAAGTAGAACAGTGAAGAGTCAAGGACTGACAGGTTGAAAAAAAATGAAAAATGTATAGATAAGATTAAACAACAAAAAAAGAAAAATGCAAATCTTAAAGAATAATTAAATTACATAAGACCAAGACAGATATGACAGGTAGTTAAAAAATGACCTACCTCCAGATAACACTAGGCAAACACTGAAGATCAAAGGGATGTAATAAATTTAGATGCAAATAACATACAGGGTGGGGCAAAAGTAGGTTTACAGTTGTTTGTATGGAAAATAATAATAGAATGGATATACAAAACAATAATATAAGAAACTGTTTCTCATACAACTGTAAACCTACTTTTGTCCCACTCTGTATGTAATCAAGAAATTAAAAGACAAAAAAAAGGGGTATGCATTTTAAAATTTCTGAGTTTTCTATGGTCATTTTAAAATTCACTCAGAAATCTTTGACAAAAGTATCAATGACTATTATTATGAAAAGAGAAATACTGCTAAAATTAAAAAAATTGCTGATCCATAAAGAATTAAAGAAACATAAAAGAAAATTATGTGAAATTATTTCATTACAAAATAAGAAACAGAAAAAACTATAAAAACTGTAATTTTCAAGTTGATTTAATTTTAGAATCAGATGATTAATATATCAGAATATAGATATTAGATATGTGGTCTATTAAATAGTCATTTTTAAAAGCATGTTTCATAATTCAAACAGTATCAAGAAAGAAGTCTTTTTTTGCTAATTAAACTTCAAACATAAAGAGATGTACATATGACTAACTTCCAGAAAAACACCTAACCATATTCAAATTTCTTTTAAGTGTCTTGTCTGTATGTTTTTTCCAACTGAACCAGAAGAGGGAGCATTTTTTTCCTTTTCCAGACAGAGAAAAAGGGCTGCATCCACAGAGGAACTATACACACAAATATCTAAACTAAAAAATTATGGTTTGTATAGCTTAATAATAGAAGCCAAAGTGGTTCAGAACAAGAGCATTATACATCTTTTTCTGACTTAAAGTTTCTATCAATTACCTTACAAAATTAGCCAAAATTAGATGATATTATTCCAATACATCAGGATGGTCTTATTAGGTCTAATGTTGTACATACTTTTCTGTTGTTAAACACTGAAATGGAACCTCTGAGGTAGTTTAGAGACACTGAAAAGATAAATTTATATATATTTATATACTTGAATCCATTTGAAGAAGTGTATGTATATGTATACTTGAATCCATTTAAAGAAGTATTAAATGAATTGCAATTATGTAATAGGAAATATTTGTTGGGTTTAAGTATCTATTGTCTAAGTTCAACCCAAAATATTGTGGCCATATAATACCCCTGAAATGATATAGTTTTTGTTTTATAAAGCATCCTAACTAACGAGGATGAAAAGATTAGCTTCAAACGCATCTCTAATATATAAAAGGCACATAATTTAAAGTTAATAGGATGCAGAGTAACTGGCATGCAGAAAGAATGAAAGCAATTAAGTTACTTGTTGGTACTAAATAATGTGGTATTTCTCATAAAAAAACAAAAAAAACAAAAAACACATGGAAATGCAGAAAATTAAAATTAAACAATACACAGGTAAAAACAAAGTATGTTAAGGAATAACAAGATAATTTAGAATTCTGCTGTACTTAGAGCAACTTGAACAAGTTTTCTTGGTAGGAGGTGGCGGTGGGCGGGCAGGTGGAACTGTATATCCAGTGAGGCACAGTGTAGAGCAGAAAAGCTGTGTGGACCCTTTCCTCTGATAAGCAGTTTGCCCCTTCTGGAGGATTTTTTTGCATCCAGAACAGGAAACTCGAACAGCTGTGGCTGGAACTGAAGGAAGCATTTTATTCATGCCAGATGATGCCAGAGGAGGCTGAAAGCCAGTAGTCAACTGTGGAGCTTAAAAATAGAAAAAAATTGCAAGAAAAATGTTTTACTTTTACCATGAATTTTAAGTAGGCATCTTTCTCTTCTAGAACTAGCCTTGAAACCCAATATGAATTATGCAACACACAATTAAAGTCATTCTAATATAGCAGAGAGAACTGCCTAGTGCACTAATATAAGCAGATACTTCTTCTCACCCATATTGGTCAGAATAAATAAGTATAATTCATTCAGTTCTGTTTCTTACCAAGAGGACTGCCACTGACTGAAAACACAGCACTAATTTTCAGTTCCCCCTCTTGAGTTTTTTGCGGCTGGCCATGACTAAACTCCTTAAAAAAGAGAGAGAGAGAGAATAAATAAATATATAGAGGGAATAATAAATACAATGTATCCAAAGAAATCCAGACATTGAAGACATTTTACTATAGCTATATGGGGGTGGAAAATGTTTATTTACTACATTAACAGTAATAAAAAATAACAGCAACAAAATATAATTACAGTAAAGGAATAAGTTAGAGGAGCTAATTAGCCTGTAGTACTACCAGATATTTGCATATCATTTTAAAAAATTCTTAATGTTATTACAGTATTTTAAGTTGCTGGATATCTGTTATAAAAGTAATACACACTTACTATATAAAATTTAGACAAGTAGAAATAGGAAAAACATTCTAATTATATTTCTATCACCCCAAAACAACCAACTGTTATTCTTTTGGTATATTTCTTTCCAGTCTTTCCCCCTCCTATATTCAGAGGTTTTATTTCTTTACATGGTTGTAGTTATACTGAATATACTACCATTACAAAGATTTTTTGATCACTTGAAATCAACTGAGGATTTGCATATTATTAAATATTACTCCAAAATAACTTCTAGTGGCTAAATATCAGTGTTTTTTAAATTGGAGTCCAAGAGTCCTTGAGGTCTATAGATATATACTGTAGGGAGTCTCAGAATTCTGAAAGGATATTTTTTAAAACAGTGTCTGTATTTCAACGACATGTTTAGTAAATGTAAACATGTTTCAAATCATAAATATCCACGTACAGCTGAGTTATACTACTACAAGTTTCCAGTGCTGTTGTTTGCTTTTACACTTAGTATTATTACATTGTGAAACCCCAAAGTGGTAGATTAATTCATTGTTTATCACAATGAAATTTGCAAAACACTGCAAGATTTCTTATTCTTGGAATTCTCGGTAAACTCCAACATATCCCCTTTCTTTGTGGTGAGGGGTATCTGCACATTACTCAAGTTCAAGAAATACTGATATATTTTAATAGACATAGATTACACAGGAAAGAGACTGGAGTGAAGTGAGTGAGGTACCTGCCTCAGGCATAAATTAAAGCATCAAAAATCTCAGTAATCGAGGTAAAAGAATATATTAATGCAATTTTTTAAATCAAAAATGTAAAAATCCATGATGAACATATCACCAAAACTTCAAATAAATAAGGACAGAATCAGTCATTACTGATTTTCCTTTGGACTCAGGCTCCATTCAATTTGACGGCCATGTATAGCATTGAGATTATATAACCTCAACCCCATGTTGGTCCATTTGTTTCCACACATTTGGTTTTATCAGTAATTCCATGATAAATATCTTTGTGAATACTCATATTCTTATTTTTAGAATTAACTCCTAAAAAAGGGTCCTTACAGTGGAATTACTAGGTAAACAGGTACACAACAAAGGTTCTAGATACACAATGACATAGTGCTTAAAAACAGAAACTTAATTATATTTATTCTAGTAATTTGTGAGGGGAAAGTCATTTAAACATCTTTTGCCCACTGGTGTTTCAATTTGAAATTCTTTTTTACTATCCATTTACAAAAAAGTATTATAATGTTACAATATTAACCCTCTGCAGCATCTGTTACCAACATTTTCTATGTACTTTGAAGTTAAAATTTTATGTACTGAAATTTCTTTTTATGTCAAAAAGCTGACATTTTTACCTTTGTGATTCCTTCTATTTCTAACAAAGTTCTATTTCCACAATAAAACAGTAGGAACGTGGTTTCATTGTTTATAATATAGTCCTCTAATCCGGAGGCTAACAAACTTCACCTGCAAAAGGCCAGATACTAAATATTTTCAACTCTGCAGTGCCCTAATAGAGTAAAAGCATCCAGAGATAATAGTAAATGAATGAATATGGCAATGCTCCCATAAAACTTTATTTACAAAAACTGTACAAAAACACAACAACAAAAAAAAAAACAAACACACGGGACAGGGTGGATCTGGCCCATTACTGACATTTTGCCAAATCCTGCTTTAAATCCATCTGGGATTTATCTATTTTGATGTATAATAGGTATTTTTCTTTTTATTTCTCTGAATAGCTGGTAAATTTCTTCCATTCGCCATTAACATATCAAATTCCTTTAAAAATGTCTCTTTAGTGGCAATCTCTTTTTATCATTATTAGGCTAACTGGCTTTATGAAACCACACTATTCTAATGAAAATAACTGTGAGATGTTTAACCAATCAATAGAATTTGCCACTATCAACCTATTTTTTTAGAACCTACATGTAATGTGTGTGCACATGCTTATTTATCCTTTTTTAATATATCACAACCTATTGATATTATATGAAAACTATACCTTAATGAGGAATAACTGATACCTTACTTTTTAAAAATGTCTTACCATTCATTCAAGTTGTCTTTTATCTGACATAATACATTCTAGTTGCTTTGCTGTAGGAAACAGTGTTATCTTCTCATCATATTATCTAACTGGGAAACTACTGATTTATAGAATATGGGTATCTTTTATTTAATTAACATTCAACTAGCTATTTCACTCAACTTTCATGAATTCTACTAATTCTCTAATAAAGATCCTTACCAGCAAATGATGATAATTTTGTCTCCCCTTTTCCATTATTTCTTCTAATTTCTTTAACATGTATTGGGTCGAAATCCAACAAGAGTTAAATAATAATGCAGAATCAGTAATTTGTGTTCTTTTAGTAATTATAAACAGTAGATTTCCATCATTTTAGTTTTAAATTCAATGACTGTTATTGATCTGAAGTAGATATTTCCTTACCATGATCAAGAGAGTATCTATTATAAGAAATGCATAGTGAATTACATGAGATGTCTTCTGGCATCTATATATTTATATATAGTATTACTTGACCTGTTGGTGAAGTTATATATTAAGAGATTTTTTAATATTAACCAATCCTGATATTCTTATGTTATACAACATAATGCAAATTTAAAGTATAAAAAATGTAATCTCAGAAAAAAATTGGCATACTTTAATGGTCTCCCATCAGCTCTCTTGCTCACTGTCAGTGACAATCATTCCAAACTTCTGATACATTCCATAAGCCTCAAGGACGTATTACTTATGTAATATAGTAAAATAAGTATATGTCTTAAGTACTCTGTTTATACCCAACAATGCCTCCAAGGTAAAATTATGTTTATTAAGAATCTCCTGACAATGACTAAGTGTACAAACATTAATAACAAATCAATGACTAATAACTTGAGAAGTGAAAATCTAATAACCTAAAAGCTTTCAGAAGCAGAATAACAGGTGTCAAAACAAAATAAAAAATTTCTTTACCAATATTTTTAACTTCTTTTTGTTTACCAAAAAGAAGATCCGTATCAGTATCTCAAGAAAGTATTTTAGAAATGAAGAACCCCATTCTTATAGCCAAGTAAACTTGGTATGACTAAAAATAGCCCCAACATTTAATTACTGAATTCTGATTTCCAAGACTATATGGCTTACTACTGTGATGGTTAATTTGCATTCCCATTCTAATCCATTTATTACAATGAAAGATTACAGATTATTTCTCCTTTTATTATGAGCAAAGAGAAAAGATCATTTTAATGTAACATTTACTGAACTTCCAGCTTTTAGGACCTACAGAAAAAGGGAAAAGGAAAAAATAAGTTCTTTGGCTCTTTAAAGTTTGTATTTTAAAACCTCCTCTATAAAAAAATTATTTACAGAAAGATTGGTAGACTAATAATAATAAGAACTTGATTATGGCCCCAGATTGGCTCCTTGAGTAACTAACTCAATTTCTATGAACCTCAGTTTTATCATCTACAAATGGACTTATTATCATCTACTCAGGCCTTCTGAAATAAGAGGATGAAACAACATAGTACATGTAAAAGCATCTGTAACTATAAAAATACTAGAGAAAATATTAAGGTGGCATGCAATGGGATTTAAATGAAGAAATGAAACTAGGAGGCCAAATGATGTTATGCCAGTAACAGAGACAGGAAGGTGACAACTAACAAACCCAGAAAATCGTAACAGAATAATCAAGAGCAAATAAGTAGAAGTAGTGAAATTTATCCACACACATTTCAGTACTTAGTGATTTATACCGGAAAGTAAAGAAATTAAAACTAAAATGAATCATGTAAAAAAGACAACCAGGCAGTGAGCTGAAAGGAAAACTGCAAGTTAAGCAAAGAGAAAAGCCAAGGGAAGTTCTGACACAGTGCCATGGGCTAAAGCTATGATCTTATTAAACCATGAGAAAAGCTACTACTAGTAATTAATGGTCAAAAGCAAAATCTATCAGTATTTTATGAGCCTAAGGTTAATAGTACTGTTTCATTATAAGAAAATAATACATTGGAACTCCCTTTTCCAGTCTACAGGAAATGAATGAGTGATAAAGCATTAGGCAGTACTGAAAAGCAAGGAATATAGATTTCCAATGGTCATGGAGAAGAAATACCTAAAAGAACAGGACAATGAAGAAGGAAAAGGAAGGAGGGGGGGGAGAAAAGGGGAGGAGAGAGGAATACAGAGAGGTGGGAGGACAGAAGAGGAGGAAAACGAAAAGAATCATAGTTTAATATGAGGTCTCCTGAGAGATTTCTGAAAGAATTATCAAAGATCTGCTCCTGCAGGATTGGTGTAGCTGATAAAGAGGACTTCTCAGAGAAAAGGAGCTTTACCCACTCACACGCCAAGATGTGTTATTGTAGGGTCACAATGAAGAATGCTTCTGGACCTTATGTCCAGGGCCTACACACATTCCTGCTTGGTTCTCAAAAGTCCAATCAATCAGGTGGTGAGATCCTTTGGGGAAATTCTTCCCCATAATCACGATGAAACCTCAAATTCAGTGTTTTATAACGTAATATTACATTCTGAATATAGTAAAAAAATGAAGGTGTTTCTTTGTCCTGACAGTTCCATCTTACAGTATTTACCAGCAACGAGAACCTCTGATTATGTTCAGAACAGTAGTACAAATAATCCTTCCTAATGTCCTCTTCCCCAATATATTAGATCTTTGCTGTAACTGCCTTTGCATCCAAGAAGAGAGTCTCTGACTCATGTACAGCGAGAACAGGATACCTTTGGTACCCCACCATGATTATGATTTCTTATGGATTTCCCATGTCCCCACAGGGTATACAAAGAGACAGGAGATGTGTCCTGTATACATATATGGTTGTACTTTTCTGAGGCATACACTGCCACATGAAATTTTTCTATATGTCAGGACATTTCCTTATCCCTAATGCAGGTATCCAAGATCTCCATTTTGCCTGCTTTTATTAAATATGCTTTCAATCTACCTTCTAATAAAATATTTTAATGTTCCATCTCTATCATCTTCTTTGCAGCCCTTTACAATCATACCCATCCAACTCCTATAGTTTTATCATCACTACTCTATACAGCTACCTTCCAGTGGGCATCATGAAATTCTTGCTTAAATGAACAACAATCTGACCCTACAAATCGCCTACATCTGTAAGTCACCTATTCTTTTATCTCCTTACTCTAAAACAGTGGTTCAGTTCTCATTAACAGATGATTCCCCACCTCCAGGGGACACTTGGTAACATCTGGAGACATTTAGTGGGGGTGAGGCATCTAGTAGGTAGAGGCCAACTTTATTGCTAAATATCCTACAGTGCACAGGACAGCCCCTCACAATAAAGCATTATCTGGTCCAAAATGTAGTAGTACTGAAGCTGAGAAACCCTGTTCAAAGACATCTGAATGAAAATAATCTCTTACACAGAAGCCTCACATTCTCAACCCCCACCCCCAGTATAATGGGAAGATATGGAAGGGTAAGCTTTCTCCATATCAACAGTCATTTCAGAGAAATGGCTAATTCATACTATCTTTATTTTCTCAGCCTCTGAATTAATTAGATCTGTATAAAACATAGATCACCCTCAAATAATTGCTGCTACTGTATATTCATCACTTGTTGCCCTTCCTACATTCCAAGATGATGACAGTACCTGATTTAATTTCTTTCTTCCATCCCAACCACTGTAACCTCATTAACTGCATGAATAACTTTGCCAACTTAAAGGATCTCTGACTTTTACAACCAGAATTACACTAAAATAGCAGAGCTCTATCTTTACCCTTATCACTCAAAAGACCACAAATTTGGTCTATCCAAATTTGGTCTACCCCTTATTTTCCATCAAAGCCTTCTTTACTTTCTAGTCCTTGATCCAATGAACTGGTTCTTTAATCAATTAACCCTTCCAAAAATAACCTGTCCATTATTCCCTCCCCAAAAACACTTAAATCCATTCATAGCCTGTACTTCATTAACAGAAACTGCAACGCTTTATTACCTTATATAAACTCAGTCAAACCATAAACTCATTAACCTTCAGCTATGTCTTCTGTACCAAGCTCTAATCCTTGAAGACTCACACTTTCCCTAATTCTGCACTGAAATTGTAAAAATCAGAGAACAGTGGTATTTAGGAACAAAATGGAATAATAGCCTTAATTACCATTCAGGAAACATTTAATATAACTCTTGTTGATTCCTTAGCATTATTCTCAAAAGATAATTCAAATTGCCTCAACCTTCATTAAGAGTCTCCTCTCACCCTGTCAACAAACTACTTCACTTCTTAATCAACAACTTCCGCTCTCAAATGAATAATTCATGTGTGAAAGGAAAAGAAGGGGAGAAAAAAAAGGTGAAATGTTTACTTGAGCATTGTCAGGTTCATCTTTAATTTTGTCTAGTAGTCCCTGCTGTGGTGCCATTGCTTTGTCATACTCATCATCCAAAGGTTCTTCTTTAATTCTAATATTTGATGCAAAGGAATTCCCCAGTTCCGAACCAATGGATTCTTTATTGGCAAATGGATAGCTGGAATCCTAAAACACAATATAAAGGATTAATAAATATTCAGATTTTAGAATTATTCCTCTTCAGGTTCAACACCCAAAGAAAAACTCCCTGGAAATGAAGAATTCTACGGACAGTCATCAGAGTCCCTAAGCCTAAAAGTAAATGTGAAATATGTCTAAATATCAATTACAAATAGAATCTAAGAGCTAAGACTTCTTAGAACATCTCCAAAGATGCTCTTTCCAAAATAATAAAGCAAATAAAAAAGTCAGCACTCTACCTACTACATATAGTTACAGTTTAGAAAGTGACATTAAGAAAACTTTGACACTTGCCACAGTTACAGCATTCTACATACACACTGAAAACTTACCCTAAAGTTTGTTTCTGGGGTTTGTGGTAAATGAGTATGTAATGTTTCTTCAACTTGATTAGCTATTGAAAGAAAAACAAAACAAAACAAATACATGTATATGAATAATAAATCTTATAAAGAGTGACCTAAAAAGCTATCATTTGATAATCACCTCTCTTTTCCAACAAAGATGCTCATTAGCATGAGATGGATCCCCAAAAAAAACACTCAAAGGTAGTTTCATTCAAAGTAAAACAATCTGGCCCCATCTAACTCTTAGCCTCACCTCATCACACTTTTCCTTGCTCAAACCTAAATAAAGTGGTTACTTTATTTGCTAGGCTCTGAAAATTACTTGTGTTTGTTCTTCTCCATTTCTGCTTATATCATTGCAAATTCCTTCTATCTATCCTAATCTTTATACAGTCTTCCAGATACAGCTCAGTTCAAAATTCACCTCTCCTCTATAAAACCACTCCTGGACAGTAAGTTAAAAATAATCTCTAAGAATGCCCTAAAACACTGTTTCAGTTATCTGAAGGAAATTTTCATGTACTGCCTTATGACAAACTCTCCCACCACTGTCTTTAATTATAAATTAAATCTTATGCTATTCAACTGTTGACTGACACTTCTAATACTTAACTTGTCCCTTCTAATACTAGACATTATGATCCTTGAGGATAAGTACCTTCATAATAATCAATATCTCTATAGGGAATACTAAAAATATATACTGAATAATATAGTATACCTTTGCACAGCCTTCTATATAACGGATACTTAAATTAATTGTTGTTTTTAACAATACTAATTTATTCTTTCTACTGTATTTTTCCTAGTACTGTCAGAAGAAATTTAAGGGTTGGTAAATTATACCTTACTTTCCCTCCCATCTACTGAACACTTATTGAAACATTACTATGTTCACTGTACCCAAGAATACAAAGATGAATCAGAGATACAATCTGACCTTCAATAAATTCCTAGACCAATATGTAAGGCAGAAACAAATAAGAACTATAATACTGTGTGATATGAACTATAAATAATGAGATATGAACAAAATGCTATGAAAATACAGATAAGGAAAACTTCATTCTTGATGTAAAAATGTTAGGTGTGACTACAGTGTAGAAGTTTATGAGTTAAGCACTGCTGGATTAAAAAGTATTTTTACAGGCATATATACCAAGAGAGTAAATGGCATGCAGGCAAATGGAACACTAAGAGAAAAAGGAGGTATGAGGAAAATATACGATATATTTAAGAATGAAACTAGAGCTAAAGTATAGGGTACACTAAGCAAAGAGGCTCAAGAAGAGTCTCAAGAAACTTCTAAAACAAAATAGAAATATTATCAAAAAGAAAAATCCTTCCTAATTTGGTGGGACAGCAGTCTGAATTAGTGCTTACAGCACAAAGAAGTTAAATCCAACTTCAGGTTCCAACGTTCAACCAAAGAAAATGAACAGGTGATTTGAGTATCTTGCCTTCTCATCAAAATATTGCAACCAGGGGAGGGAGAAATGAGGTTTAGAGCTATTTTTCAACCATTTATACCGTTACCAAAAGTTACAGGGAGAAATTCACTCTGCAAAGAACAAGGATAAAAGAAAAATGACACGCTTACAATGAATTTAACTGTTCCCACTTCCCTTAGCATCAGAAGTAATAAAAGCTTTATTATTATATGCTGTTATTTATTGTGTTTTATTGCTCTATTCCAACAATTATTACCTGCTTTATCAAAAAAACTGCTTTTCAACCTTGAATCCAACTCTTTATGGGGTTTGTCCAACTGTTTTTCACGTTCATAAGTTAGGTCTCTATTTTTCTCCTTTCCAGAAAATGTCTCTTTGTTGTTTTCTCTTACTAGACTAAAATCTTTCGGTATTGATTTAAAGACAGAAACCTGATCAAACTGTTTGGGAAAGTCTTTTTTTAATTTATTTTGAATCTGTATCTCATTTTCATTGTCTGATTCATGCTGTGTGACTCTTCTCTCTACTTCCAAGCTATCATCAGTATGAACTGAAGAAACAAGATTGTCCTTTGAACTAAAATCCTGTTCATCCTCATTGTCACTACCAACGACTGGAATTCCTGCAAGATCCCCAGAGTTCAAAAAATAATCATCTTCATCCAGCAATGAATTTTCAGATCCTGTTTGATTCGGCATTCCATAAGACATGCTGTCAAGGGTAGGAGTTAAGTTGTGGTCTATATCTTCAGACATTTCTGTATCCATGATACCACCACCTTAAAAAGTAAAATACTGTTTAGACAAACGATAATGCTAAAGTTGACCACATTTATAAGGCCTGTCTGGTATTTAAACAAATATTTATATTTTTCTTTCCAAATAAAATATAGATATTGCAGTATTCAATTAACAGTTTGAGACAGTGTGACAGATTTGACTATCCCTATTTGACAGATAAGGAAACAGGGACCCAAAACTTGAGAAACTATTTTTAGTTAGGAAGAAAGGCAATGCGATATAGAAAATAGTACCTACTTTAGAATCAGACATACCTGTGTTGAAATCACAGCATGATCACTGAAAATCTGTGACCCTGAGAAGTAAACTCTCAGGTTTCTTTATCTATAAAGCAGTATAATGCTAACCTTGGATATTAATTTATGGTGAGGATTAATGATAATATATATGAAGGACCTACTAACAGAGTGACTGACACATAGAAAAGAATATGAAAGTGACAATTATAGCTACTATAATGATTATTCTGGGGACCTAATATTAGCACACAGGTCCCTGGTCTCAGAGTCCCAATTTCTCTGCATTAACTCTAATAAACACAGCAGTTAATGTTTACAATAATAATATTTAAACATTAAAATAAAATTTACTCAAGCTAGGATAAATTTAAGAAACTGTTTACTAGTCAAAACTGTGTGCTCAAGTCTCTCTCATTCCAAAATAAAACCAAAAAACCCTTCAGGCCTTTTATTTCTCTTGCCCTCATCCACCTTTCCTTCATAGTCAAACTTCTAGGGAAAAAAAGTCTACATTGGTTTGTTTTTATCTCATCTTAATCCTTTGAACAATTAATTCAAGCTGGTTCCCAATTTTGCATTTGAAATGCTCTCAAGAAAATCATCAACAATCTCCTAAGGGTCAAATCCATTAGGATTTGTGCAGCAAACCCATTATGGGGCGTATCTCTCCTGGATAAAATTCCTCTGGTTTCTTTGACACCGTATTTCTTCCTACCGTTCTAATCAGTCTATTAATTCATTTCATTCTCCTCTTCCTCTATGCACTCAATATCAGCTTTGCTCCAAGATTCTAGTTCTATTCTCATTTTATACACTTGGACTACTTTATTTACCATCATAGCTTTGACTTTTGCTGAGGATCTCCTAAACACTTTAGTTAGACCCAAGAGCCAGACTTCTATATTCTTATAGGTCCCCTATAGGGACCTTCAACTTAATACCTCTAAAAACAAACTCACCCTGTTTCCATTTCAAGCATACGCTTCTTACATTTCCTGCACTTGATTAACAGTATCACCAAACGAGAAGCTTGATCAAGACAGAAAAAGAGAACACTCCAATTCTCCCCACCCCTGGACAAAATCCATCTCCTCTATTCAGCACCATTCTAACACCCACATCTCTTCTTGCTGATGGTGTACTAAATCCAAATCCACATAGTTATTTAAGAAGCAACCATATTCTTACAAACCCTAACCCTGAACTACATTTAATTGGTCCATGAGCAGCCAAACTGGAACTGATAAAAACACACAGTGAAACAAACAGTAAAAATATTTGTGGCACCAACACAGCCTTGCTTTTATTTGTCCCTGAAGCCCATATGAAACCTTCAGTGTGGCTGGTTCTTCAAATCACTCCCTGGGTTCTATGATCCAGGATAAATTCCTCTTTTTAAGTTGATCTGAGTTAGATAGATTACTACTTACAATCAAGTCCTAACTGATACAGGGTCCAAATGAAAGCATTTGTCAAATGGCCCTTCTCCATTAAAACAAACAAACAATTATCTTTCTAAACCATAAATCATTCTATATTATACTTTCCTTTAAAACCCTTCAACAGCTCCCCACTGCCTAAAGTACTCATTCATTCGGCACATAGAGGGTAGGGCAAAAGTAGGTTCACAGTTGTCCATATGGAAAAAAATACAATAACTAATAAATGATAACAAGAATAAACTGTGTTTTGTGTACTCACAATCATAAACCTACTTTTTGCCCCACCTGTCTTTATTTGGAAACCACTATGTAGTAAGTACTGTGATGATAAACCCCCTCCTCACAGAGTTAGAAAAACAGACAAATAGAGGAAATAATCATCATTTTTACTTAACAAATAATTGAAACAACAGACGTAAAATCTTAGAAATATCTACAACTCAATTTCACATGGTATGCCAGAGAGAGAGAAGCAGGGACGGAAGGCATCACACAGTGTTATATTCATTGTACTGTTCTTTCCACTGTTTTATTTATTTAAAAATCCTCATAATACTATTGAAACAAGTGGCGGGAGCTACTGCAGAGTACTGTGGTTGCCATGTGTACTGAGTGCACACTAAGGTGGTAGGCAAGCACTGTGGCTGTGGGCCTGGCCATGGCACAGCATGTCTACCGGAAGCAGGGCATCACCCTGTGTGGGAGCACATATATCATAACCAAGTTCTTCTCATTTGGCATCAACAGCATTTATCCCTCTGAAACTTTTACTCGAGTGCAGAAATAAGAACTCACTTTGCTTGTAACTACTGACCCTGAGCTTATGAAATACCTAAATAATGTGGTGTAACAACTAAAAGATTGGTGAAACAAGTGTTCAGTTCTGAAATTGGTGGTATTCGTCTCAAATACTTAAAGTGGTGAGGTCCTTGAAAGATGGCAGTTTATAGTGAGAATGACAAGAAAGCCAAAGATGACAGTATACTCAGAGAAAAGTCTCAGAAAGCTCTCCAAGATGAAATTCGCTGATTGATCAGACAGACCTCAGCTACAGTGACATTTCTGCCACTGTTGGGAGTTTCTTGTTAATTTGATCTCCTCAACTATAGACAGATTTGGTTGTACCTGAAATGCAGGAAGAATTTGGGACCACAGTTCATTACCATTTTGGAGCAAGTCCATCTGCATTCCTTCACTACTAAAATCCAAAAAGTAAACAGCATGGTGGCCTACAAAATACCTGTCCAAGACTGAAGACAAACCTAGAACAATAATGTAATTCTCAAATGTGTTTTTCCTGACACCAAGTCTACTATAATTTGTGTTGTATTTAACTGATTAATTACTAGATGGGGAAAACTTAACATTATACATTAACTAAACTGTACATAACTGTTCCATTTTCTGGTACCTGTTTGATTTCCCACAGAGTTGACATAATTTTTTACATACTGTTCAAAAGGGAACCAGAAGATTACATCAGCACTATAATGTCAATTTTTTGAAGGTAGTAACTAGATGGAAAAACTTTTGCTCTAAAGCTAAATGCCTTCACAAATCGGACATTTAGGTCAAGTAGCTTGAATGAGAATATAGGTAAATATGAAACAGCAAAAGAAGTCTGAATATTCAGAATCTTTGTTTAGGTCCTAAAGTAACTGATAATCCACAATAACAAAATATTGCTGGTAGGTCCTTTTGCCATTTATTTCATTTGTACAGTTCTACATTGAAAAAATCTCCAATTATTTGTCTTAATATATGTAATTTACGCTTACAAAGGTATCACTATTCTGTTTAAGTTTCAGTGATACGGAATTCTTAAAAATGTCTTTTTGTGTTTTATAAAACCATGTTTTAAATGACAATGATAAAGTTAAATGCGCATGTTTTTAAAAAAATTCTCATAACAGGCTACAGTGAAAATAAAAAAGGAGGGCATTAACACACAGGCTGTACGTATAGTGTGATAAATCTACCAGACTATAAGCAACTAAAGGTCAGGGTTAAAGGCTTCTCTATACAACAGGTTTATCCTTAATACGAGATCACACAACGTGCTCAGTAACTGTTTAATGAATGGAAAGAATATGTTTTTCATGTGGTCAGCAGTTTAATCTAAGTTTCACAGCAAATGAGAAAATATTAAAAAATAATACTGCTAGCAACTTTCAAAATTTCTACATTTAAATTCAAAATCTGGTACTGGAGGCGCCAAGATGGTAGAGGAGTGAGTGGAAGTTACACTAACCACCTCCCAGGACCAGTCTGGAATTACAACTAAATTGTGGAGAAATCACCTGGAACAAACAACTGAACAATAGTGAGAGAGAAACCTTATAACCAGAGACAGACAGGACTCAGCTTCAGCACAACACGACAGGTAGGGAGTACAGTGGAGATGCGAGAGGGCTGGCTGAGAGCCCATGGGTGGCAGGTGAAGTGCGGGAGGGATTTTTAAGCGGCCAGTTAGAACCCCCTGAGAAGTGTAGAGACTAAATACTAAGCTGGATTCCCAAGCCTAGAGCACCAGAGCCCAAAAAGTACACAGATAAACATCCAGCTACAAAAAGTGGCAGAGAGCAACTGTCCAGAGATGGACAGCTGGAGACACAAAGAGCTGTTTAAAGGGCCAATGCATAAATTTTCATTTGCAGCCACTCGCCCTGGGCTCCAGCAAAAGGTGTGTGTGGGTAGGGGGAACAGAACAGACTAGATATGGAGGCTTTGGGGACAGAATTGAGAGAGTAGCTGCAGGGATCCCGGTGCTGAGTCATCCCCTGAACTGCAGTGGCCACGAAGCTCAGGCAGACCACTCCCCTCTCAGTGGCAGCAGACTGAGGGGAAACAATAGCCCCACCCCCAGGAGGGATGTGGCCCAGCCCTGTGGTGCTTAAGCCTGACTGCTGAGTGCAGGGTGACTAGATTAACTAAAGGAGTCAGCCACAGAGACTAGATCCCTGGGAATCTTGAACAGGCTGCCTAAGGTCAGAAGGAGTCACCATCTGACATCACCAAAGGTGGATCCAGAAAGAAAAACAGTGGTAAATACTAGATACTACCAAGAAGAAATCCACCATGGTCTTCTCCATGATTAGCGAAATTTTCTTTCCTGAATAGCTTTTTAACATTCATTTTTTGTCCTTCAAGTTTGTGCTCTTAAATCACTAGATTTTATATTATGGTTTATTTCAATTTACATATTTTGCCCTCCCTTCTCTTACCCTGTTTTACCTTCTTCTTTCCTCTTATTATTTTTGTCTTAAATTTTGTTTTCTCTCTTGCTACAACTTGTTTCCATTCCACACTCTTACTATTTCTCCCCTGTCCAGACTCTCAAAATCAATTTTCTTGTCAATGGTCATCTCACATTCTTTCTCTCACTCTTAAAAAACGCATGTTTCCTCTGCCCCTTTAGCAATCTTTGCTCACTGGTTGTGGATACGGTATTTGCTGCATTTTTCCAATTTTATCTCTAGATCTTCACTAATTTTGTATTTCAAATCTCAAATCTCATTCCCCTCTTGTATTCTTTTTTTTTCTCACATTTTAATTTTGCCCTGTCTTATCCTGTTGTTGTTTTTTTTCTTTTATCCTGCCCTCTTTTTGTCTCAAATTTTAATTTTTCCCTTGGTTTGGTTTTCATTCTTTACTCTTAATATTCCCTCTTCCTCTATCATCTCAAAATCACTTCCCTTTCCTTTAGACATCTCTTAAGCTTTTCTTTCTTTCTTTCCCTCTTATTCCCAGCCCACCTATATTAATTTTAGCTCACTTGTTGATAGCACTGTGATAAATCTCTCTCCAATTTGGTTCCTATTTTTTAAATATTTACTCCCCCCTCTTTTTTCTTTCACTCTCACTTTATTTTACATTATTTTCTTTTAATTTCTGTTTAAATCTAATACTTTATGCTCCCCTTTACTTACTCCATTCCACCTTCTTCATTCCCTTTTTTATTTATAATGTAAATTTTACTTTCTCTCTTCACATTGTTCCAATTCCTTACTCTTATTACTGTTGTTCCCTCTACCCTCTCAAAATCATTTTTCTTTCATCAGGTTATCTCATATTTGCTCTCCTTTCTTGTAATAGTTTTAATTTCTTTACACCCTTAATAATACTGGTTCATTTGTTGTTGATAGTGGGATTGCAGGAAGGAGTTATTTTTGCAGGTGTGGGTTTATCTTCTGGGCTTTGTGATTTTGTTCTGGCAGCACCTCCACAACAGCACACAAGACGTGATGGATGGAATGACCCCTGGTGAACCAGCTGGAAGGAAGGACCCACCAAGGAACGACCCAACAACAATCAAAACCCAATTACAGCCCTGGTTGGTGTGGTTCAGTGGACTGAGTGTCGGCCTGCGAACCAGAAGGTCTCTGGTTCGATTCCCAGTCAGGGCACATCCCTGGGTTGCGGGCTGGGGGGTCCCATTTGCAGTTGGGTGTGTGAGAGGCAACTGATCAATGTATTTCCCACATGCTGGATGTTTTTCTCCATGTTGGATGTTTCTCTCTCTCATTTCCCCTCTCCCTAAACATAAATAAATAAAATCTTAAAAAAACAAACAAACAAAAAACACCAGTTACATCCAGAGAGCCAACATAAACAGCATTAAAGGCATCCCAAGAACATCAAGTTCAAGGAGATCAAGGAGACTGCACACTGAATCACAAAGCTCTCCTACCACAGAAGTTCACACCATAAAGACACAGAATCATAACAGGTCAATTTAAGAAGCAGAACCAAACAAGAAGAGTCTCTGAAAACATGGAAAGACAAAGAAACAACCCCCAATCAAAAGGAAAGAAGGAATTCCCAGAAAGAGTGCTAAATGAAATTGAGGCAAGTAAATTATCAGATACTGAGTTCAAAACAATGGTTAAAAGGAAGCTCAATGAGCTCAGTGAAAATTACCAAAAACTACAGGGAAGGTCCAAGGTACTTACTGTAAACTACACCAACATGAAAAAGGACATAGAAACCTATCAACAAGAGCCAGGAGGAAATGAAGGATACAATTTCTATATTGAAGAACACAGTAGAAGGAATCAAAAGCTGGCTAGTTGACGCAGAGGATCCTCAAAAAATTAAAAACAGAACTGACTTTTGACCCAGCAATTCCACTGCTGGGAATAAACCCTAAGAATCCCAAAACACCAATTCAAAAGAACCTATACATTCCAACGTTCATCGCAGCATTATTTACAATAGCCAAGTGCTGGAAACAACCTAAATGCCCATCAGTAAATGAGTGGATTAAAAAACTGTGGTACAAATGGAATACTGTGTAGCAGAAAGAACGAAAGAACTCCTACCCTTTGCAACAACATGGATAGAACTAGAGATTATGCTAAGGGAAATAAGCCAGGAGGTGAAAGACAAGTATCATATGATCTCACTTATAAGTGGAACTTAATCAGCCAACCAAACAAGTGGGCAAAATAAAACCAGAGACATGGAAATAAAGAACAAACTGACAGTGACCAGAGGGGAGAGGGAGGGGGATAATGAAGGAAAAAAGAGGAAGAATCAAGTCAAAGAACGTGTATATAATGAACAAGGACAACAGGGGTGGAGGGGAAGGACTGGAAGTGGGAGGGGAGGCGGGGCAGGGGAGAGCAATGCGGTGAAATTGAGACAAATGTAACAGAAATTAAAAAAAATTTTTTGAATGCAAAATAGTAATTTTTAAATATAATAATTTTAATATCTATACATTATACCTCAAATTTAATTAAATTTCATTTATAATAGTGTAAGAAATTTAAAATATATAGGGATAACAAAATATACACAACACCTGTATTCTGAAAACTACGTAACACTGCTAAGAAAAATGAAAGATCTAAATAAATTGAAAGACATTTCTAGTAATATACACAAATAAAATCAATAATACTGATACAGAAATAAATATTAATACTCTCTCTAGATTTACAGATTTAAGACAATTCTAATCAAATTCCCAACAGGATTTTGTTGTTACCTGATTTTGTTTTGTTAGGGACTTGGCGAGGTATTTCTAAAATGAATAGTGGTAAGAAAGGCAAAACATTCCTGAAGAACAATTTACAGGGATGTGAACCATCGGATTATCAAGATTCAGTACATAACTAAATTAACTAAAACATGGTACTGGCACAGGAATAAAAAATAGTCCAATGGAACACCAACTGAGAACATGGGAAAAAACCCAACAGTTTTAACTTTGTAGATCACTAGGAAAAGGAAGTAGTATTTGTAAATGGTAGTGAAACAATGTTAGCATTATGAAAAGAAATAAAATTAGTTCCCTAACCCAAACCATAAAAAAGTTAAATCTAGGCTAATTCAAGAGCTACATGTAAAATGTAAAATCAACCAACATTTTAGAAGGTAATATCAGAGGTCTTTCTGACCAACCTCAGCCTAGAAAAGATTTTAGTAAATATAATGTGGAGAAAAAGCAAGCTATAAAGGAAAAGACTAATACATTTTTTAATCATTCAACTACATTAATTTCTGCTCATGCAAAGACTTTATAAAAGCAAGTCTTAAATCAGAAGTTTACTCTTCACAATATTCAGAGAACTCCTACAATTAAGAAAAAAACCAACAAACGAATAGTAAGTGGGCAATGGATTTAACTGAACAGTCATTTTGCAAAAGAAGAATGTGAAATGGTTAATAAATATGAAAATGTATTCAACTAAATTATTCATCAGGGAAATCCAATTTTTTTAAAAAAATGAATTCCATGCTCTACTCACCGTATTCACAAAGTTTAAAAGTCTAAATAACATCAAATATTAGCCAGATGCATACTGATCAAAACTCTAACCAGTGGTAAAAGTGTAAATAAAACTATTAGAAAAAAAAGTTTTGCATTTCTAGTAGAGTGTAGACACCCTAGGCCTGAGCAATCACCTTCCCAATATACCCAGTATACCCTAGAGCAGTGATGGGTAAACTGTGTCTGCACACCAAATCCCTATATAACTCATGTACAAGGAATGATTTTCACATTTTAAATGGTTTCGAAAAATTTTAAAAAAAAATTTCTGACAGGTGGAAATTTTGTTAAATTCAAAATTTAGTCTCCATAAAGTTTTACTGGAAAAAAACAACATGTTAACTCCTTTATGTATTATCTATGGCTGTTTTCAAGCTACAAAAACAGAGTTGAGTTGTTGCAACAAGACAGTATGATCTATAAAGTCTAAAGTATTTACTATCTGGCTAGAAAGAGGTTGTCAATCCCTATCTTAAAGTAACAGACCTATCTTTTGACAAAGGCCAACCATAAGAAATAGATTTTATAGTGAATTCCATGCATAGTACTTTCTTGTATGTATCAAAAACATAAACAAGGATGTTCATAGAGGAAAGATTTGTAGTAGGGAAACTAGAAACATTAGGAAGTATATAGACAGTAAAATAAAATTTAAAATTATGATATATTTTAAAAATAAAACCTAAAACTAAATTCATAGAAGACATGGGGAAAAGATTCATGACACCAATTTTGGCAACAATTTCTTCGACATGACTTCAAAAGCACAGGCAACAAAAACAAATAGGACCACATCACGTTTTTAAGACTTCTGCGCATCAAAAAGAATTCATCAACATAATGAAAAGCCAACGGGACAAAATGCTACAACAAAGGTTTAATATCCAAAATATACAGAAAACTCATAAAATTTGACACTAAACAATAAATCCAATTTAATTTTGGCAGAGGACCTGAACAGATAACTCTCCCAAGAAGACATACAAATGGCCAGCACACACATGAAAAGATGTTCAACTTCACTAGCTCTTGGGGTACACAAATCAAAACTACAGTGAGATACCACTTTACACCTGTTAGAATGGCTATTACAAGACAAGTCATAACAAGGAGAAGTTGTGGAGAAAAGGGAACCCTCATTCACTTCTGGGAAAGTAGACTGATATGGCCACTATGAAAAACAGTCTGGCCCAGACTGGTATAGCTCAGAGGATTGAGTGTGGGCCTGTGAACCAAAAGTTGCCTGGTTCGATTCCCAGTCAGGGCACATGACAGAGTTGCAGGCCAGGTCCCCAGCAGGGGGCACATGAGAGGCAACCATACATTGATGTTTCTCTCCCTCTCTCCTTTCCCTTCTAAAAATAAATAAATAAATAAGTTTGGCGGATCCTTGAAAAATTAAGAATAGAGTTACTACCATGTGACCCAGTAATCCCTCTCCTGGATACCTACACAAAAAACCTGAAAACACATACTCGCAAAGATTTATGCATCACTATGTTCAGCAGCAATACTCACAAGTGGCCAAGAGATGAAGACAACCAAAATGTCCTTCAATACAGGACTGGATAAAGAAGATATGTACACAAAATGGAATACTGTCATTTGTGACAACGTGAACAGCCCTTGAGAACATTATGCTAAGTGAAATAAGTCAGTCAGAAATAGGTAAGAACTGTATGATTTCACTCATGTGGGATATAAAACTCAATTCATGGACAAAGATATGTGGTGGCTGCCAGAGGGTTAGGTTTGAGGGATGAAGGGTGGAGGGCACCTAATGTATGGTGGCCTAAGGTGGTCTGCTTTAAGGTGGTGGTGGGCACAAAGTGCAATAATATACAGATCTAATATGTAGAGACATATAATGGAAACTTATGTGATCCTACTGACTGTCAACCCAATAAATTTAATAAAAATTGTTTTTTTAGAAAAAGAAGTTATAGCCCTGGCTAATGTGGCTCAGTGCCAGCCTGTGAACCAAAGGTTCACTGGTTTGATTCCCAGGCTAGGGCACATGCCTGGGTTGTGGGTCAGGTCTCCAGGAGGAGGCACATGAGAGGCAAACACACATTAATGTTTCTTTCCCTCTCTTTTTCCCTCCCTTCCCCTCTCTAAAAATAAATAAATAAAATCTTTAAAAAAAGTTATAAACTTAAATAAATAAACCGAGTAAGAAATGTTTTCTTTCCAAGGAAGGGAGAAAATGGGAGAAAATATTTGCAAATCAACAACAAACAAATAACCCAATTCAAAAATGGGCAATGGACTTGAATATACATTTCTCCATCCAAAGATGATGTACAAATGGTCCACAGACAAAACATGCCCAACATCAGTAATCATTATAAAAATGCAAATCAAAACTACAATGAGCCCTGGCTGGTGTAGCTCAGTGGATTGAGCACGGGCCTGCGAAGCAAAGGATCGCGGTTCGATTCCCAGTCGGGGCACATGCCTGGGTTGCAGGCCAGTTCCCAGCATGGGACACACAAGAGGCAACCGTACATTGATATTTCTCTCCCTCTCCCCCTCTCCTACCCTTCCCCTCTAAAGATAAATAAATAAAAATCTTAAAAAAAAAAAAAAAAAAAAACTACAATGAGATTATCACCTCACCCCCATTAGAATGGCTATTATCTAAAACACAGAAAGTAAAGTGCTAGCAAGGACATGAAGAAACTGAAATCCTTGTGCACTGCTGGTGTGATGTAAAATGATGCAACCACTACTGAAACATTATGACATTCTTCAAGTTCTTCAAAAAATTTAAAATAGAATTACTATATGTATCATTTCTGGGTACATATCAAGGGCAAATGAAATCTGAATCTTGAAGAGATATTTCCATGCTTACTGCAGCATTATAAACAGCCAAGATACAAAGGCAACCTAAATGTCCAACAAGGGATAAATGAATAAACAAAATGTGGCATACCCATACAATGGAATATTATTCAGCAATAAAAAGGAAGGAGATTCTGATATATGTTACAACATGGATAAACCTTGATGGGAAAGTAAATTTTTGTCAAATGTGTATAGAAATTTCAGTTTTGCAAGATGAAAACGTTCTAGAGATCTTTTGCACAACAATGTGAATGTACTTAACACTACTGAACTGCATACTAAAAAATGGTTAAGTGGTAAATTTTACATTATGTGCTTTTACCACGATTTAAAATAAATAAAAATTGTAATATTTATAAAATAAATTACTATATTTCTGTGATAAGAGCCAACTGCACCAATATAGTTAAATACCAAAAATGTATGAGAAAAAGGAAAAGTGGTAACACATATAGTATGATTCAAAAAAACACAAATTTTGACCTGGCTGGTGTTGCTCAGTGGATTGAGTGCGGACTGCGAACCAATGGGCCGCTGGTTCATTTCCCAGTCAGGGCACATGTCTGGGTTGTGGGCCAGGGCCCCAGTGCAGGCCACGTGAGAGGCAACCACACACTGATGTTTCTCTCCCTCTCTTTCTCCCTCCCTTCCCCTCTCTCTAAAAATAAATAAAATAAAATCTTAAAAAAATACAAAATTCATAACCAAATTAAAAATATATTAATAATGTAAATGTAGTAAAAACTATAAAAAAAGGCAAAGCAATAGGCAAAATTCAGTATAGTGGCTATTTGGAGAGAGAAATAAAATTGGACTGAGGAATTGGCATCAAAGACATGATGATAATGTACATTTTTTTAAACCTGGGTGGTGAAAGCACGGTTTTTTATTGTTATTTTTTATTTTACTTTTTTTAAATATTTTTTTAAAGATTTTTATTTACTTATCTTTAGAGGAGAAGGGTAGGAGAGAGGGAGAGAAATATCAATGTATGGTTGCCTCTTGTGTGTCCCATGCTGGGAACTGGCCTGCAACCCAGGCATGTGCCCTGACTGGGAATCAACCGCAATCCTTTGGTTCGCAGGCCCGCACTCAATCCACTGAGCTACACCAGTCAGGGCTTTTATTGTTATTTTTTAAATATCTCACTTTATAAATGTTTTATTTATTTATGATAACAGTTTTCTAAATATTCCAAGAAAACTCCAGAATAGTATATAATCAAAGTATAAAAAAACTTTTTAAAGAATGAAAGCCCTGACATTAAAATATCAAATGTTTAGGTTAAAAACATTTGTTTGGGAAAATATGACACAAAGAAAAGGAAACAAAGCAAAAAAAATCCCTTACACTATATTATCAATAGAACTTTAGGCCCTGGCTGGAGTGGCTCAGTGGATTGACTGCCAGCCTGCCAATCTAAAGGTTGCTGGTTCAATTCCCAGTCAGGGCACATGCCTGGGTTGCGGGCCAGGTCACTGGTTGGGGATCTGCAATAAGCAAGCAAATGATGTATCACTCACATGTTGATATTTCTCTCTCTCTTTCTCTCTCTCTAAAAGTAAATAAATAAAATCTTAAAACAAACGAACAAACCTTTAGGTAATGCCCTGACCAATGTGGTTCAGTCAGTTGGGTGGCATCCCCCAAAGCAAAAGGTTACCGGTTTGATCTCAGTTCAGGACACATGCCTGGGTTGTGGGTTCAGTCCCTAGTTGGGGCACGTACAAGATCGATGTTTCTCACATCTTGTGTCTCTCCCTCTCTTTATCCCTCCCCTTCCCCTCTCTCTAAAAATAAATAAATAAAATCATTTTTTAAAAAAGAACTTTAGGTGATGCATTCTAAAAGTTAAATTTTCTAAATGACTAAATGATTATCTGTTTACATGTATACCTGAATCTTCTTTCAAAATTATCATTTAACTATGCTTACTGTGAATCACCTTAACAATTCTTACTGCACTATAAAACAAGCCTATAACTGGCATAAAAAATACTTTGTGAAATAGGGAGAGGATATTTATTTAACGAATATTTATAACTACACAATACAGGAGCCAGTACAAATGTTAAACTTACTAAAAAGCTGCTTAAGTTCAAATTCGATAGGATTAACAAAATGCAAATTAAAGTTAACACTGATATTTCACATCCATCGGACTGCCAAACATAAAGAGCTACAATATACAGTAATGAGTATAGTTGTCCTATGCATTTCTGGTGGAAATGTGAGCACTGAAGATTTTTTGAAAAGCAGACTAGCAACACATTAAACTTACACATATACTCTTTATTCCACAACCTCCACTTTTTGTAACCTATCCACAAGTAAAAAATTACTAATATATAACAACGCACATTAAGGATTTTAACACATCATTGTTTATCATGGCAAAATATCGAAAGCAATATGAATGCCTAAAAACAAGGCAAAAAATTACTTACTATGCATCTCAATCATGGAATGTTACAGTACAAGAGTTGGAACTATCCCAGCTGAGGTAGAGGGATACCAAGTACTCTTAAGTGAAAGAAGTAGAGAAATGTATGTATATAATAATCCCATTTGTTAAACAAATGAAAAATAAAGACCTTTAAAATCCCTACATAGATGCTTGCGTATATAATGATTTTATGAACACTAAAGAAAAACATGTAAGGCTACCTACAAAGCTACAGACATGGGTTATGAGACGGTGTAAATAGGACCAATGATATGGAAAGGAGAGGCAAGGCCAAAAGAGAAGTGAAAAAGTTACTCTTAAAACAATCACACACGATCTCATTCATGCAGCTGTGTTTATGTATTACAGGAAACAGTTAATGTTGCTAAAGATCCAAGTACAGACCTATAGAATTTTTTTTTTTTAAACCATCTTCTGGGTTAGAAAAAAATGTCCTATGACAGGATTATATGCTGTGACAGCTGACTGCATTTCCAAATATGGCTGCATCAATACCTCCCCCATCTACATGCTTTTCTACAATGTGACCTTGACCCTTCTCCTATAAAGAAGGGAGGTCTGCATCTTCACCTGAATCTAAGTAGGCTTGGAACTTGCTTGTAGCCAAGAAAATGTGGTGGAAGTTATGCTGTGTGGCTTCTGAGACTAGGTCAGAAAAGAGGCATCTTCTACCTTGTTTAAAAAAGAGTACTGGATTACTCTTTTGCTTTTGGAGTCCTGAGCCACCATAAAAAAGCCTGAGTCTTACCCTGGCTGGTGTAGCTCAGTGGATTGAGCTCGGGCTGTGAACCAAAGGGTCGCCAGTTCGATTCCCAGTCAGGGCACATGCCTTGGTTGCAGGCCAGGTCCTCAGTGGGGCCATGTGAGAGGCAACCACACATTGATGTTTCTCTCCCTCTCTTTCTTCCTCCCTTCCCCTCTCTCTAAATAAATAAATAAATAAATAAATAAAATCTTTAAAAAAAAAAAAAGCCTGAGTCTTCCATGCTATAAGGAAGACAAGGCAATAGGGACACCTTGTCTCCTAGGCCAGGCTAGACATAAGTGAATAAACTTTCAGATTATTCCAGCATCAGGCCACTGAGCTTTTCAAATCTTCTCTACCAATACTCAAGACTTTGTGAGGCAAAAACAAGGCATCTCCAGCATACCCTTTCTGAATACATAAGTCACAAAATCCATGAGCATAACAAAATTGTTGTTTGATACCACTAAGTTTGAGGTAGTTAGTTAAGCAGAATATACCAGTAATTGATCATAATGCAAATTCAGACTGTTATATCTTACACAATTTAGACAGTAGGTTCTAGAAAACTATGTTAACTGCCTTAAAACATAACAATAGTAGCCCTGGCCAGGTAGCTCACTTGGTTTGAGCATCGTCCTAATATGCCACAGTTGCAGATTCAATCCCTGGGCAGGACACATACAAGACTCAACCAATGAATGCATAACTAAGTAAAACCACAAATCGATATGTCTCTCTCTCTCTAATCAATAAATTTAAAAAAATTTTTAAAGTGACAACAGTGATGACAAAGTCATATTTCTAAAATATGCATGTTAGGTACTTAAAATTCTTCCGCAAAATAAGAAAAGCAGTATTTTCTCAGTTAACATTCTTTAACATAATTAGGTTAAATTAACAAATGATCAGTAGATACCTGACTTTCATCCCTATATCTAAGAAAACATGTACTCTAGATGGGAAAAATTTTATTTAGATCTTTTCATTGGAAAATGGGTGCGCACCCTGTATTTGGAATTAACTTATATTCAAACATTTGCAACATACTTTCACTCTTTATCAGATTCTTATACTACTGATCATCCTAAACTAAAATACACTTAAAACAACTTATATCTTCTTTTCAGTGTCAAAATTTCCCTGCAACCAATTTTAATAATAATAATCTTAAAATATATATATTGCTGCAAATTGTTTGCATAACTACATAATATACCTTTTAGCAATACAAAGCAAAAATTAGTTTAGTCCATTTCATTCATTCAAAACATTATATAATTTGTTTAATCCAAAAAATTCTATGTTTATTAAACTAAAAAATTATTGAGAAAGTTGAAGTATTTTTATTGAATGTCGTATCAGTTTTGTACCCATTTTTATACTCCTAAAGAAGACTTTAGGCTTTGGTTTCAACATTTTCATAAATATATTCCTTCACAATGTTGGAGAGACCCAAATAATACTCAGCAATAGACTATGTAAACAGAAATATTTAAGTAATTCTGGGGTCAAAATAAAATCAATGCTCAACTTATCAGTTCTTTCAAAATTGAGCTGCACTGATATATGATAATTAAAACACAAACTGCCATTGATACTGCATAGGCAGACACAAAAACTTGCCATAGTTACTACTCATTAAAATATTTCTAAGTTACTTTACAAAGTATTCCTTTATTTCTAGCAAATAATTACTCTTAAAATTCCCGTGATTCCAGTGAACTAGAGGGCAGCTCAGAAATAAGTAATGAAGGATTAAAAAGGAAGAGCTTTGGAGTTAGGTAAACCTACATTAAAATCCTGATTGCACCACTTGAAAGTTGAAAGATTTCTCTATGCCTTACTTTTCTTCCTTAGTAAAATAGAGACAGTTGTAGTATCTTCATCTAGAGAGTTTTTATGAAAGAGACTGCATAACTAGTAATTATTCTCCCCCTTTTCCTTACTAAGAGATCCTTCATTTTATTATTGGCAACAGTGGACTAGCTAAAGGACTACAAGTCCCAGTTTTCTTTGAGGTCAGGGTAGCTAATAAGATGTAAACTGAGGTACACAGGTAGAATTGCTAGGTAAGTTCTTCAAGAGGCTGATTCTGTTGAAAAGTGGTCCTTTTTGCCCTCCTGCCTACCCTACAACAGGCTGAAGATACACAGTAGCCATCCTAAAACACTAGGGGATGGAAGCCACATGCTAATGATGTGACACAGAAAGCCAGAAAGCCCTTAGGTTCCTGATAACCAGAGCCATCTCATCATTTGAGCTTCTTTTATATAAAAAATAAATTTCTATTGGGTTTCTATTATACACAGGTGAATCTAATCTACTAGTTAATACAATTATTGTTAGATTTTTAAAAGATAGTAAAAGGGGGGGATAAACAATTGTGTATTTATTCCTATGTTTAAATTTCAGTCACCTTCAAAGTACTCTCCATTTGATGCAATCCACCTACTGAGATGTTTTTTCCACTGCTCAAAACAGTTTTTAAACTCATTGATTTTGACGCTTTTTGGTGCTTCTGCCTTTTTTTGGTTTTACCTCTTCCGCATTGGGAAAACGTTTCCCTTTGAAGACTTTTTTATCCAGGGAAACAAAAGTCATTCAGGAAAAGATTGCTTGAATAGGGAGGGTGGGGCATGGGGGATCCTGTCATTTTTGACAGGGTGATGAACACTCAGTACGGTGTGGGCAGGTACGCTCGTAAGTCAGCCATCATGAAATGGGCAAATGCACTGAAAGTCTTCTAAAAAAATTCACTGAAGCCAAACACAGCTTCTCACAACAATGCCAGCTGTTACACTGATACAGGTGGGTTCCTAGAACACTCACCTAGCCGGGCAAGCATGTACTACAAGAGGCCCACCCTCCAGAAGGTAATTCTGCGGGTTTTTTTGGAATTCCTCCTCACACCTGCAGTTTTCCACAAATAAACTTATACTCTGCAAATAATCAAATGTAAATAACTTTTTAATTCAAATAACTGTACTTCAACAAATCAGCAATGCTATTATTTTTCTCTTGAAGTTGTCCAGTCTGTGATGTTCAATGAATTTATTCTATCAGTGAGAAAATTAACCACAGGTGAATGACTAGGTAGTTATTTAAGAGCCACTAAATAAAGTCCTTGACATAAGAAAGCAACTATCTGAATGCATTTTAAAATTTTTTTCTATTCTATCTGAATTGCTTTCAAACTTCACATTAACTGGCAATAGTTAAGGGAACATGAGTTAGGATAATCCACAGTATCAGTCACTTTCTCTATTACCATGTATCTTATAAAATCCATGGCACAAGTTCTCTTGAAAAATGATGAAGGAGAAGTTGGACAACCCTATTTGAGTTGCATGAAATGTTGAAGCCTCTTTTCTTTCAAATCCCTTTCATTGGAAACAATACACCTTTGGAAGGCCAAACTCAGCTTTTTCATGTTTAAAACAAATTTCCCATATTCCTCATTGATCGGGTTAACCGCTGTTTGTGTGCACCAACAATTAGCTGATACTATAGTAACTTTTTAAAAGGTTTTACTTATTTATTTATTTTTAGAAAGGGTAAGGGAGGGAGAAAAAGAGGGAGAGAAACAACAGTGTATGGTTCCCTCTTGCATGGCCCCCACTGGGGAACTGGCCTGCAACCCAGGCATGTGCCCTGACTGGGATCGAACCAGCAACCCTTTAGTTCACAACCTGTGCTCAATCCACCAAGCTACACTAGCCAGGGCAATATAGTATTTTATTCAAAGTTTCAGAAGGGCTATACTGTAGGAGTGGTCTTAAGCAACGAATACATGGTAGGTCTAGAATTATACCAGGTATTTTCACACATTATTTGTGTAAGAAATAATGAATCTCCTTCTCCCTGGAGTAGTAGCCTGCCTTTGTATCTCCCTAAGTAGGTTATCTATGTTCCTGAATCCCCTTCATTGAGAGAGGTCAGTTTCCCCTTCCAAGCTGTCTCTGGAACCTTCAATAGCCCCCTTTAATGATCTGCCTCCAGAGTCTTCAACAGCCCCTTAATGATAATCTACCAGAAACAGGGAAATATAGGGTAATCTTTACCACACTGTTTGCATTCAACATTTGGTATAAAATCCCCTGCTTGTAAACTTCCAACCTAAAAACATTTGTGGGGCTGGAGCAGAAAAAGCGCTAAGCACCAGAAATACAAACCCCAAATGTTGGGTACAGGGAACCAAGTACAGCAGCTTGGTTGCTGCTTTAAAATTCCTGCTACTGCCCTGGCTGGCGGAGCTCACTGGATTGAGCTTGGGCTGCGAACCAAAGGGTCGCAGGTTCAATTCCCAGTCAGGGCACATGCCTGGGTTGTAGGCCAGGCCCCCAGTGGGGGCCACGTGAGAGGCAATCACACACTTCTGTTTCTCTCCCTCTCTTTCTCCCTCCCTTCCCGTCTCTAAAAATAAATAAATAAAATCTTTAAAAAAAAAAGCTTTAAAATTCCTGCTACCACTTTAACTTAGTTGTTATTCAACAAACAAAGCCTCAAATTAAAACCTTCATTAGAAAGCTATTTGATTAATTTCTAGTACCAGTATACAGGCTTGAGCAAAGGCATGTCTAGAAGAAGATAGTCAAAAACTATTTGATGCAAGTAAGTAGTAGAGGCTGAGGACATTATGATATCTCCTAATAGCCCTGTTTTACTTTCTAACCCTATTTTCCCTGACCACAAATGATTGATTGATTGATTGGTTCAAAGATAACCATCAAATCTAAACTGGCACAATCACAAACTTTTTCCTAGGAACTTGAAATTTAAAATGATATATAGCCCTGGCGGGTGTGGCTTAGGGATTGAGTGCCAGCCTGCAAAGCAAAGGGTCACCAGTTCAATTCCCAGTCAGGACACATGCCTGGGTGGCAGGCTAGGTCCCCAGTGGGAGGTGCGTGAGAGGCAACCACACATGAATGTTACTCTCCCTTTCTTTCTCCCTCCCTTCCTCTCTTAAAAAAAGGATACACGGAAAAGAGTAAGTTACTGGAGCATAACTGCTGTCTGGCAGCACAGACAGAGCAGACGAATAATCTCTTCTGAGTTCGCTGGAGGAAATTTGTTCTTTACCTCCTCCTTAAATTCTGTGAAATACTCCAACATACTTCTAAAGTTTCTTCTGGATAAGCTAGTGAGAGCCTAATTTACTTTCTTGCATTCAAGAAAAAAAAAACACAACTAAATCCACTAAAGGTCAGTAGTGCTCAATACCTCTCAATATATCGTCTAAAAAACTGTTATCACTCAAGAGAATTAATTTCAAGGAGAAAGATGATACTCACATATCCTACTGGGGGAAGTAAACTTAAATAACAAAAGAAATGCACATTTCCCCTGACTTAGGAATCTATATGACAAAATTTACCCTTCAAAAACAATTATACAAATACCCTGTGATGATGATTCATTCGCCAATTCTGTTCTTAAAATTTATCCTACAGAAACACTTCAACAAGTAGACAGAGATGTGTATAGGAATACATACTCAATATTGCTTGTAACAGCAAAAAATCAAAAATAATATACACATGTAAAGAGAGGAAATTGGTAAAATTATAATACAGTCATGCAATAAAATGCTGAGTAGCCATTAGACAGGATGCAAATAGGTCCAAACCCAATGACACAGAAAGATGTCTAGGCAGTTGAATGAAAAAAGCAAGGACAGAATTCATATAATTCCCTACACACGTATATAAACCACACCTACATTCACAGAAAATAATTGGGAAAATATATTAAACTTTTAAAACTGATTATCTTTGGAGAACAGTAAAGACAAAGGCTTTTATTTCCAGCTTTATTTGTTTTTGTATTGTAAAACTGAATGTATTACTTTTATAATTATAAGAAACAGAGTTGCTGTTTAAGAAAATGACATACCATGGAAAAAATATAAAGAGAAAATTAAAAGACCCTGTAAATAAAGTAGAAACCTTTATTAAGTGGTATATAAACTTCTGTATACTTCACACATACACAAAGTATGGCTACATCTCAATCTTAGTAACCGTGAGAATAAAATATTTCCTTAAAAAAAGAGCAAGACTTACAATTTAGATTAACTTGCTGAAAATAGTGATGTGTCATGAAATCTAAACTAAATCAAACTGGATCATGATATTAATCAGCACTGTTACAAATGCTCTATCTAGACTTATATATTATCTGTCTAAATACATGATTGGTTTTTTCTAAAATGGTACTTACAGTTCTCTACAATTTCATCAAAAACTGCACCAGTTTTCTGCTCAAACTGAAAAAACAAAGAGAAAAGAGAAAAATAGCATTATTATCATATTCTTCTAGCATACTTTCGGTATCCCTCCCAACTTCTCCAAGAGCTGTAATTTTCAACCCAAAGTATACAAACATACAACAAAATAAACAATGCCAAATACAGTAAAATAAAATATGGAATGAACAAAAAAAGTTCTCAGGCCAAAACTCACAAACTGAAAAAGAAGAGATAAATATGTATGCCAACTATTTTTAAAAACTTTATTTCTAAAAAATCAATTTTCTATTACAAAATGCAGAGGATCATATATATTTATAGTAATAATAAACATAGCTAGTAAGTGTTCTCAATAAATAATTACTAAGAATTTACTAACATGTCTTGAAAATTATGTAAAACTGATTTAAAACTGAACAGAATAATCAGCATCAACAGCTTGTGGTCTTCGGTTAAAGCTAGAAATCTGCTGCTCTTCAAATGAAAGTATGCCATGTTACAGGGGTGGTTGCTATTAGAATAGGTTAGGGCCTAAGACAGAAGTAAAGTCAAATGTAAAATGATTTCAGACCGTAAAACAGACACAGAGAGGAAAAAAAAAGTAAAGCAGAGGAAACTCCACTCAGGAGCTAAAGACACTAGCATGTTCCATTTCTGGTTTTTAAAGGTCTCTTCATGTCAGCAAGTGTGCGCATTCTACCTTTCAGCTTCCCTGCCTACTACTCATCCATGAAGCAAGAACACAAGAAAGGCTGCTTTTGATAAATCCTGCTGAGCAAGCGGCATTGTTCCCTCTCCGACCCCTCCCCCACATACAGTGCCACAACGCTGCAATGTGGGTTGCCCAGCCCTAGCTAATACCTAAGGCTCCCAGAGTGTGTCCCCATTAAAGGGAGAAACGTTTAAGGGAAAAAGAAAAATCTAGCTACTTACACATCCGTAGAGGAAACACATCACCTAGCTATGGTAATCACTACTATCTGATATTCATAAATGTTAGAAGACAACCAAGAATTCCAGGCTCCTCAAAGAAATTAACTATTGTGAAAGAGAAAGTACAAGATGAATAAACAGAACCACCACTACAGAAAAAAATTACTATTTACAGAAAAGAAACTTCTAAAAAGTATTATAAGTGGTATCTTGAGATGCCTAAGGCACTATAGATGCAAGTTAACTAAACATGGATGGTCATGAAAAGGAGAAATGAGAAAATATTTGGGAACAAATAAATAACAAAAATTTTATTACACAGGCTACTTATAAAGTTCTCGATCAGTTTCAAAACAAAACAAAAACAAAAAGTCAAAAACTTGGAAAAAATATTTTATATGACATGGAAGACTGAACCACTATGTCTAACAGCAATTTCAGAGGCATCCCCTAAGGAAAGAACAATTGAGAGGTGAAATAAAAGAAAATTTTCCTAAACTAAAAATATGAATATTTGAGATAGAATGGGCCCACCAAATGTCAAAGAGGAAATGAAAAACAAAAAAGGATATATCCTGATGAAATTTCAGAATTCCAAAAGAAAACAAAAGGAGGAACAAAGAAAACTGTAGTGCAGATGATTAATAAAACACATTAACCTAAGTGAATTCAACTATATAAACACTGGAAAGGAAAGAAATAGTAAAGGCTATACTCTACCTACTAAACCTTTTAATGAGTTATGCTCCACAAAGAAAGGAAAATGGAAGATTAACTCTGCAAAGCAAATTATGAAAGCACTTCCCTGCACTAAGAGGGATCCAAGTGTGTAAAAATAATGTACTTTACAATACTGTCCCTAGACATTATACATGCTGCTCAACCAAGGAAACTACATTTTTACTCAATGTTATAGGGGGAAAAATTGGTATTGATATTACTAAGGGTGGTATGTCTATAAGTGACTTAAAGGGATTTTCTTAGATAATTTGGACTATGTAACATTTTCATCTTGTGAGCTGATTATAAAACCTAACTCCTCACTAAGATAATACTGTGTTATATAAGACACAAGAACTAGACTGATACCACACTTCTCTGCAAGCTGGAACACAAAAGATCACTGACTTACATGTTGTAAAAGGAAAAAAACTGTTTGGAATTTAAACCACTCAAATTGCATTACAAAAAATATTTAAGAAAATAAACATGAGACTTCCAGCCAAGATGGAGGAGTAGGTAGATACACTTTACCTCCTCACACAACCAAAAGGAAGACAATAAATTTAAAACAAAAAAATAACCACAACTGCCAGAAAATCAAACTGTACAAAGTCCAACAACTAAGGAGTTAAAGAAACATTCATCCAGACCGGTAGGAGGGGTAGAGATGGGCAGCCAGGGTGGAGAGGACTCATGGCAAAGCAGGCGCTGGAGGATCCAGGTTGACAGGGCTGTGGCCAGTGGACCAGGAGGTCTCACATTTGCATGTGGATAAACCAGGAGAAACAACTGGGGAGTAAGACAGACTGAACAACCAAGGGTTCCAGCAAGGGGAAATAAAGCCTCAAAACCTCTGGCTGTAAAAACCTGTGGGCACACTGCAAGGCATCAGAAACCCAGCCTCACAGGAGAGTTCATTGGAGGATTCTAAAATGTAGACCACACACCCATGAAGCAGCACTAGAAGGGCCCAATTTGCTTGTGGGTAGTGGGGGAAGTGACTGAAAGCTGGCTGACAGCTAAGCAAGTGGCATTGTTCTCTCTCTCACCCCTCCCTCACATATAGCGTCACAACACTGCCATGCGGGTTGTCCAGCCCTGGTGAATACCTAAGAATCTGCCCCTAAAAACCTAAGAGGCGAACAGAAACCCAGAAATATGGCCTAAATGAAACAACAGATCAAAGCTCCAAAAACAGAACTAAGCAATGAAGAGACAGCCAACCTATCAGATGCAGAGTCCAAAACACTGGTAATCAGGATACTCACAGAAATGGTTGCATATGGAAAAAGTGAAGACTATAAAAAGTGAAATAAAGAAAAATATTCAAAGAACCAATAGTGAAGGGAAGGAAATCAGAACTCAAATCAACGATAAGGACCAGATGAAAGAAATAAACATTTAACCACAACAGAATGAAGAAACAAGAATTCAAAAAATTAAGGAGAGGCTTAGGAACCTCCAAAACAACTTTAAACGTTCCAACATCCGCATCATAGGGGTGCCAGAAGGAAAAGACAAAGAGCAAGAAATTGAAAACTTAATTGAACAAATAATGAAATAGAACTTCTACAATCTAGCAAAGGAAACAGACTTCCACGAAGCTCAGAGAGTCCCAAAGAAGTTGGACCCAAGGAAGCATACACCAAGGCACATCATAATTACATTACCCAAGATTAAAGATAAGGAGAGAATCTTAAAAGCAGCAAGAGAAAAGGAGACAGTTACCTACAAAGGAGTTCTCATAAGATTATTGGCTGATTTCTCAAAAGAAACGTTACAGGCAAGAAGAGGCTGGAAAGAAGTATTCCAAGTCATGAAAGACAACGACCTACATCCAAGATTACTCTATCCAGCAAAGCTATCATTTAGCATGGCAGGACAGATAAAGTGCTTCCCAGATAAGGTCAAGTTAAAGGAGTTCATCATCACCAAGCCCTTAGTATATGAAATGATAGAGACTTATCTAAGAAAAAGATGATGATCTAAAATATGAAGTTACCTGACAACAAACTCACAACTATCAACAACTGAACCTAAAAAAAACAAAAACAAAACCAACCAACCAAACAACTAGAACAGGAAAAGAATCACAGAAATGGAGATTACATGGAGGGTTATCAGAAGGGACGGGGAGGGGGAAGAATGTGGGGGAAAGGTCCAGGGAATACAAAGCACAAATGGTAGGTACAAAATAGACAGGAGGAGGTTAAGAACAGTATAGGAAATAGAGAAGCCAGAGAACTTACATGCATGACCCATTGACATGAACTAATGTGGGAGGGAATGCTGTTAGGAGGGGTGCAGGGCGGAAGGGAATAATGGCGAGAAAAAAAAATCAGACAACTGTAATAGCATAAAGTATACTTTAAAGTAATAAAGTATACTTGAAAAAAGAAAAAAGAAAAATGAAATACATTAAAATTATGAGTACAACAAATAGGTGCAGCTGGTTATGACTCAGAATAAATGAAGAAATGTAGATGAGAAGAATATCAGGCACCACATTATACTTAAGTAGACACTCTTTCGAGTGGTAAAAATTTCAGGATGAAATTTCCTTCTTTGGTTTAAAACAAAACCCTGTTTTCCTACCTCACCCACCCTCCCTCTCAAATAGAAAACAAATTACGAAAGACTAAAACACTGCCTCTTGATGCCAAACCATTTATATGCCTGTTTACAAACAGACGTAATATCATCCACCAAATCTCTTCTCTGACACTGGACACACATTTCAAAACCACAGGAACTAAACAGATCAGTGGCTGCTGATTGCTGGGTGTGGGGGAGAATGATTGCTAATGGGTATAGGATTTCTTTTTTGAGTAATAAAAACATTCTACAATTGTGGTTGTACCAATGTGAAAATACTAAAAATTACTGAATTATGCATTTTAAATAGGAAAACTGCATAGTATATGAATTATATCTCTACAACAGAGCTGTTTAAAAACACAGAAAAATATAGATGTCCCTTAAGCAATGAGGATTTGAACTACATGGGTCCACTTACACATGGATTTTTTCAATGAATACTGTAAATGTTTTCTTCTTTTCCTTATGGTTTTCTTAGTAACATTTTCTTTTTTCTAGCTTACTTTAGTTTAAGAACATAATATATAATTTGTATAACACTAAATGTGTGTTAATCAACTGTTTATGTTATCAGTAAGGCTTCCAATCAATACTAGGCTACTAGTTACACCTTGGGGGAGTCAAGGGTTATGTACAGCCGTGGCTGGTGTGGCTCAGTGAGTTGAGCAATGGGCTGTGAACCAAAAAGTCACCAGTTAGATTCACAGTCAGGGCAAAAGCCTGGGTTGTGGGATAGATCCCAGTTGGGGGTGTGTGAGAGGCAACTGACTGATCTTTCTCTCCCTCTTCCCCTCTCTCTAAAAATAAATAACTTCCAGTCAAGATGGCGGCCCAGGCAGACATGGCTCACCCCTTCACGCAACCACATCAAAATTACAACTAAAATATATAATAACCATCACTCAGAACCACCAGAAATTGAGTTGAATGGAAGTCTGACAACTACAGAATTAAAGAAACCACATCCATCCAGACTGGTAGGAGGGGCACAGATGCAAAACATGTTGGTCCCACACCAACTGTGGTGGAAAAATTTGGGAGAGATATCTCAGGAGCAAAGAGTCCCAGCCCCACTCCAGGTCCCATAGTCCAGGGTTCCAGTGCCAGGAAAATACGTCCCCACAACTCCTGGCTGCAAAAACCAGTGGGGATTGATTTGGTGGAGGAAACTGCTGGACTCCAAGCAGTTCCTCTTAAAGATCCCATACACAGACTTACTCAGACTCACCCTCTCTGAACTCCAGCACTAAGGTAGCAGCTTGAAAGGCACCAGTGGTATACAGGGAGGAACTGAAGTATCTGGCATCAAGTCAAGAGCTGGGGGACAGCTTTCTCCCAGACTGAAAGGTGAGCAGAGACCACTGTCCCTTTTCTAAACCTTCCTCCTACAGACCCAGAAAGATATGATGCCATATCTGAGACTACACCAAACTGGCTAACACTGACTGGGGATGGAACTCCAGTTTGATCTCACTGGAGATCCCCAGAGACTCCACCCCACCCAACCAATGGGCCCATCCAAGCTGCTTTTCCATATGAAGGGCTGGTCTTGGCTCATACAACTTCCTGAATCCTATCAAACAAGCAGTAGCTGGTCTCAGTGAGCCGCAGGTCTGAAACTAGCACCTTACATTCACAGCCTGGCTTTGCCTGGGAATCTCCAAGACCGTAACAAGTAGCAGCCATTTCAGAAAGGCAGGGTGGCCCTGGGCAAAACACAAATGGTGGCTGACCTTAGCCTGTGCCTCCTGGGAAACCCCAGGGCCAGTGAACCTAGTTGATAGCTACAGACCATGTCGGAGCATCAGCACTCTGTCCCTGCACAGCTGATCCTCCAGACGGCTGAGGTTGGTGGTAAGTGGTCACAGACAGCCTTTGCAGGTGACTGGCCTGGGTAAATCCCCCGCATTGATCTGCTAACAGCAAGGCTCAACTACAAGAGGAGAGCGTACTCAGCCCACACAAAGGGCACCCTCGAGTCCCATCTTGGGTGATAGGGGAGGCTGTGCCATTGGACCCTACAGGACACCTACTATGTTAGAGCACACTACGAAGACACAGAATCAAAGCAACTCTACTTAATTCATAGAAACACAGGAAAGCTGCCAAAACAAGGAGACAAAGTTACATGGGCCCATATGAAAGAACTCATCAAAACTCCAGAAAAAGAGCTAAACAAAATGGAGATAAGCAATCCATCAGATGCAGAGTTCAAATCACTGGTTGTAAGGATGCTCAAGGAACTTAGTGAGGACCTCAACAGCATAAAAACGATCCACTCAGAAACGAGGGATACACTAATTGAAATAAAACAAAACAATTTACAGGGAAACAACAGTAGGGTGGATGAAGCCAAGAATCAAATCAATGATTTGGAATATAAGGAACCAAAAAACAACCGATCTGAACAAGAAGAAAAAAGAATCCAACAAAAAAAGAGGATAGGGTAAGCAGCCTCTGGGACAACTTCAAGAGGCCCAACATTGCATCATAAGGGTTCCAGAAAAGAGCAAGAAACTGGAAATCTATTTGAAAAAATAGTGAAAGAAAACTTCCCTAATTTGGTGAAGGAAATAGACATGCAAGTCCAGGAGCACATAGATTCTCGAACAAGATGGATGCAAACAGGCCCATTAGTCATTAGTCGTGACTTTAAGTTTAGTCATCAAAACATACGGGTTGTAGTTCTGTGAAAGAATGCCATCGGTAGTTTGATAGGGATCACACTGAATCTGTAGGTTGTTTTGATTAGTGTGGACATTTTAATGATGTTGAGTGTTCCTATCCTTCCATTTATTTGTGTCTTCTTCAATTTATTCCTAGGAGACAGCAGGAAGATTTGAGTTCTGAAAACAGTCACTCTGGCTATGGAGTAAAGTCATTTCTGACTCCTGCCTGAAGTTCTAACCATACCATTCTCAAACTGTTTTCTTTCTACTGGGAATGATGTCTACCTGATGAATTACCACTGCTTCTTCAAAGTGCAGCTCTTCAGTAAGGCCTTTGATGACAACGTACTAGAATTCATCACTCCTCTGTAGCACTTCATTTATATTTTACTTACAGTCACTTATAGCAGTTAACTCACATATATGTCAGTATCTCTAAATCAATCCTTTTCATCCTGGGATAACCATAGGCTTTAACATATTATACAGTAAGCCCTCACCTAACATCATCACTAGGTTCTACAAGTTCACGTGAAACAATGTATAATGACACCAAGTTTACATACCATAGGCTAACTGACATAAATAAGTTAGGTTCTTTAAGGCATCTCATCACTACAATGAAATGATTTTGAATGACATGAAGTCATTCAAGGACCTCCTGTACTGAGTAATTTCTCAACCACTTTATTAACTGAATGCTATATTTTACATTTTTCAGTATTTGTTATGCAAAATCTGCAAGATGTTCTAAGGAAAATTCTGTCATCAAATTAGTATAGGAAATACAAATCTTTTTTCAGTGATTAACAATGCTTGTTAATTTATTAAATATGAAGAAGTCTACAACTAAAGAAACCTGTACTACTTAGTTTCACCCAGCATTTTCCAAACATATTTGGCCATGGAACCCTTTTGGAAGATAACATTTATTAATACACTACTGAAACTATGGGAAATGATGCTAAATGATGGTAGTCATTTTAGAATTCTTCACATTTTAACAAAAGATCTTTTTTAAAAATATTTTAAAGATTTTATTTATTTATTTTTACACAGAGGGGAAGAGACAGAGAAAGAGGAGGAGAGAAACAGCAATGTGTGGCTGCCTCTTACAAACCCCCCAGGCACGTGCCCTGACTGGGAATCCAACCGGGGACCCTTTGGTTCACAGGCCTGTTGTTCAATCCACTAAGCCACAACAGCCAAGGCCAAGAAGGTCATTTTTATTCAGTACTATACTCCAAAGAAATGGGGTTTTTTAGGTGTTTTCTAAAATAATCACGCCATTTGACCATGTGTGGTTTTCACAAGTATTGTGAAAATAATTAGCCAAATTAACAAGGCAATATTAAATTAAATCCTTTGTTCCTAACACTCTCTTCCAAATAAGCCTACCTTTCAGCACTAATCATCTGCTACTAATCAATCACAGCAATCTGTCCTATAAATTATGGATATGTTATCAGAATTATTCTCAATTTAAAGTTCAAGTATTCATTTATAATCAACTGAAGTTGGCAACCAAGATTAAATATTTACCCTTAAAGTGGTAACATTAGCACTACTTTATCTTGTTTGGAAAATCTACTCTATGCACTGAGAAAAATGTATGTAAAATGTAAAAAACACACCTTAACTGGTGCGGCTCAGTGGGTTGGGCATCGTTCCCACAAACTGAAGTTTGCCATTTTGATTTCTGTTCTAAGCATATGCCTGGTCATAACCTGATACAGGCGAGGTCCCCAGCTGGGAGTACGCAAGAGGCAACCAATCGATGTTTCTCTCACACATTGATATCTCTCTCCTCCTCTTTCTCCCTTCCCTTCTCCTCTAAAAATAAATTAAAAAAAAAAAATTAAACATCCAAGCAAAATTATTTTTTACAGGTAATATGCTTGTTTACTTGAAAAGTCCAAGATAGTAAACTGCAATGTATTAGAAAATATACATTGCAGCCCTGGCTGGTGTAATGGATTGAGCTCGGGCTGTGAACCAAAGGGTCACCAGCTCATTTCCCAGTCAGGGCACATGCCTGGGTTGCAGGCCAGATCCCCAGTGAGGGCCACATGAGAGGCAACCACACACTGATGCTTCTCTCACTCTCTTTCTCCCTCCCTTCCCCTCTCTCTAAAAATAAATAAATAAAGCCTTAAAAATTAAAAAGAAAATATACATTTCAATAGAATGATTCTTTATAAAATTCAACATACAAGAAAGCAATAGCACGCCTATGAAATACTGTTAATTAGTTAAAATATAATGGAAAAAATCCAATTCATGATAAAACTACATATAAAAAGTTCTAAAAATAAATAAGAAATATATAAAATCATTATGAAAACAACTACAAAACTTTTCAGAGGGTAAAAGCTGATAATGATACACAAACAGAAAAAAAAACACTATGAAGAACTCATTCTCTTCACAAAATAGGGAAGGTGAGGTTAGGGGAAAAGAGAACCATTACCAAGGAAATCTGGATGAATAAAGGTAAAAAGAATATCTTAGAAAATGTTGACTTCTAATGGTAACAAGAAGAAAAATATGGCCTACCATATATTAAAGGTACAACTAAAATATGTGATACTGGCATGGCAATTAATAGATTTATGAAATGAAATTTTAACTACAAAGTCCAAAGTAGACTTAAGAATTAGAATATGACCAGTAATAATTTAAGGTGAAAAACTTGAATCACCATTTTACGCTTGACACCAAAATAAATTTCAAAGAGAATAAAAACAAATTGAGCCCTGGCCAGTATGACTCAGTTGGCTGGAACACCATCCTATATTCCAAAAGGCTGCAGGTTCAATTCCTGGTCAGGGTACACACCTAAGTTGCGAGTTTGATCTCTGGCAATAAATCAATGTTTGTCTCTTACATTAATGTTTCTCTCTCTGTCTTTCCTGCCCTTTCTTTCTCTCTACAATCAATAAACATATTAAAAATAAAAAAATTAAAACGAAGTGAAAAAATGAAGATACTAGAAGGTAGGAAAGTCTTTTAACCATAAACAGAAACAAACCCTCATGAAAAAGTTGAATTAAAATTGTTTGACTGTCTTTAGGTAAAAACCTAAAGACAATCTGAGAAAATGAGTTTGTATAAATAATATCAATGATTAATACCTTACTTATAAAGCAGTCTTAGAATCCACTGAAGAGTAGCACCAAAATAAAAATGATAAAAACCCACAAACAACCACTAAACATTCCATCTCATGTGAAGTTAAAATTGAAATGAAATACCATTTGCACTGGCCAGGTAGCTCAGTTGGTTAGAGCGTTTTCCTGATACGCTGAGGATGCAGGTTCAGTCCCTGGTCAGGACACATACAAGCATCAACCAATGAATGCATAAATAAATAGAACAACAAATCGATATTTCTCTCTCTGCCCCTCTCTAAAATCAATAAATAAAATTTTATTAAAAATGAGATACTATTTTCTCTCAGACTAGCAAAGACACAAATAAGTGGATAGATATAGAAATTCTATTTGTTTTTAAATCTAATGCATCTAGGAAATTTCTCATTATACAATGATCTATTTCACTCGTTATAGTGACTGCAGAGTCTTTTATTGTATTGTATTATGTTAATGGACACTTCGTGGCTTCTAGCTTTTTATCCAATTATAGTTATCATTGTACATATAAGTTGGTTTATATATGTCAGTATGTGTATGTGAGCGTACGTGCATGATCATACATATATGACCAATTCCCAGTAGAATCATGAAATTAAAGGGCACAAGCACTTAAATTTTTTATAGATATTACCAAACTGCACACCAAAAGTATTCCTCCATATATCTCAATATGGTGAATTCTTACTGTTTCTCAAGAACTTCTCTAACAACATGGTATGTTTTTTCCTCATCTTTCTCAATTTGATAAGTAAAAACTGTTACCACCTTACTGTTAAATTTCAAATTTATTTCATTTTTTAAATTCTGAAGAATAATCTTTCCATATAGTTATTAACCATCTGCGATTCTTATTTCTATCAACTACCTCACTATGGAGCTTTTTAGATGACCTAAAGCAAAGGTTCCCAAACCATTATAATTAGTGATTAACACTTATCAAGAACCTTGCCCTCTCTCTAGCACTGTTTTCAACTTTTAAACAGACTGAATTCAATTTAGCCTCCCTGAAGTTTCATCAAGTATTGTTAATACCGCTACTTTATAAATGAAGACATGAAGGTATTAAGAGGTTGAGGGGACACATACACACCTCTACACACAGCTCTGAAAAAGGCTTCCCAGAAAAAAGCCTAAATGTATGACTCTCCAAAATCTGGCCTGTACTGCTTTGTTTCCTGCCTTCACGTTCCCATTACACCCCCATCCAAAAAGCAAATGTTCTAGCTATTATGAATGACCTGTAGTTCACCCAATCTCTCAGGCAGTTTTATGCCTCTGGACCATTGTGCACCATGCTCAAGCATTTCCAATCTTAATTCAATAGTAAACGCCTACTCAGATTTTGTGACTGAGCTAAAGTTACAACTCTTTAATAATGCCATCTCACACAACCCACACACCCAACTTCCTAAACAAGGGACAATTCACAACTCCCTTTCTCAGCACTACTACGGCAGATTTATCCATTATAACCACTATAGAATTTTACTCCAAAGTTGAGGGTGGTATAAGGCAGTGATTTTCCACCTTTTTCATCTCATGGCACATATAAACTAATTACTAAACTTCTGTAGCACACGAAAAAATATTTTTTGCCAATCTAACCAAAAAAATAGGTATAATTTTCATTCATTCACACCAGACAGCTAATGTTCGTTTCGCTACTGTCATTTTTTACTTGCCAAACTAAGGGAAAAGAGGTTAGTGCCCCTAACTAAATAGTCAGGTATTGCATGTTTGAAAAATTCTTGCAGCACACCTGTTGAACATCTTTGAATATCTTTATAGAATCAAGTACCCAAACACATTTCTGAAGTTGTACCATGAAGTATTCTATTTTTCTGGTAGCTCTATCTGCTAACAAATAACCGTGGCTATGAAAACATTAAGTTTTAACTCCATTTTGGAGACTATCTAAAAAAGGAATCAATTTAAAAAGCCAGTTTTTATACAAAAGTCATTAGAGTTATACAAAAATGAAAAACAATCTAGTTTCTCTCAACAGAACCCTAATTACATGAAGATTCTGTAAAGGATTAGAAATATTTCTCATAGCAGAAGACAGGTTCAAGTGTATCTGAGTCTAGAGAGATTTTTTTGTTTACTCCTTATTGCTGCAAGCGTAGTACCTACATAAACACCCAACACATAACAGAAGTTCAATAAATGTTTGCTAAATAAAAGAATTACTATAATTAGTTAATAATTTAAAACTTATCTATATTAAAAACTTAATCATCCTAGAGTATATTTTTAAAATTTTCAACAATTTCACCCTGGCTGGGCAGCAGTTTGTTGCAGCATTTCCCATATAACAAAATGGTTGAGAGTTCAATCCCCAGTCAGGAAGTATACGGGAGGCAACGGATTGATATTTGTCTCTCACATTGATGTTTCTCTCTCCCTCCCTCTCTAAAATCAATTAAAAAATCTTTAGGTGAGGATTAAAAAGTATTTTTGCAGAAATCTCGAAGATTAAGCGGAAGCTTCAAACAGTTTTAATGTCTGCAATAGACCACACTCCAAATTAAATATCCAATCATCTTCCTCACTCCCACAATAATGCTAGTCCTTGCCTATTACTACTTCCATTCAAACATCCTCTATTTACACTTTCAAGTTTATTCATACTAATGATCTTTATCATCATTATATCAAGTTGAAAAATATCCTAGTTGTTATGGAAAACATATTATTTTATAAAGGCAGCACTCACATTGCATTATAGTGCAGGATTATAAAAATAATCCTGAAGCTGAAATCAACAGAAAAAGCAATCTTACCAAAGGGCAAAGATTGCAACTGTTCTGTGATCTTTAAGATTTTTATCAAAACATTTAGCCCAGCCAAAATGGAGGTGTAGGTGGACACACTGTGTCCATAAAGGACAACAAAGATTTAGAAACAAGAAAACAACCAGAACTGATAGAAAATAGGACTGTACTAAAGTCCAACAACCATTCATCCAGACCGATGAACAAATGAAGGCTACAGTAAGTGAAATGAAGAAAAACGTACAGGGAACCAATAGAGATGGGAAGAAAACTGGGACTCAAATCAATGGAGTGGGCCAGAAGGAAGAAACAAACAATCAAACAAAAGAAGAAAGAAACTAGAGTTCAAAAAAATGAGGAGAGGCCTAGGAACCTCTTTAAACGTCCCAACATCCGAATTATAGGGGTACCAGAAGGGGAAGAAGAGCAACAAGTGGAAAACTTATCTGAACAAATATTAAGGGAGAACTTCCCCAATCTGGCAAAGGAAATAGACTACCAGGAAGTCCAGGAAGCTCTGAGAGTCCCAAAGAAGTTGGACCCCAGGAGGAACACATCAAGGCACATCAGAATTCCATTAGCCAAGATTAAAATGAAGGAGAGAATTCTAGAAGCAGCAAGGGATAAGGGGATAGTCACCTACAAAGGAGTTCCCATCAGGCTGTAAGCTGATTTCTCAAGAGAGACCTTACAGGTAAGAAGGGGCTGGAAAGAAGTATTCCAAGACATGAAAGGCAAGGACCTACATCCAAGATGGGTCTATCCAGCAAAGCTGTCATTTAGAATGGAAGGGAAGATAAAGGGCTTCTCAGATAAGGACAAGTTGAAGGAGTTCATCATTACCAAGCCCTTATTATATGAAATGTTAAAGGGACTTATCTAAGAAAAAGAAGATAAAAAATATGAACAGTAAAATGACAGCAAACTCAGTTATTAACAACCACATCTAAAACAAAAGCAAACTAAGCAAACAGCCAGAACAGGAACAGAACCACAGAAATGGAGATCCCATGGAGAGTTAGCAACAGGTGAGTGGGAGGAGGAGAGAGGGGAAAAGGTACAGAGAATAAGTAGCATAGACGGTAGGTAGAAAATAGACAGGGGGAGGGCAAGAATAGTGTGGGAAATGTAGAAGCTAAGAACATATGACACATGGACATGAACTAAAGAGGGGGAATGTGGGTGGGAGGGGGTGTGCAGGGTGGAGGGGAATTAAGGGGGGAAATGGGACAACTGTAATAGCAAAATCAGTAAAATATATTTAAAAAAGATTTTTATCAAAACATTTAAAAACTCTTACTATCAGCTGTAAATATATAAGAAAATTAAAAATACTATGTAGTTAATATTTACTATTTTATAATTTAAAACATAAGAAACTTTGAGAATCAAACTGTTTTATTTCTTTGTAAAACAGCTTAAACATTAAGAGTACACAGGGCTTACCACCTTCTTTTCCTCAGATAACTTATGATATGGAATTGAGTATCTTTTCCATGCCTTTACAAACTGTCATAATTCTTTTCCAGTTTGGTTCGGCTTTCAACATTTTACCCTCTGATCTTCTGATCTATTTCCAAGAGTTCCTTTAACATTAAAATTTTTGCCAGGAGTCAATTCCTCTATAACATCTTCGACCTTTCTGTCACAAACACTTTCCTCATTTATACTGATAAATTCACCGTTACTAAGTTCCTCAGACTTCTTATCTATACTCTCCCCTTTGTGACCACTTCAGGATCCTGTATCTTTCTATAAAAATTTTTTAAATTGAATTTATTGGGGTGAAAATATTGGTTAATAAAATTATGTTTCAGGTATACAATTCTACATTACATCATCTGTAATAATATTATGTGTTCACCAAAGTCAATTCTCCTTCCAATACAATTTATCCCTCTTTATAGTCTACCTCCTTCTACCCCGCCTTTCCCACTGATAATCACCATACTGTTGTCTGCGTGTCTTTTGTATTGATTTTTTTTACTCCATTTCATTCTTTTTTTACTCTATTTCTGCTCTTTATTTCATTAATTTCATGATAGTTATTATTTCATTTCTTCTACTCATTTTGGGCTTATGTTTTTTGGGTTTTTCCCCTAGTTCCTGTAAGTCTAAAGTTAGATTGTTTGAGATTTTCTTTTGTTTCTTGAGATAGGACTAATGCTATGAATTTCCCTCAGGACTGTTTTCACTATATCTCATAGACTTTGGGTGGTTATGTTCTTTTTCATTTGTGTCAAGACATCTTTTGATAATATTCTTGATCTCATTCTTAAAGTATTTATTGTTTAGTTACATGTTACTTAGCTTCCATGTCTTTCTGTGTTTTTAATTTTCTCCTTGATTTCTAGTTTCATTCCATTATGGTCAGAGAAGATGCCTGATAGGATTTCAATCTTATTAAACTTACTGAAACTCGTTTTTGTGTCCCAAAATGTTCTACGTACACTTGGGATAAAATGCTCTGAAGTTACCAATTATATCTACCTCATCTAGTGTGTCATTTAAGGTTACTGTTTCCTTACTGATTTTCTGTCTGGAACATTTATCTACTGATGTCAATGGGGTTTTAAAATTCCCTACTATGACTATATTATCTCTCTCCCTTTATGTCCACCAAGACTCAAGATTGGCTTTCTATATTTAGGTGCTCCTATGTTAGGTACATAAATGTTTACAAGGGTTATATCCTCTTATTAGACTGAACTCCTCAGCATTATGTTATGTCCTTTGTCTCATTATGGCTTTTTTGCAGTCTATTTTGTCTGATACAAGTATTGCTACCCCAGCTTTTTTTCATTTCCACTTTCATGAAATATCTTTTCGATCCATTGACTATTAATCTGTATCTCTCATACTGAAGTGTGTCTCTTAGTATATACACAAACATACGTAATAAGACTATATATACACTAAGACATATATATATATATATATATATATATATATATATATATGTCTTTTCTTATCCCTTCTGCTACCGTTTTGATGAGAGCATTTAAGATATTTACTTTTACAGTGATTATTGATAGGTACGTATTCACTCCCACTTTATTCTTTATAACTACGTACCTGTTTTCTTCTTCTTCTTCTTCTTAAAGTACCTTTAACATTTCTTCTTATACTGGTTAGGTGGTATCAAACTCCTTTAGATTTTACTTGCTTGTGAAGCTCTTTATTGCTTTCAATTTTAAATGGTAGCCTTGATGGGAAGAGTAGCCTGGACTGTGGGTCACTGCTTTTCATCATTTGGAATATTTCATGCCAATCCTTTCTGGCCTGAAATTTTTCTGTTGAGAAATCAGCTGACAGTCTTATGGGTGCTCCCTTAGGTAACCAGCTGTCTCTCTTGCTTTTAAGAGTCTCTTTGCGAGCTTCCAGCCAAGATGGAGGCGTAGGTGAACACACTGTGCCTCCTCTCACAACCAAAATTAAGGACAACAAATATTTAGAAACAAGAAAACCACCAGAGCTAATAGAAAACTGAACTGTACGGAAGTCCAACAACCATTCATCCAGACCAGTAAGAGGGGCAGAGTTGCAGCAGGAAGAAGTAGAGGTGCGGACCCAGGAACGCATGCAGCAGTGGCTGGTGGTTCACAAGCATGCAGGTGGTGGCAGACCCCAAGCCCACAGGCAGCGGCTGGCGGACCCCACGCACAGGGTGGCAACTGTGCAGACCCAGTGAGGCTGCGCAAGGCAGCTGGCTGATCAGGTGGTCTCACATTCATGCGTGCAGCTAATCCAGGCGAAGGGGAAGCGGCAGAAGGGACTGGAATACAGGAGAGAGCAGAGCAGGCGCCATTGTTCCCGCTCAGACCCCGCCCCCACATACAGCGTCACAACCCAGAGACTGGGCTGCCCCACACTGGGGAACACCTAAGGCCCCACCCCTCACTACGTAACAGCGAGACCAGACCAAAAACAAAACAAAACAAAACAAAACAAAACAAAACACCAAAAAAGGCTTAAACTGAAGAAAAAATCAAAGCTCCAGAGCCAATTCCTTTAAGCCATGAAGAGATAGTCAACCTATCAGATGCACAGTTCAAAGCCCTGGTGATCAGGATGCTCACAGAATTGGTTGATTTTGCTCACAAATTAGACGAACAAATGCAGGCTACAATACATGAAATGAAGGAAGACCCATGGGGAACCAATAGAGATGGGAGGAAAACTGGGACCAAATCAATGGGGTGGACCTGAAGGAAGAAACAACCAAACAGAAAACAAGAAAGAAACAAGAATACAAAAAAAATGAGATGCTTAGGAAACTCCGGGACATCTTTAAACGTCCCAATATCCAAATCATAAGGGTACCAGAAGGGGAAGAAGAAGAGCAACAAGTGGAAAACTTATTGGAACAAATAATAAAGGAGAACTTCCCCAATCTGGCAAAGGAAATAGACTACCAGGAAGTCCAGGAAGCTCAGAGTCCCAAAGAAGGTGGACCCAAGGAGGAACATGCCAAGGCACATTGTAATTCCATTAGGCAAGATTAGAAGCAGCAAGGGATAAGGGGACAGTCTCCTACAAAAGAGTTCCCATCAGATTGTCAGCTGATTTCTTACGAGAGACCTTACAGGCAAAAAGGGGCTGGAAAGAAGTATTTAAAGTCTTGAAAGGCAAGGACCTACATTCAAAATTGCTCTATCCAGCAAAGCTGTCATTTAGAATGGAAGGCAAGATGAAGTGCTTCTCAGATAAGGTCAAGTTCAAGGAGTTCATCATCACCAAGCCCTTATTACATGAAATGTTAAAGGGACTTATCTAAGAAAAAGAAGATAAAAAATAGGACAGTGAAAATACGGCAAACTCACAGATATTAATAACCACACCTAAAACAAAAGCAAACAACTAGAACAGGAACAGAACCACAGAAATAGAGATCACATGGAGGGTTAGCAACAGGGGAGTGGGAGGAGGAGAGAGGGGGAAAAGGTACAGAGAATAAGTAGCATAGATTGTGAGTAGAAAATAGGGGGAGGGCAAGAATAGTGTGGGAAGTGTAGAAGCTAAAGAACTTATGACACATGGACATGAACTAAAGTGGGGGAATGTGGGTCGGAGGGGGTGTGCAGGGTGGAGGGGAATGATGGGGGAGAAATGGGACAACTGTAATAGCATAATCAATAAAATATATTAAAATAAGAAAAAAGAGTCTTTGCTATTTTAATTGTAGTATGTCTTGATTTAGGCCTATTTGTGTTTATACTGTTTGGGACTCTCTGGGCTCCCCAAATTTATGTATATTTTTCTTTCACCATCATAGGGAAGTTTTCAGTCATTATTTTTTCAAATAGGTTCTCGATCCCTTGCTCTCCCTCTTCTCCGTCTTGTACCCCTATGACAAGGATGTTGTTACACTTCATTATGTCACAAAGGACCCTTAAAATATCTTCATTTTTAAGGTTTTTTTTCCCCCTGCTCTGGTTAGATGTTTACAGCTAGCTACCTTGTCTTTCGAACCACTGATGTGATCCTCTGCTTCATTCAACCTGCTGTTGATTCCTTCTATTGTATTCATTTCATGTATTGTTTTCTTCATTTCTGACTCATCCTTCATAGTTTCTATGCCCTTTTTCAAGTTGTTGAGCATCCTTATAACCACTACTGCGAACTCTACGTCTGATAAATTCCTGGCCTCCATTTCATTTAGCTTTTTCTGGAGAATTTTCCAGTTCTTTCATTTGAGGCCTATTTTTTTTTTAATTAATTTTTTTTTTTTTTGGTTATTTATTTATCTTTAGAGGGGAAGGGTAGGAGAGAGGGAGAGGGAGAGAAATATCAATGTATGGTTGCCTCTCGTGTGTCCCCCTGCTGGGAACTGGCCTGCAACCCAGGCATGTGCCCTGACTGGGAATCGAACCTCGATCCTCTGGTTCGCAGGCCCGCGCTCAATCCACTGAGCTACACCAGCCAGGGCTGAGGCCTATTTCTTTGTCTCCCCATTTCTGCTGCTTGTTTGTATTTGTTTCTTTGTATTAGGTAGATCTGCTAGGACTCCGTCTTAGCAGGGTGGTCTTATGTACTAGGTATCCTTATGAGACCCAGTGCTGCAGTCTCCTTGATCACCTGAGCTGTGTGTTCCAGTAATGACCCTTGTGTAGGGCCCCTCTATTGTAACTGAGTCTTCACTGCTATTGGCCTATTCATGTGTGAGGTCAACCCTCAGGCTGACTGACCGTGACAGTGTATAAGCTGCTGTGCAGTACTGACCTCACAAAGTGAAATTAACCTCAGCAGGGTCTGGTGCCTGCCAAAATCTCCCTTTGGACATGACGCTTGTGATACTGCTCTGATGTTATCTAAAGCTGACCACTGGGTGTGTTGGATCTGGAGCCTCTTGGTGTGGAGCCTCTTATGAGTGACTCTGGTGCAGGCCAACGTCAGATGCTGACTGAGACTGGCCCTGGCAACCTGTTTTGAGCTACAAAGCAATTCAAAGTTTATGGCTGCCTCCGCTGGGCCTCAATGTGCATGAGAAGAACCAAGCTGTGCACCAAGTCAGGCTTTTACCAGGACCAGAACCAGGGGAAGGTCAGCAGACGTCCAAAGCACCCCAAGATCTACCTGTGCCTGCCTCAACCTGCTGGCTGCCTGATAGGCTCAGTCACTGAAAAAGCTTCTGTGGTAATCAAGTTGCATGAGGTAGGTTCTCAGTGAGTCACAAGGTAGGGGCAAGCGCTATTCACCAGACTGGTACAGGTTCAAATTCAGTGCTAGTGCTTGGTCTAAGGCCACTCAGCAAATGTCCCTGGGTATAATGGGTCTAGCTGCCACTGCCAGATGCCCACAGACCTCTGAGATGGGGTGAGGTCTGAGGGAGTTGTCAGGGCGAGGGCAGTAGAGTTTATCAGACCCAAATAGACAAAGATTTGGCCCTGTGAAGCGAGGGTTCTTCAGTGATTTAGCATCCAACTGAAAACTGGCCCTGTCCTAGAGCTACACAACTCAAGTCTGTCCTAGATTCTGCCAAAAGCCCAAGCTCAACAAAGTGAGGCAATGATGATTCCACAGGGTAGGCCTATTGCATTCTCCCAGGCTGATGCCATGAGTAGAGTAGTGCTCCACTGAAGAAAATGATGTTAGTTCAGGGATGAAGGAGAGTGACTCAGCATAGGAGCCCCAGTGGTTATCCCCTCGACTCTCTCCCCAGAGCTACAAATCCCAGTCTCTCCTCATATGACTCCAGTACACTCCACCCTCTCTCCACCACAGCACAGGGTGAATGTCTGTGAATGAGATTTTGTGTGTTAGCCCTTTAAGACAGTGCTTATGTCTTTAGCTGACTCCCTTCTCTCCCTGTCAGACAGAATCCCAACTGATTTTCACAGCCAGATGTTATGTGGGCACCTCTTCCAGTTCTGGTGCCTCAGCATGGGGTTGAGACTTCACACTCCTCATCTAAGGTTTGCAGCTAAGATATCCCTCTGGAGCCTACTGTGGGAGCGGGCCCAGCAGTTTTTCCTTCTCCACCCATCCTACCAGACTTAATGTGGCTTCTTCTGTGAATCCTTGGTTATAAGACTTCTATTCAGCCAGTCTTCAGTTGATTATTCACATTGTTTGTTCTACACTTTAGCTGTAATTCCAGTTTGGTCCTGGAAAGAGGTGAGTGTAACATCCACCTTATCACCCATCATCTTGGGTCTCTCCACATAAGTTATGGATGGGATCACCTTGCAAAACAGACCTACCCTACATTAATTAGTTGATTATTATATAATTACTTGCTCAATTAATCTTTGAAATCTGATGCAAGTTCACAATAGCAACCCTATCTGCTCTAATAGCTTAATTCATGTTGATTCTGGAAAAGGAATGAAGGAATGAAGGAATGAAGGAATGAAGGAAGGAAGGAAGGAAGGAAGGAAGGAAGGAAACAGCCTTTATTGGCAATAAAAAGTTCTTCAGTCTTCTTGTAATTAAGTGTTCTTTTTTCAATGCAGCAACTAAATTCAGTGCTTTGGCATGAATGCTAGTCAAACTGAGACCTATTCCTGTTACAATTTACAGTAAATAATGTTGAAAACATGTTTGGTTTTGTTTAATAACAGTTCTTTATTTCATGGATTCAGATACAGAGCAGACGATCATGTTCCCTGACATTTCACGATCACATTCAATAAGAGCCTGTTAATGTATTCCTCAACACTCTAATTCTAAGGGGCTTCCTTTGAATCCCTTTTCAAAGCCTTGCACAAGGAAGAGGTTAAGTACCAGTATAAAAGACTGTTGTTAACAGTTTTATTTCACCATCTTCATCATCAATACACATGCAGTTTCTTCCTTCTATGTACATGACATTGATAAATGGGTGCTACACTCTGCCTACGGTACAAAGTTTATAAATACAATATACCAATACAAAGTTGAAGCCATTAAAGAGTGTAGTAACAACTAGGAGATAATTAAATTTGTAATATTGATGAAATCCATGAGGGAGGTTCAGAAACAACACATAAACTCAAACACTAACTGTTTCACTTGGGAAGGAGTGAAAGAAGAACTTTTTATGTGCTGCTAAAGAGTTTTCTAAGTTACTCCAAGTTTACTTTCTTTCTGCTATCTTTAAATACTGCAAAGCACTGTGAGTAGCATCACTCTGTGCATTGCCACAGGAGATCCCAGAGCCATGACAGACTGCGATGAAACTGGCAGACTGTTCAGTGAGACACTGATACTGCCCGTTGGCACTCTGTTCTATATCTAAGTATGTTCTATTAAAACTCTGTTCCTTGGCAATTTCACTAAGCAGTTGGATGTAATCTGTATTTAGAATACTAGGTTGCTTGATCTTTTCACCAGGAGAATTCTTCAAGGAATGCCAAGTACATCCTGAAGAATATCCTACTATATTTGTTAAAGAAATGTGGTTCTCTGGAGAAATATTACTGAATTTGGCAAGAAATTTCACAGCAGCATTTCTCTTAGCTTGTTTTTATGATGCTCCCTTTCCAGTTTCCATAAATGATTCCAGCCTGCAAATTGTGGTATATTCTCTCTTATAAGCAGATCCTCCCTCCTGGGAAAGGGTATATTCAGGAAGTCTCCAGCCATAATGAATAGCCTATAATATAATTTATCCTATAATAAACCAACAGGATTAAGCTAGTTCTTTGGTTGTTTGGAAGGGAAGGCATTAAGGGGTTAGGTAGGACCTGCAAAGCAAATACTTGCACTGGCTTTCAAATGTTTATGGAAGCCTCTGAAGCTCTATGTTTAGCCAGGTTCTTACTTGTATCTTCACTTGTGCAGATTATGTTACCAATGGTTACTCTGAAGGTGAAAGTGGGTGTGTATATTTGCATATTGGATCTTTCACATCCATGAACAGGGATGGTCTTGATCTTCATGCCATATTCGTGTAACACCTGAATCGGTGTCTTCCCCGGTTTAGCCCTAATCATCTTCCCCAAACAGAAGGTCCCGTTGTCCTCACACTCCAGTGGCAGGGCCTCATTGCGATGCCAGCTCTGGGACATGGCAAGAAAGGCTTGGTGGTGGGAAGAAGAGCTGTGCTGATCGACATCCTGGCTCCTTAGGGCGGTCGTCCTGAGAGAAGCACTCCAAAGCTACCGCCACCGCCACCACCTACTCTTGCCCAACTCCTCCCTTTCTCCGACCCCCAAGTTCTCTGCTTCCCTGCGTCCCTCTAGCAAAGGGGGCAGGCAGGGGCCGACTTTTCTTGTTTTTTATATTCATCTGACACTTTGATACAATTCAAACCACACCTTCATTTAGGGAAGCCCAACTCTTCTCCTACCTTAATTTACCTGTGGCTATTTTCAAATCCGTGACATTCCACTTTTCAGATCTAATTTTATCACTTTTCATTTCTTTGCTACACTTTCATCTTTGTTGGTCAACTCTCCTTTGATTATCCTGTTTTATAAAATGTCACATGAGTTTGCCATCGGGAGACAAGGAGGTTAACAAAACTGCACACTTTGCTGTCTTGCAAGAAATGCATAAGAGATGTACAGTGACCAATCTCCAACAGACTTTGAGAGAAGTAAGGTCATTGGTCACTGATCATGTTAAAACATCTGTTAATTACATGGTGAGTTGTAAACTAAAGAGCTAGTATTGAAGTTTACATAGTACACAATTACAGTTAACATATCATGGTAAATGGCATCTGCATTTTGTTGTTAGAGGACTGGCATGTTATTTAACTAAATTGTGGCAACTGAAATTCAAGTATATTAGAAGCCTGAAAAGTGAGAACTGACTGTAAATAGAAAAACATTAGCTGAAAAATATTTCCTGTAAAATATGTAATATGTCTCAAGAAAGACTGTTAATATCAATACTGTTCTGCTCCTAATTCACTAACAGACATGAAGCAGGAAACATAACTCCTTCGTAGCTCAAATAAAATTAATAAAGCTGGTTTATAAAATTCTAAAACTCCTTTCCAAATTCTCAGACTTCAAGATCACAGTTCACTTCAAACTATGTATAAATTAAGAATTCAAACTAGTTTAATCAAGACTGAAAACTTGATAAGGACAGTAAAAAGGAGATCTCATACTCTCTTCATAGCTTTATTTCCTAACTAAATGACTTTTTAAGATATTAACAACTCTCCCTTTAAGTGGAATCAAACCCATCATTTTTCACAATTTTACTCATTTCAAAACTTATGTAAAGTTACTTAAAATAATTATTTCCACTGAAATTAACTTGACATGAAACTAAAAATTAATAAGCTTGATTTTTCCATCAAAACAAGAATGGATATTCATCAACTTACTATAGGTAAACTTAGCATTTGTAATTCATATTTCATGTGCTGTCACTTTATTAATAGTACTATTTAAATGCTACCTAGAATAAAAACCAAAGTTCTAACTAGGAGCAGTTAAGCTGGATTTTACAAATCTTTAATTCTATAAAATGAAGCAACTTCATTAAGTTCAGAAGTAAACTGAACAAGGCCATTAGAAATGTATTATTAAAGACACAAAGAACATATCACACTTAAATGTTAAATTTACATTACATACTTTAATGGAAAAAAAATTCCTGAGATAGCTACAAAAACCTAATAAAAATAAGTGTCAAAACTTATCACCACATAGAGAGTAGAGATGCTCAGTCACTGCTGAGAAAATAGCTTCAAACAAAAATCAGATTCAGCTGTGAAGTTATCAACCTAAAACGACTTCTTTCCACAACAGCTAAGAAAAGATTTACCTTATTTTTCGGACTATAAGATGCACCCCCCCGGAAATTTGGGAGGAGCAGGTGTGCATCTCATAGTCTGAATGTAGCTTACCTGGCTCGCTGGGGAGGGGGGGTGCGGGCAGCAGGCAGCCTATGTTATTTATGTTATTAAATATTTTACAACATTTTTTGCTTCCTATTTTTTTCCTATTTTCCTCCTCTAAAACCTGGGTACATCTTATGGTCTGAAATACTCGGTAAGCTATCCAGGCATAAAAATGAAAAAGTCATCTTTTGGGTTTTTGGGGTTTTTTTGAAAGATTTTTATTTCTTTTAGACAGAGGGGAAGGGAGGGAGAAAGGAAGAGAAACATCAATGTGTGGTTGCTTCTCACGCACCCCCTACTGGGGACCCAGCCAGCAACTTAGGCATGTGCCCTGACTGGGAATTGAACTGGCAACCCTTTGGTTCACAGGCTGGCACTCAATCCAGAGTCACACCAGCATGGGGAAAAGAAGTCATCTTTGAATACATGAATAATGTTGCCCTTTTAATCTGAAAGTGTAGAAGGCTGTATTTACCCTTAAACATAAACTATGAGAAAGAAGGAAAATATATGTTCCCATGATTCTTCATACTATGTTTAGAAACTAATAAACTACACTTTTGTCTCCCAGTCTTCCATTCTAAAATGATGTATAAATTGGGTTACTAGTTTGGAAAACCAGGAACATTTGTAATAAATCCACGATGTTCCTTAAGAAAAATATTCTCAGTTCTTCCTAAAATCTATAGCAAATATGAACTATAAATTATAAAACTTATAACAAGTAAAACACTCATTCAATTACTTAAGAAATGAAAAAGAAAACTAGATGTATAATCAGGGCCATGTATTCCCAGCCTTGAATGATTTCTGACTTTATCATATGGCTAATGGAAAGCCACTGAAGAATTTAGAAGCAGAGGAGTAAGATGACTGCATTAAAGATTTTAAAAGATCACCCTGGAACAATTTGTGTCAAAAAGTAAGAAAAAACTAACAAACTGATATATTAAAAAAGCAAGGAAAAAAACTATGTTGAAGAAGATCCCATGGGCTGAATACAGGATAATTTGATCAAAATAAATAATAACAACAAATGAATAATAATACACTCATTTAAGAATCAGTAAGACCACACCGATACTAAAAAATAAATAAGCACACACAGAAGTAAAATATAAAACGAAGGCTTAAGACAGCATGAGGAGAAGAAAGGAGATGAAAGAAAGAATCTCCTTTCTGTCCAGAGGTCTGTCCAGAAAGTATCCAGCTACACACTGTGAAAAAGAGGCATTTATTGAAGAAGATACAAGAAACACTGTACATAGGGCAATGAAGTCTTGGTCCCCTTAAAGTAGGCACCTTGGGACCTCACACAGTTTCCCCAATCACCATCAGCTGGCCTGACATATTTTTCTGAATCTCATCAATGACAGTGTGAAATCTCTCCCATTTTAAAAATGATTTTAGTTTTGGGAAAAGCCAGAAGTCACAGGGCACCAAATCTGGGTTGTAGTGGAGCAGAGTCACCTGGGTGATTTGATGTTTCACCAAAAAACTCTCCACAAGACAAGATGCATGAATGGGTGCACTGTTGTGATGAAGCTGCCAATCGCCAGTTGCCCATAGCTGCAGCCTTCTGAATCAGCCAAACAGTTTCTGTAGAGGAATGTTGAAGCTTCCCCCCACCCCCCATGAACTATTACAGCGAGACCGTCATTGTTCACGCATGCACATACCAGTCCACTCTCTGGCTGTCAGGTTACATAGATGTCGCACAAATTGTTCCTGCTATATTAACCAATGGTTGGACTTTTTTCCAGACAGACTTCATATACTGTTGTAAAGGATAACAAATGATACAATTATTAAAGGTGATAACTTAAAAATTCATGTTGTAAATTCTAGGGCAACCTCTAAAAAATACACCACACAAAGTACACGTAAACACTCAAAATGCAACAGTAAATCGGATGCAACCAAATTATGGTAAGAGAGGAACACAATAAATGAGATAAATAAAAACAAAAATGCCACTTTGGCAGCAAAGATACTAAAAAACTGTTAACATGACCCCTATGTAAGGATGATCACCAACACCCCCCAAAACAAATAACCCACCTGAAACTAATATAATATGGAATGTCAACTGTCACTGAAAATTTTTATGTTTTATTTTTTTTAAGGAAAGGCAGACCGAGGCATGCAGTGCCTCCTTTGGGTGTGTCTGGAGCCTTGGAAGACTGACTACCCTATGTTCTCCTACAAATAGGACTTGAGAGCTTGTTTATAGGTTCTAGCAGGAAAATGCAATTACTCATATACCTTTGACAAAAGAACAGCCCTCTCCTCTACTGGGGAAAGTCCTCCTCTTCAAGACCAAGTATGCAGCTTCAGGAAGGAAACACATAAAGTGGTGAGAGAGGAAGGGGACGTATGCCTCACCAGCCAGATCAGCCAAATCAACCCTGAGACAATGGTGTAACAAATGTCGCAGCCCAGTATAAATGGACATGGAGAACATTAACTACGTGAAATAAGCCAGTCAGGGAAAGACAAATACCATATGTGGAATCTAATGAACAAACTGAATAAGGAAATTGAAGACAGACTCACAGATCGAGTGCAAAATGACAGCTAGTGAGGGGGAAGGTTAGGGGGTGGAGTGATTGAGCAAAAAGAAAAAAGGATTCATGGATGTGAACAATATGGTGATTGCCAGGGGAAAGGAAGTATAAAGGGACTAAATGGTAACAGGAAAAAAAATAAAGATTAGAAAAATATAATAAAGATTAAAAAGATAAAATAAATAATAAATAGTAAATGTCACAGCCAAATTGCCCTCATATCCAATAAAAAAAAATTTTTTTAATACCAGGATAGAAGACATAAACCCAACTATAGAAGTAATTACATCAAATCTCAATGGAAGAAACACAACAATTAAAAAGTATCAGACTAGGAAAAGAGATGAGACCCAACTATATGGCATTATAAGAAAAACATTTTAAATATACAGACAGACACAGATTCCTTGAAAGTAAAATGGGAGAGGGAAACACATACCATTCACATACTAAGCAGAACAAACCTGATGTAACTATATTAATGTCAGAAAAAAAATGTTCAAGGAGAAGAAATATTACAAAAAGTCATTTAGTAATGATCATGAACAAGATGATTCTAAATATATGAGAACTAATTAACACAACTTTGAAATATATGAAGCAAAAAAACAGAACTAAAGTGATAAACATTATGTCTCCAAATGTCACTGCAGATTTATAGCTCTGTCAATAGTTTCAGAACAAGGAGGCAAAACAAAAACTAAGACACAGTAAATTTTCACAACACTATCAACTAACTTTACCTAAGTATTATTCCTAAAAAAACATACAACTGTATAGTACATACTTCCTTTTTTAAAGATTTTATTTATTTTTAGAGATAGGGTAAGAAAGGGAGAAAGACAAAAACATCAATCTATAAGAGAAACATTGATAGGTAGCCTCATACGCCCCCAGCCCAGGAACGTGCCTGCAACCCAGGCATGTGCCTTAACCGGGAATCGAACCAGTGATCTTTTGTTTCACAGGCCAACATTTAATCCCAGATTAAATGGGATTAAATGTTGGCCACACCAGCCAGGGTGGTTTGTTTTTCTTTTTTAAGATTTTTTAAAATTTATTTTTAGAGATAGGGGAAGGGAAAAGGAAGAGAAGGGGAGGAAACAGTACATACTTTTTTTTAAGTGTACATAGAGCAAGCACCAAGATATACCGCATGCTAAACCATAAAAAAGCATCAACAGAAATAAAGTAATTGAAATAAGCAGAGGAACTTTGACAAGATGGCGGCACAGGTAAACATAGCTCACCTCCTTGCACAACCACATCAAAATTACAACTAAATTACAAAACTACCATCATTCAAAATCATCAGAAACTGAGCTGAATGGAAGTCCTACAATTATGAAATTAAAGAAAAAACTACAATATGACTGGTAGTAGAGGTGGAGACACAGAACGGGCTGGTCCCACACCCATGAGTTGTGGAGAAAAATCAGGAGGAATATCTCAAGAGGGAAGGGCTCCAGCCCCACACCAGGCCACCCAAGCCCGGAGTTCTAGTGCCAGGAAGAGAAGTCATCTTAACTTCTGGCTGTAAAAACCAGTGGGAATTGAGGCTGTGGAAGACAGAAACTGCTGGACTCCCTAGCAGTTCATCTTATAGGGCCTGCAAACGGACTTACTCAGACTCACTCCCTCTGAGCTCCAGCAAGGGGGTATCAGCTTAAAAAGCACCAGACATATATGGGGAACAACTGAATTTTCCAGCATCAGGGCAAGAGCTGTGGGGCAGCCTTCCTTCCAGACAGAAGTCCTGCTAGCAGATGTGGCTCAGTGGATTGAGCAACAACCTATAAACCAAACGCCGGCCAGGTCTCCAGTGGGAGCACGTGAAAGGCAACCACATGCTGATGTTTCTCTCGTTTTCTTTCTCCCTCCCTCTCCCTCTGTCTAAAATAAAATAAAATCTTTTTTTAAAAAACGAAGTCCTGGCACAGATCATTGTTCCTTTTCTAAGTCCTCCTCCCACAGAGCCACAGAGCCATCAACCTGGCTCACACTGTTTGCCCTACCCTAGGGATTCCCTGAGGTCCTTGCCTCACCCAAATTTCAGGCCCACCCAAGCTATTTCCAGTGGCTTTTCCATATAAATGGCTTCCCTTGGCCCATACTTCAGATTTTCCTAAATTCTATCAAACAAGCAGCATCTGGCTTCAGCAAGCCCCATAACTGTCTCTAAATTATAACTGGCCCCATGCCCAGCAGTAGCAGCAGCTGGCACTGGTTCACAGCTTGGCCTCACCCAGGCACCTCAGAGCCCAGCACAAGGAGCAGCCATCTGCAGATCACTTTGTAGCTTAAACTGTGTGACCTATTAACAGAACACAGGCGGTGGATGGCCTTGAACACAACAGCAGCAATCAAGACACAACTACAGCAGCAGAATGTACACAGCCCACACAGTGTGTGCAACTCAAGTACCCAGCTCATATAATAGGGGAGGAAACTGTGCCACTGGACCCTACAGGACACCTACTACACTAGGCCACTCTACCAGGCCTAGGAGATGTAGTAGCTCTACCTAAGACATAGTTACAAACACAGGGAGGCTGCCAAAATGAGGAGACAAAGAAACATGGCCCAAATGAAAGAACAGATCCAAACTCCAGAAAAAAGAATTAAAATGGAGACAAGCAAGCTACTAGATGCAGAGTTCAAAAAACTGGTTATAAGGATGCTTAAGGAACTTAGTCAGGACCTCAACAGCATAAAAAAGATCCAGCCAGAAACAAAGGATACAGTAATTAAAATAAAAAACAATTTACAGGGAATCACCAGTAGAGTGGATGAAGCCAAGAACCAAATCAGTAATTTGGAATATAAGGAAGCAAAATCAACCAATCAAAAACAGCAAGAAAAAAAAGAATCCCGCCCAAAAAATGAAGAAAGTTTAAGGAGTCTGTGGGACAACTTGAAGTGTACCAACATTCGCATCATGGGGGTGTCAGAAAGAAAAAAGAGAAAGAAATTGGACATCTATTTGAAAAAATAATAACAGGAAATTTCCTTAATTTGATGAAGGAAATAGACATACAAGTCCAGGAAAGACAGCGTTCCAAACAAAATGAACCCAAAGAGGCCACCTCAAGACACATCATAATTAGAATGCCAAAGGTTAAAGACAAAGCAAGAATCTTAAAAGCAGCAAGAAAAAAGCAGTTAGATCTACACGAGGGCCCCCATAAGACTGTCAGCTGATTTCTCAAAAGAAACTTTGCACACTAGGAGGGATTGGCAAGAAATATTCAAAGTGATGAAAACCAAGGACCAAGATTACTCTTCCCAGCATAGCTATCATTTAGAATTAAAGAAAAGATAAAGAGCTTCCCAGATAAGAAAAAGCTAAAATAGTTCATCACCACCAAACCAGCATTATATGAAATGTTAAAGAGTCTTCTTTAAGAACAAAGATATGAACAATAAAATGGCAACAAATATATCTATCAAAAATTGAATCTAAAAAACTAACAGAACTGAAACAGAATGGTAGATACCAAGAGCATTATAATGGTTGCCAGATGGAAGGCAGTGAGGGGGATGGGTAAAAGGGGTGAACGAATTCAGAAGCGCAAATTGGTAGTTACAGAATGGTCATCGTGATGTAAAGTACAACGTGGGAAATACAGTAGCCAAAGAACATACATGCATGACCCATTGACATGGTTTACGGTGTAGGAATTGTCTAAGGGAGTGGGTGGGATGGGTGGAGGGGGACAAAGGTGGAAAACTGGGACAACTGTAATAGTATAATCAATAAAATATTTAAAAAAAGAAATAAGTAGAGGATATATTCACTGACCTCAGCAGTATCAAACTAAACATAACAGAAACACCAAAATCTGTATACTAAACAAGCTTCTAAATAAACCATATATAACTTTTTTTTTAAGTCACAGATCCTAGGCCAGGTACCCAGTTGATTAAAGTATTATTCCGATATGCCTGGGTTGAAGGTTTGATCCCAGGGCACATACAAGAATAAACCAATGAACACATAAATAAGTGGAGCAACAAGTCGATGTTTCTCTCTCTCTCTCTCCCTTCCTCTCTCTAAAATCAATTTTAATAAAGTTTTTAAAAATCACAGAGAAAAAATATTTTGAATTAAATAATAGAAAAAAACTTACCAAGAATTTTTGAAAAGTTGTCAAATCAAGAAGCTAGGAAAAGAGAGCAGCAAAGCAATCCCAAAAGAAGTCAGAAGAAAATAATAAAGATATTTTAAAAATCAATTAAAACAATAAATGGAAAACAATAAAAAATTCAGCAAAAGCAAAAGTTGATTCTTTCAAAATATCAGTATAATTAAAAGGCCTCTAGCTAGATGAATCAAAGAAAAAATAAAGTCACAAATTGACAATATCAGAAATCAAAGAAGGGACACAAGTACACATCTACAGACAATAAAAGGATAAGAGATTATAAATAATTTGGATAAATTTAACTACTTAAGGTTAAATGAATGAATGCTCAGAAGACATAACCCACCAAAAATAAAACAAAAAATTAAAATTCCTGTATCTATTTTAAAACTCAAATAATTGACCTCTCACAAAGAAAATTCCAGGCATAGATGGGTTTAATGGCAAAAATATGAAACATTTAAGAAAGACATAATAGTAATCTTACCCAAACTTATTAAGAAATTAGTAGGAAGAAATATTTACAAACTCCATTTATAAGGCCAGCATTACCCTGACACCAATACCAGAAAGAGACAGTAAAAGAAAACAAAGTTTCTAGTCAATATTATACATAAACATAGATATGAAAATTCTTATTGACACATTATAACCTTAATCCAGGAATTTGAAAAGTATTACCCATCATAATCATATGGGACTTACTACAGGAACTGGTTTAATATTAAAAAAAACAAATTTTAAAAAAATGGGCAAAGGACTTGAACAGTCATTTCTCCAAAGATATACAAATGGCCAATAAGTACATGAAAAGATGTTCAATATCACTATTCAGGAAACACAAATTAAAATGACAGTGGGATACCACCTCATACTCACTCATTAGGATGGCTAATATCAAAAAAATAGAAAGGCTGTGGAGAAATTTTAAAACCCTTAGGCACTGGTAGTGGGAATGTAAAAAAGATAAAGCTGCTGTGGAAACCACATGGTGGTTCCTCAAAAAAATTAAAAATACAATTACCATTTGATCCGGTAATTCCACTTCTGAGCATTTACTCAGAATAACTGAAAATGGTCTTGAAGAGATACCTGTACACCAATGTTCATAGCAACATTTTTACAATGGCTAAAATGTAAAAGCAACCCAAGTATCCACTGACAGATGAGTAAATAAGTAAAATGTGGTATATATGTACAGTGGTATATTATTCAGCCTTTAACAGGAAACTAATTTTGACACATGGTACATGGATAAAACTTGAGGACATTATACTAACAGAAATAGAGAAAGTAAAACGGTAGTTGCCAAAGACTACAGATAGGGAGGAATGGGGAATTACAGTTTAATGTGTATAGAGTTTCAGTTTTACAAGATAAAAAGAGAGAGCTATGCAGATGAATGATGGTGATGGTTGCACACTGTTTTTAATACCACTGAACTGTACACTTAAAAAAGGATAAGATGATAAATTTTATGTGTATTTTACCATTATTCTTTTTTCTTAACAGCAAAATAAAGTTTTTTTCAGATATACAAAACCTGGAAGAATTCAGCAGCAGCAGTAGCACACCAGCAGGACATGAAGTACTAAAGGTAAGTCCTTCAGGAAGAAGTAAAAATGACACTAAACAAGAATCAGGGTTTACCCAAAGGAATGAAGAGTACTAAAAATGTAAGTATCTGAGTACCAATCATAAATGTATTGCTTCCCAACTCCAAATCTACTCTTCTCTGCCTTGCTTTCTGATAACTGGACCTGGCACCTAATAAACATAAACATTTCTCCTTTGCCAGCTGGCATAATGTTAACAGCCTTTATCAGCAGATGGCACTGAAGGAGTAACCCAGAAGGAAGGGGATTTTCTTCTCATTAAACTGTGCTCTAAACTGCTTGCTCCAGTGGAGCTAGTGGCATGCAAGACACCCAATGACTCTCTCCCCAGGTAGGAACTTCCCACAAGTCTCCAATGACACACACACAACCCTGACTGGTTTCGTAGAAAGTTTTGCCAGCACCGGAGACGGTGTGAGTCTTCCCAGATTTATGCCAGTGCCCCCAGCTGTCTTCTTAGCCAGGTTCAGCAAGGGACTTCCTAGCGACTTTTGTCAGCACCCCAGAAGGGAGGTTTCCTGCTTGCCAACATAAATTTGCAGCACTTCAAACTTGACCGTTATCCAGTGGAACACATTCTCTCCAACAAGATCTGAATCTCAGCCTTCAAGCTGAGAGATGGGGCATCTTTCATAATTGTTCCATCCCTGCTACCCTGCCTCAGCCCTAGAGTTAGTGGGTAATATTCTACCTGCTCTTCTGTATACTCTGAAGTCTCTTTCCCTCTTAGGGTTAATTCTCTGTAAGTGGTTAGTAAATTCTTCATATCAAACTTTCCCTATTCAAATCACTGTGAGGTTTCTCACCTCTGACTAATAAAGGATTGGTACTGGCAGTGATCACAATAGATGTACCCACAAAGATGGAATCTGAAGATTGGCTTGGTTGTATCCTTGGGCTTACGTATAAGGCTCAAGCAGAAAATAGGATGCTAATAATCCCTGGCATGCAGTGGCTTCAGAGTAATCAAGCTATCACCTATAGCTGATTGTGATGAAATGCCAACTAAAGCAAGCGCCTTCGGAACCCAAATGGCTATAGCACTTGACTGTTAAAGCAGTAATGACGACAAAGTCTCTTATGTGAGATGGATTCTCTAAGGGCTCTTGAGCAGTTACAGAAAAAAATAAGTTCAGGTCCATTAATTCTCAAATCAAAATACAGTCTGAGAAACAGAGCACTTTTATGACAGTATTGAAAAAAGTGTTTGCCCTGGCTGGATGGATCGGTTGGATGGAGCGTTGTCCTGTATACAGAAAGGTTGCAGGTTCCATTCCCAGTCAGGACAATTACCCAGGTTCCAAGTTGGATACTCAGTCAGGTTGCATACAAGAGGCAACCAATCAATGTTTCTCTCTCACACCACTGTTTCTGCCCCCTTCTCTTCCCCTCCATCTATCTCTCTAAAATCAATCAACATAACTTCAGGTGAGGATTTTTTAAATATCTTAATTCTTGTAACCTAACCACAGGTTGTTAGTGATTTTTTTTTTAATATTTTATTTCTTTCTTTATTTTTTTTTTTAAGAGAGGGGGAAGGGAAGGAGAAAGAGGGAGAGAAACATCAATGTGTGGTTGCCTCTCACATAGCCCCCACTGGGGACCTGGCCTGCAACCCAGGCATGTGCCCTGACTGGGAATCGAACCACGACCCCTTGGTTCACAGCCCGCGCTCGATCCACTGAGCTACACCAGCCAGGGCCGGTTGTTAGTGATTTAAAGCAATACAAAATTTAATTGGATAAATAACTGAATTACATCATTAGATGAATTCATAGTCTCACCAAGTTTCTCACGTGAAAGTAAGAGCAATAACTGAGATGGGTGAGGGGAAATGAGACTCTGAAACTTAAGAGTGGGACTATGTGTTTGAACTAGAATGAAAGGGACAAGTTCAAAACTCCAATGGAAGTAACTTACCCTTCTATATCTAAGGAGAGTAGCCTTCCTTTGCTTCAAAATCCTGTGATATCCTATGTGCAGCAAATGACTTGCAGTAGGATGTTCATCCTCTTGATGACCAACCACAACCAACTCTGTTGCTACTAGAACCATAAGTAGGTTCAAATCTCAGCATGTTATACAGGGACAGGTACAAATATAACCCAAGAGAAAAATACCTTACAAACTAAAAAAAATGCCAGGATCTTGCTAACACATAAAGGCAAAACCCTGGGGGATCTGTGTACAATTAGATACTAAGAGTATTAGAACAAGGAGGTTAGAATTCATTGATATAGGTGAGCTTACTACAGATTCTGAATTTAATGTGTTAGCTTGTACACTTGAAATAAGCTCTGATGGCTTGCTTGTTGATTGAAACTTACACTCAACAACAGCTGATAATCATTAGGGAAACACAAATCAAAGCTGCATGAACAGCCTTACCCAGCATGACTCAGCTGGTTGGAGCATCACCCCATAAACCGAAAGGTCACAGGTTTAATTCCTGATTGGGGCACATGGCTGGGTTGCAGAGGTTATGTATGGGAGACAACCAATTCATGTTTCTCTCTCATATTGATGTTTCTCTCCCTCTCTCTCCCCTTCCTTCCCCTCTCTCTAAAATCAATAAGCATGTCCTTGGGTGAGGATTAAAAAAAATACACAATGAACATTAATAAGGTTTAATAAAATTGAGACACTAGAGGCATTATGAGGAAAATTCAAAGGCTTAGGGAAACAAAAATACTGGAGCGGATTTATCCTCTGCAACCTGCACACCAATTACATTCCCTGAGAAAGCCCAGGAGACACTGTATTAGTCAGGGAAGCTCTGCATACTTGAAAAGCTGTGTGGCTGTTCTCTTTCGTACATCAGGTATGACAACAGGGAATGTCACCACTAAGACAGGCTCTCTGATTTCACTGAGGATGATAGGATCCCAAAGCAGCACAGGTCAAGCGGCAGGAGTTAACCCCAAAGATAAGGGCAGCAGAGACCTATGGGTAATCAGAATGCTCTGGCCCCACAGGGATCTTTGGCCCTGGCTAACTGATCATGATATTCCTAAGAATGAAAGAAATAAGCGGCTTAATCTGCATAACACATAAATGCCTAAATCTAGTGGTCAAAACCAATTCAAGTCATCACAGTAGAAGTCGCATACATTTGTCCAATATCCAGACCTAGTCAATTCATAGACCCATAGACTCTTGACTAAGGAGAGGATGGGTCATCCTGAAGGACTCCTCACCATTACAAGTAACACCATAAATCTTCCTCCAAGCCTTTCTCAAAGGGACCGACAGTCAATTTTGCAATGTTTAGAAGCATTTTTGGTTACCATAACTACAGAGTTCTACTGAGAACTAGTGGGCAGAGGCCAGGGTAGAGGTCAACAACGTATACAAAAGATACAACAAAGAATTATCTTGACTTAAATGCCCCCAAAGGATCTAGACAGTTATCTCCCTAAGCACTTCTCCTACTACTCACTACCTTCTTGCTTGCTCGCCTTCAGCAACCAGATCTTTGCTGTTCATAAAAATGCACAGCACTCTGCTACTTCACATGTCCTGCCATTGTTCCCTCTACCTGAATGTTCTATCTCTTAGATGCCAACGTGGCTTGCTTTCTCATCTCCATCAGATTTTTGCTTAAATGTTGTTATTTAAAATTGCATTCCCATTCCACCACAGCATATTACATCTCCTTTTTCTACTTTGTTTCTCTACAGAAATGTTCCATTTCAAATCCTCTACATTATTTAATCAACATTTACCTCTCCCATCACTAGAATGTAAACGGTAAGAGTTGAAATTTTCTCCAATTTATTATTCATTACTGTATCCTCAGTACCAATGGTTCCTCATACAGACATTCAAACATTTGAATGAAAGCATGAATGGTGACTGGATATGGAGCACTAAGAAATTCTAAGATGGCTCCTAAAGTGGTTATCTACTTTTATCTGCACAGTATAGTGTACCCCATTCTTCTAAAAACAATCGCTTCCATTTGTCAGGTATTTGAAACAGCTTTTTAAAAATGTGATTATCGTGCTGACCAATATCGCTCAGTTTGTTGGGTGTCATCCTGCAAAGCAAACAGTTGCCAGTTTGATTCTTGGTCTGACCACGGGCCTGGGTCATGGATTCCATCTCACGGTGGGGGACACAAATGAGAGGCAGCCAATGTTTCCCTCCCTCTCTCTCTCCCTCCTTTCCCTCTAAAACTAAATAGAATCTTTAAAAGTGTGACAACTTTTTTCAATGTTGTCAAATCTAATCCATCAGACTTTTGAATTTTTTTAAATATATTTTATTGATTATGCTATTACAGTTGTCCCATTTCTCCCCCATCATTCCCCTCCACCCTGCACACCACCTCCGACCCACATTCCTCCCCTTTAGTTCATGTCCATGTGTCATAAGTTCTTTAGCTTCTACATTTCCCACACTATTCTTGCCTTTCCCCTATTTTCTTCCCACCGTCTATGCTACTTATTCTCTGTACCTTTTCCCCCTCTCTCCTCCTCCCACTCCCCTGTTGCTAACCCTCCATGTGAAAGAAGTATTTGAAGTCTTGAAAGGCAGGGACCTACATCCAAGATGGGTCTATCCAGCAAAGCTGTCATTTAGAATTGAAGGGAAGATAAAGTGCTTCTCAGATAAGGTGAAGTTCAAGGAGTTCATCATCACCAAAGCCCTTATTATATGAAATGTTAAAGGGACTTAACTAAGAAAAAGAAGATAAAAAATATGATGGTGAAAAGACAGCAAACTCTCAGCTATTAACAACCACACCTAAAACAAAAGCGAACAACTAGAACAGGAACAGAACCACAGAAATGAATTTTTTTTTTAATTTGTTTTTCTGGTATGTCCTTAAAAAGGCATTGCTCATATCAAGATCTAATACTTATCTACATTTTCTCTGAATACTTTAAGTTTCAATTTCTTTTTTATTGTTGGTCAGTTACAGTTGTCCCCATTTTCCCCCCATTATTCCCCCCTGCCTACATCCACCCCTACTTCCCATATTCTAGTTTCATTTTCTTAAATTTATATCCCTTCCCCTTAGAATCTGTTTTGGTATCTGGAGTAAGAAAAAGATCTAATTTTACTTTTGCCCAAATGACTAGTAAACTGTCCAAACATCATTTAATAAATAATTAATAGCTATATTCTTATATAAAGACATTAACTGGTTTCTTATAATAATTTGAGTATTCTTATATCGGTGTTATATTCAAGATTCTGTAGAACAGGGTACCTGCCCATTTCCCTACTCCTGCACTCCACCATTATTCTTCTAATTTAAAACTGTTTTGACTATCTTTCACATACTTATAATTCCTAGTGAACTTGATCACTGTTTTCTCAAATTCTACCTTCCTCACCATGAAATGGGGAAAAAAAGAAAAAAAAAAACTCCAAGAAGCACTTTATCTTGCCTTCCATTCTAAATGACAGCTTTGCTGGATAGACCCATCTTGGATGTAGGTCCTTGCCTTTCATGACTTGGAATCCTTCTTCCCAGCCCCTTCTTGCCTGTATGGTCTCTCTTGAGAAATCAGCTTACAGCCTGATGGGAACTCCTTTGTAGGTGACTGTCCCCTTATCCCTTGCTGCTTCTAGAATTCTCTCCTTCATTTTAATCTTGGCTAATGGAATTCTGATGTGCCTTGGTGTGTTCCTCCTGGGGTCCAACTTCTTTGGGACTCTCAGAGCTTCCTGGACTTCCTGGTAGTCTATTTCCTTTGCCAGATTGGGCAAGTTCTCCTTTATTATTTGTTCCAATAAGTTTTCCACTGGTTGCTCTTCTTCTTTCCCTTCCGGTACCCCTATAATTCAGATGTTGGGACGTTTAAAGATGTCCCGGAGTTTCCTAAGCCTCTCCTCATTTTTTTGTATTCTTGTTTCTTCCTTGTTTTCTGTTTGGTTGTTTGTTTCTTCCTTCTGGCCCACTCCATTGATTTGAGTCCCAGTTTTCCTCCCATCTCTATTGGTTCCCTGTACGTTTTCCTTCATTTCACTTAATGTACCCTTCATTTGTTCATCTAATTTGTGAGCAAAATCAACCAATTCTGTGAGCATCCCGATTACCAGGGCTTTGAACTCTGTATCTGATAGGTTGGCTATCTCTTCATCACTTAGAGGTATTAGCTCTGAAGCTTTGATTTGTTCTCCAGTTTGAGCCATTTTTGGTGGGTTTTTTTTTGTGTGTATGTGGGGTTTTTTTTTGGTCTGGTTGTGGCTGTTACGTAGTGAGGGGTGGAGCCTTAGGTGTTCCCCAGTGCGGGACAGCCCAGTTGCTGGGTTGTGATGCTGTATGTGGGGGCGCAGTCCAAGAGGGAACTATGGCGCTTGCTCTACTCTTTCTTGGATTCCAGTCCCTTCTGCCACTTCCCCTTCGCCTGGATTATCTGTGCAAGAATGTGGGACCAGCTGGTCAGTCCGCCGCCTTGTGCAGCTTCACTGGGTCTGCATTGTTGCCACCCCATATCCGGGGTCCGCTAGCTGCCACCTATGCGTCTGGGGTCTGCTAGCCGCCACCTGCACACCTGGGAACTGCCAGCCGCTGTTGCCTTCATGCTTGGGTCCACACCTCCACTTTTTCCTGCTGCAGCTCCGCCCCTCTTACTGGTCTGGATGAATGGTTGTCGAACCGCCGTACAGTTCAATTTTTTCTCTCAATTCGGATTGTTTTCTTGTTTCTAAATCTTTGTTGTCCTTAATTTTGGTTGTGAGAGGAGGCACACTGTGTCCACCTACACCTCCATCTTGGCTGGAAGCTGTAAAATCCTTTTTCTTAAATCAAAGTATAAATGACATATAACTTATTGTTATATTACTAAGAGTTTGTAATTAAAGCTAGTTTCAACTTCTTTAACCCAACAGCTGCTTAGAAGTTCCAAAATTTCCAAATGGTTTGGTTGGTTTAATTGACACTTTACTCAATTCAGCTTTATTATACTATGGTCACAGAATGCAGTCTCTAAATTTTAAGGTTGTAAAATGAAGTGTAAATTATGATTAATTTCTGTAACTCCATGGGAGTGTAAGAAGAAGGTAATATGTTCCCCAGAATTGTACCAAACTCAATTAAACTTTGGTTCCTCCAGGGGCGTCAAACCTGTGGCTTGCAGGTCGCTCGCAGCTCTGGATGGCTGAGAATGCAGCTCAACACAAAATCATAAATTTACTTAAAATATTATGAGATCTTTTTGTGATTACATGCCTAAATGTATTTCATGTGTGGCCCAAGACCTTCTTCTTCCAGTGTGGCCCTGAGATGCCAAACGGCTAGACACCCTGATTTTGTTTTATATACTTTAATGCAAGGGTTTTTTTTTGATACATACAGATTCATCGCAGTTATAACCTCAATGTTAATTGTATTTTTACAAAGTCAAATTTCTGGCAGTGAATTACTTTGCCATGAATACTTTTGTTTTAATATTAAAATTCTAATTTTTCCTATATTGGCTTTATGCATACTTTTGTTTTTAACTTTTATTAGTTTCCTTTCATTTTTTTAGCTTTTTACTGATTGATTTTTAGAAAGAGAAATGAAGGGAGAAAAAGAAAGAGAGCATCAATTTGTTTTCTACTTATTTATGCTTTCATCGGTTGATTCTTGTATGTGCCCTGAGCAGAGATCGAATCCACAACCTTAGCATACCCAGACAATGCTCTAACTGAGCTATCTAGCCAGGGCCTAGTTTCCTTTCATTTTAGATTTCTCTTAAAACCCACAAAGTAAAGACTACATTCAATCTGAGAATCTGTCACTTTACCTTTTCAAACAGTCTTCAAATGAATCCAATTACAAACATGCAAAATTCTTAGAACAAAGATTCCTACACTGGGTAGAAACGTCAAAAAACCCTTCTAGCCCTGGCTGGTGTAGCTCAGTGGATTGAGCGCGGGCCTGCGAACCAAACGATCCAGGTTCGATTCCCAGCCAGGGCACATGCCTGGGTTGCAGGCCAGTTCCCAGCAGGGGACACATGAGAGGCAACCATACATTGATATTTCTCTCCCTCTCTCTTTCCTACCCTTCTCCTCTAAAAATAAATAAAATAAATAAATAAATAAATAAATAAATAAATAAATAAATAAATAAATAAATAAAACCCTTCTAAATATAAATTTTAAGATCATGTAACTTTAGCCCTGGCTGGTGCGGCTCAGTGGACTGAGCTCCAGCCTATAAACCAAAGGGTCACTGGTTTGATTCTCAGTCAGGGCACATGCCTGGGTTTTGGGCCAGGTCCCCAGCAGGGGGCGCTTGAGAGGCAATCACACATTGATTCCCTCTCCCTCCCTTCCCATCTCTAAAAATAAATACATAAAATCTTTTTAAAAACATCATAAAACTTTAAAAAATGATTAAGTGTTATGATCTCTAAACAGTATTTCCCACTAAAAGGAACCAGGGCTCCTGATTTCCGGTGTGGAGTGGGAAATACATACATGAGCCTGATTCGTCTTGAACCAGAAAGCAGTAAGTTATCAAAGATTACAGTAATCATAACAATATGATTCAAGAGCTAACTTAAAGAGGCTGTTACTGATCAAAGATAGTACAATAAACTGACACAAAATAAATATTTATAAATCTACTTATACTGATTTATCACGATACCCCTCTCATTTGCCTTCCCCCCAAAAAAACCTTCATTAGACATTTGTGAAGGCTGCCAGGGCACTGACTTATTCTTTAAAATTACTTTTTTGTATTAACATATTTCAAGATAATAGGGAAAACAAATAGTAAGGAAAAATTCTTCTCTATAAAATAATCGTAACTGACACCAGAGAAGTAAAAGAATTAAATGATCATCATTTTATAACCCCTAATGAAATAGTGAATTAAGAACTAATTATCAATGAATGCTAAATTAGGTCAAAAACTGAAGGGGAACTTTCAATCTACAGATTGGACTGACATCACCTCAATGAATGAACATCACTAAAAAGTGGTGTTTCCACTAGTGGTGTCGTAGGAAGAACACAGAAGAATATGAAGTATTATTTCCAAAGAAAACAAAACTGAGCATGAATCCAATTACACTTCTAACAGTTTATAGGAAATGTGCGGGATGGAGGAACATGTTTAATGGCACCAGAATATAATCAGTAAAACCCAGAATGTGGGAAATGTTACACAAAAATTCATCCAGTACCTTCTAAAACTCAATGGCTTTTTTTTTTTTTTAATGGAAAGACTTACTAAGAGGCTGATGAAGCATAGAAACTCATGATCCCTGTTGTTAATAACACACAAACCTTGTTTTAGCTTTTTCAAACAAATAAGAGTTAAACAGAGAGTATTGGGTGGTATTAATAAATTACTGCTGATTTTGTTCAGTGTGATAATGGTATTATGGGTTTTTTTAAAAAGATTATCTGTTAGACATACTTTATGCAAGTATTGATAGGTGAAATAAAACATGTCTAGAATTTGCTTTAAAATATTACAGGGAAAGAAATGTGGAACAGATAAAACAAGAGGCTAAAAGATAAATTATGAAGATTTGGATGTTAAGCCATTTGTTCTACATTTGTTTTAAAATTTCTACAGCAAAGTCTTTTTTTTTTTTTTTAAGTAGTAATCTAGTGGCCCTTGCCTGGTAGCTCAGTTGGTTAGAGCATCATGGCAATATACCAAGATTGCAGGTTTGATTCCCAGTCAGGGCACATTCAAGAAGCAACCAATGAATGCATAAATAAGTGAAACAACAAATCAATGTTTGTTTCTTTCTTTTTCTTTCTTTTCTCTCTCTTTCTCTCTCTCTCCCCCCTCCCCTTCTCCTCACTCTCCATTCAGTCAATCAATTAATAAATATTTTTTTAAAAGTAGTAATCAACTGAGAAACCTCTTAAAGGCAGAGTTGTAGTCCTCACAATAAATAAGCAGCTTTTTTCTGAATAAAACTTCTTACAATTACCCTAAAAATAACTCAACTCTTTTGGGACTTTTCTGTATTCTTTTCTTCCAACAAATAACAACTAAAAAAATGAAGTAAATTATTTTCCATATATAAAACAACTGCATTAAGGAAACTACTTCTCTAACATACATGTTAAGACATCAAACATGAAAAAAACCAGGACAGTAAACATGCATGTTTTCTATAACTATCATTGGAGAAACATTTGAACTCTGACATAAATTTTATAAAAACATAAAGATCATAGAAGGAAAGAAGTTACAATGACATAAGAACTTCTGAAAACAGTCAATTTCAGGAAAACAAAATGGTTAAATGAAAGAATAAATGGAACAAACATTTGCTTCTTAAACAATTCAAGTATCACATAGAGTAGAAGGCAAGAAAATAGTAATATTCACTCCCACTTCCTGGCAATGACTTCAAAGGCTTCCATGACACTATCCTTGGCTCCTACTCCCCCTTTGTTTCTAGAAATTCCACCTAATATACACTAGGTTTCATGTGCACTAACCTATTGAAACCTACATAGAGTGTCTTCACTTCCACTTTATCCATAAGGAAACTGAAACCATGTTACTAGTAAGTACCAGGGCCAAAATTCTACTGACAGTGGTTCTGTGTAATCCTCCACCTTCTTTCTCCCTCGCAGTCTAATTCAGAAGGTATAAATAGATAAGGACTGGACATTTGTGTGTCGTAAGGAGTAGGAAGGGGGGGTTCTGAAGCATACTGCCAATTAAAAACAAATACACCATAATGAGTTTTCCCCTGGGTCCTCTGATATTATCTATCTGCTGACTTCCACAAAATTAAATTTGTGTCTTTGTATGAAGGTATACTCACCAGCCTCAATCTCAATTTCTGCTCTTCGAAAAACACCCTTAAGAAAATGAACATGAGCCACAGACTATGAGGAAATATTTGCAAAACACTTATCTAATAAAGGATTTGTATCCAGAATACATAACACCCAAAATGAAATGTAAGAAAACATGTATGACCCAATAATCTCACCCAAAGGGAAGGAAAACATGTTTATGCAAAAACCTACAGGCAAGAATTTCAGACTGCTTTTTTCTGTTAAAAAGAATGTTACTGGACTTCCGGCCAAGATGGAGGCGTAGGCGGACACACTGTGCCTCCTCTCACAACCAAAATTAAGGACAACAAATATTTAGAAACAAGAAAACAACCAGAACTTATAGAAAACTGAACTGTACGGAAGTCCAACAACCATTCATCCAGACGGGTAAGAGGGGCGGAGTCGAGGCAGGAGAAAGTGGAGGTGCGGACCCAGGAACGCAAGCAGCAGCGGCTGGCAGTTCCCAGGTGCACAGGCGGCGGCTGGCGGTCCCCGGGCCTACAGGCAGCAGCTGGCGGACCCCGGGCACAGCGGGGGCAACTGTGCAGACCCAGTGAGGCCGCACAAGGCGGCTGGCTGACTGACTAGGTGGTCTCACATACGAGCGCGCAGACGGTCCAGGCAGAGGGGAAGTGGCGGAGGGGACTGAATCCAGGAAAGAGCAGAGCAGGCGCCATTGCTCCCTCTCAGGCCCCACCCCCACATAAGCGTCACAACCCAGCGACTGGGCTGCCCCGCACTGGGGAGCGCCAGAGGCTCCACTCTTCACTACATAACAGCACGCGCGCGTGCGCAGATAATCCAGGTGAAGGGGAAGCAGCGGAAAGGGCCGGAGTCCAGGAGAGAGCAGAGGAGGCACCATTGCTCCTTCTCAGACCCCGCCCCCACCTATAGCATCACAACCCAGCGACTGGGCTGCCCCGCCCTGAGAACACCTAAGGCTCCACCCTTAACTACGTAATAGCTGCGACCAGACTAAAACCAAAACAACAACAACAAAAAAACCCACCAAAAATGGCTCAAACCAGAAAACAAATAAAAACCCCAGAGCCAATTCCTCTAAGCAGTGAAGAGATAGCCAACCTGTCAGATGCACAGTTCAAAGCACTGGTCATCAAAATGCTCACAGAATTGGTTGATTTTGCTCACAAACTAGATGAAAAAATGCAGGCTACAATCCGTGAAATGAAGGAAGATGCATGGGGAACTCATAGAGATGGAAGGAAAACTGGGACTCAAATCAATGGAGTGGACCAGAAGGAAGAAACTAACAACCAAACAGAAGACGAGGAAGAAACAAGAATTCAAAAAAATGAGGAGAGGCTTAGGAACCTCCAGGACATCTTTAAACGTCCCAACATCCGAATTATAGGGGTCCCAGAAGGGGAAGAAGAACAGCAACGAGTGGAAAACTTATTTGAACAAATAATAAAGGAGAACTTCCCCAATCTGGCAAAGAAAATAGACTACCAGGACGTCCAGGAAGCTCAGAGAGTCCCAAAGAAGTTGGACCCAAGGAGGAACACACCAAGGCACAGCGTAATTACATTAGCCAAGATTAAAATGAAGGAGAGAATTCTAGAAGCAGCAAGGGATAAGGGGACAGTCACCTACAAGGGAGTTCCCATCAGACTGTCAGCTGATTTCTCAAAAGAGACCTTACAGGCAAGAAGGGGCTGGAAAGAAATATTTGAAATCTTGAAAAGCAGGGACCTACATCCAAAATTGCTCTATCCAGCAAAGCTGTCATTTAGAATGGAAGGGAAGATAAAGTGCTTCTCAGATAAGGTCAAGTTGAAGGAGTTCATCATCACCAAGCCCTTATTGTATGAAATGTTAAAGGGACTTATCTAAGAAAAAGAAGATAAAACTATGACAGTGAAAAGACAACGAACTCATAGCTATCAAGAACCACACCTAAAACAAAAGCAAACTAAGCAAACAGCTAGAACAGGAACAGAATCACAGAAATTGAGATCATATGGAGGGTTAGCAACAGGGGCGTGGAAAGAGGAGAGAGGGGAAAAAGGTACAGAGAATGAGTAGCATAGATAATGGGGAAAAAATAGACAGGGGGAGGGCAAGAATAGTATGGGAAATGTAGAAGCTAGAAAACTTATGACCCATGGACATGAACTAAAGGGGGGAATGTGGGTGGGAGAGGGTGGGTAGGGTGGAGGGGAATGATGGGGAAGAAATGAGACAACTGTAATAGCATAATCAATAAAATATATTAAAAAAAAAAAAAAAAGAATGTTACTGAAGCCACTTCTCAGTGTCTCCCACTGAAGATTCAATCTGAAATTACTTTTAGAATCAGTGCTATAAAATGCTGTTTCTTCACAGAAGCAGTAGTGTGCTACATTTTTATAATGGGGCATACTTAAGTAATCATATTCTCTAATTAATCACAACATTAAAATGATCATATCTGTAATTTTCTTTACCACAGTCCTTATTTGTTTTCTTCTTTTTAAATATATATCTTTTTGTAAACTGCCTCATACTCATTGTGGAAAGAGTTAAATTTGAACAAACATATATAAAGAAATTATACCCAGCATAGTAAGTTTTTTCCTTTTAATTCTTTTTTTGGAAATAAAGCTTTTTTTCCTCTTTTGTATACTCTGCTTTAAATATTTTTTAAAATAGAAATTGTTAAAGGTAGTATGTTCTTGCTAAAATAAATAATGTTTTTAAAAAAACCTTATAAGGCAAATGTTTACAATGACCTTATTCATAATCACCAAAAACTAGAAACAATACAAATGTCTTTAAACTGGCAAAAAGATGAACTGTGGTACATCCATAAAATGGAATATTAGCCACCAATAAATGAAACAACATGAATAATTTCAAACACATTATGCCAAGTAAAAGAAGCAAAACTGAAGGCTGCAAACTTTAAAATGTCATTTATATGATTTCCTAAAAAGGCAAAATTATAGAATAGAAAAGAGATCAGGAGCTAGAGATAGGGGAAAGGCTAGCTATAGAGAGACATGAAGGAGTATGGGGACAATGGAACTCTTTTCTATCTTTACTGTAGTGGTAGTTACCAAACTATATGCATTTATCAAAACTCTGGACAAGTCTTTAGGATATATGATTGAGTACCTACACCAGTGATACTCAACCAGAGCAATTCTGCCCCTCCCCTGCCCCCTTCCTACAGGGAATCACTTGGTAATGTCTGAAGAAAATTTTAGTTGTCACAAATAGGGAGTCAGTGCTACTGGTATGTAGTTGTCAGATGGTAAATATGCTGCTAAACATCCACAATGCACAAGACAACTTACCCCCCATCCCCAACAAAGAATTTACCTGGTCCAAAATGTCAATAGTACCAAGGCTAAGAAACTCTGATGTAGACACTACACTAAAGTTGTTACATAATCATCAGTAAATTAGATCAGGAGAGTAACCTAAAGTCAGGAAATAATAGCTTCCTCCTTTATCTCTATCTCCATTTATGGTGCCACCAACTATCTAGTTATTCTTTTGTTTTGTTTTGTTTTACATACTCACCCGAGGACATTTTTTCATTTCTTTTCAGGGAAGAGGAAGGGAGAGAGTAAGATAGTGAAACATTGATGCGAGAGAGAAGCACTGACTGGTAGCCTCCTGGATGCAGTGGGACAACTGAGGATAGAACTGCACCCTGGGTATGTAACCTGACTGGAAATCAAACTGGCAACCTTTCAGTTATAGGACAGCACTCCAACCAACCAAGCCACATAGGCTAGAGCACTATCTAGTTTTTCAAAGTGAAAAACTAGGGGTCAGCAGTGTTCTTATTTTCCTATAGTCATCAACAAGTCTATGGACTCCCCCTCCAAACTATATCACAATCAATTCTCACCATCTCTACCCAACCAAACTATGATTATTCCACATGAGGATTACATCAACAGCTTCTTAACTGACCCTGTTTCCCATCTTGCTCCCTGAAGTTTGTCTTGTACACAGAATCTAAAGGAATTTTTAAAATAAATCATATTTTAAAACCATACAATGGCTTCTCAGAGAAATATCTAACATTGTTTCTTCCCACTCCAATCACTATCATATTATCTCATGCTATATTATTTTCTTCACTGCCTGAAATTATTTTATGTTTGTTTATTTCCTATCCTGCCCCCACCACTAACACAACCTTTGTCTTTCTTGTTCATTACTATTTCTCTAGCACCTAAAACCATGCCTGATACACATCCTAAATTATTTGCTGAATGAACAATCTCTCTTGTACCGAGGTTAGTCTGTTTGGTCTACTGGAGCCAAGTAACAAATAACACAACTCTGATGAAAGGAGATAATCTCCTGAGGTGAACTGATATCCATTCAGCCAAAAGACAACAAATTATAGGTCAGGATAATAGGTCATTAGAAGAAAAGGCAAAAAATTAATTCTTTCCCCCCAGATTTCAACCTGTTTCTTGGTTCCAAAGAAAAGATGTCCTCTGCTCACTAGAAGACAAACTGAAGGTTCAGCAGGTTAATGTTGCCCATTTCTCCTTGATCAGCTACTTGTAAGGACCAATTACATGTATTTTATAATTCCTTCCTACTGAACTTTAATAAAGTCTTGTTGAGGCTCACTGGATTGAGCACTGGCCTGTAAACTGAAAAGCCACAGGCTGGTCTCAATTGTTCTGGGTGACATTAAGCAAAGGTAAGAGTCTGTCTCTACATTTGGGCTGCAGGGCCAAAGTAGAACCCCTACTAAGGCTAGTACAACAGTGGCAGAGAAAATCAGAAAGAAACTCTCTCTGAAAGAAAAGTAAATTTCTAGGAGGAGAGTGAGATCTGTGAGGCAACCTGCCTCTTGTCACAGGGAAAGAATACAAACAGTGCCTATCTTGGGGAATTGCAATAGTATTTTCTTTTTTGTAATTAATGTATTCACTTTCTACTGAAAAAATGTAAGATCTTAGAACAATCTAACTCCATTTATTCCCCTTGTGACTTCTATGCAATTGTTTTAAATTTACATTTTTAAATTGACTATATGACAATAACTTTAAGTTAAAACATATGACAATTTCATAGAAGTCATGAGGGGAATAAATGGAATTAAGGTGTTCAAAGATTTTGTGTGTTTTTTTTTTTTTTTATTTTACTGTATTTTTTTCCATTACCATTTATACCCTCTATACCCTCTTCCACTTCCACTCACCCCGGCACCCCTCACTCTGGTACCCCTCACAATCATCACTATTGTACTTACTCAAGAGTTCTTTCTCTTCCCCCTCTTTTTTATTCCATCCCAACACCCTACCCTTGCCCGCCCCAAGCTGTCAGCCTGCTCTCGATGAGTTGAATTGTAATACTATTAAGGGAGCCAATCTGTCATCTTGTAGATGAACAATTTCTCATTTTCAAATACAAAGCAGTCTCCAAATGTATAAAATGAATGAGATAGACAAAACAATAGAGACGGGAAAGGGAAAAGAAGAATTAAGGCATGAAAATAAGACAAAGTTTGCAAAATGAGTACTAGAACTAGGGTGGTGGGAGCAGAAATAAAGTTTTCAAAATCGTATCTGAAGTAATCTGCACAAGACTTAAAAATTAAAACTGAATAAGGGAAAGGGAAAAAGCAAGATGACTCAGAAGTTTCTAATTTGGGTGACTAAAAGACAATAATTAAAAGACAGACTACAGAAAGAAAAACACATAGAGAAGGAATGGGGCACAATTTAGAAGAGCAAGTACTTGCCAGAGGAATAAAGGGTTCGGTTAAAAAAAATAAAAGTTCCGTCTTAGAGATACTGAATTAGCAATACTTGTAAGACATCAAAATATAAATAAACACTACTACTGTAGAAGAGATTAACCCAAGAAATATACAGGCCTAGGGAACAATACTAACTTAGCACGCAAAGCGTCAAAGATGACCTAAAGGAAGCAATCCAAGAAAAGAACCATGAGAATGCCATCTTATAAACAAAGGGAGAAGTTTCAAGGAGGGAATGGGCAATAGAGTCAGATATCTAAGATCAAATAAAAAAGGTTCTTTCCTTCCTGAGGTAGCTCGGTTGGTTACAGCATGCTCCCAATATGCCAAGGTTGTGGGTTCCAACTCTGGTCAGCACATGTACAAAAATCAACCAATGAATACATAAGTAAGTGTAAGAACACACTGTTGTTTTTCTTTTTCTTTTTTTTTTTTTTAATTTTTTTTTTCTTTTCTTCTTTTAGATTTTTTATTTTATTACTTATCTTCAGAGGGGAAGGGAAGGAGAGAGGGAGAGAAACATCAATGTGCGGTTGCCTCTTGTATGTCCCCTGCCGGGAACTGGCCTGGCAACCCAGGCATGTGCCCTGACTGGGAATCGAATCGCGATCCTCTGGTTCGCAGGCCCGCGCTCAATCCACTGAGCTACACCAGCCAGGGCCACACTGTTGTTTTTCTTTCTCTTCCTCTCTCTCAAAGGAAGAGAGACAGAAAGGGAGAGAGAAAGAAAGGATGAAAGATCTGAAAAGCATCTATTAGACTTGGTGGTTTCTTAGGTCATTAAGGGTTGGGTCATTCTTCAGAACTGGGAGAAATAAATTTCTATGGTTTAAATCACCAAGTATATGGTACTTTGTTATTGAAGCCCAAGATGATTAATGCAAAGGTCAACTGATTTTTGATAAGAGTGCTAAGATCATTCAATGGCAGGAAAAGACTGCAATACACAATGCTGAAAAACTGGATATCCACATAAGAAAGAACAAAATTGTACAATTATGTTATGCCATAAACAAAAATTAATTTAAAATGGATTAAAGACCTAATTTAAGAGCTAAAGTATAAAACTCTTAGAAGTAAACATACTGGAAAAACTACTGATCCTAGATGTGGCAATGGTTTCTTAAGTATGACAACAAAAGCACAAGCTACAAAAGGAAAATAGATAAATTGGACTTCACCAAAACTGAAAACTTGGGGATCAAAGAGCACTATCAGGAGAGTAAAAAGACAACCCACAGAATGGGAGAAAATATTTGCAAATCATGTTATCTGGTAAGAATTTAATATCCAAAACATATAAATAATTCCTAAAACAGAAAGACAAACTACACAATTTAAAAATGGGCAAAGGAGCCCAGACTGGTGTGGCTTAGTGGGTTGGGTGTCATCCTGCAAGATCGTCAGTTCAATTCCCTGGGTCAGGGTACGTGCATGGGTTGCAGGCCAGGTCCCTGGTTGAGATGTATATGGAAGACGATATATCAATTATTTCTCTCTTACATCGATGTTTCTCTCTCTCTTACTCTCTGTCTGTCTGTCTCTCCTTTCCTCCCTCTCTAAAATCAATAAACATATCAGTGGGTAAGGATTTTGATAAATAAATAAAAATAAAAATGGTCATAGAATTTATTTTCTTTTAATTTTTAAAAGATTTTATTTATTTTCTAGAGTGAGGGGAAGATAGGGAGAGGCACAGAGAGAGAAACATCAATGTGCGGGAGAAACACTGATCGATTGCCTCTCGCACTCCCCCAACTGGGGATCTGGCCCACAACCCAAGCATGTGCCCTGACCCAAAATTGAACCTGTGACCTCTCAGTCTACATCACAGGCCAGTGCTCAATCCACTGAGCCACACCAGCCAGGGCAGGGCAAAGAATTTAAATAAACATTTCTCCAAGGATGATATACAAATGGCCTATACATGTAAGAAAACATACCCAATATCATTAGTCATTAAAAATATAAATCAAAACCAAGAGATACACTTTCACACCCACTAAAATAGAAAGGAAAAAAAAAAGGAACAGTGCTGGAGAGGATATGGAGAAATCAGAACCCTCCTGCATTGTCAGTGGGAATGGAGACTGGTACAGCCTCTGTGGAAGTTCAGTGATTCCTCAAACAGATAAACTTAGAACTCCCATATGACCCATCAAATACACTTCCAGTTATACAGCCAAAAGAACCGAACAAAAGGACTCAAATAGCAAGTTATATAGAAGTTTATAGAATTTTTTCATAAGAGCAAGAAGGTAGAAACAACCCAACTGTCCAACAACAGATGAATGAGTAAATAAAATGTAGTATATACATACAATAGACTATTATTCAGCTATTAAAAAACAATGAAGTTCTAAAACATGCTACAATATGGATGAACCTTGAAAACATGCTAAGTGAAAGAGCCAGATGCCAATGGTCAAATATTATATGATTCCACTTAAATGAAATATTTGAATAGACAAATTCATTTAAGCAGAAAGTAGATTAAAGCATAGCAGGAGCTGGAAGGAAGGATAATGAGGAGTTATTCCCTAATGTGTACAGAGTTTCTGTTTGGGATTAAATAGATAGTGATAGTTGCACAACATTGTTAATGTACTTAATGCCATTGAATTATACACTTTAAATGGTTAAAATGTTAAATTTTGTTATATTTTGCACATAAAAAATGTAAGGTAATTGTTTAAGTATAAAATAATAATTTTTTAAAAGGATTCAGGTGCTAACCTTAAAGACCCTGTTGTAGGCTGAATTGTGGCCCCTGAAGGCTACATCCACCTAGAATCTTAGAATGTGACCTTTTTGGAATAAACTTCTTTCTAGGCCTGGCTGGTGTGGCTCAGGGGACTGAGCACTAGCCTGTGAACCAAAAGGTCACTGGTTCTATTTCCAACCAGGGCACATGCCTGGTTTGTGGGCCAGGTCCACAGCTGGGGGCACGTGAGAGACAGAAAATCAATGTATCTCTGGTACACTGATGTTTCTCTCCTTCTCATTCCCCCTCCTTTTCCCTCTCTCTAAAAGTAATAAAAAAAATCTTTTAAAAAAATAAGACAATTTAAAAAAAAAAAACTTTTTTCTTTCTAGATGTAATTAATATAAGGATCTTGAGATGAGATCACTGTGGATTTGAACGGACCCTTAATCCAAAGAAGACTGTCCTTAGAAGAAACAAAAGATACAGAGAGAGAAAAGGCCGTGTGAACTCGGGCAAAGACTGGCATTACACTGCCACTGATCAAGGGACACTTGACGCTACCAAAAGTTGGAAGAGACAAAAGATTCTTCCTTGGAGTCTTCAGAGACATCACAGCCCAACCCACACCTTGATTTCAGACTTCTAACCTCCAGAACTGTGAGCAAATAAATTTCCGTTGTCTTAAGCCACCAAGTTTGTAGTGATTTGTTATGGCAGCTCAAAATGTGACAATGTTAAACATCGAAAAAAATACCGATAATAAATTTAAATATAACAAATATATTAAAATCCATAAGTTTATTATAATATCCCCTCCCAAACACTACCTTTGGGATTTGCTAAGCCATCAATTCATTCTTCTAAAAATTGGTAAACAATGGGAAAAACTAAACATCCACTCTGCTTCTGTTGTACAAATGATATTACAGGGTAAATAAATAATTGAGGGAATTCTTTATGAAGAATTCCAGTGAATAAATACAGAAGAACATACAGAAAAATCACTCTTCTAATAAAATAACAAATGTAGGCAATAATCATTAATGGCTGATAAATACACCAGGTGCAAAGTTAATAAACTATAATATTTGGATCCCACTGACACAACCTTAACTGATCAATTTTATCATCACTGTAAGTGCCACAACCATTTATATGCCTCTTACACTGATGCAACAAGAATTCACAGTATCCTCTAACAAGATAACTGTATACCCTAACTTGTCCAGGACAGTCGCAGTTTATGGCTATCGTTCCACTGTAATTATTAACTAGCACACCCTTTCATTCTTAAAATTGTCTAACTGGAAATAAATTATATAATCAATCTACTTAGGAATTTTTCTTTCTAAAAAAACTGAACATAAATCTTATCAAGCTCTACCAATTCAAGTCCTCAAACCTGGCTGCACACTGTAATCACTTAGGAAAAATTTTTTTTAACTTTTGATGCCTACAATCCACCTCAAGGATTCTGATTTAATTGATCTGAAATGTGACCTGAAAATCAGGATATTTAAAAGCTCTCTATGTGCCCTGGCCAGTGTGGCTCCGTTTGTTGGAGTGTTATCCTGTGGACCGAAAGATTGCCGGTTTGATTCCTAGTCAAGGCACATACCTAGGTTGTGGTCATCCCATGGTCAGGGCGCATACGGGAAGCAACCAATCGATGTATCTCTCTCACACTGATGTCTCTCTCTCTTAAAAAAAAACAAAAAACTACTTTACAAAAAAAATGTTTTTTAAGTAAGAGCTCTCCAGGTAATTCTACTAAAGTTTCAGCCAAAGTTGAGAACTACTGCCCTATATATCTAACTACTAATTTGTGGGAAATAAGAAGGGTAATAGAATATATTTGACACCACAAAAATTCAATCAACCAATCCAGAATGTGGAAAATTCTCCTGGACAAATTACCTACTTTTTCAACAAATAGCATGAGAAGAAGTGCAGGTGGTATAGGATAGGGAGTGAGGTGGTTAAAGGTGAGAGAAACTTAAGAGACATATAAACCAAATGAAATGGTTAATCTTATTTGGATTGTGATTTAAACAAACAAATGTAAAAACATATTTAAAGAACCAGAGAAATCTGAAGAGAGACTGAATTAAACAACCCTCAATTTCGTTAGCTATAATAGTATTGTGGCTGTATTTTTTTTTTCATTTTTACCCATTAGAAATACATACAGAAATATTTATAAACGATGTAATGCCTAAGATTATTTCAACAAAAAAATGAAAGAAAAAGGAAGATGAGACAAGAAAGTGGCAAAATATTGATTCACTGTTCAACTGTCAAAGCTGGGCAATAGTCATGGGGTTTCACTGTACCAATCTATATTTTATATTCTATACTGATAGGAAATTATGAAACGTAAGTTTGGTTTTTTTATTTTGCCTATAAATGTGTATGTGAGTATACATATATAACATTTAAATTTATAAGACAATATACTGGGAGATGTAAGAAAGATGAGCACATGAGATCCCCAACCTCAAAGAGCTCGTATTAGTAGGTAGTCTATATGTTGGATAGAAATGTTTCTCAGGTACTATCTTTGGTCAAAGGCAAGAAGGCAGCTAGTTCAAGCTCTTGAAGAAGGCAGAAAAACAGTAAGAATGAAATTAAAATATTAACTATTCCCTAAATATAAGAAAGTACATAGGAGCTTCCAGCCAAGATGGAGGCGTAGGTAAATACGCTTCGTTTCCTCGCACAACCAAAAGAAGAATAACGACTGATTTAAAAACAAGAAACAACTAGCTAGAACTTCCAGAAAATCGAATTATATGGAAGTTCAACAACCAAGGAGTTAAAGAAACATTCATCCAGACTGGTAGGAGGAGTGGAGATGAGAAGCCGAAGTGGGCAAGGAGGTGGCTGACAGATTGGGATATCCCACATTTGCCTGCAAATAAGCCAGGAGGAACAATTGGGGAGCAAGACACACCATGCAATCCAGGGTTCCAGCACAAGAAACCAAAGCCTCAAAACCTCTGTAAACACCTGTGGGGGTTGTGGCAGTGGGAAAATGTCCTGCTCTCACAGGAGACTCTGTTGGAGAGGACCACAGGATTCTAGAATGTACACAAGCCTGCCCACCCACCCACCCGGGAACTGGCACCTGAAAGGGCACAATCCACTTGTGGAAAGTGAGGGAAGTGAATGGAAGCAGGGGGAGAGCCATACAAGCAGCACTGTTCCCTCTCAGACCCTCCCCCACATACAGTGCCACAATGCAGTGAAGTGGGTTGCCCTGCCCTGGCGAATACCTAAGGTTCCACCCCTTACAATGTAATAGGTGCACCGAGACAAAGAAATATGGCCCAAATGAAAGAACAGATCAAAACTCCAGAAAAAGAACTAAGCAACAAGGAGACAGCCAATCTATCAGATGCAGAGTTCAAAATACTGGTAATCAGTATGCTCACAGAAATGCTTGAGTATGGCTGCAAAATAAAGGAAGTGAAGGATATGCAAAATGAAATAAAGAAAAATATTCAGGAACCAACAGTGAAGGGAAGGAAACTAGGACTCAAATCAATAATTTGGAACAGTTAAGAAGAAATAAATATTCAACCAGAACAGAATGAAGAAACAGAATTCAAAAAAAAATGAGGAGAGGCTTAGGAACCTCTGGGGCAACCGTAAATGTTCCAACATTGGAATCATAGGGGTGCCAGAAGGAGAAAAGAAAGAGCAAGAAATTGAAAACGTATTTGAAAAAATAATGAAGGAAAACTTCCCCAATCTGGCAAAGGAACTAGACATATATGTCCAGAACGCTCAGAGAGTCCCAAAGGAGTTGGATCCAAGGAGATACACACCAAGACAAATCATAATTATATTACTCAAGATTAAAGATGAGAAAATCTTAAAAGCAGCAAGAGAAAAGAACACAGTTACCTACAGAGGAGTTCCCGTAAGACTATCGCTGATTTCTCTAAAGAAATCTTAGTCAAGAAGGAGCTGGAAAGAAGTACTCAAGGTCATAAAAAGCTAGGACCTACAACCTAGATTGCTCTACCTAGCAAAGCTATCATTTAGAATGGAAAGGCAGATAAAGTGCTTTCCAGATAAGGTAAAGTTAAGGAGTTCATCATCACCAAGTTCTTATTATATGAAATGTTAAAGAGACTTATCTAAAAAAAATGATCAAAACTATGAACAGCAAAATGACAACAAACTCACAACTATCAACAACTAAACCTAAAACAAAAAACAAAAACAAACTAAGCAAACAACGAGAACAGGAAAAGAATCACAGAAATGAAGATCACATGGAGGGTTATGGGGGGGTGGAGAATAAGGGGAAAAGGTACAGGGAATAAGAAGCATAATTGGTAAGCACAAAATAGACAGGGCTTCCCATCTAAGGTTAAGAATAGTATAGGAAATGGAGAAGCCAAAGAACTTATACGTACGACCCATGGACATGAACTAAAGTGGGGAGATGCTAGCAGGAGAGGGGATCCAGGGTGGAGGGGGATTAAGGGGAAAAAAATGGGACAACTGTAATAGCAAAATTAAAACATACTTAAGAAAATACATAGGGACGTTGCTATCCCAATATTGCTAAATAATGAAAGACTGTACTATAATCTTTGAAAATCCCATGCCTGCCTTAACCTATATGGCTCAGTTGGCTGGGCAATGTCACACAGGGCAAAGGGTTACTGGTTTGATTACTGGTCAGGGCACATGCCTGGGTTGTAGGTGCCAGCCCCGGTAGGGGCTCATATAAGAGGCAATCAATCTATGGTTCTCTCTCACATCGATGTTTCTCTCCCTCTCTTTCTCCCTCCTTTCCCCTCTGTCTAAAATGGAAAAAAGGAAGGGGGGGGGAGCCCATGCCCTAACTTTTAGGTTGAGCCATACGAAAACATATTTTTATAGGTCAAATGGTCAAATATTAGTAATTTTGTGTGGTTCAACTTAATACTATGCTACAATGTCTTCCTTTCTCTTCCCTTTGCTAAAATAATTATACACAGTAAACTCAGATAACCAGACTATTTAAAGGAAATGCTAGTCTTCATTAAAGAGTGGTTGGTAGGAGACTAAATGGTGATGGAAAAGAAATACAATAAAGATTAAATTTAAAAAAAGAGTGGTTGGTTCCCTAATACAACATTCAAAAATATCTCCTGCCATAGCTGGTGTAGCTCAGTGGATTGAGCGCAGGCCTGCGAACCAAACCATCACCAGTTTGATTCCCAGTCAGGGCACATGTCTGGGTTGCAGGTCATATCCCCAGTATGGGGTGTGCTAGAGGCAACCACACATTGATGTTTCACTCCCTCTCTTTCTCCCTCCCTTCCCCATCTCTCTAAAAATAAATAAATAAAATCTTTTAAAAAATAAGTATCTCCTACCTCATTAGGTATCCAACATACTTAAAATGGTATCAGCACTGCCAAGGTTCCCTGAGCTAGGGTAAAGTGTATAAATGGCTCACAAATAAAATCAGGGCATTATGGAAAACTAGCAGAGTGTCTATGTAGAAGTTAGAAACATCTAAACAGAATTGAATATACATGGTAGTGTGAATTCACTTACCATTATTTATACCCAATAAAATACGGAACTTGGGAACCTTTAAGTTGAAAAAATATCTTCTAGCACCTGACCAGATAGTTTAGCTAGAGTGTTGTCCAGATGAAACAAAGTTGTGAGTTCGATCTCTGGTCAGGACACATACAAGAAACAACAAATGAATGCATAACTAAGTGGAACAACAAATCAATATTTCTCTTTCTCCCCTCCCTTCCCTCTCTCTAAAATTAATACATATTTTTTTTAAAAAGTATCTTCTAAACATCCACAGAAATTGCAATTTTACATTTACCTAATTTTTCTTTAGTAAATAAGAAACTCATTCCATTTTCAAAGGCAGCACAAATGTTACCTTTAAAATCAATCACAGATTTAAAATATTTAGTGTATATTTTCTTTTTCCTATTTTTAAGTTAGTGAATTGAGCACCAGCCCGCAAACCCAAGAGTCACAGGTTTGATTCCCAACTAGAGTACATTCCTGGGTTGCAGGCCAGGTTCCCAGTTAGCGTGTAAAAGGCAACCAATCTATGTTTCTCTCGCACATTGATGTTTCTCTCCCTCTCTCCCTTCCTTCCCCTCTCTCTAAAAATAAGTAATCTCTAAAACAACAATTTTACATATTTATAATAATAATATAATTTTATAATCTACACTTTAACTATTATACCAAATAAATTTTTGCAAAATTTTCCCCTTTATTCTTCATTTCTTTTTTCATCCCACCCCTGAAAGTAATCTATGGTTAACACCCTGACATGTAGCCTCCACAACTTTCTCCAAATTCATACATATACAGGTATAGACACATCTATGAAGAGGAGAAAAAGGTCAGTTTGTTTTTACAAAAATACAAAAATGGAAGCATACTACTTCTAAATGTCTTTTCTTTCTTTGAAGTATATCAAACCAAATTTAATATACAGAGTAGTTCAAATACAAAAATGGACACAACTTACTAGACCAGGTAATCACATACATTTACAAATTATTATTTTCTATGTAAACTTTGAAAAGACATACAAATTTCACTATAAAATATGGCCACCAGATTGAGTGAGATCCCATGCTTTATAACAGTTTATTTTAATATCCAAGCATAAAATAATTTCACTACTTAGAACAAGCCAACCTAATAAATTTTAAAACTTATTTTAGAGCCCTGGCTGGGTAGCTCAATTGATTAGAGCATCATCCCAGTACACCAAGGTTGTGGGTTTGATCTACACCAGGGCACATACAAGCAGCAACCAAGGAATGCATGGATAGGTGGAACAACAAAATCAATGTTTCTCTCTCTCCCTGCCCCCAAACCTTCCTCGCTCTAAAAAAATAAAAAATAAAAAAATTAAATTTAAAAATCAGTAAATAAATTTAACTTATTTCATGGAATAAAAGTTTACAAAATATTCATAATATCTCAATCCACTGAGCTACATCAGCCAAGGCTAAATTCACAATATCTCAGAAATATTCTGAATTAAGAGTAAGAGAGAGTGCACGCATGTTTGTCACTGGTCTTCAATTGAATTTGGTTATTCCTACAGCAGAGATGATAGATGGGTATAGATCGACTCATACTCTGCTTCTTCGGGTTCACAAATTGAGAGACTGGAATTCAGATGTGGTCTGAGTACAATCATATTAATCTTGTCTAATTAATACCTATTATTCTAATTGCCCACAAGCATGAAAAAAAGACTTCAGGATGCCTACAAAGAACTTTAAGGTTATTAACCCAATGATTTTTTTAAATTACTTTTTAAAAACAGAGAGGAAGTGGGGAGGAAAAACATCAACTTGTTATTCCACTTTATTTATGAGCTTTTGGTTGATTTTTGTATGTACCCTGACAGGGAATCTTACCCACAACCTTGGCATATCAGGACAACACTCTAAATCACCTGAGCTATCTGACCAGGGAAACCCAATGGTCTTAAAATACACTCTTCCAGCCATAGCCAGGTTGCTCAGTTGGCTGGGGCATCACTCCGTACACGAAAACGTTGCAGGTCTAATCCCTGATCAGGGCATTTACCCATATTGTCGGTTCAGTCACTGGTCGGGGCGGGAACAGGAGGTAACCAATCCATGATTCTCTTACATTGATGATTTTCCTCTGTTTCTCTCCCTCTCTCTCTCTCCCACCCCTAAAATCAATAAACATATCCTAGGGTGAGGATTAAAAATAATACTAATAAAAAATAAAATAAAATAAAGTAAAGTAAAGTAAAAAAATAAAATAAAATACACTCTCCCACCTAACTATAAACCAGAAAAATCAGAAGATCCCTAAATCTGAATCCACAGAAGAGAACTTTGGGAAATAGAGGATAAGAAAAATTTACAATAGTGCCAAAAAATACAAAGCAGATAACTTGGTACCCAAGCCATAGAACCTCTACTATAGTAAGTATACTTTTCTTACCAAAAATCAGTATCTCTTTTGAGTTTCTATTATGTGAAGGTCATAGGTGTTAGAGATGAAAAAAAGTAACTGACATGGGCTATACTGCAAAGGAATTCACAATTTAGCAACAGAGCCAGAATATACTATCCCAAAAGATCACAAACACCATAGCACAATGTCTAGCATATACCATTTTTGCTCAAAAAACTTTTTGTGACTTGTGATTATAAAGGTCAAAGGTTGTAAGCATCATAAATACAACACCATGTCACTGATGCAATTTCAGATTAAATTACATTGAGTTATTATCTATGCCTATTTAGTTTGTTTAACTTACCTCAAGATAAACAATCAAGTTATTTTAAAAGATGTCATACTGCATAGTCCTCACTAAATCTCCTTGGAGTATACAAATAAAATCCACAAGGAGTTGATCACACACACTCGAGATGGAATCCGCACAGAGTTCATTGTGTACACGCACACAAAGAAAAAAGCACTCATATCCCACATGTACCACTTGGAACCATACTGAACATTCTAACCAAATGTCAAGAATGAAATGGGTTATGGAGTCCAAAAGATACTGAATATAACCTTCCACCTCAATGACACTGGTAAAGTAATGGGGAAACCCATCAGACCTCTCCCCAGTTAATCTTCCAGACTGTGATTTACTAAAGAATCTGACACCTGCCTTCCCCTGGCCCAAGTAATGGACCCCCAGTGCTGAACAAATTTTTAAAAGAAATCAAAAGCCCCCATCCTTCCCTCCCCCAACCAGCAGCAAATCTTTGTTCTACTTGTACAAGAGCTGTGTATATTACATGTTGTTTAAAAAACAAAAGTTGTAATTAAAAGTTTAGACAGCTACCAATGTGGCAGCTTTTAAGTGTATCAGACCAGAAGAAAGATTATATTTAAAATCTAGTTGAATTTGTTACCAAAGTACATAGATGTTTTCTAGAACATTCTATCTTATGACAACAGCATTAGTAGATGAATTCAGAGATCTTGAATGACCATTATACATCTAAAGTAATTTACCCTATATATTTTAATGGGTGACTGTATGCCATATGCCTTCACTCAAGACTAATGAGGGAGTATCATTTAAAACTCACAGCTTGAAGAAAAATTTAAAATTTCAAAACATGTGCATTTCTCACCCAATATTTACATTAAATGAACTATTTGGACATAATATACAGCTTAATCTGTTCTACCTATGACTAATTATTGCATTAGAAGAATCTAAAGTTTTATAAACCTAAGACTATAAACATTAAATTTTAATTACTCAAAATACAATGAAATGCATTAACAACCCATGAATGGATAAAGAGATAGTTATATAGACAAACATGATAAAACAAGTGCAGTAACATATTAATGGTAAATCTAGGTTGTGGATACAAAGATGTTCCCTATAAACTTTTCAATTTTGCTGTGTAGCTGAAAATATTTTCCTAATAAATTGTTTAAAAAAATACCACTTGAAACTTCTACGGTTATTTACAATTCAAGCTTTTAGGGAGAGAAACATAGATTAAAGAATCTCCTACGCGGCGTCCAACACAAGCACTGCACTTGCGGACAAACCTGGATTCAAATCTCAACTAAATATCTTTAGTTATCTGATCTTAGTTTAATTACTTAACCCCTCTATGCCTACATTTCCTCATCTGAAAAATGGGTTTTATATAGGCTTAATGTTAAATTCTTCCTAGAAAGCATAGTACTAGGCACATAATAAGCACTCGCTCAAAATGTTAGCTGAATTATCATATATGAGATTGCTAATTTTGTGCTAAATCGAAAGGGCATTCTCAATAAAGTAGTAATTTTTTCCGCAGTTGGCTTAAAACTAATTTGATCATTTAGAAAGCATTCCTAAAAGGAAGATTCCTAATAGGAAACTCACTGCTCAACGTGCTATGGGGCGGAGGAAGTAAAAGTCTAAAAAATATTGCTCAACTGATGGTACTGTATTGTTCCCCATCAAAAAAAAAAAAAATCACTCAGAATTAAATTTAAAAAGTTTCCAGACAAACTTTGAAAAGCATTCAGCATCTATATAGAATTGGCTTCACCTCTGCAGGTTGGTTGGGTACATCCTTGTGATGACAAAACTTGTCATACTCTTCCACGTTCTTAATTGTTGGTAAAACGACTAGACTAGAACATGACGTTTATAGTTACCAAAATCTTTTTCCTAAATCAGGACATGCCAATGACCCCACTTGTTCACAGCTAAGAGCACCACCTCCACCTTGGTCTGTAACGGTTATGGGGGGAGGAGGTAAAGGAGGCAGGAAAACGAATTCGCAATGGTGTTACTTAAGAACCCTCTGGTTATCCCTCATGAGACCCCCGTCAGGACTTATTCCCGCCACCACCACCCCCACCGGACCTCTCCCCAGTTAAACTTCCAGACTGAGATTTACTAAAGATGTACTTGAAAATCTTACACCTGCCTTCCCCTGGCCCAAGTAACCGACCCCCCAATACTAGACAAATTTTTAAAAGCAAACAACAGCCCCCGCCCCTCCCCCTCCCAACCAGCAGCAAATCTTTGTCCCACCTGCCCAAGAACCACTCTCCAGAACGTTTCGGACCCAAGGTTGCCTCAGTCCTGACCGCAACCCTTCCCCAACCGAGACTCGGCGACCCCTCCACAAGCCTGCGCTTGGCCATTCCCGTCCCCGGCCCCGAGACGCAGCTCCCGCCCCGCCCCCCGCTGCCCGAGTTCTGCCTCACCTCACCTACCCTCTTTCGGGGGCCGGACTCCACCTCTCTCTCCGCCATGTTGGGCCCCGCTTGGAACCGCTGCGGCTCCTGGCTCGGTGGCGGTGAAAGCTCTCGGGCCCCCGGCCCCCGCCCACACTGCAGGCACGGCCACCTCGCGGCAGCTTCCCGGGACCTAGTGGAGACCGATGCTGAAAGTGGGGAGGGGGCGGATGCCGCGCGCTGGGTCGGAGATCTTGAGATCCCACGGGTGCGCGCGTGGGCGGTAGGGCCTGCCCAGGAAAGGGGGGCTGGGACTCGGGGGGTTAATGGCCTCTAAGGGGCCCCGTGAGTAGGATTATTTTCTCTCAGAGAAATTCCTCCGCCTGCGGTTTCTTAAAGGGATCACTAAACCAGCCCCTTGCGCGCGCCCCTGGTGCGCAGGCGCACCGTAAGCCCCTCCTTCCTTTCCCACCAAGCCCCCGGTCCTGAGCCTGCGCGGTGAGTGGCCCAGTGTAGGCCAAATCCTGCAAGTCTTTCTGCTTCCAGCAGCTACTCCCACCACTCAACTATGGCTGCTGTCTTAAAGGGACCATGATGCAGTGATGAAAGAGGAGTGAAAGAAATAGTGAAAGGGCTACCTGGAGAATTGGGTGAAATGTTGTTGGGTCTAGATCACCATCTTACACCTGACTGGAGAGATACCATTGTAAAGAGAAAATGATGGTGAACTGAAGTTCTCAGTGGACCTCTGAAGGTGAAGAATCCCAACCAATGGGGGAACAGTCAGTCATTTGAAGGAGACAGCTTTCCTTCCTTTAGACAGCCTGGTCTGAAGCATAGGGCATAGACCATTAAGGGTCGACTATGATTGCCTAACCTCAATTCAGATCCTTTGTTGATTTTGAAGATTGAACCAACAACTGGAGATAATTTCCTCGATAGTAATTTGTCCTTAGAATATCTAAATCAAGAGGATTTTGGGAACCATCTACTCCAATGCTGCCAGTGGTGAAATTGCAGCCTGGTCATGGGAAGTATTGTAATTGTCCCAAGGCACCTAGAAGCTGGTGTGAAATTAGGCTCAAGATTTCAGTCACATTCATCCAGGCTTTTCGATGCACCAAGCTGTCTTGAAAGCAAGAGATAAATTTTTCACCTAGAAGATGAGAGTTCCATGATACTTTAAGAAAATTGTAATTCTTCTCTGAAGGTGTGTGATTGCAGATACTGTGTGCCCTCAGTCACCACGGTGGAAGCAGCTTTGAGAATTTGACTGAAAGGATAAGGACCTTCATCTCTAAGCAGAAAACTGAACAATAGGTTTGTATCTATCTTGCCCTGAAACCAAAGCTGAGGATAACTGAAGAGAATGGGGGCTTGATTGATTCCTTGCTATCCATTCCAGTCCCCCAGCTTCAGGTGGAGAAAATCTCCCTAATGGAATTCATGATGGTAGCTGAGGGATTTCATATAGGTAAGAAGCCCAAAGAAGTTGCCTCTGAAGATCATTTCCCATGATTAAAAACAAAAAAGCAACTTCCGAAATCATAGGATAATGAGATGTAAACATATGTATGTCACTTTAATTTTTGTGACATACAGAAGTTTACATTTTGTGTCACTTGGTAGCTGTTTTGAAACTGAGGACTTTATTAATCCATCATATTTTGTTGAAACTATCTGTGAAATTGGTGGAGTTTCCATGCTGGTTCTTGCTTAGGCCTGTTCATCTTCAACTTCATTTCTGGGTAGGAAAGAGGAGAGAAGAACCAAAAGAAAAAAAATGTATATTTCAACCAGAATTTTACAAACCTGTCAGACCCTTTAGTTCCATGTGCAGGACAAGAGGGAATAAAAAGAGAAGCCAAGAAAAAATAGTTCCAGGGAATATGGGTACATGAAAGGTCTAGTAGTTTCCTTCTGTTTTATTGGTTGTGGAATATTCCCTTCTAATAAAACCTGATGACTTAAAATGAAGTTTTAAGTTTAATGTGAAAATAGGGAACCCATAAACCTACTCACCAGACCTCCTCTTTGTCCTCTCTCTTCTCTTTCATGCCCTCTCCCACCATTAGAGAAATATTGCATTTTTCAGAACACAGTTTAAAGCCAGGTTTCATCCAACTCCACATTTTAAAGGAGGAGACACAGAGGCCCAGAAGGATGTGTCTTGCTTGAGATCACCCAAAAGATTAGTAACAGTATCAGAGATGAAATGGGCATCTTGACCATTTCAAGTCCTAGGCTGTCTCCTATATCAGACTGTTTCTAGAAGTACTGAGAATGCATTGACACTTGAACAATAGGTAGGATTTGTGCATTCCAGATATTATACAAGCACACCATGAATGTTCAGTACAATCATCTATATAGGGAAGGAGAAAAGAGAAAGCCAACATTAGTGAACATTGCGAGGTTAATCATCCTAACTTTACAGAGGGTTTTATGTAGATTAAGTGACTAGTCCAAGGTCATTTAGCAGAGAAGCCAAGCCAGAATGCACAGGCTTGTTCTTCCTGGCTTATTCAAATATAAACTGGAGGTCGCAAATCAGTCGTCTTGCAAACAAATCATCCCAGAGACATGTATTTAGTTTGCACTAAATAGCTACATGATCTTGGTCAAGTTACTTGCTCTGTACATCAGTTCCCTCATCTGTAAAGTGGATTGTTGAGAGGATCAATTGTTATCACTAAATCTCTTAGACCACTTTTGGTTGCTGGCACCATTAAGAGCAAGTTATTTTATATCTTTTTAAATTTTTTTAATTATATGTCAATGTTTAAAATGAGATATTTCAGCCCTGGGTGGTGTGGCTCAATGAATTGAGTGCACGCCTGTGAACCAAAGGTCACTGGTTTAATTATCAGTCAGGGCGCTTGCCTGGGTTGCAGGCTATGTTCCCAGTAGAGGGCGCTTGAGAGGCAACCACACAGTGATGTTTCCTTCCCTTTCTCCCTTCTCCTGCCTGTAAAGATAAACAAATAAAATCTCTTTAAAAGTAAAATAAAATGGGATGTTTCACATACAAATCCAATTTTCTGACTTCTCTTTAAAAAGTAGAATATAGTGGCAAAATATTTTGCAAATCTCAAACTGGATCATTTTAATTTTCTTCTTTAAATCATGTTTCATTATAGACCCTTGCCTGAAGTATAGCTCTGAGACTTATTTCTTTATTCAACAAATGATTACCAGCACAGGGCTCGTAGAGAGAAAAACAATTTGCTCAATTTTCTTGATGCCGTTTAACCTATGAAGTTCAGCACGCAGAATCTCATAAAGTTCTGTAGTCCAAAGGAGATGCTCTTTCTATCTATCCTGACTCAAAGGGTAGACAGAAGAAGAAGGAAGAGATAAAAGAAGCAACGATTGAGAGACACATGTCCCTATCTTCCTACTCCAGCTCTTCAGAATAAAAAACATCCCTGGCCAGGTAGATCAGTTGGTTAGAACCTTGTCCCCACACACCAAGGTTGTAGGTTCAGTTCCCGGTCAGTGCACCTACAGGAGTCATCTGATGAATGCATAAATGAGTAGAACAACAAATCAATGTTTTGCTTTCTCTCTCTTTCTAAAATCAATCAATAGTTTTCTTAAATAGAGAGCATTTTTGCTTTGCTTCTGCTTGGAATTCCAAGTAGAGATGGCTTGCAGACTATATCCACAACAACAAGCAAACGACCACATATCAGTAAAAGTGACGCCCTGGTATAGCTGAGAGGAAGGAAAAGGCCTGCCTTTAGCAACTCAGAGTTTCTTTAAGCACACTCAGAGGGGTGAATCCAAGTTTGTGGGTCTTGAGGCTTATGTAATGAGGTGGGGAGGAAATTTTAAAATATATAGGATGCAAAATTCCATATGCAAAATTAGTTATAGGGTCTTGGAAAGAGCTCTGCAGGTGAGTTGCCCTTAGCTCAGGTGTAATATAAAATGTGTTCAGAGGGCTGAATGGAGAGAGTGAGGAGGGTGGCAGCGTGGCCCTGAAACAACCATGATGGGATTAGCACAGAGGCTTTGGGCACTGGCTCTCCTGGGTTCTGTCTGGGTGGCCCTGACCATGGGGGCCCTGGACCTGGAGCTGTCTTCATTATGCCAGGAGGTCTTGTGGCCACTGCCCACCTACTTGCTGGTGTGTCCTGGCTGCTATGCCCTGGGCACTGTGGACTAATTAAGGCCACTTTTCATGAACTGCAGAGCCAGATCCAGGAGGCCAGAGCTGATTTATCCTACAGGGGGATGTGCTTCTGACACCCCAACCCCATTCCCACCAGGATATTTCCTTCCTATCCCCCATTAAAGAGTATGTTTACTTTCAGTAACTAAATAAATAAACAAACATGTTTCCAGAAGTTCCCACATATCCTGTGGAGAAATAGGAGAGGTAGCCAAGAAAACTGACTGGCAAGTATAAGGGGAAATAGGTTTGTACAATAGATTTCACTGGGCAGGGAACAAAAAGTAGTAACAGTCAACCTCAGGAAGAGCTGTGGTTGGCTTCCAGGCTCTTAGCAAGTGTAGAAAGGCCAGGCTATAAGATACACCGCTTGCTGACCAACAGGTTGCTGAGCACTCAGAGGAGTAAGAGAATACTACAAGGAGATCAAATGTATTCAAGGTCTGAGGCTTCCTCTTCACACCATAACGCTTCACACATGCAGACGCCATCTTACGCACATGCACATATGGAGAGAGCAGCTATGTCAGAGTCTTGGCATTGCTTCCCCAAAGAGATTACTACTTAAAGGAATTCTATCCATTAGATTCAAATGTGTTTTAAACAAAATTGGACATTTAGGTATATTAGAAAAATTCAGAGAATGTTAACAAGAAGAAAGTAACTCGAAGTACTGGGATGAAAAGTGATGGGAGTAGGGCTACTTTAAATATGGTAGCCAGAAAAGATATTTTCTGAGGAGGCGATATTTGATTTGATAGTTAAATAATGAGCAAGAGTAGCTGTGTGCAAATAAATGGAGGGGCAGAGCATACCATGCAGAGTAATCAGCAAGTGTAAAGCCCCTCAACAGAAACAGACTTGAAATGTTCAATAACAGCCAAGGTGCCAATATTATTAGAACTGAGAGAGTGGGGCAAGGGATGAAGTCAGAGAAGTAGGGCCATGGTAAGTGCTTTTAATTTAATTCTGTATGAGAGAAAAACACTAAAGACATTTTTTTAAAAAGAGCAATATGAACCCTCCAAATATGTGCAGAACGAACCATAATGGAGCAAGAGTGGATGTTGCGGACCGTTCAGCCTGGTTTCAGGAGTTGTAACCCTCACCCCATGGTGGGCTGTGTAAGAGCCTAGAGACCCATTTCATCTGGGCCTGTTCTGTCAGGAGGACGTGACCTACTAAGGAGACAAAGCTTATCTCCCTGGCAGGAGCCCCGCTTTTGCCTCATCCATCTCTGGCCTCCAGTGCTTAGTCGGTAGTCAATGACGGGTAAGACTCCTCATGGGAGGGGCAACCTAAGCCAGACACGACCACTTGGGAGGCCCTCATGGAAGGACTTGGTTGGGGGGGGTGCGATGCAGCAAAGAGGATGCGATGGACCCTCGCCCCCAGCTATTCTGACATAGCCCGAGTCCTCATTTCCGTCTGGGAGATGTCTTCTGCTTCCTGAGCCTAATCGACTTAAAGCCTGAAACTATGACCTCGAGCAGTGCAGCCCTGTGCTGGCCAGAACCATTCCCCGGGTGATCGGCATAAGAAAGAATTCGTAAAGTCCTGTGAAACCTAAGGGTGTGAAACTCTTTGCTAAGAGTGTTCTCATTTAAATGATAAGGGTCTGAGGAGGAAATGAGTATGACTCCCAAGGTTTTGCAACCCCCTTTCCTGACTCAGATTAAGCCCTCAGATTTCTTTGAAATGTTAAACCTGTATTCCTGTGTATTTGAACCCAATAAAAGCCTAGTGAGGAAGGGGCTCTGGGTCATTCTCCTCTGAGAGTTTGACCACCTTTCCTCCCCAAGCAGATCATGTCTTGGTAGTTTTATTTTCATCCGTGAGGGAGGGATGGGGCTCTGCGGGCAGAGTCCCCCCACATCTGGCACCCAGGACAGGGGCCCCCCGCAAGTGGACATAAGAGGCTTTGCAGCAGTCCAGGTGAAACATGCAATGGTTTGGCCTAGGGCATTTAGAGTGGAAATAGTGAAAAGTAGTTGAATTCAGGATATGCTTTGGAGATTTAGCCAATGGGATTGCTGCTAATGAATTGGATGCTGGGGATGAGTGAAAAAGATGATGTAAGGATGGCATTTAGCTTTTCAGCCTGAACAACTAGATTAATGTGTTGGCCATTATTTGCAATTGAGAAGAGCAGAGCAGAAGGTTTGAGGGAGTGGAGCAAAGCAGGAAGGAAGAATAATGCCTGAGACACGAGATGTCTCTTACATGTCCAAGTGGAAATTTCAAATGAGCAGTTGGACATTTCATTCTGAAGCTCAGGACAGATAACAGGGCCAGAGAAAGATGTGGGAATCATTACTATAAACCGTAAGAGTGGATGGAATTCTGGGGTGGTGGGCTGGGGCGGGGTAAAAGACAGAAAACTGTACAATATCAACAATTAAAAAATACTGATTAAAAAAAAAAAAGCAGACAATTAAAAAAAAAAAAGAACTATGTGAAAGTACTATTTCACCATAAAAAAAAAAAAAAAGAGTGGATGGAATTATTCAGAGAATATAAATTAAACTGAGCCTGGAGGAACTCTAACATTTATAATTCAGAAAGAGGAAGAAGATCAGCAAAGTAGCAGGAAAACCAGGAGAGAGTGCGGCCTCAGAAGATATTTCGGTTCCTTCCACTTTTCAACTATTGTGAATAAAGCTGCTGTGAATATGGATGTAAAAATATCTCTTTGAGACCCCATTTTCAATTCTTTTGGACATATACCCAGAACCCAATATTTTAAATGGCTTTACTGAGATATCACTTACACACCATACATTTAAACTACACAATTTAATGGTTTTTACTATATTCACATATAAGCAACCATCATCATAGTCACTCTTAGAACATTTGCATTACCTCAGAAAGATACCCTTTAACTATCACTCCCTTTTCTGCCCCATCACTCCCTCACACAAGCCCTAAACAAACACTAGTCTTCCTGTTTCAATAGATTTTCCTATTCTGTACATTTCATATGAATGGAATCATATAACATATATGGTCTTGTGTCTGGCTTCTTTCATTTAGCATATACCTTTCTCTTTTTTGTTTTTATTTATTTATATTTTTAGACAGAGGAGGAGGGAAGGAGAAAGAGAGGGAGAGAAACATCAATGTATGGTTGCTTCTAGTGCATCCCCCTACAGGGGACCTGGCCTGCAACCCAGGCATGTGCCCCAACTGGGAACCCAACCAGCAACTCTTTGGTTCCCAGGCCGGCAGTGCTCAATCCACTGAGCCACACCAGCCAGGGCTCATTTAGCATACACTTTTCAAGGCTCATCCATTTTATAGCATATGAGGTCTATCCAGGAAGTATCCAGCCAAGTAATATGAAAATAACACGCATTTATTGAAGATACAAGAAACATTGTACATTGGACAACGACACCTCAGACCCCTTCAAAGTAGACACCTCAGAACTGTACCCAGTTCTAATCACCATCAGCTGCCCTGTTGTATTTTCCTGAATCTCATCAATGATCTGAAATCTCTTCCCTTTCAAAGGAGATTTTAGTTTTGGGAAAAGCCAGAAGTCACAGGGCATCCAATCTGGGCTGTAGGGACACTGAGTCACCTGGATGATTTCATGTTTCACCAAAAAACTCTGCATGAGATGAGATGCATGAGCAAGTGCATTATTGTGATGAAGCTGCCAGTCACCAGTTGCCCATGGCTGCAGCCTTCTGAATCAGTCAAATAGTTTCCATGGAGGAATGTTCAAGATTAATGCAAAATTTGATGCAGATTCATTGCTCTACTTGCTCAATCATTTTGAATGAGATGGCCACACAGTACACATGCTCATTTGATGGCATCTACCACCCCCATTGGCTAGTACAATGGAGTCATCATTGTTCACACATACACATTCTAGTCCACTCTCCTTGGCTGCCAGGTTAACTCAATGTTGCGCAAACCATTCTCATCATATTAACAATGGTTTTTCCAGAAAGACTTTCATATATCAGTTATAACTGATACAGTATTCATTCTTTTCATATATGAATAACATTCCATTGTATGGATAAGCCACAAAGTTTCCAGATATTTGAGTGCTATTAAGTCAAATAGTTTTAAATTTTCCATATATGTCAACAAGAAGCACCTGCGAAGACTCCAGGTTGCAATGTCTCCATAAACTGAGAATAAATATCACCTAACGATTGTAAAGTGAAGGATAACAACAGCAATGAGGGAAGGCATACAGGCAAACTTGGAGGGGAAAAAAAGCAGTGAAAACACAGAAAGACACAGACCTGATAGGTCAACATGGTTCACTCTTTGTAGCCTCACCTGAACAGCAGGAGACACAGCAGGATCCAACTCTTGGGCTGAGAAAGAGGAAATCACATAGAAAGAACATTTATTTTCCCCTAGGCAGTGAATGTCTGTTTTTGTCAGTGTCAATTGCTTTTATCTTGTGCATTTGCCTGTGAGAGCAAACCTAGAGTAGGCACTTCCTAGAGTGAGGCAAACAGGTATTACGCAGTTTGTGAAAACTGTAACTAAAGCAAATTGAAAAAAAACTTTGGGGCATGCTGGCTTCCATACAAGAAGTCCAGGTCACCTGCAAATACTCAGCTGACCCAGAGAGCTGTCTTTTGTTTTCCCTCAGCCTCTCACCAGGTGCCCACCACCAAGACTTACGAAACCGCAACGTGATGGTTAACGGTTTGTCGATGATGCCCAGATATTCGGTCAAACATTATTCTAGATATTTCTCTGAGAGTGTTTTTGAATGAGATGAACATTTAAATCAGTGGACTATGAGTAAGAAGATTGTCCTCCATAATTTGGGTGGGTGTCATTCAACCAGTTGAAGGCCTTAATAGAACAATGACTGACACCCCTTCACCCTGCCCAAAGGAAGAAGAAATTTTGACAGCTGGCAGCCTTGAACTATAATATTGGCTCTTCCTTGGGTCTCCAGCCTGCTGATCCACCTGCAGATTTTGGACTTGCCAGACTCCACAATCCTTAAATTGTGTTTCTAGCTATGTGTATATATGTATTCTCTCTCCCCCGCCTCTCTCTATATATAGAGAGAGTATATATATATGTATATATACACTCTCTTGCACGTGCTTTTCTCTGGAGAACTCTAACTGATATAGGTGAAGAGCCAGTGATTACTTTTCCAAAGGAAGAAGCAGGCACTATCATTTTTAAGCATTTTTGTGTGCCAAGCATTTTATTTTTTTTCTAGTTGCCAATAACTTGCAGGCAATAATGTATTCCTTAAAGAAAATTTAAAACACAGATATGCAAAAAAGGAAGAAAATTAAAAGCCAATACATCCCTCAAGTTGATGATCATTGACAAATTTTTGTTGCTTTTTATATCTTTCATATTTATGTCTAACTTTTTCACTTAATATAGCATAAACATATTACCATGCTGATAAAGATTAACCTACAACATTTTTGATGGTTTCATGTATTTCATTGTGTGGCTAGAGCACATAATTTTCTGGGTCCCCCTCCTTCCTTCCTTCCTTCCTTCCTTCCTTCCTTCCTTTGTTTGTTTCTTTCTTTCTTTCTTAGTTGCCAAATAATCTTTCATTGAAATATTTTCCTTTGTAATTCTTAACTAGCTAGACATTCCACGGCACTACTGTTGGTGTCATCAATGATGTCATGAGGATGGTGGCCATCAACATTAGAGCCCACAAACTGGGCAGTCCCCAGGATCTCTTCAATGTTTCCAGAAAGTTCTCTAGCTAAAGATTGGTGCCTCGTCTGTCAAGCAATGTTAACAATCTCGTCAAAAGTGATATTTTTTTAAAAAGTGGTATTTCCTGTGTGTTTAAGGTTTTCTTGCTTCCTTCTGTCTTTTGGCAGTCCTCTGGGGGCTGTGATGATGAGGGCAGAGGCAAAAGGTACTACTTCAACCTGGGCCTGACTGTACTGAATGGTCAGTTTCACTGTAATCCTCAGAGCCTTCCAATCACTGGTTGCTTTTAGCAATGCCAATATAGGGGGCCAGGGCAGACGTGGCTCTGACTTCCTCACTGGCACACTTCAGGTATGTGATTTGGATCTTCTTGGAGTCGAACTTTGGTGACATGGTGGAAGTGGCTGGTATCAGATGAACCCTGATTCAAGGTAACTGAAAAAGTTGCACCTAGGCCTCTTCCAAGCTGAAAGCTGAAAAGCCCGGGTGCCTTTTTATAGGACTTATATAGGACTAAATATAAGGTCCCCTTATATTTAGGTGTTTTTCAATTTTTTGCTGTTAACACCATTATAATAACATTACAGTAAATGTCCTTTTACACACAGCTTTGCAAACCTCTTAAATATTTCCTTAGGATAAATGCTGAGTCAAAGGTTATGGCTTTTGATACATGCTGTCAGGTTGCCTTCCAGAAAGGTATCAGTTACACATGCACCAGCAGTGTCAGCTTACTACAAGCTCCCAACCTAGGCACCACATTTTTTTTAATAATTAAAATATAAGTTGCACACAGGAAAGTGTACAAATTATAAGTATATTACTCAATGTTTTTAAAAACTTGTTGTGAAATACGTATAATGTAAAATGACTATTTTACCATTTTTAAGTGTACAATTCATTGCTATCAAGTACATTTACATTGTTCTACAAGCATCCAATTCAGGAATTCTTTTCATCTTGTAAAACTATAACTCTGTACCAAGTAAATGAGAACTCCTCATTGTTTGTTGAATTTTTAAAATATAAAACCAGCCCTGGCTGGTGTAGCTCAGTGGATTGAGCGCGGGCCTGCGAACCAGAGGATCGCGGTTCGATTCCCAGTCAGGGCACATGCCTGGGTTGCCAGGCCAGTTCCCGGCAGGGGACATACAAGAGGCAACCGCACATTGATGTTTCTCTCCCTCTCTCCTTCCCTTCCCCTCTAAAGATAAGTAAATAAATAAATAAATAAATAAAATATAAAATATAAAACCAGCTCCCAGATCAATAAATAAAATATTACCAACTTCCCTAAAACTCCCTAAGTATCTCTTCATAGTCACTAAAGCCACACACAAGGGGGTGAATTCCAGCTGAGTTCTGTTGATAGCAATGCCAATTTGCTCAAATAATTCTATCTTGCTGTTAATTTATTTGAATTATTTCAGGAAGCTGAACTCTGTAAAATGACTTTGACCATTTGCATTTCTTTTTTAGGAATGTTAAATATCATTTAACCCTTCAAAACCCAGTAAGAGAAAATCAACAAAACCAAGAGTTGATTCTTTGAAAAGATCAATAAAATTGACAAAACTTTAGCTAGATTGACTTAGAAATAAAGAGAAGGCTCAAGTAAAGTCAGAAATAAAAATGAGGCCATTACTACCAATTCTACAAAAATAAAAAGGACCATAAGTGATTACTATGGAAAACTATATTCCAACAAATTGGAGAACCATGACGAAATGGACAAGTTCCTAAAGACATTATTCCTACAAACACTGAATAATTAAGAAATAGAAAATCTGAAGAAATCTAACTAGTAAAGAGATTTAATCAGTATTAAAAACTTCCCCACAAAGAAATGTCCTGGACCAGATATATTCACTGATGAGTTCTACCAAACACTTACAGAATTAACATCAATCCTGCCCAAACTGTTCCAAAAATTGAAGAGTAGAGAATACTTCGTAACTCATTCTAAAAGGTCAATATTACCTCTATATCGAAGCCAGACAAGTAAACAACAAGAAAATAAAACTATAGTATCCCTTATGAATATTGAAGCAAAAATTCTCAACAAAATACTAGCAAACCAAACAGCAGCATATGAAAAGGATTATCCATATGACCAAGTGGAATTTATTCCCAAAATGCAAGGATGGCTCAACATATGAAAACCAATCTATGTAATACATCATATTAACAGAATTAAGGAAAAAAACACCTATCATCTCAACTGATGCAGAAAAGAATTGACAAAGTATAACACCTTTTCATAATAAAAGCGATGAACAAACTAGGAATAAGACACTATGTCAACATAATAGAGGCCACATAAAACCCACAGCAAACCTCATACTCAGTAGTGAAAGACTGAAAGCTTTTTTTTTAAGATCAGGAACAAGGCAAGAATGCCCACTTTTACCACTTATCTACAATGTAGTAATGGAAATTCTAGACAGAGCAATTAGGCAAGAAAAAAAATGCATCCAAATTAGAAAGTAGTAAAATTTCTCCATTTAGAGATGATATGATCTTATTTGTAGAAAACCCTAAAAGTGTTAGAACTAATAAATGAATTCAGCAAAGAAGCAGGGTACAGTGTCAACATGCAAAAATCAGTCATCAGTTGCATTTGTACACACTATGAACGATCTGAAAACTACAAAAATAATTCTATTTACAATAGCATCAAAAAGAATACAATAAATGAATGCCCAGAAATTAATTTAATCAAGAGGTAAAATATGTGTAAATGAAAGCTACAAAAATAGTCTAAAACATGGAAACACATTTCACATTTATGGATTAGAAAACGTAATATTGTTAGATGTCAATACTGCCCAAAGCAGTTTACAGATTCAATGCAATCCCTATAAAAATACCTATGAGGTTGTTTGTAGAACTAGAGTTATCCATCCTAAAATTCATGTAGAATCTCAAGGGAGCCTGAATAGCCAAAACTACTGAAAAAGAAGAGCAAAGCCACCCTGGCCAGTGTGGCTCACTTGGTTGGATCACTGTCCCATAGCCAAAGGGTTGAGTGTTTGATACTTGGTCAGCGCATATGCCTATATTGCTGGTTCCATCCCCAGTTCAGAGGTGTACAATCCCTGGCTGTCTTAGGAGGCAACCAAATGATGATTCTCCCGCACACTGATGTTTATCTGTCTCCCTCCCTCTCTCTAAGGAAAAAAAAGACCAAAGCTGAAGGACTCACTTCCTGGTTATAAAAGTTATCACAAAGCTAAAGTTATCAAAACAGTGTGGTACTAACATAAAAACAAACATACATAAACAATAAAATAAAATTTTAAAATGATAAACATATAGACCAATGGACTAGAACATAGTATACAGAAAAAAAAACCCTTGCATATATGGTTAAATGATTTTGACAAGACTGTGCCAAGGCCATCTAATGAGAAAAGGATAGTCTTTTCAATAAATGGTGTTGGGAAAACTGGGTATCTACATGAAAAAAATGAAGTTGGCCCTGGCAGGGTGGCTTAGTTGGTTAGAACATCATCCCATACACCAAAAGTTTGCGGGTTTAATCCCTGTTTAGGGCACATATCTAGGTTGTAGGTTTGATCTCCAGTTGGGATGTGTATGGGAGGCAACAGATTGATGTTTCTCTCTCACATCGATGTTTCTCTCTCTCTGTCTCTCTATTTCTCTCCTCCCCCTTTCTCTCTCTCTAAAATCAATAAATATATCCTTGGGTGAGGATTAAAATTTTTAAAAAGAATGAAGTTGGACTTTATGTTATACCATATACAAAAATTAACTCAAAATTGTTTAAAGACCTAAATATAAGCTAAAACAATAAAACTCTTAGAAGAAAACATAAGGCAAAGCTTCATGACATTGAATTTGGCAACCATCTCTTGGATATGACATCAAAAACATAGTGAAGAAAAGAAAAAACAAAGTTGAACATCATCAAAATTAACTTTTATGCATCAAAGGATACTACCACAGAATGAAAAGAGAACCCACAGAAAGAGATAAAATATTAACAAATTATACATCTGATAAGGGATCAATATGCAGAATATATAAGGAACTTGTGCAAGTCAACAACAACAAAAAACAACCAATTAAAAAATAATAATGCCCTGATGGTGTAGCTCAGTGGATCGAGTGCCAGCCTGCAACCAAAATGTTGCCGGTTGGATTGCTGGTCAGAGCACTTGCCTTTGTTGCAGGCCAGGTCCCCAGTTGGGGAGTCTGTGAGAGGCAACTGATCAGTGTATCTCTCATGCATCGATGTTTCTCTCCCTCTCTTTCTCCCTCCCTTTCCCTCTCTCTAACAATAAATAAATATTTTTAAAAATTAGCAAAGGGGCCCTGGCTGGCGTAGCTCAGTGGATTGAGCGCGGGCTGTGAACCAAAGGGTCGCAGGTTCGATTCCCAGTCAGGGCACATGCCTGGGTTGCAGGCCAGGCCCCTAGTGGGGGCCACGTGAGAGGCAACCACACATTGATGTTTCTCTCCCTCTCTTTCTCCCTCCTTTCCCCTCTCTAAAAATAAATAAATAAAATCTTAAAAAAAAAAAAATTAGCAAAGGGCCTAAATAGACGTTTCTCCAAATGAAGACATACAAATGGCCAACAAGCATAAGAAAAGATGTTCAATATCACTAGTCACTAGGAAAATGCAAATCAAAGCCAAGATCAGATATCACTTCACACACATTAGGATGGCTATTATAAAAAACAAGCAAACAAATAGAAAATAACAAGTGTTGGTGAGAATGTGGACAAACTGGAAACCATGTGCCTTGCTGGTGGGAATGTAAATGGTGCAACCACTGTGGAAAAGTATACGATAACTCTTCAACATTTGAACATAGAATTCCTGTATGACTCAGCATATCTACTTCTGGATATACATCCAAAATAAGTGAAAGCAGAGACTTAAACATATACTTGTATACACATGTGGATGGCAACATTACTCATAATAAACAAAAGGTGGACATAACCCAAGTAACATAACCCAAGTATCAATCAACAGATGAATGGAAAAACAAATGTGGTATATCCATACAAGGGAATATTATTCAATCTTGAAAAAGAAAGGAATTTTGACATGCGGTACAGCATGGATGAACCTTGAAGAATTATGCTATGTGAAATAAACCAGTCACAGAAACAGACAAATATTGTATGATTCCACTTATATGATGTATCTAGAGTAGTCCAGTTCACAGAAACAGGAAGCAGACGCATGGCTGTCAGGGGCTGGGGGGAGAGAGGAATGGAGATTTAGTGTTTAATGGGCACGAAGTTTCAGTTGGTGAGGTGAAAAGTTATGGAGATGGATGATAGTGATGGCTGCACAACAATAAATGTACTTAAAGCCATAGAACTGTACACTTAAAGTGGTTAAAATAGTAAATTTATGTTATGTGTATTTTACCACAATAAAATAAAATGAGGTAAACAACTTTCCCATTTTTTAAAAATATTTTATTTATTTATGTTTAGAGTAAGGGGAAAGGAGGGAGAAAGAGAGGGAGAGAAACATCAATGTGTGGTTGCCTCTCAGGCGCCCCCCACTGGGGCCCTGGTCCACAACCCAAGCATGTGCCCTGACTGGGAATCGAACCAGCGACCCTTTGATTCACAGGCCGGTGTTCAATCCACTGAGCCACACCAGCTGGGGTACAACTTTCCCATTTTATTGATTAAAAAAAATTAAGGTATCTAAAGAATATGTGACTTTACACAGCTAGTAAGTGGAAATGATATACATAAAGCTTTTTATACCAACACTTACGTTCTTTCCACTACATCAGTTTTTGTTTATTTATTTTGGGGGGGTAAAATTTAAATATAGTGAAATGCATGGATCTAAAGTGTATAATTAATGAGTTTTGATAAATTTGTATGCCCATGTAACCACCACTCCAATCAAAATAAAGAACAAATCCACCCTGGCCAGGTAGCTCAGTTGTTTAGAATGTCACCCCAATACACCAAGGTCGTGGTTTTGATCCCAGGTCAGGGCATATACAAGAATCAACCAACAAATGCTTAATAAATGGAACAAAAAAATTGATATTCTTCTCTCTCTCTCTCTCAAATCAACAAATTAAAAAAATTAAGATTTTATTTATTTATTTTTAGAGAACGGGAAAGGGAATGAGACAGGGAGGGATAGAAACATCAGTGTGTGGTTGCCTCTCACACACCCCTCACTGAGGACCTGGCTTGCAACCTAGGCATGTGTCCTGACTGGGAATCAAACCGAACCTTTGGTTTGCAGGCTGGCACTCAATCCACTGAGCTACACCAGCCAGGACCAAATAAAAAAATTTTTTTAAAGATAAAGCACAGCCCTGACTGGTGTGGCTCAGTGAACTGAGCATCAGTCAGCCTGTGAAATGAAAGGTCTCACGTTCAATTTCAGTCAGGACACATGCCTGGGTTGCAGGCCAGGTCCCCAGTTAGGGGCATGAGAGAGGCAACAGACTGAAGTTTTTCTCACACATAGATGCTTCTCTCCCTCTCTTTCTTCCTTCCCTCCCATCTCTCTAAAAATAAATAAATAAAATAGATTTTGAAAAAGATAAAGAACATATCCAGAATCCATCAAGTACCCTCATGTCCTCCTCCACTTAAATCCCCATCACCCTTGAGCAACTATTACCCTGATTTCTATCACCAAGGATTAGTTTTACCTGTTCTTCAGCTTCATATAAATGGAATCATTCGACTGTCCTCTTGTGTGTCTGACCTCTTTGGTTCAACATGTTTTTGATGGTCATTCACATTGTTGTTTGTATCAGTAGTTCATTCTTTTATTGCTGAGTGAAGTTTCATTTTGTGAGTATGCTACAACTTGTTTATTCTTTCTCTTATTGATGGCTATTTGGGCTGTTTTCAGTTGTTGGGTCTTGTGAGTGAAGCTACTATAAACATTTTTTCCACAGGTCTTTTTATGGATATATTTTAATTTCTCTTCTTGCGTGACTTGCTTCAGTCAATGGGACAGTAGCAAACTTAATGTAAGCATTTTAAAAAGTGCTTATGTGTTTTCTCTTCCTCTTGCTAATCTTGTCACTTACACAAGAATAAACACAGGCTAGCCTGCTGGAAAATGAGAGACCACATGGAATGGAGCCAAGTCATCCCAGCTGAGGTAATTCTAGACTAGCCAACTCAACGGGTGTTTATGGATTCATAAACAAGTCCAAGTGAGATTAGCCTAGCTCAGCCCAGGCCAACAGAACTGCCCAGGTGATCCATTGAGCCGTGGCAAAGAATAAATAGCAGTTCCTTTAAGCCTCTGAGTTTTGGAGTGATTTTTTTTACAGAATTCTTATAGCAATAGATAATTTATATACACCTGTACCAGTTTTCTATTGCCACATAACACATTGTTAGAAAGGTAGGGGATTAAAACAACATAAATTTATTATCTCATGGTTTTTATGGGTCAGATATCTGGGCATGGGTTATGAGTTAGTTGGGATAGGGGTTGGTTGGGTCCTGTGCTCTGTTTTTATTAATCTGAAATCAAGGTGTCAGCCAGGACCTTGATCCGATCTGAGGCTCAGGGGATTCTTTTCCAAGTTCATTGGTTGTTGGCTAAATTTAATTTCTTCCAGTCCTAGGACTGAGGCACTCAGTTCCTAGAGGCCACCTACTATTTTATGCTTCATGGCCTTCTCTATGATATAGCAGATTGCTTTTTTTAGGGCCAACAGGTGAGCATCTCTGGTGCTTCAGATTCCTGTGACTTCTTCCATCTCTGACCTCTAGACCCTGTTTGAAAAAGCCTAGCTGCCATAAAAAAGAAGAAAGTTTTACCTTTTGCAAGAGCATGGATGGACCTGGAGAGCATTATGCTAAGTGGAATAAGCCAGTCAGACAAAGACAAATACCATATGATTTCACTCATATGTGGAATCTAATGAACAAACTGAACTAATAGGGAAAATAGAGACAGGCTCATAGATAGAGAGCAGGATTATAGCTATGGGAGGTACGTTGGGAGTGAAGGGATTGAACAAAAAGGGAAAAGGACTAATGGACATGGACAACAGTGTGGTGATTGCAGTGGGGGAGAGGTTTATAAGGGGAATAAATGGTAATGGAAAAAAATTCAATGAAAAAAAAAAGCCCAGCTGATTAGGTCAGGCCCACCCAGGGTGCTCTCTCTTTTGATTACCTTAAGGTCACCAAAGTAGGGACCTTATTACATATTCAAAATGCCCTCATTTTTGCCATAAAAATAACCTAATTACAAAATAAGATCTCTTCATATTTGCAGGTCCACTTGTACCTTCAGGGGAGGGGATTTTATAGTGTGTATACCAGAAGATGGAAGTCTTGGGAACCAACTTAGAATTCTTCCTATCACAATGCCAAGATATACAAACAATTTTTGAAAATAAAAAAAGTATTAAGTAATGAAAGCAAATATTAAACAATAAAAACAGATTTATATAATATATTATATAGTGGCATAATTATAATATACAACATATTACACACATATAATATACCATATATAATATAGGATATAATTATAAATATATAATATTATATGTTATGATCATATGATAGTATAATTATAATATATTTATAAATATACCACTATGTGGTATATTAGATGATAAACATTATATAATGTTATATAATGTATAACATAATGAATATATATTGTATAACCTATGTAATGTATATCATATAATATACCATATTAACCTTCAAATAAACAGCTATTCGGGGGTTATTATCTTTTGTACATAACATGTAATTCAATTAGTTTTTAAAACTCATCAAAAGAAGAGATTTGTTTGTGAGAGGTGGTTGGTGATGAAGGGGTGTGAGGAAGTTATTCTTTTGTTGCCCATTTTTACCAATTTTTCAATCTTTTAGAGCCTAATGATTATCTTACACTTAAATGTACTTAAAAATAAATTTTGCCCCAGCCTGTGTGGCTCAGTTGGTTGGGTACTGTCCCACAAACCAGAAGATGGCTGGTTCAGTTCCTGGTCAGGGCACACGCGTGAATTTCAGTTTGGTCCCCAGATGGAGCACATACAGAAGGCACTCAATCAATGTTTCTCACTTACACTGATAAACGTTCTCTCCATCTCTTCCTCCCTTCCCCCATCTCTAAAATAAATACATACATACATACATATATACATACATTTTTAACATGGAAAAACACCTCTAGAGTAAAATAAAAGCTAAATATAAAGGTACTTCAAAAAATGGAAATGACACATACACAAAACTGACTGAAGGGTCATGGAAGTCACTTCATTTTTCTCACTTGGCCTGTATATACAAAACAAAACATTGGTGTTTGTCTAAATCTAGAACACAGTTCAAATTTGTTCATATGATATTCTCTGACTAAATCTCTTATGCCAGGAAAAGTGATATGTCTTGCTTAAAACTACAATATTGAAATATTACATTACAAAAATATAGCATTTTAAGTCAATTTTTAAGTGAAAATGTAATGGGGAAAATGAGTCATTGACTGAAAAATGGAACAATTTTTCTTCTTTTTTTAAAATTATATTTATTTATTTTTAGAGAGAGGGGAGAGAAAGAGAGGGGGAAAAACATCAATGTGTGGTTGCCTCTCACACACCATGTGCTAGGAACCTGGCCTGCAACCCAGCCATATGCCCTGACTGGGAATCAAACTGGCAACCCTTTGGTTCGCAGGCCCGTGCTCAATCCACTGAGCTACACCAGCCAGGGCATGAAAAAGGAACAATTTTTCAAGAACCATCATGGCAAAAACTGAATGATATTATGTGAGGTAAATCTGTACTCCTCCTACCTTAACCCCAGATCTAAAGTTCTTATTGTCAATTTACTGATCTGATGTGTCCCATGTATAATCAATATGACAGTTGAGCTGCCATATATTAAACAATGTGTCTGCAAAAGTCTTTAGATGTATCAGCTAATTTATTTTCTCTATTTTTAAATTGATTATTAGACAGAGAGAAAAATCATTGATTTGTTGTTCCACTTATTTATGCATTCATTAGTTGATTTTTTTGTATGCCCATACCAGGGATCAAACCTGCAACCTTGGTGTATTGGGAAGACACTCCAACCAACGGAGCTACCCTGCCAGGGCCAGTATCATCTAATTTAAATCTTACTACTAGATACTAAGGATGAAAGTAAGGTTTAGGAATAGAAATTAACTCGTTCAAGGTCATACAGCTAGAAATTAGCAGAATTAGGATTTGAAAACAAGTTTGTTGAAGTCCAAAGACTGTTCTCTTAGCCTTTCCTTTTGCCGGTCTAAAGACAATTTGGTATGGGGAGGTGGGGGCAGACACTCTTGAAGTACAAGACGGGCTTTCTTTTGAGGAGGAGCTGTTCAGCCTTATGCAAGGTTTTAACCTCAATAAGGCTATTTTGTCACCTATAAAATGGAGATAGTAATTCCTACCTTGTATGTTTGTTTTGCTCTTTTTTTTTTTTTGTATGAATTAAAGAGGCTATGTTAAATGTTGGCAGCATTAAGTGAGTTATCAGTACATCCTCTACAAATGGTAGGAATATCTGGGCCTGAAGCTCTGATTTCTCATCTCTCTTTTCACCACCACTCATAAACCTGCTCCTCCTTTTGTGTTTCTTTCAGGGCTATGCCATCAGCCACTTCGTCTGGAAAACTAAATCATCTTTAATTCCTATTTGTCCTTCCTGTTAGCCCCATCACCACCCACACCTTTGAAATCAAATCAGTTATCAAGACCAATCAATTCTACTTTTGCAACGTCTGTTGTGTCTGTCTCTAGCTGTCCGTTTCACTGAATCAACCATGGATAAGACCTTCACCAATTGTTATTGGAACACTTTTCTTTTTCTTAATTATTTAAGTAAAACTTTTGAATATGATGGATATACCTGTTATGAAATTTTTAAAAGATATAAAAGATTGTACAGTAAAAAGCAAATCTCCCTTCCATTACTGTCTTGCAGCCATCTAATTCTCCACCTCAGAGGCAGACACTGTTAATTCTCGGATATCTTTCCAGAGGCTGCATATCTACAACACACACCCCTTCATATATTTTCCAGAGAGGATGGAGCCCTGTACCTGTTGTTCTCACCCTGGTGTTTTCGCTAACAATGTTTTTTGGAGATAATTCTATGTTAGTCCTGTAAAATTGACACATTCCTTTCAAAGCCTTCATTCTATGCCATTGTATGGATAGCTTAACTTGTTTAACCATTCTCTATAAACATTTAGAGTCCATTTTTTAAATATGTATGCATTTTAGCTATCATGCAACTTTGAACAAATGCTTATATGTTTGTAGTATAAATTCCTAAAAGTCAAATTTCTGGGTCAACACACATGTGCATTTTAAATATTGATAAATATTAATGTTTTGTAAAGGTCTATTTATCCACCAGTTATGCATGGAACTTACTCTTTCTCTGCACCTTCACCAGCTAAATCTATTACCAGGTTTCTTGAACATTGCCAGTCAGATTAAAAATGGCATTTTTTTTTGTAATTTTGAGTAAGTTTCTGCTGCTTTGAAACATTTTCCTTGTACATTTGCTCTTCTTTGCATCTAGATTATAGACTATTCATTACAACCATCATATTTGAATAGCTTCCTCATTGGTCACCCTACCCCCAACTTTTCACTTTTTCAGGCTTTCCATATACCATCTTCAGCATTATAGTCTTTTTTAAAGATTTTATTTATTTGTTCTTAGAGAGAAGGGAAAAAGGAGGGAGAAAGGCAGGAAGAGAAACATTGATGCAAGACAGAAACATCAAGTGACTGCCTTACCTGGGTGCCCAGGCCCAGGACAAAACCCTCAACCCAGGCATATGCTTTGAGTGGGAATCTAACCTGTGACCCTTAACTTTGAGGGATGATGCCCAATCAACTAAGCCACACTGGTTAGGGCAGCATTATATTCACAAGAACAATTTTAATCAAGTTGCATTAAACCTCTGAATCACCAGTTCTCCAGTTCCTGTCAGGACCCCTTTACACTCTTAAAAATTATTGAGCTTCATACATATACATAATTAAAAGCTTAAAAATATTTATCAGTTTACTTAAAATTATAACAACAACCTCATTGTGTTAATAAAATAATGTATTTTATTAAAAGTAACTATATTTTCTACCCTGGGTGTTGTGGCTCAGTGGATTGAGCACCAACCTGTGAACCAAAGTGTTGCTGGTTCAATTCCCAGTCAGGGCACATGCCTGAGTCCTGGGCCAGGTCCCCAGTGGGGGGTGCACAAGAGGCAACCACACATTGATGTTTCTCTCCCTCTATTTCTCCCTCCCTTCTCCTCTGTCTAAAAATTAAATAAATAAAATCTTTTTTAAAGTATATTTTCCAAAACAAGAAAATTACTAAGAAAAGTGGAATGTTTTACATTTTACAAATTTTTTTTATGTCTGGCTTAATAGAAAACAGCTGGATTCTCATATTTTCTGCATTCAATCTACTGCAATATGCTGTTTTGGTTGAAACCTTTAAGAAAATCTGGTGTCACACGGATCATATAATTGGAAAAGAGAGAAGTATTTTAAAATATATTTTTCTTTGGTATTACACCAATAATCAACATATAGTAGTTTATAAAAGGTTTATTTCAGTGAATCTGAAACCATATTAATGAGTTCTGTATTCTGTTACATTAAAATATATTTGTCTATCTCCTACCTTAAATGGATGTTTACCTATGATTAATATTATAGCACTATGCATTGATCATTTGGAAAGTATTGGTTCCACTACATTATGCTGATCTTCCAAATGCCGACACGTTTCATTATAAACTATCAACAATCTCATTCATTAATGTTACCTCCAATCTTATCATAAAGTACTTCAGGTACAATAGTCCCCCCTTATTGTGGTTTCAGCTTCCCTGTCTTCATTACCCAAGGTCAACTATGGTTTGAAAATATCAAATGGAAAATTCCAAAAATAAATACTTCATGAGATTTAAATTATGCGCTATTTTGAGTATTGTGATGAGACCTCATGCCATCCCACTCCATCCTACCTGGGATGTGAATCATCTTTGCCCAGCTCACTTCATCTCATCATGGAGGCATCATATTATCTCATATCATCACAGAAAGAAGGGTGAGTACAGTACAGTAAGATATTTTGAGAGAGAGATAGAGGCCACATTCACATAACTTTTATTACAGTAGATTGTTATAGTTGTTCTTACGAACTTCATAGTTTGAGATATGCAGCTTGACCATATTATGTCTTTATCACATTTCATCACACAGAATATTACAAAGATATATACTTGAGAGTCAAGATTTAATAAAATTAAAATTAATAGTTTTTACTGCTTCATCAAGAACATTTGTAATACTGTGATTGTATGGCAGTAAAAAAATGCAGATTCGGCTTGGGACCACTACCTACTTGACAGGAGATTAATCCACCATTGATCTGCAATGTCAATTGAAATGTAAATGCAGTTTAAAAAAAAGCAAATAACAGACTTCCAGCCAAGATGGAGGTGTAGGTGGACACACTGTGCCTCCTCTCACAACCAAAATTAAGGACAACAAATATTTAGAAACAAGAAAACAATTGGAACTGAGAGAAAATTGAACTGTACAGAAGTCCAACAACCATTCATCCAGACCGGTAAGAGGGACAGAGTCTCAGCAGGAAAAAACCCGGGCCCACAGGCAGCAGCTGGGGGCTCCCAGGCATGGGGTGGCAACTGTGCAGACCCAGTGAGGCCGTGCAAGGTGGCTGGCTGACCAGGTGGTCCCACATTCGGGTGCGCACACAATCCAGGCGAAGGGGAAGTGGTGGAAGGGACTGGAATCCAGGGGAGAGTGGAGCAGGCGCCATTGTTCCCTGTTGTCCCTCTTGGACTGCGCCCCCACATACAGCGTCACAACTCAGCGATTGGGCTGCCCCGCACTGGGGAACACCTAAGGCTCCACCCCTCACTACGTAACAGCCGCGACCAGACCAAAACCAAAACAAAACAAAAAACACCAAAAATAGCTCAAACCGGAGAACAAATAATAAAAGCCCCAGAGCCGATTCCTCTAAGCAAGGAAGAGATAGCCAACCTATCAGATGCACAGTTCAAAGCCCTGGTGATCAGGATGCTCACAGAATTGGTTGATTTTGCTCACAAATTAGATGAAAAAATGCAGGCTACAATACGTGAAACGAAGGAAGATGCATGGGGAACCAATAGAGATGGGAGGAAAACTGGGACTCAAATCAATGCAGTGGACCAGAAGGAAGAAACAAACAACCAAACAGAAAACAAGGAAGAAACAAGAATTCAAAAAAATGAGGAGAGGCTTAGGAACCTCCGAGACATTGTTATGTGACAACAGCAGCAGCCCCGAGACAGCAGAGGCATCTGCCTCTCCCCTATCAGTTCCGGCTTCCGGGTACCTGCCGAGAACTGTGCTGCCTGTCACGTAGACTGATTCCCGCCCTGGACCAGATATAAACCCTAGCCCAACCCCCCCCAGGGCTCAGAATTTGGAGACTGCCTCCTCTGAGCCCACGGGTATGAATAAAGGCTGACTCTGAACCCTGAACCATGTCTGACTCTGATTTCCCACAACAGTTAAACATCCCAACATCCGAATTATAGGGGTACCAGAAGGGGAAGAAGAGCAACAAGTGGAAAACTTATTGGAACAAATAATAAAGGAGAACTTCCCCAATCTGGCAAAGGAAATAGACTACCAGGAAGTCCAGGAAGCTCAGAGTCCCAAAGAAGTTGGACCCAAGGAGGAACACACCAAGGCACATCAGAATTCCATTAGCCAAGATTAAAATGAAGGAGAGAATTCTAGAAGCAGCAAGGGATAAGGGGACAGTCACCTACAAAGGAGTTCCCATCAGACTATCAGCTGATTTCTCAAAAGAGACCTTACAGGCAAGAAGGGGCTGGGAAGAAGGATTCCAAGTCATGAAAGGCAAGGACCTACATCCAAGATGGGTCTATCCAGCAAAGCTGTCATTTAGAATGGAAGGCAAGATAAAGTGCTTCTCAGATAAGGTCAAGTTCAAGGAGTTCATCATCACCAAGCCCTTATTGTATGAAATGTTAAAGGGACTTATCTAAGAAAAAGAAGATAAAAAATATAAACAGTAAAATGACAGCAAACTCAGTTATTAACAACCACACCTAAAACAAAAGCAAACTAAGCAAACAGAACAGGAACAGAACCACAGAAATGGAGATCATATGGAGGGTTAGCAACAGGGGAGTGGGAGGAGGAGGGAGCGGGGAAAAGGGGCAGAGAATAAGTAGCATAGATGGTGGGTAGAAAATAGACAGGGGGAGGGCAAGAATAGTGTGGGAAATGTAGAAGCTGAAGAACTTATGACACATGGACATGAACTAAAGGGGGGGAATGTGGGTGGGAGGGGGTGTGCAGGGTGGAGGGGAATGGTGGGGGAGAAATGGGACAAGTATAATAGCATAATCAATAAAATATATTAAAAATAAAAATAAAAACAAATAACAGAATGTAAAATGGTGCAGCCAGTATGGAAACCAGTATAATGGCTCTTCAAAAAATTAAAAATACAATTGCCATATGATATGTCAACCCCAATTCTAGTTATATATCAAAAAGAATTGAAAGTAAAATCTTAAAGAGATATTTGCATACCCATGTTCATAGCAGCATTATTCATAATAGCTAAAAGGTGGAAGCCACCCAACTGTCCATCAATGGATGACTGTATAAACAAAATGTGGTATATTTATACAACGCAATACTATTTAGTCTCAAAAAGGGGGGAAATTCAGCACATACTACAACATGGATGAACCTTCAAGAATTACGCTAAGTAAAATAGGCCAGTAACAAAAATATAAATATGGTACTGTATGTTTCCACTTATAAGAGGTATCTAAAGAAATCCAATTTATAGAAACAGGAATTAGAATGGTGGTTTTCAGGGGGCTAATAGAAGGGGAAAATGGGGAATTACTGGTTAATGGGTACAGAGTTTCCGTCTTGCAAAATGAAATCGTTGTGGAGGTGGATGAGGGTGATGGTTGCACAACAATGGGACCATACTTAGCACTACTGAACTGTAAACTGAAAAGTGGTTACAATGGGAGATCTTCTGTGATTTTTCCCACAAATTTGTAAAGGCCAATAACTCATTATTATTGTTATTATTATCAAAAAAGCAGTTTTGACCTCATAGGCCGTCTGAAGAGGTCTCAGGGACTCTCTCTCATGGACCACACCTTGAGAACTGTTGTACTCAACACTGTTGACTTGCAATTGCCTTCAGAATCGAGTCCATGCTCTGCAGTGTGGCCTTCAAGACCATCTGTGATCTGGCTTCATTCCCCTTCTCTGCCTCTAACGTCTCTGCACTCCAATAGCACAGACAGTTGCTATTCCCCAAACCCAACATGCATTTTCATACTTTTGTGGCTTAGCTCAAGCAACATTCTAGAAACTCCTTCTTACTCTATTTGAAAGCCTACTCATGTTTTAGAACCCAACTCAAACACCTGCCCTTCCAAGTCAGGACAAAATCCCCCTTCCTATGTGGTCTCGGGATATTTTGCTTGTACCTTTACCTTCCCATTTATTTCCATTAGTTTATATTATGGTCATTTGTGTGTCCGTCTTGACATTAGATTGTAAAACTTCCAGAATAAGAAACTGTTTCCCTCATAGCACATTTGGCACAGTGCCTTCTTAGGTCAATCTGGGCAAGTTAGCTGCCTCCTAACTTCAGTTGCCACTTCTATAAAACAGGATAACAACATCCATCTTGCAAGTTCCTGGGAAGATTCAAAAAGGCCATGTCTGTGGATAGCTAACCTAGTGCCAAGCACACTGTACCCTTTAATAAGAGGGAAGACCCTTTCTTCCTTTAGTGGGTGTTGAATGAACGTAAATCAAAAGATTTGAGGAAGGAAGTATTATAAAATTTACAACCAAGGAACTTAGAGAAACATTTGGGATCTCAGTAATAGTTATTAATAAATAACACTAGGGTTATAAAGTCCTAACAGTTGTTGTTAGTTCTAACCACAGGAGTTCCCTGGAGCAAATCCTTTGTTTCCAGAGAAATCTAGTTTTCTTCCATGGCACTCTGACTTTCCTCATGCCAGGTTTGGGCTCATCAATCTTTTTAGGCTTCCTCAGAGAACCCTGGCTACTCAAAAATTGGTAGGATGATCTTTTACGCTATAGCTTCAAATCAGACAAAATCTAGGAGATATTTAAAATTAAATGAGGTATCATTTTTTAAAAAAGATTTTATTTACTTTTAGAGAGAGGGGACGGGAGGGTGAAAGAGAGAGAAATATCAATGTTCAAGACATACATCAATTGGTTGCCTCTCACATGCTCCCAACTGGGGGCCTGGCCTGCAACCCAAGCATGTGCTGGGACTGGGAATCGAACTGGTGACCTTTTGGTTAGCAGGCCAATGCTCAATCCACTGAGCCACACAAGCCAGGGTGAGTCAGCATTTTAAATATTCATAAGAATTAATTGTCTCACTCTAGGAATATGTAAGAATGCAAGATTCTTTTTTAAATTATTATTTTTTATTGATTGGAGAGAGAGAGGTCCAGAGAGAGAGAGAAACAGAAACATCAGCACTGTTCCACCCATCCACACATCCATTGGTTCATTCCTGCATGTGTCCTCACTGGGGATCGACCCTCAACCTGGGCATATTGGGATAACACTCTAACCAATTGAGCTACCCAGCCAGGGCAAGAAGGCAAGATTCTAAGACTTCTTCAAGTTCTGAAGTCTTTAACTCAAAAATTTAAATGGAAGACATTAACATATTCTAGGATCCTATCAAATGCAATGGTTTTAAGAACTAGGAGAAAATGACATAGACATATCTCAAGAACCAAGAAATACAAAATTCTATCGTTTAATTAACGTAAGTAGGCTGTGAGAAGAAGGAAAATTTAGGAAATGCGTATATTTAACATGGGCTGTGTTATGCTCCACTTGAAGTCAATGTCATTGATATGACTTTTAATTTTAAATAGTGTTCAGTATTCTGTGGTCATTCATAATCTCAGCAAATGTTTCTCTTCCCAGACTGCATCTTGTAACTCTGGGAAGTTTTATAATTTAATGGAGAAAAGTTTAAGAGAACTAAACTATATTATTAAGGTTTTTGTGTTAAGAAGTAATACATACACAATTGGTATTTACAGTTCACAATAAATGAAAAGAGGCTCACCCAAAGGCACAGTCTCTTAAAATTTCAAACTACAAACTGTAAAAAGAAATTCCTGGAAGTTTCCAGAGGGGGAAAAAAAGCAGATGACATCCTGAAATTGGAATGTGACACTGGAAGCTGGAAGACAATCAACCTTTCCAAATTCTGAGAGAAAAAAGTGGGTTATCAACCTCGTTTTCTTCTCCACCCATATTATTGAGCCTCAAAATAAAGATATTTCTAATCTAGAAGGATTCAGTAGATTTCTGAATTCCTTACATGTCTTCCTCAATAGAGAAACAACTGGAGGCTGTGCTCCAGTAAAATGAGGGAACAAATCTAGAAAGAGGATGAAGTACAATGGGGGAAACAGAAGACACAACACAGGAAAATGGTGAAAAGAAGTCCTATAGTAATAGCTTGTGGCAAATCCAGATATCCAGCTCTTATTCCAGAATAGAGCAACGGAAGGCTCTGTGATGGAGATGTCTGGGGGGGGGGGGGGGGGGGTGAAAAGGATTAAATATCTGATTTTTTTTTACATTTAAAAACTTTTTTATTTTAATTGTTGTTCTTGTACAGTTTTCTGTCTTTTACTCCCATCCCAGCCCACCGCCCCAGCCCTCCCCACCTCCCTCCCATTTCCACCCACCCTAGTTTTTGTCCATGTGTCCTTTAATACTTGTTGCTCTAAACCCTTCCCCTTTTCCCCTGAGTATATCTGATATATTTGATCAGCTGAAAATAATACTGTAAGACATATAGTAGATCTCATGAAACAAAGAAAGTTAACTTTATGAATATTGAAAACTAAGCAAATGTAAAAGTTAAGCAGTTGCAGAAAAACACTAAAAGGACAAACACTACAGTGTAATCATAGTACACGCCATGTAACAGGTAAATAATGCTTATGAAATCCTAATAATGTAAATACTGATTACTGACTTAACAAGCAATGGTGATACTGGGAGAATGAAAAGAAAAAGTGGGAGCAGTGAGTATAAGGAGCTAAATCCTTACTTACCACAACAGGAAATCAGTGAATAATGTCTAAACTTGAAAAATCAAGAAATAGCAGTAGGAGCATATGATTAAGAGACATGAAAGTAGAGGCACACCTCAGAGACATCATGGGTTCAGTTCCAGACCACCACGATAAAGCAAGTATTGCAATAAAGTGAGTCATAATCCTTTTGCTGATGGAAGATCTTGCTTTCAATTTGGAAAAAATGCAACATCTGTGAAGAGCAATAAAGCAAAGCACAATAAAATAATGTATGCTTGTAGATATCAGAAAAAAATAGAGGTAATATAGTGGACAGTCTAGAGAGTGGAACGAGTGGGTGGGGACTGGCAGGAAAAGGGTCACTAGGTTTCGTGATAAGCCTGCTACACTGATATTTTAATTACCTGTCTGTATAAAAATTTTATGTTAATTAATGATGCTGTAATAAATACACGTGTTTGTAAATACATACATGTGTATATGTGTATATATAATACATATCTATATCTATATCCATATATCTTTGCACTCACTTCTGAGTATACCCTTATAGTAAATTCCAAAAAGTGGAATTTTGAGGTCAGAAGTATACATATATTCAAGGCTTTTGATACTGGCTGTCAAATAACTCTCCAGCAAGACTAGGCTGATTTTCACTTTTCTGAGCAGAGAGCTAGCCAGGCCTATCACCTCACCACCAGGTTGCCACGGCTCCAGATGCAATTTAACAGGAGGTTATTGTTGTTTGCCTCCTGAGTCTTTCCTCTGCCATCTATTAAAAACTGAGATTTTGAGCTGGGAAGGTTGTTTGATCAAAGAGAAGCCTAAGCCAGAAGCTCAATTTTGGCTGTGCTACCGCCTGCCCATGTGGTCTTGAACACGTCCCTTTCTCTGGCCTCAGTTTTAGCATCTATAAAGTGAGGAGCTTGGACCAGAACAGTACTTCTTAACACTTTTACTGCTTAAGCCCCTCCCTTGGATACCAGTTTTATCTAGTAAACTAATTGCATTTACTAAGAAATTGTTTATTTTCTTTCCCAATGTGTATTACTTATACAAGGTAGCAGTCAGTGAGAAGTTCTGAATAGCGGGGAACAGATACCTCTGATAAGTGAATTAATAAATTCAAGCCAAAAGAATTTTATTATCCAAGCCCTGGCTGGTGCAGCTCAGTGGATTGAGTGCCAGCCTGAGAACCAAAAGGTTGTTGGTTTGATTCTCAGTCAGGGCACACACCTGGGTTGTAGGCCAGGTCCCAGGTCACGGGGGCACACAAGAGGCAACCACACATTGATGTTTCTCTCCTTCTCTTTCTCCCTCCCTTCCCCTCTGTCTAAAAATAAATAAATAAAATCTTTAAAAAAAAGAGTTTTATTATCCAGCTTGCACTGCTAGACTGAAGCAAATACAGAACTATGTTGGAATCCTCCCAGGCCCTTGCTGTTTCCACATTCCCCAGGGTAAATGGGGTGGGATAACTCTTTCAGGTTCAAAAATCCATTTTCTCTCCCTATACACCGCCATCATCAGAGTTTATTCTGTCAGGATTGTTTCCCAGCTAAATGAGTTTAACAACTGACCTCGTGCATATTTACTGGAGCTAGGTTACAACAAAGGCAACTGGAGCAAAGATTAGCACTTTGCCCTATGAGGAAAGAAGGAAGAAAGGAGGATTTATTGTGAAGCTTGTGTTTCAGGGCTGCTTACAGGGGCCCCTGTGAGAGGTGGGAATTGCTAGGAACTGCAGTCTGGGAGCTGAGGACAGGAGGCAGTTTACAATCAAGAAGCATTTCTGTGTAAGCATTTCTGGATAACTGACTCAAGATCTCAGACAAAAGAAATCTGAATCTCTGAGTCTTCAATAATTTGTCTTGATTTCTTTTCTCATTCCAAATACATATTCACATTCATAATATTGTACTCATAATTCTGTATTTTCTTTCTTGGAGAGGGCCTACAGAATTGTAAAAGCTAAGGTCCTACAAAACCTGGATTTACTGCTTACATAGGCAGAGCTCCCCGGCATAACAAAAGCTAGTGATCTGGCTTCTCCACTGGAAGCCTAGGAGAAATGGTTCTCATACTTCTCCATCTCATACCAGCATACCTGGACAGGCAGGTTCCAATCCTGTAACTTGGGAGCACGAGCACACAGTTCGTTAGCAACTCCTGTGTAGACCCAGATTATTGCAGCTACTTCTCTGGACACACTGAGAGTCCATGTGAGTGATCGACCAAATACTTTCTCAATTTCTTCTTGACCACTGCTTGCAAATGTCCTTCCCCCAGTTTCTTGTTCTCCTTTTTAATACATTTCAGAAGCAACATGTTTGTTTTTCTATGCCTGGAACATTGGAAAGCATGCAATTAATAATCTTTAAATGAATAATTTAGAAGAGTGAATCCTAGCATTTCTGTTTCCCAGCCTCTGACAAGAGTGCTAACAAGCTATAAAATTACAAAAATGTGTGCAGTCGTAGGAAGGATGACAGCTCTTTCTTTTCTGCTTATTCATTAAACCAGTGATTTACCAACTTAGTATGCTTTGGAGAGCCTTATTTAAAATGCAGATTCCAGGGCTGTGTCCGTGGAGGTTGCAATCAGCAGTTCGGTAAGGAATTCAGGAGGCTACATTTTGGTTAAGGCCTCTGATGATTCTGATGTAGGCCACTGCTTGAGAAATAGCATAAAAGGGACTGCGTCTGTCTGGGTACAGAATTTACCTGTCTTTTGCAATCACTATGTTGCTAATGCACATCCAAGATCTGTCTAGGGGGCGTTCCAGAGAAGATTTGTCCCCTTGAGATTAAAGCAATCCTTACATTTCTTTTCTTCAGGCAAATATTCACAGCTGCTATCGTGCAGTGCAGATTTGGGAAGTCAGACAGATCTGGATTCAAATTGTTACATCTCTCTGATCCTCAGTTTATCTACAAAATAGGGATTGTAATGCCACTTATAATAGTGTTAGAATTAATACAAGGTCTGTTGAGAAAAAATTCCAACCATTGTTAATTTAACAAGGATGGTTTGCATGACATTGATGTAACCTGGCAGCCAAGGAGAGTGGACTGGAATGCGCCTGTGTGAACAATGATGACTTCACTGTACTAGTCAGTGGGGGCGGTGGATACAGTTGAGTGAGCATGTGTGCTATGTGGCTGTCACATTCAAAATGACTGAGCAAGTAGAACAATGGATCTACATCAAATTTTGCATGAAATTCGAACACTTCTCTGCCCAAACTACTGGGATGATTCAGAAGGCCGTGGCTATGGGCAACTAGTAGTTGGCAGCTTCATCACAACAACTCGCCTGCTCATGCATCTCATCTCATGCAGAGTTTTTTGGTGAAACATCAAATCACCCAGGTGACTCAGCCCTCCTACAGCCCAGACTTGGCACCCTGCGACTTCTGGCTTTTCCCAAAACTCAAATCACCTTTGAAAGGGAAGAGATTTCAGACCATTGATGAGATTCAGGAAAATACGACAAGGCATCTGATGGTGACTGGGAATACTATATGAGGTCCTGAGGTGTCTACTTTGAAGGGGACTGAGGCATCATTGTCTTAGGTACAACGTTTCTTGTATCTTATACCTTCTTCAATAAATGTCTCTATTTTTCATAGTACATGGCTGGGTACTTTCTGGACAGATGTCATACACTGACTTACGTGAAAGAATTGTATGCAATACATGGAAGATGAGGAGTTTCCCCTGAGAAAGATGAGATACATGAAATTCTCCCATTTAGAGATTCACCTCTTAGGCTTCAACCTTTAGTCTCTGTTAAAAGGTAAATGGAGCCCTGGCTGGTGTAGCTCAGTGGATTGAGCGCGGGCCTGCGAACCGAAAGATCGCGGTTCGATTCCCAGTCAGGGCACATGCCTGGGTTGCCAGGCCAGTTCCCGTCAGGGGACATACAAGAGGCAACCGCACATTGATGTTTCTCTCCCTCTCTCCTTCCCTTCCCCTCTAAAGATAAATAAATAAAATCTAAAAAAGGAAAAAAAAATTAAAAAAAAAATAAAGAAAAAAAAAAATAAAAGGTAAATGGAGTAACTGTGTGTCCTACTGTTATTTCTGCCTTGGTCAAATGCAGTTCATAAACTGTTCAGAGAAAGCAAAGGCAGGAAGATAGCTTGAGAGAGCATGAAGGAAAAAAAAGAAGAGGAGAGGCTAAGGAAAAAGGGAAGAGTGTAGGGAAAAATCAAAGGCATCTGAAAACAAACTTTTCCAATGTTACAGTCCTACATAGGGACCAGGGAGCCTGATGTAAACAATGGTTTTCAGTTTATATTCCTGGTTCCCATGTGAAGAAATAAATGTTCAAGGAATGCCAGGCACAAGAAAAATTTACCTTAGTGGGAAAGTTGTTAGTGGGAAAGTTGTTCTTAGTGTAAAAGTTGCTGAAAATGTTAACAATTTTTCTAAGGGATGGTCTGTCTTTGAGAGAATATCTTGTTAATCCTTCTGAAGTGGAAGGTAAAACTTAGGGGGCATGGCTGTGGCCGATAAACCACTTCAAGCGAACTGAGGAGTTTGGTTTTGCTCCTGAGAGGGACGGGAAGGGGAATGGGATGGAATAGAGAACGGTGGGTATGGCATGAGGTTAGGGATTCTGCGGAGGGAAAGTGGTTGGTGTAAACTCCTCAGCAGTGGGGTAGCCAAATAACATTAGGGGAAAACAAAGAAAGTCTGGTGTTCACATTGAAATTTTGATGGTAATACAATAAAGGTAATGATTAATAGTCACTAAGCGTTGGATTTTCTTTCTCGTTTTTTCTGTGCCCCTCCCCTGGATTTTCCATATGCATCTTTCACCCTAAGGATACTTACATTCCAACTTTGGCAGAGATTGCTGATTGTCTCCCTCAAATCCCTACTCCCCTGCTTTAACTGTTATAGAAGGTTTTAGCTGAGCTCAGAGCTGCCTACATTTCCCTGCCTTCCTTACAGCTAGATATGACCATGTGACTAGGTTCTGGCCAATGGAATATGAGCAGAATGAATGAAATGTGCAACTTCCAGGTGTGTCCTTAAAAGCAAAAAGTTCATCGTCCCTTTCCCACTGGATGGAGAGGTGATGGCAAGCTCTGGAGCAATCTTCTTAGCCGTGCAACCATGGAAGCTTCCATTGTAGCCAAGGAGCTACTTGTTAAGGAAGACAGACACAGGAGACAGAAGGGTCTTTCACCAACTTTGTGAAGCACTTTCCCCTACCAGCTCTGGACTGCTTTGTCTAGGCCTTTTTGAGAGAAAGGAATGAACTTCTATCATGTTTTAATGTTTTTGTTTCTTTTTGGTATAGCAGCCAAAATTGTGCCTTAAACTAACATGTAGGAAAAGGTGTTCCCGCTGGTGTGGCTCAGTGGATTGAGTGCTGGCCTTCAAACCAAAGGATTCCTGGTTGGATTCCCAGTTGGGGCACATGCCTGGGCTGTAGGCCAAGTCCCCAGTGGGGCCCACATGAGAGGCAACCACATACTGATGTTTCTCTCCTCTTTCTCCCTTCCCTCCTCTCTGTCTAAAATTAATAGGTAAAATCTTTTTTTTTTAAAGGCATTACATATGTTCTTAGGCAGAACTTTTAAAAAGCATGTTTAGTTTTTCACTATAAAAATAACATACCAACAACTGATATAAGTACCCTCCATATGATGTGATGACAATGGTATTTTACTTCGGTAGTCTTCCTCCCCCAAAACCTGTAACTCCCATCTAATTGTGAGAAAAATATCAGACAAATCCCCAACAAGGGGCATCCTACAAAACACATAATCGGTGTTCCCCCATACTATCGATACCATCAAACACAAGGAGTCGGAGAAACTCACACACCAAGAGGAGCCTAAGGAGACATAATGACTAACTGTATGTGGTGTCCTGGATGGGATCCTGAAACAGAAAAAAGACATTAGGCAAAAACTAAAGAAATCTGCACTAGTGAGTAACTCAGTTGGTTAGAGCATTATCCCAACGTGCCAAGATTGTGGGTTTGATCCCCAATCAGGGCACATACAAGAATCAACCAATGAGTGCATAATAAGTGGGAAAACAAACTTATGTTTCTGACTCTGTCTCTGTCTCTTTCTTTCTGTTTCCTCCCCCTCTAAAATCAATAAAGAAAAAAATTTTAATAACGTATTCTTCTTTTTTTATTTTTTATCTTATTTTTTAGAAAGAGGGAAAGGGAGGGAGAAAGGGAGAGAACCATCGATGTGCAAGAGGTACATTGATTGATTGCCTCTCACATGCCTCCCCCCACCCATCTGGGGACCTGGTCCAAAACCCAGGCATGTATGGTGACCAAGAACTGAACCAATGACCTTTTGGTTTGCAAGCCAGCACTCAATGCACTGGGCCACATCAGCCAGGGCAACAATTTTTTTTAATTTTTAAATATTTTTTAAAATTAAGGAACTCTGAATACAGTATGGACTTTCACTGATAATGATATATTAATATTGGCCCACTAATTGTGACAAAAGACACTAATAAAAAGGAAACTGAGTGTGGGGTATAAGAGAACTATATTTGTTAATTAACTGTGACAAAAGATGTTAATAATGAGGTAAACAGTGTGGGGGATGAGAGAACTGTCTGTTCTATGTTCACAACTTTTTTGTAACTAAATCTACTCTAAAATAGAAAGTTTATTGAAAAAGTAATAAAAAACAACATACCTAATTACAGAAAACTTAGAATACAAATTGAAATTTTTAAAAAACTTACCACAAATGCCATAATTAAGAACTACGCTGAATCTATCTCTGTGCATATGTGTTTGTGTTTGATAAAACTACCATACTATATAAAGGGAGGACCCCCCAGAATGAAATTATCTTCTGGAGGGGGGGCCCTTGTAGTACAGGCCTCCCCCCTCCCATGAGTGTTCTAGAAACCTATCTGTATCAGTGGCATTGTTGTGAGAGGCTGTGTTCAGCTTCAGTGAACTTTTCTTGAATACTCTTTCAACACATTTGGCCATTTCATAATGGGTCATTTACAAGCACATTTGCCTCACAACACAGCTGAGTGTTCGGCAGTTTTTGACCAAAAACATGCCCCACCTTTCCTATTCACCTGATCTTGCCCCAAGTGACTTTTTTGTGTTTCCTCAGGTGAAAAAAGTTCTCAAAGGGAAATGTTTTGTCAGTGTGGAAGAGGTGAAACAAAAACCAGCAGAAGCACTAGAAGGCATCAAAATCAATGAGTTCAAAAACTGTTTTGAGCAGTGAAAAAAAAGTCTCCACAGGTGTATTGCATCAAATGGAGAGTACTTTGAAGGTGACTAAAGGTTAAACATATAAGAATAAATACAAAATTTTTAACAAATAAATTCCAGCCCTAGCTGGTGTGTCTCAGTGGACTGAGTGCTGGCCTTCGAACCAGAGTCGCTGGTTTGATTCTCAGTCAGGACACATGCCTGGGTTGGAGGCAGGTCCCCAGTATGGAGCGTACAAGAGGCAATCTCACACCGATATTTCTCTCCCTCATCTTCTCCCCGAGTTCTCTAAAAATAAATAAATAAAATCTTTAAATAAATAAATTTCAGGTTTTTTGGATCTCCCTTGTATACACATATTTCTGTCTGAAATATTTTACTTAACATTTATCGTGAAGCATTTTTACACACATTCATTTTCTAGCCCTTCAAGAGTAACTAAAAGCAATGACACTACAATAACACTAAATATATTTGGTTTCTGCAAGAAATCAGGGCCCCTTAGAGACGTGACTGATTACAGAGCTGGGACAGAATGAGCCTGTAAGTAAATATGTTTTTGTGCAAGAATGTAAGTAGTGCTCAAAGAGTAATGGGACATGTTAAAAGCATACATGAGCCTGCCTGAAGGGACTCCCACTAGTCAAATCTGGAAAAATCTGAGAATCAACACTCATCAATTAGTCACTCATTAGAGCAATGAAAAATAACCCACTGAATAAAATAAGAAAATGGTTTTAGCCATGGCTAGGTAGCTCAATTGGTTAGAGCATCGCCTCAAAATGCCAAGGTTGCAGGTTTGATCTCCAGTCAGGGCACATACAAGAATCAACTAGTGAATGCATAAATACATGGAACAACAAATCGATGTTTCTCTTTCCCTTCCTCTCTCTCTCTCAAATCAATAAATAAAAATTTATAAAGGAAAAAAAAGAAAGTGGTTTTACTGGTTTACTCTCTTTCCCCATACCCTTGCTATTACTGGATATTAGCAATATTTTACTTTCTGCCAATCTGAAAGGTAAAAAGTAGTAGCTCACTATTGTTATAGTTTTAGGAATCATTACTTAGTAATGAGAGATATTTATTAACCATTTGTGTTTATTTCTTCAATGAACTTTTCAATTTTTATTCATATTCTTTGCCAATATTTTAACTGGATTATCTGTATGTTTCTTATTTTTTTTTTTTTAAAGAATTTATTTATTTATCTTTAGAGGGGAAGGGTAGGAGAGAGGGAGAGGGAGAGAAACATCAATGCACGGTTGCCTCTCGTGTGTCCCCTGCCGGGAACTGGCCTGCAACCCAGGCATGTGCCCCGACTGGGAATCGAACCGCGATCCTCTGGTTCGCAGGCCCGCGCTCAATCCACTGAGCTACACCAGCCAGGGCTGTATGTTTCTTATTGATATGTAGAATCAGACAGCATTAGTTCAATTCCAGACTCTACCACTTAATAGCTGTTTGATCTTGAGCAAAGTATTTAATCTCGTTGTGCCTCAGTTCCCTTATCTGTAAAAAGGCAATGATAATAACAGTGCCTGGATCCTAATGATTATTAGGATGCTTCAATGAGTTAACACATGTAAAATGCCACGCTGGCTGGTATGGCTCAGTGGATTGAGTGTCGGCCTGTGAACTAAAAGGTTGCTGGTTCGATTCCCAGTCAGGGCACATGCCTGGGTTGTGGGCCAGGTACCCAGTTGGAGGCCTGGGAAAGGCACCCAATTGTTTCTGTCTCACATCGATGTTCCTCTCCCTCTCTTTCTCCCTCCCTCCCCCTCTCTGAAAATAAAAATAAAATCTTTTTTAAAAAAGACATGTAAAATGCTTAGAACAGAAACTAACACATATAAAATGACAAATAATTGCTGTTTATTATTATTCCTTAGGCAAGAAGTTTTATTTTTTTATGTAGTCAGGTCTATTTTTTTTCTTCATGGCTTTTTTTATTTTCTCTCATATTCAAGGTTTTACAGACCCCAAAAATATGAAAATAATGCTTTCTAGTATCTCCTTCTAGTATTTTTACAGCTTGTTTTCTAGTTAAAATTTATAGTGGTATGCCAGGCATCGTGTAAGTTGCTGGGGATAAGAGGATAAGCAAGACTGAGGGCCTGCTTGTTCCTTGCTCTCCTGGAGCTTACAGTGTAGTGGGGTAACAGACAACAACCCAGAGACCAACTAATAAAATAATAAATTAGGTAGCCATGAAAGAAGCAAAAACATTATTAACTTTTCTACATAGCTATAATTTATTACCTCCTCCCAAGAACAGTGTCTCCTCATTGTGATGTAGTTTTTACTTAGCATTAGGAAAGCATACAGAAAAGAAAAAGGGGGAAAAAAGTAATGTCTGTCCCAGTAGATTTTGGTATGGTTATGTCCATTTCCCTGTTTTTTCTAGCCAATGTATCGCTCCACTGTTTTTTTTTCTTTCTATTTTTACTTCTTGAGAGAGGGAGAGGGGGGGAGAGAGAGAGAGAGAGAGAGAGAGAGAGAGAGAGAGAGAGAGAGAGAGAGATTTGTTGTTCCACTTATTTATGCATTCATTGTATGTGCCCTGACCAGGGATTGAACCTACAATCTTGACATATCAGGACAAAGCTCTAACCAACAGTTACCTGGCCAGGGTTTCCACTGTTCTGAGTGGAGGCTCCTTGTAGCCTTTTGACCATACCTTTGCCACTGTCTCCTGAACATACTTTTTCAGAGCTTGAAGCCTTTGGCGTAGAGCCAAGGAGAAATTATGAAGTTTCAAGAAGGGTGAGTGCTGAAGAAACACCTGGACTGACTCAAAGGGTGTCCACATTAGCGACCTTTCAAAGTACGACTGAAGTTGCACGCTTGTGATAGGAGCTAAATTTTAGGGCATTAAAACTTGTCTTACACTGTCTATGATTATGGACTCTACTGACTTGTCTAACTCGCAGGTCAGTCCTGGCTGTCCTTTTTAAGGGCTGCTCTTCCTCCATTGAGCTCTGCAAACAATCTCATTTCCATGAGTTGAAATCTCTTCAGACCTATAAATTGAGCCACTAATGTTTCACCAAAGCAGACTTTCTGACTAGATGGGTTCCTTTCTCTTTTTCAAGGATAAAATTCACTTTATTCTTGTATGAACAAGCATTCAAATGGCCAAGTGGGAGAAAGGTGTAAGGTTGGAATGCAGTTTGAATGGACTGGGCATGGGAGCTTCTCAGAGTGCACCAGGGTGGCTGAGCTGTTAAAGACCTGGGATACAAGTTCCAGTTGCAATTAGAATTGTACAGCTGAAACCTATGTCGTTTTATTAACCAATGTCACCTCGATAACTTCAATAATAAAAAAAGAGTAAACTCAGGTACCATTGGAAGATAAATATACAATTACAAATCTAAAATCATAGGATTTTTTATATCCTAGGGGAAAGGTTTTTATATCCTAGGGAAAACAACCTTGGTTTAGGTTTTTTTTCTTTTCTGTTAAGGCAAAACAGATCTTTAGACAGTCAATTGTTACAAACCTGAGTTGCTTGTTTCTTCAAACTCAAAGATGAAATAAATTATATTTGATTTAAAAAACTTCAGTTGCAATCTATATATTAGAGCTCAAGCTTATATTCTAGTAAAATAATAACATATGTCTTATAGTATGTTTCATGTACTAGGTGCTGTTCTATGTGCTTTAAATACTCATTTAATTCTCCTAATGCTAAAAGTAAGTACTATTATTATCATCTCCATATTATAAATGAAAAAACCTCTCTCAAAGGCCAGAGAGGATAAGGGACTTGGGCAAAGCCATATAGTTATATATAGTAAGTGGCTAACTCAGAATTCAAATCCAGACATTCTGGTTCTAGATTCTATGTCCTTCCCCAAAACTATACTTAACTGCCTCTCCTCTTGGGAGTGAGTTTATCTGTATTTCTTGAAACATTTTTGGTTTTGTTGTTGCTGCTTTTCTTTCATAAAAAAAGAAACTGACTTAAGACCCCTGGGGCTAGATAGATAATATCTTGAACATTATGAGGGGATGAGAAACAGCATAGGGCAATTTTCATACGGAGTTGGATAAAACATCCCAAGAAAAGGTATTGGAGGTGCTAATGTTTTCGAATCGAGGGTTTTGAGCTTTTTCAAAATCATGGTTTTAGCCTTGTGAGGCAGAAGTAATTTTCTGAAAATTTTTCTTAACTCGGGGAAGACAGAGGGGGCAGAAGAGGCCATTCTTCACCTTAGTGGACCACACTTGGAAAGCAGGAGGAAAGGGAAGGGAGGCAGTGGACAGCGGTGGATGAGTCCTGAAATAAGTCAAACGGCTGGGGGCGGGTGATGGATTTGATCCAGTTTGTGAACATGCTGTTCGAAATTTTAGGCCATTGACTCCTACAGACATCTCTTGTGTGATTGCAGCTTTTCCTCCCAAATAATTGGGGCCAACTGTAGAACACAGAAGGGGCAGGCCGCCTGACTTTGTGCGGTGGATCCCCCCCGCTGCTTCAGAAGCATCGGATTCTCATTCCCAGGAGGGCTCAGAAGAGGCAGCAAGCACGTGGTTCGTGGTCTAAATTCAGCAAGCAGTGAAAAGGCAGTGGGGGAGGGATGGAGGTGGGTAATCGGGATTTGGAGGAGGAGCTACCACGCAACCTCGGAATCTGGCTTACATGGGTTTTGGTAAGAGAATCTCTGCATTTACCCCTTTGGTTTACCTTCCCTTCTCATTATCTTTCTCCCTCTGTCCAATCGGATTTGTTTTTATTTAAAATCCAACCCCCTCTGTGAGACTCACTTCCTGCTGTCAGCCATCCACCAGGCCTGATGTATCCCGAGTCCTGTTTTTAGCCTTGGTCTGGTTGGGGTGATTCACAAAGAAGCCCCAAGGGAGGAGGATACGCTTAGCAGGATTTATTAGTGTCTGTGAAGAGGGCTGGGAAGACATGTGCTGCCTGAGGTTGGGGAGAGGCGCCTGGCCTCCCTGATGACCCCTGCCCCCGATTTTCCCTCCTGTGAGTAGTGTTCCTTGAATTAACCTCAAGGAGAATGTATTATTCTTCCAGTACTATAGATGATCAAAGAAGACGTAGTTAAGCTCAGTAATAATACATTAGACTTTTTCTTCAGCTCACACAGCCATTGCTTAGCCAAAGACATCGTAGTACTTTACATTTATCTCATGTATTTTTACTCCACGATAATTTTACAGATGAAGAAAACTAGTTCAAGAGATTTGAATCACTGGTATAAATTTCTTGAGGGTGAAGGGAACTCATTTACTGAGCTCCAAATTGGCCAGGTCCAGGGACTACCTCCTTTCCTACACTATCCTATTTAATCCTCACATATATTGGGAGAGAGTTATTTTCATCCTTGTTTTCAGTGCAGTAACTTACTAGGGACACACAGCTTCAATGCTGAGGTTGGGATTCAAATCCAGGTCTATAAAGATTCCAAAATGCCTTCTTTTTTCAATGTACTTTTCTTTATTTAACAGTCATGAAACATTCATTAAGCACCTAAGATATGAATTCACAGACAAAGGAGTGGTTTCTGTCTTCAAAGAACTCACAGCCTTGTGGAGGAAACGTGGAAGTCAGCTGACAGTAGAAATGCAATGTATTGTGATAAGTACAGTGGCAAGCCAAGAACAGGGAATTAGAATTCCAAAGGGGCGAGTGACCAGCCCTGGCTAAGAAAGTCCAGGGAGGAAGACCTTTAATCACCCAACACTTAACTGTGTTCCAGGTCATGTGAAGCATGGAGGGACAAAGGAATAACAGCCAATATTTTGTGGTGGGCAATGTACTAAATGTGCATTATCTGATTTAAGCTTTAGAATCTGGATCTGGAGTTGAACTTGGAAAGATGACAAAGGGATTTCGAGGTATGCTGCCTCCCATGTTGTGCTTCTGTTCCTATGTTCATGAGCCTCTAGATATGATATGCGATAATAATGAGAGCCCTTGGAGCTTAGGCCCCATTCTGGGTCTGTCGGAGGCGAGGCAGATGAGACGAGAGCTCTTTTGCTGCTCTTGCTGCAGTCTCAGTGATTATTGGAAGGAGACAGCGAGCACCCAAACAGTCTTTCACTGCCATGTTGGGTGTGCAGGAAGCCTATCCCCTTTGTGGTCTGAAGGATATTAAAATTCACCCTGGTTTGGCCCAGATACCCCCCCGTCCCGCAGGACCTAGCATGCCTGCCAAAAACCAACCAACTTTGATGATCTTGCCTGCTTTGCCGTGCCAGTTCCGATTGTCCCTTATGTTCTCTAGGGAAGTTTCACTCAAACCGTGCTTCCATTGTGTCTTTCTGTGCTCAAGCCAGTGAGGTTATTTTCAAATCTTACCCCATCCAACCACATTCACTACATAAGAACTCCAGTTGGGGTCCCAGAAATTGGATGTCACAATGATAATAATAACTAACTTTAATTGACAATTTACTAGAAGCCAGACTGTTAGGTGCTCAGTGTGACCCATTTCACTTAATTCTCAAGCTAACACTATGAGATGTTATTATTTTATTATTTTACAAATGAGGAAAGTGAAGCTTAGGGAAGTTCAGAAACTTGCCAAGAGACAAATGGCCTGAGATGGAGCTGGGCTGGGAACCTGAATCTTTTCATTTCTTAGCCAACCTAAGCCGCTTCCAGCGTCTGAGAATGAAACTAGGAAATGTCAACACATGATGGATGAGACATCTGTAGCTAAACTTCAATGTGATCTGTGAATCTATAGCCCAGGAGACTTGGGAACACTCAGACCCGTTAAAGAGAATTTAATTGATTGGTACCATCATAGTATGATTCAGACTGGTGATACTTGAACATACCAGGATCCCATTTAAGGAGATAACTTAAATTTTGTTCTGTAGTATATGATAAAAAAGTGACTTTTAAAGTTGATTTATTTTAAATTAACATAATTAAAGGTACCATTATACAGTTGTTTCTATAGTAAAATATACATAATTTTTACATTTCCTCATTTTAAATAGTAATACATATTGTTTAATCCATATTAATCATGTAAGAAAAACATTATTTGTCCACCAACACTTTTAAAACAGATATCTCTATTGTGTTTACTTAATATACATTGAAATTTAAACAGAAATATAACCATATATCGGAGACATTTATAATTCGATGTTTAGAATTCTTATAGTTTTATTATAAATTTTTGCATCTTATTTTTTTAAAGTCAACTATTTATATTTTTAATTTGTTTTGTTTCTAATTAGTGAGCTTAAAAGAAAAAATTTTAACTGTATTTCTAAGAAAGAAATAGAAATCTTTTGGGGCTATTATGTGTAAGCACTTTTTAAATAACATTCATGAGCTTAGGTAATCTTTATTCCCCATAAATGAATAACAAGCCCAGTTGGATATAATTGTGCGGATGGGTAGGCTACCTTAGTGTTTAAAGCTCTGGAGATAGACTGCCTGAGTATAAATCTTGGTTTCATCACTTAATAACTGTGTGGCTCTAGGTAAGTAACTTAATCTCTCAGTACTTCAATTTCCTTATCTTTAAAAAACAGTGAAATAAATCCCTGGCAGACTAACTCAGTTGGTTGGAGTGTTGATGAGATGTGCTGGGGTTGTGGGTTCCATCCCAGGTCAGGGCACATGCAAGAATCAACCAATGAGTGCAGAAATGGGTGAGCAACAGATCACTGTTTCTCTCTCTCTCTCAAATCAATAACTTAGAAAAATTAATAAAAAAACCGGTGAAGTAAGAAAAAAATAATTATAGGGTTATGAAAATGAAATGAGTTAATCCCTGCAAATCCTATATGCCTATAAAGTCTATTTTAGAAAATTTGGAAATTATAAAAATATTGAAACAAAATCAGAAATCACCAACCTCAGTAACTCCATGGGCAGTGGTTAACCCCAATGGTGCTTTTGTGCAAATTAGAAAAGCTGGCCCTTTCTCAAGACACTTGACTTGCATCAGTCAGAAAGTTGTCTTAATAGGAGGCCCCATTTGATAATTATTTACACTAGGACATCAGGCATAGACCAAGATTGTCTTGAGCAAAATAGGACATTTGGTCACGTTGTCTATGGGTGACAAGGCAAGAGGTTTTCAATTTGAGGCTATTACTGATTATGCTGAGATGAACAAATTTGTACATAAAATTTTTTTTCCGTACTTAGAATTTAGGCTAGATTCCAGCACCTAGCTGGCACACAGAGGGTATTTGTTGAATGAAAATGAATGAATGAATGAAAGAGGCGGGGAGGGAGTTGAAGAGAGAGGGAGACTAAGAAAGAGGAAGTAGAGAAAGAAAGAGAGAGGGGGAGGAAGAGAGAGACAATGCATTTACTAAAGGGTATGTTAAATTATTTTCCAAAAGGTTTATATCAGTAGTGGCTGTTTCAATTTGTGTTAACTTAGATGAAAAATGATTATCTCATTTTACTTTGCATTTCTGAAATTACCAGTGAAGACAAATATTTTCCATATGCTTGTTCATTTATTTTGGCTGCTTATTGGGATCTTAGTGATTTTTCTTATAAAACTGTATAATTTATATATTAAAGGTATTAACCATTTGGAATTCTTCTTTGTAATGATTTTTTCAGTTTGACTTTTAATTTTTGTTATTGTCTTGTTTTTTCACATGGTGATTTCTAATCTTCATGGAGGAAATTTTATTGATACTTTATTTTATCATTTCTTATATTAAATCTTAGAAATTTCCCTTTCTGACAAAGATCTGATATTCACTTCTATTTTTTCTCATTCTTTCAGGATTTGGTTTTTAAATATATTTACCTTTTTAATCCTTCTGGAACTACTTTGATAATATTTTTTGTAAACTAGTTATTCTAATACCATTTGTTGACTATTTCTTTTCTATTTCACTGACTTCTGATGTCCCCTTTATGGTAAAAATTCATATATATGGAATCTGTCTTTGTGCTATCTTACTCCATTTGATGATTCTTTAGGTTCTAAGTCTTTTTGACCTTTAAAATCAGTTCAAGTGGTTAATTTAGCTACAAACAGTGATAAATGCCTTTAAGACTATAGTATCTGTGTAGAGAAAGGTGATCGAAATCAGGTAGAACATCATAATCACTTCAAGCTAAGACTCTTCCCCTCCCCTATACATAAATAGACAGATAAAGACATAATTAAATAAATAAATGTACTACAAATACAGCATGCTATCTCTAAACAAAGGAAAACAGTAACAGTGAGAGACTACAGTTAATCCAATGTTTCTGTTATTCAGAGAGACAATGTAGATACTGATTAGATCTGCTGGAAATTTTGAAATCAACCCTTCGGAAAGGTTATTTGCTTGGAGGCTCAAAACAATGGAGTAATGGAGTGTGTGCAGCTAGCTGTTTTCCAAGGAGATGGAGGAAGTGGCATGGCCACTGAGACACCTGCTGGTGCGGATATTTACTGCACCCTTAGAGTTTGCCAGTTGGGTGGGTCTAGGAACCACTTATTACAGGGGAGTGTGCATTTTGGAAGTTTAGGCACCATCTTTTCTGCTCCCAAACAAAATACTTTGAGGTCTTTATTGTGTACATGAAACTATGGATACAAGTGCTGATAGATCTGGAAACTGAATAGCCTCTGCAAGGGTGGAACTATGAAGCTAAATTAACACAAATTAAATGAACCAACATGGTTTCTCAGGCCCTGGGATACAGTTGAAGATGTAAATTTGGTCAGTGCAATCACTATTCATTGAGGATTAGCAGTGTATTTCATCAAGCATATAATCTCTATCCTTTACCCTTCTGGGCCTCATAAAAAGTCAAACCAGAGGATAATTATACTTTTTATTTGTTGTAATTGTAGTTTTGAGTCATAAGTTCATCCACATTCATAGTATTCAAGGTAAAGATTGTTCTACATACCATCCAGCATAATTTACCACACATTTGAACTATGGAGTACTTTAATATCTGAAATTAGTCATTCATGACTAGGGATATTCTTTAATGGTTCAGAAAATGAAAGGTAATGGATTCATTCATTCATTCTTTCTCTCTCTCTATATATATATATATACATATTTTTTTATATACACACTTACATATATATGTCTATATATAGACTTGACACACATATATATAAATAAAGTATACCAGCACCAGGCCCTGGGGATTTGATGGTTAAAAGAGAATCTTAGTCATTGTCCTCAGGATCTTCCAGGGTAGAGGGCACAATTTAGAAAGTCTCTACAATAAAGTGGGATGAGTATTACGAGAGTGAAAGTACAGGGTGCCAAATCAAAGAAGCAACTTGATCTTTGGGGTCACAGAAGGCCTTCTGAGAATGGCAGGTATAAGTCAAGTCCTGAATGATGGATAGGAATGCACCAAAAAATGGAAAGAGGGTGGCCAGAGAGATTATTTCAGAAGAGAGTAAAATAAATTAAAAGAACTAAAAGGCAGTCAGTGTGATTGCAGCAAAGATTGCAAGAGGGAGAGATGACTGGAAAGTGATGGCCAGCAAATGGAGGCCATCTTTGTATTTTTCTCCTAATGGCATTGTGAAGACACAAAGGGGTTTTAAAGAAGAGATTAAGAGGCATTACGTTTGCTTTTTAAAAAGATAATTTTGGTTGCTGCCTGGAAAATAAAAAGTAGGAGGACAATTGTGACACCATTTGGGAAGCTTTTGCAAAGGTCTAGGTGACAAGTCATGTTGCCTTGTTAGGCTGAATTACAGTAGCAGCACTTTAATCTGTAAAATGGAGACAAAAAGAATTCTACAGTGTCTAGCATATAGTAAATGATCAATTAACTTTGGATATTTTTATGATACTGGCTATTACTTGAGATAGCTATTAATTATATTAAAGGATTTTCCTGCCCTGGCTGGTGTGGCTCTTTGGTTGAGCATTGTCCCGAAAAGCCAAAGGTTGCCGGTTTGATTTCCTGTCCGGGCACATGCCTAGAATGCGGGTCTGGTCCCTGGCTGTGTGTGAGAGGCAACCGATGGATGTTTCTCTCACACATTGATGTTTCCCTCCCTCACTTTTTCTCTACCTTCCCCTCTCTCTAAAGTGAATAAATAAAGTCTTTTAAAAATAAAAGGGTTTTCATTTTGGTACACGTATCAAACTTTTAATAGGGTGGGAGTGAGTAAATGAGGGTTGGATTTAGCTCTACAAATATATTCGTTATCTGAATCTTTTATGGTTAACATGTATGTAGTGTACTACTTATGTAATTTTTTTCTTTTTTAGAGATTTTATTTATTTTTAGAGAGAGGGAAAGTAAGGGAGAAAGAGAGGGAAAGAAACACCAATGTGTGAGAGAAGCATCAACCACTTGCCTCTCACATGCCCCCATTTGGGACCTGGACTGCAACCCAGGCATGAGCCCTGAGTGGGAATCAAACCCATTTTTGGTTCACAGGCCAGCACTCAATCCACTGAGCCACACCAGCCAGGGCTACTAAAGTAATTTTTAAAAATGTACAACTAAGCCTATAACTGGACCTAAGCATCAACATCTAGAATGAAAGAGGAGAAAGTATTGCAGAATGGTTAAGAGCTTGAAATTTAAAGTCAGAGAGATCTGGATTCAAAATCCAGCTCTATCATTCACTAACTGTGTAACAGTACAAAAGTTCATTAGCTTCTGTAAACCCATTTCCACATCTGTAAAATGGGAATAGTCATAGTATCTAGTTCATAGCATTGTTGTGAAGATTGATTGAGGTAATGGAGTGTCTGGTACAAAGTACTAAATGGTAACTATTTAGTACTATTTCCATTATGGCAACTATTTCCATTATGTAGAATGGAGGAAATCAGCAATTTCCATTTCCAGATGCAATTGGTATAATCTGAACTCTTTTTCACCCAACAAAATAATAAAGATTTTTAGAAGAATTATCCTCCTGTTCCTAAATTTAAAAAAATTTAAAACTCAACAAATGGTGAATTTTATCAAATGCCTTTTGAGCTTCCATTTTTTTTGTTATTGATTTTTTCTTCTTTGATTTTTTATTTATTGAGAGAGAAAGAAAGAGAAAGAGAGAGACATGGACATCAACTTGTTGTTCTACTGATTTATGCATTCATTGGTTGATTCCTGTGTGAGCCACCACCAGGATCGAACCTGCAACATTGGTGTATTGGGGAAAATACTAACCAACTGAGCTATCTGGCAGGACCCCCTTCTTTGATTTATTGATGGGATGTATTAGTTTAATACTTTTCTTCTAATATTGTAATAACTTTCCTAATATTAGAGACATCCTAGTATCCCTAAGAAAAACACTACTTAGTTGTAGTGGATCTTTCTTTTAATCTACTGTTAAATTCAAGGATAGACTTTCTTCTAAAATACATTAAACTTCCTTGCCTCTTCAAGAAGAACACACTAACCAAACTTTTATTACTTAACTCCATTTGTCTTCTGGGCTCTAACACTCAAGTGCCTTTAGAGGTCTCTGATTTTTTCTTAACGATGAGTAGTATTTACTGAGCACTTAGTACTAACCACTTCACACATCATGACTTCCCTAAGGTGTATGTACCCCTTAGGTAATGTGTCAGAAAAGTGAAGGACCTTGGCACAAGGCCCTGGAGATGGAACTAAAAGCTGCTCTTTATTGTTATGCTTTCATTCATTCATCTATTCATTCAACACATATTTATTAAGCATCTCAGGGCTAGTCTCTGTGTTATGTACCAGTGGTACCACCTTAAATAAGAACTCAGATGGAATCCCAGTCTAACAGAGGAGACAGACAATAAACAAATGAAGAAATAAACAAGATCAACCTTACATCACATACAGGATGGTGTGACAGAGAAGGGAGGCTTCCTTTAAATGTGGTAATTGGCAGGGAAGGCTTTTTTGAGGTGATCTTCAAACTGAGACAGAAAAACAAAGAAGCCAGAAAGTTGGGGAAAGAGCACTTCAGGCTGAGTAAGCAGCGAGTCCAAGTACACTGAGGCAAGAAGCATGCAAAATAACTTGATAAATCCTGAGAACAGAGAGGGGCTTCCTGTGGATAGGGTTAGGGAACTTGAGAGAAAAGGTGTCGAAGCAGACAGAGGTCAAATTGAATCACGTCTTGTAGATCTCGTTAAGATGTTTGGATTTTATTCTAAATGGAAGCCACTTTAAACATGGGAGGGAAATGACTTCTGAATTATTTTTCTTAATAGATCACTGTAGCTGCCATATGGAAAATGGACTAGAGAGGAGCCAGAAAGAGAGCAAGGAGAAAAGTTAAATACTGTTGCAGTAATTTAGGTGAAAGATGGAGGCAAAAAAAAGAGTAGGTTGCAGTGACAGAGATAGAGAGAAGGAAATGAATTCGAGAGGTAGATCCAAGTTTTTGGATTTTATGAAGAGGATGAATCCTTGTTGTTTTAACAATGAGATGATACCATTTATTGTGCTGGGGAAAATTAGGGGAAGGAACAGATTAGGTTGATCCAATGGAGAGCTCCAATTTGGACATATTTTTTTTTTTTTATAATTTTATTTATTTATTTATCTTTAGAGGGGAAGGGAAGGAGAGAGGGAGAGAAACATCAATGTGCGGTTGCCTTTTGTATGTCCCCTGCCGGGAACCGGCCTGGCAACCCAGGCATGTGCCCTGACTGGGAATCGAACCACGATCCTTCGGTTCGCAGGCCCGCGCTCAATCCACTGAGCCACACCAGCCAGGGCCAATTTGGACATATTAAATTGATATGCCAGCTAATACTCCAAGTGGAGATGTCTAATAACTTAGACAAATGAGTTGGGATCTCAAATAAGAGATCTACCCTACCATGGAAGTATAAATATGAAGATTATTAATATTTAGGTGATATTTGAAGTCTTGAAGATGGCCTGGAAATGAGTCCTGAAAGATGCCAGCAGTTAGAGGACTATAAGGGAGGAGCCAGAGAAGACGATCACTGGGTAGGAGGAAAATTGTGAGAATGTGTTTCCACAGAGTCCAGGGAGAAAAGTGTTTCATGAAAGACAGACAGAGTGCCATCTACGTTGAATGTTGCTAACAGGTAAAAAGAGTATAGAGATTTTACTGGTTTTGGCAACATGTAGATTATTGGTATCCTTGGCAAGTTTATGAACAGGTTAAACAGATTGGGGTGGAAATGGAGACCTCTCATTGGAGACATCTTGTTTTAGTTTTGTTGCAAAGAGGAAATGAGATAACAGGATAAAGGGAAGGTTTTGTTTATTTTTAAGATGGTAATGACCCAGCAGAGGTAATTGATGATACAAGGAAAAGTCCTAGAAAAGGCAGGAGGGGATGGGGTCCATTGACCAGGGGTGCCCTTTGAGGGGGGCAAAGAGACATCTTTCACTGTATCAGAAAGATGGAAAGGAAGATAGGTATTGAGGAGGACCAAAGTTTTGCCACCCCAAAATGTGCCTTTTGGAATATTGATTTTAAACTGGTTATTAAGGAACAAGAGACTCAGAAAAAAACCTTTGCTCTTCCCCCTTTCTGCCTAAAGGAATTCAGATAGAAAAACCTGCTTACAGGTAGTAAGCATCATCATAGCATCATAACATAAATATGGCAGACAGGGAGAAATCTAGCAAAGCCATTTTGTTGAACTTCCGTTTGTGTCCCATTGTTCCTGGGTGGCCCAGTAAAAATTCTACGTTTGATCTTTCTATCAATCTGTGAATAGCCTACTTTTCTATATCCCAGACCCTTGCCCCCTTCTCTTTTGTCCAAAATAACATACAAACCTTAACTGCCATATGTGTCTTCAGGTTCATATCTTATGGCACCCCAAAATGTACATCTATAATAAATTTTGGACATTTTCTTCTGTTAACCTGTCTTATGCTAATTGGATTAGCCCAGCTAGAAGAATTTAGAGTGTGGGAGGAAAATTAATTTTTGTGCCTCACAGTACAAATCAAGTAGGCTCCTGACTTTTCAATTGGATGAGAATGATCCTCCTTGATGATTTTTATTTTCTCAAATATGAGAAGTCACTAGTTATGGTGAAGGGAGAGAAGAATGTGTAGGAGTTCGAACAGAGAAGGTGTGAAATACACTATCTCTGGAAGTGGGAAAATGAACTTACTAGGAAAATTCAGTAAGAATGCAAAGAAAAGTCTGTCTTTTTGAGGGTTGTGGTCAAGAATTTAAAGTGAAAGCCTCAGCCCTTGTTAAAGAAGGTAAATTGTTGGGTCCAACTAGAATGGGATTTTACCAGGTGAGTATAATGGAGAAGGAGGAAAACAAGAGTTGTATGTGTTTGTAGGCAAACTTAACTTCTAAAATGTGTGACACAAGTTATAAGAATGAGAGACATTGAAAAAGTAATATTTAATGGTTTTGACGAAGTCAAAGAATCAGTTACTATGATCAGATAGTTGGGATTCTTGAAATAGAGATTTTAGAGATGGGATACTTACTGTCAATAACTAACACAGGAATGAGCTGTGGGGCAAACATGGGGATGGAGCAGCTGATTTAAGATAGAAGGAAAGATTGCTGGAGGTGAGAAGGTAAAGAATTGACAGTATTGGGTGGTCATCCACATAGATGTTGGATGATGAACAGAAATAGAGGTGGAAAGGAATAAGCCATGAGCTAATATTTTCATTTTTTAAAAGATTTTAAAAATTAATTTTCAAAGAGAGGGGAAGAAGGGAGAAAATGAGGGAAAGAAACATCAGTTGGGTTGCTTCTCGCACACTCCAGCAACTGGAGACCTGGCCCCAAATACAGGCAAGTGCCCTGACTGGAGTTGAACCAGTGACGGTTTGGTTCCCAGGCCAGCACTGAGCCACACCAACCAGGGAGCCATGAACTAAAACTAACTGAGGGAGGAATGATCCACCAAAAGGCCCATAAATGACAGTAACTAGAATGATTATTAAGGCATATGGCTAGTGCACTTTACAGAAGTTGGAGGTTTTGAAGAGGATACTGCCTATTGATTGATTCCACACAGATATTTTAATATTGCAATTTTAAAGTATCTCAATCTGTTCATAAAGTGTTGAGTGGCAGTGGAATTAAGAAAAACGTTATAGTCCCCGTGTGTGTTGCGTTTGTAAATTATTTGTTCTACACACACGCAAAATCAAGGACTTCTTTAAAAATAAAAAATGCACTCACCAAAGAATGCACGTCACTGAAGTTTATACTCATAAACAAATCTGTACTCCAATGAGATTCCAAAATGAAATCAGTAAGATCCTGTGTGTGAAATCAGTAAGACTATTTCTCTAATTTCACTGGCCCTGCACGAGGTGGAGTAGATAGCAGGCACTTAATCTGTGAATGTCAACCACAGGACGTTATGTTCTTTCTGGGCAAGGATAACAGCAGACTGCTCCAGGAACAATCAAGAAAAAGGGCCCTTTGATATGTCTCCCTGGAGCTGATAGAGCCCTTGCAATTTGCTTTCTTGAGAAAATTGGTCTAGCGAACCCATTCAAATTTCTCCCAGCAAATCACAGCGGCCTACAGCTAACTCCTTTTTCGCTCATTGGCCAACTGGAAACTTCAGCCACTCATTCCTCCCGCCTCTTACCCAGGAGCCAATAGAAAAGATTAGCGCTTCGTAACTTAGTGTCATCAAGTACGGCACTTGCAACTGGCTATTGGAGCTACCTATCAAGAAGTAGGCGGGCCAGGTCAGCAGGCCTATATAAGAAAAGGACAAAGGCGGCGCACAGCCTGTGTCATCCGCCATTTTGTGCGAAGCAAGGTGGCCTCCACGTTCCCTAAGCGTCTACTCCGCTTCTGTCTCGACCGCCCCTTGATTACAGACATGTCTCGGGATCGGTTCCGGAGCCGCGGCGGTGGCGGTTTCCACCGGCGCGGAGGAGGCGGTGGCCGCGGCGGCCTCCACGACTTTCGCTCCCCGCCGCCCGGCATGGGCCTCAATCAGAACCGCGGACCCATGGGTCCCGGCCCGGGCCAGGGTGGCCCCAAACCCCCGATCCCGCCACCGCCTCCGCACCAACAGCAGCAGCAGCCACCGCCGCAGCAGCAGCCTCCACCACAGCAGCCGCCGCCGCCGCTTCAGCCACCGCATCAGCAGCCGCCACCGCACCAACAGCCGCCACCGCATCAGCAGCCGCCACCGCCACAGGACTCGTCCAAACCCGTCGTTCCTCAGGGACCCGGCCCGGCTTCTGGAGTAAGCAGCGCTCCGCCGGCCTCCGGCCCAGCTCCTCCCGCCACTCCCCCGACCTCTGGGGCCACCACCGGGCCGGGCCCTATCCCAACCCCGCCGCCCGCTGTCACCACGGCGCCCCCTGGGGCGCCCCCGCCTGCGCCGCCGAGCAGCGGAGTCCCCACCACCCCACCTCAGGCTGGGGGTCCGCCGCCTCCACCCGCAGGGGGCCCGATCCCGGGGCCCAAGCAGGGCCCAGGACCCGGAGGCCCCAAAGGCGGCAAAATGCCAGGCGGGCCGAAGCCCGGCGGCGGTCCGGGCCTAGGCGCTCCTGGTGGCCATCCTAAGCCCCCGCACCGAGGAGGCGGGGAGCCTCGCGGAGGCCGGCAGCACCATCCCCCCTACCACCAGCAGCACCACCAGGGGCCCCCTCCCGGTGGGCCCGGCGGCCGCAGCGAGGAGAAGATCTCCGACTCGGAGGTGAGTGTCTCTGGGCGCTACGCGTCGGTTCCCCTAAGATGGCCGCGGCCCCTCCTCGCCCCCCTCCCCCCTCACTGGCCTCCATTTTGTCGGAGGCCGGAAAGGCGCTTGCGCGCAAGCGGCTAAGGGCGGGGCTGCCCGCCAGAGCCAGGGACAGACGGCGTGGGTCCGCTCTGCCGCTCGGGTTTAACCTCGTAGCAGCCCGAGGGGCGAGGGGGCGTGGCTTGAGGAATTGGCAATGAGAAACTTTGATGGGCCCTGTTGAAGCCAAAGGAACCCGAGTAGGATTGGAGATATCGGGGGAGTTCCGGTCTGAAAAGCGCAAATCCACGTCATGTCAGTGGCAACGGGATTTTGGTTTTTATTTATTTTTTAATACTTGACCGCCGTCTTAACTTTGCTATGATTTAGATTAGTCGGACGCTCAGCATATAGGGATGACGAAATTGCTGGTCTAGAGACTTCTCTGTAGAGAGTTGAGTGTCAATTCTCGAGTGTTTTGAGTGATTTGGGCAGTTCGATATTAGGATACTGATTACGTTGGAAATCCCACAAATATAGTGGGAACTTGCTTTGAGTTTAAACGAAACTGAAGAGCAACCCGATTGGTAACAGACAGTTTGGGAAAAGCAAAAATTAGTGGGTTTCCCTGTTTGTAGAGGTCCCTGGTGTTTGAAAATTCCTTTCCTTTTCATTAGGGGTTTAAAGCCAACTTGTCTCTGTTGAGGAGACCTGGAGAGAAAACTTACACTCAGCGCTGTCGGTTGTTTGTTGGGAATCTACCTGCTGATATTACGGAGGACGAATTCAAAAGACTGTTTGCTAAATATGGAGAACCAGGAGAAGTTTTTATCAACAAAGGCAAAGGATTCGGATTTATTAAACTTGTGAGTTTGTTGGATTTTTATGTATACTTAAAAGGTCCTTTCTTTGTTCTTACTACAAACGTACTGGTTCTTAAATGAACAAGAATAAATTGGTCCTTAAAATTTTCATCATTCTTGCAGAAAAGATGCAACTGCTGTGTAGTGTATAACTTGGAATCTAAAGCAAGGGGAGTGGGTGGGTACCGCATTTTATTGTGAATGGTGTCAAGGAGGATGCCTGAAGATAATTTGAGTTGGAGGAATGGGAATTAGGATTACCACTTTCAGAGTGGGCATTGAACAGTTTTTGAGGTCATTAACATGAGTATGTCTGATAACTTTCAGGAATCTAGAGCATTGGCTGAAATTGCCAAAGCTGAACTTGACGATACACCCATGAGAGGTAGACAGCTTCGGGTTCGCTTTGCCACACATGCTGCTGCCCTTTCCGTTCGAAATCTTTCACCTTACGTTTCCAATGAACTGTTGGAAGAAGCCTTTAGCCAGTTTGGTCCTATTGAAAGGGCTGTGGTAATTGTGGATGATCGTGGAAGATCTACAGGGAAAGGCATTGTTGAATTTGCTTCCAAACCAGCAGCAAGAAAAGCATTTGAAAGATGCAGCGAAGGTGTTTTCTTACTGACAACGTAAGTTCCTGTGCTTATTTTAATAATTTCTATTAACTTGTATGAGGAAGTGGCAGTAAAACTGGAAAATAAGATGGAACCTTTTTTGTTATTAGAACACCTCGTCCAGTCATTGTGGAACCCCTTGAACAATTAGATGATGAAGATGGTCTTCCTGAAAAACTTGCACAGAAGAATCCAATGTATCAAAAGTAAGATGGATTAAACTTTTGGGCAGTTTTTAAGTGTAAGCGAGAACTTGTAGTAGTTTTTCAGTTTTGTTTGAAACGGGCAAAAATCTTCTAAGTGAGTATGCTTAATGAAAACATCAGGTTCAGGAAGTTTGAGGTTTTGAAGCAATTATTCAAATACCTAGTTTTTACTTCTGAGGTAGGTATATTTCACATACAGGCTTGTGTTGCTCTTAAAACAATTGCATGATGTATATGTATCCTCATTTTTAAGGATGGGAAAAATTTCCTTAAATAGGAAATTTGGCTAAGGGAAACAATTAGGAAATAAGGAAGATAGGATTTATCAGTGCCCATGTTCTCTGTTACTGTATCATTCTGGGACACAGTGATACATTGTTTTTTGTTATGAAGATACTTTATATGAACCCCAAAGTGGCCCTTGCTTCCTGTTTTTTCTTACAAGTGATAGGCCAGGGGGAAAGACCAGTGTTTTTAGGGGAGTCAAGAAGTATTTCTTGTGTACATTCCCAAATTGATTCATGTTTAAATATTGTCAGGGAGAGAGAAACTCCTCCTCGTTTTGCCCAGCATGGTACATTTGAGTATGAATATTCTCAGAGATGGAAGTCATTGGATGAAATGGAGAAACAGCAAAGGGAACAAGTTGAAAAAAACATGAAAGATGCAAAAGACAAATTGGAAAGTGAAATGGAAGATGCCTATCATGAACATCAGGCAAACCTTCTGCGTCAAGGTAAATGGCCTTCTGAATTTTGCTGATAGGATAATTGCTTTTTGAACTTAACAGAATCTCATTAAAATAAACCCAAAACAAAATATTCCAATGTTCAGATCTGATGCGACGCCAGGAAGAATTAAGGCGAATGGAAGAACTTCACAATCAAGAAATGCAGAAACGAAAAGAAATGCAATTAAGGTAAAATTTTGTTAAACTAAGCCTTTTTTCCTTCATTAATACTTAGACAAAAGACGAACCTGAATTTTGCAGGTGAGTCAGATGAAGTACAGAGTCAGTGTTGGTATAATACTTAAATTGGAATTATGTGTAAGATTTTCATAAGTAAATGCTTATTTTTCTTTGCCAGAATGCCTCTAGGGCTATTCTAGACTCACTTTCTCTGGCTCTTTCTTATCTTTCTTTCTTTCCTTTCTTTTTTTCAATTAAATTTAGAGAGATGGAGATTTGTTGTTAAACCTATTCACACACTCGGTGCTTGCTTCTTGTATGTGCCCATACTGGGGATTGAACCCTCAACCTTGGTGTTTTGAGGCAATGCTCCAATCAACTAAGCCATCTAGTCAGGGTTCTCCCGACCTTTTTATGTGTTTGCTCTAACCTAGTCTTTGTAAAGCTATTAGGCAAACTATTAGCTTTTTTAAAATTGAATTTGAAAAGATGTGGATAACACTTTGGTTTATATGTTTGATGAACGTTTCCAGGCAAGAGGAGGAACGACGTAGAAGGGAAGAAGAGATGATGATTCGTCAGCGTGAGATGGAAGAACAAATGAGACGCCAAAGAGAGGAAAGTTACAGCCGAATGGGCTACATGGATCCAGTAAGTGAACTTCTATTACAAACTAATTGGAGTTGTCTACAAAACTTGTAGGTACCTAGAATGAAATTTTACTCAGTTAAATATAACATTTTACATTATAACCACTTTTTTTTTGAACAAGTATATTTTGACTGATACGCCTTAGAGTTTTGGGGTTAAACTTTTTGGTTTGGCCAACAATTCATTGGTTAGGAAGAAGTTTTTAGGTCTTTGGCTTATTGACGCTCAATAACTGGTTTCAGAAACTGATTTTTAAGATTGCTTTAATGAACCTTTTTTCATGTTAAATTAAGTTTGGAGTTTTCTGTTTGTTTGTTTGTTTGTTGTTTTTTTTTTTTTTTTTACTCATCATATGGGTATAGTACAGATGTATGATTTTTTTCTGCCCCCAGAGAGAAAGAGACATGAGAATGGGTGGTGGAGGAGCAATGAACATGGGAGGTAAGCATGAAAATTAAATTAGCAATACCATTAGAGAGCAATGTTCTGATTGAGTTGTAACTGGTATTTTTGTTTCCTAGATCCCTATGGTTCAGGAGGCCAGAAATTTCCACCTTTAGGTGGTGGTGGTGGAATAGGTTATGAAGCTAACCCTGGAGTTCCACCCGCAACCATGAGTGGTTCCATGATGGGAAGTGACATGGTAATGTATCCTGCGGGACGTAATTCAAAGGAAGTTCTCGCTTTCACAACTTATGTGTGTTTTGTTTTGTTTTTTAAAGTAGGTGACTGGACTTCTTTTAGTTCCCCTATCATGTAAATCATAATATTGAGGAATACTTTGGCAACATAGAAGAACTCAGTGCGTGGTAACCTAAACAGATACGGTTGCCAGTGGGAAATCAGTGCTGTTAGTAATATGTCGGAGTTATGTTTGGCAATGAGTAGACTTAGGTGCTTTCCAATATATTGCTTGTGTACTCTTGCACTCCAGCGCATGGCAAATCCAAATTATAAACGTTAGATAACGTACATGATTATTCTACATCCAAGTGAGAGTAATCAAATGGCAAACTGTTGTTCATTCAGCTGGTATTTGCCATAAGTATGAATTAGACTAGTAGTTTGCAGCTTCTAGGCATGTTTTAGTGATGTGTAGGACTTATACCTATATTTGGTGTGGCTTAGCCAATAAAAGGGAATTGTTTAATGTTTTGACTCGTCGTTTCCCACCTGTTGGGCTGTCTATAGGTACACCTTCTAAAATTAAACTGACGTACTCTTTTGCTACAGAGCAGCAAAAAAAAAATCAGTAATTTTGAGCATACTAGTTGTGTGCATTTGAGCTGAACCTTCTTGATGCTGTCATGTTTTAGCTGTGCAGCTAGCCTATCTGGATGCTTTAGTCAACCAAGTGAGTTGGTCTGAGTGGCTGTACTTAGGATTTTACAAATTTTTAGAACTGAATATTGACTTTTGAAGTGGGACTTTGAGGGAAGAATGCATTTTCAAAACTGAATTGAATCTGATTAGTTCACCTGTAGGGTTTTGGCAAGGGAAGGAAGCTGCAGCATGTAACTCACTAGATACATTTTACAAATAGGAACATAAGGATTTAGTATGGGACCTCACCTATTTAAAACCACTAATGGCTTTTTGGGAATTAGAACTGTAAATAGCTAATGGGTTAAATGTAATGCTATTGGCTTCCTTCAAATTGAATTTTAAGAAATAATGTGGGTAACATTTTTGCTTATGTGCTTGCTTAAGGCAGATTATGTAGGTATGTAAGCAGATTTGTTAAAATCTAACTTTACATGATGTTCCCACAGTTAAGTTTCTGTACTTCGTGTAATAGGTAGCTCCTTCAGGTTCTAAAATGTAATAACGATTGTGAAACCCCCAAATTTTCCTTTTTAGCTTTTTGAATAATACAGTACAGTGTACTAAAACCCTAAAACTTCTAGGATTTAAAAAAATAATTTAAAGAATTGAGAGACTTAGTCTTTTCAAATAGCCCTCTAGTATTTTGTAAGAAACATTGAAATTATAATGTATAGGAACAATTAAACCCTGATGCCATTTTTGTTTTTGTTTGCCGTGTTTTTTGGGATAATACTTAGTTAACGGATAGATATTAAATGGAATTCGAAAGCTAGTTCAGGCTGCTGTGCTTGCATATCTGTAAGGTTTTTCTGTTTGGATACGTAGCTTTCTAAGGCTTAGAAAGTACCTAAAAGTAGATGGAATAATAATGAACTCCTGTTTTATTGCAGTCACTTAAGCTTGGTATTAGGCTGTTTGGGAAATACCCCAAACATGGAAGTGCCAGTGGACTTTTAAGACCTAAAGGAAGAGTTGGGCTGTTATGGGGGTGGGCTGTACATTTAGTCAATTTGCAACAATACAGACTAGCACTGTGAACATAATTGTCTCTGGTTATATAGTGACGGCTCTGAAGGTGGTATACCTGTGAGAATATGGCAACATGTTTTTTAAATCAAGTTACTGTGCCGGTTAAGTGACTAAATCTGTTAGTCTTTTATGCTTTTTTTTGTAGTCTGGTAGCATTTTATTAAAACTTTGAACCTTTTAAGGTTTCTGCAACTTAGCAGATGTGTCTTAAGATCTTGAAAAGCTCAAGGTTTCTTATGCAGCACATGCCACTAACTGGTGAGTAGGTCTTTGTCACTTCATTGAGTGAATTGAATCTGTCTGGTTGGGCTTGTTAGGCTTACTTGGAAATTAAATTCCTGTTCAGACCTTGAAAGTGAGAAGTTTGCAAGCTTTTCAGTGGGTTATTCTGATGTGAAATTTCTTAAACTCATTTTGGAATGGGTTTTCACATCTACACTAATTCTTAAATTTTTTAGCACTACAGGGAAGATCTGTTCTTTGAAACAGGTGTATGAGAATGGCTCAAGTGGGAACATACCACAAGGCATGTATTATCGTAAACTAATTTTCAAATTACCCTTTTTTCCTTTCTATGTTCCCGGTACCTGTGGATCGACTCATTGGTGATTGTATCGACGAACGTTGACTACGGAACCTTCTAAAATATTTACTTAACACACATGGACATCAACTACATATAATGAACTGTTAATTACTGTTCCAATAGCGTACTGAGCGCTTTGGGCAGGGAGGTGCGGGACCTGTGGGTGGACAGGGTCCTAGAGGAATGGGGCCTGGAACTCCAGCAGGATATGGTAGAGGGAGAGAAGAGTATGAGGGCCCAAACAAAAAACCCCGATTTTAGATGTGACATCTAGGCTTTCATTCCAGTTTGTTTTTGTCTTTTCTTGTTTAGATACCTATCTTTTAAATTCTTGCATTTTAGTAAGAAAGCTACCTTTTTATGGATGTTAGCAGTTTATTGACCTAATATTTGTAAATGGTCTGTTTGGGCAGGTAAAATTATGTAATGCAGTGTTTTGAAACGGAATTTTTTCCTTTTTATTTCCTTTTTTTTTTTTTTTTTTAAAAACTGTATAATGTCCCTCAAGTTATGGCAGTGTACCTTGTGCCACTGAATTTCCAAAGTGTACCATTTTTTTTTTTACTGTGCTTCAAATAAATAGATAAAATAGTTATAATACTGATCTTCAACTTTGCCATTCATGCTTTTGTGCACATTAGGCTAGGTATTCCACTTTGAAGCATGAGAAATCTCTAGACCTTCAAATGGCATATGCCATTTCTAGGAAATGTATCTGTAGGCTAAGTATTCCTTTCTACAAATAAGTACCCCCTCGTTTTAAAAAGAAGAAATGCATATTGGAGCAGTTTCATGATTTGATTTGTTTGGCATTATAGGAAGCAAGTGGTGCTAAGTACTTTTAAATGGTTATATAAGCAAAGCTGAACTGTAAATCTTTATTCAGGAATGTGCATTAAGATAATGGAATGGGTATAAGATTACTGGTAGGGGGAGAAAGTGCGAATGACTAAATGGATCTTTTATGGCCCTATGATCTATCCTTTCCTTGAAAGTTTCTGAAGAAAAAGTGGAAAGATCATTTTATTGCATTCCTCCATTCTTGTTTTTAAAAGAATGAGTCCCAAGCCCTGCAAATGGCTTGTATTGAACTTTCACGTTTGAATTAAAGATTGTTAAACATGAAATCTTTTCATGTATTACTTTAAGCAATATATAAAGATTGGGGTTTATAAAGTCTGAAAAATTCAACCTGAAAGTAAGAACTTAGTAACCATAAACTAGGTGTAGTTATATATATTCATTTGTACTCTGAAACTTATATCTCGTTAGGCTACTTTTTTGGGCAAAATCTGTAGGACTACCAAGAACTACTGGCTCTCTTTTTCTAAGAGTTAGTGGTGACTGTTAACAAACAGGGTTGCAGATAGCCATTCTTAATTGTAAAATACTTGTTAATCTGTTTTTCCATAGTTCCATTTGATGTAGCACTAAATCTGAAGAGGGTTGCTCATGCTACACAGTATAAATATAAATATTCCTCCCACTGTAAAGCTTTGGAGTGTTTCAGTGGTGTTGTCAATTTATTGTCAACTTCATTGAATCTCATTAGAGTAGATATTTTGACTAAATACTAGAGTACATTGTTACTGTTGTCTGATAGTGCAACAGTGGGGACCTGTTTTCCCAGTGTATACATGTTAGCGGAGGGAACAGCTTCCTAAAGTAGGCAAAGTAATTGAATGGTTTGGCTTTGTTCTAGAACTCTCACTATGGAATGTGTCTTCCTTTTCACCTTAGTTCTTGGTGCTAATTGGCAAAAGTAAAATTCTAAAATCTTTGTTAAAACGCTGAAGTTTAGAATTGTGCCTGCGTACAAAGGGAACTCTATTGTTGAAACAATTGAGCACTTTATGCTTGGGAAACTGGACAATATTAAAAGTAAAACACTAGTGGAGTATAAAGGCATGTCACCCAATTCTGTTTGTGTGACTGACAGGTACATGGTGTGCTAATTAAGGGAATTTCATTAGAAAATATCGATTATTTCTCTTCACCAAGACACCTGGAAATGGGTAGTAGTTCTCACATAATTATATCAATGAGGAAGTTTTGTCCCCAGTCAAGTTATGAATTGGTGATATGTATGAGATTTTTCTGTATGGAAACAAGGGTCTTGATTTGAAAGGAGTCCATTACAATTTGATTGAATCGTGTGGTAGGGACTCCACTAATGATAAAATAAGGGGTGTTCATGGGACACCCATGGCGGGTGAACTTGTATGTGTGTGGGTGGGGGCTGGTGGGGAAATGGGAAAATCTGCCTATAAAATTAATGTTTCAGTTTATTTTTCAGATTACATGCCTTTCTTTATAAGGGATGCTGGCACAGACCCCTAAAATAAGCTTTTGGTAGTACTGTACCTTTGAAGAGTGGTGAAGGATGCTAATGGATAATCTGCTGAAAGTTGTGGTTTTGATGGCCTTACTGTGGGCTGTAGAATTGCTAAACATTGTTTAGCAAATAATGTTGCTTAGTTTCAACTAAGTTTTTTACTTTTATCACTGAAATAGCAGTGTACCAAGGGTTGTAAGCTGCTCAAATAGACTTTCTGTAAGTCTTGCAATGTATATGATAGTTTTTAGCCTAATGTGAATTTAAGTAATCTTAAAAAGTAGTTGCCTAAAAGCTGATGAAACTTGGGGTGGGAAAGGGAAGGTAGTGGTTTTGAAGTAGTTAGCCATTTTTCTCATTTAAAGAAATCACCTGCCCCCATTTTCCTCTTCTCTACTTTCTCTCATAATTTTGTTTTAAGAGGAACACTGGTCATTTTAAACTTACTACTCCTAATCTTTAAAACTGCATTCTCTAAGAGACCTCAGTGTATGTATGTAATAGGTATCTTACAAGCCTAACCCATTGGCTGTCTACTATTTAGTGAAATCACAATCCTCTTTTCTTAGAACACTAATTAAATTCCTTAAGAAGTACTGTAAACCCCACCACTCTTTACAGATGTATTATACCACTAATATAAACAATATAATTTGGGAAATTGTAATGTTACGCTTGTGCAATTTTTATAAGTGGCATATTATGGCAGATAAAAATTTAGACACTTGGCTTTTCTTGGGCAAGCCACTAAGTTTTGGCAGAATATTTTCTGGTGTTCTTGGACTGCAATTATGCACTATTAAAGTAGTGGCCTGCTACATAACTGCATTTAGCCAGCATTTCTGCAGTGCGTAACTGTGAGGAACGTAGTACCGCAAATGGCAATGGACATTAGGACCCGGATGTAGTATTCCTGCTTGCTCCAAGATTCTCATTGCCGACTGCATACAGGTAGGTAACAAGCAATATAATCTAACTTGGTGACTTGCTATGTACTTTTATTCCGTGGGCATTCTGACATCACACTTCTGACAATGAAATAACAGTGCAGCACCTAACACTTGTACGGTAAAGCTAGCTTATCAAAACTGCGTGGGTTTGGGGTTAGAGCTGTAATTTGTCAGGCAGAATTCAATGCTGTTGCAGTTCTCAGATAAAAAGTGCAAACTTGATTGTTTGGTATATCTGATTCAGTTGTGTGGTTTTCTTTAGTTGCATTGTAACTGAAGATAACATGGAACACATCAGTGGTGTGGGGGAAAAGGGAACCAAACCATACTTGGGAGGCTTTTAGCATCTTGACAATGGACGGTATAGCATGTGATAATTAGTCTCTGTTGTAGTAAACTGACCTTGCCCATAGGTCAGCAATATCAATAATTTCAGACCACAATTTTAGAGGTAATTATTCTGCAGGTAGAGTGAATTAACAAAAATCAGTATTTTTTTTTTTTTTTTTTTTTTTTGTAATGTGATATACAATATTTTTTAAAAATGAGCTCCATGGAAACACCTTTTTACTAACTTGGGCTTAGATGGGAATCTAATGTGAATAGTTCAGGTTACGTGATTCTACTAAATACGTTTATACTCTAAACCTGGGGGAAGTTGGTGTGGCATATTGACTTGCCTACAGTTGAGTACATGTTGGGGATCATTTCCCAATCATAAGACCTCGTCGTATTCTGTAGGATAACTGCACATGTTCAGAGTAGCTTTTTGAATTTGGTTCCCTTAGCTTTAGGGATGTGATGTTACCATCCAAAATGTTTAATTACAAAGAATCTTCAAAAATACCTTCTTTTGTTGCTTAGGACGTACGCTTTGCATCGACTTTGTTCCAGACCTCAACTCAACTTAAACTTTGGTCTCTGAACTGGTTTTTAGCTAGTGTGCATGGGAAACAGCTTTCATGTATAATGCTTTCTGCTCGGTAACTGGAAAATTTGGTTTACTTTGCCATAAATGTGTGAAACCGATTCATGACTCTGAGAATTTTCTTCCGTTGCTTCAAGAAAAACGGCTTGCTCTTTGGCAAGCAATTCGTAAGGTGGGGACAGATTTGTACTTTAATATGTAGTCCATTCAAGCAAATAACTTTGACTCTCCTGTTAGGTGAAAGAGCAAATGGTGATTAGTTTAGCTTGCTTATGAATGTAATACAAAGCAAACACAATGCTAGGTGTTAGTGACAAGACTGTCACTAAATTGGCATACATCCCTGTGATGGGGTTTTCCGCTGGCATGATCCATTAAATCGGTGGCCAACACTTGCTGCCGTGATTTAGGGATTGAATGTTTAGAAATTAAAGCTCAGGTTTATTTCTTAACAGTCAATAACAATTTTGTGAGAATGTACTTGTAATATGGACTTCAGGAACATTATTGGGGTGGGGGGTTAATTTTGGTTCATCCTGCTTATTTTCAGATGAATAGACTTTTGCACTTTCAAATGAGAGACCTGTGACTTAGGTCGATTCTTACTAGTTTTGATTTGTACGTAGCTATAATTTGTGAATCTTAGTGTAGAGGGTCTTTAAAAACCACTTAGTCAAAAAGCTGGGAGCAAATGGGTTTCAGTAATAACACTACTGAGGTGCTTGCATTGTATTTCATATTCTTTTTCTTGCTACAAATGAAAACTATTCTTTTTAATGAGAATGGGCTGATGTTCAGAGGTGTGATGCCAGAATGCATTTTCGTACTGTTAGGCCCTTGGAACAGATACAGGTGCTTTCTGAAAGATGAAAGAAATGCAATGGGTGCTCTTCATACAAGGTTGGAAAACCTACGAAGAATACATAATAGTCTCACTTTCCCCCAATAGAGATAGCTGCGTGTGACTAGTTTTGGACTTTAACTTTAATGGGGGTTGCATGTCTTCTATTGTTAATCATTGTCAGCTGCAGTGACACGATCCACAGTCCTGCATTTACTGTCTTTCCCTTAATGATTTTGGACAGGTTTTAGAGAGCCGGGATGTTTGTTCTGGGCCTTTATTTGGTTTTGGCTGTAGCTGATAATGTTCAGTGCTCTTGTCAGCTAGTGCAGTTCTCAAATGGCTGCCTATTAGGAAAAGAATTGAGGATTTGACTGCTCCTAATCATCTGTCATTGCTGCTAGATAATGATTGGCAATTTTTAAAGACTCAACTGTGAAAATCTCACAGTTGTTGGTAAACCATCAACCATAAAAACGTTGCTTTTGAACACCAGTGCTGAAAAAGATTTTATTGAGAAGGTGGAAAGGGGGAGCCGAATGCAGAATAGGATAATCTGGAGAATGGGAAGAATGCAAAACGATATAGTATCCCTTATGGATGGTACATGTGCAACAGGGAACTCTATTTCATACACCTCTGGCAGTAAGTGATAATCAGGGAGGAAGAAAAACCTGGAACTTGAATTAAGGCTGATCTTTCTGGTTTTTGTGCAGTGGCCCCGCAGGCATATATAATGAAGGTGAACGTCTTCTCCCTCAGAAAAAACTCAGGTTCCTTGCTGTCCCGATAAGGCATAGCTTCCCTGCCCTAACTTAAAACTCAGTGAGGACTTAGAGGGAAAGAATAAGGAAAATATATAGGATTACATGATAACACCTGCATTGTTGTGTACTGTGGAATGGGGAGGGTACTCTTGGAGGACTCCTGCTGAAGGTGGTCAGTCCACCTGAGAATGGAAGACTTACTTGAATGGGGCGCAGGGTATGTGCTTCATGAAAAGAGAGCTGATGTTAAAACTCATTTGGTAAGGTAAACGTTGTCACATACCTTCACATAAGGGATAGTATATTTTGGATTGCAGTCAAACTTTATTGTACTCAGACTGGTGAAAATAGTTAGGCTTTTGTATTTTTAAAGAAGGTATAGTTTTCATTCTAATTCAAGTGTCTGCTTTTACTTTATGTAAGAATAATTTTAGATTTTTCCCCCCATGAAGTTTCTTCCTATTTTTTTAATGCTGTTACTTGCCCCCAATCTTGGTCTCTGGAATTTTACTCTTTAAATTTTGAAGTTAACTAGCATTTTCAAACCTTATACCCTTGTCTCTTGTAATAACTTTTTCTTATTATTCTTTAGGTACGAGTGGTTGATGTTGGCTGATATTGGAGTGCTCATTCACTTGAAGTAAGTGTCCTTAGAAATCTTAACCTTAGAAGTAGAGGACTTGTGGATTTGGTTTTGTATTTAATGATTAAATAATTTGATTTACCTAAGTGGGGTAAAAAACTCTTGATTTTGTTTTCAGTATTTGTTAACTTAGTGATTTTTATAGAGAATGAGACATCAATTTGTTCCACTTATTTATGCATTCGTTGGTTCTTTTCTAAAAAATTTTATTTATTTATTTATTTTTAGAGAAAGGGGAAAGGAGAAAGAGGGCGAGAAACATAAATGTGTGTGAGAGAAACATAAACATCAGTTGGTGTTTCTCACATGCCCTCACCTGGAGGCCTGGCCAGGAATCAAACCAGTAACCTTTCAGTTTTTAGGCCGATTCTCAATCCATAGAGCCATTTGTTGATTCTTGTGTATGCCCTGACTAGAGATCACACCCACAAACCTTGGTGTATGGGAGTAATGCTCTAATCGACTGAGCTACCTGGAAAGGGCAACGTGTTTGATTTTTAAGCTGTTTATGTTACCTAGGATAATATTCCTGTATTTCTTTTCTTTTTTTTTTTTTTTTTTTTAAGAATTTATTTATTTATCTTTTTAGAGGGGAAGGGTAGGAGAGAGGGAGAGGGAGAGAAACATCAATGTACGGTTGCCTCTTGTGTGTCCCCTTCCCGGAACTGGCCTGCAACCCAGGCATGTGCCCTGACTGGGAATCGAACCGCGATACTCTGGTTTGCAGGCCCGTGCTCAATCCACTGAGCTACACCAGCCAGGGCCTCCTGTATTTCTGTTTTTGAAAAGAGAAGTGTACATGTCTGTGAGATGGAAAGACAAGATAGGGAATATTACAAAATTCTGGTTGTAATATTCAGTAGAATTCAAAGAAAAATGCATGGTTATATAGAGATGTAATTAAACAGTAGAATTCAAAGAAAAATGCATGGTTATATAGAGAAAACAAATTACAGAAGAGCAGAAAAGAAAGCTTGAGCCCTGGCTGGTGTGGCTCAGTGGGTTGAGTGCCGGCCTGTGAACCAAAGGGTCGCTGGTTTGATCCCCAGCCAGGCATGTGCCTGGGTTGTTAGCTAGGTCCCCAGTAGGGGGCACACAAGAGGCATCCACACGTTTCTCTCCCTCTCTCCCTTCCTTCCCCTCTCTGTAAAAATATATTAAAATCTTTTTTAAAAAGGAGGCTTGAATTAGTGGAGAAAATGATGTTTTTTCAGTGTTTTAAAGTTGCCTTAGGACCCATTCAAAATTTCCTTAAGTTTCTTTTTTCCTTATACAGTAAATAGGAGAGGAACAACTGTTTAGTCATTGCTAGGAGGGAAAATTTCATATGTACAAGTGAAAAAGTTTAGAGTTTGACCTCGGTGTAGCAGTAACATAGTCAAATAAACACAACCACTAATTGGAACCCAAACATAAAGAATACACATTAAACATTAGTAAGAATGTAATATGCTATTACAGAGGGTGTTATTTTAATAAAAGTACATTTTTGAAAATAGGTGGATAATTGTTCTCAAGACATCACACAGCATGAGCCAACCAAGAATGAAAGCCGAAACCTGCTAGACTGCAGAAGTGTTGAGGTAAGTTAAGTGACTCTTACTCGGTAAAAATCCTACAGAAAAAATGACTCTTGGGTGGTACAAAAATAATTCCCATATTTTGCTGTGTATAATATAATGTGCATCCATAGTTTGGCCCAAACTTTCAGGGGAAAAAATCTTTCCTGAAATATTTTTAATTTTTAATTCAATTTTTAATTTATATTCAGATCCTTGTTTTCTGTATTATAAAGGAATTTTAGTATTTATTTTTGGACATAACTATGGTACAGGAATTTTATGTAACAAACATAAGAACCCTGATGCAAGATATTTCAGGTACTACCCATGTATAATGTACATCCTTAATTTTTCCCTCAAAAATTTGGGTAAAATGCCCATTATTCATGGCAAAATATGACACTTGTGTGTGAATATCTCATTTTAATTTCTTCTATGTTAAAACTTTATTGAAGGAAATAGTTCTTACAGTACTTAGTATTTAATTGTTTTAACAGCCTTCTGAGGTTGTAGGCTCTGTCTGTTGCTTTGACTCAAGCCTCAGAAAAACAGGGATTTCAGTTTTTAATAAAGTGTGTGTGTGTATTTACTTCTATCCATAGCAGCATGCAGAGGAGGGTTTGGAGATTTTGAAGTTCCCTGTTTTGTTTTTCATGTTTATAGTTACACAGTGGGGTCATCTGTAGTTGAAAATAGATGGCAAACAAAATAATACAAGTAATCTGTTAGAATGGTTGGCAATTTCAAAGGGCAACTTAACTTTGCTGTGATAGCTGGAAAGTAAAGACAATGTATAATAAACAATGGACATGGCTCTGTCCGATAAAACTTATAAAAAGGTGGCTGTGGATCGTAGCTTACTATCTCCTCTAATGAATTGCATGTATAGATAGGTATCACTCAGGTTTAAAAGGCCCTTGTAAGTTTGAGATTTAAACAATTTACATCTAAAGAAACCTTAGACTATTAAATACCATTGATACCACATTCCTTGATTAATATTTCTTTGGTGTTAGGAAGTGTACTTGGTTGGTGCTAACAAACTTGATAACTCTGATTTTTACATCTTTTGGGAGTAATTGTTTCCTTTGATTGGCAGGATCAGGTGAACTGTGTCCAGGAAACCAGTGAGGAAGAGGGCAAAGAGGAATGAACAACCTAATTGTTAATAAAAGACATTTTAAAATCAGATTGTCCTTTTATTCTGTTTTTAAGTAGTACTCTTTCATTTTCTAGAGTTTTCCTATGTCATCAACTTGCTATTCTAGGTGACTTTAACAAGGATGTTCCATATTCTAGACATGGAACAGATTATTCAGGACTATACCTTGAGGCTTTTTTGTTAGAGCTACTTCAGCCTCTTAGTTACTAATCAATTAGATGGCCTTTTTCTGTCCTAACTAAACTGATTTAGGCATCAAGTTTTAATACTGCCTTTATTCTTTATAGGTTATACCTAAAGTGCTAATTTATGAGCTTGCTGTTCTGTGATTAAGGAGAAGGAAGCTGGAATTCAGAAGAGTTTATTTGAGATTAGTTGAAATAGCCACAAAGAGTCACAGCAGTCACTGGTTCCATGGAATTTGCTTTGAAAAACTCTGTAGTCAGTACCAGGGATGAGACCAAGATCCTTCTCTTTTCTTTTTGGCCATAGTCATTCTTATTGGTGGTTGCTGTATTTAAAAAAAAAAAAAATTTTTTTTTTTTTTTTTTTTTAGTAAGCAGGGAGGCCACCCATCCCAAATCAAGAGTTTTCTGAGTCCATGTCTTGGTTCAACTTTCTCTTCCTCCTTTCTGATTGCCAACTGATCTGAAGCTTTGTGGATCTCAAGGCAAGAACAGTCTGCAGTATAATTAATAAAGTAGGGGAGGAGCATAACGGGATCTTAAGTACTAGAGTACAAGTATTTTGCGATTTGTCCAGCTGCAGTATCTGGCAAGTTGCAGTTTGCTTACTGGTAAAATAAACATTATCTTCTTAATTGAGACCCTTGAATAAAAGATGGTGCACAAAAAGCATTTAGCACATTTTCTGGTGCAAAAGGGGAGTACAACAGCAAGTTGAGGACTCTTTCCCTAGATCATGTCATTAGAAGATCTGATACAGTTTTATATTTGACAGAGTATAGGAATATATTAATTTTGGTAAGTTGTTTTTACACCATGGAGTCTTTAGGGGGAAATCAGTAATAAAGTCTTAGTACTGGAGGGATTGGAGGTCCTGGTAGAGATCATTTAGCTATAACAAGTTAGTAAATCTCAAATATTAAATAAGATTAAATAATCCCTGCCTAGCAAGGTTGTGTTGATTAGTAGTTGGTATTTTAATTACTTGGCATGATGCCTGACATAGATGTCATTGAGCATGAAGACAAGGTAGAGGGAAAGTAAGCCTAACAAGCTCAGAACTTAGAACATGGAAAAGTCCAGAAGACTTTAACACATGATATTTGGGGCATGTAATGCTTTACACCAAAAATAGGTTGAGTTCCAAACATGCCTGAGGCAAAAGGGAGTATAGAAGACTTGGAAGGAATTCTGAAGATCCAAATGGGAAAACATCTGTTCGTGGGTTAAAAGAACTGTTAACATGGCAGTATTCTCCAAACTGATTTACAGATTTGACATGATCCCAGCTGATTCTAAGATTCATAGAGCCCCCTACCTCACACTGTGTATGAAAATTAACAAAGTGGTTCAGATACCTAATATGGCAATGAAACTTGGGAGAAAGTGGGTAAATCTTAATGAGTTTGGCAAAGGATTCTTAGATAAGACACCAAAAACAAGCAAAAACAAAAAAACAAGTTGGACTTAACCAGTTAAGTTAAAAACTTTCAAATGATGCCATCAAGCAAGTGTAAAGACCACCCAAAGAAGGGGAGAGAATATCAAATTAGGGACTTGCATCTGGAATATGTAAAGGACACATTTGGAGCTGGGGGGAAGGTGAAGGACAAGGGGCCCTTGTTGGGTAGCTCAGGTGTCAGGGTTGTCCTGGTACACCACAGTGTTCTGGGTTGGATCCCCAGTCCAGGCCATACAAGAAGCAACCAGTGAGTGCATAAAAATAAATGGAATAACAAGTCAACTTCCCTCACCCTTCATTCTAAAGTCAATAAAGTTTTTAAAAATAGGCCCAGGGGCCCTGGCTGGTGTGGTTCAGTGGTTAAGAGTGCCAGTCTGCAAACCAAAGGGTCACTGGTTCAATTCCACCCAGCACATGCCTGGGTTGCAGGCCAGGTCCCCAATGGGGGTTCATGCAAGAGGCAGCCACACATTGATGTTTCTCTCCCTATCTCCCTTCCCCTCTAAAAATCTTTAAAAATAAGAATATGTCTAGGGTTTGAATAGAAATTTCTCCAGTGAAGACAAATGGCCAGTAGCACATAAAAAGATGCATGAAGTTGATTCTTAGGGAATTGGAAATCAGAAACATGAGAGCATGTCTAAACAGCTATAAAATGAAAGGCCTAAGGATCTAACATGACTACAGTTAACTGCATTGTAAAATTGAAATTTGCTTAGAACTTGAATGCTCTCAAAATAGGTGATGGATGCTTTCACAATGTATATGTGCAGTCATATATGCCACCTAATGTTTCATCCAACAGTGGGCTGCATGTACAGCAGTTCACCTGTTCACAGTGATGCTGGTGTAAGCAAACGTGCACTGCCACTGGTATAATAGTATAGAACATACAATTATGTACATTGCATAATACTTCATAATAAATGACTCTAGTTTACGTACTGTGCTTTGTTATTTTATTATTATTTTGAAGATTTTATTTATTTTTAGAGGAAGGGAGGGAGAAAGAGGGAGAGAAACATCAACGTGTGGTTGCCTCTCACATGCCCCAAACTGGGGAACTGGCACCACAACCCAGGCATGTGCTCTGACTGGGAATCGAACCAGAGACCCTTTGGTTCACAGGCCCATTCACCAAGCTACACCAACCAGGGCAATTTATTGTTATTTTAGAGTCTACTCTTTCTACTTGCAAAAAACATTTACTGTCAAGTAATTTGCCATGTTACACCAGGAGCAGCCTCATCTTTTGTTCACTGTGTCTTGGATGCATCCTTTTTCTTGTGTTTGATTTGAATTGCATGTTTTGTACAGTAACTTGTTGCCTAGGTGTGTAATAGGCTATACCGTCTAGGCTTGTGTCAGTACACTCATGTTCCTACAACCATGGAATCCATCTAATGGTGCACTTCTCACAACATGTCCCTGTCATTAAGTGGCATATGACTACATTAAGTCATAATGCAGACTTTAAATATCTTAACAGTTTTGTCAGTTAAATCTCAGTCAAGCTGGGGACAGGGGGAAGACATCCCTCCACACCCACTAGAATGTCTACAGTCAGAAAGTCAAGTTTTGGCAAGAATATGGAGAAATTGGAATCATAATATACTACTGGTGGGATTTAAAATGGTCTAGTATTTGCTCAAACTAACCTATACCCTATGACTCAGCAATTCTAATACCTGAGAGAGAAAAATGTTCATATGAAAGTTTGGATGTTTAGCATCATTCATAATAGTGAAAACATGAATGGATAAACAAATTGTATGGCCAAACAATGGAGTATAAGTCGGCTATAAAAAGGGATAAAATAGTCACATATGCTACAACATAGATGAACCTTGAAAACACTAAGTGAAGCTAGCCATAAAATACCACTTAAGTGATTCTATTTGGTTGGCCAAAAAGACGTAAGATACCCCACAGCAAAAACATCAGTGTGTAAGAGACATCAGTTTCCTCTCATACACCCCCAACTGGGTACCTGCCCTGTAACCCAGGCAAGCGGTGCCCCCAACAGGGAATCAAACCTGCAACCTCTCCATTCACAGGCTGGCACTCAATCCACTGAGCCTGCCAGGGCTGACAGTCTTTTTAAATGCACACTGATATGAGAGCTGTCACCATATAATGTAACAAAACTGTTTTGAATGAAGTTAGTGACAACTAAGTACTGCTAGAGCCATCATATGGAAAAAATGTAATGGACATTTTGGCCAACCCAATATTTATATGAAATGGTCAGAACAGGGAAATCTATATAGTAGATTATTGGTTGTTTTTGGACTGGTGGTCAGGATTGAGAAAGGGGAGTGTGATGAATAGGGGTGTGGTTGCTGAAGGACAGGATTTCTTTATGAGGTAATGAAAATAGTTCTAAAATTAGTGACATGTGCATATTGGATTATACTAAAAACCATTAAATTGTGTTCTTTGGAAGAAATGTGTGTTGTGTGAATTTAATTTTTCAAGTTTTTAATAAAGACCATGGGAATTGGATAATAAGAGGCCAGAACAGAGGTCAGATCATGGAAGGTCTACCAGGGGTGTCCAACCTTTTGGTGTCTCTGGGCCACACTGGAAGAAGAGTTGTCTTGGGGCCACACATTAAATACACAAACACTAATGAAAACTGATGAGAAAAAGATTTTTAAGTAAATTTATAATTTTGTGTTGGGCCACATTCATAGCCATCCTAGGCTGCATGCAACCTGTGGACTGCGGGTTGGACACACCTGCTAAGGCCATGTTAAGGATTTTGATCCTTATTCTAAGAGCTTTCCCTTGTTCTCATTAACCACTTGAACAAGAAGCACTGAAATCACCTAGATTAAAATGGGACTCCTTATTTGGCTTATTCCTTGCCCACATGATCCATTTTCAGCACAGCAACAATTTGTTAACTAATGCTTGGTGGTGGCTCAGGACAACAAAGTAATGGTTGACTGGGCTCAGCTAGGCAGATGGAGGCTGGAGCTGTAAACTTCTAGACCGTTGGGGTTGATAGCTATTGTGTAAGATGGCTGTTTTCATTCACACAGCTGATGGCCTAGGCTGAAATGGTTTGAACACTTAACACTGTTTCATAAAATGATTAGGTATGTCTCAATTTCTAAAAGGAAAAGGGACTGGTGACTTTTTTTTTTTTAAAGATTTTATTTTTAGAAGGGAGGGGAGAGAGAAAGGGAGAGAAACATCAGTGTGTGGTTGCCTCTTGCACACCCCTTACTGGGGACCTGGCTCACAACCCAGGCATGTGCCCTGACTGGGAGTTGAACCAGAGACCCTTTGGTTCACAGGCCAGTGCTCAATCCACTGAGCCACACCAGCCAGGATGGACTGGCGACTCTTGAGGCCAGTGAGAAAGGGACTTTGGAGGACTCAGTCTGTGGAATGGGGGTGTAAAAAGACACCTAAATGACAGGTGCTGGAGTAGTGATCCCAACAGGTTGCAAAAGCAGTTCTACATGAAAAAGAAAAAGGGAAGCCAGTGTATGTCTTAGGAAAAGGGTTTTGAGCCCTAGCTGGTTTGGCTCCTTTGGGCATCCTGCAAACAGAAAGGTTATGTGCTCACTTCACTGTCAGGGCACCATGCCTAGGTTGTGGGTTTGGGCCCCAGCTGGGGTACATACAGGAGACAGAAAACTGATACTTCTCCTTTTCCTCATCTCTAAAATCAATAGGCATGTCCTCAAGGGAGGGTTAAAAATAAGGGAGGTTTTGGACTGAACAGTAGAAAAACGCTTTGCCCTTAGCAATAATAGGCCTAACGAGGAATAATTTTTGTATTTGATAATTTATCGTTATTTTACTTTGTGCCTCAGGGAGACCAGCTTTCAATTTACCTATTCGTTTGGAATCAGAGATTTCTCATCAAGTATTATGAGAAAAGTCAAGTCTTTGGATTGTGAACTTAAAGCACTGGTAGCAGTACCACAAGGACTACTATATTGTTTTCAGTATTTTCCACTGTTTCGGATTTGAGGATTTATTTTACATACAGCTATCAGGTTTTGGGTTTGTTTGTTTTTTTAAGATTTTTAGAGAGGGGAAGCGAGGGAGAGAAACATCAATGTGTGGTTGCTTCTCACCCATCGGTACTGGGGACCTGGCCTGCAACCAAGGCATGTGCCCTAGACTGGGAATCGAACTAGCGACCCTTTGGTTTGCAGGCCAGAGCTCATTCCACTGAGCCACACCAGCCAGGGCTATGTATATTTTTTTAATTAAATTTATTGGGGTGACTGACATTAAGAAAATTATATAGGTTTCAGGTGTACAATTCTATAATACATCGTCGGTATATTGTAGTGTTCACTACCCCAAGTTTTCTTCCATCACCATTTAACCCCCCTGTACCCTCTTCTACCTCCCCCTACCCACCTTTCCCTCTGGTAATCATACTGTGTGTCTGAGATGGTTTTTTGTTAATCCCTTTACCCATTTCACCCAGCTCTGTAATACCTGCTCCTCTTGACAGCTGTCAGTCTGTTCTCTGAGTCTACTTCTATTGTTAGTTTATCCAAGGGAAATCATATGGTACATACTTGTTGTTCTGACTGGCTTACTTCACTTAGCATAATGGTCTCCATGCTGTTGCTAAGAGTAAGATTTCCCCCATTTTTACAGCCAAGTAGTATTTCATGTCTTTTGAAACCATTTTCATCCTGTGTCCTTTATTTCTCTAGGCATCATCAATTGTTTATGAGTTTGTTCTAGTTTCCTAAGTGATTTTTATTTCTTTTAATTTCTAACACTTTCATGAACTGTCACTTTTCAGATCTTTCATCTACTCATCTGCTTCCTAATTCTGATTAATACTTTTATAGCTTTTATCATCAAAACATGTTGTGTAAGGATTCACTGTTCTATGTTCTAATTTTGTATTATATTTCACAATTCTTTTCTGTTGCTCACTATGTGAAGTCCATTTTGAGGAGGGAAAGGAACTGAGTAACATTTCTAGCATCAAGGCTCATGAAATCCTTTTTTTTTAAAAAACAAGATTAAAAAATAACGATTTTATTTATTCTTTAATAAATCAACTGGAAACATCAACTGCCTCTTGCACACCCACATCCTATTACTTTTATTGAGATTTCCTTTTGCTTCTCTTCCCTCACTTTAATCTGCAGTCTTTCCTTTGCCCTTGCTCACAATTTGGTATCTATAGTCAGCAATTACTCCTTAAATGGATTTTGTTTTAGCATGAAGCTTAGGCCTGCTGGTTTCAGGAGTTTGTAAGGACCTAGCCTACTCAACCACCTTCAGAATTTAGCAGTCCCCTTAAACTCACTTGCAAGTTGGCATTTTCAGGGGCCTTTCTTGTTTTGGCCGTTTTCAAATTGCTCTGCATGCTTCCCAGTGGGAACCTATTGGTTTTAGAGATCTATTCTGAAGGCCATCAGGCATCTCGTTGCTTTCCCTCCATGACCTATACAGATAGCCAATGTCATTCAGGTCTTATACCTGCTTTTGAGTTTGTCACTACCTAATCTTATTTTGGGACCACTGGTTACTTTGTCACCAAAATGTGTTGTAAATGTTGAGCCTGGGTTTTTTTTTCTTTTTTTTTTTTGAAAAACTACACTTTTATTTCTGCCATATTTATTCTTTAATGCACTGATGGAAGTGCATCTAAGTGTAGTTAATCTCATAATTAAGGAGATCTGTGGTTAAGTCTGCATAAAAGGTAGTAGAGCAGAGTGACTGAGAGAATGGGCTTTGGGATCACTGCCTGGGTATACAAATCCTAGCTTCACCATTACAAATTGTGATCTATAATATCTGTGTTTGTTTACTCTATAAAGAAAGAGGTTATTGTGAGAACTAAGTGAAATACCATAAAGCACACAGAAAAGTACTAGCGTACATAGGAGGTATTCAAAAGATTACCTCCTATGTAGGCTGTTTTATTTTTGTTTCCTTTTTCAGGTCTAGGTCTTAACATTACGGGCTTATTGACTATAAAAATTGTTTTTGAAGATTTAAAAAAAACCTAGCTTCTTGAAATTAACTCTTGCTTCCATAACAAGATAGAAACCACAACTGCAAATAGCTAGAAAATGATGAAAATGAGAAAAATACACGGTAGACAAAGACTTCAGAGGAAAGTCCAGTGTTAAGCACTTTCATAATGATACAGAAAAGAATGAAAATATGCAGTAAGTTATTAGAGGAAGGAAGAGAGAAACATCAACTTGTTCCACTTATTTATGCATTCATTGGTTGCTTTGTTCACATCTTGACTGGGGATGGAACCTGCAACTTGGCATACCAAAACAGCGCTCTAATTGGGCTACTCGGCCAGGGAAGGTTAACTGCTTTCTATGTGGTTTTTTGAAAAAATAAAAGTTGAAGTCAGTAAATTTTTTAGAAAGAGTAAAACGACATTGCCAGATGGTGGCAAGGGATGTGGAATAAGACACTCTATTGTTGGTGGGAATGTAGAAATGTCTAATTGAAGTGGAAGATATGTACAGACTCAACCTGTCAAGTCCACTTTGAGTGAAGCACCCTAGAGCAGATCTTCTGAATTGGTGTGCCAGGGATGGGTGGCTGGGTAAGGCCTTAAATGGCCACAGCTCCCAAAGTCTCATCTTTTATCCTAGTACAGAATACAAATATTTTTTTCTGTATTATCATCTCCCTGCATGAAAATAATTGGTAAACAACCTCTTCTAGTATCTGTCTTGGATTTCCATATTAAAAAGCTAAGTTTCATTGGAGTCAGGTTCTCATTCCCTGCTGGAACTCCAGCAGCTTGAATAATGTGTGCTATATAGTGTCCCAGTAGACATTGAATGTACAAGTGCACAGCACATATAAAAATGATCCTTGGAGTATTTATAATGAAAGTGGTAAACCATACAATATTATCCATTTAAGTAAAGGATGAACTTGTATACTCATAATGGCTTATTCTTCAGCCGTTAAAATAAATGAAAAAGAAATCCATGTAAGTCTCAAAAAACATTGAGTGAAAAAGGCAAGCTGCAGAAAGATATGTGGAACGAACTTATGCAGATTTATGTCAAGTTTATACTTAGCTGTATGCTAAGTATAAGCTAAGTATAAAACTGCACATCCATGGAATGATGAACACCAAATAATTATTGTCACTAGAGAAAAAAATGTTATCAGGAAAAGATTTTTAAGGGAGCTTTAATTTGATCTATATTTCAGGAATAAAATCTAGGAGCATGGAAAAATGTTAGGGTTTAATAGGATTAAATGTTACCTGTGTTCTTTGTATTTATATGTTAAAATCAACCATAATTAAAAAATAAAGTAGAAATGATAAATCTAAGAATGCATAAAAACAAATCACTAGTTGATGTAATCAGGAAAGAAAACGTACAAAAAGATCAATGAAGAAAGTTATTAGAATATAGAAGAAATTGAGAATACTTTCTACAATTCTAAGCGAATACATTTGAAAGGAAATCCTCCATGAAATGGATGCTCTTTTTAGAAAAATTATAGATTATAAAAACTGATTAAAGAAACAGCAAAGAAAAAGTACCAGAGAAATATTTCCCCCAAAAGGAAAGAGCTACCTGGCACAGCTATATCTGCCACTAAATTCTTTCAGATCTTTAAGGAAGATTTCCTTTGTTAACTTACAAAGTAAAAAGATAAGTCCTTTTGGGGTTACTTGAAAAAGTTGTATTTTCATAAAGTAGGTTGAGAATTCCTATTGTGTCATCCAGCTATTATTTCAAGCAGAAACACAGCAATATTTGGTTTTAATATTTAAATGTTATAATTCACAGTAAAGGGTTACAAATGGCTCAAGCAGACACCCAACCTCATCCTTAAGTGAAAGTGCAAAATCCCATTGAGATTTAATCTCCACAGAGATTAAAATACTATTATCTAACAGATCGGCAAAGATAAAAATACTTGACTCTCACATATTGTTGGTGGGACTGTAAATTGGCACAATCCTGGTAGAAAGCAATATGCCCATCAAAAATGTACAAATCTTTTGACCTGGTAATTCTAACTTAAAATTTTATCTTACTAATGTGCTGACTTACATGCAAAGTTATTAAATGCAGCATTATTTATACTAGCAAAAAAGAATTTAAATGTGTTTGGTAGAGACTATTCCCATATATTATGGTACATCTGTACAATTAAATCATCTGCAATTGCACAAAAAAAAGAATCAAGAAACTCTTCATGTACTGACATGGGATAATCTCAAAAATACCATGTAAAGTGAAAAAGGGAAGTTGAAGATAAAAATTTTAAGAGACAAAAATCTGAAATAAAAACTTAAATTCCAATAGAAATAAAAAATTCTTTGTGGTAAATTCAAATTAGCAAGTACTATATTTCTTTTATCTGACATATAAACTTTTCCACGATTCCATTGAGTCTTTCAGGCTCCAGCAGTTTATTTACCAATTCCTGTTCAACAGCCATTAGGGCCAGGCCACTAAGTTTCTCTTGTCCCATGGTATGACATAAATATGTTTTAAGACGAGGCAGTATAGAATATGAGTTTTCAACACTTGCTGAGGTAACCGGCCAAGACAAAGCAATATATAATAGCTTTGATATGCAAGGAATATTATTATGAAGACCATGCTGAATAAACAAATGGCCAAGTTTGATGAAGTTGATATGATCATTATCTATGACAAAGTTGAGCTTTGCATATTGCCGATAAAATCTAAGTTCTGGGATGATGTCTGCATCAAATTTATAAAATTCTTGAACATGTCTGGCTGTTGCTTCATTTAATGGTTCATTCCACTTAAGTAACAGTTCTGAAATTTGCTTTACTTTGCAATAATCAAATTCCGAAAAACATAGTTTTAAATTCTGTAATATAGTATCTAATCCTTGGTAATAAATATTAATTTTATATTGTTCTTCTGTTGAGGTAGGAAAAAACACACTGTCTGAATTGCCAAGATCTACTGTTTTCTGAATTTTTCTTCTTTTATGAAAAGAAGGTCTTTCAACTTCAAAACCTTTACAGGTTATTTTTTGACATATTTCTTCGGCTCCATCCCAGATAGTTTTGAAACAGATATCATTTCTTTCAGATGATAAACATTCCAAAATTGCTTCTATTTTTGAAGATAAAGAAAAAATGTTTATGGTTTCACTTTGAAGCTCTTTGGAAATAATCCCTATAACACTTAATACTCGATAAAGAAACTTCAAACAAAAGATAAATTCAAATTTGGAAACCAGTGTCAACAAATCACTCAATTCATCAGCCAAACTTGTGTTAGAAGAATGGCTTGATACAACTTCCAGTGTTTCGATAATCTCTGGAAGGCCCTCAATCACAGATAGTAACGTATGATCATGGATTGTCCAACATAATTGTGATATATGTTTCTTGCAAGTTTTGTTTTGACTTAGTTTATAAATCTTTTGAAAATTTGCAGACATTTCCCCAGACATATGAATAGTGTTGAACAAAGAACCAAGAGTATTTAGAGCACTTCGGAGTTCTTTTACTTCTTTACAAAACCTAATTACTGCTAAATCCAAAAAATGGGCATAACAATGTACATATAAAGCTCTTGGTTCTTCCTTCTTGAATTCCGCTGCACTTTCATTGAATATTATCCTCAAATTACTGGCACTATCATAGGCCTGGCCTCGTAGTTTATTCAAATCAATTCCAATTTGCTGCAGGTAAGTTGTGACAGCCCTGTGTAAACTGGTGCCAGTCCTGTCTTCAACATCTATGAAACCCAAGAATCTTTCCTTGATTAAGATAGCCTTGGATGTTTTTTGTGGGTATCTTATACAAATTGAAAGCTGTTCTTTAGTGGCACTGTAAGTTGCCTCATCACATATTAATGAAAAAGCTGAGGAGACATTGATCTCATTCACAATATCATGCAACATTTCAGTCTTTATTATTTCAATAATATCATTTTGTATTTGCGTACTATTATAGAAGTCAACTTGTGAACTCATAAGTCTAAATATTTCTTCTCCTTTATCTTTTGCTCTGATTTCTAACAGTTCTAAAAAATGGCCTTTATTTGCAGATGAAATAGACTGGTCATTTCCTCTTAAGGGTAAACATTGCTTTCCAAGAAATAAAATATTTTCAATTATAAGCTTTAGGTACTTTTTATTTCCTTCCATCTGTTTTGAATGAATAGGTAAATTGTCATCGACAGTGTCATTACAAAACTGGTATTCCCTCCAAAACTGCAATGACTTCAAATGCATTTTACTTTTTTCATGCTTTCTGAAATTTTTCAGAGCTTTTTTCCAATTAGAAATTCCTTGAGTTGCAAATGACTGTCCTCCATAGCTGTATTTTTTTTGGCAGAACAACTGGCATGAGTAACAGAATGTCACATCCTTTTTAACACTGGTTTCTAGCTTCTGAAAATTTGAACACTGAAATTTGTTAATACTTTTTGATTTACCTTTAACTTTCTGTACTTTAGATGTAAATTTTGGGTGATACAGTCTATCACGTATTTTCATAGATTTCTTACTACGTGTAGCATCTTGGTTTGACAGTTGGTCTTTTTGTACTTCTATACTGGAGCCAATTGTATGCTGACTGAGTACTGATGAAGATGGCGGAAGGCTTGGGTGTTCCACACTACTGTTAGCAACACCACTACTTGACTCGCTGGGTGAACTCTTAGAAACCTTTAGTAGAAAGTTAGAAAATCATATTTAACAGTTTCCAAATAATTAAAATATCAAATGCACCTATTCTAATAACACAATAAAGTCACTGGGTGAGTTATAGTATGAGCTCCACTAGGGGGAAACATTAACAATTTATAATTTATCTATTTGCAATCTAGATTCAACATTAACTGCTTAAGGGTCTTTTGGTATGTAATTATAATAAAAATACTAAAATATTTTTTATTGCTCAGGTGAGTAGAATTGCTTATAAATATTAAGAAAATAAGAACTCAAAGGTAAAAACTATGGCTAGTAATACTTCTGTTTAAATATTCTTACTAATAACGATGTCAAACTTGACATTTGGGAAACTGAACAGAACTACCAAAAGGTGTTTATTGCTCTACCTTTTTGAGCTCTAGGATTAAAACAGAAATAATATGCTCAGACACACACACATATTTAAAAAGGAAAAACTTAAAGCAAAAAAAAAAAATCTTACATCTGGTAGGACATTTCCTCTTTCTGAAGAAACTGTACCTGTTAAAGCATAAATTCAAGATCTTATAATCTATAAAATAGCATCATAAAAGTAGCATCATAAACTATAATTGCTTCTTTCATATCAGGCAACACAAAAAACATTTAGAATATAGATGGATCAATTATGACAAAACAGTATATATATCAAATGTCACATCAATTTTTACCTTGTAAGACATCAGAGTTCATGATGGGCGGGTCAGCAGGAGTATCTGCCAATGACACTATATTGCTAATAACTGGAGTTGTATCTTTCTTTGGAGAAAATTGCTTCTCTGGAGAAAGAAGCTCCATTGAAGTATCATGAACCACAGAAATATTTACTAATAAAAATAAAATCAAGCAGAATCAATCAGAAAGCACTATTTAGTAACAAGTGTTTTCAATGAACAATGCAAATTATCTAATAACTTTAGGTATTGCTGGGTACTGGAGTGATTTTTTTAGGAGGATAACATCAATAACAAGATTAAACCAGTAATTTACATTTCTTGTAATTTTGTATCTTTTACCTTTGCATACAATTTCTCAGCCCTTAATACCAATTGCCTGAAATTTCAAGCAAATACTGTGAAATTACCATGAAGAACAGAAAAGAGACTCCTATAGAATCTCCTAACAGGCATCACTTCTAATTCTTTCAAGAATCACAAACCTCAACACAAATGGAACTGGGCTGTTGTCTAAGCTAGTTTTGTAGGGATTTCTATAAGCCAGTTTGCAAGATGTACAAGCCCCAAGGGCATCATTCACTGCACTGTGTGTGTAAGTAGCACCACTGGTCCTATATGTGGATCTTTGAAGGAATGTATAGTTGTCCCTGGATTATCTGTGCTCTTCTATTAGTGAACTTATGAGAAAATTGTAAGGCCTTGTTTTTTACAAAGCAAGGCTAAGTACAAGATCCTATTCTAATACAACAATCTTTACAAACATTAAATGTCTGGTGGTGAAGCAGCCTTCCTTTTATATAAAAATGCTGGAAACCATTTCTTCACAACAAGTTTTCAATGGTTTTGACTTTTAAATCTAAGTTGGAAATAAATCAAGGTTATGCATTAAAGGAGGCAGTAATATTCTTCAGGAGTTACCAAACCTATGATTACTAAGCACATATTACCTGTAGAAGATTCCATCTTAGCTTTACTGTAAGCAGAGAAACAATTAACAGAGCAGAAAAGCTCTGTCTTCCCCAAGTCATTGGTGATCTCAATCATTTCATCTGAGGGCTTCAATGATTTACAAACACCAGATGTAAGTGTTCTGGCTGGTTTCTGCTAGAGATTAAAATATATTGCAGGTATGAGACAAATTATTAGCATACTGTCATAAAAATATACCCAATACCATTGCTCTACAACTAATGACAGGGAAGCCACATTTTTACTTTCTTAAAAACCAGAGAGGGCAGCACCATGAGTTACAAAGATTAAAGTGCAGGAAATTGACCACTCCATTAGGTAACTATATTATTTGTTGGCTATATAATAGCAATTATAACACACATGCAATGAGGAAAGTGGTCATAAAATATGTTCACCATCCTAGGCAATCAAAGCCAATTTTACAAATAAAGAAAAGACTTATACTATAGGCTGATCCTCAATGCCTACTTGGACATCAACTCAAGAAAGCCTTCTGTTGGTGCTGAGGAGGAGCTAGAAAAGGGTTTAACATACTTTATTAATATTCATTAATATTTCTTTATTCTTACCTGCTTACATGCCAAAATACTCTTTGAACTATTTAAGTAATGGAACTGTCCTTCCATCTGAAGTATATGGAACAGATCAGAGCTAGTATAACAGTAAGTCCCACAGTTCTCACAACAGTTCATGATGAGGTTGTTAACGGAGTGAAACTTTGAGAAACAGGAATTACTGCAAAGAGTCTGTTTCACATTCTGATATTTTACTTCATACTGAATCTAGGATAAAAAAAATAAAGATTGAGTGAGAATTCTGGTATTTAAGCAGATCAGAGTCCCTACACGTTAAAAAAAAAATGCAACTTACGAGAGTGGTCTTCTGACACATGCTGCATTTAGTTGAAATGCTGTCAGTATATAGCATAACAGAGAGTTTTCTTAGACAGGACTGGCTGCAAAAATTTTTGCTAGAGGTAGTATCTTCCAGCTGGACACTGATCACATCCTTTAGATTTAAAATATCTCTAACAAAAATAAATAACAAGGGCACATCAAACAGTTTTACCATAATTATAGTTTCTCTTCATAAGCTAAAAACCACTCCAACAACCCTCTCCCTGTTTCTTTCACCTGAAGAACTGTGAAATAGTAGTAACAATATTAGTCTTGAAATAAGAAAGTCTGAATTTGGTATCCAGTTCTTTTACTTATGTCATTTATACTCCCTAAATGTTAATTTACTCATCTGTAAAGTAGGGGTTATAAAACACATCTCTGATAGTGCAGCTGTAAGGTTAATTACCTAACCTGCATTAGTTGGTTCTAGTGATTAAATAAAGTGATGACAACTCACATAGTCATACCTGACCAACTTTGAAATCTACGGGACAGAAGATTTCAAAGTGTGGTTTGCAAATCCCTGGGATCCCCCAGATACTTTTGGGGAATCCACAAGATCAAAACTATTTCACATTAAGATATTTTTGACTTTTTCACTATACATTTTATCTCATGACTCAAAAGCAATAGTGGGCCCCTGTGATTCCATGCCTAGGTTTATATCCCTAAGAATTGAAAATAAGTACCTAGTCTACGGCCATACCACCCTGAACAAACCCGATCTCGTCTGATCTCGGAAGCTAATCAGGGTCGGGCCTGGTTAGTACTTGGATGGGAAAATAAGTACCTAAAAAAGTGTATGTACATGCATGTTCGTAACAGCACTATTCACTACAGTTAGATTAAAAACAGCCCAAATGTTCATCAATGAATGAAAAGATGAACAAACTATAGTGTATTCACACAGTGGAATATTATTTAGCTATAAAAATGAACAAAAATATACATGCTACAACATAGATGAACCTGAAAAACATGTTAAGGGAAAGAATCCAGGCATTTAAAGATCACATGCAGGATTCCAAACATCCAGAACAGGTAAATTCATAGGTAGAACACAGGTTGGTGGTTGCCAGGGGCTGAGGGGAAAGGAGAGGGCAATGGGGAGAAACTACTTAATAAGGCATTTTACTTTGGTTGACAAATATTTGTAACTAGATAGAGGTGGTAGTTGTACAACACTATCATGTACTAAATCCTACTGAAATGGTCTTTTGTCATGTGAATTTCACCTCAGTAAGCTGGGAGGAAGTAAAAAAAGCAGAGGTGGGTGAAACTGCCAGAGCCTTAGCACAAATCAAGGCAGTGGCACAAACGTGCCAGTACCAGTGTTAATCACTGCCAAGCTTTTGCTGTAAAAATTATTTGCTTTATGAAACTTGATCCTCGAATACATCACATCTTTTAAATATTCTGTGTGATGAAATGGGATATAGGCATTAAGTGTTATCCCTGTGCACCCAAGGATGATGGCTATCTCAAGGAAAACCACACGTGGTAATGTTAAGAGTTACAACCTATGTTAGCTACTTTTTCCATGAAGCCCATTTTTACTTGGAAGAACAACTATGAGACAAATTATTATCAAGAAGTGTATACCTGGCAGATATTTTCTCAATAATGAATAAAGTAAAACTGTTACTTCAAAAAAACAACAAACTGGCAGTATTCATTGCCAATGATAAAATTTGAGCTTTCACTGAAAATAAGAATTTTGGAAAAATACCTGCTACCTCTAGCTTACTTGTTCCCTATCACGTAAGACTTTCCTGATGAGATTAGTGATTTTTTAAAAATGATTTAAAAAAACTATTATGTAATGAAATACATCAACATTCAGAAGATCCGCATAATTCAGTGACCCAGTATTTTCCGATGATATAGCAAAAATCATTTATGGGTAAAAGAACCAAAGTGCAAATACAGGGTCCAGCAGAAGTAAGGCCTGTTTGAGTGTGGTTGGTAGGGTAATAATATGAGTGCAATAATTTATAGTTTTAATTTGAACATTTCACCTAAAATGCCATATGGTGTGCTTGAGTGTGATATTGTTATGTTACAGAATTACATGCTTATGATTTTGTCATAAAAGATTTTGTAATAGAAGGGTGGTGGTTAGTTGTACCGGACCCTGTGGACCAAGAAATTTTAACAGTACAAAAACTTCATTGCTATGGTTTCAGATTACATGTTACAACTAACACTTGTTTTCTGATACTGTATCAAAAAAGCATCCACAATTATCTGAAAGCCTAGTAGAGTGGACCTCCCTTTTCCAATTATAGATGAAGGCCAGATTTTCTTTAGACTTCAGCCAAAATGGTATTTTGCAACACACTGCATACAGAAGCAGATATGAAAACCCAGCCAATTTTGTAAAACTGGTAAAAACAATGGTCACTGAATTATGCTTAGACTTTTTCTTCTCAATAAATTAAAAAAATACAGCTACTTTTCATAAAAATATGTCAATATGCATTGAGTTTATTTTAAAGAAGTTAATTAAACAGCTAAAATTTCTTGGTTTTAATTTCTAACACAGTATATATTGGTAGATACAACCTATCTAAAACTAAAACTCTTTGGGTCTTCCTAATTTTCAAGTGTGTAAAGGGATCTGGAGATCAGAAATAAATCTGGGAACTGCCACTACAGGAAACACCAACATACCTCACCAGCTAGAACCCCCAAAATACCAATATTTCAGGATAATTTTTCAGCTGCAAATGACTCTAAAATCAACACTATTTTCACACTTCAACACTTACAAAGTTTTAGTGTACTATGCATGATTTTTCTACCTTAAACAGATGGTACCAAAATTAACAGGTTCATTTCAGTAACACATCATCAGTCATTTTACTGGTTTAAAATATAGCTCTAAATGCAGTCTGAGTTGTGTTATCCTTGTACTTCATGACAGAAAATTCTAGGATTCACTGTGTGCCAGGCAGTGTTTAGGCCTTGGGGATATAAAGATGATTATAATCCAGTCCCTGATGTTAAGAAGTTCATCTTCTAAACTGGATAGTGTTGGGGGTATAAGGGGACTGAATGGTAATAGAAACAAAAATTTAAAAAAAATTTTAAATAAAGTAATTGTTGCTAGGAGAAAAAATAAACTGGGTAGTGTCAATTTTTGGATAAATGCTTTGGAAGTTATGAACACTATGAAAACAGAGCATGGAGCAATTAATCTGGATGGTGTAGGGAAGTAAAAGAGGAAGGAATGATGTGAGAATAGACAAGAGGTAAAGATATTTGAGGCAGGCTTTTAAGACACAAAATTAACCTGACTGCAAAGGAAGCAGAAGAAACTGCATTGACAGAAGTATGGAACTCTGGAAATGCATACTGGTTTATGCTGCTATTAGTATACTAGATTGCTGGCCTTCTATTTAAAAAAAAAAAACTCGAAAAGTTTTGAGCCACACTAGCCAATGTGGCTCAGTTGGTTGGAGTATCATCCTGTAGACTGAAGGATTGTGGGCTCGATTCCTGGCGAGGGCACATGGGCACATATCCAGGTTGTGAGTTCAACCACTGGCCGGTATGCATACAAGACAGCAACTGTTTCCTTCTCACACTGATATTTCTTTCTCTCTCCCCCTACTCCCTCCCTTCCTCTCTCTCTGAAAGCAATGAAAAACAAAATGTCCTCAGGTGGGGATTAAAAAAAAGTGTATTTTGTTCCAAGTGACTAAAATGAGCTTAAACAAATTGAGCATAGGTCGGAACAACTTTCCTACAAATAAGTGTTATCAGCATTAGTGCGTGGGGTTATTTCGAGCTCTACTGATTGATCTCAAGATCTCTAACTGGTTCCAAATGGGACACGAAACGGCAGAAATGACACTTCTTACATACGTGGCTCTCAAAAAAAGCCTTATCTTTCTAACATGATTTAAAATGTCGTTTTCAAAGCTATTTTCCATCTCGTTTGTGAAATATAAGAATTTTATAAACTCAATGTAGATTTTAAATCATTGCTACAAAACCTCAACAGTAACAATAATTAGTTAAAATCTTCAGAACTATATATTAATACCAGAGGTTAATGAATGTGGAATAAAAAAAGTTATGAACGTGGCACAGGTTCCTCTGAACAATGGATGGCCTCTCCTAGCCTAGGCACTACTACCACCTATAAAATAGCATTTTATATAAAAAAAGTTTTATTCCAAAGAAAGCAAAACTTGTTTCATATTTTTGCTCATACTCAATTCCTTTGCCTTAGAAAACAACTTATACACTAAAATCCTTCTTCCTTCAGCCTTTTCAATTTGTTTGGGAAATCTGCTAAAGATGTATAATGGGTAAACTGCAAACATAGCAACATGATACCTTGACTTTTAGGGCCTCTATTTCCTCAAAATCAAAAGAAAATGTTTGGACTGGTTGATCTCCAAGGTCCCTTCCAGTTTTATGATTCTGCAGAAGAAAGCAGGCTAAAAAGAGTGCCATACGGCCCACAGCAAAAAAGAAAAAAGACAAAGTATAGGATTAAAGGGTTGAAAAAGGACAAGAGTAAGGTAAGTAAAATCCCAGGGAGTAAGACTTGAAGTAATGGATAAGACCTGAAGCAGCATCCAAACGAGGAACTGAAGCAACCGTTAAAGAGTTTGTTAAGATAAAAATAGTGATAGCTAACATTTATGAGTCCTTACGACATGTCAGTACTGTGCTGATCACAAAGTATGTTACTTAATACTCATAATTCTTATATACATTTAACAAAACAGATGGGACTATTAACAAAGAAGTTCTTGATACTTTTCAAATTCAGCATGTACAGCAGTCCCCCCTAATGCAAGGTTTTGCTTCCCACAGTTTCATTACCCAGGGTCACTGCATCATCACAAGGATGAGTACAGTGCAATAAGATATTTGAGACACTTTTCATGAATTTATTATGAAATTACTACTACTTTCTTTCTCTGTATCTAAGATGACTTACATATGTAAAAGAAAAAAAAGAAAAGAAACAACTAAGATCACAACAACAACTCACAGAAATCTTGAAAGAATTATATCCACCCATCTATAATTACCTATGACTATTCATTTCCTAAAATAATTAAGTAACTTCATTTACCATTGCAAAAGAAACATAATTTTCATACCCTGGAAGAGCCAAAATAATTGTTGTATGATTTTTTTAGTAGGTTGCTCCATACACAGTTAAATGATAAAATGGGCACACAGTAATCCCACCAATAGAGAGTATCAAATGAAAAAAACAGGAAAATAAGCTTTGGAGGTCACACTGTTTACGGAAGAGAAATAGAACTTATATTTTAAATTCTGCAAATCTCTCAATGAACAACAAACTATTTCTAAAGAATTAGAGGAACTGAAAGCAGCAGGAGCTTCTTTTCCCCAAACCAAGGGGATACTTCTTCAGAGTAAGATGAAAATGTAGAAAACTACAGCCAAGACTCTGATCAAGATCTAGGTAGGAAAGTATGAAACGAGGCATAATTTAGAATTATATACTTTGAGCAGTTTGCACAAGTTCTCTTGGGAAGAGCTGGTGTACTGGCAGATGAAATGTATTCAGTGATGCACAGTGTAGAGCAGAAAAGCTGAGTGGACCCTTTTCTTTGATAGGCAGTCTGCCCCTTCTGGAGAACTTTCTTACAACCAGAACAGGAAACCTGAACAGCTGTGGTTGAAACCGAAGGAAGCATTTTGTTCATGCCAGATGATGCCAGAGAAGGCTGAGTGTCTGTAGTCGACTGTGAAGCTATAAACACAATACAAGAAGGAAAAGAATCAGTATTTATATAAAATTAAGCAAGCATTCTTTCATTTTACTTTAGAGGTTACTTCTGGACTTAAAACTCAATACAATGCACTATTCAAAGGCATTCTAAAAAAGTAGAATAAATTGGCTATCAATTGGTCAGAATAAATGTGAGCAACTTAAATAATTCTATTACCACTGTCTGAAAATGTAGTGTTTATTTTCTGTTCATTCTCCTTAGTTTGAGACTGTTGGGCTTGACAATACTCCTAAAAAAAAAAAAATGAAAATAATGAATACAGTATGTTTTAAACAACTACTTATTTGATCGAAAATGATAAACTATGCTTAAATCTACTCAGTGAATTGTATAACAATTGAACCATAGTACATAGGTAATTACTCCCCTTTTGGTGACATTTGGCTAATAATATCAATCAATTACCTCATTGTTTTCTATGTATCTAAGTGTGACTTCAGTTACTTGTCTTTATAAAGGCCTTGAACACAAAAATTGTTAGATTGGGCTGAATGAGTTTTACAAGGGAGGATTTTTTTTCACAGCAGCAGGCAATCTACCTAAACTTGATCTACGTTTTTGAATGTATGGATTGAAAACGCAACAGATACTTCCCAGATGGACAACATTCCACACTGTCACAACTCAATGGGAGTTAGATCCTTACTGGATACTGATTTACTTTACAGTATTTCTAAGCAGAATAGTAGAAATAAATTAAAACTGAATTTATTTTTTGATTCATTAGAAATTTCAGCTAAGTCATATGCAAATATTCCACAGAAATTTGGCCCTACTTAAAGAATACTCATACCTTGAATCAATTAATCCTTTTTTTTAAATTCTTTAAAAAAAATTTTTTTTAAATTTTATTTATCTTTAGAGGGGAAGGGAAGGAGAGAGGGAGAGAAATGTCAATGTATGGTTGCCTCTCCTGCGTCCCCTGCTGGGAACTGTCCTGCAACCCAGGCATGTGCCCTGACTGGGAATCGAACTGCGATCCCTTGGTTCGCAGGCCTGTGCTCAATCCACTGAGCTACACCAGCCAGGGCTCAATTAATCCTTTATAGTTTTAGCATGCAATATTTAAGAAAGCTTAAAAATAACAAACTAATTTGGATTAAAAAATTGTAAAGGAAATAATTCTAAAATTTAAAATTTATTTATTCTACAACTTTAAATAGAGGCAGTAGCATAAAAACATAATTAGTGCCTGGCTGGTGTGGCTCAGTGGATTGAAAACCAGCCTGAGAACCAAAAAGTTGCTGGTTCAGGGCACATGCCTGGGTTGTAGGCCAGGTCCCCAGCTGGGGGCGTGTGACAGGCAACCAATCGATGTTTCTCTCTCTGTCTCCCTCCCTTCCCCTCTCTCTAAAAAATAAGTAAAACCTGGCCCTGGCTGGTGTGGCTCAGTGGCTGAGTGCTGTCCTGCGAATCAAGGGGTCACCGGTTCCATTCTCAGTCTAGGACACATGCCTGGGTTGCAGGCCAGGTCCCTGGGAGGGGGTGCACAAGAGGCAACCACACATTGATATTTCTCTCCTTCTCTTTCTCCCTCCCTTCCACTCTCTAAAAAATAAAATAAAATCTTTAATAAATAAATAAAATACAATCTTAAAAAAACATAATTAGTTACTGGTAGTACTGGAGAACAGGGAGAAAGAAATGAAGGAAGAAAAACATTGATTTGTTATTCCACTTATTTATGTATTCACTGGTTGATTCTTGTATGGGTCCTGACTGGGGATCAAACCTATAACCTTGGTGTAATGGGATGATATTCTAACTAACGGAGCTACCCAGCCAGGGCCAAGGAGAGAAATCTTAAAAGCAGCAAGAGAAAAGTACTTAGTTACCTACAAGGAAGCTCCCATAAGACTGTCAGCTGATTTCTCAACAGAAACTTTGCAAGCCAGAAAGGATTGGCAGGAAATATTCAAAGTGATGAAAAGCAAGGACCTCTACCCAGCAAAGCTATCACTTAGAATCAAAAGTCAGATTAAGAGTTTCCCAGACAAGAAAAAGCTAAAGGACTTCATCACCACCAAACCAGTACTATATGATATGTTAAAGGGTCTTCTTTAAGAAAAAGATAAAAAAATATAAACAATAAAAATGGTAATAAATACATATATCAACAATTGAATCTAAAAAACAAAATAAACAAGTAGAACAGAAACAGATTCGTAGATACAGAGAACATTTTGACAGTTGCCAGATGGAAGGGGGACTGGGGTGATGGATGAAAAAGGTGAAGAGATTAAGAAGTACAATTGGTAACGAACAAAATAAACTAATGAGCAAAATAGAATAAGAGGCATACAGACCAACAGTTGTCAGGGGGGAGTCTAGAAAGGGGTACATAATGAAAGAAGGTGAAGAAATTAGCCAAAGAATATATATACATGACCCACTGACATGGCCTGAGGGAGGGGGGACTGAGTGGAGAAGGGCAAAGGTGGAAAAAAGTGGGAAAATTGTAATAGTGTAAACAAAATATAATTAAAAAGAAGAATAAGAAGTACAATTCAAAGAAGTTGTTCAAAATAGTCATGGGCATGTAAAGTACAGCATAGGGGATATAGTCAATAATATTCTAATAACTACATGTGGTGTCAGAGGGGTGCAAGATTTACCGAGATGGTCACTTAGTTATGTAATGTCTAATCACTGGGATATACCCCTGAAAGCAATATAATAATGTCTGTCAACTGTAATTAAAAAATTAAAATGATTTAAAAAAAAAATGTGTTAACCTTAGTTGGGCCCATGATATCCTAAGCAATCCTTTTATCCATCCAAATACCCAATTCCAAACAGCTTATTCTTCTCTCAAATCACATTCTTGCATATACTTGGTTTTGACACTGAACACCGCTGTACCTTGTATTTGAGCAACTGCTTTGGTATTTAAACTTTTAACAGGATTAAAAGCTTTCAACCAATAAAGCACCATCTAAATACCAGTAATTAAAATTTATAATTCAATGATGCTGTAGAAAAAGAACAAGGTACCTGAGCATTGTCAGGTTCTGTCTTAATCCTGTCCGGCTGCAGCAACTGTGGTGCTGCTGCCTTGTCACATTCAACCTCTGTTGGTGATTCTTTCATTTGAGTACTTGATGTAAAGGACTCCTCCAGTTCCAAACTAATGGTTTTCTTCTTGAGGAACAGTTTTCAGATACCTAAAATAAAATGTAAATTGAAGACAAGTTCTGATTTTAAAATCAGTTCTTTTAAATACAGTAATTTTCTGTAAGTATAGTAGGCAGTTAGATAGGCATGAGCAGAGCAGGAAGGATGGGCCAGGTACAGAGTCTCCAGGGGTGGAAAACCTCAGGGAGGCTAGAACCCCTAGCAATGGGCAAAACTACAAGCCCAAAACTGCATGAGCACTCCCTTAAACATTAAGCCCAGGAGATGACATCTGGGACTCAGATGCTTTTCAGCTCCAGTCCCAGAAAAGCAGCAAAAGCAGCAAAACCAGGCAGAGTGAACCTATGCCTGACATCAGGACCAGCTGCAATGACTACTGACCCACACTCCTTTAGTGCTGATAAATCAGTGGAGACCACGATCCTGAGGAGACACACCAGGAAAGCCAATGAATATTGTACTGAGATCCTCCCAAGAGACCTCAGATAAAAGCCCTCAGGAGGAGGACCCAGCACTAGGCTCTCTCCACTGAGCACATCAGAGACTTTCTCCACTTACTTCTTTTCCCGGGGGGCTGGTAACTGACTCTCTCTCTCAAATCATTAAATATTTTCTTTTTGAAAAAAGGGGGTTTTTCCCTTGGCTGGTGTGGCTCAGTGGACTGAGTGCCAGCCTGCGAACCAAAAGGTTGCCAGTTGCATTCCCAGTCAGGGCATGTGCCTGGGTTGCGGCCCAGGTCCCCACTTGGGGGCATGCAAGAGGCAACCACACACATTGATGTTTTTCTCCCTCTTTTCCTCCCTCCCTTCCCATCTAAAATTACAATTTTTTTTTGAAAAATTGAAAAAAGAGGGTTTTATGGAAAGTAATTTCACAGGAAGATCTGATCATAAATTCCTAACCAGGTGGGTCATAGTGGGTAGTCATGCCCCAACCTGTAACTATTTATCTGTGTCTTAAGAAAGCCCTGTTCATTGTCTGTGTGCATCTAGTTTAACATACATTTGAAATGCTCCTATTGATTGATTGATTGATTTTTTTAGAGGGGGGAAGGGAGGGAGAAAGTGGGGGAGAGACACATTGGTGGGCTGTTGCCTCTCACATCCCCCAAACAGGGGACCTGGCCCACAACCCAGGGATGTGCCCTGACTGGGAATCAGGCGGTGGTGACCTTTCGGTTTGCCAGTTGACACCTAACCCGAGCTGCACCTGTCAGGGCTGAAATGTCTCCTTTTAGATTTATCTTCCTAAAATGTAACCACCTTCAAGTCGGCTAATCATCTAAACTACCCTTTAATTCAGCCCCAGCCTTGCTTTCTCTGACCTTCACGTAATTTTTCGTACATTCCCTCCTTGATTTCAAATGTATAAAAAGAAACTTCAAAACGGTTACTCTCCAAAGCATTTGATTTTTTTTTTTATCCTTACCCAAGGACATGCTAACTGATTTTAGAGGGAGGGGAAGGAAGAAAGAGAGAGGAGAGAAACATGGTTGCCTCCTTCAGGCACCCTGACTGGGATCAAACTCAGAACCCAGGCATGTGCCCCAACCAGGAATTAAAACTGCAACCTTTCAGTTCACAGATGGTGCTCCAAACAACTGAGCCACACCAGCAGGGATCTCCAGAGCATTTGAGATCTTGCACCTCAGCACATGCCATCAATTTGGCTCATATAATACCTTATAAAAATCCTTTGAAGGTCTGGACACTTCTTGACACCCAGGGCTCTTCTCACTTGCTCTATGGGTACAACCTTGAATTCAACTAACACCTGTAGGCTAGTTTCCCCACACATCCCTGAACTCCAGCCTATATACCTAACCACCTATTAAATACCTCCATTAAATTTTTCACAGGTTCATCAAATTCAAGAAATTAAAAATCATAATGTTATATTATCCCCACTGACCTGCTTTACACATGGCCCCTTTCTTGGTCAATGGACTATCATATACACCTAATTTCCCAAACCAGAAATCTAGGGGTAGGCCTAAATTCCCAAAGTCTCCACATTTAATCACCAAATTGGATCAAATATACCTTCTAAATATGTCTTAAATCTATTTTCCCATCACACCTCATGCCTGTGAAACACCCCTCCTAGATCAATGGATTCCTATTTGGTAAATAGCTAAAATCCAAACCCACCTTCGGGTGTAGAAAATAATTCCATTTTGTAAAATTTTAGGAACTTCAAGAGAAACTTTGGATTGCCCAGCCCCACACCTCTGTTTCAAGGAATGGTCCCTTGTATTCTTTTTTCTTGATATCTACTTCCCACTTTTCTGGTAGCTGCTAACTCTGATTGTAAATCCTTTAGAACTCCTGCCCTTCCTTCCATCCTTACTTGGCTGCAGAGTACAAGTCTGGATTTCCCTTTCTTGATCACTGCCAAGACAAACATACTCTTTTCTGAACAGGCTTTACAATTCATGATGATGGAAGGCAGGGGCTAACTAAAACAGATATGAATAGTTCTAACAGGAGTAATTCTAGGTCTATGGTTTTATTCTGAGTTAGTACAAGAAAAACCCAAGGAATTTTTCCATTGTCTTTTATTTTTTGAGGTTGGGACTCAACCACGTATCCTCAACCCTGATCTTTAACTCAGTTTCTACTCAAAGCTCCTATCCCAAGATAGAAAATTAAAATAAGACCTGACTATGAAGTGCAATAAAATCTCCTATGGCCTCTGCCCGGCCCGCCTGAGAATTACACATAACCAGCAAAGCAAAACGGCTTGGAAATTACTTACTAGATTGTCATTAAGTAGATTCTATTCACCTAAAAGTAAATGTGTTATGCAAATCTAAACATCACTTGAAAAGAAAGCATCAATGAGTTCTGGCAACTTGGAATCACTTCAAATGTGGCAGTCATCTCACAAATAGGTAAATAATGGAGAGCACCCAAAAATGTAATTAATGAATATAAAATATATTCCTGAGGCACAGGAAAGTGTTATAAAACATTTCTTTAGCTATTAGAAAAACAAAGCAAAAACAAATCCATGACTTCCTTTCCCAGATGCACTTGAGAGTAAAGTAAGTCATAGAGATCTTTAAACAAAAGAGGGCTAAGTCACACGCACGCGCGCGCACACACACACAAAAGGGATATGTCATGGAAAAGAAAACAAAATTCACATTAATTTTTAAAGTTAAATCATGAGGCCTCAAAGAAATTACAAGCTATTAGGAGTTACTTCCAGACACAAACAGACCTCCAGAGGAAATGTACACACTCCTGGAAAATTCGCACAGTATCGCTTATGTTAACCTGATGCTTCAAACTACTTTACCTTAATCTTTTAACTCCTCCCCACTACACTTGTGCTCACACTGTTCTCTGACCTACAAAGTCATTTTTGCCTATTCAAATCCTACTATGTGGTTAAACCAACTCAGCTCCAGATTTTATTTGATTGATAAAACTGATAAATTTAGGGCTTAACAGAGTAGCCTGGCAAGCTAAATCTTCTCACTAAAAACAGTTATGTAATAGGCTTTACCCCTGCGGACACTTTTCAGGATGGAGTAGAGGAAAAAGCCCAAACTGAAAACAACGGTATAATGAGCTAAGGAGACAGGAGTTCTGGGTTGCCAAAGCAGTTGGAACTCCAGAGGCAAAATCTGGGAGGTGAGGGAACCAAAGAAAGCCTCCAGGTTTGCATACAAATATCCCCCACCTCCACTAATTAGCTGCCTCCTAAACTGCATTTCTACTAATCTGAAAGACCTAGCAGAAAATAGCAGCTGGGAGGCTAAAGAGCTGAGAAGAGATTATAGTAGCTTTGCAGAGCTAAAAACAGAGTTGAATTAAGCCTAGTAAAGGATCCTTGGTAGAGACCTGGACTTTCAGTTGAGACACCATGGGGCCATACTCTAAGGAATGCCTCTTCCCCCAGTAACAAATAGAATTAAAACAAACAACAACAACAAAAAGCTACTAGAACTTAGTAGGATGTTAATACAAGGTCAGTGTTTAAAAATTTTATCATTTCTCTTCACCATTGTACCAGAGGTTCTATACAGGTCAATAATGCAAGGAAAAATAAAAAGATATAAATCTTGAAAAGGAATAAACAGCCTTGGCTGGTGTGGCTCAGTGGATTGAGCACTGGTCTGCAAACCAAAGGGATCTCTGGTTTGATTCCCACTCAGGGGACATGCCTGGGTTGTGGGCTGGGTCCCCAGCTGGGGGAGTGTGAGAGGCAACCACACACTGATGTTTCTCACCCTCTTTCTCCCTCACTTCCCCTCTCTCTAAAAATAAATAAATAAAATCTTTAAAAAAGTAACTATTTTCTATAGCCACCATAAAATAATACAAGAATACATCTAATGAAATACAGGAATAAACCTAATTAAATATGTCAAGACCTCTACACTGAAAACAACCTAATGCTGAGAGAAATTAAGGAAGATCTAAATGACTGGAGAGTGACAGCATGCTCATTGACTGACTTAATCTTATTAGTCAGTTTTCCCTAAATTGAACTACCTATACATCCAAATACTAGCAGGAGTTTTTGTAGAACTTTCAAAATTCTAACGTGTACAGAATGTATACAGATCCTAGAGTAGCCAAGACAACCTCAAAAAAGAAAAAAGTTGAGTACTTACTATAAAGCTGCAATAATTAAGGTAGTGTCCTCTATGGACACAAATAAAAATAAAATGACTGAGTCTTAGAAGCAGCTATACCTCTTATTCCTTTGCATTACAGCTACTTCTTTATATGTCACACCTTGCAAAAATTTGTTTTATTCAGTTGAGTTTTGCAAGCTCTTTCACTGGCTTGATAGGAACGCTGGAGGCAGAAGACTAAATGGTCTTCAAATTATACTAGTGTATGTCCATGCTTAGTTTTGTAGGTAAAAAGAGTTGCTATGAAGTGCCTCAGTACTGGAGTTAGGATGTCTCTACACTCGTAATGCTCTGGTTAGCACAGTATAAAAATTGCAATAGTGTAAGTGCTAAGCGTATAAATCAGAAATGAGGAAAGAGAAGATGGTCAAAGAAGTCTTCTAGAAGGTGAATTTCAGCTAGGTTTTAATGCAGGTTTCTGTGAAGCAATAATGGGGGATATTCCAGGTTTAGGGGCAGCACGTGCAAAAGCACAAGTATATGGGAACTATAAGGAGTGGAGTTACTGTTGGAGATAAAATGCAAAAGTGGTAGTGGAAGAAAATGAAGTTGGAGAAGCAGACAGGGATCGTATCAGGAAGGACTCTGGACAACAAAAATTCTGAAATTAATCTTGTAAATAGTTTCTGAGGTTCAGCAAAGATTTCATTTATAACTCATTTTTAAATAAAAATTACTTTAACAAAACTAATAAAATCATGATACACTTAATATGTTATTACCAAATGTTAAGTATTTTAAAGATATCCAAAGCATTAATTTGCGTTAAAGCAGACCTTCGGGAAATAGCTTTCCCTGCCATTTGGGTAAATATAGTTCAATTCCCTGTAGCTATGTTATTGATGAGGAAGGCTACAGTTTTGCACCCACCCCTTTGCACACACAGAAAACCCTAGAAGCAAATTCACCATTTTAGCAAGGACATCTCCTTTAATGCTCTTGCCTCAACCTAGGAGTTAATGGGCAAGTGTTGTAATTTTGTTCCTGTTACCAATTTTAAGGGCTTCTTGTCTTACAAACTTGTGATGAGGAATACAAGTAATTGTCAGATGTTATTGGTGATCCACCTCTTAAAAGAAAATTCTCCACTTATCTACTTTCCAGCTTTTGTTTTAATTGAACAGTATTTCAACATTGCTTCCTGAGAAAGCTGAACAAGTTTTCGTTTGTAAACACTGGTCCACTCCAAAGCAAGATACTCTCAATCACGTACACTTAAGCAAAATACTGAAATAAAGTGATAAAGATTACACCCGTATCTAGTTCCATTTCAAGTCCAAATTCATCAAGAGTCAAACTTTCAAGTACTTACTTGTTTTTTTTTTTTAGCTGAGATCCCGCGTACAATTTAATTGGCAAAAGGAGCCCCAGGTTTTGAAGATTGAATAAAATCATTACTTAATGAAGCCACAAGTATTATCACATAAACGTGTGAGAAACGGGAAACCGCGGAGGCTAAAGACTGAAAGCCCGGTTAGAACGCACAAGCCCTAGGAGGCGAGAAATGCTGGAAGTGGGGGGCAAGGAGGCCCTGACTCCGGATTAGGATAAAGGCGACTACAAACACAAACCGTGGCCCCGACCTCCCTAACGGCTGAACCCGCACGCGCGGCAGCGCCTCCAGAAACCCTGCCCTACGTGCCGCTCTCTCCTCCCTTCCACGGGCGAAACTCTCCGCCCATCCTTAAGACAGAAATACAGACCGAAACCAGAGCCACGAACTGAGGCTCACTCACTACTCTCCGGCATGCTTACCACGCGAGGTTTCTCACAGGAACTTCGACGGGACGGGAAGGCCGCGCAGGCCCAGCCCCTTTCCCGCAGTGCTCTGCGGCTGAGCATGCGCAGCGCAGCCGGCCGCGGTGGCTCCCATCCCGACGTTGGGAAGGGCGACGTTGGGAGGAGAACTGAGGCGGGTGACGGGGCCGGGAGTTATGGGCTCGAGGGATCTTGACCGTTTGAAGCCTTATCTAGATGGCAACCAAATTTGGACCCTTAAAGGCTAAGGCGTTGATTCAGACCTTAGGCAGGGCAGTTAGATTTCCTGGGTTCGAGAGTTGGCTCTGTGGCAACTTCTGTAAATCCCCGTCTCTTCATCCCTGAAATTGGAATAATTATAGTGCCTACTCATAGGCTTGTGAACTAAAGTGTCAGGTACACGATAAATCCCCAGTAAAAGGAATTATTCGCAGAGATAGCAGGTTCAGGCTTCTTTTATTTGGGGGAGGTCTTAGTATTTTAAAAATTAAAATAATCCCAAAATGTGTGGTAAAAATTATGGTAGATTTTAAGTGCTATTTAAGTATTAGGGTCAAATGAATGTGCTATTAAGTCATGATAGGACTGTAAGATATATCAAGTTGAGTGATGAGCTGACTGCAAGCCTGTCTTTGAACATACTACTAGAGATACTATGAAAAGTCTGAATATGAGGCCCATGTCAACGTGATGTCCATGCCAAAAGGACCCCTTGATCCTTACTGCTATGGTCCCTAAATACCCTCTGCAGTTAACTGACCTCAAATTCAGACGCTTTGGTGATGTTGAATACACTTAAGTCCTCAATTATCATCGATAGGTTATGCAACTTCCCACGAAGTGAAGTATGATGAAGTCAACTTTACCTTAGGCTAATTGATACAAACAAGTGTTAAGTTGCTAAGGCATGCCATCAACTTTATAATGAAACATTATTTAAGGACCTGTTGCACTGGACTGGTAACCAACGTTAACTTCTCCAACAGTTATCCTTACCTTCATAATATGGTATACAGACATCAGGGATACCATTTTATTATCTGTTCTCTATTCCCTTTGTTTTCTTTTCTTGCCTTCTTTTGGCTAATTTGAATACATTTTAGTATTTCATTTTAATTTATCTCTTGTGTTTCTGACCATACCTCTTTGTATATTATTTTTAGTGGTTGCTCTAGGGATCACAATAAACATAAGTAACTTTTCATAGTCCACCTAGAATCAGTATTTGACCATTTCAAGTCAAATTTTTACTCCCATGTAAGTGCATTTATCTTCTCTCAATGTTTTATGTTATAGTTGTCATATGTATTCAAATTGTAAACCCCATCAAACAGTGTTATAATTTTTGTTGTCAACTATCAAATATTTTAAAAGAACTCAAGAGGAGAAGAATAGTCTATATGTTTACCCAGATATTTACCATTTTTGTCCTTGAAACTCCAGGTTTCCTTCCGATATCATTTGCCATCTACCGGATGAACTTCCTTTAACAATTCTTTTAGAGCAAGTCTGTTGGCAACAAATTATTTTCATTTTGCTCCTCTAACAGTGTTTTTATTTTACTTCCATTCCTGAAGGATATTTTCACTGGATATAGAAGTGTATTTCCTGGTGATTTGGGGGTGGGGGGAAATCTCAGCAAGGTGCTAACTCCATCAAATGACCATCACTGACCTAATCACAATACCTGGGATTAGGGGGAAATCTCAGCAAGGTGCTAACTCCATCAAATGACCATCACTGACCTAATCACAATACCTGGGAGATGGAGTACTCAGATTCCATTTAGTTATATATGACAGTTTTGACACCTCCCCTCCTTGATCCAGCCATTTGTGATGTCCAATGCTTGAACTTCCAAATTATGAGAGCCAATAGATTCTCTAATATTTAGCCTACTTTGACTTGGTTTTCTGTCATTTGCAGCCAATAGTCCTGTCTAGTAAAGATAGTTCCTCAAAAAAAAAGATATATTTTCATTTATAGGTTAATAAAATCTGTCTCACTAAGCAAGATAAAGCAGGTGAGCCTATGAAATGTGCAGGCTCCTGCTTCTAATGAATGAATGGTCTTACAAGTTAAAAATATCAATGAGAGACAAGCCTTGGCTTTTGTGTAACAACTTTAGGAGAACCAGAGTGGTGGGTCCACATGATTGCTTCTGATAACAGGACTGGGAGTGGGGTGGGGCAGGGAAGACCATAAAAAAAGATTAAGTCCTGGTCCCAGTTATCCAGTTTTGTGTATATTAATTTGTATTGTTTGCTATGTACTTTTCCCACCTTGCATCCTTGAATCAGGACTTTGAATAGGAACAAAATCTTGGAAGTCAAGAGCTGGTCTTATGTTCTGTAAAAGTCAATCTGATTGAAAAAATTATGCAAATATTCAAGGAGAGAGTGTGTATTCGTGGGTGTATGCGCTGTTTGAGGAGACAGGGAAGTGCCTTAGAGAAGACCAAGGAAGAAAAGATATCAGAAGGTTAGGAAGATGTTGACAGTCTATTTATAGTTGTGTGATTTGCAGGGACCTGCACCATAAGTTCTTTGACAGCACTGGTAGGAAAGGGCTTGGCCCTGAACGTAAGAAGCTGTGTCCTTGATTTCCGAGCATCCAGGTGCTTGCCTGTCCTCTTGCCACATCCTATGTGCCTGCCCCTCTGCCTCGCGCCTCTCCTCTCCCAGCTGAAGACCAAGAAACCGGTCTTCCCATGCAAGCTGATGGCTCTCCACTACCTGCTGCCTTCAACTGCAAAGTATTTCACAGATGTTAACTGTCCTTTCAGGATTCAAGAGGGACAAGATGCAATTGACTGGCTTCTTGGTTTAGCTGTTAGACTCGAATATGGAGATAACGCTGAAAAAAAACAAGGACTCAGTATATGATAATAAAAAAATGCTGACAATGCAGAGCCACTGATCAATTTGGATGTAAATCCTGATTTTAAGGCTGGCGTAATGGCTTTGGCTAAGCTTTAGATACAGCGTCATGATGATTATCTGGTAATGTGCATTTGGTCCAGGAGTGCCTGACACAAGATGCAATTGTAAAGCAAATCAAACAAAAGAGGGATTGCCTGTTGCTTTAGACAACATATTCTTGGTTTTGACACAGGAGATGCCGTTCTTAATGAAGCTGCTCAAATTTTGCAATTGCTACATAAGGTAGAGCTCAGAGAGCTACAGACAAAAATTAATGAAGCCATAGTAGCTGTTCAGGCAATTATTGCCAATCCAAAGACAGACCATGAACTGGGGAAAGTTGGAGGATGAACATTTTAGGATTTCAGCCTCTCACCTACTTAAACCATGTACACTTTGATGTGTATTTTGCAATCAAACATCACATCTTCAAGGGAAGAATCTCAGAAAATTGACTATGTTGTAGAGATTTGCCATCATTGCTCTTTCTTTTATAAAGTTTGGGAAAGTGAAAAAATAAAAATAAAAAAGAAGTTGTATCCTTGCCATGGCCAGGTTTGATCCCCAGGTCAGGCAGGGCACATACAAGAATCAACCAATGAATGCATAAATAACTGGAACAACAAACCGACGTTTGTCGGTTTAAAAATAAATTTTTAAAAATTTCAAAACGAAAAAAGAAATTGTATCCTTGCTGAAGATGCTCCTGTCCCAAGGTCCCAGTGATAACATGCAGACTGGGCAATGGCCGTCTCTGAGGTAATCAGATGACCATTGAGCCAATAGCTGCAGAGCCTCCATGATGCATTGGTGGCAGGTGAGACCCACCCTGAGCCCTATACTTAGGTGTCAATCTTCTGGGAATGCTAACAGTGGCAGATTAAATTTTCTGCCAATGTAGCAGCATGAGATCTCAGATTTGGATGTAAATTGGTCGTGAAAAAGTTTCCTCCATACCTGAATAAACCCTAAAGTTTATACCTGTTACTTTATTTTAGGTTTTAGGAGTATACTTGAGAATTTATGTAGGGCAAAACTATTGAAATGGGGTACAGAGCATGTTCTCTCACAGCTCATGGTTGGGGAGAAGGGGAGAAGCAGAAGATACTTTTCATAACAATGGCCTGTGGATAGCAGAGTCTTCTCTGCTATGCTACTGCCCTGGGGCAAAAGGTGCAAAAAGGTGCAAAAGGTATGCACTTGACTTTAAGGGTGTATCCTGACTTTCGAAGTAGCCAGGGGAGGTGGAGGCCCCTGAATCACTGAGTCATGTTTGCTCTGACTGGGGATGGCAGCCGAATCAATATAAACAATACAGGAGAATTAGCAAATATAGTTCATTGTGGAAGGAGTTGGCAATGAGGTCATGCAGGAAGCTTTGGGTCAGTATTTAAAACTAAGGGTGGGCAGCCATGAGGGTTTTCAGCCATGTGGTTTGAAAGGGTGTAGAAGGGCCACCTCCAGCCCACCATGAGGTCTGATGCACAAGGAGGTGCCATGTGGTTCTGGATTAAGAGCAAGTGAAAGAGAAGAACCGCTGAGAAACCTGCCTGGGGAACACAGCAATACGAATGATGGTTCTGGGAATTGCGGGACTTGGCCAACCAAGCATGGATTAATGGAAGATGCCTGGGATACTGAACTATGACTGGGAGTGCTGAGCCACAGACTTTGGTTTTCCTAAAAGATGGTGCCTCTGACTAGCATATTCTGAAACTGGCCTGAAAGGGAGGCCGGACTGTGTGTGTGTGTGTGTGTGTGTGTGTGTGTGTGTGTGTGTATGTGGTTGTGTTTTAAAGGGAATGGGACTTAATGGCAGAATTCTGCCATTATTCTAAATCTGGATAACTTTTAAATAAACGATTCCTTGCCCTGGCTGGTGTAGCTCAGTGGATTGAGTGCTGGCCAGTGAACCACAGGGCTGTCAGTTCCGTTCTTAGTCAGGGCACATGCCTGTGTTGCAGGTCAGGTCTCCAGTTGGGGGCGCACAAGAGGCAACCACACACTGATGTTTCTCTCCCTCTTTCTCCCTCCCTTCCCCTCTCCCTAAAATAAATAAATAAAAGTCTTAAAAAATATTCCTTTCCTTTTCACCAAACTGTGGCATTGGGAGTCATGCTTCTTGGTGGTGGGCAATCGGACCTCACAGCTGTTCCAGAACAGCACAGGCTGGGGGTTCTGTATTACTATTAGGTCTCTTTTAGTATTGGGTTGGCCAAAAAGTCTGTATGGGTTTTTCCATAAAATAAGACACATCTTTCATTTTCACCAATAACTTTATTGATTTGGATATTTTGAGCATATTACAGGAGAAACTCAGTTCTTCTCGCCTTGCTGATGCAGTAAAGAATTACAGGTCAGCAAGTCTATTAGTATGTAAGCAAGGTTTGTTGGTGATACTTTCTCTTGGAAGAGAACTGGCCTTGCTGAGGTTGGAGTTAAAAGACATAGGTTCAGGGCAGGGCAAAGCAAGGGCAGCAAAAGGCAAGGGTGGCAAGAGTATCAGGTCCTTTGTCTTGAGGATTTACATAGTTGGTGGGATGGGGGTGAAGAAATTACATATTGGCTGACTGGTAAAGGTGGTGCCAGCTTCCCTGGGGGGGACGTGACTACCCAAACATAGGTATGTGCGGGGGTCTGTTAGCCCAAATTCTTATCTTGCTCCAGACTAGGTTTGGATATCCTATTGTAAAACAGATGCATGACAGGAGGAAGTTGATTAAAGTTGAGGCAGTTACCTAAGTTATTTATGGGCTCTTTCTGTAAGCACTGGGGACTCCCTGGTAAAACAGTTAGTGACCAGAGGTAGCCAATTAACCAAAGGTGTTTTATGGGCTTTTCCTTTGGGCACTGTGGACCCTCTCCTTTTCCCTCTCCTAGACCTAGGGATGAATGCATAGTTTGAAAGGCTTTCTTTCCCAGATAGTGGAAACAATACATAGAATTTCAAGGTGTTAGCATGATGTTTCTTGTGATGTTGGAACACCTGGCAATATTACTGGGCCAGGCTCAGGACTGCTGAGTTAGCGGGTGAGACATGTCTCCCTCCTCTTCCCTGTCTTGGTTTACTATCTACCCTACCTAACAAGTACGTCAGCTATCTCCGGCATGGTATGACATTGATTGTTCTCAAATGATGCCTCAATTTGATTGGTACCAACTTCAACTGGTCTATCCAACTGTGGAGCATTGTCCAGTAAGAAATCTCCAGCTCGAAACTTTGCAAACCACTTTTGACATGTTCAATCAGTCACAGCACCTTCTCCATACATTGCAGAAATATTTTCTTGTGTTTCAGTTGCATTTTTACCTTTCTCGAAATAATAAAGCATAATATTCTGAAAATGTTGTGCATTCCATCTTTCGTATTAACATGGCTACACAAAAATTCACCAATTTTGATTTTTTAAAAATGCATGCTGATATGACAACTGTCACAATACAGTCTAACAAAATTATTGCAAATGAAGTTAAAGACAACCAGGTGCTACTAGAGCCATCATATGGAAAAAATCCAATGAACTTTTTGGCCAACCCAGTAGTGACAAACCTAGAAAAAATATTTTAAGGTCATGACCTTGTTGTGCTGTTTTCTATTTTAACATGTTATGTTACTGAATCATACTTTTCTTAGACTATATGGTTCTACCACTAACATTTTCCCATACATTGATAATACTATCTTGTTCTGTGAATTATTTGCTTTTCTGAGAGTGAGGGAGGCCCTTAGGACTCAGAGAGGGCTATTGCCCTCATTAGAAATTTCTGGACATCTTTATATATTTTTAGCTTTTGCATCCAAATCATAAACTATTAAAGCTAAAAAAAGCCCTTAAAGACTTTCTTGTTTAACCCATGCAGATTATAGATAGACTGGACACTTGTCATTTTTTGGCAACCAAGTTTCCCCGGTTTCTAAGCACCCTGATCCCCCTTTGAGGGAAATTCTTCCTTGTGAGGGCATTCCTCTGCCTACGTCCTACTGCCTCCTCTCACAATGGAAGTAAAGAAGGATAGATTCTCCCTGTATTTTCTTTCTGATATGGCCAGTAGGTTAGCATGCAACCTAAACTTGGCCAATCAGATGACCATTCTCAGAACTTTGCATCTTGTTTGAGTGATGTTGTGACAGAGACTGTCAAATGTTCACTAAAGCCCATTTTCTTATTTTCCAGGGCATGTAGATCTACTACGTTTTCCTTCTAGTTAAGTGCAGCCATGTGACTTGGGTTCTGGACAATGCAGTGTCAATACAAATGAAGCCTAACATCTAGGCCTGATTTGTACAAACCTCTCACATGTGATCTTTTCCCTCTGTTGTCCCACCACTAGCTGAATGGGAGAGGATTCCACGGACAGAAGAGGACAGAGACACAAGATGTAAGGAGTCTGGGTTCCTGAATCACTGCCTGAAGGAAAGCTGCCCAGGAAGGCCGCAAGACCAGGAGCACCCATGATGGACAGAAATAAACTTTCATTGTGTGCCTCTGTAATTTGGGAGGTTATTTTGGCACTTAGCTGATGCAGACTGAAAGACAAAATGTCGGCACAGATTTATTTCAGCCACAGCAGTGATGTGGATCAAGCTATTCTGGCTGACAGATCTTGGGAGGTTCCTGGTTCTGCTCATTATGAAAACCTTTTCTTTTAGTTCTCATCATTCTGCAAGCCACCAATATCCTTACCACCTATTTTCCCTTTTTTGGCTTAAAATAGCCAGACCTGGTTTCTGTTGCTTACAATCAAGAACCTAGACTCCTTCATCAGTTAAGAAATTGAGGCTTTAAGTGGTAAGTGATTTACCCTAGGGCACAACTCATAAGGGGCAGATCTAGGATTACAACCTTGACTTGTATCTCCTGATTCTAGCATTCCTTCCACTAAATTATTGGGGGTTCTAAGGGGCTCCAATAATCAGTACTCTTCTTCCCCACTAACTTATAAACCAATTGAGAAATAAGACTCAAGAAATGGTAAATAAACATATATCACCTTCATTACTGGAGAAGGCCAGGTTGGAGGCTATAATTTCCCCTCATGGTAAGGCCTGCTGCTGAGACTTAAAGCAAAGAAGAACCAAAAAAAAAAAAAACAAAAAAAACCAACCAACCAACAAACAAACAAACCCCCCCAAAAAACCCCCCAAAAACAAAACCCCAACTAATGTTTCCTGTTAACAACTTGCTTCCAAGTAGAAACAAAAGAGAAAGAGGCTTAGACTGCACAGTTTCTCCTTCCTAACTCTCCATTGGGAGAAGACACTATCTGAACTGAGAAAGAATGAGAAGGTGGACTGAAGTCAGTACTATAATGCTAATGCCAGACCCTTTCCATAAAAAATGGGAAATAGCATGTATGTATCTTATCTATACATATACTTAGTTATTGCATCTGAATCATAAACTGTTAAGGCTGGAAAAGCCTTTGGAGATTCTTGTTTAATCCAAACAGATTACAGATATACTGAGCATTTGTCATTTTGGCTGCTAGTAATATTTTATTTCTGATAATACGTTATTATGTAAAACATTGAAACAAGTCCTCCAATATTCTATCCATCAAAAATAAGTTTTGTTAATATAGTTTGTATCTTTCCTGAGCGACAAGGCTGAAGTTGAGAGCTGTGGTATTAAAAAATGAATTTGAGCCCTGGCTGATGTGGCTCAGTGGTTTGAGTACTGGCCTGCAAACCAAAGGGTTGCTGGTTCGATTCCTGGTCTGGGCACATGCCTGGGTTGTGAGCCACGTCCCCAGCGGGGAGCACGTGAGAGGCAACCACACACTGATGTTTGTCTCCCTCCCTTTCTCCTTCTCCTCCTCTCTGTATAAAGATAAATAAAAATAAAATCTTAAAAAAATAAAATAAATGAATTTGAAGCACCCAACATTGTTTTAGAGTCTGGCACAGTAGGAACTCATTTGCTTCATTCCTTTTTTCTTCCTCAGTGCCCTAGACCCTTGCCTAGTTTGAGAATCAATGACCAGCGTTGAGCTGGGCTGATGTGACCATGGAGTGCTGACAGATGTATATGCGTGCTTGGAATGTCAAGGAGCACTAATTAGAAGCCCAAGTGCATAATGGGGGTCCATGAGGCAAGAGCTGTTCAGCTAGATCAGGCCCATTGCCTTACTTTTTTTCCTCCATGGCCTTTCCTACTCTCTGGTCCAGGGGTCTGGACCTCCACTAGAGCTAGAGGTTAGGACTGCCTCCTGGGCTAGCATACTGTCCTGTAAGTTCTGTGAGCTGGGACAAGGATTTCCAGCATTAGGATCTGTCCCCTCCTCTGGGACTCTCCCACAGGGGAGTCAGGCATAGGTCTGGGCCCCATGAGGCAGTTGGCTGACTGCTGGATTTATGTGGTAGCACTTTCAGCTGTCAGTAACTCTGCCTGACCCTGCCCTGGCCTCAGGGATTTCTAAGCCTATTTTCTCTTCTCTGGATTTCTGGGCTTAGCAGAAGAGAAGAGCCCAGAGCTAAGTACACAGCAAGAGAGCATGTTGGGAGAGGATGCAGCACTGACTGCAGAGCTTGACTCTGCCCTCTGGTTTAGCTCAGGTGTCTTCCTACCTCCAGGAATCCTTACCTGAAAGCCACCTCCCTTTCCCAGGCTGAGTTAATCACTCCCTCTTCTATTCTGATTGATATTTTTTCCATGTCTGCCTTCCCTCTAAGTTGTGAACTTTAAAACCCAAAATTTACCTCATCCATCTATGTGTCTCTAGTGCCCAGTACTGGCTCTGGCTAAACAGTATTTGATAACTTTAGGTTCAATGACTGATAAAAGCCCAGAGCTGAATTACATAAGTGAGGGTGAAGGCAGAAGAGGGGAAGAAGAGGAATACCTTTCTGTGGCTTGGCTTGTGATCAAAACCTTCCTGATGGCAAAACTGCCCACTGTGAAAGGAGCTGCCAGTGAGCTACCAATTCCTTGTCTCTCTTTTTTTTTTTTTTGCATACAAAATTTATTTTTACATATTAGATATGAAGCTGATTAAATAAACACTTACAACAATGTATGACCCATTCTCAATTATTTTTCCTTAGATGACATTTGAATTTAATATGTCACAGATACATTGCATTACTAACCAAATTCTAGAAGGCTGACAATGTCTCCAGAAAAGATTTTCATTTGTTGCTGATAAACATTTGTTAGGAAATGTATCTACTTGAAATGAAACAGGATTGCTGAAATAGTCTGATTTTTCTCCAGTCTGTAGTTTTGGAGGCATCTTGTCTTTAAAAAATTTTTTTTTATTTATTGATTTTTAGAGAGGAGAGAGAAACATCAATTTGTCGTTCCACTTATTTATGCATTCATTGGTTCCTTTTTTTAATCCTCACCTGAGGATATGTTCATTGATTTTAGAGAGAAAGAAAGGGTGGTGGGGAGAGAGAGAGAGAGAGAGAGAGAGAGAGAGAGACATTGATAGGTTGCCTATGTACCCTGACCTGCAACCTAGGTATGTGCCCTGACTGGTAACTGAACTTGCAACCTTGGTGTATTGGGACAGCATTCTAACCAACTGAGCTACCTGGCCAGGACAACTCCTTGTCTTGAAAGGTGCATAAAGAGAGACTGGAGATGTCTTCTGGAATGCTGCACGAGGGACTCAAGCACTTCACAAGCCTCAGATCATGTAACTATCAAAGTGCCTTTCAATTCTAAAGTCTAAGATTGTGGGAAGGCATGAGGCTGGTCCCAGAGAGACACAGCATGCAGAGAGCCACCTATCTGTCTTGGCATAGTCAAGGTTGTCTGAAACTACTAAGGATAATGTCACAGCCTAATTAATCCCCAACTCCTTATACCCCATCCTTGTGCATGCACACCCATATTCATAGTAATTTAAATCACAGACAACTTACAGAAATGTCCGCCTATATATACATGTTGCTATGAATGTTTATCTTCACATATTCTTTGCAGATAAACGTTCAAACCTGAATGCATCATTCAATAAAACTCATTGGCCCACATTTATACACACTGCTTCACCCTAGTTAAAACTTCTTCTATTGCCCCCAGGCCCAGGTAAGCTATGGACTTCCTTGCTCTAGGGACTGGCCAGGCAGTCCTGAAAGGGGGAGAGGTAGAGAAGGCCTGGCCTTCTTTTGATGGACAGATTAATCTACCGATCTGGAGAAATGAAATAATTAAATTCATAATCACTCCCCAAGTCAGCCAGTCCAATATAGTCAAGGTAGGGAGGAGACTCTGAAGCCCAGACCAATAATCTAGAGGTAGGGATGGTGGTGCTTGGGCAGGGAAGCTGATAGATCATGGAAGAACATTGATAGGTAGGCAGGCAGGTAAACAGACAGAGAGACAGACAGATATGCCTTTCCAGTACTACGGATTTTCTCGTTCCAAATAGAATTGGAACAGCTTTGGAAAGAAAGTCACCCCCTATCCATCCACACAGGGTGAGAAGAGGATCTGAGGTCCTCCCACCCTCCCCCCTGCTCCTCTATGGAATGTCCTGGGAGCATATGTGGGTGGCAAACAGGACTCACAAACTGTCTGCAACCTTGGTTTTCTTTAGCCATAGGATGAACCTTGGCCTCCTGGAATCCCCACCACTTCCCACTCATGGCAGGCCCATTTCCTGGCATGGCGCAGAATGACAGGAGATGAGTCCTTCACACATGTTCTCCTGCTTCCCTCAAAAAACAAAACAGTGAAAAATATTTGGGAGTAGAATCGACAGGACTAAATTGTGATTAAAAATACGGACAACATGTGGTGATTGCTGGGGGAAGGGGGCATAAGGAGTCTAAATGGTAATGGAAAAAATACAATACAAAATTTAAAATATATATCTTTTTCTTAAAACTTATACTGGCATTAGAGGAACAAAAAAGGATACTTATAAGGGACAAAAAGAATGGGAGAGGAAGTATTAAAGAATGGAAGGGTTTAGAAGGTTAGGGAAGAGTGGTAACTTACATAGGGAGGAAACTACTGTATACATGCGGGGTGGGGTATCCCTAGAATGAAGTCAATCCCCTCCACAGAACTCCAGAAGGGCTCAGAGTGCAGAAGCACCAGGCATCTTGGATGGTGTGTGGTGGCATAAAAATTGGTAGAAACTCTTAACTTAGAACAGTTGGATCGCCCAGAGCTCTCCCCAGCATAGACTGCAGCGAGCCAACTACTCACATGTTTCTCTGCTCCTCCCCTTCCTAATATACCTGATGATACAAAGACATAATGACTCCAATGGACATTCCTGTTCAAAAAGAAAAAGAACAGAAAGCACTGATCCATAGTAATTCACCACCTGGGCATCTGTTGTCAGATTCTCAAACTCTGTGGACAAGGATGTTCTTTGTTTTCTTCCCTGGGGATGATTTCATAATCCCTACCCCCCTTTTTTGGAAGCTTTTGCTTCTCCCCCTGGGCTCATGACTTTGTCTCCCCTGAGAAACTTTTCTTTTCCATAAGAAATGGTTCATATTTGCAATTGAGTAGCTCTTCCAGCTTCTCTCCGGCCATAGAAAGTTGGGGACCCAGAGATCATTTTAATTTCAAGCTGTTATCACTCCTTAAGGTTTAAAATTTTAATTTTGCCAAGATATTTTGCTGAAAAGTTTTGTAGGTACTTTATGAATCTTACTGGGATTTACTCCATGCCCCCCAAATCACACATACTTCTTTCTGAGACACAGCTCTGTCCACTTTGGGTGTCAGATTGCTATGGGACAATTCCCTTATGTTTCTTAGAAGCCTCTTCGTATAGATTAAAAGGTCTATGAGGCACTGTTTAACTCCCAATGTGATCTTACAGCTGTACTCAAGTTGATCCTAACTTCGAGGACAATGCCCTAGATTTAATCTTTCTTCTGAGGCCATTTCTTTCTTGTTTATTTATTTTAGAGAGAGGAGAAGGGAGGGAGAAAGAGAAGGAAAGAAACATCGATGTGAGAGAGGAACATTGTTCAGTTGTCCCTCACATGTGCCCTGACCTGCGATGCCCAACCAACCGTGCCACACGGGTCAGGGCCCATTTCTTATTTTTGGTGATGTTTTCCTAGCAGGAGGGATTGTCCTGGACCCTTTATATTTTGTCTAACTTCTGCTTGAAAATGAAACAATGCCTTCTTTAGCTTATTTCTCTTTTGCAATACCTTATCATAGGTGTTTAAAATAAATCAATAGGCACTTTCAATATTCTTCCTGGAAACCTCCCAAGCCAGATCCACAAGTTCACCAAGTACATTCTCTCTCTTTCAAGTTAGTACAGGTGGCAGTGCTGCCACACATTTCGCCACTACACAACACCGGCTGCCCAGCCTCCAACAACAATTCCTCACTGTTCTTCCAGTCTCTACCAACAGTCTCCTTGCTGGCTTTTCAGACTCTGCCTGCGGCCTAGCCTCAAAGCCAATGTCACATTTTTTAAGGTTTAGTTATGGCAGTACTCCACTTCTGGATATCATTTCTATTCTATAAGTTATCTATTGCGAAGTAACAAAGCACCCCAAAATTACTGGCTTAAAACAAAAACCATGTGCTAATTTATTCATTTTTCTACAATTTGGGCTCAGTTAGGCAGTTGCGCTGTCTTGTGTGGGCTCGCTCATGAGGCTGCAATCGTCTAACGACCTGGCGGATCTAAGGGTGTTTGTTCCACTTGCGGGTATGGAGCCTTGGCTGGTGCTGGCCGTGGGGCTGCTCTCTGCCTGTGATTTTACATCATTCAGTCGTTTAACCCATCTAACCACGACATGGTGGTGGGAATGTTTCAAGAAAATAAAAGCAGAACCTGCAAGGACTATTGAGGGCTATGCTTGGGAATTCAGTGATATCACATCTGTCGCATTATATTAGTCAAAATAATTCAAAGGCCAACCCAAAAACAATGGATGGGAAATAGAATCTCCCTCTTCATGGGTGGAGTTGCGAACAATTTATCATATGTAATCCCCCCATTGTTCGCAAAAATTAAATCCCCCAAGATTCAACTGTATATAATGCTATCTTAGTTTCCTAGACCTGCTATAACAAAATGTTGCAAACAGAAATTTATTGTCTCAGTTCTGGAGGCTAGAAGTACAAAATCAAGGTGTCAGTTGAGCCTTGGTCTCTCTGAAACCTGTATAGGAGAATTCTTCCTTGCTTCTTTTAGCTTCTGATGTTTATCACCAATTCTTGGAATTCCTTGGCTTGCAGCTTCAACCTCTGACTCACTTGTCTCCTGGTTTTCTCCCACCAAGTGTTTCTATATCTTCTCTTTTTATAAAAAGGCTAGTCATTTTGGAATAAGGGCCAACCTATATGACCTCACCCTAACTAATTATATCTGCAACAACACTACTTCCAAATAAGGTCACATTCTGAGAATTAGGACTTCAACGTATGTTTTTGGAGGACACAGTTCAACACAATGAATAACAAATGCCAATTTTCCAAAACACGCCTACAGCTTTAGTGCATTACTAAACAAAATCCTAGCTGTTTCTGAAGTTTATAAGGAAAATTTTGTCGCATTTGGCAAGCTGTCTCTAAAATTTATATGAATATGCAAAGCACCAAGAAAAATCAAGACAAACTTGAAGAACATACTGGGATTTATTATAAAGCTGTTATAGAAATTAAGACAGTGTGGTATTTCCACAAAGAGAGACAAAAGGAATAGATTACACAGTCGTGAAACAAATCCACACCTACATAGGCAACTTATATATGCAAAGGTGACAATACAGAACATTAGGGAAAGGACAGACTTTTCAAAAGTAGTGTTTAGCCCTAGCTGGAGTGGCTCAGTGGATTGAGTGCAGGCCTGAGAACCAAACGGCTGCCCGTTCAATTCCCAGTCAGGGCACATGCCTGGGTTGTGGGGTCAGGTCTCCAGTGGAGTCGCACAAGAGGCAACCACACATTGATGTTTCTCTACCTCTCTTTCTCCCTCCCTTCCCCTCTCTGAAAATAAATAAATAAATAAAATATTTTTAAAAATAGCATTTAATCAGTTTAATTCACATGACAAAAATGAAATTTGACTTACCTCACACCATACACAAAACCCAACTTTAGGTGGATTGTAGATCTAAGTAAGACAAATAACAGTTCCAGAAATTGATAAGGACCTTTGGTAGGAAGACATTTCTTAACAAAATACAAGAACCACTGAGCATAAAGGTCTTTTATGTTCATCGACAGGCACTGACAATACAATGAAGAGGCTGCCCACTGAATGGGAGAAGATAATTGTAATACATATGTATATTCAACAAAAAGATTCATATTCAAAGTACATATACATAAGAAAATGGTTGACAATCCTATACAAAAATGGTAAGAGACTTGAATAGACGCTTCCTAAAAGAGGATATCCAGAGACTCAAAAATATGAAAATGGACTCAACTATTTGTAACCTGGGAAATCCAAATTAAGATCACAATGAAATACCACTATATCCACATTAGAATGGTTAAAATTAAAGATATGTATGGTAGTAATTATCTTTAATTTTAGGATGTGGGGCAACTGGAACTCTCATACATGGCTGGTGGAGTGCAAACTGAAACCACTACTCTTTAAAACTGATATTATTCAGTTAAGTTTTACAAATATATAACAAGAAACTTCACTGCTAGGTAAAAACTTAGCATATACTCATGTGTGCTACAAAAAACAGGAATACTCACAGCAGCATTATTCCAAAAACTGGAAACAAGTCAAACGTCCATCCATAGCAGCTGGTTAAATTGTAGCATACTTATAAAATGGAATACTATACAGGAGTCAAAAATAAATCATCGACAGCGTCACAAATCATAGCTGTATTTCCAAGATGATGGTGAGTGAAAAAATACCAAATCTTGACTTTGAACAATTTGATTAATCTCTTTACTTACGTCTCCCAGATAAAAATCTGTACCTCTTGGGGCTTTGGTGAGGACTAAGTGGTATGATGCATGTCAAGTGCTTAGCAAACTTTTGGCTTAATAAATATTAGCTATTATTTATTATGTTATTTCTGGAAATGAGCATTAAAGAATGTTGCACAGTACTTACTGCACCGTCTAACGATCCTAATATTCTCCCCCAAATCCCTTTCTCTACCTTTTCACAATTGGGTCTTGGTTTCTTTAAGAAGTCAACCATAACCACGGAAAGAGGAATGCTGGGAAGAACCTCTCAGCTCAAGACTGGAGCATGACGGGAAAGGAGGCGGAGCCTAAGGCAGCGCACGCGCAGTTGTTTGGGTATCTCTCGTGATGGATCACGCGGAAGAATCCCAGTAAGAGAAGATAATTCTCTTTTTAGGAACTGGGTGCGGGTTCTTGGATCCTATTACTTCTTTTCCAGCCCCTGCTGCCCGGCAGTACGGAGGCGACCAGAAGGTAAGCGCGCCCAGTGGCGGCGGGAGACACTGTGTGGGGCGGAGTCACACCACGTGATGGGGCGGGAACCGGCCGGGGGCGGTGCTGGGCGGATTGCGCGGCTGAGGCGTTGCGGATTTCGCCGCAGGCTATTACTGGCGTTTGCGGGTTGCCTCATCTCCAACCGATGCTACGTTGCGGTGTTTGTACTCGGTGACGCGCGTGGGAATTATTGGTGGGGCCAAGAGTTTTCGAGCGAATACGACACTCGAAGGAGAGATGAGCGCTCTTAGATTATTACTGTGACAGGTGGACCGAAGTTCCCATCTCGTTTTCCTCACAGGCTTTTAAACCAATTGCCCATTCGAAGCCTGGCTTGCCTACTTAAAAACAACTTAGTGCTACCTTTTTGCGTCAGGTTTCCTACGTCCCGTTTAGTATGTTTACTTTTATAGGAAGGAAAGTCTGCTGAATGGCAAATAGAATTTCTTGTTTACAGGAAGGCGAAGGTGAATCAGAGCTCAGGGTCTCGTCCCTGGCCATGCTCCCATGGAGACCGTGAAAAGTGCAGGTGGCCCCCCTTATGGAAGGAGTATCTTTTGTTCACCTGTGGTGCCATCTTAGGCTAAGAAATGGGGCTCTTATGTGGAGGCCTCCAGTAAAGGCTGAATTAGTGGTGGGGTGGGGAGTGCAATGTGCCCCACTTCGAGAAATAAAAATCTGAGGTGGGTCTCCGAGTATTAGTTTTCGTGGAGTCAAAAACCATTTCTGAGTCATTTCCTCTAAGAGCTGCTAACGTCCTCGCATGCCTTGGACTGCAGGTCTCATTCCCTCTGTAACTTTCAAAAAGTGAAAGACCAGAGTACTTGTCTGTAAAGATATTAGGGAAGTAGGAGCTAATGCCAGAAACGGTTTTCTTATGTGAAGGTAGCTAGCTACAAAAGAGCGGAAGGCAGGAAGAAAGAATAGAGCTAGTCATGGCCCCAGAAAAGCTTTTTTTCCAAATGCTCAACCTTAAAGCCTTGTGCTCAACACAAATCTTTTAATATAGATAAACACGAAAAAAGAAAGAATAAACACGAGTACCAATCCTTTACGTTGTGTTTTAGGAGCCCGGCTCTCCATTACCAAGAAGAAATCTGTTAGTTTATACTGAGGAATTCCTTTACTAAAAAGTTAGAATGAAAGAACCTTTGGATGGTGAATGTGGCAAAGCAGTGGCACCCCAGCAGGGCCTTCTGGAGAAAATCAAAGAAGAACCTGACAACGCTCAAGTAAGAATTTCATCGTCCTTAAAATGTTCTATTCCTTCTTTTGTATCCAGTGAACTGAAATGTTTAGTTAGGTAATTGCTAGTTTGTAAGTTAAAACAACCCAAACTGATTATTTTTTCTTTTTAGATGAGTAAATCGTTTTTCTGCTCTTTGAATGAAAAAAGATCTTGGTAACTATATGATATTTCACTTTGTAAAAAGAAAGTATGTGTTATCATTGTTCCATGCTTGCTACCTTTTTTTTTTAATTCTCTTATATCTGCCAGTAGTTTCCCTTTGTTTTCTTAAGTACTGTGGTGTACTCTGTGCCAGGGGATACGGGAATTGACCAAAGTCACCTTGGTCCCTTCCCTCATAGAGCATACAGGTTAGTAGGGGAGATAGACGTTACACAAGTAACTGATCAAATAACGTATAATTATAAACTATGACAAGTGCTCTGGAAGCACAGGATAAAATGGGGAATCTGACCTAGTTTAGGTTGGGGCCAGAGGCTGACTAGGAAAGGCTTCCCTGAGGGCCGGATTTGCGAGCTGAGTTACGAAGAATGAATAAACTAGGCAAAAGCAGGGCAAGTGTTGCAGGCAGGGGTCTGCGTGTCGGAAAGCCCTCAGTGGAAAGGTGCATGGCTCTCTTGAAGAACTACAAGACCAGTGGGCCTGGAACAGAAAGGTGTGAAATGAGGATGATGATGGTGACGATGATTACAACAATAGTGCTAATAGACGGCATTAATATATCAATGTGTAATACATACCATATTTTAATGACATTATCTTATTAATACTTACATATGCTTAGGTTTTATCAGCCACCATTCTCACAACCATGTCATTCCCATTTTACAGATGAAGAAACCAAAGCACAAAGAGGTCAAGCAGTTTAACCACAGATCACAGGTCATAAATGGCAAAGGCTGGATTCAAATCCAGGTAGTCAGACTTCAGAGCCTGTGCTATCTTGCTTCTAGGATGAGGCTCTGCAGGTAATTTTAGGCCAGATTACATGGGATCTTATGGACCTTGTTTTGAATTTCAGTGTTTTTCCTGAGAATGATGGGAAGCCATTGTAGGTTTTTTAAAAAAAATATTTTATTTCTTTATTTTTAGAGAGAGGGGAAAGGAGGGAGAAAGAGGGAAAGAAATATCAACGTGTGGTTGCATCTCACACACCCCCTACTGGGGATCTGGCCTGCAACCCAGGCATGTGTCCTGACTGGGAATCGAACCATGACCCTTTGGTTCACAGCTCACATTCAGTCCACTGAGCCACACCAGCCAGGGCCATTGTAGTGTTTTAAGTGGGAGAGTAAGTTAAATATGTTTGGGAAGAGTACCTGGCTACCCTGTAGGGGATCCAGATTGAAAATTTATGGAGGTTGATGTGGAGAGACTAGTTAGTTGTTTCGGTGAGAAAATTACTTATTTTTTCTTTTTGGACAGTTGTTTTAGTTATACTCTGTAGTTACTAATTTTATTTCATAAACAAAGCCATATTACAAATATAAATAATAAAAATAACAAAATAATAATAATTTTACTTTTCATTCCATCTCAAAGCCAGTATTTTTCCAGGACAGGAATGCAAATTACATTTTGTCTCACTCTTCAACTTCACATCTTCCTAGAGTGCTGTGCTGAGAAGAGGTCTGAGGAGCGGCTACAGGAATGTGGGGTGGGGGGTGATGGCATCTGTGACACTTACTTTTCCTCCATGTGGTAGATTCTTCTTCCTCTTCTGCCAAAGTAACCATTTGTCTGTCAGGTTTTGTGGATACTACCTTTAAAATATTTTTGACTTTGTCTCTTTTTCTTCCTATTTCAGTTTTTTCATTTGGACTTTTATAACAATTTCCTTCTTTATTCTTTTTTCCTTCAGTCACAGTCCTCATCAAAACACTTATAGTGATGACATTGAAATCTATAGCTCTGATGACATTAATCCCTTTAAAGCCCTGTCTCCTCATGTATGATAAAGCATAAACTTTTTTCAAGGGCTTTTATTTATTTATTTTTTTAGAGAGGGGAAGGGAGGGAGAAAGAGAGGGAAACATCAGTGTGTGGTTGCTTCTTGTGTGCCCCCTACTGGGGACCTGGCCTGCAACTCAGGCATGTGTCCTGACTGAGAAATGAACTGGTGACCCTTTGGTTCACAGACTGCCACTCATTCCACTGAACCACACTAGCGAGGGCTGATAAAGCATAAAATTTTTAGTGTGACACCCAAACTATCCATGTTTAGGCCTTTGTTTCTCTCTTCAGTATCATCACTCATCCTTCCCACTTTTCTAATCTATGCTCCTGCAGACTATTAGCATTTCACTCTAAAATATATTTTGTTGAGTTTTGTTTCCTTGCCTTTGCACTTGCCATTTCTTCTGCCTGTGGTATCCTGAACTAGATAGCCCGGCAAAAATTTTCTCCTCTTTTAAGATATAGTTTCAGTGTCACTCAGAGGTGAAATTAATTATTATTTTTTTATTGCATAGTGGGTTATAGAATATCTATTTTGTAGGTAAGGAAATCGAAACTAAGAAAGATTAAATAACTTGTTTGAGCCAAGATCACATCTATTTCTGTCTGTTGTCAGAATCTATAGTGTTCTGTTGTATTATGTTTGCTGTGCTGGTCCTTGAGTGTATAGATGTGGAAAAACAATTATGGTCCTTATCCATGGTGGATGTGGTCCTTCCACTCTAGTGTGTATGTGGAGGGGAAAAAGAAGGGTGTTAAACGTTAAACAGATTATCACCCAAATTGATATGAAATGATGTATTATCACAGGTACTATGAGTAAAAGGGAGTTGTGAGAGACTTCAACAGAGGAACTTAATTTAAATTGGGGGTCAGGGTTTGAATTTATTATAGTAAATGTGCTTTGTTGTATTGGTACATCAATGGGGGAGATAGCATGGGTTTTGGAACAGAGATAGTTGATTTTGATAGTAAGTGCATCTGTGCACTTACTGTGTTTCTGACCTTGACCAAATTGCTAAACATCTCTAAGCTTCACTTTCCTCATCTATAAAGAAGGTATCGTGTAGTTCCTACGGTATAGGCAATAGATCATTTGGTGCCAGATTGTGTATGGTGGGAGGTGGTAAATTAATGCAGTGGTTCCTAATTTTTGGCATATAATAATTCCAAGAAATTTCAAAAGTAACTTTGGGTCCTGCTGTATCAGTTATTTATTTCTGCTTTGTTTAGGAAGGTTAAAAAATACAACTACCAGCTCTGGCCAGGTAGCTCAGTTGGTTAGAGTGCCCTACCAGTATGCTAGAGTTGCTGATTCCATCCCACATACAAGAGACAACCAGTGAATGCATAGATGCATGGAGCAGTGAATTAATGTTCTCCTCCTCCCTCCCTCTCTCCCTCCATCCCTCTTCCTGTTCCTCTCTCTCCAAAAATCAGTAAAATAAAAGTTAAAAAAATACAACTACCATATATTATCACCATTATTTCAGAAAAGTCATACTGTTTTTAAAAAGCTTTTTATTTTGAAAACGTGTTATTTTGAAATACATAAGGCTATTTTGACATCCGCCCCCAAAATAATTAGGATGGTTGTGATCTCAGAATAAAGACAGTTTTTTTACAAGATAGGTATATGTATTTTAAAAACTTTGTTTCATGGTTATATTTTATTTTAAAGAATTTTAAAGAATATGTTAAGGATAAATCTGATTTGAGCTGCGATGAGTTTATGTGTAATGAGCAGATTGCATTGAAACTCATATTTTTTCTGCTGTTAACAGATATGACAGCTGTAAGTCTCTTGGCTAAAATTACTAATTTTACAAACTATAAATTATTCAGATTGAATTTAATTTACTGTTCCTTTATAAACACAGCCTTAAAAAGGGTAGTGTTCAGCATTGAAAAACTGTGTATTACTCATATAGCAAGATTACATTTGCCAAGTAGATAAACCATAATAAAAGATTTTCTGATTCTGAAAGATCCTTTTTGTAAAGATTAAATCTATTCTAATAACTTGCAAAATTTTGACTTGAGGTAGTTGTGAAGGTGATTACAATTAGAATGTAGAAGAGATGAATATGACAATTATTTTTTGCCTGAATTTCTGGTTTACTCAGATACTAACACTGTATTCATTTCTCTCTCTTTTTTTTTCATTAAAGGAGTATGGACATGTTCCAAATCCAAAAACTCAAGAAAGTGAACTGAAAATTAGTGCTGTGTTCTCAGTCAGTGACAGTCCTCTTGGTAAGAAATAGAACTGCAAAAGTTAATTATGATTAATATTTGTTATATTCTGACTAGTCAAATTTAGGGAAGGTACCTCTTTGTGTAATTTTTTTCTTCCTTTAGATAAAGCAGTGCTTTTCAAACTGGGTAGCTGGTCTCGACCAGAATTTTAAAAGTGGAACAAAATAAAATTATATCAGAGTGTGATGTGTATAGTAAGGAAACATTATTTCATGAAACTTCTGTTTTAGGTATTACATTCACACATGCACACACGTATGTATGTAAATGGGTCCTGGGTTATAATTTGAAATGGAGTTTTTACTATGGGTCTTGATTTAAAAAGTTTGAAATCCCCTGGAGTGCTTATTGCCTCATTCATGTTGGATTTTAAGACTGATGGAATTGTCCTAAAAATAGAGAATATGTATGTGTTTGTGTTGATACTAAAACTTTTTTTTTTTTTTTAATAGCCCAACAGTTGACCCCGGGTTTCCAGTTTCCTCTTGCATCACCTGGACCAAGTAGATTGCTTTCTTCAGTTCCAGCCATAGCTTTGCAGATTGTTTGCTTTGGTTGTAAGACAATGCTTTATAAGGGGCAAACTGCGTATCATAAGACAGGATCTACTCAGCTCTTTTGCTCCATGCAGTGCATCACCAGATATTCTTCACCTGTCTGCCTACCATCTCCTCCCAAGAAAACCTGCATAAACTGCTCGAAGTATAAAATTCTTAATTACATCCCCTTTTTACTTTTTTAGTGTGTATATAGTTCAGTTCAAACATGCTATTGCTACTACTTTAAATCTCTTTAACACATTGGGAATAGCTTTTTAGCAAATTGAGAAATTTGCAGATTCTAAAGTTTTGTAATATTAAATAAATGACTTGGTGTTAAAAGTATTGCTTAAACTGGTTTTCCTTACCTTTTTCAGTTTAAATTTTAAAATGGAAAGAAATAAATGATTTGTGGAAATTGTAGGACTACTCATACATATATTCTTAATCATAGACAACAACCATTCAAAATTATTTATCTTTATTTTATTTTTTTAGTAGATTTTACTTATTTTTTTTTAGAAAGAGGAAGGGACAGAGAGAGAAATGTCAATGTGTGGTTGCCTCTTGAGCACCCCCTACTGGGGACATGGCCCGCAACCCAGACATGTGCCCTGACTGTGAATCAAACCAGCAACCCTCTGGTTCACAGGTCTGTGCTCAATCCACTGAACCACACCAGCCAGGGCCAAAATTATTTATCTTTAATGTTACTGTAGTACAGAATAAAATAATGCCACTCATAATATATAGTATATGAAAATTATTTAATTCTTAGAAGGTAAAAACTAAATGGCTACAAATATAATGTGTGTATTTCTAAAAAATCCTTGTGAGCTTTTGTTGGGAATCATTGTTGCTTTAAGTAATGCATAGATTCAGAAAGAGAAAGAAATAGCAACAAAGTCACGCAAACTTCCTTTTCTATGCTAGTACCTTTGCAGAATTTGGCATGTTTTGCCTATTCCTGTGAAAATGTAATTCTAGGAATACGGTGTGTTGTCAGTAGTCACTAATTCAGAGCAAGAAGAGTTAAGAGCTTGGTTTTAGATCATGGCTGTATTACTTATTAGCTGTATAACCTTGTGCTAGATACTTTATTTTTCTAAGCCTCAGTTTCTTCACTGGCATATAGTATCTACTTCCTCAGATTTTAATGAGACAGTGTTAGTACAGGACCTAGCACATAGGACATGATTAGTAAGTGGGATCACCTATTTTTATTAATAAAGTTAATATTATTATGTATACTTACCATAATTTATAAATCCCTACTTTGTCTTTGGAGATAAAAGACAGTTTCTTTATCTGCTTGGTGTGATAGCCTTACTTATATAAAAGTAGGTCCTGTAAAAATGGAAATCTTCAACTGAAAGTAAAGAAGAATTTTAAAATATTTTACTTAGATATTAAAAATTTTGTTTTGTTCTAAAATGCCATTGTAAAACCTTAGTTTAACTCTCTTCATTCTCATGAAGCTGACTTGGAAGGGTAAATTTAGTTTTCTGTTTTTAGATACTCTCTTTTAACATGTCAAGTATCAAATGAAAATGAATTAAAATTTAGAGGACATAACAGACTTTATACATCCAAGTGCATATATCTTTCTTTAACAATGTTGTTTGCATCGGACATTTTACCTGCTCTTATTCAAAAACCTTTTAAATATCTTGATTAGGCATTACCTTCGGAGCCTATGAAACATTCCTTTAGACTAAGTTATGTGACACATCCGTCTTTTTAGCATGGGTTTGATTTTTTCAAAATTTCCAAAGTTCTTTGATGCCATATCAGCTGACTATCATAGTTAAGCTGAATCATGCTGTTAAACATGCTGTTTAGTTATAAAATTAAGAAGTTCCTCTTAGAACTCTTATAAATTAAAAGAGAAACTAGAAAAAAAGTTTGAGCCATGTTGTTGGAAGATGCATGGTTTTTCTTAGATAAATATTAAGGCATAACATTCATTTGGTGGATGCATAAGATTTAGAATGCGGCCCTGGCTGGTGTGGCTCAGTGGATTGAGCGCGGGCCTGCGAACCAAAGGATCGCGGTTCGATTCCCAGTCAGGGCACATGCCTGGGTTGCAGGCCAGTTCCCAGCAGGGGACACACAAGAGGCAACCATACATTGATATTTCTCTCCCTCTCCCTCTCTCCTACCCTTCCCCTCTAAAGATAAATAAATAAAAATCTTAAAAAAAAAGAAAAAGATTTAGATTGCGTTTATATTTATTTGCATAGATTTTCATTAAAGACATTCTCATCGGTTTACTTTTATATATATTATGACACTGACAGATTCTCATCAATAAATAAAATTTTTTATTGCTCTGTTTTTAGAGAAAAATCACTTTTCAAAGTTAGTAAATGTATTAGAAGCATATGCACTTGGTTTCTAAGATTTACTGTTGCATTTTTAAGGGTAGGTGAGTTTTAGAAAATTAAAGTACTTCATTACTGTTGCTGTTCTTTCGTAGTTCACCATGGTGTAGTTCTGTATATTAAAGGTATAGGATGTGAGGCAGAATAGTGAAGTGATTAATTCCATAGACTGTAGAATCTGACCGCTGGGATTTGTATTCTGACTTCACTGTTTACCAGCTGTGTGACTTTGACCTTTCTGATTTGGTCTCCTTATCCATAAGATGGCAATTATAATAATACTTCATAGAGTTCTTCTGACAATTAAATTGGATAATTTGAGTAAAGGGAACAATGTCTGGCACATAGTAATTAGTACAGATTATTGTAATATATAATATTATTGCCATTACCTTTGTGGCCTGCACTAGTGTTTCTAATTATTGACTATTTACTTCAGTTTTTATACTTTTTAGAAGAATGGCAATAATTCGCCTCTGTTTTTACTGTTGGTACTGATTGTAACGATGAACTCAGCTCTAGGTTTCTCACAGAACAACTCAGTTATTTGTGTTCTTTTGTCTTATTTTTGATTCTGTCCTCTGATAACCATGCCTTAGTAGTCCTTTTGTCATTTGTTTCTTTGCTGTTTTCAGTTACAGCTAGATTTTATGCACCATGTTAATATTTTTTGTATTATTCTTTGGTAGTTCACTGTTTCCCAAATCTTGCATTTCAGTTTATTTTTTTAAAAATTTATTTCTCGCATCATCCATATTTTTACTCCTGGCAGCCATTGGCTAGTAGGAGGACAAGTATTTCATGGTCCGGAGTTGGGGGATGGCCACCCATTTCCTCGGCTCCATGACTGAAACCTGGTTGGAGCTGTAAGCTTCACTGTTTTTGTCATGGGATTTTAGCTGGATATATTTTTAAAATAATTCTTCTTTCTACATCTATAAATTGGGTATTATGAACTCCATTTTATACATGAGGAAACAGATAGTAATTGCCTCTCTCATTGCCACTCAGCTGATAAGTAACAGAACTTAATCATTAAACCCAGGGCTCCAGATGCCCTATGCAGGGTCATCCATTTTCTACTACACAATAGCTGTCCTTAGTAAATGTAGTTATTTTAGCTCACAGAGAGGAAGAGATTATAGTTATGAGGAACACATTTCATTTTGCCTTTGTTATTTATTTTTAGAGACATTTTAAATCCAAAGAATGTGATCGCAACCGGATTTGAAAATTCCTCTCTTAGCAAAGATTTCTGCAGCCAGTCATGTCTTTCTTCTTATGAGCTAAAGAAAAAACCTGTCGTCACCATATATACCAATAGCATTTCGACGAAGTGTAGTGTGTGTCAGAAGAATGCTGACGTAAGTCACATTTTACCTTTACTGGGATTCTGCTTGAAGACCAGAGATTTTTAACTGGCTCTGCTTATTTTGTGTGTGTATATGTTTTCATTTCCTAGATTCGATTTGAAGTGAAGTATCAAAGTGCAGTACACGGTCTTTGTAGTGATGCCTGTTTTTCAAAATTTCATTCTGCCAACAACCTCACAATGAACTGTTGTGAGAACTGTGGGAGCTACTGCTATAGCAGCTCTGGTCCTTGCCAGTCCCAGAAGGTTTTTACCTCAACAAGTGTCACAGCGTACAAGCAGGTATGAGGATCAGCCTGTTGCCTATGGTCAGGCCCACACCTTCAGAGGTGGCTGTGCAAGGTGGAACGCACAGTGAAAAAGAGTGAGCTCTTCCCATCAGTTGGTGCTGTACGAGTTGATTGTGGCAGTGAGATGATATATGTGAACGAGGTCATTTTTAGGGTTTCTTTCATGGCCAGGAATTCACACATGTAATTTCATGATTTGCTGTGTATGAGTCTGAAATCCGTTGTGATAGATAATAAAGAAAACCTCCTATTATTGTAAATAAACTCTGACTGAAAGTCACAAAATGCTAAAATCAATGAATCTAAAGCATATCTTTTCCTTTTAGAAAATATATTTTTAATGTGTTTTGGCATGAATTGTAATTATTTTGGCAACATTGCCTTATTAGAATACTTAACTAATTTATTATTTATTAAAATGAATAATGGATTCATTTGATTACTAAATATATCAATTTAATTATTGTTAAATAGTTTGGGCTCTTTAAAAAGTACATATTTAAAAAAGATGTAAGTTATAATTAAAATTTTTTTTTAGTTAGCAAGTAGTTTGATTTATATTTAATTCCTCTGAGCAGTTGGTGATAGACATTTGTCTTTGAAAAGTATTACTTTTCTAAGAGTTGCAACTTTTGGTAGTCCGGTTCCTACTGTTACAGAATCCATTTTTTTATATATGATCCAAAATTCATTTTTATATATATGATCCAAAAATCAGTTTCATTCCTAATTTTCTTATTGATATTGTACTCTATCAACTGTACTCTATAAATGATGTTCTTTTACCAGGAAGATTATGTAATGAAACTTCACAATCTATATATTCTCACTATTTACTTCCCCATGTAATTTCTTACTGAGAGGCCTTATATTGTGTCAGTGACAATATTACTGTAGTGGTTGGGAGCCTGGACTTTGGAGTCAGATGAAATAGATTTAATCTCTTACTTTTCTGTTTATTTGTTAATGTAATCTAATTAAAGATAATTTAAACTTTTTGTTAATTTTTGAAAGTATCTTTACTGTGTTTAAAGAATTCTATGATACAGTGCATATAAATTGCTTAACATGGGTCCTGGCTCATGGTAAGCACTCAATAAATAATAATATTGGTAATCTATATAAATAGTAGCCATTATTATTGTTTCTTAAAACATGAGTAAACTTATGAGCAATTTTTATTTTGAAACTCAGCTTGTAAACAAGCAGTTCTGCAAGATGACCTAATATACATTAAACATGATTTCTGTCTCCTCCTCCTAGAGGGTCTTACTAGTTAAGTAACCTTAAAGGTGGTAGACACTCTCGTAGATTGATGTCCAAGTCTGCACTGAGATGGCCCTTTGGTTCATGGATTACCTGGTCTTCTGTGATTATTTGCAATGAGAAAAGTATGACTGTCTAATTCATTACTTTTAATGTGTTTTGTTGTTGCTAGTATATCTGAGTAGTTACTGATTTTTTTCCACTTACATTTTATTATTATATGAAAGAACCTACTTTTCCCACATTCCAACTTTCAGAAAAGTCTATACTTGGTGTGGCCTCACTGTCATATGTAGGTAGCTTTTCTTTTTTTTTCCTTAAACAATATGTATATATGTACTGTAGGATTAGGCATGTGAATGTTACTTTATTTTCTTAACAGAATTCAGCCCAGATGCCTCCGTATGCTTTGGGAAAATCATTGAGGCCCTCAGCTGAAATGATTGAGACTACGAATGACTCAGGCAAAACTGAACTTTTCTGCTCTATTAATTGCTTATCTGCTTACAGAGTTAAGACAGTTATTTCTTCAGGTAATGTTTAAATTTGATACATTTATAGATTTAATAACTGTTGAAGAAGACTATAATGGTTTTTCTTTCATTTTGTTGTAAAATTATATGGTTAAATAAAGACACAAGATTGTTTTACTTCCAGAGAACTGATTTTTAAGTGAAAATAGTTTTTCACAGACTTCCTTGGTTGAGATTTTTTTTTTTAAGTTTCATATATGAAAAGAAAAAACCACATAAGTTTCAAGTTAGTTTTTGTGTAAATGAGACTTAATTGAGAAAGTTGTAGCTAACTTTACAGGATATTATAAAGTTCCTTGATTTTTGTTATGTATATTATTATTCGTGTTTTTATTTTAACACATTTTTGGATTATTTGTCCATCTTTGTAACTTACTCATCAGTTTCTATTTTTGGTTACCAAGGTGTCCAGATTTCGTGTCATAGTTGTAAAACCTCAGCAGTCCCTCAGTATCACTTAGCTATGTCCAATGGAACTATATACAGCTTCTGCAGCTCCAGTTGTGTTGTGGCTTTCCAGGTATGGCCTAAGGTATTTTACTCCTGCCGTTCTCTTAGGCATTGGTCTGTGGCAAAAATGTTCACCGCCAAAGGTCCATACTTAAAAAGGATCAAATTTAAGTTAGAAAAAAATTCTGTTCAACTGTGGAAGCTAGAATATGGTTTGAATATGTGGTATGGTGATGTGTTCGTGTGTGCCTTCCTCTCATCCTGGGCCAGACGCATAGTGACTCCTGGCACGGAGTTGTAAGCCCACACTTGTCACATTTTGTCCTCACTCTCAGAGAAAGGGGAGTTTAGTGATCGTCCAGTGTGGGATGATATCCTATGCAGTGCCCTGGTAGTAGGGAGAAAGACACTGCTGGTGGCCACTGTGCTCTTTGTAGCCGTTAGAGGCTGGTTGTGATGGGAGTGTAAGTGGAAGGGGATCTTGGGGGAAAGGAGAGACCTCTAATTTATTAGGGTCATATGTACTAGAGGTCTTTGTCTGGAAAGCCTACATTTCTCAGTCCTTCTATTCTGGAAGTATGCCATTTAAACTCTTTCTGTATACCACTTCATACATTTTAAAGAAATGTCGCATGGGAGTTAACTTATTAAAATGAGAAAATGAAAATCACCAAGTTCCATTATTTCTCAGTTGTTAAAAATCTTTGCCTTATTTGTGTCCATTTAGAATGTATTTAACAAACCAAAAGGAACAAACTCTTCAGCAGTGCCACTGTCTCAGGGCCAAGTAAGCCCACCATCCTGGTCAACAGCATCAGCAGGAGGAGGTAATACCTCTGGAGTTTCCCCCACCCCTATCACGGGCTCTGCTGCAGCCGGTCTTCAGCCTCTTGCTGCACACTCCCAGCAAGTTGCTTCAACTCATGCAGTTGTTAAACTCAAGTGTCAGCATTGTAACCATCTGTTTGCCACAAAACCAGACCTGCTTTTCTACAAGGTAAAGAGAGATCGTGAAAAGGATTGAATAAAATCTTATCCAATAAAAGCATTTTTGTCTCTTCATCTTTGACAGTTACTTAATTTGCTTTGAAATGAGAAGGAAAAGGATATCTTAAAGATAAAGCAACTGTTTAGGTTTTAATGATTATTCTTTCTCTACAGGGTAAAATGTTTCTGTTTTGTGGCAAGACTTGCTCTGATGACTACAAAAAGAAAAATAAAGTTATAGCAATGTGTGACTACTGTAAACTACAGAAAATTATAAAGGAGACTGTACGATTCTCAGGGGTTGATAAGCCATTCTGTAGTGAAGGTAAAGAAAAAAGTTCAGTTTTATCCACAGGGGATGTGGTTGTTATAAAATAGTCATTATGAGGTGGGCTATTAATCCACAATTAATTTTAAGAAATTTTTGTTTTATGAAGTGTAATTGGAAGCTTTTGAATTACATTTAACTCACTTTAAAGTTTATCTTTTTAAATGTTACAATAATCTCAGTAAAGAAAAACTTTTGAAATATTAGATCGATGATATTAGTATAGAGCAGGGGTCCCCAACCCCTGGGATCCATGGCTCTTAGGAACTGGGCCACACAGCACGAGGTAAGATTTTATGTAATGCGATTGAATTATTCTGAAACCGTCTTCCTCACCCTGGTCCATGGAAAAATTGTCTTCCATGAAACCTGTCCCTGGTGCCAAAAAGTTTGGGAACCCCTGGTATAAAATACAAAAAATCTCTTCGTAAGTAGAGCTATGACTTCAGAGATCTTTTTCTTCTTCTACTTGTTTGTGAAGAAAGCAGTTATGGCTTCTTGGCTTAAGAAACTTAAGCAGTTATGGCTTTTTGGCTTAAGAAACTTGCATACCATGTGTGTTTTTGAATATAGATGGCCTAATGTTCAGAGTATATGTAAAAGGTGATATGAGTTTGTTTTGTAAATATAGAGACTGTCCTTTAACCTAGAGGTAAATAATTGTGTCCAGTATTTAGGAATTAACTTAAAGTTGGCATCTAAGACTGTAGAGTCTCATTTTACCTCCTTCAAGTTAATGTAAACTTGATGTTTCTTCCTTTCATCCTTTCTGGTTTTCAGTTTGCAAATACCTCTCTGCTCGTGACTTTGGAGAACTGTGGGGAAACTACTGTAGGATGTGCAGTTATTGTTCACAGACATCCCCTAATTTGGTAGAAAATCGATTGGAGGGCAAGTTAGAAGAGTTTTGTTGTGAAGATTGCATGTCCAAATATACAGTTCTGTTTTATCAGGTAAATACAGTATACCTTTTGGTTTTCTGAAGTTTGTAAAAGTTATTTTCTGTTTAAAGTGTGTTCAGATTATGTGAATAAAATTTTGTGTTTACAACCGGGTAAAATATGGGTTCCTGAAGCAAAATTCAGTTGATTATAAACTTGAACTCTTTGAACTAAAGAATATAGAATTTCTGGAGTCTTTGTCGTTATTCAAGGTTATGTTCCTTTTAAATTTTGCTTTCTTATAAGGAGTTTTTTCAAGTTAGAATTTTATATAGTTAAGTTGCCTTAAGACTGTCATACAGAAGGTTACTCTGAGGAATTTGAAGTCAGACCTTGTTCTTATTTCATAGTTCAAATGACTATGACTGACCTCCTTTTTAAAAAAAATTACTTTTTTGAAAGGCTAACAATGAAAGCTATTGTTAATAGAACCACTAAAACTTATCCAGTGCTTTGTAAGTGTTTAGTACCCACCAGAATCCCAAGAGGTAGGAATATTATTGCCAGCTTATAAATAAAGAAAAAGAGTAACATGTCCTTAAAGAAGCTGGCAGATGAAGCTAGACCGCACCTATAACACTCCAGTGAAGTCATCTGTTTACTTGTCTCCCTAACCCCCAAGATAAAATCTTGAGGAGAGGTATGTCATTTTCATAGTTATATTAATATGACCACGACCTATCTTAGTGCTCAAGATACCTCATTAGATATTTGTTGAATAAGTCAAAGTCTTTATGACTCCAAAGCCCATATTCTTCCTACCTCAATATGCTGCCTTTTAATCTTTTAAAGACAGAACCTATTTTTAGATTTCTTCATTGGTAATTTTAGAAAATGGGAGATCACCTTTTATATTTTTTCAGTTGAGGGTATCTATATGAAACAATTAAGAATATATATATTTTTTTCTTTTTTTAAAGTATAATTAATTGATTATGCTATTACAATTGTCCCAGTTTTTCCCCTTTGCCCCCCCTCTGCCTGGTTCCCACTTTCCCTCCAGTGATTCCCCCTTAGTTCATGTCCATGGGTTGTGCATGTAAGTTCTTTGGCTTCTTTGTTGCCTTATACTGTTTTTAACATGTCCCTGTATATTTTGTTCCTACCCAATTATGCTGCTTATTCCCTGTACCTTTCCCCCTTCCTCCTTCCAGCTGATAACCCTCCAAATGATCTCCATACCTATGATTCTATTCCTGTTCTAGTTGTTTGTTTTGTTTTTTAGATTCAGTTGTTGATGGTTGTGAGTTTGTTGTCATTTATTTTTTATTTTTTTATTTTTTGTTGTCATTTTAATGTTTGTAGTTTTTTGTTTTTTTTTAAGATTTTATTTATTTATTTTTAGAGAGCAAGGAAGGGAAGGAGAAAGAGAGGGAGAGAAACATTAATGTGTGGTTGCCTCTTGCACATCCCCAACTGGGGACATGGCCCACAACCCAGGCATGTGCCCTGACTGGGAATCAAACCAGTGACCCTTTGGTTCTCAGGCTGGCACTCCGTCCACTGAGCCACACCAGCCAGCGCTAATGTTCATAGTTTTGATCTTCTTTTTCTTGAGTAAGTGCCTTTAACATTTCATATAATAAGGGCTTGGTGATGATGAACTCCTTTAAGCTTTACCTTGTGTGGGAAGCACTTTATCTGCCCATCAATTCTAAACAATAGCTTTGCTGGATGGAGTAATCTTGGTTGTAGGTCCTTTCTTTTCATTACTTTGTATAGTTCTTGCCATTTCCTTCTTGCCTGCAAAAATTTTTTTGAGAAATCAGCTGATAGTCTTATGGGAACTCCTTTGTAGGTAACTGTCTGCCTTTCTCTTGCTGCTTTTAAGATCCTCTTTTTATCTTTAACCTTTGACATTTTAATTATGATATGTCTTGTTGAAGATCTCTTTGGGTCCAACTTGTTTGGGATTCTCTGTGCTTCCTGAACTTGTATGTCTGTTTCCTTTGACAAATGAGGGAAGTTTTCTTTCACTGTTTTTTCAAATAAGTTTTAAATTTCTTGTTTTTCCTCCTCTCCTGGCATCCCTATGATTCTGATATTGACCCTTTTGGAGATGTCCCAGAGTCATCTTAAACTCATCTTTTAAAAAAATTCTTATTTCTTTGTTTTGTTCTGGTTGAATGTTCATTTCTTCCTTATGTTCCAAACCACTGATTTGAATCCTGGCTTCTTTCCCTTCACTGTTGGTTTCCTGTGGATTTTTCTTGATTTCCCTTTGTAGAGCCTTCATTTCTTCCCTTATGCTTTTGCTGTATTCAATGGGATCTTTGAGCATTCTGACCACTAGTGTTTTGGACTCAGAGTCTGATAGGTTGTCTATCTCCTTGTAGCTTAGTTTTTTTTCTAGCGTTCTGTTCTCTTCCTTTATTTGGGCCATATTTTTTTGTCTCCTGATTTTGGCAGCCTCCCTGTGTCTGTGCTAGGTAGAGCTGCTTTGATTCCCTTTCAGTGTACCTGTTAACTTGTATGGGGTGGAGCCTTGGGTATTTGCTAGGGTGGGGCAACTATGGCTCCATGCGTGCGTGGGAATGGTCAAAGAGGGGACAAGGCTCCTGCTGGCTAACTTCTGGGGGCATGCCTGGCCCTCACCCCCATGTCCAGTCACTTCACCGGCTTCCCATATGCAATTGGTGCCCCTTCGGCTGCTGTCCTGGTTGTGGTTCCCAGGGTGGGTAGGTTTGTGTATGTACCAGCAGTTTCTTCTGCTGCCTTAATCCCCACTGGGTTTATAGCCAGAAGTTATGTATCTTTATTTTTCCCAGTGCTGGAGGCCTGGGCTGCCCAGTCTGGCCTGGGGTGGGGCTCACTACCCACAAGGTATCCCCCTGATTTTTATCCACCACATGTGAATGCGTGGCTGCCTATACTGCCAGCCACTGCCTTGCTGCCTCTCGCTGCCTCTCGCTGCCTGCCGCCACACCGAGTCCTCACTACCTCAACTCCTGTCTCTGCCCCTCCTACCTGTCTGGATGAATATAGCTTCTTTAAATCCTTGGTTGTCTGACTTCTGTACAGTTCTGGGTAATTTTCTGGAAGTTGTGGGTGTTTTTTTGTTTCTAAGTTAGGTGTATTCCTTCTTACAGTTGTGTAATGAGGCGAGGCGTGTCTACCTACGGTGACTGGGACCAAGAATATGTATTTTTGACCACAATATGTATTTTTTATATTTCATTTGCAGTTTACACTTAATATTATTTTGTATCAGTTTCAGATGTATGGCTAGTCATTAGACAATCATATATTTTATAAAGTGTTCTGATATTTCAAGTACCTACCTGGTACTATACAGAGTTATTATAATATTACTAAGTATATTCCCTATGCTGTATATTACATCTCTGTGACTATTTTGTACTTCTTAATCCTTTCGCCTTTTTCACCCAGCCCCCCAACACCCCTCCCCTCTAGCTGTCATCAGTCTATTCTCTCTATATATGTGTTTGTTTCAATTTTGTTCATTTATTCTGTTCTTTAGATTCCATATATAAGTGAAATCATATCATATTCATCTTTCTCTGACTTATTTCACTTAGCATAATACTCTCTAGGTCCATCCATGCTGTCACAAATGGTACAATTTCATTCTTTTTTATGGCTGATTAATATTCCATTGTATATATCTTCCACAGCTTTTTTATCCACTCATCTGTTGATGGGTATTTGGATTGCTTCTATAGCTTGGCTATTGTAAATAATGCCATAATGAACATAGGGGTGCATATATTCTTTCAAATTAGTATTTTGTGTTTCTTTGGATAAATGCCCAGAAGTAGAATCACTGTGTCATAAGGCAGTTTCATTTGTAATTTTCTGAGGAACTTCTATACTGTTTTCCATTTGCATTCCCACCAATAGTGCACAAGGGTTCCCTTTTCTCCGTATCCTCACCAACACTTGAATGTTGTTTTATTGATGATAGCCATTCCAAAAGGTGTGAGGTGATGTCTTACTGATGATTAGTGACATTGAGCATCTTTTTATATGTCTATTGTCCATCTGTATGTCTTCTTGGAGAAGTGTCTACTCAGGTTCTTTGCCCATTTTTAAATTGGATTGTTTGCTTTTCTGGTGTTGAGTACTTTATAAATTTTGGATATTAACCCCTTATTGGATGTATCATTGGTAGAAATATTATGTGATCTCAACTGACTCATAATGTTATCTTTTTATTATTTTATTGTTTTAAGCCTATCTTCTCTTACATTTCTTTCTCAGATGGCCAAGTGTGATGCTTGTAAACGACAGGGTAAGCTAAATGAGTCCATAAAATGGCGAGGAAACATCAAACATTTTTGTAATCTGTTTTGTGTCTTGGAATTTTGTCATCAGCAAACTACAAATGACCCTGATTCCCAAAGTAAAGGTAAAATTAAATTTAGCTAATGGGATCTTTATGTCAGTGCTAGGATATAATATGAGCATACACAGTTGTAAATAATATAATAAAAACAAAATTTCACTGGATTCAGGTAGCCTGAATTTCTTTAAATTTTCCTGTAAGAATCCTTAAAGATTGCCCTTGAGGGAAAATTAATCCTGATGCTTTTTGCTGTCATAATCAAATACCAAGAATAATAAATGTAGAAGCACTAATTTTATAGGAAAATTAGATTTGATTGCTTTTGATTGACTTTATCCATATATAAATAACCACACTAGGGATAGATGCTATTCAGTTAATAAACTAAAAATAAAAATAGAAAATTAGGGCAGGCAAAGGGAGAGGATATAAGTGTGTTAATATAGTTTCTGTGACTGGTAAGATTTGATCCAGAGCTTGTTTGTAGCCAAGGAAGAAAGAACAACACATTAATTATATCAGAAAATAAAGTAGACCAGTTCTTCATGGGGGTAGCAATGTTTTTCTTGGCTAAGAATAAAATAATTTTGCAAGTAGGACAGCTAATGTGGTCAAAATATCCATATGAATAGATAGATAGATGGCATGTTTTTAAAGTAGTTCCCTGAAGTAGGACTTCTCTGAGTTAGATTAAAAACGTTTGACATTATGTTCTCTGATCAAAGCCTGGAGTGCTGCTCAATTGATAGATTCCATGTGCTTTGGCTCCTTGTAGTCTGGCTCTTCTTCGCCTTTGCAACCTTATTAATCATCATCCCGATATGCCTTCTAGCTAATCTTGTTTGTTATCATCCATTCCCTGAGATTAGTCAGGCGGGTGGTAGAATTTTCATTCTGTAATGTGGGTTAACAAAACTGGCGTTCCTATGTGGATGGACCAAAACTTATTTACACCTATGTCACCAACTTATTTATAAAAATTGTCATGTTAAATTTTTATTTGTAGCAACATAGGTGTAGAAGTTTTAATATTCGTTCATGGAAAAGCCCAGCTAACCCTGAAGGCAGTACATTATATTTTTACCTGTTAAATATCATTGAAGTTTATAATTTTAGAGAACCAGCCTCTCTTTAAGTCCTAATGAATACTAATCTGACCAGTATCACCCAACCCAAAATTATACAGAGATAGATATTTGCAGTGCATCTTGAAAATTTAGTTGTTACGTGGTTTTTTCATGTGTGTGTGACCCTTTTGTTTGTACTAGGTCTTACCTTTTTATTTTAAGCAGTGACTATTTCTAAGGCACCAACTGCTTCAGTGGAGCTCCCTTCTGCCAAGACAAATACAACACCAGTTATAACCTGTGTGGTGTCCTTAGCAAAAGTATCTCCTGCCCAGTCCACAGGGAACACTAACAGTGGTTTAAAAGGTATGTCTTGGCATAAAGGCATTTGTTTAGACTATGGAAATGAGGGTTGTGTAGTGTGTAGCTGTTATTGTAGTTGTTAGTATTCACTGTTATTTACACTTACATGAGGAAACATGCTCCTCAGTCCTGAAGGGAAGTGGGTAGCAAGCTGGCTGGAATGGATCGGGATATATGGCTTATGGTTTACTATGCTTTATTTTTTTAAGAATCCAGATAATTTTAATACAACTGCCTTTACCACCAGAGATTCTAATATAGTAGGAGGGGATTGCAGCTCAGGAATCCTTACCTTTACCAAGAACTCCAGGTGATACTGAGGCTGAGTATTTTTGGACCATATTTGAGAAGTTTTGGGCTAGACTTTAGATCACCTTAGTGAGAGGAAAATAATTTCTTGCTTTTGGTGTTTACTTTTGTATATTCTGTGGATAATAACATATGATTTATTTTTAACAGATGCAGTTACTACAGATGCAGCAAAGATCATCAAAGATGTAAGTTTTATTGTAAATATTTGCCTGATAATGCCACTTTATTTTCATTTTGATTATAGCCTTCTAATATACATCTAAGTACATTTCTATTTACAGCTTAGTCTTTTAAAAAGTGGAATAATATGCATTAATTTTTGTTTTCAAATCTTAAAATTATATTACTAATAAGAATGCATTCCTGATTTATTATTTGTGTCTGGTGCCTTAATTTCTTTAAATACTTGTTAATTCCATTTGTTACTTATTTTTCTCTTTTACTACTTTCAAGTAATTTTCTTTTAGACTGGAAAGTCTCTTGAAGAATTTCAGTATAGTGTCATTGTATGCATCTTTGAATTATGCCAGGCTGAAAATAGTGCAAAATAAAAAGATTTAAATCCCCACTTTATGTCTCAAATTTGAAATATTATAAAGCTTCCCAAAATTAAAAAAAAATTTGAGGAAATGCATAATTTCAAATCTGGCAGGCTAGAAGGATTACAGACTATGTCATTATTATCTTATGTCAGCATCACTTAGCAGGAAAACAAAATTCTCATCATTCTTTATCAGTATCATATGAACCTAATGTCTTAGGTTAATGTGTTTTGGTGACTGGGCTGCTCTCTTAACATTTGCTCTTGATACAATTCAAAATCATTTTTTATATCAAATAACTGTCATTCAGATTCATTAAATGGTGGTGCTAGTGCTAAAAAGTGTGCCCAGAATTTAATAAATTTGGAACAGAAGTTAAATGTGATAAAACTCTGTGAAGATTGATTGCCAGACTGCTGCTGTGATGTCTCATCCTGTTAATTTAGGAGAGTGCATCCTGAAGAATATTAGAGATAATGTTCATAAAAACCAAAGCATCAGTAAAGCAGGTACACCCTTTAGTTCACAAAATGATCTTATAACAAGGCAAGGATAATGGAATAAATGGATAAAATCCTGGCAACACTGCTGTAAGGTCAGTGTTGACATAATGCATTTTCAAGCTCAAGCTATCATTTATGCTAAGGCATGAAGTAATTTTTTAAAGATATTTATTTTGAGAGAGAGGGGGAGGGAGGGAGTGAGGGAGAGAAAACATCATTGTGCAAAAGAAACATCAATCGGTTGCCTTTTGCATGCCCCCTTTTGGCGACCTGACTGGCAACCCAGGCATGTGTTCTGACTGGAATTGAACTGGTGACCTTTACGTTTTTAGAACAATGCCCAATCTACTGAGCCACCCAGTCAGGGCATGAAGTATTTTTGATGATTTGAAAGGAGCTGGCAAGTGAAAAAAGATACCTTGTTTACTACAAGTCATAGCTGGTTTTCTAATTTTATTAAAAAATATTTTATTGTTTATGCTATTATAGTTGTCTCAATTTTTCCCTCTTTGCCCCTCTCCACCCAGCCTGCCCTGGTTTTCCAATTTTAAAGCCCACCAAGGTATTAAGGATATAAACATGAGCAGGCAAGCCATACCTGCTAACTCCAAAGCTATCAAAACATTTCAACTTTACCATAATTTAAAGAGGCTTTAACTTGAAAGACAACATAACCCCTGCTAATAAAGAATGTGAAGGTGGTAAAGAAAGTGGTAAGTTTGTACAAGGTTGTTGAAATGGATGTCGAAATTTTGCTTGGTTTGATCCCCATGAATTAATAAAGGAAGTCTTGCTAGAATTAGAATAATAAGGCTCCCATGGAGTCAGATCTCTGATGGTGGCTGCAGGATTGGGGTGGTTGGGGAGCGGGCAGTCAGAGTTGTGGTGGCAAAGGGATGGAAAAGGTGGCCCCTCCTGGCAGGGCTGTGGGAGCAGGAAGGGCCACACACTGTATTGCATTGTGGGCCATTGCATTCCAGGCCCCCAGGCAGCATGCCTGCCCAAGGGCTGTGGCTCTGGCCACCAGGTGTAGACCTTAAAGCACTTGTAGTCTTTTGAAGTGCTTTGATATCTCCGAAGTAGTGCTGTGTGAACTGGAGTGTTTGGTAATCATAGAAACACATTGTAGGCTTGGAAACCTAACTGAAGCCTTTAGTAAATCTTGAAGCATTTGACATTTCTAAAGTGTTTTTGGCATCTCTGAAATCTAGAGAACTGTGATGGGCAGTGGAAAGAAAGGGGAAAGGTGCCAGTGGTGTGGGAGCTGCCCAAGGTCAAGTACCTTTGGAGCAGCACCTCAGAAGGGTGTTCCTGCAAGTGCAATGATGGGGCCCCTTCCAGATGGCCAGCCCATAGCTCTGTGTTGAGTTCTGGAGGGGCAAGCAGCCTCAAGCACCTGAAAACCTGGAAGGAGGATGATATGGCCTGCACAGTGAGGTTTGTCCCGGGACTCATCCTGCTGCAAAAATTCCTCCTCCGCATCTTCTTCCCATTCCTCTGGTGCAGGTGTGGAGGGGGCTGTTCCCAATGGCTGCCTGATTCAGAGCACATGGTTTCTTTTGTCAGGTTTATCCTCTCTGTGCCCTGCCAACTCCTCTCTAGAAGAAATAGCATTTGTAGAGGAGGAAACCTGCAGCCTTAAGGTTAATTCCAAAGATAGTTCTTGTAATTCCATGAACTCTTGAGCTCAAAATGATAAAATTGAAGAACCAAACAAGGTTCATAAAAGGAAGAGGGGAAGTCTTTGAGACCAAGGTTCTATGATGATCTATCTGAAGGCTATCCAGGGCATTCTGGGAAATTCCATGCCAAAAAGGAAGGGAGATACTGCCCCTAGGGCAAAACCAAACACAGGAGAGCATTCCAACTGCAGGGAAGGACCAGCCAAAAGTATCACTGTGTCTGACCCTCGGAAAGAGAAAGAGTCAGCCCCAGAAATCGGAGTGAAAGGAAAAAAAAGGCTGTGCTGGAGAGAAGCAGCTTCTGTGACAGGAGAGTGGTGATGCACCCTTTGGAGAAACCCAGCGAGAAGCCACTTGGTGATGGAAGGACAGTTACTGATGCACTCTCTCCACCCCTAGTATTTTTGGATGACTCTGACTCTCATTTAGAAAGTGAAAAGCTTGGAGAAGGAGAGGTAGTGACAGAGCACACCTCTTTAGGAAGTGACCTGCCCAACATGGATGAGGTCTCCACAGTCACTTTCTTCCAAGAGGAGCCCATCTCACTGAAACTTTCTTTTGTTTTTTTAAAATTATATTTTATTAAAAAATAAATTAAATAAATTACATTTTGTTGATAATGTTATTACAGTTGTCCTATTTTCCCCCCTTAGTCCCCCTCCACCCAGCACCCCTCTTTCCCTTATGCAATCCCCACACCATTGTTCATGTCCATGGGTCATACATATAAGTTCTTTGGCTACTCCATTTCCTATACCATACTTTACATCCCCATGGCTATTCTGTAACTACCTATTTGTACTTCTTAATCCCCTCACCTCTTCATCCATTTCCCCACACCCCGCTGCCATCTGGCACCATCAGAACTCTCCGTATCCATGATTTAGTCTCTGTTCTTTTTGTTTGCTTAATTTGCTTTTAGATTCATTTGTTGATAGATACGTATTTATTGCCATTTTATTCATACTTTTAATCTTCTTTTTCTTAAATAAATCCCTTTAACATTTCATATAATAATAGCTTGGTGATCATGAACTCCTTTAGTTTTTTACCTTGTCTGGAAAGCTCTTCATCTGCCCTTTGATTCTAAATGATAGCTTTGCTGGTGGAGCAATCTTGGCTATAGGCCCCTGCTTTTCATGACTTTGTATGTTTCTTGCCAGTCCCTTTCTTTTGAGAGATCAGCTGACAGTCTCATGGGAACTCCCCTGTAGGTAACTAACTTATTTTCTCTTGCTGCTTTTAAGATTCTCTTTAACCTTTGGCTAAAATTTTAATTATGATGCGTGTTGGAGTGGGCATCCATTTTGTATCCATCCACTTTGCATCCATTTTGCTTGGGACTCTCTGTGCTTCCTGGACTTGGATGTCTATTTCCTTCACCAAATTAGGGAAGTTTTCTTTCATTCTTTTTTCAAATAGATTTCTAATTTCTTGCCCTTTCTATTCTCCTAGCACCCCTATGATGCAAATGTTGGAATGCTCAAAGTTGTCCTGAGGCTATTTATACTATTCTCATTTTGGGGGATTCTTTTTTCTTCTTACTGTTCTGATTGATTGTTTTTTGTTTCTATATATTCCGAACCACTGATTTGATTCTTGGTTTCATCCAATCTACTGTTGTTTCCCTTTAAATTGTTCTTTATTTCAAGTAGTGTATCCTTCATTTCTGACTGGATCCTTTTTATGCAGTTGAGGTCCTCACTAAGTTCCTTGAGCATCCTTTATAATCACTGTTTGAAACTCTACATCTAATAGATTGCTTATCTCCATTTCACTTGGTTCTTTTTCTGGAGTTTTGATTTCTTCTTTCATTTGGGCTATATGATTCCTTGTCTCCTCATTTTGGCAGCCTCCCTATGTTTGTTTCTATGCTATTATTCCCTGTCTTGGTAGCATGGCCTAATGTAGTGGGTGTCCCGTAGGGTCTAGTGGCACAGGTGCACCCTTTGTGTGGGCTGAGTACCCCCTCCTCTTGTAGTTGAGCCTTGATTGCTGTTGGCAGGTCAACGCAAGGGATTTACCCAGGCCAGTCAGCTACAAGGACTGGCTGTGACCACTTAGCACCAACCTTGGCCCTCTGTGGAGAATCAGCCATGCAGGGACAGAGTGGTGGTGCTCTGATGTGGTGTGTAGCTATCCAATGTGTGTGCAGGCTCTGGCATTTCTCAGGAGGTGCAGGCCAAGGTCAGTCCCCACCTGTGTTCTGCCTGGGGTCACCCTCCATGAGCTGTAAAGCAATCTGAGATGGCTGCTATTTGTGCTGGGCTTGGAGATTCCCAGGTGAAGCCAAACTGTGAGTCTAAGCTGGCTGCTGCTAGTGCTAGGCCAGGGGCCACTTAGCAAGAGGTACAGGGGCTGGGGGCTCAGTGAGGCCAACTGTTGCTTATTTGAGAGGACTTAGGAAGTTGTGACACATGAGCCAAGACCAGCCATTCATATGGAAAAGTCACTGTTAACAGCTTGGTGGGCCCATAAGTTGGGTGGGATGCAGTCTCAGGCATCTCTAGGGTAGAGCAAAATGGTGTTAGCCAGATTAATGGAGGCTCAGGTATGGCACCTGCCTGCCAGCTCTGTGGCTTGTTGGGGGAGGGTTTAGAAAAGGGACAGTGGCCTCTGCCCACCTTTCTGTTTGGGAGAAAGCTGTCCCCCAGCTCTCACTTTGATGCCACACACTTCAGTTCCTCCCTGTGTGCCACTGGTGCCTTTCAGGCTGCTATCTCAGTTTTGGAGCTCAGAGAGTGAGTCTGAGTAAGTCCATGTTCTTTAAGAGGAACTGCTTGGGACTCGATAAGTTTCTTCCACTGACTTAATCCCCACTGGTATTTGCAGCCAGAAGTTATGGGGACCTATCTTCCAGGCACTGGAACTCTGGGCTGAGGGGCCTGGTGTAGGTCTTGGACTCCTTGCTCCCAAAATATCCCTCCCAAATATTTATTCACTACACCTGGATGTGGGACCAGCCCATTCTGTGTCTCTTTTCCTCTTATCAGTCTAGATGGATGTATTTCTTTAATTCTATAGTTCTCAGACTTCCATTCAACTCAATTTTTGACAGTTCTGAGGATGGTGGTTCTATATTTTAATTGTAATTTTGGTGTGGTTGTATGAGGAGGCCAGCCATGTCTGCCAATGCTGCCATCTTGACTGGAAGTCCCACTTAAACTTTTAACAGTTCCAGAGCCTTCTGCCCTTCTCATTGACTATGTTGTGTACCTGGATATTTGAACAGTAGTCCTTGGTGTGACTACGCTGGCTATTGGACCAGCAATCCCAGCGTTCTAGCTACGCCTCTATGGGCAGCAACAGCAATGACATTGCCAGCTGGGAGGAGGAACAGGCTGGGTCTCCTGAGCAAGTGTTTTCTCAACTCTGCAGTGAGCTCCCCAAACGCCTCCAGAGATCTGGAGGTGACAGAGGAAAGCAGATCCCAGAATTCTGACTTGTTTTTTCTCTAGGAGCTTAGAATAAGAGCTGGTAAAGGAGAAAAGAACATTCCAGAGGGGGCACCACCCCATTCTTGTGAAGGACATGCATCTACTGCCCTGCCAAAGAACTACTGGAGCCAAACCTAGAGGAGGGTTTCATCAATCCCCATTGGCACTTGGACATGCTCTATTCCAAGTTATCTTTCAAAGGGACCTTTAGCTAGTTAAGAAAAATTTATAGCAGCTCCTTTCTTAAGGGATTTCAGGGCTGCATTTCTGATTTCTGTGACCTCAGGACACTGACAAATTGTCTAAAGGAGGAGCTGTTAAAAGAGAGTCTGGTTTGGGGGCCTTTGGCTGTCATCTTCATTTTGCACATGACTACACTGAGAGTCATGAAAGAAATCTTTTCTAAGTCTGAAGGCATCCCAAGGCTGTGAGCATTTGGGAAAATGGGCTTGGATTAAATGCACCATGCCTGTCCAAGAAGAGCACAAGGTGTGGGATTCTCTTTAGCTTGCTTATAGTCTTTTTTTTTTAAGTTCTTAGTTTATTAATTCTCTCATGGAAAACCTGCACAATCACCACAGATAAACTAACTGAAGAATATTTTCTCTTCTTGTCCAGTCCCCAGCTCACTTTTTGCCAGTACCAACGTTGGTTTTTGCAGCCCCCCTGACTTTCTTCATTTTGTTCTTGTGTTCCTCTCTATTTCCTTGAGGTCTTCTGCTCATATGGGACAAGTCTTGCAAGTCTGTGTTTGGATTCATTTTTCTTGGTGCCATCCAAGGAATCACACATCATACCAAAGCCTGTTGTTTTGCCACCACCAAGACGGGTTCTGAATCCAAACACAAAGATGGTGTCTGGTGTGGTGTTGCACATTTTAGCTAATTTTTTGTACATTTCTGTCTCAGGTGCTATTGCTTTGCCAAGATGAAGGGCATCAATGACCATTTGTTTCCGCTGAAATAGTCTATTGGTCATAAGCTTTTTGGTCCAGATAGTTACTGTGTTGTTCATGATGGTAGCCCATTTACCTACAGTTTTAATTATTCTTTTAGTTGAAGTCGATAACAATAGGATTCCTCTACTTTTGGAACTAAAGGATTTAAAATTCCTAAAAATTTAATTGCTCGCACTCAGACCATCTAGATGTTATTTGTGAAATTCTTCATAAGTTATTTCTTTCAGCTTTATTGTATATAGGGAGCAGGGGAGTGATAGGGGGCTTTGTGACTTCTTATGGCTAATGATGTGTCTCAAAACATTTGTTTTCCATCTTGGGAGCAACGAAAGAAAGGAGAAGAAAAGAAAAAGGTAACAGGAAGAGGGCCCTAGCAATTAACCTGTGCCTTCAGTACATCAACCAACAGTGAAGTAACTGACATAGGCTTTTGACCTTACTTCAGCAACAGTGCTGTTTTTGTAGAAGATGATCTAGATGTGTATTGCTATTCCATGGTGGCAAGGCAAAAGACGGACAGTGTGTCTTCATATCAAGAAGTGCACAATGAGCTCTGGCCGGGTAGCTCAGTTGGTTAGAATGTTGTCTCAATACGCCAAGGTTGCAGATTCAATCCCTTGTCAGGGCCCATACAAGAATCAACCAATGAATGCATAAATAAATGAAACAACAAATCAATGTTTATCTCTCTCCCCTCCCCCTTCTCTAAAATCAATAAAATGAAAAAATTTTTAATCCATAATAAAGAGGGGGTGGGGAGGTAGAAGAGGGTAAAGGGGGAATAAATGGTGATAGAACAAGACTTGACTTGGGGTGGTGAACACACAATACAATATACAGATGATGTATTATAGAATTTTATACCCAAAATGTGCATAATTTTATTAACCAGTGTCACCCCAATAAATTTAATAAAAAGTAAAAGAAAGAAAGAAATCCACAATGAGAGAAAATGCAAACCATATCAGATTCATTCTTTAGCAGAAGTCTTTCAGAGAATCAGACCACCCTTCATTATAATGTGGAAAGATAGTGTGTCCTAATTTGATTCTGCTTAACTCACCCATTATTCGTGTTATTGGAGGATGATAATGGTACCTTGTATTTAATTACTTTCAGGCAGTATATTACATTAGAACTGTCATTAACTTAACTTTGTAGTTATTTGTATATTATATACTGTACATCAAATTATATTTTAAAATCACATTAAATTGTATTTTACTAAATTACTGGTACAGAATTTTGTTATTAACCACATCATATAATTAAAGTATTATGCTTTATATTAGTAAGTATTATTAATATGTATAATGAAAATATTCTATATTGATTAAAGATTTATTTGCTCTTCCATCCTCTATATGTATGGGGCAATTAGTCTTGTTAGTTCTAAATTGTTCAGAGTTTTCAGGAACATATCTCTCATTTAAATGTGACTGCCCTATGTATGTTGGGGCAAAAGTAGATTTACAGTTCATATGGAAAATAATACAATAATTAATAAATAATAATACAAGCATAAACTCTGTGCTTCACATACTCACAGCTGTAAACCTACTTTTGCCCCACCCTGTATATGTTTTCCTGTGTGGAATCCTTCTATAATTCACTTTAACCAGTCATTTAAACTATGTTACAGAAAAGCTCTGACCAAAATTTTTAGTTTGGTCTAAAAAAAAGTATAATAATAACAAATAGTGTAATACTTTGTAATTTTTTAAAAATGACAGTTTTAGAGTTTTTTCTTTGTTTCTTTGGGACTTCAGTATGAATCTCCTTCAAGTTATTTAAATGGTCTTAAATTTGGGGGAATGGTAAGATATAGGAATGTACAAAGAAGAAAATCTGCAAAGGTCAGCAATTTTTTATATAAAGGTCTAGATAGTAAATATTTTTAGCTTTTCAGGCCATACAGTCTCTGTTGCAACCCTTTTACCCCTGCCATTGCAGTGCAGTAAGTGGCTGTGTTCCAGTGAAACTTTATTTACAAAAACAGGTGGGCTGGACTTGGCTCAGAGCCATATGCTTTGCCAACTCCTGCCCTTCTGTGTTCCCACCATCCAGAATCAACCGTTGACAGATTTGACTTATTTGCCCAGTGTTTTTTTTTTCCTCCTGCCTTTTTATGTTCTTCTTAAAAAAACAATCACTTTTCATATTCTTGGATGTAATTGCTATTAGGAGTTTGGTGTGTGTCTTTTCAGACCATTTTTAATCTTTTGCATTCATGCATACAAGTCTGTGGAAAATATTTAGTACTGTTTTAAAAAATATCCATGTGTCCCTAATAGATTTGGTACATTCCTATTGACTGCTCTATAGTATTACATTGTATGTAGGTACCACATTTTATTTGTTCATTGCCAATTTGTTCATTATTTGTTCATTGCCAATTAACAAATGTTACGTTGCTTCCAGTTTCTCACTATTAAAAATCTCTGCTATAGCCCTGGCTGGTGTAGCTCAGTGGTTTGAGTGCGGGCTGCAAACCAAAGGGTCGCCAGTTCAATTCCCAGTCAGGGCACATGCCTGGGTTGTGGGCCAGGTCCCCAGTGGGGGCCACGCGAGAGGCAACCACACATTGATGTTTCTCTCCCTCTCTTTCTCCCTCCCTTCCCCTCTCTCTAAAAATAAATAGATAAATAAAATCTTAAAAAAAAATCTTTGCTACAGTGAATATCCTTGTAGCTGTTTCCTTGGGCAGGTGTATTGGTGTTTGTCCAGTAGGTATGGAAGGGAGGAATTTTTGGGTCAAATCATATTTGCATTTTTAGTGTTTAAATTGCCCTGTAGAGAGGCCATTCATGTGTCCTACTGCCTGTGATTAATAGCTCTCTCAAGTGATACATCTACACCAGGACCCTTTTACTCCTCCCAGACTTCCTCTCTGGTGTTCCTTCCTTACTACCTCCTTAGTTTGAGCCACCAGCATCTTCTGAATTATCTTCTGTCGTCTTGTTAACATTCTTGCCCTTTGCAGTTTTTTTCTTCATTCTGTTGCCAGAATGATCTTAAAACCAATCGGATTGTGTGACTCCACTGCTTAGACACCTTCAGTGAAACTCTGAAAAAGAATAAAGAAGAGGAATAGGTAGTTTCCAAAATGATAGGAAAACTACAAATTTATAAAGTTCCATAGTTAAAAAGCTGATACTGAAGCTGCGAATAGATGGACAAACTCAGTAGAAAGGAAATTCAGAAATAGATAAAAATATACATGGGAATTTAGAAATAATAAAAGTGGCATTTTTAGATTAGTAGAGGAAATCTAGATTACTCAATAAGTAGTGTTGTGACAACTGAGTGGATTTATGGAAAAAAACACAGTTGGATTTATTTCTACCTCACAAGTTAAACCTAAATGAACACCAGATGGAGAAAAGATTTAAGTGTAAAAAACTACTAAAAGTACTAGGAAAAATAGGAAAGAATTTTAATACAGAAGTGGGGAAAATCTAGTCCACAAAACCCAGAAGCCATAAAACACGTGTTAGGGAACTTCAACTACATTTCAAAGTTAAAAAACAAATGAAAACACAAAAAGGTTGCAATTCATGTCATTAAAGGCTAGTTTTTTATTTTTATATCTAAAGAGTATTTTATGAATCATTAAAGACCCATTTTTCTATGGGGAGAATGAGAAGAAGTATGATTATAGACTAGGAAATAATAGTTTTTAGGCATTTGCAGAGATAATCTTCAAAATTATAGAAATGCCAGTTAGAACTACAGTTGTCTCTGGCAAAGAAAAATATGATGGATAACACTGTTAAGGCATTTTTACATGTTGCTAATAGTAGTTGGTAAAACTGCTACAGAGGACAATTTAGTTAAAACCTGTTAAAATTTAAAATGTAACTATTTTACTCAGGAACTCAATTTTTAGGAATTTATTTTTTCATATATATTTCACACATTTATGAAATGGATTATGTGCACAGATAATAATGGCAGGATTGTTCATAGCAGAAACTTAAAAACAACCTAACTATTTTAGCAGTGATCAGGGCCACTGTGAGTTCATCCTGAGTTATTGTACAATACTAATTAGAAAAAAATAGCCCTTTTTGGGTAGAGCCTAAAATGTACCCCTCTCCAACGCATACTTAGTCACACGTCACATGGCCTGGCAAGTGGAGTCCCCTGTGCAAGCTTACACTGTGGCTCTGTTGGGGTTGTAGTTAAACGTTATTACCTGTACAGTGTGATACTATGTGCTTAAAAAGGATGAGACAGCTATGTGTGTACAGGCATAGAGCAGTCTCATATGTAAGTGAAAAAAAGACACAAAACTGTATAGCATACTGCCATTTCTATTTTAAAAACAAAACACATGCCTGTACCTGTATATAAAATACCTCTGGAAGGCAGGCGATAAATAGATCATAGTGGTGCCTCTGTGGAGAAAATAAACTCAACTGAGGGAGAGTTTTAAGAGGGAGATTTATTTTTTCATTGTTTACAATTTGAATCTTTTAATTTTATGTCACAAGTTACATTACCCATTCAAAAAATACGCATAGAATTTTTTAAAACACAGGATAAAGGAAAACAGGGCAAAAGATATGAATGGACAGTTCACAAAAGAGGGAATACAAATAATTCCCATGAAAAATACCTAATGACACTACTATTAAAATTTTTTTAAAATCCTCACTTGATGATACGTTTATTGATTTTAGAGAGAGGAACGGAGAGAGAAACATTGATGTGAGAGAGAAACACTGATCTGTTGCCTCTTGCACACACTCCTACCAAGGACTACACCCACAACCCAGGCACATGCCCTGACCTGGAATCCAACCTTCTCGTGTATGGGATGACATTCCAACCAACTGAGCCACTTGGCCTGGGCATAATGACACCACTGTTAGATTTTTCACTTACTGAGAAATAGCAAAAAGTCTGGTAACACTGTGTTGATGAGAGTGTTAGGAAACGGGCTCACATTCATTGCTGAAGGTCATTTAATTTGATGACTTCCATGGAAAGCAATTTGGCAGTACCATCATAATTAAAATGTGTAATGTACAGATTTTAATATACTTCTGATCCATCAAGTAGTACTTATAAGACCTTATAGATATAATAGCACATGTAGATTTAATTTGTGTGTAAGGATATTTATTGCAGCTTTGTATATAACAGCAAAAGATTTGTACCATTTAAATGTTCAGCTGCAGAGACACTTCAAACTACCTGAGGTACGTTTAGTGTATAAAGCCTTTAGGGGGCAGCTTTATACAAAGTTTTGTGGTATACCTCCAAGATAGCTTGTTAAGTGATAATGCAAGGTGTAGCACCTTGCTAATAATATGATATCACTTGTAGCCAGAGCAACTTATTTCATAAATCAGCGATTTTCAACCTTTTTTCCCTCATGACACACGTAAACTGATCACTGAAATTTTGCAGCACACCAAAAATACATACTTTTTGCAGCTCTGACCAAAAAAATTGGTGAAATTTTGATTCATTCTCACTGGTTAGCTGGTGTCATTTTTTAATTTTTATTTGGTAACCTAAGGGAAAAGAAATCTGTGTGCCTGGCTAAATAGGTATTGCATGTTTTAAAAATTCTTGCAGCACACTTACTGAAAATCACCAACAGAGATCATCTCTGGAAGAATGTGTAAGAAACTGGGTTGTGTTTAAGATACAGTCTGGGTTGATGACAGACAGGCACAAAAAACTTACTTCTTACATATATACTTTCATGCCTTTGAATTATTCCATAATTCAGAACTATTGGATCTATTTTCTGTTTTAAACATAACCTCCAGTGGGTTTTCATCACACTAAAAATACAGTCCTAATATTTTTTTAAACTCCGACCCTCCAGATCCTAAACAATGTGGCTTCTACCTACCTCTCCAAATGTATCATTCTAGCCCCTGCTTACTTATTTCAGCCTTGTTCTTGCTGATACTCCTAAAGCCAGTCAAGCTCTTTTTCATTTCAGGGCTTTTGCACCTACAGTCCCTCTGCCTGGAATCCTCTGACCTCAGGCCTTTGCATGGCTTGCTCTTTTGAGTATTCAGAAGGTCTCTGCTCAAATATTTACTCCAAAATTACCCTTCCTCCACACCATCACTCTCCATTCCCTTACCCTACTTAATTTCTTCCATGGCACTTATCACTACCTAAAATTACACATTACATATGTGTTTTACTTGCTTATATTCTGTGCCTCCCTCTAGAATGTAAGGCTAATGAGAGCAGGACTTTGTCTTGTGTTCTGCTGTATCCCCAGGGCTTAGAACAGTGCCTGGTTTGTAATAAACATTCAGTAAATATTAACTAAATGAAAAAAACATGTTTTAAATACATTCTCCCACTCTGTTGCTTATCTTTCAACTTTGTGTTATAAAGACCTCTATTCACAAAAATAATTTAACGTAGTCAAATGTGTATTACCTTTTTCTGCTTTGTTTTTAACTCATGTTTTATTTAAGAATAATTCCTTCTTGTTCTGGTCATTTGAGAGTTCTCCAGTGATTTAAAGTTAATTTTTTTCATGTTGAGGGCATTACTTGATGTGGAATATATTTTTGCATATGTTTTGAGGTCCGATCTAATTTTTCTGAATAGTCAGTTTTCTTAATCAGCGAAGATTATTTTCATTGTTTTGATTGTACTTAATACAGGCAGAGTAATTTTAAAAGTCAGTAAATAGAACTAATACTGACTAGAAGAATTAGGAATTAGTGTATATTTTCTATAGTCACTTTTTGTTACCGGATTCACACTTTCAGAGGAATTACATTTCTCTTGATATATGCCACCTTTCAATTGATAGCAATTATTGTCAATGATAAGATACTAAAAAAATCTCTCTTTGTTTTCTGAATTTGTTTTTTACTAGGGAAGTACACAGACAAATGCCATGAAACTTCTTTCTTCCCAGCCCTCCAGGCTTTTAAAGAACAAAGCATTACTGTGCAAGCCTGTCACACAGACCAAGGCCATCTCTTGCAAACCGCATACTCAACACAAGGAATGTCAGACAGGTATGTGCTCTTGTGCTTTCCATATGAAGAGTTTTTTTTTTTTTTTTTAATTTTAGTTGTTGTTCTTGTACAGTTTTCTGTCTTTTATTCCCATCCGAAGAGTTTCTTTTCTCTGTTTTTTTTTTTTAAGAAAGGAAAAGAAAGTTGTTCACAATTCCGTAAGTGTGAAGACATTCATTAATTCTTAGATCACATACTTTGAACATCTAATTTATTCCTATTATAATAATTTTCATTTATACATAACTAAATTGAATCCACATTCACACAAAGCATTTCATGTAGAGTGGACAGACATCACCTACATGTGTGTGCTGCTGTTTTTCAAATGTATAGGCAAACTATTACAACGGTCAAGATACAAATTTTTAAAAGAGCATTAATGATTTGCCCTTAGTTCTTTTTTTCTTTTCTTTTTTTTTAAAAAACACTGTGTTGTCAGTTACTAAAGGTGTACTACATGTCTGAGGAATTGGTGATTGGGAAAGTTATTTGAATTCATACTTGAAAAGGATGTGAACTGTTGGCCAATCCATGTTATAGCTTTTAATCCCACTACCTTTATATTTTCAGTTACTTTCATAGCTCTGCCCAAAGCACTTTTTGATTTTTATTTTTAATGATAATTTTACTTCACTTAATATACTGTATTTGAAAACTTAGTCTTTCAAAAAGAAATGATGAGCTTTTTTGTTGTTGTTTTTAATCTTTTACCATTTTATTTTATTTTATTTTAATATATTCTATTGATTATGCTATTATAGTTGTCCCATTTCTCCCCCATCATTCCCCTCCACCCTGCACACCCCCTCCCACCCACATTCCCCCCCTTTAGTTCATGTCCATGTGTCATAAGTTCTTTAGCTTCTACATTTCCCACACTATTCTTGCCCTCCCCCTGTCTATTTTCTACCCACCATCTATGCTACTTATTCTCTATACCTTCCCCCCCCTCCTCCTCCCACTCCCCTGTTGCTAACCCTCCATGTGATCTCCATTTTTGTGTTTCTGTTCTTGTTCTAGTGATTTGCTTTGTTTGCTTTTGTTTTAGGTGTAGTTGTTAATAATTGTGAGTCTGCTGTCTTTTTACTGTCCTATTTTTGATCTTATTTTTCTTAGATAAGTCCTTTTAACATTTCATATAATAAGGGCTTGATGATGATGAACTCCTTTAACTTGACCTTATCTGAGAAGCATTTTATCTTCCCTTCCATTCTAAATGACAGCTTTGCTGGATAGAGCAATCTTGCATGTAGGTCCCTGCCTTTCAAGAGTTCAAATATTTCTTTCTGGCCCCTTCTTGCCTGTAAGGGCTCTTTTGAGAAATCAGCTGACAGTCTGATGGGAACTCCTTTGTAGGTGACTGTCCCCTTATCCCTTGCTGCTTCTAGAATTCTCTCCTTCAATTTAATCTTAGCTAATGTAATTACAATGTGCCTTGGTGTGTTCCTCCTTGGGCCCAACTTCTTTGGGACTCTCTGAGCTTCCTGGACTTCCTGGAAGTCTATTTCCTTTGCCAGATTGGGGAAGTTCTTCTTTATTATTTGTTCAAATAAGTTTTCCACTTGTTGCTCTTCTTCTTCCCCTTCTGGTACCCCTATAATTCGGATGTTGGGACGTTTAACGATGTCCTGGAGGTTCCTAAGCCTGTCCTCATTTTTCTGAATTCTTGTTTCTTCCTTGTTTTCTGTTTGGTTGTTTGTTTCTTCCTTCTGGTCCGCTCCATTGATTTGAGTCCGTTTTTCTCCCATCTCTATTGGTTCCCCATGCGTCTTCCTTCATTTCACTTATTGCAGGCTTCATTTGTTCATCTAATTTGTGAGCAAAATCAACCAATTCTGTGAGCATCCTGATCACCAGTGCTTTGAACTGTGCATCTGATACGTTGGCTATCTCTTGGTTGCTTAGATGAATTGGCTCTGAAGCTTTGATTTGTTTTCCTGTTTGAGCCATTTTTGGGTTTTGTTTTGTTTTGTTTTGTTTTGTGTCTGGTAACAGCTGTTTTGTACTGAGGGGTGGAGCCTTAGGTGCTCCCCGGGGCGGGGCATCCCAGCCGCTGGGTTGTGACTTTGTCTGTGGGGTCGGGTCCAAGAGGGAGCAACGGTGCTTGCTCCACTCTCTCTCAGATTCTAGTCCCTTCCGCCACTTCCCCTTTGCCCGGATTATCTACGTGCAAATGTGGGACCGCCTGGTCAGCCAGCCACTTTGCGCGGCCTCACTGGGTCTGCACCATTGCCACTCTGTGCCTGGGGTCCGCTAGCCGCCGCCTGTGCGCCTGGGATCTGCCATCTGCTGCTGCCTGTGTGCCGGGTCCGCCAACCTCCACTTTTTCCTGCTGCCACTCTGCCCCTTTTACTGGTCTGGATGAATGGTTGTTGGACTTCCGTACAGTTCAATTTTCTATGAGTTCTGGTTGTTTTCTTGTTTCTAAATCTTTGTTGTCCTTAATTTTGGTTGTGTGAGGAGGTACGTGTGTCCACCTATGCCTCCATCTTGGCCGGGAGTCCAAATCATGAGCTTTTATGAAGGGTGCCTTTCTTTTATTTCTTCAGAGCATTTTTTTTTAATTTAAAGAATTTATTTATTTTTAGAGAAAGGGGAAGGGAGGGAGAAAGAGGGAGAGAAACATTGATTGATTGGTTGCCTCCTACACGCCCCTAACCGGGGACACTGGCCCACAACCCAGGCATGTGCCCTGACCGGGAATTGAACCGGCAGTTGGCTGGCATTCAGTCCACTGAGCCATACTAGACCAGGCCATATTTCTGGTATGTGTTGCAAAATTGCTGTGCAAAAGTTACATCAGATTATCCTCTAACTATCAGTGTTTTGAGAGTATCCATTTCTCTGCACCTTCACTAACACTGGGCATTTTAAAACTAGTAAGTAATTTTTTTTGGTCCAGCTTTAACTTGAAAAAATTTCAAAATTCAGAAATATTGAAAATATAGCACAGTGAACACCAATACACCCTTCATTTAGATTCACCAAATGTTAACTTTTTGCAACATTTATTTTTTTTTCCTAAAATTTTTAAAAGTGAAGTAATTTATTCTTTTTTTAAAAAATCCTCACCTGAGTATATGTTTACTGATTTTAGAGAGAGAGGAAGGGAAAGAAAAAGAGAAACATTGATTGGGACCCGTACGCACCCCCTAAACCCTGGGGATCAAACCCACAACCTAGGTATGTGTCTTGATGGGGAATTGAACCTGCAACCTTTTGGTGTTCGGGATGATGCTCCAAGCAACCGAGCCACCTGGCCAGGGCAATCAGCCCTAATTTCAGTGATCTATTGAGTATATTGCATTGCTAGATCATGTACCACATCTTACAGTTTTACTTCAGTCAATGACCCAGCTCAGGCCAAAGGAGAAATTGTTTTCATTGGCATCATGAAAGTATTATGTTTGTGTTTAAACTTTTGTGTATTACTTTGATAAATAGTAAAAAAACATAAATTTTAAATGTGTGGGGAAAAACATAAATAACATAGTTTATTCTTGAAAATAATGGAGATTAAAATTATTTTATTCAGATTTACCTGTGCCTAATGGGAAAAGTGATGTGGAACTTGATTCTCCACCTGCAAAGAAAAGAAAGATAGGTTTTTTACAGACTTATGATGCAGAATACTTAAAGGTTGGTTTCCTTATCTATCCGGGATCAAAAGCAAGTCCACCAAGGTCACAATGTGTTATTTGTGGAGAAATCTTATCTGCTGAAAACGTGAAGCCAGCAAATCTTTCTCATCATTTAAAGACAAAACATTCAGAATTAGAAAACAAACCAGTAGATTTTTTTGAACAAAAATCTCTTGAAACGGATTGTCAAAACAGTTCTTTTAAAAAGTGTTTACTAGTTGAAAAGTCACTTGTGAAAGCTTCTTATTTAATTGCTTTCCAAATTGCTGCCAGCAAGAAGCCATTCTCCACTGCTGAAGAGTTAATTAAACCATATTTAGTAGAAATGTGTTCAGAAGTTGTGAGTTCAAGTGCTGGAGACAAAGTGAAAACCATTCCTCTTTCTAATAACACGATTGGACACAGGATTAATGAACTATCTGCAGACATTGAAGATCAGCTGATTCAAAAAGTCACAGAGTCAAAGTGGTTTGCCCTTCAGATAGATGAGTCTTCAGAAATCTCAAATATCACCCTTCTTCTGTGCTATGTTCGTTTCATTGATAATGATTGTAGTGACGTAAAAGAAGAATTATTATGTTGTATTGAAATGCCTTCTCAAATAACCGGTATTGAAATATTTGAATTAATAAATAAATATATTGATAGTAAATCTCTGAATTGGAAACACTGTGTTGGTCTCTGTACAGATGGTGCTGCAAGCATGACTGGCAGATATTCCGGTTTAAGGGCAAAAATTCAAGAAGTTGCTATGAATACAGTGGCGTTTACACATTGTTTTATTCACCGTGAACATTTAGCAGCAGAAAAGTTGTCTCCATGCTTGCATGAAATTCTTCTGCAGTCAGCACAAATTTTAAGTTTTATAAAGACCAATGCGTTGAATTCACGTATGTTAACAATTTTGTGTGAAGAAATGGAGTCTGAGCGTGTAAATTTACCACTTCCTGCTGAAGTACGATGGATATCGAGAGGGAGAATTTTAACAAGGTTATTTGAATTACGACATGAAATTGAAATTTTTTTAAATCAAAAGCATTCAGATTTGGCCAATTACTTTCTTGATGAGGAATGGGTTGCCAGGCTGGCCTATTTATCAGATATTTTTTCACTTATAAATGAACTAAATTTAAGTCTCCAAGGAACTATGACCACACTCTTTAATTTATATAATAAAATGGATGTATTTAAGGAAAAGTTAAAAATGTGGTTGAAGCGCACACAAGAGAATGATTATGATATGTTCCCTTCATTTTCCGAATTCTCAAACTCATCAAGCTTAAATATGAGAAGCATTGCAAGCATTGTTTTTGAGCACCTGGAAGGACTTTCTCAAATGTTCAATGACTGTTATCCACCAGAAGAAGATTTGCGTTCAGGAAATTTGTGGATAATTAATCCTTTTATGAATCACCAGAATAGTAATCTCAAGGATTTCGAAGAAGAAAAACTGGCAAAGTTATCTTCGGATTTAGGATTACAATCAGTATTTAAATCAATGTCTGTAACTCAGTTTTGGATAAAAGCAAAGACAAGTTACCCAGAACTCCATGAAAGAGCAATGACATTTTTATTGCCTTTTTCAACTGTTTATTTATGTGATGCTACATTTTCAGCTTTGACTGAGTCAAAACAAAGAAATCTGTTGGTTTCTGGCCCTGCTCTAAGACTTGCGGTCACATCTTTAATTCCAAGGATAGAAAAATTAGTAAAGGAGAAAGAATAGTGAACGTATTTTGCTTATCAGATTCTATAATTGTGTTAAATTTTGTATAAGTATCCTAAAATATTTCTTAATGTGGATATGTGTTTTCAGTGATTAAATACTTTAATAGAATTTAATCATTGCGCATTTATACATAATTGTGTATAATATTAAGAGTCCACCATAGAGAATTTAGCTGTTTCATTGAGTGATTAAATAATTTGGATTAGTGACCAAGATATAGTTAATGAAAGGCATAATTTATAATGTAAGAAATAGCACACCTGGATGTTGAAACTGCTTGGACTTTAGAAGCACCTGGGACCTGTTAGTCTGCAGCCAGCCTGCCTCCTACTACAGCAGGTTGGGGGTAGGTAGAAAAAAAAAGATTTAAGCAGCTTGGCTAATAGGAAATGCAAACAGCCTGAGAGTTTGAGACTCCTGTAGGGGGCCTCTCTGGCTCACTAGACCAGCATTTTACAACCTTTTTTAGAAGGGGCCAGATAGCGAATATTTTAGGTTTTGCAGGGCATGGGTGGCAACAACAGTACTTAGTTCTGTGGTTCATAGTGAGTATTTTAAGCTTTGCAGGCCATAGGTGGCATCTACAGTACCCAGTTCTGCAGTTGCAGCACAAAAAAAACTGTAGACAATACACATACAAATGAGTGTGGCCATGTTTCAATAAAACTGTTTATTTGCGAACATTGAAATATGAATTAATATAATTGTCCTGTGTCCTGAAAGCTGTTTTTAAAATTTTTATCATTAAAAAATATGAACAAACATTGTTAGCTGTGGGAGGGAGAGGGAGTTAAAAACCAAACAGATAGTTGACCCAATCTGGCCCAGTTTGTCCATCCAGGTCTAGACAGATTTCTAGGTAAGATCAGATGGACCAGGAGTGGCCAGGAGGGTTTTTTTCTGTGAAAGCCTCTCTTCCCACAGCTGCAAGTGTTAACCGGGAACAGCACCAGTTGTTAGACCTTGGTCCTTCAATTTGTCTAAGAAGAGAATTCAGAGCCAAGGAACTCAAAGACATGCCAAAGTTTATTTAAAGTCACAGGGGTAGAAGAAGTGAGCCAGCTAGGCAGTGTGGACTCAGGAAGCAAGATACAGAGGCAAAAGAAGGGCTCTTGGAGCTTAGGACAAAGAAAGGCAAAGAAAATGTGTCTGGGGGAAAGGTGAGGTCGAGAGAGAGAGAGAGAGAGAGAGAGAGAGAGAGAGAAAGAGAAAGAGAAAGGAGGGAGGGAAGGGAGAAGAGAGCGAGTACACTCGCTGGGTCCTTTGTCTTACGGGCTTTTATCTGCAGGTCTGGGGGGGGGGGGAGGATCTTAATGTATTCATGAGCTTTCCAAGTGTGTCTGCACTGATGGGTCCACCAAGGCAGGGAATCATTAGTCCCTGTCAGCCATGATGTTGCCCTGCCTGGCCTTGCTGCTTTTCTGGGCCTGGTGCTGAACCACAACTGAGGCCTAGATGTTATTTGTAGTTTAACCAAAACTCTACCTCTGTGGTCAACAGACCTGAAACTGTTGCTAAGCTTATCTGATGTGGGACAGAACCTCATTGTCCTGAGAGCTTACTTAAAGGAGTGGTAGTACAAAGGAGTCTAAAGAAGCTGTTGTCCTGACCCCTGTTCCTCCTCTAAGGGAGTCTACCGCATGATTAGCTATATGCCAGGGGAGGAAAGGTTAGGGGAGGATCCAAACTTCAGGACAAGCCATATGAAAGGTCATGGGGGTGGGGGTCGGGGGCTAAATCACGTGACCAGCGATATGCAAGGGGAGGAACTGTCACCCTGGGGGCAAAGTCCCACCCTACCTTCTTATGTTCCCAGTTTTGCCTGTTGCTAGGCACCCGGAGCCCCAGCCCTGGACGGTTGTCCATGGTGACCCGTGCCTGGCCTATCTACTCTGCTCCTGCCTAACTGCCTACTACTGTATCACACGTATCTGAATTTTCAAACACCTTTTATATTTTAATTTCAGATGCGAGAAATTAGAGGGAAAATAGGTTTCAGGCAAAGTAAAAGGCAGTTTATGACTATTGATTTTTTACTAATAATTTCATAAATTAATCTAATTTGCAAATAACCTTGTGAGCTATTTATGTGCCAGGAGTTGTGCTAGGCCTATTACAGACTCAGGGTGACTGATGCAGCATTGACCTCATTTACAGAAGCAGATAATGGAGTCCCACTGAGGTTAGGTGATAGCTCAGATCTCAAAGCTAGGGTGGCACAGGCAGGGATGAAGCTCTGGTCTTTTGATCCTAAGGGAGAGCCTCTGCAAGCCACGTCCAGATACTTAGGTTTGACTCCGCTCTGTCAGTATTGACCAAGAGATTTTCCCTGAATTTATTGGGACCCATTTAGTCAGTTAAAAGCCAAGTGAGTCCCAGTGTTCCCATATGCTGCAAATGCCCCTCCTATCCTCCCTGCCCCCTCGCCCCCTCTCTCCACAACAGGTGCTGGGACAAAAGAGAGGGCGGTAACATCTGTGATAGACGAGGAAAGGGAGGCCCTAGCTAGCGTCCTCTGGGAGCGTGGAGACGGGAGGAAGTGAATCGGGGGCAGGGGCGTGTTTTCAGCGGGCCTGACCCGGGCGAGTGAGCCCGCCCTCCCGGAGGGCCTGCGTGGCCATGGCGCTCCTGCTCGCTGCTCTGCGTGTCCTGCTGGGCAGCTTCTTCGTGCTCACCGGGGCGGCCAAGCTCTCGGAGCAGATCGCAGCTCCCGTGTCGCAGCAGATGGTGAGCGGCGTGGCGTGGGTAGCGGGCGGATGGTCCCTAGCGGTTACCCCACCGTTACCGGGCACCCAGCGCCCCGCCCCCATCTGCTTGCACCTGTGGCCTGCTGACCTTCCAGCCTTGGGGTGAGATGGTGCTAGAGCTAGGGGAAGAGTACCGGACCTTGATGTCGACGTTGACGCCTGCCTGGCTTGTTTCTCTGAGTTCTCCCATAGACAGAAGGGGTTGGGCACGTCTCCTTCCAGCTGAGCACTGGTGGCCTAGGCAAAGCCAGAGCTGCAGGAAGAATGCTCCGGGAGCCTGGGGGAGAAATAGAGAATGGAAAAAGGGACACAGTTCCTTCCCCGCCCCTTTCCCCTCCTTCCTTTGCTTGAGTTCTTGGGAACCTCCAGAGGCAGGGTTTTATTAATCCCTGCTTGCCAGGGCAGGAAACCTGCCCTGAGTGTGGAGAGGTTACACAGCTGGACAGGAAGTAGCACCCAAATTGGACACCTAATTTATAATCCTGAGAGCCCTTTTCTGGAGGATGGAGAGTGAGGGAGAGGCCTAGAAGTTGCCCTTAGGACATCTGTTTAGTTCTAAACTCTAGGGAACTGTTTAGTGGGCATGTTCTTATGCCCACTAAACAAGCTTCTCAAACAAGGCAGATTTGGAGACCTCTGCCAGCTCCCTCTCCCAGGCCTGGATTCTCCCTTTCTGTCCTGGCATAAGGTGGTGGGTTTGGGCAAGTTCACCCCCAGAGTCAGTTTAGAACTTCCTGACATCACTCAGTAGGGGAGATAGCACTGAGGTGGGGGGGCAGGCAAAGGTAGCCAACTGGAGGGGTAGGGTGAAGTTGTGTCCCAGGATGGAGCCTGACTCAGCATGATGAGTCACTCTGAGTGAGTCCAGTTAACTCCCCTTGTGTCTACTACAGTAGGATCTAGGCATCAGCGCATGCTGTAGAAAGTGGAATCTGTTTAATGAGCAGCAATGTGCCCTTTCATCCCCTCTCCCAACCCCAAATATTCCCTGCATAGTACCTGAAAAGAAACCAGGCTAGGCAAAAAGGAAAGCTGTGGATTCCCAAGGCCTAGGCTCAAGATGTGAAGGCCCAAGCCTTGCTTCCTCTTCCTGGAATTTGGGACTCATTAGAATCCAATGAAAAAAACAGTCCATTTCTGCATCACCATCCAGCCCTTCTTGGAGCGTGAAGCCTGTTAACTGATTCTAAAGCTCAGCCCCACAAGGAGGCTCTCTCCTTTCCAGGCTGACCTCAGCCAAGAGTACTAGCTCTTTGTTGGGGAAGGTGATGTCAGCACCAAATGCCCCTGTGGAGCACCTGGGCAGTGAGTACATCCTTGGTGAGTCGCTGACAGGTGTTCCCTGCCACCCCTAGAAAGCCCTGTTCGTGCAGTTTGCTGAGGTGTTCCCGTTGAAGGTGTTCGGCTATCAGCCAGATCCCATGAGCTACCAAGTGGCTGTGGGCTGGCTGGAACTGCTGGCTGGGTTGCTGTTGGCCCTGGGCCCACCGAAGCTACAAGAGATCAGTAACTTTCTTTTGATCGTGCTCATGATGGGTAAGGGGGGTCCAACTGGGCAAGGGGAAGGGGAACTTCTTGGGGAGGATGATGGGAAGACCTGGCTGTTCCTCTGTTTCCCTTTGCCGTTGCCTTCCTCCCTGTTCCTCTGGAATCAGGAGCATGTCCTGCTGTGTTGCCATTTCCATGGTCTTCAGATTAGGACAGGTGCTTTTCAAATCTCATATACTGTAACACGATTTCATGCCAAATATACCTTCTACCTTATCAGTTCTGTTGGCTGCATGGTATTCCATTGTAAGGATATATTGTAACCTAAAAGCTGCTACTGCTTTCCCCCCATCCCACCCCTGAGATGAGAGGACAGAGTAGCAGCTGCCGCTTGACTTACGTGTCTGGCAGTTGGGAACAAGGAAGCTGAGCCCCCTGAACAGAAGGCAGAGAATTTCCCTGAGGCAAGAAGTCCTGGAGCTCCCCCCCTTCCCACCCCCCGGCATAGCAGCTCTGCCTCCAGGTATTGCTGATGTACAAAGGCAGCTGCTGCTTCAAAGGTCAGACATGTTTGGGCTCTTCTGTACCCCTGGCCTCATGTCACCATTGCTGCCTCCACTACCACCCTTCCCTGCCTTGCTTTCCATCTCTGGAGCTTCCCTCGTTTTCAGATCTTTCTTTCACTTCCACCATCAACCCCTGGTCCTCCTTTCCTCCAGTAGGATTAAGAAAAGTGTTGGAGCAGGGAGAATTTGTTCTAGAATGCCTGTCTTGCCACCTCCCTGCCCTATTTGGTTGTATTTTACCTGTTTTTTTCTTGCCCTCTGAGAGGGGTTACATTAGTTCAAAAAGCTTCTGATCTCTGGGAGGCCAGGGAGACAAGGGCAGCTAGTTTGAGGGGCATATAGGGGGTGCTTAATGGGAGGACTTGAGCTGGAGTGGGTCAGCCTAGGCTGGAGAGGCCTGAGCTTCTGCCATCTCCTGGGTGCCCCCAGGGAACCTCTGAGACCTGACTTTCCATTCCAGGGGCTATCTTCACTTTGATGTCTCTGAAAGAATCACTGATCACCTGCATTCCGGCTATCGTCTGCCTGGTGCTCCTGCTGGTGCTGGATATCTGCCAGGCTGTAGTCAAAACTCAGAAGGTGGTGGTCACACCCACTGAGAAGAGGATTCCACGTACAGTCATGAGAGTAGAGTGACTGTAGAGTGAGAGTAGAGTGAGAGTATAGTGTCTTACTTCTCTGTGCCATGTCACTATCACAGCAAGAACATGGCAGGACACAGAATCTACCACCTTGTAACCAATGTAATACATCCAGGGTCAAATTATGGCCAGGGTTGAAGCAGACATCTTGTCTACCTGGCCCTGCTTTCTCTCTTGAACATCTTGGTCTTCTTTGGCATTTACCAGCATTCCTCTTTTCAATTCCTTTGTATAACTGTACCTTTTAATTTTTTCTATGCCTTTAATGGATTTTTGAAAATGAAATTATTTTATTTACATTTTTAAATAAATCTTTATTATCTGTTTTTTAAAGCTAATATACTGTAGTGGCATTCCATGTGTGTTTTACCTTGTTGATGTTAGTGGCTGTGTAGTACTCCGTTGCAAGGAGGTACTAATGTATTGACTGAAGCCCCCACTGAGGAACATTTGGATCATTCCCATTTTTTTTTTTTTTTACTGTTGCAAACCTCACTGTTGCCTACTTATTTTCCTTTCCTAGAAGTGACAGCACTGATTCAAAAGGCATGCATGTTTTTAAGGTTTTATTACTTACACATTGAGCGTGGCAGAGTATAAGTGCCTGCTTCTGCCTGTGCCCTTCTGAACCAAGCCACAAGAAGCATTCCTTCCTATTTCTTTTTATCTTGGGCCTTCTAGATTTGCAAAGCTAACAAAGATGAGCATTGAGTTGTCATTTTACAGGACCTGAAACTGCCAGCCTCTGGTGGTAAGCTGGGGCATGCTGGGTAGTGCTCCTTGGACCCCTACACGAAGGCAGGAGGTGGACACCTCCAAGGGATGCTGCCTGTGAAAGCAGTGCCGGATGCCGGGGAGGAGTCCCAGAGGTCCTGGGGAGTCAGGAGGATGTGTGTGTGGCAATTTTCAATGGAACGTGACCATCACATGTCCAGCCTTCAGCTCACGCACACATACACACACAAATATCTACATCTACCAGTACATATGTATGTAGTAGTGCACACATACTACATATATAGAGTGTCAAAACAATAAGGAAGCTTTCAGTCACAGAAGAGGTCCAGGGATAACAGCTGTAGGCTCAGTGTTGGGTAATTTGGTTGCCTTGCGATGACATCATGGACTGATGTTTTTTTTAACTTTGCTGATTTCAATCTATTGGCTACTGCCCTCAGGGTCACCTAACACCCAAGGTGCAATGAGAGAGGAAAGCTCTCCTAGAAGACCTCTAGATTTCCCCTCACATACCACTGGTCAGGGTTATGTCACATTTCCATTCTTAGACCAATCACTAGCAAGGAGAATGGAATTCCCATGATGGATTTAAACTAGCTAAGATTTACCCTTGCTGGTCAGGGAGGGAGGGGCGTAGAAAATGGTTTCTGTCATTTACTAGCTTGTGTGCAGAATATGTTTAATAATGGTAAATACTTCTTAGAGTTGCTGTGAGGACTTAGTGGGTTAAAGTGCTCACAGTGGTGCCTGGCACATAGTAAGTGTTCAGTAAATGCTATTATTAAATACTGGTCTGTTCTACAGATGAGAAAATGAGTTCAGGAAGCTTAAATCCTTTGTGTCAAACCTGAGACTAGAATTAAGGCCTGATTGACTCCAGAATGCACACTTTCCACTCCATTGGCTGCCAACGTCAGAAGTGGGCAGGCATGGCACCCTGCTCTCTTCACGTTGACGGTACATGGGATGATCTGTCCAATGTGATTCAGTCTGCCTTGCTTTCCAGAATTGCTCCTCTGCATGAAAATGTTGGAGCCCATGAAAGCAGAGCCTGGAACCCCAAGCATCCCAGCCTCTTACTACCCCTTCTAGGATGCCACAGCCAGGCTGTCTCCAGCTAGGACTTCTGAGTAAAACCTCTCACAGCTGGCATTAGATTGAGGGTTTTTGTTTATTAAGGCTTGGCCTGTAAGCTGGTTATTTGCTACAGGACTCCTCAGCCCCTAAGCTTGGCCGAAGGGCCCACCCAGCAGCTGAGGGAAAGACAGGGTGCTAGGGGAGTGGGCTGGCCAGCTGGTGTGGAGGAGCAGTTGGGATTGACAGCAGCAGGAGTATCTTGAGCTCCAGCAGTGGCTCAGCCCAAGGAGGAGCCAGGCCTCAGGATACGTGCTCCCCAAACTGCAGCCAACACCTGCATCAGGTGAGCACAATGACATTCAGCTGCTGGGGCTTCCTTATACTTTTCTATCTCCCTCCCCCTGCCATCTTGCCCTCTAATGATGTTCCTGCCCCCTGGGGCTCTAGCTGCACCCTGCAAACCCAGCTCACAGCTGCCATGGGTGGGCCCCAGCCCCTTCAGCTGTTGGGCCCAAGCTTCATGTCATGTCCTGGTATTAATCCGATGATGGGAGGGCGTGGAATGTGTGGGTGGGAGTGGATTCTGTTTTGTCTCAGTTCCTTAACGCCAGGTCCCAGGGCTCCAGAGAGAGCTGCAGCAGCCAGAACAGCAAGAGGTAAGAGAGGACTGATCGGGTGGGATGGCAAGTGGAGGTTCAGGGTGAATAGCCGGGGCCTAGAGCCATGGTGGGCAGGCCTGAGAGGGAGGGCAAGAAAGGAATACATTCCCTCAGGGTTCCACAAAGGATTGGAAACTTAGAGGTTCAAAGGCAAAATTACTGCAGTACAAATTTTGGTGTTGAAGGAACGGAGTTTGGGGGCACCCTAGGAGTTTGTCTGTGTCCAAAATCGGAACAGGACACCAGCTTGTGCACTTACCTGCCTTGGGGAGAGAAGAGGAATACACCCAGATGCCTCTGTGTTGTTTTGTTTTCTCGGGGTGTCCGTGTCTCTGACGCTGTGTGTGTGCCTGTGTGGGTGTACACAGTTATCTGCGCACTGCCTAGAGGGGAAGGGAGCTAATGGTTATGAAGTACCTCCCCACTGTCAGCCACAGTGTGCAGAGTTTTACTTATGTTTCCTCATAATCCTCCCAACAACACTGAGGTAGGTATTTTAATCGCCATTTTACAGCAGAGAAGACAGGTTCAGTGAAGCCGAGTAATTTGCCCAAGGTCACATGGCAAGGAAATGTGTGTATCTAGAATCTGCTTGATTCCAGGGCCTGTGTTCTTTTTTGTTCGTTCCTTTTTAATTTCCAGCTTTATTTATTTATTTTTCCGGTTTTATTGAATTTATTGGGGTGACACTGGTTAACAAAATTATACCGGTTTCTCATGCACAATTCTACAACACGTCATCTGTGTATAGGGCCTGTGTTCTTTTTGCTTCCCTGTTCAGTGTTTTGACTCAGATCCAGGACTTCTTTGTGGTCAAAAGGCAAGGAAGTGAGTAAGAAACAGGCTGGAACGCCTGAGAGTTGTGAAACCTTTTCGGCTCTGTCTGAGGTACTCTAGGAAAGCTCCAGGGGAAGACCTTTACCAAGACAAGTCCAAGATCACTGTACATAGGCCTGTCCTCTGGATCAGTGCATCATAAGACTGGTCCTCCATCCATGCCCTGCTGGCTCCCCTACTGATCTGGATGGTTTGGGCTCTTTCTGGGGAGGGTTCTCTATGGAACATCCAGGTGGCTCAGCCTTGCTTGGGCTGACTGCACATGCCTGTGCCCCCACATATCTGAACAACACTCCCTCTGTGAGGGGCATCTCCACCCTCCCAGGCACCAGGTTGGAAATTTCCAAGCTCTCTGGGACTTCTGCCTTTTCCTCACTTCCCACAGCTTGTCAACAATCCCACTCAACTTCAAATAACTCTGGAGTCCTTCCCTTCCTCTCCATCCTTCTTGGGTGCTGGGTGAGCTCAGTTCTCACCCCCTTCACGTGCCCAGCAAGGACTGAGGAGGAGGGGTTGGGGGTTGGGGGAAGGTAGTAAGCCTCTGCAGTGACCTCCTTCTTTCCTTAGTTCAAGGTCTGAGATAAATAGCAGTACTGGGGACCTGGGTGGTGGCAGCTGCAGTCCCTGGGATGACGTTGCCCGCTTCATCATGGTGGCTACGGCTACATGTTGGCGCTGGGCCCTGGGGCTGCCCGCCAGCGTGGCCACCCTGGCAGCATTCATCCTTGGCTGCAGGCACCTGGGCCAGGCCCTGCATCTCTACCTGCTCAGCCTGGCCCTGGCCGATGTGCTCTTCATGCTCACACGGCCACTCTGGCTCACCTAATACCTGCGAGTAGCCAACTGGCCCACCTGCCACGCACCTGGGGTTTCCTACTACCTGCCCACCTACACAGCAGTGGCTTTCTCTGCAGTCATCAGTGTGCGAGGCTGCAGCTGGGTCAGTGCCCTGACTTCGGGGTCCAGGGCGGCCACCAGCCTCATGCTGTGCGGCCGAGGCCCCACACATGCCCCTTGCACTGCTGCCTGGCTGGTCTGCCTGCCTGCCCTGTGCCTTGCTCTCGCTGCACGAGCAGGAGCTGCACAGCGTGGTCCACTGTTTCCAGCATGGCTGGGCATGCCAGCTTGTCCTACACCACAGTGGCCTTTGCGGTTCCCTTCCTACTGGTTCTCATGGCTTATGTGATCCTGGTGCAGATGCTCATGGAGTTACCAGCCCCGGGCTGGGCCAGGCCACAACGGTATATAGCCCGGAACATGGTGCTGGGGCCTCTGCTGATCTTTGCCCTCTACCATCTGCTGTTGGTGCCTTGGGTAGCCAGGCAGGAGGGCATCGTGGGTGGCGGTTCTGTGCCGCCTCCATGCTGGACATTCTACATACCCTCAGCCTGGTGCTGCTGAGCCTCAGGACCTGCTGATCTATTGCTTCTCCATGCACTGCTTCCTCCAGGACTGCTGGGCACTGAGCTGCTGCTCCAGGGGTGGGGAGACCTGGAGGAGAGTGCAAGAGGCCTTCTTGGTCTCTTCCTAGTGGCTGCTTCATCCCCCGCCACCCTCCCAGTGGCATCTATGGATGGAGAAAACTCTTTGGAAGAGCCTATATTCCAATTCTTTTTTAAAAATTATTGATTATGCGCCCTGGCTGGTGTAGCTCAGTGGATTTAGCGCGGGCCTGCGAACCGAAGGATTGCGGTTCGATTCCCAGTCAGGGCACATGCCTGGGTTGCCAGGCCAGTTCCCGTCAGGGGACATACAAGAGGCAACCGCACATTGATGTTTCTCTCCCTCTCTCCTTCCCTTCCTCTCTAAAGATAAATAAATAAAATCTAAAAGGAAAAAAAAATCTTTAAAAATTATTGATTATGCTATTATAGTTGTCCCAGTTTTTCCCCCTTTGCCCTGCTCTACCTGGTACCCCCATTCCCTCTGGCAATCTCCTTCCCCACTTAGTTCATGTCCATGGATCATGCACATAAGTTCTTTGGCTACTCCATTCCCTGTACTGTTCTTAACATCCTCCTGTCTATTTTGTACCTACCAATTTGTACTTCTAAATCTCTCCACCTTTTTACCCATTCTTCCCTTTCCCTATCCCAGCTGATAACCCTCCAAATGATCTCTGTATCTATGATTCTATTCCCTTTCTGCTTGTTTGCTTAGTTTGTTTGTTCTTTTTTAGATTCAGTTGCTGATAGTTATGAATTTGTTGCCATTTTCATGTTTATAGTTCTGATTTTCTCTTTCTTATATAGTTCCCTTTAACATTTCATATAATAATGGCTTGATGATGATGAACTCCTTTAGTTTTACCTTGTCTGCGAAGCACTTTGTTTGCCCTTCAATTCTAAATGATAACTTGGCTGGATAGAGGAATCTTGGATGTAGGTCCTTACTTTTCAACACTTTGAATACTTCTTGCCAGTCCCTTCTAGCCTGCAAGATTTCTTTTGAGAAATCAGCTGACAGTCTTATGGGAACTCCTTTGTAGGTAACTACCTGCTTTTCTCTTGCTGCTTTTAAGATTCTCTCTTTATCTTTAATCTTTGACATTTTCATTATGATGTGTCTTAGAGTGGGCCTCTTCGAATCCAACTTGTTTGGGACTCTTTGTGCTTTCTGGACTTGTATGTGTATTTTCTTCATCAAATTAGGGAAGTTTTCTTTCATTATTTTTTCAAATAAGTTTTCAATTTCTTGCTCTTCCTCTTTCCCTTCTGGCATCCCTATGATTCAGCTGTTAGTACATTTGGAGATGTCCCTGAGGCTCCTTATTCTATCCTCATTTTTTTGAATTCTTTTTTCTTCTTGCTCTTCTGATTGAATGTTTTTTTCTTTCTTATGTTCCAAATCATTGATTTGATTCTTAGCTTCATCCCCTCCACTGTTGGTTCCCTGTAGGTTTTTCTTTATTTCACTTAATGCAAACTTCATTTCTGCTTGGGTCTTTTTTTATGCTGTTGCAGTACCCATGGAATTCTTTGAGCATCTTGATAACCAGTGTTTTGAACCTTGCATCTGATAGATTGCTTATCTCATTTCATTTAGCTCTTTCTCTGGAGTTTTGTTCTGTTCTTTCATTTGGGCCGTATTTGTCTCCTCAGTTTTGCAGCCTCCCTGTGTTTGTTTCTCTGTATTAGGTAGAGCTGCTTTGACTCCCTGCCTTAGTAATGTGGCCTATTGTAGGAAAGACACCTGTAAATTGTGTAAGGCAGAGCCTGAGGTAATTGCCAGGGCAGGGCAACCTGTTTCACCATTTTGTGGCTCTGTTGGGGTTGTGGGGAGGGCTCAGAGAGGGGACAATGTCATTGCCTGGCCTTTGGTGATTTGCCTGGGAGGAAGCTGTCTCCTGGCACTTGCCCTGTTACCAGTCACTTCACTTTCTCCCTGTACGCCACTTGTGCCCTTCTAGCTGTTGCCCTGGTGCTGAAATCCAGAGGGAGTGAGTCTGCATTAGTCCCGAGACCTTTGCAGGCCCTTTAAGAGGAGTCTCCTGAGAATCCTGCAGTTTCTTCTACCACCTCAACTCTTACTGGTTTTACAGACAGAAGTTATGGGTACTTATCTTCCTGAAACTGGAACCCTGGGCTGGGTGGTCTGGTTTGGGGCTGGGATTGCTCTCTCCTGAGGTATCCCTCTTGGCTTTTATCCACCACATGTGAATGTGGGACTGTCCATTTGACCATCTCTCCTTGCCATACCATGTCTCTGTGCCACATCTCTGCCTCTCCTATCTGTCTGGATGAATGCAGCTTCTTTAAATCCTTGGTTGTCAGACTTCCATACGGTTCGATTTTGATGTATCTGGGTGATATTTGTTTTGTAGTCTAGTTGTAATTTTTGCTGTAGTTGTGTGAGGAAGCAAAGTGGTTTTACCTATGCCTCCATTTTGACTGGAAGTTCAGTATGTTCCTTTTTTTCCCCCCAAATCCTAAAAGTAGCTATTTGTATATCCAGTCCACTTAGAAAAATCAGTAGACAATACTTCAGCAGTGTTGGTTTAGAACTTCATGAAAATTACCAAAATAAAAGTTGCATTCTCTGTGGTCTAATAACATATCCTTATAATTATTTTTTACTTTCAACTCAGGGCATTATATAGACATGTGTCCTATTTTCTTTATATTGCTAAAGATAAAAATAAGCTGAAAATCATCTAATTCGTAGTTCCTTGGTTCTAGCAATGTTGTTTACTATTTTTCGTAGGGAAGTAGAGTAGCATAAAGCCAGATGTCTGGTTCTCATCTCATAGTCACCTGGTACTATTTGCATTTGATCTGCAATTTGGCAGCTCCAGAAACAAGTTTTCCCTGGTCTCTGTTAAATGACAATAAGGCAGAGTCTTCTCATTTTCATTCTTCTTCTCCTTCTCTTTCTCATACACTCCCTCTTCTCCCTCCTTTTCTCTGTCCCCTCCCCTCTCCCTTCTTGTCCTCCTCTCCTCCTCCTCCTCCTCCTTCTTCTCTATAATGGAGAAGACTACAGCAGGCTGGTTGGAGAGACAGCAAAATCTTACTGAGATGATGAGGTTGTGATTTGGGGGCAGAGGAAAGAGGGATTGAGCTCTTATGGAGACCCTAGATTCCAATTCTTATTTTTATTTTTATTTTTATTTTTTTTAAATTTTTTTTAAAAAGATTTTTATTTATTTATCTTTAGAGGGGAAGGGTAGGAGAGGGGGAGAGGGAGAGAAATATCAATGTACGGTTGCCTCTTGTGTGTCCCATGCTGGGAACTGGCCTGCAACCCAAACATGTGCCCTGACTGGGAACCGAACCGTGATCCTTTGCTTCGCAGGCCCGTGCTCAATCCACTGAGCTACACCAGCCAGGGCCTTATTTTTATTTTTTTAATCCGTAGGACATGCCTATTGATTTTCAAGAGAGGGGCAGGGAGGGAGAGAGAGTGGGGGAGAAACATACACCAATTGCCTCTCAGATGTGCCCTGATGGAGGACCAAAGCAGCAACCTAGACATGCCCTGACTGGGAATCTAATGGAGCTTTTGGTTTACGGGAGGATGCTCCAACCAACTGAGCCACATTGGCCAGGGCTAGATTCCGATTCTGTTGCAACTAGCCCCCTAGCTGTAGAGCATCAGTCTTGCCTGTAAAAGGGGATAGAAACTCTTTGTAACAAGAAAGTTCCCTAGACTTTGCCAGCTTTTGGATACAAAAAAAATATGCCATTGTTTTTTAATTTTTATTATTATTTTTTAAAGATTGTTTTTTAAATCTCTTGGGATAAAATCCAAGTTCTCAAAATGGCCTGCAAAGTTCTGGCTCCTTCTTCCCCCCCAGCCTCAACCTCTTCCACTTCTGCCTCTCTCCATGGATTCAGTCATCTTCTCAGTACCTGGAACAGGCCAGTTTCCTGACCTCCAAGGCTTTTCTACCTGGTTGCCAGGAATGATGTCCCTCACTTTTCTTCACTATGTTTATTCCTCTTCACCCTCACTTCCTGAAAAGTAACTCTTTATAGCTTTTCTTGACCAGAAAACACACACACACACACACACACACACACACACACAACTGGATTAGGTCTGATTGCTCTTTCATAGTTATTTTCACAATTGTAATCTACCAACTAATTGGGTAATTCATTGATTTTTTTCTTTCTCTCTTGCCAGAATGTATTTATGTTGATCCAATTCAACTTAATAAATTCCATGCTTACCTTATTCATGGCTGTATCCCTTGTGCTCACTACTCTACATAGTAGGGCCTCAGGGTATCAGATGAATGAATGAAACCTGAATATCATTAGATTAAAATGCTGAAGGACTCATTCAGACATTCCAGTTTCTGGTAGATTTTCCTCAGATGTTCTTGGATTCTCTAAGCTTGTATTATCTGGGTGCCTTCCTGACCCAGTCCTGCTGATTGCTTCCTTCTGCTGTTGTGGGACACCACAACTCTGTCATCACCTCCACTGTGCCAAGACTGCTGTACCAAGACTTGGTGGTAACCAGTTTGGAGATCTACCCTGCTATTAGCTGGGACTGGGATCCCCCAGACTTGCTGCCCTTCCCTTTGGCTGAGCAGGCACTCTGTCACGGGGTGCAAATCCCTCCAGTGGTTCTGAATACCAGTGCTTTCCCTCTTAATGTGTTGATGACTCAGGAGTTGGTTTCAAGAGGGAAAGGGGACCACTTTTCTCCTTAGTCATGTTATTTGGGGCTCCACAGCAAGACTACAGGTCTCAAGGAGTGAGAGATTAATGGATGAGAGCAGCATGTTCATGATGCCAAGTTGGCTGAAGGGTCTGCCAATCAGCCACCATGTTTTATGACCTTCAGGTCCTATTGTTGAATTTGCTTTCTAATGATAAACTTGACAAATTCCCTCTTTTCTTCTTTTTGATAAATTACCTTTCATTTGTGTCTTATCATTTCTTTAACTTTTTTCCTTTACATTTAAAAAGCAATGCATGTTCATGAAAATAAATTCAAAGCAATAGAGAAAAATGTAAAATAGAAAATAAAGGTTCCCCCAGCAGTAGCCACTGTCCACAGTTTCTTGTTATATGTACCTTTCCAGATGTTTTCTATTCTAGTGCAAATATATGTATAGTCAATTTTTTTCAAAAGTTCACAAATGATGTAGTATTAGAAGGCTCTTTTGCATGGTTTTCATTTACTGTATCTCATACATCTTTTTATATAGGCACATATAGATATCTATGTCATTCTTTTTAATAGGTGTAGAATATTTATTTTACTGAATGGGTCCCCTATTGATGGCATTTGTTTCTGTTCTTTCACTGTGGTAAACAATGATGCAATGAATGTTCTTGTCCACAAATCTTTGCTTACTTGAAAACCTGTAGAATAAAGTCCTGGCAATGAAATCGCTGTGTTAAGGAGTGTGTGTGCACACTTAAATTGTTTAATTGCATCACCAAATTTCCTCCCAAAATGCTGCACCAATTACACACGCATAAACAACATGTAACTTTCTGTTTTATACCTCTGCACCAGGACTGGGTATTGTCACCTGCCTCCTTCTTGAATCTAGACTCCTGTTAGCTTTCCAACTGTGAGCATAGTTAGTTTGTTTTTCCTTGAGGGCATCTCAGTCTCCTTCAAATCTATTTGAAACCTGGTGGGGGCAGGAGTGGGAAAAGAAAGGGTGTCACCTACGACCTCACACCAACCAATTCAGCCTATCTTGCTTGTTGGAGCAATTAAACAAAAGCCCACATACACACCGGTAGGTCCATAGTAATTGTTAGTTCTCTCTCCGTTCCTGGGAATTGGGCTGGCTCATTCCATGCAACGCTGACCAACATCTCAGTCCCAGCAAGGCCAGGAGGCGGCCAGGATGCAGCCAGGGCCCACAACATGAATTCACTTGCTCTGTTGTTGGGATGAATTGCTCAGCCCCAGGGACCATGCAAGGCTGGGTCTCTGAGAAATGATCTGGTGTCCACACTAGAGCCAGCTGAATCTCCTGAGGCTGAATTTGATTCTGTCCAGATAAAACATGATTCCCTGTGGCCTCATCCATCCCTGCGGTCTTGTACTATCTTGCTTTTGATGTGACTTTTCCCTTAGTAAAGTAGTCAGTTTCCTTTGGGAAATGTGTAACTTAGCCTTCTGTGTCTGACCTGGGGAAAAAAGCACTTGAGAGTGGATTGCCTCTGGGAGATCAGACACGGCAGAAGGAAAGTCTCTGTCTAGAGTTACAGTGTTTGAGAACCACTCCTGTCCTCCCTCCCGGTCACCCAGGAGAGCAGCGGGGAGGACCCAGAGGCAAAGACCCTGAGGGATGAGAGAAGGCAGGAAGCATTTTCTGTCACTCCTCTTGGATTCTTGGTCCCTTACTTATTCCAAAGTTTCCATAATTTGACATAAGACCTTGCCTAATCCACAGTGGAGAAAAGGGAGCCCAAGTTGGTCCTTGATTAAATGTCAGACACCCCTGTTTTTCAGGATCCAGGTAAAACTCATCTGCCAACTGTTCTCAGCAATCAGTTAATATGCCTAGAGTCCCTCTCCTCGTTCAGGACTGGAAGTGCCCAATCCCTGGGCCGACCCATCCAGACCACACTCTATGGCAATTGGGTCCAATGTGGTGCAGAGAAGCTGCTCCTGATGCAGAAAGAACAAAGCTCTCCTTCTGGACTGCACTCTGCTTTTTCTTTAGCTCAATCACAGTCCAGGTCTCTGAACCCAGCCCAACCCTGTTCCTGCCCTTGGGCAGGACTGGTCCCAGTCCTTGGCTCTGCAGAATACTGACTGGGGTTCCTCATTCTTTGTTTTCCTGTCTGCTCCTGCCTCCTCCAGTCCAGGCCCCACTTGCTCCCATGGCCTCAGTGGAGGGGCCTGTCAGACTTCAGTTTGATTCTCTTTCCGTCTTCAGGCCTCTCTCTCTGAAGCTGATTATTTGCCTTGATGTCTTTTTCCCTCTCTTCTAGCCCTAGGAGGAGAATCGTGTTTCCCCCGTTGTTGCAGCTATCCTACACTGACCCCGAAACCACTTTCTTGGACTACATTCCAGCTACAGGGATTGTGACCCAGAACGATCACTTTGAGGACTCCCCCAGGCCTGCCCTGTTTATTCATGCTACCACCCAGCCCTCATAGAGAAATATTGCCATCAAATCATTCTTCCTCATCCCTAATTCTCAGTGAGCACCAGTCTAGTTTGGAAATATATTTGTGGTTGGGGTGCTGGGTGCAGGCTGGCCCCTAGCATTTAGGGGATCCTGGGCAAGAGTACACATGGAGGCCTACACACTATATTTCTAAATATTTCTAAATATTTAAATGTTTTAAATCAAGCAAACACATTGTTAAATAAAATATATTCCATCCACCTACCCTGACAAATACACCTTAATAATGGCAGAATAGAAACATATGTATAAAGTTGTGGTTTTCAGGACTGACAGCAAATTATCAAAGATAATTGAATTTAATTTTACATATTATGTTTATACATTGCATTTGGGTCATGTGTAATAAATTATTATCACAAAAGTATAAAATATTTTTGTTTAACCACACAAATCACCATCATTTATAATGTGATTTTTTTTTACCATTTGTTCAAGACATTTCTATATTCATATAGGATTTCATGAGTTCTTTTTTTTCAAATTTTTCAGTGATGGACTATTATTTTACAAAACAAAATGACAACTTGTTGCTAAATTTGTTCATATGTTTCTTCAGTCAAGCGTATACCTCAATCACATCAAAGTTATAACTAAACTACAGAAGTCACCATTGAGAACTGCCTGGAATCTGAGTGAATAGAAATTCTACAACCAGGGAGTTAAAGAATAAGCCTCATTGAGACTGGTAGGAGGGGCAAAGAAGTAGAATGGGCTGGTCCCACATCCACATGTGGCAGATAAAAATTGGGAGGAATATCTTGGCTTCAGATGTTCCCTGTGAGGAGTGAGGGGTCCCAGCCCTACACCAGGCCCCCCAGCCTAGGGTTCCAGTGCCAGGAAGAGAAGTCCTGTGACTTTTGGCTATAAAATCCAGTGGAGATTAAGGCTGAGGAAGAAAGAGAGCATGCAGGGGCTTTCTGAGACTCACTCTTTCTGAGCTATAGCACTGGGGCACCAGCTTGAAAGGCACCAGGGACATATGGGGAGGAACTGTATTGTCTGGCATTAGGATGAGAGCTGGGAGGGGAGGGGACTGCTTTCTCCCAGGCAGAAGTGCTGGTAGAGACTATTGTTCTATTGATGAGCCCTCCCCCACAAAGAGTTGGCAGATCTCAGACTATCAACCTTAGACTGTCAAGGCTCATGTTGTTTGCCCGTTCAGGTGATTCCCTGAAGCCCTACTTCACCTAATGTTTAGGCCTATCCCAGCTGTTTCCTTAGATTTTTCATATGAATGGCTTGTCTTAGCTCACACTTCAGATTTTCCTAAAATCTCTCAAACAAGCAGCCTCTGCAAGACCCATACTTCTTGCTAAGCGACACCAGGCCTTGCACTAGCAGCAGCCTACCCTGGTTCATAGCTTGGCCTTGCCTGGGTACCTCCAAGCTCATCACAAGTAGCAGCCATCCACAGATTGCATTGTAGCTCATGTAAGTTGACCCAGGGAAGGATATAGGCAGTGGACAACCTTTACCTGCACCTCCTGGGAGGCCTCAGAACCAATGTACTCAATGGATAGCTTTAGACTACATTGAAGCATCACCACCCAACTGCCTCCACAAGTGACACACTCAAATTGTGGACTCAGCTGGTACTAGAGCTCCATGGAAGTAAGTCCTTCTCTGTGGGGTTGAGCCCCTGCACAGCTGATCCTCCATGATGGTTGGAGGTGAGTGGTTACAGCCAGTCCTTGTAGCTGATAGGCCTAGGGGTAAATCCCTCCCATTGACATGTCAAGAGCAATCAAGGCTCAGCTACAAGAGGTAGGTGTACACAGTGCACATGGGGGTGGCAGTTCAAGTGTCCAGCTTTGGTGATCAGGGAGGCTGTGTCACTGGACCCTAAAGGACACCTGTTGCATAAAACCACTCTACCAAGCTCAGGAGAGCAGCTCTACCTAATACATACAAACAGACACAGGGAGGCTGCCAAAACAAGGAGACAAAAACCATTTCCCAAACGAAAGAACAGAACAAAACTCTAGAAAAAGAACTAAGCAAAATGGAGACAAGAAATCTACTAGATGCAGAGTTTAAAACACTGGTTATAGGATGCTTGATGAACTTAGTGAGTACTTCGAAGCATAATAAAATGACCAGTAAGAAATAAAGAATACACAAACTGAAATGAAGAATTCATGGGAATCAGCAGTAGAGTAGATGAAGTCAAGAATCAGATCAGTGATTTGGAATATAAGGAAGCAAAAACCATTCAATCAGAATAGCAAAAGGAAAAAAGAATTCACAAAATGAGGATAGTATAAGGGTGTCTGTTCCAGATAGTGTGTGGGACAACTTTGAGTGTACCAACATTCATATCATGGGAGAGTTGGAAGGAGAAGAGAGACGGCAAGAAATTGAAAACCTATCTGAAAAATGACTGAAAACTTCCCTAACTTGGTAAAGGAAAGAGACGTACAAGTTCAGGAAGCACAAAGAGTCCCAAACAAGATGAACTCAAAGAAGCCCACACCAAGACACATCATAATTACAATTTAAAATGGGAAAGACAAAAATAGAATCCTAAAAGCAGCAAGAGAAAAGCAGTTAGTTACCTATAAGGGAGCTCCCATAAGATTGTCAGCTAATATCTCAATAGAAACTTTGTGGGCCAGAAGGAATTGGCAAGAAATATTCCAAGTGATGAAAAGCAAGGACTTCTAACCATGATTACTTTATTAAAATGTTTAGGACACAAAATCCAGCTAGAGAAATGCAGCCTGGTGCAAAAACACAGCTGGTGTTTCCCACAATAAATTTTCCAGATCTTGAAGCTGGGTGGGGATAAAGAGGAAGCAGTAAAAAAGGTTAAAATGTCAAGTGCAGAACCTCCAGAGGGTGGAACTGAATCTCCTCCAGATTTTTCAAGACCAGCCAGAAAACAGAAATGAATGGGAGGAACACTGAATCAAACTAACACTACAGTCCAACTTTGTTTCACTTAACCCCTGACTGAATTGAGGTGACTAGTCCTTTACCCTATCTGCCTAACAGAAGAAAGGTAGAACTTCCTCTAGTAGGAGATATCATACAGAGCCTCCAAATGTCCTTTATATGCAATGTCTGGCATACATCAAAATACCACCACACATGCAAAAAGGCAGGAAAATGTCACTGATCAGTAAGATAATAAACAGACAATAGAGATGGACTTATAAATGACCCAGATGTTGGAGTAATAAGACAAAGACTACATATAATTTTAATGAATTAAAATGATTCCAGAAAATAAAGGAAAATATGAACAAAAGGAATAAAAATATTCTATTTTCAACATAGAATTCACAAAAAGAAATGAAATGATTGATTTGAGAATTATAGAGAAGGCAAACCCTGAGGGGGTTGCCAACAGGACTTGGGATGCTTGTATAGCAGAATAAGCCAATAAGCAGCATTCACACATATAATTTCCCCTTGTCAAACACCTATATATAAAAGTAAAACAAATTAATTGACCTCTCACTAGAAGCAAAACTATCAATAAACATGAGTAATTAATGCCACAGGGTAAATTTTTACCATGGTAATTTTTCTGGGAAGAAAGAATCATTAGCATTTCAATACTAATGGAAACAAAATAAGAAAAGTCTGTTATCAAAGAATTTATTGGCCTCAGGCACTCAGGAGGATGAGTGGTCAAATAACCTTCTCAGTGGCAGCCTGCCAGGCTTCTGTCCTGAGGCATTAGGGGGGAGCAGAGGTGGGGGTGATTACACTTGCAAATTCAAAGAACTGCAGCAGTTTTCATAGAGAAGGAAATAAGCCAGAAGAGCAAACTATTTTTGTAAAAATGGCAGCTGAGAAAAAACTTTATATCAGTATGTTTTTACTGAAAATGCACAGTTTAATATTCAAAATTTTCAAATTCTTTTGCGTGGATTGTTAAATTCTGCTTGGAAATTAAGGCATGACGGAAACTTGGAATACAGAAGGGAAAAAACATGGAGTCTGGAGTGAGAAATATCTGGGATGAAATCCTGTTTTCACCAAGTTCCAGATACAGGACCTTGGCAGAGTACGGCCCCTCCACATACTCAGTTTTACCCAGCTGTAAAGGATGAGACAAGTGTTTTTACAGCGGCCACTTTTAGCACTTTCCCCTTCTTCATGTAAATTCATGTTTCCATCTAGTATACTTTTTCTTGTTACTTAAAAATTTATCTCTTCAGGTGCAAGTCTGGTGATTGTGAATATCCTTAGCTTTTTTTTTTTTTTTTTTTTTTGGTTGTTCTGAAAAACCTTTAGTTTCTTTCTATTTTCATAACAGGCTTATTGAAGTTTAATTTACCTACCATAAAATCCAGCCATTTGCCTTAATTTTTAAAGAATATTTTTCTGCATATAATATTCTAGGTTGACAGGATACTTTTTTCCTTTTAGAACTTTCAAGATGTTTTACCATTATATTCTGACTAGCATGGTTTCTGACAAGAAATTTGCTTCCCTTTTAATTTTTGCTTCTCTGATTGTACTGTGTGTTTTTCATTTGCTGCTTTTAACATTTTCCTTATATTGTTGTTTTCAGAAATTTGTGTTTAATGTGCCATTGTGTGCTTTTCTTGTTTTTTCTTTTCTCCTGCTGGGAGTTCTTTCAGCCTTTTGGTTCAATGACTTTATAGTTGTCATCAAGTTTTGGTCATTGTTTCTTAAAATAGTTTTGTATTCTCCTATTTTTCTGAGATTCCAATTACAGGCATATTCAACTACTTGAAATTGTTCCATTGAGTCTGTTCATTTTCTGTGTCTTTTCCCCTCTTTGTGTTCTTCACTTTATTTCATTTTTATTGTGTTTCCAACCTCACTGATTATTTTCTAGTGTCTAATTTGCTATTAATCCCATCCAGTGACTTTCATGTTGTATTTTTCATGTCTAGAAGTTCCATTTAGTTATTTTTATATCTTCTATTTCTCTTATGTTTATATTTTTCTTCATAATCTTGAATATATTCAACATATACCTAATTCCATCATTTTTCTCATTCTTGATTTTTGTTCCTATTTTCTAATTTTTCTTCTGATTATGTGTCACACTTTTCTTCTTTTTTCATGTCTATTATTTTTGGATTGGATGTTGGGCATTGTAAAAGTTATGTTATTGAGTTTTGATGCCTTCCTCTTTGAACTTGGGACTTTGTCCTATGAGGCAGCTAAGTTACTTTCAGCTTATATTTAAGCTTTTGAGAACTGGTTTCAAATTTTATTGGGGCTGGTAGGGGTAATTTAGCCCTACTGCTAATGCATGATCCTCCTGAGATCTTCAGAAAAGTCATGGGTATTCATGAGTACTCTTCACTCTAGCTGGCCAAAGCTCAGATGTCTCCCATCTTGTATGAGGTCTGATAATTTTTCGGTTTACAACTCCTTACATGTTTTTATTGCCCTGTCTTGTATGTTTTTACTTGTTATTGCCCTCCTTACATGTTTTTATTGTCCTTTTTGTGTGTGGCTTAGATGTCAGAATGCACTAATGGGGACCCAGATTTATAGGATGTTTTTATTTTCTGCAAAGTTCTTCTTATTTGTAACTTTGCCCTGCTACCTGAAGCTGCCTCAGGCTCATTGACCCCAACTTCTTTTCTCCTCAACTAAACAAGACTCCCTACTCTGTGTGGGATCTTCTACTCTGCACAATGGCCCACACAGTATCTCCAGGCAGAGAGCTGAGGAGTTCGTAGGGCTCACTATGTTTGTTTTCCTTCCCTCAGGTTCATAGTTCTGCACTATTTGCCTACTGTATGAAAATACTTTTTTCATGTTTTGTTAAATTTCCTAGTTATTTTGGTGGAAAGTTGAGCATTGGCCTAGTACACCATTATATCCAGAGGCAGAAGTCAAGACAGATGCTGCTTTAAGATAATATGTAATTGGTCCAAGAATAGACAAACAGACCAATAGAACAAAATAGAGGAGAAGAAACAGGTCCACACATGTACAGTTTTCTGACTTACAACTTAAGTTCTACTGAAAATCAGTGGGGGTAAAGGAAGATCTTTGAAATATTTGATATAGAAAAAAATTAACCTTGGCCCCTACCTCACACTGTACCTAAAAATTATTTGGAGATGGAGCATAGACATATATGTGAAAGGTAAAATGATAAAGCTCCTGGAAGAAACGAAGGGTGAAAATATCATCATAATTTTCAGGTAGACAAAAATTTCTTAAATAAGACATAAGAAAAAACTATGAAAGAAAAGCTGGTAATTTTTTTTCATGAAAATCATAACAAATGATAAAATTAAGAGAGTGTAGAGGTAAACCACAGACTTATAGATGATATTTGCCATACATATTTTAAAAAATAACTCACAACTGGAATATGTAATGAACCCCTTGAAATCAATAATAAAAAAGAGAACAACAACCCAAGTCTTAAAAAGATAAAAGTATTGAATAGGCTATTTACAAAGAAGATACCCAAATGGCTAATACACATTTGGTTTTTTGTTTTTTTTTTTAAATTTCTTTATCTTTAGAGGGGAAGGGTAGAAGAGAGGGAGAGGGGGAGAAATATCAATGTAGGGTTGCCTCTCGTGTGTCCCCTGCTGGGAACTGGCCTGCAACCCAGGCATGTGCCCTGACTGGGAATCGAACTGCGATCCTCTGGTTCGCAGGCCCGCGCTCAATCCACTGAGCTACACCAGCCAGGGCTGCTAATACACATTTGTAAAAGAGTTCAATGTCACTATCTTTCAGGTAAAGTCAAATTAAGACCAGAAAGAATGAGCTATCACCTCATACACATCTAATTTTAGAATGGTTAAAACTTTCAAAAGTAACAAGTTCAAGACTTGGTGAAGATATACAGAAACTAAAAGTCTTATACATCACTTATGGGAGTATAAACTTATACAAATATTTAGAAAATAATTTTTCAGCATATGCTAAAGCTAAACAAACATATGCTGTATGACTGGGCAACTTAGCTCCTGGGATATGCCCAAGAGAAACAAATGCATATGTCCAGTAAAAGATATTCATGAGCATAGCTATAGCAGCATTTTCCATAATAGTTCCAAATTGTAGGCAACCTGAATATTAATCAACAGTAGAATGGATAAGAAATTATGGTATGGTCATATCTGGAATACTAAACAAAAGTTACAAATAATTTACTTCATGAAATAACATGGGTGAATCTATAGTTATGAAATTGAGCAAAAGACCCAGACACAAAACATTACACTATGTATGATTATGTTTTTATATAAAGTGCAGGCAAAACTACTCTATGGTGATAGACTTCAGAATATCTCTCGGGAGGTATTAAGTGGAATAGTGCATAAGGGAGCCTTTATGGGGTATTGTAAATGTCTATGTCTTCATCTTGATGGCAATTACACATGTAACAATCCATGGATCTATACACTTTAGATTTGTGCAGTTTACTGTATGTAAATTATAACCAACTAAAAAAGAAAATCTTGTAGTTATAACAACATGTATAAAACTAATGATGTGATCATTATTTTTGACTTCCATATTTTCTGCTGGTAATTCACAATATATAAATAAAATTTGTTGTTTGGAGGGAGTATTAGGGAAGTGGCAAAGGAGAAAGCATCAGGAATTAGTCTCCCCACCTAGACAATTACACTGGCAGAATCTGTCTGCTGCAACTGTTTTGGAACTCTGGAGTCTGTTGAAAGTTTGCAACTTCCAGGGAAAACATGGACAGTAAATTGCTGTTAATTTTGGTGTGTTTCAGCTCTTAGCACAATAGCAGTGACCTAATTCCCACCTCTCCACCATGTGGCAGACAGCTGTGCATGTGTTCCTGGGGCAGCTTATACATTGTGTGTGGGAGACAGGGTGGGCAACGGTGATCCTGTCCTCCAAACATAGAGGGCTTTGATATGGTTGCTGCTTCTGATCACAGAGGTGCAGACAAAAAGATGAGAATACATTGTCGTTGCAACACCTCAGTTGTTGAAAGATGTACCCCTTCTGGCTGAAGTGACTTGCAGGGGATTAAAGGGCCAGCACCATTTCCTCCTGTCATTTGTATGCTTTTCCTCTTTGGGAAACCAAATATTAAAAACTAGGACACTTCAAAACAACTGTATATATGGAGAAAATTAAAAAGTGGTGATTTTTGCCCTGGGAAAGGCTCAGAAAACATCTAAGAAGACATTAAATTTACACTTTATTCTGATCCTTGTCACAAATACAGCCTAAAACAAATAAACAAAACACTCCCATGATAAACGAAACAATAACAAAAATGAGCAAACCCTGGGGAAGGGGAATAATCTGATTTCCAGAGTAATCATATTATTATATTTAAATGTCCATTGTTTAACAAAACATCCCAAAGCATAGAAAGAAACAGGGAAGGTATGTCCCAGTCAAAGGAAAAAAATAAGCTACCAGAAACTGTCCCTGAAAAAAGACCTAATGACAGACATATTAGACAAAGACTTTAAAACAACTGTCTTAACTATGCTCAAAGAACTAAAGAAATATGCGGGGGAAATCATGAAAATAATGTATGAACAAATTGAAAACATCAATAAAGAGATAGAAAACCTAAAATAAACTAAAAATATATTCTCGAGATAAAAAGTGCAATACCTGAAATTAAAAATTCACTACAGAAATTTAAAGGCAGATGTGAGCAGGTAGAAGAACCATCAACTTGAAGATAGGACAATGGAAAATATTGCAGCTGAGGAACAGAAAAAAAGATGAAGGAAATGTGAATAGGGTCTTAGAGATTTGTGGGACCCTATCAAGTGAACCAACATATACATTTATAGGGGACCGTTCCATGTGGTGTGGGGAATGTAGCCCAGCCCCTGATTCAGAAAACCGATGGGGAGCAAGTCAGCACACAGGACCCACACCCATGGATAGGTTCTCACGTGGGCAATCAGGCCTGCATTGTACCTAGGCTGCTTTTAGGCTTGCTTTTGCTAAACCCCCTCACCCTGAATTGAGGCAGCAAATGTTTACTGCATATCTTTAAAGTAACTTCCTAAAGTCTGTGCTAAACTTCCCAAGTATGGAGTGTAACCAGTTCAACCACTTTTCCCCTTGATCTGCAACATCCTTCTCTTTGAAGTAATTGGCAACATTCTTTCCATCGTTACCTGTAAAAGGTAATCACCTACAGTGAACCTGTGCATAGTAAACCAGGACCATCCTTGATGTAATGTACCCAGAAAAGCAATAAAAACCTGTCCAGGAAGGGGTTGGGGCCCTCTCTCTCACTTAGTGGCCATGCTGTCCTTTTTTCTCCGCAGGACTTCTGTAGTCCATGTGAATTTGCTCGTTGCAGCCACAACACACTGACCCCACAGGCTGGGGTCCACATCATGCATTATGGGAATCCTAGAAGGAGCAGAGAGAGAAAGTAATAGAGAGAATATAGAAAGAAATTCTGACTTAAAACTTTCCAAATTTTATGAAAGAAACAAACATCCAAGAACCTCAACAAATCTAAGTAAGATGAACTTAAAGAGACCCACACTGAGAAACATTATGATCATTCAAAAAACAAAGATAGTATCTTGAAAGCAGCAAGAGAGAAGCACATCATTACATACAAGGATTATCAATAACATTATCAACAGATTTCTCATCAGAAGATATGGAGGCCAAAAGAGGGTAGTCAGTACATTCAAAGGGCTAAAAGAAAATACTGTCAACTGAGAATTCTATATTGGCAAAATTGTTTGCAAAAGTAAGAAAAAGGTTAAGACATTCTCAGATAAACAAAAGCTAAGGGTGTTGGTAACCACTAGACCTGCCCTACAAGAAATGCTTAAGGGAGCACTGCAAAGAGAAATGAAAGAACACTAAGTAGATTCTTGAAGTTGAATGGAGAACTAAAGGTACCAATAAAGGTAGATACATGGACAATTATAAGAGCCAGTATTATTGTAACAATGGTTTGTAACTGGACTTTTTGTATGATTTAAGAGACTAGTGCATTTAGAGATAAATAAAAAACAACCCAGTTATCAGTGTAAATGCTGGGATTACTGTACCTTTGGTTTGTGATTCCAAATCTTATTTTTTACACAATTTAGAACAGAAATGCATTTATTATTTTATATTTTTGGACATACAGTTTATAAAAAATGTAGTTTTATGACATCAACGACTAAAAGGGATGGGAACAAAGCTGTAAAGGAGCAGACTTTTATTGAAGTTTTGTTGGTATAAATACAAATTAGCATGTTATAACTTTAGGATGTTAAATGTAAACCCCATGGTAACAACAAAAATTAGCTCCAGAATATACAGAAAAGGAAATGAAAAGGGAATCTAAACATTTGCTTAAAAAATCAACTAAATACAAAAGAAGACAGAAAAGTCCCTTGTTAGTAGTAACTGTTTTAAATGTAAATAGATTAAATTCTCCCATCACAACACAAAGCTTGGTAGAATAGATAAAAATACATGCCCAACTATATGTTGTCTAGAAGAGACTCACCGGAGATCCCAAGACACAACCAGGTAGGAAGTGAAAGGATGGAAAAAAATTTTCCATGCAAGGGCAACCAAAGGAGCAGGAGTGGCTCTATGAACATCAGACAAAATTGACTTTCAATAAAAAGTTTGCAAGAGACAAAGAAGGACATTATATATTAATAAATGGTTTAATATAACAGTAAGATATACCATTATATATTTTTATGTACCTAATAACAATCAAAATATATGAAGCAAAAACTGACAGAATTGAAGGGAGAAATAGTTCCACAATAATATCTAAAGACTTCAATACCCCTCTCTCAATAATGGATAGAACCAGATAAAAAATAATTAAGGAAATAGAAGACAACACAATAAACCAATAAACCACCTAGAATAAAAGACATATACATAACACTACCCAACAACAACATACATATTCTTCTCAAGTGAACATGGGACATTTTCCAGGATAGACCATATTAAGTCCCAGTAGATTTAAATGACTAGACAGCAACAAAGTATCTCTGACCCCAACTGAATAAGGTTAGAAAGGTAACAATGGAAAATTAACAAAATTGTGAAAATCGAACAACACACTTTTAAACAACCAATGGATCAAAGAAGAAATCACAAGAGAAATTAGAAAATATTTAGAGATGACTGAAAATAAAACATACCAAAACTTATGAGACTTAGTAAAAGCAGTGTAAAGGGGGGAATTTATAGCTATAAGTGCTTACGTTAAAAAACAAGAAAGAGGACTTCCGGCCAAGATGGAGACATAGGTGGACACACTGTACCTCCTTGCACAACCAAAATTAAGGGCAACAAATATTTAGAAACAAGAAAACAATCGGAACTGATAGAAAATTGAACTGTACGGAAGTCCAACAACCATTCATCCAGACTGGTAAGAGGGGCGGAGTCACGGCAGGAAAAAGTGGAGGTGTGGACCCAGGAACGCAAGCAGCAGCGGCTGGCAGTTCCCAGGTGTGCAGGCGGCAGCTAGCAGACCCCAGGCGCACAGGCGGTAGCTAGTGGACCTGGGGCATGGGGTGGCAACGGTGCAGACCCAGTGAGGCCGCGCAAGGCAGCTGGCTGCCCAGGTGGTCCCACATTCACACGCAGATAATCCAGGTGAAGGGGAAGTGGCAGAAGGAACTGGAATCCGAGAGAGAGGGAGCAAAGGCCATTGTTCCCTCTCGGACCTTGCCCCCACACAGTACCCAGCAACTGGGCTGCCCCGCACTGGGGAACACATAAGGCTCTGCCCCTCACTACGTAACAGCCTCGACCAGACCAAAACAAACAAACAAACAAACAAACAAAACCCCAAAAAACAAACCCAAAAATGGCTCCAACAGGAGAACAAATCAAAGCCTCAGAGCTAATTCATCTAAGCGACCAAAAGACAGCCACCCTATCAGATGCACAGTTCAAAGCCCTGGTGATCAGGATGCTCACAGAATTGGTTGATTTTGCTCACAAATTAGATGAACAAATGCAGGCTACAATAAGTGAAATGAAGGAAAATGCACAGGGAACCAATAGAGATGAGAGGAAAACTGGGACTCAAATCAATGGGGTGGACCAGAAGGGAGAAACAAACAACCAAACAGAAAACAAGGAAGAAACAAGAATTCAAAAAAATGAGGAGAGGCTTAGGAACCTCCAGAACATCTTTAAATGTCCCAACATCCAAATTATAGGGGTACCAGAAGGGGAAGAAGAAGAGCAACAAGTGGAAAACTTATTTGAACAAACAATAAAAAAGAACTTCCCCAACCTGGCAAAGGAAATAAACTACCAGGAAGTCCAGGAAGCTCAGAGAGTCCCAAAGAAGTTGGGCCCAAGGAGGAACACACCAAGGCACATTGTAATTACATTAGCTAAGATTAAAATGAAGGAGAGAATTCTAGAAGCAGTAAGGGATAAGGGGACAGTCACCTACAAAGGAGTTCCCATCAGACTGTCAGCTGATTTCTCAAAAGATACCTTCCAGGCAAGAAGGGGCTGGAGAGAAGTATTCCAAGTCATGAAAGTCAAGGACCTACATGCAAGATTGCTCTATCCAGCAAAGCTTTCATTTAGAATGGAAGGGAAGATAAAGTGCTTCTCAAATAAGGTCAAGTTAAAGGAGTTCATCATCACCAAGCCCTTATTCTATGAAATGTTAAAGGAACTTATCTAAGAAAAAGAAGATAAAAACATGACAGCGAAAAGACAGCAAACTCACAGCTATTAACAACCACACCTAAAACAAAAGCAGACTAAGCAAAGAACTAGAACAGGAACAGAAATGCAGAAATGGAGATCATATGGAGGGTTAGCAACAGCGGAGTGGGTGGAGGAGAGAGGGGGAAAAGGTACAGAGAATAAGTAGCATAGATGGTAGGTAGAAAATAGACAGGGGGAGGGCAAGAATAGTGTGGGAAATGCAGAAGCCAAAGAACTTATGACACATGGACATGAACTAAGGGGGGCAATGTGGGTGGGAGGGGGTGTGCAGGGTGGAGGGGAATGATGGGGGAGAAATGGGACAACTGTAATAGTTGTCAGAAAGATCTCAAAGCAACAACCTAACTTTACAACTTGAGGAACTAATAAAATAAGGACAAACTAAACCCAAAGCAAAAAGAAGGAAGAAAATAATAAAGATTAGGGAAGAGACAAATGAAATAGAGAATAGAAAACAATAGTGAAAAATCAACAAAACTAAAAATTCTTCAAAAAAATTAACAAAATCCACAATCTTTAGCTACACGCACTAAGAGAAAAGGAAACTCAAATTTCTAAAATCAGAAATGGTGCTCATCACCACTAATCATTAGAAAAACACAAATCAAAACTACAATGAGATACCACCTCATACCCATTATAAGATGGCTACTATTAAAAAAAAGAAGAAATGTTGACAAAGATGTGGTGAAATTGGAATCCTTGTATATCACACCTCTGTACTCATCAGCTTCAGAACTCGTCAAACCCTGTAGTGGTCACATTCTGATGATAAAAAATGTTTCAGCACCGGGCACTTGCTTGGGACTCATTGGTTTCGGCACTCATCATGAGTTCTGGAATGAATTAATGATGAATACTGAGGTACCACTATACACTGTTGGTGGGAGTATAAAATGGTACAGCTGCTATGAAAAACAGTATGGTTGTTCCTTAAAAAATTAAAAATAGAAGTTCCATATTATTCAGCAATTCATCTGCTGTGTATATACTCAAAGGAGTTGAAAGCAGAGTCTTGAAAAGATATCTGTACACTTGTGTTCATAGCAGTATTATTCATTGTCACCAAAACATGGAAGTAACTCATGCGTCCATTTACTAATGAATAGCTAAGCAAAATGTGGTATATACATATAACAGGATATTATTCACCTTAAAAAAAGAGGAAATTCTGCAATGTGTTACAATACAAATTAAACTCGAGGATATTTTGCTAAGTGAAGTAAGTCAGTCAGTCACAAAAAGGCAATGCTGTTCTACTTGTATGAGGTACTTAGAGCAGTCGAAATGACAGAGACAAAAGTGTAGTGGTGGCTGCCAGGGCCCTGGGCGAGGGGAAATGAGGAGTTAACTGTTTAGTAGGTGTAGAGTTTAAGCTTTACAAGATGAAAGGAGTTATGGGGACAGAAGGTGGTTGCACAGTAAGGGGAATATGTTTAATACCACTGAAGTGTACACTTAAAAGTGGTTAAGATGGCAAATTTTATGTTATGTGTATTTTACTACAATAAAATAGGGAAATAAAAGCTTTTTGTTCACAATGACTCTTGTTCCTGAATGGAGTAATATTTACTTTTTGAAATTTTATCAGTATATATAATTTCTTCTGTTACTATATTGCCCATTAAATTACTAGTCTTATTTTAAACTCTCCATCTCAGTGATTACTTATTTTATCATTATTTTTAAATCCATCTTCCATGTTTGCCCATTCTATCATCAAATTTCAAAATAAGTTCTACAGAAAATATTTATTCTTTTCTGGAAATATTATGGTTTTGTTGGTTAAATGTCAAAAGATAATATCCTTTTAAGAATATCATGCCAATGTTCTATATCAAACTTTATATTTTTTTAGTACTATCAATGATATTATTGTTTTTTAGCCCCCTTTAAAAAAGATTTTATTTATTTATTGTTAGAGAGAGGGGAAGGGAGGGAGAAAGAGGGAGAGAAACATAAATATGTGGTTGCCTCTCATGTGGCCCCCACTGGGGACCTGGCCCACAACCCAGGCATGTGACCTGACTGGGAATTGCTGGCACTCCATCCACTGAGTCACACAAGCCAGGGCACTAAAAATGTCTTTTAAAAGCTGTTTTCAAATGCCATAAATGTTGGGTACAAACTAGGGCCCAGGTATTTCTGAGAGAAATTGGGCAAATCCTCCTTCATTTGTATCTACTGATACATTTACATCTACTGATTTACTTAAGGTTTGAGGAAGCTCTGAAGAGAAGCCCTGAATTTTTCCTGACATATACAAATACAGCTGATGGACAGGGGTGACCACAACAGAAGCCTAATGATAGGTAAGTAGACCAGAAGCCATTGAGGAAGAACTCCCTATAATTGGAAACATTTTTGAGTATATGAACCAGCCGTAGCAATAGATCTTAAGTAATGGAAAAGAGCGTTGGTTCCAGGTACAAAACAGTAGTTGATAATAGAGGAAATTCCAACCCCGCCCCCTGGTGGTAGGTGTGCATCCTGGGAGACAAGGGTTATGAATGAGAATTGGGAGAGGCGGAAATTACTGATCTCTAAAACACCATGGGGCTGTCTCACTTCCGCTAAACGTGCTTCAGGAGAGTCTCTTTCTTACCTCCAAGGGGTGAAGACATGGACTTTCTGCCTCGAGTGCAATGCAGTGTCCCTTTTGTGGCCTTCAGTTTACAGCTGAATTTCAGCTCCACCAGAACGTGGCATGGCTGAGCACTGCTTCACTGGTTCCTAGGGGTGGTGGTAGTGATAACATCAATAGGAATGGAGTCTCAGCAGGAGTATGACTCTTGTGGAGTCATGAGGGCCTGAGGTTATAGAGTCCCTGCCTGGATGTCCATGGTAATGAGAAAAAGAATGATATAACTAACAGTTCAAGCAATTTCACTTCAGGACCTCTCCAACTGAGCATAACATAGAAAAAGCATTCTCTCTATTTCACAAGAGATAACTTTAATCTCAAGCATCAAGCCAAAGCAGCAGCATTTCAATTTCACTAACAATGGCACATGGCAGTGATGGGAATCAGCTGCCAGTGTGGAGTGGCGCTTCCTTGAGCCACTGTGTCCTGTGTGTGCTGATTCCTGGGTTGGCTGGCCATGGCCTGCAGCCTCCACATTTTGCTTGCTTGCAAAAATTCTGGGTTTTAAGCTACCAAGATTTAGTTGTGAATGGTAATAGATGACACGTGTATTCACATGCTGGCAAAGTTTGAGATTTCTGATGATCTTTCTGAGATTGTGTCTGTATGTGTAATCTAGTTTATATCCGTCCTGTTGTCAGAGTGCTGTTTCTCAAAACAAATCTGATCATGTCAGTCACGCTCAAACTGAAACTCTTCCCTGACTCCACATTGCTCAGCGGTCCACCTCCTCAGTCAGGCTCACCAGACCCTCTGTTATTGATATCATCTTCTGCCCCTCTCCCTACTGTCTAATTATCCTGAAATGGGACTTGGATTCTCACTTTCACTGAGTGTCTCTTATTTCAATGTTTCTACAGGTATTTGGATGTTTTATGCTCTATTTTTATTCTTTTATTGATTACTCTAGAAATTTTAACATATATACTTAACTTACCAAAGTTTGAAGTTAATTAATCATTTATCCTCCTTCCCCTCTCCCCAATACAAGGATCTTAGACAATTTAATTCTGTTCTTTTCCTTCCTTTCCAGAGATATATGCTACTGTTGTCATGTTTTAATTCTATCTTTGAAAAACCCAGCAGACCTTATTACTGTTTTATTCAGTCAAGGTTTGTTTGTAAGTACCCACATACTTAGCATTTTCTTTGTTCTTCATTACTTCTTTTATGCTAGACCTTCCACCTAAGATCACTTCTTACATGAGATCCTATTTTGTCTAAAGCACTTCCTTTATGATTTAATTTAGTGATGGTCTACTAATGGCAATCTTTCCATTTTTTCCTTTCTGAAATGTCTTGATTTCATCATGACCTTTGGAAAGTCTTTTTTAACTGGGCGTAGATTTCTGGGTTGGCCATTTTGTTTCCCCAGCACACTGAGCAGGCCATCCCACTGTCCCCTCGGTGTCTGTGGTTGCTCTGTGTAGTCAATTGTGAGCGTATCTCTTGCTCTTTGACAGCAACCTGCCTTTCCTCTGGCTGCTGGCTCCTTTTAAATTCTTTTTATCTTTGATTTTGCAGTTTTAATATGATGTTGTAGGTGTGGATTTCTTTCTACTTATCCCACTTAAAGTTTGTTGGTAATCTGTAGCTTGATATTTTTACCAGGTCTGGAAAAGTGTTAGCCCCTATCTCTCTCTCTCCACATACTGCCTCTGCCCCATTTTCTGTTTTTCGGGGGGGCTGCTGATTAGATGTGTGTTAGGCTATCCCATGTCACCCTTCATGTTTCTTATCCTCTCAGAGCTTTAGCTCTCTATGATGCTTTTTGCATATATTTTTCAGCTCTATCTTTCTGTTCACTGAAGCTATTAGTACCTGCATCCATTTGACTCTTAAACCCATTTACTGAGTTTCTAATTATAGTTACTATATTTTTCATTTCTAGAAGTTATATTTAGTTCCTTTCCTTATTGGCTTGGTCATTCTTTAAAATTCCTTATTCTTTGCTCATATTTCAAAATTGTCTTTTATTTTTTAATGAATCTGAGATAGAACTGGATGAATCATAATCTTTGCTTCATGGTCACTGCTGTCACGGGACTAGACCTCTTATTTGTGTATGAACATATGTATGTATGTATGTATGTATGTATGTACGTACACACATATTTATGAAAGAATCTGCCCTGGCTGGTGTGGCTCAGTGGATTGAGTGCTGTCCTGTGAACTAAAGGGTCACCAGATCCATTCCCAGTCAGGGCACATGCCTAGGTTGTGGGCCAGGTCCCCAAAAAGGGGCACATGAGAGGCAACCACACACAGATGTTTCTCTCCCTCTCTTTCTCCCTCCCTTCCCATCTGTAAAAAATAAATAAATAAAATCTTAAAAAAATACAAAAGAATCTAATGAAGACCTATAATCCCACCACCTAGCCCAAGAGCTAGAAGAGCTGTGTGCCCCTCCCACTCTGCTTCCACTTGCCAGATTTGTATCATTCCCTTTCTTTTTTGTTTTTATAGTTTTATCAAATATATGTGACCTAAATGTAATGTTTAGTTTTAGTTATTTCTGAACTTTCTGAAAAGAGTTTTATGGTGCATATAATCTTCTGCAACTTTAAGAAAACCTGACTTTCTATTAATAAAGATGTAGACATATTTTTGCATGCTCTATACAATATTCCATTGTGTGACTGTTCCATAATTATTCACCCATTCTTCTGTTAATGGGCATTTTGGTTGTTTCTAGTTTTTTCCCCCCCAACCGCAGTCTTCCTATGCATATTCTTGTATCTGTCTCTTGAGAAACACGAGCAGAAGTTTCCATTGGCTACATAACTAGGGGTGAACTGCTGGGTCATAGGGTATGTAGGGTCAGCCAGTATACACCAGTAGAGCTACTGGCATCCAGTTTGGTTGGCCAGGCATCTGATTGGTCAGCACCCATGTGGTATTGGTTGTTATTATTTTGAATATTATCCTTCAGAGTCTATGAATAACAAACTTTGTAAACTAATGCCAAATTATTAAAAATGGTTGTTCTAATTTATACCTGCACCAGAAATATGTGAGATCTTGTTGATACACATTCTCTACAACATTAGGAATTATCAGATATCTTAATTTTTGCCAATCAAATGGGCGTTAAATTTATGTCTCATTCTGGCCTTGATTTGCATTTTCAGTTTGATAATGAGTTTGAGCATCTCTTTAAGTATATATTACTTCTGGGTATGTCTGTGAAGTTGTTTCTGGATCAGATTAACATTTGAATAAAGCAAATTACCCTCCCTAATATGAGAGGGTATCATCAAATCCTTTGAGGCCTAAATAATGAAAAGGCTGAGTAAGAAAGAATTCTGTCTCTCTTTGCCCAACTGTCTTTGAGCTGGGACATGAATCTTCTGCCTTTGGACTTGGACTTTGACTGGAACCATCTGCTCTCCTGGTTCTCAGGCCTTTGAACTTGGACTACAACTGTATAGCATCAGTTCTCTTGGGTCTTTAGCTTGCCTACTGCAGATCTTGGGACTTCTTAGCTTCCATAATCACGTGAGCCAATTCCTTATAGTAAATCCATACTTGTATTTAATAAGTATGTAAAGTATATTATATTATTATAATTGTATATCTTCACAGTTTTATAATGACATTTATTAAAATATATAATTTTAATAATAAAAATTTACATATATTTCTATATTTAAACTATATACTCACATATTTTAAAAAGAGTTTTAAAAAATTATTTATTTATTTTAGACATAGGGGAAGGGAGGGGGAAAGAGTAGGAGAGGAACATCAATGTGTGCTTGCCTTTCGCACACCCCCTACTGGAGACCTGACCTGGCCCACAACCCAGGCATGTGCTCCAACTGGGAATTGAACCAGTGATCCTTTGGTTTTCAAGCCGGCACTGAATCCACTGAGTGACACCAGCCAGGGCAATATTCACATATTTAAATATATGTATTTATTTAAATGTAAGTTATATAAAATAAATGTATGTATACATAGATATAGATATATATTTACACACATACATATATTTCCTGTTGGTTCTGTTTCTCTGAAGAGCCCTAACACAACTTCTATTAAGAGTTTTGAATTAGACATTTAAGTTTTAAACCTAATTAGAGTTGAGTTTTGTGTATTATGTGAAGTAGACATCCAATTAATAATTTTTATAAATAAATAATTTCCCCTTCTTTTCCACTTATCTGTCATGCCACCTGTGTTATATGTCTAAGTTCCATGTATAACTGTTTTTGAGCTCTCAAGTCTATCATACTGATCACTTTGTCCCTGAATCAGCATCACATGGTCTTAATGCTATCTATAACTTCTTAATAACTCCTGATATCTGATAGGGCAAATCACAACTCTCTGTCCTCTTCTTCAGAAGTGTTGAGGGTAATTAATGAGATCTCTTAGTACTCAGTTTGGAACTTTTACCATTTCAAATTAAATGGTCCCTGGATCCTTCGAAAAATGACTATATTTCAGATTTGGACAGAAAATGTACAAAATGAGTTGAAACATTTTCTTTTGATCTGTAGTCACATGCATTATCCATTGAGCCACTGGCCTGTACCCTTTGAAACATATTCTTATATTAGAAAGTGAGGAAATTACTGATATTTCCAGGGTTGCAAAGGACCCAGTAGATGATTTAATGAGGCTCCCTTTGGTCAAAGATGGGAAAAATACAGCATAAATAGAATAATAATGTCAATAAATTAAAATAGATAAAATATGTGTAAATCCATAAGTTTGTACTTATATTAGAAAAATCCCCCCCCCAAAAAAACCCCTCTGGTTGCCTTTGGGGTACACTAGTAAACAAAATCATTGCAGTTGATCATCTTAATTTGTATTGCGTTAAAAAGACATAATGAAGTACATCTTAAATGTATAGATCTTAATATGTACAATCTAAAGTATAATCTGAAATGTACAGATTGATGAAAATTTACATTTGTATACATGTAACTATTGATCAAAATAAGATATAGAATGGTGCTTCTCAAATCTTAATGTGCATATGCATCAACTGGTAAATTTGTTAAAATTCAGATTCTGATTCAGTAAGGCTGTTGTGGGACCTCAGATCCTGCATTTTTAACAAGTTCCCAGGTGATGCCGATACTGCTGGTCTGTGGGCCACACTCTGAGAGGTAAAAGTATGTTTTATGTTGTAGCATGTAGCATGAGTTTGTTCTTTCTTTTAACAATATTTTAGATTATTTATTTATTTATTATTAGATAGAGGGGAAGGGAAAGAGAGAGGGAGAGAAATATCAATGTGTGGTTACCTCTTACACACCCCCTACTGGGGACGTGGCCCATAACCCTGACTAGCAATCGAACTGGTGACTCTTTGCTTTATAGGCCCTCGCTCAATCCACTGAGCTACACCAACCAGGGCAGTTTGTTCTTTCTTATTGATGCATGATTGCTTTGTATTAATATTTCAACATTTATTCACTTATTTTATAATTGATGGACATTTTTGTTGTTTCCATTTTAGGGTCATCATGAATTAAGTTGCTATGAACATTCTTGTATATATTTTTGGGTAGACATATGCAGTCATTTGGGGGGAGTGTGTATCTATGTTGGGAACTGCCATGCCTGGTTTCAGAAGCTGTAATCCCCCATGGCTAAGGCTAAGTGAAAGACCTTGCGACCATAAGCCACTAAGGAGACAAAGCTTATCTCCCTGGCAGGGGTGCCACCTCTGCTCCTTTTTACTTCACCCTGCCTGGCCCCCAATGCATGATCGGTTAGCCAATGATGGGTAAGATTCCTCAAGGGAGGGATGACCTAAGACATGCATGGTCATGAAGGGGCCCTCAGGGAAGGACTTTGGGGCCTATAGAAAAAGGCGGTGATGGACCCTTGCCCCTCGACTTTGACATAGCCTGAGTCCTCATTCTGTATGCGAGAAGTCTCCTAATCTCTTGGCTGCCTTACTTCCCCTGCCTGACTTAAGCCTGAAACAATGACAGAAGGCGGTGCAGCCCTGTGCTGGAAAGGGTAGGTTCCCAGGTGATCAGGCCTATGAAAGAATACGAAAAATCCTGTGAAACCTGCTTTGCTAAGAATGTCCTCAGATTTTTGATAAGGATCCAAGCATGAAATGAATTTGTTTTCCAAAGTTTTATAGCCCTTTAGCTAACTGACCCTGACTCCAAATAAGCCCTCATAGTTCTTTGTATGTTATCTATTATTTGATTCTTACTGCCTGACAATGATTGATGAGCTCTACCTGTATTCCTGTGCAAATTGAACCCAATAAAAGCTCACTGAGGAACAGGCTCCTGGCCCTTCTCCTTTGAGAGATGGGACACCTTTTGTCCCCAAGCAGATCATGTCTTGGTAGACTTATTCTCATCCATGGCAGATGGAGGGGCCTCTGAGGGTGGAGCCCCCCACATATCTAGTAGTAGAATTGTTGGGTAATTAGGGTAGGTATATATTTAGCTTTAGGAGATACTGTCAAACAGCTTATCAAAGTGGTTGTGCCATTACACTCTTACCAGTATTGTATCAGAATTCTAGTTGTTTCACATTTCACCAATACTTGGTATTGTTCTTTTTAAAATATAGCCATTCTGTTGGTGTGTGGTGGTATTCAACTGAGATTTTCTGACCACTAGGAGATCCTCTTTTGAGAAATGATTACTCAAGTTTTTTCTTGGCTTTTTTTGCTTCTCATTGGTTTGTAGGGATTCCTCATATATTCTGAATATGAGTTCTTAACTGTATACATGTATGCAAATATTTTCCCCAGACTGTAATTTTCATTTTTACTCTCTTAATAGTATCTTTTGATGAACATAAGTAATATAAGTTTAATGTTAACAAAATTCAATTTGTCAGTAGTTTTCTTCAATGTTTAAAAATTGTGTTAAAATACACCTTACATAGAATTTCAATTTTAAATGTATAATTCAGTGGTATTAAATACACTCTTATTTTTGTACAACCATCATTACCATCCATATCCAGAACTCTTTTCCTCTTGCAAAACTGAAACTCTATACCCATTTAAAAATTACTTCCTGTTCCCTTCCTCCCCACAGTCACTGGCTATCACCATTCTACTTTCTGTTTTTATGATTTTGACTAGTCTAAGTTCCTCATATAAGCGGAATAATACAGTATTTGTATTCTTACGGCTGGCTTTTGACTTATCATAAATTTTCCCTCATCTCTAGCAATGTTTTTCAATTTAAAATTTATTTTGTCTGAAATTATGCACTGACCAATGTGGCTCAGTGGATTGGGTGGCAGCCTATGAAGCAAAAGGTCACAGGTTGATTCCCAGTCAGGGCACCTGCCTGTTTTGCAGGCCAGGTCCTCAGCTGAGGGTGTGCAAGAGGCAGCCAATTGATGTATCTCTCACACATCGATGTTTCTCTTCCTCTCTTTCTCCCTCCCTTTCCCTCTCACTAAAAAGAAATGAATATAATCTTTAAAAAAATAAAATTTATTTTTTCTGATATCAGTATAACCACTCTTGCTCTTGCATTGCTGTCTTCTCTTGCGTTTGGTTGTTTTTTTGAGAAGCATTTAAATTCTTTTCTCATTTCCTTTTGTGTATATTCTAGAGATATTTTTTGTGGTTACCATGGGGATTTAATTTAAAACCTAAATTTATAGCATTCTGTTTTGAATTTATACCAGCTTAACTTTAATAGCATAAGAAAACCTCTGTCCCTACCCCTTTTTGTTATTGATATCACAAAATTACATCTTTATCCACAGTGTGTCCTAAAACATAAACTAATAATTCTTTTAAATGCATTAGTATCCTAAATTATGTAGAAAACAAGGTCTGGAGTTATAAACCAAAATTATAGTAAGACTAGCTTTTACATGAATTGGTTTTTTTCTTTAAATGTGTTAGGTCTGTTAAATCGTGCAGAAAACAAATAAAAAACACAGCTACAAATCATTGTTATAATAATACTAGCTTTTGTAACTGCTCTTGTATTTGTCTGATTTGACAGCTTTATTTCTCTGTACAGCTTTGAGTTACTGTCTAGTGTCCTTCTACTTCAACCTGTAGGGCTCCCTTGAGCATTTCTTGCAGGGCAGGTCTGATGGTATAGGATTTTTGGTTGAGAGTTTTTCTTTTCTTCTAACATTTTAAATATATTATTGGCAAATCTTTTGGCCTCTAAAGTTGCTGATAAGAAATATGCTTATAATCTTATTGATGATTCCTTGTATGTAACAATCTCTAGCTACTTTCAAAATTTTCTCTTTGTTTTTCAAAGTTTGATTATAATGTGTCTTAGTGTGGGTCTTTTTGAGTTCATCCTATTTGGAGTTTGTTGAGCTTCTCGGATGTTTACATTCTTGTCTATCATCAAATTTGGGAAAATTCTAGCCAGTTTTTCTTCAAATATTCTCTCTGCCTCTTTCTCTTTCTTGTCTCCTTCTGGGACTCCCACAATACATTGGACCCCTTGGTGGCATTCTGTGAGATGTACATAAAATAGCTCATCAAGAATAATTTATATTAAAAAAGAAGAAAAGTTAAAAATAAAAAAACTAAGTTTCCAATGTAACCAGTAAGTTAAAGAATGAGTAAACCCAAAGAAATGAGAAGAAAATAGATAATAAAAATAAGAGAAAACATCAAGAGATTAGACAAGATACTATTGGGAATTTCAACAAAGCTAAGAAATTGATTCTTGACTAAAATATGGACAAATTTCTGGTAGTGAGAATCAAGAAAAAGAAAGAAAACACAAATAAATATTTCAAAGAAGGGAACAATTACGAAGGAAGCAAAGATGAAAATGATAATAGGAAAATTTTATCAACAACTTTATGGCAATACCTTTGAAAGCTTAGAAAAAATAAACATACTCTTAGAAAAATATAACTTACTAGAACTGACTCAAAAAGAAATTGAAAGCCTAAAATAGTTCTGTTAAAGAAACAAAAGCAGTAGTAAAACAAAAACAAAACAAAAAACTACCCATAAGGAAAACACCAGTTCCAGATGGCTTTACAGATGTTTAACCAAACTTACAAGTATTGAATTATTCCAATCTTATACCAAATTTTACAGAGAAAGGAAAAAGATAATATTTCCCCAACTTATTCTACGAAGTAGAATAACTTAGATACCAAATTCAGGAAAATACCAGGCTTGTTTTATTTATTAATATAGATGAAAATTCTAAAATAAAATATTAGCACATTAAATCCAATGGTATCTGTGAAATAAATCATAAATCTCCTTGAGTGAGTTGGGTTTATCTCAGGAAAGTAAAATTTAATATTAAGAAACTCTCTCAATGTAATTGATCAAAACGGGTTAAAAGAGAAAACCATATGATCATGTCAAAAGATGCACAAAAAGTCATTGATAAAATTCAACATACATTTGATTAAAACTTTTAGTTAGTGAGATATTATAGTGAGATATCTATAGCTGATTTAGTTAGTGAGATATCTACAGCTGATCAACAGAGGTCTACAAAAATCTTGTAAGTATCATCCTAGAGAGGGAATGTCAGAGCATTAAAGTTATGAACAAGACAAACATATCCATCCTTACCACTTCTGTCTAACGTTGTTCTCTTGGACCTGGCCAGAGACCAGGAAAATAAGCTAAAGGCAACAGGATTATTTTATTTCTCTAAATGCGCGCGCACGCGCGCGCGCACACACACACACACAGAGCTATATTATAGTACCTCATAATTCTAACAGTTGAATTCTTGCAGATGTGTTTCTTTTTTTTTTTTTAAGATTTTTATTTATTTATCTTTAGAGGGGAAGGGTAGGAGAGGGGGAGAGGGAGAGAAATATCAATGTACGGTTGCCTCTTGTGTGTCCCATGCTGGGAACTGGCCTGCAACCCAGGCATATGCCCTGACTGGGAATCAAACCGCGATCCTTTGCTTTGCAGGCCCGTGCTCAATCCACTGAGCTACACCAGCCAGGGCAGATGTGTTTCTGCTATTTACTGTTTTTGCTGGTTCTTTTTCTTGGTGCCATGTTTCCTTGTGCGTTTGATGTTATTTGACTGTGTGCCATTCATTTTCTTTGGAACTTTATCTGTGGAAATTATTGAGGCCTGAGATGAAGGTGAATTGTTTTAACAAGGATTTACATTTCCTTCTGCCAGGCATGTGGTACACTATCAGTCTGGGACAATTTTATACTAAATTCTTGATTTGAGGTTTTTCATATCACTTAGGTAGAGTGAATTTGATTGCATGTGGTGTGAGGTCTACCTTGTAGTTATGGATTCTCAGGGGGAGATTCTTCCTCCTTACACTCATTGCTATTGTCAAGGTTTAAAACAGGTAATTTTCCTTGCAACTTCCTAGGTATGGGGATGGGGTGAGTTTTTTTTCTAGTTTACCTGTACATTAGAGTAGAGAGGTCCTATTTGGCTTCTAAATTTTTGCAGGGAGTATTTTCTCAACTTGTGCAGATCCAGTGCTTTATCTTCTTTTCCACATGCCCTGAGAGATCATGAAAACTGAAGTTCAATTTCATCTGTTAGCAAATATACTTGTATCATTTACTTACATTGTGACATAACACACCGTTAAAAAATTCAATAGTTTAAATTAATAAGCATTTATTATTGCTCAGGAGTCCTCGAATTGGCTGGATGGTTCTCATTCAGCTGGTCTCACTTAATCATCTGCAGTCAACCATGGTCAGGAAGACAAGGTCTGTCCAGAAAAAGTTCACTCATTGTCAATATAAGAGACTGGTTTGCGTGACATCAATGCAACGTGGCAGCTGAGGAGAGTGGACTGGAATGCGCATGTGTGAACAATGATGACTTCACTGTACTAGACAGTGAGGGTGGTAGATGCCATCAAATGAGCATGTGTACTGTGTGGCTGTCTCATTTAAAATGACTGAGTGAATAGAGTGACAAATCTGCATCAAATTTTGTGTTAAGCTTGAACATTCCTCTACGGACACTATTTGGATGATTCAGAAGGCTGCAGCTATGGGCAGCTGGTGATTGGCAACTTCATCACAACAACTTGCCTGTTCATGTATCACATCTTGTGCTGAGTTTTTTTGCGAAACATCAAATCATCCAGGTCACTCAGCCCCGCTACATCCCAGATTTGGTGCCCTGCAACTTCTGGCTTTTCTTAAAACTAAAACCTCCTATGAAAGGGGAGAGACTTCAGACCATCAATTGAGATTCAGGAAAATATGACAGGGCAGCTGATGGCCATTGGGAGAACTGTGTGAGGTCCCAAGGTGCCTACTTTGAAGGGGACTGAGGTGTCATTATCCTATGTATAATATTTCTTGTATCTTGTATCTTTAATAAATGTCTCTATTTTTCATATTACATAGCTGGATACCTACTGGACAGACCTGCTATATCTCTGTTGCTCTCAGCTGGGCTCTATCACATGTTTGGGGGTCAGATATAGGATGGTCTAAGATGGTCTTGGCTGGAATAGCATGGCTCTCTTGCACCTTGTCTCTCATCCTCCAGCAAGCTATTCCAGGCTTGTTCCCCCAGTGGAAGCAGAAGACCAAGAGTGGAAGTATACAAGCCTCTTATAGTTTAGACTTAGACCTGGCACACCATGACTTCTTCCATATTCTATTGGCCAAAGCAAGTCACAGTTCATTCAGATTCAAGGGGGGTGTGGCGGATATAGAGTCCACCTCTTGATAAAGGGAGTTGCAAAGTCATGTGGTAAAGGACATGGGTTCAAGGAGAAGTAAATTGGTGCCATTTTTGCAATCAATATATCACAACCCCTAGGCTAAATAAAGTTGGCTTCAGTGCTCTGCTTACCTCTCTAGTTCTGCCTTCACTTAAATTTTAGCTGGAATATTTTTTTCCAGCTTATTGATGCATTTAAGAAGATTTAAAAATATATTTTATCTATCTTTAAAAAATTATTTATCATGTTTTCAGTGAGAGGATCAACCAAGCACCTAGTCTGCTACACTGCTTGATTGACATTTTGATGAGTTTCTGTATCTGCACATGTGTGGCTCTCTAATTCTCTCTCCAATCTTTGAGGCTCTATTCAAATGTCTCTTTAATGCTTCTTTACCTCTTTGATTGCCCCTCTTCATCTAGACAGAGCTGTTGTTGACTGTAGACTCAAAGTATTTTGTGCTCATCTCTATTAAGTCATAGAATTCCTAATATAGCTATCACAGTTTGTGGAGAGTAGGGATCTTTGCTAAAAAAATTATTAGGAATTTCAAGACAGTGACAGCAGAGCCTTAAACCAAGAGTAGGGACCTTTTAAAGCTCAGGCTCTGTGTGACTGCACAGCCCAGACTCCCATGACGCTGGCTCTGACAGTAATTATTGTTTTACATCTCCATCTCCCTTCTGCATCCCTGGATGGGTGTGAGGAACACTTTCCGAGGCAAACTTGTCTGTTTAATGGTTATGCCCCAACACACTAGCAGAGTGCCAGGTGTACAATCAGTAAATGATTGTTGAATGAACAAATAAAAACTACACTATGATCTCAAACACATCAACTCTTTGATAACAGCTTTATGAAAAAAGTAGAAAATCATATTAAATGTCCCTCTCCAGTTTAAGATGCTTCCCAATTTCAGTTAACAAAATTTACATCTTAGAACGGAGAAAGCATGGGGGTGCTTTTTAGCACCCTTCATGATCGCTATTCTTATGCTTCGCGGGAAGTGAGATGCTTCTTTCAGTTCTAAAGTGGGTTCCCGGGACCAACTTTCTGTCTTATTTTCTCCTGTATCTGCTCTTGGCTGATCCCTGGGTTGGGAATTATCTATGACCTTAGCTCATGACCGAAAAGTCTTGGTTGAACTGGTCTGCTGGGCAGCAAGATCGGTGGATGACCAGTCTGCCAGTCTCGCACCAGACTGCTAGGTTTCTTTTGGTAAGGGCTCTGCAAACTCCATTATGTCATTTATGGCATGTGTTCTTTAGACATCTCCTTGGAGAAAGGAGAGAGGGCTTGGCTCCCTCTTTTGGGCCTGTGACTTCTACTTTCGGTGCCTCGATTTCCCCCTTTATACCAGGAGGAGAGCCAGTGACCACAAAGTGGTTCGCGGAGAAAGGAATTGCTGGGTGAATGTTAAATCAGAACTACTTCAAGGTCTGCTTGTAGAGAGGAAGACAGTCTCCCAAACCCACACTTCACCACCCCAAAGCTTTCAAGATCAGAAAAGGTGAAGGAAGGGAGAGAGGAACAAGGCTTCAAGGACGCACGCTATTCTCCACCCCAACTTTGGGTGCATGAGGTAGTGTTCCCTCACACCCACCGTGGGAAATCAGAATCCGGAGCCAAACCCTTCCCCACGTCTTCAGCCCCTCCCCCTGCGGCTTCCCCAGTGCGGCCCCCTCCCCCCCATTACAGCATCGCTCTGGGCGCCAAGACGGATTCCAGCCAGGGACTGCTGCAGTCAGCTTTCCTCCTCCTCTCCTGGCTCCCGCAGCCTGGGTCCAGGCTCTGCAGCCTCTGCCTGTGCTTCGGACAGTCCCCTTTCCCTCCTCCACCCTGCCCCCGCCTTGACACAACCCCTGGCTCAGGGCCTAGAGGTGGGCGGACAGCGTGGGCACAGGTGGGGGCCCCAGCAAACTCGGCAGGTATAGCGGGGTTCTCCCTCCACACCGGGGATGCCTCGGCGGTGCGGGCTGTGGGTGGGTGGAGGGGTGCCCGTCAGCGGCGCGGAGGCCAGGCACAGCGCCCCACACTGGCGGGGGCTGGGGCAGAGGAAGGGGCTCCTTGAACCGAGGCCAGCGGCTGGAGTCGGGCAGCTGACCGGGAAAAGCTGAGGGAGAGACTCCTAGGGGATATGCGTGGGGGGCTGTATGTGACATTCAGGGTGTGACTGCCTCCGTGGGGCGCGAAACCGTGTCTGTGAGACTGGGCGACCGTCTCCCAACAGCCCCGCCACTGGCCTTCAGTCCCTGAGCCTAGGTCGACCGTGCGTGGCCGTGACACTGTGCACCTGGTCCTGGGCCCCCGGCAGACACAAATCCGGTGGTGCCCCAGCCGGGCCTCCCCAGCGCTGTCGCTGAGCGAGGCGTGCACTCCGCGGAGACCCCGGCGGCCGCCGGCTGCGACCTCGTCTCTCTTGGGTCCGGTGCGGGGGCGGGGAGCTCTGTACCCCTCCTTCTCCCGGCTCCGGCTCCGCTGCCCTGCGTGGGGGCGGGGGCGGGGGCGGAGCGCGCGGGCGGGATCCCCCCCCCCCCCCCCCGCCTCCCCTTCCTGGTCCCCGGGAAATCCAGCCTCCGTGGCTTGGCCGCCTCCCGCTCCCGCGCCCGCTGCCGCTCGGCGCTCGCTCGGGGCTCCGCAGTGCCGGGCCCGTCCCTGACCGCCTGCCCACCACCGCAGCGCCCCCAGCCCGGGCCGCCGGCACCATGTAACCCGGCCGGAGCCCGAGCCGGGCCAGGTAAGCGGCGGGGAGGGGTGGGGACGGGCCGTGCTCGCCGCGCCCTCTGCAGCGCCCCCCATCCACGGCCTGGCTGCCGCCCCGGCACCGCCCACGCCCCGGGCTCCGGCGGCCTCTGCTCACCGGCCTCTGCTCACCGCCCGGAGAGGGGCGAGGGCTGGGCCTCCTCTGCTGCCCCTGCCCCCGCCCTCGCCACAGCCTGTCGGCCAGCGGGCCTGACCCGAGGGTCGGGTGGAGGGACCACGCGGAGCGAGGACCGGCTGTCCCAGGTGGCGCCCCGGGGGTTGGCCAGACCCCGCGCGGCCAGGCCGGGAAGACGCTTGGGTCTGGGAGCGAGTAGCCAGCTGGGTTGTGGGGGGAAGTGATGGTGTTGGGGAGATCCGGAGAGAAGTTTCCTCTGCAGGTGTGTGAGTGTGAGTGCGTGTCACTTTGTGGTGAGTGTGTATGTCACCGTGTGGGTCTGTGCGTGCTTGTGTGTGCCAGTGAGTGTATGCAGTGAGTGTGTGTGTCATCGTGGGCGAGTGTGTGTGCATGTCAGTGGGTGTATGCAGTGTGAGTGTGGAGGATGTTACTGTGTTTGTGTCTGTGGACATGTATGTTAGTGTGTGTATGTATGTGTGTGCCGCTGTGACTGTGTGTCTGAGTGGATATAGGTATCTGTGGCCCGTATGAGTGTATGTGTGTGTGTGTGTGTGTTGGGTGTACGAGAATATATCTGAGCAGGGTTCACTCTGAGTCACCCATATCTGGCCTTCATTCCCTCCCCACTCCCTCAGGGGATTCATGGTGGTTGGGGCACATGGGACAGGGAGATCAGACTTTTCAGAGGTCAGATCATCCCCTCTCACCAAGGACTCTCCTCTTCCCCACTGCCCCCTTCCCCCTCAGGCAAGAGCGGCATTGCACTCCCCACCTTGGTCCCCACCTTCACCTACCTCAGGGGGTACTTTCTGTGAAGCTCTGGTTGTGTCCTTGCTGCATGCTGGGGCCCCTGGTGACGGTGAGGCTTCAGGTGAGCTATAGAGCGTGTGCTTCTTCTTGGGGCCTGAGAACTTGTGTCATCTCAGTAATGTGTCACCAAGGGACCTTCAGAACCAGGAACTGAAGAGGCCAGGTGGAAGCTTCTGCCCTGTTCTTAGTCATCAGAGCAGGTGGATGTCCTCCACACTTTCAAGCCCTAAATTTCCAAGTTCTGGGTCATTGGTTCAGCCTACTGGCCCTAGGTGGGTCTGTACTGAAGCTCTTTGAAATAATAATAATAATAATAATAATAATAACAATAACAATAACAACAGCAGCAGCAGCAGCAGCAGTGCCTTTTTATCAGTCCAGGGCTTTTGAAAAATGCCCCCCTTTCAACTCTTTCTTCTTATTTCCCAAAAGCTCTGGGAAGCAGACAGGCCAGGTTAAGCCCTATGAAATTGCCAATCTTCAACTGTTTCTGTTTTAAAAAAAATTTTTTTTACCTACAAAAAGAGCAATTTCATGTGGTTCAGCCTATTATAATGCCAATTTATAGAGGAGGATGTTGAGGCTCAGGGTTGAATTGCATTTGCCACAATCCCACACTGCTAGTCAGTGGTACAGAAAGGGTCCAGCCGAGGTCTTTTGGTGACTCAAAGAGCTGTTTTGGGCCACCGTTAGACGTTGGTACTCCCTGCTGTGCTCTCTCTGACCCTGGGGACATTGCCCTCCACCTTTGCCCAGCATTCCCTGAGTGCTGGGGCTACTTCTGCACCCAGCTACCGAAGCCTAAAAGGAAGAGAGGGGGAGAAGAGAGGAGGGAGGGGAGGGAGAGGCTTCGTGAGTTGGCAGTGAATCAGGGTCTAAAAAGAGAGCTGGGAGGGCTAGGATAGCAGGTGTTTCTAAAAGGAACATGAACATAGGATGAACATCCTCAGATACCCTCCCCACAAGCCTGGCCCCTATGGCCCCACTGATCTGACAGGCAGTGCCCACTGCATTTTATGCCAGGGGGCTCATGTCCAAGAATTGAGCTTGTACGTGGTTGCAAAATGATTGTTAGGGGAGGAATCTTAGAATTAACTTAGTCCAATCTCTTAATTATAAAGTAAAGACACTGAAGCCCAGAGAAGGGTGGGAACTTGCCCAAGGTCACAGAGCAAGTTTGTGGGTTCCTGGTTGGTCCTAGCCCAGGAACTTTATAAACTTCCATGTTGCTTTCTATTCCTGGAAACCCCTTCCTCCTTCCTATGCCCATCAGAACTGAGCAGAGATTTAGGGAGAAAAGTTAAAAGACTCAATAAACCCAAGACTATAGATCCTTCAAGTTGGGACCCTTTCCAAAGAGAGGGAGCTACAGATGTTTCTGGAGGTAGGGATTCCTAGCCATGTCCACCACCAATGTAGGCCATGAGCTTGTCTTGATTCCTGCTGGTGACAGCTAGAGCTGCTGCAAGCCAGACTCCCAGACTTTCTCCTATGACAGTGCCTGCTTTCTGCGGCTTTCATCTCTCCAGCTGATGTTGGGGCTTGAGCTGGCTGAATTCCATTTCCTTTCATCCCACCAGTTTCTGATACATTTTGCCTGACATAGCTGGCCTGACAATTCCTTACTTTATGGGTTCTTATTGGGTAAAGAAACTTCTGGGGCTTGTCTTATTTTGGAAAGGTCTATAGTTACCTTTAAACCCTTTCTAATTAAACCTTCCAGGAATAGAAAGTGAGTGGTAATGATAATTGTTCCCATTTTACAGATGGGAAGACTGAAATTTAGAGAGGGGCCTCTTGTTTGGTTGGTTTACTCTTAATCTACTAAGATCAGTTAGAAGAGGTTCTTGGAGTTAGGGGACAAAGGGAGTGAGTGACAACAGAAGTGTTTGTCTAGAGGAGCTCATGCAGACCCCTTCTAGTTTCTTTCCATCTCCATGATCAGGAAACCTTTCCAGAGCCTGATTTCATTCCCACCTGGTGGGTTCAAAGCTTTGTTTTTCAGTGGGGGTTGGAAGAACAGCTGTGTACCCTCCACTACACAAGAATTTGTCTTGATTCTCTCTTTACTCGCCCTCCTTCCAGTCTGAAGGCTGCTGGCTCAGCGGGCCTCCTGCTGTCTGGGGAGTCTGGGTTTGAGATGGGGTGAGGCAGTGGCACCATCGTTATGGTAACGGGTTGCCAGCTCATTGTTGCTAATAACTTGTCAAGTCCCTGGGCTCAAATGCTGCATGCCTTCCCACCAGCCCTTCTCCCCATGTCACAGAAAGAAAAAGTGAGGCTGTGTTGGAGGGGCTTGTGAATAAGGGAGTCTGGGGAGGTGGGTGGCCTTACCCTTGGGGTTGTAGCTGAAGATCCAGGGGAGATCACTTGGGGGTGGTTTACACATTTGATTACATAATTTGTGTATGATTGTCTGGGCTGTTCCATGTCAATACAGTCAGAACATGCTTGATTAAACCTGTACATGATAGATGACACCTGCATGTGCTTTTGCACAGCAGCCCACATGCACACGTGCTTTCAAGCATCAGAACATGCTTGTGTATGAATATTGCCTCTACCATCTGCACATAAGGCACTCAAGAAATCTGGGTTTGTGGGGGTGTCCAGGTATGTGGGTTGGGATCTGATCTTTTTCTGATGCAGCTTCAAAGTGTCTTGTTAACAAAGGGACAGAATAGTCCCAGGGTTCCTTCTTCCTTTCTTCCAGTCAAGAGCTCATAATGGGAGTGTGCTGGGGATGGTGTGGGGTCCCCAAGCTCCCAGATCCCAAAGGCCCCAGCCTTTATGCCCTTTGAGCTCAGGTATCCTCTGCCCACCCTCACTTTATTTTTTTATCCTCTTCTCTTCCTGTGTGTAAATATTAAAGAGCTGAGCCTGCAGGGCTGATGTAGGCATGGGAAGAGAATGAAATTAAAAAGGATTCCCTCACCCCCATCCCAACACCCCCACCCTTCAGTCCCCTGCTCCTGCCTCCTTCCCTCTCCTTTCTCCCCTCCCCATCACTCAGTGCTTCCACATGTCTCTTCCCCCCCCCCCAGTTCAGATGGGAGCTGGTTCCTTCAGAAAAGGGGCTCGCAACAGGGTGTGGGGAGCCACCTCTCTCTGCCTCCCCTCACTACATCTGCCTACAGGGCTGGGAGCCCCCACGTGAGTATTTCTTTTATTTTGGGGGTGGTGGTTAGGAAGGCAAGTGGTGTTTAGAACCAGCTGTGAGTGGCGTTGAGAAGCTCAGGGCTGAAAGGAGGTGGGTGGGGTCCTGTCTCTAGGCTCCCTCCGGGAAGTCTCCTGTCTCGGTTTCTTTTCTCTCTTTGGGCAGAAACTGAAAGGAGGGTTATCAGATGCCTCCGGTGGATGGGAGCAAGTATGGGAGGAGCGGGGGAGAGGGGCTTCTGTCATAAAGAGGGCTGTGGTAAGCCTGCTCCTTTCTGGCGGGCTGGGTTTCTGGCAACGCAGCCCGCAATCCCTGAGAACTGTCCCGAGTGCTGAAAGGGACTCAGAGCGGATTTGGTCCTCTGGAACTGTCCTGGGTCCTGAACGGGGCTGCCTTGGGGCCGATGATGGAAAGGCAGCCGGACAGAGGGCTCACTAGAAAAATTTTCCCAGATAACCCACTTTCTAAGGACAGAATCCCAGGATGGAAACATAGATTTGGGGGTCCTGCCTCTGGCTTTAGGCCTCACAGTTATTCGTGGCATTTGAAAAAGGACTTCTCTTACCCTGTTTTAGTTCCCCCTCCCCTTTCCAAACCACCCTTCGTGTGAAGGTAGAGATGGAGGGTGATGTTGTGACTGTGAGATCTCTTCTCACATAGTCTTCAGTACAATGAGCTTGGGGGCACTAGCACCAGCCTTTCTCCTACTGGGTCCTGGAAGTTCAGGCTCCAGGCAGTTCTGGATTTGGAGAGCTTAGGTTTTGCTGGTTAGGCCTTGGTGGTTAGAGCTTGAAAGTTCAAGGTAATTTCATTGACTGTGTGGCATCCCCCTACCTACCATACTTTGGAATTTTAGACAGGGTACAGTGAAATAGCCTGCAAGCCTTTCTTATGCTCTGCCCACCCCAAGCACAGTTCAGAGCAGCATTTGGGAGAGGTTTTTATTGGGAAAGAAGATTTCCAAGCAGAGGATTTGAGGAGTGGGTGGGGTTGTTCAATGCCATAGAGCAGAGAAGGAGGAGGCTACTGGAGATGAGGCAATGGGAAAAGATGAAGAGCTGGCAGAGGAAAAAATTCAAATTGGGGGATAGGGTCTGGGCTTTGATTTTCAGTTCCCTTGGAAATATTTTCCCCACCAACCTAGGGTCAGGGTCATCTCATTTTTCTGGGCTTATACTGTTTTTGTAACTCTGAAGGGAATAGAGCAAGGAGTTATTTCTCTAGGCCCTTTCCCTTGTCATCCCAGGGGGACAAGAGCCAAATGTCAGCACATGCAGATGAGACTGTGGGGGAACAACAGACAGGAAGGGTTGATGGCAGCTTTGCCTTCCATCCTCAAGAGCACAATCAAATATTCAAATGGGATCCTTCTTTAGGGGAGAGGAAGGAGAGGATTTCCAGATGATGCTGGACAAAATTAGGTGTGGCAGGAAGTTCAGGAAAAGAGAGTGGGTATCTAGGGACCCCAAACTGTACCAGTTCATGCCTTCCAAGATGTGACTTCTAGTTAATAAGGAACCCCTCACCCATCATGTTTTTGATGTAACTCAAGTTGATTCCTCCCATTCCCTAGCAGCTTGGGAGGAGCTGAGTTTTCCTGTGCTGTGGGTGCTGGGTGTGGGTGTAGGTGCCTGTTTGGGGAGGGGAGGTGTTTGTGCTCCACTCAGCTCCCTTGGTTACATAACAGCTTTGATAAGACTTTACTTTGGAGCTACTGCCACTGCCTGAAGCAGTCACCCCTCCACCCCCATGTGCAATGCTGGGTGTCCACCCCCTTCTCCCTGGCCTCTTGGAGAGCCCTGCTATTCATGATCCAGTGTTCCAGCAGCAGCTTTCCTGCTGGGAGGTGTCTTCAGCTTGCTTCCCTGCTTCTGTATTTTAAATGCTTGCTACCCAGCTCCTGTATTTTAAATACTTGCTTCTTTTGTTATATTGAGCCCAGGTCACCCCCTTTACATTTTTAAGCCTCCAGATCTACCATCTCCTTGTCAGGGCCTTTGGGCTGGAGTAGGAGGGGTTCACTGAACATCGTGAAGCTACTCTCTAGGGAAGAAAAAAATCATCTTAGGCGGTGTTAGGGCCTAGAGATAATTTTCTTATTGTTTCTTCCTTTGCTCCAATAACTGTTTTGGAGCCTGGAAACAATGGACAATACCCAGAGGTATTGGGAGGAAGAACTCCGGCCTTGATATTTTATCTTTGTTTTCTCTTTTAGAATTAAAGAGTTGTATATATGGGGGGTGGGGACTGCCTCTTTGGCATATTGTATTAATATTAGAAACAACTTTCTAAATGGAGAAGTGGGAGACTGGGAAGCGTAGAGAGCAAGTGAAAACTTGTGATGCCCCTTGGAAAGAATATGGACTTCTGGCTTTGTGCACAGGATAGAAGACAGAGGCAGGGTTGGATATTCCAGTGCATGTGTTTTTCTGTCTGTGTGTGAGGATGCTCTGTGAATACGTACAAACATATTTATGTATTTGTGTATAACTGTGGACACATATATATCTATATATGTATGCATTCATGTATATATATGACTGTGAAGGCAATTAATTAAGCCTATATGTGTGTTTGTGTGTGGTGCTCACCCAGTGATGCATATGTGTGAGTGTAAGTGTGCATGTGAACATATATGCAGAAATACATGTATGGGAGTACAAATATTCATAATAGCATATGAATATCTATACATAACTTTTGTCTTACATATGAATAAATGTGGCAGAGACAAAGAACAAGAGAGAGAAATTGATTGATTCTGACTAAACATTGAGGTTGTCGAAAAGTTACTTCCCCACAAGCTTAAACTTGATCCACTCTGATGCCTGTGGTTCTTCTTCAGAAAGCAGGTTCCTTGAGGTCTCTCAAATTCTCATGTCATGGAGACCCAATTGTTCCCCACCACCATTCCTGTGAAAGGAGTTTGCTGAGGAGGAACTTAACGCCTTGGGGACAGTTGGATAAGGGAGCCGAGACTAAGGCTGATTAGATGCTATGGAGCTCAGGGGTGTGCATAGGGAAAGAATTTGAGAGCTTGAGCAGTCACATTACTACAGAGTCAAGACTCAAGCAGAACTAGTTGGGTTTAGTGGATGAAAGGGGCAAGGATAGTAGGTAGGCCCAAGTGTATGCATAATGCTCATACATATGGGGCATTGGCAATATGTGTGTAGATGTATATGTGTATATTACTTTTCTATGCCTTAATATGCAAATCTCAAGATAAATGCACTTTCTAACATGCACACACATGAAAAATCTATGGGAATGATATCAACACAGGGATTTGCCAACATGAACATACATGCTAATGAAAATATATTTTACATATATGAACAGAATATGCAAAAATATGCGGGCATATGCTAACACTGGCCTGATTGCAACCCTCGACTGCATTCATGAGCATCTCACTCACCCGGGTTAATAATAGCCTGTAAATACTCCTGTTTCCATCACATGTGGCTCACCCAGTGCATCCATTCATTCAACCAATGTTTACTTTATGCCTGTGATGTGCTACATTCTGTACTGGACATTGGGGATGGTTCTTGACCTCAGGTAACTTACAGTCTAGAGAAGGTAAAAAACCTGGAACCAAGTTAAGGAAGGTAGGAGAACATAAGTGTTCATTAGGGGAAGTGGGGACCAAAGAGGGGTTGGTTATTAGTTCTGGAGTAGGGAATGGCGGGGTTTGGCAAAGGATCTAGAGGAGAGGAGGCCTTCAAGCCACGGTTTGGTTGAACAGGCCTTGTGTTAAACAGGTGAGCAACTGGAGGAAAAGGTATTTCAGTGACAGGAAATATCCCAACTGGTCTCCCTACTTCCACCTTTGCCAGCCCCTTCTCCAGAGATTGTACGCCAAAAAGCAGCCAGAGAAAGATGAGGTCGTGCCTTTCCAATGGGTTTCCATCTCACTCGGAGTGAAATGTGAAGTGCCTCGTGGGGCCTGAATGGCTTAAGTGCTGTGTGTAAAAGCCCCCAGTGTCCTCCCTGGTCTCAGGCACCATCCTTACACAGGTTTCCTTTTGGTTCCACAAAGATGCTGAGCACAGTCCCACCTTGAGGCTCTTGTACTAGCTTTCCCTCAGCCTGAAATGCTCTTCCCCCAGATACCCACATGACTTGCTCCATTACCTCATTCAAGTTTTTGCTCAAAAGTCACTTTTTTGGAGAGGCCAAAATCTATCTTAACTAGTCTTTTGCCATTCTATTCCCTCACCCAACTTTTTTTTTTTTTTTTTTTTAGTTTTAGCACCTACCACCTCCATTATTTCACATATATGTTCATCATCTCTCTTTTTCCACCAGAATATAAACTTGATGATAATGGAAGCTTCATTTGTTTTGTGTACTCCTGTATCCACTGTTGTGTCCAGAGGAGTTTCTGGCTTAGAGTAGGCACTCAATACATAATTGTTAAATAAATACTTTTTGGTGGATCACACTGGTAGCCAGTGAGGAGACTGGATGGAGCTGGGCCAAGATGTGAAGCAGGGGGACTGGTTAAGGACCTGTTGTAGTAGCTTTGGCAAGATGTTAGGATAAGAGTGGCCTGGTGTTGAACACTGGCAGTGGAGGTGGAAAAAAGCAGATGCAATGTACAAGCACACACATGCATGCACACACATGTACACATGGCCAGATCTGTCTTAGTAGGAGAAGGGTTAGGAAGAAAGCAGAAGTGTCTTTATGTGTATGTGGTACATATGTCACGTATGACACCTTCCAGCTAGCCCTGGCTGCAGTCCTCCCCTTTTTTTTTAGATCTTATCACCACCACCCCACATATACTTCTCCCTGTCAGCCAGGTGTAGACAGGTCCTTCTGCTTCTGTTCAGTTAATGATACAGGCTTCCCACTTAGGGAACAGGGAGAGGTATGGAGCAGGATCCTGAACAGTGGGAAGGGTCTTGGGAAGTCAGAGCCACAGAGGCCTATAGACACGTGGAGAGAGGCATGTGGACCCTGAGAAGAGTGCTCAGAGTCAAGGGAGCTCTGGCCCGGCCCAGGCTTCGTGTGGCCAGGTTGGGTGGGAGGCAGGACCGCATACCCAGACTGCATCTACAGTCAAGCCCGCACCTCCTTTGTTCCTCTCCTCCTCTCCCTGCTCCACTCCTGCTCCTCTCTCCTCATGGGGTGGGTGCCTTGACTAAGTATGCGCTTAGTAGGGAGCGAGTGTTCCCCTAGTCTGTGATGTGAATTCAAGTATGGGCAATACTCAGGGAAAGGGGACCCAATTTCTAGAGGACAGGCTGGGAGTTTGGTGATAGGACAGGAAGCTCTCTAAGTCTCAACTTTGGCTGTTTTCCTCTCTCCCAAGAGAGCTTGGAGAATTGAGTTTATGTTTCAGAAACGAGGAACTGAGTTTAGAATCAGCTGCTAGCATGAAGGGACTGAGACTTAGAACATGGGGAAAGCTGGGAGGAAGGTTGATAAGACATGAAGGTAGAAATGGGAGCTGAGGGTCAGCCCCTCCCTGCCATTCGCTGACCTCTGGGAGGAAAGAGGGGGGTCAAAACGTACGATCCTTTTTGAGAGTTCCTTTCCCAGACCTCCAGCACCTGGGTTGCCTTATTCCCAAGAGGCTGGTGCTAGAGCCCCTCGCAGGTTCTGGGGTGTATGGGGGCCTTGTGCCAATCTCCTCTCTCATCTGGACTAGGGCGGGGGCGCTGAAGCCGCTCCCCTCCCACCTGGGCTCTGAGCGTGGGGGTTGGGACTAAACAGCCGCCAGAGCCGCCCACCTGCCCGCAGTGTCATGGCAACGACTCTGCTCACGTGGACGATGAGGAAAGGGAGGAGAAGAGAGGAGAGAAGACATCACGACAGACATAAGGATGGGAGGGGGCTCCTCAGGGTCCTGCGTGCCGGAGCCCCCACCCCTCCAGCTTGGCCTGGCCTTAGCTGCTTTTACTCCAGGCCCCCCAACGCATGGTGGGGCTTGTGCTCCAATCCTAGCCTCCGAGTGTGTGTGTCCTTGGGTGTCCTGAGTGTGATGACCTTGGCCTCCTGTGCCGGTGGCCCGCAGGGTTCTGGGGGAGATGGGGCTTTGGCATGTGAAGAACTCTCCTTCTCTCCCCACCCTGCAAGTCCGGGACGGTGCCTGGGGCTGAGGGGATGAGAGCCCGACCTACTTCTCCATTTTCTCACTATTTTCAAAAGGAAAATGACCCACTTTTCAGCCAATCGGACCGGAGCCTGTTCCCAGGCTGATTGCCTTAGCCCCCCTGCCCAGGCCTCTACCCCATCCTCAGCCTGTTAGCCACGTGCTGGACCCACTTCCTGAGGGAAGCAGGTGCATTTGGGTGGAGGGGTCCTTTTCTGCCATCTGTACCAGTCTGGGGAGGGGTCTGTTCTGAGTGGGACAGGGTGGGCCAGGACCTGACTGATCCTACCCTCAGGTCCACTTTGGGCAGACCCTTCCCTTTGATGGCCACAGTCCTGGGCACTTTGAGTGTCATGTCCACCATCTCCCTACTCCCCCCCGGACTCACCTTGTGGAGGGGCAGTTTGGGCTCTGGGTGGGGTGGGAGAACGGTACCCCTCCTCTCACTGTATTAGTGGATAGTGGTGGGCTGTCATCTCAAGCTGCTCCGTTGCCATGTGGAAAAGGAGAACCTGGGGCATTGAAGACCCATGTCTGTCTGTCTGTCTGTGCCAAAGAACCCTCCTAGAGGTTTCTGTCTATGTCTCTCTTTCCAAGCCCCTCCCCCCCTCTAGGATATTGGTCTGGGCCTCAGAGCCCCCTCCCTCCCTCAGCTATATTGGCCTGGCTGGCTTGGGGGGTGATTAGAGATTTAATTATTTAGTTTCTCCAGCTCAGTAGATTAATTCCATCCATCACAGGCAGACTGAGTCTTCTACCCCTCTCAGGGCTGCCTGGCCAATCCCAGAGGGAGGGAGAATCATTGCTCACCTGGGCCTAGTATTGGATCGGGGAACAATGGATAGAGTTCTTGTTGGGGGAGGGTTTGGTGCATGCTGTTGAGGAGATGTGAGTGCCTGAGTGATGTGAAGTGAAAATGTCTACCTGTTGTATGGGTGGACATGCATGTAAGGTTCTGTGTATGTGGACATGTATGTAAGGTTCTGTGTCTGTGCAGCTTCTGTGTGCACAAGTATCAGTGTCCATTGGAAAAAATTGCACATGCATGTGAACCCTGTAGGAACATCTGTGCACATTATGTGACGGTGACTATGTACGTGGGAACAAATGCTGTGTGAGTCGTATTGGGTGACTCTGCATGGCTGTGTAATCTGCCTCTGGATGAACACGTATGTTCAACTGTGAATAAGAAGTCTTGAGAATATGTATGCCCAAGAGTGAAGAAGGGATGGTAGAGGAGGAGGTTTCCAGAGGCTGAGTTATGAGTCAAGGCTCACTGGGGGGCCACCTGGCCTCGTCACACCAGTTTGGTCAGAGAGACACACAACTTTAGCCTTGCCAGCACTTGGTCTCTTAGGGGTTGGGAGTGTTGGGTTTGGACTGAGACCCACATTCAAACTTCTCTTGGGAAATTTTCTTTACATTTCTAAGCCTCAATTTTCTCATCTATAAAGTGGGAGTAACAGTGGTATCTAATGAAAATTGCAAGGACTAGAGGAAAGAAGTATATCTAAAGTATTGAGCATAATGTCTGCTCAGTTGTAGCCATTCTGAGCCTTAGACGTCTGAGGTTGTCTGGTCTGAAATGTGTTCAGTGCCTGAATCCATCCTTTACCAGCTTCCAAAGTGTCCCTCCCACCTCTGCTTGCATGCCTCCCTGGACAGGATGCTTCCAGCTCCTCGGGGAACCCCCATCACCCTGGACCAGCTCTGCCTGCTGAAGAGTTCTGGTTCAGCTGCAGCAAGTTGTTTCCCTCCTGCCTTCCCCTGTTTCTCCCCTTCTCCCTATGCCCCAGCTGGGGGGTACTACTTCTTCATGGCTCAGTCACTGATCCTGAACTTACTGAGCACCTACTGTATGCCAGCTCTTATCCATACAGAGATAGATCAGATAAAAACTACTTTCAAAGAACTCATGGCCTGCCAATATATACCCTACTGTGTTGAAGTATGGGCTCCCAGCTGAGGTAGCAATGGCTGTGCCCTGGCGTTGATGGGGAGGGCACTCTTAGGGAAGCTTTCTTAGAACACAGGCTCCCTGAACTGCACCAGAAGGCAAAGTTGGGAAGACAGGCCTACCATATAGAAGGATCTCTCAGTTTGTGCTGCCTCTTCTCCCCATGCTCTCTCCCTCTGTGGTCCTGACTTCTGATAAGCCAGAACCCAGAGATGAGAGCAGGGACTAAGATGCCCTGGAGGCTGGGGCAAGATCAGGCAGAGCCAAGGGGTGGAAGGTGCCACCATGTGAACCTAGCAGTCAGCCAACTAACTAGCTGTGAGGGGCTCAGTCCTGTACTTATCTCCTCTATGACAGACCCTGGTGTAGGCAGCTCTTGTTCCCACTCACAGAGAGAGGGCTTATAGGACAGTGTGGTAATTTAGGGGGCAATCCCTAAGATCTGGACTCCTGAGGGAAACCAGACACTTGGGCTAGAAGATAGGAAAAGCCATGGGCCTAGTCTAGATGAGAAGCTGCTGCCCAGTGGAACTTGACATTGGCTTGGGATCCCACCTATTACTCACTGATGGCCCTGGCTGGCTCAGGTCTGGCAGCATCCTGGAAGCCAGGGCAGTGCCAGCCCAAATCTCATCAAATACCGTACACGCAAATAAAAGGCACTAGGGTGCTCAAGTCAGGAGAAGCCAATATATGAAGATACATGTGCCAGTGGCCTTGGGTAAGTCAGTTTCTTTACCCATTGTCACAACTTTAGGAGGTAGGTGTTGTTATCTCTATTTTACAGATGCGAAAATTGAGGTTAGGACAGGTTAAACAAATTGTTCATGGTCATGCTGGTAAGCTGCAATATAATGGTTGGAGGCAGATGATTGTCTTTCCAACATGCAGCAATAAGGTTGCTGGGCCTTCCATTCTAGATCCTTGGAGTTGCAAGAGGGACCCCCAGCCCTGGCTGAAGGGGTCTGCAAATCAAGGGCCTCTCGTTCTCTCAGATGCCACTGTCTTTGGCCACCAGGGGTGCTGGGCTGTCTCTGGCATGCTTGATGTGTGTGTGTGTGTGTGTGTGTGTGTGTGTGTGTGTGTGTGTGTGTTCTTCAAAAGGAGTCCAGGCAAACAGAAATCCATGTTGGATTTCTAATACTGAATCCTCCAGGGACTCCCTGGAGCCTCTGGAGGAAAAGGAGTGGAGGTCCTTTATATGGGCTGTTGGGCACAGGAATAGAGTGGATGAGGATTGCAATTGAAGACTTTCCTTTAGGCAATAGATACTTTTTGAGCATCTGTTAGTGCCAGGCATTGTTTTAGATCCTGAGAACACTGCAGCACACAAGGCATACATAGTCCCTCCTCTCCTGGGGCTTATATTCTGCTATAGGGAGACATACTATAAACATGTAATAGATAAAGAAAATAACTACAAAGAGCAGAAAGTGTTATGAAGGCAATGAAATAGGTGATGCAGAACATACGTGGAGGATAGGGCTCGACTTTAGTGAGTGGTCAGGGAAGGCCTCTCTGAGCTGAGACCCAGAAGATGAGACAGACAAAGCCATGGGAATATCTGGGGCAGAGCGTTCCAGCAGAGAGAACATCAAGTGCAAAGCCCCCTGAAGTGGGATTTTCAAAGAGATTACCGGTACAGTGGGTTAGTCACAGGCTGAGCACTGTCCAATGGGTTCAGGAGATGGATTTAGATTGGGGTCTGCCTAAATGTCTTGAGCGTTTTGGAGCAGTAAGTCGATTTTCTGTGAAATTCTTACCTTACCCCCCAGGAAGAATTGATCAAATAAGGTAAAAAGAGTGTATGAAAGACTCACAACCTCCCTCCTGTTTTGTTTTTCCTTCCTTCTCCATTTTCTGGGGCAGTGAGAGTAGGAGAAGGAGGTTTCTCCCCAGGTCCTAAGGGCTGGGGTTGGGTGCAAGGCATATGGAGTCTTCAACAACAGGGCTGGGTAAGGGAGTTGAGAGAGGCCAAGGGCAAGGTCACCAGCCCAGCGACAGAGATCCTGCAGAAGGCAGCTGGGCAAAGCCAGTGTTGAAATGGTCAAGGGGGCTCAGGCAAAGCTGGATGCAGGAGGAAGTGGGGGATAGGGGCGGAGTGGTTCTCCACGGGCTTGGGAGCATGGGCTACAGGTCAGAGGCTCTGTGTTAAGGCCCCCCAGTGCTACCTCTTTCCCAGTGGGCACACAGTCCCAGCCACCCATAGTGCTGTCAGGACAGGGGTGGAGGGGGAGTGGAGGACTGGACAGAGAAACTGAGACAGAATCCTGCCCATTTTGATTAAGTCAACACAGGAAAAGGGGATGGCTAGGCAAAACCTGAAACTTTGGGGTCCCAAGGACACACACAGTGCATCTACAGGCATGGCAGAGCCCAGGTCTATAGCAGCCGAGTGAGTTCCAGGCCTCACCTGCTGTAAGTTCTGCTGTGTTGGAACTGGTATGGGGATGACCTCATAGGCTCCAGTGTGAAGGGACTAGATGGGCTGATCCCCAGCAAGGGAGCAACTGTACCCCTTTGCTGCCATCTGGACCATCATGTCCAGCTTACAGCTCTCTCTCCCAGACAGCTTTGTGAGGAAGGAGTGAATCGGTTAATACTCGATGTTTGAAATCTTTATCTCTGCCCAAGGCATTGCTTTGTGTCAACCTCTGAAACACTGTTAAACACTCCTGGATCCCTGGTACCTGGGTGTGGATAATCCTGAGTAAGAACTGTTTTTTCTCAGCAGAATACCTTTGGTCTCAGATGGCTGCCCCACAGAGATTAAGTGACCCACCCAGGGACACACTGTAAACCAACGAAAGTCATGAGAATGAAAGTGCATGTAATGAGCCCTACCTTTATTGTGTACTCAGCCTGATACAGTACTAAGGGATTTATATGCTTTACCTCATTAGGCATCATATCATTAGTGCTTTCTGATAGCTCTATTATCACCCCCATTTTACAGATGAGAAAATAAGCTAAGGGAGTGAATCACCTGCCCAAGTACACAGAGCTAGTAAGTGAGGGGAAAGGGACGTGAACCCAGAGAGTCTTCACCAACAACTACTTTGATCCAGGGAGTTTGAGAGTTACCTCGGTGGCAAGAAAGGAAAGTCAACCGTTCTGGCTGGACAGGGCCCTGGGGGAGAGGAAAACGCCCTGACTCCTTCCTTGCAGTCCTTTCCTTCTCTATTTTCCATTCTTTTTCTGGAAGGTAATTGCTTGGGGCAGTGACAACCTCCTGGTGAATTACACAGCTGGTTTCCCAGTGAGATTTGTAACAACAACCCTGCCAGCCTGGCAGCCCCCAGCAAGTTCCGGTTTAAGAAACTAATTGCTGGATTGTGTAGCTGGTGCTAAATTGGGTAATTTCTTGGTGACGGCATGTGTGCCACTGCTTCCATTCCCAGATAGATTTGAGCTGCATCAGAGAATTCGTCACACACGCCACTCTCCCAGACTCCTTCACTCCTCCCTTGCCAGCTAGCCACAGGCAATTATAAAAGTGACCGCTTCCCTGGGTCCACAGGTTCACCATGTGGGCAGCTTTCTGTGTCCTGGGATTGCAGAAAGATGACTTGGAGCAGGAAAATGGAGAACATAACACCAGCACCCAGAATTGTCACAGGGCTGCAGGGAGCTTCCTTTATCCTCTACTTGTCTGACCTTGGACTTGGAACAAACTTGGTACTCAGCACACAGGGGAAAAGGCTAAACCACACTCTAGTTAACTATAGAGTGTGTGGTATGTGTGAGGCTGTTTTATTCGTTTCCTTTTTTAAAAAATTCATTTTCATTACTGCATTTACTTCAGAATGGCTTTGAATAAGTTTGGCTTCTCTGGGCTGGCATCACAGGTAGGAGAAAAGCTAAGGCATTGGAGTGAAGCCACACTGGGTTTGACTTCTGGCTCTGCCACCAACTCTGTGACCTTAGGCAGGTCAGTTAGCCTCTTCAAGCCTCAGTTTCTTATTCTGTACATTGGGAAAGGGGATAATAGCTATCCTTTGGAATAGTTGTGGGAATTAAATAAAATGTCATAAGTGAAAGGATCTTGTTCTTTGTAGGCTCGCAGTCACTCAGCAAACACCTGTCATTTGCCAAGCATTGCTGTGAAGATTGGGGATAATGCAGTGGGTAAGATGGATGAAATTCCTGCACTTACATGGAATTTACATCCTAGTGGGAGAGACAGCCAGTCTCTGAGTCACTCAGATTGAGAATGGTAATGATTTAAGAGCTATCCAGGTCCACAGTGCCTTGAGAGCAAACAGCAGGGGGATCTGACCTAGTCAGGGAGGCCAGAGAAAGCTTCCCCCAGCAAGCAACAACTGGGCTGAGATCTGAAGGGTGTGTAGGAGTTAGCAAGGCAGGGGTGTGCAGGCAAAGCTTTCTGGACAGGGGCATTAGGCCCCGTGATGGGAGGGATCCTGGGACTGCAAAAAGACTGGCCTGGCTGGAGCAGAGGAAGTAAGGGGAGCGTGTTGTGAGAGGAGGTGGGAAAACTAGGAGGGCCAGACCCTGCAGGCCTTGTTGGACAGGTTAAGGTGTTTTATCTTAAGAACATCAGTAAGCCAATGAAGAGTTTTAAGCAGACAAGCGACATCATCGGATTTGTGTTTTCAAATGACCATTTGGATTGCATTAGGGTACAAACAGAAGCAGGGAGAGCAGTTCGGAGCTTTTGCAGATGTCTAGGCAGGAGGTGATGTTTTTGAGGTAGTTGGATTAGTTAGCAGTGCTTTCTGCTGCAAATACAGAAAATCTGGCCAACAGTAATTTAAATACAGAGTCTATTTCTTACTACATTTAGGCCTGGAGGAAGGCAACTGCTTGTGCTAGTTCCGTGGCTCACTGGCTCCAAGACTAGCATTTCTGCAGTTCTCTAGGCTTTTCTCTCATGGTGGCAAGAAAGCTGCCCTAGCCCCAGCATCATGGTTGTATTCAAGCCGAGAAGAAAGGTGGGGGTGGGGTGGGGAGAAGGATGGTATTAGCAAGCCTAACTCCTTTTTATCACAAAGATAAAATCTTCCCTAAAAACCCTCACCCAATTTTTATGTATGTATCATTAGCCAAAAGTGCATATGTGTCCTCTAGTTCCAAGGGAGGCTGGGAAAGGGGAAAGGAGGATGACAATGAGTTTCAACTAGTCGGCTAACAATGATTTGGTGGATATGGGAATAAGTGGGCAGATCTGTTGTTAGGAAGCAAAATCCAGAGGACTTGGTGATGAATCAAATTGTTAGTCTCCTCTTGCTTTTCCTTCTTATTAATTATGTTTAGTACTAAGATGGCATCAGGAGGAATGTGATCGTAAAACATAATACAAAGGAGAAAGCCTATATAATTAAATCAATATCAATTAAATCTTTTCTTTAATAAATCCATAAATTGGGTATCTTCTTCCTCCAGTAATTGGGATTTAACTGTCTTGCTTACTATTTGGACATTGGAAATTTTGGAAATCCAAAATAAAGCCTTTTACATTGGGATTACACTGCATAATCCTTTAGAGTTTATAAAGTGGTTTCACATACATAGTATAACTTGAGATTAAAAATGCTGGGAGATAGGTGAGCAGGTATCATTAGGCTTAAGAGGGTAGGTCACTTGGCTAGTGTCACACATCTTCTAGTCTTAGAACTTGTGACTTTTCTACTAGACAGTGCTACCCTATCAGACATGGATAAGGGAGTTGGGGGTGGATTTTCTGGAGAGGAGAAATTACCTCTCCCCTGGGACCCATCTTCCCTGAAGCTAGAGCTGGGAGAATGTGGATTGATGCTAAAGAGACTGACCTTTGTTAAGATGTTGATGAGGGCTCAGTGCCTCGACAGCAGCACCTGTGAGGGGTAGGAGTGAGGTGAGGGGAATTCTGGGAATGTCCACCACTGGGAAGCTCAGCATGAGGCTCCAGCTTGATGTGACCACAAGCAAAGCAAATAAGATAACCTTGGTTTTTGCCAAAGTGTCCTTTTGCTGTGAGTCTCAGACGTGGGTCCTGCCTGGGGCAGGAAGGGGAGGACCACACCATGGATGAAGGACCAGGCTCTCCAAGCTTCTTTCTGAAGCAGAGAGATGCTGCCAGGTGCTTTTCAGATACCGGCTTGCCAGACTATCTTGGTCTAAAGTCACCTCTGCTTTCCCAGAGATGAGCAATGGAGAATTGTCGCCTAGAGCCAGGCAGTTGATATCTTTGAGGTCACCCAGTTTCCCTCCAGGCAAGGAAAACAATGTCTTCTCCAGCCCAGGCCACAGGGTGGACGGGTGGTTGGGTGTGTCTCACCCTCTCCTTCATGGAAGATTCCCAGGAGACTCCACAATCTTCTTCACTGCCTCATCCCTCGGGGTCAGGAAGTTCTTCCTGATGTCTGACTGCGCCTTTTCCACTACTATTAATCATGCCTGCAAAGCTAGCTCTTCTTCCTGATATCCCTGTGTCTAATAATGGCATCATTAGTCTTCTAGTCACGGCTGTTGCAAATGTTAGAGTTGTCTTCCTTTCTGGCTCTCTCTCTCCCACGTCTTGACAGCATTTGCCAAACCCTAAACGTCTGCTGGAACTCTCGTACCCCACCCCTCAGAATTCCTTCTTTGCCCACCTTTCCTGCCTTTGTGCTTCCTGTCTCCACCACTGTGAATTCTGTCTCCCCCACCTCCTTTGTCCGTGGAACACACAGCCATCTTGTCCCCATCTCAAACATACTCTTCTTTGGGAAGACTTCCTCAATTTCCTTTTATCGCATCTGGTCTTCCTCTCATCTGCACTAGCCTAATGTCTTGGTACCTCTTTCCAACACAATCACTTAATCATCTACTTAGTGAACATTTGTGAAGGACCTGCTCTAGGCAAATCCCTGAGTTACATGCTAGAGATTCAGAGACAAATAGGATTTGGTTCCTACCCTGCAGAAGACCACATTCTAGTTGGGGAGACAGAAACTGAAGCAGATAATTTCAATGCAGTATGATAGCTACTTTCATGGGGAACCCAGGGTGTTATAAAAGCCCAATAGAGAGGCATAACCCAGAATAGGAGTACAGAAAGTCTTTGAGGGAAGGTGGGGCTCAATATGAGCAAGTGGGAAAGGGAAAGGGTTGGGGGAGGGAGGTGGATGAAAGGAGATTCTAGGAGGGACCAGTTTGTGTAAAAATACAGGGACCTAAAATAGCCCTGTTATGTAAGAGGTTGTTCCCTGTTAGACTATAAGCCCCTCAATGACAAGGATCACACTTATAGCACCTCTATACACTCCTCACGCAGAGTCTTGTTTATGGTAGCTGCTGAACAAATTTTTGTGGAATGGAATCATATTTGAGGGCAATGAAAATACAGTGGCTCAGCACCATGGACAGATCTCTAAGACACCTGCAGTTGGAGGTAGTCCAACCTGTAAGCTCATTTCCATGTATTTGCATAATGAAACCCAACCTCATTTCCTTGGGGGTCCAAAGGCTCTGCATCATGGGGATACAATCAATCCTGGTTTAGGGGGGTGGGAAGGGAACTGGTCAAGGCTAGGGGCCCATTCTCTGAGGACTCTGGGAAGATCTTTTTCCTTTGCTCTCTTCACCATCCTTTTCTTTCCCGTCAGGAGCCAGTGGTCCTGAGCCTTCTGAAGTTAGGATTCTGCCTGGTGGTGGCAATCCTGATACCAAGTATGGGACACCCAGGATGGTGAGTGATAGGAGAGTCTGGGAAATGGGATTAGATTGAGGTTCTAAAATCAGAGTAACTTGGATTTGAATCTTGATTTAAAGTGACTCATCCACTTATTGGCTTTGTGACTGTACCTTCTGAGCTCATTTTTCTCATGGGTAAATGGGAATAATATCTACACACAGGATTTCAGTGGGATTAGAGAATATTAGTTATGTGCAGTACCTGGTACACATAGCAAGTGCTCGAGAAATAGGAGATGGGCTGTGAGTAGGATCTGGAGGAAGCCCGAAACGTGGTGGGTATTGGGAGGTGGTGGTGGGGAGCAAGGGAGGATGAGTCTTGAAGGGGCTGTTGTCTAGAGTCTTTGAGGCTGCTATCCCCTCCTAGTCAGCAGATGGCCCAGGAGCCTGGTCTGGGATGAGGGAGGGCGCCGTCTGCCAGCATCTCAGTCCCTGTTCCTCCTGCTGTCACCCCCTCCTGCCACAGCTCCTGTCCTGGCAGCTCTGGAGTCCTGATTGGAGGCAGTTCTTGCTGAGAGCTGACCTCTCTGTCCTGTAGCCTTGGCAAGCCTGGGATGGGGGCCAGGGGCACTGCTTCCAACGTTTTTTCTCCATCACCTCTCTGCCCTGCAAGCCCACTATTCCTGGGAGGGGGGGGACTCCTGGGTTCCAGTCCCAGTTTAGGATTCAGATGCTGCCTTGTACATTCCTCCCATTTATGATTTCCCCTCCCTTCATGATCCCCCTTTAGTGGAATGGGGGTGGCAGGTGGGGGTGAAAGGCAAAAGGGGACATTTCATTGGAGAATAATTGAAACCCAGAAGAGGAAAGGAATCATCTCAGGTTATTGCTTCCTACCTCACTCAGTCCTGGTGGGGCGCGGGGAGAATGAACCTGCAGCCAGATGGAAGGAACAGGGTGTGGAAGGAAGGGGAGGGGTTTTTCTGCATAATCATGTTGGATGTATAGACTGGGTCAGTGTTCGTTTTGGTTATTGCTGCTGGGAGCTGTGACCCTGAGGCTTGGCTCTTCACCGCAGTGCAAGAGGGTAGGGATGGGTCAGAGGTGTGGCTCTGGATCAATTTGCCTAAAGTCAGCTTTTTAAAAGCCAGTTCACCTAATGACTGGTTTCTCTGAATATGTCGTACATCAATTTGGGTATGCATTTATTTTTGATAACCCTGGGCTTTAAAAAAACTCATTTGGCTGAGGGCATTTCCTCTTGTGAGTAAGTATCAAATTTGCAGCACTTGATGAATGATGGTATTATTTTGTGCCCTTGTGAGTGTCTTTGTCTAGTATGACTCTTTTAAGGACTTTAAGCCCATTGGTGGAAAGACAGTACAATTAATCACCATAAATTGATAGGCGTTACCTAAAAGGATACCAGAATACCTAATAAAAGGTAGTTTTAGGTAACGTGGCCTATTGTTCAATCTGAATCCCTTTTCTCCCTGTTTCCCCAGGAGGTTCCTGGGGCCTGGCCCCCAACACTATGAAGAGCCCTTGCTGAGGCCATGAGGGGTTACCATGGCGACCGAGGCAGCCATCCCCGCCCAGCCCGCTTTGCTGACCAACAGCATATGGACGTGGGCCCAGCTGCCAGGGCCCCGTACCTGCTGGGCTCTGGGGAGGCCTTCTCCACCGAGCCCCGCTTCTGTGCCCCGAGAGGTGGCCTGGGACACCTTTCTCCTGAAGGGCCCCTGAGCCTGAGTGAGGGGCCATCGGTAGGCCCCGAGGGAGGGCCAGGGGGGACTGGAGTTGGGGGGGGTAGCAGCACCTTCCCCAGGATGTACCCCGGCCAGGGCCCCTTCGACACCTGTGAAGACTGCGTGGGCCACCCACAGGGCAAGGGTGCCCCCCGCCTGCCTCCCACACTCCTGGACCAGTTTGAAAAGCAGTTGCCAGTTCAGCAGGACGGCTTCCACACACTACCATACCAGCGAGGTCCGGCAGGTGCTGGGCCTGGGCCTGGGCCGGGGTCAGGCTCTGCCCCCGAGGCCCGCAGTGAGAGCCCCAGCCGCATCCGGCATCTGGTTCACTCCGTGCAGAAGCTCTTCGCCAAGTCCCACTCTCTGGAGGCCCCAGGAAAGCGGGACTATAATGGGCCCAAGGCTGACGGAAGAGGTGGCTCTGGGGGAGACAGCTACTCTGGCCCAGGCTCTGGAGGTCCCCACACCTCCCACCACCACCATCACCATCACCACCACCACCACCACCAGTCCCGGCATGGCAAGAGGAGCAAGAGCAAGGACCGCAAGGGGGATGGGCGGCACCCGGCCAAGGCCGCGGGCTGGTGGAGCTCGGATGACAACTTGGACAGTGATAGTGGCTTTCTGGCGGGTGGGCGGCCTCCTGGGGAGGCGGGTGGCCCCTTCTGCTTGGAAGCTCCAGATGGGTCCTACCGGGACTTGAGCTTCAAGGGGCGCTCGGGTGGGTCAGAAGGCCGCTGTCTTGCCTGCACTGGCATGTCTATGTCTCTGGATGGACAATCGGTCAAGCGAAGTGCCTGGCATACCATGATGGTCGGCCAGGGCCGGGATGGATACCCAGGGGCCGGGCCAGGCAAGGGGCTCCTGGGTCCAGAGGCCAAGGCCAAAACCAGGACTTACCACTATCTGCAGGTGAGGCTTTGGTGGGGGTGGGGAACAGGGGCGTCAGCCCCCATGGTGTGGTCGCCTGGTAAGCCATGGGAAGGGTCAGACGGGAGCCAGCTGTCGCCATGGTAGAGGGTGTGGATGCAGGGTGGTTCCGCCCTGCTTTATTCTGTAAGACCTTGAGCCCCCATGGGACCTCAGTTTCCCCACTTGCCCAATGAAAGGGCCCTCCTATTCTGATGCTGGGTTTCAGTGCCAGGAAAACGTCCCCTTGACTGGCTGTTTTGGACAAACTGTGCTGGCCTCTCTCTTGTGAGGGTGGAGGCAGAGTGGGGTTGAGAGGGCAGAGTGGGGTTGAGAGGACAGTGTGGTACTCAACTAGCTGTAGCTTCTCTTGAGACTGGGGGTCAGCAGTTGGAAAGCAGCTCTCCTGCCCTGCCCTGCCTGCTCCCCCCTCCGCAGGCGCTCTCCAGACCTCTCTTCTTCTCAAATCTGGGTGGTCCAGCTATTGTTTGTATATGAAGGTCAGTTCCAGAGTGTGCCTCTGCTGAGTTTTGTCATGCTGGGTGCCTGTGGTAGGACAGCAATGAGGCTGTGGAAGAGCCCTGGAGCCTGTCCTGTGGGTTTTCCTAGACTAGGGGTCACACTGAAGTCTGAGCAAGGCCTCCTGGAGTTGGATGGTGCCACTAATAGCTGGCATGCTGTCCCCATCCTGTCTCACAATGTCCACGGTCTCTGCAGAAGAGGCTAGAAGCTCTGACTCCTCCTTTGGGAGCCTGCCTTCATCCATCCCACCTGTCCACTCTCCACCTGTTTACTGAGATGGGCTCCAAGGCTCGCCTCATCGTTAGCCTTCCTCTTCTCTGTCTCAGGCACCCCTCCCATACCCCCTGAGATGTTTTCTTGAGCCCTCTCATGGTTCCAAGAGGACAACTCAATACAAATTCTAGAAGTCCAGCAGGCTTAGGGTTATCCCCCAAACCCATATTCCACATAGTTAATCCACAGTTGTTTGTTCAGTGAGTATTTCCTGGGTGCTGTGGATACAAAGATGCAGACACAGATGCTGCTTGTGAGGAGCTCAGTTTAGAGGTGGGACAAGTAAGGAAGCAGGTAGAATTCAGAGTACTAAGGCTGGGATAGGAGAGGGCGGTGAGCACCATGGGGGCAGACAGGAGGCATCTCACCTACCCTGGAGTGACGGTGGCCAGAGCAGCTTCTGGGAAGAATGCCCCCTGGAATCTCAGTGCAGAGGTGGATTAAGGATTAAGAGCACCGGGAAGTGGATTAAGGATTAGAGCACCAGGAAGGAGCCACAGCATGTTCAAATGAGTGGGGATTGAGCTTGCATGTGTTTTTTTGGTGTCACTGGTTTTACTTGTAAGTTGTTCACATGTGAGGGCTCTTCTGGTGGGGAACTCGAAAGCTCAAGGGAACAGGTGGGTCACAGTGGAAGCAGGAAGGGGTGGGAGGCAGGAGGGGAGGTTGGAGACTGCTAGGATTCAGCACTTCTGGGTTGGCCTTGGATTGCCCCCTCCCTGGATACAGAGGTTGTCTAAGCTGGCAATTGAAGGGTCTAACAAAAAGGGCTGAGGTGGGAGTACTGACCCTTCTCTCATAACTGAGCCCTTGTCATTTCTGGAGCCTCGCTGCCGCTCCGCTGCTTCCTGCTGCCACTCCAGGGCTGCCCTGACCTCCCTGGGGGCTTCCTTGTTAATATGCACCTCACAATGTCCTGCAGAGGAGCCAGGAGCTCCGCAGTGGCTACGGAGTGGGAAGCTTGCAGTGTGGTAGAGCGTGCCCTGGCTGTCCCATCTGCTAGCCTGCCTCTCTCCACCTGCCTGTGGCTCTTCTCTGTGCAGTACGGGAAAGGGGAATGATCCATCAGAGTCTGGGGTTCTAGGGCATCTTAAGCCTGGGAGGTCTGAACCCATTTGGGGGAGAATAAGGGGCTGTAGGGACCTTCCAGACAGCCTGGTGCCCCCGTGGCACAAAAGCAGGGGAAGTGACCCATCAGATGAGGTGTCGTTGGTCCCCAAACCTTTTATGGAGACTGCTCCTCTCACTGGACTCCAGCTCTCCCTCAGCCCTGTTCCGCCCTGTGGATTCCTTCAGGGCACCCCATCCCATCCCTGGGTCCCCGTGTGCACACAGTTATCTATCCCCTCACCTAGTCTCATCCCCAGAGTCTCTTTCCCTCTCCTGACCCCTGACCCCTCTCAGACCTCCTGTCCCACCCCAATTTAACTTTTTTTTTTTTTTAATAACAGGTGTTTTAAATCTTCCCTCCCTACCCCAGCCCCCTCTCCTGCACCTTCATTTACAGTGTAAGCTAACCATCCTGGGCTCTCTCACTTTTCTATCAGCCCACTGATAGACTCATGTAGAGCCCCGGCCACCCTCATCCCCCTCCTTCTTGGCTCAGGAGATGCCGGGACCACCAATCCCAGGCTGAGGTCTCTATCAGGACTTCAGCCCACCTCTCCAGGGTCCTCTCTACCCCTGAACTGTCTGTACTCCTCCCTTCCATCTGAAGACTATTTTTACTGGCTCTCTTCCTCATCATGAAAACATGCCCAAGTCTCTCATCCTGAAAAAAACTTTCCTCAAACCCATTCCCCCCTCCATCTCCTATCTTCCCTTCATAAACAAGTTCTTAGACCAGAGACCCCATTTCTTTCCTTCTTTTCACTCTCCCCTTTACTACAGTCCAACTTCCACACCCCATCCTCTAAAATGTCCTGGCAGTGGTCTCTTGAGAGCCTGCCTTGAAAGGTACCCTTCAAAGCCAATACTAATAATAGCATTTATTGAGCACTTACTATGTGCTGGCACTCTATATTGGCACATTCATCCTTCCCACCAACCTTGGAGTGTAGGCATAATTATCATTACTGATTCACAGATGAGGAAACTGAGGCTTGGAGATTAATCAGTTTTGCTCAAGTTCACCTCATTAGCAAGTGATGGGGCCAGAATTTGAACACAGATCTGTCTAACTCCTGAGCTTGAATTACTAAACTCTGAATGCACTTGACATTTGACATTATCAACTCCTTTTATTCTTGAAATGTCTCCTGTTTCCATGACATGTCATTCTCCCGACTTCCCTCCTACCCCTCAGCCCACTCTTTCTCAGGTGACCTCATAGGCTCCTCTTCCTTTCTTTGCAGTCCCTTTTTAAATGTCAGTAGATCCCTCCCCATCTCTTTCTTTTTTTTCCCCTGGACTCTTTCATTCAGTCCTATGGATTCAGCTGCCGCCCATGACTCCCACATGTCTGCCTCCAGCCCAGATCTCTCCACTGAACTGCAGAACCAGGCATCTAACCACCTGCTCAACAGTCCTCTGCCAAACTGAAGATGCTCAACCCTGAGCCCACCACCTTCCCCCAAACCTGTTTCCCTGGAATCCTGTAGCTCAGTGAGCGACAGCACCATCCCCCAGGTCCTCAGCCAGCAGCCTCCCAGTCATCCTCCACTCTCCCCACCCCCTCACCCCCCACATCTAATCAGGCTCACTGATGCTCCTTAACACCTCTCATTTCCATCTTCTCTTCCTCCTCATTGTCATTGTCTTAATTTAGGCCTCATCATCTCTTGCCTGGATAACAGCATCAGCCTCCTAATTGGTTTCTCTCCTGCCACTTGAGCCTTGCCCTCCTCCTGGTCCTCCACAATCCATCCACTGTTTGGACTGTTGGGATGCTCTTTCTGAGAAACAAACCTGCTTAAAACCCTCTATGGCTCCTCACAGCAGAAAGGCAGGAGAGATGGAGGTTTGGGGGTAGAAGCAGGTTATGAGGATGAAGGACAAGGAAAAGTGACAGGTGACTGAGGTCAGGTGATACTTCACTGCTGGGGGTGGGTTGACAGGTCACTTTGGCCTCTGATCTTCAACCTTTGGCACTTAGCATGTCATTGCCCACCCAGACTCTCTAGGTGGCCCTGAATTGAGTGGCAAAAGGTTCCTGCAGGATGGTGAGGCATCTCCTGTAAGGGAGGGGCGGCCAGAGATGTGCCTCCTGCTCTGAGCCTGTGGGCTCCTGAGTGTGGCCAGCCCAGGTTGGGGTAGAGCACCTCTCACTGGCAGTGGGGGAAGAGGGTCCTGGCCTGCAGATTCAGCAGGGATGTGTCTGAGAGACAGAGGCCCCTGTCCCTGCAGGTGCCGCAAGATGATTGGGGGGGTTACCCAACCGGGGGCAAGGATGGGGAGATCCCTTGCCGCAGGATGCGGAGCGGCAGCTACATCAAAGCCATGGGGGATGAGGAGAGCGGAGACTCAGATGGCAGCCCCAAGACATCTCCCAAAGCAGTGGCTCGGCGCTTCACTTCCCGCCGCTCCTCCAGTGTGGACCAGGCCCGGATCAAGTAAGGACTGGGAGGGCCCGGTGGGGTGGGGGTGCAGAGGGAGTGGAAAGCAGATACTGGGTCCCTGCAGAAGATGTGTGTAGAGTCTGCTCCCTCTTAAGGTTTAACTGGGGAGTTGGGATAGCCTCTGAGTGCCTCTTTGAGAGAGTCCCTTTACCCAGGAGTCTTCTGTGGCATCTTTGGGGGTTCCTGAAGGATAGGACCTGCTCAGGGGCCCTGGTGCTCTCATTCCCCTCCCCTGCCTCCTCACCGACCCCCATTCTGAATCTGAAATTTTGACCTTTCCCAGCTGCTGCGTGCCACCCCGGATCCATCCCCGGAGCTCCATCCCTGGCTATAGCCGGTCCCTCACCACCGGACAGGTAGGGAGAGGCCCAGCATGCCTCAAGGAAAGGGTGGGAAGGGGATTCAGTCTTGTGCTCAGCCTAGGCCTTAAAATCAAAGGTCTGGCCAGGCAGAGAGCATAGGTCTGATTCTGGGGAGCTGGAAAGCCTGCCTTGGGACTCCTGGGCCTGATTTGGATTGGGGATCTCAGAGTTGCATCCTTAAAAACCAAGTGTCCTCGAAGTGATGAGTGTGTAAGGGCAACCTTAGTTCTCTCAGGTTCCCCAGCCTGCTGTCCTGGCCTGATTGCTCCTGGCCCTCCGGATGCAAAAGGCAGGATTGGTTGCACAGATTGGGCAGGCAGAGCTTCAGTCTCAGATGATCTGTGACTGAGTTCTTTCCCCACCACCTGCACCTGTGAGACCACCAGCAAGACATCTCTCAATGCCTCTGTTTTCCTATCTTTAAAGTGACAATGGTAGTGGTATTTATCTCACAGGGGTTTTGTGATTGTTCAGTGAGAAAATGTATGCAAACACAAGGTACCTGGCCCCAATTTCATACTTTACCATGGTGAGTTCCATATCTAAGTGTAGACTTTCCCTTAACCAAAGGGAAGCAGGCAGTTTAGTAATTAAATGCATGAGATGGGTTTGAATTCCAGCTCAGCTATTTACCAACTGAGTGACCAGGGGCAAGTTACTTGACTTTTTGAGCCCCACTTTTCCTGTTTAAAAATAGGCTTCATAATAGTGTTCTTGGCACATAGCCAGCAGTCCATAAAGGTTGGCTATTTTTGCTGTTTGCTGGGGGGAAAAAGCAATGCAAAAACCAATGCAAAAGGCCGTCTGCATTGGCTTCTACCGTTTGCTGCTGTAGTCTCTCAGCATTTCTCTGTTACATTTCCTGAGTCAGGGAATCCGATCGGCAGAGCTATCTTTCACATCAGGTAAACCTACTAGTTAATACGCAGTTCTTGTTTTACCTGACCCATCGGCAACACCTAACACAGGTGGTGAAACTTTCCATTCTGAAACACCTTGCTCAGTTGGCTTTGAGGACACCATCCCTTTTAGGTTCTTCCAGATTCTGCCTCTGGAACATCTTTTTCCATCTTTCAAAAGAATTTTGTCTCCTTATGTTTTATGTATATCTTTTGTAAAGTTTCTAGGTAGATTTTTAAATATACACTCCAACAATTGTTTGAGAGTTTAGTACATTTGTAGTTACTGTGATTTACTGATATACTTAGATTTCTTTTTGTCATCTTGCCCTGTGCCTTTTATATGTCTTGCCTTTTGGGTGATACTTCTTTACTTCTTTGCTGCCTTCTTTTGGGTCAATTGAGTTTTCTTCATTTTTTCTCCCCACCAAGTATCATGCTGGCTTGGCAGTTATCATTCTATTTTCATTCTTTATGGTTACTCTTATTTTTAATGTGCATGTTTGAGTTAACAAAGTCTAAAGTTGACTATTTCTTCTACCCTTTTCCTGAACAATGGGAAAACCTTAGTACTCTTTAATTTTGATCTCCTTAAAATTCCCTTATGCTGCTTGTTGCCCAGTATTTTAGTTCCATCTTATTTTTACCACTCCAAAATAGTCTTTATTGTCATTGTTATACTAGCTGCTTGACTATATATACTTACATCTTTACCTCCCATCACTGTATCTTCTTATTCTTCGCTCCTTCATTTATAATTTTTCAGTGAATATTAAGTAGTAAACTAAATACAATCTAGTTTGTTATATTCTAGATCTACATTATTTTCTCTCAGTGTTTTGATGATACTCTTTTGTCAACTGTCTTCTGTTGTTGCTGTTGAGAAGTCTGCTATTCATAAAATTGCCTTTGTAGGTAACTTTTATTTCTGTCTGATTGCTGTTGAAATCTTGTCTTTGATTTTGGCATTCTGAAGTTTTCTTATGCTGTGTGTATGTATGTTCCCTGAGTTTGAGGATTCATGTCTTTCATCAAATCTGGAAAATTCTCTCATGGTTACTGTTTGCTGGTACATCTTTCTCCATCCTTTTACTTGCAGCCTACTTGCTGTTACATTTGGTCTCACAGTCCCTGCCTTTTGAATAGATATATCTTGTCCATTCACATTTAATGTGCTTATGGATGTAACTGAATTGTGCGGTGTAATTGCTGTTCCTCTGTTCTTCCTTTACTACATTCTTTGGCATTAAATAAAAAATACTTTTAGTGTAACATTTTAATTTCTTCATTGTTAATTCCTTTTACAATATTATTCAGATTGTTAGGTGGTTGTGCTGGGAATTACAATGTGTACCTTAACTTATTAAAATCTAATTAATTCTGGTAAAATATAGAAACTCTCTTCCATATATCTTCTTCTCTCCTCTCTTTGTGTTGTTATTATTATATACATTATTTTATATGTGTTAGAAACTCAGCAATTATTGTCAACCAATACTTGCAATTATTGCAAACAAATATTGTAAACAAATGATGACATTGTAAATTGCTTTCCACAATCTTATTTCTTTTAAAGAAGTGAGAAAAATATATTTATGGACTCTTTTACATTTATTCACATATATACCATTTCTGGTGCTCCTCATTTCTTCCTGTGATTTTGAGTCTCCACTGGGTGTTGCTTCCATTTAGTCTGAAGAACTTCCACTGGTATTTCTTATAAGATAGGTCTGCTGCCAATAAATTCTTCAGTCTATATTTATTTAAAAATGTGTTTTTACTTCATTTTTAATTATTTAAACAATTTTTAAACATTTTGTTTTATTTATTTATTTATTTATTTTTTAGAGAGAGAAGGGAAGGAATGGAGAAAGACAGGGAGAGAAACATCAGTTGGTTGCCTCTCATATGCCCCCAACTAGGGACCTGGCCTACAACCCAGACATATGCCCTGACTGGGAATTAAACCCATGACCTTTTAGTTCACAGGCTTGTGCTCAATCCACTGAGACACACCAGCCAGGGCTATTGTTACTTCATTTTTGAAAGACAGTCTGCTGGATATAGAATTTCTGGTTGACACTTTTTTCTTTCAGCGCTTTGTATGATTCTAGTGCCTTTAGAGGTCATCGTTTCTGATAAAAAGCCAATCGTTAATCATATTGTTGTTTCTCTGTATGTGATGGTTTGTTTATTCTCTTGCTGCTATTCTCTTGCTTCAACTTGAGACATTTTGACTGTAGTGTGTCTGGATATAGATCTCTTTATGTTTAATCCACTTGGGTTCATTGAGCCTCTTTATCTGTAGATTAATGTTTTTCATCAAATTTGGGAAGTTTTGGGCTATTATTTCTTCAAATATTTTTCCTTCCCCTTTCTCTCTCTCTTCTGAAATTCCCATTACATGTACACTGGTATACTTGATATTGTCACGTAGGTCTCTGAGGCTCTGTTCATTTCTAGTCTTTTTTCCTCCCATTCTTCAGATTGGATAATTTGTACTGATCTAGCTTCAAGTATACTGGTTATTTCTTATTCTGAGCCCTTCTAGTGAATTGTTTTATTTCAGTTATTGTACTTTTCAGTATCTGAATTTTCATTTAGTTCTTTTTTTAAATATAATTTATATCTTTTTGTTATGATTTTCTACTCAGTAAGTCATTGTTGCAATGCTTTTCTTTAAATCTTCAAACATGATTTCCTTTACTTTTTTGAACATATTTATAATAACTGCTTTGTGGTCTTTGGTAAATCAGACATTTGGAAATATTTGCATTTTCTTATTTATTTGACTGTATCATAATTTTTTGTTGAATACTGAACATTTTTAGCTAATATATTGTAGCAACTCTGGATTCTTACTTTGCCTCTTGAAGGTTGTTATCGTTTCGTTTATTTGTTACTCTCAGGGCTATAGCTGTAAAATCCAACTTTCCTGCCAAATGCAAACTCTTGTTTTTATTTTTAAGCCTGGTTTTCTAGGGGTTGCTGTTCTGTACTATTCAGCCAAAGATTGGTGAGAGGTTATGCTCAAAATCCACAAGTCAGTAAGACTTTTTCCTCTCTGTTTATGCATCTGTATGTGGGCTAGGGGGTACAGCCTTCAGGGTGTTTTCAGGCCTGCCCTAGCTTTTACTTTTCACCAGGCTTCCTTGTGTTTTATCTGTACATGTGCACAGACTTCATGGGCTCAGGGCCTTTCTGGCTTCTCTTGTGCATGCACCCAGCCTCTAGTTAACTCAGGACATGTGGAGAGCTTATAAAACTGCTTATGGCTATCTCACTCCCCTGGAACTCCCCCATTCAGTCCTTGCTTAGTCTGCCAGTCCATAGCTTTCCCCAAACAGTGCCAAAACCTCAGCCTCTCAGTGCTGCTGGCTCTTCCTGTTCTTGACACTCTAACTGATGATACTCTAAATTAAGTGGGCCCCCCCCCTTTTTAAAAGATTATATTAATTTATTTTTAGATAGAGGGGGAGGGAGGGAGAAAAAGAGGGAGAGAAACATCACTGTGTGGTTGCCTCTCATGTGCCCCCTACTGGGGATCTGGCCTACAATCCAGGCATGTACCCTGACTAGGAATCGAACCAGCGACCTTTTGGTTTGCAGGCCGGCACTCAATCCACTGAGCCACACCAGCCAGGGCATAAGTGAGTTCCCTTTACCATTGGCAGTGAAACAGCTGTTTCTCACAGCCTGTCCCACCCTTTTTGAACTATAGGGAGCTCAGGTAATGAGAGCAACCCCAGGCAAAAATACCACAGACTCATGGTGTTCTTACCCAAAGTCTAGTAGTTTTCATTAATAAATGTTTTTGGTTGATTTTCAGAGTGATGATATGGTTGCTTTTGACAGCTTTATCCAGCTTTATAGTTGTCTTGGTGAAATAGGATTTCGTGTCCTCCTTTCTTTGTCATGCCTGAAGTTGGAAGTATAGAAATTTCTCAGCTGCCATCACTATGTTTTCAAGTATCGCCCCTTCCACATTCTATCTGGTCTCCCTTCTGAAGTGCCTATTAGTTGTATGTAGGACCTTCTTATTCTTTCTTACGTGTGTCTTAACCTTTCCTTCATGTTTTCCATCTCTTTGTCTCTCTGCTCCCTTCTGGTTAGTTTCTCAGATGTATCTACCAGTTCACCAATTTTTTCTTCAACCGTGTCTCATCTACAATTTAACTGATTGTGTTTTTAACTTCATTGGCTTTTTTTTTTTCCATTTCTAGAAATTTGATTTTGTGCCTTTTCAAATCTTTGTAGTCTTTTCCAAAAATTTTATTCTCTTCTTATAGTTTCAGTTTTATCTTTTAAGTTTTAGAAATTTTAAACACATTAGTTTGAAAGCTAATCTGTTTTAGCTAAGGTAACACTAGCTGCTGTTACAGGTGAACCTTAAATTCTCAATGGCTTAACTCCATAACAGGTTTGTATTGGTTATAGTTTGTATTGGTTATATATTGCTGCAGAATAAATTACCCCCCAAAATATTGTCTTAGAATGACAAATAGTTATTATCTCACAGTTTCCGTGGGTCAGAAATCTGAGCACAACATAGCTGGGTGCCACCTGGACCAGTGTCGCACAAGACTTCAGTCAAGGTGTCAGCCAGGGCTGCAGTCCTCTCCAGGCTGGACTGGAGGAAGCTCCGCTTCCCTGCTCACTCACAGGGCAGCCCGCAGGCCTCAGATCCTTGCTGGCTATTGGCCAGAGGCATCAGTTTTTTGACATCTGGGACTTCCCGTAGGGCTCCTCAAACAGAACAGCCTACTTCCCTCAGAGCAAAGGCTCCGAGAGAGAGTGAGAGTAGATATCCAACATGAAAGCCACAGCCTTTTGGCAGTCAAATATCAGACGTGACAGTCCAGTGTATGGGCCATATTCCATTAATTGGAAGTGGACCAATAAGTGTAGTCCACACTCAGTGGGAGTGGACTGCACAAAGGTATGATTGCCGGGAGTTCGAAATCATTAGGGGCCATGTCAGAGATTGTCTATCTGTCAGTTTAAAATGAGCTGATCTTCGATAGAGCTTTATCTGTAAGAATCCTGGGCAGCCTGCGTTAGGAGTAGGTCCACAGAAAATATTTTGCAATCACTTTTATTAGACTATTCTTGGTCTGGGACCATTTTATGTTAATTTTTCATTTAGGTGGCTCTGGCCCATGCAGGCCCATGCATACACAGAATCCTGTGTCTGTGTGAAGATTAGCTTGTGGATACAAATTCCTAGAAGATTTGTTCCCTTTTTATTCCCCACAGTGCCTAGCCTATAGGCTAACTTCCTTATCATCAGTCTGTCTAATAACATTTTTTCCTAGTCTACGTTTTCACCAAAGATTTCCCCTTTCCTACTTTTATTCATGTTCTCATTCCAATACCATGCTGTATGTGGGCACAAGACGTTACAGCTGCCCCCGGGTGAGTGTTAAAACCTAAGCTCTTCCATTACTGAGACCAGCAACCCCTCCCCTCACCTTGTACCTCCACTGGGCTGTTCAAAGCATTGGCTCACACAGTTAATATTCTGATTTCCCAGCTCCTCTTTGCTTTTGTCCTCTGGGGACTTATCTTGCTTTCTTGTGAGCTCAGCTATGCATATAAAATAACATTTGTTATATTTCATCCAGTGTTTTAGAGTGTTTTGAAATGGGAAGGTTTTTTAAGGTTATCTGAACTGAATGACATACATAAGGTATATGGCCTGTTGCCTGGGCCCCAGATGGACCCACCAACTCTACCATGGACAATTTTCAATCAGTCCCAAACAAAGTATTTTCTTCTAAATATCCCATACCTTGGAAATATTTTTGATTCTGAGTCTGGTTTGGAAAAAGGCTAAGGTTTTTATTTCCCAAGAAGATTCTTTTGACTTTGTCTCTTCTGAAGGTGCGAGCTGGGGGAGCAGGGTGGAAGGCAGTCCAGGAATAATAGAAGAATTCTCAGTATAATGTTACTGTGTCATAATCATAATCCAGTAAAGATCAACTCAAGTGCAGTGTTCCTCCGAGAGACTGTATGATTCTGTATTTCCCTTGGGTCCCGGTCTCTTGTTGGAACTCCAGAAGCTTCTCTTGGCCTGTAGAGATGGGAAGTGTGTGGCCCCAGGGGACTTCTCACCCACCTCCACCTCACCCCCACCTCATATGGAGTTAGTTGTGGGAATAACATATGGTTGGGATTTCAAGAGCTTAAGAACCCCTGAGAAAGAGAGGTCTCTCAGAGGCATTCTCACTGTGACGTAAGAACCTCCTGCTACTAATAATAGTAGCTGATGTTCACTGAGCATCTGCTACATGCCAGATAGTCTGCCTCATGCTTTACACACAGAAGAGGGCTAGAGGTACAGAGATAAGCTGCAGAGTGACAGTCCTTCCATCCCTGGTATCCTGTCTTGAGACCAGACTGCTGCTGCTAGGGTTAGGTCAGCTCTTCTGTGTTCCACAAGGGACCCTCTGGGTCCGGTTGGTTCCAGTGGGGGAGTACCCTAAGCCCAGCATAGAAGCAGTAGGAGTTAGATCAGCTCCTGAGCTTTGGGAAATACCCTGCCACTGCTGGTTCTTGGTGCCCCAGAGGTCCACAGATGGGAGACTGAGAGGGAGACTCACAAGAGCCATGGTGAAGCCGCAGCTGCCACAGGAATGTGGCTTATGCCAGTCAGATGTGGGTGAACTTAACTTCCACAGGATCTTGGATTGATTTTTCCATGGCCTATGACTTCTGTACACCTGTAATAAAGTTCCTTTAGAAAAAGCTGCCAAAAGAAATCCAGACAGTCCTTTTTAAAATTACTGGCTCCATATTGGAACCACTGAGTCTGATTCTCCAGCAAATTTGGCTCTGAGCTTCGAAGGAGCCAAAACAAAGAGAGGCATATAGTTAAATAGCCCTGGGTTCAGATCCTTGGGGTGGGGCTTTAGTTAATGTCATTTTAATAAGCTCCCTGGGAGTTTCTGATGGTCAGTTAGCCTGGCATGAGAGCCAGGAAACCTGTGTTTAACTGGTTTCACCACTTACAAGCTGGGCATCCTTAGATAATTCATCTGCCCTCCCTGGGCCTTAGTTTGCCCACTGATAGAATGGGATGGAGATTCCTTCTCAAATTGATGTTGAATCTCGTGATACCATATTATGCTTTGGAGGCTCAGGTATGGAGACATTGAACTGCATTTCGCACATGAATGAAGCCGCTCCTTTGGGCCTCTGTGGGCTGCACATAAATATGATGCCATGAGTCTCTCCTGGGAGATGACACAGGATGCAGCCATGACAGACTTGCTGTCACATTCACCATGTGGATGCTGCTGAGGCTCTTGTCCATGACTTCATTCCGTGGCTGCTATAAATCACTCACGGGGGAGTTTCTCCTGGGCTCAGTGACAGGAGTGCTGGCCTGTGCTTCCCAGGTAGGCCCTGAGACCCTCAAATGACACTGACTGAGTACTCACTATGTGCCAGTATCTGTACCAAGTGTCGCACGGCTTCTTCTTCTTCTTCTTCTTTTTTTGAGTCCTTTAAATAGACTGTGAAGTTGGCACCATTATCATTCCCATTTGACAGGTGATTAAACTGAGTCCCCAAAACCTTAAATAATTTCCTTAGGCCCCACTCTGAGTAAGTAGCAGAGTCAGCACTTGAGTTTACGTCGGTCTCACTTCATAACCATGCAGGCAACCCAGAGGCTGTACTCCTCGATGCTTTGGCTGCTCTGAATCTCAGGGTCAAATGTGCACCATCTTGTGCTCTGGGTGTGTAGAGCTTACCACTGGATCACCTTCTTTTCCTACCTTTATTTTTTTCCTTGCGCAGTTTCCTCATACAACACAAATGCAGCTGCAGCTTCTGTGGTATATTTAGTGTCAGGGCAGTGCTGTCTGACACGGTTCTGTGAATAAAATTTTTGTTGTTTGTTTTTTTTTTTTAGTTGCTTTAATTTTTTAAAACACAATGGATTCTGCACCACAAAATATCAGAAACAAAAATGAGAAGCTCATCCAACAATGGCTGGGCTTTCCTTAGACGTGGAGGGCAGGGAAGGAACCAGTGTGGGCAGAAGGTGGGGGCAGTGGCTGGAACACTTGAAGGTTAATAAGTTTTGCTCCATCACTTGCCTGTTTATGTCTGCCCTGTTGAGATATATGTGTGTGTGTGTGTGTGTGTGTGTTTATGCACATGTGTGTGTATGTTGCTTTCAATCAGCAATGTAGTGGATCATGAATAATAAAAGGTGGCTTTCCCTGCAGCACTCCCCCACACCATACTGGGCAGGAGGGTGGCTCTCGGGTCCCTGGTCCTTTCCCTCATGATCAGGTTAGAGAAACATGAGGGGTTAGGTCTAGGGGGAGAAGAAGATGGGGTGGTCTGGAGGCTAAGGTACAGCCACACATCTGGAAGAGGCATAGATGGAGTGGAGGGAGGAGTATTTAGCGGAAAGACTGGACCCCTAAGTCTGGTTTCAAGGCATTTGGGGGAGTAGCACAGGGCAAAGGTGCCTCCATCTTTCTTTGCAGAGAGTGAGGGTTTCTTATAGTCCAAAGGCAAAAGAGTCAGCAGAGACAGCCTCTGTAGATCTTGACGTACTCTTGTGGTAGAGTGCCTCAGAGACATCCTCCACTCCATCCTAGCACCCCAATAACTCTCCTCTTGACCCCTGTCCCCCAGCTCAGCGAGGAGCTGAACCAGCAACTGGAGGCTGTGTGCGGGTCTGTGTTTGGGGAGCTTGAATCCCAAGCCGTGGATGCCCTGGACCTGCCCGGCTGTTTCCGCATGCGGAGCCACAGCTACCTCCGGGCCATCCAGGCCGGCTGCTCTCAAGACGACGACTGCCTGCCCCTCCTTGCTGCCCCTGCCTCTGTCTCAGGGAGGCCCGGCTCCTGTGAGTAGGCCGAGTTTGCCCCCAGCCAGGCCCAAGGTTGGAGAGGGCCTTGGGTTCTGGTTCGGACCCCTGCCACAGCTGTGCTGTGTGACCTTGGGCAGATCGCTTGCCCCTCTGGAGTGGATGATGGGGAGAACAACCCTCCGCTCTGTACATGGCGGCACGTGGAGACCTGGCACCGGGTGGGTGTGGGGGGTGGTCGGACCCAGACACTGGCCAGGAAGTGTTTCTCATCCTCTGCGTCTCCGGCTGCAGCCTTCAACTTCAGAAAGGCCCCGCCCCCCATCCCACCGGGAAGCCAGGCCCCGCCCCGCATCTCCATCACCGCCCAGAGCAGCACCGACTCCGCCCACGAGAGCTTCACCGCGGCCGAGGGCCCCGCCCGGCGCTGCAGCTCCGCCGATGGGCTGGACGGCCCCGCCATGGGTGCGCGCACTCTGGAGTTGGCGCCGGTACCACCTCGGGCCAGCCCCAAGCCCCCCACGCTCATCATCAAGACTATTCCTGGCAGGGAGGAGCTGCGGAGCCTGGCGCGGCAGCGGAAGTGGCGGCCGTCCATTGGGGTGCAGGTGCGGCAGGAGGCGGGTGGACGAAAACTCGGGCCCTGACCTTTTGGGGACCGGTTGAGTGGGTCATTGGGACCTTCTGGGTACATAGACCTTCTTCTTCTTCTGAGCTGCAGGTAGTCCCTGTGCCTGGTCATTAACAAGGCTGCTTCAGCTAGCCCTAGCCCTCGCCCCGGCACTGTCATCCCTACTGGGGGATGCGAGTGGTAGTGCCCAGAGGTTGCCACCTGGATGCCACTAACTTCCAGGGTCTCTCATCTTGTTCAGGCCACTTATGTTTACAGGATCTGCCCAGCTGTCTTGGGGCTCAAACACTGCTGGCCTTTCTTCCTGGGAAGGGTTCGCATCCCTGGTCTAGCCCCCACCACTGACTCCCCAAACTTGCCACCAGGTGGAGACTATCTCAGACTCAGACACGGAGAACAGGAGTCGAAGAGAGTTCCACTCCATAGGCGTACAGGTGGAAGAGGACAAGAGGTAGGTCTGAGTGGGGCCATGTCAGGTTCCTTGGGGGAGAAGAGGCAAGAGGGCTGCATATCGACTTCAGTGGCCTGGTCTCTCTGGGCACCCTCTCCTCCTGGATGAGACCAAGCCCTTTTAATTGGGAGGAGTCAGAGTAGCCACATGAGTTATCCACAGAGATGGGCAGGCACCAAATCTGAAGTGAGTTCTTGTACCCCTGCCTGTCCCAGGTGCTCTGAAGTGGACCAGAAATATACAGTGGTTGAGGGAAGGGAGGGGTAACAGGTAGGTGTTGAGTAGGCCTCCAGCAATTGTCCTTTAAAGGAGATGACAGGATTTTGCCAGTGTCTTGTTACTGTGGTGTACAAAGTACGTGGGCTCAGAGAAATAAACAAAAATGAAGACTGCCTCTCAGGGGGCCCTGGTGGATGTTAACACTCCTCCTCACTTGGCTCACACAGTGTTTAACCACTTGGGGGTATTTTGTGCCTGAGTCTGTGGCGTGCCCACGATGGTCGAATTACCAGCCCCAGCATTCTAGCATTAGGTGGCCTCAGAAACGTGGCTTCCTTAATTTCCAATGGAAGCGTCAGCCTTGTGAGCGCTGGTGGTCATACTGGGAGAAGTCCCTGTGTTGTTGAGTTCCTGTGGGAAGATGTCTTCTCTGATGACCACGTGGCAGTGCCGCTGTGGCCATCTGCCCTCTGGGCCGCAGTGCCGCCAGGCCAGTGGCCCTGCGTGTGGTGTCTGGGAAACTGCCTGGTGCTGGTTGTAGGACTTACGTGGTAAGCTGCATTGCCCAGGCTGTACCCACTGGAGGAACAGAACCAGAGTCCCAGTAGCAGTCCCTTGCACCTCTGTTCCCAGTTGCCATTGCTGAGCCTCCTCTAAAATTCCCCCAACTATTCCTGGGAACCCCTACAGGGTCTTGTGTGTGCGTGCCTGATCAAATCTTCTTGGGGTTTCTGTGGGAGTCACCATTTTCTCCAGTCTTACTCCAGCTCTCTGCAGCTCCACATATTCCTGAGCCTGTAAATCCCCCCATCAAGAGTGGCAAAAGTTTGCTCTTGTTGTTCCTACCACTCCTGAAAGCTACTGTTCTGCAGACTCTTATTATTCCATAAAGATCCTAGCAAAGCAGCACTTTATGGCCAACCCAATTTCTCCGTGACTTGAGTTTCTTGAAAGGTGGGTTAAGAGTTAATGGATGGATGCAGCTCTGTGTTCAGAACCTGCTGCCCTCCCCTCCCCCAACACACACATATTCTAATGCTGCCTCATAGATCATAAACCAAGCCCATGTGCTCCCACTCACTCACTCCCATATGAGGCTTCGTGGTCCCTCATCCAGATACACCTCTGGCGTCCCCTCATGCCTGCTAACAAGCCTGAGTCCTGGGAAGAGTGCAGTAGGCATTCAGTTGAGACTTTGGCTAAATCAGCAAACTCTGTCCTTCATTCATTGAGTTAGTCATTCATAAAATAGTTATTAAGCATCTTTTATATGACAGTTCCTATTAACTGCTCAGGGAAACATCAAAGACATGACTCTTGCCCTCATAGAAGTTATGGTCTAGAGGTGAATCAAGGTAATGAATAAATCATCCATGAATAAAAATGTGGTACTCATAGTATATCATATAATGGGATGTTATTGCACGTTATATGGGAATATGAAAGAAAAAAGCAGGAGCTAAGAGAGAAGGGACCTTATTTAGGTTAAGCAGGTGACATTTAAGCTGAGACTTGAGGATTGACTAGAAACACTCAGGTGATAATTGTGGTGCGGGGGTGAGGGGTGTAATCTTTCCAGGAAGAGGAAAGAACATATGGAAAGTGCTGGGGCAGGAAAAAGTTTGACCTCCATGGGGAACTGAAGGAAGATTCCTGCATCTGGTGTAGAATGGGATGGGGCGGTGACAGGTGCCAGGTCATGCCTAGCATGGGTGTGATGAAGTAGAATTTAGTTATAACTAATGAGTAGCCATTAAAAGGTTAAAGCAGTGTGACATGATCTAATTTAAGTTTACAAAAGACCACTAGCTGCTGAGTGGAGAATGAATTTGAGGGAGGTAAGAGTGGATATGGGGAAGAAAGGTGATAGTCTTTTGCATTTCGGAAGATCTTGTGTGGGGGATCTTTTTTGTCTATTGTATTTTATAATTGGGCACTGCTGGTGTATGGGGACAGTTAAGTTTTATGTATTGGTTTTATATTCAGCAACTTTGCTGCTCTCTCTTATTAGGGCTCCTAGTTTATCTGAAAATCATAATGGGCGTTCTATTTAGTCAGTTACTTTTTCCTACAAATGAGGACATTTTCTTTAAATCTGTTTTCTTTTAATTTTTCTTTTTTGGTAACAATGCATTGAATAGGACTTCAAGTTTGCTGTTGAGTGTACCATGCTTGTCCCGGTGCTGATGTTAGTGGATATCTTCTCAGTTCCCACTCATAAGTATGATGATGCTTGCTACAGATTTTGATGAATACTATTTATCAGGTTGAGGAAATTCCCTTTTATTTCTAGTTAGCTAAGAATTCTTATTTTAATTTTTTTAAAATAGAAAATCAGAGTGGAATTTTATTGAACTTTTTTCAGAATCTATTTGGATTATGATAGATTTTCTCCTTTCATTTGTAATGTGGGGAATTATACAATATTAATGGATTTCCCACATTGACCCATTCTTTCATTCCTGGGATAAACCATGATTGATACTATTATCAATTGGGATTAAGTCTGACCGTGAGTAATAGGGCCTCAATAGTGTCTTACTGTTTTTCCCTCTCATTAAAAATCAAAATTAAAATTAACAAAAGCCTGGTTATAGAAGTGAAGTGTTAGGAACCGAGGCTCCTTCTGTCTTGCTGCATTTCCACCCTTTGTATATCATTTTATATCCAAGGAGCTGAAGGTCAAGCTATAGGCATCCTGTGTATTCTGAGCAGTAGAAGGGAAGAACAGAGAAGGAGAGATGCAGCCCTTCCTTTGAAAAAAGATTTTCACCTACATCACATTGGCTGAAATCTCCTCACATAGTGGTATCTAGCTGCAAGGGAGGCTGTGGAATAGACAAAGAGAAGAATGGATATATTGAACTCCAGCAGTTTTCGTCACCAACTTGCTGTATAATTTTTATATACCTTGCTGGATTTTTGAATAGCTGTTACTTTATTTAAGATTTTTATATCTATGTTCCTAGGTAATATTGGCCTACTATTTTGTTTTTATTGTTGTTATTCAGTTCAGATGTAAAGTTTATACAAGACTCCTAAGATGAGTTTGATACCATTCTCTGTGTTTTGTTCTTTGGAACAATTTGTATAAAGTAGGAATTATCTATTTCTTAAAGGTTTTTTAAAGGTTGCCTATAAAACTATCTCAGCCTTTTGGGGATAGGAGAAACTTTCTGAACTACAGCTTCTGTTTTTTTAGTGGTTATTGATCTATTCTGGTTTTATTTTTCTTCTTGAGTTAATTTTGGTGATATATATTCTTCTAAAAAACAGACCAGTTTACAAAAATTGACAATTTTCAAAAATTTTGGCACAAATTCCCAGTCAGGGCACATGCCTGGGTTGCCAGGCCAGTTCCCGGCAGGGGACATACAAGAGGCAACCGCACATTGATGTTTCTCTCCCTCTCTCCTTCCCTTCCCCTCTAAAGACAAATAAATAAATAAATAAATAAATAAATAAATAAATAAATAAAAATAAATAAATAAAATATTTAAAAAAATTTTGGCACAAATATTCTGTTATAGTATTATAAGTTTATAAACTTTTGTCATATCTATTGGTTATGCCTCTTTTCATTCCTTCCTCCTTTTGTTAATCAGTCTTGCCTGAGGTTTGTATATTTTATCATTGAAATATATTTTTAAATTGGATTTTATCAGTCTTTAAAAACTAGCTTTTGGTTTTGGCGAGCATCTCTATTACTTATTTCTCTTTTATCATTAATATTTTCTTCCATCTACTACTTTTGTGTTATTATACTCTTTTTCTCTACCATATTTGCCCTTTTTTTCAGCTTCTTGAACACAATTTCTTATTTTCTAACATTCTTTTAAGGCTATAAATTTCCTTCTAACTAAACTGCTATAGCTGCATCTCATTTTGAGATGCTCTGTTTTATTGTTTGGTTTGAAATGGTTTTTAACTTTCATCATAATTTTCTTTTTAACTCATGAATTATTAAAACTTTTTTTTTTTTTTTTAGTTTTCACATGGATTTTGGGGGCGTCTACCTTTTCACTGTTGAAATCTAAATTTGCTACCTTGTAGTCATAGTATGCCTTCTGAATGATATTCATTCCTTAGAGTTTGTCAGGCTTCCTTCCTCATATGTACACATGTATGATCAGGCATACCAATTACATTTTTCAAATGACTATCTTTGATTTTTTGGATGGTTGATCTACCATTTTTGAGAATGGTGTGTTAAAATGTCTCACCATGTTTGTGGATATGTCATTTTTCCTGGTAATTTTATTATTAGTTTTAGTTTGAGAAGGCTCTAACTTAGAAGGATTCAGGCTTATGATTGTTGTTATCTTCTTGGTAGATTGGCCGTTTTATCATTAAAGAGGCTGCTTTTAGTCTTTACTAATGGTTTTTGCCTGGTAGTCTGTTTTGTCTGATTTTATTACTGTGGCTGCTTTCTTTTGGTTAGTTTTCCAATTTATCTTTTTTCATTTTTTTATTTTCAATCTTCCTGTGTCCTCCTGTTGAGATGTGTTGCTTGTAAGTGGTATGGGGCTACAGTTTAGTGGATGTATTTTATCCACTAATAATGTATTTTGATTGCTGACTTATTTGGATTTATTTCTATCATCTCTTTAAACATTTTCCATTATCTTTGCTTCCATTTTTCTTCGCTGTACTCCTCCCCTACTTTTTTGCCTTCTATTGAACTGATCAAATTTACTTTATATCTCTTTTTTCCTCCACTGGTTTGGAAGTTTACATTTTAGTAATGATTTTTCTCAAGTTTTTAACAAATATACTTAGTTTTGTATTTGTTTTAAATTTATTTATTGACTTGAGAGAGACAGACAGACAAACATTGATTTGTTGTTCCACTCACTTATGCAATCATTGGTTGATTCTTGTATGTGCCTCTGACCGGAGATCGAACCTGCAACCTTGGTGTATCAGGGCTATGCTCTAAGTGAGCTACCAGGCCAGGGCTTAGTTTTATATTTTTCTAATGAAGTGTAAAATTAGTCCTTTTTAGGCACAAAACAAGTACCTTTAATTTCCTTCTTAACTCCCTCCTCCCATCTTCCATGTTATATTTATCTAATAGTATTTTGATTATACCTCTTAAAAAAAAAACTCTTCTGAATCAGTTGTTGTTATATCTTTTATGGCTTCATAGTTCAGTTTTACAAACAGTTTGAACAATTTATGTGTTCACTATTGTTTGTTACTGCCCACACCTTCCTCATGGGTTCAATTTCCTTTATGCCGAAGTACTTCTTGAGCTTGGGACCAGTTTTAGAGTTAATATCTTAGCCTGAGATTTCTGTATTTCACTGGTAGTACTCATGTGAACCCCACACCCACACACAGAGCAGCCTTAATGTTTTGTTTTCTCAGCATCTTGCTTCCTGGCCACTTTCCTGAATCATGACGTGAATTTTCTAGTCCAAGGCTGTAAATGAAATGACCCTTCTTGGCTGCTGGCTTTATGCATGGGCTCTCCTTCCAGCTCCCCAGTATGCACAGGTTTGGGTCTCTTCTCTTGTTCTCTCTGGCTGTTATGATCTAGCCTCTAGCATATGTCTAGCCTGATATTCCTCTGGTTCATTTGGCTTAGATTCCCTCTCACTGCTCATGCTTCGAACTTCTTTTTTGTTTCTGGTTACCTGAAGATTTCTCTTTTTTATTTCAAGCTCGGCATTATAGCCCATCCATCTTTTTCACTTCATGTTAGCCAGCATTTCTATATGTTTAAGGGTGGGAGCTCCCTAAGTTGGGTCAGTCTACAGTATTGATCAGTTGTCTGGACTAGGCTGATAGCAGAAGAATCAGAGAGAAGAGGACCAATTTGGGAAGCATTTGGAGTGAAGTCAGGAAGGCGGGGACAGGCAGACAGTGAGGTCTTCCTAGCTCTTGTGTAGGTTCTGCTCAGGGAGGTCCTGGTGGGCTGGGCCGGTGAGATGCTGTTGAGTAAATGTCTAAAGAACCGAATTACTTGGGACAGGTGATCACACTGGAAATCCCAAGGGGGTGACAGGTGGGGAGAGAAGAAATCTGGCACATCTTTTTGGCCAGGCTCCCTTGCTTGTCTGCTGAAGGCATCCTTAGTGATACACCTGCACTGTCCTTTCTGTCCCTTATGTCCCTGGCACTTTCAGTCTGACTGACCACACACCATGCCCCAACTGGTACATAAACACGAGCCATGAATACCAGCAGCCTTTCCAGGCAAATGTCCAGGACTGGGCCCCCCCCACTGTCACCCCATTTTCTTGGACTCTCTTGTCCTTGCTCCTGTCTCTCTGGTCCCAGTATCTGTTTTTTTCTCTATACTTTGGTTTTGAAACTTGCCAGGAAGGAAGGGTCTCTCTTTCCTTGCTAACCTATTAGGTGAGGAGTTCAGGTTTATTGCCTCTAATAACTGGGAGTCATCTCTGGGTCCTTCCAGTTGTTCATCTCTAGTGGTGACTTGGCTTAGGAATACACAGGGGTGGGAGTTGGTGCCCCTTCAGTTCCATCTCCACTGCCACCCCCACCCGAGATTTGCTGGACCACAGATACTAATTGCATCCCTATTATTTGTCAATTACTCTGCTGGGCACTGAGGATACAAAGGTGAGCAGAACCAGATGTAGCCTCTGCCCTGTGAAGCTTATGGACATGTTCATCTAAGAACCTCATATGTGTGAAGTAGAAGTTACAGTGGTGAAAGGTGCCACAAAGGAGAGGTATGTAGGTGAGGAGAGTGTACAACAGGGGGCTTAGCCAGAGGGGTTGGGCGTGGCTGCCCTGAGGAAGTGACATTTGAGTGGAGATCTGAAAGATGAAGAAAAACTAACTGTGAAAATGGGGGATAAGAGTGTTCCGGGCAGAAGGACCAGCATGCACCAAGGCCCTGTGGTGAGAGGGAGCATAATTAAGAAACAACGTCCAGCCCTGTATCAGGGCGCCCTACCTTCTTCCCAGATCCAGCACACCCTGGGCCATGATAAAAGAATGCGTCAAACTTCCTTGCTGAATGTCAGTAGAATGTCAGAGGCCCTTTGAGAATGCAGAAACCATGTGAGTTTTGCCTCTAACTCTCTCTAACTGGGGGGATCCCCTATATCTTCCATTTCTAGATCCCTCCATACCAAGACCTTATCTTAAATTCCAGGTTCAGCAAAAAGAAAGCAAAACAAAGTAAACAAACAAAAAAAAACCCAGAATATCTAATTAAGTGTGATTATCTGATAAATTATGAAAAATGTTTAGTGTGTTTCCAAACAGTACATGAGACATACTTACACTTAAAATTTCTATAATTCATCTGAGGTTAGAATTTAACTGGAGTCCCTTATTTTATCTGACAACCGTACTTTTGCCCGCTTGTGCCCTGTGAAGGCCACTTGGAGAACCCCCTGGAGGAAGGCCATCCTACTCCCAATACTCCTTCCTTAGCATCACCGTCATTTCTGGCTTTGGGATCTTGGGAAGGGAGTGTGCTGAGAGAACAGAGCCCCCTGAGCCCTGGAGAAGGAGGGTGCTTCCATCCTTGTGAAGTTATATGCCAAGAACAGTCCTGCAAAAGCAATGAGTTGCTGGCTGACCACAAGCCCTGGGCATGGACACTGCCTCCATTCGTCAGCCATTGCCTCCAAGATGGCTCCCAACTGATCGTCACTTTTCTGCTTAAATCTCCCACCCCACCCCTACCTTGGCATCATTGCCATAGCCCCCAGGCTGGGGTCCTAGACTCAGGGACCCCAATGGGTTACATATTTAAGCTCTTAGATGCTTTCTCAAGGTGGGAGCCAGCACAATGGCTGAGCATTGTGGAAGTGTCTCTGCTCTTATTCCTCCCTGCCCGCTCCCCCTCACACCCCCTGCCAGCCAGCTGCCAGGTACTCCTGGCACAGCCTCTTGACAGCTCCTGGATGGTGAGCATTCTTTGGACACTGTGTCCTTTGGGATGAGCCAATTTTTTACATCCCAGAGCCTCTTGTGTTATCCCTTAGAGAATCATGGTAGAAATGTCTCTGTAAAGAGACCATGATAACAACTTCCAGAATAATCAGAAATGTCATCATTGTCACCCTAAAGACCTCAAGGGGAAGAGGCCTCTTCAACTGTATCAAAACGCTCAGGGAGAAAATATTGTAAAATGTACTGTTATGAATTAGTGACCATTTGTAACTGAAGCCAGTTTCTATCCTGAGTTTATAGCTATGGGTGAAGGCCACAACAAATACTGCCAAATGCAAAACTAAATAGGAGCATAAGCCCTGGACTTCAGTACCCTGAAAGTGTGCCTGTTATAGTGAGGATTAGATTGGCTGTGCGTTACAGAAAACCGCCAAGTGACAGTGGCTTAAGTATGATAGAAGTTTATTTCTCTCTTGCTTGGAAGTCCAGAGAGGGTCAGATGAGGGTTGGTAGGTGCTTTAAAGTGTCAGGACCCAGGTCCTGCTATCTTATTGCTCCTTCATCCTTAGCATTTGGTTTCTATCTCATGTCCCAAGGTGGCTGCTTGAGGTCCAGCCATCATGTGCATTCTGGCCAGCAGGGAGGAGGAAGGATCAAAGAAGGGCATCTCTCCTTTTAAGAACATTTCCTGGAAGTTGCACATACCACTTCTGCTTATATCCTGTGATCTAGAACTTAGCCACATGGCTACATCTAGCTGCAAGGGAGATTGGGAAATGAATCTTTATTTGAAGTGGACACGTGTCCAGCTCAGAATTGTGGGATTCTGTTACTAAGGAAGAACGGATGTTGGGGATGATTAGTAGTCTCTACCATCCTTCCTTCCAGCCAACCATTCAACTAACATTTAAGGATAAGCAACTGCCCTATTTAGTAAGAGAGATAGATAACATGCAAATAACTAACCACAATACAATGTGATATGGGGTATAAAAGAGGTTTTATTCAGAGTGCTGTGGGGGAACAGATGGAGACAATCAAGAGCAATCACAATAATTAATAACTACAATGCCCTAGCTGGGTTCTCAGTACTGCATTCCCATTCTTTTATTTGTCCAGCTTCCTTTCTTTTCAGCAAGAGCTACCGTCCTTCCTGCCTCTCCCTGTAACACCTGACATTTACAATGAGCAGACCAGGTGCTGTTCTAAGTTTCTTACATTTATTATCTCATCGCAATCCTATGAGTAGGTAATATTACCATTCTCCTTTATAGATGAGGAAACCGAGGCACAAGCTGTAGTGCTGGGTGTTGGACCCAGGAAGTCTGGCTCCAGAGTACATGTGCTTAATCACCCTGCTAGGCTGCCGCTCCAAAGCTGCTCATTTTCATTTCTTCCCCCGCAAACATCCAGCCCCCAAATATCCAGCAGACAGCCTCCCTGTTCACTTCATTCTAATGGCCAAGGTTATCTGGTGGGTCCTCTCTCCACTGCTGGACCACGCCCTAAGTTACTTGCATCGCTTCCCTTCCCTCCTCCAGCAGTCCTGCCTTAGGGGTGAGGCATCTGTTCCTGATTAAAACCACTCCTCTCCAGCAATCCTAGGGGGCCAGCAGACTGTAGAGGTTGAAGAGCTGGCCTCTGCAACCAGACTGTACTAATTTATAACTGTCTGATTTTAGGAAGTCATTTAACCTCTCTCAGCCTCAGTTTTCTCATCTTTAAGTGGGACTGTTTGTAGGGATAAGCATGCTTATTCTTGTACAGTGCTTGGCACATGCTAATGCTCAGAGGGTGTTAGTAATTATTTATCTCCCTTATTTCTGGTTCCTTGGACTACTGGCTTTCTCTTTTCTACCTTCAATTGACTTCTCTTTACAGGTTGTATTGATTTCCTATTGCTGCTATAATAAATTGCCACTAACTTAATGGCATCCAATAGAACATATTTATTATTTTACATTTCTAGAGATTGGAAGTCTGAACTGGGTTTCATGGGGCTAAAATCAAGGACTGTTCCCTTCTGGGGGTGCAGGGAAGAATCCACTTTGTCACTTTTTCCAGTTTATAGACTGTTTGCATTCCTTCACCTGTAGCCCACTCCTGTCTTCAAAGCCAGCTGTGGCAGGTTGAGTCCTCACATGGCATTGCTCCAACCTTTGCCCATCATCCCAACTTTTTCTGTGGCTTTCCTCCCCGCTTTCACTTATAAAGACCTTTGTGATTAACTTAGGCACACCTGGATAATCCAGGCTCTTCTCAAGATCCATAAAGTAATCATATCTGCAAAGTCCTTTTTGCCATGGAAGGTAACATTCACCAGTCCTGGGAATTAGAACATCGACCTCCTTGGGTAATCATTATTCTGCTTACCCCCGCGACTCTCCCCCCACCTTGGGATATGGCTTGTGAGAACCGTCCTAAACAAAATACCCCTCCATTTCTCCCCCAGATTTATTGAGATGTAATTGACAAATCATCAAAATATCTCTCCCTTGAAGGTATACTGATTTCTCTCTTCTTCCCTTCTCAACAAGCTCTTTTCAAGAGTTATCTTACCTAGTTTTATCCACCTCCTGACAACTCCTGCTTTCTTCCATATTGCCAGATCAATGGACACCTTTCCTTATCTGGTTGCATTTTCCATGTTTGCTGCTCATCCCTTCTTGAGACTATATGTGTCCCCTATCTGCCTTTAGGTGTCTTGTCCTGGTTTTCTTCCTTATCCTCTCTGGCTTAGGCACATTGGGGGCTACACTGTCCCCACCCCCTGAGATATCCATGTTCCCTGGGACTTTGGATCTTTGTTCCAATGCTCTTTGCTTGGTTGATCTTGTCCCAAACTTCTGGGTATAAATGCTATTTGCACAAGGATGACTGACCCCAGCTTGTGTTGGGCAAATCTCTAGCCGGCAAGTGGGAGTGCTGGTGAAGATTGTGATTTCAGTAATCCCATAAACTCAACTTCTTTGGTCTTCCTTCACGTAGACCCAGTGAGAGAGCTCCTTGAGGTACTGACTTGTTCCCCCACTATAATCTACTTGGGGAACAAGGAGAATGCATTGGGTAGATGCTAGCAGAGGAAACTTGACTTATATCTGGTTGGCAACGGGAAGCTATGGAAGAGGTTTGAGCAGGGGAATGAATTGAGCAGAGGTCAACTTGAGGAAGACTACTCCAGTCCCAGTGGATTAGTGAGGGGGTGCTGGGTCCCAGATCTATGCCAGGTGTAATTTTAGAGAGAGGAGGGACCTTGGCAATTCCTGGTACATTTGCATTATTTTATATATAATGTGTAAGCATGTTTTATACACACACATAAGTAGATGGCTTAGCTGGAGGGTGTGACTTCCTTAAAGCACATGGCAACAAGATCAGCCTTTGTACTCAGGTCAGACTCCTAATCCAGTGCTCTTCTGTGCTTTACTGAGAGATGTCTGAAAAGGTGTTGATCGAATGGTCAAGACAGTAGTTATGCAAGTCTAGACCAGGGCAGACCAGGGCAGACACCAAGGTGAAGACCATGTGGAAGGCAAAGTGATACATTCTCGCTTTCTCTTTCTCTGGGTGGGGGTTGGGACATAGGGCTTGTTGGAGACTGCACATGAGTGCATCTCTTTTTCCTGGGTCCTGCAGCATCCTTCTGGGCCTGGTTTCTATGGCAACAGGCTCCCAGCAGGCAGCCTGCCAGCTGGAGGGAACCAGGCAGGCAAGACAGGCAGGCAGGGAGGGAGGGAGAGAAGGCCTGGGCAGCAAGAGGAAGGCTGGAGTTGTGGGGGTTGGGGGATCTTCCTGGGAAGCTGGAGGAGCCCCCAGAGCTGGCTCCCAAGTCCCTTTCTCCTGATCATACAAGGGTGGAGGTTGCTTAGGACACATGAGACTTTCTCTTACGATCCTTGAATCTTCAGACTTCAAACTTCTGTTCACCTCTCCATTCACCCCTGCATCTCCTGACTCCCACTTCAAGTATTGTCTAACACCCTCAGCCTTATGCACCTCAGGAGCCCACTGACTTCTTCATAGAACCCAGGGGTGGGGGGAAGAACAAGGCCAACTGACTTTCTGTTTTGCATATGATTTGCATATTATTAACTCAAAGACAAGAAATTTCCAGGCCTCATGTCATTCCTGCCAACAACTTAATTCAACTCTACTGGCACCAGCTGACTGTGTCTGGCCAGGCTCTGGGCTGAGCCTGGGGGTCCCTAGAGAAGTCCTCCCAGCTGCTGCCACCTCCCTTCCCCCCTTCTCCCTTCCAAGGCAGTTCTTCCTGATATCCTAGCAGCTGGTGCCTTGGGAAGTGCTTGGGCTGTGGACTGAGCAGAAGCCCTGGGTCCAAATCCTGGCTCTGCTATTAATACTTTGTATCTGGGGGCCCATGGGCCTCTCTGGGCCTTAATTTATTCATCTCTCTGCAGGGTCAAGGACATACCTGTACAGCTGATGTAAATTAGCAAAGACATAGCATTTGTTAAAATGCTGAAATACTTCTGTATTCATTGGTAAAGAGCCACAACGCTGGCCCCTCCCTAGCCCCTCTGTTACCACCTCCCCGCCACCCCCAGAATTCAGATTCTAAGGGCATTGCTCTAGCACTTGAGCTGTGTCTGTTCTCATTGGTATATGCCAGTAGCTTGTTCTGTACAGGTTAAATATTTTATGTATCACCCTGTCCAGAGGCAGTACAACAGATAAGTATAATATATAGACAATTGTTGCAAGGATTAATATAGTTAAAGGTCATGGATCAGTTTGTAGGCTTCTTTTCTCATGCCTTTTCCTTTTAATCTGGGGTGGGGTGAAGGCTGGGATGATACTCCGCAAGGGCAGAGATGACAGCCACCTCTCTCACCAGGCGGGCGAGGTTCAAGCGCTCCAACAGTGTGACAGCTGGCGTGCAGGCAGACCTGGAGCTGGAGGGCCTGGCCGGCCTGGCCACAGTGGCCACAGAAGACAAGGCCCTACAGTTCGGACGCTCCTTCCAAAGGCACGCCTCTGAACCCCAGCCCGGGCCCCGGGCCCCCACCTACTCAGTCTTCCGCACTGTCCACACGCAGGGCCAGTGGGCCTACCGCGAGGGCTACCCACTGCCGTATGAGCCGCCGGCCACCGATGGGACGCCAGGTCCTGCCCCTGCCCCCACCCCCGGCCCTGGGGCCGGCCGCCGAGATTCCTGGATGGAGCGTGGCTCGCGTAGCCTCCCCGACTCAGGCCGCACGTCCCCCTGCCCGCGGGACGGCGAGTGGTTCATCAAGATGCTGAGGGCGGAAGTGGAGAAGCTGGAGCATTGGTGCCAACAGATGGAGCGCGAGGCAGAGGACTACGAGCTGCCCGAGGAGAGTGAGTGAGAGGACTCTGCTGGGAGGGATCGTGGCTGGGGGTGGAGGGGCGGCAGCATAATAAGAGAGCTGTGGGATGTGAGGTTGCCGGCCTACTACTGGTTGATTCTCTGGCACCAGATCCTGATCGGTCGCTATTGGCAGCAGGGCATTCTGGGAGCTCTTGGATGGAAATGGGGCAGCTTCAGAGTTTAGGTCTTGGATGGAGAAAGTGACTTGGCTAAACTGTGGCAGCCACCTTGACCTTGGGCTAACTGCAGTTTGAGGGAACAGGCCTTCTAGGAGATGGCTCCCAGTCCAAGTCACCAAGTCCATGAGGACCAAGGAAACTTCCGAGCTGCACTGGTGTGGGCATCTGGGCCAGATCCAGGTGGTGGGACCAGGACTTAAGGCAGAGGGGCAGGCAGTGCACAACATCAGATCATGTTTGAGGCACAGGTGAAGATTAAACCAGGAAGACTGGCCCCTTCCCTGCAAGTTCAATCCGAGGGGAGACACAGTCTTACCCCAGAGTCTCCAATTGATGGGACAGTGACTCAGAAGACAGGAGTCATATACATGAAATTATTTAGTAATTAACGAGTTGAGGAGCTCTGCACTGGTGAGTGACACAGTTCAGCCAGTAGGTGGTCATGGAGCTAGTGCCTGCTTAGCCATAGGGCCAGGCTGGGGCTGGTGTCTTCTGTTTTCTGACATGAGAGAATAAGCACTCAAGAAATGTAAGTTGTATGAAGGAAGAAACATCAGTGTCTGAGGGTACAGTCTCCTTGGTGAAGTGGAATAGGAGCTGCTTGTTAGGAAGCTGAGGATGGGATGGGAAGGGGGCAGGAGGAGACACAGAAAGTGTCAGGTAATGGAAGGGTAAGAGTCAGTCAGGGCAGACTTCCCGGAGGCTAGGGGAGGAAGTGCATCATCCCCCCCTTGCACCTCCCTCTGCTCCCCAGTCCTGGAGAAGATCCGCAGTGCTGTGGGCAGCACACAACTTCTCCTGTCCCAGAAGGTTCAGCAGTTCTTCCGGCTGTGTCAGCAAAGCATGGTGAGTGCCCCTCGGTGAGAAGCCTGACAGATGTGTGTACCTGCTGTGACCCAGTGTGTGTGTGTACCCAAGAGGGAGAAGCCTGGGCTTCCTTGATTCCCTGTCTCCTAATCCTCACCCCACTTTCCCCACTCGAGCTTCCTGACAGTGAGGGCTTTCTCTGATCCTGGCTGGGGCTCAGACTTCCCTGACTGGATGCCTGTCCTTTGTTTCCTTTCTCTGCAGGACCCCACTGCGTTCCCTGTGCCCACCTTCCAGGACCTGGCGGGTTTCTGGGACCTCCTGCAGCTCTCTATCGAGGATGTGACCCTCAAGTTCCTGGAGCTACAGCAACTCAAGGCCAACAGCTGGAAACTCCTGGAGCCTAAGGTGGGGGGCCCTGACTAAGTCTGCCCTGACTGACTCTTACCCTTCCATTACCCTTCAGGCCAAGAGTCCAGACTGTGGAAAATGCCCCTCCCCATGGAGGCATGTGGGGGTGGGGGAGCACACAGGAGAAGAGACCCATGGGCAGCAAAGGCAGCCCGTGCCTTTGGAAGAAGATGGTGACCATCTTTTTCCAAAATGACCACACTCTTGGTCAGGCTGTCTGCTTGGCTCCAGTGCTTATCACTGCCTAAGCTCCCAGAACCCCAAGGTGGCAGCGGCCTCCTTGACCTTGGGCTAGCTGCAGTTTGAGGGAGTAGACCTAGAGCTTCCCGAAGGGCAAACTGCCCTCAGCTCAGACCTTGAGTTGTCTCCTAAGCCGTCATCTCACTGGACTTTGTGATGGGGCCCAGAAGCCTGGGATATGACCCCATTGCCTTGCCTAGTTTCGACCTGAAAACATTCACTTTGCCGAGGGAGCGAACCCTCCGATTTTAGTTGTCAAGAACAGCGCCACCACGGGGCATTCGAATCAATCAGTTTTTAAAAGAAAAATGTGGGTTTTGACCTTGTGGGAGCACGTACACCTGGGGCTTCAGGTGCTGGCACGAAGAGCAGCTTCTAACCACTCTCCCGTGGCGGAGCCGCAGGAGGTTAATCCTTCTGGGCGCTGCGGGTGTGAATGGGGAAGTCAGGTGGGACCCCGCTCCCTATCTGAGCCACCGCCCCTCTCCCGGCAGGAGGAGAAGGTCCCTCCGCCGATACCAAAGAAGCCCTCGCGGGGCCGGGGCGTGCCGGTGAAGGAGCGCTCCCTGGACTCGGTGGACCGGCAGCGGCAGGAAGCGCGCAAGCGGCTCCTGGCGGCCAAGCGCGCCGCCTCCTTCCGCCACAGCTCGGCAACCGAGAGCGCCGACAGCATCGAGATCTACATCCCTGAGGCCCAGACCAGGCTGTGACCCGCCCGGCCCGCCCGGCCCGCCCGGCCCGGGCCCGGGCCCGCGGTTTTCTACCCGTACTGTACACCCAGCGTCGAGGTCACTGTGAACGCGGGCCGCCCCGTGCGCCCGCCCCGCCGGCACCGCACGCCCCGGCTCCTCCTGCCCATCACACTCTCGTGGGTTTTTTACCTTCCTGACCCCACGTGAAGGCGCCTGGGCTGGGCTGGGGGCCGTGCCTCTCCGCCCTGCACCCCCAACTGGACCCCCCTCCCTCCTGGTCCGACGCTTCGTTCCCACCTCCTACCCATGGGCACCATCTCTGCCATTACACACCCCACGGGCCAGGCCGGGCCGGGTCCCCCATCTGGGCTCTGCGTCACCCTCCACCACCCCGCGGGGCTGGGCTTCGTGGGGATCAGCTTCGTGGCTTTTTATGAAGAATCCCGAACCCCGCCTACGAGCCCGCCCCACCCTCCCAGAGGCTCCACCCTCAGCCCTTAGCCCACCGGGCCCAGGGACCACAGTGGCTGGACCAACCCAGGACCAGGGCGCCTGGGCCTCTCTCCTTTCCCATCTGCTGGGGAGGAGAGATGGGGGCTTCCCTTCACCACACCTGTGGCTGTTCCCACATCCCCTTGAGTATCCCAGGAAAAATAAAACGGCAGAACTGCACTCAAGCCAGCTGCTCTCTCCTGAAGAAGCCATCTCTGCACTGTGCATGGGGGCTGGGGGTGGAGGGAGGAGAGTCAGGGAGCCCAAGCTCTTGTTTTGGGGAGAGTCGGGGTTGCGTGAGCCATCTGGGGAAAGATTCAGCCCTCTGGGTGGCCACAGAAGGACCTGAGCCCTCCTGGAGGGGTTCCACTTCCCCACTCCTTTCCCTTTCTGCCTCCCAGTCCTCCAGGGTTATCCCAGAGAGGGGAGCCCAGAGCCAGCCCCAATGCCTTGCACACAGCATGTGCTCAATAAACAGGGAGTGTGGTTGTTACTCACTATGGACAAATATTGGTTTCCCTTCCCCTGAAGGCCCAATGTTCCCTTGCTCCAGTCATTCCTGGTCATCAGCAGAAAAATTCTGTTCAGTTTGGTGCTTCCATATTTTCTGATGCCTCCTATGGTGGGGCATAGGAGGCAGAGAACAGAACTCGCCTGGGAAGCTAAATAGCAATCCAAACATAGTGGTGATGGCTAATATTTTTTGGACACTTACTGTGGGTTAGCAAAGGGGGAGTGCATTATGTGAATGTGGCTCATCTTTTGACAGATAACAAAGTGGGAGCTCAGTGACCTGTCCAAAGTCACAGGACTAAGGCTGGTGGACTCAGGTCTGACAAACCATGAACTTTTAGCTCTATGGCCTTGTGAGCCCAGAAAGGGTTTGATGGCAGGTCTACTGAGAAAGCCACCTTTCCTTAAATAGTCCCTGGGGCTGAAGTGTCACCCTGAGGCAAGAGGAAAAGCTTTCAAGGGGGTTGGCTGCTCTTCTGAGCCACACTGGACCAGTCAGTTCTCATTCATTTATTCAGCAAACATGAAGAATCACTGTTGGCATCCAACACCAGGGAGATGGCCCTGAACAAGTGTAGTTTCTACCCTTAGGGAGCTTGCAGTCTTATGGGAAAAACTGGTGAACAAGCCGATAAAATACAAGGCTGAGCGCAGGGAAGATGTTAAGGTATTAGCCACTGAAGGAAGGCTGGGGCTAGGAAGAATGTTCCAAGATCAGATAACTGCTGCCCAAGGGCCTGGAGGAGAAAGAGGCATTGGGAATGCAGAGCTTGGTCATACGGGACAATTGGAGGAGGGGAGGCCTGGGTCCTGAAGGCCCAGGGACCACAGTGGCTAGACCAACACATGGAAGGGTTTCGAACAGAAGAGTGGTGTGAACAGATATTTTACAGACTGGTTTGGGAGACCGGCCTGAAAAGCAAGAGTTTGTACACACTCATATGGGACCACTGGAAGGTGGAGAGGGCCCCCATGTGATCGAAATTCCCAAAAATGAATCCGCTTCAGGCTGATCTCAAACAGATTCCTGGACCCTGTTCCAAGACTTAGTGAGTAGACTCTCTGCTCTCAAATGAGTTTTTAACAAGTGCTCCAGGTGACTGAGCTGAGCATCTAGGTCTGGGAAGACTTCGGTTGGATGACTGTCTGAAAGTTTCCACTAGAAGGGTTCATCTACTTCCTGTAGGCTTGCCAAGTGAGGCTTTGAGTGGGTCACTTTACTTCTCCGAGATTGTTTCTCATCTCTAATACTGGGCCATGGGTGAGGTTTTTTTTAATATATTTTATTGATTATGCTATTAGAGTTGTCCCATTTTCTCTCTTTTATTCCCCTCCACCCTGCACACTCCCTCCCACCTACATTCCCTGCCTTAGTGCATGTCCGTGGGTCACACATGTAAGTTCTTTGGCTTCTACATTTCCTACACTGTTCTTAACCACCCCCTGTCTATTTTCTACCTACCATCTATTCTACTTATTCCCTGTACCTTTTCTCTCTCTCTCCCCTTCCCACTCCCCTGCTGATAGCCCTCCATATGATCTCCATTTCTGTGGGTTTGTTCCTGTTCTGGCTGTTTGCTTAGTTTGTTTTTGTTTTTGTTTTAGGTGTGGTTGTTAATAACTGAGTTTGTTGTCATTTTACTGTTCATATTTTTTACCTTCTTTTTCTTAGATAAGTCCCTTTAACGTTTCATATAATAAGGGTTTGGTGATCATGAACTCCTTTAACTTGACCTTATCTGGAAAGCACTATCTGCCCTTCCATTCTAAATGAAAGCTTTGCTGGATAGAGTAATCTTGGATGTTGGTCCTTGCCTTTCATGACTTGGAATAGCTTTTTCCAGCCCCTTCTTGTCTGCAAGGTTTCTTTTGAGAAATCACCTGACAGTCTGATGGGCACTCCTTTGTAGGTAACTGTCTTTTCTCTTGCTGCTTTTAACATTCTCTCCTTATCTTTAATCTTGGCTAATGTAATGATGATGTGCCTTGGTGTGTTCCTCCTGGGGTCCAACTTCTTTGGGACTCTCTGAGCTTCCTGGACTTCCTGAAAGTCAATTTCCTTTGCCAGATTGGGGAAGTTCTCCTTCATTATTTGTTCAAATAAGTTTTCAATTTCTTGCTCTTCTTCTTCTTCTTCTGCTACCCCTATGATTAGGATGTTGGAACATTTATAGATGTCCTGGAGGTTCCTAAGCCTCTCCTCATTTTTTTTCAATTCTTGCTTCTTCATTCTGTTCTGGTTGAATGTTTCTTTCTTCCTTCTGCTCCAAACCGTTGATTTGAGTCTGGGTTTCCTTCCCGTCACTGCTGGTTCCCTGTACATTTTCCTTTATTTCACTTAGCATAGCCTTCATTTTTTTCATCTAATTTGTGACTGTATTCAACCAGTTCTGTGAGCATCCTGATTACCAGTGCTTTGAACTGTGCATCTGATAGGTTGGCTGTCTGTTCATTGCTTAGCTGTATTTTTTCTGGAGCTTTGATTTGTTCTTTCATTTGGGCCAATTTTTTGGGGGGGGGAGGGTCTGGGCATGCCTGTTATGTAGTGAGGGGTGGAGCCTTAGGTGTTCACCAGGGCAGGGCAACCCAAGTCACTGTGTTTTGGTGCTGTGTGTGTGGGAGGGGTCTGAGAGGGAACAATGGTGCTTGCTCCTCTGCTGGTTTTCAGTCACTTCTCCTGCTACCCACAAACAAGTTGGGCCCCTCTGGTGCTGATTCCTGGGTGGGTGGGCTTGTGTACATTCTAGGACCCTGTGGGTCTCTCCAACGAACTCTCCTGTGAGGCTGGGAGTTTCTCCTGCTGCCACCTCAACCCCCACAGGTGTTTTCAATCAGAGTTTTGAGGCTTTATCTCCCTAGGCTGTAACCCTGGGTTTTGGGGTCTGTCTTGCTCCCCAGTTGTTCCTTCCAGTTTACCTGTGTGTGAAGGTGGAACTGCCCAGTCCGCAATCCACTGCCTTGCTGGGAGTCTGCTCCGCCCGGCTGCCCATCTCTACCCCTCCTACCGGTCTCGATGAATGTTTCTCCTTTAACTCCTTGGTTGTCAGACTTCCATATAGTTTGATTTTTCTGTAGGTTCTGGTTGTTTTTTGTTTTTAAGTTTGTCCTTTTTTGGGTTGTGCGAGGAGGCACAGTGTGTCTACCTATGCCTCCATCTTGGTCGGAAGTCCCATGGCTGAGTTTTGAACTAGATAATCCTTAGAACAATCAATCCTATGAAGCAGGTATTATTATCACCACCATTTTACAGATGAGAAAACTGAGGCTTGGAGAAGCTAAACAACTTACCCCAAATCACAAAGCTGGGAAGTGGCTGAGTCTGAGTTTAACCGTCTACATTATATGGTTATTTTATGGGTCTATGTCTTTTCCCAGAAACTGGGCCAGCTTTCCAGGGATCTTGAAATATATATATGCAAGTGGACAGGGTGAAACAGGTCAGCATCTGCAATGGTGTGGGTAGCCTTCTACAGACATGCTTTCTAAAATCTCTACACGTGGAGCATCAGGGGGGTCGTCTCCTTTGATTACTGTGGGTAGTTGTGTTGGATAAGTGCAGGATTAGATCCATTTCCTGTGCTTGAGTTCCTCTTAGTCTGGCTGTAGCCAGGCACGCAAACAGAAAGGTACAGTATAAAGGGAGGCCTGCTCTCTCAGAGGGGCTGAAGAGACGGGAGCATCCAGGTAGCCTGGGAAAACTTTCTGTAAGAGGGGCCTTTTGAACTGAGTCTTGCAGGATGACTTAGAGTTTTGTAATGAAGAAAGAGAAGGGAGCACATTTATTGAAGGCAAAAGGACCAGCTTGGGCAGATGACAGGGAGAGCAGAAACTGAAGAGAACAGGGGAGGAGATGTGACTGAAAGGGACCCATGGGTGGGAGGAGGGTTAAGCTGGAGATGTCATTTAAATTTTAAGTTTTTGAAAGGCCCTTTGGCCAACAGAATGGAAATGCTCTAAAAGGGGAGATGGAAATGCTCTAAAAGGGGAAATGGAAGGCCGGGAGACCACTGAGGGAGTCGTTAAGGTGGTTCAGATAAGAGATGATGATGATTAATTTGAGAGACATTCAGGAGGCATAGGTGCTATGCATAAACTGGATCTTGGGAATAATGCAAAGATGAAGAGACCTTGAAGATGTCACTTAGGTTTTTGGCTTAGTGACTAAGTAATGCCATAAATGGACATAGGATATTACAGAAGGAGAAGTAAATTTGGAGTATACTGAACATACCAGTGACTATTTACTGAGCACTTAGGAGATGCAGAGTACCATGCCAAGTACTTTATACACATTAAGTGATTTAGTACTCAGAACAACTCCAGAGAAGTGTGGGCACTATTATTGTCTTTTTATTTTTGAAAGATGTTATTTATTTATTTTTAGAGAGAGGGGAGAAAGAGAGGGAGAGAAACATCAATGTGTGGGTGCCTCTCATGCAGCCCCTACTGGGGACATGGCTTGCAATCAGGCATGTGCCCTGATGGGGAATCCAACCGGCAACCCTTTGGTTGGTAGGCCAGCACTCAATCCACTGAGCCACACCAGCCAGGGCTAGTATTGTCATTTAAAAAACATAAATAGCTTGCCTGAGATTCTCAGGCAGCAGAGCCAGGATTTGAACCCACATCTATCTGATTCCTAAGTCTTGAGCCCCACTCATTTCTGCCTGATGGGACTGCTAGCCATCACTAGGGACTCCACTCAAGGGCAGGTTCCTCCGTGGAACCTTCCCTAATCCTTTCTGGACTCCTCCTCTGTGTCACATGTGCATACTTCTGTTGACACATTTCTCACACTGTATTGACATTTTGAAGACCAGTCTGCTTGCCCATCAGTCATAGGATTGAGGGCAGGGATGGTCCCAGTCATTTTTTTGCATCCCTGTGATGCCTAACATGTTAATTGGTTGACCAAATGCTGGTTATTCTAGGTAATTCTGTTCCCTTCTCCTCTCTACCTATTCAGATGGTGAACAGGTTCTGCTAATGACAGTTTCCTGCATATTTCTTTAGACAGTTCCCTTCTCTCCAGTTCCACTGCCAGAGCTTAGCATTGAGCTCTTTGGGATGACAGAGGAAGGGTAATAATGCGGTTCAGGAGACTTATACAGTGGTATTCCTGAAGCTTGAAAAATGAGCCAGAGATACTTGGTAAAGAAGGGTGGGAAGGGCACTCCAGGTAGATGAAAAAGCATAAATACAGGTACAGAGGTGTGAACAATTTGGTCTGCGTGGAGGAATAGGAGGATTTAGTGTATGTTACTAATGATAGATAACTATTCCTGGTGGAGACTAATGGAATAAGTGGAAAGGCAGGGCTAGGTGGGACCATTATGGAGCCTGAGCTTTGGCTTTTTCTTTTTCTTTCTTTTTCTATATGCAATAAAATAGACGTCTGAACAGGGAGCCACGGGGACACAGAAGGAGGGAATACTTGTACCTGAAGGGTCAAGTCAAACTTAGGTTTCACTGTACTATTTCTATTATTTGTAGACTAACGATAGTACCATTTATTTCTCTGCTTGCTCTGTACCTGCTATAACACTTTACATACATTAAGCTTATCTAACTCTTATCTATCACAACATCCTGTGAAATAGGTGTTATTACCTTTACATATAAGGGGGAAAAGAAGCTAAAACAGATTAATACCGTTCCCAAGGTCACAGTTAGAAAGCTAGCCCAGATCCGAAGAGTTCTTAAGCACTAGACTACATTCTGCTACTTGAGAGCTCCTTGAGGTCAGGGATCATGCGTTTTTTTGTGTGCGTGTGTGTGCCCAGACCTAGGTCTTAGAAGACGCCTAGTAAACATCAGTTGAATAAATGAATGGATGACCTTTTATTTTCTTCACTGGAAAAGCATGTGATTACGTCACCGGTAAACCTCCTAACCCCTAGGGGGCGTGTGTCCAACTCAGCGCAGCGGGAGTCTGTTGCGGATGCCTAGCTTGCCAATCCCTGCGCTCTGAACGAGCCTGCGTTCGGTGGGCGGGTCCCGGGCGAGGCCCCGCGGCCACTGGGAAGGGCAACAAAGGTGTTCCTGGCCAGCGGACAGAGGGCGGGGGCTGGCCGGAAGAGTGCGGCCGCGGCTCAGGTGAGCACGCGGTCTCGGCCAACAGTTCCCTTCTCCGGGGCAGCTGCCTTGGCTGCCCGTTGTCCTGGCGATGGCCGCTGGCTTTGACCTCTGACTTACTGGTCTGATGGCTCCCACTCTTCCCGAGGCTCGGGGGTCAAGTCTGGCCACCCACCCGGCACTCTCCGGCCAGGGCTTCTAGGCCTCAGGCACGTGGGTGAGGAAGGACGCTGCAGACAGGCCATGACCGTGGTGGGATAGGGGCAGGGGACAGGGAGCCCAGCGGAGGGAGACGACTAGACACTTGGACCCTAACCTCACTTGTGCTCGCGTCCCTGGACTGGGCTCCAGTGACGGTCAGTATTAATCTTCTGTCCTCTTAGGTCACCTTTGCGTTTGTTGGCATTTCTCAAATCTCAGACTGCGGATTTGAATCTCATTGGGCCTCCGGGATCCTGGAACAAGGGCAGGTTTGCCTGCAGCCCAATTGACCTTTACCCGGCGCTCAGGCTCCCTTCAAGCTCGGCTGGAAATAGGCGTCACAGTATTTACGAGACACTTTTGCCTTTTTAATGTCACTACCCTGGAGATGACTTGTTAGAGCATCTAGTTTCTTGTAATCAGCAAAGGCCCCTGCTGTGTCCCTGCTACCTTTTGAAGGCGGGTGGGTGGATGACTGCTGTGGTTTTACATTAGTGTGTTGCTTGAGCTGTCGTTCTTTCATTCAACGCATTTTTTGGAGCATTTTATGCCAGGCCAGGTGGGAGGGATGGCGGAAAGAATAGGGCACAGTGGGCCACAGACATCATCCTTGCCCTGTTGGAGCTTAATGTGTTTTGAGGAATGCAGACAAGTAGGGTGGGCCAGCACATTGCATGACACAGAGGGAGTTGTTGTGTTAAATAAATGAATTAATTGACTTATATGTAAATGACTAGGATGTGAGTAGGAGGACAGAGAGACCTTGTGCTACATGTGATAGGTAATAGTTGTGGACTTTGATAGTGCTTTAAGGAAAATTGGAAATCCGAACGGAGAGTTGCTGTTTAGGGAAAGTGTTTACTTAGAACTCGCTCAAAAGGTGGGGAAGAGGGTGGAGAAGTATTAGGTTTGAGATTCTTCAGTGGTACCTCTTTTAACAACTTCTAAATTTTATAATTTCACAAATCTCTGAGTATAACCTTAGAGTTTGCAGAAAAGGGAGCTCTCCTAGGAGGTGAAATGCCAAGTGAATGGGAAAAAAACCATAGAAACTCTCCCCAAATTCAGGATTTGCACAGTAACCATACATCTTTCGGCAGTGCGTTCTTTCCACTAGAAAGAGCACAGGATTTGAAGTTGGAGGGCCTGGGTTCAAAATCAGTGGCTGTGCCATTTCCAGTGATTTTGGGCACCTTACTTACCATCATGTCCCAGAGCCTTTGTGGCCTTAGACAGAAGTCTGGCTCATACCTCATAGAGGTGTTGTGAGGATCAGCTGGTGACTGGGGTGTGAATTGTCTGGCCAAGTGTTTGGTGCCAAGACAGAGGTCCCAGAGGGGAATCTTGGAGCTGCTGCAGTTTTTTCCCTGCTGATGGCCCATTATAGGCTTAGGTCCAGAGAATGCTGGGATTCCTCCAAAGAGAATTAGACCCAAAGAGAGAAAGAGAGAGAGTCATCCTAACTTTGGTGAGGTTTTGATTGTTTGCTTTAGACCAGAGGTAGCCACATTGCAGCAATATCTACAGGAGCACAAATAGGATCGTCTTTTAGTTGAGACTTGGGCAACTTACTTAATCCTCTGATAATGCCATCCACCTCAGGAGGTGGGCATGAGAGAAAGACTTCTTTCTCATTCTTGAAAAGTTGGCAAACTGTGGAGGGAAGGTGTGGGGTCAAGAACAGGCTTGAGGTTTATTAGGTAAGGCCTAGAGGTCCCTTCGTGGGGACTTCTCGGCCATACATGGTTGCGTAATTGTCAAAAAGTATAGTATATACAAGTAAAATGGAGAGTCTTCTCCCCTTCTCTAACAATTGAATCTTTTGAAATTTTCTGGATTGTTTTAGGGATCTAACTCTTGCATAAAGCAAGGTACCCTCTTGCATTACTCTGCATGGGGTGTATGCTCAGTAAATTGTGCCAGGTTGCCTGGTAAGTGGGGAGCCCTAGCAGGTGGTCCACGTGGTAGGGAGGGGGTGCTGGTGTCTCCCTAATGCTGCCTTGTACTCTTCTGCAGATGTCATGTGGCCTGTGCTTTGGACCGTGGTGCGTACTTATGCTCCCTATGTCACATTTCCTGTGGCCTTCGTGGTCGGGGCTGTGGGCTACCACCTGGAATGGTTCATCAGGGGAAAGGATCCCCAGCCTGTGGAGGAGGAGAAGAGCATCTCAGAGCGTCGGGAGGAGCGCAAATTGGATGAGCTCCTAGGCAAGGACCACACCCAGGTGGTGAGCCTTAAGGACAAGCTTGAATTTGCCCCTAAAGCTGTCCTAAACAGAAACCGCCCGGAGAAGAATTAATAGAAGACACGGGGCCATATAGGTCCTTCTGTAGGCTGTGACTGGTCCTGCCACCATGTTGACTCAGCTCCAGAACTCACATCTGATTTTCTTTGTTGCTTATTCTGGCCCCTTCGGCACCACCCAGCCAGTGACAAACTGGCTGCTGTTCTGTGGTCAGGAAGACACACTAGCAGCTGAAGGGCCAGGTGAAGAGGAAGGCCCTGGCGGGGTCTGGCCTGTAGGCTGCATCTGTTGTATGCTGGCCACAACTACCTGGGCTCCTGGGCTTCTGGGCCCACTGCTGGAAGTAGTGTTACGGAATGAACGTTGGCTGTCTGTCTCTGCGGGGAGGCAGTTTGGCTTCAAGCAGAAGTGCATGGGATCAGGGTGTCGCCTTAGGAGAGCTACCACACGTCTAGTTCCCGTTTGCATGGGAAGAATTCAGATATTTACCTGGCTCTCTTCACTCATTTGCCCTGTCCTTTTGTGCTCGCTCTTTCTGAAACCCTGTCCTACCAGCTCAGGAAGGGGGTTCCCTAGGGAAGGAGAGCGCATTTCTGTTCTTGGCAGCCCAGGCTCTTCACCTCTGGGCAGGTGAATTTGCCCGAACATCACCATCATTCACCTCCCATCACTGTGTAGCGCAAAACATGATTAAAGTGGCATCTGAGAACCATAATAATCTAATCTGATCTCCCAGATGGTGTTTGGGGTCTTCTTAGGAGTTACGCAAGTGCAGCCATCTCAGGGTAGGATAACACTGGCCCTTCACTAAGGACTCCAGGGGCCTGGGAGCTGTGTTTTACTAGTGTGGTTGCTTTGGGTCCTGGGGGTAGTGGGTTCTGGAGGCGCAGGTTCCCAGGCACTTTTCTATCATGTTCAAGAGGCTTACTGGACCTTTCAGAGTCTAAGAGTAGACTGGGGAGCTAAACAGTTGCTATCAAATTTTCCAGTTTCACAAACACAGTCGCACTTCCCTGTAAAAGTAATGTATGTACCGTAGAGTACTTGCTAGGGATTTTTTTAAAAGGCTCTAATAACAACACCCAGAGCTCTTTGTTTTTTAAAATATATTTTATTGATTATGCTATTACAGTTGTCCCATTTTCCCCCCTTTATTCCCCTCCACCCTGCACACCCCCTCCCACCCACATTCCCCCCTTTCATTCATGTCCATGGGTCATACATATAAGTTCTTTGGCTTCTACATTTCCTATACAATTCTTAACCACCCCGTGTCTATTCTCTACCTACTATTTATGCTATTTATTCCCTGTACTTTTCCCCCCTCTCTCCCCCTCCCATGCCCTTGCTGATAACCCTCCATTTCTGTGGGTCTGTTCCTGTTCTAGTTGTTTTTGTTTTTGTTTTAGGTGTGGTTGTTAATTACTGTGAGTTTGTTGTTGTTTTACTGTTCATATTTTTTACCTTCTTTTTCTTAGATAAGTCTCTTTAACGTTTCATATAATAAGGGTTTGGTGATCATGAACTCCTTTAACTTGACCTTATCTGGAAAGCACTTTATCTGCCCTTCCGTTCTAAATGAAAGCTTTGCTGGATAGAACAATCTTGGATGTAGGTCCTTGCCTTTCATGATTTGGAATACCTCTTTCCAGCCCCTTCTTGCCTGTAAGGTCTTTGAGAAATCAGCTGACAGTCTGATGGGCACTCCTTTGTAGGTAACTCTCTTCTTTTCTCTTGCTGCTTTTAACATTCTCTCCTTATCTTTAATCTTGGCTAATGTAATGATGATGTGCCTTGGTGTGTTCCTCCTTAGGTCCAGCGTCTTTGGGACTCTCTGAGCTTTCTGGACTTCCTGAAAGTCAATTTCCTTTGCCAGATTGGGGAAGTTCTCCTTCATTATTTGTTCAAATAAGTTTTCAATTTCTTGCACTTCCTCTTCTTCTGCTACCCCTATGATTAGAATATTCGAACATTTATAGATGTCCTGGAGGTTCCTAAGCCTCTCCTCATTTTTTTCAATTCTTGCTTCTTCATTCTGTTCTGGTTGAATGTTTCTTTCTTCCTTCTGCTCCAAACCGTTGATTTGAGTCTGGGTTTCCTTCCCGTCACTGCTGGTTCCCTGTACATTTTCCTTTATTTCACTTAGCATAGCCTTCATTTTTTTCATCTAATTTGTGACTGTATTCAACCAGTTCTGTGAGCATCCTGATTACCAGTGCTTTGAACTGTGCATCTGATAGGCTGGCTGTCTGTTCATTGCTTAGCTGTATTTTTTCTGGAGCTTTGATCTGTTCTTTCATTTGGGCCAATTTTTTTTTTTGGGGGGGGGGGTCTGGGCATGCCTGTTATGTAGTGAGGGGTGGAGCCTTAGGTGTTCACCAGGGCAGGGCAACCCAAGTCACTGTGTTTTGGTGCTGTGTGTGTGGGAGGGGTCCGAGAGGGAACAATGGTGCTTGCTCCTCTGCTGGTTTTCAGTCACTTCCCCTGCTACCCACAAACAAGTTGGGCCCCTCTGGTGCTGATTCCTGGGTGGGTGGGCTTGTGTACATTCTAGGACCCTGTGGGTCTCTCCAACGAACTCTCCTGTGAGGCTGGGAGTTTCTCCTGCTGCCACCTCAACCCCCACAGGTGTTTTCAATCAGAGTTTTGAGGCTTTATCTCCCTAGGCTGTAACCCTGGGTTTTGTGGTCTGTCTTGCTCCCCAGTTGTTCCTCCCAGTTTATCTACACGTGATTGTGGGACCACCCAATCCACAATCCACTCTGCCTTGCTGGGTCTGCCAGCCACCTCCTTGCCTACCAGTTTCGGCCTTGCCCGCCCTGGTCCTCCAGCTGCCGCCTTGTTGAGAGTCCTCTCCACCTGGCCACCCAACTCCCCTACTCCTAACTGTCTGGATGAATGTTTCTTCTTTAACTCCTTGGTTGTCGGACTTCCATACAGTTCAATTTTCTGTCAGTTCTGGTGGTTTTTTGTTTTTAAATTTGTTGTCTTTCTTTTGGTTGTGCGAGGAGGCACAGTGTGTCTACCTATGCCTCCATATTGGCTGAAAGTCCCTCCAGCGCTCTTAACACAACGAAAAAGCTACCATTCTGTTAAGCTTTTAACAATTTCCCTATTGCTGGTGGACATTCAGGTTATTTCTGGTTGCTCACTAGTGTAAATAGTGCAGTGAGTACCTTATACGGGTGTAAGGCTTTTCCTGCAATTTGGACCAAGTGGTAGGAACAGAAAGTGGCATTTTGGATGAAATGGCATGAGCAGTTTTAAGGATCTCAACACATTGTATCAAATGTCTTTCCTAAAAGGCTGTGGAAGTTTATACTAGAAGCTACCACTTAAGATACTGCTGGTGAGATTGGAGGAGGAGTGAAAGCAGAGGGCAGGTAGAGGCAGAAGAACCTATTGCCTCAGGAAATCAACTGACTTTCAAAGGCAAGTAATGTGCGTTTGATGAAGAACAAACTGCTTTTGAAAAGGGAAAGGGTGCTTACCGGCTTCGTATCTCAGGATCTGAGACCTGATGGTATTAACAGGTGGTGAAGGTAGAATTCCTGAACAGGTCGAGATACTAGCTGTGGAGTGAGGAGCTGGGAGGATGTGGGAAGTGGTAGCCAGAGCGGAGGAGGAGCAAGTCAGGTCGCCCAGGCCTAGTGGGAATGTTGACATGAGCTGCTGTTGCTTCTCAGGGAACAAATCTGATGGGGGGTGTGGGGGAGGAGTGTCTGCTACGGAAGCAAGGATGGGTTTTTTGGTTCTGAAAGGATATGCCAAGCTGAGCTTGGTTTCAGGCTCCAGCTGGTGGGCAGGCATTGGCAGGCCAGTGCTGCCCTCCCGTGGCAGTCCTGAGCGTGACCAAGCCTGGGATTCCTTCACTGGGCTGAACTGGGAGTAGCAAATGGGGGTGCTTACAGGGGTCAGTCATGTGGCTTAAATGATTGTGCCAGGCCAGGAACTGGAAAGCACAGGTCTGCCTAAAGGGGGCAGTCACTCCTCAGCATCCTCCAATTTCTGCTGCTGATTCTAGATTTTTTCAGATTTTTGTGCATATGGTTGTGTGTGTGTATGCAATCTTCTGATTTTTAAATGTTGACAGTTCATTTAATTTGTTTTAATCCTTACCCAAGGATATGTTTCTATTATTTTTTATTGATTTTTAGAGAGAGAGGAAGGGGGGAGAGAGAAAAAGAAACATCAATGTGAGAAACATTGTTTGGTTGCCGCCCATACACACCCTGACCGGGGATTGAACCCACAACCTTTTGCTGCACAGGACAGTGCTCCAACCAACTGAGCCACCCGGCCATGGCAGCAGTCTTTTTTTTTTTTAAAAAGTTCTAAGCATGCTAGCATACCCATGTGGTTAATTTGACCTAATGGCTGCCAATTTGCAACCTCTCATCTGTCCCTCTCCTTTTAATTGATTGATTAATTAATTATTTGGCAACCTAACAATTTGTGGCAGACATTAGCTCCCAGTGGTGGTTTCCCTTGGAACCGTTTTGAGTATACTGCGCATATGTAGGGTAACATCAGCCTAAGCAAAACATTAGCGGACAGAAAAGCTACAGAAACAAACGCCAAACAATTTTTTTCTACAGATAGACTGAGACATTTTGGGTTTTCAGATATTTTAGAATAATCCTGTCACTGTCGGTGCACCTCTTCCCAGTACCTGACCCAGGAAGCCCTCTCCTGGGAAATCCAAGTTGCTCCCTTCTTCCAGGCTCACTTTAATTGTGCCCCTTCTAAATAATTTCATTTCCTAGGGCTTGCCCTCACTGAATTTCTGCCTCCAGCAAGTCTATTAATATTCTTGGGTTTTCTTTCCCACGGCTCTCTGGGAGCTGCCGCAGGGCTGCTGCGAAGTCGAGCATGCTCTCTTGCATGCTAGGTGACTTGCAGTAGCAAGGTGGAAGTGGATGTGGGCAAAGGCAGGCTGGGGTTGCTCGGGGTGCACAGGGCACGGGCTGGTTTCTTCCATGCCTGCTGATTCACTTTGGAGGCATGTGACCGTCTCCTGGACTGGCCCAACAGCCACATTCACTGAAACACTCGTAAGTGGATGTGCTTGGGGCTTTCTCCTTGCCCCGCCTTCGGTCTCTTCCCAGCCCAGAGGTGGTGGTGGCTTCAGTGCAGGGTCACCCTGCCTGAGCACGGCAGCAATCACTCCTCTCCCGCCAGCAGCCCAGCGTCTGGTGCTTTTCCATTCTCTCTGGAGCCTTTCCTGTGCCTGTGGCTGTGTTAGCACAAGTCTGCTGGGCAGCTGCCAGGACAGTCCTGCCAGGGAGCCCTTTGACTCTCGTTGGCTTCCCAGGGGCTGCCAGTGGGGTGGAACACTGGGATTAGGTTCCCTAGAATCGCTTGGGAGCCAGGCAGCGGCCATGAAAAAGCTCACTTTTCCACTTGGGCGTGCGTCTCTAGGCACTTGTGCAGTGGGGGACCGGGGCAATGGGGACAGACTCAAAATAAAGTGGGACCCGGAGTCTGACAGACCCGGGCTGTGAGTGCTGCCGCAGCAACCAGCTGACTGACTGTGGGCAAGTCGCTTGGCCTTTCTGAACCTTGGTGTCCTCATCTGTAAAGTGGGGATAGAAGGCCTAGTCTTGCTCGGTGGTGTGAGGAGAAGGTAACATGTAAAGTTCCTCACAGAGTCCACGGCCACCAGTAGGTGCTCAGTGTGCAAGGGAGGAAGACCCCCCAAAAACCAGGAACTTACTTATTAAAAATTGTGTATTTATTTTCACATGTTTAAACTTCAGTTACTTTCAAAGAACTCCCCATTTGATGCAGTGTACCTATCGAGATGTTTTGCCCACTGCTCAGAACAGTTTTTGAACTTGTCGATGTTGTTGTCTTTTAGCGCTTCTGCCCTTTTTTATTTCACCTCCTCCACACCGGCAAAATGCTTCCCTTTGGGGACTTTCTTCACCTGGGGAAGCAAAAAAAATGTCACTTGGGGTGAGATGGGTGATTATGGAGAGTGGGGCACAGGGGTCATGCTGTTTTTGTCAAAAACTGCTGAACACTCAGCACGGTGTGGGCAGGTATGCTCGTAAACTGCCCATCATGAAATAGGCAAACACTTTGAAAGAGCCTTCCAAAAAATCCACTGAAGCCAAACACAACCTCTCACAACAACACCAGCTGGCACACTGATACAGATGGGCTCCTAGAACACTCGCAGTGGGGGGAACCTGCACTACAAGGGACCTGCCCTCCAGAAGGTAATTCCGGTTTTTTGGCACCCCTGCCCTTGTGTACTAGCTGCTTTAATTTTTTTGCAATAGTTGCACGTCCTTGTGATCCTGGTGAGGCAGGGAGGTGGAGGCGAGAGCGGCCTTGGCTGGGGGCATGGTCAAAGGGGTCCTTGCAGCTCAGGCCTGATGGTTGAGGGCTTCGTAAGGATATTTACAGAAAGGACTGCCTCACATAAGGACTGAGCTGGCTTGGGGATTGCCAGCTCCAGACCTGTGTTACAAGGAGACAGTTCCACTGGTGCCGTCTGTCTGCAGGGCCAGAGGTGAGAAGTGGGGAGGTAGGCATTGCAGGGGTGCCCAGGATGGTCACATATCAGGAGAATGGGTGCAGCGCCTTGGACTTGGAGGCAAGACAACCAGGTGACCAGAGACATGCGCCTTCACCTCTCCTGGCCTTGGTGTCCTCATGACACAATGGGGACACTACCGTGTTCTCTGCCGTTAGTGTAAAAAAGAGTGAGAAACCAGTTTAGAAAGTGCTTTGAAAAACATGCAAGCACTATGTCACGTCCCAGTAAAACCTTGCTTCACTGACTTGGAATGGCATCCAGTCTGACTAAGGAAATAGAAAAAAATGCTCTTTCAGGCCTTTTCTGTACACAGTCTCAGTGTTTGCTAAATAGAAATCTTTGGGACTTCAGCTTTTAGAGTAAAGAGGAGTAGTAATTAGTCATTAGCGTCTCAGTTCCAGTGGTGCCTGCAATATACCTAAAAAGTTCGTTCATTCTGAATTAGATTTGTTAACATTAGTTTTCTGTTTATCACATCCTTTTTACATGATGCAAAGGTAAACCCTGGCTTTATTTTCGTTTACAAATGCCACACGGGTCCTCCAGCTGTTCAGGAGTTTCAAAGCTGTACCGGCATCCCGGCAGGGGCAGCTCGTCTGTCTGGAGGGGTCCAGAGCCCTCTGCGTCCTCATGGCCTGCCACCGCCCCTGTTCCCTCCCTCCCACCCTGGGCTCCGCTGTCCATTTCTGTTTGCTTCCAGGCCTGCGCTGCCAAGTGCAGCTGGAAATATTTGCATAACCCTGTTGCCTGGCATGCTCCATTTATAGCTTGTGGATGCAGTCTTCAAGATGGTTTTTTTTTTTTTTTTTTTTTTAAACCAAGCTCCTCGAGCCCACCACCCCATCCTTGGACTCCTCTTTGCTCTTTGCTGCTTGCTCTCCACCTCTACAGCAGCAAAGCCATTTTGGCTAAAGGCCTTGGCAGTTTCAATCTCATATCCTCATTTCGGGCCTAGTCATTTGGTGGCGGCTTGCAGTATTCGGCCCTCTTCGTGGGATTCCCTCTTGCCTCAGCTCCACTGCGGTCTGCGGTCACCGCTCTCCCCGCTCTGCCAAGTGTGGGCCTTGGGTTTTTTCTTGCTGGACGGTTTTAGCCTCATCTGTGGCTTCAGCCACTACCTGTATCTAACTCGGTGACTCCTAAATGCCTGTCTCTAGCTGTGAAGGTCTTCCTACACTCTGGATCAGTCTCTGGAACAGCTTACTTCACATCTGTCTACATTTCCCCAGTAGTCTGATGGTTAAAAGAGTTGGTCTGGGTTTGAAGCTTAGCTCGGATCTAGCGTGGCTAGAAAAGTCACTTCATCTGTAAAATAGGGGTAGTTCTACCTGCCTCACAGAGTGATGAAGTTTGGGAGGATGTTTGTAAACCACCCGGCGTGGAGTTGGGCGTAGGGACTGTCTCCTCTGTCCTGTTGCTCGTGTGGTTTCTGACTCTTCCCCACCACCCCCTCTCCTGGGTTCTGTCACCAACCCGTGGCAACCCACTTCTCTGTCTGGAATTCCTCCTCTCTTCTCCCTCTCATGTCCTTGCTTCAGGCCCTCATCATCTCTTGCCTGAAGTTTCGATCTCCCCCTGAGAATTCTCCCCATTTCTGCCAGCATTTTCTGTCTCAAACACGTCTTTGGTGAGGTCACTCCTTAAAGACCCCCGTGGCTCCTCTCACCAAAGCGCCTTATGAGCCCCGCAAGATCCTTCGCTGCCTCCCAGCCTTGCCCATCACCTCCAGGATAGAACCCAGTTTTTGCCATTTCCTGAGCGTGTGCTGCTTGTTCAAACCCTGCCGCGTCCATGTGCACTGTGCCTTGCGCCGCCTCGGCTGCCCAGCGAACTCATGGTACACTGCCAGGTTGAGCATGTGTGGGTCCGTGCACACTCCCCTAAGCGGAGCCTGTCCTTCCCTCCCCGCCTCTCCCGCCCTGTGTTCGTTCTACTTCAGCGCTGACTCGGAGGCACTGTGATGGGCATGTGTGTCTGTTCCCCCGAGACTGTGAGTTCCTTGGGGGCCAGGACCAGGTCTCACTCATCTGTCTGCTCCTCACAGAGGGTCGCACAGAGTCGTTTTCCAATAAGTGTCGAATGAAGGAAGAGGCCCCCAAGGGTGATTCTGGGATGGAGCAGGTACTGGGGCTGGGTGCAGAGACCAGCCCTGTTGGAAGACAGGACCACCAGGTGTGGACTTTGAGGGCCCAGCAGCCTCGTGCTCAGGGCAGCAGTATTTTGCTACAGCTTTGCTTTCCCCGGGGCTGGTAAAGAGCTAATAAACCCAAAGAAGTGGCTGCCTCACTTTTCCCAGGGGAAGCAGGGCTGGGGCAGAGGGCTGGCTTTCCCCACTGGGTGGGACCTGGACCAGCATAGCCCGTGATGAATTTGACCCTGATGACTCTGTAGTGGGGAACAATGTCCTCAGGAAAGCATTCAGGAAACCCTTCGTGTAGTAGCGATCAAAGCCCCGCTGCAGCTCAGCAGGGTGGGTGGGAACACTCCAAGGAGTCCGGCAAGGCCCTGGGTCGGAGCCCAGCGGGCCACTTGAAGTCCTTACCCGGTGGGGCTCCTCCTGGGCCTCAGCACACCCTGCTGACCCTGTGGGATGTGGAAATCCTGAGAAGGCGTGGGAGTGTGGGAGTGCCTGGGGGCCCGAGGGACCGCTGCCGCTCCTCGCTCCTCGAGTGTCTCTGTTTTGTCTCCTCTTCCTGTAGTGCCTTCCCTCTGACTGAGGCCTGGGAGGGGAGAATAGACTGGTAGGGTGAGGCAGAAGGAATCCTTGCAAACCCGCAGGCTTTGCTGTCCTCATTCCATCAAGAAGCTGATGTCAACGTCTTGCATTTACATGAAGTCCCTTTTCCATGTGCCCCTCATCCCCATGGAGTTCGAGTAGAAGGTAGAAGGGCACTGGTTCTCCTTAGGCTAACAATGGGGATCTGAGGCCAAGAGCAGGAAATGGCTCACCCAAGATAACGGAATTCTTGGCAGAGCTGGGCTTGCAGCCACCCTGTGCCCCGCTCCCCTTCCCAGTTTACATCTTGTCATCACAGCAAACAAAGGTCGGCTGGCCTGCAGACAAGCTGACTTGACGAGGGGAAACACTGTCGAGTGCCAGCTTGCCCTCGGGCACAGAGTGGGCATAGCTACAGCCCCTCTGCCGGCAGCTCGCTCGACCTGAACCTCCGATGGAGGCGGCAGCTTGCTCTTCCTGCCCGCTTCCCGGTTTCGTTTTCCCAGTGCACAGACCAAAGATAAACCTGTGGGGTAGCTCTGCCCCTTTGGTGCTCTCCAAGCTCTTTTCCTCATGTATGGGAGGGCAGGAGGTCACAGTCTTTCCCCCAGATGGCGTCCTGTGCGTTTATGATCTGGTCAATTGACGACAAGGTGGATTATTGTTCAGCTGCTGTAGCCCCCAAAGGCCTGTCCTCGGCTGGCTTTTGCCTTGCTGACACATGCTGGGGCCTCAGCGGCCTCAGATCGAAGCCCTCCTGTAGCCCCTCCAAGAAACCTGGTTCTGCAGTTACACTGCTGGGGTTCAAAGCCCAGCGCTGCCACTCGCAGCTGTGTGGCCTTTGCCAAGCTACCTAACTTCTCAGTTTCAATCTCATGTGCCAGGTGGGGCTGATGTGTTACTTACCTCATAGGGTTAGAGTGAGGATTAAAAGAAAACATGGAAGGCATTTGGAACAGAGACAAATATAATCAGCATTTAGGAAGAACTGGTTATTTTGATTAGTAGTATTTTTCCATCCCGTGGATTAACCCACACTTAAAGACTCTGGCCTCTGTCTGAGCACTGTACGGGGCTGCCCGAGTGTGGAGGGGGAACCAAGGCCCACAGTAACGCAGTGGCAGAGGCTGGGGAGAGGTGAGCTGCACTGATGCTCAGCCCAGAGGCCCTTTGGCTCTGCCATTTGATGCTTCTCTGTCTCCTATTGGCCCCCCACCACCCAGGCCCTCCTGCACCCGCCTTGGAATCCTGTGGCATCCCCAGCCCCAGGTGGGTCCTGTACAGCTGTATATGCGAACAAAACCAACTCCATCTTTGTCCCCTGGAGTTTCCATGCTGGGACCTTTGACCAACCGTAATATCCTGAGCAAAGCATACCAAAGCCTTCTAGGTGATTACCTGTGCTCCTCAAGTATGTAGCCATAAGTATTTTTGTCAGGACTAGCTGGAATGGTACCACAGCCGAGCTGAATATCAAACTGGTAAGAGTATCTATCGGTTATATGTAGTCATCTATCTCAGACCACCAGGAGGCATGGGCCCTGCATTCTTGGTCTTGTCATTTGTTAGTGCCTGAGTCACACTCTAAAAACAGTACCGTCACAGGGGCCTGTTAGCAGAAAACCATTTTCACAGAACTGGTCACCTGTCCACACCGACCCCACATCCCTGGAAGTAAATTACCCTACGATAAATGTGTTACATTCTGTGGAGTTGCCTGCTTTGCTTCTGGGTCTGAAGATACCTCTCGTTACAGTGGCCCTTACCCCTTTGCCCTACTGTCGGACGGGTCCCCAGCACCCACCCAGCCCTGCCTTGGGTGGGTCGCTGATTGGCCTGCAGACAAATGGAGGTTTCAGAAGGAGGCCGTAGAAGCTGGGCTGAAGGTGTCCAGCCTGGTTCCTGTGGCTCTCGGAGCACCAACCCCTCGGGAGGCTCAGCTGGGAGCAGGTGAGGAGGACATCCCCCAGGACCCTCCTCACGGTCCCCCAGGTGAGGCAGGGAAGCTGCTGTAACAAAATACCGCAGGCGGGGCTGCTTAAACAACAGACGTTTATTTTCTCATAGTTCTGGAGATTGGAAGTCCGAGATCAAGGCCCGGCAGGGTGGGTTTCCTCTGCGGCCTCTGTTCTTGACTTGCAGATGGCTGCCCTCTTGCTGCGTCCTCCCACGGTGTCCCTCTGTGCCCAGGAGGCCCTGGCATCTCTCGTGTGTCCAAATCTCCTTGTAAAGGCACTAGTGAGATTGGGTTAGGGCCCGCTCTAATGGCCTCGTTTTAACTTAATCACCTCATTAAAGGCCTTATCTCCAAATAGTCACATTCTGAGTGAGGTGCAGGGGTGGGGGCTTCAACATATGGATTTGGGGGGGGCAGGAGAAATGACTCAGCCTGCAACAGGAGGCTAGACAGGACAGAGGCATGGAAGGGACTGCGTTTGGGGAAATCGGGAGAGTGGCAGCAGCTAGAGCCTTGGGCATGGGGTGCCCAGCCTCTCAGGCAAGTTCCCACTGGCTCCGGGCTGCTTGCCTGGCCCTGGACTGAGGCTGGGGCTGGCTCCTCCTCCTGTCCCCAAGAGACCTCAGGGTGGGACCTAAACTCCCAAGGCCGGAAGGCCCTGGGAGCTGATTGTCCCTGTGGTCTCTGGGGTGAAGGAACAGACACGGGCCCCAGGCTTGGGTCCTGTTCTTCCTCTGCCTTATCACAGCCTGGATGCCCTTCCTCTAGACAACTGCTAATAGGCTGGCAGCCGCCCCAGGCTCTCCCAGCGGTGGCTCACTGACTTTGAAGGGGCCGCCCTTGTTTGGGCTCCACTCGGTACCCTCTGTACCCTGGACCTCTGCACCTCTGCGCCCTGCCTCTCTCTCCCAGGTTGGGGGTGATAGAAACAGCCCTGAGAATGCAAACATCACTTTCATTATTTTTTTCAGAAGATTGACCTGCCCGGTTGGGTTGGTTCAGGCTGATATTCTAGTAAAGCCTTTCCTCTCTGAGCTCACATAAGCAGAATGCAGAGTGGAAAAGTGGCTCAGAAGTAGTTTTCTGGGGCTCTGGCACTGGTCACAAATAACAAGTGAACACTTTGACCTGACCTGGAACCTCCCCGCCCTGTCACTTCCATGCAGCATGTCAGGGGCATCTGACGGCACGTTGCTCTTCCCCAGCTCTCAGCGTCTCCCTCTGAGGTCAGCAGCCTGGGTCTCTCGTGGCCGCTGGTTCCCCAGGGTCCAGGAGCCAGCAGTGGAGGCAGGAAGATGGGTGCTTTCTGTTGGAGTGTCAAGGAGGAGGAGCCAGCAGTTCCACGAATCCCAGGATTCCCTGCTGCTTGGGAAAGAGCCAGAGGGCAACCACCCTCTTTCTCCCGTGGACCTTGTTAGCCCTGGAACACTGAGGCAGACCAACCCCGGAAAAAAAAAGAGGAGGACCTGCTTGCTCCCTGAACTTCAGCCTACGTGTCCGACCGGGTGCTTCACAATGCTTCATTTAACCCTCCCCCAATCCCTGCAAGGCAGGGAGTGATGTCTGTTACGGTGGATGAAGGAGACTCGGAGGCTGTCACCCTCTCAGTCGCAGGGGAAGAAGTCAAGCCCAGCTCAGCTGTCCCTCCTGGTTTCTTCTTTTTTTATGGATTAAAAATTATTTTTATTTTATTTTTAAGTATATTTTATTGATTATCCTATTACAGTTGTCCCAATTTTCTCCTTTTGCCCCCCTCTGCCCAGTGCCCTCCTTCCCTCCAGCAACCCCCTCTCTTAGTTCATGTCCAGGGGTCGTGAATATAAGTGCTTTGGCTTCTCCCCTTCCTATGCTGTTCTTAACACCCCCGTGCCTATTTCATACCTCTCTTTATGCTTCTTATTCCCTGTACCTTTTTCCCCTATTGTCCCTCTTTCTCCTGCCAGCTGATAACCCTCCAAATGATCTCCATATCTATGATTCTGTTCCTGTTCTGGTTGTTTGCTTAGTTTGTTTTTGTTTTTTAGATTTAGTTGTTGATAGTTGTGAGTTTGTTGTCACTTTAATGTTCATAGTTTTGATTTTCTTTTTCTTAAACAAATCCCTTTAACATTTCATGTAATAATGGCTTGGTGATGATGAACTCCTTTAGCTTTACCTTGTCTGGGAAACACTTTATCTGCCCTTCCATTCTAAATGATAGCTTTGCTGGATAGAGTAATCTTAGTTGTAGGTCCTTGCTTTTCATCACTTTGAATATTTCATGCCAGTCCCTTCTTGCCTGCAAAGTTTCTTTTGAGAAATCAGTTGACAGTCTTATGGGAGCCCCTTTGTAGGTAACTCTCAGCTTTCGATGCTTTTAAGATTCTCTCTTTATCTTTAAGCTTTAGCATTTTAATTATAATGTGTCCTGGTGTGGCCTCTTTGGGTCCAACTTGTTTGGGACTCTCTGTGCTTGCTAGATTTGTATGTCTATTTCCTTCACCAAATTAGGAAAATTTTCTTTCATTATTTTGTCAAACTTTTAATTTCTTGTTCTTCCTTTTTTCCTTTTGGCACTCCTGTGATTTGGATGTTGGTAAGTTTAAAGTTGTCCCAGAGGTTTCTAAGCTTTTTCTCGTTTTTTTGAATTCTTGTTTCTACATTCTGTTCTGGTTGAATGTTTATTTCTTCCTTTTGTTGCAAAATGTTGACTTCCTTCCCTTCACTGTTGGTTCCCTGTCTATCTTTCTTTATTTCACTTAACATAAACATCATGTCTTCCTTTATTTTGTTGCTATAATAAGTGAGTTCTCTGAGCATCCTCATCATGAGTGATTTGAATTCTGCAATTCTGTTTCATTTAGTTCTTTTTCTGGGGTTTTGTTCTGGTTTTTTTTTTTTTTTTCATTTGGGCCATATTTCTTTGCTTCCTCAATTTGGCAGCTTCCATGCATTTGTTTCTGTATATTAGGTTGAGCTGCTTTTTCTCCCTGTCTTAATAGCATGGCCTGTGTAGAAAAGGCACCTGTCTGGATGAATGTGGCTTCTTTAATCCTTGGTTGTTGGACTGTTATATAGCTCAATTTTCTGGTGGTTCTGGGTGTTGTTTTGAGATCTGGTTGTGATTCTTTCTATGACTATGTGAGGAGGTGAATTGTGTCTATCTACATCACCATCTTGACTGGAAGTCTCTTTCTGGAGGCTGGGAAGTTCAAGACCAAGACATCAACTGATCAGGTTTCTGGTGAGGTTGTCTCCCTGGCTTGCGGAATGTGTCCTCCCAATTTCGCTGTGCTCTTTGCCTTTCTTCCCCTGTGACAGTGGTGGGAGGAGGGTGGGAAAGGCAGTGAGGGCTTCCTCCCCTCCTCCTTCCTCCCATCTCCAGAGACCTCTTTGTTTCATTCCTGGAAACTCGGGACCTGGGGCTCCGAACTGGCTGAGCTGCAGCTCCAAGGTCTCCACTGGCTAGGAGGGATGAATGGGTTGTTACCTCTTGACCCATCCCTGCCTTCCTCACCAGCCCCCAAGCCCCCCCCACCCCAGTTCACCACAATGGCCCGAGGCTGATTCAGTGCCTGCTCTATTGAAAGTGGAGAACAATACTCCCCTCCCCAGGCAGGCTGCTGGAAGGGTGGGTGCAGCCCCATGCCCCTCTGCAGGGTTGCTCCTCCAGCACCAGGAAGTTGGGGGAGGACTTTCAACGTCTGGGACATGGAGTGGAGATCCTAAGGGGATATGAGAGGAGGCCACAAGTGGTATCCTCCCCTTTCCCATACACCTAAACCTGTCTCCCAGTGCCAAGCAGCACCGGGAGTAGTAGGGCTCTGCCTCTCACTAGCTGGGTGACCCTGGGCCAGTGAATTGACTTCTCTGTGTCCTTGTCTTTAATGAAGATTTACTACCTATGTCACCACCTATGTCACTGGGGAAGCCTAGTGCCTGACCCCACAAAGACACTCAGTACAGTAGCTCCCCTCTTGCCCCTGCCTCCCTACTAGTTGGTAGGCTGTCTTGATCTCTTCGAGCAGTTTCTGCAGGCAGGCAAGATGTGTGGGAAAGACTTCCTCGTGTCCAGCTGGAGCCCTGGGAGAGAGAAGGCTCCCGGTGTTACAGAACAGAGAGAGCTCATCCACCAGCGCTAGCAGAGACAAACACTAAGCACCAGGAAATGCAGTGGGGGAATATAGGCTATTTTACTACGAACGGTACCACCCAGGAGAACAGGAAGCTAATGCTCAAAAGCCCGAACTCCTGGATGGCGTGTAGGTTACAGATTATACAGGGCAAGAATCATAAGACACTGTGGGTTAGGGGTTTGGGGTCATTCTGGGAGCTGATTGGTCGGAGGTTAGGTAACAACAATGGATCATTTCTTCCGGTCTTAAGGACAGCTCTGAGGTCTTTTCTCATGGGAAAATAGCCAGGGGGTCATTCCACCTTGGAGCTCAAGAATTGAAACATAACTTAGGTCAAGAGGTTAGGTTAGTCTGCCAGAGGTCCTGACCTTGTGACCCCTAGTCCGGTCCAAGCTGCTGTCTCCTGCTGCCTCCGGGGTATGTACGGCGTGGGCAAAAGTAGGTTTGTAGCTGTGAGTACGTGAAACACAGTTTATTTCTGTATCATTAGTTATTATTGCTTTATTTTCCACACTACCTACAGAGATATGGTTTCTAGAGCTAGGCTTTACAACTAAATTTAATCCGAGGCATAAGGCCCCTCAGTTCCACCTGCCTCCCTGCCGTCTCACTGTGCTCAGCTTTTTGTGACAGGGAGGAAGCTGACGGGTTTGTGATTGTTCGCTCTGCAAAGAAAAGGTGGAAGGGGCAACTCAATGAGCATTTGTAAGCCTATCGAAGGTTATCATTCAGAGACCAGTGAGCAGCGGGCGCCAGGAAGTGTGTTTCATGCGCACTGGAGATCTGTGTGTGTGGACATGGGAAAGGCTTTCCCAGCAGAGAGCCTCAGATCCTGGAAGGGGCGGGGAAGGGGGTAATGAGGAAGGTGGTGGAACCTCTAAAAACAGGTTGCTCTGTTCTGACTGGGCTTGGGGACGGTTTAGCCAGGAGGTGGAGGGCCTAGTCGGAGGCCAGCAGGGAGTTCTCCCTTGAATCAGAGATCAGGTGAGGCGGGGCTTCCCTGGGGGTCATGGGTATTGGAATACTGTAGGAGAGCCTGGCCTGGCGGTGTGGGGTAGACGCGGAAGCCCTGCTCTGCCCCTGCCCCCAGCTCTGCCTGGCTATATTTTCGGAGACAGCACAGGAAGTGGGCCTTTACAATGTCAGGATACAGGAAGCTATCGGACTATTGAAGGCCACTTCCCGTGAGCTCACATACGTTTGTCACCGGCTATCAGGGCTTTTGGGCTCTGCCATTGTCTGGAGGGGCTGCGAAAGGCTGGGGGCCGCCAGCAGAGGCTCTTGGACACAGCAGGCACTATTGTGCTGAGCTGGCAGCACCCCATGGGGCGGGGAGGAAAGTGGTGGGTAAGAAGGGGACGCCTGCTTCTCATTGTCATTGACTGCACAATGGGGCTGGGGGCGGGGGTCCTCTCCGGCTCCTGGGAGCCTGAACTTCTGGGAGAATGGGAGAAGGGAAGGCTGCAGCAGGAGCCTGGCTGCAGGCTTGATGCCAGATAGAGCTGGAAAGGAGTTCGGGACTTCTTTCCACCGTGCTGGGGTTCCTAGACCTCTGCCGAGAGACAGTGTGGTAGAAAATGGGCTTGGAGTCAGGCAGGCCATGTTCCGCCACTGTCGACTGTGTGTGTGACCTTAGGCAAGTCGCCTCCCCTCTCTGAGCTTCAGAGCCAGGCAAACAATAGTCAGAGCTACCTCCTGGGGGTGATCGTCACTCGAGGTGATCTGTTGAACTTCTCAGCTTGGCACCTGGCATGTAGCAGATATCGAAGCGATGTTAAATTCCTTCTCCACCCTCATCTCCTTCCCTTCCAGCTCACTTCTGACCCCGCTGTCCGGTCCTCCAGTGAGTGACCGAATCAGCATGTGTGAGAGGTGTTTTAGTATCAGCCCAAACAAAGCAGAGCTCTGCCTTCCTTTATGCCAAGAATATCAAATCAACCGTTAATTATCCGTACTAATGGATGGCCTAGAAGCAGATAATTTTTCTTTGGCCATGTGCCTTTGGCCTTATGTGTGAATCTGATTGTATCTGAGTTCTAGTAATAGAACTCACTTTAAGCCAAATACGAAGTTGTGACGGGGCAGACCCAGCTCAGGAAGGGGCAAGTTAGGGAACTGTCTGAGAGCCTGCAGCTTGGCCCCGCACAACCCGAGCCCACTGGTGCCAGGAAGGGGCGCTTTCTTCCCCAGCTGTGTGATAAGGTGGAAAAACGTGGGCTTTGGGGTCAGGCAGTTGGGTTCAAACCTTGACTCTGTCTCTTACTGACTGTGTGACCCTCGGCATGGTACGAGACTTTTCCGAGTCTCAGTCTCTTCTTTTGGAAGGTGGGGATTATCGTATTCACTTTGCAAGGGTTTCTGTGAGGGTGAAATAAGACAATGCATTTGCCTGCCACCTGCGTGTGTTTTTCTTTTCTTCCCTTCCCTTTCTTTTTTCTTTCCCTCCCCTCCCTCCCCTCCCCTCCCCTTCCAATCCCCTTCTCTTCTCTTCACTTTTCTCCCTCTTGGCTCTGTCCCTTCAGCCCTACCCTGAAGACAGAGCCCTCTCTGATCGAGGCTGGCATGAGCATATGGTTAAGTGTTTGGACCCCAGAGGCTTTTACTGACCCACCCATCATGTGGAAGAGCCAGGACTGAGCTGTCCAATACGGTAGCTACTAGCTGCATGTGATGATGAAAAGTAAACCTGAGCTAAAATTAAAACTTCCGTGTCTAATAGCCACAGGTGGCTGGTGGTTACTGTATCGGACAGTGGGGAGAGAACATGTGCATCATTGCAGAGCGTTCTATTGGGCAGCGCTGAGCTGGAGGATGCGCTCAACCATGGAATCTGGTAAGCATAAACTAATGGAAGAGAGGACTTGGGTAGCCGAGAGCTGAGAGAAGGAAGTAGTGGCGCTCTGCTGCTTGGAGTGTCTGTGGGGTTTGGACTCTTCATGTGGCACACCCTTCCTCCATCAGTGGAATTAATCCAGAGGACGCTTGGGCCAACACTCAAATGCCAGGGACTCTGAGGCAGGGCTGAGAAAGACGCCCAAGCGCCCTGTGCTCCAGGGTTGGGCCCCCTTCAGGACTTACAGATGAATACAACTTGCCTGTGTTCCACGCCCCCGTGCAGTCGTGAATTGTAGCTGTGGGAGCCACAACCGCCAGAAGACTTTATTCCCAAGGCTCCTGCTCTAGACTCTCTTTCCCCCTTGTCTCCCATCTGTGGCCTAGAAATGAGAGCCATTCACAAGGCCTTGCCCTGATGTAAATTGCACGGCCTCCTCCCAAGTGTCGACTGTAGTTTTTGCACGTGACTCTAAGTCTCTCCTTAATCCCCAAGCTAAGCCACAGGGGCAGATCCCACTACTCAGCCTGGCCCGGTCCCTGAGCCTTGGCAGGTCACTGGTCCCTGGAATTAGCTTTGCTGCTGACAGCCTGGTGTGCATGAGACCTGGGCACCCCTGGACCTTAGCTATCTAACTGCAGCTGCATTGCCCCAGTTCATACAGTTTGCAAGCTCTGCTTTGCTCACAGGTACCCTGACCAGCCTTGTTAGTGTCCTCTCCTCTCCCTCTGCCCTTCTAACCCCCCAGAGGGGCTGGGCTAGGTTTCTGAGCTCCTAAGATGTGGACTGTGGCTCTGCTCCAAATCCACTCATATCCTGAAACTCCAGTTCTGAGATCTGTCTGCTCTGAACATCAAACTGGCCTAAAGACATCAGTGTTGGACCAGATCTTGCCTTTGGAGTGGCTAACCTTCCCTGCCTATTTAGAGAGTCCCAACTTCCTGTTCTTGCCCATCAGTCAGCACAACAGTGAAGTCCCAGAACACCTGGCATCTGAGGCCACAGGTGTTGGCCCCATCGGCGTGCCCACCTTGCTTGGGCAGGTACCCAGACAATCAAATCACAGCAGTTAGAGTGTTGAGGAGCTTGGAGGTACTCAGATTAGGAGTGGGTGTGAGATCTCACGTGAGGCCAAGTTGTCCCCAAACTTGAGAGAGATCAGAGTTCTCTAGCCCAGAACCTGTTGCTTCCTTCACAGTTGGGGACCCTAAAGGAAAGTAAAGAGAAATGGCTGACTCAAGGTCACAGTGAAGGTCTGAGTAGGGTCCAGCATCCATCTTGCTTCTGTTGGCCAGAGGTCTCCCAGCCCCTTTCTCCACCCAAGCCTGGGGTCAGTCTCTCCTTCCTTAGCACAGAATGAGTTGTTTTCTTGTCTCCCGTCTGTCCTCTTCCTTTTCCATTCCTGCCCGTGTGAGTTGTGGTCAGAGAGGTGGCCCCCAGGCATCGGAGGTTTCCAAAGGTGCTAGCCAGTGCCCTGCCACCCATTCCTGTCACTGCCTCACTTGACTGCCAGGTGAGGGGTGGGGGTATCCGGGGAGGTGTCTCAACCCAGAAATACACAATGTGCTGCCCACACCATTGTTGGGAGAAACCCAAGGGACGCCTGACTGGTTCCCACCACCACCGCCCTCCTCCCGGCTCCAGCTTTTCTTTTCCCTAGAGCTGCTGCTCTTTGTCCTGCCTATTCTGGGATAGATGGAAAAGGGCATGTGGGGGCTGGACGGAGCCTGAGGCAAGTGACCAGAATTCCAAGTTACACTTTTCGGGCCAAAAGCCCTTAGCTCACAGAGCAGCTTTGGTGGCAGACGGGAGGGCGTCCAGTACACGGTCCTCTGCCTCTCACCTCTGTGCCTCTCTCTACGGAGGCTCCAGCCTCTCACTGCAGACCTGTTCCTTCCACAGAGGCTCTGTCACAGAACCAGTTTTGATCTTTGGTTTCCTATTCCAAAAATAGAATGCAGCCGCTTCTATAGAACACACTAATAGAACATAGTGGCTGGTGGATGGGGCCCAGTTCCCAGAAAAGGCAGGCAGTTTCTTAGATGACATTACAGGGGACAGTTGTGATGCCTCTTGGGCAGGGCGGGGATTTGCCATGTGGGTTCAGTCCTGTCTGCTGTGGTGGTTTCTTCCTGGAAGTACACCGGCTTTAGGAATGGAACTGAGCCCTGGCTGGTGTGGCTCAGTGGATTGAGTGCTCGCCCATGGACCAAAGGGTCGCTGGTTCGATGACCAGTCAGGGGACTGACCTGGGTTGTGGGCCAGGTGTCCAGTAGGGGGCATGCAAGATGCAACCACACATTGATGTTTCTCTCCCTCTCTTTCTCCCTCCCTTCCCCTCTCTAAAAATAAAATCTTGAAGAAAAAAAAAGAAATGGAAATGAGATGGAGTCACCAAGGGGACTCCTGGGTCCTTGGCATTGGGCATCAGTGGTGGCCCTGGTAGACTAGTATTTTGGAAAGAGCGTGGCTATGGAGCCAGAAACCAAGGGCAGTAGTTCCACCACCTCCACCCCTGACGTGGCCTCTTTGAACTTGATCTCCTTCTAAAACTGCACGAGATGTGGCTTTTTCTGGCCTCATCAACCCCTGTCTACAAATGAAATCCCATTGACCTTAGTGCCCCGCTTTCTCTGCCTCGTAGCCTCCATCTCCAGGACCCAGAATCCTACCTACAGAGACAGTCCCCAGGCTATCTCACAGGTGTTAGTAGCCTGTTAATTCATGACTGGCTCTGGTATGCAAGCCACAGAAGGTCTTCAGGGCCCTGAAAGAGCCCTTTCTCCTCGCCCAGTGCCATCCCAGAGCCCCCAAGCCTGCAGACAAACCGGGCACCAGGTCCCATCCTGTTTCCCTCAGTCCTCTCTAAACTGCACCACTTAGAGTTCCACGAAGAAGTGGGGAGAAGGTGCCTCTCACCAAGTGCAGATCATGCCTTGTCCCTGTGCTTCGGAGTAGTGCAGCCTGTGAGCCTTCTCTCACATAATCCCCAGGAACGAAATCTCATTGCCAGCAGCCTCCCCGCCCCCTTTCTCCCCGAGGTTCTGACCCAGTCCTGAAAGCTGGCCTGGGGAAATCTCACCTTGCTCTGGTCTCTCTTCCCACATCCTGTATGCCCCACCCTCAAGTCAGACCTCCCCTTGTGAAGGGATGCTGGGAGGAAGGGGCACTGTCCTGTCCATGAGTCAGACACAACCTGACCCTGAATGCTGACTTAGCATCATCTGGAACACTCTTCTTCACCAGGATAAGCAATACCCTTTTAGAAGGGTTGGTGTGTCAGGTGAAGGAGATACATGATAGGTACTCAACAAATGTTACTTCCCTTTCCTTAATCCAGGAATGCACTGGTCTCCTTTTGGGAAGGTAGGAACGGTGGCACTTCTGATACGTGTGGTTGCCTGGGTGCTAGGGGACTGGGACCAGTGAGGGCCAGGAGGGCCTGGGCCAGCCTGGCCAGATGAAGCCAGTGGAATTCCAGCCTAGCAGTCCTTGTGTGGCCTCCTGGGGTGAGCTCCATGGGTCCCAATGTAGTGGGACCAACGAACCTGGCTGGTGGTTAGGCGTGCCAGGGTTCGAGCGAAGAGGTCGTGGAAAGGTAACCTGGCTGAGACCTCAGACTGTAGGGAACCTGTCCGCGTGGTATGGCGAATGTAGCCCAGCCCCTGATTCAGAAAACCTACAGGGAGTGATGTCGGCACGCAGGAAGCCAAACCCATGGATCGGTTTTCCTGTGGGGAATCAGGCCTGCATTGTACCTAGGCCGCTTTGAGACTTGCCTTTGCTAAAACTCTCTTGCCCTGGATTGAGGCAGCAAATGTTTACTGCATATCTTTAAAGTAACTTCCTAAAGTCTGTGCTAAACCTCCCAAGTATGGAGTGTAACCAGTTCAACCACTTTTCCCCTTGATCTTCAACATCCTTTTCTTTGAAGTAGTTAGTCACATTTTTTCCTTTGTTATCTGTAAAAGGTAATCACCTACAGTGTACCTGTGCATAGTAAACCAGGACCATCCTCGATGTAATGTACCCAAAAAGCAATAAAAACCTGTCCAGGCAGGGGTCGGGGCCCTCTCTCTCACTTAGAGAGCGGCCATGCTGTCCCTTTTCTCCACAGGACTTCTGTAGTTCATGTGAATTTTCATCGCAGCCACAACACTCAGACCCCTCAGGCCAGAGTCCGCATCATCAGACTTAGATGGAGGGTGGAGAGAACATAAATTCTGGGTGTTCTGAAAACCTGTTTCACCTGGAATACCTCCTGCAGTGTGCATGTCATCTACCTGGCTGAAATGGAAGCCAGCCTCCTTCCTAGGCAGGAATTCCCTGGGTAGCGGTCCTTCTGTGGCAACCCCACAGGGGTACACTCAGTCTCTGCTAGAATGTTGCTGGAAGGGGGTCCATCAAATGGGAAAAAGGCATGCCCTAGATCTAAAGATAAAAATCTAGTCCAGATAGAGAGATAGAGACAGGACAGGGAGAGCCGGTTTGATCTCAAGAACAATCTTGAAGATGGTAGGGACTGGAACTGGTGGGGAGGTTGGGGAAGGGGCTGGCAGAAGGCGTGGAGAAGTCACTGGGGGACATTTGGGGTTTCCTTGAGAGGAGGAGCGCTTCCCCAATTAGATGTTCATGGTTCTGGGAGCCAGGCCTAACCGTCCCCAACCTCTCCCCGTTTTCCCTGGAAAGGGCGCTCAGAGAAGGCTCTGGCTGGATCACTCAGTCAGCAAAAGTTGGGACCAGGTCATTGGCCTGTGACGGGAGCATGCCAAGGTGGTGCCCTGGGGGACCAGTTCAGAGAAAGAGTCTGTTGGAAGCTGCTCCACAACAGCTTGCCAGAGGAGACGACTTGTGCACTTAGAAAGGCTCTCAGAGCTAGGGAGGTGGCCAGCTCTGTGTCCATCCAGCCTTTATTTTTCATGAAGAGACACGGAATCCTAGGCTTAGCCACATGCACATGTCACAGGCACGTCACCCCCACCCTAGACACCCTCATATACACACGCACACCCATACACGCACAAGAACTCTGACATATGCTCGCCACTTCCTTCCCATCTTCAGTCACTCCAGTCCTGGAGAATTCATCCAGGCTCAGGGCTTCTTGACCCTCCTTCCCCGCCCTCACTGCCCGCATGCAGCCAGCCCCACCCCTGAGAAAGTACAGCTCAGGGGTCCCCAGGGCTACACAGGAAATGCTTTGCACACCATGGGTCAGCCAGGCTATTTTCTGTCCTGGAGCGGGAGGAAGGTCAGGCCAGAAGCAGTAGTCACGACACAGTCAGCTGTGTTCTGCCTCTTTCTCTGTGTTTACAATTTGCAGTCGGTTTTTCTCTGTGTCTCTCAGTGTCTCGGCCCCTCTCTGCGTTTCTCATTCAGTCTTCAGGGACTTTTTGACTTGATGTCCTTTGCTACTTTTTACTCCATGACTGCCTGCCCACATACCCTTCAAAACTTGGCTCAGGGCCCCCTCTTCCAGAAAGCTTTCCCTGTCCCCTCCTGTCCCATCTGGACACTCTTCCCTTGGCGCCCAGAGCCCCATGCAGGGTGCTCTCAGAGCACCGTCTGCGTGGATGCGTTGTGCCTCTGTTCTGACGGGACTGTGGGAAACTCGAGTGCAGGTGCCCTGCCTTCCTGTTTCTCAGCGTCTGTAGCCACAGGCCTACATCCACTCGTGCATCCCTGTACATGTGCCTCCCCTGTCCACCTACTTGTGCTCTGGGAGACAGGGCTCTGCAGGGGTTGACGACGAAGGCTCTGAGGTTGGGTTGACTGAACTGGAATCTCAGCCACGTGACCCTGGCGAGTAACTTAGTCTTTATCTCAGTTCTCTTGACTGTGAAATGGGCCTGAGACTAGCGCCTGCCTCAAGGAGTTGTTGGGAGGATGAAATGAGTTCATACACGTGAAGCACTGGGAATACTGCTTGGCCCCTAGTGAGGGCTCCCAAATGTTACCTGTATTATTTTCACTTGTGGTAGGGTTGAACAAACTCAAAAAGTAGCTTGAGAGAAAAGGTTTCTTTATATATGTCTGGAAAACAAGAGATTAAAGAACCAGTAATATTTCAAATAAAAAGCTATAAAAATTATAATTAACCTTGTAAATTTATTCAGTCCCATGCTATTGATTTTTATCGGTCTTAATTTTTTTAAAAGTTTTATTTATTTTTAGAGATTTGGGAAGGGAGGGAGAAAGAGAGGGAGAGAAACTTTGGTGGATTAGAGGTACAGCCATCAGTTGCCTCTCACACACCCCCAACTGGGGACCTGGCCCACAACCCAGGCCGGTGCCCTGGCCGGGATTCAAACCAGCAACCTTTTGGTTCGCAGGCCAGTGCTTAATCCACTGAGCCACACCAGCCAGGGCTGATCTTAATTTTTTTTGTTAGCAGTTTTATGAATCCAATTTTTTCTAGAGTTCAGCAAACCTCACCCAGTTCAAGGAATAATCTGAAAGTTTATCAAAAACCTGTATTTTAGAGTGAGTATCAGGGATCTCACTCTGAATCTCTGTGAAGATAAAACATAGTTGAAAAAAGTATCAAAATAATGACTCTGTTAATGACAAAGACTTAACATGACAGGGTTAAAGATCTGATTACAGTGCAATTGACTAAAATATTTACTTTTTTCTGTGGTACACAGCATTTTAAGATTACAGCTAGAATCGCAAATAAAAACATTATATCAGGACATTATAGATTCTTGGAAATTTTGTATAATTTCTAGAACATCTATTTTTTTAATTTTTTTTTAAATTTTAATTGTTGTTCTACAATTTTCTGTCTTTTACTCCCATCCTGGCCCACTGCACCAGCCTTCCCCACCTCCCTCCCATCTCCACCCCCTAGAACATTTATTTTTAACAACGATAATATATGCATATAAATAAAATGTAATTATTATTTCGTATTTGACAATGCTTCCCACTAATTTTAGCATATCAAATAGGCCTAATTAGTTTAATTTTGCCCTTTCATAAAGAGAGAGTGCTGTCCTTTGAAATGTTTTAGGGGTCAGTCTTAAATTTTTTTAAGTTATCAGGTTAAGAAAAATATGATTTAATTTTGGGGAAGTTTGTCAAACATATTAAAAGTTTTAAAGCACTCAGTCAAATAGGGTCATAAGTCACTGAAACAATATTTAGTTATCTATTTAATCATAGTGACAAAGACCTCACAGGCAAATACAGAATGTTAAATAGTTATAAGCAAAATTTAGCCCCGTTAATATTAAAAAGACTTGGTTTACCTAAGCAATCAAAGACTGATGAAAAATCACAGGAAATAATTTTAATAAAGCACAAAATTTTTGCCTTCTTTTTATAATTCCTTCTTAAGAGCATACCAATAGTATAGGAAAACTTTGTCCTTTTAACAGAGAAAGAAGCAAACTCTAATTCTGAAATGGCTTACTTTTAATTTTTCAATTCACTTATTTAATTACTCATTTTAATCTTGTGTAGCTTGATCACACATAAAATTCCTTTCTCGGGGTTTCTTTTTCACAAACCTTCTAAAATTTTCCTGTCCTTTTTAGTTTGTCTCTTCTTATTCAGAAATAACCAACTTATTTTAGTATAAACAATTTTTTTTAATTCAGCAGAACTGAAGTTTCATTCCTTTATCCTCTTTTATTGAATTACTTCCTTACATATTAGTCAGAATTCTTAATCCTTAAAAACCTAATTTCTAAAGGCAACTAAAAAGTAAGCAATCAGCTTTCTTTAGGTTGGCAAATTTATGAGTATATTTCATAACTTCTGGAAACATAGGTTCTTCTACTGGTAAATGTATTTCATAGTTTTTAGAAACATATTTTCTCAACAAAGTACGAAACATGTTTATCAACAGATCCCAATTTATCTCTCAGTTTCTCTATAAGAAATCAAAAGTAGATAGACTCATTTAACAGTTAGCGTTTTAGTATATCATCTTATTTGGAAATGATCTAGATAGTTAATTTAATTTGACTCATAATTTAACTCAGCAAAACACTAAGGTTTGACGTTACCAAAAGATTTTGGCAAACTATTTTTCAGTTCATCTGTCATACATTTGTTGCTAAAAAGTTTTACCTAAAAAAGCCCTTTTTTCCTACTTACATCTTTTTAGTTTATTAGTTCTCCCCCCATCCCAGGGACTTTACATGACTTTATTGTAATAGTTTATTAGTTCTTAAAATTGTGTTTAGATTACTTGTGAAAACTCCAAGAGATGTCAGACAATAATAATAATTGAGTATTATCCCAAGGCATTTTTCCTGCCAACAAATTTTGTAACAGAGATGATATGAACTTATTTTTGTAATCCCAGGTAAAATAAAAAATACTGTACTTAATGCTGATATTCTAAAGACATGCCTGTTTAACCAAACCAACCTCACACTCGTTTTAATATCAAGTATTTTCTCAGATTCCAAAAGAACATTCGGGTTAGTTTCTGTTACACTTTTAAGAATTTTTTATATAAGTGCTTAATTTCTTTAAGCCAATTAAACAGAGTTCTTTACAAACCATTTCTGGCAATACCCTCTGGAGGTGGACAGGCACACATGTATACAGACAGACACAACCAGAGACCTGATCGTTTTGCTTTAAAATTTCAGCCTTGAGCCAGGTACAATAAGGCAACAAATTTATAACAATTGCAGTAAGTTAAGTCTATTCATTCAGATGGCTAAGGCTTTTTCTCTTTAACACTTGTGACAAATTGTGGAGAAGACAATTAAGATTTGTACTTGTCCTTGGCAAGGAGCCTTGGAACTAGAGCAGCAGTTTGTGTTTTTTGCATAAATCCTTGTTTCCTATTTCTTTTCTTCAGCCCGGAGCAATGGAGGTTGTCAGTAAAGGCAGGTGACTTTGAACTTCTAAGGTTGCATTTCTGGTTTTGTGAATGTCTTTCTTTCTTTCTTTCTTTCTTTCTTTCTTTCTTTCTTTCTTTCTTTCTTTCTTTCTTTCTCTTTCTTTCTTTCTTCCTTTCTTTTCATATAATCTGTCTCAAACAGATGCTATTTTTTAAAAAATTATTTTATTGTTGTTCAATTACAGTTGTCTGCAAATGTTCTTAAGCCAAGGATGGTTGCTCTCCATCTCCGAAGAACTTCCATGACACACAAGTGGGTCTACGCATCCATCTTCCTACTTCGTTTTTTTCTCTCTGGGTGCAGTTTCATTTTAGCCCAGGGAAGGAGGCTTTAAAAAGAATTCCTACCAGACTGAATATTTACCTTCCAATTGAGCCAAATTTCTGGTTAAAAATTATTAAATCCTTTCCTATATCTTGTCAGGTTTCAGGTAGGAGAAAACAAGAAGAAAATTTTAAATGCCTGCTCCGATGGGCAAAGTTTCTTTTAGGATCCTTTTAGAGGATTTTTTTGTGTGTGCTTTTTAAGTCCATTTGTCTATTAGAAGCTTCTGCATGTCAATAAAAGAGTGGATTCCATGGTCCAGGAGAGGTTTGAAATTCTCTCTTCAAGGGAGGGCCCTTGAGGTGGACTTCAAACAAAGTTTTTCCTTAATGGCCATTAGGGTTTTAAATTATTCTGACTATGTTGGTCCATTTTATTATAAGGACACAAGAGAAGGGACCAAAATGTCTGTCTACATAAGCAGCTAGAGTTTCTGAGGAAGGAACTTTCTGGCAACTTGTAGAGGGTGAGGGTCCCATGGTAAAGGGAAATTCCCCTGACAGCTGTCACGGCTGGACAGAAAGACAAGGGAGGTGCCAGACTGTCTGCATCATTTAGTTGTTCGGAGGCCTCTGAATACCTGTGGAAAAGGGCCTTCCATTCAGCTTGTTTCACATTTCTAAGAGTCTCAATTGTGCACGTGAGTATACTAATTTTAGAATCTCAGAAGATCCCCTGAGTGGCCACTGTGACTCCGGACTAGCCTTTTCAGAAGTCCAGGGACACAAACACTTAGCAGGGGGCACACCATCTATCCAGCTGGCGTTCCGGAGTGGGGTTGTCCCTCTCTAACCAGCAGAGAGAGAGGTCCCCGTTACAGAAACTGGTATCAGAGGACCCAAGAGTGAAAGCTCTGACCCTCAATGGGAAGAGGGAGGTTAGAACGGAGAGAACTCACCACTGGAGTCCCAGAGTCGTCGGGGAGATGACAGAGCGCAAAAGGCTCTGTTTGGAAGGAATATTTTGACTCGTTGCTAGGTCGTGAGCCCTCTTATCAAGGGACACATCCTTGCGTAACAATGGATGGCTGCCAAACCGCCTTTTTAGGAGGGTGGGATTCAGCAACTGTAGGGCTTGCGGGGAGTCTCGCAAATTTGGGGCTACAGTGGAACTTCTGGAGACGGGCGGGCCTGGGCATGGTAAGGGGCAAGGGTGAGAGGGTGCAGCAGAGTCCTGCTGCTGCCGCAACAAATTCCCACAAATGTGGTGGCTTAAAGCAACACAAACCTGTTCTGACAGTTCTGGACGTCAGAAGTCTAGAAGTCTAGAACGGGTCTCATCGGTCCAAATCAAGGGGTCCTTGGGCTGCATTCTTTTCTGGAGGCGCCAGGGGAGAATCGGTTTCCTTGCCTTTTCCAGCTTCTAGAGGCCACCTCAGTTCCTTGGCACGTGGCCCCCTTCCTCCCTTCTCCATCTTTGTGGCCAGCCGGAGTCCTCCCATCACACCACTTTCTCCTTCCTCCTCCTCTTTTTAATGACCCCCTCGATAATCTAGGATAATCTTCCTATCTTAATGACAGACGGCTAGCAATCTCTTTTTATTTTCTTTACCTTCACCTGAGGGGGACAATTTTTTCATTGTTTTTTTTTTTTTTTTTTTCAGAAAGAGAGGAAAAGAGATAGAGATGATAGAGACAGAGACAGAGACGAGACAGAGAATGAGGGAAACGTTGATGTGTGAGAGAAACATCCATTGGTTGCCTCTGATAGGCTTCCCAGCTGGGATCAAACTGCAGCCTAGGTGTGTGTCCTGATTGGGAATTGAACCCACCACCCTTCAGCTTGCGGGACAACGCCCAGCCAGCTGAACCACACCAGTCAGGGCTGACTAGCAGCCCTAATTCCGTCTGCACCTTTAATTCCCCTTTGCCACGTAACGTGACACGTTCATAGCCCTGAGGTTTAGGACGTGGATGTCTTGCAGGGAGTGTCGTTCTGTCCACCGATGAGAACTGCTGGTGGCAAGGAGACTGGGGACGGGCATGTCTGAGGAGCATTTGGGGGATCTTGCTGTGGGGCGTGCATGTCCGCTGTCTCCCTTATACAGTCCCAGCATGCAGGTGCTTTCTGGAATGCATTTTCTCTGGGGCAGATGTGAAGACATGTGGACTCTGGCTTCGAGGGTTGGTATGAGGAGAGCCCCCACAATTCCCGCAACAGAAAGAACTGGAAGCTGTGTTACACATTTATTCACTTAACCTGTATAGGCCCAGAGCCTTCAAGTCACTCACAGTCTACGTGGGAGGACAGGCGTACGAACAGGTGAGATTACTCTGGGGTAGGATGGCTGGTGATGAGGGCCTGTACAGACAGAGCACAGAGGAGGTGCCCAACTTATCCTGGAGAGAGGACAGGCCAGGAAGACCTGAGGGGGAGGCACCTCACCTGAGTGTGGGAGCATGAGTAGAAGTTTACCAGGTGAAGGTGGGAAAGCCCACGGTAGGCAGCTGGGCCATCAGATCAAGGGCGTGGCGGCGAAGTGGTGTGTGTGTTTGTGTGTGACACCGAGTCTGGCCCCTGGCACTCAGGGAACACACTTGGAATGCATGCGTCAGTGTTAACGGTCTCTTACGTTTGCCCGACACAACCAGGTAGGAGACACCGCCTTTCGGGGAAGTCCCCCCAGTGTTTCATAGCTGATCTCCAACATAACAATAACTCTTCATACCTAAAGAATGCTTCACACGTTACTGAATCATTTAGGTTTCAACTGATCTTTTTTTCAGCCTAAGAAACAAAGGCTCAGAGGATTAAGTAACTTTTCCCCAGGTCCCTCAGCCGTGTGACAGAACCGGGGCTGGACTCTGGCATGCCTGCTCCCCACCGGGCCCTGAGCTCCTGCTAACAGCTGGGTGTGCTGCCCCCTTACTTCCGATGCTGAGGCAGCTGGGGGCTGGGCCTTCGTTGCCTAGCGCTGCCTGAGACTGCCCAGCTTCCCCTTCTTCCCCAGAAGGGGTTTCCAGAGGGTGGAAGTGGGTCCTGAAGGCCTGGAGGGGTGCATTGTTCCGTTGCACCTGCGGGGTGAGCTCATGCCGGTGGTGCCAGACAGGAGGGCCTCGGCAATCCCCGTGGCCCAGGTTCCTGCCTTACGTTAGTCTCGTCTTCCTTGGAATAAGTCTGTCCCCCAAGTCCTGGGCTGACAGTCAGGAGGCCAGGGGCCCAGTGAGGCCAGGAAAGTCCCTCAGTTTCCCTGTCTGAAGCTGAGGGGTGAGTGAGATTGGGGTTTCCCTAAGTGTGGTCTGTTGAACGTCAGTCCAACAAGAAGAGGGTTTCATGGTCAAATAAGGGCAGCGTCGATGACCTCTTCCAGTCCTGGACTTCGCCGTGCATGTGGGCACAGCACCGGCTCTGAGAAGTCCTGAGACAGAGGAATCTAGTTAGCCGATGTCACTCCCTTAACCTTTCTCCTACTCCCGTCTGCATAGTGTTCCCCTGAGAACACTCTGAGACATGTTGCAATGATGATCTCTAAGGTCCTTCCTCACTCTGCTTCCAAAATGTAAGCTCCTTCTGACGAGTCCCCTGACCCCATCCCCTGGATTCCTGGTGGTTCTCCGAACATTGTTTCTAAATCTTCCTGTTGCTACTCTATATCTAAAATCATCCCTGGATCATTTTTTCCAGGTATATTAGCCAGGGTTGTTACTACTATTTATAACCAAGAATCCTGACTGAATACATAGTAGGTGCTCAATAAATATTGGTGGACTGAATCTACATGACCAATCTCTGTCCTGTGTCTGAGCCCACCTCCTATTTTCAGCAATCCAATCCAGTTCATTTCGTCTGATTCCACAGCTGCTGAGCGCAGACCATCAGTGGGAGGCAGCCAGGGAACCCAGAGAGGGGCCAGGCTCAGTCTTTGTGTGCGAGGACCCCTAAGTCTGCTGAGGGGACAGTGCTGGGGGAACACTGGCAAGCAGAGCTAGCTGAGGAGCAGAGCACCTTCCTGGAGAAGGTGCACCTAGGCTGGGGCTTGAGGAATGGGGCTGGGTGGGTCAGGATATGAGGGAGAACAACCCGGGCCAAGGGAATAGCACAAGCCAGGGGAGTTCCAATAGAACACTCTCAACGATGCGCATGTTCTCTGCCCACTGTCTGATACAGTAACCACCAGCCACCTGTGGCTATTAGACACTGAAGTTTTAATTTTAGCTCAGTTTTACTTTTCATCATCACATGCAGCTAGTAGCTACCGTATTTGGACAGCTCAGTGTCCAGTGACAGCCACTGAGACCGTGACAGCCTGGACCATGAGCATAGCAATAGGTGAGGCTCCAAAGTCCCTGCTAAAGAGATGGGAGCTGCTAAACTTTTGAGGAGGGGGCAACATGATAACAGCTCGGAAGGCAGTTAGGTGCCCTCGGGAGAGCCCGAGTTTCGGGACCAACAACCAGATGTTACCGCTTATTATGAGCTGTGGCTTGGGCGAGTCCCTTGAACTTCCTGAGCCTCAGTTTTCTCACCTGTAAAAATGGATACAGTAAAACTCAGTAGAATTGTTGGAAGGACTTGAGATATTTTATGCTATAAAGTACTTGGTATGGGCACTCCCCCCGCCAGGAGCATACTCTTGCCTTTCCCTTCCCGCTCTTCCTCCCCCACAGGTGTGCATCTCCTAAACTCTCAGGGACCCCACGAGACTTGCAACCAGGGGAGCAATGGGCAGTGGCAGCTTGTCTCGGGCTACACCCCTGCCCCTGTCCCCAAGGCCCCCTTTTCTCTGACTCTCCAGTGAGCTAACAGCAGCTCCGCCTGGGCTCACTTCTTCCCCACCACCCAGGCTCTCTCCTGCTGCTTCTTCTATCGTAAGCACTTCCTTGTTTCATGTCTCCACATTTTAAAAAATGTACTTTCAAAAAAAAAAAAACTGCTTGGTATCTAATAGGCATCCGATAAAAGATAATATTGTCACCATCAGATCCCTATGCTAGCAAGGTGAGTCCCGTCACTAAATGAACCCCTTGGGAATAAAGCTTGTGACTTTGATTTCATTATCCTTAGCACAGTTCCTAGGACAGAGGAGGTGCAAGGTAACATTCTTTGAATGAAAGATACATGTGTGGAGCAGCGTGGCTGCTGTGTAGGAAGACATGGAGGGGTGAGACTCGCTATTGGCAGGGAGGCGGCCGTTGGAGGGGTCTGGGTGGGAGCTATGAGGCCAGCACTGGCAAGTGATGTGTGACTCTGAGGAAGCAGAACCTTCGTGACTTGGCAACCATTTCAGTGTGGGGGGTGAGGAAGAGCAATGCTTCAGAGGTTCCCTGTGCAAAGCAGAGAGAGGAAAAGGAGGCTTGTCATTTTGGACACGCTGACTTTGATGTGACGTGGTTGGACGACATCCATATGAGCATGCGGAGGGCCCAGGAGCGACTGGGCCACTTTCGTGTGGATCTTTTTTTTTTTTTCCCTTTAAAAACAATCTCTCTAATTCTCTTTTTTTAAAGCTTTGTTTCTTTTCTTTTTATTTTTTTAAAATGTATTTTAATTGTTCTCATGTGGATCTTAAGAATTTGTTTCAAGGGTTGAAGGACGTGGGGAGGGATTGGAGCCCCAAAATATGAAAAGATTTTGGGAATAGGCTGCCTTTGAGGGTAATCAGACTCCTGTTGCTGGCGGTGTGTGAGCAGAAGCTGGTCAGCCCTTGGTGGAAGGGCTAGGGAGCGGGGATCCAGTACTTGGTTGGGTGATATATCAGCCAGCTTTTTCTGCATAATAACCACAAAATCTCAGTGGTGTACACAATTGGAATTCATGGCTTTCAGGTTGGGAGGAAACCGGGAGGCCGGCTAGGCAGACCTGCTGGTCTTGGACGGGCTCACACACACGTGTGCGTTGGCCACTGTCGGCTGATCCGGGCTGCCCTGGGTGGGGCGACTGGCGGCTCTGCTCGGCTCTGCTCCACACGGCTCCTCCTAGCTCATGCCAGCCCGGGAGTGTTCTCTTGACGTGGTAAGGATGCGGGAGGGCAGAGGCCTTGAGAGCCTAGGCGCAGAATGGGCCCAATGTCATGTCCGTCGATTTTTTTTTTTTTTTTTTTTTTGGTTGAAGCAGGCCACAAGACCAGCCCAAACTCAAGGGGTCGGAAAGTAGACCCATGTCTGCAGTGAGAAAAACTACAAAATCAAATGACAAAAGCTGTGGGTTCGGGGAGGGGTGAAGAATGTGGGTCTTCAATGCGGAGCGGAACGGGTGGCAGTTAGACCCATGTTCAGCCTGAGTTCTGTGCAGACCTAAGTCTGGAACATTTTCCTCAGTGACCCCCGTCAGGCACGGGGGAGGCTGAGTGGGTTGTACGTTCTCCTCTGGACTCCTGTAAAGGCCTCTCAACTTGGTCTTCACGATGTGTTATTAATGATGTGTTGCTAACTCGGGGGTGATGCTCGCTGTTGTGCTAATTGCAGCAGGGTCAGTCAGCACCCCACTCCTGTCCCCTTGGCGTCAACCATTCCTGCTCCAGCTCTCGTGTGGACTAGCGTTTTCCCACCTGAGGACACGCTCTGGCTTCAGGAACATGCTCAGCCCCCTCAGAGCGCAGCCTGGGAGCTTGAAAGTCAGGGAGCCAGGGTCAGCCCTTCACTAAGAATGGGTGGGAGTGGCAGGTCAGTATTTCAGCTTCCTTGCATCTCAGGGTTCTGTTCTATGTGGTGTCCCAGAAGTCCCTGTGGGACTGAGTCCCGGGTGCCCGCAGCGGTCCTGGCCCACGGATGCACCCTGTATCGGTTTCTTCCCTTTCCGTCTTTCTCCCTATGGGAGCTTTCTGGGGTCAGCTGCTGAAGAAACTACTTCGCACTCAAACCCTTACTTCAGGGTCTACTTTGGGGGGACTGCAAACTAAGACATTAATCTAATGGGCTTTTTTGAGCTTCCCATTAATAAAAATGAGGGGTAGTTATGGCAGGTTGCTAATGGCTCCCGTAACAGCCCTAGGAAGTTAACGTGGTAGCCTACAGCGTGAAGGGCTGTGGGGCTGGCTGGGGCATGATGAACAGCACATGAACTTTGTGGTCTGGCCGGTGGGAATTTATATCCCAACTGTGGACCCCTTGCTGTGCGGCCATGGACAAATCACTTTGCCTCTCTGAGCCTCAGGCTCCACATCTGACAAAGGTGAAGGCAGCCATCTTTACTGGTCATGCTCTCTATGGGCACTGACACTGGCGATGCTGGGAAGGGGACGGGCACAGACTGACCGGGAGGCAGGCCTCTGTGGGTGGGCACACGCCTGTCTCAGAGGTCAGCCCACTCTGCTTCTGAGGTCAGCGATGCTACTCATGGACTGGTGGCCCCTGCTGTCTTCCCTTTTCAGTGAAGGAAGACTTGGGTACTTTACCATCACGGTGTGCAGGACCTTGCTCACTGTCCCCAATGTGTCTTTGAACTTGGCTTTCTGGCCCGAGTGACCTCCAGGATGGTCTTGGATGGGTACTTGCCTCGGCAGACCCAGCTGGCAGCCTGGCAGCCAGGCCTGTCCAGGCTTATCAGCTCCTGTATTTGGTCAGATGGGTACGGGCCCCCTCCTCCCCCTCAGAAAACAAGAAAACATGTTTTGCCAGAGGTGGGTGGAGTAGGGTGGCCTCTCTGGCTCCGAGCGGGCCCCCCAGCAAGGCCGCCATCAGGCGGGCAGCCTGTTGTTGTTGGAGGGGAGAGCTGGCTCTCCGGCTGCCTGTTTCCTCCAGCTGTCCAAGCACAGTGGGCTGGGGAGGAAGCCCTCGGTCTGCGCCAGAGTGAGCGAACCCCCTGTCACAACAAGGGAACAATGGCCTGGATGGGCTGGGGGTGGGGTGGGTGGAAGGGCAGCCCCCTCTGTTTGCAGGCTCCCACCAGCCACACGGACAGGTTGCTGGGAGGTCTGCTCCCCCTCACCTCCCCCACCCTGTCTTGTTTTCCACCTTGCTGGGCACACTGTCTCCCACGGCGGGGCCAAGGAAAACAGAGGCCTCAGGAAATGTCTCTGGGCTGTTGCTGGGGTTCCACAGCTCTGGGAGGTAGGGAGCTGGGGGAGGGGACCAGAGAAGGCCCTGCTGTATTCTTCCTGGGGCTGTCCCTAATGAGTCCCGGGTCTGCTTCCCCACCAGCACCTTGAGGCCTTTGTCTCCCTGCATCTTGGTGTCTTCGGACCCAGCACAGGGCCTGCCACAGAGCAGATGGCAGAGATAATTTGCTGATTAAATCAATAAAAAATCAAACATATGGATAGGTTTAATTTCTAGCTCTGCTATCTGGTGGCTGTGTGATTTTCAGCAGGTTACTTAACCTCTCTGAACCTTACTTCAGAATAGAAAGTGCTTAGTACTTCAGCCTGTTCAGAGTAAGAAGGATAAGGACCAAGCAATATTGTATATGGATCTACATATATATGGGTTTATATATATACAAGATGGGGCAAGAGTAAGTTTAGAGTTGTTTGTTTATAAGAATTAACTCTGTTTTGTGTACTTACAACTGCAGACCTACTTTCCCCTCACCCTGGATATGTATGTTGGATCAGTCAAGTAGGCTAGTGCTGTAACAATAATAAGAACTCACTCCATCCCTTGTGGCCTAACACAATAAAGATTTATCTCTTGCTTATTTCACAGTCCAACCAGGCTCCTTCCATGTTGTGGTTCCATCATCGTTTAGGGTTTCAGAGACCTCCACTGGATCCTCTCCAACCTCCAGCACACAGAGAGAGCGTGGAGCAGGCGACCTGCTCTTAACAGTCTTGTCCAGAGGCAGCTCCTCACTTTCATTCACATTCCATGTGAGAAGGAGCTGCACGGTCCTACCTAGAGGCGAGGAGGCTTGAAGTGGGGTCTACGGTGTGTCCGAACGAAGAGGACAACGTGACATGGGTGAGCCCTCGCAGGCTCTGCCACAAGCACAGCAATGATTTAGAAACTCATAGTTAGCACCTACTGAACCCTTTCCATGGGCACGACGCTGTGCTGATATGCCTGGGGAGGCGATCTCCCTGAGTTTTGCAGCGAGCCTGTGAGGAAGGTGCTGAGGGAGACGACTCCCCACTTTACAGCTCGGAGAACTGGCACCCCTCAGTCTGCCTTCCTTCACCGAAGTTTTGTCTTTTCTAGAATTTCATGCAAATGGAATCATGCATAATATTAGCTTTTAGGTCTGTTTTTTTTAAATTTAGCATGTTTTTGAGATTCATCCATGCTGTTTGTATGATTAGCCTTTTTCCTTTTAGCCTTTCAAGTGTTTTGTTTTTTTTTTTTTTGTAGTGGAATTTTTACTATGGTTTTAATGTGCACTTCCTTAATCACTAGTATTACTGAGTATTTCAGCTACTACTTTTGATAAAGTCCCTTTTATCAGTTTTCCCCTCCTTGGCTTGTGCTTTTCGTGTTCTATCTAAAAAATCTTTACCATCCCTAAGTTCACAAATCTTTACCCACCCCAAGCATTTCTCTCTTTCTCTCTCTCTTTGTTACTTCTAGAAGTTTTGTATTATTAATTCTCATGTTTAGGTTTTTGACCTACTTTGGGTTAATTTTTGTGAATGATGGTGTGAGAATAGGGCTCAGGCTCCTTTTTTCCCTCCATAGCCAATCGTTCCAGCACCATTTGAAGAAAAAAATACCCTTTCCCCACTTGTTTACCTTGGCATCTTTGTCAAAGATCATCTGACCACATATATGTGAGTCTATTCTCGGACTTTCTATTTTGTTCCATCTATCCCTGTGGAACAAAGTAGAATACGAATGTGGGAGGAGCCTGGTTGGACTGTGAAATAAGCAAGAAATAAATCTTGATTGTATTCGGCCACAAAGGATGCAGCGAGCTTTTTGCTGTTGTTACAGCGTCAGCACACCTGACTGACCCGATATTTACATCCAGGGTGAGGGAAAAGCAGGTTTACAGTTGTGAGTACGCAAAACAGAGTTTCTTCTTGCATACTAATGCCATTCCAGTATCATACAAAACAGTCTAATTGCCCCCACATCATCTGTGCTCTGCCTCTTCATGCTTCTCTCCTCCCTAACCCCTGGCAACTGTTGATTGTTTTTTACTGTCTCTGTAATTTTGCCTTTTCTAGAATGTCATATAGTTGGAATCATACACTATGTAACCTTTTTACATTGGTTTCTTTCACTAAATAATATGCATTTAAGATTCCTTCCTGTCTTTTCATGGCTGTATAGCTTTATTTTTTTAGTGCTGATTAATATTCCATTGTCTGGATGTGCCACAGTTTATTTACCCATTCATTTACTGAAGGATATCTCAGTTGTCCCCACGAGTAAAGCTGCTATACACACTTGTGTGCATGTTTTTCTGTGGCCTTAATTTTCAGCTCCTTTCAGTACAACAAAGGAGAAGTGAGAGGGGACATCCTTGCCTTGTTCCTAATCTCAGTGGGAAATCTACTTTCTCACCATTAATTCTGGTGTTAACTGTTTTTTTTTTTTTTTTTGTAGATATTCTTTGTGAAGTTGAGGAAATTCCCCACTATTCTGAGTTTACTGTGAGTTTTTATCATGCATGGGTGTTGGATTTTGTCAAATGCTTTTCTGCATTTATTGATAAGATTATGAGAGAAAATGGGCAAAAAAAGTATACAGAGGAAATACAAGTGCTGAGAAAGTATACGTTAACATGCTAGCCTCACTAATAAGCAATGCTTATGCGTTGGAAGGTGATACTATATTTTTTGCCTGCTTAATACTTACTAAACAAAGGAATTCAAATTTCTTTTAAAGATTTTATTTATTTATTTTTAGAAAGAGGGGAAGGGAAGGAGAAAGAGAGGGAGAGAAGCATCAATGTGTGGTTGCCTCTTGCGTGCCCCCTACTGGGGACCTGGCTGGCAACCCAGGCATGTGCCCTGACTAGGAATCAAACCCGCGACCCTTTGCTTCACAGTCTGACATGAAACCATTGAGCCACACAAGCCAGGGCAGGGATTTAAATTTTTTTAATAATGCTGTTATGGATAACTTGAAATGGGCACTTTCATACAATGCTATTGAACACACAAGTGATTTTTTTTCTGGAAAGCATCTTGCAGTTCATATCAAAAATAATCCTGAGCAACGAATATATTGAGCCTCTTCCTTCTTATTCAGAGCCTTGGAGAATGCTGTTCCCTCTGCCTGGGATGCTCTTCCCATGTCTTCCCTGGATCATTCCCCCTCACCTTTCAGGTGCTGAAGCTCACATCCTCCAGACAGCCTCCCACAAACTACAGTCTAGATCAGATCCTCTTTTTATAGCCTTAGCTATCAGCCTGCATTCCAGGAGCCAGTTGTGGGGAGAAGGCTGAAGGTCTCACCATTCAGGATGTGAACTTCCACTTAATTACTCCATGTTCCTCATGGTATCCCCACCCTCCCCTGTGCACCGTGTTTCTCAGAGAGTAAGCTTTCAGCCCCCTCAGTGTGGGGGACGGGGGAGTGCCTGGCTGGGAAGAGTGGAGGGGGGGAGCCATGGGCTGCTGTCAGGCAGCTCTTCTGTTCTCACTTCCACCTTCTCCCCTGTGGTCCGTGTAGTTGGTGCCTTCACTTCTTGTAATTTGCTTGTGCTTTTCTGTATTCCTGAATCATCCACAATGAATTACTTTCACAGTCAGGAAAAAATCCCCTAACTTTTTTAATTTAAATTTCATACCTTTTGACCCAGTAATTTTACTTCTTGGAACGTCTTTCTTTTAAGTAAATAGCCAGTTTGGAAAACACTGAAGTACAAGCACAGTACATTTTATCACAGATAAAGGATAATTAGTTGCAAACAATTTAGAAACCCAATATCAGGATCCTGTTAAAGTAGATAATGGTAAAGCCATATGATAAAGCCATTAAGTGTGAGTCGTATTTCCAAAGATACTTCATGACAGTATCTTTGAAGAGGCTTATAATTTAATGTAAAATGAAAAGAGCAGAATATGAAATCATAGGTACACCTCTACTCAGATTTTGTTTTAAAATATGCATGGAGGAGGCTGGGAAGGGTTGCTTCTTCATATTAACAGTTGTTACCCCTGGATGGTGGAGTCTCATTGTCTACAATGATGATGCATTACCTTTATCATCCAAGTAAAAATTTGTATATATATGTAAAAAAGAAGGAGGTAGAAAAGTTAACATAATTCTAGGTAGCATTAATTAAGGCAGAAGTTTCAAAAGACATGGGTAGCTGAAGGGATAAGAAAACATGACCCGTATACATGCCATACAGGAGACCCACCCCCGAACAAAAGATACAGACCGAAAGTGAAAGGATGGAAAAAAAATATTCCATGCAAATGGGAATGGGAAAAAAAAGCTGAGTTAGCAATACTTATAGCTGACAAAACAGACTTCAGAACAAAGGCCATGAGAAGAGACAAAGAAGGTCACTACATAATATTAAAGGGATCAACACAGGAAGGTGTAACCCCTGTAAACACATATGCACCCAACATACAAGTGCCTGAATAGTAAAGAAAATCCTGGTGGATATGAAGGGGGAAAGCAACAGCATTACAGCCGTGGTAGGGGATTTTTAACACCCCACTGACATCAATGGATAGAGCTTCTGGACAAAATATCAACAGGACAACAGTGACCTTAAATAACACCCTGGGTTGGATGGATTTAACTGACATTTACAGAACATTTCATTCTAAAGAAGCAGAATATACATTTCTTCTCAAGTGCATGTGGAACATCCTCAAAGACAGACCACATGTTAGGACACAAAATAAGACTTAGAAAATTCAAGAAGATTGAAATCCCATCAAGCATCTTCTCTGACCACAATGGTATGAAACTAGAAATCAACTACAATTAAAAAACTGAGAAACATTCAAACACATGGAGGCTAAATAGCATGTTATTTAACAATGAATGGGTTAACAAGATATAGGAAGAAATAAAAAATTACCTGAAAACAAATGAAAATGAACACACAACAAACCAAAACCTGTGTCCTATGGGACACAGTGAAAGCAGTCCAGAGAGGAAAGTTCATAGCATTATAGGCCTACCTCAGTAAGCAAGAAAAATCTCAAACATTCTCACCCTACACCTAAAAGAATTAGAAAAAAAAAAAAAAAAACCCACAACAAAGCTCAGACTAAGTAGAAGGAAGGAAATAATAAAGAGCAGAGCAGAAATAAATGACATAGAGACTAAAAAAAAATACAAAAAAAATCAATGAAACCGAAAGCTGGTTCTTTAAATAGGTAAACAAGATTGACAAAACTTGAAGCAGACTCATCAGGAAAAGAAAGAGAGGAGCCAAATAAATAAAATCAGAAAAGAAAGAGAAGTGAACACTGACATCACCAAATACGAAGGATTGTGAGAAAATACTAGGAACAACTATACACCAACAGACTGGACAACCTGGGTGAAACAGATAAATTCCTAGAAACCTACCGTCTTTCAAAAGTGAACCAGGAAGAATCAGAAAACCTGAACAGACTGATTACAACTAATAAAATTGAAGCAGTAGTCAAAAAACTCCAGCAAACCAAAGTCCTGGACTGGATGTCTTCACAGGCAAACTTTACCAAACATTCAAAGAACTAACACCTATCCTTCTAAAACTATTCCAAAAATTTCAAGAGATGAGAAGACTTCCAAGCTCTTTTTATGAGGCCAGCATAATCCTAATTCCAAAGCCAAATAAAGACAATACAAAGAAAGAAAATTATAGGCCAATATCTCTGATGAACATAGATGCTAAAATCTACAACAAAATATTAGCAAACTGGATCCAGCAATACATTAAAATGATTATACATCATGATCAAGGGGGATTTATTCCAGGGATGCAAGTTTGGTACAGTATTTGCAAATCAAAAAATGTGATACATCACATAAACAAAATGAAGGATAAAAATCACATGATCATATCAATAGATGCAGAAAAAGCATTTAATAAAATCCAGCACCCATTTATGATAAAAACTTCGAGCAAAGTGGGAATAGAGGGATCACACCTCAATATAATAAAGGCCATACGTGACAAACCTACAGCTAACATCACACTCAATGGGCAAAAACTAAAAGTGTTTCCCTTAAGATCAGGAACAAGGCAGGAATGTCTTCTTTCACCACTTTTCTTGGAAGTTTTAGCCACAACAATCACAGAAGAAGAAAAAATAAAAGGCAACGAAATTGGAAAGGGGGAAGTAAAACTCATTATTTGCAGATGATGTGATATTGTGCATAGAAAACCCTAAAGACTCTACCAAAAAATGACTATATCTAATCAATGAATTTGGCAAAGTAGCAGGATACAAAATTAATATTCAGAAATCAGTGGCATTTTTATACCAATAATGAACTATCAGAAAGAAAAATTAAGAAAACAACCCCTGTACTATTACAACAAAAAATAAGGTACCTAGGAATAAATTGAACCAAGACCTGTACTCAGAAAAGTATAGGATATTGAAGAAACAAACTGAGGAAGATACAAATAAGTGGAAGCATATACTATGTTCATGAATTGGAAAAATTAACATCATTAAAATGTTCATATTACCCACATGGCCAATAGACATATGAAAATATGCTCAATGTCACTAACGATAGAGAGATGCAAGTTAAAACCACGATGAGATATTGCCTCACACCTGCCAGAATGGCTATCATCGATAAATCAACAAACAAGTGCTGGTGAAGATGTGAAGAAAAGGGAACCCTGATATACTATTGGTGGGAATGAAGATTGGTAGAGGCACTATGGAAACAGTAAGGAAATTCCTCAGAAAATAAAAAATGGCACTGCCTTTTGACCCAATGATCCCACTCTGGGAATATATGCTAAGAAATCTGAAACACTAATTTGAAAGAATACGAGGGAGAACCCCCACAAAAAAGCCTGGAATTTATTTATAAAAAATTGTATATTTATTCTTACATGGTTAAACCTCACTCGCCTCCAAGGAACTCTCCATTTGATGCAACACACTTATCAAGATGTTTTTTCCACTGCTCAAAACAGTTTTTGAACTTGTTGATTCTGATAGCTTTTAGTGCTTTGCCCTGTTTTGTTTCACCTCTTCCACATTAGCAAAATATTTCCCTTTAAGGACTTTTTTCATCCAGGGAAACAAAGAAACAAAAAAGATTCATTTGGGGTGAGATTAGGGTGAATAGGGAGGATGGGATGTGAAGGTCATGCTGTTTTTGATCAAAAACTGCTGAACAGAGTAAGGTGTGGGCAGGTGTGCTCCTAAATCACCCATCATGAAATGGGCAAATGTGTTGAAAGAGCCTTAAAAAAAAAAACTCGCTGAAGCTGGAACACAGCCTCTCGCAACAACACCAGTTGGTACACTGATACAGATGGGTTCCTAGAACACTCACCTAGTGGGGGAAGCCTGTACTACAAGGGGCCTGCCCTCTAGAAGATAATCCCATTTTTGAGGTCTACCTTGTATATGTACCCCTATGTTCATTGCAGCATTATTTACAATGGTCAAGATATGAAAACAAGCCCTGGCTGGTGTGGCTCAGTGGATTGAGTGCTGGCCTGTGGACCAAAGGGTCACTGGTTTGATTCCTAGTAAGGGCACAAGCCTGCGTCGTGGGCCAGATCCCCAGTTGGGAGCACGTGAGAGGCAACCACACATTAATGTTTCTCCTCTTCTCTTTCTCCCTCCCTTCCCCTCTCTCTAGAAATAGATCTATCAAATCTTAAAAAAAAAAAAAAAAAAAAAAAAAGATACGGAAACAGCCCAAGGGTCCATCAGTATATGGGCAGATAAAAAAACTGTGGTACATTTACACAATGGAATACTATGTGGCCACAAAAAAGAAAGAAACCTTACTTTTGTGACAGCATGGATGGACTTGAATGATGCAGACTCTGGGCCGCAGGGTCCGTGCGTTGTGGCTGTGATGAACAAATTTGCATGAACTACAGAAGTCCTTTGGAGAAAAGGGATTGCATGGCCGCTCTCTAAGTGAGAGAGAGGCCCCGACCCCTGCCTGGACAGGCTTTTATTGCTTTTCTGGGAGCATTACATGGAGGATGGTCCTGGTTTACTATGCACAGGTACACTGTAGGTGATTACCTTTTATAGATAACAATGGAAAGAATGTTGCTAACTACTTCAAAGAGAAGGATGTTGCAGATCAAGGGCAAAAGTGGTTGAACTGGTTACACTCCATACTTGGGAGGTTTAGCACAGACTTTAGGAAGTTACTTTAAAGATATGCAGTAAACATTTGCTGCCTCAATCCAGGGTGAGGGAGTTTTAGCTAAAGCAAGCCTCATAGCAGCCTAGGTACAACGCAGGCCTGATTCCCCACAGGAAAACCGATCCATGGGTTTGGCTTCCTGCGTGCCGACCTCACTCCCTGTAGGTTTTCTGAATCAGGGGCTGGGCTACATTCGCCATACCAAGTGGATGGGTTCCCTATACCCAAAGATTATTATGCTAAGTGAAATAAGCCAGTCAGAGAAAGACAAATACCATACAATTTCACTTATATGTAGAATCTAATGAACAAAATAAACTGACAAACAAAATAGAAACAGAGGCATGGATACATGGAACCAACCGACAGCTATGCGGGGAGGGGAGTTAGGGGATGGGATGTAAGAAAGCGAAGGGATTAACCAAAAAATCATAGATACCTAACACAAAGGCAGACAGCATGTGGTGATAGCCAGAGGGAATGGGGACTGAGGGGATGGGGACAGAAAGAGACTTTGTTTGGGGTGGTGGGCACATGATGCTGTGTGCAGATGATGTTTTATTGAGTTGTACACTTAAGACCTGAATGGTTTTACAAACAAATGTCACCCCAATAAATTCAATGACAAAAATAAGGTAGAAGTCTTGAGGTAAGAGAGGTGATCATCTGGATTCTGATTACTTGGCATATTGCGTCTAGCAGTACCCAGGGGAGGGTGACATGTATAGAGAGGAAGGTAGACACACCGCAGGTTGGCCGAGACTTCTGGAGATCAAGAGTCAGCTGGAGGAGTAGAAGAGCAGGCTCAGGATAGGTCTGGTGGCTGTAGGTCTCAGTGCTTATATGAAAAGAGCAGAATGGCTGAGCCTCATGAGGCCCTTGAGGTTGGAGCCAGGGCTGGTGGGAAAAGCTGGAAGGTGGAGACAGAAGTTCCAGCAGTCCTGTGATGGATTTCTCTTCCTGCAAATGCCAGTGGTCATGCTGAGGTTACTGTAAAAAGGAAATAAAGGACCTCCAGTCGAGGCTCTGGGGGTCACTGGGAGAATCATGAAGTCAGCACTCTAGTGGTCAGTGAACCAGCATGTCCAATTGAAAAAAAGCTGTTGTTTTTTTTCTTGAAGATTTTATTTACTTTTTAGAGGGAGAGGAAGGGAAGGAGAAAGAGAGGGAGAGAAACAACAATCGGCTGCTTCTTGCATGGCCTCAACTGGGGACCTGGCCCACAACCCAGGCATATGCTCTGACCGGGTACTGGTGACCCCTTGGTTCACAGGCCGCTGCTCAATCTACTGAACCACACCAGCCAGCGCTGGAAAGAGAAGTTTCAAAGTCACTCAGCCCAGCCGCTCCCTGCTTTGTTTACGCGTGGCCCGTGGTGACGTTCTTGGGCTCCCTTGGGTCCCAGATAAGATGGCCTGGGGTTATGCAGAATTCCCAGTGCACTCCGCGTGACCCCACCCCCTTTTTCCTACACAGGAAGGCAGTGTGAATTCAAGTGCCTGGGATTTACTCTATTATAGAAATAATCTTGAATCTATTCTAAGTCCATCACCTGCGAGCTTTGGATCAATGATTAGTGACACGTCACTCCATGCAGTGCTCCCCATACCTCACTGCCGCAAGCCTGCTTCTCATCCAACCCTTTTATTTCACAATGGGGAAAACAAACGAGGCCCAGAGAGGGAAAGGGACCGCAGTCAAGTGGCTGTGAAGGATGCGAGCCAGGAGTCAAGGCTCCTACGGCACTTTCTGTGACTGAGAGTTGCCTGTCCCCGACTTAGATTTTGGTGGTGTCAGGGATAGGCTGGTGGGGGGACAAAAGAGGTGAAGGAAGAAGTGAGGTGTAAATCCACCACGTTCCATCCAGGCCACGTCACCAGGAGATGCCTGAGTTTGAGATATATTTAATGTTCTTCTCAGCCACCCCCAATAGGGCTTGGAGGTGAGCTGGGGCTGGTAGAATGGTGGTGTAGGTTGCACCGTGTACCTCCACAGAGGTGTGCTGAAGTCCCAACCACCAGTAGCTCAGAATGACCTTATTTAGAAATGGAGTCTTTACAGAGGTGATCAAATTAAAATGAAGTCATTAGGGTGGCTCTACTCCAAAATGTTTGGTGCCTTTATAAAAAGAAGTTTGGACACAGAGGCAGACACGTGAACAGGGACAAGGCCACGTGAAGACGAAGGCAGGTGATGTTCCTACAGGGCCAGGGAACGTCAGAGTGACAGCAACCCACCAGAAGCTAGGGTCGAGGCCTGGGACAGATTCTCCCTCCCAGCTCTCAGAAGGAACCAACCCTGCCCACACCTTGATCTTGAACTTCCAGCCTCCAGAACTGTGAGAAAGTAAATGTCTATTATTGAGGCCCTTAGTCTGTGGTGCTTTGTTATAACAGCTCTAGGAAATAAACAGATGGGATGAAGATTACAGTCACTCTCCAAGGGATGTCTTCGCTCTACAGCACTGCGCCACCCCACTCTGCGTAGTCCTCTATCCCCAGCGCACTGCCCCCACCCTTAACCCCCCAGCCCAGTTGCCATTGTCTTTCTGTTGCCATCAGTTTAGGACCCAACCCCAGCCTTGCCAAGGGTCCAAATACCTGGGCCCTGGACTGACTGCAGCCCCAATACCAAGCTCAGAGCTGACGAGCTTTGAGGGAGAGGAAGGATGCCCTCCTCACCTAAACCTGTCTTCTTCTACCGTTACGAGCCAGAACACAGGCTCCCCAGGCCCTCAGGGTGGGCTGGCTCTAACAGACAAGCTTTCACTGGCAGATCTGGCCTCTCACCCTGACGGGGGGTGCATCCTGAGAAGTGAACAGCAACCTCCTGCATCATACCCTTCTGATGCACGGACAGCCTATTTTCTGCCTCCTCTAACTCAATCCCTTCTCATAGTCAAAGTGAGTGCAGGGTAGGTGCATGGGGGATAGAATTGCCTCCCTCATGGTAAGCAGTGGTCCAGATTCCTGAGAGGTACAGATCATCACTGGAGACGGGCTGGAGAAGTCAGGGAGGGCTTCCTGGAGAAAGGACTTATGATGACCTTGCTGGAGAGGGTGGGTTGAATCTTAGTGCATGAGCTCTAGGAGCCAGGCATACTCATATACTTTCTCTTATTTTTATTTCTTGTCACTTGCGAGGCCGGAGATGTTATCTAAATTTTATAGATGAGAAAATGGAGACCCCGAGAAGTGAAATGATTGAACTAAGTCCACATGGCCTTGTACGTGTCAGAGGCATCACTGAAACTGAGGCCCCTCCGGTGTTACCGCTCATCATACTCCTCCTTCTGCACCCAGGCTCTGCCTGTTCCAGGGTAGTGTTTAAAGGATGGATGGAGTTCAGGAAATGCGCAGGAAGAGGTACTCCAGGTTGGCAAAGGAGCAGGGTGAGAACATACCAGGTGGGTTTGGGGAGCCAGGAGGAGGCTGGTCTGTTGGATCTCAGGGATTCAGAGGGAACAATGGGGACCAACGCTGGAAGAATAAGAGGGCTGGTAACTTATCAGGCTGAGCATTCAGACTCGATGGGTCAGTAGTGAGGGAATGAGCTCTGGGGTGAGGGACACAGAGTTAGTGTTTGGGGGCTCTGTCTGGATGAGAGAGGGGCCAAGTTGCCAACGTGCTGGGAAGACTGTCAAGGAGAAGCATGTGGCCATGCAAGATGGACCCCACCCCTTCCTCCAATCCCAGCCCCAGATCTCCCTGTGTAGGGGAGGACGACCAGCTTGCCTCCAAGAGCCTGAGTGCTCCTTCTACCTGGGTCATCTTCCACACACATGGAAGGTCAGCTCCGCCAATACAGCGCTCATCGTCAGCATTCCTCCCACTTCCTAGAGGGCTCATCAGGCTCTAAGCACCTCCCACAACTGCCTGGCCCTTCCCCTCCTCCATGCCTTTGCACGAACTGTTTTCTCTGCCAAATACTCAGTGTCTTCTTACCCTCCCTGGTGAGCTCCTGTTCACCAGTCAAGACCCAGTTCAATTATTCATTTTTTTTGTGCAACTTTTGTGACTCAGAGGCAAAGATTCAGTTCCTCCACAGTCCCTTCTACCTCTTTATGCTGCCATTGTCTGTTCTTACTGAGTAAGTTTTAGGTGCATGGTGGGGAGATAGGATGCAGGCCCTTGAGTTGCTCATTCTGATGGGCAGAAAGGGCCAAAGTAGGAGGGGGAAAATGATCTAAAGGTGCCTCCCAAATACCAACGGGCCAGGATGAGGTGGGATGGGGTGCAGCGCCCATTGGAGCTGAACTGTGAAGGGCTCAGCTGGTGGGCGGGCTTCAGGAACAGTGTGTCCAGTGAGGGAGCACACTGCAGGGGCCAGAGTGAATGGGGCACTGGATGGCCATGGGACAGGATGGGAACAGACTCTGCTTTGGCCATGGATTAATGGACAGCTTGAGGGGGCTGGGGCAGTAGGGATGAAAAGGGAATGGCGCCCAAGGCATTTCAAAAGGCAGAACGTTTAGGACTCCGGACTGCTGAGAGGCAGGAGGTGCGAGTTTGAGGGTTTAAGGTGCTAGCCGGAGCTGGGGTTGCAGAGGCCAAAGACAAGTGATGCAGGATGGAAAAGAAAGCCTGGGGAAAGCAACTGCCCCCCTCATCTCCCGCCCTGATGCACATCACAGCAGCATCAATATACACACCTCGCTGGTGATCAAGTCCTGTTTATTTTAGAAGCATAAACAGTGCAACCAGGAAGGAGTGATGAGAACGAGACACCAGTCCCCTGACAGCGCCAGATCCCGAGCAGTCTCTGTGTGTGTAATCAAGGCCGACCCAGCAGCCTCGACCCGCCTTTGCCTGTGAGGAGAGGGTGTGAGGGCAACCTGGGTGGAGGAGAGTCTTCCATGACTCTGGGGGTGGAGTAACACGGCTTCAGGTTCCTCTGAACCAAGTGAAAGAGGCCAGAGCGCCCACCCCTTCGCCCAGGAGCACCCCAAGCTGGCTCTGTCTGTGCCTGGGGCAAAGCCAGTTTCTGGAGAGAAAACCATGGTTCCTCCGGTCACCAGGAAGGCCCCAGGTGTTCAAGAACAGCCTACGGGGAGGCCCTGTGGCCAGCAAGCATCCACTTCCCCCTGCCCTGGTCACCTCGGCAGCGCCTTCAAGAAGAAGGCATCCAAGGCAGCCAGACTTCCCAGGCCCCGCTGCTGGCTGACTTAAGCCCCAGGTTCCTACAAATACTGCTTCTTGGAAGCATTGCTGATGCAGCTATTAGGGGATTTCTGGCTACTCTGTGGGTATGGGTCCACGAAGGGGGGAGGCCTGGACGAAGCCAGCCTCTCCATAGACAGGTTGGCCCAATTCTGCTCACTGAAGGGGGGCCCGCTGTAGGTGGGGCATGGCTCGGATGAAGGCTCCTGGTCTATAGGGAGGTAGAAGAGCTGGTCAGCGTGAGGCCCTGAGGGGCTGTCCTGAGCTGGAGGGGCAGCCTGGCCCTGCCGGGCCCTCAGTTTCCGGATGAGGTAGCGGGACAACAGGTGCACCAGCTCCAGCAGGTTGAGGAACAGGGAGATGAATCCAACCACCTGCATGAAGATGATAAAGATAGTTTTCTCCGTGGGGCGAGAGACGAAGCAGTCCACATGGTGGGGGCAAGGTGGGCGCTGGCACACAAACACAGGCTTCATGGTCCAGCCGTAGAGATGCCACTGCCCGTACAGGAAGCCCGCCTCTAGCAAGCTCTTGCAGATCACGCTGACCACATAGGTGCCCATCAGCGACCCTTGGATTCGCATGCGACCATCTTCTGCCACTGAAATCTTGGCCATCTGACGCTCCACACTTGCCAGCGCCTGCCCCACGCCTGGGTCCTTGCCCAGCAGTAACCGCAGCTCGGCCTCCTTCTGTCGCAGCCGCTCCTCACGCCGAGACAGGTAAATGACATGGCCCAGGTAGATGAGGGTGGGTGTGCTGACGAAGAGGAACTGCAGCACCCAGTAGCGGATGTGGGAGATGGGGAAGGCCTTGTCATAACAGACGTTGGTGCAGCCCGGCTGGGCGGTATTGCACTGGAAATCCGACTGCTCATCGCCCCACACTGACTCACCGGCCAGGCCCAGGATGAGGATGCGGAAGATGAAGAGCACTGACAGCCAGATCTTGCCCACCACGGTGGAGTGCTCCTGGACTTGGTCCAGCAGCTTTTCCAGGAAGCCCCAGTCGCCCATGGCTCCTGGGCCTCCGTCTGCAGGGAGACAGAGGACACGTCAGCATGGCATCCTTCTCGGCTGCCCCCTAGCAACAAGCCTGCAGCGAGGTCCTCCTTGCCCTCTGCACCTACAGGGAAACTGAGGCTCAAGGTGGACAAGGGACTGGCCTGGGGGTTCACACCCAGCAGGGTGGTCAGGACTAAAAGCAGATGTTTGGATGATGGCTGCTAAGCTCCGGCAAGGGTACAGCTAGGTTCCTGTCTAGTCACGCATCTGTGTCCCTCTTGTTCCCAGCCCTCAGAGTCCCAGGATGTCCACAGCCCCCAAAAGATTCAGATCAAGTTGAGGCTCCTGAGCCTATGGGAACAGAGAATTTGAATTATCAAAGGTCACAGAGCTGTGCCATGTCCCTCCTCCCTTTGTCTAGGACATGCTGTCCCCAGACGGTGGAAGGGGGCGGTGGTGCTATGTTCAGCTTCTCAGGGGGCCCAAAGCTTCAGGTCCCTACTCCCTTCCTCATATTTCATTCCTACCTTTGAGTCTGGGTAGGAGGGGTGTTAGACCCTAAAGACAGCATCCTGCATTGGCACCACCTGCCAGCAATAGCGACGTGCTCTTAAGGATGGATACCTGATCCAGCCCCCTTTCTGCATCCCTCTTAACCAACACCTCCCCGGCTGCCTGCCGCCCCACCTGCCCCAGCCAAGCCGTTGCTGCCAAATTCTAGAGTCTTGAATTGTCATAGCAGGGTGGAGGCACAGGTCACAAAGTTCCCAGAACATCTTAGGGGAGGGGGAGTGGAGGGGGTGAGGAAGGAAGGGGAAGAAGGAGCAAAGCCCTTTAGAGCCAGCCTCTGGAACCAGACCTGGGTTCCAATCCCACTCCCTCTTACAAACTTGGACCTTGCTTAAGGAAGACCTCTTAGCACCCCAGTCTCCTCTCTTGGAAAGTGGAAATCATAATATGCCTTCCTCCTGGGGTTGTAAGGATGCAATGAAAGAAGGTAGGACGCTTGTGAGCACAGAGCCTGGCCACAGGCACACTGAAGAGTGCGGCTGCGGTGGTTTGCCCCTGCCCAGCCTCTTGAACCCCACTCTGAGCAGTAACCCTCAGCTCTGGCCAGGTGGCAGGTGGTGCCCCGGCCCCCCCAACCCCAACCCCAACTCACCGCCTGCCTGCCAGGCGGCCCAGGTGGCAGTGGGGACTCTCGGAGGCCAGAGAAGCCCTGCAGGACCGCGCCTCGAGCCTGGGGCTCCTTAAATAGCGCCGAGGGGCGGGGCGGGGGCAGGAAGCGGGGCGGGAACGCCGGGCAAAGCTTTTGAGAGCCGGGGGATGGGAGGCGAGCTGCCGACTACTTTTCGCGACTCTCAAGGGAAGCGGCTGCGGCGGTGGTCCTGGGGGCCGGGATTGCAGGGGGCCTCTCTCCTCCTCCACCCACTGGTATTGCAGGCGGCCAACTCTCCGAGCCGCTGCGGTTCTTGGGTGATGGAACAGGAGTTCTCCAAGGCCAAGTTTCTCAGGGCGGGTGTTGGCGGGGTGGGGGTGAAATGGAAAAGATTACTACAAGAATTTGCTGATCCACGCAACTGGCCGGAGAGGCTGTGAGGGTGGGCAGACGGGGATGAGAAGTGTGGAGGAGACTGTCCTGAGGCATGACCGGTGCCGGATCCTGTAGCCAGAGGCCGCCCCAACGCAGGCTGCTTCTCCTAAATCCCCTCGGAGACTCTGACGGACCCCTCCCCTGCGCACCACGCTCCACGCGGCTGGTGCCAGAAACAGCTGTTGCCCTGCCCTCGCTGACTCGGAAGGCATTTCCCCTCACCTGGGGCGGGCCAGGCCCCAGCGCCCCCTCGGTCCTGACCTGTCCTGCACGATACTTTAGCCTCTGCCAGGAGACGGAGGATATCCACGTTAAGTTTCGCACAAGATGCGCCTCCTCCTCCTATGTAAGTTCCCTTAATAAACTCTTGGCGTAATGAAAGCGAACGTTTCCGAACGTGACGGGGCCTCCGGGGAAGGGCCTTCCCTTGACCCTGGGGGCCTGCTGTCGCGGCGAGAAGAAAGGAGACCACTGTGTGTCAGGCAGCCAGTGGGCCCGCACTGTGCCAGAAACGGGCACTAAAGGCTCATTAGGGCTTGGGTAACGGCAGTGCCCTCCCCGCGCCCCGCCCCGCCCCGCGGCCGCAGAGACTGTGTTGGATCCCGGGTCTCAACCCAGCCTGCGTCCTTACAGGCTTCTCAAACACCCCCATTCCTGGGTGGCTATACAAAATCAGGGACCACTGAGCAACTCCCACGGGCCACTTGACACTGGGGAGGGGGACTCTCTCCACCTTTAGCTTGGATCCCATTTTCATGTCTCTAAGTGGGGGCGGGGGCAGAGCCCACCATCGCTCATTCAGGCTTCACCTTGTTGATGAACATTCGGGAGGGTCTGCCCTGCTGACCGGCTGCAGCAGGAGGTGGGAACAGAGCTTCTCAGCCCTCGGGTCACAGTAAAATGGGGAATGTGGAAGGTTCTCCCGAGAAGGACAGGGTGACTTACAGGGCACTTGGTGAGGAATGTTTCCTGGAGGGGATTGCATTAGGCAGGTTGGGGATGGGGGTGAAGTGGGGGAAGAGCCCTCCAGGCAGAAGCAATAGAAAGAGCAAAGGCCCAAGGACCTGGGGCTGCCAGGTCCTGAGACCTGGGCCCCTGCCTCCAGGGTGCTGAGCCTTCCCTGCCTTGGTGGGTGGAAGCAGCAGAGCTGAAGCGGAGACTTTGCTGTTGACCCCTGTGCCCTTGGGCAAGTTGCATAAACCCCTGTGCCTCAGTTTTTTCCTCCGCAGAATGGGGATAAGCAATAACATTGTGTAGGGTTGATAGGAGATCATACACGGAAAACAACTTGCCAATGAGTGGTGGCTAAGTACCTGTGACAAAAGGTCTGTGACAAAAAGCATTTGTGAATTGGTTTTGGTGGGAACCGTGGATAAAAAAAAGGGGGTTGTTCTATGGAAAGTAACCTCACAGGGCGATTTGATCATAAATTCCTAACTAGGCAGGGCAAGGCGAGTAGCCACATCCCAGGCCCATGGCTTCTTTAGTTGAAGGCTTCTCTTTGCCTTAAGTAAGCCCTGTCCATTGTTTCTGTGAATCAAGGTTGATGCCTCTTCCAAACGCCTCTTTTCAGATCCCTCTTCCAAAGCATGAGGACTCTCAAGGGAGTTAAGAGCTCATTAACTGCGCTGTAATCCCATACTTACCTTGTGTGGTTTTCTCCCACCTTTGAGTAATCTTTCTTAGGTTCCCTCTTTAATTCCAAATGCATTAAAAAAGAAAGCTGCAAACTGTCACTTCTTAGAAGCATTTATTATATAGTCTGTTGAGATCTTGCTTCTAGCTGTATCCTTTGTTTGAGTCAAATTCATAAAAATTCTTTATGGGTTGGACCTTTCTTCTGTCAACAGAGCAGATGGGGGCAGGGTGTCGGGGTGAGGGTGGGAGGGAAGCTCAGGGGTTGGGTGGTGGTGGCAGGGCTGGCTCAGGTGGGGGACAAGGCCTGGGGCAGAAAGGTCCTTGTTGCTCCGTGAAAGGGTTTAGTCACTGGACTCCTAGCGCCCCAGGGTCCAGCAGGGTCGTGCCTTCAGCCCTAGCAGGACTTTTGGGGCAGCAAGTGGGGTGGGCTCAGCTCAGACTTCAGAACTTCAGAATCAGTCTGAGCTGAGTCTTCCGGTTCCACAAAGCTGACGAGTGCACCCACTTGGTTCTGACCCCCGAGGTCATGAGAACAGAGGTCCCTGGAGGCGGGTTCTTGTCACGCCCCACTGCAGCCTCTGCTCCCAGAGCCCCTTTCCTGCAGCTGGGCCCAGGCTCTCCCAAAGCCTTTTGGATCCAGCTCCTGGGAAGGAAGGAGGAGCAGGTGGGGGTGTCAAGGCTGCCCTCACCCTGCTCTTCTGCTTCTGCAGGTGTTCTGGAAGTCAGGGTTTGAATGACCTGGTCTCTTCCCAGGGAAAGAAGGATCAGCTAAGAGAGCAATCCCCATACCCTGGCCATTGCCCCTGGAAAACATCCCTGGAACCCCACCTCTCTCTTTGTTCCCACTGCCCTAACCCTGCTCAGGCCACCTTCTCAGCAGCCTCCCAAGGGTGGAGGCTGGAAGACCTCCAGCCCCCACCCTTCCCTGACCAGAACACCGCCCTGCTGAAACCCTTCTGTGGCTCCCTGTTGCCTCCCACTTCTCCAGCCTCATCCCTCTGCCTTTTCATGTGGTGATTCAGCCGATGTCACTATGGTTCTCGGTGCTCCCGTCTGTGTCCGCGCTCTTCCCTGTGCCGGGCGCACCTTCACATGCGGAGCCCTACAAGTTCGTCAGGCCTTTGCTCTGGTTGCCTTCTCTTGGCAGCCCCCTGGCTGTCCTGCGCTGGGTTAGGTGTTCCTTTGTGCTCTCAGGGGCTCAGGTACTGCCCCTGGATGCACTTAAAAAGTTTTACTTGTGTTAAAAAACACAGACTATTTACTATCTCAGCCACTCCCAAATGCACCATTTGAGAGTGTGAAGCACGCTCACATGGCCAGGCAGCAGATCCCCTCCACCTGTGCGGCTGCGAGTCCAGCTCTGTGCCCCAGTGAGCAGCTCCCTGCTTCCCCTCCCCCACCTGGTGCATTGTTTACTTCTGGTTCCCCTCCTCCCCGCCCCATTAGACAGCGAGACCCTTGAGGGCAGGCAGGGTCTTTTTAAAAAGATTTTATTTATTTACTCTTAGAAAGATGGGAAGGAAGTGAGAAAGAGAGGGAAAGAAACATGTGAGCGATACTTCAATAGGTTACCTTTCCCACGCCCCCCACTGCAGACCTGGCCTGTAAACCAGGCATGTGCCCTGACTGGGAATCGAACCAGTGACCTTTCAACTTACAGGCTGGGGCTCAGTCCACTGAGTCATGCCAGCCAAGGCAAGGCAGGGTCTTGTTTACACCTCCAGTCCCTAGCAGGTCACCAGGCCCATGTATGAATTTATTTATTTAACAAATATTTACTGCCCCTGGTGCTGTGGCACTGTCCTGGGCATTGAAGAGCAACCAGGGGACAGAAATCCCTGTTCTAGTGGATTTTAGATTCCAGCTGGGGGGAAGACAGATGAAATAAAATGTGGAAGCTGTTAGATGGTAATAACCGCTATGTGGAAAGCACAGTAGGAAGAGAGGGTTGAGGGTGCAGGGGGTGGCGTTTTGAATAGAAGGGAGGAGACATTCTTGCTAAGCGGCTGGCTGACAGCTGACGTCCCTGTGATGAAAGCCCTGAAGGGAGGGGAGCCCCCTGGCCCTGTGGAGGGGGCGGGGGGGGGGAGGGGAGCGGGGTTGAGATGCGGGAGCCTGCCTGGCGTTTCCCACTTGGGGAACTGCAAGGAGGTCAGTGTGGCTGGAGTGAGGTGAGTGAAGGGAAGGAGTGGGTTCCAAAAGGGAATACCCAGGTGTGGGCTGGGGCAGAGCCTGCAGGCTTCTAAAAGCTCTGTGTGAGAGGCTTCGGGGGCTTGGGGCAGAGCTGTGACACAGCCTGACTTCGGTTTTGACAAGATCCACCTGGGTACTGTGCTGACATAGACTACAGGGGTGGGTGGTGAACAGTGGATGTCCCCCTTTCTTACAGGCCTTACTGCCCAGCTGTGTGGAGTCTGGCCAGCTGACAGCCTCCTGCTATTAATGATAGGGCAACTCAAAAGTTAAAGATTTTAAGCCTTGGTAGATAGGCTTCAGTGATTAATGCTTGTGGAAGGCTGTTATTCCAGGAACTGGAATGCATGAATACAAATACCTTCCAGAAGGTAACAAGCAATTCAGCCATTGTGCCCCAGGGGGTCTGCATGCCATGCAGATGGTGTCTGAGCCATTGTGTCCCAGGGAGGGAACGGCAGTGGTGCAGATAAAGAATTGTCGATCAACAAGTAAAGAAGTACTAGGAAAATCACCTCCAGACCGAGACTCTAATTCAATCAACCCAGACTCCTTACCTGCCCTTTCTTCTTCTTATAGAAAGGTCAGCTTGAAATGACACATTGAGACGGTTTATGAAGGTACATAACCCGCTATCTTCTCAGATTGCCGGCCATCTGAATAGAGCGCCCATAAAGCTTCAATCCTTGTCACTACTCACTGGTTCTGGTGGTGACAGGCAGCATGAACACCGACTTTTCCCACTTTATTAACATGCTCAGGTCTGCTTCAGCTGTCCAGGTGGCCAGGCTCTGCTTGGGGCGGCCCCAGGCAGTGAGCGAGCCCAACCATTTCCGCTGAATGCAGACTTCTCCCAGAGACCGTCTTGGTCCAGGCACAGAGCTCTCTGCCACAGGTCTTGTTGCTCTGTCTACTTTGCCCCTTTCCATTCATGGGTCTTACTCTCCAGAACATCCTTGTGCTCCTTACTCTTCCTCGGCATCTGCTTCCCAGGGAGGCAGGAGGGAGACTGTGGCAGAAACCCAGGTGAGAGGTGACGAGGGAGTCTTAGTCAGCTCGGGCTGCAGTAACAGTCCTATAGACTGAGGGGCTGAAACAACAGAAAGAGTCTCACTGCTCTGGAGGCTGGAAGTCTGAGGTCAGGGTGCCTGCATGGTTGGGTTCTTGGTGACTGTCCTCTTCTTGGTTTACACAGGGCTGTCTTCACAACCTGTCCTCACATGGTGGAGAGAGAAAGATTGTCCTTCTCCTGTCTGTCTGTCTCTCTCTTTTTTTAAAAGATTTTTTTTTTATGAGTAAGAGAGGGAGAAAGAGAGGGAGAGAAATATCAATGTGTGAGAGAAACATCAGTTGGTTGCCTTTTGCACACCCCCCAACAGGGACCTGGCTCACAGCCCAGGCATGTGCCCTGACTGGGAATGGAACTGGTAACCTTTTGGTTCACAGGTAGGAGCTTAGTCCACTGAGCCACACTAGCCAGGGCTCATGCCCTGATCCCGTTCATGAAAGCTCCACCCTCACGACCTAATCACCTCCCAAAGGGGCTATCTCCTAATACCAACACATTGAGAATTAGGATTTCAACATGAATTTTGGGGGAACACAAATATTTAGTTCATAATGAGTCTTGGACCACAGTGATGAATACAAAAAAACCTCCTGTTTACCTGGGGCTGCAGGGTGGCTGTTATATCATGCAGGAGGTGTAGACTTGAAGGCTGTATATGTGAAGTTGAAATCTATCATAGGCATGATTGAAGGAAGCTTGCAAATGAATTCTCATGCAATAGGGGAGGAGGAAATAGAGGTGTGTACCCTGAGCAGAGAAGGCCAAGGGGCCGTAAATGTTATCTTGTGGTGACAGTGATGTGTGCTGGGGACTCTGGGTGATGAATATTAGCCCAACACTTACTGGATGAGAATAGTAAGCTGTGATGCTCAGAATGGTTCTCAGGCCAAAGGCTTCCAAGCCTTTGGAACATCCTCCGTCCAGGGCTGGAACATCCTCATCCATGGTCCTGGCCAGCAGCCTGGAGAAGCAGAGTCAGGCTGGAAGCTCAATGCAAGCTGGGATAGCCAATGATGTTCTCTGATTGCTCTGATTGCTAAGCTACCCTTGGCCAGGCAGCTGATATGTCCTGGAAGATGCTGGAATGCATGGTGGCAAGTGGATAGAGATCACCTATCCCTGTGACCTTTGCAACCATCAGTTCAAGCTGGGCCTGAGGTACCACAGGGCCTGGGCCACAGGCAGACTTTCCTAAGCACAGTTGAACCTGGATATTTACTGAATATGTTAGCTCTGCACTTGTGTTTTACCAACAGTGCCCCCTTTCATGGCTACAACAATCCTAGGTTCTGTCCTGAGCGCTGGCATAGCTATGTTCCCTTTGCCCCTCTGCTCTACGCTTCCCCCTTCTCCACCCTGCTCTGTGCCCTGGGAGGCTGACCGCCTCAGTAGGCGCCCTTATCCTCTGGCTTCTGGTTGGGTTGGATCCCTGGGACCCACCGGCATGCGAGCAGGAGATGGCAGAGTGAAGTTGGGGTATTTATTTGGTCGCAGCCCGCAGCTCCTGTGTGGCAATCCTGTCCACTGCTACCCTGGGACCAGCCCCAGGATACTGCAGTCGCCTGTCATGGATTTCCTCAGTCATGTCCAGATCTTTGAAAACAGCCCCCACCCCGGAAACTCTTTCAAGTTATTTGGTTTGAATGCGCCACCTGTTTCCTGCCAGGACCCTGATTGATAAGGTCCCCATTGTACTGGTGACAAGACAGGTTCTGAGAGCTTGTCAAGCTGTAGCATGGTGAAGCTGTGATCGTGATGTGGTTGCGCTATGATTCAGACCGGGGGGCTGGGGTGGGTGTCTGCCCAACCCTGGGCCCTAGAACTTGGCTGGCGTATTCGTCTCACTGATGGCCACCCCTGAGAGCAAAGGTGAACTGCAGCCTGTTCTCTGCACGGTGACCCCACCTCTCCCTGCCTGCCCTGGCCCTTGGCTGACTGCCTCCTGGATTTCTGGCTCCTGGCCTTGGCTTTAATAGTCACTGAATGTTCCCCCAGGTCACTATGGACTTTGCACCTCTTTTTCTTCATATTCAGGTCTGGATGTTGTTGTTGGTGTCCCCTAAATTTCAGGGTGTCACACAGCACTGGGGGCAGGGCTCAGTGCTGAGTGAGCAGTTGTGAGCTGCCCCAGAGGGCTGCTAATGCAGATGAGTGTGCTTCCAGCTGCCCCAGGCTCTCTGGGCTCTGCTCCTACTCCCTGTGCAGCCGCAGCATCCTGCCAGGGGCCGGCGTGGAAAAAATACTCAGGAAAAATGAAAAGAGCTGAATAATGCTCGGGTGAGGCTGGGACCACATGCTTTCAGAGGAGACAGCTGGCCTGTTGGGAGAGTGTCCAAGGGGCGAGAGTATGACTAACATGGGTTTGTGTACACAAGGTGGGAATGCGGTTGTAATGATAGTGACTGGGTTATGTAGGAGCAGGGACTGTGATTTGTCTGTAACGAGAAGGCAGTGATTGTGTGTGTGCCAGGACAGTCTCCCTCCAAATGGCTAGGGGCCTGGTTGTAGTGGGAGCATGGCGCCCTCTTGTGTCCACACGTCTAATCACAGTAGGTTCCACCCCAGCTCCCACCTGTCAATCCCAGCCCCAATCTACCTTCAGCCCACACCCTGACTTCCCCCCAGCTCAGAGGGCCACCTTTCCTGCCCTCAGGGTCTTGTGGGTGGGACAGAGGATGCAGCCAAGCTGTATAAAACACAGCCTTTATTGATTTCAAGGAAACTGCCACGGGGATGTTCCCATCAGGACGTCCACCTGAGTCCCAGGAGCAGGCTCTGAAAGGCTGGCGCCAGACTGAGCACATTTGTGGAGAAAGATGGGCGCGAAGCTTCCTGAGGCTGGGAGAGTGGAGTCTGGGGACGGGACTTTCTCTGAGAGCAGAGGATCCCTGGGTGCCTCGAGGAGGGGTTGGTGTCACCAGAGCCTCTTCCTCCTCTTCCCAAATCCGTTCTCAGGACTCCAGACCTCCTGCTGCTGGGAGAATTCTTCCTCTGCACCACAGGGATCTGGGTGCTTCTTCCAAGGGAAGAAAAATTCTTTTTTGGTCTGGTGCATCCAGCCCGGGGCAAGCATCTCCCTTCTTCTGACCTCCAGACCTCTGCACCTGCCATTCTCTCTCCAAAGCACCTCTCACCCCTGGAACAGCACCGCCCCCGGCAAGCCTGGCCTGATTGCCCCGTCCTGGGTTAGGTGGAAGCCCTGCCATGAGTGCCCTAAGCGTCCCCTTGCGCAGTAGGTAATATGCTTGTTTCAAGTACATTCAATGTCTGTCTCCCCACAAGGGCAGGCACTGGGTCTGTGGTGTGACCCACACTCAGGCATTCAGCACAGTGCCCAGCGCTCAAAAAGTATCTGCCTACAGCAAAATTGGATAGCTTTGTGAATTCAGAGTGGGGGCACCCAGCACCTGTTGGACCCCTCCTCCAGTGCGGTACCGCCTGACCTGTCCCCACTGGCAGACCTAGTATTGCTTCCCAGCCTGCGGTCAGATGGGGGTCAGGGTGGGTGCCGAAGCATGCAGCTTATCACTGTGGGGGTCTGGGACCAACTCCCCAGCCTCCACCAGCTTCCCGTGGCAGCGGCAGGTGGAGGCCCGGCTGGCTGAGGATCTGGGGTTGCGGCTGCCTGGGGGCCTGTTCTTGCGCATGCCTTTGAGGACCCTGTGGAAGATCAGGTAGAAGATCTCGCTGATGGTGAGCACGATGCAGATGGCAGAGGCGCCTACCATGAAGTAGGTGAAGACCTTCTTCTCTGTGGGCCGGGCAATGTAGCAGTCCACGGTATTGGGGCAGGGTAACACGGAGCACTGCACCAGGCGCGGTATGCTGAAGCCGTACCAGAGAGTGTGCAGCACGTAGAGGAAGAGGAATTCGATGGTGAGCTTGAAGATGAGGCTGAGCAGGTAGGTCCACCACAGCCCGCCGTGCTTCTTGCCTGCATTGTCATACAGCTTGGTGCACTGGTCCCCGTGCTTCTGGCGGTGCCGCCGCTCCCGCTCCTCGCGGTAGGCCACGTGCAGAATGACCAGCAGCGAGGGGCAGGTGACGAAGATGAGCTGCAGGGCCCAGAGGCGGATGTTGGAGATGGGGAAGAAGTGGTCATAGCAGACGTTGGAGCAGCCCGGCTGCTTGGTGTTGCAGTCGAAGTCCTTCTGTTCATCCCCCCACACGCGCTCTGCGGCCACCACGTACACCAGCACGCGGAAGACGAACACCACCGACAGCCAGATGCGCCCGAACGCTGTGGAGTACTTGTTCACGCCGCTCAGCAGGCTCTGGAGCGTCTTCCAGTCCATGGTGCCGGGTGGGGGCGCCGGGGGCTGTGCACAACTGACGGAATAAGAGGAAAAACCATGTTAATGAATAGGTGGCACTTATCAAGCTTTTACTATGTACAAGGCACTGTTCTAAGCTTTTTATGTGGGCAGACTCATTTGGTCATCGCAAAGGCCCTATGAGATCAGAAATATTTTCCTTCCTAAAGTACAGATAAATAGGGAGAGAGGGTAAGTGACTTGCCCAAAGTCACAGGGCTAGTGTACCAGGAGGAAGGGAATGTGCGTGACAGTTACCATTTATTGTTCACTATGAGCCAAGCACAGAGCTAAACACTATGTGCAGGATTTCATTTAATCCTTATAACCACCCCATGAGGTAGATACTATTATGCTCCTCATTTACAGATGGAGATAAGGGTTGCAAAAACACTTAGTACATAGTAAGTGCTCAATAAATGCTGGCTACTTGTGGAATGCAGACAGGGCAAGTCACTCATTTAAAACTAGAGTTGGACGCCCTGGCCAAGTTGCCAGGTTAGAGCGTTGTCCCGATACACCGAAGTTGTGGGTTCGATCCCCGGTCAGGGCACACACACGCAAGAATTGACCAGTGAATTCATAAATACGTGTAACAACAAATCAATGTTTCTCTCTCCCTCTTTCAAATCATTAAATAAAAATGAATTTAAAAAAGCCTAGAGTGGGATTCAAGGCTGGACCGTGGGTGTCAGGGCTGTGCTGTCCACCACCTTCTCTCCGCTTCTCTGCTGGATGCCTGCCTCAGCCCAGCTTCTTGTAACTTACCTCGCTGATGCCTCCTTACTGTCCTGTGAGGCTGGTGTTGACTCTTATTTTCCAGAGAGGACGCTGAGGCTGGGAGAGGGGAAATAACCTCTCCGAGGCCTCACAGCCAGCAGGTGGTGAAGTTGGGAGCCCATTTCATGTTGGGGGGTGTGTGAAGGGGCGTAATGGTCTGGCTCTGGGGGAATACCAGGTCCAGAGAAAGAGCTAGGTGGAGCCCCCTGCTCCCCGTGCCAGGCCCCGGGGGAGCCCAGCCGCCCCGACCGTGCTGGATGCCAGGGCTCTGTGGTGCGGAAACATGCTGTGTTCACGCCTCCAGATTACACATCTTCCTCAGCCCCAGAGTGACTCAGAGGGTGTGGATGGGTGGGTCTGCCTGAGAGCACCCCGTTTCTGGGTGCTGCCATGGGTGTGGTGGCATGTGGCCCTCTGTGTGTGTGTGCGGGTCTGCATGCACATGCAAGAGCTTCTGGAGCTGGGTCTGTGGCTCTGAACATGCCTGGTGTCTGCCAGTCCACCCCCTGCCCAGCTGCTTCTCACCCCTCCACTGCCACTAGCCAGGTCCAGCCACTATTGACACTTGCTGCTGTAATCGCTACAGATTCCTCACTGGCCTTTCACTGTGGCTCCTGCACCCCGAGAGCCCATAAAATTGGATCCTGTTACTCTCTTGTTTAAAACTCTCTACCAGCTTCTCATTACACTCAGATGCCCCCAGAGTCTACATTCTCACCCTTCTCTCCTACGCCGTCACCCTGCCTCTCTCTGCTCCAGCCACCCCGGGGACCTCGAGAGCTTTGTAATTTTCCCCACTGCCTGGAATGCTCTTCCTCCAGAACCTTGAGTGGCTGGATCCTTCCCATCACTGCGGCCTCTGCTCAAGCATCTCCTTAGAGCAGTGATTTTCAGCCTTTGCATCTCGCAGCACGCATAAACTAATTACTACAATTCTGCAGCACCCCAAAATGTATATTATATATTTTGGCAATTTGACCAACAAAGTAGGTACGATTTTGATTCATTCACACCGGACAGCTAGTGTTGTGTTGGCTGTTGTCATTTCTCGTTTGACAATCTGAGGGAAAACAGGTCAGTGCCCCAGACTAACTAGCCAGGTATGGCATGTTTTAAAAATTCTGGTGGCACACAGGTTGGAAATCGCTGCCTTAGAGGCCTCCCCAGAAAACCCCGAATCTGGGAGTCCATTCCCTCCCAGTCACTCTGCTCCTGCCTGCTTTCTTTTCTTTATAGCATTTACTCACCGCTTGAAGTGAAAGTATTTACATTTTAAAAATTATTTATTGTATTGTCTCCCACACTAGAATGTCAGCTCCGCCTTGCTCACTGCTTCATTAGCGCCCAGTGCTGGGCACCTAGCAGATACTCAGCACGCGTTGAACGAGCAAACGAATGACTGCTGAATTGTTAGGGAGACCGTTCGCAGGGAGGGGCTGGGCGCGCCGGCAGGAGCCCTAAGGGGCAGTCCGGACCAGGTGGCTTGAGGGAAAACTTTCCTTTGCTGGAGACAAGGCGCAGTGCCCTCTCTGCACTTCAGCCCCCCTGACGCCTCTTCTCTGGGATTCTCGGACAGGATGGGGTGCCTGCAGAAGACCCCATCCCTGGACACCCTCCTAGTCTCTCCTTCTAACACCTGGCCTTCGTGAGCGGCAGTGGGATGTGCGTGGGGTGTGGGGTCACATCTGGATTTAAGCCTCAGCTCTGCCGCTTACTGCGGGGTGACTTCCAAGAGTTCCCAAACCTCCTTGACTGCATGCCTGTTTCTCTAAAGGGAAACAGGTCCTGCTTTCTGGGACGGTTGTCAGAAGCATGAGACCAATTGCTCCTCTCACCGGGTGGAAGTTGGAGGAAACCGAGGCGGAGGTTGGAGCCCTGTGTCCCAGCCCTGGGAGGAGACAGAGGCAGCCACGTGCTTCCGCTGGACCCCCTGCTCAGGGCAGCCCACACGGCGCAGCCCCACACTCCACCGGTCCCCCTTCCCACCCCGTCCTGTCTGCCCAGTCCTGCCTGACACACCCCAGGGACGGACTCACCGGCAAAGAATTTCCCTCCGAGCCCGGGCCTGGGACTGGTGGAGCCGGTTCTGGTTCCCCACCGCCTGCGGCCCCCCAATACCAGCTCCCAGCTGCCCGCTTTTCCCCAGCGCCCGGACGGAGTGGCGTCCAGCGTTCGCGCCCACTCTGTCACGCCCGCGCCCCCCCACCACCCCGAGGACACAACTACGGTTGACCATTGTGAACAACGCGGGGCGGGGGTGGCAAGGGCGCCAACCCTGCGCAGTCGAAAATCGGCGTATAACCGAAGTCGGTCCTTCGCTTTCGCGGATTTCCAACAAAATCTAAAATACTACACCTCCTACCTCCGGCGACCCGCCTCCCGCATTTTTTTTTTCTGTCATTTCAGGCAGCTTGGGAGCTTGCAGACATAGGAGGGGTGTCTGGGAACCTCCCAGCAGTTGGAGCCCCCACTCCCGCCCGGAATCGAGGGGCGCGAAGGCAGCGGGGAGGATGCGGTGCGGAGGCCCCTCCATCACCCCGCTCCCCGCGCCCCCGGCCTCAGCCTGGCGGGGGGGGGGGGGGGGGCAGGATCGGGCGGCCACCTGTCGTGGGCGCTCAGCGTCCTGGGGGTGGGGGCGCTCACACGCGTGCGGCACTTACCCGCAGCAGCAGCGTGGCCAGCCCGGGGCCGGGACCCCACGTCCTCCAGGCCCGCAGCAGAGGCTCCGCAGTGGCGAGGAGGCGCTGGAGGAGGCAGGCACACCCTAGGGACCGCGGAGGAGGGAGGGTCGGGGGAGGAGCCCGGCCCCTGCCGGGCTGAGAGGGTCAGGTTCTAGCCCCCGCGCGGCTGCAGGTTCCCGGGGCAACCTGGGCGGGAGGGAGCCCCGGCTTTTTCTTGAGAGCAGGGGCGTCCGTGGCCGTGGGCAGGGCTGTTGCAAAGTCCCCAATGAGATTAGGGGCGTGAAGCGCGATAAACTGTCCAGTGCCGTGGCTCGCTCGGGACGGGCTGCAATCACAACTCACCCACGCGCGTTACCGCTGAGACTGCACCCGCGCCCTGCAGGTTGCCGTCCCCGCCCGGCCTCGACCCCGCGTGGGGGCGCCCTGGGGGACCTGCCTGGCCAGCAGGACGGGTCCTCCACGGCCTGCTGCCTCGGGCTGTGTCCTCCTCAGAGGAAGCACGTGCACCTTGGAGAACCCGGGTGGGCAGGGGCGCAGTGAATCCTGTCCTTGCGTGGAGCTCTGGCCGTGGGCAAATCCTGTGGGAGGAGGGTGCGGTGGGCGGGTGCCCCTGCCGAGGGAGGCAGGCCCACACCTTGGCTGGGCTCTGTGGACTGGGACGCTTCGTCTCGTTTACTAGCGTGCCCTAATTAGGAAGCTGAGAGCCCCTGGCGGCCCAGCCTCGTCAGAGGAAACCCCAGTGTCCCTGGTCTCCCTGAGGAGTCCCGGGACCTTAGTCACGTAGGGCTTCAGCTCTCGCAGGCTCCACAGCGATGAGGTTGCTGGCAGGAGAATGACTCATTTTCCCCAGGACTGCTCACGAAAGCCGTAGCTCTGGTGTAACTAACGGCACACCCCTTTACTCTCCAAAGTGCCCCCAAAGATTAATTACACCGTCACCCTACTCACTGTGATAGAGCAGCGATTTTCAACCCATGTGCCCGCAAGAATTTTCAAAACATGTGATACCTGACTAGTTAGTCCCAGGCACTGACCTCTTATGCCTTAGACTGTCAAAAAAAAAAAAAAAAAAAAAAAAAAGACAATAGCCAACACAACAATAGCTGTCCAGTGTTAGTAAATCAAAATTATACCCATTTTTGTCAGATCGGCAATATATATATATGTGTATATATATATGTATGTATGTATATGTGTGCGTGCGCGCTGCATTATTCTAGTGGTCAGTTTATGTGTGCTGCGGGATGAAAAAGTTGAAAGTCACTGTGACGGGGAACTAACACAGCATCGGGAGCTCTGAGACAACTTCGTGCCAGGCAATGTCCTGTGGGCTTTATTTCACCTCCATGGTGCCAGATGATGATGGTGTGATCCTTCCCACTTTTATAAATGAGAAAACTGAGGCGCAGAGAGGTCAGGCGACTTGCCCAGGGTCACACAGATGATCAGAGCAGAGCCAGCTCTGGATGCTTCCCCACTCACTAGGTCACGGCCTTGAAAATCATCCTGAGACTCAGCAGTGCTGGGTGGTCCGGGTGGTTCTGTGCACACCCAGGTGTGGGCACATGTGTATGCCGGGGTCTGTGACTCCACCACCTGGTCCTGATCACCTGCTGCTGGGGTGGTCCGGGTGGTTCTGTGCACACCCAGGTGTGGGCACATGTGTATGCCGGGGTCTGTGACTCCACCACCTGGTCCTGATCACCTGCTGCTGGGGTGGTCCGGGTGGTTCTGTGCACACCCAGGTGTGGGCACATGTGTATGCCGGGGTCCGTGACTCCACCACCTGCTCCTGATCACCTGCTGCTCCGCTGCATTTCAGAGCAAAACCAGATCCCCACTTCCTTACCCCCGGCCACTCTTCAACCCATCTGAACAATGTTTCTGTCCCTACCCTGTCACTAAAGACAACCCCATCAAGGTCACCATGGATCTCCATGATGATAAATCTAATTGTCACCTCTGTGCTCCTGTCCTCCTGGGCCTTTAGAAGCACCTACACAGCTGACCACCCCTTGCTTCTCAAGACACTTTCTTCCTTTGGCTTCCCTGATACCATATTTTCGGTTTCCTTGTACCTTGGAGGCCTGCCATCCTGGTCTCGTGTGGGCACGTCCCAGAACTCAGCCTCCTGTCTCCTGGGTCAGCTCACCCAGTTCTGGGGCTTCCGATACCATCCACTCAGTAATGAACCCTACATTTGTAGCATGACTCCTGACTTCTCCCCAAGCACCAGACTACGTAGCCAGGACTGCCCCTCCACCACCAGGTTTCCAGTTACTTGTTTTTCCTCCCTGAGATCAACTGTGCCTCTCCGACCACATTCAGAGACATTCTCCTTCATACATTTCCCTGGCGGAGGTATGCTACGCACCCATGCTGTACTTTACTGTGTTCGCTTAACAAAGTGTAACACACTGTTCTCAGGATCTAGTGAACCGGCTCATTCTCTTTAAAAAATAGCTGAATAGTATTCCATTTTCCCTCATCCGTAGAGATAGAGCTGCCTCAAAACAAAACAAAACAAAACAAAACAAAACACCTCCTCCAAACCAAAAACAACAACTAAAACAACAGCTGAATGGTGTGTGTACCATGATATATGTAATCAATTCTATAGTAACGAGAAGTAAGGCTGTTTCCAATCCTGTATTTACTTTTATTATAAAAACCTTTTCAGTAAGTATCCTTGGAGAAAGCATGATGATCACATTTTTTATTATGTCCATTAGATGTATTTCTAGAAGTGGAAATTTTTAGTTAAAGTTGTAGACTCATTTAAAATTTTGTTAAATATGGCTAACTCCCCTCCACAGATGTATCAGTTTACTCTGCCAGAAGACACAGGAGGGCTTGTTTTCTCATATTCTTGCCAACATAGAACATTATAAAACTGAACGATTCTTGCCAGTGGCATCTCATTATAGTTTTCATTTGCATTTCTCTTCTTCTGAGTGAGAATGAACATCTTTTCGTATACTTGAAAGCCTGTGGTTCTTTTCCTGTGAACTGTCTTTTGCCTTTGCTCATTTTTCAATTGGATGATTGGCTTTTTTTATTATTCATTTCTTAGGAGCTCTTTACATATTAAAGAAATTAGCCTTCTGTCAGTGGTACAAGTAGAACGGATTCCTCTCTCCCAGTTTGACTCATGTATTTTGACATTGTATAGAATTAAACTTTTTATTGATATAGTCAAATGTATCAATCTTATCTTTTATGGTTTCGTGGTTTGCTCGTAACTAGAAATGCCTTCCCTACTCTGAGAACTAAGAAAAGTTTTTTCTCCCATGGTTTCTTCTGGCTAAGTAATGCTTCAATAATATAAGTTGGATCATGCCATTCCGCTATTAAAACCTTGTGGTAACTTACTGTCACCTTTATACTAACACCCACTCTCCTGACACTGGCCTGCAAAGCCCCGAGTAACCTGATCCTGCCTCACCTCCCACCACGTGTCCCCTTGACCTCTGCTCACCGGTCACACTAGCCTTGTTCAGTCCAGCCTCTGGCCTTTGCATTTGCTGTTCCCTCCACCTGACCTGCTCTTCACCTGGCAGGCTCTTCCTCCTCCTCACCGAGGTCTTAGCTTCTTGTAGAGTATTGGCTGGTCACCCCCTCTGAAGCTATCTCACCCCACTTCTCAGCGGTCACTCTTCAGAACCCCCTCTGAAATTACCTCCTGGACAGCAGGGAGCTCACTGGTTACGCTCCCACTCCATCTCCAGGGCCTGGAAGTAGCTGGTGCCCAGTTACAATTCGTACATGTTGGCTGCTCATAGGGTTATGTGTGTGAGCTGTTTTTACTTGAGATTGGGTAGCTGTGTGTTAAAGGGGCAGCATGGGGTGGGTGTGCGTATGTTTGGTGTGTGTGGTTGTGAATGTGTGGGATGGTGGAGGCAGCCGCTAAGGGTTTTGTGAGGTCGTGGCTGTGTGTGAGGTGGTGATGGGTGGCGGGTGGGACTTTCTGCTCTGGTGATCCAGTGATTTTGTGGCCTGGGTCCGATCGTTCGGACCCGTTCAGATGCTGCCCCCTTACTCCTGACATTCGGCAGTGACCCCAACAGCTGGCCTTTTCCCTCTCTGGAGGCAGCTGGGAGGGTCTCCATTCCAGGAAGAGGCTCTGGGGTCCTGCTCCCCACATCAAAGCCCTGCTCCCCAGCAGGGTGACTGCTGCGTGGGAGGCCATCTAGGCCATTTCCCAGCCACAGGGGAAGGCCGTGCTCTACCTGGGCCTTGGCGGCTGTCCCAGCCACCCCCACTTCCCTCAGGGCTGACACACACCTGCTCTCTGGGGGTGGCAGGTCCTCAGCCTGTCACTGTACTTCTACAAGTCTAGGCTGTGGCCCAGGCTGATCTTGCTCTCAGACCTGTGTCTGCGAGTCTGCCCTGGCCTCAGGCAGGGGCTTCCTGGGAAGGGGCAGGACCTTGTCCCTCTGGCGGGGATTGTCCCTGTGTTTGTGCGTGTGCAGCCAGGGCCTGGGCCCTCTCTTCTATGGAGCGGAGAGGTGGAGCAGGCAGAACCCGCTGGAACACAGGCCAGGCGGAGGAGACTTCCAGCCTCGCTCCAGCACGTCTGGGGCTGTGACTGGGGAGGGAGAGATGTCCCAGGCTCAGGCTGTAATGTTGCTTTCCTTCCAAGACACCCCGAGTCACATGCAACTTCTGCCTGCGCAACGCTATCCTCGAATAAAGGAGGTGATGCGTGACTTTTCTAAGCTGCTGTCAGGATGCAGCCATTCTGCCTGCACACGGGATCCCACCCCTCCTCACCCACCCGGGCCTCCCTCCGCCACCTGTCTTTCTCCTCTGTCACCACTCTTTTGCTCTTCATTGAATCTTTCCCATTACAACAAATATGCTGGTATTTCTCCACCTTAAGAACAAACAAACAAATAAACAACCTCCCTTGACCCCACTTTTTCTAGCATTTGCCCCATTTTTTTCCATTCCTTTACAGCAAAACTCCTCAAAAGAGTTGTCTTGATTCATTTTTCTCCTTTTTTTTTTTTTTTTTTGCCTTTCTCTGCTCTCTTGAATTCATTCCAGTCAGGCTTTTGCTCCTTGAAGACCACCCACACTGCTTCCGCCAAGGTTCCCGTAGCTGATCCCATGGCCAAGTTTCAACCCTCATCTTTCCCTGTGCTCCCAGCAGCTTTTGGCCACCACGACATCATACTCTCCTGGTTTTCCTCTTCCCTTCTGGGCTGTCTTTCTCAGTCTCCTTTGCTGGTTCCTCCAGATCTCCCGGACTTCTAGATACTGGGGTGCCCCGGGCCAAGGGCCTAGGGCTCTTTTCTCTGTCTCCATTCAGTCGTTTGGTAATGTCATCCAGCCTCAGGCTTGAAATATCAAAATTAGGCTGACGACAACTCCTACTTACCTATCTTCAGCCCAGACATTGCCCTGAACTCCAGACCACTGTACGCATCTGCTTCTCAGCCTCCCCTCTGGATATCTGGTAGACATCACAAACTTACCCTGTCCCAAATTAAGCTCCTTCCTTCTCAGGGTTGCCAGATTTAGGAACAAAGAAAAACAACAACAACAACAACAAAAACAAAAAACCCCCAAACCAGATGCTTAGTTAAATTTGAATTTCAGATACAGCATGGGACATATGAATGCTAAAATAATTATCTATTTATTCTTAATCTGGAATTTACATTTAATTGGGTGGCCTGTATTTTATTTGGCAGTCTACTCCTAATTCTCCTCTCCAACCTTCCCTTCGCCCTTACGCTTTGAGTAAATGGCAGTTTTTCTCACCTACTAGTTCAGGCCCCAAACCTCAGAGTCATTGTTGACTCTCTTTTCTCATACCTGGCATTCAGGGCCAGTGAATCAGTTCAGTGGTGCTTTCAAAATATTTTCAGAATCTGGCCACTTCTCACATTGATGTTATCCTGTTAACATTTAAGCCATGAATCATTCCCCCCACATTATTGCACAGCCTGGAACTGGTCCCCCTGCTTTATCCCTTGCCCCATTCATCTGTTGCTAACACAGCCACAGAGGAGACCACACCCCTTTCTGTTCAAAATGCACCATTGGCTTCCTGCCTTCTCAGAGTGACAGCCAAAGGCATCAGGATGGCCTGAAGGAACCGGTATGAGCTTGTCCATCTCAGGCCTCACACAAAAGTTCTGGCCTCATTGCCCATGCCTCTTGGCCCTCCTGCTGCCCCGACTCATTGGCTTCCTTGCTCTCCTGGGTGCACACGGGGTCTTGCCCAGACTCAGCGCCTGTGGACTTGCCCTTCCTTCTGTCTGGTGCACTTTCCCCCAGATCTCTGCCTGGCTTGCTCCTGGCCTTCCCTGGCCTCCCCACCTCAAATCACAGTTCCCTTCGCAACACAACACCCCTTACCCCCCTTCCTGCTTTATTTTTTTCCTTAGTTTGTAATCACGTAACATATTTTATATTTTGCTTATTCATCTTGTTAATTGTCTTCCCCATTGCTGGAATCTATGAGGACAGTGATTTTTGTCTGTTGTGTCCACGGGTATCCTCCCAGGGCCTGAAGCAGTGCCTGGCACCTCGTAGACAAAAGTACTTGCAGAATGAGTGACTGAAACCCACCAAGCACACCAAGCCCCTGTCCCAGGCCAGCACACAGCAGCTGTTTGCTGTTCTGTCAGTTCCCTTCTAGCTTAGCATCCCGTCCTCGTGCCCTCCAGAAGTCCCTCCCCGGCCACCTTCCTCCTCCAGGAAGTCTTTACCCACCGAGCCTCTCTGTTTCCCCTCCTTGCCCACAGGCCAAAACCCCTGGTACTAAAGGATTGGCTGTCTGGCCTCACCCAGCCTTTGCTCTCTCTTGGATGGGAGGAGGCTACTTTCTTGGGCTGTCCTTTGAGCTGTGAGGGTGTGGGGTATCGGGGTGGCTGGGGAAGCCAGCTGGGGGTGAGGCATGTGCAATGGGCCTGAAATCAGCCTGCCATCTGCAGTGTGGGAGCTGTCAGAGCCTTGACCCTGGGCTGGGGAGGTGACGGGCATTGGACATCAGGGGGCAGAGCCTAGACTGTGTCTGGGCTGCAAAGCTGTGGTCCCTGAACTCTCCGTTCTTGTAGGTTGGAGAGGTCTTCACACAGGCACCTGAGTAGAGGATTTGCAACAAGCTGAGCTGGGGGCATAAGGACAGGAGCAGGTTGGAGCGGTGGAAGGAAATGATGGGGTCATTGTGTCTGGAGCTGGCTAAATGACACGTGTGTTTGTAAATAACAGTCCAATCCAGCCATTTGGACAAGGCCATCGGGGCTTTCTGACACGACCTGTAAAAACCCTTTCTGATGATGCAAGTGCACAACAGACAGTTTCGCCCCATCCCACACTCCATCCCTGGGCCTCACCTAAGGCCCGACACCTAGCCTCCCAGAGCCTCAGATGTCAGGTGCGGTTCAGGACTGGTTGTTTTCACAAGCCAAGTTCTCTCTGCATCCAAACACCTGGCTGGGGTGGCCTGAGGATGTCCAGGGGCAGCTGGATGCAGGGCACCGGGCCTCAGGAAAGAGAACAATGGGTACCCTTGTGTGTTGTGGGTGCAAACGCAAAATGGTGCAGCTGCTGCGGAAAGTTTGGCGGCTTCTCAGAAAGTCAAGTGTGGAATTACCGTATGACCCTGCAAATCCATGTCTAGGTATATACCTGGAAGATCTGGAAACAGGGATTCAAACCCAATATTGTACATGAATGTTCATAATAGCACTGTTCACAATAGCCAAGACAAATGTCCACAAAGGAGGAATGGGTAAACAAAATGTGGTGAATCCATACAATAGAATATTATTGTCATGAAAGAGAATCAAGTTCTGATACGTACTACAGTATGGATAAATCGTGAAAACATTATGCCAAGTGAGATAAGTCAGACACAAAAATGTAGGTAGCGTATGGCTTCGCTTATATGAAATATCCGCAGTAGGCAGATCCATAGAGACATTAGAGGTTATCCATATAACCTCTAATACAACCTCATATCCATAGTGAGTCATTAGAGGTTACCAGGGGCCGGATGGAGGCGTGAGCGGGGGTTATTGTTTGAAGGGTACAGAGTATTTGTTAGGGGTGATGAAAAAGTTCTGGAAATAGTGGTGATGGCTGTACAACATTGTTAATGCAATTAACACTACTGAATTGTACACTTAAAATGGTGAAAATGGTAACCTCATGTTATGTATATTTGGTCACGATACATTTTCAAAAAGACAGAAGAAGGATGATTTGGGTGTCAGCAGTGCCCAGGTGGTAATGAAGACCACGGGAGAGGACAGACTCACCCAGGGAGGGTGTGGAGACCCAGGAGAGTAGACAGCCTGGGACAGAGCCCTGAGAACCTTCCCGGGGAAGGGTGGGCGTGGGGGTGTTGAAAAAGATTGAGGAGGGGTTGACTGGCAGGAACCTAGAAGAGTGATGTTCGTGAAGCCTGGGTGTGTTAATTAGTGCTCTCAAATGTGGAAGACAGAAATCCAGCTTGGAGGCGTTTAGGCACAAAGGGGAATTGACTGGTTTGTAGGAACATGGGAAGGGCAGGAACACCTCAGGGATTTGGAAGTACCTGGCTGGAGTCAGGTCTGGATGTGTCTGGATGTGTCTAGGACCTCTCTCCTGACTGTCTCACCTGTTGGTTTCTCTCTCTCCAAGTACTGATGGGCTTTTGCACAAGGCTTTGCTCATGGTCACCAGCAGCTCTGAGCTCACATCTTCCCAAGATTTGCAGTTACATGCTTCCCTTAGAAATGACTCAAGTAACCTGGGGAAGAACACTGAGTGGCCTCACCTGGAGCACATATCCACCCTGAGGTCGAGGGGCCAGGATGCGTGACAGGCAGTTGCTTTTAGCACCTCAGTTTAGAGGGAAGGAGAAGTGCTGGGTGGACAGAACGCATAAAGTGTTGATGGCACTTGGAAGAGGTTCAAGAAGGAAGGCCATCTACTCTGTTTAATGCTTCATTGCACAAGATAAGGACTGGAAGTGCACATTGGGCTTAGTGACAAAGAATTGTAGGTGCACTGAGCAAGGGCAGGGTGGTTTGAGTGGGGTGGTGGGGCAGAGACTGGACCATAGCTGGTGGGGTGGGTGGGAGGTGGGGAAGTCAAGGCAATACACGCAGACCTCTGTTTCAGAGGGCACAGTGGGGAAAGCCAAGAGAGATAAGGAGGGAGCTGTGGAACTCATGAGGTCAGGAAGGTTTTTTTAAATTTCTTGTTTGGATGGGAGAGATGTGAGCATGCTTGAATGCTGAGAGAGATGGAGAGAGAGGTTGAAAAGACCAGAGAGTATGGAGAGGTGGGGAAAGAGGGGACCATGAGCGCAGGTGGGGAGATTAGAGCATTAATAGGAGTAGGCTCAGCACTTTCTGCTGTGTGGGGGGAAAGGAGGGAGGACTTGTGTGGCTCTGATTGGTCTGTGCATCTAATGGCCGATGACGGGAGAGCATTCTTTTCAAATAGCTTCTGCTTTTTTGGAGAAGTGGGATGCAATCAAGATGGAACTGTCTAGAAGGTTTGAGGGGAGTGCAGAAGGTTGAGAAGGCTAGCCCCGTGAAAAACAGCACAGAGATCAAAGCAGGGAAGGATGAGGATGGTCAGGCTGTGCTGGAGAACAGGAATCTGCAGCGGCCTCACTCTGCTTGTGTGATTCACTCTGCAGAACCCAGCACAGGGTGTAGACGGGGGAAAACACAGTTGGATTGACCTGGGCCTCGAGTTTTGCTAAGCAGGAGGGACAGAGGGACAATGGGGATATTGGTTGGATGGCAATTCATTCCAGTCATTTTATCCCAGAAATTATTTATGACCCTTTTACTGCATGCCCAGCATAGTGCAGGGTCTGAAGGTACTGGTCCTGCCCTCGTAGAGCTTGCAGTCTAGTAGGGAGGGCAGACATCATTTTAGAAGTTCTCGCATGAAATGGGACTATTTAACCAGGGACAGAGTAACCTGGTGGGAGATGGTGGAGCTCAAGTTCAGGCTGGATACAGAAGGAAGCAAATGGAGGGGTCTGGCAGATTGGGAGAAGGTTGCAGGGTGGGGTCTGGAGGTGCCTATGTAGGAGGTTGCCTGTTGATCTGTTGAACAAACATGAACAGATGTTGAGGAAAGAGCTAAGTGGGAGGGAAGCTGTGGTTAAGAGTGGGATGACCTGCACCTGTCTCACCGTTTCCTCCTTCCCTCCCGTTACGATGGCCCACCTGTGGTTTTCCTGTTGCAGCCTGAGCCTCCATCTGGGCTCTGCTTCTCATTCCCTCTGGCTCTCTTGGAGCCCTTGACCTTCTTTCCCCTCTACTGAATTTATCTCACCGTCATTTAAATATTGCCAATTCTCTCAGTGTAAAAAAATTTTTTTTCTTGACTGCCTCTATTCCCTTGCAATGAACACCCTTTCATTTTCTCTGCTTCTTGCAGCCATTTTCCAATCAGTTGTCCACACTTGCTGTCACTGCTTGCTTGGCCCTCCCTGTCCCCTTTTTTCACTGGCACCTGGTTCTCTGTGATGACCATCCTGCCATGGATATCAGTGAGCATCTTTGTTCACCTGGTGAGCGCCTTTCAGCCCATCTGATTGGACTCATGGCAGTTCGGCCCTCATGATCACTTTCTGCTTCTCTAGACATGCCTCTTCTAGAACCTCCTAGTTTTACAAACTTCTCCAGAACACTTGTCTTTTGGCTGCTGTGACATCATATTCCTCTGCTGGAACATCCTGTTCTCTTGGTGTCTATGATGTCAGTTTACCCCATAGCCCCCTTTCTGCTGGCTTGCGCCCACGCTAACTGGCCTTTGAGCCTGCACCCTGGGGCATCATCTCATCCCTCCCCCAACGTCCCTGTTCAGTACCCGCCACTTTCAAGGCTTACGTTACCACCCACCACAGAAGCCCAAATCTAAGATGACTCCAAATACAAAGCAGCCCCTATATTCCCTCCAATGAGGAGGCCCTCCAGAAAGTGAAGCATGGTTGAAATAATGTATTAACCTAGTTTGCTATGCATTAAAAAAATCACATTATCTAAACAGGGTAGTAAGACACATTATTTTTTCTCCACTCATAGTTCACAAAGCAATTTTATTTAAGCTTTTAACGTTTTTCTTTAACACCTGCGTCAATGTCATTAGAGTTTTGTTGGTCAAAATTAACCTTTTACAGAACACACAAACTTTATTTTTGCCCAAATATTGGTGACATAACACTTTCAAACTGGGTATGGTGCTGGGAACTTTATTCTTTGCCACAAAAGCTTGGTTGCATAACATGAGGTTTGCATAAATTCAAAACAAATCATCTGGTAGGTGTGTATTTATCATCTCCACAACATAATCACCTCCTTTATTGTTCAAGCAATTTTTTTAATGGGCTCACTGAAAAAGACAATACTTGCAACACCCCCAGGAATAATGATTGAATCTATGTGTAATGTGTTTGCTTCCACTTCTTTTTCTTTATTCTTCCAAGAGACCTCCATGAAAATCCAAAACCTCATTGATTGAGGTTATTTCAGGCTAATGAGTTTCCCCCAAAGGGAGTTTTGTTGTTCAAAAGGCAGTAATTGAGAACATGTATCATAATGTTGACTTTATAAGGACTTGAATATAAGACAAATCCTTCCCACCTGAGGGGTAATTTTGGAGCAAAATCTTATCTTATATTCAGGCATTTTGCTTACAACTCCCAAATCCATATCTCCTGACCAGTCCTTTTCCCCCTTCTACCCAGCAGCCTCCTACACATTTCCATCTGGGTGTCAGTCACTCAGCTGACACATTTTTATTGAGTGCCTACTATGCTGTCTGTCGAGCACTGTTCTAGATGCTGGTGGGTAAAGGAGGGACATGACAGAGTGCCTTTTCTGAAGGAGCTCAGCCTGGTGCGATGACACAGAGAATAAACATGTAAACACACAAGAACGCTTCATACACTAGGAAACGCTATGAAGCAGATAAAATGGAGCCACATGGTAGAGAGTGATGGTGTGTGGTGTGTGCTTCATCTGGGGAGGGTGGGTCAGTAATGGCCTCCTGTAGGAGAGGGTGTCCGAGTTGAGATGTGAATGCAGAGGAGACAGTTGTGTGAAGGTCTAGAGCAAGAGTGTTGCCAGCAGAAGCCAGCGCAAAGACCCTGAGGTGAGAGGAGGTCAGTGTGCGCGGGGCCTGCGGGAAGGGGAGAGCCCAGGGAGATGAGTTTGGAGAGGTAGCCGAGGCCTAACCATGTAGGGACTTGCAGGCTGTGGAGAGAAGTTTGGTTTTTTTTTTTTTTTTTTCCCATTCTTATGGCCATGAAGAGAAGACACTTGGAAGGTTTATGTGCTGGGGACCCTGGCCTGGGCGCCAGATGTGGGGGGGCTCCGCCTGCAGAGCCCCATCCCTCCGTCACGGATGAAAGTAAAAACTACCAAGACATCTTGTGCTTGGGGAGGAAAGGGGTCAAACTCTCAGAGGAGAATGACCCAGAGCCCCTTCCTCACTAGGCTTTTATTGGGTTCCAATACACCGGAATACAAGTTTAACATGTCAAAGAAATCTGAGGGCTTAATCGGAGCCAGTGTTTGTCAGGAAGGGGGGTTGCCAGACTTTGGGAGACATGCTCATTTCCTCCTGGGACACTTGTCACCTCAGGAAGAGCACTCTTAGCAAAGCAGGTTTCACAGGACTTTAGGAATTCTTTCTTATGCCAATCACCCAAGGAGCCGTCCTGGCCAGGACAGGGCTGCACCGCTCACCCCCACAGTTTCAGGCTTTAAGGCAATTAGGAAGCAGGAGACATCTCCCAGATGGAAATGAGGACTCGGGCTATGTCAGAATAGCCGGGGGGCGAGGGTCCATCACATCCTCTTTGCTGCAACCCCCCAGTCCTTCCATGAGGCCTTCCAAGTGGTCGAGTCTGGCTTAGGTTGCCCCTCCCATGAGGAGTCTTACCCGTCATTGACTGCCAACCAAGCTATGGGGCCAGAGATGGGTAAGGCAGAAGCAGTGCTCCTGCCAGGGAGATAAGCTTTGTCTCCTTAATAGGTCACATCCTTGTGACAGAATAGACCCAGATGAAGTGGGTCCCTTGGGCTCTTACACAGCCCAACATGGAGTGAGGGTTACAACTCCTGAAACGAGGCTGAACGGTCCGCAACATTTATGCAGGGAGTGAATTGACTGATTTGATTTACATGATAGAAAGATTTCTCAGGCCGCCAGATGGAGCAAGAATTGCAGAGGAGCAGGAGTGGAGGTAGGGAGACAGCTGGGGCTGGTAGCCAGGTGTTCAATGAGGTGGCTTGGCCTGGAGTAGAAGCACTCGGAGATGGTGGGAAGGGAGTGGACTTTGAACATATTTTGGAATTATACCTAATGTGACTTGCTAATTAATGGTGGATATAATTAGGAGGAAAGAGACATGCAGGTTTTTTAATTGAGCAACTGGGTGGAGGGGGATGTCCTCTTCCCAGGTGGGGAGGGCAGGGAGGCAACATAAATCTGGGGGGGGGGGGGATTAGGCGTTCTGTTCTGGATGACCAGTAGGAATTTGGATACACGAGTCTAAAGCTCACGGGAGTGGCTGGGTCTCAACATGTACATGTGGGAGTCATCATTTTATAGACGGTTTTATAGATGGTACCAGACGAGATCACAGAGGGGTAAATATACAGAGGAGAAAAGAGGGTAGAGAACTGGGCATCCTGCATTTAGAGATCAGCAAGGGAAAGGAGAGGCATTCGATGGGGATCAAGAAAGACGCACCGGTGAGGTGGGGAAAAGGCCAGGAGAGGGTGCTGCCTGGGAGCCGAGGGAAGTCGCTGTTCAGGAGGGAGCTCCCAATGGCCAAATGCTGCTGAGGGAGCAAGAGGAGGGCAAAGAACTGACCGTTTTGATTTGGCAGCTTGTTGGCCACTGGTGACCTCGACAAGAGTGGTCCTGACTGGAACAGGGAGCTGTGATGAGAAGGTGGAGACAGCAAGTGCAGGTGGCTTTGGAGGACTTTGTTTTCTGTAAAAGGGCCAGAAGCCGGAGAAGGATGTTGTGTTAAGAGGGAATTAAGTAAAGGGAGAGAGGAAAACATTAAAGCACATTTAAAGAAAGGGGATTGTGAGGCAACAACTGTGGAGCCCAGGCCAGAGTAAGTGAGAGGTGAGGGGGCCCAGCATCCAAGCAGAGGGGATGTACCCAGAGAGGGACGCCTCATCCACATTACAGGGGGGAAGGCAGAGTGAATGGGCAGTCATACCAGGAGGTGGGCAGACTTCTGGGGGGGCGGGCAAATTAGTGCTTGCCTATTGCCTCTGTTTTCCAGAAGCATACAATGCCTGGCTGTCAGCTGAAATGGAAGATTTGGAGAATGGATGTCAGAGGTCTAGGGAAAGAGGAAAAGGCATGATAAGGTCATCTTTGAGAATAGTGTTAAAGTGTTAGGAAAATTAAGAATTTCTTAGAGGTGATGAGTGCCCACTTGAGCTTTGCGGTCAGAAGTTTCCACTGAAATCTTTCTGTCCTGTTGTATTATTCTCCAAGTGCTCTGGAACAGGTGCTTGGGCTTAACCAGAATTAGGGTCCTGCCTGGTGAGTAATTATAGAAGCACCAAAAGGGAAAGGAGTGGAGGATATCTGTAAGTCAGCAATTACCTGGGGGCTCCTGGAATCCAAGATGGGAATGGAAAGGAGGGCGTGAAGTGGTGATGGATGGTGGAATAGTGATGGTCAGTAGACGGGGCAGAAGGATTGCTAGAGTGGGGACCAGAGTGAGTGAGCTGGATACATAGGAGATGATGCAGCTCTCGGTGCAGAAAAGGTCTAGGGTGTGAGCACTCATGTGGGTCAGTTCAATGGGTGGAGAAAAAGATTGTTGGAAGCAAGGAAGTCAAGGAACTGAGAGGTCAAGGTGTTGGATGTGAAGGCATCACGAATGATGATAAGCATAATAGTAAAGAGACACGAGGAGCTAAGTGCTGAGATGGTCCATGAGTGAGAGGAGATGAAGAGGATAGCATATTTGTATCTCAGACTCAACTCTGTCTGAAACCTGCTCCTCCCCAGGTTAATGCTCCACCACCCAGAGCCAGAAACTTAGGCGTCTGTTTCCTGTCTCTACCTAATCCCCACACCCAATCAACTCACCAGGTCTTTTTGATTTTATCTTGCAAACATTTCTTAAATCCAGCTATGTCTTTCCATCCCCATTGTGCACACCCTAGTTTAGGGTACTGTGGCTCCTCACTTGGATTCTTAGTGTCAGATTCCAAATAGACAACCCTGCTCGGGCTCCTTTCTCGGTACTGTAACCACCGATACTGCAAATTACATCGCGTCACTTCTGTGCTAAATCCCTCCGGCGACTTTGCATTGTCCTTAGGATGAAGTCCAAAAGCATTAACAGGGCTTTACAAAGAAAGCACTGTGTGACCTAGCCTCTGTCTACTTTAGCCTGGCCCCTCACCTGGTTTACTCTCCCTTTCTAGGCCTTTCATGGTCTATCCCTTCTGCCTGGAGTCCCCTCCCCACTTTGCTTGGCAAAATCCTCCTCTTTTACTAGTTGTCAGCTTAAGAGGTCTCAGGGAACCTTTTCCTGGATGTCTGGTGTTGGATTCACCTTCCCCCTCTCCTACCACCTGCCGTGTTTCCCAGCACACCATAAGTTTAGCAGCTTTTCTCTTCATGGAATGGAAGCTCCATGAAGTCAGGGGCTGTGTCTGGTTCTTCTCAGATGAATCCTCAGCATCCAGTAGGGGGCTCATCACATGAAAGTGAACAATAAATATTTGTTGGTTTGAAGTCATTGGAAGGTCCTAGAGGTGGAGCAGTTCTGGGCGAAGACAAAATCCGGGGTGTGGCCCTGTGAGTGGGCAGCTAAATGGAGTGGAGGAGGAGATCGTGAAGGAATCGGAGCGCATGGAATGAAAAGGACAGAGTGACACACAGGTGGTCCCCGTGGCCCTGAGTCACGTGCTCAAGTCTCTAAGGAATGAGAAGTAGGTGGCAGCAACGTGGGCCGGCAGAAGGAGGAAGAGAAAGATGGCAGGGGCCTAAGCTAAGCGAAGAGTTTTTGAGAAGGTGGAGGTAGAAAGGCCTGAGAGTGGTACTGAGGGCAGGGTGGGGGTCTTGAGAGTGTGGGCGGGACCGAGGATAAGAGTGGGATAACTGAAATGTTTCCTAGAGGGCTATCCAGCTCCCCACAGGGCCCTCAGGCTGGTCACAGTGCTCACTCAGTCTCGTCTGGCTCAGTGGCTCAGGACTCAAGACCTCTGGGGACAGTACAGGTGGAGAGGACTGCTGTGAGAGCAGTCGGGTCCCGGGATGCCCTCGCCCTGGGGTGGGGAATCTAGGATCTCAGAAGGAGCTGTCTCTGGTTCACATGTGGGAGCTGCCTTGGTCTGAGCAGTGTGGGGTCATCGGGTTCCGCACTGGTTGTTCTCCAGGATTGGAGGCAGAGTTGCCCTTGAACCCTGGAGTTCAGTAGATGGCATTGGTGCTGGGCCCACATCCCCTTTTCTGGGGGACACCATTCCCCAGCTGCTGTGAATGTTGGTCGTTCATGGCGTACAGCTGCCGCTGGAGAATTGATCTGGCGTGGGTGGGAACCAGCTCCTTCCTGCCTGCCCTGTTCTTCAGGTGGCCTGAAACCAATGACTGACTGAGTGGGGATTTCAAAGCCTGCTGCCCTTGTGTCCAGAGGGACAACTCTGTGGTGGGGTTTATGATCCAAAGGCCCATCATCCTCTGGGGCTCAGGCCAAGGCTAAGCTTCCCTGAGCCCACACCCTGGTCAGCTCTGTCTCGTCCCTGTCCTGCTTCCCTCGCTCCTTCCTTCACACGCACGCACATTCCTGCTGCTGGCTCTGCTTCCAGGGACCCGGACCTATGGACAGGCTGACTCTCTGATCTCGTCCCATAATCAGGGGTGGACATGGAGGCTCTCCACAGACCACAGGGGACACAGCCCCCACAGACTCAGCCCATCTGTGTGGATTTGGAAGGTCCCTTCCCCGTCTTAGGCCAAAGTTTTCTTATCTATAAATAAGACCTTTAGGCTGGACTTTGTTAATAAAACAACAAAACATACGTACAAACGAAGAGGAAACACTTTGTGCCCTGGCTGGTGTGGCCCAATGGATTGACTGCTGGCCTGTGAGCCAAGGGGTTGCTGGTTCGATTCCCAGTTGGGGCGCATGCCTGGGTTGCAGGCCAGGTCCCCAGTGAGGGGCACGTGGGAGGTGGCCACACATTGATGTTTCTCTCCCTCTCTTTCTACCTCCCTTTCCCTCTCTCTAAAAATAAATAAATAAAATCTTTAAAAAAATTAAAAGCAAACTTTGCTGAACTCCCTGGGCTAGGTGTGTTGGACAATTCAGATCAATGACCCAGTCCCTTCTTCCAAGCAGCTCACAGCCCATTTACTCAGTCAACAAACATTTATTGAAGGCAGCTGGCCCAGATGACTCAGTGTCCTGTCCTGTCCTGTCCTGCCCTGACTGTGAAGTGCTCGCAGACTAATGGGGAGAAACAGCCACTCCAATTCAGGGCAATAAGAGAGGCAGGAGCAAGGCTGGTACATGGAGAAGGTGGTTAAGGTTGTCCCGGGGGTTCTAGGGGGGGCCCCGGAGGAGGGAGGAAGGGCGTTTCAGGCAGAGGGAACAGCATGTCTGTAGGCACAAGGCACGACATAGTATGATGTGTCTGGTTGGGGACCTGTGAGCCCTGTGGTATTATTGGTGGGTACAAGGAGGGAGGAAGCAGAAGGTCAGGGTGGGGAGGTCAGAGGGGCCCAGGTTTAGGCAATGAAGGGTGGTGCTGGTAGAATAATTTTTAATGAAGAAGGAACAACGTGGTCAGATTCATATACAGAAAAAACCATCCTGTCTTATAGGAGAGGGCAGATGGGAGGGCCTTGGGAGATGTTAAGACTGTGGGGTGGGAGGGGAGGGGCAGACTCAGGGGGCATTTGAAGGGCTGGGATCAGTGGGATTTGTTGCTGCAATGGGATGAGGGGTGTGAGGGGCTGGGAGAAGATAGTGTAAGGGCAGCCCCTGGCTTGGATAACTGGGTGGGTGGCGGTGCCACTCATGGGGTGGGGAGCAATCTGTGAGGAGGGCAGGTTTGGGGCTGCTGAGTAGGAGGTGCCTGGGGGCCTCCTGGAGGGTTGTCCCATGGACAGCTGGTGGGGGCTCTGGGACGCAGGCAGGTCCAGGCTGGAGGTGCGATTTTGGGACTCCCCAAGGTCTGAGTGGTGGGGTGGGGGTGGGGGAGAATAAGGGGATGTGTATCTAGGAAAGAGAAGGAAAATTCCTGAAACTTGAGGACCCATGAGGCACCCTTAGGCTTGGGCGCTCTCCATAGGTCCCTGGCCTGCGGTGACATGCCTCCTTGCCACCCTGGACTTGTGCTCAGCATCATCCCACCTTCGCTGGGCCCTTGCCTCCCACCCTCAGAGGGCATTCACCCACCTTCAGCCTCTGTTGGGCAGGGTCAGAGAGGCCTGGATGGGGGAGGCAGGGGCCTCCTAAGCGTGTTGCTTCCTGAGCAGCACTCTCTGAGAACGGACATGCTGAGCACAGGGTCTCCCGGGGTCCCTCTCCTGCCCTGACCAGCTGGTTAGAGAATCTGGAAACCCCCTAGAACAAACTCTCTGCCTTTTGGTATTCCCCACCATGTCCTGGGGGCACACTCTGTGTGTATGAGTATGAGTGAGAGAGAGAGAGAGAGAGAGAGAGAGAGAGAGAGAGAGAGAGAGGGAGAGAGGGAGAGAGAGAGAGTGTGAGTGTGTGTGTGTGTGTGTGGTGTGTGATGGCTGTAAAAAGATCTGATGTTCTGGGGCCCAGGTGCCCTGAGTGGTCCATTGTACACCCCCTGCTTTCCTACCCATCATTCCCCACCTTGACTGAAAAGTACTGAGAAAATCATATTTATTAAGGTTTTTCGACATACCCTATTACCACGTGTAAAATCCTTGCCATTAAACCACCTTCCCCTGGGGCTCAGAATGCTGAGACAGAACTGTTCCCCAGTATTGGCCCCCAAATAGGTTTCCTGAGCCCCATAACCACTTTTCTTACATGCCCTGCTGCAGAAAGTGCCACTGCCCTGCTGTGGCCTTTTGGGAGCAGGTGGGGGACATGGTGGTCCTGTTGTCAGCTTCCCTGGTTATGGATACACATCTGCATCCACCGAGGCCGAGCTGGCCTTCATTAGACCAGAGTTCCCATCTTGGGGGTGCTCTGCCTGGGAGAGGGCATACGGTGGGCACGAATCGTGCAGGCGACTCTGGCGCCGAGACCACTGGCGCTTGGAGCTAAAAATCTCCAGGCACCTCTTGCTCACCAGGTAGATGACCTCACTGAGGTTGAGCAGGATGCAGAGCACGGCGGTGGCCACCATGAAGTAGGTGAAGACCTTCTTCTCTGTGGGTCGGGAGATGAAGCAGTCCACTGTGTGGGGGCAGGGCGCCTGGGAGCAGGCCACCACGCGGGGCATGTCGTAATGCCCCTGGTAGAGGATGTGGAAGGCATAGAGAAAGCCGGAGTCCACGGCAGCCTTAAAGATGAGGGTCAGTAAGTATGTCCACCAGAGCCCACCCCGCTTCTTGTTTGGGTTGTCATACAGGGCCGGGGCGTTGGGTCCGTGTTTCCGGCGGTACCTCCGCTCCCGCTCCTCGCGGTAGGCCACGTGCATGACCACCAGCAGCGAGGGGCACGTGACCAGGATGAGCTGCAGGGCCCAGAGGCGCACGTGGGACACGGGGAAGAACTCGTCATAGCAGACGTTGGGGCAGCCCGGCTGCTTGGTGTTGCAGACAAAGTCCTTCTGCTCATCGTCCCACACATCCTCAGCCGCCACCACGAACACCAGCACGCGGAAGATGAACACCACGGACAGCCAGATGCGGCCCAGCGCTGTGGAGTACTTGTTGACCCCGCTCAGGAGGCCCTGCAGGGAGGCCCAATTCATGGTGACGGCTCCTCACGTGGACAGCGTACACCTGTGTGCGCCCACTCAGGCCTGGGGGCCACGAGGCCTGGGAGAACCTGGAAACGGGTGTCCTTTATTAAAGGTGTGGTTGGCAAAACCGTTTCACAACCACTGTGTCCTCATGACTTTACCCCCAACGACTTGGCGGGGCAGGGGTGGCCGTTACCCCCAGTTCACAGGGCAGTGAGCTAAGGCCCCTGGAGGCACCCGCCCAAGGCCCCGCAGCTGGAAGTGACAGAGCTGGTCTTGAACTTCCGCCTTCCAGTTCCAAAATCAGGGAATAGTTTATTCTATAAAGTGATAGACACACATGAAGAATAATCGTCCTGCATGGATGTGGCTGCCAACCTCTTTGACTCTAAGTTTCAGCCCCGTGGGTCACTGCCTTCTAAAGAAGTAGTAAGGAGGTGTGGATTGGCTGATCCACTCTCCCACTGGCTGCCAGGGCTGCGCCGGGGGAGGGAGGAGGGGCGTGTGTCTTTATCCTCCAGTTTCCCCCAACTTTTACTGAGCACCCACATGAGCCATGACCTGAACCGGGCACGTTCGAATCAGCTCTGAGGCAGATGCCCGAGTGACAGCCATTCTCATCCCTCCCTCTGGCCTCAGGACATCCCCCTCTTGACTTTCCTTCCCAAACCAGACAGGCTCTCTCTTTGGAGAGAGCCACCGCGGTGGCTGGTATCTTCCTGCCTGCGCCCCTCCTCCCGCCCCAGCGACACCTCCCTGCCATGGGTGCTGGTTACAGTCACTGACTGTCCTGACCACAGTGGGTTCCTCTGGAATTTTAAACATTCTGGCTTTTGGGAGGGACTGGGGCAGTGACAGAGGCAGAATTCTGGCTCTGGCAGGGTCCTCCACCCATTTACCATTTTTCTCAGGGGCATCCCCTTCTCCGTTTCCTGGCCAGATCTGTCATTTCCATTCAGGCCCCTGGCCTGTGTGCTCTACCCACCACACCCCCTACCTGGAGTGCCTTCCTGTGCCATCTCTGACCCTGGCCCCTCCTCTGTCCCTGACTCAGATCCCAGCATCTTCGGACCTCATGCCCTTGGGACATTTTCCTGAGCAACTTCCTCCGTCTTATGTGCATCATTGATGCTCCAGTTGTCTGTTTACCTGGCTTCTGTGCCAGACTGCTGGCTTCTGGAGGGCAGCCCCCTGGTCTCATCACCTGTTTCCCCAGCACGCAGCACTGGGCGTGGCCCAGAGAACACACCATGGATGTTTGCTAAACCAAACCGAAACCTCACATCTCCTGGCTCTCCCTCTTTCTGTCTGTCCTCTGGTCCTCTGTCCTCCCTTCAGTCTGGAAGGACTTTCCTTCCCCCTTCAGGCTTCCCTGGGTTTTCCCCAGTGATCCGCAGTGGGGATTCTCAGCCTCACTCGTACCTGCTTCCCAGCCCAGCCTCGTGCCCGTTTGATCCTTACCTTTCTTCAGTCCAGCAGCCTCTCTCTGGTCCCTGGTCTGGTCCGTCTGTTTGAAGGCCTCCCAAAGGTAGCTTTTGTTTTTACTTCCCTGCTGGGTGGGGCTTTATGAGCCAATGAGCCAAGGAGAGTGAGCAGGTGGGCAGGCTGGCGGGCGGACTTCCCCGGGCACAAATTCAGAGCAAACACCTGAGGCTCTTCTCTCCTGGCCTACGCCTTCTCTTCAGGCTGCCTGGGCATGGGCAGGTCTGGCTCCCAGGTCTGGCTCCCTGGTCTGGCAGGTATGTGGGTGAAACTGCAGTGAGCGGGGCAGGAGCTTGGAATCCTCATTCTCCAGGCCCAGGTCAACAACAATGGCATTGACCCTGTCCCCTTCCTGTCACCTTATTGCCCTCTGTCCCCCTGTCCAGGCCTCTCTCCTGCCCTTTTCTCGGAAAGCCTGGTTCTGAAGCCCTCAGCAGCTGACATCTATGGAAAGGGGCAATCTTGATTCAGCCCAGGGTCATACCCACTTGGTGGGGACATTTCTTGGGACTCAAACTTGGGCTGCTGGTGAGCTGTATGGGGGATGGGAGGCGCTGACTTGGTTCTTCTAGATGAGGGAACCCCACTGCTCTGGTGGAGACAAGGTCGGCAGCATGAAATGCCCCCGTTGTCAGGGGGCCAGGCACAGCCTCATATTCAGAGGGCCTGGCGCTCTGGGGCAGGCCTCCAGGGAATTCGAGGTGTGACTCAGGGGGTGCTGCTGAGGGGCCTTGGGGCAGTGAAGGTTAATGTGTAGCCGGGGACGGGCTCTTCTTCCTCATTTCTCACAAGCATTTCTCTAGCACTTCCTAATACCAGTGATTAACATTTATGTGGTGTGGACTTTCACAGACAGCTAACCCCATCCACAACCTCATGAGCTCACTGGGTCCTTGCCACAACCCCACACACTCAGTAGTATTAACCCATTTTAGAGAAGGGCTGACGTCACTTTCCCAGAGACCCAGAGGAGCTTGGGCTTGAATGTTAGGGTTCTGACGCAAGGTTCATGGACTTTCTACTGCCGAATGCCACTCCCCATTGCTAAGATCCATTCTTTTTGCAGACAACCCATAGACCTAAAATTGCAACTGGGGATAAAGGCGTGAGAAGGCAGCAGGACCCCAGGAGTGCTAGGGACCCTTTCCGGAGGAGAGGATGGTCCCTCACCTGGCTGGACCAAGTACAGTCCTCTGCAGGGGCAGAGAGAGTGACCCAATGACATGATAAGGGTCTCAAAAGCCAAAGGACCACTGCACACCTTGAATCAGTGGAGTAGTCAACTTTTGTTTTTTTTTAATCCTCACCCAAGAACATTTTTTAAAAAATATTTTATTCATTTAGAGAGAGGCGAAGGCAGGGAGAGAGAGAGAAAAACGAATGTGCTAGAGATACATCCATTGGTTGCCTCTCACACACCCCCAAGTGGGGGCCTGGCCTGCAACCCAGGCATGTGCCCTGACTGGGAATCGAACTGGCAACATTTTGGTTTTCAGGCCGGCACTCAACCCACTAAGCCACCCAAGCCAGAGTCTGAGAATACTTTTTCACTGCTCTTAGAGAGAGAGGACAGGAGGAAGGGAGAGAGAGAAACATCAGCGCAAGAAATAAGCATTGATTCATTTCCTCCCACCTGTGCCTGGACCAGGGATCATATACACTGGGACTGGGGATCAAACCCACAACCTAAGTATGTGCCCTGACTGGGAACCAAAGCCTTCAGATGTGGGATAGCACTCCAACAAACTGAGCCACACCAGCCAGGGCTGGAGGAGTTGGTTTTTATTAAGCCCTGATTGTGGGTCCCACGCGTTAAAGTTGCTTGCACATCTGTTCTCTAATTAAACTCCTTCTCATAGCAACAAACCTATGAGGTAGGCCTCACCATCTACATTTTACACAAAAGGACGTTGAGGTGCTCAAGGCCACACAGCTGGGGCAGGTGGCAGGAGCCTCCCACCCCTAAGACTGTACCCATGAGAGAGGCCGGGCCCTCCCCACCCAGGCCTGCCCCGTCTGCCCAGCGCAGGCAGCCCCTCACAGAATGGTTTTCTTCATGTAGTTTTGAGGGCAGTCCGGTAAGAGAGGAGGGTGAGTGTCTGAGCCCAGGAAAATGAGGTCACCCGAGAGGAGGTCGTCCTGTTTGCAGGGATTGGCACTGGTGGCCCTGGCTTTTCTCGCTGCCAGGCACTCACGGCACCTCTTGCTCACCAGGTAAGCCAGCTCCACGAGGTTGAGCAGGATGCAAATGGCGGCTGTGATGACCATAAAGAGAGTGAAGATGTTCTTCTCTGAGGGCTTGGAGATGAAGCAGTCCACCGTGTTGGGACACGGAGCCGAGTGGCACTTGACCACAGCGGGGAGGGTGTATTTGGGGTAGAACAAGTGGAACACATAAAGGAAGATGACATCTACGCTGGCTTTGAACACCAGGCTACAGACGTACGTCCACCAGAGCCCACCCCGCTTCTTGCCGGGGTTCAGGTAGAGGCGCCTACCACCCTCTCCCTCTACCTCTTGGTGCTTCTTCTCCCGTGCCTCCCGGTAGGCCACGTGCATGACCACCAGCAGCGAGGGGCACGTGACCAGGATGAGCTGCAGGGCCCAGAGGCGCACGTGGGACACGGGGAAGAACTCATCAAAGCAGACGTTGGAGCAGCCCGGCTGGCGGGTGTTGCAGTCAAAATCCTTGTGGTCGTCACTCCACACACGCTCAGCTGTCACCAGGTATACCAGCACTCGGAAGATGAAGACCAGAGATAGCCAGATGCGCCCGAAGGCTGTGGAGTACTTGTTGACCCCGCTTAGGAGCCCCTCGAAGATCCCCCAGTTCATGGTGGACCCAGGCGTTGGCTGCTGCTGCAGGGGAATGATAATAATGTCCTACATTTATAGAGTACTCACTCAACATTTTACGGAAAAATGTCATCATATCTAATCCTCACAGCTACAGAGGAGCTTGGTTCTATTGTTGACCCATTTTCCAGATGGAGGAAACTGAGGTGTAGAGGGGTTTTACAAGTTTACACAACTATTACGTGAAGAGCTGGAATTTGAGCCTAAGTAGTTAAGTCCAGAACCCAACTCTTACCCATAAAGTGGGTGAAGGCGGGTCCAGGGACCACTCATTCCTCCCAGGGCCCTGGGCTTGCAGTCCTGCAGAATGAAGCCTTAAGGAGGTTGAACATCCTGCCTTCTGCCTCCCTTTCTACCCCGACCCTCCCCATCAGGGGGCTGAGCCTTGGGAAGATTTCTCTCCTTTCTGCACACCGCTCTTCCCCTCAGACAGCTTCTCCCAAGAGGAACCTGCTCTTTTCCTTTTTCTTGAGTTGAAGGATGAGGTTGGAGAGGCTGGAAACTTATCCCCAAACTCCCACCTGGTCTAGCACTCAGTTAAATGACCCAGGCAGTGTTCCACTCAGATGCAACTCGCTTGAAGCAAAGCCAGTGGCAATCCAGCTGCAAGATAACTTAGTGGGCAATGGTTCTCTTTCTACAATAAACTTCCTAGAGCAGTCTGGTAACACAGCATTTCCCAAACTGGTGTTCCATGGACTCCTGTTCCACAGGCTGGCTACGGTAGTGAGAGAAAAGGAATCTATGTTTGAAAAAGGTAGGCAAACATTGCGTTTGCAAAGGTAGATAGGTCCCTTTACTTGACCATGCTAATGACTCTTCCTTGTGAATCTCTGAAAGGGGGACAGAATATGTAGCATTGTCCAAACTCCTTTGGCCACAAGAGCCATTGTCATCATCGTGCGGAACGGCCTTGTCAAGACACCAAGATGGGAAACGCTGCTTTCGTTGCTTCTGCTGGTGAGTTTGGTGTGCTAGACACACAGGGCTCAGATTTACCTCCATGTAAGGAATGCGACTGCTGTTCAGAGTGAGGGGTGCCCACTTCCTCTCTTGGAATTCCTCTGGCTGGTTCTTGGGGGAACCCATTCACCAGTCCCACCCTGCTGGGTCCCCAGGATCTCAGGGAGTCTCTCTGCACAGCGTTTTGCTTTAAGGCATTCCTGATGCCCTTCTGACTTTAGTCCAGGCTGAAGGTCACACGTTGTCCTGACCCCCTGCAGCAGCTGAGCGGGGCAGAAGTAAGAGCCAGTATTTGTTGGGTGTTTATGCAGCACCAGGCACTGTTCCGAGCACTTTGCATGAACTGATACAGCAACAACTATAGAAAAGTGTGTGATATTTTTTATCCCCAATTTACAGGTGAGGAAAGTGAAACACAAAGGGGTTAATTAATTTGCTCACTGTTATACAGCTGGTAAGTGGCAGAGGCGGGATTTGAACCCAGGCAGGCTGGCTCCAGATCCTACACTCTGGGCCTGGGCCCCTTTCCTGGAAAGCTGCCTGGGTGCCTGTTCTGTGCCCACTCCCTCCTACACCAGGTGGGTCCTGGCTGAGGGAGGCTAGGGTGTCTGTGCTCCCTACCCTATCTTCTCATTCCTCTGTCTATAACACCCTTCGCTTGGACGTGGGAGCCCTGCTCTGAATCACCAGTTTGTCTTTGCTCAGTCCTGCCTGAGGTGGGTGGACTTCTGGCAGCTTCTCAGGGAGCAATCAGGGAAGCTCCAGCCCTTAGCTCCCAGGGGTCTAGGCCCAGCCCACCTGGGGTGGGGCAGGGAAGGGCAGGGCTGGGCAGGCCCAGGCAGTGCGGCTTTGCCTGCCCCGCTCTGCCTGCCCAGCCCTGCGTTCCCCTGTGGGCGCCTGTCCTCGCAGCCCCTGGCTTCTGCCTCTGCTCAGTTGGGGAGAGTGGGAAAAACTCCGAGCAGAGGCAGGTGGAGCCCTTTATTCCTCCACCATCAGGTGGTAGATACGTCTGAGCCTCTTCCTTCCACTTCCCACCAGAGAAGTCTCCCTCTCTCAGGTGTACCAAGGGACAGAGTACATTTGGATACAGATGACCTTACCTGAGTGGCTACTCCTCAGGGCTCTCCGGGTACTGGCTCCTGACAGCCGGCAGTGGACTCAGCAGACACCTGGAACTCATGTCAGAACCAGAGAAGGTGTTTGGGGAAGCCTGTTCCTGGGACAGAGCCCGCGAGTGAGCCTCAGCCTGGGCGTGTTGCTGGCATAGGAAGAGGAGGAGCTGCACCCAGTACGGCCATTGGCTGGGCCCCAGCCTTGCCAGACTGCCTCTGATGTGACCCAGGAAGCTTAGGAGTTCCCTCCTCGCAGGGGTGCTGAGCCCAGAATCCTGACATCCTCTGAGGGGGGAACCACAGGTCCGCCCTGACCCCTTGCTTGTCCTCTCATTCCTGACCTTGTGTGGGAGGAACCCCGCTTCCTGAAATTCCAGAAATTCCCCACTGCCACCTCTGGGTGCTCTCTAGGCTCTCCTCTCTCCCTGGTCCCTTCTCGGTGGCCTGTCATTCCCATGGCTTCCGATGCCTTTGGAAAAGCCGAGATTCTCAAACTTGGTCTCCAGCCTAAACGCCTTTGCTCTGTCAATTGCCCCCACTTGAATGCCCTTCTCTTACCTTTCTCCTCACCTAGTCTACTCCTCCAAGAAGCCTTCCCTGACTGTGCCACTCCAGATGGCTTGGGGCCCCATCTCTGGGCTTCCACATCATTGTCAGATTGTATTGGAATAGCTGATCTTAACCGAGCCTGTTCCAGGTAGAACCCTTCTTCTGTTGAATGAACAGGTCAATCCACACCAATAGACTTTTTAAGGGGATTGTTGTGAGCACAAAGTGGTTCAGCCCCTGACCCCCAGGAACTCACCAACATAGTCTTGATTACCAGCTAGTAAGTCTAATACCAGCTGCACAGCCTCCCGTGACGGCAAAGAGGTCATGGAGCAGCCTCCCCATTGGCCACCATCTGGTTGCTGCTGGGATCTGGTTCAGACTTTGCACCCCAACACCGAATGCACGGTGAGTGGCAGAGAGAGCTACCCTCTCCCCTGCATACACAGCCCCACCCCTCCACCAAAATATGCACACCAAGCCCCTCCCCAAACCCTGCATGGATAACCACCCTTCCCCCCTACAGGGCTGCTCCTTACTTCCAGCAGCACATACATCCGTCTTTCCACTGACCCTTGTTTTGAATTCAAGAACCATTGCTGGGACACTGCTGTGTGCCAGGTGCTGTGTTTGGTTCCGGGCTACACAGATAAAGAGAGGAACAGAAGAGGCTGGGCAGGGCCCCCCAGGTACACAGATGAGGGGTACAAAGACACGCTGATATAGTAAGAAAGGCCTTGAAGGTGAGCTCCAGAGGGAAGAGGCTGGACCGCACAAGTCTTGCCCAGACAAGGTGCCTCCTGTTGGATGCAGACGGCATTTTAGGGGACTTCCTTAAGGCCAGGGGCCTCTGCGTTTGGGCCCCACACCCCTGCATCTAGAGTCTCATTCTGCTGGATTTGAATCTCGCCTCTGTTCCTTTTAGATCTGGGCAATCCCCATTTCTCTGCTGCAGATGAGACCCGCTGCGCTGTGAGGGGTGTTCTGAGAAGACACAGAGTGTGATGTGGTGCAACCTCATTGGGTTGAACCGTGCGAGGACAGTGCCCGGCACAGAGCAAGGCCTTCCTACCACTGCCTCTGATGCATGTGAACTGTCCACACACACCTGACACACGGTGGGTCCCCATAAAACTGGACTTCCTCCGTTTCCCTAGTCCTGTGCCTCTTCTCACTGAGATGTAGGGTGGCGGAGAAGGGAGGGAGAGACAGATGTGCTCACCAGAGAAAAATCTCGTGTGGATGGATGCTGTCTTTGGGTTAAAAAGGCAAAACCTGGGCCAGATGTTGACTGTTGGAGAGCTGGGCAGGGCGGGCAGGGGGCGCCCAGGAGGGTTAATGCACAGACACAGCCTGTTGGCCTAATGAACTCTCAGACGCCCTTTATCTGCAGGTCACACGGGGCCAGAATTCAGTGGGCGGTGTGTCTAAGAGCCACAAACATCGCAGGTCCACAACAAGTGCAACAGTCCCACATGTGCACACTCCTCCTAGACACAGGCCACGCTACGGGCACCGTGTTGCACACATGGGGGACAGTGCTTTGTTCTGTTCGCCACTGTGCCCCTGGTGCCTGGAAGGGTGCCTGGTAGCAAGCGAGGTCACCTTCTGTGTTTACTGAATGACATATGTATGAAATGCATACCCCCTACAAAGAGAGTCATGCACGTCTATCCCCCTTCCACATTCTCCCCAAAACACTGTTGCCAAGTACAGGAGAGAGGAGACACATGAATGGGTCAGACACAGCCTTGTGAGAAGTGCTATAGGGACCCATAATGCAGAAGGGAGTGTCAAGGTCTGTGGGAGGGAGGCCCAGACAAGGTGACATTGAAGCTGTGTCGGCAATCACCAAGAGGAGGACAGGAGGAGAGGCCTTTGCAGCAGAGGGCACGGTGTGTGCAGAGGGCCTCTGGGAAAGCCAGTCAAAGAGCTTTCGAGTGGGGCTGGCTGGGGAGTGGTGGGGGCAGCAAAAGCCAAGGCCTCTGGGAGGTCAGCAAGGACCTTCTCAGCCATCAAGACCTGGAACTCTATGCTAAGGAGTTTGGATTTGTCCTGTGTGCAGAGGGAGGCCTGGGGGAACGGTCAGACTGGTGTAGTTGATTCCATTATTCATGGTAGTTAGGTTGTGTAAAGTCACGACAAGCACTGAATTAGGAAATCCTGAAGCTTCGCCCGTGGAAGAAATACAGGGTTAGGTTCTTACGAGCCTCTGGCTGGAACACTTTCATCAACGGAACACGACACAGCCTTGTTTTACGTGCGTTTCTCTGTCATGACACCTTCTGTAATATACAGTGTCCTGCTGAGTCATTAACCCCGAACTCACGGCCGCCAGCACCGTGACTCTCGCCTGAACCGAGATCATCTCACGTGCATCTTCTCCCTAAGGGACATCATCACAGCCTTCCTGCCCGGAGAACCGTCAGACAGGACGGCCACACTGTGCTTGGGGGCCAGGTTAAACTGCAGTGTCACTTTCTAAAGGTGCAAAAAGGTGAAAAAGTGGCCAAAAAGTCGACCTGGAATAGAACATGTGTTTACAGTAGAAGAGCTGAGACAAGAAGGCAGAGTGTCCTCTTGTTCATCCTTAGCTTGGAACTTGTATGTCAGGTGACTCGAAGTCTTCATCGTGCGTGGCACATCCACGAATGACTGGGAAAGCGCTGCGGCGATGGATTTAGGGGTTAGGAATGGACATTTCGGTGAGTATGCGGACGCGCTGATATGGAAGCCATGCACGAGGATCACTGTACGTTTAGAAAGCTCCCTCTGTTTGAGAGGAGGTTACTGCAAAGATTTAGGCAGGAGGTGAGCCAGACGGATGGGTTTGGAGCAGCTGGTAACTACAGCTGGCAGTGTTTGGGGCCTGACGGGAGGCAGGGGCCTGGGGGGTGGTAGGAGGAAGCCCAGATGGTTCCCAGGTTGCTCTATGGGTGAACTGGCAGGTGGTGGGTGTAGCAAGGACTATAGGAGGAAAATCAGGGTTCTGAGGGTGAGGGTGAGGTGATGCATAGGTTCCTCCCAGATGTTTGGGAGTTAGTGAGCTCAGTGCCTCCTGTGCTCAGTGGGAGGGTGTGGAGGATGGCCACGTGGACTGTCCGCAGCCAATAGATGGCAGCAACGGCTGGCATCCTCAGCGCCGAGGGGCTGGTGGGAGCCACTAGAGGGGATGAGGCGGCCTTGGGAGAGTGTGCTGAGGGAGAAGAGAAGAGAAGAGGGTCCAGGCAGAGGTCTCGTGGGCACTGACATTTTAGGAAGCCGGCAAGAGAGAGTTGCCTGTGGAGGAGAACAGCTGGTGACAGAGAAACCCGGCGGGCAACCCACCTGCAGAGAGGCCTGCTGAGGTCTTTGGTGACTTTTGCCGGCATGATTCAGCAGAGTGGTGGGGACAGAAGCTGGAGGACAGTGGGCAGAGGAGGTGCAGCTGCATGTTGCCAGGGAAGGAGAAAGTCAGGGCAGTGGGCAGAAGGGCCAGGGTGCTTCCGGACAGGCACCAGCCCGGAGCGGGTCAGCCTCAGGCCACCTGTCGTGTGTGGGTTCCCGACTTTGTGTGGGAAAGATTTCACAACACGAGTCCAGGTGATTTTGAGAGTATGTTGATTAGCGCTAGGGACAGTGAGACAGAGGCAGGGTGTAGGGTGGAAGGAGTAGTAGGAGAGCGCCTGGGCGGGGCTGCTCTGGCTCCCTAGAAAGGTTACGGGAAAGGAACAAGCCTGGGCAGGGCTGCCATCAGCTCACCTGGAAGTCAGAGAAAAGGGGGCCCTGGAGACAGGGCCAGGGGGTAAGCCCGGGTCGAGCTGCCACTGCCCACTGCTGCCCTGGCCGCAAGGCTCCTTGGGACCCTTGGAGTTTAGGAGGAAACAGAACGTACATGCCTGAGGAGGGGCAGGGGTGTGCTCTAGAGTGAGCCCTGCACGCGTCTTTGTCCTGAGGGCTTTCCAGGTACATCTTTCCAGGTACATCTTTAACACACTGATGTGTCAAAATGCGTGCATTGGGGTGGGGATGGGGTGCTGGGAGTATTCTTTAGTCTTCTATACTATTTTACTTTTATCTTGAGCCTGTCTGGCTTTTAATGGGGTTTTTGTTATTTGTTCCCCTGACTTCATCTGTCCTTGGGTTTGGCTGGCACAAATGACATTAATTGGGCACCTGTGCTCTATGTCCCAGATGAGGGAGATTTAAGCTAGGTATTCTTTGGTGAGGGAGGAGCAGTATAAACCATTCACTCTCAAGCGTCCTTGGTCGGGGCGGGGTAAGTTCTTGCAATTCACCAGCTGGCTGTAAGTCGCTCAAACTGTTTGGCCTTGTTTTATTTTCCTGTCTCTGTTTCCCCATTCCCTTTGCCCAGGAATTTTCCTAGCTTCTTACAATCCTGCCTCAAGGGTTGAAGAAGACGTTACTTCTTCCGCTCATCTAAGCATGCTCACATGGAAGGGAAGGAGCTGCTGGAGAGCCATCTGTGCTCTGTATGTCCCTCCGTTCTCAGCCCAGGCACCTCTTGTTGTGTGTGTGGTGTGTGTACACCTTTTAATTATTTTTACTGTTGTTCAGTCACAGTTGTCCACATTCCCCCCCTTACTCTCCCCTGCCCTATACCCCCCCACCTTCCACATTCAACGTGCCCCCCCCCCCACTGTTGTCTTTGTCCACGGGTCCTTTATACATGTTCCTTGACTTGACCCTTCCCCCTCTTTCCCCCCGTTGCCCTCCCCTCTCCCCTCTCCCTCTGGTGACTGTGAGTTTGTTCTTTCTTTCCATGTCTCTGGTTGTATTTTGCTTGCTTGTTTGTTTTATGGATTAGGTTCCACTTATAGGGACATCATTTGTCTTTTGTGACCTTCAGCCCAGGCATTTCTGACTCTTATGATCATCTCGACATGTTCTGGCTCAGACTGACTCTTCCCTCAGCCCCAACTTCAGAAGAGGGTCCTGGCCTCCCTACCTCCTGCTCATTAGCCCTGTTAGAGGGTGGGGGTGGGAGTTGGACTCTCTCTGGATGCCAGGCCTCCCCTCAGGCTCCCTTCTGAATGCAGCAGGCCAAGGGCAGTGTAGGCACTGTGGCTTGGTACCCCACCAGTTAACCATCAAAACTACTGTCCCCGAAGGAGGGACAACTTTTGGTCCTGGGGAAGAAGCTAAGTGGGCCTGTGGGGCCAAAGTGGTTTCCATTCACGCCACTCAGGAGGGGTGGAGGAGCGAGTCAATGCCCCACAGGGAACAGCCCTCAACCAATGACGGACTGAAGTTAGGGCGTAAATCCTCCAGCCTCCTCACCCTCTAGCTGAGATAACTGTGAGGCCCACCTCCTGCTCCTGCCCAGGGGCCCCCAGCAGGATGCAGCTCAGAGGCCCATGGAGGCAGCTGGCTCCGTTACACACCCTTTGTCAACTTCCCTCCCTTCCCTGCCTCATTTCCTATCCCCATGCCGCTCTTTCCTGGGATCACCTACCAAGTAAACACCTGGCATGCAAATCTACGTCTCACACTTGGCTTTTGCAGACTGATCGATCGATCAATTGATTGCATTTATTGAGGTGACATTAGTCAATAAAATTATATAGGTTTCAGGGGTACCATTCTATAACACATCATCTGTATATGTACCGTATTTTCACCACCCCAAGTCAAGTCTCCTTCCATAACTGTTTATCTCCCCTTCTTCTATCTCCCCCCACTCCCCTGCACACTTGGCTTTTGGAGGAGCTGAGACCGAGACGTCTTTTGTTGGAACAGACAGCAATCGCATTTCCTGCAGAATTCTCCCATCCTGCAACAAGCTGCTTCTCACAGAGCTTGTTCTCTTGTTGACTGTTGATTGGCCCAGAGTGGGAATGGCCCCAAATTGAGCTAAGCAGTTATACTTCCCTTGCTCAGTTGATCGGCCCCATGTGACAACGCAACCCACGCTAATCTACTCAGGGTGCTTCCCTGGGACCTTTGCACATTGAACAGAGAGTGTCCGTCTCATGACAAACCCAGTGAGAAGGGAGGCTCCGGGCCGGCTGGTGGCCTGCTGTTGGGCACACTGCTCTGCTGCGTGAGACAAGTCCTCCCGCGACGGAAGGGGAAGCAGAAACGGGAGAGGAGCACGTGAGTGCTCAGAAGACATCTGTGTCCCCAGCTCTGTCTAGCTTTGGAGACCAGCGACATCGTTTTCCTTCCCACATGCAGGTAAGCCCCTGCATTGTCCCTTTAACGGAGCCTGTTGAATCTAGGTGTCTGTCACTTGCAACCAAGGATGTCCTGTATAACCTTGAGTTTATCATTTAACAGAGCCTGGTGCACAGTAGGTGTTTAATAAATATTTGTTGACTGACCTCTGCCCTCTGGACCCTACTTGCCTCCTTTGGGTGTTGGGTCAACAATAACTACCTAATAGGTATTTAAAAAGATAAATGTGAAAATGAAAGAGAGAAGGCTTTGTCAAGGATGAAGCGTCAGGCCCAAGCCAAGAGCTCTATCCTGCCCAGTCAGCTGGGGAGGAGGGTGAGGTGCCTTGGCCGAGGGGCTCAGAGCTCTGCCTGAGTTTGTGGGTGACCGGGACCTGATGGCTGGTGTCCAGGGAGGACTGCACGAAGGTGACAAGGATGGGAGTGGAATGGGAGGGATGGCTTGGAGACACCCTTTTCTTTCTTTCCTTTTGAAGGAATCAATAAGAAGGGCAGAGAAAGGAATTAAAGTTTATTGACTGTTATGTGCATGAGCTAGCCCAGCTCCTCACATATATCAGAGTACGAACCGGGGACCCGGAGGCAAATGTTTTGTTCAGCCTTCATGATACTAAAGAAACGTTTCAATTAATTGCCAACACATACAAATCTGGAGATTCCACAGGAAAAACATGGATGAGGGCCACACTTGAAAAAAATGGAAAGTTCCGGAAACACAGGACCCACATTCCTTGTGGCATCGATAGCTGGAGTGATGAACGGCTGCCCCCTTTTGAGGGGGCGTCCGCTCTCCAGGTCGCTACAGGCCCCACCAGGTCCTTTCACGCATGTATGTTACTAGCCTGGCCCTTAGTCATTTGAGATTGTAATCCCAGACATTCTCAATGCAAGGCGGGTACCCTTAGCCCCGTTGTATAGATGATAAAACTGAGGGTCAGGGGTCAGGTCACAGAGTTAGGGAAGAATGGAGCTGGGGTGGTAGCTCAGTTCTTTCTGACCTCAAAGTCCATTCTCTCGTCTCAGCGTGGGGACTGTGTGGCTGCATGTGGGTGGGGTAGGAAGGGGTGGAGAGGTTTTATCAGAGATGGGAAGTAGGGGGGCTGCCACGGATAGAGGCAGGGAGATTTGAGGGGAAGTTGATATAGTCAGACTGGGATGTTGCCAGTTTGAAGGGACCACAGGCTCTCCATGCTAAGGGGTCCACTCCTGGGTAACTTTTAGGACGTGGAAGCTGGTCCTGGTAGACTGAGGTAAACAGAGAAATGAATGACGGTGGCTGATTAGCCAAGGGAGAGAGGCAAGAGTGATGTCTGTGTCTTACCGAGAGCCTGGTGGCAGGTGCTTGAGGAGATCAGGGGTGGGGTAGGGGGAGGAGAAGTTGGTCTGGTGGTGGAGATGGCATGTCCAGGTTTGGAGGTACTGGGTTGGAGGGCCCGTGGGATGTACAGGGAGGTGTGCTGGGGACAGCTGGCCGAACAAGGCTGGAGCACAAGTGAGAGCACCTGGCTGGAGACAATGGTCTAGAGATGCAGCTGTGATGTCTGAGACAGACAAGAGGACTCAGCCTGGGGCGGGGGTGGGGGTGGGGGCGGGGGTGGAGCCTGGGGAGACGCCTCCTACTTACCCGCTCTGACCTTCTACAACGTAATGAGGATGCCCACCCCTCCTCACCCAGCAGCCCCTCCGCAATGGGCTTCACTGGGTATGTCTGAATGAAATGGCTGAGAGTGAGGCAGGCAGAGAAGGAGGGAGGGAGAACTGATTATCGCTTCCCTATGGCTCCAAGTGGATAATTACACAGCTCTCTCAGTCCCAGGACTGGGCCAGGCGGCAATCCATAAAGACAGCCTCTCGAAATTAATGCGACTCCAGGGGGTTTGGGATGGGGAGAGCCACGGCTGAGGGAGGCCGAGCCGAGATGAACTAGAGACAGGAAGACACTGTGCCTGACGGAAGAGCCTGAGATGCAGGGTCCGAAACAGATGGAGAGAGATGGAAGGAAGGAGCAAGGAAATGGAGGCCCAGAGAGGTTAAGTCATCTGCTCAGAGTCACACAGTGGTCAAGCTGGTGTTCGGTCCCGCCTACCTCCGGAGCATGTGGGCTTAATTGACTCACCGGTTCAGCCTTTGTCCTCACTGTCAATAGGAGGTGGGCCCGCAGGAAACCCTGGGCAGATGCCCTGAGGAAGAGTACTGACTTCTGGGGATGGTGCAGGAGGAAGAGGGACCAAGCACTGCTTGTCCTTCAAGGCTCAGCCCCGACTGGAACCGAGGGCTTCCCTTCTGCTCCACCAGCAGGCCTTCCTTCCTTTATTCAGACCTTGTGGAACGGTAATTATTTTACCCTCCTATCTGTTCTCCTCCAGACCATGAGCCCTCGAGGGCAGGGCTGGGCCTGCAGCATCTCTCTTCTGGCACAAGTGCTGAGCAAATTTAAAAATCGAGCGGAAAAGGGACAGTAGTGGAGTTGGAGTCGGAATGCTTCTGGAGTTCGGTTTAAAGTCCTGTGCCAATGTTAATTCCTCGGCTTTGATAAACGCTCCATGGTTAGGTAAGACGTTAACCATAGGGGAGGCTGGGTGAAGGGTGCAGGGAAGCTCTCTGAACTGTATTTGTAATTTTACATGATCCCAAAGTCAGTTTATTAAAGAAAAACACCGGAGCAGGTTTCAGCTGTTGTTAGGGCAGGGAAGGAGATTGACAAGGGCTGGGCAGAAGTCAGGTCCCCAGAGGGAAACTAGGGTGCAGAAAGTCAACTCAGGGGCCCGCCAGCAATATGTCCACGTATATGGGGGCACACAAGGCCTTGTGGCACGAGCGGCATCACTCACCTAGGGCCTCTCTGCTCTAGCGTCTCCCGGACCCCAGCCTGAGTCTAAACTGCACTCACCCAGGACTCGGTTCAGCAGGAGGCGGGGGATGGGAGAAAAGTACCGGAAATAGTCTGATAAAATCTACCATTGATCTCACACCTAAGCTGCTTCACATACAGTTTTTATTTGAATTCTCACAAAAGTCCATTACGTGGAGTAGTAGTTGGAGGCTCAGAGAGGTTAGGTAATTTGTCCAAGGTCACACAGTATGTTCTAGCCAAAGCTATTCCAATAGGGAGACGTTTTTTCAAGCTCACCCCACACAGGGGACTTATTGTAGATGCAGCAGGGTCCAGGTCTCTGAGGGCAGGAGCCACTGGACCTCCAGGCCTCCAGCAGCTCGGAACTGGAGAGATGGCAGGATCGAGGCTGTCTCCAGGCCCCTTCCTGGCAGCTTCTTGGTCATCTTATCTCTTAGTTCTTGTCTGCATTGCTGCTGTCCTCTATGACACCTGGCTTTGAAGGCCGTTCTTTCCCCGGGCCTTCACGGTGACACTTAGCTTCTTTTGGCCTCTGAGTCCATTGTTCTCCATCTAGCCGAAGAAACAAATGACCGACCCAGCTCCTTCTCCTGTGGACTGGCCACCCTTGGTCCCAGAAGGCTATGGTCTGGATGGGCAGGACGCACTGGCTGGTGTGGCTCAGTCTGCACTCTGCTGATGGATCGAATTCCACTTCCTCCCCATGTGACCTTGGGCAAGTCACTTCACCATCCTGTGCTTTCAATTCATCCTTGGAGGTAAAAATGGTACACGCCCCATGGGGTTGCTGTGAGGATCGGTCTTCAGATAGTGCCTGGCACAGGGGAGGCACCCTCCTGCTACCGATCAGTGGTATTATTGTCATTCCATTATACCGCGTCTGTTTGGCGGGGCTGCTTGAGTGTCCTCGGGACACGGCAGCTGGCTTCTCCCAGAGAGCGTGATCCCTAAGAGAGACGGCGAGTCGGGAGGAACCCACGATGCCATCTGTGCCCCATCTTGGAAGTCGCACCTGGTCAGTACACCACCCCTGCTGCCATATTGTTTTTGTTAGAAGTGAGCCATCAAGTACGGCCTGCACTAAGGGGCTTATGGGGAGAGAAATTAAATTCTACTTTCAGAAGGCAACGGACATATTTTAAAAGAATTTGTGGATATATTTTAAAACGATCACACCTGGCTTCAGAGGGGCTGTCTCTGACCATCAGTTTCTCTCCCCATCTTCCCAGGGCTCTCTAGCACACCACTCAGTGTATCATCATCTGACGTTACTCGTTCATTTATTTATCTGATGTTCGTCTGCCCAACTAGAAGGTGTGCTCCCTGAGATGGGGATCTGTTCACTGCTGTTACTCCAGGGTCCAGCACAGAGCCAGGCACCGATGAGTCTCCCTGTAAGTATTTGATGAATGAATGAATGAACCAACGAGTGAATGAACAAATGTGGTGGTGATGGTGGGAGAAGCAGGAACCACTTCCAGCAGGGGGCAGAGCCCGTGTATGTGGAGAGGCTGAAGCTGTCCTGGAGGTGGTTGTCTTGGGATGGGTCCCCAAAACCCAGGGGTTTAGGAAGAGGAGAGGGGAGTGGTAGGGCATGAGGCTGCAGAGCCTGTCTGACCAGAGAGCATGTGATTACTCTGTGGGCAGGAGCCTCAGATTATAGGGTCTGGCAGGGGGTCAGACACAGGAACAGGTAAATTACAAAGTATTAAGTTAACAGATGCATAATAGAAGGGTGTTTAGGACTCAGTAGGCTGGATCCTGACACTGTCACCGCAGCCTGAGGCCCTTGCTTTTGGGCCCACCTTTGACTAGACCGTGCTCACCACTGATGAGTCCTGGGGAGATGGGCTCTGCCCCTGGGTTGCTGCAAAACTAGCTCACCTGCCTGTGCTGCTCCGTTCAGCCTCTGGGAGGCAGCAGAGGCCCAGGTTTGGCTGTAGCCCCCAGGCTCCCGCAGCCTCCGCCATCAGTGTGAAGAAGCATTCTCTGCTGCCGGCTCCAGCTCAGCTGGGTTGGAGGGCTGCTCTGCCTAAAGGTTTGGGGTGTCTACAAGTCTTCCTTCTGGAAGATGAGAGTGGGGAGAGGGCTTGGGGAGATGCAGAACTTGTCTGACTTTTATAAGGGAACTTGGATTTTACCCTAAGAGCAAAGGAGTTTACTGAAGTGTTGGAAGCAGGGAAGCAACACCATCAGGTTTGTGGTTTTGGAAAGGTCACTTTGGCTACAGGAGGGAGGATGATGGGAACCCAAAGTTCAGACAGAAATGTGTGGCAACAGTGCAGGAGGGCGAAGACCAGGGTCTGCGAGGAATCACCCAGGCCTCTAGGCAGGGGGTGGGAGGCTTCCTGGGGAACAGCATAATGGGGGTGGTGCCAGACCCCAGGACGGGCTAGCCTCTGCTCTGTTGGCAGCGGGCTCAGGACACGGGACGGGGGCAGCCTCCAGTGGTACAGGGATTGGCTTGCCAGGAAGGGTGTCACATCAGGACCAGAGGCCAGGGACCCACAGCTGGAGCACAGGGGAGGTGCTGAGCTTGGCACCAGGTAGAATCTCTGACCAGACTTGGCTCTCAGAAGGGCAACTGGCACTGTGGTACCTAAAGGCTCTTTCCCCTGATCATGCACCCCGAAGTGCTGTTGCTGGACATCAGGGGAAGTGTGGGAAAACCCTAGAAGGTTCACTGGGCTTGGCCCTGATCTAGAGTTGACCACAGTCCTAAGCTTTCCCACCTGGCGCTGAATCCTTGGGTCCCACCAGCCCTTAACCCACCTGGCTCCAGGTTCTCCTTCGGGGCCAGTACTGAGCTGGAGGGTGGCTGTATGATCACAGGTGGTCTTGTGCTGGGAGACCGCAGTTGGGCTGCATCTGGCAGAGCACCTGGCTGCTGCCCAGGGTTCAGGGAGGGGGCTGCTCCTGCTTCCAGCCTGCCAGCTCTTGCTGTGGAGGATGGAGGATTCATGTCTGAGCCTCTGGGAAGGTTTGGGGTTTGTCTACTTTCTCTCCTCACACGGGCTATTACCTGTGTCTGGAACATTCGCCCACTGCTCCCTTTTACCTGGCCAGCTCCTATTCATCTTTTATGTCTCGGTTTAAATGTCACTTCCTTGGAAGCAATTTTGGTTCCCCAATTATTCTTGCTCAGTGCACTCTTTGCTTTTCCTACAGTGCATTTGTTACAAGTTACTATACTTTTATTTGTGTGTGTGTGTGTATCTGTGTGTGTTAACATCTTGATCCCTTGAGTAGACTGTGAGGTCCCTGGAGGGAGGGAACATTTGTCTTTTACTTGTCATGATATCCCCCGACTCTGGCCCCATGCCGGGGACACTGTAGGCACTCTGAAAATATTTGCTGAATGAGTGAATGAAAGAAGGATGGAAAGAATGCATTATGGATGCCCCTGGGGAACACCCTCTGTGTGTGAAGAATTCATAAAGCCCTGGAGTAAACCTAGCATCTTCCTGGGCCCTGAAATTTACTTGATGGTAAGGAATTAGAAGCCTTAATAATTACTTATTAATAGAATATTTTACATTACAAAAATTAATACACCTCCTTGTCAAAAATTCGATCAATAGGCAGTTTTTACAAAATCGAAGCAAACCCTGAGACATTATGGAGTAGAGTGCAAATTCACCTGGCTTTTAAAGAGAAGATATGAAGCTTCAGAGACATTTTGAGCTTAAGAGGGCCTGTGGCCCAGGTCCCTGCGGGCCTGGGGCCGCCAGCACGGACCACGCACTGCCCTGGTGCGGTCTGAGCAGCTGCTGTCCGGTGGTTGTGCTGCCGTAGGCGTCCCGGCTGCAAAGCACCCAGTGCTGCCTCTCGCGGTGAGCCTGTGCCTGTCTGGACGCCAGACAGCAAACCCTGGTCTTATGTAGTGTGGAGTCTGTTGCCATGTTCCGGGCAGGGCCTGGCAAAGAGTGTTCGCGTGAGGTGGGGATGTAGGGAGGCACCCTGGGGGATTAGGAAGGGAATCTCCCTGGTGAGGAAATAAATATCTTGCAAGCAGCTCAAGGGAGAGAGTTCATTTACCCGGAAGGGTCCTGTAACAACAGGTCGCCTGTTTCTGAGCTGCAGAGCTGGCTGCCCAGGCTGGGGCCCTCAGAACTGCAGAGGACTGGGATGGAGTGTGTGTGGGGGGGGGGTTGCCAATGGGTTGGCTGGAGTGGGCAACATATGACCAGTCTGGGGGACCAGGAGAAAATGACAGGGGTTACACGCAAAATGCATAGTATGGAGTGTAATAGGGAGCATGGACCAGAGCTCTGGGCTCCAATCCTGGCTATGCCACTTTCAGTTCTGTGACTTTGGCCAAGCACTTTCCCTCTCTGAGCTTCAATTTCTCCACCCGTAAAAGAGGGAATTCCAATCTCCATCTCTAAGGAGTTTCGAGGGCTGCATTAGAATCACCTGGGCAGTATTTTAAAAACAGTGATGCTTGGGCTTCAGCCCAGATCAACTGAATCACAACCTCTGGGAGTATTTTCCGGCAGGTACAGTACGGTGCTTTGAAAGCGCCCAGGTGATTCTCCGTGCAGCCTGAGGGGAGAGCCCTCTAACAGGTGATCCGACTGTAGCCTTGTGATGTCTCCAGCAGAGGAAGCAGTGAATGTTTCCCAATTAATCCACAGCAGCCTTCCCAGGCATTGTGGTCAGTAAACAAGCTGCTTTGTGCTTCTAATTGGGTAGCTCTCCTTTTCTCAGCTATCCTCTCTGTGTTTGCATCGGAGCTGTTGGGGACAAGGAACAGCAAATGAAGTGCTGTCATGGAGATGGCAGCTGCTTCCTGTCCAGTGGCCTCGGATGTGACAGGCAGGCATGGACCTACAGGGAGAATGACAGCGAGAGGTCTAGGGCAAGGGGCCCCTTCCATCCCCATCTCCCAAGAAAGCCAGAGATTGGCTTAATGCTTGAACTTGACCTGCAGGAGCTCCTAGCCACCTGGAGGGGCTTAGAGAAATGCAGAATGCTGGGCCCTACTCCCAGAGTTTTGCGATTCAGTCTGGGTATTAAAACAAAACAAAACAAAGCAAAGTAAAACAAAACAAAAATCAATGATGCTCGTTAAAGTGCCATAAGGAAGACTTTATTCAAGGTTGGGGGGCTATCACGATAGGTGTAGGGACAACTGTGATGAGATTTTGCAGTGAGGGAAAGAGATTAGGCTCAACGCTGAATACAGTGTGGCCAAGTGGGAACTTATGGGCAAGGAGCGGGAGCAGGGTGGTGACAGTGGATGGAAAGTCGCTGAGAGGAAGCATCAAGGGTAAGGTGGCTCCGGCTAAACTGGCCTAGTGGGATTCTTGCTGAAGCAGGCCAGGGTGATCAGACATCACCAGGGGGTGGTGGAGGATGAGGAACCAATCACATAGCGAGGGTGATCAGATATTGAGGTTGGGGCGTTCTGGCTGAACGGAGTTAGTGGGGTTCTTGCTAAAACCAGACAATGCGAGATGAACATGGACCTCAAGGCCGAGCTGAAACAGAGCTCAGGGGAGCCCAGTTGGAATTTGGTTGAGGAAGAATCTTTGTAGGGGTGGGATCAAGAATGTGCATTTCTGTCACTTTCCCAAAGTAGTGCTACTGGCCCCGGGCTACACTCAGCATCACTGACTTAGAGAGAAGCCCGGAGAGAAGTCAGGTAGACAGGCAGACAGACAGACAGACAGATGACTGAGAGAAATCCAGATGCCACTGCCTTCATTCCATTCACACATATTCAGAGCTGAGAGAGGGGACAAGGGGAGAGAGAGAGAGAGAGACAGAGAGAGAGAGAGAGAGAGAGATGTCAGAGGGAAGGAGGGTTGGATGGTTGGGTGGAAAGGGGAAGGGATTATGCAAAAAAAAAAAACAAACAAACCACAAAACCAAAGCAAACCCCAAACCTCATAGACACAGATGACAGTGAGGTGATTACCCAAGGGAAGAGGCGGGGGAGGTGGAAGAGGGTAAGGGGGGATAAATGATAATGGAAGGAGACTTGACTTCCATAAGGGGGGTGGTGAACACACAATACAATATACAGGTGATATATTACAGAATTATACACCTGACCCCTATATAATTTTATTAACCAATGTCACTCCAATAGATTCAATAAAAATTAAAATAAGAAATGGGCCCAGAGGAGCGACAGCCCCACAGATGTGCCCTGAGGCAGAGGCACTGGAGAGGCCAAGAGACCCAGACAGGCCTGAAGAGAGTTGGGTAGAGACAGGACCCAGTGCTCAGATCCAGGGAGGACACCCCTCCTGGGTCTCTCGCCCCAGCTTGGAGAATGACCGACACCTCAAGAAAGAGAAAGGCCGCCTCCAAAACACACGCTGACAACAAAAAAGCAGAGAAAGGGAGGCTGAGGGGCAGATCTAGAGGTGGTGGAAATTCAGAGGGAGTGGGTGCCAGGGTCGATGGACCAGGACCTGGTGGGGGGCCCCTCCAGGCTCTCAATCTGGTGTAACAATGGTGTCAGCTTGTACCAGATTGTTATAAGATTCGGTAGTTTGCCAGCTGTAAAAACTTTGATGTTTTCATTGGCCCTGGTGGGAGTGTTCACCCCGTGTCTGGACCCTTGGGGAGCCCACTTTGGGTGGCTTTACAAACAATGGCTCCTCTTCTCTGCTTTGGGTTTGTTGTAACTGGACCTTACTCTCCACTCAAAGGTCAGTTCCTGTGTCCTCCTCCAGGAAGCCTTCCTGACTGCACTGCCCATGGGGCTTTTGTCTCCTGTTGAGTTCTGTGGCTCCAGCCTTGTGGGCTTTGGCAACGTCTTTCCGATGTGACTCCAGATGACGTGTGACTCCCTTTCTGGCCCTCAGTATCCCATGTGTGAAATGTGGGTGGGGCTTGGCTGAATGACCCCAGGGTTTCTTTCCGTTAGAAATAATTTGTGTTATTCTTTTTTGAATCATATTCTCTGCCCTTAAAACTTTCTTGAGTGAGGCCCCTCAATATGTATTTATTTATAAGATATACACATCATAAGACATACATAAAATATAAATTAGAATGGGTAAGATAAAAATTCAAATAGAAGTTAAAGTATGTATATATTTTTTCTCTCCTGGGAGACCTCTGCTCTAGTTGGCAAGGTCCCTGCAGCCATCTCTGTCTCGTGCAGCCCACAGGCCTTTTGTGGCTCTGGGGAGGCTGTTCTGTGGTTTCCTTCGATAGTAACAGTGATAGAGTATTTACTCAGTGCTCACTATGAGCTAGGTGTCATGCTAAGCATGCCCATGAATTAACTTTATTTATTTATTTTTTCATTTATTCATTTATCTTCCCACCCGAGGACATGCCCGTTGATTTTAGAGAGAGGAGGAGAGAAACATCTATATGAAAGAGCAGTATTGGTTGGTTGCCTTTCATATGCACCCTGACCCACCAGAGACCAACCTGCAACCTAGGCACATGCCCTGACTGGAAATCATACCTGCAACTTTTCAGTTTACAGGACAATGCTCCTACCACCTGAGCCACACCGGCTAGGGCTGAATTAATTCTTTTAAGCCCCATCACAACTCTGAGGTGGGTACCATCATTATCTCTACTTCCTGGGGTTGGGGCGGGGGAAACTCAGGCACAGAGATGGTGAACAACTTGACATTGCCACACAGCCAGTAAATGGCACTGTGAGGATTTGAACCCTGGTCCAGCTGCCAAGCTCTCAGGGGATGGAGGGTGTTTCTGTCTCTGAGCTGCAGCCCTTGAGCTACGTGCTCCCAGAAGGTGGAGGGCATGCCATCTGTTTTCATAGAACTGTTATTACCGCTGCTAGATATTCACAGAGAACTTCCCATAGCTGGTGCCAGGAGCTGTACCCAATAATCTCACTTTCTCTTCCCCTAGCCCCCTCGAGGTCAGTATGACTATTCTTAAAGAGCCTGACCCTGGCAGCCAGTGCCCTCCCCTGGGCCTGGCCAAGCTGCAAGGTGCGATTTATCCACAAACACATTAAGAGATGCCTCAAGTTGCCCTAGGAACTAGACTCTAGTTAAGTGCCTGAAAAGTAATTATAAACTCCAGAATATCTTTCAGCTGAGCAGGTGGCTGGAAAATTAGAAATCTATTTCTGAGACACCTTATGCTTTCCAGAAAGGCTGGGGTTACGTTGGAGGCAGGCGGAGCACCGGTGGCCTCCGAGGAGTGTGCGTGGACACGCGCGTGCGGGCACGGATGTGCGGATGGGGTGTGGCGGGGAGGGGATATGCCAGTCTGGGGGCGTATCGGTGGCGCCTGCCCTCCCTGCAGTGCGGATGTGGCAAACCGCCTTCTCTCTGGTGTCACACCGAGAGCTGGGTTGCTAGGACACCAGAGCTGAGGAGATGCCAGCTGATTTGCCAAACAATTTTTCTTCCAATTAGAAATAATTAGACAAAGGAAGAAAGTGTGCACTTGGATAGTGGCAAACAGGCTTGGTGCTCTGGGTCCCTGAGGAGCCGTCAGGGCTTTGTGGCTGAAGATGGCCAGGAGTGTCGTCCTTGAGATGGAGCCTCCCTCTGGACCCAGAGCACACGCTCCCCTTTGGGAGGGAGGAAGAGAACTTGTGTTTATTAAGTGTGTACCACATGTAGGTGTCATGCTCGCTGTCCTACAGTCACGAGCCTCTTTCTTTTTTAAAAAAAAATATTTATTTTATTTATTGATTTTAGAGAGAGGGGGTGGGGAGAGAGAGATTTATTGTTCCACTTATTTATGCATTCATTGGTTGATTCTTGTATGTGCCCTGACTGGGGATTGAACCTGGAACCTTGGTGCATGGGGAGGACACTCTAACCAACCACCCGGCCAGGACTCAGGCATGACCCTCTTTCATGCTCACGACAAGCTGGAAAGAGTGACGAGCACCTTATGCCACGGTCTCTGCACTGCATGCCAGCCAGCCATGCCAGGCTGCTCTGGTCCCCACACTTCCAGGGGTCCTTGCATGTGCTTGTCCCTTGGCCCAGATGTTCATGCTCCTCTCTGTGTAGACAGCTCCTTCTCATCCTTCTGGTGACCATTCTTCTTATTCAAAGTGGGGCCCTCCCCTGCTTTCCCCCTTCAGTCCCTTGTTAATTTCCTTCACGGCGCTCCATACGGCTCAAAATTATTTTGTCTGTTGACTTGTTTTCTCAAGTCTTCCAGGCTAGAGTGCCAGATTCATGAGGGCAGGGGACAGTGTGTATCTCATGCATGGCACATAAAAGAGTCTGAATATCTGTTTGTTGAATGAATAAATGAGTGAACGAATGAATATCTCTGTAAGATTAAAAGGAAGCTCAGGCTAAGTGAACCTAAGGTTCTTCCCCAAGGTCTGCAGCTAGGAAGTGGAAGAGCCAGGCCTTGGCCCCATGCTGACCTTACTCCTGAGCTGGTTCACTTCCCACAGCATCACGCTGCTTGGGTCCAGGTCTCTCTCCAGAGAGGCCGGCTGCATCTCATGATTCTCCCCGCTATAAGAGGGAAGGTCTCAGGGTCTCCTGTCATCCTTAGATTTGAAGATTCTAAACGATGTCTAGGTAGCAGCATAGGGTACTGGTCCCTTGAATCACCTTGCCTGGGTTCAAATTCTAGGTCTGCCAATTACTAGCTTTGTGACTCTGGGCCTCAGTGTTCCCGTCTGTGATATGGGGGTATCAACAGAACCTATTTCATAAGGCTATTGTGGGGATATAATGGGATAGTACACGAGGAAAGTTAGAATGGTGCCTGGCACACAGGAAGTGTTTCCTCTCATCTGAATTCTAGAAGAAGCAGGGGTGACACACTGTCCACTTGTGTGTCTGTGACACATCAGAGGCCAAATCATGCAGCCCTTTGGGCCCCTGGTATAAATTATTCACCCTGACGCCTGAGCCCCCAAGTTCTCCATTTTGGGGATGATGAGAGCAGCTGGTGGATGGGGAAGAGCCTAGTGCAGTGCCTGGGGCATAGCAGGTGTTCAGTAAATGACCATTGAGCTGCTCCTGAGATAGCCAGGCCAAATATCCAGCTGACTGTTGAAACTCTCCACCTGGGGGTGCCATGGGCTCCTCAAATGCAACAATAAAAATAGTTACTGAACAGTACTGTGTCAGGCACTGAATTATTTCTGTCATTTTGCACTTGATTGTAAGTTCCGTGTAGGTAATTTGTAGTCTTTTTCAGGTGCATAGTTGGTATTCAATACACATTTGTTGAATGAATTAATGACCTCATTTAATGTTCCCAATAACTTTATAGGACAGATATTATTATCCCCACTTTATGAAAACTAAGGTTAAGAAAGGATAGGTTACCCTTTTGAGGTCACAAGTTAGCAATGACCAAGGCCTGTACTTCACTGCCACTCTCTGTTGCTCCCCAAACACTTCGAAGTCTAAGATTGACCTCTCGTTCTCTCTTCCCCCCTCTCTCTTCCATCACTGCTGAAAAAAAAATGAGAAAGTGGACAAAACCGAGCCCCGTGCCCCCTCCTGTTTCCTGCCTCGATGGACAGTCCCATTGCGATAACCTGCTTCCACCTGCCCGTCTCTACTCAGCAGTGAGTCATGTGGGAAAGAATTGCCATCAGGTTATGTCACTTCCCTTGTCCACTGATTCCCCATTACCTGGGAATTCTATCTAAACTCATTACTGTGACCTACAGGCTTTGTACGACCTGGTAGCTGACCTCCTTTATGACCTCGTTTACAATTCTCCTCTTTACTAACTTGCTCACTCTTCTCCAGCCACACGTCTGTCCTCAAGCTCTCCGAGGTCACTCCCATCAAGGGCTTTTACAACTGTAATGACTTTGGTACATGTGGTGGATTAAAGATGACCACAGATTATTTGTCTCTCCTCCCACTGAGAGATGGAGTCTATTTTCCTGCCTCCTTGAGTCTGGGCTGGCACATGATTGCTTTGACCAATAAAAAATGGCACTGTGCCAGTTTGGGGCTGGCAGACTGGCAGCTTCCGCTTCCTTCCTTTTGGAACTCAGTTGCCATACTGTCAGGAAGCCCAAGCAGCTTTGCAGAGGTCTGTGTGGAGGTTAATTTTCATACCCAGCCAGCAGCCCCAGAAGGGCTCCCAACTGACAGCTAAATCAACTTGCCAGGCCATACGGGTGAACACTATTAAAGTATATTCCCAGCCCCAGATGGGCCGTCCCAACTGACGCTTCATGAAGCACGGTTCCTGCTGAGTTCTGCCAATATTGCAAAACTGGGAGCAAATAAGTGGCGCTGTTTTAGGCCATTAAGTTTTGGGGTAGTTATGGAGCAAAAGTTAAAACTGTACAGTTGAAGATGCTCTTCTCCCAGATCTTTACCTGGCTAGCTCTTCATCATTCTGGCTACCTCCTTAGGGAGAGGTTTTCCCTGACCGCCCAGCCTGAACAGGTCACGTCACCCTTTCTTATTTTCTTTATGTACTTTTAAAAACTATATACTTTATTGATTATGCTATTACATTTGTCCCATCCCCCCCTTTATTCCCCTCTGTCCTGCACACCTCCTCCTACCCACATACCCCCACTTTAGTTCATGTCCATGGGTCATACATATAAGTTCTTTGGCTTCTCCATTTCCCATACTATTCTTTTTTTTTTTTTTTTTTTTTTTTATTTTATTTTATTTTATTTTTTTATTTTTTTAAACCATGTCTTTTTTTTTATCAGTATTTTTTAATTGTTGATATTGTACAGTTTTCTGTCTTTTACCCCGCCCCAGCACACCACCCTAGCCCTCCCCACATTCCTCCCATTTCCATCCCCCCATAGTTTTTGTCCATGAGTCCTTTATACTTGTTGCTCTAAACCGTTCCCCTTTTCCCCTGAAATTCCCTCCCCTCCCACTCTGGACACTGTCAGACTGTTCTCAAATTCAGTGTCTTTGTTTATATTATGCTCGTTTGTTTTGTTGATTAGCTTCCTGTTAAAGGTGAGATCATATGGTATTTGTCTTTCACTGCCTGGCTTATTTCGCTTAGCATGATACTCTCCAATTCCATCCATGCTGTTGCATAGGGTAGGAGCTCCTTCTTTCTTTCTGCTGCATAGAATTCCATTGTATAAATGTACCACAGTTTTTTGATCCATTCATTTACTGATGGGCATCTAGGTTGCTTCCAACACTTGGCTATTGTAAATTGTGCTGCTATAAACATAGGGATGCATAGTTTCTTTTGGATTGGACCTCCCGCTATTTTCTACCTACCATTTATGCTACTTGTTCTCTGTACCTTGCCCTCTCGCTCATCCCCCCGCCCCCAACTGATAACCCTCCAGGTGATCTCCATTTCTGTGATTCTGTTCCTGTTTTAGTTGTTTGCTTAGTTTGTTTTTGCTTAATTTAGTCGTTAATAGCTGTGAGTTTGTTGTCATTTTAGTGTTCATATTTATCTTCTTTTTCTTAGCTAAGTCCCTTTAATGTTTCATGTAATAAGGGCTGGGTGATTAACTCCTTTAACTTGATCTTATCTGGGAAGCAATTTATCTGCCCTTCCATTCTAAATGATAGCTTTGCTGGATAGAGTAATCTGGGTATAGGTCCTTGCCTTTCATGACTTGGAATAACAGCCCCTTCTTGCCTGTAAAGTTTCCTTTGAGAAATCAGCTGATAGTCTAATGGGAACTCCTTTGTGGGTAACTGTCTCCTTATCTCTTGCTGCTTCTAGAATTCTCTTCTTCATTTTAATCTTGGCTAATGTAATTATGATGTGCCTTGGCGTGTTCCTCCTTAGGTCCAACTTCTTTGGGATTCTCTGAGCTTCCTGGACTTCCTGAAAGTCTATTTTCTTTGCCAGATTGGGGAAGTTCTCCTTCATTATTTGTTCAAATAAGTTTTCATTTCTTGCTCTTCTTCTTCTCCTTCTGGCACCTCTATAATTTGGATGTTGGAATGTTTAAAGATGTCCTGGAGGTTCCTAAGCCTCTTCTCATTTTTTTTACTTCTTGTTTCTTCATTTTGTTCTGGTTGAATGTTTCTTTCTTCCTTCTGGTCCAAACCGTTGATTTGAGTCCCGGTTTCCTTCTCATCACTGCTGATTCCTTGTACATTTTCCTTTATTTCACTTAGCATAGCCTTCATTTTTTTCATCTAATTTGTGACTGTATACAACCAGTTCTGTGATATCCTGATTACCAGTGCTTTGAACTGTGCATCTGATAGGTTGGTTGTCTGTTCATTGCTTAGCTGTATTTTTTTCTGGAGCTTTGATCTGTTCTTTCATTTGGGCCAAATTTTTTTTTTTTTTTTTTTTTTTTTTTTTTTTTTTTGGTCTGGGCACGCCTATTATGTAGTGAGGAGTGGAGCCTTAGGTGTTCACCAAGGTGGGGCAACCCAAGTCGCTGTGTTTTGATGCTGTGTGGGGGGGAGGGGTCCGAGAGGGAACAATGGTGCTTGCTCCTCTGCTGGTTTTCAGTCACTTCCCCCGCTACCCACAAACAAGTTGGGCCCTTCTGGTGCTGATTCCTGGGTGGGTGGGCTTGTGTATGTTCTGGGACCCTGTGGGTCTCTCTAATGAACTTTCCTGTGAGACTGGGAGTTTTTCCTGCTGCCCTCTCAACCCCCACAGGTGTTTTCAGTTGGAGTTTTGAGGCTTTATATCCCTGAGGTGGAGCCCTGGGTTGCGCAGTCTCTTTCACTCCCCAGTTGTTCTTCCCAGTTTATCTGCATGGGCATGTGGGACCCAGTTCACCAGCCGCCACCTTACCGTGAGTCCTCTCAGCCCGGCTGCCCATCTTTGCCACTCTTACTTGTCTGGATGAAGGTTTCTTCTTTAATTCCTTGGTTGTTGGACTTCCATACAGTTTGATTTTTCTGTCACTTTGGGTTGTTTTTTATTTTTAAATTTGTTGTTGTCCTTGTTTTGGCTGTACAAGGAGACACAGAATGTCTACCTACACCTCCATCTTGGCTCGAAGTTCTTTATGTACTTTTAACTATTTGAAATCATCCTCTCTCTTTGCTCATTTGTTATGAGGGAGAATTTTGTCTGTCTTTTCAGTGCCCAGAATGGTGTCTGGCACATAGTAGGCCTTCAACAAATCTTTGTTGCATTAATTGCCCTCATATCTGTGATGGATTCTGTACTTGTTTCCTATTGTTATTATGAAAAATTACTCCAAACTCTAGGTCTCAAAACAACAGCTTTATTGCATTACAGTTCTAGAGGTCAGAGTCAGAAAGGGTAAACATCCTGTGTTCTTTCTGGAGGCTGCAGTTCGAGCTTCTGCAGGGTTCCTGCATTCCTTGTCTCCTCGTCTTGTGTCACTCGAACCTCTGCTTCCATTATTGTATCTTCTATTTTTTTCTCTGACTCTGACTCTCCTGCCTCCCTCTTATGAGGAGCCTTATGATGACATTGGGCCCACCTGGACAATCCAGACTACTCTCCCCACCTCAAGACCCTTAACTTAATCACATCTGCCAGGTCTCTGTTGCCTTGTAAGGCAACATTTGCAAATCCTGGGGATTAAAATGTGGACAGCTTTGGGAGATGTTATGCTGTGTACCATTGGCCTGATGCCCATCTGTCTTTTTCAATGATTTATTTTTTGTACTTCCTCTCTCTTCCCCACCCTGCTGCCCCACACCCCAACCCCAGGCTTCACAATATCGAGGGGCTGCCTTGGTGGACAGCCCCTCTGGGTATGGGTTCTCTACCCAAATAGCTCTTGACCATGAAATCTGGGAGTGATAAGGGGATTCTAACATTTTTTAGAATATAATATTCTGGTGTTCTGGTACACTGCATTGTTGTTAAGTACTGAAATGCAGGCAATTTTTGTTAGTATACCAATGTTACTTCAGTGTAAAACATTCTGAATGGTGGATGTCTGAAGCCTACCCAGAGAGTGATATGCCACATTAAGATTTCCAACTGAACAAAGGTGCACTCGTTTAGAAAGCATTCTAAGCACCTCTCAGCCCCCTGTGAGACTCATTTAGGATCTCTTACTGCAGTTTTAATTCTCACACTCTAGATAATAATGAGGATGAGTGGCTGAACATCTTTCCCCATATTTTGGTTACTTGTATTTTCTTCAGATCCACTTTGAGTCTCTGATGAAATCTGCCTAGAATCAGAGGAGGGGGATGGGGTGGTTGGGTGCAGAGAATTTTAAAGAAAGTGGGAAGAAGTTTTGCTAAGGGGATTTAGTGGTGAAGAAGGGCAAAGGTGTAGGGAGATTCCCCAGACTCAATTCTTAGTTCTCCACTCTTCTCACCAACTTATTTAACAAACTCACATAGACTGTAATATGTGCCGCGCTCTGTTCTAAGTACTTTATAAACCTTAACTAATTTACTCCCAAACAATGCATTGAAGTAGGTGTAATTATCCCTACTTCACAGAGAAGGACATAGAAAGGACAAATACCTTTGTCAAGGTCACCTAGCCATGGAGGAGCAGACTGTGACTGACATCGTAGTCCATGCGTTTACCCGTGCACAATACTGGATTTTACCCAATGGCTAAATTCCCTCTGATCACCCTTCCTTTTCCCTCCTGAGCCAGCTGCCTCCTCATGAGGCCTGTGTTCCTTCCTTTCTGATCATTTATTTTGGCCAGGACTTTCTTCCTCATCCTTCTACCTGAGGAGACTCAAGCCAGAAGGACTGAGGCAGCTCAGTGGTGGACCCCACCCCATCTGGAGAGGAATGACATTTGAGGACCACGTGTGTGGTTCCTTGGTAATCATAGATTGTTTTTAACAAAACATTGGTATGAGTTCTAGTCATTCAATGTCATGTAAACTAATTATTAAGACACTACCATTGATTGTTTTACTCCAGAAGTGCACCACTGGGCCAGGATCAGAGACTAGTTAATCATTAGGCCCTGTGAGTAGTAACCCAGAACACTCATTTATGAAGAGTTTCAGACATCGCTGGAATAAACTGAAGTTTTCACACGAGACTGTATATCTAGCAGGATATAAATGAGTCCTCCTTCTGCTCAGGTAGACAGAGAAGACCCTCTAAAGGAACACTGTACATCTTCAACATGCATTCTCTCTTTTACTCCTAATAGCACTTCTGTGAAGTGTGCATGATTATGGGCACACTTTACAGATTATGGGCATTTTACAGATGAGGAAACTGAAGCTCAGAGAGGTTCAGCAAGCTACACAAAGTCACAGCTGGTAAAGGCAGAGCTGGTGTGGCTTGGGATTGCCTGTGCCCAGGGTTAGTAATGCAGTCAGTCACTCTGTGGCCTCCAAGGAGATGGATGGTAGGGGGCATGGATGGGGATATGGCCTAGGATACTCTCTCCTCTCCTCTCCTCTCATAGCCAGAAAGGGGTAAAAGTGCCCGCAGTGAACTCAGGTCTGTGCCCAATAAAGACCCATCTGTCATGGAGGTACAGGCTTCGGACTGGGGGAAAAGGGGAAGGGAAGGATGATAAGGCTTTGAGAGAAGTGGCATTTGAATGTGAAAGGGCCTATCTCCTTTTATGACTGTGCACACATGTGTGGGCCCATTGAATAAATATTTCCTGAGCCCCTACTGTGTGCCAGACACCATGCTGCGCATAGAGTACCATTAGTGAACAGAGGAGGCATTGCTTTTCCTGAGCCGCAGTCTAGAGAAGCATCATCCAAGAGAACTTCCTGCGATGATGGAAAGGTTCCTGCTGTGCAGTGGAGTAGCCAGGAGCAACATGTGGCTAATGAGCACTCGAAGTGGGGCTAGTATGGCCGAGGAACTGAACTTTTGCTTTTATTTAATTTTAGTTAATTTAAATTTAAGTAGCCACCTGTGGCTACTCTATTGAACAGGGTAGGCATAGAGAGAAACACAGACAGTAAACATAAAGAAATTGCTTAAGTGCTATGCAGGAAACAAGATACAGGGGATTGAGAATAATGAGTATCTTGTTTAGACTGGATAATCAGGGAAGACCTCTTGGAGGAGGTGACATTTCAATAGAGACCTAGAGGATGTGTGTGGCCAAGAGTCAGGGAAAGAGCCTCCCCGATGGAGAAAGCAGTATATGAAAAGCCCTGAGGGAATTGGCATGCTTGAGACTGTGAAAGGAGGCCAATGCAGTGGGAGTGGGGAGGGGTTGTGCAAGATGAGGTCTGGCATCGGACCGACAGAGGTCTGATCATGTAGACTTGTAGGCTTGGGCAGGGAGTCTGCATTTTATTTAAAGTGCCACGGGAGACACCAGAAGGTCTTTCGCTCCAGGCTGCCACGTGGAGGATGGATTGTAGGTGGCGTCAGCGGAAGTGTAGCAGTGGTGCAGATGAGAGACAGTGGTACGGAGGGGAATAATGGTGGCTTCAGGGATGACAGAAGTGGTGGGCTTTCCAAATGGCCTGGATGTGGAGGGTGAGGAAGATCGTGGAATCTAGGGCGATGCTCAGGTTTTTGGCTGAGCCACGGGGCACATGGTGGCACCGTTTTCTGAGAAGAGAAACTTTAAATAAGGCAAGAGTCCAGGCTGTTGGATGGTCACCCAGATGCTTGTTGAGGTGGGCAGGAATGCGGGGTGTTTATGTGATTATGTTGCATCTCTGTGGGCTGCATACACACACACACTCCACGTGGGTGCGTGGGTGTACGTTCATCTTTGTGCACATCTTTGCTTTGGACAAAGTAAATCCATACATTTGGTGTGGGATGAGTGTGTATGCATATGAATGCCTATATTTTGGATGAGTCCATATGAATGTGCAGACACATTCGTGTAGATGTGGGTGGGATCAGTGCGTGTGAGCGTGTGAGTCTGTGTGTGGGAGAATAATGTCTGTCTCCAATCCAGGGTGAGCCAGGGCCTGCGTTTATCTCCGTGAGATGTGTATAAATAAGGAGGTGTGTGTATGTATCTGTGTGTGTGCAAAGTGAAGATGTGTGTGTGTGTGTTTGTAGGATGACTATGTGTACACATCTGTGTGCATGTGTGGTTGGGGCAGGTGTGTATATTTATGCACAAGAATGGGGCTGAATGTCATTGCGCATCTCCTCCTGTATGAGTGTGTGTACCGGGTCTGTGTGCACATCTATTTGGGGGACTGTGTGCACAGATCTGCGTGGGTCTGTTCAGGGGGAGAGCGCAGCACCTATGTGCACAGGTGTGAAGGAGTGTGTTCCAGGGATGGGTGTGTGTGCTATGTCTGTGCAGTGAATGTGCCTGCCTGTGCCCTTTGGGGCTCCCATGCCTGCAAGTCACAGAGGCAGCACCTTGCAGAGCGTGTTATGACATGTTTATAGGTCTCTCAACCTTAATGCATTTTAAATTTCCAACCCAAGGCGATCCCAGTGGACTGCAGAGCCATTTGTTTCTTGCTGTGCTCTAAAAAGAAAAGTTTCTAGAGTAAGATCCCTTTTGCCTCCAGCTCAGCATCCCTACCTGATTCTGCAGGACTCCTGATGGTAAGGAAGACACAGCCAGGAATTCCAAAGCTGTGGGTGGGGAGCATGGAAAGCAAGCTGGGGACAAGGGCTCTTTGAGTATGGAGAAGGAGGAGGGGGTAGAGACTGGGGTGGGATAACAGAAATGACCAGGTGGGAAGAACCCGAATCCCCTCCTTATTATTCAGGCCTGGACGTGGAGGATTGCTCATCCAGTGTCCTTGCGAACCCTTTTTCTCTTCTGTCCTGAGGATCTGCACTTGGCTCTCTGCCTCTCACACCACATACTGCCCCTGGGCAGCTTCCCCCGTAACTGCGCTGAGGCAACTCCTGGCACCATGTACCCCTTCCCAAGTCATTCTGGACACCCCAAGGACACCACATGTGCCCTTGACAACTACAAGTGTCCACCACTTCCCTCCTGCCCCTATTGAAGTCAAAAGTGTCAGCTGTGTCCCTTGGCTGAAGGGGCCACAGTTCCTGTGTCACTGCGTATGCCAAGGGCCCTGAGGGACTGCTGCTGACTCAGTTGCTTGCAGGAACCCATGGAGGTAGGACACGAACAGCTCCTTAGACTCCAATGTGCGTTTAGGGAGGCCTCCTTGTACCAGGTCTTAGGCATAAAGCCACTGGGGTTGTGCTGGGGCATCAGGTGACGCTGCAGAGCTGGACTCAGAAGCATCTCTACCCTCATCTTTGGACCAAGCTCTGGGCCTCAGATCACCCTTCCCTTAGGAGTTTTCCATGAAGACTGGTTACATCCTCACACCATAGCTCCTGGGGGGCCTGCCTGCCCTTCTGCTGGCATGCCTGCGTCCAAGGACACAGAGAGACTGGACTCTGGCTGGGGCCCCTGCATCCTTTGATATCACCTCTCTGGTGATCTCACTCTCTAGGCACTGGGGTCTCATTTGAAACAGCTTTGTATCGTAACTTTTTCTAATCTTGAGTGGGGCCTGGAGGCAGGAGCTGTGGCTTGGGTCTGCAGACTCTAGGGGTCTCTTTCTTGACCTTTGGTCGGCCACAGACTTGAAGGACTCCTCAGTCCTGCCCAAGGGGATAAGCCTCCCATTGGGTCTCCTTAACAACCTGTTGGCACCTTGGAGCTTCCTGGGGCCGACCTTGTCACACCCCTTGGACTTCTCCCAGTAGGAATTCTGTGTGTAAACCCAGCTGAGTAACGAGGCAGGAAGATCCTTCACAGGAACCCTTCTGGAAACTGAAAACATCTTAAGACCAACTTGGTGACTTTAAAAATCATGGCTTCATTGTTTTGATAAAAGTGCTGTATCAAATATTGTGGAGAGACTGGGTAGCGGGATGGCTAAGAACGTGTTCTCTGGAGCCCAGTGCCTGGCTTGAGCTCTGGCCTCTGCTGCTTGCTAGCCACGTGACTGCGGAAAAGCTGTTTTACCTCTCGTGCCTCAGTACCCTGGTCTCTAAAACGGGGAGAATGACACTATCCTCCTCATAGGGTTGTTATGAGGATGAAGTGCGTTAACACGTGTAAGGGATTTACAACAGTTCACAGCACATAGTGGCTATAAGGCTTCTCATCGTTATTAACCATTTTAAGAAGTTAAAGGAAAGCAAAATTCACACCAAATGCTACCACCCAGGGGACCTCCTTCCAGCCATCGCTCTTTGGGCTGAAACACACGTAGCTTTATATAAATGTGATTTACGATATGTATGGTTCAAATACTTTCCTCCTGCTTACAGATTTTTCCATATTAATCTGTATAGATCTACTTTATTCTTTGAAAATTAGCATTAAAAAGCTATAATTTATTTGCTTAATCTATCACCCAGTTGTGGGCGCGAAGGTTGTTTCCAATTTTTTTGCTATTATAAACAACGTCGTGGGTACCTGCTTACGCGTACGTCTTCTTGCATTTGGGCTGTTATCTCCTTGGGCTAAATCCTAGAAGTGGGAATGCTGGGTCAACAAAATATGCACATTTTACATCTTGATACATACGGCCAACCTGCCCTTTGGAAAGGTTGTACTAATTTACATTCTCTGTCAATGACATCTTCTTGTTGAACCTTTTCTGTTCCGTTTCTGAGGCTCCCATCCAATTTACCCTGTGCCCCAGGTGAGGCCGCCTGACTGCAGAAGGAAGCTGGGTGAACACAGATTTTTTTACATCATTTTTAATTGTTGTTCTATGACAGTTGTCCCAGTTTGAACACACACTTTTGGTTAGTCCATGAGCTCAAGAGCTGCCAAGAAAGTGTTGTCACTGAGGCCGCTTCCTGAGGGTAACTTTCGAGGTGCGTGCTGCAACTGCCGTGCCTCTTCCCGAAGCAGAAAGGGTGAACCGCGAAGCATGAGGAAGCCCGTTAAAAAAGTGACTTTGATGAATGTTAAGCATTGTTCCTTCCAGGCTGCACGTTGAAGCAGCCTGATTGATTTGACCCGACTTTGCCCGTGAGCAGAGGCTTTGAGCGAAGGATCGCCCTTTGCAAAGATGGCTGCAACTCCAGCTCCCATTGCGTAGGCTTCTGTGCGACAGGAAGTGCACACTGCAAATGCCCTTGTTGTGCCCCATCAGGAGGTGGAGTCTAATTCTTTCCTCTCGAATCTGGGCTGGCTTGGGATTGGCGGAAGTGATGTCCTTACCAAATTGCTGAACTGTAAATTGGGAGCAAAATGAAATGGTGACTGCTTTATGTCACTAAGTTTTGGGGTAATTGGTTGCATGAGAACAAGAACATTTAGTCACTGTGTATTGGGGAAGACAGTTCAGTGAAGTGCAGCTATCTTCAAACTTAAGGTGGCTGAGAATTAACTGGAGCTCTCATCAATAGTGCAGATTCCTGGGCCCCGTCTCCAGAGTTCTGATTCGTTAGACCTGGGGTGGGGTTGGAGAACCTGCATTTTCAGATGAGTAGCCCAGGAAATTCTGACATAGTTGATACTGAATCGAACTTTGGCAAACTTTAAGAGTGAGAGACTTGGATTTGAATTCTGATTCGGTGGCTTCCACCTCTCTGAGCCTTCATTCTTCATCTGTAAAGTGGGGGCAAGAATGGGTCCTGCTTCATGGCAGTATCAAGAGGGTTAGATGAGAGAATGCCTATAGTGTTTATGTGTTATTTTGATTATTAAATTAAAATTAATTAATATTTCCTAAAAATTAATTTACTTTGAAATTATATTGATTATATACATGGTTGTGAATTAAGATTGTTAATAACAAAGGTACATGCAGGTAATCTAATTTTTATTCCTATTCTTTCCCTCCTATTCTCACCCTTCCCCACAGAGTTAATCATTTAAATTTATTTTTGGTCTATCATTCTATCATTTTTGAAAGCTCTATAATGCATTATTATGTTTCTAAACTGTCTTTAGATCAACAGAAGGACCCAAATGTCACTTACTTTCCCAAATTTCATTTTAAGTAATCTTTTTATTGGTGTATGGACTGTACAAATCTTCAGTGTATAGCTCGGGGAATTGAACATTTGGAAGCTCTCAGAGTGAATGTGGCCATCTAATTACCTCTCAGATTAGGAAAGAGAACGTTGCCAGGTCTCCACAAGCACTGCTCACATGTCATCTGTTTGTGAGATGTTTGGGCATCTTCTTTTGTGAAGTGCCTGTTTAAGTGTTTGGCTCATTTTTCAATTGTGTGGTCTGTCTTTTTACAATTGGTTTGTAGGGCTTCTTTACATACTCTGGAAGTGAGTCTGTTGTTGATGATAAATATTGCAACCATTTTTTACTCTGCGTTTTTTTTTTTTTTAAATCTCTGAATGGTGTTCTTTGATAAACAGAAGTTCCTAATTTTAAAGCAGTCTGGTTTTTCAATCTTTCCCTATATGATTAGGAATCTTTTTTTCTGTTTAAGAAATCTTTGTACCCCAAAGTCATGAAGAGATTCTCCTGTGTTTACCTCTCGGAGCTCTGTTGTTTTATCTTTAACACATAGACACTAGGAATTGCTTTCTGAGTGCAGTGAAGAAGGGTTTAAATTACATTTTATCCAAATCGATGTCCTGCAGACCCAGCCTCATTTATTGAAAAGACAACCCCCTTTCCGGCGCTGCAGGAATCCCATTTTAAAAAATTTGAGTATCCGTCAAAAATCATGGGTTTGATGTGCTAATTTATTTTTCTCCTGTGTTATCTTCTAGGGGGTTTATAGTTTTGCATTTCACATTTAGGTCTGCGATCCAGCTTCAGTTAATTTTCAGGAAAAGATCTGTGTCTAGATTTATTTATTCTTGTATGCGGATGTCCACTTGTCTCAGCACCATTTGTTGAAACTATTTTTGTGATATACGTTAAAATAAACATACACTTATGATAATAAAAAATGCTTAATCCGCATTAAACCACCGAAAATCATCTCACATTCCATGCCTTAGGAAGCCTCACAGCCTGATGTCGGGATCGTAGCAGCGGATAAGAGGGGGCTTTCTGTGGGGTTAAGTTAAAAAAATCCTTAAGACTCTATAAGATGTTCATATTTGTTTCAGAAACAAGAGAAAATGTAGGTAACTATAAAGAAGTAAGTAAAAGGCATCTGTGATCCTCCTCCTCAGAGGCAGACCCTGCCGCCATTTTGGTGTTTTCTCTTCCAGCCATTGCTCGCTCTCTCTCTCTCTCTCTCTCTCTCTCTCTCTCTCTCTCTCTCTCTGTCTCTCTCTCTCACACACACACACACACACACACACACGTACGTGTGCTAGCTTATAAAGAGCAGCTAATGACGACCTGGCTGGGTGGCTCAGTTGGTTGGAGTGTTGTCCCGTACATCAAAAGTTTGCAGGTTCGATTCCCGATTCCCAGTCAGGGCACATACTCAGGCTGCGGGTTTGATCCCTGGCCAGGGCACGTGTGGTGGTGGTGGGGCAACCACTAGATGTTTCTCTCTTACACTGACGTCTCTCTTGGTCTCTCTCTGTCTCTGCCTCTCTCTCTTTCCCGTCCTCTCTCTCTAAAATCCATAAACGTATCCTTGGGTGAAGATTAAAAATATATATACATATAAAGAGATGATAATGAATGCATATGGTTTTGCACTCTTAATTTTTACTTACTATGTTCTTAGCAGATCTTCATGTCAATAAATGACACTTTCACATAATCATTTTAATGGATATTGATGCATGATACACTGACTGTTCCCCACTTCCTCAAACTCCCTCCTAAACACAGATTCTACCCCCTGCCCCACTCTAAGCCCCTGCCTTCCAGACTCACATTTTAATGATACCCACCACTGTGGCTTAAGAAATAAAGCCAAAGGCCTCTATGTTCCCTTTCCCAATTCTACTTTCTTTTCTGCCCCTGAGTAACCATCATTCTAGGGTTAGTGTTTCTCATTTCCCATGCATGAATATATTCTCATTACTACATCCAAATGTATCCATCAACAATGTATAGTATTGTTACTACAGGCCTAAAATCTGTATCTATATAAAATTATATTCTACTATACGCATCCTTTTGTATGTTGCTTTCTTCACTCAGAATGATGCTTTTATCTATGTTGCTGTAAAGTAATTTCTATTTATTCACTTTTAAGTGCTTTGTAGTATTCCTTTATACCACAACTGGCTCATCCATTTCCTACTGACAGTAAAAATAAAGAACGATGCCATCTTCTTGTGCAATCCGTAGGAGTTTCTTTGGAGATCATACCCAGGACCAGAAATGTAGGGTTGAAGGGTGTATGTCCTCAACTTTACTAGACTTTGCCTGCCAAATTGCTCTCTAATATGATTATATAAATTTGCAATTCTATCAGCAAGGTACGAAATTTCCTTTTGCTTTGCATCTTAACTAACCCTTGATATTGTTACATATGTAATTTCTATCTATCTGATGGCTGTTAAATGGCATCTGTGTTAGCCTGGACTCCATTAGGGAATCAGACATCACACCAGATATTTCAAATAGAGGGAATTCAATTCAGGGAATTGGCTACATGGGTGGTGGGATGCACAGAGGTGACTCAGAGATAGTAACTGCAGGGAGCAGGGAGCAAAAGAAAAATTTTTGGAGGGGCACTAAAACCTAGGAGCTTGGAGCAGGGGTTCGGGGTGCTCAGACCTTGAAAGAAGGGGTGTCATCTGCTGCTGGAGTATCTTGGAGAGGAGTCTGAGGAGGCTGGAGTCAACCGCTGCTGCTGCTGCTGCTGGGAGTGCGCTGGCAGGAAAGGAGGAAACCGGAACTCAGGCCCCTCTCCTCTCCCCCTGCCTTCCCAGCTTCCTTGAGCACCACCTTTGTGGGAACCGAGCAGGAAGTCAGCTGGTCCTGGAGTCTGGGAAGTGGGGTGTGCAGAGTCCTGGCCCCAGCAATGGAGCAGAATGTGGAAGGGTGGATTCAGGCTGAGGCATTGGGTAAATAACTTGCATTGCATCTCACTGTGTGTCTGCTCCAGCTAGGTTCTTTCCCTTTTATCTGTAGCTTTTTAAAGCAGCCCCTCCCCAAACATCCTTGCACATACATTTTCCTTAGAATTAGTTCCTAGAAGCAGAATTAGAGAGTTAAAGAAAATGTCTATTTTTAAGGCTTTTGATTCAGGCTGACAAAATTGCTGGAGGAGTATGTTTTGCAGCAAAGGGAGTCCCTCTCATGGCGTGTTCCTAGAAACCGCATGGTGGATATCAGCAGGGAAGGTGATCTGTCTACACTGGAGAGCTGTATTACCCAGGGATCACTTTCTACCCGAGGGGTGAATGAGGTAGTTCTAACTATCCTCCGTCAGAAAAACAGGTACGGCCTTAGACTCCCATGTCCCTGATTCTGGTTGTATTAGTCTCTGAGTACTGTAAAAGAGATATATAAATATCCATTACCCATCGACCACAGAAAAACCACAGTGAATTATAAGTTGCACCCACACAATTATAGCACATAAAAATATAATTCCATAGTGTCATTCATGCAATTTATCTCCAAATAATATATCCTTACAGCAAATGCTCGGTATTTAGTTAACCGTGGATTTGTTGACTCAGTTGGGTTCACATGGGCCAGGAATGTGCGTGGTGAGTATGGGGGCTGAAAAACGGGAGCTGGGGTGGGTAGAGAGGAAGATTAAAGCCTGGGTTTAGGAGGGTGGAGGAAATGAAGGCCAGTTAGTGCACTGGGGATTCTAAAGGATGGGGACAGAATACACAATGGAAGAAGGGAAGTGTGGGGGTGAAGGTGGGGCAGTGCTGAAGGGAAACCTTGCCTACGTCGCCACATTTTCTGGCTCTGACCACTCTGCCTGACCCAGATTCTTTGGCCTGTGCTCTGCTCAGCTCTGCTGAGAGCATGAATCCCTAATCAGATGATTGCAATCATGAGACTCCCTACCAACAGGTAATCAAGAGGCCAGAGCCCCTGTCCACTGGCCAGTATAGGTATTCATCTCCAAGGGCACTGCCCCTGCCACACTCACCTTGGAGCACGGCCCTGCAGAAGGAAGCTGGCTGTGGCTTTGGCTGGCTGTCATGAGAGATGCAGGGTTGTAGTCTGGGCCTTGAGGAAAGGTCCTGGTGACACCTCCAGCTCTTGACACTTTCTGAAATGTATGTCCACGGCACTTTGGAGAAGGACGCCAAAACCTTCTCCAGCCCTGACTCCTCTCGAATTGCCTCCTGGACACCTCTAGCTGGGTGTCCTGTAGGCACTTTGGCATCACCCTATCCTCAGGATGACCTGCCATGGGGACAGAAACTGTCTGTTTGGCACATCATGATATACTCAGAGCCCCATGCAGTACGTGGCTCAGATACGCAGGAAATACTGATGAGATGAAAGAATGGCATCCTAAAGCAAAAACCGTCACTTTCCACTTGGAAACAGTTCCGTCTCCGGCTGCCTTGTCTGTCACTGACCTCACTATTATCATCATCAACTTGACCCTCCATCTTCCTCCTCACATCTGATTGGTCAACAAATCCTCTATACACTACCCCAGTGATACCTCTGGAATCCATTCCCTCCTTGTTACCCTAACAGACTGCCTTAGATTAGTCTCTTCCTGCACTTTGCGTCACTCTTCTACTTCCTGATCTAAAACCTGCAGTGGCTCCCTATTGCCTTCAGTGTAAACTGAAACTTCTTAGTTTGGCCTTCAGGGTCCACCACTGGCCTCCACCATCCTTCTGTCCATACCACCCATTTCTCCTCTGTCTGCCTCCTGTTTCTGCCAAGCTGGTCTCCTCCTTGTTCATCAAACCTGTTTCAGGTTTACCTGTCTTTGTATCAGGGCTCATATTCTCTGTCTGTACTCTCTTCTCTTCATTGGCCAATTCTGGATTTGATCACATCTCCTACCGAATTGAGAATTAGATTGAACTCACTGTGAGACCCATTCTATATGTATATCAGGTGCTTGTCATAGAAGTGAGGCTGTGGTACGCTCAGGGATGGTCAAGGTCATACAACTGGTGATAATACTACTACCACTTGTTGGCTGCATGTTTCAGGTACTTTTCTATGTGTTTTACATACTTTCTTTCCAATACTCCCAGTGAGCTTGCAACAGATTCAAATGAGGTTGCAGCACTGAAGGATTACACACCAGCTGTGCTCACTGCCAGGCAAGACTACTGGAGAAGCTGGCTCAGTGGGTGGAGTGAGCTATCCGTGGGAGAACAGGAGCTCAGAGTCTTGCTGGAGGTAAAAGCAAGGAAGCAGACCAAATTCGGGATGTGCCGCATCCTCTTCCAGCCATATTGTCTGACAAGGTCCGGATATGGGGAGAGAAGCTTCAAGGAAGGCGTCCTCCGGGAAGAGGACGCGGCATAGGGATAATTGGTAGTATGGGAATTATATTTCTAGGAGTCATAATTTTTATTGTATATATGATTAACCTGGGAAAGATGAATAAGACACATGAGAATGAAACCGATAGGCAAACCTCGGATGTGATTCCAGCTTCCACAGAACTAGACGCAGTCACCACCACTCCTGAATCATCTGTAACTGCATGTCCAGATCGTACTAACAATTTACTAGTTAAGTTAGCAAAGAATTCCCCCTCCCATAGTCGCTTGGGTCATTAAGGAAAATAAAGAAAAACTGTTTCACCCATTGTCCTTTACAGGAGCCTATTTCGAGGGCATAAGAATAGTCAATAAGGATAGAAAACATGTTCCTTGGCAAAGTCTACCTTTTATGAAATGACTAACATGCCAAGGTCCCCCTTGGTGACTGTCCGTATTTGTTTAAAGGCAATGAAGGATGGTTGGCTGAAGAAAATTAATCAGAAAGACTTAAATCAGTTCACCCATTGTAAGTAAGTAGAACAAAATCTTACAGGAACACATAATAATAGAAAGGACACTTAGTCTTTCATAACATTTTAGTAGAATAGAATCAGGATATAGACATAGATCATGGATCAATCATTAACCACAGGCAAAAGAATTCACTGAGACTCTGTTTGGCAAGTCAAATACTTATTTTCAATTTATAAAGTCATTGTATGTTAAACTATGATTTTCTGTTTAGCCTAACCAAGGCAACAGGCAGACAGCCAAGTTCCTGTTCAGACCAAGAAGCATAGCAACAGTAATAGTATAAAAGTTTCAGCCTTACTTTCAATAAATGTCTTCAGAGCATCACCTGCCTTGAGCTGTGTAGTTGCCTGATTTCCGCGCCGACTCCTACCTTCACCTCGAGGGGACCCTAAGAATCGCTGCGGCTGGACCGCGGCAGGTGGCGCCCGCACAGGGACCCTCAGGTAAGACCCCCTAAATTATTCTCGGGTAGGATAGGATCTCACCGTCTGGGTGCTGCAGACCCCCTGGTAGGTAGAGGCCAGGTAGCAAAGGGTGAGTAATCATGGGACATTCAGAGTCTAAAGAAAGAGGATTATTTATTGATATAACGAAACATATGCTCCACAAGAGAGGTATAAATGTATCAGGAAGACAACTTAGGGACTTTTTTCATTTTGTTCAAGAATGTGCGCCCTGGTTCCCTGAGGAGGGATCAGTGAATCTAGGAACTTGGCAGAAACTTGGCCAAGATATGAAAACATATTATACACTACACGGACCTGAAAAGGTCCCGGTAGATGCATTCTCATTATGGAATGTCTTGAAGGATAGTTTTGACCCCACGCATGAGGCTGTGTGCCTTGCAAGGCAAGCGACCCAAGAGGAAAAACAGCCTTTATGCGCAGGGGCTAGAGCGGAGACTTATGAAAGTTTAGCACCCACAGCTCCCCCACCTCCTCGAAATGCCTATGAGGAAAGCGAGAGTGAGAGCGAGTCTGAGTCAGAAGATAAACAACCTGAGCAGAAAGAGGAGTTACCACCAGATTATCAGGCAGAATTAGAAGAGGAGGCTGCTATATATCATTATGAAAAGTTTCAACCTTTGGCCTTAGCTGCATTGCGAGACCGAAAAGTAAAAGTAAAAACAAAACCCACTCGGCTTCAGCAAGCAAAACGGCTGCCTGAAAAGGTTGGATTTTTGGGTGCTATGAGAGAGGCAAGAAGGCAGGGAGAGACATTAGAATGTTTTCCAGTGATCTGGGGAGCGTCCCCCCAGGATCCCCCACAGTGGGAACCTTTGCCATTTAAATTAATAAAAGAAATTAAAATGGCAGTGAAGGACTTCGGCCCTACTTCCCCTTATACGCTGCAGCTTGTAGGTTCCATTGCTGCAGAATGGATGACACCGTATGATTGGCAGCAAACAGCTAGATCATGTCTGCCAGAGGGTCAATACTTGTTATGGAAAGCAGATTATGAAGAGCAAGCGAAAGTTATAGCTCAGAGAGGAGTATTAAAAAAGCCAGCACACAAACTCACTTTCTCTATGCTCACAGGGACTGAAGAATATTTTTCACTGGCAGGCACAGCGTACTTTATCACAAACTGCGCTACAAGAGATTTCAAAACTTGCGGTCGCAGCTTGGCGACAGCTGCCTTCCACTGAAACAAAAACAACCTTCTTAAGCAGTATCAAACAGGGTCCTGAAAAACCTTATGAGAAATTTTTAGCTAGGTTAGAAGAGAATGTTTCAAAAGTAATAAATAATCCCGAGGCTGCAGAGTTAATCCTAAAACAATTAGCTTTTGAAAATGTTAACCCTACCTGCCAAGCGCTTCTAAGACCAGTGCGTAAGACAGGAAATATTAGAACAGATATTTATATATCTGTTTATTAGAGCAGATATTTATATATCTAATATTTATATATTTATACTTATCTATATAACAGATAATAATATTATAATATATATAATATAATATATAATAATATAATATAATATAATATAATATTACAGGGAATAGCTATAGCAGCTACTCTAAAAGGAAAGTCTTATACTCAATTTTTAAAAGAGATAAATAATCAAAATAATAAGGGCCATAGAGCTACCAACGGCTGTTTAAATTGTGGAAAACCTGGACATTTTAGTAGAGAATGCCCAGGAAAAAATGAGAATATTCATCCCAATATGCCTCAACCGTCTCAGCCACCACCTGCTATTAATATATTTACTGATGGTTCATCTAATAGGAAAGCAGTGACAATAATAAATGACCATAAAAATGTTCAACAAACCTCAGAAACGTCAGCACAAAAGGCTGAACTAGCTGCTGTTATAACTGCATTCCAACAAGTAACGCAGCCATTTAATCTTTATACAGATTCAGCATATATAGTACACCTATTTCCAGCCATAGAAACTGCATTAATATCCACCCACTCTACTATTAGTGCACAATTTGTAATCCTGCAAACACTTATTCATCAAAGGTCATCTCCATTTTTCATAGGACATATCCGAGGTCATTCGAATCTTGAGGGATCTATAGCTGAAGGAAACAGATTAGCCAATCAATTAACAAGAGAAGTTATACTAACAGCCATAGAAGAAGCATCTGCTTCTCATGCTTTACATCATCAGAATGCCTCCGCTCTGCGTATGCAATTTCAGATCACGAGAGAGCAGGCAAGGCAAATAGTAAGGCAGTGCTCCACCTGTGTAACATATATTCCTTCCCTACAAATGGGAGTTAACCCAAGAGGGCTAAAAGCTAATGTTTTATGGCAAATGGATGTAACTCATATTCCAGAATTTAGGAAAACGTCATTTTTACATGTTACCATAGATACATATTCCCATGTAATTTTTGCCTCAGCTAGAACAGGAGAAGTAAATAAAGATGTGATTCAACATATGGTTCAAACTTTTGCCTATTTAGGAATACCAAAAAATTTAAAAACAGACAATGCACCAGCTTATACGTCCAAAGCCTTTAGAGATTTCTGTTATAAATTTCAGATTAAACATACTACAGGAATACCTTATAATCCCAAAGGACAAGCTATAATTGAAAGAGCTCATCAGACTTTGAAAAATCAAATTTCAAAATTACAGCAAGGAATTAATAAATATTTATCTCCTCATCATATATTACAACATGCTCTATTTGTTATTAATCATTTAAATAGTAATGATCAAGGTTTAACTCCCATAATGAGACATTGGGGTCAGCTATCACAAGCAAAAGTAATAGTTAGATTTTACTAACCATTACTAACAGGCCACTGGAAAGGACCTGATATTCTCTTAATATCGGGGCGAGGATATGCTTGTATATTTCCACAGGATGCAGACGCCCGCATATGGATCCCGGATCGGCTTATCCGGCCTACACAAGAAGAGAAGAATGCCACCATTCCCGTACCCGATCCTGAGGAGTCAGGGCGCCTTGGACAGGATTCCTGAAGACAACGAATCAGAATCCCCAGAATCTCTAATTCCGAAAGTGGCTAAAATGCGTCTTTCCTCTACGCAGCAGGCTCAGTCAACTAGAAGAGCCACGCTGCCTTCTTGGGGTCAGATTAAGAAGTTGACAACTGATGCTGAGACAATTGTTACTTCCACAGGGCAACAGTCTACTCCTGAAACCTTATTTTTGGCTATGATAGCTCTGATTTCTTGCCAGGTATCTATAGTAAATGCTAATCATTCATATTGGGCTTATATTCCTGATCCTCCACTGCTGCATCCAACAGCATGGGGTGATCGAAACCTTAAGGTATTTACTAACAATACTGACCTTATGGGAGGTATCTCTAATTCTCTTATTCCGCACAAAACTACTAAAAATATAGATTTTGAGGGGCGCTCAGATGAGGCTCCATTATGTTTTGTAACTACTGGACATCCTTCTCCAGGATGTCTACCTATTAACTATAGGACTTTTATTACAGATTCTCCGAGAAATAATACATCTCGGTTTCTTTGGTCCTTAGGTATAGTAACTATAGGATTTAATACTTATATTGAAACTTATAAAAACTTAACAGATTTTAATAATTTACTTGACACATGTCAAGAGAAATATTATGAAAAGAACTATTATTGGAAGAACATTAACAGAAAAATTGATTATCCTAAATGGTTAGACTGTGGATTTACTCATAAAGCTACAATATATTCACCTATTAATTCCACATTATCGAAATATGATTTTTCTGTATCTTCCCCAATTATAATTATACATCTTATATTCTTAACAATACTCAAAAATATAATGCTACCAATATTATTAATGCCTTACCCAACGATGGAGAGCCATTACGGAGATGGTTCACCCCAGGTTGGGTAAGTCCTATATATCAAAGTATATCTAATAATCACAATAGAACTGCTTTATATCCTGATTTATTTAGGCTCTTAGCTGCTACTAATATAATATTATTTAAAAGGCCTGCAGCTAGTACTCCTGAACCGATTGCTATTAGAGCCTGTATAAATACTCCTCATGCTATTATAGTAGGAAACTCAAAAATATTAAATATAACTCATATAAAAACATCATATCATATTAAATGTAATAAATGCTTAATTACCAATTGTATAAATTCAGGCTTACCAAAAAATTATACTATGTTTATAATTGTACATCAGCCCGCACATATATTATTACCAGTGACACTCCATGAAGACTGGTGTGATGATCCTGGATTACAAATAATTCAAAAGTTAAATGAATTAATGAGACCAAAACACTTTGTAGCTACCCTAATATTAGGAATAACAGCTTTAATAAGCATTATTACCTCTCTTGCTGTTTCTACTACTGCTTTAGTACATGAAATTCATACAGCCAATTATGTTAATGAATTATTTCATAATGTATCCATCGCTTTAGCAATTCAAGAAAAATTAGATAAAAAACTAGAAACTAGAATAAATGCTCTAGAAGATACTGTTATCTATATTGGGAATCAGATTCAGAATATTAAGACTCAAATGACTACCTGCTGTCATTCTCAATATAAGTGGATTTGCATAACACCTTATCCATATAATGATAGCTCAGAGCCGTGGGATAAGATTAAAGCTCATCTACAAGGAATTTGGTATAATACTGATCTAGCTCCAGACATTCAACAATTACAAAAAAAAATACGAGATCTTAGTCAAGCACAGTTAGGCACTCCCTTTGGAGAAGGACTAGCCCGCAGTCTCTGGCACTCTATCCAAAATACTATTAGTCCAACAGTCTGGTGATCAGGATTAATACATATTGGAGTCACAGTTCTCATTATAATTATTCTTATTCTTATTTTCCCAGTCATCTTCCGAGTAATAATTTCTTCACTCAAGAGTCTACAAATTCGATTAGAAATCATCAAATTAAAAAATAAAAAAGGGGGAGATGCCGCATCCTCTTCCAGCCATATTGTCTGACAAGGTCCGGATATGGGGAGAGAAGCTTCAAGGAAGGCGTCCTCCGGGAAGAGGACGCGGCATAGGGATAATTGGTAGTATGGGAATTATATTTCTAGGAGTCATAATTTTTATTGTATATATGATTAACCTGGGAAAGATGAATAAGACACATGAGAATGAAACCGATAGGCAAACCTCGGATGTGATTCCAGCTTCCACAGAACTAGACGCAGTCACCACCACTCCTGAATCATCTGTAACTGCATGTCCAGATCGTACTAACAATTTACTAGTTAAGTTAGCAAAGAATTCCCCCTCCCATAGTCGCTTGGGTCATTAAGGAAAATAAAGAAAAACTGTTTCACCCATTGTCCTTTACAGGAGCCTATTTCGAGGGCATAAGAATAGTCAATAAGGATAGAAAACATGTTCCTTGGCAAAGTCTACCTTTTATGAAATGACTAACATGCCAAGGTCCCCCTTGGTGACTGTCCGTATTTGTTTAAAGGCAATGAAGGATGGTTGGCTGAAGAAAATTAATCAGAAAGACTTAAATCAGTTCACCCATTGTAAGTAAGTAGAACAAAATCTTACAGGAACACATAATAATAGAAAGGACACTTAGTCTTTCATAACATTTTAGTAGAATAGAATCAGGATATAGACATAGATCATGGATCAATCATTAACCACAGGCAAAAGAATTCACTGAGACTCTGTTTGGCAAGTCAAATACTTATTTTCAATTTATAAAGTCATTGTATGTTAAACTATGATTTTCTGTTTAGCCTAACCAAGGCAACAGGCAGACAGCCAAGTTCCTGTTCAGACCAAGAAGCATAGCAACAGTAATAGTATAAAAGTTTCAGCCTTACTTTCAATAAATGTCTTCAGAGCATCACCTGCCTTGAGCTGTGTAGTTGCCTGATTTCCGCGCCGACTCCTACCTTCACCTCGAGGGGACCCTAAGAATCGCTGCGGCTGGACCGCGGCAGGGATGGATTCCTGAGCCCTCAGGGTTGGCGAGTTCTGGAGTTGCCCTCTCTCCTGGGAAGTGTGTGGACAGGAGAAGCAGCTCTTGTCCTGTGGGGATAATTTCTCCTCCTCCTCTTGCTTCCCCGCCTGCACCCCTCCCCTCCTCACTATGTGATCTGACATAAGGTCAATGTCACGTCTAGAGGTTTTGTCCTTGGGGCCCAATGGCCAAATATATAATTTCAGTTTGGGAGTGGGGTGGAGGGAAGCACAGAATGGAGAAGGGAATTATTGTTCTAGACTAGGAAAGAAAAAAGAAAGGAAGGAAATCCAACATGTATTGAGCTCCTATTGTGTACAGGGCACTACACCAGCTGATTCTATGTAAGCCAACTGTTTGAGCTTCCCAACAGCCTGTGAAATATGTAACTTGCCTTATTTCACAGATATGAAAACAAGGCTCATAGGGGCTAAGGCGTGTATCCATGGTCACTTGAATGTTAGAGCCAGGTCTGTAATCTCAAGAAGCCCTGATACCTCACGGGTTTTAGAAAGATGAGTGCCAGTTGAATACAATACATTTGAGGGGCCCCTGCCATGGCTGAGCAGAGATGCTCAGGTGCAGTTGTTGGGGTACCAGGATTGCCATACGATAGGGTGCAGTGAGAGAAAAGGGCTCAGCAGAGACCAATGTTTTTTTCCTTCTCAGTAATCAGAATCCCCACCTTTTAGCTGGACATAGCCACCTGGAATAAAGTCTTTCTACTTCCCAACCTCCCGTGAGACTGGGTGTGGCCATGTGCTAAACTGTGTTTGGTGAAGGGGGAGGGGCAGTCCTCCCTGCTTGCTTTTACCATTCTTTGCCTCTTTCTCCTTCCTGGGACTAGGATGAGGGTGTGGAGGTCAAGCAGTTGTTTTGTGCCCCGAGGCAGCAGGAGTCTGAGCCCTATGACTGTGGAGCCACCAAACGCGCTCAGACCTGTAGAGTTCATACCTGCCAGAAACATGAACTTCTGGCTTATCTAAGCCACTGTTTGTTTCTTTTTCTGTAAAATAAAAATAATCTTAACAAGTGGAAAGGCCAAAGGCATGTTCTTCATTTAGAGCTGTGGTTCTCAAGCCAGGTGCACCTTGGGCCTTCCTAAGACCACCTGAATGAGAGTCGCTGCTGCAGGCTGGGGCTGGATAATGGTATTGTACGCTCCTTTGATGATTCTAATGTGCAGCTAGTCCTCTAGGGGCATCAGAAATGACGCAGGGAGGGGATGTTCCTAAAAGTTGGAAAAGAACCAGGAGAGTGAGCCGTGAAGCCAAAGGAGGAGAGGATCTGAGTAAAAAGACTGGTGGGCATCAGCAACAAATCCTCCATTGGCCGCTGAGAAGACGTCATTGAATTAGGTGACCAGGGATCATTGGTGAGAGGCAGGAGGGCAGGCACTGTCTGAAATGGGCTAGGGGGTGTTGAGTGCTCAGGGGTTATAAGAGGTTTGCCTGTGATGGGAAGAAGAGACACAGACCATTAGCCTGATGGGGTAGGGAGGTAATACTTGCAATAATGATGAAATTTCCTTGAGTAATGAAAGGACAGGCATATATTAAGCCCTTTCCAGGCATCGCCATGTCAATTCACAGCGATCCTTTCTCTGGACAGGGACCATGATTTCCACTTTACAGATGGGGGGCAGTCTGAGCTGTGGGGATGAAATGACCGGCTCAGGGCTATGCAGCTGCTAAGTGATGGGAGCTGAACCCGAATGCAGATCTGCCCGAAATAAGCTAGGGCCACCCTGGGAAGGCCATTAGCTTGGGGGCAGTCCTGAGCCTGTCCATGGCCAGAGGCAAGGGAGAGGGTTTGGATGCAGACCCTTGAGGAGGTTTGGGGCTGTGGAAACTGCAGTGTTACCCTTGGATGGGAGGAAGGCTGAGGGTGGGAACGTGGGGAGGTGTTGAGAGGAGGAGCTTCATCTTTTCAGGAAGCGGGGCAGGACCCTAGGGCCAGTATGGACTCACTGAAGTTCAAACCGCTGTGCTTTGTCCTTAGCCAGAGGGCAGGGGAGTCAGCCTGTCTCCGACATGGTTTTGAGGCCACAGGGCCTTGAGATAAAACCCATTTCTGGACCCCGATAGTGCTAAGCCAAACAGAGCTGGTTATTAAATGTCCAAGGACACAGTTTCTGATAGAGATATAGGTGAGCTACCCCTACCTCCCATCCCCAGGACAGCTTGCTAACAGGATCCTGTTGTGGCTGCAAATGAATTTTCCATGATCCCTAACTCTTTGATTCAGGCAGCCATCTCTGGAGAGGAGCCCTTAGGGAGAGCAGGCAGCCCATCCAGATTTTCTGCCGAGGAGAGCTGGCTGACTGCTGCCTGGACCACCTTTCAAGTCTCCTCGAATTATTAAGTTGACTACTGGGTGCTTAAATGTCTCAAGTTCAAAGGCTGGCAGGCTGGAACCAGACATCTGAGGGACCTTCAGGCACCTTAGCAGGAGGAATATTAAGACATGGCTGCCCGGCTTATCGGGAGACTGGATAGGGATCAGAGGGAATACATTTTATTCTGTGAGTTGCAGGACACAGGAGTTGTTCTTCTGATGTCAGGCCTGTTGGTGGGTCTGACTTTTGTGCAAGTTTCTGGGCCATGGGGTTTGGATGGGAGGCGGGTGAAGTGCAATGATTTTGGCCTCTGCTCCTGGGAGCCCAAGGGGTCGGTGGGACAAGTAGAAAAGGAAGCAGGGGCACTGCTCCCCCTGACCCGTTCAACAGGAGGATCTCTGGTTTTAATTGTTTTATAAATTGGGGTCTCCACCAATGTCATGTTTCATTTAAAAAAAAAGGTTTTCATGGCTATAAAAAAATCCTCAATGGGATGTCAAGTTTTGGAGTGAGAAAAACCAGGGTTTGGGTCCTGAATCTGACTCTGTCTAGCTGTGTGACTTAGGCATACACTTGGGCATATCACTGAAGCTCTTTGGGCTTGTCGTCTGTAAAATGGGATCATAAAGTCTCCCGAGTGGGGATGTTTGGAAGACCAAATGAGATACTGTGTGAGAAGCTCCTGGAAAGGGCTTTTCCATGAAGATGTTTATAATGGAGTAAGTCATTTGTTTTCAAAAGAGTCACTTTCACAGAGAGTAATCATGGCCAAGAACTTGGGAACCTACTGCTGCAAGTATTGGTGGCCTGTTCTCATTTATCCTTCAGGACAACGCCCTGACAGGGCAGATGACTCTGCCTGGCCCCCTTCCAATTTCAGGTAAAGAAACAAGGCTCAGAGAGAGGTTATGTGACTTGCCCAAAACCTTGCAGGTAATTCACCGCAGAACTGGAACTCCAGCAGAAGGAAAGGGTCAGGGGGCAGGGTCTTGGTGCCACTAACTCACTTATTTGTTTTTCCTACAAATGATTATTTAGCCCCTAAGTTTGTCCCAAGCACATCCTAGATGAGGGACTCTTGTCTTTAGAGGAGCGTGCTAGGAGCCGCTTAGCATGACATTCCAGATATGTCCCAATCCGGCCCTTGCCTTTCTTTTTTTCTTTTCTTTTTTCCTTGCCTTTCTTTCTAGGTCCTGTTCTGCCACTTCCCCTTTGTGCGCTATAACCTGGAATCAACACACTGCACATAGTCCTTTGAGGTCACAAGCCTTTGAACCTGCTGCTGCTTCTGCCAGAAGCCCTGGCTTCCCCTTTCCACCTGGAAAACTCCTATTCAGTTGTCAAAACGCGATGTCATCTTCTTCGGGAAGTTTTCCTTGCTCACTCCCAACAAATACTACTTTGCGTTACTTGTATAATTAAATTTCCTTTGCATTTCTGAGTTCCTGGATGTTCAAATAACTTCCCTAAGTTCACACAGCTAGTTACTGTCTGAGTCAGGATTTGAACTTGGGAGTTTCTGACACCAAAGCCAATGAATGTAACTGCTGGAACACATGGCCAATAAATGTAGCGGCTCCTTCTCTGGGCTCCCAGAGCACCTGTGCTCTTCACGGAACTCATCACATTTAACTGTGCTCACTTGCTGGTGATCTCTCTAGGGGGAGGCCTGTATGGGAGTCATTGTAACTTTTCAGCGAAGGATCGACAGCACAGATGCGCATGCAATGATAATGAAGGTAATTCCTGTGCCTGGTTCTGGCCCAACCTCTCAGTTTTCATTGTATCATTTATTTCTCAGGACAATCCATGAGAAAGTGATTGTTTTTACTCTTCTCATTTCCCATTCAGGCCAACCGAGGCTTCGAGTCGAAACAACTTGCCCAAGTCCTACGGCTAAAAGGGGCAGAGTTGGAATTCAGACTAAGGTCCGGCTTATTTCAGAGCCCACTGTCTTCACTCTTATTCTATCAGACCCTGAACTGGCGCTGTGGGTACAGAGGCAAGTGGCATGGAGCTCCTACCCTCAAGGAGCTCATTGTCAAGTGGGAAGACAGTCACCTGACAGGAACAGACAATCATAACATAGGTATGATGCAGGTAGCCCAGAGGAAGGACTGAATAATTCATCAGGCAGGGGAAGTGCTAGGGTAAAATTTCATAAAAGAGGGGATATCTGAATAGGGTTTTGGAGGTTAAATAAGAGTTTTCCAGGAGACAAGAAGGTGGAAAGATGTTCTAGTCGGAGAGGGTAATATATATCTTATACGTATGTGTGCCTGTGTGGGAGGGAGGGAGGCAAGGAGAGAGGGAGACTGGGCGGCAGGAAGACTCCGAGTGTCCTAAAGTTTCCCCTGTCTGCCTCTCCGCCCCACGGCAGACTGCTGGAAGACGCAGAGTCGCGGCTGCAGACAGCTCGTTGCAGTCACTCTGCTGGAGTGCTCATTTCTGTCCTCAAACCTGTCTGCTTAGAAAGAAGCAGGTGGGCCGTGAAGCTCTGTGGGACTCTTCTCAGAGCTGGGGCTGGAGGAGAAATGGCGGGGACAGCTGGTCAGGGCATCTGAATCCAGCACCTGCTCCCCACTCCTCAGTGGTGCAGCTCAGCCCCCAGCTCCCAGCAGGGGAAGAGGAGGCTGGGGAGCCAGCAGGACCAAGACTCTTGTAGGTAGCAGGGACGTAGGGTTCTCAGGGCAGGTTCTGGAGGTGGAGGGCAGGTCTTCCAGTTGTCTTCTTGGCAGCAAAGGGAGTAACAGCGTCTGGAGTCTGACTGGCTCAGAAGCTGGGGTCTGTCTTTCCCCAGTCTGCTCGGCTCTAGATCCTCATAGAGGCTGCAGGCCTAGCCCGCCAAGTCCAACACCCTAACCAGCCTGGCTCTAAGTGGGGAGCCCAGCCCGGCAGCGGTGGGTGGAGGTACTGTTGTACTTCCCTGAATACTAGATCTGAGAGCAGGGGCACCCCGGGCCCACAAGCTCCGTCGTTCTCCTCATGGCAGGTGCCCAGGCCCATGGCTGCGTCCTGGCTTTACCTGTTCTTCTCCACTGGTGTAAGGCCCTGACATCCAGCTTCACCTCTGGGAGTAAGGCCTCCCCCCTGGGCTGTTCCTGGCCCCTACTGCAGTCTGGGAACCTGTTTCGCCAGGAAGGCCCCACCCGGCCCCACCCACATGTTCTCTACCTGCCTTTGTGTTTGTTCGTGACTAGGTTAGACTTTCAGGTGCCAAAGGATTTGATTCAATTTGGCCACGTCTCCTCGGAACTGTCCAGTAATTTGGAATCCAAGCTGCCCCTGCCTAGCCACCTGCCAAGCAGGGTCCCTCTCCCAGCCCAGTTCTCTCTCCTCCTGGTCTCCTGTGTGTCTGAGAACACGCTGGGGGCAGTGATGGTGCCCTGATGACAGGTGGGACCGTGTCAGTGTGTGTGCGTGATCATGGAGGCCATCACGTGTAGTTGTGCTGCAGCCTCACTCTACGTCCACCGTGAACGTGAACATGCGTGGCCTGCAGCACACAGGCATGTGACTATCTATAGATACATGCTTATCTCTCCAATACGTATGTATGCATGTGTACAGACATGTGTGCATCTGGCTATCTAAGTGTGTGTCTGTGTCTGTCCTTGTCTGAGATAGGCCTTTTGCCCATCTGACTGGAAAGGAGACGGGGTCCAGTCTCCCACTGGGGATGGGCTGGCTCGTGACCAAGGGAGTGGAGGTGAGGGGCCTCAGAGCCTCCTGGAGGCTTTCCGCTTAACACTCTGGGTCCTCCCAGCTGCCCCGAGTCCTGTGGCCTCGGCTCTGAGACCTTACAGATGGTCTGGTGCCCCGCTGCAGCCCCCATCCCTTTCCCTTGGGAAGTGTGTACCTGCAGAGGGTACAGTAGTCAGTCCCCCCAGACTCAGTCTGGACAGTGGAGTCTTCCACTGCGGCCCATGCAGGCCCTTCTCTACCGCTAGTGTCCCGGTGCTTTCGTCTGAGGTTCCAAGGAGCCCAAGGACAGGGTCCTGGTCTGGCATGGTTGTCCTGAGGTCCAGCTTTGCCAGAGATCTCAGAACTGCTTGGAGCCATTCCCAAGGGCCCTGGGCTGTGTCTGGGTGCCCATCCAGAGCTCTTCCTCCTCAACAAATCTCAGGATGGGCAGGGGGAGCACTTGTGGGAAAATTACCAATTTAAATCGGAAATGCAAGCAATTTGGACGGAACCCCAGGATGGCAGTTTGAGAGCTCATTCTCTGCCCTGTGGGGGTTTGATTACAACCAACTTGGCTGATAACGTGCAGAGAGGACCAGAGAAATGGTTTCCAAGGAAACTCACATCTTTCTAAGCCCATTCTGGCCCAGGTGGGAGCCAGCGCTGGTCAGGAAATCAGAGGTGGCGCTCAGCACCACTGGGCTCCCTGCTCCTGGGAGCCCCTCCCTGCCCACACTTGCCTGCTCTTACTCCAACTCTGTCCCCCCGAAACTTGGCCTGCACTTCCATTTCTGGCCACAGCAGTTGCTTCCCTCCTTGTTTCTGTCCGCTCGCTCAGTCTCTGTATTTATCTCAGCCTTTGTCTGTACAGATTTAAACATTTGGCAAAGTTTGCAAACAGTCCAAAAATAGCTACCAATATCTGCTATTCACATAGCACCAACTATGTTTCTGAAAGACCACCGGGTTCACTTCTATTATTTCCATCTTCACAGCAACCCTGTGATAGAAAGAATACTATGCATTCATCAAATCCCCCTTCCTCCTCCTGGAACTACATTTCCCAGCATACCTTGCTGTCAGGTAAAGTCGAGTGACTGAGTTGTGGTCAGTGGCATGTGGGTAGAAGTAATATAGGCCACTTTCATGTCTGTCCGCTAAAATTATTACACAGTCTTCTACACACTTGCTCACTCTTTTTCCTAATGGGCTGCTGAATCAGAAAATCCATCCCCAGGGGACGGTGGAGCTAGTGGACTGAATTCCTGCATAATTTTGTATGACAGTCCCCTGGCCCCTTCCCTGGATCGTAACATGCTAGCTAAGACGCTGTGGTTTTGGGGGGGATGTTTATTAAGTAGTTGCCTGACCTGATAATACAAAGCCTAGAATAGGAGGTATTTGTCTCCCAGAGAGGAAACAAACTCAGAGAAGCTAAGTAACTTGCCAAGGTCACACAGCAAATACGTGGCAAATCGGAAGTTTGAGCCCAGGTTACGTCTTTTCTGCTATACCAAGCTAGCAGGATGGCTGCCCTGCACGGCAGTTTGCTCTGCCTCTGTCTGTCTTGGAGGAGTCATGGAAAGGGAGACACAGAGCCAGGACTGAGAGACAGAGAGGCAGAGAGCAGGTGGAGGGCAGGTGTGCGGAGTGGCACATCACAGCAGCCAAGACAGGAGCGTCTCATGGAGGGTGGTCAGTTGTGTCTAGTGAGACCTAGCCAGGGGGAGGAGGAGGAGGGCTGAGGAAAAGACCATTAAAATTAACAACCTTAGTGACAGTTTCAGCTGAGTGATGGGGCAAACGCCAGACTGCAGGGAGTTTGGGAACAAGTTGATGGTTGTGTTGGTGAAGGGAAGGAGACGAATAAAGGGATACTTGAAAGGGGAGGCCAGGCCAAGAGAAGGAATTTTGAGGAGTCAGTGGTTAGGAGGAGATGAAGAACAAAGAAAGGAATCATGACCTACATAGTGCGAAGCGCCTGAATGTGATGATGTCCCCTTTCTGCCTGGCTCTGGTGTGCGTTCCCAGGCGGGCTGATGGGCCGGGCCCACGGCAGGTCGTGCAGCATTAATTGGAGTGCAAGGCCCTTTCCTGAGTGTGCAAAGCGGTGGCAGCTGCAGTGTGAGCCTGAAGAACTTCCTTCAGGGCTGTTCCACGGGGTTGTCTCAGATTATCCATTTTTACCCCCTCCGTAGTAATGTTTTAACATTTTTTTCTTATCCCTTCCAAGTTGTTCCCCCAGCTTTAGTGAGGTATAATTGACAAATAAAATTGTAATATATTTAAAGCGTACAAGATGATGCACTGCGAAAGGATCCCTGCAATCGAGCTAATTAACACATTCAATGCTTTACATATTTACCTTTGTTTTGATAAGAATGCGTAAGATCTGTCTTAGCAAATTTTAATTATACAGTACAGTATTATCAACTATAGTTGCCATGCACACCTTAGCTCCTCTGCGCTTATCCATAAGATTATCCATTTGACTTGGTGATGGTGTTAATGCAGGTAAACCTGATGATAAACTTGAGGAGTGGAAGGGTAGTTGCTTATAGCAACTGCCACAACTTCCTAGAATCCAGTGCTAAGTGTCCCCAAGTATCTAGTCTCTCCCAGCCTCCTTGAAATTAGGGGGGGGGGGCAATGTGCTCAGCTATTGTCCAAAGGATGTATGTGATTTCCATCCAGATCACATCCACATATGGAAGCTCTTTGTACTGAACACTGGAAAGGGAAGTCCTTTTCTGTGGGCTGGAACTTGTAAGTGCCAGGGCTGAGCACTGTGGTCACATGGACACAGGCGAGCCCCTACGGGATGGCCGAGCAGCCAGACGGAAGGAAACTGCATCCCTTGAGACCTAGTGGAGAAAACTTTCTACTGCTGTGGACAATCTCTCCCTCTGGACGGTCATATGGGAGAGCAATGAACTTCCATTTCATTCAAGCCACTCTCCGTATGAGCCTGCCCCTTAAGTAACAGTCCCCCTTGGTCCTCATCCATGTCTCTTTCCACAGCGCTCCTGACCCCTCGGCGGCTGCCACCTCCCTTCCTCCTCATTTCTTCCGTTACTTTTCTTCTCTCCCCACTTCTACAGCCACATCCCTTCAGTCTCCCCCCGACACCCCGAACTTCGCTTGTCTCTGCTCCCTCTTCGTTAGAGCCCTCCCAGCGCTCGCTTTCCCCAATGTTCCTTCCCCAGCCTCGCCCTTCTCTCCTCCCCACATTCCACGTGCTTTCCTCGGTCAGCCTTAACTATTTTCTCAGTTGACGTCCCATCCGATGACGCCAGATCTGTGACTCCAGCTTGACCTCTTTTCTGAGCTTCAGACTGAAGTGTCATCTGCCTGAATGGCACCTTTTCTTTAGTGTCTCACAGGTCGCCCTGGGGACACTGCGTGGCACAACGCCAGGGACTCCGTACACTAGTTGCCTCCATTCAATGTATCCATATCAGTTAGGAGGCTTGTGGCTGTGTAGAGAGGAAAACCCAACTCCAAGGGGCTTAAACAAGAAGGAAAGGTGTCAACTCACATTGGAGGATAGGGTGAGCTTCTGGGTGGCTCGATCCAGTGGGTCAGTGAGTTCATCCAGGGTCCAGGCTTTTCAGTCTCTTCATTTTACTTGCCTCTCAGAGTTGCCTTCCTCCCAGACTCCTGGAGCCTGTCAGTAGCCATCGGAACTACTTGTTTCCTTGTTCTTAGTAGGAGTGCATTCTTCTCCCAAAATTGTTGAAGAAAGATGCTTTCTTATGGTCTGAATTGGTCACCTAATGGCCTTGACATGAATAAAGTCACAGGGGAATGCTATGTGCTCATTGGCTTATACCCATGCTCTGAACCTGTCATGGGCAAGGTTTGGCTTATCATACTTGGGTTTATGGGTTGGGGCCCACCTCGGATCTGCAGTGACTTCCTCAGAGATGGCAGAGGGGTCGAATGGATGTGAAACAGTCAATTACAGCGTCAGTGTCAAAATCTAACCTTGTATCTACTCATTGTCTTCAACCAAGGGCTCCCTCCTGCATGTTCTGTTTCACCTAATGGTTCCACCATTAACTCAACTACTTTAACCAGAAACCAAAGTCATTCTCAACTTCGTGTTGCCCCCACTCAATGGTTTACTCAATCACCAGCACCCGGGACTTTTATCATTGTGGCCCTGTGTCACATTTACCGCTTTAGCAGCTTTCTAATTTTCTGATTTCCTTTCTCTAGACCCAACACCCTTGAATCCACCTTCACGGCAGCTAATAGATGACCTTTCTAAAATGCAAATCTGATCTTTGTGTTGTCACTCCCTTTCCTTAAACACTCCATTGGCATCATATCACTTATAGGACAAAGTCCAACCTCTCCCCAGCGGCTGGGGGCTCAGCAGGATTCAGAGAGCTTTATCTTGGTTACAAAGAGGCCACAGCTTATACGGACACATAGCAGCGTCAGCCAATATTTGTGGGACTAAGCAGAACGGTGTGCGGTGTGAGTGCATGTGTGAGGGCCTGATGAGACAGTGGGTGATGTGGGCTGTGACCTCCGGGGCAGGGGCCGGCTGTCAGGAGGCAGCCTGAAGTTTGATAAGTGTCAGAATTTATACTGGAATGGTGCGTTGTTCTGCTCGTAATGGTAGTCTGGTGCTTCAAGGACTTGGGTTTGAAAGTCAGGTAGCCGCTATCGGGTTTGAACCCTGACATTGCTCTTTGCCACTCTGAGCAGGTTGTTGAACAACCCAGTCTCAGCCCCTTCCTGTGAGACCGAAGGAAACACTGTTACCCACCTCGAAGGTCCGTTGTGAGAGTCCAACAAGCCGATGCCCATAGAGCTCATAGCACCTGGAGCATGTGCGATAAATGCTGTGGTTATTGTTGTTACTTCATTGCAATCTAATATGTGATTAATTTAAAAAATGGATTAAAATGTTTTATTATTATCTACTTACTCTATGAAAAGATGAGTTAATATTTCATCTGAAATACGAACACAAGTTTTCCCATTGATCGTCTTCAACGGGTTACAATGTAAGGTGGGCTTTCTTAAAGCGTGGTTTTAAAAACTGTATGTTACTGCCCTGGCCGGGTGGCTTGGTTGGCTGGAGCATTGCCCCACACACCCTGGTCGGGGTGTGTACGGGGGGCCACGGATCGGTGTTTCTCTCACACTGATGTTTCTCCCCTCCTCTCTCTCTCTCAAATCAGTAAACATATCCTCGGGTGAGGATAAAAACTTGTGTGTTACTAATTTAAAGTCCATAAACACGAAATTAAAACCAGGCATTTAGGGACCCCCTGGAACACTGCTGAGGGGTGCCAGTTTCCGCGGAACATCATTTAAAGACCGTGGCTCTAGCCCTGTGCTGTGCAGTGTGGTGGCCGCTGGCCGCATGTGGCCACTGAGCACCCGAAGTTGGCCAGGCTGAGCTCAGATGTCCCATAAGAGTGAAATACACGTGGGTCTTCAAAGAGTTTTAGTACAAAAAAAGAAGTAAAATCTCATTAATAAGTTTTTAGATTGATCACATGTTGAAATAATATTTGAGACATGTTGGGATAAATATATTATTAATATTCATTTCACCTGCTTCTTTTTACCTTTTAATACATGGCTACTAGAACACTTACCATTAGATTTGCGACTTGCATTGTATGGGTGCTGAACAGGGCTCACCTGGACTTTCTTTAGCACCACCTCCGTCTCCACTCTGGAATTCACTGCCTTCCTTTCCGCCTTGCTCCTTTTAACTCCGTTCACAGATCTCTGGCATCCACTTTTGCTCTGCACATCTTGTGGATGACCTTTGGCCAGAGCGTTGCGAATCTGCTCTGAGAATTTGTGAGCTCTGAATTAGAACCTCTTTAGCCCCTTCTGCCACCTCCTGGGGGTGGAGCTGGGGCTCAGGACCTCAGCTGGCTGTCCCTGGAGACTTCATTAGGGCCCGTCCCTGTGTGTAGAACTCAGCAGAGCGTTCTGCCGAGCGGCAGCTGCGGGATGGAGGGCAAAGTGCACTTTCTGTGTCGCTGGGCGATGCTGCTCCTGCACACCTGATCTGAGATTCCTGCTCCGTGGTGGTGATCGGTACAACAGCTGGCAATGACAGCACACAATGGCGAGGACACAGGCCTTGGAGTCAGGGACGCTCCGAGTCCAGCTCCCCATTTCTAGCTGTGTGCCACTGGGCTTGTTTCTTGATCTCTTTATGCTTCCGTTTCCCCTCCTGTGAGATGGGGGTGCTACCAGCCTCTGAGAATGATTGGTAGACTTCAGTGGGCTCATACTGTCAACTGCCTCGCCTTCGGGCTGGTATATGTATGGTACTCAGTGCAGCTTGCTCACTTCTTCTCCCCTCCCCACCTCTATGTTGGATGGAGAGTAAGTATTGGGAAGGAGGAAAAGGCGAGCAGGCAGACTGGAAAGGCTCAGAGCAGAAAGGTCAAGGGCACCAAAGGAAAAGTCCCCTGCTGCCCAGCTTTGTCCAGGGCTAGCTAGCGCCACGGGAAAAGACAGGGCTGGGGCTGCTTGCGGCTCCAGGTTAATGAAGAACGGGGCCCACTCTGCTGCTGTCACCATTGATTTTTCGTTCCAGGCAGCTTGCAAGCTGCCCCAGGAATCAATGTCGGAAGGTGAAAACAAATCTCTAAAATTAGCCTGGAATATACCGCAGAAAAACCTTTTGCATGACAAATTGCAATGGAGCGAATACCTGAGACAGTATCATGATGGGGAAGGCAGGGGATGGGCAGCATCCCGAGCTCACTGCCTCAGCGTGACAGGAAGTGGTCCCCCTCTGTAGCGACCCCATCTGCTGGGAGATGCATGCAACCCATCAGCACATAGATGCCCTCACAGCACATTCCAGCACCTGGTGGGTTCTGTTATGTGGCCTTCAAACCAGCAAGAAAGGAAGGCCCTGCTGAGCTGACTTTGGGTAGGCGTGGAGGAAGGGGCATGCAGCGCACCCTGCTGGTGGTCCTAGAAATCTGTCTGTCTTGCCAGAGGGCTGTGAGTGCCAGGAAACCATTTAGGTTTTTGTTCAGCTCTCTTTGCTGGGCAGAGTTAGATGTGACTGTTTCCACTGGGTTAGGAATCCCAGACATGACAGTTTTCTGCTCACTTTTCCCGACGAAGCCTTGAGCCCCATACACCTTACTATCTGAAGGGAGCACTGTCACAAAAGCCTAGATGCCTGAGTGTCTTACTCTGCAGTCTTCCCACATCCCCCTATCACCCCTCTCTGCTCCCACCACCCCACTAACAAACGATAGGAAGAAAGGAAATAAACAATGAATTTCAGGGGAACCATTTTGTGCCAGGAGACACCCTCCTGGGACCCATCTCCCAGACTCTGGTGTTGTATTGGAAGAGCTTCAGGAAAGAATAGGTGAAGGGGGAGGACGTTTATCCTGGCTCTTGTGACTCAGAGATGATAGAAATGAGTTGAAGAACAACTCTGCGGATCTCCCATCCTAAGTCATCTCTGGGATGTTCTACTACAACTAAGTGCCTGAGTTAGAAGGTTCTTGGTCCACTGTCTGCTTGCCGTGGGACTGGGCGATCATTATGATGCACGGCAGCTGGAAGAACTCAAGTTCAAGGTCCCAAATCTGCCAAAGGAGCTGGTCACCAATTGGGCAAAGACATCGAACAGTTTTTTGTTTTTGTTGTTTGTAAAGAAGATGCCAAGGAAATAATCAAGAAAGAAAACAAACAAGTATTTGAATACCTGTGTTTATAGCTACCTACACTGCAAATGTAAAATGTTGGAAAGAACCAAATGCACAACTTCTGGACCTTGGTTAAATGGCCTAGTAGCATGGTGGCATTATGGGGTGCTACGTGGCACCTCAAGGTGAAGCAACCAACCCAGGCGAGATGTTATGGCTGAAACGGGTACAGGGTGATCTGCCTGTTGGATCTGCAGTTGGGTTCAATGAGGGCGTGGAAATAGGAAAAGGTGAGTTGTGATGAAAATAATCAGGACTTTATAGACATTGATTACAAGTTCCACTGGACCATAGACTCATAGTTCCAAAAGGGCCCTTAGTGGTAATCCACTAATTCATCTGACTAGTTAATTAATGCAATAGATACGTTTTTGGAGCCTGTATTATAATGCAGGTTGTGCTAAGGACCTAGGGAAATAATGTTGAGCCAACCCAAAGTTCTGACCCTTGTAGCCCTCAAGATTTAGGGTGCAACCCCTTCCACACTGCTTCTGTCAACCAGGGACAGCGTGACACCTGCTGGAACTCCTGTCCCAGGGAGACCCCCACTTTCTGAGGTCAGTGCTCCTGCACTGATTGTAGGACATCAGTGGCTGGGATGTGAAATGTGCCGCTCTTGTTCCTCCCACACCAAAGCTGGCTCTGCCCTCTGAGTTCACACTGAGTGGTCTCTTCTTCCTCCAGACAGCCCATGTGTTTTCAAGACAGGAGAGGGTATTTAAAAACCCCAATCCCAGGTTGCTTTCTCTGGTCACACCCAGGGGGAAATGTGCGCTCAGAGCTGCTGCCCCTTTTCCCAGGACTGCAGGTGGTCTTGCTCTCCTGACCCGCTCTCTGGGCCCATGGCCAGGGGCTTTCCTCCCCAAATGGAGATTTTTTTGAAGGCATGACAGACCCTTCAGCTGACCTAACATGAGCTGGCACCCAAGGAGTTACAGATCTTTTAGGTTCTTCAGTTGTGGATGAGGAGCTGCAACCGAGTGCTGTAGAGGCTGGGCTGGGTTGGGGTGTGGGGACGTGACTAATTTTTTGACATCACCTTGTGCTGACTTGCCTAGGTTTCTTCCCCAACCCAATCTCATGTCCTTTAAATTCCCCAGACTTGAGAGCTGAACTTTCTTCACCTATGAGAGAAGGTCTTAATTCTAGTGTCTGTGGTTCTGAGATTCAGTTCCAATGGTCCCAACATTCAGTCCTCATGGTGCCTTCCCAATTTCTCCCAAGACTTCCAGTCAATTAAAAGCCCTGGTGGCCAGCCCTGACATTGAGGATTCCCAGGGTGGTCCTGCTGGTAATGGCTCATGCTTGGCAGCAATTGCAATACTTGCGGGAAAGTTGTCTGTCTCTTTGTAGTCTTCTTTTCTTGGGTCTGATGTCTCCAGCCAATTCTGATGCTTGCTGTTTACTGTGTGACCTTGGGCAAGTTCCTTGGCCTCTCTGAACCTCATCTATAAAATGGAGAAAACACTGGTAGAACCATTGAGATCACTTCCAGGCGCATTGTAAGCACTCACAATGTTTATTCTCATCCTCTATCACTAACTGAGTTGTTCTTCGCAAGGGGTGGCACCTGGAACTGGACTTAAATCCCTAGGTTTGGTTGTGCCAAAGGACAGCAGGACTTCTTTCTGCAACTGTTCAGGTACTTGGATTCTATATGACTATTGCATTAGCTTTCTTAAGTCTCCTAAAACTTTACACACTTCCTGAGGCCTTTCCCCATACCCAAGTCAGCCCTAATACCTGCCAGCAACTACCAAGTTCACATTTTCATCTGTATCTTTTCATGGATTTTTAAAATCCCTTTTTAAGAAATAAAAATTGGCTCACACTGCACGTGTTGCTTTGTAACCTGTTTTTCATTTGATAATATTTTGCATGTCATTCAATATATTCTTAGGCCATTATTATTTTTAGTGGGTATATTGTTGTCACTTGCACAGATGAACCATATTGATGGACAATTAGATTGTACCCAGGGTTCTGCCATTATAAATACTGCTGCGGTGAACATCCTTGGTTATTCTTTTAGAGTTATAGCCATGTTGACTGTGTTGGCTAAAGCTCCAAGTTTTAAAACCTGCTGCTGCTAAGTCCCATTACCTCACCCCCCACTCAATCCTGTCCTTGAGTAGTTATTGTTTTGAAGCCAAGTTCAGGACCTGCCATTTATCTCTGTTTTATTTTATCTTATTAGATTCAGCCCATCAGTCAAGCCTGTCTAGAGCCATCTGGATCCTATTGATGTTTTTGCAATCTGTGTATCTTTTTTTTTAATCAACTACAAATTTGGTAAACAGGACTTTTATATTTTCAACTAGGTCATTAATAAAAATGTTGTACAGGTCAAAGTTGAGGCCAGAGCCCTGTGGCTGTCCACCAAAGACCTTCTTCCAGGTTTCCCTCATGAGGTTTGGCAAGTTCCAAATTCTCCTGATTGAACCAGCATTCAGCTCACATCCTCCTGGAAGTTTATAATAAAGTTCATAAGACAAAGTTGGACCAGATGGTTTTAACAACCAGGCTCAGTCAAGGGGAACCATCCTCAGAAGCAGAAGCTCAGGTTCTGGATGGAGAATTGGGTCCCCATTGTTTCTGTTTTAACTGGGGCACTTGGACACCTGGTCTATTCACCATTTTCTCAGTGACCCAGGCTTCAGCTCCCTGAGTTTACAGTCTCCCCCATCAGTCAGTGACGGCCCCCTGGGGAAACGGCTGACAACACCAGCTGAGCCCAACTAGGAGTGAAATCTGATGCTGAAGGGATCCAGCCCGGGCATCGCATCTCTGGATGTTGCATCAGAGCTTCAGCCCTTATCCCTCAGGCAGCACTGAGCGACAGACACCAAGAATACGGGGAACCACCCATGTCAGGCTTTCACCATCTGGGGGAGCAAGCTGGCGTTGACAGGTGGTTCAGGACCCGGCAGAAAGCACTTATCAGCTGTGTGACTTCCATCCTCTGAGTCTCAGTGTCCTTATCTGTCAAATGGGGATGAATATTACTTATCTTGTAGGGATAATGTAGAAATAGCATATAGAGTATGGTGGAGGCAGACTGCTGGCTGATAGGCTCAGTTTGCCCAACAAATGTTTTGTTTGGTTTGATGTTTTTTAAAAAAATTGAGTCTGTTTCCAAAAATTAGATTTCAGTTAAAACTCTGGTCCTGACTTCTCTTGAAAAATTGGAAGACCTGGCAAAAATTAGGCTCATATTCCCAGCTTCCTGAGTGTGGCATTAAAGTGGTCGGCCTCCAATGATGACCCCTCTTAAACAGGTATCCTTTTCATTTGCCATGGTCTCCTCCACTCACAATGCATATGCCTAGGCACTGGACCCTCTTACCTTACAGGCCAGGGTCCTGGAGGCAGCTGAGTTCATCACCCTGGTGTAATGTGCAAGAGGGAATCCAAGTGCTTAGCCCCCGGGGGACCTCTTGCACATTGGTGTAACAATGGTTGTCATGAAGACTGTGTCTGTTGTAGCTCTTGGTTGGCAACCCATAGAGGTTTTCATGGACACCCATGGTGGCCTCAGCTGAGAGACCCACTAGAGACTGGTGGGAGCTGAGTGAGTTCCACAGTGCAGAGAAACAGCAAGCATAGCAACTGTCTCTCAATCACATCCCTTGATCACAGAGGCCATGGGGACCAGTCTAAGGAAAAGGAATGTCTGCAGATAGCACCCACCATAGATGAAGATGTACGGTAGCAAGAGAAAATGTCACCTGTCATAGAAGTACGTATCCCTGTATTACCTTGTCCTTCAATCTCCTACATTCACATGTTTCCAAGGGTTCCCAGGAGCTTAAGACGTCAGTCACGTTTTTTCCCTGTTCCTCCTTCTCCTCTTTAAGTGTATTAGGGGCTCTTGTATGGATTTTCCGAGAAATCAGAATCATCCCCTATGGGCCTCTGGAGCAAAGAATTTTGGGGGAAGAGGGCAGCCCCAGTAGACCACAGATAGCAGGCAGTATGGAAACCAAAGCTTTTTAACTTTCAACCTAAAAACTTGCTGGAGCTACACAGTAGCCCAGGGTGGCAGGCTCTGGGTAGAGGTGAGTGGAGTTAATCGTTGCTTCTGTCTGTCCAGTGATTTGAAAGTGCTGGGCTAGTGAATCAGCTGGCTTCCCTCTGTGAGGTTTTGGTGCAGAGCTGTGGCCTGTTGTACTTGTTGGTACCTAATCACACTCCAGCAGATTTCAAATCTGCCTTCCATCTTTTCATTCTAGTCCTCACCAGAGACCTTCCTTCTCTAGGGGGTTGTTTTTTTAAAGATTTTATTTATTTATTTTTAGAGAGAGAGGAAGGGAAGGAGAAAGAGAGGGAGAAAAATATCAATGTATGGTTGCCTCTCACGTGTCCCCTACTGGGGACCTGGCCTGCAACCCAGGCATGTGCCCTGACTAGGAATCGAACTGGTGACCCTTCGCAGCCATGTTCAATCCACTGAGCCACACCAGCCAGGGCTCTGGGGGGTTGTTAATGAACCCCATTGGGCACAGCAGTTGGACTCACTGGGATCTGATGTCTGCTTGCTGTGGAGCCTTTACCATTTTCTTGAGGACTCCAACTCTACATTTTTCTCTTTTCAGAGGATGAAGACCAATCACACTTAAGCTCTCTATCTCAATATATCTCCATAATTTACTCCACGCCTTCTTCTCTCCTGCCTAGGAGTTCAATAGTTCAGGTCAATGTTCAGTGTGCACCTACTATGTGCCTCCATGGTGGACTGCTCTGCACAGACAGACGAGGACTTCCTTCTCTCCAAGTATATCACCCCTGCTGCTCCTCCCTCAGTACCCCCTGCACCCTGTGCTCTAGATGGGGTTTGGAAAACTATAGCCCAGAATCAAATGCAGCCCGCTACATGTTTTTGTAAATAAAGTTTTATTAGGACACAACCATACTTATTTGTGCATTGTCTATGCTGCTTTTGCACCACTATGACATTTGAGTAGTTGTGACAGGGACTGTAGGGCAGGCAAAACTGAAAATATTTTCTGGTGTCTTTGGCCTTTTACAGGAAAAGTTTTCAGGCTACTGGTTTAGATCATGGGCCTTCCTGCATCCCCCTGCCTCCAGGAACTCCCACTATAAATTATGTCTCTCTCTTCTGTGTCTTTAACCTCTTCATCTCCATGGGCTCTTTCTCTCTGGTCTAGGTAGCTTGCCTGTGTCCTATAAAACCTCCTACTCTCTGTTCCTTGAGGCTTCGTGAAGGAGCTGTCTATTCATACTGTCTCCACTGCCTCCCTCTGTTGATACCCAAGGGGGTAGGCTGCCTGTGTTTCCAGTCACTGATGACCATTCTCTGGATGGAGCCTGGGATCCGTGGGAGGGGCTTGCTGAGATCCCTTCCTCCCTGCAAGATTCCCAGCCACCTCCACTCCTTTTGCTTCTGGTCCTGCTATGATCACCTATGATGTGGGGAGCTGGGGAGGGAGTAGGATCATTAAGAGGGAAGAACACAGGCTGGGGCATAAGTCCTGGGGGTCCTGTCACATGCTAGATTGTGACCTTGGGTTGGTTCCCTTCCCTTCACCTCATCAGCCTTCTCTGCGTTCTCATCTCCACAGCCAGGATGAGATGACCTGCCATTGGGTCACTGTGACAATGAAAGTGCTCAGCACTTGGTACCAAAAACTCTTTCCTCTCACCAACTTCTTCAGTCCCACTGTGGGAGTCCACTCCCGGGTCTGCAGGAGGATGACAGAGGCCAGGTGCTACTGAGCTGAATGCTGCAGAAGCTCAGAGGCAGAGGAGGCCCCTGGCTTAGGTCAGTTATTGACTCTGGATCCAAGCACCACTCCCCCTCCCACTGCCCCATGCCCTTCCTAAGCTTGTCTTTTCTCCTCCAATGCACAGGCTGGGGGCTTTGAGTGAATGTGCCCAGTGAATAGAGGGCTGCAGAAGGCTGATGGACTTCCCGAGGCACAGGTGCTATGGCCTGGCAGAGGGCACCAGGCCGGTTGCTATGGAGAGAGAAATGTTATGCAGTTAACTTGTTTGACTGGAGGCCTTGAGAAATACCCATGTCTCTCCAGGGCCTTAGAGCTATCCATCACTCCAGAAAGGTTCCTTTCATGATGAGGGTTATCTATTTGGCTAATAAAACTGCAATCACACTCCCTTATGTACAGACAGCCCTTCCCTTTTTACACATTTTATGGAGTTCTCTTTAGTTTATAAGGAGCCTGAAGCTTCCGCTCTTCTCCTCTCTGACTCTGCCACCGAGACAGGCACTTTGGGCACGTACTGTGTGCTGGATGCAGAAGGGCAAGAGACGAGCCGGCACAGCCCTCGCCTCATAGGAGCCCCTTGTTTCCTGCAAGATGAGCACGACCTCTGCCATCTCCAGCTGAGGATATGAAGGAGCAGGTTTCTGAGAGGGGAAGGAGGTGGTCTTGGACAGGAGGAGGAACATCCCCATCTGGGATGGGAGGGGAGGAGACAAAGAAGGATGAACTAGCAACAATTATGCATCTGCTCTGACCCAGGCATTGCTCCAGGCATTTGGCACACATTGATTCATTTATCACAGCAGACTTCTTTGGTTGCAAGTGACAGAATCACAGTGCACACTTGCTTAGACAATGAGATTATTGGCGCAGGTGTCTAACTTAGAGGAAGGGCTGTGTTGACAGGGCCTTCGGAGTCTGTTTCAGGCCATCTGGGAAAACACCAGTTGCTCCCAGTCTCACCATTTGTCTTGGGAAATTTCTCTTTTCCTGGCTGTGGTTTGAGATATCCCAGGGAAGGAATCTGATTGGTTCAAACCAAGTCATGTGCCCACCCCCTGACAATCACTGGCCAAGGGAAAGGTCATATCAGAAGGTGGCTGGCAGCTCTCATTCCACCAAATATTAGAACTGGAATGTGAGTGTGAGCTTTATCATTTCCAGAGGAGTGGTGATTGTGGTGTAGGTAGCAAAGAAATGGCCCTAGATGGCCATCTTAGATCTTTTCCGTTACTCATTTAACACAATTTGATGAACACTAGCTGCGTGCCAGGCATTTTTTTTTTTTTTTTTTACCTCTGCATGTTGCTATGACTGAGACACAGTCCCTGCTCTCCTGGAGCTTACAGTTTTGTGAGGGAGACAGGCAATAAACAAATAAACAAAGAAATGTAATTTTAGGGAGTGTTAAATGATAAGTGAAAACAAAAAAAGTAAAGTAGAGCAAAGAGATTAGAGAAGATGAGGGGAAGTGCTAGTTTATAGGGGGTAGTCAGGGATGGTCCTTCTGGGGAGAATTGCCCATGGGGCAACGAGTCGCAGCAAGACCTTGCAGCAGGAACAGCACGTGGAAAGACCCTGAGGTAGGCATGAACTTGATGTGTTCTAGGAACAGCCAAAAGACAGCAATGGTGGAGCATCCCAGCCAGGAAGAGGGGGGTAGCAGATGAAGTCAGAGTAGATAGGGTCAGGTCACACAGGGCCCTCTTGGCTGGCCATGGTTAAGAGTTTGTATTTTATTCAAAGGGTAATAGGACTCCATCTTGAAGCAATGACGTTTCTCTCACAGATAAAGAAACTGAGTCTCAGGAAGGTGAAGTGAATTTTCCCAAGAAGAAATGTCTTACATGGTGGATGGTCTGCTTGGAGCCAAACCTTATTTTTCTTTTTCCATGCCACATGCTTTCCTCTAGTTAGCTTTGGGGAAATTAGGAGGGGACGAGGAAAGAAACTGACCTCTCTTTTCTCCATGAGGTAGGACAGATGGTCTTCTGAAAGTAAGGGGCAGGGGTTGGTTCACAGACTGACAGAGGATGGGAAGGGTTAGCACAACCGCTGAGCAGAACACAAGGTGCACTTGACCGGGAGTGAACAGGAGGATTGCAGGGCCGCGGAGAGCTCAGCAGAAGGTGGAGGCTGTGAATTTGCAGTGGAGTGGATCAGCACAGCTATTTGATTTCCTCCAGCAGGTACTTGGCAGACAGCTGGCCTGGGATGAGAGCAGAGGTGAAGGAAGGATCTGTGAACAAGAAGTGGGAATTGGTACGTCAGAGTCAGGGGCACTAGAAGGTGTTGGTGAGGATACGGTTGAAATGGCACGTATATGGCAATCACGTATTTTGGTTTTCCTAGGGCTGATCCAATATAATGCTGTTTTTCATTTTCAACAAAGGTGGTTACTTAAACTATTAATTTACTGAGATTTATGTGTTACACATTTGTAGGATCTTGCATACAGAAAACATCACTGTTTTGGGTCCTCCCCAAATTTGTACATTGAAGCCCTAGCTCCTAGTGCTGCAGAACATGACTGTATTTGGAGACAGGGACTTCAAAGAGGTCATTATGGTGGGCCCTCATCCAACCTGAGTGGCAAGAGAGGAAGTTGGACACAAAGGAGAGACAGCAGGGGTGTTTGTGCACAGAGAGATGGCGTGAGAGGAGGCAGCAAGAGGTGACCATCTGCAAGCAAAAGAGAGAGGCCTCAGAAGAAGCCAACCCTGTCCAACCTTGACCTTGGACTTGTAGCCTCCAGAACTGTGGGAAAATAAATTTCTGTTATTTAAGCAGCCCAGCCTGAGGTATGTTGTTTATTTTGTTATGGCATCCTGAGCAGACTAATGCACTCATGAATCAGAAAGTTGTCTTTTTGGTTAGATCATAACCTAACTTGGCTTATAAGGCCCCACTTGATTTGACCCACACCTATGTTTACATCCTTGCCTCTCTTCCTTTCCTGATAATTCTCACTCTCAGTATTTCAGGCACTCTAGCCTTAAACTTCCTCCTTTTCCCAGGGTCTTTGCACATTCCGTTTTCTCTGCTTGGAAGATTTCCCCTCCAGATAACTCCTTATTCCTCAGATTTCAGCTCAGATGTACCTTTGCCGGGAAAGCTTTCTGTGAGCTTCACACCCCCACTCATGGCCCCACCCTTTAACTAGATTAGTCCTCCTTTGATATGTTGTCTTATGTGGGTTCCTTGGGGAGTGGATCCTGAGGCAGGGAATTTTGTGCAGGAAGTTTATTGGGGAGCACCTATGGGATCAACACCCCTGGAGGGGTGGTGAAGGGAGGAAGAATGGGCGGGTGGACAAGTTGAGCTTTGATTCTAACAGAACAAGGCCAAAGTCTGTTCCAGGAGTAGTGTGGAGCTGGGATGGTCCTTTAGCATTTCCACCTAGAAGCTATAGGCCTGGAAGAACCAGACATTGGAGGTGGTGTCCCCAGGGAGGGAGGTGACCTTTGTCAAGGTGGATCTTAAAGGCTGAGGGCAACTCTTGGGGAAGACTCAAGCGAGAGCTGTCTGCATCCAACAGTCCTGGCAGTTGGGGAGCTAGGAGCCTCAGTTCTGAAGGGAGGTCTGGGGGGCACACCACAGCATCCGCTGCATCTGTTCTTACCTTCTCTTCATAGCACTTGGCAGTTGCAAATTGATATTTGTGTGCTCATTTGACTAATTTTGCCTTCCCCACTAACTTTAGAATGGAGGGCAGTTCCTTGCCAATACCAGTGACACTCCACTGGGCGTAGAGGAAAGGAGTATGATGGGTGCATACCTGGGGGAGGATAGTTGCACCAGAGCAGAGACAAGCATGGGTGTCAGGAAAATCCAGAAGGAAATGCTTGTGTGGCCAGGCAGACTTGACATTGGTTATTATTCTAGGAAAAAAAGGAACAGAGTGAGAAGGGAATGTTAGTTCATTAGTGACCTGCTACATGTCCGGCACTTTGCTCTTTTCTTCTTATAGCAACCCTGGGACTCAGGATTGTCACAGCTTGAAAAAGGCTGATGAGAGGTCGATGTCTCTAAGAGAAGGCTGAGTGGTTGGCTGCCCCGAGACCTCTGAGGCTGACATCAACTTTATGAATTTATCACAGAATAAATATGGCCAGTTCCTGGCTCCTTGGGCTCCCTTTATCTCTGCTCCAGGCTAGGCATGCTCTCTCTGTTTGCACTGTCTTGCCAACTCATTTAGTTAATTAGGTTTCTGTTTACTCAATTACCATCACCCTTCACTCTTGTATCTCTGTGACCATACCATGATGGGCATTTGGGGTCTTCCCAAATTCTTCAGTCACCATCTCTTCAGGCCGTATTTTCAGGCCATCTCTTGGTTCATGCCAATAGATGACATAGCTCATCCTTCTGCATGGATTTTACAAACCTAATACAGAAGGCATCCTCATTTCCAGGTTTCAGACCCACTCCCATGTGCTGTTGACAGGTCTTATTACTGCTTTGCTAAAGCTCAGAGAGGTTAAGTCACTGGCCCAAGTCATCAGTCAATAGAGCCAAGATTTGATGCCAGGTCTTCTGGCTCCCAAGGCAGGGAATGGAGGGGTGGACAAAGGGCAGGTGGGCCACAGGTCAGAGCTGTACAACATCAGGTTCCATGGGGAGTTCTGGGGAGAGAATGTTTTATGGGCTTGTTCATAGGGTCTCCCAGGATTTGGTGGGAACAACTGCAGCCAGTTCAGCCAATAGCCACTGGGTACTTTGAGCCATCCACATGTTCTGCCAGAGCTGAGCCTCTGCTCCAGGGATCTCTCAGAACAGAGCCTACTGTGGTGGCTCCAGCAGGGAGGTGACTAGCACTACTACCTGTGGTTGGGTAGGTTGAGGCTAGTGTGGGGTGAGAGGGGCTGGACTTACCAATCACTAACCTTTGCACCCTCATTTGGGGCTGCTGTAGTACACGGGATGGAACACCTTCTCCCTATCATGGGTGCAGGGTACAATTTTGTAATTTCTCTACCTGGAGGAGAAGCCTTCTCCTAATTTGTACAAGTCTCCCTATATACTAGGAGCTCTCCACCTGTGACTGTTTTGCTCCTTTGTATATGCCAGCTCACTTTCTGACGTATGAGTCCACCTTCAGGTACTTGACCATGCCCCTGCAGGGGCAACAGAAGCTACCTGGGCACCTCTGTTGGTTCAGTGTGTGCAGCAGTAGAGTAGAGCCTAGAAGTCAGATGAGAGGGCTGTGTCCAGCAGGGCACGAGCTCTGCAGACTCCGATTGTACCCCCAGCTTTCTGGAAAGCCCTCTAGGCAGCCAGCACAAGGTCAAATACTTTTGTGCAGTGAGTCCCTGCAGGGGGATTTGTTCCGGGAAGGGAATTACATTTCAATTTGATTTAATTCAATGAGAATGACACCAAATTGATCAGCTGGTAAAATGCCATTTGATGGGCAGATCTGCTCTTTTCAAGTTAATAGGAACCACCAGAAAAATTAGTCTTGCTTTTTCAGACAGAACTGAAAGTTTTACCCATTTCCTTTGCCTTTTAAAAAGGGCTCAAATTCTCTTGAAGGTGGAGAGCATTTTTCTGATAGCTCTGTTGACCTGGGCAAAGCAATTAACCACCAGGCAACCAGGGAACACTATACAAACTCTGTATCAGTATACATATTTCAAATGAACCACCTGTATCAGACTTTTGTATGATCTTGAGAGATTTCTCAGATTCTTTGGGTCTCGGTTCTGCCATCTGTAAACTGGGTGTGTAGTGTCCCTTTGTCCAGCTCTGGGTGACTCTCTTTGGTGTAACAATATGAATAATAACCATGGCCCCACTGTTGCCACTGCCATTGTCCCAACAATCACAATCAGTACCATTACCTCTGAGCAGTTACTCTGTCCTAGGCACTATTAAAATTTCATATGTATTTTATCACATAATCCTTGTCTTAATTTGTGGGGGAAGAAGAAGCTTTCTTCTATTTTCAAGGTTCTTTCAGGCTGGTCTAATAATCAGACAAATATGAGACAGATTAAATAAAATAACCAAGTTTAATTACATACATATGTATGGGAACCCCACATGCATGAGAGAGTCAAAGACAGAAAGTAAAAATGAGGTATATATGACCTGCTGAGCTAAGGATGAAGTAAGGTGCCTTAGGGCCTTCAAAGGGTCATTGCAGAATGATAAGAAAAGCAGATATTCAGTAATTAGAAGTTTGCCCTGCCCTCTAGATAGGTCAAGATGATTATCTCTGATAATCTCTTATTATGGGCAAGGCCTCTAATTCAAATTCTTTTAGGTAGTAAGGGGAGGGAGGGCTGAAGTTTCTCTTGAGCCCACAGGGTCTTGGTTGCCTTTAACTCCCAATAATTCACATGCCAGAAGCACAGCTTGGGCTGACATGTTCTGAATCCCTACAAATTCTACCACCTACATACAGTCATTCTTCTATTGTGCTTATTTTAAAAGTATGTATTTGTTGCGATGCCATAGATGTGTTAGGGAACTGTTTGAGCTTAACATTAACCTTCCGTTTGCTTGCGTGTGATTTCTTGTTGGAGAAACACTAGGTGAACCCCCTACTGCACCAGTTGAACCAAGCTGTGTAGGAATAAACAGAACACATCTAAAGCACACACCTCAAACATCTGCTGCCTCCTCTGTTTACTGCACGTTATGTGTGTCATGAGGCACACATCACGTCTGATGACCTTCTCGCCACTACTTCACAGTAACTCAGAAGCTATAATCCTTGTGATGCCCGCTTCCATAAGCAAACTAAAGGTATTTTTTCAAGGTACAGTGTTATGCTTTTTGTAGTTTTACGTATATCTTAATCACTTAACGTCCATAAAACTGTGCTACTGTTTTCATTAGGTTTTTTTTTTTTTAATGTGCCACTGATGAAGTCTTTGAGTGTTGTGATCTAACTTCATTCTTCTATTGGCCCTGTGGCTTTTGTGGAGTGATTTATGTTTAATTACAAAGTTTGTGATAAGATACACATAACATACAATTTGTCATCTTAACCATGTGGAAGTACTATATAGTTCACTGGTACTAAGTGAAACCAGGAAAGCTGGCATTCCTGCTGCCTATCACCACCAGAACCCATAAGTAGAATCAGGGACTGAATCTTTATGGGCACTTTATTCAGATGGCCAGTGATCTGAAAAGATGGCAGGTTATGTACCCTAGCAGACCATCTTAAGTTCCATTGTAAAGCAACCCTTATTATAAGGAGAAGAGAAGTATAGGTAAGGGGTTTGGAATTCAGGGAAAAAGTTAATCTGATAAAAGCTGCAGCATTCTTTCCTCTGGGGCCTGGGCAGTAGTCTTCATCCACTATGCTCACTCTGGAGTACAATGGCTCAGACACCACCTTGATTGCTTGCCATCCTCCTGAGGCAAAAATGTGGAACTTGTATGGTCTCCTGGAGTCAAGGTGGGTCATACCTTCAGTCCTGGAACAATAGCTTTTACGCGCATTGATTACTAAGCTTATTAACTATTACCTAAATGGAAATGTTCCAACCCTCAAATCCTCCATCATAAGCACATTTGCATTGTTGCGCCACGCTCACCACCGTCCATGCACAGGATACTTTCATCTTATGGAACTGAAACTCTGAACCCATTAAACACCGATTCCTCATCCCCCACCCCACCCCCAGCTCCTGGAAGCCACCATTCTAATTTCTGTCTCTATGAATGGAAGCTATGGCATTGCAGCGAATTGCATTTCAAAATAAGCACAACAGAAGAATGACTGTACATAGGTGGTGGAATTTATAGGGGTTCGGAACATGTCAGTCCAAAACGTGCCTCTGGCATGTGAGCTGTTTTGAGTTAAAGGCAACCAAGACCCTGTGGGCTCAAGAGAAACTTCTGCCTTCCCTCCCCTTACTACTTAGAAGGTAGCATCATATTGACGGGGGACTCACATGTTGGAAAACCTTTAGTTTCAGGTAATAGCTAATAAGCTTGGTAATCAATGCTAGTAAAAGCTATTGTTCCAGGAACTGAAGGTATGACCCACCCTGACTCCAGGAGACCATAAGCAGTTCCACCTTTGTTCCTCAGGAAGACAGCAAGGAATTCAAGATTGTATGAGAGCCATTGTGCTCCAGGGTGAGACATCCATTGCCCAGGCCCCAGAGGAGAGAACGCTGCAGCTTTTATCAGATTGACTTTTTCCCTGAATTCCAATCCCCTTACCTATACTCTTCTTCTCCTTATAAAAAGGGCCATTTTAAAATGGAATTTAAGATGGTCTGTTAGGGTACAAACCCGCCGTCTTCTCAGATTGCCGGCCACCTGAATAAAGCACCCATAAAGATTGAATCCCTGTCTCTGCTTATTGGGTCTGGTAGGTGACAGGCAGCAGGAATGCCAGCTTTCCTGGTTTCAATATGGGTGGAATCATACAGTATTTGTCCTTTTGTGACTGTCTTGTTTCATTTAGCATACTGTGTTCAAGTTTTATCCGTGTTGTAGTATGTTAGAATTTCCCTCTTTTTAATTTTAATTTATTTTTTAAAATTATATATTTTAAAAAGATTTTATTTATTTATTTTTATAGAGAGGGGAAGGGAAGGAGAAAGAGAGAGAGGGAAACCTCAATGTGTGGTTGCCTCTCACATGCCCCCTACTGGGGACCTGGCCAACAACTCAGGCATGTGCCCTGACTGAGAATCAAACTGGTAAGCCTTTGGTTCACAGGCCAGCACTCAGTCTACTGAGCCACACCAGCCAGGGCTATTTATTATTTTTAATAGTTTATTTTTATTGCATTTTTCCCATTGCTATTTATCCCCATTAAACCCTCTTCCACCTCCACCCACCACCCTCCCCTACTTCTTTAAAGCTGAATGATATTCCATTGAATGTATCGACCACATTTTGTTTACCCATAGTCTATAGTGTTTTCCAACACCACAACCAATTCTCCAGACATCAGCTGGATGTCCAAAAGCTTAGTTCATTTCCGACATTAACTACTCAGAGTTAGCTCAGACCTACTGTTTAAGGGCTCAGTCCCCGCAGCAAGCCCCCACTTCAGATGCCAGTCACCAGTCCCTGGCTTCTCATACTTCTGACTGACCAGCTATAAATGGGAAGTTCCCATGACCTTCTCTTAAGGTTTGCTAGAATGGCTTAATTTGCTGGACTGGCTCACAGAACTCCAGCAGGAAGAGCCAACTGGAAGAAATGAATAGGGCAAATTATGGGGGGTGGGGTGGGGTGGGGTGGGGAGAGAGCCTGGAGCTTCCATGCCTTACTCCAGGCACATCGCCCTCCCAGCGCCTCTGTGTGTTAACCAGCCCAGAAGCTCATCAAATCTCGTTCAAGAATATTTACAGAGCTTAACCTTCAGGTCCCCACCCACTCCTGGAGGTTGGGAGTGGGGCTGAGAGTTCCAACCCTCTAATGGCTTGGTCTTTCTGGTGACTGGTCCCATCACAAAGGCAATCCTGGGGGCTCCATTCCAAATCACCTCATTAGCATGAGGTATGATTAAAAGTGGATTATTAGAAATAACAAGACTCTCCTATAACTTGGGAAATTCTAAGGGTTTTGGCAACTCTGTGCCAGAAACCAGGACCAAAAATATTTTTCTATTATACTAACACATAGTGGTGGTGGTTTTTAGGCATGCGGTTGCATTATAGTAGAACTGACTATCCTGTTATTTCTCCATTTAGCACAGGAGGAAACTGAGGTACAGAGAGTTTAGGTGACTGCCCCAACAGGTGTCCCAGCTAATAAATGGGAGAGCCAGGATTTGAACCCAGGCCTTGCTGATTCCACAACTCTGTGCCTCAAACACTGTTACCCTGCTTCCTTTTTTTCATGTACTGTCACCAATCCAGATGACAATGACTGTAAGTCATTTGGTTATTAATTTCCTGTTGTTAACAGAAGCTGTAGTGTCTGAAATCTCTGTTGCACCATCTGGAATTTTTAATAAAAACCTGAGGAATTTCCAGGGGGTTTCTGTGCATTGCGTGTGTGTAATAGCAAGGCGGGAATCACTACTTAAAAGCAGAAATGCCTACAGCCTCTTTGACACCCCAGGTCGGGGTGAGAAGGGTGCCCGACAGAAACAAGGCTGCTCTTTTGTTTTTGAAGACACTGTAACTAGGTTTTTTGATTATTCAAGGGAGGCTCACTCCCTTCCCCTACCTCACATGGTCTGGAGGGAGGGAGCTCAATCTGGAACAAAACTGCTTTACAAACAAACTAGGAGGAATCAGACAACTGTTCATTGGCAGTTCATGAGGAAGGGAATTTTCAGGGTCTTGCAAGACTTAGGGAAAAGAGGAGATGAAAGGACACTCTTGGTAGAGAAATGAAGTGCCTCCAAAGAAGGCAGCCAGCTTCGGCCCCAGAAGAATGATGACTAATGACAAATTCAGTGTTGGGCTGGTTGAGGAACTCTGAGATGGCCATTCAACTTTCACCATTTCCAGTTGGGTGCAATTTTGTAAGCTCCCTCACCCTCAGTGAAGCCAGCTACTTGCAGCAGGCTAGTGATGCTTAGGGCACGAAGGTAGAGGGACTGAGTTCCTGAGGATGGTAGGGTATAGGACTGCAGGTGGGAAATACAAGGTGGGAGGGGCTTAAGAACTGGCTTGAGAGCAAGAAGTGACCAGGAAAGTGGAAGCACCGCTGAAAATAGTAGGAAATATTGGGGAGAAGCCCATTCTGCCCCTAGATAGTGAGGATGGAGGCTGAGTTATTTTTGTGGGTCATAGAGGAAAGAATGTTCCAGAAGACACCAGGTATTACCTTCTGGAGACTGGCCTTCTGCCCTACCTGGGCTGTGTACACCACTTTGCACCTTAAGGGTGTGTGCTTCATAATCATAAATATTGTCAGGACCACTATGAGTATATTTTGCATAACTCCAGGGTAACTTTTGCCCAGGTCAATGCTCTTCTCAAAGTTGTTCTCTTAGATTTGGAAAGTTAGTATGATTACTTTACCAAAGATGGCAGTGAAGCAGTATGAGGAGGGGACCACTTTGTCTGGCGTGTCCCAAGTCCTCGTCGGGGCTCGTGGCAGGTATATACAGCTGCTCTTTTTTGCTTAATATGTATCCTGTCCTCCATACATACTACCTCTTTAAATCATCAACATAACGCTATAAGGTTACCTATGTCCAGTTTTTACAGAGGAGGAAGGAGAGGCTTACAAAGGTTCAAGGTCACACAGCTAGGAAGTGGCAGGCTGGGAATGTGAACCGGTATTCATCTGTCCCTCAAACTTGTGCTTGGCCTGTGAGCACAGTGGCTTCTACCTTTGTCCCTGAAGAAAACTCATGGCTTCTTAGATCCATCCTTCTGTGCATGGAATTTCCCTCTGCAAGGCCAGTGGACTTACACTCGGTGCTGCATCAGGGTCACCTGGAGGGAGGTCGGTTAAAGCAGGTGGCTGGGCCCCACCCCCAGAGTTTCCCAGTGAAGTGTGAGAATTTGCATGTCTAACAAGTTGACCCGAGGATGACCTGAGTAGCTGAGTAGCTGTTCTGAGGACTACAGGGAGAAGCACTGTTCTAGGCTGATCTTCTAACTCATTGGTTACTCACCAGGGCATCGTCCCCAAGTCCCACGGTGTGCTCTGCTGTACTTCTGCAGCCCAGGGGCCAGGCTGAGTAGGACTTGATTTGTCATTGTCGGGGAGGAAGAAACTTCCTTCCACCCTCAGGTTTCTTTCGGGCTGGTCAAATAATCAAATAGACTTGAGACAGATTAACAAGAGATAGCAACCAAATTTAATACGTACATACGTGTGGGAACCCCGCATGCACGAGAAGTTCAGAGACAGAAAGGAAAAGTGGGCACAAAAGCCATTCTGCATTAGGGATGAGGCGAGCTGCCTTGGGGCCTCAGAAGGTCGTTGCAGAGAGAGCGCATGGTCAGTTAATTAGTAGTTTGCCTTGTCATATAGGGAGGTCAACGAAGGTTATCTCTGATCATCTCTTATTATGTGTGGGCATAATTCAAGTTCTTTCAGGTAGTTAAGGGAGGGGTAGAAGTTGCCTTTAGCTCAAAGTAAAGTGCATACCACAGAGGCACATCTTGGGGTGATTCGTTCTGAACCCCTACATCACCCTCCCAGCCTGGGTTCCAGATGTGTATCTTGTCATCTTGGCGGGCTCCCCAGCCCTGCCTAGGCCTGGCTTGGTCTGGTCTCGGGGCTCTTTCTTTTTCCCGGTAGGAGTTTTACACACCTTCCTGTGGCTCAGGCTACACATCAATGCTGCTGAGACCTGAGGGACTTGAGTGGGGAAGTAAACAGCACCTGGGAGCTGCAGGGGGCTGGAGGATGCTGCCTGGTCTGCTCCCTCAGAGAGCCCTGGAAGTGCTTAGGGGTGGCAGGGTGGGGGATTGGGGTGGAGGTGGCCTGTTGACTCAGGGGTTTCAACGGCCTCAGCAGCAGCTCAGTGGCTCCTTCCCTCCCCCTGCTACACACAGACAGCAGTCACCTGGGAAACAAACAGGTTGGAATTCTAAGCAGAGAGAAAAACATCTTAATGTATCAAGTGTCTTTCAGGAGTGATTTAAAGGGCCCAAGAGACAGACTGTCAAATGCTGTCCCTGGGTACCCAGACCGATATGCCTTGGCTCCTGATGCCTGTCTCTTGCCTCCATGGCTGGAGGGGAAATGGAACTGTGTGATGTGTAAGTGTGTGTGTGCATGAGTGGAGAGAGCGTCCTTCAAGGACGGGGGAATCCTAGGAGCAGGTGTAGGGGCCCTGTAAGGCTCTGTGGGGCAAGTGTGGGGCAGACGGACAGGGCACCAGGGTGGGAGAGACTCTCACAACCACCCCATGAAGTGGGGGCTGACCAGACGTGAAGACACATCACCGAAGGGTGCATATGGATGGCAAGTAAGCACGTGAGAAAATGCTCAACATTACTAGTCATGGGGGAAATGAGAATTAAAGCCCCGACAAGACACCGCTGCACCCCCACTGGAAAGGCTGACGTGAACAAAACGGCCACATCAGATGTTGGCAAGGATGTTAGAGGGACTGGAAGTCTCATGCGCAGCTGGTGGAAAAGCAAAATGGCGCAACCACTGTGGAAAACAATTGGGCAGATTCTTAAAAGGTTCAATGTGCACTTACCATGGGAACTGCAATTCCTAGGTTTTACCCAACGGAAAAGAAAACATAGAGCCACACAAAGACCTGGACACGCATGCTCCCAGCAGCTTTATCTGTAATAGCCCCAAACTGGAAACAACCTGAATGTCGCTCAACAGGTGAGATGACGAACAGCCGCACAATGGAGTGATGCTGAATTTGACAGAAAGGAAAGAACTGCCGACGTGTGCGACCACGTGGATACACCTCGAAACAGTTGCACTGAGTGAAAGAAGTCAGAAACGAAACAGTAGGAATGGTGTGATTCCATTTATATAAAATCCTGCATCATACAAGCCATTCTCCAGTGACAGGAATCAGATCCACGGCTGCCTGGAGAGAGGAGACGGGGAATGGGGAATGGGGGGGCCCGCAGTGGGGATTGCCAAGGCCACAAGAACATGTTCGAGGGGATGGAGGTGTTTATTGCCTCGATTGTGGTGATGGTTCCAGGGGAGCATACCTACGTCCAGCTTTATCAAGTGGTGCACTTTGAACATGCGCATTTTACCACATGTCAATTCTGTCTCAACAAAGCTGTTAACAATAATAATAGTAAGAACCGCCCCGCCCCCCGCACACCCCCAGCCCCATCCCCCGCTCCAGGCAGCAGTCTGTCTCTAGAGCTGGCGCTCTCATTTATCTCTTGTTCTATTTTGCAGCAGGGCTGGCTGTGCGTCTGTCCTGGGTAGATGGGATGGCAGCCTGCTCTGCCCTGGGCACGTCACCTCGTTTGGCCCTCCTGTTCATCAGTCCTCATCGGGCAGGTCCTATTTGATTATGACCATTTGCATGTGGTATGGAGAAGTTAAGGGATCTACTCAAGGTCACATGGGTGGGACAGGACAGGAGGGTGGAGTCCACACTCTTCCCCACTCACCTGACAACAGACCCCTCAAGAATGGGGACAAAGGGAGCAAACCAATCACTTCTAAAATCTTTGGTCCGGGTCTAAGAGTCAGGCAGTCCTGTAGATTTCCCCTTCTCTGAAGAGGTTAAACCAGACCTCGAAGAGTCCCTCCAGTTCTGGTGTCCAGTGAGTCAGTGAAGTAAAGGGCCTGCCACTCACGTGGCCTTCTTTGTCTGCATTTTAGAGACAGACCTGGTCCTGACATTCACCCAGCCTATGACCTTGAGCAGTTCACCTCACTGGGCCTCTATCTGGAGGATGGCAACAATTGCACCTAATTTTTAGGGTTTTAAAAGAGGGTTCAGTGAGTTAAGAGATATAAAAGGGATTTAGACTGATGCACCCTAAGGAAAGTTTAATTGTCTCGGTATTTCATAGCTCATCACCTGCCCCAAATGGATCTATTTTTTTTAAAAAAGATTTTATTTATTTATTTTTAGAGGGAGGAGAAGGGAGGGAGAAAGAGAGGGAGAGAAACATCAACGTGAGAGAGAAACATTAGTTGGTTGCCCCTCCTACGCACCCTGACTGGGGACTGAACCTGCAACCAGGCATGTGCCCTGACAGTGTATTGAATCGGAGACCTTTCGCTTTGTGGGATGACGCCCAACCAACTGAGCCACACTGATCAGGGAAAATGGAATTTATTTAAAAAAAATATTGTGATAAAATATACACAACATAAAATTTGCCATTTTCATCCTCTTTAAGTGTACAGTGCAGTGGCACTGAGGACGTTCACAGTGTTGTATGACACTATTCATTTCCAGACATTTTTATCATCTGAACAGAAACTCTAAACCTCGTACCCAGCAAACAGCATCTCCCCACTTCCCCGCCGCCCCACCCCAGCCCCTCTGTTGGGAGTAGCTGCTTTTCTACTCTGGTGTCCATGCGTCTGCCTGTACAAGGCACCTCATATAGGTGGACCTGTACACACCCAAATGGAGTCTTCAGGCCCACTTTAATTCCCACCTTTTGTTTGTTTATTTGTTTGTTTGTTTGTTTTGGGGCACAGAGGTGGGAGGAGATGGAACTTTGGAGACAACCTTGTAGCTCGTGGAGCCCCTGGTTTCTGGGGTGGAAGGTGGGGTGGCGGGGAGTCCTGTGCTGGGACACGCCCCGGGCTCTCGGTGAGTGTGGACTAGCGTCCACTCCTGGTCAATGGCTGTGGTTGTGCGGAGACTGTTTCTGGGCCTCCTGCTGGATGGGTCCTGAGGCTTCCTAATCACATTTAGCAGATGCCTCAGGAGCTCTGCAAATGATTGATTTGGATTTCACTGAATGATCTTAAAAGTTATTTCAAGTTAACAAGCTGATTGTGCAGACCGTGCAGGTCTTACAATGGAAAGGGTCCTAACATCTCTGTTTAATTAAAGAGAATCCTAAGATTGCAAAAGTGGTTGGGAAACGTCTACTGTTTGCAATAACCTCTCTGTGTGATTAGAGGCTTCCTATAAAGTGTGGAAATTAATTGGCCGTTGAGGTGGAATGCCTGTGGCATACTGTATTTTCCAAAGATGACTATAATAACATCTCCATCCCACATGTTCTTCTTATAATGTGACTGTTATGGGTTGAATTGTGTCCCCTCCCCACCAAATTCATACGTTCAAGTCCTAACCCCAGGACCTCAGAATGTGGCCTTATTTGGAAATAGGGGCACTGCAGATGTATTGGGTTGGTCAAAAAGTCCATTTAGTTTTTCCAAAGATACAGTTTTCATTTTCACCAATGACTTTATTGATTTGGATATTTTGAGTATGTCGGCTATCTCCTGCTATTGGCTTTGAGTAGATAGAGGCCAGGGGTGCTGCTAAACATCTTTCAATGTTCCCATTGACAGCCCCACAGCAAAGAATTATTTGGCCAAAATGTCAATAGTACCAAGAAACTTCGCGAACCACTTTTGACACATTCGATCAGTCACAGCACCTTCTCCATACACTGTACAAATCTTTTTATGCATTTCAGTGCATTTTTGCCTTTCTTGAAATAATAAGCACAATACACTGAAAATGTTGCGTATTTTCTTCCATCTTCAATATTAAAATGGCTGCATAAAAATTCACCAATTTTGATAAGTTCTTAAAAAATGCACGCTGATGTGATAGCTGTCACAACACAATCTAACAAAATGTGTCAAATGAAGTTACAACTGCTAGAGACATCATATGGAAAAAAACTAAATGAATTTTTTGGCCAACCCAATAATTGGCTAAGTTGAGGTCGTACTGGAGGAGCGTGGGTCCCTAATCCGATATGACTGGTGTCCTTAGAAAGGGGGAAATTTGGACACGCAGGGAGAATACCATGAGAGGATGAAGGCAGAGGTCCAGGTGATGTGTCCACAAGCCGAGAATCAGCAAAGCCTGCTGCAGCCCACCGGAAGCTAGGGAGGGAGGCATGCACTCATCCTCTCCCGCAGCCCCAAGGAGGCACCATCACTGCAGACACCTTGATCTTGGACTCCTGGCCTCCAGAACTGTGAGACAATACAATTCTGTTGTCTGAGCCACCAGTCTGTGGTATTTTATTATGGCAGCCCTACAAACAAATGCAGTGACCTGTACACCACTCTCATTCAGAGATGAGGTCTGCGGCCCTCCCCTTGAAATTGGGTGACTTTTGTGACTGCTTGGACGAGTGAAATGCAGCATAAGGGACACCCCGTGACTCCTGAGGCCAGACCTGGAAGGCATTACAGTGTCTGCCTTGCTGGTTGGGAGATTTGCATTTACAAGGCAAGCAGCCTGACTGCCTAGTCTCCTGTGGCTTTGGGGTGTGGAGAAGGCCACTGGACCTCTGTGTATAGGGGTGGGGTGGGGTGTAGGAGCAGGGAAGCAGCCTGGGGCTGGTGCTAACATGGGGAACCCCGCAAGGCAAGAGTGGGCTTTTGCTCTTTGAAAGCCTTGGTGAGTCCACTGAGAGTCCAGAAAGGCATCTGACGTTAGGTGACTGGTTCTCTTTCCCTCTGGGACACCAGATACTTGTAGACAATCCAAACTGAAGAAGGGTCAGGGAATGGGAGGACTCCAAATGATGTATTCCAAGAAACATCCCCAGGCTAAGTCCCCCCAAACTGAGGGTTACATGTTCCCCACGTCACAGCACCTTCACTGGAGAGCTGTCACTTACCCTCCGAGTGGCTTTGTCTTGAGTCCCTGCTCTGTGCCAAGCACCTTACCTGCATCATCTCATTCAGTTTTTGCATGACTCTGCCAACCAGCTTTTATCGTCTTTCTACTCTGTCATTCACATCTCAGCAGGGGCTGGTTAACCAAATCAATCCTATAAGCAAATCTCGTAGCAGCACCGTTAACATCTAGGCAGAACAGGATTTACTGGTAACCACTGTGGAGACAGGCCAGCCCCTGGAATGAAGAAGTGACTGCCGCCAGAGTTTAGGTGGGCTGTAAAACGTTGTTAGGTGGGCTGTAAAATGTTGAAATCTGCTAAGCTCTGGAATGGAAATCTTTCAATGTAGATTAGGCCTTGATTCAGGGAGGTGGTGGGAGAGTGGTACCTGTGGTTCCCTTGGCAACCGCCTTCTGATTGGAAGGAGCCAGAGTGCAGGGAAGGGAGGGTCTGGGAAGGCCTGTGTGATGTGCCCATAAGTGGGCAGGAAACAGTTAAAAGAAGCCACCCAGTAAAAGATCTGGAGGCACAGAGTTTTCTTTTCATCAGCCTGCTAAGGTTTTGGGAGGGACTACTGACACCAGAGAAGTAGCATGAAATGGCTGCTTCTGAGAAGCCCCTTGGTTACTGCATTTTTGTTGTATATAAAGTGCACTTTTTTTGCCCAAATTTTTGAGAGAAAAGTAAGGATGTGCATTTACATGGGTGGTACTAATTCCGTATCTATATAAATGTTTTTAACTCTTTTATTTATGCTTATGCATTAAAAGTGTAACTCTAAAAAGCAATAACAATATCTGTACGCAAAATAATACCCTGGAATATGATAATTGGATTTGTTTCTAAATATAAATGAATAAATAATTGAATTTAAAACTTGAAAGATTCTTTCCCTGAAAGTTTGAGCCAAAAATGTGGGTGCGTATTATACACGGCAAAATATGTAGAAAGAAAGCTCTACATATTTTCTCTCTCCACTGAAAGCTTAGATGTCTTCCAAGTCCCCGCTTCTGCAGCATAATGAGCAAAGAAGTTGGACAAAGTGTCCCCAAGAGTTTCCAGAAGCCGCACATATTTAAGCAGAGAATTCTGAGCAGAAGCACAGCCTGAGCATTTACATGAACACCTCTCTTAGGAGCAGGAAGAATAAAGGAGACAGGGCTACAGAAATACCAGGGGTGAAGACTTCACCTGAAGTCCTACCTCTGATCTAATGTTGGTAGAGAGCCTGAGAATTTGCATCAGCCCTGATTCAGACCATCTAGTCTGAGTCACAGGGATACGGGCAAAGGCGCATGCAATGCTCGCTTTGTTCCAGGCTCCCTTTGTTCCGGGCACCTCTAAGGTTTTTGTGCATGTGTGCTCATGTTAATCCTTAGAACAATCATACAAGGTGAGTTCTAGCATGATCCCACTTTACAGGTGGGAAAACTGAGGCACAGAGGAAATGACCACAGGCATACAGCTGGGATTCCAACCCAGGCTGCTTCAGAGTGGACAGTACGGGATAGAGAGGCGGATCTGCTGGAGAAGCAGGACCAGGGGCAAGAGAGGTGAGACCCTGGACAGCACTAAGCCAGGGACACTCTCCTCAGCCACGTCTAAGCCTGCTTATAGACGGCCTTTGTTCCAGCAGACCCCAGCAGCCAGAGGTGCCCCTCCCTCCTCAGGGTGCCTCTGGGCCTGTTCTAAAACAGGATGAGTGCCTTTAAAACACAGGGAGACGATGGCACTCCCCTCTGGGAAAACATGCCTTGCTGAAGGGTAAAGTACAGACTCCTTGGCCTGTCATCCGAAGCCTTCCCTATCGGACCCCTTCTTTTTGCGTCATTCCTTACTGCATTCCTGATCTTCAAAAGCCCACATTCCCCAAGTGCCCCCCCCCAACCCTGCAAAGTCAAGCATGGCTCCTCAGCTCCCTGGTGGTTGTTCTCACCAGGGGAAGCCACCCCTGCGGTGGATTGTCCTTACAGAGAAGCACATCTCCTCCGGGGCTCCATCGGAGAATCACAGATAAAACCAACACCAGAACGTAAAGATGCAATAACCATAAACTTCAACCATAACTTTAAAACAAGAAAACAAGTGCTGAGTTCTAGGAAAGAAGTGCATGTACGTTAATTATACGGCAGACCCTCATGTCCTATAAAGGGTGCGTAGCATCAAAAACTGAGCTGCGCCATAAACTGGATATAAAATAAATGCACTGGGAGGCAGAATGGCGCAGAGGAAAGTCCAATCCCTCCTCTGCCACCCCTGGTTGTGTGACTTTGGGCAAATACACCTCTCTAAGCCTTAGTCTCCTCAACGGTAAAGAGGAAATAATGATAACAACAGTGTCCAGGACATGATGGTGTCGTGAGAGTTAAAAGACGATGTGTGTACGGCTCCAGGTAGAATCCTTTGTCTTACCCTCTCTGACCAGCAGGAGATATTAAATAACAAGTAACAGCAACCTTCCTTCCTTTCCGAGTTCTCTAGCTGAGAAGCTGGATCAGAGGTCACCCCTCTCTGTGTGACATGCAAACCCTTTCCATGTTCTCTGAGATGCTCAGACTCTCTCTGTGCACTTACAGACACAGAGCCTTTTGGGGGGCTCAGACGGAGGATCCTCTGGGTGCGGTTCTTGGCCCACATAGGGCCTCCTGATAGGCTGGGGACTGATATAAAAATCTAAGTTCTTGGTTTTATTTGTTTTGCTTTTCTTGTTTAAAAAGACAAATGCTATGGAAAAGACTACAGATTTCTGTTTTTGTATAACACTGAGGGTTACTTACTGAGTGAGTTATTAAAAGTTACCAAAAATCATTATTAAAAAAATTTGATTCACTCATTTTAAAATAAACACCCTGTTCCCCAAAACAAAACGAAACAAAAAGATTAAGTGGTGAAGCCCATTAAATTTCTTGATCTTTTTACTTAAAAAAATAAAAATGAAACAATTTTATTGAGATATAACTTATACACCATATAATTTACTCAAAGTGTACAATTCAATGGTTTTTAGTATATTCACAGCTATCAAAATCATTATTTTATTTTCCTCCAGTTTTTAATAGCATAGAACTTCCCTACCCCCGTGCTCCCTCTGGAACCTGGTCACAGGTCCGGAGTTAAGCCTTGGGTCTTTCACCTCCGCTAAATGACTGTATGTTAAAGAGACGCTGCCTTTTCAGATCCTTTGCCTTGGAGCTGTTTTGAAAAGTAGCTTGCATTCCCCACTTCAGCCACTAGGTGTCAGGCCGAAGGATTGGCAGTCTTGTCCCTTGAGGACCTCTGCTGCATGCAAGGTTTGACACCAATGCAGTGGGGAGAGTGGTGGAGAATAAAAAGGAAGAAATAGAAATGAGGTCTCATGGAGTAAGTAGAGCTTTGAAATTTTCTATGTTTACTTGGCCTGGCTTGGAATATTGCTTCACATTTGGTCAGGTATTTGGCCAAAAAAAAAAAAAAAATCCCTTTTAAAAATCTCCTTTCTCTCAACCTTATTCCTTTATTTCAACATTTTTTAAATTTTAACAATATTTTAAAATTACATTTGACATTCCATGTTATATTAGCTTCAGATGAACAGCATAGTGGTTAGCCATTTATATACTTACCAAGTGATTCCACGATAAGCCTAGTAGTACCCACCTGGCACCATGCACTTTATTACAGTATCACTGACCGCATTCCCTACACTGTACTTTCCGTCTCCCTATTCCAACATGTTGTGAGGGCTGCTCTGTGTTGGGAACTGCGCTGGAAGTGGAGGACACAGAGATGAATAAGGCACAGCCCATCCTTTCCTTCAGGGAGCTCATACTATAGGGCGGAGGGGCATTACAGATAGTTCAGCATCTCACAGACGACAAACACCATGGGAGTGGAGAGCACATGATGTAGCAAGGGTCAGGGAGGGCCTGTCGTATAAAAATAATGACAAAAGGCAGCAATAACAACATTCCTGACCTGTGAGGGGGGATTTACATAATACAAATGCTTTCATAGACAGGTTTTATTTATTATTTAAATCATATTTATTGAGCACTATGCTAGACAATGAGGGTACAGTGGTGAAAAATTAATGTGGATGCTATTATTTATACTTAGCATATTCCAGACACTGTGCTTGGCTTTTTATATTCATTATCACATTCAGTTTTCCAATAAATCCTACAAGGAAGGATCTATTAGGCTCATTTTCCAGATGAAAAACACGAGGTGCAGAAAGACCTAATAACTTCCTGAAGATCTGAAAATATGAGTAAAAAGCAAGAGAAAGTAGTGGAGTAAGATTCAGACTCATGTAGTGTGACTCACACCAGAAAGTGAACCAGGTCTGACCCACTCAAGAACTCACACATCTAATCACTGTGTACCCTGTCTCAGATGTTCCCCTGTCCCAGATGTTGCCCTTAGATAGCTTTTAATCTAGCGAGCACCATGCCAACATTTTATCCTTATGCAAACCATGTGAGGCAGGAAGAAAGAGCTGTTCCTACAGCCACTTTGCAGGTAGGAACACTGAAGATCAAGTAGGGAAAGAATATTCTTTCCAACAGGGGGAGTTAGAATAACAGATCATCCATAGGCAAAAAAACAAAAACAAAAACAACCCCCAAAACTTTGATTCATAACTCTCAAGAAAATGCACTCAAGATGGATCACTGAAGTAAATGTAAAATCTCAAACTATAGAATTGCTAGAAGGAATCAGCAGAAAGTTTTTGTGACCTCAGATCAGGCAAAGATATCTAGATAAGATACCAAAAGCATATCTATAAAAAACATATTAATAAGTTGGACTTCATCAAAATTAAAACTTTGGCTCTTGAAAAGATGCTGTTAAGTGAATGAAAACACAAGTCACAGACTTGAAGAAAACATTTTCGCAGTATGTATCTGATAAAGGGCTAGTGTCCAGAATATATAAAGATTTCTCAAAACTCAATAATAAGAAAACAAATAGCCCAATTAAAAATAGGCAAAAGATTTAAAAGGGCACTTCACCAAAGTAGGTATATAGATAACAAATATGCATATAAAAGGTGTACAACATCATTAATTATTCAGAAAATATAAATTAAAACTACAGTGAAATATCACTTGACACCTACTAGAATGGCTAAAATTAAAAAGACCCACCATACCAAGTATGGCAAGGTTGTGAAGGAACTGGAACTCTCAGACACTTCTAGTAGTGATGCAAAAAGGATAAACCACTTTGAAAAGGAGTTTGGCAGTTTCTTAAAACGTTAAACATGCCCTAGCTAGGTAGTTCATCTGGTTAGAGAGTGTTCCCAATGCACCAAAGTTGTGGGTTCAATCCTTAGTCAGGGTACTTACAAGAATCAACTGATAAATGCATAACCATCTCGGGTTATGTTCCATCTTGGGTGGAATAGCAGGTCAATGTGCTTTTTCTGCTCTTTCTCTGAAATCAATCAATAAAAAAAATAGCTAGACACGTATCTACCAAACGATCTTCCATTTCATTCCTAAGTATTTACCCAAGAGGACAGTGTAGGATCTGTTCCTACAAATACTTGTATATGCTTTCCTAGTTCAAAACTAGAAAACCCCAAGCTGGCGAAGGACAAGTAAACTGTGGTACATCCATGTGATGGAACAATGCTAAGCAGTCAAAAAGAATGAACTAGTGGTACATACATTGCATTGGTGAATCTCAAAAACAATCTTGCTAAATGAAAGAAGTGACCCAAAACAGTACACACTGTATGATTTCATTTTTATAAATTTCTAGAAAATGTAAGCTTATCTGTGGTGACAGAAAGCAGATAAATGGTTTCCTAGGAATTGAAGGAGGGGAGAACAGTGGGAGGGTTTGCAAAGAAATTTTTGGGGGTGATGGTTATGTTCACTATCTTGGTTTTGATGATATTTCTATGAGTGTGTATACATAGGTGAAAACTTACCAAACTACACGTTTTAAATATCTGCGGTTTATTGTATAGCAATCAGACCTAAACAGAATTGCTAAAAAAAGTCAACAGCCAAAAACGCCCCCCCCAAAACAAAAAACCACCCAAATAATTTAATTGGAAAAAACAAAGATTTGAACAGACATCCCAGTATAGAAGCTGTACAGATGGCATACCAACACAAGAAAAGATGCTCAACATAATTAGACATTAGGGAAATTCAAATTAAAACCAAAATTATACACCCCTATTACAATGACTAACAAAACAAAGTGGAACAAAATCTAACAACAAATGCTGATGAGTCTGTGGAGCAACTGGAGTTCTCAAACATTACTTGTGGGAGTGAAAATGGTGCAGCCACTCAGGAAAACAGTTTGGCAGATTATTATAAAATTAAATGGGCACTTACTATATGATCCAGCTATCCCATTCCTGGGTATTTAGAGAAATGAAAATTTATGTTCACACAAATATCTGCTCACAAATAACAGTTCTATTCATGATTGCCAATGGAATGGGAACATTTCCCCAAATCCTGTAATGTGTGAATGGATAAAAAGATTGTAGTAATCCATATAATAGAATACTACTCAGCAATGCAAATGAATGAACTATTGATTCAGGCTGTAGTGTGGATGAATCTCAAAGGCATTATGCTGAGTGAAACAAGCCTTTTCTAAAAAGTTATATGCTGTATAGTTCTGTTTACATGCCATTCTGGAAAAACTCTAGGTAGAGAGAGTGGATCATTGGTTTGACTACAAAACGGCAACAGGAGGGTGTTTTCTGGGTGGATGAGACTGTTTTGTGTCCCAGTTGTGGTGGAAGCTACATGAATCTACACACATGATGTTGAAGTCCATAGAACGGTACAACAAAAAGAAAGTCAACTTTACTGGGTTTAAGTAAAAAAAAAAAAATCGATGGGATGTAGTACTCAGCAAGAGATTTTTAGCATTAAGTGCTCTTATTAGAAAAGAAGGACTAAAGATTCATAGGCTAGAGCAGGTTTCTCCATCTCACCAGCTCTGACATTTTGGCCTAGAAATTCTTTGTTGGCAGGGGTTGGGGAGGGGCTTGGTATATTGTAGGGTGTTTAGCAGCACCCCTGGCTGCTACCCACAAGATGCCAGTGTCATCCTCCCCCGAGTTGTGACAACCTAAAAATGTCTCCAGATACTGCTAAATGCCCCCTACAATGCAAAACTGCCCCTGGTTCAGAACCCCGGAAGCAATATCCAACCTAAGGATTTAAAAACAAAGAACAAAAATTATCCAAGGAAGTAGAAGATAGGAAATATTAAAAACATGAGCAAACATTTATGAAATGGAAATAAAATCTGTAGCAAAAAGATCCAACTCAGCCAAAAGTTTTTTCTTCGACAAAACTAATAAAATTGGAAAATCTCTGGTGAATTGATCAAGAAAAAGAGAAGACGGAGACAGCAATGTAAGAAATGTAAAAGGCCACATATTTATAGATGTTGCAGAGATTTAAAAGATGAGAAGTTACAATGAACAGGCTATGTCAACACTTGGGGAAGTTAAATGAAATGAAAATGTTTCTAGAGAAATAAAAACTACAAACTGAATCAAGAAGAAGTATAAAACTTGAACAGTACTGTAATTATTACACACGTTGAATTAAAAATATACCCTAAAGAAAACACCAGAACCTCTCAAATGATTTTACTGGTGAATTTCACCAAACATTCAAAAACAGGCATTTTCAATCTGACACACACCATCCCATAAGGCAGGAAAAGAGGGTGTGTGCCCCAACCCACTCTGAAGGCTAGAACACGAAATACTGGCCTAAATACTAGGCGTAATTCTAAACCTTGACAAAGACAGTGTGCAAAATGAAAATTACAGACTAATTTCACTCAAGAACATGGATAAAGAATTTTAAAACAAAGATCAGTCAACGAATCTCACGATGTAGAGAAGTGAAAATATGCCATGATCTAGTTTCCTCAGAGCATGTAAAACTGAGTAAACATTCGCACATTAAAAATTAATGTGATTCTCTACATAACAAAATAAAGGAAAAGGTAATATAATAATTTTAGTAGATGTGAAATTTAATAAAGTTCGACATCCACTTACGATTTTTGAAAAAATTTTTGCCGACCAGAAATAGATTGAAATGTCCTACCAAAACCTGCCACCAAATATCAGATTTAAAAGTAAAACATTGAAGGCATTGCCTTTAATCTGAGAAACAAGACAAGGATGTCTGCTACTGCCTTCAGCGGCTCACCAAAGGCCCTAGCCAATAAAACATGGCAAATAAAGAGAAAATAAGAAATAAGAATTGGGAAGAAAAATCATACTGTTATTATTTTGAGATGACATGATTATAAAAAACATAGAAACCTCCAAAGAATATGCAGATTCACAGTTAGAATTCAAAGAAGAGTTTATCAAGGTCACTGGATGTAAAACTAATACAAAAAGTTAATTGCATTTTCTACATCAACAATGAACAGTAAAATTATACTTAAAAATAGATACCAGGATTTGTCTTGAATTTCTGGTCAAGATGGCAGTGTAGGTAAATATGGTCCTTGCATTCTCCTACAACCATGTCAGAATTACATCTGAACCATGGAACAACCATCATTCAGAACCACCTGAAATCTGGCTGAATGGAATCCTACAACTAAGGCTATAAAGAAGAAGCCCCGTGGAGACTGGTAGGAGGGGTGCAGACATGGAATGGGCAGGTCCTACCCACGCGTGGTGGATAAAAATTGGGAGGGGTATCTCAGCTGCAGAGGTTTCCCCTGAGGAGTGAGGGGTCCCAGCCCCACACCAGGACCCCCTCCCCAGGATTCCAGTGCCAGGAAGAGAAGTCCCCACGACTCTGGCTGTAAAAACCAGTGGAGACTGTGGCTAAAACAGAGGTTTTCAGGAGTCCCAGGCAGTTCCTCCCAAAGGGACCCACACACGGACTTTCTTGGACTGACTTCCTCGGAGCTCCAGCCCAGGCTGCAGCTCGAAAGGCACCAGAGAAACACAGAGAGGAACTGAATTGTCTGGCATCAGGACGAGAGCTGGGGGGGCAGCTTTCTCCTGAACGGAAGTGATTAAATAACAGTATGCAGAGTTCATGGATTGGGAGGCAACAGGTAAAACTATCAGCTCTCTCAAATTGATCTATAGATTCTATGAAATTCCAGTTAAAATCCAATAGGTTTCTCTTTCAAAGATACTGCCAAGCTGATCCTAAAGTATAAACGGAAGAAATAAGGGCCAAAAATAACCAAATTACTGCCAGAGAAGAATAAGTTGGAGAGCTAATCTTATCGAATATCATTATAGCACCATAGTAATTAAGACAGTGTAGCCTTGGCTTAGGAATAGACAGATAAGCCAGTGGAAGAAACTAGAATTCTCAGAACAAACACACAAATGGAGACTTCATTTATGACACAGTTGATACTGCAGTTCAGGAAAGAAAGACTCAGTCAAAAAGTCGTGCTGGGTAAATTGATTATTTGTACCAAAAAAGTTAGACCAATACCTCACACCATATATAAAAATCAATTTCAGGTTGATTAAATATTTAAATATAAAAGGCAATATTGTAATACTTTTTGATGATGATGAAGAAGATGATGATAAGGACTGGCACATAATACCATGAGCCAAACAGTGTTCTTTATGCATATTAATTTATTTAGTTTACAGAACAGCTATGTGATGTAGGTACTAATATCATTTCCATTTGAGGATGATTATATTGAGGCACAGAGAGGTTAAGCAACTTGTTCAAGGTTTCATTGCTAGGATTTGAACCAAGGCATTTTGACTGGGGAGTCCGTGTTCTTAAATACTGTAGTACCATAGTATTAGTGGCTCAGTTTCTTGGAGCAAAATCCTGAAAAACCAAAAGGTTATGGGTTCGATTCCCAGTTGGGTCATGTACCTGGATTGCAGGTTTGGTCCCTGGTTAGAGCACATATGAGAAGGAACTGATTGCTGTTTTTCTCTTACATTGATGTTTTGCTTTTTCTCTCTCTCCCTCCCCTCCCCTTTCTCAAGCATATCCTCAGATGAGGATTAAAAAAACAAAACAAAACAACTATAGTCATAGGAGAAGTGTAGGAGGATGTCTTTATGACCTCAGGGTAGAAAACAATTTCATAAAACCTGAAAATTGTAACCTTAACAAAAAAATGGAATATTTGACCACCTTTAAATTAAGACCTTTGGTTCATCAAAGGACACCCTAACAGAAGTGGGAAGACAAGGCATGAGTTGGAAGAAATTATTTGCAACACACAAAAGTGACAAAAGATTAACATTGAGAATACGTAAAAAAAAAAAAAAAAAACTGCTGCAAATCAGTCAGAGGACGACAAACAACCCAATAGAAAAAAATGGCAAAAGAAATTAAATAGGTACTGAATCAAAGAGGAAAGCTGAATGTCCAAGATAACAATGCTTGTGAAAGAACAATACTAAACGATGTCCATCAACAGTAGAATGGATGAATACTTTTTGATCCATTTGATCCAATTGATCCAATGGAATACTATACAACCATGAAATGAAAAACCATCAGCATGAATGAAACTCAGGATGGTAATGCTGAGTAAAAAAGCAAGTCATAAGATATCGCACAATGAGAGAGACTATTTTCAAACTTCATATCTGACAAAGGACCAGAATTTGGGCAGGCAGAACGAGAATGGGCTCAAAGAGAAACATGCAGAGATTTCAAACTTAGTGACCATGTTTTATTTCTTAATCAGAGGGTGGGCTACATGGGTGATCCTTTTATTGTTATTCTTTATATGGTAGGCATATTTTATAATTTTTTTGTATCAGCTCAGTATTTAATATGACATTTTAGAAAGCCCTTGGTGTGTGTCGGTGTATGCGTGGTGTGTGTATTTCTGTTTGGCAGTGTCTTTTTCTCTCCTGAGCCTGGCAAGCTCTTCCCTGCCACAGGGGCTTTGTGTGTGCTCGCCCTCCTCCAAGGCCTTTCTTTCCCTGGCTCTTTATAGATCTGGTCCCACTTCAGCCCAGACAAGTGAAGTGAAAGCCTCTCACCTCCTCCTTACACATTCTGAAGAGATCTTGTTTGTTGACCCATGGAGCTGTTTCTCCTGACTACAGTGTGAGCTCAGGACTTTTCCTGACTCACTCATCCCAGCCCTAGACATGGATTGACAGACTGAATAGATTTTTGTGCATTTGAGTTTAGGGTTTCAAAAGAAAAACAACCCAAACAAACAGCTACTTGGAAGTTGACCTCCTAAGACTGATGAATTCGGGCACTGACTTGTCCTTTATCAGTGTCGTGGTCAGCTGGGGGTTAAATTGCTTTTAAAATCATTACAGACTTCTGACCCAGGGGTTGTTGTGTAGAATAGCAAAGGGGAATGTCTTTGAAGGACACAGGTAACAGCAAAGAACAAGTTTAAAAGAGTGAAACAAACTGAAGCTAAATAGAGAATGCGTTTAAATTGGGTCTTTCCCCCTGGAGATTATTGCAATTTTAAGGGTAATGCTGCTCCTAAGAAGGTTAGCTTTACTCTTGGCCACCATGGACGTGACAGTGTGTGGGCCCATCATTAATCGGGATAAGGCATTACGACCTGGTGCAGGTTTGTTTGTAAAACGGATTTCTTTGCAGGAAGCACTGACCTGTGGCCTGTGATGTTTGCATTGTGCTTGAGAGCCGGGGATGGCTTGGCAAGGGCCCTTGTGGTTTATAACCGATTTTATTTCCTACAATTGCATTTCGAATGTTGAGGCCCAATCAGTTTGAGTTCTTTACAAGTATAATTTTGTTACCCCTGGAATGGTTTGAATTGAAGTTTTATGGAAGTAAGTTTGCATGCAGTTTGGGTTTTTAAAATTAATTCTTATTGGAAACATTTCATTATTTGAAAATGGATTTGTTTGGTGATAGCAGTCGTGAGGCTGCAACTGCTTGCTCATAAATGGGTTTATTATTGGATTTCCTTGTGCTTCGATTGATAGATGATGGCGAAGACACCTGTAGCACAATGCTCTTTTTTTTGGCAATGATTTTGGGTGCGATTGCCATGGAATACAAAAGTGGGAGACAGAGAAGTAGAGAATTTGGTTCGTGCCTCTCAGTGTAATTGATTTGAATACATTCAGCTAGAATGTGTGCTTATGGGGAATTAAAGGATCAGCAGTTTACAAATGTTCCCATTATAATTGGATCTGAAAAGAAATGATAGAACCTGCTGAGTGATGTGAGGCGATGGGGGAGGTATCTTCTGCCAGGAATCCAACTGCCTGGGGTTTTCTGTAACGTGAAATGGAGTGGGTGTGCTGGGCTGGGTGGGAAGCCACCAACCAACTCCAGGATCAAAATTGTGAAACTAATTATAATAACTGCCACTTATTGAGCATGAATGGTGTGCCAAGCACTTCACTAAGAATTTATCTGTGCTATTTCATTCGCTTTCGTAAGAATCTTCTGCAGCAGGTCATGCTGGGTTGTCGATTGTCTACCTGGCATGATTACCACCTGTTGTCAGGCGTCTTTTTCTTTGCAGAGGAGAAGCTGGGACCTACGTTTCCCAGAATGCCTTTTCCCAGAAGGTTCCTGGTTCTAGTCAATTGAGAGAGATGCTCCTAGGAGATTTGGAAATCAGAGAAGGGGAGGCCATTATTTTCAGGTCATAGTTGCAGGCAAGTACATAGATAGACATGAGGTTGGAAGGATCTTTTAGGTGGATGGGCTTCCTGAGATTCACCTGCAGCCTGAGGGGGTCGGCAGGAGCTACCCTGGGAAAAATACCTGCTGTAGTAAGGTCCTCAATGTGGCTTCCCCAACTGTTGCTTTGCCAGCCCTTCCAACAGCCGTGGAAGTTTCTAATTCTCTTCAGTAAAGCCCCTTTGACTTGGAATATATAAAGTAGCTTCTGTGTTTTTGATTGGACCCTGACTAACACATAGGTGTTATTCTTATTTCTGTTATTCAGATGAACAAACAGATTTAGAGAGGTGAATTGCTTAAGCGTGCACGGAAAATGGCAGACCAGACTCCACGGTTTCTGAACAAAACCTGGAGATCCAGGCACTTGAAATCCACTCACCACCTCATGCATACAAAGCTTGCTCTCTCCCAGAACCCCTGCCCCTGCCACAGATGCTCCTCTTAGAGGCAGTGTCTGCCATTTGCTGGTCCACTTAAACTGCGTGGGAAACAGCCAGCTCTGGTGCTCGTCGTTGTCGGAGACTCAGGCAGCTTCCGGGGGGATTCAAGACTTTGTGGATGAAAACAGGAAATGTATTTTCCTACCTCATTTTCTCATATCAATCGCCATTATAAAGGGCAGATTTTTGCATTAATGATTTTAGGGACATCTAAACTTATTCATAATAAATGGCCACTTGAAGGTTACATAACAGGATATTAATGTTGGTTCCATTAGAGGAAAGGCAGTGGAGTGGGGACTCGGAAAGCTGTAATTTGTAACCTTTGTATCGCACATTTCAATGGCTACAATGCACATGCATTATTTTATAATTTGAAAAGCATCCCATAAAAAGCCTGAAAATAAAATGAAAAGGTATGTCCACTTGGATACAACAGCATGTGGCATGATGTATGTGGGGGTGACACCAAGTTGACAGCAGACATCTGTAATGTCACAGTGTGTTTTAAGTGATGGCACAGGACTTGTATACGGTGGTAAGCAGAAGAGCAGTGGCTCTCGAAGCTTTGTTCAGTTGCATTGTGGATGCTATGTTTAATACGCTTGTTAGATGCCCACGCGGAGCCTGGAGTGTTCGGTTGTATATCTGTGTCTGAAGCTCAGGGAAGACAGTCTGCCTGGTGATAAATATACATTCAGCGTATGAACGTTATCAGTCAGCTTTCATTAGGCTATGTTGCCATTGCAAACGGGCCCAACATCTCAGTGGCTAATAAACAACAGGTGTTTACGTTCCCCTCTCTTTACCTGTTATCTGCAGGTCAGATGTCATGTCTTTGCTCTGCGTGTCTTCTTCATTCTGGCAGCTGGGCTGAAGGAACAGCTCCTGTCTAGGGTTTGTGATTCTTTGGGCAGAACGATGTGATAGCTAGTGCCAGAAGCTTTGTTCAGGTGTGGCACGTGTCACTAATCGGTTTCATCGGAACAGAGGACTGAATACTGTGCACGTGTCGTTCCCTACAACAGTCACATCCGTACCCTTAGGTACCAAGTCCTCCAGCACAGCAGCACTGTATGTGCCCCCCAGGCTGGGCCCATCATGCCCTCAGACAAGTGGCCCTGAAGCATGGCCTTTGGAGTCTGAGATGTGTTTCTCCTCCTGAGCATGTCTTCTCATGTGTGTGGCACATGCGGCCACATCCTTCCCTGCCCAGTCCCCCCACCCCACATACTAGCTGGGGAATCCTTAGGCTGCTTTGACAATCCTCTCTTGGGTCCAGGAGGTCCTCTCCTGCCCAGACCTTGAGCCGCCTCCCATGATCTCTAAGTGATGCCACAGCTGTAGGCTGTAAGATGGGGGAAGGGAAGCGAGGAGGAGAGCAGGCATCCTGATGAAGGAGATAAGGAAAACCATCTGCCGAATTCCCAAAATGGAGGGAGGAAAAGATGGTCTGTTGCCAGGAGAACAATGAAGAGGTAATGACAAATGTGTGATTGTGCTATTGAATGCCATGCCCTTGAGTGTAGACAATGAGAGCCATCAGCAAGGGGAGAGGATGGCTTTTAGGTGGGAGGGGACAGTGGTGGCAGGTAGAAAAGCCATAGAGACAGGGCTTGCAAAGGCAGGCAGAGAGTTGGTGACAGAACAGGGTCACAGAGACACAGAGAAAGCCAGCCTCTGACGAGGGACAGAGGCACAGATGAGGTGGGGTAGAGAGGCAGAGAAGTGGGAGTGTCAGAGCCAAGAAAGCGGCAGGTGGAGGGAGAGTCAGAGACTGTTTCCTCCTGTCTGTTTTCGCTCAGGAGGCTGGGGGCCCTGGCAGATGCTGTGGGGGACGGTCCTGGGTAGGTGTCAGTCAGTGGGCGTTGGTAGGAACAGCTCACTCAGTCAATGTGGGTACATGTAAAGTGTCAGCTGGAAGGCGTCAGTCAGCACATTCCAGTCAATAAGAGCCAGTTGGTAAATATCAGCCAGCAATTCAATGAAGCAATCCAAGAAGCATAGATTGGTCACTCTTGGGGTGCCAGGCATGGTGCTGAGTGTTGGGGGATGGGAAGAGGAGATGAGGCAGAGATCAGGATCTCACACCGCAGGAGAACACATCATCATGAGTGAAATACCGACATTAGTGCTTTGAGGGAAAGCACCGAGGCTAGTGCCTTAGCATGGAGCACCTAGCTGAAGCCACCTCCCAGTGCTCCAGGAAGTAGGTATCAGTATTCCCATTTTACAGGACAGGAAACTGAGGCTCAGATAGGTTAAATTAGTACCAGGGTTTCTTTGCTTCTAGACTTTCTCAAGGTACAGAGCTGTGAGACGGAGGTAAGTATATTTATAAACACATACGTACATGTGTATGTATCTATACCTCTGTACCCACAACTTAAAGTCTGATTCTGAATGAGCATTTGCAAATACTTGAGGAATGAATGAATGTTCCAGAAACACCCAAGGATGAGTACAGGAGGGGAAATTAAGGCAGACATTTCTACAGCTCTAGCTTTGAGTCCAGTCTGATTCTTGTTGCCTTTAGAAAAGGTCCTTGTTGTTCTTCAGCATCTGGACTCTGGAAGGACTGGTTCAGATGGCTCGGGTCATTCTTGCCACTCATCGAGCGGAGAGGAGTGACTGGATATTGGGAGCCTGGTAGCTGGGGTGAGAATTCCCAGAGGGAAGGAGAGCTTGGTGGGGTAGCAGCCTGGGAAGATCAGTCTCAAACATAAGGTAGAGATTGTGTGTCTGAAGCGAGACCGAGGACATTTACAGAAGGAGGAACAAGGGATGGACTGGTACTTGGGGTCTAGGGTTGCCCGGGGCTGCAGGTGTGGGTCCTACAATCTCAGCTGAGGTGGCGGGGTAAGGTTGAGGTTCTGGAGGGACGGGGAGCTTGGGGAGGAAGTTCAGTTCTGTGCTAGCTCCTTTATTTCCTGAAGCCTCTTAAAGAGTTTTCCAAAGCTCCTCCATCTCCAACCACCCATTTCTTTTCATTGGCTTCAACTTGTAAACATAACGTTATGGGTTCCTCTTTGAGGAGTTTTGGCTTTATCTCTTCCATGAGTCATTTTCAGAGGCGGCATTTTCTGTCCTGAAAGTTTTTCTCTCCAGACACTGTCCCCTAGCCTTCTCTGGTGGTGTTTGATGTTTGCCTCCCGGCATTGTTGCCCAGATACTGGAAAGCTGTCCTGTATTGATTCTGCTGGAGCCTCAAGCCTCTGCAAACTGCACAGGGTTCGTCAGTCCTGGGCACCCTGGTGAGGACCCCACAGAACCCGAGCTTGCAAAGTTGGCCCCAGACTCTGTGTTTGGGAGCAAAGAGGCTTTACTTTTGTATTTTTAGTAAAAACTTATTAAGCCCCTAAATTCTCTTCTTTTAGCCTTGCATTCAAGACCCCAAATAACCTGACATTGGATGGATTTTCTAGCCTTGTTTCCCACTAACCCTCCCTCTATGAATCTTAATGTCAATATGCTTGGGGTCTTTATGCCTCTTCACATTTTGATTTTTTCTATTTAAAAAATGTTCATCTATTTATATGTTAATTGGTTGAAGAATATCTTGGTTCTTTTCCTTACCTTTTCCCACCTTCCCCCAGTGAAATCTTGTTTGTTTCACAAATGTCACCTCTCCTGAGGAGTCGTCCCTGATTTTCCTGATTAGCACTAGTCACTCCTTCTGGGCTCCATGGCTCTTTTTTTTTAAACATTTTTGAAAAGATTTTATTTATTTATTTTTAGAGAGAGGAGAAGGGAGGGAGAAAGAGAGGGAGAGAAACATCAGTGTGTGGTGGCCTCTCGCATGCCATCTATTAGGGACCTGGCTTGCAACCCAGGTATGTGCCCTGACTGGGAATTGAACCAGCGACCCTTTGGTTCGCAGGCCAGCACTCAGTCCACTGAGCCACACCAGCCAGGGCTCCATGGCTCTTTTTATGGAAGTGATCACCCCTTGCCCAGGTGCTGTGTGTGGGCTCTTCACTCGCACCAGGTTCTGGGCACCTTCTCCTGTGGACAAGGGCTGCGCACTGATGCATGTCTCCAGCATGAAAAGGCCTGGCACACTGTGGGAAATAATTCAAAAGGATTTCATTTCAGCAAAAAGATCTCCCATGGGTGTCTTTTTCTTCCCATTTTGCCCCAATTTGCTAATGCCCAGTCCTTCACAACTTGTCAGTTAGTTCTTTGCTGTTCAAAGTGTGCTCCAGAGATCATCATCCAGACTAACTGCATCATCCATATCAACTGCATCGCCCACACCAACCGCGCCATCCACAGGGAGTGCGTTAGAAACGCCAGCGTCAGCCTCCACTCTTGATAGGAATCAGAATCTTCATTTTAACAGCTAGAAGTTATGGGGATGTCTCTTCCTGGCACTGGAACCCTGGGATGGGGAGCCTAGTGTGGGGCTGGGACCCCTTGCTCTTCAGGGGGGACCTGTGCAGCAGAAATATCCCTTTGGAGTTTTGTCCACAACCTGTGGGTGTGTGAACAGCCCATGTCGTGTCTCCCCACCTCCTATCACTTTCAACATGTCTTCTTCTTTAAATTCCTAGTTGAGAACTTTCATTCAGCTAGATTTCAAGTGGTTATGAATGATGGTTTTTTTGTAGTGTAGTGTAAGTTTCATTTGGTTGTGGAAGGATGCAAGTATCGCCATTTACTTAGGCTGTCATCTTGACCAGAAATCTGGCCTTTTGATCTCTCAGTTTCTCTTTGTTTAGTTCTTACCTCCACCCTCTATCTTCCTATCTTTCTTCCTCTTGCTGCCTTTCTCTACCCCGAGTCCATCCCTAACTCTTGTTGGAATCCTTAGAGTCTCAGCTTAAATGTCACTTCCTCAGGAAAGCTTTCCCTCCTTCTCCAGATGACATCAGATCCTGGAGTGTTTGCTGTCAGAGATCCCTGTACCTCTTTATGGCAGTTATCTCAGTTTATAATCAAATAACTAATTGCGTAATTAGCTGTTCCATGCTTATCTCTGGCCTCTCACAGATGTAAATGACACATGAACTGAAGCCCCAGCTCCTGGTTAAGCGTTGGCTCAAAGGTGCTCCAACAATGTTTGCTAAATGAGTGAATAAGACTATAAATACACTAGCTCAGGCTACTTGGTCAACCTGTCTTGTTCTTTTCCGGTCCTGGGGATTTCTATCACTACAACTTGAGCTGGGATCCTGGTTACACTGGTATGTTAACCCAACCTGCTGCTCTTCTGACACATCCTGAAGCTGTATGTTCTCAAAGTAAACAAAGAAGTTATTTGGTTCCTAATATAAACTGAATACCATTTCAATTTCCACCTTCCTTTGGCATGGTCTGTGCTTCTGCCCTTGTTAGTTGGATCAGAGAGTTAGCCAAGATATTAACTTCCCACTTCTTCACCTTGTGTTTCATGTATAGGGAGTTGGCACCGTGCAAAAGAAGAGCCCAGCATTTGATCCTAGACTTGGCTCTAGCCATTGACTATGTCACTTGGGTGAGTTCCTCTTTTTTGCCATCTATAGAAAGAGAAGTTGGGTTAGGTTAGGGATGGCAAATATACAGCACACATGCTGTCGTTCCCCTTCCTGTACCTGTGGCAGACAGTATTAATTGATCATTGAATTCTCTATTGCTGACTCCAGACAGAGCCTTAGAATTCTAAGGCAGTGCTCTAGACAGCCACTACCAGTCGATCAGAGCTGGCACTTATGTTGAACTCTGTTTGCCATCTGAGGACCAGATGTTCCCTAAGTTTCTCTCTTCTCAGGTGTTTGAAGATTTTGCTTCCTCTGCTGTTCTCATCAGCTTTCCTAAGAAAAACCTGTCAGTCTGTGCTCAGCTCTCTCAAAAGCCTCCTGTCTCTTGTCCTCCATTACAACTGTGGGAACTACTCTTTGCTAAGCATTTTTGACAATTCCCTTCTCTTCCATGTGTCATGGAAGACAGCTGCCAGTCTCAGAGGTCCCCAAACTGGCCAGAGTGTCAATTAAATTCATTCGAGTATGCTTTGAGCAGTAAATCTTTAATATTAGAAAAAAATGACTTGAGCTCTAATGCCTTCCCCAGACTTTCCGCAAATCTCTCGGGCAATTTTTGTTCTCATGCTTACCTTTTAATTCTGACATTTTCCTTCCCCTGACTTCTCAGTCCTGTGGTTGTTGGCTCCCCTCCTTAGCTGTTCCTCTGTGTCCCATGCAGGACAAAGCCTCTGTTTGCACTCATTCCTCTCCAAGTGTCATCATCACATGGCTGCTGTCATGTGTTAGACTTTTCCTGAAGGCTGGGAGTAATGGGTAGGGGAGGGCAGAGAAGCGGTTTCAGCACAGGATAGCACAGTGCTACTAACACTTTAAACCTGAAGATGAGACATCTTGTTTCTCCAATTCCCACACTGCCCCGGAGATGGCCGCTGTCCGCCTCAGACCCTCAGCCTGTTTGCTGGGTCTACCACCCACTGTGGCCCTTTTTACACACTCTCTAGTTCCCTTTGCCTTCCCAAGAGCTGTATGCCTCCTCTCCTGGACTGTCCAGAAGAATCTGAACCTTTCTTCACCTCTTTGATGTGCCTACATCTTCTAGACCATGCCTTGGGGACAATTACATTTCACTTCAAAGAAGTGCTTCCACATATTTTCCTAAATTAAAAGGCATGTGCTCTGATAGGAATTTTGTCATTCCTCTAGGATGTAAAAGCAGCTATAGTCAGTCCTTATTATGAATGGCCATCACTGTTTCCTTTTGATACCAAAGATGAATAAGATGTATCCTAGCCCTCAAGTTGCCTACAACTGGATGGTGGACATAGACAAGTAAACCATCAGTTACCTTATGAAGTGAGCCGTGCTGGAGAGAGGACCAAGGAAGATGAATGCAGACCCATTTGTAGGAGTGGAGTCAGAAAAAGCTTCCCAATGGATGTGTGCCAGAGGTGAGTCATGAAGGCTCTGTAGGAGTTAGAAGTTAGATTAACAAAGGGTGGAGGAGGAGATAAGGCATTCCAGACAAAGGAAACCGCCTGCGCAAAGGTAGGCGGTCTTGAAAGAGCATTGTGAGGTCAGCAGTTCAATACTCCTCCGGCACACTGAGTAAGGTAAGACCTGGGGCTTGAGAGATGGGCAGGGGCTGGTCTGGGACCTTGGTGGGAACTTCTATAGGCCGTTAATCTGGAGAGTGATATGGCTGTTGTAGGAAGACCATCGGGCAGCCAGTGCTGTGAAAGCTAGATTGGGGCAGAGAGAGAAGGTGGACAGGGAGTCCGGAGAATTATTTTTTGCTAGTCTCTGGGAGGATTAAGGGTCTAATCAAGAGCAGTAGCAGTTCTGATACAGGCAAGTCTTGATCTGAAGGACATTTAGGGAGTGAGTGTGGGTTGGATTGGTTCTGCTTGGGTAGATGTGAGCTTGGTCTCTGCTGTAGAAGAGCTAGAAGTGAACAGCAGTCAGCAATGAAGATGGGAGTGGAGGAAGACTAGAAATCCCAAATCCCCAGGTGATGCCAGGCTCAGCAGCCGTAGCTGTGTCTGGATTCTGGAAACAAAGTACTGACAAACAAACTCAGGGAAGTGCAAGCGACTTCTTCCAAATGATTTGTGTGCCGCTAAAGCCAGATTTATTGGATCCTTAATCAAAGAGATTTAGGTTCTCTCCTCGTACCACAAGACATACGAGTGAAGAAAGAACGGATTCAAATCCATCTCGTTGGCCTTCAGAGTTACTACATCCCATCATCCCATCGTCTCTGATGCGTTATTGGGAAAGGCTTTCCCCTGATTCTGGGTGGTTCTTCCTGTGAAAGGAGGTCAGTTAGTATAACCCTGGATCCCTTTCCACCCCATTTATTTTTACTACTCTGGGGAGAGGGAGTGACTCTTATCTTACCAGCTGGTAAATTTAGGAAGAACAAGGGGGTATGCCTGTGAGATAGCTCTTCTCTCCTGGGAGTAATCTGGCCCAGAGGAGAAGCTGAGGGCTGTACCCACTTTATGTCTTTTTGTTTTTAAATCCTCACTGAAGACATGTTTATTGATCTTGGGGGGGCGGGGGGGGGGAGAGAGAGAGAGAGAGAGAGAGAGAGAGAGAGAGAGAGAGAGAGAGAAATAGAGAGAGAGAGAGAAACACAGAGAGAGAAACATTGGTTGCCTTCCACATATGCCCTGACTGAGGATTAAACGTGCCGCCTTTGTATGTGCCCTGACCGGGAATTGAACCCGAAACCTTTTGTTGTATGGGACAATGCTCCAATCAACTGAGCCACCTGGCCAGGGTACCCCACCCCCTTCCTGGGCTATATGTCTTGATGAACTGGCCTCCCTCACAGAAGTCTGTCCTGGTCAGCATTGCCATGACACTAAACCCACGAATCAGGCTCCATCCCATCCTCTCTCACATTAAGCTACATTTCCCAAGTCAGCCTCTATCAGTGATACTGTCAATATTTTGATCTCCATCTGTTTTATTAAAAAATTTCTTTCAGGGCCAATCCAGAAAGACAGCTGCTACTTGTTGGGAATTGCTTGGAAACCCCAATATTGCAATGGTTGTTAACAACAGAATAGAAATAACACCAATAAGAATAATAATATAAGGAGAGTAATAGAAATAGTTCCCATTTACGGAGATTTTACTATATGCTGACATCGTCGCATGATTACCTAGAAACCCTGGCAACAGCCTGAGGAGGTAGGAGCTATTATTATCTCCACTTGACAGTTAAGGAGACAAACTTAGAGTGACTTGGATGTTGAGCAACATGCTAAGTCACACTTCCAGTCCCTGGTAGAAACCTCCCTCCAGCCAGGACCAAACCGCCAGGCTATATATGGCCTTCAGGAGAGAAAAGGGCCGTAGAGACAATGTCAATAGGGAGGGCTTCCTGGAGAAGGGGCGAACAGAGGCCTTGAGCTAAATCTTGAAGGATACACAGATAAATTCTTCGAGCTGTTACTTCAGCAATTCTGTTTTGTTCTGTTCATTGGCAAGTCCCAGCGGTATGTGCTCAATGACTCTTGGGTGCCTCTCCCTTGAATGTAGATATCATATCATTTGTTTAACTTGCTGAATAAAGTAATTAGTACCTGGGAGCCTGCCTGCCTGGCAGAATATATTGGTGCAGCAAACGAAGTTTATGCCTTCAGGCCGTGCAGTGGAATTTGATTTAATTTGTCTCAAGGTTAGGGAAGACGATGGGGGACTTCAGCATCTCCTTCATCTCCGTCACAGAGTTAATGCTTTGCAAGGGTGGAGGGAGGCGGCACTGGGCCGTTTCAGCACTAATGGGACTCCAGAAGCTTTCCCACTGGAGTCTGACTTGCTTTATGGATGCGGCGAGCAGCAGCCACACTCCCTTCCTGGGAAGATGCTGTCTTTCAGAGTCACAGCGAACAGACCTGTGGGTGTGGCTACAGCCTTTGCCCACAAGACTGTGAGCTCCTCGAGGTGAGGAATTTATTTCATTCATCTGTGTCTCCATCCCAGGTGAGGTATAAGAGGAACTCTGCCTTCCCTCCACCCTGTCCTGTCTCCTCTGAGAGGTGATAGTTCTCACCTTTACCCTAGTCTACCTCTGCTTCATCCGGAGGACATTCTCTCTGCTCACTGCACGTGGCCGGCCCATTCTCTGTGCTTTTCCCCTAGTCCATGCCATTTCTTTTCATCTCCACCTTTCTGAATTCTCTGCACCCTTTCCGTTTCAGTTCTAACCTCCCTTCCTCTGGCCCTTTCTTCCCTGGACTGTTTCAGAAGGTAGAGTGTTGGGAAGACAGCACAGTTTGGATGTTAAAGGCACAGGCTCTGGAGCCAGACCATCTGGGATCAACCCCCAACTGCATTGCTTCTTTGCTGTGTGGTCTTGAGCATGTGACTTAACCTCTCTTTGGCCCAGTTTGCTAGGGGACCCCTAAGGGTTAAACCATCACAATGCTGATTTCTCCCCCATCCTCTGTGCCTCCCAAGGACTCCTCACCTTCAGGATGCTACTGGGGATGTGCGCCTTGTTCTATCATGCCACACCCCCCAACCCCAGCCTTGGTCCACTGGTTCCAGGCACAGCAGGCAGACTGGATCTTCCCTCAAGGGCCTTAACAGTGGTTAATGGATCTCAGTCCACCTGGAATGAAGTGCATGGGGCAGGCTCACCAGCCTGTCTCTTCTCCTGCTCTTGGATCTCCTGGGGGAGCTGAGGTAGGTGTGAGGCTGACTGGTCCCCCTTCCCAATATCCACAGGATGTCCTTGCCCCACTTCAGCTTCCATGGGCTGAGTGCTCTGAGGCAGAGGCTGGCCTTTCCAGATAGAAAAACTGTTTTTTTTTTTTTTTTTTTTTTTTTTTGCAGAGTGGGTGATGAGGGAGAAAGCAATGCTCAGAGATCTTAACCTGATGCCAAGTGCCTTGTCTTCCAAACTCAATGCACTGGAGAGGGCTGTGTGAGGACGATGAGCAGACTCAGGGGCATCAGAGTTGCAGGGGGAAGGAGAGTTAGGGCTGCTTCCAGAGCTATGACTTAGGGAGAAGGGGAGACGGGTTTTTGGCTCAGCAGCAGGATGACTATTCTAGTAGCTAGAGCTGCCCCAAAGTGTCTGGGCTTTGTAAGATTATGAGTTCCCCGTCACTGGAGAGGTTAAGCACAGCCTTATATGGGACCTGCTGTACTGACAGCACTTCTTAAGAGCTTACTGTGTGCTAAGCCCTGAATTAAGCCCTTTATTATCTCATTTAATCCTCACCACAACTTCATAAATGTAGGTGCAATGATCATGTCCCTCATATCATAAATAAGGAAGTTAAAGCCCAGAGGGTTTAGGTGACATACCCAAGTCAGGCAGGATGAGGTTTAGTCCTGGCTTGACCACTTACTGTGTATCACTGAATACATTACTTCTAATTCCTCTAAGCCTCGGTTTCTGCACCTGGAAAACCAGGATCTCAAAGTAAGTGTCCAGCAAATACGAGCTACTCTTAGTCTCAGGCTAAGTCATATTCTCAGGTGAACACAGCTGGCCTCCACATCTTCTTTCTAATCAAGTCGCCAAGGTCCTGGGTTCAGTCAGGCTCCAGTCCCTCCTCTTACCTCAAGTCACAGTCTAGCTATGCCAAGAAACACAAAGAGGGTTCTTCCTTCCTTCTTTCCTACTTTCCTCCTTTCTTTCTTTCTTTCTTTCTTTCTTTCTTTCTTTCTTTCTTTCTTTCTTTCTTTCTCTCTTTCTTCTTTCTCCCCTCTCTCATCCCAGTCTTTTTTTTCATAAAGAGGGTTTTTTTTGCTTTTTTTTTTTTTTAAACCTTGAAGAGTGTTCTTCAGGTTGTTTATTAGATATCCAGAAATGAGGTCCCTTGATCAGAGCAGTTCGGGAAACAATGAGTTAAACAATGGGTCATGGTTATGCAGCATTTCCTAAATTTATTTTATCACGTACATCTCTTCAGCCTTTGATTTCTGGTATTATTGCCCAGGTCTGTTTGCTAATCACTTCTGGGAAAGCTCACGCCTCTCTGCCTATTGATAAGGGGCAGAGAGAGTTAATCATGACAGGAGACTTTCACAGGAGAGTCTACTTGGGTGTGAGCTGTCCCAGTAGAATCATGGAAGCTGCCGGGAGAATGACCTTCCCCAACTTGTGGCCAAGGGTAGGCATGCAAGTGCGTGACATGGATCACTGGGAATTTTTTTATGCTGGTAACAACATGAAAGTAGGAGAAGTGACCGCAGGTACTACGCCCAAGGCCTTAAGTGTTTGGGTTACATATGTCCTCTGGACTGCTCAAGCCTGCCCCTTGTGCTTTAGTTCTGTATCCTATGCACAAACATCTTCCAGGCTCTGTTCCAAGATCTCCTCAGGTTACAAGAATGCCAGGATCATCTAGTCTCTTCTTCACTGCATTCGCGGATCACCAAGAGTCTTACTGGCTGAGATGTATTCTTGAGGGCCTGTGTGTTTATTAATTTTACCAATTCAACACATTTTGTATCTACCAAGAAAACAATAGACAAAATATGCCTAAGCACTTCCCTTTCTTATTATCTAGCCTCATTATTAATCCCTATTATAATACAATACAATACATTTTCTTTTAATCACTGGTCCATTTGGGAATCATGTCTTGAAGATGGCTGGGGAAAAGGGGTTGACGGCTTTGTGGGGTGGATGGTGAAGGGCTCTGTCTCCAGGCTTCAGCTCTGGCTGTGCCGAGGGGTGCTTTATGCGGGGGTTCATCTTCCAGCCCAGGAAGGGTCCAGCTGATGAGTTCTGACCCTGTGGCCTTTAGGCCTTTGGAAAAAGAAAAATGAGCCAGCATCAGCTCCAGTGTAGTAGTTTGCTTCCCTCCTAATCAGTGCCAGGGCCCCAGACACCAGGGCTGTAATTACTTATGCTGTCAAGAGAAGGGAGTTCTTAAAGTGATTTATCATGAAGGTGACAAAATGACAATAGCTCATCACTTAAAACAATGAGCCTGCCAGATGTTGACCACGCAGGTGTGGGCACGTGGGGGTGGCACATCCCCTCTCTGTCTCTGTAGGACTTCCTTGGCCAAGTTAATTAGAGATGAGCACTGCAGGGAGACCTCCTCCAGGGAGAGGCATCCCACGGCATCTATTAGGCACTGGTCAGAGTTGTGCCTCCCATGTGGGCCCTTCCGAGAGGTTTTAAAAACATTTATCCAACTCTTACTATACCAGGTGCTCTGCAGAGTGTTTTGTGTGTATCATCTCATGACAACTGGAATGTGGCAGATATTATCTCTCAGATGTGCTGATAACCCCTGCCGAGGTCCCCATAGCTGGGGCCAGGAGAGCCATACCCAGGATGGGAGTTGATGGTCAGGCTTAATTAAGATTCCAGTGGCAGCAGTGAGCACTGGGGCTCTCTTTGCCCTCGCATTTAACCCCCAAATCATAGGTGTCCCCTGACTCATTACCTCAATGTGGAGGCTGGAATATTCTTTTCTGTTTTTTCTCTGGCCAGTCTCTTGTGCAACAAATTCCCTCTGCATCACAGCCCTATTCTTCCTCTCTTTTCTTAGGGACACCCCTCTCACATGGGCCATACCTTAAAGGGAACTACAGTGCAGTGGTGAGTAACAGCACCACTGCGGTCTGACTGCTGGCACTGTAACCCCAGCTCCACTTGTCAACTGTGGGACTTTGAGAAAGTTACCTAACCTCTTTGTGCCTTGGCTTCCCCATTTGTAGAATAAAGGTCCTAAGAGTATCCACCTTGGGGTTATTGCAAACATGAAGGGAGTTAGTGTGTGTAAAGTGCTTTTCCTTCAATTAATATTTTGAGCACTTACGAAATGGTGCAGTCATATAGAAAACAGTATGGGGACTCCTCAAAGAATTAAAACTAGAGCTATCATATGGTCTAGCAATCTCACTTTTTTTTTTTTTAAATTTTTAGAGAGGGGAAGGGAGGGAGAAAGAATGGGAGAGAAACATCAGTGTGTGGTTGCCTCTCATGTGCCCCCTACTTGGGACCTGGCCTGCAATCCAGGCATGTGCCCTGACTGGGAATCGAACTGGTGACCCTTTGGTTCACAGGCTGGCGCTGAAATCACTGGGCCACCCCAGCCAGGGCAGCAATCTCACTTTGAAAGGATTGAAATCAGGGTCTTGAGAAGACATTTGAACTCCCATGTTCACTGCAGCATTAGCCAAGTTATGAGAACAACCTAAATGTCTATCAATGAATGAATAAATGAAGAAAATGTGGTTTATTCATAAAATGGAATATCATTTGGTCTTTAAAAAGAAGGAAACGTTCAATACGCCACAACATGGATGAAGCAAGAGGTCATTATTCTAAGTGAGATAAGCCAGTGGGCCACTGAAGCACAAATACTGCATGATCCCACTGGTGTGAGGCATCTAGAATAGTCCAGCTCATAAAGAACAGAGAGCAGAATGGTGGTGGCTATGGGCTTGGGAAGGGGAAAGCAGGGAGGTGCTGTTCGGTGGGTACAAAGTGCCAGTTCTGCAAGATGGGTAAGTTCTAGGGAAAGATCTCCTGCACAACACTGCGCCTACAGTTAACCATGCTGGACTGTGCACTTAAAAAATTGGTTGACAGGGTGGTTCTCACGTTAAGTGTTCTCACTACAAAAACACAAACAAACAAACCTTAAAAAAACTCCTGAAGGATGTGAGCAAATGTTTGGAGGTGATGGATGTGTTGATTACATTGTTTTGATGGTTTCATGGGTGCATGCATTTGTGTCCAAACTCATCACATTGTATACATTAAATATGGGCAGTTTTTGCATACTAATCATTCCTCAGTGAAGCTGTTAAAAGCAAACAAAACTAAAAGTAATATAAAAATAAATAAATAGTAAAACAAAACAAAACAAAAAACAATGTTTTGAGCACTAACTCCATGTCGGTGCTGGAACTGCCACCTGGAGCCCCGCGGACACCCTCACACGCAGAGCCTGTGCCCTCAGTGCACTTAGTCTTTTCACGAAGGCAGGCATTAGTCAGATAATCGCACAAATAATTATGTATTTAAAATCTGAATACGTGCTGCAAAAAGGAAACATGGAAACGAGGTGAGCAGATAACAAGGGGGTGCGACCTTGTGTGGGAGACCAGGGTTTCCTAGGAAGTGATGTTTAGGCTGAATGATGAGTAAGGGGTCAGACAAAGGAAAAAAAAAAAGAAGAGAATGTTCCAAGCACAGATGGTTCCGGAGTGATGGGGTGAAAGCAATGCCAATTCAGTAGAAACCGTACTCTGAATTTTGATCTTTTCCTGGGCTAGTGAGATGCAGTACAACACTCCCTTGTGACTCTGGGCAGGGGCAGCGAGCCGCAGCTCCCAGTCAGCTGCACAATCACAAGGGCAAACAATGGATGCTCCACAGTGTGTTCATTATGTTAGATGATTTTGCACAACTGATGGCTAATGTAAGTGTTCTGAGCACATTTAAGGTAGGCTAGACTAAGCTATGTTGTTCAGTAGGCTAGGTGTATTAAATGCATTTTCAACTTAATACTATTTTCCACACGATGGGTTTATTGGGACATAACTCCACAGGAGGTTGAGAAGCATCTGTAAACCAAAGAAAAGGAGAAGAAAAAGCATGTGCAAAGGCCCTGGGATGGGCAGGAGCACACATTTTTGTAGAGCCAATAGGAAGACCCATGTAGACCGATGTGGGGGATGTGCTCATTTCCTGTTTTCTTTCCACCCCTTTCCTCTCCTTTCCCAGAGAGAACAAGTAACTGTTCTTAGTGAGTTTGATAGAAGGAGCTGAGTGTGCTTGGTTTGGCCACCCGCTTTGTCTCCTTTAGGGACCTTCTGCCTGCTGTCCTACTATGCCCTGTAGCTGGATGTGTGAGGCTGTTTGATGCTGAGGGTGGGATTAGGAAGCTCAGTGTTGTCACCTGGGCCACAGTCCCCAGCAGTACACTCTTGATTGTACAGGTGGGGTTTTGATCTCCACCTGCTGGACTCCCTAAGTTCTAATTCAGAGTCCAGTGTGTCTGTTTTGGGGGGACTGGTCAAGGGCCGAGTAGCAGATATTTTTAATAAAACCTCTGTTTTCCCTTCATAGCTGGAGGCTGGGGGTGGAGGAAAGGAGTCTGGGAACCTCTTTACTATTGAGTGCTCCACAAATTCAATTACACTTTTCTCCGCCAGAAAGTTAAACAATTTTAATGGGATACATCAACAACTTAAATGGTATCGCTGTCTTTGCTGGAGGAGGAGAAATTTTGAGCTCTTTCTGGTTTTGCCTCTTTGAGCCTGCCCAGCTTTCATGTTTGGCTTCTGGCCCAGAGCCTGAGATACCCCCCTCCCTCTTTTATCCCCTCTCAGTTGGCAAATTGCCTCAGCTCATCAATCCTTCCATAGCTCATTGTAGAAGGGACACACCTCCCAACTCATTTCATCCTTATGAGAACCTCAAAGGGAGGAATGTTGTCCCATTTTACAGATAAGGTGACTGAAGGTCACACAAGGGAAAGAACTGGCCCAGGGAAGAGAGGACAGTCCAGGATCTGAGCCAAGTCTCTGATTTCAAAGTTGATGCCATCTTCTGGGGACCTTATCATTGTATTAGTCAGGGATCACTCATTACTGGTCTATGAAAAAAAATGGAGGTGCCTCAGAAAGTAAGAGTCAGGGGCTTCAGGAGCCTCAGGCTGGGAACCAGGGACACACTGAGATTTAAGACCTTCTTTTCCTCTCATCTGTTTGTTTCCTTTACTCTCACAGCAGGTAGATGTTTCGTACTTAGGGATAGGGCCACTTACAGCCCCGGTTTCCCATCCTGCCAGTTCCGGAATGACGACTAACCTCCAGCTTAAAGACCCCTTCCAGAGGGGATCCCTTCCAGAAGGGAGCCCTTCCAGGTTGTGAGGTTAGGTCTCCTTGTCTTTCTCCTCCATTGCATTGATCTCAGTTTTTAACTGCGTAACTGTGTGGTTATTTGATTAATGTGTGACTTCTCCATGAGACTCTAAACGCTGTGAGGACAGTGCTGGACACATCCCTGGCACTCCATAGACACTCAATGAAAAACCCAATAAGTGAAGATGAGGGGAAAGGCTTTTCCAGCAGAGGGAGTAACACAGGTGAAGGCCCAGAGGAGAGCAGGAATCTGGCATTCGAAAAGTAGGCAAGTCAGGGGACAAGGCCAAAAGTGAGGAATAAATGGCTAAGACGCTGTCACCCCAGTTAAGGATTTTAGATATTCTTCCAGGTGCATTGAGAGCCTTTTGCAAGGTTGTAAGCAGGGGAGCAACGAGGTAGGATTTGTGTTTTATAGGGATTATTTTGGTTGTAGCAGGCGTGAGACTAGAAACAGGGAAACCAGGAGGAAGGAGTCTATTGCACCAGCCCAGGAGAGGGCCAAGGGTGTCTTGGAACAGAATGGTGGCAATGGTGTTGGAGGGAAATTGACAAATTTGGGGATAGGATGGGCAGGACTTGGTATGGGGGGTGAGTTGAGAAAGGTGTCAAGGAAGATGCTTGGGTTTCTAGCTCAGGCAGCAAAGGGCTGAGGGTTTAATCAGGACTGTGATCAATTGAGGCTAATTTGTAGCAGCAGGGTGGAAACCTGGTTCCCTCTTGACCTCCCACACATCTTAAAGAAGTCCTTTGAGCTTGGGTCCTGATACTGTCCACATTCAAAGGCTTAGGGGTTCTACCCAGTGTCACCCTCAACAGGTGGAATTTGTTCTATTACAGATGGCAGTTTTGGCCCAACTGTCTGTCCACCTGAAGTTCCATCTGAGTCAGCTATAGGAGCTCAGGAAATCTTTGCCAAACTGCAATGCAGAGAAAAACACCTTCATGTGGGAAACTAGAGACAGCACTTTCTTAGGCTGAAAAGCCCACTAAATCAGGACAGGAGGCTTAGGAGTTCTGGAAAGAGCTAGTTTGGTGTGGCTTACTCAATCCCAGATGTGAGCACTGGTGAACACTGGGGCCCCTAGAGTCTTCAGAAAGATTAGCATGAGCCAAAAAGAAAAGTTGGATTTCTTTACCTTCATCTTGAGTGTATTTTAATAGACTCGTGGAATGTAATCCTAGAGGGGTAACACAGGAGGCTGGACTGATTGATAGACAATCATTCAACCATCAAATAGTTGTCCAGTGCTTAGCGTGCAGGGCTCTGGGGTGCCGTGGGTATTGGAAGATCTGGACTTACTACTAGTCTACCAAGTAACCTTGGACAAGCTCTGTCTCATTCTTGGATAGGTATTCATAGAAGCCACACTTTATTGAGTCATTAACATCTTCAAACTGCTGATCACTTTGACCGCTCACAATGGTCCTTTGAGGTAAGTAAGATTATCCCTATTTTACAGATGAGGAAACTGAGTTTGGAGAGATTAAGTTTTATCCAAGGCCACTTGGAAGCTAGACAGAGCTGCAGTTCAAACTTAGTGCTGAAGATCAAGGGTGAGTTTCATGGAGCATTTTGGCAGTGGAGCACCATGAAAGGATTTGAAATGGGAAGATGACATGATCAGACTCTTTAGGGAGGATAGATTGAGCGGTGGAGTGACTAGATAGTAGCGACAGTGGTCCAGGCCCACGATGAGGCTGGAGCGAGGGCAGAGGTCTGGATATGAGCTACATGGCAAGGATGAATCCCTAGAATGTGGGGTCTAAGTGGATGGTGGGGTGGGGGCTTCTGAGGATGTCAGTTGTATGGCAGGATGGTGGAGCCATTGGCAGAGGTAAGGAAGGTGCAGGAAAAACAGGGTTTAGGGGAAGATGAGAGTCCTATGACCTAAAGGTGCCCAGCCAGGCTGCCTGTCCCAGGCAGTGATGTCTGAGAGAGCCCCAGTCTCCTTTGATATGAAAGTCCATATTTCTTTAATGGCTTCTCAGACAGGGGCCATATCTTTTGTTTAGTCTTTAAGAATCATTTGAAATTGTGTGTGAGAGTATGTGTGTGTGTTTATTTCTTAGCTTTTAACTTTGCCAGCTTATGCCTCTTAGATACTAATTACCTCTTGGACTCTGACGATTCTGCTTTCTTAAAACAGTCTCAGCAGGCCCTTCTGTTCGTGAAAGGCCAAGTGGGTGGATGTCTCTGTGCAGAAGGCCTCTGGACAACATTGGCCCTGGGGTAATTAGCCAGGGGGGCCGAAGCTCTGGAGCAGACATGGTGACTCAGGGCTGGCAGCCATAGCATCTCCACCACAGAGCCTTGGTCTCCAGGCAGCAGATGCCTCATCAAACCGCTGAACAAGCTGCCTCCTATGCCCTCAGCCTAAGGAGATGAGACAGGCCGATCATGGAGCCTGCTGGGTCAGGGGCAGAGGAGCCATGAAGACAAGATGGCCTCTGTTCTAGGTAGGCTGACAACCCCACTGGTCCCTTAGTGCTGGAGGGAAAAGAGCATAACGCACAGTTACTGAGCTCCCCACTTCCTGGAATTAATTCTGATTTCCAGAGCCAAGCCTTCTCCCAAGACAGAGCAGGGTTAGTTGGGGTAGGGGTGGGGGTAAGAGTGGGGACTTCAAGAGGTGTGAAAGGTCAGGGCTTGTCCTTTATGGGTGGGGTGCAGGGAGCAGATATATGTGAAAAATGATAAGAGCCGTTCAGCCCTCTTCCCCGCCCCATGCAATGCAGTTTAAATTAATGGTTAAAATATGAGTAGGGCAGGAAAGAGAATTTTACCTCTAGTCATTCAGCTGTGTTTCCTGTAATAAAACATAGATTAACAAGAGAAAAACAAGTTTATTAACATGTTTACCTCACGTCTACATGGAAGATACCCAGGGAAAAATGAATAACTGAGAGTTGGCTGAGAACTCAAGCTTAAACGCCATCTTCAGCTACGAGCGAAAGGGAGAAAATTGTTGGGGAGGACACATTTGGGGTTTGGGGATGACCAGGAAAAGTATACAGTAAAGAAGAGTATGGTTTGTTGTGCTATTTAAGCTGGTGCCTTCTTCACTGATAAGGGTCTAACTTTGTCTGTGGGGATTAACCTTTGTCCTTGCTGGTACAGAGGGGAAGAGGGACACTTTTACAACTTTATGTTCTGTTTTAGGCAAATTAGGGAGGACAGAGAGCTTTTATTGTATCTGCTTCTTCTCAATTGCCTTCAGCTCAAAGAGGCATATTCAAGGGTAGAATATTCTGTTTGGAAGCTTTATCTTTTTGGAATCTGGCACGTTTGCTTAAAATTCCAACTTCCTTTCTTCCTCTCTGTGTGACTGTAGGCAAGCTACTTAACCCCTGTAAAGTTCAATTTATGTAAAATGGGCTCACCCCCCAGAATGGTAGCAATGGCTTGATGAGATTGTATTTGTTTGCTTTGCTGGGGCCGCCATTACAAACCACCACAGACTGGGTGGCTTAAACAAGAGAATGTATTGTCTCACATTTCTGGAGGCTGGAAATCCTGCTGGCAGGATTGGTTCATTCTGATGGAAGAATCTGCTCCAGGCCTCTCTCCTTGGCTTGTAGATGGCCATGTGGCATTCTCCCTGCGTGCATGTCTGTCTCCACATTCGTCTTTTTGTAAGGATACCAGTCATATTGGATTAGGGCCCTTCCTAATGACCTCATTTTAGCTTGCTTACCTCTGTAAAGACCCTGTTTCCAAATAAGATCATCTTCTGAGGTACTCTGGGTTAGGACTTCAACTTACAAATTTTTGGGGGGAGAGGCACACAATTCAACTCATAACAGAGATGTTGCATGTAACACCCTTAGTGCAGAGCACAGAGTAAGCATCATCATCACTGTCACGGCCACAGTCCCTAATCTCCAGCTCCATTTCATGTTCTGTTTTAGCCTGTTCCATAATGCTTCCTGTCATCTTCATTCCCACTTTGACCTCTATCTCCTATCCTTCCTGATTTGTGGATTTAATGGCCACCCCCAAGATAGGAAAGGATCACTGGGGAACGGTGTGACAAAGCTTGGGATTATTGGGTGTGTGGACCACAGGCCCAGGGTGCCAGTATGAGCCTAAGGTCCGGGCTGATAAGCGAAGCCTACCTCTTTATATCTTTGATGGGCTCACTCACCTCAGCTTCTAGAGAAGGTTGTGGGTAATTGTTAAGAGTTTAGACCCTTATATTTAATTACTTCCTGGCTCAAGAATTGGCAAACTACAATGCCCCAATACATATGTTGCCTTACTGGCTATTAGTGTTATCATGGCATGGCTATTAATGTCACTATTATACAACCCACAGCCAAACTCCATAGGCACCATGTGCTCTCAGCTGAGGGTATAGTCAGGGCCAAAGGCCTGAGTGCTCAGTCTGGAGGGTGCAGCTTGGCATCTTTAAACTTATAGCATCTTCCTGCCTGACAAGACCTCTCTGGCTACTCCTGGTTTATATGGACAGGTGTGTGGTCTCTCTCGGGGTTTTATTTCCAGGCTGCCGAGACCTGGATCTCACACCTGCTCCTGTCTGCACCATCTCATTTAACAAGCAGTTATTGAGAACCTGTCATGTGTGTAGAGTCTGGAGCTGGTCATTAGCATCCCTGGAGAGAAAAAACTTCATCCTTGTCTTTAAATTTATCCTCCTCCTTCTACTCCTTATATGACGGGGCACCTGGTAGATGGGGCCTTACAATGTTTGAAGCTGAAAAACCTATTTTTTAATTAATTAATAATTATTATTTTTTTATTGTTGTTCAAGTATGGTTGTCTCCATTTTCCCCCACCACTCCCCCCACCCCACCCCTGCCACCCCACCCATCCCCACCTCCCACCTCTGATCCTACCCCCTTTTGGCTTTGTCCATGTGTCCTCTATACATGTTCCTTGATGACCCTTCCCCTATTTTCCCCCATTATCCTCTCTCCCCCTTGGTCACTGTCAGTTTGTTCTTTATTTCAATGTCTCTGGTTATATTTTGCTTGCTTGCTTGCTTGTTCTGTCGAATCTGGAGAGCATTAGGAAAAACTTCTTTGAAAAATTGTGCACAGTTCCTGTCTTCAAGGGTGGAGACTGGAACTTACCTTTGGGGCAGACTGTCCCTTTGTTCTTGTTTGCACCTTGAGTGGGCCCTTGTGGTTATGCAAATGAGAAGCAAGTGCTCAGTCTGCTTCTTGAAGAAGACCTAAATGCAAGTGCTTCCAATTGAGATGGTAGGTGCACTGCTTAGTAATGTAAATCAGGAGGGCATGCTGGCGGAACCATTCCTCTGCACATCCTTTAGAGAAATGTTTCCTTTCTCATTGTGATCCAGATGGCTGTGCTGGTAAATTGCAGTATTTGTACTAAGATTGTGAGATTCTTTCTCCAGCCTGCTGCTGGAAGGAAAGATGGAACTGGGAAGGCAGAGAACACAAAAGGGAAGTGCAGCCTGATCTTCCCATCACTGCTGGGGGAAGAATGTGGAAAGGGGCTAGGCTGGCCTCAGCCACACAACGTAGCTACACACCGGAAACCCAGACTTTGGAAAATGTGCTGCGGGACTCTTGTGGGCTTGTCTTGTTGGGGACCTGATGGCAGACCTCATACCTGTGGGTGGGTGGGTGGGGGTCAATTTCAGTGGTGTCCCAACTGTTGATTGTTTAGAGTCAGGATTTGAGGACTTGGGAGGCTGATCTGGGCTTGGGCTGATCAGGGAAGGTGGCTCACAGCAGCCGGGCAGAGAGCCAGTCCAGTAAGAAGCTTTGAAATAAGGTTTGGGCCCAGATGTTGACCCCTTCTAGTAGGAGGAGCATCTAAATGATGCTTTACGCCATACTTTTCCATTAGTTCCAGATCTTCAGTAAAGTCTTGCTAAAGTTCTAGCCTGCAGTGATGTAGGCAGTCGGGGTTGGTGGATGGGGGAGGAGATGACCCATTGCACGGAAGGAGCAGCCGAATCCCAAGTGAGGGCATTAGGGGTGGACATCTGGTGGCATCAGGAGAGGTCAGCTGGGCTCAGAGGCCTTGTGACTTCACTGGAGACCATGGCAGCAGCTTGCTCTGGAGCACCAGTCTGGACTTTGGGAAATGCAGAAGGAGCCAGAGGGAAGGTTGAGAGGTTAATTTCCAGCAGTTAGGGGTTGCTTTCCTGGATTAGGCAAAACAGTGGTCTGTCACTCTTCCTCTCTCTGCCTGTTCAACAAAACCGTCTGGAAATGGTCTATATTTCCTTCTGTCTCGGGATATTTCACTGTCACCTTTTCCCTGGTTGATATGCAGGACCTAAGTGAATTTAATTTTTTTTGGCCTATTGATATTGAACATGACAGCACTAAAATAATACCACTTTTTGTAAAAGACTGTCCAGAACAACCCAACCCTGTGGTACTTATGAACGGGTGCTGAAGGTCTCAGATGCCAAGAGTTCACAAGGAGGAGAGAGGAGGGGCAGTCCCAGAACAAGTGTCCCTGAAGTAGGGATCGTGGACATGATGGCAGGTGGCACGCTGGAAATTCTTGTCATGGTGGTGAAATCAAAGATGATGGTGCAGAGTTGCAATGGGAGAGAGAGGCTTTCTTTACTTATCCGGGCATATTCAGAATGTCCACTTTTGAGTTTGCAGGTAACACCTATTTTCTAGGTCCCATGGCAGGTCATTCAGTAAAATCTCCAGGGCTTCCATGAGCCAGACGTCCCAACTGTGTCTGCTGATTGCTGATACCAGGATTGCCCTCCATGGGGGTAGTGGGAGCTGCACTCAGGGCAGGAACTAGCTGTGTGTAGTGAGGCAGCAGATTAGAAGCAAGTCCCCCTGAGCGGGCCTACATAAGAAATGATTGCAGAGGAAAGAGAGAGAAAAGACTCCAAGGAGAAAAACATTCAGTGCATGAACCAATCACCTTGTACACCTTTGGAGCCCTGGAAGCACCATCTCCTTCAAAAAGGGGCTGCATGGATCAAGCAGCACTTTATTTGGACAATTCAGGTCAATGGCTTGCATTCGCATAATGTGGAGCCAGCTGCCTGTTGGTGCATAATGTATGCCAGCTCATATCTGTAGTTGATTTGCATAGGAGGTCTCTGCCGCTGGAGGGGCTTGGTGTTCTCCCCATGACTCAGTGTGGCTCTATTCTAGAAAATCCCTGAAGCATAAAAAAAAAACAGGACTAATGGGCTTCCAGTCACATGGTTTGGAGAGAGCCAGGTAGCCTAGAGCAGAGGTTCTCAAAACTGGCGGAGGCAGCAAACCCCACCCTTCTGAGCTGGGCCGTTTGGATTCCAGGAAGAAGAAAGCCGAGCAGAGCCTGTGGAGAGATTGACAGGTCTCTTCTGCCCACCATACTGCTGTGGGGCTGCTGCTCTCCACATATTTGAACTTGGCTTCTGTATTTGCCATGCCACTGAAATTGCTGATTGCAGTCAACAACACACATGTTGCCCACTGGTTCTTCCTCTTTTCCCATCTTACCCAGCCTCAGCAGTACAGACACTGTTGACCCCTTTCTCCTTGAAACGCTTGGTCCACTCATGCTGGCCAGCTCTCCTCTTCCTTCCCTCACTGCTCCTTCCTAGTCTGCCTTGTTCTCTCCTCCTTGACTCAGCGTCAGAACCCTAGGGACTCCGTGCCCTCTTTTGTTCTTCTTTCTACATTCCTTTAGGTGTCTCATAACATGAAGACGGAACCTACAACTTTTCCTTTGAATGGGAATTGAGTTTTCCAGGGAAGGACATTTAATAAGTTTCATTCAGGAAGTCTCTGTTACCAATAAAGACTTAACAAAGTTAATTAGACTAAACAGCAATTATCATGTCTCTTCATTGTTCAATTATCTGCTGAACTGGTGTTTCCTGATTAATTTTCTGATTAAAATGTATTAAACTGAAAAGACCAGCAAACAGCTCCTGACAGGTTCCTGAAGAAGGAGAGAAGCTGCAGCTGGATCTGCAGGGCAGTGGGCACTTGGGGCCCTGAGGCTGTTTTCACCTTCCCAGCTGGCGGCCAAGGGCCTGTGAGGGGGGCCAGCGAAGGGGAGGTGGCATCCTGTCTACCTGCATCCTCACAGACGCAACCATCAGCATCTGCGCTCAGATTCTTTCTGTTCCCAAACCTGGCATCCCCCTAGATGGGAATGGCATCTTGGCAAAGGGTATCTACTTGTAGGTGCTTTGCAGAAACTGGGTGTCACCCTCCATCTGCCTCACCCCGATCCTTACCCTGCCCAGGGTGTATTATAATCATTTCCTTATAAGTGTCCTTAACTGCCTTCCTAGCAAAACTTCCATCCTGGCAAAAACCCCAGTTCTGGCTAACCCTGTTCAGAAGTCCTCCCAGAATTGACACCTACTCCTCTGAGCATTGCTGAAGAAACCCTTTTAACCCTGCTGACTCACGACCACAAACCTCAGATGGGGATTCAACACTCCCAGCCATGCCACACGCTTCCGCCCCGTGTTCCCTTTCCCACTCTGAGACAGCAGCTTCTCTCTGCTCCAATCCCCAACTGCCCCCTCCCTTCCTCTCTGTCGGCTTGTGACCTTGCCTTATACTTCACTGAGACATAGAAGCAATCAGACAAGAACTTCTGTGTCTTCCCATCACTAAATTGACAAACCTCCTATTGCAATGGAATACGTGTCCCTACTCTTAACAGATGCCAACCCCTCCACTCTGCCCTGGATCCCGTCCTTTCTCACCTTCTCAAGGACTTTGTTCCTGTAAATATCCTCTCGTTCCTGCATCATCAGTTTCTCCCCTCTCAACTGGATCATTCCCATTAGCATGCAAAATGCTCTAGTACCACTCATCTAAAAAAAAAAAAAAAAAAAAGAAAAAGAAAAATTGCCTTCAAACGGCATATATATATGCTATAGTTATTCTGTTGAACGTCTGAAACATTTTGTAAGAATAAGAAAGTAAAACAAAAGTTCCAAGTGCCTTCCCTGGAGCCCGTCCCTGTGTTGCTCATTTTTCTACCATCCTTCACAGCAAAACTTCTCAAAGGAGTTGGTGGATCCACTGTCTTCACTTCCACCCCACCCCTACCCTTCTCTCCACATACTTGAACTTGGCTTCTGTCCTCGCCATGCCACTGAAATTGCTCTGATTGTGGTCAACAACTCATGTGTTGCCCAGTGGTTCTTCCTCTTTTCTCACCTTACCCAGCCTCAGCAGTACAGACGCTGTTGACCCCTTTCTCCTTGAAACACTTGGTCCACTCACACTGGCCAGCTCTCCACCTCCCTCCCTCACTGCTCCTTCCGTCCCAGTCTGCCTTTTTCTCTCCTTGACTCAGCATAGAAATCCTAGGGACTCTGTGCCCTCTTTCTTTCCTCTTTCTACAGTTCTTTAGGTGATCTCATAAGACTTGGCTTTAAGCACCCTGGCTTTAAATCCTTTCCATATGCTGGATGACTCACACGTTGGTGTCTCCAGCCTAGACCTCTCCCTTGAGTTCCACTGTGAATGTCTGACTTGGAACTCAACACTTCCACTTGGATATCTAACAGACACTTCTATCTAATTCCCCCCAACATCCTTCTCATCTCCTGCCACACCTAAACCAAATCCACTCCTCCTCAAGTTTTTCACATCTCAGTAAATGACACCATTGTTTGCCAGACTACTGAGGCTAAAAATGTGTCACCTCTTTTGAGTCCTCTCCTCTTTTCACAACCACATGGAACCAGTGTCACTGGCCTACAAACCAAATCTCTATTCTGGCCACTTCTTTCCATCTCCACTGCTACCATTCTAGGCCAAGTTAGTTCCTGTCTGGACCACGGCGGTTCTTGCCTGGACCAATGTCTTCTAACGTTGGTTTTCTCTCTTATTCCTAGAGAGTCCTTTTTCCACAGAGCAGGGTATCAACGATCTATTGCTATGTAACTAGTCACCCCCAACCTAAGTGGCATAAAACAGTAGTAAGCATTTTGTTTGCTCAAGCATTCTGTGAGTCAGCAATCTGGGCCAGGCTTACCTGGATGATGTTTCTGCAGGGCTCACCTGGGGTCACTCAATCTGCTGCATGCAGTCAGCTGATAGCTCAATTGGGGAGGGTTGGTCCAGGGACCCTCTGTTGGGACAGCTTGTCTCTGCTCTACTTGGTCTCATTCTCCAGCAGGTTTGCCTGGGTTTCTTCACATGGCAGGGTGATTTGTGCCTGGGTCTTAATTTATAAAGGTGATTGGGTGACAACATGGAAAGAAAAATGTGATGTTCCTCACATTACCTCTGGAAACGAGTGCCATAGCACTCGGCGCAGGACCCTGGGGGAGCACCAGCATCACACAGGAAGCAGAAGGAAGTGAGGGGAAGACATAGACCTTTATTGGGATTTCTGTGGGAAGCAAGGCAGGGCAGGTAAACAGTGTAGGACTGGGTAGTCTGAATAATCCTGATGGGCTTTGAGGCACAGAGACTGTCCCAGTTGTTGGTACTTGGCACTGGTTGGTTTCAGGCAGGGGAAATATTGGCCTGGTGTGGGGAGTTAGGTAAAAGAAGTGGTTGGAGTCTAGTGTCAGGATTGGTTGCTTTGCATATGAATGGCAGACTCACCAGACAGGTTGTTTATCGTCTCCGGGGAATTGGCTAGCCCTGGGGCTGGGGAAGGTTCTCCCTTCTCAGCCTGCAAGGCCTCCTAGTGATGCACAAACATCATAAAATATAGAAAGTTTAAAAATGTGACTACTACACAAAGTAGCAAGGGGGTAAGTGTGGAAGCTGTACAGTGTTGTTGTTGAGGTCTAGCTTTGGAACTTCCAAATATCACTTCCACTGCATCCTGTTGATCAAAGTAGGTCATGAGACCTGCTCAGGTTCAAGTGAGTGGAGAAAGAGATTGCCCCTCTTGAGGGGGGAGTGACACTATCACCCAGCAAGGGGATGTACACACAGGGATTGGAGGAAATAGTAGCCACATTTCACAACCTATATTACAAGCAACCAGAGAGACGTTTTAAAAGTAGGAACCAGTGGGCATCACTCTCCTTGTAAAACCATCTGCTGGCTTTCTTCCCACTGCTATTGAAAGAAAACCCATGACCTACCTTCCAGCCCTTCATGATCTGGCCCCTGCTGACCTCTTTAGTCCTCACTCCTACTCTTGGTTCACTGTGCTCTGGGCATGCTGGCCTTCTCCCTATTTCTTGGATGCTTGTAGCTGATTCCAGCCTCAGGATCTTTCCATCTCTCTAGGGTGCTCTTCCACAGAACTTGGCAATTTTGGATCCTTCATGCATCTTTTAGGTCTCGGCTGAAAAACAAGTAACCAGAAAAGCCTTTCTTAACCTGCTAACCAAAATTATCTTTCCCTATCTTTACCACTAAAGTCCCTCCCTAATGCATTACCCTGTATTATTTCCTTAATTATATTTATTAATAATCACATAGTACTTGGGCCAGGCACAATTCTATGCTCTTTATATATATTCACTCATTACGTCCTCACAACCACTCAATGAGGCAGATATTATTAATTTTGTAGATGAGAAAACTGAGGCATGGAAAAATTAAGTGACTTGCCTAAACTGATACATCTTTGTCGTGTTAACTTCTGTTTGAGTCTTTATTTTATTATTATATTTTCACCCCATCATAAGTTTCATAGAAGTAAGACATTAGCTTTCTGATTCAGAGTCTAGAATAGTGTCTACCACGTAGCTGATGTTCCATAAATATTTGTTGAATAAATGAATAAACCTTCTAGTCCAATTTGTTGCCAGATCTGTCTACAAGAATAATGTTTACTTCCTAAACATTTATTAATTTTAATCACCTTTATCTATCTTTCTCCCACATAAGTAAAGATAACTCCTACCTGGTCCTGTGCCATTCTCTTTAGACTCAATCTCGCTTCTTCCAACCCTTGGCAGAGTGAGCAAGCTGAAATAAAGAGTTAGACCACATTCTTCTGCTTAAAAATCTCTCACAGCCTCCAATCATCATCACAACAAACTGCAAACTCCTCAGAATGACCTAACTTTCTGCCACTTCCCAAACTTGCAGGATCTTCCCCCGTCCATGCTGTTGTCTGAGGTGTCTTTCCTCCCTTTCTCTATGCAGACTTCTATTCCTCTATGGGAACCCTGTTTAAGTGACTCCTGTTCATATTTGCAGGCACATAGTTTGTGATACACTCTTCCACACCCTAGGTACTCATTTATTCATCCATCCATCCATCCTTTACTGAACACAACTTTCAGAAGCTCAGTCTGTGGGGTAAATAGGTGTAGTAATCTTTTTTGGTACCCCTCTTCATCTGCATGTTTGTTTCTTGCTTTACATTGAAAGCCTCATTTGGTTTTATATTCCTAACACCTAGCTTAATAAATATTTGCTGAATAAATGAGACACTTATGAAACAAACCAGCACAGACTATTGAGAGAAAACCAGAAGCTGACTTAACTCAGGGTGGGAAGATCAAGGAAGGCTTCCTGGGACAGGTGATGTCTGAGTTGAGATTAATCTAATTCTTTTTTTTTTAACATTAAAAAAAAATTTTAATTGTTGATCTTGCACAGTTTTCTGTCTTTTACTCCCACCCCAGCCCACCACCCCAGCCCTCCACACCTCCCTCCCATTTCCATCCCCCCATAGTTTTTGTCCATGTGTCCTTTGTACTTGTTCCTGTTAAAGCCTTCCCCTTTTCTCTTGAAATTCCCTCCCGTCTTTCCTCTGGTGACTATCAGCCTGTTCTCAGTTTCAATGTCTTTGGTTATATTATGCTTGTTTGTTTGTTTTGTTGATTAGGTTCCTGTTAAAGGTGAGATCTTATGATATTTGTCTTTTACTGCCTGGCTTATTTTGCTTAGCATGATGCTCTCAAGTTCCATCCATGCTGTTGCAAATTTATCTTCTTTTTCTTAGATAAGTCCCTTTAACACTTCATAGAATAAGGGCTTGGTGATGATGAACTCATTGAACTTGACCTTATCTGAGAAGCACTTTATCTTCCCTTCCATTCTAAATGACAAGTTTGCTGGATAGAACAATTTTGGATGTAGGTCCCTGCCTTTCAAGACTTCAAATACTTCTTTCCAGCCCCTTCTTGTCTGTAAGGTCTCTTTTGGGAAATCAGCTGACAGTCTGATGGGAACTCCTTTGTAGGTGACTGTCCCCTTAACCCTTGCTGCTTCTAGAATTCTCTCCTTCATTTTAATCTTGGCTAATGTAATTATGATGTGCCTTGGGGTATTCCTCCTTGGGTCCAACTTCTTTGGGACTCCCTGAGCTTCTTGGACTTCCTGGAAGTCTATTTCCTTTGCCAGATTGGAGAAGTTCTTCTTTATTATTTGTTCAAATAAGTTTTCCACTTGTTGCTCTTCTTCTTCCTTTTCTGGAACCCCTATAATTTGGATGTTGGGACGTTTAAAGATGTCCTGGCGGTTCCTAAGCCTCTCCTCATTTTTTTGAATTCTTGTTTTTTCCTTGTTTTCTGTTTGGTTGTTTGTTTCTTCCTTCTGGTCCACTCCATTGATATGAGTCCCAGTTTTCCTCCCATCTCTATTGGTTCCCCATGCATCTTCCTTCATTTCATGTATTGTAGCCTGCATTTTTTCATCTAATTTGTGAGCAAAATCAACCAATTCTGTGAGCATCCTGATGAACAGTGCTTTGAACTGTGCATCTGATAGGTTGGCTATTTCTTCTTCACTTAAAGAAATTGTCTCTGGGGCTCTGATTTGTTTTCTGTTTTGAGCTATTTTTGGTGGGTTTTATTTTTTTTATTATTATTATTTTTTTTTTGGTTTTGGTCTGGTCGCGGCTGTTATGTTGTGAGGGGTGGAGCCTTATATATTCCCCAGTGCTGGGCAGCCCTGTCGCTGAGTTGTGACATTGTACGTGGGGGCGGGGTCTGAGAGGGAACAATGGCGCCTGCTCCGCTCTCTCTTGAGTTCCCCTCCCTTCCGCTGCCACTTCCCCTTCGCCTGGATTATCTGCGCGCACGAATGTGGGACCACCTGGTCAGCCGGCCGCCTTGCGCAGCCTCACTGGGTCTGCATACTTGCCACCCCATGTGACAGCCTCTGCCTGTGGGCCTGCCAGCCACCTGCACACTTTGGAACCACCAGCCACTGCCGCCTGTGTTCCCAGGTCCGCACCTCCACTTTTTTCTGCTGCGACTCCGCCCCTCTTACCGGTCTGGACGAATGGTTGTTGGACTTCCTTACAGTTCAATTTTCCATTAGCTCTGGTTGTTTTCTTGTTTCTAAATATTTGTTGTCTTTTTTTTTTTTTTAAAGATTTTTTTTTAAATTTATTTATTTATCTTTAGAGGGGAAGGGTAGGAGAGAGGAAGAGGGAGAGAAATATCAATGTATGGTTGCCTCTTGTGTGTCCCCTGCTGGGAACTGGCCTGCAACCCAGGCATGTGCCCTGACTGGGAATCGAACCGCGATCTTCTGGTTCGCAGGCCCGCGCTCAATCCACTGAGCTACACCAGCCAGGGCCTAAATATTTGTTGTCTTTAATTTTGGTTGTGAGAGGAGGCACAGCGTGTCCACCTACACCTCTATCTTGGCTGGAAGTCCGAGATTAACTTAATTCTTGCCTTCCTCTCTCAGACTGTGAGCTTCTTAAAGGCAGGGATTCTGTATCACTTGTATTTTTATGTGGGCTAGCATATAAGATAGTGCTTGGTAAATATTAATCAACTCGAGAATTTTTTAATTTTTTAAATTGTGGTAAAATACTTGGAACATAAAATTTACTAAATTTGAACCAGGAGGCTGATTAGTTGCACGCTCACCCCTTCCCCTATTGCCTTCCTCCTGTGTGTTAACTGTGTAGGCATCTGTCTCCCTTCCTAGATTACAAGCTCCTTTGAGGCCAGAGAATGTACCTCCAGCATGTTTGTATTCCCCACAGCACCTGCCACATCGCAGGCAGGCATCGATAGAGAGTTGTTAATGGATGAATGAATGAATGAATGAATGAATAAATAGCTGTGCTGAACGCTTTATCCTAATTAACTCTTCAGAAGCAGTTTCCTCAGGATGGATTCAGTGTGTAGTTTCTGCCACTTTCTAAAAGGCTTAGCCTTTATGTACAGCGAATTCTGGTCATTCTAGGTTCTACACCACTGATCTTCTCCGTAAACTGCCTGTGCTGGTATCTCCATCCTGGACTGAAATGGGTGGCTCAGCTCTGCACCCAAGAGTCCTCCTTGCCTCCTAGTTTGATTCTTGGGCATGAGGTTTGTTCTCATAACTCCTGGAGGTAATACTGTGTTGTGATTGAGATAGGATTTTGTGATGGTGGCAGGGGCTAGGAACCCAGGACAACCTGAGGCTGGTTAAGAACACTTTCTCGCTGGGGGCCTTGGCTCTAAACCCAGTGTGGTGCATGAGTCAGCTAGCCTTGGCTCTAAACCCAGTGGTGCATGAGTCAGCTAGCCTTGGCTGCGAGGGACCACCTTCACCTTAGCTATGTTGGCATCAATGGCCTAAAACGTTTGGTCTGCTTCATCTTCTTCTAGCCTAAAGCTTGGTTCTCAAATGCAGCTCTTACCATTTCATTGGGAGGAAAGAATTGTCTGAAGCTTTATAGTCAATGAGTGGAACCAGGACTGAGAGAGGGTTTACCTTAATGCTTAGGGCTGAGCTGGCCTAAATCATTGACCAAGATTTTTTCCCCTGGGGACGTTTCCTTTGAATGCCTCCTCTCACCTAATTTTAGAGGAGAGAAGAGAGCATCCATAAAATGGCCACACACATTTTTGCTTGACCCTTCTGTGGCTCAGAATGCTGGCTCTGAGTCTGAGCTCTGCGGAGAGTCACCCCTCCTCGAAGAGGTGGGGAACCAGGTGGATGGGAAGTACAGGCTCTTTGATCTCCTCTTAGAAACTTGCATCTCCCTTCCTATGCCTCCAGGCTGTGGGCCCAATTCAGTTCCAGGGAAGGGGAAATTTAAAGAGGTCTCATTTAGGCTTTAACATCTCAATGACTCAGTCCAATCTTGGAGAGAAGCCCCCTGCCTAATCCTGAAACCAAAGCACTCCTGGTGTGTGGGCCGTGTCCCTTCCTCCCCACCTTATGTTTTGGTCTTGTATCCCAGTCATTGGGACCACACTTGGCTCAGACCATCCTTGTGGGATAGGACACTCTGTCTCTGAGCCTAGGGCCTTGGGACCTTAAGCTTCCTTACTCCCTGCCAGCTTCTTTGCATCTGCCTTTGAACTCCTGTGTTGAAACACTTATTGTCTCCTAAACCTTCTTATGGCTGAACTCGCTTTGACAACTAACTGTTCATCTGTTGAGTACTTGTTAGCCCTTCTCTAGATCCTGGGGCACTACTGGCATAAGCTGATATTTCGGTCAGCTTCAGCTGGGCTCACCTTCTAGCCCTGGCCTCATCCCAGCTGGTGTGCTGGGTCTTTGGGCTCCAGTCTCTCTTGGTCCCACTCAAACCTCTGCTCCTGAGTTTCCAGCTCCTCTGCTCATCGATCTTGCATAAAGTCTAACTAAGTCTAGACACAACTGCTTCACTCCTGATCATTGTTCTTCTATTTAGTGTCACCCAGCTATCAGCTTACAATAATGAAAAGCTTTGTTTTTTAAGCATTATTGATTTACTATCAGTCATTAATCCCCAAAGAGAAAATATCTTAGTGAACTGAGGCTAGACCATAATAGGAGAGGATAATAATGGCCCCATGTTAAATAAAATAAAATATGATTGCATTCTGTTATTTCAAATGTATGTTTAAATAACCTAACTGAGCTTTTAGAAAATATGGGTATATCTGCTCTCACCATTGTAGTTTTGAAGACCAACAAGTATTTGTTGAGGAGTGGGTTGACGAGTACAAATAGTGTTTAACACAATTTATTTCATTTGTTTGTATACTCATTCATTAGTTCACTCATGCATGCATTTATGCGTTTGTTTATTCTAGAAAATACCCCTTGAGTGCCCAGCACCCACTAGACACTGAGCTAGGTGTTGTAGATTCAGAGGTAAATAAACAGGAATTCCAGCTTCAAGGAACAGCTGTTCCAGGAAAAGAGGGAGATTATTACAATGCAACAAGTATGGAAGGCAGCCTTAAGGTGGCCCCCAGTGGTCCCTGCCTCCTGGTTTTCAGGCTTTGGTGTGTTCCCCTTCCCCTGTGTGTGGGCTGGATCTAGGGAATCACTTTTAATAACCACAGGAAAAGTAATGGCGTGTCACTTCTGTGATTAAGTTACAAACAGGCTCTGGCTTCTGTCTTCAGCTGTTCTCTCTCACTCTCTTGCTCATGTGCTCTGAGGGAAGCCTGCTGCCGTGCTCTGAGCATATTTCTGGCTAAAGGCCACTGAGGACCTGAGGTCTGTCAATGGCCACAGTAATGAGCTTCGAAGTGGATCTTCTGAGGCCTACCAGCAGCCATGAAAGTGAACTTGCAAGTGGATCCCACCCCTCTCGGTGGCAGCACCCTGTGGTACTCCAAGCCTGATGTACTGAGCTGAGGCACATCCACATTCCTGATGCCCAGAAACTATGAGATAATGAATGTTTGCCTTTTTAAAAATCATTTTTTAGTTTTTCAATTACAGTTGACATATTATATTAGTTTCAGGTGCACACCCCAGTGATTAGGCATTATATAACTTACTAAGTGATTATCTTGATAAATCTCATACCCATGAGATACCGTACATACATAGTTATTAGAATATTATTGACTACATTCCCTATGCTGTACTTTATACCCCCAGAACTATTCTATAACTACCAATTTGTGCTTCCTAATCCCTTCATCTTTTGTACCGTCCCCTTAACACCCCTCCCCTCTGGCAACCATCAAAATGTTCTCTGTATCTGTGAGTCTGTTTCTGTTCTGCTTGTTCATTTTTTTGTTTTTTATATTTAATTGCTCATAGGCATGTATTTACTGCCATTTTATTTTTCATATTTTTGAGTTCTTCTTAAAGAAGATGCTTTAACATTTCATGTAATACTGGTTTGGTGATGATGAACTCCTTTAGCTTTTTTTTTTTTTTTTTTTTCTGGGAAGCTCTTCATTTGTCCTTGGATTCTAAATGATAGCTTTGCTAGGTAGAGCAATCTTGGTTGTAGGTCCTTACTTTTCATCACTTTGAATATTTTGTGCCAATGCCTTCTGACCTGTATGTAAAATTTTTGTTGAGAAGTCAGCTAACAGTCTAAGCAGGGGTATCCAACTTTTTGGTGTCTCTGGGCCACACTGGAAGAAGAGTTGTCTTGGGCCACACATTAAATACATAAACACTAACAAAAACTGATGAGAAAAAAAGGTTTTAAGTAAATTTATGAATTTGTGTTAGGCCACATTCATAGCCATCCTGGGCTGCATGCGGCTCATGGGCCAGGGGCTGGACACACCTGATCTAATGCGACCTCCATTGGAGGTATCTGCTTTTCTCTAGCTGCTTTTAAGATTCCCTCTTTGCCTTTAACATTTTGTATTGATTGAATTTTTGGGAGTGACATTGATTAATAAAATTATATAGGTTTCAGGTATACGATTCTATAACGCATCATCTGCTTATCATATTGTGCATTCACCCCCCAAATGTGCATTCTGCTTGCATCACCATTTATCCCCCCTTAGCTTCTTCCACATTCCCCCCACCTGCTAACCTTTTGCACTTTTTTCTTTCTTTAAATTATATTTTATTGATTAAGCTATTACAGTTGTCTTGATATTTCCCCTTTTGCCCCCCTCCATCCAGCACCCCTGTTCCCTCAGCCAATCCCCCCACCATTGTTCATGTCCATGGGCCGTGGGTATAAGTTCTTTGGCTGCTCCATTTCTTGTACTGTCCTTTACATCCCCAGGGCTATTCTGGAACTACCTATCTGTATTCCTTAATCCCCTCACTTCTTTACCCATTCTCCCCCTCCCCGCTCCCACCTGGCAACCTTCCAGTAATTAACTTCTTTTTTTCTTGCTTTTAAGAGTCTCTACCTTTTACCTTTGGCTTTTTAATAATGATGTGTCTTGGAGTGGGCCTCTTTGCATCCATAGTAGCTGGGACTCTCTGTGCTTCCTAAACTTGCATGTCTATTTCCTTCACCAAGTTAGGGAAGTTTTCTTTCACTATTTTTTCAGATAGATTTCAAATTTCTTGTTCTTTCTCTTCTCCTTCTGGCACCCCTGTGAGGCAAATGTTGGCTGTCTAAAGGTTGTCCCAGAGGCTGCTTATACTATCCTCACTTTTTTGGATTATTTTTCCTTCTTATTGTTCTGTGTGGTTGTTTTTTGCTTCCTTGTGTACCACCAAATCATTGATTTGATTCTCGGCTTCGTCCACTCTACTGTTGTTTCCCTGTAAACTGTTCTTTATTTCATTTAGTGAATCTTTCATTTCTGTCTGGGTCTTTTTTATGCTGCTGAGGTCATCACTAATTTCCTTGAGCATCCTTATAACCAGTGTTTTGAACTCTGCATCTGATAGATTGCTTATCTCCATTCATTTAGCTCTTTTTCTGGAGCTTTGTTCTGTTCTTTCATTTGGGCCATGTTCCTTTGTCTCCTCATTTGGGCAGCCTCCCTGTGTATGTTTCTTTGTGTGTGTTCCTACCTAGAGATGCTTTGACAATATGTCTTGGTAGTGTGACCTAATGTAGTAGCTGTCCTGTAGGGTCCAGTGGCACAGTCTCACCTATTACCCCATCTGTGGACTTGAGGTGCATCCTCTGTGTGGGCTGAGTACACCTTCCTCTTGTAGTTGAGCCTTGGGTGCTATTGGCAGATCAATGGGAGGGATTTGCACAGGCCAGCCAGCTGCAAGGACTGGCTATTACTACTTACCACCAATCTCCACCCTCTATGGAGGATCAGCTATACAGGGGCAGGTTGGTGGTGCTCTGATCTGGTCTGTAGCTGTCCACTGGGTGCATTGTCCCTGGGGTTTCCTGGGTGGTATAGGCCAAGGTTAGCCCCTATCTGTGTTTGCCTAGGGCACCCTGCCTGAGCTATAAAGCAATCTGAGATGGCTGCTACTTGTGTTAGGCTTGGAGATTCCCAGGTGAAGCCAAGCTGCGACTCTAATCTGGCTGCTACTAGGGCTCACTGAAGCCAGTTGTTGCTTGTTTGATAGGATTTAGAACCTGAGACCAGCCATCCTTATGGAAAAGCATCTTGGGTGGGCCTGTAGGTTGGGTGAAGTACAGCCTCTGGGAATCTCCAAGGTGGGTCACACAATGTTAGCCAGGTTGATGGGGTCTCAGATATGGCACCAGTCTACTGGCTCTGAGGGACAATGGCTTCTGCTCACCCCAATGCCACATACTTCAGTCTCTCCCTGTGTACAACTGGAGCCCTTCCAGCTGCCACCCTGGTGCTGGAGCTCAGAGGGTGCAAGTCTGAGTAGGTGAGTCCATGTGTGGGTTCCTGAAGAAGAACTTGGGGCTCCAGCAGCCTCCTCTACTGACTTAATCCCCACTGGTTTTTCACAGCCAGAAGTTGTGGGGACTTATCTTCCTGGCACTGGAATCCTGGGCTGGGGGCCTGGTGTGGGTGTGGGACTCCTCACTCCTGAGATATCCCTCCTGAATTTTTATCCACATGAATGTGGAGCCAGCCCATTCTGTATCTGCGCCCCTCCTACCAGTCTGGATGGATGTGGTTTCTTTAATTCTGTAGTTGTCAGACTTCCATTCAACTCAATTTCTGATGTTCCTGAGTGATAATTTAGTTGTAATTTTGATGTGGTTGTGCAAAGAGGTGAGCCATGTCTGCCTACATCTCCATCTTGATCAGAAGCTCACCTTTTGCATTTTAATTATGATGTGTCTTGATGTGGTTCTCTAGGTTCATTTTGTCTAGGACTCTCTGAGTTTCCTGAACTCCTGTGTATTTCCTTTATAATAACATAAAGTTTTCTGTCATTATTTTTTCAAATAGATTTTCAATTCCTTGCTCTCTCTCTTCTCCTTCCGGCACCCCCATGATGAAAATGTTGATGTGCTTGAATTTGTCCCAGCGGTTTCTTACACTATCCTCATTTTTTTTGGATTCTTATTTCTTTTTGCTCTTCTGATTGAGTGTTTTTGCTTCCTTGTAGTCTAAATTGTTAATTTGATTCTTGGCTTCATCTACTCTACTGTTGAAACCCTGTAAATTATTCTTCATGGCAGTTAGTGTATGCTTTATTTCTGACTGGTTCTCTTTTATAGTTTCCATTTTTTTTATGCTGTTGAAGTTCTCACTAAGTTCATTGAACATTCTTATAACCAGTGTTTTGAACTCTGAATCTAGTTGATTGTTTGTCTAAATTTTATGTAGTAAATAAACATTTTTATAAATTTTATTAAAATAAAAAGTAAAATAAAGAGTAAAATAAAAGTAAAAAAGAGTAAAATAAAAATTTAATTTTTTTCTAGGGTTTTGTGCTGTTCTTTCATTTGGGACATGTTTCTTTATCTCCTCATTTTGGCAGACTCCCTGTGTTTGTTTGTATTAGGCAGAGCTGCTGTGTCTCCTGGGCTTGGTAGAGTGGCTTAATGTAGTAGGTATCCTGTAGGGTCCAGTGGCATAGCCTCCGTTTCCCTAAGCCGGGAACTCCAGGTGTGCCTCCATGCCTGGGTGGGCTGTGTACACCCTCCTGTTGTAGTTGAGTCTTTATTGCTGTTGGCTAGTCAATGACAAGGATTTACCCCCAGGGTAATTGGCTACAAGGACTGGCTGTGATCACTGTGGAGAATCAGCTGTGCAGGGGCTCACCCCATAGAGCAAGATACTTCTTTTTTCGGTAGGGTTCTGGTGCCCACTGAGTTCACCCCTTGAGAGTGTCACTTGTGGGGATGGTTGAATGGTGCTTTGACATGGTCTGAAGCTGTCCACTGGGTGCACTGGCTCTGGAGACTCCTGGGAGGTACAGGCCAAGGTCAGCTGCTGCATTCTGCCTGGGGCCACTGGGCATGAGCTACAAAGTGATCTGCAGAGGATTGCTACTCGTTCTGGGCTTGGAGGTGCCCAGGAGAGGCAAAGCTGCAAACTAAGGCTGGCTGCTGCTAGTGCCAGGTGTTGGGCTGCTTAGTGACAGGTATGAGACCAGATGTTGCTTGTTTGAGAGATTTTAGGAAAGTCTGAAGCTTGAGCCAAGACAGGCCATTTGTATAGTAAAGTCACTAGAAACAGCTTGGGTGGGCCTGCCAGCTGGGTGGGGCAGAGTATCAGGGAATCCTCAGGGCAGAGTGAACAGTGTGAGTCAGGTTGATGGAGACTCAGCTACGGCACCTGCCTGCAGACTCTGAAAGCAAAGGGCTCAGAAAATGAACAATGGCTTCTGTCAGCACTTCTGTCTGAGAGAAAGCTGCTTCTTCAGCTCTCACCCTGATGCCAGACAATTCAGTTACTCTCTGTACATCCCTGGTGCCCTTCAAGCTACTGTCCTAGCACTGGAGCCCCAAGGGAGTGAGTCCAAGTAAGTTCGTGTAATTCCCAGGCTTTTTAAGAGGAATGCCTGGGACTCCATCTCACTCAGCCACAATCCCCACTGGTTTTCTATAGCCAGAGTTATGAGGACTTCGCTTCCTGTCACTGGAACCCTAGGCTGGGGAGCCTTGTGTGGAGCTGGAACCTGAAACTCCTCAGCAGGCACCTCTGCAGCTGAGATATCCCTCCTGATTTTTATCTACCACACGTGGGTGTGGGACCATCCCTTTTTGTGTTCTGCCCCTCCTACTAGTCTTGATGTGGCTTCTTGTTTATAGCCTTAGTTGTAGGACTTCTTCTGTTCAGCTAGATTTCAGGTGGTTCTGAATGATGGTTGTTATGTAGTTTAGTTGTAATTTTGATGAGGTTGTGGGAGGATGGGAGTATTGCATTTACTACACCAATATCTTGACTGCAAGCTCCCTCTTTGCCTTTAAAAAAAGATTTTATTTATTTATTTTTACAGAGAGGGGAAGGGAGGGTGAAAGAGAGAGAAATACATCGATGTGTGAGAGAAACATGGATCTGTTGCCTCTTGCATGCCCCCAGCCGGGGACTAAACCTGCAACCCAGGCATGTGCCCTGACTGGGAATCAAATAGGTGACCTTTTGCTTTGCAGGATGATGTCCAACTAACTGAGCCACATGGGCCAGGGCCCTCTTTGCCTTTTTAAGCCATTAAGTTTTGGAGTAATTTGTTATGTAGCAATAGAAAATTAATACAACATGATGCCTTTGTTGGAGAGATGAAGCATGTATTGCAGGAGATTAAATCTGCGTGAAGAAGTTGGGCTAGGTTTCCCTGAAGAGGCGGTGGTCTTCTGGCTAGGGAACATAGGTACAGATAACTGGTGGTGATCCAGCCTCCCCATCCCTTTTCTCTTATCACCGCTTGCACAATCTCCCAGCTTCTCCCCTAGAGTCTTTTGCGCCTTGCAGGCAGCCTGAGCCATGTTGTTCCATAGATCTGGACTAATGCACTATTGGTAATGTACTAAAAGGGATGTTTCTCCACCAACAGTCTCTTTCAGCCACAATGGACGGGCTCTGTCCTGGCTATCTCACCCGGATCCCAATCCTAGCTGCTTTCATCACAAAAGGGACCTCAGCATTTCATCTTTCATTTACATGTCTCTGCTCAGCACAGCTCGGCACATCTCCCTGTGTCCTCCTCAATTAAAAATGACACAAAAGTAAAGGAGACACATAGCTCTTTGAAAAAGCTTCCTGATCCAAACTTTTTTAATGAGACAGAATATAAAGAGCCTGTCTTATCTCTTCGATGTGACTCCCTTGTGCTGTAATCAAGCAGAATTAATTAAAAGCAATCAAGTTGCCATGGGGGCCTGCGGCACCAGTCTTTCATCTTAGCCATGTGAGTGCTATTCCCAGGGGAGAGGGGCTTTGGGTAGGAGAGTGGGGTAGACCAGCACTGGGAGGAAAAACAGCTCACCCAAAAGCTTGCATTGCCAGGGCATGACCTGAGCTGCTGGAGGGGAGTGGGTCCAACTCAGAGAAACATTTCTGCATTGTTCTGGGTGAAGGATCTAGATTAGATTTTCTCAGCTTCTCAGGCTACAGACGTGGAGACTGGATACTTCTTTGTTGTGGACAGCTGTCCTATGTGTTGTAGGATGTTTAGCAGCATCCCTGACATCTACTCACTGGATGCCAATAGCACCTTCCCAGTTGTGAAAACCAAAAATGTCTCCAGACATTATCAGCTTTCTCTGGGGGGTGGGGTTGGGGGAGCAAAATTGCCTGTAACTGAGAACCATTGGTGCAGACAAGTTTCCTTCAAAAAATGTATTGTGCCAACTGGATCAGATCCTTTTCAGTTATTGTGGCCCCTGGGGCATTAGGGTAGCTTAATGATGACAAAGACTCTCTACTTGCAATAATGTGGGAAGTTTTATTATCCAGGTGGAACCTAACAGCCAGATGCATAGAGGATGGCAACGTGAAGCCTTTTTGTCTAAAGAGGGATGATGCTCCTCAAGATGTGTGAAACCCATCCCCAGGCAACATTTTATGGTCACTGCCAAGCATTGCACTCTCTCTTAGTGTCAGCTGCCTTCCCTTACTGTGACATTTCCCAATATGCATCAGTGTGTGGCAGTGGTGGGACATCAGAGAATTTTTATTCCCAGTTGGGAGATGTTTATTCTCACTGCTCCCTTTCTGTCTCTTTGCTCACAAGTATCTTATGGGAGCTTGGAGTCTTTGGCAACTGTCATACCTGAAGGTATGAGCTGCACTAGAGTATTACAACACCAGGAGTATGACCTGGATAGCCCCTCCTTGGTCCAGCAACAGTAAATTAGGTGAATAAAATCATATCCTATATAACAACTAGGAACGAACTGAAAAGCATGCTAAGTTATCCAAGGACTACAGTCTTTTACCCAGTGGCCCCATTTATTAGATAAAGAAAGACACCGAGTTGAAACATTGCTTAATGCAGGATGGCAGGGGATGAAGCATTCATTGCCTGGTCCTAAAGAACAAGGGAGGAGGAGTCTTCACCCAAGCTTGTTTGGTGCTATGTAAAGTAGAGAGTCTATTATAGCACCTCTCATTGATTATGTATCTTTTTAAGCCTCCGCATCAGATTGGAAGCCTGCAGGATGGGAAAAGCATGGGACCATCCTTCCTTGATAGAAACAGAAAGAATGGGTGACCTTTGAAGTGGGTAGGGGAACCAACCATTTTCAGAGCCCCCATTATGGGCCAGGAACAGTGCTCATACTTCTTGTGCCCTAACAGCCCTGAGAGATAACTCATGATTCTCCCTCATGGAAACTGAAGCAACTAGGAAGTGGCTGAGCCAGGACTCAAATTCTAGTGGTGTATTCTTTCCTCTCATTCAGCTCCTTTCCTGAAGCTCATAAGATAGGCTTAAGGATGGGGGTGGGTGTGTCTCAGAGAATTTAGGGCAAGGGCTGATGATGGGCAGGCTATGTCACAGGATCCCAGTTCCTGAGGCAGCAGGGACAGGCTTAGGCCTCAGACTCTGGTCTACCTCTGGTCCCTTTCAGGGTTCCTTGGGGGTCAGGGCTTAAGTACAAAACTGGGTTACATTTTAAAGAACAAATTAGCTGATACCTTTACCCTTCTAGTTACATTCCTGGGTCATACTGCTGTACCTCATTTTCTACTTATATTTCCAGGAAGGTATTTGTCTTAGTTCATTTGGGCTGTTACCAAATTAACGTAGGTAGGTGGCTTATAAACAATAGAAATCTATCACAGTTCTGGAGGCTGGGGCATTCAAGGTCAAGGTGCCAGCAGATTTGGTGTCTGGTTACCACCTGCTTCCTGGTTCATAGATGGTAGTTTTTTCTGCTGTGTCCTCACATGGCAGAAGTGGTGAGAGAGGGGCCTCTTTTATAGGGCACTAGTCCCACTCATGAAGGTTCTTCCCTCGTGATCTACTCACCTCCCAAAGGCCCCAGATCCAAATACCGTCACATTGGGAATTAATTTTGAGGTGACACATATTCAGTCTACAGTCATCCTTCTGCTCATGAGTTACCCACAACACAGCCTTCTATGGTCAGGTCCCCAAAAGATGTGCTCATGCTATAATCCTGGAACCTGCAAATGTGACCTTATTTGGGAAAAAAATGTTTTTGTAGATGTAATAAGTTAGGAACTTTGAGGTGAGATCATCCTGGATTATCTTGGTCGACCATAGATCTAGTGACAAATGTCCCTATAAGAGACAGAAGAGAAGACACGTGGAGAGAAGAGAAGAAGGCCATGTGAAGATGAAGGCAGAGACGGGAGTGATGTAGCCACAAGCCAAGGAATGCCGACAGCTACCCGAAGCTGGAAGAGGCAAGAAGGATCCTCCCTCTAGCCTTGATTTTGGACTTCTGGCCTCCAGAACTGCAAGAGAATAACTTTCTATTGTTTTAAGCCACCAAGTTTGTGGTAAGATGTAACAGCCCCAAGAAATGAATACAGGGCACCAAAGTAAAGTGTGATGCCATTAAAGTTTACTCCTGCTTCATCTGCCCCCACTGGTGGAATGCCCAGTGCATGGGCGGCCTTCTCCCCCAATTGCAATGATGGAACATAAAGGGTGCCCTGGAGGCATGGGAAAGCCTTTCACTGAGGCTGAAGCACAGAATGTAGGAATATGTGGCGGTTGGGGGAGGGGGCTGTTTTGTAATAACCAAGGAAGATAAGATAGTACAGATGGAGATTAAGTGAGTGCTCTGAGAGATGTTAAAGAGTTAAAATAGACAGGACTTGGTGATCAATGGGTAGGGAAGAGGGAGTTGTCTCAGGTTTCTGGCTTGTACCCTGGAGTAAATGCTGGTTCCCTCCGCTCGGACAGGGAACATGGGAGGAAGGTTTAGGTTTTCTCTTTCACATTCTTGTGTATCTCCATCAAGCTCTGCCCTTTACCTGTAACTCCAAGGTGACATTTTTATTGGGTAGGCAGTTCCCACTAAGTCAAGGGGGAATACTTGGGAGAAGAGTTAGCACTCTTGGGAGCCAGCCAAGCCACCAGGGAAATCGGGCTCATTGTGGTGGACTGGTTGACTGTTGAAGCTCTTCAGTCATTTGAATTTTTATTTGTCACCAAGATCTCTCTGCTGGTGGCCTATTTCCATTAAAGTCATCACAGAAATTAAAAAAAAAATCGTCAATTAAATTAAGGTTCTCTCTCAGTATCTTGGAGAGACAGGAGGTCAGTGACTTCAAAACCAGTCCTGGCTAATGACTCTGAGATCCACAAACCCATTTATGCAACAGCAAGATAGTTTAATCAGGTTTGCTTAAGTTGACAAATGAAAACAGAAGCAGCTTTCAGTCTGGGGCAGGAGCCAAACTGATTCAATACTTAAGTTTGCATTGAGAGTAAGACCAGAATGACAGGGCTGAACGGGGTAGCCCACTGCTTCTCACTACCAAAGTTCTACCCTGTGTTCTTCTGCCAGGGCTCCTTTATTTCCTCAGGTCACCTTCTAAGTCTGGTTACTTGTCACCTGTCCCTTGTCTCTCTCTAAAGTCTCTTAAGTGGTTGTCTGTCTTTCCTCACCCGTGAAAAGTGCCGATTCAAGCACTAGGTAATCACGATTCCATCCAACATCCTATTGCCCAGGGGTCCAACTCTAAAGTCTTTAGCCTGATATTCAGTCTTATGCAGGATTCTTTCCCTTGTCTTTAGCCCTCTGCTTCTCTAAACCTGCCAGGGCTGACACTGTGCCAGACCTTGTCCAAGACTTGTTTATTGCCATCTTTGTCTTTGTTGGATGTCCTTGCTTGGGACATATCCCTGTTTCCTCTCCTCCTGAGCTTTACGAGACTTTGTAGCATATTCATTAAGTGTGTAACCCTGGAATCAGACTCTAGTTTTACATCCTGTTGCTGTCACTTACATGAAATAAAATATATAAAGCTTTTAGCACAGAGCCTTACGTAAAATAAGTACACCATAATGCAGGCGGTGACAGTATTATTACCCCTGTGCATCACTTCCTTTGAGTGCCACTATTCACTTCCTTTAGAGGTCTTTCTTGAGTAACATCAGCCTGGTCCTCCCTGACCCTGCCCACTCACAGGCGATAAAACCTCATGTGGTGAATCTTGTTAGAGTCTTTTCAGAGTGTCTAACCCTATGGTGGCTTGGACTAACTAGTGCTTTCTTCCCGTGTTTAGCTCAGGATTCAGTATTTTTTGATGAGTTTCTGCTGAACTGGACTGAATCAAAGCTTTCTCTTAATATCTGTCATGTGCCTGCCATCCAACTATCCATCCATCCATCCACTTAATTGTTCATCAATATTTTGAACACCTATTATGTACCAGGTAATGTTATAGGTATTGGGGTTACCATACTGGACAGGACAGACTCTGCCCTATTTTCATAAATTCATTGTCCAGATAGGAGACAGACACTTATATAGGCAGCTATGTATAGAGTAACAAGTGTTCTGGTGAGGAAAGTACAGGGTGCTGAGATAACTCAAAAGCCCAGAGGAGAAGTTCTTAATTCTACCTTGGAAGATCAGGGGTGACTTCCCAGAGGAAGCAAAGTCTAAGCTGAGACTCAAAGAAAGAGCAAAATTTAACCAGTGAATTACAACTGAAGAGTGTTCAGTTGAGGGAACTGTATGTGAAAAAAGGCAGAGGGGAAGGAAGGACTGGTGTATTGGAAATCTGGGTGGAGAGAGAGAGCGTGAGTGAGTGTGCAAATGTGTGTTGGAGTTGGAAGTGTGAGAAGAGGCTAGAGAGGCAGGCAGGGGCCAGGATACGAGGGGACTTATTACTGAGTTACGAAGATTGGGTTTGCACATCAGAGGCAGGCAGTACATGTTTGCTGAGGAAGTGAGTGGGAGGGTTTCCATGGGGGGATGACATGATCAGATTTATAATTTAGCAAAATCGCACTGTCTGCAGTGTGAGTAGAGGGAGGCTGGTTTGTTCCTCTCCCTGACAGAGGGTCTGACTCACTTTCTTTCCCAAGCATCCCGGTTCTTATCTGGGCTTGACCACCCGCTGAGGCTCTGCTGCCCTGCCTGGTTCTTGCCAAACTCCTTCTGGAGATTGGACTCCATCTCTTATCCTTAGCTGTTGACTCAGGTCTTGCTCAAAATGGGTAAGCAAACTGGAACTAGGATCCTGCCACTCCAGATTTAGTCTCCACCTATAGGGAATCTCTATCCATTGACTGAATCTCTTGCACGCTGCTCTTCTTGGCTACTTGTCTGGGCCAAACTTGAGATGGCTGCACATCTTTGGACAATACAGTTTGGATCTTTCTTGGGTAGCAGCAACTTTATCCACTCATTCATCTGTTTCATATACTATGACCCCAGTGATGTACCCAAGTGGATACCCAGTGGTAAGCAAAGCCAACATGGCTCCAGAGCTCACAGCAATACGAGAGACAGATCTCAAATAAACATGAACTGTTCTAACTGTGGTTGAAAACAAGAGTTAGGTTATAACTTGGAGAGTAACATGGGGAGCCTGCTTCCGGTTGGACGGTGTGCCAGATAGCTTCCCTTCGCTCCTCCAGGCCCTCCTGACCCCCTGTTGACTCCGGTCTCTGACCTGGCAGGCTGACCTGGATGGATGGCGTCAGTGGGCTCTCCTGTCCTCTGGCTTTAGTAGGTTTAACCAAAGGGAATCTCCAGCCGGAGACAGAGAGGGAGATGAGGTTAGGGGATGTATTCTCTGAGCTCCTTGGTACAGGATCACCCTGGGCTGGCTTAGCCGTGGTCCTGCTCCTCCTTCCTTCTGGCCTAGGTTTGTTTCTGCTCTGTCCCTGTTCTCTCCCTTCGTCTTGCTCCACCTGTTTATAAACTGTCCTTTTAGCACACCTCCTTGAATTACCCCCATGTGAGTGTGCCATTGTTTCCTGCCACCACCCTGACAGATACAGATGGCAACAGAAAGCCTTTCTGAGGAAGTGACATTTAAGCTAGACTTTCGGGGAGAGAGGGAGCCAGCCATGTGAAGTAGGGGGGAGGAGGGATGCTCCAGGCAAAGGAAGTCACGTGTGACACTCTGAGGTAGAAAAGAGCTTGTCCTCAGCCTCAGGGAACAGAACAGGGAGAAAGGTAGTGTGTCTCGGCACCGTGAGCCGAGGAGAAGGCATAAGATGAGATTTAAGAGTAGCCAGGGGTACAACATTTGGGGCTCTACAGGCTGTTGAAGGAATTAGAGTTTCATCTTGACCACAGCCAGAGAGCAGAGGCAGCTTTTGGCCTGCCTTCTGGGCACCACTGTCCTCATGGTGGCCCTTACCGGAGATAAAAATACTGATAATGAACATTTATTGAGCACTTACTATATTCCAGAATTATTCTAAATGCTTTGGATACATTGATATATTTAACTGTTGAACAGCTCCATGAGGAAGACATTGTTACCATCCACATTCCACAGGTAAAGAAAGTGAGATTCAGAGAGAGCGAGTAATTTACCCAAATCCCACAGCTGGTACATGCAACAGCTGGTATTAGAGTCAGGCAGTCTGGAGCCAGGGCCTTGCTCTTCACCGCTTTGCTATAACTCCATTAAACACATGATTTCAAAGGCCTCAGCCACCACTAGTCCCTCATATTACACGCCTCAAATACGAAATGGTTTCCTGTATCTATCAATCATTTCTAGTGGTTTCCTGTATCTGTCAATTGTTTAATAAATTATGCATATTTATTCTGCCTTCTCAAATGTACCATAGACTTCTTAATGACCTAGATGGAGTCTTTTAATTCTCCACTACCCAGAGAACTTCATAGAGTGGTGAGCACAAAAGAGTACTCAGTAAGTGCTTTTTTGGATGCTTGATTTAAATTAAACAGTGGGTGTAAAGTAATAGTGCCTGGAAAATAGAAGGTGTTTAACAGATGGAATCTGTCACTAACCTTTATAGGAAGGCAGCAAGAAGGAAGTAAGTTAGTTTCCTAGGCAATTGTTAACCCCAGAGCAAACTTGAGATCCTTGGATCACTACATTAGGTCATCTCCATGGTGACTGCAGTCCTGGATCTTGTTTTAGTCCAGGGAGCTGAAGAGCAGATCAAGAGAGTGCAAGATTCCCCTAGATGTCAACACAACATCATCCCCTTCTTTCGGTTATCCAACATGTATCTGTAAGTTTGGGGATCCTAGTTGTGTTTCCAGCTGCATCTTCTCTTGGGATGATGAGTTCTGCAAACTTGCTCCCTGCTGTGTGAAGAAGCACTTTCTTTTATTGATCCTGAATTTACCTCCTGCAAATTTCAAGTTCCAAGATTCCTCCCCTCCCTATATTTTTTAGTTTTTCTTGGAGCAAGTACTGGGGATAAGTGAGCAATTGCATGTATACCACTCCTCTTCTGCATCAACCCTATTGTTCATCCCAAGAGATGTGGAGATTTTTCTCTGTTCCCTGTAAGCCCTTCCTTCCTTTTATCTCTTTGGCATGGGATCTTACAAAAAGAACTTTCCTAAAAATGAAGGCAACCCAGACAGGAAAGAAACAGAAAATACAATGTTGAAACTGTCTCGTGGCCCAAGCATAAGTCCCTGTACTGAAGCAGAGAAGCACTTCCTCAGGCTTTCGGTTCCCAGGCACCAAGAACACTGACTTTTTTTTTTTTTTTTTGTCCCCGTTGTTGGCTTGCTCTACACCTGATTTCCTGCCTGTCCTTTGGCCATGTGGTCACCAGGGGTCTTGTTGTTTCCTTGCTTTGCAAAATCTCATCTGCCATCTTGTCCCCTAAACAAGACATTTTGACAGAGGAGACTTTTGGTGTTGACTATTATGCTATCATCAAAGTGGCTACATCAAAATGTAAAAAAGAAATATTTTTAATGACCAGGTGATCTGAATTTCAGACATCTTTGAGCCTCTCTTTCCCTGTGTCTTCCTCCTTTTTGAAATTATGTTTTATTCCTGAGTTTTACCCCATCTGAACTCTACCCCAGAACTCTGCCCTTGGGCTAACTATCTACCCCTGTAGAAACATCCAAGGGTATGGTGTGAGGGAGGAGGGGTCACGTAGTACTCTGCCCCTTCCAGAGGGTGTGGGTCGGGTAGGCAATAAAGTTAGTGTTGTAGAGCAAGGGTTAAAAAAAACAGCAGAAAGGCTAATTTTTTTAGTGACATGAGATGCCACTGGCATCTAAATGATTGTATCCAAGTGCCCACATTAAAATTTTATTTACCATGGAGCCAGTGGTTCTCAACCCCTGCTGCACATTAGACTCTGTGGGAACTGTAACCAAAAAACAAACAAAGCAGTGTCTACCTTCCCCCCTCTGTCCTCTGTCATTACTCCAATTAAATAAAGATCTTTGGGAGTGGGGACTAAGCATTACCATTTTTGAGAGTTCCTTTGGTGACTCTAAAGCTCTGCTGGGGTAGAGGACCACTGTCTGGATCAAACGTACACTCTCGCAGCATCTGCACAGTTTCTCTCAGTTTGCCTTTTTCAGAATGCCCACAGCTCCAGTGACAGCCAGTGGGTAGGGCTGAGAGGCCGTGCAGAAGATTCTTGTAGATCCCGGGAACTGATCCATGAGCTCTGTATTGTCACAGGTTTTAGTTTTTAATTTCTTTATTACATTTTTAGTAACTAATTCTACTTTCTGGAGCTGTGTGGTTTATGGTTCATGCTACAAACTCATGCCTGGTTTATACTTGAATTATAGGGCTCAGTCAAAGTCATTTATTACTCACTCATTCATTTGTTCATTCATCTATTCACTCATTAAACCACTCATCTACTAATTCACTTATTCACATTTCTATTCACTTGTTTATTCATTCACGAATCCATCTGCCCTCTGCCTATTCCATCCATCCATCTGTTCATCCATTTATTTGCTCTTTAATTAATTTAATTTTATTTATTCAGTTGTTGATTATTTCATCCATCTACCCATCCATCCATCCATCCATCCATTCATCCTCTCAGTCATTTACTCATTGATTTATTCTTTGCTAATTTATCTACATTTTAGAGATTTTTCCGACACTTTAGAGATTCAGGCTCCTGAGCCTGGCTCTGGGCAAACACAGATGCATGCATAAGCAATAGGGTTGTTTTTGGAGTCTGGACCTATTCACTTTCTCAGGCCAGAGAATTCTGGCCTTTTGCTTTCCTTTTTGATCAGTTGTAGTGACTTGTGGTGAGAAACTTTGCACTATCTTATTGAAAAGTCTTTACAGTGTGGGGACTCCCCCGGGACTGGACCAGAAGGTCTCCTTTGGACACAGGTAATGGTTCTGTAGTACCAGCTGGCGGGGAGGGATGGGAGGAGTTGGGGAGTGACATTTAGCTTTCCTGATTTAGGACAAGGCAGCTGCTTGGAGCTATACTTTCTTATAATATAACTTCCTTATACAGTATAAAGAAAATAGGAGAAAATAGAAATGAATAAATTAGGCTGAAATGACACAATAGGAAAAAAGTAGAGAAGCAGCAGAACCAAACTGCTGTAGTAAACACAGCATAGAAGATAACACAAAGGCCAACCCCCAAGAGACCAATGGGACCTGGTGAGTGAGTTAGGCATGACAAACTTGGTGGCAGGTCAAGGACAAGGTGGGCTGTCTTCTACAAGGGCAGAGTTGTAGATTAGAGTTCCCTTCCATGTCCTTTGAGTAGAGAATCTGACTTGAGAACTCCTGGGGGAAAGGTCCTAACTCTTAAGGCATGCATTTGAAAGAGAAATTTATTATCTCTTCAACAAACACAGGGCACGTGGTTCACTGCCTTCTTGAAGCTTACCATACAGTGGGGAAGACAGACACTTGGACAAGTAGTTACACTCAGGGATGATGAGTGCTATGAGGAAGCACAGGGAAGTGTGGGGATGTCTAATGAGAGAAACTAGGCTAAGATCTAGAGAAGGTTCCTGGAAAAAGTGGAGGTCTAAGCGGTGACTGGAAGGTGGATATGTGTGTAGTATAGTGGGAAAGTATAGACGAAGGCAGAGGATGAGAGAGAGCATTAGTGAAAGCTATCCTCTATGGCTGGTATGTATAGTGCAAGAGGAGGGTGGGAAGAAAAAAGGCAGGAAAATAGAGGTGTCGTTCGTTCATTCATTCATTCATTCATTCATTCATTCATTCAACAAAAACCTACTAGGCATCTTCTCTTTGCATGGCCCAGAGCTGAGTGGTGGGAATAGAAGGACAAATAACACAGTTTCTGTCTTCAAGAACATCTTCTGTCCAGAGAGCTCATATGGAAAACAACAAAGGAAGAGTTATGAGAAAATTGTTGAGGTGGCCTCTGCCAACTCACTGGCTTTGATGCCTGATTCCCTGCTGTGGTGGAAGGAACCTGCTCTGTTTTTGGGTGTGTTATACCTGGGTGGAAAAATACCTCAAAATGGGGCTTCTCCAGTCAAAATGATGAGGTTTCCTGGTGAGCCACTAACTGGACCCTAGTGCTATGTGGTGATTTTTTTATAGGAGGAAGCAGCAAAAGCAGGAGGAGGAGGAGGAGGATGGGCTGGAGAACACGATTGGGCAGTCAGATCTGCCACAGGAGCCTGACAGGGCTGGTCTTACCAGGAGTGGAGTGTCTTCTAACTGGAGACATAGAAGGAGCCAAGTACTAAAGGGGTGTTTGGATGTTGAGGTGTGTACAAAGTTGCGGTGCCACCAGAGAAGGCTAAGTGTCTTATTCTGCCAAGGCTTTATAAGGTGGCGTGTTCCTTGGTGAATTCACCCAGGCCTAGGCTTAGACCAAACCTTACATACAGGGTGGGGCAAAAGTAGCTTATGGTTGTTTGTATGGAAAATAACACAATAATAAACAAACAATAATGTAAGAAACTCTGTGTTTTGTGTACTCAAAACTGTAAACCTACTTTTGCTCTACCTTGTATAGAAACCAAGCTTAGTCCATGCCCCAGAATTACTCAAACTCAGTAATACTGACTTATGACAGTGAACTTCATAAGAGTCTGATGCATGACATCAGACCTTATTGAGAAATATTGCTGTTCAGGGGAATGGTTACTCATGTGTTCTGACCATTCTCTCTTTGTGGCCACACTAAATGTTAAGTTAGATAGATCATAATCAGAAGGCACTTTTATATATCAGTCAAGGTTCAAAGCTAGAAACGGAAACTCTGGATATTTTGAGAAGAAAGAGATTTATTTATTATGAGAAATTAGCTGCTTTCAAAACTGTTGGAAGGGTTGGAGAAGAGGCTCTAAGCTGGACCTCTAGCGGTCACTTCCACCAGGAGTCATCAGGAGAGCTGTGGCCTTGGACGTATCTGGATTGCGGGAGCTGAGGGGCTTGACCCTGAAACCACTGAGGTCAAGAATACACAGGTCTCTACCATCCAGGACTCAGGAATCTGCTGCTGCTGCTGGCACCCCAACTTCGGGACTCTAAAACAGAGTCCTCCTGCGGTCTCTTTCCCCTTGTTCCTCAGCGGGAAAATGGTGTCCGCTTCATGTTCATCTGCAAATATCTCGCCTAAGTGCACCTGGTTGTTGAAACCAATTTCTCACCCAGATCCCAGTCTTCAAGGGAGTGTGAGAAACGTAGGTTAAAAAAAAAAAAATCTTCAGCCTTTCTAGTGCAGGAATACCTCGTAGAAGGAGGGATGCTGGTAGAATGCCTAGGGGTGGATGCAGAAAGCCAACTGACCATTTTCCAGCACACCTGGCCTCAGTAGAAATAGAATAATAGGATTTATTTATGTGAATTGAAATCTTAATTGTATGAAGCTAAGACATCCTAAAAAATTGTCTTCTACATTTGTCACAAATATGCCACTGGAAACTGAAGGACCAAGGCCATGGAAGAAGGTGACCTGAACCCTCAGGAACGGAATGGCCCATCCAAGAGTTTTCTTCTTGTTCTGTGCCTGTGGCTGACCGGTTCCTATTTTTATTCCCAAATAGTTTCTTTTGCCATAGCTCGCTTATCAAATCTTCTACCCATCTTTGCTGATTTTGGAAAATATTTGCAGATTTATTTGGATCATCATGTTGAATAAGCATGACTTGCAGGATGTAATCATAAAGCAACTTTATTTTTGTCTCCCATTGTCCCAGTTTAAATCCATTCTGTGGGGCTAGTTCTCCTGCCAGCTGGACATCAATGATTGTTAGTACGTAACAAAAAGTCTTATGTATTCTTTAAGTTTCAACTCTTTTTCTAACTTAGTAATTAAAATATGCAGCCCTGTAATTTTGCCTTACAGGTGTGGCTTTCTCCCTCCTCCCCTGAGGTCTGCTGCAGGCTGGGAGCTGCTGGGGAAGGCAGAGGTGTGCTGCGTTTTCTCCCTTTCTTCACTAGTATTTTCATTGCTTTCCCATCTTGTGAGCTGGGCTTATGATGCCTCCAGGATGGATGGGGGAATACTGGAAGAGGTAAGCGGATCGTGGAAGGCTTCACTTGATGGTTTCCGTGGTGATGACCAGCTTCAACCCTCTTCTGATTTGGCAGATGTTAAAAGTGAATTCTTTTTCTTATTGGTGCTCTTGTAGGGCTTTGAAGATGCCCAGCTAATCCCTGGGGATCTTTTACCTGCAGTCCTTGGTCTAGAACACATGCATCTCTATTTTGGCTGTCTACTTATTCCGAGGAGCCCAACAGTGCCTCTGCTTTGTCTTTGACAGGATCTAAGATGATCTCACTGGCTCACTCTTGTACTTAACTTATGTCAGATTGCAGTTAAACCTTTGCCATTCCTCTGCACTCGCAAACCCTGGAAGTAAGTTGCTTCCTAAACTGTAGCCCTCTCTGCTGCTCCAAAAGTTGCTGCAGCCAGCTTCTCAACATTTGGATTTCTCAAGCGAAACTACAGGGATCCCATTTAAGTTCTCCAAGTGGTCCCTCAAAGCCTCTCTCTTGTCTCCCTGGGGATAGGGAGTAGCATCTGTGCACTAATCAGACCAGACTGGGTTACGCCGAGTTAATAGCATCCAACCAAAGTGGCTTAATGCCACACAGGTTCAATTCTGGCTCTAGTTTCCCATGGATTCAAACAACCCTTATGGGCAGTTGTCCTCCAAGTGCTGACTGCTTTGATCTATGGCGTCTCCACATCAAAAATGCTTCTACAAAGCAACCTGGAGTGGATGGTGGTGATGCTGCACATCAGCATGGAGTTATTCATGCCACTGAACTGTACACTTATAAATGGTGAAAATGGTACATTTTATGTTACGTGTATTTTACCACAATTAAAAAAAATGTTGCATGGGAAAAGTTATTTTTAGTAAATTTAACTTTTGCTTCATATGAGAAAGTAATTTTTACTTTAACTAGATATGCTATTTATTCAGATACTGTTGATGTCTTTTCAGCACTTGGCATATATACTGATGGGTTGAATAATTTACTATAGTTAAATAATAAAAAAATGCTTCCACAATTGCCACAGTGAAGGAACAGGGGGCTGGAAGGCTGTGCGCCACCAGAAATTCATTGGCCAAAGCTAATTACAGGGTCATCTGTAATTTCAAGAGAGGGGGATGAGGAGCAGCATCTCTGGTGCCCGGGAGTAGAGAAAAACCAGACGCCAGTGAACAATAGCAGTCACCAGCATGGCCTCCCACTCCTCCCTCTGGGAGGGGGATGGGATTCACAGTGCAGCTCACCTGAGAAATTCTTTGCTAAATATTTTCCCCAAGTCTAACTTTTGACTTGATATGAAACCGGTTTTGACAACCTCCTTTGTGAATTCTGCATATGGCCTAGCGGCTTCTTTGAAATATGAGATCTATTGCCTCTTGGTGCCCTGGCTAACACTTCCATTTGAACACCCTGTTATATATTTGTTCATTGTCTGTCTCTCCTACCTGACTGAAAGCCCTTGAGATCAGGGACCGCATTTGTCTTGTTTCTGGCTTGTTTCTCGTCTAGGCGGCATGCCTAGCACAGCACTGGACACGTTTCAGATTCTCTAAAGCTATCACAGACAAGAAGAAAGGGAGGGAGGGAGGGAGAAACAAAGGCGAAAAAAGCAGAATGGACTTGAGTCAGGGAGCAGGGTCAGCAAAAGGGGCTCCGTAGGAGGAAACGCAGGAGGAAACGCAGGAGGAAATGCAGACAGAAAATAAAATTCCAGTGGTGGGACCAAAAATTAGACAGAGACTCAAAATCCAGGGGCAAAAGCAGATCCAAAATCCCAGGATGAATCCACCCAGAAACAGAAGTGAAACTTTGATGGAATGTCCAGGATGTGGTGACAGAGTGGGAAATAAGGCTCAGTGTTTCCCGGAGAAAGGGCTTCATGTCCCTTTCCTTCCCTCCGTGGGAAGAGGGAAGGAAAGGGAAATAGCAGGCGTCAAATGCCTTCTCTATGCCAGGGGTTGTTTCAGGTACTTCCTACAGGTTATCTCATTGAACTCTCACAGTAACCCAGTTTATGAACCTGGGAACCCGGGATCCGAGAGGCGAGGTAGTTTGCCCGAGGCGCACATCTCTCGAGTGCAGTTGTGATTCAGATCCGGGCATCTCTAGCGTGGGGACTGTATTCATTAAGAGAGATCCTGGTCCATCACTGAGGATGAATGACTCCCCCAACCTTCCTCTCTTTTGAGGAACCCACTCCCAGGTAGCCACACCCATGAGTGGATAGTGTAAGATACCTGCATCTCCATTTCCTAACTTCTGAGATGACAACGGCCATTGTGAGAGGCGTAAAACAATTTAGGATAAGCCTGCCTGCCTCCACTCCATTTACGTCTTGTTTCCACATTGCGCCTCTCCCCGAACCCCTGACCTGCCTCCCACGCAGGGCCTTTGGGCTTTCTAAGTAGATACTTAAAGGGTTTTCTGCAACGCAATTCTATTTTAAGGAAAGGTGCATGTGGCTGTGTCTGTGAGTAGGCATGTGTGTGGCATTGCTTGTGGTGTGCCGTCTGGGGGACCTCCGAGAGTGTGCAGGTGCGATGGTGGCAATTGTGTACCGGGAGTGATGTATGTGTTCATCAGGGCTGTTCCTCACAGTAGCCTTGAGGGTTGGGTAATGGTCCCAGTAAACTGCTATCAAGGACGCTCCCCACCCCACCCCTCAGGGGTGTGAAAGCGATGTCATTGCTTTCGTAACTCTGGCGTTGCTAAGGATCCAGGGGATTTGAAAGGAGCGTAGTTCACAAGGGGAGTTGATGGTGTCTGGGCTTGTGTCAAACCCCGGACTGCCCCTTCCGCTGAGGTCGGACATAGGAAGACTTGCATGCACACACGTGTGCCTGGGCACGGATGACTGGGTGCCGATGGCCTGGGAATTCGCAGGGAGATGAGGGTTCTCTGAACCCTCCCTGGACACATGGGGACGGGGGCTATCTTTCTACCTTAACTCTGTGATTGGGGGGGCATTTTTTGATCTAGTCTGTGTGAAATTTGAGTTGTATTAACATGACATTAAGAGACAACCAATTGATCCTTGATGAACACATACCATTGTAGTGAATATTTGACATTTAAAATCTTTACAGTGTGGTAGTCCTTCCTTATTTATGGATTATGTTCTAACGCCCCCCCCCCCCCCAGCCCCAGTGGACGCCTGAAACCACAGACAGTACAGAACCTATACATACTATGTTTTTTTCCTGTACATAATGCCTATGATAAGGTTTATTTACAAATTAGGCATAGTAAGAGATTAATAGAAATAACTAATAATAACATAGAATAGGTATAACAATAAACTGCAATAAAAGTTCTGTGAATATGGTCTCTCCAGAAGCAGTGAACTGATTTCACGGATAGAAGATTTGTTCTTACTGCAGACCTTAAGCCACCTCAGCAGACATTTTTTTCCCTTAATAAGTCAATAACTTTCACCATTTCACTTAAAGGAAGCACTTCAGGACTTCTCTGTGGCATATACGAATTGCCTGCATCGCTGCTGGTGTGCTTAGGGGCCATTATTAAGTAAAATAAGGGCGACTTGAACACGAGCGCTGCGATACCGGGACAGTGCGTCCGGTAACTGAGGCGGCTGCTCAGTGACTCACGGCGGCGGCGGCGGGTAGTGTGCGCAGTGTGGAAACGCCAGGAAAGGGAGGATGCGCATCCTGGGCGGGATGGAGCGGGCCAAGTGAGATTTCATCACCGCGTCACTCAGAACAGTCCACGATTTAAAACCTGCAGATTGTTTACTTCTGGGTTTTTCTATTTAATATCTTTAGACCACAGTCGACTGTGGGTAACTGAAACCATGAAAAGCAAAATTGTGGATGAGAAGGGACTGTTGCACCCCACTCCCTTCTTTTGCGAGGCAGGGTCCCCTCCAGGGAGCTGAGGAGAAGTGGTCCCCCTCCTCCTGCCCTGACTTGAATATAACGGAATCTTCCGTGCGGAGCCTCCATCCTCACTGGATCTCCTCCTCACCCTAGGGCGCGGGCTCTGTGCCCTGGGAAGCAGTTCCACCTCTGGAGACCGCTGATAGCAGGTTAGAGGGAGGGAGGAGAATAAGGTTTGCACCATTTCTTTAGGCAAAATTCATGGACATGGGTGTGGTCCCCCGGGATTCAGGGCTGAGCGTGCCAGCCTGAGCACTGGTGTTAACTGTCTACTCTGGGGATCGCCAAACTACATGCGGGGCTGCAGCCAGCCCGCTGTGCATTCTTGTTCATGAACCTGGTGCCAAGGATGGTTTTTACATTTTAAACAGGTGAAAAAAAATAAAAAAAAGTAATATTTTGTGGTATGTGCACATTGTTTGAAATTTACACTGTGGTGTCTGTAAGTAAAGTTTTATTGGAACGCAGCTATGTTTATTTTATGCATTGTCCAGAGCTGCTTTTACATTACAAAGGCAGGGTTGGGTACTTGCGGCAGGGACGCCTCCAAAGCCTAAAATATTTATGATCTGGCCCTATACTAACAAAGTTTGGCAGCCTTTGGTCTACTAGAGTGGTTCTGAAACTTCAGGGTTAGAATCACCTGAAGGGCTTTTAAAGTCACAGGTTGCAGGATCTGACCCCCAGAGTTTCTGACTCGGAAAGTCTGGGGTTGGGCCAGAGATGGTGCATTTCTAAAAAATTCATAGGTGTTGCGGATGCTGCCGGCCCAGGGACCACACTTGGAGAAGGACTGGTATGCCGGTTTGGACCCAATGGCCTACAGTTAATGGAATCAAGGAGCCAGAACTTGTCTGGCATATTTTGTTGTGGGAGGCATTTTTGTCTTGTGCATTGTAGGATATTTAGCAGCATCCCTGGCTTAAGATTCTAGTAACATCCCCCAAGCTGTGACATCTAAAAATGCCTCCAGACATTGTCAAATATCCTCTGGGCTGGCTAAGAAAAACTGCTGTGGAGGAAGGTGTTTGAAGGTGCAGGGAGTTGGGAATGGAGGAATACGTCATCAATGTGCAACCCGCTCACCCACCAGGCCCAGCCACGTAGCCTGGGAAGGCCCAAGGCACACTCCTTTCACCAAGGTATTAAATTGACAATGAACACCGGAATCCTTAAAGAGTTCTGTAGTGATTCATCTGTAAGCAGGAAATGGAACTGGGATCCCTGATCTCAGTGAAAATAATGCAATCCCAGAATTGTTGAGGCCAGATGGGGGTGTTGGACCATCCAAGATAAGGTGTGTAATTTCTATAATAACCCACAAGAGATGGTCACCTTCATCAGGCTGTTTTTACCTTCTGATCAGGCTGGCTACTTCTGGGAGATGGGGGAGGTGATGAGCCCAGTGACTTCCATGAATTCCGGTGCTTCTGTCCAATACATTTCCTAATACTTGGACAAACCAAAGGCCCCCCCCCCCATGGTACTTTATACAATAATACCTCCAGCCAGGGGAGACTTGTAAGGCTAAGAAATAAGACAATGGACTCAAGCTCCTGGAATTCACTGGTCTTACCATATGGTTCATCATTCAGAAGGAGCTGGCTTGAAAATATATATGGTGGTTGTCAGGGACAGCATCTGTGAAGCTGGGATGGGATTCTACAGGGTGCATGATATATCTTAAACCAGTAGCCAATGTCTGGTGCCACCTCTCCTGTTGCCAGAATGCATGGCTATGGACACCAAGGTAGAGGTGAAAGTAGTTCTTTCAATATGATACCCAATAACCTACCTAAAGGTTTTTTGTGTGCTATGTCTTTGACCTTGGGCTTCACTGAAAAGTAGAAGCTGAGAGAGTCCCTCAGCTAGTCTAGGGTCCTTGTGCTGCTGAAGAGGGCATCTCTGTGCTGGCTAGGGTGGTTGATTCTGATACCAGGAGGAAATTGGCTTGCTGCCACACAACGGGGGCAAGAAGGACCCCGTTTGGGATGCCAGGGTCACCAGGACACCTCTTAGTACTTCCTTACCCAGTAGTCCCAATCAATGAAAAATTGTGGCAACCCAATAAAGTCAAGACCACCAAGGACTCATATATCACAGGAGTGACAGGTTGGATCATCCCACCAGGCAATAAACCCCATCCATGTAAGGTGTTCTTTAGGACTAAAGGGCACATGGATTGATAGTAGAAGGGAGCTACCATGACTGCTCACTTAGGCCTCGTGTTCAGCTATAAAGTGTGGAGAGTAGTAACTAAGTGTCACCTTGTTACCCTTCCCCTTTTCCTTCTTTTCTTCTATTGCCTTATATGAAGAACATTAATTGTGGCTAAAATTTTAGGTTTCAGTAGAGACTTTGACTGAATTGACATCACCTTGCAATGATACAGAGGCAGATGGACTTTGGTTGCTCTCTGTATTAAAGACACACACTGTCTATCCAGAAGAAGAATGGCAAAAGTGGATGCTAATGGGTAAAAAGGGTGGCTTGTGCTGGATATCTTACATTTGCTTCTTCAGATCCTTTGCCATACCCTTCTCTAATCTGTTGTGTGTCCCCCAAGGTGGACCTTCATTGACCACATCAATGGGATCATTACCCTCTGGGTTCCAGTTGAATTTGATCAACTGGGGAGTGTTGCAGGTGATTAGAGAGAAGAGATATTTATTTTCCTATATCCTTCTCTGCAGGATCTGGCTGTGTCCCTCTCCTAAAGGTTGCAGCTCCTGTAGATGCCACTCCATCTCTCAAAACTCTTCTGGGTTTCAGTAATCACTCCCTTCCCTGCTTCTTCAGGCTTCTCATAACATCTTGCTGTTATTGGTTACTTTGATGATATCTTGCTGTTATTGGTTACTTTGCACAGGACTTTGACTCTGGAACAAATTATGTGGGGGAAAAAAAGAAGAGAACCATGGTTGGGAATTCATTTGTAGTAGCCATGGGGTTCCTAGTGGCTACTGTCATGTCCTGCTACAGTGTCCTGGCTAGATCATTTCCTGTGTCTTGCCCTTGCAGGAGTCTTTTGTTCTTACTTATTTTCCAACCCTAGCCCCTATTAACTTTGTCATCCTTCAATATCATTCCAAGAAACTCTTTTAAAGTCGTTAATGTAGCCAGAGATATTTCCAGTGTTCGCAACCGAGAACCCTGATTGATACAGCCATTCAAGCAGATGTTTGATGGCTGGTCCAAAGCTTTATTTTTAACCAACTGGAAGAGTGTGGAGCTTTTCAAAAGGGGCCAACTCAGTTGGCATGTACCCTTTTTGCTCTTTGCTCTTAGTGTTTCTCCTTCTTTTCACTGGGAATGTGGGAGTATGTTGGAGGAACAGCTGCCATTTTGTTACCATGAATGAATCATAAGGAAAAGGTAAGAGTATCAGAGGTCTTGGCCTAGATGCCCGTGAGCCTCTGAGCCAATGCTAGCAACAGTGCCTTCTTGGCTTCTTACCAGAAAAATAAAGTAAAATTCCACTTTGCATAGGTCACTGTTTCTCAGATTATTAGTACCAGAACACAATTCCTTCATTATTGTGTTCTTTCATTTTTATAACAACTCCACCTGAGATTGGATTATCTCTGTTTAATAGGCAGGGGAAATAGGCTCAGAGCAGTGACTAGCCTGAGTGCATGTAGCTGGTATGGGGAGGGGGAGACACACTGATAACAATTTCTCATGAATATGTTTTGGCTCATTCATTCATTTACTCACTCATTCATTCCATATGCATTTTCTGAGTTCTTATTTTGTTGCCAGACCCAGGTGCTATATTTGAGATACAAAGATGGATAGAATGGAGTCCCTGCCATGGGGGTCCACTGAAGTAGCTCAAGCAAGAGATGATATGGGAAGTTGGATGAGAAAGGCAGAGAGGGGTGGGCAGATTTAAGAGACATTTAAGAGGAAGAATCAGTAGTGCTTGGGGATGAATTGATATAGGGGATCACAGGAGAAAAAGGTATTTAGACTAACTTTTTGGTTTGTGGCTTGACTACTTGAGAGAACTGTGTGGGTATTACTGGGATAGAGAATGCTAAAGGGGAGGCAGGCATGGTGGGAGAGAGCTGGAGGGCAGGTGACCATGAGCAGAATGAATTTCTGAGGCAGGGAAGTCCTTGGTAAGTATGAGCCTTCTAGTGTGTTGTCATGGGAATGGTGACTGAGGTGGAGCAGAGGTAAAGGTCAGGGCTGGCCTGGCTCCCTTGCTATTAGCTACTAACCACATCTTAATCATTCAACTTTTGTAGGGTGGTCTGTGCAGCCAGAGGCCCAGGAGAACCGCAAAGGAGGCTGGCTGCGCTCTTACACGGGGCCCTCGCAGAGGGCCCTGGCTGGGCTCCCTCCATCTCCCCAGCCATTTCCTGGGATCGAATTCAACATTTAGTCAATCTTCTCATTAGGAGAAGCAGTGCTGTGGGTCTGTAGGACCACTCAATACATGTAAGTGAGCCAACCCCAGGCGTTCCTTTGGGTAACAGAGTACTTAAGCCTGCCATTAGCCACCATTAGGACTGCACTTATTGCTTAATCCTCACCAGCCACAGAGCCTGGTGGGTCTGGACAGATGGAAGGCAGGGAGGAGCTTACCCCTCAAAGAAGCATTTCAATGCACTTTTGCAGAGACTCTAGAATTGAGGCTGCTCAGCCCTCCGGGTGCAGGGTTAGTTACAGTTCGCCAGCCTATCTAGGCTGGAATTGGTACAGATCTATGTGTGAGGAGTCTATGGAAGGAAGGAAAGAAATGTCACAAGAAGCTAATGCTCCTACTTCTTTCTAATGAGTGTGACCTAAGAGCCTGTGTGTGTGTGTGTGTGTGTGTGTGTGTGTATGAATATACTTCAGGGAATCTGTTCTCTTCTCCAAGAGGCCTGGGATTCAGGATTAGATATCTGTTGTATAATCTAAATTTCTCCAGGACCAACAAGTGTATTTGTACCAATGAGGTGACTCAAGTTTCACTGCCTTGTATCCCAACTTTAGCCTCTGTGGAAAATCTCATGGTCTCTGGAGAATTCCCAGGTGTGTCTCTGGCTCTCCTGGAACAAGCATGCTGTTGTTTTACTGAACACCATGCTGTCCTCTAGGGGGTGCTGCTGCTCCATTGGCCTTGGCCAGACCCTGTGGACGCCATGGCTGCTCTGCAGGTGCTGGAAACTTCGGGCACTGTTGCTGCTCTGCTGGGCACTGCAGCCTCTCCTGTACACTACTGGGCAACCTGTTGAGCTCTGCTGCTGGCCTTCCAGGCCCCGCAGTGTCCGTCAGGTATCACGGTGGTCTCAGTGGGCTGTGTTATTGTTGCTGTCTCTCAAGGGACAGATTCTGAAGGTGGAGAGAAAAGAAAACCTTTCCCTCTTTTGTGCTTGCACTACTTTGGAGACATTTTTAAATTTTATAGAGTTTGATGAAACAGTCTTTCCATTCTTTATGTAGCTATCATACGACTCAGCAATTATTCATTTCCTTCCTCCAAAACTTGGAGGGGTGTATTTCCCAATTGTCTGTGTTGGGCTTGGCCATGTGACTTGCTTTGGCTGATGGGACATCAGTGGATGTAAATCAAGAAAGGGCTTGAAATGTGTTTGTGCAGCTGGACTTGCCTTGTTGGGCTTTTCCATAGCCAGGAGAAGAATGTGTTCTCCTCAATAGATCACTGTCCCGGAAGAATGAGACGTAGGGAACAGACCCAGCCGTAGTAGAACCGTGGCTAAGGCAGAGCAGAGCCTCCCCAGTTGACCCGCAGACGCTAGAGTGAGGATTAGTGCTTATGGCTATGCGCCACTGAGTTTTGAGGTGGTTTGTCATGCAGCATTATTTAGACTATAGCTGATGGAGGGAGATAGCCCACTTCCCACCAAGATCAAACACACATCCATAGAAACAAGCTAAAGCTGGGTTCGAGTTACAGTCACTATCTAGTAATGAGGAATTTTCTTCTGTGTGTTGACTAAAACTTTCCAACGGGGTCAGGCCATTTGAGTTTGGTTCCTTTTTTACTTAGAATGAATTCTCTCAAAGGCTCTCATGCAAATGAGCTTAATGAGGGCCATCTACCCAAGTTGTACATGGACTCAAGCTGTATGTTTCTCAACTTGCAAACGTTAAATTTGTCAATTTCCATAACTGCTCCAGAGGAGGGGTTGGCAAACTTTTTCTGTAAAGGAGCAGATCATAAACACTGTAGGCTTTGAGGGTAATGTGGGTTCTGTCCCAACTATTCAATTCTGCCATTGAAGCCTGAAAGCTGACATAGACAATAAAAATAGGCATGGTTGTATTCCAATAAAACTTTATTTACAAATAAAGTTTACTGACCCTCTTCCACCTCAAAAGCACTTCAACTCTTCCTGCTGCCAACAGATGGTGATACCAATTGTGCTGGCTGTCACTTGATTTGTAAGGGCAGGTTTGCCATGTTTTTACTCAGACTGAAGGTATTTTACAAACGCTGTTATCATCATGACCAATAAGTAGAGAAGCAGCGAGCGAGCGCATTGAAATGCTGGTAAGAAGAGACATATGGTTACGATGGAAACTGAAGTGGAATAATAATTTCAAAAATTGAAAATGGTGAGAAAATGGATGTCGCAAGTGAAAATGGGATTTTTTTTGACAGTGGCATGACTGCAAAGGATCAAGAGTGAATCAGGCAACATGTAAAATGTTGTGCCCACGCCACTGACAGTAATCAGCAAAATCTGATGGAGAAGCAATTGACAAAAGTAAAAGAGGAGAAAAACTTTCGAATATGTGGCTACAGAGTGACAGCATCAACGGAGAGGCTCATTGGCCTAATGTGAGTTTAGGAGAAGCAGAGGTGTCTATTTGAGAGCTTGGCCATGATGGAAATGCCACTGCTTTTGTGAGCCATGAACGATTCCACAGACTCAGGGCGCCTCACGTGTATACAAAGTCGGAGTGATGTTGATGCTATAGTTGCTAAGGACTTCTCTTGTACTGATCTTGAAGGAGCACTTTGCCTGCCTCAACAGATTTCCAAAGTGGGACAAATAGGGATATTTGAGAAAAAGAACACATATCAGAACAAAACAGAAGATTATGTGAGGCCTCAGCTCATTCTTCTGTTTGGTGGAAAATTACCTGGGGTTTCTGAGCTTAACCTTCACTAGGTTTTCTGGGCTGGCAAACAAATGAACTTACAAACAGCTGTTTGGAGCTGAACTTATTAACACACATTCACACATGGCCACACATACATACATAGTAGAGGGTAAAAAAAATGAAGGGCAAAATCCGTTGCTTTGCAGAGCCCAATCTTCAGGATAGGGAAGCGGGGAGAAGGCTCTCAGCTGGCCGCTGCTCCTCACTCAGGGAAGAAAGATTAGGGAGATTGTTTGCAGATGAAGAACAATGATACTTCAGAATGAACATGAGTTTTGCAGTCAGGAAGATTTGGTTTGGTGTCCGAATGTGTCCCTTGTTAATTACATGACTCTAGGTGCTTTGGTTTGGTGTCCGAATGTGTCCCTTGTTAATTACATGACTCTAGGTGCTACCTTTAGGTTTGAGGAGCACCCTCACTCCTTAAAGGAAGTGGAGGAGAAATGCATTCCTGGGAAAAGTGGGGGATGCCTCTGCTTTGGAGAACAGAGGGGCAATGTGGGAGGAGCCTGGATAGCATTACCTAAAGGGGGGAAGTCAAGGTGTAGCAGTGACATGTTGGATTCTACTTTGAGGTGGTAAACAAAGGATTAGGGGTAAAATGTGAACTGAAAAAGGAAGTTAATAAAAGGGCAAATCCAAAGAACTGAGGGTAAAAAGGGGGCGGGAAGAGGGGTTAGGGTGATACTCACTGGAGGAGCAGGAAGTGGGCTGGGAATGGCACACCTTTCTTTGTGAGCCAGCCCTGGGTGATGACTGGAGGGTGGTGTGGAGGGGATGGAGGGTCTGCTTCTGGTATCTCAGGCTTTCTGTTATTCCATTGGCTGTATTAGTTAAGGTTCTCTTGGTTGCAAGTAATAGAAACCAATTTGTAGTAGCTTAAGGAAAAAATGTATTTGATTTATTGAAAATATATTCATGTGTCTCACAGAATTTAAAGAATCATTGAACTGTGTAGTTGAGGGAGAGAGTTAGCTGTAGGAGTTCATGAACTTCCTTCCCTCTAGTACAAAGCTTCTCTAAACCTTAGTTAGTATCAGAATCACCTGGTGGACTCGCTGGGCCCAACCCTCTGCAATAATTTGTATTTCTAATGGGTTTCCAGGTGATAATGTTACTGTAGGTAGTTAACTAGTTATTAATAAAGGAAAGAGAGCAAAGGGAACTAGTTTTAGTTCCCTAAAGACACCAAGTTTTAAAACTGGGGACCGTAAGCCTGTTCACTTAGCCAGGAAGCTATAGCTTCACACACTCCAGAGGGTTACAGCATTTCTCCACCAAGGGGATTAACACTCCTCCCTTCCTTCCTCTGGTACCAGATTGTTGAGGGGAGCAGGGAGAAGTAAGCACATGTAAAATAGAAGTCAAAGTGGCACAGGGGGAAGTGTTTGACTGTAGCAGCCTATCAGTCTAACTAGGGGGTGGGCGCATCGAAAACTTGTGAAAGCTTGGGAAGTTGATTGGTTCTTATGAAAAAGCTCCAGGTTATAAACCCAGGAGAACTAAGAAAATCTCTCTCTCTCTCCCCTCCCTCCCTCCTTCCCTCCCCCTCCCTCCCCTCCCTTCCCGCTTCTCTCTCTCCCCGGCCCCCACCTAGGATCACACCACTATGTGGGTCTAGCAGCTATCAGAGCCTGCAGCAAACTGCATGGTTTCCAAAGGGGTAAGTTTTAATATGAAACAGAAACCCTAGACATTGGTCTTTGTTTTGGCTTTGCGGAGACATGGTTGGACTTTTTCCACGATGGGACAGAGGGTGATGGGAAACTGGAAACCCGGAGGCACATTTCCACCCGAATAAACCATGCCACATCACAGTCTCCTGCGTGTGGGTCCTTGGATTGCTTTCCTGTGATCCCGGAGAGGAGTGTGATTTCCACCATTGACCCAAAAACACTGTAAATTAGCTCTCAATTTTCAGCCCTGCCCGTCAGTTCAAATTTTATTTTTATTTTTTAAAAAAGATTTCATGTATTTATTCTTAGAGAGAGAGGAAGGGGGGTAGAAAGAAAGGGAGCAAAACATCAATGCGTGGTTGCCTGTTGCTTGCCCCCTACTGGGAACCTGTCCCGCAACCCAGACACGTGCCCTGCCTGACTGGGAATCAAGCCCTTTGGTTTCGTAGCCCAGCACTCAATCCACTGAGCCACACTAGCCAGGGTCCTGAGTTCAAATTTTTGAGTGGAAGATGGATTGGCTCATCTTGGTCGTATGTCCAATCATGTATGGCCAGGGGATGGAGCCACATAGTACAGGCATGGTACCTACCTGAGGGCCACTCTAGTATATCAGGGAACAGCTCAAAGATAAGAAGGGCTTGGTGGATGCACCAGAAGGTATCTGTGGTTCTACTCTCTTCAGCTGGTGCAGCCAGGCACCCGAGTCTTGAACTTTGGAATTTATTCTATAGCATTCGTCTTTAAGCTGCCACTCTCTCCCTTGGGATTCTCTCCACTAAGACTGACCTTCAAGTGGGACATTGTCTTCCTGTTCCCTAAAATAAGTAAGCAGGGCATGTACAGTTTAGGGTTTTTGCTGCTGATTCGTACCAGGAACTTGGAAGAGAAAATAAATCTAGTCACTTTTGAGAAATTGCCTGCATTCCGGAATTGTCTAAGTTTCTCATGGCAGTAGTGTGGCTGTCTTCTGATTTGGTAGCTAGAATTGGGGCTATTTCCTTGCTTTCCTCTCTCTGCCGGGAAGCTCTCTCCCTAGCAATGGGCCTGCCTTTGCTACAGGGCATAGACACAGAGCCCTCTCCTCTCAGTGGGTCATTGCATGTTTAAGGCCAGCTTAGGGTGATCCCACAGGGTGTCTCTTCAGGAAGTAAAGTCCTAGGAGAGAGCTGCAAATTGCTTGGCTCCCTGCCTCTTCTGCTTACTCATTTCTTCTTTATTTATTTCTTGGAGGAAAACAAGGCTTCTCAAAAAATAAAACTCCCTTCCTTGGACTAAACCCTGGTTGTGTTTAGAGCAGGAAGAAGAATAGGGGAGGTGTTGCCTGCCACTGGGGAGGAATCACACACAGGAAAACAGAGAGAAAGCAGAGTCCTGCTGCCATTTGGCACGGTCGTTTCTGCCAAAGACATGAATCCTCAGAGTGGCAAGGGCACACAAAACTTTGGCAGAGGGAGCCCATCCTTAGTGGAGAGGCTGTAAGAGACACAAAATTCTGGGCTCAGGGTGAGAAAGACCTTTACAGATTCGTGCCTTTTACCTACCACTTCTCTACCAGGGTAGGTATCCAGCTTTGGCATGAACATTTCCTGTGACAGGGGGCTTGCTTACCTGTGAGATCAGCATGTTCTTTCTTCAGACCCTTCTGATGCTTTGAAAGTTGTTCCTTACACTGGCCTGTAATCTCTCTCTCTCTCCAGGGAGATCAGCAATCAAGGAGACCGCCTAGAGGAGGCAGGAGGTGGCATTAGTGTCCGTGGAGTCTGATACTAACAATAGCAGCTGCGTTAATTGACCATTTCTATATGCCAGGTGATTAGGTTATCAGGTCCCTTTGCATTTGGGTCATTGTGCCAGCCTTGAGCTCAAACATGCAGACCAGACCAGGAAAAGTAGGAGAATCAGGCACCAAATCAGGATGGTCCCAATGCAGGAAAAAAAAAAATAGACTATTCCCGAGACCCTTCACATAAAAAGTAACATAAAGATTGTATGTAAATGGCACTCAGATTCACAGGCAGTCTGATAAGGCCCCTTGTAACAAAGCAAGTGTCCGTTAAGGGCGCCTGGAGATGGAGAAGCCGGAGGAGGGCCAGGAAGGGGTATTCTCGTGGGCCTGGGTCATGTGAATGGCCATTACTCCTCCCTCTCTTGCTACCCCTCCGTCCCCTCAGTCCACATTGCGTGCACTTGTTATAATTTCAAGGGAAGATTCCGTGCCTTCTCTTATCAGAGAAAGCCACAGATTCTGACATGTCAGCAGCACATTTGAAAAGGGACTGGTCACCAGAAGACCTGCTTTTAACCTTCAGTGTCCCCTGGCCAACCTTGTTATTTATGAAGACTCTGCTTGCCCCCTTCTTCTTAGCCTGGAGAAGGCTTTCCAGAACCTGTTCATCTGAGACAGCCACTCGGCTTCTCAGACCTCAGCTCTCAGTCAGGGATATCTTCCAGGTGTTGTCATGGCAATGCTGGAGCCAGGAGTTGCTCACCACAACTCTGCTTTGATTGTAAAAAGTAAATTCCTGTCTCCTTTTGCCTGCAGTGTCAGATGAAACCGTTCCTGCTGTGGGCTGAGGGTAGAGGAACCACCCCTGTTGGTTCAGGTGACTGAACGAGCACCGTTTCTGAACCTGCATGGGCTCTCAGGAAAAGTGGTGCGCAGAAAGCATCATCCATCAGGGTCAGGAAGCAGGGATCACACAACTGACCAGTCAAATCCTGATCCAAACTGGGGAGCGTTCAAACGATCAGTGCCTTCAGCCAAGTCCATCTCTAATACTAGGGTGACTTAAGAACATGTAGAGTCAGCGTGTTTACTCCCAGCCAGAGAGGGTTGGCTTTGGGGGGTTCATTAGGAGCCCCTTGTTAACAACCGCACCATTGGCTAACACTTGTATAGTGCTTGCCAGGGACCAGTCACTGTGCCAGAGAACATGGTAAGGAGTTTGGATTTATTGCAGTCGTACATGTAAAATGCCTAGCACAGCACCTGACATATAGAAATGCTCAATAAATGGAGCTGCTGTTGTAAATATCAGTCTCCTTGGACACTAATGCCACCTCCTGCCTCCCCCAGGTGATCTCCTTGACTGTTGTTGCTATCTCAGGGTGGTTGGAGGTCACTTTGCCCCCTTGGATTCAGGATGTAATTTTTAATCTGGGGGCCATGCTGGGTGTTCTGTTCTATTATTCCTTGTTCTCCAGAGCCCTGCCTTGGCCCCAGACACCTTTTTTTCTCTTCTGTGGGAGCTCTGAGGAGTTCCAAGGGGGTGGGGTCAACATCCAGGCCTTCTGGGCTGGACCTCTACTGCAGTGGCCAGTTTTGTGAGGATCCAATTCAGAGAAATCCCCAGGTTGTATTTGTGTCTTGCCGCCAGGCTCAGCATAATGGCATTGACAGGTGAAATAAGCAATTGGCCAATTTCCTTCAGGAACGTTTGAAATAAAAAGCAGTTCGTCTGAGTAAAGGAAATTGTGAGAGCCCCAAATGGAATTGCTTAAATTTATTGCCGGAGAGTTTTTACATATTGAGCCAAAGGCATGTCTTTTTGCGCCTTAGCCTTGCGTTTTTTAGGAGTGTCGCAATGCACCAGAGATGGAGAGGTCTGGGCTGGCTCCAGAGTTGGCCTGTAGGAGCAGGAACCTCCACGCCATCTCCAGTTTTTCCACGAGAAGCCTTAGAACTGCCCCATGAGGGTGGGAAAGATTTGATCGCTGGGATGGAAAACAAGCCAACCTTTTTTATTGGAAAGCAGAGTGGTACCTGCATCTCCAGACAGGATATTGGCCATGATCTAGCCTCCATAGCATCAGTCATGGTCCACAGCCTCAGCTGCTGGACCATCCAAAGGCTGCAGTAGATGTGATTTTTTTTCGGTGGGGCTTCCAGTTCTTGACTGATGAGCTTGAGAGGCAAGCAATGTGGAAACTGCCAGGGGAGAGATTGCTCAATAAATTTTCCTGGTTGGGGCAGAAAATTAAAAAAATATATTGTTATTATTATTTAATTGAATTTATTGGGTGACACTGGTTAGTAAAATTGTATCATTTTCAGGGGTGCAATTCTGTAGCATATCATCTGCGTACTGCGTGCTCACCTCCCCGAGTCAGGTCTCCTTCCATCACCGTTTATCCTCCCTGCACCCTCTTCCACACCCCCCCCCACCTCCTAAAATTATTTTTTATTATTTTTTAACATTTTCATTGAGAAATAGTTGACACTCATCAACATATAATGTTTAAGATATGCAGCATGATGATTTGATTTACATGTATTGTTTAGTTCACAGCCATCATCTCATATAGATGTAATCAAAAGAAAAGTTCTCCTTGTGATAAGAATTCTTAGGATTCACTGTCTTAACACCTTTCTTATATATCATGCATTAGTGTTAGCTATGATCATCGCATTGCACATTACCTCCCTAGTACTTAATTACCTTAGAACAGAAAATTGGTGCTTTTTGACCAGGGACAAATTTTGATCTCAAGTTCTAGAAGACACAGGGAACTTACATTCGAGTCAGCATCAAACTAAGATGTAAATTATTTGCAAACCAGCAGGAGATGCAGTGAAATGAACTTGGCCAAGCTGCTCTCAGACCCGAGACCTAGTCTGACTTGGTACTAGTTTGTTGTGAGACCATAGATACAAAACTCTTGTTTTCTGGACTCAGTTTCCCTATCTGTAACATGATGCGGCTAGCCAAAGTGATCTGAGGTCCTGTCTAGCTCCAACGTGCTGTGACCTCTGCCTCTTTTTCACTCACATCCCCAATGCTTCCCCCTTTCTTCCTCTCCCCAAATATGATTTACGTACTTCGTGCATATTGAAGTCCTCTCATCACCACTTTGACTCCAGTGCATTTCAATAAACTGAGAGGAGGCATCCTGGGGTTATGGACAGAGTGTGGGCCCAAGGACCAGACACACCTGGGCTCAAGTACTGGTTCTACCCTCATTTGGTGAACCTTAGACAAGTTACTTATCCTTTCTGATCTTAAGTCTGTTTATCTAAGCCGAGGAATAATGTTGTGAGGGTGAAATTAAACTGTCATAAGTCATCAAGGAATAGGCTGGGTACATGTAGGTGCTCACCCCGCAAGAATTTCCTTCCTCTTCCTATGCCCAGAACCCATGCAAACCTCCAACTGCATCACCTACGGTGCTGCTGGACGCCAAAGGACCCAGCTTGATGTCGTGTACGGGTTTGTGACTCTAAAGAGGAAATGTTCTCTTTCATGTTATCATCTAAGCAGTTGGAATGAAAGGTTCTTGGACCAAAAGGATATATATATACTTGGAAGAGCTGCTTTGATCCGTGGCTTGAGTTGGGGATTTGGTGACACCCTGGATTATCCTTAAGGAAAACATATTAGAGCTAAACTGCCTTCTAAAGAGGGTAGTTTTGATTACCTGCAGGGTTTTTGTCTTGCTGAGCAAAGAGATAGAGTGAGGCATGTGAGTCAGGAGCAGAGCTGAATTACTCTGAACGATCAGGGAGAAGGATATGAATGGGGCTAGGGAAGAGAACAAAGAGCCAAGTGGTGGCTTAGGAAGGAAGAGATTTGGGGGAAAGATGGAAGCATTTAAGAGGGACTTAAAAAAAAAACACAGTTGGGCTATTCATATAAATACACATGCACAGAGATGCTCCCTTGTATTAGAGATGTTACATGGAGGCGCACGCACCCTCACCTGCAGGCATGGTGTTATCTGAGTGTACATAAGTGGATCCCCGTGTGCGTGCACATGAACACGTGCTCTCTGGCAGGGGACACAGCTGCTCTCTAAGCCTTATGGACAAGTAGTCTATATTAACCTGTTCCTTTTTGCCTCCCTCGGTGACATGAGACAGGGCTGGGGTCATAATTGCTTAGAACACTGCATTAACTTACCAGGCTGAGCAATATAATGGGGTACGTAGAGAAAGTGGTTGTTTCTCACTCACTTGGACAATAACATTTTTCTGCTTGTAAAAGTTATATGCTCAATCGTTACTATAGGACTGGCTCTGTGCTAATCACTGGGAATGTAACCGGGAGCAAAGTAGGCATGGACTCTTCCCTTCTGGTCTAATGCAGCTTGTGTTCTTATGGTGTAAACAGACAGAGAACAGGTCTGGTACATGTGATGGGTCCATGATGAGGGACCCTTGGGGGGCTCTGGGAGTGTCTGATAAGGGGAAGAGCCCAGCCCGTGAGGACCTGAAAGAGACTCAGAATGTTTGGAGTTGCAGAGAAGGAAGGAGAAAGTGACAGAAGATGAAGCTACACATGAACACAGGCCAGATCACAAAGGGCTTGTAAAATACATTCAAGAATTTGAACTTGATCTTGAGGGCCACAGGGAGCCATTGAAGCATTTTTAGCTTGGGGGAGGAACATGCTTCGTTTTGCCTTAGAAATATCGCTTTGGCTTCATTGTGCATGCTGAGGCCTCCCTTCCTGCAGAGCCAGAGCCGTTTCAGGGCCACTGTGATGAAAGCCAGCAAAGCCAAGCCAGGGCCCCAGATCACAGGCCTGGGCTGGGCCCGGCCGCACAAAATGAGCGGGGCTCTCCTTCCAGTCAGGCCAGCCTGCTGTGCACGGGCTGAGGCTTCATGGTGGCAGCATAAAGCCAATCGTTTTAGGATATTTGATTTAAATTAACATTTACTCAGTGCCTAACATTTGCCAGGCTGGATTGTGTCATTTCATGCTCACAGAAGCTTTATGAAGCATGCAAAAAATGAGTCTCATTTTAGAGAAAAGTAGAGAGAGGAAGAGGCAGCAGACTGACACCGTAGACCCCATTCCAGGTCCAGAGCTAGGGCCTGGTCTTAGCTAATTCTATCTGGACAGCTAGGTGACAGGGACAGCTACCTCATTCTGAGACAAGGGAACTGACCTTGGAAGTGAAGCAGTCCAACCGAGATCACTAAGTGAGTGGTGCAACTGGGATTTCCCCCCCTAGTTATTGAACTACAAGTCCAGTTCATTTGGCTAGGTCATTTCCAGAAAACTTAGCAGAAAATCTCCTCCTGCCTAGGATGGTCTTGCTGGGTCCTGGGCGCTGCTTGGAGAAGGCACAGCGAGGTGAAGGCAGGGGCAACTGCAGAGGTACAGGACACCCTTGTGCTGGCAGATAGGGAGGGAGAGCTCTCCGGCTCCTGTGGGGATGGCACAACCTCCACACCCCCCTGCAGCCCAACCGGAGATGAAATTCAGGGCTGCAGGAGGCAGAGGTCACCAGATGTCACGAGCACTGATGTTTCCAGGCTCCCATACCCAGTTATCACACCTGTTAACCCTCTTGGGGGCGGATAATGGGAGAACACAGAGGTGCAGGGACAAGTGGCGGGAGACTGCCCAGTGCGGTGACGCGGCAGGAGTTTCACAGCGAGAGCCCTCTGTGTTCACATCCTGGCTCTGCCCATCAGGGCCCCTGGAGCTCTTGTTACACCAAGTCGCCCTGAGTCACCTACTTTCCCTGTGGGACCTTGGACAAGCCTCATTTTACAGATGAGGAAATGTTCCTCCGGTTCCTCGTCTGTACAATGGAGATAATAGTCCTTAAGGAACAAAATTGCTATGTGGATTAATGAAATAACACAATACATTAGCCCAGTATCTGCGAATCCTCAATTCTTTTTTTTTAATATATTTTATTGATTATGCTATTACAGTTGTCCCATTTCTCCCCCATCATTCCCCTCCACCCTACACACCCTCTCCCACCCACATTCCCCCCTTTAGTTCATGTCCATGGGTCATAAGTTTTCTAGCTTCTACATTTCCCATACTATTCTTGCCCTCCCCCTGTCTATTTTTTTCCCATTATCTATGCTACTCATTCTCTGTACCTTTTCCCCCTCTCTCCTCCTCCCACACCCCTGTTGCTAACCCTCCATATGATCTCCATTTCTGTGGTTCTGTTCCTGTTCTAGCTGTTTGCTTAGTTTGCTTTTGTTTTAGGTGTGGTTCTTGATAGCTATGAGTTTGTTGTCTTTTCACTCTCATAGTTTTATCTTCTTTTTCTTAGATAAGTCCCTTTAACATTTCATAGAATAAGGGCTTGGTGATGATGAACTCCTTGAACTTGACCTTATCTGAGAAGCACTTTATCTTCCCTTCCATTCTAAATGACAGCTTTGCTGGATAGAGCAATTTTGGATGTAGGTCCCTGCTTTTCAAGATTTCAAATATTTCTTTCCAGCCCCTTCTTGCCTGGAAGGTCTCTTTTGAGAAATCAGCTGACAGTCTGATGGGAACTCCCTTGTAGGTGACTGTCCCCTTATCCCTTGCTGCTTCTAGAATTCTCTGCTTCATTTTAATCTTGGCTAATGTAATTACAATGTGCCTTGGTGTGTTCCTCCTTGGGTCCAACTTCTTTGGGACTCTCTGAGCTTCCTGGACGTCCTGGTAGTCTATTTCCTTTGCCAGATTGGGGAAGTTCTCCTTGATTATTTGTTCAAATAAGTTTTCCACTCGTTGCTGTTCTTCTTCCCCTTCTGGGACCCCTATAATTCGGATGTTGGGACGTTTAAAGATGTCCCGGAGGTTCCTAAGCCTCTCCTCATTTTTTTGAATTCTTGTTTCTTCCTCGTCTTCTGTTTGGTTGTTAGTTTCTTCCTTCTGGTCCACTCCATTGATTTGAGTCCCAGTTTTCCTTCCATCTCTATCAGTTCCCCATGCATCTTCCTTCATTTCACGGATTGTAGCCTGCATTTTTTCATCTAGTTTGTGAGCAAAATCAACCAATTCTGTGAGCATTTTGATGACCAGTGCTTTGAACTGTGCATCTGACAGGTTGGCTATCTCTTCACTGCTTAGAGGAATTGGCTCTGGGGCTTTTATTTGTTTTCCGGTTTGAGCCATTTTTGGTCGTTTTTTTTTTGTTGTTGTCATTTTGGTTTTAGTCTGGTCGCGGCTATTACGTAGTGAGGGGGTGGAGCCTTAGGTGTTCCTCAGGGCGGGGCAGCCCAGTCACTGGGTTGTGACGCTATAGGTGGGGGCGGGGTCTGAGAAGGAGCAATGGCGCCTGCTCCGCTCTCTCCCGGACTCTGGCCCTTCCCGCTGCTTCCCCTTCACCTGGATTATCTGCGCACACGCGCGTGCTGTTACGTAGTGAAGAGTGGAGCCTCTGGCGCTCCCCAGTGCGGGGCAGCCCAGTCACTGGGTTGTGATGCTGTATGTGGGGGTGGGGCCTGAGAGGGAGCAATGGCGCCTGCTCCGCTCTCTCCTGGATTCAGTCCCCTCCGCCACTTCCCCTCCGCCTGGACCGTCTGCGCGCTCGAATGTGAGACCACCGGTCAGTCAGCCAGCCGCCTTGTGCGGCCTCACTGGGTCTGCACAGCCGCCCCCCTGTGCCCGGGGACCGCCAGCCGCTGCTGCTTGCGTTCCTGGGTCCGCACCTCCACTTTCTCCTGCCGCGACTCCGCCCCTCTTACCGGTCTGGATGAATGGTTGTTGGACTTCCGTACAGTTCAGTTTTCTATAAGTTCTGGTTGTTTTCTTGTTTCTAAATATTTGTTGTCCTTAATTTTGGTTGTGAGAGGAGGCACAGTGTGTCCGCCTACGCCTCCATCTTGGCCGGAAGTCCGAATCCTCAATTCTTAATAAAATGTTACCAGTTGTTGGCAACCCTTCGCTGAAGAGCCACGTCTGTAAGATGAGGGAAAGTATACCCTTGGCATAGAGATTGGGGGAGGGGCAGTGGGAACTGGATGACAAAAAGGGTGCTGTGCTGACCAACCGCCAGTGCACAGGGTGCCCCACCCTGCGTCTGCTTCGCTTTCCCTTTTCCTGGATCTGTGCAAGGGCAAGGGCCAGACGTTTTCACCAACCGCAAATATTTACTGAACATTTTCAAGGCTGGGCCTCTGCTTGGTCAACCCTTTAGGGGGTGGCTTAGATGGTGTGTGTTTGCTGCTTCGTACCCCCTATCTGCCGTCACACTGGGCTCCTGGCAGAGCCATGAAATAATAAAATTATTCTTCTCCCCAGAGAGCAATTCCCTATATTACTTACTTCTCTTTATCAATTATACAACGTCTTTTGAGCAGAGCTTCCCTTGCCCTGATCACCAAGGGTAATGAGAGGTGAGCCTGCCCTGGCTGCAACTGCAGCTGCGGAGCCTTACTCCAATGAGATGTTCAAGTCACCCAGCAGCGCTGAGGTTCTCAGAGCCCAGCTAGGGATGTGAGGTGGGAGACGAGGGGGCATCCCATTGCCTTGGTCCTAATACTCCATCCCTCCCAGAGGTGGCAGGGTGACCAGAGGTTTGCAGTGAGCACAGAGGCTGTCAAATCAGGGGGCCTCATGGTTTGGAGATCAGTTACCTTTCGCTGACCTTGACCTTGACATCTCCCTTTATTTTCCATCTCATTTTTCTGTTTTTTTTTCCCCCCTCTCAGTAAAGCTCCTCAGGAGCTCCCCCTCTGCCCCCATGCTCTGTCTGTACTCCCTCTCCTCCCATTAGCTTGTCCCTGTCCCTCTACTAAACCAGCTCTGGTCAAGGTCACTGATGACTACGTATTGCTATATCCAGAGGTCAATATCAGAAACCAGTGGTTCTCAGGAACCATTTTCTGTGACTTCTTGGCGGCACCTGACACTGCTGACTACTCCTTTCCTGAAACCTTTTCCTCACTTGGCTTCTGGGTCATCCAGCTCTCTCGTTTTTCTTCCTACTTCATTGGCTTTGCTTTTTCAGTATCTTCTACATTCATCTTGTCCTCGGGACCTCAAGAGCCTCTTCTCATTCCTATTTGAACTCACCCAGTGGAATGGCTTTAAATAGCATCTGGATACCAATTTAATCTTTCCCCTGACCTTACCCTTTGAACTCCAGACTCACATACTAGTTTCCCTACTTGTCTTCTCCACATGGATCTCTACTGAACACCTCACTTTTAACAGGTCCATGCCAAACTCTTGTTTTTTTTTTTTTTCTTTCAGACGCAATCTTTCATCTGTTTTCTCCATCTCATTGATGTCAACTTAATTTTTCCACTTATCCAGGCCACACATCTTGTCATTGTCCTTGATTGTCTCATCTCACACCCCACCTATAATCAGTCCATGAAATCTTGTTACTATTTAAAAAATACAACATATCCTCAATTTTAAATTTCTCACCCTCACCAAATCAGCTCTCCTAGTTTAAGCCACTTTTATCTATTGCTTGGATGACTATTAATGTCTCCAACTGATCGAGGTGCCTTTATCCTGGCCCCTTTCCCCAACTCTCTATGTACCAAATGGCAGCTGATGCGATCTTTTTAAAACAAAAGTTAGGTTGTGTCACTGTATCTGCCTAAATTCTCCAGTGGCTCTCTGTCTCAGTCAAGGTAACACACAAAGTCCCTGTTATCACCCACAAACTTATCATGGTCTGGCTTCTCTCGCCTCCCTGTCTACATCTTTCAACTTCACTCAGCTGACTTTTGGGACCCCTTGGCTCCTGTTCACCAAACATACCGAGTGTTCTATTCGCGCTGGCTCTTTCTTCCACCTGGGACACTCGACCTCTAGGAAAGTGTGTGCTTAGTTTCCTCACATCTTTCAGGTTTGTGTTCAAATGCTTACTTACCAGAGAGGCTCCCTCAGCATCTCTACACAAAATTACCCTTTACTCTCTCTAATAATGCTTTTAGAAATCTGTTTGGTTGTTTTTTTTTTTTTTTGAAGGAGGTGGTTTATTTGTTTATGTAAACACTTTGCTGCTCATTTTTGTGATTCTGTCTTTCTTTAAACATTTCATATAAAATTATTTTACATTCTGTTCTCTTACAATTTGGGTATCTAAAGTCTTTGTGTGTGAAGGGGTTAAATCAGTTGTTTGTTGATTCTGCTCTTACTCATGGTACTTTGTTTCCTTAAACATTTGGTGTTCTTTGAGTATGAGTTGATCTTAGTCTGTGGAAAATCTGAGGCAATAAATTGAGGATGGTTTCCTCCAGGGAAGGGTTTTATTTACTTGTGCCAGGCAACAAAGTGTACTATTCACCAGAACTCTGTTTAGCCCCTTTCAGGATTCCTGGCTGAATCCGAGTCTAGACTCTGCTTTCCCACCATGCCACGGGCTCCAGGCTCAGCCCCTAGATTGCATCTCTCACTGCACGCTCACACTCCACTGTTGCTCATGGTTGATGGCCTTTGTCTTTTTCAGCCCCTTGGAGATTTACCCCATTTCCTGGGAGCCCGATAATGTGGCAAAAGCTTTGTATTGTGCAGTATATAATTATTTTTGAGTGCAAGAGCCTTTCAGAAAATCTCATTGGCTATAGTTGCAAAAGTGGAAGCTTCTTTTCACCATGTTGACCCCTTTATTTACCCAATTTTATTTTCCTTTATAGCACTTGACCACCATCTAACACAGTACATGTTTATTTGTTTATTTTATATCTTCTAGCACTAAAATGCAAGTCCCATGAGAGCAAGTATTTTGACTGGCTTGTTCATCGCTATATCTGTAGTGTCTAAAACAATGTCTTGCATGTAGCAGATGTTCCATAAATATTGTTGAATGAATGAAGGAGGACTCCCTTTAGTTGGTTCAAGCAGAGGGGTTTTTAACAATGCATGTGGAGAGATGGGAGCTCACAAGAACGTGAGGGGTGACTGGACTGGGCTCCATGGATGGGACACAGTGGCTACTTTTGGATCTAAGATAGTTCTGGATTCTTCTAGTAGTAGGTTCCCTCTCCTGCCTCTACACCCAATGTCTGCTTCCTCTCTTTCCTTAAAATTTTCCATAGCATTTGGGTTGGATTTGCTATCATTCCAACTCAAGGCATTCTTTCAAATTCTTCCTTAGCTACTAACTGAAAAACTGCCCCTCCACCCCAGCTTGGGTCATATTCTTAAGAAAAAGTATTGAATTAATTTACCTTTTTTTTTTTTTTTTTGAAAAAGCCAAGCCACATGGTATCTGGCTAGCTATGAATTTTAAGAATGAATGTAGAGAGAGGAGAACTCTCAAGGCAATCCAAGAACAGTGGAATAGTGGACTGGGCTCCAGAAGGCTTGGAAGCAGTGGCTGCTTCTGGGTCTAAGGTGGCCATGACCTTTGGTCAGGTGTCTACCCTCCAAACCATTTAAATATGATAGGTCAAGAGAATGGTCAGGTAAAATAAAACATCAAAGCTGGGTAGCAGGGAACTGGCAGTAATACCCCTTAATAGGGGCCTGACTGAGGCAAATAAGGAGATTGCTCAATTCAGAACAATCTCTGGGAGTGAAGCTATAACGACCCAACATTCAATGGAATAAATCAGCATCTTGAAAAGGTAGAGACCCACTTTGATGATGACAAAACATCCAAGTCCAATCAAGAGAATGAAGCAGTACTCCTAGAGAGATGTGATTATGGTAAGGAAGTTGTAGCCAGATCAATTATATTGAACCATGTTTGAAAATAGTATGTTCTAACTAGCAGGGAGGGGATAGTAACTTATCAAATCAAAGAGCAGGAAATGGCAGTTTCTCTTCTGCCCTAGAGAGGCCAATGCACATGTTAAGTGTGAGCCAGATAATCTAGTAGACAGGCATTAATTAAACAATTTCCCATGCACATAAGCTAAATGGTACTTAAGTCTATTAAGGAAGGGAACAGAGAACCAAGGATATTTAGAACTGTGGATTTGATCCAGGTTCAGGGGTCAGAGAAGTCTGCTTGAGGACATAACCTGCTTGATTGAATAGCTAAAGGCCATTTGAGAATTTAAAGAGGCAAATGTGGGGGATGGGAAAAGTGTTCCAGACCCTTGCAAATGCCCTAGAGTTTGCTGCTGTTCTTTAGATACCTGTGTTCAATACTCCAGGTATTTGCATTTGTTCTTTCCTCTGCCTGGAAAGCCCTCTCTCCAGATAATCTGATGGTCAACTCTTTGCTTAAAGATCACTTCTTCAAAGAGGCTTCCCTGGCACACTGGCTAGCTCAGCGTCTGAGAGAGCCATCGTTCCCTTTCCCTGCTTGCTGCTTCTCCATAGCACTTACGCACCCCCTGCTTTTGTGTTGTATCATGATTTGTTTACGATGTCTTCCTTCACTAATTTTTATCTTTTGCTTGCCACTGTATATCCACCCCAGTACCCCGTATATAGTTTGCCTCAATAAATACACATATTGTATTATACACATATGTGTATATTAAATGAAAAGAAGCAAGGTATATCTGGAAACAGAAGGGAGGCCAATGTGGCTGGACTTTAATGAGTAGGATGGAGGAAGGCAGGAGGAGGTGAGACAGGTAGGTGGGGGGCAGGGTGCTGTAGGACAATACGGATTTTATTCAAGAGTTTCATTTTTAGTCTATGAATAATGGAAAGTCACTGGCGGTTTTAAAGGGTGGGAGTATTGTGATAAGATTGCCATTTTAAGAGCCCTGTCTGGATTCTGTGGAAAGAAGAGATTGTTGGGAGAAGGGGGTCAAGGAGGGATGGAGACCACTTAGGAGGATATTTTCCAGCCTGGAGATAATGACGCTTTGGACTTGGGTGGTGATATTGGAGATGGAGGGAAATAGATGAATTCAAATGGTAAGTATGAGATAGAAATGGCAGATGTGGAAATGGATTTGCACATAGAGAGTGAGGAGGAAGGAGAGGTCAGGGATCAGTCCCAAGTTTCTGAATTTTTAAATTCATGGATAAGAGTCCATTCACTGAAAATAAAACTTTGGAGGAGGAGGGTGTGTGTAAGGGTAGGAGAGGGTAGGAGAGGGTGGGAGAGAACTGAAAAAAATCAAAGACTATGGCCAGATCCTGAGATTCTGGAATGTCAGATTTTAGGATTCTGGGTGTTTCTAGGAAATGGCCAAGTCCAGGGATGCTCTTGGGATTCAATGGATTAATTCACTCAAGAATTATTTACTAAGCATCTATGATGTTTTAGGCATGTATATGGACTCTGGGCCTAGTCTACAAAACAAAGTGTTTGTCCTTAAGTATGGCAATTGGATTAAACTATGGTACAAATTAACAAATCTATACTTTCAGATAGTACGGAGGTGACAGCAGAGTCAAGAGATGAAGAGCGGAGTCGGGGATGGGGTGTATTTTGGGCAGGATTGTCAGGGAAGGGCTTTCCAAAGGTAATATTTGAATGAAGACCTGTATAGCGAGAAGCCATTCGCACACAAGTTTGTGGGAAGAGCATTCCAAGTAGAGGAAACAGTGAGTGCAAAGGCCCTGAGGTGGGAAGAGCTTGGTGTGCTTAAGGAATAGCAAGAAGCCCAGTGTGGCAGACAGAAGAGTGAGTGGTAGGCAGGCCCACAGAAGAAAGGATAGAGGAGACAGGCAGGAAACATTGTCCCATTTTTTGTCCATATCTGGAAGTTGGAAATTATCGTAAGTGTAATGTGAAACCATTGATGGGTTTGAAGCAGAGGAGTAACCCCCTCTGATAAGCTTTTTAAAAGGTCACATGGCGTCCATGTGGGGAATAGGCTAGAAGGGATAATAGTGGGAGAAGGGAGACAGATGGGAAGCTACTGCAGGAGTCTGCTAGGAGGTGACAGTGACCAGGCCGAGGTGGTGGGGCGAATAGTGGACGAACTGGCTGTGGGGTGCTTTTGAGGGCAGAGCATCCAGGAATTACTGCTGGGGTAGGCACGGGAGTGAATGTGGGTTTTACCTTGAGTGCTTGGACAAATGTGGGTACCATTAACTGAGATGCATTGAGTGGAATGCAAACCCTCACTGGATTTGGGGTTGTCAAGTCTGGGAAAGCATGGGGATTGTTGAGCCCACGTGGACAGTAAAGACATCCTCGGCCAGAGTCCTCCTGGGAGGCGAGGTGTGACTGGGAGGTCTCAGGGGTGGCAGGAATGAGGAGCGGGTGGGGTGACTGAGCCCCTAGAAAGTGTTCCTGGATGAGATAACAGCTCCTCCCATGCTGCCCACTTGTCTACCCTGGAGCCCAGGGAGCTTAGCAGAATGCAACCCGGACGAGAGTGGGTCTCCGTTCTCCCAGGAAGTGGAGGGGCTGCCTAGAGAAGAGAGAGGATGCGGGAGTGAGGCGTGTAGGATGGGCGTCAGTCCAAGTCCATCGAAATCTGGCTGGGGTGACGGCGCAGTTTGACGTCCGGAGTAGATCAGTCTTTCACAGTCTCCCTCCTCATTCAGTAAAATTATTTTCAGTACCAATTATGAAATGAAACCAATAACATGATGAATAGAAAGGAAGTCAGTAAAAATTATCTTGTATTGAACTTCATATATATTAGCATGCTGTAAAAATGTCAAAATAAATATTACAGTATCAAATTTTTAAAAAAGCAATGAGTTAATACTTTTAAATTATATTAATGTATGTTTTGAAAAAAGGGAAAAACTTAAGCCTACTAATTGGCCTGTTTTAATAACAAATAATAACATTACAACTTCTGGTTTTTTGATTCACTCTTTAGTTTGAAACACGCAACAATTTAAAAAGAATTCATTTCAATGTTAAAGATACTATCCAAATTCAGGAAAACAGTTCTTGTGCCAGCTAAAATTTGCACTTTTCAAACAAAAAGATAGCACACCTTTGCAGTTTGCATTCTTTTTTGGAGCTTTAAAAATTTATACACAAATAAAAATTCCATGTGGTCACATAGAAAAATAGAATTGAAGCGACTCTAGTGCGGTTTGTTTGTTTTCCGAAGATAATCTTTCCCGTCACTGTGCTATCATTGTTTATTTAGGAGCGTGTGTTTAAACACAAGAATATATAGCGTCGTGGGAGTTAGACACATGAAGTGCCCCTGAAGTGAGCTGGAGTGATTCTGAACACTGGGACACTCGGGGCATAAACACTAGCTGACACCCCACATGTGGGCCCACCCATATGACCGAAAGGGTCTGGATGAATGTCGATGAAGAACACAATGCTCATTCGAGGATAAGCAATAAAAAAGAGCAAATTTGAATACATATTACATATAAATTAAATATATGTATATTAAAATTCAGCAGTAAAACCAGCAGTTGTTAGCATTTTACCAACGAAGAACTTTTTGGGGCAGGGTATTTTATTATTAGAATGTTTAGAATTGTCAGTACCTGGTGATAATAAAAAGAGACACACGATTAGTTGGCTTTATGATTATTTCAAGCATTGGTAGTGACAGCCCTGTATTGCCTGCACCAAGGTGGACCTCGTAGCCTGCCTGCCCGCCCCCAGGTACTGGCTGGGGGAGTGAGCCCAGACCCCGTGTGGGTGGGAGGGCAGGGTTTGGGAGGGGGCAGGTGATGGGATCTGCCTGGATTGGGAGAGGCAGCAAAGGAGGGCCTGTTTGGGGTGAGAGGTCTCACCTCAGAGGTCCTACTGGGAGTCCTGGGTGGGGACACCTGTGTCCCATGTCTTCTGTGGTCTCTACACACAGATGAGGAGTCTTACTGGCAGGAACGTCTGTTGTTGGTTCTGTATCTTTCTCATCTCCCTGTCTCAGTCTCAGTGCTTATCTCAACTATTTTGTTTGTTCTTCCCTCCATTTCTCTGTGTGTCTGCCTGTTTGTTTTCCATCTCTCCCTGCATCTGGGTCACTCCTTCTCTCTGCCTCAGGGCCTCTTCCAGCCCTTGTCCTCCTTTCTCTGTCCCCTTGTCCATCTCTCCTCGTCTCTGTCTCCCTACTTGTCTACCTCTCTGGTCTCTCTGTCTTGTTCCTCTAAGTGTTATGGCTTCTCTGTGCTGGACTCGGGTCTCTTGGTTTTTCCACTAGAGAGCTAAGGGGCGTGAGGGGAACAGAGGGGTCATCACTCAAGCTTCACATCCCACCTATTGCTGGGGCAGCCTCTTCCTCTCAGAAATGCCCTGGAAATGAAAGGCCCTTCTCTAATCCTAGGGCTGGCTCTCACATAGGGGAGAGACTGGGGGTTGGTTGTGACTTGCAGAGGCTGTGGCCCCTGTGGACCATCAGGGGAGGGACCTGGGGTGGACATGGACAGAACAGTGGGTGCAATCACAGAGTTTTGGGCTCAGCTGTAGTCTCTGAGAGACTCCTTTGGTGTCCCTGTCTTTGAGGAACCTGAACTCCCTTCTTCTGGTTTGGCCTGGGAAGTGGAGAGGCCCTCACAGTTCAGGGCTGAGACCCCTCCCCCACACTGGTTTCCCCAGCAGAGCTCCTGCCCAGACAAGATGGCACCTGGGGACTGAGAAGCTGACCCAGTTTCCACCTAACCCTCTTCTCCACTCCTTCCTCCTGGACCACGAGTCCTGTCCAGATAACATGGGAACTGTCTGCTGCCCCCCCTCTCCCTGGCTCTCAGCCCATCCCCCTACACCCCTGTCTGCCCCGCCCCATTCCCTGTGCTGCCCTGCTCCAGCTTCCCAGCTGGCCACCTGCTGGCTTTTACTTGAGGTACCTTTTGCTGAGACAAAATGAGACTCAGACCTCAGGACAGAGGGCAGTGGAAACCATAGGCATGGAATGTCCTGGTCCCTGGCTACCTGGGGAAGGTGACGCCTTATATAGATGAGGAGACTGAGGCACAGAAAAGTCCCCCAATAGGTGACCCTAGAGTCCATCAACCCAGTTACCTTCTTCCCAGTCCCTCCACTGGCTCCTGGATGCTCTTCACATACCCAGAATGCCTCTTCCTCAGGGTCTTTGCATTTGCTGCTTCCTCTGCTTGGAACACTCTTCCCCTACATATCTGAATATAGCTTGCTCCCTTACCCCTTCAAGTCTTTGCTTAAATATACTTCTTATGAAGCCTTCCCTGACTATCTTGTTCCTCCAGAACTTCCTGCTTATTTCTCTTTTCCTGCACAGTATTTATTATCTAACATGCTGTAGTTATGTATGTATGTATGTATGTATGTATGTATGTATGAACTTACTTATTTGTCAGATTTTCTCACTAGAGTGCAAGCTCTCCCAGGGCAGGGAATTCTGTCTAACTTTCAGAACAGAGTCTGGCACTTGCAGGTGCTCTATCTGCATTTGCAGAATGGATTTAGAGTGCTTGGCACAGGGTCCTGTGCAGAGTGATTGCTACCATTGTGGGAGCCTGCATTTTGGAGTGACTGCAGTTTTCCTGACTCAGCAGGACATTTGGTGTCCTGAGCTGGTGCTCTCTTGTGCCCTGACTGCATTGCCCTTACCCCAACACCAGGAGAACCCCTACATGACCTTGGAGGCTCAACCTGTGTCTTTCCCAAAGCCTCTCCTGTTCTCCTGGCAGGTTCGATCTCTCTCTCTCCCTACTCCCTCTTCACTTCCCATCATATACCTGTTGCTCTTAGAAGATCATGGGCTAGAAGCCCAACTGTGATTCATGTCTTTTCTTCCCCCTTTTCTAGCCACTGACAAGTGGTTTAACCTTTCTGAGCCTCAGTCTCTATCTGTAAAATGGGATTAATGTCATGCCATGCCATGCAATGCAATGTAGTCTATACTTCTGAGAGAGCAGTTCTGAGCAGCAGTGGTTTCTGTGAGACGGGTCTGGCAGCACAGACTTGAGCAGGCCTCTTAAGATGGTGGAGGTGGCATGTTCTCATTGGCAGCAGCTCCAGCCAGGTTCCTGAGGATGTTGGATACCATACCTGCCTACTGCAAACTAAGAGGCAGAGATGTGGTGATGTCCAGTGAGCTCTTGGGCTCTGGGAGGAGGACCCTGCTGTGGATGGTGTGGGCACCCATGACTGGACTTGTTTGGCCAAAGTTCCTGCCCTATGAGGCCCCATACTCACAGGGGCATGGGCAGGGCACGACCATGACTGCCCATCCCTGATCCCGTCTCTACCCCTTCCATGTGCTTCCTGTGCTGCCGCATGCTCTGGAACCCACAGTGAGGACACCATTAACCCAAGGTTTACACCTGCAGGTGAGCATTGAATACCACCTGTCTGTCTTCTGTGGGATGTCAGGCCTTTGGTGGGAGGCAAAGAACTCTGAGGAGGTATGGAGACTTCTCTGAGCTGGCCAAGAAGGTGCCCCAGCCTTTGCAGAGGGCTATTTCACCATTTGTGGGAGGGAGTTTGGACTTGCCAGCCTTGAAGATTCCCGTCAATGCTGAGAACATACAGTTCTAGCAATATTTGTTCTCTAAATCCAGCCAAAGTTTTTTTCCCCCCTCCAACCTCTTATTATTGCTTTTTGCATTTGGAAACTGGAAAGCAAAATGCTCAGGTCTTGTGTATCCAAAGGTATGTTCTTCTTCTCTAGTACCCCTTTGAGACGGGAAGGAATTTCTACTTAACCAGGGGCAGCCAACGTCTTAGAACATTGATAAATCAAAGGCTACTTGGGTGGACGAGGAACCATGGACTCTGGTATATATTTAGCCAATTAGCAAAATGCCCGGCCATCCTTCTCAACTCAGCATCTTCTCTTTAATGATCTTGTGCCTGTGCAACCAACAAATGCATTTGTTTGGAGATTATTTTATTTGATTCATTCCATATGGTGCATTGGGGGGCCTACTCTACCCAGGTGCAAGGCTGGGTACTGAGAACACAGGATGTTACAGACCAGACACAGAATCCACCCACTCCTTTGGTATCTAAGAAGAGACAGACCATTTACTAGTAGGAATCCCAGTCAGATGCCCTCCTGGAGGGGCTAGATCTGTGCTTGTTAATCAGAGGTCAATGAGCATAAGATTCAGAAGCCCACTCAAGCCAGCTCAGCCACAGGGGTTTGTTGTAAGGCAACTTAGGGTCTCTGCTGTGGGATGCATGGTCAGGCCTTGTGTATCCTAAAGAGCCATCAGATGCGCCTCTTCCCCTTTGATGTTCTCTACAGCCACATGGTCCTTTTTCTCCAAGGGTCATCATAACTTCCCCCAAGTTAAAATCATTTATTAAATCTTAATCTTTAATGATTACTAAATCTTTGTACCTTTCCAGCTTGGCTCCCTATATTGTCAGGGATCCAGCAGGACACAGATGGTCGCCTGCTCAAAAAGGGGTGATCAAGAGAATCTAAGGAAGGGGTTATTTACCAGTGCAGAGTCCCAGGCAACCCTGCTGAAGCACCCAGGGCTGGCAAAGTGGGAAACCACTTCCTTCAGTAGATCAGTGGGGCTGAAGAGAGGGGGTGGTGTCATGAACCCGGCAAGGGCTGTAGCAATGGGAGAAGGGCTGCCTGAGGATATTCATGGCCTTAGGTGGAGGAATTCAGCCACTGCCAAACCATAGCCCAGCAGGTAGGGAGCTGTGGGAATGAGAACCCCTGCCTCTCTCTCCTTTCTCTCTTCAGTCTCCTGCTGGAGCCTCATGCTGGGCAAATTAGACTAGAATTCAAGAGATTAGGGAGGCCCGTTGACGGACATCAGCTTCCCAGGACACAGAGGAGGGAAGAGAAGAATGGAGAGCGGATCTGAGGAGCCAATGGGGAATGTCCATGGCTCACATTTGTGGTCTCTCCATCTCACTTTCAAATGCCCTAGAGAGAGAATCAAACCAGATGAGCTCAGACTGCTGTAAAAGGAATTTCTCAGAGATGAGCATCAACACCCCCATTTTCAAGGTGCTCCTGGCACTCTGCTGGGCCACCAGTGGGCTGTCTGGACTGGTATCCTGGACTCCCATGCTGCTCCTCTGCACTTGCAGTCTGACTACCGTATTTACCTGCACTAGGTTTGCCTCTTGGGTTTTTGGAGAACATAGAGTCCTCCACAAGTGTCAGGTCCAGACTTCACAAGGCCCTTGCACTTGATGTAGGCCTTGCATTCGACTTTATTGTGTCTTGATGGGACCCTTCTCCTTCCCTGTGCAGGACAAAGGAGCCCCAAGAAACCCTTGAGTGGAACTGCACTCATGTGTTCCTTTCTGGGAATCTTCAAAGAAAGAGGTTCCTTGTGTTTGTATCTTAAACTCTTATGGCTGGGAAGCTCTACTAGCTTTCTTACCTGTCTCCTCTTCACTGTAATTGAATCTTGTGTTGTTTAGTGAGAATGGAATAGTCCTCTGAGGTATGTTCAGAGGCTGGCACAGACTCTGTGGTAAAGAGCAAGGCGCAGCGAGAAGAAGCTTCCCAGCTGGTGCATCAGCCCTTGGGAGCACCTGTTGTGTTAAGTGGCTGCCAGCTGTGAGGACCTGCCAGCTGTGTGGGCTGGGGCACCAACGGTATGGACCATGTTGCCAGCCAGCTGTGAGGATTGAACCTCCAGCCAGCTGTACGGACCTGAATGCCCACTGTGTGCATTGGGGGGCCAGCCAGGTGTGAGGACTGGATTCCAGCTATGTGAACTGGGTTGTCAGCCAGCTGTGTAAACTAGGTTCCAGCTGTTTGGACTGGAATGCCTGCTCCTTGTATGGACCCGAGTGCCAGCCAGCTGTGTGGACTAGGGTGCCAGCTGTGAGAGTAGGGGTGCTACCATGTGCCAAGTGGAGACTGGACTCCATCTCAGCTGCTCACTGACTTCTGTTAATGACATGGGTGTTTTCTCCTCAAGCATTTTTAATAACTCAGGTCACTGAATCAAATCGTCTTTACCCAGGGACTTTGGTTGCAGAATTGAAGATGTGTTTCTCTGCTGTGAAGAAAAGAAAATGGCCTTAAGAATAAAAACAAAACAAAACAAAACAAAAAACCACCTATCATTAGGAATGAACCAGATTTTTTAGAATCATATTTTCAAGGGAAAGAGTGACTCTTGTTAATGCTAAGATGATTACTTGTGTGTATTGAATGCCTACTATATGGCAGACATTGTATAAATAATCATACTTAAAATAGATGAGCAGGGGTCCAGATAAAGTGTCTGGAGCTATTATATATTTGTTCTCTTCCGCGGCGGAAGCCAGAAGGGTTGGGAAGGCTCTCATCTTTATCCATTTTTCTCATGGGAAGCAGTCTTCATGCCTATCTGCAGGGGTCCAGCCCCCAGAGTCGAGTCTATTCAGGAGCAGCCACAAAGGACCCCAGCAGGTTCAGGGATTGCTGACCAGAGCCGAGGGGTCCCCAGAGGTGCTGGTTTTGAGAGGAGCCGTCACAGTGGAGGGCACCTGAACAGTTCTGCAAAGGATGGCAATTCCCTGACGTATCTAACCAGCCAGCTTGATTATTTCTATGCCTTTTCTGTTTCATTCCTACCCCTTTTTAGCTCCATCCTTGCTGCCTTTGGGGGGAGTGCAGTTGATACTTTTTGTAAAAAATAAATTAACAAAGGAGGACCTGTTTACATTACTTTTCAAAAAGACATTAAAAACATTTTATATGTATACATATCTTTATGTGTAGACATACATAGACACACACAAACACACATATCCAGTAGGCTTGTTATTTATGGTAATTGTGTTCTACAAAGTTGCCACCAACACTGAATTAATGAATACTGAATCATTGTTTCTGGGGGTAATGCAGGGTTATGTTCCTGTCAGCTTCAGGTTGTAATATTTCTGTCAACTGATCAATACATAACCTCGTTTTATGTCTGTTTTTCTTTAAAGGCCCTTACCTAGTACATATTGTTGACTCATTAACTCCAACTCATGTCCACCAGCACTATAACTCACGCCTGAACGAAGCTCATCTCACACACACGTATCTTCTCTGTAAGGCACATCACAGCCTTCTGTAATCAGGAACTGTGGACAGTGCCTCAGTGCTGTGCTTGGGGGCCATTTAAACAGCAAATCACCACAGAAAGCACAAAAGATGCACCCCCCCCATACAAAACAAAACCCAGGAGCACTTGTTTACAGTATGAGAGCTGAGAGAAGCAGAGTGTCCCCTTGTTCAGCCTCAGCTGGGAATGTGCCCGTCAGGTAGCTAATTTTTTGTCCCTTTGGGCTTGCTCACAAATAGCTGTGAAAGCATTGCGAGTATTGATTATGGGGTTACAAATAAATCTTACCACGCAGGCAAATTCACAAACATGGGATCTGTGTATAATGGGGATGGACTGTATGTATACTTGCATGACATCTGCACATGCACACACACGCACAATGATGTGGTTACTCTGAGGCTAGGGACTCAACCTAGAGGCAGAGAGCATCGGAGATGACCTGGTGCTTCAGAACAGAGACATATGCAGATGAGTTTCTCTGAGATTGTCTTGATAAGGGTTTTTTTTTTTTTTGCGGGGGGGGGGGGCATGTGTTAGCAACCCCCAGTGGGGAGGCATACACTGAGATTTGTTAATTTGCAGTTCTGTTGAACTTGTTAGCAGATGAACCATTGAATTGTTAGTCTAGAGTCTGGGAAGACCTTATAACTCTTCTCAAGTGGACAGGAAACAGAAACACAAAGTAGGGCAGGTGTGAATGTAACACTTTCAGAAATGAATGTTGTCAAAGAACAGGTTCCAGGTCTTGGGAGGGCCCTGGGGATGGGAAGTCAGTGTAGACCCTTAAACAACTCTGGTGCAACATTCTGTGAAGGTCAAGGGGGCCCGTTGTGATCCAGGCAACAACTCACCCAGATTCACCATTTGGACCCAGGAGAGTCACCCCAAACTACCTTTTCTATCAAGATTTGTGATTCGACTTCTTTTATATCTCCTTAACCAGGCCATTCACCATTCTCTCGACCATCTCAAAGCAGAGGTGGCCAGAGCTGTTACAGAGAGTGGCCTGTGAGCATTGTGTAAGAGGGAGGAGCATCTTTGCTCATGTTTCCAGTGCTACAAATCAGGCCCTATGCCCTGGGAACATGGGTGGGTAGAAAGATGGGGAAAAAGGGGAAAATTGTCTTTGTTGTATAATTTATTTATTTTTTTAGAAAGAGGGAAGAGGAGGAAGAAGGGAAGAGAAACATCAATGTGAGAGAAAATGTTGATCTGTGGTCTCTTGTCCGTGACCCGACTGGGGACCAAACCTGCAACCCAGGCATGTGCCCTGACCAGGAATTGAACTGGTGACTTTTCGTTTTGCAGGACAATGCCTAACCAACTGAGCCACACTGGTCAGGGCTATTTAATGTATTTTTTTCTTATTATTATCCAGGTATAACAATCAGTGGTCTAACACTATCTGTTAATAACTTGGTGAAAAATAACGATGATAAAAATACTGATGATAGCTAACATGCCTATATATGCCACATGTTGGCCAAATGTTTCATTTTTAAATTTAAATGTTTTCCAGAGTAACACATGTACCTACTTTTACTACAAAGAGTTTATTTAAAAAGTTTTTGAAAATGACAGAACAGTTAAAAGAAAATTATACTCTTTACTAGATTCACTGGTTATATTTTGCCATAAGTATTTATTTTCTCATGTATCTATCTGTCCTCTATCTATATTATTGTTATTGTTATTACTATGTGAATGATTTAAAAATGTGTTGCAGACATTGTATTGTTTTACCCCTAAATTCTTCATTATGTATCTCCTAAGAATTAAAGACATTCTCCTGTATAACCGTAATACCAATGTCATAACTAAAAAATTTAACATTAATATAATACTATAAGCTAATAGGCAGTTCATATTTAAATTTCATGTACTTAGCTTAAGAGAATAAATATGATTCAAGGCTTTGAAGGAAAGACAATGCTCTTCCTTTCTCCTGATTCATTCTCTCCCCAGACAATCATTTCTAACTCTTTTAGCTGTTTTCTTCCAGTATTAACTCCGTATCTCTAAATAACATGATTATTCTACTGTTTTTTAAAGTTACTTATCATTTATTAACTTTTTTTATGTAAGAAGAGCGTTTATCTCTCTTCTCCTCCCACAAGCACATTTCCTTCTGTTTTCCTCAAGTGATTATATCATCACTTGTTGGTAATATTAGTATTCAATATTTATGTTATTGTGGTGATATTATTCTCAGCTTGAGTTACATAGTATACCATGATTACATTTCATTTCCTGTACCATTTTGTTGTTTCCTCGTGCTATAATTGCCCTGATTTGTCATTTACTTGGTTTTCAATGGATCCATCACTATTTCATCCCAAAGATCCCTGGAAGAATTATAATTTTCTTTTAGGTATGCTGACTATATTAAATTACGTACTAGTTTAATTCTTTTCTTGGTCTTGCTCTCCAAATTGATTGGCCACTCTTCTGTCATCCTGGAACTTCCCTTCATCATCAAATTGGGAATTCCCTTGGCTGTCTCCTGTATTAAATTCTTTGTTCCCTGGATTCTGGAATTTCCCATTTTTTAATTTACTCCCTTGTCTTGGTGGAGAACCTCATTCAGTAGTGTCTACATAAGGGCTCATGGGAGACAATATTTTTGGGATCTTGCATGTGTCAGATGATATTCCATGATATCCTCACACTTGATTAATAGTTTTGCTGAATATAAAATTGTAGAATGGAAATCATCTCCCTCTCCCCACTCCTCAGGATTTTAAAAGTATTTTTCCATTGTTTCTAGCTTGCAGTGTTAATGTTGAGAAGTCTGATGTTATTCTTGTTCTTGATTCTTTGAATATCAGTGAATGGGAGATATTTTCTATCCTTGGTTCTGTTACTTGGTGGCCCTTTCTATCTAGAAATTCATGTTTTGAGTCATTGCTTCAATAATTTTTCCTCTTGGTTCCTCTCTGGAACCTCTGCTATTTAGATACCGGTTCTCCTCATGATAATCTTATACTTTCTCCCATTTTACATCTCTTTGGAAATTTGTGCTTTTCTTTAGAGGTTCTCTTCACTCAGTCTTACAACCTTTCTACTGAGTTGTTTATATCTGTTATGACAGTTTTAATTTTTCAGGAACTCAACATTTTTCTTTAATAATTGTATGTTCTTGTTTAAGGATACACTATTTCTTCCTATATCTTTTTTTTTAAAAAAAAATAAAGATTTTCTTTATTTTTAGAGAGCCAGGAAAGGAGGAAGAAAGAGAGGGAGAGAAACATTGATATGTGAGAGATACATCGACTGGTTGCCTCTCACATGCCCCCAGTTGGGAACCTGGCCTGCAACTCAGGCATGTGCCCTGACGAGGAATTCAACCAGTAACCCTTTGGTTTAGAGGCTGGTGCTCAATCCACTGAGCCACACTAGACAGGGCTCCTCCTATATCTTTGAGGATATTAGTTATAAGGTTTTTTCTTCCTATATTTTTGCTATTTCCTCTGATGTTTTCCCTGCTTGCTTATGTTACTATTTCCTTTTATAAGAGTGATTTTCAAGCATCTGGTGAACCTTGATTGCCTGTTGTATTTAAGAGGGAGGCACCAAAACACTCCATATGTACAGGTTTATGGACTGGTGAGTTCCTCTAAGATAATGAGGCAGGATCCAGGTGTTCAAGTAGGAACCCATAATTGCCAATAACATAAGATCTCTTCTCTTGGATCAGTCAGTTGCTACCCTCTCCATCCCCATGGCCAGCCATATGCTGCTCTTCCCAGAGCTGCTCCCACCCAAGCACACATGCTGCCCTTTAGCCATGCTGCTACTCTCCACTGACCCCCAAAAGTAAGCAGTTGTAGGTCTCTGCAGATGTTTTACTAGAATGCATTTGCTCACCCCTCAACTCCTCCTTGGAGCTAACTCTTACTTCCCTAATGAGTGTCTTTTAGAATCACTTCTTTTGTTTCTATACTCTTTCCCTTGCTCCCCACTCCAGGACAGAGTAAACCTCTTCCTATTGTGTTTCCTCATGATTCCCCATGGATCTTACTGGACACCCTACTTCACAATATCATGATTTCCTACTTGTTTGTCTCTCCCGCTAACCTCAATGCCTTTTGTGGGTAGAGGCTGTCTTATTCTGTTACTTGATTCTGGTCTAGCCAATTTCTTCAGCAATGGTGACACTTTGGTATCTTGAGGGTAATATAGAGAAAATATAGACAATATGCTTCCTAGGAATCAAAGATATTTTATGGACCTGCTACCATCACAGGCATCTAAGCACAATTCAAAGGGCTACATTTTGACCAAGATTTATAAAAGTTTTTAAAAGCCCACAAAACCTTCTCCCACCCCACATTTTTCTAGTGTCTTCTCAAAATGGCAAGCAGACACACTCATATCACATTTATCTATCATGCCCTAGGCCAGGGTGGACATTCTATCAGGAGAAACTGGAGGAACATGTCCACCCTAAGGGCCTTGACCTCTCTCTGAAGCCATCTGTCTGTGGAGTTGTCAATCAATTGTGAGTATAATGTCTGAGATGGGGCTGGGTTCTCCCAGAGTCTTTACACTTGGACTACTTGCGTAGCCATCATTAACGGATCACAAAAGTGTCAACATCACACGAATATATATTAACTTGTGCAGGGATGGCAATTATGTTTTATCTCCAGTGTAATTCCACCTGATGAGTGTAGTGGTTGCCTGAAGGGCTTGTTAGGGGTTCCGAGGCCTTCACCAGGTGCAGTATAAAAGAGTCCCTGTGATCAATTAGTGATGTCGGCCATGGGCAGTCATTCACCAGCCAGATCCAGGGGAAAGATAAAAGTAAAATGTTCTAAGACAGTGTTTCCCAAACTTGGCCTGATGATAATAATTTCCTGGAGGTGCTTATTAAAAATAGATTCCAGACTCTCCCCAGGATATTTAGATTCAAGGTCTGAAGTGAGGCCTGGGCATTTGTATTTAATATGGCAAGTCCCCGCCTGACTCATAGCATCAGGCTGGTCTGGAAACACTGTTCTAAGGGAGGGTGGTTTCCAGGAATCCAAGTGTAACAAAGGAGGAAGTGCAGGAAAATGAGTAACAGAACCTCCTTCTGGGGAAAGAAAGGAAGAAGAGGTAACCCAAACAGACAGCTAAGGGCTCTGTGTGAATCGTCAAACCCTAACCAACGCCCTTGAACATCCGAGGTGTTAAACCCCATGAACTAGTGCAGCACCTGGCATAAGTCAATGATTGAAGAGTGAGCAAATCACTAAGTTTAGTAAATGTACATCTCAGCATCTTGTTTAAATTCCATGTGTCCACATATGGTGTATTTCTTGGTGTATTTCTGTTGTCACCTCTGGTCTGAGATGATCTAGAGAGGCTTCCGAGGATGGTAGATATAACCCTTAAGGAACAAGTTACAAAGATCTGTGTTTGTCAGCCAGGGAAACTGAGAGCTGAACAGGGATACAATCTTCCCTTTTGCAACATAAATGTCTTCAGAGGAGGCTCACCAAGTTCTTGACATGGGAGTCCCCTGAACATTGAACATAGTCAGTTTAGACAAACTTCAATAAATCACATCTCATCAACTGGGGATCAGTTCCTAAATCTAGCTTCCCCACCTTAAAAAAAAAAAAAAAGAAAAGAAAAGAAAAAGAAAAAAAATAAAAGGACAGAGTTCCCATAAACAGGCAGAGCTAATGTGCACTTGCAGCCCCTTCTCCAATGCCCAATGTCAGCAGCGAGTGCTTCTGCCTCCATGTGGGGAGTTAGTCTTGGTTGCATACTTAATGAAGAATCCATACAGGAATCATGTAACCAAATAGATAGCTAATATTTACTGAGCACTTACCTTTTTAAGCCTTTTATGTATTAACTTATTTTATCCTCTTTGGATGCTATAGGCAGATATTATCCCTATTTCACAGCTGTGATACCGAGGCACAGCAATTATAATTATTTGCCCAAAACCACACAGTTAATTAATGCAGAGTCCACGTTAGCTATCTGTTTCTGCATAACAAATCACTGCCATATTTAGCAGTTTAAAACAACAAAATTCATCTCATAATCTCTGTGGGTCAGAAATCTAGGTGTGGCTGGGCTGGGTCCTCTCTCTGGCTCAGGGTTTCTCACGGTGCTTCAAGCAAGGTGTACACAAGGACTTCAAGTCATCTCAAGGCTCAGAGGGAGGAGGGGCCATTTTCAAACATTCATGTGGCTGTTGGCAAGACTCAGGTCCTTGGGCTTGCTGGGCTGAGGATCTCTCTCAGTCCTTTGTCCTGTGGGTCTTTTCATAGGGGAGCTCCAAACGAATACCGGCTGGTTGGAAACATCGGGGCCATTTCAGGATCTGCCTGCCACCACCAGGGGTGTCCAACCTGTGGCCCTTGGGCCGCATGCAGCCCAGGATGGCTGCGAATGCGGCCCAGCACAAAATCGTAAATTCACTTAGAACTGTGAGATTGTTTTGTGATTACATGTCATGATATATTTAATGTGTGGCCCAAGACAACTCTTCTTCTTCTAGTGTGGCCCAGAGACATCAAAAGGTTGGACACCTCTGATGAGTGGGAGGCTCCAGAGCAGCCTTCCTGATCCCAAGCTGTCTCACAAGAAGCGACGGACTGGTACACATATTTCAGCGAAAGGGTCATTCTGTTGGAGGGGAGGCAGGGGACGAGTAGATGCAACAGACTGATGATACTCTAGTTTTGAAGTGGGTATTCACTTAATTATCATGCTACATAACCCACACATAGGTTACCTGTATTCTTTTAGGTGTATCAAATATTACAGGACAACTTATTTTCTAAAATAATTTCTTATTTCCTTGCGGAAAGTAACAGGAGCAAATCGCCAACTCTGAAGAATGGAGGATCTTTGTGTGCTTGAACCGGTGATATACAACGGGATTGCACATGAGAAGTGACTGAAGACATTTTAAAAAAATTAATAGACATTGTTTTTTGGAATAGTTTTAGGTTTACAGAAAAATTGAGCAGGAAGTACAAAGAGTTCCCATACACCCCATCCCCATCCCCAGTTTCCTAATTATTAATAGATTGCCTTAGTGTGGTACATTTGTTAAAACTGTATACTTACACGAATATTTATATATTGTTTTTAACTAAAGCCCATAGTTTACATCAGGAATCATAATTCACACATCACACAATCAACCCATTTATCATGTAGAATTCAATGTTTTTTAGTATATTCACAGGGTTATGTTACCACCACTACTATCTAATTTTAGAAATTTTTGTAGCCCTCAGATAAACTTCATGCCCCTTAGGAGTCACTTCCCATGTCTTCTTACCTGCAACTTCAGTATAATAGTCTACTATTATACTTTCTCTCTCTATAGAATTTCCTCTATAGACATTTCTGGATATTTTATATAATGGATATTTCATATAAATACAATATATGGTTTCTTTCTTTCTTTTCTTTTTGTTTTGAAAGAGAGGGAGAGAAACCTCAATGCATGAGAGACATGGATCTGTTGCCTCTTGCGTGACCCCAACTGGAGACCCAGCTCACAACCCAGGCATGTGCCCTGACTGGGAATTGAACCAAAAACCTTTTAGTTCATAGGCTGGCACTCAATCCACTGAGCCACACCAGTCAGGGCCCTAAATAAAATAAATGGTTTCTATGACTGACTCCTTTCACTTAGAATAATGTTTTTAGTGTTTATACAGGTGGTAGCATGTATCAGTATATTATTTGTTCTCATTGTGAAATAATATTTCACTATTCAGATGTACAAGATTTTACTTATCCATTCGTCTGTTGGTAAACATTTGGACTGGTCCCACTTTTTGGCTATTATGAGTAATGCTGCCATGAATATTTGTGTACAAATGTTTCTGTGGATGTGCATTTTCAGTTCTGTGGGGTGTACGTGTAGGAGTGGAATTACTGAGTCACACGGCAGCTTTATATTTAACATTTGTGGAGCCGCCGATATGTTTTCCAAAGGGGCTGCACCATTTTAAAATCCCACCAGCAACGAAGAGGGTTTCTGTTTCTCCACATCCTTGCCTACGTCTGTTATTGCCTGTCTTTTAAGTTAGATCTGTCCTCATGGGTGTGAAGTGGTATTTCATTGTAGCTTTGATTTGCATTTCTCTAATGACTAATGACTACTGATGGTGAATGTCTTTTTTATGCATTTATTGGCCATTTGTATATCTTTCTTGGAGAAATGTCTTCTCAGATCCTTTGCTCATTTAAAAAAGGTATATATTTTTATCGTTGAGTTGTCTGAATTTTTAAAATACATTCTGGATATAAGTCCCTTATTAGATATATGATCTGAAAATATTTTATTTTATTCTGTGGATGGTCTTTTCACTTTCTCAATGGTATCATTTGCAGCACAGAAGTTTTTGATATTGATGGTCCAAGTTACCTTTTTTCTCTTTTGTCGCTTGTGTTTTTGGTATACTAGTTAGAAACAATTACTTAACCCAAAGTCACAGATTTACTCCTATGTTTTTGCCTAAGGGTTTTACAGCACTTATATTTAAGTTCATAATCCATTTTGAATTAATTTTTGTGTATAATTGAGGTAGGGGTTCAAATTAATGTGTTTGCAAGTGGATAACTGCTGTCTCAGCTCTATTTGTTGAAAAATTGTTCTTTCTCCATTGAAGTATCTTGGCACTCTGGTTGAAAATCAATTGACCATAAATGTAAGGGCTTATTTGTAGACTCTCAGTTCAATTCCATTGATCTATAGGTCTATCCTTATGCCAGTACCACACTGTCCTGATTACAGTGTAATTTTGTAGCAAGTTTTGAGATCAAGAAGAGCGAGTCTTCCAAATGCATTGTTTTCCAGACAGTTTTAACTATTTTGGATCCCTTTAATTTCCATATGAATTTGAAGATCAGCTTTTTCATTTCTGCAAAAAAGGAAGTTGGTATTTGGAGAGGGACTGTGTTAAATCTGTAGATGAATTTGACAAGTTTTGTGATCTTAATATTAATCCTCCCAGTTCATTAAAATAAAATGTCTTTCCATGTATTTGAATTTTTAAAATTTCTTTCAACAATATTCAGTAGTATTAGTGTACAAGTCTTGCACTCCTTTTGTTAAATCTATTCCTAAGTATTTCATTCTTTTTCATGCTGTTGTAAATAGAATTGTTCTCTTAAATTCACTTTTTCATAATGTTTCTTTCCAGTATACATACACACACAACTTATCTTTATAAATTGATCGTGTATTCTGCATCCTTGCTGAACTTATTAAGTCTAATAGTTTTTAAAGTCAATTTCTTAGGTTTTTCTAGATACAACACACTATGTCCTGCAAAAGAAAGGTAGTCTGACTTCTTCCTCCCCAACGTGGATGACTTTTACTTCTCTTTCTTGTCTAATTACACTGACCGAAACTCAAGGATTCTCAGTTCCATACGAAAGGGAAGTGGCCAGACTGGGCTCTTGTCTTGTTCCTGACACCAGGAGACAAGCACTCAGACTTTCTCCATTGTGATCTCTTTCTGGGCTTTTCTTAGACGCTCTTATCAAATTGAAAAAGTTTCCTTTTTTAAAAAAATTTTTGAGTGTTTTTTAAATTATGAAAGGGCCTTGAATTCTGTCAAATGCCTTTTCTGCATCTTTTGAAATAGTCTTTTGTTGTCTGTGGTATATTACATGAATTGATTTTCAGATGTTAAATCGACGTACATTTCTGGGATAAGTCTCGTTTGGTCATGGTGTATAATCCTTTTCCTATGTCGCTAGTATCAGTTGCTAGTATTTTGTTGAAGACTTGTGCAAGTATGTTCACAAGGGACCTTGGCCTTTAGTTTTCATGTGAATGTCTGTTTTGTTTTGATATCAGGATAATATTGGCCTTATAAAATGAGTTGGGAAGTTTTCTTCTTTTATTTTTTTGGAAGATTTCATGAAAGATTTATATTGACTTTTTGAGTGCCAGAATTCACCAGAGAAGTCACCTGAGCATGACTTTTTCTCCGTGGTGAGTTTTAAAATTACTAATTTGATCTCTTACTTGTTATAGATATAGTCAGATTTTCTATTTCTTCCTGGGTCAGTTTTGGTAATTTGTGTTTTTCTAAGAATTCCCTGTTTCATCTAATTTATATAACTTGATTGGCAAACAGTTATTCATAGTATTCCTTTATATATGTTTATATAGATTTTAACATTTCAGTATGATTAGTAGTGATGCCTCAACTTTCATTTCTGATTTTAGTATTAAGTCTTCTCTATTTTCATTGTTACTCTAGCCAAAGTTTTATCATTTTTGTAAGTCTTTTCAAAGAACTAATTTTTGTTTTTTTTTTCCTCTACTGTTTTTTATTCTCTATTTTATTTATCTGCTCTGGTCATTATTGTTTGCTTCCCTCTGCTTGCTTTGGGTTTAGTTTACTCTTATTTTTCTAGTTTCTTAAAGAGGAAAACCAGACCATTGATGTGAATTTTTTCTTATATTTTTTAGTATAGGTGTTGACAGCTATAAATTTCCCTCTGAGAACTACTTTAGCTATGTTTGATAAGTTTTGGTATGTTGTGTGTTTGTTTTGCTTCATCTCAAAGTATTTTCTAATTTTCCTTGTGATTTCTTCTTTGCCTCATTGGTAATCTAGGAAAGTGTTGTTTAATTTCTGTATATTTGTAAAATTTCAAAATTTTCTTCTGTTACTGATTTCTTCTTTTTAGCTTTTATTTTTAAATTTTAAAAAATATTTTATTTATTTATTTTTAGAGAGAAGGGAAGGGAGAGAGAAAGAGAGGGAGGGAAACTTCAATGTGTACTTGCCTCTCATGCGCCCTCTAATGAGGACCTGGCCCGCAACCCAGGCATGTGCCCTGACAGGGAACTGAACCAGTGACACTTTGGTTTGCAGTCTAGCACTCAGTCCACTGAGCCACCCCAGCCAGGGCTGATTTCTAATTTAACTTCTTTTGAGGCTTGTTTTGTGGTCTGGCGAAGAGCTATCCTAAGGAAAGTTCAATGTGTGCGTGAGCAGAATGTGTATTCCGTTGTCATTATGTAGAGTGTTCTATTGGTATCTTTTAGGTCTAGTTGTTTTATAGTGTTGTTCAAGTCTTCTATTTTTTTTATTGAGTTTTTCCTAGTTGTTCTATACATTTTTGAGAGAAGAGCATTGAGGTCCCCAACCAGTATTGTTGAAATGTATATTTTTTCCCTTAAATTCTGTCAGCTTTTGCTTCATGTATTTTAGATTTCTGTTGTTAGATGCAATACATTTATAATTGCCATATCCTTCTGATGGTTGGATATTTTTACTATTTTAAAATGTCCCTTGTTATCTCTAGTAATATGAAACTACTTCCTTACAAGTTAACCAGGGATAGAGTGGTTTGCCCCTCCACCCACCCAGTAGTCTTGGCCTGGTGTGCCTAGAGTAGAACCCTACGAGTGAGGGAAGGGAGACTGCTTGTCTCTCCAGGGTCAGCCAGAATAGACCTCCTGCAACCTGGGGCTGGGGAAGGGAATGGCAAAGGCCTATTGCCTGCACCTGCCAAGATGAAACAGTAGCTCTAGACTGGGAGCTGGGAGGAGACAGAGCCCTCTTCTTGGTTACACTGACTTGGGGTAGAACTTCTATAATATGGAGCTGGGGGCAGGGGTCAAAGGAGTGAGTTTTGGCTCAAATGCCATAGATTCCCACTGTTCTTATTGAGATTTAGTAGATTTTCTTGAATGAGCATTTCTTCCTTTACTGTATGCCCTTAGGACAATTTCTAAAGATTTTAAGTAATTTTTAAAAAATAGTTTTCATCAATTAAATAGTTGTTTTGCTGGAGAGTCTGCCAAGTTCCTTCTACCACTTTCAGGAAGTCCTGTACTTCCATGCAATTTTTAAAAGACTAAATAGGACTAGGTTTAGCTAGCTTAAATTGAACACCACCTAGGAATTCTTAATGGTTGAGGTTGCCATGACCAAAAATGAGGAAAAACAAGACACAGTCCGTGGCAGCACCAAATTATAAAGGAATGAATTGGTTGCTGAATGGCCATGTATCTGCCTTTTACCTCTCTGAGAAATCAATATCATTATTCAGCAACTCAAAATTATAGTAGCAATAAAATGCAATTGCATTTGTGTGGAAGCCTAACCTACCCCAATACTTTGGATTGCTTATAAACTCTGTGGGCAGGAGTCTGATTAGCAAGAGGCCGTAGATTTTTTTTTTTAACAAATGTAATTATGTAGTTGAAAGTGAAAGTGAGATGTTGCGGACAGTTCAGTCTGGTTTCAGGAGTTGTAACCCTCACCTCATGGTGGGCTGTGTAAAGCCTAGGGACCCACTTCATCTGGGTCTGTTCTGTCAAGAGGACGTGACCTACTAAGGAGACAAAGCTTATCTCCCTGCTGCTTCTGCCTCATCCATCTCTGGCCCCAATGTTGGTTGGTAGTCAATGACGGGTAAGACTCCTCATGGGAGGGGCAACCTAAGCCAGACATGACCACTTGGGAGGCCCTCATGGAAGGACTAGGGTGGGGGGAGGCTGCAGCAAACAGGATGTGATGGACCCTCGCCCCCCAGCTATTCTAACATAGCCTGAGTCCCCATTTCCATCTGGGAGACGTCTTCTGCTTCCTGAGCCTAATCGGCTCAAAGCCTGAAACTGTGACGGCGAGCGGTGCAGCCCTGTGCCAGCCAGGACGGTTCCCTGGGTGATCAGGCATAAGAAAGAATTCATAAAGTCCCGTGAAACCTGCTTTGCTAAGAGCGCTCTCATTTAAATGATAAGGGTCTGAGGAGGAAATGAGTATGTCTCCCAAAGTTTTGCAACCCCCTTTCCTGACAGACACTGACTTAGATTAAGCCCTCAGATTTCTTTGACATGTTAAACCTGTATTCCTGTGTATTTGAACCCAATAAAGCCTAATGAGGAAGGGGCTTTGGGTCATTCTCCTCTGAGAGTTTGTCCACCTCTCCTCCCCAAGCAGATCATGTCTTGGTAGTTTTATTTTCATCCATGACAAATGGGGGTTCTGTGGGCGGTGCCCCCCACAGTGAGAGTTAGTAGAAATGAAGAAGTGCCATTCCCAAACTGAGTGTCAGAAGAGAACCTAGTTAGTGGTGGGCTGGTGGTGGCCAGAGGGGTCTCAGATTTTAGAGGTTAGACATGTTTACTGGGCAAGGGTATTCACTTGGTGGGGGAATGATTGGCAGTCCAAGAGCATCCCACTAGCCAGGCAAGGATATGCCAGGAGAGGATGATGCTGGAGTAATTTTGGCAGGTGGTCAGTTCCAGGAAGAACACTCCGGCTGCAGAACACTCTCCTCCCTCCTTACAGCCCTGGAAAAATGGATGCTAAGACCTGAGCCACATCCTCAGTGTTCATGGGACATAAGGTCAGGATGGGGCCAAGTACCCAGGCTGACAAGAATGAATCATTAACAGCAGGCTATAAGCTTCTTAAATTCTAAGTACCAGATGATTGGGTCCTGAGACTGGGTGTGGCTAAATCTGTGATTGGAGCTGTAGGCATTAGAGACCCTTGGGGCAGAGAATTAAGTAGAAGAATATAATTCTCCTTACTGGACAACTCAGGTAATAATACTGTAGTGGTTGTAGTGGCCTTGGCTGGGTAGCTCAGTTGGTTAGACTATCATCCCCATACACCAAGAGTGAAGCTTTTATCCCTGGTCAGGGCACGTACAAGAAGCAACCAATGAATGTATAAATAAGTGGAACAACAAACTGATGTCTTTCTCTCTTTCATTCTCTCTCTCTCTCTCTAAACTCAGTATAAAAATAATATGGTAGTAATAGTAGTAGTGGCAGCAGCAGCCAATACCACTCATAATGTGCCAGGCTCTCTTCTAATCATGCATTTAACCTTTAGGAAAACCTCATGAAGTGAGCAATATTACCCCCATTTTAGAGATGGAAAAGCTTGGAGGCATAGAACCTTTAAGTAACTGGACCCACATTGCACAGCCAGCACATACTGGAGCCAGGATGTAAACTCAGGCTTTGGGCTCCATGGTCCATGTCTTCCCACTGCATTCTACCATATCTCTGAACCTTTTCCCTCATCCCTAAATGGGAAGAACAATGGACACCTTGTCATATTGTAGAAAAGATTAAGTATCTGTGGGAGTACTTGTAAGCCCGAAATTATGGTCCCTATGTTCATTACTGTTCATGATTGCTCCAATCCCTAGACTGCCCTCAAATACAACTCTTCTGGCTGCTTCTTTTAATAATTGAAAATGAGCTGCAGATAGAAGGCATTACCTCCATGGTCATGTTCTACTGCTTATGCTGGATAAGGCACACAGGTATTCATGGCACAGTTATTCAAGGCATTTTTATACATAATTGTCTACCTTAATATTTCATAATAGGCTGAAAAAATAAAAATGAGTGTGTCTGGGTGGGGTGAGGAGAGTAAGCATCAGAATAAGTACCCCTAGAGTGGCTTCCAGATGAATTTGTTGACTTGAAAATAGGGTTGTTGGACCATTCTAGCTTTGTGGACACCACCTGGACACATCTGGAAAGAGAGCAGATGTTTCAGGCAGGAAAATGTCTACATCAGGAAAAGGAAGCCCAGAAGGGGAGGACAGAAATGCAGATGGGAAACCACCCAGAGATTCACGTGCTGGAAAGAGCAAGGGAGGAGGCTGGCAGAAGGGCACGGGGTAACCTGGGAAAAGGCAGTCCAGGAGCTGCGTGGGCTGATGGAATTCCTGGTGACCTTCCAGGGAGCCGCTTCAGAATTTGTCAATAATTAGTGTGCTGCCTCTTTCTACAGATTTGAGACACTTTGCCTACAGTATGCTGTGGATGAAGAAGGGTCACATGTTACACCTGACAAGCCCACGGGGAGGTCTGCATGGTGCCCTTACAAGCTCAGAGGCCTAAAGCAACCAGGTAGGATGGTCTGAAATTAAAGCATTCTAACAAAGGCAGTCATGGCCGGTAGTCCCGTACTAGGCCGGTATCTTCCTTGACAAAAGTCCATCTTTACCTTCACTGAGCCTGCCTATTGTCTTTTTTGCATCTAAGATAACATACCTCTGGAATGTCAGAGTAATCTCCTTTTTCCAGACCCCTCTGGGCATAATCTCTCACCAGAGACTACAGAACCCCTCATTGTCATCCTGTTCTCCAGCACACCATCTCTGTGTGCTGTAAATGTTAATTGTTAATTATCCTACACCCACCAATATAAAATAAATGTGTGTCTATCTGTTTTACTTTTTATCCAATCTCAGAGATTCCCCGCATTGCTTTCTCCTGCCTCCCTAACCTATCACCAATGATTTTATGTATCTACCTTGTATCTTCCCCTTGGATTCTGATGTATAAAATAAGTAGTAAAACTACCATTTTTGAGAGCATTTTCTCAAGCTGTTAAGATTTTGCTTTCTGGCAATTGTCATCAGTTTGGCTCAAATAGACCCATAAAAATTCTCTACAGGTTTGGATGTTTCTTACGTCGACAGTACATATTCAATTGGTTTAGTAAAGGATGGAATGGACACTAAGGAAAAATTGGGACCAAGGATAGAAGAGGAACTAAAATGTAATGACAGCAAAGTTTGACAGTGTGATATTGTGGTTTATAAGAAATATGTATTTGGTTTTTGTCTCCATTTCTGGGTCAGAGTTCCCAAAGTCCTTGGAATTTCCTACGTGATAAGAGCCTTTTGTTATGTTAAGGAAGCATCTGAGGAGGAGGGCTGGTTGCTAGGTGAACCAACCACAAATGTTGGGCCTGTTAGTCCCGCTCCCCTGATCTCTGGGGAAGGTAGAGGGGTTCGAAGTTGAACCAATCACCAAAGGCCAATGATTTAATCTATTGTGCCTGTGTAATGAAGCCTCCATAAACACCCAAAGGGTGGCGTTTGGTGAACATGTGTTGATGCTGGGAGAGTGACGTGCCCAGAGAGTGCGTAGAAGCTCCACGCCTCTTCCCATGTATCATGCATGCCCTGTGCAACTCTTCCTTCGGGCTGTTTCTGATTTACAGCCTTTTATAATAAACCAATGACCTAGTAAGTAAAATGTTTCTCTGTGTTCGGTGAGCTGCTCTAGCAAATTAATTGAACGTAAGAAGGGGGTCATTGGAACCTCTGACAGGTTGGTCAGAAGCATGGTGACAACCTGGACTTTCTATTGGTGTCTGAGGTTGGGGGAGGGCATTCTTATAGGACTGCGTCCTTAACCGGTGTGACCTGAGACTATCACCAGGTAGATAGTGTCAGAATTGAGTTGAATTGTAGGGCACCCACCTAGTGTCTGGGAATTGCTTGGTGGTGTGGGGAAAACCCGCACATTGGAACTGGAAGCAGACCTGCACTTAGCTTCCTGGAAGTCTAGGCAAGAAGTCAAATATGGAAGTTACAAAGCTCAGATAATGAGGGAGGCGGCCACAGGCCAGTTCCTTGGGACAAGTATTTTTCTTTCCTCTGCTAGCATTGACCTTTAATGCCTTAGTAAACTTAGAGGTAGAAAAAGTCTACTTTAAATTGCCCTTAAAGATGGGACAAAAGTTTCACAGTGAATATTTATAAAGGAGCTTTGTCAGGCTGTATCTTGAAAAATGAAAACAAAAATTATTAAATAAGTTTATTTTATTGTACACTTAACAAGATCGAATTGCACATGTACCTATCCACCTGCTCTTTGATTGAACAGAGTGAGCCAAGGGCTGCCTTTACTGGTGGAATTTTCCCAACAGAAGTATATAATAAAATGAAATAACTTTCTCAAATTCATGTTTGACTTTTGCAGCATGACAATAAAAAGGTTTTTTTCCCCCCCAAAATGCTTTGAGCACTCTATGAATTTTCTGGAGAGCCACTCTTGTTCTTTTGATATTCAAAGTCTTCCCCGGTGTGGCTGTCCTTGCTGTTTTCTCCTCTTTAGCTGTTAACTGCTCTAAGGCTCCCCAGTACACATTTGTCAAAGCCATTGCATGGGATGCCAGCATGTCTTCAAATTCCCTCTCATAGACTTTATGAAGTCTCACCCTCTTTCTCTGCAGTATTTGCAATTATAGTTTGCAATCAGTTTGCATTGTATTCCCAGTGTATTGATCACCTGTCAACCAGGAGGAGGTTGAGCAACAAAAGTGCTGATAGGATAGGTGGGAATAGACCCTGGTGTGAATGTAGGAGGAATAGGAGAGTTGCGGGGTAGGGGGAGAGGAGGGCTAATATTGTAATCCAAATTCCCTAGGTAAATTTGGAACTGTAGGAACTCAGATAATAAATACTTGAATAAAGGTAAATCCTGTACTAAACTCTTAAAGTGTTTCTCACATGGCCCCTTACAAAGAGCACCACAAAGTTAATAAAGCAATAAACAATATGCTTAAGAGCAGGAATGTAGCAAAACTCGTGGCACATTTTACATGGCTCTTTCTTGATACCTCCTCTGACAGTTGGGGCACGGCCAAACACAGCTCAGTGGAAGTGGTTCGGTGAGGGGCTGATCTGATGTGAGCCACCATGTGGTTTGCCTGCATTAGTTTCCTATTGCTGTGTAAAAAGTGACCCTGAATTTACTGACTTAAAACAACAAACATTTATTATCTCACAGTTAATTTTCATGGAGCAGCTTAGCTGTGGGTCAGCCGGGGCTGCAGTCATCTGCAGATGGCCTGGGTTTGGAGAATCTGTTTCTCAGAGCACTCATGTGTCTGTTAGGAAGCCTCAGTTCCTTGCTATGTGGGTCTTACCTTATGGTTTCTCGTGACATGTCTTCCTCCAGAGCAGGTAATCCGAGAAAGAGAGAGACTGACAAAGACAGAAACCACAGTGTCTTGACAACCTGATCTTGGAGGTGACACACCATCTGTAGTATTCTATCCCCCTGGTGCCATGTGGGAGGTGACTGTATCAGGGAGTGAATACCAGGAGGTGGCGGTCATCCTGGGCAATCTGGGAGACAATCTCCCACATTGGCTGTTGGCTGATTGGCTGTAAAGGAGATCAGCAAAGAACTGGGAAGGGGAAGGGGTTGAGAGGGGAGGGCAAGGAAGGGACAGATAGGAAGAGCTTAGGAAGTAACGGGTGTGAGTACGGGGCAGGGCTGCCTCAAATAGTTACACTGGTTGTGCGCTGCGCTGCTTTGGGACCATTCAGAGCCCTGAGCAGAGCCACTTCCCTGTAGAAGTTTGATGTGGAAGGGGCCTTCACCATAGTGACCTTATTATGTAGAAATGACCCGAATGTGTCTGGGAGCTAGGATAGAGGAAGGCCATCCTCTGTGCAGACCAGGTGGGAGGTGGCTGCTCAGTGAGGGCAGTCTGACTGACACCTGTGAGCTCTTGACTCTGGTATGACCCTGCCTTCTATTAAAGGAATCAATAGAGGCGGATATTATGTGGCTGTCACCAGAGATCCTGGCCACATTTGGGGATGGTGACAGGACTCACTAAACAGTGAGACAGAACTGCTTTTTCCTTTTTAGTGTCTGCAATCCATTTAAGCCTCTGTCAAAAACAAGGGTTGACAGGGACATGATAACTCTGGAAGAAGCCCCAGAGCTTCATAGAGGAGAAGTCAGAAAATATCAAGTTGTATTTTGGGAATCATCAATGACTTTCTCTGTTGTTGTGTATTATGAGCTGAATTGTCTCCCCTCCTTGCCCCAAATTCATGTGTTGAATTCCTAACCTCCAATAACTAAGAATGTGACTATCTTTGGAGATAAGGTCATTAAAGAGGCAGTTAAGAAAAACGGAGGGCATTAGGGTAGGCCCAAATCCAATGTGACTTATGAGAAGATGAGATTAAGACATTGACATGTACACAGGGATGACCATGTAAGGACACAGAGGGCACCCATCTGCAAGCCAACCAGCCCTGCTAAACCTTTATCTCAGATGTACAGCCTCCAGAGCTGTGAGAAAATAAATTTCTGTTGTTGAAGCCACCCTGTCTGTGGCACTTTGTTATGGCAGTAGCTCTAACAAATGAATATACCCTGAAAAAGTCTTTCTTCTTGCCCTGGCTGGTGTACCTCAGTGGATTGAGCACGGGCTGCGAACCAAAGAGTCGCAGGTTCGATTCCCAGTCAGGGCACATGGGTTCTGGGCCAGGTCCCCAGTGGGGGCCACACGAGAGGCAACCACACATTGATGTTTCTCTCCCTTTCGCCCTCCCTTACCATCTCTAAAAATAAATAAAATCTTAAAAAAAAAAGAAGTCTTTCTTCTCCCTACGTTCTGGCCTTGAAATGCTTAAAATGATGATGACTCCTTATCTGTGGTGAAGTTGCATACATGCGTGCTGCTGACCCTTGTGGTGCCTTTGTGCAAATTAAGAAAAGATGTCCTTTTCCCCAGGCAGATGCAGTCCTACATTGGGGTGCTTGACTTGGCGAGGGGAGCACAGATGAGATTCCAATGTTCATTCACCCCCAAGGCAGGATGCACTTGAGCTGGGCACAATCTGAATCTTCACGTGGTGACTTTGTGCAGGCAAGAAGCTCTGGGTCCTCAGGATGTAGGGTGGGATGCTGGCTCCGGCTGAAGAAGACAACCACACAGCTCTTCTCCAGGGGAAATGTTGAAATGACATACTTCTCACTGCCCTTTCTTGGAGTAAACTCAGTGGAAAACTGCAAACGATGCATTAAACTTTTAAATTTACAATATACTTTGCAAGTGTACTGTACCTTAATAACGTAACACACCAAAGGGTTGAAGTAAGCTCCTTTAAAACATTTTATAAATTCATGGTTCTGTCCTCACTGTCTCATTCTCAACTGCAGATTCTTATAAACCCTGAAATTTACATATTCATGTATAGAAAAATGCCACCTAGCTCTCTCTATAAATACATTTTAATATCACTTTGAAGAAATGTATAGACTTCTAGTAGGCAGTTAGGCATGAGTAGAGCAGGAAGGAAGGATGGGCCAGGTACAAAGGGTTTCCAGGATGGAGAGCCCAGGTGCCTAGCAATAGGCAAAACTACAAGCCCTTGCATGACCACTCTCTTAAGCATTAAACCCTGGGGATGACGTGACATCTGGGACTCAGCTGCATTTCAACTCCAGGCCCAGAGAAGCAGCAAAATCAGTTGCAGTGACACCATGGCTCACATCAGGACCCACTGCATCGACTAATGACTCCTGGTGCTGACCAGTCAGTGGAGACCATGACCCTGAGGGGCCCATCTGGAAAGCTGATGAATATTCTATTGGGATTCTTCCCTAAGGCATCCAGATAAAAGCCCTCAGAATGGAGGACCCTGCATGGCTCTCTCTATGGAGCACCCCTTTTCTTCCCCAGGCCTGCTTTCTTTCCCTCTTTTTCCACAGCATGCCTGTGTCTTTCCTCCCTCTTTCATCTCTCAAGTGTGTATGTCTCTCTCCAAAGCTCGAAGGGCCCTTCTTTTGCCTCTGTAACTCATTTCCTGAGCCCATTCCTTGCACAGCTCACTTCTACCTCTGTGCTTTTTCTAAACAAACTTTCTCTTATAGTTTGAATCTTGCCTCTAAATTCTTTCTTAGCCAGAACTCAAGTATGGAGGTAGGAGACCAAGGTCTAACATCTGGTGCCATTTTTCCACTACTAACGAACCTGGCTTTGTCACAAGTTAATAAATATTTCGTTAGATGAAAATGGCTTTTTGACAAATTTTCTCCTCCTAAGCCCAAAGCTCAGGAGATGCCATAATTCTCTTCCCATTACCTGGTCCTTTCAATGAGGCTCAGGAGAGCTGGAAACGCAGACTGAACTTGAGTAAGGCATGGGGCAAAGTGCTAAGACCTGTCTGCAGTATCTGCAGCTCTGGTTTTGTGGTTTCCCTGGAGCCACAGGAGGCTACTCCACATGTGCTGGGGGAGCAACAACCCCTGAGAGCAGCTCTCAGCCAATGATTAATGAGGCTTTGTATACAACCCCCCACCTACTTTGGGGTGTGTGTGTGTGTGTGTGTGTGTGTGTGTGTGTGTGATTTTGAAACATGCATTTTACAGAATTTCTCAGTATTTTTTCACGGGGTTATGTTGCAGTTGCTTCCTGGGGTAGTTAGCTTATTAATGCACACATTTTGGGTGCCTTCCTTTCCCTAGATCACTTCCCACTCCCCTGAAATGTTTCTGGTGCCCCTCAATTAAGTGATTAATTCTTGAATCCTGTGTCAGGGTCTGTTTCTATGGGAACATACACTATATCACCTTCCGTATTATAAAAGACTCTGCTTCAAACTTTGGATAGTCAGCTGATTGCTCAAAGAACTTGGCCAGGTCGTTCTTGCCACTAATTTGCTGCTATAGGGCACATTTAGGATACACACCCTGAAACACATCCAATGTGTTTTGTAACAACCCGGTGGGGTAGATATTATTCCATTTATTGTATAAATTCTTGAGGTAGATAGAGCAATCAAACTCAGGAAGTAGAGGGATGGAAAGGGAATTTGCAGCTATTACATTCTAGATTCTTTATATACTTACCCCCCCCCCCCCAATTTTGAGCTAACATTAGAGTTGCAGAAATAAGATAAAACATTCTGTTATATTTCTCACCTTGCTTTCATCTTGTAAAACCACAATGTAATAGATACAGAAGTATACATATGCATGCATCATAGATTGGTGCACATAAATGTATTTCTTAGCTCTGTATGATGAAAAGCGCTAGAAGCAGTGACACCTCAATAACAATGAGCACATATAATGCTCAGATCTCAGGCTCTAAACACCACTCTCCGTGATAAAGAACCATGTTAAAAAGAAGTGGTTGATTCCAGAGGTGAGGAATGGAAAACATAAGATGGGCTTGGAACATCTGGAGGCTTTTTGAAAGAATGCAGGAGCTAACCTGATGGGGCTCTTAAAGAGTAAAGCTGGAACAATCTGAGCAGCAAGAAAAATAGTACTGGTCTTGGGTTTTAAACCAGAGAACAAAATATAGATTAAATTTAAAAAAGGGTTTTACCACAACCCTATGAGATGAATGTAATTGTTCCCAGTTTGTAAATTCTTGAGGAAATGGAGGTGTCAAGACTCAAATTCAGGTTCATATACTGACAAAGCTCCGTTATACAACGCACCTCCTCCATTGTAGCAAAGCAAACAGAGTTGCTCAGGGCATTCTTTAGAAAGAGGTTAAAGAAGTTAAAACTCTTTAACTTCTGTAGACCTCACACGGACTTTCCACCTGAGTCACTGTTTTTTTTTTTTTTTGTTTGTTTTTGTTTTCCTGTTCTGCTGGCTTAAATCAGAGGTCACTTGGCACAAGCATTATAATAATCTTCCTATTCAAAGTCTGCTGATGCCCCAGGTGTTTTAGACCATTCTTCCATTCTGGTCCACAACCCAGGTGAAGTCTCACGTCCTATCTGGGGAATTCCAGGGCATGGGAGGGAGTTAAAATCAGAAGGAAAGAGAGCAAGGGAGGGTGGAAATTTGACATCCCATTCTTAATCACCTTCTGTGCTTCGATGCCTTCCTTCATAGAGCAAGGGTTCTGGGTTCCTCATTTGTTCACATATCCTGAGGGGGGTGCAGCGGAGAGAGTTGAGCACATTGCTATAAAAATAACGAAGGTGATAAATGGCCTCAAACAGCCAGAAAGGGAAGAAACGGCATTTCTTTTCCCCTTTCCCTTGGCTCTAGATAAATTACCTCTGTCGTGGCTGGGCTGTGGAGCTTTAGCTGTGATGTGGTTGGGGTGGCTATCTGCCAGACCCTCCCTCCCCCTACAGCAAGAAAACGGACCCCACTGGCATTTTTTAAAAAGGAAAAAAAGGAAGCAGGGGTCCAGTTTGCTTAACAACTAAAAGCTGTGACTCTCAGGGCCTGGAGACCTTCACCTTCATGTCGAGGTAGCCTCCCTCTTGAGAGCAGAGCAGGTCTGTGAGCTCACGGAGCATCTGTCCTTCACTGTGCCCACGACTGGCTGTTTACATGGGTTGAGCGCAGACAGGTCCAGAGGCAGAGGAATGGGTGAAATGACCTCTGGCAGGCTCCTTCCTGCCATAGGTTTGGATTACATGATTTTTAAAACAGCTTCATTGAGGTATGACTGATATATAAAAACTGCACATATTTAATGTATGCAATTGGCTAAGTTTGGACATACGCATACACCTGTGATACTGTAACCATAATTAAGATAATAAACACATTCATCACCTCTAAAAGTTTCCTTGTGTCCCTTTGCTTTTTCGTGTGTGTGTAGCAATAATGCTTAACATGAGATCCACTCTCCTCACACCGTTCTAAGTGCGCGATACTGTGTTGTTGACTGGAGGCACTGTGCTGGGTGGCAGCTGGCTGGAACTTACTTATCTTGTAAAACTGAAGCTTTATTCTCATTGAGCAACTTCACGTTTCTCCCTCCTTCCATCCCGTGGCAACCACCAATCTATTTTCTGCTTCTATAAGATTGACTGTTTTGGATTATTTATATGAGTAGTTCTATAATCATGCAGTATTTGTCTTTCTGTGATTGGTTTATCTTACTTAGTAAATAATGTTTCCCAGGTCCATCCAAGTTGTCACAATGATAGGATTTCCTTCTTTTTTAAAGGTTAAGTAATATTCCGTTAGATGTATATATCACATTTTAAAAATTCATTCATTTATTCATGGGTATTGGGGGTGTTTCCACATTATGGCTGTTGTGTATAATGCTGCAATGAAATGGAAATGCAAAGAAGACAGATGGATGGCTGAACATCGCTAATCGTCAGAGAAATGTAAATGAAAACCATCAGGAGGTATCATCTCACCCTTGCTAGGGTGGCTATTATTTTTTTTAAATGTAGTAAATGCTGGCTAAGTTGGGGAGAAACTGGCACCTTTGTGCACTATTAATGGGAACGCAAAATAATGCAGCAGCTGGAGAAAACAGTTTGCAGGTTCCTGAAAAAAATTAAAAATAGAGCTACTACATGGGCCAGAGCTCCTACTTCTGAGGATCTCAAAGAGGTATCTTCATGATGGTTTTGAGTTCTGGCCCAAAATCAGTCTGTAAAGGGAAGTGGTGATGTCCGTGAATTCTGTTGGTCATTGTTTCAATTAGGCCAAAGCCTGGGAGTCACTCGCAACCCTTCCCTCTTTCCCACACCCTATGTCCATCCAGTAGGATCCATATCTTGATGCTTCTATCTCTAACATTTCCTGCCTGGGCCTCTGCTCTTCTCCCAAGGCTCCTGCCTCAGGGGAGCCCCCTCCTCCCAGCCCTAAATGGTACAAAGGTTTCCCGGGAGAAGAGAAGTCCCCTTGCCTCCACTCTTGCCCTCTAATCCATCCTCTGAAGCCAGAGCAGGCACACATTTGAGCACAATACATATCACCTCCAGTTAAAACCATTGTTGCCATAAAGATAAAATCCACATTCTACGGCATAATATGCACTGTTTCGAATGACCTGGCCCTGCTTATCTTGCCAGCCTGGTCTCTCCTTGTTTGCTGTGAAGCAAACCCTGGGAATATCAAACCTTCTTACTAGTCCTTGAATAAGACCTGCTTTTTCTTGCCTTCAGTAATTATGCTTGAATATGCTTCCTTCTCTATCCCCCCGAGTGATTCCTATTTATCATTAGTGTCTCAGCTCCAGCACCACCTCCTCTGGGAAGTCCTCTTAAGTCTTGATTAAAAGGCCTATCTCTGCCATCACATGGAAGCTTCCTTCAATACCATTCTTGCAACCTCACCAGACTCCTTAATAATAAGGCTCTTACTACCTGCCAGACTCTGTTCTGGCACAGGAGCTGACTACTCAAATCCTCATACCCATCCTCTGTTTAGCATCTTCATTTTACAGATAATGAGGGGCAGAGCAGTGTGACCTTTCCTAAGGTTACAGAGCTTGCAAGTGACAAAACTAGGCTTGAGCCTTGCCCATGCTCTTGACCACTGGGCTGGACTATGTGTATTAAGTGCTAGCAGAGAGTCTTGCTTTCTCACAATTTTGTGGTTTTCTTTTAAGCAACTGGGCTGGGCTCCTGTGGCTATAATCAGAATTTTGAGAGTTGCACCGGAATTGGGAGGACTAAGGTGGAGAGGGTCCAACTGTGGCCTGAGGGCTGGCCACTCGTTTTTATAAATAAAGTTTTACTGGGACACAGTCATATCCACCATTTGCATTTTGTGCCTGGCAGCTCAGGTTCTACAATGGCAGAACCGAGTATATCTGTGAGAAACCTTAAGGCTTGCAAAGGGTAAAATATTTAGCACCTGGCTCTTTAAGGAAAGGTTGGCAGACCCTGATCTGACAAGCCCGTACAGCTAGTAAGTGGCAGAACAGGGTGCTGATGAAAACCTTTCAGATTCCAAAGCCTATGCACCAGTTCCCAAGGCATCTCCCCAGCAGCAGGGTGCTGGGGTGGGCAACACATGGTGGCAACATAAACACAAAAGGAGGCGGTAAGGGCCCTGGGAGGAGCTCTGGCAGCAACATCACTACTCCCCTACTCACCTCTCCGTGTTTTCTTCGCCCATTTGGTATCTTGTGTCTCATCTGAGGCTGTTGGTCCGTAGAGCACATAGACCTCACCTCTGAGTCTCTATCCCCTTAAGTTCCTCCTGGAACAAACTAGTCAACTCCTCTTGTTGGGTGCCAGCTTGCTCCCTCTAGGCAGGTGCCAAGAATTAGAGGTCACATTTCCTCCAGCTGGCTTTGTCTCTCAGGGCCCCATCACTTCAGACTGGTTTCAGTGCCACAGATGGAGTCAGTTATAAAAGTGCATCAATAAATGGAATTGGGGACAGATAAAATCCCCAGTGAGGAGAAGAGCTGTGTGTGTGTGCGAGTGTGTGTGTGTGTGTGTGTGTGTGTGTGTGTGTGTGTGTGTGTAGGGGGTTGGTGAGTGGGAGGAGGACTTTGCAGAGAGGGAGAGGGCAAAGGCCCTTGAAAGGGAGGGTGGCATAGGGCTGTCAGCAGCAAGAAAGGTGATTTAAAATCAATTTCCTGGCCAAAAAGAATCACCCTTGCCAGGGTGAAATATAATGTGAAATAGAAAAGAAAGGCAAGCTTGGGCCCTGCCATGATGTGCCTCAGGCCCTCCTCCTTATGAAGCAAATAAATAACCTTCTCTGTAAGGCAGCCAGGCCAGTTCCATTATCATAGCAAGGGCTGATGCTGGGAGCAGCCAGCTCTGGCCACCAGACTAGGGATGGCAGATTCACCAGGGACGAGAGGCCCCTGAAGGCTGCTCTGGCCCTAACTGTGAGTGGCTTTAGCATCAACCATCTTGGGTACCACACTGATTGCGAACCCATCTTTTAGTCTGCAGTTGCGATATTAGTATTCTTTTGGTTGAAAGTGATAGAAACCCGGTTAGATTTAGTGGACTCAAGTTATGAAATCTAAGGCCAGGCAGGGGCAAAGTTCAGTGTCACTCACCCAAATGCTGCTAGGACATGACTTCTGTTTCTCTGACATGTCAACTGAATTCTCCCATGTGGGTGTGCTCCACCAGGTTGGGGGACCATGACCAGTGGCTACTTCTGGACTCACAAGTCAAAGGTGTCATCACTGGAGAGGAAAATACACTGTTCTCTTGGTTCTAATTTGAGGAATCCTAGGGAAGGGCTCTATTGGCCTAGCATAGACTCAAGGATGTTTCTGGAGACAGGTCCCACTAAAACTAAATGGTTGAGGTTGGGGGGAAGAATATGACATGACACCTGGTTTCCAGAAGAAAGAAGTGTGTTGTTGACCTACAAACTGTGATGTCCACCTCAATGCTGAGTTCTCACCTTAGCCCAGGGCCCACCAGAGCTCCCAGTGACAACATCCTGCCCTTGGATCTTGAAAGTGCTGTCTATACTCCCTGCCTCTGCCTCTGCACTTCTTATCTTCTCCTCTGAACCTTGTACTTCGACTTCCGGTTCTTCCATGTCATGGGAAATCTGTCTTGAAGGTTATGATGAAGTGGATTATTAGATGAAGTTCATGGTCTTGTCCCATCACCTAGGTCTTCCTGCAGGATCTGTGTGGTTATTAACTGTCTGCAGCTTTGGGAGCTTCTCCCATCATTTTTGTAGCTGGGAAAGTACACTCTCCTGCTCTCCACCTACCTCTCTGACTCCTCCTCAGTTCCTCCTCTGGCTCTTCTTCATTCGCCCATCCCACAGTGACAGGGTTCCCACAAGTGCCACCCCTTTCTTCATCTCAGCACTCTGCTTTGGCAAATTAGTCTCAGAGCTACGTTAGCAGAAGCCTCATCAGAGAGATGATGTTCATGCTCTGTAGATGGACCGTGCCTATGGTCATATTCTTGGTCTGGGCAGCATATTTTTAAGGGAGCATTGCAAAATTAACACATGTTCAAGGGGCATAACTAGAGTAGCAAGGGGACTCAATCCTAGGACATATGGGGGGAAAACCACAGGGACTGGAAATATTTAACCTGGACAGAAGAAACGTTTTGGGGCTGCTTCTGGAGAGTGGTCTGTTTCATCTTCTAGTGGTGGGATAGTTGTGGGCCTCAGAGCAATGCCAGAAATGATGGGGTGGTCAATTTTATCTCTGTGTCTCCAGGGCTAGGCTTCAGTATTGGGATTAGGGCCTTGAATAGATGGGTGGGGTGTTCTGTATGAGAGAGATCTCCCCATCCTGGTCAGCCATGATTCAGGGAAATCTGACTCTGATACTTATAACCCTTTCAATTTCTAGATCACGACAGTTCACTGGCTCAGGGATAAGATTTCAGAGGAGAACCTGGGTCCTCTCCTGCTGAAGGGTGGAATCCTTGAGCCACTCCCATAGGTTCATTCTGTGGTCCTGGAGAGATGCCAGTGCTCAACACCCTCCTCCACCCACTCACCCTCAGGGAGCCCTCCTCCTCTGTTTAGTCAATTGTTTTAATTGTATTGAGTCAGGTCCTACTATAGGTCAGGCAGTGTTCTAGGGGATGGGGACAAGTTTTCTGAATAACAACAGAAACACTTACTTATATGGTGCCTATTCCCATCCCCCACCCACCCTTAGGGGGCTGTCCTTCTCTGTTTAGTCAATTGTTTTAATTGTATTGAGTCAGGTCCTACTAAAGGTCAGGCAGTGCTCTAGGGGATGGGGACAAGTTTTCTGAATAACAACAGAAACACTTACTTATATGGTGCCTATTCCCATCCCCCACTCACCCTCAGGGGGCCATCCTCCTCTGTTTAGTCAATTGTTTTAATTGTATTGAGTCAGGTCCTACTAAAGGTCAGGCAGTGCTCTAGGTGCTAGGGACAGGTTTATGATGACACAGAAACACCTACTTATATGGTGCCTATTCCATGCTTAGGAACATCAAGGTAAATAAGTCACAGGAGCCTCCATCCTTATAGAGCTTATACTCTAGGAGAGGGGACAGGCATTAGCAAGTAAAGATACTTTCATGGTGATACATGGTGTCATGAAAATAGAACTAAGTAATAGGAGGCATTGGAATGGGGGCTGAAGGATGCAGGGGGAGGCTCCGGGGAAGTGTGTTCAGGAAAAGTGGTCCCTGCCTGGGGGAGGTCTCGCCTTTTCCGCCCCTACTCCTGGCTGACAGCTGCTCCTCCTGCCTCCAGCAGCCTGCTTTGGGAAGGGACCAGACTCCCATTGAGACCAATAAATAGGAAATTAGTTGAAAAAGTCTATACACATAGAAAACACTCAAAGACATAAATTCAAAGAGATGATGGTTTTTACTTGACTTTTATTTATTTATTTTTTTTGGTACCAGAAGGTTTACCTAAGTCTATGTATATTGGTTGGGGGAGGGGGTTGTTCGAACCACTGCAAGCTCATGCTAATCCTTCCCAATCTGTCACCCTACCCACTCACCTACTCTGGGGCCCTTCTGAGCCTGAGGGACCCTTTCTGGAGGAGAGCCATGCACAGTGCAACGGGTGCAGAGGGGATGTGGGAGCTGGCAAGGTGCCTGGAGCATTACTGGCATCGTCTGTCCACATTTAAAATTCAAGTTTATGGACTTTGTTTCTTTAGCCTGTGGTTTTCTTGTTGTGGAGCTTACATTTTTATTTGCAGGAATAAAAGTCAGTGGCAGCTGATGTGGCCCTCTGGATTTGGAGGCGATAACCATTGTGGGCAATGCAGCCTGGAAAATAATCATAATAATAAGCAGCAAAAGTGGAGAGAGCTCTGTGAAGGTGGTTGATGAATGGCTATAGACTCCATAATGTCTCCCCACCCTCTTCACCACCACCACCAGCACACACACCCAGCTTTCCTGCAGCCCCGTGAGAGTCCCAGTTTAAAAAAAAAAATGCTGTAGACAGACAGATGGCTACAAAGGAAGGAAGCTTAGGAGCCGTGTCCCAGAAGTCCTGCAACTAGGTAGAAGGCTAAAGTAGCTGCTGGGATGAACAGGTGTACCTGAAACAGGGAGAAAGGGAGATGAGACTCTCTGAGTCTCAGTTTCCCCATCCATATAATGGGATGAGCATACCTGCCTCACAGTTTGGTGGGCAGCCTCAGTGAGAGAGCGTAAGTAAAGCATCTAGCACAGGCTCTTGATAAATGATAATTCCACATGTTTCCTCTCACTCTTGGCTGAAGATGGAACAAGTGATGATTTTTCAAGAGAGAAAGGTAGAGAAACCCAAGGGGAAGCATCAGGCTTAGATCTGGCCCCTTGAACTGCCCAATGGGAAGGATTCGAAGGTGCCACTGAAGGCTGGTGGGAATCCTCTCACCCCAACTCCACCTCCTCCACTTCTGCCTGCACTGCCCTCCCAGCCCAGTGCTCTCTGCTCCCTAGTTCCTGGGCTTTTACTGCCTGTGCCAGCCTCTCTACGTCCCATCTTTCTCCTATGTTCTATAGCCCCAGCCCGGCTGTGTGTGGGGTCTCGTTCACTATCTTGTGACCAGACATACCATTTCTTTCTTGGAGGGGACCTAACAATTTTGGGGCTCATTCCATGTGCAGATACTGTGTAAGTCATATTATATCATTATTTTCTCTAATCCATAAAACAACCCTAAAAGGTAGGCACTGAGCTCTTTCCACCTTATAGAAGAGCAAACTTAGGTCCTGGAAGGTTGAATGATTTTGCTGTGGGTAAATGAGGGGAGTCAAAATCCAGTCAGGTCAGACCCAATGGCTCAGGCTCTTTTTACGGCACCAGGTTGCCTCCAAAGGAGGTAAAGAGACATGAGCTCTAAAGGGTATTCTGCTAACAGACTGAGCTGAGCCCACCTGTCCTAGTAGGATCCCGGGCACCCTTCCATCCAGTGCCCAGAACCTGGGAGCCTCTTGGTGAGAAAGTACAGTAGAGAGTGTTTGGTTAAATCCATCCTTCTATGGCTTCTGTGACCAAAGGTGATTCAGCCTCTGCTTGAACACTTGCAAAGACAGGAAATTCACTCCTCCCAGCAGGCAGCAGGTTGTAGTACAGCAGTTCTCAAGCTGTGGTACCCACAACAGCAGCTTCAGCATCACCTGCAAACTTGTTAGAGATACAAATTCTCAGGCTGCACACCAGAATCAGAATCAGAAACTTTGGGGGTGGGCCCAGCAACATCTGCTTTCATAAGCCTTCTGGGTGATTCTTACGCTGCTCAAGGGTGAAACACACTGGCTGAGTGGAAAGGAAAATGGCTTTGGGATCAGGGAGACCTGGGTTCATTGCTCTGGTGCCTCCCATTCATATGATTTTGGGTAAGGAAGCTGGGAGGATTTTATAATAATTACATTTCTTGAGCAATGTGGTAGACTGAACAATGCCCCATTTTCTCCCAAAGATGCCCATGTCTTAATCCCTAGAACCTGTGAACCTGTTACCTAATACAGCAAAAGGGACTTTGCAGGTATGATTAAGTTAAGGGTCTTGACATGGGAAAATTATCTGTGTGGGCCCAACTTAATCACAAAGGTCCTTGCAAGGAGAAGGCAGGAGGACCAAAGAGAAGAGAAGGTGGTATTACCACTGGAACGGAGATTGGAGTGATGTGGCTATGAGGCAAGGCAGGCAAGCACCCCCTGGCAGCTGGATGAGGAAAGGGGTGGAATCTTCCCTGGAGCCTCCACAGGAACCTGCCCTGCCGGCCCCTTGATTTTATATTTCAGCCCTCCAGAACTGTGAGGCCACAAATATCTTGTTTTAAGCCACTAAGTGCGATCATTTGTTACAGCAGCAATCAGAAACTAGCACTAGCATTTGCTAGGTGTCAGGCTCTGTGGAAATGATAGAATTCACTCATTTAATCTTCACAGCAACTTTATCACCTTAGCACTGTTAGTAGGCCCTTTTCACCAATGATAAAATGAAGGTGCAGAGAGGTTAAGTCACTTGCTCAAGGCCAAGCTCACAGGGGGCAGAGCCTGGATTTGATGTCTGGCCCTAAGCTTTGTCTCACGTGGCCACTTCGCTCTTCATCCTGCCAGGACTGCCTCACCTCCTTTCACCTGTCTGCCCCTTCTCTATTCTCTGTAAACCTTCAATGCTTCCTTGTGGCTGTTTTCTTTAATCAGCAAAGCTCTGCTTGTCACTGGGGCAAAATTGTCCAAGGCAAAGCCTTGACTTCCTCTGAGCAACCCTGCGCTCCTTTCTAACCATCTCCTCTCCAACAGAAACCTTAGCTTTGGGCCCTTTCCCAGAGGCTGGGCTCAGCTCCCAGAGGTCCTGACTGTGGTTGTCCTCCTGGCAGGAGAAGGAACTTTAGCTCTGCTGTGGTGCTGGGCCTCTGAGCCGGGGGAGCTCTGTGGCCAGCCTCGGGACAGGTGTCTGGAAGCTATGCCCTTCCTGGCTGGGTGCCAGGCTCTCTCTGAGGTTCCCATCCACCCCACAGCGAGAACTGCATTCTGGCTCTTGTTGCAATGTATACACGTATGTGGGCTGCATTTTATTCATGCCAGAATCTGACACATGGGCAGAATTTTTGTAGTAAGCATATGGCTAGGAACCCTCAGATGACGTGCTCAGTGGGAACACATCTTGAACCAAGATCTCGAGTGAAAACACAAGTCAGCAAAGAAATGAAGGCTGGGAAATGCACAGAAAAGCCCTTAGCCTTCAAATGTGGAACTTCAGGTGTCTGTGCGTGTATAAGTGTGTGCCTGTTGGAATATGGCTGAGTGTGTGGCCATGGGCGAATTGCATGACTACTTGTGTCTTGTGAGGCATGGAAAGCCTGAGGGTTATTGTGAATCTGTGAGTGGGTGCATGGTTTCAGAGTAGGAGTGCGTGCATGGGTGCATCTGGGTGTTGCATGTGAATGAATGCTGAGCATGTTTTCATGAATGCAGGTGAGCGTGTATCATGTGTGAATAGTGAGGTAGAGTGAAGGTATGCGCATCTGGATTGAGAGCACCTGTGTGAATAATCAGAGGGTTTACGAGCCCGAATGGGAGCTTCCCTGTGTGCCATGGTGTGAGCGATCGATCACATGTGCTCTGCATCTCAGCCTGTGCTCTTGGCTTAGCAGGCTCAAGGTTGTCTCTCCAGCTCCTGTTTGCAGAGCCTGGTGTTTTATGACCAAGTCTCCCAGGTACAGTTTCGACGATGCCCCCAAAATGAGGCTGCTTGGCAAAATATCCTGACAGATGGTCACAAGTTTCTTGTATTCCAGACCCATGGTTATGCAGCTGAGTGTACACCCTTCGCTTGGCCAGAGTGCCCTTAGAAGTACCCCCGTCCTCTGCTCCAGGCCTTGTGGCCCAGGAAGCTGCTGTGCACACCAGGCCCAGGAGGCCTGCACATCTCATCCCAGCTGGTGCCTCCCAGCAAGCAAGGAAATGTGGTCTTTTGTTTACAAATTCTCTTTGGGTTTGGTCACTGGAGCCTGGGCTTGGGGTTCTGTCCCTCCATTACTGCTGTCCAGTTCTGCAACTTTTAGCAACATACTAAACCATTTTTGTATGTTGCAAACAGGCTGGACACAGCAAATGGTTCACATGTTTTCCAAATGGGAGCATTTTTTTGTTCTGTAAATTTGATCCAGCGTTGGAGGTCGAAGCTGAGGGTGAGTTTCAGAGATCCCAGGCAGAGGGTATGGAGTGGAAGAAAGAGATGGAAAGGGGTAAGTGATGTATGCCCACGGGGGCCGTGACGGCTCCTCGCAGTTTCAAACTGTGGTTTTAGTTTATACAGTGCTGTCACATATGTCATCGAACTCTATTTTCACAACAATCCTGGGAAGTAGTGTTGTTTACATTTTATAGATGGCAAATTGGATGCCTGGAGAGGTTAAGTGACTTGTCCAAGTTCACACAGCTGCAAACTGCTAGGGCTGAATCCAAATTTGGGGGAACAGAACTCCGCCTTTGCATTAAAATGTGACAGCTGGGTAAGGTCCCAGCCTTAGCTTGTAAGTCATGGGTAACTTGTCCTGTCATCGCGGTCTCCTTCCATAGACACACCCCTACTCAAGCCCTGGTCTTTTCCTTCTATCGTGTGTTTTCCTTGGGAATCTCTACTTAGCCACTGTACTTTTGACTCCAGTTGAGGGCAAGTAAATCAAAACAAATAGTCAAGTCAGGAGCAATTGATGGAGTGCTCTGTGCCAGCTCATGGGGTGATATAAGAGAAACAATAATGTGTTTATGATCCGTTAGAGAAGGCAAGCCTCAAACACCTGTTTCGTTCTTGCTGGGTGAGAGTGGGTAAGTCGTTTGCTCACTTACTCACCCCCTGACAGAGCCATCTGTTACTCTGGCTCTCCAGCGGCTACCCTTCCCAGCTCTCACAACTGTGCCCCAGCGTCCTCCCTCCACATCCCACGCAGGCACTTCCTGCATAGAGCCTGGTTAATCACAACACTGTGTTCACCTGTCCACAGGTGACTGGTGTAAGGATAGGCATGTGATGCAGGCAGAGCCAATGAGATGTAAGGAGGTTTGGCTGGAACTACAGGAAAGGGTGTATTTGATTTCTGCCTGGTTGAAACTGCAAGAGGATGGGAAGCAGGGGCTACTCCAGCCATCTGCCTCCAGACAGAGTCTGAAAAAGGAGCCAAAAGCATGGGGAATACCCATTCTGGGGTCTCTAAAACCAGGTAGGCAGAACCCAAAGCCAGCCTGTTTAGTGTGCAGGCTAAGCTGCTATAATAAAGAGACTGACATATACAATGGCGTCAACAAAATATGTCTCCCAGGGACAGCAGATGGCTCTGCCATCCTCCAGTCAAGGCTTCCCTCTCTAGGTCCAAGGCAGCTTCTCCAGGACTTGTCTTTGCCTTGATTGGAGGGAGAAAGGGAGCAGGAAAATTAAAAAAAAAAATTAATCAGCTTTATTGTGGTATTATTTACACTCAATAAAATTAACCTATTATAAGTCTTATGACTGTTGACAAATGTGTACTGTGATGTAACCACCACTACAATCGAGACATAAAACATTTCCACCCTTTAGAGTCAGCCCCTCGCCCTCCCCAAGTAACACGAACCCGTTCTCTGTAAGAAGTTTTGTGTTTTTCAGATTTCATATAGATGGAATCATGCAATATGTATTCTTCTTTGTCTAGTTTTTTTGACTTAGAATAGAGCTTTTGAGATTCAGCCGAATTGTTGTATGTATCATTCATTGTTTGTCCCTTTTTATTGCTGACAAATGCTTTATTGTATAGATCTAGAAGGTAGTTCCCGCGCACCAGCTGATGGTCATTTAGGCCATTTCCAGGTTCTGTTATGCATAAGGCTGCCATGAGCACTTGAGTAGAAATCTTCATGTGGATATTTGCTTTCATTTAGTTGGGTAAATACCTAGGAGTACATGTGCTTGGTCATAAGTTACCTGTATGTTTAAATTGTAGCATACTGCCATACCTTTTTCCGAGATGGCCGTAGGGTTTTGTATTTCCGTCATCACTATATGAGCGTTCCAGTTGCTCCACATTTTTGTCAGCAGTTTATATTTTCAGTTTTTAGGAGTTAGTATGATTATCTGTGCTCTTCTAACAGGTATGCAGCGGTGTTTTGCGGTTCCATTTTAATTTCTGTACAAGAGATTACACTAGCATCTTTTCAGGTCCTTATTTGCTGTCCATGTATCTTTTGTGTTCACATCTTTTTGCTACATACAAAAAATAAGACTTCATTTCTATCTCATATCATGTACAAAAATTTACTCAAAATGGATCATATAAATTTCAGTTCTTTCTGCACCATCTGTTAAAAAAAACTATTGTGTCTTCATTGGATTTTTTTGGCACTTATGTTAAAAGTAAATTGATATTGCAGGCATGGTCTATTTCTGGACTCCTTCATGTTCCCTTGATCTACACATCTCTATTTACAACCACGGCTTTTGATTAATGCAACCTTATGTAAAGTCTTGACATTAGGTAGTGCGAATCCTCCAATGTTGCTCTTCTGCTCTTGGTTATTCTATTTCCTTTGCTTTTCTATGTAAATTTTAGAAAGAGCATGTGGATTTCTACAAAATTATGCTGAAATTGTGTTGACTCTGTTGATCAATTTGGGAGAAATAAAATCTTCATATTGAATCTTATAATCTATAAACATGGTATATCTTTACAGCTATTTACATCTATTTTGATGTTTTTATCAGTCTTTTGTAGTTTGCAGCATGCAGGTTTTGTACAGGTTTATGGTGTTATTGCAAGTGGTATTTCAAAAATATAATTGCTATTGTTAGTTACTAGTATATAGAAGTATGATTGATTTTTGCCTGTTTCCTTCATATCTCATGAGCTTGCTAAACTTGCTTATTAGTTGTAGTAGTGTTTTATTAGTAATTTTTGGATATTATGTGTACATAAATAATCTGTATATAGTTTTATTTCTTCTCTAATTATTATTTCTCTTATTTATTTGTTTGTTTTTTTATTTTGCCTTATTTCACTGGCTAGAATCTTCAGTATGATGTTGAATAAAAATTGTGAGAATGACCATTCTCACCTTGTCTGTAATTTCAAAGGCAAAGCATTCAATCTTTCAATGTTAAGTATGATGTTGGTTTTCAATTTTTCATAGATGACCTTTGTGATAAATGTTGAAGAAGTTCTCTTTGATTCCTAGTCTGCTGAACATTCTTTAAAAATCAAGAATGGATGTTGAGTTTTGTCACATGCTTTTCTGAATCTATTGGGATGATCATAGTGTTTCTTTTTTAAATTGTTGTTGTGCTATTATAGTTGTCCCAATTTTCCCCGTTGCTCTCCCCTACCCTGCTCCCACCCCCCAACTGCACTCCCATGGTCAATCCCCACCCTGTTGTCCATGTCCGCTGGTCATTTATATCTGTTTGTTGATTAGACCCTTCACCTTCTTTTCTCTCTTATTACCCTTCCCCCTCCCCTCTGGTCACTGTCGGTGTGTTCCTTGTTTCCATGCCTCTGGGTCTATTTTGCTCATTTGTTTGTTTTGTTCATTAGGTTACACTTACAGGTGAGATCATATGGTATTTGTCTTTCACCACCTGGCTTATTTCATTTAGTATAATGCTCTCCTGTTCCATCCATGCTGTTTTGAAGGGTAGGAGCTCCTTCTTTCTGCTGTATAGTATTCCATTGTGTAAATGTGCCACAGTTTTTGATCCACTCATTTACTGATGGGTATTTAGGCTATATTTAGCACTTGGCTCTTGTAAATAACACTGTTATGAACATAGGGGTGCATAGGTTCTTTTCGTATTTCAAGATTCTTAGGGTATACTCCCAATAGTGGAATCGCTGGGTCAAAAGGCAGTTCCATTTTCAGTTTTTTGAGGAAATTCCATACTGTTTTCCACAGTGGCAGCACCAGTCTCCATTCCCACCAACAGTGCACTAGGGTTCCCTTTTCTCCACAACCTCACCAGAGCTTATTGTTTGTTGATTTGTTTATGATGGCCATTTTGACAGGTGTGAAGTGGTATCTCGTTGTGGTTTTAATTTGCATCTCTCTGATGGTTAGTGATGTTGAGCATCCTTTCATATGGCTCTGGGCCCTCTGTATGTCTTCCTTGGTGAAGTGTCTGTTCAGGTCTTTTATCCATTTTTTTATTGGATTGTTTGTCTTCCTGGTGTTGAGTCATATGAGTTCTTTATATATTTTGGAGATCAAATCCTTGTCTGAGGTATCATTGGCAAATATGTTTTCTCAAACAATTGGTTCCCTTTTCATTTTGATGATACTTTGTCTGTTGATATGATGAATTATGTTGATTGACTATTAAACCAGTCACACTGCTGGGATAAACTTCTTTTGGTCATAATGTATTATCTTTTTATATGTTGCTGGATTAGATTTGTTAATATATTAAGGACTTTGGTATTTACAATTATGAAGGATATTCTCCTATAATTTTTTCTTGTAATACCTTAGTCATATTTTGATATTAAGGTAATGATGGTGTCATAGAATGAGCTAGAGAGTATTTTCCCCTTATGTATTTTCTGAAAGAATAGTAAAGGATTGACATTATTTCTTCATGCAATGTTTACTAAAATCACAAGTGAAGCCATTTGGACCTGGAGTTCTCTTTGATGTGAAGTTTTTAACTATAAATTCCAATTCTTTAATACAATAATGCTTTTTAGAACACACATTTTCTCTTGAGTTAGCTTTTGTAATTTGTGCCTTTCAAAGAATTTGTCCATTTCATCTAAATTGTTAGATCTATTGGCATAAACTTGTTCATAATATTCTTTTATGCTTTTAATGTGTCTAGTGTCTATAGTAATTCCCTCTCTTTCATTCTTGACATTAGTAATTTATGTATTTACTACTTTCTTCTTGATCATTGTAGCCAGAATTTATTAATTGTATTTATCTTTTAACCAAACGTGTTTTAGTTTCATTGATTTTTCTTTATTTTGTTTTATTATTTATTGATTTTGGCTTTTTTGTTAGTATTTTAATACCTTGAGCTAGTGGCTTAGATTGTTTATATAAGACCTTTCATCTTTTGTAATATAGACTGTTCTCTATGCACTTCTTTATTTGCATTCCATACATTTTGGTTTTTGTGTTTTCATTTTAATTCAGTTAAGAATAATTGCTAATATCCCTTCTGATTTATTATTTGACTGATGTGTTATTTAGATGTGTTGTTTAGTTTCCAAGTAGTTGAGGTTTTACAGGTGTTTTCTATTACTGATTTTTAGTTTAATTTTAGTGTGGTCACACTCCTGTGCCTTTGAACTTATCATATATATTTTGTGGCACAGAATATGGTCTATGTTTATGAATATTTGCTGTTCCTTGAAAGGAATTTATATGCAGCTGTTAAAGGGAATGTTTAAGAAATGTCAGCTAGGTCGAAGTTTTGGTGGGGTTAAAATTTTACTGCCTTTTTTGCGGTCTACTGATTCTTTCACACAATAAGGTTGGTATGTTGAAATCTTTAACTATAATTGTGCATTTGTCTTTTTCTCATTTTAGTTACATCCATTTTGCTCCATGTATTTGGAAGCCTGTTTTCAGATAAAATATTTTTTATATTTTTATTTTATTTCCAATCTTGACTTGTTAGCATATGTCTGTGTTTTATTTTGTTTTACCAATTGCTTTAAAAGTGTACATATTGAAGAGACTGAGATGTACAGATTGGTAGTTACAAAATAGACTTGGGGATACAAAGTACAATGTAGGAAATATACTCAATAATATTGTGATAACTATGTATGGTGCCAGTGGGGACTGGAAATATCAGAGGGCACACTTTGTAAAGTACATGATTGTCTAACCACTTCACTGTATACCTGAAACTATTACAAAATAATATTGAATGTACACTGTAATTAAAACAATTTAAAGAGTGTTTTAAAATATCAATATATTATAGGCTGTGTTTAATTTATGTCACTTTGCACATAAAGAACCCTTGGCCATGTGCTACAGTTGTCATGTGTTTTACTTTTATGTGTGATAAAAGCCATAGTGAATTTTTAATGTTTTTGCTTTAAACAGGCAATTATCTTTTAGAGTGGCTTAAAAATAATTTTTAAAAATATTAAATAATTAAAAGTATTTTATTTTATTTATTTTAAAGATTTTATTTATTTATAGAAAGAGGGGGAAGGAGCAAGAGAGAGAAACATCAGTGTGTGGTTGCCTCTAGAGTGCCCCCTACTGGGGACCTGACCCACAACCCAGGCATATGCTCCAACTGGGAATGGAACCCGTGACTCTTTGGTTCGCAGGCCAGCACTCAATTCACTGAGCCACACCAGCCAGGTCCAAGTATTTTATATTTATCCTGGTATTTACCATTTATGGGGCTCTTCATTCCTTTGAGTAGATCCAGATTTAATTCTGTTAATTTCCTTCAATCTGAGGGCTTTCTTTAATATTTTTTAGTGGTCATAAGTTGGTGATAATTTTTTTATGCTATTGCATGCCTGTGAAAGCATTTATTTTACTCTTACTTTTGAGAGATACTTTTACTAGGTATAGTGACATATTAGTTCTTTCAGTATGTTAAAGATGCTCTTCCACTGTTGCATAGCTTGCATTTTTATGTTGAGTAGTTTGCTGTTACTCTTATTTTTGTTACTGCGTACATAATACCTTTTTTCCCCCATGGGCAATCTTAAGATTTTCTCTTTTTCACTGATTTAAGCACTTTAATATTATGTACTTTGGTATAGTTTCCTTTATATTTCTTGTTGTTCATTGAGCATCCTGATATATTGATTTGTCATCAAATTAAAAAAGTTCACAATTTTTTAAAAATATATTTTTCTGCCCTGCCCTCTCATTTTTTTTTTCTTTTGGTGAGTCAAAAATGTTAACCTGCTTGCTATTTCTCACAGATCATTGATTTTTTTTGTTTTTATCTTTAAGTCTTTTTTTCTTTTTGTGCTTCATTTGAGATACTTTTTACTGTTATATCTTCAAGTTCACTAATTTTTTCTGCAGTCTAATTTGCTATTAGTCCTATTCACTTTACTTTTTATTTAAGATACTATAATTTTCATGTATAGAAGTTTCATTTGAGTTTTTCTATCTTGCATTTCTTTTCTATGTGCATTTTATTTGATATCTCTGAGCATAATTATATGATTAATAACAGCTATTTTAAGGTTCTTCTAAATCCATAATGTGTTGTCATTTCTGGTTTTTTTTTCTGTTGATTGTTTTTCTCCTGGTTATAAGTTACTGGTATATTTACTTTTTTTAATTTACATGCCTGGTAATTTTTTACTGGATTCTGGATTTGGGTATATATACTGTTGAGCATCAGATTTTGTTATTTTCTTTTAAAAAGTTTTAGACTTTTGTTGCTGCAAATTTAAATTATTGAGGATTAGTTTAATCCCTTTCCACAGTAGCTTTTATCTAGGAGTAATTTAATCTTACAATGAAGTATTCAACCTACCAAGGATTCTACCCATGTTCTCTCCATTCTGGCTTTGGGGAATGTGAATATTCTCAGCCCTGTATGAGATACGATCTTTTATTTATTTATTTATTTTTTGCCTGCCAGTTACTAATTGTACTTTTTCTGGTCTTGAAGAGTCTTACCCCATGGATTCAAAGAGTATTCAGCCAAAGATTTAAAAGAACCCTCTTGCCAATATCTGTATCTCTCTCTCAGTACAGTTTTCTCTTTTCTGGTACTCTGTCCTAAAATTTCTAGGTGCTTCAGCTTGCTCAATCTCTGTTATGTCTCCTCAACTTGGCGAGGCCAATGTGTTGTTTGATTGTCCCTCCTTACACTATATTGTCCCTCCTTACTGTCTGGGAATTGCTTCCAGACAGTAATCCAGAGTCACCATTCTGCTAACCTAGCTTCTTTTCCTTCTTTCAGTGACCATAGTCTTATGGGGTCTGATGTCCAATGTTTGGCAAAAGTTGTCTTATATTGAATATATTTTATCTTTTTTAGTTGTTTATGGTAAAAAGGCAATTTCTGTATAAAAAAAGTGAAAGTCCCCCAGGGGAAAAACTTTAAAGAGCAAGACCCAGAAGTTGTATATCTTACATCTACCAACATTTGACTATCAGAACTTAGTCATACAGCAACACCTAGTTATAAGAAGGGCTGAGCAATGAAATTTAGCTGATTGGCCATGTGTCCAGGTAAAACTGCATTACTATGGAGGAAGGGGGAACTGTATGTTATGGTAATTCTTATCTTTTCAGTTATGTGCTTTTGTTTAGGTTTGGGGTTCCATCCCTTGTAAATTGTGAGTCTTGGCTGAGAGAGTTGATTAATAGACAGAGAGAAACATATATTAAAAAATAAAGGGACATTTAATATTTTACTTAACCTCTTTGAAGCCTAGTTTTCCTATCTGTATAAGTGGGATATGTTATTACTCATGTCTCCAGGCCTCCAGTTTGTTCTTGAGTTTAATGACTTCATGAATGAGAGAGTACTTTGTAAATTGTCTCATACTAGACAACCATAAATCATATTCATCAATTTTTCCAGCCCTGAAGTTTAGTTTATTCCCCCCCTAGTATACACTCTTAAAACATCTGGTACTTGTTCCTATAGGTTATCTCAACTGTAATAAATATTCATTTACATAATTATATGTTTCCAGATTGTATTCCCCAATAGAGGGAAAGGTGCACAGGATTCTCAGAACTTGCTATTTTTCTTGCCCACAGCTTTATCCCCAGCCCATTGCACAGTGACTGGCATTTACTGAGCTCCCAGTGAGTGTTGAAGTGAATAAATGACAGCTATGTAAGATACAACATTGTCCATGGAGAACTCAAGGCTCCTCCACAGACCCTACTCCTCACTCAAAGAAAGCCTGGGAGAAGGTGTAAAGATGTTTATTGGGTTAGAGTGCTTGGAAGCCATGGGAGGGAAGCGCACAATAGTTTTCCAAGACAGTGGATTAGGATTAAAATCAATGGCATCCATATGGCATACTTTCTGAGTATATGACCTCTCTTTGGCTTTCCCTTGGAGTATTTATTTTCTGTGGATCTGGTACACAAAGATGGACCTAGAACTGCCTCCTGCTTGAAGGATGTGACCATCCTGGCAGAGGTCTTGGGATCCAGGCAGTTTATTTATTTATTTATTTATTTAGGTTATTCTGAGTGTTAAGAGTGTGAGGAATGAGGACCACAGTCAAGATTAGGCTCCAAAGCAAGGGTGTCCAGCCTGCGGCTCACAGGCCACATATGGCCCAGTATGGCTATGAATGAGGCCCAAGACAAAATTGTAAATTTACTTAAAACATTATGATATTTTTTATGATTACATGTCACAATGTATTTAATATGTGGCTCAAGATAACTCTTCTTCTTCCAGTGTGGCCCTGAGACGCCAAAAGGTTGGACACCCCTGGTTATGGAATGTGTGATGATTTTAGGAATATGTCCTCTCCCTGAATTACCTGTTTCTCCCTCTCTATCTTATATCTTCTATTTATAAAACTATCTGTACCCCAGTCTCCCTCTGGTTACTGTTCCATTTACCTGCTGCTTTTTACAGCAAGCTTCTTTTTAAAAATTTTATTTTTCAGTTATAGTTGATGTACAATATTATATTAGTTTCAGGTGTACAATGTACCTTACACAGTTATAACCCTGATTAAGTTGAGTACCTATCTGACACCATACATAGTTATTACAATATTATTGACTATATTCCTATGCTGTGCTTTACATATCCTTGACTATTTTTATAACTGGAAATTTACACTTCTTAATTCCTTTCGCTCTTTTCAACCTCCAACCCCCTCCCATCTGGTGACCATCAATTTGTTCTCTTGCAGGAAACTTCTTGGTTCTGATCAGGCCTCCATACCCTTATTTTTCCTTCCTTTCAAACTTGCACCCACCAGCATTCTTCCCCCACCCTCAACTGCAACTGCTTTTGTCAAGGTCATCAGTAAAATTCAGTGGTCACTTTTTGTTCTAATTTGTCCTTTAAGCAGTATTTGTCACATTGGACTCTCTTTCCTCATTGAATCACTTTCTTTTGCTACCTTCCATGATGCTACATTTGCCTTGGTTGGTTTATCATTCTCTGTCTCTCCTTTAAATGTTGGAACATCCCAGAGTTATGCCTTTTTATTTCTCTATTTATATGCTCTTTCGAGGTGACCCCATCCAGTTCCACAGATTTAAATTTTACCTAAGTGCAGATAACTCATAAGTCTTTACTTGAGTTCTGTCCTTTTCCTGGAAACCTAGACTCCTATATCCAACTGCCTACTTATCCAAATGGATGTCTAATAAAAGCATTTCAAACTAAAAGTGGTCCACACAAAACCTTTCTTTTGTCCCTCAAACTTGCCTTCTTCTTCCCCATCTTAGAAGATGGCAGCGTGTCCCCCAAGTTGTTAATGTCCCGAATCTAGGTGTTGTCCCTATCTCCTTTTTTTTTTTTTCAGCTCTCAAATCCAACTAATTAGCAAGTTCTGGAAACTCTGCCCTTCATCTGTTTTTCTCCATCTCTAGTAGTTTCTGTAGTCAAGCCTCTTTCATTTCTTGGTCTGGATATTACAGTAGTCTCATAACCGGTCTTCTTGGTAGCCAGAACTAGATATATGAAGTACAAATTTGACCATGTTCATCCTATTAAAAAATTCTTCTACATCTTTCCATAACATGAGTATTACACTTGACATTTTATCCTGGTTTTCAAAATTTCATGTAATATGAACCCTGCTTGACTTCTGAGTGCACCTCACACCACTCTCCTCTCCCCTTTTCCACTGTGTTCTCACCACACTGGTTTGATTTCCGTTCCTCTGACTTGCCAAACTGGTTCCCACTTTGGGGCATTCGCACTAATTTGCACTGTTCCCTCTGCCTGGAACAGCATCTCCCCAGTCTTATCATGACTGGCTCCATCTTCCTTTCTTACCTTAATCTAAATGTCAACAACTTAGAGAGATCCATTGACTATACATTACCCATTTGGTTTCTATCCTATCACTGAGTTTTACCTTTCTGCATAGCATCTTTTTGCTGATAATGATGCCATTTTTTCGGTCTCCCTTCTCCTTCCCACTGGATTATAAATTTGAGAGTAGGGACATTATCTCTCTTGCTCACTGCTATAACTTCAGTACTTAGAAGCACTCATGACACAATAAATGCCTGCTCAGTGTATTAATGAAATCAGACCATTCCTTTGTTTTAGGGTAGTTTGCCCAAGTCTGGCTATACCTAGGCAAAAAAGCTTCTCATCACAACTATTGGTCCAGATGAACTCAACAAAAGATTATAACGAGGTCCAGGGCCATTAATAAAGACCATACAATTTTGGTAATTTATGAGCTTTTTTTTTTTTTTTTTGCCTCCTGTACCAACCTACAGCAGCACTAGGTGTCTGGTGCAAGATTTGAGGCCTTGTATCAATGGACATCTGGCAGAATCAGCAAGATTTAGATCCCTGGTTCCTTGTCCTCCCACTCCAGTCCCTGACTGCCCCCATGACTGTATTCATCCCTGTTAGAATTATCTACATTAATAGTGTTGGAAATGCAGTGGATGGTCAGAAAAGGGAAATATTAGCCTTGCTTGCAATTTTCATGGTTGCAGCTAGGCTATGGTAGGATTAAGTTTAGGACAAGGTGGAGAGTGCTGACAAAGGTGTGGTAATGGGAAAAGTAGAGAACTTCTGTCGGAGAGTAAGAAGATTTTGGAAATACCCAGTAACACTGAATAAAATTTTAAAGGCTTTGGGTGTGAGATTTGGGAACATAGGGTGTAACTGAGGCATGAGCAACACTTATTTTCTTTTAACAGTCTCTGAAAATCTAAAACAACTTATTATTAATTACTTAAAGCATCATAGAATCTGATAGACTCAGGGGGACCCAGGGTCTCATTTCATTAATCTTATAAGAAGCGTTACCCTGAGTGCATGCACAGAGACAAAGGCCATGTGAGGACACAGCAAGAAGAAAACCACATGCTAGACAAGGAGAGAGGCCACAGGAGAAATCAAACCTGCTGGTACCTTGATCTTGGACTTCTAGCCTCCAAACCTGTGGGAAAATAAATGTCTGTTGTTTAAGGCACCTATCTGTGGTACTTTGCTATGGCAGCTTGAGCTGACTAAAATGCAGTATTTATACACCTCAGATAACAGTGAAAGCTCTTTGTAAAATTCTGTTATTTAAGTGAAGTGGCTCTAGTTTCTTCAACTACTCCTTGTTAGAGCAGCAAAGCCCATTAGAAGGGTAATGACTAGAACAGAACATAATACCATCATGAAGCATGGTGAGTGCTGCCCCCAGCAATGCGGCTATCACCTTACATGTTATGTAAATATTATTTTCAAAATATTACAACTAAAGACAGTGCTTTGGCAGCTTTTGGCTCAGATTAACTTACAAGACAATTTAACTCACTCATAAGGTTTTCCACTAGTCTATTGGTTTTGTGTATTAGATGCCTGACTTACCATTGGGCTTGTTAGATTTCATCATGTTGGACTTGCCCCATTTTTAAAGGCATCCAAATACACTCACTGTCTGCCCAATTGCTTATTACCAGAAAACCAATGCCCTTTCAGACAGTTCACAAAGATGTTGTCTGGGAGGGAGTCAAGACCTGAACCTGATATCATGAATGATAATAATAACATATCTATACAGGACTTCACAGTTTATAGAGCTTTCTATCAGTTTGGGGATCCTGGCAAAATAGAAAATGAATTTCTATCTTTCATGACCTTTTCTTTAAGAGTTGCTCAGAGTGCTGGAAAGAAACTGGGAATGAGGAGTGCTAATCCTGGCTTTGAAGCCACATTACCTCTCCCAGCTTTGATGTCCACCTAGGAGCGAAGGAAAAGACTGGATGATCTCCAACATCACTGTATCTTCAGTACCTTCTGCTCTGGATAGCCACATAGCATGCATTCATCTTCATATAGCAGATCTACAGAAGTATAAAGACCTACATATATATAAAATTTCTTTCAAGCCAAACATCCTTGGTTCCTAAAGAAAACCCCTAAAAACCCAAACTCCCCAACTCTGTGTTTGGCAAGTCCAAACTGATTTCCAGGGTTTTTTGTTCTATCTCCAGAATATTCATAAAACTACTCACTAGGCAATAGTTTAAAGAATCCACCTTTTCTAAAGTTACTGCCTTTCCCCACCTGCAGCTATTCTCCTACCTTCAGAAAACTAGCAGTGCTTTAGTGACTGCATCTGCAAGTCTCCCCAGGACTGTGGGGTGCAATTGCTTCAGCAGAATCTTTTTGGCTCCGCAAGAGCAGCCAGGTGCTCTCTTGCTCCCTGTTCACGCATCATGAGTTCCCCTCTCAGCTTTCTAATCTGCACATTTGACATTCATGTCTGCCATATCTTTATTCAAGGTGCCAATAAAAATGCATTATGTATGACTCGGTCTGCTCAGAAAATGATCATGTTTTGTATATTTAGGTATGTAAAAGCTTATAAAGAGGCAAAAAATTGGGGGAAATGTGTTATTTCTTGATGAACCAAAAATCTTTAGAAAAATGATATTTTGGTTTCACATTCCTCTGTCAACCCCCTCCCCACCCAAATCTCCACATTTGAATGTAGAGCATAGAGTGCCTGGTATGAGGTCAGGCAGAAGTCACCTGGAAAACCAGGCCAAGACACTCAGGTTAAATACAGTGGGAGGGGGTAACCACTTGCAGTTCTTAAGCAGAGACGTAATGCAATGGCGGCATGTTTTCTATCTGTCTTTGGATGCCTCTGATTAGACCAGGAAACTGATCTCCTAAATTTCTACAGCCAAAACAGATGTACACTTTTGCACTTGCTATTTCTTTATTGAGCAGAAGACTTAAAAGCAGTTTTTTTCCAAAGCAGTGTGTGTGTGTGTGTGTGTGTGCACGTGCGCGTGATCTGTTACAACACAGATTAAGAGGACCCACCCTCAGAGTTATTGGTTTCACAGGTCTGAGGGGTAGCCTGGGTATTTGCATAGTTAACAAATTCCCAGGTGATACTGACACTGCTGGTCCAGAGGCACTGGAAGAACCGCTATGTTAAAAAATCGCATATGAGTCTTCCCCAGAACTTTCTTTATTAGTGAGGTGCATGCAGCAGTATGGGGCACATGAAGGACCGCTGAGAACAACCAAATCTTCTTTGTCCAGGATGGGACTCAAATGTTCACCTTGGCATAGACTCAGACTTTTTTTTCCTGGGGATGCTTGCCTTTAAAAGGGGGAATTTTATAGGGGGGGAAAAACAACGGAATTGGATCATATGATCAATCTACAGAAGACTGAAGTTCCCCTTCTCAATTGAATGGGCCATTTCATAGATATAACATTCACCAGATCATCTCCATCATCTCAGGATGTTGAAATTGTCCTGGGATGAATTCAGATTAAATACCAGGAAAAAACTAGTGATAATTAAAACTGCAGAATGCACTCAGGAGACCCAGAAGTAATATTGGCATCTCTTCTTTGGGCAATAATTGGAAACAAATTAGATTTTCCTCAACATAGACTAAATTTGGGTTGTAGAATTGGAAAGAACATGGTTTGAATACTTTTTCTGTCTTTTATTTTTTGAAGATAAGTTGCCTTGGATAAGTCATTTAACCTCTGTAAGCTACTGCTACTGTATGCATAAAATAAGGATCATCTGGGCTTTTGTAAAATTTAAGTGAGATAAAGGGTGTAAACTCATATTAGGTGCTCAATTAATGTTAATAATCTCCCTTCTAATGTTTTATTCTCCACATAATAGAATTCATTTTTCCATTGAACATTATAATTATTTCAAAACATAGGGGGAAGGAAAACCAGGTAGGAAGGGGAGAATTATTTTTAGAGTCAGCACCGTCGCTGCCAATTTGGAGATTAAACTTTCTTGGTGGTTTGAGAACATCAGCATGGCAAGGGATTTACCTACAGACTTCAAGGGAAGTTGACTCTGCAGGGGCCAGTTGGTTCAGCGTTGTGTGCTCCAGGAACCAGCTTCCCGCTGACAGCGGGGAGCCAGTAATAAGTGTGGTGGGCTTCAGCACCTTGGACAGGGCAGCAGAGGCCCTGGGTTGTCAGAGGGGTGCTCACTATGCCTGGGTAATGGTCTGTAGCGGTCTCGTTAATGGCTTTAGGGTTTCTCATATTTCTGCAATTATTCCATCATTTGGAAGTTTTGAGTTTTTAATTATTAGGCGCAAATTAAAATACTCTCTGTAATTCAGTTGCCTCCAGGCTTTGAACTTGTGATGCTAGTCCCTGTCAGGTTATTATGCTAGTAAACGGTGGATAATAATAGTTTCAGTATCCTTTCTTATCATTTCCCTATGTATTTTACCTCCAGGACTTCCTCTTTGTCTTCCATTGTCTAAATTATCACAGTGATGTGATGTGCCCAGTGATAAATGCCAGGTGTGTCTTCTACTAAGCTTAGCCCCTTAGTCCAGGGTAAGGTTTGCAGCCCTTGCTGCATGTTAAAATCACCTCAGGAGCTCTTAAAATACCTCCCCAGGCAATTCCTCATCCAAGGGGATGTGATTTAATTGGTCTTGGGTGAGGGATAAACATCGATATTCCCAGTGCTCTAATGTGCAACCAGGGTTGAGAATCACTGATCTAGAGATGAACCTTTGTATCTTCTAATGCTTCTCACCTCTGTCCCTGGAGTTTATCTCAACTTCTACTCATGAGTCTGTTGGGACAAAGACCGAACCCAATTTCTATCTTACTAATTTCCAGCATAGACAGCATCAAGCCCAGCATTGCAATCTCATCTTCTCCAAAAGTAGAGTGGGGATACTAGCTGCCCTATTTATTTCAAAAGTTTATCACAAGAATTAAGCAAAATAATGTGAAAATTGAGAATCGCAAATGAAAATACTTAATATTAACATGTACTTGGAAGATCCTAGAGAAACAAAAAAAAGACCTCAATTCTGGCACAGACATTCTAGAACTCATTTGGTGAAATTAAATGAAAACATACCTTGTGACCTGGCAACCTCACCTTTGTGAATACATTCAGAAAACTTCAGGCACAGCTTCATTTTGGAACATGGACAAAGATGTTCATAGCAGCATCACTGATGACAGCAGAGAATTTTAGGCATTTAAGATAGTTCTCACTAAAAAACTGAAGCAACTACAGATTCGATGCATTTCCTATCAAAATACCAATGACAATTTTTAGCAGAACTATTATAAGTAATCTTAAAATTTGTATGGAACCACAAAAGACCTCGAATACCTAGAGCAAAGTTGAAAGTATCATGCTCCCTGACTTCAAAGTACACTACAAAGCTATAGTAATTAAAACAGTACGGTGCTGGCACAGAAACAGACACATGGATCAATGGAACAGAATAAAGAGCCCAGAAATAAACCCACACTTATCCAATCAATTAATGTACAAAGGAAGCAAGAATATACAACGGGGAAAACACAGTTGGTTTTGTCAATAAATGGCATTAGTAAGATTAAATGGCTATATGAGAAAAAAGAAAAGAAACTGGACCACCTTCCAATACTACATAAAAAAGTAACCTCAAAATGGATTAAAAACTTAAATGTAAGACCAAAATCTTCAAAACTTACAGAAGAAAACACAGGCAATAAACTCTTTGACTTGGGTCTTAGAAGTATTTTTTTTTGTGTATGCCTACCCAGGCAAGGTTAATAAAACCAAAAATAAACAAAGATGGGATAAAATCAGCTAAAAAGCTTTTGCACAGCGAAGGAAACCATTAGCAAAATAAAAAGGCAGCCAACTGAATGGGAGAAGGTATTTGCAAATGATATATCCTATGAGAGGTTAATATCCAAAGTCTGTAAAAAAACCTCGTAGAACTTAACATTATAAAATTAAATAATCAGATTAAAAATAAGCCTCAATAGACTTTTTTCCCCAAACAAGACATACAGATGGCCAACAAACACATGAAAAGAGACTCACATGAAATCATCACTAATGATCAGGAAAAGGCAAATTAAGACCACAGTGAGGCATCACCTCACCTGTCAGACTGGCTATTGTCAAAAAGACAATAAATAACAAGTGTTGGTGAGAATGTGGAGAAGGTGCAACAGTCATGCACTATTGGTGGGGTTGCAAGTTGGTGCAGCTACTATGGAGACTTCTCAAAAAATTAAGAATAGAACTACCATATGACCCAGCAATTTCATTTCTGGGTGTCTATCTGAAGAGAACAAAAACATTAATCTGAAAAGATATATGCACTTTTATGTTCATTGCAACATTATCTATAATACCAAGATATAGAAGCAACCTAGGCATCCATTGATAGATGAATGGATAAAGATGGGCTACACATATATAATGTAATATTACTTAGCCTTAAAAAAGGAATGAAATCTGGCCACTTGTGATAACAAGGATGAACCTAGAGGATGTTATGCTATGTGAAATAAGTCAGACAGAGAAGGACAAATGCCACATGATTTTACTTATATGTGGAATTTAAAACCCAAACAAATAAACAAGCAAACAAACAAAATATACATAGACTCATAGATACAGAGAATAAACTGATGGTTACCAGAGGAAAAGGGGGAAAAGAGGAGGGCAAAAAAAGTGAAGGGGAGTAAGACAAATTTCCATTTATAAAATAAATGTTATGTGAATGTAATGTAAGGCACAACTTTGAAAATATAATCAATACCACAACTTTATAAAGTGACAGATAATTACTAGACTTAGCATGGTAGTTACTCTGTTAGATATATAAATGTTGAATAACTATGTTTACACCAGAAGCTAATCCAATAGTGTATGTTAACTGTATATTAATGAAGATTGATAAGCAAAATGTAAAGGATATATTGATGAAGTAAAGTACAGAAGTTAGAATAACAAAATGGGTATACACACAGCAACATGACTGGAACTGTACAAAAGAGTGATGAAGGAAAAAAGCATGAAATCTGTAGCACAATGCCACTTAGGTACATTTAAAACAAATTTATTCACAAAGTAATATTATAGATTTTTCACAGATGCATTCCTACCCAAGGACATTTACTAAACACAATATAGTCAGTGCTTATGGGAAATTGGACTGGGGAGTGGGGGGTGAAGGGGAAAAATAATGAGACAAAAATCTAGCAAGAAGAGAACTTTAAAGAGGCAGATGCTGATGATATGTGCTGTGAACCAAGGAGTATGATTAGCTTAGCCCTCTGCTCCTTCCAAAGGCAGAACAAGAGAGCAAGAGAGGGAGGAGGAGTGAGCCCTGACTGGTTTACCTGTAGGAGCAGGAGAAGCTAGAGAGAAAAAATGAGTCCTTGGGAACCATGAAAGAAAACCAGGAACCTGCCTTGGGAGAAAAATCTGCCTTTATTGCTCCTTATAATGGATTGGGGGAGAAAATGAAATAAGCTTGCTAGGTTGGAAATAAAGGCCTTTGCAAAAGCCCTGAGATGGAAGGGAGTGACTTAAAGATTGGAGCTGAAAAATTGCACTTCTAGACCTAGGAGTTTTATGTTGGAGACTCAGGGATGTTGCTGCTGCCCCAGGTGAGCAATGGGTTCTGTTTTTCCTTCTTTGTTCTAAACACTGAGCATCAGATCAAAGGAATTCACAGAAAAAGAATAATATTTCCCCATAATAGATAGACCTCATGACTAAGATCTTCTTTTCAGACTTCTCTAAATAGCAATCTAATCATTGACTCATCCAACAAAGATCCATGCAATGAGCCTCTCCCATGTGCCCAGCAATGAGAAGAGTGAGGACAATTCCTAGTTTAAGACAGGGCCCATGTAGATGCCGAGAACATCCTTTGCCTTGAACACCACTCTGGGACCATGCAGAATTTCTTTTTGCCTTAATAGCAGGGGATCATTTACCTATTAGAAACCTCAGTGATGCATTCACTGTCTACCCAGAGAGACACATGCCTTAACAGGAAGCCTTTTCATCTGTGCTACTGATAAAGAATAATGAATGCATTAATTAGTACATTAAAGAACCTCATTTCAAGCTTGTTTTCTATTAGGAATTTAAGGAGAACAATACAAACACCACTAACTTATAGTTGGGGACAATTTGTACATGGAATCAGATTTGTGGACCAGGTAGAACAGGTCCTGCTACAGGCAGGTTGGATTTTTACAGTTGTGGGGAAAATAAAGTTGTGAAATCAAGTTTAGACCCCCAAAGGCAGAGCAGAGAAGCTGTTTCTAGGGGGAGCTACCCTGGCAGGCCTTACAAACTCACACTGGGGTAGCTTTGAGAACAATTATCCTAGAGGAACAGTTCTTGCTTTGCATTTAAGAGTGTCCTCCTGGAAAGGTCATGTGTAAATCAAATTTAATAAATCAAATTCTATACTTCATACCTTGGGGAGGTTCTCTGTTCAAAGGAAGCTTTGAGTGAATCCCTTTTTAATAGAAGTAATCAGCTCTTTATCTGATTTGTTAGGTAAGATTTTTATATATCAGATTTTCTTAAAGTGATCAGCAGACTTTTTGTCAGTTATTTTCACAGATTGGGGTAAATAAAAAAAAGCAACAGCAAGGCAACAAATTGTAGGTGCAGGTAATAAAAAGTTTAGGGGTAAAAAAATGTTTGTTTTCTTTCTTTTTTTAATCTTTTACATCTGCCTTCTCTTGGCTTTATTCTCAAGTGCTACCTGAGAGAAGCAACTGCAGCATCTTATTTTGCCAGGTTCAGGGCCAGCAAGGAAGATGACTTGCTTCTTTTCCCAGTTGTCTCAGAATTGGCTCTGATTGAGTCATCTGCCCACCCCTGAATGAGAAAGGAGTGAGGAACTGATTAGCTTAGGCTTGGTCACCTGGGGCCCTACACAAACTATATACATGGACTGAGAGCAGGGAAAAGACACTTTCCAGAAGAAATCAAGCAGTTATCAGAAAAAATGGGGGACATTAATGTCAGGGAAGGGGGACATAAACTCAACTCTTCTCTTTCCCTCAGCCTCCTACCAATCCATTACCAAGCTTGTCTGTCCTGGAAACATCTCACAAGGAGTTATCTTCACAGTACCTTGCACCAGAAGCTCCTGGGGTGCTTGTTAAAATGCAGGTTATAGGGTCCTCCTCCAGATGTAGAGAATTCTATTATCTTGGGGTGGGTCTCAGAATCTTCCCTTTGAGATCATGTTTAAAAATGTGCACTGATGTTTCAAAGCTTTCCAAAGCTTCCCACCTGCCCAGTCCCTCCGGACTCACCGTTTCTTACCTGGACTCTTCCAGTTGCCTCCCTACAGGACCTCCCTCTGTAGTCTTCCTCTGTCAGCCACAGTCCTCTCCTCCGCCACGTCTACTTATGCGAAATCACCATGGTTTCCAAACTCTAGTTTATCTCTCCAGCCTCCTGTCTTATGAACCTTGGTACTTATCCTGGATCCCAGCCATTCTCATGCCCCCCATCCCATCCGTTCTCCAAATATTCCAGGTCCTTCCCCCGCATTCAACTCAGCTGCACGTAGTATTCCTTTGACCTTCTTTTGACCTTTTCCCTTCACCTGATAAACTCCAACTCCAGCCTCAAGCTCAGCTCAGCTGCCACCTCCTCAGTGGAGCACCTCTGTCCCTTCCTTCACTCCTCCCCCACCTCATACTCCCACAGAACCCTGTTTATATATCTTCTACATCACTTTGACACACTCTCTAGAACTTATGAATTTCTGTCCGTGGTTCCCTTTAGCCCCACAGTGGGGCTCAATAATATTTAAGTGTTAAAAGCAAGTTTTTGGAGAAAGACAAATAGGGTTCTCCTCCAGCTTGAGGTATTTACAAGATGTGTGACTTTAGATAAGTCACCTCACTTTCCTGAGCCTTAGTTCCCCAATTCGGAAATGAGAATATACATATCTACTGCATAAGATTGCAGATGGGCTCCATTGAGATGATGAACAGAAATCTCTTAGCACAGTGCCTGGCAACGTAATTAGTGCCAATGAAAGCTAAATTAAAAAAAATTAACCTTCAAGTCAAGGAAGCAAAAGCCCTCCGTAGCACATTTAAATTCATATTTCTATAATGCCAAGCAACTGTTTTTTTAAAACCACATTACTCAACCTAATCCTGTAGTGTTATGTGGGTCAAATCGGGAATGGCGCAGATGGACTCCAGGCCTCAAACCATTTCTCTGCGTCCCTGAGACCTTCACACTCCTACTTATCTTCTCTTGAGCTTGGAGCAGCCTTAAAGCCATCCCTCTGCAATAATCACTTTCAGTGTGCATGGGGCGACAGCAGAGTAACGCAGCTCCTTACAGAGTGATTCCTCTGGACCGCGGAAATGTTTGGGCTTCATGAGAGTGAGGGAGGCTAAGGGTCCCTGTCAGTGGACAGCCAGTTCAGAAGTGGCAGCCTTGAGCATGCATAAATGAAAGTCACGGAAGCCACCTGACGTGACAAGATTGGTCCAGGAATCCAAATGAACTGGTAAGTGTTGGAGAGAGAAACATTTCATTTAAGTGAGCAGCGGGATGAATTTCAAGAAATTTAGCCCTTCTTCTGGCGACTACTTCCCGCTTGTTTTACAATCTGCCTCAAATTGTCCCTCCCCTTTAGGAGCACACGTTGTGCACTTGGCATGCAAGAGGATATGCAAAAGAGATCACAAACAGAAGATGGGAAAAGCGTAGAGAGTTCAAGAAAAAATGACTGCAAATTCCTGGTTTTCTGTGACACCCACTGCAATGTAGCAGGCATGGAGAATATTTACATGTTGCCTGTTTGATGTATGAAAAGTACCCAGCACAGTAGCTGGTGCTTTGTAGCTATTGCTTACTAATATGGATTTCCTTATATCTGTGGAGTTTAGTGGGTAGGGAATAAAGGGCATGTGTGTGTGTTTCCACAAGCATGCAAGAGGATGCAAGAAAATGACTTCTGCGTCTTTGTGGATTGCTCAACATTTAGATTAGAGATCACAGGACTAACCTGATTGTGTTTGTCTAGCCAACACATTAGATACTATTCTAAATGCAGCCCTGCTCTGGGCTAAGGGGATATGAAGTTTAACAAGAAAAACACAGGACAAAATTCTTGCCTTCTGGGAACTCCTGATTAGAACATAAAAATAGACAAGTAAACAAACAAAACATAAGATTAAGCTCCCCCGAAGCCAGGGATCAGGTCTTACGCATCTTTGTTTCCTAGCACTGCTAGGTTATTACCCGACCTTCATAGGCATAAGGTGCTTTTATTTTTAAAGGCCTGCCTTATTTAAAATCAAATAAACTGTAATGCCCCTGCTACATTAAATATAACTTTATATAAGCATATAAGAGTTGTGTTGAAAGGCAGTTGACAGGTTGACATAGAGTTGTATTTTACAGACTTTGAAATAGATGTTTGTTGATTTAATTTTTCAGCCTTTGTGTTATGAAGATGATATTAATTATTTCCAACTCTCCAATTTTTCCATGAATCTTTGAAAGGCTCACAGATCATAGAAACTCCTCTGATAGTTTGTAGTAGATTCCATAGCCCTAGACGCTCACACCATGCCTGGGACACAATGGATTCTGCATAAACATTTAATGAATGAATAAATATATTAAGGACATCAGATAATAAATAAATATTATGTATTATAGAGTCCAGTTCCATGAGGCAAGGAACTTACCTTATGGCTCTTGGTTCCATTCCAAGTCCCAGTTCCAATATCTTTGACAGTGGAGGTCCTTGGTTGAAAGTGGAGGTCTTTGGTTGCTAAGGGATTGTGATGGCTTGGGGCAAATATCTCCTCCTCTTTGGAAAACTAAAAAAGCCTGCTCCTGATGGGTTTTTAGAAAAAGGCATGGAGTGATCCATTATGCACAGAATGAAGTTAAGCATTATATAAGTAAGCAGGTACTTTTGTCTTAGTTAAAAAATAAAGGGGGCAATAGCATGATGCCAAGTCAGAAAACTTGGGACACTAGAAATAATGGTTAAGATCAATAGCACTGAAGTTAGATTGCCTGGGTTTGGATGCTGGCTCAGTACTCCTGGTTGTGTGCCCTTGACAATCATTTAACTTTTCTGGAGTTATTATTATTAATTGTTAATTATTTAAATGTAAAAGGGAGAATCATCATAGAACCTATCTCATAGGGTTGTAGTGAGAATTAAATGAATTGTCTAAAATAGTTATCACAGGGCCTGACATGTGGTAGGTGTCCCTAATTTTAGTCATTAGTTTTGTCTGTTCCAGCGTTGTTCAAGTTAGCAGGATGATCTTGGACAAGTATCTCAACTGCTTAGAGCCTCTAGTTTCCTTTCCTTAGTACGTGCCAAGAAGAAAGACCTTTTCTAATGAATTAGGGACAGGCAGTAAAGATTGAGTGAGGTCACTGGAGGTGGCACAGAGTCAGTAGTACGCTGAGCCAGCTTGCACCAGCTCACAAGACAATTTTCAAGAGTTCTGTAAGCCACTGGTAACTGTCCAAACATAGGAAAGGTGTTTAAATGTCCAGTCAGCCCAAATAATGACACTTGACCATTACAGTGTGACTCTTTAACTGAGTTTTTCAGGTACTTTAGAAGTGTGCCATGCTGACAAGGTTTTGATAGGGCACCAAATTCAAAGGCCTGGTGGCATGGGGAAGCTGGCCCAGGTAGGTAATTTTAACTATTTTAGTCTGGCTGGAGTGAAAGTCCTGTGGGCGCATGGATGAGTGTATGTGTGTGTGTGTGTGTGTGCGTGTGTGTGAGTGTGTATGTGTGCGTCTTTTCTTTGGCTGCTTTGAAGAGTTTCTTTTTCTTTTTGGTTTCTTTCTTTTTTTACACTACACAAACCCAAAGTTTTTATTAAACTCAAAGGCCACAAGTTTCTCTGTCAAATTGCTAAAAAATGTCTACATACTCTTAATTTCTGTTCTCTTCTGGTTATAGATCAGCAAAAGTTTGCAGACCACTGTGGTTTGTGACCACACTTGGTGACATACTATTTAGCGCGCTGACTTCACAATCTCGCCTGTGCCTGCCTCTCCTGCCTGTGTCCCGCTGCTCCCTTTGATTTACCTACAACAAGCTCTTCTCTGTTGCCAGAATATGTAGTGTGGCTTTTTAAAAAATATATTTTATTGATTATGCTATTACAGTTGTCCCATTCCCCCCCTTTATTCCCCTCCACCCTGCACATCCCCTCCAACCCACATTCCCCCCCTTTAGTTCATGTCCATGTGTCATAAATTCTTTAGATTCTACATTTCCCACACTATTCTTGCCCTCCCCCTGTCTATTTTCTACCTACTGTCTATGCTACTTATTCTCTGTACCTTTTCCCCCTCTCTCCTCCTCCCACTCCCCTGTTGCTAACCCTCCATGTGATCTCCATTTCTGTGGTTCTGTTCCTGTTCTAGTTGTTTGCTTTTGTTTTAGGTGTGGTTGTTAATAGCTGTGAGTTTGCTGTCTTTTCACTGTCATATTTTTTATCTTCTTTTTCTTAGGTAAGTCCCTCTAACATTTCATATAATAAGGGCTTGGTGATGATGAACTCCTTGAACTTGACCTTATCTGAGAAGCACTTTATCTTCCCTTCCATTCTAAATGACAGCTTTGCTGGATAGAGCAATTTTGGATGTAGGTCCCTGCCTTTCAAAACTTCAAATACTTCTTTCCAGCCCCTTCTTGCCTGTAAGGTCTCTTTGATAAATTAGCTGACAGTCTGAAGGGAACTCCTTTGTAGGTGACTGTCCCCTTATCCCTTGCTGCTTCTAGATTTCTCTCCTTCACTTTAATCTTGGCTAATGGAATTATGATATGCCTTGGCATGTTCCTCCTTGGGTCCAACTTCTTTGGGACTCTGAGTTTCCTGGACTTCCTGGTAGTCTATTTCCTTTGCCAGATTGGGGAAGTTCTCCTTTATTATTTGTTCAAATAAATTTTCCACTTGTTGCTATTGTTCTTCCCCTTCTGGTACCCCTATAATTTGGATGTTGGGATGTTTAAAGATGTCCTGGAGGTTCCTAAGCCTCTCCTCACTTTTTTGAATTCTTGTTTCTTCTTTGTTTTCTGTTTGGTTGTTTGTTTCTTCCTTCTGGTCCACTCCATTGATTTGAGTCCCAGTTTTCCTCCCATCTCTATTGGTTCCCCATGCATTTTCCTTCATTTCACGTACTGTAGCCTGCATTTTTTCATCTAATTTGTGAACAAAATCAACCAATTCTGTGAGCATCCTGATCACCAGGGCTTTGAACTGTGCATCTGATAGGTTGGCTATCTCTTCGTCACTTAGAGGAATTGGCTCTGAGGTTTTGATTTGTTCTCAGGTTTGAGCCATTTTTTGGTGTTTTTTTGTTTGTTTGTTTTGGTCTAGTCGTGGCTGTTAGGTAGTGAGGGGTGGAGCCTTAGGTGTTCCCCAGTGCGGGGCAGCCCAGTTGCTGAGTTGTAATGCTGTATGTGGGGGTGGGGTCCGAGAGGGAACAATGGCACTTGCTCCACTCTCTCTTGGATTCCAGTCCCTTCTGCGGCTTCCCCTTTGCCTGGATTATCTGTGCATGAATGTGGGACCACCTAGTCAGCCAGCCGCCTTGAGTGGCCTCACTGGGTCTGCACAGTTGCCACTCCCCATGCCTGGGGTCCGCTAGCCACCACCTGCACACCTAGGAACTGCCAGCCACTGCTGCCTGCATTCCCGGGTCCGCACCTCCACTTTTTCCTGCCGCGACTCTACCCCTCTTACCAGTCTGAATGAATGGTTGTTGGACTGCTGTACAGTTTAATTTTCTATCAGTTCCGATTGTTTTCTTGTTTTAAAATATTTTTTGTCCTTAATTTTGGTTGTGAGGGGAGGCAAAGTGTGTACATCTATGCCTCTATCTTGGCCAAAAGGTCTTTTTGGTTTCTTTATGATATACGTAAGTCTGATATCTTTATATTTAGTCTTTGTGGGGTTCGTTGAGCTGCTAGACTTTTTGGTTGACTTTTTCAAAATCAAACTTAAAAAAAAATTTAGTTATTATGTATTTGCATATTTTTTATCTGTTCTCTCCTTTCCTTCTGGGACTCTATGTACATGTAGGTTAGGTCATTTTATATTAGCCCACAGGTAACTGATATGCTGTTCATCCCTTTTCTCCCTATGTTTCAGTTTGGGTAATTTCTACTGACTTAATTTTGTTTTGTATTTTTGTTTATTTTGATGGTTTACACTATTGCAGATGTTCCCATTTCCACCTCTCTGCCCACCTCCACCGAAAGTTTACTTTTCCTTTCTTCTGTTTTGCCCAATGTGCAGTTAAACCCATAAGCTTAACTTTTAATTTCAAATACATTTTCAGATCTACAGTTTCTTTGTTCTTCTTAATTTTTATTTTATTGAATTTTTATTTCTTTTCTAATATTTTACTTATGTATTCTATTCATTTTTCAAATTTTCCAATATTTTTGTAACAGTTATTTTAAAGTTCTTGATTGCCTATATATTGGTCTTCTGGCAGTCTACTTTTACTGACTGTTTTTTCTCTTGATTATGTAGCACATTTTCCAGCTTTTTCATGTCTTGTAATTTTTAAATGTGTACCAGATATTGCATATAGAAACAGTGGATACCGAAGTATAATTTTTATGTGCATATATGTGTGTTTATGTATGTATGTATGTATTTCAGAGAGCACAAGTTTTTTCCTATGTCTAGTAAAATTCAGATTTCACTAAAAATTCAAGTGAGCTAAAGCTGGGACACAACTTTACTTATATTAAGTTCACTTCTTGTTTCAAATGGGACCAAGGATATATCTTTTTGCCTTTCATCTGAATCCTTGACCTCCCAGGGACTGATTTCTTCAATATTTCAGAATTTTACCAGAGAGCAAGCTGGACTGAAACTTCAAGTAAATTTTGATTACTTTTGAATTAAACTCCAGCAGGGGCCCAGAGTTCAAGAATCACAAAGCTACAAAAACTCCTTTACTTTCCAGCTGCATTTTCTCTGCTCATTACTCAGCAAAATTTCCAATAAAACCAAGTGATTTATCTTTATGTGTGGGGCTCTTCCTCGATTCCAGTATTTCTGCCTTAACACATTTGGCTGATTTCTGTTCGTCCCTAAAAATGATCTCTGTCTCTGACAGACCTGATTCTCCACCCACTTCATTAAGGCGAGGTTCTTGCCTTCAGGTATGGAAGCCACCATTACTTTCTGCTCATTCTACAAAGGGCTCATTTCTCTCTGAGATTCAGTTTATTAAGGCTTCTTTGCATCTACTGCTTTTTTGATAGTTCCATAGTTTATTTTTTGTTTTTTTCTTCTAGTTACTATGCCAGTTGTAGATCTTTTACATACATTTACAAATTAACTATAAATAAAATGACCTCTTCCATTTCAGAGTGTTATTTTTCCTTGGTAGTACACTCTTTGGGTTTCTCCTTTAAGATGGAAGGGAGGCCTATGACCCTGGACACCCAGAGATCATTCCCTTCCCATCTCTCAATCACTCAGGGAAACCTGACTCCTCTCCCCAGGTCTTCCTGCAAAGGCTGCTCTTATTTTGGTGTTACATACTATGAAATAGGCTTGGGAAGATGCTCTCAGTGATTTTGACACATCTACTCTGTACATTTTCAGATATTTCCCCTTTATCTCCAGCAGATATGTTTATCTAAATTACAAAAATAGATTTTTTGTGTGATTGAGTTAATTGTTAAATGCCCTGTGGGATTTTTCTATTTAAAAAAGCTTACCATTAATCCTTTCATAATATGAATAATGAGAGTAACAAGTACTTCCCACTCCTACACACCTAGCCCCATTCTAGTTGTTGACTATAATACTAGAGACAGATAGGTCTGAAATCAAACCCTATTTCAACCACTTAATATGTGTGGGGACTTGACCTCTGTTTGACTCATTTTCATCACTCATATGAGTTGTTCTTATTGCTCCAAATGTTTTTTTCCTTTTCATCTCCCTTATTTAGATTCTACTCTTTCTTCTGATATCATTGGAAGTGTCACTTCCATGGAGATATCCCTGACCTCTTAGACTAGGTCAAACATACCTCATTTACATTCTCGGAGTCCAGCTAATTCTCACTTGCAGCACTTAACACAATAATAACCTTATATTTATTTGTGTGATTATTTGTTTAGCCTCTTATTCAGTCTAGAATATAAGCTCCATGAGGGTAGGGACTATGTATGTATTCCTAGTGCCTATAGCACAGTCCTTGGCAAAGAGTGGGTGTGTGAGGAGTCACAGAGCTTACCTCTACAGGGTTGTGAGGACTATCTTAGCTTGTCCCACACCCAACACAAGACTTCAGATAAAAGAAGTTTATTTGGCCCTGGCTGGTGTAGCTCAGTGGATTGAGCTCGGGCCTGCGAACCGAAGGATCACGGTTCGATTCCCAGTCAGGGCACATGCCTGGGTTGCCAGGCCAGTTCCCGGCAGGGGACATACAAGAGGCAACCACACATTGATGTTTCTCTCCCTCTCTCCTTCCCTTCCCCTCTAAAGATAAATAAATAAATAAATAAATAAATAAATAAACAAACTTTAAAAAAAATTTAAAAGAAGTTTATTTGGTTGTTGATGGTGAAGGAGTGGCAGAGTGAGACAACAGAGGTAATAATACTAATGAAGGGTAAGATTATGATTGGGTTACCACTGTAGATAAGTAGGCCTCAGTCCTGCTGGGGACTCTCTGATAAACTATATAGAGCATACTTTGGAATTTTCCATCTGAAGGGTGATAAAGCTGGATTATTTGTTCACCAACTCCTATGCCTCATTATCTGAAGGTCACTCCTGGAGCTTTACCTCCCAGGGACTTACTCTTTAGTCTCCAGAGAACATCCACAGGCAGAAAGGTACGGGAAGGCAGAAGCTGTTTATAAGGGAACTGTCTGCGGTTAATCCTCCAGGGTAGGTGGGGCACCTTCATGACCATTAGAAAGGGAAAGCTCTCTGTACCATGCCAGTGCACATTAAAGTTATTTCCAGGAATTCTGCCCTCCTCCTCATCTCCCACAGCATCATGGGCCCTGGCAGAATGGGTACAATTATAGAACGTACGTTGGGACCTCAAAGAACACCTGCTTTTACCACTGACCAAAGACATCAGAACAGAAGGATGGGTAGAGTGGTGCCGTGAGTCCAAGCTCCACTTTATGGTGGGGAAGCTCACCTTTCAGGCTGACCTTGGGAACAGTTGGGGAACACAACTACAAGGTCATCTTAGTGTGAATTATCTGGAGAGTAGTGGGACATTGATCCAACACTTACCTGTGATAGTTACATAGCCCATAGCCAAGACAAGAACTACTGTTTATCCAGAGCATTCAGCACAGCTCAGTCCAGGTCCTACACCTGGTAGGTGTATAATAAACGCCTAATGAACAAGCACTGAATCCACACCAACTGAGGCCATATTGGAAGCGGGACCATCATGGAAAAAATACACCAATATTTTAAAAGGTTAGTGGCAATAAAAATGATTTGTGACAATAAAAAACCTATTTCTTTGAGATATGAGATGGGATGATTCTAATTCCCAGAATATAAAATTAAGGTTTCTTTATTTTCACAATCAGATGAGGATTTCTAGCACATGTGTGCTGCCAAATTATAGCTGTGATTTAAAACACCTTTATCACAAATTCTGGCTGAGTGTAGCTTTTATAGAATATAGACAGCTGATTCAGGCTTTCATCCCAAAGAAGAGTAGGGGAGAAAGAGAAGAGAAGAGATTTCTCTTTCCTAGCTATGTACACACCAATGCTGTGTTTTCATAACCATATGGACCACATGTGCCTCTTCGTATGTCTTCATTCAGAGAGAACATACGCTTCTCCTTTGACAATAAGAAAAGGAAGGTTTGTCCTCTGGCTTGCTCTCTCTCCTTTGGTGTCTCTTTTTGCCTCTCTGCTTCCCTGCTCATATCTTTTGGATGTTTTTCTGTCATAGCCTATTTATCCGGCCATCGCTTCTCTGTCTCTTTCTTCACCATTGTTTTTATCTCCTCTCTTATCTTTTAGCACGTATCCTGTAGTTTATTTGCCTACTTCTTCCTCTTTCCTTTTCCCTCTCTTTCCCAGTCTCTCTCTTCTCTTCTTCCCTTTCCCCTCTTCTCTCCTTTCTTCCTCTCTCCTTCTCTCTCTAAATCATGCACGTGGACATAGACACACACAGAATTTCTTAAAACAAATACAAAGGTATATTCTATTTTATCATAAACTGAGTGAAATGCTTTCAATGTGCCTCCTTTTTCAAAAAAATATAAAACAAAGCAAGGGAAAATATATAAATGTGGCCTTGAATGAAGCCCTCTGAGGACCCTTGGGAAAAGGCTTCCTTGCTCTTGGCTTGGCCTTGACTGGCAATTTCACTGAATAAGTTTTTGAGTGGTCACTTCACTCCAGGCTCTGGACCAAGCTGTTGGAGGTCCCAAAGGAGCCTGCCAGTGACCAAAGCCTGCCAGGGATGTCCTAGGAGGTGTCTCATGTGGATGAAACTCCCCAAAGATGTAAGATTTCTTGCCTCCACTCTGCTCTGTAGAGTATGACACAAATTTGGTTCAAGGCAAAAATGCTGAGTTAAAGGAGTTTTTTCAAGTTAGTTGTGTTACCTCAGCCTGTCACTCTGCATTCAAGTCCAAGTTCTAACAACTACCAGCAAGTGGCAAGCAAATTCCTTTACCCCTTGGCACCTTGGTTTACTTAACTGTGAAATGAAAATTAGACTTACGTTGAATACTTGATTTTAGAATTTGATAAGGTGATGGACAAAGCAGTCAGCATAGAGCTTATAACTATACCTCAGGTACAATGAAAATCATACTGTCTTGTCTACTGCACACAGTGGTTTCAAGTGTTAAATAAAGTGACAGTAGAGAATGTGCTTTGCAAAAAGGACCAGGCATTACATAATGTTTACTCATGTTATTAAGAAGATAATTTTAATAGCTAACATTTACTGAGCACTTGCAATAACAGAATTAAAAACCCTCCAAGGTTGAGATCGTCTCTATTTTACAGATGAGAAAATGGAGGTGCACAGGTTAAATGGTGACTGAGTCACACATAAAAGATAATAAACATCTGTTAAGTGCTTACCATGGGCTGCGCTCATACTAGAGCTCTTACGACTCATGTGGCCAGAGGCAGAGTCTATCAGAGGCCGAACATGTTCTTGAAACCTCTTATAGTCCCATCTCACAGCTCCTGGAGGGCAAAGTGGGGTTCAAGCCCAGGTCTTCCAGGCCTGTGTTCTTCCTTTGACACCATGTCTGCCAGGGCCAGCAGGGTGTGTGGGGTTGGCATTCATGGTGTCCAAGGTCGTGGGCATTCCCGTGTCTGGGGCATGAAGTAGGGAATACAAGCAGTTCTCTTTCTTTCTGCCACTCATTCTACTCCTTATTCCTCTGCCCTTCCTTTTCTTCTTCTCCATATACCTCCTCTTATTTCCCTCCCATTTCTTTTCCTCCTCCCCTTCCTTTCTTAACCTCCTTTGACTCTCCTTGGACTTTTCGTTTCCCTTTTCTCTTTTTTCTCTCTCCCTTTCATCTCCCCTCCTGATCTCCCCCTACCCCATTCCTACTCCTTCATCTCCTCTCCCACCTCCTCCACCTTTTTGCCTCCTCCTCCACTAACTCCTAAAGAGTAGAGCTGCCTGCTTGTTGCCATGGAAACACCTCAGGGGTGTTGCAGCCTTTTCCTGGTTCTCAGCTGGCCTAGGACCAATAAGAGAGGGCTGATGGCAGGGCCTCAGCATTTCCCTCCTTTCTTGGTCACAGAGAGCCCAGGACCCCCTGCCCTCTCTAAAGTCCTGCTCTTTGGTTCCTGGAAGTGCTGGGGCATTCAAGAGCAGGCTAGTGAGGGGGATTGGGCAGCAGTCACCTTCCTTCACTCACACCACCCACCCCACCCTCAAAAAGCACTGTCAAGCATAATACAGTGAAGGAAGAGCCACCTCCAGCCCTCAACTGCACACAGAGGTACCCATAAAGCTGACTGTGCCAGCTGCCAGCTAAGTGTCAAGTTGGGAACAAAAGCTGTTTGCTGGGTACTTTGCCTCGGTAAATGAAGTCCCAGCCAGAATTTAGGGGATCTATGCTTGGTCCCTGATCTTGCTGGGGGACTGGGACTCCACTCTGTACTTGCAATATGGAGAGGTCCGTTTATCATCCCCAGGTCACAGTGGGAGCCAAGTCCACGGGGCTACGCAGGCTCTCATGCCTTCTTCCTCCAGTCTCCCTGCAGGAAAGCCCTGTCCATGGACCTGCTCTTCTTCATAGGAAACAGTTTCTACTTGGTCTTGTTTTCTGCATCTGCTAGAGCCACCCACCGTTTTTTCCCACCATGGAAGAGAAATTCAAAAGATCTTGGCCGCTTTTCTCCTCTCTTCCTCATACCCCTGAGTCCTCTGTGGCTTCATTATTTTGATTTTAATTTAGAGAACATATTTAAATCACCAGTTATGTGCAAAAATGCGGCAGGATGGTGTAAAGCCCATCTTTACGACCAAATGGATTAGTAAACCGCAAAGCAGCAAGCTTGGATTATCCTCTCCTTTGCCTGTTCTATCCTCCTACCCCTGGGACTGTGTCTGTATTAGACAGCTTTTGCTGTGGCAACAACCTCCACTCCCTCCTGCCAAATCTCAATGGCTTACACGAGCAAATATTTATTTCCTGCTCACGTTATGTGAGGGCTGCTGGTCAGCAGCAACTATATAGGGTTCTTCTGGGTTCTGCTGGGCTGGGCTCAGATCCATGGTTGTCCTTTTATTCTGGGACCCTGGCTGAAGAGGCAGCCCCCATTAGCAGCACACTATTCTCAAGGCAGAGGGCAGAAGCTCAAATGAGAAAGAGGTGAACCAGAAAGGCCATCGAAAGGTTCTGCTCAGATGTGGGTTAAGTCAGACCTACCAGCAGACGAATGGGTAAAGCAAGTCATAAGCCTTACCCTTCAGTCAAAGGGGTGGGAAGTAGGGCCGCCTATGGGAAAGCATGACAAAGTCAGGGAGGGAAGAGACAATTATGGACAACAAAAAAATAGGAGCTACCTCAATGTCTAAAAAATCATAGACTGGAGTTAACTTTGCCAGGACTCTTCTCATTAACTTTCTTTCTTACTTGAAAGAAAAAAAAAAGCATGTACAAGTTCAGAGTCAGCCAGACATGGAGTGAAATCTGAGGTCTTCTGCGTATGGCTATGTGACCTCAGGCCAGTTAGTTAAACTCTCTGAGCCTCATTTTCCGTATCTGTCAAGTGGGGGTAATAATATGAATTTCACATGATTGCTATGAGGATTAAATGAGATTTTACATTGCTTTGCACCTGGTAGGCACTCAATGGCTCACAGCTATTACCATTATTACAACATAAAAGTGAATAAATTATTTTTCATCAAAATAAATAACTGAGATATAACCCACATGTCTCTTGCTTTTCCTACTCACCTAATCTGGGTCATAATTCTTGGCCAGGTGATGTGAATAAACAATAGTAATGGCTGATGCTAACAGTTATATGGCACTTATTGTGTGTGAGATACTGTCTAAAGGGCTTTAAATATACCCAATTTTACAAACCCAGGAGATATTGTTACCATTAACCATATCTTCAGATCATAGGACTGAAGCACGGAGGCACACAGCAAGAGATTAGGAAGATGCCCTGTCCGACATCACCTAGCTGGTAGTGGCAGAGCCAGGGCTGGAACCCAGGCAGCTCAGCTGAGGCTCCATTCTTTTAACCATTGCACGGTGCTGCCTCTCAGTTTAGCTGGTGGCCGATGGTTAGATAGGGGTGGTGAAAAGCTGTGTGACTAGTTTTGATGCTAAGTTGGACAGAAAGAACATTTGAGGAGTTTTATAAAAGTTTTTATCATGACGTTTTTTATTTATGAAGTTTTGAGGAGTTTTTATTAACCTGGATTCAATATCTATTTGAACATAAAATAAAGGGGCTGCTGGGGGCAAGCGCAAGATGCAGAATCTGTGGGGCAGGCCCTACTCAATTCAAATGGAGCAGGATCCTAGGTGGGAGGTGAGTTGGTGTTGCTGGAGCAGAGGGTGGCTCTTAGTTTGTTTTCTATTTGAAAGCCCAGGCCTTGCTGTTGAGCTAGAACAGCTGGTCTTTGGAAGGCAGGTCTCGGAGATTCCAGTGTCTGGCAATACTGTGATTATTCTGTCCACTTCTGCACCCAAAGCAGTAGTATAGAAACCTCTTTTGGGAAGCATCCTCACTTTTTCCAGCACAGGTGAGAACATTGACATCCCAACAGATCCATGGAGGCTTTAACATCTGCAGCAAAGGGGAGAGCTGGTAACACTGTACATGATACTACAGTCAACGAAGTTACTGATCACCGTCTCCCATTATATCAAGAGCTGATGACCAATGCACAGCCCCAGCAACTGATGATAAGAATAGCAGCAAACATATGCCTGAATCTGGCCCTTTAACGTAGGCTAGTCCACACTCCCCTGTCCCATAGGATGTTTAATAAGGTGTTCTGGTCATCACAGTCTTGTTGACATCAAAGTTCTTAACCCACTGGCATCAACTCACTAATTGTTTCTTGCTTCTTGTTCTGCATCTTTAATTTATTCATCTCTTGACTTTTTAAAATTTATTTTTTATTCTTGTTTATTCTATTGCGGTAGTCCCAATTTCTCCCCTTTTGTCCTCCTCTGCCCAGCCCACCCTCCCGCTCCCACAGTCCATCCCCACTCCATTGTTCATGTCCATGGCCCATTCATACATGTTCTTTGACTAGTCTCTTCCCTTTCTTTCCACCATTTTCCCCCACCCCTCTCTCCTCTGACAGCTGTCAGTCTGTTCCCCATTTCCAAGTGTCTTGTTCTGTTTTGCTTGTTTATTTTGTTCATTAGATTCTTCTTGCAAGTGAGATCATGTGGTATTTGTCTTTCACCAACTGGCTTATTTCACTTACCATAATAGTCTCCAGTTCCATCCATGCTGTCACAAAGAGTAGGAGTTCCTTCTTCTTTCTTTCTGCTGTGTAGTATTACATTGTGTAAATGTACTGCAGTTTTTTTAATCCTCTCATCTACCAATGGACACTTAGGTTGTTTCCAACACATGGCTATTGTATATTGTGCTGCTATGAACATAGGGATACATAAGTTCTTTTGAATTGGTGTTTCAGAATTCTTATGATATATTCCCAGCAGTGGAATCACTGGGTCAAAAGGCAGTTCTATTTTTAATTTTTTGAGGAAATTCTCTACTATTTTCCACAGTGGCTGCACCAGTCCATATTTCCACCAACAGTGTACTAGGGTTCCCTTTTTTCCACATCCTCATCAGCACTTGTTGTTTGTTGATTTGTGAACAATAGCTATTTGGACAGGTGTGAGATGATATCCCATTATGGTTTTAATTTGCATCTCTCTGAGGGCTAGCGATATTGAACATTTTGTCACATGTCTATGGGTCCTCTGTATGTCTTCCTTGGAGAAGTGTCTGTTCAAGTCTTTTGCCCATTTTTTAAATTGGATTGCTTGTCTTCCTGGTGTGGAGTTGTATGAGTTCTTTATATATTTTGGAGATTAAACCCTTGTTCAATGTATCATTGACAAATATGTTCTCCCATACAGTTGGGGTTCCCTTTTTGTTTTGATGCTGGTTTCCTTAGCCATGCAGAAGCTTTTTAATTGGATGTGGTCCCATTTTTTCCCTTTATTTTCTTTGCCCTAGGAGATATATCAACAAAAATATTGCTACATGGGATATCTGAAATTTTACTGCCTATGTTTTCCACTAGGACTTTTATGATATCATGACTTATATTTAAGTCTTTTATCCATTTTGACTTTATTCTGGTTTGTGGTGTGATTTTGTGGTCTAATTTCATTTTTTGGCATGTGCCAGTCCAGTTCTCCCAACACCATTTATTGAAGAGGCCGTTTTTACTCCATTGTATGCTTGTGCCCCCTTCATCAAATATTAATTGACCATAGAGACAAGAGTTTATTTCTGGGCTCTCTGTTCTGTTCCATTGATCTATGTGTCTGTTCTTATTGCCAATACCAGACTATTTTGATTACAGTGGCATTGTAGTATAGTTTGATATCAAGTATTGTGATCCCCCCAACTTTGTTCTTCTTTCTCAGAATTGCCAAGGCTATTTAGAGTCTTTTTGGTTCCATATAAATTTTTGAAATATTCGTTCTAGATCTGTGAAATATGCCCTTGTTATTTTAATAGGAATTGCATTGAATTTATAGATTGCTTTGGGTAGTATGGGCATATTAATGATGTTAATTCTTCCAATCCATGAACAGAGTGTATGCTTCTAGCTATTTGTTTCTTCCTCAATTTCTTTCTTTGGTATTCTATAGTTTTCCAAGTACAGGTCTTTTATTCCTTGGTAAATTTATTCCTAGGTACTTTATTTATTTATTTTGCTGCTATAGTAAATGGGATTTTTTTCTTAGTTTCTCTTTCTGATGGTTCATTGTCGGTATACAAAAATGCTATTGATTTCTGAGTATTGACTTTGTATCCTGCTACTTTGCTGAATTCACTTATAATGTTGAGTAGTTTTTTGGTGGAGCATGTAGGATTTTCTATGCACACTATCACATCATCTGCAAATGACAGTTTTCCTTCCTCCTGTTCAATATGGATGCCCTTTATTTCTTCTTCTTGTCTGATTGCTGTAACTAGGACCTCCAGTACTATGTTGAATTAGAGTGGTGAAAGTGGACACCCTTGTCCTATTCCTGATCTTAAAGAAACACTTCTAGTTTTTGCCCATTGGTATTGTATGATATCGGCAGTAGGTTTTTTGTATATGGCCTTTATTATGTTGACACATGCTCCCTCTATTCCCACTTTGCTGAGTGTTTTTTTCATAAATGGGTGCTGGAGTTTATCAAATGCTTTATTGGCATCTGTTGATATGATCATGTGATTTTTGTCTTCATTTTGTTTATGTGATATGTCACATTTATTAACTTGTAAATATTGTACTAGCCTTGCAATCCTGTAATAAATCCCACTAGATCATGCTGTATGATCTTTTTATTGTATTGTTGGATTCAGTTAGCTAGTATTTTGTTGAGAATTTTAGCATCTATGTTCATCAGAGATATTGGCCTGTAATTTTCTTTGTTTGTTGTATCTTTATCTGGTTTGGGAATTAGGATAATATGGCCTCATAAAATGAGTCTGGAAGTCTTCCCTCTTCTTAAATTTTCTGGAATAATTTGAGAAGGAGAGGAGTTATTATTAATTTTTGAATGCTTGGTAAAATTGACCTGTGAAGCCACCTGGACCAGGGCTTTTGTGTGTCAGTAGTTTAAAAAAAAATTTTTTTTTATTACTGCTTCAATTTCACTAGTTGTTACAGGTCAATTCAGGATTTCTGCTTCTTCACAATTCAGTTTTGGAAGATTGTATGTTTCTAGAAATTTATCCATTTCACCAAAGTTGTCCAACCTCTTGGCATATAGTTGTTCATAGTAATTTCTTACAGTCCTTTGTATTTCTGTGGTATCGGTTGTTACTTCTCTTTCATTTCTGGTTTTATTTATTTGGGTCCTCTGTCTTTTTTTCTTGATGAGTCTGGTTAATGGTTTGTCAATTTTATTTATCTTTTCAAAGAACTAGCTCCTGGATTCATTGATCCTTTGAATTTTTTTTTGAGTCTTTCTGTCATTTAATTCTGCTCTATTCTTGATTATTTCCTTCCTTCTGCTTGCTTTTGTGTTTGTTTGTTGTTGTTCCTCTAGTTCTTTTAGATGTAGGGTTAGGGTTTTTATTTGAGATTTTTCTATCTTGTTTAGGTAGGCCTGAATTGCTATGAACTTCCCTCTCAGGACTGCCTTTGCTGTGTTCCATAGGTTTTGGGTTATTGTGTGTTCATTTTCATTTGTTTCCAAATACTTTGATTTCTTCCTTGATCTCATTGTTAACCCATTCATTATTTAATAATGTGTCATTCAATCTCCATGTAGTTGGATGTTTTTGAGGTTTTTCCTGGAGGATGGTTTTTAGTTTCTATCCATTGTGATCTAAGCATATGCTTGGTATGATTTCAATTTTCTTAAATTTGTTAAGGCTTGTTTTGTGTCCTACCATATGGTTTATCTTTGAGAATGATCCCTGTGCATTTGAGAAAAATGTGTGTTTTTGCTTCTTTGGGGTGAAATGTTCTATATCAGTTAAGTCCATTTCATCACAGGGGTGTCAAACTCATTTTCACTGGGGGCCACTTCCACCTTGCTGTTGCCTTCAAGGGGCCAAATGTAATTTTAGGACTGTATAGATGTAACTACTCCTTAACAGTTAAGCGAGAGCTTGGCACTGCCTGTGGGTAGAAACAAGGTGCTGGGCTGGATAAAACAAGGTGGAGGGCTGGATTTGGCCTGTGGGCCTTGTGTTTGGCCACCTGGGATCTAGAGTGTCATTCAGTTCTGCAATATTTTTATTGATTTTTTTGTTTGGAAGATCTATCCATTGTTGACAGTGTGGTATTAAAAATCACCTACAATGACTGTATTGCTGTCTATCTTTTTCTTACAGTCTTCCAATATTTTCTTTATATATTAGGTGCTCCTATATTGGGTGCATATTTGTTTATGAGTTATATCCTCCCTTAAGTATTATTTTGCCTTCCATTTTAAATGAGAGCCTTGCTGGATAGAGCAGTCTTGGTTGCAGATCCTTGCTTTTCATTACTTGGAATATTTTGTGCCAATCCCTTCTGGCTTGTAGTGTTTCTGTTGAGAAATCAACTGATAGCATTATCAGAGCTTCCTTGTATGTTACTAGCTGTTTCTCCCTTGCTGCCTTTAAGATAATCTCTTTGTTTTTAAATTTTGCCATTTTGATTGTAATGTGTCTTGGAGTAGGCCTCTTTGGGTTCATCTTGACTGGGAGCCTCTGAGCTTCCTGGACTTGCATGACATTTTCCCTCACCAAGTTAGGGAAGTTTTCTGTCATTATTTTTTCAAACAGGTTTTCTATCCCTTGTTCCTTTTCTTCTCCTTCTGGTATCTCTATTATGCAAATATTGTTATGTTTCATGTTGTCCCAAAACTCCCTTAAACTAGCCTCATTCTTTTTGAGTCTTTTTCCATTTTGTTGCTCTGACTAGGTATTTTTTCTACCTTGTCTTCCAGCTCACTGATTTGATCCTTTGCTTTGCCTAGTCTGTTTTAACTCCTTCTAGTGTGTTCTTCATTTCAGATAGTGCATTCTTCATTTACATCTGGTTCTTATTCAAGGTTTCTATGTGTTTGTTCATGCTGATGTAGGTTCAACTCAGTTCTAAGAGAACTGAGTTGTAGATCTCACTAAGGTCCTTGAACATCTTTATGACCATAACTTTGAACTCTATGTCTTATAAATTGCTTGCTTCCATTTCACTTAGCTCTTTTTCTGGAGATTCCTCCTTTTCTTTTGTTTGGGGATTGTTTCTCTGTCTCCCTATTTTAGTTGTCTCTTTGTGTATGTTTCTATATATTTGATTGATTTTCTTTGACTCCCTGTCTTGTGGAGTCTCTTTGTGTATTAAGAGTCTTGTGGGCCCCAGTGGTGCAGACTCCATTATCTCCTGATCTGTATGCTTTAGGAATGTTCTCTGTGTGGGTCATGTGGACCTTCATGTTGTATTTGGTTCTGATTTCTATCAACCCATTCTTCGGTGGGAACTCCCTTCTATTTGGCTGACCAAGAGGCTCAACCTCCACCACATGCTATACATTGTTGCATAGGTGCTGACAGAACAAAGCAAAACAACACAAAAACAGCACCAAAGCAAGAAATACCCCCTGATCACCACAGCAATATCAACAACAAAAGAGCACAGAATATGAAAAGTGGAAATAGAAATGGAATAGTAGAGAAAGGGGAAAAGGAAAAAGAATATGAGAGGACCAAAGAAAAGAAAAGCGATTATGAAAGGAGAAAGGAGAACTACTACTTATAATGAATTGAAAGGGAACATGGGGAAAAGAACACAGAAAAAGTAACAAAAATAATTAAAGGAGAGAAAAAAGTAATGGTGGAGTAATTAAAGATAAGAGTAGAATAGGAAATAGGAAAGAAAGATTAGAGGACCAAAAATAAAAGAAGAAACAGATTTAAAAACTAAATAAAAAGACTATGGTAAAGGAAGATAGCCAAGATAATGAGAAAAGGGCCAAGTGTATTTGTCTTAGCACAGTTTAGATCTTGCCTTCTGATTTCTCTTTGGATACCACTCTGAGACTGATGTAAGCCAATGTTAGATGCTGTCCATGTCTGGCCCTTAGCCATCTTTTCAAAGCTGCTGGCAATCCACAGTTTGTGGCTGACTCCTCTGGGCTTGGCTGCCCCTGGGGTGGGCAAAGCTGCTCTGCAAACCCGGCTTTTATCACTGGGTCCAGGGGTGTGTCAGCAGACTAGTCCCAGACCCTACTATTTCTGAGAGAGCTGGCAGAAACAAGGGGTGTGATTCTTGGATCTCCCATGGCAGGAGCTTTTCAGACTTCAAGGAAGTTGGTGGGTTGTTCTCCCTTCTCCGAGTCATTCGTCTGAGTCTGTCCAGGGTTATTTCCCTGTACTCAGCAGGGTGGGGCCCCTAGTAGGCTTCCAGCCCAGATTTTGGGTCAGCTGGACACTAAGAGGGTGTTTCTGTGGCTCTCCCAGGAGGGGGAAGCATAGGTCTGTTTTCCAGGACAGTGTATGGATTGGCTGCACCCTACTGCTTAGTCTCTGATGACCCCTGAGTCTATTTATGTTGCTGTCTCCTCAGCAAGGGTTAAGATGCAGCATGGGAGAAAAGAAAAGAGAAAAACAAACAAAACAGAACACCAAGATGGAGTAAACTGAAGAAAGAACAAAAGAAGTTGCTGAGTGGAGCGAACAGGCTTTTAGAGGTTGTGGTAAGGGGATTTCCAGAGGGTGTGGGGAGAGGTATCCCACAGGGTAAAGTAATTGATTTTCCCCTGGGAGGCGCTAGCTCTTCTTAAGAAAGACGGCTTCCGTGGAGCCCAGGTATATCCAGGCCCCCCAAATCCCGCAGCCACTCCCTCAAGACTCTTCCCCATGCCTTCTTGTGTAACTCCAGTCTGTGACACTCTCCTTTTGCTGGGGTCCAAGGTGGGTAGCCACAAACACACAACCTGTGCTCTGCCACTTGAAGGAAAAAAAAAAAAAGGATGATGGGTCTATTCTCCAGTGGTTTTTGTCTCTCCCCAGAGCAGAGAGCCCCCCACAGTGCAGACTCCTTGATCTCCTTACCTGAATGCTGTAGCAATGTCCTTTGTGTGGGTTATGTGGACTCTCCTGTTTTATTTGGGACTGGATCTTTCATTGGCCCATTCGTTACTGGGAACTATCCCCTGTCTCGATGACTAAGGGGCTCAACCCCTACCATGCTTGCCTCTGCCTTGAGCGAGCTTCTAGGTGTGGGTTGGATCCACATTTGGGGCCCGTACAGGAGGCCACTTATCGAGGCTTCTTTCTCACACTGACACCTCTTCCCCCTCTCCCAAATCAATAGAATATATCCTGTGAGCATCATCTTCTTTTGAATCTCATATCATCCTGATGGGGTGGGGGAAGGAAGGGAAGAGTCCGACAGCAAAACTATAACGTGGGATGGTGGCAGGCACTTGGGCCGCTCCCTCCAGTGAGTTTCAGCCTCAGGCTCCTGCCACTGTGCTCCTGCTGTGACTTCTGCAGCCAGCAGCCATCCAGCCACCTCTCTCTGCCCACAGCAATCCTGGCTCCTTGGCCAGTTTTCAGGCTCCTCAGTTAGACTCTGTTCCATTCACAGTTCCAGTGGCACCTGGGGCTGGGGAGGCTACAGCCCCCTCCATGGCAAGTATCACAGCCCCCTGGACCCAGACTCTCAACAGCAGTGTGGTGTGTGGTCCATCCTGGAAGGCATGGAGATCACAGAGGCAAGTCTGGGCACCAAGGTGCAGCCACTCTGTCATCTTCTTCCTGAGGAAGATATCACGAATTCCACAAAATGGTTCCCGCTCCAAACCTGCCCAGCCACAAGTGCCAGGCTGGGCAGTAGCAGTGGCTCTGCTAGGAGAGCCTGGGCCACCTGCCCCCAGGTGCTCTTGCAGGCAGACGGGCACTCACACACTTGCACACACACCCACACACTCATCCATGCACATGCTCGTTTACACATGCTCTCACACTCAGGTTGATTTTCAAGTTGATTGCTCTGTCAGGTCTTGACTTTTTCACTTCAATTTCCAAATCCTACATTTGCCTCTTAGATATAAGGAATGCTTGGGCTTTATTTGATTTGATTCATGGATCTGGTTTGGAGTCACCTTATGTATCCTGCCCCACCCATCAGTCTGCTTGGCCAGAGCCCCTGGACTGGCCTTGGTGCCTTGCAGGTGTAACCCTGCTCCATACACAACTTGGATTTCACTGAGGTCTCCTCCAGTCATTGATAACCTGGGCACAGGGCCTGAACTTCATGCCAGTAAGCATGGGAACAGCATTAGCTCAAGTTCATTCCTTTTCAAACCTGGATTCCCCAGCTTTGATCTGTGAGGAGAGCATAGCTGTGTTCACCCTTACTCACACTTCCAGGTTGGAAAAGGACTTTGTTGGAAGCAATCATCTATATGTTTTCTGGAGAAGGTATCTCCTTTTTTTTTTTTTTTTTTTTTTTTTGGTATGTTCATTTGTCAAGAGTACGGTCCATATCTGCTATGGCTCCCTGACTTGTCCAGCCTGGAAGGCCATCAGGAACCCCTTGACCACTAGTCAATAGGGCTTCAAATCATCAATTCCTTTACATCTGGTGTACACAGTGCACAGGGGTACTTAGCTCTCTGGGTATCCAGGGTGCATCCGATCTCAGCCTCACTAGCCTGCACCTTGAGTGTAACTGCTCCTTGTCCAGCTTCCTGGTTCCTGATTTTACCCAAGTCTATTGTTTAGGTTCCTTATGTCTTCATTGTATGTACTTTATATCTTATATGTAAGACACACTGTTTCTCTGACCTGCATATTGTATCTGCTGCCTCACATACTACTCAGATGGCCCTCTCAGATTCATGACTTAGGTGCTGACCAGATGCCAGAAAATGCTGCCATCCAGAAACTCCACCTGGACCCCTAGGGTATGAGAGTACATGAACCAGACTACATCTGACTACATCTGGGTTTAATGATGTAGGCTGATAGCCTCTTCTTTCAGGAGCCAGCTCTCTTTTTGGGGGTGCTTTCTCCAAGAAAAGCTTCATCAAATTTTTCTCCCCCACACAGGCTTTTGGAATTCCTCATGACCCTGCCAAGACATATAGTTATATCATCTCTTTAGATGGAGCTTTCCTTAGACTATTAAATTGTCAAATTTAACAAGAATGCAACATCAGGTTTCACCCATCAGATTGACAAAAATGAACATGATTGACAATGCATACAAAGGGTGTAGGGAAACAGACACTCTCAGATAGCATTTGTAGGAGTGTACCTTAGCACACCTCTTTCCTTTGTGGAAGGACAGCTTGCAAATATGTATCAAAATTTGTACCTCAATAGTGTTTCTTCTAAGAATTTGTCAAAGGGTTAATTGGAAAAAATTTCAAAACCACATATGTAAGAGGATGTTCCTTTCAATGTTTCATTGAAAGGAAAAAGATATGGGATTTGTTCAATAATTTATGTGACATTCACACAGCAATAGAGTGCAGCTATTAAAGAGCTTGTTATAGAGCCACATGCATTGATATGGAAAGGTGTCCATACTGTATTGCTGAGCAAAGAAGTAATTTACACAATCACTTGTCTAAGATAATTCCAGTAAATGAATGTCATATATATGTTTGTGTGTGTGTGTGTGTGTGTGTGTGTGTGTGTGTGTGTGTGTGTTTCTATATATGCTTCAGGGAGCTCACAGTCAAGTGGGAATGGTAGACACATACAAAAAAAAGTAATTATGGAGTTGTATGATATCCAGGTCATTAGAGAAATGCAGGGAGGAACATCTAAGGGACCCAGGGAAGCTTTTGCAAATAGAATGACAGGTTAGCTGGGAACTGAAGAAGGAGTACAGGTTGGCAGGAGAATAGGCCAATGTGCCCAGTAAATAGTTGGGCCTATGGGCCTCAAATCACAGCCACAATCTGAGCCTGGTGAATGTTCTCTAACCACTGAGATCACTGGCCACAGCTGCAGAAGATACAGAAAAGATCATTTAAATGAGTCTTGTAGATGGGCCATTGGACAAAAGTAGACTTGGATGGGAGCGTTGAACTTGGGTCCTACACCCACTATCTGAGGCAGAGAGAGGCTTCACCTTCTTGAAGTGACTTTCCAAGTTCTCCTTCCTTCGCCTGCCCTGCTGTGCCCTGCAGCAAAATGACACTTAGTCACACAATCCATTCCATAGTTAAACTTGCACTTTATTAAAATTGCTCTGAATAACTCTGGGGGGAAAATTGTATCTGTCTCCATTCATCTTCAATGGCTTTTACACCTCACTCGACACAACTGTCTCCTTTGATTAAATCTCCATTAGGGCTCTGTTCCATATTCAGCAGCTTTATAAGCCAATTAACCCACCGTTCCATAGGTCAGGACAAAGAGCAGTGCTTTTTCAGAGAGAGAGAGGGAAGGAGGGAGGAAGCATGAGATAGGAAAGAGAAACTTATCTCCCCCACTAGGGCTACGGTTAATCAGTGTTTATCGTCTGCTCTCATTTCTTCACAGTCACTCTACAGGAAATAGCAGGGATCTCACCAGCGGGATGCGACGTCAGACTGGGGAAGTCCAAGCCTGGCTGACCCCTTATGCCAAGATCTGTAGATGGGATGCTGATTTCCTGAATTGAGGGGTGCTTGGGAGTGTTCACATACCTCTCAATTCTTTCCTCTCCTTGCTCAACAGAATCCCCAAGGGCACTCACCCCCAGCCTCAGCCCCCAGACCCTGCTCAGTTCTGCCTGTTAGAAACCCAACCTCCACTAGTGTAAGTCTAGACTAGTGTCGTGGCCCTAAGCCATGGGTCTGGAGGTACATGCCTGGTTGTGCATGAATGAATTACCACGTGATTGCCTGCCCATGAAGTCCCCCTTGTGCGCCCTCCTTCCTAGAGCAACTGTAGAACTGGTTTCTGTCTGGAGACTTGTCTAGCCCTAATCCTCTTGAAGGGCGGCTGGAGCCCCTATAATTCTCTGCTTCCCAGACTGGTTATCAGGATCCCTGTCCTCTAGCTGGTTCTGCTAGTTCCTGTTCCTAAAAATGGAACTTGGTTTCCCATTCCTGGCTGTGGGAAGCAGTTCTGCCCCAAGAGACAGCATTTGTTCACACGTTAGTATTGCTGGAAGCTGGAGAATCCAGCTGAGTCTCGTCATCCCGTCAACTGTATGAACACCTCTTATTTGGGACCCTAAGCATCTCAACAACCTGGATCTATGGCTGGACTGAATAAAGTAACCTTGAACAAGATTTTTTGTCAGGTCTTGCAGTGAGGCCAAATGCTCATATTTAAGATGAGGTGACTCAGAGTCAAAAGACATAGGTAGGATTGGAGGTCAACCCAAGCCCAGGACAAGAGAACAAGCTGATTCAGGCCTGAGTCTGTCCAGCAGCTTGGAAGGGATCCACCATCTGCCTACCTTGCATCAGGGATAATGGGATAAGAATCTACCTAGAAGGTTGTCCAAAGCTTTTTGTCCTTTAGGAAGTGGCCTTGAAAAGATGCTTTTAGCTATTTTGTGTAGAGGTGAAGTTTTAAGGGAGCCAAGGGCATCTGTTTGAGTCTTCTTGGCCTCCCCAGAGGGGCTGGGTAGAAGGAGGTAGCAAAGGCATCAGAAATCCTCTGAGCCTGTGGCGGAAGCCCCCAAACTGCCCATAGCCTAGTGAGGGGCTGTCTGTTCTTCCAGGGCTGCCCAGTCTTTTCCCAGGACCCCCTTGGTACATACTGACTTGTCTGCAGAGGAGGCACTCTGATCCTGGTTTTCTGGTTATTTCTCCTTTGCCCCCAGGTTTGGCTCCTGGCACCAGGGCTCTCCATTCACTGAGCTTGTCTGCAGTTGAGCACTTGTGTATGACACTTTCCTTGGGGCTTGGGCATTTTTGTCCCTTCACTGAGACCGTACACAGGAACCTTCCTCCATTTCAGCGTTAGCTCTTCCCTCTCCTTGCAGACCTGATAAAATATAACCTCTGTGGCTCAAGTCATCATCCTCATGGAACCCACTCTGTCTGCTGTGGCTGCCCATGAAAACAATGAGTTCAGAGGCAGCGTTATACAAGTACAGCTTCTGGAGCAAAGGAGATGACTCTCTTCATGCTGCACCTTCGTGTTGATTGGCTTTGCTGCCACATGCACATGATTTTCTACTCAGCTCTACCGCACACCAACTGTGCGATCCTGGGCAAGTTTATTCATCCCTTTGAGCCTCAATATTCTCAGCCATAAAATGGGAAGAACAAGATCTGCTTCAGAGGATTGTAGTGAACATCAAATGAAATCATATTATTATCTGGCACTTGGAAAGTGTTTGATAAATAATAGTCCTTAGGGTGGGGTGGCAGAAATACTCAAAACTATTTTTATTAGAAATATCTGGGAGGCCTGGGATGATCAGCCTAGAAAAATTCTGAGGGAAGTGATGGGGATATTCAAACACCGGGACTGCGCTCAGAGACCGGGAGTAGAATCAGCGCAGTGCCTGGTCTAGCTGACAGTCAGAGAGGATTACTTTTTAACCACCCTCTCCTCCATACAAAAAAATTATTTCAGTAATAAACATAAACTGAAACAAATAATCACATGGATCGCAAAGGAAAAGAAGACAGTGAAAATTTTTATCTTAAGTTATATATATGCCAGTAAAAAATACAACAAATACTACAGAATAAAGAAAGAAAAAAGTAATCTATGAATATTTTTTATTATGTTGCTGTAGCTTTTGAGGAAAAGAAAAACATATTTATAGTGTGTTACAGTAATAAATAATACCATTATAGTCTTATTTTCCTAACTAATAGTTTAGTTTAAAAACAATTAACAATGAAAAGAGAAGGGTGAATTTCAATATTAAGCATATTATTTCAAGTTCAATACAGATGAACTAAAAATTGCACTTACCAAACAAAAAATACTGCACTTTGCAATTTTCACTGTTTCGCGGTGTTAAGTTTTAAATGCAAATAAAGCTTCAAGTGGTCATATAGAATGTCTTCACTGAAATAACTCACCTTCTATTTTCTGTCTAATCATTGCTGTGCTGATTTCTAAAAATTTACTGTGCAGTACAGGGATCCGCAGTACCTCAGGGGTGGGAGACATGAACTGTGCTTGGAGCAAGCTGGAATGAGTCCAAACCTTAAAATTTACTCTTGAAATGAATGCGTGCAGCTGAGTTTGCCTGTGTTAGGGGCCAATTGTAAAACTGGGACTTCTCCATGTAGAACACCTATTTATTAAAGGGTAAGTAATAAAAAATATGCTAAAGAGAAGCTTATTGCGTATATATCATTTTTATTAAAACTCAAGTAACTGTAACAATTGTTTAGAACTTGACCAACAAAGAAGCTTTTTTCAAAAAGGAGTACTTTAGCACTTAACACTGTTTAGATTGCTGGTGAGTGGAGAATGGTGATAACAAAAGGCAGATTGACTTCTAGGCAGTTTTATTGCTGGTTTTCCATTCTCTATAGACAATGTTCCCTCTCACTGTCTGCCCCTGGGGTGCACTGCGGCCTCTCCCGAGCCCTTGATGCGCTCTGATTAGAATGGCGGCCCCAATGAAGAGAAGAGCTCAATCTGGGCCCAGTGTAAGGAAGAACCTTCCAACTGTCAGCACTCTCCAGGATGAGTGGTCTGCCCCAGGAGGTAGTAAATCTCCTGTCACAAAAGGTGCTCAAGCATAAGATGACCTTTAAGGTCTTTCCAACTTGGGGACTCAGTGACTGCATGAATCAGGAATGCAGAGCCTCCTTCAGTCCTTGGACAGTCAGGGATTTAGCTGTGTCTGGGGCTTGTGTACAAGCTGTGTCCCCATGGATATCACCCCAAACTCTAGTGTTGGCTCCACACCCCCCTCCCACCTACAGTCTTCGCTTCTGTCAATAATTGGCATCAGTGCCCACGGGCAGAGACCAGACAATTCATGACTCCTGGTCAGAGAGAACTGGGACAAGCCAGAGCCTGTTGCAGGACTGTCAGAAAGAAGATGGTGAGAGGAAGGGCTTGGAGGGACCTTCTCCCTGACTTTGGTCCTTCCCTCTGTCTGGGGCCCCTCCTCCCAGTCTCAGCCTCAGGAGGGCTGGTGTGCACCCTGCTCTGTGTACCTCGGGGGAGAAAGCAATTTTGAGGGAGGAGTATTGACCCTAAATTCCCGTCATTCTTTAATCCTCCTGTGGGAGACTCCCATTATCTCTCTAGTACAAGGTACATTATTAATGGATTATGCTTTCAGCAGGTGAAGGTCATTTTTTTAATGCTTTTAATGATTCCAACCTGGATTTTCTCTTCAGAGACAGTGTTTTCAAGGCTCTGGCTGTGAATATCAGTGAACAGAGAATGGATCACAGGGAGGGGAAGCACCCAGATGTGTCAGCCTTGTCCTGGGGGAGCAAACCCATCTGTGAATTCATTCAGTAGGTGCTGGCTGGCACCAGTCTGGGTCACATGCAGTGCTGGGCACTGAAAGTCCAGAGATGCAAAAGCAGCCTTTGCACTCATGGCACCCACAGCCTGCTGGGTGGGGGGTGAGGGGCAGTGAGACTTGTAAACAAGCAGAAGACCACAGCACAAATGGATAAATGCAGTGATGGAAGTGTGGGGAAATGATATAGGAACTCAGTGGGTTGAGCAAGTTGGCTTTATTCATTGAAGAAAATGAAAATGATTCTAGATAGAGTCAACAAAAGATACTGGGATATCTTTTGGAAGTCAAGGAAGATATTGATTGCCAAGCTTACAGGACAGAATGATTCTGGAAGACCCAGTAAAGGGAGTTTGAGAACTCTGCTGTGGAGTGCTGTGATTTATAGATTCTTTTCCAATGACCCCTCACCTCACTCCAGCTCCATTCTACCCAGTTTCTCTGTCACTCAGTTAAAGTCCAAAGTCCCAGGTGAAGAAATCTGATGGGTCCAGCTTGGCTCAGGTTTTCTTTCCTATGTAGTAGATCAGTTCCCAGAGAAAGGGCCTTCACTGTGAGCAAGGAAGCCACCCCCAAGTAAAGAGAGAAAGTAGCAACTAATGTTTTCTGCAGGTTCAGAGGCTCTGCCATTGGAGACTCTGCCATTAGCCTTAAACTTTGAAGGATGGGTCCAGGCCAAAGAAATAGTACATACAAAGCCCTGGAAGAATTAAAGATCATAGCAGATGTGTAGAACTTTGTGTACCCTGATATCAGAGGAGCTACCACTGCACAGTGCCTGGAGTATAGACTCTGAGGTCAAACTGCCTGGGTTGGAATCCTGCCTTAACCACTAGAAGCCTTTGAAACCTTGGGTTAGTTGCTCAGCCCTTTGTTTCTTAGTTTTATCAACTGTGAAAGGAGATGACAAAGGATTTATCCCATAGAATGGTGGTGGAGATTGTATGAATTAATCCATGTAAAGGCTGTGGATCAGTCAGTGCCTAGTACATAGTAAATGTTTGTTAAATGTCAGTGATTGTTTTTGTGGCCAGAGCATGTTATGACATGGAAGAGAAGGAAGAGGAAGTAGGAAGGTCAGCTAACATATAGTTAGGGCATGATCTTTGTAGGCCAGTGGTCTTCAAAGCTACCAGATGTCCATGGGGGTGTGGGGAGAAAACAATAGAACCTTTCTTTGTTTTTAGTTCTCATTTTGGAAATGACTAAGAAATTAAGCTTAACTAGTATTTAATAAATGGGGTGACATTTTTACCCTCACTTGCTCATTCATCAGACAGTGGGTGTCTCCAGAGAGCAGGAGGTCCCCCCGAGGAAAGAGTGGGTGGGTCCCCGTGTTGAAGGCTACAAAGGCAAACCCCTCCTCACCTTCAGCTTTATGAGCCATGTAGCAGTTGACACGGGTCGCAGAGTATAATATTTTAAGTGGTAGAATCTTTCAATATTTTTTTAATGAGAAGAGGAGTGATCCTGTGCCACCTAGAGGGTCTTGTGCTCGCTCACCGAACTTAACAATGTGAGGTATAATTTTCTTTAAAAAAACCCCAAGTTTTCCAAATTGGTTGACCTTTCTGGTGATGACAGGTAGCTGTTGTTACTAGATATTTTTAAAAAGTAAACACCTGTATTCTGCCCTTTCATGGTAAAGGTGACATTTTTGAACAATGAACAAGAAACTGGCTTTTGAAAGAGGTTTACATGAAGGAAAGAACATTTAGAAATGGATGTTTGAAGTGTTTCCACCATTATGTGATCTTATTGCCTAAAATGTTGTCAGTGCGTCAATGACTACAAAAACTGTCAGATGTATGCTATTTGATAACTTAGAAACAGAATTTTCTAGAATGTTTTTAAAAAATCTCCCAAATAAAGTATTTAGGAGGACTTTGAACCCATTTGTTCACAATGTAAAAATGCCACACCTTCTTATTTGTTTGCAAAAACAGCTGATTGATGTGTGGAATATGAAAATCTATTGGCCAGGTGCCCATATGTTCTGTATAATTGGTAGACAGGGCTGGAGAATGCGTCCAATGTGTAGAGAGTGCAACCAATAATGTACTTCTTCCCCTTTTGATCTCCATGTCTGTGGGACACCTTTCAAACTATCAAGTCACTAAAACCAGGTACAAGATAAACATCCCCTGAACTTGACCTTAAAATGATTCTATCAAAAACACGCGTAACTAAGAATGTTAAAAGTAATGAAGCATTTGCAATGAACAATGACATCATTCACTCTCATTATTTTATTTAGTGGTACAACATTTTCAATTATAAAATATATTTTATAATTTTCAACCTTTCACATTTTATCCTTCAACATTTTTTGCTCATTGTCAAAAATTTTCACAATACATAAGCACACTACAGGTATAAATTTGTAAATAAATAAATAAATAAATTTATGGTGAGGTTGCATTCTCAAAAAGTTTTTACTGATAGTGTATTCATCCTGAAATTTGGAAACTTCTCCTCTAGGCAATGGGGACACCTTAAGGGAAATTAACATATGAGGGTGACATGGAGATGTTTGTGTTTTCAGAGAGGTGAGTTTTGCAGCAGGGTTGCAATAATAAGGACCAAGGAGAAAGCTGCTTTGATACCTCTAGTGCAAGATTATGAAGGTCAGAATGAAGGCTGAGAAAGTAGGAAGGGAGAAAGACCGGATTTGGACAGGCTCTTCCCCAACAGCTCTGCCTGTTTAAGTCAAACATTCTATTCGTTCTTTAGATCTCTGTGTCTGCCAACTATTCCAGGAAGCCTTCTCTGACTTCCATGGACTGGCTCAGGTGCCTCTCCTCAGTGTACCCGCAATACCTGCCTGATTTACAATACAGCTTTTATTACGTTCTTTTGCAATTGTCTCTTTACTTGTTTGTGTGCCACTCTGTCCATCATTGGTAGCCACTAGAAGGCAGAGAGATGGTGCCTGACTTTTATTTCTAATAGATACTCTATCAATTCTTCTGAATAAACAGTGTGGGATTTGATGGAACTGATTGGATGTGAGGAAATAAAGAGAGGTTGGAGATTTCTGAGATCAAATCCTTCAAAACAAAGAGATTATACTGGACTCATGAATACATGTCTTTGTTTTAATGATGTTCTCAAAAACTTTTAATTAGCTGCCAGCTTCAAAAATTTGGAGAGTCCATGTTAATGTCTAGACTTCCAATTTCTTTTGAAAAATTAAAAGAGCAGGCAACTGGGTCCATATTTTCACATGGCAGCATCAGCTGGTGTTGGTGAGCTTCTACTCCCGGGACTGGGTCAGGCATGTCCTGCTCAACTCACCCTTTTCATTCATTTGAGCTCCTTGTCCGGCTCCATTGGGCATTTTAGTTGGTGATGTCTGCTCTAAAGAGGTGTGCCTTATAAAGTGGCATTGTTTAACCCAAGAAAGAAAACTACTAAATGGGACAGTTAGGCACCAGTAGATAAAAGGACTGTTTACCTCTAAAATTTCCCTATAGAGATGATACCCTGTGAATCAGACAAATCTGCTGATATGTACTCTGTGTTATTTGTAATGATCCAGAATAAAAACTGCCTCCTCCCTCCTAAAGAGTGGTAACTTTATCTAAATTCTTTCTCTCTGCCGGAATGAGCTGGTCACTCTTTGGATTCTCCCAAATACCGGTGGCATTGGACCTCCCAACTCTGGGACTCCCATTCTTCCATCCCAAAATAAAAGAACCAAGGTCAGGGAACAGAACACTGTTTCTTCATCTTTTTCAGAGATGTCAGCGACCCAGTCTGGTCCTCCAGAAAGCGGAACTTGACACATAGGCTTATGTAATATGGGTATTTTCTTGAGGATTGTGGTCCCAGAGAGCAGAAGTTAGGGACAAGGAAGGGAAACAGGGAAGAAGAGAGAGTCAATAAAAGTTGTATTACTGAGCTGATCATCACCATGGTTGGCTAGTGGATTGATCCTTTATGATCATCAATAAACCATATGAAAGACATCCTAGGACCATGTGTTCAGGGATAGAAAGAGGAAAGTATCTATACATCATCTTTTTGTCACCCACTGGTCAAAAGTTGATCCCATGGGGCATTAACAACCACACTTCTGGGTTGTACATGCATAAGTACTGAGCATGTTCCCACCATATCCCATGCTGCAGCATCAAGAGAAAACCCCTGGATGGGAGGCAAAAAGTGCATGGTGTGGGCCCGAGAAGGCACTCTTAAGCTGCCCTTTGTAAAGCTGGTTAGTGTTTTGTGGGGTGTCAGGAGAAATATAGGCAGAAATGTCATGGACCCAGTGACCCAGTGACTCTCCTACTGTGACAGCAGGAGAGCCAACATAGTCTTAGCACAAAGGGAATATGCATTTGTGTCCTTCCTTTTGATCATCCTCACTGATAAATATCCAGAATAACTCACTCAACAAATTAGTAATCATATACAAATGAAAGATAATGCGTCAATCTGTTCAGTAAAGAAACCATATGGCAGCTGTGATTGGGGCAACCACCTGGTTAAGCTTATGGTAGTTTACGTTCATCTGCCATGATCCATTTGCTTTTTCTGTGAGCCTTAAAGTATTATAGAATTGCAGAGGGAAATGCCTTTAAGGCTTTGGTGATTCCTTCACGGATGCAGGATGGCATCTGATATGCTGTTGTAACTGGGTGAATTGTGTAGAAGTTTTAGGGGATTCCATTTTGGCCTTCTTACCAAAATAGTTTACAGGCTAGAGAACCAATGTGAGGGCTCTTTTAGCTGCTGAGTACATCTATTCTAATTATACACTTGGGAACGGGGGAAATAATTACGTGATGGGTCCAGAATCTGGGGCCCATTGGACCCTACAGGAGAGAAACTTAGAGTGGAACTCCATTGATCACCTGCCCTCTCATGGTCCCAGCTTTAACTGGAGGGCCAGTGTTTCAGACCATGTGTTAGTGTCACCTCCGTCTCCATACCCAAATGATCATCTGAAGATCTGGGTATTTCCCTTTTCCTCAGTGCACACTTACCCTGACAAACAGCCATAAATCCTTTGAGAAAAGGATCAGGGCTATATTTCTTATTTGCGTGTTCAAAAGCATTGCACCATCCTTCCTCAAAGGGGCCCAGGCTCTCCTTTAATTAATAGGTCTTGACTCCTTGAACTAACTTAGATCTGGAAACTGAGTTAGAACCTTGAGTTTTTTTCCCATGGCAGTGGCTGATATAAACCTTCTGCTCATAAGGCATACATTAGTTGTCTGTTCATCTATCTTGCCCCTTAAAAACACCTTGATATATTAGGCATCAGCATAGATGCTTACAGGTCAAGTCACACTAATTGCCATTCTAGCCCTGCTGCCCATAATGGAATTACATTTCTACCACCTCTGATGGAACCACCATCTGATGGTTAGGTGTTGACACCTGGCCTCTAATATACTAGGATCTCATCAGCTTCATTCATTTCAGGGATCCAAGTTCCATGACATTGGCTCTTGCTATCCACCCAGGCCTAAAAAGGAAAACCACCATCTCTCTAAGATGCTGCCTTTGACCCATACTTTCCTTATTGTTCTACTAGAAAGAGTGCCCTCTGACCCCAGGCTGGGGCCAGTGGTAGGTTCTCATTTGTCACATCATACAGGGAAACTGGTGTGTGTGTGTGTGTGTGTGCGCGCATGTTCATGTCGTGGAGAGGCAAGAGCAGACACAGAGATCTTTAAAGGTGCTTTTGCCATGTGTCTGAAAGCCCCATCAGAAGGAGACCTACAGAGGGATGCTCATTAAAGGAGTCCCATGTAGTAAAAGGATCACCCAGCACTAGGAGGACCAGTCCTTGTCTGCTGTTGTTGCTGCAGCTGCTTTCAGAAGCTGAGTGACACTTCAGCAGTTTCCCTCCTGCTCAAAGCAATCAACGGGAGTGGGGAATGGAACCTGGCAGAGGAAAACAGACAGAAGGTGGTCAGATGTCGACGGTGAATGCTTTTCCTAGTAAGTCATGAGATCTATCTCCCTGCCTCCAATCATGCAGATATTCCACAAGGGCAGTAGACTGCCACAAGGGCAGATAGAATGCTGGGTTGGTGGCAGGAGAACAGAGGTGGGTGTGATGGAAGAACAAGATGCTGCCTGATGGGAGGAACAGGTCTTGAGCTGGAATATGTCTTGTTCCAACTCAACCATCCATCCACTGTAGGGCCTTTGGTGCATTGTTCACCAATTAGGGCTGCAGTTTTCTCATCTATAAAATGAGTGTGTTGGCCTGTGTTGGTGGCTTTCTACCCTTTATTCCCATGCAACGCATTTCTCAACACTCACATAATAATAACAGTCAGAGATCTGCCCTTGTTGTGCGCTTCCTTTGGAGAGAGGTCATCTTCCTCATATTTCTTTCATAAGGGCACTGAACCATTCACCGCATCACCTAATCACCTCCTGAAGCCCATGATCTCTGCACATTGGTGATTAGGCTTCAACATATGAATTTGGGGGGAATACTAACATGCAGTTCACAGCATAGTCAGAAAGCTGGTAAGTAACACTGTGTGATTCATCAGACTTGTCTGTCTATCCTCAGAGGCTCAGACCCTTTGACACTGTGCCAACCTGCTATGTCAAAATTTTAGAAGGTTGCTCATGATGTAATTGGCCAGTGTTTCCCAATTGTTAAAAACCCAGTGCTTCTTTTTGTTAGATGTAGAAATATTACACAGGGCCTACCCCCTGACCCAAGATTCTTACGCGTCCCCCTAAAGTGGAGTGCTGACTTCCTGAGATTCATTGGGCAAAGCATCTCTAATGTCTGTTTTAAAGCTAATAATTCAATGAGAGTGTTTGTATAATGCACACAGCCCTTGTTGATACATGGTGGGTCTTCAATATCTGGCAGTTTTCATGGCCTTTGTTGGCTGCCTCCTCAGCATCTATTTCTTCCTTCCCTCTTCTGAAAAGGACCCCCTATCTCCCATTTGTTCTTTCAGTGTGTATTTAACCCACTCCCACCTCAGGAGTGGACCCTCATGGGCTAAAACTAATCATGTGATCTTACTCACATTCGTACCTCACATTCTTCCAGTTATTTATTAATGGATGGGCATGTGATCCAAACTGGTCAACTGGAGAAAAATCCCAGAACTTTGTTCAAAATCTCACATTGCAATGAGAGTGACTATTGCTGTCACCAGGCATATGATAAGATCTCTAAAGGAAAGATCTGGAAAACATTAAGTGGGACAATTTTTACTCAAGTATAAGGCAATGAACCCGTGAGGAAATAATATGGGTCTTGCAAACCAAACAGGAAAGAATGATTTGGGTGACTGCCTTTTCCCTCTGTGTGTCTGCCTTTGCCCTCTGGACCTCCTGACAGCTGAGCCCACTGGTTCCCTCACCTATAGGTGCAGTCCTCATCTCCCCCAAAGATGTCAGGCCAGTCTGAGCTGAAGCAGGAAATATTTAAGAGGCCTCAGATCCTCTTACTCCAGTGGGGAGTGTGGGGTTGGAGTGAGGGGCAATGCTCACTCATCACTCTTGGGCTACTTTCTGGTTTAAATTAGGTAGGGCCAGAGCTCACCCAGAACCACTGAAATGTTCCCAGACTTCCCAATTCCTTTCCTCTGGAGACACTAGTTTCCCGTCCATAGTTTATACTGTCCCCATCACTGCACTGTACAATGAGGCTTCAGCTTGGAGCTCCTCTGAAACAAATTGCCTGAGGCCCTGATCCTGAAGTGTGCCAAGTGCTTGTTGCACAGGGACTCAGCTCCTGATGGTAGACGCCTGTCTGGATGGCAGCAGCCTCCTGCCAATGCTTCTGGAACACTCCTGATGATTGACCTAAGACTGGACATTGCTCTGCCCTGAGTTGTTATATTCTCCCCTCCCCCATCTCTGTACCCCAACACCTGTAGTTCCAGACTTCTGCACCCCCCATTCCTGGCCCCTATATCTCACTGTGGACAAACACACACACACTTCCCTGTGGTGGCGGTGGTGGCAACAGGTATAACCTGCCTAGGATGCCCTGAGATGGGGGTGGGGTCCAGGCATCACTAGGCAAGCTTGGGGGCCTGGCACAGGAAGAAGAAATGCTTTTGAAAAGAGGTGATAGATGCTGGTTGGGGAGCCAGGGTGGGCAACGTGGCAGCCAGTCTGAGCGGACAACAATTTTTCCTGTTCCCTTGGCTTCAAGATGACAGTCTTGAAACATGGCCTGACACAGTGGCTGGTCAGCTTGAGTGCTTTTATTTCTTATTCCCAATCAACAATTGTAGCACTTTTATTAGCAATCAGTGTTCTGACAGCAGTCCTGGCTCGAGAGGCCCAGCGGTAAGTGGGAGGGGTCAGCTCTCCCGTAGCCAATTGGCTGAGGTGAGGGGAGGAGGAGGCGGAATAATAAGGAACATTATTCCCTTCCAGGAGGCAGAAGGGAGCCAAGGCCTGTGGGGCTGCTGGGTTGGGAAGCTGGACAGGGGCTTGGCGAGGGGGTGGGGCTGGAGAGACTGCAGCAGTCCCTGAGTCTCTCTCGGGTGTCTGCAGTAGGGTGATGTTCCTAGAATGATTCCTGTTCTTTCCCCCAAAATAGACGAAGGAAAATGGACATGTTCTGATCTGAGACAACAAAAGCCTGTTCATGTTATTTGAAATGGAAAATCTAAAGGGTGAAGTGGGCATAATCCCCCTGAAGGGGTGTGGGGTCCAGGCTGTGGCCTAAATCCTTAATGGGTCTGTGAACTTATTTTTGGCGTAAATGGATCCTTAATTCTGGTTATGGCCCAAAAATGATGACTTGGGTTGGGGTCTGAGCAGGAATTCCATTTTCTCTTTTGTTGTAGAGCTGTTTAAAGAATGAACTTGGGGTCAGACCCATCTGTGTCTGAAGCCTGGCTTTGTCCCTCACCCACTGAGTGGCCCTGCCAAAATAACCTCTCTCACTCCGAGCATCTTTCTTAAGGAAATGGGAGATTAAATGAGATCCAGGGGTAAGATGCCAGAAGAGCCCTGTGCATCCAAGCTTCGGAGACTGGCAGAGTTCAACACCCTGCTCTACTACTGGCGGTATGACCTTGGGCAAGTCACTAAGTTGCTTAATCTCTAGGCCTCTGTTTCCTCATCTGTAAAATGGGGCTGACAATAGTAGTACCTCCCTCCTAGGATCCTTGGATGGGCTAAATGTCCATGAAGCACATAGAATAGTGACTCACAGTAAGCTCTGAGTTTAGCTAATTAGTAATTCCCTAACATCATGCCTAGTATAGCAGATATATGGTGGTAGTAACAGCAGCCATGACATCATTGTCTCAGATATTATTATCTAGGCTTGGCATCAAAAGGCAGAGGTCATCTGTCCTCATTATAATGTTCTAGTGGCTGCCCCTGCCCCAGAACCTCACACACATCACTGGCTGTTAGAAAGGTGGGGGAGAGCTTTTTTTTTTTTTAAAATACAGATTCTCAGGTTCCATGGCAGATCTACTGAGTCAGAATCTGCATTTTAACAAGATCTCCCAGTGATTGTGTAGACATTAAATCTTGTCAAGCACTGAACTGGAGGACCTCAAAGGGAAGGCTCATACTCATCAGTTTCTGCACTCCCTGTAGGGCGGTGCCTGTCTATGAGCTTCCACGGCACCTTCCACACAGACTGATCCCACTCCCTCATAACATTGTCCATGTACTTGGCCATCTCACCTAAAAACCTGTGGGCAACTGGGGGCAAATTTGTCTCTGTCACCACTAGATACTGTAGAGGGCGTTAGTTAAGTACACTGCCTTTCAAGCCAGACTGTGTGTCCCAGTCCCAGCTCTGCCACCTCCTAGATGTGTGACCTTGGGTGAGTTATTTTACCTCTCTATGCCTTGGTTTTTTTATGCATAACAATTGAAAAATACTAGTCTATGTCTCTTAGGATGGTTCTGAGGATTAAAAGATTAAATGAGTGTCAGGCATGTGGTCAGTGTTCAACGAGAGCTTGCTCCACTGTTGTTGTTGCGGTAACCCTAGTACCCAGCCTGGGGCCAGGCACACAGTAGACACTCAATAAAACATTTACTGAAGGAACGAATGATCTCAGCTGGGTGCACATTAATGTGTTTCATATCCTTGACATTGGCAAAGCTAAGATATTGGACATTGAACTCTGCCACAGCTGTGTGACTTGAATTCCCCAGGGAAGATGAATGGCTGGGAGCTGACTCTTGGAGTCCTCTAAAAAATAACCTGCTGAATATGCAGGAACACATTGTCTTATGTCATCAGGGCCAGGTGAAGAGAAGAACAGCATTTAAAAATTATATAGTGATATGGTTGAAAAAGGCAGCCCTTTCTTTAGAGTCTAGTAAGCATGATCCAGGAAAAACAAACACTGCTCATTTATATTTAAGGAGAAAGCAGAGGCACAGGTTTGACCCAGCTTGAAATTGTCCTCTTGCTCTTGAACAAGATATTGCGCTTTCCAAAGATGGTCCGGCTCAACAATCTGAGCTGGGAAATGAGAGGATCTCTGTACGGAGTCCTTGGCTTCTATTTCCACTTCCTTTTCTTGAGGTGATTGGAAACACTGATTCTGTGCTGTTCCAGGCAGCTCAGCCATCAGGGAAGAGCACACAGCATGTTAGAAATGGTAGAGAACGTTTGAGGCGCACCATTTCGGGGCAAAGTCACTGGCTGCAAAGGAACAGAGAAATCGTCTTACGGTGCGGGGAGGCACATGCATGGGCATCTAAGCCAGCTACTTCCCGCCTCTTTCATCTCATGGCACACATAAACTAACTACTAAAATTCTACGGCACATCAAAAAATGTTAGATATCTTTGCCAACATGACAAAAATAGGTATGATTTTGGTTCATTCACACTGGATGACTGTTGTGTTCGCTGTTGTCATTTTTTTGACAATTGAAGGGAAAAGAGGTCAGTGCCCCTGACTATAGTCAAATATAGCATGTTTTAAAAATTCTTGTGGCACACCAGTTGGAAATCACTGGCTTATGCTCTTGAATTGTCCTTGCAAGCGCAGACCTCCCTGTTCTTCCTAACATGAGACAATGGCCATCCTCGGGTGGGTTTCTTGCTGTGTCCTCTATCTGGTTGTGAGAATGTTGAAGATAATTATTCTCTCTTATTCAGCACCATGTTCCCAGAGCCCTGGATGGGCCTGACACTTAGTAGGCGTCAGTAAGTGTTGACGTGAATCGCATTTAGCAAGGATCTGCAGCCCTGAGGAGAGGGGATACTACTTGGAAACCATTGTGGGCTACATTGAAGGGCAGGGACTTGAAGTGGGGTTCCAGAGTATCAACAATAAGAGTGACCAACTCGTGAGAGCCTCTGCGTGCCAGCCTCTGAGCTAGGTCTATGACACACATGCCCTCGTCCCTACTTTACATATGAGGAAACCGAAGCCTCCGTCTGAGAAGCTGAGTAATTTGCTCAAGTTCCAACAACTCAAAACATGGTGGAATCAAAGGAATGCGCGTCTTTTTCCATTTCCCTCATTTACTCTGCTAATGATAGTTCTTACACTGTAGACTAGAAATTAAAGTTGAGGCAACCTCACTTGAGAGGGCAGAATCCTGGGTTTGGATGCCTGGAAGTCAGCCGCGGGTAGAAGGAGCAGTCTGGCTGCAGAGCTCCAGGAGTTGGGAGGGAGCCCTGAACAGAGGACATGAGCTCAATGGGAGAACTTTCCAATAATGAAAGTGGGTCCACAATGGAAGTGGTGGGTGTTATTGAATAACTTAAAAAAGTGTGTTTTAGGGGACTCCAGACCTGTCACGTCCCTGAAAAAAAGTATGGGGAAGGTGGAAATTCTGATACCAAATAGTCTGAGAAGCTGCACCCAGTGTTCAATATCTACTCTCGACAGTTCACAAAATACACTGGATCTCTCTGTCCTGCAGGAGAAATGGTTGTTTGATTTTCTTGAATCCCACGTCTCTTACATTTATTTGACTAGTGAATTTCTTTTCAGTAACATTTTTTTAACATTCCATGGAACTACTCTTCCCTTGAACATGTGCGAGAAACTCAGCTGTAGAACGTTGGCCTAGAACATGCCCTCTGTGCTCCTTCTCGCCCTGCAGTCAAGTGAGTGTGACTAGAACTCAGTGACAGAAAGTTCCGCTTAGACAATTTGAAACAGTTTCCCGAATTGGGCAAATAACCTCATCTGAATGGCCGCAGTGACAAGCTCGCAGGAGGAGTGTGGCAGAGGAAGCGCTGTGTGCCTGGCTGCATGTGGGTACCACTTCACCTCCCAGCTAGGTGGTGCTCATAGCTATGTTTTCCTTGGGTTTTTGAATTTTTCATCCCTCCAGTAAGTCTTAAGCCATAGATAAAGTCTACATCCATGTTTCACCCAAAATAACATAACAGTAACACAAAAAGATTAATTCTTTTGGGAAAAATAGAGGGGAAAAATGGCCTCAGCTTAAAGACAAGTCAACACCGAAGACTTGTACACAGGGATTTCTTCTGCACCACACTCCACACTGACATGTGAGCATGTGTGCAGTGCTCTAGCACATACATGTCTGTGCATGTGTCACGACACGCTCCCACTGCCATATCCACAAGTGTGACCCTCACCTCTAAGGACCACTCGTAATGCCCCTCGTCTCTAAGTCCACTGCATTTTTTAAGACGCACTTTTTCTTAAAAAATGCAGTTTTTCTCTCTGAAGATTTTCTTGACCACCTAGGCACCACTAACTCTTCTCTTCTATGGTCACCTTGGAGAGAATAGCAGCGAGCTATTACTGTAATCATGCTGCATAACAAATACCCCTACCCCTCAAAAAAAAAAACAAAACCTCAGTGGCAAATAACAATAAGCATTTATGACTTGTATCACGTCATCTCTACAGGTTAGCTGGGTTTGGCTGATTTAGGCTGGGCTTTGCTGTGGGTCATGGGTTTAATTCAGATCTGCTTCAAATATCTCTCATACTTCTGATTCCAGGAGGCTACCTTGGGCATGTTTTTCAGGATAGGATTCCTCTTAAGGCTAAGCTTTGAATTATACACTGTTACTTCCCTCCATGTTTCATCAGCCAGAGCCCAAGATCTTTGGGGTGGGGAAGTGCACTTCTCTGATGGAGGTAAAGGGGAAGGGAGACAGCATTTGGTGGACAATGTGTGATATACCAGAGTTTTATAGTCAGGTCCATGATTTAGACACTTGGTTAAGTACCTCTCTACTTTTAGGAATTGTGTCTCTGAGTCGGTTGGAGCTGATAACTTGGAGCTGAGCCTTTCCTCCGACACCTCTGTCTTGCCTTATGTTCCCCACAGCAGTGCTGAAGGAAGGATGTAATAAAATGTGAAGTGCATGGACAGCCTGGTAGACATAGTCATGCATCCTGGCTCTGCTGTGTGCAATAAAGGTGACCCTACCAAGCCTTTTATCGCCTCTGTGTTGGAGTTTGTAAGAGTCATAATTAATCATATTCCTCTCTCTTCGAAGTTCTGAACCAGTTTAGAATTATATATACATGGAAATTTGATGGGGATACAAATATTGACTTTATAACTGGCAAAGCTGAGTTTGAGAACGGCTTGGACTTGAAGCGGAAATTATTTTCTTGAGACCTTCCTCTACATTTGGACACTGGAGCCCACCTGAGGGGAGTACTGGGTCTTCATAGTGACTCTGAGCTACTAGATGCATGAGGAGCTGTGGCCATGAGAGAGGCCAAACCTGGGAGAGTGTACACATTACAGGGACATGGACAATGTGTGTCAGCCTCTTGTCATCCTAAAAACCATGACAGTCTCTTCTCTACCCACATGAAGGAGGGCATGAAAGGTGGAAGGAAAGATGGAATCATCTCCCCTCCTTCCACCCTCTTCTAAGAGAGAAGCCATTTCTTTTACGAGAGATGGAGAGAAGGGAAGAATGGATCCTAGGACCTGATATTATATAGATGGGGCCATGACTGAGTCAGAAGGCACAGGTCTCTCTATGTCACTTGCTACAGATGGGCCATAAGGCCGTTTCTAACATGTCTGGAGCAGCTCTCCCTTGCTGCCAAGTCCACATGGGGAAGATCCTAACTCCATCCCAAATCCTAACCACTGTCTTCACTCATTTCCAAATGAACAAAGAAGCCACCCGTGTTTGGGCGGGTTCATCTGCACGTGCTCACCACCTTCTGGGATGGAGCCTACTTGGGGTAGGAGACTTGAATTCATTGTGCAGAACAGATACTGTCTTATGCTCTTCCCTCTTATCTTGGGTGCTAGTTTGTTCTGCAGCCTATCAGAAGTTAGAAATAAAGCGTGGTGACCAATCAGAGATGAAAAAGGGTATGGCTAGGATGGAAGTAAATTTTAGAGGTTACAAAAAGCTGCACACTTGGTGGGGGGCTTACACTCATTCCTCTAGAGCAAGACACTGAGTGAGGTAGAGCTGAAGGGAGGTACTGCAGAAAGGAGTTTGTATTCTTAAAGACCTTGGTGTCGTTATTTACAGTGTCACATCTGATCTTCCCAGCAACCTCAGGTTTAGTGGTTAAGAACACAGAATCTGGAGCTGGCTTCCAGGCTTCTTCATATACCAGTCATATGACCTTGAAAAAGTCTCCCTGTCCCAGTTGCCTCATTTGAAGAATGGTGGTATTATACATATTAAGGGAGGATATTAACAATGCCTCTCACATAGTGCTGCTGTGAGGTTAAAGTGACTTAATGCACATGGTGGGCAGCTTCTGAGGTGGCCCCCTATGATCCCTGCCTCTGGATGTTCATGCCCCTGTGTAATCCTCTCCTGAGTGTGGGCTGGACCTAGTGACTTGATTCTAATGAGAGAATACAGTAAAATTGATAGGGTGTCACTCAAGATTAGGGTACAAGAGACTGATTTTTATCTTATGTACCTTCTTTCACTCTCACTACTTCTGTTGGAAGCCAACTGCATGTGTGAGCTACCCAATGGAGAAGCTCCCCCAGGAAGGAACAGAGGGTGGCTTCCACTGAATAGCTAGCTGGAAACGAGGCCCTCCACCCAACAGCCCACGAGCACCTGAATCCTGCCAATAGCCATGTGAGGGAGCTTGGAAGCAATCACCCTCCAGCTGAGCCTTGAGATGACTGCAGGCTCACCTGACACGTTAACCATGGCCTGTGTGAGAGTAAGGATCTGGCTAAGTCATGCCCTTGCTCCTGACCCACAGAGACGGTGAGATAATAAATGTTTGTGGTTTTAAGCCACTTAGTTTTGTAATTTGTTAGACAGCAATACATAACTAATATAATATATGTACAATTCTTAGAATAGTACTTAGTGCATAGTAAACCCTCAATAGATATTAACTATCTTTATCATTAATAGCTCTATTTCACAGATGAGAAGAGTGAGGCTCAGAAAGAGGTAAGTTGACCAGACTTACACAATTAATATATAGTAGAGAAGGATCTCTACCCCGTTCTATCTGATTCCAAAGCCAGTGCTCTTACAGCATTACAATGTGGAAGGAGGTCCAGCTCTGAGGGTCCCTAGCAGGAGCTATGGAAAAAGACAAGGAGGATTTCCATGAGAAAGCTTGAAGAGGAGAATAATGCTAAGGCTGCAGAGGGCCCAGCTCTGGATTGTGGAGAGACACAGCCAGCCCTTCAGAGGTCTTTACATGGGGGAGAAGAACTAACTCCTGCACCCAGACTTAGCTAGGGGCTAGGCCTTTCCAGAACATGAGAAAACCAACACAAGATTAAATCTGTCCTAAGGATTTATTAGACCCTGTGGACTGAGGGATAGAGCTCCAGTCATTCTTTGCCTTCTCTCATTCCCTCCAGGAGCTCAGGAACTCAGTACCTGAGATAAGCCCCACCCAGACAAGTCCCATCTGGGCAAAGATCATTCTCATTATTACCTTGTCATGGTACTGACAGTGATGATGAATGATCTTAGACAGTTAGAGGAGTGGTCATGACCACTTGGGACAGCATGTTCTCTGAGCACAGTGCATGCTGGGGACATCAGCAAGATCCCTAAGGATGTGTGAGCAGTAAACGCAGAGAGCCCAGGGAAGCAGGTAGGACAGCTGAGATCTGAGGGTGTGGGCATGAGGAAGGGTGCAGATTCAAGCTTTGCCACACAGATACCCAATGAATCACACAGATACATGCAGACATACCGACACCTGTATTAATATAAGTATACTCCCAGACACACAGCCACACCTATAGAAAAACACACACTCTCAGCTATTCAGAGAGAAAAGCAAAAATGCTCAGAGAAATGCTGAATGTGAGAGAGGAACATTTACACCCCATAACTCATGTTTCCGCGGAGGGGCACACATTTTTATTGCAACATCCAGGAAAGAAAAGCACGGAAGGAACTCCTACTGCTTTTGTCCTTTCCCTCATGGGGTGGGTGGAGAAGTGCCTTATCTGATTGGTGAGTTTGGAAGAAGAATAGAGCGTGCTCAGCTTAGCCCCTCCTAGGTCATCTCTGTCTTGTGCTCTGGTCTCTGGAAGAGACCAAACAACATTCTGACCAGTTTTGGGATATTGAACAAACCTCCCAGGGCTGACTATTGTCTCTCTGTGGAGTTGTCTGGTGTGACTGGTGCTGAGTGAGTGTGTCTGTCTAATTCAATGGTGAAGGATTTGCCAACCCATTTGGCTACAGATCTAGAGCCACATTCTCTACTTGACTTTACCTTGTGGAGTTGATGTTGGGATCTTCACCTTTGTCTCCTGGGTCTTGCTGATTTTAAAATCAGGTTTCTCGAGTCCCAACACCAAACACTGTCACTGAGAAAAAAACAGAGACATGGACAGATGTTGAAAGACACAAGCATGGGGACATAGATGAGGCGGTACATTAGCTCTCCTGGGTGGAAGGAAGGCCTTAGAAGAACAGTCTCAACCCTGGCTGGGCATTAAAACCACATGAGAGGATTTAGGAATGTGTACCAATAGCTGGGTCCCACCCTAGACAAACTGAATCAGAATCTGCTGGGCTAGGGACTGGAAAATGGTGATTTTTAAAGATCTGCAGTAATTCTAACAGGCATCTGCCCCACCTCCCAACACGCAAAGGCTACACATATTTTTTTCCCTCCACTAAGGACCTTTGTGGTCCTCACATTCTAATCTGCCGGCCACAGGCCTCTCTCTGACATCACTTGCTCCAAGTTACCGTTCCAACTGTCCCTTTCAAAGACATTCTGGAGATTCTGGTAACTGTTCAGGGCTGTTTACTATGCAAGAAATTGCAATTGCCTGTGGCAGCTGCTATCCAACTCCTGTAACTCTTCTGAGGGACCATGAGGGTTTTCTCATCACTCTTCAAACAGAGGTCTCCTCACCTGCGAGGAGCACATGTGGATGCTCAGGAACATTTAAGGCATTTTGCCTTTGGCTTCAGCCCTGCTTCCCACTGTGTGTCTGCTTTGCCAGCCCCTGGCAGTGCAGGGCCACAGGCTGCCGAACAGAAGGCAGGCCCCCATGACAGTGCTCCGGCTGACACGGCTCTTCCTGCGGACTGCGGTTCTTCCCTTGCAATGGATGGAAGCCAGACTCCTCCACGGGCAACAGAGGGTGAGGCCAGTCTCGTGGCTGCAAAATGGGAGCTTTAATGTCACTGGACCTAGAGCTGCCCAGATTTCTCTTCTGCCTCTCTATTCATCAGAGGAAGCCATTGGCCTTCTAACCAGGAACTTGGCCTTCTCCATCTTCCCCTTGTTCTGGGTCCAGCATTCTCAACTTGCTGTTCATCAGAATCACTGGGAAGGCTCATTAAAATACAGATTGCTAGGCCCCACCTCCAGAGTTTCTTATTAGTAGGTCTGGAATGGACCTGGGAATCTGCATTTGTGACAAGTGCCCAGGTAATGCTGGAGCTGCTGGGTCAGGGAACACACTTTAAAAACAGCTGTTCTGGGCTGCCTCTGTTCTCACTCTTGAGTCAGCTTGGTGTTTTTTTTTTTTTCTCCTGTCACTTGTGGATGTATGGCACAGGTGGAAGGGACTTAGGTAACTTCAACTATAATGACACTTAGGATCGAGCTCCTTTTTCCTGACCCCTTCCTATAAGCCAGACACCATGCTGAGTGTTTGACATGCATCATCCCACAGAAAACTGAGGTTAGGTAACTGACCCAAGGTAACATCACAGAGAGTTACCAAGTAGTTGTGCTGGGACTGGAACCCAAGCTAATCATGATCTTAAAATATTGTATCATTCCTTTATACATAACTAATATATTTAACAAAAATATATTAAATGTCTTCTGTATTATTGGCATTCTTCTAAGTCCAACTGATACAGCAATGACCAAGGCAGAGCAGACAGCTGCTCTCATGGAGCTTAAACTCAACAGGGAAAGAGAGAGAGAATAGCTACTAAAAAAAAATAGCACTTGAATTTGGGTCAGCTGCTCCTCTGTGGTCCACAGCGAGGGAGGTCCTGGCTCAGAGTGTTGTTGGGGTTTGGGGAGTTGCTCCTGGTGGGGGAGCAGGCAGTGTGGTCCTCCATGCCTCTTCTCTGCTCCCAGCTGAGCGAGGCCAGGGCAAAGGTGCCCATGGTTCCTGGAAGCAGGGCAGAGCCTGGGCAAGCACGGCCTGGAATTAGAAGTTATCACCCCATCTCCCGCTCAGAGAGCCACTGGGTTCCCTCGAGACTAAGGATACTTTGTCCTTTGGTAGGTGGTAGCCCTGGTCGTGGAGACTGGCCAGGTCTGGGAAAAGTTTGTCTGATCCTCCCTGTGTGAAGGGAAATGGCTTATTGAGCTGCCTCACTGAACTCATTCACAGGGTGAGCCGGTGAGGGGGCCTGACATGTAGCTTGTTTTAGAAAGCAGCCATCAGCCTAATCTTCATACAACTCGAACTGGATACCCATGCAGATGGTGTGCTAACTGTTTCCCATTACACATGCCATCATCACAGCCACCATCTCTCTCTCCCCTTCTCTCCTCCTCTCTCCTACACACGTGTCCTCAAACTTCGAGTGCATTGTCAATTTCGCTCGGTGTCAAGGAGTCTGCTGCTCAGGGGCCTCATGAAGGCTCTGAATGGATCTTAGAAATCTTAATTTTTACAGCACCCAGCAGAGGGCCTGACACTTAGTTTTCAGTAAAGGTTGGATGGATAGGTAGGTGAGTGAGTGTAAAAGTGAGGGACTCCCTGCCCCTCTGCCTATCCCTGCTGGTCCCACAGCAGCTCAGCTGCAGACACTAAAAACCTCCAACACTCAGTTTCAGCCTCCTGACTCAGCCAGGATGCTTGCAAGGAGCCCAGTTACATGCTCAGTGGGATCTGGGGTGTGCTCTGCTGTTCCAGAGCAGTTATCTGAAAGGGGAAAGAGTGGCTGGTCCTGAGTCCCCCGGAGCCCTGAGATGCTCCTCCTCTCCTCATCCACTGTCCTTCCTTCCCCCAGCTAAGCCCTTTCTATATGATCACATGCGTACCTCCATTTCCCAGTTGTCCACCAGTGCCCCTCATGGACTGGAGCTTGCCTTGAATTTTCACCTACTTTTCCAGGACCCTTCCACCCTGCCTGGTTCTCTCAGGGTTGAGCCCTACCCCCTGCAATTCCAGCTGTTGGCTGGCTGGATCCGGGGTTCCAGCCCTTCCTTTCTGCTCACATTGGATTCGTCATATGTAACACCTCCAGCTCAAGTCTGCTACGCTTCTCTACATCCTGGCATTGGGTCTGACTGTCACCCTTTACCTGCCAAGTTAGGCACCCAAGATACAGCTCCATGTGACCCAGCTTCTCCCCTCCCCTTAGTGATACCTGAAGCATCAACCTCCCTGGGTATGGAGTCTACCCAGGTCAGGATGCCCTCTTATTTCCTTCAGTCTCTTTCAGGAGTCTCCCTCTGAGCCTGGGAGGGTTGATGATCATCTTCCCCCTTTCTGCTCACTCTGGGCCAAGCCTTTTGCCTGCTGCCCTGGTGCTCTATCCTTCGGGGCTGTAAACTATCTCTCCTACCCCTTCCCTCCTGCCCTCCCATGGCAACTTCCCAACAGACCCCTGAGGGCCCCCCTGTGTGATAGTCCATTTCAGACGAGAATCCCATTTCCCCAATGTTTAATGTATTCTACTAATCTGCTCACAGGTGCCTTGGGCAATCCCAGTGAGAAAACTTGCTTTAAATATTTAAAGGAGCAGTTAATGTGTGAGTTAACAGCTGAATTTCTGTTGTCATACTACTAGGGTTTAAATCCTGCCTCTGCCACTTTCTAGTTGTATAGCTTAAGACAAGGTACTGAATCTCACTGGGGATCCATGTCTTCATCTGTAAAATGGGGATAATAACTGTACCTGTTCTCAGGGCTTTTGTGAGAATAAAATGAGTCAATATATATACAATGCTACAAAGAAGATCTAGCGCCTAATGAGCACTCTACCAATTCTAGCTATTATATAAATATTATACCTGCTGACTGTGCTCGAGCTATTCATTCATTCATTCATTCATTCATTTAAGATATAGTTATTAAGAACCTACTATGTGTCAGGCCCTATGAAGCAATCAAAGGTGAATGAGATATGCCCTGGAGCTCCCAGTATGTAAAGAAGCAGTCCTGGGCCACATGAGAGGGGTGAGTGTGCACGTGTGTGACCGGAGCTGACAGGGCAGGTGCGGAGGCCCACCTGGAGGCTTGCGCAGAGGGTTGCTGCCTGGGGTTGTGCTTGGAGGTCTTAGTTACACCCTGTCCTTGAGCACACATGAAGGTACTGAGTCCCCTGGGCCTTGTGACAGGCAACCAGCCTGGACAGGTAAGTGCCTCTCAACTGTGGACATGAAGCACTGTCCCCAGAGCTTCAGGATTCACAGGCCCCAACACGTCATGGTGCCTCAAGCAACAGGACATCCTGACCGGCAGGGGCCTGTGGGTGTGGCAGTGGGAGTGTGGGGATGGAGCCTCCTGGGTCGGTGAGCACCTGGTGAGGGGTCTCTGCTCTCCCAGGATGGGCATCTTTCCTCTCCGAGGTTTTCTTTTGATGGGCACAAACTTGTCCTTCTCCCCGCCCTCACCTTCCCTGCTGCCACGTCTCCATTCTGTTCATGGTTTAAGTCAGATTCTTTTGTGGACTTTGCCTTTCCTTGGCCATTTTTCTGCCTTCTGAGCCAGCCCACTTCTGTTTCATCCGCACAGCACCCCCACCCCAGTCCCCATAACCAGTTGGTTCATCACCAAAGGCTCCCAGGAGAGACTTGGAGAGTTCACTGTACACTGGGGCTGATTCCACTTGCCCACAAAACTGTCTTAGCTACCAGTGGTAAATTTCTCCCTCCACTTCTCAAGAAGCTATGGGATGTTAGACCACCCAAATAAACCCAGCGGACAGTAAGCAAATATCTCAACAGACAGCTCGTAAACACCTGAGGACTTCATTATTCTGAGATGCCCCTAAGAGAAACCAGACACCTGGTAGGAAACAATAAAAGCCTGCAATAGCCCATTGTCAGCAAATCAAGCCCACCGTCAAAAATAGACCACCCTTGCCTTAGCCAGGTGGCTCAGTTGGTTGGAGAGCTACCTGGTTCCCCCAAAGCCTGCAGGTTCGATTCTTGGTCAGGACACACACCTAGGTTGCAGGTTCAATCCCTGGACAGGGTGTATATGGGAAGCAATCAATCGATGTTTCTTTCTCCTCTCTCAAATCTATAAACATGTCCTTGAGTGAGGATTTATAAGGTGGCAGCTTTTTAAAAAGAATGAAAGGGGCTTTTCTTTGTGTGAGGAAAGCTGGGTCCATCTGGAAACTGAGGGCCAGGATGCAGAGGAGAGGAGTGTTGAAGATGCATGAGTTAGGGTAGACTAACAACGGAGGGTGGGCCCCAGGGTGCCCGTGCTGGAGGCCAGCTCCTGAGAGGGGGAGGGAGGGCAGGCCACTACTCTAGTACGAAGCCCTGTTTATGAAGGGCTCACGGTGTCCCAGACAGCATGCTGAGAACTTCACACAGATTGTGTCCTTTCACGCCTCAGACACGCACTGTCATGTCCTCATTTTCCAAATGAAAAATCTGAATGTCAAGGAGGTTAAGTGAGTTCCTCAAGGTTCCAAAACTAAAAGAAACGACACAGCTGGGACTTCAGAGTTCACATTCCCAACACTGTTTTATAATTGTTTACATGGCGTGCTTCATACATAGAAATAATAAGCATCACTTACATTACTTAGTACACACCCTGTGCTAGCCACTGTTTTCTGCAGATGTTAACTCCTCGTTTACTCCTCAGCAGCTCTGTGAGGAGTGGAAGATACTGCTGCTATTCCATTTTGCACATTCAGTGAATCACTTAAGGTCACACAGCAAGTAAGTGGCGGAACCTGCTGCTGGCCCTGAAGGACTGACCCATTCTCCACTCCCTTCCCTTCCATTTGACAAGAGAGCATGGGGTGAAGATGGGGACCGATACGGGGAGTTCTCAGTAGTGGCCTTGATATTTCCTTGAAGACAAAAGTAAGAGCATCTGTGGGAGATGGGTGTGGGGTTGGAGCGGTAGACTTGGTGTTGGCAGTGGTAAGACTTCAGAAGCATAGAAGAGGTATGAATAATCCACCCCGGGCAGTGCTAACGGGCAAAACAAAGAGTGGGCAGCAAGGCAGACCCAGCTGAAATTGTCCGATCACAGCCTGAAGTTCCCGTCAAAGTCCTCAATGGAGAGCTCAGACGAGATGACACCCATGGGCTTGAGCTGGGTGCCCGGGGCTGGAGCTCTTGTGGTCCTGAGTCTCAGACACTGAGAGCTCAAGAGCCTCCTGGGGACCCCATGTCAGCTTTGAGAAGATTTGATGGATAAAAGAGGCTCTGCACTGAGAAGAGGCCTGCCGTGGACTGAATGGCCATGTGTTGAAGTCCTAAGTCCCAGTGGGATGGTATTTGGAGGTGTGACCTTTTGGAGGTAACTGAGTCAGAAGGAATAAGCCCTCATGATTGGGATTAGTGCACTTATAAGAAGAGACATGAGACAGATGATGTCTCTCACCATGGAGAGTACAATGAGAAGTCAGCAGTCTGCAAACCAAGAAGAAGGTGCCTACTAGAATCCACCCATCATGGGCATCTTCATCTTGGGCTTCTAGTCTTCAGAACTTTAAAAATAAATATTTATTGTTTAAGCCATCCAGTCTATGCTACTTGTTATAGCAGCCTGAGCCGACAAGATCCCATGGAATACAAGAAGCTACTAGTTCAAGAGAGAGAGACCTCCAACAATGTGTTCTTGGGGTCATTGATGGTGGAGCCACTGAGGGGGTGTTTATCTTGGCACATCTGACCATGGTTACATCTAGTCTGACCACCTGGGCATAGGCTTCCAGGAATTTTGAAACTGAATGCTTGGTGTGCTGAGTATGAAGAATTCATGGTCTTTAAACTCTCAGGAGCAAGAACTTAGCCTTCACAAGAGGTTCTTGTGAGAAAGGTCCAGAATTAGTCAGATGATCACAGCACCTCCTCTCATGTACTGCCCTCTCTTTGTCTTGGCTCTTTCTGCAGAGGATGACCTCTGGACCTTGGCCTTGACTGGTGAACCTCTTGGCCTCTTTCTTTTTTTGTCTCTGATGATTTCCTCTCATTGGCTTTGGTGGCTTCATGACCCTGATTCTGGATTAATGAACTGAACCTGGTTCTGAATTGGCCACTTCTGGGCCTGGGCCTCACCCACTATGTCACGGCTCTGCACACTCTTTGCACTTGAAACTCCCTCTGTCAGTGCCCAGTGTCCAGAAAGGTAACAAGCTGCATGGGTTCTAAGAGGGGATCAGGTAAAGCTCGATCCAATAAGACAGCTTGTGGATGTGCTATGAGGATCAATGTAGACAGATGTGAGGAGAGTGATCTTTCCTTCATAACTGTCCCCTAAGGTAAAAGCCTTGGGTTCTTGCTCAGTTCTTGCTAGCTTAGAGGAGAGCAGTGCTCAGTCCCATGCTTGAAAGGAATTTCAGATGTGATAACCGGAGGAAGCTATGCTCAGGAATGTATCTGGAGAGCTCAGAAGACTCATTAAAGCATCATCTTTCTCTGATAAGTTGTTAGTTAAAAGTTTACCTAGAAGGGCTTTTATTGCACTCCACTGAGAATTTCCACCTCCTGCTAGGAGTACATATGGGGAAGGAAGAATTTTATAGATGGTATAAATGGCTAAATATTCTAAACATGTTATTCAAGTCTCACATAATTGTGTTCTTTGAACCTGTAGAGACTCAACCCTTGCTGACTGGGTGGCGATTACAGGGATAATGTTTGGGCAGAAGCGGGGAACAAGCATCGTAATGATAATGATAGTAGTAAAAGGAATAGCAGCAGTAATTTATAAAGTATCTATATGTGAGGCACAGTTTAGCACCTGCAGTAGGCTGAATAAGGGTTCCCCAAAATATCCAATTCCTTTCCTAATCCCTGGGATCTGTGAATGTCACCTTACATGGCAAAAGGGATTTTGCGGATATGACTATTAAGGATCTTAAAATGGGGAGATTATCCCGATTGTCTGGGGATCCCTAAATGTAATCACAAGTGTCAGAAGTCAGGAGATCTAACACAGATGAGGAGAAAGGAGTGTGCCAACAGAAGCAGAGATGGGAGCGATGTGGCCACAAGCCGAGGAATGCCAGCTGCCTCAGAAGCTGGAAAAGGTGATGGGTGGATTCTCTTCTGTGGCCTTCAAAAGAACCCATCTGTGCCAACTCCTTGACTTTAGCCTTGTTGAAGGCTTCTGGACTCCAGGACTGTGAGACAATACATTTCTGTTGTTTTCAGCCACTAATTTTGGGGTAATTAGTTACAGTAGCCATAGGAAACAATTTCAGCACCTTAGCCCATCCAATCCTTATCCATCCTGTGAAGTGGGTACTGTTATGATCTCTATTTATAGATGATGAAACTGTGGCCCTCCAAGGGCTGAATGACTTGCTCAAGGTCTCAGAGCTAGCAAGTAGAACAGCGGGCAGTCATACTTGAGCCCATCTCCTGAGTTCAGGTTCTTCACCACAAGTCTGTGTGCTTTGCAGCTACTACTCAGTATAGGCCACGACAGGCAGCAAGGAAATTGGGCGGCCTTCGTGAAGCTGGGCTAAGACTATATGGAGTCACGACTGAGGCTACTTAGTGGAGGGTCCATGGGCATGGGTGTTGTCACTAAAGAAGTCCCCAGAAGGGAAGAAGGAGGAACAGTTACAGGTGTCCTAACCAGGATGTTGTGAGGGGAGTGGGGAGAAGTGGGTGGGGAGAAGTGGGGGGTGGACAGGGTGGGAGCTCAGTCAGGAGGAAGCAGAGGTATTTGGGGTGCCAGGCAGGGCGTGGCTAGTGGGGAGAGATGCTGCCCATCTGGACTTTGTGACCTCTCTAAAGGGTTAGAAGCATTAAAATCTCAGTGGCCATTTCTGTTATGACTGAGCCAGTGTTAAAACTGTTGTTCCCTGGGAAGCCCATCCTGGGAAGGGGTGAGTGTGTATGTGACTGCAGCCCCTCAAGCCCCCCAAGTCAGACAGGCACAGTGCTTTTCATCTGGAGGGGCCATTGTCTAGCCCCTGCCTGAGGGTGGAAGGAGGCAAGACGATGGGTTCAAGATCTTAGTAAAGGGATTGTGGACAGGGCTCTAGCGTCCAGGGAACTGTAGTGCTGGACCAGTAAAGCAAGGATGAAGTCAGCTGCTTGGGCTGATCCCACCCTGCAGGGCCTGGGAGAGCTGTGACTCACTGGGCAGGCAGATGCCCAGGGCTCATGTCAGGCCACCAGACTCCCCTAACACTGGGCCAAGCCCAACCTGCCAGGGAGGTGCTGGAGCTGAGTTCAGCACCAGCTCACAGAAGGCTGCTGCCATGGACTGGGCAGGGGGAAGGTTGGGGAGGCATGGGCTGGCAGCAGAGTCCCCTCAAAACAAACCCCTGGGTGTGACTATTCAGGACGGTTCAGGGCACTTCTTCTCAAAGTGTGGTCCCCAGACCAGCAGCATCAATATTTCTTGGGAATCTGTGGCAAATATAACTTATTGGGCCCCACCTCACACCTACCGAATCAGAAACATTGGTGTAGGGGCTTAGCAATCTGTTTTAACAAGCCCTCTAAGTGATTCTGATGCCCACTGAAGTTTAAGTTGGTGAATGAATGAACTACCGGCCTAGACCACCAACTAGAATACCATAGGGTTCCCCTAGGAAGATTGGAATTGTAACCTCATCCTTTGCATTTTCTAACCCCACTACCCCCATCCCATGCCACAAATGGCAGATTTCCCAAAGATGTTCACAGCTGTATCCAAAACAATCTTTTGCAGAAAAGGATCCTTTTTTTTTTCTTCTCCTTTTAGGGATGAGAATTCCTATCAGCAGATGAATATCTATTTTCACTGAGGCTTCTGAATTATACAGGACTATGGGAGGAGTTCAGGGAATCTGATGTTAACTAGGCCTTGAAATATAGTTTTTTCCAAATGGATGAATGGTCTTTATTTTAAATAGGAGGCATTTCTGGCCAAATTTGGTGGCTTATTTATGGGAAAACCAGCAAAAATCTGACGTCTAGGAGTCACAATGATTTAAACCCTGTTAATTAATATATTAGCTGAATGACAGGGAGAAAATGGACAGATTCATTCCCTGTGGCAAGGAGGAGAGGGAGCTCCCAGCTGAGAGAGGAATTCACCCTGCGTGTCTGGGTGGCGTCTGGGTGATTAATGGCATCAGACCCCGGTGCCCTCTTTAGTGGCCCAGCCAGTGGTCCCAGGGAACCCTGCTGCCTTGCGCTTGTTTGTGTGTGGCAGCTCCGGAGCAGCAGCGCAGGGGACAGGATGTAGCGGGGAAGCCAGGGAGGAGCCAAGGTGAAAGAAATCATCTCCATGTTCCCTCCCCAGCCGAGCTGCCTGTGGCCTCATGCACCATGAAAAAATGATGACCTGACTTCATTAACGCCTTGTCATCTTTTTCCCTCCTGACAGTTTGAAAAGAGCACTTTCTGAGCAGAATGGGATTCCAGAGGCCTCCGGGGCACGGAAATCACAGACTGAACTTTCAGAAAGAAAAATCCTGCTGCCCAAGTTAAGCAAATGCTGGTTATGCAAATGAAGGGGGTGGAGGAACATTCCCTCTGCCTTTAGGCAGTTCCGGGTGTGGATAGCAGGTGGATGGGTTTAAGTACAGTAAATTCAATCCACGGAAACGCCTTGCCATCAGGCCCCGCCCCTCCCCTGGCCACTTAGTGGAGGGCCCTTGGGCATGGTCACTGGCACAGTGAAGCCCCCAGAAGGGAAAGGGGAAGAGCAGTTATAGGGGGCATATTCAGCAAAAAACGGACTTCTGTCTTGCCTGGCACCGCAGCTTTCTGAACCCTGACCCTATCTTGCATGTTTGGATCTGATTTCCCCCAGCCCACGTGGTTATAGTCAGGGATGTCTACAGAGCACCTAGAAGGCCCTATGGTGACTCCCTGTATGGCGATGCCCCCTTTTACAGACACAGAGTCCGAGGGACAGAGAAGAGAGGTCATTTGTTTAAGGTGACTGTGATGGGATCAGGTCTGGCATTCGGGGCCTTGCTGACTGCCGCTCAAGCTGATTAGTGGCGGATGGGGGTGTGCGGGGGTGGGGTGGTGGGGGACAGAACCCAGATCTCAGCTATATGGCTTGGTGATCTTTTCAGTCATTCATCAACTTAAAAAGGTTTTTCATCTTAACTTCTAAAAGAAATTTCAACAATGCAATATATGCATATGGTTAAAAATAAACCAAACAATAACAAAAGCCTTATAATAAATAAGAGCAGTTCTTGACCTTCCCCACAATCTCCTGAGAGGAGATGATGTTAAACTCTTTTAGGCTAATTTTTTAAATTAACTTTAACTCTGTATTTCCACACGTATGCCTATACCTCTATTTCTTGATTTGTAGGATGGGAAAATGTAGCTTTCCCCCAGCAGCTCTCCCCCCTCACCCCTTAACCCCATCATCTCATGTAGTCCTAGCAATCATTTTTAAATCACTTATTTATTTTTACTTAAATAAGTGATCAGAGTTTACCGTAATTATATTTCCCCTCATGAACAGATTCTGCTTTTCCTTAGAATAATTGCCTACTTATTTCACTTGCATATTTTTCTACATGTATTTTTTAAGTTTTTTTAAAAATCAGTCAGATCTATCATTTACCTTCATTAGTTTCTTAAATAAAAACTCCATCATCTCATTTATTTTATCATTTCCCCCTCTTTATTCCATGGTAAGGAACTCTTTCCAATTACATTCACTTGTACCGATTGATTCGTAGGCCTGTGCACAGCTGCCCTCCAGGGACTTCCCCTGCCCTTGTCCTGGTTGGATCCACCATTTCTCGATCCTTTGCCTTCTTTCTTGGATTACTCCCTACTTTTTCTGGAGCATTCCCTCCAGTAGCTTTTTAAGGAAGGATACATGAAAAGTACTGTTTTGAGCCTTTCATGTCAGAAAATATTTTTATTTTATCCTTACATGATTTCTAGTTTGGCTAAATAAAAAATTCATGGCTGAATTTTGAAAATCATTTTGAAAATGAAAATGATACTCATTTAAGATGTTAAAGCATTCATTGTCTCGTTGTTTGCTAGCTCCCAGTTGTGTTCTTGGGAGATGAAAACCATTCTGGTGAGCTGACCTTTGAATACAGTATTATTTTTTCCTCTTTGGAATCTCTCAGGATATAAAAAGGTATTTCAGAAAAATATCCCTGATGTTCTAAAAATTTACATAAACCTTGAAGTGGGAGATACAGTCTAGTTCCAGGAAATATTATTAAATCAGTTCTTTGCCAATTCCTTTCTCTCCTTCTGTTTCTCCTGTTGGTTATATATTGGACTTCCTGATTGGTTAGGTAAAGATCTAGTGTTTTCTTTCATATTTTCTATCTCTGCCTTTTTGTTATGTTTTGTAATCAATTTTATTATCTTTATCCTCTAAACTTTTATTGAATTGTTTTTCCCCCTTACTGTAAATTTCTCGTAGTTCTTTCTTATTCCCTAGTTCTTCCTTCCTTCCCTCCTTCCTTCCTTCCCTCCTTCTTTCTTTCTTTTGTTTTAAACCCTGTTCTTTGTAAATGGAAGCACTATGTTTTCTTGTGGTTCTGAGTGTATTGAGCTTTGCATTATCTCTATTTTTGTCAGTTGTTTCTTCTTGTTTTGATATGTGTTGTTTTACTTCATCTATTTTATTCTTTCTTTGTTATGCTGGAGTCTTTTCTCAAATGTCTAACAGTACTTGGTCGCCCACTCATGAACCAGACACTAAACAGATGACTGAAATCTCTGTGTGGCTGGGGCAGGAGGATTATCAGCTAGTAGTGTCATGGTGGGTTTCACTGCGGCGTCCTCAGACACTGCACTGGCCTTTTTATTTGGAGAGTCTCAAGTGACAACGCGTGAAGTCTTCCCTTTAGGTCGTGCCGTTCTCCCATACGAACCTTTCTTCTCTTGCTTGGTTGGTATAGACCTGGCCTCTAAAGAGACAAAACCAAGGGGGAAGGTGGAAGCAAGGGAGGGAGGTGGGCTTGAAGAGGATGTCGGGGAGGGGTGGGGAGAAAATACAGACAACTGTAATTGAACAACAATCAAATAATTAAACAAAATAAAGAGTTGGACATGGGGCATGGGAAAGAGCCAAGGGGGTTCAACTTTTCATGTGCAGCTTAAAAATGATTTTAATTGATGTATAATTAAACACCGTAAAATCTAAAAATCTTAGTTGTACATTAGATGATTTTTTATATTTCTACTATCCTGAAAGTTCTTTCTTGTCTTACTCATCTGCAGACTGTTGATTCCTGTTTTCCATCTTATGCCTGGCTCCCAGCCTCCCCTGAATGCCCCTGAATCCTGATCCTCCTCCATTTTCCTTCTCCAAGGAATAAACCTCTTTGCATCCCAGGGTGTAGCCATAATATACGTGAATCTCTGCAGCCCTGAACTTCACCCCAGCTCCATGGTATGCTGTGTCTCCAAGTCCTGTGATGTAATGTGATGACAGAGACTTGACTTTAACTGGCTTAAGCAAAAATATTATTCCATATAACTGGAAGTTCAAAGGTAAGGCATGCTCTGGTGTGGTATGTATCAGTGGCTCCATGACACCATCTAGAATGCAGAGTTTGTCAGGCTTGCTCTCCTCAATATCTGATTCAAACGAGTTGGTTCTCTTCACAACCATAAAATTGTGCCACTAGGAATTCAGCTATGCCTTTGCTACTCAAAGTGTGGTCCTTGGACCAGAGCATAGTATCACTCAAATGCTTGTCATAAGCCCTTTCCCAGATCTATTACTAATCAGAACCTGCATTTTAATAAGATCCCCAAATGATTCATAACAGTTTGAGAAACACTGGTCTATACACTTCCATGTCCACATTCAACTGAAGAAAGCAAGAAAAAAGTATCTCTCTGCTAGTACTTTTTTTCTATTTAACTGGGTCAGCTCAGATCATGAGCCTAAGCCCTGAGTTCATACAAACTGCTTGGACCAATCAAGTTTCATCCGCTAGATCTGGGGGTCAAGTTTTCCCTTGAAGTACGTGCTGCCTGGAAAGGAGTTGGTGCTGTAACAAAGGCAGGATTCTGTTAGGAAGGAGCGTGGTGGCGGAATGAAATGTGGGTGGATAATCCACATAGGCCACTAGTCAGTTCGGGCACTCAGTTTACTGACTTGAACCTCCGCAGCCCTGAGCCCCACACCCGCCCTCCACAGTACGTGGTGCCTCCTCGTCCTGAACTCTCCAGAGGCCCCGGAGCAGAGCGAGTCAGCTTTCTTTCCTCTGCTCCCATCGGTATCCACCTGTAGAAGGACTTTGAGGTGTAGCTTCCTTCTTTCTGATAAAACAGTGACCATGCTTCCATCTGTTTTGCATCTTCTAAAAATTGTTGAAATCTATTATTTTGTTGCTGCTTCTCTGTCTGTTCTTTTTGTCCTTCAAAAATTCCATTATTCTCATTTCAGTGGGGAAGTAGAGGAGATAAACACTGTGGGTAACCCACCATCTACAACCAAAAAAATTCATCATGCCTGGTGTTGATACAGACACTGTACCACCCCACATTTTCTGATTAAAACAAGCAAAAAAAAAAAAAAAGCTCCACAAGAAAAAAGACTGTGGAAAAAATATTTGTGTGTGGCAGGGGGTGGGTATGGAGGGAGGTTGGGGGTTTGGGAGGTTTAGGAAAGGCACAGAGCGACAGAGACACAGACAGAAAGAGAATCAGGAGAACAGGAGAAAGTCTGAAGCTCATGTTGAAGGAAGTACAGATGATAAGCAGAAGAGATGATGTTCTTAAAATTAAGGGTCTAATTGCCTGGAATGAGAAGGTTTGCCAAGCAATCAGGCCTCCCCAGTGCAGCCTCAGCACTGATCCCCACCCTGCAAAAAAACAAACAAACCCAGGCAGAGAGTGGGGCACATCCGTCCCAGACCAGCAGTGTCAGGATCAGAACAAGCAAGGGCGTGGATGACAACGGCTACCTGAGCATGCAGGCATGACTCTGATGCCATGCTGCATGGGTCCTGCCGAGGGAGCCGTCAATCACTGCATTTCAGAGCCAGTGCTCACCTTTCTCCACATCCCTGCCTAGCTTATCTCAAAACCACTCTGCTTGCCGGTTGCCTCAGCAAAAGAGAATGTTTAAATAAGTTGTGATTCTACATGTATAAAGAGGAACAGGATTCATCTATTAGACTGACAATGTCCATATCTATTTGTATGGAAAGATAAACAGAGCATATGGTTGAGGTGGTGGTAGGGAAGCAGGGTTTGAAAAAGCAGGTAGAGTACATTTCTGCTTTTGTCAATGTTTTTTATAACCAGGATGTCTCAGATGTCGCCAGCCTGTGAGTACATATTTCAACTAATTCCATAAATTACAGAAGCCCCAAATATTGTGTGCTGCTTGATTATAGGAACAGAGCCTCTGTTAAAGGATCATCGGGTCCTTTCTGAGAGTGCCCCAGGGTACTATCTGCTCACAGTGCTCTGCTTCTACTCCCCAGCAAGCACCAGGATACAGGTCAAACATCCCGTGCTGTTCTGGGACCCAAGCTGGCACCTCCAGGTTGGCCTCAGCAAGGCCACCGCCACTGTCCTCTTCACCATGGTAACTCAAGCACAGAAGAAGCTCTTCCCTTAGCTGCTCACAACACAGGTAGTGCTAGCCTATGCCTTTTCACTAGATTTGGGGATTGCTGAAGGGAAGTACCATCCAGAGCAAAACTGACAAGTTCTAGCAGAAATGACTGCTTTTAGAGTCTCCAGGACCGAGGCTTACCCTTGGGGTCCCCTAGGAACCATTATTGCTATGCTGCCACCTCTACCATGCTGGGGGCCAAGCCCCGTGCCACCAGAAGTCTTCTGAGATGTCTGTACCTCCGAGGTCCAGCCCACCTGCCACAGGACCTGGTGAGAGGAAGGCAGGGATTCTTGTTCCCCCCTCTGAGGCGCACCTGCCCAGGCCTGGCCTGCTTTCCTGGGGTCATCTTTCCCAGCAGTGGCCGATGGCATACACACTCACTTCTCCCTCAGTGAACTGGGCAGACCCTGTCTAATGGCCTCCAAGTGCACAGCGGCATCTAGAACAATAGTTCAATATCAGTTCATTCCCCCAGAGCTATAGGAGGGAGGTATTTGCTTAATGTTTTGTAACAAAAAGCTCATTCAAAAGGTTTCCCCCAAAGAAACAGCCTGCTCCTAAGGTCTCCATCACTTTCAGGACAAAAAATGTTTATATCAAAGCTTTAACCATTAAAGTCTTTAAAAAAAAACTCCATATGTCCAAAATTTTAGATAGCTGTTTATTTTTATATGTGCATTTAGGTATGGAACATTTACACAAAAAACGTTTTAAAAGAAGAGTTACTTCAGAGTAAACAAATAGTGGAATGCAGAATAATTTTTAAAATTTTCCTTCGGCCTACCTGGTTTTTCATAATAAACATGTATTATTTGTGAAGTTTTTTAAACGTTAAAAAAAAGAGATGATGAAGCACACTGTTCATGTTCCTTCAACCAGACCCTTAATAAATATGCTAAATGCAGCCGATCTGGGCACTGCCTCCCTTTGGCCACGTGCCTCTGAGAGAATCCATCGCCCTTTTCATTTCCCCAACGGTCAAGTTTGCAGACAATTTCAGTCCATTATCAGGTCCCAGCAAATGTGAGTAGCATCAGGAAACGTGTTCTAAACTCTGAGTAGGAAAAGGGCCACTCAGATGGGAGTAGTATTCTGCAACAGTGCCCCAGGCTTTCTTCCCTGCCTTCCAGACACCCCAATCCTTGGAAGAGCCACTGCTGAGGGCCACCAAGCCCTAAGGTGAGGACCAACCCCAGAGAGGCCCAAGTCAGGGAGGCTCAGGGCTGCCACGACATGGGAAGCAAAGCAGAGGTGGTTCGCACGCCAGCGGCAAAGGGTCATGGTGCTCAGATGCTCATGCTGGCCTCTGTCTCCCAGTCTCTTTGTGTGCGAAGGGGGTTGGGGGGGCGGTGAAGGGAGAGTTCAGGAACATATACTCTGCCATTCTCACTGGTGCCTCAGGACCTTGACCCTTTGGGCTCTCACCCCCGCAAAGGTAGCTAGAGAGTAGCTTCCAAGGCCCAGGGCTGGTGTCCAGAGAGGCCTGGACAGCTTCAGCCTGCCAGGCTGCTCTGCTGCCCTTGGCTCTGTGATGTGGGCAGAGCCTGGCGACATTGGATCAACACAGGACGGGATCAGCCAGTTTCCTTGCCCTGGGCTGACCAGGCAATCCAGTCCTGTCTCTGCCAAGCCCTAGGCCATTGCTGGTCTCTCCCCCACCTGCTTGTGTGCTCTTGGTTTGGAATTCAAGTATAGGCTCTTTTTTAATGGATTCTTGCTAATTTGCCTTGCATTAAATTCAGTTCCTCTATTGTTCCATACCTTTTGGGTCCTGTGCAAGAGGAACTATGCTGGGGTAATAAGAACAAATAGCCTAGGTGATACCAGAAAGTAGATGGGTGCTGTTTCCTTGGAGCAGGACCCTGACACAGCCCGGGAGTGGATTTGATGCTCCCCTACCTCTAAGTGGAGGGGTCCTGCTAATAGTGTCTGGGGCAGAGGGGCAGGGCAAGGCTCCAGCCTGAGGGTGTGTGAACTGGACAGGACATCAAGGCAGAAGCTAGTCCTAGAGACTGCTCAATAGGAGTGGTAGTTATGGAAAGAAAAGTGCCTAGGGTGTGTCTAGGAGGTGAGACCCATCCAAGAGCTTGAGGTCTATTCAACTTAGTGAGGCCAGAGTCTCCTGGGATTTTTGTCCCCCAGGATTAAGGCATTAAGAGTGATTCCCATCTCTCTTTCATGGATGGGGATGGGACTCACTTCCTAGTATAGGAGACTATACTCACCTCCAGTATAGTCTCAACCCTATGGATCAGGTAGAGCCGAATCAGCTATTGAGCACTTTCTATGTGCTAGACACTAAGTGCTTCACATTGTTGATGCCCCATTGCTAGCCCCTTAGCCCCTGAAGTCACCATTTCCTTTTCTGGTAACAGCTTTCGTCTGTGAGCACCTGCTCCCTCTCCCTGAAGGTGCTCTCTAGTCAGAGTATGCTGGGCCACAGGGCAGGACTGCGGGGGAGTTGACACCCCTAGGAAAAGCCCTCTGCCAGCCACTGGAAAGGATTAGTAGATAAATACCCAGCTTCTTTGCCCTCGGGTGTGATAACTTTGAGACATGTTCTACAAGTATCCCAGCACTTCCCCAGGGGCTGAGTCCCAGTCTCCCGCTTGTCTAAATTATACTGAATTCCTTCTCTTCCCCACTCTTTTACCTGGAGTCACTTCCCACATAAATCACTTGCTCACAAATCCATTTCTGAGTCTGGCTCAGCAGGGAACTGGTCCCCATCTATGTCTTCACTAGGCCTGCCTGTCAGAACTTCCTAAATCACATTCATTAGAGTTGGCCTCTTTTTTTTTTTAATCCTCACCCAAGGATATGCCTTTATTGATTTTAGGGAGAGAGGAAGAAATAGAAAGGAAGAGAGACAAAGAGACAGAGAGACACAGAGAGAGAGAGAGAGATACTGATGCGAGAGAGAAACATCCATCACTTACCTACCATACGTGCCCCGACTAGGGATTGAACCCGCAGTGTAGGTATGTATCTTGATCAGGAATCAAACCAATAACTTTTTGGTGTATGGGATTATGTTCCAACCAACTGAGCCACCGGGCCAGGGTTAGAGTTGGCCTTTTTCTTTCCAGGAGCATGCTTGGGGTGTGGAACAACGGAAGGGCACAGCTTCTGGGGACCTGTCAGCTCCATCCTGAGCTGAAAGGAACAATGGAACATTGTGCTGTCAGAGAGAGCTGCTGCTTTACTCCTCAGAAGACAGGTGCAAAAGCGTGGCTGTCTTTTCTCGTCTCTTAGAAATGCCAATTCACATCTGATTGTGGTAGTCTGTGAAAGATGTGGAGAGGGGCGGGTGTAAAGGGCTCTGCCATGGAGCAATTTGGGAACATCATGCTGCCTCCCTACTGTACGCAATTTGACCAGGAGCTCAGAACGACAAAACCCAAAAGGCAGTGGAGTTGGCCTTCCAATTCTAACAGGAGCTATGGCGTAATGAAGAAGGAATTATAGTTGGAATCTGGTTTGCTCAGTTACTCTGAGCCTCAGCATTTGCATCTGAAACATGGGAATAACAACCCATCTCAGAGCATTGTTTGATTAAAAGCGTGGTGTCTGCTACACGATTCTGTGCATTTGGTTGTTTTTGAGATTGGTGGCTTATTTTGGAGGTCACCGTGGATGCTCAGGGTCAGCTGGGCTTGGATGGGCTTGAAGAGTGAGTGAGGAGGGCTGTGAAATGGAAACCAGTGTTGCTCAAAAACTCCATGAGGGCAGTCAGGTTTCCCTGAAGTCAGCACTGGCTGCACATGGTGACGTCACTGAAAGACTCCGCACACTTCAGTGTCATTGCTGCTTTACAACATCAGGTCAGGAAGGTGGTGTCAGTACATGTGTGTGCATGCATGTGTGTGTGGGGTGGGGGCTGTTCTTGGGCCTGAGATCTGTCCATGGAGCTGCTACCATCGTTCCCTAAAGCCCTACGCCCCTCCTATCCCCCCAGAGAGTCCCTGGTGGCCCATACGTGCTCTCCAAAGGCCACGGAGTTTTTTCTACTAGTTTTTCTACTGCAGCCTTTCAGTACAACTGATGCCAGACCCATCAAGACCTTGACCTAATCACCAGTCTCCTCTGTCACTCCCTCTGACTGCTGTAGGAACGTCCACCTTACTCTCAATGCTGGGAGTGCCCCTTAGTTTCCAATGTTTCTATTGGACTTGAACTCATAGGTCTGGGTTGGCCCTTTCCTTCAGGCACTTGAGGAAATTCCATCCAGGACCGGGCTTAAGAACATTCTGTGTGGTGCGTGCTCTCCTAATTTAGCCAGAAATAGCTACATTTTAAGTGGCTCCCTATTCAAATAAAAACTACATGCCAGTTTGGAAATATACATGTCTAGGTCTTGTTAGTATCTGACCCCTTGAACTCTTGTATAAATCAAAGTCCCAGTGAGTGAGAACACTCCGTCCCAAGATTCTCAGCTGTGTGCTGAGAGGGCGACCTGTATGGGTCACAAGGGTTTTTGTCCTCTAACTTCCAATTAGGTCAGGCCTAGGAGGACCACCAGCAGGAGGCCCCAGGGAAGGGGGGGTGGAGCGAGGGCAGGTGCTATTTTCCCTGCTTCTCTCCCTGTGGGGCGTTGTGAGCTGGCTGACATGGCGAAAGGAAACCACAGCTGTCTCCAGATTCCTGTCCGTGTCTCCTCCTAGTTCCTTCAGGCTGGGGTCCTGCACGTCCTTTGGGGTGTCCCCACCCCCTGCCTACCTTTTTACAAACACTCTCCCCTTACCCAAGCTAAATGTGCCACTATTTTCTGCTGGGACACTGATGGGTATACAGAACCCAGGCTGTCTGACTGGGAATCTTAGTCACAGGACACAACCTTGAGTCTCAGTTAAGATACCTTTTCTTCCAGAAGAGTCTCCATAAATAGGTCACAACCCCTGTGACCCAGCACCTGAAATAACATGGAAATTAGACCTCAGACGTACAGTTACTAACACGATGCCTTTACTATTCCATGACTGTTTAGGACTTTCAAAAAAAAAAATGGTGCTGATCATTTTTCTCCTTTTTTGCATTTTCCTCCTTAGAGATGTCAATTTTCAGAAAAGGGAATGCGCTAAGCCCTAGAACCTGGGACTAAGGATGCATTTTTGACACTTTTATAACACTTAACAAAATGAATGGCTCTCTGTTAGTATTTTCAATCGATTTTATTTACTTTCTTGTATGTCTGTATGAAAAGTTCCTTTTTCAAGATTTCTTTCTTTTATTTTTCCTTTCATTTACTCTTTTTCTTTCTTTCTTTTTTTAAAACCAGAATTGTTGTGAGCTGTCCCAAGGGTCCAGAATCTGGCTTGAGGTTCCTAGTGAAATTGATATTTTTCTTTTAAAAATGTAACTTTTCTTTAAAAAGAATCGATAAACGCATTGTGATACCTTTACTAGAGTTTAGATGAGGTTTTTTTTTTTTTTTTTGAATAAATATCAGCTTTTACCTCAGGATTCCTCAGAGTGGTATTTCAAAGTTGTGAGGGACTTGATGTACCCTGTTCTGAAGGTCCTGAGACGTGCAGTGGGCTGCAGGCGCCGCCCACAGACTCACGTTGTCGGGCTGCGGTGAAGTCCTGCCTGGCAGCGGCGTCACTCGCCCCCCGCCCCGCCCCACCCTGCCCCGGCCCTCCCCGTTTACACTGTTCACGGTTCTGGGTGGGCTGCTCTGGGCTCCAGGACGTACTCCCCTGTGTGCACGCTCATGCGGGCCCCTTCCTGCAACTCCCATGAGGCCACACTCCTGGGCAGCCTCCATCTGGGAGATGGCAAGAGCCACAGTGTCTCATCCGTATATTGGGCCTTGTTTCCATCTCACGGATTGTATCTTAAAGAGACAGGCTTGAAAATTGCTGAGCACGTGGCCCACAGTTAGTACGCACTGAATATTTTCTGCTATTATTGTTGTCATTATATTTTGAATATAGATATTCAAGTTGATGCAGTTATACTGAGACAAAAATTACCGTATGATATCATAAAATAAAATTCCAATTGCCATTTTTCTGCTTTCAAAAAAATTTAAAGCCCAACTTTTTTGGGGGGATAGGTTAATCTAAGATTGTCAACTGTTTGTTCTTAGAAAGGACTGTCACTTACAGTGTGTCCACTGGTTTTGCTATTAAATATCCTTTCTTTGATGAAGTGAGAGCAAGAGTAGATTTTTAAAAATATACTTTCTCATCCAGATAAAAAATGTGTAAGTCCCCCTATTTTTAAACTCTGATATGGAAGGTAGAGGTCTTCGAGCTTCTGCAGTTCTGCATGGAGGAGGACCGTGAAGGAAAGGGAAGGAGGAGACCAGGGGTGGCTACACGTGGGCAACATAGAATCACAGGCATAGGCACACGGAACCGGCTGCCGGCTGCAAGAGGCGGGGGCGGGGGACTGGCTGGTCGAGAGAGGTGAAGAGGTCAGCCAAAGAACATGTGTGTATGACCCATGGACATGGACAGTGGTGTGCGGATTGCCTGAGAGAGTGGGGGGCTGGGTGGAGGTGGGGGGAAGGGGGGAAAACTGGGACAATGTAATAGCATAAACAATAAAGTGTAATTTAAATTGAAAAAATATCCCACAAAGCCCTGAGCGATCCTCCAGCATCTTGGGCACAAGGGACATCCGAACTGCTGTAGAACGTGCCTACTCACGACAGGGAGGAGAGTGGAAGGAAAAAGCACGACTGCATTCGCGTAGGCCACAAATCTTTAGTGAGCACCCGCCGCGTGCCAGCCACTGTCCTAGGGCTACAGCAGCGAACACAGCAGGCCAGTCTCTGCCCGCACAACGCTCACACTACAGGGGGCCTGCCTGCCTAAAACGTTTACACTTTGATCCTCCAACAACCCTGGTGAAAGGGACATGAGGTCTCCACGCTCAATGTGAGAAAACAGAAAGTGAGAATCTGAGTCACCATTGTCTCTCAAGTCATATTCTGCCCCAGGAGCCGGTTTCCCCTAGGGGTCACCGGCGGGAGCCCAGTCTGACACCTGCACACTTCGTTTCCCCAGGGCAGGCGGACCGGCTGGCCTCGGGAGTCCAACCACACGATGTACTTTTCACTCCGGAGCTGTTGCCTCAGCAGAAGCCATGTCCCTATGGAGACATGTGCACTCCATCCTTTGAACCAAGTTTTGGTAGCCACAAAATGATGGAAAAACTCCTGGCTCCAGCCACAGCTCGGCTACTAACCTTGTCACTCACCCTTTTCATCTTAAGCGTGGCCCTGTTGCAAAGCTTTTACAACTGTTCATAAAATAGCATATGTGGAAGCACTGAGCTCATTGTCTGGCAAACATAGTTGCTCAATAAATGTTAGTTGAATTGGAATCTGGAAAATTGAGGCAGAGGCAGTGAGCCTAATTCCTGAGCCTAGAGACTTCATTTGGCTCATTGATTTGCCCTCAAGCGATTGATTTTATATGCCAGGGCTCACATCAGGATGGTGCAGGAAATACAATGTAGCAAGCTGGTTTTATCTGATGGGGATGTGATCTGTGATTGAAATAAGGAGCGTTTCCACATGGGCCACTTGAAAGCTTTGGAAATGGACAGCTCAGCACACACACCTGTGGTCTGTGACTATCTCAGCGACAACCTCAGTGGCACTTCAGTGCCAGGTGGGCTCCTCCCACCCCTCCTTGAGGACTCAAGCATCTTCTCATCTTTCCTGCCTTCACCACACTTAAGATGACAGCCTGCCCCTGGCTGGTGTGGCTCAGTTGGTTGGAGTGTTGGTCCGTGACTGAAAGGTTGTGGATTTGATTCCCTGTCAGGGAACATACCAAAGTTGCAGATTCGGTTCCTGGTGTGGGTGTATACGGGGAGGGAGGCATCTGATACATCTCTCTCTTTCTCTCTCTCTAAAAGCAATGAAAAAAGAAGTTCTCAGGTGAGGATAGAAAAAAAATGACAGCCCGATGCCTTCAGTGAACAAGGAGCTCAGTACCTTCAAAGGTGTCCCTGTTTAGATCAAGGAACAGGTAAATCAGGAGCAACCTCCCTGGTAATTTTTTCAGCTGTCAGAGGATGACAGTGGCGGTGCCAGTGGGGCTCCCAGGCTGTGGGCTTCATTGTGTTGATGCAAAAAAAAAAAAAACAGGTGGTGCTACTGCTGGGTCAACCACGTGTGGGCGAAGGGACGGTTTCTTTGGAAAGGTCGCTCCCTCTTTCCCAGTGTGAAGGCAGATAGAAAACATACCCAGCCTTTCAGCCGTTCAGACAGACTGGAAGAAAGGAGTGCTCTTATACACAGCCCTGGAGCCTGGGAGCCAGTGCCAGAATGGAGCCCCTGGGAGATCAGGCCAGGGCTACAGACAAGTGTCATCAAAATGAGTCATCAAGCCAGCGTGCTGGAGTGGGTGTAGGGAGCTAAGGGAAGGAGCTAAAGTAAGGAAGAGTGGGTGAGGGTACTGGGGTGGGAGGGTGGGTTTCTGCACCTGGCTGTGGGGTGTGCCCACACCCAACTCCTGTCTGTTCGGGGCAGTAGGCAAAGCAAATGTCTGGCCCATGACCTGGACACATGTCAGAGTGAATATGGTGGCCACACAGGCTGGAGAGGGGCAGCTGGAGCCCCTGAGCTGAGGTCTCTAGACCCCTTCTGATGGAAATCTCATGCAGTCTGGAGGTTTGACTGTCCCTGGGGCCCTGGCCAAAGAGGCAACAGGGAGGGAAGACCTGACAAGTCAGCATGCAGTGTGGGCCGAGGGACCTGAGAGTGTGGGCCCTGGTGAAGACCTGGCCACCCAAGGAGGCTCAGGGGCCCACTCTCTGGGCCCAGCCGGCAACTCGTGGCACATCTCCTACCTTCCAGTCTCACGCTGTCAATTTATGAACCCAAGTGACTGACGTCTCACCCTGGCTGGTGGCCAGGTATGTGCTCTGACAGACTGACACCCACACAGCTGGTGGGTTTGGGAGAGTCTGTGGCCAGGGGGTGTAAATGGGTAGCTGTTGGTAGACTCATCATTTGTCTACCAACAGAGGCCGGGACAAGATGAGATTCCCTCCCTCCTTGGGCCCCTTGAGGACCTGGCAGGAAGCCGCCTTCTCACTGAGTTTGAGCAAAGCAGAGAACAGAAGCAGTTACCCAGATAATTCAGGCACAAGTCCCACAATGCAGCTATTGAGATGGAGAAAATGCAAGTGACACTTTCCCTTTAAAAATCCTACCTTCTGTATTTCAGTTGCTTTTATAAAAAAAGAACCCCAAACCTATTGTGTTCGAGTAACCTCCGATGTTGACTCAGCTGGGATCTCATTGTGCTCCCCCAGGATTCTGCATCAGCTCCAGCCTGCTCCGCCCTTCCCAGGGGGACTGCAGCATTGAGTTAAAACTGAACAGATTAGTAAATAGATTTCCATCTTTGTGCCACACAATAAACAGCTTTGGAGAGAACACACGAAAGGATTACTGGATAAAAAACCTAATCAATCTGATCAGGAGAGTAGGAGTCTCCACAATGACAGCAAAGGAGTGTGATCTAACACTTGGAGGAGAGGAGCAGGCGCAGCGGCTCCAGTCCCCACCGGGAATCACTGGGTCACCCCTCCATGAACAGCAGCCAACTCTGATGACCTGTCCCCAGCAGATCATGTCCACATGACCCTGAGCCTATGTCACCATCCTGGTCCTTGGGCGACTTCCACCAGCTGGTGAGGATTCCTGAGCCTGTTGTGCAGCCTGTGGCTGGTGCTCGTGGAACCACGCCTCCCCCTTCCTCTCAGCCTGTGTGCCTAGCCCGCGCAGCTGGCCCCTGCCTTGGGTCCTGTCAGTGTCTTCTACGTGCCCGGATGTGTCTGAACTGGTACTCAGCACAGAGTAATTTTCTTTTTTGGATGATAAAGAGGGATGCCTGATCAGAAGACTCGGTCTTCATGTCCAACTGCAACACAGGGGTAATCCTTACATTCCAAGCAGGTGGCAGGAGTGCTGGATTCAAAATCCATCCTGGGCACACAGGATCCTGGGCTGATGACAGAGAGGCTGACCCTGGATCCACGTGCTTGCTGGGTTCTCACCCAGGCTGGGTCGGGTTGGGATGGGCTCAGGGCCTGAGTGCGCAAAGCCGGCAGGGTTATCTGAGTCTAAAGATAAACAGGAAGGCTGTGGGCAGGAGGGGACAGACGGCAGGCCTGCCCGCTGATTATACAAGTGTGACCCTGTGGATCATCATCAGGACTCGAGCCAGTGTCAGCAGCTCCTCCCATCCCAGCGTTTGCCAACATGTCCCTCATGTCATACCCTCACGACACACAAGAGTCACCCCAGACTCCTTCCGGCTTATAACTCCACAGACTGTGTTGGCTGAATTTATTTTCAGCATCGTTTTGTTTTCTAATTCTGGAGGAGTCCATTTTTCCAGAACAAAATTACAAATCTTTTTACTAGTGTGATCAAATTTAACTCAATGTGACAATCACCAGCCCGAGGCAAGCATTTCATCTCTAACCCACGAGGTCTCCTAAGAAATTGGAAAGGATGCTGTGGAGCCACAGATGCTTTACTGAGCCTGAGCATGTGTGCCTAACTCCCACGTGACCTCCCCGCTGGTGCGGCCAGCACAGTACAAACAGGGCACTGTCAGCATGGTGACAAGAGAGCGTGGTCCCATTGTCTCTTCCTAGAATCACCAACTCATGGTCAAAGTGAAGAAGAATCAGGCCATTGGAAAAGGAGAGTCTCTTTACGGTGCCAGTGGAGCTTCTGGTTCTCACAAACTCCAATTCTGAGGAAGAAGAGAGGGAATCAATGGAGAGGGAGACCTTGCCCTGGCGCCTGGGGTCACCCCCCAGGCTCTGTCCACGTTCCCAGGCCTCCTGCTTTGCATTCTCGGCTCTCCTGCGGGAGTCACTTCCAGTCTGTTATTGGCAAGTCACCCTGACAATTGTCAACCAGACGGGTGTCTAACAAGGGAGTAAGCATAGCAGGACAGATTGTCAAATGGAAAAACAACTCCTTCACTCCCACCCCAAACATTTATTTCAATACCCGTTACCCATAGGGGTCAGCTCAAGGCCAAGATGCCAGAGCTGGCAAATGTCTCCGAAAGAGGGAGAGTCAGCATTTCACTAAATATTTACTAAGCACCCACTGTGCACTGGACTTGACCAACAGCGAGCCTTGGATGCCACTTCGGGTATAAGGAACTTATCCAAAATCTCGTCCCTGGGCTGCCTGCCCCTGTTGCTCAGAAAGAATTCTGCAGAACTGGATTTGCTTCCTGATGGAGATGACCTTGAGGTGTTAGTGAAATAAATAAGTACACATTTGACATACGCAACACACTTTTTTCCTGTCACTCTTGGCTCTGCCTGGGCCTGGTTTGGGCTGCACAGATTGAGGTGGCTTTAAAATGCCATGTGCCCATCCTGAGATCCCAGAGATGCACTGGCTGACCTAGAAGCTCATTGGCCTAAGCTTTGGCCTCTCAAAAGTGCTGGAGGAAGACACCCCTGCAGGCTCAGTGGGCCAGGCTTTTGCTCTTGGCTCAAGGACCACACCCTCAGACTGGTGTGTAGCTGGTCCTCTGATACCTCAGCTGCTGGCCCTGCCCTCCTGTCTGGAGGAAGCACAGATTCTTCTGTCCCCCTGTGGGCTCCACAAGGGTCCAGGATTCCCTGGAGATCTCTGAGGACATACTGATTTGCCTGCTGCCTTCCACCATCGCTTCGTTTTGTGCACCAGCTTGATCTCTCTCTCATGGGTTCACTCTTCATTCGCTCACTCAAGAAGTATAGCACATAGATTCTAACTGTGTGCTGGGGCTACAACAGTGAACAAGACAAATGAGGTGCCTGCCCTCATGGAGCTTTTTGACTGATTTGGAGCAGACAAGTAAACCAATAAAAACATAAAGGATATACACTTTGATGAATTGAGGACTGCATTAATTTCCTAGGTGATGCGGACACCGGCTAGCAGTGTCCGCAGCATTATGGATGAAATAAAACATACACAGGGACTACTGAGTCCGGTGGAGGAAAAAGGATGACAGCATGGCTTTTCTCTCAAGGGGAGCAAAAGCCACGCCATGACAGACCTTTATACTATATCTCCTCACATTACAAGATGGTCTTCACTCACTATGCCTAGTTACAACAAAAGGAGCCAATGCCCCTAATCACATCGCAGAAGAATGATATTAGCAAATGAAAAGGCAAAAGTGGTTGAGCCGGTTACACTGGTCCCTGCAAGGTTTAGCATGGATTTTAGGAAGTTACAACAAGCATTTGCAGGGTGAGGGAGTTTTTAGCAAAAAGCAGCTTAGGTAAATTGCAAATCTGATTACCCATGAGAGAACCTATCTGTGGGCGTGGGTCCTGTGCACCTCTGAGTGGGAGCTGGGCCCACACCACGCAGAAGGGTCTGCCACACCTAGGGCTGAAGTAACAAATTAGCTCAATTTGGTGGTTTATTCTGTTGTAGTTCTAGAGGCCAGAAGTCTAAAATCAAGGTGTTGACCAGGCTGTGCTCCCTGGGAAGGCTTGAGGGGAATTTTCTTGTGTCTTCTTAGCTTTTGGTGAGTGCTGGCCTGGCCATCCTTGGTGTTCCTTGGCTCTCAGCTGGTCACATGGTGTTCTCCCTGTGTGTGTGTCCAAATTCTGCTCTTCTAAGGACATTACTCACTGGATTAGAGCTCATCCCATGCTAGAGAGACCTCATATTAACTTGGCTATATCTACAAAGACTCTATATCCAAATAAGGTCACATTCCTAGCAACTGGGGATTTTGGGACTTAAACATATCTTTTGGGGGGACACAATTCAGTTTACAGCAGGGCCTTTCATATGGACTTACCAGGGCAGGCTTCCTGGAGGAAGTGAAGTTAACCTTTGAAAGCAAACCAGGTCAAGAATGAGGAGAAACAAATATGTGTGGAATCCAGGGGCAGCAGGGAGTTTGGAGCATTGGAGGTGGTAAAGGGCTTGCAGACTGACTGCGCATTCACGGGAAGTAGGAGTGACAGTGACATGGAATGGAAGTCGACAGGGGCCAGATGGTGTAGGGCCTGGGTTACACGTTAAGGGGTTTGGATTCTATCCTCAGGGTAATGGGAAGACACTGGAAATGGTTATGCAAGAGACTGAACGGCTACTCTATTTATATTATAGAAACATCACTCTTCCAGCTCCATGGAGAATTGAAGGGAGAGCAGCAGCCTGGGGCGGGGAGGCCATGCCATGGTCCAAGGTGAAGAGATGTTGACTGAGACTATGGTCAGGGCATAGGTGATAGAGAGAAGTGGACGAAGTAAGGAGATATTTAGGAAGTGAAATCAACAAAACTGTATGATTAAAGGGACATGGCCGGGCGGGGCGGGGGGGGGGGGGTTGCAGGAGAGGGACACACAAGCATTTTACTCAGGCCTCTCTGGCCCAGGAGATTTCCACAGAAGATAGATCACACCTTCCAGGGGAGCCTGTGTCAGGAAAGAAGGGGTTCCCCACTTGAGGAACACACATAGATGTTCTAGGCTTTGATGGAAAACTCACACAGCCTTTATACGAAGTGGAACAAAATACCTTGTCTTTTCTCAAAGGAAACTAGTCAGGTTTTCACCAGCAGGAGGAACCAGAAATGGTGACTTTATTTGTAGGAAGCAAGCTCAAAAGGTGAATGGCCCAGCGCAGGGCACTACCGTTAAGACTGGGGATGGGGTTGGGAACTCAGAATGTGCAGTGGGGATTGGGGGGGGGCCATGGCAAGCATTCAGAGGAAAGAACTCTGGGCCTCCGTCCTACCTGATCTTTTGCTGGTCTCTTGACCTCACAACATCTTCCCGTCCCCCCTAGCCCTGCCCCCCAGTGCTCTGGATTGATGACTTCTATGCCTCTCCACCCCCACCCCAAGGTGACCTGACCTGCCAGACACTGGACTGCAGCCTGCAGGTCTGCCTAGGTCCTAGGACGCTGCCACCAGGCCTCCTGACCTGGTCACAGGCTTTCACTCCTGTCCCACTAGTGGCCCCAGCAGCTGCTGACCCAGTGTCTGACAGAAAGCAGCTGTCTAAGAAACATGGAAATGAAGTTATACTTTAGATTTTGAGAACTAGTGAGGTTTGAGGATCCTGGGTGGAAAACCCAGGAGAATAATTTGAGTTACTATTTATGAAGCCAGGCACTGTGCTAAATGCTTTGTGGGCATGATCTCCTTTGATTTTCATGACCCGAGTATTCTCATCTCTGTTTCTACTGATGAGGAGGTAGAGGTTCGGAGAGTTCAGTGATCTGTCCACAGTCATATGAATGGCCCAAGGTTGCACAATTAGTATGTGGTAAAATCAAGCTTGAAACGTAGGTCAGCCTGATTCCAAAGCCCAAGATGATGACCCCTCCACTCCCTGCTTCCAGGCCCCTAACTATGGCCATCTGCCCCAGGGATCTTTGTGGCACTACATCCCCCGTGATCCATGCATGATCCCATCAGCCAGAGGTAGGATGGCCTCCCCCCAAAATCAGCCGACAGAGGGCTCTCTTGAGACTAAACAAACTAACAAAAGGATCTCAGCTACAGAAATTATGCTAATCATACTCCTTGTATTATAGCTCATTCTTATAAAAAGTCTATGCAAGGCCTTCCATTGTTTTATGGGTTTTTTTCCCACTTCATCCTCTTTCCTCACTCCTATTCCCTTTCCCTTCTTTAGTATTCACTCTAGTGTATTAGATATACAGCTTAATGTGGTCATGGATCCTTGTTAAAATCTAATATTGTTTTGTGGTGTGTATGTGTTTTTAATTTACACTAATGGTATTGTGCCATAAATCTTGTTCTGTTTCTTTAATTTTTTTCCCTCTGCAGTATGTTTTAAGATGTATGCCTGTTGCTCTTTGCATAACTAGTCTATTGCTTCAGATGCATCCACCATCTCGTTCTTATCCATTCTGTCAGCCCCAGCTAACAAAAGACAGTGCCAGGATGGTCATCGGCACAGGTGACTCATGCATCTGTTCAGGAATGTCTCAGGCTCTACTTTCATAATACCTTCCAGAATGCCTTTGCCAATGTATGTGGTTACTAGCAAGGGTTCCCATCTCTCTATTTGTTCTCCAACACTTGCTTTCATCCACATTTCTAATGATGTAACTCCCTTGAGACTGGTTGGCTCCCAAGGTCAGGGGGTGATTATAAGACCTCAACCTCAGGATGACAGCTTCTCCTTGGCTGCCAACGTTAAGAACGGTGTACCCTGCCCTTCCGTGCCCTGTGGCATCTATGAACCACCCTCTTTCTCTGTCTGTTCTGCTTATTTTGTTTATTCAGAGTCACCCTCAGCATCAGAGAGAATTCAGAATTACTTGGACTGTCTGGTATTCTTATGTCTGGGGATGTGCCCACTGTATCAGTCTTTCTCTCAACCCTTATTAAGTAGGCTCCAATATAGCTGGGCTTCTTCCTCATTTCTAGTGCCAGTGTTTCAGGGCCAGACCTACTGCTGCCTCAGTTTCCCTAGTCCTCTTAATCTCAGGTACTTATCCTCCACCCTTCCCTCCACACATGCACCAGCCTACGTAACGTAGGTAGAAATCCTAGCATTCTCCCCTCCTTAGGACCAATGATTATTTGCACGAGTAGCAGAATAACTTGCTGAGAACTCATTTTTGGCTTTTCGCTGCTGTAACAAGACATTTCCTTAAATTTCCTTTTGGGAAAGGGGTTACTCATAGGAAGAGGCAGTGTTCCCTCACCCTCAACTGCACCCCCTGGGAAGTGCATGGAACATTCCTTTGTGTTTCTCAGGTTGCGTTTTGTCCTGATTAGCCATCAGCTTTATTGTGGAATAAAGAAGTAAGATAAGTCGTCTGTGTTTCTGAATTTGACAAAGGAAATGGCCTGATGCTGACAGACACTCTAGGGCTGATTATAGATTCCTGAAAACCAACTCAGACATCTGGGAGGGAATCATGCATAAGGGGAAGAGACAGCAAAGAAGCTGATCTTTAGAAGAAGAGTAGATGAAGCCAAAGAGCAGAACAAAGCAGACGAGAGACCATCAGGAATCTGAGAGCAGGAAACAGAAATGGACAGAATCACTGCTTGACCCCTGTAGGTTACCTGTTGTTATAAAAACATGGCACAATAAACAGCCACACAATCTCAGGGTCATGTGACAAGTATTTATTTAGCCTATGCATCTTTTGAGCTGCTGGGATTGGCTGCTGTAGGCTGGACTTAGCTAGTCATTTCTGCTGGTCTCAGCCAGGTTACTCCTGCCTCTGTGGCTGGCTTGGGATTTGCTGATCTAGGCTGAGCTGTGTTGGTAGTGACTCAGTTCCACATGTCTCTCATTTTCCTCCTGGGACTAGTGGACTAGCCAGGCATGCTGTTCTCAGGACAATGGCAAAGCACAAGACAGTGGGTCTAATCATGCCTGTGCTTTCCAAAACTTTTGTCACATGATGCTTACCATGATTTCATTGGCCAAAAGCATGGAAATAAGGCAGGTGGGAAGATTCGGGGCCATTAATGCACTCTACCATCAAAACTTTCAGTTCCTGTGAGGCCTAAGTGTGCTCCCTTTAGCTTATTTGAGTGGGTTTATCCTTTCCTTACAACCAGACAATTCTCCATCAAGGTAAGGCTTCAGGCTATAGCTTAGGTGACCAGCTTGGTTTCTCCTTTGCATCTTTCTTAGGGCAGAGGGCATGAGACCAAGGGACTGGACTCTTGAAAAGAAGAAAGTGGTGAATTTGACTAGCCTGGGAGAAATGACCAAGAAGGAGGGTTGTTCCTGGCAACTTGTCCAAATCACCTCATTCAAGGGAGCCTGATACAGGAGGGAGCCCAGTAGACTCTAGTCCTCCTGACCACACTGCTTTAAGTAAGATTATCTGCAGAAGTGGGGTGCGGTGGGCACAACGCAGGGCTTTTGGGCATGTTAGTTCTCAGTGTCAACTGGAGTACCAGACAGGAAGATCTGCATGGGCCAGTGTGAAGGGCACCACAAGGACACTTGTCTCAAGGAAGGAGGAGGGACTAGCCTGAGGTAGACCCAGGGGTCAGAATTCAGCTGATCAAGCTAGGAGTCAGCTCCAGGCTCAAGTCCAACAGAGGGCTGGAATGAAGGCCAGACACCAGGTCCTTGACAGAAGGGCAGTCACAGCAAAGGGAGGAGCAGCAAGAAAGGCCCCAGCTCCAGGCTCCCACCAGCATCTGAAGCTTTGCATACCCAGGCATAAGGAATAGGGAAGCATATGGTTCTCAGACACAAGGCAGCTCCTGATTCCCCTCTAGACCTGGTTTCCACTGGCCATGGTGTGGAGCCTTCGTGTGTGTTTATCATGGTATCTGAATAGATCTGGGACAGGTCAGTACTACAGAGACAAGCATCCAGAAGCCTGAATATCCAGTCTGGGATGCCCCTGCTGTCTGCTAATGCTGCCGCAGAGTTATTGGTGGTCCCAGGGACCCTATTCCTCACTTACAACAACTGCTCAGATGTCAGATCCTTGAGACTTTTATGGGTGACGAGGATGTATAAACCAGAACAAGTTTGACTCCCTGACCCCTCATTGAACCAGCAACAGGAAAAGCGAAATCAATTCTGGTAACCTGAGCAGCAGGAGAAAGCCAGCAAGAGTAACGGGAAACTGTCAAGGTCATTTTCTCACCTGCACAACAGGGGAGAGGAGGAAAAAACAGCCAATAACAACACAATGATCGTGTATTGATGACTGCTACGTGGCAGGCCCTGGGCTGAATAATGGGATGTGAAGGTACATGAGATATGGTCCCTGAGCTAGTCCTGATCTCATTGATGTTTGAGGGGCACACATGAACCACATGAATAAAACAGGCAATGATGGGAGAAAAAACAGAGTACTGTCTTTGAGCCTGGAGAAGTTGAGACAGTCTTGGTCAGGGAGTGTATATCCTCCCGCTAAGCTAGGTTATGTCGCAATAACAAACAACCCCCATAGTTTAGTGGCTTAAAACAAGGGTTCCATCTCCACTGGAGCTTGTCAGGGCTCTCTGCTCCACAGTATCATTCTTCCTCTGGGATCCAGGTTAGCTGCTATCTGGAACGCGGCTGGTTGCTACGCCAGAGGGAGAGGAGAACACTACAGAGTCCAGATGCTCAGGCCTGGAATGGAGACCTGCCACTGCCGCTTATGACCCACTGGCCAGAACTAGTCACATGGCCTCGAACACGGGAAATGCCATCGTATCCTGTGCTTGGCATGTAGGAAAAATGAAATTTCTGATGAACAGTACTCATAACCACCACCGAAGTTTGGAAATAAAATACATTGCAGAGGAGGAGAATCTTGACAGTGCGTTTGAAGAAGTCAGCAATCAATGAGGCAGGGAATAGGGAAGGATGTTCCTGGCTCATAGGCTTCAAGGAGAGAGAGCAACCCTAAGGACACGGCAAAGTTGGAGCCCAGGGGTGGAGCGTGGTGGGTGGGGGAGGAAAGTGATTGTGGGGCAACCTCAGAAGGAAGTTTCTGTGAACCTTGCTTGGGAATTGGGAGTTTATCCTCCAGCAGTGTGCAGGCATCTTTCATCAGCACAGTGCTGGGGATGCTTAAAAGGAGAATACCCGGGAGGATTTGGGGAGAGCTATATTGGGCACTCAGCTGGCCTCAGCCTTCGTTGTCTTTGTTTCCCTGAATAATGCTTTTTATAACTCTGTATTATCCAGCACTTGCTTTTATTTTAAAGATTTTTTTAAAAACCAGCTGTTGTGACTGGGGTGAAGTTCGACTGTCTGAGCTGGGATTCTCAGGGTGAATGAAATCATGTTTTTTGTGGGACTTTGGAGACAACATATATAAATGATATCATTGATGCCAAGACCTTGGGAGCTCTGGTTGTATTGGAGGTTGTTCTCAGGGCCCCGGTTGGGGCTGTACATCACAAGTCAATATGATTGATTTTGTGACGAGACTTCTGAGGACAAATGTCTCTGACCAGGATGTACAGCTGTGCTTCTAAGTTGTCATCTGCCATCTCTCTAGATAATTCGTCTGTAGTATGTAGGGAAAAGGATGGATGGGAGGGAACTATGAGAGAAGCTGCAAAGTGGGAAAGGCTTAGCCTAACACACCTTCATCAAAGCTGAGTCCTTGGAGCCACCGTGGAGGCATGGCACAGTGGCAAAGCCATGTTCACAGATGGCACCCCCCATTGAGGGAACCCTTTCCCATCCTGCTTTTTAAGAAAGCACTCTTAGGTTCTCTCTTCCCTACATCACCATGCTCCCTCTGAGAACTGTATTCTTTCTGTGGTGAGCTTGACACCCACTGGCCACGTTTACTAGAGAGCAGGATGGCTGATTTACATAACAGCGATGATCTCTCATATAGACACAGCCTGCCTCAAAGGTAAATCAGCAGAGCCAGGCTACAAATCCTCTTCCTCCATCTGCCAGCTCCCCACAGCAGGTCTTCCCATCCAGGAATGCCATCTTCCATTCTGGAACCAGATGGAGAAGCCAGATTGGTCCTATGATGTAGACCTGGCTGTCTTCAATTCCCAGGATAGGGGGTAGGACATTCAATTTTTGCCTCAAGTCCAAGACATCTTCTCCAAAGTTGCTAGTACTAGAGAGCCTCCAATAATGCTGACAATTGGTTCCCCATTTGGCAATGTGTATCCTTTTCTGGAATTCAGGAGGAAGAGGGGGTAATCTGCACTTTTATCTACCAGCAAGCAGCATTAACACATTTCCCAAGGCCTGTGAGCTGCAGGGTTCTGTCTCCTCTCCACTGGCCCTGGTGAGCCCTGACCGTGATTGTGGTACGAGAATACCAGAACTAGAACAAAGAAGCATTAGTTTTGTGTTTTAGACTTGATCTCAGGATAGTTGAAGGAGGAGGGTTGGGCACAGAGGCCCCAGTATGAAGCCTATGGCAATAGTCTGAGGCAGAGGCAACACTCAGAAAAAGGGTATATTACTAAGAGTTCAATGAGAAAAACAGAACCAACAGAAGATATGTATGAAAAAGGTTTATTACAAGGAAATGGCCTACATGGTTGTGGGGGCTAGCTAGGCAAGTTCAACACTCACAGAGAAGGCCCAGATGGAGCTCAGGCCGTGGGTGCAGCTGCTGCCCACAGATAGACTTTCTTCTTCCCCAGGGAAGCCTCAACTGCTCTTAAGGCCTCTCAGCTGATTAAGTCAGGCCTGCTCAGATGATCTGGGGTAATCTCTCATACTTCTAGTGAGCTGATTATAGACTTGAACCCCATCTACAAAATACCTTCACAGCAACACCTGGGTTAGAGTTTGATTGAATAACTGCAGACCACGGCCTAGCCCACCTGACACATAAAACTGGCCATCCCAGAGGTCTGCATCTATTTTCCTTATAGCAGAGACTCCAGTGTGTCAGAAGAGTGACTTGAGCCCTGGCTGGCGTAGCTCAGTGGATTGAACGTGGGCTGCGAACCAAAGGGTTGCAGGTTCGATTCGCAGTCAGGGCACATGCCTGGGTTGCAGGCCAGGCCCTTAGTGGGGGCCACATGAGAGGCAACCACACATTGATGTTTCTCTCCCTCTCTTTCTCCCTCCCTTCCCCTCTCTAAAAATAAATAAATAAAATCTTAAAAAAAAAAAAAAAAAGAAGAAGACTGACTTGAGAGGCCCACAGGCTATTGGCTTTGCCTTGTTCATGGTCAGAATAGTATAACAAACTCCGCAATCGGCTTTGTATCAGTTGCCACCTAAGGTAAGGAGCAGCCTGGCTGCAGAAGCCTGAATGACTCGTCATGAATCGATCCAGAGTCTAAAAGAACAAAAAGGCAACCTACTGAACAGGGGAAGATGTTCACCAGTGATACATCTGGTAAGGGGTTAATATCCAAAATTTGGAGCTCAGACAACTTAACACCAGAAAAAAAAAAAACAATTAAAAACTGGGCAGAAGATCTGAATAGACACTTCTTCAAGGAAGACATACAGATGGCCAAAAAACAGATGAAAAGCTGCTCTACCTCACTAATCACCAGAGAAATACAAGTCAAGACCACAATGAGATACCACCTCATTCCTGTCAGAATGGCTGTCATCAAGCAACGCATATCGGTGAGGACGTGGAGAAAAGGGAACCCTCATGCACTGTTGGTGGGAATGCAGCTGGTTCAGCCACCGTGGAAAACAGTGTGGAGGTTTCTAAAAAAATTAAAAGTGGAACTGCCTTTTGACCCAGTGATTCTACTTCTGGGAATATATTTGAAGACACCCAAAGCACTACTTGAAAGGATATAAGCACCCCCACGTTCACTGAAGCATTGTTTGCAATAGCCAAGCTATGGAAGCAACCCGAGTGCCCATCAGAAGATGAGTGGATAAAAAACTTGTGGTACATAGACACAAATGGAATACTACTTAGCCACAAAAAAGAATGAACTCTTACATTTTGTGACAGCATGGATTGACCTAGAGGGTATTATCTTCAGTAAAATAAGTCAGATAGAGAAAGACAAATACTTTATGATTTCACTTATATGTGGAATCTTATGAACAAAATACAAACAGACTCATCAATACAGAGAACAGACTGACAATTGTCAGTGGGGAGGGGTTTGGTGGGCTGAGTGAAACAGCTGAAGGGATTAAGCAGTATGAATTGGTAGTTACAGAACAGTCAGAAAGAGACGGATCGAAGCATAGGGAATATAGCCACTAATGTAGTAATAAATGTGTCTGGGGCCAGGTGGGTACTCGAAGCACCAGGGGGACCACTCTGTAAAGTACACAATTGTCTAACCACTACGCTGTACATCTGGGACTAATACAGAATAATGTTGCATGTAAACTGTAATTGAAAATAAAAAGGATTTATGTAGCCTCTAGGCAGAAGCCCCGAAGAACCGAGTTCCCATGCTGGCTCCGGTGTAACGTGGGGATCCTCATGCTTACTTCAGAGGGGTTTCGAGGATTAAATGAGCTGACAATGACTTGGGAGCTGTAATGTACCATACACATGCATGAGAGTTTCTTTGTCATACAGACCAGAAAACAATTTATCAGTTCCAGCCTCTAGTTCTCAAGATCCTCATTGATAAGACAGCTGTTCCTTACCTATTACCAATCATCAGCTCTCGTGTTAATATGCTAGATTCCAACAATGTACTCACAAAGCTCAACTTTAAAAAGCACAAACCAATGTTTTAGAAAGTTGCACAGTGCTATTTTGAGAAGTGTGGTAGAAATGACATTTAAGTGACTCTTTGTGTACACAGTCTTGGAAAGCACCCACTCATTTTCTCACATCTAACTGAAATGTCACCTCCTTGTGAGGGCTGCCCTCATCTTCCCGAGCCTGGTTATGTGCTTCATCGGAGGATGACCACTGATGACGGATGTCCAAACTCGGGCTCAGCCGCTTGCTGCCCAGCTCGGCTGCCCTCCACCTGCCGCTCACCTGCAGCCATCATCTCCAAAGACTACTCTGACACACACATTCCCACCTGTCAGTGTAGTTGGAGCCCCACTCCCTTTCAAGAAGGGGGTCTGCAGACAGGTGCCATCATGCCTGATGCCTGTTATCCCTGGTGGACTGAGCCCCTGGTACCCAGGCTGATGTTGAGCTGAACTCCTTCCCTTACATGGGGGGTCTACTGTGTTTCAGGCACTGTGCTGAATGCTTTACATGGGCTTTTTCAGTTATTCTTTAATAACAATACTAAAATGCTTAGCAACCGAAATTTATATATTAATCTATGGCAATATGTACATTTTTTCTAAAACCTGGTGTATATTAATTTATTTAATCCTTATAATAACTCTACAAATAGTCACTATGGTCACTTTCATTTTATAGATGGTAAAACTGACTTCAGAGGACTTGTCCAGTCGTACAGATTGGCGATAGGCAAGTTCATCTAACGCCACAGCCAGTGTCCTTAACCACCACCTTCTACTGTCTTCATTAAAGCTGCTTTGCCCTGAACAGTGTGACTCAGTTGTTTGGGCACTGTCCCACAAAGTGAAAGGTCGAAAGTTCAATTCCCCCAGGTTGTGGGTTCGGTCCCTACTTGGGGCATGTACAGGAGGCAACTGATTGATATTTCTATTTCACATCACTGTTTCTCTCCCTCTCTTTCTCCTTCTCTCCCCCCTTTAAAAAAAACAAAACAAAACAAAACAAAACCAGAAACAAAAACAACGACAAAAAAACCCCCACAACTCCTGGAAGTCCCCGTTTCTATTTCATTCTTTGCCATGCTCAGCCCCCCCAAAACATGCACACACACATCCAGACACACATTCAAGCCTCTAAGACAGTACTGTTAGTTTGCAGTTTGTTGTAACCCATAACCCAAACTTTGCCATCTGGGCTCCTGAGTCCTCTCAACCAACTCAGTGAGCTCCTTATCTCCTGTTCTCCAGTCTCAGCCCCATGCCCCACCCCCGTCAGCCTTCCAGGAGTCACAGCCAAGTTCATGTGCTCTATGACTCATGCTCTAGGCTTCTTTTCCATGTTTATTCTACTGCACTGTATCTGATTGTGTCTCTGTCTCTTTACTGGTCTGTCCTTTAGGGCAGAGATGGTATCTTATTCATTTTCCTCTCATCAGATCCTGCCTCAGAAAAAATAATGAAAGAGTGAGTAGATCCGTAGCATTAGTTAGGAAACGCCTTTGCTGGAACAGGGTGGAAATAGGACCAATGGGGACATCTGAGGGGATTAGAGGGGGTGGGACGAGCCGGTTGCCACTGGCTGAGTGGAGAACTGCCTCGTGTCCACTGAGAGCTGGTGGGGGACTTAAAGGGCTGGCGAATTCATACCAGGACTCGAGTCTTGCCTGAAGTCAGGGGAGCCATGAAATGGCACTGACAGGGTCGTCCCCAGCTTCCGTTCACGTATCTCTGTCTGGATTTCTCTGCCATTTGCGTTTATTTAAATCCATTGTTATTTCCAGGGAAAGAATGACAACAGTAAAACAGCACCACTTTAAATAGCTTAGAGGGAAAAAATGAGGGGAAGAGATTCAAAGTGGGGAAGAAGGGGGAGCCAGAAGAAAGGAGAGGAAAGGGAAGAGAAGATGGGAAAAAAGCAAACATAGGGAGGGAATATTTCAAAACAGACTTCAGGAGGCTCCATGGCTTGGCTGTTCAGACTAACAATCACAGGTTAGTGGGTTCTCATCCGGTCTGCACCATCTGTTTCCGGAGTCTCAGTTTTGCCGCCTGTAAAATGGGCAGTAACACTCTACATTCGGCCATGAAGATGAAGAAAGACTTAGATCTTAAGAATGTGATCGTTACACAAGACATCCCTCCCTTCTCAAGAATGTCACAAGTCTTGTCAAGTTCTTCTGCTAAATTTGAGAGATCTTTGAAGAGAGATGGGAAAACAGTTACTCACCAGACTTCTAGGCCAGCTGTGGAAGGCAGACCAGCTTCACGCTGCTCTTGGTTTGCAAAGCAATCGGAGCAGGGCTAACTGGACCCCCCTCCAGGGGCTGCATGGAGGGGCGCAGTCTCTGGACTGGAGCAGCAGGACTTGAGAGGGGCCACTAGAGCAGTTTGATGTCTTAGAAAAGGTCAAAGCTCCTAAAGAACTTTTGCATATGTATGTTACATTTATTGATACTTACGGACCATATTAGAAATCGAAACTGAGAACATTTTAAGATACCAGAATGCACAAGCGCACATTCCATCAGCCCTCTGAATGGAGACATCACCAGATATGACATAGATGCTGGAGAACTCCAGTGTACATTTTGGTGGGAATGAGAGTGGAAAGGCAAATAACCTCTTAGCGTGGTTATGAAAAGTTCTGATCTCACAGATACCCTGGAAAAGCCTGAGGACTTGCAGGTCCCTGGACCACACTTGGAGAACCTCTGCACTAGGGACACAGAATGCTGTACATGATGGAATTCCTGGTAACCCCTCAACCCTCAGACAAGATGTTGAATGATGGAGCCACACCTGTGATTGGATTTCTTGAGATATGTGTATCTGTTGATGTGTAGACAAGTCAGTATGGTTCAACTGGCCAGAGGGGCAAAATCACAGCCACCCAGGAAGAAGTATAGTCAGGAATTTGGAGAAAACACAGGGAGAGCCCTGGATCCACGTGAGATGTGAAATTTGGAAGTTTGGACCCCATTTGTGTAAATCTGCCAGAAGCAGAAAGGCCCCAGTGCATCATCCAGGATCAAGGTGGTTGTCGTGAGGTCAAAAATGGAACCCCACCGAAAGACCTTGAAGCCTACCACAGCAGAGGCCCCGCTGCCATGGGGTCAGCGTCTGTCTACTCTCAACCCCCCACCCCTCCCCTTCCCCTGTGCTAGAGGAAACAAGAAGCTTCTGCAATCAAAATGAAATGTCAAATTTTTTAAAACCAGAGGAATAGCTGTAATTTGCAAGGAGACAGAATGCAATTAGCATACACTTGTCAAAATGGGAGAAGGTTCTGTGAGCCCCGCGCTGCTGGTTGCTGGTTGTTGCTTGGGCTTTATTAAGACTGGGCTGATTCCTGCCATTTCATTTGCTTTTTTGCCCCATTAAGGACCAAACCAGCCCAGTAAACAAGAAGCCGGTGGGGAGCATTTGTGAGCAGCGTGGCATGGAGCATCTTCACGGAGGAGGGAGAGGGATTATGTGCCTGCGTGTGCCTTTTTGCTTGGAACCAGGGAAACTCAGGACTCCAGTCCCAAACGCTTCAGGCCCAATGGCCTAATAGCACTTAGTATAACCTTTGCTTTCCAGGTTGTGGTGCTTTGGGGCAGAAGGCAAGAAAATCAGGGCCGATGGGAAACAGTAACAGTGTTAGCCTGGTCATCTAGATGAAGCTCTGGGGGTGGGGAAGGGGAGATTACAGTTCCCCAGCAGGTTCCAGAGTAGCCTTTAAAAGGTTTCTGTTGGGACCACTGTTCTTTGCTCTGTGACATTTGTCTGCCCGTACCTGGCCTTGAGGTTGCCCCAAACCCATTGTGTCTTTGATCACTTGCAGCCTCTTTCCATGGGTTCTCCAGATCCGTGGGTCAGACCAGACTCCCTGGGAGGAGGCAGGGGTGGGGTCGCCTGCTGCCTGGGCCCTCATGCGTGTCCACGTCCTGCTGGATCCTCTTCCTGGGGCTTCATTAAGGGACGCAGAACCTGTGCACTGAACAAGCACGACCCATGGATAGGACTAAAGCACAGTTTGATTTTTGCTCCCATTCTCTCCTTAAAACGTACCTAGTGAGGACGATTGCTGCCTTGCCCGAGGATGAAATCTCTGTCTCGGGCTTTTATTCTGGCTTTTCGGTAATAAAAAGATCTCTGGTCACTTTGTACCACAAATGCAGTCTCAGTTCAGTAATTAAAATGGTCTAGTCCTAGATAATAAAAATTCTGCACTGGTTTTAAGGCCAGCTCTTTCTCCCCCCAACGCTGAGCTTGGCCCACAAAAGAGGTCCTCTGCAGTGGGGAGGGACAGGGTCTGCCTTCCCAGCTCAGCGTTTCTCCTTCTCTCCCAGCTGGACTGGGACTTGCTGAGGTGTGTGACCGTTTCAGAGCTGGGCCCAGGGGGATAGAGACTGCAGGAAGGGCACGTTTCGTTAGGGCTGGAGCAGTCCGTTCTCATGCGGTAGTCTCTGCCAAACCGCAGCAACTCCCTAGGGCCCCTTTGCCTGGTCAGAATTTGGACAGCTGCAGGTCAGCATACTCTGCTCGAGGAGGGGTGCACAGGCAGTTTGGGGATGCCTCCCTGCCTGCCTCCTCAGCCATGTGTCTTGGTAGAAGTTGACTTTATCCCAGCTCCAGCGGTGGGTCCTGGGGGCTTAAGCCAATCAGGGTTTTTTTTTGTCCCGCTCACCTCTGGGACTTGCTCAGCTATGGACACCTAGCGAATCAGACCACAGAGGGGAGAGGAGACATATGCTGGGGATTCTGCACCCCTAGAGATGGTCTCTGCTCAGTACAAATGATCACAAGAAACCACTTCTGCCCACCTGGACAGTAGGGTATGAGACTGTGAGGTCTGGCATTGTGACAGCCATTTTGCTACCGCCAGGTGAGAGTGTAGAGCTGCGAGGGGACCACTACATGGGCTCTGGGGATGAAGCCAAGGCTACAGAAGATATGAGGAACCAGGTCCTGGTGATGTCGTTTGAGTCACTCACTAGGTCAGCTCTTTTAAAGCAGTGGTTCTCAATGAGGGCCACGGAGTGGCAATTTGGTTCCCAGGAGACACTTGGCCATGTCTGGAGGCATTTTTGGTTGTCAAAACTTGGAGGCTACTACTAGAGGCCAAGGATGACACTAAGCATCTTACAGTGAGCCGAACAGGCCACCCACAACATAGAGTCATCTGGCCTAAAATGTCAGTAGTGCTTGTCAGTTGTCAGTAGAGACACCTTGGTCTAAAGCCAAAACTATATCTAGACTTTTCAACGTGTTTCCTTTATTATTATCATTTTTGAATTGGTTTGAGTTGGTTTTCTTGTCATTTGAAATTGAAAAAATCTTCAACGACAGTTTTCAAAACAAGGCCACCTCTTCTTTCCTTCCCATCGCTCCCCTCTGTGTCTTTCCTCAGCCTTGCAGACTTCCTCTTGGGTTTATTGACATTGTTATTCCTTCTGCTTCTGCGTTAGGCACTTTGAGAAGCAGTATCCTGCCGATCCCCGAACCTCTGTCAAGAATCCTATCTCCTTAAGTCTTAAAAATACTTGAGTGAAAGCATCTATACTTTTGCTTAAATTTTTCAAGGTCACCATTTAAAATTTGCATTATGAAATGTTTCATACCTACAAAATGAGTGATATAATGAGCACTTCCATGTGCTCGTTTTCCAGCTTAACATACAAGATATCTATCCAGAAAGAGTCCAGCCATTATTAATATAACGATAACATGAAGTTGGCACAGTATGATATAACCTGGCAGCCAAGGAGAGTGGATTGGAATGCACATATATGAACAATGACAACTTCACTGTACTAGTCAGTGGGGGTTGTAGATGCCATTGAGTGAGCTGTGTGCTGTGTGGCTGTCACATTCAAAATGACTGAACAAGTAGAGCAACGAATCTGCATCAAATTTTGCATTAAGCTTGAACATTCCTCTTCACAAACTATTCAGGTGATTCAGAAGGCCGTAGCTATGGGCAACTGGTGATTGGCAGCTTCATCATGACAATGTGCCCACTCATGCATCATGTCTTGTGCAGAGATTTTTTGTGAAACAACCAATCACCCAGGTGACTCAGCCTCCCCTACAACCCAGATTTGGTGCCCTGAAACTTCTGGCTTTTCTCAAAACTAAAATCACCTTTGAAAGGGAAGAGCTTTCAGACTTTTAATGAGATTCAGGAAAATATAACAGGGCAGTTGATGGTGAATGGGAGAACTGTGTGAGGTCCCAAGGTGCCTGCTTTGAAGGGGACTGAGGCATCCCTGTCCCATGTACAATGTTTCTTGTATCTTCTTCAATAAGTGTCTCTATTTTTCACATCACATGGCTGGAACCTTCTGGACAGATGTCATATGTCTCCTTCCCCAATAGTCCCTTCCCCTCCTTCCCCAAGAGAAACTAGTATCCTAAATTTGGTGTTTACTTTCTCAGAAGTTTTTAAAATTTTATCACCTATTTCTGTATTCCTAAACAATGTATAATTCTTTGACTATTTTATATTCACTTGCAGGAATTGATACCGTATTGTATGTGTTCCCTTGTGACTTGTCTGTTGTTGTTGTTTCTCAGGATCCACCAGGCTGTTTAGCTGGCTTTGAGGTCCTCCCGGTCTGCGTGGTGTCCCACTGCAGGGATTTCTAAATCCACTTTCATGGAGCAACACATTCCAATTTTTCACAAGTGGAAAGGAAGCCACTCAAGATTTGTGAGCCTGTGTTCTTGAGCACACATATGGGGACAAGTTCTAGCGGATTCACCAAGGAGCAGGCTTGTCGAGTTCTAGGGTACGGGCATCTTCTACCAGCTATTGGTCCGAAAGGTCACTGGGATTTTACTTAGGCTATACACATTGCATACAGTAGTCCCCCCTTATCTGCAATTTTACTCTCCGTGGTTTCAGTCACCTGTGGTCAACCATGGTCCGAAGACATTAAATAAACATTTTGGAAAGAAACAATTCATAAAATTTAAATTGCACACTGCTCTTAGTAGTGTATGAAATCTTACGCCATCCCACTTTGTCCCACCTAGGATGTGAATCATCCCTTTGTCCAGCATATCCCTGCTGTCCATACTCCTTCCTCTTGGTCACTTAGTAGCTGTCTGGGTTATCAGATCAACTACTGCAGTGCTTATATTCAAGTAACCCTTATTTTACTTAGTAATGTTACATTTACACAACGTTTGTCACAGTATACTGTTATAATTGCTCTATTTTATTATTGGTTATTGTTAACCTCTTCCTGTGCCTAATTTATAAATTAAATTTTGTATGTATAGGAAAAAACAGTGTATGTAGGTTTTGGTTCTATTTGAGGTTTCAGGCATCCACTTGGGGTCCCCTTGGGTAAGGGGGGCTACTGTAGATGTGTTGCAGGACACAAACATGGCTATTGTCCTTCGTCCGTCTTGCTCACTCCTGAGATTCATGGGGTCTTTGTTTACAGAGACCGTATGAATAGGTGTGGTAGAAAGAAAAACGATCCCCAGAGATGTCCATGTTCTGATCTCTAGAATTTGTGAATGTTACCTTCCATGGCACATGGAACTCTGCAGACGTGATTAAGGATCTAGAGATGAGAACACAATGTCATCACAAGAATCAGTGCACGAGAGAGGCAGGAGGGTAAGAGTCAAAGAAGGGGGTTGGAGTGATGCCCGGAAAGGACCCTTAGCCAAGAAGCTGAAAAAGGCAAAGCAACAGATTCTTCCCTGGAGTTTTCAGAAGGAACACAGCCCTGACAACCTATTTTAGCCTTCTAATCTCCAGAACGGTAAGGTAGTAAATTCGTGTTGTTTTAAGCCACCATGTCCGTGGTACTTTGTTATAGCAGCAACAGGAAGCTAACAAGAAAGGCCAACTCAGAATAAGATGAGGAAGCAAAGTTGCCTCCAGTGAACCCACACGTCCACCACAGTGCCTGACTTGTAATAGACACTTAACAAATGTCCTCCTCTTCCTCCTCCCTTCCTTACCATTTCAATCCATCCCCACTGCTGATCCTTCCAGCTTATCTTTAGATTCTGTCAAAGAGGAAACCTCTTAATGCAGTTCTAATGTGGGGGAGTCTAGGAGAGCCCTTAGGAGCTCTAACCTAAGAGAATTATGTTTACTATATGTCAGGCACTGCTCGAGGTGTTTTCACATGGTATCTCATTTAAACCTCACAACAACCCAGGGAAGTAACAACAGTAACAAAAAACTACTTATTATTGAGACCATGTCATTGGTTCCAGGCTGTATTCAAATAGTCAGTTTGACCATGCAGCTAGTCATGGTTGTCTGTTTTTTTGCTGTGGAGGAAATTGAAGAAGACTAAGTGACTTGACCCAGACCTCCAAAGCGGGCGTGTCACAAAGCAAAGATGTGTAACCCGAACCCATGTGATCTCAAAAATCTCCGATGACAACTTCTGAGAAGAGAGCTGTAAAGTGTTTCCCTTCATAACACTCAGCTCTAGGCCTTCTCACCCTCCTGTTCATCCTGAATCTCGTTCCTTCCAGTCCCAGAGGTACCTGTGTTTTGTGTTTATCTGTGATGTGTACCTGCCGTCACTAAAGCATGTTGATAGAACACCCCAGACAAACACAGCGGGGACTGTAGAAGATGGAACCACTCTTCCCAGTTCCCCTGAAAACATTTCCCCTTCCACCCATTGATGATAACCTCTGGTTGGCCTCCTCTCCGGTCAGAGGCAGCTATCAGAGGGCATCTGTAAGCAGACTCTGATGGGTTGCTATGAACAGGTTCCTAAATACGTTTTGTGCACGCACATATGTGAGTGATTGACTCCTGTGGGAAGCCCTGTATGAAGGCTGGGTTTGACCATAGGTCTTGAGCATGAAAATCCTTGCAGTTTTCGATTTGTTGGTGAAGCTTGGGGACAAGAGTGGGGCTGTGCATGAATGAGGAGGCTCCGGTGGCCACTAACTTTTCCTGGAAATGGCAGTTTTGTGGGCCAGGAAAATATCTCATCTCTGATCAGGAAGGAAATTGGCTTGAGTGGCAACTCAGCTTCCCCCAAAGAGACAGATTGTTAGTTATGTCCCCCAAATTCACTGTGCTCTCCCCGAAAACTCCATTGCCTTTCCCCCCTATTCATTCTCTCCTTCCGGAGTCGTATGCACTCAGAGACTCTTTCTTCAACCTCTTCTCCAGGCAGGTCGGATCACATGGCTAAGTCAGGGCAATGCAATGTGAGCAGAGTGATATATTATTATAATCCCCAGTCATCTCCAATGGAAGATGAGCTGCTTTTCCTGACTGCGGCTCTGTGTTTCACTTCCCGGAGTCTGGAATGCTGCTGTGCCAGTGGACCTGTCTTTGCCAATGCAAATCAGGGGAAGATCCGAGGGCTTCCTCAGATGGAAAAGTAAGAAGCTGTCCTGGGATGCTCACAGACTTCATGGAACAAAGCTCTATCAGCCTAGACTATCGGCACTGTTACGGCGGGAAATAAACTTCTACTTTATTAAGCCACTGTGTCTTGGGGTGTTTTTGTTGTAGAATTGGAATAGTTTTACCTTAATTAACACAACTGCACTGTACGTAGCACCAAGAGAGCGATTGCACAGGCTTCACACTTGCAGAAAGGATTAAAATTATTTGGGGGAATAAGCCTTGGTTTTTGACTGAATGCATTACAGACTGTATCATTCCCTCAGCTCTACTTCATTCTTGACTATGCAGTGGAATTGCATCTTAATTTTGAGTTAATTTCTAAAGTTGGAGTATAAGGTAAGCATGATTAATATTCAAATTAATATTAAAAATACAGTTTAACACTCTCAGTAAGTCCAACGCAGCCATGCTTTCTTCCAGCATTGAGATCCGGTTGTGTCTTTGGTTGAGGTCTTGATGAGTACTGATATTTAAGGACTTCATTTTTGAAAAAGGTTTTTAAATGTGCTTATTTTTTCCTCCCACCCCCACTTTTCCTTTTTGTATAGTGAGTAGAATTGAATTCACCTGAGTTTAACATACGTATGAAGCAATTCAGTATAGAAACTGGTGGCCGATAGCTTGGCTGCTGGGGTGGACTCACGCTGGAGGCCAGAGAGCTCTCAATCCATCTGGTTTGCTTCAGGTTCAGTCCTGCCTTGGGTTAGGGAGCTGGACACAGTAATTTAATGAGATTGCTTTGAGCAAAAGCAAGGAGCCCCAGGAGTGACAGAGGAGGCAGTTGCTTGCATGAGTAATTATTTCTGTCTCCTTTCCCATCCTCTCCAACATTTATCCTAAGTATACACTGATCTATACTTAAAATTCCACAGTTAAAAATCTTATTCTGACTTAATGCTTTAATAGATGCTCCAACCCAAATCTTCACAGTATTTTCCATTTTCATTATTTGCATATCAATTTGCAACCTGAGATTATTTATTGAATGTTCTCTGTGGGCATTTGGTAAAGAAAATCACACACACACACACACACACACACACACACACACACACTCCCATTACCCTGCCCCAACGCTCTTCGTTTTGGCATCATCCCTTTTAGTCTCTGTCTAAATGGACACGCTCTTCCTTATTTGTAACAATAGCAAACATAGTGTGAGATATTTGGCTTTTTTATTTAAAATTTTATTACTAAAATCTTCCTACCTCTGTATTTCTTGGTAATTTTGAGTTTTACAAAAGTCTGTTGACTTTTTGAACTATATTTTACCGCACAGCTGCCACAATCTATACTGAAGAAAACAATATTTACTTCTCAGAGTTGTTGGAAGAACTTCGTGGACATGTGGCGCTCATCCCAGAGCCTGGCCGACCACTGGATTGGTGGAGAGCACAGTTTTGGGACCAGACTTCCTGGCTTGGAATTTCAGCTTCACCTCTACGTAACTGTGTGACCCTTGAAAAATTTTCTAACCTCAGCTGTAAAATGAGGATGGCAGTAATCTTATCTTATAGGTTTATTGCGTTGTCATTATTATTATCATTATTTTTATTCCTCTTCAATACACTCGGTCTTTGTCAAAGTCTGAGAAACAATCCTTTCAAGTAATTTAATTCGATGTCTTATTCCTTTATCTAAAACTCCCACTTTAATGATTAATAATTATATGTTTATCTACCATAATTGTTCTTTTCTTCTTTTCAAGTTGACATAATTTTTAAATTATCATTAAGCTTACAGTTGGGTTTTTGTGTATGAGTATTTTTTATATAAAAGGGGATATATCTATTCTTTTATTTAAAATATTCTTAACATAAGGAATAGCTGTTAGTTTGTATTGAATGTTTTTTGTATCACCCATTGAAATGGTTGTGTTGTTTCTTACTTAACCATTGAAATGATGCACACTTGCTCTTAATTAGATTTACTAGGTTAGTTTAAGTTTCCTTACCTCACCGTTTATTTATTATCTCTTCTTTCCAATTTTCTTTGGGCTTTTGTTCTTATTGTCCTTTTCCTGCCTCTGCCTGTAGCATTTACACATGCATTAAGGGGTAGGGAAGTTTAGATGAGTTCACTCTAGGCCAGGGGTGTCACACTCATTTTCGCCGGGGGCCACATCAGCCTTGCGGCTGCCCTCAAAGGGCTGAATGTGATTTCAGGACTGTATAAATGTAACTACTCCTTAACTAGAGAGGAGGAGCTCAGTGCTGCTGCTGGGCAGAAATGAGGTGCCGGGCCGGATAAAACAAGGCGGAGGGCTGGATTCAGCCCACGGGCCTTGTGGTTGCCACCTGTGCTGTAAGCACTTCAGGCAGTGAATGGATGAGGGCCAAGTGGTGACATGAAAAACGCCCCTAACGTGTCAATATGTACATGGATAGATGACTAACGACGGGTGACTAGTTAAAAGAATTTAATGCATTTTGAGTGCTTATTTTTTTAATGTTTGAAAATTAACCTTAGAATTTCTACAATGTCTAATCTGCTTGGAAATCTGTATTTAATTACAGGTAAGACTGCATTCTTTTCCTTAAGAATCTTTTCCTGGATTCATTAAACGTTGTATCTGGTAGAAATATGATTATTACTTGTGTTTACAAGGGAATATGTGCATAAATAATAAAACAGGCAATATTAGTAACTATTAAGATCTTCTAGAACAGCATATGTTATACAAAGTATGGCTGTTATAAACAGATTTCTTCATTATAAATCACTTTTATTTTGCTGGAATTATATATGCTTCTGGTATATTCTTTTTATGATTTTGCTTACTGATATTTTATTTCAATACTTCATATCTGTATTCAAGTATGATGTGAGTATAGATTTTCTTTTGTTGTAATATCGTTATCAGGTTTCAAGCATTGTATCATACTGACCTCATACTAATATGGGCACCCTGAAGTTCCTTTCTTTGTTTTGGAACAATTTATAGCACACAAAAATCATTTGTATTGGGCATAATTAGCAGCACATTTTTGTGGCCCTTGTAAATAACCTCCTATTTAAGCCTACCACTATTTTCTATCTTTTCTTGCAGCAAATTGGGAATCACATGTTTTTAAAGACACTTTTGTCCTACTTTATTGAGATTTCAAAGTATCTGATAATTTGGCATACTATACCTTAATAATTAAAAAGATTATCTTCTGTGGGTTGTAACAGCTTTCTGATTTTAATATTGCTAATTTGAATTTGTTTTGATTAGTTTTACTAGTTTAAGTTTATGTATTTTATCGTTTACTTTTTCCCCCTTTCTTTCTGTTTCTGTTGCTCTCACCCTTGCCAATATGTGACCCTACCTCCTTTCTTAGCCTAGATGTTTGGCTGGTGCAAGCGCAGGTCTTCCAAAAGGTAAGATTAATCATTCAATTCCTACTCACCAGAAATGCAATTAACAGACCCAAAGACTGTGGTTGTTGGCCGTAGGGATCCAAGTTGCTATGTCAGAGAGGCGCAGATCAGTATTATCACCAGCCACATGCAAACTGCAGTTAAAGGAAACAAGGACACCAGCCTGCTCTGTGAAAGAGGTCTGACCGTCCTGCCCCTCCGTGAGTTTCCACGAGGACCCTCCGAATTTTTATGAGTCCATTTGATCCCTAAGCTAGATTTTCTGTTTCCTGCAACCAAGTGTATTTTCTTATATTTTAAACATAGTGCTTGTTGACTTACTTTATTTTTAAATAATTGAAGAATTTAAAATGATCAAAAGGCTATAAAGTAATGCAAATTCATGATTTCTCTCACTAATTATTCAGAAGCATTCAGAATGCCTCATTCTTTGACCATATGCCTAGCAGCCAATACCAGGACAGAATTTATCCTCAGAATGGTTTTCTTCAGTTTCTCCCAAATAGGTAAGGTACCATATTCTCATCTCCTTTCTCCCTCTCTCTCTTTCTCTCTCCCTCTTTCTCTTTCTCTGAATTACAGGCCCAAACTGGGCAAAAACCAAATCCATATTTCTGTGAATCTATATCTATACCTACATAGGGAAAAATAATAAAATAGATCAAAATGTTGTCAGTGGTTATCCAGTTTTTATTTTCTTATTTGTTCTTTCCCGTTTTCTGAAAACAATGAGAGTGTATTATTTTATAATCAGATAAATGCTAATATACTAAAATGAGCAATTAATTTTCTCTTAACCTGACTTTGCTATACTACAGAGATTTTTTTATATAGTGTTTTTATTTTCACATTTGTTAATATTTGACCTAAATACAACTTTACAAAGGATTTTTTTCACTTACAAGCTATAAAAATGTTTTGTCTGCTCTAACTTATGTTACTACTAGATTACTTAATTGACTATCTGACTTGGAGAAAATGGGGCACAACAGTTGTTACTGTTGACATGCAGGTACATTTGTCCATTCATTATTTCCAACAATTGTGTGTGTGTGTGTGTGTGTGTGTGTGTGTGTGTGTGTAGGGCTTCTATTGTGCCTGGCACTATTCTAGGGTCTGATGATACAAATATGAATAAGACACCTAATACCTATTTTCATGGCTGGTATTCTACTGAGACAAGCACACAGATCATAATGAAACATAGAGAAATAAGAGTAACCCAGAAAAAGTGCTTACGTGGGTTATGATAGAGATTAGGTATTTGGGAAGGTATCTTTTTAGTGGCTATATTTACAATGAGATCTGAAAATGTAGGGAAGTCACTCCAGGCAGTAGGGGCACCAGTGCAAATGTTCTCATGCAGAATGAGCCCAGATGTTTGAGAAAGACAAAGGAGGCCAGTTTGGCTGAATGAGCGAGAAGTGCAGTGAGACAGGAGCCCAGAGAGGTGGGCGTGAGGGTGTGGACTAGGGAAAAGGGTGTGGATTTCGACTTTGGTTTCATAAGATGCCACTGGAACATTTTAAGCAGGGAAGAGGCATGATTTGTTTTATTTATTGAAAAGATGGCTCCAAGACTTCTGGAATCTGGGTGGATGGATTACAGGTACTTTTCTCTATTCCATCCACTAAGTACAAAAAACTTGTGGATGATACACATGATATATAGGACAAATATAAGAAGACTCTGAAAGGTAGAGAGAATATGATAGGCTGGCTGGGGACCTCAGGACCCAAGGAATGACACCATGGTGAGTTCCTTGTTTTTTATGTTTTTATTTTGACTCACGTATCCCAAATTTGGAGCTGAAGAAGCTAGCAATTCAGAAATTGCTTGCTAGTGCCAGTTTTTGTTGACCTTTGGGATTTTCTGCATAGACAATTATGTCACTTGTGAACAATGACAATCTTATTTCTTCCTTATTGTCTGTATACATTTAATGTTCTTTTACAGTTTTTATTTCATTAGGTTAAACTTAGAGTGTGTGAGAGTGGTGAGAGGGGAAATCCTTGCCTTGTTTCTGGTCTCAGGGGCCTCATCTAGTTTCTCACCATTTAGTATGACGTTAGCCGTAGGTTTTTGTAGATGGTTGAGTAAATTGATCTTTACTCCTACTTCACTGAGAGTTTATATGATAAAAGAGCACTGGAATTTGTTAAGTGCATTTTCTGCATCTATGGATGTGATCAAATAATTTTTCTTTTTAAGCCTGTCGATAGCACCGATTACATTAATTGATTTTCAAATGCAGAGCCAGATTTGCCTACCAGGAGTAAATCTTAATTGGTCATGGTATGTAATTTTTAATATGTTCTTGGATTCAATTTTTTAGTATTTTGTTGAAGATTCTGCATCTTGTGCTCATGTGATACATTGGTTTGTAGTTTTCTTGTAATGTCTTTATCTGGTTTTGGTATTAGGATATGCTGGCCTCATAAAATGACCTGGGAATATACTATTTACTTGTGTTTTCTGGAAGATATTGTAGAGAATTGGCATCATTTCTTCTTCAAATGTTTGGTAGAATTCCCTAGTGAAACCATCTGGGCCTGGTGCTTTCTGTTTTGAATTAATTATTCATTCAATTTCTTTAATAGATGTGAATGTATTAAGATGATCTAATTCTTTTTGGTTTTTGTAGATCATGTCCTTCAAGGAACTGGTCCATTTCATCTAAGTTATCAAATTTGTGGACACAGAGTTTTCATAATATTTCTTTATTATTATTTTATAGTTCATGGGATCAGTACTGATGACCCTCTTTCATTTGTAATATTAATTAGTAATTTGTGTCTTCTCTGTTTTTGCTTGGCTTGAGTTTATCAATTTTACTGATCTTTTCAAAGAACCAGATTTTGAGTTTATTGTTTTCTGTGTTATTTCCTATTTTCATTTTTATTGATTTCTGTTCTAATTTTTTTTTCCTGCTTGCTTTAGATTTATATTGCTCTTCTTTCTCTGGTTTCTTGAGATGGAAGCTTCAATAATTGATTTTAGATGTTTATTTTTTTTTAGCTTTCCTCTTTTTTAAAATTATATTTTATTGATGATGCTATTACATTGTCCCAGTTTTTCCCTCTCTGCACCCCTCTACCCACACCCCCGCACTCTTGGGCAATCCCCACACCACTCTAATAAAACAACATGTTCAAATGCCATGAACCACTTGTGCTTCTCCTCAGCATTCCCAGTAAACAGAATTTCCTAAAGGATTCCACACACTTAGCAACCATGTTGGCTTAATGTGAGCTTTATTTGCCAATATTAGGAACATATGCCACCAAAGCCTTAGAGCCGTGGACCTCCAAGGAACAGTCTCCTTAGCCTTTCCTCCAAACTTAAGAGAAAACTACAGATCAAGAATATGAGCACTGTATAGGTATAGGTATAGGTATAGGTATAGGTATAGGTATAGGTATAGGTATAGGTATAGGTATAGGTATAGGTATAGGTACAGGTGTATGTATATGTATGTGCACAGAAAAAAGTCTGTTAACAGTAGTTGCCTTTGGGGAGGGAAATGGAATTGGCATGGTTTTTATTCTCTATATTTCTGTATTAGGATTTGAATGATTAGATTTTCTTATGTATAAAATAATTTAAAATATATTAAAAAGAATTATGCAATTCTTAAAGTTTTAGAGAATACAAAATGATACAGCTTTCTTTGGCAATGGTATTTTTCATAGATAGAATCTGGTAAATGGATTTTAGGAAACTTAATCCCACTAGCCAGAATTTAAGGTCATTTTTGGTTTTTGTGGTTATCTTTTTTCTTTTTTCAAGTATATTTTATTGATTATGCTATTACAGTTGTCTCATTCCCCCATCATTCCCCTCCATGCCGCACACCCTCTGCCACCCACATTCCCCCCCTCTAGTTCATGTCCATGTGTCATACTTATAAGTTCTTTAGCTTCTACATTTCCCACACTATTCTTACCCTCCCGCTGTCTACTTTCTACCTACCGTCTATGTTGCTTATTCTCTGTACCTTTTCCCCCTCTCTCCTCCTCCCACTCCCCTGTTGATAGCCCTCTATATGATCTCCATTTCTGTGATTCTGTTCCTGTTCTAGTTGTTTGCTTAGTCCATTTTTGTTTTTGTTTTAGGTATGGTTGTTAATAATTGTGAAAGTGCTGTCATTTTACTGTACATATTTTTTATCTTCTTCTTCTTAGATAAGTCCTTTTAACATTTCATATAATAAGGGCTTGGTGATGAACTTCTTGAACTTGACCTTATCTGAGAAGTACTTTATCTGCCCTTTCATTCTGAATGAAAGCTTTGCTGAATAGAGCAATCTTGGATGTAGGTCCTTTCCTTTCATGACTTGGAATACTTCTTTCCAGCCCCTTCTTGCCTGGAAGGTCTCTTTTGAGAAATCAGCTGACAGTTTGATGGGAACTCCTTTGTAGGTAACTGTCTCCTTTTCTCTTGCTGCTTCCAGGATTCTCTCTTTCATTTTAATCTTGGCTAATGGAATTATGATGTGTCTTGGTGTGTTCCTCCTTGGGTCCAACTTCTTTGGGACTCTCTGAGTTTCCTGGACTTCCTGGAAGTCTATTTCCTTTGCCAGATTGGGGAAGTTCTCCTTTATTATTTGTTCAAATAAGTTTTCCACTTGTTGCTTTTCCTCTTCTCCTTCTGGTACCCCTATATTTCAGATGTTGGAATGTTTAAAGATATCCTGGAGGTTCCTAAGCCTCTCCCCATTTTTTTGAATTCTTGTTTCTTCATTTTTTCTGTTTGGTTGTTTCTTTCTTCCTTCTGGTCCACTCCATTGATTTGAGTCCCAGTTTCCTTCCCATCACTATTGGTTCCCTGTACATTTTTCTTTATTTCACTTATTGTAGCCTTCATTTTTTAAATCTAATTTGTGACCAAATTCAACCAATTCTGTGAGCATCCTGATCACCAGGGCTTTGAACTGTGCATCTGATAGGTTGGCTATCTCTTAATTGCTTAGTTGTATTTATTCTGGAACTTTGATCTGTTCTTTTGTTTGGGCCATTTTTTTTTGTCTTGATGTGCCTGTTATGTAGTAAGGGGCGGAGCCTTAGGTGTTCATGAGGGTGAGACAACCCAGTCACTGGGTTGTGACACTGTTTGTAGGGGCAGGGGTCAGAGAAGGAACAATGACGCTTGCTCCACTCTCTGCCAGATTTCAGTCACTTCTGCTGCTCCCCTCAAGCAAACTGGGCCCTTCCGGTGCTGATTCCCATATGGGTGGGTTTGTGTACATTCTAGGATCCTGTGGGTCTCTCCAACGAAGTCTCCTGTGAGGATAGAAGTTTCTCGCAGCACCTCAACCCCCACAGATGTTTCCAGTTGGTGTTTTCAGGCTTTATTTCCCCGTGTTGGGGCCCTGGGTTGCACAGTGTGTCTTGCTCACCAGTTTTGCCTGGTTTATCTGTGCACAAACGTGGGACTACTCAGTCTGCCAGCCACCTTATGCGCCAGCACCCCTCCACAGTCCGCTGCCTTGCTGGGTCTACCCGCTGCTGCTCTGTGTGCCTGGGGTCTGCCAGCCACCACCTGTGTACCGGGGGTTCACCAGCTGCTGCCTTACATACCCAGGGTCCTCCAGCCACTGCTTTTTGTTGTTGTTTTTTTTTACTGCGACCTCTCTCTGCCTGGCAGCCAGACTCCACCCCTCCTACTGGTCTGGATGAATGTGTCTACTTTAACTCCTTGGTTGTTGGACTTCCATACAGTTCAATTTTCTGTCAGTATTCGTTGATTTTTTGCTTCTAAATTTTTGTTGTCCTTATTTTGGTTGTGCGAGGAGGCACAGTGTGTCTACCTACACCTCCATCTTGGCTGGAATATTTATTCTTTTTAACATTTTAAAATTATAGTTTACATTTAATATTATTTTGTATTAGTTTCAGGTGTATGACATAGTGGTTAGACAATCATATGCTTTACAAAGTGTTCCCTTGATATTTCCAGTACCCAACTGCCACCATACATAGTTATTGTAATATTACTGACTATATTTCCTATGCTGTACTTTACATCCCCATGACTATTTTGTAACTACCAATCTGCACTTTTTGACCCCTTCACTTTTTCTACCCAGTCCCTCAATCCCACTCCCTTCTGCCAATTATCAGTCTGTTCTTTGTATCTATGAGGCTATTTCTGTTTTGTTTATTCATTTATTTTGTTCATTAGATTCTACATATAAGTGAAATCATATGGTATTTGTTTTTCTCTGACTGACTTATTTCACTTAGCATAATACCTTCTAAGTCCAACCATGGTGTCACAAATGGTAAGATTTTGTTCATTTTCATGGCTGAGTAATAGTCCATTGCATATATATGTACCACAGCTTTTTTATCCACTTGTTTATTGATGGGTTATAGGGCTGCTTCCATAGCTTGGCTCTTCTAAATAATGCTGCAGTGAATATGGGGGTGCATTTATTCTTTCAAATTAGTGTTTTGAGTTTCTTCAAATATATACCTAGAAGTAGAATTGCTGGATCATAAGGCAGTTTTCTTTTTAATTTTTTGAGGAACCTCCATACTGTTTTCCACAGTGGCTGCACCAGACTGCATTCTCACCAATGTACAGGGGTTCTTTTTTTTCTCTGCACCCTTGCCAATACTTGTTGTTTGTTGATTTATTGATGACAGCCATTATGACTGGTGTGAGATATCCCATTATGGTTTAATTTGCAGTTCTCTGATAATTAGTGACATTGAATGTCTGGGATTTATTCTTATCTGATATACAGGGTTGGACAAAAGTAGGCTCACAGTTGTTCATAAGGAAGACAATACAATAATTCATAAATAATAATACAAGAATAACTTCTGTGTTTTGTAGGTGAGCTTTGTCCAGGATGAGAATAAGTCCACCAAGACATGATCTGCTCGGGGAGAAAAGGCTGGCCAGTCTCTCAGAGGAGAAATGTCTCTAGCCTCTCTCTCCATGGGTTTTTATTTAGTTTGGCTTGCAAGGGGATGCATAGCAAAGAAAGGAGATACATTTTACAGATAACATTTCTGGGGTCACAAGGGTCCTTTTGAGTCAGGGTCTGGTAGACAGGGTGATGCCAATCAGCCATAAAACCTTGGGAAACAAACTTATTTTGTGCTTGGACCCTTAACATTTAAATTGAGCACATTCTTAGCAAAGCATATTTCACAGGATTTAATGCATTCTTTCTCAGGCCTGATTGCCCACCCACCAGGAACCACTGTTTCCGGCACAGGGCTGAACCCTCCTTGAGTATTGTGACAGGCCTGAATCACGTGGGGGAAGCAAGGCAGCCAAGAGATTAGGAGACTTTTTATAGATAGAATGAGGACTCAGGCTATGATAAAGCCAAGGGGTGAGGGTCTTTTGTCCCTCCTCCACAATCCCCTAAGTCTTTCCTTCATGGCCCCTTTGTTACTGTGCCTGTCTTAGGTTGTTCCTTCTTTGAGGAATCTTACCTGTCATTGACTATCCAGCCATCCTCCAGGGGTGAAGTAGGGTGAAGTAAAGGGGACAGAGGCTGCACCTCTGCCAGAAGGATAAGTTTTGTCTCCTTAGTGGCTTATGGTTGCAAGGTTCCCTAGCCATGGGGCCTTTTCACCTGTTGGCGGGGTTACAACTTCTGAAACCAGGCAGGATGATTCCCAACAATGTTTTGCATACTCACAACTAAAAACCTACTTTTGCCCCACCCTATATACATATAATACTATAAACTTCCCTCTAAGAGTGGTGTTTGCAACTTTCTCACAGTTCTTAGTGCTCTGCTAAGTCTATGTTATTTCTTTTTCTCTTTCCATTTCAGTTTTGGGAGTTTCTTTTGACTGCTTTTCAAGTTCACCAATTTTTCCTCAAAATTTCCTGCAACATACAGGAAATAGGAAATGAGAAGAAAGAGGCAAAATAAATATTTGAAGTAATAATAATAAAAAATTTCCAAAATTATTAAAAAATACCAAACAAATTTAGGAAGATAAGAGAATACCATATAGGATAAATACCAAAAAATCTGCACATAGGCATGTCATAATGAAACTGCAGAAAATAAAGAGAAAAAGAAAAATCTTCAAAGAAGCCAGGGGAAAAATGTAAAGGAAAAAAGAAAGATATTCCTTGCTAAAACAAATTTAAAAAAAAGTATAAGTAGCTACTTAATTTAAGGCAAGCATTCCTCAGAGTAAGAAAAAGCATTAGGAATAAAGAGGGAGTATTACTTGATAAAGGTGTCAGTCTTCTAAGAAGACATAACAATACCTAGTATGTATGTGCTCGAGAACAGAGTATCAAGATACATAAAGCTAGGAGTAATGCTGTGTTTACTGTTTGCTGCAGCTTCAATTTCTTCTAGTGTCTTTTTTTGTCTCTATTGTTGTCTTTGTGTTTCTCTAGAACCCTCTTCTTAAATAGGGTTTGAAAATTTTTTAAAAATTAAATAAAATCAATTCTAATTCATTCATTTAGTCAATAAGTATTTATTGAGTGCTGCTAGTTTCCTGACCCTGTTCTAGGCACTGGGGATAAAATAATGAATGAAATAGGCCACTTTTATGTTCAAGCAACTAACGTTTAAGTGGGAGAGATATGTGATGAACCAAATTACATTTATTTAAATCATAAAGCCAAGAATTAATAAGTGCTCTAAATCAAAATAAGATGATAGAGGAGGTAGGGGTATATGTTCAGAAGTTAAGTGGTCATGAAAGACCTTCTCAAGGAAGTAAAGTTTAAGCAAAAGTGTGGAAAATTTTTGGTTACGACTTTAGTCCTTTGGTTTTCATTGTAAGTATGATGGAAAGCCACTGAGGGTTTGGAGTAGACAAGGGACATGACCTCATAAACGTGTTGAAAGGGTCACCCCAGCCGCTGTATGGAGAGCAGGCTGAAGAGGCACCAGGGACACCAGTTAGAAGCTATCGCAGTCATCTACTCCAGAGCTGATGGCTGCCTGGACCAGGCTGCTAGCCATGGGGTTGGTGAGTAGTGGTCAAATCTGTAATGAATTTGAAATGTTGAGCCAGTTGGAAAAATGCAAAATAAGAAAATATAAAAATACTTGTAATCTCTTTATTCAGAATGAAGACTCTTATTACCAGTTGTTTGTCGTTCTTGTTTTTTCCATATACTTTATTTGCCACTTTATCACTGATTACATTCTCCATATAAATAAATTCTATTCTAAAACATAATTTTAATAAATACATAATATTTGATCATTGAATGCACCAAAATATACTTAACCTATCTTGTATTGTTGAACATTTAAATTATTTTCAATTTTTCACTGCTTTATAAACACCTACCACAATGTTTATTCTGTTAGCAAAATACATATATTCTCAATTATTTGTTTAGAATTCTTTCCTGATGCATGTAAAGAGTTTGCATGTTCTTAAAGATTTTAATATGCATTTATTAATCACCCTCCAAATCATCCTCCTACCAGCAATTTATGAATACCCTTTCCATGGCACCCTTATTCCACATTGTCTACGTAGTTGCCACAGAGTATTAACACTGCATTTAATCTATGCCAGGTTGCTAGGCAAACAGTGCTATCTCATTGTTTTAATTGGTTTTCTTTGATTATAAGTGAGGTTAAACATTTCCTTGACTACATTGATTGGCTCTTCCCTACTCATTACTCAGGTCACAGTTCACCTGTGCTTGCATGAAGGCTGTACTAGTTGAGGGGGTGGGGAGTTTCTGTTACAAATGACAAACAACCCAACTCACATAACTGCAAAGTCCAAGGATAGAAAAACCATATTCAGGTCTAATAGGATTCAAAGCTTAACGGGTATATTTGGGCCTCATTTCTCACTGTTGTCCTTAGTTCTCCTTTCCACTCTGTCTCCCCCACCCGCCTCAGGCTCCTTATGGTAGCACCATGGTGGCAGCCACTTCAAAGCTTACTACTCCTAGTGTTGAGCATAGCTGGTAAAAACATCTGTCCCTGACTGGGAAGCACACCAAAAATCTCAGGCATCCCATTGGTTCCAAGCCCTTGGTCCCCAGCCAAGCCTGGGAACATGGAGTTCTCATTGGCTTGGACCTGGGCCGTGCATCCTGCCCCTGGGACTAAAGGTAGAATCATCCCCATCTAAAATGGACTGAGAGGAGGGAAGTGGGGAGCCTTAGCTGAACATTGAAATACTGTGACACTTTGGGGCAAAATCGGCCACACTACAGAGTTTCACCACAAAGGAAGTAAATAGCCCTTCTCTCTCCCCAACCCCTCTGGTTCGCTGATTTCACAAGGACTTTTTCTAATATGTATGGTCCTTGGCTGGGCACCAAAAGAGAGTGGCTAACCAGCCTCCTCTCCAGTGTAATGCTATGCAGTACATATTAATTGATTATAGACAATAGGCAAAGAAATAGCAGTGGTGCTGGAGAGGAAGAAGAGAGATATCAAGAGGTTCCAGGCGTGGTTTCACCTCTGGGTGAATTTTCACTAGAAGAGGCAGAAACAAGGGACCATAATTCAAAGTAAAACTGAAGTGAGGACTAAATGCAGGTGAAAAGACCCAGAGAGACAGGTTAAACTGGGACGTAGGAGGGGCATTCTAGGAAGGCTTTGCAGGGACAACACTTGAGCTGAGCCCTCAAGGCTGAGCCGGTGTTCCATAGGCAGAGAGAATGATGAGGATACCCCAGGGCCCTCGACATTCAATATATGGTTTCTATACCCTTTCTCCCAGAGCTTTGTGCAAAGGATGACTTGTAAATTACAAGGACTTAATAGCATCATTTATATTCCTTACAGATCCAAGCCAGAGCTGGTCACGGCCTCTTTAAAGCAAACAGCACAGCCACACTTCTCCCCTATAGCAGATACTGCTTCTTTCCATTTTTAAAGCACATTTGGACTCAATGTCAGATCCGGCTGCTCAGACAGGTACTCTGGCTGCATCTCAGGTCGCCAGGGGTGATAGAAAGGAAGGCAGGTCAGGCAGCACCAGGCTGGCCTCCGCTGTGCTCATTCTGATTCTGATTGGGAAAGACTTGTTAGTAAACAGTCTTCTTCATAGTTACCATTTTGAATTTCTCCTGAAGTATTGGCAGAAGGCTTCGCGGCGGAAAGATGAACCTTGAGACGTTGCTCCCTGACACGAGGTGTAGTCACGCTCACAGGCAGCCAGGTTGCCTTCTCAAGGGCTGCTCTCTTCCTCCCGACTCCCAATTTTCCATCAATAATCCACTAACAATAACAAATTGCTACATGACATCCTCACTGGGCTGCTGGGACTAAGCACCTGATGAGGTGTTTGCAATAAACTCGACTCCTCTCCTTGTCTTTCTTGTTTGTATTTCAGTGTCCACAAATATTTATACAGAGTACTCACGTCGTGCCAGACACACACAGTAAACAAGAATGGGAAGGACCCTCCCTGCATGATGCTTCCTTCCTATGGAGGGACACAGAACCCAACAACAGCAAAATAACTAAAGTCACCGTTTCAGACAGCGGGAACTGCTACGAAGAAAACAGAATGGGCTGATGTGATAGGAAGTGATCGGGAGGGACTATCCTACTGAATGCCCGAAGATGACCTCTCGCATTTGAGTCAACACTTCAGTGATGAGCAGGAGTCATCCATGTGAAGAACTGGAGAAGAACATTCCAGAAAGAAGAAACAAGCCAGGTGTGTGGGGGGCGGGGCATGAAGGGAGGTCTGTGGGGCTGAGCTGTCAGGAGCTGGCAGAGGGTGGAGGCATCTGAGTACTTCCGTCTCCCTACCTGCTTGCCGTAGTCCTCTCTCCGAGGCCTCCTCGCGTGTCTGTCCCCGCCCTTGCCCGAGCCCACAGGAGTTTCCTCTGTCGGCTCCTCGGTCTGTACCTTCCAAATGCATAGACTCCCGAGAGTCCAGGAGATTGTGGGTTTCTGAAAGTTTGGTTCTTGGCAAAGAGCCAGTGCTATTTCCATCTTGTATGGAAAATATAGAATTACCGTGAATTATATTGAAAAATTAGATTCATTCACTGCTGTGATAATTTATCTCCCAATCTGTCTCAGAGAGTTAGCAGCTGGTGAGAAAATAAAATGTAATTTAGGCAAAAAAAAAATCACTTTTAATCCATGTCTGGCGGGGAGAGAGCTTATTAAGTGAGTTTACTCTTCACCAATCAGATGGTTTTCTTCAGCACAATGAAATGTTGTGATGGAGACTAATGCGTAGCTTGCTCTCCTTGGATGGGCCCTGCCAACCCTGGGGTGAGAAGTTGGACCCCACTTACTGTGCAAAGCTTCCTAATTGGGGCTCCTCCCTCGGCTCATCTCCTGACAGCCTGTTGGATTTGCTCCTGCTCAGAGAAAGACACACTTTATAGCACTGGGGTTTTCTACGACAGTTTCCGCCGTGAGAAACGAGGAGAAACAGGCCCAATTTTAAGCCTTATCGATTTAACGTGTTTAAAATATTCCCCTTTGATAGGTAATTATGGCCATTTTTCTTCCCTGGAACGTTTGATTGTGTGCCCTGGGACTGTCTTGACATTACCTCATGAGTCAGAACACTGAGCTAATCGCACTCTGCCCAGAGTCAGGTCCGAAGCTCCCTGCCTCTGTGAGTCAGCCACACCACACACACGGGCAGGGCCAGGTGAGGCCACTTGGGAACACGGGGCTTCAGGTGCAACTTGGAGCAGCACCCCTCCCCCACCGCATGCTGCAGTGTCAGACGGAGCTCAGGCTCGTCTCTCTCCTTGCGAGGGGTCCCGCCTCCTCCCTGAGCCAGGAGCATGAGGGGAGAGGACAGCTTAAGTGTGACCCACCTGCCTCCTGGGGAATGAATTCCTGGGTTGGCAAGGCTAGAAGAGCAGGGTAGCAGGTACTGGCTGCCTGTCACTCTTCCTAGCCGATAATCCTGCCTACCTGGGGAAACGGAGGCACAGTGGAGTGAGAATGTCGTAGACCGGAACCAGGAGACTAGGGATGCACTGGAGGTTCTTTCATTTGCTTACCGTATGACTTTTGGGGCGAGTGTTTTCCCTTCTCTTGGCTGGAGCTGTCCTGTCTGTCAAGTAAGGAGCCTGGACTTGATGGGCACATTCCCTCCAGCTCAGAGCTTGTTAATCTGTGAGTATGGAATTCAGGGTCCACAGATATGCGCCCAGCTTCACTCTGTACCTGCTGGCCAGAGCATAGACTTTCTATCTGGGCTTGAGCCTCCCTGGAGTTCTTGCTTGCAAGCTGGTGTGTCAGGTGACTTAAGGGAATGGATGGGTTGGGGGAGCTCTGATTTGGGGACAGTACCAAGTAGAGAGGTGCATCAGCTTCTCATTGGTGACTTACCATGAACTTTGTTTGATGGGATGCCCCACTGTGTTGACAGTTGGTTCCCTCAAAGCAACCTGGGGTCTCCTCTGCAGCACCTGGGAGATCCTCCAGCAATAGGGACTTGGGTGTGGAAGATTCTTTTAGAAGTCACCTGGCCCACCAGGTGTCACTGCAGGCAGAACTGTGTGTCCTGCAGTTCCCCAGAGATCTCTCCAATTTCTTGAACATGACCTCTGAGGTCAGGCAAAGAGAGAAAGGGCTTGCTGTAGATTAGTTTGAACTTGTAGGAAAGCCAGAGCTCTCACTAGAGAGTCCACCTGCCCCACCTCCGTCCCTCCACCGCTGGTCAGGTTAAAATTACCAGTTGGATATAAAAACAGGGGAGAAAGTAGACTGGTGCTGTGAAGCCAGGGAGGCTGCTGGAAGTGCATGCCACAGGAGGCAGGCCTGCCTGGTGGAAGGGAGCTGCCTGCCTGCAGAGGAGCGGGTGGCACCTATGCACACAAGTATTGACACTGTGTGCCGAGCACGGCCCTAGGTACTGGGGACACAGAACAGGAAAGACACAGTTCCTGGCCTCATGAAAATTACATTCCAGTTTGAGGAGCCAGCCTGAAGACTAACAAACAAAGTTATAAACAAGATATTTCTAAGTAAGAACCCCTGCCAGACTTAATGGAGAGCCTGCAGGGGCAGGCAGGGGGCAGCAGGTTATCTCTACAGGTGGTTAAGAAGGCCTTTCCGAGGAGGTGAGCTTTGAACCAGGACCTGCATGATAAGGAGCCAGTGATGAGGATGAGAGGGAGAGGATTACTCAACAGGTCTGAGAGAGGAGCAGGAGCAGCCTGGCGTGCTGGAGGCATCTGAAGGAGGGCAGTGGGTCTGGCTGGGGTGCGGAGAAGGCGGGCAGAAAGCACTGCCGGAAGCTGGGAAGGCAATCGCAGATCTTGGTGGGCCCCAAGGACCTCAATGAGAAGTCTGGATTTGAAGAGTGGTGGGGAGACATCAGAGGGTTTAAGCAGAATAACCTAAGCTGATTTATATAGTTTTTTTTTTAAATTTTAACTTTATTTTTATCATTGATACTATTATATATGTCCCTATTCCCCACCTCCCTCCTTTGCCTACCTCCGCTCAGTCCCCATCCCTGGTTTATACAGTTTTTAAAAGCACCTGGTCTATGGACAATGGATTTTTGTGTCTTCTAAGTTAAAGAAAGAGGTTCTGGCAGAACTCCATTATTACAGCCCCTTCCCTGACCTCAAAGGAAAGGCCTGGTGGGGAGGGTGGGCTGTGGGCACAGCAGGAGCACTTATGGGTCCAGCCAGGGCTCGGGGAATCATACCAGCAGCACAGGGTCTCAGTGAGCTGGGAGTCACAAGTGACATCAGTTCCTGACAAGGCCAAGGGGAGTGAGAGCCACTTCCCTGTGGCATTGGGACACGTCACAGAAACAGCCAGACCACCTCCTGGTGCTTAGAGTCTCAAAGCACCTGCTTCTTTTTCTCTCGCCCTCCCACCTCCCCCAAACTGCTGGGGGGGTGTCTGGATTGTTTTGTGCATTTACAAGAAACCTAATTTTCCTCTCCTCCCTTTTGCTTAAACCTGATATGAACAGTAGTCCACTCTGACCATCTCGGTTGGGACTGATGTCAACTCTCAATAGTGAGTGAACCAAATACTGATGTGGGAGGGCAGAGGGGCAGAAAATAACCCAGGAAAAAAGCAAAGTTTAAAAGAACGAGTCTATCTTTGACATCAGATAACCTGTCTTCCTAAATAGTAAAATTATAGGAAAAAACAGCAGATGATTTTATACAACTCTTAATATTTCTCTCAACAAGATTCAAAATCTCATTCCATCTATGAATCTAAAGCAGAAGCCCAGCCATGAAAATATGGAGAAAAGACAAATTAGGACAAATTGGGGCAGAAGACCATGTTGGGTGAGGGCGAGGAGTCTTGGCTGAACATTGGCTCTGCACTCACTGGCTCTGTGGTCCCAGGCAAGTTCAAGAGACAATTGATTTCCTATTAAAATGGAGTTTATGATAGTACCTTTTTAACAGATAATGTGTTTGGCAAGGAGGTGGAGAAAGGGATCCCCTGTGTACTGTTGGTGGGACTGTAAATTGGTACAGCCACTATGGAAAACAATACGGAAAAAAACAAAAATAGATCTACTGTATGACCCAGCAATTCCCCTCCTGGGTATTTATTCAAAGAAGACAAAAACACTAATTTAAAAAGATATACGATGTACCACTATGTTTATCACAGCATTCTTTACAATAGCCAAAATATGGAAGTGATCTAAGCACCTGCTGAGAGATGAGTGGCTAAAGAAGATGTGATATATGTTAAAGGGACTTATCTAAGAAAAAGAAGATCAAAAATAGGACAGTGAAAAGACAGCAAACTCACAGCTATTAAGAACCACACCTAAAACAAAAGCAAACTAAGCAAACATCTAGAACAGGAACAGAACCACGGAAATGGAGATCCCATGGAGGGTTAGCAACAGGGGAGTGGGAGGAGGAGAGAGAGGGGAAAAGGTACAGAGAATAAGTAGCACAGACGGTGGGTAGAAAATAGACAGGGGGAGGGCAAGAATAGTGTGGGAAATGTAGAAGCTAAAGAACTTATGACACATAGACATGAACTAAAGGGGGGAATGTGGGTGGAAGAGGGTGTGCAGGGAGAATGATGGGGGAGAAATGGGACAACTGTAATAGCATAATCAATAAAATATATTAAAAAAAGAAAAAAGATGTGATATATATGTGTGGAAATATTACACAGCAATAAAAAGAAATGGCATTTTGCAACAGCATGGATGGACCTAGAGGGTATTATGCTAGATGAAACAAGTCAGACAAAGACAAATACCTTATAGTTTCACTTATATATAGAATGTAAAACCAGCATACGATACAAAAAAAACTAGACTCAGAGACCTCAGAAACAAAGATCAAAGTGGTAGTTGCCAGATGGGAAGGATGTGGGGGAATGGGTGAAAAGGAATAAGGGAATATAGTCAATAATATTGTGATAAGTTTACATGATGACAGATGATTACTAGGATTATTGAGGTGATCACCTTGGAAGGTATAAAAATGTCAAATCACTTCTGTACACCTAAAACTAATGTAACTAATATGATATTGTGTACTAACTATACTTAAAATGAAATAAAACAATGCCTTCTCCCTAGAGAGTGTCTCAGGGCTTACACAAGATACCGATGGGCGATCAGTCCTCAGCACAATGCCAGGCACGTGAGAAGCACACAATACACATTATTTTTCTTGAGAAAGTGCATGGAAGTGGAATTTACAGATCACAATAAAGGCAAAGAATAGTGGGTGAGATTCTTCAAGAAACTAAGAGCAATGTAGAAATCAAGTTTGGGAAATTCTCCCTGATTTCAAAAGAAAAAGAAATGAAAACAATAAAGTTAAAAAGAAAAGGAGGGATACATCACAGGGGTGATAACTTCAATACAGATAGGTGAAAATTCAGCAAGTTAGGTTGAATTAATTATTTTTATAAAATAGAAAAAAGATACTTTCTGCTATTTTTGCCAATTGAAAGAACTGAATGAGCAACAGGAAAGGGAAACAGACCAACGACAAGAAACATCCTTGTGAAAATTTTGAATTGTACAGATAAGGAAAAAGATTTGCCAAATGCAAGAGAAAATAAAAGTTTATTACAAAGAGAGAGAATCAGGCTAGCTTTAGCTCTCCCCATAAAACCAAACACCAGGGGAGAAGGAGCAATAGGAGAAGACAGGTGTGATGGAGAGTTCTGATTGTCACCCGGATTACCATTCCTGGGAGGACAGCAGAAAGGCTTTCTCAGACATGAAAGGGCTCAGAAGTACACGCCCTGTGGGGCTGTGATGAAAGAAACCACTCACAGATGTGCCTGATGCTTAGGAAATGAGTTAAACCCAGAATTTAAGGCTGCAGAAACCACAGTTCCAAGGACTGAAGAGTAAACTACAAGCTAAACGATTATCTTTAATGGAGTTTCATAATGTACAGGTATTTAAAAAAATAAAACTTAAAGTAAGTTCATTCTAACCCATTTCAATACCTTGCATTTCTTTCCTTTTCTTAACTAAGGAAGGTGAGAGGAGAGAAGCCAGATTTACTACATTTCTCCTTCGTTCACAAAGGTATTGATAAAGGCTTCTTTTTTGAAATAAAGTAGGGAGAACTTGCTCATTTTTTTAAAATTTAAAAACAACTCTTTAGGAGAAAAACAGGATATGAACTTCAAATTCATCAGGCAAGAAGTACAGAAAAACTGCATTTCCAGAGAGCAGCAACAACAAAAACAAAGAAAATAATGAGAAAGCATAAAGACAAAAACCTTCAAATAACAGAAATAAAGTCACCCATTTTTCCACGTTTTAAAAAATTGCGACAACAGATATGAATGAGATAAGCGAGCACCCTTTTTAAAATTAAAAGACTCTCAATTAAATGCTGAATAGAAATCCATCCAACTTTATACCACAGAAAAGTTACAAACCCTGCCCTAGAACATAAAAGAAAGTGAATTATTGTCAAAATATACCATGGGTCTTAATATGAAGTCTCAGCATTTTAAAAATTCAATTTACTTCTAATTAATTCATAAATAAAATATAATTCTTATAAACATTTAAATAGAATTTTTTGAAACTTGGCTAACTGGCTCTTAAATTATTCTGAAAGAATAAACATGGGAGACATCAAAATAAAAATTGAAGCAGTGGATTAAAGGAGGCACTTATTTTTGGATATTAAAACATATTTTAAAGGTGCATTAATTAAGGTAGTGTGGTATAGGTATAAGAATGAAGACATAACTGCAATATACTAGAAGTCCCCCAAACAGACCCACACAAACAAGGTAGCATTTTATGCCATTGGGTAAAAAATAAATTTTTCAATACATTGTGGTGAAGTAACTTGCTAATTATTTGGAAATTAATAAAATTGGATCACTACATCTGAATGCATACCTAAATGAAGACCAAATTGATTTAAAAATAAATGTAAAAGATAAACCCATAAAAACAACTAAAATAAAGGTAAAACAAGGGTAAATACTTGGCCTCTGGGCAGAGAATAGATTTCTCAACCACAAGGCAAAGAAAGAAAAGATGTAGTAGAAGAAAATGTAGGGCATGACAACATAAATATCCTTAAAAAACTTCTCTTCTTGAAAAAGTCCATAAGTCAAGTTTAAAGAATGCAACCAAAACTGGAAACTCTCTCTCTCTGCCCCATACACACACAAGGCTCATGTCCTGATTTCAGAGAAATTAATATCAATTAGGAAAAAATAAGCCCCTAATAGTGTAACAGAGTGTGGCCAAGAGTAGGGCCCCAAATAGGGATTTGTAATGGGGTCCAGAAGAGCTTGGAGATGATTGGCTCCAGACCACAGGGCCACACCTGCCCGGAATGCTGGAAGCTGTGGCCAATTGTGGGAGGAGCCAGAAATGGGACTTAAACCCAGGCGCTGCAGTCATTTGGCGTCTTTTTGGGGACCACGCATCTTTTTGGGGACCACTCACCTTGGGCGAGGGTCAGGACGACGGCTTTGGAAGTGCTCCCTTTTTACCACGTGGATGGTGCCAGGAGCCTGAATCACGGACTTCTACTTCCTTCCTGAGATACGGTACCCCAGACTGGGCAGAGGGAGAACGAAGGACTGTGTGTGTTTGTGGATATTCTGAAGAACTTCAGTCTGTATAACCTTTAAATAAATAATAATTCCTTTCCTTTCGACAATCTCTGGCACTGAGAGACATCTTTCCTCTGGCAGCAGGCAAAGTGAACCTAGTATGGGGGAGGAACCCCCCGAGAAAAAGGGGGGGTCTTTTATATCATTCAGCCCCCCCATCTGTTCTGTAACAATAGGAAGATCTGGACAAAGCACATAAACTAATAAAGTACAAATGAAGAAATACAAGTGGCCAACCTCACATATGAACATGATGTTCAACCTCATTAGTAAAGACATTCAAATTTAAACAACATGCCTATTAAATTGAAAACTATAATAATACACACTGTTGCCAAGTGCAGAACTGGGCACCAGAATTAGGCAGTCATACCCATGGATTTTAGCAATCTACATCAAAATCTTTAAAAGGATTCAAAATTTTGGCTCTAGATATCCTATTTTTAGAAACTTATTCTAGGGCAACGTGCAAGGATTTACATTGTGATTTAGCTACCAGGATCATCTTTACAGAGTTTTTAATCAGGTCAAAGTTGATGGTAATAAGTAAATCTAATATTTATTTATTGAGCACATAAAGTGGCCAGGCACTCTGCCAAACCCTTCACATGCATTACCTCATCTTATCCCCGTGAGTGAGGTCCATCCCTTTATTGCCTCTATTTTACAGACAAGGAGGTAGAGGGTTAAAACAACTCAAATGGCCAGCAAAAGAGGATGTTTGCATTTATCAAGGAACAAAAATAATACAAACGTAGTAAAGCCAGGCAAAACCATAATTCTCAGACTATAAAGGGACATCACTAAATGGTCACTGTGTGTGTGCATGTGAACAGGGTCCCACACATGTGGCCACATGATTTGGAAGAAAAACATTTACAGAATATAACTCATGTGCCTTTCCAAGAAAAACGGACTAGATGGTGAAAGAGAGATGGAGAGAGAAAGAGAGAGCGCTGATGTTAATGGTGGTCTTTTCTATGGAGGTTATCGAATGATGACAATAATAATGTTTTCCTTTTTATCATTGTCTTTACATTTTCTCCAATGAACATGCACTTTCGCACTAAAATAGATTTTTAAATTGAATTTTATTTAAAGGTTTTGGGGGAAGGAATAACTGATATCATTTCAAAGGTCTTCTTTTTAATAGAGAGAAAGGGTTGCTCTTAGATTTGCAGCTGAGCCCTGACGGTTTATTCAAGGTTGCTGGTCACTAAAGTTCTCAACGCTACCTGATCCTAGAAGAACAAGACTGACTTATTTACCTTGGAACAGTTCCAACCAGTGGTCCAGAGAGATGCTGGCTTAAAAGACATTTCCTAAATCACTAAGTCTTTCCTCTGGCTAAGGGTTTTGTTCAAAGTTTGAAGTCCCTGTGCATTTTCCAGCTAAATATACCCACGCTTTCATATCTATATGTCTGAACACTTGCAGATCCACGCTGTCCTGGATAGGGTGGCAACTTCCACAGCACTTGTCTCCTCAATTCTCACAAAGGTTTTCACCGATAGAAAAAGAATCCTTCGAGTTCCTGATTGAGTCATCGCAGCGAGGTGATACGGAGCGAGGGTGGAGAGAGGGCTCAGTTGTGGAACAGGTGTTAGGGGACCAACTCTGGCTGGTCTGGGGAATGCAGCCACAACGCAGGTGGACCGGTCACAGCTATTCCTAAGGCCAAGGTCCACAGGCAGGAGGGCAGAGCTTTAGAAATCTGACAGGGGTGGGTTTACAGGTCAGGGAAATAAAAGGCTGCCTCTCCCACAAATAAGACAAAGGAATACAGAACAGTCTCCTGCTGGCAGTGGAGTTGTGCATGTTTTAATTCGATCTTTTCATTCATTCATTCATTCATTCATTCATTCACTCAGAAAATATCTACTGAGCATGTGAGTTGTGCCAGACGTATAGGGCTGAACAAAACAGGTAAAATTCCTGACTCAATGGAGATTTACACCTCAATGGAATTAGATACACAATAAACATGTAAACACACAAACAAGTCAACCAGCAAATTGAAAATAAGATAATTTCAGATGAGGGTAAGCACTCAGAAGAATATAAAACAGAGTAATGGATTGAAAGGGATAGGGGATTACTTTTCTAGGGTGGCCATGGAAGGCCATGCCAGGTGACGGTTGAGCTGAAATACGAATGAGCAGGAGAAGCCAGCCACTCTAACCGGTGCGAGCCTTCTCTATTTTCCTTAGCCTGGCCACACCTATCGAGTCCACTTCCTCCAGGAAAGCTTCCCTGGAGTCTTGGTACTTGCTGTTGCCTTCTTCTTTGAGTTCCCAGACTGTGCCACATACACCATCAGATGGTTCTCCCAATGTGTGTGGGTGGGTGTGTGTAGGCACAATGTATATACCTGTCCTACCCTTCCGGTAAGATACGGGGTCCAGAGGTAAGCCAGAGGTGCAACCTGATGATCAATCTACAACTGAAGTGTCTAAGTTTTTCCTGGGCATTGGCCTAGACTCCATTATGCAGCCGTTCACTGGATAGATCTAACCTGAATCACCCCAAAACCTGTATTCTCTAATAGAGAATTAAATTAATTACTTTTCCCATGCCCAAGCCTGCTTCTCCTATGCTTCCTGCTTCTGTGACATCTCAGCATTTATTTCTTTAAGGGTCTGCCTTTGCCTGTGTCCCCGTGTGTGGTCGGGCAGTTTGTGCACTGCACAAAGGCCAAGAGGAGTGGAAGCTGAACCTTCAACTGTGCTCTCAGTCAGCAGTTCAATCTGGCACAACACTGGACCCCCGCACCCCGCAAAGAAAGGTTGCTTTTACTTTGCCCATAGGTACCATCCAGTTGCCCAGCCCTGCACCATTTGCTCAGAGAAGGTACCTTTTTTTTCTGATTTGCACAGAGGTGTCCTACAACTTGCTCTGACCAAGTTCTCCCCCTATAGTGTGATTTTTTTCCAGCACATCTTTGTGGTCCAAGTCAGTCAATATTCTGTCCAACTACCCATTCCTTCTCTATCCTTTAAGGTCCTTCTTAAGCCTTCCTTCTTCCAGGAGAACTTCCAGAACCTTCAATAACCTATGCTCTGAAACCACAGCACAGGCTGTCTGCACTCTCACTTCTCTTTGCCTGAGCATTTCAGAGTGAGTTTTGCCACCCAGTTGGATCATGAGTTTGTAAAGACTGGACTGTATGTTTGAGCTTCAGGGCCTTGCATTGAGTAATGCATGGGTCATGGAAGCTGCCTCTCCTGGGCATGAAATTCTCCTCATGGCAGTGTAATTGCTGTGAACTCTCTGCATTGTAATCACCTGCGTGTTTCGGGGCCCACCCTGAGCATACTGCATCTGAATCTCTAGGGAATGGGTCCTTGGAATCTGAACTATTAAGAACCTCTTAAGTGATTCTTATGTACACTGAAGTGTGGGAACCACTGTCTTAGTTACGTTAAACCTCCAGAGCAAAGAGTGCTGTGAAGTGAGGGCCCAGGGTGAGAGGGGCCCTGTGAATCCCCAGGTGGTGGGTCACCGCTTCTTGCATCATCTTTTGTACCTTTTCAGCCTTCAGAGGGAAGGATGAAGAACTTTGAGTGCTGACTGGAGATCTTTCTGAATAAAAGCAAAGATCAGAAATCAGAAGAGTATGTGGAGTGCTATCATTTGGTGCCAGTAGGTGATGGATGGATAGATGGGTAGATAGATAGAAATGTGCGCATACATTTGTAAGTGCATAGAGTATCTCTGGAAAAAAACGTAAGAGAATAGTTTTAGAGTTGCCTCTAGGAAAAAGAACCTATAGAGGTTGTTGTAGTTGAGAGATATTGTTTTCCCCATATATCTTTTGGAATACTATATATATATATATATATATATATATATATATATATATATATATGTAACAGTATTGGACTATGTATGGAATATTGTAAGGAATATTATAAACATAGATAATTTAAAGTTTCTTTCATATTGTCATAGCAAACACTTATGTAATGAATACTATGTGTGAGGCACTATTCTATGTGGCTTTATATTAACAATCCTAAGAAACAGAGACTATAATTATTCCCACATTATAAACAAGGAAATTGAGGTGGAACTAAGCAAAGCAATTTCTCCAAGTTCACAGCAGTGATGATAGAGGGGGTATTCAAAATATGCAGATAGTCTGACTTCAGAGGCCATGCCCTTGACTGCTAACAACCACTGCCCCTGGGGCCTTCAGCACAGGATTGGTCTTTGGGAGAAGTTCATCTCTACCTTGACCCTAGAGGGACTCATAGAATTACTGACCCAAGTAATGAGCCAATCACAATTCCAGACACATAGCTCGAACCCAAGAGTAGAATATCTAAAAGTGATCGATTGGCTGAATGAATGAATGAATCAATCAATCAATGAAGCAGGAGACCAATAAATCATTGAAGCAGGTTCTTTGAAAAGACCATTAAAGTGAAGAATTCTCCGACAGATGAATTCAGCTAGGAGAGGGGGAGAATAGAGGGAGTATAGAAACTGGAGAAATGAAGAGAAGGTCAATGTGGCTGGAGCATAGTGAGGCGCAAGAGATGACCAGAGACATGGCTGGAGAAGTAGGCAGGGGCCAGAGCATGAAGGCCTCTAGGGAGGATTTTGAAATGTGCCCTAAGAGCTAACAGCAGCCATTGAGGGAGTTTAACAGGACAATGACCTTCCCAGCAAAACCAGCAATGGAATGAGATGCTGGCAGCTGGACACAGCCCACTTTGAAGGCTCCTTCCAGGTCTGAGGCTCTGTGAAAGAAATAAATGGGAATGGTGAGTGAGACTTCTGTTCTGGCAGGTGAGTAAGGAGCTCAGGAGGGCACCAGGGGTGCCTGGGGAAGGTCTTGGAAAAGAACATACTAGAATTTCCTACATTAACTCATGCAGTGACTCAGGCCTCTGTCCTATCCCTTTTTCCTAGTCATCATGGACTTGGAATTTTTCTCCAGTTGGACCTTTCAGACAGTGGTCTCCTTCCCAGAAATTCTGAGCCCTGGAGGCAGCAGTGGTGGGAGAGGCAAAGAGACCAGTCGGCATTTTCAGCTGGCACAGATGTGTCAGTACCTAAGTCCCCTGAGCCTGCCAGGCCTGCCAGCCTTTGGCTGAGGTCGTGAGGACAAAGCAAATTGGAGCACATGGCAGCCCAGGGGAGGAGACAGAAGCAAAGGAGCCCATCTGGGCCCCACACTATATTGGCCTCAATGCTTGACCCAGGCTCTGAACGCCTCTCAAGGTCCTCAGCTCTGTCAAGGAGCCCAACAGCCTACATATTTGCAATCACCTTGCCTGAATCAGGGAGATGGGACACAATCATAGGTGTGAGGCCCAGGGAGAAATCAATGCAGTTCAGTTCACTGCCATTCTGCAATAAGTCCTGGGGCTACATAAGCACCACTTTGCCTCTGGGATCCTCAGCTCTCTGAGAAGACAGACCTTGGTGCAGACAATGACAGTGCAATGAGGTCCTCTAACAGAAGTGAATAGCAAGTGCAGTGACAGCCCAGATGGGCAGCAAAGAAGTCCTCTTGCTGGGAGGGGGCGGGAGGGTTAGGGGAATTTGAGAGAGAAAGAACATTTGATCTGGCAGTCACAGATGGAAAGCAGTATAAATAAAGGCAAAGAAATATAAAAGCCCTCATTGTGTTTCAGACACAGAAGTGCAAAGTAATTATTAAGCCTTTGTACTCTGGAGTCAGTGTGCTAAGGTTAGAACCTGACTCTGCCCCTTACTGGCTGTGTGATTCTGGGCATGTTACTTAACCTCTCTGTACCTCTGTTTCTTCATCTATTAAAAAAGAAAGCAATAATAACAGTATTCACTTCACAGGATTGAAGTGGAGATTTGAAAAGTTAACATGTAGAGAGTTTTTACAAGAGTGTCGGTTACATAGGAAGCACTATAGAAGTAGTAGCTGTTATTATTATTACTGTTGTTGTTGCTATTGCTGTCATCTCTGAATAGCTGCCCAGTGTGAACCCAGTGAGGCTGCAGGTGGATGAGTGATCAGACACCAAACTGCAAAGGGTGACCAGAGCCTGTTTGGAAATGGCAGACGTGGTAAGGATTTCAACCCTTCTCTGCCATGGGTGAATTTTTACAAGCAGAAGGTCAGACGTGCAGCCTAAGGGGAGGCTTACACATGCACTGGACTCCTGGCATGGAAACACTTTCTGAGCCTGAGCCCCAGGTTCAGGCCCTGCTCTGGCCATCTAGCAGCTCAGTCTGCACGCAAGATGACCGAATCAACCACAAATGCCCTCATCCTGGTCTCTTGAGCCTGAAGGAAAAAGCACAGATGGCTTTGTCCAAACCGGACAAACTGGTGAGTTTGAAGGACAGCCTAGATACTTGGTGGGGTGGAAGGAGAGACACTGAATGGAGTTTGGACCTGCCTGCCTCAGGTAGATAGTTGACCTCCAAGGAAATCAGGAACCCTAGGAGCAGTTAGATTTGAGACCCGACTGAGGCCGGTCAGTGGGTGAGGACTAGCCCAGTCCCAACCCAGCCATAGAAAATCTAGGCTGGGATCCAAAACCTAGAGGGAGGCATCAGCGAGAAGCGGCCTGGACGCCGGGGTGCAGCCAGGCGGAACTCAGCGTGGGTTTCCATTGTGGAGAACTGAAGCACTTAGGATGAGCCCACTGAAGGAGCAGAAGGAGGCGAGGGTGAAACGAAAAACAACTTCTTTTTTCTCACACTTATTCTTTTCATCTTTGCTTTCCTACCTCTGGGGTGATCTTATGATTTGGGCTGGTCACTTCTTTATGATAAAGTCCTCTGGTCACTTTTCAGGACCCAAATGATCTTATTTTAGTAATTAAAACACCCAGTTAGAAGGTAAATTTTAACTGTTCATATTTAATATTAATTATATTATAGTTATAATTATAATGGCTAAATAATATAATATAAATAATAGTATAATAGTTAAAACTCAAAGCTTTATTTAAAGTGAAAGCTCCTTCCTTTCCCCCGCTTGGGCCTGCCTCAGCGTTGTAGGGACAGAAGCAACAGGGTGTGGTGCTGTCTTCTTTTCCTCTCTTTGCACATCTGCCCCTCCTCTCCACCCCTACCAGGCTGCCCCTGACCTTTCCAGGGATAAATCAGGAAGAGGGAGAGAGAGGAAGGGCTGGCAAGGCCTTACTGGACTTGCAGTGATTTGTATGGATTCCCTCTGGGCTTGACTGATGTCCAAGGCTGACTCAAGGACCCTTCTCAGGTACATTCCTTTTGAAGATGGCTCCAGGACAGTTTTCTCTGTGAATCTACTTGGCCCATGGGGAACTGGCCTCCCCGTCATTCTACTCTGATGGTGGAAGTGTAGCTGGACAGTCTGGCTTTTCTCTTTTTCCTTCACCCCCTCAGCCAAGTCTTGACTTCTTGCTCTAGATTTTTTCCATGAGAGTCAGAAAGCAGATCATTGTCTCCCTCTCTTTCCAAAGGGCACACATCAAGCTCACCAAGAGTCTCTTCAAAGCCCCCTTCCCCACTTGGCTTAAGGTCACAGGGACATCCATCCCTGCCCCGTGGGGTAGTGGTGGATGCACAGTGCGCTGACAGCTCACTCTAATAAATCACTCTGGCTCTCACCCTGCAATATTTCAATGGACCCTTTACACCTTTGACAGGAATGATGAGCTAAAGTTCTCAAAATTGGTTTGGGCCACTCCTACCCATTTACAAGTGCCACATGTGGTCAAGCATGGCAGCTGCCTCCTTTGCAGATATAGAGCTCCTGAGTGCAAGGATTGTGTCTATGCATAACTGTATTCTCAGCTCCCCGAATGCATTTGACATTAGTTGGTATGGTGGGCAGAATAACAGTCCCCCCCAAAATGCCCATGTCCTAATCTTTGGAACCTGTGAATATGTTAGGTTCCATGGCAAAGTAATTTTAATTGCTAATCAGCTGGCCTGCAGAAAACCCAGCTGATCCTGGTTTTTTCAGGAGGGTGCAATGTAATCACAAGCATCTGTATAAGTGGAAGAGGAAAGCAGAAGGTCAGAGAGAGAGAGACTTGAAGATGCAATGCTGCTGGTTTTGAAGATGGAAAGAGACCACAAGCCAAGGAATGAGAGCAGGCTTTAGAAGCTGGAAAGGCAAAATATGGATTCTCCTCCAGAATCTCCAGGAAGAAATGCAACCCTCTTTAACACCTTAATTTCAGTCCATTGGGCCCCATTTAGGACATCTGATCTCTTCTGAACCTTTGTAATATATTTGTGTTGTTCTAAACCAGTAAGTTTGTTACAGCAGCCATAGAAAACTAATACAATCAGTGTTCAATAAATATTGGTGGAATCCTGAAATTACATTGAATCAGAAGGTTGCTGGACAAATGTGGAATGAGGGACAAAAAGTGGAGGGTGTGTTTCTCAGGCCATGGCGAGTCTGTTGACCATCCCTGGGCACTCATCTCTGTACTGACGGGTGTTCAAGTCTCCATGCTCTGCTGTTCCCCATGGACAGTACAAGGTTGATGATAGTGCCAATTTCTGGTTTACCAACTTCTTTTCCTGTTTGCTTGCAGACCACTCCTTTTCAGTAATTTGGGTGTTACTTTCAAATTATAAGTTAATATATGTACCTACTAAATGTTTTTCTTGCAATTCAGATTATTATTTTAACATAAAACTTGAAGTCTTGGACTTCTGGCCAAGATGGAGGCATAGGTGGACACACTGTGCCTCCTTGCACAACCAAAATTAAGGACAACAAAGATTTAGAAACAAGAAAACAATCGTAAGTGATAGAAAATTGAACTGTATGGAAGTCTGACAACCATTCATCCAGACCAGTAAGAGGGGTGGAGTCCAGGCAGGAAAAAGTGGAGGTTGGCAGACCCAGGCGCACAGGCAGTGGCTGGCAGATCCCAGGCATGTAGGTGGTGGCTAGGGGACCCCAGGCATGAGGTGGCAACAGGCAGATCCAGTGAGGCTGCCTGCGCAAGGCGGCTGGCTGACCAGGCAGTCCCACATTCTCGCGCAGATAATCCAGGCAAAGGGGAAGTGGCAGAAGGGACTGGAATCCAAGAGAGAGCAGAGCAAGCAAGCGCCATTGTTCCCTCTCAGACCCCGCCCCCACATACAGTGTCATTACCCAGCTACTGGGCTGCCCTGCCCTGGGGTGCACCTAAGGCTCTGCCTCTCACTACATAACAGCTGTGGCCAGACCGTGCCCCCGCCAAAAAAAAAAAAAAAAAAAAAAAAAAAATGGCTCAAATGGGAGAACTGATCAAAGCCCCAGAACCAATTCCTCTAAGTGACAAAGAGATAGCCAACTTATCAGATGCACAGTTCAAAGCCCTAGTGATCAGGATGCTCATAGAATTGGTTGATTTTGCTCACAAATTAGATGAACAAATGAAGGCTATAGTAAGTGCAATGAAGGAAAATGCACAGGGAACCAACAGTGATGGGAGGAAAACTGGGACTCAAATCAATGGAGTGGACCAGAAGGAAGAAAGAACCAAACAGAAAAGAATGAAGAAACACGAATTTAAAAAAGTGAGGAGAGGCTTAGGAACCTCCAGGACATCTTTAAATGTCCCAACATCCGAATTATAGGGGTACCAGAAGGGGAAGAAGAGCAACAAGTGGAAAACTTATTTGAACAAATAATAAAGGAGAACTTCCCCAATTTGGCAAAGGAAATAGACTTCCAGGAAGTCCAGGAAGCACAGGGAGTCCCAAAGACGTTGGACCCAAGGAGGAACACACCAAGGCACATCATAATTCCATTAGCCAAGATTAAAATGAAGGAGAGAATTCTAGAAGCAGCAAGGGATAAGGGGACAGTCACCTACAAAGGAGTTCCCATCAGACTGTCAGCTGATTTCTCAAAAGAGACCTTACAGGCAAGAAGGGGCTGGAAAGAAGTATTTGAAGTCTTGAAAGGCAAGGACCTACATCTAAGATTGCTCTATCCAGCAAAGCTTTCATTTAGAATGGAAGGGAAGATAAAGCGCTTCTCAGATAAGGTCAAGTTCAAGGAGTTCATCATCACCAAGCCCTTATTGTATGAAATGTTAAAAGGACTTATCTAAGAAAAAGAAGATAAAAAATATGACAGTAAAAGGACAGCAAACTCACAGATATTAAGAACCACGCCTAAAACAAAAACAAAAGCAAAGTAAGCAAACAGCTAGAACAGGAACAGAACCACAGAAATGGGGATCACATGGAGGGTTAGCAACAGGGGAGTGGGAGGAGGAGAGAGGGGGAAAAGGTACAGAGAATAAGTAGCATAGACGGTGGGTAGAAAATAGACAGGGGGAGGGCAAGAATAGTGTGGGAAATGTAGAAGCTAAAGAACTTATGACCCATGGACATGAACTAAAGGGGGGAATGTGGGTGGGAGGGGGTGTGCAGGGTGGAGGGGAATGATGGGGGAGAAATGGGACAACTGTAATAGCATAATTAATGAAATATATTTTTAAAAAAACTTGAAGTCTTCTTCCTCCACTCCCAAGTCCTCATTTCTGATCTCCAGAGATAAATGGCTGTCCTTTCTGTGGCTCCTTGTAGGCATTTTCTACACATGTGCCAGCATGCATTTGCATATTTATTTGTGTACCCACACAGAGTATTTTGACAAAAATCATACTGAAGATATTATTCTCCAATGTCTTTGTTCATGTAGTAACATACCCTGGATGTCTTCTATTAGCACATACAAATACAAAGAGTGAATACAAATTCACTCTTTGGAATGGCTGCATAGCAGTCCATTGTTTACCATGAGTTACATAACCACTGCCATAGTGGCTTTGAAACTGCTTGGTGTACAATAAAACAGATTCTCAAATATTTCATCACGGTCTTCCACAATCACACACTCAGAGGCTTTTAAGGACTTTCATAGGCCCTGAGCACTCATTTCTGGAGTTTCCAACCCACATCACATCAAACATATGTAAATGTATACCTATGTTTAACATCAAATATAGATTTTTGTTGTAAAGAGATGAAAGGATCTTTTATTATCTTGCTTTTGGGATAATTTGCTCTGAGTAACTGACTGACTTTATGGTTGACTGCAGTTTCTCAGCAATTGTCATCACCCTTGGGAATTCTTGTAGTGGGATAATTTAACCTGCGAATAGTTGGTAAGCATAATGGCATTTTTATGAATATTAAACTTATCAATTAGTGAATGTGACTGAATGTTGCACTTCACAAACATTAAACAAACTTATTAATTTTGACTTTGCTGCTTTCTTTTTATATTTTGAGTTCAATAGTTATCTTCCTCAGACCTCATATTTTTCTTAGGGCTTTGAGGAGCTTGATATTCCTAGATGCGATGACAAGAGCATCCAAGGAATAAGATAGCTACATGCCTAGTGCCCTTTGGCCAATGCCTGCGCTCACTCTTAAGGTGAGTGGGTGGGCGAGTTGGGGTATGCTTGGGAAGGAGGCTCACCAGGGCTCCCAAAATGGGTGTTTCCAAAAGTGCTGTGAGGCAGCAGAGCAGTGTATGGAACTGGAATGGTCCAAACTAGGGGCCAGAGTCTCAGCTAAGGAGACAAGGGTCACAGCCCAGGGTGACCTTTTGTGAAGGGAACAAGACTGGTCAGGACTTGGGTGCCCCCAGATCCTAACCCACATATTCCAATGCTGTCTTTCAAAGCTTGATTTTATTTATTATGGGAAAGATCTCCTTCACTGTCCTCCCAAAGGGTAGTGAACACTTTAAGATCTGGGAGGACAGGGCAAGGGGTGGTCTACAACTCTGTCCCTATGTTCTGCTTACTGTAAGACCACAGCGGGCACTTGATGCTTAAGCAGAGCTGACAAATGGGCAAAGGAGGGGTCTCCACCAGGAGGCAAATTTCCCATCTGCACTGCTGTACGTGACATGTCACACTGATCAGAGCAGGAAGTGCTCAGGAGGGAAGGGCCACATAGTGGTGGAGACAGTTTGGCACCTCATTTGATTTCCTTACAAAAAATTAACATTTTTTAAAAGATTGACTTTCTCCATGGAAATTTCCCTCCAGTGTAAGCACTTGTTCAATGATGGGCCATTATAAATGCTTATGATCATGAGGATGAGATTTCTGCAGCATCTGATGCTGTTATTACTTTGAATGAAATCACTGCGAACACAATTTCAGGTTCCACAAACAGCTCTTAGTTTTAAGAAGTCCCTGTGGGTCAGAACACAGCTTCCATAGCTCAGTAACACAGGCAGCCGAGAAGCTTGGGGCAGAGTCATGGGGATGGAGGGAGACAGAGGGCATGGATGCTGTGTGACCAAAAAAAGAAAAAAAAAGTCAGTGGGACAAGACAAAGACTTGTAACCTTCGTCTCTCGGGTTATTCCTCCCAGGGTAAGAAAGAGCTCAAAATTTCAGACACACACAGTATTTCGCTAGTTTGGACTTAACAGTCTCTGTAGGACTCTCTGGAAGTCTTCTGCCAGGGTCCATGTGTACCCTAGACGTGGTTTTTCTCGACAACTACTGATGTCCATGATTGTCCTCCTATCCCCTCAAGTGATTTCACTGTGGAAATCACTTCTGCCACCAACTATTGCATGTGTCTGCTCTTGTATCGATGATGAAGACACCAATATTGCAACTGCTACCAGGATAGCTGCCAATTCTAGATCAAGGTTAATGTCTGGTTTCGAGGATGTCCACCTGGTGTTTTCTCTTTTTTGGAAGAGAATGGCTGTGCCCCCTCAATACCAATTACATTCTTTTACTTAGTTAAAAGAACTTGAACTTTTACCTGGACATATTGCCATTCAATAAAAAGACTCTCCCTCCCAGCCTCCTTGCAGCCATATGCCTGTGAAAGTAAGTTCTGACCAGTAAGATTTAAGCAGAACTGCTGTGCAGAGCCATCTCCCCAAAATGATAAAAACGTGAAGGTACACCCTTCCACTTCCCTTTCACCTCCTCCTCATTTTCCCCAGAATGCAGCAGATGTGATGGCAGGAGCTCTAGCAACCACCTTGGGCCACATGACAGCCTTGAGAATGAAAGCCACAGGCTGAGGATGACAGTCTTGCTCCCTAAAGATACCATGGAGCCACCATGCCAGCTTGTTGAAGCCACTTTCATTTTGGCTATTTATTTAGATAAAAGCCAAGGTAATTTTTTTCATATTTATTAAATATGTACTTAGAAAACACAAGTAAATATTATCTACTATAATTTTGTACCATCTTTATTGAATTCTTTTTAAATTGAGCTATGATTGACATACAACATTGTCTTAGCTACAGGTGTACAACATAATGATCTGATATGCGTATAGGTTGTAAAATGATCATCACCATAAATGTGGTTACCATCCATCACCACACAGTTACAATTTTCTTCTGGTAATGAGAAATTTTTAAAAAATGTTGGCGTGTTTAGTGGAGACACTATATGGTACAAAGGGAATGAAGGATCAGCCAGGGAATGAAATGATACACCTGCCATGTGGATGAGCTCTAAAACCATTGTGAGAAGTGAAGAAAACCAGACATAGAAAGTCACATATTGTGTGACTATTTATATGGATGTCCAGAATTGGTAAATCCATATAGAACTTTTAATATCTACTCTCTTAGCGACTGCCAAGGGTAAAATACGATACTGTTGACTGCTGTCACCATGCTGCCCATTACGTCCCAGGACTTATTTTCCTTATAACAGAAAGTTTGTACCCATCCCCACCCCCCACCCCCAGCGACACTGAGTAATGGATGAGGCATGCTGCTAGTCTCTCCCTCTTCTGATACCCCACCCCCAACTACCCTCCACATCATGCACCCCCACCCAGACTTTCCAGGGGGACCCACTTCCCTATAAGCTCCTCTGCTTCCCAGCAAATCAGACCCCTGGTGGACCAGCTTCAAGTTATGCTTCAATCTCAGGATGAATATTATTCACAATAAAGACATGACCTGTTGTGGACCGTTCAGCTTGATTTCAGGAGTTGTAACCCTCACCCCATGGTGGGCTGTGTAAGAACCAAGGGACCCACTTCATCTGGGTCTGTTCTGTCAAGAGGACGTGAGCCACTAAGGAGACAAAGCTTATCTCCCTGGCAGGAGTGCTGCCTCATCCATCTCTGGCCCCAATGCTTGGTTGGTAGTCAATGACGGGTAAAACTCCTCACGGGAGGGGCAACCTAAGCCAGACACAACTACTTGGGAGGACTCGAGGGGCTGCAGCAAAGAGGATGTGATGGACCCTTGCCCCCCAGCTATTCTAACATAGCCCAAGTTCCCATTTCCGTCTGGGAGATGTCTTCTGCTTCCTGAGCCTAGTGGGCTCAAAGCCTGAAACTATGATGTCGAGTGGTGCAGCCCTGTGCCAGCCAGGATGGTTCCCATGGTGATTGGGCATAAGAAAGAATTCATAAAGTCCTGTGAAACCTGCTTTGTTTGCTAAGAGTGCTCTCATTTAAATGATAAGGGTCCGAGGAGGAAATGAGTTTGTCTCCCAAAGTTTTGCAACCCCCTTTCCTGACAGACACTGACTCAGATTAAGCCCTCAGATTTCTTTGACATGTTAACCATTGTTTGATCCTTGCCGCCTGACATATCTGTATTCCTGTGTATTATGAACCCAATAAAAGCCTAGTGAGGAAGGCGCTCTGGGTCATTCTCCTCTAAGAGTTTGACCACCTTTCCTCCCCAAGCAGATCATGTCTTGGTAGTTTTATTATCATCCGTGACAGAGGGATGGGGCTCTGCGGGCGGAGCCTCCCCCCCACATCTGGCGCCCAGGACAGGGGCCCCCCACAATGACCTCTACTATACTCTTTCCCCTGTAAAATGCATGTGATCGCTGACTGATTCCTGACCCTCATTCAAGGTGGTGTCCTTGAAAGGAATGAGCTATAGGTAGGCTTCTTGCAGGCATGCTGGTCTTCTCCAGCTGGTCTTCTCACAGCCCACTGAGAGCGTGACCATGTGTGCGGTACATTTCCCTGCTGCGACCAGGCAGGTTTGCTTGTGGGTCAGTGAGTGTTCCTTGCTGGTAACTGTGATAGTTAGACATTTGTTCCAGTGGTAATTTCTCCCTGCCACCCCACCTTCATGACAGGAGTGTAGACCCTCATCCCACTGATGTTAAGGTTGGCCGTGACTTGCTTTGACCAATGGAACGTGGGTAGAAGAGGCACCTCATGCCTCTGCTCCCCTCACCGGAAGCACCCATCTCACAGGGTGAGAAGGATATTTTGGGCTACAGAGTGAAACACATGGAAGGGGGCTTCTCCAGCTAACCTATGGTCTGAAGCCGGGCTCCCCCGCTGACCTGCGGGTTTGAAAATAAATGACTGCTGTTGTACATGACTAGGTTTGGGGTGGTTTTATGTGGCGCTATTTTGGTAAAAGCCTTGCTGATGCATCAGAAGCCGCTCTTGTGCCTTTCAACTCCTCTCAGCATCTCTCAACTCCTCGGGTGGAAAGAGACCCTTCACTTCCTTTGGGTTTGAATTGGACCTGTGACTATGGACACAGGGTCCCAGCCTCTCCGTGGACTCTTGATTTCTCCCTTTCCTACGAGATAAAAGGGCTGAACACCAACACCCACCTGGAGGAGGGCCTCCTCCGTGTGATGTTCTGCTGGCTCATTCCAAGACCCACGTCCTGTCACCAGCAGTAGGTGCTTTTCAAACCAGAGCTGTCACCCTAGCTGTTCTTTAGGACATCTGGGTTTTTTTTTTTTATTTCTCACCCAATGATGTGTTTATTGATTTTAGAGAGAGAGGGGGAAGAAGAAAGAGAGAGAGAAAGAAATATTGATGTGAAAAAGAAACATCAATGTGAGAGGGGAACATTAATCAGTTGCTTCCTGTATGTGCCCCGATGGGGAGTGGGGGTCAAACCTACAACCTAGCTATGTGCCCTGACCGGGGATCGAACCCACAATAGTTTGGTGTATGGGATCATGCTCTGACCAACTAAGCCACCCAGCCACATCCTTTAGAACATCTTAATTGATCATGTCAGCCCTATGCTTACAACCCCTCAGCAGCTTTCTATAAATATTTAGGAAAAGTTCCCATTTCTTGGCTCCTGCCAGGTGGGCTGTTCCTCCCCTCTCCTACCTGCCTGCCCCTCACACTCTAGAGAGGGCTGGTAGTTTCCAAAGGTGTCCTGCTGCCCCACACCAGTGCCCATGTTTTCCGCAGCATGCGTGCCCTGCCCCCATCCCCTAGGGTGGGACTATCTCAAGGTGACAGTGATATGATTGATGGAAAGATGCCGACAGCCACAGGAAAAGGAAATGAGTTCTTCTAATACAAAGTAAAAGATACAACTAACCACACAGAGCAGGGAGACAGCAGCAGGCCCATCCAGTCACTTTCTTTAGAATCTAGTTTAACAGCTATCCCAGAGGGACCCAAATTCCTAACACCTCCTTCAAAATCCAGCTCAAGTCTCGCCTCCTCAGGCTTTCCTTGGTCTCCTTTGCCACTCAGTGCATCCCAAATGAGTGAACGACTTCCTGCGGCTCCTATACCACTCAAGAGCTGGCTTCCTAAGTGCCTCAGTCTCTTTTTGGCCAGGGTCAGAAGGGGTTCTAATGCTGCCCCGCTGCGGTGTGCATTCCACCTGGGTGCTCATTCCCAGCCTTGGTGGAAATGAGGCAGAATAACGGTTTCTACTTTAGTTCTGCGTAAACACCTGCAAACCGTGTCTGACATCTGGCAAGTTATTTCTCTGCCCTGAATTCAGAGTCCTCTTTTGAGCCAGACTGAAAAGGGCTGAGCACCAACACCTGCCTGGAGGAGGGCCTCCTCCATCTGATTTCCTAAACCCCACCTGGATAGGATTAAGACCCAGATTAACAGCGGACAGGATAAGAAGGGCCCGGCACATAGTGGGAACTCAGCCAATGCCAGTTTTCTTCCTTCCCCTCCTACTAGGCTCACCAGAGCCTCTTTCCTTCCAGGAAAATTAGGTTTGGAAGCATGAGACCGATACCTGGTCAGCTGGCATAAAGCGGTGTATTTTGGTTTCAGATCAGAACAAGGAAACACCACACTTTAATGATGAGAGAGGGAAAATGTGGAAGTGAGAGAGAGAGGCTACGTCCGAAGACTTGAGAGAGATAAAAAGGGGGCTGGCGGCAGTGGATCAATCATCCAGGTGAAAACCTAAAAGACGATTGATTTTCCTCCTTGATGTCCATTTTTCAAGGGCCTTGCTGGATTCCTCCTGGGAAATCAACTTTGAGGCTCGTCTGCCGCCCAAAGTCATTTCCTCTGAGCTCTGCTTCCAGCGGTTCCCTGGGCTCTCTCTGGGCAGGGAGCAAACATCAGTGTCCTCGACGATCAGCAGCCTGACCTTGGGGCCTTCCCTCACGCTTTCCCCGAGGCCCAGATTGGATCCAAGGCACTGAGCCCTGCGTAGCTGCACCTGGGTTCAACCTACCTGCGCTGGCTGTGAGACCTTGGGTGAGTACATTCACTTATGACTGACAATTGCTAGATGACCTCCAAAAGTCACCAGTATGGGTCTTGAAGATTAGAGGTAGTGAACAGGATGGGGATGGGCCAGATGATAGAAATATGTGGCCTTGGGACACTCAAGGTCAGAACGGGAGAGCCAGTGTTTCCCAGGGTAGAGTTTAAGGAGAAGTCAAGGTAAGGGGGAGCAGGTGGATACAGACTAAGCAAGGAGCACAAGGCGAGGAGGTCCATGTTGGCTGGGAACAGGGGGAGGCACGGGGCAGCAGGGCAGCAGGGCAGCAGGGCAGCAGGGCAGGAATGCCCAAGGCCCAGTTTTATCTGTCCCTGGCTGAAGCGGGCAAAGCTGATTTAAAAGCCCACGGTCAAGGTTTACCGCTGTGACGCTACCCTGAAAGGATAGCAGGAGGATTACATGCGGCAATGGATGGCGAGTTGCTGTCACAGAACACTTGATAAATAGGTTGAGTCAGAAGAACGTGAATCAGGCAAAGGACAAAGGAATCGAATTGAAATTTCTCTCCCCTGCCTCAGAGACCTGGGCGCTCTGCTGGTGTCCTGGCTGCTTCAGGTCTCCCCTGAAAAGTGTGGCCGGAGCTGACCTGGCCCAGGCAGCAGCCCAGGAGAAAGCCTTCTTCATCAGCAGCCCCTTCAGCAGTGTTGGCTCTTTTTCTGCTTTCCTAAGACAGCTAGGGCCAGAGGACCAAAGCTGGCCCTACGCCTAGTTTTGCAAGTCAAGTTTTATTGGAACACAGCCACGCCCATTTGTTTACATACATATGGCTGCTTTCATGATACAACAACAGAGATGAGCCATTGCAACAAAGACCATATGGCCTGCAAAGCCAAAAGTATTTACTGTCTGGCCCTTTACAGAAAATGTTTGCCAGTCCCCGGATTAAATGCATAAATGTTTGTGGGTAAGACCAGACTGAAGACTTCCTTTACTGCTCAGTTAACACTCTTTTTTTCCCAGAAGGCTTTAAGAGACCGCAAATAAGAAACCAGGAAAGGAGAATTTGAGGGCTGGGAAGAGGGAATCGTAGAAGTGGTAGAAGGATCTATGTTGATCTCACAGTGACCAGCTACCCTGATTTCAGAGTGAGGAGCACCTGGGGAAAAAGGCAACTAGAACACAATGGTTAAGAGCAGGCTGACCCCTGTTCAGTTCAGTTCAGTTCTGCTGTGTGATCCTGCGCAAGTTACGTAACCTCTCTGAGCCTCAATTTCATTTCCCATAAAATAAGAATAGTACAGAACGAGAATAATAATTCTCACAGAAAAAAATTTAGAAAGATCATGTATGTGACATATTTAGCACAAAGCCTGGTACATGGGAAGCATTTATACAAATGCCATTAGTATCATTGTAAACAAAATGTAGGATGAAGAGAGGGACCTACGTCCCCTTCCTTCCCAGGCTCCCAGAAGGAGTCACTCATTAAGTGTCAGAAACATAATAAAAGCTGTCTGGAGTGCAGGAAACCTGCTACAGAAATTGCAAAGCAGAAATCATGGTTCTATACATTCTATAAAAGTGTAAATATTAATAACTGCCCATCATATCCCAAAATAAATGTTACATCTATGTCCACTTCATTGGTTCCACTTCCCTCAGCTCCCTTTTTAAAAACTGGCCCATGAAAATCACTCAGCTAAGCTCGGAGTGTGGGACTTCCTGGTGAGCACCAGGTGAGCTGCTGCAGTTGCTCTCCAATCCCCCCAGCTCCATCCCTGCACCCGCTAGCTCCATCCCAGCAAGGCGTTGTCCTGCCTGCCTTGTCTGTACCAAAGCTCACAGCTGTGGAGAGCCCTTCCAGGCCTGTCCCCTCTCCCTACACACAGGCCTTGGGCTCTGGGATAGATGCAGGCTCCAAGCCCTCCATGTGTGGGCGGAGGATGCTGGCCTCTAGGGGATGAGTTTGGAGTCAGCCCCTCTCTCATCACCCCTCCCCCCCCCCCCCCCCCCCCCGCCCCATTGGTGTGCTGGTTAACCAGCTCTCTAGGGAAAAAGAAAGAACTCTGCTCGGGTAGCATTTGCTCATTTCTGTGGTATAAATACTCCCACCATGGACAATTTCAAGCTGTCGATGGCTTGCGAAATTCCTGAGCCAGCATGAGGTGGCTTTCAGCACACTAGTGTCTCCTCCCTAGATGCTAGGGCTAGCTCTGTGTCCCAGCTCCAGGTACCCTGTTGGACGGCACCTCCTTGCCCTACCTCCTGGGAAATTCCTCCTGACCTTGGGGTCGCCTGTGAGTTCTCCCAAAGGGTCTGGGCTGTTGGGATGGGAGAATAAGTTCACTCAGGCTCTGCCCCTGCCCCTCAGTCTGGTTGTGTCCTTACTATTTGTTACACAAGAGCTAACCTCCTCTGGGACCCACCAGGTGACCCACCCACTCACAGCCCATCCCTTGCTTTAAAGGTTCACTTGCCCCTCTCTATCCTTTTTTAAAATGTTTTATTTAGTTAGTTTTAGAGAGGGAAAGGGAAGGAGAAAGAGAGGAAGAGAAACATCAATGTGTGGTTGCCTCTTGCATGCCCCCAACTGGGGCCCTGGCCCGCAACCCAGGCATGTGCCCTGACTGGGAATCGAACTGGCGACCCTTTGGTTCTCAGGCCAGCACTCAGTCCACTGAGCCACAGCAGCCAGGGCTCCCCTCTCTGTCTTTGACCCCCCACCTGACCATGACCTTCATTCCTACTTTACCGTTTACCCTTAGACTTGGCTGCAGCCTCCTCACCAGTTTCCCAGCCCCAGGTGTTCTCTCCTCCATCCATTCTCTACAGAGCCACCTGAGGCATCATTCTGAAACATTCAAAAGAAATTATTACCTCCTTGCTTCTAAACAAACAAAAAACTCTTTGTTTCCTATCACCTACAGGATAAAGGGAGGAATACTTTTTATTGTTAGTGTGGTGTTTTCACTTTGTTTTGTTTGGGGGAACTTTTCTGGATCTGGCGTAAGCGGGTCAAGTTATCACACTCCTTGCTCTGTGGGATACCGAGGTCATGATCCTTACAAGATCCCTCTGATTTAATTTATGTGTGTGCATTCTCTTTTCTTTTTATTTCTCTCCTCCTTATAGGCACCCAGACAGTGTGCTTATGTATATTCTTGAATTCACATGTATCCTTAGAAAATAAGGATCATTTTAATCTATATAAATAGCACTGTGCTAAAGATCTTATCATATTACTTATTTTCTCACTCAGCACTGTGTTAACTTTCGTCCACTCTTGCTGTGCATGCAGCTAGTTTCATTTCTTCCACTGCTTTGCAAAAACATCTGAATGACCTCCGACTCCCTCCCTGACAGATGGTACTGCCACGCGTATTCCTGTGTATATCCCCCAAGGACTGGTGTGAGAATTCCGCTGAGGAATTGTGGGGTCATAGGGCTTTTGCTTCCTTAGTTGACTAAGCCCCACCACAATGCTCTCCACTGTGGTTGCACAGTTCAGATCCCAGCAGCCCTGACCCCATCGCCATGTGACCCCTCACTAGCTCTTTAGCCCCATCTCCTGCCACCCCCTTCCTAAGTTCTTGCCACCTGATGTATTCATTAATTCACTGAAAGTGTTTTTGGAGATTGGCTAGCATGACCCCTTTGTTTTACAGATAAGGGCACTGGAATCCAGAGAGGGGACGATAATGGCTCAGGTTCACCTAGCACAGAATGGCTTGCCTAGGAGAGCCTGGGTCTCCTGACAATTCAACTCTCTTTTCAAAATCCAAGGTCAATTTTTAACCCATTTTGCAGTGGTAAAAGGGGAGTTCCAGGATTATAAAGTGACAAAATTCACATTACATGGAATATTAGAAGAAGAGAAAAAATGATGGCTCTCTGACATGATGATAATGACATGGATCTGACCCGGAGAAAAAGCAAGAGGTGGACACTCGTGTCAAAGGGTAGTGCTGGGATCACTTCAAATCACACAAAGCAGCAATTGCCAGGGCTCAGAGGGCCCTCCCCACTGTGCTCGCCTGTCACCCACCACCAGCCTCTGTGGCCTGGATGATCAAATGGGTCTTTTATCAGCCTGATCTTGCTGAGGCTTCAGATAGGAACACTGCTCTTAGAGCAAAGTTTGTTTCCATGTCATTGTCAATTATTCCAATGCATTGAATTTGGTTTGAGAAAACAAGGCTAAATTTAAAAATCAGTTTAAGCTTATAAAATTGTTTGGGGACAATAAAAGCGTAAGCAAGTGAGCTCTTAATACATTTTACATGATTTCATTTTTGATGAGATTTTCATCTCCTTTCCCCACCTCCACCCCTCAAGGCATCATTCTTATACTGAGAAAAGTTTTGGGAAGGAGAAGATAGAGTGGAAGACAAAGTGATTGTGTGGTTGGCTTCCCTGGGGTGCCTCTCCAGTCAGACCAGCCACAGGGCACCCCTAAAGAGTGGTTCCTGCACTGAGTGAGGTAGGGAACTCCCACCTGGACTTGGGGCCACTGGGCACCCACAGTCTGTACCCCCAGACTAACCCCGGCTTCTACAGCAAGAGCCTGGAAAATGGTCTCCTGTGGTGCCTGTTTTTTATGCAAGAACAGCTACAGGCCACCCCTACCCCCCACTTCAGCTCCCCAAATACACCCACAAGTTGCAGGCAATTTAATAGGCAGATTTAATCTCACCAAGGTTTCAAAGCCCTTGATCGTGCTTTTCTCTGCCTGTCCTCCTCCTCCTCCCGCCAGGCTGCACCACGGCTGAGACCTGTCAGAGGGACCAGAGGCTCTGCCCAATTCAGCTTTAGTGCTCTCCACTGGATTTCACATGGAGGGATGCAAAGTCGTCAGCATTTCTGACATAATGGAGAGCGAAATGGCTAAGAACGCAGGCTCTGGAGGCAGGAAACATGAATTCTATACTACCTGTGTAAACTTGACAAGTTACTTAACCTCTCTGTGCCTAGCTTCCCTGGACTGCAAATGGGAATACTAATAAGTTCCTACCTATTAACAGAACCTATCCATAGGCTTGTTTGTGGAGTTTAAATGTGCTAATACCCTTGGTAATATGCTAAGAACAATGTCTAGCTTACAGTAAATGCAAGGGTTTGTGCGTTGGCTATAATGAGGGTCCTTGATGATGATGATCATGGTGATGATGATGATCATGGTGATGATTGTGGTGGTGATTGTGGTGATGGCTATGATGGTGATGATGATAATGGTGAGCAGCTTCAGAAGGAGAAGAGAGGTGGGAATTTGTTGAATTGATTATTTCCAGATCATCTTTCCCTCATTGTCTTTGGAGCTCAGAGATTCTAATATATACACAAAGGAGCCTCCAGAAAACCAGCATTAAGTTGACTGGAGTGAAACTGTTCCTTTGCTGAGGTGACAGGAACAAGTTCAGGACATCTAGGAGGGTGGAGCTTACCAGTAGACACCTGACACAGGGCTGTTGCCATGATGGCTGGGGTTTTATCTTCTTAGGAAAGAGAATTAGCACCCTATCACATGAGCTGTCTAGTTTCTCGTTACTCAAAGTGATCCAAGGACACACAGCATGAGCTTCTCCAGGGAGATTTTCAGATACACAGAATCTCAGGTCCATCCCAGGTATTCTCAGTCAGAATCTGCATTTTCATAAGCTCCCCAGGTGATTTCCATGTATATTAAAGTTTGAAAAGCACTCTTCTTTCTAGTCCAAGTGTGGAGAATGAGTTCAGTGGTCCTTTCCCATTATCCCACTGGATTGTGGGCACCATGTAGACAGGGGCTGTCTTATTCCCCATTGCATCCTTAGCATTTGGCATCATGTCGTGAGCACTCATAAATGTCTGGCAGAGATATGTGAATGATTAATTAAATGGGTGAGTGAGTGGATGATCGTGGGGCTCAGAAGCTCCGTTGACTTGTTCGGGGTTCTCATCGAATAGTGCTGAGATCTCCCAGCAGCAGACAAATGGGTAAACCAGACAGATGCTTCTGCAGCACCTAATTTACTACTAAGATTGAGCAAGATTGGCTTGACAGACTTGAGTCTGTCCATTTTGTGAGTCTGGGCAGAGCTGGAGCTTGCAGGGCCTAACCTTATTTCTACCACGTGTTCTTGCTCTCATCCTCAAGTGTCCCTGACAAAGAATGAAATCAGGTCAGTCTGACATGACTCGTTCTAACTGTGCTTGTGCATCCCAACAGTGAGCCTCGAGTCTTCATCTGGGAACTCAGTGTCCAGCCCCTGCAGACATTGTATATGCTTTCCTGGGTGCAGACAAAGGCTTAGAGAACTTACTTTCTCCAAAGCTTTGAAAATATGAATGACATTTACCTGTTCCCAGACTTGCAACCCCTACCAGACTTGCATGATTCCTCAAAGATCAGCAAATCATGGTTGGAAAATCATCTTTGCAAATGTGTTTAAATACCCTGGCACATTATTTGTCTGAGCCAAGGGGCAAAGGACAAATAAAGTAGCTCAGTGTTTGATTGTAATGACCTCTTATTCCTCTTTTGGATGTCTTTTGTCCTTACCAATATTTGCTCTAACCTTTACAGCCTAAAGATTATGCTAAAGATCTGTCTAAAGGATTGGGGGCCGTGTGTGATAACCCCAAGGTTTCAAAGGTCTGTGGCAGCTCAGAGAGAAGCCCCCTATTTAGGGCTCTCTCTGTCTTGTTCCCTGCTAATCTCTTCTACTTGGAATTACTCAACTATAGAAAATCCTTTAAGAATGAAGGCAGAGAAGAAGGTGCTTAAGGTTGATGTCAAACAGACCAGGGCTTGGATCCCATCCAGGGAGAGGAAGACCAACAGGATGAGCTCTGGGCACGAGGAGATGGATGCTCAGTGGGCACAAAGGCATCCAGGTCCACATACACTTGTGAAGTATGAGCCTCACCCTCTCTTCTTACCTTGCCATCCTGCCTTACACCTCTCCCCTGGGCCACCTTGAAACAATACATTCTGGTTCCTTTTGCTCAGTGAGCTGGTAAAGTGTGGCAGACATAGATGTTGCCTACTCCCAATACCTATTTCCACCCTTGCCTTTCTCCTTCCCACTAGAACCCTTATTTTGTTGGATAGCCAGCTTGCTCTGTGTCTTGGGAGAAGTGGACACAGCCTTGCTGGTGCTTCCTGATGAGTCAAAACCAGTTTTGCTTTTACCATTCTTACTGGCAGTGACTGGGAATCAATTCTGGACAGCAAAGTGTAAGGAAAGTCTTCAGGGGAGCTTCTGGGAGAGATTTACTTGCTCCTGAAAGTAGACCCATGGTAAAGAAGGTATTGTCTTTTTCTCAGTGTCAGTGGGTGTAGATGTGATGCCTAGACATAGTTGCAACTATGGAGAGAACTAGATTAGAACAAAGCCAAGATATTTTGGATGGCAGAAAGAAAATATGTAAAGAGCCTGGGTCCTTGATGACATCTATGGGCCACTCACTTAATCAACCCGGGGACTACCCTACCTCTGGATGGGTTGTAATATGAGGTGATAAATCTTTTCATTGTCTAGAGCTGTTGAGTGAGTTGAGTTTGCTGCAGCCAAAGTGAAAAAGCAAAATGTGTGAGTAGATATAGACACCTCAGGAGTATGCTCTGTCTCCTTTGTGGTGATTGATTTGAAGAGAAATCCTGACCTTGGTGTCAAGCTTTATGCCTCCCGTATCCACACTCGCATACTCACACTCACACATGTGCACTTGTCAACATCAGCTAAAAAATATGGTAGCAATTATATAAAAATTGTTATAAGAAGAACCTCATTATGCTTAAAGCCTAAAGTACAAGGGCCCAGTTTTGTTCAGATCAGGGATATGAAGCACCACCAGGTGGGATTGGGTGAGAACAAAGCCAATTAAATTGTGGCATTTATTAGTATCTTGTTCTTGAGCTTAGGGCCTAATTGGTGCAAATGTGTCTAGGAAAGGACTTTGGAAACCATAATTCTGTTGCTAAAGCTAAAATTTTAATGCTAAAAAGTGCTTCTCTTTCTCAGAGCTCATTATGTAATTCCAGGGATATACACTGTCTAATGTATAAAGTTCTTCAGAGGAAGGTAAAACAAGATGGCTTCAAGCCTGCCAAGTGGAGCCTTAGCCATGCCAGCCTGCTGTGGCCCCAGGTGTCAGCCATGCATCTATCCATCACCTTCAGCTAAGCAGAACGAGGACCCTACACGTTGTCTTAGGAGATTTATATACAGGAAGTTTATTGTGCAGGAGTGGGGCATGGGGAGTGGGTCATGGTGCTCTCAGGAATACCTGGAAGGGAATGAAAGAGGGATACAGGCTTGGGCAGAGGGAGATGTTGACACAAGGTGTAGTAGTCATCATGGAGACCTCAGAAGATCTGACAGGGAGCTCTGGAACTGGGGTGATCCTTCAGAGCTGTCCTGAATTAAGGCAAGGGGGTTGGGGCTTTGACCCTACTCATAGACCGGTCGCAGGATGTAGGCTGACCTGGGGAGGGTACACATCCTTCGGCATGGTGGCACTCTTTGAAGGAAGAAGGGCAATCGCCAGAGAGGGAACTGTGATGGGTCATCAATCAACTCTCCTGACCACTTGGTGACTAAATCCTTTAGTCTTGCAGGGTGACTCTGGGTGGCACACCACAGCACCCACTACACGTCTGACATGGGTATTGCAGAGTGCTGATCAGAAATGCCCTCTTACTCCCCCTCTATTCCCAGCATTTCCCAGAATGCACATGGCAGGCACTTCATAAATATTGCCAGATAAATAACGATGAACTTGCATGCAAGACCCAGCTGAGGCAGAGATGAAGCCCTCATGCTCCATCCTCTCTTCAGCTGACCCCTGCCCTCCATTCAGAGAAATAACTGTTACCTCTAGAGATGTCAGGTATTGTTTAAGTTGTACAGACCTGCTTTAAATAAGGGAAAAAAGGATGACACAGGGTTGGGAGGGTTTGCTAATTATTTGGGGGGAAAAGTTAAAATTAAAGCATTACTGCATAGCATACAACAAAATAAAAGTTAGGTAACTAAAGAGTTAAATATAAGTGGATTGAAACCACAAAAGAATTAGAGGAATGTTCTAGAGCAATATTTATAAACTTCGGGTGGTTAGGCCTTTCTAAGCATCACTAAACAGTCAAGCATTTCTAAGCAAAAACAATAAAGGAAAAGATTGATGAATTTGATTACTTAAAAATAAAATCTTCACTGGGTCCAAATAAACACCATAAGCAAAATTAAAAGGCAAAGGACACACTGGGGAAAATATAATAAACATATATTATAGAGAAAAGGTTATACAGATGAAGAGCTCTCAGAAGTCAAAATGGAAAGGATAAGCACCCCCATAAAAATGGGCAATTGACATAAGTAGGCAATTTACTAAAGAAAAATTACAAATAGACAATAAGCATATGAGAAAACATTCAGCCTCACTGGAAAAAAAAGATATGTAAATTAAATCGAGTGCAGGAAATTGGGCATTCTCATACTGTGCTGGAGAGAGTGCAAATTGATGCAATTTTTGTAGAGGGCAATTTGGCAATATCTATCAAAAGCCTTAAAAGTGTGCATACATACCTTTGACTCAGCAGTTTTACTTCTAGGAATTTACCTTAATAATCAAAGCAAATATAGATGCAACTATTTATGTATAAGTACAGTCAATACAGAATTATTTATGCTAATGAAACCTGAAAATAATCTGCATATCCAATCATAGGCAGTTGATTAATCAAGTTAGGATTATTCGTAATATGGATACTCTAGAACCATTAAAATGAAGTTACAGGAGGATATTTACTGGCATGTTTGTATGGTATTGCCTCTTGAAAAAGCAGGATACAAAACAATATAGATAATACCATGCACATATGTGTACCTGTCTGTGTGCTTAGAAACATGCATTTTCCAAATATTTACTTTTCACTTGGTAGTGGATTATGGATTACTTTTTCCTTTGTGTTTTTCTGTGTGCTGTCCAAATTTTTGAATTAACCAAGGACTACTGCTGTATTTAGAAAGTAAAATGTCATGAACAAAATAATTGGATTTGGTAGAATTAGCAAAAATACTGTCATTGTTAACATGAGTATCAGGAATGGATCCCTAACTCCAAGTTGAGTCAGGCGTGAACCTGTGTCACTTTTGAAGTTGAGGACAGACAGCCAGGGAAGCTCACCTGAGTGTTTCCCAGAAGCTGCCCAATGTGAAATGATTGGTGGCGTAAGACCATCCGCAGTTGGCGAGCAGGGGTGAATCCCAAGCATCTCTGTGACCAGAACAGGACTTACAATGAGTTGAATGAAGGTAGAATGAGCATCATAATTAGCAAACCTGACTTCTACCCCTCTTCTATTATATGAAGTTCACTACATACAAAAAGGAGAACCCTACTTTTTGCTGCCGAAGGAGCTGGAAGGATGTTCTTGTCACCAAGACAACCTGATTCTGAGCAGAGGCTGTGGCCCTTTGGAGTCCATCTTCCAACTTGGTTCTCTTCCCCACGCCTCTCCCTGCCTAATTCTCTCTCCAGGGTGTTCCTATCAGTCTCAAGGTAAAGACAGTTGGCTGCTCTACACAAAGACATTTTGTATTAGCCTTGGACCCCAGGCAGAGCTGCATGAAACTCCTAAGGGACCAAGTACAGACTATGGATCTAGCTTTACTACTGGAATAGGTGGTGAAACTATAGTTAAGCTTGGGTGGGTGGATGATGGATGGGTGGATAGATGAGTGGGTGGGTGGATGAATTTTTGATCAGTTTTATCTAAAAGCAGGGAGTAGAAAGGATAAAAATTGGAAGCAGGGTAAGTCTGAAAGTGACTGAGAACAGGACAAGTGAGGACAGAGGTGTTCTCCATTCATTCTCACCTCCCCTAATTTCCATGTATCAACCTGCCCCTTTCTTCAGGACTGAGTAACTCCCTTCCCTCAATCGACATACAGCCCTGGGAGCTCCCACAACCCTAGTTTATATTTTTAGAGAAAGTACTACCTCCTGTTATAACTGCTTGTTTAACTTGTCTACCTCTCCTACTGGGCAGTGAATCCTCTGAAGGCAGTGATTTGGTTTCAGTTAGTTCTCTTTCAGGTGCAAGTCAAAGGAAACCCAGTCCAAACTGGCTAAGGTAAAAAGAGAATTCATGGAAGATTCAGGGAGTAGGACTGGTGTCAGGTGCGGTTTGGTGCAGTCAGGGCCCAAGCATGGAAGGCCTGGTTTCTCTCCCATCTCTGTGCTTTCCTCTTCCAGGTTGGCTCCACTAACACACATTTCCCCGTGATAGCAAGAAAGTTGCAGCAGCTCCATCAATCACACCCTCTCTGCTTCAAGCCTAGAGAAGGAAACTTCCCAGAATCCATCCCCCTCCTAGGATTTATTGCACCCATAGGTTCTGATTGGGCCTTCTGCTTATCCCTGAGCCAATCACTGTAGCCAGGTGAAGGCAGAGCTCTCTGATTGGCTTAAGCTTAGACTAGGAAAAGGGTTGCCCAGACAGAATCTGGGTATCTTATCTGAAGAAGGGTGAGGATGCTGATTTACTCAAGAAATAGGTACTCATGACAGACCATGTCTTCTTCAGTTCCAGGTCTCCCCACCTAGCATGTAGTCAGCATTCATACATGTGACCTCCATGACCCCATCCCAACAGAAACACAGCATGGAGTTGTCATGGAGCCCCTCCAGGACTTCACTAGGCCCAGCAGGAGCTCTGTGTCCATGAGGCTCATCCACCAGAGCCACCCCCAATTTCCCGTGCCAGCTTCCTGCCAGCCTTCAGCCTGTCATGCTTCAGCCACAAACAGCTGTCAGCAGGCCAGCCAACCACTCCTCACTCCAAAGCACTGGGATGGAAAATTTTGAAATTATGCAAACTTAGAAAACTGTGTCTTTGTTTTTTTTTTTTTTCTTCCCTCTCGCATGCTTCCTGCTCAATCACCCAGAACTGGTGGTGACCAACACTCCCACCAAGAGCTGTTTGATAATTATCACATTAGCAATAATAGTAGTCCCTGTTATTACAACTCCCATTTTGAGGGTCTACAATGTACCGAGACCTTTAAACATATCATCACATGTCTGTACAACAATTTTGAAAGGTAGTGTAACTAAGACTACCACAAGCTTTGCCTATTTCTATGTACAAGTGAGATCACCTTTCTAATAACTACTCAAATTTCCCAGATTTGTTGCCCGCAAATGCTGGGGTATAATTTCTACTCCCCCTACAAATATTTCTCTATGTTCCCAGGGGTCATCTCACATGGGCTCATAAGCTCGGCCAGGCTCCATGGTGACCGCAGCTGCTGCTCCCTAGCACCTCAGTCTCTGTGACTGAGCCACCAGGCCCAAGAACCTCCACTGTCCCATTGTGCGTGGTGGCAGGTTTAGGAAAGATGCTTCTGTCCTCTGCTCCATTCTATGCTGCATGCTCTTAGTGGGGCCCTATAACAGTTCTGTTTGTGCCCTAATGTATTATACAGTCACTGAAATGGCCCCATCACACACTCCCCTGCCTCTGGATGCTACTGTTGGACCAGTGGGGACTGGGCTGGAGACAAGTACAAGGGACAGAAACCATGCTGGGCTCAGGAATCATGCCACCCGGCCTCCCCCTGCCTTTTCCTCTTTCTCCTTCTTCCCCTCTCCACCCTGCGAACTCAACCCAAAACGGTTTTACCAGGTCAACTCCTTTCTGTCTGATTTTTCTTTCTTGGAGAATTTCTCCTACCTGGATGAGAGTGGTAGTTCAATAAATACACATACAGATGATCCTCAACTTATGATGGTTTAAATCGAAGTTTTTCAATTTTACCACAGCGAGAAAGCGATACAGACTCAGTAGAAATCACACTTTGAATTTTGAATTTTGATCTTAGCCCAGTTTAGCAATATATGGTACATATTCTCTTGTGATGTGGGACAGTGGCAGCCAGCCACAGCCCCTGATCACAAGGGAAAACAACAGATATTGTAAATATTAGTTTTAAATGCATTTTTGACTTAGTATTTTCAACTTACAGTGGCTTTATCAGGATATAACCCCATCCCCGAGGAGCATCTTGGTTGGACAGATGAATAAAATACTGCATCAGTTCTGATACCAACGAGTTTCTGGTGAGTCCATTCCACATATATCTGAATTTCATTTAGGCTGAAGTTGAGATCCTGGTTCAAGTTGGTATGATTCTTCTCCATTTTACGGATTGAAAATCTGAGGCCCAGAGGAGTTAATTCACTTCTCCAGAGTCACCCAGCTAACAAGTGGTAGAGATGGGGTTCAAACCCAGGCCCAAGTGATGCTTAAGTCCTTTCTTGTTTCCACTTCACTCCACTCTCTCCTCAGAAAGATGATGGAATCTATGGTTAGTGAGGCGTATGATTGTACCTCACACAGGAACTACATCACTGGGTGTCCCCTGTGGGATAGAACCTCCAAGATAATGTTGGCATTGCCAGCTTCTCCATCACACCCATAAATGGGGCAAATCCATGCTAAAGGTCCCCATGGAGCAACTGGCTTGCCAACTTGTCATGGGGATAGAGGATGGCAGCTCCCTATAGCCGAGCCTGATTTTCACGGCCTGTCAGCCCCTTGCACGGATGCATCTGAGAGGCCAGCTCTGTTCCGTGCATCCTCCTAACCCCACTAGTAGCCACATTCTTTCCCAACTCTCTCTGGCTCAGTGGAGCATTGACACTGAGCCCCTTCTCCAGGACTTCCAGAGAAGGTGGGTCAGCCCTTTGGGGTCAGTTCCACTAGTAAGGGCAGGTGACTTTTGGGGTCAGATGCTCCTGGCCCATGAGTCATTCCTGCCACCTGGGCTGGAGACAGTTCCCACAAGCCCCAAACCTTCCTGTCCTGGGTGTGTTCTGTGCCCTCATGACAGGCTTCTGACCCAGCCCCTGGTTTTCACTTCTACCTCCTAACTCTTGAATTGTAGCAGCTTTGTTGGCTAGGGTCTTGCCAACAAAGATCCCTCCATGCCTCGCTCCAGGCCGGCCTTGACCCCTGTGCTTGTAGCCACGGCCTGGGTCGCACAGGCCCATACAGTTACATTCTCAGTCTGAGATGACCAGGGCCACCTATGGTGGCCTCCTTCCCACTTCCGAGGCCAACTCTTTGGGAGTCATCTTCAGCCCAGATCAGACAAAGTTTGCGGAGCTCCTTGAACGTTGGAGTTTTGATTGCTGGCCCCAGAGTCTCTGACATGAATCACTGCCTGGCAGAGCCCTAATCTGGGTTTTCGAGTGGTCAGAGATGAAAGCCATGGAATTGGTTTCACGTGAGAGAGTTTGGAGACGACATATTACAGAGGGTAGGTGGAGCTTGCATTAACTAGCCCGTCCGATTCTGTAAACTGGAGCCTAGAAAGTTCACAGTAATAAATGCCAGGCTAGAGTTGGGCTCGGCCCTGCAGGAATCACCGAACAACCACCGAAGATTGGTTTCATGAGATTGTATGCATGCGTGCGCCTGTGAGCATTTAACCAGAGGCGTTTCCATTGTTTTTGTTAATAACAGTAGACATTTACCAGAAGTTACTATGTGCCAGGCACTGTTCTAAGCACTAATATATTTACATATATTAACTGATTGAATACTCATCACATCTTACAAGATAGGTCCATTGTTATCTTCACTTTATTAATGGAGACACTAAGGCAAAGAGACATTGAGTAACATTCCCACTATCACACAGCCAGCAAGAAACAAAACTCATATTGAAACCTAGGTCTTTGTGAATCCCAGATCCATGCTTTTAACCTCTACATTTTATTGCCAAACTCTCGAAGACATGTGTGGCCCAGTAAAGGCTAACAGCTTTCCCACATGGTGATGCTGAAAATGTAGAGAAGAACCTTGACTAGGTCAAATTGCAGGGCAAGGACATATTAGCCAAAATCAGCATCTGTAACGGGGCCAGCAGCGCTCTGCTATCGGGGCTTTTTCGTTTACTCCTCATGAGAACTGTGTGGAGCAGACCTCATAGCCCCCATTTTACAGAGGAGTAAATAAAGCATGACTCAGAGAGGCTCAGGGGCCTGCTCAGGCACCGCTTGCGACTAGTACATGGTGGTTTCAGATTCAAATGCGGGTCCCTTTAAATTTCCAACTGGTGCTATGTGAGTCTCCTATGTGAGACTTCCTATTACAAACTCACCTGCATGGGGCAGGGGCAGTGGTGTGAGGAGAAGGGACACAGTATTCCTCTTTCATCCCATCCTGCCTGTCTTCTTCCCTCCTCTCCTTTCTCCCTAGCCCTCCCCATCCACCACACCTATCCCTGTTCACTTGCTGGGGATTAAGTTAGAAAAACAAAAATGAAATGAACACTGCTCTGTCAATCCATCCTTGGAGATGCCGACTTACACAAGTCTGGTACTGTTGATGATGTTCTATCGATTTCCCCTCTAATTGCTGCAGCTGGATCTATATTCATTTTCTGTCTCAAACTTCTTTCTTGTTGGTTCAATCAGCTAAATGAAGGGTCCATTTCTCTCTGCTCCTGTTCTGAAAAGTCAAAGAAGTCCCCAATGAAGAGCTTTCTTAGCATGTCAGTGAGGTCGGCAGGACTGGGGGACAGAGAGGGTTTGAATTGGATGGTCTCTTTTGAGGAATTGGCAAAGAGCAAGACTGAAAATGAAGGACCTGGAGACAGACCCAGCTGGCAAGAAGTAGAAATATTCCACCTTAAATTCACAGATCAGTAGTCTATTCATTCACTCAACACCTTTACTGAGCACCTGCCACAGACTGGACTCTGTGGTAAAATCTAGAAATAATCAGGACACAAGCTGGGCATCATGGAGTTTAATGTGAGATAGATAGACAGATATTAATCAAATAATTTCATAGGTAAATAATTTGTGCAATGGAAAACGTCTAGGTTAACTTCAAGGAAGCTCAGGAAAATCTCAAGGAAATTCAGAACTGGTTTAAGCAAGACTTGGCTTTCCTTTTAACTCAGCAGCTTTTCAGATCTACCCAACTCAAGATGTACAACGAGGAGGCAACGTACTGAGGGTGATGTCCTGTCTGGACAAGATTTGATTCCTTTCTCCCAGGAGTTCACTACCTTTTGAAGAAGTCAGATGCTCCAGCAATTGCACCTGCTTTCATAGGGCCTTGGGCAGGATGTTTGCAAAATCAACCTTCTTCCTTTGTGGTCTGCCTCTAGCTTTGGCCCTTTGGGTAAACCTGGCACTTTTTGTTGGTGTTCACCCCCGACTGTTCATTCTTTGCCCAAGAGCCATTTGAGACTGCTCAGTCCCCATTCTTGAAATCTGACCATGCCTTATCTTTCTTCCAGCTCAGCTCATTTCCAGTTATTGGCCTTTTCCTGGCCATCCTTCCCCAAACCATTAGTCATCAGGTCAGGTGAGTGTATTAGGCATATAGGGGCATTAGTCATAACAGACTAGGTTATGCTGCATGAACAACCTCAAACTATCAGTGGCTTAAAACAACAAAGATTTGCTTCATATACATGCAAAATCTGCAGGAGGTTCAGTGGCTCTCCAGGGCAGTTCCCTTTTAAGCAGTGATTTACAGATCTGGTGGGCTTCCATCTTGTGACTCTGACACCTTAACACCTTCGCCATGGCAGGTGAGAGGACTAGAGAGCCATTTGGGAGCTTTTTACTGTACTTTCCTCAAGGTTGCACACATTATTTCTGTTCACAGCCTTGACCAGAATTAGTTACGTAGCACCACCTAACTTCAAAGCTCTCCAGGAAAAACAGAAGAATTAGATATCTATAAGTTCAGTAATGTCTACCACAATTGATCCAGTCTCCGAACAGAAGGTCTGTTTACAGACATTCTTATCTAGGGCCCCAAACTTTCAATTCATTGTAGCCCGGTTTCTCATCTCTCATCCTTATTCCCATGATGCAACCTCGACTGTCAGCCCATATCTCTGTCTTCACTAGACATACTTCTCAGCCAAATTTGCGACTATGAAAATGCATACCTTTTTGTCTACATTAGACTACTTCCACTGGAAAAGCCCTCAAAGCTATTTCTTCTATGGTTGGAACAGCAATATTTAGATGTACAGTGAAGGGAAAATGGTTCAAGTGCGATGGAGAAGAGCTTAGTTTATGAGTTGAGGCACACAGAGGTTCAGCTGTCAACTCAGTGTCATTCATTATTTGGGTGACGTTGACTAAATGGCTTTACTTCCAATTTGCACGTCTGTAAAAATGGTAACAGTACTTACTACATTAGGGTGGTTGTGATGCCAAGTGAGCTAATGTAGTTAGCAAGGGCTCAATAAACAGTAACTTCTATTAGTATTATAATAGATTTCTAGAAGTCAATATCTAATCAAGGGTCTGATAGTGTATTTCAGACTCAATGCTAGAGATGCTAGGAGAGGGGGGCGGCAGGGGAGCAGAAGTACCAGAGATCTGAGTTTTCTGCAGTCTCCAAATAAGTTGCTGGGCAATTAAGCTGTCAAGAAAGCCAGGATGGTAAGGATATTTGAGGCATGTGCCTCGGAATAATGGAGTCTGGAGGCAGGGGTCGATAAATCTTAAGAGGTTAAGGGTATGCAGATATAACCTCCTTTCTTTTTTCTGCAACCTTGAACTTGGCCTAGCTCCAACTTTGCTTGAATTACATATCACCATGCTTACAAAATGCTCACCTCAGCCCAAGGTTTATACTTTATGCTTAATAAATAATAATTATGGTGATGATGATAATTATGATAATCATTCTACCCCAATAAGTTGGCACATTGATGTGGGAGGCCATAACAAGATAGTTGTCTCTAAAGAGACCTCTATGAATTGTCGATTGCCATCACTGCTTCTATCCGAGAGCAAGACCTTTCTTAAATAATGTGAGTTTAAAACTAAGATATGCATCGTTCCAGACCTTGAGGAGCTTGCAGTCTAGAAAGGGGTTGGATATAGTGTGATGACGATGTGTGTAGAGCACTTTGTCCTGTACTGTGCATGTTGCTAATATTACATCCAAGCTTCATGGCAGTGAAACAAGGTAGGTCTTATTCCCCTCATTTTATAGATCAATAGAATTAAGCCTCAATTTCTTTATCCTTGAAGTGGGTACTACAAGAAACTTCATTGATTACCTATGAATATTAGGGGTAGCAGTTACGAAGGGCATGGAATAATTCCAGGCACTATGATGTTACGGAAACTCATAGTGAAGTCTCCAGATAACAACCAGGATTTGTGTGTTTAGTTGTCACCTGTACTGGGAAGGTGTCTGTATGTGTTTAGTGGGGGGGTGGGGGGAGGTAGGTGGTGGCCCAGGAGTCTATCAGCTGGAGTATGGGATGGAAGAGTTGTGCTGGGTAAACTCACAGGCATTGGAGGAGGATGGGGAAGAGAGGGAGGGAATAAGAGAATGGATGGGAGGGAGGCGACATGAAACATGCCAGCTCATTCCCAGGGAGATGAATCTCAGGCACAACAGGGCTGCCAGGTAAAGGTGTTTCAGGGCTAGTGCTTGATAGGGATATGGAATATCTTTCTCCTTGTCCATACCTCCACCACTCCCAACCAGATCCAACCAAGATAATCTCAAGTTCCTGGCCTGGTAACTAAACACTGCTTGCAACTTTGGCATCGGGTCTCCTTTGCAACCAACTAGAATCAGAAGTCAATGTGCCAAAGATAAGCCTTGGGTAGGGCAAAGGCAAGTCTCCCCACAACCTACCAACTCTCTCCCTCTGAATCATTTCAGGCTAAGGACTAGAACCCTGCCTACCTTCCCATGAGTAGCACTCTGGGTCATGCTCCAGTGGCAGAACATTCCAGAATGTGATCTGGTATGATCAGGTTCTCTGCACAGGTTCTGTTATGTGATACATTTCTTCCTCTTCGCTCTTGAATGTTTGATTCAAGGTGACATATTTATAGGACCATAAGGAAAACCTTTGCAAAAATAACAAGGACACATGCTTCTCAGGATTAGCTGGAGAGAGCCCCATGTAAGGCAAACTCTTTGGAAGCCCCCTAAGTCCAAATTACTCCCTTTTGTTAATAGTCTATAAATTCCACCATCAAAGATATTTCATTTTAATTTGGATTAGGAATTCTTTAAAGTGCAAATATTTCTAATAAGGGTAACACATTATCAGAGCACAGGCAAAGTCTTAAAAGGGGGACCTTCTTGATGAGGTTGCCTGTGGCAAAGCCAGTAATCAGAGTGCTGGAGAGAGCAAAATCAGTTTGAACTTCACAAGACCAGAACCATAGGCATTCCTCTCTGGCTTCTAGCAATTTCAGCGTCCTTTCCAGATCTTTTCCATCTTCCGCAAGTACCATTGCCTCCAGGCCATCAGCCTCTTGGGAGAAGAGTTCTTTCACAGAAACTTTAGACAACGAGGCCTTCATTCCTGAGAAAAGGTAAAGGTCTTTCCTCTGGACAGAGTTAGAGCTTGCCTTGGAGTTTGTGCTCATCTGATTGGGACCTAAAGACACAGAACCTTTCCAGGAATTTTTCTTGGTGAGGATGGTGATGGTGATGGTAATACTGATGATGGTAGTGGTGGTGGTGATGGAGATGGTAATAATAATGATAGGTAACATTTATTATATAGTTTCAAAATGTCAGGTACAGTATTGTGTGCCATGGGTTAATTCATCAAACAGGCAGAATAGGCCTAGGAGGTGCGTGCTATTATTTCTCTCATTTTACAGATGGGGACACTGAAAACAAAGAGAGGTGGGGCTTCCTGGTGCCACTGCACTGCCCAGCTCCAAGGGTGGCTGTCATTCTTGTTGGGGTCTATGTGAGTGGTGCCCCCTGGAGTTGTGTAGGGCACAGACTGTGCAGCCAGTCTGCAGAGAGGTTAAGTAACTTACCTGATGTCCTAAAGCTAATATGGGGTAGGCTTAGAACCCAGGAAATGTAATTCTTGAGTCCCTGTTCTTAACAACTGCACTCGATGGAACCCCCATATCAGAGTTTTCTCTTTAGGGAAGTATACTGTGGGCGTGGTGGGTCAACTGGTATTTTCTAAATTTCTTTTTAAGCGTTATTTTTATTACAAAGATAATACATACTCTAGTAGCAAATTCAAACCTTGTAAAAGCAATCAGTGCAAAGTCCAAGTTTCTCCCCCACTCCTTCCCACCTCCGTATCCTCCCTTGTGGTGTCTCTGCCCCCACATGCTTCCACCAACCCCCTAGTGACAGGAAATAGGAAGGGAGGAAATGAAGCTAGATTGAGTTGATTACTATTTGAGGGGGGAGATAATACAGGAAGAGAAGGCAATAATGCTCGAATTTCATGGCAACTTTTTGGCATGCAGGGCAGATGTCTTGCCTGATCTCTCTGTCTGTAGGAATGAGATGGAAACTCCATAATATTCACAACTTCATAGTATATTTAAAAGAGCCTTGTGAATGGGGCTTTCAGAGCTGTTGAATCTCACTGCCACCTATTAGATGCCTGCAAGGAGGACAAAGTAAGAATCTGTATGTTGTATTGAAAGCTAGATGCTTTCTGGTTTCATTTTATGGACTTTGAAGAGAGTGTGGCATTGCTGAGCACTTGCCCAGAACCCTAACAGCAACTGCAGGGACATTGCTGACCAGGGATAGTCCAGCCTAGGATAATCCTCCTCATCTCATAAATAAATGCATTTTGTAATTTTTTTCCTTTATCAAAATGAGATCATACTATATTTGTCCACCATCAGTTTTTCTGCTTGACACGCTGCTATATATCACGCATGTCTCCCCATGTCCGTACAAAAAACTTACTGCTTCATCCTAATAGGGGTGCGGGGGCTCATTGTGCAGTGGACTGCACTTTTTTTGTTAGCTTCCAATTGATGGATATTTAGATTATGTCCAATTTCTTTGTACTGCTGCTAGCCATTACAGATGTCTTTACACATATTCTTTCACCTTGCACTAGTATTTTTGTATGAGGAATTGCTGTGTTAAAGGATATGCAATTGGTGAATTTTAATGATATAGCCAGATGGCATAAGAAACAAAGGAGGTGCATTTTAATACAAAGGTGGAGGCGTAATGGCTTGGAAGTGGGGAGCAAGGAGAACGCTGACCTGAGCTTTTGTGCCTTAGCAGAATGAGTAGCCTTAACTTGCAAAGACCACAGAAGCAGCAGAGTCCTCTGGGGAGATCTCATTCTCAGTTCAGGTGAGAGGTGCAAGCAGTGTTCTGGGAAAAGTCCAAGCACGAAGGAAAATCTGGGAAACAGACTGGGAAGGAGTTGGAGGGTGGTGGGGGCTGTGAGTTTGGATTGGGGGTGAGGGAGCAGAGAGCAGCGTAGGGATGAGAGGCCAGGAAAAGAGAGAGAGTGGAGATGAGAGGGTATCTTTCCTGTGTGAGGTGAATAGCCAGAGAAGACAAGGCTGTGAGGCTCAGGGATTGTCTGGTTACAGGGTTCAAATGGATCTCAGGCAATAGTCTCTAATGGTTCCCAAGGCTTAATGACATTTACAAAATGTGGTCTTAGCAGGGGATTGGTCTTAGGTCTGATTCCCTAGAAATAGACCCTGAAGGATTTGGGTGCATATGATTGTTGAGAGGCCACTTCAGAACCTGTGAAGAAGAGAATAAAGCAGGATGGGATAGAGAATCAAACAAGGCTGTGGCCTCAGCTAAAGCACAGCCTTGTCTGATCCCAGGGGTGCTCTGGAGTGTGAAGCATCTGGGTGGTCATTTGCTGAGACAGAGGGGCCACGTAATTGTGTCCTCATGCCAGTGCATTAGTGGGTGCCCCTTGGGAAAGAATGTAACCCCCAGGCTTCTACTGGCTGGAGTCGGGGGTGGTTTCCCATCAGCCAAAGGCAAATCTCCAAAGTCGAAGTTACAAGCTATTAGCCACAGGACTTACAGTAGCTCAGGAAGAGGTTCATGAACAGTTTAAGGCACAGGTGGCAAACACAAGGCCTGCGGGCTGAATCCAACCCTCCACCTTATTTTATCCAGCCCAGCACCTTGTTTCTACCTAGTGGCCACACCAACCTATCACTTAACTGTTAAGGAGTAGTTACATTTATAGAGTCCTAAAATTACATTTGGCCCTTTGAAGGCAACCATGAGGCTGATGTGGCCCCCAGTGAAAATGAGTTTGACACCCCTGGTTTAAGGGATCTGGGATCTCTGAAATGCTACAAACCAGGAAAGAACTCTCCATAGTTCTGGTCTTATGCAGTCCAAACTGACTTTGCTCTCAGGAGACTCTTGGAGCAATCTAAGGAGGATGCCTCCAGAGACACATAAGCCAGACATAGAAGGAGGAGGGAGCAGGGCTCACTTGTTCTAAGGAGATTTACCCCATCACACAACAGCAAAAATGCCCCTGGATGAAAAGACTCGAACATTTGCAGGGGAACAGCTTGCCAAAGCTTGGGTTTGGCACACTTTAGAGGAACACCTTTTTTTTGTAGAATACCGTTTTTGTGGTGGTTCTGAGAGCCAAGATTAAAGGTTGGTGCTGATATGTAGCATTCAGACCTGCTATCATCAGGAACAGCCATTGTTTCAGGTCTGTAGAAGGTCCAAGGACTCTGTGGGGCCAGGAGAGTGTGCAGTGAACTGCAGGCAAGGCCAGAACCAGGTACCCCCACAGTTGGACACCCTCCTTCCTGTTCCCTGCCTACATTCTATCCCTCTGCAGCATCTCACACCCAAAATACCCTGCCCTCTGGAGATTAAATCCACAGGCACTGGAGTCAGACAGGCTGGGCGTGTCTTCAGGCTCTGCTCCTTTCTAATTGAATGATCTCACCTCTCTGAACCTCAATATTCTTGTCTGAAACAGGGATGCAATAGTACTCATATTACTAAGTGATTGTGCAAGAGAGATCATGAATATTAAGCACCAAGTATATGCAGTTGACCCTTGAACAATGTGGACAGGTTAGGGGTGCTGATCTTTACACAGTGAAAAGTCCACATGTAACTTTTCACTCCCCAAAATTTAAGTTCTAAGAGCCTACTGCCTTACTGATAGCATAAATAGTTGATTAATATATTATCTATATTTTATTCTGTATTCCTACCATAAAATAAGCTAGGGAAAAGAAAACTTTATTAAGAAAATCATAAGGAGGAGAAAATACATTTACAGTTTTTATTGAAAACTTTATATATAAGTGGATGTGCAGTTCCAACCCATGTTATTCAAGGGTCAGCTACTGTGGGTGTTCAATAAATGGAAGTTGCATTTATGGTTGTATTTTAAAATCAATATTATTGTCATATCTCAGAAGCATCTATGCTGGCTCTCTCTTTGCCTATGGGCCTAAAAAAGTTTCTCCCTTTCTATTGCTCTGGGAATCTTTCCAAGCTGTTCTTCCTGATCCTGCTGGTCCACCTTGCTTGTACCTCATTTATTTCTTATTATAAGAGATTTGCATTTGTATGATCCACCCTGGACAAGAAAGAGACAGGACCAGATAGCTGTGCCCTGGGGCTAGCCTTCCAGAAAGGTCACCATGCAACCTTTGTGCAGTACACATTGGGGCACAGAGAGGTCAAGCCAGACTCTTACAGGCTCTTGTATCACTTGGCAATGCATTCAGCTGCAAGTAACAAAAAAAAAAAATGATTGAAAGTGGTTTAAATAAATAGGAGTTTTTTTTTTTTTTTTAATCACGCCTTAAGGAGCCTAGGAGTAGGAATGTTCTGAAAATGACTCAGCCACTCAATGATGTCAAAGGTATTCTTGGCCTTTGTGATGCTCTTGGTCTTATTTTTGCATTTTTCTTCATGGTTACTAGATAGTTGCTACAGCTCTGGACATGGTACCCATGTTCAAGGCAGGAAGGAGGATGGGGAAGAGGAAAAGACTGCTTCAACCCTGCTTTCCCCTTTTTTTAGGGAATTAGGTACCGTCTAAGAATTACTCAGAAGACTTCCATGCTGGTCCAATGGGCCAGGGTATAGGGAAAATTCGCTCCTGTGTTTCTCCTTTACTCTCACACTGTCCCCACACTCCACTCCTGGTCACCAAATGTGTGGGGGCTCTTTCCACACTGAAGCAATTATGGGGGCATCCTACCATTTAACTCTGACACTACATGGAGATAGCTTCAGATCCCACAGGTTAAGGGTTCAGTCCCACAAGACTGCCCCCCTTTTGGATGTCAATCACAAGTCCCAGGTTGTCATCTGTACTTCTGACCATCTAATTATAAATCAGGGTTCTCACGAGCCCCTCATTAGGTTTAATAATTTGCTAGAGTGGTTCGCAAAACTCAGGGGAAACACATTTATTGGTTTATTATATAATAAGGATATGATAAAGAATACAGATAAGCAACAAGATGAAGTGATACATAGGGCATATTGTGGAGGGTCCTGTGTGCAAAGCTTCTGTCTCCAGGGAGTTTGAGTGAACCACTACCATCCTCCCATTACCTGGATGTGTTCAGCACCAGCCTGGAAGCTCTCCAAGTCCCATACTTTGGGTGTTTTTATGGAGGCTTCATCACATAGGCATGATCAATCACCAACTTGATCTCCAGCTTCTCTCTCCTTCCTGGAGGATGGAAGTGAGGCTGAAAATCCCAAGCTTTCAATCATGGCTTGGCTTTACTGGTGACTAACTCCTATTCTGAAACTATCCAAGAGCCTACCAAGAGTCATCTCATTAGAACAAAAGACATACCTGTCACTCAGGAAATTCCAAGGGATTCAGGAGCTCTGTGCCAGGAGCCAGGGGCAGATATATATTCATTCTATTGTTTTGCAGCCCCCCAAATTCCAAAGACCAGCCCTAATTGAGAAGAAGGCAAGGAATAGTATTATTGTGTTTGAATTAGAGACTAATTATGGTGCGTCTCCAAGGCTCCAAGGACTGGGCGTATCACTATTCTGATGGAAATCAGGGTTCAGTGGGCAAAAAAGAAAAAGGGAATCAATAACGAGGAAGTAATAACTAAACTCTGTCCACCTTCATACCCAAGAAAGTCAACCACGGAGAATGTGGATCACAGCAGAGAAGACACAGCCAAAGAGGGGCCACACCCAGAGTCTGGTGTGTGAGGCACATGCCATCACTGCTCTACCCTGCTTCCCCCTCGATATCCGAGCCATGTTTGTACGCTTAGCTACCAGTATGGTTTACCTCCCTCCCCAGCTCCTGCATCTCTTTGTTGGAGGGTTGCTGTGAGCTAGAAGAGAAGTATAAATACTTCAGCTCCCCTCCTTTGACTGGAGCAGCTCTGAGGTGTAACTTGGGTTGTCTTCAGAGACACCTTATGGGATTAAGCCCAAGTTAGCATATGCGGGACTTTGCTTAAGATCACACCTTGCTTGGCTTCTTCCTTCATTTGTTCCACATCTCCACTGCCCTGCTGGATTTTTTAATGGAAATACTTCATAACAAATCACTTGCGTATGAATCTTCAGGGTCTGCTTCTGAGAGACTAGCCTCACATCCCATCACACTACAGTTTGATTCAAATAGTCTGTTCACAGGAGTAGATAAGAAAAGATGAGGACAGGATTTTAGGAAGGTCTGAGCCCAGCCAAGCAGGCTGGGATTTTGGACTAGGCTCCCAGCTTAGTGGTAACTGTAGGGAAAAGAGGGAAATGGAGGCAGAAGTTTGAGTAAATGTATAGGGACAGCATCACGGATACTGGAGTGCTGCTGGGCAGAACTGTGAGACCTTGGATTCACATGCGGTCTCCAGTTCTTTAGAAGATGAATTCTAGCCTAGACCTCCTGGGGGCTAAGGTGCCCAAAGACACTATAGCCTGGCCAGGACATGCAGGGAAGGGGAATGCTAAGTCCGTGGTACCAGATACCAGCCCAGAGCTCTCACTGAGCACTGTGTGCACGGGGAGCTCAAAAAAACACACCCCAACTTACCCCACCTCAGAAAGTATCAATGCCAGGAGGGTCTCGACTCTCTTCTAGACAAATGGTTTCCAGTCTGAGCCACTAATGCTTTCAGCACGAGCTTCCATGTAAGACTGTGTCTGGACGAAGGGTTCTGCTGGTTAAGGATAAAAGTTCAAAATCACTGATGTGGTTCAGCCCCCTTAGTTGAATCTCCAGATGAGGCCATTTTCTCTAGTACTCTCAAATTCCACCTGCACCTGTGTTTCCTCCTTTTTCCAATGTGATAAGTGAAAGTCAAGGTAAAAAATAACACTTAAAGTCATGGCTCAAAGAACCATAAATTCAGAGTAGAGACTGGTCTGCAGAAGGAGGTAATTGAGATGAAATGACTAACCAGTGAAGAGTGTAAACTCTGGGTTCAAATCCTGAGCCTACCACTCACTAGTTGTACTACTGAGGGACAGGGATGCAGCCTCTCTGAACCTCTGTTTTGCTATCTGTGAAGTAAATAAACCCCATAAGACTCATACCTAATAAATATTTGTTTAATAAAATCTGTGAAGATTAGGTGAGATCATGTTTATAAAGCACTAAGCAAAATGCCTTACACATAGTAAATACAGATGAGATCTCAAATGTTCACCAGCTGATATGGTGCTAGTGTCAACAAATTAGCATGTGGCACTGACTAACCAGAGCAGATCCACTGTCCAATAAGAATCAGTACCTGCCTGAACTGACTTATAAAGCCACACCCCCCAGTTTTGCTATAACTCACACAGTAGTTTTATGAATGATGGCTAGCTAGTCTGAACCCCTAAACAATTTTGCTTTGCCTCTTGCTATGGAAACTCCAAAATGCTCTAGTTAATTTCTTTACCATAGTCAGTAAGGACATAAAACTACTTTGTTGAATGATAATATTCTGCCTCTCCTTTTCCTTAATATAGACCTGCAATGGAGATGGAGAGAGGGGATCAGAATCACTGAGCCTCAGTCTTAAGCATGCCCTTGCCTAATCAGAACAGTGAGAGGAAGGTCACCAATAGGAGCATCCCCAAGGGACTCCTTCAGCTTCTGTGCTGGGAAGTACATCTGAATTCAACATGTCACTAAAGAATGCTGTATTCCATCTTGTGTCCTTGCTCACACTTCAGAGTTCAGGGAGACTGAGTCTGAAGAGATGGGTTTTATTCATGGGTTTACTTTTGACTGTACCAGGGCACTGGATGGGAGATTCCACTGGAAGGAGATAATTCTCCAAAAGGAAATTGAGAAGGTGTTAGAAAAGGGAGATAAATACTGGGCAGGAGATGGGATGGAGCGGGAAAGAGGCAGATGGAGATGGAGAGAGAGATGGAGAGGGAGAGAGGTCAAGTACATAAAGAGATATCTGACTTGCCCTTTAATGTTCATCCTATAAGTTATGGCAAAACTGTAATTGGCCAACTCTCTAGAAATCTTATTACAGGTACTATACACTATTCCACTCCGTTCATTCCAGCAGTGGTGAACAGGGAAGGCAGAGAGGTGTCTGCCATCAAGATTTCCTGGAGGAGTCCAGGTCCTTTCAATTCCAAGTGTGATTTATTTTATTACCTCTCAATTTGTGACCCCCTTGCCCCTCATAGGTTTCTAATCAATTTCCCTTCTTTCTTGTTAGCCAACAAACCATAACTAAAAAGATTGTAAATAATAGGATTTCCTCATGCACACAAAATATGACATGATTGATGGATATTCAGTGTACACGCAATGTCACAGAGATTGCACAAAGAAAGTGACCCGAACCTTGCTGTTTTGCTGCAATCATATCATAAACATTTTATGCCTCCATGCCTCAATGCACTTGCCAGTGCTGCTCTATCCAACCAAATGTCCTGTGTCCTTGATGTAGCCACATCTTGGGGTGGACATCAAGCCCATGATGAGCCCTCTTCCTTGGGGACTTCCCTGGATTCAGTAGCTGAGTCTGAACTCTCTAAGCTGGATCTTCAGGTCCAGCTATGCAAACCAGGAATGAACTTCTGACTCAAAATGGACCAATCTAATTCTTCTAAAAATTTGGAATAATTTTGGGTTGAGACACCCAGAAATGAGGAATTGGCAGAGGAAAGTTATGTCCATGTATGCTCTCTAGAAAGAAATATCATAGATTCTTGAGGTCAAAGCCTCCCAGACTTCTGGATTTTCGCCATTATCCTCCTTGTGGTTCACCATTTTTGAAATTACCTTGTTCATATCCTCCTTGGGTTTCTTGAAACAACCAGAGCCCTTATAATAACTCTTTTTTACTTAAACCAACCAGTTTTATTTTTTTCCTTGCAACCAAAATAACCTTGCTCGTGATTCTCTGATTTTTCAAGTCTGCTATGCTCCCTTTTTCATGAAGCCGTCCTGACTCCCCATCCCCTGGCAGGAAAAATGCGCCCTTTTCCTCTTCTGTGTTCCCATAATCCTGACTCCTCATTTCTGCCGAAGCATTTTATACACTATTATGTAAACTACTGTGTATTTAGACCATGGGTTCCTCAAGGAAAGAAGCTGTCTTATTTATACCTGATGCTGATCTTAGTACTTGCAATATAACAAGTGTTTATTAAATTCTTCTCCATTTACTGATTAAATGCATGACTAATGAGAGCTAAATTGGAGGCAGGCTCATGCAGTGTTAAGCCTTGGATTCCTCTTGTGTGTGTAGGTGAATGCCGCAACGGGATGTCAGCAGCAAACCAGCTCTGTTCAGCTCACATCTCCGCCACAGTGAACTCCAGGAGCTGTCAGGATCCCTTTGTCTCGCTGGAATGTCTGTTTGGTGTGTGTTTCTTAGAGGGAAAGAGATTTGGTTGTAGAGATTTCTTGTTTCCAAAGGGCCTGATCCAGTGGACCTTCTGGCTATCTTATGGACCCCCAGCTGTCTGCAATAGGTTCCCCAAGGAGCAGGGAAGGAGGCCTCTCTGCTGAGGCAGGAGGGCCAACAGGGAGCGTCAGAGAGCCTACTCAAGCTCTTCTCCTCATTCACAAGGGTTGGATTCGGACAGGCTTCAGAGAGTTTCCTGGCTCTGACTCTGAGCTGAAATTTAAAGACAATTGCAGCTCGGGTGAACATGAAACTCCTGGAAAAGTGAGGATTTCCAGAATAACCAGTCCCATGAGTATAATTCGGACTAAGCTGTAAGAAACAAGGGCAATTAGGGGAAAGCAGGGCAAGCGTGGACAGATGAATCTGATCCTGATCAAAGTTCAAGCACTCAGAACACATGCCATCTGAAAAGTTGGGCCACAAGGCCAAAGCTTGGGTTTCACCTAAGTTGCAGCATCTGTATAGAAAAAAGTCTTATCCACTTCAGGGGCCTGTGGTTGTACTCTTTACGCACTGGATTACAAAGGCAGGAACTGCCTCGAAGGAAAAGTTCTCTGAACCAAGGTCCTACGCAAAGGAGAGCTGATAATTGTAACAAAATAGTGGCGATATAACAACATTAACAGCTAACATGCCAGACACAGTTCTAAGTGCTCTAGATGTGTTATCTCCTTCAATCCTCATAATATACTTATGAGATCAATGTTTCTATTATCCTAGTTTAGAGAAATGAAAGCAGCCCTGGACATCATACTACTTGCCTGAGCCCACAAAACTGGTCAGGGTGGACTAGAGATGCTGCCCCTGATACTGGAGCCTTTGCACTGAGCCTCCAGGCTACAGATGCTCTTCAGCCACCCTGAGCTTTTTCCTGCTTTTGCAAGTGGTGTTGTCTCTGCCAGGACACTTTCAATAACTGAGAATAATAGTGTAACAGGATGTACATTTCCACCAAGCCTCTGTGCAGCAGATCTCAGATGTCAGCATAGGCTGTGAGATAGGCCACTCAGTAGAGCCTTAAAAAGTGAAAAACCAACCAAGTAGTGGGCAAATAAATTTTAAACATTTCACCTTTGTGAAGGGAATAATAGGATGGGGGAAAGGGAGTTGGGGAAGAGGATATCTTGGAAAAGGAAACCTGAGGCATAGTGATTTAACTTATCCAAAGTTACCCAAAAAACAGAAGTTGTCACTGTGTGGCCCATGTCAGGCTAACGTGGGCATTTAGTTTCTCCATTGTGGCAGCCACCAAACTGCTATTGATCAAAACTGTTTTCTTTTCCTCTAGGCCATATGGCTGGATGTATCTACCAGCTTCCTTTGTAGCTAGGTATGATCATAGGACTGAATTCTGGTTAATGGACTGAGAAGGAGCATGTTTGCCACTTCCAGACCTGGCTCACACAATCTTCCCATTCATGACACTTGTCCTCCTTCCACACCTGCCAGAAGGGGGTCTGACAGAGGACTCCCAAGACCCTAAGGGTTTGTGGAACCACACGATGACAGACATGGGTCACAGAATTCTTTGATAAAAGACAACCATCCAAACACCTGATTGGACTTTTCATGGGTGAAAAATAAACTTTCATTTTGTTAAGCCACTGAAATTTGGGGATTACAGCCAACATTGTCCAACCCATCTCTACCGAACATAAATAAGCAAACTCACCGTAATCGTCAAGAGTGATCAATTAATTAAAGTGCTAATGGCAGAGTCAGGCTGTGAACCTTATTGCAGAACATCTCCCAGACCTTCATGGCTCTTCATTTTAGAGCAATCTGTTTATCAACAAGCCTTTCCTACATGCCCAACTATGTTACAACCACAGGGCTCAGGGAGAGCAGAAAAAAATGGAAGAGCCCTCCTGCCCGCCAGGTTTTCAGGGAGGCATAACATGCCCATGGAGTAACGTGTCACAGTGGTTTGCAGACCTATGACACATCCTTGTTACACATGCCATTCATGGATCTTCTCCTTCCTCGGCAGTGGTAGTCTCTGGAGTGATGTAAACTAAGACAGAAATGTTGGAATCACAGAACCTTCGCAGGCTTGAATGTCATCATGCCTCAAGCCAAATCTTACTCCATGAGGGCAGTTTTCGTAAATAATTTATAAGCTACAAAATTGATTCCACCTCCCAGGTCCCTCCCACTGACCTCATCACACTGCCAGCACAACACTGTAACCTCTGTATGCCCATGACAAGGGGTTAAAAGGTAGGTCATTTATACATTTATGAAACAAAAGTTCATTGAGAGCTAAGGGTGCTAGGTCCCGGGGCTATCGCAGTGAACAAAACAGATTAGAAGCCTGCTGCTGGGTAAGTAATGTGCAGAGCAGTAAAGCAGAGCTTGGGAGCTCAGGGGCAATGGGGGCGAAGCTGTTGTAGAAGTTCTCTCTATGGAGATGACATGCGCATGAAGACTCAAATGACATAATCAGGTGGACATCTGGGGGAAGAGCTTTTTAAAGAGAGAGAATATCAAGTAAGTGCAAAGGCTCTGAGGCGGGAGCTTGCTTGATGCATTCAAGCAACCAGAAGGCCAGTGTGGCTAGAATAGACTGCATGCAGACAAGAGTCGTAGGAGCTGAGGTCCTAAAGGGGTGGGGCGTTTGCCCTTGCAAGCTGTGGCAAGACCTTTGGCTTTTTATTGAGATGAAATGGAAAGCTGAGGGAGAGTTTGTAGGAGAGAAGTGCCATGCTTTGATGTGTATTTGTAAAGGATGAAAAATCCACCTAGCTGCTATGTTGAGACTAGAGTTGAAGTACTGTGGTGAAAGCCAGAGGATCATTTAAAAGGCTGTCTTAGTCTGGATGGCTTCGAAACAACAAACATTTATTTCTCACAGTTCTGGAGGCTAGGAAGTCCAAGGTCAAGGTGCTGGCATATTCAGTGACTGGTGAGGGTTCGCTTCCTGGTTCATAGAAAGCTGTCTTCTCCCTGTGTTCTCACATGGTGGCAGAGGTGAGGATGCTCTGTGGGGCTTGTTTTACAAGGGCACGGTCCCATTCATGAAGACTCCCTCCTTGTGACCTACTGACCTCCCAGAGGCTCCATCTTCTACTACCATCATATTGGGTGTTAGGTTCTACATATGTATTTTACAGGGACACAGATATTAAGTCCATAGGAAAAGTTATTGAAATAAGCCAGGTGAAAGATGATAATGTCTTTGGCTAGGATGGTAGCATTAGTAGTGGCAAAAAATAGTCTTACTCTGGCTTAATTATTTAAAACAAGAGCCAACAAGATTTGCTGACCAATTGGGTATGAAGTATAAAAAGAGAGGAGTTGTGATGTTTCCAAGACTTAGGCCCTGAACAACTGGAAGAAGGAAGTTGTCATTACCTGAGCTAGAAAGACTTTAGGAGGAGCTAGTGTGGGGATAGCTATCAGGAGTTCAATTTTGGATAGTTTAGCTTAGCATGAATACCTAATGTCCATTAGATATTCAAGTAGAGATGTTCAATAAGTAATGTCTGGGGTGGAGACACACCTTTGGAAGTCATCAGCCTAGACATGGAATTTAAAGTCACAATATCAGATCAAGCAATCCAGTTCAGACAGAGACAAGTTTGAGACTGAGCTGAACTGTACTTCAATGTTGAAAGGCAAGAGAGATGAGAAGACTTCTTGCTCAGTAAGGCAAGAGAAGGACCAGAAATGAAGAGAAGAAAGTGTTTTAGGAAGGAGGGAATTGATCAACTGTATCAACTGCTGCTGAGAGGCTAAGAAGGGTGAGGCCTGAGAACTGACCTTGAATTAGGCAGCATGAAGGTGCTGGTGACCACGACAAGCATTGTTTGCTGGAGCCATAAGGATGGAAGCTGGTTGAGTGGGTTCAAGGGAAATGAGAGCAGAGGGCATAGATTGAAGAAGTACAGGCAATGCTTCTGAAAGCTTTGCTGTGAAGAGAGTGGAGAAATGGGGCAGCATCTGGGGTGAGAGCAGCGTAATTAAGAGCTTGGAGACTTATTAGAATGGTCCAAAAGAGAAAGAAAACTGTTGTGAGGGAAACAAAAGACATATTTTTAGGTTGACAGACATCCTTCCTAGGCAAGAAGGGAGGAGCCCCAAGGACCAAGTGGTGGGAGGGCAGCCTAACACAGAAGCAGCCAGCAGTTGGGTTGAGGCAGGGAGCACCAGTGGGCAAAGATGCAAGTGTCAATCAGGCTGTTAGCCGAGGCATTGGAAACCTGTGAAAGCTCTCTTTGGAATGTTTCCATTTTCTCAAGGAACTAGGAAGCAAGGTTATAGCTAAGAGTGAGGAGGACAAGAAGGAGGAGGATGGAGTTATAAAATAATTTTCTAGAGGAGGAGGAGAGAACGTGAGACAGGAGCATACAGGATAATTACCATGTTGCTCTAAGGGCCTGTTTGAGGTTGGTGGACAGAAACAGAGAGAGAGGGAGGGAGGGAGGGAGGGAGGGAGGGAGGGAGGGAGGGAGAGACAGATCACTCAGCAGGGTGCAGTGGTGAAGTTGGTCAGGGACTTTGTTTCACCCGAGCTGGGTTAAGGTGGAAAATTGCAGGGAGGCCACCTTGTCTGAGAGTTCACAGATGCCACATTTGCCTCGTGTTCTTCCAAAAGGTATTGTACACTGGGATGCCTTTGTGTTCTCAGAGTTTTATGAACTCTAATCGCAGAAGTAGGTTTGTTAATGCTTGCTGAGTTTCTCTCTGCCAGATGGCGTTCTAAGCACTTCACACGAATTATCTTATTAAACTTCATGACAACCGTATGAGGCAGGTGCTCTTATTACTCCCATTTTGCTGATAAAAATACTGAGACACACAGAGAGATTGAGATGCTCGTTTAAGGCCAAACAGGTAATGAATGGCAAAGCCAGAAGAGGAACCTGAAAGGTTACTACCAAGCCCAGCAGTTCTGCCACTACCATACACCTCCCAAGAACTGTAAATACCGCAGAAGTCTGGGCTTTGCAGTGTATCTTGGTGCCTCATGCAAAAAAAATCTCAGATAGCCTAAATTTGGATAGCAGATGGGGAAACACATCCCAACTTATTGCCTAATTTATAAAGGGCTCTAACTTAGCTCCAGTCTGGAGGCATGCTTGTTTAACAGAGCCATTCTAATCCAATTATGGGAGCTGGAAAAGGAAAGGATGATGGCTGAAAATTCACAGCCAGCCTGCCTTAATTGTCAGTGAGTGGGGGTGGGAGAAAGTTTGCCTCAATTCCTAAACTTCCTCATAATTAACAATATTGTGACTCAACATCACACTCACACTCGCCCACAAACGCTTGCATTTTGGCATTCCAAGGGCGGATGCACACGCACTGTGCTTCCCTGTGAGTAACCAGGGAAGGGGCCTTGTTGGTCTACCCAAAGGGATAGCAGGGAAAGGCCTCAGCTAAATATTTTTTAGAAACCAGTATCTTAATCCCCTGGTCCCCATATGCCTTGAACACTGAGTCATTTTACCATTTCAGCAGCTATTCCCAGTCTTTCCCAGCTCCCAGAATCCAGCCATGGCCTCGGATTACCTACATACTAACCACCTCCCTCCAGGTGACCCACCTTCACCCGCACACAATAGTTTGGGATGTAACAAATGCCTTTCTAGTGAAAAGCATCAGATCTCCTCTTGTGTAGTAGTTGGGATTGTTAATTTTGCTTTTGGCAAACTCATAAGAGGGTACACTGAACCCGTTCCTCTAGGAGGAACTAGTTTGGTCAGTAAGGAAGGGACCTAATGGAGAGCTTAGGGCCCAGGACAGTGCACAGAACCCTGGAGTGAAGTCAGCTGGGGATTTAAGTGCAATGGGGAGCGACAGAGCTTCAAGAAGTGGACTGTCCATTTTCCGAAAGCATTAGGGGTCTCCCAGTTGAAATGATGGCTAATGGACATTTTTGGTTTTTAAATAGGCTGGCCCCTCCAAATAGGATGGGGAATACAGTCTCCTTTCCTTTCAGGCCTGTACTAGAGTGTTGCTTATGACTGGTACCTCCCTTGGGCCCAGCCGGTAAAGGCAAGACAGTAAGCTGGGGTCCTACTGACATTGCTCTGGGCCCTCCAGCCCCACCCATGGTCATGGCCTGGGCTGCAAGCTTGGGCCCCTGGGTCCAGTCCTTCTGCCTCCACTTCCCAGGCAGCTTGGATGGGGAATGGGGCAGCCCCTCAGGACAGCTGTCCCATCTCTCCCCACCTCTGGCACTGACTTCATGGGAACTGTTTTGAGGAGCAGAAAGAGGCAGCAGCAGCTGTAGGTACCCTCAGGGAAAATAGCCACGAGATGAGAGTTAGGAGTGAACCCCTCCCTCCATACCTGAAGGTACCCCTGGGGAACACATCCCTGAGCCTCACGGAGGAGCCAGTTTCACCAAACCGGGCACCCAGCACAAAGCGACATTAAAAGGCTCCAAAGGTCTTAGTGCCACGTTCAAGGCCTGGCACATGGCATTGGTTCTGACACCTGCCTTAATGGCGAACAAGAGTGACTGTCACATTGTAATTTAAAAAAAAATTAGTTAAGTAACCCATTTCATAGGAGAGAAATTTAAAAAGCTAGAATAAAAGGGAGAGACAATTCTATACTCTCACCTGAAGATAAACACAACATTTTTATGTCTTTCCACCAAGACTTCTCTGTGTATATCTACGCATAAATATGTTCTACGTAGATGGCTTTGTACTGTATGTACTATTTTGTAACCCTCTTTTCCACTTGACAATACGTCATGTTCAGCTTTCAATGTCAGCACGCACAGCTCTACATCACTTTTAATGACTATAGACTGCAGTCCTTTGGGTAAATGTACTAAAATTCATTTAACCAACCCCCCATTGTTGGATATTTATGCTGCTTTCAAATTTTTTCCTATTATAAACAAAGAGGCAATAAATATTTTTGTGCATACAGTCCATGCCCTTGAGGAACCTGCAGTATCAGGATTTGGGATGTGGATTTCATTGCTTTGCTTTGTGGCAGGTGAAATAATGGCTGTTGATTTTAGTGATAATACCGATAATAAAAGCCACTTTTATTAAGCCTTTACTATGTCAGGCACTGTGCTAAGGCTTTACAACCATATTCATTTAATCCTTACAACTTGTGAGGTTGAAAATTTTAATACTCCTCATTGGTAGAAAAGGAAATGGAAGCCCAAAAGGAGCAAGCGACTCACCCAAGGTAACACGACGAGTAAGCAGCAAAGACAGAATTCAAATCCAGGTCTGTAGACACCAAAGCACAAGCTACAGGTGAAATGCTAGACTTTCTCTTGACAGTGACTTGGAGCCAGTGTTCCTGGATTTCAACCTCAGACCTACTCCTTATCAGGTTCAAGTTGAAATAATAAAACAGCAAAAGCAGACTCCTTATGGTAGATGGGTTTTTCCCCTCCCTATATGCAAGTCTCTTTGCAATGTGAGCTCGAAGCTCCTCCCTTCAAGAGTGGAACCTCTTTCCCAAGCCTGGAGTCAGAGCTGGCCTCTACAGTTTGCTTTAACCTCTAGAACAGGGCAGGTGGGACATTGCTCCAGATCCAAGCTTAGACCACAAGAGGCCCCACAGCTTGTTCCCTAGCCTGGGAACCTGCCTCTCTCACATAGACAAGCCCAGGCCAACCTGTTAGCAGATGAAAGAATGTGGTTCCATAGCCCCATATCCCCAGCCAACAGAACCTAGCTGGCAGGTGCCTGAGGCTGTCAGAGGCCAGCATAACCACCTACCCGACTGTGAGCTCATAGGCTTAATGTTTTAAGCCCACAAATTATGCAGTGGTTATTATGTACTAAAAGCTAATGGATACCTGGTGGGGTATGTGTGGGGGACGCAGTCAGGGAGAGAGGAGGCTCTAGTGGGGGCTGTGAGCCACGTGGCTGGGAAGGCTTCACAGAAGAGGTGACAGCTCGTGCATTGCGGGGTGTGCAATAAATAGCAAAGCCTCCTGAAGCAGAACAGAGAGGTGGGTCTGCATGTACAATGAGATAAACCTCACCGCTGTGGCTGCGAGTTGCTGGGTTGTCGGAGACGTCTCTCCAGAGTCTGAATTAAGCAGAAACCTCCCTCTGGCCGGCAAGGCAGCTAGATGTCATTTACACACCAATGCGAAACCTGAAACACCCGACAGATTCACTGGCAACCTCTCACAGAGCTACCCTGAGGCTGGCGCAGACAAAAGTTGGAGGATGGTCTGTCTCCCTTTCAAGTGGACAATTGGAATTCCAGTCTCGGGCCACAGGAAAATGTTGCTTCTTCTCCATTGTCTCCTCCCCCTGACTGGGGCTCGGTTCTGAGGCATCCTATGCCCTGGGAAGTCCTGGAGGAATAACCTTCTGCTCCTCTGACAAGGCATGCAGTGCTGAGTGCCTTCCAGCAACCCTTACCCACGTGCCCGAGCAGGGCTGCTCATAGCGGTGCCCTGATGAAAGAACTGAGCCAAATCATCTGCCAGGACAAGTGGCTGAAACAACAAGTCATTCATTCATTCATTCCACAGACATTTCCACCGAGAAGCTCACAGCCCAAGATGGAGGGCAGACCCAAGTGGAAGCCTGGAGTTCATAAAACCCTAGCTTCACTGGCCACTGCTCTCTTCTTTGATTCCCCTGGTTGCTCAATAAGTGCATCTTTTGAAGATTCTGTGCCTGTCTTAACTAAATCTAGGTGAGAAAACAGGAAGTAGAAGTTGCCCCTACCCGGTCTGGGTCGGTGGTGGAAGCAATGAGAGCTCTCTTCTCCGGCACCTGAAGGAACAGTGAGAAGAGGAAGGCAGTAGAAGTGGGGATGTGTTGGGATGCTGAGACTCACCCTCCTCTGGGTTTGGGTGTCACCTAGGAGGGGAGGAGGGACACAGGCAGAGGTGCTGAGGCTGAGGTCTCGTAGGACACCAAGGTGATGGGTTGGAGTCCCGAGGGCACTGTTACCTGGATCGTGGCATCATAACAACAGTGACATTCTTTCGTACCTAAATGTATTTTTCAGAACTTGCTTGCTAATATCTCATTGTACTGGCCTCGTAGGAGTTGTTGGGTAGCTAAAGAGGATCCTGCCTCTAGGAACTAATGACCTGTCAGGACAGAGAGGTCTGCAGACACACTGTCACTTTCCAAGGTGCTGGGTACTATCATAGGAACAAGGCCAAGGATGCTCAGGGAGCAGAGGCCAGGGGCCTGGGCGCATTGGGTGGGCTTCCCACTTGGGTTGAATGAATAGGAGTTTTCGAGTGATGAAGAGGCATTTCAGGAGGATTGAGGAATTGTATACAGCAAAGTGAAGCAGGATGGAAAAGCGTGGAACACTCCAGTGTCCCTGAGTGCAAGATGAACAGGGCTCAGTGGGAAGCAGCTGGAAGGAGGCAGACAGGAGCCAGACTGCACAGGAATTTATGGGCCAATCGAAGTAGGCTGGACCTCATCCTGCGGAAAATGGGCCTTGACCAGAGTGATGTGATCAGAGCTGTGTTTTGGAAGCATTTCTCTGGTGGCTGTGTGGAGGATGGTTTAGAGAAGGATAAAACCAGGGGCAGTTATATCATCAAGGAGAGGCTCCAGGAATCTTGGCAAGAGAAACTGGTAGCAGGTGTGGTAGGAGAGTGTTTGTGCCATGGTTATGTGCAAAAGCCCTGGAGCCAGCTCCTGGGATTCAAAGCCTTCCCAGATCGCCCACCAGCTGTGTGATCTTAGACAAATGACTTAACCTCTCTGCACCTGCCTGACCTTCTTCGTCTGTAAACTAAGGATAATAAAAGGAACTACCCCATAGCAACTATTCTATGAATAAAATGAGGTGGTCCATATAAAGCACTTGAACCACCCCTGGTCCATTGCAAATGCTCTGTAATTACAAGTTATTCCCATTTAATTCATTAGACTTGATGGCCATTGGATGTGGACAGTGAGCTGGAAGGCGAGTGTGGACTTGCTTCTATAGGATGCTGCCTTTCCCGGCGGGGGGGGGGGGGGCAAGAAATATGAGACTTTTGTGGAAAGTTTACTTCTCTTCAGTAGAATGGAAGTGGAACACAGCACACAGAGCTAGGCTTCCACTCTCCACTCTGTCTGAGGACTCGTGCTAATGCTGTCTTAGTTTTGTGAGAGTAGACTGCAAGAAAGGCATACTATTGTCCCATTTTTACAGGGGAAGAAACTGATGTTCAATGCCAAGGAGAGCTGGACAAAAAAGGAAACCCCCATGAGTCTGATACTCAGGTCTTCTGACCCTCAAATCCGGTACTCTTCCCATGACTTCAAGTTGCTGTCATCCTTTGCTTCCTCTTGGGCTTCCCAAAGTCCATGTGGCAGCACAGAGCCCCATAGAAGCTCCAAACTCTGCTTCCTGTCTTCCAGAGATAGAAGAGAGACCTCTTAGTACCACAGGGAGGGTGGATCAGGGGGTGCCCCCAGCTTTGCTTGAGTTTCCATAGAAGGAATTCAAGTCCTTGCAGCCCTTGCAACGAGCCTGAAGATTTCTGGCTACAGGGAGACAGGGGAGGGAGAGATGTAGTGCTTAGCCACACTTTAGAGAGTGGGCCGAAGGAGTGCAGACTGGGGGAGGAAAACCGCTCTTCCTCTCTACGCTTGACGCTCATCATCTCATTGACTGCTCTCACATCCACTATGAAGTAATCAACATCATTTCCATTTTCTATATGAGGAGATGAGAGCCAGTGAAGTAAGGTGCCCAGATTCTTCATCATTCTGCCATGACAATTCTGCCTTCAAATGGAAAATAAGGACATGGGACCCTGTGTGAAGACGGCCTCCTCCCACTCAGGGTGTATTTTCTTACCCATTCAGAAGGTGGGATTCTGCCTGTAATCACGGCTTTTGTGACAACCAGGGGACTTCAGTACTGTTGGAGGGCTCTGTGGAATAGCAGGAGGGGGCAAGGAGCTAGCAGAGCTCAAAGTGTATCTGTCTGTAGCCTGAGGGAACATTTAAACTAAACATATCAGCTGCCAGGAAGTGTGAGAAATACTTTACATACATTATTTCATTTAATCCCCTAGACACCCTAAATGAGGTTCTATAATCATCCCTTTTCCAGCTGAGAAAACTGAGGCTCAGAGAGGTGGAGGAACCTCTTGCTCCAAGGTTGTAAGGCCACTAAATGGCAGAGCCCAGTCCATGATGATGCCACGTTTTGCTAGTTAATGGACAGGGTAGGCAGGATGCATTGAACATCCTTGGTGCATGTATACACCTGGGAGGCCAGAGGGCAATCCCTGAGGTTAGTCCCTAACACGAGCCTGGAACAGGAGCTCTCAACCTTGGGTTCCACTCCAACACAGGGTTCACAAGCTCAGAACCTCATATCATCCCCACAGCCCAGTGGCACAGACCATTGCTTAGCAGAGGGACAGGGACAGCACACAGACTGACAGCACAGGTCCAGTGGTGTGAAAGGCCGAAGCTTCCAGGCCTGCCCCGATGAGCTCTTTGACTGTGAGCAGGGGATTGGCTTTATTTGATTCCAGATTCCTCAACTGTAAGGCAGGGCCAGTAACAGTACCTGTTGTTCTGGTTCTTATTGCTTCATAACAAACTATCCAAAAACATAGTGGTTGTTTAAAACAACCACTCATGACTTTGTGGGTCAGGAATTTGGGGAAGGTGAGGCTGAGCAGATCCACTTGGAGGCTCTCGTATGACTACAGTCAGATGTCACATGGGGCTGCTGCCATCCAAAGGCTCCACCGAGGTGGACATCCAAGGTGCTCACTCCGTGGCTGGCAGATAGGGCCCATGGTTGGCTGCAAGCACAGCCGGGCTGCGCCTTGGAGTTCATGCACATGATCTCTCCAGTTTAGTAGTCTCAGGGTGGAACTTCTTACATGAGTCCCAAAGAGTCCCCAAAATAAGAGTCCCAGGCAACAAGGGGAAGGTGCACCCCTTTATGGGACCAAGCCTTAGAAATCACTGCCATTTCCATTGCACTCTGTTGATTGAAAGTGAGTGACAGGAAAGTTAGGTTCAAGGGCAGAGAATTAAACTCTGCCTGTTAGTGGGGGAGTGGGATGGCTATAGAAGAGCATATGAAACAGGAGATGTGGTGGTCACCTTTGGAAAATGAAATCGGCCAGCCTTGCGTTTTGGTATTGTACATGGATTCAATAAGGCATTGCATGGAAAGCGCCTCAGACAATGCCCGGCGCATAGAAAGTGCTCGGAAAGGTTTGCTATTGTTATTAGATACAACAGGTCTGGGAGATGTCTTTCAGCATCTCAGGATAGTGCAAAGGGTTGAAGGAAGAATAAAAGGGGTTACTGGTGCTTCTTGACAGCCATTGGTTCAAAGCAATGGCAAAGACAAAATTCTCCCGAGAAGCAGAGTTACTTGACTATTGAGCAGGTGAATGGGCCCAGGGGAGAGACAAGAGAGAGGACCTTCAGGAGAGTAAGGGAGTTTACTGTCAGGTGTGTTCTGGCTGAAAGGCTTCAAGTATTGGTCAGGGGAGGTATAATCCAGGGGCCAAGCAGGAAGAGGTGAGAACAAAGACAGGAATGACTGATGCTGAGGAGGGTGGGACCAGCACATCCTAGGTTCATAGCACATGAGAAGAAGAGAAGACAAGTGTTAGGAGGGGAAGAAGTATCCATCAGGCTTGGCAGGGGGACCAACATGCATTCCAAGGTGGCACAGCACAGTCCGTGGAGGCTGGACCCTTCTGGGCTGGTCCACGAGGACGAGAAAGGAGTCCTGCAAATCCGTTCACTCTGGGGACAGGGGGATGGACTGGAGGTACTTTCCTCTTGGTTTTCCTAAAACGTTTGCTAAGTTAGGAATTCTCAGCAGGGAGGAAGGTGGCTATATCTGAATTTCCTGAGAAGATCTGAGAAATCTCTGCACCATTTTACTATTGCTTACAATAAAATCCTAACTCCATAACGTAGCCTACCAGACCACGCATCATTTGGCCTCTGCAATTTCCATACTCTCATCCTGAACGTCTCTCTCCTACTCACTAGACTTTGGTTCCATTAAACTTCTTTCAGGGGCTTAAGCACTGTTTTTATTTTTTTGCCCCAGGGCCTTTATACCCACTGTTTCCTCTATGCAGAACGGTCCCCTTGATACCCTCTAACTCTCAGCTGCAAGTTCACCTCTCAGTGAGGGCCTTCCCAATTACCCAATTTAAACTGGAAGCTCATTTTTATTCTCTTTTAAAGCACCCTGCTGTTTTCATTCAAATTGCTTATCACAAGCTTTGTGTATTTTTATATTGGATTATTTGCTGGTTTATTGTCTCCTTTCCTACTAGAGTGTGAGCTATATAGGAACAAGAGCCATGACCGATATTTTCGCTCTGTGTACGTAGTACCTAGCCAGGTGTCTGCTCGGTAATTACTGTTAGTTGTGGGAAAGTCTGCAACCCCATTGTGTCTGCCTTTAGAGGTATGGGCTTTGTCCACTCTGCGGTTCCAAAGCTAGGATAGGTTAGAGCACACTGAAGTGTTGTTGGAAGTGGTGGCAGCCACGACGCCTCAGGTAAGCACCTGTGTGATCAGGGGCTGAATTTTCTGTTGCTGTTGTTCCTGAGGGCCAAGCCCCTGAGGAGGTGGCCATGTACAAAGCTGACCTCCCTTCCCTAGTGCGCTCCTTTTAAGATGGATTTCCAGGAAATGCTTTTTCTGTACAGATGCATTTGAGACTTTTCTCATCTCAAAAAGTGAAAACTAACACCCAATGTGCTGTTGCTACCAGAAACAGAGTCTAATTCATGGTCTGCCACTTGAGATCGGCGCTGCTGGGGACCTGGCATCACCTGCAGGCTCAGGTTTGGCTTCTCCCCTTGATCCTGAAATGCCTCGTCTTTATAACGGCCCTTGCAGAACCTGGCACCTCAAAAGTCCTCAAAGGACACAAATTCACCTGTGTACATGCACATGTACACACATATACGCACAGCCATAGACACACATCATGAACTCACCCACACGTACTCTCATGAACAGTGAGATGGCAAAACTCATTTGGCATGTGTGCATTAAGCTCTTGCTGTGTTTATGCCAAAAGCTAGGATGGTTTCGGCCCTTTTTTTTGAAACAAGAGACTGCCATGTCTCCTGAGGTAGGTTGTTTGCAAATCCACAATTATTTCCCTCCCTGGATCTATGCCTCTTGAAATGTGACTTTGCACATTTTCCCATCCAGAATTAGAATCTATTTCCTCACCCCTTGAATCTGGGCTGGCCTCACAAATTGTCTTCACCAACAGAAAATTACATAAGTGAGATCTCATCAGTTCCTCTCAAGATGCTTTGGATAGTTCTGTGCTCTCTTGGAAACTTACCCGGGGTCATGCGAACAAGCCCCAGTTCTCCTACTGGAGGATGAACAACCACATAGGGCAGAGATGAGCCATCCTAGCTGAGCCTCTCCTAGACAAGTCAGTCCCCAGCAGGCAGCAGACACACGCTGAGCACTGCTGTGAGTGGGCTGCCCCAGCCACGACTGGCAGAGTTGTCTACCCAATCAGTGAACTTCTGAGAGATAATAAATGGCTGGTTTTTTTTAAGTCACTAAATTTGAGGTCGTTTGTTACCTTAAAATAGATATACCTCCTTACATGAAGAACTAAATCTGAACTTTCCCTGATTTTCAACATCAAAAATCAGATGTTCCTACAAGACCCTGAAGCATTTCTACTGCTGATTATAAAGCCCCAGAGGATGTGATCAAAAGGGCACTTGCTTTGGAATCAGGGAGACCTAACTTCATCCTGACTCTGCCACCAACTGACTGTGTGACCTTGGGCAAGTCACTTGATATCTCTGGACTTTGATTCCTTTTTCTACACAGTATAAGAACAAGTGTAGCTAATTTTAGGCTCTTCAGGCTCTGACAGATATTTTGTGGTCCCATGATTCTCAGTCTTAGCTACTTTCATCTGTAAAGCAAGAAAAAAATAATTCACAATTCTTTCCATTTAGCAGGATAATCCAAAAGGATGAAGTGCTATTTCCTGGGTGGCACCTCTGCTTCCAAACACTCTCAAGAATTTGAGTATCTAGGTACTAGGAACAGACACCCTGAGATGCTGGCTTTGCGATAATTCACTGGGTTTTACCAGCATATGTGACACACAGATTTTCATCTTATGTTAGAAGTTGGGATGAAACTGAGGTGACACCCAGGCAGTCCCTGTCACCTCTCCTAAAATAAGTTCAAGCATCTCCTTCGAACATGCACCCTGGTCTTTTCTTCTCTTGGGTTCCCTCTGGAGCTTCATGAAACTTGGTTTGTGAGGTGAGATAGGCTTCTCAGGCTCAGAGAGGTCCTGGACAGGCAGAAACATGTGCAGAACACGGTTTGAAGAGAGAGTGGCTTGGAGCTCTTTGCCTAGTTCTGAGCATACGCAGATCAGCATAAATGCTGATAGAATGGGATAGAAACCCAAGTCTGGAGCCTGACTTAAGACAGTGTCAGTGGCTCAGGAGACAGCATAGCAGGGGGACTATGGGGTTGTGGGATCAGAATCAGACATTTCCAGGGGAGGACACCAAAATCAAGCTCATAGAAAGCTATAAATCTGAAATATATGAGAAAGTCAGAGTCAAAGCCACTGACCCCAAGTTCAGCAGCAATGCCAGCACACAACAGAAGAGAAAGCAAGTGAGGAACATTTTGCTGGAAGTGTTTAAAGAAAAAATGAATAGTGTATTGTTCACATTTTTTGGTGGGGGCAAATCACAGAAAACAACAACCTAAATAAAGGGACTCAAAGGTAATATAAAAAATAAAATAAAATTCAAAACAAAAAAATGACTAATCCAAAATGGAATTTAGTGGGACACAAAACTGAGAAGCTCAGAGGGCAGGGTGGTCTTCAGGCACGGCTTCATGCAGCAGTCAGAACAATGTCCTCAGGACCTAGTTTTCTCAGTCTCTTCTTGGGTCGGCCCTGCTCTTTCCAGTGTGTTGTCTTTGACAGGCTCCTCATTTGTGGGCATAAGAAGGCTACAGCGGCACCCAAACCTTTCATCCATTGCAATCTATACCCAGAAGAAAGAGGGAATCCCTCTTCCCTCTTCCCCTCAACAGTATACACAAAATCCTGGGTCTGACTCCTGTTGGTCTGATTAGGCCATGTGATCATATTTGTGCCCATCCCAGTGCCTAACGTTATGCCAGACACTGATGGACTTAGTCTGATTAGGACCTCCTGTGACAGCTGGCAGTGGTCCATCCCACCCAAACTTCAGGAATTTAGGATGAAGAAAAAGTAACTCTCCAAAGGAAATTCAAGATTTTTTTTAAAACCAGAAGATGGGTCAATAGGTTTTAGAGGGAAAAAAACCCACAGGAGTTCATGATAAGCTGCAATGGACAGAAACTTGAAACCAGAATCAGAAGGCTTCCATCCTGATTACCGAAGATTTTCTGAAAACAAATAGTAAAATTTGTTGCCAGCAGCCAAGGGTCTAGATGATCAATATTAGTAACATAAGCCCAATCACAGTGACAGAGGAAGGAACAGGCTTATTGGAGAACTCCTTCTGGACTGGAGGGCTCTGGAGTTCCAGGAGTTGAGATTCCCTGGGCATGAGACCCAGAAGAGGGATGGGTTGGGCAGGCTGTGTGCTGTTAGACAACATCTGAAGCAGTGGAAGCAGTCGAACAGAACAGGTGTTTCCAGGGACTAGGACTCAGAGTGAAGATAAGCTGCCCTGAAAGGAGACAGGTTGAAATTTTTTTAAATCTAGACATATTTTAAAACATGTCTAGCAGAGCGCTGGTTCTTTTTTGCAGCCTGCTGATGCAAAATAGGTCATATTAATGCTCAAATTACCGCAGCTCAAGCTCCCACCTGGTAGATTACAACATCTATAAAACGGGATCACAGTCTTCTCTACGAGTCTATCACACTCTGTCACCTGGACCCAAGGCAGTTCTGCTTGTTCTCCAGCTCCATGATATCTCTCAGTAAAATGACTCAATCAGCTGCTGGCTTTAGCCCTCTAACCAGTGAGGCTTAAACCTAGCATCTGGATCTGGGAATGAGGGAGGAAAAGACAGCAAGGAAAAACCTTCAGTTTTTTCCATCTCTGTCCTGAACCTGGACTCCAATAACCTGCTATCCTCCTCCCATAGCTTGTCAATAGAAACAAATAAAAATAAGTGGGGAAATTTCATTCATTCAACTCATATTTATTGAGTACATAGAATACTAGGTGCATGAGTTTATAGTTTTGTGGAGATGACAGAGAATAAGGAAGTAAACAAAAATGAATGTGTGTGCATCTAGAGATAAGTATGATTAAATATTATCATGATGAAAAGTAATTGAAGCAATCCATCACATCAGCAGGCTAAAGAAGAAAAACCATATGACCATATCAATAGATACAGAAAAACATATGACAAAATCCCAAACCCATTTATGATAAATAGTCTTAGCAAAATGTAGAAAGGAACTTCCTCAACTTAATAAAGAACATTTACAAACACCTACAGTTAACACCTTACTTAATGATGAGAAACTAGAAATTTTCCCACTATCTTTAGGAACAAGGTCAGATGCCCCCTGTCACCACTCATTGTTAACATTGCACTGGAAACTCAACCTAATGCAATAAGCTAGAAGATGAAAATACATATGTACAGATTGGGAAGGAAGATATAAAACTGTCTTTGTTCACAAATGACATAATTATCTATATAGAAAATACTGGAGAGTCAACAACAACAAAACACTCCTGGAATAATAAGTGATTATAGCAAGATTTCAGGATACAGGTTAATATACAGAAACCAATTGTTTTTATATAGACAAACAATGAACAATCAGAATTTGAAATTAAAAATGCAGTATCATTACATTAATACCAAAAAATAAAATACTATGACATAAATCTAACAAAATATGTATAAGATCTATATGAGGAAAGCTACAGAGCTCTGTTGAAAGAAACAAAAATAAGATCTAAGTAAGTGGAGAAATATTCACGAATATGGATAAAAAGACTCAGTATTGTCAAGATGTCAGTTTTTCCCAGCTTGGTATATATGCCAATCAAAATCCTAGCAACTTATTTTGTGTATGTAGACAAACTGATTCTAAAGTTTATATGGAGAGGCAAGGGCCTAGAAGAGCTAACAGAATATTGTGGGAGAAGAGCGAAGTCAGAGGACTGACATTTCCCTATTCAAGACTTTCTATAAAGTACAATACATGAGACAGTGCTAGATGGGTAGAAGAATAGACAAACAGGTCAATGGAACAGAACAGACAGACCAGAAATGGACCCACGCCAATAGTATAGTCAGGAGATTTTTGATGAAGAAGCAAAGGCAATACAATGGAGAAAGGACAGTCTCTGAAAGAAATGGTGCTAGAACAATTGGACACCCACATGCAAAAAAATGAATCCAGATACAGACCTTACATTTTTCACAAAAATTTACTTAAAATAGACCATAGCCTAAATGTGAAGTGCAAATTTATAACACTCCTATGATATAACATAGAAGGTTATAACAAGTAAAAGATGTATATTATAATCTTCAGGGCAACCGCTAAAACATAGTACACAGAGACATAAACAAAAAGCCAAGAGAGTAATCAAAATGAAGTCAATTCATTTGTAATTAACCCTAAACAGATGTAATTAACCCTAAAAAGGCAGAAAAAGAATAGCAGAGGAACAAGAAACAATGGCCAGTACTTGTAGTTCACATAGATGGTGTAGGCCCTCTTTTCCCTCACCTCCCCACTAAGTGCAGCCATAAGCCCAGGAAATGGTGCAAAAGACAACCAAAGGAGAGCTTAGTGAGAAGGACTAGTTAGGTAGTAAGGCAATGGGAGGATGGTGAGCTGGTACCAGGCACCAGGGCTAAAGAAAGAGCACAATGGCAGGACCCCAGGACCGAGTCAACAAAGGAAGGCCATCCAGCCCCACCCACATTTCTTGACTTCCATCCTAACAACAGAAGGCAGTCCAAATAGACTCATTTTTTCTCCTAGATTGAACAGAAATCCCTTGAGCAAAATTAAGTGAGCTGAACATCTCCATGAGGGAGATCAATTGGCCAGGGGCAGAAGTCTCCTATCTGAATGGGTCTAAAACTCCCCTTGCCCTCAAAAGATACGGAGGCCAGTGGGTAAACTATTAAACTATGGAGGAGAGATCAAGTTACAGCTAGGTGAAAGCCTGTGTTCCCTTGGGTTAAAGACTCACCTTCTCAGCAGGGGACAGTCACGGCAAGTGAGATGGCAAGAAGCCTTACTGTCCCCACAGGCCCCAGACCCTTCTCACCTCCCCTGAGAAATCAGGCAGTTGGGGACACCTGTAAAGGGCTCCCACCACATACCTCCCCTACTGAGAGACACCCAGACATGTGACCAGCAGAAATCCCTTTCTCCCCATTAAACATCACCAGTAGGGACCAATGGGAGCCCCACTGGCACCAAATAAAGCAAGCAGACTAAAATATTAATGCCACCACAAAGGCTCTGCTGATTAAATTACCATTAGAAGCACGATCCAAAAAACAGCTAAGGCCCACATGCTAAACCTAAATACTGAACAAGGTGGCTGCCTGGTAAAATAAAAGATTTAAACAGTATCAATAATATCCTAATATATTGGAGAACTATCTAAGATACAAATGAAAAGTATCTATTAAACAAAAACTAAGAAAACCACACTTGAATTAGAAAAGGCAACTGAGGCCAACCCTGAGGTGAAACAGATGCTGAAATTACATGGCAGAGATCATAAAAATGCTTAACTATTAACTACCAAGTTTCCTGAAACAAACGAAAAGTATGAAATCCCCCAAAAGAAAAAGAAGTTATAAGAATAACCAAATGAAAATTATAAAGCTAAAAAAAATCAATAACAAATGAAAAAGTTTCTCTGTGGGCTCCATAGCCGAGAGGAGGTGACAGGGTACGTACCATTGGTGAACCTGAGGACAGAATGATCGAATTCATCCGATCTAACAAAGGAGGGGAAATAGACTAAAAATATCATAAACAGAGCCTCAGTCACCCATGGGACAAGAATATACAACATATCTGTGTTACTGTAGTCACAGAAGAAGTGACCGTTGTTCAAAGAGTTTTTAAAGAAATATTGATTGAAAACTTCCAAAATCTGGTGAAATATATAAACTTATAGATCTAAGAAGCTGTGCAAATCCCAAACAGGATAAAGTCAGGGTACTTTATAATTACACTTCGGAAAACTTGAGCAAGTCTCAAAAGCAGCCAGAGACAAAAGACACATTACCTACAAGAAAACGCCAAATTGAATGACTGCAGATTCCTCACCCGGAAGCGTGGAGTCCAGAAGGAAGTAACACAGTGTGTTTTCAAGTGATGAAAACTGTCAATCACGAATTCTACAACCAGCAGAAGAATTACTCTTCAGGAATGAAGGGAGAAATAGAAACATTTCCAAAAGGAAAATTAAAATAATTTGTCACTAACATATCTACCCTTATGACTGAAAAATAAAGTTTACCAAATAAAAAGGAAATAGTAAAAGAAGGACTCTTGGCAGGAGGGTGGAAGCAAGGGAGGAAGATGAGTTTGGCTGGGGTCGGGGGGAGTCTTGAGGGGGAAATGCAGACAACTGTCACTGAACAACAATAAAACAATTAAAAAGTAAATAAATAAATAAAAGAAGGAATCTTGGAGCGTCGGGAAGGATGAAAGAACAAGAGAGAGAGCAGAACTGTGGGCACGTGAACAGATTATCCTTTCCCTTGTGCACCTTATAAATCCTTTCTGATGATCGAAACAAAAATTATAACACCATCTGATACTCAAGACAAAGATACATAACATTGAGAAAGATGAAGGGATCTAAATGAAAGCGAGGTTTCTGTACTTCATCTGAGTAGCAAAATGTTACCAGTAGACAAAGGCACATACGTGTATCGTAACACCCAGAGGAGCCAACACACACACACACACACACACACACACACACACACAAACTATATACAGAGATATTCTTGAAAGCACTATAAATAATTAAGATAGAATCCTATAAAATGTTCAAGGCCCAGAAAGGAAGTGAGAAAAAAGAAAAAGAAGAATGGGAAGAACCAAAAGAAATAAATAGATAATAAAATAGCAGACTTTAGCATTAATTTATCAATAATTACCTTAGATGTAAATGGTCTAAATTGGTGATTTTTAACATGCAATTCCTGACTAGTTACCGAAAAAAGGTCACCGACCTCTTTTCCCTTAGATTGTCAAATTAAAAAATCACAACAGCCAACACAACAATAGCTGTCCAGTGTAAATGAATCAAAATTATACCTATTTTTTTGCCAGATCAGCAAAAAAATATTTTTTGGTGTGCTGCAGGGTTTTAGTAATTAGTTTGTGTGTGCCTCCCCATGAAAAAGGTTGAAAATCGCTGGTCTAAATACACCCATCAGGAGATAGACATAGATTGGTGGAGTGGGTAAAAAACATGACAAACTGCATGTTACTTATAAGAAACTAACTTTGAATGCAATAACATTGGTAGTTTGGAAGTAAAAGTGTGAAAAAGATACACCATAAACCGTCAGCTATTTATTTATTTATTTTTAAAAATAATTTTCATTGTATTTTTACATTACTGTTTATTCCCCTTCCCCATCCCTCCCCACAATCACCATGCTGTTGGCCGTGTCCATGAGTCCTTCCTTTTCTCTCAATCCCTCCATGTCCTAGCCTCCTCCCCCTTAGCTGCTAACATTAATTTTTTTAAATGGTGGGAATGGCCATCTTAGTGTCTTATAAAGTAGACTATAGAGGAAAAAAATTATTAGAGATAAAAATGTCAGAATAACACAATGAATGAGCAGGGTTTAGCTGACATATATAGAATACTCTACCCAACGACAACAGAAAACACATTTTCTTCCAAGCACTCATGGGACACACACCAGAATGGACCATAAATTTAAGTCTCAATGAAATTAAAAGAACTTAAATTATACGAAGGGTGTCCTCTGACTATAATGGAATCGCACTAGAAATCAATACCAGAAAGGTAACAGAAAAATGTCTAAACATGTGGGAATTAAGCAGCACACTGCCAAATTTTCCATGGATCAAAGATGACATCTTGAAGAAAATTTTTAAAAAATACATAAAACTGTATGAAAATGAAAACACAAGATATTAAAATATGTGGCATGCAATTAAAGCAGTGATGACAGAGAAATTTATAGCACAAAATGCCTACATTAGACATGAGAAAAGTTCTCAAATCAGGAACTAAGTTCCTGCCACAAGAAACTAGGAAAATAAGAACAAAATGAGCCTAAATCAAATGGAAGGAAGAAAATAATAAAGACAAGGGAAGAAGACATCAATGACACTGAAAATACGGTCTGAACTTGATACCTGACACTAACCAGGTTAATTCCTGTCAGAACAATAATATCAACACCTACACAGGATTTAAATAGCACTGAGATTTGTATGATATTCAAAATGTCCAGAAGGTAATCCAAAAAGCCCTTAATTACACAAAGAAGCAGGAAAATCTGCTTTCGTGGTAAAAAAACAATTAACAGACACCAACACTGAGACAGCGTAATGGTTGGAATTATCTGACAGAGACTAAAAGTAGTTCTTACAAACATATTCCAACACACAATGTAAACACTCCTGAGACAATTAGAAAAACAAAAAGTTCTCAGGAAAGAAATTTTGAACTGAGAACACAATAGCTGAAGTGAAAAAACAACGGGTAGGTTCAGTAGCAGAATGGAGATGACAGAGGAAAAGAAGGAGTTTAAGGATATATCCATAGAAATGATCTTATTCAAACAGCAGAAAGAAAGAAGTTTTAAAAAAATTAACGGAGCCTCGGTGACCTGTGGGACAATAACAAAAATGGCTAATATCTGATACATACTAATTATACTCATTAGAATAGCAATAATTCAAAAGATTGACAACAGAAGGTTACTAAGGATGTGGAGCACCCAGAAGTCGCTTATATTGCTAGTGGGGGTACAAACTAGTACATGTACTTTGGAAAACAGGTTTGACTTAGCCCTGGCTGGTGTAGCTCAGTGGATTGAGTGCAGGCCTGAGAACCTTAAAGGGTCACTGGTTTGATTCCCAGTCAGGGCATATGCTTGGGTTGTAGGCCAGGTCCCCAGTAGCGGACACATGAGAGGCAACCACACATACATGGTTCTTTCCCTCTCTTTCTTTCTCCCTTCCTTCCCTTCTCTCTAAAAATAAATAAATAAATAAATAAATAAATAAATAAATAAATAAATAATCTTTTTTAAAAAGAGCTATTGCTTAAAAAAAAAAAACTTCTGACTTATAAAGTTAAGCTTAGAATTACCCTGTGACCCACTAATTCCAGTTCAGGTGTTTATCTGAAGGATATAAAAGCAAATGATCATTCAAAAAAATTGATCATGGCAAATTTATTCTACATAGCCAAAACCCAGAAACAACCCAAATATATATTAGTATGAGAATGGGATTTAAAGTCTGCCATGCATTCATAGAGTGGAATGCTAATCAGCAATAACAGGGCATGCCACTGATGCATGCAACACGGGTGAATATCACAGATATTGTAATTACACTGAGAAAAGCAAGTCAGACACAAAAGTGCGTAAAGTTCTAAAATAAGCAAAACCAATGGTGAACAAAATCAGAACAGGTGTTTGCCTTTGGGTTGGGGGTAGGTACTGAGGGGTAGAAGACATGAAAGAACTTTCTTAACAGAGGTGTGAGTAACATGGATGTATCCATTTGTTGAAATTATGGCTTGTGTTTGTTTATATATATAGATAAACTTTGTTTTATGAATAAAGAATTATTTTTAATATAAATAAAACAAAAGAATAAGGAGCCAGCCATGCATGGTGAGGGGAGAATGTCAAAGGCAGATAGCATAGCACCTGTAAAGCCTGACTGTACCAAAATGCTGCCTCTGTTTGCGAAGGTGAAATTGGGGCTGGAATGGAGCTGATGAGAAGAGAATGGGAGGAGGAAAACAGACGTGGCCCAGATCGCAAAGACCCAGTTAAGTCAGCATAAGGAGTGCTCATTTTATCTAAAGTGTAATGGAAAGCTATTGGAGGTTTTAAGCAGAGCAACACCATAGTTCAATTTGTGTATTTTAAAGATTTCTCTCACTGCTGTGTGAGGAATAAATTGGAGAAAGCAGGAGCCAAAGCAGAGAATCTAGAAAAGGTCAGTGCAGTTGTCTTGGTAGGAAAAAACCACTCGTTTCTGGGACTCGTGGGTGGTAGCAGCAGCGAGAGGAAAGTCTATTGTTTTAAGCTATATTAGGAAATGGAAATAATTGAACTTGAAAACAGATTGGATGTAGGTGGAGGGGTTGAAAGAGAAGGAGAAGCAAAGATGGCACCCAGGTTTCTGACTTGAGAAATAGAGTAGTGTGGTGCCCTTTGCACAGGTGGAAAAGACTAGATGTTTGGGTGTGGGACGAGAGAAGCCTGAGGACATCAGGACACGTTAAATCTGAGAATCGCGTGAAGTCAGTGAGGTCGTCACATATGCATGTGTGGAAGTCAGAGGAGAGTTCGATCTGGGCATATAAATTAGGGAGTCACCAGCCTGGGGGGCCATCAAAAGCTCTGGAAATGAACAAGATGTGAGGAGAGCGAAAAGAGAGCAAAGGTGGCAAGGTGAGTCCGGGGGACACAGAGAAGATCTCAGGGAAGTCCAACACCCAGCCGTCGTGTTGAGAAGGTGAAGCCTGGAGGAGGGAGTGGTCAACTGTGACAAACGAAGCTGAGAGAATGAGTGGGAGAAAATGAGGCAGTGGTGTCTGCAGGATTTCGTCACAAGTCACTGGCAACCTTGACAAAACCAGTCACAGCTGCAGCAGTGCTGGCTGAACCCAGACCGCACTGAGTCAAAGAATAACAGGAGATGGGCAAGCACAGTGTCTAATGTGGTCATCTCTTCCTAGACCCTTCGCTATGAAGGAAGCCGAGAGAGTTGGGGCATAGGATGTTTGCAAGAGGGAGAGCACGAAGTGGGCCTCTTGGACAATGGACAACGAGGAGCAGTGTGACATTGCTGGCCACCGACGAGGGTCCAAAAGACCGGCTGATTTTCACCTTGGATTAGTACGCTATTTCTTAATGTAAGTGTCAGGGAAGAAGGGGTCAAATTAACAAATAAAACAAAGAGAGATGGTCAGCATGGATGTGCCAGGCACTTAACCTGCTTGGATACAGGCATGGAGAAGACAACGTTCACCCCTCGCTGACGCTTCTCAGAAGAGTCTGATGAGTGAAGAGATGAGCAAGGGAGTTGATGCTCTTTGCAAGGTTGTAGTTGTAGCAATGAACCCCAAAATCTCAGTAATAGTAATAATAGGGAAGTGAAGACAAAGGAGGCTGACAAAGGGTGGAAAAGTATACGTACATTGGAGAGGTGGCGATCAAATTTGGGTTTCAGAGTGATTAGCAGGGAGCACTTGAGAAATTGAATGTAAGGATAAGTAGTAGTCAGAGAGCAGGGTGCTGGAGTTATAATTTTGTAGGTAGCAAGTATCCTTTGGGGTGATATTTTAGAGTCCAGGGGGGAGTCTCAGGCACCAGGTATGAAATGGAAAAAAAAATCATTGGAAAATGAAGAGGTATAAAAACCCAGATGACGGGTCTATTGGCTCGCTAGGGCTGCCATAACAAAATGCCACAAATGGGGCAGCTTAAACAGCAGAAATTTATTTTCTCACAGTTCTGGAGTCTAGAAGTCCATGTTAAAGATGTTGGCAGGCTTGTTTTCTTCTAAGTCCCCTCTCCTTGGCTTGCAGGTGGCTGTACTTGCACTACGTCCTCACACAATGGTTCCTCATTCTGTGTGTTCGTGTGTGTTTTCTAATCCCTTCTTGTAAGAGATGTTTGGATTAGGGCCCACTCATATGATTTAATTTCAATTTAATTACCTTTTTAAAAGCCACATCTTGACAAACATTCTCTCCTTGACCAAACTTTCATCTGATTCCTCTGAAATCTTCTCAAATATGTCCTGACCGTTGGGCTCCCATCTCTGCATTGCCCAATTTTAGCAAGAATCCCTCAAAGTCATTTTAACCAGAATCCTCCACCCTCTATATCTGATCGGCTCCTCATCCTTCCCCATCCCCAGGTTGCCTGCAGCAAGAACTTCATTAGGTTGGTTTAGACAGACTCTCCCCTTGAAGCTTCATCTTAATCATTTTTCATCCTCCACTCCCCATACTTGATTCTTTGGTTATAAAGTCCACACTTTTTCTTGTGTTCAGAGCTGAGACCAGTCTCTCTCCCCTACTGCACAACCCCAGTGTGGTAGTCCCTATACCTATTGCAATAGTCTCCCTCCCACCCCCCACAGAATAAAATCTGCCTTAGCTTTCTTAACACATTCATTAACAAAGTGTCATGAATAATTTCTTCTAACAGTCTCCAAATAGAGCCACATTGTGAGGTACCGGGGATTAGGACTTAAACATATGAACTTGGGAGGGGCACACAACTTAGCCCAGTACCGAAGGGTATCAGATGAGCCATACATGTGGATACTCAGCAACTAGAACATAGAGGAAGATAAAGAACCAATGAGTTAGCCAATTTATTATTTGAAATAATAATATAGCCTGTCTGTTTGCTGTTGCAAGAATGTGATATATTTTCTTTGTGGTCTGGTTGTAAAAAATAAATAAGGTTTAATTTTTCCTTAAAAATAAAAAAAGAACCAACAAGTCTTGAGAGAAAAGAGGCAATGACCAGGCTAGCGGTGGCAGCAATGGGACGTGGGTGTCTGAGGGCAGCCGGGCACGTCCTGACACCTGAGTCTCAAGAGAGCGGCCACTTTTGAAGAGAGAAAGAAAGCAGCCATGGGGCATCAAGAAGACAACCGGGTCTCCCTCCATGGTCCTGAGGCCTTTGAGAATACTATTTTCAGGTTTGTAATGATAAAACAATAATAATAATTCCCAGCGGAGAGGGCTGCCTGAGCAATGATGTCCTCAGGCAACAGCCAAGTTTTCACAAAGGCAGGAGGTGGGTGGGATGTTGAGAGAGGAGGCTGAGGACGTAAGGGGGCCTGCCAATCAGAGCAGGAGTCTACATCTGCAGTGTGTGTCCTGTGTGCATGTGTGCATGTACACACATGTGCGAGTGCATGCATGCATGTGTGTGAGTGTGTGGGGGCGTGTGTGCATGTGTTCCATCTATTCCAAGGCCTCCACTCAGTCTTTCCCATCTCCAAACCAATAACTCCTACTGTCTGCTGCCCACGCAGGACATTTCCACCACTTTAAGTCGGCGGCTGGAAGAACCACGCTTACTCAATCGTAAGACAAGGCTGCCTATGAAATGGCAGCTGGTTCTCCAATCGAACTTTCAAATCCACTTGTCAATACGCTCTTGGTGAGTAGTGCCCCCCAGGGCTCACGCAGCCAGCTCTCTCTCCATTATTCCAAGGATAACCTGAAGTTAAAGAATCGCATCCTGAGATTTGGTGTCTCTGTTGCCCTCCCGCATCAAAAGAATCAGATTAAAGTGCCAAGGGCTGAAATGCCTCTTTATTTCATTCACGGAAGGCCAGGTGATTCCTCCCTTCAGATTTGTATGTGAACGTTCAAAATAAAAAGTCAGCTGTGTGCAGTGGCTTAAACTAATCCTACAAGACACATTTAGCTAAATAAGCATGTGCAAATGCAGAGATGTGGGTTTTGAGCTGGATGGAACATCTGAAGGACAGGATGTGCCTGCACGTTCAGTGGAATGAGCCAGGCACGTTCCTAAGATGATGCATTGCTGAAGGCTGTCTAGAAACAGAAAAATGGACCGGAGCCTGGGCAGGCTCCCTCAGCTGAAATAGATGGGAATCCAAAATGAGGACCTCAAAGAAATGGGTTGGGTTTGAATTATTTTAATCACTGGGAGGAAAGAAATCAGGACTTTTAAAAGAAATCAGATAAGACTATCCGGGCTTATAGATAAAGACTATATATAAGATATATCGGATATATAAAGTCTATCTCACTTTAAGTAACAATAAATTCATCATGTAAATAATTCTATTTTTATTCTTTCAACTAGAGTTTTTTAAAAATCTATTTTGCCTCATGTCTTATCCTAAGTGCTGGGGATATGAAAAAGGCAGAATTCCTCCCTAAGGAAGTCCCAGTCTAGGAGAAGACAGATAGTCACAGATGGTATTGGTTCCCATTGGAAAACGGTCCAGACTAAACCCCAACTCTCAGTCTATAGACTCGGGAGCCTAGGGCAGAGGGCATCCAGATTTGCAAAGTTTCATCGCATCAGGCATTTTCTAGAAAAAAATTATTTCACACATACACGTACTATTTTAAAGATGAGTGAATAAAATTGTGATGAACCAAGAGAGAACTCATTTAAAAGCTTTTCTGAACTCATGGAGCTTCTTGCCATTATGCATTTTCTCAATCAATGGCTGTGAAAAGTGTAGCTACATCTAAAAATTCAGGAAATATGTTGAAGCTCACAAAGGGGCTTCAAACTGGGAAGAGCAGACAGCCACGGGTCTAGTCCCTGGCATGGGATCGCTGCCGCCCGGTGTAATCCCAGCACAGTCGGGGCCCAGGACGAGGTGCTTCTCTGCTCCATGACTCGATTCTGGATCTCGTGTCCCTCTCCTCCTTAGGAATCCCCCTCCATGGACTACCGCTTTTCTTTGATATCTTCGCTCTTTCCTTCTTTACCAGATCTTTCCCCTGCTCAAGTCTCTTTCATCTTTACTAGAATATTCTCTGACATGTCAGCTGCACAGACATTTATTGAACTTCCATATAGTCTTGTCTGGAATGTCAGGGATGTCATTCTCTGAGAAAGTGGAAGTTGACCTCAGAATAATGAGTGGGCTGCAGACAGCAAATGTAGGGGCAGGGGGCAGGACAGGAGTTCCAAGCCTTTCTTCTTATTTTCTAAAATGCATCTCAGAACTGTTTGCTTCCGTCCCTCTCTCACACCAGCTAGTCCAACCTGCCACGGACTCCTGCCTGAATATTATAATGTCCCTGGAACTGGTCTAACTGTGGTCACTCTTGCCTCCTGTCTGTCTGGTCTCCACACTGTAGAGTGGTCTTCTCCTAAGGTTACTCTCCCCATCTTCTTGCCACCACCACCTCCAAGGTCCAGGCAGTCCAGCCTTTGCCTAACTCTCCAGCCTCGCTGAACATCCTTCGTTCCTTCGCACTTTTCTTGCTAACCCACACTGGCCTTGCCATACACCATATTTGCTCTGCTCCCTCCTGTTGCATTTTTGCTTAGCCTTTACTCGGCGATGAGGAATTTGATTTCATTTCAAAAGCAGTGGGAAGTCTTGTTTTTTTAACAGAGGAGTGAAACATATGATCTGAAATATTCTTAAAAGAGCACCCCAGCTACCAGGTGAAGAGTGAATTTGAGGGGGCAGAGGATGAATCAGAGAGGATGAAATCAGTGGGGAAGCCATTTCTGAAGCACAGGAAAAAAATGATGGTGACTTGGCCTCAGGTGATGGCAGGACATATGGAGAGAAACAGACAGACTTGAGATATGTTAGGAACTGGAACCAAGAGAATTTGGTGATGGGTTTGATGACAGAGAGTAAAAGAAAGTGGGGGACTTGAGAATGAGAGCTGAGATTTTGACTTGAGCACTTGAGTGGGTGCTGGTTTCCTTTACGGAAAGCCTGTGGAAAGGTCAGCCATGGACGCTCACTGTTTTATCTCTACTGGCCACTTGCCCTTTCCACCACTTTATGGGGAGAGAGTTGTCAGGAACTCTCTACCTGACAGTAGAGATAATTTGGATGTCGACAGCTTAATTAGGATCAAACTGAAAGATGCCAACATGTGGAGAAGACTGAGGAGTGTGACCAATACAAAGCATTGTGCAGTTCACTCCTCAGAGATGAACTTGAGATGTTACCCTGCTGGCCCATGACACCAGCATTCATTTTTCTCTGTATGTCAGCCTTTTGTGTATTTACTTCCTTCCCTATCCAGCTTAGATATCGTTTCTTATCACTTCAACTTCTCTCTCCCTATAGCCTTGCCCCAGCATTCCCCCAGTTTCTGGCACAACACCAACTTTGGATGAATCCAATTATTGCTCATCTCCGGTTGCTAAGCACTGCTGGAAATTCACACAGATTGGTGCCAGTATAAATCACTGGATTCACTAAATTTATGGTCTCCAACTTCAAATGGACCCTCGGTGCTGCCTGGCACTTCTCTATTTCCCTTGTCATCTCTCTCTCATTCTCTATGGAGGTTATTGCAGATTTTAACCCTCTCTAGCTTACTTCTCCTTTTCTCTGAGCAGAAAGGAGACCTACCTTGGCCTTCTCCCATAACCTGTTTTAAATCTAAAACTATCCTTTCTTGTCTCTCTCTGGTTAAATGTCTCTTCTTCTCTCTGAAAGTAATACTCAGCTTGGATCTCATTCCCTTGCACTGTGTTGTTCAACCCCCTTCTACCAGCTCCTTCCCAACTGCACTGAAACTTACTCAGGTCCCTCCCATCTTAAAAATTTTTTTGAAGAATCTATTTTTCCCTGCTCCTCTAACAAGTTTCTACCAGATCTCTCTCCTTTCTTCTTATTAAAACTTCCTGAAAACATTGTCAACAGTTTTTATCTTTGAATCTTACTACGCACTCTCTCCACAAACCACTGTAGACTCACTTTCACCATGAACCTGCCCCCACCATTGTCACCAATGATACCATATGGAGTTCCAATGGTCGCCTTTCAGTCACTATGTCCCTTGGATTCTCAGGAGCCCTGATGCAGTTCACCACTTCTGGAAACTATGTTCTCCTTGGCTACTGTGAACCACACTCTGCTGGTTTTCCTATGATGTCTCAGGCTACTCAGCCTTCCTCTTCTCAACCTTGAATAACAGAGTTGTGTGCCGGGCTTTCTTCTCTTTTCCCTCTATACCTTAATCTTGGATGGATCCTGTGGTAGATTGTTGGCAAAAATTGTTCCATTTATCTCTCCTTCCTTGTATCTATGTTCTTTGTAAGGTAACTTTGCAATTTATCTTACCAGGAACAGAATTCATTCCTCTACCTCATGAATCTGGACTGGTCTTGATTTACTTTGCCCAACAGAATATGGCAAAGCAATGTTGCACCAGTTGGAAGCCTGAACCTCACTGCCATGTGAGCCAGGCTGGACTAACATCCTGGATAACAAGAGTCCTACAGCCCAGTCACCTCGCCAATAACCAACGCAGCCACTGGTGAGTGAGGCCATGTGAGACCAGCCAGCCTCAGCCAACCTGAAATCAGCCAAGCCTGTACTCAATCACAGAACTTACACCCTCATGAAAAATAATACACAATTGTCTTAAGCCATTAAGTTTTGGGATGATGTGCTATGCAGCAAAAGCTACCTGAGATAGTCTTACTCCCTTTCAGGCCTTTAATGATCATCTTTATGTTGGTAATTCCCAGATTACATCTCTAGTGAGATCTACCTTCTTAAGGCCAGACTTTCCTACTAGACAATAGGATTTATCCATCTTTTTATGTGGTCCAGATGCAATGCTACACACACATGTCTCTTCAGCCTCTCAACCACCCTATGTTGTGGACTTTTTCATTACCCCATCTTACAGATGAGAAAATGGAGGCAAAGAGAAGTTAATGACAAGCCCATAATCACACAGCTGAAATTAGTAGATATGAAATTTGAATCTAGGTCTGCCAGAGTCCAAAGCCTATGATTGTCACCACTATATTCTCCTCCCCCACACTTGTAGTTTCAAGTATGTAACATATTCTCCTGTCTCTAACGTCATTCATGTTGACTTTTCTTCCTTACGCGTCCTGTTCTCCTACTCTTCCTGGCTAACCCCTACTCATCCTTTACAACACTGCTTAGATACTGCATCCTTAAGAAGTTTCTTTGATTCCCCTCCTTCCCCCAGGATGGATCAGATAACCCTCCTCTCTGTCTGCAGAGCATCCCCTATATACCTCTACCTACTCTCACTGCATTATATTAAAGTTATGTCTTTCTCCCTACACTGTAAAACCCTTGAGGTCAGGGACTCTGACCTTGGAACAGGACCACTGGGTGCTAGATGCTAGATAAAGGCTTCACTCAGCCAGGTTCCATGAGCCTATATATACCAAAAAGTAATAAATAATAATGGTTGCTCAGATATTATCATGGCTCAGCCCAAAGTCAGGTAAGTAAAGCTGGGATACCCCAAACTGCTCAAAATACCAACTACTCACATAGAAATGGAGATTTCAGACCCTATGGCAATTTCTAAAGTAATGGGTCTTAAAATGAATTTTCACGGGCAGAAAATTTGCAAAGCCACTCACCCCAAACTCTAATATGTAAGCTTGAAGAAAAGCTAAAAGATTACCTGCTCTTCCTTCTTTATTTTGTCAACAGACACTTTCTCATGAAAATAGACTCTAAAAGATGTTGGAAATGAGAGATTTAAGAAATGGAACCAGTCACCCTGGCCATATTTCAGGCAATGCAAGATTCAAATGGCCCCCAAAGGACCTACTGCTTTTGAAAATGAAAGCGAACCCTTTCTAGGGTGGGCAGGGCTTCCCCAGAGCACCTGTGTCAGATGCTGCTGTCATCCAGCTGGGGAAGAGAAGGTGTCATATGTTGCAGGCCCATCAGTTTCATTTCAGCCATCTTTAATGTGATGAGACAGTGATAAAAAAAAAAAAAAAAAGCTGCCTTCAGAAGAGGAGAGACTTTAGAGAACAAAATCCTGGGGTTTTGCAAGTGTCCCAAGCAATTAAAAAATGTTACAAAGAGCACAGAAAGCAAACACTAACATGGTGACATAACATGTCTAGACTACATTTTTCAGTTTCTCAGAGAGACACATGGGACTCTTTCTCCTTCTACCTTTCTAGAACTTTCTATTAAAAGTCCTTGATTCTAAAATTAAGTGCATACCATTGAGGGGCTGTGGAGCTAGCATAATCATGTAGGCCTGTGAGCTAGTTTGTCCTTGAGTGAGTGGTGTTGGCACTGTAATAATGGCTTGGCATTATTTTGGAATGTAGATACTGTTGTACCTAAGTGTGAGAAAAACTGATAGCTTCTCACCAAAAATCTATATTTTCCTCTCCTTGGATACAGATAGACTGCATCTCCCAGTATCCTTTGCAGTTAAGTGTGGCCATGAGACTAAGTTATAGCTATTAAAATTTGAGGAGAAATCGGGTGTAGAACTTCTAGGCTTTGCCCTTAAAAATTCCTGTACATCAGTTTTGCAAGATGAAAACAGTTCTAGAAATGGATGGTGCTGATGGTTGCACAACAATGTAAATGTACTTAATACCACTAAATGGAACACATAAAATGGTTAAAATTTGTAAATTTTAGCCTTGGCTGGGTTGCTGAGTTGGTTAAAGCATTGTCCCAATATATCAACATTGTGGGTTCAATCCCCAGTCAGGACACATGCAAGAATCAACCAACAAATGCATCAATAAGTGAAACAACAAATCAATGTTTCTCTCTCTCCCTAAAAATTAAAGAAGTAAAACTATTGTAAATTTCATGTTATGTATATTTTACCACAATTTAAATTTTTTAAACTAATTTTTTAAAAATTTCCATGCACAGCATTGCTCTTGTTTTCTTCTAAAAGGCCGAAAAAAAGACAAACAACTTAAGGGCAATCTTGGAAGCCATTGAAAATGACAGTCTCTACAAGCATGGTTACAAGTACCAGAAAGAAGCTTCTGTTGTATTTGAGCCACTATGAATATTGGAATCTGTATTATTATTGTTCTGTAACAAATTGCCCCAAATTATAGTGCTTCAAAACAATAATTTATCATCTCACATTTTGTTTTACTTTGGGCCTAAGGATTTATTTTTTTAATTCTTGTTTATTCTGTTACAGTTGTCCCAATTTTCCCCCCTTTGCCCCTCTTCCACCCAGCCCTCCCCCACCCCCACTCCTACAGTCCATCCCCACACCATGGTCCACATCCATGGATCATTTATACATGGTCTTTGACTAATCCCTTCCCCTTCTTTACACCATTCCTCCCCTCCCCCCTTTCCTCTGGCAACTGTCAGTCTGTTCCATGTTTCCATGTCTCTGGCTCAACGGTGGTGCATTTACACAATGGAATACTATGCAGCAGAAAGAAAGAAGAAGGAATTCCTACCCTTGGTGACTGCATGCATGAAACTAGAAACTATTGTGCTAAGTGAAATAAGCCATAAACTAATGAGCAAAAAAGGGAATCAAAATGTTATATAATTTAATTTCAGAAGTGATGTACCATATTTCTGCTGAGTTCTGTTCTTTAGAAGCAAGTCACTGGGTCCAGCTCGCACTCAAAGGGAGGGAACTACACAAGAAGGTGGAAGCCAGGAGACAGGGATCACGGGCAGGCATTTCAGAGACTCTTTCCCGCTGGGTCTATTTGTTGCTGCAGCTAGCCTACCTTAACTATTATCGTATTTTTCCATGTATAGGGAGCACTTTTTTGCCCAAATTTTTGAGGGAAAAATAAGGATGTGCATTATACATGGGTAGTACTAATTCTGTATCTGTCTAAATGTTTTTAATTTTTTATTTATACTCATGCACTCAAAGTGTAACTCTAGAAAGCAAAATAATGCATCTGCTAAAATTCCCTTATAATACAAAATCAAGCATCTAAATATCAATTACTGAATTAATTAATTCCCTGAAACTTTGGGCCAAAAATGTGGGTGTGCATTATACACAGGAAAACACAGTACATTACGTCTAATGGAGCAGTTTGCAGCTTTGTTATTGGTGAGAGTTCTGTTTGAGTGTTTTACCCCATGCATGCTGCCTATTCCTAGGAACAGAGGCAGAAGTGCGCAATCTCGAGTTATTCATAACTGAAGAGATAAGTGATGACATTTCATGAATTTTGCCAGCATTAGTCACATCAGCATCATGACCCCAGCTAACCAAACCCAAGACCAAAGGTAAAATTAGTTTCCTTTTGTTGCCATATGCTCCTTCTTCTCTTCCCTTCCCTTCCCTTTCCTTGGTGACTAAAATCTGTGACAGCAGGACTTTCCCCACAGGGGTGTCTTTGCCACCCTATTCTCTAAAGGGCCTGGCCAGTTCCTAGCACTTCAAAAGGTGGAGAAGGGAGTACATTAGCCTGGCTTTCACAAAGCCGGAATTGAGGAGGGGCTGGCCAGACAGCTGTCAGATGCGGAGATGCTTGCTTTGTGTGTAGCTCAACTTAATTGTTCATCTGGCTAAGCCCCATTCCTCTCCAGATGTTGTATCACAGCACTGCTGGAATTGCTGCTTTCAGCCTCCTCTCATCACCCTAATTAAGCCAAAATAATAAGGCAACATGTTAGACACGATGATCAAGTTTTAATTAGACTTTGATAAACCCAATGTGGATCTGGTCTCTTCAGGTGCAACAATTCTGATGAGCAGTGAGGGCAGTGAATCATGAGATGGCTTGGGAATAAATAGCAACTATAATCTCAGTCTCATTTGTGTGGAGGGAGGCCAGGGATTGGGTACGTGTGTGACCATAATAACCCTCCACATCTGAGGACACCTTACAGTTTGCAAAGGTCTTTCAGCCCTCTGCTGCACGATTGTGTGAACTGAGGCTTATTTCACAACAAGGCATCCGGACCCAGATGAGAAGAAGGGAGAAGCTAAGGTTGAGTCAATTCCTAAGACATAGCAGACACAGTGCTAGGAGCCTCGTAGATGGAATAGAAGTCAAATGTCTCACCCAGAGTGTCAGGACTTAAGAAGTGTCAGAGCGAGAATGCCCACCCAGGTCTGTTCATTTCCTTTATAGAGCTCTTGTCACCAATTTGTGCAAACAGTCTTCCAGAGGCAACAGTCACAGAAGCACAGCCATAGAATTAAAGCCGAAAGTGCCCTTAGAGATGGATCCAACTTCTTAACTGTACAGATGGGAAAAGCAAAGCACAGAGAGGAGAAGGCATACACCCTGGTCACACAAGAATTTGGTGGCAGAACCAGACAAGAATTTCCATGTGATACTGACACTCTCTCTAATTTATTTAATTCAATTTGATTCAACAAATATTTGTTGAGCATCTACTATGTGCCACGCATTGTACCAATAGATTAAAAGAGGTAAAGAGTCATGCACTAGGGGATTTCCATTCTGGGGAATGGGGAACAGAGAGTAAATAAATAAGTAAATTATATAGTATGTTAAGAGAGAATAAGTGCTGTGGACGCACACGCACACACACAAAGACAATAGGGCGGAATAAGAGGGATGGAGAACAGCAGAGCTGGATGAGCTTAAAGTTAAACAGGTCTTATTGAGATTGAGAAAGCTTCGTAAGGGCAAAGGTCTCCATTCATTTGTTCACATGTTCATTTGCTTACTCATTCTTTGAGAATTTACTGAACACTCACTTGTGTCCAGACTTTTGACAGAGGTGGGCAGTGATATCAGTAGCACCCACCTGGATGCCCAAGAACACCACTGTGGTCTGAGGTCTTTTTTCCTAAGAAATGGCATTTTCCGAGTTCATTACTAACCAAGGACCTCCAGTGCTACTGACCACTTCCACAGGGCACAGGGCATCTGGATGCAACATGAAAAGTGTGATAGCCAAGCAGTGGTTGGGCATGGAAGGGACCAGCCTTCCTCCCCTCCCAATAACTCACCTTGCATGCTACCCTTGCAGGTCTCCCTCCCTGGATAATGTCCCACCTAATCTTTACCCACCTTTCCCCTTCAAAGTTTCACCAGACTAAGCTCTTTGTGAAGCCTCCAGGTGTCAGCTCAAATCTGCAGATTTTTGTGTCTATTCCAGTCTGCTAATCAGGTCTACTGACCCCAGACCACTCATTTTCTCCCTACTTCTACTTTGTTGAAACAGCATTCTAAAGATAAGCAGTCTCTGCCAAGGGCCTTTATATACACTGTGGGAAAGCAATAATCTTTTGCATATGGATAGAATTTTATGATTGACAAGGTAGTTTCATATTCATCATGTCATCTAAGTCCCATAAAAGTTCTGGGTTACCATTTTTCGCCCAGATTAGTAAACTCTTAGGAATGAAAGATTTGTCTTAGGAATGAAAGATTTGTCCAACATCACACATTGAAACACAGCTAAATGTTCAGTGCTCTTTCTAGAACTCCAAGCTGGCTGGGCCTATTGACAAAGTAGAGGTAACCCAGGCTCAAGCTAAATAGAAAAGTAATAGAAAGAAACCCAGGGAAGTAAAACATGAAATTCAGGAGCAGTAGACTGTAGTATTTCCAAACTTTAATGTATACATGCCAATACAGCTGGCCCTCAGGCCACACTTTGAGTAGCAAGAGGATGATGCGAGTCTACATTGAGTCATTTGATTGGAAGGAACTCAGGTCCCAGTTCTGCCCTCCTGTCACCATGTGACTTCCAGCAAGTCCTTTCATCAATCTGAAACTCAGGGTGGTTATCTTTCCCCAAAAACTTGGCAACAGAGAAATGCTCAGGTGAGCACTCAGATTTGTCTCTCACAAGACCTTGACTGATCAGTGCCCTGAAACTGTCAGGTGGGCTTATCCAAGGTGTGTCCTGCGCAAAGGCAACCACCCATAGGGCAGTGGGTATCAGCTGAAATCCAGCCCACACTCCACTCCCCACACAGCACCCCCTGCCCAAGGCTACATCCACCTAAAGGAAGGGGCATCATTTCTCTCACTTACACAAGGGCACCACATGGACCACAATCCTTGACAATCACTGGAGGCCTAATTGATCTGCCTCTATAGGTCTGTTCCTAATTGCCAAACTTCTCCTCTATACTTTGTCTCTTCCTCTGCCAGGACTTTACTGAGTCCCACCCCTATCAATAGCTTTGTGGTAGGGTCTATGTTCACTCTTTACCATTCATTTACTTAACAGCAAATATTTGTGCAGTGTCCTCTGAGTGCCAGGCATGGCTCTGGGCACCAAGAATACAGTGGCGAACAAAAATAGACAAAGCCCCTGCTCTTATGGAGCTACCATTCTCAGAGGAAAGAGAAAATACATTATCTTAAACGGCAGGCAGCAATATGTGTAATGAAGACAATGGGGTGATATTTGAGCAGAGACCTGAAGAAGGTGAGAGAGCGAGCCTTGTGGGGTGGTTAGAAAGTACACTCTGGGCAGACGAAGGGCCTCTGCAACGGGCCGAGGCAGCAATGTGCCTGGCATGGTCAAGGGAGCCGTACCAGTGTGTCTGAAGCAGTGTGTGTCAAGGGGAATGTGGAGTCCCATGCAGAACTTTGGGTTTCATTCTAAACGTGATGGGATCATGCTGAAGACCGTCGTGCCCAGGCATTGCCGCTGCTACCGTTACACCCCCACTTTTGTTTCCAGTTTAAATCTTTTAAGGGGCTGGGGTGTGGTGTCATTCATTCAACAAATTCAGCAAACATATCGTGAGTCTCTACCATATGTCAGGCACTGTTCTAGGCCCCAATTGAGGTCCTGAGAATATTAGCCCCAAGTATCCAACTTGGTATTCCGAGGCATTCCCATTGCTATCACGGGGACCTGAACCTCCATACAGCTTTCTTTTTTATGAGATCCATGCAGGGTATGTTGGTGCTTTTGCAAGGAACCTGCCTCTCTTTGGATTTGCAAGTCAAGTTAGTGATGGGATAAGACAGAAAGAGTTCAGGGGTCCGCTACCACCTACACCCAAATGCTTTGTGTTGGTGACTCTTGGGGAAATCAAGAACAAGAGGTTGATGCCATGTTGAGATCAATGTGAAGCATAAATTAAAGATAACCCTGGAAAGAAAAAGTTTATGGGTCTGAGCTTCTTGAGGAAGGTGGAATTGGCCTTGGAAAAGAACATAAGCCTTGGGAATGCACATAAATTCTGGGGAGAAATAGAAGTGTGAAGGGAAGCTTGACCTTGCTTATATTTCACATGCATGTACAGAAGCAGTCTGCCTAAATTGTATCTGCTCAAGATCCAGCATCTCCTTTATAGGAACATACTTAAAACTTTCATCACTTCTGCCTTCCAACAGATGTCTTGCCCTGTGCCTAGTTCAGTGTTCCCAGTGCCTACCACAGAACCTGGTTCACAGCAGGCACTCAATAAGTACTTGCTGGGTCAGTAAATGGATGGATGGAAGGAAGGATGGATGGATGAATGGAGGGCTGGGTGGGTGAATGTGTATTATGATGGCCATCTGGGTGTAGTTTTAGCTTGTTGGTTCCAAGGTATATGCATGTGGAGGTAAGGAAGACTGATTAAATTATCTTTTTTTGTATAGCACCTAGACTGTGGCCTTGTACAAAATAAGATCCCAATAAATGTGTGCTGAATGAAAGAAGATAAGCTTTGACCAGAAACATGAGTCCAAAGGTCCAGTTTCTTCCATGAAACTTTAATGCCAAAAAGGATTTCTGCATATGAAATTCACCCTTCCCCATGCACCTCTACATAATTCAAGCAGCATGTAGTTCCTTGGGGACTTCTTTGGACATTAAGTTCTCTCTCAACAGTCTGAGGATTGAACAGCTGCACTTAAGCAATTACCATCCATTTGTCATTATGAGGGGGGTACGGGAGCAGCAGGAGGAAGGGCATGGAGATGGGACAGAGGTGCAGGAGAGCCAGGGACAGAGGGCCTCCGAGATCAAGGAACATGGGACTCCCTTTGTGGAGGCAGCAAGCTGAGAGAAGTCGGTGCACCTGGAAGAGCTGGAATGCAGGACAAGGCCACAAATGACCCCAGAGCCTTTAAGCTGGTGCCTGGCATGCTTGTTTCTTTCCCCATGAAGAGTATCTAGCCTGTACCCCTCAACATCAGCTTGACAAGCGCATCTCAACAAGGCAAGTCAGAAAAAGGAAGAGGTGAAGAGGTTGTCTTTGTTTGGCAGAGAAAACCCAGGAGATGATGAGAAAAGCATCCAGGAGCTTTTTGAAGATGCGAGTCCCCAGGGAGCTGTCAGAGGAGTGAGGAATGTCTGAGACAGGGTATGCCGGCTCCCTGACCTTGGCTCCAGGAAACATCTGTGCTGATGTCTGGATAAAGACAGATGTCTTGCTAAGAAGAGAAGTCTGGATAAGGATGAGTCCAGGTTGGAGATGACTGAGCTGCAGTGGAACAGCTGGCTGGGAGCCTCCAGGAGAAACAGTAAATGATTCCTGCAGGCCTCCACCCCCAGCTCCAGAAGGGGAAGCCCTGAGGAAAAAAAGAGAAGGGATTACCCGCCCCTGACTCCTCATTTAAAAGTAAATGGTCTCCAGTGTAGATGGGGTGGGAGAGGAACACTTGGACCCTCCCGCTTCATTGTGAATTAGTAGTGCTAAACCCTCTTGAGGACAGAGACACCCGGAGAGGCAGAAGTGCAGAAGTGAGAAGAAACTGGCATTTAGCACCCATTCCATGCCGAGGCAGGCAGCCTCACAGACCTTGTCAGATCCAACCCTTCCCACAGTTCTCTGAAATGAGTAGTATACTTCCCATCTGCAGTGGGTTGAATTGTGGTTCCCCCAGATGGTTACTGTGATGCTATTTGGAAAAAGGGTCTTTGCCAATGTAATTAGGTTAAGGATCTTGAGATGAGATCATCTTGGATTATCAGGTGGGCCCTAAATCCAGTGCCAAGTGTCCTTATAAAGAGACAGGAGAGAAGATACTAAAATCATGGAGAAAGCCATGCAGAGACAGAGGCAGAGATTAGAGGTCTACGGCCACCAGCCAAGGAAACCCTGGAGCCGCAGAAGCTGGCAGCGGCAAGAATGGATCCTCCCTAGTGTGCAGAGGAGTGCAGCCCCGCTGGCACCTTGTACACCCGGCCTCCAGAACGATGAGAGAATAAATACTTGCTTTTGAAATCACTGAGAGTTTGCAGTAATTTATCCAGCAGTCCTATCACATCAGTTCATAGATGAGAAAAATGAGGCTCAGAGAGGGCAAGAGACCTTTTTGAGGACACCTGGCTCAGACGAGAGGAATCTGGGTGACAGACTTTGGCAGGGCAAAGGTTAGCATGTGCCACAGAGCACCTGCAGCAATGAGTCCAGAGGGGCCACCTGAATTGACTTCCACAGTCAAAAATGTGGCGAGCACTCTGCCAGGTTCTCTCTGCTAGTGTTTGTGGTAAAAGTTCTAAGAAACCTACTTAAATGTCACCTTCTTGGCAAGACCTGTCCTCACACTAGGGGAGGTTAGGTTCTTACCTAGCCATTCCTTCTCACGGTACCTGCCCTGGGCTTCCCTCTGAGCTTGCACTCCCAAGCCTGAGTGAACACAGAGTTTGCTTTTGTGTAATGTACCAACACTTGGTACATGACAGGTACCCATTAATAACTGCTAAATGGACGATCACGAAAAACATGTTTAACTTTAATGCAAGGTTTTCCCAACTTGTTTAATCATTAAATCCTTCCACCTATAGCACCCAAGAACACCCCGTTTGGAGAGAGATGGGGGTGTCTGCCAACGGGTTGGGCTGATGACACTGATTTTTCCTGAGGCACCTAGAGCACTGACCTCTCCATCCAGAGGGCCCCTCAGCCCAGGGAGAATCTGCTCTCTCCCTGGGCCTTCGTGAGGCCTTGTAACCCCTAGGAGCATATATATGGGATTTGGGGGGATGATGAGGAAGAACAGACAAGCTGATTTAAAATCCAATGGGAAAACCAACATGTGATGACTAGCCAGAAGAATTCTGAAATTAAAAAAATAATGAAATTCATGAGCCTTGCCAGATATTAAAACATAATAAAAATCTATGATACTTAAAACTGTCTGGTACAAAGACAGGCCAGCTGAGTAAAGGAAAATAGAATCCAGATGGAAATCTAAGGATACACAGGAGTTTCATATAGGGTGAACATGGTATTCCAAATCAGGCAAAAGGATTCTTCCACAAGGGGAGTTGAGACAACCAACCTGCCATCTGGGAAGACAGTAAAGCTGGATCTTGTCTTCACTTCTCACATTAAAGCAAACTCCAGATGGAATGAGGATTTCAACATAAAAAATAAACCCATAAAAGTACTCGAGAGGAACATGGGAGACTTCTTTATGACTATGGAGTAGAGCCAGACTTTCTAAGCAAGAAACCTCCAAACTGAAAAAATAAAGCAATGATTCATTTGAGTAGAAAAATTAAATTTTCTGAACTTTGGAAAGTACTGTAAGGAAACTCAAAAGTCAACCAAAAAACCTGAGAAAAATATAGCCCCTGCAACTTATATGACAAACAAAGGCCTGGTTGACTTAATGTATCAAAAACTCTTAGAGATTGATAAGAAAATGACAAATAACCCACCAGAAAAGAAAATGGGCAAAAAACAAACCAAAACAAAAAAACATGGACAACTCAGAGAAAAAAACTTGTAGATGGCTAGTAACCTATTTTAAAGATTTTTAAAACCACCTTTCATAATGAAAGAAATGCACATTTAAATGATAGTTTATTTTTCACCTGTAAGATTGGGAAAATTTAGAAATTTGATAAGACACAGCAGTAGCCTGGGGTAGACAAATAGCCACTCTCATGCCTGTTGGTGGAAACATAAATTAGTGCAGGTTCTTTTCTGGGGAATTTGGTGACATCTATCAAAATGAGAAGAGTGGGTCAGAGGATCCATGGATGCACATTCCTGCCTCGAGAGTGCTTGGGCTGAATCCTGGCCAGCCCCAAGGTCACCTCTCCTCAGCCGCCTGCCAGGACTCCACAAACACCTTCAACTGTCACCAGCACTGAAGACCTACTGTCTATGTCCTACCACTCTGACTGGGATGCTGTGGCTCTGGAGAACTCTGCCAGGTGTTTTCTTCTGAAGTCCCATCGAGAGAGGAAACACACGGAGACACCAAAGGTGCTGGCAACCTGTGAGGTAGCCGGTCTCCCTGCAGAGCACCAAGAAGGCAGCCCATGGCACGTGGAAGGGGGATTGAATGCAGTGGCAGGTGCATTACACTTGACCAAGATTGTGATTTGGTCACCATGGCAATCACACAAACTGGCCACTGACCTGAATGACCCCCATTTTGTGATTTCTCTGAGACCCATGTGACCAGGAAACCAGCTTCTCCAGCATGAAACCAGCTTCCACTAGATGCAGGCTCAGGAACCTGGCCTGGTGGAGTATCTACATGACAAGCTCATCCTGGGAGATGGTGGCAGGAGAGCTAAGCCCCAGTCTGGCTTCCTCATAACCAGGGCAGTGGTTTCCCAATGTAGCATGTGCCCTTGGGTTACCTGTACCCATTCTGTAAGCTCTACCAAAACACCCACTACATTTTCTTTGAACATTTCCACCTTCCCTTGCATAAACGAGTCTTGTACCCCCTAGCCAAAGAAATATTAAAACAGTACATATAAACATGTTAACCTAGCAATCTACCCTTTAGGAATGTATCTTTCATATATGCTCACACATGTGCTAAAGACATGCCCCATTATAGGATTGGGAGAAATAGGCAAGAAATAAATGTCAATCAATAAAGAACTAGTTAAATTATAGGACATCATTTCATGGAAAATTAGGCAGCCATGGAAAAGGAAGAAACAGCTAATAGAGACACATCCAAGATACATTAACTTTTTTCAAAAGCAAAGCACTGCATGTTCCATCATTGAGGCAAAAATATTATATATATGCATAGAATATTTCTAGAAGAAAAATTGTCAGTATAAGAAACATACAATAAAAAGGATTGCTCCTTCCCACTGCAGGCCAACCCTACCCTGACTCTAGAGGAGGGAAGAGCTAGTCTCTGAAATGTGAGGATCTTCAGACCTGGTCCTTCTCCCTGCCCAGCGGTCCAGAGCATAGAGTTGGGCTCTTGCTTAGATTTGTCATCCAAAACCTGCTTGACCCACCAGATCTTCAGCAAGGATGGGTAAGGCTGCTCTGTTCTGGACAGGCCCCTGACAGCTGCCTTCAGACACAGAGCCTGGAGTCCAGAAACCCATCTACATGTCTCCAGGGCCAGTTGCCCATGTTGTGTGAAGAACATGGAATACCTAGCTCCATCTCCGGGAGTTCTGCATGAACACCGCCTCCTGGGGGATCTACAACTGCCGCTGGAGCATCAGACACTACTTCCTCAAGTGCTGAGCTCTGCCTTCAGAAAAGCTGGGTAGCGCCCCCTGGAGGCATCAGCCCCCAAAACACACCCACAGTCCTCAGTGCAGCTTCCTGGGATTTGGAGTCCTCTGCCTGGAGTGCTGATGGTTGTCTGTCTGGAGCACACAGCACTGCTTACCTGGGCCTCAGAACTCGACAGTCCTGAGTTCTTTCTGCTGGGGACCTGAGTAGGACCCCCAATTGCTGAAGACTGCATACATGGACCAGGGTCGAGTGTACCAAGGGTTTTGAGCACTCTCTTTGGAGATGTGATCATTGTGTCTGACTGACTGGGAAGGATCCCCACCTCCACCCCCACCACCTCATCATGAACCACTACTGTCTCAGACCAGGTTTTTTTCTTCCTGCCATCTGACCACCTGTTCAATCTTACAATAGCAGTCACATATTTACTAAACACCAACTGCACAGTGGACACAATGGTACCTTGATACCTACTGTGTGCTGGGCATGGTAGTAACCTTGACACCCACTGTGTGATAGACATGATGGAAGTCTTATAGTTTGGTAGCAATAGCAAAGGACAGGATCTGCTTCCTTGACCTTGGTCTTGCTTAGATGCATGCAGGGTGGTCTGGTGGTTTTCTGAGCTGCAGAGAGTAAGTTTAGCAGTCAGGGTACAGATCTGGGTTGGCCAAGCTCCCAGAAAGTTGAGGGCTAGAGAGATGGATCAACTTCATTTCAAGAATGGCCAGAAGATTTGAGATTTGGTGTGAATGCTGATAGGTTGGATCCTAAGACATACCAATTTAGTCTTGGGGTGAACCAGGAAAACCCATGCAAGTCTTACTAGCCAGACGTTAGACCAGTGGAGCCCCAAATGTCTTGACCCTTGTTCTGCCCACCTTTCTCTCCATCACCAAGTTGGGCCATACTGATAATGAAACCACTCCAAGTCATGAGAGCAGATTTTTCCAGGTGTTCCCTAGGAAATGGCATCAGCAGCTGGTTTGCCCCTGGGCTGCCAACCTGGGCACATTGTCAGTGGTTACTGTGTGGTAACTTTAGCAGTCAGTCTCTACCACTCTTTCCCTATGGTAATCCGTATCCTCAATGCTGGCTCAGGTTTTCTAGAAAAAGATGGCTTCAGGAAGCCTCATGCCTGCTTGAGACATGTCGCAAATGATAATACCGATCAGAAAGTTCTGCAGCTATGGTTCTCATGTGTGACACCCCCATGCTGTCCAGTGGTAACAACGTATATGAGCATCAAACCAGCACCTGGCTGTAAATCTCAGTCCCAAGGAAGTTGCTTAACTTTTCCATCTCTTAGTTTTTTCACTGGCAAAAGAGGATAAAATTCATATTGCTTTCATAGGGTTGTAGTGCAAATTAAATTAATTAATGCCTCTAGAAGCACTTAAAACAATGTCTGACACACACTAAATACTTCATAAATATTACCTAATATCACTACTAACAATGGTATGCTCTTGAACATAAGACATTATCCTTCACCTGCATTTTCTTATTTAATCCTGGCACAGTGCTCAGAGGCAGGTATCATCATCCCCAATCCGCCTGTGTTGATAAGAAAACTGAGTCAAAGAGCAGCAATCACTTGCCCAGGATCTGACATCTAGAAGGTGGTGCGGCTGGAATGTGAACTCAGGCAGTCAAGCCCAGAGCCCATTTGACTCTAACCACTGTGCACACGGCCCAGTGGAAGCAGCCTTCTTGGATGGGTTTGTTAGAAGCATCATTGGACCCCAGGTTTCTTCAGAGATGGGAGACCCTGCAGAGTCCCCCTTTGGGTGTTCCAGGGACAATTCCTTTTGACACAGAAGGTCACCTGGCTGAAGTCACTATAGTGGTCATCCTTGGTGTAGGTGAGCTGGATCCAGCAACTGCAGGGGAGCCAGCATGAGAGTCAGCACTCGTAACAGCTATACCTACCCAGCACTGAGTGAAACCCTTATCCCCATGGAAGCATCGAAGAGCCCTATGTATTAGGTACTAATTTATCCCGTAGATGAAGAAGCTGAGACACAGACATGTGAAGCCATTTGCCTGAGATCACACAGCTCAGAAGGAACAAACCTGGATTGAACCCCAGACAGTCTGGCTCCAGAGGCCCTGTCTTAAACACCACCCTAAACTGCGTGTGAAGTTGGTTGCCCAGAACTCATCCACAGAGAGTTAAGGGTTGATCCTCAGGACCTCTTATACTTCAACAAAGCAAGAAGCATCTGAGTCCCTGGGCAATCCAGGAAAATCTGACAATCCCAGGGGAGAATGGATGTGGAACGGTGAAGAGGTACAAGACTTTGGTCACCCTCATGTATTGCTCCATGAGCTGCAAGGAGGAGGGGTACAGGGATGGGGACCAGGTGAGCTGGGTTCTGGTTCCAGATGCATCATTTCCCATCCTGGGACATCAGCATTTTTTGTCTGTAAATTAAGGTGATCAGTTGATACAAGCTCTAAAGCTCTCTTTTGCTCCTACCCTTCATCTGAGGCTGACATCTCCCAGGGGGTGGGGACTCCCTCTCCACTTGTCTTTATCAGCAATGGCAGATGTTTAGAAGGTGATGCCTACACCTCTGATGTGAATGGTCCCTCAAAAGGCCCAAGAAATGGGATGAGTCCTGGGCAGCCTCTGAGGTCAAAACGTGAGCTCAGGGTAGAAGCTGGAGAAGGACTGGATTGAGCTCTGTAGAGGAGAAGAGGTATAATGAGTTGTCTTAGGGAAGATGGGGCTCCTCATCTCTGAAAGTACCTGTGCAGAGATGCATGTTCATCTACTGGGGCTTGGAGAGGGAGTCCCTGCCTTCCCTAGCAGATTCAGGATGCATCACATCTTAGTCCATTTATTCACTGACCATTTAGTCATCCAGTGAATATTTAACGAGCACCGACTATGTGTCAGACACCTGGCTAGGAACCATTGCTACAAAGATGAACAAGTCTTACCTTAGACCACAAAGGTGTGTTGTGGTACAGGTGTGTTGAGAAAGATTCTCACCCACTGAGTTATATCCTTTTGGTGAGTCATGCACCACTCGAAGAAAGTGCTGGACATGCTCACCTACACAATATTTTATACTCAAATTTGAGGTCCACAATGAGAAATGGTGTCCTAGAATCTCTGCTTCTCACCTAGAGCTCCCATGCTCACACAGCTAAGCAGGGACTGGCTAGATGCCACCATGCTGGGAAGATGGCAGACACCTCCAGGGACAAGGAGGTGAGGCTCACATGAATGCAGGGTGACTATGGACTGAACTAGTGTCGAGGGAAGCCAGGCATGGTGACAGGATCCAAGCTCTCAAAGGGCAGGGCAGACCTGCTCCATCAGTTCAGGGTCCAAGAGGAATGAGTGCTTCTGGCCGGATGAGCAGGGAAAGATGTTTCTGAAGTGCAGGGCAGGGACTACGGGAGAATGAGAGTCAAAGGAGGTCTTTTCTTGGAATTGAAGGAGAAAAACAAAGTAGGCTCATTGGGGGTGGGGGAGTTGAAGAAGACCCAGGCGGAAAGCAGGGCACTGTCAGTTCCCCACCCGTCCCTTGAAGGATTAGATGTGGGAGGGGGTAGAAAAAGCCAATGTAGCCAAGAGGTCTGGTCAGAGAAGCACTGGGCAGCTACCCCAAGCTTCCACAGGGATTTCTCTGCTTTTGCTCTGGGGGAGGTTAGGGCTGACGAAGGATGTCCAGGGGGCGGAGACTGAATGGGCGAGTGCTGCCAACAACCCTCAGAAATGCCACGAGGATCCTGGCTCCAGGGTCAGTACAGGCTATGGGGCTAGGGCCTCAAAGCAACCCCCTCATGGTGCATCCCGGAGAACAAAGGGGCTGGGACCTCCCCTGAAAAGGCCTTGGAGATGGCAAAAAACTAGATGAAAAGTTGGGATTAGAGGGCCTGCCTCTGAAATGAAGCTGACCATCGATTCATCTTTCATTAAGAGGGGGTTCAAAGAGCTTCTCCCAGGGTGACGTTGTTCCCAGCACTGGTCTTTCATGATGAAAGCCTGGGGTGGCTGTCTTCATTGTTAGGGAGGCTCACAGGACAGAGGCGGCCTGTCTCCATCCAGCTTCCTGTTAACTTGAAAAAGACAGAGCCCGCAATCTCTCCCCTACTGTGTGCCAGACACTTCTGGCCACTTTGCATGCACACCCTATCATCCTCAACAATTATGATTGTCTGTTTAGCCAGGTACTTAAAAAAAAAAAAAAGCTGAGATTTGAGGTGTTTTAGTAATAGTTCAAGGTCACAAGTTAGTAATGATAAAGCTGGGATTCAGACCTGGCCAGTCTGGGAGCTGCCCACCGGACAAACTGCTCCCTTGTCACTGTGCTGACCTGGCCCCTCCTGTGATGCCACGGGGCTGTCTTTTTGCAAAGCCTTTCATATTTTGACATTCCCATAACCACAATAACCACACTCCTTACTGGCAGGGATCTGGACTCCGCTTCTGGTTGGTCATGTTTCTGGCTTCCTCCCCCAATGGCAACATTAGCTCCCGGTGCCTGGCACCTCCAAACTCTCACCCCCATTCTGGCTTCCTCTGCATGGCAACTGGCACCCCCAGGCCACCAATCCTTAATGCCAGGGCTCCTCCTTTGTAAACCTCATTTTGGTATCAACCCATGCACAGCTCAGCCAGCTGAGACATTGGAGGCAGGCTGGCTGGACCTGATGCCATCCACTTTATCTCCACCTCACTATGATCCATCCATAAATATCTTCTGATTATGTCACAGGCTTTAAGCCTGCGCCTCGTCCACATTTAGTCCAGCTTTCCCCAGCCACAGAAAATTATCATTCTCCAAAACTGGTTCTGCCAGCTGAGATTTTGTGTCCTAAAACAGTCTAGCCCAGGATGTCCAAAAACCTGTCTCTCAGTTAACTGAGGTCTGCGCCATTGTGTCTCAGTGTAGGATAGAGCTGGGAGTTCAGCAGCTTGGCCACCGTGGTTGACTGGAGAAGCTGGCCTCTCTGCTCCATCTGGCCTAATTCTGAGCAAGCCCAGGCATTGGGCCCTTAAACAAATGCCATTGTTAGCCATGACTTAACTGTTTCCTGTCTTTCCTCCCCAACAAAATCTAGTGTCTTCAGGTTAGTCTCATATTACATGTTCAAAATAACTAATTTAACCAGTAAGTGGAGGAGGAGAGGGGAACTCTCATTTCCTGGAGTTGAAGCCCTAAGTCTCAGTGTGATACTATTTGGAGATGGGGCCTTTGCGAGGTAACCGGGGTTAGATGAGGTCATAAGGGTGGGGCATTCACGATGGGGTGACTGTCCTTACAAGAAGAAACATGGATGAGCTTGCGCTCTCTCTCTCAACATACACACAAAGAAGAGGTCATGTGAGCACACAGAGATGGTGGCTGCCTGAAAGGCAAGAGAAGAGGCTTCTGAATGAAATCTATATTGCCAGCACCTTGACCTTGGACTCACCAGCCATCAGAACTGTGAGAAGCAGGTGTCTGATGTTTAAGCTACCCAGTCTGTGTTGTTTTGTTATGATACCCTGAGCAGACCCGGACGGGGGCATTCTGTCCTTTAACTCTCCAACAACCAGTACACTGTGGGGCACACACCTCTGCTTTTCACTCCAAGCTATTTCCTCCTCTTCCTTAGTTTATAAAACCCCAATCATCCATCGTCCTCTATATCAGGCACTCCTAGTGTGCTTAGGAAGATAGATCCCTTCTTCAGCTCCAGGGCCTCAGCTTAAGCTGAACAAATGAACATGACCTTCATTTAAACTCCAGTTTCAGAGTCTGAGCTCAATAGACAAACTCCCTGGGTTCAAATCTCATCTCCATCAATTACCTGCTGAGTAGCTTCGGGCAAGGTTTTTTTGTTTACCTCTTCACGCCTTAGAAGTAGCACCAATTTCTTGGTATTGTTGTATTGAGTAAGCGAACCATAAGTATTTAGAAAGGTGCCTGCCAGTAGTAAGAACCCCGGAAATGTTACTACTGTTACTGCTGTTATTATTATTGTTGTTGTTGCCATGAGCTACCATGGGGAAATCTCCTGGGTGCTTCTATGCAAGATTATGTTCCTTGATACAAAGGGAAGTGATAAGGAAATCCACTTCCTTCTTTTTGTCTTGAATTTGACTGGGACAGATTTTAATGCCTGGGGCTGCCGTCTTAGGATTTTGAAACAATAAACGAAGGACAAAAAAGCAAACATGCTGGTACAGCAACGTAGAAACTTAGAACAGCCTATTTCCAAATTTCTCTTTATGTGAAATAATGATTAGCCAGTCTATGCTATTATAGACCCATTGCAACAATGAGGAAACTGAGGCTGGGTAGAGAGGTGTGGGGGGTGGTTAAGTAATTTGTTCAACATCACACAGCTAAATAGCAGATTTGGATTCCAAACTGAAGCCTAGGCTCTTCCCTTGGACCCAACAGAGCTGAGGCTCAGAGAGACAGAGTGCTCACTTCAGAGAGGAAGTGAGGGAGGGGCGGCTCTCCGTGACTCTGTGCCTGCTCTGGAAGAGGTGTATCCGAGCAGGTGCCTGGCCTGCCTGCCTCCAATGCCTCGGCTGTCAATAAAACCCCCAGGCTGACTGTGGCAAGCTGCAGATTCATGCAAATTCAAGGCCTATATTTAGCAGTAATTTAGCTGTCATCAGTCAGAGGGAGAAGAAAAAGCCCTCCCCAATGTAATGGTTATTCATATCGACTACCTACTCCTCAGATGCCTTATAAATCCAACAGAATCTGACTCAAAGCAGCGACTGCGCACAGGGGGCTGGCTGGCTTGGATTATTCTACCCTCCATCTCCACTCCTTCCCCGGGCAGAGATGAAAGGGCAATGGCCTGAGTACAAAGGGAAGGAAGGTTCATTTTTCATGGAGGGTGATGATAAGGGAGAGAGATGGAGAGTGATGAGTCAGTTATAGAAATCTAATAAAAACCTGAAACAAGAAGAAAGCCAATGAGTCAGAGGATAGTGGAACTGGGAGCACCCCGGGAAATCAGGCACCCCAATCCTGAGGAAACTGAGGCCAGGGAAAGGAATAGTCACAGTTACCATAATAATTACCTACCACAAGGACCATTAAAAGAAAGCTTTCTCTCTATACCAGGCACTGAACTGAGCCCTTCACAGGCAGGCAGTCATTTGCTTCTCCTTGTAACCCTGTAAGATCAGAATCATTGTCCCAATCTGCAGACCAGGGACAAGAGATACAAAGAGATTCAGTCATCTTTCTTCGGTCCAAAAACAGCAGAGTCAGGATTTGAACCCATGTCTGTCTGATGTCATAGTTATTGCTGGTAAGCCTGAGCAATGCTGCAGAATGTGTTGACCATCATTCACGGTTAGTACGTGGCAGAGCTGGACATGGCTTGACCAACTCCTGTTCCATTTACATCCTCCTGTGTCCTCCAAGTAGAAAGGAGTGATGACTGGAGGATGGGAGAAGGAAAAGTGAACGTGATGGGTGGAAGGGAGAGTGGGAGTGTGCTTGAGGTGGCTGGATGTCTGGGGTGGGGCTTGCATGTACTGCTCTCTTCCTCTAGTGATGCACCCGTTGGATGTATTTCAGAGTGTTACGGAGTGCCTGGAAGACTGGGCAGAGAGGCCACTTTGGATAGGGATGGGGGAGGCACGTCTGCGGGGGCACGGTGCTGGGAGCTCTGGCCGCCATGCAGGCAGGCGGAGGGTGGACAGCTGCACACGGCAAGGGGAGGCCGTGAAGGTAACTTTACTGCTCGCTTGTGCCAAGGATCCGCGCTCTTGCTGAAGGCAGACCAGGTACCTCTTTGCATGAGGATCCTTCGAGAAAAGGGAAAAAAAACCTAGAAAGGGGTGAGATTTAGGCAACACACTTGATCTAATAGTGGCTGGACCTGGAAGGAGCCACACCCCTGCTCTCAGCCTGCAGAATCTGACCACAGATTTCAAAAGAAATCGATGCACATTCTCAGCTGGTGCCAGAATCCGTCACAAACAGGCCCCTCCCCACAAGACTAAGCACGTGGACTCTGGGATCAAAGTTCTTGGGTTCAAATCCTTATAAGCTGTGTAACCCTGAGCAAGTCACTTAACCTCGCTGTGCCTCAGTTTCCACATCTATACGATGGGAATAATAATAGTCCTTATCTCTTAGGATTGATGTTAAGATGAAATGAGTGACTATATGTAAAGCCCTTAGTATGATGACTGGCAGAGCCAGGGCTGTGTGTTAGCTATGACTGTGTTTTGTTTGTTTGTTTGTTCTCGGATGCTCTGTCTGCCAAGGCAGGTCTGTGGCACTGAGCATTTCCCCTCTGTAAATTCATGATAATTAAATTCCATGTCCCCCCCCCAGCCATGCCACCAGTCACCCAGATACTATACAAAAATATTACATTTGTATTTCTGTCCTTTCTCCACCATTTCCTCTCACCTTCCCTCCACCCTCTGACACACCCCTCTTCCTCAAAACTACATTTATTTGGATAATAATAGATATATAAATACCTGCTTTGTCCTCAAATTCCTCAGGTATCTTAAGTCCAGTTCTTCTGGAAATATTCGGCCCAGAGTGACTCTGGCCGGGCTCCTCTTCTGCCCGCACCCCTGCCCCTGCTCCCACCCAGCGTTGCTGCTGCATCACGAGCCCCCCACCCTCAGTGCCGTTCTGGTCCCCTGGGTCACAGACTCATATCCTTCTTTTCAGTCCTGAAAGTTTCAGACATCAAGTGTGGCTTCACAGTCAGCACTTTATACCCTGAGCAGCCAGGAAGAGGAATTGCCACAAAGAACTGTACTAATGGAGGTAATGGAAGGAGGGAGACTGATGGGCTGGGGGCCCACGCTTGGTGAGCCAAGCCCGGCCCAAGCACTGCAGCTGACTGCCAGCTCCTTAAAGGAAAACACTGTGGACCAGGCAGCCCATACCGACAGCACCTCAGGAAGGAGTCGCGTGGGTTTTCGGGTCTGGGGAAGAGGCAGAGAGGACATTCTGTTTATTCTCTGCCTCCACAAATGCTGACCCACCTTCCCCTTTCAAAGCCCCTCATAGGAGGAAATGTCCAGAAAACAAATGGTAGCCTCATCCATGGCCCTCAGTGTGCAATCCCAGGACCAGCAGCAGCAGCAGCAGCAGCACCACCACCACCACCACCACCTGGGAATTTAGAAATGCAGATTCCCAGGCTCCGCCCACATCTATTAAACACTGACATAGAAACCTGGAGGAAAATCCCTGCAATCTGGGCTGTAACAAGCCCTGTGAGAAATTCTGCAGCATGTTCAAATCTGAGACACACTGGTCTAGTCAACAGTTTTGCTGAATATTACAATCACCTGGGGAGCTTTCCAAACTCCCAATGGCCAGGCCACACTCTGGCCCCATGACATCAGGATCCCTCAGGGTGGGGGCTCCAGATGTCCGTGTCTTTAAGTTCCTCCAGGCAATTCTAATAGAGGTGGCGGGTTGAGAACCACCCAATTTAATGTTTAATAGAGGAATCCACAAAGATCCTCTTTCCAATATGACTGAGCTTAGCAAATGCCATAAAGACGTTTTGCCTCCATGCAAGAGAAAAGCAATCAAGTTTGTGCTACCTCTGCTTGATGCCAAGATGTGACTGTCTGTTCTACTGAGGAATAAAGGCGACACATAAGTGTTAAGCAGCTTGTCCAAAGCCTGAAGCAAAGCCACGACACAGGTGGTAACCTGGGGCCTCAGGCTAGACCCTGGGTCTGGAGCTAGACCGTGACACCACATGAGCGTAGAGTGTGCATGCCCCTGCTGTCTCCACTAAAGCAGTTATTGAAATGCTGCCTCAGCCCTTGTGAGTGACATCACCAGCTGACAGACCGCGGGTATATTCACCCAATGAGAATTCAGCAAGGCCAAGACCACACAGCAGTCGGATACCCAAAGTCATCTGTTTATACCAACAACACAAGACAGAAATGAAACAGTACTTGTAGAGGGTATAACATACTGTACAAAATATTTTTAAAATCATTACCTCTGGTCAATGGCAAAAAAATAGAAATTTTTAAATTTTTAACCAGTGCCAAGGGTAAGAAACCTAAATCAGGTTATGTAACAAAACCTAAATGGAGATTTAATCCTCACTGATTTCATATACTTTCTAGCTTTTGTTCCTCGTCCAGTAAATTTCAGAGCCAGAATCTGAATCCTCCTGTGACTGATCCCAAAGCTCAGGCATTTAACACTGCTTTTGAGAATTAATACCTCGGGATCAATTCAATAGAAGTAAAAAACTTCTGTATAAAGATATTTGTTAAAGCTCTACCTATAATTGCAGAAAAATGGCAAAAAATAGTAACAATAATAACAGCATTGGCCATAACTGAACACTCACTATGTTCCTAGGACACTGCGCTAAGAACTGTACATGTATCATTTCATTTTAATTGTATGTTGCAGAAATAAGCACAGTAACATATACATAATTTCACAATCCTATCTTGTGGAAATTATCAAATGTTTCTAGTTGTCCCTGAGACACAAGGTAAGATTATACTTCTGGTCCTCTTTGTTGGTGGGTGGGGACATGTAATTCTGTCTAGGTAGTTGTAAACAGGTGACATAGTATTGCTTTGTCAGCCTGAGTTCCTAAGTAACCAGAATAAGCAGAACCGCGCTTCCTATGACCAAATGCTTCATGGTGCCTTTATAACATGAGGAAGAAACAAACCTTTGTTCCTTAAGCCACTGAGACCCAGGAGTTGTTTGTTACACAACACACAGCCTATGCAGATTAATGCTTCTATAATATTCTCTAATTTTAACTCTGACAACATTCCCTCAGTGATTAGTATTGATTCCATTTCATAGATGTAGAAACTGAGGCTCAAGGAGATTAAATTACTAACTTTCCCAAGGTCAGGAGGTAGGCTAACTCCAAGACTGTAAATTTAATCATTACATTAAGAAAATGGTATACCCACTCCAAGGACTAATATGAAATCATTAAGATCAATAATTTTATTTTTTTTCTATTAACAATTTTTTTATTGATTATGCTATTACAGTTGTCCCGTTTCTCCCCCATCATTCCCCCCACCCTGCACACCCTCTCCCACCCACATTCCCCCCTTTAGTTCATGTCCATGGGTCATAAGTTCTTTAGCTTCTACATTTCCCATACTATTCTTCCCCTGCCCCTGTCTATTTTCTACCCACTATCTATGCTACTCATTCTCTGTACCTTCCCCCGCTCTCCTCCTCCCACGCCCCTGTTGCTAACCCTCCATATGATCTCCATTTCTGTGGTTCTGTTCCTGTTCTAGCTGTTTGCTTAGTTTGCTTTTGTTTTAGGTGTGGTTCTTAATAGCTGTGAGTTTGCTGTCTTTTCATTGTCATAGTTTTGATCTTCTTTTTCTTAGATAAGTCCCTTTAACATTTCATATAATAAGAGCTTGGTGATGATGAACTCCTTGAACTTGACCTTATCTGAGAAGCGCTTTATCTTCCCTTCCATTCTAAATGACAGCTTTGCTGGAAAGAGCAATTTTGGATGTAGGTCCCTGCTTTTCAAGATTTCAAATATTTCTTTCTAGCCCCTTCTTGCCTGTAAGGTCTCTTTTGAGAAATCAGCTGACAGTCTGATGGGAACTCCTTTGTAGGTGACTGTCCCCTTATCCCTTGCTGCTTCTAGAATTCTCTCCTTCATTTGAATCTTGGCTAATGTAATTACGATGTGCCTTGATGTGTTCCTACTTGGGCCCAACTTCTTTGGGACTCTCTGAGCTTCCTGGACGTCCTGGTAGTCTATTTCCTTTGCCAGATTGGGGAAGTTCTCCTTTATTATTTGTCCAAATAAGTTTTCTACTTGTTCCTCTTCTTCTTCCCCTTCTGGGACCCCTATAATTCAGATATTGGGCTGTTTAAAGATGTCCCGGAGGTTCCTAAGCCTCTCCTCATTTTTTTGAATTCTTGTTTCTTCCTCGTTTTCTGTTTGGTTGTTAGTTTCTTCCTTCTGGTCCACTCCATTGATTTGAGTCCCAGTTTTCCTTCCATCTCTATCGGTTCCCCATGCGTCTTCCTTCATTTCACGTATTGTAGCCTGCATTTTTTCATCTAATTTGTGAGCAAAATCAACCAATTCCGTGAGCATCCTGATCACCAGTGCTTTGAACTGTGCATCTGATAGGTTGGCTATCTCTTCATTGCTTAGAGGAATTGACTCCGGGGTTTTCATTTTTCCTCCGGTTTGAGCCATTTTTGGTGGGGTTTTTGTTTTGTTTTGGTTTGGTTTTAGTCTGGTTGCAGCTATTATGTATGAGGGGTGGAGCCTTAGGTGTTCCTCAGGGCGGGGCAGCCCAGTCGCTGGGTTGTGACGCTATAGGTGGGGGTGGGGTCCGAGAGGGAAAAATGGTGCCTGTTCCACTCTCTTCTGGACCCCGGTCCCTTCCGCCGCTTCCCCTTCACCTGGATTATCTGCGCACGCGCGCTCGTGCTGTTACGTAGTGAGGGGTGGAGCCTCAGGCGCTCCCCAGTGTGGGGCAGCCCAGTCGCTGGGTTGTGGCGCTGTATGTGGGGGCGGGGCCTGAGAGGGAACAATGGCACCTGCTCCGCTCTCTCCTGGATTCAGTCCCTTCTGCCACTTCCCCTCTGCCTGGACCGTCTGCGTGCGCGAATGTGGGACCCCCTGGTCAGCCAGCTGCCTTGTGCGTCCTCACTGGGTCTGCAGAGTTGCCCCCCGTGCCCGGGGTCCGCCAGCTGCCGCCTGTGGGCCTGAGGACTGCCAGCCACCGCCCGTGCACCTGGGAACTGCGAGCCGCTGCTACTTGCGTTCCTGGGTCCGCACCTCCACTTTTTCCTACTGCAGACTCTGCCCCTCTTACCGGTCTGGATGAATGGTTGTTGGACTTCCATACAGTTCAATTTTCTGTAAGTTCTGGTTGTTTTCTTGTTTCTAAATATTTGTTGTCCTTAATTTTGGTTGTGAGAGGAGGCACAGTGTGTCCGCCTACGCCTCCATCTTGGCCGGAAGTCCAAGATCAATAATTTTAAAGATAATGCAGAAATAGAGGGTGAATATGTATGATGAAATAATAAATGAAAGAAGCAGATTACCAAATAGTGGGAAAATTGTGTTTGCAATTCTATTTATACAGGGTTGGGCAAAAGTACATTTTTGGTTGTTCAGATGGAACATAATACAATAATTAATAAATAATGATACAAGAATAAACTCCGTTTTGCATATTCACAACTGTAAACCCACTTTTTGTGTCTGAAATGAACAAAACCAGAAAGGAAATATGAAAAGTAGAAATGGTTGTTGTGTTAGAACAGTGTGATTGTATGGGACTTGTCCAAAGTTTCTCCAGCATGATTTCATAACTTTCTCATTAATAAAACAAATCGATCTTCTTCTTCAAATGCTTTCATCTGCATGATGTCAAACACGTGGGTCAAAGGTGAAAAAGCGCCATCCATCAGCGCACGCACCTCTTGCCCAACGCCAGACATTTGGAAAGTCCGAATGAGGCAAATGACTGAGTTTTCCATGCTTCACTGAAGATTTTGGGGAGTGGGGAGGACAAATCTCTCCGAATGGCTTGTGAGCTTCATGGAGAAGCCGACTTAGGTAGGAATACTGTGGACAGCAATACCCTACTGAGGAAAAGTATGGGGGGGATTGGATGCAGTCTTCCAAGCAAATCAGATGAAAGGTGATTCTCTATTCAGCCACCTCAACCTCAGGTCCACTGGGGAGTGGACATTTAGCTGGTAACAGATGTTGGCATTTGTGGAGTAGGTACTATGTACCCAGGCCCTGTGGACTCCTTCACTGAACACAAAGAGCTCTGAGGATTGTTTTAAGCCACCCGAAGGAAATGATGCCCAGGTCAGTATTCATCATGACACAGAGCAGGTGCAGTCTCCCAACAGGCATGCCCATTGCTCCCTAGAGCAATGGAGTTCTTCTAAAAAAGCCATGCTGCTATGATGCCACCATCCCCACCCAGACCACACGAATGCCACCACTGGAGAGCTCCTAAGCCAAGTGGCAGGCAAGCTATAGGCTTGCTAGTGGCCTCTGACTTGCTCTTACAGCCAGCAAGCTCTACTGTAGGGACAAAGGCATCTCACAAGACCAACCCAGCTCTCCATAGCAAGGGTATTAACACGAGGCAGAGACTGGGCCGTAGGAGGAACAGAACTGGGGAAGCACACAGGGAGGAACTGAGATAAGGACTCTTCCCCAGTCACCTCCCAGCAGAGCACTGGACACACTCTTGCTTCTCGGGGCCGATGGGCAGCACTGACTGAGTTGGTGGGTTAGCAGTGTTGGATCCTGGAAGATCTTCCAGTTCCCAAGCTACCTTCCAGTCTCCAGGTTGGAAGGCTGGTCCAAGGATACCTTGTTCAAGAGTGTTGTCCTCAGGTCATTCCTATAGCATGGGGTGCCCTGGAGGGCAGGAAGCTTTGTCCAGGGTGGTGGTCTAAGACAGAGATGGCAAAGCAACAATGGAGAGAGGCGACCACAAAGTTCTGCAGATACGTGCAGGTATAATTGGTTGGGGCAGGAGTCTGCAAACTTTTCCTGTAAAAGAACTGCATAATACTGCAATACTTTCAGCTTTGAGGGCCAAATAGTCTTTGTCACAAGGACTCAACTTTCTTCTGTTGTGGCTTGAAATTGATCATAAACAATAGTAAACAAATGGGATGGCTATGTGCCAAAAAAAAAAACTTCTACAAACACAGGCAGCAGGCTGTATTTGGTTCACAGGCTGCAGTTTGCTGACCTTTGGGTCGGACCATCACATTCCTGAACTGGGTGGGGACAGGTCCCCATGCACCTCAAGAACAGTGTGCCACAGCCCTTGAATGGCTTCCTATACACAGCAGCTGACAACCGTAGTGGAGGGATTAGCTCAGGGGAGCAATGACGTTGGTCTCCAGCTGATGTCACCTTCACCCCCTCTGTGGCTTGTATAGACTTTTGCAGCTCCTGGATTCCAGGGACAGCCCGATAATGGGGAGATACAGGGATGACAAAGGGTCCAGCTCCAGGGCCCTGCCCCTCCTAACAACTCCTCTGCTTTCTGGGGAGAAACAGCCTCCTAAGGTGTGAGGAGACAGTGACTGTTTCAAGACAGAAAACACCGTCTGTGAAAATAAGAAACCTACTTCTTGACTCCATTGGTCCTTAAATAAATCCCCTTGCTCATGGAGAAGCAGATTTCTAACAAGGCCCAACCACTCCTGTACAGACCCTTTCTCCAGACGTGCCACACTGTCTGGCTTCAAAGCCTCTGCCCTGAGCTCCAGGCACACGTAGACAACTGTCTCCACTTGGGTGTCCCATGGAGACAACGGTCTCCACTTTCACTCGCCGTGGGCCCAGGTCTGTTCTTCCCCTAGTTTTCTTTCCATCATTAAAATGTCACCTTCAATTACACAACTGCTCAGACATAAATCCGAGGAATTCTTGCCTTCTCTTACCCTACACATCCAATCCATCAGCAAGTCTGATCAGTTCCACTAACATATTTTATCTCAAATCTTCTCTTCTGCCTTCTTCCCCACTACCACTTCTGGGGCTCAAGCCTGGCCACCACCCCTTGGATAGCTTCCAAAGTGCTCTTTTTGCTTTTTCTCCTGCTCCCTCCAGTCCATTCTCTACTCATCAGCTGGAGAGATTTTTTTTTTTAACAGAAAGGTGGGGGCACGTGCTTTATCCCACAAGCTCTGCTCATAATCCTCCCTTAACTTCTCGTGGCTCTTAGAATAAAGCCTGAGGTTCTTCTTGGGTCCACAAAGCCTGGGATAATCTGACTCCTGCCCACTTCTCCATCCCCATCCTGTAACACCCTCCCTGCTCACAGTGCTCTTTTCACACCAGTCTCCTTTCTGTTCTTTGGCTACGAAAAGGCCTCTCTAGCGTCCAGACCTATAGGTTTGCTGTTCCCTCTGCCTGGAATGCTCTTCCCCCAGTTTTTTGTTTGTTTGTTTGTTTGTTTGTTTTCATGGTTGGCTTATTCTCAGCCCTTGGGTCTTAGTTCAAATGCAACGGTCTCGTAGACGTTGCCATATCTACACCCCAGCTCAAGGTTACTGTCATATTGCCCCCTCTATTTTTTCACAGTCATTATTGTAGCCTGAAACAATTGTTTTGGAAGTACATTTACTTGTTTATCATTGTCTTCCCCACTAGAATTTGATCTCCAGGAAGACAGGAATCTTGTTTGTCTGCTCTGTTGTTGCCTCTATGAGTCCCTGGCAGAATCTGTGGTCAGTAAACACTTGTTGATTGATTGAATGAGTAACCTCACCCCAAAATACATGGGGGAAATCCAATAGTTTCCTCCCCTCCCCCTCCTTCCCACTTACTATTGGTCTTAGTGACTTGGTCCCCATTTCCAGCTCACAGGAAAAAAGAAGGAAGACTTTTGTGTGTGGGGGGGGCACATAACATGAAATCTACCCTCTCAACAATGTTCTCAGTATAGAGCAAGTATTGTTAACTCTAACCACAATGTGGTATAGTGGGTCTCTAGGACTTGTTCACCTTGCATACCTAATACTTTATGCATGTTGAACAACAAATCCCCATTTCACCACCCCACCCTGGAACCCCCATTCTGTTTTCTGCTTCTATGAGTTTGATTATATTACGTTCCATGTTTAAATGGAATTTCGAAGTATTTATTTTTCTGTAGCTGGCTTATTTTACCTAGCACTGTGTTCTCAAGATTATTTATGTTGTCACATATGGCAAGATTTAAGAAGGGGAGGATGGGGGTGGGTAAGTTGGGGGAGAGTAATAGAGGGAAATGAGGACAACTGTAATTGAACAACAATAAAAAAAGAAGAGACTCTTTTTAAAGTGTGCTGGGGGTCTACACAGACTTTGCCTCACAATCAACAGCAGGAGTTAGACAAGGGAGGGTGTGTGAGGATGTGGTTCTGCATTGGCCTTTTGTATCTTTTGCTTCAAGGAAATCCCTTGACCGTGAGTTTCAGTGTCCTTGCTCTGGGATGAGAGCAAGAAGAGATACCTCACCAGGTTATTGTCTGGACCAATGAGAGAACCCACATGAAGCTAACTTGGTATAAAAAAGGAACTCCAAAAACCTTGGGGCAGTGGTAGAGTTTTAGGGCACAGCTTTGGTGGGTGTGTTGACCAGTGTCATGTTGGAGGAGGACATCCAAAGACTTTCTAGAAGAATGTAAACTCCATGGAGCAGAAACTATGGTTTGTCCTTGTTGTCTACCCAAAGCCTGGAACAGTGCCTGGCACATAGCAGGTGCTCAAGATTCAAGGGGAATTCATTCGTAGAAGCCAAGTGTTGCTGCTTGTTGTTAGTTAAGAATGAGAGACACGGGAATCGAACAAATCAGTCTGGGTTAACACAGCTGCAATCCTTTGCTCTTCATTATAACTTTAAAACATAAATTCAAAAGAAAAGAAAGTGTAACTAGGTATGGTCAGGATGGTGATGAAATATCTTGACCCTGTTTGGGAGTTAACTACAGGATTCAGCACTTAAGAATCTTGTTCTTCTGGACTGCTATTTGGCCTCTTTCTCATCTCTCTCCTGTTTAGACTCAATATATTTCCCAGCAGCAAGCCTTCCATATTACTTTTCTACCATGCTTCACTTCCCCCAGACAGACTCTGGGATTAACTTGGGCAATCCATTCTCTTCAGATGAGGGAACTCTTCATTTGGTCTGATGAATGTGGAAACAAAAAGTAAATTATTCGCTCAGAATCAGTCACTCTTTGTCAACCATGGTGAGAATGCAGCAGGCTGGGCACAAACCTCCCCCTTCTCCTGCCCTGGTGCCTGGGGCTGATGGTAGAACAGGTTCCTCCAAAATTGTTCAGTCCCAGGAGTTGCCACTATTTTCCTAGGTCAGTTTCCAAAGCAAAACAATTCACTGTAGTCATTTGGGTGTCTAGACATAGCCAACCAGAGACTACTGTTGACTTGGGGCAGTGAGTCTGAGCCTTCAGGGTATGGATGAAATTGAAGAGGGAGGGAGCAGATTTTCAGAGACCCTCTAGTCCCAGCCCCAGCCTATGCAGCCCTCAGTTTGTCATGAGCCTCTGCCTATGATCCTTCTTCTATAAGAAAAACTTGCCCCCTCCTTTTTTGGGGGGGCATATTTGTCCCTTAAGATTTAGCGTAGGTACTTCTAAGAAGCCTTCCATGTCTCACTGAGTCAAGGTTCCTTCTCCCAACCCTTGTGCTGGTTTCTAACATAGCCCTTAATTCTCCTCTACTACATGGAGAGCTCTCCCATGTCAGGAACTTGTCTTATTCCTCTTTGATCAGCAGTGCTCAAAACAGGACATATCACATAGCAGGCATCAGTGATTGCTGGGGTTGAATAAATGAAGCCACTCTCTGTAGATCACATGGCCCTGAAGTGGTGAAGCCAGGTCTATGAGGCAGCTTTGGCAGTATAACAAACAATGCCCAAGGTCAAGTCTTCAAACAAGAGATATTTAGTTTATGCTCATGTGTACACTGGTGGTTGGCCGACAGCTGTGGTTCTACTCAGCTCTGCTCTACGTGTCTTCTCATTTGGGAGCCCAGGTAGAAGAAGCATTCCTTGTGTGAGAGACACCCCTTCTCAGGGCAGAGGGGAAGAGCAAGAGCCTGACACAAACCACGTATTTAAAGCTTTTGCTCAGACATCCTGTAGATTAAGTTTGCTCACATTACATTGGCCAAAGCAAGTAACATGTCCAAGCTCTAAGTCAGGGTGTCGGGTAGATGTGCTTCTCCATTAGAGAATATTTAAGTAGAATGTAACAGTCTACCACCCCAGAACTCCGTGCATCCCAAGGGGCCCATCTTTCCTTTGTACCTGTTTTCTAGCTTACAAGCCCCCTACTTAGGCTTAAACCTTAGGAGATAAGGAGGGGGAAGGATCCAGGTGTAGAGAGGGAGGATGATAATGAAGAATCATCGGGACACCTTTCTCAAAAAGCTGTATTTATCTCCCACCTTGAGGAAAAACTTGCAGTGTTTAACACCATCACAGCAAGATAGAACCATACATCTGCGACTGATTTCATGCATTTTGGGCAGTCCTATCACATTTCAAGAGAATCATAAATTCTCTTTCTCCTCTGGGAACCATGTCCTCAAAATACAATGCTCATAGAAATAATCATAGGAAGTACATGCAACATAAGCTCCATTCTCTTCCCAAGTCTACATTTATGAGCCCCCAAATATCAGGTGATGTAAGAAAGAGCTGTGTTGAGCTGGCACCTGGGTCTCAAGCCACGATCATGACAATTTCCACCAACTGATAGATGATAGGTCTCTCCAGGAACTCAGCCCTGGCTTTCCCTCTTCCCTGCCTGTTTATGGCCCATATAGCATCTGGGTGCCAGTTAGACTCCCCAAGGAGTAGGAAGGAGAAGATAGTCTGAGAGAAACGAATGCGTATTTGCAAACTAGACTCCAACTAGTGACAGGCAACATGAAAAAAAATCTGGAAATGTCACAATGGAATAAATGCCAGAATGGTAAAAGGAAAGAAATAACAAGAAGAGCAAAGTTATGAAAATTAGAAGTGTGTACACTAGGAACAATTGCAGTCAAAAGTAAATACTTAAAAAGACTAAAATAATTATCAAATATCTGATAAGATTCTCATAAAAATTAAATACAAATGTGGGCAAAAGTAGGTTTTCAGGCTTTAGTATGTGAAACACAGAGTTTATTTTGGTATTATTATTTATTAATTATTATATTATTTTCCATACAAACACCTGTAAACCTACTTTTGCCCACCCCTGCATATGAGATGTATAAAAGTAGACACAATATAGATATTTCAGAGAATTAAAAAGGTAATAAGAAACTGTTATGAACAACTTTATAGTAAACTTTAAAATGTAGATAAAATAAAGAAATAACCTGGATAGAATGCAAAACTTATCAAAAACAAAGCAGATAATATGAACAGTTCTATAACAATTAAAAAAACTGAATCAGTAGTTTAAAATGGTTTCATATAGAAAATACAGGGCTCAGAAGGTATACCCATGAGTTCTACCAATCATTTAATAAATATATCATTCCAAGATTATACAAATTATTTCAGATACTACAAAAATAGGGAGCACTTCTCAACCTGTGTTATGGGGCTAGTATCCTTTGATGCCTAAAGTCAACAAGGTCAACAAAAGAAAACAAAATGACTGTCTAATGTCATTCATAAACATAGATAAAAAATATCAAACGACTGATGAAATAATATCAATAGATATAACTTACCTTGTTAATGGATTAAAGGAGAAATAGCACATGATTGTCTCAGGATATACAGAAAAGCATTCAATAAAATTCAATATGCATTGATTTAAAATAGAATGCACTATTGCCAGTGAAAAATAAGAGGAAACTTCCTTAAACCAATGTAAGGTATTTACAATAGCAAATAGCATACTGAATAGTTTAAATTTTTTAAAATTCTCTTTAAAATAAGAAATAAGTCAAGGATGCTTGCTGTCACTACTTCCACTCAGCATTATACTCTAGTTCTAACCAGCTGAGAAATCCAAGAAAAAAATGACGACTCATAAAGATTGGAGAGGAGTAAGCAAAACTCCTCCTCCTTATTCATGAGCGTTCTGATTATCTATGAAGAATACTCAAAGGGACTTGCAGATTATGCAAATTAAGAAAGTTTCACAAAGTTGCTGCATACAAAGTCAATGTGTATATTGACAATTTCATTTCTATACACCAGATTCAATTGCAAAGGAAATGAAAAATAAACCTAACCAAAGATATGTAAGACATGAAATAAATTATGCAACTGTATTAAGAGATGTTGTATTAAGAAGAAGATGTAAATTAATGAATCTAAATAAGATTTTAAAATGGGAGAAATATACCTTATTCATGGATACATGGACTCAAGTGGCAACAATGTCTATGCAATAATATTCCTATTACAATTCCTAAAGGGCTTTTCATGGAACTTGATGAGTTGACTTTAAAATTCACATGAAAGAGCAAAGGAAACTATTGAAAAAAAGATTAGTGGGGGGATATTATAAAAATATAATAATTATGACAGTGTTCTTTTGTTGCAGGGGGAAATAAATGGAACAAATTGAAAAGCCCAGAAACAGACCCACAGATATTTGAAAACTTAGTATGTAAGAACTGATATTGCAGATAAGTGTATAAAGGAAAGTTCTTTCCTTAAATCTTAATGGGGGCCTTAGTAGTTTTATAGAAAAAAATAGTACATCGTAATCTTGTCTCAAATAATATGCAAAAATCAATGCTAGATATATTAATTATTTCATGTGAAAGTAGAAACTATAAAACTTTTAGATACATAATAGTAAATAATATCTTTACCATCTCAGAGTTTGAAAATATTTCTTAAGGAAGATCCAAAAGGACAAATCATAAAAAATAGATAAATTCCATTTCGTTGAAATTATGTGTTTTTTTTTTTTTTTTGTTCATTATGAGAGCCCATTAAAGAAAGGGAGACAACCACCAATTGGGAAAGGCTAAAAGGTTAGTAGTCAGTCTATAGAAGTACTCCCTCCAAAATCCTAAAAAATAAGAATAAAAACCAGAAGGAGTTAGTCACCTGGCAGATGTGGAAGTAAAAACAACCAACATCAAAAAACAGGCACTCAACTTCATAAGAAATCAGAAAAAAAATATGGCTAAGTAAGACCATAGTGAAGTACACTACACCCACAAGACTGTCAAAAGTTGAAGCTAATTTTTAAAAAGATAATTGACTAAATCAAAATTAAAAACAATGTAGTATGGGTATTTTAGCCCCATATAAATAAAGTATGATAAATTAACACAGAGAATGAGAGACGAGAAATAAAATACAGTGCTTATATTAGTTTGCTAGGGCTGGTGTAACTAAGTACCACAAAGTTGGCACCTTAAACAACATCAATGTATTGTCTCATAGTTCAGGAGGCTGGACATCTGAGACCAAGGTATCATCAGGAGTGATTCCACCTAAGAGCTTTGAGGAAGAAGCTTTTTCATGCTTCTCTCCAGGGCAGTCACTCAGTTTTGTGGTTTCCTTGGCATAAGAATGCATTCCTTGGCATTCTTTGGTAATCCTAGACATTCTTTGGCATCTTATTTCTACCTTCACATGCTGAGGTAGTGGGAGTTAAAAACAATATGAATTGGAGGAGCACAATTCAATTTATAAGTCTGCCCTTTGGACCCCCCCAAATTCATGTCATTACATTTGAAATATTTTCCCCCATCCCAATGTTCCCAAAAGTCTTAACTGATTCCAGCATGTACATACAATAGCTCATTGAAATATTGTCTAAATCAGGTGTGGGTCAGGCTTGGGGTTTGATTCATCTTGGGACAAATGTCCTCTCCCTCTATGACTCTATTATCTGCTTCTAGACTACAATGGTGTCACAGGTGCAGGCTGGACATTTCCATTCCAAAAGGGAGAAATTGAAAGAAAAAAAGGGAGGTTATGGGTCCCAAGCAAGTCTAAAATCTAGCAGACCAAATTCCACTAAATTTTATAAATGGATAATAATCAGTAGTCCTCTTTATCTTGATGCTTTGCCCTCCAGGCCCACCCTCTGCCCTAGGTGGTAGTTCTTCCCCTGCTCTCTGGGTCTGGTGGTGGCAGTGGCACTCTCTCTGGCCTTGTCATCTGTGGCTCTGCCCTCAAAGTCATTCTTTTTTTTTTTTTTTCATTTCATCCCTTTGCTGTTCTTTTCGGTCCAGGTCGGCAATGTTTCTCTTGGTATAAAATTTTCAAAACTCTTTTTGGCTTTCCATGCAATTTATAAGAGACTAAACTAGTAGACAAGAGTGTCCTCCATGTATCTTTCCTGCACAACTGCATCTCTGTTTCTTGATTTTGCTGAGAGAATTGATTGAATCCTTGAGTTACATGCCTAGTTTCTTTAGCAAATGTTGTTCAGCCACAGCCCTGGCCCCATGTCCAGAGCATACTGATTGGATAGGCTGAGACTTTTCCAAACCGTCAAGTTCTGGGTTTTTTTTTTTTGTTGTTTGTTTGTTCTTTTTTTTTTTTTTTTTTTTTTTTTTTTTGCTTAGTAGTCTCTTCTTCAACTTATTTTTTGCCTCTCAGAGCAAGGAGACACCGTACTACACCTTCACCATTTTGCTTTGAAATCTCTTTAGCTAAATATCCAGGTTCATTGCTTGCCAGGACTGCTCTCTATCCAACAATTCAGCTAACTCCTTTACCACTTTATCACAAGGACCACCTTCCTTCAGTTCCCCATAGCATTTGGAATAATATTCCAATAACATTTCCTCATTTCTGTACAAGGTCTCATTTAAAACATCTTTAACATTCAAAATTTTAATGAAATTCTATTCATGATTACATAGGTGTTCTTTAAGATAATAGAATCTTTCTTTACAGCTTTCTTCTTTTCTTTTTGTGTTCTTACCAGAATATCCTTTAACATCCATATTTCTACCAACAGTGTCTTTAAGGTAATGCCGGCTTTACCACAATGTTGAAAGGGCCACACTTTATACCTTACTTAAATTGTGCTTAATAAATTAAAGAAGCATATTGTAAATCCCAGGGAAACCACTAAAAACATTAAAACATTGAAGTATAGTTAATAAAAAGTGGAAATAAAGTGTAATACTAAAAAAGGTAGAGACAGAGAACTCAATATAAAATAAGGTAGGAAAGGAGAAAAAGAAATGAATAACAGATGGGGCAAACAGAAAAAAATTACAAGATGATAAATTTGAACACAGCCATGTTGATAACTACATTTTATTACATTTAATTAAGTATAAATAGTCTAAGCAGTCCAATTATAAGACAGAGATTGTCAGACTGAATTTAAAAAGCAAAGCCCAAATAACACTGGCAAAGTGGAGGAGTGGGAGGTCCTAGCTCTTGCTCCCCCACAAAACACCAATTTAATAGCCATTCACAGAAGAAAATGTTTTTATGAGAGATCTGGAATCCAGGTAAGAGATTACAGCACACTAGTGGACCACAGAAATGAGAAAAGATGCATCAAATATTGTAAGAATAGCTTTATCCCACCCACATCACCCTCTCCTAACTTGGCACAACATAACCCCAAAAGTTCTCCCATAGGAAAAAGAGATAGTGAGCCTTCTTGTAGACCCCAGCAACAGTCCCACCCACCTGTAGACCCTGATGCTAAACCTACCACATGATGGGCTCAGCCACCTGGCCCACCCTCAAGCTCTGGCTAGGCTGACTGGAGAAGCAAGGGCTTTTGCTGCTGAAACCAGTCTGTAAAGACTAGAAGTAGTAACTGCTTCTTCCAAGATAACCTGTGGGTTATCAGCAGGGAAGGGGAGAGGGAGTCAGGGGAAAGGTACAGGGAATAAGTAGCACAAATGGTAGGTAGAAAATAGACAGGGGGAGGAAGAATAGTATAGGGAATGTAGAAGCCAAAGAACTCATATGTATGACCCATGGACATATACTAAAGGGAGGAATGTGGGTGGGAGGGGGTGTGCAGGGTGGAGGGGAATAAAGGGGGGAAATGGGATAACTGTAATAGCATAATCAATAAAATATATTTTTAAAATCCCTAAAATATTAAGAATAACTATAGCTGCAAAAATTTGTTAATGGATACACTATATGAAAAGAAGTGAATTATGATATAAAGTGTGAAGATGTGAAGTGTAGAATTTTTGTATATAATTGAAAATTTTTATATGTGATCATTATCAGCTTAAAACAGATTGCTGTAAGTATAAGAAGTTTTATGCAAGTTCTATAACCACAAAGAAACAACCTATAGTAGATACCAAAAGTATTAATGAAGAGGAAACAACCACAGTATATTAATACAATAAAATTACATCATAAAGAAAGGCAGCAAGAGGGAAACAAAAGAATTATGAAATGAACAGAAAACAATGAACAAAATGGCAATAGTTAGTCCTTAGCTATCAATAATTACTTTAAATTTAGTTGAATTAAGCCATTTAATAGATATAGAGTGGCTGAATGGATTTCAAAAGAAAGGTCCAACTACATGCTGTCTCCAAGAGATTCACTTTAGATTTAAGAATACACATAGCAGATAGTAGAGAGATAGAAAAAAGATATTCCATGAAAATGGTAACCAAAAGAGAGCAGGTATGCTACACTTATATAAGACAAAATAGACTTTAAGTCAAAAACTGTCACAAGAGACAAAGAAGGTCTTTACATAATGATAGGAAAATCAATTCAACAGGAAGTCAAAACCCTACAGTTATTTATGCACATAGCATCAGTGTGCCTGAACATATAAAGCAAACATTGATAGATCTGAAGGAAGAAATAGACAGCAGTACAATAGTAGTAGAAGACTTCAATAGCCCACTTTTAATAATGGTTATATCACCCAGACAGAAAATCAATAAGAAAATGGTAGGGTTGAACAATACTGTAGGCCAAAGGGACCTAAAAGATATAACCAAACAGAATATTTAACCCAACAGCAGCAGTATATACATTCTTCTTAAATGCTCACAGAAAATTCTCCAGAATAGATCACATGCTAGGTCACAAAAGAAGTCTTAGCCAATTTAAGTACACTGGGAGCATTCCAAGTCTTTCTCAACCACAGTGGAATAAAACTAGAAACCAAAAAAAAAAAAGGAAAATTGGGAAACTCACAAATACATGGAAATTAAACAACATGCTCTTGAACAAGCATTGAATCAAAAAAGAAATAGAAAGAGAAATTGGAAAATGTCTTGATGTGGAGAAGGGGGAACACTTTTGCACTGTTGGTGGGAATGCAGACTCATGCAGCCACCGTGGAGAGCAAAAAATTAAAAATGGATCTGCCTTTTGCACCAGCAATTCCACTTCTGGGAATATATCCAAAGGAACATAACCACCCCTATGTGCACTGCAGCATTATTTATGATCACCAAGATATGGAAGCAGTCCAAGTTTCCATCAATAGATGAGTGGATAAACAACTATGGGACATTTACACAGTGAAATTCTACTCAGCCATAAAAAAGAAGAAAATTTTACCCTTTACAACAGTATGGATGGGCCTGGAGAACATTATGCAAAGTGAAATAAGCCAGTCAGAGAAAGACAAATACCATATGATTTCACTCATATGTGGAATCTAATGAACAAACCGAACTAACAAGCAAAACAGAGAGAGACTCCTAGATGGAGAAGACATGACAGCTAGTGGGGCAGCTGGTTAGAGGGTGGAATAATTGAGCAAAAGGAAAAAGGACTCATGGACATGGACAATGGTATTATTGCTGGAGGGGAGAGGATTATAAGGGGACTAAATGGTAATGGAAAAAATACAATAAAGATTAATGATAGATAGATAGATAGATAGATAGATAGATAAAAATATCTTGAGACAAAAAGAAATGAAACTCAAGATACCAAAACTTATGGGGTACAAAGACAACAGTGCTAAGAAAGAAATTCAGAGCAATTCATATCTACATTTGAAAAGAAGAAAGATCTTGAGTCAACCTAACATGACACCTCAAGGAACTAGAAAAATAAGACAAACTAAGCTCAACATTATCAAAAGGAAGGAAATAATTTAAGATTTGAGCTGCAATAAATAAAATAAAGAAAAGAAAAACAATAGAAAAAATCAATGAAAGTAAGAGTTGGTTTTTTGAAAATATAAACAAATCAACTAATTTTAGCTGGACTAAGTACAAAAAGAGAGAACACTCAAAATCAGAAATGAACGGAGATGGTAACAGATACCACAGAAATGCAGAAGGAATGAAGATACTACTGTGAACAATTATATGCCAACAAATTGGATAACCTAGAAGTAATGGGTTGGATAAATTCCTAGAAATGTACAACATATTAAGATTGAATCAAGAGGAAATAGAAATCCTGAACACAGCAAAGTAAGAGGATTGAATCAGTAATTAAAAACCTCTCAGTAAAGAAAAGCCAAGACCAGTTGGTTTCATAGGTTAATTCTACTCTGCATTTAAAGAAGAATTAATACAAATCCTCCTTTAAACTCTTCTGAAAATAGAAGATGGAGTACTTCCAAACTCATCTTATGAGGCTTTGATAAAACCAGAAAGATAGATCACAGAAAATGAAAACCGCAGGCCAATGTGTATGATGAACAGAGTTGCAAAAATCATCAACAAAATATCCACCAACCAAATTCAATAACACTTGAGAAAGATCATACACCATGACAAAAATTATAATACACCATGACCAGGGATTTATCTCTGGGATGCAAGGATAGTTCAACATACACAACTCAATCAGAATGACACATCAGATTAACAGAATAAAGGATAAAAATCACATGATCTGGAAAGGCATGGGGGAAACTTAAATGCATATTACAAAGTGAAAAAAGGCAATTTGAATAGACTTTGTATTATATAATTCCAACTATATGACATTCTGGAAAACACAAAACTATGGAGACAGCCAAATGGTTGATAGTTTCCAGGGAATGGGAGAGGGGATAAATAGGCAGAGCATGGAGGCAGTGAAAATACTTTACATGGTATTATAATGATACTTACATGTCACTAGATATCTGTCCAAACCCACAGAACATATAACACTAAGAATGAACCCCTGTGTAAACCATGGATGTTGGGTGAGTTTGATGTGTCAGTGTGCTGTCCTGGTGCTGCATGTGGAGAACAGGGCAGGCTGTGTATGTGCGGGGGCAGGGAAGATAGCATTGCAAATATCGGTACCTTCCTTTCAATATTGCTGTGAACCTAAAACTACTCTAAAATTTGTTATTAAAAATACAACTACTGCTAAAAGTAATAATGAATCAGCATTGATGGAACTTAATGACAAACTGACTGGATGTCAGAGGTGAAGGAGACAAAGCGGTCCAGAGTGACTCCAGGTTTCTATCTCTGACGGTCGCTGGGGCCATTCATCAAGGTCATCTACGATACCTCCTGTAATCCTGTGATTGACTCCATTCTTGAGATGGCCTGGGCTTTGCATTTGGTAATAACTAAACTCTGCCTTATCTTTAAAGGCATGAAACCTGACCAAGCATTGCAGACAAAAGGAGACAAAGAGAATGAAGTGAAAAGGTACAGCTACTGATGAATCCTTAAGGGAGAGAAGAGACTGAATGACAAGTTACTAAATACAATAGAGTAGTCATTATCTGGGTCATGGCTGAACAAACAGGAAACACTCTGACTTTAGACGTGTCAGGGTTCATCTGTGCACCCTCCTGCTTGCTTATGGGAATGAATATACTGCTGCAGGGTGACCAGAAAGGTAGTTTTGAAGCTGGGGCTTAGATTAAATCATATGCACAAGCTTTCACAGCTGGTAAACGTCAGGGAGAAGATTCTAATAATATCTAACACATCCTGAACACTTTTTAAGTATCAAAAACTGTTCTCAGTTCATAACATGTATGCATTTACGTAAGAAACCTCCTAGCTCTGTGGTTCCCACTTTACAGACAAGAAAACTGAGGCCCATGAAGGCTGAATAACCTATCCAAGATAGCACACGGGGAAGCTAGGAATCAGACCCCAGCAACATGGCACCAAGTCTTGCTCTCTTGGCCACTACTCAATACCCCAGGTCTGTTTGTCCAACTCCAGAGACTGATCCAGTCAATGGGCTGTAACCATCGAGCCATCCTACCCCGACATGGGAAGAAATCCAGGCATAAGGGGAGATGGTGAAGCCAGTCCAGATTCAGGGTAGCAAGAGGCTAGGGAAGTGAGATGGATCTGTGAAGGCCTCTGAATCCAGGGGGCCTGGGATGGGGTGGGGGCAGGCGCAGGATCAATACACAAAGACCACTCTGTACAGAGGCAGGCGAGGGATTAAGGGGTTGAAAATTTCCATTGAGGCTGCAGCAAAGGTGCATTGATAAGAGGAGGTAAGAGACTAGGGATGCTGGAGTTTGTTGAGATTATAATAGGGAACTGTACAAGAATCGGGCTCTTTGGGTCTTGTGAAATTAATTTTATTTTTATGTCTTAAGTTTGTGCAAGGATGTTATTTCTCAGTTGAATTCCTTTGACTACTTCTATCTCCAAATTACACTCTCATCTTCCTCCTGTAGCTGTGCATTCATTCTCACGTGTAAATAAGGACTGCAAGCCAACAAGCCTTGTTTCCTGTAGGCTAAACATGTTGTCTGCGTGTTGGCCATGACCCAGAAAAAGAGCTCTTTCTGAGTCTGGAAACCTGTGTTAAGTCAGACCATCAGTCACTGGTTTTGCTTTTTCTTTCTTTAAAAAAAAAAAAAAAAAAAAAAACTTTTATTGACCATAACTCTTTCTCTAGGGTCTCACTTTTTTTTTTTATTAACTGTAGAAATTCAGTGACTACCAAAGTTTAAAAGTACGTGGAGCACTAACCTTTGCTTCCTGCCTTTGGCCTCAGCTAACAGGCTCCATCTAAACTTCAGTGCCCTTGGGCAAAGCTAAGGCCTGTGTAAGACTCTGCTTTCCTGGGAGGCTCTTTCTGATGGAAGCAGCCTCAGGAACAAGCAGAGGGGAAGGAGCTGGAGACGCACGTGTACTGAGCCCTAACTTCGTACCCTGCTGACACTGGGCAGTCTCCAACTTAATACTTACATTTGCTAGGTATTGGCCTCCATGCTAAGTGCTTTACGAAAACCACAGTGGTCTTTAAAAATACAAAATTAGGCCTGCCACCTTCCTGCTAAAAATCACTCAAGGGTTTCTTATTGCTCTTAGGATGGCATTCAAAATGAAGTTCTTACCAAGGTCTACAAGGCTCCCTGTGGTCTGGTCCCTGACTAAATCTGTAGCCTCACTGCATCACCCCTCTTTCTTCGCCTCCTAACTTACCTCTGGTATTCATCCTCCAGATGCCATAGTATAAGGCAGGGAGGGGAGTGCAGTGGTTTCAGGTTACACTCCCCTTCCTCCCATATATTTTGGCTTTCGAGCTGATACCTGGGTTCAAATCCCTGCTCTGGGCTTGGTTGGCCTAGTTTGGATCATGTGTCCATCATTAAGCCAATCACTGGCCAAGGCATTGGAACACTCAGTGCTGCCCCTGGGCTCAAGAGTAAAATCAACTTTACTGGAAGCAGGTTGGGCTGAGAGTGGGGACGACAGGATTCGCCACAACAGATCGGGAAGTGTTGTCCAAGAAAGGAGAGCAGATGCAGGAATAACAAATGTCCTCTTCATTGTCATGCCATGTTTTGCAGACTGTGGTCATTGTGCTCCTCCTCCAGGATACTTGTCTTATTCACGTACCACATGCGTTCTTAATTAATTAATATTTTCAGAACTCCCTTTTTGTACTTAGAACTTTATTTTAAACCAAATTTATTTATATCACCCCTTTAAATGAAAAACCAATATTACTTGCCATAAATAGGAAGTAATCTTAATTTTTTTACAGTAAAAACAAAACATTATTAAATTCCAGCTAGAGACTGTGTCCTGCTAAAAATGCTCGAGATTGTGGCCTTGTTCTCTCTTTGTTAAAAAGAGAGATTATCAAGTGTTAGAGAGGTGTAAAGCCGTGCTAGCACCAAACAGAGCCTTTCTCCCAGATGTAATCAGAAGGCCTAAGAAAGAATTGAAAAGGAAATTACTTTCTCACTATGTAATTCACTGTGATGTGCGGCCATATCCATATAGCATGGGAAAGTCATTTTCCATGCCACTTGCAATCACCTAGTATACCACTAGCGCTACTTGCCCGACACTTAAAGGACCACTGTCTAAGAGTGTTTGAAGTTGGTCAAATTTGTGGCATGAATGGCCAAAGACAGTAGGACTGAGGACAAGTGGTTATTAGAGAGGGGGGGGGCGGTAAAAGAGCCAGCAGATTTTATCAATAGAATATCACCTCTTTGTCTAATCGGTTCTTTCTGATGAGATAGCTATAAAAGGAATTAGCTCAAGTTATCTTGCGTCTCTCCTTGCTCCCCACCAAGCTGTCCCTGCTCTATGTCAAACATTCTCCTTCCATGCTGGTGTCCACAGGGCCTTCCCAGTGGATGCCCAGCCAGAAACTTGGCCTCCATCCTTGACACCTCCTGTTCATTCATCCCCTTCACCTCAATTTCTCTGGCATATTCAGTCATTTTCACCTCCTAAATATGTTCGCAAATCTGTCCATTTATGTTCCCTTCCGGTGCAATCACTGTAGTTCACGGCACCATCATCTCTCTTCTGGACTACAGCAACTTCCTCCTATCAATTTTGTTTCCCCTTTTGCCCTGGTTCCCCAACCTACCGTCCACCAATCATCCAGAGTGACCTTTTTAGAAACCGGTTTGGAACACTCACTCTTCTGCAGTAAGACTTCAATGGTTTGTTGAGGGTAGAATAAAAACTACAGCAAGTCTGAACTGACTGTGTCATCTCAACCTGCCCCCATCTCACATCTTACTTCATGCCACTCACCTCTTCCATCCCTGCTCTGGGGACCTCTCATTCTTCCCAGCACCCTGGATCAGGTGGCTCCCTGTCCCAGGAGCCATCCGCCCCACTCTCTGCCCCTGCTCCTTCTCCGTAATCCTGCAGTAATGCCTTCCCTGGTCCCCAAAAAAAAGTATATATCCTCCTTTTGGGCCCCATGCTTTGCCTCTGTAGCTCATTTCACTGTTTAAATTATATACATTTGTGTGTGTGTGTGTGTGTGTGTGTGTGTGTGTGTGTTTGCTTAATGCTCCATCAGAATAAAAGCTTCGTAAGAAGAGGGAACAATTCTGTCTTTCTTATTCACTGATATATCCCCAACAATTAGCCCAAAGCCTGGCACTCATGCATGTTTGTTAAAAAGCATAAATAAATGCTTTCCATAAAGCAAATAATGTTTTTAATGTCGAAAATTGACTAAAAGAGAAATGTGTTGCGTTAGAAGAGGAGAATTTGTAGGTTAAGCATTAAGTCTATTGACTATATTGGGTAAGAGGTTTGGTTGTGGAAAAGATGTAATTATGTAGCTAAATGTGTTTAGGGATGATTTGTGTTTTATGTTTAGTTTGTGGGAAATAAAAAAAAATGTACCAACTTGAGGGATTCAAGAAAGGCTGGAGAGTTAAGGCATTTGACAAAACAGGCAGGATAACTCAGAGGATGCTAAGTGTCCATCTTCTTGAGACCACAGGAGTGATGTAAATCATGGTCATGGCTGATACAGGAGGAAAGAGGGTCCTGCAAAGGCTAAATCATATGGCTGCCGCTTCCCTTGCTCTGCTCCTCTTACTGAGGACTCCACAAATGGAAAACTTGCCTGCATATGGGGCTGTTACAACACAGAATCAAGCTAGCTACACTTCGGAGAGTACTTGGGTAAAAAGAGAAGAGGTTTGGGGAGGGGCTAAAATGTTGCATCATGTGGGATGACACTTAGGGATGATGTTAAAAAGGATATACTGAGCCTGGGTGTCTGAGAGCATCTTGAGTGAGGTACCTTCCTGCATGTTTCTCCTGCAAGCACGTGGCAGCCAGTGTTAATTAAGGATTGGTGAAGCCACATTTCTTCCCCTGCCCTTCTCCCCACCACTGCTGCTTGGGAGGGAACTCCACAGGGAGCAGAGCAAAGAAAGGTCAATAGTCTCCACCAGATTTTAGATGAAGTATCTTCTTCCCATTAGACTGATAAGGCCAATAGGGTTGGGAGACAAGAAAGGTCGACAGGATGGGCTCTGATGTGATCAGCGCACACATGCACAGTGCATGTGCAGTCAGCATACAATCCCCAGAACTTAGAACATAGCTCTCTGTGAGGGCGTCTGTTGAGAGCGTCGACTAAAGACTAAGTCTGACCGTCAGCCCAAGGGGTAAACCTTGGTGTGCTGGAGCCAGCTCATACCAGCTTCTAAGAGCCAATGGTTAAATTTCCTGAAATTTCATGAGCCAGTGCTTAAGCACAGACATTATTAAAAATTTCATTTTTGAGCCTACAATTAAAATTAATTTTATTAAAACCAAGATAACATACTCGAAACTTGTCACTACCTGATTATTTGACTGTGCTGTACTACTATCTATGCTCTTGGTTAGGTGCTTCCTTGGTATCCGCAGGGCTGAAATAGTGGGTAAGCTGCGCCTCTGTGCATGTCTTCCCAACTCAGTGACATCATGTTGGCGGCTGGAAATTGGCCGAGATGGGTATGTTTCTACCACGGAAATCAAAAGTGCTACAAATCAGGGCTGGATTTATTGTTTTGTTGACTGTCTAGACTTGAGAGAGTGATGGAGAAAATGTTACTGATGCAAATTAAACTTAAAAGCCTGTCCTGTCTGCAAATGTTACATTGTGAATGGCACAAAAATTGAGGAAATATTCTTCCAGTACTTGAAAACTATTATCCGGCTCAGCAAAGCAGTTGCTCATATCACTGACGAGCAAGTGGAGTTTCGACCTGCCTTTGTTGTCTCGCTTTTATTTTACTTGTTAACGTTAAAGAAAAGATCAGCCAACATTGATGTCAAAGCTGCACTCATTCACTAACTGCTTCCTTCGGTTGGCTAGAGATACAAGTGTTCAGCAAAACTCAATGAAAATGCTCTGTGAGATCAACGGACAACATGGAGTTTATAATAGCGGTGTTGCATGTTTTATTTGCAAATTGTGGGCTACACAGCCTATCGGTGAAGTTTTAACAAACGCATGGACATGGTACAAGACGTATATATATCTTTTCAAGAGCTGGTTGTTAAACATGGACCAGCACACCACTTGGTACCAAAGCAGGGGACGGAGCAAAAGAGGTCATTGGGTTCTAATCAAGTGATAGTCTGGCAGAAAGAAATGCTAGTGGAAGGAAGCTGAACTTCACGAAGCCTTGAGCGGACCTAACTAACAGAGGGGAATTTCCCTGTTTATCCAATCCCGCACAAGTGAGAGGACACACAGAGACTGTGAGCAACAAGCATCAGAGAGTCTGCCATTCTCTAGATCAGTTTCTCAATCTTGGCACCATTTCAGAGCAGGAAATTTTAGCTACGGGGAGCTGTCCTTTGCATTGCAGATGTTTGGCAGCATCCCTGACCACTGCCCCCTACATGCCAGTAGCACGTCTGCAGTTGAGACAACCAAAAATATCTGCAGACACTGGCCCTTGACCTGGGGGGTAAACTTGCCCCTGGTTGCAAATCACTAGCTGAGATGAAATATCATTTCAACTCCATTCAACTCAACGAATAGCCATTATTACCTGCTATGAGCCAGGCACTGTGGCAAGGACTTGGGATCCACAGCAAACAAAACAGACAAAGAGGCCTGCTTTCATGGAGCTGCCTGTCTGCATGCCTTTGGTGACCACTGAGCTGATTGTCCCCAATAGTCTGTGAGCTCCTTGAAAGCAGAAATTGGGTCTTATTCATCCCAGGGTCTCTAGCCTGTCACAGCACAAGGCCTAGCAACAAGGTCCTCAGCTGATGCTGAACTGGAGTGATGTGAACACTTTGGCTGGTTAAATGCACCAACCACCTCCACAGCCCCCGCCCCACATCCACCACTGATTCAGCCACGCTGGTCTGTTCGGTTCCCCAATGTCCTCATGCCTTCTTTCTCTTTGAGATCTTCCTTAATGTTGTTCCCTGGGTGTGTTTTCTTTTGATACACGGCAAATCACTAAAAAGATAGCAATTTAAAACATGATTTCTGTAGGTCAAAAGTGCCTGGGTTCTCTGCTCAGGTTCTCCCAAGTCTGAAATTAAGGTGTCAGCTGACTACATTCTCACGGGGAGTTCAGGGGTCTTCTTCCAAGCTCACTCAGGCTATTAGCAGAATTCCATTCCTAGCCAACTGTCCAGGCAGCGGTGAAGGGGGGGTAGTTGCTCAGGTCTGAGAACCCATTCTCCTGTCCTTGTCTCACGGACAAATCCATCTTCAAAGCCAGCAACTGAGAACTTCTCACACTCAAATCCCCATCATGCTTCCAAGCTCTCTGTCTTTCTCTCTTTCTCCAGGAAGGGCCTTGTCCCTTTTCAGGGCTCACGTGATTACATCAGGCTTTCTGAGGATAATCTTTCTTTCTTAGTTAACTGTGCCACAGAACATAACCAGATTATGGAATCGATTAGAACACTGAGGGAATTAGACTAGTTGTGGGTCTTTGAAGACCATCTGACAACGCTGCCCACCACACTTGGACTCCCCATCCTCCCTAACTCCATGACAACTTCACTACCCCAGCTCTCTTGTCCTTTAGATCTCAGCTTAGGCATCGCTGTTTAATAACGATAGTAGTTTACTTTTATTATTTCTAAAGGCCATGAACTACGCATCATACATGGTATTGCATTTACTTTTCACAACCATATGAAGTAGATGTTATTTATTCTTTATTCTTTATTCTTTGCACTTAGACTTCCCTGTGCCTGACACCAGTGATGAGATAAAGCTACCTCGTCTGCCTCCTACCATGATGCACTGAGGACACATTACTTTCGTGGCTTTCCTGTCTTGCCAGATATGCCCAAATTGAGGGCTCACGCTACAAAATAACTAGCCTGTACTCTTCAAACATGTCAAGACAAGAGAAAAGCTGAGCAACTATTACCGATTAGAGACATGACAACTAAATGGAACATGTGATCCTGGATGAGATGCTGGACCAGAAAAACACAGTTTTGTTTTGTTTTGTTTTTTAAGTACAAAGGGCATTATTGGTATCACTGTTAAAATGTTAATAAGGTCTACAGACCAGATGATAGTATTACGTTAATTTGCTGATTTTGCTATTTATACTGTGGCTGGGTAAAGAAAACGTCCTTGCTCTCAGAACATACACACTGAAGTATTTAAAAAGAAAGGGGCATCGTAGCACCTTGTTGTCAAATGCTTTAGAAGATAAATGATAGTATAAATAGCTGAAGCAAAGGTGGTAAAACGTTAACAGTTAGGGGACCTGAGCGAAAAGTCCATTGGTGTTCTTTGTACTGTTCTTGAAATTATTTCAACATGAAATTCACCCAAAAAAGAAAATATAATAAATCCTTTACTCTGCTTCACTCTTCTACATGACCCTCACCACTACTAGTTATGATACGTATTTATTTGAAGTAGGTATTGTTGTTATTCTTTGCCATTACAACTCCCTCTACTTGGAATGTTCTCTTCCCCCAGGTGTCTGCGTATTATCCCCTCACCTTCCCTGGTCTCCACTCAGATGTCAGCAATGGCCGTGGCCACATTCATTTCTTGCCTCACTAGACTGCAAATCCCACAACAGCAGGGTCATGGTTCTGTTCACTGCTGACCCTCATCTCCTCCGATGGCCCTTGGCACATCAAAGGTCTGCAGTACTTATGTGCTGAAAGAAGCATATCCATTTCAGGGAAGACACTTAGGAAAGACTGTAGGTTTTGAATCCAGGCAAGATGCTTCTAGAACTACTACTAACTACTATGTTCTACTAGCTCTGTTCTTCCAGGAAGACCCTGGCCTCTGTGGGCTCCATTCCCTCCGCCCCGTGAGGGTGCGGCTGGACCTTGTAACTCATTGCTAATGAGTAAAACACGGCAACAGCGGTGGGATGCCACTTCCACGATGAGGTCAGTTACAGGTAGACTGTGAACTTTCATTTTGCTAGTTGACCCTTGCTGGCACTTTCTCTCTTGCCTCTCTGCTCGCCTGTCACCATGCTGCGAGATGTTCAATGGAGAGGCCCATGTGGCCAGGAACCAAGGAGGGCCTCCAGTCAGGAGTCTGCAAGGAATTGAATCTCGCTAACAAACACGTAAGTAGTCGTTTGAAAGTGGAGCCTCCCCAGTGGAGCCTTCTGATGAGACTTCAGCCCCAGCAGACATCTGGATTGCAGCCTGCAGGAGACCTGAAACAGGGGACCTTGCTAAGCCGTGTGCACGTCCTTGGCCCGCAGAAATTGAGATTGTAAATATTTGAAGCCCCTGTGTTTTGGAGTAATCTGTTACACAGCAGTACATAGCTAGTACTACAACCCCCTGTATCTCACAGCCATGGCTTACTACTACAAAAACATTTTGTACTATATTTATATCTTTCACCCTCCCCATGACCCACACTATAAGCTCTTCAGGGACACGAACTATGATTTGTTTGCTATTTTATCTACGGTTCACAACACAGTGCCTGTTTCATAGCTGGAGCTCAAAATAGGACTTAAAAATTATCGGGAAGTACCTGATTAGGTATAAATTGTAGCTGGGTTTTATATATCAACCTATGAATTTGGCCAGATCTAAGGACACTGATTGCGTTCTTGAATTTGCAGACCTCACAAGCAGAGCCTGAACTGTGAACACTTTACCATAGCTCTGTCCCCCATGAGGTCCCATCTGGATGGCCAGATGGTCCCCTAGACGACATTTCAGCTTTTTCAACGTAATTCTTAACACTAGTGTTTGTAGCGCTAAGCCACATGAGAGGACAAAGTGACTTGCCTATCCACCTGTTCTAATTAATGTACTTTTAAACCTCACAAGGAAAACCATTTCTCCTCCTTCCTTTATGCCAAACAAAGATTTAGTCATAAAATTTCAGCTTAAAGTAATCACATCCCAAATCAATGGCTTCTCTTTTGAGTTAGGAGGGAAAAAAATGCCTCTAACATGTTTATTTTAATTTAAAAAATGCAATTTTAAATCGTAGGGAGCCTTTTAATTCTCCACTCCGGGTTACAGAAAAAAATAATAGATAGGCAGAAATGTGTTATTAAAGCTATTTTTCTTGGCATCCTGGTAATTTAATAAACTGCTGAAGCTAAGCCTTGAGACTTTATGATGCAGCAAGAAGACAACTTGCCTGTTGATTAATAGTTCCTGATCACCCCTCACCCAGCCCCCCTGCTTCCTGGGATGATTCCTGAAGGACAACGGGTGGTTTCTGAAGAATGAAGATTAAGAGAAACATTCTGTAAAAATGTCTTGTCCAAGGAAGTTTATTCTCCAGGAACCCCTACATACTCTTCGATAAGACTGGGGGTGCTGGAGAACCGGTTGAAGTGAGATTCAGAAGATAACTTTTGAGGTGGTCCCTTTCACATTTGACAACCTTAGAGAATTTCACCAACCTTGAAAATTGTCTATGTCAGGGTCCTTGTAGGGGGAGGGGTGTCTTCATATATTCAAGCTGTCACAACAAAATGCCAGAGTCTGGGTGGCTTAAACAAAGGTAACTTATTTCTCACAGTTCTGGAGGCTGGCAAGTCCAAGATCAAGGTGCCAGCAAGGTGAGTTTCATTCTGAATCCTCTGCTTTTGGCTTGGAAGTCGCTACCAGCTTGATATTTGCTCTGTATCATCTCTTCTTTGTACGCATGTGGGCAGAAAGCTCTCGGGTATCTCTTCTTATAGGGGCACTAATCTCACCGTCAGGGCTCCCCACATGACCTCATTAAATCTTAATTCCTTCCCAACATCTCATCTTCAAATACCATGACATTGAGGTTAGGACTTCAACACATGAATTTGGGGTGGGGAACAAACGTTCAGTCCATAACAGATGTTCTAGTTGCTAGGCCTTCGTTACATCGCTTCAAACCCACTCCTACTGGTCCAAAAACTCTTCTTTGCCTGGTATGTTTCTGCTTTGCCTACTGCTCTCCGTTAGGCTCTGCAAATTGGGTCACTGGAGGGAGACCCAAGGCTGGAGGAAGAAGAAGAGATTTGCGCATTCCTGTTTGGCTCCTATTCCAGGCAGCACCACCCTAGCAATGCCAATGTTTTCCCATAGCAGCACTGGATCCAGTTTGCCATTCTTCCAGCACTAATAGAACCAGCCTCACTGGGCCTCTTTAGAATACCAACACCAGTACGCTGGTGCCTCCTCCTTAGAGGTCTGGGCCCCTACCCCATGGAGCTTCTTCTCTGAGCTCAGAGACACCAACCCTGCCAAACAGTACCCGCTCCCCAGATACATATGTGTGAGTTTCACCTCCTCAACACTCCTTCCCCAGGATTCTAAATTTTAATAATTCTACCTTCTTCTCTTCGGATAGTAGCTTCTTTCTGCTGTTGCTATTTCTATGTTACCCTCAAAATTCTTTGCCTTTTCAGCTTTTCAATATGAAGTTAACAGTTATTTATATATTTGAAATATTTTCTGTTCAAATAACTGAAGTGGTTCTATCTGAAGTAGTTCTGTCTTCTGCCTGGACCATGACTGGCAGTGTGGACTTACCTCCATTCATTTGACAGATGCAATCCCTCAAATGTAGATTGGCAATCTGAATTCTCTAGGTCTGTTTCTCTCTTTGTGAAATGAACCAAATGGTAAGTATGGCTAGGTATGAAACTGACCCCTCTAAGCCAATATTGTTCTTTTCGTTTTGGCTCTGTGGTTATGGCAAAGAAAGCCTTCCTTGTTGAAAACTTTTCTTTTTTCATAAATAGATAACTATGAGGGGAGAAAATATGATTGTCCAACTATGTATGTAACTCAGGACCTACCTAGCCCAATACCTGCTGCAAGGGAGGCATTCAATAAATGTCTACTCAGTGATGAGGGAATAAACAGAAAAAATGGGTGAATGAGGGATAGACGGATGGATGAAAGGATGGATGGATGGATGATGTTAACTGATCTCAAGAACATCTAATAGTAAGAAGAAGAAAGCCTTCTTGAAGGAATGGTTACCTCATTTTTGAGTATGTCAGTTAGGATAGGTTTGGCTATATGTGAAAGAAACCCAAATAACAATGGCTTTTAAAAGTTCTCTTTCCCTTCACACAAACAAAGTCTGAGCACAGGCACTCCAAGGCTGGCCTGGCACCTCCACAATCGTCAGAGCCTCGGCTACTTCCCCCTTGTTGCTGCACCAACTTCGTAATGTAGCTTCACTCTCAGATATTACATGAAACACTCCTGCCTAAATTTCACTTGGCCAGAACTAAGCCACATATTCTGGGTCGTCGAGTATCAGTGCGAAAACTGAAGTCCTATTCCTAAAGATAAAGGGGTAAATGCATATTTGGTGCCAAAAGGAAATAACACAAGAAATGAAGATGCCCTCCTGAAAGAGTGAGCCTTGGAGGAGAACTTAGGAACGGGAAGAGTTTAAAGACTAAGAATTGTCTCTTCTCCAGATAACCCTCTCCTTTCTCTGGAGCTGCTTCCTTCCCAGCCCTCAGCCCCCACTGCTCACTGCTTATGACAGTGGCTTAACACTAGAAAATGCCTTAGAGGTCTTAGTGGTCTGAAAACTTAATTGTCATTATCCACACGATGAAAGTTCCAGCAACATTCATTCACTCTGGGCTATGTTACTAAGAAGAGGGAAGTGGAAGGAAAAGTGGGTAAGAATATTGACTTTGAGTCACTTACCATGTCACTTCAAATAAGATACTTAATCACTCTTTATATCACAGAGTTATTATGAACATTACACTGGATAATAAAGGTGATGTATACAGCGCTATGCCTGTTCCACTGCAAGGCTCAATGATCAGTAGCTGTGTTTTTATTAACCCTTTCTGGAACCCACAGAAACATGCTACTCCTCAATTTTGTGGCTTAAATCATGCATGGACTACCATTAGTTTTAATTTGCAAATAAAGTATGTTTCAAGAAAGAAGACTGGGTAGTTGCAACTTGAAAACATCAGATTAGAATTACATACAACGACCAAGAATGTAACAAGAGCAGACATCACTTGTCTGACACTCTGAACAGGGGTGGGTGTCTTGCTATGTGCTCTCCAATGTCCATTTAATGACTTCATCACTTTTCATTTACCTAGGATTTAATATCTTAAGTTTAAAATGCATGGGGGCAGGCACTGTGCCTGTCTGGCCCACTGCCATATCCCTAAGAATAAGTCTCAGTGAATATGTTTAGGTGTTAGATCAGAGAGAGAGTCTAAGGCAGGGGTGTCAAACTCATTTTCACCAGGGGCCACATCAGCCTCTCGGTTGCCTTCAAAGGGCTGAATGTAATTCTAGGACTGTGTAAATGTAACTACTCCTTAACAGTTAAGTAAGAGCTTGGCTTAGAAACAAGGTGCCAGGCCGGATTCGGCCCACGGGCCTTGTGTTTGCCACCTGTGGTCCAGGGATATAGGTATAGGCATTAGCTAAATGTTTCAGTTGCTTCAGGTGTCATGTAGCTTATAGTCAAAGACTAAGCAAGTAAGTTAGTCATGTTCTGAAGGCCTGCCTGTAAAGCAAGTTCCAGGAGAAATGTTTGGAAGTACCCATCTGTTGAAATAATAGAAAAATATAGCCAGTGAAGCAAAAACAATGATATTTGAAACAATAACAAAGGTCATAAGTTCTTTACTTTAAAGATAATGTTACTTTAAAAACCCTAAAGTAAATAAGAAAGATAACATCACCAATGCACAGTATTTTGCAGATCTTGGTTCTTCAGCCTAGCACCCCTTGTTCTCACAATGTAAGTGCAAATTGCTGAGGTGCTGTTTTGTCTTCAAACGGGAAGAGGACAGGTTTGAGAGATCTTGCTTTCTTGTCCTTTCGCTGTGATCAGATCGAATAAACCTTTATCTCCCAGCACCTGGTCTCAGTGTTCTGGCTAACTAGTGCATGGGGCACACGGATGTCAATTTTGGGAGATGGTTCAGTAGCAAATACATACTGAATGAGTGGGCTGGAGAAGAGGCTGCAAGAATGCAGGGACGATCTGGGAGTTCTCAATCCCTTATGAATTTCAATGAGCGCCAAGATCCCCATCCCCATTACTCCCTGAGTGTTTCTGCAATGCCCAGAGAGGTGAGTGGAGTCAAAGGGTGCAGTGTGTTGGGAAGGCATTAGTCATTGGCTCCAGCTCTCCCTTGACTAAGATTCCTCCTAAAGAACTTTTTAGAGGGAAAAACTCATAGAGGCTTCTAAGAATCCAATTCCCAGACTTCCCGGGAGGAGGGCTTGGGCTGGGTCAGAATGCAGCACAGTAAAATTCCACATGCGTTGTTGACACCACCCTGTGCCAGACACCATACTTGGGGGTGTTCTATATGCAATTTCTTTTTTAACTAAATTTTTTTTAAATTAAAGTAATAATGCACATGGTTTAAAAGCCAAATAATGCTAAAAGACTCATAAAGAAGCCAGGGATCCCTGCACCAAAACCCCTCGCAAAATCATCCTGCTACTTACGAGCAGCCACTTCAACTCTCTCGGCTCTTTATTCTGGGATTTACTCCCAGATTTCTAGATGATTATGGGAATTCCACTCTCTCTCGGTTCATCCATTTTAGATATTATGGGCTGAATTACTAGTATAGTAAGTGAAGATTTAGCTCTATTCACACCCCTCTTTTCACTTCTATCCTCCCACAAAAATTATAATGCAATTTAGGTTAGATTCATATTTGCACTTTCGGTCATTATGACCATGTAAATATTGTCCCATTTTTTAAAATTCAAATTCATAGCTAAATATTTCTACCCCAACTAATCACTATAAAATAACTCTCAATACAACTCTTGGATTTTCCACATAGTCGAGTCTGTCAAAATAATGATCAGTTTCTTTTTCTCCAGGCCCTCCCAATCTCCCTCTGACACACCTCTCATCTGAGGTCCCCAACTTTGCAGGCTGTGAGCTGAGAACTTCCTCTTTCATTCCCTCAGGAGTCCCCTCAGCCTCCCTCCCACTGAGGATGCATTGGTACCTATTTCCTGGATCCTGCATCTTCTTCTGTCTTGGTTTCCTTGTCTTCATGGAGCACATCCTGCCTTAGATCCCCAACGAAGGTGCAAGGAGGTAAATTTTTTAAGACTTTGCATGTCTGAAAGCATCTTCATTGTATCTTCACAGATACGAGTTTGGTTTTAGCATTCTAGGTTGAAAATCATTTCCACTTCAGAGTGATGACAGTTTTGTCCTAGAATCTTCTAGATTCCCATGTTACTGCTGAGAAATCTGATGCCATTATGAATCTTGAACATTTGTACGTGAGTGGGTTTTCTGAAAAGTTTAGAATCTTGCCTTTATCCTTGACATTCTGAAATTTCACAGCAATATGTCTTGATGTGGATCTTTTAAATTCATTTTGCAGAGCACTGGTCTGGACCACTCAATCTGAGAAGATTCCTTGTATTTTTCTGTTAATACTTCTCACCCTCTCTTTTCACTGTTCTGCCTAGAACTCCTGTTAGTCAGATATTTGGCCTCCTGGAATGATCCTCTCATTTTTTATCTTTTATCTCATAATTTATCCCTGTGACTTTTTAAAATTCTCCTTTCCATAAGATTTCTCTGATGTTAGCTTCCAACTCTTCTCACTGAATAAAAAAAATCAGCTATCACTATTCTAATTTCAAAAGCACTTTCTTGTTCTGATTTTTTAAAAATAAGCATATAACATGTTGCCCTTATTTTTAAAGTATACTATCTTATCTCCCTGAGAATATTATGGTCTGTATGTTCTTAATTCCCTTTGCCTTGTTTTGATCTGCATCTTGCTGGAGATTGTTCATTCTTATTAAGCATTAGGTCCAAAAAGTTGATGGGAAGCTCTTCACGAAGGCTAATATTCATTGGCCCCTCCAAATACAATTCAGTTTCTTCAGAGGACCCTCCAAACCCTTGTCTCTTGGTTAAAGCCTAACTTGGCATTGGATGTGTGTGTATTAACTCAGTCTTCATTTTCCATCTGGGGCCTCATCTCCACAGTCCTTATGTGTGGTCTGTAAGTTTGTTTCAAGAAAATGCCTCCTTTATCTTATAGACCTGTTCATGGCCCCTGGCCTTGTGGGGCCAGGATAGGAGCTACCTCTTATATCAACCCCTCAATTTCATCTCTCCCCAGCACTACCTGTCATGATATCCAGCACCTGGCACCTCCAGTTCCTGAGACCTTCAAGATTCTGCATGGGAAAATGGTTTGTTCCATTTGTCTGTATCTCCTTCAGCCAACATTTCAGTGTGATCTTTCCCTGTTCTTCTAAGGTGTTTATTTACCATTTCTCCATTCCATGTCTGCCTTTGTATATAGAAGATGGGATTGCTGCCTCCTAGTTTCACTGAGAATAAAGTTTGTGTAGGTTCTCTTGCTCTCCTTATTATTTGAAGATAAATTTCCAAAGAAGGGAGACAGAAACATAATTACTCTACAATCTTAAAACCACAAGAATACATTAAGTAGACATTAAGTCTATATTAGGCCTATGTTACTTTTTTATTTATTGATTTTAGAAAGGGAGAGAGAGATTTATTTGTTGTTCTATTTATTTATACATTCAGTGGTTGATTCTTGTATGTGCAGTGACTGGGGATTGAACCTGCAACCTTGTTGTATCAGGATGATGCTCTTAGCAACTGAGCTACACATCCAGGGCAAGCCTACATTATCTTTTAATCCTCACGATTAACATTGCCATTAGTGGGATTGATGTTCAGTGAGGTTAAGTTCTCTGACTAAGGTAACGTTGCAAAGTGGCTAAGATTCCAGGTTCAGCCAAGGGCAAATCTACGCTCTTCCTCGTCCTCTCTTTTGCCTTTAAACACTCTGAGATCTAGAAAGGGTAGTAAGCTATGGTCCAGCCTAGCTTAATACTTGGAGGTACAATGTGAGGAAGCCCTTTGGGGAAGAAAGAGGCTCCTGCATTTTTGAAAACTTCTAGGTGACTAGCGTCTCTCAGAGGCCATGGAGAATCTAGACTAAATCAAGGATAATGACAAAAAGGATACCAAAAGCAGGGTGAGCCTCGGAGAGGGCTGAGGGCTGAGGATGTATCCCAGACTTACACCATGGAGGAGGCCTAAGTCCTAAGAGAACTTAGGAGAGAAATTGATTTCCAGGGACCCAGAGGAAAAAACAAAAGGGCAGTGGGGCCAATGGTGTCACACTGTGAGGGCAAGAGAAACGCTCTTGTGGACACCAGACTTAGACCCATCCCAAAACACCAGTGACTTCTGGACCCCAGCTTCTCATTGCCTTTAGGATCAGGGCTCCTAACTTCCCCAGGCTTGGCCCTCACCTCGGCCAGGGCAGGGTTCAGCTTTTAGGTGATTAATAGTGTTGGGAATAGAGGAACTTAGAACTGATAGTGTTGGTCTGTCTGTCTATCCAGAGTTCAGTTTTAGACCCTAAAGTAGATAAATGTAAAGTAGGTCCTTACATCCGCCCCCCGCCCCTCCCCGCCACCCAATTTCATCTTGTTAAAGTTGAAACCCAAGAATGGCACATGGGTTTCATTTCACAGACGAGCCCTGATCAGTGGTGGCTTCCTGGACTGCCACAAGGAGAATAATTTTGTGGCTGTGTCCAGGCTCAGGGGAACAGTAGCTTAGTGATGCCTGCCATGGGTGGAGAAGAGGAGAGTTAAAGGACATGTGTCTAACTGATTCAGGTCACCTCCTCTTCCCAGAGTTGTGTCCTCCATAACTGTGATCAGGATGCTTTCACTATCCCTACTCAAGTCACTAACGAGAGTGGATCGAGAGAGATCCAAGGGCCGTGTCATCAGAGGCAGTTTAGAGGCTGACCTGGGGCTGCTTCATTGGTATATAATCCTGGATATGGTCTGTCACATTTATGATTATTTTTAGAATTCATTTCCAAGACACATTTTCCCATCTTGTGTCCAAGAGAGTTGTTTCTGTAAAACCATCACCTAGATAGGACACAGGAGGGTGAATCTCTTTTCCATCCATTCCTGGGGTATGTAAACTGGGATTCTGAGGAGTGAAGAAGAGGTCAAGTTTATGACCTCTGGGGTCTCATATTTAGAGACCAGCACTTCAGGACTTCAGCCCCTGGTGTCTTTTCATGCACTGAGTAAACACTGAGTCATGTGGGAGAAAGGAGCTGTGAAGATTATGCAGAACAAAACAACAGCAAACAGTAAAAATAAACACCAAACAGGCACACTCTGTTTCAAGCAGCTCATACTTTTATCATAAAATACAAACGTTCTAAAATTAAGTGTCTTACTTCTATTTTACCAACAACAACAAAAACAAAAATCACTCATGTTAGCTAAATACAGGTGCATAAGTACTTGAGCAAGTGAGTATGCCGCTGTAGTCGGGGGTGCTGTGTGTGTGAGTGTTGGTCAGTGAATGAGTCTGGTCTTGCTGTCTTCTGTCTGTGATCTGGCCGGAACCTTGGCATTCCAAACTTCCTACCAAGTTGTTGCGGCGTCCAGAATCCCAGAGCCCTTAGCCCTGAGGGCTAAGGTAGGAGGAGGGAGCAGAGAAGGAGACCTAAAAATTTATGCCATTCCCACTGGAGGAAAAATAGGGGCTGTTCAGCAAGGGCCCACCAGACGATGAGCCGAACCTGGAAGACAAAGATGATGGATGTCAGGGTGACATTCCTGATGTTGGCAGAGATATTAGGAAAAGTAATATTTTAATTTTGTGGCTGTCAGAGACTGTCATGACTGTGACAGGCTTAGAGGCTAAAAGCTCTGGCATAATAAAAAAGCTTTGGCTCTGGGAAAATAAAATATTAAAGTGATACAATTGGATGACAAAAAAAAGAGCTTTTCCTGCCACTTACACAGGTCAAGATGCCCCCCACTGTCTGCAGGGATTACTTCAATGGAGCCTACACTCTTACCATGTCCAGGGCCACAACACAGGGAGCCTCTCTTACCTGGGTCTGAACACCGTACCTGTGGTCCTGCAGCCACTCTACCTGCCTTAGAGGACCAGGCGTGTCCCTGAAGAAATTCCACAGCAACAGAGAATTCGGGGCCACTTCCCAGAGTGTGATCTGGGAGTCCAGACAATCCCAGGGCTCCTCCCCTTATCAGCACCAAGCTAACGCAGGCTCTTCGCTTTGATACCATTTCAAGAATTAAGCTCCGAGACACCACTGAATGCCTGGGAGTTTGCTAGACCCTCGGAGAAGGAAGAGCCAGGAAGGTCTGAGCCTCACCCTCCAAGAGCAGAAATAGACACACGCCTGCTTTTTCTCCCTGGCACACTCCTACTCACTCCTCAAAAGGGAGTTCAAAAGCCATCTCCTCTGTGAAACCTTCCCTTGACCACTCCAGATGGAATCATTCACTCACACTTCTGGAGGCCTACTGCAGTTTCGTCACCCATCTGCTAGGATACTTTAAATGAATGGGAGCAGAGCTCAGTACGAATTGCCGCATAGCAAATGACTGGAATTAGTCTAATCCAGGGACTCTGTCACTTTTCAGTTGGGCAGATGCGTATTACAGAAGATGTTCATGTTCATGGCACTCTCCCATGAATTGGCAAAATGAAAAGGGGGGCTGGGGAGAGGAGAAGCAATGGGAACTAACCAATGTATTAATTTGTAATGCCTCAGCTCATGTTGGTATCTGTCACTTGCTGAGTGTCCGTGGACAACACAAGCTAGCCTTTGGATTATGTTTAATTCCCTTCTCACTAAAATAGATGCCATGAGAGTGGGGACATTATCTGGACTTCCCACCACTTCACACCCAGCGCTCAGCCCGGCACCTGGCACAAGGTGGGTGCCTGATGAGCAATTAATGCTGGCAGTGATCCCACCTCTTATTCTCTATTTCAAAAATCATATTGGAACATAAATGATTAAAAGTGATGTTACTATAGAGATACCCTGGATTCCACTCTGATTTATAAAATAAAAGCCATAACCAATACTTTACGTTTAGTAACTTCCAGTAACAAATTACTCAGGGCACACCTCGTACCTGCTCACCCTACCCTATGCATCTAGGCCCTTCTCATGCTGAGATCTTCTGATCAGATCAACTGCAAAGGGCATGGCCAGGGTGGGATGAGCATTAGAGGACCAGGAGAACAGGTAATCCATGTGGCCTAGAGCTGTCAAGGAATCCTTCCCGGAGGAAGCAGGGAGACCTTAAATTGCCTCTTGAACAGGGTGGTCTGCCCTGGTTTGCCTGGGACAGTTTCTACACTGATATTTCCAGTATAATTGTTATTTGTGCTTCTTTTAGCTTTCAATATTGTTCTTTGGAAGATAAGTTGTATGGTTATTGTACCCTGATGTGTGTATGCAAATCCATTTGGCAGAGGGAAGGGAGGGCCCCCGTTCCTTCCCTGAGAACACAGAAGCCACCTGCTCCTTCCTCTCCCACTTTGAATAGTTTAGTCTCTTGGTTCTCTCCTTTGCTCCTGACCTAGAGGAAGCGCTGACTCTCCTGCTCTCTGAGACTAGGAAGACCAGGTCCTATATTCGCCTCCGCCCAGAGTAGACTCTCCTAGACCACGTTCCACCCAAGATCACTGGTAACTGCACCCCAACACCACTGCCGTGCTCAGTGCTCCATCCGACAGTGTCTGGGTTTCATTTTCCTCACCTGCAATCCCTCCTTCTCTCCTCCAGGAAGTAATTTCTTCACTTGACTTCCTGCACTCCACACTCTCTTCCATAGCTTCTCCCACCTCACATGGCTCCCTCTTAGACCCTTTGCTAGTTCTTCCACATCTCCCCAACCTCTCCACATGCTGGAGGCCCAGGGCTCAGTCCTTGGGCCTCCTCTCTTCTCTATGTGCCCTTGTTGGGTGACCTCATCCCATCGCAAGCCTTTAAATATCATCTATATGCTAATAACTCCCAGATTTCCATTACTAGCCCCAACCTCTGCTCTGAGCCCCAGACTTGTATAGTCATCTGCCCCACACAGCTCCACTCACATCTCAAATGCTGCGTATCTCAAGCCAAACTCTTATCAACAGATCTCGGCTCTAGCCTTCTTGACCTTGGTATTTTAGCATTGCCACTTATCTAGTTGCTCAAGTCAAAAACCTAGGAATCATGCTTGATCCCTCTCTTCCTCATTCCACATGACAATATACACTCCAGACCTTGCACTTGTCCCCTCTCCCACTGCCACTGCCTTGGTCCATGCCACCAGCACCTCTTGTTCAGACGGCTGTAAAAGCTCCCATCCTGCACCCTGCAAAGGCTCTGACCCCACAGTCCACTCTTCATACCTCGGCCCAAGTCATCTTCTCTAGATAGAAAACTAGAACATGTCGTCACCAGTTTGAAAGTTGTAATGGCTTCCCACTGCTCTTAAAAAAAAAAAACCCACACAAACAAACAAACAAACAAAACCTTTGTACCATGTCTACAGGCCCTACCTAGTATGGCCCTGGCTGCGCCTCTGATTTCAATGCGGCCCACTCTCTCTCCCACTCACTGTGCTCCAGCTACACTCCCCATCTGGAGCCACTGCACTTTCTATGCTTTCTGCCCAGAGTGCTCCTCACCCACATATATGCCTGGTTCATTCTCGCACTTCATTTAGATCTCAGCTCAAGAGATTTCCCTTCATTTCCTCTCTCCTAACCCCCAGCACCTGGCGAGTGTGCTGCTTGTTTAGTTCCGTGTTGTCTATTTCTCCCCTTCGAATGAGAGAAGGAAAACTTGGTCTTTTTCACTGCATTAACCACTGCATTAACCAGTGCCTAGAACAGTGCCAGGTACATAGAAGATGCTCAGTCTCAATAAATATTTTTTTGAATGAACAAATTGTTCCTTCTGAGGACACAGGTCCACACCCCTTGCTTCGCTTTTCCGACCTCACTGTCCTGGTCTTGCCCACCGCTGTGGCCGCCATTCCACCTTGCTGCCTGCCACCACTCCTGTCACTCTCCACCTTTGCCCGTGATGTGTCCACGGGACCTACGATCCCTTCCCACTTCTAAGACTGCTTCTCCCACAGCCTCCTGCTTGCTCCTTTTCCTCTCCCTGCCTGGGCAGACAGCCAGTGACTGGGTCTCAACTCTCCACCCTTACCGCTCCCAATCCGTGCTTCCCAACGGCTGACAGATGAGCCCTCTATATCAGGCTCCCTCCCAAGTCCTATAGCGAGTCTCTCTTCCCTTGAGCCCAGAGTCACAGTGTGGAATGTGGGAAGTCTGTTGGCCTGCTGGTAGTCTGTCTTGATCCTTCTGCAGTCTCATCCACTCTCACCTCCAAGGAGGCGAGAACCTCTCCTGTAGACCCCCAGAGCCACCTCCAGACAACACCCTCTCTTTCCTTCTGTTTCTCTCCCCCCAGCCCATTAGTTCATGCTGATGGGCACAAACCTGCATTGGATCCCTAGGCCTAGCAGCCAGAAGCCTCTAAGAATCCAGTCCCAGCCTCCTTTTTCCAATCCTATTTTCCACCTTTTCTTAGGGATAAATCTAATAATTCAACCAGATGACTTTATTGCCTAGGCTTCAAGCTTGCCATGCCCCTTGCAATCTGGGGCCTCACTTCTATCACCTGGAAGGCCCTTCTCTAATCACTGATCACAGCAGCCCCCTCACTGTCCATCCAGCAAAGATCCTTTCTTTGTCCTTAAGCCACTTTGATGGTCTCCACTTCATCATGGCTCTAACATCATTATGCCCACATCTCACTCACTCTCAGCTCTCTAAAGGAAGGAGCCACATCTTAATCATCTCTGACCCCCAAGGGTAAAATCATATGAAGTATGTAAAGTAATGCATGCTTTCCAGTGTGTTTTGATGTGCCTTACAAGAAAAAGGAAAAGAAAAAGGCAGGAGGAAGAAAGGAGGAAGGGAGGAAGGAAGGAGAAAAGGAAGGGAGGGATGGAGGGAGGGAGGGAGGGAGGGAAAGTGAAAAATGAAAATAAGAAAGCAAGAGAAAAACAGGATTGTGGGTTTTAGGTTCAAATAACACTATTGACCACCCTTTTGGACATTTTCCATGCACCCTTGGAAATTAAATGATCTGAGAATTCCAACAGTTAAGAAATGTGTTTATCTTTGTTTCCCACAGCTTTTCCCAAACAGATAGACCACAGAAACCTCTTTCCAGCATTAGCCCTTTAAAAGAGAAACACTCGGGGAAATGCTGACTGAAAGGATGACAGTTTGGGGATACCCATCAACACTGCAGTGATGCTTTGTGATGGGGAGGTGGGGAGTCAACATCAGATTGGCAAGTTTGGCCTTAATTCTATAAACCTAGTTTCTGAAACTGAGTACACACCTCCCAGGGTGTCTGGGAGACTCAGATTCTCAGGAACAGAACTGCCTTCCTCTGTGAGCATCCAAACCAGTTGAAGATTTGTTGAGTGGGAGTGAGAGGCTCTGCACTGTTGCATTAAAGCAACAAACACAAATTTATGAGCTAACCAGCATGTTTACAGTTATGCAGAATTTTCAGCTAACAGGTCCAGTTTGTGTTGATTGTCTGTGGCTCAGCCCCTACCCTCTACTGTCTGGGGCGCTTTGGTGGAAAAGCGTGAGCAGCCCTGATAAGCAGCGGAGTATCCTTCAGCGGGGCCTGCTGCGAAGTCAATGGGATGTTCAGGAGATTAGCCTGGCGAGGAGCTCAGGGTGCAGTGAGTGGGGAGAGCTGCAAGATTACCTGGCCGTGTCCTGTTGTAAACCTAGCAAATGGGAAAAGGCAAATGTGCCATGCTCCACCACCTGCCACCTGCTGTGCTGGAGTATCGTCTCTACCGACTGTGCAGTAGCTGCCCCAAACTGGGCCACCAGAAGGGGCCACCAGGCTCCAGACCCTGCTCACCTCCACACCAGCTCCAGCCAGGACCCACCCAGCATCCAGACACAGGCACAGGGCCCTCCCCTCCCCGCAGTGGTGGAACCCGGAGTACTCACTCCCCTCTCCAGCAGCTATAAGCAGGACTTCCAGTGCAGGTCAGACTCACCCATATGGCTGGGGAAAGAGGAACTGTGGCCCATCTCCTGCCATGGGGGAAGGGTCTCGGGGGTTGGAGGACAGCTTTGGAGGTGTCCTCTGAGGGTAGGAATAGTTGGGCTGGACGAAGGGGACATAGCTCAGCAGGGGGGTGTAGGAAGAGCGGAAAATCTGCTGTCCCATTTGCAGTGGATTGTATGGCGTCACCTGCAGGTCAGAGAAGAGAGAGGGGAGAGGATCAGCAGAGCTCGCTGCTCCCAAACCTCACATTCTCTGACCCTCCACCTAACCCCAGCCCCATCCCTCAGCCCCGTGCCCCTCGGTCACTGTGGGGCACATAGAAGGCAGTGTGTTGGAATGGAAAACAAACAGGGCTCAACTTCTATCCATGAGCTTGGCACGTGACTAAATTTAGCTGAGCCTCAGTTTCCTTATCTGTGAAATGGGCAAACAGTATCTCTGTTGCATGGGGACTGAGTCAGCTGATGGAAGTAAAAAGTCTGAAATATAATAAATAGAAAATAAATATCTCTTTTCTCTTCCCTGCCCCCATTCTTTTCATTCTGTCAATAACTATCCTCAAAGCCTCTTGTTCATCTTTAAGCCTTCTACTATCTCAAAAAAAAAAAAAAGCTGTTGAGATTTAAACATCCCTTGTTTCTATCTCAGGATCTCAACAGGTTCCAAGCCCAAGACAGCCCTGCCCAGCTGAAATTCCTGTGACAGATGGTGGAAATGACGTGTATTTGCACTGTCCAACACAGCAGCCACTGGCCACATGTGCGTATTGAGTACTTGGAATGTGGCATGTGAATAAGAACCTGAATTTTTAACGTTACTTAATTTAAATTCAAGTAGTCCCACATGGGTTGGTATTGGACAGTGTGAGTCTAGAAGAAAGAGGGGGAAAAAAAAGGCAATGGGATTCAGCTCAAACCTTAGAGAAAAATAGGAACTCAGTGGGGTCTTGGAGACCACCCGGATCATACTCCCACCCCAAACAAGGGCTCTCACCATCATGCCCCTGGCAAGGCAGGAACCCCATCTGCCTTATTTACTGACATAGTGTCCATCCCAAGATAGCACCTGGCACATAGTAACTGCTCAATAAACATATGCTGAATGAATGCTAGAAAGAAAGAGAAAGGAAGTGGAAGGAAGGAAGAAGCGACTATTAAGTGTCTGCTGGAACACCTAGAACAATGCGGAGCTCATCTCCTTGTGAGCGCTATATTCCACTACTGACGGCTCCAAACGTCAGAGCGCCCTGTCTTGCGTGAGGCTGCCGTCCATCCTTCCATGTGCTGAGGCAAGTTTCAGTCAAAACCGAGGCAACGTCTGGATTTCCACTTTAGTAGCAAGAACCTGGGGTCCAAGCTGCTGGGGAATTCAGCCCACCGACAGCCCCCACTCAGCCTGTGCATCCCTATCCGATACAACGTTCAAAGAGGCTAGCCCTTCTCGAGGGTTTAGGGTGTGCCTTTCACACAGATTGGCTCATGTAAACTACAAACAGCCCTGGGAGGGAGGACCATTAGTATTCTCGTTTTAGAGTTGAGGAAACTGAGGTTCAGAGGAGTCGAGTGGCTTGCTTAGCAAGTGTTTCACGCTTCTGTGCTTGCTCCCTCCGGAAACCTCAACCCCTCCCTCTGCGCCCTCCCCGTATTTCCCCCAGTGGACGTATAGGATCTGGTGAAGCTGTACCCGGGCACCAAAACCCCAAGGTGGTGAGCTAAAGGTCAGAAAGATCCAGGAGCTTACAGAGAGAACCCAGGACAGACACCTGTGGGTCAGCGTGACAAAAAATACTCCTAGTTTTCATAGCAGGGAGGGAGAAGGCGGACTGGGGAGGAGACTGACGTGAAAGAAAAGATTCTTGTCCTAGAGCTTATACAAGCTCTATTTTAAAATGTGCCCCTAACTACATGTAACTGATGAAAACCATAAAGCAAAGCTGTGTACACTGCTCCCAGATAGACTCTCTGCTGACAAAATCGGTGATAGAACAGTGTGCCACGTATACGAAAACATTTGTGTAAACAGACATCCCTGCAAAAATACCAGAGAAACCAGTAACAGTGATTGCCTCTAAGATTCGTGTCCTCGTATTACCTTTTTCAAATATAGGCATGTACACAACTTTGTCTAAAAACATCCTCTTTGGAACTAGGAGGATGGTGTCACTGCTTGAGGGGTGGAGATGACGTGGCTGAGGTTCTGTGAGCCAGACTACCTCCCCTCTCTCCATCTCAGGATGCAAAGCGCCCACTGCTGAAAAGGCAGCTGTCCTGGCCCACACGATAAAGTCACCTATACCTGCCGTCCCTTCTCTACCCTCTGGAAGAGCCTCACGTACTTCAGGTCAGAGGTGCAGTTTGCAGAGAAAGGGAGGGGCTCCCCCGGGAGAGAGGAGAGGCCTCAGAGTTGGTGAGTCCAAGTGTGGGCCCAGTCCACCTGTGCCTGAGGGTGCAAGGCCTTACCTCACAGCCCCACCCCCGCGCCAAGACACCCAGCATCTCTGAACGCGCAGCTTTGTGTTCTGTGTGTGCCCACACAGTGCACGCACAGCTTGGTGGCGTGTCTCTAGCCGTATCTCTGTGACCCTGTATCTGTAGTTTTGTCTCCGTGCTTTACTTTGCTACCATATTGTTGCGAATCTATGTATAAGAGGCAGGAAACTGTGGTGATTGGGATCACAGTGATTGGGCTCTGAAGCCAGGCTGCCCAAGGTCAAACCCCAATTCTGCCATTGTGATATTGCCCAGCAGTTAGTCACCCCCGACCTTCCCATGGGGGTAGGGGTGCCAGATTTAAAATACAGGACATCCAGTGAAGTTCAAATTTCATATAACTGAATCACAAATGGATTAATTAAGAGCAAACAATAGTTTGGTATACATACGGCCCATGCCGTATTGGGGACGTACTTATTCCAAAACATTTTTCACTGTTTATCTAAAATTTGAATTTAACGGGATTCAACTACAAGACTGGGGGTCTTGTAATTCAGCCTACAAGCCCACAAGGGAGGATCGGGACACCCAGCGCTATTGACGCCGGGCAAAGCCATGTGATCTGCTTTGGCCAATGGAAGGCGGGCAGACGTTACCACGTACCCGCTCTGAGCTGAGGACCCTGAGGCATTGGGTGTTTCTGCGCGCCCCTCCCTCCTGGGCGCCTGTCATCCACGGGGCAGGAGCAAAAGCTACTGCATCCACAGCACAAGCCCAAAGGAGGATGTGTGGACCCAGACCCAGTCCGGCTCAGCCAATCCGTAGACCGTGAGTAAAAACTGCGGAAAGTCTATGAGATCTTGAGGCCATTTTTGTTGTTTTTGTTGTTGCCACGGCAAGAGCTAAGTTGCATGTTACCTTTAGGACCCAATCTCTCCGTGCCTCAGTTTCCTTACCTCTAACTCATCTTTTAGGGTGGGTGTGAAGGTTGAATTAGTTAATGCAGGTAAGGACCTTAGAGAAGGGCCTGGCACGCGGTGAGGGCTCTGTCGCTGCCAGCTGTTACTGTCAACTAGGGACACCGGTTTGTTTCTACCTGTGGGTTGGTGTGTACTCTGGTCCAGGATGGGCCAAAAAGTTTGGCTGGTGACCAGGCCAAGGGACCAGATTTCCTTCGGACCTGGAGGCCTTTGTGGAGCTGGGGCAGAGGTGAGGAGCCCATCTACTCACCTGTCGAGGATAACACCCCAGCTGAGGGTGCAGGGTCTGCTGATAGGGCATCCTGGCTGCCCGCTGTGGGTACAGGCCCTGGGGAGAGAACAGAGGTGCTCAGTGCCACGGGGCAAAGGGCCTCCAGTCAAGGAGCAGCCACTCCACCCAGTTTCCAGCTCACGTGCCTGGGTCTCCATCCCACTGCCCTGCAAACCAGACCCAGCAGGTGCCGCGCCCAGCAGGCATCAGGCCAGGCATGCACGACCCACACCACACAGGGAGCCACTGTTTGGCAGGATTCACAGCCTTTTTTGGTACATGTTTGAGATAAGGGCTTCAGGAATCTGACTGCCTCTCAAATCCTGGATCCGCCCCTTAGTGGCTGTGTGACCTTAGGCAAGTCCCTTCACCTCTCTGAGCCTCTTTTACCTTTTCTATAAATGATGTGTGTTCGAGACTATTAAGGCCTGCGAAGGTAGCCAAATTCCCTTTATTGCTGTCTACACCCCTTTTCTAAGTTCCTTCCCCAAACCCCGTCTCTGCCCCAAGACACGAGGCATCCATGGACATCTGTGTGTATGCATGTTCGTAGACGCCCATGTTTGCTTAACCACATCTGCATGTGAGCTTCCTTTTGTGTCTGCAGCTCTGTGTTTCTGCGTACAAATGTGCACCTGTGAACCCAGGTGCTGCTGTGTGTCTATATGCCCACACACATCTGTGTCTGCACCTCATGATGAAGACTGGTGTGACCATAAATGAGTTCGTGCATGGAAAGGGCTTAGACCAGTGCCCAGCACAGGCAGGAATCTGCGCATGTTAGGTGTATTTAGCATCTCTCACTGTGCCGCCGCTCCCCGCCCCCCACCCCCTGACACACACACAAAGAAGCTCTCTGGGAGCTCAGACAAATGAAAAGTAAAAACTTTATTCACAACTCTGCCCTGGGTACCGTGGATGCCTGTGAGTAACACACACACACACACACACACACACACACACACACACACACAGCAGAATAGCTGCTGTGGGTGGGGTCAGGCCAGGACCCCTGGAGCCTTGGACTGCCTCAATCCAGAGTCACCTCCTAAGATTCAACTCAATGCCCAAAGCGTCCCTGGACTCGGATGTCTTTCCAGAAAATTCTGCACACTGAAATGCTGCCTCGATTCTGGGCTCACCTTGCGCCCATCATCAAAGTGTTGATGGCTGGCACTGCCCCTGATGGCTTCCTCGGAGCCCTGGGGTCCTGATGTGGGGTCTAGGGGAAAGTCTCCAGCACTCCTCATGCCCCATCCATCTTCCAGGTCCCCGAGAGCACACACCCTCTCAGAGCCCCTCCTTGCTCTCTGCTCCTGTGCACCTGATACTTGACCATGATGGAGGCCCTTTCCACCTCCCCCAAACCCTTCACCTGAAACCAGTGCATCTGCTCCTTTTTTCTCCAACCCCATAGCCTGGGGCAGCCCCACTCACCACCATGACCATAGCCTGGCCCCTGCACTCCAGCTGTGGCTGAACCTGGACCGAAAAGTCAGACAGATGGGGCTGCCCTGCCTGTTCCCAGCCCTCACTGAACTCCAAGGTCAGGGTCTCAGTGTCACTGTTTCACTCCCTCCTACCTCCCCTCCACCCCCATTAGCACTCAGCTCTGCTTTGCACAGCAAACTTCCCCAGGCCACCCTCCTCCCCAGGCCAGCCTGGGCTAATGTTTCCCCTAGGACCCGTGCAAGACAAACAGCTGCCCATCCCAGCTCTGTCCTGGGGCAAACTTGCAGGAGATGGTGCCACAGTCATTAGTATAAGCAACGCTATATGACTTTAAGGACTTTTCTAGCTGTTCCAATTGCAGTTCTGTGAGATCACAAGCATGGGTAAGTAAACATTCATTCTTCTCTGCTTGAGGCCATGGCCTCTTCCAATGCATCCTCCCTCCTTAACTGGGGGTAGAGCTGCTCTGTGGCAAGTAGCCCAGGAGCCTCTGGAACTCCTTGGACCAGGGGACTTAAGTCTTCCAGGTTTGCCTCCCTCCATGTGGGGCTCTAAGTAAATTGGATCTGGGACCTCCTCTTTATTCCTAGTGCCAAGCAGGGAAAGAGACCAGGATAAATTGTTCCCTGCGTCTCTTCTCTGTCTCCTCAAGGTCTGCAGAGCTCCCTGACCCTGTTTCCTAGGAAGATCAGGGCTGAATAATAATAAAAACTAACACCTGTATCATTTAGGTTTTACAAAGCCCTTTCTCATCCATGGACTCAATTAACCTTGCAACTGAATCAAATGGGTGCTGCTGCTGCTGCTGCTGCTGCTGCAATTGCAATGCACTCATTCAGCAAGTGAGGAGACCAGGGCTCAGAGCATTTGGCTAACTTGCCCAAGGCCTCACAGCCTGGAAGCTGCAGAATTCCTTTAAACAAGAGTCTGCAGACTTCTAATTATCCCAGGCCCCTTGATTCTGAGAAGCTGGGAGAATGTAAATTATGCTGTCTTCTTTACCACCTGGGGGGGTTAGTGGTGCTGACTTCCACAGTGACTTCTACAGGTCGGCCCAGTTAGCACCTGCACTGCCTCCTGAACCCAGGAGCCCTTCCCGCCAGGGCCCTCGACCGCTTCTGCCCACAGGCCAGGGAACCTGGGAGTCAGCCCTGCAATGCAAACACTGACATCTCCTAAGGCAAAGGACCTTCAGGCTCAAAAGAACCACATGATTTCACTCATATGTGGGATATAAAACAGAAAGCACCAAATGAACAAATCAAACAAACTCATGGACAACAGCCTGGCGATTACCAGAGGGGTGGGAGGCTGGGGGAGTGTGAGAGGATAAGGGGGTCAAACGTATGCTGACGGAAGGAGACTAGACTGAGTGGTGGGCACCCCATGAGACATACAGATGATGTGTTACAAAATTGTGCACTTGAAGCTTATAGAATGCTAGGAAGCAACATTACCCCAGTACATATCATTTAAAAAATATATGTCCAAATCTCACCCACTCCAAAAACTCAAGTCAGAAGAAGTCAGCTCAGCAAAGAGATATCACTGCAGTCTATAAAGCAAACCATTGAGAATTAGCTTTATACGGTGAGCCCTGTGAGTGCACTTTGGAGGGAATCGGTTTGCACTAAATAAAATTATGCAACTGTTTCTCCCTCCGCAGGGCGAGGGGTGCACAGGGTGCTGGTCTGGGGTTGGTTCCTGGCTTGTACTGGACTCCACGCTACTCTCTGAATCCCCTCACCTTGCCAGTGCTGGCCTATGGTCAGTGCAAAGCAAAGGGGTCTTAAATTATTTAAGTAAATGAGTTAATAAATAAACAAAAATGAACAAGTCAGTGAGTAGGTGAATAAATGACTGAATAGGGAACTAGCAAACACAGACATGCCAGGGTGGAGGAATATGGGTGACGGAGTTGCTGAATCAGTGAGCAGATGAACAGGGACCTGTGTGGGGGGGCAAGTTATTATAGGACGCAGTCTGATTTCCCCTTGGATCACACAATTCATGATCACCTCTCACCTCGATGGTGGGACAGGAGGCGTTCAGTCCACGTGAGGAGACTGTTCTCTTAAGCAAACAAACAGAAAAATATCTTGAAAACAAAGCTTTAGAGAGAAAAAGAAAGACTTTGCTAAACTCCTTTAGCTCCCATTTAAGATGCAAGGGCTAAGTCTGGTGCACCAGCTCCGAGAGGCTTTGCATGGAGTAAGGAAGACAGCTGGCGCCTTGTTGTAAATGAGGAAGTGACAGGGAAGGGGAGGGGCCCGGAGACAGGGCGAAAAGACTTTAGGGCAAATTTCCTTGTCTAGTTGCCCTCGGCAGGCTTTGCTGGGCCAGCCTGGGGCCGCAGATTCTCGAGAACCTGGCCCCTCAAGTTCATGTGCATTCCTGCCCTTTCCCCCACATCCACACGCCACTCTGGGGAGGAGCCAAAGAGGGGAGCAGAAGGCAGAAATCTTAGACACTGAGCAGCTTTCCTGGATAAGCTGGGCACTACCTGAAGGGGTGATTAAGCTATTGGATTGGACTATGGTTTAAACCGGAGTGGACATTCATTTGATTTTTTCCTCCTTCTACCCAGTGGGCAGCAGCTTTTAAGGGAGATTAAGTTAAGTAGACAGACTACAGAAACTCCATTTGCCCTGCATAAATAGGTTCTGTGAGTGAAATGTCCAACCTGCCATGAGGGGGTCACCATCCCTTTGTGTCTGGTGACCAATTTCATGTCAGCTCTGAGCTCAAGACCACACATGTGCCACCTTAGGTATGCCTGCTCAGATGAAGTGTCAACGAAGTGGCCATGTGATTTGTCATCCACACCAGGGCACTCCAGAGGGAAAGAGGTGCTATTAATAATTACTCTGGGACAAAAGGCCTAAACTGGAACCATCCCAAGTACTCTGGGATCCATGTCATCCAACCATAGGGAGGGCATAGGAAGTAGGTGGGGAGGACTACGCTGTCATCCTATCCCAGGAGCCCAAGCACTTAGGCCAGAACCAGCAAAGCAGCCCTGGAATACACAGCCCCGAGTGAACTGGAACAGAGGAAATCTGAAATATGTATGCACATCCATGTGAGTGCACCTGCACGTGTGTGTACCGAGTAGCCGGTCCGATGCGGCCACGGTGAAGGGTTAAGTGACTAGTGTAAAGGCTCTTTGTGATGTAGGCTTCCTGTCAACAGCCAAAGTTCCTCTGTGGCAGGAACCTGCACGGGTGGCCACTTGGAGAGCCAGGCCCAGGACCCGCTCACTCACCTGATACTGTGGGAAGGTGGAGTGGTTTGTGAACGCTGGCGGAGGCGGATAGTTCAGGTTCAGCCAGAGTGGCTGGTTCAGGGATGCTGAGGTCAAGGTGGTGGCAAAGCGTGGAGTGAAGACATTCCCTGTGTACTTGAGGTTGTTCTTGTCCACCACTGTCCCAGGTGGGTTAACTGTAAGTCACAGGAGAGGTGGGCATTTCAGCAACCAAGGAAAGGAGAGGCCAGGACACCTTCAGCGTGACAGTCCCTGGGATTAATACTCTCAGAGGTCAGGCCCTTTAGGCTCCTTTGGTTCTTTAAGTTCTAAGTGCATTTCCAGCCATGGGCAAACATCAGTAATTCCCACCTTGCCACTTTGGAAGGGGTGAAACTTCCAGCTGGGTCTGCCTTGGAGCTTCTCTCTCCATCATTCACTGAAGGAGGAAGACTCACAAGGAACCAGATTACTAGGCCTCTATTTCACCTATGGTCAAAACCAAGTACTTTAGAAAAATCCAGCTTTATACAAGCAATTGCTTTGCTATTGGAAGTCATTCTTATCAAATTACTAAAGCAGCCCCTGAGGACCTTGCACAGCTTATCTCTATACTGGAATTATTTTCTTAAAAGCTATTTTATTTTTTTAAAGACTTTATGTATTTACTTTTAGAGAGAGGGGAAGGGAGAGAGAAAGAGAGGGAGAGAAACATCAGTGTGTGGTTGCCTCTCACACGTGCCCAACCAAGGACCTGGCCCGCAACCCAGACATGTGCCCTGATTGGGAACCAAACCGGCGACCCCTGGGCTTGCAGGCCGGTGCTCAACCCACTGAGCCACTCCAGCCAGGGCAGAAAATATTTTAAGACATTATGTAATTCACTGTGGTAGGACCCAAAATTAGTTTGAATGAGTTAGAGTTGGTTGAGCTATTTCAGAATATGAATCCCTAATTCTCTCCCTCTAGATGTCTTGTGGGCTTACAGAGTAAGAGAGGGGGCCTCTGCTTCCCCTTATTGGCATCTTTTTTGGGAAAGGAGGTTTGACTAAAATAGTTGTAGGAGGGCAAGGGACACAGCTTCAACACACAAATAACCTGAAGCGTGGATTTTTCTTTGGCCTGAGCAACTTGAAGGGACACACTTAGTCAGCTCTGTGTTCAAACTGACCACCAACAATGCCCATGGGACACCCTCACAGCCAACAGCATTTCTCTAGCAATTGTATTCCTGGTAAGGGAGACGCAGGGAGAAGGTCATCTCCCCATCTCACAGGTTTGAAAACAGACACCCAGAGGAGGGCAGTGGCCTGCCCGTGAGACAGCCATCGGATGGTGGAGTCACTCCCAGGGCCTGTGAGGGTGTCTGACTTCCCTGCTGCCAACCTTCTCTGGACAGGGCCAGCTTACATTTCAGCTCCAGCCCATCCACCTCTTTGCTGCGAAGCTTCAGGTGCCCGCTTGGGTTCTTGGTGGCCCCAAGGAACTCATAGAACAGGGTCTTCTCCGTTGGCCACGCAGACTTCTTGACTGGCAGGGCCATGGACATGGAGCTCCCTGGGTCACTGCAACCCTCTTCATCACAGATGTCCTTCTGGCTCTGGGGCCACTGACTGACGAAGAGCCTCTCTGGACCCTTGGTGGGCTCCTTGGTGCCTGAGTTCCATTCTACAGTAAAAGGGAAACTGAGTCAATGATTCTAGAAGGCAAAGTACTGGTTGCAGGGTGAGGAGGGCATCTTCTTTATACTAAGTGGTGGATCCTCCATAGCACACACCTCAGGCTCAGATCGCTCTGGGCTCTCTCTCCCGGCCAAATCCAATCCCAACTTCCTCTCTGAGGCCTTCACAGCCCACTTCCTCCTCTTATCTTCCCCTTTCATGAACTCCTTTCTTCCTTCCCTTCCTCTACTCTTCCTTCCTTCCTTCCCACCATCCCTTCTTCCTTCCTTTCCTTTTTACCTATTTTCTTTCCACCTTCCCTCCTTTTCTCCTCTCTTCCTTCCCTCCAACGCTCCATAGTGCCAGGTTCCAGGTAAGAGCTGACTTGGATACAGTTCCTACCTTCAGGGAGCAACTGGCTTATGGGGGAGACACCCACTCCCACAGACACATGGCTTAAGCCACAGCCTAGTCCCCATCATGGCTCCTGCTCTGATGCTCACAGGTGATTCAGCTCACTCGTCAGTGCCATGTCCTGACCTGCGTACTGGGGACACTGCGATGAGTCAGAGCCAGGCTCTGCAGGAGCTCACACCAAGGAGGAGGAGAGAGACAGGCCCAGAAATAGCTTCAGGACAAGGCAGATGGGGACTGGGAGGGGACAGAGAGACAGTGGTAGAAGAGGGTGGCTGAGAAAGCATCTGTCTGAAAGGGTCAGAGGGCTTCCAGGAGGAAGTGGCCCTTCAGCAAGGCCTCCCACGCAGGGGTACGAGAGAGGAGGGCATGGCAGGCAACGGGTGACTGCAGGCCAAGGCAGGGAGTCATCAGGGAGACGGAGTGAGTCACAGAATGTGGTCAGTGCCAGGCTCAGGCCTCTCTCCAAACAGACCAAGTGTTCCCCCAGTGCTAGGACACTGTCTGGACCATCAGGAGACCCTCCGCAGCAGTGGTCTTCACCCAGGTTTCCTTTTTAGCAGCGAAACTCTTTCTTCAAACAAGATTAAGAAGTCATTGCTCAATTGGAGCAGTGAAGAGGCCTTGGCCCTCCCAGCACTCTTCACTCCCTCCCCAGCCTGGGGGGTCCTGGTTCCATGAAGCTTGGCTGGGAAATGGTGTTGGACACACAGCAGGCACCTTGGACCATTTTGGTAGCCACTGGGTCAGAGGAACTTGGGGCCACTGTTACGTGTTGGGATCTGATCCCACCAGCTCTTGCTCCCCCTTCCTTCCCAGCCCAGTGGCCCTGGGGCTAAGGCTGGGCAGGACTGGGCCTGTCCCCCAGCACCATCTCAGCAAAGGAGAGAGCTGCTCGAGCCCAAACCAATTTAGGAGAAAAAATGACATTTTTAGCAAAACATGTCCCTAGAGTCTCTTCCAAGAGTTTCTCTGGTTGCTGAGTATAGCCCCCAGCTAGCACTGAAATAACAGTACCTGCTAATAATAATGGCCCTGTCCCCGGGGACCCACACACCTGCAGTCTCCCCCACACCTCCGGTCGCCTCGAACTCGCTCACTGCTCACTCATCCCCAAGCTTTCTCTTCCAGTGTCTGTGCACGCAGAAATACTCACATTCCTGCCTGTCCCTTCTTTGACTCACTCACATGTACACAACTACACACACGGGATGGACACACAAACACACGCAGATATGCAGCCACACCTGCATTTTCTCTAACAAATACACCCACACCTGCAAAGCTCCCTTTGGTACACTTTTGCCCACACGTTTGTATGGACAGGCACACACCAGTGTTGGGGAGGGTGGGTGGGGCAGGCTGCCTTCCACCCAGCAACCCCACTGGAGAGAGACATTTGTGCATGCCTCCTGGAGGTAGGAGAAAAGTTGCCTCCAGGCAGGGCTCATCCTTTCACACATGCTGCCCAGCATCCGCAAAGAGCCCCCTGGTTCCTAGAGGCTGCCCAAGATCCAGAGTCCAGCTTGCTGTCCACAGCTCTGATCCCTTGGCCTCCCCACAGCACTCCAGCACACAGAATGTTCTCGAAGGTGACTGTGTTCCTATTTTCTTAGGAACAGGGATTTGGGTCCTCTCAGCACAGGTATCTCTCAGTTATCCTCACAAGACTAGGGATAAAGTTTCTTTTAGTTTACCCCTAGTGACAGCAGACTAGAGGCAAGTGCCACTGCCATCGGTCTGCCTTCTTGGGACCATCCAGTCTGAGTGGCTGAATTAGCACAGGCACAAAATGCAGGACATGGGGGTGGGATGGGGAAACCAGGGACGAGGCTGCATCTCCTGGGAAGGATGAGGACTCCCTGTTAGGGGATGGAAATGCACTTTTCCAAGGCCCTGGGGGCACTGGGGACAAATCCCAGGGCCAGCAGTCTCAACTGATCCTGGAGGATTTGCATATTCTCCCTCTACCCCAGAGAGAGGAACAGGCCCCATTGTGAGAACAGGCCCATCTGTGGGAAGCCAAATGACCCTAGCTGCCAATCAAATCTCTCACCTCTCCTGCTTAAAGTCCCCATTCTGCAGCTCCACCCAGGACTTAGTTGTGGTAAGTGCTTCCTTCCATGTACTCTGGGTACCCAGTGGGCTGAAAAATGAGCCAGGTACCAAATGTGCCTGTCCCTCTTCTCAAAGCACATTGGATTAGCTGCGCCCCGTACATGGGCATCCACCCCACAGGGCACGTGGGCACCAGAAACAGCTGCACCTGGGGGCTGTGACCACCAGAGAGGCCACCTCGCCCATCTTACTCTGCACAAAGATGCCGCGTGCAATGCTGCAGCCCAATTGGCTTTCCGGCAAGTTTCTCCTCCTTGCAGGACCACTCGCTAGCCCTGCTTTCAGCCCCACTCACCCATCAGGTGGTGCCCCTCCATGTCAGGGTCTGCCTCAGGCTTGGAGCAGATCTTGGCAAACACTGGGAGCTGCTTCTTCTGAACAGGGAGCTCAAGGAGCTTGTCAGTGGGCACAGGAGGCGGCGGGGGTGGCAGCAGCAGGAGCGGGCCCAGCCCTGTGGGCTCCTTGGGTAGGGGGCCACTGAACATGCTGTTCTGCAGGAAATCCTTGATGACACGTGTCTCCTCCAGCACCACCTTGTTGTCGGGGGCCTTGGACATTTCTTTGGACTTCAGCGGGAACTGGGCCAGGAGCCTGCTGATCTCCGAGTTGGAGGTACCCAGGCTGTGGCCCCCGTCATCTGTCCCCTTGGCACTCTTGGCTTTGGCAGCACGTAGGATGCCCGTGACCGTAGTCATGGCAGAGTCACAGTCCCGCCTGCTGCCGATAATGGACACGGCCACCTTGGGCTCCAGAAGCTTGTCACCGGCAATGGCAGAGGCTCGAGGGGGCTCCCTGCTGCCTGCCACCAGAGGAGGCGTGAGAAGGCTGGGCGCTGGCTTGCGTTCAGGCCTCTCCGGGGAGCTGCCAGGTGACTCCAGCTCTCTTGAGCTTCCTGTGACCAGGACGAGGTGCTCTTTGGTCAGGTTCAAGAACTCCTGCTCCACCAACAGGGAGATCTCATCTTTGTCACTGCTGAGCTCCAGAGCTCTGCAAACAGGTCAGATAGACACGTGGCTTTAGTGCCCAGTCGGGAAGAGTGGCTCTGCAGCAGGGCCAGGCCCAGGGAAAGGGGGTGGAGAAGGCAAGAGAAACGGATGGCTTTCTCGAGAGAATATGGACCAGCAGTGGGCTCCCAAGAGGTCTCTACACCACGCCAGCGGGCACAGTACCAAGAGTGTGATTCTGGGAATCAGGACACCTGGGTCCTTTCCCAATATGGCATTTACTGAGGGAGCTGGGGTTTAATATGAGATCAAGGCCTCTGGACTGGGCCTCACTTCCTGGGAGCACCAGCAGTTGGTTGGTCCCTGCACAGATTCACAAGCATTTACCTCTATCTAAACAAGGGTCTCTACCTGCACCTTAGACCTGCCCGTCAGCTGGACCCTGATGGCCAGCACCTGCCTGAAGGGCCTGATGGTCCCATGGACTCTCGGCTCCTGTTCGCTGGCTCTCTCCAGGTGTGGGAGAGGCTGGCAATCCTGCTGGCCTGGCTCATGGCCCAGCATGCCCCACTGGCATCCTTCATACGGGGACACCTTCCACCCTGGCACTCCCAGGAGAATCACCAGCACCCAGTTCAAAACCAGCTACTCTCCCTACATGATGGGCCCCTGTGAAGGGCGGATGAGGTGGTCTACACAGAGCATTCTGGAAACTGCTCAGTGCGTTGGCCCTGGGAGAAGGTGGTAAAGGAGGCGAAGAAGAGATTGGAGGGGGACATGAAGGCTTCCCGTGAGCGGAGCTTTGCAGCTGGGGAGGCCTGGCACACGCTCCAGCTCTGAGACCCGTTCCCAGGGCTCGGTGAGTCCCGCCAGCAGCGACTACAGAGTGAAACTGAGCTTCCCCGAGAATGCTCCTTGTGCCTGAGCACACGCATGCTCACATGTGTGCACACACATGATGGGGCACACAGTGGCTCACATATCACCACGCAAAGAAGCAGGAATTGAGTCCCTGCATCTGACAACCAACCAGAAGGGGCACAGGCTGCAGTCCCAGAGGCTTCCTGCTGTGCAGGGCATTGACCCCTTAGGTGCTGGGTCCTGCAGAGGCTCAGGGCTCCTGCCGAAGGGGCGGGGTGGCCAGGGCACTTGGGCACATGGGAAGAGCTAAAGATACAGGAATGTGTTGCTGGTCCAACAACTGAGACAGCCAGCCTCCTGCATGGAGCCTCCCCAGGTCTGGAGGCAGGGGCCAGTGCCAGGAAATGGCAGACTCCAGCCAAACAGGCCTGGTTCGGAATCAGGCAGGACTCCTTACCTCACGTCAGATCCTAGAACCTCAGGGACTCCCCTGTAACGTGGGTGTGACATGAACAGCCCCCACCCTCGTGGGCAGTGTGAGAACTTGGGACAACCCAAGTGCGAGCTCAGCACAGATCCCCATGCCCCAGACGCACCCCCAGCCCACTGGCTGAGAGCCTTCGCTAGAGTGGGCCGGCCCTGGAAGCCCTGGAGGTCGGCAAGGCTGGGTGCCGGGCAAGGCTGGGTGCCGGGCAAGGCCAGCCTCAGCTATCCCTTTTCCTCTTCCCCCACTCACTCTCTCGTCTCCCTCTTCTTTGTCCTCTCACTGATCCCCTGTCTTTCCTCCTTCCTATGTCTAGACTTCGTCTATAAATAGGCCTCACTCTCACCCCTGTGTCCACAGGAACAATTGGAATGAAGAGGTTGCCAGTCCACGATCCCAAGTTTCAGATCCCCCTTCTTCCTCCTCCACATCCTCCTCCTCAAAGGGAGCAGGTGAGTCTCCAGTCACAGGAACCAGACATTTGAAGGATCAGTGCCCCCACCGAAAAGAGTTACAAAGCAAGCTATATATCAATTTTCTGAATTAGACTTGCTATAATTACGTTAATTTTTTAAAATTGTGATAACGGTATCACCCAAACAACCAAAAAATAGTCCTTATCTCTTAGAGATACTAAAGCCTTGACAGATACAATTACCTCTGGGGTTTGCTTTAAACGGAATCCCGCAGGGGGAGGGGACAGAGGGGAGGGGCCCCAGATGAAACCAGACTGGCCCTATGCTGAGCACCGCAGGAGCTGCGTGCTGGGTACACGGCCTCATCGTGCACGATTCGCTCTACTTTTGTGTTGGGTTTCCGGTTGTTATTTTTTAATCAAGATGTTGCATGGCACATGAGCACACAAAAGTCTCACCCCTGAATCCTTTGGAGTACCAGCTCTAAGGAGAAGCCAAAGCAGCTTCTAAAAGACCCACAAGGCTTGCGGTCCTAGTGCCAAAAAATGCCCCACAGGAGGAGGTCCCTGCTCAGCCCCTAAAAAGTACACTCCCCCCTCTCCCCCCTCCCCCCTACCCAGGCACCAGGCTGGCAGGGAAAACGCTGCAGGAGCTGAGTGGGACCCCTGCTCACACTCCCAGGCATTCTCCCCCAACAGGTCACAGGGGTCAAGGGGCCTCTCAGGAAGCCGGCACTCCCAGAAGGGGCAGTGCAGCACCAAGAGCGGGCCGCCCTGGCTGTGGGTCCTCCGTGTGCCGCTGAAAGGCTGCCCAGAGCACCTGACCTCCCTGGAACAACCTCAGCTGGCTCCTGTTTCCCCTGAATCTGCCCTGAACCCACCATAGGCAGGATGCCGGATGCCGGACACCCACCTGTGTGCTCAGATTTAATCCTCCCCGCACCCCTGGGTGGTGGACAGTTACCATCCTCACTTTGCAGATGGGAAAAGTGGGCCTGCAAGAGGCTAAGGACCTTGTCCCAAGAAAGTCAAGAGGCCGGTATGGGGCTGCCGATGGGTCAGCTGCCATCACCACCTCCTCCCACCCGCCTGCCTCCTCTCCAGGGATGTCAGTCAGAGGGGGTCTTCCAGCTCCGCTCCAAGGCTGGGCTCTGCTCCCTGACTGGAATGCGGTCAGGGACAGCGCTGGGCTCATCCCACCTCTCCAGGCGGTGGAGGAGCACTGCCTTGTGGCATTAGCTGTCGCTCACAGCTCCCTGTCAGCTGCCTGTCTGAAGAACACTTCTTCCGGTCTCAGGGCCGCTTGTGGATAACAATGTTAAAAGGGAGAGACTCCGGGGCTGGCCTAGGGAGGCTGCTGGAGACCCCCACCCGAGGCCCGGCAGTGATCCTGGATCAACACTCTGAGGGAGTCACTCAGTCAACCCAGTCACTGCCGTCCCATAGTCCCATTGCCACTTCTACAAGGCAGCCTTTGTCCAGCACCTCACTGCCATCCAGATTCAGCGCAGCAACAAATCCCCGATGCAGGGTCTCCGGACCTGTCCCCTCCACCCCCATGAAAACAAGATTCATTTGTTCTCGTTTGTTCTAGAACAGTGCATGTCCACAGAGCTAGGACATTCTCAGAACTCGGATCAAAACATTCCCCCGTTCAAACCCTCATGTGGACTCTCAGTACACGTAGAATAAAATCCAGACCCCTCTCTGACCCCCAGGGCACCACATGAAGCGGGCCCATCGCCCCCTCCCACTTTGACCGCCCCCCCTTCTTCCAGCCACACTGGCCTTACAAATATTTCCTGACGTGCCAAGTTCATGCCAGCCCTGGAAGGCCAGGTCACCCCTTGCCTGGCTCATCATTCACACCTTAGTTCAAGCTTCATACTCTCAAAGTAGCCTTTCCTGTCCCTCTTCTAAAAGTGCTGTCACTGCCCCCCCCCCCTTGGCCCACCTTACCTTACCACCTTGGGCATTATCTGCTCCATCAAGTTGTTTATTTTCCTGCTGGTTTTACCACTGTCTTACAGAATCTTTTTTATGCCTTTACCCCCACAGGAACATATCCCCCCTGACGGCAGGGACTGTATCTTCTTCACCACAGAGGCCTGGGGGAGTAGAACAGTGCCTGGTCCATAACTTCAGCTCGGTAAGTGTTGAATAAGTAAGTGTTCATGAACTAGCTCATGAACTTCTCTTTACACTTGTCCATTTCTTGGAGCTCTTCAATCAAGAGCTTTGTTGCCAAAGACTGTCTCACTCCTTTCATGGGTCACAACCTGTCTGGCTTTGATTCCACTTCCTGTCCCCCCTCCCTGTCCCCCCTCTGGCCCAGCATCCCTGGGAGCTGTTCGCTAGCTACCCTGCTAGGTCCAGCCCTAAGAACGCCAAACCTCTGCAAGGGAGGGCCCTGGCTGATCTGACACAGAGCCCACCTCTTAGCAACCACCTTGGGGCTCACACAAAAACTTTTCGTTCTTCTTACAACTTTGCTGGGTTCAAATTGAGTCTGCTTGCCTGCATTTATGGAATCTTTTTTTTCTCTCTTCTGAAGAAGTTTTGCCGATGTTGGCACTTCTCCCGTGCTATTTCCTTTCTCCTTTGAGTTGGTAAAAACCATGAAATCTGCCACAGACTATCACAGTGAATTATTCGGGAAGGTTAACCCAGCTTCTGAGTGCTGACAAAGGAAGCAGGAGTCGGGATTGGTGCCGTGGCTCCAGCTGCCGCCGCCACCTCTGCTTGTCCACCTCCAGAAATGATAGGTGTCTGACGGAGGCTTTATATGCGGATGCTGTTCGTTGTTTCTGCATTTGCAGTGTGCAGAGTTATATAAAAATAAAGGCTATTGACTGGCTGGCACCCCTTCCCAGAATAATGACTAAGCAAGCATGCTGTTAGCTCCCCATAGCAGTTCTGTGTACATGATAACACAGAGCGAAGATGAAAACTGCTATTCATCCAAGCCAAACAACAAAAAAAATGCAAACAGAAAATTGTTAGCGCTGGAAGAGGACACCAAAACAAACATTTTCTTCTCACTACGGCATTTCGGACCATCCACAAACAAGGTACCCAGGCCCCGTGCCCGGTGACATGGCCCTTTGAGGAGGGAAGTGTGGGCCAGGCTCCGGGTCCTGCACAGACCTGGGCTCGGGTGGCGGTCCATCCACAGGCTGGCCTCCTGGCTGTGGGTAAGACTCTGACTTCCCTACGTGTCTTCCCTACATACTGGCTACGAGCTGAGTCTCTGGAGGGAGGCAGAAGCTGGGATTCAGATCCCCACCCCTTTGTGGAAGCCAGACCTTAAGCAAGCTCTGTCAGGTCCTAGCTTACAAAATAGGAAAAAGGATTAGCATTCCTGGAGTGCTGACCAGCCAGATACCACTGACCACCTTGCATGCAAAACTGTTATTTTAATGCCCACAACAGCCCCCATGGGGCAGTGGGGTGGTCCGATGACTATAATGGCCCCATGTTATTACACCTTTGACATCCAGTATCCAGGTACTTTGGTAATTCCCACCCATCTTGATTCAAGTAATAATGTGAAGTGCTTGGGCTCTTACATTACACTACACTAGGGCTCAGCCTCTTATTTCTTTTGGGTTTCAGCCACCTCCAGGTGAACAAGCCCCGGAGAGCCCACTGAAGAATGAAACACCCCACAGAGTCATCCCCCGACAGCTGGCCCGACCCAACTGACCTGCAGACGCTGGGTGCGTACCACCCATGCCCAGCCGAGCCCACGCCCCACCAGAAGAACCGCCTGGCTGAACCAGCCCAGAGTGCTGGACAGCAGAAAAGGGAGCTGAGAAAATAGTTGTTGTTTTGAGCCACTATGCTTTGGGGTGGTCTGTTAACTATCGAAAGCTAACTGATACAGACAGATACAGCGATCCCAGTTTTAGACTGAAGAAGCCAAGGGACAGAAGAGTTAGGGAATTTCCCCAAGGGGAAACTAAGAAGGGACCAAGTGGTGAACTGAGACAATCTTGCTCAGGTGCCACTCACTCTCTTAGCCATTAGGCCACTCTGCTCTGAAAACCAAAGTGAAGTGCTGGGTGTGAGATGCCAGGGGCACACACCTAAGATAGGAGAGTGAGAAAGGGCTCTCTGAGGAAACATCATTTCAGCAGGGGCCTGATGGGTAATAAGCATTTAGCCAGGTAAAGAAAGCAAGGAAGAGCTTTCCAGACATAGGGAACAGCATGTGTGAAGGTCTCGCGGTATACGGGAGCTTGGTGCATTGATGGGACTATGCTAAAGTGGGTGGGGTACATTCATTGGAGGGTGGGGAGGTCACAGGAGGCGAGGCTAGAGGAGGTAGGAGTCAGAATCTGCCAGGTCTTAGAGTGGCACTGAAAGATTTTATTCTAAAGGAGCAGGGAAGCCGTTGGAAAGATGTTAGCAGGGAAGTGTCAGGGCCTGGTTTCTTCCAGGGAGCAGTCCAGAGGAGTGACAGGAGGGGACTGAACCTGAGCCAGGACCGTGCCGTGTCTGCTAGGTGCCAGGTATTACAGGTGGCACTTGACTCCACAACAGCCATGAGGAATAGGTAAACATCTCTACTGCCACTTTAGAAGAGGAAACTAAAGTTCGGGAATTAACGACAAATTCAAGTTCACCCAAGAGCGCAAGTACTGGGAGCAGGACTGGGAACCCAGTCCACATGGGTCCAAGTCTCTACTCTTAGCCACTGCCTTACACTTCCCAAAACAGGAGAAGTGGGACAGAGAGCAAGACCTTGGCAGTCAGTAGACCTGCATTTAAGCCCCAGCTCTGTCCTTTCTGATGGGGTGACCTCAATTCACTTCCCTTCTCTGAGTCTCAGTTGCAGGATGGCCAAAGGCCAGGAGCCAGCCAGCAACTAGGAGGATGAGGCAGCAGAAGGCAGAACTTGGTGGGCGGGTGAGTATGCAACTCAGGGACTTGAAGGAGCCATGGCTGTGAGTGGGGGTGACAAGGAGGCACCAACTGCCTCAGACAAGGAAAGGCCTTCATCACAGAGGCAGAGGCTCTGGCACCAGCCCCCATTGGGTCCCCACCTTCACTTGATCAATGCTGATGGATATGAACTGCCCTGGGCCCCCTCCCCATATATACACCACACCCATGCAAACACAGCACAGCAGTGCACATACATGTACCAATCCATGTGTGCACACAGAGCACAGCCATGCACACACCACAGCCACACACAGCAACCTATGTGCACATGCACAGCACAGCCATGCACACATGCTATACACATACAATACAGACACGAATACATATGCAAACAGCACAGCCATGTACACACCCTCAACAATCATACATATACACCCCCCCCACCATCACTTTGTAAAGAACCAGCAGGAAGGAAAGGAACCAGGGAAGAGGATGGATTCCACCTCTCTAACAACCTGAGGGTCTTGAGCCAAGTTTTTTTTCATTTTGGGGGATCTGCCCCATCCTGGGGCCTCTGCACCTGTGTCCCAAAGGTACCTAGAAACCCACTGAGCTCTGTCTGCTGGGACCTCTCTCCTGGGAGCAGGGGGCTGGGCAGAGGGCCTTCAGAGCCGCAGGCCTCCCACCCTGCTCCTCCTCCACTTGCTGGGCTATGGTGAGGATCAAGTGAGATGATGAATGTGAAAGCACTTGGTAAACTGTAACGGTACTATGCAAATGTTAGCAGCTCCGACTGAGGGACCCAGAGACCCTTTGGTGTGGGAGGGCCAAACTGGGCTGCAGGCTTGGAGCCCACTGACCCTTCACAGCCCAGGGCCTGGCCTGCAGCTAGGGGTGGAAAGATAGGAAAGGCTCTGAAGCCTCATGGGACGGTGACACCACCCAGGGTGGGGTTAAAAGAGGTAACACTGAAATCCCTCAGCTGCCCAAACGCCAAGCCTGGACTTGGTGTTTGTCTCATTTCTTAGCGAAGGCCCTTTACAGAGAGTAGAGTCATTTTTTACAATGTCCCTGGCACACACTTAGCATTCAGTAAAGACCAGTCTCCTGCCTGCATGCTTTTCCTTGGAACACCTCCTTCTCAAAGCTATGCCCCTTTTAAGCCTGAGATTTCATCATCTTTGACCCCCAAAGTATCAGAAAACTTACTATACACATTCACAGGAGTCACCTGCAGTGCTTGTTTCAAATGCAGGTTCCTGGGCACCCATGGGAAGACGGCAGTTCAGTTGGTCCAGAATGGGGCCCAGGTATCTGCCATCAGAGCAAGTGTCTATCCTCCACCCTTCACCCCCAACTCGCAAAGTTTTGATGCAAGTGATGTACAGGAAGGCACCAAACCAGGTCCAAATTTACCCCCATTTTCCAGCTCCTCTCTGTTTGGCAGGTGGAAGTGAGACACCTCCCACCCCACCTCCTCCCTGAGAAAACAGGACTCAGACCTGAGGTGGGCCAAGGACTTGGACGAGGGATTCAGTGAGCTGGGGAATGAGCTGGGGAATGAGGCAGGAAATACTGAGGAATAAATACAGCAATAAAGGAGCTACGGCTGGGAGCTACAGAGTGATTCTTATTGTTCAAATTATCTTTAAAACTTTTCATTTGAATCTGTTTAATAAGAGAAGGCCTACCCTAAGGAAGAGGTATTTTTTTAATGTGACTTGGGAGCTGAATTGGAAAGAATGTTGCAACAAAGATATTAAAAAGGGGATTAAACCAAACCGCTGGTGGCCAGTCTCTGCAGGCTCCCACAACTTGCAACCCAAGTCCCCAAACCATAAAATTAAATTAAAAAGGGGGACAGGGGACGTGGGACGTTAATCACGATTCATCTTCCCTTCACTGCTCATGGTTCCCAGTGCTAAGCAGACACAGAAGGACTATTCTAAAGGGCTCCTGGTGTCTGGGCAAGAGCTCTGGCCTTGCAGCCCCACCAGGTCCTATTTCTGCTCTGCCCCATTTGAGTTGGATGACTGGGCAAGTTGCCTAACTTCTCTGAGCCTCAGCTTCTTCATCTGGAAAAGGGGAGTAATATCGGTCACCTTCTGCTAAGACAATGAGATAAACAAAAAATTAAAATTCAGAACCTGGCACATATCAAGTGCTCAGGAAAGTGTTACCTCCCTTCGCTGCAGCTAAAGGCAGAAGGAGGTGGGTGGGAAACCTTGCAATGTCTTGGCTTATTGACATTCTGTCCCTATGTCACTCAATGCTTCCTCTGATGATTGTGACTTCTTGCTTGGATCCTGGCCACCTCTGGGCCTCACTCACCCTCCTTGCAGTGGCACTTTTATGGTTCATCCATCATTCACTTCCTCATTCATTCATTTTCACTGCATAGTCATCAAATGCCAGGAAATCAGCTGGGTGCTGAGGAGACAAAGATGAGTAAGACACAGCCCTTGCTCTTAAGGAGCCATGGTCAAGAGTGGGAGAAGTATTTTTGCCACAAGGCAGCATACAATTTGTGCCAGGTGACCACCTTATCAGAAATTGCATGCCAGAAATGCACCAACAAAACAAAATGGGACATTGTGTCCTCTCCTCTGGCCAAGGGTCAGCTTGAGAGCTGGCTCTAAACTGACTCTTCCATTCCATAACCCTCATTGAAGACCCCTCCACTTGGTCTCTTCTGATGAGCTCACCTGCTTTCTCTTATTAGATAACTAGTTATGGAAACCAACTGTTATGTTCTCTTTTTGCCCTAGCTTCCAAGAATCGCAAAGCAAAATGCTGTCCTCAACTGAGTAGTTTCCCTTAGCTTAGATTTCCTGGTATATAAATCTCCTCTCCATTCTTGATTGCTTAACCCCTGTCATTTTATCCTTGATAATAACAATAATGATGGTGATGATGATGCTGAAGTTGATGGTGATGATGCTAATGGTGATGACAGTGATGATGCCAATGAGGATGATGGTGGTGATGCTGATGGTGGTGATGGTGATGATGCTGATGGTGCTGATGCTGATGGTGCTGATGCTGATGGTGCTGATGGTGATGATGCTGATGCTGATGATGGTGTTGGTGATGATGCTAATGATGATGAAGTTGGTGATGGTGATACTGGTGATGCTGCTGATAATGACAGTGATGGGGATGTGATAATGCTGCTGCTGATGGTGATGTTAATGGTGATGGTAAACCTGGAGTCCTTATCTTACACTAGGTGCTGTGTGAGCCTAACATACCTTATTTCATTAACCTCCACAGTAATTCTTTAAGGTGGTCACTATGACTTTTTCCGTTTTCCAGATGCATAAAATGGGGCACAGAAAGTTGGAGTAGCTTGGTTACAACTAGGAAGTATGCTAGGATTCAAATCCACCTGTCTCTGTATTTTATTGTTATCTGATGCTAATATTGTTATCACCTTCAAATCCGTGGGAAGGAGAAGGAATATTATTTACTTAAATTGAAAAGAAGAACATGGAAGAGAGAGGAAGAGAAAGTGTTGAATGGGGTGAGCAGTGAAAATTCAGAGGATGGGACTTATTCTAGGTCTTTAAGGATGGGTAGGATTTCAATAGGCAGAGATATGGATGAAAAGCATTCCTGGTAGTAGAATAACCTGAGTAAAGGCAAGGAGATGTGCAGCTGCTGGTAGCCCGTCTTGGTTCTAGAGTGTGGAGGAGAGAGCAAGACGTGCGTCTAGAGATGTAGGCAGGCTGAGACCCCACTACTGAGACCCTCAGAACCAGGTCAAGGAATTCAGAAGACAATGAAGGAGCCCTGAAAGATGACTGATTCACATTGTTCATGTGTTTCAGGAAGATGAAGCTGGAGAAGGCAGAAAGACATCAGGAGGGAAAGGAACCAGACACAGAGAGCTGAGATATTGTAACAATGGCAGAAGAGAGACGAGCAGAGAGACCAGAAGTCAAAAACCACCACGAAGGTGAATGCTGTGTGTGTGTGCAGGGACTGGGAGAGGGATGGAACGGAGGGCCCGGGACCTCTGTCTGCCAGCACCATTGCATCCACTAATTCCCTTGACAACCAGGATGGGGGTGCATTGATGTCAGTGTGATTGGGGTCACAACAGAGGCTGAGTCTTAGCCCTGGGAAGCTCAGGGGAAGAAGACACTTAAGTGTTGGGTCCAGGAGAGAAGGATTCTAACCTGGGGCTCAGGGAGTCTCTGCAGTCATTCACAAAATGTCGAGGGCCATGACAGTGTGTTTCAGGCACAAGCTTTCCTCAGCTTCTCAGAGAGGTGTTTGACCCCTCAAGGGGAGGACACACGAGCCTAGAGCATTGAACTCCAAAAGTCTCCAGAGCTGGCTTCTGCGCTAGGGCATCAGTCTGAGTTTCCAGCTGGGAGTCTTGTCTTGTCACTCCCATTGCCAGGTTTCAAGTATTGTTATTATTTTAAAAATAATAACAATAAATAAAAGTTGTGATATATGCCAAGCAACTTGCCCAGAAAAATAGGATACATCTAATTGTTTGAATAAGAGCAGCACAAAGTATTGGTTTGTTCCCCCGGGACCAAGAAGGCAACTGTGTGGCAAATGATTTTATAAATGACGGAATAAACAAAGGCCGCTTCACAGTCAGGGCAACGGAGACAACAGCAAATCCAAAGCCCTGACTGAGGCTGTGCGGTTGTAGTAATGAAGAGGAATGAATGAATAAGTAATCCTGGAATTTGAGTTAGTAAGTGACTGGCCGCAATTCTCTAAGCACAAATTTCAGACTAATTAAAAGATAACTCAACACAATTCTGGAATTTAATTGACACTAGGTGGAACTATTGATTTCTCCCCCAAAGCTGATTTCTCCGTTTCTCCTCCTCCTCCTCCTCCATCAATGGCACCACTGTCCAACCAGCAGCTCAAGCCAAAAACCTCAAGTCAGACTTGATGTCTCCGTGTGTGTGTGCCCCAAACCACCAGCAGATCTGTTGGCTCCTCTTAGAAATACACACTGAGTCCCCCACTTTCTCCATCCCCATGGCAATCTCTCTGATCCAGGCACCACCACCTGCCACACCTGGACTACTGCAGTACCTTCCCAGAGGTCTCCCAGCTTCCTCTCTCACATACCTGTGAGTCTTCTCCATGCAGCAGCTGGAGAGATCTTTAAAAATTAGTGAATCTGAGCAAATTACACTCTCTTCCCCAAAATCTCCAAAGGGCGCCCATACCCCGGAGAATCAGAAATAAGCTCCCTATAGCGATCTTCCAAGTTTTCTAAGACCTGTCATCTCTGCCTCTGATATCACCTTGTCCCACATCCCATCACTCGATACACCTCAGCCATGCTGTCCCCCTCTAAGCCACTCCCACCTCAAGGTCTTTGCAGTTGCCCTCCTTTCTGCCTGGACATCCTTTCCCAGATCTTCGCCTGATCGGTTCCTTCCAGGTATCCAGGTCTCAGCTCAAATGACCACCTCTTCTTGGAGAGTCCTTCCCCAACCACCCCATCTAAAGACTCTCCTCTCTCTAGTACTTCATTCAGCTTTATTTTTATCAGAGCACTCATCACTATCTGAAATTTTCTGGCTTATTTTTTTATATGTTTATTATTGGTTTTCTCCAACTAGAACAGCAGTTCGTTTCACATCTGAAGTTATCCTAGTCTTTTATTCACTTGTTTTCTGTTTCTCTCCCCTACTTGAATGCCAACCGTAGGAAGGCAGGGTCCTATCTGGTTCACAGCTCTATCCCACTAGCTCTTAGCACTGTGCCAGGCACATAGTAGGTGCTTAATGAATATGTGTAGAGTGAATAATTGAGTAAATAAACTGAAAATGTGCCCACAGAGTGAAGTTGGCTTGGGGAGAAAAACAAAATGGTATTAATCACCATTGCCACGAATATGGAATATTAACAGGGAGGATTTGATCTGCACAGATTGGATCACACCTGAATTTCTGTACCTGGTTCCGGTTGCTGCACTGCCCCAGAACCAGCGGTGTGGGCAGGAAACTGACCAAGCTGGCACCTGACAGGAAACTTAGAAAACCAAAGAAATTTAGCTTGTAGGAACCAGAAATCCTAAGAGAAATATTGTCGCTATCTTTTAACAACTAAAGGGTTATAGAGAGAGATAGGGATGGACTTTGGTTTGGAGCAAAGGGCAGAATCCAGATCAATGAGTATTAGTCTGATAGAGACAGACTTTGGTACAAGAAGAAAGTGGTCTTTTGATAGTCACTGTTCATGACAAGGGAAAGAACTACTTTAAAAAGTGGTGAGCTCTCCATCTAAGGAAGTGTAAAAGTGGTTAACCACTTGGCAAGGATGTTGAGGAGGGACTCAAGCAGCAGAAGATGGCCTCCAAGATCCCTTTCAAGCTTGAGATGTCTGGGTTTCTGAAATGTAGGGAGACACAGTCAAGAAAAAAATTTCTGACTAACAGGAGTTCTAGATCATCCTTATCTAGCTGCCCCACAGCAGGAAACAACCAAAACCAGGTCTACACCTTGAGCAGTAGAAAGATTAGCTGAAAGGAGTCTTGTGGGCCTGAGGCCACCTTAAAACACACTGGACAGCTCCCTGGGCTTGAAATCTGGGATCTACATGTGATGATGATTCAGAATAGGGGACTGCCAAATGTCCTGACTCTCCGAACGAGGCCTCAATTTCTAGGGGAAGTTAGCCAACGCTATCCCGTGGTGGCCAAGATGGCCCTGGGTTTGCTTTCTGAAACCCCGCCACTTCCTAACTGTAAGGTTTGGGGCAAAGAAACGAACCCCTCCAAACCTGTTACCTCATGTGTAAAGGGATCTCATTTCAAAACAGGAGAGGGAGAAATTGAAACAAGAATGGCACAAACTTCATAAACTTGGTGACAGACACAAAGCCATTTGCTACACTACTTGATATGTTTGGAAATTCATATAATAAAAAATAAAAAGAGGGGGAATTTAAAATAGTACCTACCCAGTATGCTAATTGTAGGGCTTGAAGAAATCATCATGATCATCATCACTAGGAAGAATTTCTGCAAATCCTAGTTATTACCAGGAATGTTTAATCATTCCAACAACCCTATGAAATGCATAGTAATCATCGCCCTTTGGCAGATGAGGAAACTGAAGCTCACATAAATGAAACAAATCCTGCAGCCAGCACGGGGCTGGATTGCGATCTGAAACCAGGGTTGTCTGACTCCATCCTCATGGCTGCCTTTCTTTCGAGAACAGTTCACTGTGTTCTGCGTGGTTGATAGCCACACGATTATGGTATCGTTCACTTAAGCCAGTGGTTTCCCAGCTCCTTTCTCAGTAGCAGAGCCCTGTTGTGAACGCGGTCTTTACTCAGAACTCCAGTAAGGAAAAGCTATTAAGGCAGAACAGCCCTGGTTGAAGGGGAATTGGGGCCCGGCCACCAGACCACTTGACTCCAGGTGACCCCTGCAGCACCACAGGGTCTAGAAGCACAGTGTGAAAACCCCAGATTGAAGCCGGCAGCAACAAACCCCCACCCTGAGGATGACATTTAAGGAGAGCCTCATTTGTATAATGCAGCTCCCAGCCTCCTGTCTCCCGTCACATTTGATCCTCATTATCAGCTCTGAGGTGGACACGGCAGGGCATATCAGCCTCAATTTGCAGATGAGAAAATCAAGGCTGAATGGAATTAAGCAACTGGCCAAAGGTGAGTCAGTTCACTTTTCGGCCAAGTGCGGACTGGAAATAGAGTCTGTCTCCATTAACTAGGTGTGACCTGGCAGAGAGGGTGCCATCTACTGGGAATTGCCAACGACCCTGGTTCACCAAGTGGACAGTCAGCTCCTTGGCCACCGAGGGCCTGAGCACAGCCCCACGGGCCGCCTGCCAAGACCCTGTCCCGGAACAGATGGCAATGGGCAGGGGAGAGGGGCCCAGTGCCACCCTAGGGCTGAACCGCAAGGTTTTGGCAGTAGTTAAGCCATTCCCGTCCCAGCCATATCGTGCTGAGCATGGGGCAGGGGAAGCAGTACCAGCCAAAGTGCCCTCCACCTTTGTCTGCAGCCCAGAAAGGGACAGCAGGTAGTGGAACCCTGGGTAGCAGTTCCACGTTGCCTTTGTTCTCAGCTCTTGCCTAGAAATCCCTGAAACCAGACTCAGCTGGTATTTGCCCGAAGGGTTCCCGGACTCCAGAGCAGCTCTGAACTGAGCCGGGCCATGTGTTGGAACAGGCAACACTTAATTACCACTCAGTCTTTAATTAGCACTTAATTATTAACGCATTCCATCTGTAAAATGGGGACACTGATACCTGTCTCATAGGGGCTGGGGGAGGATTAATTAATGTTTGCAGCCCTCTTTGAAGATGCAAAGCATTGAACAAGTGCTCAACAGTGGCACTGATAACCACGACAATTGTGCTTGCTTTTCCTAATGAGGTTCCCCCCTCCGCCGCCTCCTCTCCTTGTGAATACCCATCCCCAGCAGTATTTGCTCAACTTTGCCCCAGTGGGGAAATATTTAGCTGTGTTTCCCAGACACAGGACTTCCCATCCTGGAAACGGGCTATTCCCAGCCATCGTCCCACACTTTAATTTTCTATTATGTCCTCTGAATATGTCAGTGCCTTCCCAGTAAATATTTTGATGTGCGCGCGTGCAGCGGCTTCCGCGGAGCCTGAATGGGACAGCTGCTCCCTGTATTAGGGAACTCCAGATGTGGTTTGAAACCACCAGCCTCCTCTGTGCCAATGCCTCCTCGCCTTTGGAGGTGGGAGGGGGAAGGAATCTTCCAGCCGTCTTTGGGGAAAGCCATGGGCATCTAACCCTTGGCCCTGGCTAGGGTGGTTTTTCAATGTCCTCAGACTCACTTCTGATTGTTTCGGCCCTGAGGATGAGAACTATCCCCTCAGCGGGCTGGGGAAGGAAGAGGCAGCAGAAACAGAGCCCTGGCCTGGCCCTGCACCCAGGACCCCAGTTAAGTCTCCTATAAAGAGTGGACAAAGGACTACGGGGAGCTAGTTAGGGAACCTATGCAGTCTTTAGGGTTTAACCAGACTGAAGAATGGGCCAGAACATTCCCCCAGAGGGTCCGACCTCATCTCTTCCCTCCTCGCTTGGTGCCGCCGTGCAGGGTGATACTCACTCTTCTTGGAAGCTCAGCCCGTTGTCTCTTGGAGTTCCAGCCGCCACAGGGGCAGAGGGCTGCTCCTTCAAGGCTGGGGGCTGCAAAGCCTGGGGCAGGCGCTGAACTCTCTTCCAGATTTCATGGCAGGTCTTGTCTAAACTGTCTTGGGGTGTGTCCTGGTGGATCCAGATGTACCTGGGGAATGGGCCCAGGGCTGAGGGGCGCTTGGCCACCAGGGCCGAGGACGAAGGGAGACCATTTCCACTGGCCATCGTCCTCCTCTCTTTCCGGAAGCCCCTTTGTCCGCCCAGGGCTCGAAGACTGGGGGACCATCCACCACCACCCTTCATTCACCAGAAAGGCAGATGAGGATGGGGCAGAAGCAGCTCGGTTCTGTCCGGCTGCGGCTCCAGCAAGGTGACAAAGTTCAGAGGCCTCCCGTTTGTGTGCCTGTGGTGGATGGAGGTCAGCTTCCTTTGAGGGAGGGGGAGCTTATTGTGATTTGTTTTTATTTGCTCTTTTCTGACTTTTGCCCCCCTCCCCCTCTCCCTGAGAAGAAAATATTTTAAAGTCAACAAAAACAGGTAGCTTAGTAACCTTGGAATCCCCCTGAGCTCAGGAACCAGGTGCCTAGGTGGGCAGAATGACATCTGGGAACAGCTGGAGGGGGAGGGCTGGCTCTCCCCACAATGCCTGGCACACCCCCGTTGCCACACGCCTGTGACAGCTGTGGCGCCCGGGGCTCAGCCCATTCTCACCGGCTCAACCTCGAAGATGACTGGGTGAGAGCCTGACACTGTGCTAGGCACCTTGAGGGCAGGAGCCCGCCATTGGGCTCTCCCACGGGCCTTCCCAGGGACCCCCACGCACCCTGGGGGCCAACGGTCTTCCCCTCGCCGGCCTGGCCCCGCCTTACTCGCCCTTGCTCGCCTGCCTGGCCCCTCTCCAGCGCCCTGCAAGAAAGCGTCCTAGGGTCCAGCGCCCACAGCCCGCCCCAGGGACCGCCCCACGAAGAGCCCCCACTCCTTAAAAGGTAACTTTCTTGCGTGCGGGTGGCTCCCACACCCTTCCCGGCCAGCACTGGAATTCCTCTGTGGGTTTCAAAAGCAACGGCTGGGGGCGCGGGGCGCCCCGGTTCGGTGTCCCAGGCCCTCCAGTGGGATGGGGGTGGGGTGGGGGCCCAGAGCGCTTTCCCCTATTCTAAGTGAAGGGTGCTGTCCCCCTGCCTGCCCTGCCACTCCGCACAAACCCCAGCGCCTGCCCGGGACCCTGCCCTCGGAGCCATCGTCTGATTTTACCCCTAACTGCCATTTTTATTGGGCGCTTACTGTGTGCTAAGCACTGGACTTTCTGTGTTGTCATTCAATTAATACAAGCTCATGAAGTTAGTACCATTGGTTTTGTTTTTAATCATTTTACACTTGAGGAAACCCAATCACACACTTACAAAGGGGTGTGTTCAAGGCCCCCTAGGAAGGGAGGAGCTGGGATTCAAACTCGGTCCCGCCCACAGGCTCTCAGCCACTGAGATAGACCATTGCGACCTGCACTGGGTTCAGGGGTCCTGGGGGTGGGCGGGCGGTGAGTGGGTAGAAGCCTGGGGGTCAGGGGCGGGGGCGCAGATCAAAACGCTGTTAGCTGTTTGCTGCTCAGTGGGCCCCTCCGCCCACGGAAGGGGCTTCTTAAACTCAGAATTGACGCCGCACTTCTTTCTGCCTGCCGGGGGACCTTTGGCCCTAGGAGCCCGTGGTTGTGCCTTCAGTGTTTTCCCAGCAAAGGAAGAGCAAGAGGGCGGACAAGGAGAAGAGATGTGAACCGAGAAAGTGGCCGCTGATACGCGGAGGGTTGAATCCGGACTCCGCCCCTTCCTACCTGTGAGACCCTGACAACTCTCTTCATTTCTCCCATCCTCATTCATTCGTTCCTCAAATATTGGTGCAGCCCTCCCCCTGTGCCAGGTGAGTGGCTGGGCCCTGAGGAAGCCTGAAGGCGAGCAAGACTGGCGGTGTCCCTGCTCTCACGAAGCCTATGCTCTGGTCCAGGGAGACAGGGCACAAACGTGCAAAGCAAGTAAATGAGCAGTGGTCACAGATGACGTAAGGGCTCTGATGGCACCTCGGGAGGCTATGGGGAGAGGATGAGTGGCAGCTCTAGGTGGTGGTCCAGGCAGGCTTCTTTGAGGAGGTAACATTCAAGATGAAAGAGAGGATGAGAAGTTATTTTCTGTGAAATGGGGTTAATAAATATAAAGGTCACATGGCACCTAGTAAGCACTGAATAGATGTGAGTTGGGTGAATTAATAGCATACTGTATAGAAAGCGCTGGACATATAGTAGGTGCCCAACACACAATCTTGCTCTTTGCAGACAGCCTCAGTTCCTGGAAATGTCGACTAAATTTTGAAATCCCAGCTTCATTCCCCTTTGATTTTCATTACAAAATGGAATATGTGTTCCTTTGGGGAAAATTTTGAGGACCTAGACTGAATAAAATTATAGTTAAGAATGTAGAAAACCTTTTAAAATAGTGTATTTAAAGGAAAAGTGATCATTTCTGATGTAATATTAATCGTTCTGAAAATGTCACTCAGTGTTTGTGCTGCTTGGCATTTGGTTGGCTAACACCCGTGTTTGGAGCCGAACTCCCGAGTCCCTGCTCTGTCCAAGCCGCTGGGTTCTGGAAAGTTAGCCAGTTCACTCTAAAATATAGCAGGGGTGAGGGACAAAGGCAGGGGCATGGGTTTTTGAGCACATAGGGAAGGTTTCTAGAAGATGCTGCAAAAAAACTTAAGTGATGTACTTAGCAACGGTAAAAAGCTATGTCCAATATGCTAGCCCCTAGCAACATGTGGCTACTTATTTTTAATTTAATTTTAATGTAGATTAAAATTTCAGTTCCTTATTTACATGAGCCGTGTTTCAAGTGGACAGCACAGAGAGAGAATATTTTCATTCTCCCAAACCAGACAGACTCTAGAAGCAGACTCCCCAGGTTCAGATTCTGAGTTCGTGTTTTCTGGCAGGGCAGGCTTAGTGCGTTACTCTGTGCCTTAATGCGCTGGTTTGCCAGGGCTGCCATATTACAGGCTGGATGGCTAAAACCACGGAAATTCATTTCCGCACGGTTCTGGAAGCTAGAAGTCTAAGATCAAGGCATCAGCAGGGGCGGTTCCTTCTGAAGCTTCTCTCATCTTATAGATGCCGTCTTCTTCATGTGGTCCTTCTCCAGTGCGTGTCTGCGTCCTGATCTCTTTGTATAAGGATACCAGTCGTACTAGGTTAGCGCCCAACCTGATGACCTCAGTTTACCTGTAACCACTCTTGGCCCAATCTCTAAATAGGCCCACTCTGAGGTCCTGGAGGTCAAGGCTACAGCATATGAACTTGGGGAAGACACCCCTCAGCTCGTAACACTTGATCTCTGCATCTGAAAAATTGGATGATAATTTAGAAAAACTCCTGTTTTGTAGAATTGTTGTAGATGTTTTATTACTAAGCGACCACTTAACCCATGGGGAGTGCCGTGGCACACCAGGGACATGTCAGAGTGTGGTATGTTAGCTTGCTTGATGAGCACACACAAGTGTGTGCCACTAGAGTTGTTTTCAAGATTTTGTTTGTTTGTTTGTTTGTTTATTTATTTATTTTAGAGTGAGGGGAAGGGAGGGAGAGAAAGGGAGAGAAACATCGATGTGTGAGGGAAACATCCATCAGTTGCCTCCCAGATGCGCCCCAACCAGGGACAGAAAGACAACACAGGCTTGCGCCCTGACTGGGAATCGAACTGGCGACCTTTCACTTTGCAGGACAACATCCAACCTGAGGCCAGTCAGGGCTGGAGTTTTTACATAACAGGTTTTTGTGCTATGTATAGGGAGTAAGAACTCCAGCTGTACCGGGGGCTTACTCTGTGATGGAGGAATGGACTCAAATCATCAACTAAGCCTTTTTACGGGCCGAGACTGTGCAAGGTGCAGGGCTGGGAGAGGAATAAGACCTTGAGCCTAGACGTTGTCACAGGCTAGTGAGCGGGCAAAGCATTCCACAGGGGCCTGATACACAGCAGGTGCGGGGAGAACTGAGCTCAGTCCAGTCTCCGTTCAACTTATAGTTATGTCCCTTTAGCACCTGGGGAATCTCCATGCCCAGTAGTGTTCAGGTGTTGAAGACATAACAGTGAAAAAATTGGACTGGTCCCTGCTTTTTTTTTTTAAGAGCTTGAAATGATCATGGGCACCGTTTCATCTATAAATTATTTTTAGTTGGGAAAACTTTTTTAAGATTTTATTTATTCATTTTTAGAGACAGGGGAAGGGAGGGAGAAAGAGAGGGAGAGAGGCACCATCAGTGTGTGGTTGCCTCTCACGTGGCCCCCACTGGGGACTTGGCCTGCAATCCAGGCATGTGCCCTGACTGGGAATCGAACCAGCAACCTTTTGGTTTGCAGGCCTGTCCTCAAGCCACTGAGCTACACCAGCCAGGGCATTTTGGAAAAATTTTTAAATTATCCCTTACTACTCCATGACTGTGGGCGGGTGGTGTAACCACTTAGACCTCAGTGTGCTCATTTGTGAAACAGGGACAATAAAATACCCTACAGAGCTGCTTGGGATGACTGAGACGGTCCATGTACGGTGCTCACAGCAGTTAGTCTGGTACCTGCCGCGCACCCAATGACCGTTAGCTAACATTATTTAGGATCCTAGGATTCTCGCTTTTCTACTTTGGAACCAGGAAAGCCTCAGGAGGAGGCAGTTCTCCCTACCTGTTCTGCAGCCGAAGCCTCAACTCACCTGGCTTCCATCACTGAGACAAACGTGGCTGGGTCGGAAAATTCAGGAGGCAGAGCAGGGCATGTGGCTCTTTCAAGGTCTTCAGAGGCCCTATGCCTTGTAGGCCTTCCCCCATCTAACGTACTTGAAACACATTTGCCTCCCACCATAAATACAACTGCTCGCCTGTGAAAGAAAATTGAAAAGATTTTTGCCATTTTGCTTTTGAAAATCTTTGGCTATGAGCAATTTATTTAATGTAGGGTCCACTGCGCTTTCTCACCGATCCTCCTGCCTACCTGGGAAACCTTGCCCAGCGAAAAGACTCCAACCTACAAATTCTCATCGAATTTTCCTGACGATTAAATTCAACAGTTAATGAAGTTGACATAATGTTGCATCTTGCATTTCATTAAATATTTACTGATTTTGACATTGCAGTTTGCTTCTTTGTGTTGTGAAGCTAATAGCATTTGCAGGCCTCACACTTTTCGTGGGTCCCTGGAAACCACAGGAGCCCCTCGTTACCGTGGCAGTGATGCCTAAGGGGTCAAAATGCCCCAAGGGGGGGCCTATGCAGGGGAGATCTCAGGCAACTGCTCTTGAGGGAGAAAGTATCAAAGGTGAAGGAAGAGGGGGCTGCAGGCAGGGGCCTGGGTCTCCCCTGGGTGTGGCCCCGCCCACTGAACAGTGGGACAACAGCGCAGCCAGCTGCTTTCCAGGACTTTGAAAAAGGACACCAGAGTTCTAGAAGCAAAGCTGTGACTCTGGGGCTCCTCTCTGCCTCCAGCCCCACCACTGCCCAAGGCATTCCACCCCTTATTATTGCTTCCATTTCGTGTCCATGTGCCAGGGCATTGTTAAGAACTTGGGGGACCCAGGCCAGGTGGCTCAGTTGGCTGGAGCATCATCCTGTACACCAAACGGTCACGGGTTTGATCTCCAGTCAGGGCACATACCTTCCTAGATTGTGGGTTGGGAGAAAACCGATTGATGTTTCTCATACCAATTTTTCTCTCTCTCCCTCCCCGTCCCTCCATTCCTCCCCCCTCCTCTAAAATTAATAAACACATCCTCAGGTGAGGATTAAAAGAAATAAACATTCAATAAATACTTTTTTTTTTTTTTAAAGAAAAGCGCTTGGGTGGTAGCCGCTGACACACTTGACTTTGAATTCCTGCTCTGCTGCTTACTAAAGGGTAGCTTTGCATGTGCTTACCTTCTCTGGCATTTTGTTATCTGCAAAAGACAGAAACAATAGACAGGTTCAGAGAGGGAGAGGTGCCAATAGGGACACCTGTGTAAAGTTCTCAGCACAGTGCCTGGTTTCGCAGCGCACCCTCAGTAAAAGATACTGATTCTTGTTACTATTAGCAATTAATATACAACAGCAGCCTCTGAGCTCTGCATGTAAAGTTAGGAAAAAGGAAGGCCGTAGTTGGTGGAGGAAAAGATTTGTCAGTGGAGGCCCAAGAAGGTAGCAACAGAGTCAGAATCCTGACTCTGGATTCTTGTTTCCTCCTGCATCCTTCCTGCCAGACCCCTGTCATGGTGGGTGACCCCCAGGTTCCTGGAGAGGCTCTAGATAGGGTCCCTCTCAACTAGAAGCTTGGTGTCCACCCTTCCTTCCATTCCTTCTTTCTCAGGAGGTTGGTCATCAATATGTGTTCCTTTAAGATCTATACTAGCTGACTGCGGAGATGATTTGAGGCAGCTTTCCAATGAAAAACTAAAAATTACAGCATCAAAGAACAGGGCAAGAAGTGCTTCCATCTAAAGAAAACAAAGAGTTGCTACTTTCAGTCACCTGAATTGGTCAGAACACATGGAGATAATAAGGTAATAAAACTGGGCATCCCTATTTGTCAGCTAAAGCAAAAAATGAAATACGTTGGAAGACAGAGGTTTTCTTTTCTGATGGCAGGAAATACACATCTTCATCCACAGAGACAAAATGTTTCCTGGAAATAACCCCAAGCATGAATTTATCATGTGTCATTTTTATAAAGGACACTGAGTGACACTGCGGGCAATACATTCAATTCTGTTTTCATACAGACAGAAATGCCGTTAGGTTGGTCAGCCTCTCACATCAGGACCTCTGAAGACAGCATCATGTTAAGTCATAACTCGGAAAAGGCACTTCTTTGAGGAACTCCTATGATGAAGTCTAGGAGAGACACATTTAGGTCCATTTCGCAAACATTATGGAGCACCTACTCAAGCATCCATCCATCCACCCATCCACCCATCCATCCATCCATCCACCCATCCACCCACCTATCCACCCATCCATCCATCCATCCATCCATCCACCCATCCACCCACCCATCCACCCATCCACCCACCCATCCACCCATCCACCCACCCATCCATCCATCCATCCACCCATCCACCCATCCACCCACCCATCCATCCATCCATCCATCCACCCATCCACCCATCCATCCATCCATCCATCCATCCATCCATCCATCCAGCAAAGATCTATGGAATGCCCACCATGTACTCTGGATGGCACTGGTGAAGATTGCTTGTAAGAGCTGACACCCGGACAGAGTTTTGAATGGCAAATAGGACAACACCAGACACAGGAGGAGAAGATCATTCCAGTCAGAGGCAGCCGCATGCACAGAGGCCCAGAGGCAAAGGAGAGAGAAAGTGCAGCTCATTTCGGGAGTGCAAAGTCCTTCCAATGGTCGGAGCACAGGGGCTGGGGAGTGTGGGAACAGGAGGCTCAAAGGGCAGGCAGAGGCAGGTCATGGAGGGTCTAGCAGGGAGCTCGGATGTCACTCTGTAGGCTGTGGGAACTAGCCGGGGAAGGCAGGGGAGCTCTGAAACCAGGTTAATGTTTTAAAAGATAAACTGGAAGCAAAGAGGAAAATAGCTTGATTGGGGCAAGAGCAGAGATGGGGCACTTGTTCTGCAGCTGCTAAGGAACCAGAGGGACGGTGGGGGCCTGGCTAGGACCTGGGAGATGTTAAGGAGGGAGAATTTAGCAGACTTGGGGACTGCCTGGATCTGGGGGCTGAATGAGAGGGGAGTCCAAGACCCCCTAGGTCTGTGGCTCAGGAACTGGGGACATAGGAACCGTCCTCAGTGAAGGGTTAGAAGTGAGTGAGTTCAGTCATGAGTGGACTGGGGGAGAGCATCCCAGGGGACATCTAAGAGGAGACAATGCCAGACACGGTGCAGGCACTGGGGGATCAGGAGACTCCTTGGGAGAAGTTTTCTGCCCTTTCCGGAGCTCCCAATCCACTGTGGGGAGACGGGTGAGAAAGCCCACAATTACAGAGAGGCTGGTCCCTCCCACCCTTCCTCCAGCTCCTGGGACCTCCGGGAGTATGGCAGGTCCTTGCCCTGTGTCTGCCTCCCTGCGCTGGACCGCACTAATTTCTTCCTGCAAGGTACCTCTTCTCACCTGTCCCTCTCCCAGGGCAGAGCGGGGGCCCTTCTCCTTTCCATCACATCCTGTGTTTCTCCCAGAGTAATTAACTAAACCAGTCTTCTCAATAAACTAACAGGCCCCCGAGGACAGGAACTACTGAAGACAACTTGTTCTTCTTCACATTTGTTTCCTTAGCACCTAGCACAGAGCCTGACATGCAGACAAATGCCTGCGGCAGGAACACATGAATGAGTGGGTGCCGAGTAAGCAAATGGCTGCCCAGGATATAACGGGAACAGCGTGGAGGGGTGTGTATGGGTATGACTAGCTGCTGTAACACGTCTCTGTATTCCGGTGCCGTGAAAAGTCGTTGCTCATATAAGGGGCCAACGCAGGTGTCCCTGCTGGGTGGTGACTTTCCTCCACGTGTGATTTGGGATCTGCATTTCTTTCATCTGTGGCTCTGCCATCTCCTAGGGACCCAAAATCTCTGTCTGCAGCCAGGAGATGGATGAGTAAGGCTGGCAGGGGGCTTTCCAGGATAAGCCTCGAACTGGCACATAGCACTTCTGCCCACATTCCTTTGGCTCCAACCTTGTTTTTTGCACCCAATTGCAGAGGGGCCTGGAAAATGTCGTCCTGGTGGGGCAGCCCCTTTTCAGCGACAGTTCAGCACTATTGACATTTTTGGCCAAATAATTTTTGGGGAGGGGAGGAGGGGAACTTCCTTGGGCATGGTGGAATGTCTAGCAGCATCCCTGGACTCCACCCACTAGATGCCAATGGTGACGACCAAAAACATCTGCAGATATTGCCAAATGTCCCCTGGGCGGGGCAGCCTCAGCCCTGGGTGGGAACCACTGCTCTCTGATGCAGAAGGGGAAGCACACCTTCTTGACGGGCAGCTAGCTGTCCCAGCAGCAAGGGGCATCTAGCTCCGCAGGGCTGTGGGGTGTTTAGAAAAGACTATGGGGGAAGGTGACACTTGAGCCGAGCGGTGATTGGGAACCACGTACTCCACACAGTGAGAGGCGGAATGGTTTTGCAGTCAGAGGAAGGAGCATTGAGTAAAGGTGAGGAGGCCTGATGGCGTAGCTGATTGGAGGAACTTCAAGTAGAGCCGATAGCCTAGAATAGACCCTCTCCTGTGCATTATGGCCTCTGACACGAAGAAGAAAAACATGACCTCTTTTGCCATGGACATGAGCTCTGTCCCTTTCCTTGTGGCACAGATGGAGAATTCTCTGCCAGAAATGTCACAATTCGATGGCCCCGGCATTTGGTGGCTCTGGACTGAGGGCCCTGCTCACTTGTCCCTCCTGGTTGTGGAGGCCCATAGCCTCCCCACAGTTTGTTCTGGGCTTTTTCTCCTCCTAAACCCCTTCCGTCACCTTTCCTTAGGAAGGGGATCACTGTCATCTCTACGGTGACAGCCTTGCCCTTGGGAAATACTAGCTTGTGTCTCTCTTGCTCAAGATTTAAAATCTCCGCCCTCTACTCAGATCCCAGGCTTTTCCTTTGGGCTCTCGCCTTTTCTCTGTAACCCATCTCTGCGCTGCTGCTGCTTGCCTCTCAGGCTCCATTCTTGCCCTGATCGCTAAAGCATCCCCTTTGCTGGGTCTCTCTCCCTCCCTCCCTCCCTCTCTCTCCCCTTCCTCTGTGTGTGTGTGTCTCTCTCTCCCCTTTTTCCTCTCTCTCGGTCTCTCTCTCTCTCTCTGTCTCCCCCTCCCTCCCTCTCTCCTTCAGAAGGCTTTTATTTTCTGCTTGGGTCAGAATGAACATTTCAGGGCGTCAGTCTACAACCCTTGCTTAAATCAAAGTTCTGCAGAGCATCAGACCTCGTTTTTTTCTGAAACGCACTCTGATCTTATCTGGATATTAGGCTTATCTTGGTGAGTCACTAAACCTCACTGGGTTTGTTAGTTTTTGTGTTTTTTTTTTTTTTCCCCAATCTGACAGTGTGGCACGACCCTGACCCGGGCTGCCTATTGCTCCGGGGGAGAATGGAAGGGGCAGGCAGGGAGCCAGCCCTGGGGGCTGGGCTGAGCCACATTCTCCAAGGGAAAGTTATTATCTCTCACGCTCCTGCCTCTCCCCTGCCCTGCAACAATGTCCAGGGCCTTCATCTCTGCCTTTGCCCACATCACTTCCAGCTGAGACTATTGCAGTAGCCTCCCAAGTGATTTCCCCTTTTCCTGCCCCTCCCTTTCCTATGTATGCCCCACAGAGAGGTCAGAGCACACGCCAGGCTGTGCCACTTGGCTCCTGTTTCCTAGAAATGAAAAATCCACCGTTCTGGTATTGAGCGCTACCCACCTGTTAAAGCAGTCGCACTGTACGCAGCCTTAGCAGAGATCTCTTTAAATAAATATCCCGGCTGTCAGGCATTCGCCCCCTCTCCCCCACCTAAAAAGTCCTCCCCTCCTGTTATGGCCTGAATTGTGTCTCTCTCCAAAAAAGTTTTCTCGTTTTGAAGTCCTAACCCCAGAATGTGACTGTATTTGGAGGCAAGGTTTTAAAGTGGTAATCAAGTTGAAATGAGATTAGGGTGCGCTGTAATCCAGTATGACTGGTGTCCTTGTAAAAAGGAAATTTGGACACAGACATATATAGAAGGGAGACCACGTGAAGACATAGAGGGAAGATGGCCATCTACAAGAAAAGGAGAGAGGACTCAGCAGGAGCCCACCTTGTCATCACCTCGACCTTGGACATCGAGCCGCCAGAACAGTGAGAAAACAAATTTCTGTTGTTTAAGCCACCTGGCGTGTGGTCCTTTGTAACCGCAGCCCTAACAAACTAATATACTTCCTATTCCCCACTTCTCACCACCCCCTGAGTCCCTCAAGATCTGGCTTGGGCCCTATCCTCATCTTCTGGGTTCCCTCCCCTTTCCAGGCCCTTGCTCATGCTTTCTACGCCAAAAGCCCCTTTCCTAACTCTTTGCATGGCTCTCTGGCATAATTTTCAATCCTACCTTCAAAGTCACCACCTCAGAGAGGCTGGTAGGTGACTTTCCAGACCCGCTATGTAAGGCATGCACTCCCCCACCCCCATTCTTTCTCATAGCACCATGAGCTTCTCCTTCTTAATTCTTTTTTTAAATATATTTTATTAATTATGCTATTACAGTTGTCCCATTTCTCCCCCATCATTCCCCTCCACCCTGCACACCCTCTCCCACCCACATTCCCCCCTTTAGTTCATGTCCATGTGTCATAAGTTCTTTAGCTTCTACATTTCCCACACTATTCTTGCCCTCCCTCTATTTTCTACCCACCGTCTATGCTACTCATTCTCTGTACCTTTTCCCCCTCTCTCCTCCTCCCATGCCCCTATTGCTAACCCTCCATATGATCTCCATTTCTGTGGTTCTATTCCTGTTCTAGCTGTTTGCTTAGTTTGCTTTTGTTTTAGGTGTGGTTGTTAATAGCTGTGAGTTTGCTCTCTTTTCACTGTCATATTTTTATTTTCTTTTTCCTAGATAAGTCCCTTTAACATTTCATATAATAAGGGCTTGGTGATGATGAACTCCTTCAACTTGACCTTATCTGAGAAGCACTTTATCTGTCCATCCATTCTAAATGACAGAAGTTGGACACAAGGAGGAACACGCCAAGGCACATCGTAATTACATTAGCCAAGATTAAAATGAAGCAGAGAATTCTAGAAGCAGCAAGGGATAAGGGGACAGTCACCTACAAGGGAGTTCCCATCAGACTGTCAGCTGATTTCTCAAAAGAGACCTTACAGGCAAGAAGGGGCTGGAAAGAAATATTTAAGTCTTGAAAAGCAGGGACCTACATCCTTCTTAATTCTTAATTAGCATTCTGAATTAGTGTCTTTTATATAGACAGTGGTACCTCAGTACTCATTCATTCATTCTGGAACTCTTGATGAGTGCTGAAACTGATGTGTACCAAACAGGTGTCGAGTGCTGAAGCATTTTCTCCTGTGGGGTGGCACTGGGACTCACGCAAGTCCTAGCAGGTGCAACGAGTCCCCAGCAAGTGCCGAGTGCTGAAACTTTTTCTTGCCAAAATGCTAGGAGCACAGGGTTTGACGAGTTCTGAAGCCAACGAGTACCGAGGTATGGCTGTATTTATTTATTGCCTGCCTTCAGAAGCCAGGGACTGTTCGCTGGGGTGTATATTCATTATCTAGCAGTGTCCGGCATGTAATGATCCTGAATAAATATTGGTTGTGTAAATCAATCTTCACCTCGTCAAAGTCTCTATTCAGACCTCAGGGTCCAGCCAAAATCCTATTTCCTTCCTTAAATTAGCCTACTGATCCCGAAGCCCTGGCAAAGCTTACTGTCTGATATGCTTCAGTGACATGCACCCCCCCAACCCCGTCACGGTGACTGCCACTGCCTGGCTGCGTGGGCTGTGTGCGGGTCTCTGTCTCTGCCTACATCCTCCCCAACAGACCACACACGGGGCATCTCTACATGGCCCACAGTGCAGCCTGGCACGGGGCCCAGAGTCCAGGGGGCCTAAGGAAAGGTATGCGATCCCAAATAGATCAGGGAGGGATGCATGGTGGGGGAAAGTGAGTAATTGGGCTGGGTACAGGGATAAAAAGGGCACCCCGGCCCTCCACAGCCCCCAGGAAGAAAGATGACAAACGTTCCTTTTTCCAGGGAGAGTTTTGGGGTAAACATCAGCTGTGGGTTGCAGCCATAGGGCAAAGTTCTGGAGCTGAGAAGGGGGAGGGGAAGTCCACTGGCCTTGAGCCCCAGAATCATAGAGCAGCCCAGACTCTGGCCCAGCTGTGGGCTGCTGGGGAGGGCTGGTTATCTTTGCCAGCTCCTTTCTCTGAAGGAGAGCCCTGCCTCCAGGAGAGGGGGAAGCCCAAGCTTAGGAGCCATGGGGCCCACCCCGCAGGGAAGATCCTGACAACAGTCACCCCAAAGCCACCACCCACCCACCACCCAGCCAGCTCTCCCTCCGTCCCTCCCTGCTCTTCAGGTCTGGTAGGGCCATGGCCTGTGTGGCTGGCTGAGGCTTCTCCTTGGGGGCTGGGCCTGGACAATGGAAAGGACAAGCCCCCTCCCCGCTGCCCCAGGGACATAAAGCAGGCCTTTCACAGCGGAGTTCTGGCTGCTTTGGTTGGTTCTTGGCATCCAGCGAGGCAGCATGGGGAGGGGTGAGAAAGCAAGTGTGCTGGGGCTGGGGATAGGGCCTGCGATGCGATACCAAGGAACCTCACCCACCCAGGGGCCACCTAGCTGGCCCCCCAACAGTGGGATGAGCTCACAGCAGGGCCACCCTAACAATTTGGGCTAGAGGAGGGAGAGTGGCATTAAGGGAGCTGGGAGATCATGGCTCTGGGAAGCAAGGTCCAAGCGTCCACTCCTCCGGCCCTGCTCACCACCTTCCCCACTTGAGATAAGCAAACCCATTGATCTTTCCACTCTTTTTCCCGGAAACTCCCAGACTCCTGCCACCTGGGCTCGAAGACGCCAGAGCTCTGGCTTGGCCTAACCTGTAAACCCTGAGCGCAGCCTCGCTGGGGTGCCTCCCGCAAAGCGGTGGGGTACTCACCAACTAGTGCTATTCTGCTGGGCTCACCCCTCCAGGTTCCCTCCGCACCTCCCCGTTGCCCCCTCCCCCGCCCTTCCTCTCCCTCCCCCCGCCTCCTCCCCCAGGGTCTCTTCTCTCTCTCCCAGAGTTCAGCGTAGATTGCGAGGGAACCATCCTGACTGATGGAAAAGCCTAGCGGAGACGAGACTGAGAGGGCGAGCTGGGGTGGGGGATGGGGTTGGGACCGACGCTGAGCCTTTGGGGCCTGGCGGCAGCGGCTACATGGGAGAGGTGGAAAGCGGCTCCACCGGGAGAAACTCGCCTGGTTTGGGGCCAAGGCAGGGAGGGTGAGAAGAAGCAGGGTCTGGTTATTTAATTCTGAGGATAAATTCTACAAGTTACTCTTGCACCATTCTTCCACAACCTCACCCCTCTCCCCCGCCCCTTCCCCAGCGCACACAGACATTCTTCCCTTCATCCTGAGATTTTGTCTTAGGGTAGGGGTAGGGCCATTTGGAGCCAAATGAACGGGTCCTCCACCCCACCGTGCTCCAATTCTTAACCCTGGGTCTATGCACAAACACCCATCTTCTGGGATGAGTCGGAGGCTCCTGTGAACTAGGCTCCTAAACATCGCCCCCAGCCCTAGATTGCAAGTTCAAAGCTACCACCCGAGATCCGCTCATAAAAGCCGTGACTTGGGGATCCGCGTCCTTCTTTGGTTACCTTTTCCCAGACAGTATTCCAATTTCCAAACGTGGAAGAGGCGTGTGTGTGTGCGCGTATGTGTGCGCGTCCGTGCCGCCTGTGTGAGTGCGTGTGTGTCTGTATCACTGTGTATGCGTGTGTCTGTATTACTGTGTATGCGTGTTCCTCTGTGTGTACGGGGGTCATATTAATGGGTGATCTTTTAAAGGAAAATGAGAGAACTGAACTTAAAAGAAACTGGTCAATTGTAAAACAAACAGGAATAAACAATCCTTAAGATGTAATTTGTGGTTTAGGTCTGGACGTGGAGGTGGCGCTGAAGAAGAACACCCACCCCCCCCAATATTTTTTCCTTTGCTGCGCCTCCACCCCCTGCGTTTGGAGCAGCGGAGAAGCGGCTCCAGAGTGATTAATCCGGGGATAATTCACCCCCCCGCCCCCCTCCCCCGGCGCGAACCCCGCGAAGCGGGATTGGAGGGAGTCATTTCCGAGAGCGCAGCGCGCCTCTCCCCGGCCGGGCGGACACTTGGTTCATTCCAGCCGCAGAAGCTCAGGGCTCCCGCGTACCGGGATTTTTTCCGAGCAGAAAAAAGCTCCAGAGCTCTCCTGACCTCCTTTCTCCTCAGCGGCGAGCGGAGCCTCTCCCTCGGCGCTGCCGGCCGCGCCATGCCGCGCTCGCGGGGACGCAAGCAGGGGCGCTGCGGCTGCCCTGTGGGGAGGGCTCGCAGCGAAGCCGGGATTTCGGCGCTCGTGCCGGGCGCTGGGAGCCGCTGGGGCCGCCCGTCCCTGCCACCAACGCCGCCGCCGCTGCTGCTGTTGCTGGGCTGGGGGCTGCTCAGTGCCTCGGCCGCCGCGGGTGAGTCCGGCCGCGCTGGGGAGCCGGCGGCCGCTGCACGCCCCACCCTTGCCCCGACCGGTTTCCCGTTCCTTTCCCTATCCTCCCTCTTAACCTTCCACCCTCCCAGCCGCCCACCCTCGCGCTCAGCCCCAGACTCCCCCCGCCCAACTGCGTCCGCACCTCCACCCTCACCGCTACCCCCAAACCTAGCCGCAACTTGGCCGGATCCCGCCGGTGTGGGGGCCTGGGAGATAGACATCCCCGCCAGGGCTTGCGGGGCATAGGAACCGTGGCTTCAGTTTCTCCAGTCTCCCAGCCCCCAAGATGCCAGGCTTTCCCCGGATAAACTTTCCTGGAGCCCTCCCCCTACCTCCCCATTCTGGGAGGCACACCGGTCCGGGGGCCTGCAGAGTCTGCCCTGCCCCCGCCCATTTGCTCTCAAAGGAAGCCCGCACCCCCGCCAGAGCCACCCCGAGGCTGCGGCGGCCATCCCCTTCCCCAAGAGTCCTCCTCCCTCCGCGCTCTGGGCTTGAAGGAGGTCCGGTGAGCCGGGCCCTAAGCCGGGGCGCCCAAGCACGCTTTACCGGAGAACTCAGGTGGGGGCTGAGGGTGATGAGCGAGTAGGAGGTGGGAGTGGGGGTTGTGTTCGGGGGCTGGAGAGGGAGTGTCGCCGTCAGGCTCCGTGCCGCCACCTTCCCATCGGTTCCCACTCCGCGCCAAAGTGCCCTTTCCCGCGCCCTGCTGCAGCCGAGCGCTGGGGCTGCGGCAGCGGCGGCGCGGGCGGCGGGACCTGCTCTTGGCGACCAAGTCCGGGAGGGGGGCAGACCTGGCGGGTGCGACGAATCCCTAACTTCTCCGGTGTCTGGCTTCAGCCTGTGGACCAGAGAAGGCACGCGGCCCTTAGAGAGAACCCAGTCCCCAAGTGGGGACGTCCTCGACTGGTGCCCTCTTATTTTATCCTTTGCACCCCTCTGAGACTGAGCTCTAGCCACAGCCTAGAAAGTTCCGTGTGCCCAGGTAGAGAGACTGATCCAACGGGCGATGCCTGGGGTCGCATTTTCATTTAGCCCGGAGATTGACACCCGTGACACCTGCTGCCCAGGCCTGCACTCAGGGCACCTCCAGCTTTTAGAGCTGTGTTGGATTTTTTGTTTGTTTGTTTTATTTTGTTTTAAACCACCGATTGAACCTCTGAAGGCTTTGCCTTAGCCACTCCAACATCCCAGTTCTCCCTTCATGGAAAGTGCACCCCTTCCCCGGCAAGCTCTCCAACCCACTCTGGGCTCCAGATCTTGTGAGTGGGTCCCTGCAGACGCTGTCGCCAGCTCCTTAGCAGGGAATGTTAGGGTTGCTGGTCAAGGAGGGCGCGGAGCCAGCCCAGCTCTCCCATCCCTACTTGACCGGACTTTCTCAGGTTCTCCTAGGAGTCATAGCTGCTGACACCCAGAGAGGGGCGCCCGCGGTGCACGCGCCTAAGAGCTGTGGCCTCACGTACACCCACACCCACTGGATGGCTGTGCTGTTCACAACCATGCCGCTGGTCATTCAGACTCGCCATACCGCTGCTACTGACTATCAGGCCTTTCAGCAGTTTGTCCAGGTGTGGCCCCTCTCAGGCGTAGGCAGCCTGGTGTCGCTCCTAATGTGATCGGATTATTTTTCTAGCCCGATTTGTTCCAGGCCCCGGGGTATATAGCATGCCTCTGGGGAAAGAAAAAGGCCCACTCACCAGAGCTTGCAGGGCGATGTTGGGCGCTGCTGGAATCCTCCCTTGTAGCGATCAGCAGCTCTTTGGTCAGTAGAGAAGTTGGGGTGGTGTGGGCGAATGATTTGGGGGAGAGGTGCTTGCTCTCTGGCAGGCCTGCTCTGGCTTCCAGTGCTCCCAATGCTTTCCTTTAAACTTTCCCTGCATTGGATGTGCTGTTTGGCCTTGCAAGCAACAAAGAGTTGGAAATGGACTTGGTGACAGATGACTGCAGGGTTTGGCACGTTAGAAGGGGAAGCACACTCATTTTGTGCTCTCTTCACATTGTTGACTTTAAAAGACTCTCAGGACTGAGCCATCTCCCTTCGTTAGCCCAGGATGACTGGATACAGTGAATATAAGGATCTGAAAAGGAATGTCTCCTCCCCCACCTGTACCTTTGACCCTCACTCAGCCCCTTCCATCTGTGCCTGGCCTCCCCCTCCCCCCAGCTTCCTGGGAGACCTCCCGTGAGTGAGTGACCTCCTCTCCCTACTCCCCATCACTCACTCTTCCTCCTTAAGTTTCTTCCTGGCCTATAAACAGCTTTAATCTTTAACATGAAATAAGCTAAACCAACTTCTTGGCCCTGTTGACCTTTTAGTGACCCTACCATCTCTCTTTCTCTTTTACAAGTCAGCTGTCTTCAAAGGGGTCTTCAACTCACTTTCTTTGTGACCATGCACTCCTGCAGTCCACCTTTTGTCCCCAGAACTGGAACTCTACCAGAAAGATCACCAATGACCACCCTAATTGCCACATCTTTCTGTGGCTGGCTTTCCTTTTCTCTTTTTCCCCCCTTCCTTTTCTCCTCCCTCCCTCTTCCTCCCTTCCTTCCTTCCTTCCTTCCTTCCTTCCTTCCTTCCTTCCTTCCTTCCTTCCTTCCTTCCTTCCTTCCTCTGTCTTTATCTTCCTTTACCTCTCTGTGATTTTGAATGTGTTGGGTTACTCCTTTAAAAACTTCCCTTCCTCCAGCTTCTGGGGCACCACTTTGCTGGTTTTTTTCTGGCCCCTTGGCTGTTCCTACCCATTCTCTACAGTAGCACTTATTTCCCCCCGTGGAAGGATGGTTTCCTGCACTGTTCCATTCTTGTGCCTTTCCTCATTTTCCTGCACCATTGCCTGGGTGAGCTCATCCAGGTCCATCCCTTCCGTGACCACAGGGACCTCCTGCCAAGATGCTTCTTCTCTACGTCTGTTGGCTTTGTCGTGCACGGAAACTCTGGGTCTAGGCAGCCCATGTATCTGGCTGATGTTTGGACACCTTCACCTAGATGTTTCCTTTCCAAAGCAAACTCATGAGCTCCTCTCCTGAGCCTGCAGTATTCCCTATGCAGGCTGATGGTACCTGCAGCCTCCCAGGCAGTACCCAGCCCAGGAGCCTGAGTATCATCCTCAACTCCTTCCTTATCAGGCGGCCATCAAATTCCTGTAAGATTCATACCCTCAGTTGTTCTCCATTTTCACTACTTTACCCTGGGTTTAGGGGCTCTGAGCGTTGAAAAGGCTGAAATGCCTCCCATCTCCTTATTAAGTTATTCAAAATCAAAGTAATATTAAACCGTAAGGAATTCCAACCAAGTTCTGATTTCCCCCCTGCTAACCACTTCGTTGCTTTAAAACATTCAAATGCCACATTATTTCTTTAAAAAATTCTCCCTCCTTTGCTTCTTCCCAAGTGCTTGTTATCAGAGGCCTCTTGCAGCCTAGAGCGCCGGCCATACCCAGTGCTTGATTATCATGCTCATTGAATTGCATTCAAAGTATTGATTTATCTGCCTCACGTGTTGAACCGTGAGCTTCCTGAAGGCAGGGCCAGTGCTTCATTTCTCTGTTATTCCTGCCACCCAGCCCAGAACCAGGCATGGCACTGGCGTCTGGTAGATGGCTGTCCAATCAGTGGGTGACTTTAAATATTGTTGGACCATATTTTTAGGGACCAGTAAAGCTAAGTAAAGAGTGTTAGGGGTCAAGGAAACCAGAGATAACAATGACACCTGGTCCCCTGTTGTCCCCCGCCCCTAAACTAAATGTCATGGATAGGTAAGATAGCTCCTTATATTCCAGAAGCATTACAACCATGAGCCCTTGGCATACCACTCCCCCACCCCTTAAAAAGAGAAGGCATTTAACTAGTTGCTCAGGCACGAATGTATGAATTTGAAATTCCATTTGCAATTGAACTCTGGGTTTATGGTTTAAAAAAAAAATTAGCTGACTACAGCAGACAATGCTGACCCTTTCGTAGGCTGGTGGGTGTGTGACTTTGTTGCTAATGCGGCTAGAAGCACGTGGCAAGGGGACCGAAGAACCGGACTGTGGGGTCTTGAACACTGTCAGGTGTGGGTATGCCAGGAAGAGTCCAGCAGGTGGCTTCAGCAGCACCGCCTCAACGCGCGTCTGGCCTGCATCTGCTTCATCATCCTTGTCAATCCAGCAGATGAAGGGAATCTGATTGCTCAGTGGAGCCTGATGCTCCTTGTTGGGGAAACAGCTGAGGCTCAGGTTCCCCACCTGCGAAAGGCACAAGTCGTTCCTGTGTTGTGAGAAGGGTGAGAAGTGGAGATGCAACAGGCCCGGCACATACCTGCCTCATCGAAGGTGCCCTTTCAGTGGAAGCTGGGGCTGACACAGGAACGCTGAGGACAAAGGACTCAGCCAGGAAGCCTGTGTGCCCTCATCGTGTCCTCCCCCACCCACCATGCTCAGGAAGCATCTGGGTACCCAGGGCAGCACCACTAATAGCTGATGTTCACAGAGTCCTCACCATGTGCTCCCACTCATCCCAGGCACTTGCATGCATTAACTCAAATCTCACAGCAATCCAGTGAGGCTGGCGCTGTTACTATCCCCATTTTATACATGAAGAAGTGGGTTCAGAGAGGACCTGGAACTTGTTTATACAACAAGTCAATGGACACCCAGGGTTTGAACCCAGTTGGCCTGATTCCAAATCTTTTACTCATAACCATCTGCTCTCTGACTTCCAAGGGCACCCAGCTGGCCGATACCCCTTTGAATCCTTCTGCCCGGGCCTCCAGCCCCTGCCCTGCTTTACCCTCTGCCCCCTCCCTCAGTTCTGCTGTGCTGCTTTTGGCACTTGAGGTCTGGCTTCCAACCTTCCAGCCCCTCAGGCAGCTATGGTCCATCCATCCCCACTATTGCTCTTGGGATGTGATTGCAAACTTCTCCTTGGTTTGCTTCTAGGCCCAAACACCCTGCCAGACTGAACTCCACTGTGGGCTCTCACAAATCCCCAGGTTTCCCCTGTTGTAAAATCATCAGGACATATTGGAATGCCTTGTTTAGTGAGGTGAGGTCCGTCTGTATCCCCTGGAGGTCAGTGAACTCGGGCAGGACAGTGCAGCCCAGATCATAACACGCAGAAGACTCTTGGTAAACACCTGTTGACAGGACCAGCAGCAGGCTCTCTGGAACTCAAGGCTCCCGTTCCCTGTTGGACATTCCCAAGGCAAGAGGTTTGAAGGAGTGCGGAGAGGTGAAGGAACATCCCCAAGTGGAAGGAGGTAGTCAGGGCATTCTGCATCCTACTAATAGCTGGCCAGTGTTTTATAGACATTAGTTTTCAATTCACACAACGACCCAACTACTACAATATCATATTTGAAGAGACCGAGTTTCTGAAATTAAGCAATTTGTCTAAGGTTGTAGAGCAGAAAGGTAAAGGAGGCAGGATTGAACCTCAGGGCTACCGACTCCAGGGCCCGTCCTGTTAATTCATGGAAAGCATTTGTCACAGTGCCCATTGTTAGCATCAGTATATGCTAGAGGCTGTCTCCGGTACTACTATTTCCGCTGCTGCTACTGGCTACTTGCTTTCTGCACCAGCGTCTTCGCATCGCAAGAGAAACAGTTCTAACACTATGCCGCTCTAAGTTGCCACTGTATGCATCATCACCAAGAGTCTTTTCTCTTTGCTCTCCACGGAAAGCACAGCCCTTAGATCCTGGCCATCTCATTCCAACACTTCCGCCCACCTTACAACAGTCTCTTCCAGGAGTGGTCAAGGGGGAGGAGTCTCTATCGCCCCCTAGAGGTGGGAGAATGCCACTGACACTGCCCTCCTTGGGTTTCATTTGCTTAGCGGGATATGGCCTTCCAACCACCCTGTCTCTGTAACAGGGGAACATGTGGGTGAACCTGCAGGTGGAGGGTTATTTTAGAGTCCTCTGCCTCCTGGAGACACTATCTCAGGCTTCACCAGCTCTGAATAGAACTTGGCTCTCCTTTGGATCCGCGGAAAGCAAAGGGTGGGCCATACATTGTGGGGGGTTCTCAACCTGAAAATGATTTTATATTTCTTAGAGATTTTTCTTGGCTCTAGTATGTTAAGACAAATGAAGAAACTCATATTTTCTTTCTGGACTGTTCAGAGCTCAGCCCCCAGGATTATCTTTTCAATACCCATTTTTTAGAGGAGATTCTGTGTCTTTTTTTTTTTTTTCCCTCTTCTACCCAAGTACGCATGTAGGTCTTAGGCCTTTGGGGGAAGGCGAGACTCTTCGGCTCTCTCCTGTATCTTCGTGTAACATGAAGAATGGTCGTGCCCCTGTGTAAATCACCAGTGAGAACGCTGGCCAAGCTGGAGATGAGAGGGGAGAGAAAGTAATGGACTCTGATGGGGTGGGATTGGAGAAATAGGATGATTTGAGAGGGACCGAGATTAACTAGGAAGGGTTGAGTGGGGTAGGATCAAGAGTGCTTTGGGATGTATTGGGATGGGAGGGGTAGGATGAATAGGGATGGACTGAGATGGGTGGTGGAATAGGCTTGAGTGCAATATGGTTTGGGGTGGGGTGGGTGATTAGACTGGGATGGGATGGGCTGGGATAGGGTGGATGCAGTCAGGGCGAGGTGGAAATGGACCGTTAGGATGTGGGGGACAGAGGAAAATGTGTCGTGGGACGGGGTGAGTCAGGATGTGACTCACTGGGGTGACTTGAGTTGGGTGAACTGGGATGGGCTACTCGGAGATGTGGTGGGTGGGGTTATACAGACAACTGAGTGGGCAGTTTGAGGAAGCAGGAGATGAGGGAGGGCGCCAGCAACAACCTGCCCCTCGTTGTTGTAGCGTCTTCGTCTTCTTCTCCCTCCCCAGAACACCTCAGTTTCTTTGTTGCCTAAACCGGGAAATTCCCAGCAGATAGAAAGTCCCCACCAGCCCTCGCTTCCACAGTGACATGGATCCCGAAGTGCTGGAGGCACCACCCCCCTGCTCTCAGGGGTCCTTCCTCAGGGAGAAGCTGGGAGTCCTGCTGGCCCCCACCACAAACCCTACCAGAGAAAGGGTGGATCCCCAGTGTGGCCCATGTCAAACCCAACAGCAGAGAAGGGTCCTGTGCACGCCCTAAATCTAGTGGGGTGCTGCACCCACAGAGAGCAAAGTCCTGGGTAGTTTAGGGGCTCCCTCTGGCCCTCCTCTTTTGGGGCATCTTACCACTGGAAATTGCCTTTCCTGTTCTACCTATTTGTTTCTGTATTTTTGGAAAATTTTAAACTGAATCGATCTCTAAGAGGATGTCAGTCCCATCCTTGAAAATGATCGTTGCAAGGAACTTTTATGATGCTAAAAATAATGTATGTATAGTTAAATTACCGAGAGCGCCAGGATGACTCTTAGAAATTTCTTTGAGCGTCTCCCATGTGGTCTAGAGCAGAAAATAAGGACTCATGTTGCAGCACAAATAGCCTTCCTCCCTGCCAGTGTCACACTTATCCTCAAGTAAGTGCAATTATAATCCAGGTACCTCCAAAAAATTGTGTGTCCATCTTCTAGGTTTTCCAATAGGAAATGGAACAAGTTTCCTTATTAAGTAGCTACACGTATTTATTGAATGAAAGCAAGCAGGTGTGACAGTTGTAACTTGAAGGAGAGAAAGCAGAGACTTCGAAATTTAGATCATTCGAGGCACCAGCGTGTTATCAGAGGATGCGCGGGCCTTTGGTGTGGATGCTTGATGGCCCTTTCTGAGATGAGTGAGCGTGGGAGAGTGGACTCAGGCCCCAGGAGGCCTGTCTGCGTGCCAGCTGGCTACCTGACTCTACTCCACCCCAGCCCGAGTCTGCCTTGCCACCCAGTGACCCTCGTTGCTTCCTCCATCACCATTTCAGGGCTGGGGGTCAAGGATGCTGAAAGGCTCCCATATTGGGCCAGGCTTGCTGATGATGTGTGGGCTCCTGCGTATCACATGGTGATAAGAAGGAGGTGAAAGTTTAATGATTTGTTTTCAGTCCATGTTAAAATGTTTCTAACATGAAGACGGGTACCTCAAAGATGGCTTTCCCTCCTCCCAGGGCCCTGTGTGGCCCTGGCCCTTGTCATTTGTGCAACCACAGAAGGACACGTAGCAGATTCACAGCAGGGAGAAGGACATTTTGACGTATTTGGTATATGTCTTGAGATTTAACCTGAGACTCAGGAAACTAGTCTTCCAGACCTGGTAGTGCTTCTACAACTTATGTGACCACATGAGAATTATTTCACCTTCCTGGGCCTCCATTTCCTTACTTGTGACATCACCATGTCTATGTAATACTGGACTTAGAAGCTCTTTTATTAACAAAGCAAAAATGATCCAGAGGTATTAGAATTGGTTACTAATCTAAGCCTCATGCAAGGGGAGACCCTACCCAGCGGCCAGGCCAGCTTCGCGTTTAGGGTTGTGAAACCCACTACTTCTCTAGTGAGCCTGCTGGCCTTCAGGGCGCAGGGGTGGTGGGTGAAGGAGGTAAACTCGCTGGGCTTCCTGGCCCTGACCCACTGTTACGCTCCGATGTGTGGCTGCTCCTGAGAACTTGAAAGGGAGGACTCCAGCTATTCCCATCCATAGCCCATTAGTCTTCTGACACAGCCCCTCCTTCCCTGTGCGCTCCGGGCAGCATCACTGTGAGTTCCGTCTGGGAGGGCGGACTGTTCAGGCTTCCCATTCATGAACATCCATCCGGGGGACAAGATCCACACTGAGGCCTTTAAACACTTGCAAGAGGAAAATTCCCTGTGTTCGAGGACCACCAAGCCTCACAGCTCATGACATTTTGTTCCAGGAAGCATGGGCAGAGGAAAAGGTTACAAGGATAGTTTCCCTGAGTCATGTGGATGACACAGTTGGGTATTTTAGTTTTCTTCTTCTCTCCCTCCTCCCTCTCCTTCCCTTCCTCCTCCGCCTTCTCCTGAGCCCAGGTACGTAACATTGAGTTAATCCTACCTTCAGACCACAGCACTTTATGTTCATCTGTCAATACCAGACTCCTCCCTTATTTTATTTAAACATTTTCCTCCCTTTACGCCCCATCCTAAGGCGTTGTTTTCCTCTCCCATCAATATCCACTCTGATATGTTTGCTATGTCTTAAAATATGCATGGATTCTTATAAAATATGTAGGGTTGTTTTGTGTGCATATGCATTTTAAATTTACGTAAATGATAGGGAACGACACATTTCATCCAGTTCCTTACTGTGTTTACTCCACACTGTGAAGATCTAGCCCTGCTCCCTGTGTGTGCCTAGTCCACGGTTTCTAACTGCTGTGGGCATCAAGTGTCCAGCATTCATCTCATTCTACGTGTCCGTTCCCCTGGGGAGAGACCCGTGGCTTGTCTGTGACTCCTCCTCGCCACACACGAAGTTCTGGAGAACATCCTGGCACGCACACTCTCAGGGCCCTGCGTGAGAATCACTCTGGGCTGTGCAGATGGAGGGTTGGGGTCCTCGAGTTAACGTTCTGTGTTCTGCCGTAATGTTTTCTAAAGCAGCTGTGCTGGGACATGTTCCTAGCAAGGGTGTGTGTGAGTTTCCGTCTGCCCAGGTCATCACCAGCATCTAATACTATCAGCCTTTCTGACTTTCCCCCTTCTGATTAGTTTAAAGGGCCATCTCATTGTTTTAATTGACATTTCTCTGATTGCTAGCAAGTTTGAATAGCTCTTATACGCTAGTTAGTTGTTTGAGCTTCTCTTTTTTTGTAAATTGCCTGTTGCTAGTCTTTGTTTGTAAACTGGACTTCCTGTCTTAATGTAGAACAAATTTTGGTTGATTTGCAGGAGCTTTATTTAATCTTCCAAATCTTGACCTTTGCGACCTTTAGAGGTTACAAATAATCTCTCCCATTCTTTTTTAAAGTATATTTTATTGATTATGCTATTACAGTTGTCCCAGTTTCCCCTCTTTACCCCCCCCCCAAACCTGGTACCATCTTCCCTCTAGCCATTCAGCTGTCTGTTTTGTTACAGTGTCTTTCTTTGGACAGAAATGCTTCCTTTTAAACGTAGTCAGATCCATCGATGCTTTGTGGAAAACCGAAGTTGGGACATACGGCGGCACTGGTGAGCTGGGGCAGGGCAGGTTCTCAGGCCCACCCGAGTCCACCCTCCTGCAGGGCTGGCTCTCTGTGTGGAGGGATTGGAGTTGTTCCCAGAACCTTCTGGACTCCCAAATCCTACAGGAGGTCTCTCTTTTGGTTGAAGGCTCTGTGTTTCCTGAAGGTGCCAGTTTAAGTACAAATCAATTCTCGATGGGTGCCACACTTAGAGAACATGAGGGATCACACAGCCCCCAGCAGGCAGTCTCAGAGGGCCCGGGCTGTACCTGAGCTCTCCGACGCACTGGGACATAGATGAGGGTGTGTAGGACAGGCAACTAGTTCACGGTGGTGTCATTGAGGTGTCTAAAAGGTGGAAGCAAGCCAAGTATCCCTCACTGGAAGATGGATAAAGAAAACATGGCATCTACAGACAGCAAAATATCATTCAACTTTAAAAAGGAAGGCTGTTCTGCATGCTACAACATGGGCAAACCTGGCCACATTACGGTAAGTGAAACGAGCCAGCCACAAAAGGCCAACAACTGTGTGATTCATCTTAAGTGAGGTACTGAGATTAGTCAAATCCACAGAGACAGAGAGTAGAAGGGTGATCGCTAGGGGCTGGGGGAAGGGAAAGTGGGAGTGATGTCTAAGAGGGACAGAGTTTTAGCTTTGCAAGGTGAAAAGAGTTCTGCAGATGGATGGTGGAGTTGGTAACACAGCAATGTGAACGTTCTTAGTGCCACGGAACCGGACTCTTTAAAAAATGGTTGGCCTGATAACTTTTGTGTTGTCTGTATTTTGCCACAATTGAAGATAAAGAGGGGTAACTACCCAGACTGAAGGGGTCAGGGAGGCTGATAGAGCAGTAAAGTTTAGGGAGAGACTTGCAGGATCGGTAGCAGACTGCAGATAAGGAGAAGCAGTGGGGAAAGGATGCCACGAGCGGAAATCTGTCTGTCCAGGCTCTCAGCTGAGTGGAAGCAAGTCATGTTCAAGGTCTAGGATAAGTTCAGTGTGAAGCGAAGGTCCACTAACTGAATGAGGGCTACGAGGAGTCTGGAAGGTTGTGAGCAGGAGCGTGGCCCGACTGGCCTGGTTGCGCTGTGCAGGTCTCTGAGGGAAGGAGGCAACAAAGGCAGGGAGCACTGCTGGGGAAAGCAGGTGTTGGTGTGGGGGCTTGGAGCCCCATGGGGAGAGGGCAGCAAGAAGGGGATGAGGGCGTCCTTTTCCCTCCGTGTTTCCTCCACCCTGTTCCCGCCTACCCAGAGAGGGTAGACATCTGATATACCTCCAAAGCCCATGAAACTCTCACCCGTAAATTGCGGGTCATTAATCACAGTCTGTGAACCCTGCCTCAGTGAGAACATCCCAAAACTTTGATCAAGAATGAAAATAAAAATAGGAAATCTACCTGCGTGGGGATGACTCAACAGGCCATTTCAACATACCGTCCGGTGAGGAGACCTCCGTGCCCTACCTTGTCCAAGTCATGCATGCCCCTCAATATTTTGGTCATTCCTCCTTTCTTGTCCTCTCTCTTCCCCTCTTCCAACCTCCTTCACTTTCTGCTTTTCCCCAGTCCTGTTACTTTCCGGAACACCAGGATTCTTTTCCCTCTTTATTCCCAACCTCATCATCAATTTGAGCATCCTCATGACCTTTGACCTTGTTGCCTCCATCCTACCACCTGGCCCAGGACCCTCCCTCACCCTGGCCTTTCCTTCAGCCAGGCTCAGCCCAGCAGCTCCATCAACAAGGAGGGTTTTTCAGGCCCTTGGCTGCTCCCGTCTGCTTAGGAGCAGTGAGCTGGCCCATTTGAACATCCACTGAGTACCTAGCGCAGTGGCCCTGGGCTGAGGGCCATGGATACACTACCATTTAAAGCCACGTGCCTTCCCCAAGGACAGTTTATTATAAGCCACCAAAGGCCCAGGGAAGTGAAGAGAGGAGGGGTTGGGGCAGCAGGGCAGACTTCACCCAAAGGTGAAGCAGCCTCTCTGGGAGTGAGCAGGTGTCCCTCAGAGGAGGATAACGTGGGGCAGGAGGCCCCGGACAGAGGGGGCTGGCCGCCTGGATCTGGGCCTGAGGCAGGAAGCCGCGTTTGCAGGATGGCAAGATTGCATCCCCTGCCTCAGCACCATCCTTGTTGTCATGGCATCTAGAAGCGGTCCTTTCAGGGAACACTCAAAACTCGAGCCGAGAGCTGCACGTGCCTCTCCTTAACCCTTAGACCCTGCCCCGCAGTCGGTCACTGTGCAGTTGAGGAAGGTGATATTGAAGGAGATCAGGTTACTCGCCCAAGACCACACAGCTCAGGAGGAGGATCTAAACCTATTGTGATTTCTGGAGCCCACGTACTTAACCATGGCACCCAGGTTTCCCTCCCAGTTACACATGTGGGTTCCAGGCCCTCCCCGATCTTCGGAATCCGGGAGCAGAGTGTGCAGTCTGCCTCTATAAGAAGTTCCCGTGATGATGATGATGATGATGATGCACATGAAGTGTGTCTGGAAGTTCTTGGGCATCCTGCTCCCCGGGTCTGAAGGTGGAGCTCACAGGAGACAGGCTTTCAACCATCCACCTTCCTCTGCATACCTTCCGATGACCCGGGTCTTGACTGTCACCACCTGAGCTGCCATCTGCAGCCCTGTTCCCTGGCTTCCGCCTCTTCAGTCCCCTCTATTGTCACACCGGCCCTGGGAGAGCCAGGACATGCCCCAGAGACTGCAGCACTTTAGAGGTAACCACTGATTTGTGCTGATGAGATTAGGGAGCCCCCAGAGGGGGTCGGGAGACCACAGTAGCCCCACAGGCCTGCATTCACATTCCCAAACTGCTTAGCACACTTAACAAAAGGCGTGTTGGTAAGGCGTGGCCCAACGGCTTGCAGCTCCTGAATCACCAAGCCCCTGATTTGTTAGATGAGGGCACTCAGGGGAGTCTTATCCTCGACTTCCTCCATGTACTAATTCCCATTATTCTAGATTTAATACTCACTGAAGAAAAGACGCAAAGCACTGAGATGCCGTTTTCCTAGGGCCTGTGATGGGAAGCAGCAGGCATTTTAGGAGAGGCATCACGGGCAGGCTAAGGCAGGGTTAGTCAGGCAGGCTGGGGAGGAACCTGAGAATGGGGCCCAGGAATCCAGTTCCTCCCTCCCTTCATTCTGGGCTGGGCAGGACCCAGCCCCCAGCAGAGGGGCATTTAGAGTCTGCAGTCCCAGTGAGGAGCCAGGGTCTCAGTAGGGGAACAGAGGCACAGGGTCAGTTATGCAACTAGGGGTACTAAGAAGTACAGAGACACTGGGAGGCTAAGGGTGCATCCATTCATTCAGTTATGCAGCCAAATAGTTCTTGGGTTTCAGGAGGTGAGGTAGGGACTATTAAATGAGTGCCCCGGAGAAAGAGGTTTCACAATCACAAGAGTCTGGGAAGCACTAGGCCTTGGTTTCCAATGTGGTTCAAGGTCTTGCAAGAAGCCAGTTAGAAATGCAGCTTCTTAGGCGCCAGGGCCCACCTGTCGAATCCGAATCTGCATTTTAACAAGACAGCAGGTGATTCCTCTGCCCGAGAGAGTCCGAGAATCTCTATAGGACAACACGTTCTGAGCACAGACTTTAGAGTAAGGCCAGCCCAGGGCCAATGCTGGCTCTAGTTGACTCTGGGCCTCAGTTGCCACGTTAGTAAAATTAGGCAAAAAGCCTGACCACATAGTCATGCCTGTAAAGGTCCATGTTTGCAGAGCCCCTGGCTGGCTCTGGCCATGCATCCCTTTTGCCCCTTCATCCCCATGAGCCCGTAGTCCATGGACAAGGGGCTTTGGTTCTTGTGTTCACCCCTGTGTCCCCAGCACATAGGACAGTGAATGCATGGGGCTTGGTAGGTGCCCAGTCAGTACTTGTTGAATGAATGAATATGCATTAAGTTGGTGTCAGGTCAAACTGAACACCCTAGAAGCTGCCTTCCTGACTCGCAAAGCTTTGGTGAGCTTTTCCTTTCTGTTTCCTTTTGCTGTGCCAGGTTATGGCAGATTTTCCAAGATGAAGGGATTGCTGAGTCTCGGGCAAAGGGCACAGTGGAAATTTTTGTTGCAGAGCAATGAGTTAGCTTGAGGAATATTTCGAGGAGTCTTAGCCAATGAGCTGATCAGTCTGGAGAGATTGAGGTCAGGTTGGGTGGGGAAGGGTAGACTGGTGTGTATCTGGACCCAGCCAATGTCCCCAGACCCCAGATTTTGAACTTAGAAGTCAATCATACCCAATGCTACTCCTCTTTTTCCTCTTGATGCTTTGTCAGACTCTCCCACTCAGCTCAGTCCCTGAAGCCTCCTGCCCTGGGGTCTGTGCTACTCGGAACCACAGGCTCCTTCCACCTCGGGGCCACTCTCAGCTGTGGGCAGCCTCACCCACTCACTCACCTCAACAGCCTTGTGTCTTACATCACAGCAAAGTTGACGCTAAAGGAAACAACCTCATGAACCTTGCTGCTGAACGTCGGTGGAGAAGCACTGAGGGTGCTGTGCCCTGGGCCACCCAGGAAGGTCACTGCTGTCCCTGGTGTCCCTGCTCTCATTTCTCTAGTCCCTCCCTCCCCGCTGCTTCCTTCCTGTTAGCCTGGAACCACACTTTGTCTCCATCTCTACAACATGCTGAACAATACCCCTTCCTGGACTCTGCCCCCCCGCCCCGCTTTTGGCTGTCACCTTGTCTGTCTCCTTCCCTTCCCAGCCTCCTGAGAGGGTGTCTGCCAATTCATTTCTCAGCGCCTGTCATCTGGCTTCCACCTTCCCGCTCCAGGGGAAGTGCCTCAGCCCAGGGCGCCACATGACTTCCTATTGCCCAAATCCAAGCATCTCTCTTGGCTTCTAGACCTTTCCCAGTCTGGCCACAGCCTGCCTCTTGACCTTCAGTTTGTCCTTCCCCCTCCTCAGCATCTCACTCCGCTCCTCACTCCCTCCCAATCACATGGACTTTCCCATTGCTCTCTTTTTTCTTCTACATTTCATTCCTTCCTGTGGCTCTGACACCTTCTCCAAAGGCTGATAATCCCCACATTCCATATTCAGGTCTTTAGCAAAGACCTTGCCCCTGAACACCAGATCCACACACCGCCCAGTGGTCCTTGGTCCCATGTTCAGCATGCCACAAACCGAGTCCTGCCTTCCTGTTGTCACCCGTATCACCACCCACCCCCAGCAGTAGTACCATCCAGACATGTCATGTCCCAACTCCACAAATGGCTTCACCAGCCATGCGTCTTCCTAAACTGGACATCTGGAGTCATCCTTGAATTCCACGCCCGTCCCTTCCCTGTCACCAGTCACATTTTGTGCTTTCTACCTTCCAAAGAGCTCTCGAGCCACCCCACGTCCTCACTCTTGCTGCTGTGGCCTCACTGTCTTGGACTCTTGAGTTCCACTTGAGGGGGACCCAGCACTCTGGCGGTGGTGGTGGCAACATGTAGCTTCCACACCCATTCTTGCCTCCCTCTCGGTGGTGGTGTCCAGTTCGGTCCGAGGGACATGGATGTAGCTCTGCTGTCTGGGATGGAAGGGAGGGCTGCTGAGGTCAATAAGGAGTTGGTACCCTTGAAGTGGCAAAGACCAAAGCTCCTGGAAAAGAGAGAGCTTTCGAAAGAGTTTAAGCCGATAGGCCACTAACACCAGCCAATGACTGACTCCTTGTCTCTTCTGGAGTTCCCATGGGTGGGGTGGAAGGACAAGGCGCTCTAGTGGAAAGAACGGGAAAGTACTGTTTCACTTACGAACAGCTGGGCACATGCCTGCCACCCCTCAACACACAGGCGTCTGGGCACATGCGCTGGAGAACACGGCTCAGGCCTGAGCACAGTGGTGATTTCAACCTGCCACTGTGAGCGTAAAATCTTGGGGACCAAGTCCTCAGCGTGGCTGCAGAATTAGGGCTGGGACAGGGTTCTCAGAGCACACTCAGTGTCCCCTTTCCCAGCCAGCTCCAGGCAGAATGACTGGCTTGCTCTTAACTCCTGTTTTTATGTAGAACAGGGGGCATCTGTCGGACATGTTTTACCTTTCAGTTCAGGGCCCCTGTCCCTGGTAAAACATGGCCCAACAGAGGGGTAGAGAGGAGGGGGCAGGTGGCAAGGAAGCCCTCCCTGCCCTCCAGCATGGGTGGAAGGGCGCTCCCCCTCCTCTGTGTGCTGAGACTGCCATGCGTGGTGGGGGGGCAGGGGGGCGGATAGTCGAGGTTCCTAAATGTCTCTCCCCCACCTTAACTCAGCCCAGATTTGTATGACTGGGGATGCTTTCCTGTTCACCGAGTTCTTCCCAAGAAACGCAGGCAGTGTTTCCACGAGATTGCATGGATTCAGAAGGGCATTGGCCCTTTGCCCCTTCTTCATTTCCGAAAGACATATGTAACTGCCAGTTGTTTTCAGGCCCATTGGCCCTGAGCAGCTCCCCAAATCCCACCCACCCTACAACAACCACTGGGAGACTCTGCCGGGGGCAGGAAGAAGTTTGCGGGAGTTCGCAGCTTCCTTCAGAACAGCGTGCGGATTGAGGATGACAAAGCCGCATCCAACAGGCAGAAGCAGACATGCGGCTCCTCTTTCCACCTTTCCCCTTTCCCGTTCCAGGGCTCCAGCCCCCCTTCCCACCCTCCCGTGGCCTTGACCCTCCTTTTCTCCACCGTGCATTGTCTGAGTTGAGTTTGAGAGACGTGCCCTGTCTTACCGTGGGTGGTTTGGCCCTGGGAAAAGGCCTCTTCTTGCGAACTCATTCTCAGGCCTTTTATCTAAGGTCTCAACTACCCGTATTCATCCCCCTCAATGCACCTCCTTGCAGTTTCTCCTTTCAGAGTGGCAGACAGCCCTGCCAGGGGGCTAAAGTTTTTCATGCAGTAAACAGAGGGGCTGGGGCACCCAACATCCCTTAATTATCAAGCCTGTGGGGTCCCTGGAGGGTGGCGGCTGGGTCCCTCCAATCAGAATGGACAAAGGGCAGTGTGACCTCACTGACTGGGAAAGGTTCCAGCCTGAAGCAGACACTTGGCATTTATTTGGCCAGTGCCTTTTGGTTGGGGATAAATGCAGTTTCTGTTAGGCCCTTTGGAATATTGAAAATGGCCCACTAACTCTCCTTAGTGCCTTTGAAGACCTGTAGGGGCCTAGGGATCCCAGGCAGGGAACACTGATCGTGTCCAACCCACCAGACCTTTTTTCCCCTTGCAGGTTGGAAACCAACTCAGTGAAAAAAACAAGGGCTGTCACATGGAGAGATCAGAGTGTCAGCTTCATTTCCAGTAGCGCTGATTGGAGAGTGTGGCCTTGGATATGTGACCAGATTGGCTTGTTAATACACCTTTTTCAGTGGGAGAGAACCATCCATTCCTGGGTACAGCCTCAGGCCTTCCCAACAGGATCCAAGCCGGCTGGATAAATTTAGGGAAGTGAGAAGCAGGTGGGACAGCTGAGCATGCCAGGTTCTCCCCAAATTCACTATTTAGACAAGTCACCACCACCCCCACCCCAGCAGGGGGAGAGAGGGAGGGGTCGGAGTGAGATGAGAAAAACACATGTGGCTGAGGCACTTTGCCCTTGGGGGCAAGGAGTGGGACCTCTCCCTTCTGTGGAGACAGGAGCGGGGTGCAGGTGGGTTCCCTGATCCAGCCACGGTGGGTCTGGGCCTGAGCAGGTCAATGTCACCTGTGGCTAAGAGGGACCTAGGCAGGCAGGACCCACCCAGGAGGAGTGATCGGAGCAGCCCCCTCCTTGGGCACAGCTGTGGATGCCAGCCAACCTTGGAGGACCTGAAAGCTCTAACCCAGACAGAGAGGAGATACTGACAAAGATGCTGATCATCTGGCTCGCTTGTCTCTGTGACATACTTAAATAGGAAATAACTTGTTCATTTTTCTTTTCCCTCCTCTATCCCCTGGAAGAGTAAATGCAGAATGTGCTTCATGCAGGTGAATTGTTAGGAAATGGGACCGCTCTCTGAAATGCATCTGTTCTGGAGTCAGACCTGATTCTTCCTTGGTTAACTCCTTGATAGAAATTGATGCCAGATTAAGGCCAGATAACCATACATTTGCTTTGCAGATGAAGAACCAGAATTGAGTGGAATAATAGATCCAAGGCAAGAGGAGCAGATGGGGGAGATGACAAAGTTACTAGCTTTCTAGGAAGAAACAGTAGTGATGCCCAGACTCTTCCCTTCTTCCCAACCTCCCCCGCTTCCTCTTTCCTTTCATGCATCCATTTAACAAGTTGTACTGAACTCCCACTTTGTGCTGGGCATTGGGTGGGGCTCTAGGATGTGGAGCTGATGACATGCATGGTCCAACCCTCTGCCACCTTCCCCTTGGGGGGACAGATAATTAAACAGGTCATTTAAGTGCAGTGTGAGAAGTATCACAACAGAGTTTAGCATGGGGCTGGGATGGGGATTATGGGCAGGGCATGAATCCAGGCAGGGGCTCTCAGGGATGACTTCCTGGATGTATCTTGAAGGGATCAGCAAGGATCCAGCAGATGTTAGTCCAGGGAAGACAAAGAAGAGTAAACTGAAGTTTCTTTACTTAGTGGCTTTTGTCAGTAATGGCCTGGAGGCTGCCTCTCTGGGGCGAACCTGCGTCTGGTTGAGGTGTCTGTCTAGCTCTGGCTCTGACTCTGACTCTGTTGAGCCCAGACACTGTGCATGTCAGCATACTCAATGGTCACAGGATCCCGCTGAGGTTGGTGGTGTAGTTATTCCCATTTTATGGACTCTGAAACTGAGGTTTGGTGGAATGAAATGAATTGGCCAGGGATCACAAAGCAGGTAAGGAATGGAGCTAGGACAGTCGCTACCGCATAGCCCCGCCCAGGCCGGGTGTCTTGATAGTGTGTCTCCAACTGTTTGCACCACAGCACACAGCCCAGGCTCTCCAGCCAGTGCCTGGCGCTGGCACTGACCACCGGCCTTTCTATAACAATAGCATTTATCCTCATGGACGGAGTTCCTGTGAGGAGCTACTGTTTCAAGGATTTCATGAAAGACCATCTAGTACAAGTCTTTCAACAGATCTGTAAGGTAGATGGCATTATCCCCATTTTGCAGGTGGGCAAACTGAGGCTCAGCGAAGTTCACTAATGGCAAGGTCACACATGGTTGGTAAATGTTGGAGCTAAGTTAGACCCTATGGCTGCGTGATTGCAATCATGCTGCTGAACAGAACATTGTTTACTTTTTCTTCTACAATTTCACACAAGAAAATGGAGAGAAGGGGCCATTCTCACCTTGCATCATCACTCCCTGCACATGTTCCTGCCACTTTCCAGGCCTCAGTTTCTCATCTGTGTGAAGGAGACATCCTGCCTGCTTTGAATAGAGACAGGGGCCCGCTCACCAGGGCCTTGCCGGATTTCCCTGGGCACGTAAGGCACTTGCCACTGAACTTCAGGGCTCTGGTCTCCCGAGAGCTGGGTGTCTGTCTGAGAGGAGACCAAGGGGTGGGGAGGAGCTGCCTGTGGGCCTTGGCTCCAGGGACAGACTCATTGTCTGATGCGATGACCTAGACCTGCAGTTTCTTGGGTGTACATTCCAGCTGTGCAAGGGTAAGAACGTCTTCGGAGACTGAGGGGGCAGCCGGGACAGGGTGACCCCTGTCTCTTCCTCGAAGGCCACGGTAGCAAAAGGAAGGCTCAGGGACACTTCATGACTCACACTCGGCAAACATGCAGGGGCCTGACTGTGCGGTGTGGCCTGGAGCAGCACCCACTCCCGTGGGGGAGGCATGCGTGGCAGGGAACATGCAGACAGCGGGGCCCCACAGACCTGGCGGTCATTTCCCATGCTTCCCATCTCCTCCCCTCTCCCCCCGCGTGAACTCATGAGCAGACCCAGGATGCGACCCTCCTACCACCTCCAGCCCCCCTGGATGCTGGAGTCCGAGCCAGCACCTCCTTTGCCTGAACTGCTGCAGATGCCCCCCACGGCATCCTTCCCCCCTGCCCTGCCTCTCCTGGCCAGCCCGGCCACTGGAGAGCTCTCAGCAGCGTCAGTCAGACCGTCCCTTCCCCTGCCCAGAATCCTCCAGAGGCGGCCATTGCGTTCAGAAATAAGTCAAGGTCCTGTCCCTGTTCCTGCCCCTGGGTTTCCTTCCTGAACTTATCTCCCCCAAGACTTGCCTCACCCACTCTGCTCCGGCCAGTGGCTCCCCCATAGTTTCTCAGACACCCTGCTCGACTCTGCTTTCAAATAGGTCTTGGGCTTAATGTCCCGCATCCTCCGGAGATGCACAAGGCTCAGTCCACCGCTTCCTCTTGCTCAGGTGTCTCCTCCTCGGAGAGTCCTCCCCAGCTCCCTTCTCCACAGTTATGCCCTCCTTCACTTACTCTGCATTAGGTTTCTTCATAGTTCTTCTATCCACCCGGCCTATTATGGGTGCATTTTCCCCTATTTACTGTCTGTCTCCTTAAGTAATTTCTATGAGATGAAGGATAATGTTTGCTTTGTTCTCTGTGGTATGAACAGAACCAACTTCTAGAATAGTGCGTTACACATAGTAGGAGCTTAATGACTAGTTATTGGGTATTGAATGAATGAATGAATGAATGAAGAGATGGAACCATAACTTTTGGAAGCCCAGCAGATGGAGCAAATGCTAGTGTGTGGGTGGGTGGGGTCGTTGTTGTCGGGTGAGGTGACAGGTGAGGGCAGATGGAGGTGGAGCAGGCAATTTTCAGGGAAAGAGAGGAGGGGACGTGACCCCAGACCTCTAAGGGCCTGTGTTGACAGGAGGAGAGAAGTTCTGCGGGGCTGGGGTGGAGGAATCCAGCTTGGGGAGGGGCAGGTGGCCGGCCCCTGTGGAGCGATTTCGAGCCTGCGCTCAGGAGCCAGCCCAGCTGGGTTCACACCCCAGCCCTGCGGGGAAAGCTGGTAAGCCACAGTTTGAGGTGGCTATTAAGTCACTGCTCAGGAGCTCGGAGCACCGTGTCCGGCATTCTCAGAAGTACATCGTGGAGCTTCAGAGAGACCTAGGCTTATATCCTGGTCCTCCCGGGTCCTAGCCTGCATACGAGACTTACTAATCTCTTTTGGCCTCCGTTCCTATCTCTAAAACGAGAACAGTAATCCCTAATTCACAAAATCTTTATAAGGATGCAGTGAGATGATGGACATGAAGCACTTACTTAGGCCTGGCCTGGTTCTGGGTCATGGTTGCCAAGGCAACGAGGCCTGCTGCATCCAGTGGGATCAGGAGCTTTGGGAGAAAACTTGCTTTTGAAGTTCTTGGTGGGGCCACAGGTATTCTCCAGACATTTACTGGCAGTCCTGTGCGAGGGGCCATGCCTTTGCTCTGAGACCTTCGCTCCAGCCTGCTCCTGCCTTCCTGTCCCTACAGGGCCATGCCCCTGCCCACCCTGGGCCTTTGCATGAGCTGACACTTCGGTCCAGAGGGTTCTGCCCCCTTTTCACAGTCTTAACTGTGGCTCATCGGACACATCTGGGCTCAGGGTTCACTGCTCCCTCCTGGACCCCAGTCTCGATCATTCTCCTAAAACTGCATTTCTGCCATTGGGGAACTTATCTCAAGAGATAATGATACATTAATCAAAGTCACTAATTTATTGTTATCACTCTCTCTCACAGAACGTAAGCTCTGGAGGGCAGGGACTGTGTGGATTTGCATATCATCCTGTCACTGGACCGCCGATGGTCCCTGGCAAAATAGGTCTCACTTAATATGAAGAATGACTCAGGGAAGATGGAAGTGACAGGCACAACTGTGGCGACCTTGCCTTATCCCGTTCCTTCCCCAACACGCCCAGGGAGACTGAGGGAGATGCCTTGGCTGCAAACATCTCAGCATTAGGAGGGATGCCAGGTCTTTTTTTTTTTTATTTATAATGACAACAATAAAATATAACACACTGGTGCTCTGGTCGCTATGCTAAGTACTCCATAGACATTACTTCATTTACTTGAGCCGTCATTATTACTGAGAAAAACAAGATGCCGAGAAGTGTGTGTCTATGCCCTGATTTAAAAGGGATAGACAATGCCAAACCCCTGCTATGCATGTAAGTGCACACGGGAGTGTGGAGGTGTATGTTTTTATATGGTTTTATGAGCAAGAGTAGAGGTGTGAAAAGATGCAAACGATGTGTTCGTGTGGGTTACCCAGGAGCGTGTGTTGGCTAGTGGGCTGCATGGACCAGTGAGGGTGGGTAGTGGGGGGAGAGCAAGCCAAGTGAAAGCCAGAAAAGTAAAATTGCACGAAACACCCCATATGCATAATAAGACCATACTTACGTACTCATGCAAGATTATATATGAATGCGTACAGCAAAAAGAAATACAAAAATTATTCCAGAAGAAGTGCTAACTGCTGAGAGGCGTGCCGTGTGACCGGGCACTTTCACGACCTGCCTGGAGGAGTGTACGTTGTTCCAGACTTTCTGGAAAGCACTTTGGTGACGCGTTATCCACAGACTCGCAAATATTCGTCTCTTTGGACTCAGTGCTCCACTTCAAAGAATTTACCCGGGAGCAGTAATCGGAGTTGCAGTCAACCACGTACGTGTTAAGATGCATAGCATTGCTTATCGTTGAGGGGAACATGGAAATAGTAGTAACAAGAGAGAGGTCAAACGAAGTGTCACGTCAGGAAACAAACTGCACTGTCGCGACAGCCCTGCAGACGCGAGCGCGCTCACCATCTCCGAGTTACAGGTGGAGGGACCAGAGGCTCACGTGGGCCCATCGCACGTGGGGCGAGCTGGCCACGGTCGCGGGGCGAGCTGGCCACGGTCGCACAGCAAGCGAGTGGGTCAGGATGTGAGTCCTGTATTTGCAAAAACGTGAGAATTCCTACCAATGGATGGGCTGGTGGACAGGGTGAATTTCAGTTGTTCAAGTTCTCCTAGAGGAAGCGGTCATTCCCCGAGCCCTTGGAACCTCGCTGGGACCTGCTGGGCCAAAGTGTGCAGAGGTGAGGCGGGAGCCAGAATAGGACTGAGGAAGTCCTGAGACGCTGCAGCTGCCATCGGTCAGCAGCCTGACGTCTGAAAATCGCCTTGCGACGCTCACCCGAGAGTAATTAGTGTTGTGGTTTCCTCCCAGAGTGGGCAATCAAGGAGGATTGTGGGAAATCAAGTGTGGGAAATCAAGTAAAAACCCTATGAAGCCTGTAGCCCTTCAGTAGAAGAGCCAGTCTCTGGTCAGAAAGGGCCCGCTCTGGATCTTGGGATGATGGAGCAAAGAGGACCAAGGCTGAAGCTACTTAGCTCTTTGGTTCCTGGAAGAAGTGAGGATTTTGTGAGTTGGGATGAATTTGACTTTGGAATTTGTAAGATATGTGTTTACTTCGGAATTAAATCTTTTAGTGTAACATTTGCTGTGACTTCATTTCTGCACATAATTCTTCACTGGTAAAATGCAATTCTTGACACTTTCTGTATGATTAGAGCCTCTGTCCCTCTTTCCTTTTCCTCTTACCTCCTGTCTAGCGCTGGGAGTAGGGAGAGGATTAGCTACTAGGAGCAAAGAAAAAATTAACTTGGAACTTTTGAGATGATCCCTGACAGACGGTAATATTGTGCTTTCGGCCAAGTAGCCGTTCACCTTGGTTTGCTATGTTGAAATGGTAAATACAACAGATCACGGCATTTCTCTTCCGCCGGATTGGGTTTTTCCTGACTCTGCCTGACCACCACAGCTGCAGGGAGGTGTGGGGCCATCGCAGGATTTGGTCTCTAATGAAGTGGATCCCGACTGTCAGGTTTCCCCCTCATTTCCCTGGATATTTTGGTAGTCAGTATTTGCCCTGGTGGGTGTGCCTGGTTTTAGACTTCCTCCTGTCTCTCAGGGGATCATGTGAGAAACTTTCTCTAACTTGCTTCTCCCAGATTTGTGTGGTCTGTTCAGTTCTTTGTTCGTGACCCCTAACAGCCTAGACCCTTCTCCATCTACAGCAGAGGGACCCCCGGAGGGTCATCAAAGTGACGTTACTTTCTTTTTAATGAAATAATATACAGAGAGCCTTTAGCCCACACCTGACACAGTTTGCACTCACTGTATGTTGTAACTTACAATTCACATGATTTCTTCCCGGCCTTCCTTTCCTCCTTCCCTCCTTCCTTCCTTCTAGTTAAAGGAGCCATCATGAAAATGGGGCTTTTTCTTCCCTATCAGTCTGATTTCTCTGCTCTGGGTTAGCTTGGAGATGGTCCTCTTAGTGGCAGCTTGAGCGAGTTGGAAAGAGCCAATGCTTTGGAATCAGAACTGGGTTTGAATTTCTTGTATTGCCTTTCAGCAGCTGTGTGATTCCACACAAATTAGTTAACCTCTCTGAGCCTCTTTGCTTAAATCAGAGAATTGCAGTGAAGATGGAATTAGATGTTAAATAGAAAGGGCCTAAGATGGTTCCCACCTTATAGTAGATGTTTATTAAATGTTGGATTGCTTGCCTTCCCAACTGGAAGACACACTCTCCAGTTGAAACCTTGCTGAGTGGCATTTGGCCCGGAACAGTTTTAGAGCCAGTTGGACCAGGCTAGGCCAGGATGCAAACTGAGCTAGGGGCATAAACATTGTATCATGGCTGGCGCCTCACTTGAGGCCAGAGTTCAACGTGGGGGTGGAATAGGAGGGAAAGAAACATGTGCTCACTTGGGTCCAGGGTGGGCATTAGAGATTAAAGGCAGATTTTGAGCCTGATATCTTTGCTCTTGTTTGTACCTAGAAGTCACAGAGGATCAGAGACCAGCGGCGTCAGGGCGTGAAAGAAAGAGGAGGGATGTGAAGTTTGGATAAAGACTTGCTGTTGGGAGTCTTCAAATATGTCCTGGGTGAAAAGAGCTTAGTTGGCTTTAGGGAAAGTAGCAGGGATTCAGTCAAGTTTTTTTTTTCTTTTTATAATGTTGTTTGACCTTAATTGTCCCAGTCTCTTCACCTCCAGAGGCATAACCAGGTCCAGCCTATGAGGTGGGATGAGGAGATGCCACTGATGAATGGTTGAGTGGGGGTGGATGAGTGATGGACGGATGATTAGATGGATGAATGATAGATAGATTGTAGGTGATGGAAGGGTGGATGGGTGGCTAGGATGGATATCTAGACGGGACCATTGGGTATTCGGGATGGACATACAGATGAAAGGGCCATCGTATGGAGAGTATGGATGAATGGCTAGTATAGAAAAGTATGGGTTGATTCATAGGCTGGTAAGGTGGAAAGGATAGGTGGGATAGATAGAGGATGGATGAATGGAATGAATGAATAAAGCCAAGACGAATGGAAGGATGAATGGATAGACGGAAGGATTGGCTTGATGGATTTTGCCCATGAAATGGGATGGTCGAATGAAAGGTTTGAGAGAATAGACAATGAGTAGATTCATGGCATGGGTAGATTTATGAGCGTTTCAATAGATGAATGAAAAAAGAACCCAAGGATGGGGGATGGGGGGATGGAAGGATGGTTGAATAATAGATGGATCAGGGTTTTCAGGTTTATTGTCCAAGCAGAATCATTTAGGGCCTGGCTGGCCACAAGTAGAGATAAAGGCTGAATGGGAGAGTAAAATACAATGGCTATCTAGAGGGACTGCCTGGGAATGGGAACCTGGGCCTCTTTCCATCCTTGTCTTATCCAATCCCGTGATGTTCTTAGTGAAAATGCTTGATGTGCCAGGCCCAGAACGCCTTCACAGACCGTGTTCACGCCCCTCTGTGAAAACAGGCTGTGTCTATTCTAATGAACAAACATAGTTTTTATTGACTCTGACAGGCAAATATGAGATGTGTCTACACCGATGTTTACACCCATGTGTAATTTGTAACGGAAACCACCTGTTTGCACCCTGCTGGCACCCAGATGCGATCCAATGGCAAACCGTCTACCGCACCTGCCGTTGGGTGGGACGGGCCAGCAGGAAGGGACATCAGGTGGCTCAGAGGCCCTGGCCTTGTTTAATGGATACAGGATTTTTTTCTTTGTGAACCAAGTAATGCATTGTGAAAGCCACCTATTCGGTGAAACAGATTTTAGTTGTTCTTTGTCACTGTGGGCGGCTGAACGCAAAGCCTCGAAGAGGTCTCTGAGGCTCTCAGCTGGGCCCTGGGTAGTGTCCAGAATGCGCTTACCCACGTGATTGCCTCTTCCTCTCCTCCCAGCCATCCTCCTCGTGCTTGATCTTTGTCTTCAGGTTAGTTTTAACTACTTTTCAGCTACTGTAAAATTAATCAATACTCAGAGCTCATGGTGGTACAAGACCTCCCCTCTGCAGATCTTTAGTCCCACTTATGAATAGCTTCCTCTGAATCACTCCAGAAAATTTCAAAACAAAAGACAGTATAAATACAATATAACAAATTCTTTGTATCTCACACAAATGAAATCATTCTAGATGCGTCAGATATATTCTTCTGTAACATGCCGTTTCCTCTTAACACTCTCTCTTAAATCAAATACCTCTTTCTGGGTAGGCATGTACAGATTCATCTCATTCTTCTTAGTGGTTACATAGGATGCCATAAATTACCATAAGTAACTTAATCAGTCCTTTAGTATTCACATTTTCTCTAGTTTGGCTACCCCAAACAATACTATAATAATTGTGTGTGTGTGTGGTATGTGTGTGAATGATTTCAACATGAATGAACTAGTCTATGGAATGGGTTTATGGATTTATTGTCTTGAGGTAGTGCATTTATGCTGATAAAAGTGCCCAATGATATCGATTTAAATACTACCCAGAGTATTTAAGAGTTCTTGGTTTCTCTACATGTCAGAAGGCTTGAGAATCACCTCCAGAGCTTGTCAAAGTACAAATTACTGGACCCAAGAGTTTCTGATTCAATAGATGTGAGGCAGAATAGGCCTGGGTTGGGATTGAGAATTACCATATCTAACAAATCCCCAGGTTATGTGGATATGCTGGTCCAGGAATTACTGCTCTGCACCTTTCCAACAACTTTTTAAAAACTTACCAATGTGTTCTGTATCAGAAAGATATCTTGATCTGGCTGGTGCGGCTCAGTGGATTGAGTGCCGGCCAGCAAACCAAAAGGTCACTGGTTTGATTCCCAGTCAGGGCACATGCCTGGGTTGCAGTTGGGTCCCCATTGGGGGTGCACAAGATGCCACCACACATTGATGTTTCTCTCCCTCTTTCTCCCTTCCTTTCCCTCTCTCTAAAAATAAATAAATAATTTTTTTAAAAAAAGAACAATATCTCATTGTTGTTCTTTAATTCTAAATAAAGTTAAGCATTTTCTCATGTTTCTTAGTCATATGTATTCCTTTCCTTTAAACTGTTTATGTACTTTGCTTATTTTCGAGGGTATTGTTCAATTTTTTTTCTTATTGATTTGTAAGAACTTTTTGCATATGAAAGACATTGGTTCTTTGTAGCAGTGTGGTAAATTTCTCCTTCAAGTTTAGAAGTTGTCTTTAGACTCTGTGGTTGGTTTGTTGGTTTGTTAGTTAAACTCTGTGGTTACTTTAGGCTCCGTGGTTTGTTTGTATATACGTACATATTGAGCTTCTACAACTTTATGCAATCCAGTTTGCCCAAGTTTTGGCTTTCCAGTTTTGTGTTATACCTAGAGAAAGGGCTTTCTCACTCTAGATTGTATAAAAGTAAATAATGAATATGTGTTAATGTTTTTTTATTTATAATCTAAAATAGGGCAGCAAGTGTTACTATAGTGATACAGTAATTACTTAATTGAAAATGAAGATGTGAAGTTATCACATTTCTGAATTAACCTGAAGGGATCTTTTCAGCCTCTTCATCCCTTGGGCCTGTGAAAGAGAAAAGAAACTCCCATTTGATAATTTCTCCCTCTTCAGGCTATTGCTGTGATGAGTTGAGATTAAAAAATGGAGTTTGAAGTTTGAGGACAAAGTATGCAGGCTGTTTTCAGGCAAACCGATGCTTCTAAAGGGATGGAGACTCAAGCATGAGGCAGCATAGCACCCCACAGCTTTCTCCCTTTCTGCCAGTCTGACTTTGGTTTACACCCCTGTAACACCCCGTCCCCCCACGCCCGACCCCTCCCCTCCCCCGGCCCCATCTCCCATCCCCAAGCACACTCTCCTCCACTGAGCCGCACAGCCTCCCTTTGGGAAAGAGGACCTGGAGTGGGGACCTGTCAAACACAGCCTTTTGCACAGCCTGTAACAATAGATACTTCAACCACTATGGGCTGGCTGAGTTAATGGAACCATCATGATTTCGAAAAGCTTGCCTTTTCTACTATTTAGACTACTTCGTGCAGGGTTCTGTGCTAGATGTTGGGACAACATCCCTAACAAGCCCCTGCACTGGCCTTGGAGGAACTGGCAATCTGCTGAGAAGTGATATGTTCAAAGAAGTGGTATTTTCAAAAGGGAGAGACGTGCTAGATTGTACCAGGTCACGGACCACGTCTTATCCAGCGTTCTGTCCTAGCACCTAGCGCAGAAGCTGAGGCTTAGGTGGTCCACCAATGTTGGCTGACTGGGTGAGTTTGGGAGCAGAAAGGAGGCAGTGAGGAACTGCCTGGGAGAGTAGTAGAGGAGGGGAATCTGAGTCTTAACGGGAAGAAGAAGGTCACAGAGAGAAGTGGGTAACAAGCGTGGTGGGCCTCTTTGGGTGCCAGCAGCTGCTCACCAGGGCTTGGGATGAATTCTACGTGTCACTTGGCAGGGGTGGAGGTGTAGGCTTTGCTAGGGCAAGGGGATGCTGACAAAGAGTCAGCAAGGTGGGGTGGCACAGGTCTCTCATTCTCTCTTATCTCTGAGGAGGGGTGCTCTGGCACCACGGTGCTCTGCCTGACCTTTAGTGCGGGTCTGCGCTCCGAGGAGGGCCCTCCCCTGTCTAGTCCATGGCTCTTCCTCCCTAGAGGTGAAGCATGTGAGCCAGGTGAAAATCAGAAGGACGCTTATACCCGGAATGGGTACGTTTATTGAGCTTTTACTGTGTGCTCTGTATCTAGTGGGCAGGTGCGTAAACGAGCATCAGATGGCATTGATTTGTCCTCTAAACCAGGAACCGAGTGCTGGGAAGGTGCAGAGGTGGGGACCAGGGTATGTCTCCTGAGGAAGTGGCCTTTGAAAGCATGCTCACAGAGAGCTCAAATGTGTGACCTCTGTACTCTGGAGTCAACAGAGAAGGCACCTTGAGAGAAGAGTCCGAGGGTGGGTGAGAGGCAGAGGGGCTTTGGGGGTAGGGATGGGATAGGACAAGCCCTTAAAACAACAGCTGCCTGGCTGGTCTGCCTGCTTCCCTTTTGCTCACCTGCACTCATTCTTCCTCAGCAGTCAGAGACAGATCCTAAAAGATGCATTTCAGACTGGGTCTCCCCTCCCTCGTGGGCACCCAGACTGCCCATCTGCACCCTTCTCCTCTTCCGCCTCTCCCTCTGCATTCTCTACACCCCAGGAGTGCTGGCCTTCTTGCCCGTAGCTTGTTCTTGTCTCCAGGTGTTTGCACCTGCTCTTTCCTCTGCTCTCCCCCTCAGATCTTCAGTAGCTCACTCTTACTCCCCCTTCAGGTCTCTGCTCCAAAGTACCATCATCAGAGATGGACCACCGCAGATGCAGCTCCACCACATCAGCTCCTGTGTAGCCCTGATGGTGCTTATTATTTGCTTATTGTTTAGTTGCTCGTCATCTGTCTCCGCCCCCTAGAAACCAGGCTGTGCGAGGAGGAGCGTAGGGATTGGGCACCTCCAGTGCCTGCAGCAGGCTCAACACACAGTCATCACTCAATAAATACTCATCAGTGGTGTGAATGAAAGGCACAGGGTGCGTGGAAGGGAGAGAACGAGTGGTAATTAATGTTTATCGAGTTCCTTGTGCCTGCCGCTTCACATCAGTAATCTCATTTAATCTTCCCAGCATGCCTGTTATTATAATAAATATTATTATCCTTGCTTTATAGGTGAGGGAGCTGAGGCTCAGAGAGGGTAAGCAGGGTGCTGGAGGTCACACAGCCAGCAGGTGGCATATGGGGCTGAGCCACAGGCCATGCTGGCTCTTCCCCCCTGTCCTGCGGGATGCTTGGGGGTCTGCTGGGAGCAGAGAGCAGCCAGGTGGCTGACGCCCCCAAATGCATGCATGTCTGCCATCATGGGGAGCAGTGCAGATTACATTGTAGCTGTCATGGGCTCTTTAAATACCCCCGTACGTACATGTATCATTCCATGTATTCTTACTTATGTTTGTAGTACATGTGCATGCAAGGCTTTTACTCCCTCGTATGTTTACACACACGTAATTCCACCAGACACACACACTGCCAGTCGGAAGAGACACCTAGAGCTTTGCACAGATCGTTCAGGAAGGCCACGGGGGTCCTGGCAGCAGCAGGAGGACCCGCTGAGCCCTGCGTCCAGAATGGGGGAGCAGCAGAATGGCGGCGTGGGGTGTGCACAGTGTGTCGGACAGCTGTGTGCACACGGTGGAACTCTGTACAGCTGCATGCTGGTATGTGCTGGATGTGTGTGCCTAGAGATGCTGATGTGTGTGTGTTAGGAGTTGGGCATCATGAGGATCTTATTTGGCCTGGGTCCCAGCTTCCAGTTCCCAGGCTTTGCTGTGGATCAGACCTTGAAGTCCCTTTCCCCAAGTCACTTTACTTCTGAGTGACGGAGTTTACATGCCAGACCCCTCCCAGACCACTCTTGAGGGCTATTTTTCCATATCCAGGCAGCTTTCTGATGGCTCAGTGTGTGAGTCTGTGCTTGGCAACAATGCCTGGCAATAGCCAGAGCCTGGCCAGGCCTGCAGCCCGATGGAGCCCATAGGCCATTCCGGCCCTCTGGGGAAGCACTAGCCTGGCGCTGTGAGCTCAGCAGGACAGAATCTGTGCCTCCCGCTGACCTTCGGGCCTCCTTCAACACCTGGGACTTTCCTTGGGGGGAGCTGCAGCTTTTTTGAGAACCTGCTGACTTGGAGCCAGTGCTGTCTGTGCTTTCTGAGGGGAGGAGGGTGGGAGGGGACACACCTTCAGACTGCCTGTGGGTGGTGCAGTGTTTGGAAGAGATGTGATTTCCCAAAGTTTCCATGAGTTGTTCTGTCTCAGTCTCTTCACACTTAGTCCTTCAAGTACTCTGAGGAGGAGCCTTAGAAGCTTCCAGAGCCAGGGTGGGTGGGCCAGGCAGGGCTCTGCTGCCTGGGCTGGACTGAGTGTTGAGCAGAGAAGCCCTCAAACCAGTTTGCACTGAGCTCAGAGTCCAGTGTGGGAGGAAGGATGCCCACAGCCCCGGTGTGGAGCAGAAGCGGATCCAGGGAGCAGCTGAGGCCGACTGCTGAGAAGGCGGAGGGAGGTGCCTGGGCAGAGGGAGGAAGCAAGAATCGCAGGCCAAAGGCACAGTGAGGTCATGGCCTGCCAGGGCTGGGCAAGGAGAACCCAAGAACCGAAAAGCACAAGAGGCGGGTGGACGATAGGTGTGGGCAGTGCCCACCTGTGCAAAGCCTCTTTAAAAGCTGGAGACCTCCAGCCCCACAGTAGCTCCACTCTCTCAGGCAGCTTCTGCCCGCCCCTTCCCAAGCAAGGCCAGTCGGGACCTTCCCCTGTGGTCCTCTGCTGCACCTGCCCTGCCCTGGTTCAGTTTGGCAAGTCCACTCTCTGCCTGCCCCCAGGGCTGTGTGTTCTGCTGCCACTGTGTTCTGAGCCCAGCACAGCTTAGCCCTCCTCCTACCGGCTACCTGGTCAGCCTCCTGCTTTACTCCTGAGAGTGGCCCTTCCAAGACATGAATTCCCGGCTCGATCTCAAGGTGGCCTGGCCAGTAGAGAATGTACAGACCATCAAGCACGGGCTTGTCCCACATCCTGCCCCCCTTCCGGCCTGTTACCTGCATCTGCGGCCCTCTCCCCCGCCCCTCCCCCAACTCCCCGAAGGAGCAGTGGGGTCCCTCCTGCAGTCCCCGGTTCTCTGTCTCGCCTCTGGGGCTCGGCTCTTCTCTTTTCTCCACCTACTTTACTCTTTAAATTTAAAATATACTCAGAATAAAAAAGGGGCTGTCCTTGGGCCCTGAACCCCTCTGGCTACCGCACTGTCCTTCTTCCATTTAAAGCTAAGCTGCTCCCAATGGCCCATATATACATATGTGCGTGGTCTCCATTTCCCCCCAGTAACGCATGTGGGGCCTCCGTGTTGGTGATGTGACGGCCTTTGTCATGAGGCTGAGGGGAACTGGTGGCTCCTCTGGCTTCTCACTCCACCTCCCTCCCTCGATCGCCACTGCTCTGCCCTGAGTCGGTCTTGCCCTGCATCGTGTGTTCCTGTCCCTTCCTCCCTCTGCATCCTCGTCTCTCCTCTTTCGTCTCCCCGTCTATGTCTTGCAGTCTCTTGCCGTGTCTGCCTCTGTGTCTTTTTCTACCTGCCCATCTCTTTCCTGCCTGTTTCTTCTTTGGGTCCCTGGATTTCTCTGGTTTTTTTTTTTTTTCCTTCTCTATCCAGCCCTGGGTGATGTTGAGTAAAGGGATCCCAGTGTGTCCCGGAGACACCCCCTCAAGAACCTGTCCCGGGGCCTGGACGGGGGTGGTGCAGGTCGGCTGTTCCAAGGCCTGGCATGGAGGCCCCATCCAAGGAAATGCCTCCGCGTGGCGTGGGGCTGGGAGAGCGCCTCTCCGTGAGATCTGTGGAGGTGTGCACGCGGCAGGGCCTGGAGCGCCTCCAGTTAGTGTAATTACATTCTCCCTGCTGACAATTCCCACCATGGTCTCAATTGGATGTGACATTCTTATTAAATAACTTCACCAGTAACTAGTAATAATAACACAGCCCTTACTTCTTGACCTAAATTGCTTGATGCTATTTTGGTGAGCAGCAACAGTGCTGCAGGGCTTCTGCAGAATGGCCTGCCAGATCGCTACCAGCACACGCGCGCTTGCACGCGTGCATGCAGGCACACACGCATGCACATGTGTGTGCACGTGCAAGACCGGGGTGCTGGGAGGTGTGCCTGCCCCGTCTGTGCACAGCCTGTGTGTGCGCATCTGGGGGCACATGGGGGCTGCACCCACTCTCCAGCCCAGGGAGCCCGGGGCCCCTGATGGCCCAGCGTCCCTGGCAGGAACCCCTCTTCAACCAGACGTCTGGTTGTCGCGCAGAATGCAGATGGACTTCCGGAGGGTCTTCTGAGTTCTGTGCGCCTCTCTCTACTCCGCTCCAGCCTCTGTGTTTCCATTTGCCTTCTCCAGTCTCTGGAGTTCCCTTCTCTTCCTTTTCCATCAGATAAAACCTACTCATCTTTCAAGGCTCGTTGCAGATGTCACCTCTTCGAAGAAGCCAACTCTGTTCTGCCATAGTGGAATTAGTCACTCCCTCAGTTGTTCTTCTGTTTTATTCTGTCTGGCCTGGCACTATATTCTAATTCTGTTAGCCGAATATAGGATTGTCTTCTCAGCAATATGCCATAATTCCTTAAAAGGTCAGGACTGGGTCCTGACTGTTTCTGGTGGAGCCCCCACCCATGCCCATCCTAAGACTTCCTGTGAGTTTAATGAATGGAGTGGATATCGGTTTATGGGGCGGAAGGGTGAGACTAGGTGGTGGGTTTCGCCACAAAGATGAAATCCTTGCAGAAAGCCCTTAGTCTGTCTTTGTTTTTATTTTCTATCTTGACAAAAACAAACAAAAAAAACACCCAAAAAACAGTGAGATGTTCATTCTCACAGAACAAATAGAACTGTGACTTCGGCTTCACAATTTACGTGTCTGATTTTATCTGCTTTTGACAGTTCTTTCGTGTTCCTGACAGTTACAATTTGGTTTCTCTCTGGGACCTTGGGATGATAAGTTGGGATGCCAACCTGGCATCGATCCATTGGGGGAGCACACCGTTCCTTTGGGTTTCTTCTGTGCTGTGCCTATGAATGTGAAGCTCAGAGCAAGTGAGAAGGAGGGCAGTGGGAAGAAAAGGAGGCGGAGTGACTGCGCGCACCCGCATGTCTGCGGGGGAGGGTGTCACCTGGGACTCGAGCAGCGCCCACGTGGAGCTCCCCAGACGCCCTCCGCGCAGCTGCCTCGTCTCCCAGGGGACGAGTCTCAGTGGGCTCCCTGCCCTTCTGTGTCTTCCTTTTCCTCCCCAGTCCACCCACCAGCCTGCAGCTTGTCTCCAAAAGTTGACGTGTGCTCTGGAACACACGGGTCATGGATGGTTTCTCTCTGGATTCTTGGTGCATAGCACTGGCCTTGCCCTCAAAAAACATCGATTCACGTATGATGCCGCGTGTGTGATGGACGGATGAACAGATGAACGAATGAATGGTTCCATCTTCTGTGTCCTATTTTTCTTCCCTGACCTGAGATAGAATTTTGAGTCTTAGATCTGAGTCCTTGATCCACGGATCACTAGCTGGGTGATTTGGGGAGATTATTTTGCTGAGAAGCTGGTTTGCATCTAATATCAAGAACAGAATGCAAGCTTGCCTGGGTTGTTGTCAAGGTGAAAGGCATGGGGGACCCTAGGGTGCAGTGGTTGAATCCATGGGCTCTGGACCCAAACTGCCCGGGTTCACATCCTCACTCAACAGCTTTCTAGTTGCGTGACCTTAGGCGACTTTCTGTTCTCTGTGCCTCAGTCTTCTCTCCCGTGCATGGTGGCAGCAGTGCTTTTGGGAGGATTTCATGAGACAAAGCATTTAAGGCAGGGCCTGGCATAGAGCAGCTGCCTAGGACATGCATGGCAGGGCAACTTGGCAGAGTCGCTGCTGAGATCAGACGTGAAAATGTTTAGGAATCAGGCTGCACCCTCTGCAGCGGGTTTCTCTGTCCCCTGGTCGGGCGTCTCCTTAACCTCTCACAGAACTTTTGGGATGACTGGCCACACCCCTGGTTTACATAGGGTTTAGGAGTTTCTGGAAGAAGAACTTGAATCCTGAGCACAGATGGGGTTTGGATATACGTAGTCCTCTCTAATGGATAGGGGGAGATCTATGAAAATTAAAATGCTGGGCGAGATAGTGTGGCACAGAGAGAAAATTCACTGTGAATGAATGAAAGGCCAGGCCAGGACTCTAGCCTGAGGGTCAGGAGAAAGCAAGTACTCTCCAGACAGTGCCAACTGCCCCCTGGGGAGGCGGGGGACAAGGCGTCTGGGGCAGCAGTGGTTGAAGCCCATTGATCTGCTAGACCGGGAGGGGTGACAGCTCCCTACCAGCTGGAAAGACAAGTGAGAAGTGGAAATCAGGAGGCGGAAGAAAACAGGAGCGTTCCTCCAGCTGTCTAAGAGTTGTCACACCCTTTCCCATCCCAGATCAAGTGGGACGGTGTCGGCACACGGCTCTCGGTGGACCCCCAGCAGCAACCGTGAAGTCCTGGCAGCCCCGAGGCTGTCGAGGAAGGGCACAGCAGCGGGCTGCCAAGGGCTGCAGGGTCCAGCGCTGGGGCTGTGCTTCCTTGTGAGCTAGTGCCCCTGGAGAGCTGCTGCTCAGCGTGGGCTGCACCATTTCAGGCTCCCACCCCCAGGCATGCTGATGTAATTGACCTGGGCGGGTGGCCCGGGCCCCCGAGAGTGTACAAAGCTGCTCAGGTGCCACAAGGTTGAGAATCAGCCTCTGTAAGCAAGGCTGTTCATCAGCATCACCTGGAAGCTTGTTAGAAATGTGCACTGTTGGGCCCCCACCAGACCTAGCGAATGCTCAGAAAAGCCCTGACCTAGGAATGAAAAGTGGGGGAACTGAGGACCTTTCGGTCTGACAGGTGGAGCCTGTTGATTCAGTAGCTTTGAGGAAAAACAGCTACATCAAACTAGCAAGAGCTGATGGGCATGGTGTGTGTTCTTGTGCTGAACCGGAAGGCACCAGGGGCAGAGACCTCCGAGTGGACAAGATTTCCCCATCCCTCACACAGCGGACGCTGGTCTGCCTGCCCCCACAAACACAACCAAAAGACCTGCTCATCCTAGTTTGTTCTTGTTCTCCTCCTTCCCCTCTTTCCTCCCTTTACCAAGATGTCAAATGCAGGACAGAAGCCTCAGACTTCAGATGCCCCACCTTGGCTCTCCCCAACTTCCCATTCATTCGTTCATTCATTCATTCCCTCCCTCCTCAGATAGGTGTTGTGCATCTGCTTAATCAATACACTTTTCTAGACTGATGATTCAGCAGTAAATAAGAAAAAAATAAAACAAATCCCTGCCCTGTGGGAGCTTGCTTGTCTGCTTATTCGTAGGCAATAAACAGCTAAGTAAGTATAATAAATATGTAACATTATGTTGAGTAGGGATAAGTGCTCTAAAGAAAAGTAAATCAGGAAGGGGAGGCTGGAAAGGCCTCTCTGAGCATATGGAAGGGGAGAGGACATGGTTTTCCCCTCTAACTGGAAGGGGTGAAGTTCAAGTCAGCAGCTGGTGGCTGTCCCACTGCCCTTGTCATTGCTCTCTATAAATCACATCCAAACTCCCAAGCTGCCTCTCCTTTTCTTTATTGTGGTAGAAAACATATTGCATAAAATTTACCATCTTACCCTTTCTAAGCGTCCAGTACAGACAGTAGTGTTAACCACATGCACCTTGTCAGGCAGCAGATCTGTAGAACTTTTCGCAAAACTGAAACTCTGTAACCATCGAACAGCAGCTGCCTGCTCCCCACTCCCCCAGCCCCTGGCAACCACCGCTCTACTTTCTGTCTCTAAGAGTTTGACTGCTTCAGATACGTCATATAAGTAAAATCCTACAGTATTTGTCTTTCTGCGATGAGGTTATTTTACTTGCTTAATGCCCTCAAGGTTCATCTATGTTCCAGCATATTACAGGAGTTCCTTCCTTTTTAAGGTTGAATATTTCACTGTATGTATATACTACATTTTCTTCATTCATTCATTGATGGACATTTAGGTTGCTTCCGCTTCTTGGTTATTGTGGTTAATGATGCAATAAACATAGATGTGCAAATATTTTCCGTTTTGGGGGGCATATATCCAAGAGTAGAATTGTTGGCTTATATGGTAATTCTATTTTTTTAGTTACTAGGGGGGCCTCATACTGTTGTTTTTCATAGTGGCTACACCATTTTACAGCCTCACCAACTGTGGGCAAGGATTCCAGTTTCTGCTCGTCCTCGCCAGCGCTTGCTGTCTTTTTCTCTAGTGGCCATCCTAATTGTGAATCGATGTGCCTTTTTGGTTTGAATGTCCCTGTTGACTAATGATGATGAACATCTTTGCATGTTTGCTGACCATTTGCCTCACTTCACTGAAACAGCTATTCCAGCTTTTGTCCACTTAAAAACTAGATTATTGGTCTTTGGTTGTTGAGCTATAGGAGTTCTTGGTGTATTCCGGGCAGTCAGATACATGGTCTGCGGATGTTTTCTCCCGTTTTGTGGGCTGCCTTTTCACTGCTGGCTGTTTGCTTTGCTGTGCAGAAGTTTTTGTGTTTGATGTGGTTCCATTTGTCTAGTTTCACTTTTGTCTCCTGTGTCTTTGGTGACAATGCAAGAAATCGTTGCCAAATCCAATGTCATGAAACTTTCCCTCGATGTTTTCTTCTAGGGGCTTCACAGTTCCGTGCCTTACATTTAGAACTTTAATCCGTTTTTAGTTAATTCTTGTATATGGTGGGAGAGAAGGGACCAAGTTCATTCATAGAGTTTTGCACGTTGGACTGTTCTTACATTCCAGAAATAAATTCCACTTGGCCATGATTGTAACCCTTTTAATGTGTTATTGAATTCAGTTTGCTAATGTTTGGTTGAGCACTTTTCATCAATATTCATCAGGGATGAATATGATCTGTAGTTTTTTTATAGTATCTTTGTCTGATTTTGATGTCAGATCAAAATTATAATGCTGGCCTCATAAAATGAGTTTGGACATGTTCCTTCTTTAGTTTTTTTGGAAGAAATTGAGAAGGATTGCTGTTAATTATTATTTAAATGTTTGGTAGAATTCTCTAGGGAAGCCATCTAGTACTGGGCTTTGCTTTGTTGGGAGGCCTTTGATTACTAATTCAATCTTCTTACTAGTTATAAGTATTTCAATTTTTTTATTCATGATTCAGTCTTGGTGGGAAGTTTTCAGAAATTTATTCATTTCTTCTAAGTTATCTAATATGCTGACATGTAATTGCTAATAATAGTCTCTTGTAATCTTTATTTCTTCGGCATCAGTTTTAATATCTCCTATTTCATTTCTGATTTTTGTTACTTGAGTCTTGCTTTATTTCTTAGTTATTCTACTAAAGTTTTGTCAATTTTTACCATCTACCTAAAGTGAGTCCCATAACAAGCATATAGTTAGATTTTATTTTAGCTATTCAGCCACTCCATCTTTTGACTGAAGAATTTAATCCATTTACATTTAAAGTAATTGCTGATAAAGAAGGACTAACTATTCCCATTTTGTTAATTGTTTATGTATGTCTTATATTTTGTTCCCCTTTTCCTGTTTTGCTGCTTTTCTTTGTGTTTCATTGATATTTTTGTAGTGACCAGTTTTGATTCCTTTCTTACTTTCTTTTTTGAATTTCTGTAGTTAGAATAATCTGTTTCAAGCTGATGACAACTTTAACACATACGAAAACTCCATTCCTTTATATCTCCGTCCCCCCAAAATTTATGTTATCAGTGTCACAAATCATGTGTATTTATGTTGTGTATTCATTAACATAGTTTTTTTTAAAGATATTATTCATTTAGTTTAGACAGAGGGGAAGGGAGGGAGAGAGGGAGAGAAACATCAATGTGTGGTTGCCTCTCGTGTGCCCTCTACTGGGGACCTGGCCTGTAACCCAGGCATCTGCCCTGACTGGGAATCGAACCAGCGACCCTTTGGTTTGCAGGCCGGTGCTCAATCCCCTGAGCCATACCAGCCAGAGCCATTAACGTAGTTTTACAAACACTTTTTAAGTGTTTATTTTTCAAGTTTTATACTGGATTTAAGAGTTACTTTTAAATTATGTTAACGTTAAAATACTTTTAACATTACAATATTACAAGATTTTTTAATTTTCTCTCTCTCTATATATATAAATATATACACATGCTTTTATTTTGCTTTGGAGTGTCCTTTCATTTCAACTTGAAGAACTCTTCAACAGTTTCTTGTAAGGCAGGCCTAGTGGTGATGAACTTCTTCAGCTTTTATTGATCTGGGAAGGTCCTTATTTCTCCTTAATTTTTTAAGGACAGTTTTGCTAGTTATAATGTTCTTGGTTGGCAGTTTTTTTTCTTTCAGCACTTGGAATGTATCCTCCTACTCTCTTCTGGCCTGCAAGGTTTCTGCTGAGAAATCCACTGATAACTGACACCTCCGTTGTATGTGACAAATCGACTTTCCTTTGTTTATTTTGAGCATCTCTTTTAGGTATTTGACTTTTGACAGCTTGATTGTAATGTGTCTCAGTGTGGGACTCTCTGGGTTCATTCTAGGTGGAGTCTTTCGAGCTTCTTGAGTTTGGATATGCATTTTCTTTTTCAGATTTGGGAAGTTTTTGCCATTATTTCCTTAAATAAGCTCTGCTTGCTTCTCTCTCTCTCTCTCTCTTCCTTCTGGGACTCCTGTAGTGTATACATTGGTCCTCTAGGGGGTATTCCCTAAGTGCCTTAGGGTTTCTGTACTGTCTTCATTTTTCTTTCTTTTTTTGTTCCTCTGACTTGATCATTTAAAAGGACCTGTTTTTGAGCTCACTGATTCTTGCTTGATCAAGCCTGCTGCTGAACCCTCCTAGTGAATTTTTCAACTCAGTTATTATATTCCTCAGATTTAAATTTTCTATTTTACTCTTTTTTGTGATTTCTATTTCTTTGTCAATATTATCATTTTATTATGCATTGTTTTTCTGATTTTGCTTAGTTGTCTGTATTCTCTTGTAGTACATTGAGTTTCTTTAACATGATTATTTTGAATTCTTTGTCAGTAATTCATGGAACTCCATTTCTTTCGTGTCGGTTTCTGGAGACTTATTTTGTTCCTTTGGGCCATGCTTTTCTCTTCCTTCATGTGCCTTGTTATTTTTTGCTGTGATTTGTGCATTGGAAAAAACAGCCACCTCTCCTGTCTTTATGAACTGGCTGCATACAGGGGAAGACTTTCCTCGACTAGCTTGGCTAGAGCCTCTGGAGGCTCTCAAACCTTGTCCAGGAATGTGTTTTCTCTTGACTTGGGTGTATAGTTTTGCCTTTTTTCCCCAGAAGTTCATATGTTTTGCTCCCTCTGGTGTCTGTGTGTGGTACTGCAGGTATCCTGGTGCTGCAACAAGCGCTGCACTCTCCTGTTCCTCAGGGCTCCTGTGCATCCCGAGTGTGCTGGCTTCCTGTTTGGACCCCAAGTCCAGAGACAGAAACCAGACCCTTGGGTAGTTCTCCGAAAAGCAGGATTATTGGACTTGCATCCCATTCTTCTTTCTTTGCCAAGGGTGAAGCTGCTGGCTGGAATATTCCTTCCAGTCTTGCTGAGCTGTGCTGGCTTGGGGCAAACACTGTAGTGATGGCTGTGAAGTGGCTTTTCTTGCCCTTTTCAATGTGACCACTTTTGACTTTGAGCTTGCCTGTTACACTGCCACTTCTTAAATGGCTTCTGGAGTTCTCACAAGAAGTTTTTGGACTGTATGTTGTGACTGAGTACCTCTGTCGGGGAACAAAGTCTGGGGCTTCCTTTATTGCCGTCTTGCTGATGTGACTTCCCAAGTGCCTTTTGAGTGGCACCTCACCCAGTGGCCCTTCCTCACCTTCTCTTAGCAGAGGCCACTGGACCGAAAGGGGCTTGATGGGTACCAGGGCCTTACCTGTAAAGGGCTTGCTGAACCATAATAAATTCTCTCCCATCCAGCAGGTGACTCTGGGGGCAGGTGATGGTTAAACGTAAGCGTATTCCTATTTTGTCCGCCCAAGTGAAGCCTGCACATCTCCATGCTGCAGGGGAACGTGGTCCCTCAGCCATTTCAGGGATGTCTGTGATTTGAGAGGACACTGCAGCTGTGGGGTGTCAGGAGTCAGAGGTTTTGGGTCCCAGTTCCTTCACCCCAATAGATGTAACACCTTTGATTTCTCTAGTTGTGTGTGATCAGAGCCACACTTCCCTCCTGGGAGGCACAAGAAGATGGGTTTCTCTAGATCTTAAGAATTTACATGGGAAGCATCACCAGGAGAGTACAAGGACGTAGGGACAGGACAGGTCCCCCAGCCTACGCAAAGACGCAGCCCAGCCTGTGGGAGAGCTTAGCTCACTGTGGTAGAAATGAACTGGGTCTCCCTCTTCCTCTTGTTTGTCCCTCTTTTCCTTCCTTCCGCAAATTCCCTGCCCTTCCCTGTTGTACACCTGCTTCCCAGCTGCCCCTCTACCATAAGCATTGTCAGGGTAGGGTTTTACCGTTTTGCGCGAGGGCCTAGGAAATATCCATTGAATTGGCTTGGCTTCTGTTCTTTCCACAGCTCTATGCTACTTCCCAAGCTGGTGTTTTTGTTTTCTTTTCTTCCAGAAATCCTCAGGATTGGAACTAACTAGATTTGAAAGGCCTCTACTAGACTTTCCTCTTTACAGGTTCTCCTGCTGGAAGACCCATTCATTCATTCATTCATTCATTCAACATATACATTTAATTTTCTCCAGGCCACCCAGCAGATGGCCCCAGTAATTCCCACCCTAGTCTTGGCATGGTGACAACAATTTGCTGTGCCCCCAGGAGAAAGGAGGGGGCATTGGCAGGATTGCTGGAGTCCCTGAAGGATCTCCAGCACCCTCATTTGTAGAACTCTGCAGTGTAGTTCTCTCAGAAGCCCTTTGAGTAACTTCAGGTGCTGACTGCCTGTGGGTGGGGCTCTCTGCTGGACCAAGGAGGCTACCAGGACAGCAGGCGAGTGTGTAGGCTGTGGCTTTGATTGACGAGGTTGGAGGAGGCAAAGGTGAATGAAGGCCTGTAAGGCAAGCACTGGGTGTCTGGGGAAATGGCCACACGCATGTTCTAAGCAAAAGTAAGGTAATTGGAGCAGGTTCTGAAGCGGATTCCTTCACACGCCCAGCCTAATCGCATTGTTCCCCACAACGTGCACATGTGCGGATGGGGGGCGATGACGGAGCTGTGATGATTTCTTTTTATAGGGATTTTAAGAGGAAGTACATTTCTCCGCTACTCCCTGACACAATTTTTAGATTATCTACCCACTCAAATTTATTTTTCCCTTAGTTCATTCAAGCTGAGAGAGAGAGATTGAAAAGAATTAATTGAAATAAAGTCTGTTCTAGGCCAAGAGGCGCCATCTCGGTGCTTACTCGGGGTGAGGAGGGAGGGGCAGAGCTGTGGTGGGTCTGTGTCCAGCCCAGAGGAGCAGCTCTTCCTGAGCTCTCTGCTCCATCTGGCACGTGGCCCGCCCACCCTCCTGTCCCCTTACTTTCTTGTACCCTTCCTTCTTTCCTTCGTCTTTCTCTTCCTCCCTCCCCCTCTTCCTTGTTGCCTCCCTCTCTCCCTTCCTGTCTCTCATCCCACTGCTGGGGTAGAACACACACTTTCAGAGCTCCATCTCAGGAGTCAGACAAGCCTGGATTTGAACCCCTGCTTTGCCGTCTATTATGCATGTTAGCGTGGACAAGTTAGCCTAGATCTCATTTGTTAAACAGGGTCAAAACTAATACCTACCTCTTAGGGAGCCTTGGAAGAAAGAATGAGAATTAGAAGCTCAGCATTGTGCAGGCACATAGACAGTACTTGATAAATGATGGCTGAAATTCCTTCACCTTGTGCTTCCCGACGCCTGCTTCCTTGGGCCGTCTTGTGTTGAGCCCTCAAGGACGTATGGGTGAAGAAGACAGACCATGCTGTCCGCCCTCGGGGAGCTCAGTCTGGTGGGGAGATGGCTGTGGAAGCAGTGGGCAGTGGCACCCAGGGGCCCCCTCCCCAGGTTGGATTCCGCTGGGTTCTAGATTGGGACTCTTCCTTTACAGACTGCTCTCAGAGCCATAGCGGCTGGTTTGGCATCTTAGCATCTTAGGTCTTTAAGGAGATGGGCCTGCAGGAGTTGCGTGTGAGTGCACCAGATTACCGTTCATTCATTCATTCAATGACTATTTACTAAGTGCCTACTTTTTGCCAGGCACTGTTCTGGGCACTTGAGATTTACCAGTGACTGATACAGAGGCATTGCTCTTGTGAATTGAATATTTGAGCAGGAAGAAACAGATCATTGACAGTAAGCGAAACATATAGGTAAACTACATGATAGGGTTCCATAGAGCAGCCATTTTCAACCTTCTTCAGCTCCTGGCACCCATGAGCTAATTACTAAAACTCTGTGGCACGCCAGCAAATATATTTTTTGCTTATCTGACAAAAAGGTATGAGTTTGATTCGTTCACACTGGATGGCTATCGTTGTGTTGCCTGTTGTTGTTTTTTAATTTGACAATGTGAGGGATAAGAGGTCAGTGCCCTGACTAAATTATTCAGGTGTTGTATGTTTTAAAAATTCTCGCTGCACACCAATTGAAAATTGCTGCTGTAGAATGGCACAGGAATGGAAGAAGTAAACCACAGAAAAGGCGAAGAAGATCGGAGGTGCCCCAAGGATGAAGAGAGCAGCAGGGTTGCGATTTCACAGAGGGTAGTCGGGGTAGACATCATGGAGAAGGCCAGGTTGACCAAAGACTTGAAGGAGGAGGAGAACTTGGCTGTATTTGGGGGGCGGGGGAGAAATTTACAGAAGAAAAGAGAGCAAGTGCCAGGGCCGTGAGGCGAGAGCATGGCCAGCTGGTGGGAGCAAAGGAGTGGTACCTGAGATGTTGTGGGTGCTCAGTACTGATTTTTAAATGAATCAGTGCATGCATCAAGAGTTTGCTAAGCCCTGAACTTTCGAGTGGCAGGCCCTGTGCTTAGCTAGTGCCCTGGACCGAAGCCACCGAAGCCACCGCTCAGACATGTTCTCAGCTGAGGAGAACGCAATGATAGCTCCTTATGTTCATTCTGAAAGACCCAGCCGGGAGCAGGACCAGCCTGGCAGAGGCAGCTGTCCCCAGACACCTGGCCCCTTCTCTCAGTGCTGATCCAGGGCTGTGGCATGACTCAGGGAATGAGAGGCTCTGCCATCAGCAATGCCGAGGTACCTCTGCTGGTCCAGGATTCCCCCGTCAACATAATAAATGACCCCTGGCTGCTGTTGGCTCAAAACAATAACAAATGAGCTGTGTCTGTATCACCAGGCGGGGAACATCATATCTGGTCCACAGTAGTGGCTTCTGTGTTCAGCATGTGCAGGAGAATCAGAGAGCCTGGAGTTAGAAGCAGGAAGCTGAGCAGCCTGGGCTTGTTTCCACCGAGTGCCTGGATGTGGTACACAGCCAGCCTGCCCCACCCTGTCCGTCACACGTTGTTCTGCGCCTATGCTGCACGCATCCCCGGCTGGAGAGGAAGGAGACCCTGCTTCGTTTCCAGTCCCTGAGGCGCAGCAACTGCATGAAGCTTTTTTCAGTAAATCCCAGACTCGGCCCCCAGCACGGGATGCAGAGTACCTGAGCTTTGGAAGGATGTCCCCAGACAGTATGTGGAGGAATCCTTAGGCACGGGTGTCCAACCAGCAGCCTGCAGGCCACATGCGGCCCAGGATGGCTATGAATGTGGCCCAACATAAATTGACTTAAAGCCTTTTTTTTTTCTCTAATCAGTTTTCATTAGTGTTTGTGTATTTATTTATTTTTTTAAAGATTTTTTTAAGTACTTTTTCTTTTCCTTTTAGATTTTTTTTAATTTATTTATCTTTAGAGGGGAAGGGAAGGAGAGAGGGAGAGAAACATCAATGTGCGGTTGCCTCTTGTATGTCCCCTGCCGGGAACTGGCCTGGCAACCCAGGCATGTGCCCTGACTGGGAATCGAACCGCGATCCTTCGGTTCGCAGGCCCGCGCTCAATCCACTGAGCTACACCAGCCAGGGCAGATGTTTGTGTATTTAATGTGTGGCCCAAGACAACTCTTCTTCTTCCAGTACGGCCCAGGGACGTCAAGAGGTTGGACACCCCTTAGAGAGCCCCGAAGGGGGAGGGGCCTGAGCTTTGCTTTCGCACAGATCTGGGTTTGAATCCCAGGCCTCCCACTGCTACCTGTTTGACCTTGAGCATATTCGGTAGGGTCATTGCAAACGCCAGGGAGATGATGTTAGTGAAGCACATGGGTACATGTTGGTGTCCTTCTCGGACCTGCACAGAAGCACCCGTCTTGTCTGGGTGTGCGCCTGCGTGCTCTCTGCTACTTCCCTGGGATCCGACAGCGAGGGCTCCCTGAACCACTGGTCAAGCAGAGACACCCTCAGTAAAGTGGGCTCTGTCCGTCTGCCTCTGTCCTCCACTGTGAACTCCTCTGGGGCACGGGCCATGTGTCAAGTTCACCCCTCTCATCACCTCGCCCCGGTGCAGATGGGGCCTGCGGCCACGCAGCCCTCCTCCGACCTGCTGGAATGGAAGATTGCATCGGCTTGGACCTCTGGGTTCTTGATAGAATCTAGGGAGGGTCCCTAACTTAAATGGAATTGTGTCTTTTTTTCATCCATCTCCTGTTGAAACTTAGCATTTCTATCAGTCATGCATAAAGGCCACAGGGTGCAGCAGTGTTAGCAGGACCGGTGAACTTGCCGCTGACGTGATCACAGCTGCTGCCTCGGAACAGTGCGGTGGCCGCAGCTGTCCGGACCCGGCACCGATGCTTCAAACCGCAGTGTGTGCCGGCCCAGAGCTGGATCTTGTTAATAATGCGTTCATAAAGGAGTACCTGTCTTATTACGTAGGATAAGTTTTCAGAATATTTTGAAAATGTGTATCAATATAATTCTATATATTTTGTATTATGCATTGAAAAACATCATTTGCGAAGGTTTCCCTAGGCTGCCAAACAGGGTCATGGCACAACCACGGTGAGGAACCTCCAGTCTGGGAAACCCAAGGATAGGCTTTTTTGGTCTGGGGACCCCCCTGAAATGAGCGAAAAAGGTGGGAGGTTAGATTCCCACATATATTATTCTGGAGAGATTATTTCTAGCTTTCATTAAGAACTCCAAAACAGCTAAGAATTAGACCACTGATTGTCAAATTTTTCCCTCCTAGTGGTACTTGGCCAAGTCTGTCGTCACATTTGGTTGTCACAACAGGAAGGTGCTACTTGGCATTCACTGGGTAGAGGCCAGGTATGCTGCTAAACATCTTATATGCACAGGGCTGTCCCCCATACACAAGAAATTATTCTGCCCAAAATGTCAGTAGCGCTGAGGTTCATAAACCCTGGACCAAACTGTCACATAGTACTGAAAGTTTCTCTGATTGTTAAGACTACTAGGAAAAAAGAAATCACTGCAAGAACACCTGTGATCATTCTGTCACCCAAAACTCAATGCACATCAGCAGTCTGTACCAGGCCTTGAACTTGGCACCGGGAGCAGGACTGTGGGGGGGCCCTGGGTCTGCAGTTCAGCAGAACCCGTAACCTGGTAGAGTTGCGTGCAAGGAACAGTCTTCACGCACATCTGCGCTGGGCACCATTGTCCAAGCAGCATGCTGGGGATCGGGGTGAATGCAGCAGAACGTGGTTTCTGTCCCGAGGAATCCGCCCTTAAGGAAGACAGGCACCCCACGCTGCCGTGTGTGCTGCGTGTGGAGATGGAGGTGCAGGGGCGGGGAGGACACACAGCGGCATGTGTACTTGGGTGTGTGTTGGGATGAGGACAACACACCTTAGCGTAGCGGGCAGTACGTTCTCCTGGGGGTGGCGAAGTTTCAGCTGCCCCCTAAAAGGTGAGTGGGAGTTGGCCAGGCCAGAGGATGGGGAAAGGATGCTTCTGTCGGAGGGAACAGCCAGTTTGAGGACTCGGAGTGAGAGAAAGAGTGTGGAGCACTAAAGGAACCAAATGGAGCCTGGCTCGGGCTGGAGTGTCACTTAATGGAAAGAGTGGCAAGAAGGGAAGCCTGGGAAAGGAGCAAGGGCCAGCTTGTGGGTGCTCTTGTGCGCCATATTTAGGATCTAGGGCTTTACCCAGAGGAGGCATGGAAGGATTTTTTTTTTTGAAAGGTACTGTTTGGGAGGGAAGAGCCTAGAACTTGGTGGATGGCTGTTGAGGGGGAGGGAGAACCTAGCTGCCCACGAAACCGCGAGGAGGCCCCTCCTCAGAGGACGTGCTGTGTGCGCTGGATCTGGAGCAGTGAGTGAGGTTTGCTGGGTCGAGGAGGCAGGCAAAGGGCGGTCTAGGAGAAGGGCCAGGCATCGGAAGGGCCTGCAAGGGCCCGGGGTGTTTGCAGACCATGAGCTGCTTGGTGTGACGGAAGCATGATGTGCCGGGAGATGGGCTTCGAGGCTCGATGCCAGCTTCTCTACAGCTGCGGTGTCACCTCTGCTCCATTCCTAAAGCGTAACTGCAGAAGGCCAAAGGCACTGTTTGACCCCTGCGCCTCCCATCTGTGCTGACGAGGTGCCCCTGGCAGAAGGCATGCGTGGAGCCGGGCCAGCGTCCCGCTGCAGACTCGAGGGGTCTGGCCGGCTCTCCGTGTGCCAGGTGAGACACCTGCAGTTGGTGTGATTACCTGCCCCGCATCTGCATTTCCTCTTAGGCCGGTTTCCCTAACTGCACACCTCCGACCAATCCACGCCTCCGGCCCAGGCTGTGCTCCCAAATTCCAGTCTGCAGACCTAATTGCCTTCTGCCCATCTCCATCTGGATGTCCCACTGGCACCTAAGACTAAATTTGTCCAAAATTGACCTTACCAGTCAATAAATATTTGCAGAATCCAATTGGATTTTCCTGCCAAACTAGTCAAAAGAGTTATGTCCTCAAAATTATCATTATTTGTCGACAACATGATTGTGCACCTAAAACACCCAAGGGAGTCAACTGTGAAATCTTTAGAATTAATAAGAGTTCAGAAACCCAGCTGGATGCAGGATGAATATATAAAAATCAATAGGTTTTCTGTATACAGTAATAACCAGCCAGGACAAAAGATTATGGAAAAAATGTCATTCGTTGGAGCAACAAAAAAAGCATAAAATGTCTGAGAATAACCTTAACAAGAAGTGACCGGGACTATATATAATGAAAAATCTGAACCTTTATTGAAAGATTAGCTGGTATTTAGTGATCACTTTCAGTGTGTCAGGTACAGATATCATCATATTAATCTGTAGAAGTGGGTGCTCATTTTAAAGGTTTCAAAACTAAGGTTTAAAGAGTTTTATATAAAGTATTAAGTTGACATAAAGTAAATTTGAACCCAAGACCTTTCTGTGACCTTTTCACGAAGACACCTCCAGAACCATTAATACATAGACAAGTGAACTTGGTAAGTGGTCTCTGAGTATTATTTTTAAAAATAATTCATTCTGAAAATATGTCCCGAGTATCTGCTGTGGGTAAACACTGAGCGAGGTGCTGGAGACAAAGATAAAAGAAAATCTCAAGGAGGTGTCACGTCAGGATCTTGCCATTGGTGAAGGCAGTGATATTCACTCATTCATTCACTCACAAGGAGCAGGCAAAGGAAGAACACTGGCCATTGTCCCGAGGGTTCCCGGAAGGCTTCCTGGAGGAGGCAGCCAGTGTTAAAGTGCCTGGGGTTAGCTAGGTGAAGGAACTAGAAAGCGAGCATTCCAACCACAGAGAGCTGGATGGGCAATTAATCTCCACGATTCATTCACTTCACCAACAGCTCTTCTGTGAGCATCTGCTCTGTGTAGGTACAGGTGTGAGTGCTGGAGAGAGAGCAGAGAACAAGCTAGACCCCTGTCCTGGAGGTTGCATGCTAGTGGAGGGTGGGGGGGGGCAGAACATAAAGAAGAACATATATGTCAGAGGGTGCTAAGTGCTGTGGAACACTGGTCTGAGAAGAGGGAGGCCTTTATTTAGGGTGGTTGCTGAGGAGGTGGTGTTTGAGTCATACTGAAGAAAGTGAGGGAGCGGATCACACCGAGTTGGGGGAAGAGCTTTCTGGGCTGAATGTTGAGCAAATGCCAAGTGTCCCAAGGTGGGCGTGGGGTGGGGCTTAAGGGACAGCCAGGAGGCAGCATGGCGGTCACAGCGATGGGCAGATGGGAGACAGGAGGAGAGGGCAAGGGCAGGGGGTGTCCATTCAGGTAGGGCTTTTGAAGCACAGCAAAGACTTTGCCTTTTCTGTTGTGTGAGACAAGAAGCCAGAGTGAAATCTTTCCGAACATCACTGGAGGATGTAGATTAATAAGAAAAAGACAGGCGAGTGTGACTGCCTGTACAAACCAAACATTCCAATCTGCACGGACCATGCACGGTGAAACAAACACGAGCACACAACCGGAGAGAAAACAGCGTTTGCAGGGAAGGTGGCGAGGGTGAATCCCTGATTCTGTAAGGAGTTAGTGCAAGTTGATAACAAACAGAGTAAGAGCTTGCAGAGGGCGTAAGTACGGAAAACTGAGACACCTCTGTGTGAAACACCACAAAAAGGCCAAAATCACTACAGAAGGTACATATGTACTGTGCTTGACGCCCAGAGGCTATAATATGTAAATCATTAAGAAAAAAATCAACTCCACGTTGAAAAATGAGCCAAAGAGTTTATCAGATAGTTTCCAAAAGGAGGAATTGAAATCACTAGGAAAGGTTAGGAAAAAATGTTGAGTCTGAGTCACAAAGAGATGCTAAATAAAATAAGATCGGATTTTTCTTTTGCACCTGTCACTCGGGCAAAAACTCCCCAGTGAGGTAACAGTGTTGGGGATACGCCCTGAGGCAGGCATTCCTGCACGTGGCTGTTGAGAATGTAGTTGGTGCACGTTTTCTGGGAAGAAAGAAACCAGACGGGAGATCCAGAGCCAAAACCTCAGAAAGATCATGCCCTTTGACCCAGTAACCTGCACTTTTGGAGGTCTGTCCTAGAGCAGTCACCCAAAGTCAAAGTCAAACACATGGACAACGACCCGAAGACTCTAGTTCTTCTCCAGGATTGTCCTTGAGCTTGCGATGGGTCTTGGCCACGTTTGGTGGCTGCACTGACTTAGAGGTGTGGGTGAGAGAAGGCAGACCCCATCCTGGGTACTGAGAAGGGAAGGCAAGTGGCCCCCTGATGAAAGTCTACAGCAGCCTTTCTGTCTACAAGGTAGCAGGCTGGTCACTAGACTGGAGGAACAGGTAGGCTTTTTCTTGGAAGAAACTCCGCATTTCGTAGGCGTGAAAGGACATTTAGCCACTTTGGCGTGGGCTCCCACTGTATGAGCATTTCAATCTGGAGTGGCTGCTCAGTGTTATGTAACTTTCTTAACTCCCTAACACAGCGGTCCTGAACCTTTTTGGCACCAGGGACCGGTTCTTCACAGGGTGGGGAGGGAGGATAAGAGGCAGAGCTCAGGCAAGGGGGTGGTGGGGTCAGAACGTGGCGCTCAGGTGAGCTTCCCTGGCAGCCCAGTTCCTCACAGGCCACCGAGTGGTACTGGTCCCAGCCCAGGGGTTGGGGACCCCTGCACTAACATACTTTTGATTTCAGGGAGACTTCCAAATGAGTCAGGTTTCTGGCCCTCTCTAACCACCTCTGGCAATGCCTGTGGCAGACGTCAGCCAGCCCAACATGGACAATACCGTCTCTCCCCCGAAGCCAAAGCTGGAGGCCACTTCTGCAAAAGCGAACATTGGTCCTGGGACTCTGGCCATGGGAAAGCCTTTTACACTGCACTGACCAGCATGCTGCCACTGGACCTTATTGAGAGTCCAGTTCTTATTTATAACAGGGGGAAAAATCCAGAAACAGTTGAATTGTTTGACAATAGGAGAATGGCTGAGTAAATTCCAGTATAACCGTATATTGGAATGTTGTGCATCCATTTAAAATGCTGTTTACGAGCAGATTCAATGTCTTGGGGAAAAGCACATGTTATAATGTTTACCGAGTTGTTGCAAAAGAAAACCAAGAAATGACCTGAATGGCCATCAGCAGGGGAGTGGTTCAATAAATTGAGATACATCCATGCCATGGAATATTACTCATTTATATACAAAATAAGTTCGAGATGTGTCTACTGACCTGGAAGGGGTCCCTGATGGATTAAGTGAGAAAGCAGGTGGAGGAGAAATGAGCTAAAACTCCAATTACATTTTTGAAACAAAATAATAAAAATTCGCCCTTACTGTGTCCATTAGATTGCATGAGAGAGGAGGAGGTTGGGGAGGGGCACACACCTGCCGGCCTGTTAGCTGCGGTTACTGCGGATTGGGTGGGAGGGGGAGCAACGGGAGGTCAGCCTGCGTGCTGCACGTCCGCCTGTCTACGCCCATTACAGGGGCCCACGGCCTTTTGTAATTTGAAGAACAATTTGCTGAGAAAAGAGAACACAAAATTAAATATACATTATCTCACCAGTGTGAAATATGGCATTAAAAAATTAGAAAAAAAATAAACGAAAATATTAACAGCAGTTGCCTCTGGAAGGTGAGATTATAATGTTTCCTCTTTTGTATTCTTGCCATTATTTTCCAAATTTCCTAAAATGAAAAAAAAAAAACCGTATAAATTACTATTGAAAGTATAATGGCCTCCACCTTCTCAGCAGCTGTTCTTGCCTTTACCTGCTGTAACCTGGCCCCTGGCCACCTCCCCACCCGCCTTTGCTAAAGCTCATGTATCCGTTCAGCAAAGTTATCGAATCCTAGGCGCTGGGGGTGAAGTAGGAACCAGGGCAAAGCTCCCACTCTCCGCGTCCTCACACCCAGAGGGGCCATTTAGACCTCAGACTGAGAGACCTCCAAGAGCCTCACCTCAGCCTCGCTCCGGTGCTGCATGCATCGGGTCACCTTTTCCTGCGTCGAACGGCCCTCCAGGTCTCTTCCCACCATTCTGCTGGCCTCTCTGCCCCCTACTCTGTCATCTCGTCCTTTGTCCTTCATAAGGTGTTCCCTGGGGCTCTGTTCTGAGCCCCGTTCACCTGTTTCCTCATCATTCACACCCAGGTGCTGAGTCGGAAACTGCAGACCTGAGCCAGTCTGAGCCCAGGCAGCAGTCGGGTGCTGGGATGGTGGCGAATGGCGGCATCAGTGGCTGTCCAGGACACGCGTGAGGGTAGCCCTGAAGGTGCGGCTCTTGTGGGGTCTGTGCTCCGGAAGTACTCTGCGCACCCCTTCAGCAGGGAACTGCCATGTGGGTGTATTTGCTTATGTGTAGCCTGCGGTCTGAGCCCCCTGGTCTATCACAGATCTGACCTAGAGGAATGAACACATTCACGCACGCACGTATGAGCGGATGCATGACGTGGTACAGAGACATTTCCAGGCGGGGGTTAGAGTGGGAGTCCAGAAGATTGGGGCTCCTTTGCAGTGAGGGAAGTGAACTGGGGGGACTCCTTTGGAAGTTGCGGAGATTGAAGTCTTACTTCATGGTTACTGTGGCTGACTGTTTTTCTAGTTTCTGGGATACGTCTTCTTTTGTGAACTAACTTGTTCAAGACTCTGTCTGGTCGTTCAGTTACAGTGCTTGCTGTTCTCCTATTGATTAGTCAGAGTTCTTTCTGTATCAAGGATATTACTTTCTACCTCACATTTTTGTATGCCTTTTGATTTGACTCTGTTTTTCACATGCCACCATGAATACTTTTTGGATAAAACTATCAACCTTATACAGTATCTTCCATATGAATCTTGTAGTATCTTCCACAGCTTTTAAGTTCAGAAAATTACAGTTACAGAATTATTTGCCTATATTTTCTTCTAATCATTTTTTGGGTTTCATTTCTTTTAAACTTATATCTCTTTATCGTATCTGGAATTTATTTTAGTATGTGGTGTGAGTTGAGGAGATAATTCTTTTCTCAACATTTTTTCTTTTCTCATTGATTTTTAGACATTGCCTTACACATATTTCAGTTTCTATGTGTATTGAGGCTATTCCTGTGACAGCATCTCATGTTCCGCCCATCCCCTCTTGGACCACAGCCACACTCTTTTCATAAGCGTCATTCGATGGTTCTGTTCAGTGTCTTGTAGGATAAGACTACTGCATTTACTACCTTTAAAATTTTTGTGTGTAACTCTATTTTTCCAGTTAAACTTAGGTATAATTTTACTGAATTTAAAACAAGCCATCGGGCTTCTGATCAGAATTGCATTAAGCTTATAAATTAACTTTTCAATACCTTTTCAAAAGGTTAATAATCTAAATTAACCTTTCAGTATTCTTTCCACTCAAGATTATGCTATGTCTCTCCAGCTACTCAAAAACCTTTATCCCTCTATGAAGGTTATTTTATACAGTGCCTACACACTTCTTAGGAAGTTTTGTCTATTTATTGTATGCATTTTGTAGTTATCATAAACAGTATTTTTTCATTATGTTTTCATTCGTCTTTGGCATACAGAAATGTTTTTGATTTTGTGTATTTATTTTGCGTTTGGCTACTTGACTGCAATGTCTTACTAGTTCCAACAACACTACAATTGGTCCTCCTGGGTTTTCTGGGTATATTTACATGTCGCCCGCAAACCATGTGCGCGCTTACCTCCCGTCGCCTTTCCTTGTGTTGCATGGGCTCCTCCAACAGGCGTGACGTCTCAGAGGCGATGGTGGCATTTCTCTCTCATTCCCGATCTTAGTCAGGTGTTCCACTGGAGGCACGACGTAGGTAATTGTTCTAAAGTGACGCTTTATCTCGGTGAAGGAAATAGCCTTTCTCCCGGTCTTGAATGTTTATTTTAATCAGGTTTACATGCCTTATTTTATTAAGTGCCCATTTAGCATTTGTTCAGAAGACCTTGACTTTCTTCTCTTTTACTGGGATACATTGTGTTAAGGCTTTGTTTCCCCTCAATATTACTCATTTTAGAGATTAATTGTCCTTTGTAGGTTAATCCCTAACTTTTAAAAAGGGGCTTGAACAAATTAAGTTGAGTCCGTTTGTTAGCATCATAGTTAAGAAGGTGGATCTGAGGTGGGCTGCTTACATGCAAATCCCGCCTGTGAGTAGCTGTGTGCCTGGGCCCCCTCCCCTAATTTCTCTTTGCCTCAGTTTCTCACCTGTAACATGGAGGTGATATTGATAGTATCCACCTTATGGCGCTTTGTGAGGATTAAACAAGTCAATATACAGAAAGCTGTTAAGAGTATCTAACCAAACACTCACCAAATACAAATAGTATGTTAAATTATTGAGAACTTATCATATGCCTGGTACTGAGCTTGATGTGTGGCTATACCAATGGGAAAACTCACACATAGCCTGCTTTCTCAGGGAACATGCGCCTGGCAAGGAGACAGGTATTTGTGAAATGACGACATGGAAGCATGGAGATTCACTTCTGTAACAAGTGCTACCAAGGAGAGGTTATGGTGTCATGAGAGCATATAATAGGGGGTTTGACTTGTGATCTGGAAGGTAAATATGCCAAGAAGGGAGGGGAGAGTGTTCCAGGCAGAGAAAACACAGCATATGCAAAAGTCCTGTCGTTGTGCAGTAAAAGTGTTGCCGGTAGAAAGGACTGGGAAGGGCGGGTTTGTCTGGAAACTAGTGGACACAAGAGTGAGAGGTCTCTAGGGGCCTGACTGTGCAGAGACCCTTGCAGACCTTAAGTGATTTTTATCTTATTGAAGAGCGAAGATGACATCCCCGGCAGCAGCTTCCCTCCAAGATCAGGGGCAAGTGAGACACCCCAGCCCTACCCACGTGCTGTTCGTGGGTCAGAATCTACATTTCAGCCTTGTCCCCAGGCAGCGTGCATTCACAGAGCACTCTGAGACAGTGTTAGAGGCAGCTGAGAGAGCACTCTGTTAAAGGAAGACTAAAAAATACCCGCTGGACCCATCAGTGACCTGAGTAGACCTGTTTGGGTAGGTCACTGGGACCAGAACGTGGAAGTGACAAGGCTGGAGGGTGAGTGGGAAGGAAGGAAATGGAAACTAAAATTACAGAGAGGTTGTGTTTCCTAGTAATTGGCTGTAAAGAGGAAGACAGAGATGAGGCTGGAGGGAGATGAGGAGTGGAGTGGGGAATTGTTTTCTTAACGATGGAATCGTGAGCGCATTCAAAATGGGAAGGTTCTTGTGGAGAGGAAATGTGTGAGCCTATGTTTGTGTCCTACCGAAGAGAGAAGCATATATAAGGCTCAGGAAGAAGAGGGGGGAATTGCATCCGAAGGGCCCGTGGAAAGATTATGTTGTTGATATAAGCATGTCCAGACCTATAGATAATTTTCAAAAATTGTTATTTGAGCCAGAGGATATGCCTTGAAGCAAGATCTCAGCAGTCTTAGAAATGCTTCCTAGAAGGACAGTTTGCAGCTTCTTTTATGCATTTGGAATTAGGGAACATGAGGAAGATTCCAGGAAGGCGGGAGAAAGCAAGGCAGGGATGGGATTACTGGGTGATGAGAATGTGGGCTCTCTTGAGGGTGCTTTTTCTTCCGAAGAGTCTGAAAAGAGGCATTTCAAAGGTGTGTGAAGCGCAGAAAGAAGGGACAAGGCTTGCTTAACGCAAAGGTAAAAACCTTTCATTAAAGAAATTATAGGCCTGAAGCATGGCTACCCAGCATGTAGGAGTTTTTGGTCAGATCGCCCTGTGACGTTACTTTCTGTAAAACCCCGCCCCCCCCCTTTTTTGTTGTCCTTAATGTTCAGATCAAAGGAGAGGTGCTCCTCTGTAGGAGGAAGGAAGACAGCGTGGGGCGGGCTAGATGGCTTTGGAATCGGGGATCCCCACGGGCTGCTTTTATTTTCTGTGGAGAGTGAGAGGAGAGGCCAGGAGCTGAGATGAAGGGCCTGGAGAGTCAGCAGGCTGCAGAAGGTGCGGGAGGTTTGAAATGGTCACTGTGGCATCTGACGTAAAGGGGAAGTCCACGTTCTGCCTGGCCTGGTTGCCTTTTACTTCGCTGTCTCTGAGCCTTAGCATCCTATGTCACAGAGCTGTTCTGAGGCTGGGCTACAACGACGCGAGTCTACACTTGGCACAACCCGCTCGCACTCCGTGTCGGCCGCCCACCTCCCCCCGCTCCGTGACGAGCACAGGGCTGGCCCAGGGGAAGCGCTTGCAGGAGCGGGTTCAAGAATCTCCAACACAGCGCCCCAGTCCCCGTGGAGGCTTGTAGGAATGCTTCGGCCACACTGAACTGCTGTCTTTCTCTCCCTCAGGCCAGAACTGCACGTTTCAACTGCAGGGTCCCAATGGGACAGTTGAGAGCCCAGGGTTCCCCTACGGCTACCCCAATTATGCCAACTGCACGTGGACCATCACCGCAGAGGACCAGCACAGGATCCAGCTCGTCTTCCAGTCCTTCGCCCTGGAAGAGGACTTTGATGTCCTCTCGGTGTTTGATGGCCCACCGCAGCCGGAGAACCTGCGGACCAGGTACCACCTGCCCTCTTCCCCATAGCAGGCAGCTGGGCCCTGAGCCAAGCTTGCTGAGAGGAGGAGCCCAATGGGGTGGAGGATTTATGGTCATCAGCAAAGACCTCTGTTTAGATGAGGCCTGCCCTCTCAACTCCTCTGCTTTCTTTACATTTCCCCGCTCCTTTCTCCTGCTTACAAGTGCCTAATAGGCAGGGTTGATGAGTTGGATATTGGGGAAGACATGACAGAAGACATACAAGGATTATCGAGAAACTCAGTTTTTCTGTTGAAAACTGATGATGTGTGCGTATGGGTATGTGTCTGTATATCTGTTGATGTATATTCTTTGCACACACAGAAATTAATTTTCTCCCCCTGAACCCATCAGATATGAGTCGAAGTGTGTCTTAATGATAATAGTGGCTAGGTCGTGCACCCTGTTATACCTGGAAACTATTCATGCTTTGTTGGAATTTGCCTTGCATTGTGTGGCCTTGCTGGGGGTGTGCAGTCAGGAATGTGGGGAAGATCCCCCTCTCTCAAACCCCTGTGCTGTTGATGGAAGAGTGAAAAACAGTGGAGAAGGTGAGGCTGCTTTCCTGTAACCCTGAGCCGCCTCCCAAGCAGGGGCCAGGGGTCAGACGGAGGAGGGAGACAGAGGTGGAAGCTACCACCTCTGCAGAAAGGGCAGGCTTCTCTGGGGCAAAGGTAAAGGCTCCAGAGTCATCACTCTTAGGTGTTGCTGACTCTGGCCCCTGCTCCATTGCAAGCCTTGGCCTAGTCCTGCCAGCCAGGTTTTGGGTTCCCCAGGAAGCCAAAGGGTTAATGGCTTACCAGCCAAATCCTGAGGAGCTTGGGGTGCTAATTAATGATATACTAACGAGAGGTTCCCTGCCAAGTCCTTAACCTCAGGCTTTGTTTCAGATGCCTGGAGCAGGGTCACAAGCTACACTTACCTCTTCTCTCGGGCAAGCTGCCCTCTCTGGGCAGGGCCGAGGTGAGGCTGCCAAGCCTGCAGCAGAGGTGGGGGCATCTGGGCCTCCTGCGCCCCAAGTAGGAGTTTCTTTCAGATAAGACTGGATTTATTCATCTCCCTTGACGCTCAGCTGGGTTTGCCACGCAGTAGGTGTTCAGTGAAACTTGGGTGAAAGGACTGGAGTCACCTTCCCTCATTCATTCCACAAATATTCCACCAATGAGCACGTGCTGTGTTCCAGACACTAGCCTGGGTGCTGGGAATGTAGCAGTGAGCAAAGCCAAGCCACTGTCTTCATTGAGGTTATATGCTAACGGAGAGACAGGCCTGGGCTCGAGTTTATGTGAGTTTAGAGTTCAAGGACAAGGGGCTGGAGATTAAATCGGGAGATTGGGACTGGTGGATAGTGCTTAAACCATGAGACGGGATGAGGTCACGGGGGAGCGAACCCTCACATCAGATGTGGAGCTTCGGTAACACCGTGGAGGGTACCTGCATTGACTTTTGATGAGTGTCGAATGAGTGTTGAAAGATACAACGTCCGATCAGGCTGTTGAGGTGCTTGGTTGGGGTATGGGCAGCTGGGGGCAGACTTTCCAATCCTGCCTACTGGGGCAGAGACCACACGTGGGTGGTCAGACCTCTGTGTTCTGACGTGTGGGTTTGCTGGCTCTGAGTGAAGTGCTGGAAGACTCACCGGAGATGGGGCTCGCCTGGAAGGGTGGGGCTTCATGACCAAGGGAGGCGGTCCTGGCAGAGAAGACCCTGGCTTGTGTACCTGGCCCCCACGCAGCCCCCTCTGGCCAACCAACCATGTTTGGGGGGGGAGGCTCCCCGCATTTGTCCCTTCACTAGGTCATCCTTGCTTGGGTTCCACCTCTGTTACCTTCCTGATCGGCTCACTTCGGTCTATTTCAGAGTAGCCAAGGGCATTCGGGCTCAGCCAGGGCAGGGCCGGTGAGAGTGCTCTGCCTCCTGGCAGCCCCGGAGCAGAGGAGCTCACACCTTGGAGGACACTCCAGGGGAAGTGACCCGAGGGTAATCTGGGCGGCATGGAAAATGTGCCCCTTGAAGGTTTTCGGAATGACACTCTTTTGGGTGTGTACAGGGGATAGCAAGTGTGTGTGGTGGGGACCCCTGGGATTTTGTGAAACTTTTTGTTCACGAATCGGTTTCTTTATGTATGTTTGCCTAGGAAATCATCCGTTTTATGGAGATTGTCAAGGGTATCGGTGCAGAACTGTTCCCCTGAAACGCGTCTGTCTGCACAGCGTCTGGGATCGCACCCCTGTTCTCGCACCTGCGCCTTGGTGTGCTCCTGTTCACTCAGTTCTTCTTGCCAGAAGTTTGCCTATTTATTTGGTCTTTCAAGAGTTCCCACTCTGGGGCTATCATTGTTATTCTTCCCCTATTATCTAACTTACTGATTTCTGTTTTTTTCCTTTATTCATTCTTTTCTTCCACTCATCCTAGCCTGATATTGCCGTTCTGTTGATTTGGTGGATTGAATTAGTTTCATTATTTCTTGTTTGATAATAAAAACGTTAAGAAGCATTTCCCCCTAAGTACAACTTCAACCATATCCCATTAATTTTGATGGATAGTCAGTATTGTAGAAAGAATCTCTAATTGCAGTTTTGTTCCTTCCTTGACTCTAGGGGTTTTTTCCTCAAAATCTCCAGTAATTTTTTTATACTTAAAAATTATTACCCATTTGTATTGCATCATGATTAGGTTATGATTTCTACTTTGGAGAATTTGTTGACTTTATTTTCACAGTGTAAAATTATTTTTATGTAACTATTCTATGAGTATTTGAAAAGAACATAGATTCTTTGGTTGAAGGGGAAAATTTTTGTTAGTATAATTTAATTCTTCTAATTTTTATTGTCTAAATGATGTTTGTTGAGGATAATCAGTGTGTTGTTTTTACATTTTCACTATTGTTTTTGTCAGTTTCTCCTTTTATTTCTACGTTATTATTTTGTGTGTGTATATATATATATATATTTTAAAGATTTTATTTATTTATTTTTAGAGAGGGGAAGGGAGGGAGAAAGAAAGGGAGAGAAACATCAGTGTGTGGTCGCCTCTCTCATGCCCCACACTGAGGACCTGGCCTGCAGTGCCCTGACTGGGAATCGAACCGGCGACCTCTTGATTGGCAGGCTGGCTCTCAACCACTGAGCCACACCAGCCAGGGCTATTTTACATCTTTTGATGTTATACTCTTCAGCATGTATTTTTAAACTTAGATCTTCAGAGTGAATTATATATATATTTTAATATAAAATTATGTTTATTCCAAATTTTTTTTTGCCTGAACTTCTACTTTTATACTAACATTGCTACCTTTGTTTTTGTTTAGGTTTGCATTCATTGAGTCCCTCTTTGCCAATTTCTCTATTTTTAATATTTTTATGTCATTGTTTTAGATGTATCTCCTAGTATAAGATAGAGTTGGCTTTTTATTTCTAAATCTTTCCTGAGGGTCTTGACTCTTGAACAGAAAAGTTTAATTCTCTCACATTTTTTTGGTGATGACTGGTATATTTGCTCTTTTGTGCAATATTGTTTAATATTTATACTTTGTGTTTTTAAACTTCTTACTGTTATTTTCTCTGTTTTCAAGTGTCAGTTTTCTTTGCTTTTTCTGTGGTTTTTAGTCGGCTAGGTTAAAGTGACTTCTTCAGAACACACTTTGAACAGTCTGTCTGTCAACATCGTGTCTGGTTGGCCTTTCTCTTGACCGGGTTTTCCTGGCATTGCCCCTTACAGAAGTTCCTTGGGGACTGTAGCACACGGTGTCTCTCTTTTTCCTGGTTTCCAGCATGGACGTGTATAGTCTTTCTTTGTGTATACCTTAGGTTATTTCCATGAGAATTTAGGGGCTTAGTTTGAAGGGAAGCCTAACATATTGTCTTGCCTCTTCATCCTGAACTGGACATTTCTCTCAGGATTTTTATTCTTTTTGATGCCATTGTGAGTAGAATTATTTTTAGTTTAACTTTTAGTTTAAATTATTTTTAGTTCAATTATTTTGAATTATTTATTGATAATATCTAATAAGATTTAGAAATACCATTTTTCTTAAGATTTTATTTATTTTTAGAGAGGGGGAAGGGAAGGAGAGAGGGTGAGAAACATCATTGTGTGGTTGCCTCTCATGCACCTCCTACTGGGGACCTGGCCCACAACCCAGGCATGTGCCCTGACTGGGAATCGAACCGGGACCCTTTGATTCTCAGATTCCCACTTAATCCACTGAACCACACCAGCCGGAACCATTTATTTTTGTATATTGATCTTATATCCCATGACCTAGCTGCATTTGTTATTAACAGTTCTAATGGTTTTTTTTTTTTTAATATCTGTTCTTTTCCGATCTAGTTGCATTTATTCAAAAACAATTTTTGCACTAGGTAGAACCTTTCGTACAATAGTGAACAGAAGTGGTGAGAGTGGACGTTCTTGTCTTGTTCATGATCTTAAAACACTCAGTCTTTTCCATGACGTAGGATATTCGCTGTAGGGGTTGGTAGGTGCCCTTCTAATGCAGGTGTGTAAGTGGAAGAGTTTGGCACAGTCTGGCTGCAGTGTGGAGCCTGCTCTGGGGTGGGGGCCAGACTGGTGACTGCCCGGCCAGGCAGGAGGCAGTGGTGGCCTGCCCGGGAACGATGAGGAGAGACGGTGCGGAGGATCTGTGTGATGTTACGGGAAAGGGCTGTCCCTGGAGTCAGGGGTGGATTTATACCAGTGAGGAGAGAAGATGCTGCGGAGTGGAAATAAAAGAAAGGAAGGGGTGGAGGATGACTCCACAGTGTCTGATTTAGAAGCAGAAGCCAAGCCAGATCAGTGTGCCGTGAATTCCAGTTTCCAGGAAAATGTGTGCTCACAGCCCTCCAGCATGTTTGCGGCACCAACATTATCCTTCCATCATCTAGCAGAACAGGTAGGTCACCTCCCCTCACTGTGTTTTGGGGGAGACGGTAGTGTGCAGTGCAGACAGACCAGGCTCTCTTCTGCATTTATTTGCGCTGTGACCTGTGCAAGGTTTGGCTCATCGATAGAATGGAGGTGACACCAACCTGTCTTACAGGGTTGCTGCATGTGAGCCACCTGTGACAGACCCGCTAGTGCTCCGTAAACATGATTCACATTCCCCCGCCCTTCTGTTCCTAGGACCTAGACACTCGGACTATTCCAGAGGGCTGTAGAGCCTGTCTTGACACTTCATCTGTGGCTCAGCCATTTAGATTAGGGAACTGCAGAAGTGGAGGACAGACCCTGAAGAGGGTGTTGGAGTCCGGGGGAATCATTCCCTGTGGGTGGTATCACTGATCCCGTGGTAGCCCCGCAGTGGGGCGGAACCACCCAGGAGGCCGCAGCGGGTTTTGGTCTGTTTGCATTACTCAGTGCTTTCTCTGTTTATTGCTGACAATTGGACGGGCACAAGTTTTGCACTTCTGCTCTTTGTACATTTTTAATGCATTTCTCTTTTCCGTATTTCCAATACTGACCATTTTCACTTAATTTATGGAGGCATTCCCGCATGGGGTAGAAGAGTCACCTCCCCACCTCACTTCCCAACCCCGTTCAACTCGCCTTTCTCCAGCTGCTTGCTCATGGGTTGTGTTGTGAGCAGCAAGCTTCCCTCCTGGCTGGACTCTCAGCTCCTTGAGGCTGGGAGTCAAGGCTTCTCTCATGTTTCGCTGTGGCAGAGCCGTGAGTGGAATAGACACCTTGCAGGAGGATGACATGAGTTTGAGTCCCACCTCCTCCCCAGACACTTGCCATTGGCAAGTCACTCTGACCCTTATCCTCAGCTTCCTCCTCAGAGAAAGGGAGAACTCTCAGTGATGCTAGGTACTGGAAGCTGCACCTGGCATCGTTCACAAAGAGGTGCCAACAGGCACACTGCGCACAGCTTGTTGTATATGCAGATGCCATTCATCTCCCAGCGACTCCCTTGCTCCACCAGGAGTTCACAGCCATCTTCTTGAAAGCATCTCACATTTCATCTAGAGCTATTCACAAGCAACAGCATCCCAGGGTGCCAGAAGGCAGCGTCTGGCTGGTTGAAATTAAATTTACAATAGGAGCTGATCAGATTCTTCTCATAATGGATCAGAGTGGGAAATGGGAGTAGGAGCTGGTCCTGAAGGCCAGGAAGCCTGTAGGAGTTTGGAAATCAGCAAGGAAAGAACAAAGAGCCTTTCCAGAGAATGCAGTGTCAGCCCCGCCTGGATGAATTGCTGAAACAATCCATGCATCTCTGCTTTCGCACAATCAGATGGCCTTTCCGTGCTGGCAGATGTCCGACTGCGTTGCAATTTAACGTGGAATGAAGTTTTCTAATGGAACACAAGCGAACATAATCTAGGAAGACATTGCTAATAAACTGCATCACTGTATATTGGAAGGTTTATAGGGCGCTGGTGATGACTGCACCAGTTAAGCACAGCTAAGCATCCCTTAATTTAGACATTTGGGCTCAAGTTATGGGAAACACTAGAACTCGTTCCCTCAATTACTGGCAATGCACATTCTGTCGTCAGCCTAGGGTGCAATGCAGTTAGTCATTTGGAGCTGGTTGCAGATTTCACTCAACGGGCGTTAGACACCTGTTTGGAAGTGGTAAAAAATTCACCAATTTTCTAGATTTACCGTCTTCTTATGAATATGTGTCACCACAGAAGCCCCTAAAGAGCCTGTCTATTAGGTTCCTTAGGAAGCGTGCCTCGTACATCAGTGGGATTGTCCTTGGAGGGTCCTCTCCCCAGAGTTCCTGGAGGATGAGCTCTTGTGTGCAGGAGGTGGCAGGGAGACCCCTGGGGATGAGAGAGCATCCTCGTTTAGGACTGAAGCAGAGAAAGAACAGTGGAAAGGACAAAGAAGAAATAATGACACAGGACTCCTGTCATGGGTCAGCCATCATGCTAGACGCAGTCATTCGCTCCTTCACTGTTAATTATTCAACCTTTATTGGATGCCTGCCAGGAATGCCAAGTGTTGGGGATACAACAGTTAACCAGACAGCCTCTGACTTTAAGGAGCTTTTGATCTCTTAAAGGAGACAGGCAAACAAAGAGGCAAAGATAGTCCGGAATGCCGTGACCGGGGAACCCGACCTAGCCTTGAGTAGATCTTTGTGGATTCTGATCTGGGGACCTGGAATGTCTGCCCTCCGCCTGTCCCTGTGTATCAGTCTTCATATCTTAACTCACTTGTCACTCTGTCATCCAGGGAGTCCTCTGAGACACCCCTACTTTTCACCCTAGTCAAACCCTCCTGTGGTGATAGCTCCTCAGATCACCTCCAGCCCCCCTTTATGGTTTTACACGTGCGTGAGTGTGATAATTTGATTTGTGCATATTTCCCACAAGACTGTAAGCTTTTTGACTGCAGTGGCTGTTTCTGTTTTCTTCTGCGCTCTATCTCTAGAGCCTGGTCCATAGTAGGTGCTCAGCAAATGTTTATGGAGTGAATGAATGAATGCTGGCTGGAGGAAGGGATCCCTGATAGGGCATGGGAAGAGGGATGGCACGAGTGTTTCAGACCAAGAGAATAGTATGTGCACAGGCCCAGGCAAAAAACAAGAGAAAGGCCAGGTGCTCAGTGACAGTGGTTTTGTTGTAGGTGGGGCATAGTGGGGAGTGGGGGCGTGGCTGGGCCAGACCACCAGGGGTCCTCCGTGCCATGCTCGGGAGCTTGTGATACGTCCTCAGGGAAGTAGGGGCACACCAGAAGTTCTTAACCAGGCATTACAAGTGTTATCTAATAATCCAACAACACACCCATGAGATGGATGGTATTAATTTTCTTTATGGGGTTTAGTGTCTTAAGTTCTCTAAGCTGCTAAGTGGCTAATGGGTCTCCTACAGTCTGAAACCAGGCTCTCCTCCCCACACCGAGGAGCCTGCTCACTGCTTGGGACTCATTCGCACTGATTCTATTTCCTTTTTAAAAATTCATTCCATTTTCCTTGCTAAGTAGTTTCTTTAAAACAGTAAAAGTAACAGGAACTCACTACTTCTAAAAAGTTGAGCAGTGCCACAGCGTTTCGTGTGGAAAAAAACACAAGTGCCTTCTTGTCCCAGCCCGCTCCCTGGAGGTAACCGCTGTTAACAGTTTGGTGTGTGTCCAATTTCTTTTTAACTACAGATTCATTAAACTGCCCATGAGGCTTATTGGGACATCCATCAGCCCTTTAAAAATTGTTCTGATGAATTAAGTGTAAACTAATTAGAAACATGGATTCAATTACCCTCGAAACACACAAGGGTTTAATAATTAATAGGAAGAGAGCTTGAGGCCAAAGGCATTATGGATTTTATCAAACCCCTAACATCTGAAAAGTAAATATGTTTGATTCATCCTAAACGCTGGCAGATTTGCCATCCGGAGGCAAACCTGTTGGTAGGAGCTTTGTATTTAATCAGGAAAGTTATCTCTGATTAATAAGGAGTGGCGTCAGCTGAAGAGTGGGGAGGCCGGAGCCTGCGGGACAGGGCTGCCAGGACTGGGCAGGAGCCCGTCTGTCTGGGTCATCGCCGCTGGCTTTTTCCGTGGTCTTTCACCAGGCAGAGCGTGGGGCGCTCACCGAGGTTCCCCGTGAGGTCACCGGCACCTGCCGCGGGTCCACAGCCTCTGCGGGTCCACAGCCTCTGTGGGGCAGTGCTAGGCCAAGGAACACTGCAGGACCGTGGGAGGGACATTCTGTTTACCCCCTTGAACCATGAGCTGTGATGACTTAGATGGACCTAGAGGAGGGTTGGGGGGTTGGAACAAACATTTACCTGTTGTGCACCGGGCGTTTTCTGGGCCGTATCTCCTGTAATCCTCACCATGTTTTCAGAGGTAGGAAGTATTCTCTCCATTTTGCTGGCTAAGAAAACTGAGTCACTAAGAAGCTACATGTCTTGGGGAAGCTGTATTCAAACCCCCTGATTCTGCTTGACACCCAGGTTCACACAGGTTGGCACAGCCATACCAGGGATGAAGGAGGTTGCGGAAGGGGAGGAAGAAAGGTCTGCCTGGCTTCAGACTTGGGACACCAACTGCAGTGACTTAGGGGGCTGCCATATGTTCCGTCACCTGATGCCAAAGGGTGGGCGTGGGCAGACATGGGGGGGTTGGCATTGGCAGCCAGTGATATACAAAGCCAGGTGGGCAGCAGTGTTGGGGTCCTGAGCAATCTCTCCATTCACAGTGGGATCCTGTGGTTCAAGGTCAGAGTCTGTTTTTGTAACAAAACCTTACCGTGATCATTCACCAAGTATGCTAGTTAGTAGCCAAAATTTAAGGCCCCTTGGAGCCTGAGTCTCAGGCCAAAAGGCTGTGCTGCCCACCACCCTCCCCACGATGGGTCTTGCCCACAGTGTCACCAGGTGTTGGTCAAAGATGTGACTTCCTCCCAGAATGGAGTGGGCCACTCCTTTACCCTCCTCTGCCCCTTAGTTGCAAGTGGCAGCTGATGGGGCTGTTGCTGAGGTTAAGAAAGCATGTGCTTCTTTATCCTCGACCCTTATTCCTTGAACCTTTGGGACACCAGAAAGTGCTAGGCAAGGCCTCTGGTAACCCAGGCAGGTTTGGACATGTAATTCTAGGCTTTACTCTGTTTCTTTGTCAGGAGAAATGGTACCCAAATAATACCTCCAAAGTGTTGACCTTCCCCTTCCCTTAGAATTAAAAAGAAAAGAAAACCACTTCTCAATTTTTAAGTGGACAAAGAGCCAATGTATTTCTTCCTTGGGTGGGTCGGAACTGCCACAAGAGGTGGTACCCAGCACCAGGCCCAGCGCAAGGAGCCCTGGGTTCCATCCCAGCTCGGCCACCAAATTGTGTTTCTTTCGGGGCCAGTTCATCTTCTGACTTCTAAATTGAAGACTTAAGTTTAGCGGAACTCCAAAGCTCCTTCCAGCTCTGAGATTACGTGATGGAGTGATGCCAGAGATGAATGCAGAAGGGCTATAAAATGCTCCTGATCTTCTCGGATTATGTCTGCCCTGGGCAGTTACCGCCCTGAGCTGTTCCAGCAGCTCACCATTTGTCTTGAGCATCAGGGTTTATTTCCCAATGGCCCGTTAAGCAGTGTGGCCCAGAAAGCTAACTGTCCACCATCATCCTTGCCTCTCCTCCACAGCGTAGAGTTGCCTGAGGGAAGCAGCTGCCCAGCCAGGGATGCTGTTTCCCAGCCCTTACTCCCCTGCATCTAGGTAGCTTAGTGGTCAGTAGAGAGGGGACAGAAGTAATGGACACCCCTCCCAGGCCCAGCCCAGAAAAGCTCCCCTGTGAACTTCGACTCTACTTTCCCTGGAGACAGGAAACGGAAGAAGCCTGGATGCCTGGATGATGTTATGAAGTAGAACCCACCCCTCGCCCAACTGCCACCGATTGGCTGGATTTTACAGAAATGAGACATGAACTTGTGCATAAACTTAGACTTCTGAGGGTCCAGGGTTTATCTGTCTTTGTAGCTAGTGTCTCCTTAGGCATTTAGCTGGGGGAAACTCTGAGTCTTGGTATCTAGGAATTTATTTTAGAACCTTGGAGTAGGTGAGGATTCCATAGCGTCCTTGAACTTCCTGGAGTTGACAATTGGTCTTGTTTGCCTTGGGGCAGATGAAGCTGCTGGGTGGCCTGTTCTTTGTGCTTACAACTTAGGCCACCACCCTGGAGGTGTGATATATTTTAAAGCAGTTTTTGTGCTCCTGACTTTTGGTGGATTCTTCCTGGCACCAAAATGTGGCTCTGGTCATAATGCTGACCCCCATCCCATCCCCTGAAGCCCTAGATGAGTACACAGTGTGGTGTGGTGGTGAGGAGAGAGGCTTTGGAGCCAGTCTGCTGGGGTTCAAGGCCTTGTTCTGCCTCCTACTGGCTGTGACTTTGGGGAAGTCGCTTCTCTCCGAGTCACAGTTTATATACCACAAAGTTGGAAATAAAGTAACACCCACCTTGTAGAGAAGTTGTAAAGATTCAACTACCTTATCAGACATAAGGTACGTGAAGATGCTGGGCATGCGGCGAGCACTCAGTAAATGTTAAGTTTTTTAAATCATCATTGCCCTATCCGAAGCCCACCTCTTCCAGGGACCTCCACTCCGGTCCAAGCCAGCGTCACCTCTTGCCTCCGTTGTCACAGCAGCTTCCTGCCTGGCCTCCCTGCTCCTGCCTCTGTCACTTTCCATCTCTCCTTAATCCCGGAACTACCGGGACTTCTTTGACTTCTTCACTTGTTAAGCGATACACTTTCAATGAAAATACACAGAAATTGTTTCAGATTTACGGGGACGTTGTGAAGGTGGCACAGAGAGTTGCTAACATGCCCGCCCCCGGACTCCCCCGCCCCCCCCCCCCCGCTGCCGCCGCGCGTGTGTGCGGTGTGTCCGTCGCAGTCCATGGGCCGGCGTGGACATCTCACTCAGACGGCCTTAGTTTCTACCTGCTGCCCCTCTTCCGTGCTGGCACCCCACCTGTGGTTCCCCGCTACGTTCCGTGGTCCTGTCTCCTTAGGCTCCTTTTGGCTGTGACAGTTTCTCCACCTGTCCTTGTTTTTGATGACTAACAGTTTTGAGGAGCGCTGGTCAGGTAGTTTGAGTGATGTCCTTTCGTTTGGGATGTCCGATGTTTTTCTTCCGATTAGACTGGGGTGAAGTGCTTTCGGAAGGAAGACCACAGTTTCGTCGCATCCTATCTAGGGTACACACTAGCAACATGACTTATATCTGTTGATGTTGACCTTGACCACGTGGCTGAGGCTGTGAGGCTGAGCCTTCTCCACTGTAAAGTTATCCCCCCTCCGTACTGTCATCTCTGGAAGGAAGTCAGTGGGCAGTCCACACCTGCGGGGCAGAGAGTCATGCTTCCTCTTCAGAACAGAGTATCTACGTAAACTACTTGGAATTCTTCTGGAGGAGGAACCTGTCTGTTTTCCTCCATTTATTGACTGATTTATGTCAGTATGGACTCATGGGCATTTATGTTACACTCGGGTTCTAATCCAATGCTAGTTTGTTTATTTTGTCACTCAAGTTGCTGCAGCTTTGGTCATTGGGAACTTTGACACAGCTCCTGTTTCCTTTGACGCTTCCTCTGTGTTACCGCTGTTTGTTATCGATGTTACTGCTGCTGTTGTTTTACCAAAGCTCTTTGGACACGTGAGCTTTGGTTCCTTTAGTGGGAAAGTAGTCTTAGAAACCAAGATCTGGCTCTGGGTGTTCTCATTATTATTGGGGCGTCATTGTTTCTAGACCCTCTCAGCTGACAAAGCAAGGAGGTAGATGTGTGCATACTCACCCGTGTACCTGCGCAGTAAGGTTTTATTTGCACCCACCTGTACCCATTTTCAGCTAAACAGGAGTTTATACTAAAGTTCGCAGCTCTAATCCCTGACCACGTGAATCATTCTAGCTTCCTCCCCTTGCTTATCTGGAACTTTTCTCTCTGACAGTGAGCAGCCTGGCTCCCACCACCCGCCATCCGTTTACTAATTGTTCATGTCCAGGATACATTTATAGTAGTTAAGCTGTAACCCAGTGGGGAACGACATTTTTAACTAGAAAACAGTGATTATCTGCAGTTCTTTTGCCTTTAGTCTGACATTTTCCACTCATGGGGAAAGGCGCTTAGATGAACACTATGAAGAAAATACACATCAGGAAGCAGGTGTGATGTGCAAGGGGTGAGATTTTAATAGGGTGGCCAAGGAAGCTGTCACAAAGAAGGTGACCTTTGAGTAAAAACTTGAAACACGTTGAGTTTCATGTCTCCACCTACCCCCGGGTGACTCCAGGACACCTGTTGCGTTGGGCTGTATGTCTGACAGGTGTGTCCTTTCTCCAGGCCCAGCAGGTTTTATGAAGGAGATTTGCAGGCGAGGAAACATACTCGTTGGTAACTTGAGGCACACGTATGGCACCTGTCACCCAGGAGCTGTGCTCACAGGGGTTCCTGGGATAACACAGTGAAACAGGGAAGATATCCGAGCATAGACCAGTCTGGGCGGTGAAGCCATTTCCGGCCTCACGATGCCCCTCAGCACCCCAAAGCCTTGCCACGCAGTGTCCTCCATCCTGCTCGAAGGAGGAAATGTTTTCGCAAGGTGTATGTAGGCAAGCTTCTCTGCACTGGACATGGGCTTCCCTGTCCCTCCTGATTCCCTCCTCCTCATCACCACTGCCACTTTCATCCCCTTAGCAAGAGTGGCGGCCTTATCAGGCGGCCTTACAAGGAAGGAAGTCTACAGGTTTGTTCCCGCCTTCCCTATTCGATTTTGCCCGAGGGCGCTCAGGTAGTGATGCCCGGGCCCATGGGTAGAGACACGTCCAGCCTGTGTCTTCTCCAGTGTCCTGTAGCTACATCACAGACGTGGAGGGCCTTAGACAGGTAAACTCTGTGCAGCGAAGGGCCAAGGTGACAGACCCTGGCTCCAGCAGCCCAGCTGTATGGCCCTATTCCAGGCATCGCAGGACGTCGCCACGGTCCCTAGATACATCCAGAAAGCGAGAAATCTGGGAAGGCCCTCGGTAGGTGGGAGAAGGGAGACGAGGAGTTTTTGCAGACCAGAGTGGGTTTGGAATATCCACCAGCTGTAGGGCTCCGCCCTCTAGGTGCCCACTGTTGCCCCTCCCAATTCTGTTTGATCGTTTAAGCTTCCCAGACACACTGTGTGATTCACCTCTGTGAGGAATCCAACAGGTAATTGTTTTCTGTCCCATTCGGCAGAGGACAGAGCTAGGTTCAGTACTAGGAGTAAGCACCAAGTTAATAAGAGGTGGCCCAGTTCTCAGGACCCCTGCTCCGAGCAGTGCTGTCCAGCCATGTGGGCCACTGACCCCGTGGTGATGGGGGGAGGAAGGCAGCCCGAACAAGGAGCCGTTGGTCCAAAAGGGCATCCGTGGATGAGAGGGACCCTGCCACAGGTGCGATTCCTCTTCCACAGCCTCCCCCGCACCCCATACTGGGATTTACCTGAACTTGGGCAAAAGGGAAAGGAGGATGGACTAACTGTCTTCTCTCCACTGTGCTGCTCCTTCAGTGTAAGCTGGTAAAGACCTCAACATGGCAGGTGATGTACAGAACCCTGAAGGAGTGGGTTTCTTCTATTTTGGAGTATGTAGAAGAGTAAAGATTTTCTTTAATTAGATAGTGCCGGATAGATTTAATTAAAGCTTCAAACCTGCAATTTTCTTTGTTTGATTGATCAGTTGGTGCTGATTGCCTGGAGTAATTATGAAGGGGGAGGTGGCGTTTTCAAAGTCTGGTGGCGATAAGGAGCAGATTGAGTCACCTCCTGGATACTCGGTTGTCAGAACGGATTCTGAAAAGGTTTAAATCACACAAACGTTTGTTAGCTGGTCAAGTGAAAAATAAGGCATCTCAATTACTCTTTTGTCTAAAGCGTGCTCTTGGCAGATGTGCTTCTATGGAAAAGTTCCCTTTTCCCTCTTTTCCCCAAATGTGATCCCACCCCTGGGAACAGGTGGTGTTCCATTGTTTTTATCTTTCTTTTGGGAAACAATTGAAGCACGTTGCTGGGAGTGGCCCCCCTCATGGCCCTTTAAAGTTCCCGGATCCCGTGGAGGGTCAGGAGAGAAAGACAGCCTCTCCTAGGCCCAGCGCCAGTTTAGGAAACTCAGACGGAGTGTGTTTGCTTGTTTGTTGTTGTTTTTTTTTTTTCCACAGGACTTTAGGAATTCTTTCTTCTTTTCCCCCCCATTTTTTAAATTTTATTTTTAATCAGTATTTTTTAATTGTTGATATTGTACAGTTTCTGTCTTTTACCCCGCCCCCAGCCTGCCACCCCAGCCCTCCCCACCTTCCTCCCATTTCCACCCCTCATAGTTTTTGTCCATGAGTCCTTTATACTTGTTGCTCTAAACCGTTCCCCTTTTCCCCTGAAATTCCCTCCCCTCCCCCTCTGGTCACTGTCAGACTGTTCTCAAATTCAGTGTCTTTGTTTATATTATGCTTGTTTGTTTGTTTTGTTGATTAGGTTCCTGTTAAAGGTGAGATCATATGGTATTTGTCTTTCAGTTAATGAACGGATCAAAAAACTGTGGTACATTTACACAATGGAATTCTATGCAGCAGAAAGAAAGAAGGAGTTCCTACCCTTTGCGACAGCATGGATGGAATTGGAGAGCATCATGCTAAGCGAAATAAGCCAGGCAGTGAAAGACAAATACCATATGCTTGTTTGTTTTAATTACAGTTGACATACAATGCTGAATGAGTTTTAGGTGCACAACGTAGGGACTAGACACTTACAGGCCTTGCGAAGTCATCGCCCCAGTAAGTCCAGTGCCCGCACGACATCGTACACAGTTGTCACAACATTGTTGACTACATCCCTTATGCTGTACTTCACATCCCTGTGACTGTTTTTATAACCGGTGATTTATACACCTTCATTCCTTTCACCCATTCCATCTGTTTCCCCCAACCCCTCTCCCATCTGCTGAGCCTCAGTTTGTTCTCTGCAATAAACAAACTCGGAAGGGGTTTTGAAGTCGGGCAGTCTTGGCTTTGAATCCTAGCTCTGTGACCTGGGACAGCCGCCTGTTCCTTTTCCCTACCTGTTGAGAGGATGCCATAAGCTGATGTGTATATACCTGGTGTCCAGCCTGTTACAGGCTCTCCACGAATGTTTGCCCCGCCCCCTTCCTGCATTCTGTTGCTGCGTGGAGACGACCACCACCATGAAAGTTCCAGGAGCTCAGGAGACCGTCTTGCTCACCATTACGGAATAGTCCCGGGTGCACTGCTTGGTATATTTTAGGTCTCAACAAATGTTTGTCCAGAGGATGAATGAATGAATGAATGAATGCCTTGTGTGTTTATGTCCCCTTCCCCAAAGGGGGTGATGTCAGGACAGGGTGGAAGAGGTGGCTCCAATCATGAAAAGCTGAGGGGACTTGACCCCCTTCGGGCACAAGATGAACAGTGTGGCGGGGTCTGCCGTTTGAAAGCACTGGTGGAAGAAACCATTCTCATTTCTGAACTGGTCAGACCACCCCAGGAGACAGCGTTAACCTCTCAGTTATTCACTGGATGAGGATGCTAGGGATGACCGCCCAGACTGTTGCAGCACAGAAAATGTCTGAGTTACAAAAACAAAGTGTTGAGTTAAAGCACACACACACACACAGTTGTGCACGTCACCGTGTAAGAATGTTTACTCAGGTGGAAAGACTGCCGCATGCTGATAAGACAGGTATTAGGATGGCTGGATTATAAATGATTTTTTTATCTTCTTTATTGAAAAATGTTTTGTCACATAGTTGTGTTCTTTTTGCAATAAGAATGCATTTTTAATGGATATAAAGTTAAAGGTAAAGGAAAGGAAGAAGCTGAAATGTTTCCCTCCCCACCCAGACCCCCAGAGGGACATTGACAAATGGAAGTGAGTCTGAAGGAGACTGATCAGGATGCAGGATGGGCTTTGGGGTTCACTTGAGGAAAGGGGACCCTTAAGGGACACGTCAGAGGCCTGGGGAGAGGACCTCAGATGATGGTACTCAGGCTGTGAAATGGAAGTGTTGGGGGGCAAATTTTAAGTTGTTCCTAACCCTTGTATCTGTCTAGAGTTGGGGCTCCCCTCTCAGGAGGCACTGAACGTCCTGCTTCTGGAAGAATCAGTTACGAAGTTGGAAATCATAGGGGCACCCCTCTCTGGGCCACAGACACCCCACTGGTACGGTGGGGGCTGTTCTCTTTAGATCAGCGATTCTTCCCCTGGGGACACACTTTCTGTCCCTCGACCCCTGCAGTTGGGGCAGTGGCGTCCGGTCAAATAGTCTAGGTGGGGGGCGGGGGTGGCATGGGCAGTTCAAAAACACATCTCATAACAACCATTGCTTTGAGTAGCTTTCATTTACTTTTTAGAAATTTTAAACCACATTAAAGAAGGAAGTATTCATTTTATGTGGGCCACAGGTGCCCTGGGGTTTTGGAAGATGAACAGCAGTCTAGGTGGGTGCTTTGCAGATTTTAGTGTGCATGCAAGTCCCCTGGGGACTTTGTGGAGGTGCCAGTTCAGATTCCACAGCTCTGGGCTGGGGCCCAATGTGCCACCATTCTGACGAGCTCCCTGGAGACGCCCTCGCCACCAGCCGTGGCCGACGCCCTTCCCACAGCTCCCGGGGCCCTGGCTCTCTAGAATGGCAGGATATTGGTTGCTTACGTCCGAGTCCTTGGCCCCTCCTTTGTAGAGTCTGTTAAGTGGAGAGGAACTGAGTAAGAATGAAGACCCAAGCATGAATGAATCCAGGCAGGGCTTAAGAACTGTGTTTTCGTAGAAATAGAACTAAGCATTCATTGTTCAGATTTATATCTTCTGCACATGTTCATCTCGATGCCCAGGACTGTTGATCATTTGCAAATAATGCTCTGTTGTCTGCATCCTGCTTTTCTGGCTAATGATGTGTTTTTCATTCCGGTCAAGCACATAGTTGAGTAAACATACATTTCTCAATGTTTTCCCCGTAATTGCTACGCAGGGCTGAGAGCCATTGAGGGAAATCATGTGTGAGGGAGGAGGGTCACTTCTGGAGTCCGTCCCCTGAGGCAGCTTTCTCTGCTGCCCCCTCATAGCCTGGTGGCGTGAGCCCATCATCCCCAAACGTGTCTGCTCTGCTGGCCAAGGGAGCCAGCACGACTTTCTCCATAAATCTACACGGGCACAATGGGCCCGCCAATACCATCGATCGCCGCCCCTTCAGAGCAGAGTCGTTTCACTCTCTTTTCCAGGAATTTGTGATGTTTCTAATTTGATTATTGAGTACCACTCTTCACTGCCCCACTCCCGCCCAGCGGCAGGCAGTGCTGCCCCTCAGACCCCACGCCCATCCTGCCCAGCCTGACTGTGCAGAGGGTGGTTCAGGGCTTCGCATCCTGGGCCCAGGGCCCGGGCACCCCAGGCACGAAGGTGCCTGCTGTGCTGTGCTGTGCTGTGCTGTCCTGTGCCCAGCCCTTGGCTGGTCCATTCCCTGCTGGGCTCCAGCGGCCCTGAGCCCAGGGTCCCCAGGCCAGGCCTAGACTCCACTTGAGTCTCACCAGCCCACTTCTCCCAGCAGCTCACACTGCTCCTGACCCCTGACTCCACATCAGACTTGGCCCCCAGGCCCCTGCAACCTTTTGGACTTGAGCCTACAGCTTCACTGTACACCCCATTCCACCAGGCCAGATGCTGAACCCCAGACTTGGATTCTTTCCCCCTCCCTTCCATCCTCTGCCCCTTCCCTCTCTGACTTAGAGGGTGTTCCATGATGCCGGCGAACAGGAATGCTGAGGAGAGGCAGTTCCAAGGCCGAGAGGGGGAAACAGGAGGGAGTGGGTGAGGGGGAGGGTGGGGCAGGTCAAAGGCAGGCTTTGGAGCAGTGGTTCCTGATAACAAAAATCAATGCATACAGTTACACACACATGTGATTTGGTGTGTATGTGTGTGTTTTGTATAAAATGCACACACAGCACATCACATATGTGCTTGGTGGTTTTTAACGCCTGTGGATATACATCATTGTCATTCAGTGCTCTCGACAGCCCTGCGAGGGGGGTGTCGTCATTATCTCCTGAATAGTGGAAACCGAAGTGAAGAGCAATGAGGTGACTGCCAAGGTCACTTGGCTAGCAAGTGCCTGAGGCAGAATTTGGACCCAGGTGTCAGACTTCAAACTCAGTCTTAGCCACTGTGCGGTGTTGTCCCAAGTCCGCACTTTGGCAGGGTGCAGGTGGGGACCCATCTGAACTTCTGGAGGTCGCCACGTACTCTCTCCTGCAAATATCCACACAAGCATTTTTAAATGAGCCCAGGCTCAGGCTGTGCACGTGGATGGCCATAGGTGAGTATTTACTATGTTCTGGGCATAGTACTAAGACTATCTGTGAATTATCTCATCTCCTCCTCGTAATTCCATGAGTCAGGCATTATCCCCTCATTGTACAGATGAGTACACTGAGGTTTAGGGAGGTCAAGTCACTTTCTCAAGCTCAAGCAGCTAGTAAGCCCCAGGGATGGACTAAACCCAGGTCTGCTGACCGGAAGCCCACACCCTGTGTGTTCCACAGCCACCCAGCGGAACACTGGATGGTGCCCTTGAACCTGAGCCGACTGAAGGACAAAAGCAGAGGTGTGGGGGATGGTTTCTAATGGGCACTCCTTGGACATTTTGACCCTAGCCCAGGCCAGATGGAGTCTGCTGCTTGGTGTTGCGGGCTCTCTGTCCATCCAGCAGAGTCCTCCCCATCTTTGAGAGCAGGAAGGGAGCGGGGGAAAGGACGGAAAGGGCTGGGAGACCTGAAGGCAGAGCTGTGCATGGAAGGTGTGTTCTGGGAAACTAGAAGACATTCTCAGAGGAAGGAGAACACCCTGCCAGAGGGAGGAAGAGCAGACTCCTGGGAAAGAGGCGTGTCTGGGGGGAGTGTTTTGAGGAGTGGCCTCTCGCAGGGTAGGGTTGGGGCACTGGTTTTGCAGTCTGTTTTGTCTCTTTGCTTCTCCAGGGACTGTCAGTTGTGGGATCACAGAACAGGGCGTTAGAGACCTGCAGAAGTGGGGGAGAGGCGGGGGGCCGTAGAGCAGGGGCCTCAGCAGAGCCAGAGCCTGACGCAGAGGGTCCTGGGCTGTCCTCCCGTGCCAGCGGCCCTGCCCTCTGGGGTGGTTCTCATGCTCTGTTGTCATGTTCGTGGCCCTGCCCCCCACACCCCACCTCGTCCACCTGCTCCCCTCTCTTCTGCATTCCATGTGTCCGGTGCGGCCCGCTCAGATGTCTATCCTGACACATGACCCCAGCAGGACTCCCTGGCTTGGCCGTTTCGAGGCATCCACATTAAAGTGGCAGTGTCAGGATGCACAGGCCACTCTTTTGTTGCCAGGCGTGTATGCCATGGACACCCCAAGATGCCACTTACATGCGTTACTTGGTAATAAAATAGCTGAAGTTTAAGGGTTTATTTTTCACCTGGATCCAAATGTTGCTGTCTCAAAAAAAGTCCCAGAGGGTCTGTTGGGTTCTGAATGAGTCTCAGCTCCTGGGTCCCAGCGAGGTAAAAGGGCCCTGGCAGGGTGCTGTGGTTGATTTCAGATTCATCAAGGTCAGGAGTTGAAGGTCCTAAGAGCTGCATCTGTCCAGCTTGACTCCCCGGTGAAGGAGCATCCCCAACCTGATCCCATTCCCAGATACCGAGGGGCCTCAAGCAAGTCCCCTTGCCCAGCTGAGCCAAGCAAGCTCCTCACTGGGAAAATGGGGATGACAGTTCTGATCCATTGGCTGTGCACCTGGGTGACAATAATAGCAACAGGTTATCGGGACTCAAAGAGGTCCTATGGGTGCCAGCACTGAAGTGTGCATGCCCCTGTGTGTGTGGCGGTGGGGGCGCAGAGCAGTTACGGGGGGTTTTGGTGTGCAGTGATCCATTTCCTGCACCTGGGGAATAGTAATGGCTCCTATTTATTGAGCACGGACTATGAGCCAGGCTCTGCTCTACAGGTCCAAACTTCTTGAAGTCTTATATCAAACCCTTTGAAGTAGGTGTCCCCATTTTACAGATGCGGACGCTGAGACATAAGGAGATTAAGTGACTCATAAGTGGTAGAGCTAGGATTTGATTTCAGGAAGTTGAGCCCCACTCTTAACAGCAACATGGGCCGAAGCGGTGAGTTGGTTCTTGGCGCCGAGGAGAAGCCAGGGTGTGGTCTTTCGCTGTGAGAGAGCCTTGGTGGGTGCCCAGGAAACTGGAGGATGGGTCAGGAATGAGGGTCACCTTGCCACCAGCATGAGAATCTGTAGGACAGGCTTTCTCTCAGGGGGACTGCTGATATTTGGGGCTGGGTAGTTCTTCACTGGGGGAGCTGTCCTCCACATGGTGGGATATTTCTATCAGCATCCCTGGCCCAGTAGCACCCCACCCCCTTGCAGAAGTAAAATGTCCCTGGGTGAGGGGAGGGGAGTGAAATTAGCCCTGGCTGAGGACCACTGCTGTAATGCTAGCAAACGCTTCCCTCTGCCCCTGCCCCCCATCTCTTCCTTACCTACCGGTTACAGATTCCTGTGCAATTAGCTGCCTCCAACTGCAGAAAAAGCTGGTTTTTCCAGCCCTTGGGGATGCATGTGGGTGGGGCCTTTGTGCATCCCAGCTTCCTGGCAAAAGCAGAGGTGGGGGCTGGTAGGGGCACGAAGGTGAGGCCTGGCCAATGGGGGCCGGCCAGCAGCTGCTTTCCAAGCCTTCAAGGCCTTTTTATCCTGTCCCATTAACAAGATACGCCGCACTTCTGTTATTCCATTTCCACAAAGAATCAATTGAAGAGATCAAAAATATGTCATCTGGAGAGTTTAAAATTAGATTCTTACAAAATACGACATGGAAGGGAGAGGAAGAAAATAGAAACCGGGAGCCCATGACTTGCACACGTCCTACACTTGTTGCTGGGAGCCGAGCACTGTGGCTTCCGGAGGGGGAGGCATCCAGGGTGCCAGCCCCTGGGGGTGCACGGGGAGCCGAGAGCAGCACCCCGCCCTGGGACTCCTCTAGTGCCCCCCACCCAGCCTCCTAGTCCCTCCCTTTCCCTTTCTTTGGTAATGTGCTTTCATTGTATAAATATATCCTAATTATAGAAAACTTGGAAAATCAGACTATTTTAAAGGACAATTCTAAAAAAAATAATCCTCTGTAATATAGCCACTCCAAAAGAACCACTGATGAGACACCCCATATACTTACACATTGAGTTTATCCGAATTGGATCATACTGTAGAGCCGGCTTTGTAACTGCATTTCCCCCTACCCCGCTTCCTTTGTCCTGGCCCGGTGGGGGAATGCAGCCTTCCTGGAGTCCTTCCTGCCCCTCATCTTCTCAGCCAGGAACGCTGCATGGGTGTCCAGGTGCTTGGTGTTGTGGGGGCAGACAGGGATGCAGACAGACCCCCCATCCCCTCCCTTTGAGTGCTCAGAAGCTTTAAAGGGACATGGGACCACTGATAGCCTGAGAGTTGTCACGAGGCAGCATCTTACCTGTGAAGACTTCCTGGAAGGAACCAAGCTGGCCTTCAAATTATCAATCTGATTTGGCTGGAAGGTGGGGCAAGGAAAGGGCGTTCCAGGGAGGGGCACAGTGTGAGCCAAAGCTGGGAGGAGGGGCCGCCCAGGTGTATTTTGGGGGATCTTGAGAAGTGAGGCTTGGCGCCTGCATGAGACAAACACTTGATCCTGCCAAGCACATAGAGGATGAACAGTTGTTGGAAAGATGGATTTAAAGCCGGCGCTGGGAGGAATTAGATTTTCATGGAGGCACTGGGAAGCTGTAGAAAGCCTTGATCAGGGACGTGGTGTGGAGCTGGTCAAGGTGGACTGAAGTGGGAAGGCCTTCATCCAGTTCCCAGATAGGGCCCACCATGCGCCTCCGGGGTGCCTGGAGCTGCAGACGCGTGCTGGGCGGTGCCATTTCCGAGTCTCGCGCTGGCTGCCGTGGCTCTCCCGGTGCCCCAGCCCACCCCGGCTCCTCTGCCCTGCATGCAGGGTCACATGCCTCTTCTGCCTCCCCAAACCTCTCGGTCTCCTGACATCTTCCCCTTCTTGTTCTCGTGCACAGTGAGGGCCTGTGCAGTCACATGGGGTCCGGTGCTTGGAAAGGGCCCACACTTGGTTTAATATTCTGCTGTCACCATCATGAAATTTCTGACAATTCTGAACAAGGAGCCTGCATTTTCATTTTGCCTGGGGCCATACCTGTCGTGTGGCTGGTCCCACACACAGCAGAAGGCCTCACTTCTCATCTTACTGAGGTCTTCGTGGGGGCCCCTTGTACCTCAGACACCTGCCAGATTTCCATCTGCCCCTCTCCCTCTGAGGCCGCGCTTCTCCCTGGCTCTCAGGTCTGTTTCCACTTGGGCTCTTCCCCAGTGACCGTGTGTGTCTCTCTCTGCACCTCCCTCCCTCTCCCCTGCTCCTTCACTGCAGCCCATGCCTAGGCTTTGTTACTTTGATTCTTCAAAAGCAAATGAAAAAAAATCACTGTCTTGCACACCTGCCCGTCCGTCCCTCCCCTCCCCTCCCCTCCCCTCCGCCCACGCTCTCTCCTCCCTCCACTTCCTTAGAACATCTCTGCTTTCTTCATCCGTGTGCCCCGCAGTCTTGTTTCTGAGCGTCCCACTGGAGACCCTCTGCACAGGAGGTCCATGCACCTGGCCAGGGGCCTTTGCCTAGCTCACCCTGCTTACCCTCCATGGCATCACCTCAGTTGGGCCTTCTTGTCCTGGTCCTCACCCTCCGCCCCTGTGCTCTCCTGCCTGTCTTCTTTCCATCTCTTCTTCATGTCATAGCTGTGGTGAAATCCGAAGGGCCTGTTCCAGCCATGCCTGTGGCTTCTGGCAGCCCAGAGGTGACCCTGCGAAGATGACCCGATGGTCCAGCATGGCGGGGGGATGGAGGGGTGGGCATCTGAACAAATACAGAGGAGATGGGACCAGCCAGGGGAGAGTCCAAGGGGTGGTGACTAATGATGATTCGGCCCACGGGGATCCCGGCCAGGGGATCGGGAAAGCAGGGGCAGGGGTGTGCTGCACCAACCACGGCAGCGTTCTGCTGCCCGCGTTCACGCCATTGTTCATTCCCCAAATAGTCACTGAGCACCTACCGGGCCAGGCACTGGGGGCCACCGTATAATGTGTTAATTATACTGGGCCATGTGGTCACCCTGCAGGGGTGACAGAGGCATTGGGAAAACAGTGGGGGAACAAAGCACACACATTTCCATCTCTCCCCAGTGCGGCCTCTTGTAGGAGAGACTAGTAAGTAAATGAAGAAAGAAACTAAACAAACTGAACAAATTGACATAGGTTTTGATAAGGTTTCTGATGGAAATAAATGGGGTGCTAGAGGAGAGACTGCCAGTGAGGGCTGAGGGATGGCAGGTAGAGCGGAGGAGAGGGTACCAGGCAGAGCAGAGGGGAGAGGGTGCCGGTCAGAGGCACACCCGGCACTCGGCGTTGGGCCAGGAACATGGTGGCCTTTCCCAGGCACTGAAGGAAGTCCCTGCTTGCCCAGGCTCAGCCATTGCTGGTGGCTGGAAGCACCTTGACTCCTGCTGATGTTGACAGCTCCGTCCCTTTTCTCCTTTGTCATGTGTAGCAGCGACCTTATGGTCATCATGTCACAAGTCCTTGGTCCCTGGTGTCTCACGCAGAGCCCATCACTCTGGTCACTGCTCATTTCTCCCTGTCTTGCTGTGACCCTTTACGCTTCTGTCCCACAGGACACAGCAAGGAGCCCAGGCTCCAGATTTGCAGGGATCTCAGATATGGGACAGGGGGGGAGCAGTGGGGGACTGGGGCTGGGTTTCGTTACCTGGCACGTTCACTGACCAGTGCCCAAGAGGCAGAGGGTCCAAAAGCTGGTTCAGGGTGAGGTGTCCCCACCTCCTACTGCTGGCCGAAGGTGATAGCAAGCTGGAATCCAAGAATCTAGCATCAAGGCTTCCAGCTTATAAAATGCTTCATGTCCGGCATGGGGGGGTGGAGCAAAAATGCAATGTAGGGGTGAGGTGTGGGGAGCAGGGTCCGTACTTCTGGGGAAGAAGACTGAGCACAGGTTAATAAGGCAGAATAAGCAGGGCCAAAGGCCAGGTGCGTGCACGGGGAACTGGGGCGGGGCAGCCCTGCGGGCGTGTGTGGACCCTGAGAGCTGACACTCATGCCGGTACCAGCCTGCCAACCCTCAGACAGCAGGCGCGGTGCTGGCTCTGAAGCCCGCCTGCTCCTTGTCCCACCGGCCTCGGTGGAGTCTCTCTGCTGCTGTGAGTGTGTCTTCCACATATTTCTATTCCTATCTCACAGCCTTCAGACTGTGGCCTGATGGTGAATTCCTTCTCTGTGCTCCAAGCAGGTCTTGGTTTATTTTTCTTCATAAATTTTTTTTGATAGCTACAGGAACAGAATGTAGAGGATTTGTTTTTATAGCATCATCATCATCTTATCAACCGCGAGTCGTATGCTGGTATCATACTAAGCGCCTTTCCTGTATTAACCCTCTGAATCCTCACAAATGTCTTCCAAGGCAGATACTATCATTCTCTCCACTTTGCAGGTGAGGAAACGAGGATGGGAGAGGGGAGGTGGGCTGCCTAGAGTCCCACAGGGAGTCAATGGCAGAGCCATGGTCTGATTCAAATGTGCGAGCGCTCTGCTCAGACCAGCTCCCGTGTGATGCGGGACTCTGGAGAGGGGAGGTCTTGCTGCTTTCCCTGCACAAAGGCTGTTCTTGGCAAAGGGACATCTTAGAGTTATCACCTCCCACTGCAGCTGTGTCCGCCTCTGCTCCTGACCAAGGAAGGACCTACGCCTGGCTTCCCCTCCGCCCACTCCCCCAGCCTCCACACTGGCTCCCTCCCTGCTGAGTTCAGGACAAGCGTGCCAGACGCTCTGGTTAGAGTAGGAAGTCAGAAGCTTCTCTGGCCAATGTCATGGCCAGCCTAGAACAGGACTCCTCTTGCCCCAGCCGCCAGCTTGACTGCCAGCGCTCAGATGTGTGGCACTATAAAAAGCTAAGTATTAAGATGCAAATCGCCCTGATTATTTATGGCCAAGTTAGTAAATAAGCAGGAGAGACAAGGCGGGATGTTGTTTTTATGATCTCTGCAGTCCTCGCAGGAAAATCTACAGTAAGCAGAGTCCAGGTGAGCAGAGCCGGAGCCCACGGTTTGATAAACACAGCCTAATTGCCAGGCACCAGGGACAAACAAGCGAGGGGCTGTGGAAGGGAGTAATGAGAAGCCGGCAGCAGGAGCCAGAGGCGGAGTGGTGGAGGGCAGAGTGGGCAGCTGGATCCTCTCTCGCCCACCTCTCTCTGGCCCAGCCTCTGAGCTGCCTGCTGGGAGCAGGCAGGGACCGACCACACATCACTGCAGTGGGCTCTATGTGTTGCCATGGGTCCTTCTGCCATCAGCTACTAAAGCTGAAAATAATGTCAGAAGGGGACTGGGTGAGGGAGGCTCCGGGGTTGGGGGCCTCGGGGAGGGTGAAGGGATGCTTTCTGCCAGGCATCGGCCTGGTGCTGAGGATGGCATGGCCGGCTGGCTAGTTACCCCTGGCACTTTGCAGCGCTGCTGCACCTCTGCAGTGCCAGCCCAGGGGAAGCCGCGATCAGGGTGGAGTCAAGGAGAGGATGGGGCAGGGGCCAACGGCACTCAAGGGACTAGAGGAAACCAGGAAGCCAGGGCCACAGTCAGAAGTCCTGTTGGGCCTTTGCCCTCCACTCTCCATCCAGGTCGTGTGCTCAAGTATCAAATGGGAGTGGAGAGGAGACCCAGCAGACCCCACAGAAGCCTGAGCATAGCTCGTTGGTTAGAGCCGATCTCCCCAGGAGCAACCAAGGAGCAACAAAGAAAGGCCTCCTCTCTCTCCAGTAGGATAACTGAGTCACAGGTTCTGCTCCTACTCCCGCAATCCCGAAGTGGGATTCGGCTCCATTCACTCCCAACTCCATTCACTTTCCCAGTGACTAGAGCCCGTAGGGGCCGCATTCCCTTTGCTCTTTTATCTCCCCTCTCTCTCACTGTGTTTCATGGGGTCAATTCACAAATAAACACATTTTGCACCCAAATCTTTAATCCTGGTCCTGCTTTTGTAGAACCCCAATCCAGGTGACTGTAGCTGCCAGGTGCTAAACAGTTGGATAGCAACAATAATAATAATAATAATAATAGCTCCTAAGTGTTTACAATGTGCCAAACACTATTCTTCATATTTTACCTATATAAACTCTTTGAATCATCCCAGCCCTCTGTGAGGGAGACGCCGTTCCTAATCCCCCACATAGGCAGGGGAGAACGAGGCGCAGAGCCGTTAAGGAACCTGATCACGGTCACACAGCTAATAAGTAGCAGAGCCAGGATGCAAACCCAAGTACTACTCATGTTAGGCACTGCTTTCTTAATCATCGCACTCAACTGCAGGCCTTATGTTCCCCAAGCCCCTCTTCATTCTCATGAAGGCCTTATGCTTGGACCTTGGGATCTAGAGATGAACTGGACATAGGCCCTGACCTGGGAGAGTTTGACATAGCCAGGCAGAAACATAGAGGAAACAGACAAGTCAGTTCAGTTTGGAGAGATGCGGCCCGAGCAACGAGAGTTTAGAGGTACTGCACTGGAGGAATTAGGACAGACGCTACTAAGGTGCCCCTCGAACACTGTCTTGGAGCAGAAATGGACTGGAAGATGGGTGGCGGGGCGGGAAGAGAGCAGGCAGGGGGGACAGTGAGTGTGAAGGGGCTGGAGCGTGTGCACGCTATTCAGGGAATCTCTTGAGATCGATCCCATATGGCTGGAGAGCTGGGGGTGAGTTGGATTTTTGCTGGTTTGTTTGTTGTTCTTGCTGTTTGGGGTGGGGGCTGATGACTGATGGGAGAAGAGGCAGAGGCAGGATCCTGAAGGGTCTTGTCACCGTGCCGTGGGGAGGGAGAGCTCCCGAGGGACTCCGCCTGTGTTTACAGAGCTTCTTTTCCTTAGCAGGTGTTGGATGCATGGGTGCTCATTATATTCTTCTCTAGCCTTTCTTGTGTTTCTGAAAGATTCTTATTTTAAAAAATGATTTAGAAAAATGAAAGCAGTTAGGAGGTAAACAAACCCACACAGACAAACCAGAATCATCACCCTCTCCCTACAGACACTCTGGCCCTGGGAAGGTGTCCCCACGTCCCACGAGCTTTCTTGGCACCGAGGCACACAATCTGAGTCAGCTGTGAGCTTCAGGGACGTTTGGCAACTACCTTTGCAGTTTGGGTCTGGGACCCAAGGACAGAAGTTGGCTCTCGTCTGTCTTCAATGCTCCTCCTCCAGATGGAGCCTGAGGGGCCTTTTGGGTTGGGTCTTGGTTACACCAGTCATCAGTTGACCAGTGTGCCATCTCTGTTCCCATACAAGACATTAATATTTATAGCACTAAATGCAACGTGGCCTGTTAGATTGGATCTTGGAAGAGAAAAAGGACATTTGTGGAAAAACGGATTAAATCTGAATAAAGGCCATAATTTAGTTAATAGCAAAATGCCAATGTTCATCTCTTCATTCTGACCAGTTACCATGGCTATGGAAGATGTTCACACCAGGTGAAATTGGTTGAAAGGTACATGGGAGCTCCTTGTAGTAACTCTGCCACTTTTCTATCCGTCTCGAATTATTCCAACGTAAGGAATTTATTAACCAATGATGGTAGACAGGGCAGGACTGAGGACTGGGCTCTGTCACAAGGCCAGCTGACATCTGAGCGTGGTTGCTGAGCCAGTGAAGGGTCTGTCTCACTGTGATAATGACTAAGTCCACCTTTCCTCTTCTCGTGCATTCGTAAACGCCTTGCTGAAGCCTGCGTGTCCATCCCTGTCACATTTCCCTGATCTTTCCACCACCCGCTAACTCTTTTCAAAAGGGAATGAAGGTGATGATAATTCACTTTGCACAGAGCGTCCCTTTTTGATCAGAAGATTACCAGAGGTTTTCTTGAAATGGTATGCTTTCTGACTACATTTGAAGAAGCTCATCTACCAAAGTTGTATTTTTATTTATTCTTTTGGAAATCTCTAGAGCAATGCAGACCTCTTTCCCCCCCCCGAAGACGGAAGACAGGATGAGGGCTTCAGGTGGCAGAGCCCGGCAATGAAAGTGGAGCCACATTGAACCTACACGTGCCACTAAATTTCAGTCTTCCTTGGGGATTCCTTGTCTCCACTTTGCTTGGAGGGACCCAAGAAAGAGGACTGATGAGGAGTCAGGATCCATGGAAGTGTCCCATTGTGACCTAGACATAGTGGGGACCTTTTGGTCTTTCCTAGACAGGCGACATGGCCAACTGTCCCCCACATACGTCATTCTAATTGTCCCTGCTGATTAATGAGGTCATTTAAGGTATCAATTATTATCCTGCCAAGAGAATGAATGTCATGCTGAAACAAATGCCCATGAACTTGCTTATTCTATTAAAAAAAAAAACACAAAGTAATGAGAGATGATTAATGGTGTGTGCCCTGAGAGAGAAGCAACAGGAAGGGGTGGGCAGGAGAGAAAGGTAGAAATTAGCATTTTCTGATTAGGGGGCAAAAGAGGCTTTGGTTTAAAAGCAGATTTTTTTAATTGATCCTCTTCCTTTCAACACTAAGGTCTAGGCTCTGTCTCCACTTCCTTCCTTCTTATTAACAGCTCAACTCACTGTAACCCAGTGTCAGTCTTACCACTCCACCAGTCTGCTCAGGAAAAAGCCACCACTGGTCCCCTAATTGCCACACCCGTTCACCTTCTTATCCTGCTTACCAGTTCCTTTGAAAGTGTTTGCTGCTGTTGAGTTGACCTCATTCTTCTTGAAACACTTTCTCTTTCTAGCTTCTTTGATACCAACTCCTCACTCATTCATTCTATTTCACATGTATTTAGTCAGGCATTGTGCTGGGCACTGAATATATGAGGTCTGTCTGGAAAAAGTCCAGCCATTGTCAATATAACAAGAATGGTTTGCACGACATTGATGCAACCTGGCAGCCAAGGAGAGTGGACAGGACTGTCCATGCGTGAACAATGATGACTTCATTGTCCTCGTCAGTGGGGGCAGCAGACACCATTGAGTGACCATGCGTACTGTGTGGCCGTCACATTGAAAATGACTGAGTGACTAGAGCAATGAATCAGCATCAAATTTTGCATTAAGTTTGAACATTCCTCTGTGGAAACTATTCAGATGATTCAGAAGGCTGCAGACATGGGCACCTGGTGACTGGCAGCTTCATCACGATGACGTACCTGCTAATGCATCACACCTCATGTCCTATGCAGAGTTTTGTGGCAAAACATCAAATCACCCTGGTGACTCAGCCTCCCTACAGCCTAGATTTGATGCCCTATGACTTTTCCCTTTTTCCAAAACTAAAATCCCCTTTGAAAGGGAAGAGATTTCAGGCTGTCGATGAGATTCAGGACAATATGACAGGGCAGCAGATGGTGATTGGCAGAACTGTGTGAGGTCCCAAGTGCCTACTTTGAAGGGGACTGAGGTGTCCTTGCCCTACGGACAGTGTTTCTTGTATCCTGTATCTTCTTCAATAAATGTCTCTTTTTCATAGTACATGGCTGTAAAGGTAACCAAGATGGACAAAGCCCTTGCTCTAAATGGAGCTTACAGTCAAGCAGAAGGAGATAGGCAATTAACAAATAAGAACATAAAAACAAGCCATTCGGTGTTATAGGAAATAGAGCTGAGTGGCCGATGGGGTGCGAGGACAGGGTGTGATCGTATGGGAGCTGTGATCAGCGGGAACCTCCCTGTGGGCTGGACACCTCCATCGCTTCCACGTCAGTTCCTTGAAACTTGCTGTTTCAAGGAGGCTTCCATGTCTTCCTTTGCGTCACCTCACAGAATGGCATGGACCTGAGCAGGATTTGCGGGGATTGAGGGATTGAGCTGCATCAGTCCCTGCTTTGCAGAGTGTAGCATTAAAGGTGACTGAGAAGATGGCACCCAAGGGGCAAACCCCAGTTCTAAATTCAAGCTGACAGTTGTCTGATTCTCAGGCTTCAGACAGAGAGACAGAATTCAGGAATAAGACGACAAATCCTGGGCCATCGACTGTGGTTGATTGACACCCCTCAGAGCTGTGCAACGTGGTGGCCCTAAACACTCCTGGAAGCCAGGCCAGAGTCAGAGATTCAGACACTGGGAAATGAGCCTGAGAGACTCCCCAACCCCCTGCAGAAAATTCCAGGTGACCAAACTGCCTCACTGCCCCTGTGGCCCCTTCCTGTCAGGTCCCCAGGTGAGGGTGCAGAGAAGGGCCCTTTACTGTCACCTACACATATCACTTGTTTGGATGTGATCATTCAGGTTGACCCTCTGCTGCTTACCACCACTGCCACTCGTCATAGGTGACCTGGCCTCTGGGGTCCTGCTTCACGCTGCACAGTTATGGGCCCCGCTGGCCCTGTTTCCACAGCCCAGCCTGGCCCTGGAAACCCAGCCTGAGCTGAACCCATCAGTTCTTTTGCTCAGAGGGGAATCTACACATTGCCTCCCTGAGACCATGGTTCTGGGAGCTTCTGCTCATCCTGGTTCCCTGGAGCATGGGAAAACTGTGGACATGTTGCTCCGTGTGTCCTGGGCCTGGCTCTGCCCTCCAACTGTGTCCAGAGCCAGTACCATGTTGTTCCCAAGGGTAGGGCCTGCGCTCCTCTGCTTCATATCCAGCACCTCCTGCAGGCAGGTGTGCAGCTGCTGATCATGATGTAGTTGTCATCCTCCTGGGCACAGGCGCTTCACACTATAAAGTGCTGATTCTGATGTGGAGACCCAAACTCTTCAGACCAGGTACCAGGCTTGGAGCAGGCTCTGGTGGCCAACAGGAAGGGGATCAAGGTGCAGGAGCAGGTAGGGGTAGGCCACCCCATTCTCTTGGCACAGCCTCCCCACACTCTTGAAGACACTGTCAGCATCTTGAGGCTCCCAGAGCTCTCAGGGGCTCCACCGCCCCCTTGCCAGGGTAGCCTCAACAGCTGTCAGAGGCTCGGTGGGCACAAGTCCTCAGGATACGGAATCTCCAGGGAGAGACACCATTGGCTACTCGCTCACTTTTGGACAACTGTTATTGTTTGTTTTCCCAGCATGAGAAGAACAGAAAATGGAAAGTTCTTCCAGGTAGTGCCAATCCTAGAATGGCAGCGTCTAAGGGTCCCGGTAGGTCCCAGCTGCTCCATGGAGACCCTTGTGGTGGTTCAGGCTTTCAGGACAAACTTGAAGGAAGGTGAATGGCTCTAATTCCCAAACGCAGGATGTCACTGGCCTGATTTGGGGGAAGTAGGTTCAGAGGCAGAAGTCTTCTGGAACACGATGGACTCTCTTCCTCAAAGTTCCCCTCCCCGGTTCCATCCCACCAACCCTCAGCCTCCGTCATAGAAGACTGGACTAGGTTAGGGTTTTCCAGGACCCGGTGGAAGCAAATCAAGTCTGCATCTGCTAGAAGGCTGAGCAGCCTCCAAAACAATTCCCCTCTCTTGGGGAGACTGGTAATTAAGCAGTCATGGCAAACACATGGAAGATGAACAGCTGGTTGCTTCCATTTGTCCTCCTGTCATTGGTTAGAGAACAATTTCATAAATTACATGTAAAGTTGGATTGTGTCTTTCCTCTGCTCATGCCATCCCCTTTGCTTGGAATGACCTCCCTGTCTTCCCACTACCTTCTGCGCCCTGTGGATGATTGGCTAACGGTTTATCCTTTAAGATCAGCCCAGGCTGGTGTGTCAAATTTCCTGGGCAGATCAACATCGCTGCACGTATCGCATCATCATTGTGTCTTTAGCAACAATAAAATTAGTTCTCAACCTCTACTGTGTGCCTGGCACCATCCTCCAAGGCTGGGCCTATCCCAGGGAACCAAAGGGATGAAAATCCTGCCCTCGTGGAATTCACATACCTGTGCGGGTAGGTAGACTTAGTAAATACCGGTTAATCAGATACGTAGTATACTAGATGGTGGCGAGTGTTCTAGAGGAAATGCAAGACAGAGAGGTCAGGAGCCAGGCAGTGAGGCCAGCGTGGGAAGGGGGTTGCAACTTTACGTACAGTGGTTGTTGGGGTCCTCGGTGTAAAGGCGGTGTGAAAGCCTGAAGATGAGGGGTCAGTCATGCACTTGTGGGGGAAGAGATGGGATAGCCGGGGAAACTGAGGGAAGGCAAGTGCAGAGGCCCTGTGTCAGGACTTGCCAGACGTGTTCAAGGGACATCACGGGGCCATTGTGGCTGGCGGGAGTGAGCTGGGGGAGACTGATGGGTGACGGGGGGCGGGGGGAGTGGGAGTGCGCAGTGGTAGCGGAGGATTGCCCAGGGCATTTAGGTCATTATGAGGAGGTTAGCTTTGCCTTAAATCAAGTGGGATGACTTTAGAAGGCTTCTCAGCAGAGAAGTGACATAATCTGGCTTAAATCAATCCTGCCAGCTGCTGTGTTGAGAACAGTCTGTAGGAAGACAAGGGGGAAGAAGGGAGACCAGTTAGGAGGTTAGTGCAATAACTAAGTCAAGAGGTGGAGACGGCCTGAACCAGGAAGGTGATGATGAGCGTGATGAGGGATGGCCGAACCCAGAGAAATTAATGTAAATGCCTCCTTTCGAGGTTGAGCTCCTTGGGGGCCAGGTCCTTGTCTTACAAATTTTTGTCCTCAGCACCAAGCATAGTACATGACATTTAATAGGGCACACGATTAGTATTTGTTGAATGAATGATAGATGAGAAATAATGTTTAAATGTTGATACTACAAATAAGTCAGCCTCTGGTCTCATTTTTGAACTTATCAGATGATCGAGCAAATCCTAGGTGATACCCACTCAGATGCCTCACTCTGGTGTCAGAAAGGATGCTGCTCACAGGTGTGCTGAGTCAAGGGGTGTGGAGCCTGTCGGCTTCACCGTGTCTTCCCTGCTGCTGCACTTCTCAGAGCCTTCCCCACACTCACTCGCAGGTTCCCACCATTTCTTAGTCTCAGGTGCCAGTAAGAGCTTCAGTAATTTTTGCATGATGCTCTGTGGGTAAGAGAAGGACCGATCAGCTCCGTCGTTGGAGTAGTAAGGTCTGACTAGCTGAGTACGTATTTATACCTTAGCAACATGGTAGCTGTTTGAAAAGACAATGACCATCAATTGAAAGAAAAAAATCATTTTTGTTTTATCGTTAAATAACCACAGTTACTTACTAGTGGAATGTGTGTACGTGCTGGCCTCCACACGGCTTTCAAACTTTGGAATCAGATCAGACACCACCACCCGCAAAGCTTGTTCCACACTGATTTTCACACGATGCCACTTTATTATTATTTTATTATTTATTTAATTTTTTAGAGAGAGGAGAAGGGAGGGAGAAAGAGAGGGAGAGAAACATCAGTATGAGAGAGAAATATTGACTGGTTGCCTTCTGTATACACCCTGACTGGGGATGGAACCCGCAACCCAGGCATGTGCCCTAATGGGGTATTGAACTGGTGACCTTTCAGTGGGCGGGACGACACCCAACTGGCTGAGCCTCACTGATCAGGGCACACGGTGCCATTTTATATCAATCACACCAGCCAGCAAACCCCCAACTCTGTAAAGCTACGATGCCATCTAATGAACGTAGCTTCACGCTGACACTCGACTACCTTGACCTCATACTTTGTGTGTCCAACAGAGGCTGACCATCCCAGTCTCCCTTGACCATTTGAAATATCCCTCAGTGCTCTTATAAGTTCCTTGTAGCACCCTAGGGTACCATGATACACAGATTGGGAACTAGGGTACCATTTTGTATGTAGCATTTCCCAAAATTATGTGTGCGTGTTCTCAGGAAGATCTACTAACATAACACTGAATGGGGTCCTCTGGACCCTGTTTGGATAGAGCATGAGGAGAGAACAACTAGGTGATGTGGACACCGGCTAGCAGTGTCCGAGTCATTATGGATGAAATAAAAACATACACACGAACTACCGAGTCTGGTGAAGGAAAAAGGAGGACAGCGTGACTTTTCTCTGAAGGGAAGCAAAAGCCAAGGCATCAGCCACGACAGGCCTTTATTCTATATCTCCTCCCATTACAAGATGGTCCTCACTCACTATGCCCCAGTTACAACAAAAGGAGCCAATGCCCCTAATCACATCACAGAAGAAGGATATTAGCAAATGAAAAGGCAAAAGTGGTTGAGCCGGTTACAGTGGTCCCTGCAAGGTTTAGCATGGATTTTAGGAAGTTACAACAAGCATTTGCAGGGTGAGGGAGTTTTTAGCAAGAAGCAAAACAGCTTAGGTATATTGCAAATCTGATTACCCACGAGAGAACCTATCTGTGGGCGTGGGTCCTGTGCATCTCCGAGTGGGAGCCGGGCCCATGCCACACAGAGGTGTGGTCTGCCACACCCAGGACTCCTGGCTGCAGTTTGTGGGAAACACTCCCGGGTGGTGACAGAGTGGCTGTGGTAGAGGATTTGCATTGGGAGCATGGAGCTCTGCTTCTCTATTTTTAGACCTCAGCAGGCGGGTCTGCTTTGACTTCAGACCTTGCTTCTGGAGCCCACATGCATCCTAGAAAGTATATGTGAAGCTCTTGGGGCCGCACAAGAACCATCTCGATGAGCCTCAGGGCTCTGGAGACCAGGAATGTCATTCATCTCATGCCCAAGGTAGCACCTGCGTCAGCTCCGTGACCTGCCTTCTCTGGGCCTTCCATTTCCCAGAGAGTGTTGTACAGAACCCCAGCCCACAGGATGCTCTAAGAAGAGGAGTTTATGGGACATAGATGTCCTTAAAATCACAGAAAGCTCCATGTTTCTGAGTTCCCCAGTTTCAGAAGCTCTTGACAAAATACAAATGGGAATTACCAGAGAGCCAGAGAGAATATGTGTTTGTAGGGTGTATGTGTGTTTCTGTGTATTATGTGTGATTATGACTAATGCCCATCAATTACCTGCAAATTACTAGATGTTGCCTGTAATGATAGTTCTGTTTTGAGCTTAATGGTTTATGTATCTAACTAGTGGCTGCTGTCTGGAGTAGGGCTGCTGGCAAATCAAAACACTATTTGCCAAGCCTGTCAGTATGACAAATGTTGCTTACATTGACTCTTTTATTTCCAAGGTCAATTGACATGTCTTTTTAAATATCACTGTTTGATGTGCTAAGAGCCTTAAATGAGAGCCATTCAATAAAGGTCCAATTTGCTATATTACTGTTTATTCCTGGGTAATTCTATATTAGGTGGGCTCTTTAAGATTGCAAGGAAGAAAATGCATGGATTACTCTCAGAAATGGGGATTTATCACAAGGATTTCCAGATCGTGGGGCAGCACCGGAACCATCCCTTAAGCCTTTTTGGTTACCGCAGGTTGCAGGGCTTCTGAGACTGGGAGCGTCAGCAGCCTCGTGGCCAACACGGCAAGAGCCTGAGCTCTGTGACCTGCCTTCTCTGGGCCTGTTATTTTCCGGAGAAGGTTCCCTGGGACCCCAGCCCATACACTGCTCTAAAAATAAAAGGATCTGTGACGAAATGGGTTGGGGAGCTGTTACACAATCTATTCCTGCGTTGGGAATTTACTGGCTTATTAAAAGCCCCCGTAAGCACTTTATTTTTTATTTTCTGAAAATTTCTTTCTCAACCTTGTTTAACACAGCATTTCTCAATTCTGTTTAACCACAAACACCCTAGAACATCCTTTGGGTGATAATCTAGTACTTGCACTTTCCAGAAGAATCTGGTTGTGTTCATTTGCCACCCCTGTGGTGGGCTCCCCACAGCCACCCCCAGGTTCAGTGATTCGCTAGGAGGATTCACAGGATTCCTCATTGGTCACACTCGTGGCTATGGTTTCTTACAGTGAGAGGGTACAGAGCAAAACCACAAAGGCAACCGTGCATGGGATGAAGTGTGGGCAAACCAGGCACACGCTTCCAGTGGAGTCACAGGACGTGCTGTTCCCCCAGAAGAAGCCCAGTTACAACTCAGTGCCCAGAGCTGTACCTGGGGGCAGGTTACACTGCCCTCTGCCTGCCATGCGCCCAAAGGGAAAGCAGGTGTTCTGTGGAAACCAGTATGTTTGTGCAAATAAATACTTTAGACTGCTCTTCTTGGTTCTGAGAATGGTGGGCTCCCTCCTGAAATTTACCTTCCCAGATGCCAGCCAGGGTCCAACTCATAAACCGGTCTTTCGAAGGACAACAGTCAGGCCTTTTCTGTCCACTCTCTAAGAGTTGAATATTCATTCATTTGTTCATTCTCTAATTGCCTTAATCTCTGTGGGCTGCTGTAACAAAAATTCTACGGACTGGGTGGCTTATCCACAGTGGAGATTTATTCCCCATGGTTCCGGAGGCTCAGAGTCCAGGATTGGGGTGCCAGCATGGTGAGGATCTGGCGAGAGCCGTCTTCTGGGGTTCCGGGTCGCCGACTGCCAGCTTTGTGCCCTCCCATGGTGGATTGCAGCGAGCGGAAGCAAGCTCTCTGGCAGCACTTAGCAGGGGCAGCAGTCCCACTCCGGAGGCTCCGCCGCACAGCCACGGCTTCCATGGAGCATTCAGTCGAGCTTCATTACATAATCACAAAACTAATAACAATATTTACGCCAGTACACACCTAATTAGGAACCAGGATGAATGCGAACAAAGAAAAAAAGGGATGTTAGTCAGGATGGGCCGTGTTATGCTGTATGTATTAATCATGTTTTTGTTTTCTATAGTTGCTGATGCTTTGACATCTTGGAACCTTGCTGAACTGGGAGACACGGCCCCCTCCCAGGGTTAGCGGATTCCCAGAAATAAAACTACTCTCCTGGGAGTGAGCCTTTCATATGCAAACCAACTGATCCAGAGCTCACCAACCTCCTTTATTGATCTTTACTTATTAAATTACTATGCCCTTGCCCTAATCACCCCAGGGCTGGGGAGTCAGACAATGCAGGGCAGTTTCTGCACCCGGGAGCTCTATGAAATTATTCACCGGCTAATGCTTAACTCGTCTTGCCTCTGCCTTTTCTTCTCCTGTGAAATCCCAGTAAAGGCTCTTACCCATATTTTTCTCCTGCTCTTTCCAGCTTCTGAATTACCCTGGTCCTTACCCACGTGGCTCAGGGTGTCGAGGCCTGTCCCTCCGGCTGGGAACTGCAAGTAACAGTCCTCCCAATGGTCATTGTCTTCTCAGCTGTGGGCCTCGCCATAAAATCTATGTTTTAAAACACTGGGGTAACGAACTATAGAAATGATCCCTGAAAGTATAGTCTTATATTTGAAATCTTGAAAAGCAGGGACCTACATCCAAAATTGCTCTATCCAGCAAAGCTGTCATTTAGAATGGATGGACAGATAAAGCGCTTCTCAGATAAGGTCAAGTTGAAGGAGTTCATCATCACCCAGCTTTTATTATATGAAATGTTAAAGGGACTTATCTAAGAAAAAGAAGATAAAAATATGACAGTGAAAAGACAGCAAACTCACAGCTATTAAGAACCACACCTAAAACAAAAGCAAACTAAGCCAACAGCTAGAACAGGAACAGAACCACAGAAATGGAGATCATATGGAGGGTTAGCAACAGGGGCGGGGGAGGAGGAGAGAGGGGGAAAGGTAAAGAGAATAAGTAGCATAGATGATGGGTAGAAAATAGACAGGGGGAGGGCAAGAATAGTGTGGGAAATGTAGAAGCTAAAGAACTTACAACACATGGACATGAACTAAAGGGGGGAATGTGGGTGGGAGAGGGTGTGCAGGGTGGGGGGGAATGATGGGGGAGAAATGGGACAACTGTAATAGCATAATCAATAAAATATATTAAAAAAAAAAAAACACTGGGGTAACAAATACCCCTCAAATCTCAATGGCTTAACTCACCAAAATTTTATTTCTTGGGATATTACATGTTCGAAAGTGGCTTGCAGAGTCCCCCTGCTAAGTGGAGCCAATCAGGAACCCTGCTAACAGACACCCAGGATCACTGAAGCAGGGGGGAGGGGGAGGGAACGGGCAAAAGGTGCACAGGGGCTGCGGGGCTCCCTCCCAGAAACAGCACACCCCACTGCTCCCCACGTGTCCTGGCAAAGCCAGTGCCCGGCCTCAGCAAGGAGGGGGAGGTGCCGCTCCACCCTGTGTCTGGAAGGAGAGCTGGAGCTACAGGAGCACCAGGCACCCCCACAGGGACCTGCGAGAATGCAAAACGAATAGACTGGTCTGGGCAGTCTGGAACGGATCTTTCTGAAAATACCGTTGAGACGTTTGTGATGTGATTTGAATGATGAGGAGTTAATTAGACAAACAGGTGGAGGGGAAGCGAGAAGGTGGTTCTACAAAGGAAGCAGTATGTGCAAAGACCCTGCGGATGGGGTTGGGGGGTGGCGGATTGGAGAACTGAAGCCAGCAGTGTACCAAGGAGGAGGGTGAGGAAAAAGGTGGGGAAGAGTATTTCGGCAGATATTTTTGGAGTACGTACAGAATAACAGTGATAATAAACAGTGGACTTTTCAAGTCCATTTTATTATCCTTTACAAATTTCACAGGAAATTCACCCGTTATGCCCTGGCTGGTGTGGCTCAGTGGATTGAGCACCGGACTACAAAGCAGAAGGTCACTGGTTCAATTTCCACTCAGGGTACATTCCTGGGTTGCAAGCCAGGTTCCTCAGTGTGGGCAGTGCGAGAGGCAACCACACATTGATATTTCTCTCCATCTCTTTCTCCCTCCCTTCCCCGCTGTCTAAAAATAAATAAATAAAATCTTTAAAAAAAATCACCCCTTATTATGTGTACTCTGGGTTGACCACTGCCCCTGCCTTTGACCAAAGAAGATGAAGGGCAGGAGCCAGGCAGGATATAGGGCAGAGAATTGTGCGGGGCCAGGTCGTCCAGGCTTTGTGGAACTCACTAGGGATTTTGGCCTTGAGCCTAAGAACAGTGGGAAGCCATGGATGGAGTCTGGACTGGGAGAGGGAGAAGTTTGGGGTTCTAGACTTCGCCAGTTCCCCAAACCCTCTGATACTCTAGGCACAGAGGCAGAAACAACGGGAAGGTTCTAGAATAAGCAGGAAACACAATAGCCTTGATAAAGTGGAAGATGAGTATTAGCTCGCACTGTGGCCATGACACCTGTTTGTAAAAGTTGTTCTCTGCACACTTGAAATTCATCTGGGAGATAACCAACAGCAGTGCCAAGCTCTCGCCGTTCTTGCCACCCTTCCATCCCATTTCCCTTTACAAGTCTGGATTCTACTATTGAAGGACCCCTCGCTCTTTTCAGTGTGGTATTTTAGACTGTCGAAGCAGAAGATGGGATGGTCTGAAAGTTTTATTTGCTCATTCCGACAGGCAACACAATAACTCCTCCTGACGTGTGGGTCATCAGTGTGCCTGAAATCGACTCAGTGGTAATGAATGGGTGAGGGAGGAGTCAGATATTCAGATGAAGAGATCAAGGCTTCACACCCCCTCCCACTTTAGTGCCTTTGAGGAAGCCACCATGTTAGAATTTATCTACCAAGCCCAGGACGTAGCAGACCAGTGGTAAATACTGATTAGACAAAACGCCTAGTAAACTGCAATTCCATATATTGTAAGTGATAAAAGTGTAATTGTTGACAGCATACATTAGCTATTCACAGCTTATGTCAATGTAGTACCAAGAAACTTGAGTTTAGAAGTCTAATGGCAGCTCAAAATGTCGTGCAACTAACGAGGGAATAAACTCAACAAGTTCCACTCCATGGGAAGAATGGCATTTCCAGGGGCGACTTCACGGGAGAAGCCTTGGTGAGTGTGAGATTCCTCCACAAAGCTGTGTGAGGTCGAAGGAAAAGACATGCCTCAGACCGAGGGTTTGGGAAGGGCACCCAAGGGAACATTCTGGAGGACCTGGGTGAGAGGCAGAGACAACTGAAGTCAGCTATTATGGGGCCTAGAAAGAAATCAGATCCAGGTAGAGGCCTGGCCCCACTGCGGACAATTTGGTATTTTAATGGCAGGCTGTATCGGGGGCAGCAATCTGTCATCAGCAGACGTGACTATCTAGGGGTGGGGGGAGGTATCTGGTGCATGGCCAAGTCAACAGAAAGCCGAGGTGACAGGTGGCTGGTGATCTTGGGGCTGGGGTTATGCTTCTGGTGGTCAGTCCATTTCCAAGGACCCAGTCAATGCTGTAAGTGTGTATGGTGGGGTGGGGGGCAGTGTAGAGGTTGGAACGAACGGGAGGCAGCTGAAGGGAAGGGCCCAGCAAGGACCAAGTGGGAGGTCAAGGCTCAATCTAGGTAGACTGAGTTTAGGTCAGATCTAATGGAGGACTCAGGTGCTGTCCACTCGAAACAGAGTATAGGTCACATATATAATTTAAAAAAAACTCTTAATTTTGAAATAATTATAGATTCACAGAAAGTTGCAAGAATAGTACACAGAGGTTCATGTCCTCTTCCTAGTTTCCCCCAATGGTTACACCTAATGGCACTCGGGTCCAATATCAAAACCATTAAATTGACGTTGCTGCAATGTGTGTGTGTATGTCCGTGTCATTTTATCACAGGTGTGGATTCACATCCCCACCACTGCCAGCAAGATACAGAACCGTACCGTCACCCCCAGGGTCTCTCTGGTGCCCCTCCCTTATAGTCGCCCCACTTCCCTTCCTCTCACCATGCCTAACCCCTGGCAACCATGAATCCATATTCCATCTCTTTAATGTTATCGTTTCAAAAATGTTATACAAGTGGAATCATCTGGTATGTCATTCTTTTGAGATGAGCTTTATCCACTCCCCATAATGCCCCTGAGATCCATCCAAGTTGTTACGTGTGCCAATCGCCCATTCCTTTTTATTGCTGAGTACTATTCCATGCTATGGCTATCCCAAAGTTTGTTTAGTCATTCACCTATTATTATAGGACATAGTGGTCATTCTGGTTTTTGACTATTACAAAAAGTAAAAAAGCCTGCCATGAACAACCATGACCAGGTTTCTATGTGGATGTGAGTTTTCATTTCTTTGGGATAAATGGCCAGGAGAGTGACTGCTGAGTTGTTGTTAGTATACGTGTAGACTTTTTTTTAAAAGAGACTGCCTATTTTCCCGAGCGTCTGTGCCATTGCACACTCTATCGGCGATGTGTGAGAGACTCGGTTGCCCGCACCATGGCCAGCGCTCGGCGTTGTCACTGTGCTCATTTGACCTCTTCTGACGATGTGTAGTGATGCCTCGTCCTGGTCTTACTCTGCGTTGCCCTAATGGCTGGTGATGTTGAGTGTTTTTCGGGCACTTATTTGTCAACCTTCTATTGTTAGTAAAATGTCGGTTGTCTTTTGCTGATTTTCTAATTGGATTGTTGGATCCTTTCCTCATCATCAATCTTAGGGGACAAATACATTTTTTCACCATTAATTGCATTATTAGCTATAGGATTTTTGTAGGTGCTCTTTATGAAGTTGAAAAAGTTTCTATTCTTAGTTTTCTGAAAGCTTTTTTTACATTATAAAAATTTTATTTATCTTATTTTTTCTTATATTTATTTTTATTTTATCTATTTTACTTTATCTTATCTTATCTTATCTTATCTTTACTGTATTTTTCATTACCATTTAGTCCCCTTTCACCCCCTTCCCCTAGCAATCACCACACTGTTGGGGAGACAGACAGACAGACAGACAGACATCGATTTGTTTCACTTATTTATGTATTCCTTGGTTGAGTCTTGCATGTGCCCCACCCAAGGATCAAACCCACAATCTTGGCGCATGGGGATGACCCTTCAACCCACTTCATCCTTGAGCTACTCAGCCCGGGATGAAAAGTTTCGTGTGTTTTTTTTCTTAATCATGAGAGAATACTGAATTTCACCAAGTGCTTTTTCTACATCAATTGATGTGGTCATGTGATTTCTTTTTACTTTCAGCCTGCTAATATGGTAGATTACATGGATTGGTTTTTAAATGACAAGCCAGCCTTGCATCCTCAGAATAATTCCCACTTGGCCATAGTGTATGTTTTTATATATTGTTAAATACTCATCGCTAATATTTTGTTGAAGATGTTTGTGCTTATATGTGTGTAGGATGTTGGTCTTCAGTTTTCCGGTACAGTCTTTGGTTTCGGTGTTAGGGTAAGAGTGATCTCATAGAAAGTGTTTGGGAAGTGTTCCTCCTCTACTTTGTGGACGAGATTACGTAGAATTGGTGTTAATTCTTTTTTGGTAGAATTCTCCAGTGAAACCATCTGGGCCTGCGTATTTTGAGGGGCGGGAGGGAGGACATTTTAAATTACTAATTCCATTTCCTTAACAGTTGCAGCACTACTCAAATGATCTGTTTCACGTTGGGGAAAATGACGATAGTTTGTGTTCATGAAACTGGTCGGCCTCCTCTAAGTCGTCAAATGTATGTGTGTAACTTTTACTGTTTCTTTATCGCCTTTTCGATCACCGCAGGGTCTGTTTCCCTTAACCCTGGAGATCTGCCAGTCTGGTAGGTGAAAACTGAGTCTTGTGGACTCAGTTGCCATCCTTTTACGTTAATTAGCTGGATCATCTTTCTGTTGTTGTTTGTACCTTTGCCCTTCCCCCCTTGCCTGTGTATCTTTTTTATATCGATTGGAAAGTATTCTCTATAGATTATGAATACTAACTCTCTTCCTGTCATATATAATATATAATCTTCCCAGTTTGCTGTTTTCTTTTTATTTTTTTTACAGTTTCTTTTGATCCCCAAACACGCTTTTAATTTTCATGTAACAAAATCAATATTTTCCTGTAAAGCCTCTGGGATTTCATGCCGTATTAATTAGTACTCAGTCAATTTCAAGAGATAGAACCCAAATCGAACTAGCTTGAACAAAAAAAAAAAAAAAAAAAAAAGAGGAAGGACAGAAAGAAAGAATGTTGGTTCCTGTAACTGGGGACTGTAGCTAGAGAGTGATCTCTGCACGGCTGGATGGAGCATCTCAACAGCACATCACCGGCATCTACGTCTCCCCTCTTTCCACCGTTCTGCTTTCTCTACCTCTGTGTGGCATATCATTTTTTTTCTAAAGAGGATAGGCTCTGTCATGGTAGAAAGGCCGCTGGCAGCCCCAGCCTTTCATTCTAATGATTTAGAATCCAAAAATAAGACTCTCAGAACCTGTGAGCTGTATCCTGTGGAAGGACTTGGAACGATCCTGCTTGGGTGAAGCGCCCTCTTCCCTCCTTTTCACAGCCCGAGCCAGTCCATGAAGATGAGTGAGTGATGGGCCACAACTGGCCACTCCCCCAGTTCCGTGGCTCGTGAGCAGGAGGGTTCCTGTCAGAACCCCAAGCAACGAACAGCTTCCCAGAAGAATGATAGGCAGGTAGCAACCAAAGCAGTCCTCTAAATATGTCACCCTCAGAAAGACCTTCTCCAGTGTAAGATGATTAAAGAATTGTTTGTTCCCTTCCAGTAGGTATGATTTCACTATTTTAAATATAAATTTTGCCTCATGTGAGAAAGCGAGGGAGACAAAGAAAGACAGAGACAGGGAAGGGGTGAGAACCAGGTGTGAGGTAGGGATCCTTCGCTGCATGTTTTTACACCTGAAAAGAAGATGCCCTTGAAACTTACTGGGTCACCCATTTCACAGTTTGATCACTTTTTCTTCTCTTTTCCTTGAGTTTATTCTGCATTAACACAAGTCCTATAAGATGAGGATGGTGGGAAGGGCAAGGACTTTATCTAGCACAGGGCTTTTCACAGTGGGCATTAATAAATGACTGATTTAACTTGTCTGAACCCAGTACTCATGCTCTCCAGGGGACATCTGGGTACCCAGATATTGTATAGCAATGGAGGTCTGGAGAGGGGACCACGAACACCACAGATTCCCAAACTACTTAAAAATGGGGGCAAAGGTAAAACTTGATTTCCCTCCCAGAGCCCTGAAGGGGGTCAGGGGAGGTAGGATAGGGAACAAAGGACACAGGTGGACAGGAGACTGCTACCTGTTTACCACCTGTGTGTACAGCCTGGTCACCTGTGGGGGTCAGCACTTGTGGCCACCCAGCAGTGGGTGACTTCTTTCCGAAAATATGTTCCCAAGTGTTCATGGAAGGCTTCATGATTTTATCTCTTTAACATTAGGAGAATCTTTTAAAAATGATTCTCTTGTGCTAAAAAAAAATCTCAGGTTCAATAATTCCTTCCATTTCACCCATTTCTTTCCCCTCACTTACCTTGCAGGGGAAAAAATTAAGCATTTTAAGTTGAAAAGCAAGTACAGTATGATCCCATTTGTATGAAATTATTTCTCTGACTGTGATCCCATCTATTGATCCTTCCATTTCTTTGTCTGCCAGCTGTCAAGGATGATTATTTCTAGATTGCACTGGGTTTTTATATTTTGCTTTCATCTTTTAAAAATAATAAGCACTTATCATTTCTATAAAAGCAGTAGACTTATTCCTTTTAAAGAAAATGTATGATAAGAAGTATCCACAGTTTGCTACTTAGAGTTAGAAATATCTTTCTCAATACATGACTAAATATTGTCTATTGGCAATCATTAGTTGAGCATTTGTGGGGAAATCTACCCAGAGCCTCAATGGCTCTCAGTCAGAAAGGGAGCAGACAGGTAGAATGCAGCCAAAGAGGAGAAAAAAGACGAGATCTACACAAAGGAGGCCTCCAGCTCAGGGATGGCCCATGGCTTCAGGGGAGTAGTTCCCCATGTTTCCGGAACAGAAGACCCCTTATTTCCATCACTACTGTGTCTTTGAACACCTTACATTTGACTGGTGTGAAGCTTCTTTTATATTCCCCCCATGCCTAGATGAGCATTGTGCATCCAACAGGCACTCAGTAAATGCTTAACAGATGAGCAGTTCCCCAGGGGGTCACTCTCCCTAAACTGCACCTCTCTCGTCTTTCAGGCTCACAGGCTTTCAGCTGCCAGCTACCATCGTCAGCGCGGCCACCACCCTCTCTCTGCATCTCATCAGTGACTACGCAGTCAGCGCGCAGGGCTTCCACGCCAGCTATGAAGGTAGGTGCCCCCCAGCCCTGGCCGCAGGGGTCTGACGTGGGACGTTGTACTAGCCACAGGCAGGGCTGGGATGCTGTCCGCTGCAGGTTCAGGGCTGCTGCAGGTTCAGAGCTCAGGCTTGTCCTGAGCAGGCTGGTTATTGACCAGTAACTCAGTTACTTGAATTGCCTGCGATGCGTTTCCAGGAAGCTGAGAATTGAAATCAGAGCTCAGCTGCAACAGTTTGTCCTGAGGGCCTGGTAACATCTACTTCTCTGTACCCTTAACTGGGTTTTGTTGTGTTTTTATTTTTTTTTAATTCTGTTTTCTATCGGGCTTAATTGTATAAGGTACCTCAGCTTGGTTTTGGAAATAAGAGCAATATAAACCCTAAGTAAAAGAAATAAAATAAGTCACTGAAAAAATTTTCTGTTCAATATAGTGACTGCAAAGAGTCAGTTTTATATCATTCAGAGAAGAACAATTACTGCTTTTTCCTGAATAGCATGGATTAGGGTTTCTTGGTTTGAGTTATGCAAATAATTTCCACTTCTCTCAGCCTGTTTAAATACGGTGTTAGCATTCAAATTAACACTAATATCTTCAGATTATACGCTATTATTATTATTAATTTTATTATGTTAGTTCAGAAGGTGATACTTCTGGATCTCTGTCATTTCCCTGGGAAATTTACATCTCATTAATAGGCAATTATGCTGCTCTTGGCTAAGACCCACACTGCTATTTTGTGTTGAGATCATTAATAGACATATTTTAAGACTGTTAATGATAATTAATAACAGTAATGACACAATACCCTACTAAAGCATGCCGGTTATTCTAAAGCTTTCTTTTTCTTGCCTCCAAGAACTTAAAAAACAAGTGATGCCAGGACGCTCTCCCTCTGGGGAACACACCCGCACCTTTCCCTCCCCTGCCCCTCCTCCTGGCGTAAACACTTCCTTTCCCTCTTCTAAGCTCCAAAGCCCTCTGCCTGTGTAACTTGTTTCCTGAGCCTATGCAGCCTAGTTGGCTCACTTCTACTACCTCTGTAACTTTCTAAATAAACACTCTCTTAAACTTGAGAAAAAATAAATGACACTTTCTTGAATAGCATCTATATTCTGTAGCAATATATGAGGTCTGTCCAGAAAAAGCCCAGCCACTGTTAATATAATGAGAATGGTTGGCGTGGCATCCATGTAACCTGGCAGCCAAGGAGAGTGGACTGGAATGCGCATGTGTGAACAATGATGACTTCACTGTACTAGTCAGTGGGGGCGGTAGATGCTGTTGAGTGAGCATGTGTGCTGTGTGACCATCACATTCAAAATGACTGAGAAAGTAGAGCAATGAATCTGCATCAAATTCTCCATTAAACTTGAACATTCCTTTGTGGAAACTATTCAGAAGATTCAGAAGGCTTTCAGGGATGATGCAGTGAGTACAGTGCAAATAAATTGTGGCACAAATGCTTCAAAGATGGTTGAGAATCTCTTGAAAGTGATTCCTATTCTGAAAGGCCAGCAACAAGCAGAACACCTGAGAATGTTGAACATGTACAGGCTGCAATCAGCAAAAATGGGTGAGGTCTCAAGGTACCTACTCTGAAGGGGACTGAGGCATCATTGTCTTTTTTTAAAGATTTTATTGACTCATTTTTAGAGAGAGGGGAAGGGAAGGAGAAAGAGAGGGAGAGAAATACCAATGCGTGGTTGTCTCTCATGCACCCCACTGCTGGATACCTGACTTGGCCCACAACCTAGGCATGTGCCCTGACTGGGAATCGAACCGGCGACCCTTTGGTTTGCAGGCCAGCACTCAGTCCACTGAGCCACACCAGCCAGGGTGAGGCATCATTGTCTTATGTACAATGTTTCTTGTATCTTGTATCTTCTTCAATGAATGTCTCTTTTTCATAGTACATGGCTTGATATTTTCTGACAGACCTAATAGAAAAGGATCATACCTTTGTCTTGTCTTGATTTGGACCAGAAGAGGGCAAAGCCTGCCTTCTTGGCAAATCCCCCCTTTGTGGTATGCAGGACACAACTTGATGCTTTAACCTGGGCAATTGAAGGATCCCGAGGACGCCTAAGTTATTTTTAGCTAAAGCTTCCTGAGAAGGCTCCAGAGAAAGCTCCACCCACCTTTCGCTGAGGGCTCCTGGAAAAGCCCACCTGTCTTTAAAGTGAGGTCTCCTGAGAAAGCCCGATTTCTTTTGCAAAAACAATCAGTTCCTCCCAATACCAAGCCTGTGATCTTGGTCCTCCTGGTTACATCTTTCCCCTGAACCTTTGGCCTTAAACCCAAACTAATTCTCTCCAAGTTGGCGCTACCACTTCCTTACTAAGAGAGGCCTCTCCAGAAGTTCCGAACGACCTGTCTGACCATGAGCAGCCTCCACACTGTGTCAGCTTTGGGGAAACTGGCTGTGCTCGGGGGCGGCTGGGGCGGTGAGTCAACGGCACCAGAGTTGGCACCTGCAGAGACCCCGCGTGCTGACACACAGAGGGACGCAGCCGGGCCCTTGTGGTGCCTGCCTTCAGCATTCCTCGTAGCTACCTATCTGAGGTCTGGACTCTCATGAGGCTTAAGAAGAAAGTGTCCTATCGATTGCCGACCACACTGTCCCCTCTGGGGAACAGTACCAACACTTCCCTAGCAAGCAGAGCAGATCTGTGGGTTTCCTCCTAGAGCCTTCTCAGTCAGAGGTTCTAGCCTGCAATTCATGGGCAGGGCCTACATTTGGACATCAAAGGTCTGCAGACCCCTGGTAAACAGAGACACAATTCCAAAGATATAAGGTTATATGAATTTTTTTTTCCTAGGAAAGCTCTAGAACGGGGATCAACAAGCTAGTCCTCCCTCTGTCCCTCCTCCCACACACACAGGGCTTCATCCAGACCCTGGCTCATTTTGGTAAATAAACTTTTATTAGAACACAGACAAGCCCATTTGTTGACATATTGTCTATGACTGTTTGCAATGCACTACAACTTCAGCGTTGAGTTATTGCCACAGACACCATATGGCCTGCAGAATCTAAAGTATGTACTATCTGGTCCTTTACTGACCCCCCGTCTGGAGCTGTGTGATGCAACACAGTAGCCATTAGCCACATGAGACTAGTTACATTTAAGTTAATCAAAATTAAATAAAATATAAAATTCTGCTTCTCAGTCATACTAGCCTCATATCATGTTCAATAGCTACATGTGGCTGTAGCTACCATATTGGCACAGATGGGGAACATTTCTGTCATTACAGAACGTTCTCCTGGACGTGGCTGAGCCAGAGCTTCCACCAGACTCATAAAGGCTCTGAGATTCAAACAAGGTTACAGAACATGAGGACAAAGTAGGAGCTGATGGTTCCTATCACCTTCCTCCCACCTGCCTGGCACAGCAGAGGCAGCCCAGCGGTGAGAATACTCAGCATTCCACAGCAGGACCCAGGGCAGATGGAGGGGCTTCTCCTACCTCAGCCACATTTTGGTGTCAGTTCTTGAAGTCATTGGCACTAAGCTGACCAAGCCTTGTGGGCAAGGCCCAGTGAAACCCAGGGCTGGTGGACTGGTACAAACAGGTTGCCGTAGCTGAGTAAGCTCCTGTGCAGTCACCAGGCAGGGCTTCTGCCGACTCCGCAGTCTGCGTGGCTGCTGTCTTTGTGCTGACCAGCAGACTGGGTCACAGATGTCTGCTGACACCGGAGCCCAGCACAGAGGAGCCAAGGCTGGGGTTAACACCAAGCCCCATGAATCTGGCTTAGTATTGCACCATGGGTCAATTTGTGCATCGGGAAAAGTGTGAGTTGCACAGACTTTTGGAACACCCGCAGCGGAGGGGCAAGGAGGGAAGGTGGGAGGAAGCAGGAGGGGGAGCCACTGCTGGGAATGTAGCACGTGGTACCTCGCCCACAGTGGGGGCCTGGGCCCTCTCCATCATTGCGCTTACCAGCAAGATCCTGGATAATCCCATATTTGGGGATTTACTGATAAGCACTAGCTTCTCGAGCCTGTAACTGACTAACTGACCTTGGCAGATTTTTAAAAACAATCTGGGCCTTAATGTGGCCGCACAGGGAGATCCAGTGGTCAAAAGGACTGTGAAGAGTTGGCTCTCAGGGAAGGAAGCCAGCCCTGCCCTCCATTGCAGGGTTCACCTTATTCATTTGTGCGGAACAGCAGGAAAGAAAATAGACAGACAGGTAGGCAGGCAGACAGGCTCCATCGAAGGGGTGCCCTCCTGGCCGGGGGCTCCTCAGTTCAGGACAGCCTCCTTAGAGTCTATTCAGGAAGTCAGTGTACCCATTCAGAATGACACCGGGTCTTGCTGTCCGTGGTGCCATTTTGGCTCCATGCCCCACCTGGTCAACATCACTGATACTCCTCTATCAAAGTGAACTTGATCCTCCTCCAGCTTCTTAGGAGAGTGAAAAGTGCAGATAAGGGACTGAACTGCTGCTGGGGATTTTGGAGAGAGGTGAAGTCAGGTGAAGAGTGTCAGGTCACAGCAGCTGCTGCTTCAAGGAAAAGATCAGAAAGGCCCGTTGTGGAGCACGAAGACAACGGGAGCTGCCCGATTTGTAATCCCTGGGGGTCAAGAGCCTGGGCTGCAGCCCTGGACAACGGGCTCAGCTTGTATTAAGCCCTGACTGTATGCCAGGCACTTTATGTACATTATCTCATTTAAACCCCACAACAGTAGTGGACGAACACGGCTATCTCCTTTTTACAGATGTCCGAGCTGGGACTGAGGAGTTCTGCAGTTCAGCGTTAAGGCTACTTGGTGGCCAGAGTGGCTTTTTGGGGCACTAAAAACCATGCCCCTCTCTTACACTGCTCCTCTTGCAAAACTCCTGGAGTAAGGCAGAGACTGGTGACTCCATTGCACAGGCCAATAAACTGGAGCTAAGTGAAAGGCCAGGGAAGGACACTGGACGGCGTGGGTTATCCCAGGGAGGCAGTGAGGGGTGTGTTCCAGAACTTCCCAGTTACGGTTGCTGGATAAAATACAGGGTACGCAGTGCAATTTTAAAGTATTCAAATTTTTAAAGTTTGATTTTTTTTTTAAATGTAAGTCCCAAATATTTGTTGGGACATAGTAATATACTAAAAAATATCTATTGTTTATTTGAAATTTAAATTGAACAGATGATTCTGTCTTTTGATTTGCTAGATCTGGTCACCACATTCTCAGCACTGAGGAGCCCTCAGCCCTCTCACCCCCTCCTCCTGACTCCCAGATCTGCCCCTGTCCTGCTTTGTCCAGCCGGGGCTGCCGGCTACTGCAGAGGGCCTGGCCACCCACCTCCGCCATTCCGGGCAATGCACACCTAGACAGCTCTGTGCCGACGCACGCACAGTTGCACGCAGGCTCAGATCCGCGTGCACTTGGTGTTGTGCTGTGCATGCAGTTCTGTAATCTGGTTAATGAGGCCGATGTTCTTCTGTGTTGATAAAAGTAGTCCTGCTTTGTCCTTGCTAATGACGACCAGGGAGGGCGTGCTGTGGTTTGCATACACCACAACTATTTAGCCAGTCATCTTGAGTGGACGTTTAGGTGAAGAACATCCTTGTACGTACAACTTAACCCCTCATCTAATTATCTTCTTGGAATGCATTCTTGGAAGTGCAGTCGCTGGGTCGAAGACTGCACGCATTTTATGCTGTGATACATAATTCCAGTGTCTTTTGAAAGGTTGTGCTGATGCACACGCCCCCCAGCAGCGCCGGAGAGGGCCCGTTTCCCCCACTTGACCTACCTTGCATGTTGGTGAGTTTCAAATCAGTTTCATTGATTAAAGTGGGTGAAAAACGCAGTCTCATTTGTGGTTATAATTTGCATGTCTTTGATGATAGAGAAGGTTGAGCACCTGTCATCACTCACAGGCCATTTGCAGATGATTCTGTAAATTGTCTGTCCCTATCTCAGCCTGCTTTTCTCTGGGGGTGTTAGGATTTTTGTCTTATCTTTTTTTGTAACTGGGTTTGCATATGAAGGATATTACCGTTATGAGTTTCCTTTTGACGTGCAGCAGTTTTAATTTTTATGTCAGTAATTTAAAATTTTTTCATTTGTCTTCTACGGTCTACCTTTGGTGTCATGCTTGAAAGGCCTTTTCTATGCCAAGATCAGATAAATATTCATTTAAATGTTCATCTTATTATTTCAGAGTTTTATTGTTCCATTTCACTTTTAAATCTCTTTGGAACTGTGTGTGTCCAGGTTTCCATGAGTGTCTTTCCATCTCTGACTCCCTAACGCTTCGCTGTATGTCCTTCTTTCTCTCTCTGAGTGTGCCGGAGCCGCTTCCCAGCTTGCCTTTCTTGTGTCTCTCCCTGGTGCTTCTAGTCTTTCTGCTGTTTGGACATGATTCCTCCCACCCCATCCCCAAGGCTTTCCTTCCTCCACACACAACTCTCAATGATTGTGTGGGATTGTTTCTGTCTATTCCAGACTGATCAGCAGGTGAACAAGAATTATAAGAAGATCAGAAAATCTCGAATAGATTAAGAGTCTCTGTAGGTTTCTGAGGCCTAATCCTTGTTGTACCTTTGCATTCGAGAAGCATTAATCTTGAGCAGGCGCTCTGGCACTGCTGTGAAGGAGAACCCGTTGCTGAGTGCTGGGCCTCAGTTAGTTAGAACTGTGTAATCGCCTAGATCTAAAAACAGGTGTTTCTGTTTAGCTAAGTCTGCCATCTTCGCATCTAACTACCAGAATACAGGAGGCTTCCTTAAATATCAGACCTGTTCTAGTTCATATAGAATCTAGAAGGATGGAGACACCTATTTTTGCAAACTCCCTGCTAACCTTAAGGGGAGAGGTGGCAGAACGCAATGATTAAGACCTCAGTGTCTGGGTTCCAATGTATCTGGAATGAAATCCCATCTCTGCTACTCACGTGCTGTGTGATATTGGGGAAGTTACTTTATGTCTCTGAGCTCTGGCCTCCACCTGTATAAAATCAGGGTGAGAATAATGCTTCATAGAGTTGTTGTGACGATCGAGGAAGAGAACACACAGGTCACATGATGTGCGAGTTCAGGGTCTGGCAAATAGTCAGAGATCTGTAAATGTCAGCTAGTTAATGAAGTCACCCTCGTCCTGACCTTACTTGACTGAGCTTCTTCAGGAGATGGAAGGAAAGATCTATCAAGTCCTTAGGTCACAACCCCAGCCCCACTGCTGGCCCCTGGCTCCTGAGTCTGCGTAAAATCCTCACCCCAGTTGTTCATGGTGTGTCTGATCTTCCCAACAGACTGGCTTCTTGGAGGAAGGACCAGAGAATCCTCCATATTCATGAGCCCCAGCACTGCCTGATGGGGATGAGGTCTTGGGCCCTGTCACCTGGTGGATTGGAGCTGATGAGGTCAAGGCCAGACCCCTAGTCTTGTCACAGCCTCTTTTCTTTGTCTTACAGAGATGTTGGCATTAGAGCTACAGGTGCTAGTAACAGGTTCAGTAGGCCCCAGGCTTTGTCGTTCTAGACAGAGATGGAGACACCCACCCTCACACAAACACATGGACACAGAACTTTTCATATTGTTTTCATATAATTCAGATGCTCTGAAGCCCACCCACGATCCCCTAGTCTATCTGAGAATCTGAGCCCGGAGAGGCTGACATTACACATAAAGTTCCTGGTGGAGATTCTTTTATTCATGCAGGTAATGTTTGCTGAGCCCCTACTGTATGCATTCCCTGATTTTTCATCCCAGTCTCATTGTCACAGTCATGATTTGTCCCCTCTGTCCCTATCCTCCCACATTTCCAAGGAAGAACAGAACAGGGAAGGAAGAAGTAGGGCTGGATTCAGTGTCCCTTCTGAAAAACACGTTGGTATGCTTTTGCTGCTGGTGCAAGGTCAGTAATGTCACCTCTGCGTAAGGACCACAGCGTGGTGAAACAGGGTCAGGCAGACATATCTGTGAGGGACAGACAGAAGAAAATGGAGCTCCCCGTTGTTGCTGTGCCAGGAGAGGCAGTTTGGAGCAAGCTTCAGGACAAAGTGTGCTTTCCTGTCTGTTGCAGGTGGGAGCAGGGTTGAAGGTGATCATGCAACTGCGCACACATGGAAATTGGGGTTCATAAATGGACCCCTTCTGACTTATTCCGTCCCGTAATTAGACCTGCTGATTCCCCTCTTCCAGTCTCAGCCTCAGATAATTTCCTCATTCTAAAAGAGTTCCCCAATTCTGGGGCATTATGCAGACATCTCAAAATTGGGCTAATGGAAGCTATTCGACTATATATACACTGAATATGCAATTTGCACCATTCAGGCCACTGCGGGCCAGAACAGCAGGCCTGGCAAGACCTCCTCGAGGGTGGGAGGCGGTGAACGTCCTTCTCCTCTGCCCAGGAGGGGTGGTGTGCGCTTCCTGAGTGAATTTGTTCCATTTCCGATGGCTCTGCCTTGGGAGTTGGAGAATATTCCTCTTAATCAGTACTGTGGAGTAGCAAATTAATACATAGAGATGTGACATTTGAGACAAATTGGGCAGCACTTCTCAATAAGTGGAGAATCAGGATGAATTTCATATCACGTCTTTAACAATCCCACAAACAGTTCATCACGCACGGTGATATCTTCCCCTTTGGGGAAGGGTATTAGCATACCTTGAAGATGATATCATACCCAACTCTAGGGCTCTGAACCTGCGCACATCAGGGTGACAAAAGACATAACAATGATGGGAAAGGAACATTTTCAGGTTGCTGGACTACCTATAGGTAAGGTGTACATCTACTTCTTTTCTTCTCTGTTTCTGTTCATTCATTCATTCATTCATTCATTCATTCAACAAATATTTACTGCGCACTGCTTTACGCCAGGTCCCAATGCAGTCTTTGAGGAATATGAATGAGTAAGAAGTGGCACCTAACTTCAGGGAGCTCTGAGACCTAAAATGGCTGGACAGGAGTAAGCGCAGAGGAGCAGGGGTCAGAAAGAGCTGGGTTCGAACCCTGGCTAGCTCTGAGAGCCGGGCAAGTCTCCCAACCTCCCTGAGCTGATTTTTTTTTTTTTTTTTTTTTTTTTTTGCAAAAGAGAAACGGTAACTCCCACTTCAATGCGCTGTAATGAGGACTAAAAGAGTTAACTCGTAGGAAACGCCCATCCAGAGTCTCTACTCAATAAATACCCATTTCTCAACCATGAGGAGAAAGTTGTTGCCCTGCCTCGTCCGGTCTCTGCAGATTGAGTTTGAGCTCTGCCACGTCCCCACCGTGTGAGCTTGGACAAGGCGCGGAACCTGTCAGCTTCCTCCTGTGGAAAAAGGAGTAACCCTCTCCTCCTTTCAAGGGGGGTGTGAGCATTAGTGATAGGGTATAGAAAGCACCTGGCATGACATTTGGCACATAGTAGGCACTCAGTAAAAGGAAGCTATTAGAGTAGGGCCTGATGTATTTTGTGGGACTGGAAAACAAACTCTTTTCCATGACAAAATCTTTGCTCAAGACTTGTGGCTCTCCACGAGCAGGGAAAGTCACACGTTTTGTTTTTGTTTCCTTTCACCATGGTGCCTTAGTCCGGGGCTTGGCACCCAGTGGCATGCAGCAGGGACACTGCAATAGTAGCTAGTGCTGGCCTCTCCTAACCTGGATCCCTGCTAGTTCATACTGGGTTTTGGGGCCAATTAGCACAAGTGGGCACTGTGAGGGGACGCAGCCCTGTGAGCACATGGCTTCGTGGTTGGAGCATCGGCTGGGTTTTAGTTCTCATCATCCCTGGGCACGGGCATCCCTTTGCTGTACTCCACCTGAGCAACGATCCATGGGGGCCTTGTTCCAGAGCCTTCCTCCTAGGAGTCAACAAAAGATTCAGAGAATCATTGGATGCTGGGTGCAAGGATGTTGGAGAGCATTCACTTAAAGCCCTCTGATCGCCTTGAGGATGGAGTACAAACTCCTTACCTGGCCATCAAGCCCTACTTCCACCCCACCCTCCCACAGCCACACTGGACTTTGTCCAGTCTCCAGACCGCACTCTGGGTCCCCACTCATTTCTTAGACACTCCGAGTCCCCTCTCCTGAAGCCTCCTCCTCCTCTTCACCACTCTTCTCTTCCTCTTTTTTCCTTTCCAGTCTCTACTTAAACTAAATCCAGGCACCTGCCCTCGTGCACAGCTCTCCCTTTATGTTCTATTTTAGCTCCCTGCATGCTTCCTTCTCCCGCGAGCATCCCTTGTGTATTCCCTGTCCCCCGTGTGCATTCTCGACTCCTGTGTGTGGTTCTGGACAGCTGGAGCACACTGAAACACACCGAGATTACGAGCTCAGGGCCTGAGGGGGAATCAACTCCCAGGCCAGCCAGTCATTTGCCAGTGTTAGACTTTGAGCAGGTCATTTAACCTCCTTTGACCTCCCCTGTCAGAGGAGGACAATAATACCAACGATCTCTACTCCATGGGATTATCACTGGGAACACACAAGGCAACGCATGTCAGGGGTTCCTAGCAGTGCCTGGTATGGAATAAACGTCAAAAAGCAGCCATTTGGGCTCTAGCCCAGGATCTGACACATGGTAGATGCTCCATAAATAATGGTTCAGTAAGTGAGTGGATAAGCGATCATCTCCCCCAACGTAAAAGGCCCAGACGAGGAAAGAGATTGGCTCAGGGTTCCTGGAACCATATCCTCATTGACTCTCAGATGCCCTCAGTTACAAGATGCACCACTTTATTTGATGTGCCACTAAGAAAGAAAAAAATCCTGCCAATTAAAGTATGACCTGCCATCGATTGTAAGCCACATCCTAATTTCAAAGGTATGAAGTTATGGAAAAATGCTCACCCTAGAACCAGTGAAATATGGCAACTGCTTGATTGCTTTTGACCACTGCTCAGCCTCATTCGGGCTGGGTCCATCGGTCTGACCTCTTCTCGGACCCAGGGCTCTCCGACTGTCAGGCCTCCTTTTCAGCATTCATGTTGTGGCCCACGCCAGCCACGTGATCACCTCCTAATTTATTCTTTCAGCTCCAAGTCTCATTAGTTCTCAATTTTCTGCATTGAACTCTGTTTAACACCTATTAGCACAGGTCTTCATCTGATAAATGCTCTTTTCATGGGAGGCAGCGGGATGCCCAGTCCTGACCCTCCCTTCCACTTCTGTGACCAAGGCAGGGGACCGCACAGAACCCAGACATGACTTACTTGGGACCACTGCCACCCACTCCCAGCCCCTCCCACACAATGGCCCCCAAGGCTCGGGGAACACCACTGGGTGGGGACCGGAATATGATTCCTCCCATTTGGATGGGGTGTGCGGGAGGGTCAGTTTTAACCACTGCTCTGGCGGTGGCTGTAGCTGGACACACATCTGCCTCCCTCCTGTGGACGTGGTAACTTATTGTCTTCAGCCCTGGAGGTTCAGGGGACATGCCTTTCTTCTTGGGGTGACTTTTATCTCCCACAACATGAGCTGAGCATCAGTGGGGAGGAAAACGCTTCCAAATAGAAATATCAGATCAAATATTCCAATCCCCCCTCTTCCCACTAACTGATAATTTGGGGGTGACTAGCCAGTGTTTTGGATTATTCTTTCCAGCCCTTCCCTTCATTAGTGTGGATGATGGAGGGCTGAAGCCATTGACATTTCATTTTAACAGCGGGAGAGAAAAGCACTTACTGCCTTAGGTGGAAGATTCTGATTTGGAGATCTGGCGGAGGACAGGTGACGTCTCTATCCCTCCCCTGTAGGTGATCTCAGTAAAGAACTGCGTTGTTCTGCAGTCCCGTGTCCTCCTACAAACCACAGGACCCTAAGCCCAGGCCCTCTGAGGTGAGGAAAGCAAAGGACGAGCCCTTGCTGAGCACCTTCAGCATGCCCAGAGCTTCACAGACAACAACACATCACCGCCCCCTGAGAAGGCCTCAGGATCCCCATTTTACAGATATGGAAGTCAAGGCTCAGGGAGGTTAGCCACCGAGGTTACATGGCACCTGAGGGTCATGCACAGTGTGAAAGTCTGTTTGTTTCCAAAGCCCACCTCTCTCCATTCTGTGCTGCTTCTCAGAATAAATCCTGCACGCACTTCTTTAAGCCCCGCCCCCACCTTTCCCGACTCCACAGAAAGGAAGGGGCACGGGGAGTCAGGTGGGCCAGCACACGCGCTGGGGTGCCTCCCAGGGCCGGCCGACCTCCGGCATGGCCTTGCTGAGGATGTCCTTGCTGCCTGAGTCCCTGTCTTATGGACAATGGCTTTGCTTCTCTGCTTTTCAACCAACACTTCCTTCCAGCTTTTTCTTCCGGCCCCTCCCTCGAGGCCTTTATCCGGCCACATTTCAGGAGTAACACAGATTGGGCTTGGGAATGAATTAAATTCCCAGGACTTGTGAAGTGGAGGGCGTTGGAGGAATGGGGAGGCTAACTAAGCACAGTTCAGCCTCAGGGTCTCTGTATGTGCTGTTCCCTTTGCGTGCACCGCCCTGCCCCGGAGGCCCCCCAGCTCTCTCCCTCATTTTGTTCAGGTCTCTGCTCAAACATCCCCTTATCAGAGAGGCCTTGGCTGACCTCATTATATAAAAGAGTCCCCTACCCCCTCACTCCCTCTCTTCCCCTGACATGTGGTATGATTATTGCTCATTTGCTTATTGTCTGTCCCCCTCCAACCCCACCAGAATATGAGCTTCCTAGGATCAGGCCCTTTTTTCTTTTTTTCTTTTGCATGGTTATTGTTGTTCTTTGATGAATCCTCAGTTCTTACAATAGGTCCTGGCATGTGTTAGGTGCTCAATAAATATTTGGCGAATAAATGAAATCAAGGGCCAGAAAACAGAATGAGCATACATGTTTGCATATCTGCAGAAATCCTGCAGGGTGGAATGTAGAGGGTGAGAAGCGGGAGGAGCAGGAGCTGAGCTGGAGGAGGGTCAGGGGCCAGCCTCAGTCAGGGCCTGGGAGGCTCCGGGAAGGAGTTTGGGCTTTATTTGCAGAGAGAGGCCATCACCAAACAGTCTTAGGCAGGGAAGTGACACAGTGAGACTTGTGCTTTAGAAATGGTGAGGAGGGCAGGAGGCAACCTGGAGGCCAGGGGATCAATTGCGGGAGGGAACTGTTGCGCAGGCCAGAAGGTTCCAGGACCTTCACCAGCACCAGGGAAGGTGTGAGGACAAGGGGAGACCTAGCCTGGGGCTCACGCCGCACTGCCCGCATCCCCTGTGGATGGGCTGCTAAGCCGCTGGCACAGAAGGGATGCCCTACATACATGTGGGGCAGCTTGGCTTTTCCAGTGGCTGAAACAAAAATTTTCATGTTATTGTCTCTTCTGTAGACATTCATGGTGTGACAGTAACTGACTGTGAATTCACCTTAAGAGTTCCAAGGAACTAGTGAATGTTCCAGTGCCGGGGTGTCCAGTTGTAAGTGATGTGGGTGAAGCCCTAGAGATCACACTTGGAAATTTTGCAGGGGATTCAAGAGTAAATACATTGGACAGTGATTGTAAGGATGATAATGAAAGCTGATGTTGCTTCTGCTCTTACCAGATGCCAGATGCTCTTCCCAGTGTGTTACGTTTCAACATGCAGTCCTCACAACAATCCTGAGAAGCAGGCACTGCTATGATCCCCATTTTACTGATGAGGTACAGCGAGGTTAAGTAACTTGTTTGAGGTCACACAGCTAGTGAGAGGGTTTGAACCTGGGTGGTTCGAACTGAGCTGCAAGAAGAGAGTAAAACAACTGCACACAGCTGGGACTGCCGAGCCCAAGTGAAACGTTCCACTGTCATAGAGAGCAATGCCCAGCTGTGTATTTTACAGACTCTAACAAAAGGAAAAGATGCACTAATCTGACTATATTGAAATGTAAAAGTTCTGTACAAGAAAAACCATCCAGAATGGAAAGAAGAACTGACTGTGGAATGCTTTTCTGCCAGATATGGCAGAAAAGGGTTAATCTCCGTATTCCACAAGGAGCCCACACAAGGTGGTAAGAAAGGTACCTGGAGTTCACACTAGAGGAAACAGAGTCAGCCAGTAAATACACAGGAAAGCCATTCCGCCTCTCTGGTAATCAGAGCAATGTCAATTAAAACAACGAAAGGACACTCCATCCCTGGTAAATTAGCTGCAAGAGCCTGGGGAGGGTCCGCGGGAGTGCTGGAGCGCGTGCAGAGAAAGAGGCGCCGGCGCATGTTTACAGCGGCACGCCGAGTGGCCCTTCGGGACTCCAACTTGCTAACGTGTATTCAGAGTCATAAAGTGCTTGTGTCATTTGACCCAGTTATTCCCATCCTGGGAATATAATTCAACAGCGGAGAAAGTTACAGCATGAAAGTGTTGATTTCAGCATTATTTACAGTGGTGAAAAATTGCAAACTGTAAAAGTGTCTGACAACAGGGGAATGACTAGGAAAATTACGGTACATCTACCTAATGGATTTATGCAACTGTTTAAAAATTAAAAAAGCATTATTTAGTAATAGAGGAGCAGGTTTATGATGTTTTCAGTAAAGAACGCAGAATGCAAAATCGTGTCCCCATATTTATGGCAGCCATGTAAAGTAGGTCTTACAGGGACAAGGACTGCATAGAAATAAAAAATGCAACAGTTCATGTGAGATTGCATGAGATTGAAGTTTCTCTCCATTCCTGCTCTAGTATCTATTGTTTGATAAAGAACAAATAGAGAAAATCTGAAGTCAAAGAGTTAATTAAGGTCAACAACACTGAAATCCTGGCTTATGTGAAAACTGCAGCGAGGTGTCCGCTGACTGTCAGCCAAAGATCAGATGGCTCTATTAATAGAGGTATAGACTCCAGATCTTGGGAGGTAGGTGCATTCAGAGGAAGGAAACCCACGTAATAGAGCAATCATCACTAGGAAGGTATTTTTGAGGGTCATGGATTGTATCTTCAGCATAAGACCTAGAACAAAGTAGGTGTTTAGGATAAAGAATAAGCAAAGTAATGAGCTCACAAAGAACAGATCAACGGAAGGACTGGAAGTAACTTGAGAATTTGTCACAAAGAAGACAAGTAAGTGTTTGTTCTGTATTGCTCCAGAAAGCAGAACGACGTCCAGTGGGTAGATGTGAGATGTAGGTGGGTTTCAACCAAGAATCAGGAAGGAACTTTGCATGGTGTTAACTATCATGCGATGAAGTAGGCTGCCTCCTGAGGCACAGTGCTCCCCCTCTCAGGAGGTGCTCGAGGAAGGGTCTGATTGGTCAGCCTCAGCCACTGGTGCCACTGGCGTGCTGCTCACGGTGGTGTACGTGCCGGGTTTCATCCATGGACCATCCATCAGTTGTAAGACACACCGTGATTTGACGTACTGCAGAGAAAGAAAAACCACTGCCAGTTAAATTAGGACACCTTCTTGGTGGTAGGACTCATCTCAGTTTCTGAGCTAGTTAAATGTTCAATGTGAGAAAAAGTCAGTGAAATAAAATATATAGCCTGGGGAGGGGTACATGGTGTGTTTTGAATGTGCAAATTTATAGGGTAAACGTGGTACATTTTTCAGTCTTAATACGGTTACAGTATGAAAACAAATACACACCCAGCGGGGGAGGGAGAGAGAGAGAGACACATACTCACACACAAATGGGCACTTTTTAAAAGACAGAGCAGGAACCCTCAGAGACAGGTCCTGCTGGTGGCCGCCACACGAGCCTGAGCCTGCAGACCCGGGTGCACGCATGCAGTCCTCTTTTTCTGCTGAGGTGCCTTTGGTGTGAGAAGATGGGCTGAACTGGATGGGGGAGGGATTCCGTAAGTGCCTTCTAAAACTCGTGACAGTTCTCAGTTGCTAATTCAATGGCTCTGTGGTTCGGTAACTCACTACTTTAAATCACTGACTCCTCATTCATTAATTTGATTAACTTTGATTCTAAGCATTTTTCTAATCTCTAGTATTGGCCGAAGCCCTGACTATCAGGCCTATTAACAGTAGGATGGGCCATGGCTACTTCCTAGCCTCCCACCCCCATCCCAGAGCTCTCTTCCTACTCACATTCAGTCCTTTTGTGACCCAAACAGGGAGCTGGGAAGGGTCTGAGAAGGTATGGTAGCCTCACCTGGGACATCAGCCTCCCTCAGGCACAGGTAAGCCTAGACTCAGTGCCCACAGAGCCCCCGTCTCATGCCTCTCACCTAGCTAGACTCTCATCTGCTTTTGGTAGCAGTGGGGAAGCAGGAAGCAGCCAAGACAGGAGCATGGACTTGTATTTTGGAACCAAATGGTCCTTGGGTTAATCTGCCACCCGCTACGTGTTATCTGGAGAATACACCATACTATTTCTGCACCTCAGTTTTCTCAACTGTGAAATGGCTTTGGGGCCTGAGCACAATGAGATAACAGCAATACTCACTTATGGCCATGCCCGATGGGACTGAGTTTGCTTCCTCTTCCAAGATCCCTTCTTGCTCTGGGACCACAGGACTCTTCTTAAACTTCCATGTCTATCCTCAAATGGAGGGTGACATGCCCTTACTTTCTTGGGAAATAACATCTTGAACTCGAAGGCTCTGGTGCTTACAGCTTCACCTCACAAGCCGGGGAGAATGTTCTCTTTCCAGTGCTGCACACCAGCTGTCTTGGAGGTAGCACACAGACTGGCTGGCTTCTGGAAAGGCTTCCTGGGACACAGAGTATATTCTTAGGTTTTTTGCTGTCCAATCAAGCACAACAGGAGAAAATGTCCTAAACATGGCAAAGCTCATGAGAACCTAGTTTTTTTGTTCAGCCATCTAGTCATCCTTCCATTCATCCGTCCATCCATAAACATGTCTTGAAAACCTACGCCGAACAGGGCTAGGGAAAACATGATGATCATGATACTGTCCTTGACCTTGGACAGTCATGATCCAGCTGGGAAGACAGATAAGAAATTCAGTAGCTGTGATGCAGTGTGATAACTGTTGGAGAGGTGAAGGCATGGGGCATGGGGGTCGCTTCCTTAGACTCAAGGACAAGAGCTTCCTGGGTGAACTTTGGGGCCCACACCACCATCTACTGTGGAACCTCCAGGTGAGTCAGCAGCACCCCCTGACCCGCCAAGGTGCAAGTTTGCTGGGCACATTGGAAGGGCAGAGATGAACCAGTGTGGTTGGAGTAGCGAGTGATGGGAGGGTGGTGGGAGGTACTAAAATCAGAGAGGGAAAAAGGGAGGACCAAGTCAGACACAGCCTTTACATTACAGAAGGACATGGCTTTGGCTCTGAGTGTGGTGGAGTCTGCGCAGAGGGTGGCCTGACCTGATCTTCCTTGAAACAGCTGCTATGCCCATGCTAATAGTAAAGCGGGGCCAGGTGGGGGCAGGGAGCCTGGCCAGGAGTCTACTGCAGGGATGCAGGTGAGCAATGAGGAGGCTCAGACCATCAGACCAGGGAGTAGCTGTGGAGGGGCTGAGAAATGGGTCTGTTCCAGGTAGATTTGGAAGCTGGAGCCAACAGAATCAGCAGACGGATGGGATGTGCAGTGTTAGAGGGAAGTCAAGGGTAGTTCCAAGGATGGAAAAGTAGCAGCATGGACCTGCCATTAGCTGAGACAGGAAAGCCCCTGGGTGGAGCAGGCTTGGGAAAGGAGTTCAGAGATTGAGAGCTCATTTAGGACTGTTAGGTGTGATGTGCCTCCCAGGCATCAGGAGGACCTGGTGCGGAAGTAATTGCATAGAGAACTTAGAGGAGATGACTTTGAATGGGAGGAGAGATAGAAAAGAAATTCTTTTTACTCCCAAAAGCTGCGTTCATAGAAGGCCCTTCACCCTTCTTTGCAGGTGTGCCTTTGGGGACCAGTTATGCCTGTTTCCCAGTTCTTGCAGCAGCTGTAGCTTCAGTTCCTGCTAGAGGTCCAAGAGAAGACAGGTCAGCCTGCAAGTACAGCACCAGCCCTGGCAAAAGAGATTGGTCCCTGCCCCAGGGGCTTACCAGCTCCCTTCCTGTCTTCCTGAAGCAGGAGCTCAGGAGCTCAGGAAATGCTGGCTGAGCAGAGAGATGCAAGGTTTCAGGAAAGTGGGAGAGCTGGTGGACTCCACCCCAAGGTCCTAAGAGAGCAAAAGAAGGCCCGTGTTGCTGAAAAGACACCCCTCTGAGCAGTGAGGCAGGTGGCATGTGTGCGGGTGCTGCGAGGCTGGAGGCAGCAAAGGCAGAGGATCGCCTGCAGCACAGGGAGCAGGAACTCATCGCTGCCTGGCAGGCACCTACTGCTTGGGGAACTGGGGACTGAAAAATCCATACCAGGCATAGCAGTGAGTGATAAGACTTGAAAGGAAACCCATGGCGTCTGCTTTAGCAATGAACAAAATAAACGCCCTTATGGATCTTATATTCTAGTATATGGAGCAGATGACAGACAAACTAAATTAGTAAAACACACAGTATGGAGATATTAGTGAGCGCAAGGCAAACGAAAAGGCAGAGAAAGGGAATAGGATGGGTTCAGGGTATGGAGGCTGCCATTTTAGGTTGGATAGCCGGGGCAGCCTCCTTGAGAAGGTGATGAAACCCCCCGAAGGAGGAGAAGGAGTGAGCCAAGAGGATGTCTGGGGAAAGACCGTCCCAGGCAGCAGGAATAGCACGTGCAAAGGCCCTGAGGTGGCCCTGACATGTTCAGGGAACAATAGGGAGTCAGGATGGCTGGAGGAGAGAAGTGGGGGTGACATGAATAAGAGGCAGCATCAGAGAGGCCACGGGGCCAGGTGGCATAGGCCCTGATAGACTGTTTCACAACGAGACGGTAACTTTGGGGCCTTCAGCCTACGTCCCCTGTCTCTCAGATGAGGAAACTGACCCCAGCCAGGCAGAGGCCCACGGTCAGTAGCTGACCTGGTTCTAACGCTCAGGTCCTCAACCTCCAGATTATTCCTCCTTTTCATTCAACTCATTTAGTCCTTCAGAAAATGTCACAGACAGTTCACTCACTGTTGGAAATAAAAAGTAAAACTGGTGGGAATGCCCAGAGAACTAGAGAGGAGAAAGAATGGACTCATGAGAAAGTGTTCATAGACAATCCTTTTAATTTTTATCTTGATGAAAGCATTTGAAACCATGCTCCGCCCGCCCCCCACCAACCCCAGAGCAGCGGAAACTGGGACTTCTAACACCCTGCTCACTAAGCTGATTCCAGGACTTTGGCCAGTTTTGACATTGGTCCTCTTCTCCCATCTTTACTTCTAGGCGTTGCCACACAGGGTTGTTAGACCAAGGGCTCAGCCTCCAGTGGGGAGAGAGGTGAAACGTGCAGTAATTTGATCAGGGGTTACCGGCATGGTGCAAGGCAGTGGGGTCCACTGGTGACTAAAAGCAGCCTTTGCCTGAGCCCTCACGGAGCTCCCGGCCCAGCTGGGGGACAGGCCAGCGGTCACGGCACAGTGACCAGGGCTAGCACTAATAGCGAATACTAGTAGAATGGGGTTTTAATACTAATGGCGGCCATGGCTTCTTCACCCAGAGCGTGGCTGGGAAGGTTAAAGAGAAGGAACGTGTGGGAGACAGCGGTGAAAGGAAGCTGCTGCACTCAGCTGTGGTTTTCAGGTCTCACCTGTGCCCTCTGGGAGCAGGAGCGGCTGACTGATGAATGCAGAGAACCGGCAGCCCGTTCCACGGTTCTGGCTGGGTATTTGCATGCTTTATAAAGCACAACTATTTGTTGGTTTAAGTGAGATCTTGAGGTTTTTTCCAAAGAGTCAAACAATTTATACTCAAACTGCACTTGACAGCCAGACTTGCAGATGCTCCTCTCTTTTTCAAGACCACATGTCTCACTTTTACAGATTATAAAAGTATTACATGTTCATGGGAGAAAATGGGCAAAATGCACGAAAGCACAAAGAAAATTCCAGTCAACTGTGATCCAGCTCTCAGGAAATGACCGCAGTTAATATCTTGGTATTTATCCTTCCAGACAACGTGTGTGTGTGTGTGTGCATAAACTTAGAATGATGTATAATAGTACTTATATTGCTATAATTATTTAACCAATCCCCTGTGTATTGTTTCCATCCTTCTCCTATGATAGATAATACTGCAATGAAAATTTCTGTACATAAATCACTGGGTGCATCCGATTATTTCTTTAGAATAAATCCATAAGGGCACGGCCATTTCGAAGACTTTTGGTGGGTGGTTTCATATTGCTTTCCAGAAAGATTTATATTCTTGCCAGCATTATATACCTACCTCCTCATACCCTCCCAACACTGGATATTAACATTATTAAATAATGCTTCACCAATTTGACAGGGAAAAGATGGTTTACAAACAGCAGGGGTTAGAGGAGGCCAGTCCTGAGGGGTTGCCTGTATCCCAGCAAATGTAGGAATCAGAGTGGAACTTGTTTCTAAGAAGCTTGTCCCATGGCCAGTGCCCAGGCCTGACCCCCATTCAACGCAGCCGGGTGAGTGCCTCTCTCTGCTTGTCTCAGAGTGGGGCACTCCCAGGAGGCTGAGGACGGGAGAGAGCATGTCAGGTCTGGCCGACCAGTCTCTTGCATTTCATCTGGGTCGTACTTCTGAGCTCAGAGGCTAGGGCCCTCTTTTGAGCTCCAGTTGTACTCCAGAATGCTCTGTTATTCTTGTGGCCTTTCTCGTTGCAGATTAGATGCAAACCTTCTGGAGGCAGTGAGTTTGCAGAATGTCCCTAGTGGTCATACTTGGGCCAACCCAACCAGCCGGCTCCCTGGAGGGTGCTCACTGCCCTCCTTATCAGTGCTTTCTTATTATTCCTGGGGGGTTTCCACGCTGTCAAACTTGCTCTCCCTAGGAATCATGTCTCCACCCTGCATGTGGCTGGAGGCCCATGGGAGAAGAGGAAATAGAGAGCATAAACTTCCTGAGTGGGTACCCAAGAATGAATTGTGGCTCATTCATTTAGCATCCTATCTGGCATCCTGCTACCAGGAGAAAAATGAAGCTGAACAAGACCAGGTCCTTTGGTACCTTCAAGACCTCACACCCAAGTCAGACAGGCAAGCCCATAAAGCAGCAATCACAGCAAGGGGATGAGGGATAAGGCCCAGAACAATTGCTTCCTGAGACTCTGGAAGCCTGGTCTGCTTGTCCATCTTCATGCGTTTTTTGCACTTTAGAAGAAATTCCTCAGTAAGCAGTGTGGGATGGTGAGCTGGAATCAGGTAGTGAGAACTGGGGTGGAATAGGTGGGGTATAAGCACGTGACCTATCAGCAACCCTTGCTTGAAGCTCCTGGAATAATAAGAGCAGGTGGGAATAGGGTCTAGAAGCCACAGAATTATGCCGGTGCGGTGTGCAGGGTTCCCCTCCTGGGAGGCAGTGTATTTGTCCCTGAGTTAGGGATCGAGGGACTCAGGTGCACCCTGGGAGTACTGCCTCAGAGGTGTCTGGTTTGGCTAGGTCTCACGACGGCTTGGAGCTAAAAGGGGAGGGAGCCACACGTGGACTGACAGAAGCATCTGGCGGAATGTGCAAATGGGGCTCACCTAGAATGCCAGGATCAATCTCTTGGTTGTGGCTGCCAACAGCCATGTGTTGAGGCCACATCTAGATTCACTGAGAAGAGTGCAGAGATCAATTAGTGATGTCTGCATGGGAGTGGACAAGAGCAATGTTTGCGATTTCTGTCATTGCTGATCTCGGGCAGCCCAGAGGGTATTGTGGAGTGGCAGGGAGGCCAGCATCAGGATGGTGGGCCTGATTTCTGCTTCTCCCTGGGAAGACGGGCCTCACTGGAGTACCACTCTGAGGTGCCAGAGGAGCGGGAGCCATCCTTGGAAGAAAGACTCGGTGTCCCAGCCTTGGTGACCAGATTCAGATAAGGTTCCAGTCTTAGGGGAGCTGTCAGGGAAACTGAGGCAGGAACCTAGTCATATTCACCAAGACACCTGGTAAGTGCAAGGGAGGCTCTAGCTCAGTGGGCTCCCCTTGATTCATAATATTGGGCTGGCGATCACATAGCTAATTTGTACTTGACCTTCTAATGCTATACCTGCCCTATTTAAGACCAAATAGGACTGGGGCAAGATCAAACCCACAGAGGCTGTATGAACACATAATCACAAACACCTCATGGATCAGCCATATAGATGGAAAGTAGGATTCCTGGCAAGTGAGGGTTTTAGGAGCATTTAAAAGTCGTCTTCTCTCCCTCCATGATATCCTCTCCTATATGGATTTCCACCATCAGAGGGTGGCCCCATCAAATGCTCAAGCCAAAAATGGACACATGACCCGTCACTGTGTAGGAAGCAGGTTGCTCATGCTCCCTCAGCCTCTTGGCCAAGGCTGAGAGGGCACCCCTAGCTGAGGGTACTTCTGTTGGGGCACTTTGTATTCATCGCAGATCTCATTAGCTTCCCTATTGAGAGACTGTTTTCCCTAAACAGAGACCGGCTCATCGGTGGCCCGCGGCAGTAGGAGGAGCCACTGATGGGAAGTGGGAAGTGATCGCACCCCTGCTGCAGCCTCTCATGCGCACTGTCCTCAGTGGTAATTGGTGAATGACCAATAATATAGGACCTGAGCTGCCCAGCCCAGCCCAGCCAGGATGGAGGCCGAAGTGTTTGTTGGGGAAGAGGGAGGGAGGGTGAGGATTGGTGAGCCCAGAAACAGATAGGGAACCCTCTCAGAATGACATTAGGCTCCCAGATGTAAGAGAGAGTTGGAAAGGATAGAATTCAATGGAATGAAGATGGTATTTGCGCTGGTCACAATACCTGGACCCTACTTCAGACCATCCCTTCTAGGAAAAAAAGCTCCCCAGAGAAGCTCCTGTAGCCTTGATTCTAAGGTACACTCTCTGCCCTGCTACATATAAACCAACAGTTTAACCCCTTGAAAGAGACAAAGCTTAAAACAATCAACAAATGCAGCTCATACTGAATTTTTTCTTTTTCCAAAACTCTAATTACGTTGACAGTGCATGTCATTACTGATAGCATGCTCGAATCAAGGAAATGTGGTACATTTACAAAGAGCAAAGCTGACAAAGGAACCCCTGGTTACCAGGTAAAGCTGTGGCTCCAAATGGTCAGCTGGCTGGCTTCCAGTGAGAATGTCTTTAATTCGCCTACTTTTATGATTCTTATGATGGTACATGAGAGAAAGCCAACTCAAAGACACTTGAACACGAAAGGAGATTTATTGGCTTGGGTTTTAGGGAAGGCCAAAGTGTGGGTGGCTTAAGGAACAGCTGGATCCAGTTTCAAGGGGGCCATCCTCATCTTTGAGCCTCCGCCTTATCCCTCTTGTGTGACAACAAGATGGCTTCTGGGAGTTTGGGGCTTACGTGATCCTGGAGAAAGTGAAGATCCTATTTCTCCCAACGTTCAAATGGAATCCATATGGGAAAATTGTTATTGGCCATGCTTGGTTCATGTACTGCCCCCGAGAGAAGTCGCAGTGGGCTGGGATGAAATGCCCTATTGATGAGCTAGAAGGCAGGCAGGGCTGTGGTCTGATTGACAGTCTGCAGAGCCACATGGGGAGGAAGTAGGGCAGTTCTCCCAGGGGGAGGCAGCAGTGCTGGGCAGATAAAAACTGTGGTCGTCCTGAGCCAGCCTGAAGGACCTAGAACCAGAGTTCTTCCACACAAAGTTTAATCTGAGACTGTTCAAGGAAAGGCCAGTCTGGAAGAGCCCATAGGAGTGACAGAGGACAAGGAGAGGAAGAGGCAGCAGAGTGTGGCGCTGTTTCATTGCCCAGTCAGTGCCGCAGAGTCCCTCCCAGCTCAGGGGGCTGCCTCTGGGCATTTCCCCACAGAGGGGACCTGAGTGTCAACAGAGAAGAAGCAAACTAGCTGGAGAGGCTTAGGGCAGCCTAAGCCTCACCGACAAGGAAGGCACAAGCAAAGGAGAGACCGCATCCTTTGTGAAGATAATGCATGGGGATGCTTAGCTCGGTGCCTGGCACCCGGCGCCCAATCAATAAATGGTAGCTATTATTATTAGCCATTAGGGATCATCCCTCAGCGCCTGCAGTCTGGGCATGATGGATGCAGGCTGTGTTTGTGTAATGGGGATTATTTATTAGTCACCTTGTAAAAAGCAATGACAGAAAGGCACAAAACTATGCTACCACAGAGCGATCTTATCTCATGGAAATCAAAAGCTTCTGTTTTTCCACTAGGAAACAAGAGCACTTGTTCTCAGAGATTAAATCCAATTCCTCTGTTAAGATCTAAAGGGGAAGAAGGAGATATGATTCCCACAGGTCTCAGTGCTGCTTTTAGGATGATTCATCTCCAGTCCCCAAGTACCTGGGAGGAGTGTGGGTGTGTGCGTGCCTGCGTGGATGCGTTCCCACATGTGTGTGCATGCGTCCCTGTGCTTATGTTTTCGGGGGAAGATCGGGGGAATGAGAGTTGCAGAAGGGAGGGAGGAGTTGGTGTGGAAAGTCAGGAGTGTCCCCTTGGAGCTCACTTAAGCCTTGGCCCCAACTTGTCTATCTTCACAAGCTCAGAGCCAGCACCCAGTGGTGGTGGTGCTCTTGGATGGGAGAGGCTGGACCACCCTGACCATTCCCCCTTCCCTTTCACCCCCTCTCAGCCACTCCTGCTTTCAGCTTCCTTGCCTTGTCCCCTGCTGGCCCGGGACCCATTTTGCAAAACTGTGGTTCGTTACCCATTGCCATCTGGGGACATACACTATTTTAGAACTGCTTAAATATTTTAAACAATTTTTTAATTTTTTCCAGCTAACAGATGTAGCAAGAACATATTTGTGTGGCGGTGCTCATATAACAATTCAGAGTGGCCACAGAATCCCCGTGCATGAGATTAGGTCCTTTGCTAATTACTTGTTTAATAACAGCTCTGCCTCACAACTGTTGAAGACCTAAAGACAGCAATCAGCCACTGTTCCCCAAAGAACATGGAGACATTTTAAATTTATGTGGACGATAAGAGGGAGCATACAAATCACTTCTTATTAGCATGCAGTGAGACTCTGCGGCCGCTCGGAATATAACATTTATTAAGCACTTCCATTACCAGGCACTTTATGATCATTATCTTCCTTACTCCTTCAGCCTATTCTCTAAGGTAGATGCTGCCAACTATTATTGTCCCCATATTACAGGAGAGGAAACTGAGGCCCTGGGAGATGAATAGACTGGGGGGGACGCTGAACCCAGATAGTCCGGCAGGGCTGGTGCCTGCCACTACGATAAGGTGGGGCCTGGTGTGGAGCCACTGCATCAGCGTGTAAAAAGCAATCATGATTTTCTTCTTTTAAAACGATTCACGTCTATTATAAACATTAAAGAGATATAGCACAGTTGTCAATACAAAACGTTTTGTGATCCCACAAAATTTCTCCAGTCCCAAAGTGAATCATTGTTAACACTTGGAGAGCATCAACCTTAACATCTAGCTGCCTAGGGAGATAATAAGCTGATGAGACCTGCTGGAAAGAAAGAATTTCCGAAAAAAACGGAATTGCTGTGTTATTCCATTGCAAATGAAATAAAACTCTCCATTTTATTTTTACCTTTTGGAAATTTTACTTGAAGTCGGAGAAAAATTGAACAGATTAATAAACTTCAGATAAATACACATTTGTTCCTAAAATATTTCTCTGAAGCTAAAAACAAAGATTAGAAACACACATTGAGAAATTTTAGTCATTATTATTATTCTTTCTGTTGTTACTGTTTTTGCATTATTTGTTAACCTTGAAAGAGGAGGAGGTTAGTGTATTTATTATACTTGTTCTCATTTCCTCAACCTCTTTTCCCTGGTTAAAAAAATTTTAATTGTTTCTACCTGGCAAGGTTTGTAATGTTAGTTTCTGTTCTGTACAATCATTCTCACAGTTGTTATGTTGGCTTCCTATTTATAAAAGGATTTAGTACTCACCACCAAACTGAAACATTATCTTCCAGAGTTCTGTATTTTGATTGATCTCTTGGTTTGCCGCAGTTCACTGTGAAATACTAATAACACAAAGGGCTCATGGGTACTGTATTGCCTGAATTCCTACGTGCACAAGAGTGTCTGCTTATTGTCCAAGTACTTAAGTGGGAACCGTACTGGGTGTATAATTCTTCAGCTGCGGTTCTTCTCAGGGCTTAACTGGATTGATCTAGAGCTAAGCAGACCCACTTCTCTATTGTTTAGCTTGGGTTTTCTGCTAGATGCCCATATGACTCATCCTTTGTCCTTGACACTGTAACTTCGCCAGAACGTCTCTCAGGTGATTGCTGTATATAAAAGTTTTACAGACACAGGTGCCCTTTTGATCCTCAGATTCAACTTTCTCTGTTTCAGGATATTTTCATTGATTATATCTTTGTATATTTTTCCTGTGGATGTGTTTGGTCTTTTTGGTTAATATTCTATGATCTTCTCTATAATCACGTTTATGTTTTTTATCTTTTCCATTAGGTTATTTAATTTTCTCAAACTTGCCTGCCAAGTTTCTCATGTGGGTTTTCAGACGTGCTTAATTCATTTCCCATCCTACTTCCCTTCCTCTTCCTCCTCCTCCTCTGTTTCCTCTTCCTCCTTCGATTGCTTTCACTGTGATCTTTCCTTTTTGTTTACCTTGCTCTGCAAGCTCACTTTTCATGTCTCTAATCTTAAAATTTCCCTTTTATATCCTTAAAACTTTTTTTGAATTCCTTTTTAAAAAGATCTGTAATCTCTACAGTGAGACTAGAGATCTATTTCTATAGTGAGACCAGAGATCCATGGTAAGACTAGGGAACCATGATTTTCTGAACTCATATTCTTTCCTTGGATAATTTCTCCTGAGACGTATATTTCCCATAGCCTTTGACTTCACAAATTTCCTTCTTTCTCTTTTGTTTATCTATTTTGTGATTTCTACTTGTACTTCACTACTAATTATCTGGGTTTTTTTTAATCGGACTAAATATTTGCTGAAAGAATACTGTGCAGAAGTCTGGGGCCTGGAAAGTGAGGGATCGGAACTGAGCAGTTCTGCATTGCAGGGCAGATCTCAGAGCTCAGACACCCTCTCGCTAAACCCAGCATTTCTATTCCCTCTGTGCCAAAACGTCTCTGTGTGGTGGTTGGGGAATGGATGCCTCACTCACCCACTGCCTTACTCTGTAACCTCCCTGGGACAGAGGCGGGGCCACAGATCCCTCACACAGAAAGGCAGATGGCCACCTCTTCAGCCTCCTCCCCGCTTTCCCACCTGCAGTGCTGATGGGCCTCTGCAGGACACACCCAGTCCTCCCACGGCTGGTCCCTGGGGCTGGTCCCTGGTCCGCATTCTCACACCTTGTCACTTTTATCAGAAGTTCATTGGCGTTTTTCAGGGGCTTAGGTACTTTATTTTAAGAAAGCCTGCATTTTGATGAAGGTCTGAGGATGCTCTCAACATTCCTGCCCATTGAGGTCCAAATTCTGCAGTATTTGATGAATGTGCTTCAAGGCTTGTGGCTGGACTGTTTTCTTGTTTCACTGAAGACGCAGCTTTCACTTCTTTATATTTTTGTTCCTTTTGTTGTTGTTGTCAGTGAATTTCAAGAGAAATAAAAGTGTAATTTTACTTGACTTCTTAAAAAAGCTTTTGTGGCATCGTTGTCGAATGGTTGCATTGTACCGATAGCATTTAACTTCCAAAAATTCTCTGTTGAAGGACAATTATGTTGCCTTCTCTTTTTTTCCAAATATAAACAATGCTGTAATGAATATTCTCAGATATTTGTCCAGTTGCCCTAACCCTCATTTTAAAGAACGGGGGCAGGGAGTCTCAGAGAAGGTACGGGGTTCGATCAAGGTCAAGGATCTAGTTACTAGTAGACCTGTAAGTGCAAGCCAGGCTATGAGACCCCATTTCAAAGCCATGTAGCCCATCACAAGCCCTCATCTCTGTTCGTCCCAGAAAAGATCCTTCCCGTTCCATCCTCTGTAAATTGACTGTCTCCTCCTTCAAAATTGACTGTCTCCTCCTCTGGCTTTGCATTCTTGTAGATTTAGCCCCTGTTCTCAGAGGGATTAACTGTAAGAGGATTTTTGTGCTGCTTTTCTCTTGGATTCACACAAAAGGACTTAGATAAGTCTTGGCTTATGGGTCCTTAATGGGCCTTTAGGGAAAACTGGAGCATCTGGGGCCAGTCACAACCAGAGGGAGGCGTCAGGGAGGCTGGGACATGCCTGCGGAGAGCCTTCCAAAGCCTCTTCTTCAGTGTCCTCTTGAAAGGCAAATTCCGGGAGTCTGGGCTGTTTATTCATCCCAGATATTTGGACTTTCTTAAATTGAGGATCAACTCTTTGGGGGCATTCACACACAAATGACAAATAACTGAGTACTTAGCTCGTACCCAGGGCTGGCTCCACAGGCCTGCGTCCTGTCCATTGCCCAGGGCCCTGCGCTTGGAAAGACCAGAGCTTGCTTTAATGGTCCGCTGCTACCCTCTTGAAATTTTTAATCATGTTGGAAGAAGGGGCCCTGCATTTTCATTTTGCAGTGGATGTTGATTATGTAGCTGGTCCTTCATGTGCCAGATACTGAGCTCTTTCACCTGGGCGAGCTGAGGCTATCAGAGGGAGACGCCCAGAACTGGATCTGAGAGCTGCCAGGCTGAGTCTTCAAATTCTGCAGGCTGCAGTCAGCTTGGCGTGAGAGCAGCCACCAGGCTAATATAGCTGTGCAGATGGAGGGACACCTGGGCAAGGTGACTGTCCTCTGGGCCTGTAAGCCACAACTGGTCATAATGGCAAAGACCAGCCACTGGGGGTCTCCAGGCTGCACCTCAGGGGCAGATGAGATGCCCGTACTGCCTTCCCGGACTGCAGCCCACTGATTGATGGAGGCTGCTAGAAAGGAAAGCGTTCATTAGATTTTCACTCCATTTTCCTCCCATGACCAGCAGCATCACCAATGCAAAGGAGACCAGTTCCAATAATTGTGCAGACAGATTTCAGCATTCCATCCTAACAGGGCCTGGAAGACAGCCTTCCTCTTTCTCCCTGTCCAAGGCTCTCTCTTTCTCCCTTTTCTTTCTTCTGTTTTATTAGCTGCACACACAAAAAAGATTTTTATTACTGAAATGAGCTCTCAGCACGTCTGCTAATACACTCCTAATGGGTTTTAAGACTTAAAAGCAACAGCACGGATCACCATTTGCCTGCTCAGCAAGAATTTGCCTGGTGGGAGGGCAGGATGAGGGAGGGGAGGAAGGCAGAGAACAGGAGATACCTCTGTTGGCCAGACCCACCATGCAAATGAGCTGGGATGCGGTCCCAACATATTAAATGGATCAGACTAGCTTCTCGTTCACATGTGCAAATTAGATTAATCAGAGCAGACGCAAAAAGCGGAGAATAATAACGCCGTTTCTAAGGACACGAAGGCACCCACAGGGACATGCAGGAACTGCACTTGAACTGGAAATCATCTTTGGGTGATGGGTGACCTGGCTTCTTCCACCCAGCCATCCAGCCGGGTCCCAATTTATTAAATGGTTCCTACTTTGCCAGCCACCCAGGTCCTTCCTTTGGGGCCCTGGCACCAAAGAACAGGAAATCCAACTGCAAATCTTTGGTGTCTGAGTGGAGCCCTGCACATATCCAGGCTGGCCTGAGGGTTCAGAGCACAGAACTGGGGTCTGATGAACTGGCACTGTTACTGACCTAGTACATGACCTTGGGAAAGCGACTTGATCACTCTGAATTTCGGTTTCTGCAGGTGGGAATGATAACTCTCTCAAAGGGATGGGTGTTCTGTGGATTAAATGAGTTAATACACACAAAGCACAGTGCCAGATACAATAAATATTAGCTATGATTTCCTTTCTCCCCCTCCTCCCTCCCTCAGTCCTTCCCTCCTTATTTCCCTTCCTTGTTTCTTTTGTGATTCATGGAATCAGTTCTAGTTTTCTCTAAGTTGATTCATATAATTGACTCCATGATTTCTCTGATTTGCTCTTCCTGGAGAGGTACGCAAACCCATTCTACCCAGAGATGGCACCCTTGGGAAACTCCAGTCTTCTTGCTGGAGCCTTCCTTCCCATGTGTACAAGTGCCTCTGTTTTTCTTCATTGGTGGGGGATGGGAGGTAGAGGGAGGGTTCCACCCTCTTTCCTGCCTGGTTGTCAGCAGCCCCAGGACAATTGGGACCCTCTGCCAAGACATTCTGTTTGCTCCCTGCAAGTTGTGCCCTGAGAGTTGATCTGTACAGAATTTACATACCTGCACCAGGGTCTGTGGTCCAAGAGAGTTCTATGGAAAAGCCACAAGCTAGGAAGAGAGGAAGTCAGAGCTTGACAGAATGTGGCTTCTCATCATCCTTCAACATTCCTTCATCCCTCTGTGCCAAGTTTTATTTGGGCAAGTATCATGTGGCCAGGATGGGGGTGGGCGGAAAGGTGGCAGTCTCCCCAGAGGGCGTGGTCATTGCACATCGCTCTGATTACCAGTGAACCTGAGTCTCTTTCCACCATTACTGGCCATTTGTATTTCCTTTCCTGTGAATTTTCTGTGCATATCCCTCGCCTATTTTCTTGGGCCATTTGAAGTTCTTTCCCTTTTTCAGTAATTTGCAGGAGCTCTTAATAATATTTGAGCATTCATTCTTTGTTTGTTATATAATTGTACATATTTTCTCCCAGTTGGCTGCTAGTCCTTGCTTTGTCAGTTACATTTTTCACCACACGCACCACCCCAGCAGACCTCCACCAGGTAGGCACTGGCCCCTGGGCATGCACAGTTACAGACGGTTGGGGTTATACCTGGGAATAAGAGCTGTCAGGTGTACATCAACAGAAACGTCCAAATGAACCTTTGCTCTAGGATCTTGGATATTAGCACGACTGGACTTTGGGATTTTTAAAGCATTGCTTTAACTATTTGCAGTAAGTCATCCTTTCCCCTGGTGAAAAGCGAGCTGAGACATGATGAACTCACTCTCACAGCCGTGTTGATGCTGGGAACTGAGTTTGAACAAAATCGTTAGAGAATAATCCAAGAGTGGGGGCTGGGGAGACACCTCCATGTTTTTCTATTTCCCGAGAGCTAAGCTTGATGAACGTAAGGGCTTTGGGGAATGTGAAGGTTCTGCGTAGGCCCGAAGTTTTGATCAGGAGGCCAATTCCAGACACAAATACCCACAACAGGAGGTCCGCAGTGGCTTTTGGTTCTAGATTGCCAAACTGGTAAGAAGGGGTGTCCAAGGAGACTAGGGCTGGTCCTGGAACACAGCCCTGTCTGAGTCAGCCACTTTTCATGGATGATTCCAGCCTCGGAAGATCCAAAAGTCCCCTCCGTGTGTTGCAACCTGGGGTGGTGGTTCTGTGAGAAGCCAAAACAGCACAGAGTTGTCCGGGTACGAACTTCTGGGGAGTCTACAAAGATCCACGGTGAGAACTTACCTGTCCTCGAGAACATTTCTGCTCTTTCTCTTCATTATCAAGAAATACCAGTCGCCTTGTGTGTTCGGGACTGATGAGAAGTCATGGAACTACGTCCTAGTTGCATATCATACATACACAGACGTAGTTGTACTTTCTATGTAAATAGTATAAAAGTGTTCTCTTATGAAACTTTGCTTGTACCATATATCTTTAGAGCTCTTTCTGTGTTCAGTCTTCTTGGTGACTATGGATTACCGGGCCACGTTACCTGTTGTACTGATGGACATTAAAGTTGCTTGCAGGGATCCCTGTTAAAAGCGATGTTGCAGAGAGTGCTGTTGTCCGTGCCTGTGTGCGTGCATGTGTGAGAATGTCTGTCAGGTGGGAGCTGGAAGTGGGATCGCTGTCAAAGAGCTTGCAGACTGTAATTTTTATGTTGTTCGTCATCCTCCCCAAAAGCCATACTAAATTACATTCCCACTACTACCCTAAGTTGATTTTCTTACCCACGCTCCACACCACACTTTGTCAGTCTTTCATTTCTGTCAACCTGATGGTCAAGGAATGCTGTCTCACTGTTCTGATTTGCATTTTCCTGATTATTAATGAGGTGCCCCCTTTCGGATGCTTATCCTCCATTTGTTTTTTGGGTTTTTTTGTTGGTTTGTTTGTTTTTGGTGCCAGAGAATTACTAGTTTATATCTCTTACCCATTTTACTCCTTTTGGGTTATTTACCTTTTTCTTATTAACTTGGAGCTCTTAATATATTTTGGGCATCACTGTTTTGTCCATTATATACATATGACTTCTTTCTCCTACTTTCCTGTAACTCATATTTGAACTTTGTTTTGAGGTCCATTTTAGAGATAAAGAAACTGAGTCAGAGAGAGAGAGATATTCTAAATGAGTGGCACAGAGCTATGTTCCTCTGCAGAACAGCAAGGCTGTGTCTTCCTCTGGCTCCTGTTCAGGGGGATTAGTAACAATGAGCACACATCCAGGACTGAGCCCAGTTGTCCTCAGCTGCAGAGCCGGATAAGGCAGGCAGACCCACGGTGGTGGTGCCTGCTCGGTGCCGCTCCGCCTCCCCCAGCTCTCTTCTGCATTCCCTTGGAAGAATTTCAAAGAGTCCCCAGCCCAGCTCCTGTTGGCTTAGGACCTGCTGCTGTAAAGTAGAGGGTTTCAAGCTGTGTTCTCTGGAGCCCCGAAGGTTCTAGGTTTGTGTATCAAGGCCTCCTGTGTAATAGGGTGGCCAGATTTCACATATACCTGTCCTTAACAGGACACCTGTTAAGTTTGAATTTCAGCTTAACAGCAAATTTTTTTAGTATAAGTATATCCTGTGCAATATTCTAATCTCACTATGCTCCATGCAATATGTATTTATACTAGAAACTCCTTTGTTGCTTATCTGAAGTCACATCACTGGGATCATGCATTTTGCCCGGCAGCCCTAACCTGGAGGACGTTGGAAAGGCAGAGGCACTTGGGTGGTAGGCTCAGGATCCTTTCCTGGCCCACCCAGCCTGAACCAAAGGGGGACACTTTTGAATGTCTTAGATTTTTAGATTCAAGAAATTAAAAGTACAAAGAGAGCAAGTGGCTGTGCAGAGCTGGGATTTGGATCAAGATGTTTTTGAGAGCAGAGCCCGTGATTTTTCCCGTGTGCCCCAAAAGCAGGGAGGCCGACTCTCCTCTCTCTGGCTCTGCACCATGCTGGGGAAGGCCCAGGAGCAGCCGAGGGCATGAGGAGATAGGCCATTATAGCAGGGGCTTCTTGTGTGGAGAGACCACAGGCTGAGGGGACCGATGGAGAGAGAGTGATGCATGTGTTCTGCGAGACTCTCATCACCTTAAATGGAGTGAATCCACGTTAATTCAAATTAAGTAACTGTTTAATTGGCTTTAACTCCATCTCCAGGAGTGAGTCCACAGCCCACATACACATCTTGGGGCCTCTGATTATTAAATATCTTTCATTGCTACACATCCCATCCCTTTCTTTGATTCCTATTCTGCGTTTTTAAAATCACCTTCATTGAAATCTAATGAACGTAGTGGAACGCAGCAGTCCGAAGTGCACTGTTGGACGAGTTCGACAAGCAGGTGTGTCTGCCTGAGCACCACGGACGTAAACACTCCTGTGACTCCTAACAGCTCCTGTGTCCCTTCCTTGTCGTCCAGGCGACGGATCTGCGCTCTGTCACTGCACACTAGATTCGTCTTTCCTGGAGCTTCGTGTGACAGAATCCTGCGGTGTGACCTGTATGCAATATCCAGTTGTGTTAATATGCCCTAATCTGTTTATCCATTCACCTGTTGATGGGAATATGGTTTATTTCAAGTTTGGGGCCCTTATAAAGAAAACTGCTGTGGGTGAAAATTTATACACAAGTCTTTGTGGAGCATATGCTCTCGTTTCTCCTGGGTAAATACCTAGGAATGAGATGGCTAGGTCGTGTGGTAAGAGTATGTTTAACTTCACGAAAAATCGCTCAACTGCTTTCCAAAGTGGTTGCACCATATACGATGTTCCCAACAGCAATGCACGATGGACACACCCTTGCTAAAACCTGGTGTCCTCAATTTTTTAATTTTAAGCATTTTGATAGGTATGTAGCAGTACTCAATTGTGGTTTTGATTTGCATCTACCTGATGGCCAGTGGTGATAAACATCTTTTCATGTGTTCATTGGCCATTTGGATATTGTCTTTTCAAGCCTCCTTCTTATTTTTTAATTGAGTTGTTGAGTTGCTTGTCTTCTTATGAGCGAGTTACAAGGTTTCATATATATATTATATATAAGTTTACATATGCATATACAAGTGTGTGTGTGTGTGTGTGTGTGTGTGTGTGTGTGTGTGTGTATAGAGAGAGAGAGAGAGTCCCAATTCATTTTTCCCTATGTGGATATGCAGTTGTTCCAGCACCAATGGTTGAAAAGATTATTAGATCATATTTTGATCAAGATGCAGTATGACTGATTCTCTACCAGTCCTTCTATTTTTCTCCTTTTCTTCATCAACAAATATTTGTTGAGTTCCTGTTATGTGTCATGTTGCTTTAAGTGCTGAGCATCAGCAGAAGGTAGAACAATCCCCTGCTCTGGCAGAGGTTGTGGTCTAGCGGCAGGAGGCAGACAATCAACAACTTACTCAAAAATAACAATAGTGGACCAGGCACGAGAAAGAAAAACAAAACAGGGTTAGGGAACAGAGAGAGGCAGGGCATGCTGGTAGAGACGGGGAGGGCAGAGACCTGAAGGATGGAGGGAGTAGGGACTCAGTTCTCTGCAGATGGGCATTTAAGGAAAAAGCCCCATTCTAGGGTCTAGACTGGACACACGCCCCATTGCCAGCTCAGCTTCTCAGACACCCCTTTAGGTTTCATTGTTGTGACAGGGTTCCTCTGCAGAGTCCTTTGTGTTGGTACCTGTCAGGTGATCCCTCTTCGTGCCCTGGCTGCACCAGCCACTCAGCTATATTTCACAGCAGTGATTTTGCTGCTCAAGTCCGTTGGGAACGGCTGGAGCAGACTTCACTCCTTCATTCATTTCTTCAAAAGCTATAAATTAAGGACACTAAGTGTGCTTGGCACTGTACTTGTCTCTGGGGAGACAGAGACGAACCAGTAAATGGGAGAGGGTTGAGAAATGGGCCTGAGTTATGGCATCAGCGGGAGCCAGGGCGGGGAGACTGTTAAATGCACTTAGTCCATTAGGTCCGTCCTCTGCAGCAGGGAGCTCCACGAAATGGCTCGGGCAATGACTGCTCCTGCTGTCGTGCAGCTCCCGGAGGACGAGTCAGGCTGTGCCCAGGAGACATGGCAATAGGTCAGGCAGGGCGTGCCGAGGTATGAATTAAAGTGGCAGGGGTGCAGGTGGAGGGCAGAAAGACTCTCAGGTGACTCCAGGTTTCTGATTTGAACTAAGGGGACTGTTGGTGGCACTGGTTGCCTTAGGGGACACAAGAGGAAGAGCAGGTGCGGAATGGGTGGGTGCTGGGTCGGGTGTTGATGAGCTCGTTTGGGGACATGTTAGCAGTGAGATGCACCAGGTAGAAATGTGTAGGACTTAATTGCACTTGAAGGTCTAAAGGTCACGAAGGACTTTTGGCTGAAGGTCAAGGCTTGGGAGTCATCTGCAGAGAGATCACGGGTGATGCCAGAGGTGGATGAGATGCTCCTGGGAAGCAGCTAACAAATACTTACTCTGTGTCAGGATTTGTACCCAGCACATTGTTAAATGGATAGTATGGTTGTTATGACATTGGATTCTGACACTCAACTCCCTTGGTTCAAGTCTCAGCATTCCCACTTGTTAGCCACTCACTTCACCGCTCTATGCCTCTGCTTCTTTTTCTACAAAATGGTGACAATCCTAAATTCACCTTGTGGGGGGTATTACGAGGATTAAATTTAAAGCATGTGTTGCACTTCAAATAGTACTATATTTGGTGATCAATAAATGTTAGCTAATTATAATGCCCTTCAATTCTCAGAGCACACCTGTAAAATAGGAATTATCATAACTCATTCTACACATGGACCTGACAGGTCCATGCCCAAAGTCATCCATCGGTTCAGGAAGTGGAAGAACCAGAACTTGAACCCAGGTCTGTGTGTCCCCAGAGCCTACCATTGCCAGGCTACCATGTAGTAAAAGGCCTGAGCATCCATTGGCTTCCTGACTAAGTCAGCCCCTCCTGGCAGAGGGGTCCTGACACTTGCTGGAGCCCTAATCACCACTGTGCCCTCCTCAGTCATTGCCAGCTTCTTCCCACTCCCAGCTTGGGCCAGAATACCTGGCAGACCAGCCTGCAGGCCTTATGCATGCATGAGTACGACACTGTCTTTCTTAGCTCTTCTGGGTGCCCCTGTTCTCAAGATCCAGATCCTGCCACCTCTCCCAGGAGGCCTTCCCTGACCACCTCAGTTCCCTGGAGCCCTTTTCCTCTGGGTACTCTTAGTTGTGATGGCCCGACCTGCTCACTTGAGACTTGTGTACACACTGCCCCGGACAACCTTTGGCATTTTGTGGCATGATGTACCTACTGTGCTGCCTCCAAAGCAGGTGCTGTTAGTACCCTACCTCAGAGTCAGGGCAGAGGGAAAGAGGAGCCTCTGAGTCAGCACCAAAAAAAGTCTATTTAACACGCCCTGGGCCCTGCCTTAAGCTCCAGGTGCCCCATTTGGAGAAAAGAGCTAGTCAGAGCCCTGGCTGAGAGGGTGCGCAGCTCAGGGTTGAAGCCAGGAGTGTGGACTTGGAAGGACTTCAGGCTATTAGCAAATAAAGCACAGATAGAGGCCAGGCCTTCTGACAGGAGCCAGGATTGGAGAGTGGCTGAGTCACGGCCCAGCGGGGAAGCAGGAAGGGAGCTGGCTCTGGGGAGGGCACTGAGAGCCAGCAGACCTGGGGCTGGAAGACTGGCTCTACTTGCTGCTCAATGACAAGATGCCCTGCGGCCCTGAGCCTCAGTCTTCTCAACTCTAAAATGAGTTGACATTGGTATATCCTTTTGAAGGTTGTTGGAGAACTCTTTGCATTGCGAGGGGAGTTAGATGGTAGCATCCCTTCCTTGCTCCCGCTTCCTCTGGGAGAGAAGGCATCCTACGGAGGGCAGGCCTTAGCAGTACTTGGGAGGCAAGGGAGGACCTGGCCTGGAAGGGTAGAGAGAGGGGGTGTGAGCCTTGACATCAGCTGTGTGCAGGGCTCTGGGATGGAGGGATTTATGGGCATTGTGTACACAGAGGGAAGGCATTGGCAGTTGTCCTTCCATAAGTGCTAGCTGGTGCCACCTCTGCCCTCAAGGAACTCCCTGGTGGTGGGATGGTCAGATTCATTAACGGGGCATCGCTGGCCAGGGTGTTACGTAATGGTCAGGGAGTGCACCAGGGGCCCAGAGCTCAGGTGAGAGAGCAATTGTTTCCACCTGGTCCTTCCATCGGAGCACTGACTGCCAGTGCAATAAGACCCCTGTGTTCCTCTAAGGGTGGGGGCATCAGAAAGGCCGTGTAGACTGGGTACTGGAAGGGAGCACAGGTTCACATCAGCAGGACTATGCTGGGCTGTACCTTGAGAACCTTGACCTCCAGCTGAGGCAAAAAGGGCGCCAGATCTAGTGGGGAGCAGGGGCTCTCACAAACATTATCCCCCTAATATACAGTGTCCCTTTATTTGTCTGAAGCCCAGAGAGGTCAAACAACTTACCTAATGCTACACAGTGAGTGAGTAACACCACCGAAGTTCCCACTGGGGTCCTTCGGGCTCCCGAGGCCTGGTCTTTCCCACAGGCCCCCTCCTGCCAGCCTCATGCCTTCCCAACAGATGGCCACTTCCAGGTCTCCGCCAAGTCCTGCAGATGCCACTCTGTCCTGCCTTCATCCAGAAGAGCCCAGGAAGCCGGGGGGCCTGGCCCACCGCAGTCCCTCCTATCCTCCCCAGCTGCCAAACCACTAATTAGTGGGCCCGGCATTGTGGCTTCCAGCGTGCTGGCGATTGTTCCTCCCAGCTTCCCTCTCGCTGGCGCCTCCCCTAGAAAGCCTGGCCGCCAGCTATGTTAGCTATATTTAACTGTGGCTACTGGGCAGGGAGGGGTTGGGTGAGCAGAGAAGGGAGGGAAGGCTAAGTCGGAACGGTGAGTCTACGCTGAGAGGCGGGCAGCCAGAGCAGCCCCTCCTCCATCACCTGCAGGTGCAGCTTTGTCGCCCTGGCACTGGGGCAGCCGTACAAGTGGGGCTTGATGGATGCTGAGGTTTATGTAGAATAGCCGTGGAAGTCTTCACCACCAGACTTCTGTATTCACCACAGCTGCCTGGTTTTCACTGACAGGTTTTGTAGTAAGCAGTCACCACACATTTGCACGGGTACGATGCTTTTATATTAATGTCATCTGTTTCATACATTGGGATTCTTTGGAGAGGAGTTTGTTCCCTTAAAAACAAATTGGAAATCAGAAGCTTCGCCCTTTGGTGCCCTGCTGCTCAGAGTGCCGTCTGGGGCCAGGAGCCTGGGCATCACCTGGGAGCTTGTTAAAATGTTGAATCTTGGGCCCCATCCCAGATCCAGTGAACCAGAACCTTTGCTTTATCAGATCGACAGTGATTCCCCTGCCTTAGTGCAGACCAGGATCACTGGAGAAGGTTGTAAAACACAGATGCCCTGGCCTCCTGCATGAGATTCTGACACGGGATGAGAGGAAGGCCCAGGCCACCTGCGCGTTTCCGAGCACCCTGACTCTGGGGAGCCCTCAGAGATGGTCATGTCTGCACTCTGCTGACAGCATCCCGCAGGCATACCGGTGAGCAAATGGCCAGAAACGAGCTCTCCTGTGAAACTCCTTTCTCTCCTCTCAGGGACACTGTCCCTGGAGGTTCCTGACCCAACGGCAGAGGGGTGGGTGACAGCTTCTAAAGCCTCAGTCTGGGAAGAAACCCATAGATTGACCACTTCTCCCTTTGGTCTTGACCCTGGAGACGTCCTTAAACTGGCGGGAGGGAAGAAATAAGGCAGCCAAGAGGACGCAGCCACAGTCCTGGACTACATCTGCAGACTTTTCCCAGTCACTGTCTCCATAACCGCTCGCCAAGGAGTTGCTGCCCTCCTGTCCTGCCCAGACCTTCCCATGCAGAAAAGTGCCCCCAAGGAGAGAGACGATGCCCTGAGGGAGGTGGCAGGGAGGAGAGAGACAGATGGGCCAGCTGGATTATCCGTAGCTATCCATAGATGATGCTGAGAATGAGGCCTTGAATAACTTCTTGGCACCTGCTAAGAGCGCTAAAAGACTCGTGGAGTTAAAAAACAAAGGCTATCTCTCACCAAGATTGTTGCTGCAGGAGCCTTCTAACAAGTACCTCCCCCCTCCCTGTGTCCCCAGTCTTTCCTCCTTCAATTCATCCTTGTCAGGGCCCCTAATCCCTGCCTTTCCTTTCGCTGAGTCCCCTCTGGCTCCCCAGGACTCTCAGAGTTTGGTCTAAACACTTCAGCAGGACTTAAAGGACCTTGTAACACAGGCCCTGCCTACCGCCCCAGCCTGCCTGCCTCTGTCCCTCCATGTGTCTTGTGCTCCAGCAGAACTGCATTATGTCTAAGGCCTTGAGTGCGTCATGTCCTTTTGGCCCCTCTGCCCGCACACCTGCTCTTCCCTCGGCCAGGGACACCCTTTCCTCCCGCTGCTGGCAGGTCTCCTACAACACATCCCCAGGGCCAGCCCTCGTTCATTCGGTTACTCAACAAGAGTTCAGGAAGTCCCTACCATGTGCCGGGCACTACACTGGAGTCTGGGGTCTAAACCAGAGTCAATTAATTTAAAGTACTCAGACCAACAGCTTTAGGATAATCTCTCCCCTCCCCCTATACAGTACCAATGAAGAAGCTGGGGCACAGAATGGTTAAGTGACTTGTACAGAAAAAAGACCCAAAAGGAGGAGAACGAGGATTTGAATGCAGAGCCCATGTTGGAGCCTGAGGCTTAGGCACCATGCCACTGTGCAGCCTTGTTCCAAAGGCCTCTTCCCAACGTCATCCCCCCACCCCCACCCCGCGTCCCACTCCCCTCTCCTCCGGCCCTGGCCCTCTTCTTCTGCTCCCGGCTCCCAGGATGGAGCCAATGGTCATCCAGTAGAGGCCAGTCAGAGACTGCAAGTCGTCTTGGCCTCTGCCCTCTCTACCAGCCAGTCCTGCCTGTCTGCCTCCTCGCATCTCTCCCATCAGCCCCCTTCTCTCCAGTCTCCTGCCGCCTCCTAGTCTGGGGTCCCCTCGTCTCTCGCCTGGACTGCAATATTGCTGTTGCTGCTTTTACTCCTGCCCCCCACCATCCATTCTTCACGGAAACCAACAGACTTTCACAGCCAGTCTGACTGGGTCACCCCAACCTGGCTCCCACTGGCCTCCCGTGCCGTTCACACTGTTCAAGTTTTCACCACCTGGTCATTTCTCAGCCCTGTCTCCTGAGCACGTCAACACATGTCAGTCCATCTGCCTGGAGGCTCTTCTTATCCCTGACCCCACCCCCACCCCAGCCACATCTAATTGTGCCCATTCTTCAGCTCTCAGCTCAAGACTCCTCACCCCAGAGGACCTCCTCAGATCACCTGTCTGGCTCAAACACCTTTGCTTTCTTCATGGAACTATCTTACTTTGTGATTTCACACTTACTAGCATTGTTGCCTTATTAACACCTGTCTCCCTTATCAGACTGAGAACTCCAGGGCAGTGATGTGTCCAGTTCTGGTCTTCACCATACACCCAGCACCTGGCAGTGCCTGATGTAGAGCAGGCATGCCGGAAATACTTCGTGAACAAATGAAGGGGTTACTGTGGGAGCGAATCAGAGTGCACGTAAAAGCATGTGGTACAGTCCCTAGCATAAAGCAGTCAATCAATTATTAGCTAATAGTAGTCATTATTGTTAGAACTAATCTTGAGCAAGCCTTACCTGATGCCCAAAGGGGGATGGAAATTGCACCTGTCTCAGGTGGTGACTGCAAACAGCTGGAGAGAGGTTATAGCGAGCAGAGGGTGGTAGCCTCAGACAGCTGGGAAGGTGATCGGGAGCAGCTGGGTGGCGGCTGCAAATATCTGTATGACTGTGAACAGCTGGGGTGGTGATTGCACACTCCTGAGGATAAGGCTGCAAATAAGTGGGTAGTGACTGCAAATAGCTGGAGTGTTGAACTGCAAACAACTGGGAGTAAGAACGGCAAACAACTGGAGAGAAGGCTGCAAATAGCTGGGGAGCAGAACAGCATACGGACAGGCACATATGCGTGTGGGTGCAGCCTGCTCTCCCTCCCACACTGGCCCCAGATCCCATCTGCCACTGCAGCACCCTGGCCCCTGCACATCCCCCTCTCCCCCAACACAGTGGGCCAAGGAGACCCAGACGGTGTCTGTCTGAGGCCACAAACAAATCTGGTCCACCATCTGTGTCAGGTCACCTGGTGACATCTTTCTACTCCTCCCCTGTTCCAGGCAAGCCTCCTTCTCTCCGTCTCTCAGATGCTGTGCTTCCTCCCGCCCCCTGGCCTTTGCATGAGCCAGTCTCTCTTCCCGCAAGCCCACACCACATCCTTCAGGGCCTTGTTCCAACATCGCTTCGCCAGAAGGACAAGATCAGGTTCTAGATCTCCATCTTCCTTTAGTTCTTCTTCCTCAATGAGAACAAACATTACTGTTCCTTGGTTTGCATCCAGCCGTGGAGTGTTCTGATCAGTGCCCATCTCTCTTACTAGGCTGTGAGCATCTAGAGAGCACAGGCCATGACGATACTCATCACCAGATGCTTAGCACCTGGCCCTGAGCCTGGCACACAGTAGGTGCTCATCTATGTGAGATGGTGTAAGGGTGGATGGGGGAACTGAAGGAGCCAGTGAGAGGGGCTGGAGAGTTCCCAGAAGGCACGGGCAAAGAAAATACATAGCTGTCATGTATTGAGTGCCTACTGGATACCTGGCCCAGGGGTGAGTTATGCTGTTCTAGTTAGTGTGCTTGGATGCATGTGAATGAATGAGTGTATGTTTGTCCAGAGTCAGGAGACCTCGATCTCCACCTCGGCTCGGCCAGGGCTTTATGGTAGGGCCTGGGCCTGTGACAAAATCTGTTAGGAAAGAACAAAATAGCCCTGCCTGCACTCTACACAGCTACCCACTCCAATGCCGTGCTGCAGACACAGCAAGGAAGGGAGCAACCACCCAGGCCTCAGTTTCCCCTTATATTTTTGGGAGCTCTTTATATTTTATATTTTTGGCAGCTCCTCATAAGGAAGCTCCTTATATTTTTATTCCAGAACCAGCCAGGCCCTCCCACGAGTGTTAACTCCCTGACCAGCATCAAGGGGTCTGGCCACCAACAGCCTCTGCCTTGGCCAGGAAAGCATCCAGCCTGAAGGCTCTCCCCGGCTCCCGGTCACATGGTCCACCCACTGCGTTGCCTGCGAGGGTCTTACAGACCCATAAGCAGGCAGAGAACCCAGACTCACAAGGACACGTGAAACCACTGAGACCCTGAATGCTAATAATAGCCAACCCTTAAAGCCCTGGCTGGATGCTCTGAACTGAAGCTCAGAGAGGTTAAGGAACTTGCTGGAGGTCACATAGCTAGTATGGGGCAGGGCTGGGCTTTGGCCCGAGGCAGGTGGGCCTACTCTTGACCCCTACATCATGGTCCGACACAGCCACCACCCGACGCCCAGGCTCACAAAAGGCCGCACGCACACAAAACACACACGGGCTTTTTCAGAGAAGCCAACGCGGGGGCTCTTGTTCTCTTCCACCTTCCTCTCCTGAAGCACACGTGACCTCTGCCAGCCAACACCTCTGCCCGAACCCAGAAGGGGTCTCTCACTCCCAGTAGGGTTCACTCTCAGATGAATTGGCGTCCTGGTCTCTCTGCCAGTCAAGCTGGAAATGAGGCTTAGGAAGCATTGAGCCTGGCTCCCTTGGATACTGGCGCCCACCCTGCGGAGGACAGGACAGGGCTATTTCTCAGCAGGCCCCTGGCCTGGCTTGACAGCTGCTTTGGATGGTAGCCGAAATGCCTCCTTAACTATGACCCGTTAATTCAAAGATACCATACGAAACCTGTTAGGGGCAAAACCAAATAGGTCTGCCGTGGCTCTGCATCAGCGGCCACCCCTCCTCCACCTGGAATCTGACACAGCAAGGAAGGGAGCTCAGACAGCCAGGAGGGGCCGGCACCTGCTGGGCACAGCCAACCTGGGCATCTCACCTGCAGGAGACGTGTGGGACGGACAGGGCGAACCGAGCAGAACTGAGAAGCTTCAGAGCAAACCACCAGGGTCGGGGGTGGGGGGCATCACAAATGGTGCACAGAGCAACAGAAATGTGGGGGTGACATCTAGGAGCTTCTAGAAAAGGGTGTGTACCTGCGACAGTGGTGCAGAGAGTGAAGATGGGAGGGGAGGATGGCCGATGTTGACCCTGACTCTACGACTGTGAGCCTGTGTGGCTTGGGGTGACTTACTTACCTCTCTGTGCTTCAGCTCCTTGGATGTGCTGTCCTCTCGGCCTTTGCGTATGCTGATCCCTCTACGTAAAGCTCTCTTCCCCCAGTTCTCTGGAGTGATTCCTACAGTGGGTGCTAATAACTATATTGGGAATGAATGAAAGGACTAGTCATGTTAGATATTAAATCTTCTTCCGTCAAAGCTGAGGGCTTCTTTAAGACCACATTTGACACTTAGAACCTTGAAGACGCGCTGAGATGCTGAACTTGATGTGGTCGAGAGCACAGGCTCTGGACTTAGACCTCTTGAGTTTTAATCCATCTTCTTTAGTAGCCACGTGACCTTGGGAAAGTCATTTAACCTTTCTGTTCATCAAGCTCCTCATCCACAAAATGGGGAAAATAAGAGTTGTTGGGAAAACGGACAAGCTAATACACTTAGATGACATAGAGTGAACTCCTTCGGCAGCTGGGATGCGGTGTTCCCCTCAGTGCCCGCCCTGCCCTGCCTTAGGAATCGCGTCTGCCCCCAGCAGGCCCATTTCCCTCTCTGTCCTTCCTGCCTGTCTCTTCACCCCCAGCACCCTGGACAGGGCCTGGCCCAGAGCAGGTATGCCTGTGTGCTTGCATCCTCCTTGAGCTCTTTCCTTTGAACTTCCTAATTCCTCTTCTCCTAACTCCTAACTCACTTCCTCCCTTCCCCGCTCTCTGCCTTTTTCCTCAAATAACGGACTGGGCTATGAAATGAATTCTCCCCTGTTTCCCCAGCCTCTCCCCCCTCCCATCATCAATCACTTTTTTCTGTTGGAAAAGCTCTGTAAAGAAGGTAAAGGAAGAGGTTGAAAGAACCAGTGTTCATCTTTTATATGCCAAGAACTGTGCCAGGAGCTTTACATGGATTAATTCATTTAATGTTTAAATCAGCCCAAGGAGGGAGATACTAATGTCCACATCTGTATAAATGAGGATCAGAGCAGTTCAAAGCTGACGAATGGCATGTTAGGGCAGAGTCAGAGACCTCATCAAAGGAGTCTACGGTGGTGGAACTTCAGGCATTGTGATGGGGCAGTGGGAGAGAGATTCTGGAGCAAAGAGACCTTCTGAGACCGCTTCCATCACACCCCTGTGGCGCCTCTGTCCCTCTGCCGTGGGTCAGGGATACCTGCGTGCAGCCCTGCCCTGGGCCTGGAGCAGATGTTGCCCGCTACCCTGGGTCGGACGGCACCCCAGGAGGCAGGATGAGCATCCCGCTCTGGCAGAGCTGCGAAGGGGGTGTTGCAGCCAGGGTAGAAATGAGGCGAGAGGCCAGGTCCCAGAGCTGTGCCATGGGGCTGAGGCTACACCTGGGGATCCCCGGTGGGTCCTGAGACCCTCTGTCACAAGCCCCTCTGTTTTGGTCCCTGTCAGCATGTCCTCAGTCATCTTCTGCCTCTGCCCCTCTGCATGCCGCCATGCCCCATTACAGCCCTTGGCCAGAATAGATACGCTTTTGTTCCAGGCCTCACCATGGTCCATGGAAACCCTGAGCCATCCCCATCCCAAGCTTCCTCTGAAAGTTAAATCAGTTCAATCCTACTCAGGTGAGAAAGTGAGCTTGGTCCCTCGGCACGGCATCAAAGGGTCCAGATTATCAGCAAGTTGCTTTTGAAAGAGTCGAGAAACGAAATGTGTGAGGATATAACTTTTAATTTAAAACACTGTGCCCTCTGCATTGGGATGTCAGGAGGGATCCCGAGTGACATTTGCGGAGCTGCAGGGGTGAGTGTGTGAGGTCAAGCCTCCTCATTAGCCATGCTTGGAGGCAGCAGCTGTGGGAGCGGAGGTACATCGGTTCAGGAAGGACGCAGAGCTCAGACACACGCATGTCAGCATCCCCCAGCCAGGGCCATGGCCAGGCACCAGAGCACCATGGATGGGGATCGCTGTGGCACATGAGGAAATCCAAATGGCTCCAAAATGTTTTTGGCCCACTGGGGGAGAGAGACCCACAGGTGGCTCTTTTAGTGGTGGCATCATCTCTGTGAACAGACAACCAGACTTTGGCCACCTGGATGGCAAGACATTGTGTGAAATCCCCTAACTCACGGGCCTTAGATATGAGCACAGTGTTGTGTGTGTGTGTGTGTGTGTGTGTGTGTGTGTGTGTGTGTGTGTGGAGCGGGGCAGAGTCCATAGATCTATGGAATTTCTTCAAGTTCTCAAAGGGATCCATTGATTGACTGATTGATTTGAAATCTTGAACAATGGCTCTGTCCCTGACACTGTCCTAGGTCAGCCCTGGGGACAGTAGTGGAAGGAACAAAGTCTGTTTATACTCTGATCCAGGAGATGGAAAGTGAACACGTGACCAAACATCAGTGCCGTATTTGGGGGTTTTATGTGACACGAAGGAAGAATAAAGCTTAAAAAGGAGAATAGAGAAGGATGGGCCATGGTGGTGTTCGGTGCGTGACCCTGTAACCCTTGGAAGCCCTCGGCGTAGCAGTAAGTAGATTCTAGTTCATGGGAAGGGTGTCCCTGGATCCACCAAACCTTGCAGGACTCTGAGGTGTGAGCTGGAGGCTGCTGGAAGCCAGGCCCACTGGGGATGGGGTGGATTCCAGAGAGACAGAGACGCCAGCCCCCTCTTTCCTGCACCAACCCCAGTGCCAGGCTCCAGAGGGAGGGGTGGGACTCGCCCAGCAGGTGCAGGCAGTGAGTAGAGCTCCATGCAGTGTAACGTACCTGGCTTCAGAGTCCCATGAGCTGGGCCAGTCCACACCCCTCCTCCTGCAGAGGTGAGGTAGGTGGACACATCAGGCTCCTGGCATTGTGCCTGGCTCATGGTGCCTGCACTGTCCACAAAGTGCCCTCCTCCTTCGGCTTCTTAGGGACACTCAGAGATAAAAAATGCGCCTATATCCAAGGGTGCAAGTGTGAAAGGGCCAGGAGGCTCCAGTCCTAATGTCGTTCCTCAGAGAAGTCCCTTCTGCTCTTGGAACTCAGTGGCTTCCCTGTGCAAAGTTGGAGCTGGGCTCTCAGAGGGGCATGTGGGCCCTTCTGACTCTCAAGTTTGTGCTCATGTATTTACCGGTATTTTCCTGGAGGCTGCTTTACGCTAAGCCCTGTGCGGAAGTGATCAGTGCTCGGCTCTGACCTTGGGATGCTCACAGTACAAGTGGAGGAAATGTGCAAGCAAAGCCGCTCAGCCGCTGACCAGGCCTGTGACCTTGAGCAAGTTACTTAAACTTCCTTGAGTCTCAGTTTCCTCATCTGTAAACTGGGGCTATGTTAGAGTACCTCGTGGTATTTTTTCAAGGATGAAACAAGTTACAACATACCAAGTATGGAGCACAGCATGCAGTAAAACTACGTCCTTCGAGACAAGCTGCCTGACTTGCTAATGTCTGTGTCCCTGGTGCTCGGCCCAGTGCCCGGCCCAGAGAAGTGTTTCCAGAAGAGAGGCAGAATGAGCCAACAGTAGGAGGGCTCTCTTGTGCATGCAAGGTTATCAGATTCTGGAGCCCCGAGATTTGTGGGCGCTCATGTGACGCTGTCCCCAACAGCTCCCCCAGGCTGCTGTAAAACTTCCACCAACACCTGTCCCTGCGAGCCTCTGCATTGTGATTCTGAGCCTTTGATATATGGGGGATGTTTGCCAAGGGAGAGAAATGTTATTGGACATTTTTTGTGGTTGTAAAGATTATTTCTTGATGAAAACACACACAAAGCAAGACTTACAAGCCGCCCTTAAGGTGGGCAAATGAACCATGCCTGTTTGCAGCATCCCAGCCGTTGCTCAGGGCTGTTGGCTCCGAGTGCCCCTCACAGGGCTGGGGGCGCAGGAGGGGAGGTGGCCTCGGAGGCCACAGGCACAGGCATGGGGCGACTCTGCGCTCTAACACAGCAACCCATTATTCTGAGCCGTCTTCTGACTCTTCAGACTGCTCCTCTCAGCTTGTACAAGTTTTTCCTATGAAAGGCCCAGCCTTTTCCTTGAGATCTGTCCTGGTCGTTACCCCCATCCCTGAACAAGAGGGGCCCCTGTGCGAGGTACCTCTGTCTGAGTATGTGCCCTGTTCTGACACTGCGGGCAAGTCCTATCTATCCAGCCAGATCCCACCTCCGGAAGGACTGGGTGCATGGCCGTGGCTCCAGGGCCCTGGGAGCAGTTTCCCGCCTGCAAAAGGCTGGCAAGGAAGGGCTGTGGCTGGGCAGGAGAGGGGAGTGGTCTTCAGGCTTCACCTCCTCCCTGTGCTTCACAAGCCCGCTGGCTACCTCCTCAACTCACCTGGGAGTGTCTGGGAGCGGGAGCCTTGTCGCTTTCAGTCTAGGACCCCCTCAGGCCTGGGCAGCCTGGGGAAGTTCGGGATTGAATGAGCGAGGGAGTGAATGAATAAGAGAACAATGAGGAACATTTTCTGCCTCCTTGCTGACGCCCCAGGCCACTGCAGGCTCCACCTCTTTTGCCAGGAAGCCCCTCAGCCTCCCAGTGAGAAGGAATGGCCGGGCTGGCTGCACTGCTTCCTCTTCTGGGCCTGCTGATTGCCTGGCATTGAGAGTTCTCCTTCCGGCTGCAGAGACAGGTTGGTGCCACACCAGGGCAACAGGCAGTAGACCCAGAGCATCCTGAGGCAGACAGTGTGGCCAGGGTACAGCCCAGCAGGGCTGGATTCTGGCTGGGCAGGGCCTGGCGTCTCTTTGAGAAGAGAGAGGCAGACATGGCCTGGGTTGGAATGCATGGCTGGCTGGGAGCTGGACCTTGGGGTTGGAGACCCAGATGGACGTAACAGCTCTGCAATCTCAGATGGATGGCTTACCTTCTCTAAACCTCAGCTTTTGCTCAGTGTTTGAGCGAGAAGCCTGAATGGAGACTCCTAGTCTACTAGTTGGCCCTCCTGTTCCACGTAGGTCCCTGTGCCTATGTATCAACTTCCTATTGCCACTGTGACAAATGAGTACAAATCTAGTCGTTTAAGACAACACAAGTTTGTCCTCATACAGTTCCGGAGGTCAGAAATCCAAAACAAGTCTCACTGGGCTAAGATCAAGGTGCGGGGAGGGCTGGTTTCTCCCAGAGACCCCAGGAGAGAATCTGTTTCCTTATCTTTTTTTTTTTAAGCTTCTAAAACGCCACCCACATTGCTTGATAGGCAGCCTCTTCCTTGAATCCTCCCAGCCGTTGCTTCCATTGTCACATTTTCTGTGCTGACTCTGGCCCTCTGGCCTCCTCTTACGAGGATCTTTGCGATTTCATCAGTGCTGCCTGGATCATCAGGATAACGTCCTGTCTCAAAATCCTTAACTTAAATCACAGCTGCAGAGTCCCTCTCACCCTGACAGGTAACACGTTCACAGGTTCTAGATTAGGATATGGACATCTTTGGATGGGGCAGGGGGCATTATTAAGCCTACCACAGTGAGATACAATATAAAGCTATTAATCAAACCATCATCAAATAGATGCATTATTGGGAGCTTGGGAGGCACCATGCCGAAAAGCAGCACTGTATTGTGGGAGATAAAACAGGGGCCTGGCTTAGCCAGGCGGGGGCTGTGGTGGGGGTAGGGGGGGGCAGCGGCGAGGGCTGAGCCATATTCCCTCCTGTTTCTCAAGTCCCATCAGTCCTCACTGCCTGGTCTGCCGTCCAGAAGTCTCCTTAGGGCCCCAAATGAAAGGAAGGGTCTCTTAAACCCCTGACCTCTTATTATTCATCTTTACAGTTTTTCATAAACCCCAGGAGTCCAAGGTGACCCCCACAAACTTCCCTGCCTTCTGGTGTTCATGCCTCTGTGTAATCCTATCCGCTGGTGGGTGGAGCCTGTGACTTGCTTCTAGCCCATGAATATGGCAAAGGCGATAAATGTCCCTCTCATGATTATGTCACGTATCTAAGCCTCCGTCTTAGCAGGCTGGAGAGAGACTCCCCTTGCAGGCTTCGTGAACCGAGTGGCCCTGTTGGAGCCGCCCATGTGCTAAGGAACTGGAGGTGGCCTCTAGGACCCAAGGGCTCCCTCCAGAGCCCGAGGGCAGCATCCAGCTGACGTCCCTCAGCAAGCTGGGGGCCCTTGGGAACAGCTGAAAGGAAACAAACAGCACCCCTCCCCAGTCCAGCCTCCTGATGAGGACGCAGCCCGGGCGACACCTCACTGCCGCTGTGGGAGCCTGCACAGAGGATCCAGCTAGCCCGCACCCGGGCTCCTGACCTGCAAGATGACTGTCATTGTTCGTTGTGAGACAATGAATGTGTGCTGCTTTAGGCTGCTACTTTGTGATCCTCTTATAACTGCGATCACTTGTGTCGAGACCGCTGATACCTGTGATGATAATGACTACACGAAGCTTCTGCTGGGACGTGCCCACCCTCAGGCCACTTTCTTTGGCCTCAGCCAACCCTCAGCCGTGTGTCCCTCTTGGCAGGTTCTGTGCACATCCTCTTTGCTCCCTAGCTCCCTAGAGAAGGTCCAGGAAGGCACTTCTGTCACCGTTCACTTAGATGTGATCACTGAAACGGTGGGAGTCGGCGACATCGGTGGGAGTCGGCGACATCGTAAGAGACAGAGCGTGGGGAGAGGAGAACGGCGCAGGGCCACGCCTGGGAGCGCTCGTGTGTACCGGCGGCCGGTCCGAGCGAGGGGTGCTGTAAGTGTGAGATGCAGTGCGAAAGGAAGGGTGTGAAATAGCTCATTAACATATTGCACAATGATGACATGTTTAAACAGCAATATTTTGGATGTGTTAGGTTAAGTAAAAGATATTATTAGCTTTAATCTACCTGTTTCTTTTTACTCTTTTAACATGGCTACCACAGATTTAAAATTGCTTATTTGGGTCGCGTTTGAGGTTTACATGATATTTCTACTAGAGAGAGATACAGATCGATAGAGATGGAGATTTTGAAATTATTTCTTGAGCATTTACTGGTGCCAGGCACTGTGCTTGTTAATTTATGGCACTGGGTCATCTGGTCCTCGTTGTAACACCCTAAGTCAGGTGTCGTGATTTTCATTTTACAGATGAGAAAATTGAGGTTCTGAGAGGTTAAGTGACTTTCCCAAGATCACACTCAGAATTCACAAAGGGGCAAAAATTCAAAGTCAGGTCCCTCAGACTCCAGAGCCTGTGCTGGTAGCCACTGTGCCGCCGGCTGCTCAGATGAGCGGATGAGCAGACACGGTGCTTCTGGGGGCGACGGAGGGTGGCATGATTCCAGCTCTCGCCTAGGCTCTCTGGGCAAAGGCGGCAGGAACGGCCCCCAGGCCTTCCCTTCCCTCCCCGCTCCCTCCCAATAGCCGCAGTCGTTGATCAGCCATCGTTCCAGATCTCCCCCTGCCCTCTGCTCCTAGGGGGCCAGTTTTGTACAATAGAATCACAAGGTAACATCTGATGGCATCTGAGACTAAACTGAGACCTGGCGCTTGGGAGTGGGCAGCTCTACAGAAGCTCTGCTGGCACCTTCCCACTCCCTGCCCTGGCTGGTAGGGGAGAGGAGGTGTCCCCTTGTCAGGGCAGCCTTGTCTGCCAGCCGGGGCCTTTGTAGGAGGGAGATGGCTTCCCCTGAGGCTCTTCCCTGCCCCTGCATGCAGGTGCATGGCTGGGCCACACGGGAGACGGGCCCATAGGTGCCCACTCGCTCTCTCCTCTTCCTGAGACTCAGAGCAGGGATGTGACTTGCCAGGCCAATGCTAATCCAGAAATCTTTAACTCCAAAATGCATGCTCCTTTTTCCGTAACCCACACTGCCTTCCTCCTGAACCAACTATCTGCACTCTAAGCCTCAGTTTCCTCATCAGCAAAATTGTGATGATAATAACCAGTCTACGGGAAGGATTAATTGGGGTAATTCGTGTAAGGAGCTCAGCACAGTGCCTGGCGTAGCATAAACACTCTGTAAATGAGCGCAATTATCAGAATCATTATCATTATCATTATGGCGGCCCTTGTGGTGTCTGTAACGGGGACTATTTGGAAGTCGCTGGTGGTTAAGAGGATCTTCTTCAAGGCTTCTAGCACAGCCAAGGACACTTTTTTGGAGAGCAGGACTCCAGATTAGCATGTAGCAGATAAGTATCAGCAACCATCCTCCCTGAAGGCCCCACCCGGGCCCCAGCACTGGCAGCCTCCAGAGTCTACAGGGTTCTGTGCACAGGGGTGAGCCAGCAGAGGTGGCCCCATGGACTGGGGCGCTCACGACCATTCCTCCTCCAAGCTGAGGACGTGCCATCCGCCAAGCCAGCCCCGATGCCGCTCGCAGAGGGAAGGCCTGTGGGGCCCCTGGAAGCAATGTGCCTGCCTTGGGCCTTATTCCTTATTCCAGGTCCCCATCACTTCAGCTTTTGTGACACCAGATGTTTTCCAATGTCCTCTCTGCTGTGTGCGTGGGTGGACGGCAGGGCCACCAGCTTCCAAGCAGCTCCACGGGACACATTTACTCGAAACGGTCTTCCCGTGAAGCCCAGTGGAGAGGAGGCTGCTTGTTCCTTCGCCTTTTCTGGAAGCTTTGAGAAGGCCAAGTGGAGTTGTTCAAGTGCCCTCGGCGGGGTAGGTGGGGGACTCTTTGGGGAGAAGGTGAGGGAGAGTGGTCCCAAGGAGCCCAACTCCAACCTTCTCACCTCCCCACCTGGCTCTCAGAGGGCTCAGGAGCCCTTGTGGTTGTGAAGGACTTTCCTTCGCCAAGGATTTGGGTGGATTAGGGAGAGGCAGTACAATTGACCAAATCAATCACAACTTCATACTTTTCTAGCCTGGGAGACAAGTATTTATAATATTTATATTTATGTCACCGGCACTGTCTAGGAAAGCTGGTCTGTATAGGACCACATGATGCTTATGAGGGAAAAGCATTTTAAAGGTTCCGATGGCCACTCATGGCTTGGAGGCTCCTCTGGCTGCCCCAGCAGCAGCGGCGGGGGCGGGGGGGGGGGCGGTGAACAGAGTGGGCAGCAGAAAGAGAAAGAAGGGATGCAAAGATAACCTGCCAAATAGCAACCAAGGAACCAGCTTTATTCATTTCTGGACAAGACCCCCAAAGTGTGGGGTTTGGATAGATCTGGATTGAAAGATAATGGGGTGCTGTCCACCTTCCCAAAGAGAAAGGAAGACAGCCAGGGCAAGGGGCAAGGGGCAAGGGGCAAGGCTGACCAGATTCCCCCGTCTGGCCACACATGGAAAAGGTGGGCCAGAAGAAGATAAAGCTGTGCTCTCCTCTAGAAGTCAGACTGATTTGGAGCAAAATACAAGAGGCAACCCACTGGCTATTTAATGGGGTGGCCCTGCCCCTAGCAAAATATGGCCTGATAGGTGTTAGGCTGTCAGTCATCGGTGGTGCTACTCCTCCTTTCTTGAGGGGGAAGAGGCCAGAAATGTCCTCTTCTCTGTAGGAGGGAGATAAGGGCCTGCTCTTCACAGGTGCGAAAGGGATTTACAATGATGCCGAAGCCAGAGGACGTGCCAGGCCCACTGCGAGGTGATGGCACCTAACACGCGCCCTGGGACGCCCCGACTCCTGTGTGCCTTCACAGCCTCGGACCCCCTGGATCTGGACGACAGCGTTCAGGCCAGGGGCTGTGGCACCCATTTCAGAAACAAGCGAGCAGAAGCTCTGAGTGGTCAAGTGGCCTTGCTGACAAGTGTCATGGCTTGGCCTTAAAGCCACGTTTTCCAGTTCCCCGTGTAGTGCTCCTCCCACCCTCTGTTATGCTGGCCACCGAATGAAGAGAACCCAGGGCGACTGACTCTCTCACTACCTGCTCTTATTCCACATCAACCTAAGGGAAAGTTCAGCAAAGGCTGTTACCTTAATAGCGGGAGAGCCTCCAGATGCTGACCCCGAAACAGGCGCACTGAGAGCATGTCCCCATCAAATGTGCCTTGCTTGTGACAGCAGGCCAGGGGTTCAGAAAGTAACAGATGTGGGCAGTTCCCATGCTTCAGAGTCTCTATGAGTGCTCCAACAGGCCCCTCCCCTGGGGTTTCTGACCCAGTTTCTGCGATCCTCGAGGATGGAATCCTTCAAGTCAGCCCTCCTTCTACCTTGAGGTTTATTCTGTTCAACAAAGGCCCATCTTCACAGACCAGAGGCCCAATAGTGGAACAGAATGAAACAGAGCATGACCTGGGGTCTTCTCAGAGGCCCGTTGCCCCTAGTGAAGCATTTGCCTTGAGTTGCTCCAAACCAATAGGCTCTGCTCTGGCAGGCTCTACGGAGACACTGCTTCCCAATACAGAAGCTCTGACTTCTTAGTCGATATGTTGTCTGTGTGTACTGGGAGGGGGGGGGGGCGGGGGAGTCGCAAAGAGTTCATGCATTTTCCCTGGCCCTCTAGAGTACCCTTCTGAGTGACTTTTATGGACCTTTGGCCAGGGTTTGACCTGGGGAACATAGAGAGGCAGAGGTGAGAGCACCGTAGAAAGAGAAAGAAGTCAGTAGAGATATCTGCGGTATAAGGGGGTAGGTGTGCACGCCTGAGCCCCCGTGCGCCTGGGAGTGCCGGTGTGCCGAGTGATCAGGCGCCGAAGCGCGTGCCTGTGTGCACTCGCACGGGGGTGAGTGTGCGTACCTGTGTGTGTGGAGATCCTTGAAATTCAGTATATCCTGACAACTCGACATTCCCGAACTCTCCAACATCTTTAGGGCATATTTTCCCTGTTAAAAAGAAAATCCATTAAGTGTGTACTTAGAACAAAAGTATTTTGGTGACCACTTCCAGCCTCTAGTGATTCTACAAACAGAAGACCAATGGCATTTATAAAATATTAAAATTAATTCTTTTCGAAAATACACTCCCCTCTATTCGACTAAGGTTCACTCAGGGTTTAAGCAAAGCTGCTCAGCCAAAATGGGGTCTTGATGAGTAACGATGCCACACCCCTATTAACTCTTCCTTCAGTGAGGGAAAACACTTCACAAAATGTTTAAACCTCTTCTTGTGCCGAAAGGCCAGTCGGGGCAGCCGCAATGCTGCCTCAGCCACCTGGCGCTTCAGGGAAACGTTCGCGGAGGGGGGCGGGGGGGCTCCCAGCTGCCGTCCCCACGACTTTCTGCGGAGGGTGGCGGGTTCCGGGGCAAGTTCTGACAACACTCTGCAGCGCCTTTTGAGCTGTCAGCGAAGTATTCATTCGGCTCAATGAGCAATTTTTGCCTTGGCTGAAGCGCTTACTGAAACGATTTCATAAATCATCATCTTCTTGTTTTCAAACACTCACAAATCAGAGCCACCATCAGATCTGACATCCACCCTTTAGTTCTCACCCACGGCTCCTGTTCTCTCGGCTAAGCGTCATCACTTCCTTAGAGTCCCTCGCTTACTTTTCATGTCCATTACCAGCCCGGGCAGTTAGCTCTATTTTGGAAAATAATTTTTCACAATAAAACCAGGATTTTTCAGCACTTCACGGGAACGCCACAGAACCAGAGGCATTGAGTGGTCTGCGGGTGGTCCCGGAGGTCTCCTCACTGGCCGAGGGTCTGCCTTGCATGCCAGCCTCCCAGTTCAGGCGACTGGGATAGAAGCCTCAGCGTAGTTAGGAAATGGGGCCTGGACCAAAGGTCTACTTTTTGTCGACTGGGCCTTCGAGGATTTGCAACCACAAAGGCACCAAAGTTGCCCGGCCGCAGTTTGAGATGTACAGGCAGGTGTGTTCAGGGCTGTCCTTGAATAGTGGTCAAGGAAGGGTCCCTGCTAGGGGGCTGGGGTCCAGACCAGAGGCTCAAGGTTGGATTCCATGGATCAGTGGACTCCCTGGGAGTTCAGGGAACCTCATAGATTTCCTGTCCTATGAAACTCAGATCTTGAATAATTTCTTCTTAGAAACCATCCCTGACCTCTCTCCCCACGCCCTGCCCCCCCCCCGCCCCCTACGGAGCAGGACAGCTGATTCCATGAAGTTCATGCCCCTTCCCCATCGTGGACATACTGCTCTACTCTGTACTCACCTGCCGACCTCTCTTTGCATCCTCCCTTAGACTGAAAACTCCTGAAGGTGCAGACTGTCCTCCCTGTCCTCCTTAGCCCACCTCCACTCTGTCTCTCCATTGTTCACGGAGAGAATGTGCCCTTTACGTAGCTCCCTGCACTCAGGGCCAGCTTTCCGGATGCACGACTGCTGCAGTCGCAGAGGGTGCCGAGGGCCCAGTGCATGGGTTTCTGCTCTGCTGCCGCTACTTTGAAATTCTTAACTGCTTTTCGAACAAGGGGCTCTGCATTTTCCATGTGTATTGGGCCCTGCAAATCAGGTGGCTGTAAAATGCCCATGTTTGATGCACCGATGAACGGCCAGTGTTCTTGGAGGGTTGGTGTGCCTAGGTGTCTAATGCTGGTGTGAGATTAGATGAGGATCTCGCAGGGCAAGAACTGAAGTTATCCAGCACTTTCTGGCAGCTCCCAGCATCAGCTCAGGCACAGGAGCCTCCTTTACCATCACCCTCACCCCAGTCCTTGGCTGGAGCAAGTGGAAAGGCAGCAGAAACTCTGCACCCAAGAAGACTTTTCAGCGAGGATGCTGGGCCCACTCCTGGAGACTCTGGGTTTATGGCACTCACCACGGGAGGCATTTGTCCTCTGGCAAAATTTCAAAGCCAGACGGTGATAAAGCCAGAGATGACAGGGTCTGATGAGGCCTCACAAATCAAGGAGGACACAGCACTGTAAGCCAGAGCTATCTATCAGGCCTCATCCCAAGAGGCCTTCTGTTGGAAGCGGGAAGCAGGGGCCCTTAGAAGCCTGCCTCCAACCTGGGTGACTTCGAGTGAAACTCCATGAGGTTCACCAAGGGGAAGCTTGCTGAATAGAAACGACAGAGAAAGACAGAGACGCCAGCACAGGTGCCAGGGCCAAGCAGCCCTCTGCCTCCGTCTCTCCGAGGTGTAAAGAATAATAATGAACATTTCCCGGGTGCTTTCCGTGTGCTCTTGTCACAGTGTTGAACACGTTACATGCGAGTTCTCATTCCATCCTCTACAACCCTATGAAGGAGGTGTTAAGATCACCGTTCTGTAAATGAGGAAACAGCATAGAGAGGACTGATGACTTGTCACCCAGCTAGTTAGGGTCAGAACTTGGTGCTGAAACCTGAAACCCTAGTACTGCAACTCACTGCTCCTCCCCATGCGGGGCCCAGGAAGCTGCTGCTCCACCCCCATGGCCCCAGGGGGCTGGGAGGGGAGGGGCTTTCCTATGAGGGGAGGGGGTTCTGCATCAGTCCCTCTGGACAGAGCCAAGGGAGGGAGAAGATTTGGGTCCCATCCTCAGGAACAAAAACAGAAAAGCAGGAGTCTAAATGGGAGCGGGAGGGGTAAATCCTGGAGTTATCTCCAAGGGCATCGGGAACCTGGAATGGGAGAGCCTTGAGGATTCTGGAACGGTTGGCCCTGGCCCACTCCAGGTGCATATTTGTCCATCCAGCAGCCATTTCCAGAGGGCCCAGTGTGTGCGAGGCCAACTTTACTAGGTACCAGGAGTGCAGAGATTAAAAGAGAATTGCAGATATTTATGAAGTGCTATGCTCCAGGGTCCATTTTAAGCACATTACTTGCATGTCTTCACAATAACCTTATGAAGCAGGTGCTGTGATTTTTATTTCATAAGTAAACAAATTGGGGCATAGAAAGGGTAAGAGCCATATCTAGTTAGCGGCAGAGCTGGGACTTGAACCACAGGCAGTCTTGCTCCAGAGCCGTCTCTCAGTCACTGCGTGGCACCACTTCAGTCTCAAACATCTTTTTGATCTGCTAAGAGAGCAGATCAAAATCACCCAGGGAGAGCTTTTTAAACCCCCATGCTCCCGAAACTCACACACTGTGGGTGGGAATGCAAAATGTTGCAATCATCTTGGAAAAAAGTGTTTAGCAGTTTCTTAAAAAGTTAAACATATACCTCCCCTATGACCGAGCCGTTCCTCTCCCAGGTGTTATCCCAAGGAAAAGCAGAAGCATATGCTGACACAAAAATTTGTGTCCAGATGTCTACAGCTGCTTTATTTCTAAGAACCCCAAACTGGAAATAATACAAATGTCCATCACTGGGTGAATGGATAAACAAACTTTGGTATACCCATCCCATGCAATACTTGTCACCAATAAACAAGAATGAACCAAGACATACAACAGGGATGACTCTCATGTGAATTTTCCTCATTAAATAAGTGTGACAAAGCCTGGCTGGTGTGGCTCAGTGGCTTGAGCGTTGGCCTATGAACCAGAGGGTCACTGGTACGATTCCCAGGCAGGGCACATGCCTGGGTTGCAGCCAGGTCCCCAGTGGGAGCGGGGGGCAGGAGAGGCAACCACACATCGATGTTTCTCTCCTTCTCTTTCTCCCTCCCTTCCCTTCTCTCTAAAAATAAACAGATAAAGTCTTAAAAAAAAAGAATCCAGAAAAAACAGCATATGCTGTGTGATTCCACTTACAGAAAATTTTAGGAATTGTAAACTGATTCAGAGTGAGGGAAAGCAGATCAGCGATGGCCTGGGGAGGGGACACCAAGGGGAAGAGAGAGACTGCAGAAGGTCCTCCCCGATCCTTTCATTGTCCTGATCATGGCAATGATTTAACAGGAGGGTACGTGGATTAAAATGGACCAAAGTATGTGCTTTCAGTGTGTGCAGCTTCCTGTGTGGCAGTTATATCTCCACCCGGCTGTTAAAAAGACAAAACACAAACACACCCTGCTCAGACAAGATCTCCAAAGGAATACATCGGGCTTTGGGAGCAGAACCCAGACGCCAGTGTTTTTAAAGGTTCGCAGAGGTTCCAGTGGGCTTCTAGGACGCAGAAGGACCAACTCTGCGGGAAGTCAGGTGCATGCATGATGATGGCAGGTGCTCTGAGAGAGGTGTGCTCAGGGCAGGGCCACCAGCCCAGCCTGGGCAGACGAAGATGTCTCAGCAAGGCAACAGCTGAATCACACACAAAGTACCAGCCTTTTGAAGTCCGAATAGGAGTTTTTCAGGGCAGGGAGGGTGGAAGAGGCCAGGGAGGTGGGTTCAGGCTGAATGGGTAACACCAAGGTCAGAGGCACAGAAGGTGGACAGAATGATCTCTGACTGGGAATGGCAATGGTGGTCTGGTTGCCTGCTGCTCGGGCGTGCAAGGCAAAGAATGCAGGTAGAGGCAGGCCGTGGGCCCTATAGACATTGGTGGCAGGCAGTGGGGAAGGGGTGAGATTTGGGACCGGGCTGGGCTTGAACTGGGAGAACTGGCCAGACTGCAGACCCTAATGAAGGTGCCCAGGAACATAGCTACAGCCCCAAAGCTCCCCTGATCAATCTGAGACAGCAGGTGAGACCAGGCAGGCAGGCTCTTTAAGCTGGAAAGTCCTGGGTGCTCTGTCCTTTGGAAGTGGGACTCCAGCTGGCCAGTGGGGAGTTGACAGGGGAGTGACTGATGCTCTGTGTCACAGTGGTAGACTGGATTTAGTTCAAGGTCTAGTGCAAGCTGGGAATGGGAGAGAATGACCGGAGATGGGATCAGGAACGCTAACTAACCCAGGGTTGTCTGGGCCAACACAGGGATCAGAAAAAGTATGGGAGGTATGGCCCATTCTACGCAGTGTTTCACAAAGCTCTAATCAAGGTGTCAGGTGAGGCTGGGGTCTTGCCACAAGCTTGGGGTCCTCTCTCACGCTCATGTGACTGTTGGAAGAAATCATTTCTTTGCAGCTATAGAACCACGGCTGTTTGCTTCTTCCAGATCAGCAGAAGCATTTCTGTAGCTTCAAGTTCTCTGACTGGCAAACCCTCAGAATTACCTGATTTGGTCGGGTCCACCCAGAATAATTTCCTTCTTAACTGATTCAACGTCAACTGATTTGCACTTTGATTGCGCCTGCAAAAAACACGTCTTTCACTTTTGCCGAATAACTTTATCTAATCATGGCAATGACGTCCCATCATATTCGGGGGTCCTACCCACACCCAAGGGGCAGGGATCATGCCGATGGGACCAGGGAGCGGGACTACTGGGGGCCATCTTCAAATCGTGCTCACCGTAGTGGCCATGTAAGAAGTGCTTTACACACACCAACTCATTTAATTCAAAACCAATCCTATGAGATGGATACTGTTGTTGTCCCCATTTTACAAATGAGTAAACTGAGGCAGAGAGAGGGTAAGTCCTAAGTCCAAGGTCCCGTGGCCAGGAGGAGCTGGCGCTCGGCAGGGCACAGGCATTTGGAGCCAGGATCCCTGTGGGGGTCAGGAAAGGAGGAGAGGAGGGGAGCCCACCGAAGTTCTCACTGCTGTTTCATAAAGCGTTGCCATGGAAACATTGCATGAAGCATCGCTTAAAGGGCTGTTTGATTGTTTTTTCAGTGTGGCATCTACAGGCACATAGCAGCAGCACCAGCACACGTATGCACCATGGAAGAGTTAATGGGTCTAGAGGCGGGCACATGGCAGGTCTGGAAGGTCTGTTGATCAATGAGTGTGCTCACTGGCACCCTCAGGGCCTGGCCAGTGTCCCTGGTGCAGGGAACCCAGATCGGGCGAACTCCAGGTCCGGCTGGCCACAGTGCTTGCAGCTGTCACTCTCTGTGGGCTCAGAGGTACTATCTCCCAGTTACCCATCTCTCCACCCATCAGGCCTACTCTCCTGGTCCTCCCAGCCCGTCCTGGGCCTGCTCTTGGTGCCTCTGCCCAAGGAGGAAAAGGCCTAGGACAGCGCAGAATTCATGGAAATCATGCCTGGGCCACGGACCTGGAAAGGCCCGAAGCCCACTCACTAAGCCTCTTGGATGAATTCCAGCTCCCATCATGACACAGAAGGTCCTGGACACTTAGTAATCTTGTCCCAAATCTTCAGGCCAGGGCCAGCCTTGCAGATCATTGAAGCAGGAGGTCCAGGGTAATAATTATGATGACAACGATGATCATAATGACTGCCATCTAGTGTGACTTCTTGCCAGGCCCCACGCAAAGTGCTTTGTATACATTACGCCTAATGGCTCATTTGTCAATTCATGCAACACACACTTATGGAGCGATGCCTCTGTTCCAGGCTCTGGGTGTGCACAAGTGAAGCAGTTAGACATGGAGCTCACATTCTGGTGTTGGGGTGTAGGGGGGAGACAAATAATAAACAAAAAGGGAAAAGCTGTTCAATCGTGGTAAGTGCCTTGCAAAGAATTACAACAGAACAGTGTAGTGAGGCCCAGGGGACGTCTTCTGTTTGTGTGGAGTGTTAAGCAGACATTGGAATAAAAAGCGGTTCCAGGGAGAAGGTACAGCTGATGCAAAGGTCCTGAGGTAGGAACAGGCTTTGTGAGTTGAAGGAACGGAAAGAAGAGCCAGTGTGGCTGGAGCACAGCCACGAAGGAGTGGAGGGTACGGGCAGAGGCTCGCCCAGCAGGCTTTTGTGGTCCAGGAAGGAGAATGGGTTTCATGTGAAGGGGGATGAGGAGCCGTGACAGGGTTCTCAGCAGGGAGACGCATCTCTGACCTGCGTTGGAAAAGGCTGCCGCGCGTGCAGGATGGCCATGTGGGCGATAAGAATTGCATCGGGGAGTCCAGTCAGTAGACCTGTACAGGGACTGGGTGAAGGTGCTGGTGGCCAAGGCCACAGAGGTGGCACTGCAGCTGGAGTGAAGCCCCTGGATTCAGGTGTGGTCAGCAGGGCTGGCGGATGATTTGGATGTGGGGGTGGGGAAGAGATTCTGGCACACGCCTTGGTGTTCGGTCTGAACAACAGGGGAGATGGAGGTTCTGTCCTCGCGACAGCTCTATGCTGCATCTGCCACCCGCATTCTGTAAGGTAAAAAGCAGGCCCACGCCCCACTGACCGGTGCTGCAACAGGAATGCGCCTTAAGGACCCTGTGCTGAGTCATAATAAGTAGTCCAATCCGTAGAGACAGATGGCAGAATGGCAGTAGCCGGGGGTCTCAGGGAGGAGGGATGCGAGTCAGGGTTCAAAGGCCGTTGGCAAGATGGAAGGCGCTCTGGGGGTGGACGATGAGGGGCATAGCACAGTGTGGATGCACTTAATGCCACGGGACTGTGTGCTTACAAGGAGTGAAGATGGTAAATTTTGTCTTGTGTGTAGTTTAACATAATTTGTAGGAAAACAGGCCCAGGATCATAACATTGTTAAGAGGGGAAGCCAGGTTTTTACTGAGCCCAACGAGCTCCCGAAATGGTGACTAACTGCGCATCACCTGCCTCTGGGAGCTCAGGGCCCCAGGCTGCCTGTGAGCTCACCAACCCAGGTGGGGCTGCTTTGGCACCTGTGTGGGGGGCTTTTGAATGGAGAAGGGGACGATAGAAAGCAGACTGAACCCCAGTGTTGCTGTGTACAAAGCAGCCCTTCAGAAATGATGATGATGATGAGAAAATGAGGACACCGACAGCTCCCACCAGTTCCCACACAAGGGCCTGTGTGGGCCGAGCCCTTTGCACATAATATTTTATCAGTCCTCACTGTCACCCCCCAATGTAGGTACTTTCGTTGTCCCTGGTCTACAGGTGAGAAGACGGAGGCTAAGTGACACTGAGAGACTGGTCCCCGGCCACCTATCAGTAAGTGGACCCAACTATCCAGGCCTGGCCTGCCTGCCCCAGACATCTTTCCAGTAATGGCCCAGGTTAAATGAGGGGCTGATTAAAGGCATAGCTGCGGGGCTTCTCGGTTCTGCCTTTCGGGCCAACTTGAAGGGACACTAATTATTTCCTGGAATGAGCATCTTCTGCACAGGCCCCAGAATGCTCCACACTCAGCCTCCCGCGTGGAAGCTGCCACCGCCTTTGCTTGGCAACAAGTCACAACAAGGCTCGGCGCACTCCTGCCCCGCCCCACGCAGGCGGCACCTCACAGGGGGAAAACAAGATAAAACAAAATCAAGCTGAGCTCCTAATTCACATTCCATCTCCGGCAGCTCCTTGATGATGAATAATTCTGGAATTGGAAATGAGGCGGGAGGGCGGGGGGTGGCAGTCCAGGCAGCGTGGCCTCAGACGGTTTCCACTGCGGCTCCGCCTCTCCTGGGGCAGCCAGGGAGGCAGGGCCCACAGGGGTGAGTGCGGAGGCTCCTCCGCCTCCTTTATTTGTAGTCCTAGTAAAACAGACGTAACAAAGCTTACCATCTTGAACCATTTTAAGTGGGCATTTCCGAGGCAGTAAGTACGTACACTCACATTGTTGCGCAACCACCAGCACCGCCCAGCTCCAGAACTTCTCCGTCTACGCTGACTGAAACTCTGTACCCGTGAAGTACTGTCGCCGCTCATTGCTACCCCCCCCCCCCGGCTCCCTCCACCACCATTCCACTTCCTGTCTCGTTGAATTTGACTGCTGTGGGTACCTCATCAGTGGAATTGGACAATATGTATGTTTCTGTGTCTGACTTAGCACTGTGTGCTCAGGGTTCGTCTTTGTTACAGCGTGAGTCAGAATTGCCTTCCTTTCCACAGGCGTTGTGTGGATGTGCGTGTTTTCTTTATCCATTCATTCATCAGTGGCACTTGGGTTGCTTCCCTCCTTTGGTCACTGTGCATGATCCTGCTAGGAATGTGACCTGTTCTCTAGCCAGGCCTGACCATGATTGTGTACGGTCAGGGTACGCAGGTGGCTGGGTGACATTGGCATCTCCCACAGGGCTGCCACCCTGCCCAGTGCCCCCACATGCCCCTCAGCACACTTCACCAGGTCTCACTGCAGGCTCCACAGGTTTCCATAGCAACCCTGGGTCAGTCAGCTGTGAAAGGTCACCTATATTGGTTTCAGTCCTCACTGTATCGCCTACCAGCTTGGTGACTTCCATCGGGGTATTTCACATCCATGGTCTCAGTTTCTGCACCTGCAGACCAGGATCCCATGAGTACCAGCTAAGGGGAGGGGTTTCAGGAGGTAAGACAAGCCCACTTAGCATGATGCTTGGCATGGATTATCCAACTTGGCCCTCACAGCTACCCCAAAAAGCAGTTATCCCCTGAGTTGGTATATAAAGTTAGTGTAACTCTATAAAGTTATATGAGGAAATTGAGTCTCAGGGAGGTGAAGGGCTTGCTCGAGTTCCCATACCCATAAGTGGCAACGCTGGGATTCTGAGGGCTGGACCGGCACCCCTATCTAACCCCTTGTTCTGCCTCCCGTGTGTGGAAGATGCTTAGTATGGGGTCTGGTCCCCAGGAAGTGCCCAGCAAATGGGGACCAGCTCAGTGAATTTTGAACATGGTGAGAGCCAGCTGCGGGGCCGATGAAATCCATCCATCTCCCCCAGGGAGCAGAGGGGCTTTAACAGGCAAGTTCCTTGCTGGGCTTAGATGGTTTGACCTTGGGGCTGCGCTGACAGGTGTGCCGTGCTTGCAAGCACGCTAGGAGTGCACACCTGATTTTCGGATCTGTGAATCCTATCTTCCCAGGAAGAGGGCCCTTGTGTTTTATCATTTCTCAAAAGGTCCCTGATCCCAGCATAATAAAGACTGACTTGGATTCTAAACCCATGGATCTCAGAAAGAGCCCCAGGCTCGAAGGCCTATGAGCCACAGAGACCGTATTATACTGAAAGCTCAGAGAGGGGTAAGCTCCCAGGTCAGGCAGGCTGCAGTCATCACGAGACAAGGCACAACAGCACAGGTCACTCAAGACCACAGGCCAGTGCCAGTTGCAAGGAACCCAGGAGGAGGGCCGGGTTAGGGCGAAGGTGGGAGTTCAGCTGGGCCGTGGACGTTCGTAAGACCCCCATGTGGAGAACCCTGAAGGTAGGAAGACTTGGAGGAAGGTCTGAGCTGGCTCTTTGGCTGCAGATGGATTTAGGAATCAGTAACACAGGGGACGAAAGCCTGGAAAGCAAGAACACGCGTGGGGGCTGCATGATCTTGGGTACGCGCCAGCCACCCTACCTGGAATGTTCTCCCTTCTCTGCCAAGACTATGTTGAATGCTTCTTCCAGGAAACTTCTTCAAATTATCCTTTCCCGTCATCCCCAAGGCTGTGTGCCACTGACTGGTGGGCCAGGGCAGCTCAGGGCAGCTGAGGAGAAGGGTGGAGAGAGGACAGGGTCCTGGGCCATGGTGTCATCTGCATTTTCCTAGTTACTCTCGGGATGGGTAGGACTGTTCGTGAATTATTCTTATTAGATCCAGGGGATGCCGTTCAGACGGGAAGTAGCAGGCTGCTGCCTGGCTCCGTGAGAGGGATGTGAATCCACACGATGCCACCTGCCTGGCAGAGCCAGGGGTGGCTCCCAGCGTTCCCGCCCCTGGGGCCCATCAGCTCGCCCCAGCTACGGTTCCCAGCTTCTTCTCTTTATTTGTTTCTGTGCTGGCCTCTCCCACACTGTCCTGGCATCTTCTTCCAGGGAGCTCCAGGGACTTACATGTAATCACATCCCAAATTTATTGGGCATGTACTGTGTGCCAGACACTGAGATGAGCATTTTGCCCTGTTGATCTTTCTTAATCCTCTCGATAGTGCTCTGAGCTGGTTGGAACCATTACCCCCATTTTACTGGTGAGGGAACAGGTGCGGGTAGGTGAAGCAGCTTGATAGTTACGTAACAGAGCTGGGATTTGAACCTGGGCCCTCCATCTGCAGAGCCTACTCCCCTAACCAGTGAACCAGTGTGCTGTGCTACATGTTGTATGCATATCATAGCGGCTAACCCACAGCTGGGAGAGGTGTGGGAGGACCTCGAACCCGGGCCTGTGGGACTCCAGAGCCGCTCTCCAAACCATGATGCTCTGTGCCTCCCAGACCCTGATAGCCCTCACTGCCCGCCTCCTAGATTACTGAGCCCACAGTAGCTTGAAGCATCCCCAGGGTCAGATCTGCATCCCAGCCCCCTCCCCTGCATCCCCTGCTGTGTCTGGGATGACACCAGCTTAAACACAGGTGCTAGGCAGGCGCTGTGAGTGTTCGGGATGGTGACACTGGCTTCCAGGGGGTGCTCTGCTGGTAGAAGGAGCTATCTGTGAGGAAGGGTCATTGTGAGGAAGGGTCATTAACCCATAAGAGGACCGTTATTCTGATACACAAACAAGCGTAGTTTATTTGTATGTATGGACGACTGTGCCTGTCATCAATCATATGTATGAACACAAGAGCCTCTGGATGTGTCTGTTTTTGTATATGATGTGTGTGTATGAGAATGTGTGAGAGACAGGCAAGCACATGCATGTGTCAATGAGACTGTGTGAATGGGGGGACTTATATGCACATTGGATGTGCGTGCTGTGGAGAGCATGTGGAAGTATGTCGGTATGTATGCCTGGGGTACGTGTCAGAGACTGCGGGGTTCCCCCAAGGAAGGAGCTTCTCCAGGGCAGAGCCAGCTCTGTCTCCTGACTCTGGACCCTGGAGGACCTAGACAGATGCTTTCCACCTGCACGGGGCCTCCACGAAGCTTTGGACTTGGGGCTCCAGAGGTGAGTGAAACTGAATGACAGGCAAGAGGCAGGACCTACCTTTCCGACTGTTCCTGATGCTCAGGCTGCAGAATGCTCATGAGGCACATCTTTGGCCGAGTTGGGGGGACCCGAGGGAAATGGAGCCTCAGAACTGGCATCATAGCGAGTGAGATAGGCTTCTGTCCCTCACCTCTCCATTGCAAGGCAGTAGCTAAGAAAAGAAGGTGCAAAATCAGGCTGACCAGGTGTACACCCCAGCTTCCCCAGTTCCTAGTCGTGTGACTGTGCCCACTTAACCTCTCTGAGCCTCAGTTACCTTACTGTAAAATGGGGGTGGTGCCCGCCTCACAGCGTTGGATAGCATGAGACAGGATTCAGCGTAAAGTCAGCCCTTACAAGCGGTCAGCAAGCAGTGGAGCTGATGGTGAAGAAGAAGGCGAGGAGCAGGAGGATTCGGAGATCCTACTCAGGTGCACTTTTTCATCAGCATCTTTTGTAGTCACTGTATCCACCATCCTTCGCAGAAGGTACAAGAAAGGGCTGGTACTGGCAGGGAACCTGACTTCTCACTTCCGCTCCAGACCTTCTGTCTACTTCTACTAGACAGAGGGAGCCCAGGGGTCTGGAACCTATGGAATAGTGTGCCGCTTCCAGTGGGGTGCAGGTTAAACTGTCCGCTGCTTTAAGAAGGGAGGTGGCTGTGAGGAATGCCGGGGCTTCTGGGCCCTGGACTGGGAGCCAGGTGAGGAAATGGGGGCTCTGGGGCTCCATTGTCCACAGGGCTGCAGTTGGTGGGTAGGTATCCCCCACGGGCATCCCCAGTGGTGCCGGTGCTCAGAGGTAGCACTTCCCTACTCACCAACGGGATATAAGGGACTCAGGCCCAGCCTTGGAGAGGGGACTGCAAAGCCTGGGCTGGGTGCAGAGCAGTGCTGCCACCCAGGGAGAGGTTAAGGGGAAAGCAAGGTCAGTGATGGAACCTGGTGGGACAGCCCCAGGAAGGGGCAGGAGGACTTCCCTTGTGGGGACCCTCCCTCGGGGTTCCAAGTTCCAGCCTCAGGTCAGGAACCCCTGCAGAGCCAGGCGGCAGACTCCTCCTCTTCCCTGGCCAGGATTGGTTCCAGGTGCGTGACTCCTGCCTGCAGCTGGGCAGGGCTGAGGGCCAGACATGGCCACCAGGCCAGGGGTCATTCTGCCCAGCCAAACAGGAAATGTACCTGCTGTAAAAGTTGTCAGATGAAAAGAGAGAACCAATGCCTTTGCCCTTCTGTGCCATGTGCTGGGTTCACCAGGAAGTGCTCTGCTAAGTTTACTTATTTGGGGAATCCCACTCCCCAAAGCTACTGACCAACCAACTGTAGCTGCAGGCCACTCCAGCCCCCAGAAGAACACAGGTTTGGATGTGCCAGAGGCAGCTGTGTTTGTAAAAACAATGCACGTTAACCTGGAACGTTCTCTGTGAATGTCAGCTGTCATTGCTCTTTTTGTTTCACGATGATGGGGATTAATAAGGAGAACAAAGCAACTCGGGTTGATCTTATCTTGGAACCTAGCAAGGCCCCAAGTGGGTTCCACAGAACAATTCAGAACTTAATAGTTACTTCTAAAGGGAAAAAAAGGTAGCAGGGAGATCTCATAGTTAAATTTTCGGAGCTTCCGGGTTAAGCAGAGTTAAATGGGTTTCTCTCCTGCAGCGCCTCTCAGATAAACTAACCTCCGGAGTATTGGTTTCTTCAAGAGGAGGACATTTCTGCCGTGTTCTTCAAAATTACTTGACCCAGTGAACGTTTTCCTCGTGGAATTTATTTCTCAGCCAGTAGTCCATGGCATACTCTGGAAAACATTTCCAGGTTCCATTCTGCAGTTCCTCAGCTTTCTCCCCCAAGTGCGTGTTTAGCTATTCTAAGCTTAGCACTGACAGCGTCTTGCAGTGTCTCCCCCGTTGGGCTCCAGGGGTTCTCCACGCATCGCTCTGTCTACACACGTGGGAGGACCCCTGTGCTAGGGTTGAGGGGGGTGGAAGGGAGGGCTGAGCTGGAGAGGTCAGCAGAGACTGCGCCACGGAGAGGGAGGGGCAGGCTGGTGCGGAAACCCTGCCGAGCTTCCCTTGGAGAGCGCCTGGAGGGGGGAGGGGGGGGCCGAGACAGCACCATCTCCCGCTGGCCCCTGGAGTCCCCGCTGTGCCCGAAACCTCCACAGGCCATACCCTGGGGGCTCTGAAGCTTCCCTCCCTGAAGCCTGTCCCCTGCCTCAAGGTTGTACTCCTTAAAGGCAGGGTCAGCTCTCCCCTTTTCTCCAGAGAGATCCCCAGATTTTTCAGAGGCAGAAGTCATTGGTAAAAAGGAGATCGCTAGCCCTGGCTGGTGTAGCTCAGTGGATTGAGCGCGGGCCTGCGAACCAGAGGATCACGGTTCGATTCCCAGTCAGGGCACATACCTGGGTTGCAGGCCAGTTCCCAGCAGGGGACACACGAGAGGCAACCCTACATTCATATTTCTCTCCCTCTCCCTCTCTCCTACCCTTCCCCTCTAAAGATAAATAAATAAAAAAAAAATCGTAAAAAAAAAAAAGGAGATTGCTGTCTGGGGTAGGGTTGCCAAAATTGGCAGATTAGAATACAAAATGCCCACTTAAATTTAAATTTCAAATCACACACAATTTTTAGTGTAAGCATATCCCAAATATTGCATGGGATATAGTTATGCTAAAAAAAAAAAAAAAAAAGTATTTGCGCCCCGACCAGGTGGCTCAGTTCGTTGGAGTGTCATCCTTACACTAAAGAGTTTGCAGGTTCGATCCCCAGTTGCGGTACATGAGGAGGGTGTGCGGTTGATTGATATTTCTCTCTCACATCGATGTCTCTCTCTCTCAAATCAATAAAAACATATCCTTGGGTGAGGATTAAAAAAAGTATCTGTGTCTCTCTGAAATTCAAATTTAACAGGTGACCTGTATTTTCCCTGACAACTCTATTCTGGGTCCTAGGATGTTAGTTAGCTTTTGGGTGTTGCTTCTAAACAATCACAGGTGGAACAGAGGAGGCCAAGGGGCACTGTGGTTCTGAAGCATCAAGGAGAAGCCCACACTGGCAGCCCCGGTAGGGCTCCTGCTGGTGGATGATGGGTGTGTGTGCAGCCCCAGCCAGTCAGGGGGGGGAGAGGGGCCGGCAAGGGGGCTAGTTGAGTGTGGGCTGGCAGGCTCGAGTCTGGCCCGGAGAGGGGCTGTGCAGGGGCCCAGAGTGCTGACTCCATGCCGGGCAAGCAGCAAAACAGACACAGACCTCGGACCACGGGCAGTCAAGGCTCCCACCTGATACAGGGCACGGACAGTGTGGTCAAATGTCTTGGTTTTCAACCCCATCCCTGATCCCAATAGTGGTGTGACCTTGGGTCAGAGTTAGCCTTGCTGTGCCTTCGTCCCCATCCCTGTCCCATGTCAAGGGGTTGGTCATGGTAGCTCTGTCAGGGTGGATGAAACAGAGGAGTCCAGGTGAAGGGCTGCGTGGGGGCCTGGCTCATACTAAACATCCCAGAGGGGACTGTGTTATCAAAACTACTAGCTGTGTGACTCTTCAGCTCTCTAAATTCATCTCTTTTTGGTAAAATGAGGTTCATAAATGCCAACCTGGAGAGTGGCTAGGAGGACTGAAATAAATATTATTTTAATGGTAAAGCGTCAAGATTGAAGGCTCACCTGTATTTTGCCAACAGTCCCACCTGGGCGAGGGCCAAAGGGTCGGGGAAGGGAAGCCTGGTTTTGATCTCAGCCCTCAGGTGCCAACTGCCTGTCCTTCCCCTGCCCCCTCCTCCCAGTTACCTTCTGTCCAGAGCCCTCCCCTGTGCCGCCCCCTCTCCCCACAGCCCCTTCCCATCCTTGACTTGCAGCGAAAACAGTCTTTCTGTGTTGTGGGGACCTGGGAGTTCCCTGAGATCTGAGTCGCACACCGCAGTAAGTACGTGACCGCACACCCACTAATTCAGAGCTGCCTGACTGGGGCCCACGGGCCGGCTGCCTGTTTGGTAACTGAAGTTTTATTGGGGCATGTGTTGTCTTGAGCTGCTTTAACCCGACAGTTGAGTCACTGGAAAAGTTCAGTCCCAGGAACGGAGACCAAATGGCCCACGAGGCCAAAAGTGTTCAGTACCTGTTCTTTTTTTACAGAGACTGTTTGCCGACCCTGCGCTCGTTAATTGCGTGCATATATTTCATTTAACACGTTCACACAGGGCACTCGCTTCCTGCCAGGCTTTAAATCAAACACCAGATCAGTAAGGAACACAGTGTCATTCCTGCCCCTTGAGGGAGTGCAGAGATGAAAACAGACACCTGAACAAACAATTTCGAGCAGGTCCGGCTCCTGTGTGAAAGACAGGGTGTTACAAAGTAATGGACGAGTGGATTGTGATGTCGTATGTGAAGAGCAGGAATGAAAGTGCAAGTGAAACCCCAACAGGACTCCATGAGTGGGGTCCCCAAAATCCAACGTGAGACACAGGATTGTGAGATTGTAAAATTAATGGGAAGGCCAGAGTGAGCCCCTGTGTAGTTAATGGGCTGGGAGTTCCAGGATTCTGGGGTGGAATCGCCAATCACGTTATTTTCAAATTTACATTCTTTCTGAATGTGATGTTGTGGTGGGATTTTACATTTCCTACAAGACACCAGGGGTGTCAAGGAGGGTTTCGCAGAGACAGTGACATTTAAGTGTGGCCTTGAAGGATGAGTAGGAGTTTTCCAGGTGGAGGGTTTGAGAGAAAGGCAAGGTGCGCTTGGGGAGCCTGTGGTTTGGAACAGCAGTCGGGGAGCGGGGGACAAATGGGGAGGCAGGGGATGATCCCGTCAGGTCAGCGGGGGTCAGATCACAGGCAATGGGCCCTGGGAGCCTAACCTTTGATCCTCACAGCAGGGGGTAGGTTCTCAAGGTTTTCTTTTTCTTCCCTTTTGTCTTTATTCATCTTTCAAGTCATTAGTTATTCTCCTATGAATCATGCAGAAGACCAGAGGGCCTGCTTTTGCGTGTGCCTTGGGGATAGGGAACCCACTTCTGGCCTGTATGCGCCTGGCAGGGGGATGGAGCAGGGCCACAGTGAATTTGTCATTCCAGAACCCTGGCTGTGGCATCAGTGGGGCGATGCATGGGGCGGGGCAAGGTCAGCAGCAGGGAAGTCAGAGTTGGGGGGCAGAAGTCCAGGAGAGGGGTGAGCAGGGTCTTCACATGAGAAGGAAGGATGGGGCAAGTGTGAATTATGGAGGACAGGCAAGTTCAAGGGAGAGGCTAGCCCTGCCCCCAGCAGCCACAGCCTCTGCCACAAGAACATCCCTGGGAGAGTGAACAGTACTCAGCGCAGAGACGTAAAACCAACCGAGCTAATAGAATGACTTACGTGGGTCAGTTGCCACGAGTTGCCCCCAGTATCAGCTCTGCTTTGGAGTCACCTAGAGGATCCCAGGCTCAACATCTGAAATTCTGATTTCAGTAGGTTTGGGGACAGGGTCTAGGCATCAGTATCCTTATAAAACTCCCCACATGACCCTGATGCAAAATGGCAAATGTGAGCCCAGAGAACAGGCTCACAGTGGAGGGCTTATGCTTCGTGATGGCAGGGAGAGGCCTGGCAGGACCGGACCTTGAGACTAGTGGGTGGCACACCCCAGCTAAAGCCCAAGTGCCTTTGTTTGATTGACAGGTGGAAGGAAATGTACAGGACCAGGCTAGGTGTCTACTTGCCTGGTTGTTACCCTAAGTCATCCCCCAGGGAGAATGAGTGAGAATCCCTTATGGGGGCGGGGGGTGTTTTAAGGTACTCCAGTCACCACAGACTCTATGTGCAATGGTCAGCGTGGCCTAGTGCCAGCGGAAAATGAATGGGCTGCAGGCTCAGCATCCAGCACAGCCATGGAAACCCAACTGCAACGCCTTCCCCACCCTCGCCAAGGAGCTGTGCAGCCTTGGGTAAATGCCCCAGCCTCTCTGGCAATCGGTCATGTTTCTCTCAACAAAGGATAACAATGGCTCCTCTCTCAATGGGTTGTAGGGAGGATTAAATAAGATCATTAAGACACTTAATAAATTTTAATCAAGATATTTTTATGCAGCAGGCACTGTTCTAGGAATTGGGACACAGAAATGAACAAAATAGACCAAAAATATATCTGTTCTCATGGAGCTTCCATTGTAACAGGGTGAGAAAAACCATAAAGTAGTGAATGTATCAAAAATATAATATGTCAGATGAGAAGAGAGGAAGTGGAGACAGCAAGTGTAGCCAATTCCTTGGGGATGGATGTAGATATAAAGCACTTGACACTGAGGATGTGCAATGAATTATGTTTGCAAGGCCAAACAGCTGCAAGTCAGGGGTTGATAAAGATTAAGGTAATGTGTGAGGCAGAAGTGCCTGTCACAGTGCAGGTCCTGGGAAGAGAGTGGTCTTTGTTCCTTTCTCCCATGACCATGCCCACTTCCCCTCAATCACATGCATGCACACGCATGCACACGCATGCACACACACCACTATGCCTTTCGCACCATCTCCTCCTTCCACGTTCAGGGTTGTGGCAGACTGAATCCTTCTCCCTGAATCCTTCCTCCCATCCGTCCTGCAACTTTGTATCAACTGTATGGCCAAGGAGATGAAACAAGTTACTTGATGGGGATAAGAAATCAAAACATATGGAGGGTGCTTGTCCAGAGAGCATAAATGGCTCTTCATTATAATACGGGAACTAAAGTCTCAAATTAAAAATAAAAGACAGGATGTAGCTTTTACCGCACTCCAACCACAGAGGAGCTTCATTGTCATACAATCACTGAGAATATTATGTTGATTGGCAAGAGCCTGGCTTTGTAGAAGGGACAAAATTCCCCACTGCTAATCTACAATGGAATTGTTCAATGTCAGGCACAGCTTTAATAATATTGTTCTGGGCTGCGCTGGATGTAAATATCCCACTCTTCATTTTGTAAGCAATCAAAGAGAAGTTTTATAGACGGGAGAGCATGAACAGTTATAATATCTGTGCCAAGAAACACACGGGCAAAATCGAAAAATCAAAGAACACTGTGCCTTAGAAAGGCTTCGCTTTGTGGCTTATCTCCCATCTCCTCTGTCTGTCCAGCAAGTCGCGCATCAGACACATTACAAAAGACCACACTTTAAATGTTGCCCTTGACATTATTAAAAACTACAGGATTGGCAAATCAAACCAGAGGGGAAAAAACCAGACTGTTAAATCTGGACAGTCAGATAATCACCCTTCGTCTTGCTGCAGTGCCTAGAATGGAAAAGGAAGGAAACTCTCGCTTATTAAACACCCACTATGTGCTGGGCACTTTGCCTCTTCAGAAGCAGCTTCGCATGCCCGTTAGGAGTGCTGACTGTTGGAGCCAGAAAGACCCAGAGTCACAACCTAGCTCTTCTGTGTTCTAGCTGTGTGGCCTTGGGCAAGTTGCGTCAGCTCTCTGTGCCTCAGTTTTTCCATCTGTCAAATGAGTATAACAGGTATCTCACAGGATGATTTTGAAGATTAAATAAGATAAACTTGTATCCCAGAGCCCAAAACATACCAGGCACTCAATAGTGGATATTATACATCTACCTTTATTCAGTCTTCATAATAGGTGGATCTGAGTTCCCACCAAAATGTACTGAAGTCCGAACCCCCAGTACCTATGGACGTGACCTTATTTGGAAGTAGGGTTTTTCCAGGTGATGAAGTTACGATGAGGCAGAGAGGATGTGTCCTGATCCAGTATGATGGGTGTCCTTAGAGAAAGATGAAATCAATACCAGAAGCTAAGAAGACACAAGGACGGGTTCCCCTATAAGTCTCAGAGAGATCGCGGCCCTACCAACACCTCCATCTTGGACTCCTAGCCTCCGTAACTGTGACACAAGAAGTTATCTGTTGTTTTATGCCAGTTTGTGGCACTTTGTTACAGCAACTCTAGCAAATGAATACACCCCTGCCATTGCAATAAAGATATCCTATTTTTAGATGAAGGATTGAAGCCCAGAGAGGTAACATTTGTGTCTCAAGATCACTCAGCTAGAGGTGGGCAAGCTGAGACTTGAATCCAGGCCGCTCTGAGCCCAGCGTCCACCCTCTCTCTGACCACCGTGCGCCCTCTCGGGAGCAGAGCTCAGGAAGAAAAGGGCAGTGGTGTTGGGAATGAGCTCCTGTTCATCACACCCAAGCGCTGGTGGAGGTGCCAGGTTCAAGTGGTCTGATTATGAACAGTTCATTAAGTAAAGAGCACTGAGTGTTTGCGAGTGACTCTTATAAAAAGAATCAACTTTTATTTATAGTGACGTTCCAGTCATTAATTTTGAAGGAAGAAAGCCCACAGTAGAAGCAGGTTCATTAAAGATTTGACATTAGTAATTTAATTAAATTGGGTCTTTGCGTCCCGTTGCAGAAAATGAAACGTTAGTTCTACACCAGTTCTCAGCCCATTTCCCGGGGTTGGCTCCCTCCCCTCATCTTAGCTCGCTTTCTTCTCCAACTGGTTACCTGACCCACCCCTCCCACCCCCAGTGCACGGCCACCGTCACTGCCTCTGCTGCAAGCCAGCAGCAAGGGGTCACGGGCAATGCTGTGGAAGCCAACAGGAGGATCGTGGGAAATGCCAAGGACGCTAGCAGTGTGGGATTATGGGAAACACTAAGAAGACAGCAGCAGCATGGGATCACGGGTAACAGTAAGGAAGCCAGCAGCCAGTCATGGGGCATGCCAAGGAAACCAGCAGCGTGGGATTATGGGAAATGATAAGCTGGGCTAATCGCTGGTGGGGGTAGATTCTTTGATCTGAGTCATCTCACTTGTCAGAGGTAGAGAATGGGGAAGGAAGAGCTCTTGCTTCCTTGAGATAACTCATGAAAACATAAGCCTCTTGAGGGCAGGGACCCGCTCTGTCTGTCACCACTATAGTTCCAGCTCCACGCACAGTTGGCCCAAAGTAAATTTTGGTTGCATGAAGGAATTCATGTACAGATGAGTAACCCTCCCAGACAGCTAGTTAATGAACATGGAAATATGTCCCTGCAAGGGGACATACCTGGCACTGTGTTAGACTCCCAGGATACACCCAGGGGCCAGGCCAGGCCCCCACCCTCAGCCCCTACAGCCCAGGGGAGTGGCATCTGCCATTTTTGAGCGTCTGCTACGCGCTGGGCATAGTGCCAGGCACGTATTGTTTGTGATCGGTGGTCTTCTCAACCACTAGATAGTACTGTCCTCCTCTCAGCAGAGGAAGCTGGGGCTCAGGGAGGCCACGTGACTCAAGGGTGGCAGCCCCTGGTTTTCGACACAGATCAAGCTGGTTCCAAAGTCTGTCCTTTCTCTCTACACCAAGCTGTCTCCTGGAAGGAGAGGAGAAGGGGGGCAGGGCGAAGCCTCCTTTCTGCGGGTTCTGAGACCGTCCTGGCAGGCAGAGGGGTCCTGCCAGGGCGTTCCTGGCAACATGGGCAGGAAGAGGGCACTGCCAGAGCCTGGGAAGCTCTGAACCTGGGCCGTCCATCCCCACTTCGTCTTTATTCCTCCTTATTGTCCCCCACCCCATCTCCCACCTCTGGCTCCCTGAGCTTCTAGGTTTCTCTCTAGCCTCAAGGCCTTTGCACATTCCATTTCCTCTTCCTAGAGCACTCTTTGTCCTAGTAATTCTTACTGATCTCTCAGGGTTCTGCACAGATGTCACCTCCCCCAGGAAGCCATCTCTAACCTGCCCATGCTGGGTTTGGTTCCCTGCCTGGCCCCGATCTCATCATAATGCGGTGCTTACCTTTAATCGTGCTTCCACTGAACCAGAAGCACGATTCATTGTGTTGTATGCCAGACTCTGTCCCATGCACTTTACGCACCTGAACTCATTTAATTCTCACAACAACCCCATGAGGGAGGAAGGTACTGTTGTCATCACTGTCTTACAAATGAGGAAACAGAGGCACAGAGGAGTTGGGAGACTCGCTCAAGGCCACCTCGGTGGTAAGCCGGCAGGCAGGGATGCAAACCTAAGCTCTTCCGCCCTGGCATCAGTACTCCCTCCACCCTGTTCTCCAGCCTCAGCACATCATCACTGGGTGGATTCATAGAGCAGCATTTGGGGGGGAGCCTGGATGCGGCTTGATACCTTGTCCTCACCCTCTGGGGACATCCTGGAATGGTGGGAGGTGTGACCTTCAGGGCACAGGCAGTTCCAACTCTGGGGAGAAAGGCAGAGAGTAGGGGCAGTTGGGTCGAGTTGAACAGTGACTCGGCACAGAGGAGCTGCGCACTCCCTCCCGCCTGATTGGTGGGTCAGGATGTTCTCGCACCCTCACGGAGTCTGTCCCTCCTGGATAATGAGAACACTCTCAGCTGGCCGTGACGCCTTTGTCTCAGGCCGCACACTGTGTGTAGACTGTACTCTCCAGCCCCCCATTTTCTCCTTTAAACAGGTCGGTCGGATCGGAACTCTAAGACTCTTGTCTTCCCACCTCAGTGCCTATTCCAGCACTAATGACCCCTTCGACTCCCCCAAACCTACTGGGCCTAAGTATCCCTCTGGCTGGCAGGACACACAGGAAAGAAAGCACATTGGATTTAATGAGCACCCACCGACTGCGTGTCATGCTCTGTGTCCCTTCCATGGTGTTTATGAGAAAGAGTATGGAGTCCAAAAACCGGGCGACCAAACCCCAGAGGTTAAAGTGACTTCCTTGGAGCACCACGAGTGATGGGGCAGATGTATTCCATATCCAGGGCTGTGCAGGAGAAAAGGCAGGAAGTCTGGACATTCCGTTATAAATCACAAGCGTGACTCCTCCTTAGCACGTGACCATCGAGAGCATTCAGGGACTAGGCAGACTTGAGAGGGCCAACCCCTTCCCGAAGGAGAAAGGACAGGGGCAAGGGGCATGTCTAGGGAGAGGCTGCTTGGAAGCAGCGTCAGGGGGTGAGCCCAGCTCACAGCTGCATGTCTCTTCCTCTCCTCACAGTGCTCCCGAGTCACACATGTGGGAACCCTGGGCGGTTGCCCAATGGCGTCCAGCAGGGCTCCACCTTCAACCTGGGAGACAAGGTCCGCTACAGCTGCAACCCTGGCTTCTTCCTGGAGGGCCACGCCGTGCTCACCTGCCACGCTGGCTCCGAGAACAGTGCCACGTGGGACTTCCCCCTGCCCTCCTGCAGAGGTAGGTGACCAGACAGGGTCCTACGGGTGGGTGGCGATTAGGGGGGAATGCCAGAGCTTTCGGTGGGACCTGGTCTCCACTGGGGAGGCTGCACCACCCACTCCAGCAAGGCATGGGGTGCTCACTCTGGAGAGCCCATGCCTGGAGGTCACCAAGGGTCCTCAGGGTCCGCAGGTGCCCAAGGGCCTTCCCAACCTCACCTGACCTCCTCACTCTCGGACGTGCACTCTCTCCGTCTCCTTCCCATACACCAGCAAACGTACTTTTGGTCAGTCTGCGCTCACCTTCTGCCCTCCAGCCTCAGAAGAAACGTGGTTTCTCTCCCCGTCTCGGACCGCCTCCTCGTGTGCGCAGTCTCTCGCCCAGCTGCTCTCCTGCCGCCCCCACCCTGGCAGTTACGCCCTTCTCTTTCCTGTAAACCCAGCCTCTCTTCCTATTTAATGGTGTCCTCCTGTCAGTCTGCAAAATGTTCAGAACCTCTTTACGCCAACAGTCACGCCCTCCACCCCCACCAAAGCCCACCTCCCTTCAGGGCTACACTGGTCTCAGCCACCAGCCAGGGCGACCAGCTTGTCCTGGTTTCCCTGGGATGTTCCCATTTTTAACTCTTATATGCTTCTTATGTAATGATAAAAATAACACATGATCACTTTTAAATGATCTTAGAAAATACAGGCCCTGGTCAGGTAGCTCAGTTGGTTAGAATGTCATTCTGATATGCCAAGGTTGCGGGTTCGATCTCTAGTCAGGGCACATACAAGAGACAATCAGTGAGTGCATAGATAAGTAGAGCAACGAATTAATGTTTCTCTCTCCCTCTCTCTCCACCTCTTCCTCTCTCTCTAAAAATCAATTAAAAATACAGAAAAGAATAAGAAACAAAAGGTGCCTGTTTTAACCATGATTTTCATGTATTTCCTTCCCATTGTCTTTCAGTACATATTGCATATAAGCATATATTATGAACAGGAACATAATGAAGATTAGAATGCATGTACACATCTTTAGCCGCCTTTTAAAAACTAATAGCACGCCGAGGGGCTCCCCTACACCACCCGCAATGCCCAGCGTCCTGAAAGCTCCGTGCAGCCCCTACTCCTCCCCTCCCATTCCCTGCTCTGCAGGCTGACCTCTGCCCCCAGGGTTCTGCATCTTGTTTCCAACTCAGGTGGAAGTTATGTCAGCCCTTATATTCTTTGACCTCTCAACAGCCTTTGCGATGTGGATCACTTTTTTCTTCTTGAAATTCTCATCTTTAAATTCTGTGGATCCCAGAACACCCAGATACAGCTCTAGGAAGACCATTGCAAGGAGATGAGAAATGATTGAAAGAACAACTTAGGTGAATGAAAGAAGTAGCTTTCCTTGGGTTCAACTTCCACCTTCCTCTTAGAGGAAGATTCTCGGTAGTCACGCCCACCAGGTGCCCACACCCTTTCCACTATCTGCACCGGGGATGGGAAATAGGGGGCACATCCATCTCTTCCCATTCTCCCCAGTTCAATGGCAGACAGAACTAATTGACTACAGCACCCTTTCTGCTTGAGGCCAGACACACCCGTGAATTCCTTCCCCACAGGCAAGCCACAGCCAATCGATCTGAGTCGTCACTCCACTCCACCTTTGTTTAGCTCTCCTCGACCAACAGTATCTGTCTCTGCCGCACTGGTCCTGGGTGGAGCCCAAGAGAACTGGAGTCTCCTTCTTGCCTTCCCAAGTCCCTCCCTCTTGGGCCCTGTTTCTCACGTGGGACACGCCTCTCTTCATGTGATTTGTATCAGGAATGACCAAATCAGTTACATCACTGATACCAGGAACGGCCAAACCACTCCGGCCCCTGCACACAGGCGCGCGGCCCCAGTGTGCTGACCATGGCTGGAAGCTGCTGTACCCACCCTTCCGTGCAGCATTTGCACCCATCCCCCGCCCAGAGGAGGTCACGGTTTAACAGACTGGCCTTCCTTGAAGGAGGGGTGTCAGAGTTGTGACTTGATAATTAGAAAACATGATAGTAAATGAATACTTAAGTTGTGAAAAAAAAACAACAGTTCTCTTTCTTTTTACGGCAGTATAAATACCCCTGTTAATCAACATGGCAACTAAGAACGAATAGAGCCCAAGTATCAGGGCAAGCGTCAGAGGCAGAGGGGCTGCCGCCGTCCAGTGAAGTGTGATTCCCATCGACACCCCATCCCAGTGCGGTGCAAACCACCGCCCCTCTCAGAACCTTCAGGAAGCTTTGCCAACTTTAGTTTCCTCTCAGCCTGGAACTCGCCGGGGTTCCGCTTTGCCGACTTGGGCCAGGAACTTGGCCCATTTTTTTGACTGCACCCCCCCCCAAAAAAAGCAAAACAAAAATAAAAACAGAAAACAAAACGACTGACAAAGCTGTCTGCCTGTAGCACAGCCTCCAGTGAAGGTTTGCGGCAGGGCAGGCAGTTCGCGTCTGAGCACAGCACGTGGCCTAGAACGAGGTCTGGGCGATTGGGAGCCTCCTGTGTCTCAGTGCCTTCGCCCTGGAAGCTTCTCCCTGGCTTGTGTCTCATCGGGCTCTGGCTTCCCCTGGGGTGTGGATGGTACCATCTCTCCTTTCTCCAGCCTCCTCCACATGGCTGCCTCCGACCTCCGCCCCATTCGGGAACGTTCTGTTGACTTGGGCACAGGAGTCCTGCCAGCCCTCGGCTCTGCCATCTCCTTACAGGCTGATGTCTCCCTTCCCCATCCAGACTACTTAGGTGCAGAGTGGTATTTTCCTGCATGAAGAGAGAGGGCTTTCACCTGAACTCTGCTGGCTGTTAAAATACCCTTTTTTGTTACCTCACGAGTAAAAGACAGTGACGAGGGCCGCCTCTTGGAGGCCTTCACTCGCAGGGGTTGAATCAGGGTGCAGTGTCTCTGCGCCCAGGTGTGGGGGGCAGTGAGGACTGGCCTCTCGGTGGGACAGACTGGGCTGGGATGGCGCTGCTCCCCCGACATTCACCTCACGACCGTGATCTGTGGGTGTGGGGCACCTGTTGGTGACACGACTTTCTCCCAGGTCTCTCCTGATTCTCTTTCGGCCTCTCAGACAATAGTGACTCTTCTCCTTAAATGTGTCACTCCTCTACGAACATTTTGTTTCTCTTAGAATTTCTCATCCACTGTATGGCTTCTATTTGTTGCTTGGAGGTGACTTTGATTTCTACTTCCAACTCCGCTCCCTGTCCTAAGCTGTAGGCCCATGCAGGGATCAAATGCTACTGAACTCCTCCCCGGAGGGTGCCTCGAATGGGGCGTGTCCCGAACCTGCTCTTTGTCCTGCCTTCCCCAGCTCGGGGAAGGGCGTCACCACCCAGGAAGGGGGTAGCCCAGCCAGACACCCCAGTGGCTCCTTACACTCCTCGCCTTTGCTTCCTGTATCCTCAGTCGCCATGTCCTGGTGAGTCATTCTCTGCACCTGCCCTCTCCTCCCCACCTCTGCCATTATGCAGGGGGCCCTGGCTGGTGACGACCCAGGCCCTCTCATCCCTCACCTGTCTCACTGCAAAGTGTCCGTCTTTGGGAAGCGGTGCTCCATTCCCCCATCTTACTCATCCCAACCCATCTCCCCTGCTGGAGTGAACTTTCTAAGACACAGATCACTTGCTGCTTAGAATCCTGCCAGCGGGTCTTCATCACTGACAGGGTCAAGTTCGCATTCCTTAGTGTGGAGCGCGAGGCCCTTCCAGAAGGAGTCCCAAGCCAACCTCTCTAAGTCCTCTCCAAGTAGCTTCCGTTACAGCAGAGAATGCTCCCTCCTGAAATGCACCAGGGAAGCCAGAGATGTCAAATCTTGCTTTCAGAAGGGCTTCGAGCGCCAGAGATTCCTGGGTGCCTGAGGGGATTGAGATGTGGCTCTCCCACCCCCTGAGCCCCCAGTGCCTCCCCCATCCCTGTGCTTCACCCACTTACTCTAATTCACTAGAAGCTGCAAGAATAGCCTCAGAAGCACCCTCAATACTGTCGGGGATTTCCTGAAAGTGATTTTGTAAACTGCCCTTCCTTAGGAGGCCGAGCTAAACAAGGGCAGAGGATGCTCACTGGATGCCGTGCCGTGCCAGGAGCTGCGGTCTTGCCAGGGGTTCATACTCAGGAAGGATTAAAGCTTTTTTGGCCTTCCTTCCTCTCGTGTAGAACTCTCAAGGGCTGGCATCTATGAGTGGATAAACCTCATTCACTGGGCAGTCATCCGTAAATGTTTGCTGAATGAAGGGATGGCTGGATGGGCCTGATTCGCCATCAGGATCATGCAGGCATACTGGCCCCAAAGGGAAATCAGTGGCCTGGCTTCACCCACCTGCCCGGCGGCTCTGAGTGACACGGAGTCTTTGAGTCTAAAGCTTTCAGGAGCAGGCTGGAGGACTGTGTATAGAGATATACACAGGAAATGCCATGTGCCCTGCTAAAAGGTGGGCTTGGTCCAGGGACAGAACTTACAGGAAATAGAGACTAGCTGGAGTCAGGGGGCAGAGCAAGTGTGAAGCTGACCTCTGAGGAGGCCCATCCCACGGCCTGTGGAGGCTTGGTCCAGCTGGCAGAGGGAAGGAGGCAGGACCTGTGACCTCCGTCTGTTTGTGTCACTCTGCGTACCTTTTCAAAGGCAGAGGTCCCTGGGAGGCCCCGAGCTCTGCAGAATCTCTTTGATCCACAAGAAGGAAAACCACGCGGATTTCAGCAACCAGGCTCTCGACTTGTGCAGGGCGTTGGCCCTGGATCAAAGAGGACCTCATGAGGGGGGAGCAGGGTTCAGATGTGCTGGGGGCCTGAGAAGCAGGTGGTAGAAAGGAAGCCTGAGCAAGAAATGCTTGGCCTCTGAGGTTTAAGCCAAACACTGCAGGCAGCCACCAGACCTGGGGAAACGGGCATGTGGTCTGCAGAAGCTTGGGCTGCAAGAGCTGAGCTGCATTCCAAATTCCCTGGCCCCGGGGGAGGAACCTGTGGACTGTGAAGCAGAAGCAGTGTGTCGGGCATGAAAGAGCAGGCAGTCAGACCTGCTGAGTTCAACCTTGGTTACGCCAGCTCAGAGCTGGGGTTGCCGGTGTGTTTTTAAAGTGGGGACATGACCCACGGCCTTACAGCGTTGATTGCTTACTCATTTATTCACTCGGGATTCAGCAACATTTTATTGAGTGCCTACTGTGTGCCAGACAGTCATTGATTTACTGATTATGTGCTGACTGCCTGTTAAGTGCCAGATATTGTTCAAGATGCAGAGGCTTGCAGTGGTCAGCGAGGCAGACCAAGTTCTGTGGAGTTTATATGCTGGCAGCGAGGAGGGCAGAAGACAGACAGAAGCCAAGTAGACATTTTTCAGACCATGATAGGAGCTAGTGACGAGGAAGCCTACTTTAGGTGACATCGTCAGGAGAGGACTCTCTGAGGAGGTGACATCTGAACCGAGTTCTGAATGACAAGAAGGAGGCTTATTATGTAAAGACCTTGGGAAAGGCATTCCTGACCAAAGGACAGCAGGTGCAAAGACCTTGAGGCAGGAAAGAGCCCGATATGTTAGAGGAATAAAAAACAAGCCCATGTGGCAAAGAGGAGCAGGGAGAGGCGGTGGAGAGGGCAGGGCTGTGGTGAAGCAGGGCAAGAAGTTCAGATTTGGTTCTACATTCTGGAGGAGCCAGGGAAGAGTTTTAAGCAGAGCTACGATTTCACTTAATTTTTTAGCGGATCACTCTAGATGCTAGAAGGGAGGGTGATTATCATTGGCAAGAGGCGCAACCAGGAGACCAGTTAGGAGACAGCTATTGTGGGCAGGTTGGATGGAGATGATGCATCTCGGTGGAGGGTGGCCATGGTAGAGATGGACAAGAAGGAGGTCAGATGGAGGCCGTAGTTTGGGGGCACAGCGGACAGTCTTGCTGGTGGACTGGATGTAGGCGCTGATGGAACAAAGGGTCAGGGTTCACTCCTAGGCTCTTCCTGGAGTGCTGGCCACATGGGGATGCTGATGACCAAGGTAGGGAAGACCAGGCCAGGGAGCAGGAAGTGGGTGCCCGAAGGAGAATAAAGAGAACTCCTTTTGTCCAGCTGAAGTTTGCCTGTGAGACACCTGAGCGGGTTTATTAATACTGTGGCTTGGGGCAGTTCTGAGCTAGAAAGAGATCGGGAGGGGACTCGGAGACCCAGGGTGGTGATGTAGAAAGTGAGGAGGGTGTGGCACCGCATGCTGGGCTCCCCTCTGCTGACCCAATGAAACAGTTCCACAGTGCAGAAAGCACCAAACACCACGCCAGGGGCAGTGCGCCATGAGCACGGGGCCTTGGGATGGACTGCAGCTCCCAGACACTCCCGCTGGGATCCCTAGTCCCTCTCTCACCTTTGCCATCACCACTCCTGCAGTAGAACCATTCAGAACCTGGCTCTGGAGTCCGATCACCTGGATTCAAATCCTGGCCCTGCCACTCACACCTGCTAGCTGAATGACTTTGGACTAGTGGCTCAACCTCTCTGTGCCCCATTTTTTCCTCTGTAAATGAGAATAATGAGAGTACTTAACTCATAAGGCGGCAGTGAGGCTTGAGTGGATAAATGCTAAGCACTCGGCAGAGGGCCTTGTTCATAGCAATGGCGCCCTGAGAGCGAGCTATCATAACTGGGACTGCCACAGCCACTGGTGGCCGGCATTAGCGAGCACCAACTCTGTGCCAGATCTTGCATTACCTAATTTAATTCTTACAGAAACCCTAGGAGGTTAAGATGTTGTTATCCCCTCTGACCGGTGAGGAAACTGAGGCCCAGAGAGGTGAGGTTTCTGCCTGTGGTCAGTCAGCTAGAGGCTCATGGAGCCAGGATTCCACCCAAGTCCAGGTGCCTGTTAGCCGTGATCTTAACTGACCGCCACTCTTTACTGCAGGCAGGGACAGTGACTGGTGGCCCAGGGCAGGAGGCCCATGATGACACCGTTACTTCTGGAACTCCTGTTTGACGGTCCGAGGCCCGAGAGCTTGGTCCTTTTGTAGGTGCATCCCCTGCATGGGTCCACCAGGTCAGGGACTCGCTGGTCTCCTGTGGTTCCCCCTTGACCTTCTCATTAATTTGCCCCATGAGCTGTGTAGTAGAGAAGCCTCAGAGAAATGGCCTGAGGAGGTACCGCTGGGCACATACAGCTTCACGTTGGGGCCAGGTGCCGCCAGGGGCTACTTTCCTTCTTAGAACGAATTCTAACTCAGGATGCAGCCATCTCTACGTAAGCAGAGGGAGCCGGCCTGCACTGTGGGGGCAGCATAGAGCCCCTGCCTCAGGCCCCTCAAGCAGACGAGAGAGGGGCAGGAGGGGACTGCTCACACCTGGAAAGCCCTCTCCCAGGCCTGGGCTCCTGGGAGCCGGCCCCAGCTCGAGTCAGGAACAGCAGTGCGGCGGCTGAGGCCCAAGAGACAGGAACCCCATAGTGGGTGGGTGACAGTGTGGTCTAGAGTCAGCATCCTGGCTCCGGTAGCAGGTGACCACACTCAAGTTTCCTCGAGTGTCAGGTGTGGGCGATATAATAATACCTCACTCTGAGAGCAGTTTGAGGAGGTACAGGTGAAGCATTCGGCACAAAGCCTGGCCTGGGAGGAAAGCCCAACAAGGGACAGTGATGTAACCAACACCGTGTCCCGTCTCCAATCATCCCCTCCACAGCTTACCAGGGGTGGCCAGAGAGTGGGCCCCCTCATCTGCAGCTTTGCTTTCACCTGTTCCAGTTACCTGTGGTCAACTGCAGTCTGAAAACAGCGAATGGAAAATTCCAAAAGTAAACGACTCCTAAGTTTTAAACTGCACACGTTCCCAGTGCCTCACTGCGTCTCATCACGCAGACACCAGACCATCTCGAGTCTCCCAGGGAGAAGGGCGTGTATTGTATGTAGACATTTTGAGGGGAGAGAGAGAGACCACATTCCCATAACTTTTACTACAGTAGATTGTGATAAGTGTTCCATTTTATTGTGAATTATTGCTACTAATCTCTTACTGTGTCTAATTTATAAATTAAACATTATCATAGGTATGTATGCATAGGAAAAGAAGCATAGTATATATAGGTTGGGTACTGTCTGTGGCTTCAGGCACCCACCAGGGGTCTTGGAACATACCCCCGTGGATACGGGGTGGGGGGGTGGCTGTATCTTCGGAAGGAGCCTGCCTGGTGGTGGCAGAAATAGTGATGATCTCACACAACTGGCAGTCTCTTAATTTTGAGAAGGGAGGTCCTTGATAGGACCATGGATAAAGAGACAGACTCCTGAGCCCCCAAAAGAGGGGACAGACAAAGTTGAGCAGGAGGGACACCGAGCCACACAGGACAAGAAAAGGGGGAGCACATGGCTTTGGGGCCTCATGCTCTGGCTCAGTCAGTCTTGCACTCGAGCTGTCGGGGTGGCTTCTTACAGACACCCAGGGCCTGATGGGATGCATGTCTCCTCAGGGGCCGAGCAGCCCCGGGCAGGGGGATGTGGACGGACACCCAGGGCGCGCACCCCGGAGCTTTCAGGCACCCCCGAGTGCGCGCTGGAGCTGGAGGTGGGGGAGGAGGATGTGGGTTCCTCCACACCTGCCCGAAATTTGTGAGGCTTTAGAGAGTCCACAGACATCAAATGGTGCTGAGGGTTAGTTGTCTAAAATTATAGTTAATTGAAGACATTTCAATGAAACTTAGAGTTGGACATAAATAAAGTCATAAACTTGGAAAGGAAACTATCAGCCTAACACATGTGCACCTTCGAATATCCGTGACTCCATGGCCGGGGAAGGAGAAAGTGTAAATTATTATTTTAAGGCCTCGGTGTCAGCTGAAGGTTATATTTTACAACTCTGAAGTCGTAACCATAAAATGCAATGCCTTATTTAAAGGGTGAGAAAATCCCCAAACAACTTCTACATCATCTTCCATCAGTAGAGGACAGGGCAGGAACGAGGGTGCCAGAGGAGCCCCAGAGCAGGTATGAGTCACACGGCAAAGGTGCTGTGCTCAGGGCACGCTGGCGGCCCCGGCCAGAGGGTCTCATTTCCCGAGGCCTCGGCTCCAGCGTGCTCAGGAGTCATTACTAAAGTTGGGACCTTTGAAGACCTAAGTTTGAGGTACCAAGCCAGGGACTAGGACCTTAAGGCTGATGAGGGGCCAGCCAGGCCCCACGAGGTAGGGAAGATGGTCCCGGAAAGAGAAAATAGCACTTGCGAAAGTCCTTGAGCAGGGAGATGCTTGGTACATCAGACGAGTCAGGAGGCGGGGAGGGTGGTTGCAGGCAGGAGCGGTGGGGAGAGGCCCGTACAAGGTGAGGCCTTGTAAGGTTCTCGTCCAGCCATGGGATGTTCTGCTTTACCCTGAGCGACAGTGGGAGCTATTGCAGGTTCGTACAGCAGGTTTGTGCTTTTGAGCCTGTGGGTGAAGAATGGCAGCTGGAGCAGGAGAGAGGCTTCCTGGCAGGGTGACTTGGAGCTCAGCTGGCTGAGAGCAGAGCGGCGGTGAAAACAGGTGACTGCGTCGAGAGCCACTTAGAAGGACAGACAGGACTTGGTCGCTGGTTGGGTGTGGGGTGCAAGAGGAGTCGAGGATGTCCCCCAGCTCTGGCACAAAGACTCTGGGTGAATAGTGCTGCCATTTTTCAACACAGGGAGAAGGTTGGGTTTAGTGGGAGGCGGGGACAAAGATGTCTCACTTGACTATTTGCTGCAAAGTGAGCACGAAGACGTCGTATTTGGGTTGAGAACAACGTGGAATACCCAGCGAGGTTTCTAGGACCAGAACCAGGCAGGAGACTGTAGGGCCATTATCTTCTCCCCAAGACCTGCTTCCCCAATGGCATTCCCTGCCTCTGCCTTGTCCAGCGAGGTGCCACGGTGTGGACGGCGGGCCTGGTTGGTGACTTCTCCCGTGCACGGGCTGGGGTGTGCCCGTCTCCAGCAGCTCTGCGTCCCCGCCCTCCTGACACCACGCCCTGTCCTCCTGCTCAGGGAGTCCCTCCCCACCTGCTCTTTCTCAGCCTCCTCTCCGGCACCCTGGCTTCTTCCCTCTGCCCATTAAGTGTCACTTCTACCCCAGTGTTCTCCACTCCCTGGGGGCCCGTTCCCTCTTCGTCCTGCTGACTCTCTGCCTCGCAGGCTCCAGGCCCTCTTGACTTTGCCCCCAGGCCCACAGCCATGGCCATCCCTTGGGAACTCACAGGCAGCATGGGAAGGGCAGAGACGGGGCCATCGCTGTCCGGCATCATCATCGTCATTGTCATTGTCATCATTGTCATCATCGACCCTGTGGCCCTGTTAGAGACCTCACACCCTCCCGCCCTCCACCTCTCCTTCTCTGCCCCCTCCCGGCTGAAGACCACATCCTCTGGCTCCCCCCCCCCCCCCCAGCACTTGAATGTCTCCTGTTCCTTCTCTTCCCTCCCCCTGCCATTGCCATTCTTCAGGCTTCGGTGACTGGAACGCCCTCTTCACTCTTCTCGCTGCTGTCTCCCCACCAGCCACCCTCATCACCCCAAGCCACAGCAGCCATTCACCACGTGGGGAACAGAGCCGCCTCCCCAAAGCAGGGCTGGGCTTTCACACCCTGTGATGGCTCTGACCCCTGCAGGAAAGGATTTAAACCTTGTCAAGATCATCAGGCTTTTCCTCTCCCTGCTGACCCAACTCATTGCGTGCATCCTGCACTTCCACTACGTTGGAAAGCTGGCCACCCCCAAGCACACCACGCCCCTCAGACCTTGCCTTTGAATGTCCGTGTCCTCTGCCGGGAACCCCCTTTCTTTTCTCCCTCCAGCACACTCCCAACTCCTTTCTCAAGGTCCAGGCTGTGTCCCTTCCTTCACCATGACTTTCCTGACGTCCAGTGCCGTCAAGATCAAGCCATTGTGGCTAGGGGCGTAGGTGGTTTCACCTGGTGCAGACAGGGCCCGTGCAGGACTGCTGGGGACCAGCAGGGCTGTGCTTGCTGGAACAGCACTGACAAATCGGCTTGCTGCCTGGCTCCTGTAGCTGATCTCCTCAGTAATGGTCACGGCGAAGTTATTACCTCGGAAGGAGACTCCGAAACTCTGCCTCGGATGTCAGACTTCGTAGCCTCATGCCAGTGAGGTACCCAGGGTGGAAATACCGTGCCACTTCATACAACAGATAAGCAGCATCAGCACAGTGGGTTCAAAGCCAGGCAAGGCCAAGCTGCCTCCCTCCTCTCCCTGCCTCCTCCCTGGGTCCTGGGCATCTAGGTTAGGGGGTAGCTAAGTGGAAGGGAAGATGAGAAGATTCAAGTCACAGCTCCTTGGCCGTCGAAGGCCCTTCACAGTGCAGCCCGTAACGCCCTGCCCAGCAACGCTGCCCTCTCCGCCCTCCCGTCTGAGTTCAGACAACGCTGACCGGGAAGTCCCTGAGCGCACTGCACACACCCACTTCGGCTGCCTTGCTCTTGCTGTTTCCTCTGCCCAGGACACCCGCTCCCCTCCGGCCTGCCAGGCAGTCAGATCTCAGATGAAGTGCATCCCGCCAGGTTGGCATTCAGAACGTAGCTAGACTCTGACTGTATCTCACTGGTAGCACCTGGGCCAAGACACCATCATCGGTCACCCGGCTCGTCACAGTAGCCTCTAGAGGCCCCGCCTTCTACCCTGCTCCTCTCTGGTCTGTGTCCACATTGGCAGCTCCAGGGATCCTCTTGATACACAAATCAGATTGTGTCACTCTCAGCTCAGAATCCTCACTGGCTTCTCATTTCTCTGAATTCAAAGCCTACCTCCTTCCAGAGGCTTTCTGTGGGGCCTCCTTCCCTACACCCTCCTGCTTACCTGCCCTCCTCCGGCCCCTTGGGTCCCCTGATGCTCTTCAGTGGTGCCTCTCTACACTGTGGCCTTGCATTTGCTCTTCCATCTGGAATGCTGTTCCCCCAGGTGGCCCCTTACCTTCCTCTCTCTCCTTCAGGTCCTTTCCCCAGTGTCAGCTTCTCAGTGGGGCCCTCCCCGAAAGGTTGGTGTCCCCACTCCCTGTCCTCCTACATTTATCACTACCTCGGTCGCCACAGGGTTTATTCTTTGTCTTGGGTATTTCCTGTTTCCCTCTGACTAAAATGTAACCTCCATGAAGGTAGGATTTTTGTTTCAATAAATTTTTTGATTGATTTTTGAGGTCGGGGGACACATCGATTTGTTGTTCCATTTATTTTGCATTCATTGTTTGATTCTTGTATGTGCCCTGACTGGGGATTGAACCTGCAACTTTGGTGAATCGGGATGACCCTCTAACTGACTGAGCCACCCAGGCAAACTTAGTTTGTTTATTTGCAGATAAGTCCCCAACACCTAGAATGTTGCCTGATACACAGTAGACACTCCATAAACGTTTGTTGAATGAATGTCTCAGCACAAATGTCGCTTCCCCTGTGAAGCCTTTCCTGAGTGCAATGCACTGTCATTGTGCTTTGACATCTCAGCTGTCACAGTTCTGGGGAGCCACTGCGTGTTTGCCGAGCACCCCCACTCTGAGAAACACTTGGGGGCAGGGATGAAATTGAGTTTTTTGTAAAGTAGTACCGGCCTTGACCCAGTGTTGGGTACACAGTAGGTGCTCTGTTTATGGGTGCAAGAGGGAAACATTCATGAGCACCTACTGAGTGAGGTCCCTTCATGTCTGTTCTCAGACATACCTAAGAGTTGGAATTTAGAAATGAGTTCATTCTCCTGAAATAGACCTTGACCTTGTAGAATGACATTACTAAAAATAATTCGGGGCCACTGAATAAACTCATTTTTGTCTCCGTCTCACACTACTCCTGTATGTCTAGCTGTCACCTCAACCTCTCCACCAGGACATCCTACAGACACGCCCAGCCCTGGTGTCCAAAACTGCCCTCCCTCCTGGCAGCCTTCCATATCATGGGGTGCTCCCCTCCCGGTGTCCCTGCCACAGCAAATGACACCTTCTGTCCATCTATCCATGCTCATGACGGAAGCCTGAAACCCATCCTTCCCAGCTGCTAAGTCCTGTAGATTTTACTTCCCGAATATCTCTCAGATAAGCCCTTCCCACCCTCCCCATGACCCCAGCTCAGATCTCATCCAGCCTCACGTGGACTTAGGTAACTATGGCCTACCCAGAGCTTCCGACCCACCTCCCCAGCTCAGACGTCCTCTGTGCCACAGCCACAGGGACCTTTCTCAGCTGCCAGTACGGTCATATTCTTCACTAGCTTTGATCCTTAAGATAAAGTGGAAGGAAAAGGAGAACCTAGCATTTGCTGGGCATCTACCACATGCCAGTTACTAGTGAATGCTGGGTACTGTCACATTCATTATCCCATTGAATTATTGCAATAAACCATTGTGTAGAGAAGCAAAATGACTCCGGGGAAATAAATCACCCAGGGCCACGTGGCTGGGAAGTTGTGGAGCCTGAATTCCGATCTAGCTCTCTTGGCCTTGAAATCCATCTTCTTTCCAACATACTCCTCTGCGTCCAAATCCTTTTGTCCCGGTGCTATCTGTCATGTTGCTCCTTCTACATTTCCAGCACCGTGGCCCATCATTCTTCTCTCCTCTGTGATAAGCCTTCTGGAGCTACTGATCTTAGACATGCCTGTGCTTTCATGCTTCTTATATTTGGTTCCCTCTTCTCTTAAATACCTTTCCCTTTCTTCTCTCTCTAGTGAACTCCTATTCATCCTTCAAAACCCAACTCTAATAGCACCTCCCCTATTAAGCTTTCCCAGATTGACTTACCCAAGTAAAATAATTGTCGCTTTACCTGTGTCCTCAAAGTGTGAATTACATTCCCAGGAGACAGAAGAACATAAGCCCTGGAATCAGACTGTGGGGTTTAGAATTCCAACTTCTTTCATCACTATGAACTGTGTCACCTTTGACAAATCAGTGAATCTCTTTGTGCCCTAGTGTTCTTAACCTATAAAATGGGAATGATACTTTATGGGGTCATAGTAAGGATTAGTATTAAATACATAGAGTAGTTAGACTAGTACCTGCTATGGTAAAAGTGCTCAATAAATATTACTTTTATTAATATTACTCTGCCCCCTCTGATACCCCTGTGAACCCTGATATTTCATTTTTTCCTTTTCTTCCTACTCAGTCTGTATCTCGACGCAGCATATGCTGCGTGTATTACAGTCCCTTTGATACAAGCTCTGGGAGGGCAGGTGGCCCGGCTCGTAAGTAGAAGGTGAAGGACTGAAACTGAGGTCAAAAATAACTCAAAAGCCAGTGCTATTAACTATTACATGTGAGCCCGTGGTCCTCAGGGCGTTCTTCCTGAATGTCAGGTTTCAGCTGGGAACAGCGAGATGACATCCAGCCACGCTGCAGGGATGCGCAAAACGCTGTCCCCGCCCTCGGGGACTCCCTGCGGAGCTCAGCCCCTGAGTGGGAGACAGGTGTGTGAACAGGTCACTCAGACAGTGTGAAGGCCACGTCTGAAGTTGGACACGTTGCTGAGGGAGCCCAGAGGGGAGAGCAGTTTCTAAAAGCTTGGGGAAATGAGCCTTTCCGAAGAGGTGGCATTGGAGCTGGGTCTCAAAGCGTAGGAAGAGCAGCTCCAGTTAAAGGGCACCTAGGCAGAGGGAACGGTGTGAGCTCAGGCAGGAGGTCTGAGTGTGCACAGTGCTAAAGCAAAGCTGGCCTGGGGCCAAGCAGCAGGGGGAATGATGGCAGAGGTCTGGCCAGGCTGTGATGGGCCTGGGATGCCCTCTGACTTCTGCCCCCAGGAGCAGAGTTGAGTTTTTGTTTTGCTCCATACATCTGAGGTTTACTAAGACCTGAGGGAAGAATCATCCGATTCACCACAGTTCTGAATGCGGAAATAACCGTGACCGCTGCCTTTGCCAACTTCCCCAGCCATCGTGGGGTATTGTGGTGTCATTGTTAAGAATGTGCTCTGAAGGGCAGACTTCAAGTCCCAGCTCATTGGCTCTGTGACCACAGACAGATGACGTAACCTCTGTGCACCTCAGTTTCTTCACCTGTTCAGGAAGAACAATAATATCTAAAATTCTCTGAACAGGGCCTGGCACATGGTAAGGTCTGTGGAAGCGTTGGTATCATTATCATTAGGCCAGTTCAGACCAGGGTCTGGCGCATCCTGCTCGTGCACCAGGTTTCAGGACCCTCTCTGCTTCTCGTGGGTGAAGTGCGCAGTGAGCACCTGCGAACAGGACCCGCTCACGGCAGCCTCTTGCCTCTTGTCTCTTGCCCACAGCGGACGACGCCTGTGGCGGGACCCTGCGGGGCCAGAGCGGCATCATCTCCAGCCCCCACTTCCCCTTGGAGTACCATAACAACGCCGACTGCACGTGGACTATCCTGGCCGAGCTGGGAGACACCATCGCTCTGGTCTTCATTGACTTCCAGCTGGAGGACGGGTACGACTTTCTGGAAGTTACGGGGACCGAAGGCTCCTCCCTCTGGTAAGCACTATCCCCGCCTGTCCCTGGTGCCTTGTGACTGCGCCTCCCGGGATGCAGTGTCCTCAACGCCCAGGGCCCCTCTGCCACGTCCTATACCCGCTGCTGGAAGTTTTTCTCTCATGGCAATGAGACGCCACTGCATATTTTTAGAGCCCGGGTAAATTTTTACAGTGATTTTGGTATCTTATTTGAAGCATGTCCTTACTGAAGAATTTCATGGTGGGTTTTGGTCGAGTAACTTGCTTTAAGACTAGAAAAGTTCTGGTCTTAGGATGTCGACAGGGTCTCGGTGAAATGATTTGAAATATCGTTCCACTTCTGGAAGACATTTATAGCATCCAACAAAGGGAACAGAACCTTGAGTGGCAGTAGCTTTTCCCACTCCCGGGGTCCTGAGACAGGAAAGGCATTGTGTCTGGGTTCCTGAAGGGAAGGACCCATCTGCTGCCCATCGTGCAGGTTGCCCTGGAAGGCCCGGCTCTCCTGTGCTGCGCTGCGCCAGCTATGCGGACTCCCCAGGCTGACAGGCTCAGGAGGAGAGGGGCCGAGAAGACTTACCGGCCTTAGCTGCTTGCTGTCTTCTAAATTCGGACCCTCGGGACGTGCCCAGTCTGAGGTTGCCTTCAGAAAGTGTCCAGCTTCCTGGGTGGATGACAAGCCTTGGTTGGGGCGATGGTGTGGCATTTCAAGTGCCCTCTCATGCTGTCCCTGTCGCTGTGTTATCAGGGTGTCGGGACAACCTGTGTCAGTCCATCAGGGTCAATAGACGGGTGTGTCCAGATGCGCTGCAGACAAGACAGGCATCCTCGAAGCTTCCATCACCGCACAGTGTCAGGGAAGGCAGAGCGTGTGTCACGGGGACTCCGAGTGAAGCAGGAAGTGGGTAACCCCCAAGCACAGGGATCAGCAGGGCTGAGGAGGAAGCGGGTGGAGGAAGGAAGGGGGAGGAAGGAGGCAGGAGGCAGGGGCACGTCCATTGAACACCTGTTTTACCCCAGCTTCTGTGCTGCCGTGGTAGAAACACCAGTTGAGTAAGATGTGGTCCTTTGAGGGTGAGACAATCAGATAAGCCCATGGTAGGAGCCAGTGTGACTACGTGAAAGGAGCACATGGAAGTGGACTCCTCCCCAATACGGACTCTGACGTTTGGGGACCAGTGTAGCCCGGAGAACTTCCTGGTGCAGTGGAAGGCAGACCGACCAGGGAGGGACTCAGATGACCTTGGTGTCGCACGCTTGTCTGTTAGCTTGGCCAGGCCACTTACCACCCTGGAAGGGGTGCTGAGAGAAGCACGTGTGAGCCCTGGAGTTAAATCGCTGCAAGAAGGTTGATGTTCTGTCCAGGGGCAACAGCTGGACACGGGAGCAGGAGCTGGGGTGACCCTTCACTGAACAGCAACCCGTGACCTGCTGCCTACATCTTTTTGTAAAATACCTGTTTTACGGATTATAAATGTAATACATATGTTCCTTTTAGAAAACAGGAAAAATATAAGTAGCTGTAGAGAAATGAATAACTAGTATTAAAGTTTTTATGTATTCTCCTTTAGCTTTTTGCCTTGCCTAGATCAAGCTAGCTGGCTACTTAAATATATTTTAATATTACAAAATTAGGATCTTAGTATATCTGTAGTTATATATTTTTACCTTAGCATTAGATCATGAAAATCTTCCGATATCATTACATATACTTACAAAATATAATAGATGTGATAATAGTATCATACAATATATTGAGCATTTATTATCAATAAGTGGCAGGCTGGTTCTAAGCTCTTAAAGCTATAATTTCATTTCATCTTTGTAAATCTTTTAGGAAGTGGAGAGCATACTTGTCCTCCTTTTACAGATGAGGAAAATGAGGCCCAGAGAGGTATGTGACATGCTTGAAGTCACACAGCTAGTAAGGGGAAGAGCTGGGATTCAACCCCAGGTTAGTCGACCTTGAAAGCCCATCTTCTTAGCTCAGATGATACTGCAGGATTATCTTGGCTCTGTGGCGCGCCCTCATCAGACCGTGCATACTTTACGCATCAGATCTCATGTTAGGTTGTTCCCAAGTTTTCACTTCTATAAACAGATGCCGAGATGAACACCCCTGCTAGTTCCCTCCCTTCCAGTCTGAAGGCCTCTTGGACTTGCTTGTTTACCGGTGGGCCCAGCAGTCTCCCACAGTTTCTGCTGTCCAGGTGTGGGCCTACATGTTGTCTAAACTTCTGGAGTGAAACGAATCTGAAAGACTATTCCTTTTCCTATTAAGTCACTCAGTGGGGAAGGAATTAAGCAGAGGAAATCGTTAGGGGAGTCATTCAGAACTCTTTGCTATAAGATTAAATTATAATTATTTACAGGGTTGGTATCACCACTGCCGGGCAGGATGCATTTCTGGTTCTGATTTATCCTTGCGCAGCCATTACGGATAAATAAACTTGGAGGTGCAAGACGTATGTGCAAAGAACCTGCGCTCTCCCCTGCCCATCCCTTTATGGATCCCTGGATTCTTGTGGAAGTGTAATGCTGCTGGTTTACGAGTGTACTTCTTTTATCCGCTCGCATTAAGATTTTAGGATGTTCTCTTGAGTTCTGCACCAAGGCACAGTAAGGCAGCAGATCCTGTTAGAAAAGATGGATTTGAACAGCTCACCTAGTGAGAAGACAGAGATGCCTTTCAGAGAAGAAATCCACCCCCTCCCTCACCGGATAGTAGGTTCTCACTGACTCGGAAAGGGCAGGTGGCGTGGCGTGTTCTGACTCAGTTTCCACAAGCCTCTCCTCTCCCAGGTGGGATTACAAAGAGAGAGTTTTAATTAGGGTTCCGGTTGTTTGAATTTCACGGACCAGTAACATTTCCAAACAGCTGGGGAAACATAGGGTTGATAACGTTTTAGTTTGCCAAGTAAGGATTAGAGAAAACCTGCCAACTCCTCAGAACATTATTTCATAAAACAAAGGCGAGTTCAAAGCCAGAGCTGCGGCAGGACAGAATCCGTGGGCAGCCGTGCGCTGACACAGCGGCAGCCGGGTTGGAGGGGCTCACCGACGTAGCGCTGTGTCTGCAACTACAGAGCCACCTACACGTCGGTCAGTGGGCTGCTGCTTCCTGTTTCGGCGACGACGGCAGGCCTCCGGGGATGAGACAGCATGCGTTTTCCATAGGAAAAGGCTGCGATGGTGAGCACTGAACCCTGTACTCAACGTGTTCAGAGATTCCCAAGTATTTTTGACCATCAGTCCCCAACCTTTTTGGCACTAGCGACCGGTTTCGTGGAAGCAACTTTTCCATGGACTGGGTGGTTTGGGGATGATTCAAACGTGTTACATTCTAGCTCATCTCCTGCTTCCTAACAGGCCCCGCTGGTACCGGTCTGCCGCCCGGAGGCCAGAGACCCCTGTTTTAGACTTACTCTCCCTTAAGTTGATTGCTTCTTTTAGTGATCGATCATGAGCATAAAGCTGGGTTTGAATCGACAGAAACAGTATCAATCCACACAGTATATTTGGTGTTATTCCCTCGCCACACACACAGCCCCATCAGCCCTGACATGCACCCTTCCAAGTCCCTACCATATCCCTGTCACCAAGTCAACCCCCTGCACTTCTGTCTTTATTCCCCAGACTCAGTTCAGGGCCCAGGTTTCCTCTCTCTGATCTTTCGAGGGGTGATGGGTCTTTGTTCTACTCTGATCCATTCAGTTGGCTTTGACCTTTGAGGAGCCTCATCATTCCCTTCAGATTCTAGGAAAATACGTCATTCCTCATGAGGCCCCTGGACTTTTCAGAGGGCTGGGACTGAGGGATGCAGAGACCCCTTTAAACCTAGGGTTCTAGGCCTCGAACCTAGAGGTCCATAGAGGGTATCAGGATCGTGTTACTGTCATGAGTAGAAGTGATTGCCAGTCCATTACAGAGCCAGCCTCTCCACTGTGGAGAAAATCAATGCAAGAAAGTCCAGTGAGAAGCCATTAGACCCAGAATCTCCCCTCGCCTTCCTCTGCCTCATGCCTGACACTCTCCATTTGAGTGTCTCCAGACTCCTCCTCTGGGATATAAGGAAGAAGAGAAAGTCAGACATCATCTCTGAGAACAGGGTGTGGTCCATGTTGTCCCTCCAGTGTTAGGCATTGAGCCTGGGTCTTGGTACCTAACTAGGGAGAGAGCCAGCTTGGGAGTCAGATGGACTTGAGCTCAAAACCTAGGTCCACCTCTTAATAGTTGTGTGATGTTGGGATAGTTACTAGCTTTTCTGAGCTTCAGTCACCACATTTGAGAAACGGGCTCATCATTCCAACCTATAAAGCATGTTGAAAGGGCTAAACACATACACTGCTACCTGGCTCATGGTAAATATGACGTAACGCTCCTGGGGTGGGAACCAGAGCCAGGGCCTCACTCTTGGAGGGGAAAAGGGTAAGTTGAGGCATCTCCAGCAACTCAGAACCTCATCCGCCCTGTTCCTGGGGCCTCCACTGAGACCCACTGCCCAGCCTGCTGGCCCAGCAGCATCTCACTGGACAGCAGGGCACGGTCTGGTCACTCTGACTGAGCCCCCAGGGGAGCTGCCTATAAACCTATGTCAGGTGGACTGGCAGAGGGCCCCTGGGTCAGACTAGAGGACACTCGTGCAGGGGTCAGAAGGGACAGTGACTTTGTCCCTGTGACTCTGCCCATTCTCTGTGTCCCACACCCCCGAGCCGAGCGGAGCCCCCACAGACCCATGTGTGACTAGCCTGCCTCCACCAAACATTTAAAGTAGGAAAAGGAAGGAGAGCCCGCTCCAGGTTTTCAGAGCAGGACACTGTCCTCGGACCGAGACCAGGGCCTTAAGACAGAGGGAGGCAGCATCTGAGACAGGCCTTGAAGGTACCATGTCCTGTGTGAGATGATGGGCCTGGGAGGGCATCATTCTAGGGCTGCTGACAGGACCTCTTGACCAAAGCGGGAGCTCCCCTGGTCCCTGAGACACAGGTCCAGGCAATGGTCCCAGGATTCTCTAGGGCAGAATCTGTCCATGATGCCCTCCCCACCCCATCACCCCCACCAGGGCTCTGCCAGCTACGCCTCGGCTGCCCCCTCCACCTGGAGATGAAGAGAGGTCCTCTCTGCTCTCTGGATTTCCCCGGTCCTGCCCGCAGGGGCCGCCCAACAGACTTTCGCTGCTTTTGGAAAGAGAATTTCCCTAGAAAGCAGCCTCAGTCTCTTCTCTGGATCCAGCTCTGCGGGGTTCCTTTACTTTGTTCCCCTCCATTTGCTCGCTTTTGTTTTTATAGGTGGGGGCACAACAACTCTCGTCTGCCTCCCGGAAGACATTCATTTTGAGAACTTTGCAAGCAACACTCTTTCTCCTCATTTTAATTATTAAGCATTTTGCACATGGAATTGGAGCAACTAGAACCATTTGATCTCAGTGACTTTTAACTAGATATTTCATCAGGAGCCATTAGATTCGGATGTAATTAGAGTGAGAAAAGCACGCCAGTGGGGATTTGTTAATAACAACTATTCACTTATTTTTTCATTCACATAGACTTTATCAAACCATTGGTTTAGATCATTCATGTTCTTTGTTACTTGTCCCCTATTTATTTTCAGTAATCATTTATTGAGAGACTTCCATGAACTAAGATCTCCTAGGTGCTAAGGAGACAAAGACACAGTCCCGTTCCCAGGGAGTTACTTATTCACTCCACAGATGTTCATGTAATAACCATGCACCGTGCTAGACCCTGATGCTCACAGGGCGAACAGGCAGAATATAGTTAACTGCTTTACAATGTCGTGTGCTGGGTGCTTTCTAAGAGGCATAAAGAAGTTCCCATAGGGACTGAAAAGAGAAATGTAGTAGCTAGGATTCTTGTGGTTCAAGAAATAGGATCTCACCTTCAACTGACTCAGACTCAAAAGGGAATGTGTTGGCTACTATAACTGAAAAGTCTAGGATTGCCTTCAGGCACTGCTGGATCCAGGTGTGCAGATAATGTCATCTGACTCTGTTTCTTTCTCTCTCTCTCTCTCTCTCTCAGGGCTTTGTTCTCCTGAGTGTTGGCTTCATTTTGATTGGACTAGATTGAGTCATGGGCCCAGCCCTCAATACCAATGTAGCCAAAGGGTGTTCTCGTTGGCCAGGACCTGGCCATGGGGCTATCTGCCCTGTCCAAACCTCACACCTGGGAGTAGAGGAGGGTTGGTTCACCAAAGGAAAACTGGGTCACTGGAAGCAAAAAAGCAAAGGATATCCTCTGAAAAAATTGTCAGTCTTCCTGTCATGATGGAAGGGGAGACTCAGATAAACAAGTCCCAAATGAGGTGACTTTTGAGTTGAACTGGGGGGGGCGGTGAATAAGAGCTTGCCACTGGCATGGAGCAGAAAAGGGCCTCCCTGTGTTGTGGGCACTCACTGCCTGTGAGGATCAGGGTGAAGAGCACAAGGGCAGGATGTGAGGCCTGAAATGAGCACAGGAAGAGCATGGGCCATGGGGAGCCTTGTTCCCCTGTCCATAGGTGGGGAGAGGATTCCATAGATTTTAGGAAGCTGTTGAAGTGTTTTAAGCAGAGAAGTAACATAATCCCTCTGAATTTTAACAGGTTGATATAGAAGACTGAGAAACCAGCTGTAAAACTTTTCTGTGACCACTCAGGCAAGAGCTAATCTGGCCTTGAACTGTGGCAGCTGTGAAGGGATGGCGAGGAGGGGGTGACATCAAAAAAACATCTCAGGCAGAATCAGCTGCTCTGGGGGCTATATTGGAAAGGAGGAGCAAAGACAGGGCAGGAATCTGGGATGATTTCCAAGTTTCTGTGTGAACGACAGTGGTAGGGTCTTTTATCAAACAGAGGAAGGAGCTAGGCTGGGGTAGAGTGGGGGATGGTGCGCTCACTGGCCTCCCCAGCACAAAAAGAGCACGAGGAGAAAAGACAAGGTCACAGCAGGGAAGGAGATGAGCCTGGATGCAGGAACACAGGTGCCCTCGATTATTGACACACAGTCTTTCAGATAAGATGGTAGAGATGGTCAGAGAAATCAGCAGGTATGCCTGAGAAGTTTGGTATTCAGGTAAATACGCTGGCGGGGCCTTGAGAAGTCATCTTCAGGATCAGCACCAGCATCATCTCTCTCAGCGGTATCTCCACCATTACAGTCAGCCTTACCATTCCCATCTTTATTACCACCATTTTCCCTTATAATTCATTCATTCAAACAAACTGCTTCTATTGTCTGACATTGGGCTTGGCACTGGGAATACATTGGCAGAGGAGACAGTAAACCTCTGCCTTTGTGAGACCTCTGGCCTATTTGGGGGGACTGACACTAAAAAATAACCCCAAAGTAAATGTAAAATACACTTGTAATGACTGCCATAAAGGGAATGAACAGGGTGGGGAATAATAGCGGTGGGGTCCCTATTAAGATAAAAGGGCTGGGAAGGCCTCTCTGAGGGTGTGGGATTTAAGCCGAGATCTGACTATTGAGCAGAGTTGCCGTGGGAAGCACTTGGGGGGATCCGCATTTCAAGCAGAGGAAATCTCACCTGTAAAGCCCTCATATCACAATGTCCCTATTTGCCCTTAAACTTCATACATGGAAGTGGCATAGGCTGAAATCCTCTGGGAAGGGGCTGAAATCCTCTGGCATAGGCTGAATCCTCTGAATGGCAGGGGCAAGGCAGGGTGAGCTGAGATTGGTGCAGGACTGAGGCTGCTGAACCCAGTGGCACCTTGAACTGATAAGAGGAGAGCTCTCTTCCAGCCAAGACTCAGAGCCTCCTGCCTTCCTAGGGGTCTGTGATATTCTTGCTCCCCTTGCCTTCCCTCCACATCGCAATGCTTTAAGCCACCCCAAGAAGCTCTTCTGATGGAGTCCATGAAATTGCATCTGTTGTAGCCATCAGGAGCCAGGCCATAAATAATGAGCCCTTTAAAATCTCATCTCCCCTATCTCTCCGAGTTGGAAATAGCATTACAAGCTCTGCAGCTGAGCGGTAGGAAAGGATTAGTGCCCTAGCATGCGGCTGGTACAAACATGTCTGGAGAGCCAGGGTAAGAACTCCTGTACACTCTGTAGAGTATCAGCAGGACTTCCTGGCTTCCACCTGTGAGAACTTGTTCTCAGAAAGAGAACAAAAGCCTCAGCAAGGAGTAGGAAGTGAGCCTGGTTGTCCGCTGTCCGCACAGCGGCTCTGCTAAGAGCTTGTGGTTTGGCAAAGTTCTACGCATGGGAAGCTGAGGCCGGGCAGCTGGCCTGCCCCCCGTGTGTCTGACTGCATGCAACAGGTTTGCACTAAGTGTGTCATCTGCACAGGGGCCCACGCCAGGACCATGGAGGGCAGCAGACAACAAGATGCTCTCCTCAACTTCTCTCGAGGAGCTGCCAGATGCCTGATGGCGCCACTAAGACAGATGGAAAGAGCTGTTCTGGGCTCCTCATTCAGAGATCTCTCATTCTGGCAGGACCTGCCTTCCTGGATGATTTTAGTTCATTTACAATGTTTGAGGCCCCTGTCATGGTCTCCATTTTTTGCTCTTGGCCATGAATGTTTGTTCTGCTCGCTCTTGGTGTCACCTATTCCATGTTTCACACCGGTTTTGCCTATCTCTTGCTCCTACAACCTCTTCTGGTCTTTGGTTCTAACGCTAAGCCTATACTTCCTTTAATCCCAGCTTCTCCTCATCCATTGGCTGGCATGTGACACCTACCAACTCACGAGGAAGTGGGATTCACATAGAAAAGTAGCATTTAACAATCTGATGAAATAGCAAGATGATCACTGTTGAACTCAACAGATTTCACCCTTTGGGAAGCTGGAGGGCAGGGTTGGTTTGGACAAAACAGGGAGGCTTCATGGAGGAATGGAACTCCTCCATTCCTCCTCCACATAGCATCTCCGGGCAGTCTTCGTCTGAGCTCTTAGAAGGGTGGTCTGCACTGGCTGCCTCTCCGTCTTCTGTCTCCCTTCGTTCCTCGCCTGCTTCACCATGCTTTCTACCCTAGCCTTCCCTGGAAACCATTCACTTTGAAATCATCCTCAGAAAACCACCCCCGCCCCAAACACTACCACTCCCAATGCCAAATACAGTCTCCTCTTACCGGACACTTCTGCATTCTTTCCCATTGTCGGCTATTTTCTCCTGGATCTCTCCTTTCTCTCTGCCCTCATGCTGCTCTCTCTGATCTTCTTGGACCTCTCTGGCCATTCCTTCTCTGTTTCCTCTGATGTCTGCTCTTGCCTTCCTGCTGTGCCCACTCTACACCTCCTCCCTTGGTTATTCACCCACCTTCTTGGTTTAAGACATGGCCTGTTTGTTTGCCATTCCCAAGTCTGGCTCCCTAGCCTCGGCGCTCCACTGAGCATTCAACTGTAGAGGCAACTACTTGTTGGACATCCCCACCTAGGTGTCCCACCAATATTTCCAGCTCAGTGTGTCCCAACTTCACTCATTCCTAAATTGGTCAGTTTGTTTCCTTTCTTAGTGTACGGCACCTCCCTCTACCTGGTTATCCAAAAATCTAGGAATCATCTCTGTTTAATCTTGCTCTCTCGCCAGCCACATTCAATCAATTGCTAAATTCTTCCAATGTGCCTCCTATAACATATCTTTGCATCTTTGCTACCACTCCCCCTGTTCAGCCCATCATCTTTTCTTCTTTGTGGGTTGTAATAGCCTCTTTACTGATCTCCCAGCTTCTTGGCACTTTCCAATTCATCCTCCCCACTGCTACCAGAATGGTTTAATTAAAATGCAGGTCTAGCATGCTAAGCCCCAGGCAAAAGCTTTCAATCATCTTTCATTGCCTTCAGAATAAAGTTCCAGCCCTTCACAGGTGAGGAGAGGTTCTTTTTGATCCAACCCTTGCCCACCACCCCAGCCTCAGCTCTCACCACTTCCTTCTTTGAACTCTCATTAACCCTAAAACTCAGTAGTATAACACAATGAGGGTTTACATCTTGCTCATGCTTCATGTCTGTGATGGATCATTGGAAGTGGCTCCGATTAATATAGTCATCCAGGTGGGTATCCAGAAACAAGGAGGCTTCACCATCTTGTAGCTGCACCGTGGGGAGTATGTGGCCTTCTCTAGTGCCATGACAGGGACATGGAGTGGAGAATCTAGCATGGGCTTTTCACTGCCGCAGCCCAGATATGGTGCACATCACTTCCAACTCACAATTCATTGGCCACTGATAGTCACATGGTCCAGCATAGCCACAGGAGAACCAGGAAATGTGGTGAGCAGATGAAATGCCTGCTGAGCCAATATCTCAGCTATGCTTCATGTTTCAGTAGACAAGGTGTCCTGGCTCCTGTCAAAGGCCAGTCCCCCCACTTTATGCTCCTGATATCATTGTCCCCAAAAACTTCCCACAAAATTCATCTCTTTTTGCATTTGTTCATTTTTCCTTCTCTCTTGAACATTGTTAACAATATAGAGGCATGCCCTGATATATACCATCTGAAACCAAAATTAAAGTAGCCTGCACCAGACACACCCCCCCCCCCCCGGCCCCTGCCCATTCCTCAGCCCCATTCAGCTACCACCAGTTGCTGACATGGGTCCCATTCTCAGTTCTGCCCTGCCCGCCGCTGTAACTGACCTTGCCAAGATTGCCAGTGACCTCTGGGTTGCCAAATCCAGTGTTGCCTCTCTATCTTTATGTGATTTGGCCTCTTGGCAACACGTGACACGCTTCGTCTAGCCTTCTAGGATTCTCCTTCTCTTGACTGACTTGAAACCGCACAGCTAGCTGCCCACGGCCATTCCTTCTCAGTCCTCTCCACTGCTCAGCCTCTGTCCCGCTCTTACCTGTGGACTTCCCCGGGGGCCCTGGGACGCTCCTCCTCCCCGTCTACCTTCTTTCCAAGTAACCTCAACCCATCACAGGTTGAGTATCAACAGGTTTTAGTACCATCTGTATGCCAGTGGCTCTCAACTTAAATGTTCAACCCTGATGGATTTGGGGGATCCATGTGTATTAACAGGAATCTCAAAATGAAATCTTCCAAGCAGACTTTGTTTTTAATTGTGATAAAATGTACATAATGTAACATTAGCATTTTAACCACTTTTAAGTGTGCAGTTCAGCGGCACTAGACACATTCATGTGTTCAGCGAACACCCCCCCCCCCAACTCCAGGACTTTTTCACCTTCCCAAACTGACACTCCTTACCTGTCACATAATAACTCCTCGTCCCCTCCCAGCCTCTGGTAGCCACTGCTCTACATTCTATCCCTGTGGATTACCCTAGGTGCCTCATCTAAGTGGAATCACACAGTCTTTGTTCTCTGTGCTTGGCTTATTTTACTCAGCATAATGTTGTCAGGGGCCATCCATATAATGCCGTGTATCAGAATTCCCTTGCAAGGCTAAATAATATTCTATTGTATGTATATAATGCATTTTTTTATCCATTCATGTGTCCTTGGCCATCTCCTCCTCACTCTTAATCTCCTCCTCCCCCAGCCTTCTCCAACTCTGTCTCCTCCCAAAAGGAAGCTGCTTCTGTCCATTCGATGCCACCAACATCTCGGGCTGCTCAATGGCCTTATCTCCCAGCTCCCACCCCTCCTGTAACTCATTCTCCATGGAGTACGGCAGCTGGACTAACTGATGTTCATACATCAAATCCTGTCTCCTCAATGTAAGGCTTGACAACAGCTTCCCATCACACTTGGAATAAAAGCCTACAGCCAGACCACACGGTCAGGTCACTGCCCACCTCTTTGACCTCCCTCTAGCACTCAGGCCCACTCTGTGTGCCTCTGCTATGCTCACCTTCCTCCTGTCCCTTAGATGGACTAAGCAGGTTCCCTCCTAGGGCCTCTGTACTAGCTCTTCCCAGGGCTTAAGAGCCTCTTCCTTCAAAGTTTAAAAACAAAAAACAAGCAACAACACCACCAAAACAAACCCTGGCTTTTTTGAAATGCAGAGTTCAATTTACATTTCCTCTCCTTAGAAAGTCCTTCCTTCTCCTTGCAGTCGAAAGTCACCCCCTCACTCTCCATCACAGAATCATGTTTTACTTTTAGGCCTTTGTCAGCACCTGACATTGTCTTGCTTACTTATGTATTTGTCTTTTTTCTCTGCCTTCCCCCTCTCCTGCCACTCCCTGCAGAACCTTGAGCAGCCCCAAACGCAGGGCTGCCACCTAGCAGCAGGTGTCCAAGGTTGGTTTGTTTGGAGGAGAGACCTGCTTCTGCCACAACAGTGACGATGGCCTGTGGCTAATTGCAAAGGTTAACGTGGAGCCTCTCCACCAAGTATTTTAAGTAATAACCTTCCTGGGGACATTTGCAAATTAGCCCTGACTCTTGCTGATTACTCATCCTAAACTCATTGTGATTAATAATTAATCAGCAAACTGTGTGGCCAGAGCAGGCTGATCAGTGCTAGAAAGGATCTGAAATTATGCAAGTCACTTGGCCAGTCCTAAAAAAATTAAAAAGCTCAGCAGTCGACAGAACTGGAGAGGTTTGATTGCAGCGTGAGTGAGGTAAGGCTTCACAGTTGTTTGTTTTTCTTTTTTGCCCTTTCTTTTCTTTTGACTAAGAAATCAATTAGGCTCCAACTTGCAACCTCAGAGAGAAACTGTGTAGCACAGAAATAGAAATGTGTTAAATATCACTTTCTTTTTTGTTCCTTCCCTTCAGAAGAGTTTTGGTCTGGGAGACAGAGGTTAAAATTAGCCAATTTGTTAAGCAAATGCCTGTCTGGCACCCGATGTCAATTTCCACAGCCACATCAGCTTCAGCTTCCCCTTCACTTCTTCCAAGCAGCAGCACGTGGGCCTGGCAATGAGGAGGTGAGAGATTTGAGGGGCACTGCTCACTCCGCCCACCCCACCGTTGGGAAGAATCAATTTGCCGGCGACCTGTGCCGCCGGTCGTCCTTAGAGTGCTCTTTGTCTCCTGCCTGCGGACCCCAGGGAGACAGGGGAAAAGGCGATCAGAGGGTGCTGAACAGGCTTCCTGCTGCCAGGAGTGGACTCAGTGACCACTTGGGGCCCCTTTTAATGCTTGGTCTGCAGCCTCCACCCTCATAGGCTGGTCCTGCATGATTTTCATCTTTCCTTCCCAGATTCTCTCTGGTCCCTGGAGATGGGGCTGATAGAGAGACTCCGAGAAGCAGAGGTGTCCGTAGACATCGATCTCTGGGCTGGGTTGGGATTGGGGGATGTAGTGCAGCTAGCGCAACCCCGATGCCCCTTAGACTCACAGTGACGGAAAGGCGATGCCCCGGACCAACTACGTCGGAACGCCCAGGGATGGGGCCATCCATCAGTACTTTCTAAAGCTCCCCATCGGATCCCAGTGCGCACCCAGGTGGAGAACCATGAACTGATGGAGTGTGGCAGGCTTTCGAGAAAGAGATTATGAAGGACATTAAAGAGTGGAGGAGGGCATGGGCTTTTCCGGAGATGACTGTCTCCTCCAGAAATGAAGGGATGTCTGTCTGTCTGTCTCGTGACAGGCAGGGTGAAGGGAAAAGATGCAGCTAGGCACAGCAGCTTCTAGAAGCCCCAAAGTTTCTGATCTATCTCAGTTATATCTCCCGCTTTAAAAAACTGCTCTTTAGAACTCAACCCTTGTTTCTCAAATCGTGATGCATGGACCAGCTTCCTGCTTCACAAGACTTGCCTGAAGGTGTTTTAGGATATGGATTCCCGGTCCTATCTTAGACTGTGAACTCTGAAATTTCTGAGGATTGGGTCCAAATTCAGTACTTTAAACCATTTTCCCAGGTGTTCTGAAGCAGATTAAAGTTTGAGAGCCACAATGGACCCTAACAGAACTCTTCACAGATCAATAACATGGAGGGGGGTGGATTTTTGTCCATTATTAAATGATCCATTTTCTTATGAATGGATCCATTATTGAATTTCTTGGCACAGGAATTCCCCGGGTATATTTGACTTGAATGTTTGGTTATGGCTCGTGCACAAGCACATCTATTACATAAAATGAAGTGTACTGAAGTCCTAACAGACTTTATTAGTTTATTTAGCAAATGTTTTTGCCTGCCTGCTCTGTGCCAGGTTCTGTGATCCTCCCTGGGACCACGGATGCTGAACGGGAACGTCTCAATCCCAGGCTTTAAAGTCTAGCCTCACTCGTCTACCTGGGGTAGGCCTATGAAAAGCTGTCTCTTTGCTGAAGCCTTGAGATGTGGTGGCATCTTTGCCCTCCTTCATACCACTCACCCCTTCCCATCCCCCCACCCCCAGGTTCCTCCTGCACTGGTCCAAGCCGCTTAGCTTCTCTAGCATCCTTCTCCCAACCTGAAATCCTAAAGAGCATGAACTTGTCCATCCTCTCTGAATCCTCAGTGCCCAGCAGTCCCGGCAATACACAGGTGTAAAGATTTGCCGACGATTTGTTGACTGAGCAAAGCCTGTGAGGTCTTGGAGTCTCAGTGCCCTCCTTGCAGCTGCATCTCTCACCCCCAAAAAGAAAGGCATGAGGTACTTTTTTTCACCTTGCCTGGCCTCAGAGCCCTTTGGCAACAGGACAGATGTCAGGATAAATAAACAGATAAGCACAGCTTGTAAGTGCCCAAGCCAGGGGTTGGGCCCCATTGTCTGGCCTCTAAACCCTGGCCTATCCCCTCTCTCTTCTGCTCCCTGAGCTCTGATTTCAGCTTCTGCCCTGAGACCATTGTTCACATGACTCTTTGGTTCTCTGTTCCGGAGTCACAGGTCCTCTCTGCTCTTTATCCATGGGCCACGGCGAGTCACTCCTGGGTCGCGTCCCGCAGAGAGTGACCCCTGCCCACCGTGCACCAGGATGTCTCTAGGATTACATCTCCTACCCAGTCCTCCTCACGTCCTGGAGTAGTCTGAACTGCAGTGAGTCCCCATCCCTTGAATCAAAGCATTTAGTTTTGCCTAGAATTAGATGAGAGTCTGTCTTCGCTCCTGTGATAGGTCATTGAAACTCATGTAGGGGGTGCTGCTTCTCGTGTAGGGGGTTGGGAAAATATAGCTTCCACCCGACGCTTCTCCCTCCTCCCAGTTTTCCCTCCTGGCATTCTACAATGCCAATTCTGTGAAATAGATGTGAAACCACCTTGGAGAATGTTTGTTGGCAGGAAACCAGAGCTGCTAGCTCCCAAGCTGGATGCTGACCACCTCCGGTGCTGGCTGGGTCCCCGTAGCTGTGTGGATGGACCATGATGCCATAACTCCAGGTTTCCGTGCCCAAGTAGGGTGGTAACAAGGGCTCAGCCTGTTCTGCTTCCAGGTCTGGGCCCTGAGCCCAGGTCTGCAGACCTTTCTGAGAGAGGGACCACATATGAGGATATCCCCTCCAGCATCCTGGGAAAGATCCCCAGGACGCCTGCCCATCTCTGAACCTCATGGAAGGCAGTGTGGAGTACGGGAAGGAACATGGCTTCAGGAGTTAAAGTTGGGTTCAGATACCATCTCTGAGCCAACTAATTGTGTGACCTCAGTTAACTTACCTTTCAGGCCTTATGTGGAGTTTACAAGAAATGTTTGGTGCGAAAGACTTTGAACAGGTGCCACTTCCGCACTCTTACATCATCCTGCGCATGTCCTTCCTCAGACCTTGCCTGGCTGAAGCACCTGGAAGGGCTGCCCTGCTGGTCCCCAGCCAGCCCCGTCTGCCCAGCCCCTCTCACCCCTCTCGTGGAGCCTCCCAGCATGTGCTCTGTGCAGACAGCTGCACACACCTCCCTTCAGAGGCTCCCAGGTACTGTGGGTCTTAGCCTCTGCAGCTGATCAGTCAGGGAGGTGCCTTCAGGCTGGCCCCCAACGGGAGGCCACAGCAGGAGGTTGTCATGACCCTCTGGGCCAGGCAGCTCTGAGATCCCAGGGCCATTTGACTTTACCCTCAAGGGCACCCGGAGACAGACAGGGATGAACAAGATGGCATTGACTCTTCTGTCCGAGCAGGGCACTCAGCTTTCCGAACTTCGGTGGCCCCAGTTTTATAAGGAAAGCAGTGGGTCCCCCTTATCCCCCCACCTCTCAACCAGCTTTGAACATTTGGCTCGGGTGTGCAGAGACATCCTAATTTTACGCATGGGAACACAGCACCACAGATTCCCCTCCAGCAGGACCCGCTTAAGGTGGCTTTTCTGGAACTGGGAGCGTTCGAGGAAGAAATGACAAGTGCAGTCGATCCCCGAACAATGCGGGGTGAGGAGCGGGTTGAGTGCACCAGCCTCCTCGCAGTCTAAAATTCGAGTATAACGTAAGTTGATCCTCCACATGCACAGATTCCCAACCTTGGACAGAAAATACTGTTTCCAATTGTTGTCTGGTTGATTCCACAGATGGGAAACCCAGGGACACAGAGGGCCAACTGTGTATCTGTTGAAAAAAAACCCACGTATGTGTGGGCCCGCATAGTTCAAACCCGTGTTGTTCCAGGGTCGGTTGTACTCTTTGTAGAGACTGCCAACTACATGCCAGGCCGTTATATTTATTATTTCCTTTGCATCCATAAGAAACAGGCTCAGTAAGGTCACGTGCCCAAGATCACAGAGCTAGGAAGTTGCAGACTGAAGCCAGGAAGGACCCTTTGCCTTCCAGCTTTTTTGCTCTTTCTGCCTCACCAGATTGGGGTGGGAACCCAGGCTGGGAAGAGACTTCGGGTGTCCTGGAGGATGGCCCTGGGCCTATACCCGGCTCTCATTCTCTCCACCTTCTGCTGTTTTTGTCCTTTGAACTGTGTTTGGTTGGAGCTGCGGGCTGGCTTCCCAGGCAGCCAGTCTCACGGAGGCCTCATCTGCCACCACGCACTGCCAGCTCCCCAGAAGACACCCAGTGCCTGCAGGACAGACTGCCAGCAGCCTCCCCCTGCAGGAGAGTCCTGTCACTGCAGGCAAGTGGCCCAAGTCCTGCAAGCCCATCCTTGTCCTCACTGGTCTGTGGCCTGAGTTGCACAGATAATCCTGTTCGTGGAGGGCCGTCTTTATGGGTGCCGTGAAGGTGCCCAGGCAGTGGCAGCCCAGCCTTCACCCCAGCCAGGAAGAGACACAGGCAGGCCTGCTTCCTGACTTCTGTGGGCCACCCGTCCCGTTCTCACAGTTCTTACAGTTACCAGAGTCTGTCGAGCTCCGCCAGGTGACCTTTTTCTCATGAAGGCGAGTGTCCCTTAGGCCTCGCTGTGAGCAGAGGGTGACATCATGGATGCTAACGTGGCCTCCGTCTTTCCACCAGCAACTTCCTTCGCAGCTGCCCATCTTATCCCAACCCTGGCCCAGCGATTTCCTCCTCAGCTCCCCTCAGAAGCCCCCAGTCTCTCCACTTGTAACTACGCTCCCCAAGCTCCACCTCCTGCTGGTGCCTGGGCAGGTAATTACCTTCACGAGGAAGTTGACAAGTCTCTGGCGACTTCTAACCCGGCTGGAAAAGATTCATTATTCTGTATCTAGAAATAACCAGGCCCATCAGCACAGGACTGAGATAACAGCAGTGTGAAAGTTCTCTATTCAGGGGAATTAATTAGGATTCCTTATTAGAGATCCAATTAGGCAAAAGGGCATTTTTATCTGTGATAGTCAGCTGCTCCTATCTTTCTAAAGCTATAACTCTAAGTTCAAAAAGAAAAAGGAGAAAACCAGAGGCTGTGTTTTCTTCTAAAACAATTTACTCTTTCAGCGTCAGTTATGTCTTCATCAGGATGTGAAAATAGATTTTCTCATTCAATTTGCAATGCTTTATCTCTTCAGAGTCTGGTAATGATTCCACTGTATCCCCTTAGCAAGAACCACAGCCCCAGGTAGGTGCTGGGGAACAGGATGTTGGGTTAGGAGGACTGCACAAGAAATGGCAATTTTTAGCAACCTGATTCATGGGCTGGCGGGAAAGGCCGGCTCTGCCCATGTGACCTTGAACAAGGCGCTTAGCCACCCTGAGCCTCAGTTTCCTCCTCTCTAAATCTATCTCCAGGGCTGCAGTGAGAGATAGGAGGAAGTTGGTGCAATGTAGGAAAGTGGCTAAGAGCCCCGGATCCTGACGGAGCTGACCTTACATCGGCACGTGTCGTACAAGCCCTCGGTCCTTGGGCCAGTGAACCTCTCTGAGCGCTGACGTCCTCCGATGTCACACGGTGGGGGGAAGTCCTTCCTGCAAGGCTGTGGTTGGATGAAACAGGAGGACAGTGAAAGCACCTTGCCTGTGGGGGCATTTAATACGTGTTTGTCAAACCTGAATCAACCCTTCTTGGGTTTCCCTCAAAAAGCCCGGTGGGGATCCTTGGAGAGAGCTATTCCTGCTCCCTGTCCTGAGAGAACTGAACTCATTTCGTGTCGGTGGGGCCTGGTGTTAAGTTCCCCGGGTGACTCTAAAGTACAGGTATGTCTGAGACTGTGACCAACTCTCCATCATCTGAGCTCCATTGATTGATGTGTGGTGTCCTCCGTGGCTCCAGGAAGCAGTGCAGGAGGGTGGGGTCACCTCTGGTTGCTAGGATTTTCCCCTGGACCCACTGCCCAGAAACCCACATGACTGTGTGAGTGGACACACCTGGTGTAAACCCCACAGATTTTTATTGACATTGTTAAAGAGAGTGACTGCAGCTCTGGTATCCCAGGGAAGAGAAGACTGGGAGAAATACCAGAACCAGAGGTTTCCAGAAAGTTCTGCAGAAAGTGTGTTGTTGTCCTACTGCCTCATTCCATAGCTGAGGACACTGGGTCCCCACATCCCCCAGCAAGTGTGGGCAGAGCCAGGGTGCAATCCAGTTCCTCCGAGTCTGACTCAGACCTTTCTCTACCACCTTGGATGCTTCTGGGCTGCCTGTCCCGGACCAGCCTTTGCCAGGCCTCGCAGGGGAGAGTCACAGCAACATCGTCTTCTGAAGATGTGTATCCACACGAAACCCTCCCTCACGCCATGTTCCTCTCCTGTCTGCTTGTCTGGACTGCCCCATTGCCTGTGCCTCAGTGCCTCAGTTTACCCCATAGAGGAACCTTTTATCTTCTGGGGCTTCTTCTCACCTTTCCTTCGTACTGTTTTGGTTTCCATACTCTCTCTTAAAGCCCCAACCCCCATTGACCCTGCTCCCTCCCTCATTACCTCTGACCTTACCTCCTCCTGTTCTCTCTCTCTCTCTCATCCATTCTGTGGCACTGCACTGGCCTCCTTGCTGATCCTTAGACACCAGACACGTTTGTAGCACCTCAGGGCCTTTGCACTTGCTATCCCCTCTACCCTGAATGCTCTTCCTCCCAGACATCCACGAAACTCACTTGCTCGCCTTTTTTAGGTGTTACCTCTAAGGTCACAGTCACAGCAAAGACTTCCCTGACCACCTATTATTTTCAATAACTCTGTTGTCATTTTAGACAAGTGCCTCTTCCATCCTTTAGAATGTCCACATCTGTCTGTTTTTTCTCAGCTGGATTCTTACACCTAAGAGTGCCTCACACACAAGAGGCCTGAAATTCAGGGTTCCAACCGCATCCTTGGTTCCATCCTGGAAGCTCTGTTGCTTAGCAGCCATCCTGTTATTCTCCAGATGAGGAAGCTGAGGCACAGGGCATGCCAAGTGGCTGCCCAAAGACACCCAGAGAGTTGGTGTCACAGAATTGACTGTGCTGACTGGTCTTAAACCAACTGTGAAGGTCATCATACTGTCGGGGGGGCGGGGGCTGTCTGCGTGGTGAGTGATGGGCCTCAGGGTCTGGCTTCACTAGGCGATGCCCTGGATGCGGCCTTCACTGAGGCCTCCGTGATGCGGCCATGTGCGAGATCCACATCAAGGAAACAAATTGTTCTGCTGCAAAATTGAGTTGCTGGAAGAGAACACAGTCTGGGCTGAGAACCAAGAAATCCTCTCCCCTTGGCACTGCTCTCCACAGCCCCCATCCCTCCTGCCAATTCCCCCATCAAATAATTCCTAATAATGAAGTTAGGATGATTCATTGGTTTTCTGATGAGCGTGAATTCATCATCAAAATCTACATATTTCAATCCCCTGATATGTGCTCTCAGATTCCTAACCTGATTAGTATGTAAAGTGCTTTACCCAGTGACTTAACAAGAGAAAACCCAGCTTGGTGTTGGGGCCCCACGTGTCTCCTAACCTCTGGGATTCTGGAGAGTGTGGGGGATGCTGCTGGCTCTGGGTTGGGAACAGCCAAGTCGCTCACCAGGGATGGGACAGAGTGCCAGTAGGCACCTCAGCTGAGAGGAGAGTGGCCTCTCAGCAGGCAGGCTCCGGGATGCCAAGCACTGCAGCTTCGGACCCGCTGTCTCATAACCCAGAAAGCCTTGGACATGGAGCTATGCAACAGTCACAGACCTGCAAATGTGTGGGGGCTGGGAATAGCCCACACCCCGTGTCTGGGGACATGGAGGAGAGGCAGCAGCTTCCTTCTGAGCCTTTCTGGAGGGGACCCACCTTTCAGCCAAAGCCATGTAGGCCTGATCCCTGTACATATCCCTATGCCTCTGTAGAAAGAGGATTCAAGTTCAAAAGCAGCCTGGAGCATGCCTTCCACAGCCCCAGCCCCTGAAGCTGGCCCTGCTGCTCACCTTTTGTAATCTAGAAGATGCCTTCCATTTCAGATCCAGCCACCCAACCCCTCTCACCTCGATCACTAGACATCCCTAACCCTCTTCCATCACCAGATTCTGCTGGGGACCCAGACTGGACCAGTTTTGGTCCATACTTCCTTGGCCCCAGACTGTTGCCTCATTCTCCTAGGTAAGCCCACCCTTGCCTCTCTCAGCCTCCCTCCTCCCTGACCCACAAACCCATACCTACACCCACACACCCCACAGGATCGTCTACCAGGTGCCTCTGTGAGAGTGCTCTGGAGTCAGACATGGCTTCGTACCTCAGAGCCAGGATTTGGGAAGGTGTCTCACCTCTCTGAGCCTCTCGTTCTTTACCTGTAAAAGAGGGCTGTCGGGAATAATAATCTGTGCTGTTTGGGGCTATTGTGAATTTCACATTGGCTCTAAGCAGCATGCCTAGCATGTAGGTAACACTCAACAATAATGTAGCCAGTATTGTTACTTATTCTTGTAGCCACTGACTAGGGTGGGCTGGTACCCCCATTTTTCTGATGTGGAGATGGAAGTGCAAGGACATTGAGGTTGGGATATGGTTGAGAGGAGCAAGGTGACACCTCTGTTCCACAGAAGTACTTGGAGCTTCTTGAGAGAAAAGGGTTTGGGGCCCTGTGGAAGATGGGGATTCCCAAGGGGAGACCTGCAGGAGATGGGGACCCAGTCGGTGACATGGACAGCCCAAGAAGACAGAGGTCCAAGTAGAGGAGGGCTGCTTCTCGCCCCCCCCCCCATGTCTGACGCTGGAATCCTTCCCCCTCTGACACTAGGTTGTTGCCCTACTTTGGGGTTTCCCAAAAGCAGACCTGACACCAGGGTTCAAGGACAAGTATCTTATTGGGAGATGTAAGGAACACCAGCAGAGAAGAGGTATGTGATACAGAGAAGGGACAGCAGCTGATCACGCCAGCTACCACAGTGGTGGCCTGGGACATCCCAGGTCACAGAATTATCCCATGGGAAGAATGAGGGAGCTGGGGTATTTATATTGAGTTGGCTGAAAAGTTCATTTGGTTTTTTCTCTAAGATGGGGCTGATAGTGCTTAGTTGTCCTTAACTTCACTCAAAACAATTTTATTAGCTGTATTGTGACAGCTGCCATATCTGTGTGCATTTAGAAAAACATCAAAATTAGTGAATTTTTGTGTAGCCATTTTAATATTGAAGATGGAAGAAAACAAGCAACATTTTTGGCATATCATGCTGTATTATTTCATGAAAGGTGAAAATGCAACTGAAATGCAAAAAAACAAGATTTGTGCAGTGTATGGAGAAGGTGCTGTGACTGATCAAATGTGTCAAATGTGGTTTGTGAAGTTTCATGCTCAAGATTTCCCGCTGGACGATGCTCCACAGTCGGGTAGACCAGGTGAAGCTGATAGCTATCAAATCGAGACATTAACTGAGAACAATTCAACATTATACCATGTGGGAGATGGCCAACATACCCAAAATATCCAAATCAATAAAGTTACTAGTAAAAATGAAAAATGTGTCTTTTATTTTGTGGGAAAAGCCATACAGACTTTTTGGCCAACACAAAACACCTATTCCTGAAAGTCACTGAACAAGGGCTCCTCCTGGTAGGTCAGCAGTTTCCTAGTCCTTCCGGCCTGCTATGCATGTGGCCCTCCAGGGGGTGCCAGTGCTGGCAGATGGCAGTTAGGTGGCCCACTCTGGAAGGTCAGGGTGCTAAGAGCATCTGCTCCAGGCCGAAATGGGCAGTGGGGTGGCAGTGTGGTGAACTGTAAAAGCTCGAACACTAGGGCCAGGGCAGCTTTGTGGCGGAACCCAGCTCGCTGGGTGTGATCTTGGGGAAGGAGCGTTTTCCCTCAAGCCTTGAGGAGCCCCTGAGACTCCGGTGAGCAGGCACGGAGGACAGCAGGACTTCATTATCCAGGGAGCCCCATAGCTGTGACACCGGACCCTTCCCCTCCCCACTGGCGGACAACAGCACAGAGACCTGCCGGGACAGGAGGAGGTATAGACCCGGTGGGAGGATGTGCTTGGATCTTCTGCCCTTCAGCAGGCTGAAGCCAGCAGGCAAGGGGACAACTTCAGGGACCACTATCAACCACCCTTGAGGGTCCTGGGTAAAGGCTAGGCTGCCTGCCAGTTTGGCAAATAGCCTTTGACATTTGGAAAATGAGAGGCACGAAACATCTTTTGTAGCTGCAGAATGGTAAGTTCCGTGGATTTAGGTCACATGCACAGGCACACATACACAGTTGCACACACCAATTATTCACTGGATTGCAGGAGTCTGCTGTCAACATTCAAGTATTTTTGGAAAGTTCTGCTTTTTCTGGTTGTGCATTGAGTGAAGTCATGCTTATTCCTGAAGTTGTAGGCATCAGGGGTGAAGTCACAGAGAGCTCATGCATAGTTGAGCAGGTACGCCCACTCGGGAGCTTTATTTAGACACACCCCCACATCATTTCTGGAGCCATCATGAGAAGCTTCAGAACTCAGCTGGGGGAGGGAGGAAAAGGGGCCTGAGTTCAGACACATTCATGACCCATTTATTCCTCTTTTCTAAAGTATGTGGGTGAAAGCTCCTGTGTGCTTCATTTCCACACCCTTCCTCCTCTCCTGTCTGGGAGGCCAGTGGGAAGAGTGCGGGGCCTGGAGTCGGATCAGCTGAGCTCCACTGGGCAGCCTCTGCCGTGTTCCCACCTGGAGGGGGGGCACTGGGGTGCCACAAATGGTGCTCAGGACAAAAGTGGGCTGGAATAGATGCTCAGTAAGTGCTACTTGCCCTCCTTCCTTTCTTACAATTTTAGTTCTCTCTCTGCTTTAATTTCCTCTCCCTTCCTCAGACATCCAAGTTGTACAAGGCAAAGATGTGACCCAGATGGTTCTATTGATGTGGGGAGTGTAAGGATGAATAGTGTGATGATCCATTCATAATCATAATGTACTTTATCAGCTTATGACACACCTACCACGATACCTGGAACATCCCATTAATCATTTTTTAATTTGTTGATTTTAGAAAAAGGAAAGGAGAGAGAGGGATCGTTTTGTTATTCCACTTATTGTTGCATTCACTGTTTGATTCTTGTATGTGCCCTGCTGGGGATTGAACCGATAACCTTGGCATATCAAGTCAACACTCTAACAAAATGAGCTACCCACTAAGGCCTATTAATCATTTTAAGGGAAGAACATTGACCTTCTTACCAGGCCTGTTTTCTCTTGTTCCCATTTGTTTTGGTCATTCACCTCCTACAGATGCTTTCAAGTCTGCGCTTGGGGCTCAGGAATGCAGAACCCCCCCTTTGTTTTTTCCTTTTTAATTAAATGCATTGGGGTGATATTGGTTAATAAAATTATATAGGCTTCAAGTGTAAATGGTGTGATACGTCATCTGTACGTTGCATTGTGCACATTGACCCAAGGTCAAACCGTCTCTCATCACCATCGCCATATATTCAACCCCCGTTACCCTCGACTACCCTCAACTCCCTCCCCTCTGGTAACCGCCATACTGCCTGGGCCTGTGAGTTTTTGTTTGCTTTTCTTGTTTGTTCATTTGTTGCTTTCAGTTTGATATCCCACATACGAGTGAAGTCATATGATTGTTGATGTTTTCTGTCTTATTGCACTTAGCGCGATAGTCTCGAGACCCATCCGTGTTGTCACAAACGGCAGTATTTCATCTTTCCTCATGACTGAGCAGCATTCCACTGTGTGCGTGTACCGCACCTTCTTTACCCAGTCCTCTAGCGAAGGACACTTTGGTGGTTTCCCCTCTTTGTCACTGTGGATAATGCTGCAGTGAACAGAGGGATGCATATATCTTTGCAAGTATTTTCAGATTTTTCAGGTAGATACCCAGAAGAGGGGTTGCTGGGTCATTTGGTAACTTTCTTCTAAATTACTCAAGGAACACCGATACTGTTTTCCATAGTGGCTGTACCAGTTCACATTCCCACCGGTGGCGAGTGAGGGCTTCTTTTTCTCCATAGATTCTCTGACACTTGCAGTTACCTGTCTTGTTGATGATAGCCATTCCAAACAGGTGTGAGGTGGTACCTCATTGTAGTTTTGATTTGCATCTCCCTGATGAAGTTGAGCATCTTTTCATATATCTGTTGGCCATCTGTATGACTTTTTGAGAGAACTCTCTGTTCAGGTTCCCTGCCCATTTTTTAATTGGATTGTTTGTTTACTATTGAGTTGTATGAGTTCTTTATATATTTTGGATATTAACCACTTTCTGCTTCAAAATCACCCAATTGCCCTCAGTGGAAAAGAGGGAAAAAGCAATTATTTTACTGAATTGCTTTTCAGCAAAAAGGAAACAATTTAAAAAGAGACTATTAGAGGGCTTTTTTTTTTCTGTTATAAATGTAACATGTTGGTCATTAAAGAAAATTTAGAAAATGGAGAAATGCTAGATAAATAAAAATTTTTATGCATGAACACTTTGATGGATTCCCTTCCATTTTTTTCTAGGCATGGCTTTGTTTTTAATTTAAAGAGCCACGTCTTGGAGTTTATATCCTTTTTCGTTATTTACAAAAGCAATTTATGCTCATTGTGAAAAATTCAAAACATACCCAAGAGTATAGAATAAAATGTTCAAGTCTGCTGTTTGTCAACCCTCTCCTCTAATCCTGCTTTCCTCCCCAGAGGCAGACGTTCTTAACACGTCGGCGTGTAGCTTTGTAACCTGTCCCTGTGAATTTGCGTGTGCATGCGCACACACACACACTCCAGACTTAAACACAAACATGTTATTTTACGGCTTGTTTTTATTCTCTAAAGCATAGATATTAGATATGTTTCCATGTCAGTATCTATATCTGCCTCAATTTTTTTTTTAGACAATTGCCTAATACTGCATTTTTCACCGTTTCAAACAATGCTACAGTTAACACTTTTGTGTGTGTACCTCGGTGTATATACTGGAGCATTTATAGGAGATAGCAGCATCCTTACAGTGGAATTTTTGGCTCAAAGCATTTTATTGTTTTGTTGTTTTGTTTGTTAATTTATGTCGTGCCAAAGTGTACTCCAAAGAAGCCGTGCCAGTTTAACGTTTCCGTCAACCATGTAGGAGACTGGTTGTTTCCCCACATTCTTCTCCAATTAAAGTTTTGTTATTTTTATCTATCTCAGTATGTGAAAAATGTCACCTCATTCTTCTTTTGATTTCCGTTCCTTTGATTATTTGTAGTTGATAATCTTTGCAGGAGTTTGTTGTCATTTTCATTTTATTTTCTGAATTACCTGTTTATATTCTTTGCCCATTTTTTTATTGAGTTGTATGTATTTTGCCCGTTGACTTTTAGCAGCTCTTCGTGTGTTTCGAATATTAATTCTGTGTCTGCATCGGAGTCCATTCAGGCTGTTAAAACATAAGTACCGCAGGTGCGTGGCTTATAAACAACAGAAATTTCACCTCTCACAGTTTCGGAGGCCAACAAGTCCAAGATCAAGGTGCAGGCAGACTCGGTGTCTGGTGGGAGCCTGATTCCTGGTTCAAAGCCGGTGGTCTCGGTGCTGTGTGCTCACGTGGTGGAAAGGGCAGGGACCTCTCCGGGGTCTTTTTAATAAGGGCTCTGGTCCCATGCAGGAGGGCTTCAGCCGATGACCTGATTACCTCTCAGAGGCCTTGCCCCCCAACATTGTGACATTGGGGGTTGGGTTTCAACATCAAAGTTCTGGGAGGATGCAAACATTCAATAGCAGTCAGTCCCATGTGTGGTAAAAATCTTCTGTCCGTCGGTAACTTGTCTTTTACCCTTGGTTTGTTCTTCCTCACAGCAGACATTTTACATTTTTATGTGATCAATTCAGTTGATCTTTTCTTCTGTGACTCCTGAGTTTTGTGTCAGCTCAGAATAGCTCTCCACTTGGAGATTATAAAAATAGTCTTCTCTATTTCTTCTAGAACTCTCAGTGAGTTATATTTTACAGTCAGCTCTTTAATGTATCTGAATTATATTTTGTGCCAGATGTGAGATGTAGACCTAACTTTTAGTTCAAATGAGTAATGAATTTTCCCCAATCCTGTCCTTTCTGATGAAATGGCCGTTTTACCATAAACTAAATTCACATCTAGTTGTGGCTCTACATCTGGACTTTTTCTTCTGTTTTACTCATCTATTACTCTATTAATGTGCCAGGATCACATAATTTCAGTTAAATTAGCTTTAGGGTAATTTTTGCTTCCTGGTACAAAAAGTCCTCCCTCGTTATTATTTTTAAAATATTTTATTGCCGATTCTTGTCCATTTACTTTTCCAGATAAATTTTACAATAAGATTTTCAGATTTCCCCCAGAAATTCCATTGCGATTTTGGTTACGACTTCACTGAATTTGTAGGTTAATTTGGAGAGAACTGGCATTTTTACAGTCGGGCATCTTCTGCCACAGGACCATGGCATGCCTCTCGTTTTTCCTATCTTTGCTTATGCTTTTTAATAAAACGTTATAGTTTTCATCATTTAGGCCTAGTAAATTTCTTGTTAGGCTTATTTCTAGGTAGTTTTATAGTTATTATTGTTATTGTGAATAGTATCATTTGGCCATTACTAATTGTTTCTGGCTGATAAATAAGAAAGTTACTGATTTTTATAGATTTCTTTTGTAACCGGCCATCTAATTGAACTCTCTCATGAGCTCAAGTAGTTTTAAAGTTGGTTATTTTAGATTTCCTAGGTGAGACAATCATAGTAACTGCAAGGAATGTAATTTTGTTTCTTCCTTTCCCATATGTACGCGCTTTTTTGTTTCATTTTTGGCTTCCTGCGTCGCTAGTGCCTCCAGAACTCCGCTGCGGACGAGCGGCAGGGGAGGCTTGGCGGCTAGCACAGTCGTTACTAAAGTCTGTATTAGGGATCAATAAAAATGACAGAATTGCCCAAGATGTTCTCATTCCCCTCTTACATGAGACTGAGAAATCATGTGTTGTCCGTATTAAGTAATGTTATTATTTTTAAAAATCTGGAGTGGTTTAGAAGGGGCTGATGGCAACTGGAGGAGGAAGTGCCAAAAAAAGTAGAGCCCCAAGTGGCTCTATGGTGCCATCACTAGATGACCTTGTGCATGATTTTGTGTCCTGATCACTTTGCACTTCAAACGTTGGGTTTCCCCTGTCACAAGCCCCGGGCCCCCAAATGTTCCATTGAGTGGACACACCCCCATTCGTTTAACCGCTCCCCTTGCCGTTGGCGTTAGACCCACCCCGGTTGCTCCCGTTATAAATGCTGCTGTGAAGAGCACTGTTGTGGGTGAAGCTTTTTTCCCTCTGAATTTATGATTATTTCTTTAGGAGCGATTCCCAGAATGAATATTTTTTAAGACTCTTGATTCTCATTGCCAAATTGCTTTCCGAAAGCATTCCATCATTTTACGCTGTCACTGGCGGTATGTGAATGTCTGAAAGAAATGGGACTTTTAAAATTAAAAATTATGAAATACGTTGTAGAGGGAAGAGAATGGGCTTTGGAGTCAGACAGTTGGATTTGAATCCTGGTTCCTCTACTGGCAGAGAGATCAGATTTTTTAAAAAAAAGAAGAAAAGGAGAAGAAGATTCTCTGAGACTCAGTTTCCCTGTCTGTAAAATGAGTAGCTGTTTCTTTCTGCAGTCGTGCTGAAGGCTGAATGAAAACCAATAGGTGTTTGTCTTTCACCTCCTGGCTTGTTTCACTTAGCATACATACTACTCTCCAATGCCATATGGTCTCACCTGTAAGTGGAACCTAGTCAACAAAACCAACAGTGAGCTGAATAGAACCAGAGCCTTGGACATAAAGGACAATCTGACAGCGACCAGAGGGGCAGGGGCAGGGAGATAATGGCAGAAAGAAGGGGAGGGGTCAAGCCAAGGAACAGGTATAAGTGACCCATGGACAAGGACAGTGAGGTGGGGGGATGGAATGTGGGAGAGGGGGCATGAGCAGGGCAGGGGAGAGCACTAACTAGGAGAAATGGAGGCAACTGTAATTGAACAACAATAAAAAAAATTTTTTTTAACCCAACAGGTGATGGCATTTGGTACAAAGTAGCTATAAACAAATGAGACTCACCTTCCTTTTACTTGGACTGTTTTCAGAGGGTTTTACTTTCTAACCAGCTTTGGAAACTTCCTCTGAAAAGCACGCTGTAAAATTAGGGGAGTGACCTCAGCCAGCACCTGCCTGCCCAGGGGGAAACTCTTTCCTAGGGCCGGCCGTGGCCCCAGCGGTGAGCGCCAGGGCCTGCTCTGGGGAAGAACTTCCTCCGGGCTTCCCAGCATGCCCCGCCCAGTGGATGGGCTACTCACAAGCCTCCTGAGCCTGGGGACAAGAAAGAGCAAGGCCAGCCTTCCTGATGGCAACAGTGACCAGGGCTTCTCCCTGATTCACACTAACTGCGTCCTCCCTCTCATGGCTCTTGCACAGAGCAGGGCCGTTGTCATCTGCTCACGTACCTCAGTCGCCAAGCTCTGTCGTTCTTCCTCCTAAACGTCTTTCTAGTCTATCCCTGTCTCCACAACGCCAGTGTCCCCAACCTCGCACAGGTGCTCTCACGCCTGAGCACTGGAGCGGCCTCCTCTTGGTCTCCGCTGTTCCCCCTTCCCATTGGTCTCGTATTCTGGCCCAGGCGCTCCTTCTGAAAGCCCACATCTGGCCTTGCCACTTCGCTGCTGAAACCTCTCCACTAGTGGTTGTCACCCATAATACAGACTCTTCACCTAGCACCCAGGGCACCCCACAGCTGGCAGGCACTCTTTAGATGTGCATTCCACTTATGCATCTGTTCATTCAGGAGATTTGTTATCAGAGACCCAGCAAGGCATTGGAGCTGTACATTCATGCACCAGGTAACCGCATTCAGTCCACAAAGGACTGCACATGCAGTGGTGGTCCCCTGCGATAATGATGGAGCTGACAGACTCTTATTGCCTAGCGACAGCGTAGCACCATAATGTCACAGTGCAAGTCATTACTCACACATGTGGGGCGTTGCTGGTGTAAACAGCCCTACTGCACAGCCAGTCGTATAAAAGTAAAGCGCACACGATTATGTGCAGTACTTAATACCTGCTAATGATAATAAATGACTACGTATTTACTGCTCTATGTCTACTATACTATACTTTTCATCATCATTTTAAAGTGTACTTTTTCTACTCATCATGAAAGTTCGCTGTCAGTTACTGTTACGCTGGCAGCAGCTCATACGTCTTGTGCTTCCTGCGCCTCTTGATCGCACCATTTTCTCTTGTGCCTGATTTCATCGAGTGTTGTTCTATGCGGTAATGTGCTATGTATGCTGGTGGCCAAGGAGCAGGGGGCTGTTCCATCTAGGTTTGTGGAGTCACTCTGTGATGTTCACACGATTGGGATACTGTCTAACAACACACTTCTCAGAACACATCCCCATCCTTACGTAGAGTATCTCTGTACTTATGGTTTGTTTCAAGCTAACCAGTCCGGATTACGAATGGTATCAGCAGGCACTTTTGGCACTGTTTCTGGGCACCTGGCGCTGTGCTAAGCACTTTGTATGCATCACCTCTCTTAACCCTTTCAATAACCCTTTAAGGCAGGTATTGTCTTCATACCAGTTTTTATAGGTAAGGAAACTGAGGCTCAGGAAGCTAACACAGGGTGCTCTAGATGGCTCTGCTAGGAAGTACCTGAGCCAAGTTCTCTGTCACCAGAGCCCATGCCCTGAGCTACTCAGCAATCCCATTTTCTTCCCTGTGTCTTACACTTGAGAATTCCTATTAGAATGAACCGGTGGTCTTCTGTATATAGTTATATCTCATAGGAAATATGGACAGAGAATTCACAATTCTAATTAGCAAAATTATAAGACTCACCATTGACCAGGGACCAGCACAAGAACTTGGCAATTCTCTACCTCCTAAGTGCTCCAGCACTTAGATTCCTGCCTTGAACCCTGGTCCCCAACACCCCGATTCCTGCCTCCTCAGGTGGTACCCCATGCCTGGGTTAGTCATGATTTCCCAGGAGGGGCCTCTGCCTTTCTCTCTGGACCTTCCACAGGCAGGCCTTGCAGGGTGCATAGCAGCACTTGAAACTGCACTGAATTAATTGGATCAGAATGAACCAAATTGATTTCGGAAGCAGATGTTCCCCAGCAGGGGCTGGGGTTGCACTTCATTGCTGTCCTGGTCACCTTGTGGTAGATCCATTGCCTCCTCCATAGGTCAGGCTAAGCACCAGGGTGTTCGAGCGTAAAGGTGTCTGTTCGGATAGGAAAGCTTTTTCTGCATAGACCGTTGGACATAGGAGTAGATCTGAGTTGTTCATGTTCTTTGATGTCGTTTTCTCATATACCTTAGCAATGAAACAATGTGGGCTTAAGAATCCTGTGTACCGCTTGCCTGCTGCATGATCTTGGGCAAGTTACTTAACTTCTCGGAGCCTCTGTTTTCTCATTGGGCTCTGTGCTGCAGCAGACTGCGGGCAGTGGCAGAAAGGGGAGGGCAGAGGCAGGTCATCAGAAGCCTGATCTTCAGGGAGACTGCTCAGCCCAGGAACCCCAGAAGGAGGCGGAGTTCCCAGGACTCACTGGGGGCCCCGACTCCATTGGAGGGTGGCCCTTGAGTTAGTTACATTGCCTTCCATGGTGTCAAGGAAAAGCCTGGGAATTCCATTGTCCACTGTGTGTCTGCTCTCGTCACAGGTGACCCTGCAGGGAGCTAGAGTGTCCTCTGAATATGAACGTGTTGAGCTGGCCCATGAGCCCCTGCCCTGCCTGGCCTCTCCCCCTCTTTCTAGCTAGGTTAAGATTATAGAAGTAGTTTAATCTCTGATCTACATTCTAGCGTCTTTCCTAGTACCCTCCCACTTCCATCCTCCAATCCCACAATTCAGAAGGAAGGCCTGTATCTGAGAGTGAGCAAAAGACTGAGACACCCTGAAAATGCAGGTGTTTTCCAGTCCAGAGGACTGTGTCCTCTTTGGGGAGGACCCAGGGGTCTGACAGCCCTTGAATGTGGACCCCCAAGAAGCTTTGGAGAGTTCCCATATGTGTTAAGGCCTTCCAAATTCTTGGCATATGGATACAACTGGGCAAATGCAAGTTTCTAGTTGTCATTCTCACAGAATGTGACTTAGAAGATTACAGCTATGCCCCAGAAATCTACAATTTAAATACCCACCCAGGTCATCTCGATGCAACAGAGAAGACCTTTGAGAAATACTGACTTAGAAAAGGACAGTTGTGAGGGGACCCAACATCTAACAGCCACCCACCACTTATCATGCTATTGGCATTTCATTTATTCTTCACTACCCTCCAGTGAGGTAAATGCTCCATCATTTATGGCCCAGGAGCTAATTTGAGTCTCAGAGATGTTTAGCAACTTCCCAAAGACACACAGCTGGCCACTAGCAGAGTCAGAAGTGGAACCCCAGGTTTAGGTGACCCTTTCCTTTATTCTCCAACACATCACCTCCTAAGAGGAGGTGGCACCTGTTTTCAGGTACTTAAATGTCTGTCCATCATAAAGAAAGTTTAGATAATTGGCACAAACTGAAACAGTCGGTGGTAGCAAGAGTCAGACCTTGACTTAGTGCAAAATCTAACAGAAGAGAACAGCTTTCTTCAGGAGACCAATGGAGTTGAGTAGGTACTGAACAAACACTGGAGGCATTATAGAGGGGATTTGTGGAGTAGGCTGGAGTGTGACTTTGAATCCCTTTCAAGCCTGTAATTTGTAAAATATGGTGTTTTGATGAGATAACTCCCTGAGTTTGGTCCTCAGGTTCACCCTTGACTTACGTTATTGCATTTGTGGCCATGAAGGGAGGAGAGAGGAGAAAGGTGGGGGGCAGGGGGCAGAAAGAGGGGGAGTAAGCTAGTAGTCCAAGGTATGAGGACTAAGAAAGCTAAGGATGCTAAATCTTTTATTGCTTATTGAGTCATTTAATTATGAGACAACTGAGAAAACACGTTGTTATGGCCCCGGAGCAGCTCTGATTTCCTTTCAGCTGATGGGAGGGTGTGTCTGGTGTTGTCTGGTTTGGTACCCGAGGCTTTAATGAGGAATCCTCTTTGAATCATCCTTCAGATGACCAGGCAAGCACGTGCATGTACCATTCCCCCTAATGCTGGCGTGAGGCCTGTGGAGAGAATACCAGTGAAGAGAAGGGTAGATATATTTCATTTCTCTTTGTTCTGAACCCCTCAAGTGGGAAAAGCCACGACACAGGCCCCTCTGGAGCACAGAATTAAAAGTGTTGTCCATTGAACAGCTCACCCTTTGAAGCGTCTCATTAAACCATCTTCATCCGAGTCGATTTCAGTCCTCCAGACTCCATTAGCTTGGACCACCCTTCTCCATTTCCCCGCCAAAGCTCTACCATAGCCCTGTGGATACCAGGGCCCACATTTGATCCCCAGCTGTCCACTCACCAGCGGTTTAATCTCAGGCAAGTCATTTAACCTCCATGAGCCTCATGCCCTGTTGGAGGGATTGTAAATTGGCACAACCTTTTCAGAAGGCAGTTTGACAGTAGTGATTAAAATGTAAAAGGTACCTTTTAGGTATCTTTTAGGAATATGTCCCAAGGAAATAGTGAGAGGTTGGTGTAAAACGATGTATACAAGGATGTTCGTTGCAGTGTCATTTATTATAGTGGGGGAAAAGAAACAATATGTGTTCAGCATACCTGGTTCAACAAACCGTGGCAGATAGAACAGGTAGCAATTACCTTCAAAGAACATTCAAAGAAATTGGAAAATGCTTACTCTATTAAGGGACAAAAATCAACATACAAACTGAGCATATAGTATGATCTGGAATTTTTGTACACCTAAATGTATAATAGTTGTTAAAAAAAGACAAGAAAAATGTTCACAGCATGAGCTCTGAATGAAGTGTTAATGTATTTTTTATGTTCTTTTGTATTCTCTAAAAGTTTTACAATGAGCATATACGACTTTCTGGGTGCGGAAAAATAAGTAAGAGTTCAACTACATTTTAATGGCTCCCACCACTCGTAGGATGAAGAACAAATGTGTTAACAGAGGATTTGCAGCATCTGACCCCATCTCAATGCGGCAGCTCCCTCTTCCTCCACCTCTCCCCACCATCACCAGCTCCCACACCATTCCCATGTGCCTGGCTGTGGCCACTCAGAGCTATGTGCCATTCCATACGTATATCACAGCTATTCGTCCCGTCACACCTCTGTTCGCCCTGCGTTCTCCATCTGGAGTGACCTTCTCCACACCAATCCAAGCGTCTTTCCCCCTTCCTTAACAGTTAGTTATTTCCTGCTCTTTGCCCCTGTAGAACTTGAGATGCACTTAATAAGTGCTATTTAGTGTCTGCCCTCACTTTCCCTTTCTTTAAAATTGTGTGGGAACCCCAAGCAGGGGAGGCTAACTCTGTCTTGGAGAATCAGGAAAGAATTCACAGAGGAGAGGACATTCCACTGGGTCCTTGAAGAATGAATAGGAGTTTGTTGGTTAGACAAAAGACAGTAGACGCCCCCACAGAATTCTGGAACAAGCTCCCAGCTGGCAAGTTCTTGTGCCTATTTCTGTCGTAACCCTTATCTCACTGCAGAGTGTGCTGCATGGGGGTGCAGGTCTCTCCCCCAGCAAACAGGAGATCCTTGAGGGCAGAAAATGCGCCTTGTTTTCCTTGCGGTGTTCAGCACAGCGACTGACACATGCTGGGCATCATACACACATTTTGTCACAACATATCGAGGTTTGAAATTACAGACCCAGTAATTACCTTTCTCCTTGTCTTAATGCAAACTGGGAAAGGATCATTTTCTTGTCTCCTACCACTGGTTACAAGTACGGGCTCAGAGATACTGAAAATGCTCTATAAATTGTCTGCTGATTTGAGCGAAATTGAAGAAGTTGCTCACCTGGTGGGCATTAAGAAGATTCCCTGCAACATTTGGACTTCATTTAAGTATAAAAATTCCACCGATATGAGCTTGCTTCCCCTTTAAAAAAACATGCCACAGTTTCAGAATGATGCCTTTGAAACAAATCCTGTTTGAGCAATGTTTCTCTTGGACTCATAAAATCTTTATGGCAATCTTTTCTCATCTCATAGACTCTAAGAAGGAAGGGAGAGAGCTAGATGTGGAGTGCAGTATTTTCTCCTCATATGTGGGTCACACATTAAGGTAAATAGTTTTTAAATGCAAATCCTACACTGACTAGACATGAGCTCTGTCCAACGTGCTGACTCCGTGAGTACTCTCTGATTAAAAAGTAGGTGATTTGGAAATTATGTATTTATTCGGATAGAAGGTTTGAATGCCTGATAGAAGATTTGAATGTCTTAAAACATCCAGTAATAGCCATATTGGGGATAAGAACACAAACACTGGCAGAAATGAAACACAGATGAACAGCTTAGTGCCCACCTCCCGTACTGCAAAGAGAGAGGGAGAGAAAGAATAAGTTGATAGATCTGAGCTCTCAACCCAGTTATGCAAAGAAGCACTGGCGTGGGAGCCATGCATTAATTCAACACACAGTTTTGAGTGCCTACTGTATACGAGGCATTATACTAAGACAGTACATATAAATCCTAATCTTTGGTCTTCACTCTATCACAATCAGTGCTTGCTCAACCACTGGCCAGCTGTTGACCTTGGACAATTTATTTAACCTGCCAAGCCTCAGATTTCTCATTTAAAAATTTGGAATAGTAGGATCTCACAAGATTACTGTGCAAATTAAAGCAATGTTTGTGAAGAACTTTGCACAAAACTTAACATATTATAAGCCCTCAGTGAATGTTACATGCTAGTACAGTGGTACCTTGGTGTTTGTCATTAATTCGTTCCGGAACTTGTGACAAGTGCTGGAATTAATGAGTAGTGAACAATGAAGCATTTGCTCTTGCGGGGAGGTGTTGTGACTCATAAAAGTTCTAGCAAGTGTGACGAGTCCTGAGTAAGCACCAAGGGCTGAAACATTTTTTTCTCATCAAAATGCGACAACTACAGGGTTTGGCCAATTCTGAAGCTGATGAGTACCGAGGTGTGACTGTCTTTTGTGTGGCACATTATGCTCAGTTCTTTACATCCATTGTTTTATTTATGCTCTCATTTACTCTGCACCGGTCACATAGGATCCATAGGTGAGGACAGTGAGGCTCAGAAGAATGCAGTTAGTTAACCTGCCTGAGTTCGTACAGTTGGTCAGTAGTGTGGACAGAATCCAGGGCCGGCTCTTTTTACACTAAAAGCCTGTGCTCAGAATGACGGTGATGCCACTTGGAGCAGGGTTTGAAAGCAGACCAGCTGTCCAGATCAGCAACCAAGGAAGCAAGGCAAATTCCATCCTTAGCTGGCTGGCATTTTTGAAAAGGCCAACTGTAAGGTAACAGGATGGGCACATGACCCAGGTGCTTGTACGAATTTTGGGTTGACAGAGATGGGAAGGATAAATCCCAGCCCTCAGGAGAATGGGGCCAAATGCCAGCCACCCCGGACACACCAGGCTCCCAGCCTGTGAGGGAGCCAGAGCAGGGACCAGAGACCGAGCACCCCAGCCGGCAGATGGGCCACACAAACGTGGGGTGGTTGACCGCAAAGGCCGCAGGGGCTGTGGCGGTTAAGCCCCAGAGGGCACATGGCACCCAGGGTGGGGGGAGGGGTGGGCCACAGACTAATGCCAGAATCCATTAGACAACAGGGAAGGGGCTCATGATGATTCGTAAGCTGGAGACTCGCTGAAGGGACAGGGCGGCTTGATCCCAAATATGTGGCTAAGCCTAGGCTGGGCAAAAGCTGGCATCACAGAAGCCACTGGTTCACATATTCCTTTTGGAACCTCCAGCCCAGAAAAACCTGATGGCGCTGGTCTGCATCCCATGGAGCGGGCGTGACTGGGGCTTCTGAATTCGTGACAGCACAGTGCACAGTGGTAAGAAGGTGCCTTTTCTCGTAGTCCAGGAGCTTGTGATTCAGTCCTACAGACTCCACATAGATATATATTCTCTTTGCTTTCCTCCCTGTGGGAAACACAAGGCTACAAAACACAACAATACCCGCCTCCTACCCCCCAACCCACCCAGGAAACAGTGGGAGCTGTTTGGATTCCTTTGCTGGGAAGCAGAAAGATCACATCTCAGCAGTGTATTTGGGGCTGGTTTTTCCCATTTGTGACAATCCCCACCTGTTCTGGGCCCCCCTCTTCCGGCTGTAACCTTCTGTAGGTATCTTTTAAACGTAGAATCTGGCCAGCCATCAGGCAGGTAAGCGGATCAATAAAGGCTGTTCATGGAATTGTGCTCCCAGGGCTTCTGTGTCTGCTGCCTTCCACCCCTGCTGTCACCATCAGATCAATGGTGGGGACCAGATGGCTGTGTTGTGTCACAACAGTGGCCCCCTTGCTGAGACTTTTCTCAGTCCTTCTCCTTTAAGCTAGAGAGGTCAGGGGCAGCTCCCCCATCCCAGAAGCTCTGGGGAGGCCTGTGTTAGCTTTGATGAAAGTCAGCATGGGTGTTCAGTGTGGACCATGCACTGGTGTCCCACCCCCCTGCGTGCCGTCTGCTCCCTGTCAGAGGGAACGGGCGGTTGCTCCTATCTCATGTGCAAGGAGCCCATGGGGCGTGGCCTCGAGTTCCGCTGAAGCTGATGGGAAGGCATGCCGTGTTGGAGAAAACGAAGCGGGAGTGTCAAGTCCTTTCCAACACCTGACCTTCATGCAGTGATGGCCTCGTGGGATGGGTCCTGGCTTGGGAATCTGAAGGATTATTGAACAAATCTGGAAAGTGCTAGAGAGCAGCTTTCTCTAGCGCTGCATAATTCATTCCCTTTCTCTCCCCTGGTAATCGGTACACATGGTTCCAAATGGTCACTCCAGCCCTTGAATCTGCCTGACCTTCTAGCTCCACAGACCCAACTGACTCCCAGTGTCTACATCTCCTATTTCAAATTATTAGGAGAGAGAATCCAATTGGTTCAGCTCATTAGTCAAGCATCAACCCCTTGTCCAATCAGCTGATACTAAGAAGGAGCTCACACCACTGCTACAAACTTGCCTGCAAGGGCGCATCATCCCTTCAGTGGCTGCAGGGGGTGGGAGGGCAAGGGCAGTTCGGAGAGGAGGGCGTGAGCTGGGCAAGCGACTCAAGGTATGCAGTGTTCTACAGTGGGTTAACCTTTCCATCTTCTCTTTGCTCTCCCTCAAGAGGTAGTGGGTGAAACCACTCTTTTGATCCACCTCCTTGAGCAAAACAAAATAAGTTAGGCTAAGGGCCTGGCACTCTCTGAAGAGAACTCAAGAGCAATTTCAGGGTGTCCTCACTGCTACAATAGTGTCTGTCTGGGTTTCAGTCTGCAAAAGGAAGCTCTGTAAATGCCAGGGATTACTGTGATTATTACAAATCCTCTAAGCAGCTAAATTTCCCAAATTCTCAGAGTTGTACTGCCTTGGGATTTAGAGATATAATTAAGAACAGATGTGCCTCGGGAAGGGTGAAGACGGTGTTCTGGGGTTTTATCAGACGGCACTGAGAATGTCGATGTGGGTTCCAGCACTTCATCTCCCCCAGGTGGTGGTGGAACGACCTTGTGTGTGTGTGGGGGGGGGTTGTCAGTGGCTGAAGGACCTCTGTTCCTGGAGTCACTGGGCCCAGGAGTCCCTGCCTCCCAGTCTCCCAGGATTGGTGACACAACCTAGAAACCCACTCATCAGGTTAGGCGTGGGCAACACTGGGGCAGCCTTGGCCATGGCCCTGTGGCCAACTTGAACAGCCGTCTGTGACAGGACTGAAGGAGACTGGCCACGTCTGGCCCATTTCCTCTGGTCAGCCATCTGCCTTCCGCCCATCCATCGATCTTGCCCCAAGAGGGCTTTTGCTGCAGCAGCGGGTCATTCCCCACCCCCTTCAGTTTTCACTCATTGCCCAGTGTTTCTCTCTGACTTCAGGACTTACTAAAAGGCGCGGAAGTACCAACACAGCAACACCACGTTTTATTTGATCTATCGACCACAGCGACCTGGATCGGTATTATCTGTCATGCCAAGAACGTTTTGACCTTCTAAAAAGAAATGAGTCCTTTCTAAACCAGAGCCAAGCAAGCAGCTTAGACCCTTCCACAATCAAAGTTCTGGGACCAGGGAGTTCCAGGCCATTAAGTCGCCATCAGAATACAGCTGGTCTTAAAGTCCTTGCAGCAAAGGAAGGGAAGGAGCGGCAGTCCAACAACTGTCATGAGAGGCAGTAGAGTGAGGGTACTGGAGCCAGGGCGCCTGAGTTCTGCTACTTGATAGCTGTGTGACCTTAAATCTGTTGCTTAACCTCTCTGTGCCTCTGTCTTCTCACCTGCTAAGTGGAGGTTGTAATAGAATCTGCCTCATGGGGTGGCGGTCTTAGATGAGTCAGTACATGTGAGATACTTCGAACAGTGGCTGGCCTACAGGAAGTGCTCAGTGAGCTATCTCTTGTTCGCAGGTGTTTTATACTGTGTCTTTTAACGTTCTTCTCACCATAACCTCGGGCAACCGATTTTCATGTCCCCATTATGCAGAAGAAGAAATTGCATCTCTGATGTACAATACATCGTCCAGGGCCTTGGAGCTAGTAAGCGGCAGGGACAGATTTCTGAGGTGGCACTCTCTGGCTCCGAATCCCACATGGTCTCTATTTTGCGGCCAGTCCCCGTCATGGCCAGCCTGGCGTCCTGTAACCACACCCCCCTCAGCAGAGTCCCCCGGCACCGCCTGAGTGTCACTTACCCTGGAATCACAGTTCCACTTCTTGACTGTGACAGCTCTTCTCTGAGCCTCAGTTGGGCTACTCCTGTCCGCTGTCACAATGAAGGGGGCTGCTGAAAAAGAGAGCAGTGGCACCTGAGGGCTGGAACCCGGCCGAGCAGCAGTAGGGTTCCTCTCGGGGAGGCCGCAGCGCTGCTGGGAGCAGGCCGGCACCCACACCGCGGTACCCACACCGCGCTGCTCTCCTGTTGAACAGAAACCTCAGCCCCAGATGAGACCGCTTCATAGTCATGTCTGAACTCAGACGAAAACAAGACCATTGCCAAAATACAGAAGTGCCCGAACGTTTCTCCCTATGGCTAATACGAGCAACGAGTGTTCTTTACCAAGGACAACTGTGGTCTTGCTTTATTCCCCCCACCTTCTGGATGAAATTTATTAAGCGCCCAATCGTAGAGTCACACCTACTTCCTGACAGCATCCAATCCAGAGCCAAGTTCCTCCTCCTCGAACCCTCCCCCGAATCGCCTAACATAAGCCCCACTCCTGCAGTCAGTACTTCCCAGCACCCTCCAAGCCGCCCCGCGGTTCCCTGCAGTGCGCAGCGCCCCCTGTTGCCACCAGCCAATAATCCCAACTGGGTCCAGCTACAGCTGGATTCCTGGTGGTCTTTGGCCGGTGGTCTTTGGTGGTGAGGGGATGGGTGGGCGTCAGCCCTGCCTTCTGAAATTGGATGTGATGCTGCCTGGACAGCACTTGGAAGTAGGGCTGGTGCACAGTAAGTGCCCAATGCGGGCTAGTTGTTAGCATTATATTTATTACTAAAAAAAAAAAAAAAAAAAAAAAGCCCCTGTCCTTCAGCCAGAGCTGGTATGCACCCACCAGCTCTCACTGACCAGCCCCTTCCTTTCTGAAGTCTGTGCAGCGCCACGCAGCCTGCCCCTTCTGTGCTTCACAGACATTGGTACCTCTCGGCAGACCCCACGGCTATGAAGTATCGCTCGTGATATTCAGGACTGCGGTGTGCCCGTTAGTGCACCCCTTGGAGGACATCCTCGTAGGGTGGGAGAGAGGCCAGGCCAGCGGAGGAGTGACAGCCGGGCTTCAGCACCCCCTCTCCATTCCCTGGCAGAGCAGACACTCTGCAAATGGAAGTTCCCTCGCCCACTTGCCAGATTCTTCCCCACAAATGTACTCACAGCTGCACTCGCGAGGGGCAGCCCCAGGGACCGCGGAGTTCTTCCATGCCCACTGCTGCTAATTGCAGATAATGCATTAAAAAATACAGAGCCACATCTGTTCGCTGCAACATGAGCATCGAGGAATTTACGTGGCTTATAATGACAGGGTGTGCAGGGAGGAGAACGCTTGTTCTGTCTGCAGGCCAGAGGCACAGCTGTGAGCAGAGAGCTGGAGGTGTGGTTTCTGGCACCCAGTACCTTCTCTGGGTGCCAGCCAGGCCCTTCCTGGGAGGTGCCAAGGGATACATCCAGGTATTTCTCTGGAAATACCCAGTTACATAAGCAGTCAAGCACAGAGTATGTGTCCAGGTGCCCAGGCATCCTTCTGGCCCAACTCTGCAGAGTCCCCGACAGAAGCAGGGACCGATGGCTGCAAGGTGCAGGACAGGAGGGGCAGGTGCCTCTCCTTTCCCAGTAAGCATGCGCTGGGCACCTGGCACCTCGCCCAGAGACTCAGCTCCTCTTCTGTAAAATGGGGGTATTGGAAGTTCATGCCTTGTTGGACTTTTTTTAAATTAAATAAGACAGGTATATGCAAATCGCCTCAAGCCTCACCAGGCAAGGCATAGGCATTCAATCAGAGTTTGCTACAGCAGCCTCTGTTTATCCACGGTCTTGCTTTCTGTGGTTTCAGTTACCCATGGTCCACCATAGTCCAAAGATATTAAATGGTAAATTCCAAAAGTAAAACTAAGCAATTCCTAAGTTTTAAACTGTACACCGTGCTGAGCCACGTGACGAAACGTGAGCTCACTCGTGGTTGTGGGCCACGTGAGCCATCCTGCCGGAGACGGGAATCATCCCTTTGTCCAGCTTCGGCGCGCTGTGCACGCCACCTGCCTGACAGCCACTTAGCACCCTCATGGCGACGGGATCGACTGCCACAGCATCCCAGTGCTTGTCTTCAGGTAACCCTTATATTTGGGCTAATAACGGCCCCGGAGTGCAAGGGTGCTTATGCTGGCAATTCGGGTATGCCAAAGAGACACCGTAAAGTGCTTGTGAAATGTGTGAGAAGGTCACAGTGGACCGACGCCGCGTCACAGGGCCTGCGCCCTTTGCCTCACTTCATCTCTCTACATGGGTACCTTGTCGTCTTACGTCATCACAAGAAGTGTGGGTTTAGTTCCACAAGATATTTTGGGAGAGAGAGACCGTATTCACATAATGTTACTACAGTGTATTGCTGTAGTTCTGCTTTCTTACGAGTTACTGTTGTTAATCTCTCACTGTGCTTATGCATAAATGAAGCGTTGTTACAGTTACGTGCGTGTAGTATACATCAGGTCTGGTACCATCTGTGGTTCCAGGCATCCACCAGGGTTCTTAGAGCGCATCCTCTGTGGAGAAGGGGCAGGGGCATGACTGCATTATTATTTTACTTCATGTCAAGCATTATATTTTATTTTAAGGTTTCTGGGATGGATGAAGTAAGGTCCGTGCCCTACTCAAGTCGGGGTGATAAATGACAGAGTGTGATATTCAGCAGGATGGTGAGGTCTTATGGGAGCACAGAGGGGGGCAGGAGGAGGAAAGAGGGCTTCCTGGAGGAAGGGACACTGGACCTGGGTCCTGTAGGACAGGTGGAAGTTTACAAAACCTAAAAGGTAGGAAGTTTGATTCCAGCCTGGAGTAGCATGTGCAAAGGCCCTGAGGATGGTGTCAGAATACGGTGTTTTGAGGGAGGGAAGGGGCAATACTGTATAGCAGGATCTTAGGATGGGTGTACTAAGAATCTATTGCTGTGTAATAAACTACCCCCAAATGAGAAACATAAGATAATGTTTCCGTGTGTTAGGAGCCTGTGTGTAGCTTAGCCGGCTTAGGGTTTCCTTCAAGGCTGCAGTCAAGGTGTCTGCCAGGGCTGCACCCACCTCCAAGCTCCACTGGGGGAAAGAGGTCCCTCCCCGCTATTCACATGGTCGTTGAAGGACTGAGTGCTATTGCCTAGTTCCTCTCCACAGGGCCCCTGCCAGCATGGCTGTTCACATCGGCAGAGCAGGCCAGGGAGAGACAGCGAGACAAGAGTCGCAGTCTTGCCGAACCTCGTCTCGGAGTGACAGCCCGTCACTTCTGCTGCATTCTCTTTGTGAGAAGCAAGTCACTAAATGCAGCCCACACACGAGAGGAGAGGGGGTGTGCAGGGCCCGGACTCTCAGGAGATACAGATCACTTAGTCATTTCTGAAGGTGCCTACCACGGCTTGCCCTCAGGCCCCTCCTGATTAATGTCCCTTCAACATGCAAAACACGGGAATCCCTTTCCAAGGTCCCCCAAAGCCTCCTCCTGTGATAGTATCAGCCCAGCGAGCAGAATCTCATGATCTCCATCAAGTTTGGGGCGGGTGAGGCTCTCGGGTCTAGTCTTTTAAGTACAGGTTCTGGAACGCTGTTCCTCTGGACTGTGGATCTGTGGATCGGCTGACCTAGGGAGACCGGCTACGTGCACCTGAAACACAGAGCGGGAATAGGCATCGGGTAACAGCTGCAGACACTCCTACTCAAACGGGGTTGTGGGGGGCCAGTGTGAGGCCTGAAGGAATCCCCGAGCCACACACGACAATTCTGAATTCCACCCTGGAAAACAGTGGAAGGTTTTTGGTTTGTTTCAAAACCTGGAAGTCCTTCTCTGTGCCTCGTAGCTCCACGTCCTGAGCTCTTGCCTCTGCGCTCTGAGTCACCCTTCCTTTTCCATGAACGCAAACGCTTGTGTGAAGTCCGCTTTCCCTCAGTCTGCTCTCCACTGACAGCCTTGGGTGTCCACTGACCCTCTTTCATTTTGTGTCGCCTCCGTCCCTGTCAGGCCAAGACGACGGTGTTTCTTCTGAGAATAGGTTTTCTCAAAACTTCGTGGGTCTTCTAGGCATCTCGTTGAGAGGCGTCGTTACCCAGAGCAACACCGGTAAATTTCTTTGAACTAAACCCGTGTCTCCCTTGGGCTTCCACTGAGGTGGCCAAGGGGCGATGCTCCCGTGCCTCCCAGAGGCCCTACACTTGGCCCAGAGGATGTGGAGGCCCACTCTCGTCTCCTTAAGGGGCCTCTGTGTGACTGAATAATGCTGTGACCCCCCGATCTGCCCGAGGCCTTAACCAAAGGCTGCATAGTCATCCCTGCAGACCACCTTCTCCTGCTGGCGCTCAAAAACCAGCTTTTACATTTTAGGAAATGGAGGATTTTCAAAACTATCAAGCCTTGGCTCCCTTTTGTTTAACCATCTTTCCTTCACTTTGTCTCTCTTCCCACACTGAGCAGCGAGAAGAAACTGACAGCGCCTTCAGCCCTCAGCTTGGACATCTCCTTGCCTTAGCTGGGTCACTGAGTTCACTGGGCACATGCCTGCTCTCCACGTAACCGCGGACGACAGCATCGCTAAGCTTTCTGCTGCCACGTACCAAGGGCCCCTCCCTCTGGTTTCCAGTAACATGCTCCTCGTTTCCTCCGAGCCTTCACTTGCAGCGGGCTTGAAGCCCGGCTTTCTCTAACAAACCCCTCAGTGTACTCCCAGCCTCTCCCCGCTGCCTGGCTCCAAAGCCATCTCCCATTTTTAGATATTTGTTCATGACACCATCCTTCTCTTGGTACCAAAATGTGCATTCATTATCTATTTTGGTTTGTGACGAATTATCCCAAACCTTAGTTTGGCATGAACAACAGCTCTGTTGGGCCGGGATCAGGCATGGCTTAGCTGAGCCGTCACAGGGCTGCATGCAGTAAAGGTGTTCGCTGGAGCTGAGGAATGCTCCGCTTCCGAGCTCACTCGTGGTCGTTGGCAAGATTCGCGTCCTTGCACACTCTTTGACTGAGGGCCTAAGTTCCTAGCTGGGTGCTGGCCTGCAGCCACCCTCAGTTCCTTGCCACATGAGCCCCTCCACAGGGCAGCTTTCAACTTGTCAGATTGCTTAGAGTGAGCAAGCAAGAGGGGGAAGAGAGTATCTTATAGCCTAGTCACTTCTGGAAAAGAGACATCCTATCGCTTTTGCCCTATTCTGCCTGTGAAAAGTAAGTCACTAGGTCCAGCCCTCACTCTCTACAAGGGCGTGAAGACCAGGAACTGGGCCTCACTGGGAGCCATTTCAGAAGTGCCGTGTGGGCCACAGTGCAAGTGGCGAGGTGGCGGTGGCCTGATTATGCCGTGTCAGACTCCCATAGGTGACGGCAACCGTGGAAACATTTCACTGTCCAAGGGGAGGAGTCTCGGAACATCCCTCAGCCAGCCAAAGCAGAGACAGGGTCGGAAAGGGAGTGGTGGGAGGGGCAGCTGTTGCAAGGGGATCATCACAAGGGAATGGCCCCAGGAGAACGCTCCTTGTGTCACTGCTGATCTGACCTAGAGGTCAAGGCCAGCCCTCTGGAGGGTCACGTGGCCCCCTCTGGGCCTTTTGGCCATGCTCTTTCTCCTGTTTCAACCACTTTTGGACTGTTGTTCTTGCCTTCTGTAAACCATCCTTGAAATCCAGGGCAGGGGCCACCACTCATGGGGTGCTTCCTGCACACCAGACCTCATTTACAATGATGTCCCAGGCATGTCGGTTATTCTCTCGCACACAGGGGGGTGTGATTAGAGGTAACGTGACAGGGCCAAAGGGTGCCCTTGCCTTTGTGACTTCACCCTGGTGACCTCACCCTCTCCATGGACCTGATCCTCAGCCTTAAAGGTTCAGGAGCTGGACTTCTTTGGTTTCAAACAATTGATGCTGTGGTGGAGGCTGAGATCAGCTGTAGGACCCCAGTGTTGCTGTGGGGCCCCGCACCAACTGATGGTTTGCAACTGGGATCAACTTCTCCTCTGGGATTGGAGGGAACCCCAATAAATCAATAGACCTCTTCCCCTGTCAAGTTCAGAATCAATTGGCAGGTGCAGGAGAAAGGCAGATGAGGAGCCAGTGGGAGAGCAGACCTCAACACACTCTCCAGCCAGGAGGGAGGGGGGAGGCAGAAGAGCGTCGTCAGCTGCTCCTCCCAAACTCACCAGGCAGATGAGTCGGGCCTCCTCTTCAGTGAACAGCCAGAAGGCAAGAGGGAGAGAACTCCACGGTGGTCCTGGGACCAGGAGCATCAGGATCACCTGGGCACTTTGGGAAATGCAAAGTATAGGTGCCACTCCCAGAAAAATTGAATCAGACTAGGCATGGGGCCCAGCAGTCTGTGTTTGACTAAGCTCAAAGGTGATTCTAATGCGTGGTCAAGTGGTAGCTGTTCCACATGGGAAATGAGACCTGGGAAGAGATGTTCCCCTGGAATATTCTGCATCCGATGCCCACCTTGCCCTCCCATTCTTGGGAAGATCAATCACAGGGCCAGAAGTTCCCACATTTGATTTTTAGCTTACAGCTGCCCCAAGGAGTACCAGGGAGAGTCTCCTCTCCAAAAGAGAAAAATGTCACTGGTTTGGTTTTTGCCAGCCTCTCTCTCACAGATCATAGAGGGACTAGCATCTCCTTATTGGCATTTGATGGTCTCTGAAGACTCAAGAATGACCAGTACCTGGAAGTCAAGATGGAAGCATCTGGCTTTCGTGCTCCAGGGCTCCCCATTGCACTTAGATTTCCAAATGAGCTCCTTGACAAGGCCCGCCCCCTCCTGCCTCATCTCACCAATGCGCTCATACCTCCAGTTTGTCTGGCCTCCCTTCTTCCCCTTTAATATGTCAAACTTGCTCCTGCCTCAGGACCTTTGCACTTGCTGTCCTGCTTCTTGAAGAACTCTTTTCTCAGACCCTGATATGCCTGGCTCCTTCTTGTCCTCCCAATCCAAACCCAAATGTCATCTTCTCTGACCACCCACTGAAGGCACCCTCAACCCCTCATCACTGTCTAGCCCATCGCCCTGGTTTATTTTCTTCAGAACACTTGACACTATAAAAAAATGACCTGGTGTGTTTATTTGTTGCCTTGCTTATTTGTCTCTCCCTCACCGGAATGTAAGAGATCAGGAACCTTGCTGTATCTGTAGCGTCATAACAGTTCCTGGTATATTGCAGGCCTAAGATTTAGATAAATATTTGTAGAATAAATGAATACATGAATAGATGAGTGAATTAATGGGCATAGGAAAAGGCTCTAGCTGGGAAGGATTGGAGTGGAGGGACTCAGTCATCAACAAAAGGGCCATAAGCCCCAAGACTCTGCCTTCCTTGTCCCAAGGGCAGGGGCCCCCAAGCCCAGCTGAGCGGGTCTGTGGTGCTGGCACCACACCAGATTTTCCGCCTGCTTTTCCCGCCCCCCCCCCCGTTATCTTAGGCCTGGCTCCCCCTTTCTCTCCCCCGCCTTCCCTGCCTCCCCCTTCGCTGTCATCGCGTTACAGTCATTAGAAGCCAGCAGATTCACACCCTCCTGTCGGCTTTTTCATAAAGAAATATTAATGGAGTTATTTTTCAGCAGGGGCGCTGCAAACTGTTGTCAAAACTCTGACTTGGCCACCCACATTCACATAATTAATCACACAGGAAACCAGAAAGGGGTGGCGTGAGGGCTGGGGCCCAGCTGTGTGGGGGCCCTCTTCCCAGAGAAGAGTGTGGGGCAACACGCAGCCGCTGTCCCCCGAGAGCCCACGGGTCAGGGTGGAAACGAGACGACCCACCCAGAACCACTTCCAAGCAATTCAGGTCAAGATCGAATTAGCACAGGGTGGTGGAGGGCGGAGAGCTCCTCCAACTTTAAGCAATTGGTAACAAAGGAAAGGTAATTAAACAGGTAGGGTAGAGGCTGGAGGGAGAAATACAGTCAAAGACAGTCCCTTCTAGAATTATAAGGAAGCTGGCATTGTCTGAGTATTGTATTAGTTATGTATTTCTGGGTAACGGATGACCCTAAACTTATTGGCTTCAAACAACCCGTATTATCTCACTGGTTCTGAGGGGCCAAGCCTCCAGTAACAGCTTATCTGGATCCATTGCTTGCGGTCTCACAAGCTGAAATCAAGGTGTCAGCCTGGGCTAAGTCCTCATCTGGACTCCCCCGGGGAAAGATCTGCTTCCGCGCTTGTGTGGTTGCTGCAGTGCTCAGTTCCTCGGGCTGTTGCTGTTGCGGGCTGTTGGTCTGAGGCCACCCTCAGCTCCTAGAGATGTGCCACAGTTCCTTGCCATGTGGCCTTCCCCAGCTTGGCCTCTTAATTTGTCAAGCCAACAAGGAGAATCTCTAGAGCAAATCAATCAGCAAGAAGGAGTTCTCTATATCATCACATCATCACAGAGGTCATGTCCCATCATCCTTGCCTTGCTCTGTTTGTCAGAAGCAACTCACAGATTCCACTCACGTTTAACGGGAGGGGGTCCTACAGTGAGGGGCACCATGGGATGGACACCCTAGAGGGTGTCTCCCACAGTCCCTGCTACATGTTAAGGACTATGGCAAATGCTTTTGCATGTGTTACATCATTTAACCACTAAAGCAGTCTGTAAGGCGGGCATCGCCCTCAGTGCATAGATGAGAAATCCGACACAGAGGAATGAGAGCTTGACCAAGGTCCTGTGAAGGTTAAGATGGGAACCACTTGTATCATGACACCAAGCTAACCTGTGCAAGCTTAGAGTCTGAAGGGTCAACATCTTTGCAGTGAGGAACAGGGCCTGAGGGAGGCAGGGGAAGAGGGTAGCAAGAAGGTTGGAGCTCTCATGAGACCAGGAGGAAAGGGTGTGAGTTACATGCTAAGAAAGAAAACTGGGAACGCTTATGTCTGATGGTTTGTTTTCTCAGTGAAGCAGAAAATGAGGGTGTCACCTGAGCAGGTAGGGGCTCAGCTGGAGGGAAGCAGAGCCGAGTTGGAACAGCAGCCGCAGGGAAAGGGGGATGAGAACCCTTCCAGCATAAGGACAGGTTGCCAAGTAGCACAGAGCTGCTTCCTCCAGGAAGACTTCAGTGGTTGCCTTGGCAGGTGGTACCCATCTTGCCCCCAGCATTGTGTGTAGTTTTCACTGTCCTCATCCTGCCTCGCAGGGCTGTGGTCATGCCCACATCCACCGTTGTCATCAGAAGGAAAGTTCTCGCTGGCAGGAGCCGAACAGGAGTCCCTGGCAGACCCCCTGGCACCCAGCACAGAGGCTGGCACATGGGAGTCCTCCATGATCCAGGGAGTCCTGCCTGCTTCTAGACCCTGTATTTGTGAGTCCACCTTATTACCTCTCATCTTCTAAAGATTCACCCAGTTCTAAAAGACTTTTCAAAAATATGTACTTTTACTTTTGAAAGTGAAAGTGCATTTTAAACAGTAGAGTACAAAGTTTAAGTCCATTGTGGAAGAAGGTTAGAGGTGGAACTAGGGAAGTGTCACATGCGTAATCTGATAACCAAAGGGAAAAAAAAAGGCAATTTTACATGGTGGCCCCGTCTGTTGGATGTCAACAAGTCAAGAGCCGTTTCAAAATATTCCTCATGAGTCTGCATTGATTGGTATGAAACGTTGCCCATAGTAAATTGCTGCCTGAAATATAGTTACAGTACAGACAGACACAGAATAATCCCATTGGTATAAAATTTTCACTTTTGACTCATTTTAATTAAATGGCAGAAAACCTAACTCAAACCATCTTAGACAAAAACTGAAACATGTGGGCCCATCTGAAGTGAAAAGTTCAAGAACATGCTGTGATGCCAAAGGGACTAACATTTTGGCCTCAGAATGAGCCACATGGCTCTCATCAGCTGCCAGAGCTGCATGTGCCCTAGGACTCCTTGTGTCTGTCCTGAGATCCACTCTGATTGGAGCAGCTTGGGTCACACGTTCATCACCCAACCAATCACCGAGGCCAAGGGGATTCCATCTCATCCACTCTCTGTTGGGGCGGAGTCTGGGCGCTGTGAGCAAGAGGAAAGGGGATGGGTGCCGGGTGGTGAGAAAGGCAACGAATCTCTGTGCTGTGCCTATATCCACAGGAAAATGGCTGCGTGGGTGCCCACCAAAATGTCGACAACTTCTAGGACTTGGGGCCGAGGCAGGCACCTGTTTTTGTAAAATCAGCCCCAAGCTTCATCCTGACTAGCATAGGGAGCACCACTGGCGTTTCATCCCCTGAGACCCACCTACACTCCAGGCCTCTGACCTCCTGGTGAGGGTGGCAGGACTAGTGTTCACCTACCTGGCCTTAAGTAGGGCCGTGACCCTGAGCAGGGCCGTGACCCTGAGCAGGGCCTTCCAACCTGGATAAGCACTTGGAACTGGATGCTCCTGCCTTCGTGACTCTGAGCTTCTTTACACCCAAAGACTGCCACCCCAGCCACCCAAACCAAGCCTTGTGGGAGCTGACCACACAGCCCCCTGTGGACACTGTCGCCACTTCTCTCAAAGCCATCCCCTCCCCAGGATCATTTTCCAAATCCCCATTTCTACTCTCCCATGCCACTCCCCCAAAGCAGCAGCAGTGGCCACCCTAACGCCACACACGAGACCTGGGACAGGCAGTACAGTTGAGTGGCATTTTATTTCTAATTGGATCCACCAGCTGTAGCTGACTCAGTTTGCCTACACCCTCTGCGCTGGCGCTTCACAGACCCTCGGAGACTCATCTTCCTGGCCTTGTTTTGTGCGCGGTAGGCCTTCAGCTCCTCTCGGTACTGCGCTCTCAGGAGGGCTGCTCGTTGTTCGTATGGCTGCTTCTCTATGTCAGCTGTTGCAGCCCACATCTTCCCCGAGGCCTTTGCCACCTGCACCACCGACCAGGCCGGGTTCTCCTTCTTCAGCTGGGCGTAGTGGTCTTTGCAGAAGAGTAGGAAGGATGATGGAGGCCGCCTGGGTGCCTGAGGGTCCCGTTTTCTCCGCTTCTTCTTCTTCTTGCCAACGTAATTCATCATCTCTTCCTGGTATCGGGCTTTGTCAAGCTTGGCCAGGGCTTCGTATTTGGACTTCTCATGCTTTGAGATGGACCTCCATTTTTCTGAGCACTTTCTAGAGAACTCTTTAAAGCCAAGGAAGGTATTTGGCTGCTGCTCCTTAAACTTGTTTCTGTAATTCAGTAAAAAGTGGATGTAAGAAGAGACATTAACCTTAGGCCTGAGTTGGATTTCTTTTTCCATGTTCATAAGGTCTTTTTATGTTTTTCTGGATCCAGTAACTTGGGCAGCAGAGACTTTTGTCCCCACACTCCAGGAGCAATCTAGAAGGTGCTCTACTTGCGATGAATTTTTCCCTCTGCAAGAGCTGCAGTCAGGGGTTGGCCTTTTCAGTGGCAGTGAAATTATTGGGTCAGAGGAGGGGATTGTGACATCACTCACAAGCAGGCCACTCCTGGCATTTGCATACAAGTACTCTTATTGGTTGGCTACTTGATGGCCAGTTTTTGCTTCTTATGAAAGGTGACGGTTCTTCTGGAGAAAGCTACAGAGCAGCTACTTCCCCTGGAATACGCCTCCTTGGCTTCCTGGAAGCAGCGGGCTTTGCTCAGCTACAGGGGCCTTCAGCTCCTTAGACGCAGTCACAGACCTCGGGCTCTGCCTTCCTCGCCATAAAATTGCCAAGATGCTGCATCATCCCTTCCAAAGACAGGCTGGAAATGATGAACATGAGGAGGTGGATGGCTCCTGAGCTACCGTGATAAAATGGAAAGTCTTTCTGCTTCCCTTGAATGGTGTCAGCTCGTACCGTACAAAGAGTTTAGTAGTAACTCTAAAAATAAGCAGGTGTGACAGCTGGGACTCTGTTCCCATCAGGACAAAGTTGTCTGATTTAAAACCCAAGCACTTAGACTGTAAGTCCAAATTCTTCATTTCTCTGAAGGACTTTGCGGTGGGCAGGGGAAAGCAGGGAAACCCTTGAGATTCTGGCACTTGAGGAGGAAATCTAATCCTTGGCATACCAGGAGGCCTCATCTCGGGGGCCCCATTTCTCAGGGTTAGAGACAAAGGTCAACCAAGTTGGCTTCTGGCCTTCTGTAAAAGCAGTTGCAAATGTCCCACCAGTCTTCCAACTGGAAGAAAAAGGAAAGAAAGTGTCCTTTAGTGACCTTTGGACACGGGGGCACTTGTATGATAAAGGAGTTAATACAAGCCAGTCGGTGACGATAGCTACAAATTTGCAGGACTAGGACATCAAGCCTCATTAACGTGAACATTAATTAACCTGTTTAAAGTAAAACAGCCACCAAGAGGTGGGAGTGTGGATTTGGACTCCTCTGCCTGACTCAGCTTCTGCTTCCTCCTGAGGGTCCAGCTGTGTGGCCTCAGGCAGCTGAGCTCCACGAAGAAGCCTGCTCGAGACTAGAGCACATTTAGAATTTTTGCCCAGTCCCTTCCCAAGGCTCCAAGATCGATGTTGACTTCTATCTTGTGTGAGAGGTGGAAACTGATTAGAATCCCAGTCCTGCAGGAATTCTAGGCCTGGATTGGCTGAGAGGTGGCCAGGCTACCCAAGCCAGCCCCTGTCTTGCCGTGAGCCTGTGATTTCTCATCTGTGAAACCAGTGCTGCAGACTGGCCAGGAAAGACCCTCCAGGTGACATGCTGCAGTTCTGTGGCTAGATTTGGGGGCCTGTGAGGTGTCAGATGCCCACCAGGGAGGTCTGGGCTTAGTGGAGGGGGAAGAGGGATCTGGCCATTGAGGACAGCTCACTCTGAGGACATTCGTCAGTCCAGACAGCTATTCCCACCTGGTTCTTTTCCCCAAGGGGCCAGAGGTTGGCTCACCTGTGTGTTAGGCCTGAGCTGGGCTGCAAAGATGAATGGGACACAGCTTCTCCCCGAGAAAGACAGAGGGGCCGAGAGGAAGAGCTTGGCTAACTGTCTCTGTGTATTAATCAGACCCTGCTCAGACACCCAGAGAAACCCAGCAGCTGATCTGGGCCTCTGTTCTGTGTCTCTGTTCATGCCCTTCGCCCCTCTCACAGTGATAAGATCCAGGAAGATTAACCCCGTGATAACCATTTGGAGTACAACAGATCTAGGAAGAGGAGGTAGTAAAAGGTAAGAGCCACCATAGCCCTTTGTTGTTCAGGCCACATTGCTTACCTGGAGGGATGTAGCAAGCAGTTCTTTGTCCGAGGCTGCAGGAGGGTAAAGACACCTGGCTTTGCCTATCAGTGCTGTGCGTGCTGGTATCCGAAGTGTGCCCCCCTCCCCATCCCCTTTCCAGTCCTGCTCTCTGCCCATAAGCTGATCCATGTGGACCCCGTCAGTGGATCCTGTGTCCTCTGACTTCCATTTGTTTGGCCAGCAGGGACCCCAACAGGAGATGGGGGGAGGGAGGAAGGTGAGGTCAAGGCATTTACTGTCCTGGCTCCCTCCCTACAAGCTCAGCTGGAGCTGGCTCTCCATCCCTGGAGCCAAAGCCTCGGCTTCCTCTTAAACTGTCCTCTCTAAATGACTGACTCCTTCCGGTGCAGGAGTGGCTTCTGCTCCTTGCCCCTCCTGCCGAGGGTAGGAAGAGCTCTGCTGTTACTGGCCTCGGAGGGCTCTGCTCTCCCTTGTGTCTTTCCCACACCTTGCCCTTCCCTTTGTAAATAGCCTCTTTATTAAACACTTTTTGAATTCATCTAATCTGAGTGGCCATCTGTTTTCTGCCGGGACCCTGATCCGTGTGTCATGTTTGTAGTCTTCTACTACGAACAGCCGTGGAGGTGGATAAGTGATGTGTGGTGTCAGTCCAAGCCAGGTAGGAGGGTATCGAGCTTCTGGATACCTAAGACCTGGGCAGTCACACCAGCTGGAATGGCCTGCAGGGGCAACAGGGCAGAGGCAGGACGAGGCCCCAGGGCCCAGGAAGTATCTGATATCCTCTGCATTATGCGATGACCTGTAGGCAGGGGCATTGGTCTCAAGGGCCAGGCAGTAAATAGGTTTTGCAGGCCGCACAGTTTCAGTTGCAAGTACTGAACTCTGCCATTATAGCTCAAAAATAGCTATAGATAATACGTAACAGATGAGTGTGGCGGCATCCCAGTAAAGCTTTGCAAAAACAGACAATAGGCGGGAGTTCATAGATCTGCCAACCCCATCCGGAGATGGGGGTTCTGTGTTTCCCAACTTTCTGATTGCAGTCTACAATAAGAAATACATTTTACGTCATGACCCATTTAGGCACATGCTACTGCCCAGTAGTATTTCCATAATGCTTAATTTATGTCAGCTTCTGTTCTAAGCACGTCACCTGTATCAGTTGGTTCTGTCCTCCTGAGAGCCCTGGGTATGGGGGTGGGATTGCTATTTTCCCTCCATTGTAAAGATAAAAGTCTCTAAGCACAGAGATCTTACAGAAACAAAGGTTTTTGTGAAACCTCCTTTTTCTTTTCTATTCTGATTTACTCTCCTCTACTTTATTTTGTTATTTAAAATAACAACCCACAGACTGATCTCCTGGATTAATTTGAAAAACCGCTGTCTAGACAAACTGGGAGGGAGCTCCCCTTTACTTGGTGATAAAATGAAATGAAAATCAGAACATGGCCTTTGGAGCCAGACAGACATGAGTTCAAATTCGAGCTTCACCACTTACTAGCTAGGTAACTTTGGGCAAGTCTACCTTATTACAACCTTTTCTGTACAAAGCAGTGAAGTGAGGATTATCTAATTGAAGTTATGGGAATAAAAGCCCCTGTCACTCCCCCTCCCCCTGCAGTGTAGGCTGGATTAGGGAGGGACTTGCTGCTAAGGAATAGAGAATCTTTTCAGCAGAGAAGCCCAGCGATCAAAGTGAACAGCAGGAATAGGCCCTGTTAACATCACATCCCCCCTTTCTATGATGTCATGGACAAGAGCATCTCACCTCTATGGTATTCTTCCCCCAAATCCATAACCCCTGGTCTAATGAGAAAATATTAGACAAACCCAAATTAAGGGACATTCTAGAAAATACTTGACCAGTACTCTTTAAAAGTGCCAAGGTCTTGAGAAAACACGGAGAGCCTGAGATATGGACATGGTTGGAGCAGACGAAGTAGACATGATAACTGAATGCAATGAGAGATACTGGAATGGATCCTGAAACAAAAGGGGCGGGGGAGTTCATGGAAAACCTAGGGAAATCTGCGTGAAGTCTTCCATGGAGCTGATAGTACTGTACCAATGTTGATACCTTAGTTTTGATACATGTGCTCAGGTTATATAAGATGTTAATATTAGGGGAAGTCGGGTGAGCATTCTTCAGGAAATTTCTGTACTATCTTTGTGATTCTATTCTCATTTCAAAATTAAAGGTTTTTTTTTAAAAAAAATCTCCCCAGCCGGCAGTACTGTGCCCCCAGGGCAGAGACAGCCTGTTCTCACACCTTCTCCTTCAAGATGCACAGGGCAAATTTCACCCTCCTTTGTTACTGTAGTAACAAATGCTCTGGGCATCTCTTCTGCCACAGTGCTTCTCAACTGTGGAGGCAGGCTGGAACTACCTGAGAAGCCTGTAAAAATCCCAGTGCTCAGGCCACAGCAACCACAGGGGCAAAAGTACCTGGCACAGGCGTGTAATACATACTTCAAGGCTTTCTCCCTCCCCTCCTGCTCCTCCTACGTGGTGGGAATCGATGGCCACACGTGCCCTCTGAGCCCGGGGTCTTGATTAGGGAGAATGATGGCTCTACAAAAACGTCCACATCCTGAGCCCTGGAGTCTGTGGATATGTTACCTTCCAAGGCAGAAGGAACTTTGCAGATGTGATTATGCTAAGTTAGACTTTGAGACGGGAAGATTACCCTGGATTATCCGGATGGGCCTGGTGTGATCTCATGGGTCCTTGTAAAAGGAAGCAGGAGTATCAGTGTTGAAGATGGAGATGTGATGACCGATGCAGAGGGACAGAGTCTGAAAGAGATTTGCGGGTGTTGCTCTGCTGGCTTTGACGAGGAAAAGGCAAGCCAAGAAGTGAGACAGCCCCTGGAAGCTGGGAAAGGCCAGCAAAGGGATTCTCCACTACAGCCTCCAGGGGAGGTACAGCCCTGCCGACACATTGACTTTGGCCTAGTGATACCCATTTTGGACTGCTGACCCCCAGAATTGTGAGATAATAAATCTATATTGTATGAAGCCACTAAATTTCTAATAATTTATTAGTGGCCATAGGAAGTAGACACAGTATCTTTCTCATCCAACTAGTAGTCTGTAACTTACCCTGTGCTATTCTGAATCCCTGCTTATGTTAATAAGGCTAAGAAATTTACACCGCTGCTTACAGGATTAGTTGAAGGGGCAGGAAACATGACCTATTCAATTTTACATGCTCTTCTTCACTCATCAACTCACTACATCACTAATTCACTGTTGTTTGTCAATTAATTCATTTATATATTCTTTCTGTTCATTCATTCACCCATTCACCACTTATTTACACACAGACACACAGACACACACCCCTCAATAATAGCTGTGAGTTCCTGGAACAGTGTGGCTGATTTTTTGATGACCGGTGATAAACAGTGTTTAAGGGATGGATATGTCCTAGAAAAGAAGGTGGTACTAGAGAGTGGTATCTGAAATGTCCTGGAAGCCAAACTGGGGGGCAAGGCAGGGTCATGAAGAGACAGACTTAGGCTCTGTGACCTCACACCAAACACAGCACTGCATCCGATGTGACCATGATGTTGTAATAAAAATGATGACAATGCTTTAGTTTATCATCTTTAGAAGCCTGGAGAAAGATTAACTTGTCTCAGATCACACAGTAGTGAGTGGCAGAGACAGGCCTCAAATTTAGGTTGGTTTGACTCCTAAAGCCCCGTAGTCAGCCTCTACTGGTAGTCTAGGAGCTCCCTTGGCTGTGGTCAGGGAAAGGAGGAAGCTGGAAAGGAGCAAGGCCATGTGTTGCAGGAAGAAGGTGGGCAGAAGGAGAATGTGACGTCTGAATCTCAACACTTCAGGGATTCAGAGGAGGTGTCTCATCCAGGTTGATGTTCATTCCGGATGGATCTGGTCGAGTTGTCCCCAGTTCACAGGATGCCCAAGCCCAGCAGGTAGACTGACTAGCATGGTCCACAGAACCACGCCAGCCTCTGCAGAGACACATGGAGCCTGAGTCCACTCCTAAGGATGGACACTGACCGAAGCTGGCTGAGGTGTCAGCACCTGGCCCAGTGGACCAGGGGACAGCTGGAGAGGAAATGGGACAGATGATCAGGCACAAGAATGGGATCAGGATGGTGGGGGCCAGGTAGGCCTGCTTACCTCTGGCAGGATGCAGCAAAAAGGGAAAAGATGAGATCTAGAATGAGACCAACAGTGGGGAGATGACCCCACAGTGAGCTGTGGGTACCTCTCACAGGCCTTATCAAAGCCAGTCCCTTAACACCCCAGAGTAGGGAGAGTGGCCTCTAATCATTCAGTCCAGACCCCCGCCTCTTTCAGCCACAGTGGACATCTTTTATTTGTCTGATTAGCACCCCTCCCTTCCTTTGAGCACATTCCTGCTTTTGAAAAACTGTCCCCAAACATGTCATGTGGTTCTAGTAGAGGCCCATGCCTTTGGCCCCAAAAGTGGGCCCATCTCCCAGCCAGACTGATCAGAGGCCTCTTGTGACCTTTTTCTTCCTTTGGAACCAAGGGAAGAAATTCTCTTGTCTCAGCAGGTGAAGGTGAGAGGGTAAATCAGGGAGCCCCTAAGGGTGGGCGTGGCTCCAGCCTCGAGCAGCCACCATTTGCAATGAAGAAAAGGAGCCAACAGACAGAGCACAGCAGAGATGGGCGCTAGGGGATGGGCCTCATGGCATCTGAGTCCCTGGTTCTCGTCATCCCAGCCACAGCCTTGCTTCTCCTACGGTTTGGCTACCACTGCCAATAATTTCTTCTCAATTCCAGGCTGATTTGACCTGGATTTCTGCCACTGGAAACCAAATATGTAAGACGTTAGCCCAAATGCAGTGGAGGTGAATGATAGGAGAGGGCAAGAGCTCTTCCTCGCCCCTGCTTTCCACTTCTCTCCTTTCTGTCTCCTTCCTCTCCCCTCCTTGTTTTTGCTCCACATACCAATAGCTCGACCTGGTTTATTATAGTTTGTCATGTAGTTTATTATAGATAGTGGATGTGCAACACTGGCATGCGGTGGGCCCTCAGTAATAATAGCAAATGCTTTTTGAGAGTTTGCCATGTGCCAGGCACTGTACTAAGAGCTTTTATATACATTTTCTCACTTAAACCTCCTAGTAGCTCTATGTCTAGGATGCCATTGTTATCCTTATGAGATAGATGGGGAGGCTCAGGCCCAACGCAGGTCAGTTACTTCCCCAAAGTGAGGCAGCTCTTAAGTTCAGAGCGGAGACTTGAACCCAGGCAGGCTCCTTCCAGGGCCCACGTGCTCAGCCTCTACCCCAGAATGCTTTCTATTTAGTAAATGTTAGTCCCTTTCCCCATGAGTTTCCCTGAGATGTGACATGACCAAGAATTGTGGCCACTGTGTTTTGAAGCCTTAGCATGAACTTACGAGCATTGGTGCATCATCTCTGTCACAGTCATGCTCTGAGATACACACTGGGGACAGAGAGCTCAGAGAGGTGAGGCAACCTCCCCAAAGTCACAGAGCAATAGATCAGATCCAGCTCCACCTGACTCTGGGATACCTTGCTCACTGACCTTAGCATTCCCGAGATGTTTTAGCCCCTCCTCCATTCTCTAGCCGACAGGAAGCTTCACTCTTTCAGCCAGGGATTTAGAGCTGCCAGACTCCCCGGTGGGGCTGGCTAGCTGCTTCCTGGAGGGAGAGAGGGAGCACCGATGATGCTCAAACTCCAAATGGCAGTCAAGTGGTTGGCAAAGGCTGGCATGGGAGGCCCCTTGATAAGACATCTGCGAACATTCCCTCTGGAGGAGCAGTATTATCCAAATGTGATCCTCGGAGGCTGGCCTCTGCGAGGCATGCACTGCCATCCTCTCTGGAAGTGAGCAGGTCCCTTCTTAGAGTCATATGGACAGTGCCAGGCAGAAGGGCACGTCTGAGTAAGCAGGAGCTGGTAGAGGCCAGGCTGGGGCCATATCAGGGAGAGAGCGAAGGTGGCTGCCAAGGGTGCTGACTACTCTGGGTGCCACAGAGTGCCCTGCCCTTCCCCCCATGCTATTCTGTCACTAGAGGAGATACAGCTATCCTTACTCCCCCTGGGAAACTTCAGCTGCTCTTGGATCTGCTTAGTCCCTGTAAGCTCTGGAGAGTAGGGTTGAAGGCACTGATAAAATGCAGTCCCTATCTTCTCAGACCTAAGCAAGGAAGGAAAGCCTTCATATTTGTGAGGCACCAACTGTGTGTTAGGCAGAGTTCTGAACACCCTGTATACACAAGCGTGGCTGTGCTGCACAGATAAGGAGACTGAGACTCAGAAAGCTGTGGCACATGCCCACATTTACACAATGGTAAACAATGGAGCCCAGATTCGAATACAGAACTTCCTGACTCCAGAGGTCCAGTCCTTCACCCTTGACCTTCTAAACCTATTGCCTTAAAACAAGAGAAGTAATGAACCAGACAGGTGGCATCTCCAGGTAGACAGAGACCTGAGCCAGGAAAAGGAACGGGTCATGTGGAGTGGAAGTGCCCTGGTCACCAGGCTCCTAAGGGCTGCTACCCTGTTCCAAGGCGCAGCCTGATGGAGGCAGAGAGGCTTCAGCATCTTAGAGCATGGGGGCCACCAGGTCTCCAGGCTGGATCTCAGGTCTAACCCATAGTAACAGAGACTAGGACACAGCAAGTGGGCAGCTGAGGGCCCAGAAGCTAGTCAGGGCTGAGGCTGCTCTTAGATTCAGTCCTAGTCAGGCTAGAGGAGGGTGAATATACAAGATGTAGGACATCGTGTAGGAATGAAGTGGAGCAGGGAGGAGACGGGGCAGACAGCAAGAGAAGTGGAAGAAGTAATGCTGGGACACCCCTCTTGCAAATCTCCTCCTGGCCTGTGGGGCCTTCTCTTCATATAGTGAGTGTACAGTCCCATTGGCTGATTGACCCAGCCTGGGTCACAAGCACCACCCTCCCCGCCCCGCCCAGTCAAACAGCTATGTCCTGAGGGTTCCCGGAGCTGTGCGTTGAGGCAGAGGGAGACTGATCTTCTAAGACTTCTAGCACTCAGAAAACAGCAGAAGCACCTGATTTAGTCCCTCAGAGAGAAGAGGAAAGTGTTGCATCCCCTGAAAGGTGGGTGGAGATCCACCTGAAGCCTCCTCACCCAGAGCGTGGCACCTGGCACCAGACCCAACAGTCTGTTCACTTCAGCACCATGGACAGAGCCTCTCCTAGCCTCAGGAAGTGCCTCACCCAGCAGTCCTGCAGGGAGAGCAGCTGAGCTGGGGGATGGAGGGAACTAACACCCCAAGCCACTCCCCAGGCCTTCTCAAAGTGATATCCTAGGACATCAGTGATGACACCTAACAGCAAACAGAGCCAGGCACCCTGTCCCTCAGCATGCCCCAGCTCAGACACGTCTCCAGGGTGCAGTGCGTGGAGAGGGAAAAGCTTTCACCATGGAGCTGACAATTAGCTGCACAGGGAAAAGCCCTGATAATTTGTTGAGTTTATTGAGTTGCTGCTGGGGAAGGAACATTTGCTCATGTTGATTACCAAACTCTACTGGTGCTGTGTAAGGGATATGTCATCATGAGAAGAGTCCCTCCTGAAAGGTACCAGCAGCCGCCATAAGAATGGGAAGCACCACAAAGGTTTCCCATTCATGTGGCCTTCCCATTCATGAGGGACCAAGGGGGTATGGCAGTGTGTCTTCATGGGAAACTCAGATGAAACCCAGCGTGGCCTTCAAGGTCCTGCCTCCTGTCTCCAGGCTCACTTACTCATCTGCCTCCTCCTCTGCTTTTCCCACCAGCAAGATCTCATCCACTTGTTCATTCATTCAAGCATTCCTCCTTCTGGTGAGCAGTATTTACTGAGCCCTTTCTTTGTATCAGGCACCCTGAAAGGTACTAAAAAGAAACTAAGCGAGAAAGAAATAGTTCCTGTCTTCAGGGAGCTCACACTTTGGTGGGTGAGGCAGTCCCCTGAGCAATGAAATGCTTGGTGAGCCAAGCACTATAGTAGAGAAAAGGCAGGGAGTCCAGAGGTACACAGAAGACTCGAATTTGGAGCCAAAGGCTATAAGATCACACATGAAGGATGAGCAGGGAGTAGCTAGAAAAAGGGTGAGTGTGGATCAAAGTGAACAGGGAAGATTTGGCAAGGAGGTGACTCCTTGATCTTTGGAGACATTCAAACAGGTCTTGACTGATCATTTGTTAAGAATGCTGTAGTTGGGATACATACATAGCTGGGCATTAGATCTGGAAGACCTCTGAGGGCCTTCTCAAACAAAAGTTTAGAGTTAGCTGGTTTCTTCTCTCCTGATGGCCAATTAGAACAGGTGCCCCACTATTGAAAGCAAGAGAATGCTGTTCATTTATTCATTCACACATTTATTCAAAAACATGTCTGTGCCTTACCATCACCACCAAAGCAGCTCCCTGAAGTAGCTGGCACTCCCATGGCCTTGATAGATCTCCCTGACTGGCGCCTGTAGTACTCTGAGCCCAGCTGCCTGCAGGCCACCCCCACCCCCACCCCCAATGCCTGTGCACCCCCTGCTCCCGCCAGCTGAGTCTTGCTCTTTCTGAGAATCAGATGGGTTTGTTGCCAGCTCTCTTGGTGCCAGTCATACTTGTTATTGTAATTATGTGATTTAAATTAAAACATCACATAAACTGATGAAATATGAGTGTGAAAGGAAATATAGTTGCATCTATGGAAACCAAATTGAATGCTTTGAAATGGCTCCATGAAGGGGAAGCTGAAAAAAATTTCTTCCTAAATATTAGGTGTGAGTGAATGAGACAGCTGTACCCACTAAGTCAGTGACATCGGGACAGGGACCAGGTCTGTCTTGTTCACCGCCACATCCCTCGTGCCTAGTACAATGTCTGGTGCATCGCAGGTGTTCAATAAGTATTTGACCAGACGAGCTGTAGCAAAATCGGGAAAGGTAAACAATGCATTATGGGTGTAGTTTGTGTAAGATACCCAATGCAGAGAATGAACCCGTGGTGGAAGGAAAGGCCTTGCTCCTGCATTAAATGGATTGGCAAATATACGTACATTTAAATATTGTATAATGAAATGATTAAGCTATGTATCCGTATTTGTATTATTCCTGACTTACAAAAAATTTTATTTTACCAACCAACTACAACTACATCATCAGAAAGGTTTCTATGGCAAGTGTCGGTAAAATCTTTCCATAAAGGGCAAGATAAATATTTTTGGCTTTGTGGGTTATAGTTTCTGTCACAACTACTCAGCTCTGCCATTGCAGCATGAAAGCAGACAATATGTAAACAAATGAGCGTGGTTGTGAGTCAATGAAACTTCACTTATGAACAGCCAGCATGCTGTAGTTGGCCAGCCCCTGTTCTGGGCAAGTGCTTTGTTCTGTGTGCCAGGCACTGTGCTGTGTTGCTGGACACACCAAGAGAAAGAAGGTCCTGTCCCTGCTCTTACGGAGCTCACCTTCCAGACAAGACAATGGTCAAGTCCAAAGGTGGTTACGATTTGATGTGCTCAGTACAATGGCAGGAGCGTGTCTGTGTCACACAGGAGACGCTGTGGAGGGAGCTGCTCCTCTGGGGGGGTGGGAAGTGTGGGAAGGGTGGGAAGGGAAAGGTGGAGAAAAGGAGACTTTGGTTAGGTTTGTGGGATCAGTGGTATTTTCCCAGGTAGTCAGGTGGGGCAATGGGAAAGGGCATTCCGGTGGGGGAATAGCATATGCAAAGGCATGTAGATGTGCAAGGAGCAGAAGCCAGAGTGGGTGTCATTGCAGAGGGAAGGCATTAAAAAGTTTGGACTTGATCCTGGAGCCCGCAGGCCTACACCGCTGGGTTCCCAGCAAGGCAGGGATTTGATCGAATCTTCCACAGAGTATGGAGGTGGGGTTGGAGGTGCAGGGCAGATCAGGAGGCCATTGCTGTAGTCCAGGTGAGAAATGGTGAGGTGTGATGAGGAGGAGAGGACTTGGACACAGGTGGCAAGGGGGGGAGGGCAGGGAGGAGTTCAGGATGATGCCTGGGTTGGGTGACTGGGAGGAAGGTGAGGATTAGGGGTCAGGGAGCACTAGGAGCAGGAATGGCTGGGGCTGGGAAAGCTTTGCTTTGTTCAGAGCAGAGCAAACAACCCCAAACACACAGAATAGGCAGGTAGCCAGGAGCTGAATCTTCATAGGCTGCTCAGGTCTCTGGAGCTGTCTGCACCAGTGAGGTGGGCAGGCACTTTCGGGAACGAGAGCCTCGGGAAGCCAAAAGGCCTCTTTCTAACGACAAAGCCAGAGACTGGGAGACTCCAGCAGCCCATACTCCAAAAGGACTTGCTTTCATCTGAGGCATTCACCCACTTCCTGAAAAATATATACCATTGTGGGTTTGTTTTGGGAAGAGGCTTTACCTTGACATAAGAGTCCTAGGGATTTGGCTACATGAAAACAGATACAGAAATCATTTGTGATTAACTCAGGGCTGAGTTAATAAAAGCTCACTTCAGGGATAAGAGGCAGCATGGGTGACAAGGAGCAGAAGTTGGCCTCCAACCAGGGCCTTGGGGCCCTTTGGCCATGCCCAGGGCATTTCCAGAAGGTTTCCCTGGTTGCATCATGGTGTCCTTTCCATCCCCAGGGAGGAGCTCAGTGGGCAGGTGGGAAGGAAGGAGGGTGTGGGAGTGGGGATAGGATGGCGAATACCTCCTGTATTTCATATTCTCCTGCCAGCCTTGGGAAAGGAGGGCTAGTCTGCGCTTGGCCCTGGGATGCGGAGACGCTTCAACTCTGAACCATATCCAGGCAGCGCACACAAGTTAGACAAGAGATAAAGACCATAGGAGGGGATCTGGGAGCAGCTAGGCCAGACGCTATTGACCAAGAGAGTGGAGGCTGCAGAGAGAGGGGAACATGGAGCTGAATCCTCCTGTAGGTTACAGGCCTAGCAGGGACTCCCCATATCCAGGGGACCACAGTGGCAGTGGCCCCCACCGTCAAGCACAGTGCCTGGTATACAACAGATGCTTTGTGTGTAAACACATGGATGAATGTTCTCCTGAGGATGTCAGTTTTCAGGAACGCTGTGATTTGAACCAAGATTCCCTGACATTCCTCTCCCTCAGCTCAGCCCCCCAACATCCTGACTCTAGGTCACTTCTTCAGAGAGGTGCCTTCCTCGGAGTCTGCTCTGCCGTTACCTAGAGAAGAGCTTGGAGCCTTCTGCAGAGGAACCCAAGGCCACTTTTCCCGTAATCAGCTCCACGCATTAAAGGGAGTGATTTTTTTAAATCCTCCCCAAGCCAGATTCCATTAATGAAGCCCCATTTAACAGAAGTCAATTTACCAAAAAGAAAAAAAAATGAGCGTAATTGCTTAAATACATTTTATGTTGTACTGCAATAGCAATTTCCTGGGTGAACTTGGAATTCCCCAGGCCCCCCGTTGTGAAATTAATGTGGACAGAAAGGTTTGAAGGGGAGACTCTCTCTTTGTGTTTCTCTCCTTTAATTATGATTCTAAGAGGGAACAGAATTAAAGAGGATCCTGCGGGGAGAAGGAGGGGCACAACAGGAACAGAATGGAAGTCAGCCTAAACTTCACGCCTGCATGTATGTGCCAGTATAATGCAGTGTCTGAGTACATAGGCTCTGAGCGCAATGGCCTGGGTTTGAATCCCACCTCTGCCAATTAATAACTGTGTGATCTTGAGCAGTTACCTAACCCCTCTGAGCAGCCAGGTGGTACAGTGGGGAAGGACATAAAAAGCAAGTGCAGAAGCAAAAAAGCAGTGCGTGCTCTGGCTCACACGACTGGAGAATGGGATTGTGTAGTGTGTGTACACGGCCCGTGCACGCCTGAGCACTCAGTGCACAGACAGCTGGGAGTCAGACCAGGAAAGCCTTACCAAGAAGGTGGCATTTGATCAAAGGCTCGGAGGAAGTGAGGGGTGGGGGTCTGGCAGAAGAACCAGGTAGCAGGCAGAGGGAATGTCAAGTGCAAAGGCCCTGAGGCAGGAGCAGGCCCGGCCAGTTTCGAACATCAAGGAGACCATGTGTCTGGGCATAAAAGAATGAAGAGATGAGAAGAGGGAAGACACACTTTTTTTTTTTTAAAGGTCTATTGGCCATGGTAAGGTCTTTTACTCTGAGGGCTGGAGCCTCAGAGTGAAAGGTTTGTTTTTACTTAGATCTGTTAAAGTACAATGTGCATAAAATAAAATTACCCATAGTTCTCAGAGCTTTGTCCAATGTGTACATTTCATATCACTACCATCCCGTTCGAGACAGAGAACATTTCCATTACCCCAGAAGGTCCCCCGTACTCTTCTTTCCCAGGCAGCCCCCACCTGTAACTCACCCCCAGCTCCGGCCACCACAATCTGCTTTCTCTCCCTGTAGATTAGCCTTTCAGTCCTAGAGTTTGATGCAAACAGAGTCGTACAGGGTGTACTCTTTTATCTCCCAGCATAATGCTCTTGAGAGTCATCCGCGTCGCTTCACAAGCCGGGACTTTTTATTGGAAGGCTTTGAGTAAGGGAGGGCACCCTCCCCACTCCAACAAGGAAACTCCAAGTTTTCCCACAGATGAGGGGAAAAAAAAGTACTGTTACATGTGCAACGTTTACATCCAAGGACGCAGGAGCAGAGCAAAGATGCACGAGCAACTCATAACCCTACAAGGTTAAGCCTTAGGAATTAACCGGGTTCCTGGCAGCAGGTAAAGGTGTGGGAGAAGGCAGAGGAGGGAGATGACCCCTGGGTCTCTGCCAGGCTGTACAACTGGGGGCTTCAGGCAGATCCAAGGGCAGGGAAGCCTCCCTGACTTCGGGTTGCAATCTTGAGCATTCCTTCCATCCTGCTCCTGGGACCCCACATCGGCTCTGCATTCCAGTTCACAGTAAACAGCTTCTGGTTTTGAATTATTCAGGTAATTTCTCCCTCTTTTTACTTCCCTTATGTAAATAGCCTCTAAGTTTTGTCATTGAGATAGAATTGAATTTGGCCTGGGGAAAAAAAAAATACAACCCACAATACTGTTTGTGGCTCCTTAGAAAACGTAAATGACTCAGCCTGTAATAAACTATTTTAAATGGAATCTGGTGAAATACAGTAATTGGTTTCTATAATAGCTCTTACCATAACAATATGGGTTATATTCCTGGAGTTTAGTGTGTGTCAGCATTTTCATTACAGTAAAAAATCAGCGGTGCGGGGCGTGGAGCTCAGGGGTAGCGTTGTTGTTGAGTTCCTATTGACGGAGTCTTGGCGTGCGGGATCTCTTCCGTCTGCTCCTCCAGCCCCTCTTCCCTCCCTTCTCCGCCCTGTTCCATGCCTAGGAAGACTTACCTTCAGCCCGCTGCAGTGTGCTCCTTGCCCTGTGGCTGTCGATTGGGCAGGATCAACAGAAGCATTAGGAGGAGATTGGAGGAGGGGCGGGAGGAGAGTGAGTTCCAAGTATTCATTCCCTGCGCCCTCCAGGAGTGATTTGCACAGACGGGCTGTAGTCCGGACGGAAGATCTGCATCCATGCAGCACTCTCCTCCAGAGATAACCGTTTCCTCTGCGGAAAGTGGTTTCCCCCTTTGTAAAGAATCCATGAAACTCCTGGAATAATTCTCCTGTGACCTTGCCAGCTATTTTATGCTGGTACCCTGACACTCCTGCCTTGTGCTCAGCATTCTGTTAGGTGCTCGGTGCAATGATGAGGAAGACAAGAGCAGCTGCCACTTACCAAGAGGTCGCTGTTTGCCAGGGACTGCGCTAAGGTCATTCTGTGTGTGATCTCCTTTAATCCATGCAACCTTTGAGGGAGGGGTTGTAATGGTCCTCATTTTATAGATAACGTCACAGAACACTTATGTAATTTTTGTAAGATCATGAAGCTGATCCTTCCAGAGTCCGAGCATCTTCACCAAGAGGCTGCACTGCCCTCTTTGAGGAGTTTTCTGAGGGAGGCCCACAGCTGGGATAAATGCATCAGGATTGGAATAAAATGCTGGGGCATCCCAGAGGAGGGGTGAGGGTAATTATATTGACTGAGCGAATGCATGTCAGGTACTGGGCTAGTTCTTTACCCCATAAGGCCTCTTGTGTAGTCTCACAAACTCTTCAGGGGCTGGTGTTACTATTCTCATTCTCAGAAAGGTTAACTAACTGGTCTTAGGTCACATGGCTAGTCAGTGGTGAACCTGGATCTGAACCAAACATCAGTGTGGCTGCAGAACCAAGGAGAGGAGGAAAGGCTTTCCTGGGGAGGTGATATCTGAGGGCTTCCCAGAGTCACCTCGGTGACATGGGTGGTGCAGGGGTGAAGGTGCCAGAAGGGTGTATTCCAGGCAGAAAAGGCAAAGACCTAGAAAAGGAAACTCGCGGAATGCTTAGAAGATGTAAGCAGAGCGTCTGGGGAGTGGGAGCAGACAGGAGTGATGCTTGCCCAAGGGGAAGCATCTGGAGGTTTGTGCCTGATTCGTGGGCGGGAAGAAACAGAGGGAAGACACTGAGCACCTGGCCTGCTAGTGACTGTGGGGTAGAGGAGGGAAGATGGAGGGGACTTCTGGGGAGCAGGGGAATCGGCAGAGCGGGGAGGGCTGCAGCCCAGTGTGGTGGCGAGGGCCAGCACTGAGCAGAGGGCCGGGGGGCGTAAAATTTGGAAGGCCAGTCTTGGGTGGACACTGGGGAGCCACCGAAGGTTCTTGTGTTCTGAGTGACTCTGGGAGGAAAGATCTGGTTGACCTGGAAGTGGGCCCAGGACAATAGTTGGTCAAGAGGATGGCGCAGTGACCAGTGGCCGGGGGAGATATTCTGGTGCACCCCACCCCCACAGAGCTGGACTCTCTGGAACTCAGAGGAGGCTAACCTGAGGGAGGAGGAGCAGGCCATCGGGGCCCAGCGAGTGGCACCAGAGTAGGCTCTCCCACGTGAGGGGACACACCGCCTATGGGGTTTGCCCACGCCCATTCTCCTCACTCCCTGAAGGTCTGGTACGGGGCCTTGCTAGGGTAGCTGACCCTCTGTCTGGGACTGAGGCACCGAACCTCTGCTGGAGAGCTGGATGTTGGTCCTCAACATGGGGGTTGGACCTTGTACTGGGGCTCTGGGCCTCTCCTGGGGGTGGGTACGTGGACATCTGCTGGGGAGTGGCCCATGCTCAGAGGTCTGCACCTCTCTCCTTGGGCGGGCTAGGCCTCTGCTGGGGTCCTGGACCTCTCTCCTGGGGGAGCTAGACCTCTGCTCCAGACGTGAAGGTCCTGCTTCACCCCGGAAATGTCTCAGGGAAACCCAGTGGTGGGAAGGGCTTCTGGAGGAGCCACGCCAAGCTGCGCAGGCCCCGGGGCTGCTGGAGGGTGCAGGGCCGCACAGCCGGTCCCTCTCACTCCAGGCTCCGCCCGAGGCCCTGGCATGCATGGGAAGTGGGGAGCCTCCCAGCTGCCCGTTCCCCTGTCCCAGCCCTCTGTGGTCCCTGACCCTGCCCCCTTCCTGTCCCCACAGGTTCACTGGAGCCAGCCTCCCAGCCCCTGTCATCAGCAGCAAGAACTGGCTACGGCTGCACTTCACCTCGGATGGCAACCACCGGCAGCGCGGCTTCAGCGCCCAGTACCAAGGTAGGCAGGCCCGGGGCTGCGGTGCTTCCTCAGTGGACGGCTGAGGTGACTCCTTGGGGGAGCTCATCCTGTCCCAGACTGGGTCTCCTGTGGCTTCCGTGTACACTCACCTCCAAGGTCCTGCTCTTAGTTGTGGACCCGGAGACCTGCCTCTCTGCATCTCTGACCTGCCCTCACGGTCTGGGGCCCCAGGGAGTGAATTGCGCAGGCGCAGGCCAGGCTACCCCTCTGCAGGCCAGGCTGATCATAACCGTTAATACCGTGCTGGGCACTTGATAAGCATCATCACGCTGAATCCTCATCATTACCCTGTGAAGCAAATGCCATCGCCATTCCCATTTTATGGACGAGGAAGCTGAGACACAGAGAAATGAATCCAGTTTCCCAAGGCCATCTGAACTCCTGTCTTTTGTGTGATTTTTTTTTCTGCATTTTATTTTTTTTAATTGTATTTTATTAGTTGTGCTATTACAGCTGTCCCAGTTTTTCCCCCTCTGCCCCCTCCACCCAGCACCCTCCACTCCTTCAGGCAATCCTCTCACCTGTGCTCATCCCCGTGGGTCAGGCACATAAACGCTCTGGCTACTCCACTTCCTGCACATACTTTGCATCCGCATGGCTATTCTGTAACGACCTGTTTGTACTTCTTAATTCCCTCACCTCTTCATCCATTCCCCCACACCCCTCCCATCTGGCAACCATCAAAACATTCTCTGTATCCATGATTCCGTCTCTGTTCTTCTTGTTTGCTTAGTTTGTTTTTTAATCTAGAGTTCACCCTCTTAACCGACAGAGATTAGCCCGTCCCTTACAAAGCAGAACAGCCACATGTCAGCTCTCTCATTTGCACTATAAACACCAGGCAAAGTAAGGAGCGCTAGGGTGAGCGAGTAGAGTAGGGTGGAGAGGCTGCGGGCTGTGAAGAACTGCCCTGAGAGATCAGACCAGGAAGGGCAGGGGGCAGGCGAAGGTAAGCAGGTCTTTGCCCCAGTCCTGAAGAGTTTCCCAACCCCTGGAACCACCTCTAGAGAGGGGTGTGTGAGCCCCAAAGCAGGGAGCTCTCCAGGACCCCAGGAGATACAAACGCCAAGGGATGGTTGGGGGAGACTACGACATTCCTTTTCAACCTTGAGTTTATTCGAAGTACACAAACTTCACAGAGATAAACACCAGTGGTTTGCTTTGTAACTTGCTCATTAAGCCTTTAACTGTTACCAATTACAAATTAATGTTGGTTCTAATTGATTTGATGATGAACTTGGATTGCACACCTATTAAGTCTCAGGCCCTCTATGAGGCTCTGGGGAGTAAAATGAGGAGTGGGCTTACCTTGTACTGAGTGAGTGAGTGACGGAGGGAGGGAGGGACTGAGTGAGCCAGGGAGTGGGGGAGGGAAATTGGTGCTCCTACAACCGGTGGGCCTGCTAGAAGAGTGAAAGTGAGCTATGGTCAGTGCCCGCCGCCGAAGGTGTACTGAGGAGGGAGCCACTGATTCCAAGTGGAGATCTTGGCAGCTTGTTCCCCCCGCCCCACTCCAGAGGCTCGGAGGCTCAGCCTCGACAGTGCGGCACACAGCCCACCCCAGAGGTGGCCCTGGCAGAGCAGAGCCCAGCCCCTGCCATGAGGTCCTCGGGCCAGGCTTTCTGGCTGGAAACTGGGATGAAAGCAGCACTGGCAACAGAAGCATTACCTTGAAACTCTGAACCTTTTTCGAGCAGCCTCATTTCCTCAGCCTTAGGTAGCAGGACACCTTTGAAATATTTGAAAAATAAACAGGCGACCCACCTGTTCCGAGGAGCTTCACAAAGCCTCGCTCGGAGAGCCTTCCTGGAGACATCTCCCCACTGCTGAGGCTGGGCCTTTGTGGGGGTGAGCGCCTGTCTGGGCCCTTCTGTGTGTTTTCCGAAATGGGAAAGTCATGAAGGCTGTTGTTTCATCTGATTAAATAGGCGCCGGGTGTTTCTCGTATTTCGTGTGCTGAGGGCCCGTTTGTCTTGGTCAGAGGTTAAGGCTTGATGCCAGACAATGGGCAGAGAGAACCCAGACCAGGAAGGCTCTAGAAGGTCAGGAGCACACATGCATTGCACATCTACTATGCTCCAGACCCTGGATTACACACTGTATGCCCACTGCCTCTTTCGAGCTTCCCCCAGGCACAGTGGCAAATGTGCTGATTCCCATTTCCAACGGGGAAGCTGAGGCTCAGAGAGGCTGTGTAACCAGCCGGACACACGCAGGTCGCACAGCCTGTGAGTGGCGAAGCTGCCTTCACAGGCCTGTATGAGTTTTCTGCAACATCACGGGGCCTTCTCTTCCGGTGCTTTGGGCGTCTTACCTTTCCTATTTGACTGGGAGCTTTTAAACTTTGTTTTGTTAATCTCACCCCACTGTAAAAGAAAAAAAATACACTTTCCATCCCCACCCAGTACACACATATATCTGTAGAACTAAGAAGGAAATGTCACCAAGTGGTATTTACCCTGACTTAACGTGATGCACCCTGAAAATTTCTTTTCCAGTTTTTAATGTTAGCTGCAACCTCTGAAAGAATTTCACACGTCTGTAGCAGGGAACAGCCCGCAATCTGGAAACCTGTATTACTTATGTGCCCCACAGAAGTAGGCCCTGCCTCATCCTCTCTCGGTCTCGCCTGCTTGCGTGTGTCGGTGTTTAGGAAGGGCTTTCTTCCTAGGTTTCAGGCACTTGGCATGTATTGCTTCATTCAATCCTGACCGCAGCTGTGTGAAGTGGGTGCTCCCATCAGCCCCATTTCCTGGGTGAGGGAGGAGAGTTGCAGAGAGGGTACGGGGCTAGCTCAAGGTCTCACCAATAGTGTGCTGGAGCGGTGATTTGAACCCCGGCTGGCACTGTTCATCTGGATCTGGCATGCCGATATACCGAGGTGTGTGCTGACTGTAGTAATAAATGGTCCTTCCCGGGGACCTTCTCTTCCTAGGGTTTTCCAGACTGAGTGTACGTAGTGAAAGGGTATCCCCTAATCACCTGGTAACTCAGTCAGTGCCTCCATCCCAGGGCCTCTCAGCCTCAGCACTGTCGACCTTGTGGCTGGATAGTTCTGTTGCGGAGGGACTGTCCTTGCACGGTAGGATGTCCAGCAGCATCCCTGGCCTCTGCCCACTAGAAGCCAGATGCCAGTGGCACCGCAGACATTGCCAGCTGCTTCCTGTGTGCAAACTCACCCCTGACTGAGAACCACCACTGTAACGGATGAAAGCTTTGGAACTCCTAAAGACTGATGGAAGTTTTCCCACCTGCAAATTCAGTCCAAAGGAGTGGCAAAGATAGTCTTCGGTCAGGGGTGTAGCAGCAGGCAGAAGGCGTACTGCATGGCTTAAGCAGAAGGGTTAGCGAAGGGACCAATTAGAGACCTAAGGGTGGGTTCTAGGAATCCATGGGACGGGGAGCCTTTAGCCTTTACCACGCTGGGGAAAGGGTCAGGGGAGGGAATAGTGAGGGCTGGAGCTACTGAAAAGGGGCTGCTTGGAAGAACGCAGGAGCCTGGCCACTGCCGACCTATGGTGCGGGAGGGAGCCCCTGGAATCAGTAACCAGATCCCCCCTCCTTCCCTTATATCTGCTGTGCCTCCCACCTGCCAACCCAACAGGAAGCCAGGAACAGGGCACAGACGCCTGCTCTGGCCTGCTCTGTGCCCTGGGGGACTAACCTGATGTGCCAATGAGCTCCCTGGTCCTCTGGCAGTCTGCAGAGGTCAGCCTCTCAGGGGACAGAGCAGGACACAGAAGCATGAACTTGGAGAATCACCAGCGCAGGGTCAGTTTCACCTGAGCTCAGGTTAATGGCATTTGAGTCCCAGTGATTCATGGCACTTCCGAACTAATAATTACCAACTCCTAATTGTGTGGATGTGTATGTTATCCCAGAGAAACAAAAAATAAATCAAATTCATAAATAAGCTGCAACATAGCCCACTCCATTCTTGTCTCAGCTAGTCAGAATTTAGAGTTGTTTGTGGCTAGACACAATTTTAACTAATACTGCAGCATATCGGAGGGTCTGTATTCTAGTCTGGCTCTGCCTCCAGCTGGCTGTCAGAAGGTGGGCCACTGCGTGTAATTTAACCAGCGTCTTCTGTGTGACATCACCATGTGATAGCATAGGAAGGTGAACACGGCCAGACCAATATCTGCTCTTTAGGAGAACAGGTTAAGTAAAGAGAGGAACAGACACAGATCCATGACTTCTGTACAGGATGATAAAAGCTGTAATTGAGGCCCCATAAAGGGCTAGAACTAGAGATAAAGGAGCAATTAGTTTTGCTGGAGGCACTTAAGAGAAGCCACCAAAAAAAAAAAAAAAAAAAAAAACCTCACGAAAAAGTGGCAATGACTTCAACATGGGTCTCAGAAAAATGCCGGACAGACAGTAGAAAGAAACGTTCCAGGTGTGGGAAGGCAGGAAAGCATGAAATTGTTTAGTCTAAAGAACCACAAATATTTATGTGCCCCTGGAGCAGAGATGGGCAGACCGCAGCCTGCAGGCCACAGTGGCCCTCTGCCTGTCTGCACGGTCCTCCAGCTGAGAGGAGGTTTTACATTTTTAAGCAGTTGAAGAAATAACATCAAAAGAAAAAGATTTTGTGACACATGAAAATGGTATAAGATTTAAATTTTCGGTGACCATAAATAAGGGTTTATTGGGACACAGCTTCGCTCACTGATTTATGAATTGTCTGCGGCTGCTTCAGAGCTACCTGGGCCGAGCTGAGCAGTTCGCAACTGAGATGGATGGCCACAGCCTGAGACACTTACTCCCAGGCCTCTTGCAGGAAACACTGACGGAGTCAGAGCAGAGTCTGCAGACTAGAGCAGGGGTAAGCGGTGAGGGGCGGTGGGGCCTGCGGCCAGGAAGTCAGGGAGGGTCACGTCGTCCAAAGCTGCGGCACAATTGGGCTGGTCCCTTGGGCGATGAGAGGCGATCGGAAGTTTTCAACAAGAAGGGAGATGGGATCACGTTTTCATTTTACAAAGCTCTCTGATGGCTGTAGAAGGAAAATAGGGGATTCGGCCAGCCGTCTTGGAGAATCAGAAGATGACAAGGACCAGGGTAGGGTGCCCAGCCGATGGCCAGGGCACATGAGGCCCAGGGTGGCTGTGAATGTGGCCCAACAAAAAATAGTAAATTTACCTAAAATTTACCTAAAACGTTATGAGATTGTGTGTGTGTGTGTGTGTGTGTGTGTGTGTGTGAGAGAGAGAGAGAGAGAGAGAGAGAGAGAGAGATTAGGTGCCGCAGCGTATTTAGTGTGTGGCCCGAGGCAAGTCTTCTTCCTCCTCTCTAGCCCAGAGACACAGAAAGGTCAGAGCCCCCTGGTTTAGGCCAAAGCAGTGGAGACAGAAAAGACAGAGGAGGGGAGGTCTTCCACGGCCCACCCCGCTGGACTCATGACTAGTTAGATGTGGGAGTGAGAGGGGGTGAGGGAGGGAGATAGAGAGATCGGGGATGAATCTTAGGTTTCTGGCTTGAGTAAGTGAGTAAAAAAGGATTATATTAACCAGGATGGTCTCAGACAGAGGCAGATGGGGGATGAATTTTGCTTGGGACACATTGATCCTTGGGCAGTATTGGGATATCAGGGGTTGGGGACTATCTAATAGGCAATTGGCTATTCTGCCCATCTGTAGCTCAGAGAAGGATTAGAGATATGCAAGATTCAAAGCAAAATAGAGGCTCGGGCCACCAAACCCCTCTTAGACAGGAGTCCTCCCCAGGTATAGAGCATGAGAGGAGGGGCCGAAAGAGAGGGTTTGCAAAGTGGGTTCCTTGGAGGCCAAGGGGTTCTCCCAGCAGCCGTTTTGGCAGTGTCTGAGTGCGTGGGACTCCAGGTTTCCACCCCAGCTTCCACCAGAGCAGTTCCCCTTTGGCCTGCTTTGTGGAGCAGGCATTTGCCTGAGGGTATTAAAATGATAGGTTCCTGTACCTAACCATGGGAACCCCAGGAATTGGCCTTCCCTAAGGTTCCTTCCAGTGCTGGAAACTTGGAAGTGCGCAATCAGTCCTTCTGCCTCTAGGGTTATTTCCAGGCTTTCTCAGTGTTAATTGCTTTCTTGTGTTTTTGGGTTTGTTTTTTTCCCCAAGACTTCAAGGAATCAGAGTGAGAATAATCTTTCTTAAATGCTCCCAGGGATGAATGATCACAACTAAAATAGACTTCCCCAGTGGGGAGAACAGCACCCCTCGCTGTCACCCTCCTCACCTGAGAGGGAATGGCTCCACAGAGCCATTGGAAATTAAAAGAGATCCTGATGAAATATCTGAGACATGACAGATGCTCAGGAAATGGGACCTTGAAGCCTCCTGCCCCACCAGTGCCCTTGACTCTCTGTTGTGTGAGGAAACCATGTGCGGTCAGAGCGAGCTGGCGGCTCTGGCTCCTCCTGAGGGGCGTTCCCTTTGCCTGCCACTCTGCCCTGTAGACCATCATCTAGTGCCCATGCCTCCCTTCGGCCAAATCCTAGCCTGGCCCTGCTGTCCCTCTCACTGCCTCTCTTGTCAATTCAGTGCTGATGACCAGGAGATGGAAGATACTCTACAGTGAAAGCCACTGGCTCCTCGGCTTTCTGGAAGTCCTGGAAACTCAGTTGTCTGCAGAATGAAAAAGTTCAATCTTAGTTGAATGAACTTTTTCATTCTGCAGACAACGGTTTGCATTCTCTGAGATGCTTGAGGCTGTTTATAGTAACAAGCTGAAGCTTCTGTTTTTTACTTGAATAGGTTGTGTTCTTGCTTGTGACTGATTTGCAGTCTCTGACCAGAGCGGAAAGTGCCTCAGGCATCCCATGGTCCAAGCTCTGACTCTTTTGTCCTCTTGTGTGGGCCTGTTGAGCTGCCAAACTCTTGCCAGCCTCATTTCCAGGTTCTGGGCCTCCAGGATCCTTTGCACAAATTGCAGGGTTGTTGCTGCCTGGCTCAGGAGCCTGCAAAGGCAGGCTTCTGAATTCAATTAAGAGTGAGCCTGAGCCGCACAGTGAGTTTGAACACAAAACATGGCACTCCTCACCTCACCAGTGAGTAGGGCCCATTCCTTTTGCAGGAAATGAATTCAAAGCACATATCCTTCTAAACAGTGATCATTCATCCGCTTGGTCATCAGACTAGGATTGGAAACCTTCTCCGAACCTGGCTCTGCATCAGCCATAGGATACACGCATAGGAGCTCCCAGGACAAATTGGTGGAGTTCAATGGTCTGAATGCAGTCTTGAGAGGGTGTTAACTTCTCCCTGAGATGCAGAGACAGCCACAGAGAGCAGGTCATCTTTGAGTGAGGCCTTAACCAATGAGAGGTAGCCCAGAGAAGAGGAGCGAGGACGTTTCAGGGAGAGAGAACAGCATTGCCAAGGCACCTGGAACCAGTAACCCATGGCCACAGTGATTCCTGGAAACATCTTTCTTCCAGTCCTTTTCTCCAGCTGAGTTCCCGGAAGTCATATGTGAAGACGACTGCACAGTCCATTAATAATGGCAAAGCCCGTTCTAGACATTAGAACATTCTGCCCCAATGCTGCCTGCCATCTACCATGCTGGGGTCCTTCTCTTCTTTAGGAACTCCAGTAGCTATCAGTTTTGCTGTGTGGTTAAGCAAGAAGGCACACCAGCAGCATCCCACAGGACACTTCTTGCAACCTAACTTTGGTTGATAGTTCCTTTTTCCACTCTATTAAAAAAAAAAATTACCCAACACTGTACATAACCAGCTTCCCCTAAGGAACTTTGCATAATTTTCTTAACTATCGAGTCTTTCAACACCTGCATTCTAAGCAATGGTCATTACCAGAATGTGGAGTGATCTTTGAATGGTTTCCACAGCAATTTTTCGCTCTTCATTAGCTGGAGCAATGGATTCGACCCCGGAATGCACCAGAGCAAAGCACCCCGACGAAGCCTTTTTCACCAGCAGCTTTTATAGCATTCTGTTCATCTTTGACTCTTTCTTTTCATTGTCTTCCACATCATTTGTCCCAGCAATCTTCAGCACAGTGACTATCTGATGTTCATTTAGTTGTTTTTTGTCACCATCAGCAGTAGTAACATTCTGACTGCTCAGTGGTTTCTTGAATGTGTTTCTCAACTTGAATCTTGTCACCTTTTCCTTGTGAGAACATGACATCATCCTGGGTCACGATAACCTCTCCAACTTTTTGTGAGTCATGAAGTGAAACGTGTTAAAGATTTAGAGCCCAGATCCCGTGTCCAAGCCCCGTGCACCATCAGTAGCACCAGCTTTGCTGGTTCTTTCTGTGACGCCGGCACTCGGAGCTTGGACTGCTGGAACCGGAAAGCCAGCTTTTATCCTACTCAAAATGAAGCCACTGAGAGCATCTTCAGCAATTACAACCTAAGGCCTTTGGTCTTGGGCAATTTCAAGAGTGGGTACAGTGGACTGGACACTGTATCATAAGTATCCTGGAATTCTCATTTCTGAACTTTCGATGGATTATTCAACTTGGGAGACCTGCAATCCTAGTTGAATTGTGTGCCTTCCATTCCTAATTCACCATTTGGTGTTTTTCTGCCCTATGCTGTGAGGATACTCTTCAGGCCTTTGTGATTCCATCAGAAACGATGCGGCTGATTTCTCTGTCTCCATTTGCAGAAATTGCGGCAGAGTGAGCAGTCTCTCCAGGTCTGTCATGGGTTTCAGCTGCTTCCTGCAGTCACGGTTGCAGCATCAACAGGCAGCATCATACCTTCCTGATTTCCCCTGGGCCAGCACTTCTGCTAACTTTAAAGGAGGCCTTCCGTGGCCATCAAACCTTCCAGTACACAGCAGTGGTGGGACCGCCGCAGCCTCTTCATTTATGTGTTGGCAATATCCTGATCAAATCTGGTGTGATGGTTTCATATTTGTCCTTTAAGTCAACTGACACCTCATCTTCTGTTGGTGTGAGCCTTCCCGGTTCTGTTCTGCAATTAGCGTCCTCCCCACTGCTCTTCCTCACAGGAAGGGCTTCGGCATCTGCTAGAAGGTCTGTACCTGGAAGCATTAGGTCTTGGCCATCTGCATCAAATGTAATATCTTCAGTGTAAATATGAGTGAGATGAGAAGCTGTTGTGCTAGGCACTGGCTTTGTCTAGGCCTGTGAGTCAAGAAAGCATTTCTCCAGGCTGGTGACCACGCAGCAAGGCAGGCCCTCGGGGACAAGGTGTGAGGGACAGAGTACAGGACGCACATCCAACAAGTTTTCCAAGGGGAGAGTAGATCTCCATTTTTAAAAGATTATGCTCTGCCACATTTTAAAAGATGGGCCAGAGAGAGTGAATCAGTGAACAAAATCCAAGCAAAACAGATGCGTTTAGGGCCGGAGTGGCTTAGAAAGAACGTTCATATTGGAAGATTTTTTAAGGTTGAACGAATTGGATTTGGTGAAAGAGTAGGTGTGGGCGGAGATGAAGGGATGCTGCAGCCTGCAGGACAGCCAGGTGGTGGGGAAAGCAGATGATCAAGGTTAGGGCAGGGCCTCACCCTCGTGGGGGGGAGTCTGAATCCACTGGGATAAACGGAAGCCGCAGGGTCCACCACTCATGATTCCCAGAGCCTCGGAGGCAGGTCAGACCTCCCTGTCCTCTACTAACAAGTCCTTGTCTCCTGCCAGCCCAGCCCAGTAACTCATGCTGCAGGCTGGAGAGGCATTTGTATTGCCAGATTCTTCTAGCTAAATGTGTACCATGTGTCCCGCTAACCTTTACAACAGCGGGGAAATGTCTCGTAATTAACCAGAATATAAAGGATGAATGGAGCAGCCTGGCAGTCTCCTGTAGTCATTATCATGCAGAAGAGATGAATGTATCTAGCGAGATTTCCATCAACCAGTTAAAGCCACAACTCTTCTCTTGGGAGCCCTGACTTCGTTCATATACAGTACAAAAGCATGAATAAGTATGAGTTACAGTTTACATGTGAGTAAGGACAGGCGTGTGTACCCAAGTGCACAAGTGTGTCTCGTGGTTGTGCTTCCTGTGGACATGAACGTGTACGCATGGATGGGTACACGCACGTGCGTACGCGCATTCGGGAGGTGCCTCTCTGTGGGGCCAGGACGGTGGGGCCAGCCCCAGGCTCCATTTTCCCTCTGCTACATCAGTGGTTTCAGTGTCCTCTTTAGGGGCCGGCGCTCCAGTGGAACATTGTTGGCGCCCCGCTCCTCGCATGAATGAACGTCCAAACGGCGTGAACGAACACATCCCCGAAATTCTCTAGGTCCCTGCCATTCTGTTCTTCCTTCGGACGAGGCCTGTCCGTGGGGGCCTGTGGCGATCTGGAGGGAGAACAGGGAGACGTGCCCTTGTTCTCTGAGCCTTCACACTCCTTCTTCCCTGGTCCGTCCAGCTCGCTTTGCAATGAGCTCATCTTGTGGCTGATTTCCCGTGGTGCTCCATGTTCCGTGATCGCTTCCTACCCACTTAGTCACATGGTTTAAAAGATAAATTAACTACGTATTTTTACTCAGGGTGTGACCACTTCCCTGGAGTTACTCAGAAACGGAGGCTCCAGCACGTGGAGGGGTCCGTCTTGATGCCAATGTCCTTGGTGCTCAGAGCTTCCCTCCCAGCCTGGGACACTTTCCCGATCCACTCATCCGCAGTGGCAATGGTGTGGGCCCACTGTGGGCTCCATCTCCCCCAGCTTGGGCCTGGGCCAGCGAGGCCTGGACATGCATCTTTTAGAGATGTGTTGTTGGCATGAGGAACCCCTGCCCATAAAGTAAGCCCTGCATTCCCTAAGCTGACCTGTGATGCTCACAGACAACATGGCGGCACGACCCTCCAGACCCAGCTCACAGGAGGAAATGGTCACAAAGTTGATGTGTCATTAAGGAGCCCCCTGTAGCTTCAGCTCCTCTCCAGCGCCTTTATGTGGGAACTGGCAGGAAGGAAAGGAGGAGGAACAGGAATTACCTTATTTTGCTGTGTATAAGGTATAATTTTTGCCCAAATTTTTGAGGGAAAAATAGGCATGTGCATTAAACATGGGTAGTACTAATTCTGTATCTATATAAATGTTTTAATTCTTTTATTTATACTTATGCATTAAAAGTGTAACTGCAGAAAGCAATAATGATATCCATATGCAAAATAATACACTGAAATATGATCATCGGTTTTGTTTCTAAATATAAATAAATAAATAAATAACTGAATTAAAAAATTAAAATGACGGGCCTGCGAACCAGAGGATCGCGGTTCGATTCCCAGTCAGGGCACATGCCTGGGTTGCAGGCCAGTTCCCAGCAGGGGACACACAAGAGGCAACCGTACATTGATATTTCTCTCCCTCTCCCTCTCCCCTACCCCTCTAAAGACAAATAAAAAAAAAATCTTTAAAAAAAAAAATTAAAATGTAAGATTTTTTTTCTGAAAAGTTTGGGCCAAAACCACTGGTGCGTGTTATACATGGCAAAATACAGTACTTCCTGTTGGGTGATGTGATGACGTCACGTACTAAAAGTGGCCCGAGGCATGACAGGGGGAGGATGAGCCAGACAGGGGGGCACAGAAACTAGAAGGACTCTTTCTGGGGTTCTGAGAGGGAAGAAGAGCAGGAGCTTCTTCCTTAATGCAACCTTGAGAAGATAGGAAGTAGGGCTCCCTCTTAGCCACCCCGTCCTGTCCACCTGCACCTCACGGTCCCCTTTCAGCAGCCACGAGGGAACCCAAGCGGCCTTCACCCCTGGGAATGGCCTCCATGGTGCACTGGCCCCCTTCCCCATCCCTCTTCCGCGGTGGACACGGCACCTGGAAACAACGGGATTGGAAAGACTGACACCGGCTCCTTCTTGGCTAGGTGCCGTGGGCCATCTCCACAGACCTGACCTCCAACAGGCCATGCGGGGTGACAGAGGGCCCTCTCCTCACCCCTGCCCCAATGCTGGGGCGTCCGGGAGAAGAGCTCCAAGTGTTCTCACTGTGGTGGGAACACTCTCGTTCCCTTGGGATGATCAAATCGGAGGAAACGTTTCCCTGCCGCATTGTGTTAGCTGGGCTTGAATAATGCATGCTCCCCTACCAACACCCTCTGTTTCATAATGGGCCCGTGTTGGTGTTCATTGGAAATTTTCCTGCTGGATACACATGAAGAGTAGTGCACGTTTATAAAGCACATTTATAAAAAGGGTTTGAATGCACATTGGAAAGCAGTGACTCTGTGGTAGTAACTGAATTCTATCAAGTATTCAGCACAGACAGCAGTTGGTGGGGAACAAATCCTTGGGGAGCTTTCTGGTGCAGGCAGAGAGGGTTGGGGGGCTGGGAGATGGTTCCCTGGCGCACTGGTCACTGTGGGCTTTAGTTTCAGGGTTGGCATGTCACCTCCAGTGCAGGGCGAGTACTTGAGTGTTGGGGGCCTGAGCCAGGAAAGGGGAGGTGCTGGAGAAGGTTAACGGTGCCTCTGGGGTTGCTTTGGGAGCAGGTCACAAGAGAAGTTGCTGAGAGTGGCCTACAGCAAATCCCCTTAATCACTTTGAACCCTGACTGTGTTATCTATGAAATAGGTACGATAACTACTGGCCAAGGTCGTTGAGTGTAAGGACTGAATGACATGTTTATTGATATTGAGGGCCAACGGTGTACCAGGCACTGTTCTAGGCATTGAGGAGAGAGCAGTGAACAAAATAGACAAGAACCCCTGCTTTCACGGAGCTTGTGTTGCAGTGCGGGGTGACAAAAATCACTAAGTTAACGACAGAGTATGTTAGAAAGTTAGGGAGATCAAAGAGGGAAGGGGTAGGGAGAACTCGGGTTGGAGGTGTAGTTTTAAATGAAGTGGTCAGAGAAGGCCTCCATGAGGAAGCGGGGTTCACACAAACACTTCACGAGCCGTGAAGATTTCTGGGAGGAGAGCATCCTAGGGAGCTGGCCGGCTGGAGCAGGCACATGCCTGGTGTATCTCAGGGACAACGGGGAGGCTCGTGGCTGGAGGAGAATGATTGAGGTCATGGGCAGGGCAGATCGGGCTGTGCAGGCCATTTTAAAGACTTCGGCTTTTACTCTAGGACACATGGGTTGCCCCTGAAGGGTTCTGAGCGGAAATGTAATACAGTTTGACTTATGTTTTGAAAGGACCCCTTGGCTCTTGCAGTACAGATTATAACAGGGGCAAGGAGGGAAGATGGGAGGCCATGGCAACAAAGGAGAGGAGCCGTGCCGAGCTGGACTGGGGTGATGGACATGGACATTACATTTGAATGTACTGGAAGGATTCGCTGATGCAGCATGTGTGGGCAAGAGGGAAGATAGCAGTCAAAGACGCTGCTATAAATAAAGAACTTGGAAGGCACTCAGCCCAGGGCCTGGCACACGGGAAGTGCCTGGTCACAGGTGTTGCTACCACAATTGGGTACCAGTCTGAGTGGGGTGGGGTCACCCTGCAGGGGCCAGCTGGGAGATGCCACAGGGGTCCGGGACTGGAGAGATTCCCCAAACCAAATAACCAGAGACAGGATGAAGCCCTTGGAGTAGCCCAGCAGAGTGTTCTGGGGAACAGGGGTAATGAGACACAAGAAGGTTGATGGATTCAGAGGAATGGCCTTCGGAATTTTGGAGTTCTGGCTCTGGTGCCCTTGCTGTGTTATTTGACAAAGTCCTAAAGAGCTATAGACAGGACCTAGTGATTGAATCAAAACGCAGTTCAGCCCATCAGGCCCCCACTGAGCAAGACAGCATCCCCCAAAGGCCTCCAGGACTCAGCTTCTCCTGCTCACAATAAGTTGGCTGGTGGCGGCTGTGCTGATTGGCTCCACAGGTTCCTAATCTCCCTGGGACCAGCCCTGTCTTCTCCCAACAAAGGCAGAGATGCGAGGGGGCAAATCTAATCTGACAAGCACTTTTAAAGCACTGAGACTTGTGCAAGCCCTCCAAAATTCCACTGCCAAACCCAAAGGAAATAGATCCCACCTCTTTAATGGGAAGGAGTACAGTCACCTTGCAGAGGGTGTAGGTTCAGGGAGAGCAACAGTTTGGGGCCAGAATCCAATCTCACACACCTGGTCAGGGCTGCGGACTGAATCTGCAGGGGACCAGAAAGGCAGGGTCTCACATGTGGACGGGAGATCACCTGTCTGCCTCCCCAAGAGGACCAGCCTCTTTCTGAAGGTCTGAGAGCCTGCTGCACTTGAATGCTACCCTCGGTATATCCTCACCCAGAGGGGCTGCTGGCATTCACCCACCATGGAATGTTGCAAGCCAAGACAGGGAGCAATCTAAAGGGACCCTACCTGCAGTCACAGACAATAACTTAAACCTTTTTCCCTCTTACCTCCTCTCTAGTCAAGAAGCAGATTGAGTTGAAGTCTCGAGGTGTGAAGCTGATGCCCAGCAAAGATAACAATCAGAAGACATCTGTGTGTAAGTGTCTGCCTGCTGGCCCTTCCGCCGGGCCGCTTGTTTAAGGTCACACCCACCAGCGCTGTGACCATAGGGGAGCCAGATGATGCTGGAATGATTTCCCTTCAATCCTGCCCTCCTCTATCCCGGGCTCTGAGCAGGATGCACTGCCCTAGTGGCCAGTGAGCAGCCCAAGGTCCTGTCCTTGGCCTTCCCCAACTTCTCTTCCCCCCATTTCCCTCCTTTTTCCTCTTTTCCCCCCTCACTTCCCATTCTAACTACAGTCCAGGGAGTCATTACTGCTCCATTTCTCTCTTTATTTTTCCTTTTGAATCACTTCCACCTGCTAAGACGGTCCTTGTTCTGGCTCCTCCTCTAGGAGTCAGTAACCTCCCCTGGGATCTCAGAGGCTGCAGGGCCCCAATTCCAGCCCCCCAGGCGAGATTGGGAAGGGGAGAGAGGGCACTGCCGAGTGACCCCTACCAGGGTTCCTGGACCTGGCTGGGCCAACATGTACTGGAGGATGCGGATCCTGCCTCTCGAGCCAGTCGGGCAGGGCTGGGCTCTCTGCGTGGGCATGGGGATGATTATGTTAATGGAATATATTCCTGCTGGTGGTGTCTGAAAGATCTAGAAGGGGACAGCCAGTGCTTTAGGGGAACAGTCTGGAATGTCACCGAAACCGCTGATTGGAACCTATGCTGTGGGGCTTCTGGGCTGGGGCACAGGAAGGGGCTTGGGAAGGTTCTGGGCCACCCTGGAAGGCTGGTCTTGAAAGCAGAGGAGATTTTCTCCAAGAATCTCCCTGTTTTCATTCTGGAGGTGAGTGGGGGGCACCTTCCTTGGTTCCAAATGACTGGCCTTCAGGTTACTATTTCCTCCCTTTCCTTCCGTTGCCCTCCACGTCTCCCGTCCTTCCGTCTCTCCCTCCACATTCCCCTCCCTCCTTCTTCCTCCCCTTCTCTGTTTTCCCTCCTTCTCTGTTTCTCTCCTCCCTCCTTGCCCTTTGCTTTCATCTCACCTCCACGTGCTCACTTCTCTTGAGGTGCTGGAAGCATTTTCCAAGAGAGACAGAGCCCCTACCGGTGGTTCCAGAGCCCTGTGCTGTGTGTGGTGGGAGCGGGGCCAGGGGAGAGACCATTCAGTCCTGAAACCCCAGCAGAACTGAGCCTGGGTGTGGGATTGTCTCTGGTCTTCCGAGTCCTCCAGTCACCGCACCCCCGCGGCGCTGGATGGCAGAGGGCAGCCAGGGGGACCCACATCTGTGCTTGACTAGGGACCAGGGGAAGAAGCAGGGAGCAAGAAGAGCTGAAGGTTAGGCCAGGAGTCTGCGCAGAAGGCTCGAACCGAACCATGAGCCTGGCCCTCACAGGCTCACTCTTTCTGTGGCCAAGGAGACCAGATGAAGGGAGGCAGGCACGATCTCACTTCAGAGCTGGCCCTGGGGCCAGCCACAGGCAAACGTTAAGGAAATAGTCCCGATTTGGGAGGGCAAGTTTTTTATCCCAGTGTGTCTTCAGGTAAACCGTGTTACCCCAGGCACTGATGTCTCAGTGTCCACATGTGTGAAATGGGGATACAAGACCACACCCTCTCTTCCTTCCAAGGATGCTGTTGAATCTAAGATAGACCTTCCTGGCCTAGGCCCATGAACTTGCTAAAAGTTACATGTGATGCTGTGGGCGCATTCTGCGTGCGAGAGGGCCCGTGGTTTTCATTAGCTACTCAGAGGTGCCCAGAACTCCCTTAGAAAGATGAATAAGCCTTATTCTAATGAAACAATGCAAACATTCTTTGAAAAAGATGTATCTCTATAATAAGGCCCTGCTCTTTGTTCTGAGATTTTTCTCGGAGAGGGATGAGTGTGTGACGCAAGCCGCCCCCGAGGCAGGCGACCAAATGTCTGCAGGTGTCTGGACCTTTGTGCTCTGCCCCAGGTCCCTATGGATAGATGTCCTGAAGTTCAGAGGAGGGGAGTCCCACACTCACGTACCCTGAGCCCCACTCATCGCTCATCAGACAGCCCACGTGCACCATGGCCCCCCTGCCGCCGATCCGCTCTGACCACCCACATGTTCCTGCCTCCCTGCACTTTGGGTAGAAGGCATTGCCTTTCTGGGCATGTTTCAGCTTCTTCCTCACTATAAGGATCCTTCTGGGATGGGGGTGAGGTTCACCTTCCCTTCTCTTTCTTCCTTCTGTAGCCAATAGCAAATCAACGCTACAAACATAAGCAGCTTGTTTTAATGAGGCAGGGGAGGTTGGAATTAAAGAAAGAGAGGGGAAAAACCTCATACCTCCATAACTGAGGCAGTTAACTGCTCCCTGCAACTTAAGTTTTCTTGTTGCCTGAGCAGTCTTTCAGTGCGCATGGGGCTGCTGTCATCTGCTCGGTCCTCCCAGCAAGACAGGCACCATTCGGGTGTGAGTGGCTCACTGCTGGGCTCATAACCTCCAGGATGGGATCTGGGCCTTACTTCAGGCTGGCTGATTAAAGGGGAGGCAGCTGGTTTGCTCTGTAGGTCAGGAGCTGTGCTTCAGTAGGTGGGCTATGCTGTGGTCTCTTCATTCTGGTCCAGAAACATCTTCATCTGTTAGCCTTCTGCTCTGTCTGCTTACTGGGTGGTATCAATACTCAATCACATGGCAAAAAAAGGAGGCAGGACACTGCTGTCCATTGTTAACGTGCTACCAGATGTCTGTGTGGTTCCCACGTGGTGGTCTGCAAGGACTTTGGGATGGGTGTGGTTGGTGGGCAGGGTTGAGTAGGCAGGGCCTAAAGAAGGTGGGAGCTTAGCCAAGAAGTCCTCAGAAGGGATGGACCATGTGAGGTTTGCTGACCACCAGATGAACCACAAGTACAGATCAGAACTGGCCTCTTCATCTTCTTAGAACAGAGCCTTCTCTCTCCTTTCCACCCCCTTGGGGATCCTGGAGGCCTTAGTTATTGCCTTCCTGTTGCTTGCAAAATAGCAAGGCTCCAGGAGGCAGGAGGTTGCTCTGCTTTTGCAGACAGCACTTCCATCTTATCACCCCAGCCTGGAGTGTCCTGGACTGGTGAGAATGGGAATGTCGCTAAGTTTAGGATGTGAAAGTTTTGGAAGTAGAGGCTTGGCAAGCAAGGGGAGGTGAGAAGGGGATAAGATTCCAGTGGGAGTGACTGGATTTAACCTGGTGATGTGGAGCATTCGAGAAAGGAAAGCTGTCAAGAAGCTTTGTGCTCATTGCCACACGCCCAGAGGATACGAGGCTCCTGGCTTGAGCATGCAGTCTGTCCAAACCCCCGGGACCCTTGGCCATCCACACCCTGAGGTACCTGGAGATTTGAACGGGCTTCTACACCAGGCTTCTAACTGTGGGAATGAGCTTCAGACTCAGTGAGTCTGAAATGCAACTTGTCACAGGTCTCTTGGCTGGGGAGTCTCCCACTCGCTGTCCCCACTCTCTAGTCTTCCGTGAGCTCAGGCAGTTCTTGGCCACGTCCGTTCTCACTACTTCACGTCCATCCCTGCTGCCAGGCTCTCGTTCTTTACCTGGGCAATCACAAAGCTTCCTAATGCATTGTGCGTGAGCGACCAGATCTTCCCGCCACTCGGGACTCTTCAGTGCCCACCCCCCACCATCATTTTCAGGATCGGACCCGAACTCCTTAAAGTCTGACCTCTGAAATCTCACCTTTCACTCGTTCATGTCACTCATCACTCTCCCGCCTATTCCAGTCACACTGGGCAGCCCCAGTTCTGCTGCCATGGTTGCACCTCACTCCCCATGCTTGTCTGGCTGCCTGAACTGCCATTCCTCTGTCACTATGTATCCCAGTCCTACTCTCCGAAAGTCGATGTTCAATGCCACCTCCTCCGGGCAGCCTTCCGTGCTTCTCTCAGCAATAGGAGATGGGTCCTCCCTCTTAGTCTCCCTGTAGCTGCACCTTTCATCAGTTCCCCCATGTGGTTTCATGATTAGTTTCCATGTTTCACATCTTCACTCGACTGGGACTTCCTTGAGGACAGAGGTCATATATGACATCTGACATTGGCATTCCCCATGGTACATAAAATAGGGTCGTATACACAGTAGGTGCTCGATTAATGCCTTTTTTGTACTCATATGGGTGAGTAGGTGAGTGAGTAAGCGCGTGATGGAGCACGTTGCTCATATTGTGGGACATGGAGGGGGTGGGACAGAAATGGGCCAATTCAGGGAACGTTGTTCCGGACTTCCTGTCATCCCTGGTTTCAAGGGCAGCATGGGGACTGTGGGGCTGTCTGCCTGGCCCCAGCTCCTGGTCATCCCCACGGCCAAGAATCCAGAGGTGTGAGGGGGTTCCAGCCTCATGAGTATCCGCATCGCGGGAACAGTGAACTGGGTGGGGGTGGGGGGCAGAGGGTTTGCACTCTCCCCACTGGAAACAGGAGAAAATGACCTCTGTGTGTGTCCGCCGCCCCCAACCAAGCATTTCCTTTAGACCAGGTGACTGTGCACGTGGTTTTTGTAAACAGGACTCTGGTGTTGGCAAGTGTGAGAGCATCACACCACTGGCCAGGGCCCCTGCAGGTGCCATCTCTGCTCGGTGCCCTTGGCCGGAGACACCGGGTGGCAGGGGTGGGGGTGCTCTGGGTGCCGCTCACTCTGGCTGGAGGAGTGTCGGATGGGGAGAGGTTTCTCAGCAGAAGTATCTGTGTTTGAGCTCAAGTCCCTGCTTTGAACTTCAGACTACTGCTTTCTCTTACATTCTTTGCCGTTTCTGATCACACATCCACCTTTTATTTAACTTTCTTTGAGTCATTTCTCCATTTGGGGCTGAGGTTGGGTGGGGGTGGGGGGCTCATCTCATCTAGAGTCGCCACCCCAGGATCAGAAGCTCAGGGCGGGGAGGTCACTGGGGGCTGTGGACCCTCCACCTCTGGCCGCTGGTGTGGGACAAGGGAACAGGGTGGTTGCTGGTTTGGGGTGCCTGCCCCTGGACCTCCATGCTCTTGATGAATTTCACTTGGACTTTGCTCACAAAGGAATTTGTCAACAGCAGCTCCCCACCTTGCATACTCAGGAAACCCCCGCCCAGTGGACCCCAGCAACCTCACGCAGCCCCACCGGAACAGGGCCTCGTTCCGTCTCTGGGTCCACCTCCCCCTACAAGACAGTGCCCCGGCCGGTGCCTTCCTGTGGTTATCCATCTCTGTGTGTGCTGTTTTTTGCCTTGTAGTAACTCAGATTGGTGTGTCCCAAGGGCATAATATGTGTCCAGACCCTGGCATACCTGAAAGGGGCAAAAGACTAGGCTCGGATTTCAGGTAAGATCTGTTTGAGAACTTTCTGCTCGCAAGAAGGGTGGGACAGACAGTGGGGTGTAGGGGGGCGTGGGGAAGAGCGGGGCTGGCTGACCTCCCTGGAGGTGGAATACGGAGGATGGTGTGGCTGCAGGAACAGACACTTTCTGGAGAAGAGCTGTGGCCTTTGACGGTCTTTCCTGTTGCAGTTCTGGGGATACCACTATGACTCAAGGGGAAGGGGAGAGCTGTAGACTGCCAGCGTCACCCCACAAACCTGCACCTAGGGTTCAGAGGACTGCTGTCATCAGTAGTGACGTGCCAGCAGGCAGCTCGTGTCTCTGATAATCTGGGAGACCCTAGGTCCCTAAAATGGTGCATTTTGCAAAGTTTCTATCAAGGCATCTTCCTACAGTTCTCCGTTTTTATTAAAGTTTTGTGTATCATCCACCCCCTCTTAGCTGTTCCCATGGATATTTAGAAGATAGCTGTTTTACTTATAGTCCTACCTTTTAATTTAATCCACAAACCATTCAATGGTCAAGAAATGAAGGTTTTTAAGTGATACAATTGTAGCAATTATGGGCCAGAGGAGAAATAAGGTTGGCGTGATACTTCTTTGTGGAGCCAGGAAGCACTCGGGGTGGGCCTGGAAGGCCCAGGGATTGAGCTCACAGGCTTACCTTGTCTCTCAGGTTAGGATCCAGCGTCCAGTTCACCTGCAACGAGGGCTATGACCTGCAAGGATCCAAGCGGATCACCTGTATGAAAGTGAGCGACATGTTTGCAGCCTGGAGCGACCACAGGCCGGTCTGCCGAGGTGAGGGTGCCCTGGGAAAGGGGGGCTGGCCAGAAAGCTAGGCTGGGCGTGAAAGACAGAGCCCAGCTCCTAGCCCCTGAGGTCGGGGCTCCCACCCAGACTGGCTGGCCCGACCCTCGCTGCTCCCCAGGCCTCCCATGCCGCACTCATTTACTAACTCACATTTATTTAGCACCTCTCTGTGTCAGCGTGTCCACAAGGACGAGGACATCCAGAAACAGGGAAGAGAACATGGGCCCTGCCCTGCACGAGTCCTTCAGTCTACTGGAGCCATAGATGGAGCGGGTCTCTAGCTCATTGCACAGGTGTTACACCTACACCTAGATAGGAAGGGGAATCACCTTTGATCCCTCCTTTATAATACACAGCATCCGGAACCCTGGATCTCAATGCCCCTTTTTTCTCATATTTGGCAACAAACAGACCTGCACTTCTGAAGATGCTCTCTGCTAAGCAGAAGTATGTGGACTGTGGTCTCAAAGGCTCCTCTGTTCTAACTCTGTACCTGGGCACCTTGTTCCCAGGGCCATGCCACTCATGTTCCCAAATAACACATGCACTGAGGTTGAGCTGGCCGAGCCCTCAACCGCCTACCCCAAATAATCTTAAAGTAGCAGACCTGAGTGCATTCCACTGTGAGGACAGACAGCAGTGCTTCCGCAGTAGGGAAGCCCCTGGCCCCGCCCCGCAGGGCGCCACCAGACAGCTGTTCATTCCCCACAGCTGTGTGCCTCTCTCTTCTTCGTCCGTGTGTGCACATGACCAGGACTCAGTCTCGGTGCAAGAGTAAGCACGCGCTCCAGAGTTTGTAAACAAAGCCAACGACCGCTCTTTTGAGCTCCTGTTTGGAAGTTACATTCCGATTCTTCTGGTTTAAGAAGGAGAATCAGATGCTCGTTTGCCTCTCTGCAGGCACATGCATCTTGGCGAACTGCATGCAGAGAAGGATCCAGGAAAAGGAACTCCAATCATGGCCACACAGAGGAAGGGACGAGGTCGGAGCTGAGACCCACTCCCTTTTTTCAGTGTGCTGATCAGTAATCTGGAAGAGGGTCCTGAGCAGTTTTCAAAGGAGCTTTAGATGTATTCATTCTCACTTAACTTCGAGGTGGCTGTGATCCACAATTAATAATGTACTTTGAGTCCCCACTAATTTTAGCTCTGTTATTTCAAAGGTTCCACTTAGCTAATATTTTTTAAAGATCAAACAAAAGAAGAGTTCTTGGGTAGAACTCTTAGCTTTGCCACCAGCTGGCCATGGGCAATTTGGCAAATCACGACTTTGCCCTGGGCTTCTTTTTCTTACCTGTAAAGGTACAAGGGTGCCCACCTACCCCATCTTGCGTAAATGTGAAGGCCAGATGGAGCTGTGGATATGGTAACACTTCACAAATTGGAAAGTGCTAGACAAGAAAACAAATATTCTCAGGCTAGATTATAAACTATGTAGGGCAAGGACTTATGTTTTGTTCACATAAGTGGTTTGTGGCCTGACACCTAGTAGGTGTTCAGCAATATGTCTTGAATGAATGACTGAATGAATGAATGGTTGAATAGCACACCCCTCCTATTCCAGGAAGCCACAAACCAGCTGTGTAGAGAGGCACAGAATTATCACATCTGAAGACCAAGGGACCCTGTACTAATCTGTTGTTTTCACATTCCTTTTGAGGAGCCATAAAAATGATACCTTTAGGCAGTAGTGAGATCTGACCTCTCACCAAGATCTTTTCATTCCTGGAAGGGAGGTGGTTCTGTCAATAACAGTGACTGCTTACACGAACTTGCTCAGGCTGGGGAAGGGCTGCTGTTTCGGAAGTTCACAATTGAGGACTGTGCTCACCTTTGCCTCCAGATGTGCTCTGTGCCCCATTGAAGTCCCCCTGATGATTTCAACCCAGTGGACTCCGAATTCCCCACCACACTGTTAACTACACATTGGGCTAAGCTTTTTCACATCCATTCTCATTTTATCCTCGGCCACTATGAGGCTGGGAAAAATCATGGAAAACAGAGCCAGGCAGAATTGGGTTCGAATGCAACCACCACCACTTTTTAAGCTGTTCTTGGGCCAACTCTCTGAAGCTCTTGTGCCCTGCTAAAAGGCAGATTATGGAGCATTACTTCGTGACCTTACAGCAAGGACTAGATGAAGCAGTAGGCCATTTAGAAACACCCCAGTGTGTGGGGGGGGTGGTGCTCAGTGCACACAGGCACAGTGGGAACCGCTCAGCATTGCCGGGCTATAGCTCCCCCAAGCCTGGGGGCCCACCACAGCCTCTAGCAGCCGCAGGTTCTCGTCCAAGCCTGCCCCTCGCTGTCTGCTCAGTCACTGCAGCTGCACAGGTTGGGAGGCGCGGGGGCTTTGATGAAGATCACAACTCAGTCCCCTCTTAGTTTGCTGGCCCTGGGCGGGCTCCTTCATCTCTTTTTAGCCACAGGCCCTCATGGTGCACTGGGAAAACAAAACCTCCCCTGCTTAGTGATGGCACATTTAAATAAGTCCTGTCACAGACAGCTACCGACCAGCCCGGCACGGACTGCAGTGGAGAGGGGATTCTCAGCACAGACGGGCTCACCTTCCTGCCGCCCTCCCCCGCTTCTCCTCTCCCATAGGTCGTTGGGAGGGAGGCAGAGAGAAGGCAAAGGCTCCTGGGTTTGAACTTGGACCATCTGTCCTGGACAACCATGAAGGCCAAGGGCTGAGACATATATATTTGATCGAAGGATCCTTTCGTTTGGGCAGTGTTGAAAGGTTTTCTTTGAAAATCCCTTGCTTGGAGTTGAAGTGAACCTCACTTTAAGAAGAAAAAGGGACAAAACTCTTTGAATTCCAGGACAGCTCCCCTAATAAGCAGGTGACCCAAAGACCACGTTCTGAAAAGCATTCACTGCCATGCACATAGTGGTCTTATTTTTCCTCTAATGCATTTAAATTATGATTTGATTTTCAATATTCATTTTTCCACACAGTTAATTATACTAAAACATGAGGCCTGGAAAATAATAGGTTCTCCACAAATGTTTCCAGACGACCTGAATGAATCAGTGATTGAAATGAATCAACACTATGGCACTGTGCCCTCATTTCGGAATCTGAAACCAGGGCCTTTCACGGGACTTTTTTTTGTTTCCCTTCCACCCGAAGAAATCAGCCTCTAATTTGACTCCTAGAAAATTTTGATCATCTGAAGGGGCTCGAGGCAGCTGAAGCACTGTTCTACAAATTCTATTCCACCCCAGATAGAGGCAGAACAGCGGTGGAATATAGGGCTTGTAGCACTGACTTTGTACGTGGAGCCTAATATTTGAAAATAGGCTTTCACAGAAGCCCAATACATAAAAGAGACGAAGTGGAAGGTCTCTCCCTGAAAGAGGGGCGGGGGCTTGGAGTTTTCCCCTCCTCACCCTCTCTGCAGCCCTGAGCCACCCCTGAGGAACCCCTGAGGCTCCCGGGAACACTGTTTATAAACCACTGATAGAGTAAGAGGACCAAAGTGACAACCAGGAAACCTGGGTTCCTGTGACCACAAATTGGGGTTGACAGAGAATAGGGACTGTGTCCCAGCCCCGATGAGATACTGACAGATACTGAGTCACAGAATAGATAATCAACAACACATTAATCAACAAATTAATTTTATTCCTTTGTGGAGGAACACACTATTTCCTATATAAATATATATGTATATATATTTATTTATACATATTACATATATGCATATTTATATGAGACCTGTCCAGAAAAAGTCCAGCCATTGTCAATATAATGAGAATGATTTGCATGACGTCGATGTAACCTGGCAGCCAAAGAGAGTGGACTGGAATGCACACGTGTGAACAATGACGACTTCACTGTACTAGTCAGTGGGGGCAGTAGATGCCATTGAGTGAGCATGTGTCCTGTGTGGCTGTCACATTCAAAATGACTGAGTGAGTAGAGCAACGAATCTGCATCCAATTGTGCATCAAGCTTGGACATTCCTCCGGCAAAGCTATTCGAATGATTCGGAAGGCCACAGCTATGGGCAGCTTGTGATTGGCAGCTTCATCACAATGCACCTGCTCAGGTATCATGTCTCATGTAGAGTATTTTGGCAAAACATCAAATCACTCACATGACTCAGCCCCCGCTGCAGCCCAGATTTGGCCCCCTGCGACTTCTGGCTTTTCCCAAGATTAAAATCACCTTTGCAAGGAAAGAGATTTCAGAGCTTCAGTGAGATTCAGGACAATACGAGGGGGCAGGTGATGGCCATTGGGAGAATTGTGTGAGGTCCTGAGGTACCTACTTTGAAGGGGACTGAGGTGTCATTGTCCTGTGTACAATGTTTCTTGTATCTCCTTTAATAAATGTCTCTCCTTGTCATAGTACATGGCTGGATACTTTCTGGACAGGCCTCATATCTGTTTAGAATAAAGGCCTTTTTCGTGGCTAGGACACCAGACTCAGGACTCAGAAACCTAAGCTCAAGTTCCAACCTTGCTATTAACATACCAGTATAGCACAGGAAAAATTACTGAAATGTTCAGAATCTTCTCCATCATTCTCATACAATGGGAGTGAAATGTGGAAAATAGGGCACAAACCAGCAAAATTAAAGGCCATGACACAAATTACAGGTGACTATGGCCCTTGGCGGACTTCACTGGATCCGCTTCCTGGGCCACTCCTTATACACTGATCTTTAGAGTTTTGTCTGTCCTCACTGCCTCCCCTCCCCCACCCTCCCCCACTCTTACACCCACCTCCTCTCTCTCCTCCGTAGTTACCCTCTCACGTGACTCACCGACGGTGCTAGAGTACACGCCCCATTGTTCCCTCATCCCTTACCTACATGTATGTAGATACTGATGATAAAGCTCACATTTATTGAGCTATTTATACTTGTATAAAGCATTGCACTAGGCATTTTTCATAAGTTCTTTATAAGAAAGTGCCATTATCCATATTTTACATTTATCTCTGGCTTGGTATGGCCAGCCAACCTGCCTAAGGGCGCAGAGCTGACCGGCTGAGCTGGAATTGAAACCCTGACTCCAAATGCTCTACCACATACTTCTCGGAAATTGCTCCTGCACGTCCTTTAGAGTCAATATACTCAATGGAACCGCGTAGAACAGCTTTCCCACACTTTTATTTTGACTTAAAATTGTAAACTCATAGACACTTTGCAGGAAGTGTGCAAAGAACTCCTGTATACTTTGTGCCCAGATCTAAACAACTACTTTTAAGGAGTTAAGAGCCAAGTAGGAAGCTGAGTGGCAAATGGTTGAAGTTTTCCTTGTAAGGAATTGTCGAGGAAACTGGACGAAGACAAGGGAAAGGACTAATTTGGGCCGAAGCTCCAATGACAATGGCAAACGGTGAACCTGTGGTGGTGCCATGGTCTCCAGGCAGCACCTTGACACCCAGGATTAAGAGTAGAGAAGGGAGATGGTAGAATTAATCACAGGCAGATCTGAGAGCATTGAGGGAGCCATTGGTGAGGGTGCTGAGGTCCAGACTAGCGAAAGAAGATGGGTCAATGGAGCATTGACAGAGGAGTAGATGGGAGGGAGGGAGAAGGCTGGAGGGGCCTCTGATTTAGGAGAGCACGTACATCAAGATCAAGTCGCTCTGCTGGGCGCACAGGTGGCAGGAGAAGGAATGGGATGATGGAGCTTCAGATCTCACAGATGGACTCTCATGGGGACCAGAACAACAAATCCAGGGTATGGCCATGGACGTGGTTGACTTTGGGCAAAGGCACCAGAGCTCATGAGGAGTGAGGCTGGGCTCTAAAAGGCAGAGGAACCGGAGGGAAGAAGATGAGCATGTAAGTGGACAGGATTGCGGAGTGGGGGATGAGAGTGTGTGCCTGCCAGACGTCATCTGTTCCCTTCACAAAGACTGAAGCAAGGTCACCAACTGACGACAGTAAGGGGGGTGAGGGGAGGGCAAGAGTTCTGAGGGGCATGTAGGAGGCATGAAAGGATCTTTGTGTAGAGCAGGAGGATGAGCTTAGTAGTTACTGGGCAATATCCAGGATTTTTTCTGAGGTGAGTAATCATGAATTCACAGTGATATCAGTCTTTCACTCATGTGATTTTTTTCTCCAGAAAGGCTCAACTATTTGAGGTTAATTCTAGAAAATGTAGGTGGAGAGGTTCATTCACAGCTGTCTTCCAGGCAACTGATTAAAGGAAAAGGGAGCAAGGAACTTGGGTGGATTTGCAAGCAAACGATCATGGGTGGACCTTGGGCTCTAAGTTGGGTAAGGACAGAAGAGAAAACAGGGTAGAGAGAAAATGTTGGTGCCAGTGGAATGAGCCCCAGATAAAGGCCAATGGAGAGTTCCTCCAGGGGTTCAGCAAATGTCTGTGGGCAGCACACAGGAGGGTGGGAGAAAGCTACAGAGGGCTGCAGGAGAAGCAGTGGACTGGAGAGGGGGAGACAGGCTTCTATCCATGCAGGAGTTGGAGCAGGAGGTGATGGAAGATGTTGCAGATCCAAGTCAGGTTTGTTTGCCTTGGAATTGGTGGTGAGGATGTGGTTCCAGAAGACTGACAAGGATGCGGAGGCAGGTCAGTAGTAGGAGCAGCACGAGAGGGCAGCAAGGAATAGTGCTCGAATCAGATTAGGGGAGGAGCTAGAAGGCCAAAGCATTTGTATCTGAAGCAATTTCCTTTTTGGTGCCAAGTTGTTTCAGTGCCAGAACTGGCTGTGGGTCCAGATGCTGTCCCGCTACGGTCCCTGGAATACTGATCCTGTTACGTGGAATAGTGATGTCCAGAGGATGAGAGGGAGTAGCTGCAGAGCTTTTGCATGAGAAGTCCCAGGGAAGTCTCCTGACGGTTATCCAGCAGAAAGTCTCATGAGAAAAGGCAAAAAGAGAAACATAAACATGTGTTTATTTATGTATTCAGAACTTGTCTGAGCATCTACCGTTTTGCCAGCCCATGTGGGGTGCAGCCATGGACTCTCCATCTGTTGATGGGCTCCCAGGGGCTGGCTGTTCAGGAGGAAGTCTGTCTGTCCACGGACCCCCTGACCTTACTGAGGCAGCAGAGGGAAAAAGGAGCTGATGCTCTATTCAGAACCTATTTCAAGGTGGTCCATGCTAAATATCTGCAGATTGTAATATTTTAATTAATTCCTTCTAAGCTCTTAAAGTGGTAAATGCCTTTTTGACCTGCTCCCTCTAATTACCTTCAGCATATTTCAACAGATTGCAAATACCATCTAATTTTTGGAAACAAGCACAGGATAAATTGAGCCTGAAGCTGAGGGCTTTTAAAGCAGCACAGCCTGGCTTCCCAGATGAGGGGTAAGAGGGTGCTGGTGGAGGTTTGCAAGGGTTCCCTGCAGGGCTAGGGTTCCAAATCCACGGGTCCTCCTAGCAGAGGTGGGCTGAGATCATGGCCTTGCTTTTGATGATCTTACTCTCACTTGCTTAGTGATGTCATAGCCTCAAGTGTGGTCACAGGAAGGAAAATCCTATTTAAAGAGACTTCAGGAAAGGTAGAAAAAAGCTCTTGGACCTTGAGAGAAATCCGGGACCTAGTGAAATGGAATGAGCATGGCATCGGAGTCCGACAGTCTGAGCTCCCCTTTGCTGGATGCAGGCCGTGCCCCATGCCCAGGGTGAGCCTTCACCCCTGTTACCCCACATAACGGCCTCCTTGCCGTGCCTCAGGGGGCAGTATCACGGCCCCCTTTTACAGGTGAACAACAGAATCAGAGAGCTTTTCTGATTCAACCTGGCTTAAACAAGCAGCAAGTCTATTTAAAACCCAGGAGGCTACGTTGGTAAACCCCACAGCCTGCACTCTCCTCACGCTGGCCACTGCCTTCAGGCCCTGTTGTATCAAGCACAACCTATGAATCGAAGAGTTTCTCAGCAGAGAATCACAGAAGCAACTGGGCGCACACAAGGGGAGCAGAGGAAAGGGCTCCCCTAGGGCTCTGTTCAAACTTGCTTCACCTGACATCTGAGCTCAGGGTGAGGGGGAAGATCCCTTAGGTGCAGCTGGGCAAGCCACCAAGAACATCCTCAGTAAAGGTGATGAGCTAGAATAGAAGAAGGAGCAAATCTGACCCAGCGGCTTCTGGCAAATAACCCTCAGACAGCACTGGCTCTGCCGGATTCCGTCTTCTACCTGTTTCCTCCACTGGCCGCTGGCCCTTCAGGGAGGAGGGCTGTATCTTCGACATTTTTTTCCCTCCCCACTCTCTGCCTGGCCCGCAATAGGCACTCAGTAAACGTTGGAATGAGTGAGTGCAGGAATGAGCGCCTGAAATGAGACGAGATGAATTATGTCTGAGAGCGGCAGAAACTGCTTGCCAGCGGCTCGCAGGAAGGGTTTATCAGGGCCCCATCCTCCCCCCACCCCCCGCCCCCCAACAGGAGCTCCAGGATACTTCGCCCTGTCACAGGAAACCAGGCTTGACACTACTTTCATTTTATATACTTAGGCTCGTTGCCTTGGCTCACTATTTCTTTACTCTTAGGCTCTTTGCCTACAATTAGGATAAATTGCCGTGCAGACAGCCACAGAACAGGGTCCTAGAACTCTTTTTAATAAAATCGCCGAGCGCTAACATTGAAGAATGAAGTGGCTAGAGCTAAAGAACATGTTTTTAAAGAAGGCAAACACCTAGGTACAATGTAGTACCTTAACTGTTATCAATCACTCCTTAATCTAATTAGTTTAGAAGCTATTTTAAAGAGCTTAATTAGATTAAGCTGTGATTGATAACACTTTATATCTACTTGAGAAGAGCACTTCTGATTCACCTTGAATCTTTATGCTTCCTGTCAAAAGCCAGTTTTGGGCAAGTGCTGAGTGTGGGGAGGGAATCGGAAAGTCCGTGACTGGCACTGAGATCACTCGGGTGCCTGGTCCTGGGCTGAGCTGGGGTCTTGGCAGGGCACAGATGGTCAAGACCTAATGAGGTAGCCTTGACAAGGACATCCTGAGATTCTACTTCAGGAGGCCTGAGAGCAAATGGGGATGCACAGACAGGTCAGCAGAGCAAGGAGTGGGCACCTCAGCAGGCCCACAGGTGTCTGGTGCCCATCTGGACTGAGGTCAACATGAGGAGTGCTAGGCCACACCCTCTTGGTGGATTTGCTGATCACAGTGAGGAGGGGAGGAGGTAGAGGGGCTTGCTTAACTTCACCCTGGAAGTTCGTCATTGTGCACAGAGCAGGAGGCTGGGCGGGGCACACGGGGCCTGCGCCTACCCCAGTGCCCAGACGCTGTGACTTCCCCTTGAACCTGCTGAGAACTATGAGGGAAGAAGGCAGAAGGTTACGTCTGGGTTGAGACTGCGCAGACTTCAGTCTCTCCTGGGCTGGGGGAGAGAGGTGGGGATGGGAACGGGACCTGGTCTAAACTACACTTTCGTCTTCTCTCTGCAGCCCGCATGTGTGATGCCCACCTTCGGGGCCCCTCGGGCATCATCACTTCCCCCAATTTCCCTATTCAATACGACAACAACGCGCACTGCGTGTGGGTCATCACGGCGCTCAACCCCGCCAAGGTAGGGCTCTTGGGGAGCATGGGGGGTGTCCTGTGGGCAGGGCTGCCTTGGGGACAGTTGGTCTGCAAGGGTTTCAAACCTGGAACTTGGTTGTGGTAGCTTGGTAGGCAATTCTTTAAAATTGTTTTCATTAAACGTCAAATAGATAAAAAGCGTATTTGTAAAATATGAGGTATAAAAACATCAATATGATAGACGCCTGCATAGCTGAATCGGTTACCATAGTGATGTGTGTCTGTCACCAGTTCCTTCCCATTCCGTCCCTCAGGTGAGCGCTACCTTGATCGTGTGCTTATCATTCCTCTTTTCTTTATGGTTTACAAGTAAACATGGATCCTTAAAAATACATTGTTTAGTAAGTCAACGTGTGAATTTCATGTAAATGTAATCACGTTGTGTGTATTCTTAATCAACTTCACTCAAGGTTATGTTCCTAAGATTTATCTGTTCTGTGTGTTTGGCACCACTATATACCGTTTCATGTGTTATTTTCACATTTAGTTATTGTGTGTGTATGTGTGTGTCTGTGTGTGTGTGACATGCCCTTTGTTTTTTTCATAAATTTTACAAGTATCTTGCCAAGATCTACAGAATAACCTATAACCTGCTGGAATCTTTAATTATACCAGAACTACAGGACAACTGGAGAACAGTGTATCTGGAACACTGAGTCTTCCAGTCCATGAACATGGTATATCTTTCTACTGACTTAGGGCTTCTTTTAATAGCTTTCAATAAGCTTTTAGAGTTTTCCATTACAGATCTTGTACATTTCTTAGTATAGTTACTCCTAGATATCTTATATTTGTTGTTGCTCTTATAAAGCATATCTTTTAAATTTTTATTTTCTACCTACTTCTTGCTGGTGTTTAGAAATGCAACTATTTTTTATTCTTTGATTTTTGTGTATAGCAACTCTCTTGTAATAATTTATCTCTGAATTATTTGAACTTTTCTACATAAGACTGTCATCTTCCAAAATGGTGGTTTTTCTTTCTTTCCAATCCTTATACTTTCTCTTCATTCTTGTTCTTGCCCCAATGTTCTAGCTTAATCCTTGAATATCATATCAAGCCACAGTGATGATGGTGAGCCCTCTTGTCCTTGTTTGATGTTAAGTAGAACATTTTCACTTCATCATTATGATGTTGCTGAAGCTTTTTTTTGTTTGTCTCTTTCTAATCTTAGTTTGCTAGGAACTTTCATTGTGAACAGATGCTGAGTTTTATCAAGCACCTTTCTATTTCGATACAGTCATAGGATTTGCTCCTACATTTTGTTAGTGTGCTGAAGTACATACATTAGTTGATTTCCTAATGTTAAACCAATGTCACATTCCTGGTATAAACCCAGCTTGGTCATTTAGTATTACCATTTTTATACATGGATTTGCCATGTATAAAATAGATTTGCCAGTATTTTACTTAGTCATTTGCTTCTATTTTGTTAGTGAGATTGGCCTTTTCTTTCATAAAATTCTTGTCAGATATTTTTGCCAAGATATTGCTAACCTCATAAAATGATGTGGCGAGTGTTGCCTCCCTATGCATTTATTCTGTGGAGTTATAAGTGAAAGGCTGGAATACCTTTCACTTTGAAAGTTTTGTGGAACTGTTTAGCAAAACCATGTGGGTCTGCTATTCCTTTGTTGGAAGATTTTAAACTATAGATGTAATCTTTTTATGACTAAAGGATGATTTAGATTATCAGCTATTTTCTTTTTTTTTTTTTTTAAGAAACATTGTATTTATTTCTTTTTAGAGAGGGAAAGAGAAGGAGAAAGAGACGGAGAGAAACATCAATGTGTGGCTGCCTCTCACACGCCCCCCACTAGGGACCTGGCCCGCAACCCAGGCATGTGCCCTGACCGGGAATCAAACCAGCAACCTTTTGGTTTGCAGGCCAGCAGTGCTCAATCCACTGAGCCACGCCAGCCAGGGCTCAGTTATTTTCTTGAGGTCATTTTATTAATTTTTCAAATTTACTGAGTGTAAAGTTGTGCATACTAATTTTATTAGATATTTTATTCCCTTTTTCACTTCTTACTTTGTATCTTGTTTAGCAAAATTGCCATAGGTTTTACACTTTTCTAGTCTTTATGAAGAACCAATTTTGATCTTCTTAATACTTCTTTTGATATATTTATTTTCTATTTCATCAGTTTATGCTCATCTTTATTTTCTTCTTTCTATTTTATTTGGATTTATGATGTTACTTTTTCTACCATCTTAATTTTGATGCATAATTTATTATTTTTCAATCTTATTTAAGCATTTAATGCTGTAAGTGCCTCTCTAGGAACTATTATGACTATATTCCCATGGGCTTTTTAATATGTAGTCTATCTGTTATAGTTTAGTTTTAAATATTATCCAACTTCCATTATTCTTTCATCTTTCAACCACAACTTTAGAAGTATTTTTTAATGTTCAAACAAAGGATTTTTTCTAGCTGCCTTTTTGTTATTGGTTCTAAAGCTTGTGGTCCGAGAGCATTGTATGTATTTGAATCATTTGAAATTTGTTGAGACTTTCTTTTTGGACCAGAAATGGTCATTTTTCACAAATACTCTACATGTGCTTGAAAAAGTAATGTGTATTTTGTAGTTTTTATGTTCCATTACATCAAGCTCCAATCTTCCATATCTGCATTGATTTTGTCTTCTTGATCAGTCAGTTGCAGAGAGAGGCATATTAAACCCTCCCACTCTGACAGTGGTTTTGTCTATTTTTCCTTGAAGTTCTCTTGATTTTTGCTTTATATATTTTGGGACCATGTTATTAGAGCATGCAAATTGGGAATTATATATCTTGCTGGTGAGTTGAAATTTTTAAAAAATAATTATGTAATGACTCTCTTTATCTGTAGTGATGTCTCGATCTGGAAGCTTTTCCTGGCTGTTACGTCAGCACTCTTTTCGTTTTTGTTTAATGAGTCTTTTTCTCTTGCTTTCAGTTATTCTGCTCCCCAGTGCTGTGTGCGTATCTTGTGTGTAGCCGGGCTTTAAAACCCATCCCCACAATCTGTCTTGTAACTGGAGAACTTAGACCATTAAAACTGTGCGATGATTTCTGTTCTTTTACGCTGAAATGCTCATCTGCACACTTAATAAAGTCTAATGTAAATAGTGATTTATGTCCCTCCTGAAAAATCAGAGGTCTTAGAACATGTTTGCTCACAAGTTTGCTCACCGTGATTGCAACTGTTTAATCAAACCAGTGTCCATTTAGATTTACTGACATATTTCCTGCTGCTTTGTTTACTGTTCGCTCTTACATAATCAGTTCTTCTCTTCTAAACCACTTTCTATCCAAAATACAGGCTTTCAAATTTGCTTTCCCCTTGATGACAAACTTTCTCAGTTTTGTCTTAATATGTCTGTTTTCCCCTTTCTTCTTGAAAGAACGTTGATATTCACTAGGGATCTGATTCTTGGTTGATGATTATATGCTCTGTGCACACAGAAGTATTATTATTCCATCGTCTTCTAGCCTCCAGTGTGGCTATGAGTTTACTCTCCTCTGTATGCTTCTGGCTGCTCTTATGGTCTTGCACTTATCTTCAGTGTTCTGTAGTTTCGTGATTGTGTTGGTATTTTGGTATTTATCCTGCTGGGTTTCATTAAGCTTCTTGAACCTCTGAATTGTGTTTTGCATTAGTTTGAGAAAATTTTTAGCCATTATCTTTTCAGCTGTTGCCTCTCCTTCTCTTTCCTGCTTCTGGAAGTCCGGCATGGCACATTAATCGTTCCCACTCTGCCCTCTGTGTCTCTTAACTCCTGTCGTATCTTCTGCATTTCATTCTATTTACTTACTCTCTGTTCGGCTATGTCTAACTTCTGTCAAATGCATTCACTGAAGACTTGTCTTAATTTCAAGTATTTCCTTTTATAAAGTTCTGTTGGGTCCTTTTTCAAATGTTCCTGACTACGTTTTATAGTGCCTCACTCCATACTCCTGTTTAGCTCCTTCTCTAGTTCTTTCAATGTATCAGACATGTTTATTTTATGTTGTGTCTGTTAACCCCAGCATCTGAGCCTTCGCAGGTCTGACGTCGTTGTTTTCAGTGTCTCACCTCGTGCCCTCTGATTCGAACCATGTTTCCCTCTGTTTCGTAGCTTTGACTAGGTGGTTAGACTCGCCTGTGGGGTTTCTTGAGACCTGAGTGGAAGGTAGTTTCTTCCAAAGGGAGTTAACATTCACTTCTGCCCGGTGCCTGGTGGCACTCAGAAACATCTTCAGAATAAATTCTCAGTATGAAGATTCCAAACAACCCAAGTCATCTGAAGGTGGGAGGCTCCTGTAAAAGTGGACTTACTGTGATGGACTCTCGGGGGAGGTTTCGGTTTGCTGTCCACTCAGCATCAAGCTCTGAGATCAACAGTCAGCCTCCAGATCCACCCAGAGGGTAGTAGTGGCTGATAAGAAGGAAGACAGGCTTCTTTCTAGCTCTCCCCAAAGGAGCAGCTTGAACTAGCCCAGCTTAGTCAGGAGCGTCATGTTAGATTCCCCAACCTGGGTGGGCTCTGACCTTTGTTTCTAGTTTTCTCTTTTCTACGAGGTCCTGACAACCAAAGCTCTATTTTACCAGATTTTTAAAAATGCCCTCAAGGCCAAAGCCAGCTTCATGATGAGTCACAGTCTGGGCCCCTGCAGTCACAGCCCTGCTTTGGGCTCCGAGTATTCTCACCATATTCATCTTCTTGGGCTGCCACAACAAATTATGACAGACTGAGTGGCTTAAACAAGAGATATTTATTTTCTCACAGTCCTAGAAGTGAGAAGTTTACAATCAAGATGCCAGAAAGTTCAGTTTCTGGGGAGGACTCTCTTCCTAGCTTGTACGTGTTTTCCTTCTTACTGTGTCTTCCCATGGCCTTTCTAACCCTTTCCCCTGCCCACCTGCAGGGAGACCCCCTGATGCCTCCCCTTCCTCTGCTATGGGCACAACCCCATTGGATTAGGGCCCCACCCTCGTGACCTCATTTAACCTTAATTATCTCCCTAAAGGCCTCATTTCTAACTACCAGCACATTGGGGGTTAGAACTTCAACATGGGCGTTCTGGGCGGATCTAATTCAATCATAACACTTCCTAACTAGTAAAAAAGTTTTTATTTATTTTTCTTTTTACATTTTACTCAACATGTTTAAATTGGTTTGGTCAAGGAACCCAGGACCGAAATGCTGGCAACACTGGAAATAGAGTTCCTCTGCATAGCATTTTACAAAGAAAGTTTCGCATTTCCTCAGACTATTTGAAGACGAATGTAGTCAGCGGGGAAGGTGCTCCAGCCACGTGGGGGTGAGGATGGGGACTGAACAAGGACAAGGACTTGCTCGCATGAGGTTATTAAGTTGGTGACTGGAACGCTGTTTCTTGGGCATTGTTAAAGATCTTAATTGTTTTCTTTTGAACCTAAAAGTGGGTTACAGAGGGACTTGTCAGTAGGACCTTACAATTTTCTGAGAAACAATTTGATTTGCCTCCAGAAGGCCCACCCTCAGCTGGTGTGTGGGAGTCAGTGGCCCCAAATCGGTCAGTCCCCCACACGTTCTGCAGAAGGTCTCTCCAGCCTGGGTTCCTGAAGCCAGCCCCTCTGAAAAGCACTCTCTCAGGGTCGAGCTGTGCAGAAGGGTCAGAGTGTCGTAGCATCCTCACAGGTTCTCAGTGAGCTTCGGGTCGTCCTAGGGAAGCCCAGAGAGGCTGCAGGGCATCTCTTCCCAGTGCCATGTGGGAGAAGAGCCACGGAGCGCACACCGTGCAGAAAGCAGGGTGTGAGTGTGCAAACTCAAATCTGTGGCTGAAGGTTCAGAGCTGCCTTCCTACGAAGAGCAGGGAAAATGGAGCGTGTGTTCTTACCTCTGTTCGCCAGCCCACAGGAGGGAAACGTGGGTGTTCACGGACTGCCTGTCCAGTCACCTTTGAGACATCCCCTTCGGCAAAAAGCATAGCCTCTCCGGGTCCACAATATGCTTCTGAGATGAGCATTCTTTCATTTGCTGATGGTAAATATAATATCTGCCCCGGGGCACAGGCACATAAGGAGAAGAGACGTGCACACACATGAAAACTAGAGTACAGACAAATGCTAATGGAGGTGTGTCGGAATGCTGTGGGAAAACCTAGGAAGGCGCTGCTACCTAGAAAGTCGGGGAGTTTTCACAGAGGATAGGACATTTGAGCAGGGTGTTGAAGAATGAGTAGGCTTGGAAATCAGTAGCTCAGAGTGGACACACGTGCAAAGGCACTGAGGTTTGGAACAGCCTTTTAGAACTGAAAGTAATTTGACACGCCTAGAACAAGATGAGGGTGGAAAGAGTAGTAGGATCCAGATCACTGTGAACCTCCATCTTGCCAGAGAGGCTTGGGTTTTATCCTGAAACAGGTTTCTAAGGGTAGATGTGTTAGACTGTTGTTAATAATATTAATAGCTCTCTTTTACTGCATGCCTATTATGTACCAAGCACTGAGCTAAGCCCTCTATGTAAATGGTTTTATTTTGTTCTCATAATTGCACCATTAATTAGGTTTTGATAGACCCATCTTAATGGATGAAGAAACTGAATCATAATAGATTGAAGGTTAGTTTTTGGTTTTTGGTTTTTGGGGTTTTTTTTTGTCGCAGTAAGTGGCAGCACTGGGATTTAAGCCCAGTCTTTCTGGTTCCATTGCCCACACACTTGCTGTGCTGCTAGATGGAGGGGACGAGGTCTCAGAGTAGATGGGAGGGGATAGGACTGGCAGCGCTGAGATCAGCCTCGGGGAGGATGAGGGCCACTCCTCTCCTGGACCAGAGCAGTGGCAGGAAGTCAGAGTTTTTGAAGGATTACTCTGGCAGGAGTGGAGAGGGTTATAGAGGGAAACTGGAGGGACCGAGACCAGTTAGGAAGCTGAAGAAGTTACCCAAGTAAAAAAAAAAAAAAAAAAAAAAAAAAAGAGGGCATCAACCAAAATTGGGAACTGTGGAGGAAGAAAGATATTTGAGAGATATTTAGGGGAGGGGATGGGGCTTGGTGACCGATTGGACGTGAGGACTGAGGGAGAAGAAGGGGTCTTCTTCAACATGGTATTCCACGTGACATATCCCAAGTGACCAGCACAGTGTCTGGCGCGTAGTGGGCACTCAGTAAACGTTCATTCAATGGACGAAGGAATGATGACTCAGTGCTCTCTGACTTGGACCAGTGGGAGGCTTTAAAACGAAAATACCAGAGGAGGAACAAGCATTGCAGCAGTCAAGAGGGGAATATGGTGCATTGGAGTGCCTGCGGTTCATCGAAGGGTATTTGGATGCACGGGTTGGAAACTGGGTAAATCTGTGTTCATCAGCACATGGGTGGGAAAAGAAGCCTGAGGAACGGACAGCCCTTCTTGGAAAAAGCAAAGAGAATACGAAGATTCAGAATGGATCTGGGAACACATAAGACACCCAGTGAAGGAAACTGGGAAAGATCAGTCTAAGAGGCACGAAGGGAGGCACGCTGCAAGAGCAGGAGGAGTTTCTACCCAGGGTATGTCTGATGATGGCAGTGGCGAGACAGTTCTCATGGAGAAAGAACTAAAGAGGCTGTTGGCTTTGGCCTTGGAAGAAGACCTTTTAGTGGAACTCTGGGGGCAGACATGGTAGTGGAGTGAGGGGTGAATGGATGGGAGGAGAGGCTCTAGAAGTCAGCAGCGTAGACAGCCCTTTTGACAAGTTTCATGGTGAAGTGAAAGAAAGAGTAAAGGATGTGTAAGGGAGGTAGGGTGCGGAGAAGGCGTCGGGTTACTTAGGGTGTTTGTTTAAGACTTGCATGTGTGTACAGTCTGAGGGCAGAGCAAGCAAAGAGGAAGAGTGAAGATACAGGAGAAAGAGGATGGTGAGTGGAGGGAGGTTCTGGAGTAAATGACAGGCGGATGGGATTGAGAACACAGGGCTCCCTTTGCAGGGAGTGAAGAAAGATGCTGTTATGAGAAGGGGCTGAGAGTTTTGCCAGAACACATGTCCCTTGGTCTCTCATGATCATGGATGATTATGCATCCCAGGTACCTGTGTATGGGTGGAACTAAGGGCCCTTCCTGGAATTCCATGCCCCTTGTAGGACCTCTGCAGCCTGAGCTTGAGAGGGAGCTGAGAGTGTTGCATCGACTACGTCTTCCCCACCTGCCAAGGGCAATAAGAAAGTCCGAAGAGAGAAGCAAAACGTTCTGGTGTGGGAATGGCCAAGAACCTGTGTCAAGGTACCAGCCTTGACTGAGCACTTCTAGGCTGTGCCGTCGTGCATTGTGGGACCGAGAACTTACACTGGGGAGGCAGGCGAAGGGGGTGTCTCTACCCAGTACACTAGGAATAAAACGGGAAGAGAAGGCTCAGAGCTAGTGAGGCTGGCCTGCTCTGGATGCAGCATCACATTCTCGCATTGATTGGGATTTCCTTGGGAAGCGTGAACCCCATCTTGGCCATTCGGGCTGTCTTAGTCCTAAAGACACAAATTTCAAAGCTCTTTCCTCCGAGATCTGATTCAGTGGATCAGGATAGGTGCCCGAAACCTATATTTTTAAAACACAGCCTGGTGGTCTGACCAGTTAAATGGATGTGATGAACAACAACTCTCTCCCCGCCCCAGCAGAGGACACAGGGCCCAAACCTACCCTGGTCAGGCAGCCCCAGCTTCCGGACACCGACCTCCTGGTCATAGACACACCTGGCCCTTTAACTCCTCCGTCCAGGCACAGCCTGTCCCTCCCCGGTACCTTCCCTTTTCCTTCGGGGAAATTCCTTATCCCCCTTGGAGACAGAGTCCAAAACCTCCCTCTTCTGAGAAGCCTTCCCAGCTGCACCAAGTCTTGATCCTCTCTCTGTTCCTGCATCTCCTCCTTTGTGTGCGTATCACGTTGTACTGGTTTAGAATCTCCCATAGCTCAGAAGCGCCCCGAAAGCAGATTGGAATTTCGGATAGCGTTTCTCCGGGAGTTGCTACAGTGCTTGGAGCCGAGGCGGAGCTCCGTGCCAGTCAAGCAGCTCCTCGGGAACGGCCCCGCCCACGTTGGCCCCAGGGCCACCTCCTGTGAGGACCTTGCAGTTCAGCCTCCTGGAAGATGTGGCTGATGAAATTTCCGTGGTCAGGGCTGAAACCCAGACCTGCGTCAGCCCCCTACCCGCACACATGGGCCCTTTCCTCGCAGCTTCTCAGTGTGAAGTCAAGACACGTGATTCAATTTGCATATGAACTTCATCGGATTTGGTCAGGCAAGTTAATCTACCTTTGCTAAAAAGGAAGTAAAACCAGGCTGGAGAGGGAGAGAGAGACAGGAGAGGGACGGATGGGAGCAGGCTGGAAGGGAGAAGGAGGGGGCCTGCCAAGGAGAGGGAAAGGAAAGCTCATTTCCTGAACTTCAAAGCCAAAGATAATAGCATTTTGATTATTCTCTCCTTGAGGATTATCAGTGTCACTCTTCCCTTTGCAGACTGAGAATTAAGAAACAGCTCCCCAGGCCAGAGATCACTCAGCCGTACAGATGTCAGGAACACCTTTGCTGGCCCATCCGTCACTCATGCAACAAGCATCTGCTCATGCCCCCTCTGTGCCAGGCTCTGGGCGGGGGGAGGTGCTGGCTGGCCCGCAGAGAGGTCAGGGGTCCCCAGAGGCCATTTTCAATGGCCTTCTGCAAGCCCTAAACTCAATCCCTTTTTCTCTTTACAGTTTCTTCACCTCGCCTCCTATCTCGGCATTCCTCTCCCCCTAGAACTGGCTGTGGCTTTGGTGTCCCCCTGCACCCCACCCTCTAGTCTTAAAGAAAAGTCCTGCCCTTTGTCCAGCCAGGGTTTCATGCTCCCACCTGTTTGCCCACACCCCTGCTTCCCCGATCTCAGCACTCCTCACACTGTGGGGGTTTCCACATACTTGGGTGTCTCTCCTACACCCTGAGCCTGCTCGGGGGTGTGGCTATGTTGATCTTGCATTGCCTCTCCAAAACACAGCATTTGGCAAGTGCGTATGGACTATTGAGTGGATGCATGAGTAAATGAATCCATCAATCAATCAATGAGTGAGTCACGAATGGGTGAAAGGGTTTACTACTTTTTTTTTTTTTTTTTTTTTTTCGGCTACTTTCAGAGCCACCAAAATTAAACGGAGGTGGTGACTGAAGTTCCAGAACCTCTGAAAGTTTTCAGTCTCTGTCCCTGGGCTATCTTGCCTTACCTCCTCAAAAGGCCTACCTACCGCATCTGAAATATATTTAAAAACTCGAACAACTCAGTTACAAAACAAACATAACAATCCAATTTAAAAACAGACAGAAGATCTGAATAGACATTTTTCCAAAGAAGACACACAGAGGGTCAAAAGGCAGGCAAAGTTGCTCAACTAATCATCAAGGAAATACAGATCAGAACCACAGCGAGATACCACCTTGTACCTGTCAGAATGGCTTTTATCCAAAAGAAGAGACACAAGTGTGGGAGAGGATGTGGAGGAAAAGGGAAGCTTCATGCACTGTTGGTGGGCATGTAAATTGATGCAGCCGCTGTGGAAAACAGTATGGAGGTTCCTCAAAAAAACAAAAATAGAACTGCCTTATGATCTAGCCATTCCACTTCTGGGTATTTATCTGACGGAAACAAAAACACTAATTCAAAAAATATATATGCACTCTCTGTTCATTGCAACATTATCCACAGTAGCCGAGACATGGAAGCAACCTAAGTGCCCATCTGTAGGTGAATGGGTAAAGAAGATGTGGTGTGTTGTGTGGAATACTATTCAGCCATAAAAAAACAAACAAACAAACAAACAAAAAAACAATGAAATCTTGCCATTCACAACAACACACACGGACCTTGAGGGTATTATGGTGAAGGAAACTAGTCAGACAGAGAAAGACAAATGCCGTATGATTTCACTTACATGTAGACTGTGAAGAACAAAATGAATAGGCAAAACAAACAAAAAAAAGTATAAAGATCAGACTAGTGGTCATCAGAGGGGAGGGGTTTTGGGGTGGGCCTAATGGGTGAAGAAGGTTGAGAGGCACAAGCTTCCAGTCACAGAGTCAGCGTCACAGGGAGGGACTGTACAGTATGGTGACTATAGGCAACAGTGTCGTGCTGCCTCTTTTGTAGCTTGACACTATATGGTGGTGGAGGGAACTAGACACACTGGGCTGACCACTTCACAGGACAGGCAAACACTGGATGGCGTTATACACTGAAACTAGTGCAACGTTATATGTTGGTTATACTCAGTTTTTTTTTTACAAAGCCTTACTCAAAGATGCCAGAGGCCTATCTGCTTGAACCCCTGAGGGTTCAGATCAGCCATTCCCCCAGCCTCCCCTCCTGCTCCCATAAAGCCAGTTCTGGAGCCCTACCCCAGGCCCTCAGCAAGCCCGAGCAGGGATCACCGAGCTCCCTTCCTTTCCTGAGCTAATAGTCAAACCGACAGCAGCATCGGTGAACCAAGGCTGGGTGGGCTGAGGTCTGCCCTCAGGAGCTCAGAGAAGTGCTGTGAGGAGGAATGGAGGAGCGAGGACCGGGCAGGGCGTTGTGGAGAGGGCTCTAACTAGTCGGGAGGGGGCAGGGCCGTTGGCTATGAGTTGCAGAAAGTGCCACAGAAGGGTAAACAGAACACAGTTTGTTTTCCCCGCATACCAGAGGTCCAGAGGTCCAGAGGTCCAGAGGTGGAGATTCCAGGGCTGGTTTAGTAATTTCCTCAGGTGTGTTGAGCACCTTTTGTTTTTCCCTGTGTCATTCCTTGCATGTGACTCTTGTCCTCATGACCATGAGAAGGCTGCTCCACCTCTGTTCTCACATCTGTATTCCAGGAAAGCAAGAAGAAAGGCAGGAAAATACCCTGAGAATGCCAAAGCTCATATCTCATTGCCTAGAATCCTGTCACATAGCCAGCCATCCTTAGCTCTGAGGTTAGCTAGGTACATTGCCACACTTCAAACAAAAGCCAAAGTTCTGTTAAGAATGGGTAAAGGGAGGGATGGACATTTAGTAAACCACTGTTTATGTCTGTCATGGACTCCCAAAACATGAACTAGCACAAAAGGAGCTGCTTTAGTTGGAGCAGGGCCCTGCCCACTCTAGCTCCTTCTCCACCTTGACTGGTGGCCCCTAAAGTACCTTTATGGGACGCTGGGGTGCCTGGGAAAGCATTGGAAAGTTTGGAAAGCATTGCTCTAGGCCAGAGGTCAGCAAGCTTTTTCTGTAAAGAACCAGATAATAAATATTTTAGACTTTGAGGGCCATGTAAGGTTTTTGTTGTACATTCTTCTTTGTAGTGCTAATTGTTTTAACCCTTTAAAAGAACACTTCTTAACTTAAGGGGCCATACAGAAACAGGCCACAGGCCTAGTTTGGCCCAAGGGCCACAGTCATCCAGCACATGCTCTGTGGGGTCGTGGGGCACAGAGTTCTCGGTGAAGGTCGGGCAGCAGAGCAGGGGCCCAGCTGGGCAGCATCTGTAGGAATGTGGTCATCAGACAAAACAGCCTCAGTCTAGACCTCATGGGGCTTCAGCTTCCCCCCAAATGGCTGTGAGCTGTCGAATCCTCTGTAGCCCCCCCGAGACAGAGGGAACAGGCTGGCGAGACTGGGACCCCGGTCCTTCGGCTGGTCCTGGCATGTGCTCAGGAAGCACAGAGTGTCCTCTGGGACCAAGGACGGGCATCCTCTGTGGTCCCACCTACGGCGGTTCTCGGACACGGTGGCCATGTGCTGAGGGGTCCCTCCCCACCTCCCACCCTCTGCAGCAAACCCAGATTCAGGCTCCCCTAAGCCCTCCTCTCACTCTGGGCCCCATACCTGCTGCTGGAGGGTCTGTCTGCCTCCAGCCCTTCCTTCACGCAGAGTTACAGCTCCCTGCTTCTTCACATCAAGTCCACACCGCCTGCCCTGGCCTACCAGGTAAAGCAGCCTGCAGACGCAGCAGGGCTGCTCTTCCTCCCCTCCCCCACCCCTGCCTCAGCTGCCCGCCCTGCTCCTCATCCCTCTGTTCCCACTCACAGCACTTCCTGAACAGAGCCCGCACCCTTCTCTACCCTGCAAGGCCCGGAGTGCCCCTCCTCCCCCAACAACCTTCCATCTGTCCCTCCTTCCCGATCTCCCAGCACTCACCAACGGCACCATACCCTGGGCAGTTCGATTCTGCTCCCCATTGTCAGGCAAGTGAGGCAGCATAGGGGAAGCGGCTAGCTCAGTGCTTGGCACATAGCAGGTGCTCACTAATACATCGTAGATGCTGGATGCATTTATTCATTTATCTAATGGGTGTGAAGTGCATGTCTGAGCTGCATACGAATGTACCTCTTTGATCATACCTATTTCATGTGCTGCCACTCTCCTGCCTCAGAAAGGCATTTTATAAGCTTAATTGATCTGCATGTTAGTTAAACATTATAGGATCCTGTCTTTCAACAAAGGCCAAGTGGGGGGTGGGGGGAATGAAAGGGCCCGTCCCAAAGCTGCAGTGCCATGTGCACCGTACTGGCCACTCAGTGTCATTAGCTGCTCAGTTGGGGTCAGAGGCTCTAAACTTCAGTTCACCTCGATGGCTGCTCTAACCAGCGATGTGAATCATCTTATGGCTCCGGGTTCTAGCCTTCATAGTGATGGTTTCCCATGAGAGACCGACTCATCACATGCTCCCCTGTTTGGAGGCGGCACAGTGAGCCAGTGCCTTCCACCCTGGGGCTGGCAGGAAGCGGGTGATGGTGGCGAGAAAGCCTGGCCTGGACCCTCAGTCCCTGCAGAGGCCGGGCCCCTCCTCCTGCAGAACGCATTGCCAACCTCTCAGGGTTCCATGTGCAGCAAGGCTTTGCTGAGCTGCTGGGATCCAGGTAGAGAGAGGGCTTAGGGAAGGTTGGAGAGGATAAGTCCTGCTCCCTACCTCGCGGGCCCAAGACCTCGCCGGGACACTGTGAGGCAGTAGAGCAGAGTGTCAAGGAGCCTGGCCCCTGGCTGCCTGGTGAGCCCCAGGGTCCACCACTCAGCTGTGTGACCTTCGGCACATTGCCGAAGGCCTCCTGGGCCTAAGTGCCTGAGCTTCCCTAGGTATTTGTAGCATACCTTTGGTAATGTTTGCTATCTGGCCCGTTACAAGAACAGTTTGCCGACCTTTGTTCTAGATGGTGACTCCCATGAGGGGTCCGAGAACCTAGCACTCAGTCCGTGCTAGGGAACCAGGAAAGGTTTGCAAAGTGTTCTCCCACTCAACACTGTCTGAGCCGCTGGCACGTGCCCGGCATGCCAACGGGCACCGGCAGAGGCAGTGAGATGTGGCCCCTGCCCTGCGGGAAGTTCATGGTGTAGTAGAGGACCAGGTACACAGGTCAGTCACAGCACAGCAGGTAAGTACTGCCCCAGAGGAGAGAAGAAGGATCCTCAGGGAGCACGTGGAGAACAGAGGGCTCAAGGTCAAGGAGATGTTGCAGGGGCAGGGGCAGAAGGATAGAGAGGACCCGGCATAAGGGGGTGCCCAGGAGGCTGTTTGGTCAGGAGGACAGCAGGTGCCAAGGGCTGCTCCCTGGGCGTTTGGCTAGGAAACGGTGACGTCATTCTGTAAGGCAGAATAGGAGGGTGAGAGGTGAGAAGGAGATTCCAGCCAAGCACAAGATCTCATGGTGATGACATTGGCCATCAGGGAACATGAGAGGCACGTTGGCCTGCTCAGTGGGAAAATCAGGAGGGCGCAGCGTCCCCACTCACTGTGGACAGGTACACTCCATCCCCTTTCCAACAACCCCAGCTGCTGCCTGCTATGGGCCCACCCTGCCCTCCCCCACAGTATTGCTGTGGCCCTGGGACCAGTCTCCTGATTTCCCAACACCCCTCAGTGCTGTTGCTCCTAAAACAAGTGTCACATCGCACCCTTGCCTATAATTCTTCATAACTCTCCCTTGTCTTGAGGGCAAAGCCCAACCCCTTATCGCAACAGACAGCCCTTCCCAGTCTGGCTTCTCCTGCTTCTCTCGCGTCACCCAACCCCTGTCCCTCCGTTAAACAATTCCAGAGCAGCTAGGAGTCTGGATAAGTCCAGCGTTCCAGGCCTTTGCCAGGTCACCTGCCCCCACCCCCGCCTAGTTGCTTTCCTTTCCCAAACTCATCTCCCAAACAGCGTGGGTTTCCCTTCCTCCAGGAAGCGAGCTCTAGTCTTCCTCCCAGCCAGTGGCCCTCACCTCCTCGGTCCTCTCTGTCCGTGCTCAGGGACATTCTTACACAGAAATGCTTCTCTCCATGAATCCCATGCCCGTGTGAGGTCCCCGCACAAACGGCACCCAGGCTCACAAATGCGTGCAGCAGCTGTTTGCCTCTGAGGCACCTTGGGGTGAAGCTCTGCTGGCACCCTGGCAGTACGTGGGTGCTGGGCTGTTTGGTTGGGACAGAGGAAACCTGCACGACTAGGAAAAACTGTCCACAGGGATTCTCTGCTCCTTGGTTCACGGAACAGAGAACAAAGGAGCACCTTCAGCCTCCCCAGTGGGAGAGTGATGGTCTTCATCAGATTGGAGCCAGATCGCCACGGACAGAAAGAGACCCAGATTCTACATTGGGGGGGAGGGGTGCCTCAGTGTGGCCTGACTTGCCCCACCGATGCATCCAGGTGCCCAAACCAGAAACCTGCAAGCCATCCTAAATCCCTCCCTCTCCCGTGGCCCCCACACGCATCCAGTCACCGCGCCCTCGGTATTGCCAGGGCCCGTGTCTCTGTCCCATCCCCATTCTCCTCCCCCATCATTCACCTCAACCAGCACAAACGCCTGCCACCATCCTCACCGTCTCTTCCTCACTCCTGCCACATCGGTCTCCACACCAGACGGATGTTTTCTCAAACACCTCTATGTCCCTGTCACCCGCTCTTCAAAACTCTCCTACGCCCCTCCCTGAGAATGAACCCCATCTCCTCGGGGCGTGGGAGGTTACGAGACCCTTTGGACCTAGCCCCAAGCAAACTTCCCTAGTTCCAGCCCTTCTGAGTCACCTCCGCACCACGAAGGCTCAACTACATTGTCACCCGCTCCCAAGTGAGGCAGCCACGGTTGCGCTCAGTGTGTGGACTTGCTGTTGACAGACACTGAACACTTGTTCTGGGATGTTCCGTGTCTGTCACAGCTCAGACTTTGTGCACCCGACTCCTGAGAACATACCCCTCCCTCTCCCAGCGTCCCCTGTCGGCCTGCTGGTCTTCCAGAGCCTTCCAAGTCCTCAGACCCCCCCCCCATCTCGAAGACACCTCCTCCTGCTGCCACCATGGGGCAGTGAGAGCCACAGGCCCCCCAGCCCTCACCGTAGTGTCCATCACCCCGTGCCATGGTCATCAGTTTGCTTTTCTGTCTCTGCTGCTCACCAAGGGCAAGGTCCATGCTGAAACCCCATCTCCTAGCCGGGCATGGGGTGAGTGCTTAGTAAATATTTGTGGAAGGCAGAACTAAAGCAAGTTAAGAGAGAGGAATCTTGTCGAAATCTCCTTCCTGGAATATTCATTTACTCAACAAATAAGCAAACAAAGAGGATGGAGAAAAGCAGGCAGAGGAGAGACTGAGAGAGATGTCTGCGGGTCCCTGGGGGCGAGATAGCTGAGGTTCCACACGAGGCCAGAAAAATTGCCACCAAACCCGTGGGGATTTCTATGCACTAGAGCGTGAAGAAAGAGTCTAATCATCTCGGAGTCGGCCAGATGTGCCTGGTGTTGCCATGACAGCCCCCGGAATCGGGCAGATGTGCCATGAACATCTTTGGAAAACATCAGGGCACCCCAGAGACTATATGGCCTGGAGGGAAAATAGTTCGCACTCAAAAAGCTGCCACGGAGATGCTCAGTTTGGATTAAGGGTCGTATAGCACAGGTGTCTCAGGGACTCCGGGCGTCGGGATAGAACGAGGGAACTTCTTCCTATCCTCAAGGCTCTGGAAGTCTCTCCCAGCTGCCCCTGCCTGCTCCCTAATCCAGTGCTCCCTCCCTAGGTGATCAAGCTCGCCTTCGAGGAGTTTGACCTGGAGAGGGGCTATGACACCCTGACGGTCGGGGATGGCGGGCAGGACGGGGACCAGAAAACGGTCCTCTACGTGTAAGTGAAGCGGAGCCTCCAGATGGGAAGGTGGGAGCCCGTGTACCTTGGCTGAGGGTGGTGGGTGGGCTTGCCAGGTCCTTCCTGGTCCCCCAGACCAGGCTGCGACAGGACGGGTGTCCGGGAGTGCTCCATGTTCCAGCAGTAGCCCCTCCGCCTCCTTCTACTCCACCCGAGGTGGAAATTTGCCCCGGGCCAAACTCTCAACGAGGAATTTGCAGGAAAACTGTACAGCAGGAGCGGCCTCTTAAAGAGCAGGGAAATAGAGATTCTGGGTGGCTCTCTGCTTGCACGCAGACCCTCCTTCTGCCACCCACCCATTTTTCCTCAAGGCCAGGTACATCCGTGGCAGACAGATGATAAAAGTGTTTTGCTAACCTCTCTGCATGTTCTTCACTATCTGGGAAATGGGTGGTTGCAGAGCATGAGGTAGGACCACGTGCACTTAGTGGCCAGAAAGTCCAGTATGACGTGGTCTGGTCAAGGGAGAGGATAATGTGAGGCTGTCCTGGGATTCCATGGCACCGGCTCTGGGGCCATTTAGCTCCTCCTTGGCCCACCACCATTGGCCTGACGTGAAGCAGGAAAATGTTCTTGTTTGATGCACGTGGCCCAGCTTCAGGCCTGACAGATAGGCAGGCCCAACTTCATCCATCCCCCCTGCCAAAAAGGAGGGGGGAATTCACATACACTGAGCACCTACTATGTGCCCCTACTATCACATCACTTATCTCATTTGATTCCCACGTAGCCCTGGGAGAAAGGTGTTATGATCCCATTTAACAGGTGGGGAAATGGAGGCCCAGTGGGTACAAAGATCAGCACTTGAGTTCATGTCTTTTGATTTCAGTGAGGGATAGCGTCCCAGGCCATACCTCTTCCCAGCCAGGCTAACTGCAGGCTAACACCCTCTGATTTTAATGATGAATGAAAGATAGCTATTCAGTAATAGCTGGCTTGTCCAGGAGCCGCTCTGCTCTGGGAACTTCCCACGCCTTCCTCATACCTACCTGGAGAAGATCCTATCAGGGCAATTAAGGACTCACGATATTACCCACTGGGTCAGGTGACATGGCTAGGACTTGGGGTCTCTCGGGAGAAAGGACTGGAATCTGAGCCCAAAGGGCATCTATTCCCTGCCTGTCCCACTGTGCTCGTCAAGAGTTCTCCAGAGAAACAGAACCAATAGGATGTATAGAGAGAGGAAAGGCTCTGTTATGAGGAATTGGCTCACATGGTTATAGAGGCTGACGGTCTCAAGATCTGCTGGGTGAACCAGCAAGCTGGAGACCCAGGAGAGTGGTAATGTAATTCTAGTGTGTCCCAGCTGGAATTCAAGCAGTCAGGAAGAATCCTCTTTTACTCGGGGACGTTCACTTCAGGCCTTCTACTGATGAAGCGAGGCCCACCCACATTGGGGAGAGCAGTCTGCTTACTCCGTCTATCCATTTAAATGTTAATCTCATCCAAAAACACAGGCACACCCAGAATGTTTGGCCAGGGCCAGGGCCAGTTGACACATCAAATTAGCCATCACGCCCAGCTCTCCCTCCTCTTGGTGCCTCCCCATCACTCACCTGCCCTAGACTGCTGACCTACATGGTGCATCAGCTCGGTGTGCCCGAGAGGCAAGGATACCGTCCTGTCTCCTCCATGAGCCCAGTGTGCTTCTCCGTAGAGAGAACCTTGGAACAGCAGAGCTGAAAAGACTCTTGGGGATCACACAACCCAATCCCCTCATTCAACATGGAATGAAAAAGCCCAGAGGAGCCTGGCCACGTGCCCAAGGTCTCACAGCAAAGAATGGCAGAGCCAGGGCTTATTCCCAGATTGCTGGACCAATCTAGCCTGTCTGAGCTCCCAGCAAGTTCTCACCCACCCCCTACCCCGATCTCTCTAGGCCAATATCAGTCTCAAACCTGCAAGGAAGCACATGCCAAATAGTCAGGTGCCTTTGTTGTTCCATTTGGGTCAAACAGGAAAAGCAGAGGCCTTGGCCTTCTCTCTTGCTTCCTGCCACCCCGGACACAGAAGCCAGCCCTGACCTGGCCTCCATCTGCACTCATTACAGCATGTCAGAGCCCCCAGATCAGGGGTGTCCCACAGGCCGTGCTAGTGTGCCTCAGGTGGTCTGTCTCTCCTCCCCGCTCCCCCCCAGTACTCATGCTGTGCTCACCCACTCTCTATAGCCAACTCAACACCCTCACCCCAGCTTTGAGACCCCAAGGTGGAGCAGACCCGCTAATCCAATCGCCCCCTCCATAACCCCCTAGTCCCCTTCTGTGCCAGTGGTTTGCCTGGTCCCTGCAGTAAGAAGAAGCCAGAATTCTTCTGGAAGCCCCAGCTTGGGCAGTGGACTCCGGCTCTGCCACTCTCCAGCAAGTCTCCAGCTGACCTCAGGGAAGTCCCTGCCTGCTTTGCAGCTTTGCCTCCTCATGGGCACAGTGAGGATAAAATAATCCCGACCTCCTGGGGCTCCTGGGGGCATTAAATGAGATAATGGTCGGGAGATAATGGAGGCGAAGTTGTCTCACCTGGGCAGGTGCCTGGTAGATGTGGGCTGAACCAAAAGCTTCCCCACACTCAAACTCTTTTCTTCTGAAACACGGGGCCCTGGGGAGACAGCTCTGCTTCCACTGTCAGTGCCTCCCGCCCCACGCTGGCCAGGAAGGACACGTCTCCTCGAGAGGAAGGGCTGGGTTCCCAGCAGGGCAAGGGGTTTCTTTCCTGCTCTCCTGCAGCACAGTTCACACAAGAGATCCGAGGTTGCTCGAGTGTAGACACCCCGTGGTTGGATCTGGTTCCAGCCACTCCTGTCCCCTGAGCCAGTGAGGACACAGATTCCTCTCATGAGCCCAGGGGTCCGGGCAAGGGAGCAAACGCTGAGACTCAGGTTCTGCCTGTGGCCCAGGGTGAGGTGCTGGGTCTCCCCGCAAGTGGAGCACGTGCCCCTGGGCTCCCGTGTCAGGGACTCCAGGGAGCTCAGAATTTGCCCAAGTGGGCCTGGCCCCCGGATATTCCTTCAGGTGTTGTCGGCCGGGCAGTGATTCTGCTGGGGTGCCGTGGTGGGGCGCACACCTCTAACTCTCTCTCTCCTGACAGCCTGACAGGTACGTCGGTCCCAGATCTCATCGTCAGCACCCACCACCAAATGTGGCTCCTCTTCCAGACCGATGGCAGCGGCAGCTCCCTGGGATTCAAGGCTTCTTACGAAGGTAACTACTCTTAGGGAGCCGGTGAAGTCGCCCTGGAGGTGGAACCTTGAGGTCCGGATTCGGAGTCAGCAAGCCCTGGGTTTGAACCCGGTTCTGCTCTGCACCTGCTTGCTCTCCTTGGGCCCGTTGGAGCTCTTGACCTCTCTGAGCCCCAGCCTCCTTGTTTGTCCAGTGGGTCTCCCGGCTTGTTTTGAGGACTCTCCGAGATAAACCACTTACAATACTGCACACACAGCACCAGGCACACACGTCAGTTCCATCCCCAGTTCATACTGGGCTTGTGCAGGCCTTCGAAAGGCTCCGTGAGCTTGCTGAGCCCCGGTTGTTTTCTGTCTTTAGACTGGAGATAGGGCTTTCCGAGTTGCTCTATTGGGGTAGCATAGTGATCATAGTTGCCCTGTTGGGGTATCACTATGCACAGGGCTAGGGACAGACACACATCATTGGAGGATGCAGATAAGGGTGACCATCATCTCTTGACGGAAACAGGTATTAAGGGAATGGCAGACTCTGGGGCCCAAGAGATACTAGCCCTGTCACCCTTCCACGCACTTCCTACTCCTGTTGGCCGATGACTGCTAATGCCGACTCCCACAAACAGGGGAGCAGAAGCCATCCCCCACCTATTTATTAAGGCCCTGATAGGTGTCAGACCCCAGGCCAGCACAAGGGAACAGAGGCATCAGCTCTAGGCCCTTGCCACAAGGGGCAGCACTCTAGCAGGGAGACAGCAGAAACAAATGAGCTGGTACAGTCAGGGAGACGTGGCAGACAGAGCCCTGGAGCACGGAGCAGGGCAGGCATCCCCTACGCCAGCCCCGAGGGCAGGGATGCCTAGCAGGAAGGTCTGACCCTGCCTCCATTCTTCCCTGTTCTCTATTCCTTGTGAGCCTCCTTATAAGAGAAGGTTTGCACGTGAACTCTAGTTGGAGAAGCACCACTTCACCTCGTTCAGTGCTCACAGCTGTATGATGGCTGCTGTTTCACAGAGGAGGCATTGGAGATAGAGGGTGACATCACCTGCCCAGGTCACACTGAAGTCTGGGCCCTGGCAGAGCCCAGGTTCGACACCAGGTCTGTCTGGCTTCAAAGCCCATGATTTCCCCACTCTACTACTGAGAGCTTCCCAAAGTGACAGCATTTCATTTTCTATAAAAGCTTTATAGAAGTCAAAGCTTTGCCCCAGTCAGGTGGGTGATATATCATGGCCCCAGATTCCTTGTGACTAGAGGTTGGGGTTCTGTTCAGTAGTTTTCGTCCACCTCACGCGGCCAGGACCGATTAAGCTCCTGTGACGTGACCAGTGCTGTGCTGAGCGCGGGGGCTATGAGAGTGAGTGGCATAGACACAGTCGGAAAATGTGTGCTCTGCGGCTGCTGGTCGCGGGCTGGGGCTCCACAGGACTTCTCCTTGGACCTGTGGCAAATCAGGGAGGGAGTCTGGGCACTGAGAGACGTGGCTAACCTGCAGGAGCTACCTACACAGGCTCTGGGCACTCAGGCAGCAGGTTCCGTGAGGATAAAACAGACTCGGAAATTAAACCCCACCTGCTGGGCCTCAGCTTGGTCTTTGCTGTAGGACCTTGGGTGAGTCATATGGTGTCTCTGAGCTTCAGTCTCCCCACTCATACAGTAGAGATAATAATGACAACCTCATAACATTGTTAGGAAAGGAAATGAGGTCCCAGAAAGCTCCCTGCACGGGGCCCGGCACCGAGGCACCTTCCCCTGGGAGCCGCTCAAGCTCCTCTCCGCCTGAACCCCCCACGATTACCGCTGCTCTTCACCAGGCGTCCTCCTCTGCCAGGAACTCGTGGCTCCCTGCCAGTCCTCGACGGCCCGTGCTTGCACCGACGGTCCCGGGTCCTAGGTCCCCACCCCACATCTGCTCTCCCCACCTAGGGCCCTTGCTCCCCAGGCTGAGAAAGAGGATGGTTCCCTGCGGCCACAATGTAGGGTGGGGAGGCAGAAGCGGCAGAAGGCGGATCCAAGTCATGGGGAGCCTGGAGGCCTCACTAAGGGTTTGCACCTTGCCCAGTGGGAAGAAGAACCTGTGAAGGACCAAATGTCAGATTGGGCCTGCCTTTTCCTTCTGGTCCCCTCCACCGTTGACCTTCCGTTTGAGGGATGAAGCCCATCCCTCTCGCACTTTCATGGTGAGGATTCCCCTCTACTGCTGTCAGAGGCTCCCTCGTGCTGCCCTCTGGGCCTCTCCCGCCCGCCCGCAGCCTTCCGCTTCTCCACTGCCCCGGCCCCTCCCTCCCAGCTCCTGCGGGTTCCTCGCTGCCCTTCCGGGCAGGTACCTCTCAGTGTCCATGCTTAGCTTTCTGTCCTCTTTTTCTAGAACCTTCCGTAGTTGATCACATCCACTTTCATGGCTCCGGCCTCAACCTGAGCACTGATCACTTCCAAATCTGCGCCCCACTTGCAGTTCAGTCCGCCTGCAACACGTGGTATGCAGCTTCTCTCCTAACCCTGCGTGTCAGTCCGCTCATAACAAAGCACCGCGGGCAGGGGGCCTCAATGGAAATTCACTTTCTCACAGTTCCCAGCCAGGAGGCCAAGACCGAGGTTCTGGCGGATGGTCTTGGTCTCGGCCCTTTCCGGTGTGCAGACGGCTGCCTTTTCCCGTGGACTGTCCTCAGTGCATGCACGTGGAAGGAGAGCACGCGCTCTGTGCCTCTTCCTGTAAGGACACTGATCCTGTGGGGTCAGAGTCCCACCCACCCTTTTGACTTCGCTGACCCTTGCTTCCTTCCTTAGGGACCCCGTCCCCAAATACTGCTGCACTGGGGGCCGGGGCTTCCACAAAGTAACGGGGGAGGCACATTCAGTCCATAACACCATCCAAAACAAAGCTTTTCCTCTCCACCCCCACACCCTCGCCTGCATGTCCCCATTGTGATGAACAGTGCCACCATCCAAGCTGTCACTCGGTCTCCTTTCCGCCTCTTCCTTCTCCCCCTCCCACCTCTGACCCTGTCCCAGGTTCTGTGGGTTCTCCCTCTGCAGCACCCCAGCTCCCCTGTCCCTGCCATGGCTGAGGGCCCTATCGCCTCGCACTTGAGCGACAGCGCCGCCCTCCCTCCCTGACCCCAGGCCTCCCCCAGACCCCCACCCGTCTGCCACACACAGCGCAGTGGTCTCCCCAGAACCCCAATCTGGCACAGTTTCCCCTCCTTAAAAAAACTCATGACAGCTTCGCGTTGCTTTAGGGTGAAGTACAATCACTCACTTGGCATCCAGGGCTCTCCACGATGGTAATTCCAAGCCAAATTCCTGTTTTTATGAACCGATTCTAGGCAGAGCTCCAGTGGATTAAGCTCTGTAGTCCAAGGGGCCTAGCCCAGTGCCTGGCACTCGACCGGGTGCACTCGGAAGAGCTCGCAGAATTGAATTGCGATGGCGTTTTGCACAGACTTGCCAGGGCACCCTTCCTCACACCCTCTCAGCCCCCTTTCACCCACTTTACCATCTCCCAGATCAGGTGCCGAGAGCCCCAGCCCTCTCCACTGCCCCCTAGGCTTTGGGGTCAGAGAAAGCCACTGGCTGTGTGCGTGATCTTCAGCCAGTCTCTCCTCATTGATCAGCCTGAGTTTTCTCACCTGTGAAGAGGGGCTGATAAACCTTTATGTCCCAGGGGCCTTACAAGGACTCAGTGCAGTGACCAGCTGGCGGAGGGTCTGTCAGTTGACAAATGCCCAGTCCAAAGCCTGCTTCCCCAGTCCTGCATCCCCTCTCCCACCCTGCACCCGTGGCCCACGGACTCAGAGTTACCTCTGCCTCCCCTTGGCCCTCCTTCTATCTCGGCTTCTGGTGAATTCTGTGCTGCATAGACATCTCGGCTCGGGGATGGGAGGGCAGCAGGGGTGCAGACGTCCCACAGGCGGCATGAAGCCGCTGGGGGCAGAGACCTGCCCCAGGCATGGCTGGCCGCATCACCAGCAGTGTGCCCTCTGCCCCAGTCCAGGCAGAGAGACGCTTCCTTGAGGGCAGGCGAGTGTCACTGCAGTATTGCCACTTCCCCCTTGTCGAAAGCATGAGCCCCCAAGTGGGAAAATTGGGAGATTTATTTCCCCAAAATTCTGTGACAGCTCTGCTTGTCACAGTCCCAGGGTGGGGTGGGGGAGGGGACTCAGGCTCCATCAATATCTAAGGACTCTGAGCCTAGAAACTCAGTCCCCCTTCATAGGGACAGCCAGCTGTAGGAAATGCATTCATAGTTGCAATTGCTTTGCTTCCCTGTAGAACAAGAAATATTTAAGGAACAGGCAATTAGCACTTACCAGAAACATTGTAAAATTACATACAACTTGCTAACAAGTTTTAGCATCAGTCTGGGAGTCTCCTTGCTTCCTGACTTGGAGCCTGGAATCTGGCAGTCTCGGGCCAGATCTGGGAGACTGGCCCAGGGAAGGAAGGGGCTGGGGCCCTGACCCCGGAGATAGGGAGGAGTGGGGGAGTAGAGGTCATGCAGAAAGGTTGCCCAGGAATCCGGGGGACTCATGTTGGAAGTGAGGCCCCCTGGGTACTGAATACTGTCTAAGCCCCTATTGTGTGTTGCAGACTCTGTTCCAGACATTGGGGCCCAAAGACAACAAGATAGTCCTTCACCTAAGTCATAGTCCATCCTCACCAGCATAGAGGAAGTGTAAGAAGCTAGGAGGTACCAAGGAGGGGCAGCTACTCTTGCCTGAGGGCTTCCGTGAGGGCTTCCTGGAGGGGCTGGTGTCTCAAACAGAGGCTTGCTTGAAGGATGAAAAGGAATCGGACAGACGTCCCTGAGAAAGAGAGCGGATTGGCTTAGAGAGCTGACATGTGCGTAGGGGCGCAGCTAGAACTTACACAGACACAAAGTTTCAGAGCAAGGAGGGAGACGGTGGGCAAGACCAGCGTCCTCCAGCAGTGCCTCCATCCCCTCCTCTAGAACTTGGCTCTGCTGGGGGACACGGGTGAGCCCTCGAAGGACAGTGCTGGCGCTGGGCTGGACAGGAGGCCAAGGGCAGCCGCCCAGCACCCTGGACTCCCCTCCTTTCCAGACACTGCCTTTCCTCCTGTTGGCATACCAGGCACGTGACCATTCGCAGCTCCAATCTGCAATTTCAGGACACCTCTGCTTCCTGTTTCATCTCCACAGGCATGGAGGACCAAACTTTCTAACTGCAGCCAAGAATGGCACGAGGCATGTTCCTAAGACACTCACTGAGTTTCTGTGACACCCTTAAAGCTGTCCAAGGCACTGGGAGCTTGGGTGCACCTAGAGCCAGGCAGCCGCTGCCTCCTCTCAGGAAGGCCCAGTGCGACCCACACTGGGGGCTGGGTGATGCACAGCTGAGAGAACGCTGCAGCATTTAAATTTGACAGGAAGTAATTTGTCAGTGGGATGGACTCACCAAATGCATGGGCTTTTGCACACAGCAAGCTCCAGTGTGGGGCAAACGCAGACAGCTTCGAGGCAGCCTAGATAGTCTGCACGTCCTTATTCACCCCTTTTCTCCACCTCCTTCAGCCTGTGACACACTCAGGACAGTGCCGGGGGTGGGGGGGAGGTGGGGAGGGAGGAATGTCAGCCACTTCATCTACCCACACCTCCATCCTGCGTGCAGGAAAACTGTGCAGAAAGAGGTGCACAAGCACCTCAAAATACACTTGCAGGTGCTAGTGTCTCCTGTCTGCTTGGCCCCTTCCCGTCACCAGGAGTGCAAGAGTGGAGTGGGAGGTGGTTCTCAGTAAATCTGAGAGATCCGGGTATGCCCATGGGTCATCCTAATGCACCAGAGATGCATTGGTCACTCACCAGGAGCTGGTGCTAATTGAACAATGGATCTGTGGTGCTTAGTACGCTTAAGACTGTTTGGTTCTAGGGGCACATCTCTTCTGCTCTCTAGAGAGCATCCTCAAACCCCTGGCTTTGAGGAACTGACAACATACACGATTAAAAAAAAGCATAAATGACTTTCAGTCCCTGAACCCGCCCTCCATGGTCTCCCTCAGACCATCCGGCCTCATCTCTCTTCACCATCCCTTCCTGCCACGTTGAACCTCTAACTATTCTCCAGACACTGAGCTCTCCTCCATTTCTGCTTCCCTGCCTTTCCTTCCATCCCCCCGCACCCCTCAAACATTCATTGAATGTCTCCCCTGTGCCTTGCGCTCTACTAGAAGCTGGAAGTAGACATTTCAAAGCACTGCCTTGGTCCTCAAGGAAGTTTCCATTTAGAGAGAGAAACCCGTGCTCAAACTGCAGCTGTAACACAGTTTTCCATGGGGCTGGGTGTGAGAGAGACAGGGAGGCCCCCGGGTCGGCCTGGACAATTCGAGGGAGGAGCTCAGGTTGGGAAGCACTCAGACTGATGCTGAGAGATGGTGCTCTGCCTGGCAGACGGCAGGGGCTGTTCCCTCAGGAGCAGAGGGCCAGCAGCACTCAGCCGGCTCTCCCAACAGCAGGACAAACATGGCAGTGACGAAGCACCTACCAACGGTTACTGGTCACATGCCACGTGCCCGACACTTTGACAATCATCTTACCTACGCAAAGCTCATTAACTCCTCAAAACAACCCTGGAAGGTGGGTGTTATTATTACCACTTCATTTTACAGGGGACAAAACCAGGGCTCAGGGAAAACGAGAAATGTGCTTCAGGTCTACTTACTGCTTAGCGCAGAGCCAGGATTTAGGTTCAGGACTCGCTGACACCAGAGCCTTCACTCATCTCTATTGCGCTGTCTTGCCTCCCTACACACAAGTCGCTCAGTTGCGTGGTGTGTAAATCTCAAGGTTGGTGAGAGCTAGCAGTGTGGCTGGGGTGGGGGAGGGTAGATGTGCCAAGGACTTAGGGTTCTACTCTGTGGATTTGAGGGAGCTAGGAAGGAATCCATGAGCAGGGCACAGTGATAAATGGATTTTTATTTCTGAGTGATCTCACACTGCTTCCCTCAATCAGAATAGAGGGAAGAGGCAGGGGACCTGCTCTTGCCTGATGCCACCATCCAGGTGAGAAATTAGGAAGGGTAGACCAAGGCAGTGAGAGGAGGGATGGAGAGCAAAGGGGCCGGATGTGTGGGCAGAGTTGGAGCCACATGAAGTGGTTTCTGAGGACTGGGGCTGGGGAGGGGAAGGCGGAATCCCAGCTGATTCCACGTCTGGCCTGGGCAGCTTCGGGAAGCTTCTCCGCCTCTCCCAGGCTAGGCCTGCACTGCCTCCTCTGCTCCCCCAGAGGCTGTGTGGCCAGGTGCACCCCTCCTCCCTTGCCCTCGTCATTTATGTTGTAACTATTTCCAGACCCACCCGACTGGGGCCGTGGGCCAGGCTGCCCTGGTCTTCAGTGCTGACTGTGCCATTGAGCACGGTTTCCATGCAGTAAATATTAGCTGAGCTCGCACAGCGCACAGAGCGTGATGCCCTGTGTCCCATGCAGCATGTTAAATGCCGGGTGCACAGTGATGCACAGTGCATCCTCGGTGCCTGCCTACAGAGGATGTCCCTTGGGTGGGGAAACACACAAGCCAACCTGGCAGCCAGAGGGCAGCAAAAGGGGCCGAGTGGGTGAAAGGAGACCTTTGTCCCTTTTTTCCCCCACTGCGGTACCCCCAGTATCTAGAACAGTAACTAATCAAATAAACAGATGAACACTTACAAAGGACAATCAGAGCTACGAAGGAAAAAAAAAGGAGCACTGAGAGAGGAAAGAAAAAAGGGAATGACCTAAGATGCTTGGTCAGGGAAAGCATCTTCAAGGAGGGGACCTCGTACACCAGTCTGCAGCGTGAGGAGTCAGGAGTCGGCTGAGCGACAGTGGTCGGGGGGTGGGGGGGGCGTGAGGAAGCCACGGCCCAGGCTGAGGGAACAGCAAACAAATGAAGGAACAAAAGTCGCACCCATTTGGAAAGGCAGAAAATCACAGCCCAAGCGTGGGTCCATCCCCCTCCCCCACTTCCTCCAAGGGGTGCTGCCCTTCCTGGAGCATGTCAGACAGTGAATTTATAGGGACACCTGATGCAGTTCCCCCTGTGCAGACATTGTCATAAAAGAGGATTCCAGTTTGGCATTAGAAATTGAAAAACCTGGGGGGAAGGTGGTGAGGTTGATCACAGCTGATAGGACGGCACAGTCGAGAAGGGTAAGCAAACAGGCTGAACTGCAGAGCCCGTCAGGATGAAACTCACAGGTGTCTTTGAAGCGCTCGACTCGTGCTTCCCAGCTTGCTTTTGGGAGGCAAAAGGAGAGAAAGAGAGAAACACTATACAATGGAATTATGTTAAACCACCTAACAGGAAATCACCGGCGTGATTTTCTCCAAGTCAGAATTTGGTTTATCCATTTGGAGTTCCTGGCCCTGACATCGGACTTGGTCAGCACCTGACCAAAGCGTCTTTCAGGCAGGACAGAAAGGCAGGGGGGCTTGGTCCCTGTGTTCCCAGCAGGGGTTGACACTGGGCCTGGAGGGGAGGCCCAGACCAGGATGAGGGGTGTTGGGGGGACGGAAGCCATCGCCAGCCCCCCCTGCCTTCCTGGAAGGAGCTCCCAAACTGCTCTGTTGTTCTTCTCCCCTCCCCCCCCCACCCCGGTTCTGTGGTCTTCACATCCCCCTCTCCAATGCCACGGCCCTCTTTGCCAAGTGCTCCCTTCAAGCTGACTTCCCCTTGAGGTCATCTTTACCCCGTAGCCCTCGGCAATGTAAGCAACTCACGTCCCAGACCCCAGGAACCTCCCTTTGATGGGCGGGCTCATGTGCCCGCTCTCCAGTGTATTCTACCTACATGAAACCTCTGCCGCTTCCAACCCTCCGCATCACTGTCATCGGTCTCTTCCTCTCTACCCCTAAAAACCTTTTTTCTATCCTCACCCGAGGATATTTTTTTTTCATTGCTTTTAGAGAGATAGGAATTGAGAGAGGGGAAGGGAGGGAGAAAAACATCGAGTCATTGCCTCTCATGCACCCCAGCCTGGGACCAAACCTGCAACCCAGGCATGCACCCTGGCTGGAAATCAAACCCTTCGGTTTGCAGGACGATGCCCAATCCACGGAGCCACACCGACAAGGGCCTCCTCTCTACTCTCGTTATCATCTTGCGTCTCAGTTTCTTGACCTTCTCACTCCCTTTCTGTGCCCTCCACTCTGACTGCAGCTGGACTTGATCTCCAGCACCTCCGAAACCCTAACATCACCCATCTGCTCTGGGACTTTTGTCCCTTCAGCCTTTTACTCATTATTCACCTACTCCTGTTCCTCATCCTTCCCTTGATCTCTCCATCCCCTCCTGGTGTCACTCCTTTCCTCTTTTAGCCTAAGCCCCTTGGACAACCCTTCAGCCATTCTTTTCATGATGCCCTCACTTCCTTGTCCTGTTGTCCCAAATAAGACTGGAATTACCTTCTGGAGGGTGGGCCCGATGTAGTACAGGCTTCCCCCAATAGGTGAGTGTTCTAGGAACCCATCTGTATCAGTGTGCCAGCTGGTGTTGTTGTGAGAGGCTGCGTTCAGCTTCAGTGAATTTTTTTTGAAGACTCAGGGCATTTGTCCATTTCATGATGGGTGATTGACGAACGCACCCACCCACACCGTGCTGACCAAAAACAGCATGACCCCTGCACCCACCCTCCTATTCACCCAATCTTGACCCAAGCAACAATTTTTGGTTTCCCTGGGTAAAAAAAGTCCTCAAAGGAAAACATTTGGAGGAAGAGGTGAAATAAAACACAGCAGAAGCACTAACAAGCATCAAAATCAGTGAGTTTAAAAACTTTTGAGCAGTGGAGGAAAAGTTTCAATACTGTGTATTGCATCAAATGGAGAGTACTTTGAAAGTGACTAAAGTTTAAACACATGAGAATAAATACACAATTTTTTATAAATAAATTCCATTTGGGGGGCACCCCCCTCATATTCCTCCAAACCCAACCCCACCCCTCAGTCAGTCCTGCCGCCCCTCCCTCCACTTCCACATGAGCCACGTTGCTGGTGGCTTCTGGGACAAGCCACACAGCCCTGCCCCTGGGGTCCTGGGGTCCTTGCAGATGAGTCCTCGCCACCCTCCACGAGCCCCACAGGCGCATGGCAATGATTTCCGCTTCTCCGGCGTCATTGCTTTAGACATTCTAGTCAACAGCACATCCTCATCACATCCTTCTCCCTGGGACTGGTCCCTCACTTTCAGCAGAGACCGTGCCTTCCTCCGCTACTTAGTGCATGGAACCCATGTCATCAGAGGGTCCCCTCAGCCTTCTGCGGTCCTGCCTCGAAGCTCACTGTCACCACTCTTCCCTCTCCCCGCCTAGAGGGCTTCCAGGTCTCTCAGCCTCGCCCGACAGCGAGCTCAGGGTCCCATGCCTCCTGCCTCCTGCTTCCTGCCTCCTCCCGAGCCTCATGCTGTTGGTCCCCATTTCTCCTCCGGTCTTCCGTTAACCACGGAAGGTCACTCGTTCTCTCTCTTTCTCTATCTGTCTCTATCCCTACCTCTATTTCTATGTCTCTCTCTCTCCTTCCCTATCATGTGAACGTGGTTAGGTTTCTCCCATCTTAAAACGATTTTTAAACTGCCCCCCAAGGCCATACGCCTCATGTGTCGCCCCCTAACTTCTCTCTACTCTCCGTCACTTCCAAGAAAGGCCCTCTTCAAGTGGCCTCTGCTCTTCCTGTCTCCTCTTCCTCTTCTCCCATCGGGTGTTGGCCCTTCATTACTGTCAGTCTGCTCAGCCAGCTCCAGCATCGATCTTCCCCAACCCGCTTTTCAGTCCCGTTTAAACTTCTTCACAGCATGTGATGCTGTCGCTCTCCTTGAAGCTCGTTCTTCTCCAAGCTTCTGCGACCCACTCTCCCCAGGACCCTCATCCAGCAGCGTCGTGCTGGTCCTCGCAGTGTCCCTAAGTGTTCTGTCCTGGACTGACAGCACTTCTCACTGTCCTTGGGTGGTCTCATCCTTCCCGTGGCTTCTTCTATCACCTGAGACTTGAATCCCAAATTCTGTATTTCTAGACCAGAATTTTCTCCTGAACTTAAGACCCACATAGCTACTCTGTGCCTATTTGGGGGTACCACGGGCACCTCAAAACTCAGCATGCCTTCCTGGTGGCCCTCCAGACTGGCTCCTCCTCCTGCATTCTTGCCTCAGTGCTTTCACATCTAGGGCTCAAGGCCAGACCCCGCAGTCACTGTCGTCTCTCCCTTATCCCCTGGATCCTCACTCTCGGTGCAGCCTATGGCTTCTTCCTGTTCAGACCTCCCAGATCTCTCGGTCTCTCCCCACCCCCTGCCTGTGCCCAGCCCAGGAAGCCACCAAAACAGTCCCAGGTAACTGTGAGCCTCCCGCCAGAATAGAAGCCCCACAGAGACAGGGCTTATGTCTGCCTTGTTCCTTCTTGAACCTCCCATGCTCCGCACTGTGGCTCACTTAGTAGACACTCAGATGTTTGTTCAATGAGTGAATGGTCTCTCTGCCCCCAGATTCGCTGGCCCCGACCATTCTCCAGACAACAGTCAGGGGGCGATCTTGTAAAATACACAGCGTGAAATGCTAAACAGAATGAAACCCTTTGTCGGCCCCCTGTTGGCTGTTATCCACCGCCCGGTCCTCTTCGCAGACTGCACAGCCTTCTCCAGCCTCATCCCTCACCTCCTAGCCCATCGTGCCTGTGCCTGGAGAGAGGCAGTGTGCCCGGTGGTTAAGAGCCCATACAACCCGCCACGTCCTCGCTCTGTGACCTTGGGTAATTACCTGACCTCTCTGTGCCTCGGTTTCCTCCATTTTACAATGGCTGTGATAGTGCCTCACTCTCAGGGTCACTGTCAGGATGAAACGAGTGCCCCCAGGGGCTGCTGTCACGTCATCCTGAGTCACGTAACTGGAAGTTATTAGTTATTAGCTATCACCGCCATCCCACAGTCTGATCTCAGAGCTTCACGTGGGTTCTTCTCCACCTGAAGGGCACTTCTTCTCCCTTCTCGCCCACGCATGCCTTTTCCAGCTTTGTGGAAATACCACTGCCAGTGACCCTGCGGACGTTGAGTTGTACGACACGAGGATTTGCTACGTGGGTGTACCTTGTGGAAGGATCACCACAGCGTGGTCGGTTCGCACCACCATCACCGCACACAGTTGCGGTTTTGCGTGTGTGCGATGAGAACTTTCAGGATCAACTCCTTTAGCAGCTTTCAGACGCAACGCAGTCTTGTTAACGATCGTCGCCGTGCTGCATGGCACATCCCCAGGACTTACTCCTCGTGTGACCGGTGCCCTTGCAGCAGCATCTCTGCGTCCCCAGGTCCCCCCGCCCTGGCAGCCGCCTCTCCACGCGCTGTTGCTGTGAGTTTGCCTTGGTCAGATTCGACGTGTGCGTGAGATCATGCAGTGTCGATCTTCCTTCTCTCTGGCTTACGTCACTCAGCGTAATTCCCTTGAATTTCTTCCATGTCATCACAAACGGCACAATTGCCTTCTTGTTTGTGGCTGAATGATATTCCTCTCTCTGTGTGTGGGTGTGCGTACTGCATTTTCTTTATGCATTCATCCGTCGGCGGACGCTTGGGTTGTCTTTACATCTTGGCTACTGTCAGTGACGCTGCAACGAATCCTGCCTGTCCTCCCACCTGCTCTCTCCTGCACAGGCTTCAGGCCTCAACTTGGACGTTGCCGCCTCCGAGCAGCCTTCCCTGTTGCCAGGGCTGGGAGTGGGGTGAGGAGAGCCAGGCATTCACCTTGGGCATAAAATTTAAAGAAGGTAGAAAATGCCAAAAAAAAAAAAACCCTCGGTAATATGATAAATATTTTGATGTCATTTTAAAAATCAAGATTAATGCAAAATGTCTATGATTAAAAATACCGACATTTGAACTCACAACCAGCCCTGACGGCCAGGACCAGGGTGAGCTCATGAGGTGGCGTCATGCAAGTGCAAGGTCAGACCTGGTCTTTGTGTTAAGTTTTGGTACTTATCTTCATGTTGGATTCAGTATATAGGCATTAATTTTGATTTTCTTAAAAAATATATTGCACCAAGGTATTATTTGTGTTGATTCCTGAGTTTTGGGAGTCCCCCTAAAATTTTGTGCCCAAGGTCAGGGCCTCACTCCCCACCCCCTATTTTCAGCTTCACCCTCCATGTTGGAGTTAGGTGTCCTTCTGGGTGCTTCCAGGGCCCCATTCACCCCAGGCCACAAACACCTCTTTCCTTGCTGCATCACGACAAGATTGTTCAGCCTTTGACAGCTGAGTCCTGGTCCAGATCTCGCGTCTCCAGCACAGGGTCTGGCACATAGCAGGTGCTCATTGTACACTTCTGGTCTCATTGACGGCGGAGAAAGAGGGTAGGCGTGGGCATGTGGGAGGGCCCAGGGCCCATGCCAGGGCAGGGCTGGGCTGCACTGGACAGGTTCCTCCCTCCCTCCGAGGACGCTGGTTCCCTCCAGCTGACCACACCCTCAGACACGCTGGTGCTGGCAGGGACGTGGGAAGGCATGTACCCACGGTTGGATCTTCCACAACGTGCTGAGACCTCACTAGGAAACCTTAAATCAGGGTCCTCTCCTGGGGAGTAAGATTCAGCTCTGTCTTCAAATGCTGGGCAACTGTCATCAGGGCTCAGAATGCTGCAGTGACAGTCCTTGCCAGGGTCTCACATGCCAGAGAGAGGGGACCCTGGAGCTCTGAGGCCTGGAGCAAAGGGCCCCCCTTCCCAGGAATGCCTTGGTGTGTCCCTCTCCCTGCCCTGGCAGAGGAAAGCCAGTGACAAAGAGGGGTGAGTAGTGCTTTCGGCAGGTGTGTGTGCAGGAGGTGAGGCCAAGACGACGTGCGTGATGTGAAGCGGGTGAGCCGATCTATACTTGAGTCCTTAGACGTGGCGTGAGGCATGGGCACAGCGACCCCACGCCCTCCTTCCCCTCACACCGAGGACCCTGGATCTTTGACCGGGATCGCGTGCACACAATTCCAGCCACAGAATGCCTGGCTCCACCGGCTCTCAGCAGAGGGCTGGAGGCCCTGGTGTAGGGGTGGGAGTAACATGAGTGTGACGTGACAGCCAAGTGCCTGTCCACACAAGGCAGGCCATGGGGCTGGCCCAGTCGGCCCACGGAAGCCCAACAGTTGTGGTAAAAAAGTTTTTGCAGAATCATTCCCGGCAGTTCACACATGGCAACTTCAGGGACTGTGGCCCTGACAGCCCATAACGGTGTCTACAGAAAAGCCAGGGTCCCTTTGGCCTGACAAGCCTGGGAAGGTGTCCAAAAACCTCCCATTACTCCAGCCCCTTCTCTCCAAATCATGGGACTCTTCCAGTCCTCCCCACCATCTGTCACTTCATTCATTGCTCCCTGTTGTTCCTGCAGGATGCCTTCCTCCCTGGGAACACAGCTCCTCCTCCCGCTTCCTCCGCCCTCCCCGCCCTCCCCCGATGCCTCCTCACCCTCCTCGCTCACAGCACCCAACACAAGGCTGGTGGAAGTGGAGGTGAATCCTCCGAGGAAATGCCAAGGACTTGGCCCGGGCAGATGCCTTTACTGCAGCGAGGTGCCGCCCTCAGAGCTGAGTCCGGGCCCCCAGAGCTTCTGCAGGGAACCCACTCCTCGCCTGACTCACCGCTGCCGAATCGAATGAACTTAAAAGCATACCTAACGAGTCATTTGTTTCATTTTACCTGCTACTATCACAAATTGAATTTTAAGAAAATATCTTCATGGAAGTGCTTCCATATCAGAAAGCAGCCAATATTGATTCTCACTTAATCTCTGGTTGGGGGAAAGGCAGGCAGCCAAGCATCCGCTGCCTTCTCGTCTTGTGCTTGCCTTGGCCGCCCAGGGATGGACCGCGCTCAAGACCTGTCAAGTGGCATTAGTAATACAAATGCAGAGTCAAGTTCAGCAGGGAAGTCTCCCAACGCTGGGGCTCGTTAGCTGGTGGGGCAAGCATCCCACGGAGGATGTGCATCCACCTTCCCAGGATAAAATTACCCAAGCCCCCAAGAACACTTTGCATGGACACAGAGGCTTGGGCACTTGGCAGCCGCCGGAAGGCCCAGGATGCAGGGTCTGCGCATAAGGACCCTCCCTGTGTCACTCTGAGCGCTGACTCAGGGCGGTGGAGCTGCAGAGCAGGTCATAGGGACCTCCAACTCCACAACAGCCATGAAGTCACCTTTTGTCTCTGTTTTCTGGTCTTTCTGTCTTCCAGAGATCGAGCAGGGCAGCTGCGGCGACCCCGGCGTTCCTGCCTATGGCCGGAGGGAAGGCGCTCGCTTTCGCCACGGTGACACACTCAAGTTTGAGTGCCAGCCTGCCTTTGAGCTGGTGGGGCAGAAGGCAATCACGTGCCAAAAGAATAACCAGTGGTCGGCTAAGAAGCCAGGCTGCGTGTGTAAGTGAGCGGGAGGGGGCCACGTTGGGGTCTCCGCCGAGAGACAAGGGGCCCGTTCCCAGCTATTCCAGGGGCCCCACCCTCAGCAACCTTGCAGATGGTTAACTGCTTCACCCCGGCTGGTTTCTTCTGCTCCTCACAACGCTGCTGTGTGGCTCCTCCTTTCTGGCAGAGTCGTAGACTAGCACTCAGAGGGGTTGCTCTTGACATTTGGGGACCTTCTTCAATGCCGTCTTACCCTCACGGGTGATCCTGGAGAGCAAGGTAGAGGCCACTGGGGCTTGGTCCCCCAGGCGCAGACCCAGGCATTTCCTCCTCACCCTTGTTGCCACCAGTGACACCAGACGGTCAAGCCAGGGCGGAAGGGACCGGCACGTTTGTGAGGCTGTAGACTCTGCACCAGCCTCTGCGTACTACGGGAAACCGTAGCCTTGCCAGGGTATGCGTTCTCTCCAACGGCTTCCTCTTGCATTGGACGCAGGGAGGTGTGGGCATCAAGCTCTCTTTGGGTTGTTGATCTTCTGGCAAAACGGTTGGAGTTGAACGCTCTGCTCTACGGAGATAACACGGAGGCCTGTCTTCCTTCCTCTTAGGTGGTATGGTCATTCTTTCGTCAAAAATAATACTTCAAGCCCAGGGTCCCAGTGGGTTTGGCAAGCGTGAGGGGGCTGTGTGTAGTGCAGGGCATTGCAGGCTTGGTCTCTATTGAGAAATCAGAAGATCCAGCCTCTCTGGGCCATCACCTCTTCTTCGCCCAATCCTCACCCCCAACCTCCTCCACCTCTTTCAATCTGCTCTCTCATGGGGCGCAGACAGCCTGGACCTCGGCTCTTCTCTCCCACCTCAGCAGGCTTCACTGAATACTTGGCAACGGGGTCCCCTCGGGGCTGGGGGAGGGAGTGACCTGGCTGGCCATAAGGGAACATCCATGCTGACTGAGAGTGTGGTGTATGAGTTGGTGAGTTGGGTCACACCAGGTGATTCTACTTTTCAAACAAAAAAAAAATCACTTTGTTTGGTTTAACAAAGCATTTTTGATGACTTGTGAGTTTATGTAAAAATTCTTGCAGAGGTTTAAAGATCAAATCTCTCTTAGATACACATTCAGTAAATCACTCTTACTGAAAATAATAAAATTGCACGAAGTCTGCCCATCTCTGTGGTCTGGCATGGTTAGAATATAGTGCCTGACAGTGTTAGTCTCGTGGCACACAGAAGGCCAAGGGGACCTGGAGGGGCAGAGAGGTTAGCAGGAAGCAAGCAGCTCAGGACACCCAGGAGCAGGGGGTCTGATGGTCATAGAGACCAAACCCAGGCAGGAGCGGGTGAATGGGGCAGAGCTCCGCAGGGCAGGTGGAGGCGGGGCCTCAGAAGGTAAAGGCACAGGCTACAGGAGTCCTGGATGCCATGGGGGCTTCATCTCTGAAATCCAACGATGTAAAACAAGGCCGGGAGAACTGGGAAGGGCCAGGCCTCTGGGGCAGAGAGCTGGTAGAAATGAAGCAGGTAGCAGAGCCAGCCAGCTGCTTGGGAGCAGGCTCAATTTCCCTGCCCCACACACTGAGAGGTGCAGGTAGCGGAATGCTACAGTGGGGTGGGGGCTCTCGCTCAAGTCCCCCCAGAATTTATGTGACCCTTTGGCTCTCAGGGGTAGTTTTAGGAGGTTTTTCTAGAGGCTTCAGTGAGGGCAGAGGACCAGCAGGCTCTTCGTTTCCAGGGGCAAGGCTGGCAGCTTCCACGGAGCTGGGCACTGCTTAGAAACAGCTGGGGAGAAGAGGGCAGAGCCATCCCAGCGAGCACCAGCCAGGGCTGTCTCTGGTTTCAGTAAGGAAGGAGCCCGAGGCGTGTTGGTAACTGTGAAGCGGGCAGGCGGGCTCTCTGGGGGCCAGCGTGGCGTTTCTTCTTCTGCGTGATTCTGGGATGTAGGGGCACACCAGCCCCAAGGCACGCCCATCGCTCCGGCTTTCCCGGTCACTTGGGTGTACCAGAACACAGCTCGAGTCTCAGGGCCCCCAGCTTCAGTGGAGGAGGCCAGAGAGCACCAGCGGGCCCCACGCCTTCGTGCCACACAGCCAGGTCACAAGTGTATGTCGTGAAGGTGAGGGAGCATCACCTGGCAGCTCTGCTAGGCTGGTGCCCTCCCAGGCTCTAGGCCTCCCTCAGGGAGCTCACGGTCGGTGAAAGGGTAGTGATGAGTCTGTGGAATCGAACTCTGGAGACTTGTTTCTTCATCCTAGCTCAGCTCAGCGTCCTGACTGTGGCCGGGACACCCTCCCTCTGCATTTTGGTTTACTCATCTACCCACGAGGGTAGCACTCCCTTCTGGCTCTGAAAAGTCTAAGCGTCCGTGATTACATTTACAGAAAAAGAGAACCGTGACATGAACCGTTCTTGCATTTTCCATGATAAATGCTCGGAAACCACTTCCTAAAATGGGTCATTCGCACAGCGGGTCGCACTTTGATTAAGGGATGATGTTAAACTTTGGTGTTCTGCTCCTGACCCCGGATCAAACATGGGATAGCGTGAGGCCGATGGAAAGGGGACAGCATCTTTAGGCACCTATAAAAGTACAGAATAGTGCAGTCTCTGTGTTTTACAAAGTGGACATAAATGGATACAAAAGCACCTCCAGCAAAAGGCGGCTTAAGCGGCCTAAATTTTACCGTGCGTTAGCCACAATAAATATTAATGCAATGCTTAGCAAACAGCACCGCTCTTTCCTCCTGCAAATTAGGAAAGGGATTGGGGAAACATTTCGATGGCTCAAATTTCTTTGAACGATTGTCCCCAAAAGTGCAAAGCAGTGCCTTGTTCTTCTCTTGAAACATTTTCTTCAAAGCATCTCCTTCCCAGGGAGTTGCCCTGCCGAGACTACACAAATGCACTCCTTCCTCGCGTTTCAGAGCCTTTTCCGCGGCCAGCAGAGACTTCAGAATAATTGTGTTGGCTTTCGAGCTGCCCTCACAGTAGTGGATGCTCAGTGGATGGTCTTTTTCATCCAGGTTTTAAAGAAGGTGATGTTCTTGTAGTGGAAAGCAGTTTTGAAAGAAAAGATGGAGCCAGCTTCTTCCCTCTTACTCTCGCTTCCTCCCTGGTTAGTTCACGTCTCCAGGGACCACTGCTCAGAATGAGTTGGAACTAGTACCACGCTCCATCCACTCAACAGTAGTGACTGAGTGTCTGTCTGGTGCCAAGTGCTGTGCACCAGTGTACAGCCCTTGAGTCTCCGCCTAGGAAGCAGGCTCAGCTTGGTGCCCTGGGGAGAGATCTCTGACCAGGTTGCCCTGACTCTCCACCTTCCCCAAGCTCTGACAGGTCACCCCCTCTCTTACATAAGAATAGAGAGCCTTTCCCATACTTCCCATGTGCCGTGACTCCTCCACAACAAGAGATACAATAAGGAAGATACAAATTACTCTGATGGTGAGTAGTTTGCACAATACTTGATGCTTCAGTTGACGGGCTAGCAGAAAGCTTCACACTTCATAAAAAAAGCCAGGAAACCAATTATCAGTCCATTAGCAGCCACTTTCAAAAGAAGTTACAACACAGCCTTCACCGCAGATATGCCAAAACTGCACAAACGCAGGCTTGCCCTCACCATTGCGTAAACCTCCACCAGGAGGTGTGAATCCTAATTGCTCAGTTCCTACTGTACGTGGCGTATGTGTGAAATGTGAAGGCAGGGCCTCCCGACGGATGCAGTGAAAGTGACGGATCAGCCGCTGAACTTTGAGAGACCAGGGAGGGAGAGGTGGGTCCTTGGGTGCTCCAAGAAAATGTCACAAGAGATACAGGACTTGAGCTGGGCCTTGAAGAGTTGGGGGATGGGACGAGGCAAAGGAAGGTGTTCTACACAGGGATGCCGTGGGGCATGGTCCTCTCCCAGTACCCTCCCAACCACTCTCTGAGAGCCTCCCCGGCGCCTCCTCTTGTGTAGACACACACACACACACACACACACACACACACACACACACACTACTGGACAGAGCAGTGGACTGGGCCGTAGGGTCGTCAGGACTCTTAACCTCACCACTACTGACGTTTTGGACCAGATGACTCTGGGGGCAGGCTTGTGCACTCTAACATGTTCAGAAGCATCCCTATCCTCTACCCACTAGGAGGCAGTAGCGCACACATGCCTTCCCAACAGTTTTGACCACCCTGGGGAAAACACCCCCCAAGATTAGGGACCACGGGCCTGGGGTAGTTTAGTCGTATCGAACTCTAAATATGAGGGAATCAGGGCATTCACATTCTCACTGAGGCTAGGACCAAACTCAAGGGCCTAGAGATTCACGACAGGGAGAAAGCACGGGGTGGGGGAGGGTACTTATTAAATGTTTTGTGTCACGGAGAAGAATGCCTTTTCCCTACAACTGAACGGATTATTTATTTTCCCATTTTATGGATGAAGACAAAGTTCAAGGAGACCAGATCACTGGCTCAGAGGTTGCAGAGCCGTGAAGTGCTGGGCTGGCACTTGAACTGTTAAGGACGGAGCAGGCTCCTACTCCAGATTCTTTCCTCTCTCCGTTGCACCCGGTTTCCAAAGTCCAAGGGGTCATGCGCAGCAGGCAGGACGAGGAAGCCTGAGGGAAGCCCTAGCACAGAACACGGAAGCTAGTTTTTGGCTGAGTCACTTCCATGAAGTACCGGGGATGACAGGGCTTAAATCCATGAGGGCTTCGACCGTGACCTTCGTTAGAACTATACCAGTGCTGGATACCTACCAATACGTCCTGTAGCCATGTAGAAGCCTTTTCCTCATTTTTCCTCATTCTTTCTACCCCTCCATCTGTCCATCTTTGATTCACTGAGCACCTACTCTGTACAAAATCAACTGTGTAAGGGTGCCTGACTCTTCCCGGTCCAATTCTAAAGTGGAGGGCCTCTGGAGAGGACCCTGCCCAGGCATGGTGAAGGGGGTTTCTCAGCGCCATGCCCTGTATAATGGGTATACTCTTCTCAAGAAATATCTGGAGCTCAAGGGCTAGTCCCCCAACACAGGCTTCTGGTACTTTCTGTTATTTAAAAATGTAAATAAATGTAAAGGGTTAAATAAACGAAATACTCTTAATTTCACTTCCTTAAACTAGAACCAGCTTCAAATTTGGCCATTCCATTATGATTCTTACCCATGTACATACATATTTTGTGTGGTTTTAATCAAAGTGAACATACCATCTCGTCCTGTGGGTTTTAAGGGCTGCGTTGTGTTGCATGTCTTGCTAGGCTACCACGTATCCGCCATAGTTGTCATTCTGAATTATCCGTGGCACAGTCTGCCCAGTGAGTGGGCCACGATTCAGTCGGCCCATCACATGCAGTTGTGATCTGTAGGACGGTGGTGACCGTCCTCGTGCACGTGGCTGGTTTTTTTTCTTCTCTTCAATTACTTCCTTAGGATAAATTTCCAGGAGTGAGGTTTGCTGGGCCAGGGTCGGAACACTTTTATAACTTCTGATGTGTGTACTCTTTTTTCCTCTCTAGAAGGGTTGCTCTGGTTTTATCTTTTTTCATTTTTATTGAGTTTATTGGGGTGACATTGGTTAATGAAGTTGTATAGGTTTCAGGTATATCATTCTGTAGTACTCACACATCATTTGTCCAGTGTACTGTGAACTCACCACCCAAACCCAAGTCTCCTGCCATCACCATTTATCCCCCCTTTACCCGCTTTCCCTCTCGTAAACACCATATTATTGTCTGCATCTTTGAGTTTTGTTTTGTTTTGGCTTTTTTTTTGGGGGGGGCTTAATTCCTTTACCTTTTCTCTCCACCCACTAACCCCCTCCCCTCTAACAGCTGTCAGTCTTATATTGCTCCCAAAAAATATTGTGCCAGTTCATAATGCCAGCAGCAGAAGCTCTAAGGTTAGGAGTAAGATTCATATAACACATGCCCCTCCCATTGAGAAACGTGGCCTATTTCTCTTCTATGTCCGTCTAAATGTAGCCGCTTTGTGGTTGCCTTCACAGAGTCTGCGTATATCACTTGTAACCTTGATCAGCATCGCTAAACCTCGAGTGTTTGTATGGCCTTTTAGAAGTTGCTATTTTAATAGATATAAGTTGGATACATCCCTACAGCACACCCTTGTCAACTTCTGCAAAGTGCCAAATGTTATGATAAGTGCCGAAAATTCAGAGATGATTTGGGCAGCCCTTGACCTCAAAGAGCTCACTCCAACATGAAGAAAGACATAATTATGCAAATTAAAGTGAGCTCTTGTGGTTCAAAATGCACTTTTTTCGAGTAGAAAGCACTGGTCCTGCAGACGCGTTTAGGATCGTCCCCGTGAAGATTCATCCTTTTATTGAGTGCGTATCCGTGGAGCGCTCGGGAGGCGGCAGCCCCTCCTCTCGCAGGGAGTGGGCGTATGTCGCCGCTGTTGGAACAGTTGGCCTGAAAGATGGCAGGGCAGCGTCGGGGGAAAAAATGGGGGACCTCTGAGGGGCGGTGCTGGGTTCTGAGAGGAGCCTTGGGGTCTGGCCCTGCACCGAAGGGGGTGTATGTTGACACACACAGACACACGCATATGCACACACATGCACGCCCGTGCACCTCCAGTCCGGATACTTGGTTTGCAGTGGTTCCTAAAGGGGTTGGCTGGCGTGAAATGTCTGCGATAAAAGAAGGGAGGCAGGGTTCGTGGAAGGGGGCCCTGGAGAGAGAGGGGCCCCTGGGTGCCCGTGGGCCAGAGGTATGAAGAGGGTATCAGGGTCTCGATCACAGGGCCCTGGACGGAGACTCCAGTCCTGGCCCATCTCCGGATCCGGGTCCCCCTCTGCCTGGCAGTCCCTGTGTCACGACTGTCTGTGCCGACACACAGCTGTGAAACTGTTGTGTTGGCATTTTCCTTTCCAACTCAAAGGTGCTGTTACTTCTACACTGTGAATAGAAAGAAACTCTTTGTGGTATCTAATACACACGTTTTTCCAATCTCTTGTTTTCCCTTTGTTCCCCTTTGCTAGCTTGCATTGTACAGTCTTTTACATTTTTATATAGACAAATCTCTCAAAATTTTTTTTCTTTTCATAGCTGACAAAGTTATCATTCTGCCACAGATCTGAGAAACAGTTTGTTCTATTTTGGGTTATTTCTCGGCAACTCGATTTTTAAAAAATATAATTTGTTAATCCATCTGGAGTTTATTTAGATGACTGTATAATATTGTGCAAACTATTATGTGGTTTTCCAACACAATTCATGAAGTAATTCACTTCCCTTTTGATTTGAGGGAATGGATTGCTTTATCACACGCTGGATCCTGCAGCGGAGTGAAGTCCGTTTCCCGAGCCACCCTTTGTTCTGCTGCTCCGTTCCTGTCTTAGCCTTGGTGGTGAAAAGTTTTAATGGTTGTTTTATAATATGTTCTAATATCTGGCGGAGCTGGAAACTACTCCTTCCTCCCTTAATTATTTTCTCTTTCAGAACATTCATTGTTATTCTCATCTGTTTGTTGTACAAGATTAATTTTAGAATCATTTTGTCAGAGGGGGGGAACGTCCTATTGGGATTTTGTGTGTGCACTCCTATTAAACTATAAATTAACTGGAGGAAAATAGACATTTTATAAGACACATCCTTCCATCCAGAACATGGCATGTCACTCTTTGTTCATCTACTTTCATTTTTCTAAATATAACAGCTTTGTGGTTTCCTTCATATAGGTCACGTACATTGCTTGCTACCTTTATTTTTAAATAGGCAGGTGCTTTGTTCGCCCCCCTCCCACCTCGACCTCAATGCCCTGTGCACAGGTGGAGCGTGTCCCGTTCTCTCTCCTCCCTGTGGCTGAAGCCTGGCATTCCCCGTAAATATATAATCCCAGGTTTTTGGGACAAGTGCAATTTCAAGCAGCCTTTCTTTTGGCCCAGAAAATATGATCACAATAGCTAGAGCCCTTGGAATTGCCTTTTTAAAATATTTGGAGCCAGAACTGGGATCAGCTGAGGTTTAAAAGCATCAGCCTCCGTGAGGGCAGGGGCAAGATTCATGGGAACCACTTGTGATCAGGGGCTGGGGTCATCATAAAGGTCATGTGCATCTCCTCTGCTGATGTGACAGTCTCCTCGTTGCTTTGGACTTCCTTAACGGTCCCATTATCCCAGGACGAAAACAGGGAACCTGGGCATTGCTTTGGTCCCAGTCTGTGTTTCAGGCCATTCATGGAAACAGAAAACCAGCCTGTGTAGTTCTGGAGTCCCCTTCCTGTAGCCCAGCCCTTGAGGACCTGGACGCCGAGGAGCTGTGGTCTCACTGTGCTAGGGGTGTGCAGAGCGGGCAGGCACAGCGCTCTGTAGAAGGGCCCCCAGTAATCCAAAAGGGTCATCGCCTTGAGCAGAAAGTCCACGGTGGTAGCTGGAGGTGGAGAGGGTGTGGTTCTGCCCCTGCGCTGGAGACCGGGCCCTGCATGCGTGGCTGGGAAGGGTACACCCCAGCTGAGGGAGGCATGGCTAGGAGAGTCGCCCCGGATGAAGGAGTGGCTCACAACAGTGGCTGTCACCATTTCCCAACAGAACGGCTAAGGAGGGAGAGACAGCGTGTCCCCTACCAGGCCCCTGGGGTTCATATATCACTTGTTATATTTATTCTTAAATAGGCAGATATCCTATGGGGGAAGGCGGCTTCTGAGTTGAATCTGGCCCTCACCCGGGGGAATCAGGTCCACCCCTGCAGGGTATCCCTGCCTAGCCAGAGACTGAGGTTTCAAAAGGAGCTTCACTCACAACAAGGGATGGGGAGGAAATCGAGAAACAGGGCAGAAGCCCCGTCCCTGGGCTGGGCCACACGCGGTGGGGGAGGTGGGACAGGGGTGGCAGACGGGGAGGGCCCTGAGTTCTGTGGGCCTGTGGTGTGCTGGCTCCTCGGAAGCCCAGCAGATGTTGACTCTACAGAGCCCCACCCGCACCCCCCACCGCACCAGTTTGAGGGGTGGGGCTTGGCTGGGCTGGGCTCAGGATCTGGCTGTACAAAGGGAGCCTGTGGCATAAAGGTCTTCAGTGTGGCTGGGCAGGGCCGGCCAGGCGGAGACCGGATGAAGGGCTGGCTCGAAGAGGGGGCCGCCAGCCTGTCCAAGGAAGTGGGCCCAACACAGGTCCTACCAGGCCAGTGTGGGAACCACACATCGGTCATCTTTATTTTTAAATCGGTGGGAACTTCACAGGGGAGGGGAGTGTCTTTGGTGGTCATGCTCGGTCCCAAAAGGACCCAAATGCAGCTAATCATTGGAAAAATGCTTTGGCTTCTTAAGATACGGAATTCTGGCCTCATCCCTAGAAACCCTGATGCAGCAGGTCTGGGATGAGGCCCAGGAACTGTGATTCTGAAATCTTCCTAGATGATTTAGATACGAGGTCACACCTGTGAACCGCTCATTTGTGTGCCAGTTTGTTGTAGGGGAGTTTGGGTCATTCCTGAGGGGTTTCGTCCCCTGACAGAGAGGCATGTGGCAGTGATGCATACGGAGACAAGTCACCGCCGTGAGGCTGGCCGGGCAGGGCCTGCCACGGCACAGTTGTTGTCACGGTGGCAACCTCCTGGAGTCCGAGCGACATTGGCCCTTGTGCTGATGGCCCAGCGAGGAATGGGACGCCAGGCCTCGGACTCTGGCATTCTAACGATGCCGTGATCGCCTGCTGTTGATTTCACTGGAACGCGACAGTCTGTGGAAGGGAGGGGCTGCTGTGCACCTGGCCTTGGCCTCAGCACAGGGACAGTGACAGACTCGATTCGAACATGGCTCTTGCAAAGTCTAGTGAGCGTGACAAGCACATGCTTTTATCACAAAGCAGGCTTTGAATTACTGCAGTGACAGATGTGGCCGCAAAGTGCTACCAGAATAGAGAGGAAGGAAAACGTGTCCCAGCTGGAAGATTCTCAGATTTCTTGGAGGACCATAGCACGGGCAACATCTCAGCCCATTCCAACCCAGGCATCTGCCCAGAACTGAACTACAAACGCAGTGCAGCACAGGACCCAGTGCAAAGGCCGTATTCCTGCAGCTGAGTCCTGGTCGCAGGACCACAGCCACCCAGGGGGAATGGGGTGGGGAGGCTGGAAGAGGTGACCAAGCCTCAGGGGTCTAATCCAGGGCTGCGACCTGTGCTTGCAGGGGAATGGGATAAAGCTGACCTCACTTCAGCTTTCACCTTTGGGATCAGAACAAACAGCTCCTTTTCTCTGTAAAATTTTCAAAATGATGCGTATGCCAAGTGTGTTCCCAGAGCCTCAACGCAGACAGCATCCTCTCCACTGTGCTGTGTAGCGTCTGACTCAGAGAGCTATCAAGGCGACACAGAGTGTCACCAGCTAGGATCTGTTTACACAGCTTCTGGCTCAGGCACTGAGGCTTGTCAAACTACAAAGACCCATCCCCCACTGTGAGCCCGGAGCAAATTTGTCATCTCACCAGATCAGATCAGTGCTGGCTGCTGTGGGTTCGTTCCTTAGGCTCTGTGGTTCCTGAAGGAGGCACTTTTCTAGGGTTGGACTTTCTAGGAGGACCTTGGGCGACCCCTCTTGGGATTAGAGATGCTTCCTCTAGTCCCTTTGTACAAAGGAAGTTTTTTTGGGGGGGGGGCTCAGGAGGAGGGGTGCTGCCTTAGGCTACCTGGGTCACTCCCCTCTTGCTCTGGGAGTCAGATAAGGCCCCCCCATGGCCTGGAAGGTAGCTCTCTCCAGCTAACTGTCAGCTTCCCTGGACCATTGTGGGTTCCCTGGAAGGAAATCCAAACATTCTTCCTTATGATCATGGTGAGTAGCCACAAAGCGCTGTTTTTCAGTCCAGGAGGAAAGAACACTCTAGAAAGAGAAATAGCCTCACCAAGACATGGAGTTACCCTTGCTCCTTTGTAGAGCTGTACGTAGTCTGATATGGCTGCAAGGGGGCAAAAGGGGGTGGGGAAAAAATATTAAAGAGATTAGCAAGGGCCTTGGGTTTTTGAGGGTCTTTTGTGCTCTTTGGAGGAGTTTGGGCTTTACCCTCTGTACAATAGGGAATCTTTAAAGAGTTCCAAGCAAGGATGAAACATTTGTGATTTACAACATTCACTCTGAAGCCAATATGGAGGATGGATTCAAAAGGAGTGAGATTTGAGGCCAGAAAACCAGGTAGACAATTGTAGTAGGAAAGAAAGACTCAGCTTAACAGGAGCCATAATGAGGATGTGACAAGTCCAAAAGATGTTGAAGAGATAGGATCAACAGAAGTTACTGATTGGATATGGGATTGAGGGAGAAGGAGCTGATACATCTTGCTTAGGCAACTGGGTACTGTCATTCACGAAGACAAGGAATGAAGGAGGCCCAGGAAAATGGATAAAGCATTCAATTTGAGACCTGCGTTTGAGATGCCTGTGGGATCGCCAGGAGAGATGTCCATCAGTTTCATTCCAAGTCTGGAATATGCAGAGGTCTGGGCTGCTAGCAGTTATTTGCAAGGCAACGGCATACAGGAGGGAGGTGTACTCGGGGAGGGGGCGGAGGGAGAAGGGAAAGCGTGCAACTCAGCGACGGCAGGTCTGAATCATTCGCTGAAGCCAGGCAACACCCCAGGTCCTAGAATCTAGGAGAACCAGGTTTAGGGAAGAAGACTAGGAGTTCAGTTTTGGACATAATTTAGTTTAATTGCTATAATAAAATCCAAACTCCTTCTCATTGCCTAAAAGGCTTCCGCCATCCTCTCCAGTTCGTCTCTTGTTCCTGGCACCGCAGCTCACCTTGCTCCTGTCAGTCACATCGGCCTCCCTTCTACCTTCGCCAGGCTCAGGTCCTCCTCAGGGTCTTGGCACCTGCGGCGCCCTCCACCTGCAGTGATTTCCCTGTGGGACGGCCGGCTCCCACCACCTGCTCAGACAGGCCGCCTCCGCTCCCTTCACTTTGCTTTCCCTTTGCCCTGTCTTATGTTCTTTGTCTCCTGTCAGAATGTAAACGTCACGAGAGCCGAGGACTTGCTTCTCTCCTTGTTGGTGGCCCTCCTGTACCTAGAGCCGGGACTGACACACGGCGGGTACTCCGTTAACACTTGAGCTAGGCGGAGATGTTTCAAAGTTTCAGAGACTGCTAGGTATATAGGTCTGGAGCCCAGAAAAGAGGTCTGTACGCAAGGAGTCGTGTGTGGGGTGGGGTATGGAGAGAGTGTGCAAGTGTGCGAAGGTGACCCTGAAATAGACCCTTTCATGCCCCCACATGTGAACTTCAGGTGGAAGGGGAAAGCTTTAACGTGACTGGTAGGGGCCGCCGGGAGGGACAGACGGAATTCTGGAACACAGGGTGAAAGTGTTTCGGGAACGTGGGAGAGGTCAGCTTTGATGAATGAATGCCCTGCTGCTCTAATTCAGGACCCAGTCCCCAGCTTGCGTCTGCCTGGGTGGTGGGGATTGGATCCCCCCCAAAAAAAGAAAAGAGAGGAATGTAAAAACTTGAACACAGTCCATGAGTTTTGTAATCCAATAAAAGAACATACTGTGTGCTTAGGAAATATGTGGCCAGCATAGTCCATTTATCCCTGATGCTGATTTTGGAAGGTGTAGGAGTTTCTAGAAGGCATCCTCAGTATTTTCCTTAAAGAGAGCAAAGCCATAAGGTAGTCTAATTTATAAGGATGAGCCCTGCTAGGTGATCACTTTCACCCCTTATGTGTGTGACCTTGTGAACCTCACACAGCCTCTATGGGCCCAGTGAAGTCGAATGATAACTTTCAAGGGCTCCAAGGCCAGAGATGATGTTAAAATAACACAGATGAAAATTAACATACACTGAGCTTCTGAGAAGAAAAAGGTATAAGAAATTCAAGGGTGGGTTTGTGAAGCCTCTGCTTCCAGCTCAGCTATAGCATTCAAAGCAGAGGTGCCTCAGTTTACTTGTCCAGAGACACACAGTGAAGCAAAAATAATCTCATTGGGCCTCTCCTGCTTGAGTGAGCACTGTTGGAGAAAAGCACTCAACCAGGCAAATTGGCTCTGCTACAAATTCATGGTCACCAATCTCAATCAAGCCTGCAGCAGCGCCTAGCAATCCATCTGTGTTTCTCAAGTCAGTCTGTTCTCCTCTTCTCCGTGGAAGCTAGTTCAAGCATCATCCACCCTCCAGCCCATGAACAGCCCCCTCTCCTCAACTTGCATTGGAGAATGACCTTGGCTCCCACCTTGAAGGCAACATCAACTTCCAAATACCAAAGACACCAAGCCTGCAGGTCATCCCTGCCCCCACCCTTTCTCTCACCTTCCCACCTTTTACAACAGAGATGCGCACTCTTCTCTCCCATCAAAAACCAGTCCCCCTAAAGGTTGTGCATCCCATTTAGGCTTTAGATCAGGGACCTTCAAATACCTTAAAATTCACTCCAGGATGAAGTACAACACAGTAGACATTCACACACATGCTCACCCATAACTGAAATATGCGATTCACAACCAGTACTTACCTCTCACTACCTGTGGGGCACTCAGATGTTTTCCATTCCCCTTGTTTTGTTTGCTGAGCATCCAGCTCATGACCCACCACATCTCTCCCATGCCCAGTCACTAACGGGCTGCAACCCACTGTTTCAAAAGTTTTGCTATAGATTCTCCTTCTGCTCGGAACCTCGTGCCTGTGTCTGTCATCTTCTTCTGTCTCTGCAGCCTCTCCCTTTCTGCCAAGCCCTTCTCGTCAACATTTAAATTTTCTCAGGTCTCTCTTATCTTAAAAGTGAAGATCTTCACACCCCACGTCTCCTTGCCCATTCTCCAAGACTCTCTTTCACACCCAGACTTTTTCGATAGGTTGCCTTCCCTTACTCCTTCCGTTCCTCACCTCCCAGTCCTTTGCCACCCCATCCATTTTGACCTCAGTGTCAACCTCCCCAGAAATTGCTGTCACCAAGGTCACCAACGAGCCTCTCGTTGCAAGAAATCCAGTCGGGTGTTTTCCATCCTCATCGTACACAGACGCTCAGTTGTATTTCAGAACAAATAGCCCTTCCTCCTTCTAGAAACTGCTCTCCTATTTCTCCTCCCGCCTCTTGGCTGCCTTGCCTCCATCTGCCCCATCAGCTTCTCTCCATTCTTTCCCAAGTTTCCGTGTGGTGTTGTTGCCAAGCCCGCATGGAAACTTGCGATGGTAGCTCTGTTGTTTGAAGTTTTTGTTTTGTCGTATACTGTGCATTTTCCCGCATCTTTATCGACCAACTTTATTCTTTCGTTAGTCGCCTGTTGATTTTCTTGGCCCAAATTTCTGCTTTGAGGGTTTATCTTTTTACTGAATTGTAGTTTGTTATATGTTAAACCTAGTAAATATTTAATTATAATTACTGCAAATACTTTCTCTTCAAACGTGTTTCATTTCTGTAATTAAAAATATTGTTTTCCTTATGATGTCTAACTTGGATGTAATGCTAAGAAAGTCCTTTTCCTACTCTGAAATTATGCAAATATTTCTCATAGTTTCTTCCACTACTTTGGTGGTGCAGTGAGCGAGGTATGGATCTAATTTTTTTACAGCTTGCCAGCCATCTGTCCAGACATCTTTTGTTCATCAGTCAACCTCTGCCCTGCCATCTGAAAAGCTCCCTTTATTGTACACTAAAATTTGAGATGTCCGTATTTGTTTCTGAACTTCCGTTTTTGGTTCCGTTGATCTCTCACATGAAGCTATTATAATACAGACTTTATTATTACAGCTTTGTAATATGTTTCTGTAGCTGAACTGGCAAGCCCTCCTGTCACCAGAAGAGGGTAGGTCTCGTTGAGAGCTTGGCTCTGGATCCAGCTGGACTGGTTTCATGTCCCAGCCCCATCACTTATATGCTTTGTGACTGCGGGCAGTTTACTGAACCTGGACTCAGCTTCCGCATCTGTAAAATGGGGGTAATAATGGTGTCCACCTCTGAGAGCTGCTGTGAGGGTTAATGAGCTCAGGCATACCACACCCTTGGATGCCAACTAGCACTTTATATGTTATTATCTCTCATCTCTCTGAAGGAGAGCTTGACTCTTTTCACCTGTTTATTCCAACAGATGGAGCTCAATGATTGTTTTAAGTTCCAGGATGGCTGGGGGGGTGAGGGGAAGAAGGCATGAGTTTTGCCTGGAATTATGTTAAATTGTTTGAGGATAATTTTCATCTTAACCATATAAAGTCATCATCCATGAAAATAGTTTATGTCTCATTTAAAATTTTTTCTACCTGTCAAAATGTTGTTCACCACCCCAAGTCAAATCATCTTCCGTCACCGTATACAATGGTGTAAGTTGGGCACACAATGCGACATACAGATCATGTATCATAGGAATGTACGCTTGAAAACTATGTGGTCTTACCCTGACCTGGTGGCTCAGTTCATTGGAGTATTGTCCTGTACACCAGAAAGGTTGCAGGTTCCATCCCCGGTCAGGGCACATATCTAGGTTGTGGGTTCAATCCCTGGTTGGGGCGTAGATGGGAGGCAACCAATGGATGTTTCTCTCTCATGTCAGTGTTTCTCTCTCTCTCTCTCTGCCCACCTCCTTTCTCTCTAAGGTCAGTAAATAGATCCTTGGGCAAGGATTAGAAAAAGAGGAAGAGAACTATATGATTTTATTAATCAATATCACCCCAATAAATTTAATTAAAAAATAGGGTTGTTTCCATTATAAGGTCATGTTTGTTTAATGTTTTAGGGCTGAATTTGATCTGCTAGTACTTTGCAGATAGGATTTTATTTTTTTACACTGGGTGTATTGGTGTGTGAGTATGTGGGTGTGAATATGTGTGTCATACAGACTTTTCATAGGAGCATTTGTATCAAAATTAACTGTAATGACATTGCTATTATACTTTGTTTAAAATTTTGAAGCTGTAGCCATGAAACCACTTATTCCCTGAGTATTTTCCAGCTTTCTCAGGTTTTCCTCTTCTCACAATTTTGATAATTCAGAATTTCCTGAGAGGTTCTCCATTTTGTAAATATTTCAAATTTATTAGTATATTATAATACTATTCTTTTATAATTGACTATCTCCTTAATTTCTTTTTCTTTCTGTGTTTCCATATCTTTTCTCTTTTTATTTCTTGAGTAGACCAATGAAAAGTTTATCTTTTATTGATCTCTTTAGTTATTTTTTCTGCTTTTATCTTCAGTAAGTTTATTCTCCCTTCTCTCCTTAATGTTGGTTAGCTGTTCTCTTTGTTACTTGTTGAGTTTAAACACTCATTTTACTTATTTTAATTATTATTTAATAATAAATAGGGCTATGAATTTGCTTTTAAATATGGCTTTGGCTTCGTATCCTCATCATCATTAAACTTGTCTGTATTGGCAGCTGTTGTTTCCTCTTTGAACTAGAGACCTTATTTAGGAAAAGGTTTTATAGATTATCAAGTGATTAGATTTTTCCTTATTATTTTATTATTGGTTTCTAGTTTATTTGCACTGTGAACAGAAAATATGCCCCAACAGTTTGTGCTTTGTGGAGAAATTTGTGGAGATTTTCTTGCAGCCTAATATAAAGTCCTTTTCTGTAGAATTTTATGGGCACTTGTAAGTAAGATAATGTTTCTGGCTTGACGTTACAGAGTCTCATATACCACATACACACTCATAGTATTTTATAGATTCTCTCTATTTACTTTTGGCTTCAGATGAACATATTTTTTTCTATTCTTATATATTTTTAAATAGTTCATTTTGTCTGTTTCAGTGCTTTTGGGTATAATGTATCACAACTGTCATATCTTTATTTTGAATGTGAGCATCATCCATTTTTAAAATATCATCTTTGGATTTTGTTTTGCTTTGCTGGTCCTCTAGAAATTGAATCATGATTTTGAAAGCAGTGAGGCTAGCAGTGACAGAAAAAATAGTTAAAGTGGTTTTCCAAAAAGGCTCCTTTTATTTATTTTTTTCCTCACCTGAGGGCATTTTCATTTGTTTTTTTTAGGGGCGGGGGGAGGGAGAGAGAGAAACATGGATGCAAGAGAAGCATTGATTGGTTGTCTTCCTCCTCTCCCAGACCAGAACACCCAGACCAGGGACCCGCGCCAGGATAGGGAATAGTAGGCATCCGGGCTGGGAGTCGCCCATGCCTGTCCCCCGCCCCCCCCCCCCGTGCCCAGACTGGGGTGAACCTGCAATCTAGGATGTGCCCTGACTGGGAAGCGGCCTGCAATTGTTTGGTTAAGGGAAGGGGCTCCAACCAATGAGCCACACTGGCCAGGGCTAAAACAAACAAACAAATAAACAAAAACCCTCCTTTTATTTTCTACTCAAGATCATATTAAATAATAACCTGATATTATGCACAGTTGTACTTCCCTTGTTATCAAGTTTTCCACCTTTATTATTTTTCAAAAGTCTGAGCCATGTAATGAGAGCTAATTTAAAGGTTTATCCAAGGTCAAGATCCATTTGCACAACCTGGTAACTACTTCCAAAGGGAGACCGCACTTCATTTTCCTTCTTTTAAACTGGATGATGGAGATCCAGCTGCAGGGACATGTTCCTTCCTGTTAGGGTCAGTTTATCAGCTCTGTTTCTTTCTAGGTGCAAAAATAAATATTTCTTGGTGTCTATCCAGGGGACTCGGCCTAAAAAAAAGGATCATCCAAGAGTCTGATATTACCCAAGGGTCTGATATATTACAACTCCTTTTTTTTTTTTTTTATAGCTTGTATTTGCCTCCATCAGTAGTTCTGAAACCCTGGCTGTGCATTAGAATCACCTGGGGAGGTTCTAGACTCTGTGATGGCCTGGGTGTTGGTAAATTTTAACCCTCTCCTACAGTGACATCTGAGCTATCTTGGCCCAATCCCTTATTTTGCTTAAGCCTTGTGTCCTGTCCCCAAATGAGGGTTATATTTTACTAGGATGGATTAACCTATATACATTATTGTTATAAATAATTTGGGGTTTTTTTAGCATTTCACTTTATACTTTTCCTCTTTATACTTCCTTGGTGTTTCCTTTGAATTCTTTTTTATTTTATTTTTTAACTTTTTAATTTTTGCTACATTGACCGCTATACTTTTTCCCCTTTGATGATTTTTAAGATAAGCTACTTTATAATCTATTACTAATTATGTTTAATATCTTTTAAAGCATGCTTTAACCTATAGTTCTCAAGTGAACCACAGAAACTATGTAGCAGAATTTTATTCTAAGCTGAGGAAATTAGCATATCTCCTTCCTCCCACTTTATTCTTTATATCTGCATAATCTACAATGTTTTACCCTGGGGTTTGAGCAGGAGTGATATCCTATATCTTCTCTTTCAAAGAATAATTGTTAAACTTGCATTCTGTTTTATAACTACATTTATAGCAATTATTTAGATACTTTACTATATGGCGTATTTGCCAGTTGCCAATGCTTTCTAAAATTTTTATTAACCACAACTCTCCCATACTTGAGTTCTTTGTTTTGATTCATCTCTGGGTTCAGTAGAAAACATCTTCAAGTGGCTTTTTATGACTGTTATGTGAATAATACATTCTTGAGGTCTTTAACATTGGGAGCTATTATCTCTATTATTTAACAGCTTGGCTGGGTCATACTCTTTCCTGCTCTAAATTACAGAGGGAGAGATCTGTACTGCGTCTAAGAGAAATGCACGGAGGAGCACACCGCAGTATTTCTCCCTAGTTTCCAGAGCTGACACAAGTAACCATCCACCACCTCCTTTTACAGACTTCGGTCAGTTCTGGCATTTGGGTCTGGGAGAGTGATGGAGATGCGAGGCACGCCTGTTCACATCGCCATCTCTTCAGACATTATCACCCATTAAATACTCATCAATTCATTCAGCAAACATGGATTGAGCTCCTACAATGTGCCAGGCATTGTGGGAGCCATTCAGGACTCAGAGGAATCACCAGGTTTCTGCTCTCCTGGAGCATGTGTGTATGAGTTGGGAAGAAGAAGGGACAGGCCATAAACAAGTGAACAAGGTAATTTCAGAGAGTGATGGGTGGAGCCGCCATATAGCTGCTCCACGTGGCACCCCTGGAGCTTCAGGACATGGAAGCTCCATGGCTATAAAGTAAAAAAGAACAAAGTGGTAGACGGATGGGGTTGGGGTGGCGACTCAAGTGCTGTTAATTTAAATTCTCCGCTGCAGCAAATCCATTTGTTCCTATGCTTACGGTTCCCCTGATGCTATTCTCTCCGAAACCATGGTGCCTGTTTGTCTTCAGTGCACTGTGTCGCTGTCCTTCCGAGGCAGGCCACGTGGTTTTTCCCATCTGTCTTCAAGGTGGTAGTTGTCTCTGATAGGTCGGGACTCCGAGTTGTTTGCATTATGCGCGCAGCTGCACGTCCACAAAGCTGGTGGTGGGATAGCTGTGTGAGGGCATTCATGTCCAGCCTAGTATGCCCCCCCCCCATTCAGTGCAGGTGTAATGGTTGGGGTTGGTACCCAGGATCTTCAGCAGGTTCTAAGAACAAGCTGTGACTCCACCGTTAGACTGAAGCCCAATGGGCAGTACAGTTTCCTTACTGGGAGACAGTGTTGAGGGGCCGCTAAGAGCTTGGCCCCTGGAGTCAGATGGGTTTTAATTTACATGGATTTGTGTGGATTTGCATGGATTTGCATGGATTTGCATTTGCTGTTACCATTTACCGGATGCCCAGCCCTGGCCAGTTACCTAACCTCTGTGTGTCTCGGTGTCTTCATCTTTAAAGGGGGCTGATAGCAGTACCTACCTCGCAGTGGTATTGTGATAAATTGAGCAACTGAGGGAAGTGCTTAGAACAGTGCCTGCACTTAGTAAACCCCCAAGAACATATAATCATAATGATAACTTTGTTACTATTAACTCTGTCTTGTGTTGCCTTAAAGCTCTTCCATGTCCTCCCTTCCCCTTGACTCCAGCTCTGGCTATACTTAAAAATAGACAGAGATTACAAGAGTAAGGCCGACTGTGCCCAGGTCTCAGCTTCCCTTTGCTGAACTCGCTGGGAGGCCTTCGTGTGGCCATTTGAACCCATGCAGGAAGGGGGAGCGGGTGGAGTCGGGGAGGGAGGAAGGCACTCAGCAGAGGAGTCACACCGTTCCCTTGTTTTGTGTTTTTCCTTTTTTGCAAACATGATTTTATTGTTTTTTCACCTTAATTGTATCATAATTAATAAGTCAAATATTTAATTTACTTAAGTTTTAATATTAATTATTAACACCAGACATCAATATAAATGCTATAAAGGTATTTAAATGTTTGTCCATATTAGTTTTTACCTTCTTTATATTTTTATTTATATGTTAAAGATGTTTAGAATGAGCCTCTATCATTTTTATGGTCAGAAAAATTAAATATTGTTTCATTTTGACAAAATATCACCCACAAACTTATTACCGTAATACAGTTTTTATTTGGGGTTCATGTCCAATCTTTACCCATATAAAAATAAATATTCAAGAGCTATAATCAAAAGTATACATATAGTTTTATGATCTACCGTTTTACTTAGAATGATGTTTAACATTCTCCTTCCTACAGGGTCATATTTATCACTTTAATAATTGTGTTCAAAGCGCATCACATTAAATGTTACGATATACCTCACATTATAGAGCTGACATATAGGTTGTTCACATTGTTTCTCTGTAATGAAATCATGTCATTATAAACCTCTTTGTCCATGTTGCTCTTTTTCTTTTGAATTAATTCCTAGAGATTACTGAGGCAGAATATTGAATAGTTTTTTGGCTGTTGATGAGAATTCATATACTCCCTTCCAAAGGATTATATCAACTTTACACTCCAACTGGCAATAAATACATATGAGTTTCCATGAAGCCTCAGCAATATTGGGTTGTATATTTTTATTTATTTTTTCTAGTAAAATGGACTGTGTTTACATAGTAATTCTATTCTTTTCTCATACGAATCCTCTAAGCATACTCTTTGCTCATCTTGGTGATAGTCTTAGACAATTAAAAAACTCTAATTCAATACTGGTATTTACCTTTGGCATAGTTGTTACCATTAGTTTCATTCATTTTTTATTTTTCTTTAAAATTTTGGTTCAGGGTAATTGTTTGTTTTTCCATTTGTAGCACTTCCCTTGCCTCAGCTTCATTCTAGGGTCTGTTAGTTACTGGCATGAACAGGGTTTAAAGTAAGGGTCTTCAGGGATGTAGATCCTTAGGGCAAAACAAGAGGGATAACAGGAAGTGGGCAGGACATCAAGGTGAGACACTGTCTGTCACCTTTCTCCCCTGGTTCCTTCCAAAGGTTCCATGGTGAGGAAAGGTGGTGTTTACCTGGCACCTCCTTAGCACAGTTCTGTAGCTTTGAGGTTGTCAGAATCCCCAAAGCGCTTCCCCACAAGAATTTTTAAAGGAGAGCAATGGACTTGGACTATGTCCACTCTTGTTACCACCTGGGGGGTCACCCCAGATAAGGAGCTGGGCACTGTGACTACACTTGAGCTTGAGTGATGGTTTTTCCCCGACACGAGGGACCAGGAGCGTGAGATGCTGCCTGGGGTGCGCACGCTGATGGAGAGAGAGGGGCCACGAGAAGAGTGACTGTGCCATGTCTGCCCTTTGCCACAGGGACCCTTCCCGGCACCACACGCAGCACGGAACCCGGCACATCCCCTGCCCAGAGCTCAGAGCCCAGCCAGCCCAGCCCAGCCCAGCCCTCGTGTCGCCCTGTCTTTCGATTGCTCTGTAGACTAAGAGCGCTCCCCTCTCTAGAACGCTCCCCTGCCAGCCCTCAGCGGCCCAGGTAAAGTGCAGGGACGCTTCCTGACCTCCCCTGCTCTTCTCTTGCAGTTTCCTGCTTCTTCAACTTCACCAGCCCCTCTGGGGTCGTCTTGTCGCCCAACTACCCAGAGGACTACGGCAACCACCTCCACTGCGTCTGGCTCATCCTGGCCCGGCCCGAGAGCCGCATCCACCTGGCCTTCAATGACATCGACGTGGAGCCTCAGTTCGACTTCCTGGTCATCAAGGATGGGGCCACTGCTGAGGCCCCCGTCCTGGGCACCTTCTCAGGAAACCAGCTCCCCTCGTCCATCACCAGCAGCGGCCACGTGGCCCGTCTTGAGTTCCAGACTGACCACTCCACAGGGAAGAGGGGCTTCAACATCACCTTTACCAGTGAGTCCTCCCTCTGTCCCCAGGGGACCAGACCTCCGAGTGCCAGCCTGTGAGGATGGTGGAGGAGTATAGATATGGGTGGGCCCGTTCCAAGGACTGCAGTGTGCAAGCCTGGGGCTCCAGCAAGACCAGGAAAAGCATAAAGCGCTGGCTGCCGGCCAAGGGTGCTCTTTGCGGTGGAGTCCCTCTCTTCTCAGCACTGATTTCCTATGTGTAATGTAAAAAGAGCCTGGAACCTCATTTCTCCCACCCCTGCCTCCTACAAATAGAAGGTACAGCTAGAACCATGATGGGCCCCAGGGAGAGCAGGCCTCTGTCATCCCCTCGTTAGTGACTGAGCCCTCTCCAATCTGTGCCCCGTGGTCTTGAACGCCCACTTACTGCTGACTGTAGGAATCCAGGGGCCCTGCTCACACTCTGCTCCGCCCACTTCCAACTCCCATACTCGAATCAGGAACAAAAGTCTGGAGCACGGTGTCTGTCTGGCTCTGACGCTCCACTGGAGCCAACTCTTGGGGTATTTCCTCATCGCCCCTCTCAAGGCCACAGTCCAGAAGCTGTCACTTCCAGTTTCAATCCCGGGCCCCTTCTAGAAGCAACCTGAAGCTTGGCAGTGATTATTTTCATTTCTGTGTCTCCTGGGGTTATAGTGAGGGTGGGGGTGGGGCAGAACCTTGGAGACTGGAAATAACAAGCCACCCAAGGCAGCAAGAAGCACATATCTGGCAATAATGAGCCGTAGACCCATGACCTTGGCCAATGACATATAGTCCAATGGGCTAAAGTTGGGTCTGCCTGAAGAATTACCTAGATCCTTTCCCAGAGGCTGCTTGTGAAATGCCAGTGCCCAACTCAAGTGCCACCCCATGCACACATGCACATACACACACACACAGAGCCAGCCCCCGCCCTCCTCTGTGGCACAGAGGTCTTGCTTCCTTGTTTCACCTGTCCCTGGGGTCGAATTAAGCTGAAGACAGTAGGTGCCAAATGGCCAGCCATTGAGGACCCCAGATTCCAAGGGAAACCCAAGCTAAAGTGCTTCCCTGCCATTCCCCTCGGCACCTTCCTCAGGACACCAGACTCACTACGAACAGCCTCCTCAGAGAACGCCTCCTCCAGGCCGCCCCTGCCCCCCTCATTGACAGGCAGGCGGGGGCAGAGCCCAATCTGTCTTCCCTGATCTTCCCTGTCTATTGGTGCAGTTCTAGCTTTTAGGTCAGCCTGCTTTCCCATGAGGCCATGAGCTCTGGACAGGTAGGGGAATGTATTACTTCTCTGCCCATCTGGTACGTGGTAAGGATCAGTAAATGTTTATTGAGTAGAAAGGTACGTGGGTGACTCAATGCTCCTTCTCCCCTGGGGAAGTGGGACAAAGAAGAGTAAGAGGTCCCCAGGGAAGCTGCCTTTGTCCAGGATGGTGACAGCTGAGAACTCCACAGGGTCAGTGGCAGTGTGGACACTGGTGGGGCACCTGCAGCAAAAACGCATGCTCATGGTCTCCTGGGAAAACCAAACCCCAGTGAGTCCCCGTTTTCCAGGAAAGGAGCAGATGCTGGATCCTTGGGAGGAAGAAAGAGGCACGGGGTGGTGGGCCCAACCTGAGGACCAAGGTCCTACCTCGCGTTCCTGCCCCAGGTTTCTTTCCCTGCCACTGTGAAAGCAACACACGCCCAGTACATACACACTCAAAACACAGGGCAGGTCAAAGGAGAAATATTGACCAGCACCCCAAACCGCCCCCAGAAATGATTCTTGCCAACATTTGGTGAATACTCATATAGACATCAGGTACTTTTCTGTGCATCCATACAGATGGGCAGTTAGATGGTTAGGTAGAAATAATTTTTTTAAAATCTGGGCCCCACCCTAGATCTGCTGAGTCAGAATCTTCAAGGGGCTGAGGCTGCAGGATCTACTTATTAAGAGGCTTCTGAGGCAGTTCTGATGAAGCTGGTGAACAGCAATCCAGGGACAAGTGTTTGGGAAGATTTGTGGCGTGGTCTCCCCTGCAGGACGGCCATCTCCTGAGACACAGCCCAGCTGATGACCATCCAGGCTGAGCTAGAGTCTGCCCGGTGTCCGGAGCTCCCCTCCCCAGACAGCTGTCTCCATGTCTTCCCCTTAGGGTGACTTGAAACCTGAGTCCCTATGACAAGGACCTGTGACTCTTTCCCACCCCTCAAGCTCCTAGGACTAAACCCAGTCCTTCCCCCCCACCTCCGGGATATCTTCAACAATGTTGAAGAAGCTACTATTTCCTGAGCACCTACTGTGCAAGCACTCTGCTGACCTACTGTGCGAGCACTCTGCAGTCACCTTGGTGGACCCCACACCAAAAACGTCACAGGCTGAGAGCTGTTCCTTTTTCCATGGCAGGAGGCAGGTTGGAGAAGACACACAGGTAGAACTGGGCAGTACTGAAATCCCGGACATAGAGCTTTTGATCCCAGATATCGAAAATAGCTTCATAGTCAGATTTGTGTGTGCATGTGTGCGTGAATGTGTGTGTGATGGGGCAGCCTTATGGTCCTAGTTCTTAATAAAGAAAGTGTGGGAGACTGAGTTCTGGGCTGACCTCAGCTTTGCATCTCAAAGGGATGCAAAGGGGGTTGCATCCCTTTTGGGTGCAACCCAAAAAAGGAAGGGAGGGAAGGGAGTTGGGGACTTTGTGGAGGCTCTGGGAGGGACCATCACACTCATCTCCATGCCAGATCCGCCACAGCTCCCCTTCAGTTAGAAGGTTCCCCAGGTCTACAGGCCTCTTGCCTCCAGCAAGATCCCTCAGTCCCCAGGGTGAGCTGCTTCTGTTTCTGACCGCACCAATGTTCCCATCGCCAGACGATTCCAGAGGCGTGTAAATTGAGTTTTTTAAAGTGGTACTTGCCCATGCAGCCATGGAGCCTGGTTCCCACTGCAGAGCCACCACCCTTAAAACAGCAGGGAGGCCAACAGGGTGTGGCTTCAGCCACTTGAGTGCTGGGACGGTGGCGCCCCTGAGGGAGGAAGCCTGGGAGTACGCTTGGTGGAGATGGAGGGGAACGGGAAGAAGGGATGGGACTCGTCCTTCAGCAGCCCTCGCCATCTATCAGGAGCTGTACCAAGTATTCTCCACTTTCCTATTCATATCAACTTTCATTTCATTTCTATCCCAGAATGACCCTGCAAGGGAAGTATGATCTCATTTTATAGGTCAGGAAACAGAGGTTCAGCAAGATTACATAAGTTGCCCAGAACCAAGTAGCTAACAAGAAGCAAAGCTCGATTAAACCCAGAAGTGTCCTGACTCAGTCCTCCCCCATCCCCGACTGCATTATCAATTGCCTGGGAGAGTACCAGGCAGCCTGACAGCGGCACAGGGATGAAGGAAATGGGTTCAGACAGCGTTGATTCCAGGGCACCTACTTCCTGATGCTTAGTGTCTATTAGCGTCACAGGAGTTAGAGCCCAGCTCACCTGCACCATAAGTTGTCCATCACTGTCTGAAGTTAGGGAAGCACGGAATGGATTTGACGGTGAGGAGACAGATCTGTTCCTTACGCCTCAGTTTCCTCATTTGCAAACTGGCATAATAATAGCTACTTCATGGAATCATTATATGATGTAAATGAGCGAATATGAGAAATACTGAGCCCACCGCCGATCTGTGAACGTTCGTTAGAGTGAAATTGGATGAAGTGCTCGGGAAGGCAGGACATGGGGCTTAATCCCCTGCTTTATGCCCAACGTGGCACGTCGCTCCCTGGTTTTAGGGCATCTGGCTCTCCCTCCAGCACGGTGGGTTCTTGCAGAAGTGGACGAGGTCTAGGGTGGAACATCCTAATGAAGCTGATTTTCTTTGAGGGGGTCCATCCGCACAGCAGCTCCGCCTAATCACACCCTTGACCTCCACCCATACAGCCTTCCGACACAACGAGTGCCCGGATCCTGGCGTCCCGGTGAATGGCAAACGGTTCGGTGACAGCCTCCAGCTGGGGAGTTCCATCTCATTCCTCTGTGACGAAGGCTTCCTCGGGACGCAGGGCTCAGAGACCATTACCTGCATCCTGAAGGAGGGCAGCGTGGTCTGGAACAGCGCCGTGCTGCGGTGTGAAGGTATGTGCCTTCTGGGGTCGGGGCCGCAGCCGTCAACGGAGAGGCTGAGGAGGGGACCAAGGGGCCTGAGCCACGGTGGTGCCTTTCCATGTCATCCTTCCTCTTCTCGCAGGACTCAGGGCCACCCTCTCACCCTCCCACTGGAGTGACGGGGGCTCAAAGGACCACTTGGCCTAGAAGTCTGAATTGTAACCAGAGATTAAACTGGAGAAAACACTGCTTCTAGACTGCCAGGTGTCAGACACCTCTTTCAACTGGGGACTCTCAGAGTCACAGCCATTAGGAGCCCAGCTTCCTGCTCCTACCCAGGGCAGCTGCATCTGCCACTCTTTCCTCCTGCACACACTGATTTCCCCAATGCCCGGGAACATCTCCCAGGCTTGGCCTCTGTGCACCCGTTCAAACCTGCCTTGTTATCCTTGTTATCCTTGTTATCCTTGCGGTCAGTCTCCAGGAGACTAAGGGCCGGCCAGCCAGCAGAAACACAGCTTGATGCAAGCACAAGGGTTACCATGGCGTCTCCTCAGTCCTGCCTTGCCCCCCAGAGCAGGCTTTGACGCCCCTTCAGAGACGAGCCATCTGTTCACCAAACTGCAGGCATTCAAAACACAAACGGAGCTTCTTGAGGGCAGGATCACATCAAATCTGTGTACCAAGCACACTGCCTGGCACAGAATTGGCCCTCAATAACGATTCGCAAACAATAGATGAATAATGTGTATCCTGTAGGCCCTTGGGTGCCATGACCATGTCCAAGGAGACAGAGACTGTGGTTCCCCGCTGTGGGAGCCAGAAAGCCTCTTCCTCTCATCCCACTTGTGGATGGCGGGTAGGGACCTAAGAGGCCTCTCTATATACCCTGCCCCCAAACCCAAATCTGAGCACACATGCCAGCAGGTGGGGGGCAGGGGTGCAGGAAGGACAGGAGAAAAAAGTGGGGTGTGCCTTAGCAGGAGCACTGCCCCAGAGATGACAGGTGGGGAGGGAAGGAGAGGAGAGACCACTGAGAGCACAGTGCATGTGCCAGGGTCTGGGCTGGGATCCTGGGAGGCCCCTTCTCCCCTCCGAGCCTCTGTTTTTTTTAGCTAAAAAGGGTGGTGAGGTAGGTGATAATAGTAAGATGCATACGAAAAGGGCAGTCCCTGGCATGAAGTAAGTACCCCAAAGTGTTAGCTGTGCTCTTACTGGTTTATAAACTCCATGAGGTCGGGGAATCACCTTTGGCCTCGTATTCCCACGACTGATGTGTTGTTTGGCACCTAGCTGCTCAGGCAACACTGTGTGATGGATCAGTGAATGAATGAATGAATGAATGAATGAATGAACTGTTAACTAGGTTAGAGCCTCTTTAATGGCCCCCAGAGCCCTGACTCTCAGCAGACCACCTTTTGCCTCCACCCTGAAACTTACCAGCTGAGTCACACTGGGCAAGTGACTTGGCCTCTCTGTGCCTCAGTTGCCCCATCTGTAAAGCGTGGGTAATAATGGGAGCCTCCTCGTGGGGCCATCGTGAGCAGGCACTGTTCTTGGAGCAGCGCCCGGCAGAGGCAGCATTCAGTGTGCGTCGGCTGCGAGCATTATTTTCATCTGATTTTCGCCGTGTTCTCATCAGACCAGTCAGATGAGTGTGACTGCGCTTGGGGGCGTCAGGGGGTACGTTTCCATCCTTCCAGGTGCCTACCCCAGTCATGACGTGAACAGGCGACTTTCTGCTCTCCAAAGTCCCGCAGCGAGGTCCCCACAGCCTCCTCTGCCACTTCCCCCCAGCAGAGTGAGCCCTTTCGGAAATCTCTTGAGCTCTAACATCAGAGAAACAGCGTGAAGCTCACGCTGCACCCCCTCCGAGCTGTGGAGCTGGCAGAGGAGGGAATTCCCGCGTCAGCAGCACGGGGATGGTCGTGCATGTCTGATGGGATTGTTTGTGGGTGAAGCCGGGGGCCCTGCGGAGCAGTCACACGGAGCCCGGGGTCTGGGGACTGTCAGTCGGCGGTCGTTCACCTTTCCCCAGGCTGGCCCTTCGTTCTCCCTGGTGCTCAGCACTCTCCTTCGACTTCTCTGGTTCCCCTCGTGCTGGTGTGTCTGGTCCAGGACGTTCCCCTGCTGTCTCTTGCTCACCTGATCTCCCCTGATTCCTTTTGTGCTTCATGGGCGAACACCAGGCCACTCAGTTGGACACTTGGTCTCACTAGTATTCTGTTTTTCTTTACCGACCCCAGGGACCTCGGTCCTATCTACCCACCAAGGTCCTCCTCACTTCCGGGCCAGAAGCCCATGTCCCAGTGCCGCTGAGCCTGTGGGGGCTCAGTCCCAGCGAAGCCGACCCCTCTGAAGAGGCGTCAGGACTTGATAACTGCGGAACCCTCATCTTCTCTGCACTGCTGTCCCCAGGATCAGGTGCTCCTCGGCCACCGTCCTGCCCGGTGGCCATTGGGTGCAGCAAAACACTCGAGACCACGCGTGATGCAGGAGGCAGTCAGCCCTGTGCTCATGGACCTTAACACGCCTCACTGTTTCATAGGCAAAATCCTGATTTTGAAATTAAAGCCATTTCATTTACTCTGTCCCCGAGGGACCAAAAATACAGGGCAGCCTATTACAGAGACCCTGACGTGGCATAGGGAGGAAGAGCCTGCTCATTTTTCTCTGAGTGAGGGGTGTTGGCTGCCACCCTGGTTTCTGGGGACCTGGGGCGCAGCGCATCAGAGGGGCAGAGTGAGAGACGCTGCGTCCGGTGGCCAATCCCAGACCTAAAACCATAGAGCAGGTCAGGTGGAGAAACCCCTGGGAAGCTGACCCCTGGTGGCCGCTTTTGCCCCTCATGTCCCAGCTTTGGGAGAACCCTGCTTTGTAATCAGCATCTTTGTCTTTTTTAATTTTTCTAGTTTTGTTTTTGATTAAGTATCCCCACCTTGTGGACAATTAAATGCAGATGCTAATGGTCTTTTAAAAAATCTTTTAATATATGCTAAGAGCCACTTAGTTTTTGAGAGGCTGTAATGGGACAAGAGAGAAAATGGCTGCTTCTCCTAAATTTAGAAAGAAGGATGATTATCTGGCTGATAGAAAGCAGAAATTGACAAACTTTTCTTAAAGGGCCAGCTAGGAAGTGTTTTGGGCTTGGCGAACCACCACCCGCCGTTGCTCTATGCAAACAGCCTGACACAACATGAGTAAAGGGGCTGGATTTGGACCCTGGGCTGGTCCCTCGATGACCCCTGATCCAGAGAACATAAGGGTTTCTGATGTTTAAAGTGAGGAATTTCCTACAAAAGACTTCCAGGCAGTGAAGGCATCTACAAAGGACTGCCTGGTTAGCACTTAGCATATCCCTCCCTTCCGCCTCTTAAAGAAGAATCAGCAAAGTATACCCCGCTGTGGGAAGTGTTTTCCTTGCTCATTTTGGCCATGTGCCAGTCTAGGAAGTAGGTGTAGTTACTGTTCCCACTGAGGCGCAGAGAGGTTAAGTCACTTGCCCGTGTCCCCCCAGCTTGTAAGTGACAGAGGCAAAATTCAAACCCAGACTCCTGGCTACACTGTTACTGTATTTTTCTTCAATTATGTCACCAGAGCACAGGTGGCAAACACAGGGCCCACGGGCTGAATCCGGCCCTCCACCTTGTTTTATCCGGCCCGGCACTTTATTTCTACCCGGGGCAGCAGCGCCGAGCTCTCGTTTAACTGTCAAGGAGTAATTACGCTTATACAGTCCTAACATTACATTCGGCCCTTTGAAGGCAACCTCGAGGTTGATGTGGCCCCCCTGTGAAAATGAGTCTTACACCCTTACACTAGAGAGAATGTAATTTCAGACATGTTAATGAAAGACTTAACATCAGCCACAAACAGGCTGAAAGCAGGTTTTCTACTTCCTGTACCCCAGTAGAAAATTAAAACAAACAGATACACCTCTGTCACGAAAGACAAAGACAGGACACCCGCGGAAGCAGAAATTAACTGCGTAAAACAAAATGATGGCCACAAGACAAACGTGTCATAAAGGTCATTAAACTCCCGACTAAAAGGCAAAGACTATAACTGGATTTTTTTCTTAAATGTCACAAGAAACGTGAAGAAACAGGCAATAATCTGCAGTGAATATGCATTTTCATTTTTAGAGTAATACTTTGTGGTTGTAAAAAATGTAAATAATACACAAGTGAGACAAAGTTCAAAGTGAAAATATGCATTTCTCAATCTCACTCCCCAGAGAAAAAGTAGTTTAACAATCTGGTATAAACACGTGCAGTTTTTTTTCCCCTGTGTGTATACCAAATGTGTTACTTTTATAATCAGAAAATTTTCAGGTTCTATAAAAAAGAAAGAAGGTCAATTCTCCCCGCTCCCATGAGAAGATTCTAAGTGATGGTTATAAGCTCAGTTAGGCCTCCAAGGAAGAAGTAAGGGTAGTTATTGCCTTTCTAACATTATCTTATTCAATCTTCTTGTCACTCTTGTGAGAAAGATATTATTATGCTCTCTCTGTACACGAGAATTCTGCAAGGCAGCGAGATGGATTGACTTGCCCAAGCTCACCGAACTAGTGGCAACTGAGCTGTAACATTTGCTGAACCCCAGGCCAAGTGCTTTACGTACTCTGTCCAACTGGATCCTCCCAAAGGCCCTGTGAGGCAGGTACTGTTATTACCCTCACTTCACAGATGAGGAAACTGAAGCAACAGAGTGGTTAAGTAACGTGCCCGAGATCACACAGCTGAGTGAATGGGAGAGTCGGGATTCAAATCCAGATATTCTGGTTCCCGAACCTTCCCTTGATCACCAAATGAGGTCTGTCTCACTCCAAAGCTCTTCTTTCGTTCTACGTGAATGGTGAGGGGTGGAGAAGGGTGCTGGTGGACTGGACAAAGTAGAAGACAGAGGAAAAGGCTTTCACTGCCTCTGGTCATTCACACTGGACACTCAGTCAACTAATAGCCCTTGGAGGGCATTCGTCAGGGTGGGCATTCCCAAGTCCGCCCACAGTGGTTAGAAATGCAGATGCTGGAGTCAGACCCAAGTTTAAATCCCGGCTCCGCCACTGCCTGGCTGTGTGTTTCCGGACCACGTCCCTCACCCCTCTGCACCTGTTTCCTCAGCTGTGACGTGAGGCCGACACCAGTGGCCACCGGGCAGTGGCCTCACCGCTGCGAGGATGAACACACAGGGAAGAGAAGGCCCTCACACATTAGCAGTTCCCTGTATCGTTCTGTTGTGCCATCACTGCCTGGCACGGCTTCAGCCTCGGAGGGCAGGAGAGATGGGCCATCCCTCACGAGGACACCAGCTGCTCATCAGACGCCCAGGGTATTAACCATCTCATGCTGCTGTGACCAAATATCACAGATCAGGTGGCTTAAACGGCAGAAATTCGTTTATCACAGTTCTTGAGGCTCAAAGTCCAAGATTAAGGTGCCAGCAGGGCTGGTTTCTCCCACAGCCTCTCTCCTTGGCCAGCAGATGGCTGCCTTCTTACTTGGCCTCTCCTCTGTATGCGCAGGCTCTCCTGGTGTCTCTTACTCTTCTGATAAGGACCCCAGTCCACCCTTGTGACCTCGTTTAGCCTTAACTACCTCCTCAAAGGCACCATCTCCAGAAACAGCCTCATTGGGGTTAAGACTTCAGCCTACGAATTTGGAGGGACACAATTCAGTCATGACCCCAGTACCTCTACTTTTGACCAGTATTTCATTCCTTTGGAAAAAAATATTTATTGAGCACCTACTGTGTCCCAGGCCCTGGGTTAGGCTCAGGTCTCTTGCCTTATTGCTGAGCTCTTCATTTTTTTTTCATTTTTTTCTTTTTTTCTCTTTTCTGTGGGTGCATGTGTGTATGTTTCCTTTTTCACACCAACATCGTTCCCCTCCATTTTTTATTGGTAAGTGCTCATAAAACACACATAACAAAATTTGCCATCTTAACCAATTTAGTGCATTCCTGCTGTGCAGCCATTACCACCATCCATCTCCAGAACTCTTCATCCCGCAAAACTGAAGAACTCTGTGCTCCATTCAACACTAACTCCTCATTCCCTCCTCCCCCCGGCCCCTGGCAACCACCATCCACTTTCTGTGAGTTTGGCTCTTCGAAGTTCCTCCTATAAGTGGCATCGTACAGTCTTTATCCTTCTGTGACTGGCTTATTTCTCTTAGCATGTTCTCAAGGTCCATCTATGGTGTTGCATCCGGTCAGATTTTTTTTTCCCCTTTTTAAGGCTGAAAAATTTTCCGCTGTGTGTACGCACCACATTTTGTTTATGCATTCATCCACCCGTGGACATTCCGGGCTATTCTCCCCTTTTAGCTGCTGTGGATAACGCTGCTATGACGGAGCTGCACAAATGTCTGCGTGAGTCACCGCTTTCGCTTCTTTTGTTTGCCCCAACATTTGTCATGAAAATTTCCAGCAGAGCGAGCAGTGTAATGAGCCCCCATGCAGCCATCAGCCGGCTCCAACAATTATAAACTCATGGCCCGTCTTGTTTCATTTTGTTTCATTTTACGCGGCCACCCACCACCGCCCTGCTCGGGGATTACTGTGAAGCAAATTTCAGGCAAAATGTTTCATCCACAACATTTTAATGTGCATTCCGAACAGATAAAAAAAGCACTCCTTAAAACAAAGCCACAATACTCTTATCTTAAAAAATAAAATAATTACTTAATACAATCAAATTCCCACGATTATCTAATTCTTTCTTTTATTATTATTTTTTTTTAGTCAGAATCCTAGTTAGGCTTACACATTACAACGGACCTACGTGTCTCAAGTCTTCTGTGGCTGCCCCGCCCCTTGCAGTGTTGGGTTGGAGGAAGCAGGTCACACTTAGCCTGAGTAGCCTCTTGCACTCTGAATTTTGGTGACTACATCCCTCAGAGGTTGTTCAACATGATCTTCCCTATTTTATATTTCCTCTAATTGGCAGTAATATCTAGAAACCTAATTAGATTTGGGTTCCTTTTGGGGGGTGCAGAATATTTTATAAGCCCGGCTCTGGGCCTCCATCAGAGGCACATAATGTCTGGTTTCCCCCTTTGGGGAACATCGGGAGCCGTCCACCACCCTCATCTAGGAACTGCTCAGTGCTAATGGGCTGCTGCTCCTGCGTATTTCACAAGCCGGCATACTCACAGAGAACTTGCCCACACCAGGGGTTCGGTTACCCTGAGGTCTCGTGCCTGAAGAAAAGGCAGCAGAAATACTTAATTATTTTTTTTATTTACCAGTTCTCATATTAATGAGTTGATTCCCTAACACCTTCCACAGTTGAACATTCTTAAATACTATGAAAGTCCAATGTATTTAGACATACTGTATATACTTAAATCCATTGCTGTTATTACTCTAATTGACTCTCCAATTGTCCCAGTAGGGGCCTTTTGAAATTAGCCCAACCTCACCTTGTACATTTTCTGTCCCTGACCTAGAATCAACTGTTTCTCCAAAGGGCCCTGATTTTTTGGTTAAGTGAAAAATGGTATTTAGAATCTGGGTTCTGAAGGTGCTTATTATTATTATTATTGAGTAGGTCCTTGTTTTTAAGTCTTTTCAATGAACAGAGAACGAAGAAGGAGTTTTTTAAAGATAAAATGCATCATGGGTTCATTTCATTTCCACGTGAGAACACTTCTTCCTTGCCTTCCTTGTCATCATAGCTGCATCTCCTTCCACTCTTGCTGAAACTCCCAGTTCCCATCCACACCAGCTTCCATACCCAAGAGTCTCAGAATCGTAACACCAGGTACTACACACAGCACTGTGATGTGACTGCTGGAAATAGTTTAAGTTGTTTTTCTTTCCGATCCTTTTTCCCCTGCGTCGTACTGGGGGCGGGGTATGGAATTACAGTGTTTTTAAATTGTTTTGACTAGTTTCTCCATGTGTGATTATGCCACCAACTAATACAGTATTTTATTCATTTATTCCCTCTGCTTTATGAATTTTGAGGGGTGGCTTATCAAATTTCAATATTTCTTTCTAACTGTGCAAAATATTTTCAGTTCCAAACTGAAACCTGTAAAAGAAGGTGTCTATGGAGTAAGTCTAGCGTGCCCTAACTCTAACCTCTCTACCCTGTTCACTCCCTCTTTCCGCAGGTAATCTTCAGAGTTTGGGTTACTCTCTCATTGATTGTTAATATGAGTAAATGTGTGTGTGTCTCCCACCTGTTTTTTAGATATAGAATTATAGAATAGAACTATTTTTTTACTTCTCTACCTTGCCTTTATTCACTTCATATGTTTCAGGGACCCCTCCCTGACATTACGTAGACTGTTCCTCATTCGTATTGTATAGCTGCCTAGTGCGTGTTGTTGATTGCTCCATTTATTCGCTCAGCTCCCCATTGCTAAACATTTGGGCTGTTTTCAATTTTTTTCTATTACAAATAGCGCTGCCTTGTATAGCCTTGGAGATATATATGTGTGCGTGCATGCGTCGTTTCGTGTTTTGCTAGTATATCTTGAAGATAGAGTTCTGCAAACAGAAGTGCGGGGTTGTAGAGTAAATACATATGAATTTTGCTGGCTATGACCAAATTTTTCTTCATAGGGGTTGCGTCAGCTTGCATTTCCACCAGCAGGGTTCTGGCATACCTGCTTTCCCCCAGTGTCACAGGTCACCAAACTCTGGGTTTTACCTACCTGATGAGAAATAATGCCTTGTTGTAGTTTTAATCTGTATTTTGTTAGTAAGAGTGAGGTTGAGCCTCCTTTCAAATGTCAAAGAGATACGCATTTAGGAACCCTCCCCTCCTTCTCCCTGCCTGGCAACTGCCACCTGAAATATGAAGGTGAGCTCATAGAGGGAAGGGCTGAAGGATTAGAGAGGTCATTGGACCATCACGTGAGCCGGAGAGAGGAGGTGGCCAAGGTGATAAAGTGACACAGCAGAGAGAGAAGACAAAGGCTAGCAAAGCCAGGGTTTGGGCTTCCCTCGCTGGAGGTTTTAGATAGGGTTCTGTTGATAAACTGGCGCTGGATGGAGAGTAGGCGAGGCAAGCAAGCGACCGTGTGATCGATGGCTTCCTGGAAAGTGAGTGAGCAGATTGGAGTCCAGCAGTCAAAGAGGCTGGGCCTGTGTTGAACTGGAGCCTAGAGAGAGTCCCCACTGCTGCTGAGGTTCAGTACCAGCAGGGGAACCCGGGGACAGAGTGGTGGGCACGCCCCTCCCCTCCTACAAGGTCTCCTGTGTGCATTGGAGAAATAGAGCAAAGAAAGCTTTAGTAGTTTCAGAGAGATGAATGGATGGGTTTTGAAAACTAGGTTCATCCTGGAAGTGATAATACCCATTTGCTATTTACTCTCAATGTTTGATGTAGGTGCTATGTAATTACTTAGTTTCTACAAGCCTCAGCTTACTGGAAATGGTGATAATCCCTGCCTATGAAGTGAGGATAATAACAGTGTCTGCCTTTCAGTGTTGCAGTTGTCACAAGGCTAATCCATAAGCCCTGATGTGTAGTAAGCTCTCAGTGCCCACGAGCTCATGACTGTCGGCTGTGGTTGCAGAACTGTTATGTGCTGCTGGGGAATTTGGAGTCGGAGGTCTTGGGGTTAAATCTCAGCTCTGACTCCATTAGTTCTCGTGATCTAATCGCGCCTGTTTAGCCTCAGTTTTCTCCTCTGTAAAATGGGGATAATAAAGCAGGCATTGTCCTGTCATTGGTAAGAGTTGTCTTTTATGATCTTCACCATTATTATTATTATTATTATTGATCCTTCTTAAATAAACTTCCTAATAAAACTTTCTATTACGAATGTTTGACAGTTATTTTAGATATTTCCAGGAATTCAGAGAGGAAAAGTGTGCTGCATTTGGCTGCACTTTGTGAAATGGATTATCTGGAGGAATTTACAAAAATTTGCAGGCACAGAAGTGCTTTGCAGCTCGTTATCCCCCTTCCCAGTCTCGTTCAGGCCACTTTTGGCATCTGGTAGCCCATGGTAAGGAAATCCTGAGGAGGCAGGGGTTCCTTTAACACTGAGAGGCTGCTTGGCTCAAGGCCTCTGGGTTGATGCCACCTTCCTGGGTGTGAGTCCCAGCGCTCCCACGCGCTAACAGTGCTTGTTACCCTCCTCCATTGGCGTCCGTTCGCTTAGCTGTAAGATGGAGAAAATAACAGCAACCCCCTCCCCGGGCTTGTGTCTTGTGAAGAGTGAACGTGATTACTGACGTGAAGCTAAATGCCTGGCGTGAGTGGGCTCCCAGGCCACGGCAGGGCGGGGACAGCAGCAGCCGCTTTGGGCCTGGGGAGGGCGGTGTACTAGTCAGGGTGGCCAAGGTTAGGCAGTGCTGACAACAGCCCCCAAGTCTCCGTGGCCTCCAAACAGGAGCATGATGTAACCCAGACAGGTGGGTAAATAACAGGGTCATCAGGGCTCCGCTCCTCAGAGTCACTGAGAGAGCCGGCCGACAGGACCACCATCTCCACTCTGGTGCCACAGTCACCAAGGCAGGAAACTTCACAGACCACGCCCTGGCGCATAAGGTTTCCACATGGCCCTGACACGCATCACTTCTCTCATCTTATCGGTCAAGGCAGTCACATGGCCTAGCATGACTTCAACAGTGAAGTCGGACCGTGTGCCCTGAGGAGGAGCACCGGAAGAGCTCTTGTCACCACCATAGAGGTCATGGGTCTGATTGCAGGAAGAGGCAAGAATGATGGGAACGATGTGGGTGCGGTGGGAAGCTGAGGGGTGGGAAGAATGGGCAGAGAGACCGAGGGACTGGGGATTCCAAGTTGTGTAAGACAAATACTGTGGTCTCTGCCCTCACGGAGCTCCAAGCTGAGCGCGGGGTCTCTGCCCCTCTCCAGTGCCAGAGTGCCGGGTGCAGGTGGGGGGGGGGGGGACCTCTCCCTCTGCCATAGGCCTGACAAATGAGTGAGGAACAAAGAAAATACCAGTGTGACCCAACCATTATGTACTTCAGCCCTCCTCAAATGGCAAAGGACTTTTTTTAAAGGATTGTTTTCATTTCTTCCCTCTGGCCTTTAATAAAACTCCAAATGATGCGATTGAAAATATCTGTAAGGGTCTCAATAGACAGAACTCACAGTTTATACAGTTTATGTAATTTTCCATGAAAACAAAAACAATACTTGTTGGCAGACATATTTTTTACAGAGGATTTTTTTTTGCTTGCTTGTTCATTTGTCCACCCAAGAAAGCTGCTTTTCTCCCTTCTGTCCCCAGCTCCCTGCGGTGGTCATCTGACTTCGCCCAGCGGCACCATCCTGTCTCCTGGCTGGCCTGGCTTCTACAAGGACTCCCTGAGCTGTGCCTGGGTGATTGAAGCCCAGCCAGGCTACCCCATCAAAATCACCTTTGACAAGTGCGTATGACCAGAGCCCCAGGAGTATGGGACGAGAGGGGATCTCCATGCAGTGGTGTGGGAGGGCCCCTGGGCTGAGTGGGGACCAGCACTGACACTGAAATGTCAGCAAGGTCAGAGAACACTGGAGCGGACTGCCCTGGCTGGGGCAGACAGCGCTGGCTTCACCCTTGGCCTTGGTCCCACCTCGGTAGTGCGGTTTGTGCTGTTTAAGAGACTCTGACTGGAGGGGTGAGGAGACGACTGGGGCTGTCAGAGGTGGGAGAGTGGGTGGATAGATGTTGAAAGAGGCATCAGCATCTGCAGAGCCTGACCTGGAAATGTCCAATAGGGGAAGGCGGCCTTCCTGACCTCTGACCCAAACCCTGCTCCCATGCTCCGCTTCCAGCCCCCACCCTGGTTATGCTCCTTGGGTGGGGAAAGAAGCCACTTAAAGATGAACATAAAGTTCTAGACAAAGGACTCATGATCTAGCATAGCAGTCTATAAGCTTTTCTGTGAAGGGTCAGATAAATAATATTTATCTGATATAAATATTTATCTGATATCAACCTATATTTAATATAGGTTTTTGTGAACACTTGTGGATATCTGTTACATAGTCTTTGCTTTAAAATATATATATAATTATATATATATATATAATTATATAATGCTTTTGTATAGTCTGAGAGCAAAGAGTGCTTTAATAATGTAAAAAGCATTCTTTGCTCTCAGACTGCATAAAAATGGGTTATAGACCAGGTTTGGCCCTGGCCTGTAGTTTGCTGACCCCGGTCTGGAACATTCTATCCCTGGTGAGGCTATTAGTCATTGTGCCTCCAGGCGTTAAGGCAGGTCATGGCCCAGGCCACAGAGAGGATTGAGAGAGTGGTGTCCACGAGTGCTGTCCACCGTGGGAGGAGACCGGCTTAAATGCAGGAGAGAAGGTCCTTCCACTTGGCTAGTGAATGTATGTAAATTGTACTGAAATGCCCAGCCTGCCAAAATCCGATTGTTCCAAAGCCCTGGGTCAGATGGGGCCTTTTGTCATTTGCAAATTCCTAAGCTTTGGGTTTCTCAAGAAGTCTTCCTGTCTGTCTTTGGCAGATTTAAAACCGAGGTGAACTATGATACTCTGGAAGTGCGAGATGGACGGACATACTCAGCGCCCTTGATCGGGGTTTACCATGGGACTCAGGTCCCACAGTTCCTCATCAGCACCAGCAACTACCTCTACCTCCTCTTCTCCACCGACAAGAGTCACTCGGACATCGGCTTCCAGCTCCGCTATGAGAGTGAGTCTCGGGGAGGCAGGTGGCAGGGTTGGCCCCGGTGGGTGAGAGGACCCAGGACTGTGCCCACCCCCAGTGGGCTCCCAACTTGGTCCCATCCCCTCAGCATTGTCAAGGCTGTGCCCCTCAGGACACCCCCCCTCGCTCTCAGGGTCTCTCAGAGCTCAACCTTTAGAGAGAATGAAAGTTTCTTTCTAAAGAACCTTTAGAAAGAGTCAAACCTTTAGAAGCCGTGAAAGCTGATGGCCTGCACATGGCCTCCTTGTGTGCAGACACTTGGGTGGTGCCGGGTTAGGCACTCTGGGGACAGAGTGTTTGACAGGTCGTGAAGTTGAAGTGAGACGGCATCTCCCACTCGCCCGCCCTCTCTCCTCCCCGTCTACATTCATTGCTGGTGCCTTGATTTAACAAGACTGACATTGGTGCAGTTCTGCAGACCACTGTGGAAAGTTATGGCCGAGAACACCATTAAGACACAGTCATTTTCTTACTTGGGTTTGTACCCATTAGCTTCAGCGTGGTGTCTAAGCCTTAGTGGATGCTCAACTAATGTTTATTGAATGAATGAAGGCATGAATGAACAAATGATCCAGCCAACTTGTGTGCTCTGATCGGTCTTCAAATACTCTCTCAGCAGATGTTGACAGGCACGTTTCATGGCGGGGGAGTGATAACTTAGGCCTTCTGTAAAGCCAGGCTCTCTCCTCCCTCCCTTTGTGAGTCAGCCAGGGTCCCTTTCTTGTGCTGAGTGGTTTTTTTCCCAGCTGTGGGCTCTCTCTTCCAGCTATAACACTGCAGTCGGACCACTGTCTGGATCCAGGAATCCCCGTAAATGGGCAGCGTCATGGAAATGACTTCTACGTGGGCGCCCTGGTGACTTTCAGCTGCGATTCCGGCTACACATTAAGTGATGGGGAGCCCCTGGAGTGTGAGCCCAATTTCCAGTGGAGCCGGGCGCTGCCCAGCTGTGAAGGTGAGGCACACCCTAAGGGGACACTCAAACAGCGATTCCTTTCCTGGCATGAAAAACCAGGAGCTCAAAGGGGCACTGATTCTTCCACCCTCATCAGTGAAGGTTGTGGGTTTGGAAGAAGATGGGGGCAGGTCCCCAGGAGGAGTGGGGGGAGCCTCTTGAGCCATTCCAGTCTTTCACTGCCCTCTTCACTCCCGCAGCACTCTGTGGTGGCTTCATTCAAGGCTCCAGTGGGACCATCTTGTCACCTGGGTTCCCTGACTTCTACCCCAACAACTTGAACTGCACCTGGATTATCGAAACATCGCATGGGAAGGGTGAGTGTTTTAGGCCCCTAGTAGTTATTGGGGTGTGCTAGCAGTTATACAGTGACCACAACAGACATCTACCTACATCGTGACCTCTAGGCTTAGTCTGCATTTTTCTCGCCAACAAGAAAGGGCCCAGAACCTTTCTCTTTAATCATAAAACTCCCAAAGAGAATATTTAAAAGTAAGTATTTTTGAATGCTGGAAGAGATCTTAGAGATCGCCTAATCTCTAATCCTTAATGGAGGAATCCTCCCTGAATCTGTCGCCACTTCAGATGATGATGACACACCTTCTGTCTAAACTGTCTAAACACGCCCAGTGGTGGGGAACTGGCCAACTGATTCCACCAGTGGGCACCCGTTTTCATTTTTTGATAGATCCGACCCCCCCAATAGCCTATATAGTATCCCGGAAACTTCCTCCTTGTTCTGTGTCCTCGGGCAACGCAGGGTGCCTCCGCTCCCCCTTCCTCGTGTCCTTCCTGCCGATACTGGACGTAGCAGTCCTCTTCACGCGTGACTCAGCTGCTCTTCACCAAGGACAAAGTAAGGGTTGCTGGTTACAAAACAAACATTAATTAAAATGGCACCTGTGTGGCAGGTCCCAGGTCTGGGAACAAACAGTGACGAGGCAGACATGGCCTGTACCCTCAGAAGCTCTTTCTGAAGGTCATCTGGAGTCGTGGTTCTCACCCCCTCTGCACTTTGGCAAATTCTTTAATGCTTAGCTCACACCCTAGAGGTTTTGATTTTTCACGCTGGAGGTGCAAACCAGTCAGTCGTCTGTGTCTGTAGAACACCTCACTGTTAATTCTGATGCATGCCCTTAAATAAGAACCTCTGAGCTAGAAGAATTAACATGTACAAAAGCCAAGAAAAATAATTTAAAAGAAAAGTAATTCTTCTGGATGTTATCAATAAAGTGTTGTTGTGAGCTAAAATAATTTCAGTTTGGTACGAGTATAGGAGTGGACTTACAAATCAGTGGGGGACAATAAAGGTCCAGAAATAGGTTCCTGTGTGTGTGTGTGTGTGTGTGCGCGCGCACGCGCGTGCACATGAGAGGGAGAATGCCTTTAATATATGATTAAAGTGTCATTCCCAATCTACTGAAGAGAGGATGGATTATTTAAGCGATGGTTTTAAAACAGTGAGCTTAAACATTTGCAGGGGAAGGGGAGAGAAAAAATCACACCTCACACAGTTAACCATGTAAACTCCAGTACTAGGACATGAAAATCTAACCTCAAGGGACATCCTTGAAAGCGTGACACCAAAAGTAGAATCCATAAAAGCAAAGACTCTTAGACATGATTAAATAAAACTTTGAACAGAATTATTTTTTAAAGCCATAAAAGATTCAAGTAGCAAATGGACAAAAATATTTGCAACATATAATCTACTAAGGGTTACCAACCTGGTGCATGAGAAGCTCTTAAAACCTTTAAGAAAAATATTCCTGCTCTTCAGGCTTATAAATGAACAGATCTACAAACCAACACTTCATGTTAGAGGAAATACAGAAATGAAGAGACATCAGCCCCACTAATAGTGAAAGAAATGCGCATTCCCCCAGGAATGAAGTACGTTTCCCTCTTCGAGCCAGCCAGGAACGTTATAACCGTGTGGGAGACCGTGTGGGGCTGCGAGCACTCTTCGTCATGCTGGCATTTGCTACGTGACCGAAACTTCCTGGAGGGTGGTTTGCCAATGTGGGTCAAAAGCTAAAAACACATGTGCCGTTGGACCCGGCAAGGTCACTTCTTGAAATTATCTGAAGACAATAACTAAAGTTGTACATAAAGATTTAGCTATAAGGATGTCTCCTCAAACACTTTTTTAATTGAAAAATTAGAAACTCTTTAAATGTCCATCAGTAAGGACGCATGGTTAGCAAACATGTGACACAGCTCTGGCCAGTGGGCCTCAGTCAGTTAGAGCATCATCCTGTAACTGCAACGTTGCGGGTTCGATTCCCGGCAGGGCACATGCCTAGGCTGCAGGTCAGATCCCTGGTCTGGATGCTACAGGAGGCCATTGGTAGATTTCTCTCTCACAATGATGTTTCTCTCCCTCCATTCCTTCCTCCCTAAAAGCAATTAAAAAAATGAAGCTAAACATATGGTATAGGCATATATTATGGCTATAATAAAGTATACTACTTTATTAATAAAGTATAACATAGTAAAGTATACTACTTATATTTTAAAAAAAAACTTGAAAAGAAAAGTCAATGTGTAGTCCCATCTATGAACGGAAGCGCCCAGCCAAGACAAGGGTGGCCTGGAGCTTCGTGGGCAAGGCAGGACTGTCCGGGCTGCCAGGGCAAGGCCAGTGTCCCCTTCTCTTTGCAGTGTTGTTCTTAAGGAGAGAGGGATCGGGACGGTGTCTTCGTTCATCCTGCAGAGCTGTTTCCACCAGGCCTGGGCCAGAGGTGGCCCTTGCAAGAGCTAGAAGCTGCTGTGTGGCACCCAGAGGGAGAGAAAGGCAGCCCTTTCAATCCCTAGAGGAACAGCCCCTCTAGGCATGATTTCCTCTGTGTCTGGGCATCTGTCATTCGTTATGGGGGAGGGGAGGTGCACCTCCATGCCTTTCTACGCATCTTTGTCTAGAAGTCACAGCAGTTCAACACATATTTTGTATTTGCACTTCTGGGTGCTGGGAAAACATGGCCACTGTGCATTGCCCGCCCTCAGGAAGTTTGCAGTCTGGTGGTAGAGACAGAGAGTCCAAAGACATCTCTCAATGTAGCACGGCCAGTGCTGAGAGGGAGCAGGTGGAGAAACATCCAGAGGCCAGCCCAAGGGTGGAGCGGGTGTCCTGGAAACTTAAACCATTCTTCAAGGATGAATGGGAGTTAGCCAGATGACAGGTGTTCCAGGCAGAATCAACCAGAGGTCAGTCAGTGATGCACGACCAGGTCACGTTTCCCCTAGAACCGTTTAAAGGTGTCACCTAACCTGGACGGAACTGTGAAGGAGCTAGCGTGGCCCTTGAGTACCTTTCTCAGCCTCATTCTGCGCCCTGTATAAACACTGAGCTCCGACTGTACCGAACCTTCCGTTCCAAGAATGCCCTGGGCTTTCTTTGCCTCTGGAGCTCTGCCTATCGGGATGAGTTTCTTCATTCTGTGACACTTCTTCTTCCGTACCGTCTTCACCATTCCCTTGCGTGGCCAGCTCTTCCTCCTTCTGAACTCGCTTCCTCTACTGAGCCTCCCTGACCTCCTCTCCCCAGCCTGGGGTCCTGGGTGGGCTCCCCTCCACGGGCCCCCACACGATCCTGCACCTTCCCAATTCCAGAGTTTGCCCCGCTGTACAGAGCTTGCATTATCCTCTGTCTCCCCCACTGACCCTCAGCTGTCTGAGAGACATGTCTGCCTTTTTTCCTGCAGTTTCCCTAGCTCTGGCTCTGTGTCTGGCACCTAGGGAACTCAAGAAATATTTATATGAGTTGAATTAAATTGAACCCAACCCTTCTCCAAAGGGCACGGCTTGTGAACGGAGCAATTAGGCTTCCGATTCTGTTCACTCCCTACCAGGGAGGAGGGTACCAGGAGAATCGAAACTCCGGGAAGTGCAGAACTACCCAGTTTGCCACACACCCCGCCCAAGCCAACGGCCAGGTCTGGAGCCCAGAGAACGTGTCCCTGCTGTGACCCCGGGACTGATTGTCTTTATAAAACCCACGGGGTTTCTGGGAGTTAAATGAGCTGAGCAAAGAAAGCACCTTCTGTGTGCCAGGCCCTGTGCTACGCACCTTGCATATGCGCTTCCAATTCCTCCTCCCTCCAGGGAGTCAAGGTTGCCTGAGAAGGTGATCCTGTCACCCACGTATTGCAGTGGAGGACACTCAAACTCAGGGTGTGCTGGGCCACTGTGGCCCAGACCCTTCGGCCCGTAGATGGGCTTCTGACCCCGGTCTGTCTCCCTCTAAAGCCCTGCCTTTCCCACAGCCCAGCCCCACCCTGGGGCCTGTCTATTTCTGTAACAATGTCTTCATTTTCTCACAATGGCCAGAAAAGCCCCAAGCACTCAGCACAGCTGGGAACCCCAGGGGTTTCATCTTGGTTGTTTACTCATCCTTAGAATCCCAGACAAATGTTTCCTCCTCTGGAGGGGCTCTATTTACATGCAGAAGAACAGAGTGCAAAATGCAATGCCCAGTCAATTCCGTTTCTCCTGTTACTGGCCCCCTCCAGCCCTGGGTTCCAGCTAGGACAGGAAAGACCTAGATGCCACAGAGCCTTTCCCCAAGCTCTGTAGACTGAGAACCGTTTTCTCATTGGCACTTGTGTTTGTGTGTTGGAGGAGAGGATACGTGTGAGCACACATACCCCTGGATCCGCAGGCAGGCCCAGCATGAAGCCTCCCCAACCCTCGCAGCATCTTACTCGCTCTTCCTGTGCCCCGACCTTGGATTCTCACTATTGGTGGTCTGTCTCCTCCACTAAACCGCACTATTTCTCTCAGTGCTTAGCACAGGCCTGGCGCTTACTATGTGCTTAGGATCTGTTTGATCCAATAGATAAATGGATGCATCTCGGTTGCCTGGGCACAGAACATTCACCAGCTGCATCCCTGGTCCCACCACCTCTTTGTTCGCCCACCCCCCACCCATGGAATCACAGATACGCCAGGCTCACCCGCTTCTACCAGCAGAGCGGTGAGAATGTGAGAACATCTCGAATGCTTTAGTCTTAAGAGCTTGAATCTAACCATCATTTATCAAAAATGTGTCAGTAATTATCTAGAGAAGTATTTCTCAAACTTTCATTGCCTGCAAATCACCTGGGGATCTTGTTAGCATGCAGATTCTGACTCAGAGGTCTGTGGTGGAGGCCGAGATTTTGCATTTCTTACCAGCTCCCAGGTGACACCTGCACTGCTGGTTCTTGGACTTTGAATGGCAATTGGGTCCAGCGCTCACCCCTGGTCTAGCCAGGTTCCTGCCCTAGCACATCCACGGCATATGCTCCCACGGACACACACGCTCGTGGGTGCACATGCATTTACACAAACACAACGGCTGTCTGGACAAGTTCAAGGGTTGCTTTGGGTGTTGAGCTCCTGCTGCTTCATAACCTTTTGCCCCCCTTGACCCTTCTTACTACCCGGTGTCTTTGTGTAGTGAGAGAGGCAGGGTCATGTCAGCATTTCATGGCACAGACGCTGCGGTCACATCGCCTCGGTTCAGACCCCAGCTCTACCGCCTGCCAGCTGGGTGACCTTGGACAAGTGACTTGATCTCTGTGTGCCTCAGTCTCCTCAGATGCACAACGTGGATGGGAGTAATCATCCCCGTGTCGTAAGGTTACTGGCAGGATTGAATGAGTTTTCATATCTTCCCTTCCAATGGACAGGGGCTTGGTACAGAGTAACAAAACACGCAGCACAGTGACGCACAAATACTTAGTGCTCCGATATTAGTGAATGTTGTTTTCATTCAGTGCCCTCAACCCCTTCCCCGTGGTGGAGCGCTTGCTTTCTCTTCCTCTCTCACTGCTCCTCCGTCTCCCTGTCCCCTTCATGCCAGTCCTCCCCAAGCCTCCACCCTGCCCCTTCCCTGATGCTCTCCCGGCCCTCCTCTGGCTCTCTGCCCCATGCTTATGGCTTCAAATAGCACCTCTTGTCTGGTACTCCCAGATCTACTGCTGTAGTCCGACCTTAATGCCGAACCCCAAACTTGCACTCCCAGATGCCCACTACACCTATCAGTGCTTGGATGCTGAAAACACAGGGTATTCAAAGCTAAGTCCATTACCCTTCTGCCACTGGCTCCTCTTCCTCCTGTATGTCGAACCTCCAGAGAGCAGAAGACATCACGTTCTTTCAGGTCAGGATGCTCTTAGTCATCCTTTCATTCCTCCTTTGCACCTTGGCTGCTGGTTCCTGTCCATTCTCCCTTGCCGAGGTCTTGTGTCCATTTCCTGCTCTCAGCCCCTCTGCCTGGCCCCAGCCTCTCTTGCCCAGTGCATGGCTGCCCCCATTCTAACCGTTCTCCCTGCCTTCATTTGGTCCTCCTTACAGCCATCAGCATCTTGCTAAGTCTGAAATCTGATCCACTCTGGATAGGATGGCTTATTGCCCCTGGGAAAAATAGCTGGCCTAGCCCTAGCCTGCCTTTCCAGCAGTTGACTGTGTCCAACCACACCATGGGCTTCCCTGAGACCTAGAATACAAGCTCCTGTACCCACACCAGTCCCCTGCTTGGGACACCCTTTCCCCTCCTACCTGGTTAATCCCTATGCATCCTTTTAAGACCCAAAGCAAATGAGCACTCCTTAGTGAGGCACTCCTACACGCCCCTCTTTCTGCTGCAAACTGCTTCCCATTCCGCACCCCCCACCCCATGGCACTCCAATCCGTTTTCATTATAGCAATCCTCACTCTACTGTAGTTATTTGTTTAATGTCTGATATATCTTCTTGCACCTACCTGGCCCTGGATCCTAGCCCATAGGAAGTACTCAACAGATATGCAAATACTTGTTGGTTGAATGAATGAATGAATAGCTATGAAGTATTCTCATAGAACTAGCCATAAATCTTCGTTCCAAATTTTGACAACTGTAAAGCAATATGCTTCTCCCTGGCCAGACCTGTGGGCAATGGTGTGATGCAGTTCGTTCCGGTTCATTCACTCAGGTTCACCCGTATGGATTTCTCAGCGCACGCTTGCGCTTCTACACACCCACAGACCTTTACAAATGGGAAACGTATGTGCAGATCCCTTCCTGCAGCTGGGCTGCTCCGGGCTTCTCATTGCCATCACCCTGACCCGTCTGGTCTCTTGGCAGGTGTGTTCTTTACTTTCCACACCTTCCACCTGGAGAGTGGCCATGACTACCTCCTCATCACCGAGAATGGCAGCTTCACCCAGCCCCTGAGGCAGCTGACCGGCTCACGGTTGCCAGCCCCCATCAGCGCTGGTCTCTATGGCAACTTCACCGCCCAGGTCCGCTTCATTTCCGACTTCTCCATGTCCTACGAAGGATTCAACATCACCTTCTCAGGTAAAGCCTGTGAGGACCCCTTGGGGGAAGGGTGCCCTGTGTCCCCCTCAGCTGCCAGCCCCTGGTCTTCCCAGCACATGGATATTGCTCCACTCTCCAGTCTCTGGGAGAACAACCTCCCTGCCGCAGCAAAGGATAGCTAGGTCAGACACAAGGAAGAACTTCCCTGTTAAGGAGTTGGAAGGAGTTAGCAGGATTTGGGGGGAGTCTCCTTCTCTGAAGGTGATTAGGTTTCCCTCTAAACATGACCTGGCCAACTGGCTGAACTAGAGGAATGCACAGAAGTCCCTTCCTGTCCTAGCAATTCCAGATACTTCTCCCAATTCCCTTTCTGCTATTCACAACCCCAGCAATTTAGAAAAAAAGAAGAAGAGGAACAAGGGGGGTTGAAGTTAACGTATGAGAATATTTCTGTCTTATTTGAGGCTTCTTCATCCATGCCAACTTAGCAGAAATAGATGTTTATCTGTGTTTAGGAATCCTAAAAAGAAAACTCTTTAATTTGGCATTCAGGGAGAAAAGAGGAAAGACCCTTCATTCATCTAGTACCAAGTCCCCTTGCCGTTTTTGTCCCATTGCTCCTCAGGGTCCCCTCCTCTTCCCAGCAAAGAGCAGAGATATCAGAAGGACCCTGCCAGGGTGGGCAAGAGGTATCTGGCCTCTAGGAAGTGGACATGGCCCAGATCAGCCCCCTGCAGTCTCTCTAGCAGAAGCCACCTGCCACATGCCTGGGTGGCCTCCTGGATGAGACACATCCAGCCACTGTGCCTCATTCGTCTTAGACAGACCCTCCTCCTCCTCACCACACAGAGCCTCCGGGAAATATATCCCAGAGGGAAATGCCCTTGGACATAAGGGGTGGTTGCATCTATGCCATTACTAGAGGCACCAGGCAGGTCCCTGGCCCATAAATGCCACCCATCACACTTGCCATCTGCTTCAAGTGCCAGCATCACCAAGACAGCTTCGAGTGAAGCATCTGGATTCTTCTTCCCAGTGGAGGTTCCCCTGGGCTGGGTCACACATTCTGACCCTCTAGAACCAGGCTGATTGGACTGATCTGGTTCAGTGCCCTGTAAAAAAAGGCAGGAGAGTCTGTGAGCCCTGAGACTTGGGGTTAATAGGAAGGAAAGGAGCGAGGAGGGAAGGGTCAAGTCACAAAGAACCTCAGAAATACTCCCGGGTAGCGCTTCCCTTCTTCACGGCAGTGAGGCAGTGAGGCACCGAGACCACCCGGAGCCCAGCGTGCCCTGCCCCTCACCTCACCGTGTGTCTCCCAGCCTCTCTTTCAATTAGGCTCTCTCCTCTCTGCTACTTGTGGCTCAGTGTGTGCGTGCTCTGTGCCCCTGTCTGTCTTTATCTCCGGCTCTTTTCTCCCTGTTGTCTTCGTCTGTGTTCCCATCTCCTGTCTCTGACCCCGGCTCTCCTGCTGCCTTTCCAGAATATGACTTGGAGCCCTGTGAGGAGCCCGAGGTCCCCGCCTACAGCATCCGGAAGGGCTTGCAGTTTGGTGTAGGCGACACCTTGACCTTCTCCTGCTTCCCCGGGTACCGTCTGGAGGGCACGGCCCGCATCACGTGCCTGGGGGGCAGACGGCGCCTGTGGAGTTCGCCTCTGCCAAGGTGTGTTGGTAGGTGGTCACGTGCTTTCATTTTGCTTCACTAATGGGGTGGGCCAGGCTTTAGTCAATCGGAGTGAGGTGGTGGAAGGCACACGGGCCAGGGGGCCAGCAGGCCTGGGTGAGGACTGCCTAGCACACAGTTACCTGCAGTGCAACCTTGGGTGGCCTAAGCTGCTTCTGCTCCAGCCTCCTTATCAGTATGGGGATGGCAATACCTGCTTCGTGGGCTGTTCTGCAGCCTGACCTGACCCTTGTAAAGTGGATCCAGAGTAGGAACTCCAATGAAATTGGCTTCTGTACTCTTCCCTCGCACCCCTAACACATCCTGGTGGCTTAGGGTGCTTCTTGCAGAGAAATCTGGGTACAGCGTTGGTGGGGGGACGAAGGAGGTATGACCTTTGCCCACGGAAAGACCCAATCAGGTGGAATAGAGAGAACTTGTGCTAATCTGGTGGGGGTACTAGCTTTCCAGGATCCCCCAAAAGATTTTGTCCATCTAGCTGGTGAGGAGAGAGGAAGCCAGAGTTGGGTTCATTTACAGACCACTCACTGCATGTCAGGCAGGCGTCTGGGTGCTGAGGATACAGAGGTGAACAAAACAGAGGAAGTCTCTCCGCTCATGGTCTCACATCCTAGTGGGAGAGATAAGCTATAAATCCATAAATAACTAGTATGTCAGGCAGTGTTGAGAACTATAGAGATAAACGTCAGCTTAGGAAGTGCTGGAGGTAGGGTTGTTCTTTTAAAAAGAATGGTCAGCAAAGGCCTCCCTGATGGGTTGTCATTTTAGAAGATCAGAAGGGATTCAAGAAGCTGATCGCTCAGATAGCTGAGAGAAGTTGGCACGCAGTGTCGAGGCCCTGAGCCTAGAAGAACAGCGTGGTGGCCAGTCTGGAGCAAGCAACAGGGAGAACAGCAGATGATGAGGTTAGAGAGTAGGAGCTGAGAGCCCTCTGACCCCAGGCTCTGCCTTCGTCCCTGCCAGAGCTCCGGGCCTGGAGGATGGGGGAAATAGGTTGATCAAAGACAACAGGGACACTTGCTGGCTGTCCCTCATTTATAAGGTCGATGGTTCTGCTTGCTCCATACTTGCAGGGCTGGATGCCACACAGGCAGGATTAGTGCGGTACTTACCATGCTGGCTATTAGCCACGGAACTCATACGTGGAGTGAAATAGTACGTAAAACCCCAGTACATCAACAGATAAAGGCAGCACTGCAGTGACTGAAACGGGCCAGCACCTCGAGGTCATCCTTGCTGGGACAACTCCATGGAGCCCTGAGGCTCTCTGCAGAGGACAGCTGCAAGAAGGCTGGCAAGATGGGCTGGGTTCAGGCTGCTCAGTCTCCGGGCTCAAGGTCAAGTCTTTGCTCCGCCTCCTACCAGCTGTTAGATCTTGGACGGGCCACCCAACCCCAGCCCTATCTGGAGATAACAATATCCAACTCACAGGCTTTATTCCAGCTTAGATGGCATAATTTATTTAAGCCATGAGTACCCTATAATTATCGCCATTTTGCCAATAACCTTTGTATCATTATTTATTGATAAGTAATATCGAATAACCTTTTCTAATCTCAGAAAGGAAACATGACTACAGATCGATGCAGAATTCCATTGTTGACCAGTTAAATAATCCAGAGTTCATCCGTTCTCTCATAACTGTCCCTCAGGACACCCGCCCGCCCTGACCCGGGCGCACGTCCAGACACACACGTTTCTCCCCAGTGTCGGTTCGGTTTGTGTCTGGCTGTTAGCACCTCTCGTCTTCTCTGGGAAGATATCCTCAGCTACGTGGTTCTGGGGGAAGTTTTTCTTGAATGGGATTTTCCAGGACCACAAATGCGCACACTCCTCAGGCTTTTGCCCTTGATCGCATTGCATAAATTCATCCTCTAACTTATTACTCCAATTACTGTTTGTTCATGGCACCTCACAATATTTTGATTGTGACACTTCTCTTCTCTTTCACACGTTATTAATAACACACAGCAATGGTAATCACCTCTAAACACCACCAGCCCTGCCACAGAACCTCAGGCTGGGGGTCTCACGGGAGCGCACCCCAGGGGGAGGCTCCCCGTTGCCACATGCACCGTAGCTGCAAATTGAATGGCTTGGTCCACACAGTGTTTCCAGGACGTTACCAGATGAGACAGAGATGAACAGCTCAGGGCTCTAATTTATGGCGTGATAGAGTGACAGAACCCGTGACCGCAGGAACCCCTGAACTTGATGTGGAAGAGACACACCTGACCCCAGGGAACCCAGTCTACCACAGGGAACATGGCCCTGTCCTTGGGAGCCCCTGAGTGATGGAGAAGACCTAACCCTCGGCCTCAGGAGCCTCGGACTGATGGATAAGACCCAGCCCCTGCCCTTAAGGAGGCCTCTTCTGATGGGGACGACAGAAGTCACAGATGCCTGAACCAGCAGTGACACTTTCCTGGGAGCATCTTTGACTGTTCGTTTGTCTGGAACATTTATTTGTTTCCACTTTATACTCATGTTTGGCTTTCCACTGCATCTGCTCACTCACCTCCCCTGTTACTTTGGAAACTCCCAGAAGCAAACACCATGTCCCTCTCTCCTCCTGTACCCTCCCTGGTGCCCAGGACAAGGCCCTGGAAGGGGATCGGGACCTAGGGATTGGCCAAGAACTGGCCCCATCTGAGGCTCTCAACCCCGATTCCTTCCTCATAAAGGTGTGGGGCATTTCAGGAGGAGGAGGAGGAGGTCATGCTGGCAGTGATGGGCAAACAGTTGTGCTGGAAACCAGGGGCAGGAAAAAGGTCCAGGAAGATGCCAAAGCCCATGTTTAAGGGAGGCCAACTTTTAAGAACTGGGGAGAAGACAAGAGGCATCAGAAACAGTGAGGCTGCTGCGAATGTCAGGCAGCAAACGCATGCTTCCCAAGGAATTTCCCGGGGTTCCTGCCAGTCCCAGAGCACGGGCAGTCAGGCCTCCCGGTGGAAGCCGGTCAGCTGCATAGATTCCGTTGGGATCAACAACAAAAAGGAGGAGGAATGACATTTGTTGAGAGCCTACTATGTGCTAACTGCTCCCCATATGTTTGCCTATTTTTGTCATCGAATATCATGCATTTCTTTTCTATACTCTTGTAAGGATGCTGTTATTTCACAGATGAAGGCAGATGAAGAGACTGAACTTTAGAGGGCTGATGTAAATTGTCTGCCTGCCTCCAGACTCCATGCTAATCTGTACCACATGCCTCTCCCTAGATGGAGGGAAATGGTGCGTGTCCCGGAGATGATGGAGGGCTGCTTTGGAGAGCCACCCATGTGATGTGACTGAGTGATAAATGTCTGAATGTGCAGAGCCCTCTTCACTCCCTCCCCAAGCTCCCACCTCCACCTGCCGGCACCCAGAAAATCTACACACACTAGAAACATACCTGCCTAAATCGTCAGCAGCCCCCAGGGCACCTGTCTGCTTCTGTTCACCTGGTTTCATGCCCCAGCTCACACATCCATCACACACTGTGGTCCCTCTGCAGACAGGCTGAGTTTAGGGTCCTGGAAAGCCAGGTTTCTCCTCCAACACCCATGACTGCTGCCTCAGTCCGTCTGGGCCACTCTAAGAAAACACTGTGGAGTAGGCAGTTTAAACAGCAAACAGGTCTTTCTCCCAGTTCTGCATACTGGGAAGTCCAAGGTCAAGGTGCCAGCAGATTTGGTGTCTGGTAAAGGCCCTCTTCTGGGATGGTAGGTGGCAGGTGGCCTTCTCACTGTGTCCTCGCAGAGCACAGAGGTCTCTGGGCTCTTCCTCTGCTCGTAAGGACACTAACCCCATCATGAAGGCTCCACCCTCAGGACCTCATCTAAACCTAATTTACTCCAAATATCATCACACTGAGGATTGGGGCTTCAACATGTGAATTTGGGGTGGAACACAGACATTCCATCCATAGGAATGACTTATATAAAGGCTAGGACACTGAAGCAGGCCCTGAACTGGAGAGAGCCCAGGGAGTAGGGCCCACTGAAAAAGTGGGGAGTTGGGGGTGGCACAGGGTCACTGTCTTCAAAGGTCTCAGGAGCAGCCTTAGGGACCAGAGAACATGTAAAGGTATAACTAAGCCCATGGGAGGCTCAACTCTGCATGTCCCTGTATCACATGCTCCATCTGCATTGCCTTGGCTTACTACTCCAGGCTTAGGGTGATTAAGGTTGACTATGCGCTCAAATCAATGGCCCATTGGTTGACCTTACGGTATTTCCTGCCAAGGATCATGCCTAGAAGAGGGATACTGGGAGGTGATTTAGAGAAAGCAGACTTGTTACATCAGCCTCAGAGATACAACACGTGCTCCAGATTCCCCATATGTCCAGACCAACAGAAATGGACCTGCCATCTGGACTTGTATTTTCACATCCTTCCGAACCTACTTATTTTTAGGACTGTACATCTTCTGAGGTCAGGGTACTCTGTGTGCACTCATTCATTCATTTGGAAAATATTTAGTTTGTAGATGATCGGGGCTAAGCCTTAGACATTGGTAGATTCATTAAGCATAACCCTAGCTCTCAAGCAACTCAGTTGGGGTGGGGGATCCAGGCCAATAACAAGCAAGCAGGGTGCAGTATTGCAGATACTGTGATGGGGGAAGAACAGGGAGGGGCTTCACAATTATCGAGCACTCCAGAAAGCCACCTGCAGGGTTCTTCGGCACACACCCTGCCTCTGAGCTGCGTCCTCCCTCTCCTTCGTCCACCGATGGCCACCCTGCCCCGGCGCTGAGGGGGTGATGGGGATGTAGAGCTATGACCAAGCCCTACAAGATCCTCAGTGCCGTGGAGGTGATAGATGTATGTCAAGTGAAAGGTGATAACTGCTATAAATAAATTATGGAGACGATGAAATAATGACTGATCCTAGAAGGGAAGAAAGACTTTTTGAGAGGAGGGTGTGAATTCACTGGTGTTGAAAGAAACAGGATCAGTGCTAAACCTTTCCCCAGAGCCTCAGGGGCCCAAAGTTCCAGGACCAGTGGAGCTGAGTTCTCAGCCCCCTCCTCTTCATGACTTGAGAGACTTGATCTAAATTGAGATACCAGGTTCTTTATCTTTACAGCAGGGATGGTAAATGTGCCTACCTTATGGGCTGGCTTGTTGTGACTAATGACAGAAATGATCCTTGTGAAGCTAGGAAGATGTTAGCAATTGTTATTCGATCTTGTCCTCTCTTAGTTTCTGTCCTCCAACACAGAAAGGCCTCGTCTCTCCTCATTTGGCTGCCACCATCCTTCCCTGACGCCCCCCTCAGTCATTTCTATTGCTACGCTACAATGGAAACAGGTGTGGGGAATGGCTGCTTCACAATGCCGTGAGAGCAACTGGTGCTTAGTGGGTTTGTTTCTGTTTCTGCAAGAGAGACAGACAAACCGAATGAGGGAGATAAAGAAACCAAGCAGAACCGTAGGTGGGCAGGTATTGAAAAGAAACTTGATAAGCAGCCCTCTAGACAAGCAGACAAATGGACAGATGAATAGGCATTTTGGCAGGGAGCGAGGCAAACAACTTGTCATCTTTGTAAGGTTCTCCAGCACGGTGAGTTGCGTTCTGGATGTAGCGATGGGAGTTAATCTGTGGTTATTGTGATTCTCTTTCCAGCTGAGTGTGGGAATTCGGTCACGGGCACTCAGGGCACTTTGCTGTCCCCCAACTTCCCTGTGAACTACAACAACAACCACGAATGCATCTACTCCATCCAGACCCAGCCGGGGAAAGGGATTCAGCTGAAAGCCAGGGCGTTTGAGCTCTCCGAGGGAGATGTTCTCAAGGTAACACTGATCAATTTCTCACAGTGAGTATGTTACCATGTGTCAAAGTGTGGTCCGCACTCACTAATCCCTCCATCCCTGTGTGGATGCCCTGGGCTCTTCCTCCCCCCTGAGTCCCGAGGTATTATCCTCCTCACTCAGCTGGGAGAAAGTGAGAACCTAAGAGAGAAGGGGTATGTGAGTGTCCAAGAATGTGGCTTTAGAGCTTGCTTGAGCTGACTGCTCTCAGATACGCATGTGAATGATTATGGTTAGACCACATAATAAGAAGAGGAAGAAATTTGGTTGGAGTGGCCAGTAGGTCACACTTTCCATTGCAAACTCTGACCATCAACCTGGATAATATAGAGCTCATAAAGTGTGTGTGTGCACGCACGTACGTGCACTTGCGAGACATGTTTGTGGATATAAATACATTTATACATATGTTCCCACATGTGTGTGAATCTCTCTGCGTATTTGCTGGGTTGGAGGAATCTGTGCATACTTGGCTCAGTGTGTTGTGTGTGTGTGCCTAATCTGTGTTTGGTATGTGTTTATGTTTAGTGTGTGTTTGGTTCACTAGTGGGCTATTTCAGTAGCTTCAGTGTGTCACAATGGTGGCCTGTGCATGGCAGTGAGGTGAAAGAAAGTAGATTTAAGAGATGCATAGGAGAAAGAGATGATAGGGCTTGGATTACAGAGAGGAAGTTGAGACACCGAGTGTATGTATGGCTCGTGTGTGTGTGTGTGTGTGTGTGTGTGTGTGTGTGTGTGATTTAAGAGCATATCTTCAGTAACATGTGGGGTGTGTGTGTATAATCAAAGAGTTGACTGGAGAATTTATCAAAGAGCTGCCTTAATTAAAGTAGATTATTAAGAAAATCTCACACAGAGTCTCTGTTTTCATCTGAGGCCAATGCACATTTTTTAGCTCATTCCACTGTGGTTTATTGCCTGTAGTCAGAGAAGTTTTGGCATTAGAAACAACAAGAGGTTACTACTCTGGAAAATACGAAGAGAAACCATTAAATAGTGCCCCTCCGTTGGGGTTTTTACTGGGTATGATGAATGTACTGTTGTTTCTATGCACAGATGATGCTTGACCCGCCCCCTGGGGCGTGTGTGTGTGTGTGTGTGTGTGTGTGTGTGTGTGTTTGGCAGGCACGTCTCACTTTTACCTAGTTCTCCTTGAACCCAAGGGGACGTGCCCATGAGATGATCATGTGGGACCAGGTGTGCCCGAAATAGAACTGATTATGGCCAAGTGGCCCAGCAGGGACTGGAGTCCTGTCTGCTTCTCAAGCTCTTCAATCTCTGAGCGCCTGAGACACAGAAACACAGTGAGCATCTCCCCGCAGGCTTGCCAGGGCTTTGTATTTTCCAAGGGCCACATCTTCAGGCATCCCCCTCGGCCTCACTTTTCTCCATCTGCTTGTTCATTATCAACAGCAGAGCCGCAGAGGGTGCAAATGGGGCAGCGGGGCCGACGCGACCTCCCTCTTTAGTGCTACTGATGGAATTGGCGAAGCTGGACAGTGCAGAGGCTTTCTGGGATGAAAGCTGTTGTTAACCCTGCAGGAAAAAAGGCATTTTGAAGCATAACTTGTCATTTTCAGGCTGCGAAGGGAGTATGAGCAGCGGTTCTGTGCGTGTGCTGATAGGACCAGCAGAAGGGCCCTCAGTTGCTGGAGTCCACGAGGAGTGTGGCCGGTGCCCGAGCTTGCTCACCAGGGTGCTGTGGATTCAGAGTAGTGCCTAACACACAGTCAACAGCTGTGCACCCAACCGCACTGTCAGGCTGCCTTGGGATCAAGCGAGCAACTTAATCATAGACAGGAGAGGGACTTTCCGAGACACTCGCAGTAAGAAGGGAGGAACATGGGGCATAAAACCCAGGTCGGAGGTCAAGAAAGGCTTCTGCAGGTAGCAGGACCTTAGCTGACCCTGCAGGGTTGTAGGAAAATGGGCACGAAATTCTGCTTCTTAGGGGCACCTCCCCAGGCTTCAGACTTCATCTTCGCCGTCACCTATCCAGCTCTCCAGTTCTGATCTGGACCTTCTTGACGAAGAACCTCTTCCTCCTGTGTCCGGGCCTCAGGAGTGTCCTCCTCAGGAGGCTGGGCTGTGGTTCTGACCTGGCCGAACAGCCATTCCCAGGACCCTGTGATCCCCAAAACTTCTATAGGATCAGACCCTTGAGAAAGAGGGCAAGGCACCCAGGGAGACCAGGCAGGATCCTGTAGCCCCTTCCTGTTCTAACTCTTCTCCTGGAAGCCCCCTGCCTTCCTCAGGGAGGTCCTGGGACACGAGCAGGTGCCAAACCGTTTCGGAACTGAAAGAAACTCCCAGTTACAGTTTCCCGAGTGGGATTCAGAATCGCCCACAGCCACCGCCAGCGGTAGCCATGCTGCTGTTCGAACCTGCCACTCCGGTACCTCGGCAGGAACGTGCAGAGGGGCAGCCTGCAGTACCAGTCACCTCCAAGAGCATCTTGCCTTTGTGCTGGTGCAGTTGGCCCATCTGCCAGGACGCTGCTGTGTCCCCAACCCCAAGGACTTGCCTGTCCCTCTGCAGAAACCCCAATGCACACCTGATAGGCTGACCACGCAGACCTGCCACCTCTGTGTTGCCAAGATACAGTGTTTGGTGTATCTGACCACCCCTCCTAAACTTCTACATAGTCTTCTCTTCCTCACCCATGAAATGACTGTTCCCTCACATTCGTGACCCCCAATCTTTCCCTTACTCCCTTACTTTTGATGACTACAAACGTCTTAAACCCCACCCCCACCCCCGCTCTCACTCGTCTCCCAGTACCAGCTGATTCCTTTCATTTCAGGTCCTAGCTTCAGCCAGACAGGAAGGGCCTCTCGGTGCACTAGTACAGAAAGGCAGTGACAGGCGTATGCCAACGAAGCAGTGTGTGTAGCTGCAGCTCCTACAGGCTGCTAGGCAGAGGTGCCGTTCACACCCAGCAGACAGGAATTCCTGGCAAGTGGAGTACCCGAAAAAGGGTCCAGACTGAGAAAGGTCCTGATCAGACAGCAGTTCACACACGTGACGTGAAACTCCGCCTGTGGATTGGTGTGACAAACCTGGAGGGAAAAGACATCTAAGACCGCCCAGCTTTGAGGGCACACGGCAGCACAGTGGCAGGGACCAGATCTCAGTCCCCCCAGCCCCTCTGCAGGTGCACGCGGTCTGAGAGACCACACAGAGCCGATGGCCTCTCAACGTGACATTCGCTGTGTCGTTTGTCTTTTGTTGGCAAGCCAGACGAAGCGGGGCAGTGCCGTGCTGGGGCCTAACGAGAGCAGTCAGGGGCTGCTGCGGCATCTCTCTCTCGTTCCCTCTGTCTCTGTCTCTCTCTGTCACACACACACACACACACACACACACTCACACTCACAAACACGCATTTTAGCCCCAGGAGCTGGAGAAGCTCCTGCCATGGCCTCTTTTGGCTTCACCCTTCTGCTCCCCCTTAGAGACGGCTGGATATTTCCAGTCTCCGTTGTCATTCTCCCTCGGCAGTGGTGTGCCAACGCGACAATTAGCTGGGCGTGCGTAAATATTCAATAGACCAGAAGAAGGGGACCTGTCTGAGGAGTCAGAGCTAATTGCCCCTCTGTAAGCAACAAGGGGGGGGAAAACTTATTAAAAGCCCTAATTTGTATTCTTAACAAGATTTGAGAGAATATTGTATTTATGACACACAAAAAATAGGCAATAATGAAAACAGAGCAATCTGAGATGAGAGAAGATTCAATAGAGATGGAAAACACGATCGCCCAATTAAAAAATGGAATGGGAGCAATGCGCAGAAGATGGCAAACCACGGAGAAATGAAATCGGTTTATTATAAAATAAATTAGAGAGACTCTTCCACATCTCATAAGGAAATGAAAAGGAAGGTTCTTTTATATTAATAAATTGTACAGTCATCCACAATAAAACTTTATGTGCCAAATAACATAGCATGAATAAATTAAATAAAAGCTGCAGAAATGGAAAAAAATTAATAAAGGCACAGTCACCATGGAAGATTTTAATATACCTCTGTTACTCTCTGGCATATCACCGAGGTTAAAAATGATGAGGGTTGGGGTAGCTTGAATAATGTAACAATAAAATCAAAGAAAGGAGGAAAAAATACATTTAAAGATAAAAGCAAAATGACTAAAGAATAAAAAATAGCAATTATTAACAAAACCAACGGTTTCTTTGAAAACTTTAATAAAGTAGACAAGCCTGGCAGGACTGACGAAGGAATAAGGAAGTCACAAATATATAATGTTGCGGATAAAAAAAGGAATGTGGTCACAGACATAGTAGAGATTATGAAAATAATAAGAAAACATTTAGGAACAACTAGAAGCCAAAATATCTGAAAGCTTAGATAAAATGGAATTTTTTATAGATAAAAGTACTAACACCAACAGAAAAATTGTAAATAAACCAATAAATTGGAACTCCCTCATGTCTTCTCTCAAAATGGGCCTGGACCATTTTGTAGCCAACAACTTTAAGGAACAATTTAATCCCTGAAAGATCAAACTGCCTCAGAAAAGAAAAACACTGGGACCCAGCTCCCAAAGCATTTTAGAGGAGGAACAAGTGGGGACATGGACATCAAACTGCGTGAGGGCGGCATAGGGACAGGAGCTGTGAGGAGGTGCCACCTGTGACCATAGACCTAAAAATCCTACGTACAACACACTGAACCTAGCTGTGTATGAAGTGGAACTGATTCTCGAGATGTGAGGGTGTGTCGCTAGAAAAGCTCATAATGTTATTTATTGGGTGAACCCTATGAAATTGCCATCTTTATAGGCCAAAACTGATTGAATATTGGCAATTTCATGTGTGTGGCTCAATCCAATATCTTATAAACAGGAAAAAAATGATCCTGCCAATCAGTGCACCCCTAAACATCATGTAATGGAATCATACATCATCCATGATTTTTAAAAATATCCCATTGTGGACAGAACTTTCTTAATCTGTTCAAAGGTTTCTACCAACACTTACAGCAAACATTATTCTTAACAACAAAACTTCCTCCAGATGCCAAGTAAAGGTAGGACTAAGGCTAATACTTCTGCTATTGCCAATAGTATTCAACATTATACTGGCTTCTCAGCCACTATAATTATACCCCCACCCCACCCTCAAAAGAAGAAAAGAAGAAACTATAAAAATCAGAAGGAAGTATGTAAAATGTCTATTATTCCACAAATACAAAAGAATCAATACAAAAATACAAAATACAAAACTGGGGTAGGGAGGTCTCGTTCATAATACAAAAAAAACTATAAGGTACCTAGGAATAAGCCTAACAAAAATGTGTATAATCTTTACTGAGAAAATCAAACTTTATTTTGAAGGACATTAAAATAAATGTGGGGAGGTTTCATGTTCACGGATGAACGAAAGGTATGAACAGGCAATTCACAGGAGAGGAAACTAGAATTGTTGATAAACTTATGAAAAGATGCTCAACCTCAGAGATAATCAGGGACATAATTAAAACGAGGTACCATTTCACACCCATGAAATTGGAAATAAATTAGAATGCCAGAAAATACTAAATGTTGGCAAGGATAGAAAGCAATGAAAACTGCCATACGTCGCCAGAGAGATTAAATTGGTATTACTCTTCGGAAAGCAATCTGGCAATGACTGACAAAGCGGAAGATGCGCTGTCCCCGCAGCCAGCTTCCCTGTGCTAGACGGACGTCCTGGAGAAACTGCAGCGCACGGGTGCAGGCAGACGTTTGCCTGTTCACCTTGCTTGTCACTGTGTGTAAAAAGCTATCCATTCAGTGTAGTTATTTCGAAGCCAGCCATCTTGCTGCACTGTCAGATGTCAGGGTATATGTATATCAAAACATCGAGTTGTATACCTTAATTATATACAATATTTATTTGTCAGTTACACCTCAAGAAAGCTGAAAAATAAAAACATCTGGCAGAGGGGAAAAAAAAACGGTGAGATGGACCAGATGTGCATAGATTCTCCCAGATTTCTCAGGGGACAGTCCCATCACCTGCACGTAACAATGGATTGGACTGTAGAAGCAGTTTTCTTATAGAGAAGCGACGTCCTGTTAGGAAATAAATGTATACTGAGACCCAATTCCCAATGGCAGTCAAGGAACAAACACAGAATTTTATGGAGAGAGATAAAAGACAAGTTGATTAAATGGAGCCAGACGCTGGGCACATGGATAGGAAGATTTAGTACCATATAAGGGCATTTTTTCTCTGATCAATTCATGCATGTAAATGTTGGTCAGAACTACTCAAGTTGTGTGTTTTTTTCTTTTGTGGGGAAGGTTTCATCGGTGTTTTTAATTTGAGAAAATTCTTTTTTGAGTGTATCTAGAAGAGTAAATATGGGAGAATATTTTTTTAAGTTACAAGGAGACAAGCGAGGGGCCACTCGCTCTACTAAATATTTGTATCAGGAAGCTGCAGTAGTTAAAACAGCACAGGCCGTGCACGGGAACAGACAAACCGCTGAATGCATTAGACGAGAAAGCTGACAAACAAAATCAAGTGTATGTAACTGTGTGTGCAATAGCGAGAGAGTTAAAATTGGTGGGGGTTGAAATACTTACAAGCAGCATTTGGTTAAATGGCAGATCAATCAGGGGAAAAAAGATGGAACCTTGTATCATATTTTAAAATAAATACAGGTGGGTTTAAGGACAAAAGTATTAGAAGAAAACAATGGTTTGTTTATTTATTTCTTTTTATTGTTGTTCAGGAACAGCTGTCTCCCTTTTCACCCCACCATGCCCCCTGCCCCACCCATCCCCTCCTCCCACCCTCGAACCTACCCACTTTGGTTTTGTCCATGTGTCCTTTATATATTTATTTATCGTACATTTATTGAGTGCCTCTGCATGCCAGGGCACACATTCTGGACAGTGATGTGTGAATAATTTTATTGGGGGTTGGGTTAATTTTATGATGAAAATTCCTGGAGCTATTTAAATGCTGTTGGGAAAAAAAATACTTACTGATTTTGAAAAATATATACATTATGTTAAGTGAAAAAGCTGTTACCATATCGCATCTATAATTTGATCTTGTATTTATAAAGAAAATGAAGAAATAAATATGCATAAGGAAACATATGCCCAGAACAAAGCCTGTAAAGATAGTCACCAAAATGTTGTGAGTGCTGAAAGCTGCTTTTATTTTTTGTGTGTTTTTCTGTTTTTAAGTTTTCTACAATGAATATTTTATCGTAATGACACTTAGTGAGACCCTTTTCATTCTTAATGAATTAGGATGAATTATGTTTTGACATTAGGGAAAAACCCTATTCCCGTTAGTTATACTTTTACTAACTAACAACAATTTCTTAATACCGTCATACATCCAGTGAGGGCTCAAGTTTCCAATTATCTTGTAAGTGTCTTAATATTTTTTATATTTATAGTTCATTTGAATCAGGATCCAAATAAAGTCCACGCATTGGACCACTTCCCTCCTGTGTCTTTTAATCGTTAGGTTTCTGCCTCCATCTCTTTCTCCCCACTTGTAATGTGTTTGTTGAGAGAGTGGGATCCTTTGTCCAGAGGAATTGTTCGCATTCTGGGTTTTACGGACCCCATTCCCAGAACATCACTTCACATGTCCTCTGTCCACCATATTTCCTGTAAGTTGGAAATTGGAACCAGTGACTTGATCCGATTCGGATTTGATTTTTTTTTTCCAGCAAAGTGACCCCATAGGTAGTGGCGTGTCTGCCATCAGGAGGTGCCTGGTGTCTGGTTGTCTCTCTTGTCGTGATGTCAACAAGAATTGACGACAGATGCCTTGATCAATTAATTCCAATATATGCTTTCCTGGGTAGCAATACTTTTTATAGCACTTCGGCTGAACTGGTGCATTCCGTATGTCTGTTAGAACACTGGAATTCTCTGTCTATCGTTATTATAAAGCCACGTCACATAGGATCTGGAAACAGACTTGAGTCTCCTGGGGGCCTAAACAAATCTTTGTAACATACAGCACTGTTAGCTTGAAGGATGGCTTCTTTTAGAAAGCTCTGCTTCACGAAGAGTAGAGTGGAAATATTGTTCCAGTTTGCTGGCAGCTGGCACCACATCCTGTGCCATGCACAAATATTCATCGCCCACCCATAGATCCCATCTTTGATATTTACCAAAGCACCAGGAGGTCCTTCACTCAATCACAACTGCTGTTGTTATTTGTACAATTATCTGGAAAGGAGCAGCAACCTCAAAACCTGGGAAGCCAGTTCATTACTCAGATGATTGTTGACTTCGCTGGTACTCAGAAGTTCAGGGGACAGATGGGAGTCAAGGAAGCCAGCTGCCTGCACAGTTCCACCCCTGGCAAGCCCAGCAGGCCCTCACTGGAGCCCCTATTTTAGGAGAGAAGGAGCAGAGGCTGAACTTGGGGAAGGGAAAGGCACTGGTCATTTTAACTCCATCCTGCCAGGATCCCAGGGGCCATGTCCAGCAAAGTGATCAAAACTGCCACAGTGGGGTGGGGTCAGGCAGGAGGATAGTTTCTCCTCTCCTGAAAGGACAGGATTGAGTGTCTGGTGGTGCAGAGATATCAAATGCTTTCAGCATGCCTGTCTGCAGAAACAGATGGCTTGGGCAGTCAGCCAGCCCCAACCTGGCCTCCCCAGGCTGCTGAAGAGGAAGCTGGTGCCATACGGGGTTTGGAGGAACAGGAGCAGATCGCCACTGGAAAGGTTAGAAGAGTAGTCAGTACCTAGAGACTGGATTCACACGGAGATAGGCTGGGCACAGAACTGGCATCCGACAGAGTCAAGAGGGGCCCATGACTCTCTCAGTTGCTCACTCCACTCTGCCATCTTCCTTACATCTGGTGACTCCCTGCCCTTCTAACAGTTGTCATCGATGCCAAACTCTGGGAATGTGCACTGTGGGGTGAGAAGCTGTTCTTGGAAATAAGGTCATGCTGATGCTTTTGGGTTGGGGTCTCCCCTGTGTCCAGGTCTATGATGGCACCAACAACTCCGCCCGTTTGCTGGGGGTGTTCAGCCGCTCCGAGATGCTGGGGGTGACTTTGAACAGCACATCCAGCAGCCTGTGGCTCGATTTTGTCACTGACGCCGAGAACACCAGCAAGGGCTTTGAGCTGCAGTTTTCCAGTAAGTCTTCCTTGCATCTGCGTGGACAAAAAGTCAGGCTTTGCCTGCTTGGGAGGTTGGACTCGGGGTCATCCTCCATCACTCATAGGTTTGACTTTCTCTAACTCGTGCGTGCTTGGTCGGTTGTTTCCTCTTAGTAACACGTTGTGCTTACAATTTGGAAAAGCTGCCACTTTTTAAACCATGGCTCTGTGGTTAAACTGACAGATAACTGAGTTGAGAGCATACCTTTTAGTCACTGATACTTTGAAAATAATTAATGCTGAGACTTAATAAAAACCACCGAAGAGAGCCTTTGCTACCCAGGGTGTTTATAAAATAATATTCCATCGTACCCGGATGTGAAAAGATGCAAACATTCATGGATAATTATTTTTGTTTTAACTACTTCCTAAAAAGTTTATTCTTATTATTTCCCTCTTTTTTTCATGCTTTTAACTTTTTTCTTTACTCCTGGAAATCTGACAATGGAAAGCACCCAGGTTTGTATGCAGCCCCAGAGTACTTGGGGGTCACAGCCCCGTTCTTCAGGTTCACCACCATTTTGTTCATTTATGTGAGCTTCTACTTGCCCAGGGGAGACAAAGAAATGTGCTTTTACAGACTATGTTAAAATCCAGTAAGTATCCATCAAATGATGAATGGGTGAAAAAAAATGTAGAATATATGGCCACTAAAAAGAATGAGGTACTGACTTCTGCCTCCATATGGGTGAACCTTGAAAACATTAGGCTAAGGAAAAACAGCCAGTCACAAAAGGCCATGTATTGTATGATCCATCACTATGAACCATCCAGACCAGACAAGGCCACAGAGACCGAAAGACAGCCGGGGTTGCCAAGGGCAGAGGGGGTTGAGGGGAGTGCGGATGAGGTTTCTCTCCGAGCTCTTGAACATGTCCTGACATTCACTGTCTCACGAGCGCACAGCTCTGCGAACGTACCAAAGACACTCAGCTGTGCACTTCAGGTGGGTGCATGTTCAGGATGTGAATGATTTCCCAGTAGATCTGTTAGAGAAAACACACCCAGTGAGTCTACTCAGGCCCCCTCGCACCTGAGCTGGGAGCGGGCAGAGGGGCCTGGCCTGTGACAGCAGGTGGATCCGTGGAAGAAGATTCAATAGAGTCGTATTTGAATTCCATCTCTATCATCTGAGACTCCGACTTCGGAACAATTTATTTAACCTTTCTAAGTCAACGTTCTCAGTGGTGAAATGCACATAATTATACTTCCTGTAAGGCTCCTGTTCATAACAAACAGCAGAGAACCCACGAGGCCCCGCATAGTAGCAGCTCCGCAGGGGCTTCCTTCTCCAGCCCTCCCCAGTAGAGCGTAGTTAAGCAGGATGTAACGGAGGTTTGAAACATGCACTTAAAGTGACTTCTCCACATTACGCCATCCCATCGGAATAGCTCGGTGAGCAAAATGGAAAGAACAGTTCCCACTGGCACAATGCTATGGGGTCAAACAAAAGAAATAGAGAATTCAAACCATATGCCTGAAAACTATTTAAAGAGCCATCCTGGGAAAAACAACTGAAATCATTTACACATAGAGACAGGGAAACGCACGCTCCGTGACACACGCTCGCCTGGGCACAGCCACGCGGCAGCCCCGAGCAGTGAGTCCGTCAGAACCCAGACACACATGCGGCGGGGCTTCCTCGAGCAAGCGGGCTTTGAAGGAGTACGTTTCCTGCCACAACAGGTCTCGCTCACCCTGTCTTTTCTCTCTTCACCAGGCTTTGAACTCATCAGATGTGAGGACCCGGGAACCCCCCAGTTTGGCTACAAGGTCCATGACGGAGGCCACTTTGCAGGGAGCTCCGTGTCCTTCAGCTGTGACCCTGGATACAACCTGCGGGGCAGCGAGGAGCTGCTGTGTCTGAGTGGAGAGCGCAGAACCTGGGACCAGCCTCTCCCCACTTGTGTCGGTAGGAGGCTTCCTGCTTGCCATTGTCACACGTGTAGCAAGGGGGACCAGAGCCAAGTATGCCCTCAGAATTATAATACTGGTGTCAGAAAAGAGGTGGGAGAGCCAATTAGAGAGGAAGAGGTGGAGCTTTTGCCCAGGTCCCAAGGGCTCCTGCAACACCGAGACTCAAATGAGTCTCCAACCCACGCTGGGCCTCAGTTTTTTATGGGCAAAATGGCGCTCGGGCTCCCTTTTCCGGGGAATGTTGAAAGAAAGGGGAAGACCATGAACTATCATCCATCTCACCCGAAGAAAGACTAGAACAACGAGCTAGCATCTTCGGAAGCCTGTGGTGCCCACAGAGCATCAGCAGAGGCTCTCTGGAAGCTTTGTCCATGTGCCCCAGGGCGAGAAAAGTCCGATCCAAGGCAGAAGTGTGAAATAGGCGAAATGGGCCATTCTGTCTGTCTGGCTTTTCACCTTCCCCACCCAGCTCACTGCATGCATTACCCCCCTGCCGCCCAGCATTCCCACACACGGCCATGCCTGGCTTCCCCGCCCCAAACATCGGGCCTGCCTCTCTCTCCGTCCCTGTCCCCATGTCCCACAGCCTCAGTGTGTCTGCAGCACTGGGTAATCACAGAAGAACAAAACACCCACTGGGAAAACGCGTAAGTGCCCACCAAGTGCCATGTGACAGTATTGGTGCCGGTGTGTGTTGGGTGTGAGCAGAGGCAGAGAAATACAAAAAGAAAAGAAAAAAGCATTTCCCCTGCCCTTGGGGAGCCTGTACCCTAGGAAGGAGAACACACTTATAAACAGATCATTAATAATGCAAGACAAGCACTGAAATAAGACTTATGTGCAAACTGTTGGAGGATATCAGAAAGTTCGGCGTAGGAGGTAGTATTTCAATTGAGACTTTGAAAGATGGGTAAGAATTCACCACCAGGAGGGGTGGGGTGGGGAGGTGGCCGTTCTAGGGCTGAAAGTGTGAGCCAGCATGGCAGGAAGTGTTAACAGCCAATTCTTTCCCCCTAGACAACTGCATTTTAACAGGATCTCCAGCACTGTCAGCAGTGTCTACTGGCAAGGACTTTAAGTCTGGTCAGTGGCCTCCGAGGGTAGTGGCCTCCGAGTAGCCTCTAGAGTCTTCCCCTGTCTGTGTGATTGAGGTTGACTCCATTTGCACTCATGCCCCATCCCCTTCTTCCTGCATCCTTGTTTTTATTTCCTTCTTTCATGCATGTGCCAGGCCCTGTGCCAGACCCTAGGAAGACAGAGGCGAGCAGGTCCCAGGCCAGTGAGGGAGACACACGCATAAAGAGACACTGGTACCATGCCACCGGCAAGCCAGAGCAAGCGAAATGGGAAGCAGAGGGGATGATTCCGATTGTAAGACAATAATTTTCTCTGCAGAAAGTGTTCACTGTAAGGTTCTTTTGAATATCAAATTTGCCAGTTGGACTGAACTTCAAGGATCCACTGAAGCAATGCTAGGAAGGATATTTATACTTCGAAACTCAGAGGCCTTCCCCACTGAGACTCCCACCGGCCGCACTCGGGCGAGAGAGGCTGTGTACTTGGGATTATGCCTGTGCATTTTTACATATGTCTTGTTGTCGTAGGCTTTATCATGGCCTTCCAGAAATGACTGCTGTCACTTAAAGCATCCAGATGTTTTCCTCATTGATGAGTGGATGCCACAGTCCAAACCTCTAGGGTGGGAAGAAGGGGGAGGACCAGGAAGAGTAGAGTCTCATGGTCTTCTTGGTGAAGCCGCGGCAGGCTGGCCACACGGCCCCTGCTGTCCACCTGCCTGTCCTCAGACAAAGTGACTCGTGAGGACAGCAGCTGTGTCTCTAGGAAGTGCTCCCAGGGCTGCTCCTCCAAACACTCACTTTCTGGGAAGCAGAGAGGCTTCTCCTTCTGGACACGGAAAGAAACTCCAGCCAAGGACATGGGTAATGTCTTGCTGCCTTTCTAGCTACCTCCTCTATTTGGGGGAGCAGGCGGGCTTCCTCTCCACTGCTTACAGTTCATCCTTTCTCCCCCACCCTGCCTCCTGTGGGCCCATTCAGTCCTGCACCTTTCATTCAGGTTGGTACCTCCCATCCCAACAGCACCACAGGGGGAGGACTCGAAGTGAGGCTTGAGCAGAGAATTGGGTCTGATGGGCAGCCGTACTGGCAGGGAGCCCCTTCCCCAGCCCTGGCTGAGTGGTCCCAGGTCGAGCCATGATGCCTTAGAGATGCTTAACGGGTCCTTTGTAGCAACAGGTGAATTTGTGACTTTGTGACTTTGATCCCATTCTCTCCTGTTTCTCCCAGGATTTTGTTCATCGATTATTCCCCTTCCTAAAAAGCTTTGCAATAAACCTCCTCATTATCATGCTCCCTTGTCCAGATTGTTATAACAATTTGCCTGGGAAGCAATAAGCTTTTTTCATTCATTGGATCATCCACCTGTCTATTCATTTGCTAAATATTTGTTAAAACATCTATCATGTGCCAAACACTACGCTATATATACTAGGCACTCATGCAAGTATGAGTCAGACGAGGTTTCTGCTGCCATGGAGCGCATAGTCTTGGGAAGGAGACGGACATGGTGACAGCATGTTGCGCATGCTCTGATGGCATCGGTTCATGCACCATGTGCATGCACCATATCCGTTTATCCGTTGAGTTAACGGGCATGTGGGTTGTTTCCAATGTTTGTTTATTATGAATAATGATGCTGTGATCAATTGTGTGCAAGTTTTTGTGTGAACAAATATATTCATTTCTCTTGGGTGTATACCTGAGAGCCAAATGGCTGGAGTCACATGGTAACCATGTTTAACATTTTGAAGAACTGTAAAACTGTTTTCCAAAGTGGCTGCACCATTTTATATTCTCACCAGCAGCGTATGAGGAGTCCGGTTTCTCCTCATCCTTGCTCACACTTGTTAGTGTCGGTCTTTTCTATTTTAGCTGTCCTTGTACCTGTAAAGTGGTATCTCACTGTGATTTTAATTTGCCTTTCCCTCATAACTGCTGATGACAAACACCTCTCCGTGTGCTTGTTTGCAGAAATGTCTATTCAAATCCTTGGCTCATTTTTAAATTGGGCTTTTCATCTTTTCATTGTTGAGGTATAGGAGTTCTTTGTAGATTCTGAATACATCTAGGGGCATTCCATACGCTGTGCTGAGTCACCTGGAATGAATGAGAGGGGTGTGGGGACACAGACTAGAAGATGCACCAAGTTGTTGCTGGCACACAGGCCACCCCGTGAGGCTCACGCTTTTGGAATTTCTTTCAGCTGAGTGTGGAGGGACAATCAAAGGAGAGGTGTCGGGGCAGGTGCTGTCCCCAGGGTACCCAGCTCCCTACGAACACAACCTCAACTGCATCTGGACCATCGAGGCTGATGCTGGCTGCACCATTGGGTAAGTGTCTAGGCCGGCACAGTGACCATTGCCAGTTGTTCAGGGCACACCCAGCTGGGAGCTGGTCCTGCCCACCCCAGCTGGAGGCCCTCCTCATCAACAGTGGCCATTATGACCCCAGGCTTGGGCGGGGCCCATGAGGACCTGGAAAGGCCTGTCTCGGCAGAGTAACTGAGGGAGTAGGCTTGTCGTCATACGAACCCCAGTTTGAATCCCAGCCCGGCCATGTACTAGTTGCAGGACCTTGTTTAAGGTCTTTATCATCTCTGAGTCTTACTGTCTCCTTCTGCACTGCAGATTATAATACCAGCTTCTCAGAATAAAGCCCTTAAATGAGACATTGTGTGCACTGTGCTCAGCATAGTGCTTGGAACATAGTAAATATTTAATAATGGTTCTGTGGTTGTTTCTCTGACAGGATCAGGGTCAGCTTACAGCTCTGTGAGCCCAGATCGCTTCCCTTTCTCAGTCGGAGTTTCTGTATCTGTAAAATGAGGACAAAAATTCTCATGGTTTAGGGCCGTAGAGAGAATAACTACAGAAGTCCCACAGCATCTGGTACTTTGTACATACTCACTCAGAATATAACTTTCTTTCTATATAAGCTTCTGAGTAACAGGAATCACTTCTGGAGTTCCCAGGAAAAGTAAAGGAGCGTCACCTTTAGCAAGCACAGGAGCCAGCACATATGTTGTCTTATTAACTCTTCACAGTAGCCCTATTACTACGAAAAGTAAGCGCTAATAGTAAATAGACATTATTTATCAGTAGTAATAAATAACCAAGTCCCCCCTTATCTGAGGTTTCTCCTTCCGCAGTTTCAGACACCCATGGTCAACTGCAGTACAAAAATATTAAACGGAAAATTCTGGAAATAAACAATGAGTTCTAAATTGTGCGCCATCCAGAGTAGCTGATGAGATCACACGCCATCCAGCTGTCTCCCACCCAGGACGTGAATCCTCCCTTTGTGCAGCATATCCACGCTGTATCTGCCACCTACCGTTTGTCACTTGGTAGTGGCCTCAGTTATCGGACCATCACGGCATCGCAGGGCTTGTGTCGCAGTCGCCCTTATGTTACTTATTAATGGCCCCAAAGTGCAAGAGCAGAGATGCAAGCAGTTTGCATATGCCAAAGGGAAGTCCTAAAGTGCTTCTTTTAAGTGGAAAGGTGAAAGTTCTCAGCTTAATAAAGAAAGAAAAAAATCATATGCTTAGGTTGCTAAGATTTACAGTAAAACGAATCTCCTGTCTGTGAAATCGTAAAGAGGGAAATGGAAATCCGTGCTAGTTTTGGTGCTGTTCTCACACCACACACAGTACAGCCTCAGAGCATCAAAGAGCTTAGTTCAGACGGAAAAGGCATCACAGCTGTGACTGGAAGGTGTGACAGTGTTGTGGCTGGGTGGTCCTCCTCCCGCCATAACAGGTCACAGCAGCCTAGGGCTCTGTCCCAGTGCCTGCGTCACTCACCCACCTCACTGCCCCTCCTCACGTCGGCATCGTGTCATCTCACGTCAACACAGGAAGAAGGAGGGCACGTACAGTACAATAAATTTTGAAACAGAGACCACATTCACATAACTTTTAGTTACAGTATATTGTTATAATTGTTCTTTTATTATGGTTGTTAATCTTTTGCTGTGCCTAATTTATAAATTAAACTTTATGATAGATAGATAGATAGATAGATAGATAGATGATAGATAGATAGATAGATAGATAGATAGATAGATAGATAGATAGATAAGGTCTGGTACTATCTGTTGTTTCAGGCATCCACTGGGGGTCTTGGAATGTATACCCTGTGGATAAGGGGGATAAGTCGGTCTACTGTATTATTATTCCTACTTTATGGATGAAAAAACTGAGGTTCCAAAAGAATGCACACTGTGTCACAGCTGGCACCGTGAATCAGAGAGCTGGGACGTGAGCCCAGGTCTCTGTGACTCTTCTCGCTCTGTCACACTGCTGGCACTGCAGGGCCTTGAGCTGTTGTTCGGATGAACTGCGAGGGAAAGAGCAGGTGGGGGAGGCAGGATGAAAGGAGGTGTGGAAGGAGGATCGCAGAACTTTGGCTGGAGTGGGGGCTGCGTGCGGACAAGGAATGGGAAATAGAGAGGGTCAGCGTGGACCTGGTCATGGAGGGTCTTCAATGCCAGTTAGCAAGAGGAAGCCATAACAGGTTCGAGAGGAGGGGTGTCCCACCGGGTTGTTTATAGTGGAACCAGTCAGGAGGCTGTCACAGTGACAAGAAGGAAGCGCTGAGGCTTTGGAACAATGGGAAGCCAAGATGGGAGGAGAAGTGTGGCTAGGGGACGATCCCTGCTGGGGAGAGTTCTCAATTAAGGGGAACTGAGAGATACAGATGTCTGTATATGCACTGATGTATGCATGACCTTAGATTCAGTTCAATTAAAATTAAAGAAATGTGTTAAATGTTTGCTACACAAAAGTTTTGGAGCTAAGCCCCGTACAAAATGAAGTCCACAAAGCTCTTGGGGGTTTTGCGCTGTTAAGGGGACATGTTAAATATATAGATTCTTGCTGCACACTCCTGCTGGCATAACCTTCTGGAAGCACACACCCCCCTGATCGACTCACCCTCCCATTAGAAACCTCCCATGGCACCCCACGCTCGCAGGAGCTAAACATCTTCCCCTGGTTTGCAAGGCTGTCGTGCCCTCAACCCACCTCCCCAGTTTCATGTCCCACCACCGCTTCAGTGACATTCCGACAAAGCCAAATTTCTGTTGGCCCTGCACTTAAGCTCACGGCCTTACCCTGTGCCTTCGTTTCCCCACTGCCCTCCCTGGGATATCCTTCCACCTCCAAAAGCTTAATCCTGAAATCCCCCATCCCTCAAAGTCAAGTGCAGTTGTCAACTCACCCAGGAAGTCTTCCCCCATCCCCTCTCTGGGGTCACCTAGGAGTCATGTCTCCTCTTCTGAACTCCCACTGCCCATGGCCTGTATTTCCCTTGTGATGCTGATCACTCTCCCCCTTCGTTTATGCTCCTGCCTCACCTCTCCCACTAGAGCTGAGGTCTCTGCCCAGTTCATCTTTGTACCTTTCCCAGCTGTCAACACAGGGCCCCCAGCACCTGGCAGACATTCAGCAAGGGTCAAGTGTTGAAGGAATGGGGGGAGGGAAGGAGGGAGGGAGGGAGGAAGGGAAGGAAGGAAGGAAGGAAGGAAGGATGGGAAGGAAGGATTGGTTCAGGTGTGAAGGTATTAATAGTTATATGACTTATAGTAGGTCCATGATAGTGTCTTAGTAAATATTAAATGTGAACAATGAGTGGATCGAGAGCATAATGACTCTTTAGTGTTCAGGTATGCGAATCAGGAGGAGGTTCTTTCCCTTTTCTACCTTAGAGGATCACTCATTCATTCATTCACCTCATTCATTCGTGTAACAGCTGCCTGTCTAATACACGGCAGTACCTGTGCGAGGTGCTGGCTTTATACAGATAAATGAGACCCTGTCACTGTTCACAGAAAGGTGACGTGTGTGTACACAGTGAGGTGGTGGCATAAGCAGGAGGGGGAATGAAAGGCAGGATGGGAGGAGACCAGAGACACTGTCCTGGAACAGGAGGCACTAGAGCTGAGTCCCGAAGGGTGAAGAGGGGTTGTCAGGGGTTACCAGCCCCACCAGCCAGTCTCACTGTCCTCAGTGAACCTGGGACCAGAGGTTTCTCCTGTTCCCCACCTTTCAGTGTGTGACACACAACATGTAAAACACGTGGACAAGTGAAAAGAACCGAGTACCACAACCCTGCATGCCGACCACCCTGACTCCGCGGTGGTGGGGATTTCGCCGTGTTTGCTTCCTCTCTTTTCCTTTTCTGTTCATCCTTTTTTTTCTTGAACCACTCAAAAGGACATTGAGACATTGTGACACTTCATCCCTAAGTACTTGGCGTGCATCTCTTCGAAAGACAAAAGACTGCACTCCTCCGCGATACAGCAGCATTAGCAGGCCCAAGACAGGCAGGCCATTTCCTGTCATTAAGGTTCAGGATGAGGGTTGGAGGGGACCAGCTCAGGCGGAGCAGCTGACAGGGCCAGCACAGGAAACGGGAGGGGATTTCTGGGCAGGACGAGGACCGTTACCACTTACCAGAACAGTGGGCTTGTGGGGCGGGCCGGTGGAGGCCGGAGGATCCCTTCCTAGCTGTCAGGAAGAGAGAATCCAGGCACAGACAGGAAATGCCCTCTCCTGCATACCATAGCAGGAACTCCAAAGTCCTGGGGTGTCTGAGTGTGTGTGTGAGGAGCCCCAGATGGGGGTAGCGGGGAGAAGGCGAAGACAATTCAGTCTTCCACCCGGAACCTTCTTGGAGCCAGTGCCAAGGGAGCAGCGGGCTTCCCAGCTGTACTGAGTCCCACCGAAAGGTGGAGACAGCAGCAGGTCACCACGCCCTTCCTCATTCCGCCCCCCACCCCAGCTCGCCGGGCCATGCGGTGTCTGCGGTATCATAGATAGTAGGCTCTTCTGTGCTCAGGGTGCTCTCCCTCCCTCCCCCTCTCCGTCCCTCCTCCACCCTCCCTCTCTCTCTCTCTCTCTCCCCATCTGTCCCCCTCTCGCCTCCTCTCCCTCTCTCTCTCCCTCACTTGAATAACCAGCAGCAAATTGTTAAGGGGATTCATAATTAGACTCAATTAAGGCAAACACAAAAAGCCCCTTTTGTGTTCAGTCCTTCTTCAGAGTAAGGTTTAGTTATTATTTTTAAATGCGACCATCTTTATAGATTTTCATAGAAAAATCGATACTCTTTTTAAAAATTCAAAATGCAAACAAGAAAGCAGTTTATAAAATAGGTATCAAAAGGCCCCATAATCTTACTCTTGTTCTCCCCCACCACTGTCGATATTCATTCTACTCTGCATGCCAATATTCCACAGAGCAAATGCAAGACACGTGGTTTCCAAAACAAGAGCATCCGCATGCGAGGCTCACTAACTCGCCTCTCGTGTCACCACTGAATCGTGTGTTACCCTCTTATCATGTCAATATATATAGATCTGCCTCTTCCTGTCTGATGGCTACGGGGAATTCTGGTGTATGCACAACCATAATTTATTTAACTGCTCCCCTGTTGATAAAGCGAATATTTTCAGTTTTTCATTCCAGTAAACATCCTTATACATGAATCTTCAAACAGTTGTCCAATTATTGTCTTAGGGTATTTTCTTGGAAGACACATACAAGGTACATGACCTCAAATTTCCCTCTACAGAATGCGACAATTGACACCGCCCCCCCCACCCCCACCAAAAGCCTGCTTCCCTACGCAGCATCTCTAACCATTGGTTAGAGGACTGGTAGCCAGTCCTGCCAACCAACACTCACCAGTTTGATGGACAAAATGATACTAAATTGCCTTTGCTGCTTCCAGTTCTTTGTACATTTTCCTCTGGGGAGTTTATTTTTTCTTATAGGATGTTCCACTGGGTTCATTTCTAAATAGTCTCTTGTTTCAGTTTAGATTTCTCTTTAACCTGAGTATTTCATGGATTTTTTAAAAGTTACTACACAGTTATACATTTCATATGATCTTTTTATTATTTTTATTTTCACTGCATCGCGCCCTTTTGACTTTTTGAATTTTTGTATTATCTATGCTCTATGAATGTCTGAAGAACGTGAAAAGAATACAGGCTTTTATATATTTCTTTTACATCAAATGCATTATGCTTTCTTTCACACAAACATAGTACACTTTTTTTTTATTGGTTTCCTTTATTTTCAGCTCTTTGTATTGTTAGCTGACTTGATTTAATTGGCTTCGTTTTTCCTCTAGTGATTTAAAAGTTCTATATCGTATTTTTATTCTGCCAGGGATCTTTTGTTTTCCTTACTTCCATTTTCAACAGTATTTACCCTGTTTTTCTCCCTCTTTATTTTGGAAGTCTTGTGGTTGTTTCTCTGGCAAGGAAACTGCATTGTGTGTGCATGGGTGCTCTTGACAGCCACCTTTTGCTTTTATCGGTGCGTGAGCATCTTGCCCCTTCCTGGGAATACTGTTTAAGTTCTGTTCGACAATGCCCCCTGCTTCTCCCTGCATTAACTGCAATTTAGGCTGGACAATTTGGTCGGACTATTCAGCTGGATTCCTTTGAAAGGCTAATTCTCTTGGCACCCTAGGAGTTTTGTCATTCATTCAGTATCTGTTTGTACCTGCGACCTGGGCTCTGGCACCAGCCCGCCTGCCACTCCTCCTAGCTCTGTAGCTTGGGAAGCCCCCCTCAAGCACGCACTCTGCGTGTCAGTTCTCACATCGGCAAAATGGTGATTTCACATCGTACCTACCACTTCTGTTCGCTAGGAGGGCTAAGTGAGTTAACATGTCTTAGAACAGTGCCTGCCATGTAATTCCCACGTGATGAGAGGACGCTCCAGGAGCCAGACAGGTGGTTGTGGAGGCACCCCCTGAGGACAGCAGGTGGCGGTCTACCGCTTAGCCACAGGTGGTGGGTGCCAGGCTCTTGGTGGGAGCAGGTGTCAAGCGTTCTTCCCCGTGGGTGTGCTAGGTGGGAAGAGATATGAAACAGCTCATGGGCCAGTCCACTAGACTGTTCCCAGGGGCACAGATGAGAGAAAGCCTGCAGATGCCTCCCTCCATTCTGACCCAGCCCCGACCGAGTGCTGGAGGTGACCAGAGGGATCTGTGGTCAAGCTCAACCCAGCAGTCTGGGCAGAGACAATCCCCTTCCAGGAGTGCCCTGGAAGGACAGTGGGTGGCTGCAGGGGTCCGTGGTCAGGCCAACCCCTGGGTGGGCTTCCAGTAGAAATGTAGACCCTTCCTGGGTGTGCATGATGAGAACGGGCTGGCAGTCAGACCCTACCCTTGAACATAGGATGCATCTGCAGAATTTTGCCTCTGACTGCCAAGAGTGGGACAGGCTGGCTGATCAACGCTGCCCAGACCTGGCAGCTGATAGCAGGAGGGCAGGCCAGCAGGCTACGCCTTCCACATCACTCTTTCTTGTGTTGTCAGTACATAGAACGTGGAAGTTTCAGCCCACGTGGGTGGGGCCTCTTTTCAATGTCCAATGCCAGGCCAGAGTTTTCCTTTGTATAATCAGCAGACCAGCTCAGATGAAAATTGAAGAAAAGAGGGAAACAAAGCCTTCTGCTCGTGGTCCTGCCCTCGACCTAACATTTATCAGATACCTATGGCCTACTAGGTTCCAGATCAGTTACTATTGTCCCCATTTTATAAATGAGCTCACTGAGGCCCAGAAAGGATGACTGTCACTCAGTTACCCAGTGAGGTGGGTTTCATTCCCGTTCCATCTGGCTCATCTTTTCCCTTCCCAGGCTGCCATTCTGACCCTGGTTATTACCACTTAACAAAACACAAACACCTCGGACACCCGCTCTGCGCCACACGGTGTACGTGTGCAGTGGAAACACGCAGGTCAGCCCAAGGCCAGTCCTTGTCTTCCAGGGGCTCACCTGGTAGTGGGGAAGTAGTCAGATAGGTGCTCCAAGACAAGGTTGATGCTGTAGGCAAGGGCAAGTTCAGTAACAGAAGAGAGAGAGAAGTTCCGCCTGGAGGTGCAGAGGTGAACATTCAGGCAGAGGAGAGTGAAGGCATGAACACAGGAATGGTAGGGTTTGTCCATGAGAGAGTCCTCACTTAATGTGGGGGAGGAGGGAGGGTAAGGCTTCTCGGATAAAAAGGGGTCTCTGAATGGATTTCTCACTACAATGAGGAGCCATTGGAATATTTAGAGGACAATAATGACATTCAGTTCAATTAAAAGAAACCATCTTGTCCCTTGAAGAGCTCAGTCTTACAGATAGGCATGTTCTGAGTTAAGAATGGAAGTAGAAAAACTGACTAAAGTGGCTTTGGCAGGCGGAGGTTCACTGTCCTCCTGGAATGGCATCTGAGGTTTCCATCCAGACCTTGTGCTCAGGATGCCAGCACTTTTCTCCTTCTCCACCACCCTTGGGCTTTCCTCCTCATGGCTGCCAGTCAGCTGCTGCAGCTCCGGGATTTACATCTGTGTTCCAGTTTCAAAGAAGAGGGAACAGGAAAGAGCACACAGTTTTCTTCTCATGAGAGTTGGTGTCTTTATTTGGAAAGAACCTCTATCCTTAGGGACATCATCCTACATTCCATCAGATGGAACTTGCTGTGCCTGGCTGAGGGAAATCGGGGAATCAATTTTGTTTTGCTTCTAGAGCTTCAATAGTAAAGACAGACGAGAGTTTTGGAAGTGGAGTACCAATAAGCCAGCCAACAGTGTCTTACAGATTCTAACGGAATGTGATAAATGCTACAGTGGACATATGTTTAGAACGCAATAAAGAAGCATTTGCAAGGACGGTTCATAATTCCGGGTGGCAGCTGGGGGCAGGGTGTCAGCGAGAAGTGCGGCTCTAGAGGCCCTTTAAATGACAGTAGTAGTTCACTGTGCAGGGTGGAGGTGAGGACCTTGCAAACGTGGAGAAAGAACGGTGTAAACCTACACAGGTGCTTCTGGAAGAGCTCGTTGTCTGGCATGACATGATGTCTCCACTTCAGGGAGAGCTGTGGCAGCAATGCAGAGGCTACATTGGCTACAAAACCCGAGAAGCATCTTGTATGACTGTTTGAGAGGTCCTGGTTACATTTGGAAGAGCTGAGTTTGTTTCTTGAACACAGGTTTTGTTGGGGTTGAAAGCTCTGCATGTCTGCCTACACAGAGAGAAAGGGAGGACAGGCAGCGGGAGGGTCCTCCGCAGGTGTGCCTCCCCTGCAGAGATCCGAGGCCCACGGAGGCTGAAGAACTTATTGTTGCTAGAAGCTCTGATTACTGCTCCCAACGCCCATGTGGTCATAAAGCTCATATTTAGCTAATCGTCCTAGTTTGTTGATTTTTAATCATAGGGATTAATGCAGGAAGCAACCTGGAAGCTCCATCTTCGGCTGTTGGTCACACAGCAGTAGGATTATCAGGAAGGCGGGGCACAGTTCTGATTAACCAGAACCCCTGCCCAGTGGAGCTTGTCTTCCTGGGAGGATGCTGGACTAGACACAACATCTGGCTGTGCCCGAAGCCCAGATCCCCCTGCTGCAGCTTCCTGTCAGTCATCGGGCAGCAATTCCCCCACGGCGACCAGTGACGCTTCCCTCTAACCCGCAATCGGGCAGCTGGCCCAGAGGACGCAGAAGGCACCAGAAGTGAAGCTTCTGTTCACAGCTCTTGCCAGGAATCGTGGCCGCGGGTTTAGCAGCTTCCCGAAGGTTTCTCTTTGAGCAACGACAGGAAGTTAAACCTTAAACAGAGAAGGTCCACGTACTTGCACGGTCAGAGTTGACCTCCTGAAGGAACTGAACAGATAAGCGAATACGCAGTGGGGTGTTCCTTTGTCAGATTTCAGGTTTCAGCAAATCCGGGAACAGTCCGAAAGAGCTCCAAAGGTCTTTGAAGGAGAGGATGTGGAGAACCTGGTAGGCATAAATGTAGCTTTAAGAGTGGTGGTGCTGTCTGGCAACTTAGTTTCTTAGTTTTTCACGGATGACCTCTAGAAAGGAAAACACAAACTGCTTCAAATGATCGCAGAATAATAATCCAGGCGAGCTACACTGGATGGCGCCACCGGCCACATGGCAGCTCTGCCTCCATTTTACAATCCCACAGATGAATTCTGATATCTTAGGGGGAGATAAACAGCTCAACCAAGGAAATGCGAATGTTGGTTGGCCAGGCTGGACTAGTACAGATCTCCCTCCCTTTCAAAAGGTTAAGTAAACAAATAAGCAAAATATAAAATAAAATGTGGTGGCACTTAAAACACCATTCTCAAGAGAAACATTTCTCTAAAGAAATAGGAATGTGTCTCTGAAAAGATTTTACAGTGGGAGACAAAAGAACATTTAAATGAGTATATAGGTAATAATCTCATTTAAAGATAAGCAGTGGGGATGATAAGCAGCAGAAGATGGATGATGAAAGGGGCAGGGGAGCTTCTGAGATGGAAAGACAGTGATGCACACCAGTGCGAGACGTGAAGAAACTCGATAGGCAGTAGCAGTTGAAATCCACAGTAGCAGCACTTGCCTTGTAAGAAATAGAACCACTGAAGTAGAAAACATGCTGGACAATCTTTCTGAGACTGCAGGGGGGAGGAATGAAAGAGAAGTTGCCAACTGTGGAAGACAGAGTACCAGTCCAGGCAGATCACTGAAGGGGAACAATGGACAAATGGAGCGGAAGGTATAATACAATACAAGATGTCAGCTCCCTCTCCTGAGAAGAGGGGATAGGGTGCGGAAGGATGGAAGGAACAGTGCCAAAACTCCCTTGGTGAATTGAAAGGAGTCCCTGAGTTCCGGGCAGAATGATTTAGACTCACTGTAATGAAAAACAAAACCGTTCCAAGGATAATAAAAAAAAATCCCTAAAAGCATTTGGCAAAATGTACTCATACAGGTAAACACACAATTAGCCCTTATCAAACAAAATAGTCACTTATGAAAAACAGGAAGCACAACTAATCCAACTCTCCTGAAATTTCTCCGTGATATCAAAAGCCAAAGCCAGTGGTGTGATGAGACTCAACCATCATTGATTCAGCCAGGATACGACATGCACAAAAGCCACAGAAAATGGCCCCACATGCCCCTTGAACTCGCAAAGACCTTGCAGGAGGCCAAATGACAGCCCCCAAAGATATCAGGTCCTAATGCCTAGAACCTATAAATTTTACTTTATTTGGAAAAAGGGTCTTTGCAATTGTGATTAAGGATTTTGCTAGATTATTTGGGCAGGCCCTAAATGCAGTCACACCTGTCCTTACAAGAGGGAAGCAGAGGAAAATTTTATCTACACAGCAGAGAAGATAACAGGAAGACAGACACAGAAACTGGAATGATGCAGCCACAAGCCAAGGAATGCCAACAGCCACCAGAAGCTGGAAGAGGCAGAGTACAGACTCTCCCTGAGAGCTTGATCGCACCGTGGCAACACTGATTTCAGACATCTGGCCTCCAGACAGTGAAAAGTAAATTTCTGTCACTTTAAGTCACCAAGCTTATGGTGCTTTGTTGGAGCAGCCACAGAGAACTGAAACAGATATGTGATGTTAACCTGTTGAGATGTTCAGAGAAGACTATACTAAGAATGATGAACCTGAAAGATGATGTTTAATCTGAGTCTGTACTTCCTGATTATATTGTCAGCGGTTTGATATTGGGGAAAGTAAAGGGGTTTTAGCTTTCCTGTCTTACATATGTGGGGAGTAAAGTGGTATATTATTTTTCTTAAATTTGATAATTAAAGAAAATTCAAGTTCAGGAGTATTTTTGAGGATGTTCAAAGATGCTTAAAGTAGAATTAGAAACAAAATGTATAGTTTGCAATCACTGAAGGAAGTGTGAAAACTAAGCAATATTACCGAAAAGGGAAATAGCAAATACACAAAACAAAAGCATAAAACAGGATGATGGAAATAAGCTTGCATTAGCAATAATCACTAACTGATACAACAAATAACCCCAGATCTTGTGTTTTAACTTAGTAAAGGTTAATTTTTCACTCGTCGTACAAGTGCTGCGCCCGTCTGCAGCGGGACAGGGATCTGGGGATGAAGGTGGGCGCCTCTTCCACTAAGAAATTCAAGGCTCCAAGCCCCTTCCATGTGAGAGCCTCACCCGTCCTCTAGGGCTTCCTCGCATCTGACCAGCTGAGGAGGGAAGAGAAAGCATGGGAGAGTGGGACAGAGCTTTCAAGAGTCAGGCCTTCGCCCTACATCCCACTGACCAGAGCGTGTTTCACAGCTCCCCCGGTTCTCAGGCAGGTGTGCCTAGGAGAAAGAGGGAAGAAGAGTCAGTGAACACGTAACATCATTGCTGCCACCAGGAACAAACATACCAGTTCTGATAACAAGCGCAGCTGATTTGTCTGACCACCACTGTGTGACGTAGAAGGGAATGGGAAGAGAAGAGGCAGCCCCTGGAGAGGCCAAGGTTACAAGAGCTCAGGATGGGCAGGGGAGTGGGAGAGTTCATGGACATAAGGCCCAGAGCAAAGAAGAGCTGTTGTTGGAGACCTGGTTGAAAGATGGGCAGAGAACAAAGGTCAAGTGGAAGAGCAGAGTGCAAGGCTTGGATGCTGAGCAAAGGGTCTGTGAAAAGGGTGGGCAGAAGGCCGTGTGGGGCATCCCAGAGAGAGGCCCCAAGATGATGGCGTACAGGAAAAGGAAACCTCTGTCGTTACAATTACTCACCGACCTGTGGGCAGGGAAGGAGCTATAAGGAGCCATGAGCTGGTGCCCACATGAAAAATGTCCATATTGCAAGGAAAAGATTCTCAGGTTAAGTAAAGGAAAAAATGCTACTAAACAGAAGAATAATAAAATATTAAAAATAAAAGTTTGGGATAAAGGAATAGCATGAGAACACAGACAAGAAGCAGGAATCGCAATACTGCTTTTCTTTTTTTTTTTTTAAGATTTTTATTTATTTTTAGAGAAAGGGGAAGGGGAAAGAGCGGGAGAGAAACATCAATGTGTGGTTGCCTCCTGTGCCCCCCACAATGGGGACGTGGCCCACAACCCAGGCATGTGCCCTGACTGGGAATCGAACCTGCGACCCTTTGGTTTGCAGGCCCGTGCTCAAACCACTGAGCTACGCCAGCCAGGGCTGCTTTTCTTTAAAAAAGTAAAATTCAAGGTAAAAAGAAAACATTAAATGGGATAGAAGGAATTAGTTCACGTAATGAGATTCACAGTCCATAGCAATGCTGAAGGTCATGAATCTTTATGTACCAAATAACATAGCAAGAAAACATAAAACAAAAATCTGTTGGAAGGAAGCTAATCAACAAAACAAACAAACAAGCATAATATAAACAACGACACTGAATTTGGGAACAGTCTGACAGTGACCAGAGGGGGAGGGGAGGGAATTTCAGGGGGAAAGGGGAACCGTTTGGAGCAACAAGTATAAGGGACTCATGGACAAAAATTGTTGGGGGTGGAAATGGGGGGAGGGTGGGGAGGGCTGGGGTGGTGGGCTGGGGCAGGGTAAAAGACAGAAAACTGTACAATATCAACAATTAAAAAATACTGATTAAAAATAAAATAATAAAAATGGAAAAAATCTGTTGGAAATACATGGAGAAATTGACAGACTTCAACACATCTCTCTTAGTCAAGTAAAAACAAAGAAATAGAGCAAAAATAGAATTCGTTGTAGGAGATTTTACCATTTATTGATTTCATACTATGTACAAAGTATGTACATAATATAAAACTACTCAGTGTAGGCACTTTATATGTGATTCCATTTGCAATGATCCTCTTAGTCCGAACAGATGATGTTCCTGCCATCTTTCAGAGGAGTAAACTGAGGCTCTGCAAGGTCCCCCAATCAGCTCTCACAGAACTACTATTTGAACCCAGACTTTAGCCTCCAGCGCCACTGTTTTTCCCACTTTGTTATAAAGACTCTTCAGGAGACATGGAGCCTTTTGTTTTATGGAAAACATTTCTTCCAAAAAGGACAGAGACACATCTGCCTCCCACAGAATCCCTGACACTTCAAGGCAGGTCCTGGCTGATGATAGGCAGCCACAGAGTTTTCATGTACAGGGTGATGATGAAGAGAAGGCAAGTGATCCAAGGTCACCCAGCACGTCTGAGTGCCACACGAGGCAGGAGCCTGAGTCTGGCGTTTGTGCTCTGCCCTGACCTCCCAGAACGCCAGCCACTTCAGCTTCTTGAGTGCCCTGAAGCCCAGGTTCATTCTTTCACTTATGCAAATAACAGAAGAATCTTTTTTTCTATTGAATACCAGCTGGCCTCAGGAAAGAAGAGCCTCCAATTTTGCTCTAGACACAAATGCTTGCTTTGGGCTTTGGTCTGTCTTCTCCATTTTTGTTCTTTGGATAGCACAATGCTTTAATTATTATTGTCTGCTATTACAATCTGGTTTAATTGTTGGTTTGCGGCTCTGGGACTCAGAGGGGGGCATTTTACAAAACAAGTATTATTTTCTTATTGTCATTTCCAGTGTCACTAAGGACAATTTAAGCTGCCTTCTCATTTGGGGACAGGAGTGATTGCTGACCCTCTTCCCCCTATAGCAGATGGTCGTCCAATATGCCATTTTCACTTTCACCTGCCACTTCCCCTGATATAAAGCTCCGCTGTGACGACTCGTGCCAGTGGTCATGCAGTGGTGACAGTTGCTTGGAGCACCCCCAGCCCTTTTATATGCTGGGGCCCAGTCAGAAGGCAAGGGAAATCAACACGGCAAGATGCCATAGATTTCTTTTTCTCTTCTCGTTTTCCCATCTCTTTTGCAACGGATGCAGATGAGCCACCTGTAAGCCATGAGGTGGGCAGGCTCCAAAAAATGCCCAATGTGTTCAAGTTTCCTTCAGAATGACAGAACTGAGGACTTGAACCCCAGAAGCAAGTTTTGCCTGTGGACAGCCCTAGAGAGGTGCTGGTTCCTACAACAAGAATCTGGTGCTTTCCTTACTTGTTAGTTAGCCAGGTGGTGTATCAGTTTCCTGGGGCTGCTGGGACAAACCGAATGGCTTAAAATACATTTATTTTCCCAGAGTTCTAGAGTCTGGAAGTCCAAAGTCGAAGTGTCAGGAGGGCCATGCGCCCTCTGAGGACTCTGTGGAAGAATCTGTCTCCTGCCTCTCTCCTGGCTTCTGGGGGTGGCCGGCAATCCTCGGTGTTCTTTGTCTTGTGGACGCATCAGTCCAGTGTCTGCCTCCACCTTCACATGGTCTTCTCCCCTGTGTCTCCTCAGTGTCTCTGCATCCAAATCTCGTGCTCCTTTCTCTTACAAAGACATCTGTCCTTCAATTTAGGGCCCACACAAATCCAGTATGACCTCGCCTTAACTGGATTCCATCTGCACATCCACAGGTATCAGGGGTTAGGACTTGCACTTATCTTTTTGGGGGAGACAATTCAACCTACTGTAGGTGGTGGGAGGTGCGTGTACAGGGTAGGAGACTTCCAGGCAGAGGGGAGCCCCCGAGGCCAGAGAATAAGAAGGAGACGGGTGAAGGGTGAGAGGAATGGGAGAAAGCAGCTAGAGCTGCTCCTGGAGGACTCAGTGTGCCCCCTAGAAAGTCTGGCGTCAGTCTGTCGGGAAAGAGGAACAGTGACTGGGGTGGGCGCGTGGTTCAAAAAGGTCACCTGGCCCTGGTGGGAAAGGTGGACTGACCAGGTGGGAAAGGTGGACTGACCAGGTGGGAAAGGTGGACTGACCAGGTGGCGGGGAGTCTGGATCCAAGGAGGCCAGTTTCACTCTGCCTCTGTGTATGTGGGTCCCCTTCTTGCGAGCCCCCTTCTTGCGAGCTCCTTCCTCTCTCAATGTCCTCATTCTTTTCTTCAAAACTGCTTCAGACACTTGCCTCCCTCAAGGAGAAGATGTAATCAAGGAAAGGTCTTTGGCCCTGGCTGGCGGGGCTCAGTTGGTTGGAGCATTGTCCCATAGACCAAAAGGTCGTGGGTTTGATTCCTAGTCAGGGCACATACCCAGGTTGTGGGTTTGATCCCCGATCGGGGCCTATACGAGAGGCAACCAATCAATGTTTCTCTCATTCTGCCCTACGTACCCCTTCCACTTTGGAACCAGACAGACATGGTTTGAATATGACCTCTGACCCTTACTAGCTGTTGACGACCCTCCAACCCACTCTCTTTGAGTTGCCTGTATTAGCTCTTGGAGATTTCAGTTCCCCCATCAGCAAGATGGGGAAAATGTACTCTAAATTGAAGGGTTTTTTTAAGGATTTGAGTACAACATACATGAAGTACTTGGCATATAGACATTTCTACAAATGCTTAGTTTTCTTCCTCCCCTAGTTATCTGGATAGCACTTTATTCAGCCCACGCTTTTAGTGCCTATTGCGAATATTATTATGTTCTATTTGTCTCTTTCAATAAGCAGCAGCAGCCTCCAGGGCAAAGACAGAGCCTTCCACATTCCCACAGCTCTCGACACAGCGTTGGCACGCTCCAGCCCTCTCCCCTGGCCTGTGTTGTGTCTGTGGTTCAAAACACACACGCGCGCGCGCACAAACAAGGCATCTATATGAAGGGAATGCCTTGCTATGGATGGTGGGGGCAGGGGGCCTCAAACTGTGCTCACTATTTCAAAAGCCAAAAGAAGACCAGATGTTTATTGCAGGGGAGCAGCTCGGGCACACCCAGATGTCTGTTTGGGCTCAGAATTATCCCTGTCGATCAGAACCTCTAATTAGCACTTTATACACTCTGATTTCTCTAAGATAATAAAAGTCCTCAGTAAGAGTTCTCATGAATGTGGTTGGTTTGCCCAAGCGTCTTCGTGGGCCATCGTCAAGGATTTATCATGAAAGGCGTTGCTAGACCCTGCCCAGCCCCCTAGCTAACTTTCCTGCAACCCACTCTTGCCCTTGCCTAGCTCTTCTCTCTGGGCAGCTAGAGTGATGTTGAAATGCAAATCAGCTCCTCTCTGTCCCCAGCTTAAAATTCTTTAATGACTCACTTCCCTTAGCTTGTAGAAGGAAGTCCAAACTCTTCCCTGACCCACAGGGCCCTGCCTGACCTGGCCTCTGCCTGCCTCTCTTGGCACAGTGACAGCCTCGGTGGCCTCTCCTTTGCTCAGACACTCCTCGCTGGTTCCCTTTCGGGGCCTTTGCACATGCTGCCCTTTATCCACAGAAAGCTTCCTCCCTGCTCTTCCCCTGCCCTGCTCTTCCTGGGGCTGGCTCCCTTTGAGCTTCGAGTCTTGCTTAAATGTCACTTCCTTGGAGACGTCTTCCCTGGCCACTCTCCGCACTGCATTTGCCACGGCTGATCATCTCTTCACGGGTTTGTGTATGCGGGAGTATTGCCCATCTCCAGAAATAACGGGAAAATGACGCCCTGTCTGTCACCTTCACCATCATCTCCCAGCGTCCTGCACTTCGGAGGGGTGGGAGTGAATAAAGGCAGTCAGAGGTCTGGAACTGTGGCCCCTGTCTTTTCAGCTGCCAGCTCGAATTGTTTCTGCACACAGAGGACCTTGGGCTCCCTCCTCTTCCTCCCCCTGGCACTTCTCTTGACCTCATCCATGCCAAGCCTTTGACTTTGTCTGATTATCAGATCAGCTAGGCTGAATGCAATGGACTGGCATTTTTAATTCATGGTCTTGAATGTCAGCCCTTTACCCTCGAGTATGATTCACGTGTGAACTGTTGACTGCTGATGGGGCCTCTCCAGCGCACGCCTGGCTCTCGGCCACCGCTGATTCCTTCTGGAGGTGTGAGCAGCATTCTCAGGGGAAAGAGGGGAAGCATACAGTCTGACCTGGACTATCGTTTTATCATGTAATTCTGGCTTGCTTTCTAGCCAGCTCTGACCTCGGGCAAGGTAGTTAACCTCCCTGAATCTCAGTATTCTCATTTTTTAAGACCCAAGTGATGCTGCCTACAAAATAAAGATGTTGTGAGGATTAAATGGGATAATGCGTAAGTGCCTTGTACATGGTGCTTGTTTCATAAAATGTTTTCTTCCACTTCTCCTTAGTTTCCATAGTCTTTCTCTTCACAATTTCCCATCAGACTGGTCCTCCTAAGATATCATTCATTCATTCACTCACTCGTTTTTTTCAATTATTCACCTCTAGAGACTTTAGTCCATCTCTAACTGGAAGAAGATAAAACCCAAAATCTTCTAACTAAGTCTGAGGTCCTCATCATCTTTCCTCTCCCAGTCAGCTCTGTTCCCCATGACATCCTAACCCAGCTGAATTTCGGTGTGGGGGTCGCCTTTATTTCCAGGCATCTTAACCTCCCCTCGGCCTCTGGGTCTTGTCTCATGTTATTCAATCCAAAGAAAACATTCTCCTCCCTGCCACCCAGACTCCAAGCCTCATTTCCTGCTCCCTTCCCAGACCAACCCAGTCCCCATGAAACTCGTTTTTCTGAGAGCAAGTACAGCAGCACCGCACAGTTTCCCTCTTGTTCTGCTCCAAGGGCCGACTGCCTCTCTGGGTGCATCCCAGAGTGAAGGAAGCGGGGATACTGGGACAGCAGTGAGTGCTTGTGTTGGCTCTGCCTCCTGGGGAGCTCCTCCTCCCCCAGTGGGGCTCAGCCTGCCAGTCTGTTCCCTGGAAGCGCCTTGAGGAGAAGCCCATCTGTCTGCACTCCCTCAGAAGCCCCCAGAGGGGAGGCCTGCCAGGGGAATGTGAGCACAGCCATGGAGAAAACCCACACAGCTTCTGGTACCAAGGAATCCCCGTCTATGTCTGTGACAGGGTCCGTCTAGGAAACCCAAGAGTTTGTTTCCCTTGAATCCTATTAGAACTAACAAGGCTGAAAATACACACATCACACATATGTTCAACAATAAATATGTAACAAAAGTTAAATCCCATTCACAATAAAGCCAAAGCAAAAGAAAAAAAAATGAATTTCATAAGAAGTGTAACAAAGAAGAAAACCATAAAACTACCAAAATACCTAAAGTAAGCCCCAAATAAGTTAAAATATCTACAATGTTCCTGGCTGGGGAAAATAAACAACACAAAGATATAAATTTGCCCCAATTGATCAATCGATGTGTTCAGTTCCAATTAAAATATCAATGGGACATTTTGGAACTTGATAACTGTGAAGTTTGTCTGAAGGGATAAACTTGGGAAATTAGCTAAGAAACTTTGGGGAGAAAATATGAAGGGGAACTTGCCCCGGAACAATATCGAATTATGAGAATATGAAAACCAAGGTCAGCTGGGTTGCTGTGTTCATTGTATCACAACTATAACCCAATACAGGGAAAAGAGGGGGCTCTGGAGCTGAGGAGAGTAAAATCAGCCAAGGTGACATTTCAAACCAGTGGGAGAACCAGGATTATTCTGTTATGAGGGTCTGAATTCCACAGCTATTCACATGGAATTGAGCTAGGCACTGGGGCTACAATAGTGAACAAGACCTGGCCCAGCACTCATGAAAATTATCTTCCAGTTGTGGAGGCGAGTAGCAAGTAAATGAATAAAGGAAGTATAGGCTGTAATAAATGCTAAGGAGGAAGTAAATAGCATTTTATGGTCAAACTATGGAAGAAGCAACTTTACATAGGTGTTGGAACAATTGAGTGTCCATTTGGAAAAACAATGAACCTATAAACCTCCAAAATGTAAAACTATACAAGTTCTGGGAAAATATTAAAGTTTTACTTTTTAATCATTTGGGGGAGAAGAGGGTTTGCCCAAGCATGATATGACACCCAGTATCCCAAGAGGAAAAGATTAACATGGCGGATTACATAAAATAAGTAACTTCTATGCTGAAATAAACAAAATTTAAAAGGAAAGGATACCAGATGCTAGGATAGAACACTAGTAAGTATACCGTTCAATAGGAATGTAAATTGATACAATCACTTAAGAGAATAATTTAGATATTTATCAACCTTTTTAATTACATTTTATTGATTATGCTGTCACAGTTCTCACAATTTTTTTCCCTTTGCTCCTCTCCCCTTAGTACCCTCTTCCCTCCAGCAATTCCCCCCCTTAGTTCATGTCCATGGGTCATGCATGTAAGTTCTTTGGCTGCTCCTTTTCTTATACTGTTCTTAACATCCCCCTGTTTTTGTGTCTATTTTGTGCCTACCAATTATGCTTCTTGATCCCTACATCACTTCCTCCTTTCTCCCCCTTCTCCTTCCCAGCTGATACCCCTCCAAATGATCCCCATATCTAAGATTCTGTTCCTGTTCTGGTTGTTTGCTTAGTGTGTTATTTTGTTTTTGTTTTTATTTTGAGATTCAATTGTTGATAGTTGTGAGTTTTCTCATTTTAATGTTCATAATTTTGATCTTTTTTCTTAAATAAGTCCCTTTAACATTTCGTGTAATAATGGCTTGGTAATGATGAATTCCTTTAGCTTTACCTTGTCTGGGAAGCACTTTATCTGCCCATCAATTCTAACTTAAAGCTTTGCCAGATGGAGTAATCTTGGTTTTAGGTCCTTGCTTTTTATCACTTTAAATACTTCTTGCCAATCCCTTCTTGTCTGCAAAGTTTCTTTTCTGAAATCAGCTGACAGTCTTATGGGAACTCCTTTGTAGGTAACTATCTGCTTTCCTATTGCTGCTTGTAAGATTCTCTCTTTATCTTTAACCTTTGGCACTTCAATTATAATGTGTCTTAAAGTGAGCCTCTCTGCATCCATCTTGTTTGGGACTCTCTGTGCTTCCTGGACTTGCATGTCTATTTCCTTTCCCAAATTAGGGAACTTTTCTTTCATTATTTTTTTCAAATAGATTTCCAATTTCTTGATCTTTCTCTTATTCTTTTGGCACCCCTATGATGCGAATGTTGGACCTCTTGAAGTTGTCCCAGAAGCTGCTTATACTACTCTCACTTTTTTTATTCTTTTTTTTCTTCTTGTTGTTCTGATTGGTTGGTTTTTGCTTCCTTATGTTCCAAATCATTGATTTGATTCTCAGCTTCATCCACTCTACTATTGTTTCCCTGTAAATTGTTCTTTATTTCAAGTAGTGAATCCTTTGTTTCTGTCTGGATCTTTTTTATATTGCTGAAGTCCTCACTAAGTCCCTTGAGCTTCCTTATAACCAGTGTTTTGAATTCTGCATCTGATTGATTGCTATCACCATTTTGTTTAGCTCTTTTTCTGGAATTTTGATCTGTTCTTTCATTTGGGCCATGATTTTTTGTCTCCTCATTTTGGCAGCCTCCCTGTGTTTATTTCTATGAATTAAGTAGAGCTGCTTTGACTCCTTGTCTTGGTAGTGTGGTCTAAAATAGTAAGTGTCCTATAGGGTCCAATGGCACAGCCTCCCCTATCACCCAAGCTGGGTATTTGAGGTGTGCCCTTCATGTGGGCTGAATACATCCTCCTCTTGTAGTTGAGCATTGGTTGCTGTTGGCAGATCAATGAGAGGGATTAACCCAGGCCAGTCAGTTGCAAGAATTGGTTGTGACCACTTACCACCAACCTCCACCCTCTGTGGAGGATCAGCTGTGCAGGGGTGGGTTGGGGTGCTTGAAGTGGTCCGTAGCTGACCACTAGGTGTGCAGGCTCTGGAATTTCCTGGGTGGTGTAGGCCAAGGTCAGCCCCTACCTGTGTTTTGTCCAGGGCTTCCCTTCCTGAGCTATAAAGCAATTTTAGAAAGCTGTTACTTGTGCTGGGATTGGAGATTCCCAGGAAGAGCCACGCTGTGAAACTAATCTGGCTGCTGCTAGTGCCAGGTCTGGAGCTCACTGAGGCCAGCTGTTGCTGGTTTGATAGAATTTAGGAAGTTGTAAAGCAGGAGCCAAGACTAGCCATTCATATGGAAAAACAGCTTGGGTGTGCCTGTAAATTGGGTGTGCCAGTGTCTCCGGGGATCTCCAAGGTGGGTTAAACAGTGTTAGCCAGGTTGATGGAGTCTCAAACATGGCACCAGCCTGCAGGCTCTGTGCCTCTGCGGGGTGCGGGGGGGGGGTGCGGGCGGGCTCAGAAAAGGGATAATGGCCTCTGCTCGCCTTGATGCCAGACACTTCAGTTTCTCCCCGTATGCCACTGGTGCTCTTCAGACTGCCACCCCAGTGCTGGAGCTCAAAGGGGATGAGTCTGAGTAGGTAAGTCCACATGTGGGTTCTTTAAGAGGAACTGCTTAGCGCTCCAGCAGTTTCTTCCACCAACTCAATCCCCATTGGTTTTTGCAGCCAGAAGCTGTGGGAAGTTCCTGGCACTGGAACCTTGGGCTGGTGGGCTGGTGGCCTGGTGTGGAGCTGGGCCTGCTCGCTCCTGAAATATCCCTCCCAAATTTTTATCCACCACACATGGGTGAGAGACCAGCCCATTCTGCTTTTGCACCCCTCCTACCAATCAGAATGGATGTGGTTTCTTTAATTCTGTAGTTGTCGGGCTTCCATTCAACTTGATTTCTGATGGTTCCGAGTAATGGTTGTTATACATTTTAGTTATAATTTTGATGTGGTTGTGCGAAGAGGCGAACCATGTCTGCCTACACCATGATCTTGACCAGAACCAACCTTTTAAAAATATATACACACCACCCCCCAAAAAATATTGCTACAAGTCAACTTAAATAGTAACAGGAACCTGCAAAGCAAAACAATAGTGACACATACCAGTGTACTTTTCTGTAGAAAAAATAAATGTGCATGTCCATAATGTACTATTAAGTGAAGAAAGAAAGTTACTTTAAAAACTGTGTAAAAATGTGGTTCCATTTGTGAGGAAAATGTGTTTGAGCACGCTGAGGAGAAGTCTGGAAGGATATGCACCGAAACTAATACTAAGTGAAAGCTTGGAAAAGAGATTAGTTCGTGTGACAGAGACTAAAAATTCAATACATCTGTATATTGTTCGCCTTTTTCTGCATTGAGCATGTCTTATTTTTATAATTTAAAAAAATACTTTTTAAAGGAGTTTGGAGCCTGGAATAAAAAAAGGATGTTAGTGGAAAAACTGGAGAAATCCAAATAAAGTCTGGAGTTGAGTTCAAAGTCATGTACAAAGGTTGGTTTCCTAGCTGTGACAAAAGTACCAGGGAAATATAAGATGTTAACAACAGAAGAGAAGTTGAGGGGTCTAGAGGCATTCTCCACGTTATCTTTGCAACCTTTACGTAAGTCTAAAATTATTCTAAAATACGAACTGATTAGAAGAGAGAGAGCTGCACAGGCTCATAATCAAGACAGCTTTGGCAGTCAGAACCATTTTGTTCTGGAAGATTTCCTATTCCTTCTGAGCTCTGTGGCCAATGGGCACCCTGCCCACAGAGAGCCCTGCCTCCTCAGGTTGTTAGGGATTCGCTGGGGCAAGCCAGTGCACAGCTAATATCCCAAGTTCTGCTCTGGGGAAACCAAGGGGTAGGCTCACCCTCGCCCCCACCACAGCTGGGTCAGACTGTGTTTTAGAGCAGATATAGATTCACAGCTAAATGGAGAGGAAGATGCAGAGATTTCCCAGATGCCCCCCGCCCTCACACCTGTACAGCCTCCCCCCATCAACATCCCCACAAGAGTGGGACCTTCAGTACAGTTGACGAGCCTGCCCTGACACGTCATTAGCACCCGAAGTCCATAGTTTACATGCGGGTTTGCTCTTGGTGTTGTAGATTCTATAGATTTGGACAAACGTGTAATAACATGTATTCACCATTATAGTATCATAAGAGTATTTGCACTCCGTAAAAATCCTTCCTGTTCCACCTATTCATCCCTCCCACTCACTCAGGCCCTGAGTCACCCAGGCTGATTTTTTTACTGTCTCCTTAGTTTTGCCTTTTCCGAATGCCACGTAGTAGGAATTGCGCAGTATGTAGCCCTTTCAGAATGCCTTCTTTGACGGCAGTATGCACTGACATGTCCTCTATGTCTTTTCATGGCTTGATAGCTTATTTCTTTTTAGAGCCAAATAATATTCCATTTGGATGTACCACAGTGTATTCATTCATTTACTTGCCAGAGGGTGTCTTGGTTGTTTCCAAGTTTTGCAATTAGGAATAAAACCTTCTAAATATCTAAGTGTAGCTTTTTGTGTGGACATAGTTTTCAATTCATTGAAAACTTGGTATAACTAATACCAAGGAGTGTTATTACTAAATTGTATGTTAAAAGCATGTTTAGTTTGTAACGAACTGCCAAACCATCTTCCAAAGTGGCGGTACCATTTCACACTCCCCCCAGCATGAACAAGAGCCCTCATCAGCACTTGGTGCCCGTGTTTCTGATTTGGGCTTTTCTAATAAGCATGTCGTGGTAGCTCATTGCTGTTTTAATTGGCATCTCCTGGTAACATAGGATGTGGAGCATCTTTTTATAAGCTTATTTGCTATTTGCATGTCTTCTTTGGTGACATGTCTGGTAAAGCTTTTGTCCCTTTTTTTTTAATTGGGTTGTTTGTTTTCTTATTGTTGAGTTTGAAGAGTTCTTTCTGCATTTGGGATAACCGCCCCTTATCAGATGTGTCCTTTGCAGATATTTTCTCCCAGTCTGCGGCTTGCCTCTTTATTCCCTTGACGTTATCTTTTTTGCAGAGCAGAGATTCTTAATTTTAATGCCTTCCAGCTTATCAGTTGTTTTCTCAGAGATCATGTATTTGGTGTCCTATCTACCAAGTCACACCGTACCTGAGGTCATCTAGGTTTTCTCCTGTGTTATCGTCTGGGAGTTCTAGTTATAGGTTTACATTTAGGTCTGTGATCTGTTTTAGTTGAGGGTGTAAGGTCTGTATCTAGATTGAGTTTTTTGCATGTTGTTCCAGCACTACTTGTTGAAGAAATTATTTTGGCTCCATGGTACTGCCTCTGCTCCTTTGTCAAAGATCAATTGCCCGTATTTCTGTGCGTCTATTTCTGTGCTCTCTGTTCTGTCCCAGTGACCTGCGTGTCCGTTATTTCACCGATACCACACGGCTTGGTTACTGCAGCTTTATAGCGAGTACGCCCATCACGAAGTGTCAGTCTTCCTCCTTTGTTTCCCGTCAATGTCGTGTTGGCAGTTCCAGGTCTTCTGCCTCTCTGTTTAACTTCAGAATCAGTTCGTCAATACCCACAAAACAACGTGCTGGAATTTTGATTTTGTGGTTTTTATCTATATCCTTTATCCCACCGAGACCTCACCTTCTCAGCATCCCCCTCACAGTTTAGAATGTCATGGGCAGGGACTCTGGAGTGGGACTGGGGCGCTGTCGTGTAACACTGAGGAGATAGGTGGGGTTTGACAATGGCCATGCGAAGCTCATAGGAACAAACGAGATGCACCAAACCTACACCCCTCACCCTTGTCCCATTGCTAGTGACTCCGTGGGAGGGGCAAGCTCCAGGGGAATTATGAGCGTGCTGCCAGACACTGCCTTGTCTTTTTTCCTGCAAGTCTTCGGCTAATGGCCCTCCCTAACCGGAAGCCCCGGACAGAGCAGCTGAGCCCCCTCTGACCGCTGCCCCCTCTCTCCGCGCAGGCTGCACTTCCTGGTGTTCGACACGGAGGAGGTCCACGACGTGCTGCGCATCTGGGATGGGCCTGTGGAGAGCGGGGTCCTGCTGAAGGAGCTCAGCGGCCCGGCCCTGCCCAGAGATCTGCACAGCACCTTCAACTCAGTCGTCTTGCAGTTCAGCACCGACTTCTTCACCAGCAAGCAGGGCTTTGCCATTCAGTTCTCAGGTCTGTGCCTGCCTTCCGCCAGCCCCTCTCCATTTGTCCTGCTGCCCGACGCCAACCTCCCTTCCTCCACCTCATCTGGAGGCCCCTCCTTCCCCCTCATCTTCCCACTCATGTAATGGTATTTATTGAGCATCTGCTATGTGCCTGGTACAAGATTAGCTCTTGGTCAAATGTACATGCTGTGCTTACTCAGTGCAGAGAGTAGGGGAGACAGGCAGGTTAATAGACACTTACGTGCAAATTGCTAAGTGTCTGGAGGAGAAACATAAGCTCTGATGCTCACCTTGGGGTGTCCGGGAAGCGCTCCAGGAAAGATAATGCCCAGGCTCAGACCTGAAGATGAATTACAGGAGAAAAGACAGCGTTTCAATCAGGGAGTAGTCAGCTGTGACATGTGGTTGGTCTTGCCACTGAGCTGGGCTTGGGAGCACAGTGGAGCCCCACGAGATGAAAAGGAGAGAAAGGCATCCTAGGAGTGAAAGCACGTGAACCAGTGCAGAGGCAGGATAGCAGGCTCCAAAGTGGAGGCTTGTCCGCTGAGGCCGAAACACGGGAGTGTGGAGGGACGCAGAGGAGGTTGAGGCGCCAATGGTTTGGGGTGTGGTTTTGGAAGAACTGGTCTGACGTGGCACACGTTCTGGTTCTTAGTTTAGTAAAGGTCTGGAAGCCAACTGCAAATAATCTACATTCAATTAATTATGTACTGCCATAGCCAATTACGGAGGAGCATGACAGAGAGCTACCAAAAATGGGCAACGCTCGAACATCAAGTCTCAATATTAGATAATTTATATGGTTGGCCCTGCCTCTCCCTGTGATGCATCATCTCATCTCCTCTGAAGTGCCGCTCTCATCACTCATCTCCCTGCACAAGTGACTCTACCTCAGTTGGTGCTTATGTTTATTATACAGCAGCTGTCTTCATTACCATCTCCTTACTCCACTGTCTGTCTGTGTGAGGGGGGTTGCCATGGTGACTCCGGAGCAAGTCTGTATGGCACCTGTGCTGTGGCCTTGCCTCCACGCTCTCACTTGGTTGGTGTATCAGCTAAGGGTGGTTGGATATATCTCTGGTCCCCATGTGGCTGTAATGGGGTTACAGACCCTGCTCCTAGCTCTTTTATGATCCATCTTCTCCGCAGAGATGAGCATTTAGCTGTGTGGGGGGCAGATGAGAGTCTCCAGCATCAAATTCCTTTGTACTCATTCATTTGCCCACTTAACACTAACGCAGGCTTCCAGCCTAATGAGGAACAGCTCCTTGCAGGGTTCATTGGGAGTCTTGTGTGAAATCATGACACCCATTTACCCATGGAGAGAGTCCCTGGGGGCCACTGAGTAACACTGAACTTGTCTAAGATGAGGGTCCCAGCATGGGACAACAAGGGAGTCACTTTAGATAAACATTTCCCAACATCTGTTCCCTGGAGTTCCAGGGACTATTAATCGGTATTGTGGGAAAAAGAAGTTCGCACGATCAAGTCGTGTTGGGAAGAGTCTTAGGTGGAGGCAGACCTGAGGAGGTTATCTGTAATTTGGGATCTCCCAGAACTTGGCAGTTTGCTAATGCAGATAAATTCAGAAGGTGCTGGTAAGCCACAATGCCCAAATATATTTGGCCATGGGTGACTTTTTTCTAAGTTATTGCAAGTGACTAGCATTTCCTGAAACAAACTTTGGAAATTGCTGGAAGAAGCAATAGAAGGACCTCGCAGCAGCAAGGAGGGTAGAATGCTAAAGAGATGGCTCGGTGCCCTCTCTGGGAAAAGGGGTACTATGAATAATTAAACGAGTCCTGTATTTTCTCTGACTCTGCTCAAGCCAATGAGTTTGGCTGAAAAAAAAAAGCCCATAATTGTACAGACCAATTCCCCCATGGATCTGCATCATCTGACCTCCACTCCGTCCTCAGCATCGCCACGTGGGACGGAGTCCCTGGGCGCGCTGATGAGCCGTGCCTCCCCCCTGCGGCATCGGCTGCGTTCTCATACATTGCCCAGCTCATGGAAATACTCCTCCTCCTCAAGGTCCATCTCAGAGACCACTTCTTTCTAATCTGCCCACTCTGGATAAGTCTCTGTAGACTGTGGCACTTGCAGCACTTCACTGGTTTTTCTTTGGCACATCGTCGGTTCCAGACACTGCTTTGCGTTGGAGCAGCCCACCTACTTGCCATCCCACAGAAAGCCCTTACGGCAGGGTTGTCAACCTCATTTTCACGGGGGACCGAGTCAGCCTCAAGGTTGCCTTCAAAGGGCCCAAATAATTTTAGGACTGTATCAATGTAACTACGCCTTAACTGTTAAGGAGTTGAAATTACATTCAGCCCTCTGAAGGGCTGAATTACACCGCCCCCAGTGAAAATGAGTTTGAAACCCCTGCCTTAGAGGCTGGGGGTGGGGGGGCACATCCTGCCAATCAGACTCCTCCAAAGGGAGCGCAGACAGCAGGTGCCCGCCCACTCGCTGCTTGCTGAACAGTTGGCACGTGAAGATGTAAACAAATAAATGGATCATTTTCTCACATTGCAAGGGTTTCCTTGGTAGGGCAAGCCACCCTGGGCAAAGCTACCTAGCCCGGACTCCAGGAAGGCAGTGACAACCTGGGCCCATGTCCTGGGTGTAACCGAGGTTCAGGAAAGGTCACCTTCCCTGTTGCTGTCATTGGTTAGCAAATACCAGGACGACCCTAGGGAAGAGAGGACGGCTCGCCCCATGTTAACTTCATAGTGTGTGTTTGACAGGGGATTTACAGAAATGCCAGGGAGGACTAGTGCCGGCTTGGCTTTATTAAGTAAACATGACTGTGTAACATCTAACATCCTGTCTGGACCACGTGATCCAGCCTCTCCCTGGGGGCCGTGCCAAGCAGCTCAAATTCAGGAGCAGTAAAGAGAGAGAGGGAGAATGGAAAAAGGTGAGGGGGAGCACTGACGGAGCGGGAAGCATAATCTCTGCCATCTATAGAGCAGACACCATGCTGAGCTCTCTCCTGCACTCCCTCTCGTAGTGCTCACAGGAACCTTAAGGTTTGGGCACCATTATTAATCCAAGGCGCAGATGTGGCTCTGAGGCCCAGACCAGTTTCTCATGCAAGGTCATCTAGCCTGGATCAATACCCTGGTGTCTGATTCCCAGAGCCAGGCTCTTAATCATTGCACTCTGTCGCTTCCCATATAAATAATCTTTCTGAGTATGGTCAGAACAGTAAGGGTTTCTTCCACCTCCCCTCGCCCAAGGAGCCATTTACATGTGCTCAGTGCACTGGAAAGCTGGAGATGAAAGCCAAGTCTGTTTCTACTGAGCGCTACTTGGTGCTGGGTGCTGTTCTAGGCCCTAGGGATACAGTTGGAAACGAGACAGCCAAGATCTCTGTTTCCATAGGGATGTATGAGTGATAGACAATAAAGAGACCAACAAATAAATTAGCAAGATGACTACAAACCATGCTATAAAATGAACAAAATGAGAGAATGTAGTAAAATTGATGGAAGGGGGTTTAAGGATGAGCCCAGAGAAAGGTGACCAAAGAGGCCTGTCTGCGGAGGTGAGGCTGGAGCTGACACCTGTGTGACAGGGTGGAGCTGGCATAAGAAAGGTCTATGACAGGGTCATTCCAGGTGGGAGGACCAGCCCATGCAAGGGCCCTGGGGGCAGTAGGGGAGGGGACTGAGCCTGCAGCGTTGCAAGAAGATTTTACAACTATGGCTGGAGCACTGTGGTAGCAGATGGTATTAACAGTGAAAACTGGGTAAAAGCAAAGGATGGTTTTAAAGTCCAAAAGGGGAGGACTTGAGATAGAGTACCATCTTCCAGGAGTCAGCAAGCTTTTTCTGAAAAAAAAGCAGATAGGAAATATTTGAGGCTCTGCGGGCCATATGACACAACAACTCAGCTCTGCCATCACACAGAAGCAGCCACACACCAGATGCAAACCAATGAGCATGCCTGCACCCCAACGGAACTGCGTTTACAAGAACAGCCATAGAGCCAGATCGGGCTGTGGGTCTAGTTGCTTACTGTCTTAGGTATTGTTAGGTATAAGGGATTAGAGTCCATAACTCCAGGCTCATCCACACAATCCTAGGTCTTAGTAATTAGTGATATGAGGGTGTGCGGTGCCCTAGGCTGGTGCTTCTTGAACTTTTCCACCGAAGTCCCAGTAGCCCAAGGGAGTGAATGCCTACTTCCAGAAGATCTGGAGGGTGTAAGAAGCATAAAATCTCCTTGAGACTTCCAGTTTTTGCTTAAGAACTAATACGAATTTTACCGTCCACTCCATGATAACTTCATTTGTTTGAGTGTAAAAGTTATTTTCCCCAAAGTTTTAAAGAAAAACCGACCCTCCAAGCAGATGAATGTTACTGACCCTGTGGCCTTCAGAACCCCCTGTCTCCGGGGCCTGCCAACCAGTCTGGGAGCGATGATGACATGGCTAGGAGCTGGGGAGGCGGCGGGGTCGTCACAGCCACCTCGGGAGCCTCTCTCTCTGGGCTTCCTCTCTCGTGCTGCTTCCTTCATCCTCTCACTCACTCGTTCATGCATTTGTTCCTTCTTTCCGCCATTCATTTGGTGTTCGCCTTGAAAACATCTGCCTTGTACTGCACTGTGTAGGTATCAGACTGCACACAGCTCCCAAATTTCTGAGTTTTTTGAATTTTTAATACTTCTCAGTTACTTATACTTGTTTTGAACCTCTACTTCATTGCAAACCTCAGATTTTTCTTCGGTTCCACTCTGATGAGCCTTTGGTTGCTTGTCATGCAAGAGAGAATAGCTTTCAGCGGACTCCGTAATTCCAGGCAACTTCACAGCCGCTGCTCAGAGCTCAGGCAGCCAGCCCCCAAACTCTTCGGCACCCCCTTCTGATTGAATTTGGAGTTTAAATTGAATTATCCTGTCACTCCCTCATACTGATCACGTTACCTACATTAGACAAAATTGCAAAGCTTATCTGTGTAACAGTCTTGTATCATTAAATCCAACTGAACTCAGTTCTGCAATCATAGCAGTGTGATCACGCTTGATGCTGATTCTCATGATGGGGATGATGGGGATGGTGAAGATGCTGGGAAAATGGGTGGCGGTCCCAGCGGTGGTGGAGGAAGTGACAGAAATGGGGGTGAGAATGGAGATGGTGTCACCATTGCCACAGTGGACGATGCTACCGAGAGGTGATGGAGATGACAGCAATGGCACTGCTGGTGGCCGTGGTGATGTCAGTGAGGGTGATGCACTGGGAGCTTCCATGTCTGGCTGATGGCAAGGCAGCCCTATTTTCTCTTCTGTGTTCTTGTCCCAGTGTCCACAGCAACGTCCTGCAATGACCCTGGAGTCCCACAGAACGGGAGCCGGAGTGGTGACAGTTGGGAAGCTGGCGACTCCACGGTGTTCCAGTGTGACCCTGGCTACGCACTGCAGGGGAGTGCAGAGATCAGCTGTGTGAAGATTGAGAACAGGTTCTTCTGGCAGCCCAGCCCACCCACGTGCATCGGTACGAACCCTGCTCTCTGGTCTCAGCACTGGGGTGCTCCAGACCCCGCCTCTTTCCACATAAGTGGCAGCTGCATTTTGAGCCTGACCAGGAGACTTGGAACAGCGAAAAGTTGCAGAAAACGTAGTTCACTTTGTGTGTGCATGTGCACGCATGCGAGTGTACACACACATGTTCACACAGTCATGCTCTACATGCTACCAATTCTTCCCTCTCCATAATGGTCCACAGGTTTCTAAGCCAGGCATGTCTGTTCCTTTCTCCTGACTCAGGATGTATAGGTTAGAAGTGGGCAGTGGGGCGTGTCAGATAGTAGGGTCAGCAGGTTCCACAGTGACCCTTCTGTTACCCAAAGCACTAGAAGGACACCCACAGGCTTGGCGTATAAAGGAAAGAACCCTGCTCTTCCTCTTCCCAAGGAAACTATGGGTCACCTGGTTTTGGTTCTGTAGATCTACCCTTTAGTCTTAAAAATCTCTCCATGTGACAGATGAAGAACTGGAGGTTCTGAGACATGTCCAAGGTCATGTAGCTTGCAGGGATTGGGCCAGAATAATCCTGCTCCCTAGTAACTCGAGACTGGGAGGAGGGGGGAAATTGAAGGGCCAGGAGCACAGGAAAGAAAGAGAGATACAAGCAAACATTCCAGGTGTTCACTTCCGCTTGGCTCTTTTTCTCAGGCCAGATACTGAATGTATTCCCCGTGTCAACAATGGGTGTTAGAAGGGACCCAGTAGTCACTGAGTCCTCACTGTGGGCTGGCCACACACTGGACGGTTGTTTATGCAGCCTCATTTCACTGTCCCTCTAGCGCTCGGTAATGACCACCATTCCCTGGCTTTACAGTCGAGGAACCTGAAACGTGGACAGGTTTGGGTGTCTGACCCTAAATCACAGAGCGACGATAGGACAGAGCCAGCACTGAAACCCAGATCAGTCTGAAAGCAGAGCCTTTCCTTTTTCTCCTATCCACACGGGCCCCTGCTAGAGATGGGTGCGGGGGACTTCCGGAGACATGCGGGCCCCCACAGGGCCTGCCTGGCCATGCACTGCGCCTCCTTCCACACAGGCTCTCTCCACCTCTGCTGGTCATGCGCTAAGGCCTGCCATTGAGGATGGGCCCCAAATCCTGTCCCTCAGCAATTATTAGGAGTCTTCTGGGTGTGTGTGTCAGGGACATGGTGCCTGGACAGTGAACAGGATGGTGAGATCTACGTTCCAGAGTTGGCTCAGTTCTCACATGGTGCGCGACATGTCGGAAGGAGTATGGGCAATAAAGGCCATATCCAAGCTGAGTTCCCAGCTCCGTCAATTACTAGTTCGGTGGCTGCAGGAATATTGCTTCAACTCTCTGAGCCTCATTTTCCTCATCTGTAAAGTGAAGGCAAATATACTTCCTCATAGCCTTGTGGGGTGAGCACACAACTAACCTGGATCTCAAGAAATACTCATTTCTTTCCTTCCCTCCTTCTTTCTTCTGTCCTTCCTTCTTTCCCAGTTTCCCTCTTTCGAGCTTTTGGATTCACTTCACTTCCCTTCCCTGACCCAGAACTCTGGTCAAGGGGCTCTGGGAAGGCTCTGGAAGGGACCAGATGATCTTTGGGTTCCCTTCTGATTTCAGCATCCTAGACAGCAGCGATTCCGTAGGCTTACCTTGCAGAAACGCAGGTCCGGAGGCAAGGCCATCCCAAGTGGAGAAGGGAGGCTGCCCTGTGTTAAGCTGGTGAGCAGCGGATGTGCAGCGAGCAGGGCAAAGGGTTTAATTCAGCTTTCACGACCCATTCTTCTGCACCCCGAGGCCTGGGGAGTGTTCCTCAGGCAACAAAGTGAGTGTCTTTACCTTTTCTCTCAAATAGTCTGGCAATCCCAGTGACAAGCCCATAATTTCCAGCTCCCTTGGCCAGCTGCCAGCCCTGGCCTGGCTGGCCTTGGCATCCCTTCATTATGGGAAGGAAGCAAAGGAAGAAAACAAGTGTTTCCTGAGAGCCATCCCCATGGTAGGCCCTGGGCTGGACATTGCAGCTACAGGATCGCAAACAGAATCACCGTGTGGCAAGTTGAAAGCCCAGATTCTGGATTGCAGCCACCTGGGCTCCAATCTGGCTCTACCACAATGAGCTGTGTGGGCTTAGACAAATTATTTCCTCTCCCTGTGCCTTGTTTTCCTCCCCTGTGCAATGGGGGAAGTGAAAGTACCTGCCTCATAGGGTTACATGAGATAATACTGTGAAGCTGGTCAATTTATGCCCTGGTTCACAGTAAACACCACATACATTAGAAGCCATTATCATCATCATTCTTTTTTGTTTGTTTCATAAGTGAGGAAATGGAGGCTCAGAGAAGTGGGATAACTTGCCCAAACTCACAGCTAGTAAGTGGCATAGCAAAATTTGAACCCAGGACCACATATCTTCCAAATTGATGGTCTTTTTCACAACTCTCACTCCTTAGTACATACAGCCTATCCACTTCTCAGCCATCTTGGAATGATAATCCAACGTTGGGGTGTTGGCAGGGGCAAAAAAGGCAGTTTCAGGAACCCCCAGGATCACCCCACCTATGGCAAACATAAGGGAAGGCACCCCTGAGCTGCGAAGGAAGGTCAGGCCTGGTAGCCCTTGCCCAAATGGAGGCATCACTGTGTCCTCTTGGGAAGACCTCTCAGAGCGCGGGGCAGCCAACACGACAAGGGTTCCCCCCTCTCACTGACTGCGTCACGCTGTGTTTCTCGGCAGGGCCAGTCTCTGCAGGTTGGGCAGCACAGTCTAGCTTTGCTGAGGGCTGTGTCACTCTGGTCGTGCAGGCCTCTGGTCTGTCCCACTCACCCAGCCACCTTCTCTAGGGAAGGCTCAGTGGAGAAGAAGCAAGTGAGATGCAGGGCAGACCTGACTCAGGCAGCCAGCCTCACTCACAGAAGCTCTTGTACCCAGGGCGTTCCGCTGCTGGCCTGTGGAGAGGGACACTCCTCTCTACTCCCACTGCCATCACCGGTTCCGAGGGGGTAGAGAAGAACGGGGAAATGACAGGCTTCGGAGCCGGACACATGTGGGTTTGGGTCTCAGAGTGATTCTGGGCAAGTGAGTAACCTCTCTGAGCCTCAGTTCCTCCTTTCTAAATCAGCAAGGATAACCTCTAGCTCATCAAGTTGCTAGGAGACCGAAAGGAGATACGGTATCTAAAATGCTGCAGCTCACACATCTGACATTTAACAGGAGCCCACTTGAGTGTTCCTGGTACTCAAGTCAGTATCTGAGATATATTTTCCACAGGAAAAAAAAAAAAAACCCACACTACTTATGACCACTCAGGTTTTATGTTCAACCATGTCGGGACTTTTATGGCCTAGCTTGAAGACCTACCATTTTTTAAAGAAACCCTGCTGGGGGTTGGTCCAGCCCTGTAAGCACTGCTCTGCTGCACTGTGCGGCAATAAAGCTCAGCTCTGTGACAAGCAGCGGCTGCTGTTTGCTTCATTCTTCTAGGATGCACCCTTGGCTCCTACCCCGTGTCCAGTTTTGGATTGTCTGGGCCTCTTGAACGGCTCTCTGTGCTCCTGTGGGCTCACCGTTTGCCTGCTTCACTGCCATTTGCCGACGGAGCACTGCGGTTTTCAAACCAAGCTGTATTTATAGTCTTGGCCGTCTTTTCCTCCACTTTATCAAACCTTCATGCTACAGTGCAATAACCGGCCAATTACTGCAGAAACTGATTCAGGATCTGAGGGCCCTGGGGGACTCTGAGTGAACAGCGGCTGTATCACTGGCCACCTTCCCTCTCCCCGCCAGCTGGGAAGGCCTGTCTCAGGGGAGGGAGAGAACCATGGACTAATTGGGTATTTGTAGTACCTCCTTACCACTAAAGCATCCATGGCCTTGGACAAAGTCTTTGGGAAAATTGGGAGGTACCTGCAGCCCCCACTCAGATGCCAAGAGCACCAGCAGTGCAGGAGGTCGGCATGCTTGACTGGTGACCTTGATAATGACTGCCACTCCTCCTGACCTTGACTGCACCAGAACTCTTGGTAAATACCCACAATGCTCCCCTGGAAAGTGGATGTGAGGGAGTGGGAGACCAGGTTTCCCATGTGACTGAAAGACACATGATGTCTCCGAAAGACACATGATGTCTCCAGGTGTTGACTGCTTACAGCATGCAAAGTGAATGAACAGACATCTCCAAAACCTTTGCAGCCACCCCATGAAGAAGGTATTGTCTCCTTTTGCAGTAGAAGGACACTGAGGTCCAGAGGGGTTAGGTCAGCTCTCTAAGGTCACACAGCCAGGAACTGGCAGAGCCAGGGATTTTGGTGTTGAACAACTCTTTGAGGTGAAATTCACATAACATAAAATTAGTCATTTCAAAATGAATGATGCAGTGGCGGTCAGTACAGACACAGTGTTGTGCGACCCCTGCCTCTAGTGCCAAAACACGTCTGTCCCTTTCAGGGTAAAACCGCATACCTACCACACTCCACCCCTTGGCCTCCAGAGCCAGGTGTTAACTCAGGTGTGTCAGACTCAATTCTTCCTACCGTGCCTACGAATGACCGCTCAACTATGACCCAGTAAGAGGACAGTCTTACCCTTGTCGTCTTCTCTCCTCAGCTCCCTGCGGGGGAGACCTGACGGGACCATCAGGAGTCATCTTGTCCCCAAATTACCCAGAACCCTACCCACCAGGCAAGGAGTGTGACTGGAAAGTGACCGTCTCACCAGACTACGTCATCGCCCTGGTATTTAACATGTATGTACCTTTCCCCGGGTGGGAGACCAAGGGGTCAGAGCAGCTGCGGGGTTCAGACATGGGTCTCTAGGTGAGTATGCACAGGTCTGCTGGGAGCGGGGTTCTCCCTCCGTGGGAAGTGTCCGAGTCCCAAAAAAGAGAGATGCTGGCGTTTGCGGAATGTCTATTATGTGCTCACTACGCTGCTCAGTGGTTTCATGTATATTCTTATTTAATTTTACCGTAATTTATGAACTAGCTATTATAATTTCTTTTTTTTTTTTTTTTTTGAACCTCTGAAAAGTTGAGAATGCTGTTGAGATTCAGAAGTAGGGCCTTTCTGGATTCTTATCTTCTGCCTTCCTGCTTTTCCTCCTCTGCTCTCACTTGGCCCCTTCCAGCACACTCACCAGTCTACGAACAGGCTCCAGTTTTTCTCAGGAGCTCCCCCACTATCTCCTTTATTCCTTTTAGTTTTTTTATTTATTGATTTTTAGAGAGAGGGAGAGAAACATTGATTTGTTGGTCCACTTATCTATGCATTCATTGGTTGCTTCTTGTGTGTGCCCTGACCTGGGATAAGCCTGCTACCTTGGTGTATCGGGACAACACTCTAATCAACTGGGCTACCCGGCCAGGGCTCTCCTTTATTTCTTCTAGAGGCAAGCTCTTCCCAGGAATTGTCTCTGCTTTCTCTCCTTCCTCTCCTCTGTTCACTCCAAAACCACTGAAAGCTGGTCTCTGCTTCCACAGTATACAGGTACCCATTAACTCCTCTGATAAAAGACACCGGCAAACTGGTTGCTAAATAAAATGGGACTTCCCATGTTTTTCCTCTTGCTCCTCTAGATCACTCCCTGCACCCCCACTCTGCTTCTTCCCCTTGGGTTTTATGAAGCTCCACCCACCACCCCAGCCCACTCTGCCTCTCCACCTTCTATGATTGGCTGCTTCCATGCCACGCCCCTTTTCCTTGGCTGACAATAACTCAGGCCTTTTCTCATCCACACCTCCTTCCTGGACAAGCTCATCCACTCCCATGGCTTTCCTCTCGTAAACCGCGAACTCCCTTCCACCACCCACCCAGACTCTCTCCTGAGCTGCAGGCTCCTATCTCCAATGGCTGGGTGTCTCTGTCTGGTGCTGCAGGAGCCTCAGCTGCAACACATCGGCATATTCTCCCCAGACGAGCTTATTCTGAACACTGGGGACTGGCACCATCATCTGCCTTTACTGCTTCTTCTAGGAGTGACCACGGCGTGGAACTTTTGCTGCCTTCACACTCCTCATATCTTCACCTCTTGTCCATCCTCCCAGCTACTATCTTGGTTGAAGCCCTGTTATTTCCCATCTCAATGACTACCATAGTATCCTAACTGGTTCCTCTGCCCCGATCTGCCTTTCATGCCAATCTCTTCTTTCGCTAGCTGGCAGGGTGATCTTGTCACATGAAAAAATGCTGCGGTAACCACCCTATTTTCCATTTCAATGTATGATAATACTTCTCAGCAATCAGGAATAAACTACTAATACATGCAATGCGGAGGAATCTCAAAAATGTCACACTGAACCAAGGAAGACAGACACACAAAAAAGTACATAATGTATGATTCCGCTTATATAAAGTTTTGAGATCGGCAAAACTCATGAATGGTGATTAGAGCAAATCTGTTCGGTGGTGGTTTCCGGGGGTGGGAATGACTGACTGGGAAGGGGCACCTGGGATCTTGGGATGGTGGAAGTATTCTGGGTCTTGCTCTGCATATGTCAAAATCAGTAAAGTGTTAACCAATGTCACCCTGATAAATTTAATACATTACATAAATAAAATGGCAGAGTGATACACTTAAGAGATGATCCTTTCATGGTGTATAAATTACATTTAGTTTAAAAACAGAAACAACAAATAGATCTTTTATTTTAAAATCCTAAGTGACTCCTTCATCCCTAAGTCCGAACTTTTAAGTTTCATTCTAAGAGATCTGGCCCATGCCTACCTCTCCATTCGGTCCCCCCACTGCATTCCAACCCCATGGGTCCTAATCCCCAAGCTCCAGCCGGACTGAAGCCCTAGCCATTTCCAAGACTATTCCTTGCCCTTGCAACTTTGCCTCTGCTTCTCCCTTCACAGTGACTCCCTTTCCCTTCTTTGTCCCACCGCTGAGGCTCTGTTCATCTCCCCAGACCCAACTCCCACTTGGCCCCCACAAAAGCTTCATCTCCTCCTCCTCTGGGAACTTTGTGTTGCATGACCCCATACACCTGTACTGACTTGGCTGTGTCGTCTTCACGTCCATCACCTCCTTCAGCCCCATCACTGTCTTGAAGAAGGGGTGGTGCCTGACACACCCCATGCCCTGGGCACCTTGCACGGTGCCTGGCCTATTGAGGGTACTCAGAAAGATCCAATGATTGGAGGAAAGCAGTGAGGGAGTGGTGGAGCCATAGTTTGTGACCAGGACTGGCCCACTCCAAATCCCTATCCCGATAGCTTTTAGGAGAGCAGATGGGTAGAAGCTGAGTTATGGGACAAGAAAATCATCCCTCCCGACCATGATGGGCTGAGCCAGCAGCCGACACCAGTGTGAGAAGGTACCATGTGGGAAGGAGGCCAGTGCACATCTGGCTCTGCCCCTCATCCCATCTCTCTGCCACTCCTACCCCTTTGTCCTAGAGATGCCATGGCCCCCTCACTCCGCCGCATGTCTTAGTTAAAGGGCAGAACTGCACTATACTCTCAGTCCAGACAAATGGGATATCTGGGTACCCCAGCCCATGGCTGGGCTGTAAGTGAGTTTGCATCAGAAGTTTGTTCTCTGCAAACTCAGTTCCTCTCATTCTGTTGTTTTCACCTTTGCATGCTTGATTAGTACCAGTTGCCTTTGTTGAACAGATACCTGAGAGTGGAATCATAGCATCGTAGGGCACGTGTTCAGACCGAGTAGATACTGCGAAACAGCTTTCCAGAGTGGTTGAGCCGTGGGGTGGCCCCACATTCTTGCCAGTCCTTGGAATGTTCTATCATTTTTCTCTCTCTCCATTCCAGTGGGATAAATTACCGATACAGTCAAGGACTCTAATACTCAACTTACTAAACTAAAACAGTTTAAAAATAGATGTTTTTCCCACACTGTGGCCAGGATAGCTAAGAAAGAGGCAAGCTGTTAGTGCCAGGAATGGGGTGGTAAGCAGATCCTCAGGAGAGCTGAGACTGGCTTGGGGGTATGGGAAAGAAGCTGGGGTCCTCCATGACACAGGCCCCTTCCGGCCTGGAAGGGGCTCCCTGGGTGGCTCCTTCCCTCTTGGAAAAGAAGGTGCAGCCTAGCACAGTATAAAGAACATCAGAGGAAGGAAGAGACCTGGGCTCTGGACCTGCTCTGCTGAGCCCTGGGTGTGCAGAGTCATAACTCATTTTCCCTTCTGTGCACAGCGCAGTGGGTACAGACGACACTGCATTATAATCACCAAACTGTTAAGAGGCTCAAACTCAATTATTCCAACCACTAAAAAGGGATGATAATTATGTAAGGTGATAAAGATGCTAATTATCACGATAATGCATATGTAAATGTATCCAGTCAACTTGTATGCTTTAAACTTACACAGTGGTATATGTCAAATATATTTCAATTTTTAAATAATTTTTTTAAAAGGGGTTATTAAGTTTCAGCTTCAGCTTTCTGGGTACTGTCTCTGGAATCTGCCTCCTCGGCCCCAAACCTGCTTCTGCCATCTTCTCCACTGACTGGGAGGTCACTGGGGCTTCGTCCTTCCCCCCACCCTGGAAGGCTCAGGGCTTAGGCACCAGTGGGATGGGGGGCTTGCTGTCTGGGAGGCTCCCCCACAGATACCAAGGGACAATTGTACTGAAGTGATCACATAGTTTTGTCGTTTATTCTATGATAGGGTATACAGTAATTGAATTTTAGGTGTTAAACCAACTTTGTGCCCAGTTCGAGCCTGTATTTGACCTTAGTCGGGTGGGGGTGGGATGTGTTTGTTCCCCAGCTTTAACTTGGAGCCTGGCTATGACTTCCTCCATATCTACGATGGACGGGACTCTCTCAGCCCTCTCATAGGAAGCTTCTACGGCTCCCAGCTCCCAAGCCGCATCGAGAGCAGCAGCAACAGCCTATTCCTCGCCTTCCGCAGTGATGCGTCCGTGAGCAATGCAGGCTTCGTCATCGACTACACAGGTAAGGGCAGCGCATCCCGTTCCCGGGCTCACGGTGCGTGGACCTCTGCCCCAAGGACACTCCTGGCCATACTCTGGTACCTTGCTGTGGACTGGATGCTTTCTGATACTTTGTGATCACATGCTCTCATCCCTCCAGTTTTCCCATTCTTTTATTCTCATTGTACTTCTGAGTTAATGAAGACAAGCTCAACTGTGTCAGGGTCAAGAGCAGTGATCAGAAAGTTTTTTCTTAAAAAACCAAATAGTAAACATTTTCAGCTGTGAGCCACATCACCTCTATCACAACCGCTCAGCTCTGCCATTGCAGCACTAAAGGAGCCAAAGACAGAATACAGAGGAATGGGCGTGGCTCTGTCCCCGTAAAAGCCCACTCACAAAAAAAAACAGGCCCTGTTGCTGTCTGGTCAAGTCTGTTGGGTTCACCGGGTTCAGGGTGCATTAGTGGGTCAAGTTGTGTAGACTTGGGCAAGTTCATTTAACATCTGAAAACTCCATTTGCTCATCTACAAAATGAGGCTAGAATGCTTCCTATCTCACAGAAATGTAAAGATCAATGAGCTCATGCATCAAAGTGCAGTGCCCGGCACGCACTGAGCATTCCGTAGTGTCAGACGGGAGTGGTTGTAGCCGTAAGAGTAGTTCCAAGGCTCTGGGGCACTCCGCCTTTTTCTACTCTCTCCTTGACCTTTTCTTCTTCCCTAATTATCCCAGGCACATTATCCAAATCGGGACTCCATTTCTTGCTTGATGGGTAAGCTTGGCAAGTCATTATCACTTGGAACTCTTTTCTCCATCTTTATCTAATTATGTTTCAGGAGGTTAAAATTAAAAGGTATTGTATGCTTACACATAATATGTCTGAGTATAATAGCCAGTGTGTGCTACAGATGCTCGAGAGATGATCGATTTTGTTAGTGTTACTGTAACCCAAGTTCACCCCGGCTTCATCAACCTATGCGAACAAATGGAGTCACATTACCCGTTAAAAATAAAAGGCTTCTGGCTCATGTCCCCTACTTGCATCAAAGGTTGCTGGTAGGACCTCAGCAACCTTTTAAAGTGCTCTTTAATTAAATATTTTTGGCAACTCCTGCGAATATCTCACATGAGCTCACAAATACTATCAATCATAAAAATGGCTAACTAAGCACTTTACACCCATCGATTCATCAAAATCCTCGTAACTATCACTTGTCTGCTATCGGTCAGGCCCAGTTCTAGAAGATACTGGGCACGCAGATGAGAGAGTGTTTTGCCTGTGGTCTTCTCTCCTCGCGTGGCTGGCCTGGGGAAGAGATTTGGCTGTCGGCTCTTCCTCCAGACACCCACCGTTTGACACCCCTCCTGCACACCCACAAACCCTGCTCCACATGCTGCTGCCAGGGCAGACACTGTCACCGTGGGGTCCCAGCTGAAGACACAGCTTAGACACAGCCCGGGCCCCCGCCGCTCCACCCATCACCATACCCGCTACCACGTCATCGCCACCACCATCGTTTTTCTTCTCAGTCATCTCTCTAATCGTACCCTCATCAGTACCCTCAGTTTTCCTAGCCTGAGGTCCTTCTACTGCGTGAACCTTGCAAAAGCTCACCCTTTGTTATCCCCACATCCAAATGGTTGAACACAGCCAGAAAAAGTCACATAAACGTGGCACTTGGAGCCACCGCAGATAACATCCTTTAACCCAGCCAACCCTTACCAGCCACCTGAGTGACTTCTGACTTGTCCCACCTGAGTCTTCTTCTTGGTGGACATTCCAGAATTTCATCCCAAGTGTTAGCACTTCCAGCCTCCTTATGAGATGACTTCATTTCACCATCCCTGAGTGTAGTAAGTTACTGGGTACAAACTCCCTTAGCTTCTTCCCTAATCACCTTGTTCATGGTGTCCTGGCTGTAGCCACCTCTCCCCCAGGTCTTCTCCACTGACTCCATGGGCTAGAGCCACACCTCCAGGTCCTCTTTCCCCAAAAAAAGTCCTTTCCATTTTGTTGACCCAAAATCATATCTAGAGGAGTCCTCAGGTCCAAAATACAGTCCCAGGAAATAAGGCCTACCTAGATGCCATCTGACCTGGCCAAGTGACTGAAGGAGGCCAGTTACTAGGGAGAGGGGAGGGAGGAGGCACAGCACCCCCACGCACCCTTCACCACCTTATTAGGATCTGTGGCACCAGTACCAAGATAAATGTGTCTGTTTGGGGTGGGGGGTACCTGGTGAGACCTGGAGCTGCCCTCCATCTTTCTCAGATTGCACATGCCCTAGTATTAGCACCTCCTCTACTCTGTCTCCCAGTCTCTGCTTAGGTAGCCCATTTGCTGGGACATGGGGACTCCTGCCTTATCCCATGGTCTCCTTCTCCTTATCCCATGATCCTTGGATTCCCAGAATGGGTCTACTGTGCCACCAGACCCCATGACCCCAGTGATACTCACCCATGCTCAATGTGTTTACAGAGGTGGCCTCCATCACCTATTATTGACTAGTAGGCGCTAAACAAGTTGCATAACTTCTCTGAGCATTGCTTCCTCATCCTTCAAAGAGGGACAGTGGTACCATGTGAAAGAGGGATTATGAGGGTTGGTAAATGGGCACAGCACCCAGCCGGGTGCCGATGCCAGCAGGTGCCTGGTGCATATTGATCCACCCACTTCCATCCCAGTGCCTTTTCCCTGCATGATGGATATTTCATTTGCTCCGCCCTTGTTTGGAAGGGAGAAGGGTTTGTACCCTTCTTCGTGGGATTAGCCCAGTGGAACAAGTACATTTTCTTTTCTGATTACTGAAAATTATAAAGTGTGATTATGATGTTGAATATGGGCATATCTCGCAGACATTGTGGGCCTGGTTCCAGACCACCACAAAAAAGTGGGTGTCACAGTAAAGCTAGTCAAATTCTTTTTGTTTCCTAGTATATAAAAGTTAGATTTATGCTGTACTGTAGTCTATTAAGTGTGCGATAGCATTATGTCTAAAAAAAGAGCAACGTACATACATTAATTTAAAAATACTTTATTGCTAAAAATGCTGTCATCTGAGCCTTCGGCAGATTGCAGTCTTTTTCCTGGTGGAGGGTCTGGCCGACTGGTCAGGGTGGGGGTTGCTGAAGGCTGGGGTGGCTGTAACAATTTTATAAAAATGAGACAAAGAAGTTTGCTGTGTTGTCTCTTCCTTTCTTTTGAATACTTAGAGGCTGTGTTAGAGTTTTTAACTGGACTTGTAATGTCTCAGGAATAGGGAGGCCTGAGAGAGGGAGAGAAATGGGGGAACTGCTGGTCATGGAGAAGGCAGAACATACACTGTCTTAACGGGTGCAGCTATGGCACCCTCCAAATTACAACAGTACCATCAGAGATCACTGATCACAGGTCACCATAGTCAATGTAATGGCAATGAAAAGGTTTGGTGAGAATTACCAAAATGCGGCAGAGAGAGACATGGAGTGAGCAAATGCTGTTGGAAAAATGGCGTTGATAGACTTGCTTGACACGGGGCTGCCACGAACTTTCAATTTGTAAAAAGAATGGTATTAGCAAATCACAATAAAGGAAGGGCAATGGAATGTGATATGTGTGTATATATGACATGAATATCAGTGATAAGTGTCTATGTCCTGGATACCTCTCCGGTCCTTAGCGCAGAACTGAGACACACTGCACTCTGTGAGCCCGCAGAGCGCTCTGGGTGGAGGTGTGGTCCAGGGAGGACCTGCTGAGTCAGGCCTGGATCCCAGGGAGAGAAGTGGCTTCATGCATCTAGAAGCCATTGTTTGTCCAAACGCAGATGCCTGTCTTGTCGAGCTATCCAGAGCTCTGCTAATGCTGAGCACCTGGGTCTCCTGGGAGCTGTGGCTTTGAGGGTCCTGTTTTGGGAAGTGGGAGGAGCCACATGGAGAGCTGTTGCAGACTCAGCAGGGCGGAGTCCGGTGAAAACCCCTCTCTGAGTTCAACCCCACCCCAGGGCACACAGACCAGAAGTCTTCCCATATCCTGCTAGCTCCCAAGTGGAAGGAAGGCAGGAACAGTTTGGTTGCATCTTAGGGATCATTTACTTTCAAATCAAGAAATCCATTCAGACTAACTTAAGCAAAAAAAAGGAGGAGGAGGAGGCGGAGGGGGGGGAGAAGGAGAAAGGAGAAGAAGAAGAGAAAAAAAAGAGGGGAGTAATTTGTTATTTAAAAAAAATGCAAAAAAAAAAAACCCACAGAAATTCAAACTACCTTGAGACCCCAAAAAAAAGAGTATTAAAAGAAAAAAAACAGCCAAACTAATTTAAGGGAAAAGGGGTTCTATATTTTAACAATACAGATAATAAAATCTTACCACCGAAAGGGAATGTATTTTTAGAATACAAGAGCCCAAGGGCAGGAAATATAAGGGATTGAAGTCAGTGTGGGAGTGTCAGAGGTTCAGATTACCCGCCTCTGTCTCCTGACCGCTCAGTCTCCTCCTTGCTCCTTTCTGAATTATTTGCTACATTCTCCTCTGTCTGCAGATTAATTTCCATCTCTTCTCCATTGTCCTAAAGGGTGGCTGCCTCACTCTGGACTTTGAATCACGTCCTATTTTGTATCTCGATTCCGCATCCCAAAGGACCATCAGCTTGACCAGGCTTAAGTCAAGAGTCTGCCGGGCAGTGTCATGGGAGTCGGCTCTTTCATAAGGGGCTGGGGCAGACCAGGCACTCTTACCATTTGTTCACTCGGTACATATTTAGTGAGAACCTACTAAGTGCCAGACACTGGTAGGGACTGAGAACAGAGCAAGGAGCAAAACAAAGTCCCTGCCTCCATGGAGCTCTCATCCTGGACCACCCGACATCTCTATTACAGATGAGGAGTCAGCACCGGCAACCCAGCTCACCACAAGGCCAAGGTGGGCGGTTCCTTGGTGTCTCTGTTCAGTTACTACTGGAAGGTGGTTGTGGTGTCTCATCATCTTTGGACAGGCCTCCCAGGAAGTGATTCTGAAGGCAATCAATCCTGTCATTCGTGGGATTCTATGAGACCACACTTTGAGGCACTTCTCATCTGAATTCACATTCCTGGGTAGCTTTTACCTTTTGCTAGAAGGAAACAAAGGGGATGAGGAGGGTTCTGTCTTTGGGAGACAGTTAGTAAAAATGAGTCCCAGGGAGGTTATCGTCTCTTACCAGGCCAGAGAAATCAGCAGAATAGATGGGTGGGGACCTTCATTCTCATCTTCTAACAGGCGAAGTGGCCTCTTCCTGGGCAAGGACAGGCTAGGACAGCCATGCACAAGCGTAGAGACGATCCGTTCACTTGACTGATGTTTATTGAGCTGCTTCTTCCCACCACGCCCTGTGCTGGGTACGGAGGCTACAACAGTGAGCAGAACAGTCATGGCTCCTGCTCTAAGGTAGTGTAGAGTGAGTGAGGGAAGCAGACAAAGAAGTGAGACACATAAGACACTAGGGAAAAACAAGCTACTCTGAAAAAGAGAAATGAGGAACCCAGTTTAGCATGGTAGCCGGTCAAGGTGAAGGGTTTGTGGAGCAGGTGACATTGAAATGGAGACATAAATGTTGAGAAGAACCCGCTGTGCCAGAGCAGAGGTGAGATGGTGTCCAGACAGAGGGCAGAGAGTTCAAAGCATGTGTTAGAGAATCTGGAACAGCTCGGGAAAGTCCAAGGTGACCTTTCCTGGAAGGTACTAAAAAGTACCTATTTTCTCTTTCAAGCCCTTGGGGGTAACGCTGAGCCAAGGAGTTGCATCGAGATCCCCACACCTGCTCCTACCGTCACCGCCACCACCACCCACCACTGCCGTGGGTCTTCCTTGGTAAATTCAAAGTGCCAGTCTCTCCACTGCTGCCTGTTTTAAAAGTAACACCTGTTTGTAGGAGAAATTCAAACAATACAGAAGTGTATAAGATGTACTCCAAAAACTTAACATCTCCTGTCACTACCATCCCCTGAGTACCATTATTAATAGTTTGTTATCTCATTCCATATATTTTATATAAAGTAATGTAAACTCTAGGCCAGGGTTGGCAAACTTTGTCTGGAAAAGGCAAGATAGTAAATATTTTACGCTTAGCAGGCTAAATGGCCTCTGTTGTATCTGCTCAGCTCTGCTGTTATAATGTTAAAACAGCCGTGGGTGGTATGTAAATAAGCAGGCATGGCTGTGTACCAATAAAACTTTACTTATAAAAACAGGCAGGGAGCCTGTGAATTATAGCTTTCTGACCCCAGTTCTATATAAATGGGATCACACCATATGTGCTGATCTGTAATATGGATGATTTTTTTTTGCTTTGTTTTGCTTTTCTGCCCAGCAATACAGATCTTAGACCCCTTTCTACATCAGTATTCAAAGACTTCCACTATTGTTTTATAAAGGCCGCTTACATTTCAACGCATGGCTCTAATTAAAACTTTTTTAAAGAGTTCTTTACTGGCCACATGTTTTAGTTGTTTGTTTCTCTCTCTCTCTCTTTTTTATTAGTGTTTGAAAATGGCCCTTATCTATTAGGGGATTAAAAAAGCTAATTATTTAATTTAATTAATTTTAATCCTCACTCCAGAATATGTTTATTGATTTTAGAGAGAGGAAAGGAGAAAAAGAAACACTGATGTGAGAAATACCAATTAGCAGAACCCACAATCTAGGTATGTGCCCTGACTGGGAATTAAACCTGCAACTTTTTGGCATACAGGATGATGCTCCAACCAACTGAGCCACCTGGCCAGGATGAAGGTGGTTCTTTTAATTTTCCCTTTTTGGAGGGCGTGGGTTTTATTTATCATCATGATGTTTTAGTCATTTAGTTTTATCATTAACGGCTGAGCTCTGGTTTGGCAGGCAGAAGACCTGATCTTGGTCTCAATTCTACCTCTTAATAGTTGAATGACTTGAAACCTTATTTAGTCTGTCTGATCACCACATCCTTCATCCAGAACCTGGTCCAGCCTGCTGCAGAGGCCATGGTGATACATAGATAACAGATTGCAGTGTGCCTTGAAAATTACAAAGTGATATTCCCATGTAAAAGGCTATCATCGTCACCATTATCCTTATCATTATTATTAATGTGATAATGTTGGCAGATGAGCTCTTCTTGCTCTGACATGTGACTAACTGTAGAACAGAGTCTGCATCGTTAATGTGGTTGTTGATTTTCTCGGCCCTGAGGTATTCAGCCAATCAATTCAGCATCCATTAATTAAGCCCCTAGTATGTATCAAATACGGCCAGCACTAGTGCTAAGTTCTGTGCCAGTTGCTGGGGTTAAAAGAAGATTAGATGATGCCCTCTGTCCTCTATGAGTTCAGAACCCACTGAAAAGAAATACACTTGCCCCAATTACAAGATAATGCCATACATACTACAGTAGAGAAAAAGAAAACAGAATTTTGCACACAGAAGACAATGTTCAGAAAGCTGCCGAAGAGAAAGTAGCATTGGAAAGCATAGGAGTTTGCGGTACAGAGGAGGGAGGAAAGGACGTCCTGATACAGGATATAGCTCTGGGGCAGCCGCACCCATCTGGGGTCCCAATGCCAGGACAGCAGTGACCTAAACACACAGTTGCTTATCTGAGGTAGAAGTTTATCTCCTTCCGGTGAAAGAAATCCTGGACACTGTCATCTAGGTCCAACGAAGTGGCTTCACTGCGGTTCCTTTTGTCTTTCTGCTCTGCCATGTTGGTGCGTGGTTCCCGTCCTCAAGGTCATCTCAGGGGGCAGATGGCAACTGGAGATGCGACAGTGATATCGGAATTCCAAACTGCGGGAAGGAGGAAGGAAAGAAAGAAGGAAGGTCCAAAGTGCACTCCCTCGCTTATTACCTTCCTTTAAGCAGCTTTTCTAGAAATCCCACACTTACCCACTTAAGAAATATTTACTGAGTGCCTACCATCTGCCAGGCACTGGACTGTAGCAGCTAACAAAACGGGAAATCTGTCCTCGTGAAACCTACACTCTAGGGGAGAGAGATAGAAAAAAGATAAGGTAAACGTGTAGCACCTGAGACAGTACTGATCTCAGTGCAGAGAAAAAAAGCAGAGGATGACCGGGAGCTTTGGGGAAAGAAACGTTGAAATTTGAGATCCCTGGTCCTGAAGGTGTCCCTCTCTGACATGATTTCCAGCCCCGGATTTCTAACCGGATTTCAAACTTAGACATTGAGTTAACTCCTTAAAGTGGTGAGAGAAGGAGCTGGGCGGGGGGGGGGGGGGGGGGGGGGGGGGGGCGGGGGCGGGGGGGCGACGTTCTGTACGCAGAGGCCAATGTGGTTGGAACAAAGTTAGCGAAGGAACAGTAAAAGTTGAGGTCATGGAGGGGAGGGTTGGAGGCAGAATACGCAGGACGCTGAAGGCCTGTAAGGATTTTGGCTTTTACTCTTAGTGAGACAGTGGCTGTTATTTGACCTGTGTTTATATCTTTTTGGCCAGATCTAGCTGTGCAGGAGCCTGGAAGGTGTAGGTTTTAGCTGGTGCCTTGATACTCTGCATAAAATCAGGGGTGACGGGGAGGGTTTAATTTAAGGATGAAGGTGGAGAATGGATATTGGATGCCACAGCCAGTTTCACCTCGAATGAACTGTGTGGATTTGGTCCCAAGTTACTTAAGTTCTCTGAACTTCAAATAAGATTTGACCCACTCTGAATTTACAAAAAGGACAGATGACATATAAGACCTGGTGACAGTTCCTGTATCTCTGTGGTTCACGTATGAATCACTCAATGGCCGGTTGTGTCCTTGCCCAGAGCCACCCAAGTTTACAGGGAGGACAGGTTTGATGTGGGAGTCAAGGGGACACATCACAGAGCATCCGAGGAACCCACTGAGGGGCCCTCTACTAAGTGAGAGACCACTTTCTGGGTGTTACTTGAGTTTGAAGTCTGCGGTGTATCTGGGACCACTCCACGCCTGGGTGCGGGCAGAGACAAAGCGCAGGGCCCGCCTAAGGGGCCCGCTGCAACGGCAGCCGCACGCAGCAGGATCGCAGGCTCAGAGCCGCCTTCCATCGGTCAGCAGGCTCGGCAACAGAGCGACACACTCTCAAGCCATGGCTGCCCTTGTATAAGTAGCTTAAATGGCACCCAGGTGACAATGACAACCATCAGCAAATTTCCTCCTGAGCCATTCTTCTCCGAAGTCTGATCCCTTCTCTTCTGGCTCCTTCCTCCTCTCGTCTGCTCTTTGAATTTCTGAGTGCCTCTCTGTGAACCCCCCATCTCTAGACCTCTTGATAGCCCAGCCTCCCAGACTCCGAGGGAGCCCTGATATTCGGTTGCATCTCCCTGATACTGACCTGCCTCAGCTGTGCCCTGACCCTGCCCATCCCTGACCACAGGCCTCCTGACCATCAGTGGTCCTGGGCCAAGCAGGGTGAGGAAGGCTGTGGAGATTCGGGGGCCTGACTGGCCCTGTAATTGTTCAGGCATCATCCCATCCACTCTTGTCCTGTGCAGAGGGACAGAATGGATGCCTATTAGGCATGTCCATGGTATGAGTGACTGGAAAGACACATGAGCGCAGTATCCAAATGGAAAAGTTCTGCTCCTTTAAGGAACTAGCCAACTAGCCAGCACCCAATGCCCCAGCGCAAAGCCCTGGAAAACTGTATTGGAGACCTGGACCTATCCCAGAGGCTAAAGTGGAGTTTTCTACTTCCTTCCTAAATCTAAGAAAGGCTGGGATGTGACCCGGGACCCTCAGCTCCCACCAGTCAGAGCACCACGTGCCTCCCCGGGGACAGTGGGCTAAGGGATGACAAAGCACTCAGAGGTTTGCCTGCAGCTCCCTCCTTTGTGGGTCAGGGCAAGAATGCAGCGTGAGGAGGTGAAATTTCACTCTCCAAGATGACTTCCAGCCCTACATTTCTAACCAGATTCAGAGGGTTCCAGACCTGAGGGAAGAGGGCCAGCAATCCCAAGTCCCCAAGCGCTCTGTGGCCAGTTAGGGTCCGGGCTTCCTTTTGGGTGCTGCACCCTATAATTAGGCCACTAATGAGTCCTGCGTACGTGTTTGTTTTTCTTTTTTCCAGAAAACCCACGAGAGTCATGTTTCGATCCTGGTTCAATCAAGAACGGCACGCGAGTGGGGTCTGACCTCAAGCTGGGCTCCTCCATCACCTACTACTGCCATGGAGGCTATGAAGTCGAGGGCTCCTCCACACTCACCTGCGTTCTGGGGCCCGACGGGAAGCCCGCGTGGAACAATCCCCGGCCAGTGTGCACAGGTGGTGGGACTGGGGTGGGGAGGGACAAGGAGGGGCTCTGGGCAAGGGGAAGAGGGAGGAGGGCCCTCAAAGCAGGGAGCTCCTTGGGTTTGCTGTGAATGAGAAAGGCTGATAATTCGCCAGGTGTACTCGTCCCTGTCAGTATGTCATCTCTCTCAGATTACATAGTGTCCCCACACACACTCAGCCATGGAAACCTGGCAGGTAGGATGGAGTGTCAGAACTTCAAGAGCATGGTGGCCACCTGAGTTGAAAAACAAGACCCTTTTGCCCAGGTGGAAGAGCTTGGCTCTGAGGTCCACCCGCTGTGGAATAGGGTACCGTGGGTGGGAACAGAAGGTGGCTGGGACACATGAGTTGGCCTCTCCTAGTGGGACCAGTCTGGGGAAGCCACAGCTCTCTACTTCTGCAGACGTGACCCGGGTGCGGCATCGGCCGTGGGAGCAGCAGATTAGTTCTGGTTCTGCTTGTAAGCAGAAGAGGTTCCCAGAATGCTCCCCAGAGCCGCGCCTCCAGGGACCAATGTCATGTTAATAGTGAGAGGGCCAGGATCGACGTGGCACAGGGGGGCCCGTGGTAGCATCAGGGTGGGTTTGGGGCCACGTGCCAGGTCAGGGATGGATGCCCCGGGCAGGGCAGGGCAGGGCAGTGTCCTCAGAACTCCCTGTTCCACGTCAGTGGCAGTGTGCCTCCCGGCAACCCCGCCGGGCAGAGGCCCAAGCTGGGAGTGAGCAGAACAGAGGGTGGACAGCTGATGGGAGGCCCCCAAGGTCACCTGCCCTCTGTCTGATTTCTCCTTCAGCCCCCTGTGGAGGACAGTATGTGGGTTCAGATGGAGTGGTCTTGTCCCCCAGTTACCCCCAGAACTACACCAGTGGACAGATCTGCCTGTATTTTGTCACCGTGCCTAAGGATTATGGTATGGGGTTTTATTGTGCATTTGTTTATATGTTCTCTGACTCCTTCCAGCCCCTCAGGCCTTTCCCAGTTGTACCCCAATTCCACTCTCAATTGCACCTACACCCATCATGGAAGCCGCAGAACAGTGTCCCATACTGGACAACTGAGTGTGGACACTGCGCAGTGGGCTGCAGAATGCACTCCTGACACACGACCGACTGACACGTTGGCTGGAACCAAGGGGGTAGGGGTGCTGAGGAACTAGGCAGGGCTGAGGGGAGGCAGGGGCACTGGGCTGCCCAGCACAGCCCAAGTCTGAACAGATGTGCTGCAGATCCAGGCCAACTGGGAAGCCAGGGTTGGGTAGCCGAGGGGCAAGGGGAGGTAAGGAGTGGGATGGAGCCCAGCTTGCAAATACAGGTGAGGGAGCTGGGAGCCATATCATCCCACTATTCTGTCTGAGACCCGAAGCCTGGCCCAACAGCTATAAGTAGGACGAGCAAGAAAAATGTCCTGAGAAGACAGAGAAACCTCCAGGTTCCAAGACCCCAAGGTAAAAAGGAGCTAGGCTTGTCATTTGGTTGGCAGTGGGGACAGTCAAGAGTCCTGCCAGCCCTGGAGGACTCAGGAAGTTCCTGAGGAGCACAGGCCAGTTGTCACTGGGCAATAGGCTCACCAGCCCAGCTGCTTTCTCCCTGGGTGTCCTCTTTGTAGGAGGAGTAAGAACTATTTCTAAACCCAGTTGGTGTTAGATGGGGCAAAGGGCATCAACAGATCCTGACCACCTAGGAGAGGGACGGGGCAGCCTGCAGATAGCTGGCTGCTTAGTCCCAAAACATAGCGTAGAATGGGTGCATCAGGGACATGGTCCTGAGGTCACATGGAAAATGGGGGATGTTACGCAGAGCCCTTCCATGTCCTGGAGTAGCTGCTGCAGCTGGTGTCTGGGAAAGGAGTAAGGTTGGCTCAGTGCCAGGGCCACCAACCTGACCGCTGGGTGCACTCTCAATATCATCTTGACCCGCATGGGAGAATGCCAGCCAGCCCTTCTGAGCCCCTGCGCCCCTGGGCCCGGGGCCTGGGCTGGTGTGCTAATCAGCCAGTAGAGAGGCTCAGCAAGGAGTTAGCCCCATGAACCAACAACTTCCTCTGAGGTTTCCCTCTTCCCGGCCCGAGGTCCCGCGGACCACCACTCCTTGCCCCCAGCATGGCCGCGCAGGCTTCCACACTGAGACCCCCACCCTGCGTCTCCTCCACAGTGGTGTTTGGACAGTTCGCCTTCTTCCACACGGCCCTCAACGACGTGGTGGAGGTGCATGACGGCCACAGCCAGCACTCCCGCCTCCTCAGCTCCCTGTCGGGCACCCACACAGGTACCCCGGGCTCGGCCAGGGATGGGGATGCGGCGGGTCACGGGTATCGCTCACAGGCCAGCTCCGAGGGAAGAGGCCCTGTGAGCCTGGCTCCAGGTGGGACCCCGCAGTTCTGTTTGTCATGCGCCCTGCTCTGTCACTCAACAGCCAGCTCCCGGTGGCCCACCCCCAGAGGGGGTCTTCAGAAACTTCTCGTATCCCGAGCTGCGCCTGCCCCACCCGGTGGGGCGTAGCATTCCCGTTGTTTTGTATTTAGCCTCCACATGCTTTTCTAATTATAAACATATTGCATTTTCATTGCAGAAAACTTAGAGCCAACAAAAAAATAATTATATAGGGAATTAAAATAAATAAAAGCCACCCAGAAAGTACCATTGAAAAAGATGGAGTGTATTTCCTTCCAGTCTTTATATCTACTTAGACTTAATCGTTTACATATTTTATTGAACACAGTAATATACATATTTTTAATTGAAATATTCATTGTGAATGTTTCCCTGTCATTATTTTATTCTGTAATAGGATTTTAAAATGCTGCATAATAGTCTATCATATAGTTATTTAAAATGCATGTAATGAATTTAAAATCTATGTAATGAACATAGATCGTTCCCAATTCTTCACTTTTATGAACAGTAATTCGGTGGGTTATACATGTCATTATACACATCTGTCCCACCTTAGAACATCTAGAAGTAGAACTGCCAAGTTGAGGGATATGTGAGATCCTTAATTCTTTTTTAACGGATTGTCAAATGTACCCCTAGAAAGTTCTTGCCACTTTGCTCACCAGCAGTGAACAAGAGGGCGTGTTTTATCCTCACAAAATTAGGTAATTAAAAAACACAAAAGCATTATCAGCTTGAAAAGTGAAAATGGTATCTCATTTTTCAATCTGACCTTTTTATTACTAATTAGGTTAACCTTCTTATAATGAAATTACTAGCCCATGTATTTTGTTTATTTGGAATCTACTTGTGAATTAGTATTGATTTTTCTATTAACATTTATTTTCTTATTTATTTAGTAAAGCATCATATTATTATAACATATAAATATTATTTACTATAAAAACCTCTTGCCTATATAATATGCTATAAAAAGCCTTGCCCTATAGTTTGTTATCTGCCATCTAATTTTCTTCAGGGTGTGCTTTAATGTCAGAAAATTTAAATTTCCCATGATATCAAATCTATCAATGTTTTTCTTTTATGGTTTTCTTTTTACTTTCATGCTGATGAAATAAAAATTCCTCTGTGGTTTTTTTTTCACTTCTTTTTAGTTCCATTGTTTTGCTTTAATAACTTTGGAATTTATTTCGATATATTATTTGATTTAGGGAATATGATCATATTCTTTCAAATTTAATCAGTTGTCCTGACAGAATTTTCAAAATGCCAGATTTACATATATGAAATTTTTATGAAGGAAAGGTTATGTTTGTAGACTTTTTATCCATTTCCTCTAAGTATTGGTTTAGTCTTATACCAAAAAGCTTTAATTATTGTAACATTATAACAATGTTTAATATTATCTTAATTTTAAATATATAGTAAGGTAAGTCCCCATAGACATTCTTTGTTTTGAATTTTTATTGGCTTTTCTTGCTTAATTTTTGCCTCCAGATAAACTTTAGAAATATGTTGTCAAGTTTTAAAAAATTGCGTTGGAATTTTCACTGGAACCCATTAAACTGACACAGTAGTTTGACTGGGGGAGAACACACCACTTTATAACAGGGGCTCTTCCTCCCGTCCAGGGGCGTGGTGTGTCTCTGCATTTACTTACCGTCTGTGACCTGAGGGAGGTGCTGTAATTTTCATTTAGGCAGTGTGCATTCTTGGTCAACTTTATTCCTAGGAATTTCATGGTAATTTTTGTTGCTCCTGTAAATGGGCCTCCCCACATTACATTTTCTAATTGGTCTTTGCCAGTATGTTGGAAGACTGGTATTTTTGGTGTATTCATTTTATAAAGTCATCGAGCCTTCCATAGCAATGTGAACACTGCCAGCTGATTCCCCTGGGTCCTTTAATATCCTCTACAGGTAAATTTGTCTCACTATTTTATCTCTTCCTTTTCAGTGATTTTTCTCTTATTTTCTTCCATTGTTATTGGTCTGTTCAGGTATCTTACTTTGTTATGAATGCTGATGTTTTATGTTTTAGTAAAAAATTCATTTCATAATTATTTTAACTTTAGCAACATTGCTCAGGCAATATGCTACTACGACGCTATTTAATTTCCTTTCTATTAGTGGTTGTATCCGCTGCCTTTACAATGCCAAATGCTGTATGCGTAGTACGCCTTTCACTCAGCTGGACCAGCGGTTTGTGGTGTTTGTTTCGTTTTGATTTATTTTTTACTGCATCTACTTACCGATTCTTCTGTGGAGTTTGTCGTTATATTCTAATGAAGTAACCTCTGCCTTTTTTTTTTCATAATACCGCTCCCCATTTTTTTCTCCAGACTATTGTGTTCTTGTTCTAACCTCTTGAGTTGAGAGCTTTGTCCGTTTTTTTCTCCATGTGATAAAGAGCATGTTTACAGCAATACATTCACCTCTAAGCATAGTTTGGGCTTCCAGTCGTAAATTTTGATATGTACTATTTGCATCATCATTACTTTCTAAATAACTCATGATCCAATTTTACTCTTCTTTTCCCAGGGGTTGTTTAAGAACATCTGTTCCCTCCCCTCCCCTCCCTCCCCCCGCCCCCACCCCAAGAACGTGTTCCTATTGCATTTGTGCTGTCTTCTGTTTTTATGGCCATGTGGTTAGAAGACAAAGTTTGTACCATTGTACTTTGGGGTTTAAATGAGGCCCTCTCATTAGGCGAGGACATTTTTTTTAAATCCCCCAGGTATCTGAGAAGAGTGCGGGTTCTCTGTAGGGTCAAGATGCTGCAGAGAGAGGAAGGGTGAATGAAGCCCCGAGGGCCGGCTGGCTGCCTGCGCCCCTTAGATACCTGAGCTCTCCCGCCTCCTTGCGAGGCGCCTGCAGGCACAACACTTGACCAGTCCGAGCTTTAGTCTCCTTATCTGTGAAAGGCAGAGAGTACAAGTTCCACCTCCTAGAGTTACTGTTGGGATCCAGCGAGCTTTGTAACGGCCGTTAGATCAGTCTTGTTCAAGTTTGCTATTCAGATCCATTACAGCAGTGGCTCTCGGTCAAACAATTTTCCACACCGCCACCCCACACATTCACACCCGGCTGGAAGTGTAATCGGGATCTCTCAAGGTAGGATGCTTTTCCAGAATCTCTTGATAGATAGGTAGATAGATAGATAGATACATGATAGAGGTATAAGCAGGTATAGATATAGGAATATAAGTGTAGGTACAAATAGAAAGAAATAGATATTTAGAACTTACAGATATAAATATGAATATAGATATAGTTGTAGATATAGACGTATAAGACTACTAGAAATAGAAAAATAGGTAGGTAGATGATAGGTAGGTAGGTAGATAGATGATAGATAGAACCTATAGACAGCAGCATCAATATACTCAGATCTTATCTTACTTCTCATTTGAAGAAACCCTGCCGATGAGCCACTGGTACGGATGGGAGTGACATGTGCCTGTTTGTACCGTATGTTGGGCGGTGGGGAAGCTTGAGGACCACCGCTCAGCACTCTTCGCTTTGTTTTTCTAGTTGATGTGTCAATGGTAGGGGATGCTGTGTGAGAGTATCTCCCACTACAATTGTGATATTTTGTTGTCTTCTTGTGTTTCTAACCATTGTTGTGTCCATGTTTGCCTCATATATCTTCCTCATTTTCTCTGAGAGTTTTTTCCTTTTAAGAGGAAGTTTACTTACTGATTTTACAAGTGAAACATCTGGTCTGCTATCAGTCAACTTGCTTTGTTCTTTCTGGGTGTTTTTGTTTTGGTTTGGTTTGGTTTTGCTTTGATTTGACTCCTCACCTTTCTAATCATACCCAACCCATCTCTAATTTCCATAGGTTTTTTTACTATATATTTGGACTTTAAATGTTATTGTAATTATTTTTAAATGATGGACTTCTTCCCCAGCAACAAGTTTTCACATTTGCATTTAGTGTTGTTACCTATTCACAATAATTATTTGGGTTTGACTATACTTTCCAGGTTGTCTTTATCCCTGAACATTTTTTTATTTCCCTACTTCCACTCATTTTTTTAGTAGGGCTTATAACTGCAGTACTGTCTGTCACTTTGCATGTGTGAGAATGCATTTTCTTTGACATATTATATAAATGACAGCTTGATTGTAAATCAAGTTATGGGTCACAAACTTTTTGTTTCAAAACTGCAGTATTCATTCCACCCCGTTCCAACAGCTAGTATTACAGAGGGGTTGGAGTCCTGCCTGATTCTTTATCTTGTAGGTAACCTGTGCTTTTCTTTCTAAATACCTTTCATATTTTTCTTAATTTTTAAAATCAAAAAGCTGAGCAGGATGTGTTGCGGCGGAAATCATCTCTCATTAATTAGATCTGGCACTTGGTGAACAGTTTTAGTCTGAACCTCAAGTCTTTCTTAAGCTTAAGAAAGTTATCGTCTTTCTTATTTTCCTTCAATTTCTCTTGTCTTCTCTCTCTCTAGAATTCTTGATATATGTATATTGGATTTTTTCATCTATCTTCCATGTCACTGGTCGTTTCTCTCTTTATTTTAATCTCTTTATCCTTTTTCTGTGGATTCTGGAAGAATTTCCCAAATTTAATCTCCGTGTCACTGTTCAACTTCTGCAGAACCCAGCTGCCACTCGCCAGCATTTCTCACCCCTTTGAAGCCTTGGCTAGCCTCAGATCTTCCCTTTGGCGTGTCTCCCTCCTCCGACTTCACAGGTGCAGTGCTAGATTCTTGTGACAGTTATGACTGACAGTCATGACTGACAGTCTTCTGAGAGTTTGCCTGTTCTTCGTTGTAGTTTCTACAAAAATATTTGCTTTGGTTTCTCAGGGTAGTTTGCTCCCTTAAAACTCTGGAATATTTTTGTACGTCCAGGACTCTTGCTGCGTCCTTGCTTAGCCATGGAGAGGGCAGCCTGCAAATGTCCAGGATGGGAGTCCAGATGGGCTCTGTCAGAGGTTCTAACCTCTAAGACAGGGTCCTAACCCACACGTGTCAGGCCACACGGTGGGAGGATGGAAAAGCTGAGTTTTGTTCCGCTCACCTGCATTGAGAGGAAGAGGTAGAGATAATGAGGAGATACTTTGCCTTCATGAGTTTTGTTTTTGTTTTCCACTTTGGTAGCCAAGAGTCAGCTCGGGCAATGACCCCTAGCCAGGCTCAGCCATCTGGGTCACATGCAAGTCTCAGTGTGCTGTGCAAAAGGCCACCCACGCCCTGTGGCCAGTAGCATCCCGTCAGCCTCCTGCAAGCACTGGTGGGCCCCAGATGAGCCTCCCAGGGGCCTCTCAGCTGATGCCGAGTCCAGCCCTCACTACAGTGGAACTGCGGCCTGGCTTTCTGTAACCCCTACTTCCGTTCTGCTGGTGGAGTCAGCAGCCATTCTCAGGGGTCCCTAAGGCTTCAGGGGGGCATCACGCAGAGTGGCCATGCCACTGCCTCCACCCCATAGTCCCCCCACTTTCACAGGAAGGTGATGACGACCAAGACCATGCTTCCCAGCTGCAGGTCTGATGCTGCCGTCTGTACCCCCACCCATCTGTACCACACCAAGCAGAAGACACACCTTACTCTTCTGATACAAAGTTAGGGAAGTCGGGCTCCCCTAACTTCCTGGGCTCATTAAGGTTTTCATTAGTTTGTGTGTTACGGGTTGGGTGACAACCTGTCCTGCTTTGCCTGGGACAGTCCCAGCTTTCACTGGGTTGTCCTGGTATAATTATTAATAGCATGCCCTTTCACTCTCAACAGTGTCCTCATAGGAGCAATAAATTACACATTTGCTGTGGTTATTGATCATTTCACAGAGAATCTGGGAAAAACTAGTTACTCTCAAAAGATCCCAGCACCCTCCTTCCCAGAGCTGGTGCTTTTTCTTGCACCAGACTGACAACAGCGTTCCCTGAAATCCACCAGGCAGTTTGGCAATGGCCTTATCCTCAGGCCAGTGGGTCACCAGCTGTTTAGAAGGTTTCTCCTCTCGAGGCAGGTCATTTCATCATTCTGAACCTCTCCTTCTTGATCTGCTAGCTGAGGGCACTGAACCCTGGTCATGCCAACTTCACACTGACTGTGGGTCACGATAAGACCGTGGATACTACAGCCTCCTGCGAACTTTAAGCTGTAAAGTGCAGTGACGATGTGAGGTTTCGTTTCCGGAAGAGCTGGGATGTGGAAGGAATTAGTGCGAAGGGCGTGGGCAGCCCCTCCTTCCTGGCCAGGGTCTTATCTGCGGGGCCCAACCTCTGGACTCACTGTGCTCCTCTCCTCCTCACCTCTTATCTCGGCAGGAGAATCGCTGCCCTTGGCCACCTCCAATCAAGTTCTCATTAAGTTCAGTGCCAAAGGCCAAGCACCTGCCAGAGGCTTCCACTTTGTCTACCAAGGTATGCAGGATGTGGGTATGGGAGGGAGGGAGGAAGGCTCTGTTTTTCAGTGACTTAGTGACCAAAGGAACAGCAACCTTTGCTCCTTAGTCTGTGCCTTATTCTTAGGGTATTGGCAATACTAATGAGTTTGTGAGGCAGTTCCCTGAAATTCAGTTGAATTTTGCACATTCGTTTACTCAACAGACAATTCTTGGACCAAACTCCATGTTGAAGGAGGGGAGAAATCAGACATGAGAAGCTACTTCTGCCCCCCACACTGTCTGGTACAGCCCCAATGGCACTGGGAAGACCAGCCCAGACCTCTTAACTAGACTCTATCCCGGGGGGCTTGGTTTTCTCCACAAGGCCCAGGCAAGCTGTGGGAAAAACACAGGCTGGGCAGCGAGGCGGACATGGATCTGAACCCCAGGCCTGCCACTTTCCCACTGGGTGCCTGTGACTCCTGCTCTCGGAGCCCCAGGTGGCTCCCCTATTAACTGAGGGTAATAACATCACCTCCCCGATAGGATTAAGAGAGAGTTCACAGAGAGCCGGCACCAAGCAGTCATCAGTGTTTGCCGCCTTTCTTACTGGCCCTAAAAGGCAAAGGCTGGCAGCATCCTGATGTTCACCTGCAGGCCCCAGCCTCTCCTTGCCCAGAAGAAGTTGCACCGTTTAGGGCCCAGTGTCAGTGCGGTCCTATTTATTCAGTTGCCCAGGGCGAGCTGCGTTTCGAGGTGCAGGGGGAATCCTGCCACAGCGGACGCCGTATCTGGGCCTAGGTTAAAAGGTCCTACATACCGTTACGGGCAGGGAGAGAGGAGATTCGGGTGATGGAGGTCAGAGCCCTGGGCAGGTCTTAAGGCACACGGTAGAAGAGGCCAAAAGCAGAGTGACGACACTGAAGTGGAGGAGGAAGGGCCACCCTCCCTGTGAGGAAGTACGGGACCCTGACCGGTGAGGGGCATCCCTGGGAAGGCAAGGCACACAAGTGGCCCCGAAGCCTGGCCGGGGACTCACACTGCCTCCCGTGGCTTCCAGAAGCTGTGCTGCAGCATTTCATGTCCATCTTCATTTTGGTACACGGGCCTCATCCTAAGAAGCCCCCCACCCCTGCTCTAAGGGACAGTGCCCAGAGCCTGTCCGGGTCCCATCCAGGCTGTCAGTTCCAGGCCAGCTGTGAGTCCATCCCCAGGCCAGTTGCCAGAGGGGAGAGGCCTGCCCTTCAGCGCCCTTGTCCCCTGCAGCGGTGCCCCGAACCAGCGCCACACAGTGCAGCTCTGTGCCGGAACCCCGCTATGGCAAGAGACTGGGCAGTGACTTCTCTGTGGGGGCCATCATCCGCTTCGAATGCAATTCCGGCTATGCCCTGCAGGGGTCCCCAGAAATCGAGTGCCTCCCTGTTCCAGGGGCCTTGGCCCAGTGGAATGTCTCAGCGCCAACGTGTGCAGGTGAGTACCTGGATACCCGGGACTTGGGAGGGGTGGCCAGCAAACAGTCCTTTCTCCCTGGGGGAGGCGGCAAGACCCAGCGGCTACCCCAAGACATACAGCAGCCCCTGCCTGCCCGCATAACTCAGGTCACTAGTCCTGTGGAGTGAATGTGAAGACAGCAAGGAGGAGGAGCTAGGACTTCTGGGGAATTGGGGTGGAGGGACAGATGCGAAGGGAGGTGCATGGGCCTAGACCCCTGAAGAGGACTGCATGGGGAGGAGTCATGGGAGAGGGTGGCACTGAGGCCCCACTGGAGAAGCCAGCAGGGTGGGGGTGGGAATCACAAGCAGGCTGGGGGGCCCTGAGAAAAACCTGTTGGGGGAGGTCCCCATGGGGGACCCGCAAAGACCAGAGCTGCCTCCTCCCAGTGCCCTGCGGAGGCAACCTCACGGAGCGCAGGGGCACCATCCTGTCCCCCGGCTTCCCGGAGCCCTACCTCAACAGCCTCAACTGCGTGTGGAAGATCGTGGTCCCTGAAGGTGCTGGCATCCAGGTAGGGGCGAGGGGACAGCTCCATCAGGCAGGTGGCCGGGAGGAGACATAGTCCTGTCCCTGCCCTTCAGGCCAAGGGTGGAGTTGGGGCCCACACACCAAAAAATACCACAGCTCATGGCCCAGGGGCTTAGGGGGGCATGAGGAGAGAGCTGGGCGAGGCAGGAAGGAGGAGGGGCGGGCACGGGCTCGGGCCATCAAGGACGGCCAGAAGAAGGAAGTGGGCCTGGAGCTGGAATACAGAAATTGGGGAGGATTCATAGGAAATATTTTTCAAGTGGCTTGAAGGGGGGTTTTTTTCCTTAAGATTGTGAGGGATGAAAGCAGGGACATTGCAGGTAAAGGGAAGGAGCAAACTGAGAAGCACAGACAAGACACCAGGCACACACCTAGGGTGTCTGTTGCCCCTGCATCCTGAACTGCAGGAACGGAATTAGGGCCATAACAGGTGCCCAGTGGCTAAAGCGATGTAGGGGAGGCCAACGGGGCGGCGGTGAGCAGGGACTGATGGTGGGAAGCCCAGCGAGGAGCAGGCAACTGGCTCTTCGCTGCAGGACATCCGATGCAGCCCAGACAGGAAAGCGGGCAAACCTGAGGAATGTTCGAGAGACAGAGAGAAGGCCAGTCAGCCTGAAGTGTTCCCACTAACTGGATTTCTTCCTTTCCCTGTTCACTGCCTTATGATCATTCATTTCTCATGGGCCTCCCCCAGCGGGGACACAGAGCTCCTCAAGGGTAGAGGCTGCATCTTACTTTTACTGGAAGGACCTCATGCAATGTCAGGCCCAGAGCAGGTGCCCAGGAATTGAATTAGTTACATGAAGAGAGGGAGGGTGGGTAGCAGGCTGTCTAACCCGTAGTTCATTTCCTCTGCTTTCCCAGATTCAAGTCATCAGCTTTGTCACCGAGCAGAATTGGGACTCCTTGGAAGTGTTTGACGGCGCAGACAACACTGTGACTATGCTGGGAAGTTTCTCAGGTGAGGTGGGACTTCCAAGGACCTCGATGCAAAGGGTAGTGGTGGACATTATTATTATTAATTGTATTATTATTATTATTAAGATAAAATTCACATGACCATAAAATTCACCATTGTAACGTGTCCAGTTCAGTGGGTTTTAGTATATTCACAAAGTTCTACAACCGTCACCACTACCCCAGAAAGAAACCAGGTCCCCATCTGCACCCACTCCCCATCGACCCCAACTTCTATCCCTTAGCAACCACTAACCCACTTGCCATCTCTGGATTTTCTTGTCCCAGACATTTGTATGGGTCCTTCTGTGTCTGGCTTCTTTCACTCAGTAGAATGTTTCCAGGGGGCAGCGTGTCGTAGTACGTAGAGCACTTCATCACCTGGACAGACCCCACTTGTTTACCACTCATTAGTTCATGGGCATTTGGCTCTTCCCACTTGTTAGCTAATGCAATTATGAACCTTCCCCTGCCAGTTTCTATGGGGACACGTGTTTTCCATCCTCTTGGGTGTATACCGAGGATTGGAATCCCTGGGTCCTATGGTAATTCTGTGTTTAACTTATTTCCCGTCGCAGTGGTGGGTGTGGGGTTGCAGGTGGTGTGTGTTTTAGCCCCACGACCAGGTTCATTACTTGGGTCTTTTAGGCCCCAGAACCTGTGTCACCAAGATATAAAAAGGACTCCAGTGCCCCAGACAAACTGTCTACGCTGCTCACATTGCCCAGGCAAGGAGACGTGTCAGAGTCATTTTGAAGGTGGCTGGGAGGGAACCAAACTCGTGGGCCACCTGAAGAACTCGCCCCGCTGCTGGCGTAAGGCTCTGCCACTGCCCCGTCTGTGGTCGCCCACCTGCTTTGGACCCTGGAGACCCAGCACTCTGAGAGGTGCTGGTTTGTCTTTTAACCAGTGTGATAGTGGGGACATTTGGGGACCCTCGGAGCAGAACATCATCAAGCAGCAAAAGCAGGAGGCAAGCGGGGAGCTCGGGGGCCGGGGAGACTAAAGCCTGAGTGGTGCCTGTTTCCTGCCCCAGGAACAACCGTGCCTGCCCTTCTGAACAGCACCTCCAACCAGCTCTACCTTCATTTCTACTCGGATATCAGCGTGTCGGCAGCCGGCTTCCACCTGGAGTACAAAAGTGAGAATCCGGAGTCTCGGCTGTGTACGGGGTTCAGGGTAGGAGCTGGCAGGCGCAGAGTCCCCGGGAGGAGTAGGAGTCGGAATGGGGCTGTATTGTCCCCATCCCACTTGCCTCATCCCAGACCTAGGAGAGGGCACTAAAGCCCGGGGAAGGTCCGAAACCTCCTCCAGCCTACACAGCCAGTAGGTGGTGAAGGTGGAATTCGCACCCAAACGTCAGTTACTCAGAAACCCGTGCACTCCCTCGGTGTCCGCACCAGGAATGGGAAGGGGCCCTGGTCATTGGCCTAGGCCAGGTATATAATTTGGGCTGTGAGAAAATAGAGGCAATCTTCTCTTGCAGTCCTAAAAACCGGCCTCTGCAACTTCTGCTTCTGTGACGTGAATTGTCTTTGGAAATGGGGAAAGGCATGATCAGCTCGGCTCTCTTTGACAGCATGGGCCTGTGCAGACGGGAGCCCCAGTGGGTGCCAGAGGCCTGACAGGGTCAGCACTGGGTGGAGGCAGATGCCCAGCTGGTCTTCAGAACGAGCGAGCTTTATCCAGGCAGTTGGGAGAGAATTTCTGGATCCCGGGATGCCCGTGGCCTGCAGGAACTGGAGAGCGCACCTAGCAGGGCAGACCTGGGGCAGCTCGAAGCAAAGACCCCATGGGGTGGGGGGCAGGACAGGGGCCTCTGAGACCCTCCTCCACAGACCTGGAGGCTCCACCGCGCTGGTGGTCCGAAGTGTCCACATTTTTTTCTTTTACCCTCTTTCCTCTGTTCTTTGCAGTTTTGTGTCCTTATCCAATATTTTAATTTGAGTCCTTCAATGTTCCCAAGGATCTTCTCTTTATTTTTCCAAAGACATACTTTCTTCCTAAATCTCTGTGTCATTCTACTGCCTCATTTCCAGGAAAACTTTGCATCCTCTCATTTCTTTTTTCCCCAGGAAACTGGTAGTTTTCCCAGTAGCTGATGTTTACCATGCACTGTGTTCTCATGGAGGGAGAAAGCTGGGGGAAAACCGAAGTCCCCCTTAGTATGTGGAGACCGAAATTCCTAGGAACCAAAACCCTGTAGTTATATTTTTGTTTTGTAGATAATCTACAAAGAGCTACAGAAAGGGAGAATTAATTGCTGTTGTACAGGCAAATGGTTTTGAAGGGTACTGAAAAGTCATATCTACTGCTATGACTCATACTTAATGTTTATTTAATTAAAATGGAAGTGGAACAATTAGGCTTTCAAAAGGAAAAAATTGCATATGATAAAAAGTAATTCTTCCTTCATTGCCAGCATAGCTTAAATAAAATCAAGATGTGCTGTCTAAGAGAAACTGGAATGGACTTTGCTCTGCCTCCCTCCTCCTTTCTCTCTCCGGTCTCACTTTGCCCCCCATGCCATTTTTCCTCCCCCCCCGCCCCATCCTCTCTTGCTCTGGCTTTCTCTCTTTTTCTCTCTGCCTCTTCTCCCTCGGTCGGTCACTGCCTTTCCAGTAAGACGGTCTTAGGTTACTAAGTTGGGATCACCCCCTTCACATACCGAGTTGCATTCTACTTGGAGTGCAGGGAGGAGTTGGGAGAAATAGACAAGATGACAACCAAGATGAAGCGCTTCGAAGTCGGTGTAATTATGGCTCTAATTCTGCCCTTCAGGTCTTTTGTCCCAGCTGCTAGGATTTGTGGTCATAGGCCCCAACAGCATTCACTTCAAGCATCACGTTCACTTCTTAAAAGCACATGCAGGACAGGAGTTGCCTGGGAAGAGCATGAGAGAACTTTCTGGAGTGACAGTAACGTTGTGTAGTCTTGTAGGGGTTTGGACCATATGGACGCACGCATTGTCAAAACTCGGCAAATAGACACCTGGGTCAGACCCAACCGCAGAGTGTCTTATCGCATGTACCCTCCTCTCCTCTCTGCCCCCCTCAGTGAAAGGAGCATTTTGGAGCAGGCCAAGGACTCAGCTTACCACAGCCTCTTCACCTCCTCATGGTTCTTCCAACCCGCGTCCCCGGAGAGGCGCACTCCAAGTCCCTGCCATCAGCAAATATACAGGGATTTATTTCACGTATCACAAATGTCTGTACCTGCAGATGGGACCCTGCGGGGCACAGGGGAGGCGTGAAGCCCGCCGTGGAGGAGGCGCTACAGTCCTTTCGCTGTGGGAGTCAGCCAGGAAGGGATTCAAAGAGGATAAGGATGAGTTTCAGGACAGGAGATGGGGAGAGAAGGCCTGGCCGACGTGAGCTCATGTGGCCTCAGAGTATGGCCCCCACTTGGGCAGACCTGGAGTCGCACTGGGTTGGATTTGCACCCAGCAATGTGGCTTCCTAAGGGCAGGTCTCTGGGCCTCTTGGCCTTCACCCTCACCTGTGAAAAGGGGGGTTAAGACCTGCGCCAAGCAGATGGGAGGATGTGTGTGACCCACTCACTCCAGCCTTGCTCGTGGGAAGTGCTCAGGGAGTGAGGATGGTGGAGTTGGCCCAGGAGGGTCAGTGGAGGAAGGAGACTCTGAAGGGTGCTGGGAGTGTGATAAGGACCAAATGAACGCAGATTAAATCTGAAAAGTCAAGAAAGGAGAGTGACGGAGGAGTGTTCGGGAACCCGTGCAGGGGATTTGGAAACCAGGCCTAGATTACGAAAGTCATAGAATGTCAGGATGAGAGGTGAGATTCCGTTTAACAGGTGGCGGGGACCCCCTTCAAATTGCTGAGCAAGGAAGTCCCATGGTCCAAGGACAGACGTTAAGCACACAGATTGCCTGTGAGCACAGGATGGACAGGAACCGAACGGCTCAGGGTAGGGGGTGGGAGGGAGGCTCAGAGCTGGCTGCGGGAGCCGCAGTGCGAGGAGCCCCTGCACTGCTCCCCGAGGGGAGCTGGCCTGGCTTTAAAATGCATCAAGAGAAAGAAGGCAGCGGAGCATCCCATTTGCTGGCAGACTTTCTCCCAACGGTCTGTCCCAAAGAGGGGACTTGGAGCCCCTGAGCACCACTGAGACGTCCCTCTGATTCCTTCTTGCTTTCCATCCGCCTCTCTCCCATTTCTTAGCCTACCCGAGTTGTCCTCTTAGAGCAAGGAGAATGGAGGGGAGTTAGGAGTCTACGACAGAAGTGGTGTGGGAGGAACTCACGCAGAAGGTCGGGGGTTTAGAGCCAGGGCCGGGCAGCTCCCTGGCTCTCCTGTTCTGAGGGCCTTCTGGGGCGCCCTCGGGGCAGGCGGGCAGCCAGAGTTCCTGGAGGGCACCTGCCTGCCCCGAGGAGCTGGGGTCGGCGGAGCCACTGTGCCATATAAACACTGACTTTCTCTGCATGCTGTGAAGTGAAAGGGTTGGGAGCGCTAGCCTAGAGTCCACGGGCAGACAAAGCCCAATTTGAAGGTACCCTCCTCCCCGCTGCTGCCAGCATCACCCTCAGTCTGCAAGCGCGTCGACCTGCTGGGCTGGTCCATTCCCCTCTCCGTCTGTCTCTGCCCTGTTTAGCGGTGGGCCTGAGCAGCTGTCCAGAACCTGCCGTGCCCAGTAACGGGGTGAAGACTGGCGAGCGCTACCTGGTGAATGACGTGGTCTCTTTCCAGTGTGAGCCGGGCTATGCCCTTCAGGTACCTCCCCTTGACACCCAGGGCAGGAGACAGGTGTCCCCTGACCTGTGCTTGGCCGGCCTTGCACCAGCAGAGCTTCGGTCACCAGAAAATAGGGAGCAGACCCCCAGTCCTCCCCAGGGACCAGGATCCCCTCCTGGAGCTGTTCATGCAGAAAAGACAAACTTTGCTGACTTTAGCGATTTGGCACCAGCCAGCCTCGAATGTGTTCCTGCAAAGTTTTGGTTTGATTAGATGTTAAGAAATTTTAATTTTCTTCTGAAGGCCGTGAGGGAGTCTAGTAATTAAAGGAGACTCACAAGGAAGCTTGAGTAATGAGAATTCTATAGTAATGACCCTTATAAGCTTCCTTCCCTGAAATCTCTCTCCCTCTGCCTCACTCCCCGTCCCACAGTGGACCTCTGTATCTCGTTCCCTAACACAAGCCCCTGAACAGGCCCCCTGTCCTGGGTTGTGCATACTGTTGGGTGGGGGCGGCTGGCCCACCCCTGTTCCTGATTCCTCCAGGGCCACGCCCACATCTCCTGCATGCCTGGAACGGTGCGGCGCTGGAACTACCCGCCTCCTCTGTGTATTGGTAAGAGAGCCAGACTCTTCCAGTTCCTTCAGATCCATTGTCTACCGGGGATCAGAGCTCAGGGACACATCAAAAGGCGGTTTTGTATTCCGGGTTTGTGCAAAGGCGGTCGTGTTAGCCCGACGCTTCTATGAGCATTTAACTCCCATTCAAGCCTGTCATGACGATTGGAAACATTCACCCACCGAGTGAAAAATTGCGGGAACCTTGCCCATTTGAAAAAGTAATGATGTCCATTCGGGTTCCAGATAACCAAACTTCTAGGCACTTTGGGCTTTCCCTTATGACTTTTCATGGGACAGACAGATAAAATCCACCAACGAAGACATCCTGAGGGTTACCCGTGAAATGAGGACTGAGCTCGGTCTGGTTTCTTACCCGTGCTGAGCGATGCTAAAGAGAAGCTCGGATCCAAGAAAAGACGGGGTCTTTGCCCTCGGAAACATCTCGCCATCTAGTCAGGCGGGCGCAGGGAAGAACTAACCGTCCTCGTCAAGGGTCTGCTGTGCGCAAGGCACAGGGCCACGTGTTTCTTCTGAGTGGGTGTCATTTTTGCAAACAGGGAAACTAAGGCTTTTAGGATTAACAAGAAAGTGGTGAGGTCCAGGATGGAAACCTAGGTTTTCTCTGATGCCCGAGCCACTGTGAAGTGCCCCTCAAAGCTGACCTTGGGAGGGGAAGCGAGGGGAGCTGAAGGAGCGTCCCTTGGGCACAGTGGTGCTTCCCTTCTGGGCTCTCACCAGGTACAGGGCCTGGTGGTCCGCCCCGCAGTCCAAACTGGGACTGGTCCACCCGAGGCTCTTCCCTCCGTGACATGGCTCAGAAGCCCTGTCAAGGAGGCCCCTCCCATGAACAGTAGCTGCCACTGGTTGAGGCTTTGCTGTGTGCGCCAACTCCTACCCCAAGTGAAGTTCAGCGTTTCTGTTGTAACCTCCTAATAGCCCTCTGCCACAGCAGCTGTCATTAGCTCCGTTTCACAGTTGGGAGAAACTGAGGTGTGGGGGAGGGACGTGTAGAACTTGCCCGAAGTCACACAGGAAGTGGAAGCGTCGGGATCGTGACCTAAGTGGTCCGTGCCGGAGCTCCCTCTCTGAACCCAGGCACTGTTCTGTTCGGGGCTAAACAAACTGTCTCCCCAGAAAGCCTCTGCCTGGGCACCTCGATCCCTGTCCCCCACTTTCCCCCTGGGCTCCCGTGGCCGGCAGCCCCATTCTGCTCACACATCATTTTCCTGGTAAAATGTCAAAGGAGAGAATGGATGTCGACAGACGAGGCTGCTGTCCCGTTGCAGCCATGCATCCTCAGGTGACTCTGCAGTCACCTCGGTTGGCACTTCAGATGCCCCAGCCCCTGTGGCTGGTTCCCCCTGGAGTGCCGATCACAGGCACTTTGGCTGAGGGCACGTGTCAACGTTCAGAGGGCAGCTCATGGCGCAGCCCATCTGTTGACCACCCAGCCCCAAGGAGGGTAAATTTGTGAAGAGCCGGGCATGGTGCCTGGCGCAGAGTGGGGACGCGACGCACGCCAGTCCCCTTCCTTCATCCTCCTCCTTCAGTTCTGGCAGAGTTGACTGGACGATGAGGAGGGGGGGATTTAGAGGATAATGTGAAAAGTGGAAGTACTTCTGTTGGAGCGGACCGCTTTTGCTGTAGGAGCTCACTAAGGGGACCGACCTGCAGAAGACATGCTTGAGGTCAAGGGCCCTTAACTTGGGTTTATGGGCAGACTGCCGGAAGGCCCCAGGACACTGGGCAGCCCTTCCTGAATTTACTCTGTTCTGCCCATGAGTGCAGTTATTAGCACCACGCTCTAACCAACTGAGCTAACCGGCCGGCTGAGTGCAGTTATTTAGGGAGAAAAGTCAAGGGTCCCTTTAGATTCTCAAAGGGATTGATGAGTTGGGAAAGGTTAAAAACGACTGCTCTAAGGGAGCATCCAAGCATTAGCATGGCCATACGCTCCTTGACGCTATCCCAACCCTCTGGTCTCATTGTCACAGCGCAGTGTGGGGGAACAGTGGAGGAGATGGAGGGAGTGATCCTGAGCCCCGGCTTCCCGGGCAACTACCCCAGCAACATGGACTGCTCGTGGAAAATCGCGCTCCCCGTGGGCTTCGGTAAGTCTTCACACCCAGGTCTCGGCTTGCAGCAACTGTCGGCTGTGACCGCACAGCACGGCCTCGGCTCAGGCCGGTCGGTTCTCCGCCTCTCCGTTTGCTCATCCGTTGGCCCCTCATCAGGTCATGAAGGTCAATTAAGAACAGTAGAGATGCATTCTCTACCATTAAATGTAGCGAGTGTAGGGGAAATCCTAGGAATTGCCATCATTGTTATTATTCAAGTAGCAAGCTAATATCCAGGACTGTGGCATGAGAAATTACTCAGGGATGGTTAAAAAAGAAAAAAAAAGCAATCTATTTTACAGAGACCGAATCTCAAGTTGTGCTTTTAACTATAATATCTAATTTATTATCCTCATTACATGGAGCCAAGGTCAATGTGAAACTGAATTCCCATTCTCCGTGGGCACTTTCTGGCGAGCCTTCGAGAGTGGGAGGTGGCTGTGTGGGGAGAGCGGGTATGCCAGTGGGGGTGACAGTGATCTGAGTACAGAAGTTAATTGCTGTGGATCCATCAGATATTGTGCGCTGGGAATTAACTTGATCCCAAATATCTCTGTTGAAGAGAAAAGGCCTTGTGTCGGCATGGAACCGAGGGCCGTCCACGTCAGTCACCATGCCCAAGTCACTGCTGTGCTCCCAGGAACAACATGTCCCGGGCTGGGGATGTCCCAGTCTGCGACCTCAGGAATGAAGACCACCTACTTCATCCTCACTTCAGCCTCAAGGGGGCCTTTTGGTGGGGCTTTCAGCAAAAGGCAGTCTGAACTGGCCTTCTTTAAACTGGTTCTGAGGGGAGGAGAGAGGTTGGCAACCCTCCGAAGGATGGAGTCTTGTATTTCGTACCATCTCCTGAAGGACACGAGGGACAGATGATCAGGTTGCAACATGAGGATGACTTGGGCAGCCTTGGGAAGTTCCCAGATTTGGAGACATAGCGGAAAGAGGAGCCAGGATGTCTTGTCACTCTGCCTCCAGACATGGGCCAGAAGAACTGAAGATGATAGAGGGATGGTGGGGGAGGGCAATGTTCGAAGGAAAACGAGTTTAAATAGGAGGTACACCTCTGCTCTCTCTAACTCCTGATTCAGCCACCAGAGTTCTCTGTCTCTAAGGTACCTACCTATTCAGGCCCTGGGGAATAAGCCTCTTGCAAGGTCCAGTTGCAAAAGACCAGGATCCCTTGCTTCAAGCAAATGTTGGACTCCCAGATAGTCCCTAATAGGGCTTCCGTGTGTGATGAGCCACTGCATTTACAAGCGGCTGCCACTAGATGGCAGGGGTCACATCCCGTTCTTTCCAGGCAGCTCATTTCAGTAATCCTGCATCCCTGTAGAGCTCCTTTGATAAGCACACAGCCCAGGGTGGGGACGATGCTTGGGCAGGGGACTGGAAAGCACAGGTGACACGTGTGAAAGTGCTCATTGCAAAATCATCCAAATTTGGAAACAATCTACATGTTCATTAGCAGGGGAATGAAGAGTGTTGTTGGATGATTCATAAAATGCAGTTTATTAATATGCCATTAAAATCCGTGAACTGCCCTGGCTGGTGTGTGGTTCAGTGGATTGAGCGCCGGCCTATGAAAGGCCACCAGTTCGATTCCTGGGCTGCAGGCCAGGTCCCCAGTTGGGGATGTGCAAGAGGCAACCAATTGATGTTTCTCTTGCACATCAATGCTTCTCCTTCCCTTCCCCTTTCTCTAAAAATAAATAAAAATCAAATCTTTTTTTTAAATCAATGAATTCTACCTTTAGATATCAAGGATAGGCTTTGAAAAACACGACATTGAATAAAAGTAAGTTTACAAAACTGTATGTAAAGTATAATATCACTTATGCAAATGTTTAAAACAAACCCACATATCTATTTAACGATCCAAAAACAGGAACTGGAAGGCATCTTCCAACTTTGTGAGAGTGACCACCTCCTCGGAGGGAAGTGGGGAAAGGGGTCGGGCCGGGGACGTGAAGGCTCTTCAACAGGACACGTCAGGTCTTATTTTATTCTTTAAATAATGAGATGCAAAAAATCACACATATGAGCTCATTCTAAGCAAATTAGACAGAAAGGACATCGTGAGGACACATTTAAAATTAAAATGACCTGTAATCCCACCATGCGGTCCCTGACAGCTTGGTCCTCGCCATCAAAAGGAAGCTCCTGTGAAGACTCGGCCTCGCGGGTCTCGTTCATCCCTGCGCAGGGCCTGCCGCAGTCCTGGGGCGAGGCCCGTGCTCAGTAAATACCGTCGGTCCAGGACTATTCTTCTAGCTTTTCACTACAAAAATGAGAATTAGAGAAAACCTACTCTTTTGCGATCAGATTGTCACAATCAACTTGGTGGACAATCCTCTATGCTCAGTAAATATATTTCTTTAATATAGTTTTTAATAGTAATCCAATTTTGAGAAATCTTATCATGAGCAAATATCAATAGTCCCACCTCCATTCTCCAAAGGATATGTTATTATGTCAGTTAAGGACTTAATTGGCTATTTTACCTGTTAGGTTGCTAGGAGAGCTGGATCAATCCAGTTAGACCCCAAAGTATAACTGTCGCTTGGCTTCTGAGTGGAGCAGACAGGACAGCGTGCCCTCCTGTTTCTGAGTTACCCTCAGTGTTGAAGAAAACACCGCTCTTGAAGTTCGTGTCTTTCCATTGGGGGGGACATTGTTTTTAAGTAAAATGTTTATTTTTGTGAAGCTATCTTTCTCCTGATATAAGACATAAGAATCCCAAATGAAACCAAGTGTTGATCTTGAACTTCATTTTCAATGAAATAACATGAACTCGAGGCAGAGCTCTGAAATGACTGATGTCTTTCCCTTTGAATGAATAATACTCGTTTCAGTTCAGTCCTGCCTGAAGACAAGAGACCAGGCTGGCAGCTCCCCGAGTCTGTTCTGGGGATCCTAACTGGGTGGGGTGCCAGGAGCTGGGGTGCCTGGCTCTGGCAGGAAGGGCTTTCACAAGGCAGCACATTGGAAGCAGGACTGGATTGCTCTGGGCACTGTCTGCCTCTGTCTTGCTCCCAGGAGCTCACATCCAGTTCCTGAACTTCTCCACCGAGCCCAACCACGACTTCATAGAAATCCGCAACGGCCCCCACGAGACCAGCCGCATGATGGGCAGGTTCAGTGGAAGCGAGCTTCCGAGCTCCCTGCTCTCCACGTCCCACGAGACCACTGTGTATTTCCACAGCGACCACTCCCAGAACCGGCCGGGATTCAAGCTGGAGTATCAAGGTAAGGACGAGGAGGGCCCCGTGTGCTCCTCTGTCCATCCCCATCTCTCGCCCAGAACCACCCATCTGCCCAGCCTTCCACGCAGAAGAGAGAACACGAGAAGGGCCGAGGGGATGCTGGACAGGCCTATCATGGAGGCTTCTCCTTAGTGGCCTGTCTCTCTGACCCAGCTGACAAGCTTTATCCAAGGTGGCAGGGCCAGCCACACCCTTAGAGGGTCAACTTCTATCTAGGCCCAATAGCCAACTGCTTTCCCTGAGCAAGTGACCCATCAATTCCTCTTGACCAAGTGTGCAGCCAGCCACTTCCCTTGGCCTTGATAGGCTTACTCACTTCCTCTGGGTGCTCCCCTGTGTCCGGCCCCATTACGGTTGGCAAAGCTATGACATGACAAAGGATTCTGATAACAATCCCGGGAGAGGCCACAGAGCCTTCGCAGTGAGACAGGCCCACACACTGCCGCTGAGTGTTGCCCACGTGAGGCCCCACCACCCTTTCTTACTGAGGTGAGGTCCTTTGACAGATCCCACCCACCCCGCCTGGCCCGCTTCCCCTGAAACCAGCCTTGCTGCTCCAGCCCCCGCCTCCCCTCTGTGAGGCACCATGACGCAGGGCCAGGCAGATTTTGCCCGACCTGCACAGCGGTGCACGGCGGCCCCAGACTGGCCCTGCTCCTCTTGGATGCTTCCCTGAGCCACCAGTTCTAACCTGTTTTCCCCAGACTCTTCCACTGGTTTTTTTTCACATTTTGGATGCTCTTTCCCCAAACTAATACATACTTATTTTAAAAATTGAAACATGAGAGGTTTTTTTTGAGGGCGCCATAGAAAACCAAGCTCTTCCATACCCCCATTCCCAACCCCACCTTGTGCAGAAAATCAACTTCCAGCAGTTTGATTTCCCCATTTTTTCTTTTCATATGTTAATTATATTACTATACCTTAACCAAAATTGAATCATACTATAAATACTGTTTTTGCTGTTTGCTCTTTTAAAGTAATTTTTAATTATACAATTTACAAACACTCATCTTGTTTAAAAAGAGAGAAAGAAATGAAGAAATTAAACCATTACAGGTAAAGCCAAGACCTCTTTGTCTGCAGCCTGCAGACGCCGTTTATTCCCCAGCAAGAACTTCTCTTATTTTGGAGTGATCATTCCAGATCTTTTTCCATGTGTTGACGTACATGTTATGTGTACCTGTGAAGAAATGTGTAATGTTTCATGATGTTTGGGGCTGTGTTTGCTACGTATATATAGGCTAGTCTGTATACTTAGAGTTCTGACACTTGGCTTTCTCAACCCTGTTGAGATGAGTAAGGGTGTGGATTTGGGCTTGTCTTGTCGTTTAAGGAAGAGAAGGCCCAGCAGGGGGTTCCACCAGGTGGGCAGCTGGACTGCTTACCAGGCCTGCCTCCTCAGGGCACTGCATCTGTCTCAGAGGGACCTTCAGTGAGCACAGATGGGCTTGTCACCTCTGGGGAAGCCTCAGGAGGAGCCGAGGAAGGGGCTGTGGGGAGAAGCTGCACTCTTACCCAAAGGCGACACCTCATATTCATCGGTGGGAAGGAAGCTGCCACACCCCGTGAAGCTGTGTGTGGGCTTGTCACAGAGGCCAGCCCTCGCCACACCCGTGCCGGTGAAGGGCACACAGCCTCAGTGGCCAGGGCGGTGGGACACCATCAAATGGTCCTGATGCACCAGACAGCCGGCCGTGGCCTGTCACAGGAGAGACTCGGGCCCAAAAATGTGGTCAGCGTTCCTCCCCAGGGCGGACACATGCCTCTCTCGGGCTGCCCTGTGCGTTGGTTTGCTCGGGCTGCTCTAGCCAAGGGCCACAGAATGAGTGGCTCGAACAGCAGAAGTTTATTCTCTCTCAGTTTGGGGAGCAGGAAGTCTGGAGATGAGGGTTCCTTCGAGGGCAGTGGGGGCACCTGTCCCGCACCCCTCTCCTAGCCTCTGCTGGTTTGCAGGCAGGCTTTGGCATTCTTTGGCTTGTGGAAGTATCACCCCAGTCTCTGGCTTCATCGTCGCACAGTTTTCTCCCTGGTTGTCTGTCTGTCTCCAGAGTTCCCCTTCTCATAAGGACACCAGTCTTTTTGGATTAGGACCCACCCTAATGACCTCATTGTAATTTAGGTGAAGATAAGCAAAGCCTCGGTCTCCAAATAGGGTCACATTCTGAGGTACGGGGGGCAGGACTTCAACACAGGGATTTGGGAGGCCAGGATTCAACCATTACACCCTCTGAGAGCCCAGTGCTCTCCTCAAGGCGTCTCCTCTCGGATAAATGCCAAGTGCTAATGACGCCACCGTGGTGACAGGAACAGTTGCTCTGGGGCGACCCGCATCTACCGTGCCTTTGCCCCTGTGATGGCCACAGCCCTGCCCACTGAGTCCATGCGGTCCTGGTCAGGCTGCGGCTCTGAGCTGCTCAGACTCCATCAAATCCTTCCTATCAAAGAGACCCACCTGCTCCCAGGGAGCCCCGGTCTCGGGCTGAGCCCCTCCCACGCTCACCAAGCTCTCGCCTGTGAGACACAGCCCCGCTGAGGCTCCCCGGCACAAGGGCCCTGCACCGAGGTGGCCGGGGCGACGGGCCCCCACTCTGGGTTGGTGTTCCTCTCCGTGGCGTGCTCCTTATACCCATTAAGGCTCCATGTGTTCAGAGGCCCAGTTCCCTGTGGATTTCTCCTGGGGAGGGGGGAGGGAAGCACGGAAAAAGGCAGGGTCTATATATGCCTTCAGAGGCCCAGCAGCTCCACCAGGGATCGGGGCCAACCGTGTGAGAGGCCCAGCAACAGCCCCCGGGGTGTCCACTCTGTGGGCCCACCTTCCCCCACTCATGCTTCACCTTCATGACTTGCCTGGGTGTTTTCAGGCTCAGCCGCTCCATCACCACCTGCCCGTGTGCCACAGTTTGACGACACTTGTGGAGCCACCCTCGGTGTCAAGGCAGCTGCCCCCCCTTAGACTTGACCTCAGCTTCCATTGAGGCTCCTCGTTTGTGATGGCCCCAACCTCTCGGACTGGGTCGTCTCTGGGCCAGAGGCCCAGGTATTCCTGCTGAGGCCTCACAGTTTGTCCCAGACCTGAGTAACTCTTCCTGCCCAGTAGGCCCACACTCTCCGAGAGCACTTTCCTTAGCCCTGGGGACCCGTGCTTTGTAAACAAGCCCTAAGCACTCACGCCAGGTGTTCTCTTTGTGAAAAGACCTGCTTCATGAAAGAACCTCCTGTCACCGGGGAGGCCACTTCTGTGAAGCAGGCTCTGAGCTCCATGGTCCCTTGACTTTCTTTGTGGGAAATCCAACTCTCCTTTTTCTCAAAATTCCTTCTGTTAGATGCTCTGAAGTTCCCAGGCTGGAGTTTTCCTTTCCTTCTTCAGGCAAATATCACCCCCCAACCTCAACATTCTTGGTAACAGTATAACCTGTTCCTACGCAGGTCCCCCAGTCTGACAGGCTCAACTTAACTCCATTAAAGCTTCTTGGGAGGCTGTGCTTATAAAGAACTTAGCACAATAGCAAGATATGTAATTATCCCAAAACGTTAGGCATCATGATAATTAGTATTTTTAATCATGGCACTTTGTTTGAAATTGTATCTGTTCCTGCCGTAGCATCTCCCTTTGGAACAAACCCAGCTACTCACCCAGAGGAGCCCTTTAGAAAAGCTAATGGTTCTGCTTCTTAGTGTTCATTTCTGCCCCGTAGGCCAGTCTCTCTCTTTGAAGCTTGTCTTGGTAGGAATGAGCTCTGAGATTTTTCTCAGTGTGAGAGCAATCCAGGTGCTCTCACTTGCACATCTCGCTTTTTGAGAAGCCCAGCTTTTCCACGTGAGCCGGTTCCTGTAAGAGAGACCAGCCACCCTCCTTAAGGCTGCTCCTGGTCCTAGCATGTGCCCCCTCTCCTTAGGTTCCTCACCATGCCATCCATCAGTCACATCCCTGGGCCCCAGGCTCCCTGCTTCTACCCTAGACTTTCATCGGCCAAATCGCCCAGACCCCCTGCTGCTGACGGGGCCACATGGCTCCTTTGCCCCACCATCCCACCCACTCCCACTATAGCTGCTCACTTTTTGGACATCAATTACCTTGATGATTTTTTTAGTGAAACCTGCCCAATTCTCCCCACTAAGACTTCTTTGTACATATTGAATGGAGACGCATCACGCGGCCACCATCACAGAGGGAAAGTGCTTAGGAGACATCAGCTCCACAATCAGTGTCATTTCTATTGTGATTCCATGTGACCGATGCATCCACTTCCATGGAGCATTCATTAGGTTTCCTCTGCTTCTGCTGAGAATGTCCACTGTAGCAATGTTTCGTCTCCTTCCACTGCCAAGTTCCTATGTAGGGTGGGCCCAATTACTGCCACAAAAGCTATTCCTTGTCCTGCAAATCTGATTAATCGAAGGCCGTGCTCTGTAGCATATGCCCAGCAAATGCCTCTACAGCCCCTCCCTATTGGGCAGGCCTCAACTGCTTCCAGCAAGGTGTCTGGTCCTGAGTCAGGCCCACCCACGCTCATGGAAGCAGCTTTCTTGCTCTTTGGAGGTACTTCCTTGTACGACAGTCACACATTCCTGTTAACCCAGCTATTCCCTCTGAAAAGTGTCTCCCACCAAGTTACTTCCTTTCTGATAAGTTTCTTAGAGTTGGAGAGATCCCGCCCAAGTCCTCACTGGATGACTTCCTGTGTTTGTGATCTTGATCCTGGTTAAATGAAATGAGCAGCAAGAAAGAACTGAAGTCAATGCCTAGCCCCAAGGACATGCTCACAAATAATGGCTCAGTGTAGCATGCCCTTCCTTGAGCCTCCTTTTCCCATGGAAACAATAATACCATGTGCCAGTACTGTGCAAAGAGCTATGCGTATACCCACCAAGGTCTGTCTAAAAGATATCCAGCCATGTAACATGAAAATAGAGACATTAATTGAAGAAGGTGCAAGATACAAGGAACATTGTACATGGGACAACGATGCTTTAGTACCCTTCGAAGTAGGCACCTTGGGACCTCCCACGACACAGTTCTCCCAATCACCATCAGCTGCCCCATTGTATTTTCCTGAATCTCACTGATGGTCTGAAATCTCTTCCCTTTCAAAGGTGACTTTAGTTTTGGGAGAAGCCAGAACTCTCAGGGTGCCAAATCTGGGCTGTAGCAGGGCTGAGTCACCTGAGTGATTTGATATTTCACCAAAAAAAAACTCTGCATGAGACATGATGCGTGAGCAGATACATTGTCATGATAAAGCTGCCAATCACCAGTTGCCCATAGCTGCGGCCTTCTGAATCATCGAAATAGTTTCTGCAAAGGAATGTTTGAGCCTAATGCAAAATTTGATGCAAATTTGTTGCTATAGTCAGTCATTTTTAATGTGATGGTCACACAGCACACATGCTCACTCAGCAACATCTACCGCCCCCACTGACTAGCACAGTGAAGTCGTCATTGTTCACACATAGCATTCCAGTCCACTCTCCTTGGCTGCCAGGTTACATCAACGTTGCACAAATCATTCTTGTATATTAATGATGGTTGGACTTTTTCTGGACAGACCTCGTATAATCCTACTCAATCCTCCCAACAACGATTTTTCTAAAGAACAAAACTAAGGCACAGAGAAGTTAAATAATTTTCCCAAAGCCACTGAGTAAAAAAATGACAGTTTTTCCTGAGTCCCAATCTTGGTGCTTCCGCACTACAGTAACTCTGCCGCTACTATGTTCTGGCTGGGGAAAACACGCTCAGAGAGAGTAAAGTAACCTTCTCTCCCAATCTTTTCCAGCCTATGAACTTCAAGAGTGCCCAGACCCAGAACCCTTTGCCAATGGCATTGTGAGGGGAGCTGGCTACAATGTCGGGCAATCAGTGACCTTTGAGTGCCTCCCAGGATATCAGTTGATGGGCCAACCTGTCCTCACATGTCAACATGGTGCCAACCGGAACTGGGACCACCCCCTGCCCAGGTGTGAAGGTATGACCTTCTCTCATCCCTTGGAATTTTTCTTAGGGAGACTGATCCAGAGCAGCCCTATGCCTACTTGCCTACTCCATAGGATCACCCACACTGGGAGGTTCTGGCAAACCTGTTTGCCTATGGATGGGACCCAGCCTATCCAGGAAGGGATCCTGGGGACAGAACTCTGAACCAGCACTAGGGAGGACCTGAAGGAGATATGGACCACATACAAGGAAAAATATACTCAGCCATTGGGATTATCCAACCTGATGAGTAGATGTCCCCTGCCAGAAGGGAGGACTCTGCATGAGGGTGTAGGAGCAGGTGGTGAGCTGAGGGGTAGAGAGGCAGAGTTAATCACGGTATCTTCTCAAAGGGAGAAGAGAATAAAGCCTAGAAAGAAGAAATTTCTTGTCCCCCTTGTCGCCTGTCCCCCTACTTAAGCTCTTTTTCATATCTGTGCCTGAGAAGTCTGAATTGATAATATGAGGGACCTAGAGGTGACATGTGCCCAGGTCTTCATTAACCAGAACCAGAATGGGAGCAGACCTAGAGTTCGTGCTGATTCTGCCACCATCTGCTCACCTCAACTGACCTCACAGCATTTTTCCTTCATTTTTCACTCTTGGGGCTCAGCACTTTTCTGCAGGAAAAGCTGGGATTTGTCTTGAAAGGGGAAAGCTTGGGAGGAGGACAGCGTGGTCCAGGGGAAAGTGCCCCAGCTCCAGGATCAGATCTCCCTGGGCTTCATCCCTGAACCACTCCACCTCTCTGAACTTCGTTTTCTTCCCTAGTCAATGGGGCTTCTCATCTCAGCTGGGAGGGTTTCAAGATGAAGTGCACAGTACAGTCACTCACTCACAGACAGCAAACTTGAAGTATTAACTCTCCAAAGAAAAAGAGACATTGTTTGCAGAACTGAGCTGTGTTGGTGTTGGAATGTAAGGTTGTAGTTTCCAAACCTGTTAATCCCCCAGTTTGTTTTCAGATTTTCAAAACTATCCCTATGCAAAACCAGTTCGTCATTCTGAAATTATTGGTTGATCATGTGCTACGTGACAAGCTTCGTTGTGGATTCTCTTCCTTTTGTTCCTTTTTACACCTCATTCATCTTTTTTATGATATCACAGGAGAGAGAAGAGAATAGTGCTCCGTCAGACATCTTGAACCAGAAGCCCTCCTTCCTCCTGAAAAAGTTCTTCCCTTGACTTCTTTGATGCCATGTTCTCTTGCTTTTGCAATTAACTTTCTGTCTGTGCCAACTCTTTAGTCATCTTTTTCTTCACGTATCCTGAGGCATCTAAATCCCAACATATTCACAGTTGAACTCATCACCTTTCTGCCATCAAACTGAAATTCTCTTGTAGTGAAGGTCACCTGGTTACTCAGCTGTTGAAATGTGCACCTTCCCTCTCACTTGTCTACCATATTCACCAGTCTTCCTAATTCTACCTCCTACCTCTTTCCTATGCATCCACTTCTCTGTCCACTGCCTCTACCTTAGTTCAGGCCACCACTTAGTGAGGCTCTTCACTGGTCTCTCAGCCTTCAGTTTTGCACTCCTCAATCCATTTTTCACAGTATAGCTAGAGCAAGTCTTCAAAACCATCAGTGCACTCCTGACATTCCCCTACTCAGAAGCCATCAAGGCACCCCCATCTCCCCAGGAGTAAATTCTACACCCCTTAATGTAGTGCACCATGTCCCGTGGGGCCTGCACTCTGCTTACCTTCTAGTGTTCTCCACTCTCACAGACCACGCTCCAACTAAGCTGAATTTTTTTCAGTTTTCCCGTGTTCTCTGACCTCTGAGCACATGGTGTTCCTTCCTCAGAGAACGTTGCTCTCCTCTCTTACTTTGCCTGCTTAGCTCTTTGTCATCCCTCAGGCCTGAGTCTAAATGCGAATTCTACCAAGAATCCTTCCCTGCGCTCACAAGACCAGGTGAGGGGCTCCCCTAAATGTCACTGTGGCATTCCACCCAATGGTGTGCTCCCCAGTGCTGTAGATGCCAGTGTCCATGGCTATAGCCCAGTGGACTGTGGGTGCCATGGGGCAGGACCACGTGCTCTGCCATTCTTGCTCCCTTTTGTCTCCCCAGGCCGTGCCTGGACCACGTGTGTGTTCAGTGCGTGTAGGAGGAATGGTGTGTCCACACCCCACTTCCAGGATGCATTTGCATTCTCAGGGCCTTATGCCCTGCTTGGAAGCATTAGGATAGGGTCTATCCACATGTCTGCTTGACATCCCATGCCAGCCAGATATGCTGGACTCATGATGCTGAACCAGGTTTTCTTTGCCCGGAATCACTTTTTCATTCTCCTCCTTGGTCACCAAATCTGAACTCCGCAGACTCTTCATCCCCCTACCAAAGCCTAGGTCAGAGTGAGTCTAAAACTGGGTGTCATGTTTGGGAGATGGGGAGATAGGGAGAGAGATCCATGTATGTGCAGCAAATGCCTTCTCTGTTATCCAGGGCCTGGGTTGAACATTTTACATTTATCAGTTCACACCATCGCCGTACAATCCTATGAGGGGGTCTGTTTTTAGTCCCACTTTACAGGTGGAGGAAAAAACTAAACTTCTTGTCTAAGTTCATCTAGTCCATCAGTGGTCTAGCCATCATTGGAACCCAACCTTGCCTCACCACAGGAATCCTCAACTCTTAAGTCAAGACCAAAATTACCATTCTAAGAGTCTTAGAGCAAATAAAAAGGGAAAATTCCACTTTCATAATTTTCTTAGTTCTTCTCAGCAAAAGTACTGCAGCTCTAACATCTGCCTTCCATTTCCAGGAAAGGAGAGGGGAGAGCTTTATTTAGTGGGTCCCTTTCTCCTGGACAGCTGTCATCCATGAGAAGGAGGGAGGCGGGAGGCTAAAGCAGGCCCACCGAGGCACCTGCACTGAAGATCGGGGCCAGGTGGGCAGGGTGTGCCGGGACTGGTGGGGGAAGTCGGGCCAGACCGTCTGCAGCCCCATCACCTCTCCCTGTCCCTCCCGATCTACTTGAACAGAATGACTTGTGCTGGGAGCTGGGACTTCATTAGGAAGTCATCTGAATTCTCAGCTGGGAGGTGACCTCCTGCACTCACCTGTGTTCATGTTCCCTCTCTGCAGTCCCCTGTGGTGGGAACATCACCGCTCCCAATGGCACTGTGTACTCCCCTGGCTTCCCCAGTCCATACTCCAGCTCCCAGGACTGCGTCTGGCTGATCACCGTGCCCATTGGCCATGGCATCCACCTCAACCTCAGCATGCTGCAGACAGAGCCCTCTGGAGACTACATCACAGTCTGGTAGGGCCAGTTGCCATGGCAACAGCCAATAAGGAAAGGACATTGGCTGGGTGCTAAGATGGATTACCCGTCTGTTTATTCAGTACAGAGAATGAGGGGTCTACCTCCCTTAGCCCTTAATGGCTCCTTGAAGGGAGAGTAATGGGAGGGTAGTGGTTCCCAATCTGGAATCCTGCTGGGGGGCCCTGAAAGTTCCAGCGAGTGGGTGAATGGGAGCATACGTAGACAGTCAGAGTTTCTCAGTATTTCCAGAGTCTCAACAAAAACTCTCCATTTACCTGTAATAACTTACCTGGACTAATGAAAGAGCTTCAGGGTGGAGTTCTGAGAAGTCTTGCACTGAGCCAGCACTGTCCAACGGAACTTTCTACAGTGACGGACATGCCCTATGACTGTGCCGTCTGATGTGGCAGCCACTAGCTACCAGTGGCTGTTGAGGACTTGAATGTGACTGGAGTGCCAGAGGAGCTGATTTTTCAACTTCATTTAATTTTAATTAATTTAAATTTAAATAGCCATGTGTTGCCTAGTGGTCACCAAATTGAATGGCTCTGCTTTGAGTTGTATAGTTAGACTCTCTCAAATTAATTTTAAAATAGGAATGTGAATTATTAGTTGATAGGTGCAGTTTCCTAGACAGGTTTTTCCAAACCACTTGATCTTTGGAAGAAGATATGATTGTAAAATTCCTTTTTGTTTGAAGGTTACTGTCATTCTGGGAATCAATAGGGGACAGTGGGATTCTCTTCCCCAAATTCCCAGGGAGAGGGAGCTGCAACCAGACTGCCCTGGATTAAGTTCCAGCTTAATTTCCAGGCAATGGCTAAGAACAAATGGAAAGGACTGGATAAGTTTCCAGGGAAGAAATCCTTGGCCCAGAAAGGTGACGTGGTTCTGTCTCTGTCTGGGGGACAAGGAATGGGGGCTGGCGTAGACAGCAGCATGAGCTTCCCGCACCTCCCTGTTCCAGTGCTGCCTGGCACTGGGAGAACCTGCTCTGTGGCTCCTGCTTCTCAGGTGGGAGTGTTGTTCCAGGAGCCCATCAAGGAGGCTGGGCTGGTGAAGAATCAGGTGAATGAGGAATCAGTGTGCACTTCACCAACTCTGTCAGCTTTCTTGGGAGACCACATTGGGAGAGATTGGAGAGAGGTATTTAGAACATTGGGGAAAGACAATGTTGGGTGCAAGGAAAGTCACAGCCACCCACTCCTGGCCTCTCTTAAGGCCACTGATGGCACCAGGTAGAGTAGGTAGCCATAGGGACTTGTGACATGCCAGGACCTTCTTTCCTACTGCAGGGATGGGCCCCAGCAGACAGCTTCAAAGCTTGGAGTTTTTACCAGGAGCTTGGCCAAGAAAACATTGCATAGCTCAACCAACCAGGTTCTACTCAAGTTCCACCGAGATGCAGCCACGGGTGGGATCTTCGCCATAGCCTTCTCTGGTCAGTATGGAAGCCTGGCCTGCTGGGAAGGGCCAGGCTCTCGAGGCAAGCCTGGCCTTGGGCCCTGGCTTTGCCATTCCCGGTTGTGTGACTCTGAATGGCTTACATATCTTCTTAGCCTCAGTGTCTTCAAAGTTATGAGAATTAAATGTGTTAGCCTATGTGAACTCTCCCAGCACAGGGCTCTATGAATGTAAGTTTACCTCCTTCTCCACACTACTAGGGCAGAGAAGCACATGACATTGACCGTTGGTGCCAAGTTCAAGATTAGAGCAGCAGAGTGAGGCTTCTCATCCCACTCGTTCACATCAACTCATTGGCTGGTTAACCACCTGCCTGAGCCACAGCTGGTCCCTCAGCACCCTCTAAGGGGTCATCCCACTCCAAAGGAGCCCAGGGCCTCTGCTGACTTCACAGGACATTCCATGCATAAATGAAGTCACGGAGAGTTCAAGCAGGAGGAGAATGAATGGTTCAGGATGGGTTTGTTCTTACTGACAGCCAATGTTCTTCTAATATTTCAAAGTTATGGAGCTGAATATTTCCTCATTTTTGTTGTAGTGGACACAGCACAGAGAAACTTACAGAAAGTTCTTAGTGGCCTTGGGCCCATCTATGGAATAATCCTCTGTGTTTATAATTTTCAGAGCACCACATATATTTGAACTGGAAATCAGGAAAGCTTGACTCTATACCTCAAACCAGGTGTATGATCTCATGCAGGTCTCTCTCCAACTTGACAGCTTGGATTCTTCACCTGTACAATGAGGGGCTTGGAGTTTGTGGTTTGTAAGAATTCTGTGGGGTAGTGAGGCAGGTAAGCTATTGTTACCCTCTTTTTACAAATGAAGACATGAAGGCCGAGGAAGGCTGGAGGACGTGCCCAGAACCACACACCGGAAACAGTTCTGTCCCCAGTTCTTGGAATTCTGCGCTGTGTGCTGTGCTGGGACTGTACTGTGTCACCGAGTCACATGTGCATGCAGAGAGACTTGACTACATTTAGCCTGAGGCCCTCGGGAAAGGTAGGGGTGAAGAAACAGAAAGAGACATAGAGAAATAACCATGGGGGGTGGGGGCACAGACCACCACGGCCACAGCAGAACTCTAACCACCATTCCCAAGGAGCTGTACAGCCCAAGGTGTGCGTGACGAAGTTTCTGAAAACCATTTTCCACAAAATTGAACCAGCGCTCCTTGGAGAAATGGCTAATTCCGGGACTAAAGCAGAGAAGGTACAAGATGAGCCTGGAACATTTTATGGCAGAAAGCAAGGAAGTACTCAAAAAATGAGGGAGACAAGCCAGAAGAGTTAGAGCCAGCCAGAAGGGGCTCCCACTGACCATGAAGGGGATAATTTGAGCATCAAAGCAATTAATGTCGCTAACAAGCAAGTAACCTGTCGAATCAACCGGGACACCATGTATATCCATACAGGTGTTAACTAATTAGTTACTTCATTAAAAATTTATGAGGTACAGGATATTTTGCCTCAAACCGTCTCCTCACACAAAGACTACAAAGGGAAGAAAGAATAGCTTCGCAGTGGAGAGGCCCGAGGACACCACCTCCATCAGGTCACTCAAGTGAGTATCGTCAGTAACAGGACAACCCGAAATCACGCCCCACCCAACGGGACACAGTGAGAAGAGCCCGGCACCACGTCGGTGGCTGTCCCGTTTGGGATGCACATCCCGAAACTGTGAGGAATCAGGCAAACCTAAATTGAGGGAAGGACTGAGACACCTGGGAAAGTGTCCTGGTTCCCACTGGCCCTTCAGTCCCTTGTCCTCTTCCTTTAAATGATGTCTGGCTACACTTCCTCCCCAGCTTCTTGGCCCTGGGAACCTTTTTTTGCTTATTCTACCCCAAGCTGATTTGTGTTACTTTCAGCCAAGGTTCCTAATTAACCATGGTCTAGGACCCACCAATCCTACTTCTGGGAATTGTGTATAAAGATAATCCTTGAAATGTTATTTATAACAGGTAGATTAGAATCAATCCAAATGTAAGATAATAGGAGATTGGATGTGCAAATGATGAGATACAAAAAAAGGGAGGGGAATATAGTCATTTAAAATCATTCATGTAGAATACAATTTACTGCTTAAGAGAAATGTTTATATTCAGTGAAAAAAATCAAATGATGTTGAGGGGCTCGGATGATGGCATAACCAAAGGATGTAATGATTATGGACTCCTAACCTAGACTGCAGCCACCCTTTTAGAGAGAGAGACAGACAGACAGAAAAACAGAGAGAGAGAGAGAGAGAGAGAGAGAGAGAGCATGATGCAGGAACAATGATAAAGGAAGCCATTTTACCTGAACTTGGACCCAAAGCCAGATACACAGCCCTAAGTCATCTCATAAAGTCCACCAGTGAACCACATGCTTTCCCTAAGCTAATTCGGCTTTGAAAGCTACAGACGAAAGGCCAGTTCCACGCAGCCATCAGCATGAGAAAGAACAGACCTAGAAAGAGTCAGTAAGAATACGAAGTGCAGTGACCTGTGAGGGCTCCTGTTGAGCTGACTGCTGCTTGGCACCCATCAGTTAGGATGTGAACCTGCACCGGCCTTGACTGGGCTGTGCCAGCGCCTCCCCCTGAACAGGAGTAGGGGAGAGACAAAATGAAACAGAGGAGCCTTGACCACCCCCTTGCCTGTGAGTTCTGTAGCAGTAACGTGGCCGATACACTATGTGTCTGCGGGGAGGGGTTGACTGTAAGAGATCCACGGTCATCAGCCAAAATGCTAACAAAGGTTATGCCCGGGGGGTGGGATTTAGGGAACTTTTGTTTTATTTCTTTTCCCAAAGGGCCCTAAATTCCTCAAGGGCAAGGCCTGTGTCTGTTCACTCTTGCATCCTCAACAGCTAACACAGCGTCTGACCCAGGGTGGGCCCTCAAGAGAGGACCATGAGGTGAATGGGGGAAGAAGAATGAGCGAGCCCAGCATTGGAGAAACTCCTGCTCTGCGGACGGTGTCTGTTGGAGCAATTTTCCTGCAGAGAAAAATGGCAGCGTGCATCCAGCGCGGCCACCGTGCTCCCTGGTTTACGTTAAATCCAGGTTAAACCTGCTCGGTTACCCCAAGAGCGCCTCTTGGTCTCAGTACCCACACTTCATAAAGCTTCTGTATTGCTCAATACTACATTTTTCAACTGACAGGTCTATAAAAAAAATTAAAGTTAAATCCCGAGAACATAATATGACAGTTAAAAAAAAAAAACTATGGTTCAGAAAAAGTCTTAAGTTACATTCCACCTACTTTTGGCAAAATGTCACAGTCCGTGCGAGCATTTGGAATGTGCGCTCCCGTGCCGCTGGCTCTGAGAGTCCACACAGCGTGATGCTCACTGTGAGTGGCGCCCGGCCGCCCAGCGCGGTCCTGAATCTGCGCCCAGTGAGTCTTTCGTAGTTACCCTTGTTTCTGCCAGGGGTTTACAAAGCCTCCGGTGAGAGCCTCCGCATGATGCACTGAAAGTTCACGAGGGATTTGCCAAATGTACGTGTTGCAACGCGCAGAATCGCTGTTCTCTTACCACCGTGTTCATCGTTGGATGATCGTGAAGTGATGTTGTAAGAATTTAGCTTCCAGCATAATGGCTTGTTGCATACACACACACACACACACACACACACACACACACATGTTTAGTTTTAAGGACTTTTTTGGATTTGGGGTTATGCATTAAATTATTTCCCATTACAGTAATGGCAAATAGACTCCTAGTTAGCATCTTTGCACAGAACATCTGATTTTCAGGCACAGATTACCGACATTCAACAGGAGATGCCTGTACTTCAAAAAGGTCATACAATTTAATCATTCTTCGATTAAAAAAAAGAAAAATCCATAAAAGATGCATATATGGAAGGATGTTCATCACAGCTTTATTTTAAATGGCAAAACTTTGAAAACCTAAATGGTTAACAATAGAGTATCTCTTAAATAAATTCTAGTAGGTTATATAATTAAATACTATGAAATCATTTTAATCATACTTTTGAAGCAGTGTAATTACATGGGGACATTCTTGTAATATAGTAAGTACACAAAGATTGACACCCAATACATACCATGGTGCAAATTTTGTAAGTGAAAAATATTTACATATGCAGAGAATGAATACCCTAACACTTACAGTAAAGGGTTATCAGTGGTTATCTCTGAGTGGGCAGTGGATGAGTTTAATTTTCCTCGTACTGTTTTCATAGAAAATCTCATATCTTCTTTAATGACAATGTATTATGTTTGTAATTCTTTTTTAACAAGTGCTATCTTGAGGAAACCATGGGTTGAGGTGACTTTGGAAGTAATAGCAGCAGCAGTGGCAACAGCTAACATTTATATAGCACTTAACCACGTGGCAGGTAGTGAATGAGAAACAAGTTGTGAGCCCACACTGAACTTTGCCTCAGCGACACCATCCACGCACAATCCAGTCTCTGCCCAGAGGGGTGGGTTCCGGTTTAGAAAATCCACTGGAGCCAGAGGTGTTCGGGCAAAGGCCAGAAGGTAAACAAGCTGACTTCGGCGGGCACTCACCTAAGCCACACCCACACTGTATGTAGTGGAAAGAATATGAGACTTGGGAGCAGGCAGACCTGGGTTCAAATCCTGCCTGTGCCACTGACTTCCTGTGTAACCTTGGAGGAGCAACTGAACACCTCGCAGGCGGATCAGCTGTCATGAGAATCAAAGGTGACAGCATGTGAAAGCTCCTGGCACGTAGTTGGTGTTCAGCACACGCTTCTCTCCCCTTCCCTTTACTGCTAGGGACTGTCTCCATCTTCCTGGACTCTCTCTCCTTTGTTCTTAGTCTTAACAGCAGATAAGGGAAATTGCGCTTGGCTAAACTTGTCCTGTATAGAGATGCTCATTAATATGTGCTGGGTAGGACTTCCGGCCAAGATGGAGGCGTAGGTGGACACACTGTGCCTCCTCTCACAACCAAAATTAAGGACAACAAATATTTAGAAACAAGAGAACAACCAGAACTGATAGAAAATTGAACTGTACAGAAGTCCAACAACCATTGATCCAGACCGGTAAGGGGGCGGAGTCGCGGCAGGAGAAAGTGGAGGTGCGGACCCAGGAACGCAAGCAGCAGCGGCTGGCAGTTCCCAGGTGCACAGGCGGCAGCTGGTGGACCCCGGGCACAGGGGGGCAACTGTGCAGACCCAGTGAGGCCGCACAAGGCAGCTGGCTGACCAGGTGGTCCTACATTCGCGCGCGCAGACGGTCCAGGCAGAGGGGAAGTGGCGGAAGGGACCGAATCCAGGAGAGAGCGGAGCAGGCGCCATTGTTCCCTCTCAGACCCCGCCCCCACATTCAGCGTCACAACCCAGCGACTGGGCTGCCCCACACTGGGGAGCGCCTGAGGCTCCATTCCTCACTAAGTAACAGCACGCGCGGGTGCACAGATAATCCAGGCGAAGGGGAAGCAGCGGAAGGGGCCAGAGTCCAGGAGAGAGCGGAACAGGCGCCATTGTTCCCTCTCAGACCCCGCCCCCACAAACAGAGTCACAACTCAGCGACTGGGCTGCCCCGCCCTGAGGAACACCTAAGGCTCCACCCCTTATACGTAATAGCCACGACCAGACTAAAACCAAAACAAAAAACCCCACCAAAAATGGCTCAAACCGGAGAAAAAATGAAAACCCCAGAGTCAATTCCTCTAAGCAACGAAGAGATAGCCAACCTATCAGATGCACAGTTCAAAGCACTGGTCATCAAAATGCTCACAGAATTGGTTGATTTTGCTCATAAATTAGATGAGAAAATGCAGGCTACAATACGTGAAATGAAGGAAGACGCATGGGGAACCGATAGAGATGAGAGGAAAACTGGGACTCAAATCAATGGAGTGGACCAGAAGGAAGAAATTAACAACCAAACAGAAAACAAGGAAGAAACAAGAATTCAAAAAAATGAGGAGAGGCTTAGGAACCTCCGGGACATCGTTAAACGTCCCAACATCCGAATTATAGGGGTCCCAGAAGGGGAAGAAGAAGAGCAACAAGTAGAAAACTTATTTGAACAAATAATAAAGGAGAACTTCCCCAATCTGGCAAAGGAAATAGACTACCAGGAAGTCCAGGAAGCTCAGAGTCCCAAAGAAGTTGGGCCCAAGGAGGAACACATCAAGGCAAATCGTAATTACATTAGCCAAGATTAAAATGAAGCAGAGAATTCTAGAAGCAGCAAGGGATAAGGGGACAGTCACAGGCAAGAAGGGGCTGGAAAGAAGTATTTCAAGTCATGAAAGGCAAGGACCTACGTCCAAGATTGCTCTATCCAGCAAAGCTGTCATTTAGAATGGAAGGACAGATAAAGCGCTTCTCAGATAAGGTCAAGTTCAAGGAGTTCATCATCACCAAGCCCTTATTATATGAAATGTTAAAGGGACTTATCTAAGAAAAAGAAGATCAAAAATATGACAATGGAAAGACAGCAAACTCACAGCTATTAAGAACCACACCTAAAACAAAAGCAAACTAAGCAAACAGCTAGAACAGGAACAGAACCATAGAAATGGAGATCATATGGAGGGTTAGCAACAGGGGCATGGGAGGAGGAGAGGGGGGGAAGGTACAGAGAATGAGTAGCATAGATAGTGGGTAGAAAATAGACAGGGGGAGGGCAAGAATAGTGTGGGAAATGTAGAAGCTAAAGAACTTATGACACATGGACATGAACTAAAGGGGGGAATGTGGGTGGGAGAGGGTGTGCAGGGTGGAGGGGAATGATGGGGGAGAAACGGGACAACTGTAATAGCATAATCAATAAAATATATTTTAAAAAAATATGTGCTGGGTAAGTGAAAGAGGAGCGAGAAAGCGAAGCCCCGAATGACGCAGTGCCCCAGGGGTGATGTCCTCCCACTGACTTGTCTGCTGTTGTCTTTCCAGCTTATCCACTCACCAAGTGCCCTCCTCCCACCATCCTCCCCAATGCGGAAGTCGTCACAGAGAATGAAGAGTTCAACATAGGTACCACACCTCCCAAACCATCAACGAGGGTCCAGCTGGCGGTGGGGGCGGGCCAGCAGGTTCTCTCTCCCTCCTGTCCAGGAAGAGAAGCAGTAGGCCCGGTGCAGGAGGGTTATTATTCCATCACCTGAGTTTGCACCAAGTATACCCACTCTTCCTTTTAGCCACACCTGAGAAGAGGAGTTTTCTCTCTAGGAAAGCTGGGGTTTTTTTTTTCTTTTTCTGTGATTTAAGTCCGTATGTTTTTGAGAAAAAAAATCCCTGTAAGACACTGTAAAAAGTTCCTGGAATGTGAAAACATCCTCAGGCTCAGCAAGGAGAGCTGGAAGAGGGGAGCAGCGGTGGTTTGGATCATTCGATTGGAGCTGAGCTAGTTACTTACGCCTGAACAGAACATGACCCTCCACCGATCACCTTGCCTGGAAGTGGGTGCAAGGTACTAAGGGGTGCTGATAGGACCAGAACTCTCCAGGACACCCACGTGGTACTCTCTCTTTGACAGGTGACATCGTGCGCTACAGGTGCCTCCCTGGCTTTACCTTGGTGGGGAGTGAAATCCTGACCTGCAAACTTGGAACTTACCTGCAGTTTGAAGGCCCACCCCCAATATGTGAAGGTAATTGCATTGAGCCATGCTCTTCTGGGTCTGGAGTTCCTCCAAACCCCAGCCCTCTGTATCCCTGTCCCCACCCAGGGAGGAAGAAGTCACACGGTGAGTGTTTGTTTGACCACTGATTGTTCTAGCTACGGTCTCTGCCCTGCTCCTAGGTCCAAGGCAAGGAATCTGCCATAGTGGCCACATCTATTTCTGTCTTCTTTTTGTCTAACTGACATTCCCTGGAAATGGCATAATGATCATTGAAAGGAGGAAATTCTGGGACCTTGGGAAGGGCTGTTTGCACACCAGCCTTGTCCTACTGCAGTGCAGATGTGCTCAGGGTCCTGTGTGCTGAACTAGGCAACTGAGAGACCATAGTTGTCTTCATTGCAGTGTGATGCCTTGACAGAGGATGAATCTGCTAAACTAATTTACCCCAGCTAAGGCCAAGAATAATACGCCAAACTCATTTGCCCACAGTAACTGCTCAGTGTTGGCTATTATTACAACTACTAGTACTACTGTTTTTAGTACTATTGCTACCAACAAATATTTAGTAGCTTACAGAGAAAAAAGTCAGCTTCTCCCCTACGTCTCAGAAAGTAAGGGAGAGGATAAACTGTAATGGGGATTATTTGTGAGGAAGAGAGGAACCGTACACCCCAGAATTAGGCCACCCGATACTAAATTGAGAAATTCAGTAGCTCTTTATTTTGGTTGCGCTGACCCACCCACCACCAAAACAACCAGCCCCCAATAAAAGTGAACTTTAGCCTTCATCCTGTTCCAGAACTTCCTTGATTTGCTCTGACTGGCCAGGCCTGAGTCTCAGCAATTTGGTGACATTGACACAGCATCTCAGGTCACCCCATGCCAGTGTAGCAACCGGTGTCGGGGTCTTGTTTGTGCTCAAATACTTGCTCTCCAGTGGTTGTCTTTTGCACCAGGGAAAAGCACATGTGTTGCTCTAGTGCCTTCTCCGTCTGATGTACCTGGTATTTCTCTTCCTTTCTCCAAGTGCACTGCCCCACAAATGAGCTGCTGACAGACTCCACAGGTGTGATCCTGAGTCAGAGCTACCCTGGCAGCTACCCCCAGTTCCAAACCTGCTCTTGGCTGGTGAGAGTGGAGCCCGGCTATAACATCTCCGTCACCGTGGAGTACTTTCTCAGCGAGAAGCAGTATGATGAGTTTGAGATCTTCGATGGTAAGTCACATGCGCCCTGCTGCAGATGGCACAGACTTGCTTTGGGACCCTGGAAGCCTATGCTGCAACCTCTCAATGAGAGCTTTCCAGAGGCTCCACATAATGTCTTCTCTCCCACAGAAACCCCAATACATGGGAGCTGACAGGTGCAGGCCCAAGCAGCAGAGCTGCTTAGACTGCAGCCTGGACCTGCTGCTACAGAACCCTTTCTTAATCTTGCCCCCACTCAAAGCTGGCACCTTGAACGTCAGCCAATGAATGGGTCGCAGCAATGCCACCAAGGGAAGAATATGCTACCTGCAAACCCCTAAAGACATTTACCAAACATTATGCTTCTTTCTTGATGGTGGGAGGGAAAAGGTGCAGTCACTTTCTCTTTAATTTGGAGGAAATATCTCAGCATGTTCTGGACCCCTAAACCCTAAAAATTTTACCTGGAACTTCGTAGGATTCAGCTCTCTCCCTCTACTGCATATGGGTCTTACAAATACATCTGCACTAATTGTCCCTTCTGGCTCATCAGATCCGATTAATACTGTGTCATCAGTAGAGAGAGCCAATATGTTCTATTCTACAGGACGTCCAGATGGCCCCATCTCCTCATGCTATTTTATGTCAGAGAGCAGGAGAATTAGCATAACTCTGAGGCAAGACCGTGAATGTATAGTCTTGTCTACTGCTCATGGATGCAAATTGCCTATGATCCTTCTTTCTCATGGGTGGAAAAGAATGCATTGCTAGATCAATAGCTACATTCCGTGTAACCAAGACTATGTTAATCTGCTCTAATGAAGACAGCACAGCTGGCACAGCTACTGCAATTGATGCGACTAATTGGTTAGGTTTGTGCTGTGAGTTGCACCTGGGCCAGGACTCCAGGCATTACCAACCCCAACCCGCAGACCCCCTGCTCTACAGAGGAGCCCTGATAGAGCTCTGAGTCCCCGGGTATCAGCCTCAGTTCAAACTCTGTCCAGAAGTCTTCGAAATATCTTGGCATTCCCTTCTCTTCAGTATTCAGTTACCTGGGTAGATGGTGGTAGGTATTTGGGTGGAAGAACTGAGGGAATCACTACTATACACAATCGATGTTGTTTTATAGGGTCCGTTCTCACAGGCACCCAGCCTCTCCTTCTGCCAACATGTTCTGTAGTAAGAAATGAAAACTGGCTCAAGTCTCCAGATTGGGAAACAGCAACTTCCCACTGGGATTAGCTTTCCTCACCCTTCAACTGTATACTCACGATCTGTTTGGCTCCTGTATTCACTTATTTTGGCCCCCCGTCCATCTGCCCTGAGGACTACTGTGTTCTGTGAGCCACCTCCCTAGACTCTGCAGCTCAGGCCCTCCTGCTGCCATGCCAGCCCCTGCTGTCCCTTTTGGTAATTATGCCAACCTTGCTTTGGACTGTTAAGTGCCTCCAGCTGGCCTCTGTGTTCTAGAATCTCCTTGTCCTCATCAGTATGAGGAAGCCGGGTTCTGTGATAGCGTCTTCTCCCACCAGTGTGGCCTACGGAAGACAGCCATTACTCAGGGTGTCGATGAGGCTGGTGCTCACCCTCACCAGTGCGTCCCATGTGGCGTTAGGACCTGGCGTGTCCCCAGGTTCTCCCGAGGAACACGGTCAGCTAGGGGTGTTCTGGTCCAACACAGTGGGCCTCGCCTGGCAGGCCGCTTCTCGGAGCCGTTGCCCTCTTCTCCTGTGGTTTGTCCCAGCAGTCCTAACGGCTCTACTTGGTTTGATGTGGCCTGTGATTTTCGCCAGGCTGCCAGCAGCTGTCTCAGCGGCACGTTAGAACCACCACTCAGGGCTCTTCCAGGGTGTAAGTCCTGCATTTTGGACTATCCAGCTTTATGTTCTGCCTCCCTGAACCAGCCCCCTCAGAACACACGCCCAGGCATTTAAGGTGGGAAAAGAGCAGAGGAAGACTTTTCTGGAAAAGTCTTGGAAAGGAAGGTGGGGAACTATGTTATTTATGACATTGAGACTTGATGTTTTTCTCTAGCTTTATTGTTATCTACTCATCCATAAGTATTTTTCATATATAGCAGTCACTGAGCTATTTTTATTGCTTGGCCAAAAATTTGCATTTGTTTTTTTCCCATAAACTGGCTCTACTAGTATTTAGTTGTCTTTAACTTCATTCAAAATTTTTTGTTAGATTGCATTGTGACAGCTGTCATATCGGCGTGCATTTAAAAAAACTTTTCAAAATTGCTGAATTTTTGTGTGGCCATTTTAATATTGAAGATGGAAGAAAATAAGCAACATTTTTGGCATATTATGCTTTATTACTTCAAGAAAGGTAAAAACACAACTGTAATACAAAAAAAGATTTGTGCAGTGTACGGAGATGGTGCTGTGGTTGATTGAATGTGTCAAAAGTGGTTTGCGAAGTTCCATGCTGGAGACTTGTTGCTGGACAATTCTCCATGGTCCAGTAGACCAGTTGAAGTTGGTAGCAGTCAAATCAAGACATTAACTGAGAACAATCAATGCTATATCCTGTGAGAGACAGCCGACATACTCAAAATATCCAAATCAATAAAGTTATTGGTGAAAATGGAAAATGTGCCTCTTATTTTATGGAAAAAAAAAACTGAACAAACTTTTTGGCCAACCAAATAGCACACACAAGAGAAGCAGGGTAGCAAGGTGGAAGTTCCCAGGTTGAAAACCAGCTTTCCCATTAACCGGCTGCTTGACCTTGGGCAAGTTCCAAGAAGGCAAATAGGTTACATCTCAACTGCCAGCTGCCGTGGATTGGCGGTGGCTTCCTGGAGCACTGCTTCGGGGCTCAGGAGGAAAGAGCACCCAGAGCAAGACCTGTGGGTGCAGAGAGGGGCGTGGAAGGACAAACGAGCGTGCTAACTCCGACCAAGTTACCGACCACTCCCAGCCTTTATGCCTTCACCTGAGTGGGGAGGAAACAGGAAGTGGTTACATTACAGGGATCGGATTCAGTATCTTTGATGGCTGGGATGGTCTGTAATCCTGTGTCCTGGGCTCTCATCCCAGGTCCCTCAGGACAAAGTCCTCTGCTGAAAGCTCTCAGTGGGAATTACTCAGCTCCCTTGGTTGTCACCAGCACCAGCAACTCTGTGTACCTGCGCTGGTCGTCGGACCATGCCTACAATCGGAAGGGATTTAAGATTCGGTACTCAGGTGAGTAAAACATGAGGACTCATGAGAAGGGCCAAAGGCCATGAGCCCCTTAAGTTCCGCTCCCCAAACACCCCTATAAGCCACAGGCTGTGTCTTCACCAGTGGCAGAGCTCTTCCATGGGACTCGCAGCCTTCTCCTCCTCCAAGTCCCTCTGCGCAAGTGTCTATGTAGGTCTGTGCAAGACCTATAACTGGGCAAGTGTCTTTGACATTTTCCCACCTTCCCTGCTTCTACTCCTTTCCCCACTTTTAACCTCTTCCCTCTCTTCTGCTCACCCTGCCAGCTTGAGTCTTTGGATAAGCTGAGTATATGTATATGCTCTGAGAATGCCTAAAGGTGAACCCATCTCTACCCCTGTTGAAATGTTAATAAAATTTCCTTAAAACTGAAAAACCCTAAGCCCTGGCCAGTGTGGCTCAGTTGGTTGGAGCGTTGTCCCATAACCAAAAAGTTGTGTGTTTGATTCCCCGTAAGGGTACATACCTAGGTTGTAGATTTGGTTCCCAGTCCAGACACATGGGATCCCAGGTCCGGCCACGTGTGGGAAGCAACCATTCAGTGCTTCTCTCTCACATCAGTGCTTCTCTCTCTCTCCCCCTTCCTTGCTTTCTAAAAAGCAATGAAAAATGTCCTCAGGTGAGGATAAAAAATTTTTTTTAACTGAAACACCCTAAGATGTGGGTCTCCAACTAGCAAATGTTAGGCAGCCCATAGACGGACTGCATGTTAAGTCCAGGAGCCTCTTTTTGCTCTGCAAGCCTTATCTTCCGGGCAGTCAGAGAAAAGGCCAAGCAGTCGATGGCCAACCTGGGCAACAGTCTGCAAGGAGCACAGAAACATCCCTGGAAATGTAAGGAGATGGGGAAAAGCAAATTTGTCTGAACTCCGCCATGGGGAGCACTGTGTGTAGCTGGAAAGAAAACTTGATAAGCTCCCTGACCCCGTTCTGCAGGGGAGTGGGCCCAGTGAGCTGTGGCTGGGTGCTCGTAAACTTGGAGGCAGAGATGAACGACTTAAGACCAGGGGAGTTCCTCCATGTCCCCTCAGCACGCTTCCCTGCCTGCATTTGGCCTGCACCCCAAATAAACGTTGGACAAATTTTTTAAGAGTATTGGTTAGAAAGGTTGTCAAAGTATAGCCTGCTTGAGTTACCACTTGTCTTCATCCATCTCTTCTCATTGGCCACCTACTTGGAACTAAGTTCCAAGCCTGGACTAAGTGGGCCATTGGAAGTCGTAAGGAACTCTGGGGTATGGCTTCAGGGATGAGCAGGCCAGATGAAGCTGAGAGATTCATGGGAGCCGGGGAGGAGAAAGGTCTTTACTATCTGAGACCATTTCCTCTGCAAAGTTGACCCTAAACTCCTCCCCCCACATGGATGCAAGAGATAGGGGGGCTCCATGACCCCCAGACTCAGTGATCAGCTCTGTCACTAACTATTCGAGTGATTATTAGACAAGTCACTTTGCCTCTCCAGGCCTGAGTTTCCTCATGATGAAAACAAAACCTTAAGGTACCTCTCAGGGAGATTCAGGCTGAGTTCCTAGGAGCTACTTACGCAAAAGGGAAACAGCCGTTCAGTAGCATTGCCCTATGCTGTTGCTAAACCGGGAACCAAAAGCCATCAAGGAGGTGCCCTTTCCATGATGTCTTTAAAGACTAACCGCATGTTTGGGGGTAATGAGTCAGTTGTAATTACAATACATAGGCCGAGTAGAAAATGAATTAATCACACAGTGAAGCAGTTAGCACTTAATTAAAATACAGTAGACTTGTGTAATTTGCAAGTGCCTCTGTCACTGTGATTAAGTCTATTCTATAACTGAGCGTCTTGTTCTTGACGGACGTAGACACGTAAACACAACACACACACAGGGCGCGGGTGGCAGAGCGGGAGCGAGGAAGCCCATCTGGCCCGGAAGGGGGGTATTTAAAACACATTCCAGCCGCAGAGGGAAGTGGGAGGATGCAGGCAGGACCTGACTCCCTCGTTCTGCCTGAGCGTGTGCTGGCCTAGGACACTCGGCCAGGGACTCTCGGAGGAAGCGAGAGGCACTCCCTGCACGCTCCTTCGCTCACCCTTCTTTCCCGGCCTCACAGAACTCTCTAAGGATCCCTTGGCCAGGTTTCTTCTTGCAAGTTCTCTGTGGCTGGGGTATTTGTCTGTTTCTTCATTGCCGTGTTCCCAGCCAGGCACGTAATAGACACTCCGTGCACACTAATTGCGCAAGTAAATGAAGTTAAGGGAAAGCCGTTCATTGAGGGGGAATTAGGACTGTGGATTCTGTGTCCTGTGTTGCCACACTTCCCTCTCCCTCCGGCCTCTCCAGGACAGAAAGGAGAAGGACCATTTATTGAGCACCGAGTGCCCTGGGCTGGGTTGGGGGCTTTACAAACACAGCCCTATTTATGTGGTCCAGAAACCCGTGAGGTAAACATCACCAGTCCCAACAGGCAGCTGAGGAGACTGGAGCTGAATGAGCTTCAGAGATTGGTCAGAGTCACACACCGTACAGGTCAGAACAGGACGTGAGTGTGGCCCCGACGCCATTGCTTCTGGTTTTTGTGTCTCTGGGAGCGGATGGGATTCGGGAGCCTGTACTTAGCTGCACAGCTAAGGCCGCAAAGGGCCAGCGCTTCACGTTGTCCTCTTTCCTTCCCTTTGCCTTGGCTTTACCAAACTATCTGGTCGTCTGTTCGTCTTTCTTTCTTTCTTTCTTTCTTTCTTTCTTTCCTTCCTTCTTTCTTTCTTTCTTCCTTCCTTCCTTTCTTTTCTTTTCTTTCTTTCTTTCTTTCTCTTAAATTTATTTTTAGAGAGGGGGAAGGGAGGGAGAAAGAGAGAGAGAGAAACATTGATATGCAAGAGATACATTGATAGGCTGCCTCTCCCACACCCCCAACTGGGGACCTTGCCCGCAACCCAGGTATGTGCCGTGTGACTGGGAATCGAACCAGCAACCTTTTGGTTTGCAGGATGACATCCAACCCACTGAGCCACACTGATCAGTCTGGCCATTTTTCAGTATCAACCACTCAGATTTTTCTAAATAGCAGTGGACCTGGCCAGTGTGAAGACAAGGCAATGGGGAAAGAATGGGGGCGGGGTGCGCAGGAAGGAGCATATCTGTCCGTCTTCCCACCTGTCCATGGTCCCCTGACCACATCTTGTTGTTCAGCCCCCTACTGCAGCCTGCCCAGAGCTCCACTCCACGGCTTCCTTCTGGGCCAGACCAGCACCCAGCCCGGAGGCTCCATCCACTTTGGCTGCAATGCCGGCTACCGCTTGGTGGGACAGAGCATGGCCATTTGTACGCGGCATCCCCAGGGCTACTACCTGTGGAGCGAGGCCATTCCTCTCTGTCAAGGTGAGAAGCGGGTGGGAAGGGGGTAACAGGTGGCTCAGATCCTACTCACATCTTGGGTTTGCCCCAGGACCAGTCACTTCCAAATATGGGTTTCCTCATTGGTCATTCATCCTTTCAGGAAGCACATGTTGAGGATCCACAATATCTTTAGCCCTGGGGAGATATATATATATATATGCATAAAACACAGAGTCGGCGTCTCCAGAGCAAAGAGGAGATGGGTGTTAGCCGTGTACTTGCTAACGATGACAGAGGAAGGAAGTGCTGTGTCAGGAGCGTAAACCACGTTGCTGGGCCCAGCGGAAAGAAGGGCCCTCCCTCCTTTCGGACAGCTAAGGAGGCTTCCAGAAGACGCATGCTTGGGCTCAGGCTCATAGAGCAAGCAGGGTGTGGGACCAGGCGTTGGCAAGGAAACATTCTAGACAATAGCCAGAGCACGTGGAAAAGCACAGAATTGAGAGGGATAAGACATGCAAAGCAGTTCGGGCTGGTGGAAGCACCAGGTCGGAGGAGAAGAGGGCAGAACAGTGACCGTCCGCATACTCGGTCACCAGCTCAGGCCTGTGATAGGCGCCAGGCAGTTTCTCTGCATTGCCTTTGATAACTTAGGGGATTTTTTAACTTAAAGTAATACACCTTCTGACCAGTAATCTGGAAAAAAAACTGTAGATAATACCAAAGAAAGGAGTTAAAATGACCTATGATGCCATCAGTTGAGATCACCACTGTTAACACTTTACACACTTCTCTTAGCCTTTTAGATATTGTTTACCAAAATGGCATCATCGACATCCCAAACTCTCTGTGTGAACACCTGTCATATACTTAAATACACGTCCTCATCATTATTTTCAGCGGTTACAGAACATTATGGAAAAACTGTCAGTTATTCGAGTCTTATCCTATTGTTGGTCACTTGAATTTCTATATTTTTTGTTATTGTAAATGCTGCTGCTATTAAAATTTTTATAATGTCATTGTTAGGAACATCCATATGTATTTCTTAAAATAAATTCCCAAAAATGAGATTGTTGAATCATAACCTATTCAAAATCTATAGGTTTTGAAATTTACTTCCCTTCCACATTCTCAACATTATGTACCGCATCAACAAAAGAAAAGAACCTTGCTGATTATATATGCAAAAACAGGAAGCCACATTGGTATTCTATGTGCTTGTTCTTCAGTCCCTAGCGGGGTGCCACACTTTTTAATGACACCTGCCATCTCCAACCCCCACAACCTTCTGGCCTGTGCCTGCGCTTTCTCAAAGAACAGAAACAGCGTGTCATTAGTATTCTGTTTGATTCCCTGAGCAAAGGTCAGGGAGAACTGACTGTCACAAATGGCAAATGTCATTTGGCTTCGATCTTGGTGTCTAACTCTATCAACACAGACACTATGTGCCCCCCGCCCCCCAAAACTCCTATTGAAACCTACAAGTGCCTCTCATCTCTTTTATCTTTTGTCACTTCCCCAAAGTCAGCCCCTCTAAGCTCTGCCCTCGCACCCTCATACTGATCCTCAGACTGCTGTGTGCCTCTTCTCCCCAGCCCTCCCCAAGCTTCCCTCCCATCCTCTCCCTCCCAGCCACTCCCCCTCTGCTCTCTGGACTCCTGGCTCCGTGGCCAACAGCAAACGCCCAGAGGGGCTCTCAGCCCTTCCTGCCTCCACAGAGACTGTGGCTCTCCTCTGAGAGCAGGCACTCTGTGGCCCTTTGAAGTGAAGGGTGTTAATCGCCCAGGGCCAGGAAAGCCCTGGTATTCCTCCAGCTCCCCATTGCTGTTTCCAAACCACGACCTCTCCACCAACAAATACATCCCAGATAGAGTCTGCCTCTCCTAATGCGTTCTCTCTCCTTTCCCAGCTCGTCCTCTCACAAACATCCTCTCCCTCGGAGACATCATTGCACCACATGTTTCAAATACCTTGTGGTTCTCTCCCCGCCTCTCCAACCCACAGAAAGTCTCTCTCTTACCTGGGTTTTGGGGGACCGTGTTTCGACACGGAGATCAGGAGACAGGCTTCTAGTCTCTTAGGCTGGAAAGTTATCTTTTGTCTTCTTAGTTATCCTCAAGAGAAGGGCCAGGCCAGGACCACGAGAAGGGGCTGCTGCCCACTTCCTCCACCGGCTGCCTGATCGACTCCCCATGCAGAATGTCAGGGGGACCTAAGTATTTCTTCCCAAGGGTTCAAGGAAACCAGGTAGTTAGGTCATTAGATATGACAAGTTAGCTAACCTGGAACCACTGAAGGAGCTTCAAGCCTTGCTGTTCAGGCATTAAAAGACCATCACATTCAAATGCTCCCTTATTACCTTGCTGAAAAACAAAGCCCCCTTGTCCAGGCTCACCTTCTCCACAGTGGCCAGGTCTCATCCTGGGTGACACCAGAGTGGGACAAACAGGACAGGTGAGAGGCAGAGTCGAAGAAGAGATGACCCAGTTTAGAATATTGGCATGAAAAGGGGCAGATATTGCCAAGATTTAGGTCTTAGTGGAGTCTGAAAGACCCAACTCAGCATGTAGAATTAGATAGACTCAGTGTTTGGAACCTGCCTATATATTTTTGAAATGCTCTCCATCCTCACTGGTATGAATCAGTTGGTTGGTTGTTGTCCAGCAAAACAAAAGGTTGCTGGTTCAATTCCTAGTCAGGGCTCATGCCTGGGTTGCCAGTTCAGTCCGCGGTTGGAGCATGTACTGGAGGCAATCGATCAATGTTTCTCTCACATCAGTGTTTCTCTCCCTCTCTTTCACCCCCTCTTCCCTCTCTCTAAAAAGTAAATAAAGTCTTTTACAAATAAATAAATAATGCTTCCTCATTTCCCCACTCCTTCCATTCCCAAGCTTCCTCTTTCAGTCCCACATCTAGTCTCGGAATCTTTCTTCCGTCTTGGTATCTTAACCCCTGTCCCTGTGGACAGTCCCTCCTGCTCCACACCATTGTCACAGTGGAGTCCTAGCCCTATGTCTCTTCTTGGTTCTGGACATTCTGGTACCATCAAGCATCACAGTTAGCTCGAGCTTCTCCTGACTCTGAGGGAGAGAGGTCTGAGCCCTAGCCTCGTTTACAGAGGGGGCAGAGGATGGACAGTAGTGGGCGCTCTGATTGGTGTCACATCTGTAAGAGCTCCTGAACTGTGTAGCAGAGGGCAGGCATGGTGAGTAAGCATTGATTCCTTCCCAAGACCGCACAGGCCCCTCTTACCTATGTAATGTACGTTCCTCCGATAAGCATAGTAGAGAGCCTGCTGCTCATGAAGTCATCACGCCAGCCAGGTTGCTGCACACCTTTCTCTCCTGAGCTGTCAATGTGAGGTCTCTTTTCTTCATATTCCTGAGTTAGTGCTCTCATTGTTTATATCTCATATCATGCCTTTTCTTGGTTTTTATGCTCTTTTTGATGGAGTAGATAGTCAATTCTTCTAAAAGGGTTCATGAGAGATCAATTTAATGAGTCTTTAAATGTCTGAAAATTATTATTATTTTTGCCCTCACGCTTGCTGGGCAGGTTCACTAGGTAAAACTCTAGGGCATGAATCATTTCCTTCTGAAATTCAAAGACATCGTTCTGTTGCCCTCAAACACCATTGCTGCTGATGGGAAGTCCGTCGCTGGTCTGACTCTCATTCCTCACAGGGAAGTCTCTGTTCTCTCCCCCCAGGGAAGTTACGGGACTCTGTGTGCCTTTGTCTTCTGAAAGTCCCTGACGGTGAATCTAAGAGTGGTTCTCTTTGCATCCTTTCGGCTTCCTTTCGTTCTGGAGAACTTGTCTCTCTTTGACTCCTGGAAATTTCCATCTGTGATGATTCCGTCCCCCACCTGCTCTGTTGTCTCCCTCTGGCACCCCAACCCTTAGACATTGGACCTCCAGGACTGACCCTCTGGGCCATCCATCCTTCGTCATCGTTCTCCATCTTTGTCCTTTTGATCGATATTCTTGGAAATTCCTTTTCATTTTAATCTCCAAACCTTCTATTGAATGCTAACTTGGGCAATCATGTTTTTAAATGAAAAGGGGTCTTGTTCTCTTTTTGTTTTTCTTTTGTCAAAGCATTCTGTTCTCACTTTATGGATACAATATGTTACCTTGATTTTCTCAGGATACTACTTCCTAATCAGAAGCTTAAAAGTTATTATGTATCTTCAGTGTAATGCACTAGCTCTGTCTCCTAAAGGAGACGTTTTTTCTTGTTTTTAATCTTTATGTCTTTCGTGCTGCTATTTTTCTAAAATGTATCATGATCCTCGACTGTGCACATTTTGAAGGAAAAGCTAGGTTGATGTTTTTCAGGTAGCATATGTGAGTTACCTCTGTTGTTACTACACACAGATACCTTCGCCCTCAGGGTCTCCCCTGTTAAAAGAAGCGGAGTTGAGCGTGCCACAGAGCTGAGCAGGCTGTGAGAGCCTTTCAGGGCTAGAATCAAAAGAGTTTTACTCAGCGATGCCAGCTCTCGCCTCAGCAGCCCTCATTCTCTCAAGGGAGTTTTTGGGGGTTTTTGTGTTCTGTTTTTGGTTTTCCCTCAATTGGGAAAGAAGACCCTCTCTATTTTGTTTGAAGAACACATGCCCGAATGCCTCCACACCGTGGGCAGGGACAGAAAACTAGTCTCACCCCCGGCTCCCTCCCATGTATTTATTTTGGTCTGTGGCTTCTTGGCACCATTTAATCCATCAACACCATTCTATCTACATTTTGTCCTCCGAAGTTTTTTCGAACCCTCTTCTGCTGATGATCCTCATTTTTTTTTTTGTTAAGAAGATTTTTCCTTTTATTGGTATTTACTGTGATTTTAGTAGGCTATCAGGTTAGAGGAAAGATAAAAATATATCCTGAGGACACCATCTGGAAGCAGAAATGCTCATGACTTTTCTCTCTTTGCTAGCTCTTTCCTGTGGGCTTCCTGAGGCTCCTAAGAATGGAATGGTGTTTGGCAAAGAGTACACGGTGGGGACCAAAGCTGTGTACAGCTGCAGCGAAGGCTACCACCTGCAGGCAGGTGCCGAAGCCACAGCAGAGTGTCTGGAAACGGGCCTGTGGAGCAACCACAACGTTCCTCCCCAGTGTGTCCGTGAGTCCTGGGGCAGCCGAGGCGGGTGCGAGGAGGGGCTGGGTAAGCAGCTGGAAAGGTGCCTGCAGGGAGTGGGGGGAAAGCAGGTTCGTGGAGGGTGAGGATTCAGAGAGCAGGGACAGCTGAGTGGCATCCTCTACCCGCTTAGGTTCCCATGTGGCATTACTCCCAAATCATCGATAACCTTTGCACCCTGAGTTGTCGCCATAAAGCATCACAGAACTTGGGAATGACCTGCCCCCTCTCCTTTTAGATGGAGAAACTGTCAGAACATTTGCACGAATGTCCTTTGATCACAAAACTCCAAAATGACAGAGGTACAGTTCAGCTTTGAGGTCAAAGTCACAAACTGGCAGCCTCATGGGCCATATCCAGTCTGAAGATACAGGGTTTTGTGTTTTTTTGTTTTGTTTTGTTTGACCTACGGTGTAACTTATAAAAATTCATAATTGCCTTCCAACATTTTAAAATCAGGAAATTTTATATAAATATCTATATTTCTAACTTTTCTTGAAAATGATGATCTGGCCACTTGGGTCCAGGTAGTAAATTATGATGATGATGATTTTTCCTATTACATTAAGGTTTAACATTATTTTTATCTCCTACAAAAGACAGAAAGAAAGAAAATGAAGATCTGGCCTCACATCCCACAATCAGCGTTGACTGAGTAGCACCGCCCTTTTTTGGTGGGGGTGCAGATCTGCCCATCCTGTTTGGCCATACTCCCCACGCCGCCCACTTCGTTCATTACCAAACTTGCCTGGGGACTGAAGACTCTTGGACTCATCATCACTGTCTGCCAGTCCCCAGCTCTGGAGTTTTGCCTGTCTCTTCCATAATTAATTAATGAATCCTCCTCTCTGCCCCTTGTCCACCCAGCCGTGACCTGTCCTGACATCAGCGGCGTCAGTGTGGAGCATGGCCGATGGAGGCTTATCTTTGAGACACAGTACCAGTTCCAGGCCCAACTGATGCTCATCTGCGATGCTGGCTACTACTATACTGGCCAAAGGGTCATCCGCTGTCAGGCCAATGGCAAATGGAGCCTCGGAAACTCGATGCCCACCTGCCAAAGTAAGCCCAGGAGGGGGGGATGGGCAAGTTTTGGCTCAGTGCCTGCTACCTGAACTGTCTCATACATGGGGAGGGAGAGGAGAGGGGTATTACCTGGGACTCCAGTGTACCCCTTCTTTAACACACACCTAGAATCAGGAGCTGGGAGATGCTTACTTCTTTAAGGAAGTACTTCTTAGCATCTTGTCATCTTCTTTAAAAGCTACCTTTGTCCAGGCGAGCACCCCCTAACTCATTTACTCAACATTCATGCCAGGTACTGTAGAGGTATGAAGAGAAAAGTTTGTGACTCCTGCCCACAAGGAGCATAGAGTCTACTGGAGAGGAAGACAAATAAGGACACGGTGACAGTGGCGTGTGATAAGACCTGTCACGGGAGTGTGTACAGGAGGAATGGGCACAGCACGAGGGCCACGCCACCTAAGGGTGTCAGCCTTTCCTTCTTCATTGCAAATTGTTCCTCCTTGGTTCTTCAAGAGTGTTTCAAAATCCAGGGTCCCTGGGAAGCCACTCTAAGACAGAGGTTACTAGGGAGTGCTCTTGGGATCACTACCAGTGGAAGGAAGGGAGGGCAGGACACAGGACTGGGGAGAGGGAGAAGCTGGTTCTGAGGCAGTAGCCATGAAGGCCTCGGTCAACCCCACAAGGGGCCCTTGCCCCTCCACACTGACCAAACATTGGGTGCAGGCTGCCCTGGCAGGAGAGCTCATCTTTAGACGGGAGGACTCTTCAACCAAGGCAACCTGAAGAAGGCTAGCTGCCGAGGGTCCCTTGCCAGCCACTGGGGAAATAAATCCTTGGAGCCTAAATGGGGGTCTGAGTGGCTCACCAGGCCTCCACTGCACAGGAGATACTCACGGTATTCACCTAATCAATAAGGCTGTGATGGAGGGAGGAAGTGTTTGTACAGGGACAGAAGAAGATAGCTTGCCAGTGAGCCGCGGGAAGTTTGAGACTGGGAGCAGTGGTGTCGTCCAAGACACTGTTCTCTTGTCACCCACGTTCAGAGTCCACAGAGGACCGTAATCATGTCGGTGGCAGAGTAGGAGTCACCAGCTCGCGCCATTGAAGCGGCTCACATCCTGGTGCGGCCTGGGCTGTGGGGCCTCACCCCTACGTCAGCCAGTGGCTGTCTGCAGTGCTCAGTGGGGGAGTGTGAGGCTGCTGCCCTGCTCGGCAGAAATTACAAGGGAATCGATTTGCAGTGTCTGCTCTGAACGCCGAGGAGCACAACACTGAATCACCATTTCTCCAGGCTGGTGCTTCCTAACCAGGGCGCGCCTCTGAGCCACCTGAATTATCTAAAACCGCGTGCACCTGGGCCAGAGATGGTGAGTCACGGGGTCCAGAGTGCAGCCTGGACGTTTTTAAAGCTCCTCAGGTGCTTCTAGCAACACCTCCAGTTGAGAATCACTGCTCCAGTGTAACATCACGCAGGTCACTGTCATGACCCATGTCTTGGTCATGAGTCCCAGCAGAGTAAGGTTAGGCAGATCCTGTTTTTGTCATGTTCTTGCTAATCGGAAGCAGCATGTGACTTACCGAGCGTTTTGTTACCTGTTTAGTCATCTCCTGCGGAGAGCTCCCCATCCCACCCAGTGGGCACCGCATCGGAACGCTGTCCGTCTACGGCGCCACGGCCATCTTCTCCTGCAATTCCGGGTACACGCTGGTGGGCTCCCGGGTGAGGGAGTGCATGGCCAATGGACTCTGGAGTGGCGCTGAGGTCCGCTGCCTCGGTAGGTGACCTCCCCGGGCTCAGCCTGCCCGTTCTCCCCTCCTCGGGACAAGGGAAATCTTTCCACAGCAGGACCCCAGTCTCAGGACAATATCATTTTACCCACTTTCATAAAATGCTTAATTCAAACACCAGCTATGGGGCATCCACCATGACTAAAACCCTAAACTGGCTTCTCTTGGGGCACCCAAAAGAATGAGAAGCTCTTAGAGTGTGATGAGACAAACCTCTGAGGAGTTCTCTTTCTGATCAGAATGATGGCCTCTTCTTATTGGCCCTTGAATGATGGATGAAGCCCCAGTCTCCACCTTCAGGGCAAGGCACAGAGACACCTTCCTGTGGCATGTCTAAAACACCCTTTGTATTTATATTAACAAGTTTTACATGAACATGTATTTTACATATGCTATATGATATAGAAATATATTTTTGTCACTTGCTCATTCTATACAGTTTATACACACACACATATAACAAGCTATGATAAACTCATTTAAAAAAAAACCTGGCTTACAAAGAGTAAAGTTATTATTTCCTCCATGGTTAGTCCATCCCCTACCCAAACCTTAGATACTGAGGTTCTCTGTCCTCTCACTCCTTTCTTGGACCCCTCAAGTGCAAAGGAGGGTCCCAACTACACAAACCTAACAGCATAGATTGGATGGTCCATTCCACAGTCAACAGTACGGCCCTCCCACTGTCTCAGGCCCCTGTTGAGTTCACACAGAGCCGAAGAATGCTACTGGAAATGCCAGGAATATGCTCTTCCCAAATGCCACTTAATAAAATAACTCACCTGGGTTTCCATTGTCTGTGTGCCTTGCCTCTCAAGAAGGAAGGATGAATTTAGCCAGACCACCTGCTTTTACATGGTTATTTTTAGCCAACGAGACTTCAGCTGCCTTACTGTACACTGTGGTGCCCTCCAGTAAATGCTTAGTAAACGCTGGTTGCTGAGAATGGGGCTGGGGTGAGGGGTGCAGAGAGGTAGCAGTGATCATTTCTCACCAGCATGTAGACACACACTAAAGGTCAGAGACAGATGCCACGTGGGATACAGCCTTGGGATTTGGGGTAGCCAAGTCTGCAACACCATTGCTATCATGTCTCAGATTCCTGAAGTCACTCCTGGATGGATGGCTACTTTCCAGGGGAGGTGGGAACTCAATGGGTGGGTGGGCCCTTGGTCCTCTTCCCCACCATCCCTGTCTCCTCCTACCCTGACCAAGCCCCACCTCACTTGCTGCAAGCTCCTCTTTGATTTGCACTCTTTTCTCATCCCCCATCAAAGCTGGACACTGCGGGACTCCTGAGCCCATTGTCAATGGACACATCAATGGGGAGAACTACAGTTACCGGGGCAGCGTGGTGTATCAGTGCAACGCCGGCTTCCGCCTGATCGGCATGTCCGTGCGCATCTGCCAGCAGGATCATCACTGGTCGGGCAAGACCCCTTTCTGTGTGCGTAAGTATGTTGCCCACTCTCCCTAGCTACGGGCTCAGATTCGACACAGACCAGCTCCCTTGCTCTCTTGATTAGGTTAGGTAGAGGCTTTTGCACACTTTTTCCAAAGACGCAGTTATTACATCTGTTGTTTTTAGTTTTCTTCATATCACTAATTACTGCTTTCACCTTTATTATTTCTTTCCTGGTGATTTCTTTTGGTTAACTTTTTGTTCATTTTGTTTCTGTTGAGTTGGGAATTTAATTCACCTAATTCCATTCATTCTTACTGACCATCATGATATAAATGTTTAGGACTATGAAATTTCTTCTGATCATACTCTAATTGTATCACATAGACTACGCTAATTCATGTTTTATTATTTAGCAGAAATTTGGCAATTTTGGTATTCATTTCCCCTTTCACCCAGAAGTTTTTAAATAGAAGAGTATTTTTTAAATTCCAGGTGAAGGACCTTTTTAATTTTTATGTCGTTATTTATTTCTAATGTTTTGCATTATACATAATATTTCCACTTCATTGGCTTTACTGATGCTCTGTTTGAGGCTTACTAGTTTTTCAGTTGTTATGAGTGTTCCACGTGCATTTGAAAAGCAAGGGTATTAGAGTGTGAAGTTCTATATATAGTCATGAGGTGTTCCTTATTGACTGCGTTGTTTATGCCTTTGTACACTTGTTTGTTTTTTGTCCATTTGACCTGTTTTGTTCTGAGAGGTTTTTTTAAAGTTTTCTATTGTTAGTATGCTTCTATTTATTTTCCCCTGCGCTTCCTGCAGTTTCTGCTATGTAAAGGTAGTTACTGTGTTATCTGGTGTGTAGATATTCATAACTATTATATCCACATTGCAGATTGTGGTGTCAGCCTTTAAAAATCTCTTCCCTATCACTCTTAATATTTTTGACTTGATATTAGGCTTACAATCCTTACTTTCATCCTTAACATCTAAAGGACATTTTGTTCTTATACATTTTAATGCCATTAGCCCCCCATTTTCTTATTTAACCATTTGTTACCTAGTTTATCGATTTGTAATAGCGCTCTTTGACTTCCTCTATCGACTGCACAACAATCAACGAGACTATTCTGCTCTTCTTTCCTCGCCCCTTTCTCCTTCCACCTTTGGTTGCATTATTTCTACTTTGCGAGAATATTAACTGTTTGTTGCTGTGTTTATGTAATATCATTCTACCCTTTCCCCTACCTTTATTTTACTCCCAGATCTACCATTACATATGTCAAAAGCTCACCAACACTGCTGAAGTCTTCCCATTCGCCTCCTGGCTGGGTCAAGCTCAGTCTCCAGTATCACACGTTCGTCAGTACCGCCTCCTTTGCATAGTGTTCCCCAAGTTCTCGCGTGTTCAATATTGATTATCTGACCTTAAAACATGAAGGATAACTGGATTGTATATAAAGTCCTTGGTCACTCTTTCTTTCTTTGACTTTCTTAAAAATGTTCTTTCATCATTGTTTTGCTTTGCATATTACTCTGAAGAATGCAAATATTAGTTTATTTCTGTTGCTCTTATGGTTATTTGGTGGCTTTTCTCAGGGCCCTGATGATTGTTTTTTCTTTATCCTTGGAGTCTAATATTTTACTTGGATATGCCCCTGTTTACTGTTCAAAGACCATTTCTCCAGGTATACTGTAGACCTTCGAATATGCAGATTCAAGTCTTATTTCTCAAACGTGTTCTTGAATTGTAGTTTTACACACTGATTCGAGCCTACAGCTTTGTTTTCCTTCTAAATCAACTCCCATTGTGTGTGTGTGGAAACTTTTTTGCCTGTTTTCTATTTCAGCTTCTTTGTCTCTGATTAATTTTACTTCTTTTTTTAATCTTGTTTTAATTCCCTTGGTATTTGCCTGCCTTCCCTCAATGGCTCTTGGTAAATTACCATTCGGTAATATTCGCTCTCTTATAATTTAGTCTTTATTTCTGAGATAATTTTCTCTTTTTCTTTAATTCTTCCTGCATGTCATCAATTATCTTTTCATTTTCTCCCATGTCTTGTCCATGTCTTGTTTCAGTTTTTCATTTCCTGATTTAAAAAAATATTTAGTTTATTTCCTGATTTTCACGATGGCTCTTCATGTCTCCAGATACTTGTGTGTTAATATTTAATTCAGTTTAGACTGTTGTTACAGTTTCCTTGGGTTTCATGTGTTTCATTTTTTATGAGATTTTTACCAGCTGAGACGCTTTGATTCCTTTTTATTTCTTTTTGTTATTGCTTTATACATGTTTAGGCTGATGGTTTCTGTTCATTTTGTGGCTTGAGGGTGGTTTACAAGAGAACCCCCTTCCATCAATGTAGCAAAACATGATCATTTTGTTTTTGTTTTAAGTTTATTTTTCATTTAAATGTAGTTGGTGTACAGTCTTTTGTTGGTTATATTAGTTTTGGTTGTATAATATAGCGATTTGACATTTTTATACTTTACAATGTGATCACCCCACTAATTCTCATAATAACCTGTCACCATATAAACTTATCACTATATTATTGAACCTTTCCATCCATACCTTTCTTCCTCCTGGTAACCATTCCTTTGGTTTCTGTTTCTATGAGTCTGTTTCTGTTTTGTTTTGCCTGTTTTGTTTTGGCTTGTTTTTGTTTATTTTTATTTAGATTTCATATACAAGTGAAACCATATGGTACTTCTCTTTCTCTGCCTGACTTATTTCATTTAGCATAATACCCTCTAGATCCATTTATGTTGTCACAAATGGCAAGATCTCATTCTTTTATATTGCTACATAATATTCCATGGCATATATATGGTACAGCATATATCTCACATCTTCTTTATCCATTCGTCTATCAATGGACACCTAGGTTGCTTCTAAATATCAATGCAGTTCCTATCAAAATACCAATATCATTCTTCTAGGAACTAGAACAAATAATCCTAAAATGTATATAGAACCACAAAAGACTCCAACTAGCCAAAGCAATCTTGAGAAAGAAGAACAAAGTTGAAGGTATCGTGCTCCCTCACTCAAACTATACTACAGAGCTATAACAATCAAAACAATATGGTGCAGACACCTAGACCATTGAACAGAATAAAGAGCCCAGAAATAAAACCTTGGTTATGCAGTCAACTAATCTATAAAAAAGAGGGTGAAAATATACCCTGGGAGTAAGGACAGGATCTTCAACAAGTGCTGTCAGATAAGCCAAACAGATACGTGTTTCGTTTTCTAATAGAAGGCTTTGTTGCGTGTGGTAAGGAAAGGTTGCACGTCCTCCATTTTGTTTGTCTGTTTCTAAATTCTCTCCCTTTTGCTTCTTTTTCCCAGTGTTACCCAGTCTCCAGAGGATATCTTTTCTCTATGTCTACCTCCTCCCATCTCTCCTTCTCACATTCCCTTGATTTCTTTACCTTTCCTTTCCTCTAGAAACACCGAGGAGAATCACACCCACTTTTAGGTCCCTTCCCTGTAGTCGTTGCCTCCCCATGTACTCGAATCTTTCTTCAATATGCTCCCACTCCAGATGAACATTCTCCTTCTAGCGGTGATAGGAGATCAGTATGTGGTCTTCCCGGCTTCTCTCTTCTCTTTCCGTGCAGTCTCGCTCTCCACGAAGGCTTGCATCAGAAGCATGAGAAATGGTTCAGCCTGGGTTTAGTGTTTGTTTTTCTCCTTACACATAATTTAAAGTTTATAGCATTCTCTGTCTCCTAGTTATGCTGCAAGCCCAGGCTTTCTACAGTTTTATTTGTTCTTCTTGTTAAACTGCATTTTTTAAATATAAGTGACCATCTTATTCTCAGCTGCTTGCAAGTAATTTGGAAAATTCTTCACTTTTTAACACTCCCTAAAGTAAGCCTTTGTGTAAATTGCAGGGTTTTGTTCCTACTTTTTGTAAGGCTGGATTTTGTTTTTAATTCTTTTTCTTCATGTGGCTTCTGTATATGAGATGGAACAATAAAATAATGAAACTTACTCGATAAGCAATCCATGAAAACAGGTCCTAATAACTTCCACAGTATCATGGACATGGATAACAGTGTGGTGATTGCTGTGGGGAGGGGGTATAAAGGGACTAAATGGTGATGGAAAAATACAATAAAGATTAAATTAAAAAACGATAAAATAACTTGACAGATTAAAAAAATAAAGTATTAAGTTTCCTGAAAGCAAGGCCCGTCTATATTTAGTTTGTCTTCCAGATACATATAAAGAAAATATATTTGGTTTCCTCCAGGAAACAAAAATTCATATGCCTTCAGGAACTTGGCACGGAATGTGTGTGAATAGATTAGGTTATAAAGAAAAGGGAAGGATAGAGTCTAGAATTAAATACAGAATGTCTGCCTAGAAGATATTCTAGGCCTGGTCCACACTGAAAGGCTGTGTAGTAGAGTATTCAGGCAGGCAGACCCAGGACCTCGATTGCCCAGGTTCAAATCCCAGATCCATTACTCTATGGCACATGGCTGTACGACTTTGGATGAGTTTGGTTATCTCACAGGGTCTCAGTATTCTCGTCTATAAAATGCAGACACTTCAAAGTGTATTATGAGGATGAAATAAATGAATCCATATAAAATGGCCAGAACCGTTAACACTAAAATAAAGTGATCGGGACAATCCCTGACGCAGATGCTGAGCAGATGCTGCTGTTATTGTTGCTGTGGCAATGACGAGGACAGCGGTGGGGTGAGGGTGTATGGAACAGAGGGCTCAGCCTGAGCGCCCTGGGACCAGCCTGTGAGCACCAGGTCCTCTTCTTCCTCCCTGCCTGTGGCTGAACAAATTATAAAGTAAAACAGAGCCATTGGTGGGTGTCAAGATATCACTTTTGCTACTAATAAAGGATATGTTGGAGACCATGGCTTCATGCAAGAGCCAAATGGAGCCTGCTAAATGAACCCCAGAGCAAATTGGGTTCACACACAATCAGAGGCAACACCACCCTGGCGGCGAGAGGGGGGCAGGAGCCCCTTCGTTGTTTGGGAGAGCAGTGCCCCCTGCGGGCAGCTGGGTCCCTAAAGGAAGAGGCAGAGCTGAGCCAGATTGCGCAGATGGGCCCCCCAGTGTTGCCTGGGGCAGGGTGGGTAAAAGAGCACAGAGAAAGGCCAGGAATTACACCAGCTGAACTCCGTCCACATGGAAGGAGGGGTCATGCTCTCCCAACAACTCTGGCTCCCTGGGCTTGGCCTTGGCCTTGGCCTTGGCCCCTGGTCTAGCAGGGTGACCAATCCCTCTCTGCAGGCTTGGTTAGCATTGACTCTGGCTCTCTCAAGACTTTCCCAGGAACTAGGACAGCTCTCAATCAGCTGAGGGTAGTTGCCAGGGTATCTAGCAATGAAGAGTGGAGAGGGGGAGCCCCGGGGACCAGAGGCAGGATTGTGTCGCTGGATGACAGAGAGCTACAGTCCAGGCCTGAGTTGTCCAAGCTATGGACATGCCTTCAAGGAAGAAGAAATGTCCCCATGAGGATTTCAGGAAATAAAGGTTTTGCAACAGAAGAGACTAAAGTTAGACTTATAGCTGAACGTTAGTGATGGGCATGAGACATACCAGGTGAGAGGAGGATGAACATTCTGGGATGTGGAACAACAGGAGGGTTTACCTATCTCCTGTTTTGGTTACAGCAATTACCTGTGGACACCCAGGCAATCCAATCAATGGCCTCACTCAGGGCAACCAGTTTAACCTCAACGATGTGGTCAAGTTCATTTGCAACCCTGGATATGTGTCTGAGGGCGCCGCTAGGTCCCAGTGCCTGGCCAACGGGCAGTGGAGCGACACGCTGCCCACCTGCAGAAGTGAGTCACCCTTCTTCTCCCCCTCCCCTCCCCAGCACCTCTACCATCTGTGGCCCAGTAACCCATGAGCAGAAGCCGTAGATTCAATCCTGGAGTTATTTCGACTCAGACAGGGAAGACTTGAGACAGAGAAGGGTCGTAAATGGGGACTTCCTAGACACAGCCATGTAAAATTTCATCACCGTTACATCAAAAAAAGCAAATGAAGTTTCATACATCAAAATAGAAGTCAAAAGTAATACTTTTGTTTACGTTTCATAGACCAATTATTCATCATATACAGCCCCATTCTTGACGAAAGAAAAAAAGCAGAAGTGTTCAAATGAAAAATAAACAGCAAATAGGGGTTGGGTTGAAGGGACAGAGGGAAGAGAAGAAACCAAGGACTCGAGAGGCAGATTCTGCATGGAGGACATTCCAGCCCCATCTGGACTCTTTGGGAAATAGCTGCTGAAAGTTTTGGAGGTCTGCTCACGGCAGTAAAGGGCAAGCGGAGCTGTCTGCCTCTCACCAAGAAAGGCCAGGTCGGCTCAGTGACGTTGAAGTGGAGAGGCAGAGGGGGCTGCACACGGGAGAGCCCGGCCCTGGCCCGGAGGCTGATCAGTTCTTCAGGGTAACGAGGGCTGAGATTCCCGGGGACGGTGGCTCCTCCCCGTAGCGTTCGTGGGGCGTGGTGATTGGCTGTGCGATACGTCACAGCTCATTTATTACTGACGTTGAAGGACCAAAATTTTCCAATGATTCTTAAAAAAATAAATTAAGTCACATTCACCACTAATCCTCAAATCGCATCCCTCTCTTAACATTTCAGAGGTGCCGTTTTGAGTGAGAGGGTCCCACAGAACGCAGGGAAGATTGCCAGGACCTTGCTCTGTGCCTTCCTCCCGGTCATCCACATGGGCAGGCGGAGTTGAGAACTGCTGCTTTGGGGGGTTATCCCATGTTCCCTTCTCCCCGAGAACTGCACTTTGTCTCCCAACACAAGATGCAAATTCTCCCATGCCTTCAGCTATACCCCCTCCTGCCCACAGCCACCAGCCTGGAAATCAGAGGGCAGGGGTAAAATCCTTAGAAACCATGGCCTCCGGTCCCCCCTCTAGTCCATTCTCCACCCTGGCAGAGTGATCTGTTTAAAATGCAAACCTGATCAAGTCACTCCCTGTTCCAACCGCCTTCCCAGACTTCCCCCTGCTCTTGGGAGAAAGTACTCCCCTGGTGTACAGGGCCCCCAGGGACCCGGTCCAGCCTCATTCTCCTTCACCTCATCTGCCTCGCTCTCCGCTGGGTTCCAGCCACACTGAACCTCTTCCATTTCCCACACATGCCCTGCACCCATGCACCCATGGGGCACTCCCAAACAGCTTCCTCAAACCAGGTCTTCCTCCCCAGTCCCCGCTCACCACTCCCTCTCTGTCAACAGGAGCCGGTTGAGATGTTGCTTTCTCCTGGGAATCCTTTCCTGCTCCCCCCTCTGCACTGGGCTTTCCTGCTGGTCCACTCCCTGCTCTGATGCTCTGCTCTGTGCTTCCAGAACATTCTCTGCGGCCCCTATCAGAGCACTTATCAAACAGCACAATTGCTTGTTTGTTCTTCTTTCTAGACCAGCAATTCTCCACGGGGGATGAACTGATTGTCCCCATCCCCCTGCCCCAGCAGGGGACAGATGTCTAGAGACATTCTGGATTGTCACACTGGAGGATTTTGTTGGCATCTGCTGGGTGGAGGCCGGGGATCCTGTTAAACATCCCACAGGACCCCCCCACCCCACCCCAGTAACAAAGACTTACCAGCCCAAATGTCCACAGTGCTGAGGTGGAGGAACTCAAGGTTGTAAATTCTGTGGCATCCTCACTGCCCAGCACCTGGCCTGGCACTCGGTTTACCACAGTAAATACCATGAATGAATACATTCCACACACTTGTTCTGAGACGCCAGCCTCTCTGAGCCTCAGAGACACACATCAAAGTAAAAATACCGTATACTTTAAAAGCTTGTCAAAACTTTAAAATACCTGCCCTGATGCCTGAAATTCAGGCAAGAAAATGAATGTGAAAGTGTTTTGAAAGCAAAACATTCATGAGTTATGGATGATATTGTCATTATTCTAAAACTGTGCTCTGATTTTGAGTTAAGCTGCTTGGGAAACACTAGAACATTTAAAAGTCAAATGTAGCCCCCAGGACATTAATCTCTCCCTGGAATACTCATAAAAGTGATTAAAAGCATTTCTAGCAGAGGCCAGCCCCTGTTCACATCGGCTCTGATGCACGGGCCTTACAGCTGACGAGCTCTGCTGCAGGAGACTCAGGTGCCGGGATCAGCCACACGGATCCAGGCAGCCACGCCCGCATGGGACTCGGGTGTGCAAACATCCCAGTCCTGGCTGACCCCAAGTACGGCAGACACGTGTGCAAGGGAGCACTGAGGAGGGGGAGGTAACCAGTCAGAGAGGAGGCGGCAAGGGTTCTCGAAGGGGGTCATGTGTTGCTGGGCATGCAAGAATGAGTTCCTTAACCAGGGGATGAAGGGGCGAGGAGAAGAACCAGCCTCAGAACCAGCTCACCCTCCCGGGCAGGATCTGCTCCGCGTTGCCTGTTTGGGTCTGGAAACGTTGCTGTACTGGGATCCCGTGCCTGTTTGGGCTTCTGAGTTCTCATTTAAAAGGATGCGAGGGTGCGTGCGATTAGTCTGCATCTAACTGTCCCGTTCCATTGCAGTCATCAACTGCACAGACCCCGGGCACCAAGAGAACAGCGTTCGTCAGGTCCATGCCAGCGGCCCGCACCGGTTCAGCTACGGCACCATGGTGTCTTACCAATGCAGCCACGGCTTCTACCTCCTGGGCACCCCGGTGCTCAGCTGCCAGGGTGATGGCACGTGGGACCGTCCCCACCCCCAGTGCCTCTGTAAGTAGATGTCGTCTGGTCCAGATGATCACCTGTGCAGGCTGACGGGATGGTTCAGGTTGGAGGACTGTCCTGTGAATGTGTGGCTTCACAATGGTGGCCGCTGTTGGGTTATTGCCACACCACTTCCCATGCTCCCTTTCTTCCTGGCGGGAGGCCCGGTCCCTTGCTGCTACTGCCACCAGCCTCTTCAGCCTTTGCGGTTCTCTTTCTCTACAACTGGCCACCTGGTGGAACGCTGTCTCCCATTGTCCCCCTTCCTTGCTTTTCCGGAAAGGCACCACAGTCCTTCCCTTGAAGGCCTGGAGCAGGAATGCCACGGACTCTCAAGGCAGGCCAACCTGGAGCCGAGGCCTAGCTTTGCCATGCAACAGGCTGTGTGGTTTGAGAGAAGCCCGTTGACCTCTCAGAGCCTCCGTGTCCTCAGCTAGAAAAGTGACGCTGATCCCCTATTCTGTAGGGTTACTAGAGGATTAAACTAAAAAAACCCATGAAAGTGCCCAGTATAGTATCTAGCACTTGATAAACAATAACTGCTTTAACTATTATTAGGAAAAAGGATGGGGGCAGCATGTTTGAAACCACGGAGGAAGGGGAAGTGGTCAGAATCTTGCCATCTGGTTATAGCCTCGTACATCCTTATGAGGAGAAGCCCCTCGGTGCCCTGCTCTTCCCTCTAGTTCCTGAAGTTGAACCCTGTGAGTCCCTCTGTCCCCAGTCTTCCCGGTGGTGGAGGTAAAGATGCATCCCAGGGGGTCGGTGGGCAGTGCGCTGCAGCCCTCCGTCAGCCCACTCGGCTGTGTTGGATCCCCCAGCCGCCGCCCCCGTCTGCAGGACTCCACCTCCTCGGGCCCTGGTGCCTCTAGGTGTGAGAAGAGACCCGGCAGCTCCTCCCTGCCCAACATTCTCTTGTTTGAGGACCCCAACCTGGCCATCCAGCCCCTTCCGTGACTGATACATTCGACTGACAAATTTGGGGGCGGTTGGGAATGGGCTGCCACCTGCTTTACAGGGGTGCCAGCTGAGGTTCAGAGCACATGGTGGTTTCAGATTAATCTTCCGGTAAAAGGAAGCTTTTATCATATTAAAATTACTCATCCATATGAATTTGTGGCCCAAAGCTTGTTCTACCAGATGTTAATATTGATACTGAAATACTTAATTAATATATAGTTACACTAATACAATGAATGACCAGCTTCTTCTGGAAGATTGAATCCGTTTGCATTTTTCCTTCTTCAGTGAAGGATAATCCACATGCCATAAAATTCACTCTTTCCAAGTCTATAATCGAATGATCTCGGCGTGGTCACGAAGGGGCGCAGTCTCACCACGATCTGGTTCCAGGGCACGTTCCTGCCGTGCAGGGAACCCTCTGAGTCGTCACTCCCCGCCCTCCAGCCCCACCGCTCTGTCCACCGGCCGTCCTTCATCCGCTCTCTGTCCGTGAGCATGCCCATCCTGGACATTGCGTGCAAGTGGAGTGTTACCTGCGGCCTTCTGGGACCGGCTTCCTTTACTTAGTTTAAGGTTTTCAAAGTGCATTCATGTTGCAGCACTTACCAACCCTTCGTTCCTTTTCATGGCCAAATCCTGTCCGCTGTGTAGGTGCCTCACATTCTGTTTATCCATCCCTCAGCTGGTAGACATCTGAGCTGTTTCCACTTCCTGGCTGTTATGATTAACGCTGCTCTGAACGTTTATGTCCAAGTTTCTGTGTGAACGTATGTTGTCGGTTTTCTTGGGTGTGTGCCTAGGAGTGGAATTGCTGGGTCACACGGGAACTTTATTTTTAATGTTTGGAAGATAACTGTTCTCCAAAGTGTCTGTGCCATTTTACATTCTTACCAGCAGCATATGAGGGTTCCAGTGTCTCCACATTCTCCCTTATACCTTGTTCATCTTTCTCATTATAGCCGTTCTAGTGGGTGAAGTGGTATCTCAGTGTGGTTTGGGCTTCCATTTGACTTCCATTCCTGATGACTTAGGATGTTGAGCATCTTCTTGAGTGCTTACTGGCCATTAGTATCTCTTCTTTAGAGAAATGTCTATTCAAGTCCTTTGCCCATTTTTTGAGTTGTTTGTCTTTGTATTGTTGAGTTTTAACAGTTCTTTATATATTCTGGATACTGTACTCCTACTTGCAGATACATGATTTACTAACATTTTCTCCCATTTTATGGATCATCTTTTCACTTTCTGAATAATGTCCTTTGATCCATAAAAGTTTTTTTTATTTTTAATGAAACCCAATTTATTTACTTCTTTTTTTGTTGTTTGTGCTTTTGGTGGAATATTTAAGAAACCATTCCCTAATCCGATGCCACCAAGATCACCTCCACTATGAACAGGCATAGTTTTACTTATTCCTCTAAACTGGATACTGTTACATCTTTCTCTTACCTAATTGCCTGGCTGGAACTTCAGTACACTGTTGAGTAGAACTGGCAAGAACAGACATTCTTGTCACGTACCTGGTCTTGGGGAGAAAGCTTTCAGTCTTTAATCATTAGGTATGATGTCAGCTGTGAGTTTGTCGTAGGTTCCCCGATCGCCTTGAGGGAAGTTCCCTTCTATTCCTAGCCTGTTAAACATTTTCATCACAAAAAGGTGATGGGTTTTTGTCAAATGATCTGACTCTATTGGGATTATCGTCTGGGGATTTTTTCCCCCTCATTCCATTAATATGGTGTATTATGCTGATTGATTTTTCATATGTTGAACTACTCTTGTATTCCTGGAACAAATCACACTTGGTCACGGTGTATAATCCTTTTATCACGCTGCTGGATTTGGTTTGCTAGCATTTCACTGAGGATTTTTACGATGTTCATGAAGGATATTGGTCTGTAGTTTTCCTTCCCTGTGATGTCTTTGGCTTTTGTTTCAGGGTTATTCAGACATTGTAGGATGAGTTTGAAAGTGTTCTCTCTTCTGGTTTTGGGAATAGTTTGAGAAAAATGGGTTATTTCTTCTTTAGAATGTTGGCAGAATTCAGCAGTGAAGTCAGCTGGTCCTCTGCTTTTCTTTGATAAAAGTCTTTGATTATTGATCAATTCTATTTATTCGCTATAATTCTATTTAGATATTTCATTTCTTCTTGAGTCAATTTTGGTAGTTTGTGTGTTTCTAGGAATTTTTGGCCATTTCATCTTGGTTATTTATTTGTTGGCATACAATTGTTCATGTTCATAGTATTCTCCGTAATTCTTTTTATTTCTCCAACGTTTGCTGGTAGTAATATTACCACTTTTATTCCCAATTTTAGTAATTTTAATTTTTTTCTTTCTCTCATCAAACTTGCAACACGTTTGTCAATTTTGTCAATCTTTTCAAAGAACAAACTTTTGGTTTTATTTTGTCTATTGCTTTCTACTTTCTATTTCACTTATCTCTTTATCATTATTATTATTCCCTTTCTTCTGTTTGCTTTGGGTTTAGTTTGCTCCTCTTCTTCCAATTTCTTAAGGAGGAATGTTAGGTTTTGGATTTGAGATCTTTTTAATGTAGGCATTTACAGCTATAAGTTTTTTTCAGAACACTGCTTTCTCTGCATCTCACAAGTGCTGGTATGTTATGTCTTCATTTTTTACCTCAAAGTATTTTCTAATTTCTCTTTTGATCTCTTCTTTAACCTCTTGGTTATTTAGGAGTTTGTTGTTTAATTTTTATATATTTGTGAATTTTCCAAATTTCCTTCTGTTACTGATTTCTAATTTATTGTACTGTAGTTGGAGAATATACTCTGTATGATTTCAATCTTCTCGAATTTTATGGTGACTTATTTTATGGCCTAACATGTGGTCTATCCTAGAGGATGTTCCACGTGCACTTGAGAAAAGTGTGAATTCTGCTGCTCCTGAGCAGAGCGTTCTCTAGCTGACTGTTAGGTCTAGCTGGCTTATTGTCTTGTTCATCATATTTCCCTGTTGATTTTCCGTCTGGATGTTCTATCCATCATTTAAAGTGAGGTGTTGCAATCTCATACTACAATTGTTGATTTGTCTATTTCTCCTTTCAATTCTGTTGCCTTTTTGCTCCATGTGGTTGGTGGATCTATTGTTAGGTGCATATATGTTTATAGTTGTTATATCTTCTTAATGGATTGATCCTTTTACCTTTATAAAATGTCCTTCTTCTGTCTTGTAACAATTTTTTGTCTTAAAGTTTATCTTGTCTGATATTAGGATAGCCATCCAGCTCTTTTTGGGGTTATCCTATGCATAGCGTATCTTTTCCATGTTTTACTTTCAATCCATTCGGGTCTTTGAGTCTAAGGCGTGTCTCTTTCAGACAGTATATAATTGGATCATATTTTTATTCATTTTTCTAATATCTGGATTTTATGTGTTTAATTCTCATTTAATGTAATCACTGATAAGAAAGCACGTGGAAACAGGGATCATGTAGAGAACAATCACAATGTCTCAGTTAACAGTAAGAGCCAAGTCATTGCAGAAGTGAGTCAATTATATTGCTTTAAGGGTGAGTTCCCTTGGAATCAACCTACCCGGTGGGAAGAGCTAATTCTACTATTGACTAGGTCTGTGATCTTGGGGAAGTTACTTTTCCTCACCATGCCTCATTTTCCTCCTCAGCAAGATGGAGATGAAAATGGTGCCTACTTGACAGGGTTATCTTAGGAAATAAACAATGTAATGCTTGAAACTCACTCTGTCAGTTACCTATTGCTGTATAACAAGCCATCTCAAAACTTAGTGGCTTAAAATAGCAACTGCTTTCATTTGCTCGCAATTAGGTCAGGAATTCAGGTAGGACTTAGCAGGTATATTAGTTGGCTACACCAGAGAAACAGAATCAATAACACATCTATACATAAAATAAGGAATTGGATCATACAGTTATGCAGTCTTAGAAGTCCCAAGAACTGCATTTGGCTAGCTGGAGACCTAGGAGAGCAGATGGCATAGCTTCAGTCCGGCTCATAAGCCTGAAAAGCAGGAGAGTCAATAGTGTAAGTTCCAATCCAAGCCCTAGTCCAAGAGCAGAAGAAAACTGATGTTGCAACTCAAAGACAGACCAGCAGAGAGAGAGAAATCTGTCTTACTCAGCCTTCTGTTCTATTTGGTCCTTCAAGAGATGGGATAAGGCTCACCCACACTGTGGGGAGCGACCTTCTTTACTCAGTCTACCTATTCAAATGTTAATCTCATTAAGAACCATACTGACAGAATAGTGTTTGACCAGCTATCCGGGCATCCTTCTGGCCCAGTCAAGTTGACACATAAAATAAGCATCACAGCAGGGATAGCCCATCTGTGCCACATGCAGCTCAGCTAGGACTGGAAGAGCCAGGATGGCCTCACCTACATGCCTGAGCCCTTGGGACCACCTGTTCTCCTCCATGTGGCCTCTCTCTTTGTGACCACTCTGGCAGGACAGCCTGGTCATGTTTACTTGGAGGCTGAGTTCCTGAAGCAAAAGAGGAAGTTATGAGATTTTTGAAGGCTAGAGCTCAGAATTCCCAAAACCTCATTCCACCAGTCTGTTCATCCAAAAAGTCATAAGACCACCCCAGATTAAGGGGAGGGGAAATAGTTGACTCCACCTCCTAGAATGGGAAGAATGGCATACACGTACAGGGAAGGGAATGACTGTGGGGACCATCTGTGCAGATAGTGTACCACAGTCAGCCCTTTGGAGACCACAGTTCATATTCTTCCACATGCAGCATACAACCCCTCACCATCAAGACCTCCAAAATCATATTCATTTCATTGTAGTAATCTATTGTGTGACACGTCACCCCAAAGTGTAGTGGCTTAATGTAGCCGCCATTTTCTTGCTTATAATTGGCAGGGTTTAGTGAAGACACTGCATCTCTACTTCTCCTGTAGTTGGCTGCTGTGACTTGACTGGGGCTAGACGACCCAAGATGGTTGCACTCATGTCAGGGAACTTGGTTCTGGCTGTCAGCTGGGGGCATTGTGGTTGCTCTCCACATGGTCCTTGCCTCCATGTGATTTCTTACCATTCCGTCATCCAAGCCAGACTTCCTTACAAGGTGGCAACAATATTCCAAGAAAATGAAGGCAGAAGCCACCAGACCTCTTAGGCCACAGCTAGTCACTTTCACCACATTCCAGTGGTCAAAGCAAGTTGCAAGGCCAGTTCAGATTCAAAGAAGAAGGGAAACAGACTCCATGCCTTGACAGGAAGAAGTGTTAACAGTAGTCTCTGCAGATAATCTACTACCAGCACTTACATTAAGGCCACAGTGAAAAGTGGAGATACTCAGGACCTATTCATGCCATTCCTGTGCCTGGCCCAAATTTCATCATCAGGACAGATTTCATCCCTTTGGTCACCTCTCCTGGTCAACGTCCATACCACGTCCTATCTTCTTTCTGGGTAGAAGCAATGACTACAAGTGTCTCTTACCACACCGCAAGGTTTAATCCATCCAAGTGATTGTCATCTCTTCTCCAACTGCAGTACCCCCCTGATTCTTGCCCCACTCTGGAATGTTCTCCATGCGGTATCCAGAATGTTCTTGTTAAAGTGTATATCAGATCATATCACTCTGGTAGCATCCCTTCGCGCTTATAATAAAATCCAAATTCTGTGCCATCCCCTGGCTCCTAGCAACCTCTCCACCCTTGTCTTCTTTCATCCTTTCCTTGCCCTTTCTATTCCAGCAGCCCTGACCTTCTTGCTGTTCCTCAAACACACCGAGTTCGTTCTTGCCTCTGAGCCTTTGTGCTTGATGTTCCTTCCCTCAGAATGCTCTTCACCCAGACCTTACGTGGCTGGTGTCATCATATCACTCGAATCACTGCTCAGGTGTCACCTCCAAAGAGAGTTCATCCCTGACCACCCTGCTCAAAAATACCCCACCCCCGACACCCTTTTCCTGACACAGCTTTATTTTTCTTCATAGCACTGCCGAGAATTACCTATTTATTTTGTTATGTATGGTCTCTCTTCCCCACTAGAATATGAGCTCCACAAAAGCATGGACTCTATTCTCCCAAACACATAGAACAGTGCCTGGCACCCGGTAGGCACTCAATAAATATGTGTTGAGTAAATGAAGGAGCCTGAGGTCAACCTGTGGCAAGAACAATGGGAAGGCAAAGTGCAGTGACCTTGACAGCATCACCCTGCCCTAGCCTGTGCACTTCATCTTTAATCTTATCGCTGGTTTTCACAGTTACACTCTGGTGATTCAGGAAATGGAACTTACAGACTTAAGGTGCCAAGCTGAGGACAATGGATGTGGGCCACTGTAAGGTGCAGCTGGGAAAGGACTGTAACTGGCCCTCATTCTGGAACCTGTGGCCTGTGCAGACAGTCCTAGAATCACCTAGAATCACGATTGCCCATTTTGTCTTACATACACTACACGTACCACCTTTGGGCCAGAGATGCCTTGGGTATGTCCCACAGCCGTGAGGAAATTGGTAGAGGAGACCACAAGAGGCAAGAAAGAAAAGAAGCAAAGGGGATTGCATAGCTGCTACCTGCTGAGCAATCTCACACATATTATCTCTGCACCTCTTAAAACAAAGGTGTCGCTCTTCATTTTACTGATATGGAAACTGTACAGGGAGATGGGTAGGCACTGTCTGCTGATGTCAGGGTAGAGGGGGGCACCAGGAGGAAGTGTGCTCCAACAGACACCCAGGGTTTCTCTTCCTCGCTGCCTGTCACCACAAAAAGCCTAGTATGTGTCCTGTGATGACAATCTCTCCTGGGGCAGAAGCACTAAGATGTTTGCTCTTCCCCACAGTGGTGTCCTGTGGCCATCCTGGCTCCCCGCCCCATGCCCAGATGTCCGGGGACAACTATACTGTGGGAGCGGTCGTGCGTTACAGCTGCACTGGCAAGCGGACTCTGGTGGGAAACGCCACCCGCATGTGCGGGCTGGACGGGCACTGGACAGGCTCCCTGCCCCACTGCTCAGGTATGGGGCCTGGCGTGGGGGAGGGGTCCCAAGGGACGCTTGACTAGTGGGAGGTGGACGAGCTCCCAGGATGTGAGTGTGATGGAAGGACAGGAGGAAAACAGACCTTTTCAACCCTCATCTCATCCCTAATAGGCAGAGAGAGCCCAGGCGTCAGAGGTCCCAGCTGGACTTCCGCCCACGGTGGCCTGAGCTCAGCTCCATGCCCTTAGTCAGTTCTGGCCAAGTTCTTGCAGCCAAGAGACTGCAAACTAGGTACAATACAGCTATCCTTGCAGTTTGAAATTCCCAGATGATCCTGTCACCCAAAGTCTAGGGCATTTTCCGAATATGGAACCAGATATTAGTTAGGTCTCCCCAAAAAGGAGAAATTCTCAAAGCACCAGCCACTGTTTCAAAGGGCTGTTGGCTACCCTAGACAATCCCAGTCACATCATTCTATTACCTTCCAGGACTTTGGCCTCTCACCTCTAGAAGTCTCATTAATCACCCAGTTCATGACCTTGGCAGGACTAGGTATGAGCCATGGGGACTCCTTTACCCTGGACTAGAGGAAGGCCAAGTCTCGGGGTCCCTCCCGAACTTCATTCTGCTTGGACTTCTGGTGGCAGTGACTTGGGGAGAATGGCATGGGGAGGACAAGGGTCAGATATGTTGAGGCCCCCTGAGTTGTCCACAGAACACGTTCCAGGAGGAGGAAGAGCCATTGCAAAGAGGAAAGGCACATGCTTCCCATCCAGCGCCCTTCCAAGCCAGCATCTGCCCCCATCTCTTCTGTGAATGATATGTTTGCATAAAGCTTCTCCCTGTGGAAACTCCTCTAGCACATTGGGCTAAGGGTGCTCTTCAAGTCTGATCTATTTGGGGGGTCTTTGTTCTCCATGGAAAAGGGAAGTGCAGGGTAGAGGAGACAGAAACCAGACAGAAAGCTCTGAGCATCCCCTCCCCATTAGCATGTGTAACACACACACACACACACACACAGAGCCATTCTCCCAGCCCACGCACAGAACCCAAGTCTTTTCACCTAAACTCTGATCTCTCCCCTTTGGGATTATGTTAGCAGAGGCTGAAAAATGACCTGTTGGAAATACTACAGAAACAATTCTTGGCTGGAGTTGAAAACTAAACTAGAAAACCTCTAAACCTTGTTCAACCCTGAGATGTCCTAATTTTGTGACTTCCTAAGTACTGATCCTGTGTGCGGAAGAAGGGCCTCTTCCTTGGCCATGTCAAAGTTAACAGGGGAGACTCAGAAACAAGCGGACACCTTGGGAGCATGAAATAGTAAGGAGCAAGGACAGACCCTTCAGAGGACAGGGCCCCCACACTGGGGGGTATCTGCATTCAGCTGTTTGAGTTCTGATCCTGAATGTTCTGAGGCAGTTAGCAGTCTCATTTCTCCTATGTACCCATGAAGGATGACAGACACTCAGGAGACCAGAGTGCTATGGGCAAAGCTTTCCTGGAGACCTCCAAGGACAGGATTAGGAGGGATTCTGTAAATGCCAAGGCTGAGGAATGCATGCCTTAGATAAGAAAATAAGGGGTGAGAATAGGAGATTAGGAAGCAATGCAAGGTGTGGGGTGCGCTAGAGAGCAGAACGCAACGCCTCCCTTCCTGAAACTTGCAGATGGCATCTTTTGCAGCAGCATCTCTTGCCAGACCTAAGAAATACACAGTCGAGAGTTCCGAGGCAAATTTTTGAACCTCATTCTATACAATCAGTGCATAACAATGCACTGATGATGCATAACAGCAAGTGCTGAGTCCTTGAGTCATAAATCCCCAGGACATCAAGGACGTGCAAAGATTTCTGGCACTGGGACGTACTTTGGGAAGTTCATCGCTGGCCTCTGCAGTGCTGTCATCTTGTGGATATACCTCTTCGGTGAAAGAGTCAACTGTTACCATCTGCCCCCATGATACATACAGTATTCTGTCCCACACTCCCTATGTCATTGACACGGAAGCTCCAAACACTGCAGTGGGGACCATTCCATCAAATGAGCCCCCAGGACTGGAGAGCTGCGCCTTCAGCCTATCGCGCAACAGCGCCAGCTCCAGCCGAGGTCAGCTGGCCAGTGCCGGGGTTCGAAGACTCGCCATCGGGGCTGCCTTCCAGGGGACACACTGCTGCCTGTTGCATGAGCTACATCCTAGAAAACTTCAAAAGATAAGAAAACCTGGCCAAATGTGATGGGCTCTCTTTTTTCAAGTGTTTGACTTGAAGATTGAATGAATCCCCCTCCTTTGGTCGGGGGCAGAATGAAGAACATGGTATTCCCGTAGTCTGAGACAAAAAATGGAAAAGGACATAATTCCAAAATTGAGAGGAAGAGACAAAAATGGTACATGGTGGGTTATACATGACTTAAACATTTCTTTACAAAGGAAACGTGGCCACTCAGATGTTACCATTTGATGCCCACACTTGTGGGTTCATGAGGAAGTACGTTCCACAGCAGGTAGAAATTTGACCTTCTCGTGCAGTTGCCATTTATCCCTTCCTTTCCCTCTTCCTTCCTCGCGCTAACCATGGCCTGTTCTGATCCAGGGTGCCTCTTACACATCTCTGTAGCACGCGGTGTGTTGGCTCCCACAGGCACACAGTCTTATGGCTTTGTCTCCTATTCTCTGTCCTCCTCCACTTCTTGGGTAGGTTTTCATACTATCAGAAGCCAGATAAATGCAGGAATGTAGCAGGATGCAAAGACAGAATGAGCTGAGAGGGTCTGAGACATTTAATCCAGAGCCCACCTGTACTGCGTAATTTGTGAACAGGAAATCCTCAGTTGAAGGATCGGGATTCAAGCTGGACTGTTGAGAAGCTATGTTATGGAGTTTGGACTTTATCCTGTAGGCAATGGGAAGCCAGCTGGTAGAGATGTTTTAGAGAAAAGAAACAGCCAGATGATGGGTGGTTGTTCCTGGTGAAGAGTTGAGGATACGTGGAAGATGCATTAGAGAGCGAATTTTAGAGGAAGAGACATCAGTAAATGAATGTATAAAAAATGTACATTTACGCAATGGAATGCTACACAGCAGAAAGAAAGAAGGAGCTCCTACCCTTCGCTACAGCATGGATGGAACTGGAGAGCCTTATGCTAAGTGAAATAAGCCAGGCAGTGAAAGACAAATACCATATGATCTCACCTTTAAGTGGAACCTAATCAATAAAGCAAACAAGTGAACATAATAGAACCAAGGACATGGAAATAAAGAACAAACTGACAGTGACCAGAGGGGAGGGGGTGGGCAGTAATGAGGGAAAGAAGGGGAAGGGTCAAGTCTAGGAACACTTACAAAGGACCCATGGACAAGGACAATACGGGGGAGGACTGAATGTGGGAGATGGGGGTGAGCAGGGCAGGGGAGAGCAATGGGGGAAAATGGGGACAACTATAATTAAGCAACAATAAAAACTGTTTTTAAAAGAGGAAGAGACATTCGTTAGAAGGCTCTTGCAGTAGTTCAGGCAAGAAAATGCTGAGAGTCTGAACTAAGACAGTGGAACTAGGAATTCTGGAACCAGCCGATATCGGTGGAAAAGAGGTTGAAGGGAGGAGGAGGAGAGGAGGCCAGCTTGGACCACTGACCCTCCACGCTGGCACAGGCCAAGGAGCCTTCCCTCTGCCTCCTTTCTTCCCTTGCTGTGTGGTCTCCAGGGGTTCACTCACGACCTCAGACCTTTCCGTTCTTTGACCACTGAGCAGTAAGGCAGAAGCCTGCTCAGGTAACTTGGGCTGGACACAGTCCATTTTCTCCCCCTTCATTTGTGGGGCCCACTGCCTCCCCTTAATCATGGCCTAATAGCTTTCTCTCCCAGTCCTCCCCTCCCTTTTCTTCCATGCTACAAACAACAGCATGTGTTGGGTTCTGGTCCTTAGGCACCAGCGTGGGACTCTGCGGTGACCCTGGGATCCCGGCGCACGGCATCCGTTTGGGGGATAGCTTTGCCGCAGGAAGTCTGATGCGCTTCAGCTGCGAAGCGGGCTACGCGCTCCGCGGATCCTCAGAGCGGACCTGTCAGGCTGACGGCTCATGGAGCGGGACACAGCCTGAGTGTGGAGGTAATGTATGTGACCTTCTGCTTTTCCCCTCTGCCCGCCCTTGTGTTCCCACTGCCAGCACCTGCTCTCACACCCACAGAGGAAACCCACAGCCCTGTTTGAACCCTTGGCCTTGTGGACAGTGGACACCAACAGATAGTTCACGTCCATTCTCACTTGTAGTCCAAAGACGAACCTTTTCCACCCTCACCTAAGAAGGGGGGAACCAGAATACCCTAAGTTTAGCCCATTTACTCACTTATTTCCTGTATAGTCTCATTGAACAACTGTGTGTCACATACTGTCATATGTGCTAGGGACACGAGGTGGCCAAGACAGATGCACGTTGTCCTCCTGGAGCTTACAGTTGAAGGGAAGAGACCATGTGAAACAAGCATGCCAAGTGCCAAAAGAAATAGAAATCCAAATTCTAACCCTCCAAAAGTAATATAAACTCTTACTGTTGTTTCCTGAGGCAGCCCTGGTGGGACCAATTATATTTCTCCACAGGCTCCTAAATTTCTGGAAAAACTCGTTCTTAAAGCCTCTCTCTCCTCCCAGAGTCCGGCTGCTTGCAGCTGCTCCCCCAGCCCCAGTGTGTGTAAAACACAGCCCACACGGCACTCTCCTGGTTAGGAAGCAGTTTAACTGCGGAAAGCAAGGTTGACTGAGAAGTGGCTGAAAGAGGAAGGATATGACGTGAAACCATCTAGGCTGGAGGCATGGGATGGCACAGGGAGTTACATAACTGCCAGGTAGCACCCAGGGCTCGCTCAAGCTAAGAGGCCGTTAATTTAAAGTGAGTGTAGTCGGCATCAGTCTGGGTTCTTGCTCAACGACGTGTTGCTACACAGGTGCAGGCGCAGCGTAGGTGAAGCATTAGGTGTAGGGTTAGGGTTTTATTGGGCAACTAAGACGTCAGCGGCAGTGGTGAGGAAGATGAGGGTATATGCAAAGCGGTGGTTATGATTGATCTTGGCATCTAAGCTGAGTAAGAGGGAGCATGTTTGTGAGCGGAATAAGAGGCAGTGAAAAATAGTAGGATCCATGGACTATACGTCCAATAGGACCAAGGAATCACCGGAGAATGAATCCCAGAGGCAGTGAGCTGAAGGGATTAGAGACGGTGGTTGGAGAACAGGCTGTTTGAAGCCGGGATTCTGCAGAGCACAGGGAGGAGTTCTGGCCGAGGTCAGAGGACATGAGGCAGACGGAGCCGGCGCCCTCCCACTTGTCTGCCCGGAGCCCTGCCTTTCTGGGGTACAGAGTTGGTCCCTATGGGATTTTTTTAGACATGGTAAGAAAGGTTTGTGCTAGTCAGAGAGTGTACTGTTAAGGAGAGAATTTAGCGTGTTCTCAAATACCCACTGTGACCCAGGTCCCCTTCCGTGCCATTCAGATCCCAGGATGGAGCTAGGCAACATGCCAGGAGTACTCAGGGTGCAGGAAGGTAGTGGCTAAGAGACAGTAGCAGTGGATGTCGAGTGAGCGTCCACTCGGCCGTAGGGCACACAGCTCTCTGTGCCTTCCCCTGGCGGGCTTCCCCCCGCCCTTCAAGGCCCCGCACCCATTCTGATCTCCCGCCCCCACACGACGTGCCCTTACTGGTGCTTTTCTTTATAGCACTTACTGTATCACATTTTCATTCACCTGTTTACAGGTAGTTCCTTAAGATATACTGAGCTCCTTAGGGCACAGGACATAACTTGCTCATCGCCACATTCCTGGCCACAGGCAGCACAAACGCTCGTTGAATAAATGGATGGCAGGGCCTATCTGGTGGGCTAACTGTAGAGGAATCAGCTCGTAGATTTGACTTTGGGGCCACATAAATGTTGTACGTACTTACAAAATAAAATTAAATCAAAGATTAGAAACAAGTAACCTCTAAACATCAAAATCAAAGTGGAAACTAATGAATTTAACTATGTATCAAGTTGGTGAGTTAATAACCCAGAGAATTATTTCAACCAACTTGAAAAAATGAAACCTGGCTATGGTGTATATATATAGCTCCATCCCACGGACAAAGGGAACTACAGTGAAATCTTAAACAGTTTGTAGCAATCATATTGTTAAGGAATAATGTTGGTATTACAATTCTGAAACTATTATATATATAATACCATAATATATATGGATAAAACAAATTAAAATTCTTTATTGTCATTAAGAATCATAATTTTCAGCACAAAAGAGATACAATATAAAAATTTTAAAGTTAAGGAAAACTCTTAATCCTAAATGTGGATTGGTAATAATCAGCGTAAACTCTTAGTGTATTTTCAGTTTGAAAAGTTATTTTCCCAGCTGTGTCCACCCTCAAAGTCTAGAATCAATGAGCACCCTTAGCGCCAAGACTGTGGTTTCTAAATCCATTCTCCACTGAGAGCAACCAGAGCTCTTTGGAGAAATGGCGAGTTCCAGGGTGGGGGCAGAAAATATAAAGATGAACCTGGAACATCTTGTCACTCCAGCAAGTGAACCAAAGACAAGCGGGGCCATGAAAGGCCCCACTAACCAAAGACGGGATAATTTGAGCATCAATAAGAATAATAGTGGCCATGGATGGCAGCATAGTAAGTAAGTTTAAATTCATGAGTTCAAATGACCATAGGTCACCTTTAGAGTTTGCTAGGGAACCAACTTCTTGTTCTGATGTCTGATTTAAAAAAATAATCAAGCATTATCCAGCCTTCTTGCATGAATTACATTTCAGGGTAAGCAAATATTTGGTGATGGGCATGTTCTTTGTTTTAAAATTCTATTGAACACAGAGCGACAGGATTCGAGTATCACCATTTTCTATCCCTTAATAGCATAATGAATCTAGTCAACCGTCATCAATTGCTGCTAAAACTATTAAGTGAGGAAAATGGGAACTTTATGATGCCAGAAACCATTGATCAGCCTCAACATCAGGAACAAGGAGACAACCAGACATTCTGTGCCTCCTGATGTGACGCAGTAGAAAAGGCACAAAACCCGCCGTGAGGCACCCTGGCCACAACGTGGGCCGGGCTACAGGGCCTGCAGGGGCATGGGCACGTGTTGAGTGATGCCTCGTGGGTGCGGTTGGCAAAGTCCAGAAAGTGTGACATCCTCCCAGATGAATGCCCTGGTCTCTGTGATAGATGAACTGCAGGAGAGGGAGCAGGATTCCAAGACTCTTGGGGACACGCATGACAACCCAGTGTGTCATGTGTGGATCTTATTTGGATCATGATTCAGGCAAATCAACTCTAAAAGAGACAAGGAGAGAGAATTAAGGAAAATTAAGCACGGATTGGGTATTTGGAGATATTACGAATTATTTAAAATTTTAGGTGGGAAAATAAAACAGATATAGTCCTTATGTTTCAGCAATTAGAAAAGTCATACAGGTCTCTTCCCTTCTGAGGGTGATGGCCAGACATGACAGCAGCGTGAGAGGCGTCCCGATCCCAGGGTCCTTCCGTAGCACGCGGTTTCCCCTCTGGGCGGTTCTCGGTCCCCGGTGACGCCTGCGCTTGTTCCGGTGAATGATGTGCTCTTTCGGCTCCCTAGTGATCTCTTGTGGGAACCCCGGGACTCCAAGCAATGCCCGAGTGGTGTTCAGTGATGGCCTGGTTTTCTCCAGCTCCGTGGTCTATGAGTGTCGGGAAGGTTACTACGCCACAGGCCTGCTCAGCCGGCACTGCTCGGTCAACGGCACCTGGACAGGCAGTGACCCGGAGTGCACAGGTGAGAGCCCAGGCCCTCTGGGCTCCGTGGCACGTGGTGGCCGAGAGGGTTGGGGTCCTCCATGTCCAAGATGAAGGCTGTCCACAGGAGACTAGGGAGGCTGGCTGGAGGGGCGGGACTGGCCCCTGAATGAGATTCATACAAACTGAGCACGTACTGTGTGACAGCCCCTGAGCTAAGTGCTATTTTTTATGTGCATCGTGTCATCTGATACCACAACCCTATGAAGTAACTGCTATGCACCCCAGCTGACAGAGGAGATTCCTGAGGCTCAGCGAGGTTGAGCTATGTGGAGTTGCTCCCTCTCGGGTTCTGGCCAGTTCCTTGGGCTTTCTTTTTCTCTTTTAGCACAAACCCCAGTGCTCAGCCTGACCTCTTTGCGCTTCACTTCTGCCCCATCCACCATCTGGGTCAGTTCCGCTCTGCCTTGCACCCACCCATCCCCACCCTGGCCTGGCTCTCCAGCACCCGTGGTCCCACTGCTCCCCTCTCTTGCTTCTCTGAAGAGCAGCCCACACCCTTTATCCCACAGAGGGGAGTGATGAGATAAGGAATCTGACAACATCCTCCCTTTCTAAGTCCTAGTCTTTGATCTCAGGCTCCATCTGAAATCCCACATCAAGTTCACTTTTGTTCTGTGGCCAGAGCTCACCAACCCCCACCCTCCCTTGATACCATAACCAGGCATGACCATCACTGAGGTCATCAGACCCTGCCTCTGGGCCAAGGGGGCTGCAGAGGCCTTCCGGGCAGAACAAGGGGTAGGTAATTGTCTGTGTGGTTCATTAGCACATCTGAGGCTCTGCAAGCTCAGAGCAGACCGTTCTCTCTCTCTCTCTCTCTCTCTCTCTCTCTCTCTCTCTCTCTCTCTCTCCTCTCTCTCTCTCTCTCTCTCTCTCTCTCTCTCTCTCTCTCTCGCTGAGTCTCAGCCTCATTTAGGAGCTGAGCCCTCTAGGCACTTCCTCTCAGAGGGGTGGGCTTTGAATAAGAAAGACAGTCTTCATAGCCCAAGTTTCTGGGGTACATAAGGATGGTGTGAGCAAGGAGAGCAGGGTGCAGGAGGACCCGTGCAGGGAGCTGGGCAGTGCCCACCTGGCAGCCCATGCGGGGCAGGGCGCTCTTGATCTGACAGTTTTCCCTCCTGAACGTGTGCACAGAGTGATGAGGGTGGCCTCGTAATGTGGGGAGAGGGGTGTGGGATGGCAGTGAATGGTGCTGTGTCTCCCTATCCTAGTCATAAACTGTGGCGACCCTGGGATTCCGGCCAGTGGCCTCCGGCTGGGCAATGACTTCAGGTACAACAAAACCGTGACATACCAGTGTGTCCCTGGCTACATGATGGAGTCACATAGGGGGTCTGTGCTGAGCTGCACCAAGGACCGGACGTGGAATGGTACCAAGCCCGTCTGCAAAGGTGAGTCTAAGGGTGGCAGACCTGGACAGGGGGCCAAAGAAAATACAGAAGTGAAACTTAGGCCTTGGGCATCCCCCAGGGAAGGTGACAAGGCAGAGCCCTGACATTTTAACAGGGGATGTGTGGGGTGAGGTCCCTGAACATCTGCAAGGAGGGAGTCAGAAGATACCAAGGCAAGGCTTGGGCTTTGAGCATCAAGGAGAGAGAGAGAGAGAGAGCCCTGCAAAGAGGTGTGGCTTGTCACACCTGGGAGAGCACGTCTTAAGGAGCAAAAAGACCAGAGCTCCTCCTGCTCAGCCCAGAGTCCTGCCAGGTGCAGGGTAGTCAGTGGCTGGGCCTGGTTTCCCCAGAAGCACCAGCACTCAGCCCGCTGTGTTCTCTCCCCAGCCATCATGTGCAAACCGCCGCAGCTCATCCCCAACGGGAAGGTAGTGGGGTCTGACTTCAAGTGGGGTTCAAGCGTGACGTACGCCTGCCTGGAGGGGTACCAGCTGTCCCTGCCCGCGGTGCTCACCTGTGAGGGCAACGGGTCCTGGACCGGAGAGCTGCCTCAGTGTTTCCGTAAGTTGCTCATGGGGTCTTTAGTGCTTCCTGTCTGCCAGCTCCTTCCCCTCCCCTCCGAGCTCTGCTGCTGGAAGTTTCAGAATAGATACCCCAACCCCAAACCAGGGAGGACCTTTGTCAGCATTAAAGAAAGAAGGAAGTTTGAAGGAAGAAAATGAGACTATCTTAATTGAGCCCCGGCTACAGACTTTGTATGGCGTCCCAGTGAAAGAAATTAAGCCAGAGATGAGGAGAGGGTTTCTTAACCCGAAAGATTGTTAACTGGACGGGGCGGTACCTGAAGATCTGGGAGGTCCACTGCTGGAAACACGCCCATCTTCATGGAAAACGCCCCGCACAGGAAAGACTCCTGGCGACTCCTGATTTTCTGGTGATAGTTTATTTCTGGCCCTGTTGTGTCCCAAGGAGCCCCAGGTCCACTTCAGGGCTCATTTCTTTTTTCTTTTTTTTTTTTTTTAAGATTTTTTTTTAAATGTGTTTTTAGAAAGAAGGGAAGTAAGAGAGAAAGAAAGAAAGAGAAACATCGATGTGTGGTTGCCCCTCATGTGCCCCCAACTGCAGACCCGGCCCACAACCTAAGCATGTGCCCTGACTGGGAGTCGTACCTGCAACCCTTTGGTTTTCGGGCCAGCACTCAATCCACTGAGCCACACCAGCCAAGGCTCAGGGCTCACTTCTTACTGAGGCCCCGGAGCAGCAGGGCCCAGGTCGCTCATTCTTATTGTAACCTGTGAATTGGCTCTGGAAGCCTTACTCAGGGCCTGTGCTTTGGACAAAGGGCAGGACCTATTTTTCATTGTACTTGACATTTGTCTAATGCTGCAAAAACCTATCAACATACAATTACGCTTATTTGAGTACCACTGACCATTTGCTTCCATTTGGGAAATTTCAGCAGAGACAAGGACCAGCAGCTCCAAAGTGGACCCAGGAAAGGCAGCATTTGGTGCATGGTTAGCCCCTCAGACCTTCCCATACCTTCAGGGCAACATGAGGGATACAGCAAGTCTCAGGGTTCACCTTGCTTTCTTCTTGAGTTGCTTTTTAGCAGTGAATTACAGTTATCACTGAAAAAATTTGTGTGAGAGCTGCCAATACAAAGAACGTAACACTCTCCCGAATTCCCAGTCCCCAAAGGCAGCCTCGGTTGTGCCTCCACGTGCTCTGCAGCTTTGCATTTACAGCCACAGAAACGCGATTTCCCACCAACGGTATTGAATCCTGCCGTGCGTGCTGGTTGGTGGCTTGTGTTCGAGCGGCCAGCAACACCTTCGTCTCTCAGTGCATACCCATCTACACCTCACTTGTAATGGCTCAAAGAATTTCCTTGGTGTAGCCACCACAATTTGTCTAAACTTCTCCTACTGGTGACAAATGTGGGTTTCTCTAATTTAATCATGCTAGAAGTAGTTCAGTAAGAAATAACCCTGGAAGTAGCATTTCTTTACCCTTGTGATAAAGCCCTAGGAATGCAGGAGTCAGCACGCTGGGCCAACGGACATGCACTCTGTGTGTGGGTACACTCGGCCAAACTGGCTTCTAGAAAGAGTGTCCCAATTTGCACTCCTCCAGCAGTTCACGAGAATATTTCTTGACGTATATCCTCATTAACAATGGATTTTCCCAATTTTTAAATATTTACCAGACTGAGGAGTTTTAAAAAGATATCTCATTATTTTAATTGGAACCACATTACTTATTAGCAAGATTGAGTTGCTCTTTCTTTGTCATCCATGAGTATTTCTTGCCTTTTGAGTTGCCTTTTTCTAGATACGGTGGCTTCTGATCAACTCGGCCTTTGAGCGGCTTCAGATTGGTCAGGTCTAGACTCCCCAGCTTCAGGGCCCAAGCTTCCATTTTATTTGCAAATTATTATGAACCCCGTGACTCTGTGTATACACACACATGCCCACATCATAGCCTAATGAATGTTCTCCGTGCTTGAAGTGATGTCTTGGGGAGCTTCGCCTTCCGTAGTCCATTTTTAATGGTCCTCTGAAGATCCATATGAAAGAGCACACTCCTTGCCCAGCCCCCTGCAGGGTAAACACACACCCTTGCAAAGGCAAGTGGCCAGTGTGTTGACTGACATTGGGAGCCCTGAACACACTCCAACCTGGACAGAGAAGTCCGTCCACTCCTAAAGAACTTCCCCTGTGAAAGTAACACAAGTAAAAGAAAGGCCATATGCAACTTACAACAAGGGCCTAATACAAAAGTTCTAATAAACTGTAATTATGGTACAATCTCTTCCTGCAAAATTATGTACCCAGTAAACGATAAAGATGTCAAAAGTGCTTCCCAGATAAGGTAAAATTAAAGGAGTTCATCATCACCAAGCCCTTAGTATATGAAATGTTAGAGGGACTTATCTAAGGAAAAGAAGATGATCAAAAATATGAACAGTAAAATGATAACAAACACAACTATCAACAACTAAACCTAAAAAAACTGAACACAACTAGAACAGAAACAGAATCACAGGAATGGAGACCACATGGAGGGTAATGACGGGGAGGGGGATGGGGGAGAATGTGGGGAAAGGTACAGAGAATAAGAAGCATAACTGGTAGGCACTAAATAGATAGGGGGAGGGTAAGAATAGTATGGGAAATGGAGAAGCCAAAGAACTTATATGCACGACCCATGGATGTGAACTAAGTGGGCGAGGGGGGGGGGGGGGCGGGGTCCTAGAGGGAAGGGGATGCAGGGTGGAGGGGAATAAAGGGGAGAAAAAGTGGGACAACTGTAAGAGCATAATCAATAAAATATACTTTCTTTAAAAAATGATAAGGATGTCATAAACCTAGGAAATGTTCACAGAATATTGAGTGAGCAAAGCCAGGGGTTTGCAGCCATGCACAAATTTACCTACCACTGAACAAAGACCAGAAGGGAATGGGCATGAAAATGGGAAATAAGAAACAGTTTGGGGTTGTGGCCGATAGTTTATTTTACGCTCAGTGTTCTAAACTCCCTGTAATGTTCCCCTATTACTTGGATGACGATTGGTAAGCGTTTTGAATGCAGAAGGTACGGAAGCGCAGCAACAGCAGTGAGGCGGGTGCTATCACTTACCCTGTGCTGCCCCCATTTCCAGAGCTCCAGCAGAGCCCAGAGGACAGTCCTACAAAGAACAAAGGCTAGGATAAGGGTGGGGACCGTGGAATCGCAGTCTGGGTTCTGGAAAGCAACTTGGACCTGCCTTTCTCCCTTCATCTTCCCAGCCGTGTTCTGCGGAGACCCTGGGGTCCCGCCCCGTGGGAGGAGAGAGGACCGCGGCTTCTCCTACAGGTCGTCTGTCTCCTTCTCCTGCCAGCCCCCTCTGGTGCTGGTGGGCTCTCCACGGAGGTTCTGCCAGTCAGACGGGACGTGGAGTGGCACCCAGCCCAGCTGCATAGGTGAGAGGTGATCCGGGGCAGAGTGTCCCAGCTGTGGGCCAAGATGGTGACTTTCCTTCCCTGTAGTCAGTCAGGGGTGTGACTCGGGGGCAGGGTGGGGGGGACATCAAGAGGCAGGGAAATCAGGACGTGGACCCGTTTTCTTTTCTACGCCTATCTCCCAGAGTGAGCAGGGGCAGTGAAAGCTCCGCTGACCGTGTGGTCTGTTTCTTTGTTTTGTGTTCCAGACCCAACCCTGACCGTGTGTGCAGACCCCGGCATGCCGCAGTTCGGGATACAGAACAGCTCCCAGGGCTACCAGGTAATGAGGTGGGCTGAGATCGGGCCTCCCAGTGTCCCGCCCCTTCCGGCCACTGTCGGCCTCAGAGGGCTGGGGCATGTCCTTGGAACAGCACTAGTGGGGGACGAGACCTTAGAAGCCAGAGAAAAGCTCTCTGCCTGTTTGAACTGAGCACGGGAGCCCCCTTCAGAAACAGCAAGGGGTTCACAGCAGCCGGAGAAGCTGATACAAAAGAAAGATCCACGTGCAGCTTCGCGAGCACTTCGAAGCAACCCCATGCAGTTGGGGCGGGATGCTGGTGGAAGTACAGAAATGAGTAAGACAGACAGACCTTGTGTCCTAAAGGTGCCCACACCCACCGACATACACAGGGCTTGGTGAGAACGGTGGGAGGGAGCAGTGCCGAGTGGGAGACGGGCTCCCGCCCTGTGGGCTTGTCCCAGTGGGACGCAGGCTCTGTGGACACAGCTCAGAATGAGCTTCAGGAGAAGGAAGATTTGGACAGCCCAGGATGGGGCACTTTGAACAGGAAGCTGGAAAGTGGGGGTGGGGGTGTTCACGGCAGGACCATTGACTGGAGAAGGGGAAGAAAGGCGTTGTGGGCCGAGGCAAGGGCGGGGGTGGGAGTCGAGTCGTGGGAAAGTAGCAACCAAGTGACAGGTACGAAGCATCGCTGGGTGGAAGGTGACCGTGGGACCTTTTATCCTCGCCACAGGTTGGGAGCACAGTGCTTTTCCGCTGTCAGAAAGGTTACCTGCTTCAGGGCTCCACCACCAGGACCTGCCTCCCCAACCTGACCTGGAGCGGAACCCTGCCCGACTGTGTCCGTGAGTACAGATGCGCCTGCGCCCCACCACAGCGCCCCAACACAGCACCTCTGGGCAGCCCGTGGCCTCCCTTAGCTGGGCAGCCAGGACACGCTCGAATGCTCTGAGTGACAGGGAGGTCACACTTCTCACTGGGACCAACGCTGGTCTCTGCCATCGGCACTCCTTGGGGACTTGCAGAGAATATTTTCACACAAACGCCTTTCTGATCTTTAAAGGCAATTCCTACGCCTGAACAAAATGAAAAGAAAGAGTTTTTGAGTGGCTGTGAAAACTAACAACTACCAAAGCCAGCCCTCAGGATGAAAGATTCCAGGTTTTGACCACGATTACTCCTGTTCCCTCAGGATAAGTGCCGCAGGCTTCGGTTCCCCCAGGGCTGACAAGCCAGTATCCACGTGGTCTGCATCTTGGCCATTCCAATAGACATCGGGGCTGGGGTGTGGGGGAGGCGTGGGCAGGGAATGCCGGACGTGAGAGGAGCCCACAGGGGAAAGGAAGGGGCTGTTCCTTCTGGGGACGGGGAATGGTCAAAAGGCCCCCCAAAGACCCTACTCTCCCCAGGTCCAACAATGTCTTTCTTCTCACCCAGCCCACCACTGCAGGCAGCCAGAGACGCCGACCCATGCCAACGTCGGGGCTCTGGACCTGCCCTCCATGGGCTACACGCTCATCTATTCCTGCCAGGAGGGCTTCTCCCTCAAGGGAGGCTCCGAGCACCGCACCTGCAAAGCAGATGGCAGCTGGACAGGCAAACCGCCCATCTGCCTGGGTGAGTGTGCCCACTGGTGAGCCTCTCCAGGGTGGGAGGCCAGAGGTGACAGCTGAGCCTGAGTGAGGGGAGGGGGGCAAAGGGGAAGGAAGAAGTACTTCCAGAAGCTGGATCCTGCCTCTGATTTTCTAGGGTGTTGAGTTTCTAGGAGGTAAAACCAGGACAGTCTAAAGAGGCACGTAGCGAAGCCATCCCAAGTTTTGTTTTGCTGCCTTCTACCTGAGCTTAAACACTCTCCCAGGATTATACTGAGTCACCAGACAGGGAAGATCTCTTTGTTTCAGCAAAGCAGAATAATAGTGCGCTATACGCATATTATAGCCTTGATAAAACAGTGCCTACCCACAGGTCCCTCGGGGTTACCAAGAGTTCACAAACTCCCCTCCCCCTTTTCCGAATTTATTCATTCTCTATTTCTTGATCACTATCCCTGTGCATATCTGTGCTTGATCATTATCCCTGTGCATACCTGTGCTAGCATGGAGAACTTGGAGGTAAAAGACAGAAACCCTGCCCTAAAGGAGCTCCCGTTTAGCCACAGAAGACAAACATATTATCAGATGTAACAGTACGTTCAGGAACATAGAGATGGGCTGGGTGCTGCAAGGATGCAGTGGAAAGGCAGTAATTTGGCCTAAAAGGGGGAGGGGAGAAGTCAGGGAAGGCTTTCTGGAGAAGGTGGTCTGGGTCCAGTCTTAAGAGTCCAGCAAGGAAAAATGCTTAGTTTGGTACTGGAATAGCAGGGAACTCTTTCTTACAGGTGATGAGCTCGTCATATGCCAGGCATTATTCTAAGTACTATGTGTGCACTAACTCATTTACTCCTCATGGTCACCCTATGGGGCAGGTTCTACTCATACCCCCATTTAATATATAAATATAATCTGTAAAGAAACTGAAGCACAGAGAGGCTCGGTAACATGCCTGAGGTCACCAGCGGGTAAAGGGAAAAAGCCGAGATTCAAACCCTGAAGGTCTGAGTTCAGAATCTGAGCTCTTAAGTACTTTGTTATTCTTCCTCTCAGAGAGAGGCTTCAAGTTCAGAGGCTTTATCAGAGCTAGATTTTAATAACTATCTTGTATTTTCATCCTGTGAATGTTATAGATGTCTTTTATTTATGAAAAGTAAAGATTTTTCCACATATGGTAATAATATAAGGTTTCTCCCTGGCCGGTGTGGCTCAGTGGATTGAGTGCCGATCTGCGAACCAAAGGATTGCCACTTCAATTCCCAGTCAGGGCACATGCCTGGGTTTGCAGCCAGGTCCCCAGTAGGGGGTGCTCGAGAGACAACCACCATTGATGTTCTTCTCCCTCTCTTTCTCCCTCCCTTCCCCTCTCTCTAAAAATAAATAAGTAAAATCTTAAAAAATAGTAATACAAGGTTTCGTTTTTAGAGTGCATCTATTTAAGCTTTTCATGCGGTAAAATATACATAGTGTAAAATTGACCATTTTAACTATGGTTAGGTTGGGAGCTCCCTCCCAATTACATGGCACTCTGCCAGGAGTGGGTTGAATAGCAAGAGTGCGTCTCAGCCTTCCCCGCCCGTTTCTGTGTGGGTGTTTTCTCAGGCAGCCAACATGTAGGAGTCCCTCAGCCCCTTTCTCTCAGGGGGAACTGACCCGCGGTGTGGATGTTTGTTCGGTGTGTCCCCGGGAGGAGGGAAATTCAGGAGCCTCCTATGTTGTCTTTTTGGTCTGGAGTCCCTTCGATGTATCTACAATACAAGACCCTTATCAGATACATGATTGACAAAGATTTTCTCCCAGTTTGTGAGTTGTCTTTTTCTTTTCTTTTTTTTTAAATTTATAGTACATTCCCCTTTATTTCATTCATCACCGAAAATGAAACTAGATGTCACATTTTAAACTCCACTTTTGTCCTGTGTTAAATTTTTTTCAGGTGTTTTCACAGCCTCACTGAGATATAATTGATACACATAAATGACACATATTTAATGCACCCAATTTTAAGAGTTTTGATCTTTCCACTTTCACGTTGGTGCCCTTTTAAGCACAGAAGTTTTTAATCTTGACAGACTCCCATCCGCACACATCTTCTTTGCTTGCTTTGCTTTCACTATCATGCCTAAGAAACCATTGCCTAGTCCAAGGTCACAAGGGTTTACACATGTTTTCTTCTGAGAGTTTTATAGTTTTAGTTCTGACTTTTAGGTCTTTGATTCATTTTGACTTCTCCTTAATTGTGTTCTTTTGGGGTCCAAATTCATGTTTTTGCGTGTAGCTATTTGGTGAACTAGTATCATCTGTTGTAAAGACAAATCTTCCCTCATCGAACAGTCTTGGCAGCCCGTCTAAGACCGTTTGACCCTGTGTGTGTGCGTTTATAGGTGGTCCCCCCAACTCTGTCCCATCCGATTTATCTGACTGTCTTTATGCCACACGCCCCTGGGTGCTAGAGCTTTGTAAGAAGTTTCAAGTTGGAAAGTATAAGTTTTCCTTTTTGTTCTTCTTTTCCAAGATTGTTTTGGCTATTTGGGACCCTTTTTGTTTCTACATGAATTTTAGGGTTAGACTGTCAATTTCTGCAAAGCAAACAGCTGGTATTTTGGTGAGGACTGTGCTGGATCCGCAGGTCGATTCCGGAATCGTTGCCCTTGGGACGATGCGAGGTCTTCCAGTCCACGAGCGCGGGATGTCGTCCCTTTTACCGAGAACTCTCATTCGTTTCAACAGTTGTTTCTCAGTTTCAGTGCACAAATCTTGAACTTCCTTGTTTACATTTATTTTTAAATATTTTCTTCTTTTTGATGCTATCGTAGGTACTTATATTTAAAAATACAGTATGCTATAAATGCACTTAAATCTTTTTTTAAAGATTTTATTTATTTATTTTTAGAGAGAGGGGAAGGGAGGGAGAAAGAGAGACAGAAACATCAATGTGTGGCTGCCTCTCATGTGCCCCCAACTGGGGACCTGGCCCACAACCCAGGCATGTGCCCTGACTGGGAATCGAACTGGCGACCATTTGGTTCGCAGCCCGCACTCAATCCACTGAGCTACACCAGCCAGGGCTAAATGTACTTAAATCTTAATTCAACCCCTTTCTGTCTGATCGTGGGCAAGTCCCTTCACCTCTCTGCCGCCCAACAAGTTTGTCCTCTATAAAATGGAGACAGTGATCTCTACCTCATAGTTTTGAGAGGAAGAATACATGAAATTACATGAATAAAGAGCCTAGAACAGCACCTGGCACATAAAAGACTTTCTCCCTGTTTGTTCCCTTCATCTTATGGAACCTAAGACAATAAAGGTATTATGTTCAGAAGTGCATCTTCATTGAGTCATTGTGGGAAATTTCCCCGCAGCTTTCTGGATGCCTGAACATAAACTGACCTCCAGAATTGGAAGGATTGTGCTAAAACTCTATGACCCCCCCCAGAGGAGACAGGAGGGGCGGTCTGTCCTCACTGGGTGGCAAGGCAGATTTTTCTGCTGCTCCTCTGCAAAGGAAGGAAAGACATTAACATGTGTTGACTATGACTTTCCTGGACACAACCTCATTTATCCAGCATAGAACTGTGAGGTACATTCTAGCAGAAGGAGACGAAGCCTCTGGTGAATTTGTTGGTCAAGGTCGCACAGTCATTACGCAGCACTGCTGGAACCTGAACCTAGGCTGTCTGGCTCAGGCCCAAAGCCACGGCCTGGCCTTTGCTGGGGAGCGCTGCTCAGTCTCACCGTCCGCTCCAAGGGAGGAAGCGCTCCACGGAAACCCCTCAGGGCTCCAGAAACTTACTTTTAATAAGAGGAGGGTCCTCCCTCGTGCCAGGTATCTGGGGGGAAAGAATCCAGGACAGGGCCTTCCCGCCCTCGGGGGCGTTCAGGGGGTCTGTGCAATAGGGCGGGAAAGCAGACATCCTTGTTTTCCTTTACCTCTTACTGAAGTGCAGCACGTCCTTCAGTTTTGAATGCAGACAAAAACCCATAGCAGTGTTCACAATACTTAGGACATCGTCACCAGTAGAAATTGCCAATTTTCATATTATATCACAGCTGTTACTGGTATCATGAAATATTGTTTGTGTATGGTAATGACTGGACCCGCTGCTAGATCCTGTCATTTAATACAGTAATAAAGAATTGTGTGTAATTATATCCCAATTCCTTGCTTAACGTAACTATAACTGTTACGGGAGAGGTGCTTTGTAACTCTGCATGTCTTGTCCTTCTGAGGGGGGTCCACACCATCACAGACCATCAAAGCAGCCTGCCCCGCTCTAAGGGGAGAAGTCCAAGCAAGATGTCCAAGAACCCACTGACCTAATGTCAGAGAGGCAGACACTGTTTTTCCAACAGAATGTGGGCCAGAGGCTGATCGTGTTTTCTCCCATTCTCTTTCCCAGCAGAGGTCCGGCCCAGTGGGAGACCCATCAACACTGCCCGGGAGCCGCCACTCACCCAAGCCTCAGGTGTGTACAGACCAGCTCTTTGGCTCAAGAAACATGTTGGTCTCTTCACCTAGTTACCCGGAACCATGCATGTGAGCCTCTGAGCATCCAATGGAAGGGCATGGAAACTATCTATAGAACCAAACGGATTTCCCCTCCCACCTCCCAACCCCAGGCTGACTTCGGGAGGAAGTGAGCCAGAACGAAGCAAAACTTGTATCCAGAAGAAGGAGCCAAGGTTTTCCAAGAGCGTGTTCAGAGCCTCGAGCTCCGGTGCCATTGATTCCCACACCCCTCCAGGCACCGGACACACAGACCCCGTGCTGCCCAGGGAGCGTCCTGGGAATGGACCCACGTCTAAGACAGGATGGGTTCTTTCAAAGTGTAATGGCCAGAAGTGGACACGGAGCTAACTACAGCTCTGCCTGACCAACGCAAAAGTGCTACACGCTACCACATACTTTTTCGACCCCTGTAGTTTTATTAGTGTGCGCATTATACAGGGATACCACCAACTCGGTGCGAATTCCAGTTTGGTCATTGGTCCACTACGGTCTTGGGCAAATGAGCTTCCCTTCCTGAGCTTCAGTTTACCTTTCTGTAAACAGGGATCATAACCCTTGCCTTAGAGAATCGTTGTGAGGATAAATAGCAGTTTTAGCAGCTATCACCCTTTAGGTGCGTCTGTGTGCCTGACACCGTGTAAAACACAATCGGCAACATTAGACCGTGTAACCCCTGCAATAACTCTGACGAGGCAGGTGGACGGCCCCCACTTCCAGAACTACAGGTGAGGAAGTTGAGGCTCTTGCACTTGACCAGACAACAGATCAGTTACAACTGGGAGAGCCTCCAGGTCCGTCTGCTGTCATTAGCCCAAGTCCTGTCTGCCGCGTGGTACCGACACGCCGGGATTTTCCTCTCTTCCCTTTCCCCGCTCTCATCTTTTCAGCCTCCTTCCTTCTTCTCTTTTCTTCTTTCTCTTTCTCTCTCCTTTCTATTGTAGTCCCCCCCCCTTCTGAGGTGTTTTCTCCTTTTTGCTGCTTGTCCCCTCGCTCTTTCCCTCCATTCACTCACCCTGAGAGCCGAGAGGACCACGAGACGACCAGTGCACTGTGCCGCCTCCCCCCGCGTTGACGAGGCGGGAAGAACAACCTCGTGACTGAACTGGGATCGGTCATCCGGGGGCCTCCGCTCTGCCAGCACACATTAAGTCCCTCTCATGTCTGTTTCTCAATTCCTCTAGTGCCCGGGGATGTTTTTGCCAAGAACTCCCTCTGGAAAGGGGCCTATGAGTACCAGGGGAAGAAGCAGCCAGCCATGCTCAAAGTGACTGGCTTCCAGGCTGTCCACAGCAAGGTCAACGCCACCATGATTGACCACAGCGGCGTGGAGCTGCACTTGGCTGGTGAGGAGCTGGCCACCCCCATGCAAGCCGGGGGGCGCTAAGGGGGAACGGGCACGTGCCCTTTGCAAGGATGAGTCTACTGTCACTGCACTGACCTGTCGTGGGAGGTTCAGACCTCTCTGGTGGGTGGGAGGGGGCGGCCAGGGGGTGTCTGTGCGTCTTTGTTCACGTGAAAGAAACGCCAGGGACAAAAGGGAAATGGCTAGACAACAAATATCAATAACTGGAACATAGGCAGGACTCTGAAACAGAGAGAAAGGAGACTCATATCCCTAAAACTGAACCAGAAATGGGGGCTGAGAACCCCAGAAGCCAAAGTACAGGCAGTCAATAAGCAAGAGAAAAATATGTTTTGTCAGTAATCAGAAAAATCAAAGTAAACACAAACTCTCATTTTCCACTTTTCCCACTAAAATTTTTTTTGAAGATTTCATCTATTTTTGGAGAGAGGGGAAGGGAGGGAGAGGGAGAGGAACACCACTTGACCCTCTCACACCCCCAACCCCCCTGACTCTGTCATGGTGCCCTGACCGGAATTGAACTGGCCACCTTTTGCTTTGCCGGATGATGCCCAACTCACCCAGCCACGTCAGTCAGGGCCCCACTAAGATTTTTTTAAATAATAAACTTCAGTATTGGTCAGGGTCCAATGAAGGCACTGATCAATGAAGGCTGGCCCAAGCAAGAAATAGCACAATTCTAGAAAACAGTTTGGCAATTTGTATCAAGATCCTTGAAAATTATTGGACTCATTAATTAAGGATTTTCACCATAAGAAATAATTATGGATGGAGTCAAACACTGATGAATAGAGGATGTTCATATTATAAGGCTATTCATATTACATAAATGCAAATACCTAAAAATAAAGAACTGGATGCATTAATTATAGGGTATTTGCTGGATAAAACACAATGTCAGTTTTGGAAGAAATGCATCCACCATCATGCATTTAAAATGTGACTCCAGTTTTTAAAAGAAAAAATTACATTTATAAGAAAGGAAATTGGAAGTAATTACACCAAAATGTTAACAGTGGGCATTTGTCAGTAGTGAGATCAAGAGGGATTGGTGTCCTTCAGGCATCTCTGCATCTTCCCAAACCCCCTCTGTTTTCAGTGCTTCTGTAACCAGAGAAACTAAGTGCCGTAGAAGGAAGTGTTTATTGGCTAGATGAACAAGTGCACGAGTGAAGGAATGCACACAGTCACACACAACCCCACATACACTCGCACCCGTTCATTCACGCACACTCACAAACACAAGCGAATGTGCACATCCGCACTTTTGTCTAAGAGAGTCCTAAACACACTCATGTACCCCCAGATACATTGTTCGTGCATTCCTGTGCACACTGCATTGCAGGCACGCCACGGACTACCTGAGGCACTCACACGCACAAAACCATATTCACTTTATTCTCACACGTGCATGTGTAGACTAGGTCACAGCCACAGGCCAGCAACCCACTGTTCATTAACACGCATGCACCTCTGGCACGTGCTCACAGTCAGCCTCTGCAGCTTCACCCAGCGCTGCACCCACCTGTGTGCCATTGGCTGTGTGGGGGGTGTTTATATCAATGCCCACCCACACAGTCCCCCTCAGCTGCCCACCCCCGCCTACCCGCAAATTCGGGTGGTGAAATTTCCCCAGGCCTTTCAAGCGTACCCTCTGAACTTTCTTTTCCCAGGAGTTTACAAGAAAGAAGACTTCCATCTCCTACTCCAGGTTTACCAGATTACAGGGCCGGTGGAGATCTTCGTGAATAAGTTCAGAGATGATCACTGGGCCCTCGATGGGCATGTAAGTTCAGCAGGTCGCACTCAGTCCTTGAACTCCCCATGCCCTTGGCCCATCCTGATTCCCAGACCACTGGCGAGGAGGAGGAGGGAAGAGAGCAGAAACCCCTTGGATCCACATGGATACTTGGGAGGAGGTTTTCTGTAGGGCCGGAACTGGGAGCAAGGGAGTCCTTACCTGCTGGAGAAGTGGGGGAAGGAAAAGATAAAACGGGCCGGGAGCCTGAGAGTCCAGAGCGTCGGCACGTCTGAGCAGGATGGAGTGGGTTCCAATGGTAGAGCCAAAGGCAAGGGATTGGGGGTCAGCAGTGCACCCTTGAATCCAAGCAAGCCAAAGGTCACGGTGCGGTGGTGGGAGCTGAGAGAAGGTGGTGGGTCCCAGACGGCTACCTCAAACGTGCACTCAACATTTACGGATGCAGATTGTGGCTGACTCGGCGTAGCTCGGGAGGCTGAAACAGCGGAGATGGGACACCACTGCCTTGCGTTCCCTTGTGGAAAAGTCGTGTTACATTCTAGGGCATTCTTGAGATGCGAGCCAGGTCCCCAGGGGCGCTCCTCTGCCCAAACCTTCCAATTCATGGGCAGCGGAGTTGAGCACAGTGTCACCTGTCACGTCCTTGGCTTCCCTGTCTTGGTTTGTTGAGACCAGAAGCAGAAGAGTGGAAAGGAGGGAGAGGTCCTGGTGCCTGGAAGAGCAGAGAGCCGAGGAGCCAGGGTCCCCCCCACCAACAGGACTACTTGGTGAGGGACGGTGGCTCTAGTGACTGTGCTTTGTAAACGCAGAAGGGGAAGCAAGGGGCCTCTCCAGGGGTGGAACAGACTGTTCCTTCCTTGGCGTGCTCGAGCGTATTCTGTGGACCCCCTTGGCAGGCCAGGCCTGGCTACCTTCCGTAGTCGCAGTCCAGCAGCCTGCCAGGGCAGCAGACCGCCATGCTGGGGGGTTGCCGGAGGTGAGAGAATGAGGGACAGCGCTGGGAAGGGAAGCCAGGCGTGCAGGCCAAGGTCCAGACACGAATGGGGCTCCGGGAGGCCTGGAGCAGCTGGAGCTCTGCCTGGGGTGACAGCCAACCATCGGGCCAGCGTGTGTTTGAGGGGACAGGTGAGGAGGTCAGCCCAGGGCACACCAGACAGAGGGCTCTGCCCTGGGGAAGGTGCATGAGCTGCCAGGGACGGCAGGAGCACTGGCGTTCTCGGGCACGTCCGAGGCCAGCGTGGTCGAGTCTCTGAGCCTGTTACACAAGCGTCGTGGAGGCAAGTGGCTGAGGGAGCAAGGAGGAGTTATGTCCCCAATTACTGCCCCCCACAAAAGAATTACAGCCAATGGAGTTGGGAGGAACTCTCCAAAGTGCGTTCAGCCCGCTAGGTACATGTCAATCGCGGTTCGGTTCGTTCCGCAGCACTCTAAAAGGCAGTGTTTCATGGCAGTAATAATAGCTAATGCTTCTCCAGGGCCTGTTAAGTGTTGTAAGGGCGTCATCTATACATATTAATTCATTTAATCTTCACAACCACCCTAAGACTTAGATACTGTTATCCTTCTGGTTTTACAAGTGAGAAACTGAAGCCCAGAGTAAAGGATTTGACCAGTGGGAAATAAAAATGTCTCCCTACCTCCTACATGCAGTTGGGGTGGGAGGTGGGGGGCCTGCCCCTCCCCCAGCCGGGCAGTTAGGCTCTGCCCATTTCTGGGTGTGGGCAGAGCTGCAGTCTGTGGGTCAGCGCAGCGGGCTGGAGGGCGAAACCAGCAGGTCTGGCCTGGCTGGCAGGACTCCCAATTCCTTCCTCTCTCTGTTCCCCACCTCCCCAGGTCTCCTCAGAGTCTTCTGGAGGCACTTATGTCTACCAAGGCTCCGTCAAGGGCCACGGCTTTGGGCAGTTCGGCTTTCAAAGACTTGGTAACCAGCATTTGTCCCCTGGAAGCGTGAATTCATGGGTGTGGAGAAACATGTATACTGGGGTGGAGGGTAGGGGCTTGGTGACCATCGGCAGCCTCAGACAGGGGTTCTTAACCTTTTCCAGATCAGGGATGCCCTTGAGATTCCGATAAAAGTTACAGAATGCCTCTCCAGAAATAACCGCAATGCACAGTACACTCAGCCTTTGCCAGTTTCACGCTCAGCCTTTGAGCTGAGAGGCCCCAGCTGCAGGGACGTTGGGTCTCAGATACAGCCCCCTGCAGAACTGTCTGGCCAGCCCTCGGGCATCGCCCAGACATCCCAAAGCATTAAGACATGGGGCTCTTTATCCGAGTCGTGCTTTCCTCCCTGCATGGCCCAGGGGTTGGCATTGCCATCCTCAACTTGTAGAAGAGAAAGCTGAGTATCCAGGAGGCTTCCCCCGCTTGCTCTCCCATCATTTTACCCTGCACGCCCCACACCATCAGTGTCCAGCATCCTCGCTCCAGAGATTGGCCTTGACCCGGAGCCTCCGGGTGCCAAGCCTGAAGCTGTAATGCGGGGAGGGATCCCGGGCTTCTTGGAAGTAGTGCAAGGGGAGACATGAAGCCATGATGGTGCTCGAGCCAGACACCCGGGTGCTGACACCACCAGTCTCCAGGGCCCCCTGCTGGCCAAGGCAGTCATTGCACGTTCTCACAGCTCTCACCAGAAAGCTTCTTGTCTCAAAAGGAAATCTGCTTCCGTGATGTGCCCACTCCAGCCTGCCCCTGCCCCAGACCTGTTCTTAGCTCTGCCTGGTGAGCTGCACGGAGTAAGACCCTCTCTCTGCCATGCAGCAGCCCTTCAAACATCTGACCCCTCCGCCTACAACTCTGGCTAGACCTCAGCAAACCCGGGTTCTTGCTCTGGCTTCACAGCTGACTCCCTGTCTCCTGAGAAGGGCCCGCGCCTCTCAGAGCCTCACCCCCTCGGTTAGGTGGGATACTTAACAGGGGTATAGGTGCCCCAGTGTGTTCTTCTGAGCCCCAGACTTGTGGGGGGGGGTGCGGGCAAAGGAAGGGAGACCCTCCAGAGGCAGAGACTTTAGTGCGCCCTCTCCCACACCCACCAGAGCAGGTCCACGTGCATCCATGTCCTATTGTGGCTTCCTTGTAAGGTTCCATCTGATAAAAAACTTTCCATGGCCCAAAGAAGTTTCAAAACTTTTAAAGGGCTGCGCCCTTTTAAGATTTTATTCTACAACATACTTTCAGGTTATCGAGAAGATTGGCTTCCCCAGGACTAAACTCTGTCCTCTGCATACAATCTGACCAGTGCCTGTAGGTCCCTTCTCCCGGGAAAGGCTTGGGTGTGTGGGAGGCAGGCTGGTGGCCTCTGAGCGCCCAGGCCTCTCCCAGCCGAGCTGGAGGAGGTGACGGCCCAAGCCGCAGCTGCACTTCCTAATAGTGACCGCTAGGGGCCGCACTCTCAAATTGTGTCTCTGACTTGAGGTTTATGCTTTGGGACTTGCAGACCTCAGGCTGCTGGAGTCAGACCCGGAGTCCATCGGCCGCCACTTTGCTTCCAACAGCAGCTCGGTGGCAGCCGCAATCCTGGTGCCTTTCATCGCCCTCATCATTGCAGGCTTTGTGCTCTATCTCTACAAACACAGGTACAGTGAAAGAACAAGGCACGGGGCTGGGAGGGTGACAAGTCAGTGCCAGATCCTACCCCTGACCCAGCCCACCCAGAGCTCAGGAGAGCTGTAACCTTCTGAAACCTCCCTCCCCGCTCCCAGCTGCCTCCCCCTCCCTCTGTCCTACTTACTTTCAGCCCTTGTGTCTCCCCTCTTACGTCTTGTTCCCAGGAGAAGACCCAAAGTTCCGTTCAATGGCTATGCTGGCCACGAGAACACAAATGTTCGGGCCACCTTTGAGAACCCCATGTACGACCGCAACATCCAGCCCACAGACATCATGGCCACCGAGGCGGAGTTCACAGTCAGCACGGTGTGCACGGCGGTATAGCCCCCAGGCCCAGCTGCCCCCACCACCGCCACCGAGAGCCCCACCTCCAGCCACCGGTGAGAGGGGCTGTGGGGGCAGACACACACCTGTGTGTGCACGCTTTACCATCTATCCTAAACAAGTAGTTAACAAAGGAGGGGTGATTACTCTGGTGGGATCGTTTCAACAGGCCAGAATAGTCCTGAGGTTCCATCTTTAAGCTACAGTTTGACTTTGCTCGCTCAGCACATTTACATGTAGAAGGCAAAAAAGAAAAAGTAAAATCCCTGATGACATCAGTCAGGCCTTACAGGTGATCAGTAATGACTCTGAACTTTGAGTTGCAGAATTATTGAACAGGAAAGGAGAAAAATAATAACCTCCCATATCTGCACACGCCCCCACCCCCACTCCACGTCTGGGCTTCCGAGGGGTCTCAGGTACCTGTGTGCCATCTGGGTCATCTGGGGGGGTTGGCTCCCAGGCCAGGCAGCCCTCAGCACTGCCCCTCACCAGCATCCCGCCCCAGAACATTCTGCGGGCCCTGCTCTCCAGCTGGGCCCCTCCACCCACGCCAGGCCTGCCCAGCACTGAGACAGAGAAGGTACTGCTTTGCTCAGGGACGGGGTGCCTAAACCAGACACACGTATGTTTAAAATGAACGGTGAGGTCATACATTCAAGTGATGCCGAACCAGCACCGCTGGAGTTGAAATAAAAGGCCCCACACAGGGAGCCGCTGAGGCCTGGGGGTCAGTGAGTTCAGGGCAGGAGGGCAGGCAGGACTGGGCGAGGACTTCCATGATGGTTTCCTCCATTAAAAAGTACGTCTGTGAAAAATGACACTTTATCACTGTTACAAAGATGGATATAATCTAAGCAGGATTCATTATTACATAGTCGTTAGTATTATAATTCATTTTTCCTTCTGACTTTGAAAGAAACTAAAATGAAAACCTTTTCCTGGGCCCCTAAAAGCACCGTAGCCACTGGGCCATGGGTCTCCTGTGCCCAATGGGTGAGTCGGCCCCACCCGGGAAAAGACGACAGCCGGGAAATACACATTCTTCTGTTGGTCAGCAGGGAGCCCGCACCCCACCCTCAGTTTAGGAAGATTAAAAAATCAAAGATAAGGATCAAGGCAACTCATTTTCTTTCATTCTGTCCCCTTCATTCCTCCTTTGATTTGCTCTTGCTTTCTTTTGCTCCTCCCCGCCCCCACCCGCGCCCCAGCGCCTCTCTGGTTTGACAAACTCTGGTGTGGTCTGTTTGTTCCCAGTTCTCCAGGGGACAGGGAGTAGCTCCCCTGAGCACAGTGCCCAGTGCCCATCACCGTCCATCCTTCCACCCACCTGTGTCTGCTACCGCTGGGACTCGGGCCCTCGCCCTGCCGCCCTCCGCACCCGCCACCCTGGAGAGGACTCCCATCGTGCCCTGCGGGGGGCAGTAAAGGAAAAGGGGCTGAGACGGAGGAAGGAAGCTTATGGATTTCGAAGAGCAGAGCAGCTTGTGGACGCGCGCGTCTGGGCCTGAGCGTGTGCGTGCAGGTGCACACCCACCCACCTCCTTCCTTTGTGTCTATGGAAGAGACCACAGAAGCTTCAAAAAGAGAAATGGTGTGAAAGATGGCTCGTGCCCTGCTCCCCACAAACACGAAGAAGAGGCGGAAAGGAGGCGGCACGGGCAGCACTGAAACCGACATGCCCCGCCCCGTTTGTCGGAGCTCAGTGACTGTGCGGCCCCTACGCATTGCAGTGGTCAGTACGCAGAGACCGTCCGGCCGCGGATGAACGGCCGCGGCTGCAGGGTGACAGCCAGGACTCTGCCAAGGGCAGAAAAACAGCTTAAGAAATAATTTGGAAATCAGTCTATTTTTTCCAACATAATCTTATTGTGTTCTAACCCCGGTGAATTAAAAAGTCATTCTGAGATCTGGGCCCTGCTGGAAAAGAAAGGCAAGGAATCGGGCCAGAGCCCAAGGTCAAGTCTTGGCTGTCAGTTGACAAAAAAGAGAAACAAGTCTGTGACCCAGACGGGTGCCAAGTCCGCAGGCATGGGGGGAGGTGCCGAAAGGGAGTGGGCAGCGAGCCTACCCGGGTGGCCGAAACAGTAATGGCTACATTAATGTTTCTTCTCTGTGCCTGACACTTTAGGTATCTCATTCCTAGGCCACAACAACCCAAAACATAAGAATGATTATTCCCCTTTGATAGATGAGAAAATGGAAGCCCAGAAAGGTAGAGATGTAAGCCACAGTAAAAGTGTGCAGCCAGGACGCAAACCCAGACGGCTCCGACGCCAAAGTCCACTGCACTGGCTGCCAGGAACCCGGGTCTGGAAGGGGCACCAAAGACAGGGAGCAGTAGGCGAGCGTCTGCAGCAGAACCGTGGCCAGTGCTGATGGGCCAGGCGGGGAGCCCATGTGTCCTCTCCAGGTTCCGTTCTCTCCACTCGGGCAGCATCAGGGGAAGGACCAGCGCCAGCCTCCTGGAGCTGGTGCTGGCGCCTCGGCTCCGAGCAGCCCCTTGCCACCACAGACAGAGGACCTGGGCGCTCCTGAATCACAGGGATGGAGTGGCTGAAAGTCACAGTCTCCCCAGCTCCTGCCAGTGGGTTTGATTTATTTTGAATTTCATTGTGCCTGGATCGTTAATGAATTCCAGACAAGTATTGTTGGGAATCTGACGAGTTCGGGAATCAAACCGTGACATTTAGAGTCACTTTCTGTCCTTGAGAAGGTCCCCATGGGCTTAAGCATGTGGGCATGTGTGACATGCTGGCCTCAGATGTTCGTATCACAGTTTGAAGTGACAAATAGAAATGGATGGGAGTGGCGTGGCAGGCACACCCAGCTCTTAAGCGATTCTGAGTTGAAACAATGAAAAATCTGACCAACGTAAAGATTGGCTAGAGTGAAGTGAGAGGTGAATTTCCAGCAGACGGCCACGGCAGGGGCCCGGTGCGCCCACACTGTCTCTGGGTCCCAGCATCCCTGGGCTTGGGGGAGAGGACCAGGCCAGATAAACACACTCACATGCTCACCTCTCTTCCCCTGGAAACAAGTGCAGGAAGCTCTTTGGCTGCTCCCTTTCCCCTTCTTACACTCCTCTCAGACCTGCTTCCTCCAGCCCTGCCTCTGCCCCGCGCCTGGGTCACCTCGGGAAGTCCCAGGCGCGGCCCAGGAGCACCCGCTGGTGAGGCGCCCGGCACTCTGCTTCTCATCGCCGCCCTGCCCACCTCTGGCATTTTTCTCTCTGCCCCCAGAGGCTTGGAAGGGATCAGGGCAGACTAGAACCTTCCCCTACCATTCACACTGCATACCCCTCACCATCCCATGGGGGGAAAAAAAGTAAAAAAAAAAATCTTTTGTACAGAGATATATTTTTATTATACAAAGTTTGTACAGTACCAAAAAATGAAAGAAAAAAGGTGTAAATTTTTTTTCATTATTGTAGGTAAACAGTAGTGGAAGCCTTTTTTGTAAATGTAATAAAATGTATAAATATGGTTTTCAGAAAACATCAAGTGCTGTAAATATGTAATCTACACACCTTCTTGGCTTGTCTGCAGTATATACATTTAATTTATCTGTCTCTGTATATGAGGCTTCCCCCTGGGGTCCTGCATTACGGTACTTTCCTGAATTTGAAAGCAATTTTAAATTTTTTGAATTCAAATAAAATATAAATTTTTGCATTTGTTTTCTTATATGTTTATGTCTCTTTTTATGGCTAGGGATAAGTGTTTGTGGGGGAAGGGGTGGGAAGACATATTTGGGACTAAAAGCCAACTGTGGGAATCTCTGTTAAACTGCTTTGTGTGGCCTCTGCCATGTGTTGGGAACTCCTAGCGGAAATGAGAGTGGATTCACCATAAACAAAAATTACCTCGAAATGGGTCAAATGCCTAAACGTGTCAAGCTCTGAGGTCGATCGCTTTCTCTCCCCCTCACCCCGATTCACAATTGGAATTCAAGGATAACAGAATCTAACAGGCAAAGAGTTACCCATACCCCACTTAACAAGGATAAAGAGTCAAAATGTGCTAGAAAAGTCCAACCTTGAGCTACAAAGTCTTCTGGGTGTTGCCTGAAGGGAATGGGACGGAGGGAGGGAGGGGAGGGAGAGGGCCCCCAGGAAGGCCCCCCTCCCCGCCCCAATTTCTCAGGTGCAAAGTATACCGACTCTGCTCCCGAACTGGGAAGCAAACGAGAAGAGCCAGGAAAGATTCAACCCTCTGCGCACACCTTCCTTTTTTTTCACCCATGACCATCCTCACGTTGTTTGGGTCCCAGATAACTCAGATTTCCTGGCACAGAGATCCTGCGGGGACATACAGGAGTGGATGTATGGCAGTCAGCACACCGAAGAGCCACCGGCTACAGGCAAAAAGCAATGACGCCTGGGTCATGGACATCCAGCCCCATCTGAAGAACCAAGAGATCAGGGACAGGCAGGTGGCAATGGGACATTAGGGGGCGCCATCCTCCCTGGCAGCCTCCCTGGGTCTCACTGACTTGCTGTCTCTTTTCCTCCGTGGTCTTGGTGTAACCAGGAAGATGCCAGAGGATCCAAAACAAGTTCTTTTTGTTGTTCTTGTTGTTTTGGCAGTTTAATCAGTGTAATTTTTTAATATATTTTATTGATTATGCTATTACAGTTGTCCCATTTCTCCCCCATCATTCCCCTCCACCCTGCACACCCACTCCCACCCACATTCCCCCCCTTTAGTTCATGTCCATGTGTCATAAGTTCTTTAGCTTCTACATTTCCCACACTATTCTTGCCCTCCCCCTGTCTATTTTCTACCTACCGTCTATGCTACTTATTCTCTGTACCTTTTCACCCTCTCTCCTCCTCCCACTCCCCTGTTGCTAACCCTCCATATGATCTCCATTTCTGTGGTTCTCTTCCTGTTCTAGCTGTTGGCTTAGTTTCCTTTTGTTTTAGGTGTGGTTGTTAATAGCTGTGAGTTTGCTCTTTTCACTGTCATATTTTTATCTTCTTTTTCTTAGATAAGTCCCTTTAACATTTCATATGATAAGGGCTTGGTGATGATGAATTCCTTGAACTTGACCTTATCTGAGAAGCACTTTATCTTCCCTTCCATTCTAAATGACAGCTTTGCTGGATAGAGCAATTTTGGATGTAGGTCCCTGCCTTTCAAGACTTCAAATATTTCTTTCCAGCCCCTTCTTGCCTGAAAGGTCTCTTTGGAGAAATCAGCTGACAGTCTGATGGGAACTCCTTTGTAGGTGACTGTCTCCTTATGCCTTGCTGCTTCTAGAATTCTGTCCTTCATTTGAATCTTGGCTAATGTAATGATGATGTGCCTTGGTGTGTTCCTCCTTGGGTCCACCTTCTTTGGGACTCTCTGAGTTTCCTGGACTTCCTGGAAGTCTATTTCCTTTGCCAGATTGGGGAAGTTCTCCTTTATTATTTGTTCAAGTAAGTTTTCCACTTGTTGCTCTTCTTCTTCCCCTTCTGGTACCCCTATAATTCGGATGTTGGGACGTTTAACGATGTCCTGGAGGTTCCTAAGCCTCTCCTCATTTTTTTGAATTCTTGTTTCTTCCTTGTTTTCTGTTTGGTTGTTAGTTTCTTCCTTCTGGTCCACTCCATTGATTTGAGTCCCAGTTTTCCTCCCATCTCTATTGGTTCCCCATGTGTCTTCCTTCATTTCACATATTGTAGCCTGCATTTGTTCATCTAATTTGTGAACAAAATCAACCAATTCTGTGAGCATCCTGATCACCAGGGCTTTGAACTGTGCATCTGATAGGTTGGCTATCTCTTCATGGCTTAGAGGAATTGGCTCTGGGGCTTTCATTTGCTCTCCAGTTTGAGCCTTTTTTGGTGGGTTTTTTTTTTTTTTTTTTTTTTTGGTTTTGTTTTGGTTTTGGTCTGGTTGCAGCTGTTACATAGTAAGGGGTGGAGCCTCAGGTGCTCCCCAGTGCAGGGCAGCCCAGTCGCTGGGTTGTGACGTTGTATGTGGGGGCGGGGTCTGAGAGGGAACAATGGCGCCTGCTCCGCTCTCTCCTGGATTCCAGTCCCTTCCGCCACTTCCCCTTCGCCTGGATTGTCTGCACGTGTGAATGTGGGACCACCTGGTCAGCCAGCTGCCTTGTGCGGCCTTACTGGGTCTACACAGTTGCCACCCAGTGCCTGGGGTCCGCTAGCCACCGCATGTGCACCTGGGAACTGCCAGCCGCCGCCTGTGCACCTGGGAACTGCCAGCCACTGCTGCCTGCGTGCCCGGGTCCGCACCTCCACTTTTTCCTGCCGCAACTCAGCCCCTCTTACCCGTCTGGATGAATGGTTGTTGGACTTCCGTACAGTTCAATTTTCTATCAGTTCTGGTTGTTTTCTTGTTTCTAAATATTTGTTGTCCTTAATTTTGGTTGTGAGAGGAGGCACAGTGTGTCCACCTACGCCTCCATTTTGGCCGGAAGTCTAATCAGTGTAATTTAATTATCAGTTCACTTCATCCCAAAATAGGATTTGACTAGCTTTAAGAGATGTGCATAACGTTATAGGAAAATAAGGGATAAGGAAGCGAGAAGAAAGCCAAAAAAACTGAGGCCTAGGATCGGTGCACCAATTGCAAACCGTGCAAGCCTCAGCTGCTTTTAGAATTGGACCCTCAATCTCTGGGCCCCCTGGTGGCCAAAATTTAATCCACTTTAATCCTGTGGTCAAAAGCCAAAACCAATCACAAAGGTCTGACTTCCCTGGGTTTTTTTCCTTCCCCCAGGGTTCCGAGTGCGTGCCAGTCAGCCTGGCCGGCCTTATCGCTGCCGTCAGTTTCTGGGAAACGAGGAGTAGGGTGGGGTTAGGGACCTCACCCACACATGGTTGTGAACTAGGTGCTGTCTGTCAAGGTGCTCTCCTGCCCTGATCCCCAGGGACAATTCTCAGGGAGAACTCCCCTCACCATGGACTCTAGGGCACCGCCTTGCCCACCTCCCGCCGGTCTCCACCGCCTCTAACACGCAGAAACCACTCTGGCCCGTGAATTCCCCAGACACAGAAGCTAGGCTGCGTTCTGTATGGAGGGAGGGAGAAGAGGCCTTTCCGCTCTGTGTCGTATGTCACCGGGCACCGAAGCAGGGCTCCTGAGTCCGAGTCTTGGGAGAGTTCTGTGGCCACGGCTCTGTCAGCCCCACCTGCGGCTCCCCCACTCTGTGGACTTGGATGAACCGCAGTGCGCATGCAGAACCAGAACCAGCCTGGGAGACAGACTTGTTTTCTCACTCTTCCTTCCCGTGGCCTCACCCTCCAGGTGTTTGCCTCCAATGAACGTGTCAACAAATGCAACTCTAGGACTCGTGTTTCGTGATGGCAGACAGAATCAGAATCGTCCTCACAGGCAAAGAGAACCGCTGAGTGTGCCCTGATGCAAAGATTGGCATCTACGTGGACCCCTGCTCTACTGGTACAGCAGGTTCAGACAGAATCTTTCACCGGACTCTGCCCTTGGCTGTTCTGATGCTCTTGACGTAACCAAGTGACTCAGAGGAAAGCAGCTAGCTCGGCCTTGAGAAATGGGAGAACTGACCACACACTGAGGAAGGAGCTAAGCTCTCTGCCTGCTCCCCGAAGCAGCACAGGATGAGGTCACTGGGCTGCAGGCTCCTTCAAGAGCTCCTGACCAGGACCCAGGTGAAAGATGCACCAGAAGGAAATGAGAGATCATCACTTGGCCACAGTGCGGGGTGGTGGGAGGGATGGGGAGGTGAGGAAGAACGTGCCTCTACCCCCAGTAGGGATGTCCAACCTGGGGCCGGTGGGCCGCATATGGCCCAACACAAAATCGTAGACTTACTGGAAACATTATTAGATTTTTTTTGTGATTGCATGTCACAATGTATTTATTTTTTAAATATATTTTATTGATTATGCTATTACAGTTGTCCCATTTCTCCCCCATCATTCCCCTCCACCCTACACACCCACTCCCACCCACATTCCCCGCTTTAGTTCATGTCCATGTGTCATAAGTTCTTTAGCTTCTACATTTCCCACACTATTCTTGCCCTCCCCCTGTCTATTTTCTACCCACCCTCTATGCTACTTATTCTCTGTACCTTTCCCCCTCTCTCCTCCTCCCACTCCCATTGCTAACCCTCCACGTGATCTCCATTTCTGTGGTTCTGTTCCTGTTCTAGCTGTTGGCTTAGTTTCCTTTTGTTTTAGGTGTGGTTGTTAATAGCTGTGAGTTTGCTCTTTTCACTGTCATATTTTTATCTTCTTTAAGGGCTTGGTGATGATAAACTCCTTGAACTTGACCTTATCTGAGAGGCACTTTATCTTCCCTTCCATTCTAAATGGCAGCTTTGCTGGATAGAGCAATTTTGGATGTAGGTCCCTGCCTTTCAAGACTTCAAATATTTCTTTCCAGCCCCTTCTTGCCTGGAAGGTCTCTTTGGGGAAATCAGCTGACAGTCTGATGGGAACTCCTTTGTAGGTGACTGTCCCCTTATGCCTTGCTGCTTCTAGAATTCTGTCCTTCATTTGAATCTTAGCTAATGTAATGATGATGTGCCTTGGTGTGTTCCTCTTTGGGTCCAACTTCTTTGGGACTCTCTGAGCTTCCTGGACTTCCTGGTAGATTGGGGAAGTTCTCCTTTATTATTTGTTCAAGTAAGTTTTTCCACTTGTTGCTCTTCTTCCCCTTCTGGTACCCCTATAATTCGGATGTTGGGACATTTAATGATGTCCCGGAGGTTCCTAAGCCTCTCCTCATTTTTTTGAATTCTTGTTTCTTCCTTGTTTTCTGTTTGGTTGTTAGTTTCTTCCTTCTGGTCCACCCCATTGATTTGAGTCCCAGTTTTCCTCCTATCTCTATTGGTTCCCCATGTGTCTTCCTTCATTTCACATATTGTAGCCTGCACTTTTTCATCTAATTTGTGAGCAAAATCAACCAATTCTGTGAGCATCCTGATCACCAGGGCTTTGAACTGTGCATCTGATAGGTTGGCTATCTCTTCATGGCTTAGAGGAATTGGCTCTGGGGCTTTCATTTGTTCTCCGGTTTGAGCCATTTTTGGTGGGGTTTTTTTTGTTTTGTTTTGTTTTGGTTTTGGTCTGGTCGCAGCTGTTACGTATGAGGGGCGGAGCCTCAGGCGCTCCCCAGTGCAGGGCAGCCCAGTCGCTGGGTTGTGACGTTGTATGTGGGGGCGGGGTCTGAGAGGGAACAATGGCGCCTGCTCCTCTCTCTCCTGGATTCCAGTCCCTTCTGCCGCTTCCTCTTCGCCTGGATTGTCTTCGCAACTGAATGTGGGACCACGTGGTCAGCCAGCAGGTCTGCACAGTTGCCCCCCTGTGCCCGGAGTCCGCCAGCCACCGCCTGTGCACCTGGGAACTGCCAGCCGCTGCTGCCTGCGTTCCCGGGTCCGCACCTCCACTTTTTCCTGCCACAACTCCACCCCTCTTACCGGTCTGGATGAATGGTTGTTGGACTTCCTTACAGTTCAATTTTCCATTAGCTCTGGTTGTTTTCTTGTTTCTAAATATTTGTTGTCCTTAATTTTGGTTGTGAGAGGAGGCACAATGTGCCCACCTATGCCTCCATCTTGGCCGGAAGTCAGCATGTCACAATGTATTTAATGTGTGGCCCAAGACGGCTCGTGTTCTTCCAGTGTGGCCCAGAGACACCGAAAGGTTGGACACCCCCTGTGCCCAGAATGTGCATTTGGAGCTAACTCCGGATTTGCCTAAAATCAGAGTGGGGGGAGCGCTGCCACGGGCATGCTAGTGGTGATACAAGGGGCGGGGGTGGAAACAGCAGGGAGCTGTGTGGGAGGCTGTCACCCCAGGCTCCGGGGCCCAGCCGGAACCCCACCTCCCCTGCCGAGCTTCCCGGGCCACCCACTAAACGCAGCGCCGACCTCAAAGATGAGGTAAGCGGATGTTTCACAGGGCTAAGCCTGCCTGTGGGTGCTGGCCCCATTCAGAAGCCTTACCCAGGCAGCTGGACAGCTGCAGCCTGATCGGCAAATGTCCCTAGGAGGGAGCGGTGTGTCCAAGGGATAAGTCCGAATGTGTAAGGCTCACTGGGCTGTGTGAGGACTGTTTGTGAGTTCCCATGTGTGCAAATATGTTGGACGGTGGCCGAAGATGGCAGCACGCGGACATGGCGCCTGGAGGGGCCCAGGAGTCACCTAAGTAGGGCTGGCGACCCAGCAGGCGACCGGGCTCCTAAGGGGGGCGCCCAGGGTAGAAGATAGACCTGGAGGTCGTCAGCATCCACACAGCGGTAACACAAACAGAACAGAGTGAATGGAGCAAGGAAGAAGCGGGGCTGCGACAGGAGTCTGGAGCACAGAGACGCAGGGCAGCCTGGGTCACGTGAGGCTGCCTCCAACACCCACAATCCCTCTGGCCACCGCTGCCTTCATGATTCCAGGAACTCTGCACCCCTGTCCCCAAGGGGAGATGCTCTCCACAAACTGACTAAACTTTTCTGAGGCCTGAAGGTGGAGAGCTATTCCTATTGCTGGGACAGGGGGTGGGGGGTGTCCCAGAACAGAATGGGGCAGGGAGAACCCAGGGACCCAGACTGTTACGTGTCCCAGCATGGAGGGACCCCGGTGGCCTTGCATGCGTTCCGGCCGGGGGATACGGCAGACATTGAGGCTGAGGCAGCCACGACCATGAGCCCAGCTGCTGGGGCCACAGCTGAAGAAAAACTGGGTGTCTGCGTCAAGCACCTTTCCCCGCCATCCCACTGTGCCCGCTGCCTGTGCAGGTGTCTGTGGAGCGGGCCCTTCTACAGAGCGCCGTTTGGTCCCCCTGGAGGAGCCAATGTCCTTCTCAGGGTGGAGGGCCAGCCTGAGCAAGGAGATGCAGCCACGGGGCACACCCTCCCAGGGCAGCGGTCACCACCACGCTCTGCCATGACCAGGTCTGGCCTGTGGCCATGCAGGCCAAGAAAGTGCCCACGCACTCTGCATCTGGAGTCCACGTCCCAAGAGGAGACACACATTAACAAAGCTCAGGACGTGCTAAACCAGAAGCCAGTTCATTCTCGCAGCAGAGGCCTGCTGGAGGACATCTGGGGGCCCTGGCAAAGGGATGGGGTCCTGAACATGGAAGCCACCTGAGAGACCCCTTCCAAAGGCAGGCAGGTACACAGGGAGGGTCCACTCGGCCCGTTTTCTCTCCTGGCCCACGCTGCCCTCGCTTTCACGGCTGAACCCACAATTACGAGTTCTGTGAAAGGAGACAGGTGAGAAACACCAGAACCGTTCCCCGGAAACTTGAGATGCCGGCACACTCCCAAGGTAGGGGAACAGCGACAGTCAAGGGGGCAAGGGCGACCCTCTTCTTCTCCACAGAGCTCAGCGTGGCCTCCACAGTGAAGGCTCCGAGGATGGGGGGCCACCCTGAGAACTGGGGCGTCAGCAGCGATGGAAGCGGGGTCCGAAAGGCGACAGCGGTGTGCAGGAGGCGGCAGCAGGGAAGAGCGCTCTGCATCTCCTGGGGGGCATCTTCCACCGCTCAATGCCAGGTAACGCCTATCCTCCCCTCCCCCCCCGCACCCGGCTTCAGGCCCAGATAAACAAAGGCTGACTGCACACCGCTGCATGGCTATCCCCTGGGCCCCCCCGGTTCGAAATGTCACCAACCAGACTTAACCGTCTCCAGCCCCACCTCTCCCCGCTCCTCATGGTCCCACTCTGAATGTCATGCTCTACACTGTCACCAAGGCCTTCCAGCTTCCCTTTGCTGTCAGCTCTGCCTCCGGAACCACTGGAACCCATCCCCTCTCAAACCCAGCCACTCCCTATTTCAGACCCCCCCCCCAAACTGGAATATGGCACTGCTGTCCCCCCAGAGCGTCCTGACTGCAGCACACCTGAGTCTCCTTCAGCTGTCAGGTGCTGACATCACTCTGCCCACACCGCCCTCAGCCTGGTGTCCAAGCTCCGCTCACACACTAAGTCCTCTGGGACCCTGACCCAGCACCCCCTCAACCTCAGCTCCCATCCCTCCCGTCCTCCCATCTACACCCCAACAGTGCTAAGAACTACGGTCCCCACCCTCACCTTGAATCCGTGGCATTTCGTACCACTGTGCTTTCCCTGGAACACCCACCCCCTCCTTCAGGACCTTCTTTTCAGCTCACATGGCTGGTTCCCCATTTGGCGCTATTACTCAGCTTCTGACATCTGCTGGTTCCAGTCCAGGGCTCACCCACGACCCCTGCCCTCAGAGACAACGGGAGCCGAGAAAGGTAGGCTGGGAAGGAGCCAACGGACCGTGATCCCCGGCCACCTGGTTCCTGGGAAGCCGAGGACGGGGTAGAGGAGTGATCTCCACAGAACGGAAGAGCGAATCTCTCCAATGACTCCCGCTCATGTGAACAAAAGTCCCCTCGTCGAGGTTCCATCACTCCCACTGTGTGAAGGGTCCTTCCCAAGTCCATGAGATAGCCAGGGCATGAACTGCACCCCGGTGTCACCGGCGGATGTCCAGAGAGGGACTTTCCTTTAAAATCCAGTGGAAACCGAAGTCCTTGGTCCACATATCTAAACCCTCCTAAGGAGAAACCCCAGAGGCCAAAATGCTGCAAAGCAGAAAACCGTCCTGTGTGAGTGCACCTTTCAGGTTTAGCCTGTGTGAGAGGCTGGCCCTGCCAGCCGACATCTCAAAAGCATGGGGGAGGCCTGGGAAGGGCGGGACCCACAGCTCCCTTCTCCTCCCTCCTCCGTCCTGGCCTGGCGACCAGAAACAAAGCCAAGAGGGAAAGGGCCAGGGAGACAGAGACACAGGGATGAGTGAGCGTGGCTGAGGAAGGCTGTGTTTCTGTTCAGATTAACTTAACAACTTACCCAAAGGTAACATGATGCAGGACTGGCCCCCTGAGAAAAGGAGAATTCTTAACTCCCATTCCCTAGCCAGAGCAGTCTCTCGTCGGAAGGACCACTACGCGGGGTACCAGCTTCCCAGTCTCGACCCACCTGCATCTCTCACCCACATGACAGCAAAGAGAAATTCGCATCAAACGCTTCAGTGATCACGCATCCTTGCTCAAAACACACTGCCAGTTCTGAATACCCCAAGCCCCTCTAATCTTTGGAATTCGTAAGAGAGTTTTAACAGGACGTAGTCTACAAAGCACCTTGGGATCCTGGCTCCCAAGTCACCTGCCCTAATTCGAGAGGGGATTCACTGTGGAGGGGAGGGCGCCTCAGGCTCCGCACAGGCAGATCTGGCTGACTCCTGCCTCCGCCATCTTCAGATGTGTGACCCAAGCAAGTTACTCATGCTCCCCGAGCCTAGCTTTTCTCTCAGGGGAAATGGGGAGACTACGAGCACCCCCCTCCCGGGGCTGTTGTGAAGGTTAAGTGAGATGGTGTCTATAAAGTGCTTAGCCCACAGCCTGAGAAGAGCAGACGCTCAGTAAGCGCTGGCCATTTCCGCTGTTGTGAACAGCGACTCAGTAACAGGAGTAACACGGAACTGTCGCTCCTACTTTCTGCTGCGCCCACCGCGGCCTGCCCCAGGCCAGACTCTCTGTTCTGCCCCTCTCGCCAGTCCCGTTCGCCTCAGAGGACACGCCCCCCAAGCACCGCCCCGCAGGAGAACGTGCGACGGGGACGGGCCGTGTGTGCTGATGGGCTGCGCGTGCACGTGGACGGCGCAAAGGCACAGCGAGGTCTGGAATCGCGGCTCGGCACCGCTGAACTGCCTCCGACCCCTACGTGATCGGTTTGGCTCAAACAAGGATAAAGCCCTTACACAGCAGCGAATGGGAGGACGGCCTGAAGACTGAGTGCAGATTTTTTACAGGAGAAAAACAAATTACACTTGAGACAAGTGCCTTCAAGTCTGGATCCTTAGCACTTATAATTCACTTCCAAATTACCTGGACTGTATCAAGATAACTTCCCTGGGTATACACAAAGCTTAGAAATTGGGCATGTTTCTTTCTACCATACGTCTCATAATCTTGGGAGACTCAAATACACATCTCTCTCTTCTGTCGTGGGGGGCGCTGTCTCCTACGACGCCTTCCCTCCTGCGTGGGTTCTCCGGTGGGCACTGAAGTGGGAGCTGTTGTTGAAGTCTTTGCCGCACTCCAGGCACTTGTAGGGTTTCTCCCCGGTGTGGATTCTCCGGTGAATAATAAGACTGGAGCTCTGGTTGAAGCATTTCCCGCACTCTCTGCACCTATAAGGCTTCTCCCCCGTGTGGATCCTCTGGTGAGTAATGAGATTAGAGCGGTCACGGAAGAATTTCCCGCACTCGAGGCACCTGTAGGGCTTCTCGCCCGTGTGCACTCGCTGGTGCGTGCTGAGCTTGGAGCGCTCGCTGAAGCACTTCCCGCAGTCCGCGCACGTGTGCGGCTTCTCCCCGGTGTGGGTTCGCTGGTGGTTGGCCAACGTGGAGCTCTTACTGAAGCTTTTCCCACACTCCGCACATCCGTACGGTTTCTCTCCCGTGTGGATTCTTTGGTGACTGATGAGGGCAGAGCTCTTGGAGAAGGTTCTTCCACATTCAGAGCACTGATAAAGTTTCTCCCCCGAGCTGGTGCCGTGCAGTCCAGGAGAGTTCGAGTTCTTCTTGGCACTCGGAGGCTGTTCCGGAGCTGTCTGCTCGGCCAGGTTCCTCCAGTGAGCACTACAGGACTTGCTCTGGCCACGGTTCTCCCCGGGCTCACTGGGGCAGCGAGGACTTCCTCCCGAACGGACTCTCCGGCGTTTCAGAAGGTCCGCGCGCTGGCTGAAGCTTCCCCGGCACTCCCCACACGTACAGGGCTCTCCCGCTGCGTGGGCTGCCTGGTGAGCTGCAAGACTGCAGCGGTCACTGACCCTCTTCCCACCTGCGAGGCATCTGTAGGGCTTCTCTCCAGCGTGAATTCTCTGGTGGGCCTGGAGGCCGGAGCGGTTACTGACGCCCTTCTCACACTGCAGGCACCGGCAGGGCCCCCGGCCCACGTGTGCCCGCCGGCGGGCGATGACGGGAGACGGCTGCCTGAAGCCCCTCGCGCATGGGTCACACTGGTGGGGTTTCTCTGCCAGGTACAGGCCTTGATGGTCAATAAGCCTCCCCAAGTCCTCTTCAGAGGACCACTCTTCCCACTGTTCCCGCGGTCGGGCTCCTGACTGCCCTTCCCCTTCCTCTTCATTCTCGCCATCTCCCCCCAGACGGTGAGCGTGGTGGGCAACCTCTGTAGCACGTGTTGATAATGCGCCCGGCAAATCCTCAAAAACATCCGGCTCCGAACTCGGGTCGTCATCCTCATGCCTCATCTCAAAACCTGAAAGAGTGAACAGAAATGTAGTTTTTTCATTCATTAGTTAGTGTCCACTTATGTATCTGTACCTTGTGCCTTACGAATTTGGCTAACGTGAATTTACATCTTGTATTTTATACGACACATCTTACAAATGTGGCTAACAGGAAATCGATCAGGTTTGGGGGCATACATGCATTTCTGACCTGCAAAGCTGAGGAACCGAGCCTGGGGCCCGAGGACCCCACCAAAACGGCCAGTCGCTCTCCCTGGCCAGTGCCCTCATCCCACTGTGTAATACTGAACACCTCCTCCTTCTTCTGGTACAATCAGTACATCCTACGGCACACGAGACTGAATAAACTCTGTAATTGCGCAAAGGAATCCCAGTAGAACCCAGATCTGACTGCTTGCACCGTTTAGGGATTACGCTAAGCCAGACAGTCTGAGCAAAGCACAAATACTTTTCCTGTTCAATTCCTCTCTGGTTTAGTCCAGGGACAAGGCGACGAGCCTGGCTCCCTCACTGTCGGCATGCTTGCAGATTCTGTGGCCACCCCATCGCGCCATGCTTACCAGTGTCTGGGGTTCTAGGACACGGGCTTGGAGGTTTGGCGCCATCTTCACCTGCCACCTCACCCCAGGCCTCCGGGTCATCAGCCTCTGCACTGCTCCGCCCGGACGCAGGGAGACCCGCTGCCTCCCTGACGGTTCCCACGGCTCTGACCGCAGTCCGCACCCTCACCAGCGAGTCCAGCTCCTCATAGAAGGGGCAGGTTCCCGGCGGGTGGCTGCTCTTGGCTTTCCGGTAGCTTCGAAGGAGGTTTTTGAACCTGTAGCGACACTGCTCCAGTGTCCGCAGGAAGCCCTGTGCACACAGCCGCTCTGCGATGGCCCGGTACACCTGGCTGTTCTGGTGACAGGTGCGAAGCTTTTCGGGAAATGGGGACTCACTGAGGATGGTCAGGAAGGCCTTGGTTTCCTCGTAGCCCCAGTGCACACCTGCTGTCAGGAGTGAAGTTCAGAACTGTGAGACTTAAAGAGACTTGCCTAGGTCACCAGGGATGGGGATCACCTGCCTGTTAAATGCCTAGGACACAGGCACCTCAGAAACTGTCCGGGTACCTGGGGCACCAAAAAAGAACCTACCCTGGCCTCTCAGGGCTATGCCAGAGCTCCCCCAGCCCCACTCCTTCGAAGAGATTCTGTGAGTCCTGGCTAAAGGGAAGGACATTCATGTCCACGTTACACCAGGTGACCGCACTCCCCTGGCTTCAGCAGCCTGGTTCAGGGAAAGGCCTACAATTGGGATACAAGAGACTCTCTCTGTCCATTCAATACATGTCCTCAACTTATGTTCATGAACTTTCCTGGTAACAAATATGGGAACTGAGAATCCCTACAGACATGAAGGAAGTTCAAATAATCACATTAGGAGTCCAACTGGGGATGCACTTTCCTCCTCCGCGGAAGAAGGAAAAGAAAGCGGTCTGTTCTCCGTTCCTTGGCAGGTACGGGGTGCAGCCAGGGAGCCAGCAGGGTAGACGGAAAACCGCAGAAAAGGGGGGGAGCCCTAGGCTCTAACCCTGACGGCCCCTGCCTCCCTTAGACCTTGAGCTCAGACGCTCCACCTCTCAGGCCGCAGGGCCCCCCACCCCCCGGCAGGGACTCGGATGTCTCCCAAACACCCATCACTCAGCTACGCGCTGCCACGATTTCTGTTCTGCTGAGCATTTCACTCGGTATTTTCTTTACCCGAGTTGACAACCTGTGAGATCATGGTTGACGTGTTCATACACATTAAAATTAAAGGTTTCTTTACACAACACCTACGATCATCCCCATATGCACTTTGGGAAACACCGAATTAGCTCTTTAAGGTCCCTTAGGATTTTAGAAAGGGCTGTTTCTATAGCTAAGAGAGTGGAGAGCTGGTCACAGAAGAGAGTAGAAGTCTGAGGGTGACTGAAGGAACTCCGCGCCTTACTCCAGTGGCATCAGTCCAGGCTTCTGTGCCCTGAACTCAGGGAGCAGAGGCCTGGCTAGTAGGGGGTTGGAATCTGGACCTGATTACATGCCTGTGTTCTTACCAATACGACTGTGCAACAGAGCCGGACCCCCCGGAACCCCGCGCCCCTGGACGGGCTCGTCGATGGCCAGGTCATCACCGCTACAGTCCTCCGCTGTTTCCTCTGGCTCCCAGCCCCCTTCCTCTCGCTCCTCCATCTCTGCATCACTATCCCCCAGCCTGGGGAGGGCCGCAGCCTCGCCCGGGCCGTCTGCGGCTCTGATGGCTGTCCGCGCCCTCACCAGGGCCTCCAGCTCCTCGTAGAAGGGGCAGGTCCCCGGCGGGTGGCTGCTCTTGGCTTTCCGGTAATTCCGTAGGAGGTTTTTGACCCTGTAGCGACACTGCTCCAGTGTCCGCAGGAAGCCCCGTGCCCTCAGCCGCTCTGCAATGGCCCGGTACACCTGGCGGTTCTGGTGACAAGTCCGGAGCTTTTCAGAGAAAGGGGACTCACTCAAAATTGCCAGGAAAGTCTTGGTCTCCTCATAGCCCCAGTGCACGCCTGACACCTTCGTGTCCTCCACGTCCCACTGGTATTGTTCTTCCCAGGCCTTCGAGTCCCTCCAGACCAATGCTGGAGCTGCTTTTATCTGCTCACCATCCAGGCCGCAATCTGCAGTGTTCCTTTTTCCGGAATTTTTAAGACTCAGACCCCCAAATTCTGGTCCTTGCTCTCGCTGGGAGATGACATTTGGTTTTGAAACTAGAACTCCTATATAAAAAGAAATGACAGAAATGATTCGTTGAGCAGAGTGCTTGTCCAAAATGTCCCTGAAACATGTCTCCTTGTGAGAGGCCGACGGGAAACTCCCACGCTAACCCCATCAAGCGTGCGGAGGGCTAGAGAAAGGTGACAGGAGCCCTTCACCAGACATGCCCGCCCGCCTGTTTGCTTGGTTCACTTGCTTTTCGGCTGTTATGAAACACATCATACAAGAAGGAAGTCACTGCAGTTGGTCCGCAGATGGGCACGTGACTTGAACTGGCCCAATCAGAACGAACGCAATGGCTGGAGGAAAGGTCTCCCTCTCTCTCTGCATGTATGTGTATGGCGTGCATCCTCTCTTACTAGGAAACTTGTCGCCTCAACTGCCATTGGCATGCATCTCTCTCTCGACCCCGACACACAGGGGCTTTAAGATAAAGCTGAGACAGAGGACGGCAGAGCAGAGGGAAAGGAAGAGCCACGCTGCCGCGGAGCCCATCCACACTGCGGTTGGAGCATGCCCTCCGCTGCACTTCCAGTAACGTGAGAACGTAAATTTTCTCCTTCTTTACAACAGTTCACTACATTTAAAGGACCGCTGTGCCAACAGCGCCCAACCCTAACAAAATAGGAAGTCTTTAATTACATAAATATTTGAACACTAGAAAAAGAGCTTAGAGCTGAGAGAGGCCTAAAGATCATCTAGTGCAGCATTTTGCAAAGTTCCTCCCTTTGAACGCGCTTTTCACCAGACACCACCTGTAAGGCAGGCTCACACTGCCCAGTGAGTGGCCGGCAAGCTTCAAGCATCTTACCTCGCAGACACGGGTGAGTGAGACCTGTCTCTGTCTCCTACTTTACCCCACCCAGTGTCTGACTCCCACGCTCCCACGGCAAGTGGAACGCCACTATTTATTTGGCTTCCTGTGCAGAGGTGCCCACGGGAGAGACGTCTGTGCGAGTCACGTGGGCTTCAAGTGTGTCGAGCCCTGTGACGTGCATTTCTCACTGTGGTTTAGAGCACATCAGTCCATGGGCTTAGTTCACTGGTGCGCCCCGGAGAGATGGATCCTGTTCGATGCTGAGCGGCCTGGACTTCTGAGACGGCAGGCAGGACCCAGCCCTGCACCCTGGTGAACATACTGAGGAAATGAAGGAACAAGCCCTGAGAGGGCAGGCTCTCTGGGGGCCAGCCCGCCAGCCTCCATCCAGGCCGACTGCGCTCCCCACACTCCATCCCTGCCCCTGCAGTGCTGGCTACAAAAAGCTCGTCCTCTCCCTATGTCTGAGGTTCCACAGATTCACAGAGGCATGAATCGTAAGGGAGGGATAAACGCTCCTCGGGAACTGAGTGCACCAGACACCCAGCATCTTCTTCAGCAGTCACTATTCCTTACCCAGGGGCAGGCCATTCCCACAGCTGTCTCTTGGGGGGTCCTTGGGAAACTCCTTCTCAGCATGTTTGCCAGGGCCCAGGGCTTCCTGTGAGATGTACAAAAGAAGGACCTCAAATGTCACAGCCCGGGAACCCCAATGGGCCCCAGGAAAGGTAATGGGAATACAGAGGTACTGTGTGTGAGTCCAGCATCGTAAGGAGCAGCATGGCCAAGGAGAGGCCCAGCGGACGGGGGGAGAGGGGCCGAGGCTGACCCCTGTGCCCTTTTGCTGAGGGGAGGCCACAGAGAAGGACTACAGCCAAGGGGCAAAAGCACAGGAGAAGTACTGACAGGAAAGGGAAAACAGAGAGCAGCTTACCTGGGACTCGGCTGTCACCTCCCAATCTCGAGCGCTCCCCATCTTTGGGAGAGGAGGGACTCGGGGAGTGAGGACAGCTGAGGAGAAGAAAAAGCCTCTGAAACCCAAGCTCCGGAAGCCAGAGAAGCACCCCCCTGTCCAGCTTCCCAAAAGCCCCGCTCACGTCCAACCGAGATCACCCCTCAGCCAGGGCAAACTTCCCCTTTCCCCTCCCTCTGAGAGAATCTAGTGCCTAAGCTGCCTCCAGTGATGTGCCCTGTGCGAGGTGCCAGCCCCAGCTCCTAGAGCAGCACCCTGCCCCAGTGCCAGCGTGGACCCGCTGCACGAGTCAGCACAGAGGGGACGGGCGGACATCACCGGGAGCTGCGCCTTCTTTAGCAACGCTGCTGCGCCTCGCTTCTCAGTGTGTCCAAGAGACACTACTCTACCCCTTGCCTTGAATTCAGTACATCCCTCCTCCCCATATACCCTTCCTTCGCGCCCCTCTTCCTTGATGTTCCCTGATTTTTGGTACTCACCACTCTCTTTCAAGGCCGGGGACACCGTCTCAGTGTCTAGATGCCTGGGGCGGCCAGGGCATGGACTCCTCTCCCACTGCCTCCGGGTCTGTCTCTCGGGCCAGCGACCCACTGAATGCGGCCGAAAGCCCTGAGGTTCCTGCGTTGCCTTCAAGGACCTGGTCTCTTCTCCACACAATTTCAGTTCCTACACACAGACGGTCGAAATTCCCAATGGTCAGTGAAGACCAATTTTGGCAGGGTGGGAAATGTTCTTTGGAGCACAACTATGACGCAGAGGTCAAAAGGCTCTTTTTTTAAGACCCAAAGATGGCTCGAAGTATGACAACGAAGCCGTCAGACTGACGTCAGTAACAGACCAGCATTCACACCGCCAAATGCCTGCCTACTCTCTCGTCAGCACAGGGGGGCGGGCTATCTATCCATGCGTCTCAGTGAGGCCGTACTGCTCAAGACATCTCTGTGTCATAAAGAGATGAGTTAAGTAAAATTTTTACAACATTAAAGGTACCCTCTAAGCACCCAAAACCAGCTGTTTAATTTTTAAGTTGCTAAAAAAAATTAAAAGTTACCAGGTGTGCATTAAAAAGCAAAGAAATGCATAAAAACAGACGCAACTATAACTCTAAATGTACTTATTCTAAGTAGTCCTGCTGAAGGAGAAGAAAATTCAAAACTAAATATAAGAAAAAAGGAGGGACAAAGAATTACAGAAGGAATTTTAAAATAAAAGAGAAGTTTCGGAAAGGCACACCTCTCTTAAAACGGAAGGATAAGCGAAGACAAGGGACTTTAACTCCAAAGGAAAACTGAAGAGGCAATTTTAATTTCAATGTGGAAGTTCAAGCAAAAAAGTACTCAGAGATATAGAGAACATATATAAAACACAAGGGAATAATCAATTAAGAGGTAACTGATATTGCCTAATTCAGCATTATCAATCATAAAACTAATTTCTTCTCTCTCTGTACATTGCAAATTCGGAGGTAGAGGCCCAGATGTTATTTCCTGGCCCTAAATCCCCTGAAACTTAACAATTTCAATTGCCTTATAGACACACTCCACTTTTAAGAATATATTACAGCCCTGGCTGGTGTGGCTCAGTGAATTGAGAGCTGGCCTGCAAACTGAAAGGTCACTGGTTCGATTCCCAGCCAGGGCACGTGCCTGGGTTGTGAGCCAGGTCCCCAGTGGGGGGCGCACAAGAGGCAACCATTCTTCAATGTTTCTCTCACACCTTGATGTTTATCTCCCTTTCCTTCTCCCTCCCTTCTCCTCTCTTTAAAAATAATAAATAAAATCTAAAAATAAAAATGCACTTCCAGCCAAGATGAAGGCATAGGTGGACACACTGTGCCTCCTCTCACAGCCAAAATTAAGGACACCAAATATTTAGAAACAAGAAAACAACCAGAACTGAGAGAAAATTGAACTGTACAGAAGTCCAACAACCATTCATCCAGACCGGTAAGAGGGGCAGAGTCGCCGCAGGAAAAAGTGGAGGTGCGGACCGGGAAGGCAGGCAGCAGCGGCTGGCAGTTCCCAGGTGCACAAGCAGCAGCTGGCGGACTCTGGGCCCACAGGTGGCAGCTGGCAGTCCCCGGGCATGGGGTGGCAGCTGTGCAGACCCAGTGAGGCCGCATGGGGTGGCTGGCTGACCAGGTGGTCCCACATTCACTTGAGCAGATAATCCAAGCGAAGGGGAAGCAGAAGAGACCGGAGTCCAGGAAAGAGCGGAGCAGGCGCCATTGTTCCCTCAGACCCTGCCCCCACAAACAGCGTCACAACTCAGCGACTGGGCTGCCCTGCACTGGGGAACACCTAAGGCTCCACCCCTCACTACGTAACAGCGTGCGCGTAGATAATCCAGGTGAAGGGGAAGCAGCGGAGGGGACTGGAATCCAAGAGAGAGAGAGGAGCAGGAGACATTGTTCCCTCTCAGACCCCGCCCCCACATACAACGTCACAACTCAGCGACTGGGCTGCCCCACACTGGGGAATACCTAAGGCTCCATCCCTCACTACATAACAGCTGCAACCAGACCAAAACCAAAACAAAACAAAAAACAAAAACAAAAACAAAAACAAAAAAACCCCCACCAAAAAAGGCTCAAACCAGAGAGCAAATGAAAGCCCCGGAGCCAATTCCTCTAAGCCATGAAGAGATAGCCAACCTATCAGATGCACAGTTCAAAGCCCTGGTGATCAGGATGCTCACAGAACTGGTTGATTTTGCTCACAAAGTAGATAAAAAAATGCAGGCTACAATATGTAAAATGAAGGAAGACACATGGGGAACCAATAGAGATGGGAGGAAAACTGGGACTCAAATCAATGAAGTGGACCAGAAGGAAGAAACGAACAACCAAACAGAAAACAAGGAAGAAACAAGAATTCAAAAAAATGAGGAGAGGCTTAGAAACCTCCAGGACATCGTTAAACGTCCCAACATCCGAATTATAGGGGTCCCAGAAGGGGAAGAAGAAGAGCAACAAGTGGAAAACTTATTTGAACAAATAATAAAGGAGAACTTCCCCAATCTGGCAAAGGAAATAGACTATCAGGAAGTCCAGGAAGCTCAGAAAGTCCCAAAGAAGTTGGACCCAAGGAGGAACACGCCAAGGCACATCATAATTACATCAGCCAAGATTCAAATGAAGGAGAGAATTCTAGAAGCAGCAAGGCATAAGGGGACAGTCACCTACAAAGGAGTTCCCATCAGACTATCAGCTGATTTCTCCAAAGAGACCTTCCAGGCAAGAAGGGGCTGGAAAGAAATATTTGAAGTCTTGAAAGGCAGGGACCTACATCCAAAATTGCTCTATCCAGCAAAGCTGCCATTTAGAATGGAAGGGAAGATAAAGTGCTTCTCAGATAAGGTCAAGTTCAAGGAGTTCATCATCACCAAGCCCTTATTATATGAAATGTTAAAGGGACTTATCTAAGAAAAAGAAGATAAAAAACATGACAGCAAAAAGACAGCAAACTCACAGCTATTAACAACCACACCTAAAACAAAAGCAAACGAAGCCAACAGCTAGAACAGGAACAGAACCACAGAAATGGAGATCATATGGAGGGTTAGCAACAGGGGAGTGGGAGGAGGAGAGGGGGGAAAGGTACAGAGAATAAGTAGCATAGACGGTGGGTAGAAAATAGACAGGGGGAGGGCAAGAATAGTGTGGGAAATGTAGAAGCTAAAGAACTTATGACACATGGACATGAACTAAAGTGGGGAATGTGGGTGGGACAGGGTGTGTAGGGTGGAGGGGAATTTTGGGGGGAAATGGGACAACTGTAATAGCATAATCATAAAATATATTTTTAAAAAGAAAAATAATAAAAATAAAATAAAAATAAAAATGTATTTCAATGTCTTCAATAGGTATTTTCAACACACATGGTTCAGAAGCAGAAAATATACACAAAGGTATATTCAGTGAAAACAGCCCAGCCCCACCTCGGCCCCCCCTTACTCCCCACAGGTATGCACTCTTTTCCTACACCCTTTCAGAGATGCTTTATGTACAAGCAAATGTATAATGTGCACTCCTATTTCTCCCCTGTTTTTACACAAAAGGTAGCAACTACATAGATTGCAGGTCTGCCAACTGTAACAGATGCACCACTCCCGTGGGGGGTGTTCGTTGATAATGAGGGAGGCCGTGTGAGTTACGAACCTTGCAGTGTAAGATCCTAAACTACAACGTACGCACCTGGGAGTGGGGGGAACAAGCTACTTATCCATTTGTTTTGACATTTGCTCCGTGAGCACTCAGGAGCAAGTGGGAAAGATAAAAAAATGGAAGTCACAGGAAAAGTGACTTTTTTTCAGTTTTCAACTCACGGTGGGTATAATTTGAGAATTTTTGGTACAGTCCAACCCTCTCATCTCACAGATGTAGACTCATAAAGACCTTGATTCAAGTCAGTTCTCATCTCTGGGGCTCACGTTCTTCTGCTTCCAGCCCTGAAGTCCTAAGACCCCCATTCGTTTCCTCACTGCCACGAGAGACAAATAGCTGCGGGGTAGACTAAAATAAGGTGTGTTCTCTCACACTTAGTTCTGTTTCTCACTGGTAAAGCTAGGATAACGTTACCTGTCTCGTGAAACTGTGGGCAGGATTAAGTGAGTTAATACACAGAAAGCACTCAGAACAACGTCTGATACATAGTCACGCTCAAGAAATGTCAGTCGTTCAATAACAATTATTATCTTGGCCGTTATTAACCAGTCACAGCCCTGCTGCCGTGCCTGGCCCACTTTTGGAGAACAGACTGTTTGCCTCACCCGCTGTCCTGCAGCCCGGGCCTCTCGGTGCCAATCCTCCACCAGGGCCACCGCCTCCTCACCACTCTCTGGGTGGCGTGCCTGCACCCAGGCCTGGGCCTCCCTGGGTAAGATAGTCAGGAACTGCTCCAGCACCAGCAGCTCCAGGATCTGCTCTTTGAGACGGATCTCTGGCCGCAGCCAGCGACAGCAGAGCGCCCAGAGCTGGCTGAAGGCCTCGTGGGGTCCAGATGCATCCCTGTACTGGAACTGCCTGAAGCGCTGGCGGGAGGCCTCAGGGCCAGGGACAGGGTCACGGTCCTTTGCCTGAGGTCTGGATTCTGATCTCCACGCATCCTCCTCCAGTTTCACAACCAGGAGTTCTTCCAACTCTGGTGGGGGAGAGACCTGAGTCTGGGACTCCAGGGCCACAGCCATGCTCTGCCCTGGACGCCTCGCTTCAGCTGGGCTGTCCTCATCCGATGTCTTCCTGCATGCACGGTGTGTCCTTCAGGAGGCTCCTGGGAGAGGAAATGCTTTCCAAGGCTCTGAGTGCAGAGGGACAAAGGACAGTGAGCAGGAGGACCCAGGAGCCTCACCTCCCGCACTTCCCCCATACTCACCACTGCCACTGAACGGCGGGGGGTGGGGGAGCAGTGCTAAGGGATGCCCCTGTTCCACAAGCAAGAAGTTAGGCCACAATCTGGCACCAACACCAGAGCCAGCACAGTGTTAGATCCTCTGGGGCACGCTAAACGCCTAAGCCTGGCATCAGGCCTCCATGATCTAGTCCCAGCAAAGCCTTCCCCCCTCTACACATGTCCAAAGTCTGCCCTTCCCTCCAGCTGGGATCCAAACACCGCCCCTCCAGAAGGCCTTTCTCCCTAGGCCATGAGGCTTCCATCTTCCTCTAAGGCTGCTCTCCTTGCAAAGTCCCTCACTCACTGTGCGCTCCCCCTTGGTCATCCTACTTGCCTGGCAGTTTTCACCACCTCTGTGACTCCTCAAAATTGTGATCAGACCTACCTCCAGACCTCAAGACCCCCAAATCTAACCACCTACAAGACACTTCCACTTGACTGTCTCTTAGGCACTTCAAACTCATTGGGTCAAAAACTGAATGCATCATCTTGTCTTGCAAGCCTGTCTCTTTCCTGGAGCTGTCCGTCCAACACAAGCACCCCTTCCATCACCTCAGCCAGGCCGGAAACCTGGTCGTCATTGTTCTCCAAGACCCTCCTCATCCAGCTCACCACCAAACCACGTCCACCTGGCCTTCTAACCACTTACATCCCCACTGCCACCCCCTCAGTCCAGAGACTCACCACGCTCATCACTGAATCAGCATCTCATCTCTCGTCCCTGCCTCCACTCTCCTCACCCAACTCCTGGCCCCTTCTTTGCACAACAACCAGACTAGACCAAAATCTGACCGTGTCACTTCCTGCTAAGCACCCTTCAGTGGCCTCCCATTTCCCTCAGGATCAAGTACGAAGCTTGCCCAAACCTTGTTTCTTCACCATACTCCCACCAGTCACGGCGTTTCAGCTGCACGGCTTGCAGCTCCCGCACTGTGCTGCCCTCTGAGCCCTGCCACACGCCGGGGTCTCCTTTGGGAGCGGTCTCTTCCCTTTCTTCACCTCATTCAGTCTCAGCTTAAATTGTACTTTCCCAAGATCCGGTCCTCAGCCTCAAGCTCCCATGCCAACCTGCGTTTTCTGTGTCGTCACCCAGATCATACCTGACAATCACCTACCTGCCAGATCACAGGCTCCCTGCGGGGCCTGGCCCAGTGCTGCACACACGCAGGAAGCACTCGGGGGACAGTGCCTCAACTACTGACAGCCACGTGTCTCGGAGCAAGGATTATAGTAACGCCTTCCTAGGCAAACTAGATGAAAGGAGAATGACCTTCCTCATGGCAGAAGGAATCCTTTTCTCCTCTTTATTTCCATCGCTGTGACACTGGCCACTTGCTAGGCTGTATCACAGGGACGTGTGCACATACATGTGCCCCCAGAGAGATTACAGCCTTGCTGAGGGCAAGGGACACAGCTGACCTCTCGTTTTCACACCTCCCCGCCGCCACAGCCACGTAGCAGGTGCGCACTGGATACAGGAGGCTCTCAGGAAACGCTTGCAGAGCGAACATCCGGGGCCGTCGCTTTCACACGGCGAACACTCACGCTCAGTTATCTGGGAAACGAGCTCCCTGTGCCACTCCCAACAAGGCTAGATGACGTCAACCGCACCTGCTCAGAGCAGGCTCTCAGCGGCTCCCGCACAGGAACAACGCAGCTGAGCTGAGAGCGGAGGGAGGGTGGCGTTTTGGTTTCAGGCCATCTGACTGGACTGTCTAGAAACAAGGCGAGGACGATGAAACACAAAGGCTCGTCCCAAAGACCTCCACGTACTTAGGGGCACAACTCATGACCACCTGGCAACTTCCTACTTGTCCGTCAGCTCTCAGCTCAACCTCACCTCGCCGGTTAAGACTTCCTCGACATGCTCTTACCATGGCCTGCCCCATGCCTGCTCTCCAAGAATCGCCTCCCCAACCCTGCGTTCCCTAAGCAGAGGGCACATACCTCGAATACACCTGTTTCCTACACGACTGCAGTTCACATTCTTACACCTGACAGCCCCCCATTGGGTTGCGCTACCAGGGTCAGCACTAAATTCTACTCGTTTCTGTGTCCACAGTGCCCGTCCCAATGTCCGATAAACGGCAGGGCCCTTGGAAGCTTTGTTGCCTTTTATTAAAACAGTAAAGCTGGTACATTAAAAACCTAACGGGCTATGGAAGATCCATAATTTACATCACACTAAAAAATTAACCTTTCACGAAATCTCTTTTTTAACCACAGCCCCTTCATCATGCATTACTCTTAACACGCTTGTGTCACTCTCTCGCACAAGGACTAACTCACCAGCCATCTGCAGAATCCCACTATGTCCCCTGCACGGAACTGCGAGCTGGAGAGCCAGCGGTAGCAGGACAGACAGTCCCTGCCTTCACAAAAGCCACAGTCTAATAAGAGACCGTCGATGAGCAAACCCGGCACCCGGCGCAGAGCGAGCGCTCCAGCAACACGGGCAGTCAGCAGGCCCACCGGGCCCAAAGCCCAGGGTCTCATATAACAGGTATTTTCTCTTTTGGGTCTCCTTGGAAGTCCCCAAAGTTATTTTCAAATACAAACCTGAGGATTATTCTGCTACTCTCTTACATATGAACAGCAGCTTATCCACAGGGGGCGGTCGACTCAGTCAGCCAACATCAGGGTGGCTTCACACAGGGAAAAAATGGACACAGGCTTTCCTCAGTGCTGAGAATTCCAGGAATCTCTGGGTGGTCACTAGAAGCAGCAACCTCCAAGAGACCCTATTTACTGGGTGCCCACGGTGCCATGCCTGGCGCTAAGGGCTCCCAATCATCCTCTCACCCCCTCCCCCAGCCAAGCCAGTGAAGCATCACTAGAGTTGGGTTGACGGTGACGTGTAACTCACACATATTAACTGCACACAAACACCAGGAAGGAGAAGAAAGGCCAGGACTTAAACAGTGCACCAGTCCCATTCACTCTGTGTCTCTCCCGGAGTGAGCGAGCAGTGATGCGATGACGCCAGTGACTCTGCTGGTCCCCGAGCTGGTCCCAGTTCCCTCGAGCGCCCCTCCCACTGACTGTGAGCAGCGTCCTTCTACAGCATGGTCCCGAAACCCAAGCCAACTCTTCCATCTAGTGTTCAACCAAGAAAACCCAGCTGTTCTGGTTAGCCTATCGAAAGACAGCGTGTTGGTTTCTACCTGGCTCCGTGCCCAAGGCTTTTCAAGCTGTGATTTTTGGCTAAATGTGATTACCACCTTCCATGCTGCCTTTAGAATATCATTATCCTGCCCTGGCTGGTGTAGCTCAGTGGATTGAGCGCGGGCCTGTGAACCAAAGGATCACGGTTCGATTCCCAGTCAGGGCACATGCCTGGGTTGCAGGCCAGTTCCCAGCATGGGACACATAAGAGGCAACCATACATTGATATTTCTCTCCTTCTCCCTCTCTCCTACCCTTCCCCTCTAAAAATAAATAAATAAATAAATATTTTTTAAAAAAAATATCATTATCCTGTGAATTATGACCCTACTATATCTTTAATTTACACACACGGAACTAAGCTTCTATGGAAAAAAATGCACTTAAGGTTATACAGCCATCGAGTGCAAGAGTCAGAATGTAAGCCCAGATTCGTCTTCTCCAGTCATTTTCGTATCCACACCACACCGCCTCCTCTAGGTCTGCCAGTCATGCAAAGTCCCGAGAAGATGGCATGGACAGCGGGAAGGACATTAAGGCCGGAGTGAGCGCATCAGGGCTCTAGCTCCACTCCTGCCATTTATCAGCTGTGTGACTGTGCGCAGGTCGTGCGGCTTCCGCAGCCTCTCTGGACTGCAGCGGATAGCCCGACCCTACTCACGGTTGCCCAGGTTCCCCAATGTGTATGATGAGAGTAGAGCAAAGGGACAGGAAGACTAAAATCAGTGGCTACAAATTTCAATAGCTAGAGGCCAAGCAACGTAAATGGTAAATGAGTGGAGGGGGGACCGTGCTCCTACAGAGCACCAGAGGGACGGCTGGCTTGGTGTCCACAGGCCTTCTAATTCTTCTAAGTCAGAACTCCAGATTTCTAAACGTTGGCAACCTACTCAAACTTGTTTCAAACACCCTGAGGATTAAATAAGCAGGATGGAAGGCTTCTTTCAGCATGGGCTGTCGCTTTGCCACCTTTCAGCTGAGTGATCTAAAAGGTCTCCAATCTCCAGGAAGCCCTAAAAAGGGATTCTCCTAAGTAATGAAGATTGGTGTTGGCTGCTGTCAAAATCAGGATCCCTTTACAAACACAGGGAAGCTCAGAGGCATCCTGGCTCCTGGGGTCGTGAGTATGGATGTGGACAAGAAGAACCCACCCAGTAAACAGTGCGGGGGAGGGGGGGAGCGGAGATCTGCCCCAGTCTCATGGGAAAAGCCAAGACTGGTCTGTGACCTCCAAAGAGAAAAAAGCTGGGAATTCCCGAAGGCTTTCAAGCTCATTTGGATGATGGTCCAAGCTATTGCTTAAGCAGCCTGACCTCACATTTAAGGACATAAACCAGGGAAAGCAAATAGGTACATTCAACTGTGCTGAGGACTCCAAATTCCACATGAATGTGCTGTGACCAATTAGCTATGTCTGCCAGGCACAGGAAACAGAAGTGGCAGCACATATTCCATGTATTTGCCACCCGTGGCTTCTACTCCCACAGGCACTGAATCGGCTTCCAGCAAAAACAGCCTTAAGAGGCAGAAGACTAAAACTCATGCCCCTAGAAACCCACCAGAAGTAGCAGCTTTCAAGCCTGGTACAGCAAAGTTCCCCCTGGATTGTCTTTAGTCACACATTCATCAAGTATTTACTAGGCAATGGGGAAACAGAGGTGACTCAGAAACTGTTCCTGTCCTGGAGATGCTGACAGTCTAGCTGAAGAGAGAGAGGAAAAAAAAGCACAGATAATGACAGTCAAAATGTGGAAGATGCAGTAAAAGAGTTCTGTGGGAGCTAGGGTGAGAGGAAACTTTATCTGCTTAAGGCAACTAAACAAAGTAACATTTGAGTTGTTTCTTGAAGAAAGAATAGCTCCCTTGACAGAGAATGGGGAGGGGAAAGAGTGTGTTCTAAACAGACACAACAGCATATATAACGGTGGGAAACCAAACAGCCTCCCCAAGAAATGGGGGAAAACTTGGGAGCCCTGGAGTGTGGGATACACGAAGATTAGGCGGCAAAGTAGTTTATGAAGGATCTGGAATATCAAACTGAGGTGTTTAAACTTAGTTCTATCAGTGATGAGTGAGTGCCAAGGAAGGTTTTGAAAGCCAAAGGCATAATCAGATTTGTGGATGAAACAGATCACGCTAGCTACAATGCGTTTGTCCAAACTGGGAGGTGAAAAGATGGAGGCTTCAGCAAAAACCAGACAAGGAAAGAGCAGATTCAAGACACATTAAGGAAATTGAAAGATCTTAAGATCCCTGGATGTGGAAGAATGCAAGAGAAATCGGAAGGCCCCTGGGTAAAGCAGACGATGGTGCCTTTCACTTCCATCAGCCACAAGGAAAGAGGTGCAGGTTTGCACAATAGCCAGTCCCTCCCACTGGGTTCCAGGAGTCACAACCATTAGAGCACGTGTAAGGGGGTATCAATTGAGATGTCTATTCTAGATGGGCAGGTAAAGACTCGTACGATATTTTTAAGGTTGGGCTTCGAGCTCAGGCCGTCTTATTTTCACTTCTTGCCGGGCCCCAGAACTCTCTCTCCTTCCCTCTGTGGTCTCCTGCCCTTCCACGACGCTCCCACCTCTAGAACCTCTCTCGCTGTCCTCACCCACAGATCTAAGACGGTCCTCACTCCCAGAGGGGCTCTAGCTCCCTCCTCATCTCCAACCCCCTCTATGACCCTTCCCACCTCCGGACGCTTCATCCTCTGACCGCTCCTCACACTCCCCCCACCCACCAAAGCTTCTTTCTCCCCTCTCACCTTCCCGGTCCCCTGTAACACCACCACCTCCTAAGTCTCCAGCCCAGAGTCTGAGTCTCAACTGCCCCCGCCCCGCCACCAGGACTCACCAACCGAGCCACCCACTTCACAACGGGGCGGAAGTGCTCCAGAGCTCGCGCGGGGAATGCTGGGACGCGGAGTCCAAACGACACCTCCCCGGAATTGACCGTCTGAGACTACAACTCCCAGAAAGAGCCGCGTGAGCTCCGTTTACTGCCCTTGAGATGTCGTCAGCCAATAGATGTGTCACTTTCTCGCGTCCCCGGCACCGGAACAAATCGGAACAGGATCTAAGTGTGAGGGTGGGACCTGTTGTGATCCCGGGTCCTTTCCACAGGTTCTGGGAAATGACACTGCCCAATAGGCGGGTTCTCAAGATGAGGGGGCGGGGCCTGTTGAGAAGGTGAACCGGGAGCCTTAGGCCCCAGGGAAATCAAAGCAGAAACAATAAGAACTAAGGAGAAAAAAAAAAAAAAAAAAAGAAAGAAATAAGGAGAGAGGGTGACTAGAGATGACCAGACGGGTGGGCAGGAGAGAGTTGGACAATTGTAGTTCAATTTCCAGTTCACAGTTAAGCTGAGTGACTTTGGATCAACTGTGAATCGCTCTTGCTTTACCTGTAAAGCGAGGATAATAACAACATCAGAGTCTACAGGTTTTTGTGAGGCTTCAGTGAATGATACACCTAAAACGATTAGCTCAGGACCTGACCCCTAAAAACACACAGCGAATGTTAGCTATTATGTAAATCAGTGCAGAGCTTGGCACTTGGTGTGTATTGGAAGAATGTTAATCATCATTAGAATAATAACAATCTGAATACTTTTAATATAAAAGCAGTTGCTTTGTACTTTGGGGTATTAGCAATCTAATATGAGGTTGAGAATGTGGGTTTGTAGTCAAATATGGATCCAAATTCCAGCCTAACTACTTCCTAGCTTTGTGGCCTTAAACAAATTACTGCATCTCTTCTGTCTTTGGTTTTTTTCATCTTTAAAATGCAGGCGATACAACAGAACCCACGTTGCAGGTGTTATGAAGATTAAATGAGATGATGCAAGTAAAGCACGGGCTCTGGAGTCAAGCTGCTTGTATCTGAAACTTCGTATTTTCAAATGCAGGATGTAGGCCTTGCCACTCAGTCGCTGTGGAACGTTGGGCAAATGAATTCACCTCTTTATGCCTCAATTTTTCTCATCTGCAAAATGGGAATTAAAATAATGGCATCTACCTGATAGAGGTGGTGAGAAATAAATGGAGAAAAGTATGTAAAGAGCTTGACACATGGCTAGCAAAAGGAGTCTAATAATTATGAGCTATTATTATTTTTACTAATAGTTATGAGACTTCGGGGAAATTGACAGTACCTGGTATATGGCCCAGTGCTTGATACATGTTGGCTATTTGTTAAAATTGGGGGAATTCTGTATCTTAGTTTTAAAGACTTAGTTCAAAGTCCTTCTCCTCTGTGAAACATGTTCCAACCTACTTGTGGTAACAACTCCTGTGGTTTTACTCAGTGAAAGGAGTAGCAACCTATAAGCGCTCCTTGTTATTGAAGTATCACAGCGCTATGAGGTGGATATTATTACCTCCAATTTACAAGGAGGAAATGGGGGCTTGGACAGGTGAAGTGACTGCTCGAGATCATAGTGCCAATAAGTGCAAGGCCTGGGGTTTGAACCTGGTATGTGACCCCAAAGATTTCTCAGCCTCACATGGCATAAAGAAAAGATCCCCAGTGGAGGGGATGGTGCGATGTGAGTAGAGAGAGAGACAGTTCTGCAGTGTGAGGTGCTGGGAGGGCTGGAAATGTTTGAGAGAGTGTCCAGATCTGAAGCTGGAAAGTCAACTCTGCAGGGTCAGGTAAGGACATTCATTCCAGGATCATCCGCCCTGAAGAGGAGGAATGGAGGTTAGAATGCAGAGAGAAAGACACCATTAGAACTCTAGAGGGCGCCCCTCACCCAAAATCCAGCCTAGAATTGTTCTATGGTTTCCTATAGCCTTTGTCTATTCAAAGCCTGGCATTGTACAGAAGAGGAAAAATAAAGCCCAAAGAGGCCAAGTTTCCTGGCCCACTATCATATAGAAATAAACAGACCCCAGTTCTCTGCTTCAGCATCCATCAAGACTTTTTTCTGTCCATAGTTGTCTGGGCCAGCACTAGGCTCTAAAGATGCAGAGATGAATCAAACCCAGCCCCTGGCCCCTGGCCCCTGGCCCCTGGCCCCTGGGTCTGATCTCCAAACTTTCCTGATCAAATTTTCTATTAGTAAATTAGTAACATTCCCTATTAGTAAGACATTTTTGAGCACACACTCCCAACATATATGTATTTATTTACTTATATATGATATGCATGTAGTACATACATAATTACATTAAAAAGTTAAGTTTTGTTAAATATTGACAATGCATTATTAGGTCCTGCTCTCAGGGCTTTATACCTACTAACTCATTTACTTCTCACAAAACCCTTCGAGGGAGGGTGTAATACTATCCCATATGACAGAAGAGGAAACCCATATACAGAGGTTAAGTGGCATAGCTAAAAAGTAGGCAGGCTAGCTTCAGAATAAAGTGAGATATGAAAAAATACAAATAGAAGGTTTTTTTTTATTTTCTTCCTAAACCCCAGTGGCTCACCTCGTGTACTCCCTTTGCAGACCACTGTTCTGGGGACTCCCAGACCTATGAGGGCTGGTCCAGTGTGATCAGCACTTTGAGAAAGGAAAGTGCGGGAAGTCGTGGGAACCAAGAGGCTGGCAGGTAAGGAATGGCTTCTGGAGAAAATTATGGCTGCGCTGAATCTTAAAGGATACACAGTACTTCCCCAGAAAAATGAGTTAGGAGGAAGAAGAGCAAAGGTTCAGACACAGGAGTACACGGTATCCTGGGAGCTACAAGTAGTTTAGCCTGGCTGAAGTCACAGGGCCAAGGAGGTGGGTTCCCCCTCCCAGTGTTGCAATGAGGTTCAAACAAGATGATAGATGTGATCGTTCCTTCATGTTTTCATTGAGGGAACAGGTGATCAGTCTGCTGCCTCCTGGGTAGCATCCCAGCTTTTTAGATCCTCGGCTGCCAATACCTCTATAACCCAGATGGCAAAAGGGAACTCTCTGCCCCATGACGATCTGGTTGAGCTTGGCCTAGACTCCATTCCATAGCTTAGGAATATTCGGAGCCTTCCTTTCATTCCCACACTCTCCCTGAATTCCCCCACTTTATTTCCTCCTGGCTACAGTTTCTGTGACCCCTGTCCCTTCACCCTCTTCCTCATGTGCATTTCCATCAAAAAAGAAAAAGTCCAACTACGCCAATCATTTCATATATTTAGTAAATTTACTGAGGATCTGAACATCTTGAGATCACATCACACACCTCATGGCCACCTGCTATCCCCTAACTTTTTTCATGCAGTCTCCAGAACCTTCCCATAGCCTATGTTTCCAAAGCTACCAGTTGATCCTCCCCATACACGCAGCACCCTCACCTCCCAGAAGCTCAGTTCAGTCTCATGCACTAACACATACCCACTCTCTCCCTGCCAGGCTGGCTTTCCTTTCCCATCCCCACCCTCCAAAATACATGTGCTCACTCTAGCCCAACCCAGCTTGCCCCAGTCTGCTTTCCAGCCAAGCCCAGAAGTCATCTTTTCTCTCATCTTCCTTGGGCCACACATAATAGTCTCCTCTGCGGAGCAGACAGGCCAGTCTATGGTAGCGGGGGAGCTGGTGGCGGGAGACTGGTTCCAGGAAGACCACCAGCAGCACTGGGGGGCGAGGGGCAGCCAGCAGGAGGGAGGTGGCCAGGTAGAGCTCCAGGCAGCAGCGTGGCGTGCCCAGGGCCCGGCAACTCAGCACACAGAGTGTGACCCGGCTGCTTGCCATGCTCTCTGCCACATTATCGGCCACATCATTGCCTGGCTCAAAATCCCGCTCAGGGAGGCAGAGGCGCAGCCCCAAGCTGCCCTCCAAAGTAGGCAGGAGCTCCTGTACCACCCAGGCCTGGTCTTGCCTACAGTGGGACACAAAGACATCATAGAGGAACCTCTTGCCTTCACCCTTCTGACCCCTCAGATCCTGAAGCCAAGCTCTGAACAGGGCCTGTAGGTAGAGGATCCAGTAATTCCTGGCTTCTTGTAGGAAGGGCAAGGAGATCAGCAGAAATAGCAGGGCAGAGCTGCCCAAAAAGAGTTCCAAACCCAAAGTATTGGGGCAGTGACTCCAGAGGAAGGGGAAAAGGGGATTCTTAGGGTGGCCCCCAGCTTCTGGCTGGCACAGCTGACGTGATTCTATATGCACGTATGTTCTGGGGGACCGCTTAAGCCAGGGCCCCAGCCAGGCATTGGCACACTGGCAGGCCAAGGACGAACTCAAAACATACATGTACTGTGGCATCTGGGGACTATGCTCCTGGAGACTGCCATCCAGCACAATGCCTGTCTCCCTGTCTAGCACTAAGACCTGGAGACTTCCCAGGCCCTGGAAAGCAGCAGCAGACAGTGTCTCCAAGCCAGTTTGGGCCAGATACAGCACCTGGAGCCTGGGCAGTTCACCCACCAGCTCCTCCAACCGCACTGAGTGGGGCCGTGCTCGGGACTGCAGTCTTTGCAGCTCCAGCTCCTGTAGGTTGGGCAGCCCAGTGATGCAGCAAGGCCTGAGGCTATGCCCATTACCCTGGACGTTCAGATACTGGAGTCTGGGAAGCTGCCAGAGGAAGAAGCTGGAGGCATCCTGGGAGCAGAGGGCCTCCAGGCTATTGCCAAGCAAGAAGAGTTGGCGAAGGGCAGGGAAGATCTTGGTGATATTCTGGGTCTTCAGCTGCAGTCCCCAGCCATTTAGAGTTAGGGTCTGCAAGACCGGAAAGATGGGAGAAGCCAGCTTCCAAAGCTTCCTGCCTGGTGCTGCATGAAGCTCCAAGCTAGTTAGTCTCGTGGGCACAGACAGCATTACCCCAGAAGGGCCAGAGGGAAACTGCAGTCTCAAGTCATGCAGGTTCTCTGGGCCCCAGAAGTCCCAGGTTGGGCTCAGCATAATGCTGGTACTCAGCAGGTTCAGGCTGGTCAGTTCAGGCAGATGAGCCAACCAGTTCTCTCCTAGGGTCACCACTGGATTGTTACTCAAGTTCAACTTCTCCAGCCTCCTGAGGCCCTGGAATACCTGGCCATCCAACCAATCCAGCTGGTTTCCCTGAAGTTGCAGCTCCTGAAGGTGGGGCAAGCAGGAGAATGCGCCTGGGGGCAGGCTCTGCAGCCCATTGTTGGCCAGATCGAGGACCCCCAGTCCCGACACAGCCCCTGTTTCATTCGTGCACAGCATGGCACTCCGCAGTTTGTTGCCCCTCAGGTTCAGTCTCTGAAGCCTGGGCAGGGCAGCCAGGAAACCTGGTGGCAAGTCAGTCAGTCGACTGTTTTCAAGACTCAAGCTCTTCAGGCTTCGGCAGGAAGCCAGGGCCTCTGGAGTTATGCGCCCTATCCGCGTGAATCCCACATTCAGCTCTTGCAGCTCAAAGTGGGCAACTGACTCAGCAGGCAGCTCAGTCACGTCAGTATGCATCACAGACAGGGCATCCAGCCTCTGCAGCCCCAGGCCCTTCACTGCAGCTGCCTTCATCATTGTGTGATCCAGATACAGAGTTCCCACCTGGAGGCCCTGGAGGGCCCCAGGACTGGCCATCATCAGCTTTCTGTTTAATGACAGGTTCAGGACATCCAGAGTCCAGGAATCGCCAGAGGAGGAACCAAGCACCAGGTCTGGGAAGATGTCTGCCAACTTCCCCACATCCTGAAGGCGACTACCGCTGATGCCAAGTCGCCGTAGAGTGGGAGGTAACCGGACACCCGAGTTCCTATCCAGGGAAGGGCACCAGAAATGTAGGTGCTGGAGGGAGCTCAGGTTGCCAAAGGCATCAGGGGGTAGGAAGAAGTCTTCCAAGTGATGGCACGTGAAAGACAGCCGCTGCAGCTGCCCCAGACCCCGGAGGGCTCCTGGCAGGACCTTGGTGAGACACAGAGACAGTCGCAAGATCTTGAGGCCAGGGAACAGGGAGAAGGCATCTGGTGGCAGAACCGAAACGGAACCACTGAGGCAGAGCCCCTCCACACCCTGCGGCACAGCCTCCAAGGCCTGCGTCAGGTTGCTCACCCCAGAGCACAGTGCAAGGAGGGGCAGGCTGCTGTCCAGGCGGCACAGGAGGAAACGGGAGACCAGATGCAGCCGGGAGCCTTCGGTCACTAAGCAATTTGGAGCAGTCCAGCCCGTGGTCAGAGGAAGGAACAGGAGCAAACCAGGCAGCAGCAAATGTCCGCCCATCTCAGCCCCAAGCCTGGCCTAGAGACAAGCACAATCAGAACCTCACTCTCTGCTCCCCTCTTCTCCAGACCCCTTCCTCCCCAACCACACACACGTACACAATACTCACAGCGCTGACAGGATACACAGCCCCAGTGTGCCCAGGAGGGTCCAGAAACAGGGTTTGAGGGCCGCAATGTTTCCACACTGCAGAACCGCTGGGAGGGTAGCCTCCTGCGGCCCTGGAATACTTGGCCCTCTAGCCAATTCAGCTGGTTTCCCTGGAGTAGCAGCTCCTGCAGGTGGGGCAAGCAGGAGAATGCGCCTGGGGGCAGGCTCTGCAGCCCATTGTAGGTCAGATCAAGGACCCCCAGTCCCGATACAGCCCCAACACAGCCCCTGTCTTACTCATGCACAGCATGGCACGGCAGACAAGGAGATGCTTAGAGCTGAGGATCCCAGGGTCAGGAGAAGCGGAAGTGCCCTCGTGGGAGGAAGGACCCAGGTCTCGCTTCTCTGTTGTGAGGGAGCAAACGTTTCTTACTGCCTCACAACAGAGAGAGCCCGAACTTGGGGCCCCAAACTCGGGGCCAAAATTCCAGAATCCCACTCAGCCATTGTCCTGGGCAGTGCACTTCACCTGTCTGAGCTTCAGTTTCCTCGTCTGTAAACTAAGCACACAAATACCTGTTCCATAGGGTTGCTGCAAATTCCATGTAAATGTCAGAATGAGGTTTCTCTCCTCAGCATCCCCTTTACTAGTTGCTCTCCTTATTTTTTATTTTACATTTTATTTCTTTATTTTTAGAGAGAGGGGAAGGGAGGAAGAGAGGGAAAGAAACATCCATCAGTCGCTTCTCATATGCCCCCAACCGGGGACCTGGCCTGCAACCCAGGCTGGCACTCAATCCACTGAGCCACACCAGTCAAGGCTTCTCTCCTTACTTTAGAAAGGAGGCCTTGAGTAAATCAGAATTTTTAAAAAGCAGATGTTTTATAAGCAAAATAGTACATCAAAATGATGCCTTAATGAACATCTTGTAATATCCCCCCAATCTTGTTTCCAAAAACCCTAAGGTTGACCCAAGAGGACTATAAGGTTCTAATTGTGCCCTTATAGGCTGGGGATAGGAAGAATGATCTCCATGGCCTTGACCTTAACGTACTCGATCAGGATGGAGCCAGGACCCCAGGGGAGAGCAGAAAGAGAAAAAGAAAGGGGCTTTATGATGATCTCAAACAATGGAGTAAACTATTCAAAACAGTTCGATATCCAATTATGATTTTTTTAAATAATAATAAACTCAGAGAGTAAAATTCTTAATGGTGAATCATTCAATGCATTCCACTAAAGCCTGGAGTGAGACAACTATAATTACTTTTGTTCAACATTACAATGGAGGCGTTAGCCGGGAAAATAAGAAAAGAAACAGAAATTAAAATCATAAGTATTTTAAGAAACAAAAGGGTCACCATTGATAAGATGCTATGAGTGTTTACATAGGAATTTTCAGAATTTCTAGAAACAAACTATTAAAACTAAAGAGTGTTTAGCAAAGATGCTGGATACTACATACTTTTTAAACAACTTTCTAATATACCGACACATTAGCCAGAGTCTCGAGGGGAAAGGGCACGTGCAAGTCAGTGTTTCCCTGGGAGGTTTGTGACTAATCGCAGAGACGGGAGGAGGGTCGGTAGGGCTGGGCCCCGGGCTAGCAGGGACGGGGGCTGTCACGGCTCCTGGAGCCAAAGGAACAAGGGCTCACCGCAGCTATCAGAACATGAAAGGGGAGGCCAGCTGCCTCGAGAGAAGCAGTGACATGTGGTCAAGTCGCAAATCCAACCTAAACGGACCTCACAGGAAGGAAAGCAGGGGTATAATTCCCTGACCTCCCTCCCCCGCCCTCTGATCTCTTGCCAACAAAATAGAGCCCACAGACCAGGCTAACCATATCTAGTCACCTGATATAAAAAAGGCATCGTTCCATTTATTTGCACAAAAGATCGTTCAAAATGCATCATAAGCCTAAATGTGAAAAACAAACAATAAATCTTTTAGAAGAAAACTTAGAAATGTATCTTCATAGTCTCAGGATAAGCAAAATTTTGCTAACTGGGCCACAGAAATAATTAGCCATATTTTTTCTTCATAAATTTGACTTCACCAAAGCTGAAGAATTCTGTTCATTGAAAGATAACCACACACCAGGAGAAGTTATTTGCAATACAAATGTCAAAGAAAAACCCCACTCATAATTGTGGAACATAATAAGTATTATTTGGAATAACCCTTGGGCCAAAGAAGGAATCATAATGAAAATTAGAAAATATCTTATCACTGGTGTAGCTCAGTGGATTGAGCGCGGGCCTGCGAACCGAAAGATCGCGGTTCGATTCCCAGTCAGGGCACATGCCTGGGTTGCCAGGCCAGTTCCCGTCAGGGGACATACAAGAGGCAACCGCACATTGATGTTTCTCTCCCTCTCTCCTTCCCTTCCCCTCTAAAGATAAATAAATAAAATCTAAAAGGGAAAAAAAAATTCTAAAAAAAAAATAATAATAATTAAAAAAAAAAGAAAATATCTTATCAAACAATAACAAAATACTACACATTAAAACTTGTGGGATAAAGCTAAAGTGGTATGTATGGGGGACATGCAGCCTTAAATGTCTGTGTTAGGAAATAAATAACAAAATCTGAAAAGCAACGAGTCAGGCAACTACTTCGAAAAGTTGGAAAAGGAACTTTGTTAAAAGGAAGTTAGAAAAGTTGGGGGAAAAAATTTGCACTTCCCCTATTATGGGATCACTGGTACCAGATTAGCTCTTCCACCAAGAACAACACACACACACACACACACACACACACACACACACACACACGGTGTGTCCGGAAAGTATCCATCCACGTATGATGAAGAATGGAGACATTTATTGAAGAAGATATAAGCACCAGAAACATTGTACCTAAGACAATGACGCCTCAGTCCCCTCAAAGTAGGCACCTTGGGACCTCACACAGTTCTTCCAGCATCACGACCTTCTGGAGGGAATCTCGTTCACTGGTAGCTGTTTGAGTCAAGTCATTAGCAACTGCAGCACAATGTTCCATCTGCTCTGGTAGCAGAAGCCATAAAACGATTTTGCTACAACACATTTCATGCCAAGATCCTGTGTCAAAATCTCGGACACGGTAGTTTGGGAATCCCCAGATCAGCTCCTAGTTCTCACGCTGCCAGTCACTGATCTTTGTTGATTGCAGCCCGGACATGTTCAGCTTTCTCAGATGTTCTGCTTGTCACAGGCCTTCCAGAACATGGGTCACTTTCAACAATTCCTGACCATCTTTGAAGCATTTGTACCACCCTTTTATTTGCACTGTACTCATTGCATCGATGGGCACTTCAACCCAGGTGACTAGAAGTTTGCATTTAATCGCATCAGTCAGGGTTTAGTTGCATGCAACAGAAACTGAGTAGACAAGGAACTTCTAAAGAGGGTGTTTGGTAGCTCATGGACCCTTCAAGCAGGCTGGAGGGCTGGAGCATAGTCAGGAACAGCAACACAAACCATGCTGCAGAACTGGCCATTTGGGGACACCACCTCGGCTGCTGCTGGGGCTAGCTTGCACTGCCAGCCCCCCCAAAAATTAGATGCTGGAGCTGCTTCCCCCACTGCCCCATTATCAATAATGGGCTCTGCTTCATCCCTATTTTTTAATGTCACTATCTTATCATTCAAAGTCAGAGTTATATGATTGGTAAACACTATCCATGGGTTTTTTTCATCTTTTCTAGGGAGAAGTAGAGTCTACCTCTCTATTGGTGGGTGAATTCTCTACCCTAAAAGAAAATATAGAAAAAGGCGCAGATGCTGGACAAAGAGATGGTACGTAGCCACGGCCTGTGTGAAACTTGAGTGCCTGACATGTGCCTGCATTCTGTGGTCAGGCCAGAATGCTTCTTACGCACTCAGGATGTATTTTCCCACGTTGCAGAACCTCCAGACTTGTCTTCAGCCCTTCACACCTGCTGAGAGAAGAAGTAGGACTTGCATTATTTAGGATTTAGGAGAGAACACGGGATATGGAAGACTGTGCCTTCCTCTTTCTTTCTTTGGGAGTACACATTTTTATCTGCTTCATGCACCAAGTCTTGTAAGAACAGACCTCACGTGGGGAGATCTGCATAGTCCCTGTACTGCCCGCAAATGGATGCACAAAACCGATTTCGGGTTCACTGCAGCCCAGCCCACTGCAGCCCACACACTCAGAAGACGGAGGTCTCACCAGGCCCTCCCTGCCCTCTGATGGGAGGAGTCTAGGGAAGGAAGCCGAAGTCAGATCAGATCTTGGGTGATCTGGTCAGGGCTGCCCAGAGAACTGCTCCGGGAAGAAAAACAACAGAGAAACCAGCTTTGCAAAGAATGAAAAGAATAACTGGAATGAAATAGATGCCTTCGCTTTAGTCAGGGGGCTACTTTCCAGAGGGGCTCTCTTCTTCCTCTGTCTCCTTACCCATCTCTCCTGCCTCCCCACTCCCAGATCCTTTCTCCCTACGTTTTCTCTTGCTCTCCTGTCTCCACCACCTCCGTCTCCTCCCCAAACCCAGTGATCGCCTTCTCTGTGAGTTCTTCACTGGTCAGCAAATAATGATCTTCAATCAAACAAGGTATCTGCGATTTCATTGCATACCAGTATTTGGGTAACATCACTAGAGCACTCAATAAAAAGCAGAAACATTCGACCCACAGCTCCACCACCCACAAAAGCAATGGCTCGGACGGCCTAAGTTCGCTTCCATTCTTGTCCAAGCACTAAACATTTTTCATGTAATTCCCATTTCTTACACCTTTGTATGTACCAGGCATCCCAAGAAGCACTTTAAACAATATAAGCCCAGAAATGTTTCATTTCCCAGAATCCCTTGTTTCGGCTACCCAGAACTCCTTAAAAAAAAAAAAGATTTGATTTATTTATTTTTAGAGAGGGAAAGGAAGGGAGAAAGAGAGGGACAGAAACATCAATGTGCGGTTGCCTCTCATGCACCCCACACTGGGAACCTGGCCTATAACCCAGGCATGTACCCTAGACTGGGAATTGAACCGACGACCCTTTGGTTTGCAGGCTGGCACTCAATCCACTGAGCCACACCAGCCAGGGCCACAACTCCTTTTCATAATAAAAATAACTAGCATTCACTGAGAACATATTGGCTATCTTTCCACTCTGATGACCCAGTTCCTGTATGTCCCCCTCACCACCCACACATATTCTCCAGATGAAGACCTGTGGCCCAAGGAAGTTCCCTGGCCTGTCCAAGGTCCCCGAGGTCATTAGTTTCCTCCTCTGTAAAAGCTGAGAATGTCCTAGCTATTACTTCCCCATTTGGGTTTCCAGGGGACCGTTGGGGTTTGACTGTGAGTTTCTTTATTGTTATTGCTTTTGTGGCTTTGGTGTTTCAGGTGTAATTCACAGGCAGGCCTGAGCAAAGGATGCCCTTGCTTCCTGTTCTGTCAGACATCACAGGGACGGCGAGAAGAGTCTGCACAAGGGCTACAGGATGAGGACGTGTTTTCACTGACACACAGAACAAGGGGGGACCTGGCGGGGCGGCTGGGCCGAGCTTGCTGAGACGAGCTCCCGGTGGTCCTGCGGCGGCAGCGGCGGCAGCCCTCCTGGGGAAGTGAAAGAGGCCCTGCCCACAGAGGCCTGAGCTTCCCTGTTGTCTTCGTTGAGGTTCCTTTTATGACCAGGAACAGAAATCAGCTCAGGCTCTCCTGGGGCACAGTTTGTGGGGAAGACGTGTTAAGGGGTCTCCTGGAACCCCCAGTCCGCTGGGCCTAGGGCAGGACTGCAGCCAGGGCGTAGAGCAGGTGGAGACCTGCCAGTCGCTCCTCTCTCCCGCCCCTGCTTCAACTTTCTCCTCTGGCCTGAGCAGCCATCTCTGCCTCTACAATACATTCGCATGGCGGGCTATGGCCACCCCAACACCAGGCCAGCTTTGAAGGGCGCACAAGGTCCCCCCTCCCTGCTCTAGTCACATGTACCCCCTCCCACCCACTCCCACCACCCACAACATCTGCCGGAAGCCCCTCCTGCTCTGCTGGTTTTGATGCTCTTTCTTTGCCCCCACCAGGGATGGATCCACTGCGGGACCTCCGAGGGGAGGAGAAGCCAGCATCTTCCTTCCTTGGGGACTTCTCAGAAATCCCTCCCCATATGGCCGCCCGTCCGCCCTGTGACCTTGCCGGGATGCTCTGCTTGGGGACAAACGAGTTTCTCCACAGTTCTGGGGAGAGAAGCAAAATGTTCTCTTGCTCGGGCAGCAGCTGTCACGCCCCCGAAGAGGCTTGCACACGGTTAGGAGCCATTTGGTCCTGGTTCCTCGGTGTCCCCTTTCCTTTTGGCTTACAGATTTTATTATTTAGACTATCTTTTTTTTTTAAAAACAATGCATACAAGGCCTGTTAGATATTCACTGTCTTTCTTCACTTACGCCACAGCTACCCTGAGCTGGGCACAGGGCACAGAGTCCAAGGAGGCAGAGTCCCTGCCCTGGGGAACCTCATGGTAGGTGGGGAGACAAACCCATGAAAAGAGGAGTGACCGGATGTCCCCTTGTTTCTCCTGCAGCAGGCCACACTTCTTTTTAACAGTACGCAGCACGAATCCACACCCTCACTCTCCGAGATTTCAGGAAATCCTCCTACCAAGTTTCCTTTCCCAAGGATTTCTCAGAATTCTTATATGTTCTACCTATTCGTGGTGGTCACTTGTCACCTGTGTCGGCCCCGCTGGATTCCTGGTCTGGACCTCAGCGGGGGCTGCCCTCCCCCGACTCCTTCCTCCTGCACAACTTTATCTAACGAAGCCATGTTCCCAGGAAACCCCAAGCCCCCGTCTGTCCTCTGTACGCTCTCCCTAGATCTCATTGGTCTCATGGCTTTGAAATGCCATCTGTTTGCCAGTGACTTTACAAATCTGCATCACCACCGCTGACTTCTCCCCTGAGTTCCAGATTCTTATACCCAACTGCCTACTTGTTACATTCACATGGAGGTCAAACAGACAACTGAAACTTAGCCAAAGCAGACTCCTAGTTTCCTGCCCTGCTATGCCCATCCCAACCTTCTCCCCTCCAAGTGTCTCCATTTCAGAGGACATTTCAGTACACAGCGTGACATTATTCACTTAGTTGCTCCATCTACACACCTGAAAGTCACTCCTCATTCTTCTCTCCAGTTCCCCCAGCAGCTCACCCCAGTGGCACATCAGAACCCACTCTGCATCTGCCCACTTCTCTCCGTCTCCATCAGTGGGCTCCCAGATCATCTTCCCTTGCCTCAGGATGGTAATGGTATCCTGACTTGTCTCCTTGCTGGCATCTTGCCCCCTGCAATCCATTACCCACACAGAATGCAGAGCGAGCTTTTAAATATAAAGTAGATCCAATCGTTTTCATGCTTAAGGCTTTCAATGGCTTCCCATCATCTTTAGAACAAAAACTTAATTTCTTACTCTGACCTACAATGCCCTCCCTGAGTTGGTCCCTGCCTACCTCTCTGCCATCATTGAATATTACCCATAGCTATTTCTCTCTCTCCCTCTTTCCCTCATTCTCACTTCTCTCTCTTCCTCTCCCAAACACACCTGGCCTTCTCTTCAGAAGGGCCCACCCACTTCCACCCAAAGTCCATTGCAATAGCTGTTCCCTTTGCCTTATAAGCTCTAACCAGCATTTGAGAACTGTGTGTGTGTGTGTGTGTGTGCGTGCGTGCGTGCGCGCGCGCTTGGGGAGGCTATTTGGTTTGTGGATATGTGTGTGTCTATTTTTGTTAATCATGAGTTAATGTGCTAAAAAACTAATGGCTTTGCATATGGGTCACCAATTTAGGAAGCTTTTGCCTAAGACAAACAATTTTCCTAGGCCGTTCTCCCATCCTATTTTCTTAGAAGATAATATGACTTTCAACCTACAACAAAACAAAATACTTTGTAGTTTTTCCAATAATGAAACAAAAAGGACTGACATCAAAATTACAACTAAAATATAGAACAACTATCACTTACAACTGTCAAAAATCGAGTTAATTGGAAGTCTAACAACTACAGAATTAAAGAAACCACATCCATCCAGACTGGTAGGCGGGCACAGGCATGGAACAGGCTGGTCCCACACCTACACGTGGTGAATAAAAATTAGGGAGAGCTATCTCAGGAGTGAAGAGTCCCAGCCCCACACCAGGCCTACCAGTCCAGGGTTCCAGTGCCAGGAAGATAAGTCCTCACAACTTCTGGCTGCAAAAATCAGTGGGGATTGAGTCAATGGAAGAAACTGCTTGAGCCCCAAAAAGTTCCTCTTAAAGAACCCACACATGGACTCACCTACTCAGACTCACTCCCTCTGAGCTCCAGCACCAGGGTAGCAGCTTAAAAAGCACCAGCGGTATACAGGGAGAAAGTGAAGTATCTGGCATCGAGGCAAGCAGACGCCACGGTCCCTTTTCTAAATCCTCCTCCCACAGAACCACAGAGCTGACAAGCTGGTGCTGTATCTGAGACTCCATCAACCTGGCTAACACTGTTTGACCCGCCTTGGAGACCCCAGAGACTCTGCCCAACCCGATTTACAGGCCCACCCAACTGCTTTTCCATATGAATGGATGATCTTAGCTCATACTGCACAACTTCCTAAATCCTCTCAAACAAGCAACAGCTGGCCTCAGTGAGCCAGGAGTCCTGGCACTAGTAGTATTCATAGCTTGACTTCTCCTGGGAATCTCCAAGCCCAGCACAGGTAGCAGCCATCTCAGATTGCTTTATAGCTCAGGCAGGGTGGCCCCAGGCAAAACATAAGTAGGGGCTGACCTTGGCCTGCACCACCCAGGAAACCCCAGGGCCAGCACACCCAGTGGACAGCTACAGACCACGTCAGAGCACCACCACCCTGCCCCTGCACAGTTGATCCTCCACAGAGGGCGGAGGTTGGTGGTAAGTGGTCACAGCCAATTCTTGCAGCTAGCTAAATCCCTCCTATTGATCTGCCAACAGCAGCCAAGTCTCAACTTTAAGAGGACGGTGTACTCACCCCACATGAAGGATGCACCTCGAGTACCCAGCTGGGGTGACAAGGGAGGCTGTGCCACTGTACCCTACAGGGACACCTACTACATGAGGCCACACTACCAAGACACAGAGTCAAAGCAGCTCTACCTAATACATAGAAACAAACACAAGGAGGCTGCCAAAATGAGGGGACAAAGAAACATGTCCCAAATGAAACAACAGATCAAAACTCCAGAAAAAGCTAAACGAAATGAAGGTAAGCAATCTATCAGATGCAGAGTTCAAAACACTGGTTATGGAGATGCTCAAAGAACTTGGTGAGGACCTCAACAGCATAAAAAAGACCCAGAGAGAAATGAAAGATACACAAAAATAAAGAACAATTTACAGGGAAACAACAGTAAGAGTGGACAAAGCTGAGAATCAAATCAATGATCTGGAATATAAAGAAGCAGGAATGAAAACAAAACAAAACAACAAAAAAACCCCAATCAGAACAACAAGAAGAAAAAAGATTCCAAAAAGAATGAGGATAGTATAAGCAGCCTCTGGGACAACTTCAAGGGTTCCAACATTCACACCATAGGGGTGCCAGAAGGAAGAGAAAGAGCAAGAAATTAGAATCTATTTGAAAAAATAATGAACGAAAACTTCCCTAATTTGGTGAAAGAAATTGATGTGCAAGTCTAGGAAGCAAAGAGAGTTCCAAACAAGATGGATGCAAAGAGGCCCACTCCAGGACACATCATAATTAAAATGCCAAAGGCTAAGATAAAGAGAGAATCTTAAAGGCAGCATAGAGCCCTGGCTGGTGTGGCTCAGTGGACTGAGTGCTGGCCTGAGAACCAAAAGGATACCTGTTCAATTCCCAGTCAGGGCACATGCCTGGGTTGCAGGCCAGGTCCCTTGTAGGGGCCACACAAGAGGCAACCACATATTGATGTTTCTCTCCCTCTCTTTCTCACTTCCTTCCTCTCTCTCTATAAATAAAATCCTAACAAAAAAGAAAAAAAAAAGAAAGAAAAGAAAAGAAAGGCAGCAAGAGAAAAGAAGTTAGTTACCTACAGGGGAATTTCCCTAAGACTCTCAGCTGATTTCTTAAAAGATTGCAATTGGCAAGAAAGTCATGAAAAGCAGGGACCTATAGCCTAGATTGCTCTACTCAGCAAAGCTATCATTTAGAATCAAAGGGCAGATAAAGAGCTTCCCAGAAAAGAAAAAAATCACAAAACCATTATTATATGAAATGTTAGAGGGACTTATTTAAGAAAAGGAAGAAGATCAAAACTGTGAACAATGAACTGGCAAAAATGCATATCTATCAACAATTGAATCTAAAAAACAAACTAACCAAACAAGAACAGAGACAGAATCATGGATACAGAGAGCATTTTGATGGTTGCCAGGTGGGAAAGGGGTGCAGCGGAATGGGTGAAGAGGTGAGGGGATTAAGAAATACAAACAGGTAGTTACAGAATAGCCATGGGGATGTAAAATACAGTGTAGGCAATGGAGTAGCCAAAGGACTTACACACATGACCCACGGACATGAACAATGGTGTGGGGGGTGCTGGGTGAAGGGGGGAAAGAGGGAAAAATCAGGACAACTGTAATAGCATAATCAATAAAATATAATTTTAAAATAAAAATAAAGAAAAAATACCATAACTGTGTAAGAAGAAATAAAAGAAGGAGGAGAAGAAAGAAAATAAAATAGAATATAAGACCAAGTCATTATGTCAGATTAAAGAGGACATGTTGAAATAATAAAAAATATATTACCAGCCCTGGCTGGCGTAGCTCAGTGGATTGAGCGCGGGCTGCGAACCAAAGGGTCGCAGGTTCGATTCCCAGTCAGGGCACATGCCTGGGTTGCAGGCCAGGCCCCTAGTGGGGGCCACGTGAGAGGCAACCACACACTGATGTTTCTCTTCCTCTCTTTCTCCCTCCTTCCCCTCTCTAAAAATAAATAAATAAAATCTTTAAAAAAAATAAATAAAATGTTTCTATCTTAAAAAAAAATAAAATAAAATAAATAAAAATAAAAAATATATTACCAGAGTAACAAAGCACACCAGCCATGGCTTCTAGAAAGATAAAGATTAGAAAATAAATAAAAATTAGAAAAGAAAGATAAAGAGAAGTTGCTAGAAGCACAATGGAAGTTTTCATTTACTCACCTGACAAATGATAGCCTACTATGTGCAGCATTGTACTAAGCGATAGCGAATAAGCAGTAAATGCAACATACAAAATCTCTGAGCTGTGGAACTCATTTCTAATGAGAGACAAAAGACTCTTTTAAGTAAGTATGTAATGTGTATCATAATAATGAGTTCTATGGAGAAAATAAAGGAATCAATGAGATTGGAGAGAACCAAGAGCGGGGATGGAGTTGCAATTTTGAATAATGAGGTCCAAGAAGACCTTTCTATTGAGGTGATCTTTGAGCAGAAGCCCAAAGAATAGGAGCAAGAACCACTCAGCCCTCTGGAGAAGAGCGTTCAAGGCAGAAGACAGAGCAAGTGCAAGGCCCTGAGGTGAGAGTATGCCTGGTCTGTTAGAAGAAAAGCCAGGGGACTCCAGCAGGGCTATACTGGAACAGGCCATGTGACCCAAGACCTGACTTAATCTATCTATGGGTTCCTTCTTTCCTGATTTGCCACTACCTCTTCTGTGCCAAGAACACTTTCCCCCTGGTTTTCTGAGAAAATGGAGCCACGGGACAGGAATCATTTGACTGCTCACCCCACTTCACACCCACAAACATAACCACTTCACCATTCATCCTTTCTGCCTTCCTCTCATCTCAGAAGAGATCTCTCCCTTTCTGTTCAAGGTTCGTCTCAAGAGCACCTTCGCTCTTGGTCCCCCACACCCCTTGGCTCTGGGTGCTGTCTGTATCTGGCACAGGGTGCTAACTCCTCTCTCCCAACATCTTCAGACTCTTTCTCCTAAAATAATTCCCTTTGCCTGTAAATATTTTCAAAGTTCTACCAACTTAAGAAAAGGCTCTCTTGTTCTAGATTTGGCTATTTCTGCCTCTTTTGTTCCCTTCTCCTCCAAGTAACTCAAAAGTGTTGTCTTATACTCCTGGCCTCAGCTCCTCACTTCTAATCCTCAACCCACTATAGTTTGGCTCCCGGCCCCCTGGGGCCACAGGAACTTTTAAAATGTCAAACCCAGCGGGCACCCTTTGTCCTCCTCTTGGACTTCCCTACTGCATTGAACAGCTTAGCGCCACCTGAGTCCTCCATCTCCTCCCCCAAGGTCAGGGTGCCCGAGGCAGAGACTTTGACTTGCCCTCAGTTAGCTCCTTTCCCTCTTTCTTTTTCTTTTTTAGCACACTCCAGAGTTGTACCAGAAAACATGGCTGCCCAGCCAGCCTCACCTGCCCCAGCCTCCCCTGAAGCTAGGTGTGGCACTGTGAGTTCTTGCCAATAGGATGTGATCAGAAATGATGTGGCAACTTCTTGATCTTACCCTTGGTGCTGGGGACCCAAAACTGGGAGCCAGGTTTTGAGACAGTAGCATCAGCCCACCAACCTGGGGCCTAGATGACTCCTTGGAAGAGAGCTGATCTGGCTAGCCATGGACTACTCATATGTGGGCCTTTCACATGAGAAAAAATAAACCAGTATCTCATTTAAGCTGTCATATTTTGGAACTTTTTGTTATGGCAGCTTAGTCTGTACTCTAAATAATATAGCATTGACTTAAAGCAGGCAGTCCCATGGCCTTTTAAAAGTTACCCTGCTCTCAGTCTGATTTCGGTCCTCCTGTTACACCCTCTTAGCCCCTGTACTTCAAAGCATGTATCACAACTTGTGATTAAATACATATTCATGTAATGTAGTGGTCTCCATTGGTTGCCTTCCCAACAACTGTATCCATCTCCCCTCCTTTGTTTTTATTGCATAGGATCCTGAGTTTATTCAGGTACTCATGCCTTCCTCATTCAGATTCACGCTGTATAGAAAGATAAGCTTGGCCCTGGCTGGTGTAGCTCAGTGGATTGAGTGAGGGCTTCGAACCAAAGGGTCACTAGTTCAATTCCCAGTCAGGGCACATGCCTGGGTTGCAGGCCAGGTCCCCAGTAGGGAGTGCATGAGAGGCAACCACACATTGATATTTCTCTCCCTCTCTTTCTCCTTCCCTTCCCCTCTCTCTAAAATTAAATAAATAAAAGTCTTTAAAAAAATAAAAAATTTGCCCTCCCCCCGCAAAAAGATAAACTTGGGCCAATTGGATTCTCCCTCATATATTTTGAACTAAGAAAAAATAATTAGCCCCTTATCAAAAGGGTGTAAGGTGGAAAGTTCACAATGGAGAGAGACCCAGTGAGGCTACAATGGACCACACTGCAAACCAAAGTGCTTGGGAAACCAAAACAAAGAATTAGAGGGACCAGCAGGTAGGAAAGAAGCAGGTATGTGAGATGCAGGCAGATTGCACCTGCGCGTGGTATCCGAGGAAGACCTGGGGCTGTCTGGATCCAGGACTATCTCCTAGGTCCAGTTTTTGCTCTTGGCTTTCCATACACAGCACCCGCAACTATCCCTAAAATACATCCTCTTTCCATGGGCTAGCAAGAGTGTTTCCCGTAATCAAGCAGGCCTGGCTAAAACAGTAACTTTGGGCAAACTTACTCCACAAGTATTTTTGAACACCTACTAACTATCTCCTAGGCCTTGTTGTATGCACTGGGGCACTAGGGAGGAACAAGCTGGGTGGACTAAAGCATCTCTCTGAAAAGCAGAAATTCAATACATCACTCCTCTACCTGTTTATAACTCATCAATGGCTTCTAACTGACTTCTGAATAAAGCCCTAAATTCTTATAATGGCTCATAAGGCAACCATGCATGATCCAGCCTCCGTCTACTTTTTGAACCTCAATTCTTAGCTATTTTGCCCCTCCCTTTACTTTAAACCGTATCGGATCACTTTTCGGTCTCCGAACAGGCTGCCTCCGGGAGCCTTTGCATACACTCCTCCAACCACTTGAATGTGGGCAGTAAAGTAAAAGGCAACGATGAGGATGGTGATGACGATGGTGATGATAACACTACCACTTAGTGGCCATTTATTTACACTTTATATATGAGCATATTAACCTTTCCCAAGAGATATTCCGTTTTCCCCATTCAACAGATGAGAAAACCGAGGCTTCGGAGGTTTATCCACTTGCTTCAGATCACACAGGACACGACAGAGCCAAGATTTGAATGCAAACCTACTGGACTCATAGAAACAGGCTGTCTCTCTGCCGTTCTTTGGAACTCATCTTCTGAGTTCAGGGGACCCAACTCTTCCTCGGTGGGCAGCCTCGAGCAAATCACTCAATCTCACTGAGCCTCATTTTCCTCATCTGTAAAATGAGGCCGGCAATGGACCTCATCTCAGAAAGTTATGGTGAGGTTAAAAATGAACGAATGGATGGCCCAGCGCCTGGCCCAGTGCACTCAGCGAAGGTAGATATTGTTGTTTCATTATCATCAGCATTACCTTCTTCAAACAGTTCTCTCGCCTTTGCCTTGTCCAGGTTCGAGCTCTGCATCTTGTCACAGACACAACCTAAGAGCTGCTTCTCCGAAGGGCCTCCAGGGACCAGGCCTGCATGAGTCTGTGGAAGGAAGCTCGGGCTGACAGGGGAATGGTCTGTAATTGATCCCAGTTAGGACTGGGCAGGCCCCGTCTTCCTCCACGGGGGCCTCAGGAAGCAGGCTGCTGGCTGATTTATGTCCCCGCTGCACCAAGGATGACCTGGTGCCCTCTCTACGTGTTCCAGCATCAGACAAGGCCATAAAACAGAATTGGTGCTGCACGGTTGTTCCTATCAGGGCCAGCATGTACACTGTTGCACCCAGCTTAGGTCAATCCCTGCCGGGACCCTCCCTGGGAAAGGTGGGTGTGCATGGCCACCCAGCATGGTCAGGCTACTGGGGGTTCAGAGACAGTGTATGGAAGGAAAATCACATTCTCATGTGCTCTCAGGCTTCGGTGACCATCTACTGTGAATGACCCCCAACCCATGTCCTAAACCTACTGCCCTCCCCACCCTCAGACCCGGCCAACCAGGGGCCTCCTGGGTGCTTCCTCCAGCATGTCCCGCAGGCCCCTATCTGAATTCCCTGGGCTCGCCTGTCTGCCACTTCCTCCCTGGCCTGGTGCAGCATCCTCGTATACCTTCTTTAGAGCTCGGACCGCCCTGTTTTCCAATCAGGAAAACTTCCCACAACTTTTATCATTATATGTATTTCTGTCTGTCTCCTCCAATAGACCAGGGGCTCTTAGAGACAAATGCTGGACCTGATTCATCTCAGAACCCCCAGTGCCTAGAGCAGAGCCTGGTGCCAAGGACATGCCATAAACCTTTGATGAATGAATGAGCTGAATGGATGGATGGATGGATGGATGGATGGATGAGTTCTTCCATGTATAGACAGCTGAAACTGAAAGAGGTTAGATAACTTTCTGAAGCTGAACAGTGATTTAGTGGCAGAGCCTCTGGACTGGCCCCCAAACCTCCCAATGTTTTAGTCCACAGTCTTCTCCTCTCTTTCTATATGCTGAGCTTAAGCAAGCTCCTCACAGATTCCTGAGCTTGGCTTCTAAAAATACACTGTAGTAGGAAGAGGGCATTCTAGACTGTATCTACAAGGTTTTGTTAACGACAATGTGATTCACAGAAAAACTGAGTTCTGCATGGTCCTTGTCTTCTCTAAGCCTCAATTTCCCCACCTGCAAATGGAGAGTAGTAATAGCACCTGCCCTGACATGATGCATGTTTTTCTCTTTAGGCTCCTGTGGTAGCTCATATTATTACTCCCAGCCATTTGCTGGACTCTCAGGAAGAGGGTTCCTCATCTCCGCCCACTGCAGTGAGACATGCAGTGCCTCTCCAGGAAGGCGCTGCCCCCTCGGTGTCAGCCCAGGTCACTGTTTCCCTTTGGTCAATGCAATGTAAGTAGAAGCGACATATGCCACGTCACAACAGAAGCTTTAAGAGTTATTGCAAGGTCCAACTATAGCACTTCCCCTTCTGTCTCCAGGCTGAGGTAAGGGCTACTCCTTCAGTCTGAGACAGACTGTGAAGACAGCGTGAACCTCAAATGACCTGCAGCTGTCATAGAAGGTAAGCAAGATATAAACCTTATTGCTGGCATTGTTGGCAGCTGTCAAGATGACAGGGGTGATTTCTGCTGCATAGCCTAGCCTATGCTGACTAATAATCTTTTGCTTATGGTATAGACAGACTCATTTGGGACAACTTAAAAGGAAGGATGGGTTTTGTGGTAAGGATATCCACAAAAGGCATCAAACCCCAGGCCATCTTAGGGCTAAGTGTTAGTTAGTGGTCAGGGGAAGCTGCCATAATAAAGAGACTCCAAAATAAAAGTCTTAAAGAAGGTACACATTTACTTCTCTCATAAAACAGTACAGAGGCACTCGGCTGTCCAGGGTGTTAGGCAGCTCAGCTCCATGAGGTTGCCCAAAGGTCCAGGTTCTTTCCAACTTGCTGCTCCTGCTTTCCTCCATGGTGTTACGCTCACCTGCACGATGTCCACATTGCAGCCTGCAGCAGCGAGGAGAGAGGCGGGACAACCAGTGCTCCTTTTAAGGAAGCTCGGAGAACGTGCCTGCACCACTCACAGTCCATTGACCAGATCTTACTTAAATGGCCATAGCCAATATAAAGAGGCAAGGAAAGTAGTTTCCAGCCAGGTGGCCATGTGCCCTGGTGAAATGCAAAAGGGACTTCCTATCCACCTTTATTGATATGGCTTGAAATTGGCCTTCGTGGGAGCATTTACACCACAGAAATTGACAAACACCATAGATCTGGAGTCCCCTGTGTCCCTATCCCAACCGGTCAGGGAGCCAGTTATTAAACATGGGCCAGCACTGAGGATGATGGACTCTGGGGCGCAGTCTCTGTCACAGTCAGGCCACATTTTCTTGGTGTCTCTGCTTTTTTCTCTCCCTCCTGAGCAGCTTCCTCACCTCCTGCTCTTCAAGAAGTCCTCCTTGGCTTAAATTGGTGAATGCAGTTCATCTGTACTTGCCCTAGATTTCGAGGCCTGGGGCCAGATGCCCACACTTGGGCTGCTCAGCTACACCCAGGGTGGAGGAGCTGGATGGGGACCATGCACAAAGCTGCCGTCAGAGGGGCCGTGGCAGGACTGGCAGCTGAGGCGGACACCGAGTGCAGCTGAGGAGTGAAAACTCTTCCTTTAGATTAGAAAATATTCTTATTGTGGTAAAAGGCACATAACATAAAATTTACCATCTTAACCATTTTTAAGTGTACCCTGCAGCAGGACCAAACATATTCATAATGTTATGCATCCACCTCCACATCTCTGGTGTCTTTTTTGTACCACTTGTGCTTAGATGGCCCAGTTCACTGGAAGATGTACTTGCTGAGGCTTGGCTGTGCCCTATGTTACAAAGGTGATGTTTTATGCTACAGACAGGGCAGCAGTGATTTGCAGGAGACCTGAGGTCCACACCCAAGATCTAAGAAAGGTGGCTGGGTGAATGAGGGCAAGACAATCAAAGAGGGGAGAAAGAACACAGACTTCAGAGTCAGACAGGACCCAGAACCCAGTCCTGTCCCTTGGTGACCCTAGGCAATTCACTTAATACCACGTTCTTCATAAACACTGAGACTTCTGTGCTTGAACAGTTCTTCTCTCTCTTTGTGTGATTAACATGGACATCCTTCCAGGCCTCGCATCTAAAAGCGGGTCTCTGCATGCTTCTCCATCACAGCACCCGGGTCTCCCTTTTTGTAGCACTAGTTGGGTTTTTGTTACTTATGTAACAAAAAGTTTTTTATGTCTCTGCACTGACCTGGACACCCTGTGTTAGTTTTATTCAGCGTTGCGTCCTCAGCACTGAGCTCAGGCCAGGCACAAAGCTGCCACTCAATAAAAAGGTGTTAAATGAATGAAGGAAGGAAGGAAGAAATGAAGTTAGTTAACTTTTCTAAACCTTAACAAGAAAAAGGAGGCCATTTAAAATGTCTAACTACTGAAGCAGGGGTAGGAACAAATCAGAAAAGATGCCAGGGATTCAAGCCAGCGTTCTTCTTCGGCAGTGAGAGTGCTGGAGGCCCCTGCCGTGCCTGGTATTAACCTTCCAGTTGCTGGATGGTGCAGAGGCCTGGGGTGGGTGGGGTCCCAGGGAAGAAACTGGAGCAAAGGGGAGCTGGAGGGTCACTTAGTGGACTTGAAGCAGTAATTTGATTTAAAAAATTCACTGCATGAACAAGCATTTGAGGTTTTACTGGTGTAAACCAGCTAAATGTCATCCCTGTCTATAAAATGGAGGAACTGATACTTACCTGATAATTAAATGAACTTACCTGATAGTTACCTGATACTTAACTGATACTTATCTGACCAAAAGGGATGCTGGGGGTATCACATCGATCAGCTTTATGACATGAAGTAAAGCACCAGAAGCTTAAAAAACACTAGGATGGAAATGGCTGTACTTCACCCTCCTGCTCCCCGCCTCAACTCCCATCCCCAAGAGAGATAGACAAGTCCTAATAACAAGTGCCAGGTGGCTGGTGGAAATCCAGTTCTATTTAGAAAGGCTGTCAGTATCGGAGGAATTGTGAATACAAAAGAACAGAGGGAACCCAGGAGATTCCTCCTTAAGTAAGGAAAGTTAGAAATAGGGGTCTCTACCATGAAAGGCTTGGCCAGGCTCCCACTGGTGTTCAAGACCCTAAGCCCTTTTTCCTTCTCTGTGCTCCTAAAGTTTCTGACCCAAAACCTCATTCAAAGTAGGGGAAGAGACTCCAGAGCTAAGCTAGGGATCTTCAGTCTCAAGATTGCAGATCAGAACACTTGAACTTGCTTCTCCCTTGAGCAGCCCTTGGGAAAAGAACCTCTTGAGCCTGGGAGAACCAGCTGCTGGAGTTACAGCCTGCCTTCCAGGTACCAGGTGAAAGTGAAAGATGCCTTACATCTGACTTCAACACAAAGGGGAGTGTTCTGCAAAGATAGGGGGTGTGTGCAGAATCCAAAGCTGGGGATGTTACAGGGAGGCAATCAGGAACCTCGGTACCCGGCAAAATCCAAGCATTTGGTTTTGCTTTTCTTTCTTGCTGCAGACTGACTGGCTCTTTTTCCTGGTATGCTCAGTGGAAAATATCCACTGCCAGCCGCTCCTGCATTTATGTCTCAATTCAAGACAGCAGCCAGAGTCAAGCATCAAGGCTTCAGCTCCCTCCATTCCAGGATCCCAGAGACAAGATGTGATTGGCTCAGCTTGGGTTAGGTGCCTGTCCTGACCAATAATCTAAGGCCTGGTCAGGGTGGGGAGGGAGGAGCAGAATCACAGGTGTGTTCAGCTCTTCTGCTGACCCTGTGGATACAGGAGGGGCGGGGCCATCCCTAGAACTGAGACACTGGACAAGCAGCAGAGAGAAGGTAACCTTCTACATGTAGTTTGTCCAATCGCACGCAGGTAGAAAATGGCATGGCAAATCCAAATAACTCCTGTGTTCTTTCCATTTTGCTCCATTTCAGGATCATAAAATTGTGGTCACTGTGTCCAAGGAACGCCAGAGGAGAAGCACAGGACCTCAGACTCCAGTGAGGGTTCAGAGAGCTGAAAGCAGTGAGCAGCAGAACACTGTTTCCCAATCCTGGCCTCCCTGCTGGACTGTAAGCTGGGGGGGACCAAGTGTGGCTAGTATGGGTCCCAGTAGACAGAGTACCTGGTAAATATTGAGTGAGTGAATGAACTGTGCTTTTAAATCACTTGTAGAGCTTGATAAAAAGATAACAATAGTAACATTAACTGAGCACTTAGTATTCTAAGACTTTGCATATATTAAATCACTAATCAAATCACTGAGCTGAATATTATTATTCCCTTTTATAGATAAGATATTAAGCTCAGAAAGATTAAAACAATTGTCCAGGTTCACTGGGCTACTGGCAGAACTATAGCAAATCCTTGCAGCCTGGCTCCATACAGGGTACCTTACAGCCTCTGACATCAGCAGCCCACCTCAGACCTGGAGAATTGGAATCTCTGCAGGTGGGACCTGAGAATCTGTATTTGAACAAGTTTCACAAGCGACTCTGATGCATAGCCAGAATTAGATCTAAAACTGTGAATCCAAAATTCAACAGTAAACCGGGGACCCTGAGACTAGAATAAGGCTGCTTCCAGGATTTTAAAAAATTACCTGATCATGTGAACGTAAGGCCCGCCCTATAATGTTGACTAATTGCATCCCCTTTGTGAGGAGAGAACCCAGACTCAGATCAATTACAAAGAACCCCCTAGGGACCTGCAAGCAGAAAGCCAGCTCAGGGGACTTGCCTACGAGACATTTTCCCAAGGGGCTCAGCCGCAGGCTCCCCTTCTCGGGAGAGCCTGGACTGACTGTGTACCTGCCCAGTTCCTGGACTTTGATCTCCCATATGACCTCCTTCTCACCCCTGCTCTGACCTGACAACCCCTGCTGGGTTGACCCCATCTCTGACCCCAGCCTGCCCCAGTTTTCAGCCTCGCTGCTACAAACTGATATCTCACATGGTGACAGCTTGAGGCAGGACAATATTTGTATCAGCCAGTGATAACGGGAGCAAGACATCTCTTGCAGTAATGAAGTGACAAATGGACATGTCAAAAGACCTGCGACTTTCAGAGTAGAATTCAGGTATCTCAAATCAACTTTGCAATCTTCGTAGAGTGTGGGATTTAGAAACAGTGAGAAATAAATAGCCCCCTTGGTACTAACTGGAGGAACACTCTTTCATGTACTGAACAAATGGTTATTGAGAGCCATTTCCATGACGGTTCCTGTGTTAGCAGTGAGGGCACAGAAGATGAACAAGACAATGTCTCTGTCCCCAAGGAGTTCCCTTATGCCCAATTCTGCTGGGCTTAAAGTTAGCCAATGAACTAAACAGAAGAAAAGAAAGGCTGCAGGACTGTATTTTCAGAGAGGGAACGACTCTAGCTTTGTCCAGCATTCCAAAGTCCCTCAAATAACTGGGCTGGCCTGTGGAAGCTTGGGGAAGCTGATACTGAGCCTCGAGACACAAACACCTTTAAAAAACCTAGCTCTGTCTGCACACCAGAGCGGCAGGCCCAGGCCTTCCAGGTAAGCATCAGAAGGGCGCAGGGTTGGGACTGAGGCTGTCTCCATTCCCTAGTCCGTCCCTGCCTCTATTCTCATTGAATGTGTCATTTTAGACAATTTATATTCTCTCTCTGGGCCTCAGTGTCCTCAGACCATTTTTTTCTCTCTGAAAGCCCAGCTCCTCAAAGAGTTGTTTGGTGAATGTTTGTCGAATGAGGGAATAAACCTCTGAAGTCCCTTCTAGCTTTGATATTGTGAGTCTATGTGCTGGGAAAGGGTGGGATTGGCCAGGAAGAAAACGTTTAGTCCTACTCCTGAGGGGCCCTGGGTCACACTCCACAATGCAAGTATGATCTGCCCCTACAGATCACCTCTCCTCTCTCTTTATCCCCTTCCTCATTTCTCATCTCCTCTGTACTCCCCTCTACCCTGAAAAATATTGCTGTGGGCTGACTTGTGTCCCCCAGAAAAGACATGGTCGAGTCTTAACCCCAAGGACTTGTAAATGTGATCTTATTTGGAAATAGGGTCTTTGTAGGTGTGATCAAGTTAAGAAAATGTCATATTGGGTCGGGGTGGGCGCCACCCTAACAGGCCTTCTGTCCCTATAAGGAGAGGGAAATTTGGACAATGGATCTGTTCAAATGTATGGCTATCACAGGGAGGATGCCATGGGGTGATGGAGGCAGAAATTGAAGTGATGTGCCACAAGCCAAGGAATGCCAAGGACTGCTGGCCACCACCAGAAGCTGGAGGAGGCACTGAAGAGATTCTCCCTCTGAGCCCCCCAAGAAGGAACTAATCCTGCTGACACTTTGATTTTATATTTCAGGTCCCCCGAATGGTGAGAGGATAAACTGGTGTTGTTTTAAGCCACCCGGTTTGTGGTATTTTGTTATAGCAGCCCTCGGAAACTAATACAGTGGAACCTTGAACACTGCTGGGTTAAGGGCACTGACCGCCCTCACAGTCGAAAATCCACGAATAACTTAAGTCATGTCTCTGCGTATGTGGATTCCCCGTGGAGGATGGAAAGCGCAGTTGACCTTTCAACTTATTCATACATGGAAATAGTGGACCAACATGGTTCAAACCTGCATTGTTCAAGGGTTGACAGTATACCTATACAAGGCCATTATTCGGAAATCACCCCATGGATGCTTGTTAACAGGGCCTTAAAAAGCGCCAGTGGCCTTGACATCTCTCCAAATGTTCACTGAAGATGAGTCATCGCTGTGCTTATTGTGGATCTCTGAGGCCAAGAAGACTGACTCCCTGGGAGGCCTTCCAAGGGATCATTTAGCAGGAAGAGGATGCAAGCGGGTGGGAAAGAGGGCAGCCAGCTGCCTTTATTCCCCACTGGGGACAGCCCAAGGGAAAAAAAGGGGCTTTCACACTATAAGAGGATGTCATCGTCATTTACTTTCACTCATTCGGTAAATACATGTGCACCATTTACTGTGCTGGGTGCTGCTGGGCCCTGGTGGAGAACATGGGCATATGGATGGGGGCGGAATGCTAAAGAAATGTAACACGCATTCCCTGAGTTCCATGGGCCCAGCTGGAGTTGGAGACCTGTGGCCTGGTGAGTTTATTAGCACGGACTTGGGAATCACACAGTCTGGTTTGAATCCCGGTTTTACCACTGATTTCCACTGTGATCTTGGCCAAGTTACTTAATCCCTTGGGGTATTCATCTAATTTTGAGTATTTAAATATGATGTAAGCAGCACAGGGCCAGAGTAAGTGTTCAATAAATGTTAGTTATTTTCGTTATGGGAGAACAAAAACGTTCACCAGAAAGTGCTCGGGAAAAGAGCAAGGTGATTATGATCAAACAGGACCCCTGTCCAGGTCAGGTCCTCATCACCTCTTGCTGGACACTGGTTAAATGCTTAGAACAACCCGGGAGGAAGTGAGCCTCATTTTACCAGGAACATAACTGTGGTCCAGGGGTGTAAAGTAGCTTGGCCAAGCTCGCAGAACAAGGAATGTGACAGAGGCAGGGTTCACCCGAGAGCTCCCGTGCACATTTTCTTCCTATTTCTGAGCAACGCTTACTTGCAAGTCAGAGTGGGGGGCAGCCTACGGTTGGGAGAGGACCTAGAACACTTCACGTAAGGCTGTGTTTGCTTCTCTAGGAAGTATGTTGTATTGGACTTATATGTGTGTTTTGTTTAATTAGCAAATACATGCCTAGTGCTTACCATAAGGTTTTCTAAGCACTTTATGTCAGTAATTCATTCATCGTCACAGGAGCCTGTAAGACAGGCACTGTATTATTCCCATGTTGCAGATGTGAAAATTGAGACACAGAGAGGTTAAACAACTTTCCAGAGGTCACACAGATAGTGAGTAGTGGAAGGAGGGTTCCCACTTGCTTCTTCGGCTCCGGAAACAATGCTCCTAACCACTGTTCTGTGCTGCATTATCTCTTGGGGTGGTGGTGGTGGGCTGGCTGTTGAAGTGTGTACATGGGGTGGGGGAGGATTAACACCCCATATGCAAGCCACCCTTTGGTGCTATTGCTGCAATAAGACCACAAGGAATTTGACCCTATAAGGAGAATGGCAGGATTAGGGCTGTTTAGCCCTGGGATTCTGAGTCAAACGCTTCGCATCCCTGGCCCACTTCCTGAAAGCTCTTTGCGCCTCAGCTTTGGAAACACTTTGAGCACAAAGAGCTCATTTCCTGTGGCCAGGAAGGACGGGAGGAGTTCCTGATGACAGCTCATCTCCCTCATTAAGACACTCATAAAAGTGTTTCAAGGAGCCTGACTTATGGCTCCGCTGTTTGTCAGGAGCCCCTTCTGCAAGGAGCCACTCTGGTAATTTGGTGCGAGGAGATGTGCAGGGAAAACTAACTCCTTTGAGTCCAGGAATTATTTATGATCCTAAGAAGAGCGAATGTCATTTGGAGAGATAACAAGCCTTTGCCAGCACAACAGGCTGTTTAATATGCCAGGAGGAATGGGAAGCAGCTTCAGCATTCCAAAGCCAGCTGAGAAACCTTGAGAGAGTCTGCGCATGTGGGTTGTCTGTTCCTATGAAAGCTCCTGGCTGAGAACAGCTAACCGTGATGGAGGTTCCACCTCTGAGCCAGGGCTTGTACTAAATGCTTTGCATATGTTGATGAATTTAACTCTCACACCATTCCTATTCTATTTTACAAAAGAGGAAATTGAAGCACAGAGTGGTTAACTTGCCCAAGGTCACACATTAGTCAGTAGTCAAGTCAGAATGTTAACCCACGTGATCTTGAACACCAAACAGAGCTTAGGAGAAATTGGATGTTAAATTAACCTGATAAATTAAAATGTACATATATTCAAAATTACCTTTGGCAACCCCTTAAAATACCTACGAAATTTAGTGTATTTGCTTTGAGGTATACAGCCTTGTCCAATAATCAGTGAGAGCCGAACTAAAGAAAGGAAAGTCCATATGCAGATGGTTATGCTTTTAACCTGCCTTTGGGAGCGCTGTCGAATCCCCTGAGGGGTATAAAGAAGAGGCAGAGAACTATAGGATGTCCTCACCCACCTGCAGGGACCACCATTCTGTTTTTAATAGGTAGCCTCTGTGACCCTAACACATATCACTTGTCACGTGGTATTTTGCTGGATTAAGAGAAAACATATTTTTACATCTTAAGAGGAGGAGAGAGAAACTTCTGTTACAGAAAGGGTTCTAAATTCCAAGCCTAAATTAAATGAACGTGGTACAATGAGATGCCATGAGACTAACTTTGGAGCCAGATAAACCTGCATTTGAACCCTAAGTCTGCTACTTGCTAGCTGTGTAACCTTGGACCATTTGCTGAACTTCTCAAAACCTTGGTTTCTTAATCTGGAAAATGGGCATAGCAATACCACCATGTTAAGATTAATTTTGAAAGTTTCTAAAGTAGCGAGCTTGAGTATACATAAATTATAGTTATTAAGCACTAGCTCTTAATTGCTGTTTGACCTGAAATGACCTGCTGTAAGGCAGGTCACGTCATTTCTCTGAGCCTTATTTCTCCTCATCGGCAGTATGAGCATAACTTTTCTGCCTACTAACATCACAGGTTATTGTAAAGAAACGCTAACGAACTGGACAAAGTTTGTATGTGGCTTTTCTCAGCTGCTTGGTACACCTGGAATTGGGAGGAGGTGCTGGGAGACCCCTGCTGGAGAAAATAACTCAGGGGAGACCTCAGCCTGAATTCAGAATTGGGCTGAGATTTCCACATTGCCTTTCAGCGTGGCTGTGTGACTTTAGATGAGTGACCTAACCTCTCTGAGCCTCTTTCCCTTTCTATCAAATGGGGTTAACGGTTCCGACACCACTGGGCTATCCCAAGAATCATACTCTGCAGAAAAGTGTTAGGCACGTGGTGAGCGCTCAATAAATGTTTGCTGAAACTAAATCTTTTTGGGCTCAGCCAAATTCAGTCCTTCTTCTTCCGCGGGACGAGAAAGCGTGCGGTGTCTCTGCGTCGAGTCCCGTCAGGTAGGGAAGATGCTCCACTGGGCTCCAGCGCCTCCCCTCTCCTCCGCCCATCCACTCCCCCAGCCGTTGTCATGGCCACCGGTTCAGGCCCGGAGCAGCACCTAGGCGTGTTCAGCCCATTCCCCGCCTTTCCAGAGTGACCATTGGCTGGAGAAGCCACGTGACGCTCGCTGGTATGCTAATATATGGTAATTGCCCCCACGCCCCTCCTCACCGGGCAGTGTCCGAATAGCCGGCAGGGTGCGCGGCGCGGAGCCGAGGGGGCGGGCTGAGGGGCGGCCCCCGAGAGAGAGCAGCCAGGTGGAGGAGGAGCGCGAACGCGACCGCAGGTAACCGGCGGGCGCGTGCGCGCTGGGGCCCGCCCGCAGCGGACCGGCAGCGCGGGGGACTCGGGCCGCGGAGCTGCGGGCTTAACCCTTTAGGCACCCAGCTGTCACGGCCGGGCCGGGGCGCGACTACCCGGTCGGGCCACCCGGGGCGGAGCGTTGCCGTGGGCACGAACAAGTAGGGGGCGGCGGCCTGTCCCAGGAGCCGTGGCGTGCGTCTTGCGGGGAATCGAGCAGTCCGGGCCGGCGATCCGACTGGCAGCGCTGCGCCCAGGGTGGGGACCCAGCCGCGGAGGGGGTGCGGGGTTAGCTCTGGTGCCGAGACTTGCGAGAGGCTGCGGGGAACCGGCTGAAGTACCAGTACTCGCACGGTTTCTCGGGTGGATTCCGAGCGGGTCTCGCAGAGGCCCGCGCCTAAGCAACCCGTGGCCTGGCGCGGCCTGCGTCTCCTCCGCTCGTCCCGCAGAGTGCGAGGAGACCTGGGGGTCAGGCCTGACCTCGGCAGCCTGGTTCTGACAGTCCCGCCGCTGGCACTTTTGACCCGAAGTCAAGCTGGGGCCCCCTGTGGGACTAAGACGAGACTGGTGGGGTGGGGGGGGGGGGGCGCACCAGCCTACGGACCTGGGGATTGTCGTTGCTGGGAGGAGAGGACAATCTCCTAAAGGAAGAGCAGGCCCCAAGATTTGCCGGGTTTGAGACAGAAGGATGCCCAAGAAAAAGGCACTGGCCCCTTGTTTTCTGTGCTGGGTGATGACCTGACACTCATGGGAAAAGGTCGCTGCTGGACACCTGGATCTGGTCTGTCATGTCCAGAGGAAGCGTCTGTTTTGCGTGAGTTTCTAACATTTTTTATAAGGCAAGATTTAAATTCATTTTCCTCCTTCACCGTCCTCCTAGGTCTGCTGCAGAAGTGCGTTCTTTCAATTATCCCCTCCTCCGCCCACCGCTGCTGCACCACCACCACCACCAGTTCGCTAAGACTGGTGGCAGCTTTAGACGCATGGTGTAATTTAGCTTTCTCGACAATAGAAATGCTGGGGTGGGTGATGTGCCACTAATATTAAGCTTGCTCTGAGAGCTTCTTGGAAGTGTGGGGATGAAATGTTTCTATCACCAGTGCGGATGAAAAACTGGCTAATGTACCAGCGATAGAATTTCCTTTTTGAGTCTAAAGTCATTTCTTCTAAATCAAGAAAAAACGTGGTCACACATGAGAAGTACCAGGAACCAACTTGATTTTTGCAAGTGAAATGCAAATTGCACTTTCCTGTTGTTCTTTTATTGCACAACAAACACTAGTGAAATGCCAGGCACTCTGTGTCTTGGGGGTTGCAAAAATGAATAAGATAATATGTCCTTGTCCTCAAAGAAATAGGAGAGAAAAAAAATTGCCAATAAAAGCAATAACAACAGAATAGATATGTATATAAAGAGCTGTGGGGAGACAGAGGAGGGAGCAATGAGCTGTCGGAGAGGGTCCAGGAAGGCTTTCCAGAGAGAAACATGATTAAGCAAGATCTTGAAGGATGAATAGGAGTTTGCCTTGCAGAGAAGATTGGGACGCGCGGGAAGGGCGCCCAGAGCAGTGGAAACAGTAAATGCCAACACCTGAAGAGTATGGTATCTCCAGGCCATGGCGTTACATTGCAGCCATAGCCTTCCTCCTTTCTCAATAGAGTAACTTCCCAACAGTGACCTAGAATTTCTTATTCCCAGCACAATTTCCAGTGGTATTTGCCTTCTTATTGTTCTTTTCCCCACCATCAGTTTTCCCGAGCCTCACTCCTGGTCTTTGTCACTCCTGTCTTTCCACGTCAGGGGCCACATATGGACATGGAAAGAAATGGGCTGCAGCAGATCTGAGGTCGAGGGCCTGAGAACTGGGCAGAGTGTGTGTCACGACAGGTATCATCCGGGAGGGCCATCCAGATCATCCAATAAGAGGACAATAATGGTCGTAACCAGGGAGGCAGTGCTGAACATGAAATCTGCGGTTGGTCAAATTGTGAGACCTGGGGAAATGAGTAATTAGATCAGAAGCAGCAAGGATCTGGAGCAAGACAAGGTTTGGACTGCGACATGGGTCAGGGCAAGCAGTTTGGAACTGACACCACGAATCAGGCAGAAATGACAGAGCCACTGTTATGTGGTGCCAGCTGCGCGGGGCAGGGCTGGGACTGACAGCATTGGCAACGGGACAGAAAAGGACAGCACCATCCTGTCTGCAGAGAATTTCCGGCACTGCCTACTTTCTGGTCTCTCTCTCTCTCCTTGCTATTAATTCTCTTTTGATCTGTTTCTACCCGTGATCCACTTTTCTAGGCTTCATTTACTAAGATCTTTAGCTACCAGAGCCAAGAAAATCCTGTTCTGCCGCCTTAGTATCCACCTCTAGAACTGTAAATAGTCCATTTTACCCAGAAGTCATCAACTAGCCCGCCTATTTTTATGTCCTGATCATTTGCAAACAGCATGAATGGGTCCAGAGGCAGTAAGGTGAACCTCATCTACCAAACTCACCCAATGTTTGAAACAGATAAAAGCCGGTTAGCTTTGCTTAAACCAAAATTTATTTTTAGAATGGATTGTGGTGAATTTTTGGCAAATCTCCTGTCTTGAACTATATTGCAGATAAAGCCATGTAAAGAAGGTGACACGGAGGTGACAGCACCTACCGGGCACGGCCAAGATGGATAATGCTGAAGTGCTAGAGAATCAGAGGTGCTATTTAAGCAGTCTCCTCAATCACATACTTACCGAGCACCTGCTTGTGTAGATCCCAGTTCTACCAGTTACCTGCTCTGTGGCTTGGGCAAGTTATTTGATTTCATTTTTTCCCCTACGTACTAATGCTACCTGCCTCTCATATAGTTGTGAAGATTGAATGACATCACAAATGTAAAGCAGTAATTCAGTAAATTTTCAAAGTGCGAAATGTGCTATTATAAGAGTTCAAAAAAAAAAAAGAAAGGTCATTATGGGCTATGGTTATCATGGAAGGATTTTTCCAGAGACATGGCAAAATTTGTTATATAAAGACAATGAAGGTGGAAGGGATTTCCAAACAGGAAAAATAATGTTCATAAAGCCAGAATACGGATGAAAATTTTCAGGGGTCCGTTGATCAGACTGACCAATCTGACAAGATCAGAAGGTTTAAGTAGAGAGGCTGTAGGATTGGAAGGGCTGGTGGAAGCCAGATTTTAACTGGCACTGGGGCTGAAGTAAAGAGTTAGGACTTTATCCTGCATGATGGAAAATCTGAAGATGCTTGGCTAGGGAGGCATGGGGTCATTAAAGTAGTATTTTAAGAAGATTCTCCACAACAACGTGGAGAATAAACTTTCGTAGGGTTGGAAAGAGAACTGTGCAAGCAGTTGGTAAGTTGTTAAAATAGCCTAGGTGTGAGGGGATATGGAATTGAATCAGGGTCATGGCAGTGAAAATAAAAAGGGATGGGTTCAATAAGCATTATAAAGGCAACATGACTAACTGGATATGGAAGACAAGAAATTAGGAAGAATCTAACATAGCCTTGAACATGGGTGACAAGATGAATAGAAATGGGACAGACAGGCAGGAAAGCCAGTTTGGGGGCGAAGAGAAGCTAAGTGCTAGATATCTTGAGGTGATAACAGGAACTTGTAAGTAAATACGTCCCATAAGTATTTGGAAGTGGGGGCTAAGGTTCAAAGGAAAGAAGTCAGGGAGTCTTATATATAGAAGGTGATAATTGAAACCATGTGATTAGCTTCGTTCACCAGTGGTAACAGCATAGGAATAAAAGTCTAAGAGGACCAAGGGCTGAAGCTTGGAGATTGCCCACATTTATTTAGGGTGATAGGGGGAGGAAATGGCATCAGTACATTAAAAAATAAGGAATCAGAGAAGCAAAAGAATCACCTAATTTAGTCACCCAGCAAATGCATTCTGTTCACAACCATTTGTGTTATGTACCTGACTCTACTTGCCGCTGACCATGAAGGTGTAGTATCTCAGCGGCATAAAATTGTACAGACACAGTGAGAAATGTTTATTATATTTAGTAAACAGGGGGTCATTAGTAACTTTTTTAAAATAATAGCTTCAATTCAGCGGGGCAATGGCCATGGGGATATTAAATGCCAGATTAAAGAGGACTGCGGCAGGAGATGCTGGTAACAAATGGAGACAGCATGGAGATCACGCTTTGTGTGTGTGGCAGTAAAAGGAAGAAGAGAAATAGGGAAGTGGTCAGAGAAGGCAGAAGAGTCAAGCAAAAGATTCGATCTTCCCTGTCTGCTTCATTATGTTAATTGTCCGAAAAAGTCATTCGCATTCTTTTATCCTGAAGTGCAGTTCGGCAGTTCATTTCTTAAACTTACTGCATAGATAATCATTGATAATCATTTCATTCAACAATAGTAATAATATAGCTACCATTTATTGAGTGCTTATTATGTGCCAAGCACTTTCTATACATCTATTCACCATACCATTTAATCCTCACGAAACTGGATTACAATCACATAACCTCTTAGAAGCGTGGAGAGACTAAATAAATAGCCTAAAATCACATGATTAATGAGTGGCAACGATGGGATTTGGACCCAGCTTTGACTCTAAAGCCCTTCTAAAGCACCAAGCTATACTGTCCCCGAGAACAGGACCAACTGCATGGGTGTGCGACCTACCCAGTCTCCCAGAGTCCTGCATTTAGAAGTGCCCTGTGTGTGGTTTAGTGCTCCGTTGTTGCTGTCTTGAAATTCTTAATAATTTTTTAAACAAGGGCTCTGTATTTTCACTTTGCACTTGCCCCCACAAATTATGGAACTGGTTACACCCAAAGGTGGTGTCTCCTCACAACGGGAAAGCATTCTGTGCTGTATCCTTTGTTTTGGTGGCGAAGCCTTATGTCCTTGCTGTGTCATGGCTCACAGTCCCATTTTCCTGTGGCCTCACTTTGGACTCCTGGTATAAAGGGAAAAAGGGAGATATTTGGAAGATAAGTAGATAGTCAGCATGAAGATAACAGAATAAAGAGGCAAGGAATTACTTACCCAGAATGGCTTCTAGAAACTCACACATCATATCTTGAGAGTATTATTGGATAGAATTACAATCCCGATGCCATTGTTATTCCCAATTTAAATAAGAAATTAGTTTATTTCTATGCCTTTGGAGTCATATATTCCCGTGTGCTTGTGGAAAGCTATCGAGACCATTTTCAACCCAGTGAAAGAGAACTTGGGGTTGAACAGGTGTAACACATCTTGTCTGCCCTGCGCTGATGCCTTTTCAGCAGGCTGACGCCACCCTCCACCCCCACTCTGGGGACTGCCCAGCAGCTTTGAATGATGTGGCTTCTTTACCACATTTGTCTCGAATGCTCAGGTTCCACTCTTGCCTTTGTTCCCGATATGAATTATGAAAACCAGAAAAAATTAATTTTTATATTGTTTTTCATTTTTTGGCTTTACAGCCACTACTTGTAACTGACCGAAAAAATCAAGTTTTTCTAGTTTTCATGGTTATTGCTCTCTCTTCTCAAAAATAAAAAAACAACAATACGAAACCTTTTACTCATCCTCTTGCTCCTCTCACTCCTGGTCTCTCTGAGTAATCCTTTGACCAGTGCTGACCAAATCCTGACACCGCTTAATACTAGTTGACCCCCTGATCAAGTCCTAACACCAGCCGACCCAGATTGCTCTGTGGGGGATGAGACATGGCTGAGACTGTGCCACTTCCCCCCGTGGTCTGTGTCATTCCCATTCGGAATGCTTGTTTTCACTTCCTACTCCACACATGGACCAGGTGAGCCCAAGAATATGTGAGATTAAACATATGAAGAGATTTAGAGTAGCCCTGACTGGCGTGGCTTAGGGGGCTGGGTGTTGTCCTGCAAAGCAAAATGTCACTGGTTCGATTCCCAGTCTGGGCGCATGCCTGGGTTGCGGGCCCAGTCTCTGGTTGGGGGCGTGCGAGAAGCAATCAATCTATGTTTCTCTCCCCTCCTCCCTACCTTCCCCTCTCTCTAAAAAAAAATAAATAAATAAAATAAAAAAATAAAAATAAAAAAAGATTTAAAGTATAACCTATGGTATATGTCACGAAACAAAGTTTAGATGGCCTGGTGTTCTCCATGGTCTCTCCTATTGTGCTGGTAGTACAGTCTCCATAGGCACTGTAGCAGTTTCCTGTTGTGTAACAAATTACCCCAAATGCATCAGCTTAAAACAACAAAACTCTCTCTTTTAAGATTCAATTCAAGCATTACATCTCAGAGGCATTTCCCAACTTGCTTTTAATTAATTAGTATCTTTCCTCTCTGATCTTTCTTTGTACTTTAACATCTCATTATAGCCTTTAACACATAGTTGTAACTGAAAGGGACTCTGTCTTTTTTATGTCCCTAGCTTCAATTCCCAAAGCCACTCCTGGGACCTGTATAGTAGGTGCTCTTTAGTGGTTGTTCGATGGACATATGAATAACTTGTACCTTTCCATCCTTTACGCTCCCTTCTTTAGAAAACTCACATATACTGAAAAGTGACTAGCTTTGTGCCCTAGGGTAGATACACCCTTCTTCACCTCCCTATCTAGGGGTTTCTGTATCATTGCTGTGAAAATGTAAAGAAGCCATTGTGTTGACTTGCCAGCTCATCTCCAGGGGGCACTTCTTGAACTTGTTTGTGTGTGTAAGTTTCTGCTTCACCCATTCTCTGAAACCAGTTCTGGCCCTCTTAGGAAATCATATAATGAGCCCCAAGCCCAAAGATTCTCAGTTTACTAACAAAGCCAACATTGGTTCACTATTTAAATATTTGACTATAATCTTTATGAAGGGAGGATCAGGGTCTGGCTCATACACTGCCATATTCCCAGCGCCAGGCACCATTAGGTGCTTAATAAATATTTGGTGAATGAATTAATGGCACTCCCTTCTTGAGACTCATGTCCCACTTCTGTTTTCCAGGTCCTGAGCTCTGATCACTCAGAATCTTAGGCCTGACTTCCTTGTTTCATGCCGCCCTGGTTTTTGTCTGGGTCGTTGACTCTTCTCTTCTAGCTTCTTATCGTATCTCACCTTTGGGAACTTGAACCCTCGCTGACTCAGAACTAAGGTACTGCCTTCCTCATGATCTTCCTAACTAATGAGGCCAGATTTCCTTAAGAGAATATTTTTTCTCTACCTATAGCCATAAATATCCAGCATACATATTAAATGTGTCTTAAAATATTTCAACTGAAGAGAATTACACTCAAATTGCAAATGAAAGGGGACAAGCCCTTTAAGAAGCAAGTTTTGGCCAGAAACCAAGTTCTAAAATTTTGTGGGTCTGTTGAACTGATTAACTAGTAAGCTTTAGCAGTTCAATGCAAATTAATTTTTAGACCAAGCAACAAATCAAAGGGGGAGACTATTGATAGTCTAAATATGGTTGCCAGGGAAACTCTTCCCAACAGAAGAGAGACCCTCACAGGAGTTCACACAGGCCCAAGAAAGCAATGCGACCCGATCTTTCTCTGTCCTCTTTCTGGTGGGGAGTGAAATGATGCATTGTAGAAACCACAGGTACAGATGAGGGTAGCTTCAGACTTTTCCAGAGACTATAGGAATAAGTTTTCCCTCTGGAAGTGGGACTGAGTAGTAGAGTTCTCCAGAGCAAATAGGAGGCACCATTCCATGTAAGGAAACATCTAGAAACACGGAGCTTCTCTGAATCCACCTCTGAAAGTGTATTCATTCATTCAACAAAGTTATTCAGCACTTTCTAAATGGAACATTGCCCAGAAGAAAATATGATTAGTTTTTCATATTTTTGAAGGTACTTTATTACACTTAGTGGCTGTTCCTTAGATAAAATAAGATTAATTTTATCTATTAATATTTTGAATAGAGGGTGATATGGACTTAAATATTTAATCCTTTTTTATTTTTTTTAAGATTTTATTTATTTTTAGAGATGGGAAGGGAGGGAGAAAGAAAGGGAGAGAAACATCAATGTGTGGTTGCCTCTCATGTGGCCTCCACTGGGGACCTGGCCCACAACCCAGGCATGTGCCCTGACTGGGAATCAAACCCGAGACCCTTTGGTTCGCAGCCCGCGCTCAATCCACTGAGCTACGCCAGCCAGGGCTAATCCTTTTTTAAAAAATAAAATGTTTCTGTAGAAAAAGCATAAACTCAAGTGTATATTCTGCCACATTTCTATTTTTAGGTCCTTACTCCTGAGAAAAACTTAACTTATTGGTCCATATGCAGCCATACCCCAAGGTGGGTGTTCATTTAGTGACAGTGTCATCTAAATTGTAGGTATAGTACCAGTGAAGGACAAATCCATGCCACTGATGGCCAAAAATCGTAAGAGACCGTTCACATTTTATTTATAATTGATGGATGATTTGTGATCTAAAATCTTGGCTGTAAAATACATTGGGATTGAAATGTATTACACATCCCCTTATCTGAGACCTACTAGTCAGTGTCCCCGTTCATACTCGCACGTACCGGCAGTTTTTACCGTGCATGGTGACTTTCCCCGGCCTGCAGAGAGACAGCAGAAGGTAACGTTAGCAGCATGAACACTAGAGCCAGACTGCTCGAGTTCCAGCCCTGCCTCTACCACGCATTAACTGTGACCTTCACAGCCCCTGCCAGTCTTCATCCTCCCTGTGCTCAGGTCTTCTTTGCATAATTGGGATAGTATAGTAACTACCTCAAAGAATTATAGAATTAACCAGGTTAATACATGAGAAGCACATAGTAAGCACTATACACATTTGACCTTTTATTCCTTCCCGTAACCCCCGGGACAGCAGGGTGGGTTCTGTTGGAAGGAACGCCGGAGAGCTATGTAAAGGCGTAATAACTTCCCTAAAGCGGCACACTACCTTTGCCCTCAGATTAGCTTCCTGCTTGGTTTAGCACCAGAGCTGTCCATTCTGCTTCGTAACAGAGAGAGAAAATGAGAATTAGAGTAAGAGAGAGGAACTTGACTCGTGCAGCACTTTGAATTAGGGGTTACTTCACAAAAGACGGCAACACTAAAGCATATGAAAATGAAATTGCGTTCTTAAAGGCGAACACGGCTGGGAGGAATGTAAAATAGAGAACGGCACACTGGCTCAGGCCAGTGAGTATCGAGCCCAACACTCTGTCTCTGATCATGATAACAAGGGACAGTGGGGGCAGTGCTGTAGCCACCGTCTGCGACAAAATCTTCTAGTGATAGGAATTGGCCCCCACAGGTCTTATTCACCTAAGTAGTTACGCTTCATTTCAGTTTTGGTTTTTAAATCTGTTCACTTATTAAAAACATTTTAGAGCTTCTGTACCCCATGTTAGTCACTAGGGATGCAAAGATAAGTAGAACCCCACTCTTGCACCCCAGAAGTTTACAAAGGAGGACAGACATGGAAACATTGATTATGCTATTGCACTTAGTGCCATCATGGACGTAGGGACATGGCGTTTTGAAAGCTTAGAGGAGAAATCAGCTCTGCTTAGAAACGTCACCTTCTGGAGAGAGTGACATTTGAGATAACAACGGAAGGATAAGGAGGTGTTGCTCAGGCAGACAGTATACCTCAGACAGAAGCAGCCGAGGTGCAAAGATGGGGTGTCCGCCTGAGGACACGGCGCACGGAGGGAGTCCCGTGTATCCCGACATGACTGGAGGGTAACACGTAAGTAGAGCAGAGGCAGAAATGAGGCCAAAAAGTAGGCCAGACTCCAATGCGAGAGGCTTAGCGTGCCACGCTAAGAGTTTGGACTTCACGTTGGAGGCTGTCAAAGCACTTTCAGGGTAATGCGATCAAATCTGCCTTTTAAGAGGATCGAATCAGCAATGTGGAGGCTGGTTGAACAGAAGTGACACTAGAGACAAATCATGCAGTTGGAAGGGGGAGCCTCCAGCTCAACTTCTCATCCACTGCCACTATTTTTACTGTGGAATATGGACAGGGCAGGGCAAAAGTGGGTTGACAGTTGTTCACATGGAAAATAATACGATAATTAACAAATAATAACACAAGAATAAACTCTGTTTCGCAAAGCCCCAACTGTAAATCTACTTTTGCCACACCCTGTACATCTGTTCATTCAAACCGGCCTTACTGACGGCATGCCAGGTACTGGGCTGCCTGCTGGAATACTACGAGAAACAACACACCAGCCATATCTTGGAGTCACTTGCAGAGCTTTGTTTGTCCTAAACGAAAGCTGTCCTGGGTTTTCGGCTTTCCTTGTCCATCTTCCGCTTCCTCTCAGCCCTAGCACCTGGGTTCTGACATGTGAAAATGAGCTAGCTTGTGCTTAGGTCGTCTGTCGCTCCATGTGTGACTTTACTGTCCCTGTCACAACTCCTTCCTCTCCGCCTCCATCTCTCCAGAGTGCAACGTTCTGATCACGTACTGAATTCCTGTAGAGAACAAATCTGTTACATTCCTGCTGTAGACTTCAGCTACTTAAATTCTTAATTTACTCTCTTGTTTCCCCCAAACCTTAAGGGCTATGGGTTAGCACTTAGTCACACATTAAACTCTTTAGACCCTACTTCCCATCTTTGACTAGCTTACAAAGCCCTTACTTTCCTCGTTCTTTTTTTCTTATTTCCCCAAAGATCTGCAGGCTGCATTATTTTCTTTGCTTTTCCTACGTGGTGTTAATGCCTTTCACTCATGAGATCACAGTCCCGAAAGGAAAACCACCACCCCTGGAAATAAAGAAATTGAAGATGAGATGATAGTTCAACTGCAACAGAAGGCAGAATTTTGTTAGAAATAGTAGTATTTAGTACATAATAATAATTTGTGATTCCAGTTTGTTGAGCACTTATTATATATGCCAATTGTGCTAAAACATTAGGTGAGTTCTTATTTAATCCTCACAGAGTTTGTGAGGTAAGTACTCTTATTACTCCTGTTACACAGGTGAAGAAACAGGCTCAAAGGCATGAAATGATTTGTCCAAGGTCATATCCCTAAGACACAGCAGAGCCAGGCCTCTGACCCAGCCCTGATTCCGGGGGTGAAGTTCGTCGATGCTGTACCGTGCGGGGCAGAGATTCAGGGTCTGAGTGCAGGAACCGTGCTCATTAGGACCCAGCCAGTTATTCTCAACCCTCCTTCGGTGAGCACTGCCATTATCAACTCCAGTTTCTCCCGATTTTCTTGATTCTTACTAGTCATTTTGATAAGCTATTTTATTTGGGTCACAAGAAATCACAGTAAGTTTCTATAACACTGCCTCCCAAAGTTTGTGATGTTTGTCTAACTTGATAGACTTGAGATTGCATGTTAGCCCTGTAGAGGTGTTATAGTTCATTGTGGATGCTGTGCTTACAGTTTGGGGACCTACCTCCAAGTGACTAGATTGTGCCTTGGAATGTGGTCGCATGTCCTAACAGGTTTGTTGTGGAAAAAGCTAAACATCCTTTATAAAAATTTTCATCAGCCCGGACCAGTGTGGCTCAGTTGGTTGGGTGTCATTCCACAAAGTGAAAAGTCATGGGTTCAATGCCTGGCCAGAGCACATGCCTAGGTTGTAGGTTTGGTCCCCAGTTGGGGTGCATGCAAAAGGCAAGTGATCGATGTTTCTCTCCCTCTCTCCATGTCTTCCCCTCTCTCTTAAGGGGGAAAAAAAGTTCTTCATGTTGTAATTTCCACATAAGATCAATCTATTCCTAGTGATGAGTGTGGTAGGTGGAATGGTGGCTACCCACATTAGGACCTAATCCCTAGAACCTGTAAATGTTACTTTATAAGTAAAAAAGGTCTTTGCAGGTGTGATGAAGTTAAGAATCTTGACATAGGGAGATTATCCTGGACATCTGAGTGGGCCCTAAATCCAATCACAAATGTCTTTATAAGAGAGAAGCAGAGGGCCCTGGCTGGTGTAGCTTAATGGCTTGAGCACTGGCCTGCAACCCACAAGGTCACCAGTTCGATTCCCAGTCTGGGCACATGCCTGAGTTGCAGGCCAGGGCCCCAGTAGGGGACGCGTGAGAGGCAACCACATGCTGACGTTTCTCTCCCTCTCTTCCTCCCTCCCTTCCCCTCTATAAAAATAAATAAATAAAATTTGAAAAAAGAGAGAGAGAGAAGCAGAGGGAGAGTTGATACATGTAGAAGAGAAGGCAGTGTGACCACACAGAGCAGAGATTGAGGTGATGCAGCCACAAGCAAAGGAATGTTGGCAGCCACCAGGACACAGAGGAGTCCAGGAATAAATTCTCCCCGAAAAGCTCCAGAGGGAATGCAGCCCAGTGAAACTGATAGTGAACTTCTGGCTTCCAAGACTGTGAGACAATAAATTCTGTTGTTTTAAGCCATGAAGTTTGTGATAATTTTTTATAACAGCCATAGACAACTAATACAATGAGAACAGTCACTTCTTATACTGCTTACTTCATTTTAAGGGCAAATATCATGACTTAATAAAGGCAATGACCAACTAATATAACATGTATAAGAAATAATAATTTCAGACTATTCTTGAACAACAATGAAAAAGTTACAATAAAAAATAATAATTTCAGCAAACACTTGTGAAGTGCTCACAATGTACCAGGCACTATTAAGCATTTGAAATTAATTTACTCATTCAGTCTTCATAACAACCATGGAGGGGTTCTATTATATTCACTTATAAGTGGGAACTTTGATGCACAGAGAAATTAGGTAACTTGGCCAAAGTTATGTAACTAGTAAGTAGTGAGACCGGGACCTGAACCCAGACAGTCTGGCTCCAAAACTTCACGCTGTTCAACACCATGCCGCACAGGGCTTTGCGCTTGGGAGAAATTCAACAAAGAACACTGTGATGACGTCTAAATGTTTTTCAAGCATCTGGCTACTTCCTCTTCTCTATATTTTCTGCTGTGTTCACTGAATTGTCTTCTTCCATTTGATATCCTTTATCTATTTCTATTTATTTTTTATTTTTGCTTTATTATTTTTAATCAGTATTTTTTTAATTGTTGATATTGTACAGTTTTCTGTCTTTTACCCCGCCGCCAGCCCACTGCCCCAGCCCTCCCCACCTTCCTCCCATTTCCACCCCCCATAGTTTTTGTCCATGTGTCCTTTATACTTGTTGCTCTAAACCGTCCCCCTTTTCCCCTGAAATTCCCTCCCCTCTCCCCTCTGGTCACTGTCAGACTGTTCTCAAATTCAGTGTCTTTGTTTATATTATGCTTGTTTGTTTGCTTTGTTGAGTAGGTACCTGTTAAAGGTGAGATCATATGGTATTTGTCTTTCACTGCCTGGCTTATTTCGCTTAGCATGATGCTCTCCAATTCCATCCATGCTGTCGCAAAGGGTAGGAGCTCCTTCTTTCTTTCTGCTGCATAGAATTCCATTGTGTAAATGTACCACAGTTTTTTGATCCATTCATTAACTGATGGGCACCTAGGTTGCTTCCAGCACTTGGCTATTGTAAATTATATCCTTTATCTTTAATATATTTTTTTCAATATCCTTGTGTGATTTTTGTATCAGAGTAGTTCTTGCCTCATAAAATGTCTAGGTGAAAGTTTCCTTTTTCTATTTTCTGGAAGGTTTTATATAGCATTGGTATTATTTCTTTCTTGAATCTTTAGTAGTATTCACCAATAAACTCATCTAAGCCTGGAGTTTTCTCTGTGGAAAAGTTTTAAACCAAGAATTCAGGTTGTTTAATAGATAACGGGCTATTCAGATTATCTGTTTTGTCTTGAGTGAGCTTAGATAGCTTGTGTCTTTCAAGGAATTTGTCCATTTCATCTGTTTACTTTATTGGCATAAAATGACTCATAATATTACCTTATCCTTTTAATGTCTGTAGGATAGCTTTCATTCCTATTATTGATCATTTGTGTCTTCTCCCTTTTTTTTCTGATCAGTCTGACTACATCTTTATCAATTTATTGATACTTTCAAAGAACCAGCTTTTTATTTCATTGCTTAGTTTTTCTCTTTTCTATTTTGTTCTTATTTCCTTCCTTATACTTATTTCCACTTCATTTGCTCTTCTTTCTCAAGGTTCTTAAGGTAGACTCTGAAGTTAATGATTTGGGATTTTTCTTTTTTTTCTTCTAATATAGGTGTTTTAATGCTATAAATTTTCTAAGAATTGATTTAGCTATAGTCCATACATTTTGATATGTAATATTTTTGTTTTCATTCAGCTCAAAATAATTTTTAATATCCTCTATGAGTTCTTCTTTGACCCATGAGCTATTTTGAAGTGTGCTGTTTTGAAATATTAGGATTTTCCCAGTGGCTTTCTGTTATGATTTCAAGTATAAGTCTGTTATGCTTTGTATGATCTTGATTCTTTTAAATGTATTGAGACTTTTTTTATGGTCTAGAATATGTATTCTATTGTCATTTACATATTTTTATGTATATAACTTCCTTTAACATATACATGTAGTGTTGTTCAAGTGTTTTATATCTTTATTAATTTTCCTGTCTACTTGTTTTATCCATTACTAAGGGAGGCGAATTGAAATCTCTGTAACAGTAAATTGTCTTTTCCTCTTCTCAGTTCTATTAGTTTTTTCTTTAAGTGTTTTAAAGCTCTGGTGCTGGGTATGTTGACATTTAGGATTGTGTCCTCTTGATGAACTGACCATTTTCTCACTGTGAAATGGTCTTCTTTTTCCCTGGCATTATTTCTTGCTCTGAAGTCTACTTTGCCTGGTATCAATATGATTACTACAGTTTTCTTATGATTATTGTTTGCATGGTATTCTATTCTATTCTTTTAGTTTTAACTAATATACATCTTTATTTTTAAAGTGGTTTCTTATAGAAAGCATATAGTTGGGTCATGCTTTTTAATCCAATATGAAATTTTTGCCTTTTGATAGGGATGTTTAAACAATGTACATTTATTGTAATTATTGATATGGTTGGGTTTAAATGGACCGTCTTGCTCTTTGTTTTCTATTTACCCTATCTGTTCCTTTTTTCTCTTTTTGCCCAATTTTGGATTGTTAAGTTTCTTATTTATCATTTCATTTCATTTTATGTTTATTATTGGCTCCTTGCCTATATGTCTTTGTTTTATCATCTTTTTAGTAATTTCTTCCACAGTTATAATATACATCTTTAACTTATCCTTGTTGGTCTCTGAAATATCAGTATTTATCACTTTGCGCATAGTTGCTGGTTCACAACCGCCTTAGGATCTTCCCAGGTGTTCTCTGAAACCTGCCCCCCTACACAGAGGGCAGGGAGAGACTGGAGAAAGAGGCAGACAGACCATTTCCGACCGGCGGGTGGCAGTTTTACTGAGCAAGAGAACTTAGTTAAGGCTTGCCTTGAGCAGCCACAAGACAAGTAGTTTTTCATGCCTGCCTGCTAAGTCTTAAAAGTTTATACAGAGCCTTTAACTGGATTCAATCACATATACCATCCAGATAGTCTCAATACCACATTTCTACGTCAAGGTTGTATCTTTGGGGCAGCTTCTGGGAATGGAGAAGGCAAGTGGGACATGAATTCTAAGGATAGGGGTGGGATGGGGAGCCTCCAGTTGCCCAAGTCCAGCTTATGGGTCAACCAGCACACGTGTCTTCTCCATGACCGCCCGCCAACGATAACATGAGAACTTTAAAACTGTATACTCCTATTTCTTCCCCCCATCCTCTGTGCTATTATCATGTATATTATTTAATATGCTGTTTTTTAAATAGTCAATTATCTTTTGAAAGATATTTTAATAAGAAATCATAACTTTTATATTTACCAATTTATTTACTGCTTAGACATTTTTATTCCTTTGTGTTTTCATCTTTTTTTTTTTTTCAATTTCCTTTAGCCTAAAGAACTTCCTTTAACATTTTTGGTAGTGTATTAGTTCCAGTATGCTGGAATTAATTCTTTCATTTTTTTTTTCTGTTTGGAAAGTTCTAGTCTACCTTCATTTTGAGAGAAATTTTACTAGATAAAGAATTCTAGGTTGACAGAGTTGGTTTTTATTTCTAGTGTTTTAAAGATGTCTATTCATTGCCCACTGGCTTAAATAGTTTATGATAAGAAATCTGCTCTAATTTTTGCCTTTGGTCCTTTGTAATGTCTGTTGTTTTCTCTGGCTGATTTTAAGATCTTCTTTTATCAGTTGAGCAATTTCATTATTATGTTCCTTGGAATCAGTTTCTTTATATTTATTCTGCTTGGATTTGAGCTCCTTGGAGCTGTGGGTTTATAGATTTCATCCAATTTGGAAAATGTTTAAGCCATTGTTTTTTCAAATTTTTTCTATCCCCTTTCTCCCCGGATTTTCCTTCAGCTCCAAATTCAATGCTGTTCACTGATCTTTTCTTCTGAAGTTCCTAATCTTTTGTTAGTCTAAATCAGTTCAGTTTCAATTTCAGATGTTATATTTTAGTCTCTAGATGTTTATGATTTTCTTACATCTCCTTTCTCTTGTTCTCACATTTATGTTTTCCTCTACTTCTTGAATATGTGGAGTATATTTATTAAAGGTATTTTAATATCCTTGTTGCTAATTATTTCATGTCCATCATTTCTGGGGATTTTTTTTTATTGTTTTAATCATCATCTGAGGATATGTTTAGGGAGGGAAGAAAGGGGGTTGGAGAGGGAGGGAAACAAGCTGTAAGAGAGAAACATTGATAGGTTACTTCTCATATGCACCCCTACCGGGGCTCATACCCACAACCCAGGCATGTGCCCGGACTGGGAATCAAACCCACAACCTTTGTTATGCAGGACAGCACTCCAGTGAACTGAGCTGCACAGCCAGGGCTCTGGGTATGTTTCTATTTATATTGTTTTCTCCTGGTTAATGAACTTCTTTGCTTGCCTGATAATTTTTTATTGAATACTGGACGTTGTTAATTTTATGTTCTTGGTTGCTAGGTTTTCCCTTGGAATATAGTCAAACAACCTGGAATAAGTTTGATTCTTTCAGGGATTATTTTTAGGCTCTATTATGGAATAAACACAGTAGCATTTATTCTAGTAGTAATTAGCCCCCACTGCTATGACAGTACCCTTCTGTGCATTTTTATCTAATTTCTCATGTATTACAAGGTCTTGCTACTCTGACTTATGTGAACACAAACTGTTCCCAGCCCTGTATGAGCTCTAGGAATTTGTCCACTTACTCCTTTCCGGTAGCCTTGAGTAGGCACTCCCGTGCATGTGCAGATCCGTACTCAGCCAAAGACTCCCAGGAGGCATGCCTGTCGATGGAACTGTGTAGTGTGTGTGTGTGTGTGTGTGTGTGTGTGTGTGTGTGTGTGTCTCTGTCTGTCTCGCTGCAGCGCCTTCCCACTGTTTCCCTGTCCCCCAAGTTCTGGCCACTTCGCTCTTCTGGATCTCTAATCTCATTCTCAACTCAGTGGAGCCAGTGAGCTCTGGCTGACTTCCCCATCCCCCAAAATGCACTGCGTTTTGGAGACTGCCTCCAGGCAGTAAGCTGGTACACATAGGGCTTACTTTGCTTTGTTCTCTTTTCTCAGTGATTGTAGGCCTGTGCTGTCTGTCAACCAGTGTCGGAAAAACATTGCTTTATGTATGATGTTCGATTTCTTAGTTCTTTAAGGCAAGAGGGTAAATCTGGTCCCTACTTCTCCGCTTTTAAGTGGAAGTCTCTAATATTTTTTCTAGGGACCTTCCATGTTGAGAGTAGGTTCCTTTCTTTAAAGAAACTCTGTCATTTCAGACATGCCTTGGTTCTTCATCTGGTGATAAAGAAAAGGACAAACCCTGTAGTTGGTACCTAGCTTTATCATGCTTGCTAGTCAACCATAATTATGATGACCATAATATGATGTTCATTTTCTTTATAGGTAGGTATTTTTATTGTTTGTTACTAGGAATTACTGGTCCTGCTATAGTGACTGCATTTTTGTAAAGAGGCATTTAAATATAGTCAGAGTGATTCATCTTCCCTATTGCCCGTTCCAGCCCCACAAATGGGAACAGCACTGCGGGGGACATCAGCTGGTTTAATCTTCCATTAAGGTTCTATTTGCATAGCCCATGATCTCTCAAGGCTTCATCTGCCCATTGCCTCAACAGACCTTTTGTACAAATAAAATTGAATAAGCAGATGAGTGCATAAGTGTGTCTGGATAGCAGCCTTGGAATCTCACTACCCTTCCCATGTGCAAAGCTGCATTTCCCAGCCCTCTCTGAGCACACACAGCCTGTGGGGCCAAACCCAATTAGGTGCTCTCATCTACTCTCTTACAGAGTTGGCCTTTTCAGCTTCAAGAAGAAGCATGACCTTGCTCCATTCAGCTGCAGCTCTCAGCCCATTCTTTATCTTCTTCTCTTACGTTCCCATGGAGGGAGGCTCTGGGTTTGTCCTGCACATGCTCCCTGAGTGAGTCATTCACAAAGACAGCCTGCTCTCTAAGGAAAAGCAGTGAACCAGTGAGGAAGGAGATGGCGAATCCTGCTAGACAGACGGGAAGAGTAAGGCATATTAAAAATGACATCAGCACAGGAATCCCACCAGGACTTAAATTGAGCTGCTATGCTTTTCCTGGAAATTCCAGCTCGTTCTCAGGCATTAACTTTTTTTTCTGTAAAGGAGTGGGGGCAGGTTTGATTCTCTCCATGCAACAGAGGCAATTCAGCAGCAGACACAATTAAGCCTTATTGACCATAACTGCACAGAACTACTAAATATACAACAGACAGACCTTCCAGGAAAATACATGGAGTCGATAATAATAACTTCCCCCTCGGGTATTCTCTCAGAATACTTTTATTTAGTTTGGTTGTGAGAGATACCATAATGTCATAAGGATAGTTTAAAATTGAGGTTATTATGTAATAGAAAACAATCACATTTTAAGTATGTTACATTCTGTCACGGTTAAATTCCTGGCTTTTGGCAATCAGTTTAGTTGGACAAATATGTATTATGAACCACCCACCCACCACTGATGGATGAATGTTACTCCATTAAGGCTGGCCAAAAAAGCTGAGAGAAGCTGTATGTGGACCAGGTGGGGTGAGACAGATGGAATTAGGAGAATATAGAGTTATCTGCTAATCAGTGATAGATGGATTGAAACTAGATGGATCCATAGGGGAAGGAACTCTAGTTTATTTTATAATAATCCATTTTTCTACTATACACATAATATATTTATATTAATATACAGATAATATATTTTAATATCATAATTATATATTATAATACAGAGGATTTGGGGATGGAAAGGAAGTATTAAAGCCAAAGGGGGGATAACCATTATCCCACCACCCCAAAGTAATGCTGTTAACATTTTGTTTCAAATGCTCCTAGTTTTTATGAGTACATATATATTTTTTACCAAAAAAAGGATCTTGCCATGTATGTTCTTTCATAAACTGCTTTTATCACTATATTGTGAACATTTTTGTGTCATTAAATGGAGTATTCTACTACATAAAAGTATAGTAACTAACCCCCTTCTGATGGGATTTTAAGTTTTCAATTTTCCCTCTTATGCTGATTCAGGTAGCTGAATCTTCGGGAACATCCATGACTACTTTAAGGCCAATTCATAAATATGGAATCACTAGATCAAAAAGTATATAAAAAACTGTGGTCCTTGATACATATTTTTTGTATTCCCCCACAGTGCGTACATCTGTCAACAGTGGGTGGATGAGGAAAGCCTGACTTCTAAGCTGGACGTTACTGAACAGTATTATACTCTGTATTTGTATTTACCTGCTTATACATCCTTACACTCTGGTTAAGCCCTCAAACTTGATGTAAAGCAGTTTTTATTGCTCTCAGTATTCAGCTACTGTCCTACCACAGATAGGTGGGAGATGAGGGACGAGATGGACTCCTGAGAATCGAGCTCTCACGTGCCCAGAAGCCCTGGGCTATGACAGACAAGGCAAGACTGGCATTTTGTCTCTTTGTCCCAGGCCCTGGAGAAAGGGTGGATGTTTAGGCAAAGCAGAAAGGGTCTCTAATCTTCCAGAGCGTCCCATCTCATCAGGAGACAGCAAACGCACACCCACGTAAGGCAAACACCATGCAAAAAACAAATTCACATGATTCAAACTGTTACTTTCTTTTTGGTCAATGTTTTCAATGTGTTATCCCTTTGCTTATAAACAGAGCCTGACAGAATGTGACCAAAATAGACTAGCTGATTTCTTCTCTCCCCCATTTAAATGTCTTCTATTGGCTCTGCATCGCACTTGATCCAGGAACTTTCGTTTCTGGTAATGGTGAGCTAAGGAGGACCCCTGAGGACAGCTGAAAAAGTGGGGAGAGATTCTTTTTATGCTTCTTACATTTGTTGAAGAGCTGACAAAATCTAGGGTAAAGCAAAAACGCAGAGTGGAAGCCGAGCACTCAAAGCCTCCCGTTCTCTAAGGGTATGTGCTGGTCTGGGAGAAATACCTGTGAAATCCGAGTTTTGGGTGGCCTTGCAGGGCAGAGGAGACAGGAATCAAAACCTGGAACCTAACCTAGGTGAGAAATCAAAGAAACCGTCCCCTGCTCTAACCTGGGACCCTGAAGAGCCACACCTTCCAGTGAGAGTAAACTGGGAGTGAACCAGCCCCAGGGCGGTTCAAACTGGTGTCCCTTAGGTGGTGCGGGAATGTCACACTCCTGACTCAGACCAGAATGGTTCCAAACCAGCAGGGTCTCCTGGCACCTGGCAGACGCAAAGTCAAAATCCTTTGTAGAAGACGGTGCTATTATCCTAGCACTCAAATTAATCTTTAAAATAATTCTTTTCAAAAATAATGTCTAGCAGTCAAAGATAAGCAGTTCTACAAAATAACAAGATAGCCTGAGTAATAACCAACAGATGCAGCAGACAACACAAAGTCCCACAAAAAGTTAAAATATTGCGATTATTAGACTATAAAACAGAGGTGCTGACTGCATGTAATGAGATTTTTTTAAATGAGCTTGAAAATATCTGCAGGAACAGGAATCTATAAAAAAGTAACAGATTTCAGAAAGAGCTAAAGAAAACTTCTAAAGCTGAGAAATAACCCAATATATAAGAACTCGGCGAACATACATATTAGCAGACATGCACAGCTGAGGCAAGACCTGCAAGATGGAGCTGAGGAAACTGTCCCAAACGCAGCGGAGGGCATAACAGGAGAGGACATCTGTAAGGCAGGGCAAGAGACAGGACAGAATAAAAGGCCTAACTAACATGCTTTTAGTGAGAGTCCCAGAGGCTGAGGAGAAGCAGTTTGGGACAGAGGCGTCTTTGACAAGATCAGGGTTGAGAATCTTTTTCAAGCATAAAACCACCAGTCCACAGACTGAAGAAGCCTAATGAGTCCTAAGATGACACATGAAAAGGAATCCACGCATCATAGTGAAACTGCAGATAAACCTTCAACAAATCAATAAATAAACCAATTACCTTGAAAGGAGCAGCACGCAGGCTGATGGCTGACCTCCCAATGGCAGCAAGGGAAGCCAGAAGAGGAAGGCTTCCACAAGTGCTTTTCTGCAAAGTATTTGTTTCACAAGGACCCCCTGCCAGGGGGTAAGTGGAGCCATACCTAGTCCTCACTCCAGCCGCCAGAACCTATGCCTGGCTCAGGGCTGTGTCTGCCTAGGGAAAGCAGTGCCTGTTTCTAAGCCCCGCCAAGGTGTCTTCCACTTGTGCCAGTGGGCACCAGCCGCCCAGTGAAGGTGCCCCGTGGTGATTTGGTTGAAATAATCAGACAAGCTAGTAACAGTTATGAGTAACAGAAGAGAGTAAAATGACTTCAGGGTGTCTCTACCAGTTTTGAAGTTTCACTTATTTCTGTTCTTCCCATCAGTGGGCCCAGTCAGAGGAAAACTGAGTTTAAATGGGTATCCCAGAAGGAAATTTAAAGCCATTTTGAGGCAAGCAAAAACTGAGAGTTTGTCATGACTATATGAAATATAAATAGATGTAATCCTTCCATTAACAGACACAAATTGTCACAATGCATAATAATTCAACTGGGGGTGATTTTACCCCCAAGGACATTTGAAGGGTGTTTTTGATGGCCATAACCTGGGGGGGAGGGTGATCTGTTGGCCCTGGGTGCTGCTAAACTAGAAGGCACAGGACTGTCCCCTGTAACAGAATTATCAGGCCCGAAATGTCAATGATGCCAAAGCTGAGAAACTCTGATATAAATGAACAGAACATTTGGAAACTCAATGATGGTAAAAAAGAAATACCATGAAAATCCACACCAAAGGAAAGCTGATTTAGCTATATTGCTGATAGGCAAAACTATCTTAATTCAGAAAGCATTTCTAGAGATAAGAAGTATTACTTCAAAAGAATAAAAGTCTCTTTATCAGGAAAATATTAGAATTTTAAAATTATATGCACCCAATAAAATGGCATCAAAATACGTGAAACAAAAATTTTCAGTACTCTGGGGACAAAGACAACTTTCAAAGTGTTTTATGTTCACATTTCTCTCAGTATTTGATATTACAAGCAGTCAAGAAAAACCCCAGTAAGAATACATAAGATTTGAATAATAATTAACAAACTTCACTCATAGGCATAGAAAGAACACGGGACTTAACAACTGCCACATGCATGTTCTTTTCAAGCACACATGGGGCATTTATAAAAGTCGACCATATACCAGACCATACAGCTGGTCTCAACAGTTCCACAGGATTAAAATCACATAATTACGCTCCCTGACTGCAGTGTAATTATGTAATTATGTTACTAAGATCAGAGGGACTGGAAACACACACTATGACCTAAATATATAAAAATTAAGCAATACACATCTATATAACCCTTCTGTTCAACCTAAAGAAAGTACAGGGAAGGAATAAGAAAGACAAGAACAGAAATTAATTCATAAATCAGCAAAACCAAAAGTTGGTTCTTGGTAAAGACTTATAAAATTGTAAATCCTTATGAAGAAAAAAAGACAGAGATAACAAATATCAAGAATAAAAAAGAAGACATGCCTGTAGATCCTACAGATATTAAAAAGGATACACTTCTAAATGAATGAACTCCACCTTCTTACCCTGGGTGATCTACTCCCTTCATTCTTATTTTATACCACTTGTTTCATTTCCACTATGCAGCCATCAAGCATGCCAAGTTTTTTCTAACTTGAGGACTTTGCACTCAATACTCACTTTTTCCTAAGATGTCTCCCCTTAGTAGTTCGCCTATCTCCTTGTAGTTTGATCTCAATTTTAACCTTAACATCCTCAGCAAGGCCGTTTCTGACCAAAGTAGCCACCAGTCATTCTCCAACAGAGTAGGAATTTTATCTTGCTCAACACTCTGTCCCAGAATGCACACGGTAGGTGCTCAATAAATACTGGTTGATTGAAATACCATCTTCTGAGTGAGTCATGGAGATGTGAGCTGATGAAAATAAGGAGAAAAGTAGAAACAAATGAAGAAAAATAAAACTAAAAACATATGGTGTACAAAAATATAAAGAGAAAGAAAAAAGAAACCAGGAAATGTGTACAATGGGCTAAAAGGAGGAGAGAGGAAAATAATTATATAGTAATGCTGTTGTGGTTCAGCAAAAATCTTAATTAGAGGGAAAGGAACTAACTTTATTGAGCTCCTTCTATGCCAAATGATGTTCAGCATTTTAAAGAGTTTTATTCCTACTTAGAGCTATAATCAAAATAGTTCCTTGTTTTCAACCCTATCCTAGGAAGAAAAGAGAGTGAGCTCTTTCATCCTGTCAAAGGGGGCAGGGAGGCTATTTGCTTTCATGGAGTAATGTTTGTCCAGGACTACTGGTAGTGCCATCCACTGAGAGAAAACATTAGAAAACCCATTTCAGAGGAAAATCTTAAGTTTCATTTTCAACAGGTTAATATTTAGAGGCTTTTGAAACATTCCGGGAGAGATGTTGACTAGATAATGGGGTCCATCAGCCTACAGCCCAGAGGAGAGGTCTGAGCTGGAGACTTAAATCTTTGACGTACAGACGGTAATTGAAGTCATAGGCATGGGTGTCAGCATCTAAAAAGGGGGAATAGAGTCGGAAGAAACAGGTTCCAGGGACGAACCTTGGGAAACTCCAACCCTTAATGGTTAGGTGGTGGGAGTCAAGCCTTTGAAGGAGGTTGAGAAGGGATGGCCAGGAGAACATGGTTTCCTGAAAGCCAAAGGAGAAGGATGGTCCGTGGTGTTGCATGCTGCCGAGATGTCAGGGGAAATAAGGAATTAAAATGTGTATTAGGATTAGTGACGTGACAGCCTCTGACCTCAGTGTAAGAAATTTTAGCAGGGTGGGAATAGAAGCTGAGTCAGTCTCAGCTTTGCACCTACAGTGCCTTTGTGTAGGTAGACACTTGGTCTATTTTTTTCATTGGTTTTACTGTGAAATGTTTATGCAGAAGAATGTATTATATATATATATATATATATATATATATATGTAGAATTTAAGGAATAATGAAGTGAACAATGTTTACCGATCATGCAAATTAACAAAACCTTAAAAGATACCTCCTGGGTTGCATCTACCTTCTTTGTCCACCCAGAGCTATCTTTCTGGCAACTGTCACGATAAATATTCCCTTGTTTTTCTCTATAGTTTTACCAGATATGAGTGATTCCCTAAACAATATACTATGGTTTTTACAATATACTTTTCCATTTGGACTGGTTTTGAATTCTGTGTGAGTGGAATCATACTGTATCCATTCCTCTGGACCTTTCTGCTATTGCTCAAGGTTCTGTTTTCCAGAGTTGTCTGCAGTGTTACATGAGACGCTACACCATTCATTTTTCACCGTTGAACAGTATTCTACTAAATTGTAGCACCATTAACTTTTGCCTTCTGTTTTCAATAGACATTTGCTCATTTCCATTTTTGCTATAACAAGCGGCACCACCATGAACATGATCGTATGTGTTGCCTTACGCAGTTATGTAAGAGTGTTCTAGGGTGGGTGCATACATAGGAGTAGAATTGCTGGGCCATTGGGTATAGGTATGCTCAACTTTATTGTGAAGTGCCGAACTGTTTTCTAAAGTGGTTCTCTGAATTTACACTCCTACCCTCTCTTATGAGAGTTACCATCGTTCCACAGCCTCCCCAATATTTGAAACTGTCTAACTCTAAAATGGCTGCCAATCTGATGAGTATGAAATTTTATCTTGTGGTTTTAATTTGTGAATATTAATAAGCCAAAATTTTTTGTATGCTTATGGGCCATATTGTATTTTACAAAAGAGAAAATGCAATTCTATTTTTCTGTTGTACCTTTTTCTTACCAATTCACCTACCATCCAAGCAGCACTCAGGAAGGCCAGCAAGGCAAACTGGATTTAATGAATTGCTCCAAGAACACTTCATAGTCAGTATCAGGAGGTGAACTCTCCTGGGAGATGATCCTAGGAATTGGTGCCTCCCATTTTTGTATGCTTTCTAGCTCTGAAAAATACCGAATAGTCCCTGGATCCATCGGATTGTGTGTTTGGGAAACCAGGAATGCCTCCAGCCCTGATTAGCAGATGTCAGGATGCTGTGGACAGACCAGCACCACCAGCTCCTAAATGACCAGGAGTTGTTCAGCAGTAACCATACCACCCAGAGCAACCATTATTAATAGTTTGGGGATTACCATTTTCTCATGTTTGCTTTTCTTTATTTTCCAAATTGTCTATATTTTGAAAAGTATCTGGGTTAAAGACCACAATATTCTTAGCATAAAACACAAGTGAAAAATTAAAATCTCGGAGAAAAGATGCTCATCCTCAGCAACTCCTCTGCCAGGGACTGACTCTAAGCAAGTGACCTAACCTTTCTAAGACTCGGTTTTTGACTGGGTAATCTCCAAGTCCCTTCTTTCTAACCATGTGAAATTTTAATGAAGGGGATGTCTTAGCTTGGGCTGCTACAACAAAATACCATAAACTGGTGGCTTATAAACAAAGATTTATTGCTCGTGGTTTGGAGGCTGGAAGTCTGAGATCAGGGTGCCAGCATAGCAGTATTCTGACAAGGGTTGCTGTCTGCCAACTTCCTGTTGTGTCCTCACACGGGGAAGAGCAGAGAGAGAAAGTCAGCTTTCCCATAGCACTAACTAATGAGGGCGCTAATTCCATGCACAAGGGCTCCACCCTATGACTTCATCTAATCCTAATCACCTCTCAAAGGCCCAGCTTCCTTATACCATCACTCTGTGGGGTAGGCTTCAACATAAGAATTTGAGGGAACACATACATTCACCCCATAGCAGGGGATAATTTAAGTGCTTCAAGTTACTTTGCATTCAATCACTCAGGAATCTTGTTACCATGCAGGTTTTGATTCAGCAGATCTAGAGTGGGCCCAAGATTCTCCATCTCCAACCTGCTCCCAGCTGATGTGATCAGGCTGGTCTGATGGCTGTGTCTTGAGAGGCTAGGACTGAGCTGGTTTCACGACTGGCCTGCGACCTGTTCTAGGAACTAAGCACCTGGGAGTTTGGAGTAATGATTATTTTAAAGCTGAGCAGCTCCCACCGGAGAACCTTGGCATCCTGATTCCTAAGTATCTTCTGTGCTGAAGAATGCTACCATCTGTGTGCCAGGCACCCTGCTAAGCACTTTGAAACATTCTCTCTAACGCTCCCCCCTACCAATGAAGTCAGTGCTGTGATGGTTCCCATTTTACAGATGAGGGTAAAGTGCGCCAGATCACGTAACTGGTAGGAGACAGCACAGGCATTCCAGCCCAACTCATCTGATTGCAGATCCTTCACCTCACCACTAAGCCAAAGAGCAGAAGGGTATTCGCAGTCCTGGCCTCAGAAGAGAACACGACCCAGCCCGCTGCATCCCCGGGCTGCCTCCTGTGTGCATGCGGGAGGGGACGCTGCTGCCCGTCAGCTCCGAGTGTCTCCCCCGGGGAACACGCCTCAGCTGGCAAGCCTATCCTCTGCCTCAGATTTTCTTGATGACTCTGAAGGGGTCTGACCGCAGCAATATCAGTCATGGGTAGGACGGTTGCTTCCATGAGCCTTCTCTGTCCCTCGACATGAGGGTTCGGTGGCCCTGAGCAGCACTTAGGTTGTGTCAGAGGAAGGCCATGGGCCTTAGCAGGCCACATCCATTTTCATTTACCTTCTGAAAGAAGATTAAGGAGAAAATTCAATTTTGCCTAATGCTTCCCTCAAATGGCTAATTTATATGCTAATTAGCAAGATAAGAATCGATGAAACTGGTAATCAATATGATATCCAAGGCACTAGTAATGAAATTCATTTTGAGATGTACTGCCAGTGGAAATGAAGCAATTACGCAGAATAAATGGAGCAGCTCAGGGAATAGGGGCTCCACGTTGCACTGGACTACCTTAGTTCCCCTTTCACTCCTCCCCTCGCTCTTCCCCCCCCCCTTTGAAATCAGCTGTCCATGCAGATCCATCTGCTGGGGCACCGCCAGCCTCTTTCTCTGTGTACTTAGAGACTTGCATTATCCCTGTGGGTCTGTGGTCCACCAGGAGGAAATGGAGCTAGGGGAAATGACGGTGTCTGCAAAGATTGTTGATTTAAGGTTTTCCAATTCTAGAACATAAGCATAATTACCGTATTGCTCAGATTTTCCAGAACTGTCCTGATTTCAAATATTTTGTCCCATCAGGCCATATGTTAAATGATGTGTCCTATGTAAATCCAGTGTGAAGCAGGCCATAGCGTGGCCATGAGATGTAGCCTAACTCCAGGAAGTTTTGCTTCTATCTGGACATTTATTCCAGGGTTTCAGGATTGTTGCCTTCTGTGTGTGTGTGTGTGTGTGTGTGTGTGTGTGTGTGTGTTGGGGATAGTGATTGCAAGCATCTCTGAGGATTCAGGGTGCAACATTATTCATGTCATATTTTCCAACTGAGATAACTGAAATGTATCTCTGATCCCAGAGTCTGCTCATTGGAATCACCTGGAGAGCTTTTTCCCAAAATTTTGTTATAAAAATTTTAAACATACTAAAAGTTGAAAAAATTATGCAGTGGCTACTGTATCTTATCTAGATTTTACAATTAACGTTTTACCATACTTGTCTTATCAGATTTTCCAACTATCCATCCCTCTATCTATTCACCAGTCCATCTTCTGTATTTTCCATGCATTTCAAAGAAAATTGCAGACATCAGTATATTTCACTCCTACACATACCAGCATGCATATCATTAACTAGAGTTCAGTATTTTTTAGGTAAAAGTTACATACAATGAAATGCAAAAATCTGAAGAACACCATTCTCTAAATTTTGACAGATGCGTACACCAACCTAGTACAAACCCCTGTCAACACTTAGAGCATCGCCATTACCCTAGACCGTCCCTCACGCCCTCTTCCAGGTCACTCCCCACCCCCGCTCTGCCCTGCCAGGGGCAGCCATCGCTCTGACTTTTTCCACCAGAGAGTAACCTTTCCTATTCCTAGACCTCCATGTAAGCAAGACCATTTAGTTTGTGCTCTGTGCAAGGTTTTTTCATCCAGCACAGCATTTCTGAGACTGACCCATGTTGCTGCCTGTATCAGTAGTTTGTTCCTTTTTACTGCGGAGTACCACTCCATAGTACAGATGTACCACTTTTTTAGCTACTGTGAATGAAGCTGCTAGGAACATGCCTGTACGAGACTTTTTAGGGACCTATGTTTTCATTGTACTTGAAGAAATTCCTAGTAATGGAATTTCTGAGTTATAGGGTAGGTGTATGTTTAGCTTCATAAGAAACTGCCAGATTGTATTCCAAAGTTATTGTGCTCTTTCTGGGAAACTTCTAAAAAGCACTGCCTCCCTGCTCACCTCCAGAAATTACTAATCAATTCATTGGTCTGCAGGGGGACCGAACATGGATGTTTCTGACATACTCGTCTGGTGGCTCTCGTGTGCCACCAGAGGTAGGAGTCACTCAAGGCTTAACATTTAATGCCAGGCCTTTGGGCAAAAGGTTGAGATATAATAAATATTTATTTATTTATTTACTTACTTACTTATTTTTACTGCAAAGTGGCTTTCTGCTGCTGTCCCCTTTTTTCTTTTTACTACTCTAAAGACTTGGTCACAGTCTAGGATGATCTAGACATCACAGTGCAGACTTTAGAGTAAAAACACCTGCTTCTTAATTCCAGCTTTGCGACTTTGTAACTACATAATCTGAGCAAGTTACTCGTCATTTTCTTTTCTGTAAAAGGGTGTGTATAGTATGCATTCCAAAGTTATGAGGATAAAAGTGCCTAACTCAAAGAATTGTCTGAATTTACTCTAGGACCAGGGTGGGAATGGAGCTATCCAACCCTCCCGATGAGTGGGGTTCCTTAACTCTGCCTCTCTGAACAAAGGCAGGCTGACAGTTCCTTTCTCAGCTTCCATAACGTGGCTCCGGACGGCGAGGCTATGCACACACGGCAGAGGTTGAAGAGCGGTCCCCCCCTTCCTGTAATGATTGCACTGTAATTGTCTTGTCTTACAACCATGTGAAAATGACAAGTCAGTAGGCTAGGAGTCCACTTGCTGTCCCCGTGTAACCAACCACACACCTTAGGAAAACTGCCGGCTGGAGTCTGTGTTAAGAGAACAGTGAGGAGCAGTCCAGCAGCAGGGGCCACAGCTTTTTCTTGCCTTCTTGCTGGATTCCTTACTGAGCAAGGAATCAACAACAACAAAAGAAAGCACTGAAATCTGACCCCTCGCATCTGAAGCCTTGCCACGCTCCCTCCTGGAGGAGATAGACCTGGACCCTCTGCCTTGTGAGTCCACCTTTTATGGTGCCCGTCCAGATCCCAGTAAACTGTCCCTGGGCCCTACAGAACGCTGGTACAGGTGGCTCCTGACAGTGTTTACATCAGATGCTCAGTACTTGTTGGGAAAACAACAACCACGTCTCCTTAAGGGTCTTAAAGAGGGAGGTGGCCTCTCTCATTGTTCAACCATTTGCATGAGGATTTGCCAGTTGGCCCCAGGAAGAATGCAGCTGTAAACAGTGGGTTTCCCCATATAAGACAGGCCAGCATAGGCACAGATGAGGCTCTTAAATCAGGCTAGAAATGCCAGGTTTTAGCTTCTTGCGGAACAGAATGATTGTGAAGGATTCTCCCACATGTCCTGCACAGACAGCTACTGAGAAGACAGCAGCCTGGGCCTTCCTGGGAAGGTAGGCTTTCCAGAGTATCAGAGGTCGCTGTGGGCTCCAGTCTTTAGTACAGAGATCCAGGGTAAAGAATGGCAGCTAATGAGCCTGTTTTCAACTTTTCGGCCTCCCTAAGTGTCCAAGGAACCTTCATGCAAATGGTTGAACAATGAGAGAGGCCACCTTTGTTAGGGGAGTACAGGATGGAGAGGATAAGGGAAAGAGATCAGACAGCCTGCTATCTGAGGCACGTGCCTGGCCTCAATAGTCCCCTTTTGGGTTGATTTTATTCTGTAATGGGTCCCCTGAGAAGACAGGCTGAGCAGCCTGGGCTACCCTGCAATTTCTCCAAACTATTTGCATGAAATACTGCAGGCAGAAAGGCCAGCCCCTGATTGGCTGTTGCTAGGTAACAACATAATCATCAGGAAATTAGGCTCTCCTTTTTTTTCCAACCCAGAGTACGCGTGTGATTGCAGCATTGTGCAGGAAGAGAGGGAGTGGAACAAAGAGAGATAAATGGGATGGTCTTGAAGGCGGGGACGCCACAGCCACAAACCTGCATCCCACGGTAGGACAATCTGCTTTGGGTTGGGCTTTTTACTCAGTCAAGCCAATATTGGTACAGCTTCCTTTTTTATAAGAATGACAAAGCTGCTCCTGCAGACAGCAGGAACAGAAGCTATGGAAGCAACTTTGACATTTGAAGAGATCTTTAGAAGCAGGAGGCAGTGCGTAATATATGAGAATGACTCCAAGAGAGGGTGAATAAGTGAATGCATCTGGAAAACATGTATAGGCGGGTAAGGACCCATTAGCATGTCTGCACAGTTCCTGAGAGGAACAGAATGTGAGAATGCGCATGTGAATGAGGCGTGTGACAGAGAGCAAACAAGCATCCTTTGAAATGTGGAAGGAAGCCCCATAAACTGAAGTTCGGAATTGTGTCTGTTAAAATGCTGCCAATGTTTAGGCATGTGGTCCCACTGTTATTCAGCCAGAGTCCTCGGCCTGCCTTTCTGCTTGGTTAGACTTGGCAGATGGGTGAAGAGTGAAAGCAATACGAGAGAGCGTGTGCGTGCGTGCGTGTGTGCGCACACACACTGAAACACCTAGTTCATTTTCAGAACTGTACGCAGAGCTCCAGCAAGTGCACGGCTACACCTGGATACTTCCACTGGGTGATTGATATCCACGAGACCATGACTTTCCTTTCCCTTCCCCCTAGACCCAGATGGGTCTAGGGGGGGCTTTCCCACCTCTAACCTCCTTTATCTTGTCCTCCTTTTGACTTCCCTAGCAATGACCCTGCCCTTACACTAGACCCTCAGTTACCATACTGCATACTTCATTGGCTTGCTACAACCCCAGGCAAGCTAATTGCCTTTTCCATTCATTGTCTGCCAGATTAATGACTTCTCCCGTGTCTGGTTGCCCATAGCCTCCTCTGAGATTCCTCTGTCTACTCTCTCCCTTGCACCGCCTCCACCTCAGCCTCTCTGAGCTCCACATCTGAGTGTTCAGAAGTCATTTAATTCAAATGCTAAAATAGAAATACTGTCTTTTTTCTTTCTTCTGATCAAAGGAGATAGTCCCTGGCATAATGCAGCAGGGACCATTTTACAGCACTGGTAAAAATATACACCAGGAGCAAGACATACTAATTAATACATGAGAATGACTCCAAATGAGGATGAATAAATGAATGTGTCTGGAGGTATCCGGAGTGAGACAGAATGTGTACCAGTAACCAAGACTCAGAAGGGACCATCCTCCCAACCATACAGTCCCCCACGATGACTTGCTGCCTTCAGTGCCTGAGCCTAATAAGCTCTCGCCCAGGAGGTAAAAGTCATCGCCAACTTACAGTGGCTCAAAGCCCCTTTCTGAATGTATGCACCAAATGGAATGAACCTGGTGCTCTGCAAAGCATCCACATCCTGTGTACAGCTATAACAGATTCCTCAAGACTGGGCTCTCAGAGAGCAGTCCCTGGACCAGCCTCAGAAATCTCAGGGTGGGGCCCAGCAATCTGTTTTGCCAGCCCTCCAAGTGATTCCCATGTATGCTAACATTTGAGAACCACTGTAGACCTGAAAAATTGTATCTTTGATAGGTTCCCAGGTGATACCAGTCTTTTAAAACCTCTGCTCTAAGAATAGAAAAGGGGGGGGGGGCATGTGTAATTGTCCTCTTTCCACCTGGAATGCCCCCTCCCCATTTCCAAAGTCCCAGTCAAACCCGTCTGTAAAGACTCACCCTAAATGAAACTTCTGACTCAACCAAAAGTTATCACTTTAGGCCTTATTTTGTTTGCAGGGGTCAGTGAACTCAGGCCCACAGGCCAAATCCAGGCCACAACCTGTTTGTGTAAGGTCCTGGGACTGGTGGCTTCTTCTACCTTTTTAAATGATTGGGAAGGGGAGGATCACATAAGAATGTGCAACAGAGACCATATGCAGTCCACAAAGCCTGAATAATTTACTACCTGGCTCATTACAGAAAAAGTTTGCCAGCTTCAATTATATTTATTTATTTATATTTATTTATTGTTGTTCAAGTACAGTTTTCTGCCTTCCCCCGCCACTCCTCCCCTCCTATTATATTTATTTATGTACTTTTCTTATTTCTCCTCTTAAACTGTTAATTCCTTAAAAGCAGAGTTAATATCTGAATCATTTTTGTATTCTCTTCGGTGCCAAGCACATAATAGTTGTACAATAGAGAAAGCATAGAGATGGATGGATGGATGGATGGATGGGCAGGCAGATGGGTGGGTGATGGATGGCAGCTGGGTGGGCTATTTGGGTGGTTAACCAGTGTTCTGGGAGTCCAAAAGAGATCCACTTTTCCACTTAGCCACTCTGTGGCTGACCCATTCAGGAAGTAAGGACAATAGTTTCCTCCACTGTGAGTAAGTGGTGAGAATCAGGAAGGTCATACTAATGGGATTTACTCTTCATTAGTAACTAGAATGATGAAGACATTAGGAACTGTTCTACAGCTTGAAAACTAAGATTACCATTTAGAATGTCTAAAAATGTTCGTTTAAAAATAAGCAAAACACTTAAAATCCCAGTTGGGTTTCTGGCATCCAGTAAGAGATTTTCATGGAACCACCAGTGCTTAAGAGATGCTAGAGGTACCACCGCATGAGGGATGCCTGCCACATGGCTGCTCAGCCTGTGCTCAGGTGCTTCCACTGACATGGAAACACACCTCACAAAGCAGCCCACTCTGCTTTTTAACAACTCCAATGGTTAGGAAGTACATCTTTTTTTTTAGTTGAAATCTATCTCCTTACGATTTCCACTTTGTAGTCCCACTTCCGCCTACTCTAGCGATCAAAATGAGCTACCTAAGTTTTATCAATATAAGAAAATAAGTAGGATAAAGGTAGACTTGACTGGAAAGAGTGGAGGATTAAAGGGGATCTACCCCATTTAGGCGGATTTCCCCTGCAAACAGTAAGAGAATGGGTTAGAAATACAAGAAGTTAGAAGGCAACAAGCATGCTGAAAGACAAAAAGCAAACGTAGGGGTATAAATGAAATCCAACATAACATTCCAAATACAATAGGAAGCAAAAGACCGATGGTTGCAGCAGATCATAGGCTGACCATAGACCTGCAATATATTTCTAGAGAGGAATGTTAGAAGCAATTAGAGGCCATTATTTGGGACAAATGAGGGAAAGAAGGCACCTGAGCTGGGCCTAGAGGACCCTGGAATTGCTTTGTGATTCCAAAGCTCTGAAACAGCTGCCTTGACAAGTTGCTAAGGCAGAAGCAGAGCAAGAGAAAGCCTCTGGGGAGTGGCTGAGTCCTCTAAATGGAGGGCTGGGCCAAAGTAGTGAGGGCCCACAGAGGGAGGGAACTGCCTCAAGGAAGGTGGGAGGACGAGGTAGGGAAAGGAAGCTCAAATCTCAAGCTGTATGCCTGTTTACAATGTAATGTAGTCTTAATTTTAATCCAAATACCTTGAGAACTGATAAATCAATCATTGCATGAAAAATAGCTCCAGCAAGAAGGTTTGTTGATCACTTACTTTCTGGGCTTCTAAAGGAGTTTTACTGCACAGAACTTGGAGTTAAGCGGGGAGTTTAATCTGGTAACAGCAGTCACTGACTGGCTTCTAGTCTCTTGCTTTGCCCCTTCCTTCCCAACACACATAAGTACAAGAGTACACATGTACGAAGATCCCCTGCCCACACTCACACACCACGGCCGAGTCCATTCTGGTTATCACTTCTTCCAGTTATGCCTGAAGGTGGGGTTTGTTTTCTTTTCTTTCTTTCTTTTTTTTTTTTTTGTTTTGTTTTTTCCTTTTCTTAGGAAGAAAATTGCTAAGATCTGAGAATGGGGCATTTTGAACTCTGGTGAAAAATTTATAAACAAGCCTGGGCTAAGAATATGTTCAATAATTGTACAAGATTAAAAGCCCAAATTTTTTAGTCTTCCCTTCTCCACACTCAAGGCACTCCCATATGACAACTGGGACATGAGCTCTAGATTCAGACTCTTCCGGTTTGTGGCACTTAATAGCTTTTGATCCGGGGCAGCTTACCACCTAGAACCTGTTTTCTCATCAGCAATTACTACTCCAAGACAATGCTAGAAGGATTGAGCACGCAAAGGGAGGTTGATAATTATTCAGAGCTATTCTGCGCCACACATTGTGCCAGGTGTTTTGCTTGCATTTTCTTATTTACTATTTCCAGTAACTCTTTAAAATCTGTAGTATTAACTGTTTACAGAGGAGGAAACTGAGGCACACAGAGGTCAGTAACTTGCCTAAGATTTCCCAACTGGGGCAGAGGAAGGAATCAAAAACATTCAGGGAAATCTGAATACGAAGCTCCTCTTCTTCCCTTTAAACTGTGCCCAGCACATACAGGGCTTCAGGGAAGGTAGGAATCCTTCATACCTTCCCTCCAAAGGACTCTGGGGCAGTTGCTTTTGTCTTGTATTACTTTTCAATTAAATAGTTAAAAATGATTTTATAAACCCTGCTGACAGGACCAACTTTGAATTTAGATAAGATATGTGGAAGTACTAGGGATTGATATCCAAAATCTATAAAGAACTCATACTACTCAACACCAAAAAAAAAAATCCAATTAAAAAAATGGGCAGAGGACCTGAATTGACACTTCTCCAAAGAGGACATGCAGATGCCCAATAGACATACAAAAAGATGCTGAATGTCACTAATCATCAGAGAAATGCAAACTAAAACCACAATGAGATACCAACTCACACCTGTCAGAAAGGCTACCATTAATAAATCCACAAAGGACAAGTGTCGGTGAGGATGTGGAGAAAAGGGAACCCTCGTGCACTGTTGGGGGGAATGCAGATTGGTGCAGCCACTATGGAAGAGTACAATGGTTCCTCAAAAAGTTAGAAATAGAACTGCCGTATGAACCAGCAATTCCACTTCTGGGATTTATCCAAAGAAACCCAAAACACTAATTCAAAAGAACATATGCACCCCTATTCCACTGCAGCACTATTTACAGTAGCCCAGACATGGATGCAACCCAAATGTCCATCAATAGACAAGTGGCTAAAAAAAGTTGAGGTACTTATAAGTATACACAGTGGCATACTACTCAGTTATAACAAAGAATGAAATCTCATTTGTGGGGCTTTCGGTCAAGATAGTGGCATAGGCAGATGTGGCTTGCCTCCTCTTTCACAACCACACCAAAATTACAACTAAAATACAGAACAACCACCACTCAGAAATGTCCGAAATAGAGTTGAATGGAAGTCTGACAACTGCGGAATTAAAGGAACCACATCCATCCAGACTGGTAGGAGGGGCACAGATGGTAGTAGGGGTCCCTCACTCACGTGTACTGAATAAAAATTTGGGAGGGATATCTTGGGAGCAAGGAGTCCCAGACCCACACCAGGCCCCCTAGGCCAGGGTTCCAGTGCCAGGAAGGTAAGTCCCCACAACTTCTGGCTGCAAAAAGCAGTGGGGATTGAGTCGGTGGAAGAAGCTGCTGGAGCCCCAAGTATTTCCTCTTACAGAACCCACACATGAACTTACTCAGTCTCACTCCCTCTGAGCTCCAGCACTGGAGTAGCAGCTTAAAAAGCAGCAGCGGCATACAGGGAGAAATTGAAGTATCTGGCATCAAGGCCAGCAAAGGCCATTGTCCCTTTTCTAGACCCTCCCCCCTCACAGAACCACAGAGCTGACAAGCTGTTGCCATACCTGAGATTCCATCAACCTGGCTAACACTGTTTGACCCACCTTGGAGATCCCCAGAAACTTTGCCCCACACAAGGTACAGGACCACCAAGCTGCTTTTCCATTTGAATGGCTGGTCTTGGCTCAAACTGCACAACTTCCTAAATCCTATCAAACAAGCAACAGCTGGCCTCAGTGAGTCCTGGGCCCAACCTTAGCAGCATCCAACCTAGATTCACAGCTTGGCTTCTGGAAATCTCCAAGCCCAGCACAGGTAGCAGCCATCTCAGATTGCTTTATAGCTCAGGCAGGGTGGCCCCAGGCAAAACATAAGTGGGGGCTGACCTTGGCCTGCACCACCCAGGAAACCCCAGGGCCAGCACACCCAGTGAACAGCTACAGACCATTTCAGAGCACCACCACCCTGCCCCGCACAGCTGATCCTCCACAGAGGGCAGAGGTTGGTGATAAGTGGTCACAGCCAATTTTTGCAGCTGGCTGGCCTGAGTAAATCCCTCCCATTGATCTGCCAACAGCAACCAAGTCTCAACTACAAGAGGAGGGTGTACTCAGCCCACATGAAGGGCACACCTCAAGTACCCAGCTTGGGTGGTAGAGGAGGCTGTGCCACTGGACCCTACAGGATACCTACTAATTAGGTCACACCACCAAGACAAGGAATCAAAGCAGCTCCACCTAATACATAGAAACAAACACAGGGAGGCTGTCAAAACAAGGAGACAAAGAACTATGGCCCAAATGAAACAACAGATCAAAACTCCAAAGAAAGAGCTAAATGAAATGGAGATAAGCAACCTATCAGATGGAGAGTTCAAAACACTGGTAATAAGGATGTTCAAAGAACTTAGTGAGGACCTCAGTAGCATGAAAAAGATCCAGTCAGAAATGAAGGATACACTAATTGAAACAAAGGACAATTTACAGGAAAACAAAGGTAGCGTGGATGAAGCCAAGAATAAAATCAATGATTTAGAACACAATGAAGCAAAACAACCAATAAGAACAACAAGAAGAAAAAAAATCCAAAAAAATGAGAACAGTATAAGCAGCCTCTGGGACAACTTCAAGAGGTCCAACATTCACATCATAGGGGTGCCAGAAGGAGAAGAGAAAGAGAAAAATATTGGAAATCTATTTGAAAAAAGTAATGAAAGAAAACTTCCCTAATTTGGTGAAAGAAACAGACATGCAAATCCAGGAAACAGAGTCCCAAACCAGATGGATGCTGAGAGGCCTGCTCCAAGACACAATATAAGTAAAATGCCAAAAGTTAAAGATAAAGAGAGAATCTTAAAAGCAATAAGAGAAAAGCAGTTAGTTACCTACAGGGGAGTTCCCCTAACACTGTCAGCTGATTTCTCAAAAGAAACTTTGCAGGCTAGAGGGGTTGGTCAGAAATATTCAAAGCCATGAAAAGCAGGGACCTACAGCCAAGTTTGTTCTACCCTAAAAATATTTCATTTAGAATCATAGGGCAGATAAAGAGCTTCCTAGACAAGAAAAAACTAAAGGAGTTCATCATCCCCAAACTATTATTATATGAAATGTTAAAGGAACTTATTTGAGAAAAAGAAGATCAAAACTGTGAATAAAAAAAAATGGCAGAAAATACAAATCTATCAACAATTGAATCTTAAAAAAACAAACTAAGCAAACAAGAACAGAGACAGAATCATGGATACAGAGAGCATGGTGATGGTTGCCAGATGGGAGGAGGGTGTGGGGGAATGGATGAAGTGATGAGGGAAGTAAGAAGAACAAACAGGCAGTTACAGAATAGCCATGGGGATGTAAAGTACAGTGCAGGAAATGGAGTAGCCAAAGAACTTATACGCATGACCCATGGACATGAACAACGGTGGAGGAATTGCCTGAGGGAGTGGGGGTTGCTGGGTGGAGGGGAGGCAAAGGGGGAAAAATTAGGACAACTATAATAGCATGATCAATAAAATATAATAAAAAAGAGACACCTTATTTACAATAGCATGGATGAACCTAAAGGGTATTATCCTAAGTGAAATAATAGAGAAAGACAAATATCACACACATGATTGTCTAACCACTGCGCTGTACACCTGAAACCGATACAAAATAATGCTGAAAAAAAGATATGAGAAAATACTAATAAACTAGAAAGGCCTACAAATATGAGACATGTCCCAATAAATACTCCAAGTGTGATTTCTAGAATACAAGGCAGGCACTGGGAGAGTAAAGATTGACAGGTTTGCCATGGATTGACCCCTGCTTGAGGTCACTCTTGTGAGACAGTCCACCAGACAGACGGCAATAGGCGCCAAGTGACCTTCATAAAAACTCACCAGCCCAGAGAGGCCTGGACTGGAGTGAGCACTAGTCCTCCTGCCTCTTGTGCCTGGACTGGCTGGCCTGCTTTCAGATCCCACACCTGCCATTTGCTAGCTCCGAGGCCTCAGATAAGTTATTTGGCCTCTCTGAACCTCAGTTTTCTTGTGGGAAAACTAAGGAAATAATTCTTGAATCATCGGGTTGTTCTGAGAGACAAATGAGACTGTGATGTGAAACACCCTTGCCCTTGAGCAAGTGCCCAGTAAATGGAGAGAACTACCATTTGTCAGCAGCTGGCCTTTTAATAGCTAAAGGATCACTCACATATAGACCGGAAGTCTTTGTGACAGGAGGCTTCTATCCCAGCCCATCTCACTCTTTCTACTCCATCAAAGTCTGAAAAGCCCCGTTCCCTAATCCCCTCAAAGGGGAAGGAAAGGAGACTCTCGAGGAAAGCTACCCTTTTGGAATACACTTGGGGCGGGGCATGCTCAGGTGGAAGCAGGAAGCAGGGCACCCAGTGTAGCCCCTGCTTCTCCAAGGCAGTCTCGTCAAGTGCCCTAAAAGTGACCAAACTTCTTAACCCCGAGTGCTACAAAGAGTTACACAATACCTGCAGAGCCCCTGGTGGGTCTGAGGTATAGCTCAGTTTGGAGGGGGGTGGGCGTCGAACAAGAAGAGAAAAGAAGGCTGGTGAAGAATTTATAGACACAGTTCCATGCCCTGGAACAGTGATTTTGAAACCTGGCTGTTTCCTGTGATCCCCTGGCTCGGTTTTGCTTGTCAGGAAGTGGCAGTGGCAGAAAGACTGGCCCACTGCACTAGAGTGCAACACCAAGCCAGGTCAAGGCTGAGATGGAGCGGCCGTGATGATGAGCTCTGGAAAGAGTAAAGGTGTGTGAGTGTGTGCGTGCATGCATGTGCATAGACGTGCTTTGTGGAGAGACTTACTATCGAGAGATTGGTTTTTATTGATGTATAATAATACATATCATGTTACATTAGTTTCAGGTATACGACATAACAATTCATTATTTGTATTTATTGCAAAATGATCACTACAGTTAAGTGTGGTTAAAAATCATCACCACACATAGTTACAGAATTTTTTTTCTTGTGAGAAATTTTAAGATCTACTCTCTTGCCAACTTTCAAATATGCAATACACACAGTATTATTAATCATACTCACCATACATTCCCAGGACTTATTTTTCTTATAACATAAAGTTTGTACCTTTGGAGAGATTTTTATAGAGATCTTTTTTGTAGCCGTGGCTACTAAGATTATAGTGTACGGATCTCAGGAATACATAGCTCTACTAAAAATAAACAAGAATCGACTGAAACCACAGCATGAAGAATTTACTGTCACTAGATTAAAAAAAAGATTTTTCTAACTATGAGGTCATCAATGGGAATAAAGGTTTCTTTGCCACAGTGCATGCCACAAACCAGGCAGTTTAAGAAGCGCTCTAGAGACCGGAAGTCCAAAATCAAGGTGGGAGCAGGGCCCTGCCCCCTGAGACAATCCTTCCTTGTCTCTCCCTAGCCTCTGACACCAGGTGCTCCTTGGCTGATGGAAACGTAACTGCAGCCCCTGCCCATCTTCACACGGCTGCCTGCCCCTGTGTGGGTCCGTCTCTTCGCAGGCCTTTCTTTTATAAGGGAATCGGACACATCGGATTAGGGGCCCTCCCCACTCCAGTATGACTGATCCTGACTGATCACATCTGCAATGGCTCTGTGTCCAAATGGGGCCACGCTCTGAGGTACTGGGGGTTCGGACTGGAACATCTTTTTCGAGGGGACACAGTTAGTCGGAACAGGCAGCACTGAAGTGGGAGAGAAAAGGAGGTGGATCTAGTGTGTGGGGACTGTCTGGGGAATCAAAGCGACGGGCGTCTGCAAGCCGGGCGCCAGCTTAACATGATGATGGGTCTGCGTCTGGACGTAGTGCAACGGCACCCTCTTTAAGCCCCAAAGTAAAAGTTCTTTCTAAAGAATCTTTAGTAATGTCAACGACAATGATGATGGTGGCGGTGATGACAACAGTCAACGGCTACTGTTTGCCGCGTGCCGGGCACAGGTCTACCTGCTTTACATATGTTAACTCACCTACGACAACGACCCTACAAGATGGTATTGTTGTCCCAGTTTTACACTTACGGAGACGGAAGCCTTGAGATTTTGTGACTCGCTTGGAGTCACAAAACTAGGGAGCTGAAGTTGGAGCCCAGACAGTATGGCTCTAAACGTCCCTTCTTAATCGCTGTCTAGAGGCTGACTCTTTAAATCTTATGTTCCTAAAGGGTCTTCTGAAAAAGCTGCCCTTAAAAAAAGACCAAGATTGAGATAAAACAGGCCATGGCTCTTTATAAAGAGATTTTTAAGTGTGACTGTGACCTGTGACCAAGGACGAAAAATAACTTACGGGATCCTCACTACCTACTGCGGTTAAAGGTATTGTTTTCCAAACCCCACATTGGACTCACACCCTTGCCGTCTATCACATGCTTACTGTTTGCTAAGTACTGCGCTCAGTGCTTGACGGACACCTCACTGAATCCACCCAACCGCCCCAGGAGGGAAATGCGATCTCATTTTACTGCTGAAGAAACTGAGGCCCCGAAGATGACATTCCTCACTCGGGGATGCCCGACTAGCGGTTAGAATTGGATGCCAGGTCTCTCTGACACAAACACCTGTGCTGCTAACCAACAAGCTACAGGTATATACTGTCAGCCACACAGCTGATATATGGAAATGGCCTGGCCACAGACCGGGGTCCTGTAAACTACAGACCATGGGCCACAACCAGCCGCCACAGTTTTTGGTAACTTGTGTTCTGTTGACACCCAGCCACACCCCACTTAGGCCTTGTCTACGGCTGTGTTTGCACAGCAATTTTGGGCATGGCAGAGACTGCGTGTGCAAAGCCTAAAGCGTTTATCATGTCGCCTTTCCAGATGAAGACGCAGGCTGTACAGCTGCCCGGTCTCGGGGCAATGGCACTGCAGCTGCTGGAGTCTCGGTCCCTAAACACTCCGCATTTGCCTAACGTGCCTCTACCTATGTGTTCCTTCCGAAGGGGATCAAATCCTCCTTTTTCCTCTCCATATTCTTCAACCATTCAGCAACCAGCTTATAGAAACACTCCATATAGTCTGCCTTCTCTAAATTACAGAAGAAAACAATGAGGTTTCAGGAAAAGTTTGTCCATTTAAACGTATGGGTTCTACCTCACGATGAAATCAACCTGTTGTGGCGCTAGGGCTGCGCAGCCAGTTCCAACTCCTCCCCCTTCACGTCCATCTTCGTTGGCCCTTGTTTGTTTACTTCGCTTTCTGGAGAGCTCTTCAGGCTAAAGGAGGCAACAAGCAGAGGGTTGGGGAGAGGGGGAACTGGGAGGGGGGTTGAACTGAGTGCACTGGGACGGTTTGCGGTGTGTCAGTAGCCTCAGCTGCCAAAGTCACAGTTAGATTGGTGCACATCAGAATACTTATGTTTGTGCTGCCAGTGGGGGTGTAAGGAGGTCTCCGCTCTGGCCCCTAGGTCTGGAGAGCCCGAGCACTGCTTTTATTGCCTTATACCTCAGACAGAGAAGCAACCAAAGAGGAGAGGCAGAGCCATAGCAAAGGGACACCATCACTCTGCCTTGTCAAAGACTCCACACACAAGCCACTACAGGAATGATAACACCAGCAGCCTTTGTGGGGCAGGCTAGACCTCTCATTTCCTGGCAGTCTCCGATTGCATTAGGAGAAACCCCACCGCACCCCACTCCAAGGCTTTAAGCTCCATTTGGAGAGAGCTCTGTTCTCAGTGTCTATCCCCTCTACTTCCCTGGAACCTCTGTCACAGCCATAATCCGCAGCAAATGGATTTCCCTGACCCTGGGACAAAGGCTTAGTGTTCCCTAGACTTGGCGGCTCCTGGGGGGCAGAACCATCAGCATTTCTCCAGCTGCTGGTCACAGGCCCTGCGGGCTGCACAGACGGTAATAAGATCACTAGCCAAGCCAGTTACAGGCAGCACATCAGTCAAAGTGGTCCCTTGCTGCTGGGAGAGGAAAATGGACTACAGGAAGAATCCTGCAGCCTCAGATCTCGGGCTTACACAAGAGCACACGGCGAGTTGGAACCCAGAGAAAAGCAGACTGCCAGTTCTGGATGTGAGCCACTAGTCAGCTCTGGCTGCGGTTCATAGCGGGAGTCCACAAGGCTGGGTGGCCTTGGGGAAGAAATAAAAAATTAGTCAGAAGGGGGAGAAGGGAGGAGTAAGAGTAGGAATTAAAAGGAAATTGAAAAGGGATGTGTAAAATGCTTAAAGCCTAGATACTAAGAAACTTCAAGAGCTCAGATTTTCTAACGTGGCGCCCAGGACTGGAGCGTAATGAGAGGCCGCAGATACCGCAGAACCCCCTCCACTCCCCACAGACCAGAGCTTTGAGCAGAAAGGAGGTGGGAGTGGGCAGCCCTAAAAGCTTGGGTTCAAAGAGGGGAACTGCAGCAGAAAAAGTTTGAAAGCTGCTATGAATGTATAGGCTCATGGTTCCTAATTTTTTTTTTCTACTCAAGTTCTCTCCCCCTGGGAGACCAATGGGAATGTGACGTAGGCAGCTTCAGATTTCTCCTCCGGGCGGACTTCAACCCTGTGGTTGACTCACTCCCCACCGGTGAGTGCCGCCGGTGCCTGCCGTGGTCACGCTGCCGGGGGAGAGTCAAAGGAGCCCTTCTCCTTGAGTGAGTCACTTTCCCAAAAATGGGACAGCGTGGGGAGCACTTGCTGTCCTTGCCCATGCAGCTATTTTGTGCAGGAATGCCATTCTCTCTTTAGAATTTTGTGTTGTTTTATTTCTCAACAAGGATCTGCCCTAGCTGCCCTAAAAGAAAGAAAAGGAAAAAAAAAATAGAGCTGAGGCTTGATCATCCGGAATGTAGAATCCCCTACCCTTGATGTGCTGTGGCTGCCGCCCTGTTTTCCCATTTTATTTTTAACGTTGACAAGTACTTCAGATGAGATTTCCTGGGGTGGGATGAAAGCAAGAACCGAACCCCAATTCTGGTCAGTGTTCTGGGCAGCAAAGGCAAGGCATTTGAGGGGAGACCTCGGGGATTCTGTGTTTGAACAGAACTCTCATTTATTGACTTGTTGCTTGGTGATATTTAAAATTTCAGTTGAGCTTTACCTCTACAACTGGTTTGTCCATTCTGCAAGATTAGGAATTATGCCTTCTACCACTTTCTCTCCAGCCTACACTCCTTCCCTCCCTAGAACATAAGATACGGTGGATTTTAAGGTGTTTCACTGACTCCAGCATCATCATTATCATCACAAGCACCTTAACAAGTGAGTAGCCATAAGGAGGCCCAGAACTGAATACATTCCAGGACAAAGGGAATTCAAGGACACAGGCCTTGCCCTGTGGCAGTAAGAGCAGACTTAGAAACATTAGTGAAACCACACTGAAGGACCCGGGTCATGAACGCTGTTTACAGGCTGGTACGCTGCCTTGGAAGCTGTATGCCTCTGAACTTCAACTTGCTGACTGCCAACTGGGAGTGGCCCACATTTCCCTACCCACAATATTTCTGTCTTTTGGTCTTCACCCACGCTTTTTTTAGCCCAAGTTGAAATCCACCCAGTCTGAAAAAGGCAGCCTTGAGGGATGTTGACAGCCCTGAACGGAGCAGCGTGGGAGAGACAACAGAACATCGACACTTTAGCTCTTTGTGCTAATCCGTGCTCTCATTCGTGTGAAAAATTGTGGTATTTTCTCCATTTATTGAATTAACCTGCAAGCAGAGAATCGAATGTGTGTGATGGGGTAACAAGGGTTATTTTTTTGACGTAGGAAGGAATAAGGTAGAAGGAAAAGCTGATATATAGAAATGAGGATTTTAGGAATTGCATGAAAGGTGAAAAGCGAGGGACTTGAACTCAGAGCTAGGTATGCCTTTCTCGCCACCCCTGCCTTCCTTCCCAGACCTTCTTCAACGCCAAACATACTGCCTCAAGGGGATGGGTGATTTCCACTTCTGAATCCGGATCACAGGATGGTCCCCAAAGAATTCCTGGCACTCCTTAATGACTGCGATAGAAGACTCCAAGGGGCTGTGCCATTTCCACACTGGAAGAGGACTGATCTGTTAGAACCAGTGGGAATGGGGCTGGGGGCAATTTTAGTAACCACACAACAGCCAATGCTTATGGAGCACGCAGTACATATCCGACACTCCGCTAAGCACTTCGTATGAACATTATTTTACTTAATGCTCCCAACAATCCATGCACTCTTACATCTGCCAGTTAACAGACAGAAGGTTAGAGAAGTCTGACTTGCTAAGGTTTCCCAGCTAGTAAGTGGCAGAGCCAGGGCACAAACCCAAGCCTTTCTGATGCCCAAATCTGCGATTTTAACCGAATTGCTCAACCTCGTGCCCTCCTCAGCATTAGACCAGAGAGCACTCAGTAAGTACTTCGCAAAGAAAACAGAGACTCCAAACATACTCAAAGCCCTTTCGGCTTTGAAAACAAAATACGCACTTCAGTTTGTTTTACTGCCTCCTTATTTGCCTCTTTCTCTCATTCTGTTCTCTCTAGATTTTTAATCCCATTTCTTTCAATAACCGGTTGTATAAATACGAATAATCAGTTCTCTGATGTTCAGTCTCTCCATCCCAAGGAGATAGGGGTGGATGGAGTGAGAGATGACCCCTAAGATCATTCCCAGCAGCACTGTTCTAAGAAATCTGCCTCCTTCGCTGAAGCAGAATGAATAGGTCATAGACGTTAGAATCAGGTGGACCTGATTGCAAATCTCACCTAGTGAACCCACCTGGCCCTGTCCTTGTGCTGACAGGTATGTCTCAGGACCTCAGTTCAGAAGTAGTCCCCCACCCAGGCTGATGGGAAACTCATGCATACGTGTGCCTGCTCTAGCAAGTGTTTTAACATTTCACTTCTGCCTTTTTCCTCCTAGCACCTGCCTGCTCTTCCGCCATCTGAACCCCCTGACTCTGCCATCCCGCAGGCCATGGAGAATGAGATGCCAGTCCCCCATACATCCAGCAGCGCCAGTGTCCCCAGCAGCGCCAGCGGGGTCCATAGCAGCAGTGGAGGAAGTGGACGCCCCACGGGGCCCCAGATTTCTGTGTACAGTGGCATTCCTGACCGGCAGACTGTGCAGGTGAGATTCTGGCTGATCTTGGACTGAATTCCTTGAGCGCCTCCAGGGCTAGCCAAGAGGACGTGCCAGCGTGGCCCGGTGGGACAGCCGGCGTGCGGCATCTGTGCGCAGTCGGAGGGGAAGCAAAGCGAGACGGGTCCAGTCAAGGAAGTTTGGGAAAGGTGGGAATACCTAGCAGACCCAGAAACATCTTTTTTACCTGCTGGTTCAGACCCCAAAGTGCTTCTTGGGGTGGATAGGGCTATGAGAGCGTAAGGAACAGATACGTAAATGTCACAGCCGGAAGAAAATGACCGTGAGGTGCTCAGCCACCAGCTGGGCCCGCTATCTAAATGACCATTCCCCTGTAACAAATACAAATTCCTGAAGAACAGGACCAAAAATGGACCCAAAACAGTCCTCTGTCTGCCACTTTTTACCTTCTTCCCTGAAGCAGCAGTTTGCAAAGTGTAATCCCCAAGGCCATCCAGGTGGCAACACATTGTTCCGAAATGCAGTTGCAACCGTGCATTGCCACCTGCTATGTGCCCAGCACCGCACAAAGCATTTCACATACTTGGTTTCTCCAGCCCTGAGAATGATTATTATTAGGCACAATTCTATAATTCAGAAAATGGAACCTCAGAGAAGGTAGAAACTTGTCCCAGTCATTCAGGTGAAGACAAAAACGCTGAACCTAATTCTCACCCCCAAAACCTGTGTTCTTCATCGGTACAATGTCTCTTCAATTCCTGGATAAAACAGGCAGAAGAGAGAGACCACAGCCGTGAAGCGTTTGCTCTAAGTAGCTTTGCTGTTACAGCCTGGACATACTAGACAAGTAGGCTCATCCTGCTCTGGCCCGAGGCCCAGACTAGGGGATGGAGAAGAAGCCACAGCAGACAGTGAGAGGGCCTGAAAAGTCCCATTAAAGAAAGTGGCATCAGCCCTGGCTGGTGTGGCTCAGTGGATTGAGTGCAGGCTTGTGAACCAAAGTATCGCTGGTTCGATTCCCAGTCAGGGTACATGCCTGGGTTGCAGGCCAGGTCCCCAGTATGGGGTGTGCTAGGCAACCACACATTGATGTTTCCCTCCTTCTCTTTCTCCCTCCCTTCCCCAGCTCTCTAAAAAAAAAAAAAAGAAAGAAAGAAAGAAAGAAAGAAAGTGGCATCAGATTCTCTGGGATCTTGCCCTCCCAGTTAACTCTGCCTCCCACTCAAAACCAGGTTTTCTGCACCCATCTTTGCCACCCCTCCCCCACCCAGCCCCTGCCACTGCACGCAGGATTTTAGCTCTGGTCTCTAGCAGCTAACATTAGGGTGTACCCTCTTTCTCTCCCTTGGCACAACCCTGGGCGACAGAGATGTGGGGTTTCTGCTCTGGCAGATGGCATGGCCCACGGCGGTGTTCCGGGTTGAAGCTGCTTCCCCACCGGCATGCTCCCTTAGACCCTCTAGTGAGCAGGAGTTGCAGTATCGCTCCGACCGCTGTCGGGACTGCTGGGAGGCACTTTTTGGAGTTGATGAGAATAAAGGGGTTTAGGTAAAGGGAATAAGGAGACCAGATTCTGGGGAGAACAGGAATGAAAAGAACTGAGCTCATGTACACCGGGCCCTTCAGAGGGGAGGCTACTCAGAAGGAAGGGTGTGGAAGCTCTGGGATGGGGTTGGGGTATCTAGGGGGATCCCAGAGCCCAGGCAGACTTGTGAGTCAGCCTGTTTTCACAGTACCCCAAACCTGAGGCCACTGGTTGTTTGGTCCTAGACCACCAGCCCTAGAAACCACGCTAAGCCGGGGAGATCCAGATCGGAGGCCCCCTTGCTGGGGCGTAGCACCCAAGATTGGGAGCAGCCCTATGGCCAGGGATTCAGCAGAGCCAAGGGCAAGAGGGAGGCCAAGGCCTGGCCAGGGCTGACCAAGTCGGGAAGAGATGGTGGGAGGGTGACCAGGTGAGGAGAGGGAGGAGAAATGTTTCTGGGGCTCATGAGAAAAGACAGAGAACTCAGGGCTGGGGGAAAGCATTGCTTTTCCTGGAGGGGTCAGAGTGAAGAGCAGTCCTTTGTCGTCCAGACTGGGGCTCATCCAGTCCCATCAGCAAAGCCGGAATGGCAGTAAGGCCAGGGAATAGGAGTTGCTGGCTCACAAGAGAGAGCAATAGAGAAGAAGGGAAAGAATACGAGAGAAATGCATCATCCCTGTGGCATTGGCCTGCTCTGCAAGCCCCAGGGGCCTTCTTCAAAGGGGCTGGTAGGACTTTCCAGGAGACCCTGGGAAGTAGCCCCCGTCTGCCCTGAGGCCCCAGGGGGAAGGTGCCGCCCTTGGGTAAGTTTCACTTGGCTGGCGTGTTGCCTAGGCTACAGTAGGCCCTCCTCCCCACCCCTTTCCTTCTCTCTGCCTTGTTGAGCTTTGGTTCCCTCTGTCATCATCTTCCCCGTGTTCCAGTCACCCTAATCTGAGGCTGAAGAATGGCAGAGCAGGGGAGTGTCATTGGTGGGACACAGTATCACTGGAGGCTCAAAGGACTTGTATCTCCCTCAGCCTCCCCACCATCCTGAGAGTGGGTCAGAGCAGTGGTGGGCTGCCTTGGAGGCAAAGAGGGCAGCTGACACAGGGCGGACTGTCCTAGCAACTGTGTGTGCCACAGAGATGCAGGTGAGACAAGGTAGAACCGGCTTCCCCTCCTTCCTGAGAGGTGATTGGTTGTGGTGGTCGCAGACCTGGTATCCTTCTCTGAGCAGCTGGGGAGAGAAGGGGTTGACAGGTGTTGTTGCAGAAGGGGCGGGTCAGCAGAGGGGAGTAGTACATCTGCTGAGAACGCTGTCTGCCCCGCCCCCGCCCCCGCCCTGGCAGGTGATCCAGCAGGCCCTGCACAGGCAGCCCAGCACGGCGGCTCAGTACCTGCAGCAGATGTACGCCGCGCAGCAGCAGCACCTCATGCTGCAGACAGCAGCACTGCAGCAGCAGCACCTCAGCAGCGCCCAGCTCCAGAGCCTGGCGGCTGTGCAGCAGGTAAGAACGAGGGCGAGCTAGCTGCTGGAATGAGAGACGAAGCAGGCACGGCGCATGTGCTCCATGCCCTCTCGCCCTGGACGCTCATAGACGGAGGTGCGGTTGTCGTTGGCATCCTCTGAGCGTTGAGGAAAGAGGTGCCAGGAGGCCAAGCACCTGGCCCAAGGTCACACGGCACTTGAGGGGACAGGCTGGAGCTCTCAGCCCGCCCGGCCCAAGGGGGAGGACTGGAGGCCTTCCTCACCACGTCACTGCACCACAGGGACGGGACCGAGGGTCAAGGAGGCCCGCAGGAGACCACTGCCCACTACGATTGCCCGTCTGCCATCAGTGACTGAGAAAAACTCTTCGTTCATTCATTTTTTCAACAAAATTTTTATGCACCTACTGTATACACTTTAAGTGTATGCTAAAGTGTATGTCAGGCTCTGAGTGTACTGTGGACCCTGTCTTCTCGGAGCTTACAGTGGGGAGACAGCCAGTAAACAGAAGCCCAAACAGAAGGAGATGAAGTGTGTGAATATCTCAGCTGTGATAAGCTCTGTGAAGGAGCGGACCACTGCGAGTGACTAACAGGGAAGGCCTTAGGTTAGGCGGCCAGGGAAGGCCTCTCTGCTGACACCTGAAGGGTGACAAGAAGCTGTCCATGGGGAGAGGGTAGGCTGGCAGCCCAGACAGCGTGTGCTGCTCTCCACATTGGGGCCCAGACATGCCAGAGCGGGGAGCAGCGGGGGGCCCAGAGAACTGGAAACCTTGCTAACAACCACAGCTGACAATTTGAGTGCTTACATGTTAGTGCTTTGCCTCCCACAATCCCACAGGCTAGACACTATCACTGTCCTCACTTCATAGAAGAGGAAACTGGGGCACTTGTTTGAGGTCACACAGATGAGGCAGAATGGGGGTCTGACCCCTCACCACTGCCCTGTAGCACTTCTGTGGGAGCTGAGAGCCTGGGGCGTGACTGGGGGAGACCTAGGACTCAGGTGTTTAACACTGTTCTTTCCTAGGCGAGCCTGGTGGCCAACAGACAGGGGAGCACTTCCGGCAGCAGCGTGTCTGCACAGGCCCCAGCCCAGTCGTCCTCGGTGAGTAGGGTAGGGAGCAGTGGGCAGACCCCGCCGCTCTCGGACCAGCTCCTCCCTCCTTGCCCGACACCCAGTGGTGGTGAATCCTTAGCCAGGTAGAATCTATTACTCTGGCCAGAAAAAAAAGTATGTGCCTCTTCCTAAAACTTTAATAACTCCCTCACAAATGGATCCTCCCTGCAGTTGTCTCCGCAGGCCAGAGATGGGGCCGTGCTGGGGAAGGTCCAGGGCCCCAGCACCAGAGGTGGTTCTAAAGGAGGCTGAATCTACCAAGGAACAGAAGAGGGGGAGAGGAAGAAATGGATGCGGGGCACGGAGTTCACCACAAGAACCCCCTGTTTCCTACTGCGTGTGTCTCTGTCCTCAGATCAACCTGGCAGCCTCCCCAGCAGCAGCCCAGTTCATCAACCGGGCTCAGAGCGTCAACTCAGCCACAGCCTCGGGCATCACCCAGCAGGCTGTGCTCCTGGGCAACACCTCCTCTCCGGCCCTGACTGCAAGCCAAGCACAGATGTATCTGAGGGCACAGATGGTGAGTTCTCAGCCTGGGCCACTGCTCAGGTGGGCCAGGGGAGACAGGCAGAGAATTTGAGAGCTGGGGGGATTAGAAATGGGTAGGGGTTAGAAAAGGGACAGGAAGAAGCTCTGGGGGACACCTGGCAGGAGATAAGGGTGGAATAAAGAAGGGGGTCCTGGAAAGCTGAGTGGGAGCTTTGGTATAGGCTCAATGATGCAAGAACAGGTGGGGTTCCAGGCTGAAATGAAGTTACCCGTGCTGCCTCCTAGAGTGAAACAGAATTGTCTTCTTATCAGAAAACACTTCCTACAATTAGACTAGAAAATGCAGGAGCCCTTACCCGAACGGTGCATCACTCAGCCACGTGAGACGAGCAAGTACATAAGCACCCGTGTACCCTGCAGAAGTGGGGAAGGGGTCTCACCTCGCTGTGACGGTCCTTGCTGGTGCTCAAGGGCCGAAGGGCCATCCAGCTCAGCTGGTGAAAGTGGCAGCCAGCTTCAGGATGTGCTGCCGCCTCTGCTGCCCTCCCAGCTGGGCCCCCATTCTAGTCAGGGTCCCCCTTTCAGTTGTTAATCAGATGGGCAGTGTACTCAGGACGCATCAGCCCTGGACGTGCATACTTAAAATCTCTCCTTTACACCTGTCCCCCAGGGTTGCAGAGGTCCTTAAGAACTTGAGAGGTTTCTAAGATTTAGAAAAATTCCCTGGGAAAATAGCAGCACAGCCCCTAGGAGGCAGTGGCTCTGCCCTGGGCTCAGCCCAGCCTCACATCCCCCATTCTGAAGGCTTCTGCCCTGAGCTCCCTGACACGCTGTCCTGAAGACGACGGAACAGTCCTACCCCTCCCTCTGCTCCTGTGCCCAGAATCGGGCACCTGGATCTGTTCCGGTCTTGCCCCTGCACTTCTGTTCCTGACTCTGCATTCGTAGTTTGAGGTTCGGCTGCAGTCCCAGGCACTAGCTTAGACACACAGCACGGAACAGACTTCCATTTCTCTAGGAGCCAGGAGCCAGCCGCACTGTGACGCTGCCCGAGCCCGCCTTTGCTGGCAGTTCACCCACTGCCGTGCCCTGTTCCACTGCCCCAGCTGGAGGCCCGAAGCCTGTCTGCCTCCCTCCCCGAAGCAGAGCACCCGCTCACAGGGTTCTGGGGAAAGCACGCTCTCCGGACACCAGCATGTCCACACGGACACCAAGCTAGACTCGCGGGGTCTCATAGCCTGCACCCCATGGAAGGAGATGCAGACACGAGCGAAGCTCTAGGCATTCTGCTTCCTCTACTGCTGTTGTCTGTGCACACGCACACACACACACAAACACACACCCACATCTAAGCACGACTGGAAGATGACCGAGTCGTCCCTTCCTCAGTTGAGCCCTGTTCTGACCCCAGCCTGGAGTTGGAAGTGGGTTTGACCTACACAGCGGTCCTAGGGCATCCGTCTCAGCCCAGGATCCCTGCTCCCCAGGATGCGGCGCAGACAGTGACTCTAGGATGTCCTGCGAATGCAGGTCCCCTCTAGGACAAGCTCCTGGCAGAGGCTTCTGCAGTACAGCTGACTTGGGGACAGCCCCAGAGTGGCTCTCCCTCACCAGCCCCTTCACTGCCCAGCCTGGGTTCGGATGCCACAAGCCTCTTGAGACTTTCAGGGGATCCCCTTGGACTCCTTCCCTTTCTTGCCTCCCTATGTCCCCATATCTGCTCCCTGGCTAAACTGTTCTGTCCTGTGGCTGAGCCCACGTTGGGCAGGTAAAAGGCGCCTCGTTTCCTGTGATTCCAGGCCCAGCCAGGTAACCTGGTGCAGGTAGCTAGGAGCCTAGGCGGCACTGTTCCTTTGTCCCCTCAGCTCATCTTCACGCCCACGGCCACCGTCGCTACTGTGCAGCCTGAGCTCGGCACTGGCTCCCCCGCCCGGCCCCCTACCCCTGCCCAGGTGAGGATTCCATGCTTGTGGGAGGGCAGGGGGGTGGGCACCCCACAGAGGGGTACTGATACTGGGTATGGGCCCATGCCCTGGTGGAGCTTTGAATCCTTGGCAAGGCTGGGATCTTCTAGGGAAGCCGGTGGGAGACAGGACAGCCCAGTGCTCCCAGGCTTGCTCCTTTACTCCCCGTTGAGAAGGCCTCACCGGCGCCTGACTCTCTTCCTGCAGCAGAGGTCAGGAGCCGGAGAGCAGTGCTCTGAGGCGAGTGTGACCGCCAGTGAGGGGCAGGTGGTCTTCGCTACCTTTGTACCTTGCGCTGGCCCTCCCCAGTGTGCTTCTGCTGCTGTCGTTGCTTTTTTAAAAAGAATTTATTTATTTATTTTAGGCAGAGGTGGGAGAAAGAGAGGGAAAGAAACATCATTGTGTGGTTGCCTCTCCCACTCCCCCTACTGGGGACCTGGCCCCCAAGGACAACCTAGGCAGGTGCCCTAACTGGGAATTGAACCTGTGACTCTTTGGTTTGCAAGCCTTCACTCAGCCCAACTGAGCCACACCAGCCAGGGCAGTTGTTGCTTTTTAAATGTAAAATCCCACTCAGATTACACACGCTAGCCCCTCTGGGAATCAGGGAAATAGCATGGAAGGGGGAGCAAGGATGAGTCCTGAGTCCCTACCTTCTGTTGGGAGCGCATAGATACCACTGCGGCTGCAAAGGTTATATGGGCAGTGGGGATGCGGAACACCCCCCCCCCCCCGCCCCATGCTCCACTTCCCTCTCATCCACCCCCAGCTGCAGAATGGGGACCACATGCAGTGGCAATGCAACCTTGTCAGATTTCTCAGATGGGAGCCTGGCACAGCCTCTGTGTGTCCAGCAGAGGGCACCAGGGACCAGGTTGAATGAGCAGGCCCACCGGGGTATAAACCTTACTCAGGCTAATCCTTTGCCTGGTGGCCTTGCTGGCCTTTCAGTTTTTCCCTGGCCTTATCTAGTGTGGTGAGCTCCATGCCCTGCTCTATCTGGGAATTCTTCCTGAGTGGTGTGCATCCCATCCTCATGGTTTAGGAGACGGGGATTAACCGGAGGAGGAGAGCCGGGCCTGCCTGCCCGGGCCTGCCCTAGCCTGGGCAATCTTCCCCTCTCAGAATTCCATTTCTGCTGCTGATGGATCCAGTACCTAGCACTCTTTCTTGTCCTCTGTGAACCTCGGTCTACGCCCGGTTTCTCTTTCAGCCCCTGACTCGTTCTCCCCCACTCTCTGTCTCTGTTTTTATAACCCACTGTCCTGTTCAGCCATTGCTGGACCCATTCCTCACTCCTTCCCCATCTTAGTTGGGTGTCGGCATTGCTCCTACCCACATTCTCTGGACTCCTATAGACCCCTCTCTTCCAGGTACAGAACCTGACCCTCCGAACACAGCAGACACCAGCAACAGCAGCTTCAGGCCCTGCCCCCACTCAGCCTGTCCTGCCCAGCTTGGCCCTGAAGCCCACGCCAGGCGGCGGCCAGCCTCTGCCCACCCCATCACAGGGCAGAAACACTGCTCAGGGTTCCCCCGCAGGTGCCAAGTCTGGCCTCACTGACAGCGTGATGGAGCCACTCAAGAAAGGAGATGGCCACAGCAGCGCGCCCGGGAGCTTGGAAGGCCGAGCTGGGCTCAGCCGGATGGTGCCCGCTGTGGCTGCCCATCCCCTCGTTGCACCAGGTAAGGACCCCAGGAGGAAGGACCCTATCCCACAAAACTCAGGAGGGCTATGGGTCAGGGAAAACTTTCGATTTCCCCTTTTCCCAGGGACATGCTAAGATACCAGCCAAGTATCTCTCTCTGCCCCCTCTTCCAACCTTTGGAAGATGTTCATCGGCTCCTGATTCTGTTTCATGCTTCTGACCCAGCTTTAAAGAAGGAAAGCACGTCAGTTGGGATAAAGGAGTCCTTCTTCACAGTGGGCACAATGGCGAACCCCAGAGTATGCAATCATAGCTCTTAACCTTGAGTGAGTGGAGCTTGGCACTGGGGCTATTTTGCAATTCTCTTGAGAATCAGCAAAAAAGACTGGGTTAGCCAGATGCGTGTAGGGACCACACAGGGAGACGAGGAAGTGGGAGGTTCGTTTTCTCATCATTCCACAGACATTTGTTGACTAATATTTTCCAGTTACATTGCCAGTTCTGGGCCCGAAGCGATAAATAAGGTGGGGGCCCTGCCCACCAGGAGAGCGCAGTCCGGAGAGACAGACAAGTGTGATGCGTGCTAAGATGCCCTTGGTGACACGAGCCAAGAAAGACTGCCAGTGAGGGTCACACTTGAGAACTAATGTAGCAGGTTTTAAAAAATAATAATCCAGCAGGTTGCTTGTGAGGCAAGCTCTCTGAAGGTGGCGAATCAGCCTTCCCTGGGGCCAGACTGCTTTCCCTGCCTGCTGAGATTCTCCCAGCGCTGCCTCCTACTGGCCATCTTTAGTGAGAAAAATCTGCCAAGAGCCCTAGAAGCCTGGCTCGTGGGTCCAGGGAGCAAGACTGCACCATCATAGCAGAGAAATGAGTAAGAGCAGTGGACCACGTGGCTTTGCGTTAAAGACAGACTCACCCCGGTCACATCCCTGACCAGCCGCTGACCCTCTGTCCTCATCCAGGCCATGTTACTATCCAATCTGTTGTTTTCTTGAGAACCTACTGTGTGCTCGTTACTAATTAACAAAAATGGTCAAAATGTAATTCTGTACCTAAAGGAGTGTGCAGTCAAAGGGAAGGAGCCAGATATGTAAGCCAATCCATTCAATGTCATAAATTCTATTCCAGGAATAAGTACAAGATAGGTGGGCACAGAGCATAGGTGGTCACCTCAGCTCCAGGCAGGATGGGTGGTCAGAGACGCTGTCCCTCAGAAGAAATGGCACGTGGCTCTTGACGCACGAGCAGTTTACCCAGCAGGCCAAGTGCACAAAGTATGCAAGACAGACAGAGGGAAGTACAAGCCACGCATTATGACAGTGAGCTGGGAAGAATCTGAATTAAAGTTCTTTATGCGCCCTTTTGAGGTGTCAAGGCCAAAGCGTTAGTCTCTGCCTTCCACTGGCTACTGCAGAGCCTGTCGAGGCTTCGCTGACCCTGTGGCCCCAGGTGTTTCTCTCTGTCTGGCTCTGCTTGCTCCAGAGATTAGCCCAGTCTCTTCCTTTTATGGAGAAAGAAACTGAGGCTCAGAAGGGTAAAGACTGGGCTTTTTACAATGAGTTGATGGCAGCTTGGACTGGAGCAGGAGCCCCGTGTCAGCATTTCTCCCACATAGTCATTCAATGTACAAACCCTAGAACAGAACTGGGAACCAGTTTGACGTCTGGCTGAGTCAGATCCTGGTTCTTACTCACCAAGCCGCATTACCTCCCTCGGTTCTTACTGGTAATGTGGGGCTTCCGAGCCTTTCTTCTGACCCAACGCTCACAGAGCCTGGCAGCTCTAAGATTGTTCTGGGGTTTACAGAGTCTAGTGGAAGACTCTTTTCTCTTGAGCCTGATCCGGGTAAACAGGTGAATTACAGGCTGAGGTCCAGGGCCCCAAGTGCGGCCTGGGACTGACAGTATGTGGCTATATGCAGCGCTGAGGCCAGTGGTTCTGCAGAACTTTCTACGGAGCAGCTGTGAGCTGCAAACCACAAAGACCCTCTCACCAGAGACAGAAATCAGTAGGCTTTGCATTGTTCCTGCCTCCCACTGTCCTTCCTATTCTTCCTTTCTTCTCCCCCCACCCTTCCTCTCTGTAAACCCTATGGTTCCACTCCCCCACCCCCACCTCCCAAATGGATGACAGCGGGGAGGTTTAGGATGCTGCAGATCCTCTCAGGGCCTGGGGAACAACAAAAAGACTGAAATAACCCTTCTGACCTGAGGGAGGAGTGGGGCCGCCTGGAGCAGCACCTGCCCTGGGCTGCACAGTTCCCCGGGCAGAGGTAACTCCTGGCCTCCTGCCCAGCCAGCCCACTGTGAATGGAGTGATCCGAGCATGCGCGCACGCATGGGTGGGGGCGCAGAGAGCACAGAGCGTTTTTTGTCGGTTGTTGGAGCATTTTTTGAGCTGGCTGGCTGGCTGGCTGGCTGCCCCCAGGGAAAGTAACCAGTGGAGACTTGTGGTGGTGGGGGGTGGGGGGGTGGGGGGACCACAGCAGAGGGCATGTGTTATCCTGGGGGCTGTTTCCTCCCAGAGCAGGCAAACGCGCTAGTCCCAGCTGGGACTGCTCCCACTGACAGCTGTTTGGGGGCAAAGCCCCTCCCCCATGGCAAGCTCCCTGCTGTTCCTGCTCCTGTCACCTTGGCAACAGGCCTCTTTAGGCTCTGCAAATAGAAAAGGTCCCTTAAGCCCTGAAAAGGGGTGGGTTGGTGGGTGGGGGAGGGGAGTAAGGGGCGGAGAGCAGAGCCTAAGAGGTTGGGCTTCTTGGTGACAAGAGGACTGAACCAGGGCGGGCAGAAGAGGGGCAGGCAGCAAGGTCCCATGGGCCTGGCCTCCAGTCCTAAGGGAGCAGGGCCACAGCTCCCGTAGGAGGCTCAGTTCCTGGAGTCCTCGTTCCAGTGGCTAGAGGCCTTGGGCGCACTCTTGGGCCCAGAGGTGAGGAGAAAGTCGCTGACCAGGAGGGAGATGCCGCGACAAAAGGCAACTGTCTGGTCTTTGAAAATCCTGGGCCCTTTTCACACAATTGTGCCGCAGATGCCAGGGCTTTGTTCTGTCCCCTCATCCCTCCTCAGGTCTCCTGGAGGAGAGAATTCTCTGTTGGAAAGGCCTGCCACACAGCGGCTTTGTGTTTATCACAGAGAGGGTTTTGTGTCAGGGGGTAGTGATTTCTCTCTGCGATAGGCTAGACAATGGGATGCTGGCTGATTCCAGGGATCCTGGGTACCGCATTTCCCTCCCCAGCCAGCTGCCAAACTGTGGGGTAGACACATTTTTACTTAGAAAATCCAATTTAAAGGAACCAAAACCTGCAGGTGGGCCTGTTGTCTAGCTGGAATCAAAATTCCATGGGATATCAGTGGAGTTTTACATTTTGCTTAATAACATCCTTCACCACTGGTGCATGAGAGAGAGAGAGAGAGAGAGAGACTGAGACTGATACACAAAGGACCTGGGAACGGTTGAGCATATTCCTTCATTCCTGAAACGCTGCACCCTAGGCTCCTTTTATGTATATTACTTCCATGCTTGCTGCCAGCAAATAAGAGCAATTACAGTTAAAGAACAATCATATTCCAGGCACTGTACTGAATGCCTTACTTATTTGTATATCTCATTGAACCCTAACAATGATCATGTCATCTCACAAATGAAGAAGCTGTGGCTCAGAAAGAATAACTGTCGTCCCCAGATAGTTTTTCTCCTCTTAATTGTTCAGTTCAGCTCAACAAACACTCACTTAGCATCTATTACGTGCCGAACATAATGCTAACCATATGGGAGTTACAGAGATGAGCATGTTCAAATTCCAGCAGGGGTCGTGGAAATTTGAGTTGCACCTTGAAAAATCGGTACGTTCCAAGAACTGAACAGAACAGGAGGGTTATCTCCATGGGCCCTGGGAAGTTTCCCACCCAGAGGGGCCCTGTGCGCCTGTGACCATCTGCTCGTGTAGGCAGGACCTGCTCCTCCTTCCCTGTCCCTGCCCCACTGCCATTAGCTGTGGGACCCCCAAAAGACCTTGTTTCCTGCCCCCCTTACGTTTTATTCTACCACTTACTTAGCCCCCAGAGGAGCTTGTCTGTCTTGCATTTCAAAACCCAACCACCTGTCCACAGATGACTTCTCCCAGCATGCGTCCTCCCTGCCCTCCTCCTCTCCCCTCACAGACTGCCAGCGCGTTGACAGGGTGTTCCCCCTTGGGTACCACCCCACCTGAGTACACATGTTTAAAAGCTGAACAGTTCGTAAATGAAACAAAAGCAAAAACCCAGAAGCCCCCCTCTATGGACAGGTCCCCTTTGCTGGCTCCTGACCACTGCCCACAGTCATGAGGAATTCCTGTGCGCCAGGCTTACAGTCTCGGGCTTGTTTTCACCCAGTTTTCCTTCAGCGTGGGGAAGAGCATGCCACGGGGAAAAGCACAAGCTTTGGACTTAGAACTGGTTTCAGACCCCAACTTTATCACTTGCTAATGTTATGGCCATCATCAGATTACTCAGTCTCTGTGAGCATCAGTTCCTTCATTTATAAAACAAAGACGATTAGGTTTCCGGCCGGCTGTGCAGACGGATGAGCCGGCCTGCAGAGACGACCCGCACAGAGCGGGCTCAGGACAGGCTTCGCTGACCGCCGGGGCAGCCTGTTCACAGCTGCTGGACTCGTCTTCCTCAGAGACAGTCTTCCTTGGTTAGAAACCCCTCGCTGTGTCTTTCTTTCCCACTTGATCAGCTGCGATGCCCAGTCTAGAGGAGGGGCTCAACAAATAGCACATAATAACTTCTGACAAACCAACTGGCTCCGGGCGGCCCTTCACGATGCTCCCCACGTGGCCCACGGAACCGCTCGCATTGCCCCTGGCTTCTTCCTGCAGATCTTCGGCCTCTTCTTCCCAATTCCCACTCCTCTATGACTTATTTGACCAGTCACATGCCTTTTACCTCTCACCTTCTGGCCTAATACTCCCCTTTCATCGTCCATCCTGCCAGGATTACCTCTAAAGTTCTCAACAGCCTCCAACTAATAATCCTCCAGGGCTTGCTCTTTCCATTTGTGCTTATTGACGTGTATTATCCATTCACCCAGCAGCATTTTTTGAGCATTTGTCACGGGCAAGGCGACATGCCTCATCCGTCAAGTGCAGTTGGTTTTCCCTTCTCTGACTGCATTGCAGAAGCCACTTGGAAACCACTCTCAGTTTTCATTTGCAAAACGGGAACACTGCCTATTTGCCTCAGAGGCTTATTGTAAGGAATACATGAAACTCAAATGATAAAAATGCTTTCAGGAGTTCAAAGCAACATACAAATAGCAGTATTTTAAGAATAGCTACCATTTAGTGAACATCTACTAGGTATAAACAAAGGCAATAAACATCTTTGTGGTTTAAATACAATATTCCATTTAATTCTAGCAACTTTTCTACATGTGATATATCACTGCTGGCAGGATGGAAAATTAACATTCAGAGAGGTTAAGCATTTTGTCTAGGCTGCACAGCCTACAGGTGGCAGAACCAAGATTCAAAGCAGATCTGACTGACTCTGAAACCCATGCCTTTAGCCACTTCTGCTGTCTGCTGAGGATGGGGCAGTTTCTTTTTTAATGCTCCAAGTTGCCTGATGAGGAATCCTGCTCACAGAGGGTGTTTGGTAGTTTTGCCAGGTGGCTGCAGGGCAGCCCTGAAGACATAAATGCGTAGGGAGACCACCATGGAGAGCCCCTGCAGTTGGAAACCCTGTTTTCATTGCCCACTTTCCTCTTACAGAGAGACTTCTCTTCACTCTACTTCGCTTCTTGTATTCCTCCCAACCCTCAGCCCAGAAGGACTGCATCCCAGAAATGTACGTGGCTATTGCTTTCAGTTTTTCCAGAAGGAGCTTCTGTGTCTACATGTGCTGGATTCTGACTCCTCGAGGCAACTTCAATCTCAGTCACTCCCTGAGGCCCGATGACATGACACACCTTTGCAGATGAACAGCCCCCTGAGGGTGCCAGCATCAGTTAGACTTAACCTACAATTGCCTCTTCTTCTAGCTTTTCTCCTTTAGCCACCCTTGGTTCAGCTGTCAGGATGCCCTGCAGGTTCCTGAACGCACTGTGGTAACCTACAACTCTAAGTCTTCCCACATGCTGTTCCTTTCATCACCTTCCTAACTCCGGATGGCGCTAAACGCTTCATCTGGGCGGGCTTCTCTGCTCTCCCTCCCAAGCCGAATCCCCTTTTCTATGTTCTCAGCACTCTGTGCTTATCTCCTATCATAACGTTCACCAAGTTGTGTGGAAAGAATCTGTGTACCAGCTGTTTCTTTTTCTAAACTGTTATCTATTCTAGGGACCACGTTTTAGTCAGCACCGAACATAGCACTTGGTCTGTAGTGGGTGCTTATTAATGTTTGCTGAGTGAATGAATGGTTAAAAGTAGCTCCTCATTTAACTTTCCAAACCCTGAGCAGTAGTAGGTAGTAACAAGTAGTAGGTAGTAACATTCCTGCGAGAGCGGAATGCCATTCCTCTTTCAATATTCCTTCCGGTAGCTCCAAACTCTCATTGGTCATTGACTGGGATGCTTCCAGCTCCCATGTACTCTGGCACCAGAGTCCCGGCATTTCTGGGACAGTGCGTGGTTCCCTGCCCACCTGGACTGAGATCAGTAGAGATCCAGTATTGATGAACTGACCGTGGGTGCCGTGAAGGGGCGTGTCAGCAATCCCTCACAGTCAGCCCTCCAGCCTATGGGACCTTAATCCTCTTGTTGCTAAGAAGCAGCGGTTTGGGAACAGTGAATTGGCCTCTTCAGATCCTAAGGAGGCTGTTCAAGGTTAGAGCCCCAGACCATTCATTCCCTGGAGTCGCTCTTTTTAGCTGGGCCCTAATTTGTCCAGGCCCCAGGCCTGTCCTCCCCAACTCCATAGCAGAAGGGGCTGGTGATGCCTTCCAAAGCTGTGGCTCAGGTCCCGTGGGACCAACCCTTTGATCCTGAGAAGTGATGAACTTTTCAGCAACAGGGGTAGGGAGCTAAAATGGGTCCGGGGAGAAAGTATTGGACCTTAGGGGAAAAGGAGGATGGTCCAGAGACATTTCTGTGCATTAATTTCATACACAGATACGCCCCATTGTAGCCGTAGGGGAGAGGGATGTGGCCCCTCCAGAATCATGGCTTCAGTAGGAAGTGGCTCCCTTCGCCACCCCAGACGGAGCTGGCGGGCTGGGGGAGGGAGGAGCATCCATGGGGCTTACCATGATCAGCAGCCAACATTTGCTAAGCGCCTACAAACTTACAGAGTATTGCGTTGGACCGTGCAGAAGAGGAAAGGTACATAAAAACCTTCCAGTTGAATTAGAGCCACTTTCATTTTTTAAAAAGAAGCATAAGTCATCTTTGACTGAAAAGCCACGCAGGCTGGTTGGATGGATAGGAAGTAAACACACAAAAGAAAGTATTTCTGTCTAATTTAATCTAAGACACCACTGATTGTAAGGTGCACCATCATTTTTTTAATTCTGAGAAAGCAAAGCACTGCCAATTAAACCAACACCCTCAACTGTGTGCGCATCCAATTCAAAGGACGGTAAAGTGGGAGGTGGGGGAGACAAGGGTGTATTTTTAAGAATCAATGAAATACGTATACAAGATAGTACACATTAAATCACAAGTGAATCAAAAATCCAAACCAACGATAAAAGCATTCAGGAATTCCGAGGGGAAACTCACAGTCGAGGGTGAAGGCAGAGAGGAAGACAACAGGAGCTGAGCCGAGGCCGAAGCAGCCGACGCCGTAGATCAGGGAGGTGGAAGGCGGGCACTCCAGAAAATGGAAGCACTGGAACTGAAGCCAAAAAGGCACCAGGGGACGTGATGTGTACGGACAGCAAGCAGAGCCGCTGGGGTGGGCTGAAGGTCAGGCAGGAAAGCAGTGAGCAGAGGGTGGACAGAAGGAAGGTCTCCCATAAACCAGGAGGCCGACGAAACCAAAACGGTCTGTAGGGTGATGCCCATTCGCCCGTGTCCTGACTCTGGGGAGGACAAGTCTTGTGGGACAGACAAGCTGGAGCCCCACCCTGTTTGTCATTCATACATTCAACAATACTAATTGAGCATCTACTAAATTCAAGGTGCTTTGAAGGAAACAAATGAATCCCATTAAGTCTGCCAACTAAGGGAGATCAGGGAAATGACTGGAGACAGGTATTATCATTTTAAAGACGATGACACAGAGGCACAGAGAGGCCTCGTGACTTGCCGGCACCCCCCTGCTGGTTAGCGGTGGCCGAACTAGGGTTCGGTCCAAGCATCCTGGCCCTGGAGCCCACATTGCTGGGAATGCTGTGTCTCCAAGGGCGTTGCAAAGCAGAGAGACCCCGAGCAGCTCAGGAAGGGAAGACTTCTGTTGTTCGCAAAGGCAGGGGAAAAATGACAAGGATTTGATTTGTGGCACTCTAGACAGTATGAGGCAAGACATAAACTCCATACAGGGGACAGTGAGCAGTAAAGATTGCTTGGATCAAAGAAATGATAAAAATTGAAAGGCTGGTTTGTGTTGTAAAAAGATCTTAAACGGTGGGGGCTTTAGACAACCGCAGACAAATGGGAATCCCTGATAGCTTCTCATCAGGGACCAGATCTGTGCACTAGGAAGATTAATTCGCAATCATCTGCAAGGTGGGCTGTAGAGAGAAGAAACTAGAATCAGGAAGAACCATTAGAAAGTTATTGCAAAACTTTGTATCTAAGGATTTTTGACCCAGGATAATGCTGGATTTAATTTGTAGCATTTACTTTTTATCATTGTCAAATGTTAAGGATGTATACATCCTTCACCCAAAATACCTTGGGATCTTTGAACTACGAACTTATCTAAGCCTTCGTGAGCTTCGTTTACAGCCTTGGCCTGTACTAGCATCATTTGTTCTGAAACCATTGCCTTCAGCTTTCCATGAGCAGCAGGGGATGGGGGAGAGGGGGAGAGGAGGGGAGGCCCAGGGACGAGGGCCAGGAGGGCAGCAGCCGCCTTTCCCAATCCTGGTGAATGAATGTGTGCTGTCCCTCACCGCACTGCTTACGCTCTGCAGTAGAGCTAGAGTCCTTTTCTCCCTAACCTTCTTTTCTTTTTTGCCTTACAAATCCTGAATTTTCAACTACTTTCCTGTGGTAGCCACCCCCATCAAATTGTAAAACTGGAAGAGACGTATGCGATCACCACGCCTCTCGTTCCACTGATAAAAATCCTGAAGCCCGGAGAAGGAAAGGGCCCATCTCAGGCCGCACAGCAGCGGGCCATGCCTCGGGTCCTCTTTGCGCCTCTGACCTGCACCATCTCCGGCTCTCCTCTCTGATGGGCAGCACCTGGACTGACTCTGGTCCCAGCCCAGGAATGTATGGTTTTGTAATAAGGGAAGGGGTGTCCTTGAGTTTTCAGTGAGGCTAAGCATCGTTCTTCCGATCTTACTGGCTTCCAGAGCTTAACAGGGCAGAGCACAGCGTCGACAGTATCCCAGGTGCCTTATCAACAGTCATCTTAAACATTGCTGACTGTGATGTTTGCCTGATTAACAGTCTCTCCCTGATGGTTACGTTTTGTGCTCTTCAGTGTGGAATTAGGAGACAAGGCTTAGGCTGGGGCCAGGGGCAACTTAGAATCACCAAATGCCTGCTGGCAACTTCCATTTGGACGTTCTACCATCAGCTCAAACCCAACACTTTTCTCTCGAATCCTCCTCACCATTGAGTTTCCCTCTTTCGTCACTGACTGCCATCCCCACTGCAGCCCTGTGGGCATCCATGTTCCCTCCCTCTCTGCCTCCAACAGTCGGTCACCAAGGATCACTTTGTTTTTCTCTCTTTTCCATTCCTATTGGTGTTCTGCTTGGAGCTCCATGCTGGACTGTGATGAGGTAGTTGGAAACTTGCATGTAAATCGACAAAATTTAAGAAGGAAGGTACCTCCCCTAACTCAGTTTGAAATCCACTTCCTTTGCACCTGTAAGCATCACAGGATCCTTTATACATGTTAGCTCGGGACCCAGGCTTTGCCTTCATCCTCCATTGGCTGGGAGCCTTTGGCTGTAAAACTCTATTTGCGAGCATCCAGCTTCGGCCCCCTGTGCTGGCATGGCACCGCCCATCTCTGCTGGCTCTCCCGCTGTGGCAGTCTGTGCAGGGCCACTTCTGGGTGGGACAGATTCGGCTGAGCTGCCCCCATGCTAGGCTGGCCTGGAAGCCACTAGATAGAGAGTGAGCAATGTGAGGACAACCGATTTCTGATCTGAATTTCCTGCAACCCTGCTGTGTGTGAGGCATGAGCTAGACACTGAAGGAATTCCTAGAAAGTGTAAGAATCCTCACCTCAAAGAGTCAGCCTGGTTAAAGTGGAGGAGGAAAAGGCTAGCAGCAAATGGCAACACACAAATTCCACTCCAGCACAATCAGTGTGCTTAGCACCCATCTAATGCCAAGCACTAGATCTAATGCTTAGCACCCATCTAATGCTAAGCGGGGTTCTGGGTAAAAAGACACATGATAGTTTCGACTCCAAGGGGTTCATGATCTGGAAGGGAAGGAAGCTAAGGAACAATTAGAGCTCACTGTAATGCACCTTGTTGTCACAGAGGTATAAGCCCAAGACGCTTTCAGAACCCAGTCATTTTAATCACAGCTAGAAATGACTGAACAGGACTGTGTCCCAGGCTCTGTACTGTGCGCATGTTGTCATCTTCTCTCATTTTATTCACACAGTTTTCCCCCCATCCCACGGTCCCATAATACATAACAGACGGACCTGGTAGTCCAGCCCTGGTCTGCCTCCAGCCTCAGTGAGAGGACCACTGTGCACAGCTGGCGCTTCCTGGAGGAGGCCAGCCTGAGCAGAGCCATACGGGTGGATAAGAACTAGCCAGATAGAGCCAGGCTGGGCGATGGGAGGCTTCATGCATTGAAGCCGTGGGAAAACACAAGGGAAGGGCATGGAGGAGAGAGAGAACATGGCACACTAGAGAATCCAGCGTTTCTCTGAACAGCTGGAGTGATCAAAGAAGCCTTCACAGAGGAGGTGAGTTTTGCGCTGGGCTTTGAGGAACAACCAAAGGTCCAGGGTTTCAGCATAGGACAAAAGCAAGAACTGAGAGAGAGAAAGTGGGCCATGGCAAGGACCAAGCCAGGCTCTAGGTGAGAGCAAGACATGCTGAGTTTGGGAAGCCACCTTTACGTGGGTGTGGGAGGAGGCACAGTTGGGGGACATAGCAGAAGACAAGGTCAAGCCACGCCACCTACCCTGGTTTTTCCCCCTTCAGCCTACACTCAACTGCAGCCACACCAGCTCCTCCCGCAGCCATCTTCAAAGCACCTGCAGCCCCAGTTTGTGATCCAGCAGCAGCCGCCGCAGCCACAACCGCTGCAGCAGCAGCCCCAGCAGGCTCGGCCCGCACTCCAAGCCCAGTCCCACCCCCAGCTCGCCTCAGTCCCTCCGAGCCTGGCGCTGCAGCCCAGCCCCGAAGGCCACGCTGCGCCTCTAGGCCCAGTCACACCCACCCTACCTCTCCAGTGCCCCACTGCCAACCTACACAAGCCTGGCAGCACTCAGCATTGTCACCCTCCCACGCCTGACGCTGGGCCTCACAATGGATATCCTGAGGGCCTGTCCCACACCCCTCAACGCAGGTTCCAGCACGCCTCAGCTGTCATCTTACAGCTACAGCCTGCTTCACCAGTGGTGAGTGAGACGGTGCCAAGGCTCAGGGAACCAATGAGGGGTGGGGTGAGTACGCAGCTCAGGCAACCCACAGCCCCCGTGCGGATGTGTTTCTGGGTGGGCTGCATGGTGAAGTCCTTTGGGTACTCTGAGAAAGAAAAAGGGCCTCTGTCCAATTTGGGGCTGGCTAAATCTTAACGTCCTTGCCTTCTACCCAAGCTGCACAGAAACAGGGGGAATGTCCAGCATGTAAAAGCAATTCATGAGAAGATCATCTCTGTCCTGTCCCTTGACAGCCCCAGCAGTGCAACCCAGACGACTGGAAGGAAGTGGTGCCTGGGGAGAAGAGTGTGCCTGAGACTCGGTCTGGCCCATCGCCACATCAGCAAGCCATCGTCGCTGCCATGCCTGGTGGCCTGCCTGCGCCCAGGAGCCCTAACATCCAGCAGTCCCCAGCTCACGGTACGAAGTGTAGTGGGGCCCTTGGGGGAGGGGAGAGCATTGGCCTTCCTTGTCATCCCCTGGCACCTTACTCTGGGCATCAGTAACGGAAGGGGAAACCATTGCAAGCCCAAAGAGGCAACGAGGAAGCTGGGTAGGTGAAAACGGGGTGGAGGGTGCAGGAAGAGAAAAGTGAACCAAGGCTCTAATGAAAGGGAACCTAGAAAGTATAAGGGTAAGAGGAGAGAGAAGGGAAAGGAGAGTTGAAAGCTTTAGATGCACTTTGAGGCCTGCGTGTCACTGCCGTCGGGTGTGTCTGCATATCCACTGCCAGTGTGAGAGTTTGGGCAGGTATCTGCTTATCTCAATTCTCTGCTTCATTTGGAACGACGGGGAGTTCTTGAAATTGGGAATATGACAAGATGTCTGTGTAGCTCAAAGATAAGAGAAACAAATGCCTAGGGGGAGCTTGAAGGGGATTCAGAATGAGTTCAGCTCATGGAAAGCATCTTCGAAGGAACAGTGCTCAGCTCTGGGATCCCCATCTGTCTGCCTGCGAGTGCCCAGTGACAAGTGGACTTTTCCATGACCTGGGTTTCAGGAGACTCTGCTGGGTCCCTCTGCCCTGATGGGAGAGTCACAGCAGTAGCTCTGCTTTTGCAGCAATCCATTTGCCTTCCTTCCCCTCCCTGCCAGTGTGCACAGCAATCTCGGCCCAGATCTCAGTGACACTCCGAGCCATTTGCTGCCTACAACTCAGGGAGGCGCATCCAGCCATTAGACTGTGCACTGGGGTGGGGGTGGGGAGAGCCAACAGAAAACAGTTTGGAAACTGGAGGAGAAATGAGAAGAATAATACTTTAGGACAAAGTAGGGGGTAAAGGTTATAAATTCCTATAATGAATGGAGGAAAGGGTCAAGGAAAAGGAAAGCAAAAGAATTGAGAAAGAACATTAGAAAACTTAAAAGACAGGAAAGAGGTCATCATTCTCTTGGCACACTTGCAAGATAAGGGGTTCATCGTTTTGAAAAACAGCCCATTCCACTGTGGAATTGCTCCAATTATCAGAAAGTCCCTCTTCAAATTAAGCCCAAATCTGCTCCCCAGAACCTCCACCACTGGCTGGGATTCTGTCTTGTAAATTGTGACAGGGTCCATCTCCTACAGCATTTGCAGACAGTTACATTCTCTTCCCTCTCCCTCCCATTAAAGAAAGAGAAAATCTCCAGGCTAAATATCTGACACTTCTCTTCTTTTTTACCTATCACATGTCAAGACCTCCATTCCCCACCATTCTGGTCATCCTTGCCTAGGCACTTTCCACCTTTTCATTCTCTTGAAGTGTTCTCCCAAAATTAACCACCTTAATTCCAAATGTAAAAAGCCACTAGTCACCATAGGTTGGCACCTGGACCTCACTGCATAAGCCCTTCAAGGGGCAGAACTGCTTCCTACATCTGCACAGGATAGTAGGGAGGCACTTCCTCCATGCCAAGCACTGTTCTGAGTTTCCCTTTCCCACGATCATAACCCCAAGGAGGAGATATTATTGTCCCCATCATTCAAAGGAAGAAACAAAAAGCTCGAAGAGGCTCTGGGTCGCACGGCCATGAAAGGGCATCACCGCTACTGGCTCCCAATGTAACCCCCGCACTGCCCTTCATTGGGACACTGCACGTGTGGCCCCGCATAGCTGCTCTGCCAGGGGGATGACACTGTTGGGGCACAGAGTGCTGTGTCACCTGAATTCCAGAGGTCTGGGTCTGGTTTGATTTTTTTCCCCCGTTTTTGTTTTTGAAGTTTCTCTTTATATAGACCACTATCATTCCAGGTCTCACCAGTCTCAAACTCATACCACTTATATTTTGAGCCAAAATATGGTTAATTACATGTGTTAAATGTTACCTTGTGAACTTAGCCCATAGTTCCAGCTTAGCAAGAAAAAGGTAATAGTTAATAGCTAACACTCACTGAGTCCTCTCTGCTGGGCTTTACATGTATTTCCTCATTTAATCCTGACGGTAATGCTCTGAGGCAGGAACTTTTATCACCCCCATTTTAAAGATTAAAAAACTGAGGCACAGAGAGAATATGTGGTAGGGCAGGAAAGTTTCATATCTGAATTGTGTTGTTCATTATACTAACTCCTCTGCTGAACTTTGCTATAAGCAAATTATGTAGCATGTTGGCTTTGTCTTTAACCAATTTGCTGACAGAAACACTGCATAGGATCTAACTGAGGACACAGGCCCTGTCTGAAGGCTGGTGATCACCAACATTCTTTATTCAAGTATTTGTTATCCAGCAACCCCTCGATGAACTGACATTGGCCTACCTTTCTCTGTCTTGTCCATAAAGCCCTCGACAATCTCTTTCTATAATCTAATCAAGATAATATATAATACATAATCAAGATAATATTATATACATAATAAGCATCCTGCTCCAGAGGTACTAAGGAGAGAAGTAAGCTTTGCACAGTGGAAACCATTGTCAACTGCCCAACACTTAACTGCATATCCATTCCGTGTGTGCCTTTGAATGCCTGCTCTGTGCAAGGCCCTGTGGGATGGGAGGTAATACAAACAGAAAAAAGTCTGTACCCTACCTTCAAGGAGCTTGAGTCTGCTGGGAAAAGTGAGAAATGCACAGGAAAAAATATACACAATAAAAAGTAAAATGTGATAAATGCCATAGAAGGCTTATAAGTAAGTGCAAAAGAGGGAAAAGTTACTGCCACGTGCAGAATACCAAGTTGGGTTGCAGAGAGGAAGTGGCATTGTTCCAGAGCAGGGGTTGGCAAACGACACCCCAAGGGCCAAATCCGCCACATCACCAGTTTTTGTACAGCCTACAAGTTAGTGATGTTTTTTACATTTTAAGATATTTAAGACTAAAAAGAAGAATAGTACTTCATGATACATTAAAATTATATGAAATCCAAACTTCAGTGTCCATAAATAAAGTTTTATTGGAACACAACCACATGTATTCACAGACATGTTGTCTGTGTTTGCTTTCTCCTGCTACAACAGCATGGTAGTTGCAGCAGAGACGGTATGGTCTTCAAAGTCTAAAATATTTACTCTCTGGGCCCTTGCAGAAGAAGTTTGTCCACCACTGTTCTTGAGTCTAGACCTTGCAGGATAGGCAGGACCTGGGCATGCAGAGTTGGGGAAAGGGCATTCCGGGAGAGAGCAGAGGAAGTAAAGGTAGGGAAAGTGTGGCCATGGGTGGAGAATGGAGGGAAAGGGGAAGGAAATATGAATATTAATAAAGGAAGGCTTTGAAATTTTGAAAAATACTAGAGGGGAAAGAAAAGGAATGGGGAAAAGAGAAAGGGAGTGAAGTAAACAATCAGGGACATAAAATAAATGTAAAACGTGCAAATGAAGAAAAAGGGATGAGGGAGACCTGAAGGGAAAATAGGGAGAATATGAATACTAAAAAAGGCAAGAATAGGAAAATGTTGGGAATGGAAACAAATCAATTATGGAGAGACTCGTGTTATCTACTCAGCACAAAGCTGGGGGTAAGATTTGTGAGATTTTGTATCCCCCACTGCTCCTAGCATATCTACTGAATGAGTGTACTTCACGACGACAGTTCAGTTTAAACCAGTGCAGTTTGGAAAAAGAGGTAACATATATTGGGCTCCAACTGTGTGCCAGGCACTGCTGGCAATTTGTTTAAATGGCCTCAGTTAACCTTCACGGTAAGCCTAAGAGTAGGCATTATCCCCGTTTATGGAGGTGTAGCTGGATCACTTTGATCATTACTTAACCTCTCTGATCCTCAGTTCCCAGTGGGGAGGATAATGACCACTTGCAGGGTTATTGTGAACACTGAGAGTGCGTGCATGTACCGCTTGACATTCATTAAACACGCAATTACTGGTAGTTATTATTGCCTCCGTATTGGTCGAGGCGGGAGTACCAGTCCCCTACGCTAGTGGGGAATTTTGACCCGGCTAAGGCGGAGGTCCCTGCGGCGTCGCGTTAGCCTCCTCAAGATGAAATCCGACGTCCCTAACCCGCCGCAGGCCTCCCCGTGTCTTCCGGAGGCCGCGGGGCGGGGCCCTGGCGAGCGCACAAAGGAAGCGCGCGGCCCAGCTTCCGCGCTGGCGCCCCGCCTCCCGGAGGCCCCGCCCCGGCAGCCCCAGCCCCGCCCCGCGCCTCACCCCGCCCCCGGCAGAGGCAGCCGCGGGAGCCCTGCCGGGACGCGCCGCATTGTCTCCGCGGCGGCTGCAGTCCTCGAGCGCCCGCCGCGCGCGCGCGCGCAACTCGGCAGCCGCTCGCGCCCCCGCCCCGGCCTCGCGCCCCCGCCGCCCTTTGTTGACGCCGGCCAGGCCGGTGCGGTCGGATGCGCCGCGGCAGCCCCGGGCCCCGGCTCGGAGGCTCCCGGCGGAGAGGAGGCGGCCCGCCCGGGCCCGGGACTCCGCGCGAGGCGGCGCCCGGCCGAGGGGCTGCGTAGGCCCCGCCCGGCCAGGCCCAGCCGGGCCCTGGACAGGTCAGTGCCCGTGCGGGGGAGGGGTTCTTGCCAGAAAGGGTCCTCGGCCCGCGCTTGTCGCGCTGGAAACCAGGCACCGCCCTCCGGTGCCACTCCGGGCCCGGGCCTACTCGGTTGCCAGGCCGTGCCAACCGGCGACTCTCGCCCTCTCGGCGCCTGGGCGGTGTCCTGCGACTCCCTGCCTCGTCCGGGATCCTGCCTATCCCGCACTCCCCTGGAAGCTTCAATGTCAACCTTGGCGTGCCAAACGCTTCCGTGTGTCCCCGTCCTTACGAGTCCCCGCACACCCCCACCCCCGCGGGACGGCGATTTATCGGGGGATGAATAGTCCGTTTAAGGGGCAAGGCTGCTGGCACCAGCTGTACTCCATCGATAGGGGACTTCTATCTTGCAGGGGCCGAGGCTTTGCTGGAGAGTTTTGTTTTTAATCTAGTTCAATCTCCCGAGGTTTTTAATTGGATGAAAAGGGACAAGCTGTTCTGTGTCTGTCCTCTCTTCCATTTTTAGAAGAGCGTTTTCTCTCCTTCCCATGCCAAATGAAGGTATAGTAATATGTGTTAATCCTTTACATGAAAATCGGGATTTGTGAGATTTTTCTATTCAAGTGCACAGAAAGGGAGTATTTTCCCAAGGTCAGGTTGCAAACTAATGGTGAAGCTACAGTCTGAACTCATATCAGTCTGTGCCAGTGATACCCTCACCATCCCTCCCCCACCCCTGCTTTTGATACCTGAACAGATTTCACTAGCATAACTGACACACTTTCAGTTCTGATCAACTTTCCTTTCCCTTCTACTCCATACTTAGAACGTTTACTTTCTCTCTGTGCTGTCTACACACTCTCATTCCTTCTCCTGCTTCACAAATCAGACAGCTTTCCCCTTCAGTATCTCCCACCCTAGATATGTAATCCTCTCCTATTAGCATATTGGGCCCAGAGGGTCCCTTGTAGTGACAGAAGCTACCGACCTAAATCCACCATATGTCCTCGATTTTTCTAGGACAGCCACAATTTAAAATATTCCACCTATTGTCTATCAGCCTATGTGTCTCAATTTTTGGTTTAGAAAATAGTCTCTTTAACTGTATCTACCCTGCTGTCCGGGCCTTTTCCAGCCATTTGGCTCTGGGGCATAACTGGATAATCCAATTACCATTCACCTGGGATTTTTCTTCCCCTTCTGAGTCAACCAAAGGTTGGAACTGCCAGGATTTCTAGGTGAGTCGGAATGAAGAGTAATGAGGCAAGAGAATTCCTTGTTACTCCCTTATTTCTGCCCCCCGCCCTCCCCATCTTTTGTACCAGTATAGGGCAGCAGACCTGTGGCAGTGTCCATTGAGTAAATCTTAGGTTTAGGTCACAAGGGTTTATATCAGTTTGACTAGAATAGAAAGTAACTTACTATACTGGTGATAAAGCAAGAGATTCTGTCTTGAGCCTTCCTTAAGACACCTGCACAGCTAAGCAGTTTTGGTTTCATTCAGATAGATTTAATCCACCTCTACTAGGCTTCTGCTTCATAGAAAGAAAGTGCTGTCCTGGGCACTGTGGAAGATATAAAAGTGATTTCCCCACATAGCCCCCAAACATCTGGATCTATATTTGGAAATATCCACACTTTTGAATCAGCTGATAAACTGTGCTTTCCACTGTTTCTGTACCTAAGTTCCAGCCCCTGCAAGGCGGGAAGCAGGGCTTCTGGTTTGGCTCATTCACAAGGGCTGGCTTGTTTCACGGAGGGTCCGGCAGATGGGCAGTGGTGCTCCTTTGGCACCTGCCCTTTCCAGACACTCTTCATCGTGCGAGCTCTGCCCCCTAGCCCACCCAGGATCTGTTTCCATACACGCTGGGAAAACAGATGCCTTTTTTCTCCAGCCTTGATCTTGAGAAAGTAGGCAGTTTCTTAGTCCACTTTTCCGTTGTTCTTGAATTGGTTGCTCAGTTGTCCAGCTGCATTTTCACGAGCAGTCTTCTGTTCTCGCCCCCTAATTTATTTATTTTTCTTTTTTTAAGCTGTTTTAATAAATATTGGTGTTTCATCATGTAATCACCTCCCAGCCCTTTCCACTTCTCTTCCAGGTCCTAGCTTAATTTCTAACTTACCTTGTCAAGTGCACTCAATATATAATATATCATTTCCACTTTCCTTAAAGTAAAGAGGAAAGGAAACTCCAAGTCTTCTTCCTCTGTCCCCATAATAATTCTCTTGGCTGTAGGCCCCTTCAGCCATCTTCTCTGCATTTCAGTGGTGGATAAACTTTTAGGAAGGTGTTTTTAATGCTTCTCCAAACATACGTCCTCTGCCACTAGCTTTCTGGTCTGAGCCAGCTGACCCCAGGACTTCTCTTCCTGCCACCAAGACCCCTTCCCCCATCTGTGACCCTGTGCCTGTTCCTTGCTCTGGCTCAGCCCCAGAATCCACTTTTTCAGACCACATCCTTTTTCCTGCCTTACTCATTTCCTGTCTAGATACTTTGGATCCCTTGGTTCTGATTTTTCAGAGGGAGAGAGAATAGACTAAAAGGAATAAATAGATAAGTCATCTTATAAAATTGAACTCTTAACCTCTGGGCTTGCGTGCTGTCACATAGCTTGTCCCTTCCCTAGGTTTTCTTTTTTAAGAAACAACAACAACAACAAAAAAAAACAGTTACTGTCTCAGAATCTACCTGTGAGTTCATAATGCCTTTTTTTTCCCCCCTTTTGTGAATGTGTGAAGAGGATAACTTGACTGCCTTAGACTCTTCCTAGTCTTTGCCCTTCTTTGGTCTGTTGACCTCATGCTAGGCATTCGGCAACCACTTCCTATGAAAGCCCTTTACTTATAGATAGCATGGAGCAGTAAGTCAAAATAAAACTAGAATTAAAAAAAAAACTAGAGAATAGGATGGTGGTTCCAGTTCTGGTAATACTGCTCCGTGTTAATATGCTGTTTACTAAGGGGTTTCTTCTCCCCGCATTTTACTCCAACTTTATATTAAAGTTCTCCCAGCTATTCAACACCACTTAATCTCCAGACAGATCTGGTCTCGCCCACAAAAAGATTCTCTTCTGGAAATATACATCTAAAATGAGAGAAGGGAAGTGAGTCTCCATAAATGATAGTTTGCTTTTATTCTTTTTAGGCCATTTTGCAACTGGAAGAGGAAGATGATTTTCTGTGGTCAGGAGGAATCTTACAAAAGTGGTTGTAGAGAGATGCTTTTGTGTTTGCCACCCCCATGGAAAAGCAGGGTGAGGACTGGCTACCTTATGCAATCAACTCTGATGAGTCCTTTGTGCCAGTAACAGAAATTACTTTCTCCGCAGTGATTTAGCAATGTGTTTGATGGTGATGTCAAAGCCGGACTGCCCCTCAAGGGAGAGGTCTGAACATGCGTAGATTTATGCTTTAAATATTTTTATGGAATGGCTTAAACTGCAGTATGAGTCACCAGTTGAAAAGACTGTGTTTTCTGTTAAATTTAAAAGTGTGCCTGTTTAAGATAACTACTTATTCACAAGTTAAATAGGTGCAGGCCCTGGCTGGTGTGGCTCAGTGGATTGTGTACCCGCCTGTGGACTTAAAGGTCGCCGGTTTGATTCCCAGTCAGGGCACATGCCTGGGTTGCGGGCCAGGTCCCTAGCTGAGGGGCGTGTGACAGGCAACGGTTTCTCTCCCTCTCTTTCTTCCTTCCCCTCTCTAAAAATAAGTAAAATCTTTTGTTTAAAAAAAAATAGGCACAGGTTTCATTTTAAGCACTGACTTATTTTAAAATTTCAATTACGTGAGCTACATTAGATCACTGATTTGACATGTAAAAATACTCAGAAGCAAATCTTTAATTCAGCCTTCTGACATTTTGGGAATTGTTACAAAAATAATCAATCATTTGTTTATCCAAGACAGCAGTCTTACAGATCCTGGACACTTTCCCCTCATCAGTATACTTAATCAATAGTTATGTAATTAAAAATGGTTAGGTTTTAAAGACAAAAAGTGTAGTTTAGAAACATAGCATTAATTTACGTAATATAATATAATATAATATAATATAATATAATATAATATATTGTTGCTCTGTGATTAATCGTAAGACTGTCTACGCCAGCACAGTAAACTTAATATTTTTTTCTTCCCCTTCCAAATTATTTGTAGTTAGTGAAAAAGAATGTGCTTTCTTATTCTTTAAACCCAGATGATTACTTTTTAGTTCAGACAAGTCCAAAGCAAAAGAACACTCTCCCTGCAGCTGCTGCAGAAATGACCACCGTTGGACCAGCACAGCCGGTTTTCCGGGACGGGTCCAGATGGGGAGAGAGTCCCTGTTTGCTGTAATGGACAAGGATTTTCTTTAAAGCGAATACCTGTTTCTTGAATGATTGGCTGCTTCGCAGTGAAAGTTATTATATCTTCTCTCAAGAAACAGTGTGTTTTAGATGCTGTATCATAACCCGTTCTTCTCCAGTGTGTTAGAGGAACCAGGCCTGATACGAATATTGAGACTGTTGGCAGGAAAGTGAGAGCCCATGACTGCTGTGAGCTATTTTTAAAGCTTCAGTTGCATGGCCATTATGTCTCAAATACTGTATGATTATCCCTAATTAGTGAGATCTTCAGCAAATTTGAAATCCATATGTGGTCTAAAATCCACAGCACTTATATTAAGACATTGTTAAACAAAACAAATGACACTTCAAATTAATACAAAATTAACGTGAATCAAGTATTTCTAAGATGAATTAAGTCCACATTTCTAGGACTACCGTAATGAGTATTAATCTTGCTATCAGTGGATTGGTAGCAAAGTAGGGTCACGGAAAGTTTATACAGTCGTTACAGGAAGGGGGGAGGGCAGTGTTTTCGGAGAGCAGACGTTATCAGGAGGATTGATTTACAAGGTAAGTATTACCCAGCCCACCACATAGACAAGACAGCCGACACTTAAGTGCCTCCCTCCACCCCCCCCCCCACTCCGCCACCATTTATTTAAGAATTCTAGTGATCCTCAAAGTGGTGATCAAATAAGGTATCATGCCTTTCCATGTTGTCACTCTGAAAGTAATTAGGGAATTTACTAAACATTTCTAGATTTCTTTTGGTAAACTGTTACAAATCCATCTTCCATGATTTTATCTTCACCTATAAGAGACTGAGTTCCTGATCTCTCAGATCTCAGTGATGCTAATTAACCCTCCTGTGTCCCAGTCAGGCCAACTCCACTGTGTTGTGCCTGCATTATCTTAATCCTCACCAAAGCCATATGAGACAGGGATTAGTACCCCATTTTACAGATGAGGAAACTGAGGCCTAGAGTAACTTGCCCAGGATTACAAACTCTGGGAGTTATGCCTAGAGTCTTTCTGATCCCAAAGTCTTAACTGCCATGTGGCACCGCTTCTAAATGCAATCACTGCCGGAGATTTTCTTTACTACATCATCTCGCAAGACAGGCAGTATGATCCTCATTGGCATCAGGGTGATCCAAGATGGAACCAGAAAATGAATCCAAGTCTGACCCAGAGCCCATGCTCTTTCCACTTGGCCACTCTGCCTTTCATCTCCTGCAGTGGGGATGCCTCTCCTGTTGGTAGCAGACATTTTCCTATGAAATCACAGCGTCTGCTAGAGCACTGTGACAAGAGAATACGTGGGGCCCTCCACCTCCTCACAGGACCATCCCCACTTAAACAGAACTCTGAAAACTTTCCCTGACTGCCTGCAATCAGAGTTAGCTGTTATTTCTGGTGGCCTGTCCTGTTGGTCACCCTGTGGTCCTGCAGATGCTGCTGCTGAGCTGGATCTGGTTGTGGAGTTGCAGCGCCCGCCTGTGCTCCTGCAGCTGTTTGGAAATCCCCCACCGCTCCCGCAGTCCTGAACCGCCTGGGGGCGGGTGGCTGTTCGCTCCATTGATTCCTTCCTTCATAGCTGTGGGTGGCAGCTTGGAAAACATTCAGCTGTTTACAATTCGGCTTATGTACACTTTAGCTGGGGATCGTGGGTGAGTCAGAAGGGCTGCTCCCTTTGCCCGTGTCCTGAGAGACGGCATGAAAGTCAGCTGTATGGTAATGGTTGCCAGTGTGGAGGAGGAGCCCTCCCCGAACAGATGCCTTAACCAGAGTTGCTCAGCCAGATGCTTAAGATCCAAGAAGCAGGTCTGCTCTCCAATCCTCTTAACCCAGATTCAACAAGGCCATTTTGCAGTGACACTGAGGGCAGGTCCAGGGCCACCTCCCTTTCATAGTGCTGGCCAGCTCCACGACTCAAAAGCTCCGCCCTTTGCTCAGTGAAGTGCCCCAGAGGGAGCCTCCTATCCCAGCCGTTACCTCCCCTCTCGGAGAGGCACTCAGATCAGGCTGCTGCTGTTTGCAGAGCTGGAGGAGCAGGACGGTGATGGCATCTGTGTGCGTGGGGAGCTTGCTGTGTGTCCTCAAGGCAAGGACGGCTTCCTTGGCTGACAGCAGAACTGAAAAAGTCACAAACATTTGGCCTTGTCTCCCCCTGCCTTCTGGCACTCAGGGCACCCCTGAGGGTGGGAAGGGGCCTGCAGTTTTCCTGCCACTAAGAGCTCCTTTTCTGTGTTTTAGGAGATAACTGCCTTCCGAATAAAGTGCATCTACTCTTGCCTTGTTTCTAAAATGCAGGTGAATTGTGCACACTTTTCCTCATCTGGAAAATTAAGATGTTATACTGAGGCCCTTCTAACTCTCATCATTGGGGATCCAGCACCCAGGGTCCAAAATGATTACTCTCCACTCCTCCCACTAAACCTTGTCTCTAAACTGAGAAGAAAGCTGTCAGCTTTTCTAAGTGATTCACAGTAAGGTGCAAGTGACCGCAGGTGTAATTTGCATTTTAAAGAAGCTTGTTAACCAAATCCATCTCTTTAATTGATAGACTCTGTCAGGATCCCAGGATAGAGCCCCCACCACCCCTCCCTCCCTCCCTGCTTTCTCCCTCTTCTCCCTCCTCCTGCTCCCCACCTTTCACTAGTACTGGCGCCACTTCATTTTCCTACCCTCCCCCTAGGGGATGGGGGTGGGTATGGGGGAGAAATGCCAACCAACTGGTGCTTGTGAAATAGCCTGCCTCCCTCACTTTCAGAATGGGGTCAGTTTCTTTAGCGGCCCTGATATAACAGCTCCTAAAGGGCGGCCCACAGACCTCTCCATAGAGACTGTGCCCCCTGCCCTGAGCTTCCTGAGCTTCCTGAGCTTCCTGCGCTGGGGTTCTGCCCACTGCCCAGCCGGTACAGTCTGCATCAGCTGCTCTCCACCTCCTGGGTGTGGTTTCCCTGGGAGTCACTTTGCTCAGGCTCTCCCTCGAGCAAGCAGTCCTTTTGGGGTCCTGCTACCCCCGACCCTGGGTGTGTGTCTGGCCTGCTGAGCTGAGGCACTGTGCGCAGGGCTTCAGAGCCAGGGAGGGGCCTGGAGGGAACACTCTGTGTGGCGCAGGCAGCCTCGCTTTCCCATTTACCCAGCAGAATTTGCTTGCAGGCACACGGCCCACGTTACCGCCTACTCTGCTTCCTTAAATTCTCTAAGTCCATTAGCTCTGCCTTACTCCTGCTACAGCCAAGCAAGGGTAGTTAGAAGTCTCGTAAGTTAAAATACCGACTCTCCTCAGGTCTAGAGAAAGTAGGAATAAGCGTCAGCCATGCTGAGGGGGTGGAAGGAGAAGTTCCGCTTGGCCCCCATTTCCTCTGAAGTCAGGTCTTCAAGACAAATAGAATGAACAGCCAGGCCATCTGGCCATTCATTCAGTACTAGTAAATACTGGTACTAAATGTTTTCCAGAGTAACTGGTGATTTTTGTCTTACTGTGCCTGTGAAAAACATCGGAACTGGTTCTGAAGCGGTCCAGGTTTTGCATAGCTGGGGCCAGCATGAGCTCTGTCTTCCCAGGACAGGAGAGCTCAGCCTCCCTGGACACCGGCCTGTAGGTCCTGAGGGCCTGGCCATGTTTATAGGCATCTCCCGGCCTCAGCCCCTAGAGGTCATCCTTTCCAAGTGCCTGGAGTTGGCGTAAATGTTTCCCTGCCTCAACAGGAAGAAATGGGCCAGGGAATCTCTCTGGCTCTTCTTTGTAGCTGTGTGCCCAGAAATGCCACTCTCACAGGCAGGCAGCATCCGAGCCGCTCTCCAGTCATTACAGCCTCAGAAAGCAATCAAATCTCAGCCGCTGGCAAGTTGCTTGTTTTGAGACCAGGGAGACCTGAACGCTTTACCGCAGCAGAACAGACCGAGACCATGGGTTCCACACATTCCAGCTTAACAGACATTACGAATCTGTCATGTATTGAATGCTGGGTTAGCCCTTGAATTGTAGACGTGGTGAAGACACAGCCCCCTGCCTGAAGATACCTGCTCTGCTAGTGATGGGGACCCACTCCAAAGCACACCAGTTCGCAACAGGGCTGTGGTGCCGTTTTATCGTGCCCCACAAGAGCAGTTTCTGCCAGAGCCTCTGAGTGAGACCAGAACTGAGAAGCAACCTAGAGGATGAGACATATATTATGTAATGACTCCCCCAGAACATACTGTTCTCTTCATTCTGGTCCGAATACTTGGCACTTTGTGGTCAGCTTCAATTATAAGGCTAGATTCTACCTTCCCCCAGCACCACCATCACTGAAGCCTGGCTTTACTGCCTCCCTGCTGTCTCGAACGCATGGTATCCTGGCCTTCACCTTCCAGATTTCAAGTGCCTAACTCTGTATAAAGGTATTTGAGACCCCTGGGAATCCCAGGCACCCCTTTTAGCCTAGGACTGGTCAAGAGAATTGAGAAAGGAAGAATCCCAAAAGAAAGGGTATTGCTTTGTCTGCTTTATCTGGCCTCCAGGCCAGCAGGGCAGGTTTCTGCAAGTTCCCCTATTAAGTGCTTTCCTCCAACCCGGCCGCAGAGCAGTCTGGGAGCACAGGGAAAGAGATTAAATTAATCGCAGTGTGCTGAGCCTGGCGGGGTGAGATTGTGTTTGGTCATTCCAGAAATAGCCCAAACGCCTTTGTTACTAAAGTAGATGATGAGGCATTTGCTACTAGATGAATGTGAAACACAGTATTTGAAAATCTTTGTACAGTCATAAAACACTCTCTTGGGTCCCTTGGGCCCAGTCTCCCCAATAACCAGCTCCAGTCATGATGGAGTAACAGTTCCAAACGTTAGGGTGAAGGCGTGTATCCACTCGTTGACTCTGGCCTGAGCTGGTGAACAATCTGTTCACTGCCATGTTTGGCTTGTGGGAAGAATCTGACCTCAAAGGTGGTCTCCCACCTGACAGTGTACGTTAGCAGGCACCCATCTGAGAGACAGGAGGGAAGGGATGAAGGGGGCAGGAGAGGAGGCGAGCAGGGACAGGGATCCTGTGAAAGGAGATGAGGGATCAGAGGCTGTTCAGTGATGAGCATCAGTGCAAAGAGCAGGAAGTGGGAGTGATCCCAGAATTCAGGGAAGAAGGGATTAATTCCATAAAGGAATTACAAACTATAACAAGGAATCACTCATTCCCCTCCCCCTGTTTACAAAAACAAAAGTCTTACCAGCCTGACCTCTTAGACAAACACATTTGATTATTACGTTAGCACTGACTGGGTAGACTTTAAAAGATACAGGCACAGAAGACCTCAGATGATGATGAACTTGAGTCCTTTTCATATAAGAAACAGCTGAAAGAGCAGAGGGAGTTTGGCCTGGTGGGGAGAGAGATTCTGGGGACATGAGTGACATTCTTCGAGACACCCTGAGCCTTTCCTAGTGTGCTAGCTCCGCGCCGCTATTCACTATCCCATTTACACTACCCCGCAGCGATACTGTCAGGTAAGTAGTATTGTCTTTATTTTACAGCTGGTGCAACTGAGGCTCAGAGAACAATGAGGGTTTGCCACTAATTCACTTCAGTGATAGAGACCAGACTCTGAGATAGGTGTAAGCTTGTGTTTTTGCCGGTTGCATAAAACAAATGTGACTAGCCTTGTTCTGCATGGTGTTAAGGAACAGAGCCAGGGTGAGTGGGCAGAAATTAATGGAAGATAGATTTGGGGCTCATTATAAGGAAGAACTTTTTCACTGAACTACCCAAGGTGGGAACAAACTACTTCAGAGGTAGTGAGTTCCTTTGTCGCAAGAGGTAAGCAAATGCCAGAAAACCACTGGGTGCAGGTATTACAGAGCAGGTTCAAGCATTGGTAAGGAGTTGGACCAGACTTTATAAACTATGATTTGTAGTTCATTAGAGTAACCAGGGAATATTTTACTATGCTCTAATTAGAAAGAAATAGCCATTATCTAAAAATAAAATTTTAACTTGCATGGTAAGCTTTCGATTTAACATTTATTCATTACTTTAAAGAAACTATTTAATTTGAATTTTTAAAATATCTTCAAAGCAGAGAAAATGTAATTATGTCGATGCAGACTTACATATTTAAAACTCAAAGGCAGAAAAGATAACTTGATTGATTATGCAATTAACCCCGTCCACCTAGTTACTCACAGTTTGTTAAGGAAAGATTTTTTTCAGTTCCCAAACACCCTTACAATTTAGAAAGATTCCAAAAGAGGAAAAATTTTCTATCTTTACAAAAAAGCCAAAGCTATAAATAAGGGGTTTTTCCAACTCATTGGTGTGATTGTCAGCACCAAGAATAATTGTTTAAGTCTCATCAGTTCCATCCATTGGCTGACTCCTGGCTGTTGTGAAGCCGACATAGTTGGGGCGTGGAGGCCTGCACACGGAAGGCAGGTGCCGTAGCCCCTGCTCCTGTTCATCACAAAAGCTTTCTCTGACTCACGGCGCATTAGTGCTGCTGGGCAAGAAAAGGAACCCGCAACAAACCTTTCCTAAAATGAGTTTATATTGTTATTTCTCCAGGCTGTGTAATTAGACACCATGTATTCCTGTGGTGGGATTTTGGATCTTTAACCTTAAATAAGAGCATCTTCATATAAAGTTTTGTGCAAAAATTATTTAGCTAATAAATACACTGAAATCATTTTTAAAGTGTGTAACAGACACAAACACACACTGGGTTACACCCGATATTAATAGCTGTTGCAATAAAGAAATGGCTTTTTCTCTCCGCCTGCCCCTTCTTTTAGGAAGTTCCAAGTTAAAGCAACCTCAGCTCACTGGGCAGCAGTGGTGGTAGAGAATGGCCCTGAGCAGCAGGGGAAGGGTGTCAGAAGTGAGGTGACAAAGTCTTGCACCTCTGAAACAACAACTGAGGGACAGCTCCTAAGATGTGCTGTTGGAAGTGGAGAAGAGGAGACTCATTGTGGTGTGGTTCTGCACAGACGCCGTCACACTTTGCAGGGTACCGTTAGGTCTGTCAGAGAAAGCCTAATGGTCCATGGAGAAGGAGAACTTGGGAAAGGTGGTCCACGGAGGCGAGAGGGAAGGAGTCTGGTTGGTTGAGCACCAGATTGGATATGGAGCTGAGAACAGGGCAAGAGGCTTGACTGAGGTGAGCACAGGACCAGCAGAAACGGCAAATAAAGCCACAGCTCTGCCTAGCAGCCTCCTTGGTGGAGAATGGAATGCATGTGTATCTTAATCCAGTGACCCCAAATAAGCATTCTCTGAACAGGCAGATCTGCGTTGCTGTATTGACTCAGAGCTCAGCCCACCCCCGCCACAATTCCTTTTGCATCAATTTCTAAGACTTAGTTCTTTGACGTTTCACAGGACACTTTAAATCTAATCCTTTTCCAAGGAACCTAATAGAAGTTTCACTTAACCTCTCTCCCCCAAACTCCATTATCACTCCTAGCTCTCTTCCTGGTTCAGCCTTTCACCCTGGTTTCAGATATCAGCTTGAATACATTTTCTCCTTGAACTGAATGTTACTTTAATTGTCCATATCAATATTGACCAAGTTCTTAACACAGTTGGGAAATTTAATAAACAGGGCTAGCTGATTAGATTAGTTGCACTATACAGCTAATTTGAGTCACACCTGGTGGTGTGTCCCTTGATGCTGCATCCCTGTTAAAAAGGTAGTTGAGGGCGGGGACTGCTAGGCTTGCATTGTCATTTGGCTCCACGGAAAATGCCAGGTGCGTGCTGAGCCCCTGCTTTCCTGGACTGGGCCTGGTTCTGACCTCCCCTGCTTGTGTTTCCCTACTTTCCTTGTACAGAGACAGGGCAGGGCATTGTTCATGCACTGACCGACCTCAGCAGCCCCGGCATGACCTCAGGGAACGGAAATCCTGCCTCCAGCATCGCCGGCACTGCCCCCCAGAATGGTGAGAATAAACCACCACAGGCCATTGTGAAACCCCAAATCCTGACGCATGTTATCGAAGGGTTTGTGATCCAGGAGGGGGCGGAGCCTTTCCCGGTACGGACTACTTCTTTTCCCCTCTTTTTTCTTTCTTTTCTTTCTTTCTTTTTTTTTTAAAGTATATTTTGGATGTGTATTAGAATATTTTACATTTCCATGTAAAATTTCCAAAAATGTGAAAAAGTTGTTCTTTCCCTGCTAATTTTCCCCCAAAGGAATGTTAGAGCTATTTTCTTCCTAGGATTATCTTCCTAAGGTCCACAAGGGGTCGGTGATTAGGAATAATTGGCAAAACCCCTTGTTTAAAAGTTTCCACACAGACTCAGCTGTGTCCTGCCTGGTGACATCTGACCCCCACCTTGGCTAGAAGGGAGTTCACCTTCTGGTGTTTGGTGGACTTTGGGAATGAGACCCTGTTCAGTTTTGAATACCAAAACCTCTGAATGGCAGAATTTTGGCCAGTTGGAGAATAAGAGAAGAGAATTCTTAAGATATACCTGAAATGAAGAGAATAGGGCTGTAGCCTGGGGACGGAGCCTTGAAAGGGGAGTGAATGAGAGTGAGGGGCACTTCAGAAAGGGCACAATCAAGTGTCTCCAACTAAAGCATAACACCAAAGGGAAATATAAAAGAACCAAGAAAAACGGCTTATTAGAACAAAGCGGCCAGAGCTGACTCTGCTCCTGTGGACTGATGAGGACAGGTGGTGCTGCTCTGTGGGTGGGAGGAGCCTGGAGCCAGGTGCACAGAGGCCCTCTTGTGATAGAATCATCTGACTGTTGGAGACATATGATCCTCATGGGGTGCCATCTGCCTTTAGCCCATTCTTCAGAGCCATGAGTAATTTAAATAGTCAGCAGAAGACTCTTGAGCTTGATTAACTGAGTTGGGTGACCTGCCCTTCGAAAATGCCAAAAGACACACAGGTTCTTGTCCTCTTTCCCTCTGGAGGGCGTGCAAGGCCTGGGGCAAAGAAATCCCCCCGGAGCCCCTGAGCTGTGAGTCGCTCTAGGCCTGTCCCATCCCTTCCCTCATTAGGCTAGGTCCTCCCCTTGGCCTCCTGGAGAAACACCAGAAACCCACTGACCTCTCAGTGTAGATGTAGAAGCAGTAACACCCTGAGTCGCTCCAGTGATCCAGCCACGGAGCTGCCCGAGCAGAGGCAACGAGGGGCAGGCACGACTTGGCCAGTCTGGGATCCTTGCACCTACAGACGGCGTTTGCTCTGTAGCCCAGAGTCCATTTTTTCCTCCTCTCTTCCATGGCTGCGTGCAGCTCTGGCTTGTGTAGGGCTGTGGTAAGGCAGAGAACAGTAAGAAATCTAAAAATTGGTTGCTGAGTCACCCTGCCTCATCAGTACTCACGCACGCAGCCTTGGCTGTGCTCCCACCCGGTGACTGTAGAGCCCTGGGTCTGGGAGCCTGCGCTCAGCCTTCATCTCTGCCCCGAGACACTTGGAAGAGTAGATATCTTCCCAGCCTCCTGAGCCATCCATTGGTCCTGGGTTGAAGCCATCCTGTACTTTGGTGTCCACTGGTGTCTTGCCTCATGAGCTAAGAGCAAAATGGGCCTTGAGCAGGGTGTAGTTGGGCGATGATGTCGGGTTGGCATGCTTTTATATATGTGAATTTGATGAGGCTGGATAGCAAGGAAGCATCACCCCCCTAACCCTCGTGGCCTCCATGTCACCATGTCCTCTAGGTGGGACGCTCGTCCCTGCTGGTGGGGAATCTGAAGAAGAAGTATGCACAGGGGTTCTTGCCTGAGAAACTTCCACAGCAGGATCATACCACCACCACTGACTCCGAGATGGAGGAGCCCTATCTGCAAGGTAAGCATCTCAGACCCTGAACGCTAAGGCCTTCTGGTTTGGCCAGACAGGACGTAGGTGAGTCAGCAAAGGCAGGCCGTGCACACTTTCTTTCTTGGTGTCCATGGAGGAACCCTGAGCCAGGGAGCGTGTAAACATGTTGGCTTACTAAACATTTCCCCCAGTGCCCTCCCAGCCCCTTTCCCTAGGCAACAGGGATAGGAGAAGTCCCTGCCCTTGGGGAACTGTGTGTCCCCTGCCTCTCCTGCAGCCAACCACAAGGCCCCAAGAGCAGCTTTTCCTGTGTGAGTCCCTGGCAAGTCATAGGGCTGTAGGAGCAGCGCCAGGCCAGTTGCGCCCTTCCTTCACTGCCTCAGCAGCCCGCGCTCCGGATGCGCCAGCTCTAAGGCTCAGTGGTGGCCAGGTGAGAACTGCACTCGCCACATGAGCCACTGACTAAATGGAAGGAGGGGCCTGCGTAGGTTACAGTACTCCTGGTTCTGTTATCCAGGTCAGCAGCCAGTTAGATCGAGGTGGAGTAGAATTCCAGACCCGCTGTGGCAGCATCCAGCACATCCCCTCCGAGCCTCCTCCTCTCTCCCAGGAGGAGGGATGCTGACACACCTTCATTTGTAGGTGCCTCAGGCTCATAGCACTTCAAAAAAAAGAAACATGCCCTGGCTGGTGTAGCTCAGTCAGAGCATCATCCCGTGAACCAAATGGTGGCGAGTTTGATTCCTGGTTGGGCTGCGTACAAGGTGGCAACCAATCAATCTGTGTGTGTGTGTGTGTCCCTCTCCGCAGCCTCTCCCTCTAAAGGCAATTTTTTTTTTAAAGTCCTCAGGTGAGGATAAAAAATTTTTTTGTTTAAAAAGGGAAAGAAAAAAATGTCAGTGTCCCAGAGGCATCATCAGACACCTTTGGGTACTTTCCAGGGAGGGAAGCAGTCGTTCCAGAAACAGTGACGAAGGAGGTTGGGCATTTCCCGAGCTAGACTGCTGCGGTGTGTCACAGCTCTGGGGACATGAGGAGGAGGCAGAACAGCAGGGGGGCCCCTGTGATGGGGTGTTGACAGTCCTGTGGGGACTGCTCACTCTCCACATTTTGTACTTCTCAGAATCCAAAGAGGAGGGGACTCCCCTCAAACTCAAGTGTGAGCTCTGTGGCCGGGTGGATTTTGCCTACAAGTTCAAGCGTTCCAAGCGCTTCTGTTCCATGGCTTGTGCAAAAAGGTGAGTGGCCTCAGCCCCCCACACCTCAGTGCTGTGCCCAGCCCCTTCCCTTTCCTCGGGATTGCACCTTTGTACCCTGCTCCTGCGTCCCACCTCCCTTCAGCAATAGTCCACCCTGGGAGGCCCTGGCTGTGGCTTATCCAGCTCTCTGTGTCCTTGACCTGCCTGGAAGCAGCATCATGTCACTAATTCGCCAAAGAACTCCCAGAGCAGATCAGAGAGACAGCAGCACAGAATTGAGGAAAGGAGGCAGTGCTTCAGCTTGGCTGGCCCTCCTGGGTCCCCGTGGCACCCAGCCTCTTTTCTGCCCACGCCGTAGGGTACACCTTCCACCAGCAGCTTTGCCCAGAGCACTGCACTGGCGACAGCAGTTCCCTTCATGAGCCTTCGCCCAACTCACAAGGCTAACGGTCACGGTAAAAACCAGCACAAAGTACTGAGCGCCGGCTGTGTGTCATGTGTGCGGCCGTCGGTGTACATTATGTCATCTAACCTTCCCAACAACTCTGAGGCAGGGATCCCTGCTGTGGTCTTTATGACCATCTGGGAACCGAGGCACAGGGGATAAGTAATTGCGCCTGGAGTCACAGAGCTGGGGATGTAGACTCATCTGACCTTGAAGCCCTGAGCCCCCCGGAGGCAAGAAATCTGTAGGCCCCCCCACCCCACCCCCGTACCTGTGCTCTGAGGGTCAACCAGAGTAAGGCTGTCCTCTGCCCCCTCCCCTCAGGCAGTGCTGGAGGTCACGAGGGCACCTTTGTGTAGCTCTGCCAAGCTGCTCTCCAGCAGGACCATGGACAGTAGTGTCTCGGCCCAGGTAGTATTTGTAGTAGGATGCGTCTGCAGTGAGTTCTCCCCGTGATCCAAGTTGTTGTGTCAGGTGAGGGATTCAGGGTTAGAGTGGATGCACGGAGCCCGGTTTTGCCAGACAGCTGGTGTGGCTGCTCCTCCTCTGCCCGAGGCCCATACACTCTACAACGGCTCTGACTTCTTTTGTTCCCCTGACTCTGGCAGATACAATGTGGGGTGCACCAAACGAGTGGGGCTTTTCCACTCAGACCGGAGCAAGCTGCAGAAGGCAGGGACCACGACCCACAACCGCCGCCGGGCCAGCAAAGCCAGTCTGCCAACACTTACAAAGGACACCAAGAAGCAGGTGAGAGGGCTGGCGGAGCCTGAAGCTTCACCCTCACAAGGCCCCACAAACTCCCCTTCTTCCCATGACCTGAGACACCCGCCTTCCTTGTCCCCTGCTGGCATCAGCATGCTCTGTCATTTCCTGTTTCTCGCAGTCTGTCAGGTCCAGCCCTCCCCATGTCCCTTCATTTAGGCCCACGGATGCTTACGAGGTAACTTAGTGCTCTTGCCCCACTGTTACCCCTCCCCTTCCAGTTTGCCTCCGTCCGTGACTTCTGGGGCCGTGGAAGTAGGATCTCCCCTGCCTGGCTATTCCGGTTACCTCCTCTCCTACACAGAGGGCTAGGGGAGAAGGCAGCCTCTGCTCTACCCTGTTCCCCCGTACCGTGTTGCCTCTTTGCACTTTGAGAGCACTGAGTTCTTGAAGGTCTCCACCAGGAATGTGGGTATTTATTCATTAAATATTTTTTAGCGCCGGCCCCATGCCAGGGGCCAGGAGCTCGGTTAGGTGCTAAGGCTCTAGGGGCCCTGGAGGAGCGCACAGCTGCTCCAGAACTTTAAGTGTATATTGCTTCTTGTTATTACTTGGTCATAAACTTCCTTAAGAATCTGATGAGAGCTATGTCCAAAATGTACATACGTGAGAAATTTCGCATGCTGTTCGCGGTGGCTCACCAACTGCCCCCTGAGGCCCACAGAGCCTGGGTTAAAACCCCACAGCTGGGGGGCACAGGTGCACAGTCAGACGATGGCCCTGAAGTGTGGTGTGTGCTCCAGCACTGGCAGGGGCTGGCTCTGCTCTGGCTCAGAGGGGACAGGAGAGGCTTTTTGGATTCAAAGACAGGTACTAGTGTAGACTAAGTGGAGAAGGGAAAACGCGCCTGCCTTTGTCCATCTCTGTGCTGGAGACGTGTATTCCCCCATCCTGAAGAACACCTCCTCTCTGCTCCCAGCCCACAGGCGCCGTGCCCCTTTCAGTTACTGCTGCCTTGCAGCTCACGCACAGCCAGGAAGACTCCAGCCGCTGCTCGGATAACTCAAGCTACGAGGAACCCCTGTCACCCATCTCAGCCAGCTCATCCACCTCCCGCCGGCGACAAGGCCAGCGGGACCTGGAGCTCCCTGACATGCATATGCGGGACCTGGTGGGCATGGGACACCACTTCCTGCCCAGCGAGCCCACCAAGTGGAATGTAGAAGATGTCTACGAATTCATCCGCTCTCTGCCAGGTAAGGTCCTGGGAAGCCCCATGCCTGCCTGGAACAGCAAGGGGTGAGAAGAAGTGGGAGATCCCACCTTCCCCCGCTGGGAAAGATTAGGCAGTTCAGTTAACGACGCAGGTTCAGGAACGGGGGTGCGGAGAGGAATAAGATGAGGTTCTGCCTGTAAGAGCTCACATTCTAGCACAGAACAAACTGTAAATAACATTTTATAACTACACTTCAGGATATTTACTGGCATGGTAAGTGGCGTGTGCGAAATGCAGGGGTGATGATGTGATTAACCAGGTGTCTCCTGCAGCGGGTTAGGAGGGCAGTCGAGTGGGAGTGTAGGGAATCTGTCAAGAACGTCAGTAATGAGGAAATTGGAACTGAGAGTGGACAAGGAGGCCCCTGACAAGTGAAGTGACCACATCGGGGAGCAGTGTGAGGCGTGCGGCCATGCAAGCACACAGTGCAGCTGGGAACACCACGTGCCCACGTGGCGGAGGGCCAGGGGCTCGAGGCCAGGCTCCAGGACCTGCAGGCAGACCTCGCGTCATTCACAGGTGCTTTAGTGGGACTCCAAAGCGCTCTACTGTTTTTTCTGCCACTGGCCAGGCCAGGTATTTGATGGCAGCCACAAGCCTGTCACTCAGAGACGGGAGTGGGGTATAGTGGTGACGAGCAGAGACTTCTGAGTCAGGCAGCTCAGCCGAATCCTGGCTCTGCCAGTTAGTCCAGTGCATTAGTTATCTATTGCTGCACCCCCAAATTTGTTATCACACGGTTACCGTGGGTAACTATAAGGGATTCATGAGTGGCATAGCTGAGCAGTTCTGCCACAGGGTCCCTTACGAGATTCTGATTAACATGTTGGCCAAGGCTAGGGTCATCTAAAGGCTTGACTGGGGCTTGGGACTCTCTTGCACAGCGGCTCACTCACACGATTCTCAGCCAGGGCACAGCTGTCGGCGAGAGGCCCCTGGGGCTGTCATGCTTGGACCATCTCAGGCCACGGCAGCTGGTGTTCGCCACAGGTGTTGGTCCAGGAGAGCAGGCTGGGATCCACTGTGTCCTTTGGGAGCTAGGCTCAGCTATCGAGTGCTGACTGTCACTTCCACGGCATCTTACTGGTCGCCCAGGTCAACCCCAGGCACTTTGTGAGGGAACTCACGAGGACATGGAAGGGAAGCAAGGATTACTGGGAGCTGCTTGGAGGCTGCTTATGTAGTCCACCTCTGGCCCCGCTGATTCAGGCCCCGGCCTCGTGCAGACATGCTCTCAGCCCCACCAGCTCAAGTCTCGTCCTGTCGCAGCAGCCGTTGGAAATCCAGATCCCATCTTCCAACTCGGGTCCAGGCACAGGGAGCCTCCTGGGGTCTGATCCCTCGAGTACACGATTCCTCAATTTGAAGACCTGAGAACGGCTGTCAGGTCACCCTCTTCCCTCCATCAGTTCCAGGGTATGGTGGGTGGGACAGAGAGAGGATTACCGCTGTGGACGTGCCTGTTCTAAAGGGGAAGCCACAGGGAGGACACAGCAGCCACCTAGCCACAGCATTTCTGAAACCCGGCAGGGCGTGCGGTGGCCTTTCCTTGGTTAGGACTCAGCCTGGAAGTGGCTGTAACTCCTGGTTCCAGCCCCTGGGTCGTTCTTCCTGTCCTGTGAAAGCTAACCTGAGTTTACAGTGGAGCAGTGTTCACAGCCTGCTTCCTGCTGCTTTTCAGGTCGTGTTACCTCTGACCCCTTCAGTTTAAGCAAGCAGCACTTCTGGCAGTACAATTCTCTTAAAACCTTCGTGGGCTTCCCATGTATCTTGTTGGGGGCTCACTTCATTAGACTGAACCAGTCCTCACAAATGTCTTCGAGAGCAACCTTTCCACTGGGCTTCTGCAGCTGCGGGACAGTGCCCGACACAGTCAGAGGAGCCCTGCTGCTGGACGGAGAGGACCTGTGGGCGCGTCCCCAGAACTCCTAGTGCGCCTTCTGGTCAAACGGTGCCCCGAGGCAGCACCTTCCTGGGGTCCGAACAGGAGATTTGAGTTGCACCCTCAGTTGCCTCTGTGGGCTGTGTTTTCATGACCATGCCCAGGATTTGACCCTTGCCTAGAGACCATTTCTCAATGTGAGCATCATTGGCCATCTGGAGAGGCTAGGGACTCTCCAGCAAGCCCTGGCTCTTCTGTGTTTGGCATTTTTCCTGTACTTCACCTCTCCCCTCTCCTTTTGTTGGAAGCAGCAGTAAGAAGCCAGGCAGCGCGGTCCACGTGCTATCTGAAAGCGTTAGCTGGAGCACTCAAGTCAGTAGGTACGTGAAGCTTACACGTTACCTCCAGCAATAGGATGCCAAGTTTCTCCAAGGCCATCAGAGAGAGCACCTTAGGCACGCACTCACACTCTCCTCGCAGGCCTTCCAGCTCCCATCCAGGGGCGCTCCCAAGGCCACACCCACACTTTCAGGGTTTCATTATGGCTGCAGCCCAGTTCTAGGTACCAAAATCTGCATCAGTGATCTTTATTGTGAAACAAGTCACCCCACAACTTAGTGACTTAAAACAGTAGCTATCTCAAGGTTCCTGTGGGTCAGGAGCGTGGAGTGGCTTAGCAGGACAGTTCTGGGTGGGGCCTCTCATGAGATCCCAGTGAAGGTGTCAGCCGGAGCCTGGCTGAAGGTTCGGAACTGGAGCACTCACTCCTCGGTGCCTCGCTCACATGGCGTGGGGGCCGGCTGTGGGCAGGAGGCCTCAGCCCCTCTCCACGTGGGTCTCCCCGGAGCGCTGCTTGAGTGTCCTCACCATGCAGTAGCTGGCTTCCTCCAGAATAGAAGAGCAAGGTGGAAGCTGCTGTGCCCCTCCTGATCTAGCCCATAGTCACGTGCAGTCACCTCCAAAACACCTTACTGCTCCCAGGTCAGCCAGTTCGTGGAGGGGAGGGGGCTCTGAACAATTCCATGCGTGAATGAGGCGGCGGGGGTCTCTGGGGGCCGTCCCGCAGTCCCGCTGTGTTGGACAAGTCACTGAGCCACAAGTCACAAGGGGCGGTTGCGAGGGTTAAGCGAACCGATGTGCCTGCAGTGCAGTGACTGCCGAGAGTGCCCACTGGTAGCTCCAAATGACTTTGTCTTTGGTGGTGTCCTATCAGGCTGCCAGGAGATAGCCGAGGAGTTCCGTGCCCAGGAGATCGACGGCCAGGCTCTGCTGCTGCTCAAGGAAGACCACCTGATGAGCGCCATGAACATCAAACTGGGGCCCGCCCTCAAGATCTATGCTCGCATCAACATGCTCAAGGACTCCTAGGGCTGGCCAGGGCAGCCGGGGTTCCAGCCCAGGACGCCTCCTCCCAGCTGGACAGAGCCAGACTGACATTCCTAAGGGGCCCAGCACGGCCCGGTCAAGGGCAGGGGCTCTCCCTGTGGGGCGTGGCTGGTGAGGAGGTGTTGCCACCTCCCAATGGCTCTCAGGGGCCTTTCTTTCTGTGGGAGGGGCAGAGAGGTAGGTGGCACAGATGATGGGGCTTTATGCTTGTAAATAATGATAGCACTGGCTTCTTCCAAAGTCCCAATACTCTAGCCCCGCTCTCTTCCCCTCTCTGTCCCCCATTTTCCAGGGGGTATATGGTCAGGGCTCCCCAACCTGAGTTGGGTTACTTCCAAGGGCAGCCGTCAAGCCTGGATAGAGGCTTTGAAAGCCCTTGCCTTCCACTTGTCTCTCCAGGCCCGGCTCACCCTCCTGCTGCCAGCTTCTCCCCCTTCGGCTTGTTTCTGAAGCAGCCAGGTGTTCCCCCCAAACCCCCTGCAGGTGGAGAGAGAGAAGCTGGGCCCAGTTCGGCCATGCCTGCTGGCACAGACGCCTTAAACGCTGTGTGTGTGACTGTGTGACTGTGTGGGAGCCTGGACTGACAGACAGGCCCAGAGCCGCCCTCTGGCATCTCCAGGTGTTTTGTAGCAGCCACTTAGTGCTTTGTCCTGGACTCCACTCAGCCTCAGGATGGGGAATAGAAAAGAAGGGCCGCCACAGTGCAGAGAGGCGAGATCAGAAAGCGGCGAAGGTTAGCTGTTCCTTTCCAGACTGGTCACGATGTCTCTGAAGCCCCTTCCCCACACTGTGAAGTCCCCCTGACTGCCCTGCTGTGTCACAAACTACATTAAGGAAGCTGCCAGTGGGGGTGCTGGTTCAGGCTAAGCCTCCTGCCCGCCCGCCTGCCCACCCTGGGAGCCCCAGAGGTGAGGCCCAGAGAACCTCTGAGAGGAGAGACGATCTGGAGCTGGAGAGACTACGGACGTGAAGAAGGCAGCCTTTGGCCTCCCACTCCTACACTTGGCCCCTCGAACTTGTCAGCAGCAATTAGAGCTACCTGCCGAGGAGGCAGGGCAGGAAGGGCGAGGGCCTGCCTCTGACCTGACCTGCCTGTCCTCTGTAGGCTCCTGAGGGGAGAGTGGGCCTCTCCCCCGAAGAGGGTGGCCACCTTCCTCAGCTTGTTCTATTCCCCGCTCACACCCCAGGCAGGGTTGGAAATGAAGGACTTTTTTTAACCTTTTGTTTTTGTTTTTTAAAAATAAATCTGTAAAATCTGTTTCTTCTGTGCTTTTCTTTCCTGGGGATGCCTGTCCCTGCAGGTGAAGGTCCCACATGGCTCCTTCTCACCCAGCAGGAAAGGGCTGGGTCCCTGGCTTGGGGCAGCGTACCTTCTGCACTTCACTGGGGCCAGGTCACTCGAGGGCTCCCTTAGTCCCAGCTCTTACAGGAGCAGCCGTTCTACGTTCGTTCCTCACATGGGTGTCCCCTGGAGTGGAAGGCCCAGAGCCCCTTCAGCTCCAAGGCACCCTTCCCACCATTCCCACTGGGGAGAAAGACACTCTTGGGCCCGGGACATCTGGAACATCCAGGGCAGAGAACCCAGGCTCTTGCCCCTAGGAGACACCCTTGGTTGGTGCTGCCCGGTGTCCAGAATGGCCCCTGGAACGGCTTTGGTTCACTCAGCACTTTCTGAGCATTTTTGGATGCTGGAATAGCAAATTATTAGAAAAGGTAATGTCCCTGAAGAGGTAACGCTGAAGCCGCACCATGGAAGGGAAAGGGCGTTCTGGACCCGGGCAGCTCACGCAAAGGCAGCTGCAGGAAGCTGGGAGTGCAGACCAGCTGGAGGTGAGTGGGTGGGACAGGTGTGTGCGGCCAACGGTGGCTTCTGTTGACCGTGCCTCTGTGAACTGGGCCTTGTGCTAGAAACAAGGCCTGGGTGGGGAGTGAGATGCCGCTGTGCCTAACCGCACGGAGCTTAAAATCTCGCTGCGTCTACTGCAGGAGGGCAGCTTGGCCTCCTGCTCCTTGCCTTCTCTAGGGTTTTCCTTAAGACAGTGTTTCCACTTGTTTAAAACCCAGGTTTTAGGCCCAGGCCTCAACCCATTGAACCAGAGAATCTAAGAGCGGGGGTGGTGGCCCTGGGAGATCAAGCCCGAAGAAAGCCAATCCCCACATCTTGATAAGGCCTTTCCAGAAAGCCTGTTAAAATGTAACTAATACCTGGGAGGGGAGGAGAAACAAACTGCTTTATTGCAGTTCACAGATACTGTACTTTTTACAAATTAAAGGTTGGTGGTGACCTTGCCTCCAGCATTTTTCCAGCAGCATTTGCTCACTTGCAGTCTGTCTGCTCCTGGGGTGGGCGCTGTGGAAGTTGTTGATATGACAACAAAGGGTTTAGAATATGACATAAACTGAGTTGAAAGTTGTTCTGTGGGTTTCAAATGCTACCCAACGGCCCTACATGCTGGAGAGAAACTGTGAAGAGAAGAGTCGGCCGATGGGGCAGACTTTACTGTCTTATTTTAAGAAACTGCCACCCTGATCAGTTGGAAGCCGTCCACATCTGGCCAGACCCTCCACCAGCAGAAAGATCACGACTCGCTGAAGGCTCAGATGACAGCGTTTTTAGCAATATTTTCAAACTAAAGTATTACGCTATTTTAGACATAATGCTATTGCACACTCACTAGACTACAGTATAGTGTAAACATGACTTTTCTATACACTGGGAAACCAAAAAATGCACGTGACTTGCTTTTGTGAGTTACTGGCTTTACTGCGGGGGTCTGTCCCCAGACCCACCACCAAACCCGCTGTATCTCCCAGGTGTGCCTGCAGCTGACGACCCAGAGGGGTGGAGCCAGGACTGGAAAGTCTGGTTGTTCCAGGAGACAGGGAATGGCCAGCGGGTCGGGGGACCCACGGGGGACCCACACAGGCCCCGGAGCTGAAGATGAAGGTGGAGAGCATAAGGGACCTTGGGGTGGGGGGCAAGTGCAGAGGACACCCAGGTGCACTCTGGACCTCGGTTTTCCCCGTCTTGCGAGATGAGGAGAGCCAGGCCCCACCTGGGGTTGTGTTTATGTGGATGGTGGAGAAGGAGGGAACCGAGACCCCTAAAGGATGACACGGTACATTTGAGGAACTGACTTAAATGGATAAATACTGGCACTATTTCCTTACTGCGGGGGAAAGGCCTGACCTATCTAAGTTTGAAGGGTGCATCCATAAACATATATTTGCTCCTGTTTACACGTCACGAAGAATTTTTCAAGCCTTGTTTTGAGCATGATCCAGAGCTTAACGATGTTTCCAACCCTCGTATACATACTTCAATGTGTATAACTGAAACAAAAATTTCACAAAACAATGCCTACCTTTATGAACAATGTATTTTGGTATTTTCTTTTCAATTCTCTTCCTGTTCTTCCTTTCTAAATCTTGGTCACAATCCATGAAACTGATTGCATGGCCCTCGGATGGATGGCAACCTACGTCTAGAAAACCCTGCCCGGCGCCCACTTTCCAGACCGATGCCGTACCCCTCTCTCGTGCGGCTCTGACACTTGCCTGGGTGACTACGCCCTGTTTCCCTGATGCGGTGAAGGACTCCCCGGGGTGAACTGTCCAAGATCACAGTTAGAAGGCTGGCGCCCTGGGGCTCTGTCTGGAGCACCGTGTGGAACAGGGTTCCCTGGGTAGCCTGACTTGTAGGTCTTGCCCTGGCCAGACCAGAAGGAAAGAGGAGTCAGTGCAAAACGGCTCCGAGCCTCAGCCAATCAGAGCTGGCCTCACTCAGGTCCACTCTCTTCCAGGTGATTGGACCCAAGGGGCTTCCCAGCCCCCACCCCACCCTGGGGCCAGCTTTCTCCAGCAGGTGCCGCTCCTAAGCAAGTCCCACTAAAGGCAGGTCATCCCTGCTGGCTCCCGTGGGTGTGGTTCCAGGTGGCCTGTGACGGCTTTGTCCCAGTCACCAGGAACAGGCTGTTTCCCGGCTCTGAGCTGAGAGAGTTCTTGGAAGGCTGTCCCCACCAGCTTCTCGACATGGCTCTCAAGGACGGACTCAGGTGGGTGGAGGCACTGCCGGTGTGGTGGGGGCGCAGGGCGGGGTCGCCAAGGCGGTTCCGGGAGAAGGTGACCCTGAGAAGCAACATGGCCGAAGGGCAGGGATGGTGGGGGAAGATCTGGGAGACCATGCAGCCCGTGGGGTGCTGGGTAAATCGCCTTGTTCCTTCAGCTCTGAGCCCCTTGAGGAGCCAGAGAACGAAGACCTTGGGGCTTCATCCCCCACCGTAACTGAGAGGTCTCTATATTCCCCTGGGAGTGACTGTCCAGGATTGGAAATTTGTTCCCCTTTTAGAACTAATGACTGACCTTTAATCCCCTCTTGAAAGGAAGGAGGGAACAGGGCAAGGGGCGGAGGGGAGTCCTTCTGAAAATACCTGAGAAAAGAACGTGGAGGGATGGATCAGCAGGGGCCTTATGCACTAAGGGCTCCCAGGCAGGGGCATGGAGAGCGTGGCAGGAGCTGGCCAGTGCCCGCTGCAGGCTTGGGTCTCAAAGCCCTCCCCGGCCTGACAGTGTGAGCCCACTGGGGCCGGCTCCGCCTGGCTGTCCCGGTGGAGGCCCAGTGCCCAAGCTAAGCATCGGCTTGTCCTACCCTGGTTGGCAGGGTCCTGATGGCAGTGAGGGCAGAGAGAAGTCCACTCCACCCTTTTCCTACCTGGCAGCACAGACGGACTTCCCTCCCGGGCAGTCGTGCTTTTGGGAGGGAGCCGGGGAGGCCCTGGTGCGGCCAGCCCTCCAGGAGCCCAGCATGGAGCTGGACAGTGAGGGGAGAGAGAGGCTTTTGCAGGAGAGACACTGACTTGCAGAGGACATGCGGAGCCTTGGGAGGAGCCAAGCCTATGAGAGAATAATAACAGGACCCTTGGAAGACGAGCCCCACGGCTGAGCTGAGGCCAGGTCATCAGGAGCCCCAATGCCATGCTCTGGCTTGGGAGTTGGATCTACGTTCAACCCTTAGCTCCAACACTTAATGCCACATTTTGCCGTGTATAACTCGCACTGTTTTGCCCAAATTTTTGAAGGAAAAATAAGGATGCACATTACAAATGATATAATGATTACGTATCATGGGTATAATAATCCCATGTATAATGCACACAAAACTGTAGGTGCGCATTACACGGCAAAATACAGTAGCTGTGTGACCCTGAGCAACTGATTAACCTTTCTGAACCACAGTTCCCTCCTTCATAAGGTGGAGGTAACCACAGCACCTTCTGCAAGGGGTCGTGGTCACACTTCCACGAGACAGGGACGTATGAGGCAGGGACGTAAAACTCTTGGCCAAGAAAATGGAGTTTTAAGTGCAACGGAGAAACTTACAGAAACTTACAGTTTCTCCTTTCCTCAACTGAGAGAATGAAGACAAGGAACCCACTGGTTCCCTCATTACTTTACCGAACAAATAATTATTAATACCACCAACCAGGAGTCAGCCTGTAGATTTGGCACCGAGAACCCCAAGTCTAATAAAACAGAAAACACGTGGCCTAGCGGGCAGCCAGTCCCAGGGCAGTCTGGCGAGTGCTAGAGAAGAGGGCCACACGGGAGGGGCTCCGGGGAGAGCAGGTGTGGGCCGGGAAGGACAAGGGAGGCCAAAGCGGGCAGCTGGGTACTGGGGAATGATCGGGGGCTTGGTGGCGGCCAATAGGAAAAGAGCAATCTGGGCAAAGATGTGGAGGTGAGAGGCCACAAAGTCCAAGCGAGGAGAGGACGCTTCACAGGATGCAGACCGGGAGGACAGCTGCGGGAACCTATCTGGATGAGAAACGATGAGGCAGGAAGAGCTCGGTGGGGTGGACGGGGGGAGCTTGGGGCTCTACGGGGGAGACAAATGCAGTGGAGCTTGGTGACTGAATGACTAGAGGGGGAGGGCGAACGGGTCCCACTTGAGTAACGGGACCAGTAATGGAGAATGCAGAAGGAAGAAGAGATCAGGAGAAATGCAAAACGCAGTTTGAGAAGCCCTGAGTTTGAGGTGTCTGCGAGACACCCACAGCATTCCAGGACACACGACGCCTGAGTCCAGTGCTCGGCAAGGGGCTGCACCCGACACACAGACTTCGGAGTCACTGGTGGAGAGAAGCCAAGGGGTGAGAAGGGGCGCCCAGAGAATCCTAGCTGAGTTCCAACAACGAGAAGGGCAGGAGCCAGACACAGGGAGCTCCGCAGCCCAGGCCCCAGGTTTCCTTCTAAGAGCAGTGAGAAGTCCCTGGAGAGCGGAGTGTTGTGGGGCAAGAGCAGAAGCAGGGAGGGTGGAAGGGGTGCTACGAAGGGTATCCAGACAGTGGCCTGGAGCGCGAAGAGAGGAGTGAGGGGCACACGGATGGGCTGCCGGTGTCTGCGGGTGAGTCCACAGGGCTCGCTGGTGGACTGCACGTGGGGCGTGAGAGGCGGGAGGAATCAAGGCTCCCGGGTCTTCGGTGTGAGAAATGGGGCGCATCACCATGATGGCCCTCCCCAGGATGCAGGAGGCCCAAGAGGGGAGCAGGTTTCTGAGAAAATCAAGAGTCCTTCTCTGGCTAAGTTTGAGATGCTTGTGAGATATCGAAGTGGAGAGATGGCAGGGGGCACCGACGCCCCTAGGTGTCCTCAGTGAGGCCCAGATCAGCCCACCAGAGGCCCTGGGCCATGCTTAGGCCCCCAGCACCCTTCCCGGAGGGAAGTCTGACGGGGGGCATGGGGCCTCATGGAAGACATTTGGTCACCTTTGCACACTCTTGTTTCTTTTTCATGGACCTCCCTTTCTCCCTCCCCTACCTTCTTTGCTTGGATTCCTTCTAATTCCTCAGGCCCTAGCTTAGAGGTCACCTCCTCCAGGAAGCTTCCCTGACTTCCCACCTGCCAGGGCGCAGGTGCCACTCTCCAATTTGCCCTCACAGCACCTCGTATTTATATCGATCACAGCCTTCATCGCGCAGTGTTCCTCCCATTCGCCTGTCTGCTGCTGACCACAGACCCATTCCCCCCCCTCACAGCCACCCACCTTCCTCACGCCACTCCCTGAAGACAGGCCCATGTCTGACTCCCCTCTGAAACCTGGACCTAGCACAGCACTTGATTCTGAGCTTGTACCCCATAAATGTGGTTGAGTGCATGAGTGAACAGAAACCAGTGAATGCCTGGATGCACGAACTTTTTCCACACTGAAGATGCTCTCCTCTGCACAGACCCCCAGAAGCTGAAGTCACTGGATGAAAGGGGAGGGAGACTGGCAGCTTCGATTCCCATGGCGAGGCAGCTTTCCAGAGAACGGCACCCCACTGGCTGGCGTGAGAGCACCTGTCTCACCGTGCTCCTGCAGTGTGGCCAGTTCCATTCCTTGTTAAAATGTGCTCATTTTATAGGCAAAACATGCCACCTTGTTCTACTTTGTATGTCTTTGATTACTAGGGAGGGTGGACATTTTTCCATATGTGACTAGTAAATACATTTCTTCCCTGAGGATTTGCCTGGTCGTGTGATGTGGAAACTGTTGAGGCCGGTTGGCATTTTATGAGAGGTTCTGGGGGGCTCTTTGGGGGATGAGTGGAAGCACGGAATGGTCCTGGTGAAGGACGAGCAGGCAGGGTTCCTGTGGAGGCCGGAGGAACAGGAGGGGCAGGGAGGGAATAATAATAGTATTATCATTAACTCTCTGTTCAGAAATAATAATAGTTTACTGAGCTATTTCCATGTGTGCGGCCTTATTCGAATCACGCAGCACATAGTAACTCAATAACCACGACAGCCCTCTGAGGTAGGTGTTCTTGTTATCTGCATTTTACAGATGAGGAGACGAAAGGGCAGATGTCCGAAACCTTGCCTGTGCCCAGACAGCTAATAAGTGGGGGAACTGGGATTCGAACCCAAGGGCCTAATCCCAGTGTCTATGCTTCTCACCATACGGGCCCAGCCTCTCCAGAGACAGGGGTGCACAGCAGGGATGAGGAGAGCTGGGTGAGACCCCCAGAAGGAACTTATTAAGATTCTCGACTTCTGGGGCTCTTCCTGGATACCAACCAGCCATCAACCGATCCCAGAGTCCACCTCCCCTGAGCCAGGAATGGGGCTGCTGAGCTCTGCTGGAGGAACCCAGCCTGGTGACCAGAGCCGTGACAGACAGACACACGGTCCCTGACCACAGCTGCCCTCCATGTGGCCCAGCAACTCATCCTTAGGTCCCAGACAGCTGTCACCTTCCAGCCACCAAGCCACAGACTGCCCTGCTGCCCAGCCCAGACTCTCCCCGATCCAAGTCAGCTGCAGCCCCTTCCCCGAGTGAGCACCCCACACCTGATGTTTCCGACCCCCAACCTGCCTGGGGCCATGCGCCCCAGCACTACTGGGAAAAGCAAAGGATATGCACCTAAATGCTCATCAGAAGGGACCTGGTCAGGTAAACTACGCTAGCGCCAATCACTGGAAAAAAGGGTAAAGGATGCACTTTAAGTGCTGAGATGGAATAACCTCAAAGACATAACAGTCAGTGGAAAATGCAAGGTGCAAAACGGCATGTCTACTGTGCTACCATCGGGGAGAGGGGAAGGGGGAGGTAAAGACCGTTACAGGACAAGAAGAGAAAAAGAAACGGGGAGAGGCGGGGTGTGGGAGAGCGTCCGCTACCGTGTTTGCCACACTGCCTGTCAGTGCACAGACCGTCTGGGAGGACACACAGGCGACTGGTGGGTGACACTGGCCACCTCCGCGCAGAAGGGCTGGGTGTCTGGGAACAGGAAAGACCCTGCCCTGCACGTACCCTTGTGTCTCCGAATGCCCGCACGTTGTGAAGATAATATGTTCTATTGCAAAAAAATACAATGAAACATTAAACTGCACAAATAATTTCTCATATGTGCGTATAGATATCTGTGTGTATGTAAATATAAACATACGTATAACGACTATGTTACTGATGCCCCTCCCCATCCCTCAGGGCCTGGAAGAGAATCTTCTGGTGGCTGATCGTACTTGCAGTTGGCTTCTCAGGGCTGCTCCTGTACGGGGCGCCTGCAGTCAGGTACAGCCCCTCCCCCAGCACTGCAGGTGGGGCCCCTGGGGGCAGGATGGAAGGGGATCTTTCCCAGCGCCTCCTTGAGGGATGGAGGGCGGTGGCTAGCCCAGCCTGCACATGTCTCGCAGGCTCGCCCTCCTTGTAAGGAGCAGAGCAACAGGGCTCCTGAGCAGGCTGGGCTGCCCCCTCACCACTGCCCCTGCCCAACAGGTATCTGGAAACCTTCATCCCCATGGGCACCTGCCCTTTGTCCAGAATGTCCCTGCTGAGGGACAACTTCTCGGGTCTCCTGCGTCTCTGGTAAGGAGATACTGTCCCTCCCATTCCAAGATCGCCCATATTCCCTACAGTATGTGCTCCAGAGTCACTGCCCTCCTCACAGCCCCCACCCTGGCAGAGCCAGGTGGTCCACCCAGCGGCCCAGCAGGTCACACATCTCCCCACCCTGTGTGTCAGTTCTTGGCTAGGGATGGGGTATGCCCTACCTGGGGATCCCTAGGGCCCAGCATAGGGAGATGGCAGTGAGCATCACCAGGTGGGTGGCTGGATGGACCTGTCTCTCATCCCTGCCCTGGCCAGGGCCCGGCCGGAAGTCCTGACCTGTACCTCCTGGGGGGCCCCCATTATTTGGGATGGCACTTTCGATCCAGACGTGGCCCAGCAAGAGGCTACACAGCAGAACCTCACCATCGGGCTGACTGTCTTTGCCGTAGGCAGGTAAGGCCTGGGGAGGGGAGCAGTGCTGTCCCGGCAGGGCGTGGTGGGGGCATACCTGTGGTTCGGGTGGCGTGGCACCCCGTGCCCTGTGCCAAAGGATCCCAAGGTGATTCGGAAGGCAAAGATAGCACCCTGGTCTCAGGGTGAGGACAGGACCACCCTTCTCCTTTCTGTCCTTCTTGGACACCAACACTGTGGAGCTGCCACCTCCCCAGCCCACCCCAGCACAGGCAGCCAGGGGCTCAGACCCATGTCCTAGAACAGCCCTGCCCAGGGGCTGGCGGTCCATCTGGAAGCATCGGGTCTGCGGTGAGAAAATGATGGCGTCTCTCAGGTGAGGATGGTGAGACGAGGGGGCAGTTGGGTGAATAGAGGAAAGGGCCCTCCCGAGGTGAGTGCCCACTGGAGGTCAGCAGCTAGAGGCGGGCACACAGCAAGGGGAGCGGGGAGGCTTGCCAACAAGCCTGACGGAGGGAAGGAGGCTGGGAGCTGAGGGTTTCTGCAAGGCAGTGAATCTGAGCTGGGCAGGAGGTGAAGACAGCAGGGGACGCTGAGAAAGGGACCCGGACCCGAGTGCTCAGCAGGGCAGGACTCCTGCCGAGGGCATCACCGGAAGTGGGCTGGAAGGGTGGGGGGCTCTCAGAGTGGGGCAGACTGATGGGGACCAGGCCAAGGGAGCAGACATGGGGGCAGGTGACCGAGGCGGGCGGAGGACAGAATCACTGCAGGAGAGGAGGCCGATCGAGGACCAGGGGGCCCCAGATATGGAAAAGGAGCCGGAGAGGTAGGTGAAGAAGACATTCCAGGGGCACTGTCATCCCCACTGGGGATGGCAGGGGTGTCCAAGCCAGAGGTCCACTTTCCAGATGTAAAGGGGACTCCTGACGGAGAGTGGCAATCAGATCCTGTGGCCCTGAGTACGATGCACAGAGGTAGAGTTCAGGGCAGTTAAAGGAAAAGTCTGTAATAATGGAACAGACTGCTCTGGAATGCAGAGTTCTGCATCCAGAAAGAGATATCGAAATTGTGGGGAAGGAATTCTGTCATCAGGTACACCAGAGTTCCTGCAGCTCCTACCCCCACACTCCAGAAGGGACAGAAAGCCAGGAGGGCCCCTGCAGGACAGGGGGGCAAACAGGACCAAGGGCTGACCCATGGGCCAGGTGGGCAGCACTGCTGGCCTCTCCCAGAGCCTTGGTGCCCCCACTTCTGTTCTCGATACTAAGTTGGGTGTTCTGCACCAGCCCTAGGGGTCATCCAGAAATCTCAGGGCCTTGAGATCCTGAATTCTGAGATGTTGTGAGTGTAACACCCTGGGATGCTGAGGCTTCCAAGGTCTCTGATTCCAATCCCTCACACATCTACCAGGAACAGAGTAAGTGCAGGTGAAGGTTCAAGCTCCAAGGCCAGTCTGAGTTCAGATCAAAGCTCTGTAACTCACCAATTGTGTGCACGTTTGCAGCAGCTCCCCAGTTACTACAGCTCTTCATTGCTGTTTCCTCACCTGAAAAAAATAGAGATAATAACAAACGGTGAGGATTAAATGCAATAATGCACATTGACTTAGAACACATTAGAATCTAGAACACCGTGAGAACACTCAGATCCTCTGCTCCCTCTCGTCTCCCCTCCCCCACTCGGACTTCCTGCTCCTCCTCATTCAGGCCCTCCGTTCTCGTTCTCGTTCTCATAATCCTGCAGCCTCCAAGTGGGCAGGCAGAACTGCTGGCCTGACGCATGATACGTGTTCAGAGATATTAGGCATTATCACTCTTCTTTCAGAACGCTGGGATGCCAAAGTCTGTTAATACAAAGTTTCTGATAGTACGAACTTTCTGGTTATCTATGTGAGGAATGACCACAACGTCAGGGATTTAAAGCAACAATGTATTAGCCTCATAGCTCATGATTTTGTGCGCCAGGAATTCCAACAGGGCTCCACAGAAGTGCTCCTCACTGCTCCCCATTGTCTGGGTCCCCACGGGGTTATCCCACTGCTAAGTACTGGCGGAGCACCTCTCCCCACACAGCCTCTCTGCATGGCTAGTTTGGGCCTCCTCACATCGCTGCCACGTCCAAATTCTGTGACTTATATAAGCAAAGGCCCAGAGCTCTAAAGAGACAGAGGCTAACGCGGCCAGTCCTTCCAAGGTCAGCTCAGCCCCACTTCCTTGGGAGAGCTCGAGTTCAAGGGAGGGAAGACAGGGCCCCTGAGGGCAGGGGTGGCAAACAGTGCGCAATCATCTTTAATCTGCTTGCACGAATCTGGGATCGGAGTTTTCAAGAGCTCCAGGGACGGGAGGTTGCAGGATTACGAGAACCGAGGGCCCGAATGAGGAGGAGCAGGAAGTCCGAGTGGGGGAGGGGAGACGAGAGGGAGCGGAGGGGCTGACGAGGGCCGCCCCTGCCCCCTAGGCGCAGAGGCCAGGGTGACTCCTGGGCCCGGCCCGCCCCGCAGGTACCTGGAGAAGTACCTGGCGCGCTTCCTGGAGACAGCCGAGCGGCACTTCATGGTGGGCCAGCGCGTGGTCTACTACGTGTTCACGGAGCGCCCGGCCGCCGTGCCTCGCCTGCCGCTGGGCCCGGGCCGCCAGCTGCGCGTGGAGCGCGTGTCCCGCGAGCGGCGCTGGCAGGACGTGTCGATGGAGCGCATGCGCACGCTGCACGCGGCGCTGGGCGGCCGGCTGGGCCGCGAGGCGGACTTCGTGTTCTGCATGGACGTGGACCAGTACTTCAGTGGCGCCTTCGGGCCCGAGGCGCTGGCCGACTCGGTGGCGCAGCTGCACGCCTGGCACTACCACTGGCCGCGGCCAATGCTGCCCTACGAGCGCGACGCGCGCTCGGCCGCCGCACTGGCGTCGGGCGAGGGCGACTTCTACTACCACGGCGCCCTGTTCGGGGGCTCGGTGGAGGCGCTGCGCGAGCTGACGGCGCACTGCGCGCGGGCCCAGGAGCAGGACCGCGCGCGCGGCCTGGAGGCGCGCTGGCACGACGAGAGCCACCTCAACAAGTACTTCTGGCTGTACAAGCCCGCCAAGGTGCTGTCGCCTGAGTTCTGCTGGAGCCTGGAAATAGGCCGGCGGGCCGAGATCCGCCGCCCGCGCCTGCTCTGGGCGCCCAAAGAGTACGCTCTGGTGCGCGACTAGGGTGGCGCCAAGTCCCGCGCCCCACCTGCGGGACGGACACCGTGAAGCAGCATGGCACCCTGGAGGACAAGGAGAGACTGACGAAAACAGCTCTGCCACATCCTGCGTGTGGGAGGAGGCCACCCTGGCCTTTGAGAGTTTTGCGTTGGTCCCAGCCTCTGAGCGAGGTAGTGGTAGGATCTGCGCACGTGGTTCTTTCCTGATTGCAAGTTGCCCTTCAGCAAAAACCATCAGGACACCGAAGAGAATAAAGGTGCATTACTTACAGGACCCAGAAATTACACAGCACACCTGGGGCCACACAGCAAGGTCTCGGTGGAGAGGGTGAGCCTGGGGTTCTGCTTTTATTGGGATCCAAGGCAGGGTTCTAGGGTTTCGTGGGCTCTTTTGGTGAATTCAAAATATGAGAGCAGAAATGTAAAGCTCAGGAAGAGAAAAAACAGGTGGCCAAAGGTGTCCAGTTACTGTAATCAACCAAGACCTCTCAAACAAAGGATCCTCAGTGGGGGTTGGGGGTGGCCTGGTTCTCTGTAGCAGGGAGGCTGGCAATGTATTTATTGGAGATAACTCTCTTGGAAGTGAATTCGTTGGCAATCAAAGCTTAAATCAGGCACTACAAAAAAGGAGGAAAAAAAAACCTCAAGCAGGGAGCTTCTCACTTGTAAGATCTCCTTTCCCTCATTTTCAACGGGGACCGAGACACATAGACCGTTCACCTCTGACCTTCCTGGCTTCACAGGATGCCTCCTGAGATGTTTCTGCAACTACACCCTCCCCCCTTTTCAGGGGGAGACTGAGGCACAAAAAGGGAAAGTAACTGCCTGCAGCCACAGAATCTACAGGAGTCTGTGCGGTTAGCCTCGCAGACCAAATAGAACTGCCTGGGGGCATGAGCCACAGCGGGAGAAACACCGGTGGCATCCAGCTCCTTGCTTTGACTCTCACCTCCCCCCACCCTCAAGCTTAGCTTGTTCCTATTTAAGTGATATTATTGTGGATGAGAGGGGGCCGTGCAATAAGCAGCGGGCGCAGGGCAGGCCTGACAGGCTCAGCAGCCACATGAATTCCTAACTGGGCGGTCCCTGGTGGGTCGTGACATCCCAGACCTATGGCTTCTTTAGCAAAGTCAGTCTTTACCTCCAGTGAAGCCCTGTCCACTGTTCTTACGTGTCCAGGGTAACACACCCATGGGATGTCAGAGCTTTTCGTTCCTGTTCCCCTCAAAGGCACAACCACAGGCACCGAGCACAGGACGCCACCAGAAGCCCTCTGGGTCATCTTGTTCCCGCACACCATTCCCCTGTGCTATGCATGTTCATTACTAACTATCCTGTGCCCACCGATGTAAAATTCTGTGTTTCCCCACTTTGCTTTCTATCCAGTCCTAGAGACTTCCCCGCCTTGCTTCCTCCCACCTCCCTGATCTTCCACCGGTGGATGGCGTGCATCCTCCTTACATTTTCCCCTTTGATTCTAAATGCATAAAAGAAGCCGAAAAACTGCCTTTCTTCAGAGTGTTTTCTCAGTCTTCTGCGATTTTGCTTCCAGGTATGTCTTTAAAATTTGGCTCAAATAAAGCCTTAGAAGACTTTTCTATATAGGCCGGGCGTTCTTCTGTTGGTATTATAATAAAATAATTATTCCAAACATGTCCTTGTGGCCCTTTTCTCTGGAGAGTCAAAGTCCACGAAAACGGCATTTCCTTGTGCTGGGGTTCATAGGTCTGTTTGGCCACAGTACCTAGGAGAGGACTTTACTCATCACCCATGGCTCCTGGCCAGACTCCTCATCCTCAACAGGTGAAAAGGCAGGCTCCCAATAGGAGCGTGAAGTCATCAGGTCCTCCAGGAAAGGTGGTCACAGAGCCAAGGAGACAGGAAAGGTACCTGCTGGGAGCCCCAAGCCCCTGTCTGACAGTTGGGAACACCAAGACCAGGGAAGGAGGGTGGGATCTCACGCCAGGTCTCCTGAGTCCTTTATGTACTGTTCTCGCAGACTTGCATTTTTATAGCCTCCACTTTTCCCAGGTAGGATAGCAGTGCCGGCTGGAAACCAATCCTGATGATGTTTACAATCTAGTCATTTTTATAAGCAAGTTCCAGTAATGTGAAATAAAATCGATCTGCCCCTCAACATCGCTGCAAGTTCCCCTAGTGCCTCCTACCCAAACTAGAGAAGTAAAACCCAGAAGGGCTTTTCACCACTGGACTAGAGACGAGGACAAGCCAAGTGTGCCCAGGAACAGGTCATGATGACTGTGATCTGGCACCTCCCTTCCCCTGGGTCCATGCCACCGTCTTACCCTAGGACGTCCACCAAGGGTCACACACATGACCCTGGGGCACTAGAGACCTGAGCGCGCACAGGTAAGGCCTGGATGGGAATTGGCTGCCCTTCTGCGTGTGCCTATGGGCAGATTCCTTACCTTTGCAGGGTCCGTTTCCTCACATACGAATGGGGATGCCAGGTGCCCCACCTGCAGGGGTTGTGGTGCTCCGGGAAACAACTTTTCTCCTCCCTCTCCCAGCCTGCCCCTCTCCAGCAGGTTCATGGAGTCACAACTGCATTTATTGGGTACTTACTAAGTTCTTGGCACATAAGAATTAGATAGGTATCGATGCATTTAATCCTCACATCCTCCCTATAAACTAGTGACTATTATATCCCTCATTTTAAGCATGAGAAAATCAGCACAGAAGGATTATGTACCTGCCCAAGGTTACACCACTAGCAACTAAATTCGCTGACGTGAGAACAAGCAGGAAATTAAACCTGGCCGGAAGGTAAGAGATTGAATGCTGGAAGCCGAGGTGCCACTGGCTCTTGGTGTCCTCAGGCCATCACTGTTGCCTAAATGATGCTTCGGTCCATGTCACTTCCTTGTAATGCTGATGAGAATGCAGTATGAACTAAACTCGTTTTTCTATCAGTCTCTAGTAAAATTGGTTTTGTTATATGTTGTTTCACTTCAAGTCACAGAACCTATCACGATGTTAAGTGAGAACTTAACTGTACACACCACGGGGACCACTGGGACCACTGGTCCAGGAATCAGGTTGCTGAGTCAGGTGGCCACCCCTGACCCATCAGCTGTGCCTGGGATAGAGTCATGTGACAGAGATGGCCAGAGCCCACCCCTTCACCTCATAGTCTGTGGGAGGTGAATTTCAGAGAGAAAGGTGAGTCCTGTGAGGAAGGTGAGAGCACTTCAAACGTGTTCTTGGCTGCTCATCCCTGGCCCCTTCCGACGATAACTCATCCTGGTGTCCTCCTGGGGAGACAGTCTTCACATGTGGGTTTCGCCTTCTGCTCCAGGTGCGGAGCACGGGCGCTAGGCCCAAGCCGATCAAGGACAGACATTCTGGTCACAGTGACAGCTTCAGGGATGGTACCTAACCGCATGCAAACCAGGAAGACCCAAGTGGGCTTTTGCTGGGGCTTTGGAGAGAGACAGAGGCTTGACTGCTGGGAATCTGGGGGTTGTGAGGCTGGAGCTGCTGACTCCACAGAAACTGGAGGGTAAAGCCGACTGGGGACAAAGCCAAGTGGAGACACATGTCATTGAGCCCTGAAGCTGACCTGATTCTGCAATGTCATTAAGCCAATAAATCCTCATTTGCATTGGGCTTTCTACACCTTGCAGCCATGAGTCTCTCACACACAAGGACTGCGAGGGCTGGGAGGAATGAGTTCCCGATGGTGAGTCCATAGTGACTCATGGCTGAATCACTGCTACCTCTCCCATAATGCCTAGCTAGCACAGGGCCAGCCTTGATAAACTGTGAGCGAATTAATTCCTGCATCTCTCTCCTAAGCGATCAAAACACTGATCTCCGTGGGGCAACACGTATGAAGGGGACTTCTTGGTCCCTCAATCACAGGAACAGCTTCTGCAAATCAGGGTATCCATGATGGTCCCCCAAAGAGGGGCAGGGCAACGGGATGCAGCTGCCCTTCTGGGAGAGGGGCGGTGATCCTCACTGGTGGATCCCACCTGTCTAAAAAGGCTTCCGAATCAGGCAGACCCAGGCTAAATTCGTGTCCCTTCACTGCAGCACGATCTTCAGTGAAATACCTCTCTTGGTTTGCTGCCCGCTTCATAGGGGGCTGGGAGGGCACCAGGCACTCAGCTGGGCAGCTGGAGGGAGACCAGCCCACGGTGAGCTGCCGTTTCCCTTCCTGCCTGAGTCTGGGGGCGGGGGAGGGGAGAGGAGCAGTGGAAAGGCGCCCCCCAGCCCCACCCTCGCACAGAGCACACCACACACCACCGCCACCCGGGTGCAGGTACAGTTTATTCTTCACAACAGAGAAATACAAAGAGCAGAGGGTTCGGAATTCCTTTGTGTCTTGCCCCCTTTAGTGTTTTCCCCCACATTTGATTTTTTTTACTCCCCACCCCTTTTCTTAAATATAATGCAAACTTCTTTCCTGAAGCGTTGAGGGGCGCCTGCACTCACCTCCCTGCCACCAAGATGCAGACTGAGAAGCCAACAGACTGTTTTCTCTTTTTTAATAAGGTAACTAGTTCTAAATACGGTGGCCTGGAGGTCCCGCAGAAAAAGCAAAGGGTGTTAACAGTATGTATAACAGCGTATTTACAGGGTAGTAACATGCGGACAAAAGCTACAATACTGAGTATCAGACGACGCAAGTCAAACAAAGGGGTGGGGGTGGGGGCAGAGAACCCCGTGGGAAAAGAAACCCCAGGAAACGTTAAACTGGTAAATCAATGGTGAGTTAAGGCTTAAAAAGTGTATAAAAATAACACAGTTAATATTCAAAACGGAACTCCAGATACAGAATATATAGATGAGTTTCTGTCTAGTTTTCTTTTTTTTTTCCCGGGGGAGGGAGGGGGCTTCTCCGGGCTCTGTACATAGTTCCTATATACACGGACACGCATGGCTTTCAGATTGGGGTGTGTCTGTGGGGGCTGAGGGCAGGGGCTGCTCCTGGGGACCCTCCTTTCTGAGGATCCCTTCCCTGCCCAGGGGCCTAGGGCCTGGGCTAGGGGTTCCCCCTCCATGGCAGGGAAGACAAATAACCCCTCCCTGGGAAGTGCCCCATCTGGAGGAAATTATGGAGGGGGTCCTAGTCCCAGACCCACTCCCTCCCCATCCCCTGGCCCACAGTCTGGGACGGCAGGAGAGGTAGGCAATAGGTTTCCTGGCCAGCACCGAGGTAGACTGGGGTGGTCTGAAGGGCAGTGGGGGGCCAGGTCTTACCCAGCCCACCCTCACCCCATTTCCCTGGACTGGCGCCCAGCCCAGCCCAGTGCTGCACCCTTTGGTCCTTCGGATCTCCGGGCGGCCCCTCTCTCGTTTCGCCTCCTGAAGCCTGGGTAGCTGCTGCCTCCCTCTGGTCAGTGTTGCCCAAGGTGCAGCTCCGGGCTCGAGCTGGGCACCCAGGGTGCGTGGCTCACTCTAGCTGCCTCCTGCCCCTCCCACGGGGGGCCCCCTTTGCAGTCCAGAAACCCAGGCCCGAGCCTTCCCTCCAGACCTAAGGCCATGGCAAGAGAAGTTCCCACGCTGCCCTCTGGTTCTCTGTGTCCATCTGTCCGACTCTTTTCATTTCTCGGTCTTAGCAGCACCAACTTCTTGGCCAATAAATATCTTTTTTGTTATTTCCAAAACAAACTAAAAAAAAAAATAAAACAGTGAAGCAAGTGAAGGGTGGGGGAGAAAAAGAAAACCCGACAGAGAGGTTCAAAGTGCTCTGAGATTGTCTTTGGATGCCACCAAACAGTCCAGAATCTTGCAGTTGGCCTGGCCACCCCCGAAGCTAGACTGGGCAGGGCTTCTGCGGCCCAGGCTTTCTGGAAGGTCAGGAAGGTCATGAGAGAGCTCGGCTGTTCCTGGAGGGCCCGGGAGGGGGGCGGGGCCTGGTGCTGCCTGCGTCTGTGTCTGCCAGTGGGCGGGGCCTGGTGCTGCCTGGGTCTGTGTCTGCCAGTGGGCAGGGCGGCGCCTGGGTCGGCTCAGATGAGGGAAATTCGCACCGGGATGCCGGGGGACTCGGTCCTCTGGGGCGAGTGATGGCTCACCAGATGCTCCACCACCGTGTGTTTGGACATGTGCTTCATCAGGTAGGTCTCCTGTGGGCGGGGGTGAGATTCAGAACATAAAACCAACAGAAGGCAAGGGAGGCAGAAGAGGCTGCAGTTCCCCCAAGTGGCCACTGGAGGGCTCCTTGGCAGGTGGGCCAGCTAGTAGTGAGTAGCCACAGCTGTGGGGGACAGATGGGCATCTGCATGGGTTCCAGGGACGCTGCATGGCAGGCCTGGGGGCTAGCTCACGGACCAGGGTCTGAGCCCATGGTGTGCTGGCTGTCGAGCCAGCAGATCGGGATCGCTCCTCAGCCGTGCCCTCCCGGAACTCTGAAGGACCAGGCCAGCTGCCATTTACCGGCTGGCTGATGCTCCCAGTGAAGGTGGGGCAGTAGGCCTGGGTTTCAGCCTAGTTCTGGACAAGTCATCTCACCCCTCCAAGCCTCAGCTTCCTCCTCTGCAAGCAGGAATGGGGCAGAAACAATCTCGAAGCGTTGCTAGGGTGATGTGGATGAAGCTTTTAGTATGCAGTAAGAGTTGAGGGACCCCAGCCTCTGCACCCCCACATTCTATCCTCCCTGGGGGAGAAGTGGGGGCTGATCTGATCAGTGACTTTGGGAGCATAAACTGGGCATGCTCAGCTTGTTCCTTTTAGCGCCCCCCACAGGCTCTGCTAAATCTGACCTGAGGCACCCAAGAATGGGTGGGCAAGGTGACCCAAGGCTCACCTGCAGGCCCACAGGCCCTCACACTAGGCTGCAGGGTGGTGCTCTGGTTCCCACCTGCCACTCCTTGGCCTCCTGCCTCAATCTGCTCAGAATCCGGCAGAGGAAGCCCTCAAATGTGGTGGCCACATGCTATCAAACGACATCAGAGGGAAGCAATCAGCAAAATCCACACTACGGAACTACTCTTCATGAATAAATTGCACAGGAAAAAAAGGCGGGGTGGGGGTGCCCACAGATTAAAAGATGCACTGACCTGGCATGGCACAGAAATCTTATTTAGATCTTGATTAATAAAATTCTAAGTAAATAAAATTATGGCATTCATGGGACAAACAAAATGTGAATGCCAACCGGGTCGTTTGATGACATTAAGGACTTCGAGTGAATTATTTTATGCTATTATAAAAGTATCGTGCATACGTTTTAAAGAGGACTTACGTTTAGATACACTATGTGAAAATTTTCAGATGAAAACAGTATGATGCTGGTTTTATTTCAGAAAACAGAAACAGGGATGAAGCAGGATTGGTTGATGGTCCTGGGGGCTGATGGGAACATGAGGGCTCACTATTCTGAAATATTTCTTTTACATATTAAAGTGGTTTCAAAACCAATGCATTAAAATGCTTTGTTTCTTTTTTAAAGGTAACTCTTGGTGTTCTACCGAGTCCACTCAGGCCCAGTTCAGGATGGGGCCTCAGGCCAGAGAGTGCTGACCCATTTTACCCCCCAAGTTCAGACAGATCCCCGCTGAGAACCACAGCTATGAGCGCCCCGGCCCCTCCTCTAAGCGTGTGGGTGTGGAGGACGGTCAAGAGCTTGGGGCTGGGCCTGACCAAAGGTCAGGTGACTGGGGCTCCTCAGTTTCTAGGGCCCCCACGTAGATCCTTCGGGCCCTGGCCTCTGCAGGTTCTGTCCTCGCAGTCTCTCAGCTCTCCTCTGCCTCCTGAACTCCAGGGAAGGATAAACACCATGTACTCCGCCCTCAGCGAGCTGCAGCCCCGGCTGGCAGCGGACACGTGCTCTGCTGGGAACCGTGCCTGCAATCCTTGCACCTCCTCCAGCCACAGTGACCACTCAAAGTGCCCTCCCAGACCGTCCCCTCCCAATGGCTTCCCATCCCCCCTCACAGCCCCCACAGCCCCCACGGGACCTAATTTTCCTTCAGTTCCTGGAAGACGCCGAGTTTGTTCTGCCTCAGGGGTTTGCACTTGCTGTTTCCCTGCATGAAAACGTTTCTCCCCTCTTCCTCTTCCTCACCTGGCCCACTGTCCTTCAAGGCTTCGTCTAAATGTCACTTCCTCAGACAGCCTACCGGGACCCATCTCTCTTTCCCAGCTCCATCGTGTCCTCCCTGCTGCTGTCTTTCAAAACCCATCTTCCTTCATAGCAGTGGTTCTCCATCAGGGGGGACTTTGCTCCCCCAACCCCAGGCATCTGTCAAAGTCTGGAAGCGTCTTGGTTGTCACAACTCGGGGAGGGGGTTGCTAGTGGGCAGAGATCAAAAACGGTGCTATAATGCCCAGGACAGCTCCCCGGCAAACTGGCACCTGCCCAAACGCCAACATGGGCCGAGGTTGGGAAATGCGGCTTGCAGCAATTATCGCAGTTTGCCATTACATATTATTTTCGTGGCTACTCGTTGAATATGCCTCTAACCTCCCTGGGGGCCAAGAATCTCTCTGCCTGGTTCATCCTGGTTCCCGAGCGCTGGCACAAGTGTTCGGTAAACACTGAGTGGGTAAACGTGTCAGCCAAGGTGGCACCAACTCTGCCAGCCCACAGCCCTGTGAGTTAAGAACTGTCACCTCCTCCGCTGACCGATGAGGAAACAGGCTCAGTGATCTCTATCTGGGTAGACACGGGGGTCTGTTACCCAGAATAGTTGATTAGGCAGAAAAACACACACAGGTGATGCACCTGGACTCCCTCTTGTGAGTTCTGAAAGGCCCTTGTTTAGAGAAATTCAAACCCAGGGACAGGGGGCTGGATGCAATGACCTTTCTAACACCATTCAGACCTTTCCTGAGACCTGAGCATGGCTCTGGGCAAAGTCACTATGCCACCTTGTGGCCATGAGAGGGGCTGCAGCTTCCCCAGAGGAAGAAGGCTTTTCTCCCTCCCATACTCTGGATGGCAGGGCACTGAGCCCCTCTACTGCCTGGAGTGTTGGGGGGCGGGGGGCAAGCCTCAGAACCCTAAAGGCCACCAAGGGGCTCGGAGCTTGGTCTGGGGTGGCCTAAAAAAGAACTGGGAAGCAGCAGCCCTGGCTCCGCCACTCACTCTGATCTTAACAAGTCATGTCCCCTTTCTGGGCCTCAGTTTTCTTGTCTGGAAAATGGAGTCGGTACAGATCCGAGGTGGAGGAGGAGGAGGAGGATGGGGGGGAGGAGGAGGCGGTGGCGGCAGAGGAAGCTGAGGCCCAGGGGGAGAGAGGCCACCCGCGAGCCCAGGCACTCACCGAGGTGTAGGCCCGCCCGCACATGCTGCAGCAGTAGGCCTTGGCGTGCTTGATGGCGTGGGCGGACAGGTGGATCTGCAGGGAGGCGGAGTCCGAGTAGGCGCGGTAGCAGTTGGGACACTTGTAGGGCTTGTCCTTGTTGTGCTGACGCTGGTGAGACTGTGGGAGCACAGGAGGGAGTCAGGGACCGGCAGCCGCCCCCAGCCCTAGCCCCTTGTATGCTCCCTTTTCGGGAAGGCAGCTGTTGCACCTGGCGGGCGGGAGGCAGGTGGCCACTCACCTGGAGGTTGGACAGCTGAGTGAAAGCCTTTTCACAGCCAGGATGCGGGCACTTGTAGGGTCTGTCGCCTGTGTGGATTCTGCAACAGGGCAGGCCAGTGAGGTGGGGTCCTGACAGACACCCCTACGCCAGTTCCAGCCCCCAAGCCCTGGCTGGCCTGCACCACACCTCTGGCCCCAGGCTCCACTGCATACGCTCTCCCCAGGTGAGCCTCAGGTGAGAACTGGAGCCTCCAAAGGCCACCCCTCTCTTTTTCTCTCACTTCCCACTGCCAGTCTGTGACTAAAGCCTCCCTGCTCCCCAAGGTCCCTGCTGACCCAACCTTCGACCAGCACCCACTCAGAGACCTGGCCAAGTCCTCCAGCTAACCACAGAGCTTGCTTTGACTGCAGTCTGCCCTCTTTTTAAAAACCCACCTGCAGACCACCCGCTGAAAGAGGCAGATACTCACCGCTTTCCCAGGACCTTCCCTGCCCACTGGCTCTTTCCCCCAGAAAAAGGAGCCATCTCCCTCTGACGGGCCCCCAGTTTCTATTTCCTGGTACCTCCCCACATCAGGCACATGTCCGTATGGCTACGTGATCACCCCAGCTACTGAGAATGCAGGACAGGGTGGCCCTGAAGCTCGGCCCCTCTGTGTCCATCTTGTGAGGGGTCCTTCTGTCCCCCCCATTCCTGGGTTCTCATCCTGGCTCCACTACTTACTAGCTGGGTGACCTTGGGCGAATCACTGAGTCTCAGTTTCCTCATCTGATATAAAATACAGCCCCTCCCTTACTGGGCCATGTGAAGATGGACTGGACAACACATATAAGGGCTTAGCCAGGTATCTGGCACAAGTGAACACTCAATAAACACTTGTACTATGATTATCCATTCATTGAACATCAGGTACCCGAGTGAGTGGCAGGCGCCATGCTCCGTACTTGGAATGTCTCAGTGAATGAAATAGACAAACCCATTGCCTTGTGGGAAAATCAGTACAACGTAAGTCACATGTGGGAGCAAAGTAGCACAGTGAGAACAAGGTGAGGGGACCGTGAGTACCAGGAAGGGAGGGGGTGTGGTTTTAAATGCAGTAGCTAGGGTGAGCCTCATCAAGGTGACTTTGGAGCAGTGACTTGAAGGCTGATGGCTCTGTTTTCAGTTCAAGGTCAGCCAGGTGAGCATGGAGGTGGATGGGATGAGGTTCATCCATCCGTGGGGATCGGGAGCCCAGCACACACAGACAAGAGGCCCTCCCTGCTCTCCACACTCGAGCCTTCTCAGTACACCCTGATTTGTCTTTAATCATCTGTTCTAGCAAAACCTCTGTGCCAGCTGGGCAGGGACTGAAATGCTGCTGGGCCTGAACAACCTCGTTTGCCTACTTTGCAGATGAGCATTAGGTGGAAGGAGAATCCAGCTCAGGCTGCCGGCTGTTGGCTCCTGCCCCTAAGTCCCAGCCCACCTTGCTGCCTGGGTTTGCTCTGCCCGTCAACGCTCACCAAACAAACTGAGGGCCCTCTGGCCAGGCCCCCTGCTGGATGGGCTTGAATAAAGGACCTTCTCTGCCTTCAATCAGCCCATAGGACAGAGAGCTCACTACCAACACCAGTGGAGTCCCAGCTCCTTAGTCACTCAAGGCCCTTTGCCGTGAGGTCCGGCCTCAGCCCCCTGCTCCTACGCACCTACATCCTGGTCAGAGAACTTCTCACCTGGCATCCGTGTCTCATCGATGCCACTGCTGGCCACCCCTGCGTCCTGGCTGCGTCCTCAGCAGGGGAGGCTGCCCCGCTGGTCCTCTCAATTAGACTAGGACCCAAAGGGCAACGACAGCCCGGTGTCAGGTGCAAGGCCAGGTGGAGCTGGGTGTCACATGTCTGGGGACATTAACCCAGGCTACTGCACTCTGTCTCTACGATAGACGGACCTGAAGGGTCATCTGGACTGACTCCGCCTGATGCCAGAGTCCCCGCCATGTCACCCTGCGCTCACTCCGCTCCAGGGCTGTGGGAGTCCTTCAGCTAGCGGTCTGGTGGCAGGGGGAACTCGGGGACAGGGGCTGACTTTGCTTGAAACCCCACAATACCCACCCCAGAGTCCTGCCTCTCCCTTGCCTTGAGGCTTCAGCCCCGCAGGCTTCGCCTGCATTCAAACTTCCTTCCTACCTGCAGTGCTTTACCCAGGCTGTTCCCTCTTCCAGGAACACTGTTCCCTCTTCCAGGAACACCGTTCCCTCAGCTAACACCTGGCTAACACCCTCACTCCTGTTCTCAGTACAAAAGCGCTTTGTTTGGGGCAGCCTTCCCCAACCCCCACAACCAGCCTGGCCCCGTAGCCCACTCCTCTGTGCTGTCACTTTCCAGAAACTGACTTCTTGGTTGCCTCCTGAGAACAAGAGTCCCCTTTACCACCCCCACTCCAGGGCCTGGCAGAGGCTCAGCAGAGAGCATTCGACAGACGTGGCCTGTCCAGAAAGTATCCAGCCATGCGCTGTGAAAAGAAGAGGCGTTTATTGAACAAGATACAAGAGACACTGTGCATAGGACAGTGGCACCTCAGTACCTTCAAAGTAGACACCTACGGCTCTCTCACAGTTCCCCCAGCATCTCTTCCACTACTCAAAACACTCCGCAAAATCCTCTGTTGGAATCACCATCAGCTGCCCCGTTGTATTTTCCTGAATCTCATCAATGGTCTGAAATCTCTTCCCTTTCAAAGGTGACTTTAGTTTGGGGAAAAGCCAGAAGTCACAAGGTGCCAAATCTGGGCTGTAGGGGGGCTGAGTCACCTGGGTGATTTGACGTTTTGCCAAAAAACTCTGCACGAGATGTGATGCGTCAACGAGCACGTCGTCATGAGGAAGCCGCCAATCACCAGTTGCCCGGAGCTGTGGCTGCTTTTGTCATATTGCATCTCTCAACTGCGAAGAACACTGAGGTGGTGCTCCTTATTAATTGTTTGGCCTGGAGGGGCATAGTCATGACGGACAACACCTTCCCAATCAAGAAACACAGTTCACATGGTCGATCTTGCTGCGACTTTGCTGCCCCTTCTTTGGTGTGGAGGACCAGGTGACTTCCATCAGACGAGTGGGCCTTGGTTTCTGGATCTATCTTCGGTCACGACCTCCTGGAGGGAATCTCGTTCACTGGCAGTTGTTTGAGTCAAGTCATTAGCAACTGCAGCACGATGTTCCTTCTGCTCTGGTAGCAGAAGCCGCAGAACGAATTTTGCCACGACACGTTTCATGCAAGATCCTGTGCTAAAATCTCGGACACGGTAGTTTGGGAATCCCCAGATCAGCTCCTAGTTCCCGCACTGCCAGTCGCCGATCTTTGCTGACTGCAGCCAGGACACGTTCGACATTCTCAGGTGTTCCGCTTGTCACAGGCCTTCCAAACATGGGTCACTTTCAACAATTCTCGACCATCTTTGAAGCATTTGTGCCGCACTTTTATTTGCACTGTACTCATTGCATCGTCCCTGAAAGCTTTCTGGATCATCGAATAGTTTCCATGGAGGAATGTTCAAGCTTAACACAAAATCTGATGCAGATTCATTGCTCTATTTGCTCAGTCATTTTGAGTATGACAGCCGCACAGTGCACATGCTCACTCAACGGCATCTACCGCCCCCACTGACTAGTACAGTGAAGTCGTCATTGTTCACACATGCACATTCCAGTCCACTCTCCTTGGCTGCCAGGTTACATCAACGTCGTGCAAACTGTTCTCATTATAGTAACACGGCTGGACTTCTTCTGGACAGACCTCCTATAGTCAATTGACTGAATGAAGGGAAATGAGTTCTTTCTCTGAAGTCAGTCACTGACAACAGTAATATGCTCACTGTATTCAACACCCATTCCTCGGGTATATTTCACAAGTGTTTGTTGACCAACTGATTGATGGTCCTCTGGGGACCCAACCAAGAACTCTTGACCAGGAAAGTCCCTGTATGGCACAGGTGGCAAACCCAAGGCCCACAGGCTGAATCTGGCCCTCCACCTTGTTTTATCCCACCCCCTGGCACCTGGTTTCTACCTGGCGGCAGCGCCGAGCTCTCGCTGAACTGTTTAAGGAGTAGTTACCTTCATACAGTCCTAAAATTACATTCGGCCCTTTGAAGGCAACCACGAGGCTGATATGGCCCCCGGTGAAAATGAGTTTGACGCCCCTGCCATATGGCCTTCTCCCCAAGTGCCCCAGCTGCCCAGCCTCCTGCCTGGATCCCCAGCCTCGCCCTCTCCCCTCTGACTGCCACGAAGCAGCAGCACAGGGATCTGACCTTGTCACGTCCCTGCCTGCCACCCTCCATTCTCTCCCCTCTTTCTAGGACAGAGTCCGGAGCCCCTGCTCCAGCATGCAAGGCCTCAGTTTCTTAAGCCTCCCCCTCTGCCCCTGCTCTCCCCAGAGGGGCATCTTACCAACCTCCCCCACCCCACACATGCAGACACATTCCCCAGCAAGCCTCTGAGCCTTTGCTCATGCTGTTCCCCCTGCCAGGAACACCCTTCCCTCTCTCACTAGGGAGGGCTGTGGGCCCTTCAACACCTCCCCAACCTCCACCACGTACTTCCCTCTCACAGGAGCTTCCACGTCCACCAGCCCCTCAGGCTGCGGTGGAAGCTCCTCTGGGACACAGTCCGCCTCTGACCGCTGACCTGTCCCTGTGCGTGGCACCCACCACTGGGCTGGCTCAGAAGGGGCATCATCCAACTGTTGGGTGAATGAAAGACTAGGCTGCCTGTTCTCACTCATAACTGGCCCCAAAGTTCTTCAGTCCCTGAGTTTCAAGTCCGGGCCAAACCTTCGATTCCAAAGCCAGAACCCTCTCTTTGTGGGACCCCTGCCCACTAAGGGAGCACCTGGCACTGGCTCCCTCCCCTGTGGTGATGAGAGCTCAGCGCTGACTGCAGACGTAGGTACCACAGCAAAGCTGAGCTGAAATGGGTGCCCCTCAACTGCCCTGCCAGCCCCACTGCCCCAGCCCCATCCTGGGCCACAAAGACTCGCTCTGCTCCCGCGCCTGGTGCGTCCACCCCCGCGTCAGCCACTTCTGCAGCCTGACATCCCTGCCCCTTCTTTCCTCCAGGGAGTGGGCTGCCCCTTGGTGCTCTGGGCTGGGCTCCAATCTCACGTTTGCCTCCGCTTAGCTGGGTGACCTTTGGCAAGTGCCTCTGCCTCCCTGAGCCTGCTTCCTCATCTCTACAACAGGGATGACGAGAAGGACCATGCAGAGTGGAAGAACACTTATGTAAAGGGTGTTCATAAAATACTTTGTAGTGTTAGTTTTCAATATGTCCATTTTTATTTAAGATAAACAACAAGAGGGAATTTGTTCGATGTTTAAATACAATTATTAAGGACTCATTAGTTATCATGTATCTTTTACTTCCCAGGAGATAAAAGGCACACTATTCGGAATGGCTTCAGCCAGGCTGTGATTTGTAACTAAAACAATGGCAGCGACAGTGAAAGTCGACCTTCCCTGGTCCTTCATTCATCACTTGAAAGTTAACCTCCCCTGTCCGTGGCATTTCTCAGATCCGTGATGTCTTATCAGGAAACACAAATTCGCACTGTGTGAGGAAATTATGGGCACCTCGTGTGCGAACACCTGCACGGAGCCAGGCCAGGAGGAGCTTTCTGAGGAGGAATATGGGCGTGGGGGTGGGGGGGAGGGAACAGGTTTGCAGCGGTTCACACGGAATGTGATACAATAATTATTACATGATAATACGAGAATCAACTGTTTCCACTGTTATGAAAATAATACAGTAATACATAGTAACACAAGACTAGACTGCCGCGCACTCACAGCTGCAAACCTACCTTTGCCCCACCCTGTGCCTGTGGCGACTTTGTGACCGTTACCACCATCAGACTTGGGACGACAAAGCAACAGCTGCTCCCCTCACAAACTATCACTACACACGCACAAAACATCCCACGGCCGGGAAAAGGGAGAAGGGCAAAAACCCGTGTAGCCTGAACAAACAAACAAATCCAAAGTCGCTCTGCGCAGCATGAGTGCCCCCAAAATAAAACGTGCGGACTCCTCGGTACCTAAGTCCCCAACAAAACAATGTTCTCCCTGACCACTGCAGGGTGATATCTGATCCTGCAAGCTGCTAATTGCTGGAGACCCCCGCTGTGTTCTTTTTCACCTCGAACAGACTTGCTACGAAATTGTTTACTGTCTCTTTAAATGCACATGGTATTTACCGTTTACTGAGTTGAGCCCCCTGAGACCAGCTTTCTGCAACACTCCGCGAGTCACCTGCTTTTCTTTACCTGTGCTTTTCTTACAGATGGAGGTCCCAACAAGATGCATCTGTGTCCCCAGCGCCACTAAACCGTATCAGTCTGTGAGTGCTCCAGGCGCATCTTTGTCAACAGGCCAGGGCAAGTCTCCTCAACCTGTTCTAACCGCACTTCCATTCCTGGACCGGGGCTGGCTTGGGTTTGGACACGACCTTCTTTTCCTATTCCCTTCATAATCGGCAATAACATTGGGAAGATGGGTTTGATTATATGCCCTGATCATTGGGTTCTCTATCCAGGGGGAAAAAACAGGAATGGTAGAAAACAGGGAACCTGGAATCTGACTGCTTCTTTATGTTTGGCTTTGTTTGTTTGTTTGTTTGTTTGTTTGTTTAAAGGATTCTGGGACTAGTGGGCATTTGAGACCCCAGCCTCTTTGTCACTGGGTGAGGACGCACTGGTTTAATTATATGTGCTACCGCCTGATGACTAATTATTTGTCTCTAAATGTTGTTACAACCCTCATGTTGCTTGTTTGGCTTTTCACCATTAAGAACTCAAATTGGCCCTGATCGGGTGTCTGGGCTGGCTGGAGCATCATCCCGTACACCGGAAAGGTTGTGGGTTTGATGCCCAGCTGGGGCGCATACGGGAGGCAGCCAATGGGTGTTTCTCTCTCACATCAATGTCTCTCTCTCTCTTCCCCCACTTCTCCCTTCCTCTCTAAACTCCATAAGCATATCCTCAGGTGAGGATGAAAAAAAACTCTCAAATCTCACACACACACACACACAGTTGTGCCCTGAGGAATGGAAAGCAATGGCCCATCAAGGAACATTCGGGTGAAATACTCTCCTTCAGGGCCTGTTCATTTCTTGTTGCTTGCTTTGTTGCGGTCTCGAGTAATACTTGTAAACAAAAGTCTACCTCTGAAAAAAACTGGGATTCTCAGTAACTATCACTGCTGGCTATCGCGTGTATTTCCTACTAGGCTGATGTGCAAACCCTGCCTATGGGGCCAACTTTGTGCCGCAGCCCTTCCTCGAACCCAGAGCAGTAAAACAGCCAAGGCGTCTTCTACACCCAGAGGTTCTTGGAGTGTCCCGATGGCCGCGGGGGCGACACCAAAGGTTTCCTCCTTCGCTTTATAAAAAGAGGGGTGATCCAAATAAGTCGGGTATGTTTTGAATTCTCCATATTTTTAATCAGCAGAACACCAAAGTGAGAGCTATCCTAGGAAGTTCCCAGCACACGAAAGTTGGCAAAACAAAAGAGAGCTCAGTCTCTGAGTTAATTTTATGAATATGTATAATTACATATAATTTATATAAATATAAAATATAGTAATAGCACATATAATATAATCATATGCCATAATATAATTATATATGTATACCATATAATTATATATAATATAAATATATTTATAGAGTTGTATATTTTTTAAGATGGAGAAAAAAACCAACCACTTTTCATGTACAGAGGTTTGCACACTAAGTATCAACAGAGAGGTGTCTTAACAACATTTTTTTCTAGCTTTAACAACACTTACCAATTAGTGCCAATCATAACACACAGTTTATGAGATAAATGAAAAGACCCTGAAGAGGGGTCAGTGCCCTTGCTGCCTATGTTTTTAACCTGAAAAACTGACCACCTGTTACATCTTTTTAAAAAAGTATTAATTTTAGGTAAACTTTATTTTATTATTTTTTAAGGATTGTATTTATTCATTTTTAAAGAAAGGGGAAAAGAAGGAGAAAGAAAGGGAGAGAACTACCAATGTGTGGTTGCCTCTCACGTGCCCTCTACTGGGGACCTGGCCCCCAACCCAGGCATGTGTCCTGACTGGGAATCAAACCGGCAACCCTTTGTTTCGCAGCCCACTTTCAATCCACTGAGCCACACCAACCAGGCACCTGTTATATCTTAATGGAGGACTCCATTCTACCCCATTCCGATATTGGTGGTTATTGTAACAAACAGGCCAGAGTCCTTTAGCTAGCCACAGGTCTGACTTCTCCCCTTGCACTTGGCTAAAGGCCTCCACTTCGAACGCTCTGGGTCAGAAATGGAGTCTTCTGAAACAAACCTCAGGGCAAGAGAGGGCAGCTTCACCATCGCCATGACCGGACACTGCTCGAGGGCGGGGCGAGGCGGGGCGGGACGGTCCTGGAGAAAACAACTTTTCAAAGCAGACTAACTGTCCCCAATCAGCGGAACAGGAATTATGACCTTGCATTAGAAGGAAGTGATTTAATTCCAATGTTATTTTCTAAAGGGCATGTGAGAAACATCCCTTTTTTCTTTGATTTATCTCTAATCCTCAATTTAGGAGGCTATAATTGTACATACTGGAATAAAATATTCCTTAAATGGAATTCCAACTAACCCTTCAGAATTCTGGAGGGGAAACCCTATAAAAATTTAACATAGATACAAACTAATGAATGATCAGGGAAATTTAAAAGCGATAGTTCTATTGAAAACCACACCGGTCACTGGCCTTGTCTACAACGCTCCTCAGAACAATTCCTAGAAAACATGCCAAGGGCCTTCGCTGAGACCCTTCTCTTTTCCTGATCATTACCGGTTCCGGAAGTAGGTTCAATGAGAATCTGCCTTCCTTCCTAATAGGCTATAACTGGGCAAATCAAATTTGTAACCATGACCATGCCAGAAATGTCACGTTTAAGACAAATTCCATTTAATTGGGCATGACAAGCCTGACAGTAAGAAACAAGGACTGTACTTTACCGGGGAAGCGGGGGCCTTCCCAGGCCCCCAGGAAACTGGACTGGACCTGCTCCATGGCTGCGGAATGGCAGTCGTTAAGGCTGTACACAGAGCCATTCCTGCTAGCCCAGGAAATCGACAAACTCGGGACCCTCCAAAAAGACAGTGCCCTGCTGTTCCAGGTCTGCAGAGGCAGGCCTGACAGGGGCGAAGTGGATGGTTTAGGCTCCTGACTTTACATAGTGAGACAATTTTACACACACACACACACACACACACACATTAAAATTATGACCCAGGGGCTTTACAGAGTCTCCCAACAGAAGTTAACTCTCAAAACCTAGCATCACGTGCTCTGATTTTAATAACGATACAACCAGGGGGACTTGCTTAACCAACACCTAATTATATACCTATATACATATACCTCTATGTACACCAAACTGGCCATACTTTAAAAAAAGAAATCAAAGTAACGACCACAATCAGAAAATTGCTGAAACAAACTCGTGGGGTCAAACCCGCAGCAGGAGACACGGGAGTGAGGACAGCAGCCGACGCCTCGTCCCGGGGCCGACCGGCCACTTGTCTCTCTCCATCCAACCCACACACCATGCCCCGAAGTCTGGGAAACAGACTGGTAAAGCGTGCAAAGGCGGCGGAGATACATGAATGCACAATGACGACAAAACAAAGAAAACATGAGGTCCCTCTGTCTGGCATTCGTCCCCAGAACAGAGGAAACCTTGGGCGCTTTCTGTTAAGTCACCAACTCCAAGGCAGAAACAACTTTATCCCCGACCTGCGCTGTGCTGAGACTGGCAAACCCACAGCAAAGCTTACAGGTACCATCAGCCTGGGAGAAAAGTGCTGTGAACCGCGATCTTGGTAACCGTGGGTTTGGTTCTTTAAATTTCCGTGGTATTCCTATTTGGCAAGCCAGGCTTTTTGATGTCTGTACTCCCCTGCAAAAACTTTTCTTTCCTTAACACATTCTAATCTCTGAGTCTCCCTTCCGCACACTGGCCTGCAACGTCAGCCCCCTCAGGAGGCAGGCACTTTTGTCTGTTTTGTTCACGGCTGTATTCCCAGCATTGAGAACCACGTCTAGTTTATAGAAGAGGCTCTGTAATTATTTGTTAAATGGCCTTATGAAAGCGAATTCCATTTATCCCACAAATATTAGGCAAATGCGTAGAGGCTCGTGGCACACCCTGGGTATGGAAATGGAAGAGACGGAGCCCTGGCCTGCAAGAACCCCCAACATACTGGGGATGGTGGGCAAATAGCCAGGCAAGTACAAGACAGCCTACTACTGCTGTGGTGGGGAGGCACAGGGCCTGTGGAACCAGCTCAGGGAGGCCCGAGAGGACTTCCTGGAGGAAGCTGGACTGAGAGATGGCAAGGAGAGGGCGAGGGAAACAGGATAAAAGAGGGGAGGGTTTCAGGTAGAGGATGCAGCATGAACAAAGACCTGCAGCTGAGAAGCAATGGGAAGGATGGTGCAGGAGTGTGAGCTGAGGCCAGTGAGGTCCAAGAAGACCACATCATAAAAGGCCTTGAATGCCAAGCAAAGGAATTTTGTATTGACCCTGAGGGCCACGGGCACCCGGAGAAGGTTGCAGCCCCTCCTTGTAGCAGGTCTGTACACGGGCACAGGTGCTGAGCTGGAACAGGCTGCAGCAGGTCAGCACCGAACAGGCCACTCACCTGGTGTGCTGCTGGAGGTGGGAGAGCTGTCGGAAGGACTTATCACAGTAGGAGCAGTGGTAGGGCTTGACGCCCAGGTGGATGCGCAGGTGCTGGGCCAGGTAGGAGGCGTTGGCAAAGGACTTGGAGCAGTGCGGGCACTTGTGGGGCTTGGCCTCTGTGTGCGACTTGGAGTGGATCTGCATCTCGGACTTGGTGAAAAAGGTCAGCGGGCAGACCTTACACCTGCGGGGCAAGAGGCAGGTTCACACCTGGGAAGACCCCTGCACCCCCTGCCTTTACAGCTCAGGGGGGACCTTCTGCATCAGAGACCACGCATCAGGGACAGAGCTTCCCTGCGGGGAGTTTCCAGGGCACGCTCAGGCCCCAGACAACCTGCAATCTGGAGGAGAAAGCCCTTCCACCTGGGGGCACATTTTTGGCAGCCGGGGGAGCAGGTCGACCCCTCACAGGGAAGAGAGGCCTCGTGTTCCTGGTGAAGGTTTGCCCAGAGCCACACCCCATAGTTTTGGGGGAGGGGCTCAACTGGGCTGCACCCAGAATCAGCGGGGCAGGTGGGAGGGTTCAAGAAAAACTGACACCTGGCCTTCCACAAGCCCCTACCCCCCCGCCCCCCAGCAAATTAACTCAGGATTTTTGTAGGTGTGGCCCTGGTACTGGCATTTTTTGAACTCTGCCCCGGTGATTCCAATGTTCAGGGTTGAGCTCACTGCTTGAAGGGAGGAGGGGCAGCCCCCAACCCCACACTGCCTCTGAAAGAATGTGGGTGCAGCCTGTCAGGTGACCCCACCCCCTGGACCTTAGTCCCCACCCTCAGTCCCTGGGTCCCTTCTTTCCAACCCCCATTTCTGTGCTCCTGGGGGCAGCCCTAGGTGTGAAGCCCACCGGACCCCCACCTGTATGTCTTGCCCTCCTTGGCAGTCTCGCCTGAGGCCAAGATGGGGTAGGGGACTACAAGGACAGGCGGGCCCCCTGGGTTCTCCGCCTTGATCTTTTTGCGGCCACGCTCGGACTTGGGGGGGCCAAGCAGGCCATGGCCCTGGATTGTCTTGATGGAGTCCAGGAGGGGGGGGCTGGTGATCCCTGAGATGAGGGTGGGGGACGAGGCGATGAGGCGGCTCTGGCTGGTGGTGGTGGGTGTGGACGGGGTGCTGGTGCCCGTGCCCGCGCTGGACTCGGATGTGCTCACAGCCGGGGTCCGGGAGGACAGCCCCAGACCTGCGAAGACAGGGCAGTGGGGGTAGGGGTGAGGGGCGGCTGCAGGGGCCAGCTCAGCCCTGGCCACCCAGCTGTGTGACTTTGGCAAGTTACCCGCCTTTCGGAGCCTCCCCTTCCCTCTGTGTGTTAGTACCCAGGGGTAACAAAATCGAAGCTTGTGTATGTGTAAGAGGCCTTAGAGACCGAAGAGCTAAGCTGAGTTGGATAACAGGCACTTCAGAAATCATTCAAACCACAGAAAAAACCTGAGGCACAAAGATGCCCACTACTGTGTTAGTTATAACAGTAAAAACCAGAGGTGACGGAAATACACAACATCAGAGAGGGAAGGAGTCACGAATTTTGATCAGTTTCCTCTATTGAATATTACTGCCCATTAAAAAGAAGGCTATGGTTGTGAAAAATATTTTTCAAAGGCATATGTATGCATAGGAAAAGTAAGTAAGGGGAGAGATGTTCCAAAATGTGATATGGATGGTAAAATCAGGAGTAATTAAAAAAAAATTTTTTTTGGTTTAACTATATTTTCTAACTCTTCTAAAATAAACTTTTTTTAAACTTTTGTAATAAAAGTTACTCTTTTAAGAATGAGGGGACCAGAAACATTTAGAGTATCAGGTTAAACAGACAAAAAGATTAAAGTGGTTTCTACAATGTGGTGAAAACTGCCTTTTTCAATCTCTTTGTGCACTGAAAAAGACAGCATGTTTGGAGTCTCACATGCCGGTGAGTGTGCGTTTGCCAGCTTCAATGGAGGGCTGCTTGGTCACAGCCCTGAAAAGGTTACATGTACCCAACTTCTGACCAAGCGAATCCACCTTTAGCAATCGCCCTAAAGAAATGTTCGCATGCGAACACAAACATGTGTAACGGACCTTCCGTAAAAACTGTGGTCAGACAAGCTAAATACAGCCCGCTGGTCTTCAGCAGGGGGCGTGTGAAGGGACCACGCAGCCCACCCTCATGACAGAGGACTAGGCAGCCACGGCTGCCGGACAGATGGCACTCAGTGACGCAGAAGGCCACACTGCTGTCGGCCGAGGAAGGAAACCACAGACGGTATGAACCCACCTATTCTAAAAACACACACCCAAACTACATATGTGTGCAGACAACACATATGTGGGTAAGTGCACAGAATGGATGTGAACGGAGACACACCCAACTAAATCATGTGTGCATTTTGGTGCTCTACAGGGAGAAAGAATTCACTGGGAAAAGGAGAGTTTTCATACTTTTGTCTATTTGCTTTTATATTATTTGAATTTTTTACCTGGTGAATTCATCCACTTTTTACATCTGTGATTAAAGGATAAAATAAAATGAATTATAGAGAAAACAATGAAAATGCCAACAATAGTAGGACTAGGACTTTTTCTCCTTTCAGCTCGGCTTCAATTTCTAAACTTTCTATCATGACTACATATTAGCTTTATAATAAAAAATGCACTAAATATGTTTATGATAGGAAGGCAAGGAGGAACAGCAAGTTCCAGTCGTGGGTACAGCCCTACCACAAGCTCAGCAAAACACACGCGCCCATTAAAAGGCAAACCGAAAAGATGAAAAAGGAAGGAAAGAGACCAAAAGGCGCTGTGTAAACTGCTGGGTTAGGAGCTGGGGGATTATGAGTAATATTTTTTTCTTCGTTTCTCTGTTTTCTAAATTTCCCTTAATATGTTCATATTACTTTTTTAATATTACTTCTATAATGAAAAAAATAAATTTAATAAAATCATACCAACGGGGAATGTGCAGAGTGTGGCTGGGGCCTGGGGGAGGCTCGCAGGGCCCCATAATTCTTGGGTGTCTGTGAAAGGAGGAGGGAGAAGGGGAGAGAGGCAGGGGTGCCTGGCTGGTGGCAGGAGTGAGCCAGGGAAGAACAGAAGCCCAGCTGCAGTGGCCACCAGGGAAAGCCAGTCCCACCCCTGCGACACCGCACCAGGATGACTCCCTGTCCAAGACTGAGCTATGAGTCTCGGACCCCGCACCCCTCCTCCTGTGGTTCCACCTCACTGGCAGTGCCTGGGAGTCTCCCTCAGCTCCTCCCACTCTTCGCCCCTACGTCCCATCCAGCAACCGGCCCTGTCCATCCTTCCCTAGGTAACTCAGATGTGCCCACTTCTCTCCAGTCCCGCTGCCTTGTCCCAGCCCCGTCTCTCTCTCTCTGCCTCCACGCTTGTCTTCTACCAAGCCAGTTTCCAGCTTGCAACCACACCCAGCTTTCTAACCCAAATCTGAGCATTTCCCTCCCCTACTTTAAAACCTTCCAGGGCTCCCCAGTGCCTGAGGGTAAAGTGCAAATGACACAGAGTGGCCCACAGCATCCCTCACAGTCTGGTGCTTGCTTCCTCTCTAGCCTCTGCAGAACCAGGTAAAGCAAAAGAGGTAGCGTGTGGGCTCTGGGACCACACTTCCTGCCTCTGCCTCTTCCTGACTGTGAAACCGGGCCTCAGTTTCTTCATCTGTTGAAAAGATGTTAAGTGAATGCACAAAACTGCTGCTGTTTTTGTAAATCAAAAAACGGTCTACTGCTCAACCCAACACTACCAGCACCCACCTCACAGGACTGCTGGGAGCGATCAAAGGAATGCCGGTGAGCATGCTCAGCTGGAGCTGCCTGGGTGACCATCACCGTCACCTTCCAGGCCTCCATCCCCAGACAGTCCTCCCCTCGCTTTCTCACAGACTCGCTTTGCACATGCTATTCCCTCCCGCTGCTCCATTCCCTAGGTACCTAACTGCCGACCTTTCCTTGCACATCTGCCCCTCCAATAAAATCTCCAACCCCCACAACCTCTCCACTCTGTCCCAGGTCTGGTCAGGGTTCTTCTCTAGATTCCTAAATTTTTAAAACTGACTTTGCTTCCCTGATGAGCCCCCGGTGGGCCTGCCCTTCTCCTGTCGATTTAGAGGTGTAAGATCCTCCCAGAACAGGGTCGGAGTTAATCTGGTGGCTGTGGCTGGACGGACAAGCCCTGTCGCCCGGAGCTCCACCTCCGCCAGGCCCCACCGGCTCCGCCCTCACCAAGCTTCTGGCCACCCTCGCCACGCCCCCAACCCGGGCAGGTCTGGGCCCCGCCCACCCAGGCCTGGCCCGCAGTACCTGTGACAGTGCTGGTGGCTGGCCGTGCGTGCAGCGCCACGTCGGGCTGCGGCACGGACTGCGGGTGCAGCCCTGGCACCTGCTGCAGCTTGGGTAGCGACATGACCGCCTGGCTGCTCTCGGCTGGCGCCGGCGGCACTAGCAACGGCTGCTGCGATGAGGCCGACGTGGGTGGCAGGTGAGGCGGCCGGATCTTCTCCGCCATCAGCTGCTCCTTGATCTTGTTAATCAGGACCAGGTTGTCCAGCTGTTGGGCGGGAGAGAAAAGGGACTGAAGGGGCTTGGGCGGCCTCTGGCCCCTTCCCTGGCTGCTAGTCCACCGGCAAGCCCCTGCCCCTCTCCCCTCGCCCTCCAGACCCTGCAGACGGCAGCGGAAAATCCCCAGGCAAAGCAAAGCAACAAGAGAGGGAGATTGGCCGGAGGGGTGACGCTAGTCTTACCTGGCTGGGCATGGTGGGAGGAGGGGGCCAGAAGTAGGGGTTGTTAAATCGAGGCTCAGCCATCCTGTGGGGAGAGAGCGACTGTCTCAGGGAAGAAGTCCCTCCCTCCCCACCAGCCTGGGGCTAGCTGCCCTCAGCTGTGCTCACTGGAGCTAGGCCAGAGTCTGGGATCCCTGCCCCGGTGGGACCGTCACCCTGCAGCAGAGCAGGCCTCCTACCAGGACCAAGGAAGGACAGCTCCATGCCGCAAAGTCTGGAATCCACCTCTCGCTCAGTGGGCCAAGAGGACAAAGGTCACACACTCAGACCAGAGTGCTCCCAGCACCACCCCCTCAAACTGACAGACCACTCCCCATCCCCCAGAAGGGCGTTAGGTTGCAAAGCCAACCCCATGGGCCCATGAATTCCCCACAGAAGCTCCCCCGCCCCAATCTACAGCCAAACAGGAGTCCTGGGGTGACTCTGTAAATGGCCACAGAGCAGAGGCAACTGCGCATCCTCAACCCCTGCCCTTATAACCAAGGACCCCTCTAGTGCAGACAGCCTCATCAGAACACACCCTGTGTCACCAGACACCGTCCTTCTGAAAGGCAACTTGGCAAAGTGACCTTACAAAGGCCCAAATGATTATTGGCCTTTGGCCTAAGAAATTGTACGTCTGGAAAGTTCTCTTTAAAGAAACAAGCACGGCCACGAGCAACACTTCACCTACAAGAATGTGTCAGAACACTGTGCACAGGAGAGGACTGAGGGGGCCTGAGACTGGGGCAGTGTGGGGCTCTTCCTTAGGAGTATGGGACAATGTGGTGGCCCTCGCCTCACAGGTCCCACAGCAGGCCTGGGCAGTTAGTTAGAAGGCCTTTTCAACCAGGGAGGTATGAAGAACAGGCCTTCAGAACTGTCTTAGTTTTCCAGAGGATCTGAGCCTTCCGGTGACCCCAGAGTAGTACGTGAGTGACTTACAGGGACACGCTGGACAGGGGTATTCCACTGTCCTGCTTCCTAGCCAATTTATCTTATTTATCTCTCTCTGACAGAAATGATTATGTACCTAACTCATATTACTGCTTGAAAGAACTTGTTTCTGTTGGTAGGCAAGGCCAAAATGAAGTGTCTGCAACCTCTCCTCCCAGTCCTACAGGCCCGGGAAGCCCCTGCTGGCCCTGCAGCCAGAGGGCTTCAGGAGGAAAACCTTCAATAAGGTCCTCATCTAATCTCAACACACTGACAAGGACCTTTCATATGAACTATCTCCTGCAACCTTTACTTGAGAAAAAGGAACAGGCAGCATTATAACCCCGTATTAAATGAAGAAACTGAGGCTTGGAGAGAGGGAAGAAGACTGCTCAACACCGCAGGGCTAGGGTGCCAGAGTCAAGCCTAGAAATCAGATCTGTGCAGACTGGTTCCTCCAGGGAATTTACTTTGCAAACTCCAGTCTTCTGTGGGGCAAATATCCACATGCTAATAATACCTACATGCAAAACCCCCTGTCCCTCACTTCCAGCCCGGGGTGGTCTGGGTCTGAGCCTGGCCAGGCTGGGGATCTGGGGATCTTCCTCTGGGTTGGCCAGGGCAGCCCCTGCCTCTAGTGGCCCTCCTGCTCCCCCCACCCACAGGCGCCACGCCGCCCTTCCCTCTACCCATCCCTCACAGCCCCACACAAGCACTTCCCGCCTGGAGCTCTGCCCCCTGCTCCAGATCCCTGGGACTTCCTTCCCAGAAAGACCTCTAAACAGTAGTGACAGTGAGGAGGCTGCCAGTCACCAAGTGCCTACCTGTGCCAGGCACACTGACGCTGAAAGGCGGGTACTCTCATTATCCACATTTTACAAATGAGGAAACTGAAGTTCAAAGGGGTGGAATGACTTGGTCAAGGTCACACAGCAAGAAGTCAGAGAGCTGAGATTCCCACCCTAAACCGCCTGTCTCCCAAGTCCAGCTCATCGGTCCCTTAGCTGTTCTGGCCCAGAGGCTATCGATAACGTGAGCCACATGACAGGATGAATAAAAAGAGTAACAACAACCATTAAAGACAACCCTAGACACTTATCTGACACTGGCCGTCTACGAAGCTCTTCTGGACCCACTGGTGTTCCCAGCAGAGCCCCGGGAAGCAGGAAATCACTTTCGGTCCCATTTCACAGAGGAAGAAACTAGGGCACTAGGAGGGAAGCCCTCTGCTCCAGGCCACACGGGTGGCGAAACAGGAGGGAGCGCTGGGCTGCAGTGTGGGGTGTTGGCTCTCGGAGCATCGGTTTTCCTCATCTGTAAACGCAGGCAGTCAGTCCCAGTCCAGGACTCTGCCCACTGCCCCCAGCTGTTCCTCAGACAGTTCGGGGAAAGCTGTCCTCTTCTCTTCCTCCTCTCAATTCAATGCCAAGGTCAGGCTTCCCAAAGCCTGACTCTGGTCAGAAAGGTATGGGGAAGAGGGCGGCTTGCCTAGGGTTCCATAGCTGCAAGAGGGCATCTTCTCCGCTATCGATCAGGCCCCTGGCCAGGCAGGGACCACCCCTCGCCTGGTTGGGCAGGTGGGCCCACAGAGGGCAAGGCTCCGCCCTGAGTCCTGTTGTCCGATCTGCAGAGCCTCTGCCTAATGTCCGCATCCTTCTCTGGCCTGTCCGAAAAAACTTAATGATTCAGTCGGTGACCCTGGCCCTGGTGTGTACCTACTGTGTGTCAGATGCAGGAAAGGCCAGTGGGGGCAAGGCGGAAGTAACACTTGCTGAGCTCCTACTGAGTGTCAGGCACATTGCTAGTTGTGCACCAAAAATATCTCCTGTGAGCCCCCCAGAAGGCCCGAGAGGTGGGTGTCCGTCCACCTGGGCAACCCTGGGACCTGCACAACATGGGGGGCCGTGGCAAGGGGGCGGGGGAAGGTGGCCAGGGCTGAGCTACGCTACTCAGACCTTATCACAGGGGAGGGTTTTTTTAGCAGGAGAGACTGGTCAGATGTGTATTTAGGACAGGTAGATGAGGCAGAGGGCATTCCCAGCAGAGGCAACAGCCTGAGCAGAGGCATGGAGGTGTGACAGTACACGGCAGGGTTAGGACAGTGAGCAGCCACCACCGGCATCAGAGCACTGGAGTGTGGCGAGGGGGGGAGAGACACAGGCCAGCTGGCAAGGCCTTGAATGCCGTGCTCAGGAGTTGGGATGGATGCTGGGGGTAAGAAGGCATCAGGAAATGTGCTGGGTCAGGGGAGCAATGAGTAAGGGGAGCGAGGTCAGAGAGAGAAGTCTGAGGACAGTGCCGGGCCCTGGGGGACAGAGGCCGAGGAGACTCGCTGGTGGTCGGGCAGGACACATGGGTTGGGCTTCAAGTCCAGACAGAAGCCTGGGCTCTGCGCTGTGTGTCCTGAGACACGCCGCACTCACCGATCCTTGCACGGGGCAGGGGTTTGGGGGTTTTGCTCTAAAAGGGAGAAAAACTCGGACGGTAGACAAATGCAACACCTCCTAGAGCTGCCTCTGAACACAGCATCCCCAAGGCCGCGGGCCCTTCCACCGGTCCGTCCATCGACACATCCATTTGCTCTGAGCACACCCCGTGGGCCAAACGGAGCCAGTGCAGGGGAACCTGAGGCAAACCGAAGAGCCCTGCCCTCTAGGAATCCCAAGCTAAGTGAAGAAGGAGAGAAATGACCCAAATTTCTGCAAAAAAAAGAACTTTTACCTATGAAACCTACTATGTGCCCCCAAGGACCTCCTTGTGGTCAAAGCCCACAGGCCACCTTCCAGTGCTAAACAGCCTCCCTGCCAGCTGAGCCCTTCGGGAAGATCTGTGTGTGGTGACCCCTGGGTCCCTCATCTCCGTCTCTTTCACAGCCCCCGAGCTGGGCTGCTGAGGGAAGGGCAGGAGCCTTCTCTCTCCCACTGACCTCAGTACTCGGCTGACCCATCCACCCTAGGACTTTAAATACCAGCCGACCCCCAACGCTCCGCCTGCAGCCAGGCCTCTTCCTGGAGCTCCAGGCCCAGCCTTCCAGCTGCCTCCCCGACATCTTCCTCTGGCTGTCTCACGGGCTCTCAGACTTGGCAGGCCTCCGCTGGACTCGGTCTTCCCCTAAGATGGGCACCTCCTGCAGCCATTCACTCCCAGCTCCAAGCGGGCATCCCCATCTGCCCCGATGCTCTTGCCACACACACACACACGGATCCACAGCGCATCCCCTCCCTCCCTGCCCAGTTCATGCCACCACCAGCCGCGTCCTCAGGACCCCCTCGACTTTCCACAAGCCCTACTACAGTCACCTCACCTGGACCATGGAACAGCCTGCTCTGCTTGAGGCCCAACGCACCGGGGTTCAAATTTTGGCTCCAACTCACCAGTTGTATGATCTTGGGCAAGTCACTTGCTTCTCCTCCCCCAAGTAAGGGATGAGCAGCCCAGAGTCAGGGTGGAAAGAGAGGATCAGGGAGGACTTCCCAGGGGAGGTGATGCCTGCTTTAGGTCTTAAAGGATGAGTGGGAGTTAGCCAGGCAAAGGAGTGGGGAGCATTCCTGGCAGAAGCAACAGCCCGAGCAAAGGCCCAGAGGTGAGAAGCGACACGGCACATGAGGGAGACTAAAGCGCTCCGGTGTGGACCGGGAGGCAGGACGTGAGGCCAGAGCCATTGGCCAGGCCCAAACCCACAAGGCCAACTCCTGAGTCCTAGGCCTGGAGTCCAGGCTGGAAGCGGTGGGTGACAGGGCGGAATCTGTGGTTTAGAAAGCCCCCTCTGACTGCTGAGTGCAGACACAACCAGAGAGGTCAGAGGTGGAGGCAGTGGGAGGACATCCCCAGGAGGCCCCTGGGGAAAGGAGGGGACAGGCAGGGGCCACACCTGGGCCAGGCAGCAGAGCGACCAAGGAGGCCTGGCTACCTGGCTGAGCGGGAGGCCAAGGAAGTGTGTGCAGCTTGCTACCCATGGGGTGGCCTGGGAGGTCCTCTGGAGAGCAACAAGGACAAACATGGCCACAGGAGCATGCAGACAGACAGCACCAAACTGAGACACACAGGACAGACACGGACTTGCAGCCCCACACACGTACAGATGGGGACACACACAGCTACTCCCATGAGCAGGAACCCACAGCCACCGGGACAAAAAGTCGCAGGCGGGTGCTGTTAAGTGGGTGGGCGCACACGGCCCTCAGCGCAGGCCCAGAGGGAGGCCTCGAGGGGTGCTCAGGGAGGCTGGGGTGAACACAAGGGCTTAATCCCCCAAAGAACAAACCCCTCATCAACAGATTTCAACCTGCAATCACAGGCTGCTTACCTAGGGTGTCCTTTCCCACTTGGTGAACTTCTACTCATCCTTCAAGACCCAGCTCAAGTGTTCCCTCTTCTACGGAGCCTTCCCTGAACCCCCAGCCAGTCACTTCCTCTGTGTTCCCAACAGCACCTTGTATACGAGAATAACAATAACAATAATGACCATAAAATGGCAGCCACCATCGACTTCAGCACCTATCATGTGCCAGGCACTGTGCTGAGTGTGTCGTGTGCATCATGTCACTGAATCTTCCCAATGACCCTGTGAAATCTGCATTTCACGGAAGAGGTAACAGCAGCTCAGAGAAGTTGAACAACTTGCCCAAAGTCACACAGCTAGCAAGTGATGGAGTTAGGGTGCCACCCAGCACTGCAGGGACAGTCCCACCCTGGTGCAATGATCTGCTTCCCCGGGTGGCTTCCCACCAGACTATGAGCTCTTCCCAGGTAGGGCTGGTGCTCATTCATTCACCTCTGCCATTCCAGCATCTAGCCCATGGTGGCATCAGAAACTCTCCACATAATGAAAAAATGTATTATGTCAACTGCCTTTTCTGGAGCACTTACAATGGGCCAGAGACTGTGTCACGGCACTCTACAGCCATTATTTTACTGTTACAATGGACCCACTGTAAGGAAACTGAGGCCCAGAGAGGTTAATTAACTTGTCTGAGGTCACAGAGCCCAGTCTGGATTTGAAACCAGGTCTGTCTAGCACCCTGCCCCAGGAGGGTGGCCTCTGAGGCCAGCCTAGCTAAGCTCCACGAGGGAGCTGGGGGAGGGGCACTGCGGAAGGGGTACACCAGGTGCCAGGCCCTGCCACCCGGGAAGTCTGAGGCCTAGACAAACAGACACAAAAAGGACGGATAGCCCAGGGTAAAATGTGCCTAGCCTTAACCACTGCAGAGCAGGGGGGTGTGGTTAAGCAATTCATGTCTCACCCCCATCCCCAGCCCATCCCACAGACATTAAAAAATGACAATTGCCTAGACCCTGAGGCCACAAAGCAAATGGGAGGGAGCAGAACCCAAAACTGTCCGGACACTATGATTACAAGGAGGCAAAAATAAAGACCTGCGTCAGAAAAAGCAAGCGGCAGGGAACCACGCCCAGAGAGAGGCTGGGAGTGCTGAGGGAGGCGGCTGGAACTGATCGGATTTTTTCTCTTTGTTTCTCTGATTTCCAGATTTTCTGTAATATTGTTTGGTTGCTTTTATGTTGAAAACAATACATTCATTCTTTAAGAATTGAAAGAAAGAAGGAAGGGAGGAACAGAGGGAGAGAGGGAGGGAGGGAGGGAAGGAAGGAAGGAAAGAAGGAAGGAAGGAAGGAAGGAAGGAAGGAAGGAAGGAAGGAAGGAAAGGAGAGAGGGAGGGTGATGAAGGGGTGGGGGAGGGGAGGAACAGATGGAGGGTCTGGAGGCAAGGAGGAGCGGGGAGAGGTCAAGGTGAGCTACCGGTGGACACTAAATTGACAGTTACACGCCGGGTTCTGCACAGCCCGATCCTCCAGGCACACGTGACCTGGGTAGAAGGCAGTAAATGTCAGTAAGGGCTACCTGATGGAGGTGATATGCAGTCTGCACTTTGAAGCTGGTTAGGACTCCACCAGGTGGGGAAAGAGTGTCTGCACCTGCTTTCCTACCTTGGTCCAGCCCCGCTTCAGCTATTGCAAGAGTCCCCTCACGGGTTTCCCCACCTCTGCCCACACCCTGTATTCCATTCTCCTACAGTAAGCACTCTGATAGTTCTAAAACATAAAACACAAATCAGACCACAGCACTCTCCTCAGAACCTTCCCTGGCTCTCTACTTCCCTCCAGAGAGGGTCTGGATTCCTTAGTCCTTATATATTCGGCCCCTGCTGACCTCTCTGGCCTCCCCTGCCCCTCCAGACAGAGTCCTCCCCACCCCTTCCCTTTTCACTTCCCCCTGGAGCCCTGCGCCCTCCCCATTTCACAGGTTAACTACTTATTCCTCGGGCCCCAGCTCGAAGGCTATGACCTCCTGAAAGCCTTCTGGAACGCTCCACCTCCACCCCCGGCTGTGTTGCAGGGCCTCCTCTCTCTGCTCCCTTCGTGCCTTCCATTTCCATCATCAGACACCGGGCACCCCACTTTCTGCCTGTTTTCCCATCCGCCTCCGCTGCGGGGCAGGCTCTGTATTAGGGCAGAAGAACCGCTGTCACTTAGCTTTAAGCCCCACACAGTGTCTGATAAATGTCTGAATAAATGAATTGTCTAGGTGGAGGGAACTGAAAGTATCATGGCCTGGGCAGAGGAAAGTCCCTTCTCCCTCTGGTGGGTCCCTTCCACTCACCCTGGCACTGTGCTGTCCCTGCTGTTACACTGCTTCCTATTTCCTGTATCTCAGCTCTGTCTGCTTAAGTGATCTGAGAAGGGGCCGATCTGAGAAGGGGCTGTGTGATATAAGGGCTAGCGGACCAAAAACGGGGTTAACAGCTAATAACCGCAGAAAATGGTTCTGCTTCCCAAACGGTGAAAATGAATGTGTGTCACTTGTTAAAATAGCAAAAAGAAATAAGAAAATGATAATGCCAATGCTGGTGAGTTTAGGGTGAAATTGGCACTCTCATTGTTGCCGGGAGTATAAATTGGAGCGATCATGCTTGAAGGCAATCTGGCAATAACATGTCCTAAGTTCTAAAAATTTTCAGATTCCCTGGCCTACTGATCTCATTCTTGGCCATCTCTCCCTAGGAAATACCCCAAATATAGACAAAGTTTTAGGTACAAAGCTCTTTGTTTTGGTGGTTTCTTACAAGAGCAAAAACCTGGAACATTCGAAATTTTAAACAATAGGGAGATGGCCCTGGTAAATCATGTTCAACAGTAACACAGTCTACAGTCATAAATAGCAGGCAATGTTTACTGGCATTGCAATGACTTATTTAATATTCGTATCAGCCTTACAAGGAACTGAGGCACAGAGAGATTAGGTAACTTGCCCAAAATCGAGCAGTCTGTGTCTAATCTGACCCTAGAAAGTTGGGTGCCAGAGCCCACACTTTCCACCCTGACACTGGATCTGCTAGAAAGAAGGATTAAAACCACCCCGCAGTCATTTAGAAAATACTTGTGATACAATGTTAGTTAGGGGTGGGGGAAGGGAAGTTTTTGAAATTGTGTTAAGAGCAGTGACACCTACATAAAAACTAGCCGCTGAGAGAAAAGAGGGGAAGGAAACACAAAAATACTAATAGCGATGGTATTTCAGGCTTCTCTGATTTTTCTAGAGGGTGGTTGCGTGACTGATTTTTGGGACTATTTTTAATGGAACTAAAAGTTCAGTGGGTTCTGGCCAAGCAAAGACACCCCAGGCCACCCACAGCCCCACTCGGACTCTGGCCTCTCGCCCTCTGGGTTCACCCAGGGGCAGAGAGGGACTCAGAGAGGCCAGGGGCTTGCCCAAAGTCCCACAGTGAGCCTCACACCCAACCCAGACCCCAACCAGGTCCCCCTCTTATCTGGAGGCTTCAGGAAGGAGGACCAGACCAAACAAAGCCTGCCCAGATCACTCTCTCTCCTGCTTATAAATCCTTCTTGTGTTCCCATCACTTTGGGGCACAGTTGGAACTCCCAGCATGGCACCCAGGGGCCTTTGCCCAGGAAGCCCTGCTGGCCATGTGCAGCCCGACAGGTACCTTCCTTTCCAGCCTCACTACCTGCAGGTTCCTGCAAAACTAGTTGCTCTTACACCACCGTGCCTTTGCACAGGCTGTGCCCTTCCATTCGGCAGTCCTCACCCAACTGAAATCCTGCCAGGTTCCCATCAACCATCGAAAGTCAGCTATGTGTCACTACGCTACCTTGGGAACCCTTCCTGGTCACTGCCCCTCCAAGGCTACGGCTGCAGCTCTTCCCCTGAGCTCCCACAGCTGCCTGGGCTTCCCCCACCAAAGTGCTGGCTCCGCTGTCCTAGAATTGCCTGGTTACGTGATGGCCCAGTCCCCACACAGCGGGGAGCTCCCCAGGGGAGCCTGGGTCTGGTTCTGGGTTACAACCCCATGCCCTGACTCGGCCCCATAGCTCCCTCGCTCTTCCTTAAAAGTCACTTTCTGACCTTATCCCCAACAGGAATTGGGCCACCCTGTTATACACACCCACTGCGCCCTGCATTCTCCCTGCCCCACGTCGGTATCGCGCCTCTAAATACACCCTCCAGTCCTGGCCCACAAGGATGGAGCCGCTGCTGTAGGCCCAGAGTCAAGTGCTGGCCGCAGAGGAAGTAGGTGCTCAAGTGCCTAGTTCACGCTAGGTGCCCAATAAACGTTCACTGAGAGAACCAATGAGAGAAGGAGGTCTGTCCATGCGGGCCTGCAAGACTGATAAGTCTGCCAGGAGACTGAGCAGAGGGGCAGCATGTGCAAAGGCATGGAACACTGCTACCTTGCTGGGATGCAAAGGGCTCTCAAACACGCTCCCTGACCCAGAGAGGCAACAAGCTACTGCTGGGGGTATGGTTGGGCTGGGAGGTGGGGGGGGGGAGGGGCGGGGGCGGCGGGTGGTATTCTGACAGGGGGAAGGGAGATGTCAAGATACACCAGGGAAGAGCTGGCCAGGTGGAAGGAACTGAATGTGCGAAGGCCCAGAGGCAGGGAAGCATGGAGCATCACGTGTGGTCTGCTGTGAGTTTAGTGCAGAAATTCACAGGCGAAAGAGGGAAAGGTGGCTGGGGCAGTTCATAAAGGACCAGAGTTCCAGGCTAAGGGGCTTGGATGAAAGGCTAGGGGGAGCGGGGTGGATGGGCGGTCCCTGAGCAGGGAAGGCCGTGGTCAAGGTTTTCAATGAAGAGGTCATTATGGGGCCAGAATGATGCCCTGGAAGGGACACGCAAGAGGTGACCTAGCAGAGACAAGCTGAGGTTTCCCATCTTCCCAGCTCCTTGAAACCCCTGGTGCTCTAAGGTTTCCGCCCACGACCCCTCTGCCCTCCTCCATGTGCCCCACTGTATGCGGCCCAGAGCCCTGAGCCCCAGCTGCTGTGCCCCACCCCACCCTCAAGACCCAGGCCAGCCTCCGAGGCTTGCTCCTGGGAGCTTCCTGTGAGGAATGGGCTCCCAAGGGTCCTGGATCCAATTTGGGCTTCCGCAGCCCTGCGGGGCCGGGAAGGGCTGTTTCCATTGTGACTGATCAGAGCGGGAGGGGGGCTGCTGTCTGTGCCCTGGTCCGTGGGAGCAGGGGTGCTGCCCCTCCCATCCCACTGACAGCCACCCAGGGCCACCCAGAGCTACCCAGGGCAGTGACCCTCACCCTCCCTGGGAGCCTCAGTGTCTTCACTTAGGAAATGGGTCATGATGCTCCTCTCAGGGCTGCGAGAATGTTCTACAAGCTTCAAACGCTTGCCCTTCTCTACTTCCATTTCCCCTGAGGACCTCCAGCGCTCATCCCCCCAGGGAACGCCTTCTGCCATGAAATGACAACAACAATAATCGTCACGGAGCACGTCTTCCACGTCAGGTGCTGTTAGATGCTTTACAAGGATTTCTCCCTCAGCCTCCTAGTGACCCTGTGAGGTAGATGCCATGACCATTTTGAAATATAACACGTTCAGGAAGATGCTTGAAACATAAACAAACAGCTTAGTGACTTATCACAAAGACCCCAACCGTGTCCCTTCTCAGCTGCAGTCCCTTGCATCCCCCAAAGTTCCCACCCTCCTGGCGTCTGTGATAACCTCTTCCTTGTTTGGGGGCAAGACTAAGGCTCAGAGAAGTGTGGAAGTTCCCAAGGCCATGCCGCTGCTGAGGGCCGAGGGCGCTGGAACCCCCTGCCATGGGCCGGCTGTGTGACCTTCAGCAAGTCCACTTCCTTTCCGGGCCTTCGTTCCTTCCGCTACAAAACAGATTCAACTAAATCACAGCCCCCATTCCCGGGTCCCCTGAGGGGTGGTGTAGCAACTGATGGGTCAACAGTACAGATTCGGGGACAAGACAGTGGGGGTGGAAGCCCCAGAGACGGTTTCCAATCTGGGGGTGACAGCGGCATCTCCGCCGTGTTGCTTGTGAAGGTTAAATGAGTGAGTCTTTCGAAGAGTGCCTGGTCCCCAGTGCGGACTCCGAAACAGCCACAGCGGTTGTCTGCGGTTGTTTTGTTACTAGGTTCTCTAAGGCACCCACATTCCAAGGACCCACCTGGAGATCTGGCCAAGCGGGACTGTTACCCCAGCTGGGGGGTGGGGAGAGCAGCAGCTCTGGGAGCCTCTCAGGATCCCTAGGGGCTGCTCTGCCCATGTGGAGAGCCACGTCTGGGGTTCACTCAAAGCAGGACGGCCAGCTGCTGAACCCCAGCTGTGGCCTGGACCCCCAGGAACTCTCCAGACAGGGCTGTGGGCAGGGAACCCCGGCAGAGGGTCATAGCCTGTTCTCATGCTGAATCTCAAGACCCCGGGGGGCAGGCGGGACAGGGCTCAGGGCTGCCAGGTGGAGGCCGGCAGACAGCAGGCCCCGAGCAGCAGGGCAGGCAGGTCGGCAAAGGGAGGGTGGGGCTGGCCAGAGACCGGGGTGGGGAGTGCCTGGGGTGGGGAGTGCCTGGGGTGGACACATGGGGAGGGGTAAAGAGGCCGGAGAAGACCTACTACTGGCCCTGCTAGACCGGGCCCTGCCCACCCCCACGGTCTCTTATACCCTCTCCCAGGTATTGTCTAGAAGCCACCCCCTTCTCCCTGTGCCTGATTTCTCACCTCGGGGCCTTTGCTCGGACTGCTCCCTCTACCTATATGCCTTCAGCTGAAAACCTTCCGGCCACGTTCAGCTATCACTTCCTCCCAGAAGCACCTCTCCCCTACACACACCCTGACCATCACTCACTATACTGCGGTACATCGACAAGTATGAAGCTGTGGGGAAGCCGTCATCACAGAAAAGCAGTTCCTTCCCAGCACTTGCCAAAATCTGTAACTACATCGTCATCCGTGTGCTCTTCTGCTCAATGTCTATCTCCCCGACCCAGACGGGAACTATGTCAACCTTCCTCACCTCTATCCCCAGCTCGTAGAATGTGGCCTGGTATATAGTAAATGCTCAAGGACCGCTGCTGCATGACAGTGGGAAAGGGAAACGAGTGGCCAGCTCTTCCCTGCACACAGATCCAGGCTGAGTGTGGACACAGACGAGAGGGGGGAGGGATCGTGTGCACAGCCCAGAACGTGAGGCTACGCCCTCACGGTGTAAATGGGTGTGCATGCAAGATACGCCTACATGTAAAAACACACATGTATACGAGTACACCTGTGTGCAGAAGATAAACATGGCATGTACCATGATGTGAAAGTACATGAGGAGGGGCAGGAAGGCATGCGGCTGTTTGTGGTTTCCTGGGAGGGGGCACACAGATGTCTGCATGGCAGCCCTGTGTGTCAGGAATACTCCCCCCTTGTGGAGGTAAGGAGGCTGGTGTGACGGAGGGAGCTTCCCCAGAGAGGCCTGTCCCTGCGTTTGAACCCCAGGCACACACTGCGGCAGCTTGTTGGCTCCCAGGGGGACAGAAAGACCCCCGGGGCCAAGCACCTCGAGACGTGAGTGTCCTTGGGCTTGGACAAGGCCCACTCCTCCCCCTTCCCACTGTCGTCTCCACAAGGGACAAAATGAGTCTCGAATGGATAATCTACAAGGTCCATCTCTCTCCAATTACCGCGTGACTTTAGATCTCAGACGGCTCTCCAAGAATGGGGGTGTAAACACCATCGATGCGGACCTCCTTGCAGCTACATGGAGCGGCAACTGCCTTCTTTCCCTAAGCACAGCAAGCCTGCCCAGTGTCCTGGGACAAGTGCCCCGCATGGCGCTATAGAGACAGGAGGAGCTCAGGATGCGTTCTTTGCACACACCATTCATTTGTTCATTCATTCATTCATATATTCGACACCATGCACCAAAGCTGTCTGCCTTCCAGGAGTGCACAACCCAGTGGGGAGAAAGAGGCTACTGAAGTCACCAAAGCGTGAGGACAAGAGCACTGGAAACCATGACCCTCTCATCACTCCGCACTTTGTAAAGGAAGTCTTTCTAGCAACGACAACTGTCCAAAAGGAGAAAATGGGGAACCTGGTGAGAAAGGAGCCCCCTGCCACTCTGGCCCTGTTCTCCAAGATGCGGGAAAGGGACTCCAGCTGTGTGCAGGGGCTGGTGAAGCTGGGCTTCCCCTCAACAGCTGTGGGAGTCTGAGCAGGAACCCCAGAATGCTGGGTTCAAATCCAACAAGGCCCTTGATGAGCTCTGGGACTCTGGCAAGTTACCTAATCAATGTGCGCCTCGATTTCCTCATCTATAAAATGAGGGTAACGACAATGAGGATTACATCCATTAACATTTATAAAGCCTATTAGGACAGGACCTGACATGCAGCGAGAGTGAGGCAGCGAGAGTCCCCTTTGTACGATTCTAAATCCCAGATCCGAGTGGGTGAACACACCAAGTGTCAGAGTTTCTGAGGCGGAAAGCTTCTCAGTGCTAAGATTCTGAGGTTGGAAGAGACAGGGATTCTTAGATCCTGTGATTTAATCATCTCATTATTTCCTAACAACAGCCCGGAGCCTCCCAAGGGAGCACAGGACAGAGTTTGGTGTCACTTCATCTCCCAGGTGCTGCCAAGGCAGCCGCCACACCTGGGCTCCCCGGCACTTCCTCGCCTGCATGAAAGCCCCGGGCCCACTGCGCTGGACCCGCCTGCCCGCCAGTCTGCGTGGGGCTGAAGCACGTTCCCGCAGTGCAGACAGACAAGCAGCACAAATGAACAAACAAATGAGCAAGTTTCAGACACTGATTTAACAGCCACAGGAAAAATAGAAAGGGGCCGACCTGACTGAGAGTGGCCGTGGGAAGTTATTATAGAGTAGGCGGACAGGGAAGCCCCTCTGAGAAGGTGACATTTGAGTGGGAACCTGTAAAACAGGAAGGTGCTGGCCACACAAACGTTCAGATGGGGAATGTGCAAAGGTCCTGCCCACAGGCTTTGCAAACTCGACGTACAGAAAGAAGCCGGTGTGGCTGGAGGTGCTAAGTCTGGGGGGTGGGAGGGGGTGGGCAGGCCCAGACCTGACAGGCCTTGTAGGACTTTGGATTTTTGTTTTTCTAAATGCCTAGGAACCATCAGAAAAGTTTCAGCAGTGGAATGACAAGGCAGAGCAGGGCTTTCAGGTCCCCCAATATCATCTGGATCATTCTGAAAACACCCCAAGAGTTTTCAAAAATCAAGGTAGAACCTAGGCCAGCAATCGACACTCCTTATAATTCAGTCAGCGCATTCTGAGCTCCTACCATACGCCCGGCTGGGGCTGGGAGACCTTGCAGAGACTCTTGTTATCACTCCCACTACCCATGAGAGTTTCACAGAGAATATTCCATTTTACATACCAAGAAACCGAGGTTCAGCGAGGAGAAGAATGTGCCCCCAAGTCACGCAAACCACACACCACACTGCAAACTGCAAAGTTCAGCACACAGATGGGACTTGGTCCCAGACCCCCGCTCCACCTCCATGGCAGTCTGTGGAACTGCTCTGGTATTTTTAAGCCTCCTGTTTTCTGAGACCTCCCCTGGGGACTCGTGCAGACACTCGTCGACACTGCCCTGGCTAGTGCTACACAGCGCTGCAGCCTTACACCCTTTTCACTGTTGGCTTTGGAGCCCAAAGGACCGCACTCCCATCTCACATGGCTGTCCAGCCTGCACTGGGCATGCTGGGGACTGGATGGATGGATGGACATGATGGATGAATGAACAGAGAGATGAACGGATGGATAATGGGTGGACTACTGAAATGACTAACCAATAAACTAATGAATAAATGAAAGAACAAAGAATAAAAAGAATAAAAGATCTAGCAGACCAGTTAATGAATAACTAATGAATGGCAGATGAATGAAGGAAGGAACAAGTCTTATTTTACCGAGAGGCAGGGCAGAGAAGTGCCTCCTCAGGGAAGGGCTGGAGCCGGCCTATCTTCAGCCCCAGTTTCCACCTCACCCACACACCAGCTTCCCCTCCACCGAGAGCCATTTGCCTCCATTCCTCAAGAAGTCAGACAGCCTATTCCTCAGCCCCTGGGACAGACCTGTGTCTCCACGTGTTGGCCATTCCAGCGCCCACCAGCACAAGCAACAATCACAGCTCTCCTGAGCCCAGTGGAGCTTGGTAGTGGGAAAGCGGTTCACTGTCCCTGAGTGTCTCACAGGCAGGGAAACAAAAGCTCAGGGCTCTGGTCCTGGCTGGGCCTGGAATGGCTGGGTGACTTCAAATCAGTGGCTTCCCCTCTCTGAGCCCAGATGACTTCTCAGGGCCTTTTCGGCTCTGACAGTCTTTAGAGTGTGGGCCTCTGGATTTTTACCGTCGCTGGGTCAGCAGAAGTTAAGAGATCAAAAACTGGAAGGTAGGAAATAGTCCTGCTGACGAGCACCCAAGTCCACCTAGGAAAAGGATCCCCAGACAAGGAGCCTGGAAGCTGGGGTTTAAGCCTTCCTCTGCCACTGCTCAACCTCTCCAGACCTCAGTTTCCCAAATTTTAAGATGGGGTTAAGTATCCCCACCTTGACAATTTCATCCCAACAGAGTTCCTACGAGAGCCTGATGCGATAACGACCACGCACTACACTGTACAAACTGTAAAGTCCCATTCACCCAGGAAGGATTATTACGGTGGAGGGGGAAGAGGGTGGAGGGAGACATGCTGTCCCGGTCTAATCTAGCTCTTTCCAAAATGACCCTCTCAGGGGTCACGGCCAGAGAACAACAGTGCAGAGAGCCCAGAAACGGGAGCCTGAACATCTGGGTCCATGATTCAGCTATCCTAACAGAGGCAATGTGACTTTGGGCAAGTCACGTCCCCTCTCTGGACTTCAGTTTCTTCATCTGAAAAATGCCTGGCTTGGTACCTCTGGCTCACCCATGCCAAGTTCTACAGCCTGGAACCTCTGTACCCCAACCTTCAACCCCTGACTCTGCCCTCAGGGAGCTCACACCACCCCGTGAGGCCAGGACACAGACCAGGAGTGAGACTAGAGGCATCACTCCCCCAGGAGTTCCTAGAGCAGGGGCCAGAAGGGCTCAGGGCCCTCCCAGAACAGACACTTTCCCAAGAGAGGAAAGACCTGGCCCAACGGCCTGGGTGCCTTGGACAGCGCCAGCCACCTCAGACCCAGCCTTCAGACCCTCTGTAGCCTGCAGAGCCTACAGGCCCTGACCTGTCTAGCAAGATACCTCAGGAACTTCACTGCTTCCAACAGAAGAGCCCTCCAGGGTGCTGGCAGGGGTGGCAGAAGGGGGTAGGAGCCAACGCAGGGGAGAGTCTCAGATGACCCCCACTAACAAACGACGGGAGCCCCCCCCCACCAGACAGCCTCTCAGACAGGACCCACTGGGGCTGCCAGCTTGCACCCAGCCAAGAGCCCACCCCTGGGGGCATTCACCACCAGATGCCACCTCCTGCAGCCAGGAGGCCCACCAGGTTGGGGAAGGGGGTCTCCAACTGCCAACCAAGCACACTTGCCAGAGGGCTCCGGGAGCCACTCTGGCACCCAGGGCTGCCCCACCCCCGGTGGGGGGGGCCACCCATGAAGGAGAAAGGCCCACTCCCCACACACGCTGCTGGAGGGCAGGGTGAGGGAGAGCAGGCTTATTTCCTCATGCCAGAAGTCTCCCTTGGAAACTCTGGGCCCACTCGGAGCCCCTAGTGCCAGCCCTCTCTCCCAAATCTGAGAATATAGTTCCTTACAATACCATTTTTATAGAGCCTCTTCAAAAAGACATTTCCTGGTCTCCTCAAACCCCCATCCCCGACCCCGCACATGCCTCCCACGGCTCTGAGGAAACCGGCAGTTAACTTTTTCCCAAAATTCCTGCAAAGGCGACTGGCTGGGGGAAGAAATGGACCCCGAGATCCTTTCGCGGCATTTCACAGCCTTCCAAAAAAAGAGAGAGACAGACACAGAGAGAGAGCTTTAAAAAAAGAAGAAGAAAAGAAAACTTTCGGAGTTAACTTTAAATTCCCAGCCCTACCCCCCAAATCGCCCAGCGGCTTCCTTTTTTTTTTTTTCTTTAAAGTGCAATTGCATTGTGTCTCACCTCCCCGAAAGGCTCGCGGCTCTCGCCAAAGAAAAGGAAAAAAAGCCAACCCTTCGGGTGCCCCCTCTGCTTCCAGCCGCCTCTCCCACATTCTCAGACAGTTTTATTAAAATTTTCAGACAAAAGAAAAACAAAAATGGCAGCCTGGCTTATTTTTAAAACAGGACAGGGACGCCATATTCTGCAGATCTGCAAAAAAAGGGAGAAATCCGGCACTGGCCGCTCCACCGGGCCGGCTGCAAAGTGCGCGAACCGCGGCGTTTGCAATCCGTTTATTTGCATTAAGTCCCATGAATCATTGTTTACCGGAGAATTGCAGCAGGTTTGAATAGCCCGGCTTAACAAAACACACACACACACGCACACAGACACACTCGGAGCAGACCCAGACACGCCGCCGGAGACACTTCCTACCCCGCGCGACGCCGCCGCTCCGGGCCCGGCCACAGGCGCAGGCGGCCCCGGGCCTCGGAGCACCTGGCCCGCGCTGACAGCGCCCGCGTCCCGGCCCGCACCCCAGCCCGCAACTCCGCGCAACTTTCCCGCGGGCGGGCACTCGGGCGGGCACCCGCCGCCACCCAGCCCGCTCCCCCCGCGCCCCGGGCCCGCACGGACCTGGCTGTGCTGGCGGCGGCTCCGGGACGCGGCCGCAGCCCCGCGCCCGGCGGCCCGAGGAGGGCCGGGCTGGGGCTCCGGCTCCGGGCTCCGGCTAGGTGCGGAGCCGCGCGCAAACCTTCCGGGTCGCCTGCTGTTCACTTCTGGGTTCTGCAAGCGCCGAGGCGGCGGCGGCGGCGGCGGCGGCGGGAGGCTGGGTCTGCAGCGCCGCGCGGCCCCCCGTGCGCTCGGCGAGCCCCCGCGCCAGGCGCCCGGCTCCGGGGGGGGGCCGCGTCGGGCCCCCGCCTCTCCGACTGCGCAGCCCGTCCGGCCCCGGGGGCTCCCGCGAGTGGGCAGCGCCGGGCTCCGGCTACGGCGCGCGAAGGGAGGGGGCCGGGCAGGGGGCGGGGGCGGGCCGCGCGTTGGGGGCCCCGCTCGGGCCCCGGGGCCTCGTCTCGCGCTTGCCGCCGCCGCCGCCGCCACAGCCTCGCAAAGTTGCGCGGCACCCACTGTCCGCGCCGCGCCGGAGGCAGAGCCACAAAGGAACTCCTCGCCCCCCTCCGCCCGCCCGAGCCTCGCGGGGAGGGCACCGGCGCCCGGCCCTAGGCCAGCCCCTTCCCCAGCGCGGGGGCTCCCGGGGCCCCGGCGGCCGCGGCCATTGTCCCGCCCTGGCTGGGCCGCTGCCTCGCTGCCCCCTCCCCGGTGATGGCGGGCTGGGGACCTGGGCCTGGCGGGCCATGGCCCTGACCAGGGCAACCCTGCTCCGGGCCAGGCTGCCCATGGGGAAGGGGGGTCTCCTTCTCAGACGCAGGCAGGAGAGGACCCCCAGAATGGGCCCCCACACCTGAGAACTAACGATCGTGCTCAAAATCCAGGCTGAGATTTTTTTTTAGATGAGGACATGGGGATGGGGGTCAGAAGTTTGGACAGGACAGGCCACCCCTCCCTCCGTAGGCTTCGTCCCTCCCTGGCTCTAGGCCAGAGCCCCCAAAGGGTGGGGCCGACGGAGTCTGTCAGCGGCTCTTCTGCAGAATCTATCAGAGGTGGCACCGGCTGTCCCTAGCTCCAGACCTCAGAGCCATCTGTGTGTGACTCCTCCTCCCGCCTCGCCCTCCCCAGCCAATCAGTCACCAAGTCCTCTGGATTCGGCCTCCCGGGCTGTGTCAGCTTCCAAACTTCACTTTCTACCTGGCGGATCCTTAGGTCCTTTCCCCAGCTGGGACTTCTAACACTCACTGCCACCCAGCCTCTAGGCCATGATGAATCAAGGGCGGCCCTGCCCTCAGGGAGCACCCATTCCCCGGGAAGAGGACACAAGAAACAATGACCTGCCACTGGTTTGCCATCCTCCAGGAAGCATTTCCTAGTTTACACATAGTGTGAGGGCCTGCCGTCAGATGCTCTGCCCGTTGGCTGGGAACAGCTGTGAACAAGTTGGACCAAGTGCCTGTCCTCATGGTGCTTGCAGTCCCGCACAGACACCAAGACTGTGAGCAGCTAGAGGACAGGACACACAAAGACACCATTAGTTTGTCACTATTTCAAAACGCACCATTTGTTTTCAAGCCCATGTCCCAAGCACAGTGCCTGGTACAGAGCAGAGCACAATACACGAACGTGGCATGAAGTAGTTGGAACCACAAAGCCTGGGGAGAACACAGAGGAGGCCGCTCTTTCTCAGAGTGTGAGTCTTGGGACTCTCTGAGGTGAGAGTCTTCGGATATTGGATCTGGTGTGAGCTGGGGTGCGGAGGAAGGCGGGGCCTTCCAGTTTCCAGAAAAATGGGGGTGATAAATGTCAACCCATTGTTGGGAAGTTCGGTGAGATAATACGTTAAGAAATGGAGAGAAGAGACAATCTCTCATGCAGAAGAATTCAAAATCACCTATAGTCAAGGAGTTGGAGCATAAATCTCCACTCCTTAAGTGTGAGCTTTGCCTTGCAACATCCAAAGAGCACGGCATGAAAAAGGAAGGAAGAAGTAACTTCACAGTGGAAATGCTGAACAACTACGACCTCAGCCAGGTGATCACGGCCAGCTCCCACAGCCGCAGATCGTGCTGACGGTACGTACGCCTGACAGGAGACGAAAGTCACACTTCACCGCTGTGCACTTCCTCCCAATAACCTGTAACCCCAGCCTTGTCATGAGGAAAACACCAGACAAATCTGAATAGTGGGGCATCCTAAAGCCATCTCAGCAGGACTCCTCAAAACTGTCAAGCTCATCAAAAGCAAGCAACGTTGGAGAAATCCTCACTGCCCAGAGGAGCCTAGAGAGACAAAAACGAATGTCATGTGGTGTCCTGGATAGGGTCCTGGGACAGAAAAAAAGACATGAGGTGAAAACTCAGGAAATCTTAATAACCTGTGGAATTCAGTTCATAGTGTATTAGTGAAAGTATTCATTAGTAAATAAGTATAAAATATTATAACAAATATACGAACAAAAGGTGTTCCTAATAGGGAAGACTGTGAGGGTGGGGGCAGATGTGGAAACTCTCTCTGTTTTATCTTCTCAATTTTTTGGTGAATCCGAAACTGTTTTAGAAAAATAAATTCCAACAAGAAAAAAATCCTTAAAAAAATGTGCCAATCCATGTCATTGCTGATGTCATTGTTAGTCGTTGAAATAATGCTTGACATGGCACCTAATAAATACATTGTAAAGGGCCCAACCGATGTTATTGTATCATTAGTATCGTTGTCATCATTGTAAGTCTAGGCACTTAGAGTAATAGCACGTGCAAAGACACCAGAGTTTAGGATAGAAAGGGAGACGAGACAGAATCCCGAGACGGCTTTGACTGCTGAGAGGAGGCCTTGATAGCAGAATTGCGGAGGGAGGGTACCATGACCTGGCCCATCTGCCTCACCAGTCTCCGGTCTAACTACCTGGAAAGCTGCTCTAGCCAGACAAAGCAAGCCGCCTTCTCAGGCCTTGCCATCTCCCTTCTAAGGTCTTTGAACATGCTGTTTCCTCTGCCTGGAACACCCTCCCTTGTCCTTTCATCCCACCTTTCCTGGTCACCTTCAAGGCAGCCTTCAGATCTTAACTTAGATGCCCTCTAAACGGTCTTCCCACAATAGCCAAGATGCTTTCAATACGATTTGAATGGAGTCGGTGTGGGCTGAGATGCAAGGAGCCAGAGATGCAGTGACTGAGCTCACCTCTCTGCCACTGGCACCCAGACTCCTCTCCTCAAATCCAGCCACACCAGATGCTGCCCCTTCCATGAACACACTCTGTGTCTCCAAGCCTCTGCTCAAGCTATTCCCTCTGCTGGGGATCCTTAGCCTTTTTTGCTGTATCTCTTATCTCTGGCAAACACCTACTGTACTTACTCAGGCTCAGCTTAAACATCTCTTCCTCTGCAAAGCCATCCTATGTCCTGACAAGGAAAGAGGCACTTTCCTCTGATTCCCAAGAGCACCTGTTCCTCTCACTCCACCGCTGGCATGGTGCATTAGAATAAGTATTTGGCCCTGACCAGTGTGGCTCAGTTGGTTGGGCGTCATTCCACAAAGTGAAAGGTCACCGGGTCGATTCCTAGTCAGGGCACATGTCTGGATTGTGGGTTCAGTCCCCAGTCAGGCATGTGGCTGGGAGGGTCTACAACAGGCAACTCATTGATGTTTCTCTCTCTTTTTTCCTCCCTCCCTTCCCCTCTCTCTAAAAATAAATCAATAAAATATTTTTTAAAAAAGAAGTGTTGAATGGATGAACAAATGCTGAGGCAGACAGCAAGCCCACTCTCATTCTCTCCAGTTCTTCACATCTTCCTTACTCTCTTCCAGGAAGCCCTCCATGACTGCTCCAAAGCACTGTCTCCCTCCCTCTTTTTAACTTTTACAATTTAGCCCCTGATTATATTCTGTTGTGTCTATAAGTATTTGTCCCTTGGAATATAGTAAATTCCTTCAGGAAGGAACTATGTTATATAAGTTCTGGGGTTGGGTTTTGTTGTTTTTTTTTTTTCCACTCATTCAACAAGTGTTTACCAAGCACCTCCTTCTATGTCGAAGTTAGGGCCTCAGGCTCTGGAGAGATAGTGAATAAGATGCAGGCTCTGCTCCGACAGAGCTTCAGTTAAGATAAACAGTTAGTAAGGATAAACCAGACCACGCTGCAGTAACAAAGAAGTCTGAAACCTCAGCGACAAAACCCAAGAGGGGTTTATATCTCACTGCTCCACATGCCCATCCTGTGTCCTCTGCTCCGGTCACCCAGGCACTTAGGCTCAGGAGTCCTTACCATCTTGAAGCTGCACCCACTGGAACATGTGACTTTCTTCATTACCATAGCAGGATAAGAGAAACTGGAGATTCGTGCGTGGATTTTACACTGCTTCAGCTGGAAAGGGACACACATCACTTCTCCTTACTATCCATTGGCCAAGACTAGTCACATGGTCCTGCCCAACTGCAAGGGAAGTTGGGAAGCACAGTGTTCCTCTGGGAGAGGAAGACAGGCAGACATCGGTGAGCTCTCCCCAGTCTGTTCCAGGAGACAGAATTTAACAAATAATCAAAAGGCTAATCAAGGACGAAGGATTGAGCATTTGAATCCTCTGCCCAGGCGCCCCCTTTGCCTTTGCCCATCGTGTTTCCCTCAAGAAGGGCTTGGGGCTTAGAGTTAATAGATTTGGTTTAGAAGTCCAATAGAGCTGTGTTTGAACCCTGGCTGTGTCACTTACAGGCTAATGATTTTAGGCAAGTTTCTCCCTTTCTCTGGGCCTCAGTTTTCTCGTGTGCAAACTGAGCGTAATACCTACTTCATAGGACACCTATTAAATAAGATCGAGTACGGGCTAGGCCATTGCAGGGATGGGAGCCTGTACTTCAGGAACCCACTCCCACCTCCCCTCCCCTGGAAAATCTTCCCTGAGAACACCAGCCCAGGTTTCCCCCAGCCCCCATAGCAACTCCTCAAGCCCTTCTCATCTGTATCGTCCAAGTTATAAGATGGAGGAAAAGTGTCACTTAAATCCCAAAGTGGCCTCTCTGCCTTCTTAAGGTGGTGGCACAATTCATATCAGTGTGAAACCGAATCCGTCTGTGCTCTCCTTTCCATTTTGGGGTGTGGGGATGAGAATGGAAAAATGTCTACTGCCTCCTCTGGGAATACTGAGTATTTGGCCCTCTGTTAAGCAGAGATTAATGGAGCTTGGGATATGGGTTGCCCTGTAACAAGGTTGTCCATGAGCTGAGCAGGAAATGGGGGCCTAAACTGCTCTGTGTGATAAAATTATGGGGATCGTGTGCCCTGAGTTTCTGCATGGTCTGGCCCCTGCCCAGATCCTCCACCCTCGGCCAGGGCCGCTGTCCCCCTTGGCCGCCGTGTTCCAGCTGCACAGCCCTCCTCTGAGTTCTGGAAGGCATGCTGCTTTCCTTGGCTACGTGGCCTTTGCAGTCCCCACCTCTTGGCATGTGCTCCCCCACCTGAGCACACCCACCGTGTCCCACCGCCACCTAACGAACATTCGCCCAACCCATCCTGGCTCATAACCTAATCCCGAGGGCGGCGGCCTTCTATTGTCCTCAGGGTGCTCTCACGGCTCCACGGACTTCTCCTTGTCTTCACACTTACCCCAGCTGTAACTCTGCACCCAGATTTCTAATCCCATGATTTGACATCCGACTGTACACTGGACACTCAATACATATTTGTTCATTCACTCATCCGATAAAAAGTGATGGGGATTGAATATTCGGAGGCGAGGGGACTCGGCGAATGAACTAGATGAAACATGCGAGCACTGTCTTGACATGTGGGCCCCATCAGTACAAGGGCAGAGCTGGGGGAGAGCGGCGGCCAGCAGACAGGTGGCTGTAGGAGGTGAAAACAGGGATAGTATCGTTCATCTTTCCACCTTTCGCATTGCTATGATACAACCCCCACTCTGTTTCTCCAACCTGCAGTGAAAGGAGCTGCACACTGAATGCCTGGATTGGCACAGGGTGCGGAGGAAAGACGGACAGACAGCAGAAAGAGAGTAAAGGTACACCAGGAGCAGACAGTTGGAGCTGGAAGTGACCAGGACTTTGTAAGTCACTGGATGTCTTTGGAGCACCATTGGATTTCTACGAAACGTGAAGTAGGACATTCCAGTCAGTTTTATTTAAATCTCAAAGGACTAGGAATCTGGATTTTAAGTTCGAAGACTGTTGGGACTGACTAGCAATGTCTGCCATGGACGGTGACAGCTGGTTACCAAGGCCAGCCTTATCCAGGGGCTCCCGGCTCTGCAACTGAGCTTAGCATTTGCTTCACCAGGGGGTCAAACTATGTCTTAGTCATCTTCTGAGTCTCTACGATTAGTAGGGAGCTGGGGGTTGTGAGGTGCAAGGAGGTGGCAGAGGGAAGGGCAAGGGAGCAGAGCCAGCCGGGAGGTCAGAGCCCCAAACAGGCAGGGCAGCACATGTGGATCCAGGCCCCGACTCTATGAAATAGCCTCAGTGACCTAGGGTCGGTCGTGCTGTATCTCCAGGACTCAATTTCTTCAACTGTGCAATGGGCCAATAATAGTACCTGGTGGCAAGTTATAAGTGAAAAGCATGAGCGTTTTGAGATCAGACATGCAAGGTTCCAATACTGGCTCCCACTCGTTTTAAAACCTCAGGGCATCTCAGTCTTCTCATTTATAGAATGAGGGTAGTAATTATTTTGCAGGGCAGTAAGTCAGGATTGGCAATTGTATACACCACATTTACCAAGCATTTACTATATAAGGCAATTTGCTGGGTTTTTTAGGGGCATGGTCTCACCTGGAGAAGGTACAGTGCCCGGCACGGTGCCCAGAATCTGGCCCCTGCTCAGGGAGTGTCCATTCCTCTTTTCCTATGGATCTAAGAATCTAAGGAGTTCATGGGTGTGGAAGGGCTTTATCACCCACAAACCACCTTCAGAAAGTGATGGCAGTAACTATTTACGAGGAGGATCGGCCAGTGCTCAGCGGGTCACAACAGATCTGGACCAGCTCTCTTTTATGACTGGCCCTGGGGACTGCCGGAGGAAAAGGGCAGAAGTGCTATAATGAAAGGGCAGACAATTATCTTCCCTTATAATTACCATTTGCAGTAATTAAATAATAACAGCCTTTTGTAGGCCCTGAGAACTTAAAGCAGCCCACATAGATAACATCTGGTTCCCCAGGAATTGTGTACCCACAGGGACAGAATGGGGAAATCGAGGCAAAGGAAGGCATAAGGCCTGGTGGCTAAAATTGTTCCTGACACTCAATAAATATTTGTGGAATGAATGAATGGATTCAGTTGCCTAGGGCGTTCCTGTGGTTAGTGCCTCGGAGTAAAGATGACGTGATAACACAGATAAGAAAGAACTCCAGTTCTTTTGGCAATCTGTGAACCGCACCATCAGGTGGGCAGTGGGACTGGACTAGAAAGGGCTGGGAGGATTAGCGGCGCTGGAGGCGCTGGGAGGCAGGCCTCACTGAGGCTCAGAGCACACAGGGGCTGCAGAGTAGCGGTGGAGCTACCCCGCCCACATTAGCTGAGCTTGAATCCCAGTTCTGTGTGACGTTGGGCGAGTCTCCTAACCTTTCTGGGCCACGGTTTTCTCATCTATAACATGAAGATGACTTGATCGTATTTCCCACTTCATGGCACTTGTGTGAGGAGGAGCTGCTTGCTAGGCCCTTGGGCCACTTAAGTAAGTGGTTATTGTCATCAGTGCATGAGCTGGGCTGCACCCACTGCGGAGCCAGTTGTGAGAACTCACTTGTAGGGAGGGTTTGTCCTGGAAGGGGCTCCCTCGGCTGCCCTCCTCCCAGCACAGCAGGGGGCTTGTCAGAAGCTGGGAGACCCCCGAGGGAGGGGTCCCCTGTGCTATATAGTGTGGGAGTTCCTAACTCTGGGTCCCATCTAACCTGCAAACCCTGCAAAACGAGGTAATGTTTGTAAAAGCACTTTGCAAAGCAGAAAGTGCTCTAGAAATTTCAGCGATTTTTTTTCTAATTAAAACTTTTTCTTCTATGTGGCAAAATTATTTTTCAAAAATAACCCTGAAATGATATGAATGATAATAATGGCCCAGAAAAGAAACACAGAAATGCCAATAACAATTGTTAGAAAATCCAATATTAAAAAAAATATGATAAGACACGCAAGGGAAAAAATAATGGATTAATGATTTTTCCTTGCGTGAGTGTAGTTTTAGAGGATGGGAGGGAAAACCTGCACCTACATACCGGTCTGTGTCACAGAAATGCATCACAACTGTACACTTTCTGGGTTTCGGTGCCTTAACTGCTGTGATTTTTCATGCCTTCATCAGACTTTATTTTATTCATATGTTCCTGTGCAATAGAAAATGTAGCCAGATTTGTAAATCAGTCTTCACTCAACAGTTGATCAAAGAATACTTTTTATTCATATTAATTTAGAAAAGTGTCTTTCATATGAATCCACAGATATGCACAGTTAAAGAAAGGTCGTCGACGCGGGGGAGAGTCTGGAGGGGGCTCGCAGAAACCCCCTCTCAGGGGAGTCCTGGGAGCTGCAATGCGGTTCCTGGCTGTGTGTCCTTGGGACTGATACTGATTCAAACGTCCCCACAACCGAAAACTTTCTGCTAAATTATTTTCACCAGTAAATTCATCAACTATCTCTAACAGAATTGGTTAAGAAAAAAAACTTCCAAAATTTTTCTTCTTTTGCAAAAACAGACAAAAGCCCTGAAAATTGGCATTATTTGATCCGGTGTCTTTCAGGAGCACCCAGTTCTGGGTGAAAAGGGCCATGGCCTTCCAATGTTTCCCTTTGATTTCTTCCCGCGGAGGAAGACCAGCATCTTCTGGGGTTTCTTCCGGCTCCCTCCCTCCAATCGTGCTTATTTTTCCTGTGTAAATGCCCACTTCCTGACCCGTGTTGTTGCAGAGTCAACGATCTTCTCTACAATTCTCTTCACCAACCTGCAAGGAGCAATTTGAAAGCCTGGCGTTTTACTGTTCCAGCATCAAGACTGATTCCAGCTGGTTCAAATACCTTTGTGTCTGATTGACCTCACCTAAAACTTCACACTTGATAAAAGATAACTCGGGAAAATTGCCACATGCAGCGGAGAGCAGAATCGGCCCGGATCCCCCTTTGGATCACACAGCGCTTCAAAGGTTGGGGTTAATTTTTCAAACATTGTCTCGGTGTCACGCGCCACTTCGGGCGGGGCAGCGGTTTTGTCTGGGGAAGACGTTTCACTGTGCTCCTTTCGGCCGCGTTTTCCATCAGCAAAGCGACCCTGAAAAGAATGACTACATTTTTCTAAAGTTCCAAAAAATGTCACACGTGGGGGAGAAACTGCAGGTGGTCACACCGAATGTCAGAATTAAACTCACTCAAGTTCAATTTTCTTTGCCACCACTCTGCTATTATTGCTTATTTTGAGTCCACTATTTAAACACTAGTACGAATTGTACCCAAATTAGCTTGAACAGTTAAGAACTGAAATTAACTTATTCTGGAAAAAAAAACAACAACATTTTTTAGAGACCACATATGCCGGGGCCAACTGGAATACTGGAAATTTTCCAAATAAATATTCACCTTGAACCCATCATTTATTAAAAGATAAGTGTAATTAAAATATGCTAATTTGAATCACATGTGTGTGGGTGTGTGTATATATGTATATACGTATATATATAATTGAATATATACTAAATAAATAATTAAAATAAAATTAAAACTCAGCCCTGATCAAGTAGCTCAGCTGGTTAGAGCATCATCCCAGTGCACCAAGGTTTTGGGTTCAATCCCCCCATCAGGGCACATACTAGAATCAACCAATGAATGCATCAAAGGGTGGAACAAAAAAATTGATGTTTCTCTCTCTCTCTCTCTCTCTCTCTCTCCCCTCCCTCCCCCTCCTTACCTTCTTCTCTCTCTAAAATCCATAAACCAATAAACATATCCTCAGGTAAGAATATAAACAAACAAACAAACAGATAAGTAAAAGACTAGACAGTAAATATTTTTGCCTTGGGGGAAAGGGAGATATGATCTCTTTCACAACTATCACTTCTGTACTAAACTCTGCCCTTGCAGGTGAAAGCAGCCAAAGACAGTACATAAAGGAATAGTCCTGGCTGGATTTGGCCTGTGAGCAGCTGGAGTCTGCTGACCCTGATCTCCAGCATACAATAGTAGGTAAAATGTGGGCTTATTATGTTGCTTTCCCCATTAAAATCCTGGCTTCATCACCTGCTAGCTTCAGAACAAAATATATGATATTTAACACCTTAGTGCCTCAGCTTCCTTATCTATAAAGTATGGACAAAAGGTAATTTTGTACTAACAGTGCTGGGCAATGCTAGCTGCTGTAATAGCCCTAATATCTCAGTGGCTCAGAACAACAAAGTTACTTCTTATGCTGTCACACTCCACTCCTGACTGTCAGAGGCGGGCGGCATAGCTGGTGTCGGCTCTGCTCTGTGGACTCATTCAGAGATCCACACTCATTCTACCAAGTGGTTTCACCATCTTTAACACATGGCTTCAAGGTTGCCCTGTCCTCTGCCAACTGGCGGGTCAAAGAAAGAGAGGAGTATTCACTCTTAACTGCCTTGAACCATCGGTCACCTCCACTTACATTCCATTGGCAAGAGCTAGTCACATGGCCATACCCAGATGTGTGGGATCTAGGAAATGTAGTTCGCTTGTGGGTCCAGGAAAAGGAAATGGATCTGATGAGCATCCAGCCAATCTCTGTCGTGGACTCCAGGTTATCATGAGAACTGTGTTACAGAAAACTGTAAAGACGTCTAGAACAGTGTCTGGTCCTCACAAGCACTCCATAAACGTTAGCTGTGATTATTAGGGAAACTGGAGGGGAGAGAGGAAAGTGCTATTTTCCTTTTGGGCCATAAAGCCATACCGACGTCACCTCGGAGGAGCAGGCTGCTATGGCTTCTACTGAGTGGCAAAGCCCAGCGTAAGGACGAGACTCTGGCATGCAGAAACAGAAGCCTGGGTGGAAAGCGGAGGCCAGCAAGAGAACCCTGACGGTACCAAAGTGCCTGCTGCAGTCACACTCATTTTTCTCCAGTCTTGGTTGGTCTGTGGTCTGCAGTTAATAGCAACAACACTGATGGTATAACTAACTGTTACTGAGATCTTATTATATGCCAGTTGCTTTGCTAAGCTCTTAATAGCCATCAACAATTTTTATTTTTATTTTTATTTTTTAAAGATTTTATTTATTCATTTTTAGAGGGGAAGGGAGGGAGAGAACGGGAGAAGCATCAATGTGTAGTTGCCTCTCATGCGCCCCTTACTGGGGACCTGACCTGCAACCCAGGCGTGTGCCCTGGCTGGGAATCGAACCAGCAACCCCTTGCTTCTCAGGCTGGTGTTCAATCCACTGAGCCACACTAGCCAGGGCAGACAGTAACAATTTTTAAACTCAAACCTCAAACTATGGCAGGGGAGTGGGTCACAAAAGCATTTTACAAAGTTCACACACACACACACACACACACACACACACACACACACACACACACACAGGTCTGTCCAGAAAGTATCCAGCCATGTAGTATGAAAAATATGGTCATTTATTATAGAAGATACAAGATACAAGAAACACTGTACATAGGACAATAACACCCCAGTCTCCTTCAAAGTAGGCACCTTGGGACCTCACACAGTTCTCCTAATGGCCATCAGCTGTCCTGTCATATTTTCCTGAATCTCACTGATAGTCCGAAATCTCTTCCCTTTCAAAGGTGATTTTAGTTTTGGGAAAAGCCAGAAGTTGCAAGGTGCCAAATCTGGGCTGCAGAGGGGCTGAGTCACCTGGGTGACTTGATGTTTTGCCAAAAAACCTCTGTATGAGATGGGATGTGTGAGTGGACGTATCATCATGATGAAGATTCCAATCACCAGTTGCCCATCAGAAGGCTGCGGCCTTCTGAATCATAGAATAATTTCCACGGATAAATGTTCAAGCTTAATGTAAAATTTGACGCAGATTCGTTGCTCTACTTGCTCATCATTTTGAATGTGACACACACAGTGCACATGCTCACTCAGCGGCATCTACCGCCCCCACTGACTAGTACAGTGAAGTCGTCATTGTTCACACATGCGCGTTCCAGTCCACTCTCCTTGGCTGCCGGGTTACATGGATGTTGTGCAAAGCGTTCTTGTTATATTAACAATGGCTGGGGTTTTTCCGGACAGACCTTGTGTGTATGTGTGTGTGGGTACACACACACACGTGTATATTTATCCTCACCTAAGGACATGCTTATTGATTTTAGAGAAATGGGAAGGGAGGAGACAAAGGGGGAGAGAAGCATCCATGTGAGAGAGAAGCATTGATCAGTTGCCTCTCATACATGCCCTGACCAGGGACTGAACCCGCAACCCAGTCACGTACCCTGACCGAAAATCCCACCTGCGACCTTTCAGTTTATGAGACGATGCAACTGAGTCACACCGGCCAGGGCAGCACCCATGTATTTTAATGAACAAAATAAACTAGACTAAACTAGGACTGCACTAAGCTACGACAGAAAACATCAGAGTATATCACACACAATAACAGCTAATTTTCTTTCACATACTTGTTTTAGGTTATGTGTGTACTGGTCACGATATAAAAATACCTCTTTTACCGCAGTCACTGTCCTAATTCACTGACCCTTCCCAACGGCCCAGTGAAGGAGGTATTGTTATTCGAAGCTGCATCCTATAGGTAAGGACGCTTAGGCCCCGACAGGTGAGCTCGCTTCCTGTAGGCCGCACAGTTGCGGAGATGGCGCTTCACCTCCATGGTTTGGGGGCTGAGTCCCACTCTAAAATCTACCCTAATATCCCTCTAATAAATCATTTACTTCCTTTCGGGCTTAAGCGTCTTCAAGTTGGATTTCTGTGCTGTGCACACCCGAGAGTCCTAGTCCATGGAAGCAGGGTCAGAGGGCAGAGAGCGCGGGAAGAACGCGGGATGTGAGGAAGGAAGGGGGCTGGGTCTTGGACTGGGCGCAGCCTGGAGCTGCCCAGACACCTTCAACTGGGCATTTCACCTTTTTGAGTCTGTTTCCTCCCCCTTGGGAAACAGATGGCAATAGTCTCCCTCAGAGGTTTTGCCAGCAAGAAGGGAGATGACCAGGAAGAAGAGAGATGACATAGGGAAGTACCAATCCTGGGTCTGGCTGTGAGTCCAGGGATGGGGGTGGGGAGGGCTGAGACAGCACCAGAAAAGGCATAGAGGTGGTATTGAGCAGAGCAAGGAGAGACCGACCAGACAGAACCAGAGGATGGGAGGTCAGGCAAAGCAGGTGTCACCAGCCGCAAAGGCTGTATGATGAGTGCAGACAGGGTCAATTAACCATGCAGAATCCTGGGAGGTCCTTGGAAGGGCCAAGTGGGAAGTTTCCCAGTGTCCTAAGGCATAGTCATTTCCTGTGAATTAAACTTGAAGAATACACAGCATGGTGCTCTTTCATCCCAGGTGGCCTCCATTCCAGGTGGCTAACAGAGGAAAATGGAGTCAAGTATCTCAAACCTATGACTCAGGACTGAGGTGGGGAGGAGGTTGGTACAAGGAGGCCCAGCGTCCGACCTTGGCTGAGGCTCCGATGTTCCCAGAGCTGCACAGGAGGCTCCGTGCAGAGCAGGAAGCCCAGAGCTGCTCCAGAGGGCAGGCAGCTGCAAGGCCTCCTCTGGGAAGCTACCCTTTGATCTTCCTGGCAGCCCAGGGGTCCCACTTCCTGCATCCCAGAATGCCTGCTCCAGAAGGACCTCAGAGGTCACAGAGCCCAACCTCATTGGACAGATGGGGCCAATGGAGCCCTGAGAAGCACAGGGCCTGCTCAAGGTCAGACAAAGAGCTGGTGGGCAAGTCAAGACCAGTATCCAGGCAGCAGTGCTGGCCCAGGGCCCCCTCCACTCCTCAATGCTGCTCCTGTGTCCCTTCACTCAGTAGGAAGTGAGCAGGGAGGGTCTGCTCTTTCCGATTTCTCTGCCGTGGGGGATCCATTTCCTGCCAAAGCCCAGTAAGTTCAAAGGCCCTGGAATGGGGGGGTGGAGGGGGACCTGGTCAGCACAGTGTAGGGAGCGGGTCTTTAAATCACAAAGACGACTTTATCCTTTGAGATTTTAAGTGGACTGAAGCCAATTTTCTAACATCCTTTCTTCAGATGTGGCCCTTGGCAAAAATTATAACCTGGGGTGGGGATAAGGAAACTTAAGGTATTCCAGCCCCTACTATACACTGGGCTCCGTGCCAGGCGAATCTTTTGTAGACACAACAATCTTTCCTGGTAGGGACTGGTTTCCTCAGGGTACAGATGAGGAGATGGAGGCACAGGAGGGGAAGCAACTTGTGCCGGGTCACACAGCTAGGATTTGAGCCCAAGTGTGTCTGATTAAAGAGCCTTAACAGTGTTTAACCTCAGGCCACCTCAGTACCCGAGGGGTTGTGTTGTGGGTAACCTGAGTCCCACCGCTGGATTAGTCAGGGTTCTCCTGAGAAACAGAACCAACCAGCAGCAAGCGGATAAGATAAGACAAGATGACAAGTGGACTCTTTATGGGATTGGGGGGCTGATACATTCCACGATCTGCTGGAAACTCGGGAAAGCTGATGGTGTCATTCTAGTCCAAGCCCAAAGGTCAAAGATCCAGGACAGCCAATGGTGTCTGTCCAATCTGAGTGCTGGAGACTGAAGTTGTAGCTCAAGCATTCAGGCACAGTGTGAGTTCACTCTGTGTCCGCCTTTTTGCTCTGTTCGGGTCCTCTGCAGGTTGGGTGATGCTCACACTGGAGAGGTGAGTGTGCTTTACTGAGTCCAATGATTAAAATCCTAATCTACTCATCTCTTCCCAGTAGGACCTCACAGACACACCCAGAAATAACGTTTAACTGGTTATCTGGGCATCTGGTGGCCCAGTCAAGTTAACAGAAAATTAACCAGCATGACTGCACCATTAATTCATCTAACAAACACTCGCTGAATGCCTGGTAGATGCCAAGGGCTTTGAATAGAGAGATAATAAAAATAGACAAGATTAATTGAGCATTTGCTATGTGCCAAGCACCATTCTAAGAGTTTTTCTTGAATGATCTCATTTAACCCTCACAACAATCGTGCAAAGTAGAAACTATTAAATACCCCAGTCTTATGGGGAGTGAAATTCAGGCACAGAGAGAGGAAAGGAGGCACCATAGTCCCATACCTGGGAAGTGATGAAGCCAGCAGTCAAACTCTGGTGCCAGAGACGGTGCTCTTGATCACTGCACCACACAGCCCTGTTGAATCTCCAGAACCTCAGAGGCAGGACCTCATAACAATGCGCGAGAGGTGATGGGGGAGGGAAGTCCGGGACATTGCGGGTGTGCAGAGAAAGGGCAGGCCAAAGCCAGCTTGAGTGGTGAGGAAAAGCTTCAGAGAGCGAAGAGTCAGGCAGAAAGGAAACGACTGCCCCAGGCAGCGGGAGCAACACGTACCCAGGGCAGAGCAGGGGAACCAAAGGAAGTTTTAGTCTGGCTGGAGCATGGAGTGAGGTGGGGAGTGCTGAGCAGGCAGACTTGACGCTAAGGAAGGTGGAAGGAACCAAGGGTCCCAAAGGGCACTGAATGCCATGGTTAGAAGTTTGGGTTTTATCCTGTAGACATTGGGGAGCCTAGATGTGGGGCCCTGGACAAGTCTCTTTACTTGACCTGACTGAACTTCATTTTCCTTATCAGAAAATTAGGAGTAAAAGAGCCTACTTTTCATGCCTGCCGTTATTTAGTGGAAGAAATGAGACAATGTGCTTGTAGTAGGAAGCTCGCAAACGTTAGTTTCCAGCACCCTTTCAAAAAAATGAGAAACCAAAGTGCAGAGAGGCAGAGGAACCGCTAGGCAAATGCTGCAGGAGCCAGAGGCTGCCCGTGTGCCAAGCAGGAGGCTTAGAGCAACAGGGTACAGAAACTCCAACTAAATATGGCTTAAGCCATAATGTGTTCATTTTCTTACAAATAAGGGTGAGATGTTCTAGAATTTGGAAATTCAGTGGCTCAATGATGTCTTCAAAGAGGCGTCAGCCTCCTTCCCATGTTGGCAATGGCTCACCTCATGGTCACGAGATGGATGCAGCAGGGCCTGCCATCATCCACGGACTCAACAATATTCGGTGGAGAAGGAATTTTCTTATACATCTTGAAAGGAAGAAAACCTTTATTGGAAGCCTCCTCGTCAGATTCCCCCCAAGTCCCACTGACCAGGATTGGATCACGAAGCTCTCACTAAGCCCTGGCTGGTGTGGCTCAGTGGGTTGAGCACCAGCCTGTGAAGTGAGGGGTCACTGGCTTGATTCTCGGTCAGGGTACATGCCTGGGTTGCGGGCCAGGTCCCCAGTTGGGGAGCGTGTGAGAGGCAGCCAATGGATGTTCTCTTGCACATCGATGTTTCTCTCCCTCTCTTTCTGCCTCCCTCGCTCCCTCCCTCTCTAAAAAAAATAAATAAAATCTAAAAACAAACAAACAAAAAAACCTTTCACTAAACCAATACTGGCAAAGGGGATATAATTACCGTGACTTGCTCAGGCCATCATGATTCATGTCCCAGGGCCAAGGATGGGCTTGTCCCCTGATTGCTGGGCTCAAAGGGGCAGGACCCAAATAAAACAGTCTTCCCAGCAAGGAAGAAGGGGAATGGATTTGTCTAGGCCATTAGCATTATCTGTAACTCCAAGGACCTGAATTCAAACTCGCACAATAAAGGCAATTCTATTCCCCCTACCTGCTGGTGGGCTCAGGGGCTGAAATCATTCTGTGACCCTGGAGGTCAGGAATGGCTGAGCCCGAAGCCCAGAGCCTTAAGATTCACCTCAATGAGGTTGAGGGAGCTCGAGTGTGTCCCCTGTGCCTCCTGGGTCTAGCTCGGTTTCTCTTACAGAATCCACTCTTCACTCATTCAGTCCACAGATATTAATCGGGCACTTTTGGCAGGGACAAACAATGAGCAAAACCCAACGTGGACCCTGACCTCCCGGGGCTTACCTCCTAGTTGAGGAGAAAAATCAATAACCACAAAGGCATGTGTCCAAGGACAACCGTGGTCCGTTGGGGACTGGTGGGCACCTGATGCTATAAGAGGAAATAGCACTGGGACTTGACCCAGGCAGGGAGGTCAAGGACTTTGGATTTGGCATTTTGAGCCCAGACTCAGTCATTTACTGCCTATGTGACTTTTCAAAAGCAATTCGCTTGACATTTTTGTCTACATTGGGAAGCAGCAAAAGTAACGGTAAGCGTCTCTGGGATTAGCAGGAAAACTAAATGAGATAAAGTGGCCCATTGGACTCTCAGGCAAGAACTAGGACACCGCGCACTATCGGCAGCCCAGCAGCACAGCACACTGCTTTTAAGGCTTCTGGCTCGAGCCCAATGGTACGCATTTGAAGCCCAGCTCCGCCTCCTAGTGGTGTAACACTGAGCAACTGCTTCATCTCTCTATGCCTCAGTTTCCACATCTGTAAAATGGAGCCAATAACAAATACAGTTGTTGTAAAGATTAAAATAGATCATGTGTATAAAGCTCTTACACACAGTAAACTCAATAAAGGTTAACAAAGGTTATTATTGGGTATTGTTGTTTTGAAATTAATCATCAAAACAAATGTGAAAACAGGGCTGGATTTAGAGATTTTCGGTGTCTCAATTGCAAACTCATTTTCCTTGCTGATATTTTAATAATAAAGGTGTTTGTCAGAGCAATATGTGTACAGCTACGAATGTTGAACATCCCTGAGCATTCCTGGGTTTTGATTATGCCCAGATTTTCCTCTGGATTACTGGCCTGCCTATTTCTACCATCTTCAGCACCATCAGTAACACAACTTGAGAAGCAACCATTGTTAGGATAAACAAAGCAAGACCCAGCCAGCAGCCACACCGCAGCCCAGCCTCCGCTTCCGGCTGCTTCCAGCTTGCAGTGGTGTCTAGCCAATCAGCGAGCTGCAGGATGCAAATTGTGTTCCCTAATTGATCCATCAAGCTATGCACAGTTCAGGTTATGAAAACTGGCACCGTGGGAGGAATGCCTGCGCATGCAAACGCTCAGCACTGGGCCCAACGGATGCTAAGTGTTTTGGGGAACACCAGCTATTGTCTTTGATATTATGTATCCTCCAGAGGATGGGAGCATCGGACCCCTGCAAGCTGGAGAGAGCCACAGCTCGCTCCGCTTTCCTTCCCTTTGTGAAACCATTGATGCCTCTTTACGTTACAGTGTTTAGTTATAACCTCATCTACTTCCCTTTGTGAAACCATTGATGCCTCTTTAGGTTACAGTGTTTAGTTATAACCTCATCTACTTCGCAGGGTGGTGGTGAGGACGTGAACGTGTTGGGAATGGTGCCTGCTTCAGGGTAAGCGCTCAGAAACAGCAACAATTATAGTGACCTCTGACACAGTGAGCCCTTACCACGGTCACTTTCCAGATTTAATCCTTACAGCCTGCTAATGAGGTAGGTATTAATAGCATCCCCGTATTACAGGTGAGGAAACAAAGGCCCAGAGAAGTGAATGACGTGTTTTAAGTTACACAGTAAATTTAAACATTAGCTGCTATGATTATACGTTTTTCTTTCAAAGTGGAGCATTAATCTGGAGAGTCAGCAGAAGCATATCTATATGCAATAACCGTAACAGCTTGTGCACCAGGGGGAAAGCTGGCAGGAAAACACTTCAAAATGTAAATAGTGCTTATCTCCATCTAAATGGTAGGAGTATGGGTGGAGTTCACACCCTTTTTAACCATTGATCTGTGTTTTCCCCTTTTTCAGTAGCAACATGTATTACTTTTATATTGGGGAAAATAATCAAAATTGATGTTTTGAATGTCTGTGCAAGAGCCTAAATAGATGAGGAACAGAGGGAGGGACACTGGGAACAGTCAATCGCTAGAGTCTAGGGGGGAGATGGTGAGGTCTGAGCCAGGGCGCTGACTAAGGGGTGTGGAGGAGGCAGTAGAGACAAGTAAAAATAGAAATGACTTGTGACTGATTGGACAGGAGGGAGGGATCCGTTGGGATCCATTTCTTCATTCCACAGATGACTATTATGGCACCTCCTGTGTTCTAGACGCTGTTCTGGGAGCTAGGGCACCAGACAGACAGATCCCTAAGTTCATGGAGCTTCCACTCACCTGGGAGACAATAAACAAGTCGATGCATGATGAGCCGGGTGTTAGTGATACGGAGAAAAGCCAAGCCAAGCGAGGGGGACCGAGAGTGCCAGCCGGCCAGTGGAGGGTGGCGCCGGAAGGGCTCTCCATTAGAAACATTTGAGCAGAGATGGAAGGAAAGGGTAGAAGAAGCCCTGCGTGTATCTTGAAGAAAACCGTCCCTTGCACAGGGAAGAGCAATCACGAAGGCTTTGTGACAGAAACATCCTGGGTGTTTGTGAAAGAGCAAGGGAGCCAGGGTGGCTGGAGGGCGGGGGTGGAGGGATGCAGCAGTAGGAGACAGAATTGGAGAGGCGAGGGCCCCCCCCCCGCCAGCCCCCCCCCCCCCCCCCCCCCCCGCGCCGAATGACTGACGCCAGCCAGCGCCAGTACTTGGACTCTCACTCTGAGTGAGATGGGAAGCCGGCAGGGGTTTCAAGCAGAGGAGAGACAGGCTTGACCTTCATTTTAAAGATGTTTTAAAATTTTATTTTTTAGAGAGAGGGAGAAAGAGGAAGAGATACATCCATATGTGAGAGAAACATCTATTGGCTCCCTCTCACATGCCCCCAGCTGGGGGTCTGGTCCACCACCCAGGCATGGGCCCTGACTGGGAACTGAACTGGTGAATTTTCGGTTTGCAGGCCGGCACTCAACCCACTGAGCCACACCAGCCAGGGCTTGGCCTTCATTTCAAGAGGATCGTTGAGACTGTTGTGTAGCAAATAGACACAGGCAAAACTGGAAGTGGAGGACCAGTTAGGACAACTTTTCGACAATCTAGGAGAGAGAGGACAGTGGTTTCCAGGGTGGTAGAGTCACACTGAGCAGTGTTGAGTTCCGAATGTACTTTGAATAGAGCCAGCATCAAAAGGAGTCCCGAATGTGCGGCCTATACGACTGGGAGAATGGAGCTGGCATTTCCTGGGAAAGGGAAGACTAACCAAGAACCACATTTGTGGAAGGGAAACCAGGAGTTGGTGCTGGATACGTTAAGTCTGAGATACATTTCAGACACCCACATGGAGATGTCAAGTTCAAGGTTGGACTTACTGGAAAGAAGTTCACAGGACAGGTCTGGGATGGAGAAAAAAATTTAGGAGTCGTCTCATGGACACAGAAAACAAACTGAGCATTACCAGGTGGCAGGGAGTTGGGGGACTGGGTAAAAAAAGTGAAGGGATTAAAAAGTAAAAATTAGTAGTAACAAAATAGTCACAGGGATGTAAAGCACAGCGAGGGGAATACGGTTAGTAATACTGTGATAACTATAAGTGGTGCCAGGTGGGTAGTGGAATTATTGGGGGGGGTCACTTCGTAAATTATATAACTGTTGTCTAACCACTATGCTTCCACCTGAAACTAATATAAAATAACACTGGAATGTCAACTGTAATTGAAAAAATTCTGGAGTGGTCAATGTACAGATGGTATTTAAAGCCCATGTACTGGATGAGAAGGTCCAGGAACGAGTGTAGAAAAGACAGGGCGAGTCCCGGGTTTCAGGCCTGGGCTACTGGAAGGATGGTTTTCCTTCTGCAGAGGAGGAAGAGTGGGTTTGAGGGGAAGATGATGGGTTCACTTATGGACACGCTGTGTTTGACATGCTGTAGGACATCACAGAGGGACAGGGAGTGGCCTGACTGGCAATCGGTTCCCAAGGTCAGGAGCTCAGCAGAGAGATCTGGGCAGGAGACAGAGACAGAGGTCCCAGTGAATTTATGTAAAAAGAAATGCGAATCTGTGCAAACCCGAGCCCTTTCCCCTTTCAACAGTCCGGGAGAGAGATGCCGCTGGCAGTGTAGGCAGGTGTCAATGCAGGTGTTCCACGGATTAAAACAAGAATTTGAACCTGCAGGTAAACTATTCGACCGTACACAAGTCTGTCCAGAAAGTATCCATCCATGTACTATGAAAGATAGAGGCATTTACTGAAGAAGGTACAAGAAACATTGTACATAGGACAACGATGCTTCAGTCCCCTTCACAGGAGGCAACTTGGGACCTCACACAGTTCTCCCAGCATCTCTTCAACGGTTCAAAACTCTGTGAAGTCATTTGTTGGAATTGCCATCAGCTGCTCCATCATATTTTCCTGAATCTCATTGATGGTCTGAAATCTCTTCCCTTTCAAAGGTGATCTTAGTTTTGGGAAAAGCTAGTAGTTTTTGGAATCCCCAGGTCAGCTCCTAGTTCTTGCACCATCAGTCACCGATCATTGTCGATGGCAGCCCATACACGTTCAACATTCTCAGGTGCTCTGCATGTTGCAGGTCTTCCAGGTGTGGATCAATTTCAACAGATTCTTGACCCTCTTTGAAGCATTTGTGCCACACTTTTATTTGTTCCGCACCCATTGCATCATCCCCAAAAGACTTCTGAATCATCCAAATAGCTCCCGTGAAGAAATGTTCAAGCTCAACACAAAATTTAATGCATATCTATTGTTCTATTTGCTCAGTCACTTTGAATGTGATGGCCACACAGCACACATGCTCACTCAACAGTATCTACCACCACCACTGACTAGTACAATGAAGTCACCATTGTTCACGCGTGCTCATTCGGGTCCACTCTCCTTGGCTTCCCAGGTAATATTGATGTCCCGCAAACTCTTCTTGTTATATTAACAATGGTTGGACTTTTTCCAGATCGATCTTGTACAATGTGAGGGAAATACCCTCAGAGAAGAACAGGGCAAGAGGGGAAAAAGAAAGACCCTTGCCCTCCCCAGTTCTGAGCACCATTTTCACCTCCAGGAAACCTGGAGGAGGGACTTTTGAGAGAACATGGGAAGGTGTTGAGACAGAGAGAAGAGCTAAAAAGCCAGGAGTGGGAAGACAGCTCTCTGGTTATCTGTTGCTGTGTAAGAAATCACCCCAACTTGGTAGTGTGTAGCAACATTGTTATTAAGCTAATAGACTCTGGGGTCAGGAATTTGGACAGGGCACCAAGGGAATGGTTCATCTCCTCTGCTCCGTGATGTCTGCGGTCTCAGCCGGGGACACTCCAATGGCTGGGGACTGGACTCCCCGTGAAGCTCTTCACTCCCATATCTGGCTCCTGGCCTTGGGTTGGCTGAAGCCTGGGCTTCACGGGGGTTGACCCCGAGGGGCTATTCGTGGCCTCTCCCTGCGATTTGGGCTCCTCACAGCGTGGCAGGTGGGTTCGGAGGGAGAAAGTCCCAAGAACCAGCATCTAGAGAGAGTCAGACGGAAGCTACTAAAAGACATAGTCCCAGAAGTAACACGTCACTTCCATTATACCCTGTTGGGCAAAGCAGTCACAAGCCCACTCATGTCAATGAAAAGGGACATAGATGCCACCTTTCCACAGGAGGACTTTGTAAATAATTTGCAGCCATTTTTAGTGACATTTTATTGAAATATAATGCATGTATCATACAATTGATTTGTTTAAAGCAGACAGTTCAATGGTTCTATTCAAAGAATTGTACAACCTACCACCACAATAAATTTTAGGACATTTAAAGCACTCCCCCACAAAATCCCTATACCCTATAGTTACTACTGTCCCCAATATCCCCACCCCTCCACCCAGCCCCTGGCAACCACTAATCCACTTCTCATCTCTATGGATATGCTTTTTCTGGACATTTTATAGAAATAGAATCAGTATATGGTCTTCTGGACTGACTTCTTTCACTTAGTATGTTTTCAAAGTTCATCCAGTTAAAGCATGAGTCAGAACTTCATTTCTTTTTATGGCCTAATAATATTTAATTGTGTGAATATACCATATTTTGTCCTCCCATTATTAGTTGAGAGCTGTTTGGATTGTTCCTACCTTTTGACTCTTACGCACAACACTGCTATGAACATTCATGTACAACTTTCGTGGCTGATTTTTTAGACCACCACTGACCCATAGGCAGGACCCCCCAAGGATAGTGGATCCTGAACAGGATCTTAGCATACCGTAGCTCTCTGACCTTCTGCAAGTCACCCAGCATCTCTGAGCTTCATCTGCAAAATAGGATGCAAAATACCTGTGGGCAGGTGAGGATCAGTGAGCTCGAGAAAGTAAGTGACTTTTAAAAAGAAAAACTGAGAAACGCTGTGTGAGAGATGCTGAGCATGGCCCACCCAAGAGCACTCCTGTTCTTGGTAGCAGGACCTTGACTTGGGTCAGGTATCAAGCAGCTGTCTGCTTCATGGGTCTGGGCCCCTCCCACCACAGCACACAAATCACGGTCAGTAGGAGCCAATCACAGGAATCTGTTGTTCCTTTCTGTGAAGGGTTTTGGAATGGCCCAGTGATATAATTCCGGTCAATGAGGTAAGAAGGAGGTCTGCTGGGTGTACTGCAGAAAATGAGTTTCTTGGCCCTTAAAAAGAGGTGCAAAGAAGAAAACATCCCTCTTTAGCAAGATATTTTCATGTCTTCTTGTGAAACTGCACAGCTAAGTGTGATGAAACGTGAAAATGGAAAGCAAATTGATGTCAGCATTGAGCTAACGCTGGGGAAGCCTTGCCTCGGCCTTGACTTCCTATGTGAGATAATAAACACCCTTATTCTTGAAGTCAGTTCAGTTGGGTCTCCCGTAAATTACAATTGAAAACAGCCATACTTGAACACATATTGGTTCCTCTCTCTCCCGTATACTTCCAGAGAGGATTAGGCTGGTCCTACAATAAATTACCCAGGGCAAAATTCAAAACAGAGATAAACAAGTATGACATCCTAGGATACTAAATACTCTTAATAACCTTCCTGTTAAAAAACAGCTGAAATTATTTTAAATACACATATTTTAAATGAATCAGTTACATTTATCGGCTTATAGTTACATCAAGGGAAACAAAAATAATAATAAAATATATAATGTGCCGGCAGGTAATAAGTAACAGAGAAAACTGATTTGGAGAAGTGGGAGCGGGAGGAAGGGGATCACAGTTTTAAACAAGGTGCTCAGGGGTGGACTTTGCTGAGATGCAAACATTTGAGAAAAGACCGAAGGGGATGAGAACAACAGCCGTGCGAACACCCAAGAAAAGAATGGACCGAGTAGAAGACCCAGCCAGTGCGGAAAAGACCGTCCGGTGTGAACATTCCTGAAAGGTACAGGGACTAACAAAGAAGACAATATGACTGGAACAAGACGAGTGAATGGGAGAGTAGGAGAAGGTGAGGTGATAGTATTCACAGATGGAGCATTCTAGATTTGCAGCATTTTCTTTCAGCAACTCAAGATTATCATTCACGCCCCTGTCTTCCGGCTTCCGTGGTGCCTGCGCAGAAGTCCACCGCCAGACCTCTCATGGACTCATCGAAGACAATGTACCTTTTTTCCTCTGGATGCTTTTAATATTTTCTCTGCCTCTGGCTCTCAGAAGTGTTTGCTGCCCTGCGTCTGAATTTGGTTTTCTTTGCATTCGTTCTGTCTAAGCTTCACAGTGCTCCATATTTCCTATGGCAACGGCTTTGGTTTTAGAAATTCTCAACCACCAACTCTTTGAACATTGCCTCTGCCCTATTTTCTCTTTCCTCTCATTCTGAGACTCAATTACACATAATTTAGACACTTTCACTGTGTCTCATACATTCTTTTCGGTATTTTTTCCATGCTTTAATTTTTCTTACTTTGGTCTGGATGTTTTCTTTTGGCCAGTTTCCAGTCTACTAATTTTCTGTTCAGCTGCATCTCATCTGCTGTAAACCCACCTACTGAGTTCTAACTTCAATTTTTATATTTTTCAATTATAGAATTCATTTTTAATAATTTAATAGTTCCCAGCTCTGTTGAAATTCTCCATCTTTTTATTTACTTTGTTGAGCATGTGAATGACTGTATTGAAAAGTCTGATAATGCCAATAGCTAGGTCTCCTGTGGGTCTCTGTCTGCGATGTACTTTTCCTTTCGATGATTTTTTGGTCAGTTCATGTCTTTTTGCATGTTTGGTAACTTTTCATTAAATTTTAGCATTGTGTATGAAAAATGCAGAGATAATTTGAAGCTCTGGCTTGCCTTCTCTTCCTTAAGAAAGGATGTACTTTGTCTTCTGAGAGGCAGTCGAGGCAGATCATCCTAATGCAACCAGGGACTGAACTGACCCAAAGCTGGTCTTTCTTTAGTGTGTGTGACGGCGAGTCTAATTCTGACTCACTCGAAATTGCAAACTGTGAAAAGCGCTATGAAAGAGACAAACGGAGTGACAAAACAGAGTGTGAGATGGAGTGAGAGTGACAAGCAGATGCTGCTTTTGTTAGGATGCTCAGGGAAGACCCCTGCAAGAGATAACTCTCGAGGCCCAACCCAAATGATGAGAAGCAAGCAGCCATGTGAAGATGTAGGTTCTTCCAGTAAGTGTAAGTGCCCTGAGGTAGAAATGAGCTTGGCAGCTTTGCAGAATAGAAAGAATGCAGGCTGCCCAGGCTGGTGTGGTTCAGTGGACTGAGTGCTGGCCTGTGAACCAAAGGGTTGCCGGTTTGATTCCTATTTGATGCCTGGGTTGCAGGCCAGGTCCCTGGTAGGGGGCACGTGAGAGGCAACCACACATTGATATTTGTCTCCCTCTTTCTACCTCCCTTCCCCTCTCTAAAAGTAAATAAGTAAAATCTTTTTAAAAAGAAAGAAAGAAGACAGACCAACATTACGAATAGTTGAGAGGCAGATATTAGAAACCCTGGCAAAGAGTGTAGATTTCCTTCCAAGTGCAGTGGGAACTTATTGAAGACTTTTATGCAAGGAAGTGACATGATCTTTAATGGTTTTCAAAGGTTACTCTGACTGCTGTGTGAAGAAATATTTATTGGGGGGAACAAGAATTGAAGCAGAGAGACGGGGCGACAGACGATGATGGCCTGGACCAGACTGGCAGAGCAAATGAAGAAAGGTGGATCCGAGGTATCTTTTGGAGGGGGGATTGACAGCGCTTACCGCTGGACTAGATTCGGGGCAGGGAGAGAGGGCTCGAGCGATCCGCTGCCCTCCCCTCCGAGGAAGTACTCACAGCAAGAGAGAAGGAAGCCCTCCCACGGCCAGTGTTCTTATCACGGCCTTCTACTGCCCCATCACGCATGCCGTGTGAGACTATCTGTTTGTCCTTCTAGGAATACACGGGACAGATCTCATTCCCTCCGAACCCCTAGCTTAGTGAAATGAAAAGTCAATTGGCTTTGGAGTCAGAAACCTGGATTCTACCAGACTCTGACATTTAGTAGCTGTGTGGCCTTGGACAAGTCACTGAACCTCTAGAGACTTATTTTCCCTCATCTAGACATCAGTGATTAGAAATAGGTAATTGGGTAGGTTCTGAGGGTTAAATAAGATCTTGAAGAGAGATGCCTGGTGTGGTTCAGGCAGTCTATGCTTTGATAACCAAGGCCATCCCAAAGGCTGGGTCTGCTCTGGGAGAAACGGGTGGGGAGGCGTAAAGCAGGAGTGGAGCCTGGCAGACCAGAGGAAGCGGCTTGGGGCAGGGGGCAGGGATGTCTGACGTTCCTTGGATCATCCTGCAGTTCCCTTGGCCGGCCCCACCCCAAGCCTGGCCTTGGCCCAAGCCTGCCTGGTGGGGCCCTCTGCAGGGTCCGCACCCACAGCCAGGACGGGCCCTAGCCTGTATCCTACTCCTCTGCCTGCAATGGGGTTTGCTAAAGATACATACATTCCTGAGGGATTGATAAGATTCCAGAAACCACGCCTACCACCCATGGGCCTACCTGGGGCTGGATAGGAGGGGAGCACCAGGCCTTCCCCCTCCAAACAGCAGGGGCTGACAGCCAGCACCCCCGCCCCATATAAAAACACTCCCTGTTCCTTCTTACAGAACCACAGAGCAGCACAGCTTTAATGAACTCCAAACAGCCCCTGGCACTCTCCCTCAAATGACCCTGGCTCTGCCAGTCTGGTGGGGGCCCCAGCATTTCCCCACTGAGCCAGAACCAGCTCCATTCCTTTCCTGAATGAATGAAGTCCACAATTTGTTTAAAATGGGAGTGCTTAACCTCAGCTGGTGTGTCTCAGTGGATCGAGTGCCAGCCTGTGAACTGAAAGGCTGCCGGTTCGATTCCCAGTCAGGGCACGTGCGTAGGTTGCAGGCTGCGTGCGAGAGGCAACTGAATGACGTTTCTCTTCCTCACTGTCTCCCTCCTTTCCCCTCTCTCTGAAGATAAAGAAATAAAATCTTTATTTAAAAAAGTGTTTAGAATCCTTTGGTGTCAGGGGAACTGTGGCCAGGGTAACCTGAAGGTGAGTGAATGGATGCATCTGTCATCCTCTGTGCGTCTTCACCTTGATTACAGCTCCAAGGACTCTGTGCCTGGAACCCCTGGGGGAAAACCACCGACCTTAATGGGTGCAGAACGCAGTCCAGCCACAACTGTGGCGGGCAGGGAGAAGGAAGAGGGGAGTCCTCAGGCTCTGGGGGCAAACAGAAGGCTCTGTTCTGACTCTCTGACTTCTCAGTGTGACCTGGGGCAAGTGGCTTAACCTCTCTGAGTTTCTGTGACCTCATCTATAAAACAGAGACTGATGATAACGTAAGTGAGGATTAAACGAAGTAATGCTTGTAAAGGGTTTAGCAGAAGGCTTGGCATATAGCAAGCAGTCTATACAGACCTGTTATTGCCCTCATCATTACTGCAAACAAAGGAATAAATGTCTGTAATCCTGCCTTCACCCTGGAACCAGGCTAGAGATTGAAGGAAACTCAGAGACACCCGCCCCCAGACACACACATTGTGGAATCCCAGGACCTTGCCCCCTTTTATCTGCCCTGCTCACCTTCCCCCAAAGCCCACAGTCTGGAGCTGGGGCCCAGCCTTCTCCCCTTCCTGCTCCTTGCCCTCTCTGCCTGCTTGCTCTGATGATTCATCCGGCTCCCAGGCCGTAGCCATGCCTATCAGAAACCCATTTTTCTGGTTTCCCTTCCTGAGCCAGGGGCCCCTTGTACTCTGCCCTGCTCCTGGCATAAGGGTATAGAACGAGGCCTGGTATGGGGGAAAACTGGTCTTCCCCACGTCCCCCTCTCCAGACCTGGGACCTAGGGGATGCTGGGGGAGCAAGGGAGCAGATCAGAGAGGAAACAACAAAGAATCAAGGAAGCAAAAGGAGTCCTCTCTCCTGCCCTGAATTAGGTCTACAGCAGCTCTGACCCCTGAACAGAGATGGACCCAGGTGTCGCAGGGCTGGCAGAGGGGAGGAGGGGGGGGAGCAGGCTAGGACTGTGATTTCCCGCTGCGGGAGAGTCCAAATGTCCCTCACACTCAGCACAGTGCAAGCAGAACTTGTCTCCTCCATGGCCAAACTGCACCTCCCTGGTGGTCCGTGCAGTCCTTCAGCTAGAAAACGTGGGAGCCCCCCACCCCTCTGTCCAGTGCATCCCATTAGTCACCAGATGCTGGTGACTTCTCTGTCATTGGTCCCTCCTGCCCACAAGTCTTTCCCCAGGCGCTGGTGTGGGTCTTCATCAGCTCCCTCCCTCTCTCCTGCAGAAAAGGGATCTTGCTTAGACCCAGAACTGATCGAACACGGGGCAGGCTGGGGAGGAGCCAAGCTAGCTGTGGCAGCGGGAGCCGGTGCTTCTCTCCGCTCACCGGTGGGCACATGCAGTGGGGGTGGGCCGTGGCGGGGTGCCCCATCCAGGGCTCACAATCACTGAGCACCTACCATGCCAGCCTAGGACCTTCCTCAGTTCTCTTTCCCTTCAACACCCCCTGTGAACGTGGGTTTCACTGGGCCCGTTTTACAGATGAGAAAACCGAGAGGTAAGGCGGTCGTGAAGGGTACAGCCGACCAGTAGCGGAGAGGTAACAGAGCTGGATTTTGAAACCCAGAACTGACTTTAGAGCCTGGTTCTCTTCACTGTTCACAGATTTTTCTAGAGACGATGAGGAAATAATCGGTGCCGGGCAGCCCTAAGAGTGGTGAAGCAACTGGTTTCCTGAGAGGCTCTCTGGAAGGGTCTTTGTGGGAGGGTGTGTGTGTGTGTGTGTGTGTGTGTGTGTCCAGCTCCTGGTGGGCCTGAGTGTTCTCCCTGAAAGTGAATCTTGCCCACTGCTGCCCTCCACTGACCAGAGGCAGAACTGCTCTAGTCTCTTGGGAATTTGATGTCCAGAGGACCGGGTGCCCGACTCCAGAGACCCTGAGATACCTGGTGGTCTGAGGGTATATCCCTAATATACAAAGAGCTCTTAAAAAGCAATAAGAAACTAACAAACATACCCAACATAAAAACAGACAAAGGATATGAACAGGCTGTATCACAAAAGAGAACATCTCAATACCCAAAAAGCAGATGATCAACTTCACTAATAACCAAAGAAATGACAGTAACATGTTTACCTGTTAGATTAGAAGTTGATCCTGCTCTGTGTTAGAAACGGTGTTGAGAACAGGCACTCAGATTGTTGGTAGAAGTGAAGTTCGGTACTAACTTTTTTGGAGGAGAGTTAGCAGTATCTATAAAACGTTCACATTCTTGACCCCGAAACTCCACATCTGGAATGTTATCCTAAAAATGCAAAAGGATGTATGTTCAAGATGTCCATTGCAGCGGTGTTTACGGTTCATTTATTCACAGAGGAAAATAGGGGGCCACTAAAAATAAAGCGGTGGGTAGGTTTCCCTTGTGTTCATATCGACCACATTGATCCTGTTGTGGAAATGGTGAGTTTGTGAGTGTGTAATAAAACTGTCTTTAACGAGGTACGTATTTTTACATAGATGTCCATGACATGTTATTGAGTAAAAAACTTGGACTGCAAAACAATTAAAACACTACAATTTCATTTACACAAGTCGTGTGCAAGGGTTTGGCCTGTGCGTGTGTGTATGTGTGTGTGTAAGAGCGTAGGGTGTTGTCTGGAAGACTGTAGCCAAAATCTTAACAGTGACGACCTTTGTATAATAGAATGGCACTTGAATTTTACTTTTTCTTTTACACTTCTCTTATGGTTTAAATTTTCAGCAATGAGCTCATATTATGTTTATAATGAAAACAATAACGCTATTTTCATTTGGAAGAAAGAAAGCAATCAGAAGGCCTTTTTTCCCCAAGCGGTGGAGCTCAGTGGTGGGGATTACGGGGTGACCCTACCGGGAGGTCATGCTAGCAGGCTGGGACTTTAGGGGGGGTACAGAGAACCGGGGTTGGATCTGCTAGCCCAGCAATTTTCAACCTTTTTCATCCCACGGCACACATAAACTAATTACTAAAATTCTGCAACACACAAAAAGAGACATTTTTTGCTGATCTGACAAAAATATAGGTATAATTTTTATTCATTCACACCAGACAGCTACTGTTGTGTTGGCTGTTGTCTTTTTTTATTTGACACTCTAAGGGAAAAGAGGTCAGTGCCCCTGACTAAATAATCAGTTGTTGCATGTTTTAAAAATTCTTGCAGCACACTGGTTGAAGATCTCTGTGCTAGCCCATGGTGAAGTTATCGGGTCCTGGGAGCAAGCCCTGGGCTGCCAGAGATGGGAGGGCCCGCTGGTCTAATGAGGCAGGAGTGATAGATGAGGTGGTGGCTCAGAGAGGGTGAGGAACTTGGCTGATGTTGCACAGTGAGCCAAGGCTGAAGCCGGCCCTGAACCCGGGGCCTCCAGACCCAAGGCCAGGGCTCTTTCCTCGCTGCTCTCTTTTCATAATGAGGGAGGCGTGAAGGTCAGGAGGTCACTTTTAAACAGCATGTTTCCACAGACATGGTACTGCCGCTGATTTGTCGTGAGAACAGTTCTGTCCTACTCAGTCTCCCCATCTCTGAGCCAGAAGTCACAGCTCCCAGAGAACATCTTTGCGCTGACTGGCCTGTCACTGAGGCTGACCAGGAAGCTGATGCGAAGGAAGTTAAGTATACATAACGCACATTTAAAATCAAGAGTTGAGTAAAACCCTCACCTCCTTTCCGCCAATCAGTACAAAATCAGATGTTTTCCATCCAACTTGTAATTATTATTATTATCACTGTGAATAACCACTGCTTATTTAGACTCACCAACACATTTGCCAGTTTTTTTTTATTCACTATTACCTCTTGTTTCTCACTCTTTCCTTCTGGGATTTTTTTTTCTCTAACAGCTTTACTGAGGTATAATTGGCATAAAAAAAAAACTGCACATGTTGAAAGGAACAGTTTTGATAATTTTTGACATATGAATACAACCGTGAAATCATCACCACAATCAAGATAATGAACATCGCCCCCAAGAGTTTCTCTGTGACTCTAATTTCTCCCTCCCTCCCTCCTACCACACCCCATCCCCAAGAAGCGCCTGATATGCTGTCACTACAAATTACTCTTCATTTTCTAGAATTTTATATGAACGGAATCATACAATACATACTCTTTTTAAGTCCATCTTCATTCACTAAGCAAAATTATTTTGGGATTCAGCCATGTTGTTGCATATATAAATAGTTTATTCATTCTTTTATTGCTAAGTAGTACAACATTATATTTATCCATTTACCTGGTGATTTGGAACATTTGGGTTATTTCCAGTTTGGGCTATTATAAATAAAGCAGCAATGAACATTCGTGCACAATTCTCTTTGTACAACATTTCTTTTTAAGATTTTATTTATTTTTAGAGGGGGGAAGGGAGGGAGAAAGAGAGGAAGAGAAACATCAATGTGCGGTTGCCTCTTGCTTGCAGGCCCCTCACTGGGAACCTGACCTGCAATCCAGGCATGTGCCCTGACTGGGAATCGAACCAGTAACCCTTTGCTTCATAGGCTGGTGCTGAATCTGCTGAGCCACACCAGCCAGGGCTAAATGCTTTCATTTCTGTCGGGTACCTGGGAGTGGAATGGCTGGGTTACATGGTGGGTGTATGTTTAACCTTTTCAGAAACTGCTAAACTGTTTTCCAACATGGTTGTACATTTGACACTTTCACCAGCAATGTAAGAAGCTTTAGTGATGCTCCAGATCCTTGCACTTGGTGTGATCTTACACACTACAACGGTGCATAGTAATATCTTATTGTAGTGGTAATTTGCATTTTAAATGTGACTAATGATGTCAAACATCTTTTATATACTTATTTGCCATCCACATATATTCTTCAGTGAAGTGGCTATGCAGATCTTCCGCCCATGCTGGAGAGAGTTGTGTCTTATTATCAAGTTTTCACAGTTCTATATATTTTGGATACAAGTCTTTTATCAGACATGTAATCTGCAAATATTTTCTCCCAGTCCATGGCTTGTTTTTTCATTTCTGTAACAGTGTCTTTCAAAGAATAGATTTTTTAAAATTTTGATAAAATTCAGTTTATCAATTTTTGTGTGTGTGTTGTATCCAATTTTTAAATTTTACTGTGGAATCCAAGAAATCTTTGCCTAACCCAGTCCCACAAAGAATTTCTTCCCTGTTTTCTTCTGTAAGTTCATAGTTTAAGGTTGTACATTTAAGCCATTTTGAGGCTTGTTTTTGTTTTTTGCCTACGGATATCTAATTGTTCCAGTACTATTTCTTGAAAAGATTATGCTGTCTCAATTGAACTGCCTTCATGTTTTTGTCAAAAATCAATTGACTGTATAAGCTTGGGGGTCTATTCTACTCCGTTGACCTGTTTGTCTATCTTGAAGTCAATAACACACTATCTTTTTTTAAACAGAAAAATTTATTTTTCTGTTATGGTTGACATACAATGTTATATTAGTTTCAGGTGTACAACACAGTGGCTTATATCTTACAAGTCAGGGGTGTCAAAATCATTTTCCCTGGGGGGGGGCGCACATCAGCCTCCTGGTTGCCTTCAAAGGGCCGAATGTAATTTTAGGACTATATAAGTGTAACTACTCGTTAACAGTTAATCGAGAACTCCTCGCGGCCTCCGGGTAGAAACAAGGTGCCTGCCAGATAGAACAAGGTGGAGGGCTGGATTCAGCCCTCGGGCCTTGTGTTTGCCACCTGTGTTACAAGTGATTCCCTCAATTGGTCTAATACCCATCTGGCATCATACATGCTTATTACAACATTACTGACTATATTTCCTATGCTCTACTTTACCTCCCTGTGACTATTTTTATAACTGGCAATTTGTACTTCTTAATCTCTTTCTCCTTTTTTACCCCTCCTTCTAACCCCCTTCTATTTGGCTACCATCAATTTGTTCTCTGTATCTATATGTTGATTTCTGTTTTGTTTTGTTTGTTTGTTTGTTTGTTTGTTTTGTTTTAGATTCCGCATACAAGTGAAATTGTCTGAATACCACACTGTCTTGATTACTGTAGCTTCATGTGTCTTGAAGTCAGTTAGTCCTTCAACTTTCTTCTTCTTTTCAGAAGTTGTTTTTGCTATTTTAAGTTCTCTACATTTTCATATAAATTTCAAAATTAGCTCGTCAATGTCTGCACACATGCACACACACACACAGAAGATCCTGCCAGGGTTTCCATTAGGATTTTGTTGAATCTATAGATGAATTTTGGGAGAACTAGTATCATAACAATATTGCACCTTCTAATCTGAGGGCATGGTTTATCTTCCTATTTATTAAGGTATTCTTTAATTTCTGTCAGCAATTTTTTGTCGTGTTCAGTGTATAGGTCTTACACATCTTTTGCCAGATTTGTCCCTAAGTACCTCATGTATTTTATGTTATTTGTAAATGATGTTTTTATTTTAATTTATGATTACTTGTTGCTAGTAGATAAAAACAATTTGATTCTTAAATGTTAATCCTGTATTCTGAAACCATGCTAAACTCACTTACTAGCTCCAGTAGCACTGGCACTATTGAATCAGAGGGATGAGTGCTGACATCCCTGCGTTGGTTCTGACCTTATGGGAAAATTCAGTCTCTCACCATGAAGTGGGATGTACAGTGTAGCTTTTTCGTAAGTGCCTTTTATTGAGTTGAGGAAGTGCCCTGCTATTCTTAGTGCATTGGCTTTCGTGAAAATATTTTTCTATTCTATTAAGATATCACATGGCTTTTCTTCCTCAGTCTGTTAATATGAAGAATTATATTGATTACATCCCTGGGGTGTATTATCTTTTTGACCATAATGTTGAATTAACATCGATGGTTTCATAGGATGAATCTGCAAGTATTTCCTCCTCTTCAATTTTATGAAAATTTTTGTGTAGAATTAATATTATTTCTTCTTTATATGTTTGGAAGAATTTCTCAGTAAAGCCACCTGAACCTAGACTTTTCTTTGTGGAAAGGTTTTAAACTACAAATTCAATTTATTTAATATCAGTAGGACTATTCAAGTTATCTATTTCTTCTTGAGTGAACTTTGGTAGTTTGTATCTTTCGATAAATTAGTCCATTTCATCTAAATTATTAAAGTTACTGGCATAAAGTTGTTCATACTATTCCCTTATTATTCTTTTGATATATTTAAAATCTGTAATATATTTAGAATTAGTGATGTCACCTCTACCATTCCTAGTATTGATAATTTGTGACTTCTCTCTTTTTTCCCTCATCAGTCTGGAAAGAAGTTTGTTGGTTTTATTGATCTTCTCAATGAGCTAGCTTCGGGTTTCATTAATTTTCTATATATTTTTTCAATTTCACTGAATTTTGCTCTCATCTTTATTATTTCCTTTCTTCTGCTTACTTTGGTTTAATTTCCCCTTTTTCTAGTTTCTTAAGAAATTAAGGCCTTTGATTGATGTCTCTTTTCTTGTCTAATGTAGGCATTTAGTGCTATAACTTTCCCTCTACATACTACTTTAGCAGCATCCTGCAAATTTTAATATGTTGTATCATCCTTTTAATTTCATTTAAAATAGTTTTCAACTTGCCTTGTGATTTCTTCTTTAGCATGGGTTGTTTAAAAATGTGTTACTTAGTTTCTAACTAAGATTTAGAAACTAAATCTGGATTTTGAATATTTTCCAGAGATCTTTCTATTATTGACTTTTATTGTTCTACTATTGTCAAAAATATGCTTTATATGAATCAGATCCATTTAAATTTCTTTTTAAAGATTTTATTTACTTATTTTTAGAGAGACGGGAAGGGAGAGGGAGAGGGAGAGGGAGAGAAACATCAATGTGTGTGTGGTTGCCTCTCACGCACCACCCACTGGGGACCTGGCCTACAACCCAGGCATGTGCCCTGACTGGGAATGGAACCAGGCTGGTGCTCAACCCATTGAGTCACACCAGCCAGGGCCCATTTAAATTTATTGACACTTGTTACATAACCCAGACTATGATCTAACTTGGTAAATGTTTTATATAAGCTGAAAAGAGTATACATTCTGCCCTGGATGGTATAGCCCAGTGGATTGAGCATGGGCTGTGAACTGGGGGGTCACCGGTTCAATTCCCAGTCAGGGCACATGCCTGGGTTGCAGGCCAGGTCCCCAGTGGGGACTATGTGAGAGGCAACCACACATTGATGTTTCTCTCTCTCTCTCTTTCTCCCTCCCTCCCCATCTCTCTAAAAATAAATAAATAAATAAATAAAAATCTTTAAAAAAAGAGTGTACATTCGGCTGATGTTGGATGAAGTATTATATAAATGCCTACTATGTCCAGTTAGTTGATAATACTGTTCAAATCCTCTATATTCTTACTGATGTGTGTTTACTTTTCCTGTCAAGTTTTGATTAAAGTATGTTGAAATCTCCTGCTATAATTCTAGATTTGTCTATTTCTGTTTGACGTTCTAGCAGTTTTTACTTCATAAATGTATTAGTTTGTTAGGGCTGCCAAAACAAAGTACTACAGACTGGGTAGCTTAAACAACAGCTATTTACTTCCATGTAGTTCTGGAGTCTAGAAGTTTAAGATCAGGGTGTCAGAGGGTTGGGGGTTAGGACTTCAGCATTCAAATTTTGGGGCAACACAACTCACCCCATAAAAATGTATTTCAAAGCAATGTTGTTAAGTGCAGAAATGTTTAGGACGGCTATGTCCTCCTGATGAATTGACCCTTCATCATTATGAAATAACTCACTTTATCCCAAGTAGTATTCCTTACTCTGAAACCTACTTTATTTTGGTTGGCTATAACATGGTGCAGGCATATCTCAGGAATATTGTGGTTTAGTTCCAGACCATTGCAATAAAGCGACTAGTGCAATAAAACGAACCACATGAACATTTTGGTTTCCCAGTGCATATAAAAGTATGTTTACACTATACTGTAGTCTATTAAGTGTGTAACACCAGTATGTCTTTAAAAATGTACATACCTTTATTTAAAATAACTTATTGCTAAAAATGCTAATCATCATCTGAGCCTTCAGCAAGTTGTGATCTTTCTGCTGGTGGAGGGTCTGGCCCGATGTCAATGGCTGCTGACCGATCAGGGTGGTGGCTGCTGAAGGCCAGGGTGCCTGCGGCAGCTTCTTAAAATAAGACAATGAAGTTTGCTTTATGAACTGATTCCTCCTTTCATGAATAATTTCTCTGTAGTACGGGGTGCTGTTCAATAGCATTTCACCTACAGTAGAACTTCTTTCAAAAGTTGAAATCTCAGGCCCTCTCAAACCCTGCTGCTGCTTTGTCAACTCAGTTTATGTCATATTCTAAATCTTGTGTGGTCATTTCAACAGCTTTCGCAGCATCTCCACCAGGAGCAGATACAGAGGCATGAAGTGAGCAAATGCCACTGATAGGCCTGCTCGGTGCAGGGTTGCCACAAATCTTCAACTTGTAAAAAACAAAACAAACAAACAAAAAAACCCGCATTATCTGTGAAGCACAATAAAATGAGGTATGTCTGTACATCTTTTTCCACCTTTTTACTTTTAATCTGTGTGCTAACATTTAAAGTGAGTTTCTTACAGGCAGCGTATAGCTGTGTCTTGCTTTTTTATTCAAACTGAAGATCTCTGCTTCCTGGTTGGGGTAGTTGGACCACTTACATGTAATGTGACTATTAGTATGACTGGGTTGAAGTATGGCTATTTGGTTCCTGCTTGTCCCCTTGTTGTAACAATTTGTTGTGCTATTTTTTTTTTTTTAAATATTTATTTATTTATTTATTTTTAGAGGGGAAGGGTAAGAGAGAGGGAGAAGGAGAGAAATATCAATGTATGGTTGCCTCTTATGTGTCCCATGCTGGGAACTGGCCTGGCAACCCAGGCATGTGCCCTGACTGGGAATCGAACTGCGATCCTTTGGTTCGCAGGCCCGCGCTCAATCCACTGAGCTACACCAGCCAGGGCTGTTGTGCTATTTTAATAGTTACTCTACCATTCATAGCACACATCTCTCACTTACTATACAGTCTGCCTTCAAATGATATTCCTCCACTTTACACAGAGTAGAGATTCACTTAGCCTTTTCTGGTCCTTGTACTATTCTTGTCATATATTTTGCTTCTACTTACATTATAATCTCACAACAATGCATTTCATCAGATTTGGAAATCTTTTTCAAATTTCCTTCTGTTCTTTGTCTCTTCTCTCCTTCAGGGACTTCAAACACACATAGATTAGGCTGCATTAAGTTATGCTGTGGCTCAGTGATGCTCTTTTCATTTGTTTCGGGCACTTTTTTTCAGTGCTTTATTTCAGATGGTTCTATTGCCCTGTCTTCAAGTTCACAAATCTTTTCTTCTACAATGTCAAAACTGCCATTAATTCCATCCAGTATATTTTTTTATCTCAAACATTGTAACTTTTAAAAAAGATTTTATTTATTTATATTTTTAGAGAGAAGGGAAGGGAGGGAGAAAGTGAGGGAGAGAAACATCAATCTGAGAGAGAAACATCAGTTGGTTGCCTCTCTTATGCACTCTGTCTGGGGATGGAACCAGCAACCCAGGCATGTGCCCCAGCCAGGAATTGAACCAGCGACCATTCCCTTTGCAGGATGATGTCCAACCAGCTGAGCCACACTGGTCAAGGCTCAAACATAACTTTTATCTCTAGAAGTTTTACTTGGGTCTTTTTTAATGTCTTCCATGACCATACTTAACATGTTTAATCTTTCTACTAGCTTCTTAAACCTATGGAATTTACTTAATGATAGGTGTTTTAATATATCTTCCGATTCCATTATGTATCATTTCTGAATTAGTTTTGATTGATTAATTTTTCTCTTCCTTGTAAGTAGTATTTTCCTGTTTCTTTACTTACATGCCTGGTAATTTTTTATTGGATGTCAGACATTGTGAATTTTACCTTGTTGGGTGCTGAATAATTTTTGTATTTCTATAAATATTCTTTAGTTTGGTTGTGGATATGGTTAAATTACTTGAAAATAATTTGATCCTTTCAAGTCTTGCTTTTAAAATATTTTGGCAGGGTTAGAATAACATTTAGTCTCATAATCATTTTCCCCATTACAAAGGCAAAACCCCTTTGAGTACTCAATGTCTCAAGAATTCTGTTTTTCATTCTAGCAGGTTGGACAGCACTATTCCTGGCTCTATGTGAACTCTGAGGATTTTCCCTTTAATACTTTTGAGAGGTTCTTTCCCCAGCCTTGGGTCGTTCCCTCATATGTATGCAGCGATCGGTACTCACTACAGTGTAGCTGTCCCCTCACGGGTATTCTGTCCTGCAAGCTCCAGCTTCTTTGGTCTGCTTGGACTCCCAGCATTGTCTCGCTATCTCAGAAAGATCCCTAGTGTCTGCCTGGGTTCCCCTTGCCTTCCCTGCAACCTGGAAACCTTCTCTGGGTGGTAGGCTGGGGCTCGCCTTGTTCCTTTCCCATCACTCAAGATCACTGTGCTTTGTTGCCTGATGCCCAGTGCCTGAGGCACCACTGTTTTATGTGTTTTGTCCCATTCGTAGTTGTTCGAAAGTAAATCTGGTTCTTGTTGTTTCATCCTTCATAAATTCTTCGAGCAAAAAATCTGAGCTAAGATTGCCTTATCTCTGTCTGAATGCATCTGAAAATCCCTTTATTTTACATTTACCCTTAAATGTTGGTTAGCTCATTGTGGGATTCTAATTGTTTTTCTCATCAGCTATTATTCCTTTGGCATCTGTTGTTGCTGCTGGGAAATTGGCTTCAGGCAAAATGTCATTCATTTGTGGATAATCTGTTTCCTCTCTGGTAGCTTCTCAGATTTTTTTATTTATCTTTATTGTTTTTTAATTTCTCTACAACAGGTCTAGGAATGGAAATTTTTTTATCCTACTCAGAACTCAGTGTGCTTTTTCATTTTAGGGGCTCATTTTTCTTTTAAAAAAATTCTCTACCACTGCTTCTTCAAATGCTACTTCTTCCCTGGTACCACTATTAATGTTGGAACTTCTCATTTTTTCCTTAATAATTTTTTATTTATCTCTGCTATTTTCCATTCCACTATAATACTGCCTAATTTTTACCGAGCGCTTCCTGTGTGCTGTAAGAACTATAACTCATTGATGAAAACTGTTAACTCATTTGACCTTAACAGCAACATCACAAGGTAGGTAACTAGTGGCTCTCCATTTATAGATGAGAAAACTGAGGCACAGAGAAATTTGAAAACATGCCTGAGGCCTGGTACCTAGTAAGAAGCAGAGCTGAAATTTAACGGTAGGCAGGCGGCTTCGGAGCCCCTGCATTCCACCAGCGTTCTGTACCGTCCGTCACAGTTGCTTCTTCGTGCGCCTTTAGGTTTTGCATTCTGAGTGGTTTCTCCAGACCCCTTTGAATTTAATAATTCCCTCTCCTGCCTGGGTCTAGTCTACTCTTCAAAACATCTACTGGGTTTTTAATAGTTCGTTTCTACTCTTTCTATTTGGTTCTTTTTTCATAAATGCTTGTCCTTGCCTTATGCCTTCTATTCCTAATTGTATCTCCTTTAAAATAGTTACATTAAAATCTTTGATATCATTCTGTACTAATTTTTGGCATATGCACCACTCAGATCTCCCTTTAATTTTTTTTTTTTTTAAGTTGCCATTCAGCCACAGGGAGTGCAGTTAGCTGTCAATCACCAGCTGTGTTAGGTCCAGCTCCAGCGTTGAAGCGGAGGCCGCGCTCTTCCTTGTGGGTCCCTAAGCGATGACAGGTTACGAATGGGCACTGGAACCTTGCACTTGCTGCTCGACTTGAGACTCCTCTGACGGGCGATGCTTGCTGTACTTCCCCTTGGGGTTCGCCAAGACTGTTCAATTTGCCTCAGACCCGAGGCTCTCCCGCCACATCTCCTTACTCTCAATAACCGCCCTGTACCCCTTCTCCATCCCCACACTTACTTTCAGGAGGACCCAACTGACCCAGCAGTCGAAGTAGGCAAGTTGTTTCGGACTTTCTCTCTTAGAAGTCTTTCTCTTCCCACACTCTGTCATGTTTTCACTTGTGGGAGTTGTTTTCTACAGAAGTCCCATGTGCCCTGGACTGTGGAGGAGGGCCGAGGGGAGTTTCACAGGAAGTTCTGTTACTTTAACAAGTTCCAAGGCAAATTCGGCTTCAGTCTCTCGGCTAAGATTCCCCCAGCCACCACCACGCCCACCGCATTGTTCATGCCAACTTCCTTCTCACGCCCACCCACGCGAATTCTGGCTGTGGTCACAACTGTTCCCGGTGCCTCTCTTCCACCTACAGTTTTGGAGCTCAGCTGTATATTAGAAATACATTTGTTATATTTTACCCTGATTTATATTTGTTTAGAGTAGGAGATGAAAGGAGCTACCGTCCTCACTGTAGTAATCCATACTTACTGAAAGTAAACCCAAGAACCTACATTAAGTGTGTGAATATATATATACATACACACACACACACACACACTCATAGTGCACCTTCATACTTTCGGTTTCCTTGATCATTCTATGTTTTAGACTTTTAATTTAAAAATAATTATAGACTGTCAGGAAGCTGCAGTTTCCCCCAATGAGAAATCTGCCTTTTAAGTAAGTAATCAGGTGACTCAGATACAGGTGCAGTGGGCTGCGGATGCTATCAGTTCCTCACCCATATCCCTCCGACCTGCCTGCCAACTGCTGGCATCCAGCCCCACCCAGTGACTCCGGGTTGTTATGGGAACACCCCAGCTCCCTCACCTTTCACGTGGTTATTTCCGAGACATGTGTCGTCCTGTACCCATTCTGACAGTTTCCCTTCTGGAGTAAGCTTTCCTGGCTTAATAGTGCACTCTTCTTGGCTGCCTTTCCTTCTTTTATCATTTCCCACTTCTCTGCCAGTATAATGACTACTTCCCAAACAAGCTAACTGAGCTCAAGCCCTTGTCTCAGAGTCTGCTTTTAAGACAGCTTCTTGCCCAGAGGTAGTGTTAGGAAGCAGATCCTGAGGACAGAATTCTAGGATTGGACTGCTTGCTAGTCAATGGCAACAAGACCCCATTGCTGGTGTCCTTGACCTGTTGCAGCAGCTCCACTGTACGGACTCTCTCCTGTGGTGAATTGGGGGCTAGGATACAAGTGTAAGAGGATATCAGGGTTCACGCAGTGTCTCTAATACTTGAGGGAGGTATAGACAATGGTAATTAAAAGAACTTGCAGAGTTTGTTGGTTGTTCAGTATCACGGATGTGTTGGCAGACAACAATGACATGCTCAAACTGGTGGACTCCTAATGCAGGGTGTGGCGCGAAAACAGAAAACCTCCGTGATAGCATTTGAAAATCTCCCAATCTCCTGCAGCTGGAGGGAAGATAGGCCTGAAAACCTCATCCAGGACCCAGAGATGAGGGTGGCAGAAGTGCCCCACCCCGCTGTGTAGAGCATAGCAGGCTCCCCCTCCTCGCCTAGAGACCATGCAGAGCCCTCCCCTTCGGTGGACACCTTGCAAGAGGATGTTTGCCATCTTTAAGACCTGCTCCTGCTTCCTCTTGAGACTTCTAGGCTAATCACTACGGTCAAGTCTCAGCCTGGCCCCACTGAGAAAGTACTATCTCTGCTTAGAGAAATGGTATTTTCACAGAAAGAACTACAGGATCGGGCCAATAGCTTCCAACAAAAAGCTGGACAGCATCCCCAGGAATGGGTACGAGGGAGGTGAGCCGGGACGGGAAATGGAACAGGAGGCTGGATTAGAGAGAAGTTCCTTGATAGGGAGGCACTCTCCTGGGGCGGATCTCTGGATTTTACCTCCTGGCAAGAGCACTTGGGCCTTGGATGGCTCCTTGAAACTTGAAGAAAAAAATAATGGTCAGGGTTCAATCAGGAGACAGAAACCATAGCACTAATTTAAATAAAATCTAATGCAATGTATCGTTAAGTAGGTATACCATTATTAAGTAATTGAAAAGGTTAAAAAAAAAAGCACTAAGTTGTCACAAGGTAACAATGGCGGGAGCAGGTGCTATGTCCAGGGCTGGTGAAATAAGGTAAAAGGGTGGAATGACCAAAATTGAAAAGCTTAGAGGAGGGATTCCAAGAAACTAAAACTCAGATCTCTGAGGGAGGGCACCAGCGTGTTAGAAAAACTGCAAACCGGATTCAGCGGCTGCTCGGGGTGAAGGAGCTCTGCCAGGGTGATGCTGGCAGGAGCGGGAAGCCCGCGGGAAGCCAATAGGAAGAAGCGAGTCCCTCCTTCCTGTTCAGCCGGTCAGCCTGCTTCCCCTGCACTCCTTAGTGGCAGGGCAAAACAGGAGCGGACATAAAAGGCCATTTTTCCGAGTCCTGGCTCTAGCGTTAAACAACAGCGTACGGAGGGGTGGCTTTGGCACTAAGAGAAAATAACAAATAGAAAGAATGGCTATAATGAACGATGTAGAAATACATGAACTGCTAGCTCTGCAGGCAGCAATCAATGGTTCAGAGAGGTGGGCCCACTAGGAGAAATGTGTTACCCCAAACCAGCAGAGCCTCCAGCCTAGCGTGTTCCCGAGATGCTCCCTGCACCTCCCTTCACCAGAGCAGCAAGAGACGGGCTTGGGAAGGGGGCCCGGGCACCATGGAGCAGCTCAGCCGTGACTGTCCTTTCCTTTCCTTTCCTTTCCTTTCCTTTCCTTTCCTTTCCTTTCCTTTCTTTTTTTTTTTTTCCTTCTTTTTTCAATTGGGTATTAAAAACCTTAAGAAGCAGTTATTTTTTTAGACCATTTTTTAAAATTTGAAGACTTAACTGGCTTTATTAAGCTAGTCATTGAATCAGGCAGCATTCCATCTAGGAACTAGAAGAGAGCTCCCCCTTTTTAAACTATTTTATTAATTGAGAATATGAATAAAAAGGATGCAATAAATTATATCTCATCCTAAATTTCTGTTATGATACCAGGATTCTCCCTGCCTAGAGAAGCAAGGCTTACAGTTGGATTTACATTCATAGAGAACCCTACAGGTTACTCTTCATTGTCAAAGTAAAGCATAAATCTGGGGGGAAAACTACCACCTTTGAGTGAGTAATGAGATACTTGCTTCAATTTTATTTATTTACTTTTTGGGTCCGCCCCAGTTTTATTGAAATATAATTGACATGCCGCACTGTATAAGTTTTAGGTGTACAGCACAGTGACTTGACTTACACATATTGTGAAGTGGTTGCCACAACAGGGTTAGTGGCTGTCTTTGCTAGGGGCACTAGGGGAGGTTGCTGTGGGACTGTATGCCCTGGCGTTTGTTAATGGTGACAATAGAATGGCAGAGGCCAGGTGGCAGCACTTAACTATCAGAGGAAGGTGGATGGAAAGCCAACCAAACGGCCCTAACCCACAGGGACCTGAGGACTAGCTAGGAGACCTTGGAGTTCCTAAGGGCGAAATCGATAGGCAACCAACAAGGGTATTATTGACCAATACAATCAAAACAAATCAAGGGCATGTGGTCTGAGGGCTGACGTGAGCCGTCACAATGGAAAATCACTGTCCCTCACCTATTTTCTGTGCTACGGCTAGTCCTTCGACCCAGAGCCCATTGTGTGAAGGAAAGACTGGGTTCCTTTGGGAAAGGGCCGTGCCCCGCCACTGTAAGTGCATGCAGGATCGATTCCCTTACTCTTTCCCCAAAGGAACTGCACACTGGGGAGTGAAGAATATCCAAATGTTTCTGTTTGTTGGATTCAGGGTCTGGGCTGACATTAATATCAAGACATCCAAAATGCCACTATAGTCCTGGTTGCTGTGGCTTGGTGGATGGAGTGCTGGCCTGCAAACCAAAGCGTCACAGGTTCGATTCGCCTGGACACACGCCTGGCTTTCGGGCCAGGTCCCCAAATGGGGGCGTATGAGAGGCAACCAACTGATGTATCTCTTGCACATTGGTGTTTCTCTCCCTCTCGTTTCTCCCTCCCTTCCCACCTCTCTAAAACAAAGAAATACAATCCTTTTTTAAAAAAATGTCACTATGATCCCTTCTGTAAAAGGAGGATCATATTGGACAAGAGGAGAGAGTCTTGGCCAAAGCGCATCTCACAGTGGATCCATTGGATCTTCGGTCGCTCTTGTGATCATTTCTCCATCTCTAAATACTTAATTGGGATGAATAAACTGGCAGCTGGTAGAAACCTCACACTGGTTTCTTAACCTACACGGAAAGATCCATAAAGGCAGGAAGGCCACGCGGAAGCATCTGAAATTGTGCACGTGCACGCCGCAAGAGTAACTTAGAATACTGCACTCCGTGAGGAGTGGCGAAGGTCATCGCCGCCCTTGCAGACCTAAAGGATGCAGGAGTGATGGTCCCCATGCTATGCTCATTTATTCACCAGACTGGCCACCGCAAAACTTAAAAGTTGTTTAAAAAAGATAGATAACTGTAGGTGGTGATGTACTACCATAAACTTAACCAGGTAGTAGCCTCAGTTGCAGTTTCTGTGCCAGATGTGGTATCTTTACTAAAACAGACCAAGAGAACCTCTGGAACTTGGTATGTAGCAATTGTTCTAGCAAATGCATTTGCCCACCCCCCACCCCTCCCCCAGTCACTTTCAGGAAGAATGATCAGAAGCAGTTTGCATTCACCTGAAACAAACAGCAGTATTTGTTCATGCTCTCCCCAGAGTTACGTTCATTTCCTGCGTACCTGCCATCCCTCGGAACCTCATACAGGTTTCGAAGAATACTCTCTTGGTGATGCCATGTTAACCAGACCTAGGGAGGAGGAAGTGGCAAGTACTCTGGATGCCCTTTCAGACACACACACAGGGAGTGGGGGATAAAAAGGTTCTGTAATCTAACGCAACAGTTAGAGTTTGAAGGACGTGGTCTAAGAAATAAGACATCTCCCTCCAAAGTAACGGGCAAGTAATTGTACCCTATGTCTCTCACCACCAAGAAAGAGGCACTCAGCGGACCTCTGGATTTTGGAGAGAGCACATATCTAGTGGGCGGAATCTGCTCCAACCTAATGATCAGATGCCGTGGTGACAGAAGTACTCATAGCAGGTAAGGATGCACATGGAACCTTCGGAAAGTCCCAGTAGGCGGATTTGGGTGCAGACCTCTAGAATTCTGTAGCCAGGGCATGCTTTCTCCAACAGGAAAGCATTCAGTGTTTGAAAACCAACACCTGGTGGGCTACTGAGTTCTAACGGAGATTGAGTAATGGACCATAGGAAATCTACTGACCATGTGACAAGCTTCCCATTTTAAGCTGTGTGCTATCAGATCCACCAAGTCATAAAGTGAGACAGATGCGACAGGGTGGAAATGAGGCCGTCAAGATCAGGCCTGAACAGAATCAGAGGTCACAAACAAATTACCCAAGCAGGCCAGGCCCTGTGTTATCACCCAGTGTGCACTGGAGCCTCTCCCTCAGCTCACACCTGTGAACTCATGGGGGCTTCCTTATGACCAGCTGCCAAAGAGGAAAAAGCTTGGGCCTGGTTTATGGACAGGTTAGCACAGTAGGAGTGTCCTGCATGACAGTGGGAAGGGAAATTCTCCCAGGAGGTGGAGCTGCAAACAGTGCATCAAGTCCTCAGCTTGGTTCAAATGGAGGAGTGGGCTAAGGAAAGGCTCCTGGGCAGTGTGAATGGTCTGGATGGTTAATCAGGAGCTTGCAAAGGGCAGGACTGACGAATCAGAGTTAAGGAAGTCTGGAGAAGAAGCTTGTTGATTGACCTCAGAGAGAAGATATAAAATGGATGGATCTCTGTCTCATTTCAATGGGCACCCGAGAGTTCCCATTGCAGAGAAGACACTGAACAACCAGGTAGGTAGGATGATTCATTCGATTGAAATGAGACATCCTCTTACCTCAGCCTATTCAAAGCATGCACAAAGGGCCAGTGAACCGAGTAGACACGGATGCAAGGGTGGAAGCCACGCATTGTCCAACAGCAGGGCTCCCTCTCATCCAAGGCGATCGAGGCATTACTACAACTAAGTGCCCAGTCTACCAGAGCAAAGACTGATGGTGAGCAATTGACATGGTACCATCCCTCAAGGAGAGCACCCAGGCACATGGTGACAGGTTGATTACAATGAACCCAGCCATCCTAGAGGGGCCATGATTCCTCCACGAGATCATGGTATTGATACAGGATTGCCTTCTCAGTCTACACTGTCTCAGCTAGCATCGTTTTCTGAGGACTCCGGAGTATCAAATTTATTATCATGGGATTCTCCCAAGGCACAAGAAAATGGGTACATAACCATATTATCCACTGGTCCAAATATATATCATATCAACCGAAAGCTGCCATTCTGAGAAAATGTTGTAATAGTCACTTGGAGGTATAACTAAGGCATCAGCTTGAAGATAAGGTTGGGGTGCTCTCCTTAAGATATATTTATGTACCTTAAGCAAATAGTCATTATATATGTACTGTATCCGTGATCAGAAAAATACACAGGTCTGGGAACCAGGGAAGTAGTTCCTCTCACTTTTATTCCCAATGACTCACTTGATAAATTTATGCTCTTTATCCCCAAAGCCTCAGGCTCTGCTGGACTAGAAACACTCGTTCCCAGAGGGTAAGGAGAAAACACTTCTACCAGAGGACACAGTAGTAGTTTTACTAAAGTTAAAATTATATATGCCCCCTGACAATTTTGAGCTCTTCATGAGAGTAGACCAGGAGGCAAAGGAAGGAGTCACTGAACTGGCAGGGGTAAGTGACGCCAGCTGGCCAGGCGTGGGGCATCTAGAATGTATGTAGAGAAGAGATAGTGAGCTCCAGTTAGCCTCAGGACCAACTACAGCAGTCGGGGGTCTGTAGCTTGTTCCACCTCCCCTCCGATTGTCTTCTTCCTCTTCTATTAAAAATAAACTGTGACTTGAGCAACAAGTATAAAGGACTCATGGACAAAAACTATGGGGGGTGGAAATGGGAGGAAGGTGGGGAGGGCTGGGGTGGTGGGCTGGGGCAGGGTAAAAGACAGAAAACTGTACAATATCAACAATTAAAAAATACTGATAAAAAAAATAAAAATAAATAAATAAATAAACTGTGACTGGCCACCACCTCGAGGAAGCAGTGGCAGGATACGAAACTTACAGTGGTGTGCAAGGTGGTCTGAGCAGCGACCAGGGATGCACTGTAACTCACACTGCCATTGCCCTACCCTTGTCCCTCAGGCCAGTCACATGCTCCCAGTACTTCCAGCCGCCAGCATCTGCATTGTGGCTGAGGGGGCTTTTCCCCAGAACTGCAGAAACATGACTGCACACGTCACAGGTCACAGGGGCTGCAGAACAGCCTCAACACTCAGAGATGGCATATGAATGAACACTCAGCTCCCTCACCCTTTGGGTGGGATCATTCTGAGGCGGGTGTTTTGCACCATTTTCTAGAGTTTCCCTGCAGGAGAAATCTCCAGGTGCCATCTGGGCTAGCTGGCTTAATACTGCAGCCTTAAGGGGCTGCCTCCCCTTCCCTGTGTCACTTTCCCACTACCCTAGTAGTATTACTTACACTTCCCAAATAAACTATTTTAAACTCCAGTCCTTATCTCAAGGTCAGCCCTTGGAAGAACCTATGCTAAGACACATGTGGTTCAAGGACTGTGCTTCGAGAAGCAATGATTTAGAAAGTGAGTGAACTCATTTCTATCTTTAGAAAATGTTCCCCTCTCCCTCTCCCTCTCCCCTTCCTCCTTCCTCTCTTCCCTCTGTGTGTGTCTGTGTGTGTGTGTGTGTACAAGCGTGTATAATATGTAAAAAAAGTCTGTAAGAATATAAACCAAGTATTAACAATAGTTCTCTCTAGGCGGTAGAGTCATGAATATTTCAAATTTCCTTTTAATGTTTCTCCGTATTTTGTTTTTCTGCAGCAGCAACTGTGTATTAGCAGCATCTTTAATTGGCAATTAGGAGATTATTAGAGAGTGTGGTGGGGTGGTGGGGAGCAGAGCCAGATTGCTGTGGTTGATGAAAGGCAGGGGAGGGTGTGCAGACGATTCTTTCAAGAGGCCGGGCTAGAGAAAAGCAAGGAGTGAGGTGGCAGCTAAAGACGGGGGAACTGCAGGGAGTACTGTTTTCAGAGAAACTTGAGCATGTTTATAGGCCGAGGGAAAGTAACTATTGCTGAGGAAGGAGACAAAAATACAGAGGAGGAATGGAAGTGAGAGTCGGGTCCCAGAGGAGGCCTGAGGGGATTAGACCAGGGCCCAGGTGGAGGAGTCAGTGTGGAACAGAAGGCGCGCTTCACCTTCAGGCTAGAGGAAACGGGGCGAGGATGAATAAAGGTACAAATGCACTGGCTTCGTGCACTGGTTTATTTTACACTGCCTCATTTCCCAAAGGACTCGAGGCGTTTCTGTGGAGAAGTGCATAGGTTGAAGGGGACTGGAATTTGAGAAGTCCCCCTGGAGGAGCTCTGCTTTCTCCAGAAGCGGGAGGCAAGGCCCCCCACTGAGGAAGGAGCAGGGTGTGTTTCTGGTGCTCGAGGAGACAGGCAAAGGTCTGCAAATGAGAGGGAGCCCAACTGGACTGTTTATAAAGACCACGGGATGAAATGGGGGCCCGGATAGGGCCCTCCCCGCACTGTGGAATCTTCTCCAACAGCTTGGTGGGAAGAAGCCTTGTGCTGCCTTGCAAGTCCCGTCATTGCTCTGAGCTGCAGTTTCCTCACCTGCAAACGGGGAGAAAAAAAGGTCTAGAGGGCTGTTGTGAGGACAGGGCTGTTGTGAGGACTAAACAAAAGGACCGACATGAAGCACCTGGCGCAGAGCCTGGCACGCAGGAGCAGCTCGATGTTCATTTCCTTGCCCCATCCGCTTCGAGCAGACCTGAGTTAATGTGGCCTGGATGGAAAGGGATGTGGGTGCTGGTACCTTTTACCTGTGGATGCTGTTGGACGTGACAGTTTTAAACGTAGTCGGCCCTCATTATTATTCACAGTAGTGCTGTTCTATAAAGTTGCCCCAAAGACTGAAATAGCAAATACTGAATCATCGCCCCTTAAGGAAATACAGGGTTCCTGTGAGCCTCTGGCCACGTTTCACCAGCCAATCAATACACAACCTTGTTTTATGTGCAGTTCTGTTTTAAAAACACCTTATTTAATACATACTGTTGATTCATTAACATTGAATTTGTGGCCAACAGCACTATACTTCATGCCTGAGTGAAGGTTATCCAATACGTATCTTTTCTCCCCGAGGCACCTCACAGCCTTCTCGTGCTTAGAAACACAGGCAGGGCTTCAGTACTGCAGCTGGGGGCCATTTTAAATAGCAAAATCACCAACAAAAAAAGCGCAAAAATGAGACAAACATGACACTGAATAGACGACAGAAAGGCCACTTGTTTACAGCCTGAGAGCTGAGGGCAGAGGCCGCTTGGTTCGACCTCAGCTGGGAACGTGTGTGTTTGGCCACTCTAGAAGTTCACCACTCTGTGCACGCGCACGTCCCCAAACGACTGCAAAAACACCTCAAATATTGATGTGGGGTTGCAAGTAAATTCTAGCAGTAAGGGAATTTGCAAATGCAGAATCCTTAAGCAATAAGAATCTACTGTCTTTTTTCTGAATACAAAATCACATAATAAACAGAGATACACAATGCAAACGTTGAAGCCCCCCTCCATAACCCTAGCCCATATATAGACACATTGAAAATTGCTAGAGTTCTGCAGATTTTGGCTACGCGTGTCATGCGCATGTGCATGACTGGGCGTGTTCATGTGTGAGTGTGTGTCTGTAAGTGTGTTTGGGGCTCCCTTTTTTTTTCACTCAACAATATCTCTTGGATTGTTTTTCACAAAAAACTTCCTGATGTTACTGGTTTAAGCGTGTGAATGGAAGCAGAGGCATTCACTGCAGGCAGGATCTCCAAGTGTTAGTCAGACCCCTCAGCCGCAGGCTGGGGGCAGACCCAGAAAGAGCAATGACTTGACAAACTTAACTATAGCCCGTAGTTTGAGTGCAGTGCTATGCATCTTAACTGTGTTAAAATCAAAATGCAGCTGAGTACATGTGAGCATCTAATTGGCTTCATTAGACAATTCATGAGCTGGGCAGCATCCCATCCAGCAGCCAGAAGGGTGCTCCAAGGAGTTGTACCGAATGGAGGGTTTCATAGGAAGGGTCGGGGGGGCAGGACAGGGATTTTTTCTATTAGTGAAAGAAAAAGGATTATTTGGGGGCCTGGATGTCTTTTCTTTGAGGGAAGAGAAGGGAAGGGTGTTTGTTGTGTTGATTGCTTCTTCTTTATATAGGGGAATGGAGAGAGCTATGTAACACATTGCCTTACTGGTGCTTGACCAGAAAACTCCAGATTGATTGATTATGTTTCTGGGAGAGGTTGGAACTGCAATTAAATTAAAGTTAGGTATTAAAGTTAGGTTTGGTATCCTGGGCTTTTAGCATGAGTGACACCATTTTGGGCCTGTGGTTTTTTTGTTGTTGTTGTTGTTTGGTTTTTCTTTCACAACTGAGATGGTCAAGAGAAGAACAGTCTGAAGGGTGAAAAGGCTAAAAACTGGAAAGTATTATGAAAAGTCAAATAAGCTTTGACTTTCAGCCAGAGGAAACCATATTCCATACACCTTGGAAGAGATTGGAGCTAGATATTAAGAGGAACTTAGCTATTGAGAGGTTTTACACAATACCATTAAACGGTACCAGAGCCTCTTCTCAGAACAGATATAGAATAACACTCACAGGGAATGCTAAATTGCTGCAACAAAGACCTCAAATGCAATGGCTTGTAGAAAATGGAAGTTTATTTCTCACACTCTAATCCACATTGGTGGGTGGCTTCACTCCATATTGTCATTCAGGAGCCCAGATTCCTTCCATATCTTTGCTCTGTCGGCCCCATTGAAGCATTATTGAAGCTGGGTCCCTGGCACATCTGTGTTCCAACTGAAGGGAAGAGGAAATGGAGTAGGGAAAAGCAGAAACCTGATGCCTTAAGGACTATTTTATTTACATTCTACCGAAAAGGACTTAGTCAGGAAGCCACACTCAGCTGCAAGAGCAGCTGGAAAGTGGGGTCCCTCGCTGACCAGCCATTTTTCTCACTACCAGGTTGCTATAGAAGAGATGGATGGATTACACGTTGGGTAAATAAAGGCTTTTCTATTTATTTCACTTCATATAATTCAATAATTTAGACCCTGCCCTCCTTACAAAAAAATGGGGGTACATATCAGTATATCATTTGAGATTCTTGTGTTGCTAAGTGATGGCACACGGCTATTAAACTTGTTAAGTGGTAAGATGGACCATCTCACAGATCCAAAAGTCTAGGCTTTGCATCAGAGCACCAGCTCCTCCTCCTTAGGGCTCTCTTGGACTCAGTCATGTGCTGGCCGCATCCTCAGACTGGGAGCAAGATGGCTGTTGCAATTCCAAGCATCACCACCAACCACATCCATGTGCAGCAAACGGGGTAGACAGATTTTTTAAAGTGAAGAGATCCTTTCCAGAAGCTCCCTCTGACAAGAGGCATGTGACCTCCACAGTGGTCTTGGACCAAATGGGACTCACTCCTGGAATGGGCTGGGGTCAGCCTTCCCTTAGTCACATGGGAAAGGGAACCACCTGAACGGAATCAGGGCTTTGACTGAAAGGAAAAGATGAGGCTGCATCTCACTGCTGCATGAGCCACCGAGTGTTTCTGACAATGATGGAGGCACGGGGCCAGGTGATGGTGTGCTGGAGGACACATGAACAGTAGATACGTACACTTCGAGCTGTTCGTTAAATTGTAACTTAACAAAGCGGCATTCCAGTGAAGGCCTGGCTGGAGAAGTCAGAAGCTGGGGAGCCACGCTCAATGCCTCCCCCTCCCTCTCTCACCCCCATATCCAATCTGTTACGAATGTCATAGTGTCTATACTTTCAGTACCCTGGCTTTCTCTCCTTCCCACTGCCATGGCCCCAGTTCAGGTCTCATAACCTGTGGGCACTATGACAACAGTGACCTAACTGGTGCCTTCCTGCAATCCACATCTCCACTGCCTTTATTCAGCCACACACTTTCACTGTGTAAGGAGCACTGCCTACAGGCAGACACATCAGAAAGGGTCTCTGCTTTCACCTTTCTGATGAGCATCTCCTTGACTTCCTGAAACCTACAACACACCGGTCATTTCCCTGCTTGAAAGCCCCATGCTTTCAGGAAATCTGGTACCATGACCCTCAATACCCTCCACCTCACCCAAGCCCCTCCCCAACCGACCCCCAATAGTTAGTTACAGAACTACTTGCACTTCCCCCTAACGTGCCCTCCCCTTTCACGCTTCTATGCTTCTGCACATGCTGCCCCTTCTGCCTAAAATCCCCTCTCCATCTGGCATACAAGACAAGGTCTCCTATTACTCTTTCTCCTGCTCTCCTGCTCCACCTCCCACACCACCCCCACCCCGCACTTACACAAATACGGCACTCCAGAAATGTTTGCTGAATGGAGGCGATTTCTTGGGTCAGACATTAGCCAGGGCCAGGGCTTTCCAAACTTCTGCCCCTAGCATTCTTTAAGAAAGGGAAAAGGAAATGGGACCCCAGGGCTTAGAAATGTGAGAGTCTTGGACTTGCTCTAAGCAAGTAGAGTATTTCTCGAGTTTTATCTTTATATGTTATGCAGAAGTTGTATTCTATGCAGATTACACACATACTATTGTTTGTTTTAATACGAAATATTATTTTTTCCAAATCTTCAAATTGATGATCCAAAAAGATGTTCCTCCTTTACTCGTTAGGCTCTCAAATTAGCTGTTCCCCGCCCCCACCCGCCTCAGGGATCCTCAGCAAGACCTGGATGTTGTTCCAAGTGCAAACCCTGAAGGAACAGCTGGGTTTCGCTCCCCCGGGAGCTGGAGAATGGTTGGGGCGGGGAGAGGAGAGGGTCCGCCAGCTAGAGGCTGGGCCCCGCCCCCTCCATCCCCCGCCTGCCTGGAGGGCGGAGTCGCTTGGGTCCCGCCCTTGGGGGCGGGGACGGAGTCTCAGCTGCCTGGCGCTCGCGCTTGGCTGGTTCCGGGTTGAGAGGCTGCGCTGGGACCAGAGCAGTCACTGCTGAGCCGGCGGGGGTAAGGATACGCGCCAAGCCGGGTCCTGGGCCCGGGATCGGGCTGCTGAGCGTGCTTGCACCCCTTCTTTCCTCTGCCTCGCACAGCCGCGGTGCGGTTCCGCTTGGCTTCTCCCTCCCCCAGAATTCCGTATCCCCAGTTTCTCCCCTCCCCCCATCGCACCCATCCCGGGATTTCAACCCCCCTCGAGACCTCCGTCCCCCTCCTGGATTTCCTTCTCCAGCAACCATTCCTTCGGGCTGTCCCTTCCCCTAGAACCTTCTTGCCAGCAGTCCCTTCCCTCAGACCCCCTCCCTCCATCACCCGTCGCTCCAGGTCACCCACTGCCTTGAGACCACCTTCCTAAGCTCTCATCTCGGGTAGTCTCTACTCCTTATCCCTTCCTCACGTTACCCGCCTCCGGACCCGCCTCCGGACCGCTCTCCTCCCTTCTGTAGCGCCCACTCCTTTCTCTCCCTGCCTGCTCCCGCACGCATCTCTCCGTGCTGCCCCCAACAACGCCGCGCTCTCTCGGCAGGCCCCCTGCATCTCAGGCCCCCATCTCCGTCGCCCCCGGAGCCATGGCCTGCAGCCTCAAGGACGAACTGCTCTGCTCCATCTGTCTGAGCATCTACCAGGACCCTGTGAGCCTGGGCTGCGAGCACTACTTCTGCCGCCGCTGCATCACCGAGCATTGGGTGCGGCAGGAGGCGCAGGGCGCCCGCGACTGCCCTGAGTGCCGGCGGACGTTCGCCGAGCCGGCGTTCGCCCCTAGCCTCAAGCTGGCCAACATCGTGGAGCGCTACAGCGCCTTCCCGCTGGACGCCATCCTCAATGCGCGCCGCGCGGCACGACCCTGCCAGGCGCACGACAAGGTCAAGCTCTTCTGCCTCACGGATCGTGCACTGCTCTGCTTCTTCTGCGACGAGCCCGCGCTGCACGAGCAGCACCAAGTCACCGGCATCGACGATGCCTTCGAGGAGTTGCAGGTGGGCAGCAAGGCAGGCCCGGAGCCGGGGGGCGGGGCCGGCCCGGGGGCGGGGCCAGGGCTGGCCCGCAGGCGGGGCCCAGTCAGAATTGTCATGGGGCGGGGTCGCCGGCAGGGTTCTGGCCCTATCAGAATTAGTACGGGGCGGGGCCGGGGCGGGGCTGCGGTGAGGGACGGGGCTTCGGGCTAGGCCTGAGATAGACCTGAAGTTGGGGTAGTTCCATGGTTGGGTAGAGGTCAGCAGTGCAGTGAGGGAAGGACAAATGAGATCGGAACTGGACCAGATGCAGGTTGGGACAGGGTTGAGGATGGGCTGAATCAGCTGGGCAAGGATAGGGCCACTGTCAAGTGTCATTAGGGGCCGCAGAAGAATGGCTCAGAACAGTTTGGGACAAATACAGATTGGTATGGAAACACAGTCAAGGCTAGACATGGGGTGGAACTGCCTCCTAGGATAGGCCAGGACTATATGGAGTAGCTGAGCCGCAGGTGTGGGAGCCCAAAGGGGCAGGGCTCAGTCAGGTGTGCATCGGGAGCAAGGGACAGTGCTCAAAGGATTAAATCTGAGAGAGTCCAAGTTAGAGTCAGCGAACTGCTGAGAGGGTAGGTTCTGGTGCCAACAGCTAGGCTGAGGTGTGTGAGGGGTTAAGGCTGGGATCTAGTGCGGACACTATAGAAACCATTTTGGGTTTAAGGTCAGGACTTGAGGACTCAAGGTTTGGAGAATGAGGCCCTGAGGTAAGGTGATTTGAGAAGGCAGGGTGTGGACCTGTAGGAGTCTCCAGGGGCTTTTGATGACCTCCTTGGCTCTGTCACCCACATCAGGACCTTTGAGGACTAAAAAAACAGTACATGTGCAGTAACCTGAGCACAGTCAGCCTAGGACTATAAACATTCTCCCTTAAACCTTCCTGTCCTCACTAACCAACTCCTACTGAATTCTAAAAGCCCTGCTCAAACATTGTCTCTGTGTGAGCTTCCCCAAGATCCACTGGCCAAAAAAAAAAAAAAAAAAAAAAAAAAACACCAAAAAAACAACACAAATTGCATTGGAGCTACATTTCCCCTAACATCCTCTGTTAATAAGTATGATGTTTTAAAAAGTGGTGTTCCAGAAAGCTATATGTGGGAAATATAGTATATTCTCTATCCACCCCTTGGAGGATTCTCAGTGTACATTTGCATATTAAAGGAGAAATCTTATAGCAAGAAACTCATTTTACTATATTTAATAAATGATTCCCAAGCTTACTGGAGCCTGGAATATTTTTCTCAAGCGAAATCATTTCAATCCGGCCCCCCATGTCTCTGTCCTTGGCATACCAGTGCAGCCCACAGTTCCCCAAGACCAGGGACAGTCTATTATTCATCTTAGCTGTAGCCCCAAAGCCTGGCACAGGGCCTGGCCCACAGCACATATCAGTAAAAGCTGAATGAACAAATGACCAACCTTGGCCAGAGCTGGCCCAGACTTAATGGAGACTTTGGAAGCAGAAGGTTTTTGATGCAAACATTTTATGAATATGCAGTGGGCTAACTTGGGAGACAGTGAGCTCTCTGAACCTCACGATGCTTATGCAGGAGATAAGTAACTACTTTGTCGCATGTTGTAGGGAGTTCCTCCCTGCCTTCTACGTGACTTCCTACAAGTCAGCCTGCACCTAGCAGATGCTCATGGAGACGAGCGTTGGCCCCAGGAGAAATGGCCTCACATTCACCATTACCCAACTCTCTGTCCCTTTCATCCCCAAACCATGACTGGCTCTCTTCCAGTCTGGCTCTTTAAGGATAGAGAGCAAGGGTTGGGGGCTCTGAGAGCTTGTAAAAGGCTAGTATTGGCCCTCTATCTTCCTTGTCCCAGGTACACAAACTAGGAAGAGCCTTTGACAGAATAGGATGCAGGCTGTAAGAGTTTGAAGGGACTTCGCCTGAAACCATCTGTCCATCCTCTTCATTATATAGTTGTGGAGGCTGAGGTCCAGACAGGTGATGTGACATACCCAAAGCCACATGCCAGACAACGAGAGATCTGGGCTAGAAAGCACAGCTGGACCCAGGCCAGTTCCCTCCCCAGCGGCTCATCCCCTCCTCTCCCTGTGTGACTTTCTAGTTGGAAAGTCTTCTCCCGGAACCTTGGTCCCCCTTTCGGTAAACCAGAAAATCAGAATTACTGTGTTTTGGTATTTTGTAGTCCATTCTGTGTCCTGGGGAATACAGGAGAGATTGAACATACATTTTCTCCAGACGTTATTGAAACCCTTTTCATTCTTAGGGGAAACAACAAACAGGACTGCCACTCACTACCTTGTGGTTACCGTCCTGGGGTCAGTCCCATTTGCTTTCCAAACCTTCCTTCAGCACCACCTGTGTAACTCAGCCAAGTCACTGCTTGTAAGCCTTGATATTCTCATCTGTAAAGTGGAGTCAAGATGATTCTTTCCTGCCCTGACTGGTGTAGCTCAGTGGATTGAGCGCGGGCCTGCGAACCGAAGGATCGCGGTTCGATTCCCAGTCAGGGCACATGCCTGGGTTGCCAGGCTAGTTCCCGGCAGGGGACATACAAGAGGCAACCGCACATTGATGTTTCTCTCCCTCTCTCCTTCCCTTCCCCTCTAAAAGATAAATAAATAAAATCTAAAAGAAAAAAAAAAAAACATTCCTTTAAAAAAAAAAAAAAAAAAGTTTGGAAAAAAAAAAAAGATGATTCTTTCCTGTGAGGATTTTCATGAGGCTGACCTAAGATGGACCTGCTTTTAGGGACACCAGGCACATGGTGGGGGCTGGGTCGGCACGCACTCCCATTCTTTCTCCTCCTACCTGTGAGAACTCATGTGCCGAGCTGGGGGAATGCCCAGACCTGACTCTCTTGCCTAAGAAGGCCTGGCGTTGGTGCCTCTTTGGGCTTGGCGAGAAGGTGACAGAAACATGCCTCCCTACTGGAGAGGTAAGCTCCTGGGTGAGGTTCAAGCCACTCCCAACCTCTACCTGCATCTCTCTCCTGGTGGGGAAGCTGGCTCATTAGCTATTTAGACACTGGGAATGAGGCTGAGTCTGTCCACCATACCCCCTCCCCTCCCAGCTGCAGGCTCCTGGAGCCTGGTTCTGGGCCCCTCTCCTAAAGATAGCAGACTTAGAATTGCCAGGGCCTTGGAGATTGTCTGGTGCAACCTTCACTTGACAGATGGGGAATGGCAAAAGACGGGGGCGCTTTGCCCAAGGTCTTGAGGCCAGAGGACGCTGGACCTAGGCTAAACTGGAGACCTGCCCCCTTCCAGTTGGTCTGGAGCTTTTACATTTGTTACAAATCCTGGAGGCAGCAGAGCAGAAAGGATGAGAGCTTTCTGGCTGTGTATTCAGACAGCTCCAACCCTGGCACTGCCATTTTCTGGCTGTGTGACCTTAGAAAAGTTACTTATCCTCTGTGAGCCTTACATTCCTCATTGACAGCATGGAGTGATGGGGTCGGATTAAATTAGAGGACATTTGCAAGAACTTAGTACTGTACTTGGCACATAGTAAGCACTCAATAAATAATAACAGCTCTAGGATATCCCATCGTACTCTGCACTATTGATATTGCGGGTCAGAGAAGATTTTGTTTTGTGCCAGGCACAAATGCAGTCCTGTGCACTGTATATTTAGCAGCATCCCCAGCCCCTCTCTACCCATTAGATGCTAGTAATACCCCTCTCCCCAAGCTGTGACAACTCAGAATGTCTCTAGACTTCATCACATGTGCCCCAGGGTCAAAATCACCCCTGGTTGAAAACCCAGGCCTGAAGAAGTCCTACTCAGCTTTTCAGGCTCAGCTCAAATGTCACCTGCTCCGTGAAGCTTTCCCTGACCTGCCAAGCAGAACTGCTTGGCACTCTCCAGATTCTAATACAGAGTCAGACCCTGGCATCAGCATCGAGAAGATGCATGTCCTTGGTCAGGTTACTTCACTTCTCTAGGCTTCCACCTGCTCATCTCTAACAGGGGTGAAAGATAGTGTAAAGATGAGGGATGCTACATCAGAAGTGCCTGGCACTGCCCTGACCGGTGTGGCTCAGTCGGTTGGGTGTTGTCTTGCAAAGTGAAAGGTCACCAGTTCAATCCCTGGTCAGGGGACATGCCTGAGTTGCAGGTTTAGTCTCTAGGAGGGGCGCTTAAAAGAGGCAACCAACTGATGTTTCTCTCTTACATCGATGGTTCTCTCCCTCTCTCCCTCCCTTCCTCTCTCTCTAAAGTAAATAAGTAAACAAAATCTGTTTTTAAAAAGTGCCTGATACTGTGCCTGGCACACAACAATTTTTAAGTATCTTTTAATTTTCTTTTTCAGATTATAGGATTAGCATAATAAACAGAGCCTTATGATGTAAAAGTTAAAGTCTCCCAGTAGTCCCACCCCATAGGAAAACTTGCTTAGAATTGCTTTCTTGTTCTACAGAATTTTTGTTGTGTAAATAGCATGTGAATGTATGTGTGGGGGGGATGCATTCTTTTTTTCTTTTTCTTTTTTTACTGTTGAGCACTAGTCTGCACAGCAAAGGGGAAGGAGGGAACCCCATCTCAGCAGGGTTGGGGACTTCTCAGGCAATGCTTACTGAGCTCTAGCCTGATGTCTGGGGCTGTACTAAGCGCATTTATGGTATTACCTCATTTAATCTTCATAACGCCCTATCCAGCGGGTACTGTAATTTGATTCTTTTACAGATAAGTAAACAGAGGCTCAGGAATGCAGTGACTTGTTTGGTCGCCAGGCTAGTAAATGGCACAGGCACGATTTGAGGCCAGTCTGACAGGGCCACTCATAGCCTCGGAGCTGGTTGTCTTCCCACCTCCCTACCCCCTTCCTGCCTGTCTCTGTATTTCAAGCACTTAGCACAGGGTCAGGCTAAGGACACTGTCTGTACCAGCTGATGCACCAAGGGCAGGTGGCTGGATGTCATCTTGGTTAGGCATGGTATCTGGCTCTCTGGCCAGCTCAGCTTCCTGACCTCCAGGGAAAGGATCGGGTTCAGGCCCAGCCACCCCCTCCAGGCTCATGTGACCGCTGGAGCCTTTCCCAAGGCCTCCTTCGTGCCACAGGAGACAGCAGTGTGTCAGCCCTGGACGGGTGCCTTGAAAAACTTGGTGTAGGGATCCAGGGACACCAAGGCAGCCACATAGGGAAAGAGCTTAAAGGGTTAGGGGACTGGGTTCGAATCCTGCCTCTGGCTTCCCCCACCCGAGTGGAAGGTAATGCCTTCTCTGCACCCTTTCCCAATCTGGGAAATGGAAGTAGGAACAAGACTGTGCACTTAATGTATAAAGAGGGAGAGAGAGACTTTCTGCCTATTCAAAGAAATGACAGATACAAAGGACAGGGAGGCAGCCAGGTTGCCTGTGTCCTGAGAAGCAGCCTCTGCTGTGACTTTTATGTGCAGGCAGCAGCCTCCGTGGGGGCGAGGCTGGCGGTGAGTCAAAGCCAGGGCTAGCTGTTGGCATCTTACTTCCCTCATCACAGGTGTCCTGTTCATCCAGGATGCCTTGGCTAAGCACAGGCTACTGTGTAGAAACCTAGAGTTGAATAAGTTTATTTCATAGAGAGAAAAGGACCTGGTAGGGAGGGACAACAGAAGTAATAGCAGCTCTAAAAAAGACACTGGCTGAAGTTCCTGGCTACGTGCTGCATGCCGGGTGCTGTTAGGGGCATTGAATCCTCACAGCAGCCCCGCCTCCCTTCCCTGCTCTGGGTGGGATTAGGATCAGCCCATTGCACAGATGAAGACACTGAGGCCAAGAGGCCCAGTAACTTGCCTGAGATCACGCTGCAAGTGCGCGGCAGAGCTGGGATGCAGACTAGGGTCTGTCTGGCCGAGAGCTTGGCCTCCCCACTAATATTCTAACTGCCTCAGGGAGCATCCGAATGGGGAGGGAGCTCAGAAGCCATCGTTCCATCCTCCCCCCACTTTCCATATGGGAAGCGGACACACCCACAGTTAGACCAGAATCAGATCCAGTGGTGTTTCACAGCATCATTTATCTTCGGAACCTGGAGATCTGCTTGGACATTTGGGGCGGGGGAGGGGCGCAGAGGACTTGGAGGTGGGTTCCATTTTGTATTCAGAAATTCATTCAGTAATTTCTCCAGTTGACACCCCTGCTGTAGATACTGAGGCCACGGCCTGTGAGGGGCCCAGGAGAGAATGAATGAGCCCCGGCCTTGCTGTGGTTCTCTGTCCCTCTCTCTCTTGGTTAATCTGCACAGCAACCCTATGAATTGGGTCTCACCGCTACATTTTTAAATGAGGAAACTGAGGCTCAGAAACTGCGCCTAAGTACAACCACTAAGTGTCACTGAAGCTGGAACTCGGACTCAGGTTATCTGAGTCTGCCCAGGGACAGGCATGGAGGTGAGCACCATGTGCTTTGTTGTGGCTGGAAGGGAGGCTATATGGGAGGAGGCGAGAATGGGAGAGTGAGGTCTGACCAGCTTAAGAAAGACCTTGAATATACCCTCCCCCAGCCCAAGGAGCTTGGACTTGATCCTGGAGAAGCTGGGGAGCCAGGAACGGGTATGAGCAGGCATGCGTGGCCTGGTCCGATCTGCTCAGGGTAGCCTGGTGGGAGAGCCTGGAGGCTGGACGAGCAGCCGGGATGTGTGGCCAGAGGCGGCAAAGCTCAGAGATAGACAAGATATACGGGAGTTCATATCTGTCAGGAGGAGCAGGAGCATTGGGAGTCTGGGTGTTGAAGAGGGATTGGGAGGAAAGGAAAAAGGAGAGGCAAGTTCAGTCTGCCCTGTTAAGATTTCCAGCATCCTTGGGGCAGAGAAGAGAAGAGAGGGCAGTACCAGGGCACAGAGAAGGGGAGAGGGCCTCGAGCACCTCTGACATGCCAGCACCATGCTGGGCCCTTTCGTGGGTACCGGCTCATTTAATCCTCATCACAGCCTCGTGGTGGCTCTTATCCCCACTTGATGATAAGGCTCCGAGAGGTGGGCCCTGAGAAAGGAAAGAAGTGCCACTGGGGTTTGAACCCAGACTTTTCTGATGCCAGAGCTCATGCTGTCTCCACTGAGCTGCACTGATCGGTGAGGGGGCAGAGCCCCTGAAGTCACAGGGTGATGGCTTCCTGAGGCAGCCTTGTCCTCTGGGCTGGGAGAGGGTGGTCCCTCTGGAGCGGAGGTCTGGCTCTCTCTCTCTGTCCACCCCAGCCGCTGCCCCAGTCCTGGCCTCTCCAAGGCTGCGGGAGCCCCAGAGCCTCTCAGCTGACATTTTGCGTAACTGTGTGCTCAGGTCTGCACCAGCCCCGACTCCGTCCCCTCTCTGCAGGAAGGGGTGGCAAGCTGTGGCTCTGCCCTCTGCGGGTGCCCCCTCCTCTCCCTTCCTCCTGCCCTGCCTCAGCTCTGATTGGCCCCTACGGAGGCCAGCTCCCCCAGGCTGACCTTCAAGGCCCTCTCCACGCCCCCAGCGCTCACCTGAGCCGGCTTCATGGCCTTCCAGCTTGTGACTGCCCCTGGCCACATACTTGGCTCCAGCCATCCCTTACTGCCCCCACGTCCTGCACACGCCAGGTAGGTGTGCCCCGGCCTGACTAGTTCTGTCCGCCGAAATGCTTGGGCCCAAGCAAGGAACCCTGCACACCTCTTTCCCTGATCCTTCCACCAGAAATAAACTCTCTCCTGGAAGCTCCCCAGGCCTGAGTCCCTACTTTCCATATAATTGTAATTACTGTGATGATAATGACAACAGCTCAGAGCGACAGAGCACAGCCTGGGCATCGCGGCGGGTCGTGAATTGGGTCGTCATGTGATCCGCACAACCCCGTGAAGCCTGCACTGTTATTAGCTGCGCTTCACAGGTTTGGAAACTGAGGTAGAGGGAGGGTGTCACAAACATAGTCGGGTGGTGGCAGCCAGCTGGGTTGGTTCCTAGGTGGTCCCACCGTGTTTATTCCGTTCTCCCATGGAGTCTTCGTATTCACATTTCTGCCTCCCCAGCTAACCGCAGCCTCCTCAAGGGCAAGACTGTGTCTACAGCCCCCGGAGTGGCCGGCCCAAGGCCTGACCGTGGGTGACCAGGCATGATGCTGTGTTGAACTGAGTGGGAGACAGAGCAACCGAGGGTTTCCAGCATGGATTTGGAGTCACTCGGAGCCCCTCATGAGCTGAGTGACCTTAGGCCAGCCGCATGACCTCTCTGAGCCTCCGTTTCTCCCTCTGTGAGATGGAGGTGATAACGCACTAACCTCGTGAGCTTGTGAGAATTAGATAACATGATGCCTGTGAAATTCAAACCCCAATCACGCCACCTCCAGCCCTTCTGGTCCCGAGCTCTGGCAGTGCCAGCATCCTTCCCCCCAGTTAGCCCTGTCACTTAGGAGTTTATCCATAGCTTCGTGTTTCCTGTCTGGCCTCTGCTAGGGGTAGATTACCCAATTGGTCCTCCTGTGTCAATCCGTGTGGCTGTGGGCTACCCGGTCCCTCTTCTTGGACTTTAATTTCCTGTTTTAGAAATCCAGGAGGTTGGACCAGATGGTCCCGGGAGCTCCTTCCTGCTCTGGCTGCCTGAGGATGCAGCGAGGCACCTGGACACAGCAAGGGGTGAGGACATGGAGAAGTGACTCAAAGCCTCACGTGGGACATAGTGACCACTCCATCTCCTGAGCGCTCAGTGTATGCCAAGCTCTGGCCTGTGAGGCTACATACTTCCTACTATTAATCTCATTTCACCCTCCCAACCCTAGGAGGTGTTGTTATCCCCATCTCGCAGATGAGGGACTGGGGCACAGAGAGTTAGGGTACATGCCCAAGGTCACACAGCGAGCCTGTGGCAGAGCCAGCTTCCTGACCGGGTCTGATCCCAGGCCTGGAAGGAGACAAGGAAAGCGGGGGAGAAGGGGTGGAGGTAAAGCTCAGGCTGCCTCCTGGTCCCTCCCTGTGAGTTACAGGGTTTGGTTTTCCTAAGTTGGCTGTTCCCTCAGTCTGGGTAGCCCTCCTGGGGTGAGCTGCCTGCCTGGGGCCTTCTTCCTGCTCCCACCCTTCCGGAGGTGAGCTCAGGTCTGTGCAGCCTTTTCCCTGGACAGACTCATACCGAAGTCACTCAATGCCTACCCCTGTCCTAGGTACTGAGAGTGAAAATCTGTCAGATGCAGGCCCTGCCCTCCAGAGCCCACAGTCTCGTGGGGGAGATGCACAGGTAACTCTGTAATGGATATGCCACGTGTGCCACCATGGTGCCAGCGAAGGAGGGTCTGGGACAGTGTGGACAGTGTGAGATGCTTCTCAGTGGAGGTGACATTTACTCTAGGTCTTAAGAGATGGACATGAGTATACTAAGTGAAGAACAATGTGGGCGAGCACTCCAGACAGACAGAGGGGACAGCAGGCGCAAAGACTCGGAGGACAGCATGCCCGGTCCTTAGTGCATCTAAAGCAGCACCCTCCAGGAGTTTCTAGGGTGATGGGAGTGTCGTGCATCTGTGCTGTCTGATACAGATGCCACGAGCTACATGTGGCTTTTGAGCACTTGAAACGTGCACTCCAGTGCAACCGGTGCAACTGAAGAACATAAGTTTGAATTTTATTTAGTTTTGATTTCATTTTAATTTGAACAGACACATGTGGCTAGTAGACCTCCACCATATTGCACAGTGCAGGGCTAGACCAAGAGATAAGGCTGGAAAAGAAATCTGGGGCCAGTGGTGAAGGGCCTTGAATACCTTGTTCCGATGTGTGCTATTCTTCCCAGACAATGTGGAAAGCTTGCAGAAGGCGTGAGGGGGGGAAACATGGACACATCTGCCCTTTACAGCAGTCACTCCAGCTGCTGGGATGGGGCGGGGAGGGGGGCACTTGGAGAGTGCAAGGGCAGGGAGGGGCCTGGGGCCCCAGCCCAGGAGTCTGGAGTGGGGGCTAAGGGGTCGGGGGGCGGTGATGGCAGAAGGCATAGAGAGGAGGGAACAAATTTCAGGGCAAACTGAAGGATGGATTGGTAGGTGAAGAGTGTCAAAGATGACTCCCTGATTTCTGGCTTCACTGGCAGTGGGGGGTGGGGTGCCCTTCACTGAGATGGGGAACATGGGGGAAGTAGGTTGGGAGTCCCCTAATATTGTACTTCCAGCATTCACTGCGATGCTAATGTCTGTGTTGCTGTCTTCTCCCCAACCCCTCTGCACCCCTCCTGGGGCATCATGGGTTGGAACGTGTCCCTCATCACTCTCCCTGCCGCTGATACAGCACTACGTGAGGCCCAGTTCAATTGCTGCTGGGGTCCAAGAGGAAGGGACAGGCCTGCTGTCCCTATTCCCTGGCCATGAAAGCAGGAAGGAATGTGTCCAAGTCCCTCAGGGGCCCTGTTCAGAACACGGCCTCCGGGGCAGTTTTCTCAGAGACTCCGAAGAGCGACCTGGGTGGCTGGGTCCTTTGTGGACTCACGAGGACCACCAGTGGGGAGGACTGCAGCACTGGGCCCACCTCCTCAAACACGTATCTCTGCCAGACCTCATCCGGAGCTGGACGGGCCCAAGGCCGTCAGGGAGGGCCTGAGGAGCAGTTACTCTATACTCTTATGAGATTCGTCTGCTCCTGCAGCGCAGATGCGCAGGAATCAATCAGGACTGACTTTCAGCTGTTAGTAATCCAGACCTGACTAAAAGGAGCTGAAATTAGATGGCGGTGTATTTTTCCTCCATGTAAAAGAAAATGAGTCTAAAGGAAAGGACCCCAGGCAGTGGTGTGCTGGAGCCAGTTTGCACCGGTTCCCAAGAGTGACAGTGCAAACCTCTTCACAGCCCCGTGGTGCCCTGTGACCTCTCCCATTGACAGCTTGAAACCGGCTTGGGTGGGAGCGTTCACATCATAGAAACTGACAAACCCTGTAAACTGGGGCTTTTTCCCCCCCAGAGGGAGCTGAAGGAGCAGCTTCAGGCCCTTCAGGACAGCGAGCGGGAGCACACAGAGGCGCTGCAGCTGCTCAAGCGACAGCTGGCGGAGACCAAGGTGAGCGAGGCCTGGCCAAGGAGGTGGAGCCGGTCGGATGGGGCGGGGCTCCGTGGGGGCGGAGCCAGCAGGGAATGAGAGGGGCAGAGGCTCCTGCCTGCTCTGGGGGCAGGGCTTTGAGGGGCCAAACTCCAAGTGGAAGGGCCGGGCTGTGGGGGTGAAACCGAAGTTGAGGTTTCAGCAAAGATAAATGGGGGGGGGACTCACTCCAGGGTGACTGAGGGCAAGGATTTGGTTTAGTGCCTGGGTTAAGAGTGGGTCCTCTTCTCCCTTCCTTGGGTGGAAGTTGAGGTAGGACTAGGGACCCTTGGGAAAATCCTGGCTCCCTGCAGAGGTCTTTTTCCCTGTTGCATTATTAAACACATCTTCCCTTGAAGCTCTGGCCATGGGCTTATGGACTCTGAAACATAGGGTCAAACCCTGCAGTCTCTAGCTACCACGGTTTTAAAAAGAAAAGCCTTTTTTTCTTGACCTAAGAGGATGGCTGTGAATTCTGAGGCAGCCACGCATTCACTGCAGGACTTGCAGTAAACTGCATACTTTTTGGGGTTCCTATCTGTACAGTGGGGACTCTGCCAGGTTCCTTGCAGCTCACTCCTGGATCCTGGCACACGTCTGAGGTGCGCCCTCTAAGTTCCCCTCACAGATATTGCTCACTAACCGGGCAAGGCTTGCTTTCATTTCTGCCCCGTCTTTCTGGGACCAAGAACTGGGGACCCAGGCCCAGCTGCTAAGCTCTCAGGTGATTTCACTCTGGCTCCACTTCATCAGCAGGAGTGCCACGGCCAGCAGCAGCTGGAGCAGAGCGTTAGGAATGTTCTGGGCCTGGGGAGGCCATTGGAGATCCAGAGCTGTGCCCCAGCGTGGCAACCTGCCGTGGGTCTCACACATTTCTTCAGAGAACGTTCCAGAGGGACCCTCTGGGCAGGACCCTCTGCAGGCAACAGATGAGAAACAGTGCCAGGACTCTGGCCTATCTGCTTCTCACAGCCTCAGTTTCCCCATCTGCCTGGTGATTCTGTACCTTCCTCGAAAAAAGAAGCAAATGGAAGCCTCTGTCTGGAGGAGGGGGGGATATTATGGTCTGTTTCTTCTCCCCAGCATTCTCCTTTCTCCATCCCCCTCATTGTTTTTCTCCACTGACCTCTTCCTCCTCTGATTTCCTGTCCATCTGTCTACCTCTGGGGGGTCCTGTGAGGCCACCTTCCCCTCCAGCTCCCCCAGCCCTGCTTCCTGTCTGGACTAGGGTGTTTATACAAGAAATGCCTATGGATGCTTTGGAGGTCATATTTCACCTGGTGCCTGACTCGGCTTTCCTGCGGCGCCTGCTCCCCCAGTGTCCCAGCCTGAGGGTCTGTCTGACCTCCCCAGGCCCAATGTTTTCCTTGGTCGGCTCCGACTGAGCGATGCATTCTTGACAGGCTGTTTTCCTGTAATGGCCCCAGCTCCTCCAAGCCCCAGTGTGTTCCCAGGGAGGTGGTGGGCTGGGGCGGGGGTTCTTTCCCAGCCACAGCACCAAAGGGACTGGGGGTGAGGCTGGGGTGGCTCTACCATAGAAAGAACTAAAGTAACTGGGACACACCATTGGGATAAACCTTTCTCTGCTAGAAACGGTTTCCCATTCATTGTCTCGCTGAGCCCCACAGTATACTACCTCCACAAGAGCAGGACTCCCCAGACCTAGCACAGTGCTTCCCACACAGTAAGCAGGCGTCGAACAAATGAGGGGGTGGGTGGGAACACCCTTTGAGGTACAAACTATTATGGCCATTTTATCAGCAAGGAGACTGAGACACAGAGAGGACAAGGGGCTGGCCTGAGGTCCCAGACCTAGTAAGTGGCCAATTGGAAGCTTATTTTCCAATTCTGTCAGAAGCTAGTGCCTATCCCAGCCTCATGCTGGGACAACCTCAGCCAGATCCCTGGCTTTGTGATCAGCAAACCAGGTAGGTCAAGAACCATGCTTGGGTCTCCTGGGGTGGCTGTCACCCAGATGTTCAACTTCTGAGCTGCCTCTTCCACTTTCCCTACCCATCCTCTCTTCTTCTAGGGAACCCTGAGCTCCCACCCTAGAAATAAGATGGAGTTTGCACCCACCTTTGTAGAGTAATCTTGGGGAAGACCCTTCACTCTTTCACCTCTCAGGCAGGTACTGACTGCTACCAGCCTTGTGTCAGGCCCTGGGATGGACCGGGGGCGGGGGTGGGGGGGTTGAGGGGTAGAGCTGAGGAAGACATCATTACCATAGGGCAGGGGGTGGCTCTCCTAGCTGGGAGCCACAGGAACCATGAACAGCACATTGAGTATTTATAAAATGCTCTGGGAACCTTTAAGTAACTGCTTGAAAAAGTAAAGGAAGGTGTCACAGAGGAGATAGCTTTTGAATAAATGATTGTTGGGCTGTCCATTCTAGGTAGGTAGAATCGAAATGCAGTGGCACTAGAGAAGTAAGCTAGGATTAATTAAGGACTCTAAATACCAGGCTAAGGAATTTGGAATTTAACTAGTCATTGAGGAGCCAAGAAAAGCCCCCAAACGCAGAATTGGCTGTGACCCAGTTTACACAGTAGAAGGATCTCTCTGGCAGTGAGTTTGTTGGCTGAGACACAGAGTTGACTTTGGACCGAGTGAGTTGGAGGGCCTCGGGATCCCAGGTTATGTGTGGAAGAGGCAGGTGGAAAGATGAATGTGTGCTCCAGAGATGTGGAAGGCCAACGATAAGGACGTAGGAGCCATCCTCAAAGCAAGGAGAGCCGGAGGTGAGAGAGGACAGTGGGATGAGAATGGGAGGAGCTGGCCCCGGGCGCGCCCTGGGGACCATGGGTGGCAGAGAGGGAGCAGCCACAGAGGTGGGAGGCAACCCAGACTTTAATTAGTAGAGGGGGCCCAGTGGGCCAAAGGCTGCTGCGGAGTGGTTGAGGAGGAAGCAGAAGGGGCGGCCATGGAATTGGGGGACCTGTGGAGGGCAGCGGCAGATGGTGCAGGAAGGGCAGGCCCCATCTTCTCTATCTGCGACCTGCCACTGCAGAAGCCCCTACCCTCCCTGAGTGAGGGGCTCAGGAAGGCCACAGGCAGCCTGGTTGTTCTTCCCCAGCCTCCCCTCCACCCCTTTGTCTGCCTGGCGCTCTGGGTGGGCATGCGCAGGGAGGCTGGCCCGCTGCCAGCAGTTCTTCCTGCAGGCCGGCAGTCCAGACAGGGAGGGAACTGGCCCTAATTGAGCCTTTGTGGAGCCTCCCACAGAGCCCTGGACACTGCGCACCGCAGGACGCCTGACTCTGTGAACTCCCAGCCAGAATCCCACAAAGTGAGATTGCAGAGGCAGGCCCCACACACTGCTGCGGCCGGGCCGCACGCCCGTGCCCTGTGTGTGTCGTCCTGACTCGCACTGGCCCCTCTTCCTGTTTCCTTCGCCTGCGGTTGACATCCCGCTCATCCGCCAGGCTGCAGCTCAGAAGCCAGCTCCCAGTGAAAACTTCTAGGATGCATTAGAACTGATGCCTTTGAAATAAGCAGACCCTTTCTCTGAACCTCGAACAATGCCATGCATGTGGTGAGCGTTGCCTCACTTAACCCGCACCATAACCCTGCGGTGTGGTTGTGCTCCCTCTTTCACGGGTAAGAGAACTAAGGCTCAGATACCAGGCAGCTGAGGTTGCTCCAGACCCAGAGCTAGGTGCTTCCCCAGCCTGATGAGCACAGAAGCCTGTGCCCTGCCCTGCTCTTCCTTGGCCAGTGGGTCTCAGAGGTGGTGGGACAGACGGGGCGAGTGACCACCAAGGTTTGCCCAGCAGTTTCTAAAGCTTCTGATATCTCATCTATTTGTCGTCTTTGTTTGAGCCCCTGAGGGATTTTGTTAAAAAGTAAAGACTTAACTGTATCCCAGGTTGAAGTCAACACCTTCTCCCTGCCCCCCAGCGCAGCTTCAGCTTCCCATCCCTCTGACCCCCAAGCCAGAAATCGGGCATCATCCTCACACCTTTCTCACTGCAGCCTGCCAGTTGGTCACCAGGGCCAAAGATGTCTTTGACATCTTTCAAGGCATGTATGTCCCTTTGCTGATCCTGTCATTCACGCCTCATTGTCTCACGGGGACCACCCCATTAGTTTCCTAATGGGGCGCACAGAATCGCTGTCTGCGCCTGGCTGCGTGGGTCATTTTGTGCCGCCGTACTCTCTCCCGGGCCACTGCCCCCACCAAGCGTGTCCTCTCCCCATTTCCTCTCTACGTGCCAAGGCTCTCAGTGTCCTCCTCAAACCCGCCCCGCCTGCTCTCCCTAACATAACCCCGATGACTGTCCCCACACACAGTCTTCCACCAAAAGCCTGCGGACCACCATCGGCGAGGCCTTCGAGCGGCTGCACCGGCTGCTGCGGGAGCGGCAGAAGGCCATGCTGGAGGAGCTGGAGGCCGACACGGCGCGCACACTGACCGACATTGAGCAGAAAGTCCAGCGCTACAGCCAGCAGCTGCGCAAGGTGCAGGAAGGGGCCCAGATCCTGCAGGAGCGGCTGGCCGAAACTGACCGACAGACCTTCCTGGCCGGGGTGGCCTCACTGTCAGAGAGGTGAGTGCCCGCCTGTCAGGACCTTCCCCAGATGGGTATCCCCTCCCCAGCCCATGCGGGGTGGTGGGAATGGGGCAGATGGGGCGGTTAGCAGAGAACTCATTCATTCAAATCTTTATCAAATATATTGGACATTTTTCATGAGCCAGAGACTATGCTGAAGGCTTTATGTATTTATATATACATAATATACTATATCACTTGTATTACAATATGTGTTACAGTACATATTGATTTATTATTTATAACATCAATATTGTATCATAGCCCCCCCAAAGGTAGTTACCACCATCACCCCCATCACACATGTGGACACTGAGGCACAGAGAAGCTGCATTAGTGGGCTGAGGCTCCTCATGTGGTAGGCTGGGAGAGCCAGGATTCCACCCCAGGTCTCTCTGGTGCCATAGCCACCTTGAATGACAGAAATACTCACTCATGGATTCGTTGATGATCCATACTGATAACTACCATCATGTATTTGGCGTTGACCGTGGCTAAGCACTGTGTTAAACATTTTGTATATGTTATGCCATGTAATCCGTACAGCCTAGAAGGCAGGTGCTCTCACAGGACCCATTTTAAAGATGAAAAAACCAAGGCTCATAGCTAAAAGGTGGAAAGTGGTACAAGCAGGCACTTGAATCTGGGTCCAGCAGACTTCACACACGTGACCTCACCCTATGTTAGCTACCTTGAAGGTGGCTGGCTGTAGGGCCCCAGTGTTGGGGCAGGAATCCAGGCCCCAATGCAACCTGCCCTCCTGCTCTCCTTCCAGGCTCAAAGGCAAAATCCATGAGACCAATCTGACATATGAAGACTTTCCAACCTCCAAGTACACAGGCCCCCTGCAGTACACCATCTGGAAGTCCCTGTTTCAGGACATCCACCCAGGTAAGGCCTTGCCTGCCTCTCAACAAGAGCACCCAGGAAGAAGCAAGGATTATCATGGGCTGAGGCTAGATGGGGCACATCCTAGCCCAGCTCCCCTCTCTAAACACAGCAAGGGTGCAGGACAAAGGGACGAAAAGAGTGCCTTGCTGAACACCTACTGTGCTCTAGAGCCTATGCCAAGCACACAAACAGTCACTTAGCTCAAGGAATCCTCATACAACCCCAGGAGGTAAGTTCCATTAGTATACCCATTCTCCAGATGAAGAGGCTGAGGCCCTGGGCAGTTCACAATATAAAGCACCTACCTCCACCAGGCACTACTCTAGGTGCTAGAGATACAGCAGTGAGCAAAACAAGCAAAAATCTCTGCCCTTGTGGATCTTATATCCTAGGTGTGAGAGAAAGAGAGAGAGAGGAAGGAAGGAAGGAAGGAAGGAAGGAAGGAAGGAAGGAAGGAAGGGAGAAAAGAAAAGTAAAATGCAGAGTTTATTAGGTAATGATAAAGGATAAGGAAGGGGGCTCAGGGATGCTGAGGTAGGATGGAGATTTTGGATAGGGGATCCAGTTAGAAGACCACACTGAGAAGGAGGCATGGGAGTAAAGACCTAAAGGAAGGAGAGTGACCTATGTAGCCATCCCAGGAAGGAGCGTTCCTGGCAACAGGAATAGCATGTGCAAAGGCCCTGAGGTGGGAGCAAGCCTGGAGTGCTCAAAGAACAGTAAAGAGGCTGGTGTTGCTGGAGTGGCACGAGTGAGAAGGGAAGCTGATGTGAGGGGGTGAGGGATGGATTAGTGGCCAGACCATGAGGGACTGTAGGCCAGTGTGAGAACTTTACATTTTATGCTGAGAGGGGAGCCATTGGAGGGCCTGGGGCAGTGAAGCGACTTGAGCTGGCTGCAGTTTGCAGAGGATTTCTCTGGCTGTGGGGTTGAGAACAGACTGAAGGGGGTAAAGGATGGAGGCTGGGTAAAGGGTTAGGAGATGAGAGATGTTGGCAGCTTGGAGAAGGGTGGTGACAGCGCAGGTGGTGAGGAGTGATTGGATCTAGGACCTGCTTTGAAGGGAGAGTGACAGGATTTGCTAACAGGATTGGATCTTGCATGTGAGAGGAAGAAGACGAGGAAGCCGGTGACAATTTTGGCAGAGGTGACTGAAGGATGGGATTGAGGTTTGAGGTGCCAGTTAGGTGTCTCAGCGCTGATGTGGAGGAGGCGGTTGTCATGGCAAGTCTGCGCTACAGGAGAAAGGTCACGGCCGGCGTCCTCAGCATGGGGACCGTGTCGGATGAGCCTGGGTGATATCACCTAGGAAGTGAGGGTAGGTGGAAGAGAGAGGGGGCCACTCTAACATCTGGAGCCCTGAGACATTCAGAGACAGGAGGGAGGCCCGGCCAAGGAGGCAGAGAAGGAGCCGCCGGAGAAGCAGGAGGGAACCCTGGGTTGTCCTGGAGGCCAAGTGGAGAAAGTGGTTCCAGCAGGAGAGTGGCTGGTGGTGACAAAGGCTGCTAGGCCAAGGGTGGGAGAACCCGAAACTGACTATTCTCCAGGTCCAGTGACATGGAGGTCTTTGCTGACTTTACAAGAGCTATTTCAGTGGAGCAGTAAGGGCAAAGAGCCTGATTGGAGGTTGTCCAAGAGAGATGGGAGAAGAGGAAGTGGAGACAGTGTGTGGAGACAACGCTTTCAAGGAGTTTTCTTTAAGGGAAGGAGAGGGAGTGTGGCAGCAGCTGTTTAAGACAGAAGAAATAACAGCGTGTCTGTGGGATGATAGGAAAGACTCAGGAGGAGAAGGCAGAATTGAAGGCGAAGGAGGGAGAGAGTAGCTGGAGAGACAGCCAAGGAGCGGGACCTGCTAGGAGCCCAGAGAAGGCAGAATAATGGGCACTGAGCAGAGGGGCCACGTGGGGCTCGTGGGAGTCCTCTGCTGAAGGTTTCATCTCCCGCAGGGAGGCAGGGAGGCCTTCATCAGAGATGAGGATGGGCACGGGGAGGTAATGGAGGTTTGCCGAGAGAGGAGAAGGTCTGAACAGTTTTCCAGCAGAGTTAGTAGGCCCTGGGGCTCAATGCCTTCCCGAAATCACACAACCCATGGGGGCCACAGATTCCAGCCTTTTGACAGAATCTTGTGTGTTCCTGAGTCTGGCACGATGCCCTTTTCAGGCAAGACACAGATATAGCAGGGAATTCTCCCGGAGAGGCAAGCACTATTATTATCCTCATTTTTTCAGGTGAGGAAACTGAGGCACAGAGCTATTAGGAACTTGTCCATGGTCACAACCTTGTCCTGCAAGACGAGGATTATGTATGAAAGGGATTTACCCAGCCCTGTGGGAGCCCAGAGCAGGCAATGGGGGGCTCTGGATGGAGCAGCGGGGGCAGCCAGGGGATGTTGAACATCACTGAATAGATAATGTTTGGACTGAGGGCCAAAAGCTAAGGGCTTTGCCGCTCAGGAAAGGACGGGCCTGGAAGTATCTCCAGACAGTCCCTGGTGGGGAGGGCATGGGCCACAGGCATGAATGACCCCAGGGTGTTCAGACGGCCTCCTGGGCAGGGATGGAGAGGGGCTGAGGCCAATCACTGAGCACATAAATGCCAGAGGTGGGGCTCCCCAGTAGGTGACGGAAGGCCTCATTTGATGCACCATTACACAAGTGAAGACACCCCTCCCAGCACTCGATGCCCTTGTTCAGAAAGGGGGCAGTAGTTGGGGAAAGGCCCGTTTTCCAGCAGACAGGGTGGGACTCGGGGTTATCCTCCTGGGCCTGGGGTCTCCGTGTGCTCCGGCCCTTGGAGGGACCTCCACAGTGGGACCCAGCAGGGTGAGGGCCAGTCATGGCTGTAGCAGCATAATATGCAAGGAGGCAAGCAGCACGTCCAAGGGTCCTATTCCCTCCCCAGCCACTGACCCGGGGAGGCCCCTCAGGGAGAGGGTCTCGGAGCTCTCTTTGCTTCAGGTGCCGCCTGTCACATCCCTGTCACAGCTCCCAGAGGCAGTCCAGGCATCTCAGCCTGATGAGGCCCTGAGAGCCGCATTCTCCCTCCTCCATACTCTTACACGTGCTGCTCCCTTTGCCTGGAGCCCTCTACACAAACCTCAGTCATCGATGCCTAACTCCTACCTCCTTTACATCTTAGTTTCTAAACACCCCTCTGGGGAAGCCCTCCTGCATTTCTCCAGGTGGCCCTAGGCTTTCCTGGTCTCCCTGCTTTGTCCATGTCCCTGTGGCTGTCTCCTCACTAGACTGTGAGCCCTGAGGGGTGGGGAGCTGGGTCTGATTCATCACTACATATCCCCAGCAGCTAACACAGTAAAGGTCTGTTGATGAATGAATAAAAAAATGAGCCCTCACCTCAGTTCTGCAGTTAGAATAGTAACTGGCATAAAGTAGGGTCTTAATAAATATTTGTTGACTGAAGGAACTTGCCACACCTTCTTAAACAAGTTGCTTGCTTCCTTTGAGCCTCTGCCCTCCTCTGTGTGTGAAACAGGGATGCTTGTGTTCCTGTCTCGACTCCCGCACAAGAGAGCTCGTGGATGTGGGGACTCACTGCTTGCCCCAGAGTGGGTTTCTCAGCCTCAGCACTACTGACATTTGGGGCTGGATAAGGCCTTGTTGCGGTGGTGGTGGGGGCTGTTCTATGCATGGTAGGGCATTTGGCAGCATACCTGGTCTCCACACAACTGGATGCTGCACCCTCCCCAGACTGCCCGTGGGCAGATCGCCCCAGTTGAGAGCCACTGCCCCAGGGAAAGCTCCCTGTGCAGGAGGGCGAGGGGCTGAGGGAGCAGAGTAACCTGTGCCCTGAACGTCCTGCTAGACCAGAGGCCCCTGGGGAGTTCGCAGAACAGTGATCTGGTTAGCGAGGCCCCTTCTTTTGTCAGTAGGGCCTGTGAAGTCATTCTGGCTCCTCTGTCAGCACCAAGGCCCTTTATGTCCAGATGGGAGGGGCAGGCGCCCCCAGGGGCCTAGCCCATGGATTCTAGCAGCTTCCTACATGCCCCCTTTGCTGCTCGGGCTTCCTGTTGGCTCATCTGAGAGCTCTGTCTAGCACCTGTCACCCCCCCAAACCCTCACCCCCTGCTCTGGAACCTCTCCTACCATCCACCCCTCATCCCACCCCTCAGCTGATATTGGAAACCCTCCTCCAACTGCCTGGCCTGCTTGTCCCAGCTCTCAGGCATCAAATTCTTCCCCAGCCAGGCCAAGGTGGCCATTGTCCCAAGGACACCAGACACTACTCCCTTTTTTCCTACCACTTCCCTCTCCTGGCCTGTTCTCAACTACCCCTTCTTATCTGAATCCAGTCATTTTGGGTTCCATCATGCTCACTGCCCACCTAGCTGTGTGACCAGGGCCAGTCGCCGCCCTCTCTGAGCCTGTTTCTTCGTCTGTGAAACAGGGGTCTGGAAAGTGTGATCTGCCTTCCAGGGTAGGCGTGAGAGTTAAATAAAACCATTTATTTGTGATAATAACCTGGAACTTAGTAAGTGCTTGACACCTGCTTGTCATTATTACTGTGAATGCCAGACGGGTCCTCAGTCTTGCCAAACAGGCTTTCTGGGGCCACAAAAAGGACAGAGCATGTGAGAAAAGACCTTAACTCATGTTCCAGTGCTACTTCCACCCCCACTGACAACTTGAGCAAACCACTGAACTTAGAGAATTCTCCTTGGAGCCTCAGTTTCCGCATCTAAAAAATAGGTACGGTAATTTGTGCTCCTGGGGCTTCTGGGGTATTCCCACCAGCTAGTGGGTAGGAAGATGTTTTTCAAATGCCAGCACTATGCAGCTGAGGGCCTGAGGGGGTGTGAGGCCTGACGGACCAGAGTTTTTAAAGGACTGGCCAGAAGAAAGAGCTGATGGTGTCTCCCGTCCTGTCAGGCCTGAGCATGCTCAAAGCCACAGTCCTTGAGAACAAAGAGGCACAAGACACACACTGCCAAGTGCCTGTGCTGGACTGCGGGGCTTTCGAGCTGCTGGGACTGCTGTAGAGTCCTTGTTGGCCCGGAGACACTTCCTGGGGCCTCCACAGTCCCCGCTCCTTCCCGAATGCCTTTGACCTCGAGGTCTCAGAGAGGCTTAAATGGACCAAGAACCTGCCTGGAGACCAGATGCGCTGCCTGCTTTTTGTTTTTATAAAACAGTGTCTTGGGGCCTAGGAAAGAGCTCTGACCTGTAAAGTAGTAAACCCCAGGGGACTGGATTTGTTTCCCTGGGTCTATCACCTCTCCTGAGGATAAAGGCTGCAAGGAGGGGTTGTCTGACTTCTAGAAGGGAGAAAAGGTGTCGCATGTCCTCTTCTGGGTCTCTCTCTGTTCTGAAGGCTGTTAACTCCTGTCAGCCCTAGCCTCAGGGAGGGTAAAAGAGTGGCCCAGAAGACAGGACCCACTGTTTACGATGAAGTGGGAGGCCCTAGAGGTGGCCCTCAGCCCACCCTTTGGGGTATAAAAGCCTCCCGAGAGTCAGGCCACACCTTCTGCCTAGTAACACCAGGCCCCGCCCTCGCTCAGCCCTGAGATGTCGGGTCCTGCCCCTGTTATCAGGATTCCCTCCCCCACCCCTAGTCCCACCTCCACTGCCAGCAATACCCAATGAACAGCAGACCCAGCCCCTAGGCCCACCTAATGAATGGTGGGCCCTGCCCTCATCCAGGCCCCTGGGCTATTGTGCCCAGGACCTGCCACTCAGGGCAGGCTTTCCTCCTGGTGGGCTCACTGGTATCGGCCCAATCTCAGAACCACTGGCAGCCCACTTGGCTGCCTCCTAGAGTGGCCTCCCAACTCGCAGCGGCACCAGAAGTGGCCTGTGCTGTTCTACCTCTGCTTAAGAGCCTGGGGCTGAGCCTTCCTGCCTGTGTGCTGGTCTCCCCCCGGTCCTTCTGCCCCAAGTTGCAATTTTGTTGGTCTCCTCCAATCATCCTGAGCACCTCGGATAAAAGGCCCAGGTGCCTGTGGGGCACTCAGAACTGCTGCTGCCCACCCCTGGGCATTGTGCCTGCTTTGACCCTATGCCGCAGACACCTGAGTGTGGCCCACATTCCACAGCCAGTACAAGTGGTGGCCCCATCTGTGTCTGATTAGGTTCTTCCCTTATCTCCTCCCCCTCAACACACACACACACACACACACACACACACACACACACACACTCTACACCCTTCTCCACCTCTTACCTCCTGACCGCACTGTGGGAATTCCCACATTCCATGTGACAGGAGCCTTCTAGTCCCGACAGGCTGCAGACAGGGTAACACATTCATACTCGGATTCAGTGTCTTCCTTCCCGTGGCTCCCCCTCTTCGATGTCCCTGGATAGAGAATCATGTTTCCATTGACCCCTCTGTTCACAGGGCTAATTGTTTCCATGCAGCCCTCTGAATTCTTAGAACAGGAAAGGAAAGTGTAAAATGCAAAACTAAATTTACTCCTGACAGCCCTGACTGGTGTGGCTTGGTTGGGCATCGTTCCTCAAAGTGAAAGGTCGCTGGTTCGATTCCCGGTTGGGGTTCATGCCCCGGTTGCAGGTTTGATCCCTGGTTGGGGACCGTGTGAGAGGCAGCCCATTAATGTTTCTCTCCCCTTCTTTCTACCTCCCCTCCCCTCTCTCTAAAAATAAATAAAATCTTTAAGAAAAATTTACTCCTGACAGAGCTCATGGAAGGAGCTTGCTGTGTCAAACAGGCAGCTTTGTTAGTGGGTGCACGGACAGAAGCAGAGTTCGGGGCTGTCTGTCGCTCCCTGTTGGGGACAGCTGCCATCACCGAGGCAGTTTATCTCTGTGCATGTACACAGCCAACAGGGGTGGCTGAAGTAGGGGTCATGCTCCAGCCGAGTGTAACCGTGCCCTGTTCACTGGTAAGGAAAGGGCCAGAAAGCTGGATGGAAGTCCTTTCTTTACTCCAAAAAAGTAGTGACAGGATTTCTTCTTCCTGCCTTTCCTCCCCTCCGTCCTGCTCTGTCCTGGAAATGGTCATCCGCACTGAGGAGGATCGCTTCCATGTTCCCCCTTCTGACTGGGCATCAGCTCCCTCAGGGAGGAAAGAGTAAACAGACAAGAGTTCATGGGACTTTGAGAGGCAAATCTGCTAAGCCAGTGTGGCCAGCGCAGAGCCAGGTGACCCAGCCCGTGCTGCCTGCCCAAAGAGCAACACAAATTGGGTCAGTTTGATTTGGTGAGCCTTTCCAGAAATCCATCGTGTGCACTGGGCACACCAGGGGGAGGCAGGCTGGACAGTACACAGTCCTTCCCTCCTTGGAAGGTGTGGGCACAGAACACTGTACCCTATACTGGGAGAGGCACAAACAAAGTTAAAGCGTCTCAGAGGAAAGAGTGAGCACACCTGCTGGGTAACCAGGAAGGCTTCCCAGAGGACCAGCCTTGGAACTGAGCCTTGCGGGGGCGTGATTACAATAAGCAGAGAGGAGGTGGTAGAGGGGACGGTCTGAGTGAAGGCCTCTGAGCAGGAGGGAGACAGCACCTGAGCGGGAGACTGGAAGAGAGGGCGCAGCCGTGACTGGTCCTGGCTCTGCCGGTGTTTGCTGAGTTACCTGAGACCAGTGTTGTCTCCTCTCTGGGTTTCAGTCTCCCCATCTGTCAAATAGGAGAACTGGTCTAGAATCAGTGGTTTTCAGCTTTTTCAGATTCATTATCTACCTTCACAACAAATAACGTGTAATGTCTCAAAGACAGAATAACCTTTTAACAATTTCAAGTATATATAATAATATATGCACGTATGTGTACATGTATACTTGTATATACTCTGACTATAAAGTAAACGAAAAGCAGAAAGAAATAGTTCGTAACAAAATACTGTGCACGTCACTACGCTGATGTTCACGCACACCCTCACTGGAAAACATGACGAAGTAGCCAGGTAAAACGTGCCATTCTGCCCCAAATGCAGCCCGAGACAGGTAGGTTATATCAATCAGCTGCATTGTTCTTAGAGATGTAGTTTCCAAAGATGTGAACAATTCCCAGTGAAGTTTCGAACAAAACAAATGTAGTCTTTCCTCAGTTGCATTCCAAAATACTCCGTATATATTAAAACTGTATAAAAGGTATTATAATTTGAAAGTTATTGGTGGGGTGGCCTAGGACTGCCCTGTGGGTTTCATTCGGGGTATTTAACACCCCTGTGTCCCATCTTTGAGACAATCCAAACACCCCCCACAAATTTCCAAATCACACCCTAGGAGGATTATCCAGGTCTTGAATAATCTTTAAGCTCCTTCCCAGCTCTAAAATCTTCTAATTCTGGACCTCATTTCTGGCTTGTTCAACAAACTTTTGTGAAGTGCCCACTATGTGCCATGCCCCCGGCATCAGCAATGAACAAACAGCCAGAGCCCTGCTCCCTGAGCCCAGCTGAAATCTAGAAGGACCCTAGCCTTCACCCTGCCATTTTACAGAAGAGGAAGCTGAGGCCCAGAGAGGCTTGTATTCAGCATCACACATCCTCCCGGGGCCCAACCAGAACCCGACCCTCAGGGAGGTACCACAGAATGGGTCCACAGCCTTCTCTCCACTCATGTCTCCCTCCTCCACCCCCTGCAGTGCCAGCTGCCCTGACCCTGGACCCAGGCACTGCCCACCAGCGCCTGATTCTGTCAGACGACTGCACCATCGTGGCCTACGGCAACCTGCACCCCCAGCCTCTGCAGGACTCGCCAAAGCGCTTTGATGTGGAGGTGTCAGTGCTGGGCTCCGAGGCCTTCAGTAGTGGCGTCCACTACTGGGAGGTGGTGGTGGCGGAGAAGACCCAGTGGGTGATAGGGCTGGCACACGAGGCCGCAAGCCGCAAGGGCAGCATCCAGATCCAGCCCAGCCGTGGTTTCTACTGCATCGTCATGCACGACGGCAACCAGTACAGCGCCTGCACAGAGCCCTGGACGCGGCTCAACGTCCGCGATAAGCTTGATAAGGTGGGTGTCTTCCTGGACTACGACCAAGGCCTGCTCATCTTCTACAATGCCGACGACATGTCCTGGCTCTACACCTTCCGTGAGAAGTTCCCTGGCAAGCTCTGCTCCTACTTCAGCCCGGGGCAGAGCCACGCCAATGGCAAGAATGTGCAGCCCTTGAGGATCAACACCGTCCGCATCTAATGCAATGGAAGGAAACTGCAAGCACCAGGGCCATAGCTGCCAGCAAGATCCCTGCCCAGGGGACAGGAGGCCTGACTCTGCAGCCAAGCTTGGCCAGCCTCAGATCTCAGGCCAGTTGTTTACCCTTCAGCCTCCCTCGTCTGTAAAATGGAGGTTGTACTCCATGATTCCTAAGCCCTCTTCCAGCATTGATGTTCTGTAGCTCTGACCTTGATGGGGATATACCTTTGGTCCAAGAATGTGACATGGCTCCTCCTCAGGGCAGCCCCAGCCCGACCCTCATCTCCATCCTCTAAGGGGCAGGGGACTGTCTCCCTATATCTCCCTCCTGCCCACATGCCCTAACCTCAGGATATGTCAGAGTGTTGTTGCCAGCAGTTGGCAGCTCAGAAGATACTCAGAACCCTCTTAGGCTCCCAGGCCTAAGACTGCCCCTGACCAAGCTAGTGATGGGCCAGTTTACCCTTGACCCCAGCCCACAGTGAGCACAGGCAGTATCTGGACCTAGTATGGCCTGAGAAGCGCCCTCTCCTTCCACCTCCGGACCAAGAACTTTATTGTTCCTGCCTTTCCCCCTTCTCTGCAGGTAGAGATGGTGCTGTGACCTGTGGAAGGCACCCAGTAGTCAAGCCCATGTTACAGTTACTGTACCACCACCGTGCTGTCCACGGGTCCAATGGTGGGACAATGGCACACCTCAAGGCTGATTAGAGCCCAATAGCCTAAAGGCAGCTACAAGACAAGCATCATCGATGATGAGGCTTGGATACGGGTCCAGCCAGACCTCTGTTACCGGGCGAAGGTGTCGGGGAGACTGGGGGGAGCAGCTGTTTTCATCAGAACCTGAGAACTGGAAAGGGCTATTGGGTGGGAATTCTCATCAGGCTTCTATCTCCAGTAAGACCCGTTGTAGAAAACAAGAGCTGCTTTAGCTGGTTTAATTAGACAGGATTTATTACTGGGTCCCTGACAGCTTTGCAAAATCATTGCAAGGGCTGGAGGAGCAGACTCTTCACTGAATTTCCAGGAATGGCTCCCAGCTGCCAGATTCATCATGTCTCCTGACCAGGAACACTGCTTCCGTGTGCAGGAAGCCACAGCTTCAGGAAGCTGCTGACTGCAGAATTGTGCTCCCTCTGCTACTCGTCATGCCAGCAAATGGATATCCTGAGGCCTGCCTCTCTCACTCAATTCAGTCCCCAAATCCAAGTCTCTAATAAAGGATTCTGCTTGGGGGATTGTAAATCAGATCCAGCACCTTGGTTGCAAGGGAGTCTGGGAAATGTAGTTTTCTTTTTTCCAGCCTCAGCCATTAAAAACAACAAAACAAACCACCACTGGACGGAAGTTCAAATGGATGTTGAACAAACCCATCCATGGTTTTTGCCACTGGAGTCTACCTCCAGGCCTTGGCTTTGAAGCAGCAGAGCCTCCAAGTTTCCTGTTCCCAGGCTCCGTCCCTGCCCAAGGGGTAGGAGCCCAAAGCATGGGCCTGCAGGACCAAGCTGAAGTGTCTCTCCAGCCTGGACTTTTCTTTCTAGTCCTGGGGCCTAGATTCTGAACTTGGAATCTGTGACCAAATCCATTCCAAAGAAGCCAGACTAGCTGAACTTGGGGGTCTCTTGCCTCACGATGCTGCCCACTGGGGCCCACCTTGAGCAGGAGAAATCCTCGGTTATACCCTACCCCTTCATCTACCGGAATCTGGGCCACCCCCAGCAATATTTTAAGTGTTGCCCATTTTGTGAGTTATAATAAATTTGTATTAAATTAAAGTTACAGGATATCAGTGGTCAGTTTCATTCATTTTGACAAAAAGGCCTACCCATTGTATCTCAGGCAGTCTGCATACATTAGCATGGGTAATCCACAAAGCACCCTATTGGGTAGATAGTATTATGCCCATTTTACAGAAGTGGAAAAATGAGGTTAAGAAAGAAGACATGACAACCTACACAAAGAGAAGAGGCAAAGTCAGCCTGACCTTGGGGAGGAAGGAGGGATCAGCAAAGATCTCACCCAGGGCAATGACTAAGGCTACAATAACCCCATTCAGATCCCCATTTGTGGTCAGCAGGCAAAAAGCTAGTACTTTTTGTCCTGGCTGGTGTGGTTCAGTGGTTTGAGAGCCAGCCTGTGAACTGAAAGGTTGTTGGTTCAGTTCGAGGGCAGGGCACATGCCTGGATTGTGGGTCAGGTTCCTGGCTGTTGGGAGCGTGCTGATCAACGTTTCTCTCCCTCTTTCTCCCTCCCTTCCCCTCTTTCTAAAAGTGAAAAATTTTTTTTAAGTGCTGCTACTTTTTAAGGCAAACCCATGAAGTTGGTATCATCTCAGTGTTTGAGTGGAGGAACGTTACTTCCCAGGGGATCGATCCACAGCCAGTATCAGGAGAGCTAGAAATCAGACCCATGCCCATCCAAAGCTAGAGCCAAACTCTTCACTGGACCTCCCTGGGCACGCTTCTCAACTTTGAGGACTGTTTCAGTGACAGGAAGTAGCCCCCGGAACGGTGATCTCCCCAGGATTCAAAGTGGGAGCTTGACCCAGGCTGCACACCACTGTGGAACTGTGCGATTGTGAGTCAAGACCCAACTGCAAGCCAAGCCTCGCGTGTCTCCTGGAGTCAGGGGTGGACTCATGAAAACACTGTGCAAAGCAGAGCAGGTCCCCTCTCACCCTGGGCCCCAGGTTTCCCATGTCTACTGGGGAGGGGCCCGAGGTCTATTAATTGGTAGCCAAAGTCTGGCTCTGATGGTTCACGGTTCTGTGAGTCTAATGTTCGTCTCAGGGCTTGGCCCACTCAGCACCTAACAAGGCCTTTAACTCTGGATTCTTCTCTCTGGGGTGGAGCAGGAATAGAAAACAACAGAGATAAGGTCTCTTGGCAGCACAGAGCTTGGCTCAGGGGCTCTGGGGATGAGCCTTCCCTCCTGCCAGAGAGAGCATCCCCGGAGGCTGACTGCTCACACCTGAGCAGCATTCCCAGCTTCCTCCCCTCCCATCTGGGTCCAGGCTCTGTTCGCTGTCCCCAAAAACTCCACCAGAAGATCAGTTGCAAAGGACCATGTCACAGGCGTAAATACAGGGGCTGGGGGGCGGGGGGGCGGGGAGATGTGGGGTGCTGACCAAGGTGCTGAATCATCATTGCCCACGAGGGCATATGGTAATTTCTCCTTACCCAGGATTCCCTCCAGTTCCCGGGGAATCCTGAGCCACATAAGGGAAGAGGGAGTGATGGGAAGTAGAGCAGAAACCTGGAGGGGTGGGTAGGGCAGGGGCGTGGAGGACATGGTCAGGAGGCACAACCTCCAAAATAATAGCAGGAGAAGAGGAAACACTTTTATTTTGAAATGTGCTCATTTTTCTTTATTTTGCCTTTTACCTGGATGAACTTCTGTGGGTTTTTTAGCCTGAATATAGCACAGTTTTCTATCTTATTTCAAAATTTCAACAGTTCTCTCATATTTCTTACTATTAAAAAATGCTCTCCACTCACCAAGGAATTAGATGAAGTAGAGGAAGAAGTGACACTTGAGACCAGAGGCCCAGGGACTTCCTACTCCAATGTCATGACAACAGACAGCCTTTCAAAGATGGAACGAGAGGTACAAAGCCCAGGTTCTCATGAGCTCCCCCAAACTGTGGGCCTGGATGTGATCACACTAAAGGCTGGAGAAGCCTGGTGGACCTTCCAGCCCAATTCAGAGGCTCGGAGAGAGTTGGTTTCTAACTCAAGGTCATGCAGCACATGGCAGAGCTGAGGCCAAAGCCCAGATTTCCTGGTTCCCAGTTAGCACACAGGGGAGAGGGCCCCTGACCAGGCAAGGAAAAGGAGCACAGAGGGGCAGCTGCAAGTGGGCAGGGGCAGGGCTGAAGATGAAGGGGCTCAGAGGAGAAGGACCCCAGTGTCTAAGAAAGTCTGCAAGGGCTGCAGCTCAAAGTCATAGAGCCGGGAAGTTCTCTCTAAGGTGGAAACACACCAGCTGAGCACGCAGGTCAGCATCATAGCCTCCAGGAGGGCTGCTGAGAGACCATGGATCTCACCTCTGTCATTTTATAGATGAGAAAACAGAGACCCAAATGGGAGGACACTGGCCTGTGGGGCAGAGCCAGGCCCAACCCAGGTCTCCCAACTCCCAGCCACCCGCTCTTTTCACACAACCTTTAATCTCCCCGCTGTGGATTCTGGTGCCTCCTCCCATCCCCTGGGAACCCTGATCATGAGCAGAAGGAGAAGGGGAGTGGCCAGGGCCCCCAAAGCCCCAGGCACCAAGAGCTGGGTGCCTTCCTCCATCCTCACTCCCAAAGAGAAGGGAGAATTGGCGGGGACCCTACCGACCCCTCCTCCAGGTCAGAACCAGTTGGTGCCTGCCCACACTCGGTGCCTCTGTTGCCAGCAGCAGAGCCCAGAGCCAGCACCGGCCACGGCAGGGGCAAAGCCCCAAGGGCAGCTGCTGCAGCCACAGGGAGTCACAGGTAAGTGAGGGCATAGGGAACGGTGGCCCCAGGGGGTCACCTGATTCCATGGCACCTTATTCCAGCCCTGGGGCCTGGAATGGTTTGGGGGTTTGCAGATCTTCCCCCCCCCCCCAGAGAAGGGGCTTTTGCCTGCTCACTCCCTGGGCCCAATTCCTCACCCCCACCCCTTGCAAACCTGAGGCTGGAGCCCTTCCCTGACCAAACTGCTAGACTATGCGCAGGAACAGGGAAGTGGGTCCAGTGGCTCTGTTTCTGTCCCTGGAAGGTGATGCAGATCAGAGCCCCGGGAAGTCCCAGAAACAGCAGAGACTGGCTGAAGGTGTGTGCCTCTCACAGGTGTGGGGCTGTGGGTCTAGTCCTGGTGGAACCCTGCTAAACCTGGGTGGGTCCCAGCTCCACCCCCGACTCTCCAGTGGCCCCAGATGTCTCTCTTATGGGTGTCCACTCCCCACTGGTTCAGCAAGAAGAATGGTGACCTTGGGCTATGGGGCAACCACTGGTTCTAAGGTTCTAGCTTGGGGAGGCCTCTCGGAGTTTGCACAACTGTACTCCCCACCCCACCCCTTCCTCTGTCACACTTCTGAAATGCCCTCCTCTATCCCTTTCATTCCTCCACCCAAACTTACCCTCCAGTTTTCCTCAGGGTAACTGGCTTACGGTTCAAGGTGCCGCCCCCTTCCTGACCTATGAGCACATATAATAGGAACCACTCCAAAAGAGCAGCTAGTGCTGGGATTGCAGGCACCACACCAAGCAGGTACGGGAAAGATTATAGGGGGACAGGAGTGGGGAGGGGACTTCTTATGACTCCACACAGGCAGCACCACAGCAGCCATTACTGTGTGGGTGCAGACCCAGCTAGAAATGACAGTGGCTCCATGGACCAAGCCCATCCAAGCCTTGCTCTTGGCTCAGCCTTCAGCCCTCACTTCCCTCACCAGCACCCCGCCCAGCACAGGCCAGTGGCAACACAGCACAGCACAGCCTCTCTGTTCCCAGGGGCTTCCTGAGGAGGCGGAAAAGACCGCATCATGTTGGAATCAGAGCACCCAAGAATACGAGGATCCTGTCCTGGCTGGTGTGGGTCAGTGGGTTGGAGGGTCATCCTGCAAACTGAACAGTTGCAGGTTTGATTCTCGGTCAGGGCGCTTGCCTAGGTTACAGGTTCAGTCCCCTTTTGGGTGAGTCTAGAGGCAATCGATTGATGCTTCTCTCTCACATTGATGTTTCTCTCCCTCTCTCTCCCTTCCTTCCCCCTCTTTAAAATCAACGAGCATGTCCTTGGGTAAGGATTAAGAAGAAGAGCATAAGGATCCCAGAGAGTGTTAAGCATATTTTGGTCCTCAGCACTCCTGCTTTTGTAATACTCGCTCCCCGCCCAGAATGCTCTTGCCCTCCTTTTTCTTCTGTTGAAATAGTACTCATCCCTCACATCCCACTCAAGGCGAAGCTGCTCCCGTCATTCCAGTCCAGCAGAACGCAACACTCTGGGCCCCGGCAGCACCTTGGGACTCCCCTACCACTAGAACTCGAGCATGCCGAGGCAGGGATCACGCCCTGGCTCTGCCTGCTGGGCACAGAAGGGGCCCCAGAAAGTTTACTGGCTGGCGTCAAAGCCGGAATCACGAAAGTCCCCCATCTCCACGTTGGGAGGACTCTTAGAGACTGGAGACAGTCCCTCCCTAAAGATGCTGGGATGGCTGCTGAGGGCCCAGGGTAAGCCCCCTGGTCACCCCCAGCCAGATTTTGCACAGGGAGAATCAGGGAGTTGACGAAGGCCAGGAAAGTTGTTCGGTTGTTTGCCTTTTTTAAATTATAAAATAACTTATGCTCATTGTTTTAAAAATTCAAATAAATATAAGACTATCAAGCTCAGAGTCCCCTCATTCGGCTCCCAGAAGTCAACAGCTGTTGACAGTCTGGTGCAGGTCCTTCTGGGCCTGTTTACTTATGCACAAACATAAACAGAATTTTCTTTTACAGAAATATGATCGCTTATCATCTTTCTACATGTTCTGTGGAATGAACTACAAAGGGGATTGTTGGTCAAAATGTTTGTCCATTTAAAAAGGTGTTGCTTTCCTAAGTAAATTTCTTTTCTTGCAACATGCTCATCGTAGAAACTTTGGAAAATACAGTCAAGTCATACAAAGGATAGGTGACCATCGCCACTGCCCAGAGATAATCACCGCTAGCGATTTCTTTGGTGGAAAGTTTACAGCCTTTTTTCCCACGTGAGTGTGTTTAGTTACAAATATCGGAACACTCTCTGCTATTGTCCTATAGCTTGTTTTTTGTTCTCATTGTTTGCCACTTAATAACACATTGTGAGCCTCTTTTCATGTTGTTAAATGTCTTCTATGACATCAATTTAGTATGATAAGGGACATTTGACCTCAGGGCCCCCCAGAAGCCTGCTTGTCCTGACTGACCCCCATTCTGAACAGGGAGCCTGCTACAACAGCGGGCTGGAAGCCATTGCTGCAGGGTGTGACCTCACTCTGCCCCCTTCCTTTCAGAAAGGGAGCACCCTCGCCCTCAGAAGGCCTTAAGTGCCTGCCACCTTGACCCCTCCTGAGCTGAGGGCTGAACACCCCGCTGATGGGCGCCCAGCACCCCTGCAACTTCTCCACTGCTGCCCACCGGAACAGTAAGTAGACGCCTGGCCCTTTCTTCTGCCACCCCCTGCTGCCGACCCAAGGCCCAGAATGCGAGAGGTATGGGTGCTTAGGTGGTCTTCATTGTGAGGCACGGGAGGGCTTAGTGATTCAAGTTGCAGAGTGGAGAACACCACTTGCCCTTGTACTTCAGCCAGCTCTTCAGCCAGCTCTCCCTCATACTGATGGCACCGCGGAAGGAACTGGGGCAGGTAGGCACCAGGGGTGGCTGGGAGGGGGCCAAGCTACTTGAAAGTTTTCTGGCCCCCAAAGCAAATACTCAACTTCTTAGTCTAAGCCAGTGCTCTACCCCAGGAATTTACTAGTCAAATAGTGTGGAATTAAGTGTAATCTTGGGCAGGACCTTTCTCCTCTCTGGGAGGCAGGGGGCGGGGGGTCTCAATACCATGTGGTTCCTAAGGCACCTCCCCAAGCTCTGGAATTCTATAGCCCAATTTGGACCCAAGTTTTCAAATGTTCTTTTTTTCTTTCCAAGTCCCTGCACCCTTTACGATTGTTGAATTCAGTTGTGCACCAGACCTTGTTTGGGGCATTATTAACATAATTATTCTTATGAACTATCATCTCATTTAATCCTCACAACAAGTCTGAGAGGAGGTACCACTTTTATCCCTGTTTTCCAGATGAGAACACTAAATCTGGAGAGTTAAGATGATTTTCCAGTTAAGTGGCAGAGCTCAAACTTTAGCCCAGGGCTGTGACTCCCAAAGCCCTGCTCCTTTCCACCCATCCCCATGCCACTCTGTGGTGTGTGCAGGGATCGCTCCTTCCTTGCTACAGCTGAAGAAACTGAGGGCAGAGAAGAAAAGCAAATTCCTCAAGGTCACACAGCAAGTTCATGGTAGAGCAGCACTGGCTAGTTTTCAAAGACAGAAGCTTGTGAATCAGAAGCAGCCTTTGAACTGTATTCCAGAGCCCAGAACTTAACAGGAGTTGAGTGGTCAAGTGGGAAAGGCTGTGTTTGTTCAGCCCGGCCGGGGTCCACCCTCCCCCAGCTCAGTCCAGAGAAGTGTTGACTTTTTTGGGCAAGTCCTATAGGAAGAAAAGGTGACATGATCTGCAGGGTAGGGGAGGGCTGGACCAAAGGAACAACCTTTCCCCCCTTTTTTGACCATGAACTGAATTAATTTTTTTATTTTTACTGTTGACACTATTATAGATGTCCCAATTCCTCCCGCTTGCCCACTTCCACCCAGCCCCCTCCTTCCCTTCCCTCCGGCCATCATCACACTATGGGTCATGCGTATGTGTTCTTTGGCTAATCCCTTCACCTTCTTTCGCCCTGTCCCCCTCACCCTCTCCTCTGGCAGCTATCAGTCTGTTCCATGCAGCCATGCCTCTGTTTTTATTTTGAGGAATCCCCCTTCCTCTATAGTCTCCTCCGGGATAGCCCCACTGTGCTTACTCTCTCATTTAATCACTTACTCAACAAGTCACTTAGATAAGCAACGACAGGTGCACCCCAGGTCTCTATTAAGGAGTTGACAGTAACCAGGCAGCCACAGCACATGTGCCATGGGCTGGGCTAGGACAAGAGGGGAATCACAGGGACTCAGAGAAGAGTGGCCAGCTGGGGGAGAGACGGCTGAAGCGGAGACCTGCAAGGTAAGAGTTGGGCAAAGAAAGTGTTTCAGGAAGAGGAAACAGCACACGCAAGGGAGAGAGGCTAGGAATGAGGTCATGGGACTGAGGGCTGAATGTGAGGCAGGGGGCAGAGTGATGAAGCTGGAGAGGAAAGCAGGAGCAGGTCATGCCATGCTGTGGGCTCTCTGAGGGCGATGGGGACCCACGACAAGGATTTAAACAGGGAATAGGGTATGATCATATTTGTATGGGGCAGGGCAAGGCTGGAGGCAGGGAGTCCGGAGAGAAGGCTGAAAGGCTGGTAAGGCTGAAGCATGGGGCGGAGTGAAAGATGGGAAAAGTGGAAGAGGGCAGAACTGAGGACCCAGTGATTCTCCGAGGAACACCGGGGGCTGTTTCAGAGCTGGGTTACTCAGGCACACTCCCCTTCTCCAGCAAGGACAGGCACAGCAAGCTGCAGAACCAGACCCAGAGGCCCCGCATTGTTCCCAGCAGCAGCAGAACCTTAGAATTCGATCCTTGCAGTCTCCCGCAGTATCCCTGGGTAAACACATGTGGTGACAGGGAGCCCAGCCCATCGCACGACTGGACAATAACGATTAGGAGTTTTTCCTTTACATGGGTCTCCTTGTGTCCCACTGGTCCGAGCTCTGTCTTCCTCTCCCCCACCCCCAGACAAGACTGGCCTCCTTTCCATTGCACAGTCTTTTACAGATCTCTGCTTATTCCTTTACCAAGGACTTATTGAGGAACTATTATGTGCCTGGAGTTGTCTTACTGGTCTGGGCCACCTGCCTGGCCAATGGTGAGTGTTTAGGACATGCTTGTTGGGAAGCACGTGGACAGCGTGAATCCTGGCAGCATGCAGACCTGGGTTCAAATCCTGTCCATATCCTTTACTCTTTAACCTCAGACAAACCAGCCTCTGTACTGCAGCTTCTCCATCTGATAAATAGTAATAGCAATGGCAGCTTGCCAGACTGGTTAAGACAAGACCTATAAAGCACCTGGTGTTACTAATATCACTTCTCTCCCGTGTACCAAGCATCTTCTAAGTGCCACACACTGTGGGGAAAGGACTATTGGCCACTTGCCCAAGGTCACTCAATCTTTGCCTCCAAGCATGGTCTTGCCCTGCACCATGCCACCTCCAGACCTGGGACCCCAATGTTGTGTGAGCCATGTCTGCAGAGGACAGGGACAGCCTGCCCCAGGGAAGCAGTCCTCTGCCCCTGCCCTGATGCCTCCATCCCTTGGCCAGACGTGGGCAGCTTGCTGGCTCCAGTGATCATCATTCCAACCCTGCTCTCCTCATCCACCCTGCTGGTCGTCAGTTGCATCTTATGGAAGACATGCCGCCGGTGGGTTCGGGTCACCAGCCCCAGCCCTCAGTCCCAATGAGGGGCCCAGGTAAGTCACTCAAGGACCACATGGAAAGAGAGTTCCATTTCTGTTTTCCTCTTAGTGTCTTTGTGCACAACACTCGAGAAAAGCCCTGTTCCATCTGTATTGCCCAAACGTGTGACACATAACCCCTCAGTCAAAAGGAGAAACTCTCCTTACTCTCTTGAGGCAAGAAAAGATGATGCGCTGCCTTGAATAAAGCCTCACGGTGGCCACAGCCACCTGTGTGACCTCAGAGTCCCCTGTACCCATGCCCAGAGTCTGTTGGATGGTAACTCACCAACCCCTTGGGTCAAGGAAGCCCATTCTGCACCCCTGTAATTGTGGCCCTGAGTGACCATGGATTAAGGCTGTCCTTGGCCACACACTGCCCCCACCCCTCCTGGGCCCACCACTTCCAGCCCGATGGGGCCTCTGCAGGGAATCTTACTAAGAAGCAAGATATCCTCCTCCAGAAACTGTATGAGAGCCCTTCTGGTTTTACCCCAGTTCAGGCGGGGCTTATCACATTATCCAGGACTTACAGTCCTTAGAATTTTCCACTTCTCATATCTTAAAACACTCATATTACCTGTGCATTCCTGAGGTCATGGAGTTTCAGCCTAGTACATGTTCTTGTGGGGAACACGGCCCTAAAGCCCCTGGCCGGCAAAGCTTGGCTGGTATGGAAACTGCCAGAACCCTGGACTCCTGTCCAGCCTGGAGCCTCCCTTCTCCCTTATCTGCTGCCTCAGCTCTGGGATTCAGAGTGAGAAAGTGTCTCACACAGCTATTACAAAAGCCCAGAATTCTCACCACTGTGCTAAGATCTCAGTCTGCCAGCCACAGGCTCACGCCTTCTTCCACTCATCCAATGACACCCAAGTATGTACCATGGGCCAGGCACGCCAGGTGCTCAGTTCATAACAAATGAGACCCAGACTAGTAATGTAATGGTTGAAACAGAATAATGACAACAGAGTATAAGAAGCACTTGGATGGGGTACAGAAGTCTGTGCAGCATAAAGAGGCCACTAAACAGCCAGGAGAGGAGGGTTGAGGCAAGCTTTCAAGAAGTGGCATCTAAACCTAGACCTGAAAGTTGATTAGGAGCTTGCTCGAAGGAAGGTGGGAAAGATAGTCCAGTCAGAGAGAACAAAAAGTACAGTATAGGGGATGGCAAACTCTGGCCCAATTCCTGGCTTTATAAAGTTTTACTGAAACACAGGCATGTCAATACATAAGTCACTATGTTCACTTATATATTGTCTCTGGCAGCTTTTGCTCTACAAAGTAGAGTGGAATAGTTCTGACAGAAATGCTATGGTTTGCAAAGTATAAAATATTTACTCTCTGGCCCTTGACAGAAAAATTTTGCTGACTCCTAGAGGTTAGAGAGCTTATGCTGCCTTTTAGGATCCCAGGGGCTGGAGGACAGTGGGAAACGCACTGTAGGCAGCTCACAAAGAACTCTTTCTCCCATAGCCATAGTGGACTGGCCCAGGCATAGACGTATCTGATTTAAAGATTTTATTTATTTACTTTCGGAGGGGAAGGGAAGAAACATCGTTAGGTTGCCTATCACAGGCCCCCAGTTAGGGACCTGGCCCACAAACCTGTCATGTGCCCTGACTGGGAATTGAACCGGTGACCTTCTGGTTCACAGGCCAGCGCTCAATCCACTGAGCCACACCAGCCAGGGCTAGACATGCCTGATTTAAACAGACCTGAGAGATTCCTTCTTCCTAGGAATTTGAAATATGGAACAGAAGGCCCAGAAATGGAGCCAAGTCACATTAGGGTCTGTGAACCTTTGCTGCTTAGGCCCCCAGTCTGGTTAACCAACAACTCCTTTGATTCAGAAGGCCCTTGCAATCAATCCCCCAAACTTCTAATTTTCATCTTCCTTTAAAGTCAGTTCCTCTTACTTTTCATGAAAAAAAAAAAAAAAAAAAAACTTTAAAGGAATGGAGATGAAGCTGGCAGAGTATACAGGTTTGGTCAGCAATTTAAGTATAATGTGAACCATATATAATTTTACATTTTCTAGTAGCCAAGTAGCCACATTTTAAACAGTAAAATGAAATGAGTGAAATTAATTTAATAATATATTTTATTTCACCCAACGTATACAAAATATTACCATTTCAATATGTAATCAATATGTTAAAATTGTTAATGTGATATTTATATTCTTCTCTTTGGGCTATATCTTTGAAATCTGGTGGTATTGTACACTTATAGCACATCCCAAATCATGCCACATTTCAAGTGCTCCACAGCCAAATGAGCTTGTGGCGAACATCACAGACAGCACAGGTTTAGACACTCAGGCCCTGGCTAAAAAGTCATGGCTTTATTCTGAAAAAAGTGGGTGTCCCTTGAACAGACTTGCTCCAGCAAAGTAACACGATAAAAATTTCATCGTAGTTGGATCACTCTGACTTCTATTTAAAGAATGGACTGGACAAGAGCTGAGACTAGAGATGGGGAGATAATTTGGAGTTGAAATAATCCAAATAGAGCATGGGAGACGATGATGATGGAGTTTACCAGTCACAGCAGGGATCGAGAGAAGCACTTGGAAGTCAAGAGATGCTTAGGAGGCAGAAACAACATCCCTCATCATCATTTTTGCTCCACACCACGCCTCACTAAAGCCATTTCCCACCTACATCTCCTTCCCACCACTCTATTTCAAACACCTTCACCTGCCTCTGGGGCGAGCAGAAAAGCAACCTGCCTCCACTGTTTACTATCTGTTCTAGTTTAAGATACTTCACATTTAAGCCTGTTTCCTAATTTTTAAATAGAAATAGTTTAAGTGGCTACTATGGGTAGTATGTGTCGGGTGCTGTTCCAAGCTCTCTAAACATGTTAACTTATTTAAACCTTAGAACAATTGTATGAAGTGGGTATTATTATTCCATTTTACAAATACAGAAAACTGTAGCACAGTCTTGCAGCAGGAAAGACAGGATTCCACCACAGGCAGGGAGGGATCGGAATTTGTGTGATAATATCCCCTTCACAGAGCCCTGTGAATTAAGTGAAATAATTCGAGTGAAGGGCGATAGCAGGGCATGGCACACAGCAAGTACTCTATTTTTAAATGTAACACATCTTGGCCTCCAGGTAAAGAATTCGTTCAAAGACCCTGATTTTTTAAGTGAAATCAGGTGTCTCCTCTCGGGTATGACATGGATGGGTGACGGGGACCCTGGAGACGAGACACCCTAGAAACGCACAGGGAGCCTTTTAATATGGGATCCCCACGTTATGTTAAATTGAAGCGGAAGTACCTGGTGAGCAAGGGTCCGATTTCCAGTGTTACACTGGGCCTTTCTAGCCGTGGGAAGCCTCTGCCTTTCCCACGCTACCGCACTGTGAGCTCTCCCAACTCCCGTGGGAGTCCCGCCCTCGGCGAAAGTTCGGTTTTCCGCTGGTGGACTGTGAGAGCTGCATCTCCGTCTTTCAACCAATGGGTTCTGCGGCCTTTTTTCACTGTTTGGTAAAAGGCCCTCCTCCTGGCCGGCAGAGGGCGCGAGAGCTTGTGGCTCGAAACCCCGGAAACACTCAGACACCACGGAAGTGACGTCACATTACCGGACGTAATCCGCCGCGGAGGCTGAGAGAGGATTCTGATGTCTGGATGGTTCCAGGAAGCAGTAGATAAGAGTGCCGTTTCCAGCCCTCACTTTCTCGAATAGTCCAATGAGAAAACTGAGGTCCTAGAGAGAGGGGCTTGCTCACATTCACTCAGACCAGCGCGCCTGCACACGACTCCTCCTCGGAGCAGAGGGACAGTCCCTTGCGGGGTTTTGAAATCGGAAATATTCGTAGTGCACAGATGGGGAAACCGAAACCCAGAGACAGGGACTTGCAGGGTAGGCAGGGTTGCCAGATTTAGCAACTACAGGTTGAATAGTGGAAGTTGAATTTCAGCTAAACAATGGTTTACTATAAGAATATTCCAAATATTGCATGACCCATATCATATATGCGTCCTGTATTTTACATGGCATTCCTAGGTCAAGGTCACCCAGCCGAGTGGAAGAGCAGAAAGAGCTACTGAGGCGTCCTCGATGCCTCCCCACCTAAGGCTCAACTAGTACGTAGACCTGTGCTTTTCCTGGGTGTAATCCCGAGGTGGCCTGAAGGGACCACAGCCCCTTCGGGTCAGTGGTCTTCCCTCCGCAGGATCTATCTAAGCTGCTGTGCAAGAGCTGAGAGGGGGCCAGATACCCACACCCGAGGATTCGGGGGTACCCACTCCCCCCACCCTCCAAGACTAGTTTATTCAAGACACTAAGTACTCTGTGCCAAGCACAAGCCCAGGCAAGTAGGAGAAACTCCCTGTCTCTTTTGAAATTAACATTTGCAGGGAAACAAGTATAGAGGAAAATTATCATACTTTGTAGTCAACAGTTGCTTAAGGTGGGTAAATGCAGGGTGCTATGAAAGCTCAGAGAAGTAATAAATACTAACCAAGAGAAAAGGGAGAGACACCCCAGCTGAGACCTGAAAGATTCAGTCAGCAGTTGCTTATTGAATGCGTGTACAGCGGTGTTCTGGGCATGGGGGACACAGAGCAAAACAAATTTCTGCCCTTAAGCGTTTAATTCTAAATAAAATGTATGCGAAGTGGTGATCTGTTGGGAGGGGGGACTGAGGCTGCTGAGGGGATTATGGAGTGCTGGGATGGGAGTGGGACAGTTCAGTTGTAAAGAGGACGGTCAGCAAAGCCTCACTGAGGTGACAGTTGAGCCAAGACTTGAAGGGGTGGGGGGAAGAAACCATGAGGGTATTTGGGATTACAAGGAAGAGTGTCTGGCTTGTTAGAGGAGCAGAAAGAGTGATGCACTGCCTCCAGTGTGAGAGCTCTCTAAGGGATGTTTAGTGACACCATTGACGACGTGTTTCTTGCCTTAAGTGTTGTCTTCAGAATCCCATTCCTGTTCGGTGTAACTCCACATGCCTAGGTGGGGAACTGCTCTGAACAGGGTGTTCAGAAAAGACCTTCCCAAGAAGGGAACATTTAAGTGGTAGCCTTTATGATGAGAAGGAGCCAACCCTGGAGAAGCTGGAAGAAGAGCTACTTGGGCAGAGGGAACAGGAGGGCAAAGGGAGGCAGGAAAGAGCTGGTTAATTGTGAGGAGCTGAAAAGAGGCCATGGGCTGCAGCACGGTGAGAAAAAAGGTAGCATGAGATACGACGGGAGAGGTGGGCAGAGGTCCCAGGCAGTTCAGCCTTTATTGGCATCACAGTAGGAAGCAACTGAAGGGTCTGCAGCAGAAGACTGACGAGATAGGATTTGTGTGTCACAAAAAGATTCCTCTGACTGCTAGGAGGCTGCACTGGATAATTTTGCTGGTTGAAATTTTTCAGGCTTAGCTGCTCATCCCACAGGTGCCAGGAAGAGGGTTTAAAATGGAGCAAAGGGTTGAGTACGAAGGGCCATCCTTTTGCCTCCTCCATGGTCCCTTTATAGCTGGAATGAGCTAACTTGGGCAGCTGGGTTTCCAAAGGGAGGGATGACACTGACCCACAGAGCCACCATCCTCCTCCTGAGTAGGGGTGGATAGAGATGACAACTTGTGTCCCTCGGAGCCCCAGACCCCCATCAGGCTTCCTAGCCAGCCCCTCCTAAACCAGGAGGGGAGTGAAGTGCATGCTACCACCAGCGTCCCCCGCCCCCCACCGGTCTCCTCCCTCTGCCCACTCGGGATACACTTTCAATGATCTCAAAGGTTCTGTGGTGCTTCTGCTCCAGAAGCAACAGGGCTCCCTGCTGTCTGCAGAATTCAGTCCAAATTCCTGACTGTTATTCAAGGCCCTCTGCGTGTGCCCTGCAGCGTGAGTTCCTCAAGAACTCAGCTCTTCTCTGCAGCGCCTTGTGCACCACAGCGCACGGCCACAGTAAGGGATCAACAGGTGCTCAAGGAATTATTACCTTTCAAGATCCATATTTTAGCAGAAAGTACATTAGTGGTTGCCAGGGGCTTAGGGGAGGGGAAAGTGGGGAGTGACTATTGATGAGTTTCTTTTTGAGGTGATAAACATGTCTAGAATTAAATAGTGGTAAGGGTTGTACAAACTCTATACTAAAAACCACCAAGTTTTATACTTTGAAAGGTGAATTGTAAGGTATGTGAGCTACATGTCAATTTTTTTTAATGCAGAAGGAAAATCTTTTGGGTCACCTGTTGCAGCTGGGGGAACACTAAAAGCTGAACTTTGCTTAGCCTGAGATCCTCGCAGCGTGAAGGAGCCTTTGTCCTGACAAAAACTTCTAGTCTGAGGAGACACCAGCATCAGGGCCCCTGCACTGGACATGGCAATATCCGTGGCCAGCCCTGTTCTAACAGGGACCACATCAGTTACCGAAACCAACCACCCTGTGTTGCCATTACTCTTATTGCCTTGCAGACCTGCAAGGAGGGTGAGGGTACAGGGTCTCCTCAAAACCCACCTCTTTGCTCTTTGTCTTTGGTGTGACCTTCCAAAGCTGTGTCAAATACTTCATTGCCCCCACTGTGGGTCAGGCCATAGGCTGGGTGCCAGGTTCACCCAGAGGCCCCTCTCAGTCATGAGCTGAGCCCCAGGGCTGAAGGGAAGCAACTCTGACCCCACCTCAACCCACCCTTCCTCATGCTGCCAGGCACAGAGGCCTGTGGAGAGGACAGAGATGAGTCCGAGAAGCCAGTGCCAGCAGGAGATGCCCACACTGCAGCCAGGTCAGGATGGAGGCACAGGCCAGGGATCCTCAGCTCAGGGTGGGAAATCTCGCTGTTGGCCTGGCCCAGGCTGAATTGAACTTCCAGATTCCACTGGAGTACTAAAAAACCTAAATATTTATTTGTTTCATATTTACAAAGGTGGGAAGGAGACCAAGGGAGACCCCAAGAACACCCCTCACCTGGTTGACCAGGCCCTTTGCGCTGCAGAGGAGGCAGACACAGCTGGAAGGAACAGGATTTATGTTGCATACTTGAACTACAGCGAGTGTAAGACTGGTCCTATGTACAGGGCAGAAACACTGCAGGTAGAGTGTAGGGGGCAGCAGAGCGAGCACCAGAGTCCTGGCCAGACGGTGCCCTGCTTGCCACCTTCCCCACCTCTCCCAGAGGCATCTTTGTGGCCCTGCTGGAGTTCTCCCAGGGGAATGGGGCCTGCTCACATGATGCTCGCTGGGGTGAAGACAGGGGCCACGCACAAGGTGTCTGTGATCTCCCAGCCGCAGGACAGAGGCTTGCACACGCCCTCGGCATCCCCGTCCTGTTCTGCAGGCAGCAGCTGCTCTCGCAGTGCTTCCCTGTGGGTGAGAGATGGGCACCAGAGGCCACCAGCGTGGGACCCACAGGCTGGGACTCCTGATGACCCTGCACTGGAAGACCTGGCCCCATCAGGTATAGGGGTTGCACCTGGGCCCCAGAGCCCAGCCTCAGGCAGGGGAAGGCCTGATGACCCCTCTTCCCCAACCCTTCCAGTGCAAACCCCCAATAAGGAAAGGAACCCATGTTTACTGAGCACTTACTATGTGCCAAGCACTTTACTTACACTATCTAATTTTATCCTCCCTCCAAATCTATAAGGGCAGCATTATCATCCCCATTTTACTGATGAGGAGGAAGTTGAGACAGAAAGAGACCTTCCCAAGGTAGTAGAAGTAGGATTCCACCCAAATCTCTCCCACATTCTTTATACTCTAAGCTTGAAACTTGAAAAAAATCACCTTCCCCATTCAAAAAATCCCACAAACTCTTTCTCCTCCTACCCACCCATGTTGGTACACAGCTCCACCATCTGATCAGCCACCAGCTGGGAGTCTTGTCCTCACACCCAGATGATCCCTGCGGAGCCCAGCTCCTGAACTTCCTCACGGGTGCACACCTCTCTCCATTCCCGCTGCCACCACCATCTCTAGCCGGGAACACACAGCCTCCCTGATCTGCTCCTGCCTCCTGCATACATTTCTGGTCCGGGGCCATCTTTCCAAACAGCAAATCTCTGCTCTTGAGTTGCCAGCAGCTTCCCTCCACTCAGGCCCCATGCGATCTGGCCCCAGTGGCCCCTCCAAGCACGCCCATCCTCACCTCCTGGGTGCCACCCCAGCGCCGCCTTTCAGGCTTGCACGGGCCCCAGGCCTGTGCACGTAGTTGTGCCTCCGCCTGCATCATCACCCCTCACTAATTCCTCCTCAGTCTTCAGGTCCCAGCTTCAGCGGCTGAACGACCTCAGGGAAGACTTTGCTGAATCCCACAGCACAATGTACTTCTCCTTGATAACGGCAGGGTTCAATACCTGCTTCTGTGACATTCCATCAACTACAGTAGGGCAGGGAGTTACTGCCCCAGCGGTAATGCTGGCACAGAGTGAGCACTTACTCCGTGGAGAGGGCAGATACTCCTGCCCTCCACAGCCATCTCCCCAGCCCCAGAAGTGGGATGTGGGGCTCTTCAACTGCTGACCACCTGTGTGACCTCAACCAAGTGACCTGTTTGTGATAACACTGATCCCACAGAGTTTTGTGGGGTTAGAAGGAAATAATTACCAATCCTGACAGAATTGTTTAACAAACTCAGCTTTCCTCCCATCTCATTCAGCTTCTTGCCTCACTAGATCCCAGAGCTGGCCTGGTGAGGCAAGCAGGGCCGGCGTTAGGTTCATCTCCTAGGTGGGAAGACAGAAGCTGAGCAAACACACATCTTCCCGGGGCCACAGAGCAGACACTCGACTGGTCAGCTCCATGCGCACTCACCCTGAATCCACGTGGTCGCTACAGCAGTCTCTCTAAAATCCAAGTCAGACCACGCCACGCCCCTGCTTCAAGCCAGTCCGTGCTTCCCCCTCGCTGCTGAAAGCCCTCCATCAGTCTCCAAGGCCCTTCTCAGACCCAGCCCTGCCCCTTCCCCAGCCACAACCGCCTCACACAGTCTCAAGAAGGCAGAATGCTCGCTCCTTGTTCCCTCTCCCTGGAACCCCTTTCTGCTTCCTGCTGCCTAACTCCCTCTCATCTCCTAGGCTTTACTTCTGCAGGGAGGTGGATCTGGGCCCCACGGAGGAATCTAAGCTTCTACAACCTGCCTCTCCACCCGGCACAGAATTATCAGGAGTCCTGCCTGTTTCTCTGCGTCTCTAAGTGGCTCTGAGCTCCTCAAGACAAGTTCAGCCTCATTCATGGCCACAGCCCAATGCCGAGCACAGGCCTCTCTTGGACTCAGCAGCCAAGAGCTACTTTCAAGCTGGATGTCACAGAAGCAGGGTCTCAAATCTCAGGTTTTTCTCATTGCTTCCGTCCAGCCTGTTCCTTCTCCTCCCTGTACTCCATTTTCCAGCAGGGCCCCCTTACCAGGCCACCCGGGACATGGCATAGGTGATGCAGCAGGTCTGGGTCCCTCCAAAGAGGGAACCCATGCCCACGGTGTAGGCGCCCATGTTCTCAAAGACCAGCCAGTCCCCTACGTGCAGTTGCGGCAGCCACAGGCCCTCAGCTACGCAGTCACAGCCATCAAGCGCCGGGCCCCACAGGCTGCTGCTGTGTAGGGGCTGCTCCGTGGATGGTTTCTGCAAGAGAGAGGGGTGACCACATTCACTCTCCTGGGCATACTGTTCACGGCTTATCACTCCCGCCCTCCCAAGCTCCCGTGGCTCCCACAGCCAATAGGATAAGGACTGGATGGGCCTCTTAGCCTAGCATTTAAGGTCCTCCCACTTCTCTGCTGCTGTTGCCTCTTAGCCTCTGAAGCCACAGTGCCTCTTAAATCCAGGCTCTAACACTTGCTAGCTGTGTGGCCTTCGGGAAGATTCTTTGTCCTTCTGTGCCTCAGTTTGCTCATTTGTAAAATGGGAATGATAATGGTATCACCTCATAGGTTACTGGAGGGATATATCAGCATACATAAAGCATTTAGAACAGTGTCTGATGCATGGCAAGGACCAGCAAGATAGCAGTATCATTATTATTACTACCTCCTCTCTGCTTCGGTCTTTCCTGGCAAATCTGCCACTTTCCAGATCCCAGGTGTGTCCGAACCTCTGCAGCCTTTCCCTTTTCCTCAAATCTAGCTTGTCCCCTGGGCCCCACGCTGGGGCATCCTGTTTTGTGAAGGCCTCCCAGAAGCCCTCATTCCATACCAGGCCTGATCACAAGAACCAGAAGTACCCATGTGAGTGAGATCCAGCCTCCCTCGCGCCCTCGGTCTGGCAAGGAGCGCCTCTAACGGTCACAGAGTGGCCTGGCAGAGGTCACAGAGGGCCCCATAGGGTGAACATATTCCCATTTCATGGAAACTGAGGCTCTGAGAGGTTAAGTGACTTGCCCAAAGACACAACTACCAATTACATTAAATTTTCATATTTTTCTTAAATTCCAAATCCAGAAAAGAAACGTGGTACACAGACCATTTGCAGGTAAGTAGGATGCCAATGCAATTTGTCTCAGTGTGGGGGACCCTGCTGGGCAGGTCCCAGAGGAGGAGTCATGACTGAAAGATGGACTTGAGGGAATCCTGACCGTGCCCTTCAAGGCCCTCACTCCACTTTCCACTACACTCACTGTTCTAGTCATTCTGGTTGCTCTGGACTCCCCAAGCAAACCCTGCTTCCCTTCCTCAACCCCAGCCTTCCCCTTGCTATTCCCCAAGACCCCAAACCTGTCAATTCCCAATTTCCCTTTGGAGCAGCAGTCCTCAACATTTTTGGCACCAGGGACCAGTTTTGGTTTCATGGAAGACAATTTTTCCACTGTCGGTGAGGGGTGGGGGACGTGGCCAGGGAGGCGTGGGTAGGGGGAAGGAGGCAGAGCTCAGGCCTGGGACTGGGGTGGGAGGCAGGAGGCAGAGCTTAGGTGGGAATGCAAGCAGTGTCCACAGACGGGGAGGAGGGAGGTTGGGGACCCCTGCTTTAGATCTGAGTTAACACGGCCTCATGGAAGCCTTTCCTAAAACTTTATGCACCCCAAGCTTTGCCTCCATAGCATTAACCTTAATTTACAATTAAGGCATTTCTGAAATGCGTCTGCTCAGCCTGCAGACTACAGATTCCGTGAGCCCAGAGATCCTGACAGTCTCATTCCCCCCATCTTCATGCCTTGCAGTCTGGCATACAGTACAGGCTTTTTGAATAATACCTTTTAAATGAATGAATGGGAAATGCATGAGTAACAACAAAAAAAGACAAAGAGCAAGAAAAAGAAAAAGAAGACATGAATAGAAGCCATCCAAAGAGCCTAGAAGGAAGCAGTGGAGAAGACCTACAGAGGAAGAAGGAAAGGCATTTTGATACCTTAGCCAGCAGCAGGAATGGGTAAAATTGAGAAAGAAAAGCCATAGGTTCCATAAGCAAGTTTCATATATTTGACAAAAAATTAATAAGCCATTAATCTCATTAATTTAAAAAATGTACATCTTATTAACATCAAGAATGACACCCTAACGGGAGGGAGGTGGGGAGGGCTGGGGGGTGGGCTGGGATAGGAGTAAAAGGCAGAAAACTGTACTTGAACAACAATTAAAAAAAAAAAAAAAAAAGAATGACACCCTGCCCAGCACAGCTCAGTTGGTTCAGCATCATCCCACAAAGCTAAAAGGTCACTGGTTCGATTCCCAGTCAGGGCACATGCCTCGGTTTCAGGCACAGTCCCAGGTTGGGGCACGCAAGAGAGGCAACTGATCAATGTTTCTCTTCCTCTCTTTCTCCTTCCCTTCCCTCTCCCTCAAAATAAATTTTTAAAAAAGGATTAGTGTTATCCTATATTCATTCATTAATTCAACAATACTTATTGAGCAACTACTATGTGCCAGGCTCTGATATAGGAGCTGGGGATGCAGCAGTGAGCACAAAAAAAAGTTCCCATGCTCAGGAACCTCATATGCTAGAAAGGGAGACAAACATATAGCCTTGTTCATATAACTTAACATTCTTGTTTATAAGCTTTCTGTTAATAAGTAAAATTAATCTCAATTGCTCTGAATTATTTCCCTTAGCTCTAATCAGTAAAAAAATGTTAAGCTAGCTTTTAAAGATGGTATTGGGGACTGGGAAGAATGCTGTATAAATGTACCAACAAGAATCCTTGAAAAAAGAGATTTCAAAGGCTCTTCTACAGTAAAGTAAAAACAAAAATGAAACAACTTTGAATTATGTTAGAGTTCGTGGCATAAATCTTTTAAATAAGTGGGGAAAAGATTTTACAACTTTACAAGAAATAATGCAAAGCTACCCTCTTGCTATTTAAAGCCCTTTTTTTTTAATCTGCAAAACACAGGGTGGTGCAAAAGTAGGTTTACAGTTGCGAGTACATGAAAGGCAGAGTGTCCAGAAGCTTGAAAATCTCAGCTCCCTTTATGAGTCCAAAAACTGAACGGAAATGGACAAACACCTGTAAAAATACAAGACACCTAGTCTGCTACTGGGGACCCCTCTGTCAGAGAGGGCAGGGGGGTTCTAGTTTACAAAGCATGCCCACCACTACTTCACACTTCATCTGGAAGACTTTTGCAGTTCCCTTTTTACAGATGAGATAAGTCAGAGAGAAGAAAGAACCCATTCTAGGTTCTGGAGGGAGTTAGGAGCAGAACACCGAGTAGTCCCAGACAGGGGACCTGCTAGCTGCACCCCACTGGCTGCCAATATCCGAGTGGATCCACAGAAGAAACAAGGCCAAACATTTAAAATGGCCCATGGCCCTGATGTAAGTTCCCAACTTTTGAAGAATAAATTGATAATTCCTATACTACATAAAGCGTACAAAAATATTTAAAATGGAAAAAATGAAATGAACAAGGGCAGCATACAAAAAGGAAAGAAAATAGCAAGCAACTAGTAAGTCTGAAGTTTGCTTCTTCTCTAGAGCACCCTGTACGGAGGCAGCTTTGGGCAAGTTTCTTGCCTGGTTGGCTGATTTGTGTGATACCTCCAGGAACTTCTTAGCACTTAACAGCTAAATGCCCCAGGACCCTTTATCAGCTGAAATTCTTTGGCAGCCAAATAAATGCTGGTAGGTAGATCCAACTGAGAGATAACATTGTGGGATTTCCTTGCTTGTTCTAAAACAGTGCAAGAGAATTAGATGGACTTTTAAAAAATCTTGTATTTCATATGACTGAGGACTGGTTGATCTCAGGTCATTTCTGTCTCCAGTTACTGTTTTTTTTTTTTTTTGTTTTGTTTTGTTTTTTTTAATAAAATTCCTCAACAGAGTTCTCTCTACAAGCTTTTCTACTTTTTACAATTAAAGCACTCTGATCAGCACTTGTGACTCCACTGAAACTGCCCGGCAAGGCCAGCCACGATAGCCCGAGGGAGAGGTCCAATCCTCTTTCTACTTGACCGTGGGTACTGTTTGACAGGGCTGACTTTGCCTTCTGGAACCACTTTCTTAGCTTGTGCAGTGATGTCTTGCTTCTCAGTGTTTGCTGCTTCCTCCTCCTCTTTTCCCAAGGAGGTGTTCGTGGACTTCTCCACACTAATTCCCTCACTGAGAAGACCATCTACATTCTATGACTTTAAATACCATCTCTAATGAAGACACAGAGTTGTATCTCCAACTTATCTCTCCTAAACGCTAGAGTTCTCAAATTGCTTTTTTGATATTTTGATCTGGATATCTCAAAAACATCTCCTTCTCCAAAAAGAACAAAACCTATAGTCAAAATCTCACTTGTGAACATAGAGGCAAAAGTCCAAAATGAATCCCTGGCTAACCAAATCCACACTCGTATTCCTCACGTGGAAGGCAGGGACAATGTGAACAAGTCAATCACTGGCTTCATTATAACATGGAAAAGAAAGACCCACGATTCAAATGTAATTTTCTCTGTACATATCGACATGGCATTCATTGGCCTGTAGCATCTATTCTTGATTAAAACTACACGTAAAACAAAACAAAACCCCACAATGAAGAGTATTTAAAGTAAGGAGATAACGCTAACTTTATGGACGTGCACTAGAATGGCCTCATTTCAGAACCAGAGGCAATCTTAGTAATTAAAGTTCGACTCCCTCCTTTTCCAGATGAAGAAACAAGAGAAACAAGGCTCAGAGAGATCAAGTGACTTGCCTAATGTTATTCAGCTAGTATATGGCAGAGCCAGGACTCGAACCCATGTCTTCTGACTCCAAGTCTGAGGTTTTCTGTCATCATTCCTATTTTACGTATCATGAGACATTCTGGCAATTGCAATTAGGGGGAAAAGAAACAAGGTATAATATGTAGAAAATGAAGAAATACAATATCACACTGCAGAACACATGTTCTGCCCCTCAGGAAGGTTGGGAGGGGAGAGGTGTGGTTGTCAGAGGAAACCGATGCATGCCCACTCGTGTGCTAGGGTCTCAGCTCAAAACATGGGCAACGTTTCCACTCACAACAGTGATGAAAGCACTAAGTTATCAAATCCTTGGATGTACTTGGGCCACAATACTTATTCAAAGGATATAATAAAACATTAATGGGAGAAATAAAATATAAGACCTCTACCTCTCCTAGCTCGAAAAACTTAGTAAAATAAAAAGGAGAATTCTTTCCAAGTTAATAAATAGATGAAATAAACTACTACTAATTAAAATCCCCAAGATATTTTTCTAAATGTTAGGAAAAGTGTGATAAAAAAAAAATGGGACTATCAAAGAATATTAAGGACTTCCAGCCAAGATGGAGGTGTAGGTGGACATACTGTGCCTCCTCTCACAACCAAAATTAAGAACAAAAATTTAGAAACAAAAGAAACATCCAGAACAGATAGAAAAATGGAATTGTGCGGAAGTTCGACAACGATTCACCTAGACCAGCAAGAGGGGCAGAGTTGGCAGCCAGTGGAGAGGGATCACAGCAGGAAAAAGCAGTGGCTAGTGGTCCTGGATGGGCAGGTGGCGGTTGGCACACCCCAGGAGCACAGGCGGCAGTTACCGGGTGCGGGGAGGTAATGAGCAGACCAAGCAAGGCGCACAAGGCGGCTGACCATGGTCACGCATTTGCGTGCAGATAAACCAGGCGAAAATGGGCAGCGAGACAGACTGCGCAACTCAGGGCCCCAGAGCTGGGAAATAAAGCCTAAAAGCACCGATTGAAAACACTTGTGCAGAGGGGCGAGGGGAGGGAATTTCAGGAGAAAAGGGGAAGGGTTTAGAGCAACAAGTACAAAGGACGCATAGACAAAAACTAGGGGGTTGGAAATGGGAGGGAGGTGGGGAGGGCTGGGGAGGTGGGCTGGGATGGCAGTAAAAGACAGAAAACTGTACAAGAACAACAATTAAAATAAAAATTTTTTTTAAATATTTTATTTCTTTATTTTTAGAGAGAGGGGAAGGGAGGGAGAAAGAGAGGGAGAGAAACATCAACATGTGGTTGCCTCTCACATGGCCCCCACTGAGGACCCGGCCTGCAACCCAGGCATGTGCCCTGACTGGGGATCGAACCGTGACCCTTAGGTTCACAGCCCGCACTCAATCCACTGAGCCACACCAGCCAGGGCTAAAATAAAATTTTTTTAAAAAAGAAAACACTTGTAGGGGTTGAAGTGTCAGGAGAGACTCCACACCTCACAAGAGAGTTTGTTGGAGACACCCACAGGGTCCTAGAACGTACACAAGCCCACCCACACGAAAATCAGCACCAGAAGGGCCCAATTTGCTTGGGGAAAGTGGCGGAAGGGACTGGAATCTGAGAGAGCGTGGAGCAAGTGCCATTGTTCCCTCTCGGACCCAGCCCCCACATACAACGTCACAACCCAGCGGACTGGGCTGCCCCACACAGGGGAATACCTAAGACTCTGCCCCTCATATAACAGCCGAGATCAGACCAAACAAAAACAAAAACAAAAACAAAAAACAAAAATGGCTCAAACGGCAGAACAGATCAAAGCCCCAGAGCCAATTCATCTAAGCAATGAAGAGATAGCCAACCTATCAGATGCACAGTTCAAAGCACTGGTGATCAGGATGCTCACAGAATTGGCTGATTTTGGTCACAAATTAGATGAACAAATGAAGGCTATAATAAATGAAATGAAGGAAAATGCACAGGGAACCAACAGTGATGGGAGGAAAACTGGAACTCAAATCAATGAAGTGGACCAGAAGGAAGAAACAAACATCCAATCAGAAAAGAATGAAAAAACAAGGAATCAAAAAAATGAGAAGAGGCTTAGGAACCTCCAGGACATCTTTAAATGTTCCAACATCCAAATTATAGGGTACCAGAAGGGGAAGAGGAAGAGTAACAAGTGCAAAACTTATTTGAACAAATAATAAAGGAGAATTTCCCCAATCTGGCAAAGGAAATGGACTTCCAGGAAGTCCAGGAAGCTCAGAGAGTCCCAAAGAAGTTGGACCCAAGGAGGAACACACCAAGGCACATCAGAATTCCATTAGCCAAGATTCAAATGAAGGAGAGAATTCTAGAAGCAGCAAGGGATAAGGGGACAGTCACCTGCAAAGGAATTCCCATCAGACTGTCAGCTGATTTCTCCAAAGAGACCTTACAGGCAGGAAGGGGCTGGAAAGAAGTATTCCAAGTCATGAAAGGCAAGGACCTACATCCAAGATTGCTCTATCCAGTGAAGCTGTCATTTAGAATGGAAGGGAAGATAAAGTGCTTCTCAGATAAGGTCAAGTTCAAGGAGTTCATCATCACCAAGCCCTTATTATATGAAATGTTAAAGGGACTTATCTAAGAAAAAGAAGATAAAAAATATGACAGTGAAAAGACAGCAAACTCACAGCTATTAAGAACCACACCTAAAACAAAAGCAAACTAAGCAAACAGCTAGAACAGGAACAGAAACACAGAAATGGAGATCACATGGAGGGTTAGCAACAGGGGAGTGGGAGGAGGAGAGAGGGGGAAAAGGTACGGAGAATAAGTAGCATAGACGGTGGGTAGAAAATAGACAGGGGGAGGGCAAGAATAGTGTGGGGAATGTAGAAGCTAAAGAACTTATGACACATGGACATGAACTAAAAGGGGGGAATGTGGGTGGGAGGGGGTGTGCAGGGTGGAGGGGAATGATGGGGAAAATGGGACAACTGTAATAGCATAATCAATAAAATATATATATAAAAAAGAATATTAATAAGAAATGATAACAGATTCAAGTTTTTGTTAAATATTTAATCCATACAAAAGAACATTTGTATCATGGGTAAGATATAGGAAATAACAATAAAATGAATATCAATGTACTCACCACCCAGCTAAAGAAATACAAAATTTCCAGCATCTCTGAAACCCCCATGGGGCCCACCAGGTGACATGCCCCTTCCCTGACCCCTCCTGACATGGTCAGTATCCTGAATTTTGTTTTCATCGTTCTCTTGCTTTACTTTGTTTTCCAAGAGTATAGCCAACCTTGAACAATACAGTGTAACTATATAATGAGGGCCCATCCAGTTCGGGTGCCTGGAGGAGGGCGAGGGGCTCCCCCTTACCTGCCCTCAGATGAGGGGTGGGAAATGCTACAAAGAGGAGAGAATGTTTGACAGGGCCTTGAAAAACCAGACAGACCAGGGAGGAAAGGAAAAAACACACACACGTTGAAACCTCACAATGGTCTAGGTGCTGGTGAGGCACGTAAGTGTCGGACGAGGGACCACACAAACCAAGTCCTGGGGATGTGAAACTACAAGGGTGTGTCTGACTTCCTTTCCCCTCAGAGACGCCCACTGGTGATGCGGGAGACCCTGGCCTGGATCCGCAGGCAAGGAAGAGGGTTCGTCAATTCCTGTTCCCTATTAACATGGGAAAACCCCTTAAAGAGGAACTGTTTCCTTTACTTCTAGGAATTTCCCTCAGAGCAATGATCAGAGATGGGTGTCAAGACACACTCACAGTGCTCACAAACAGGAAACTAATGGCCAGCCGCCACAGTTGGATCAGTTAACCTATTCCGCAGTCATCAGAAGCAGGCTGTCAGAGGTCAGTTAAGGGCGTGGAAAGAACCACACCCATACTAAGTGAGGAAGAGCAGGTTAAAACAATGTGACCCCAACCTTGGGCGGGGGGAGCAAAACACACTTTTTAAAAGACTGAAAAGGAAATCTAATGTTCAAAAATTCTGTATGGAGTGGGATTATGGGTGACAACCTTTGTCCTTATTGCCTATTTTCTACAATGAATATGCTTTACTCTTTGAAAATTAGATAGCAGCCCTGGATGATGTGGCTCGGTTGGTTGGAGCATTATTCCAGTAACCAAGAGGTCTCGGGTTCAATTTCCAGTTGGGGCACAGGCCTAGGTTGTGGGTTTGGTCCCCATTGGCCGGGGGGGCGGGGGGCCGGGTATAAGAGGCAACCTATCGATGCTTCTCTCTCACATCAATGTTTCACTCCTTCTTTCTCGCCCTCCCTTCCTCTCTCTGTAAAATCAATATGCATGTCCTTGGGTAAGGATTAACAATAAATATATATATACACACACACACATATGTATAAATTAGATTACAGCACATTAAAAAATGTTATTTAAACACACCCACATGATGGAGAACAGGCCCCAGTGGCTCACCTTCAGCAGGGTGGGGGTGGGGCAGGTGTTCTCAAACAGCACCGAGTTGAAGAGCCCATAGATGCCCTCATCCAGGTGGTATGCCATGGTCTTGGGGACAGAACCGGTCTCATCTGCAGGGAGGGAGGGGCCCGTGGCAGGGCAAGCAGCAAGATAAAGGGGTGGGAGTGGGGACCTGGTGCAACAGTGGGCTCCACGGCAACAACGGGCTGCTGAAGTGAAAGGGCTGCCTCTGCCTCAGCTAGGGGCCAGCGCCTGCGCCCTCCTGTGACACGAGGGTCACTGCCTCCTTGGAAACACTCATGCCTGTAGCTGAGCAACCCTGCCCAAGACACACGCCTCTCCTGCAGCTGAGCCTCTTGAGGCCCCAGAAAGGCAGAAGAGCAGTCCACCCAAACTCAGGCCCCCAAGAGGTTAAGCGTTGTGCTCAGAGGCACCACACTGGGGCAGACCATGAACGAGAAGCAGGTCTACTGCTGGGACCAGAGAGGACAATTCCCCAGATCTATAAAGGAGGCCAGTAGAACGCCACTCCCACATTCCCACAGACATTCTACCTTAAGCCCACCACCCCTCCACACGGATTCTCTTGTGGGACTGCCGAGAGGACTGATCTAGCCGGAAGGGCAGGGAAGAGTGACGATGTTAGCAGTGTGGGCAGAAACACCTAAGTCAGACCAGCCTGAACTTGAATCCTAGCATTGCCCCTCATCAGCTGTGTGACTTTGGGTGAGTGACGCAACCTCTCCATGCCTACATCTGTCATCTGTAAAGTGGGCTTAGACAAACAGACATTGTCATTGATTATTTTCATTATGTCATGAGACGCAGTAGGGTGAGCAAGAGGCGGTACGGAGGAGAGGAGGCAAACATGGGATCAAATGCAGGCTTTGCCTCCTACTAGCTATTAAGCACTTGTATTTGCTTAGGTTCTGTTTCCTCATTCATATAATACAGTTAATAAAGTATCTATTCTACCTAAGGTTGTCTTTATTTAATCTTCATAAAATATGAGCATGCATAGGAAAAAAAAGATGTTAAATAAGTGTCTTGGGGGAGAGGCAACTTGATTGTAAGTTTCTGTAAAGCAAGGACATGGGCTCTAGATTCCCCACTCCCTAAAGCCAGACCCTGCTCAGCCAGCCAGTCTCTCCTTCAGGGAAGAATAGGGCTCTGCTGCCCACCTGGTACCTACCCTCCCTGCCAGGCTGCTGCAGAAGAACCTCCTTCTTGGCGATGATGCTGACTGCCAAGGTGAAGGCCGAGCTCACGTAGTAGCGACCCAGCTGGGACAGGATGTCCACACCACAGCCCTCCGGGAAGTACAGGTCCAAGGCTGAGTTGATCACAGAAGCGATCTGGTGGCAGGAGGTCAGGGGGTGGACAATCACATGTTTGAAGTGTGGGGTCTAAGTTGAAGACTTGCTACAGCTCCAAGTCTATTTTTGAGTTTCTTCGATTTCAGAAAGAAGCACTTGCCAGCCAGGCGCTAAGGCCCCAGCTGGTAACCAGGGACAGCTGGCCAAGAAGGTGGGTAGGAGGCAGAGTGGGGTCAGGCCCCTCATCCTGTGTACCACACCCTTCTCAATACCCCCCAGTGAGAAGAGGCACTCTCAAAATAACACTTGGTACTCAGATTCCAGAAGCCCTGGTGTGGATTTTCTTTCATAAAAAACTAATCTGTTAAATGATATATTTTTTACAGAAAACACCAACAAGAAAAAAAGATCAAAATCACCCCTAATTTCAGCATGGATGGACTTAGAGGGTATTATCCTAAGTGAAATAAATCAGAGAAAGACAAATGCCATATGGTTTCACTTAGATGTGGAATCTAAAGAACAAAATAAATGAATGAACAAAGTTGAACAGACTCATAAACACAGAAAACAGACGGATGGTTGCCAGAGGGAAGGGGTTGGGGAACTGGGGAAAGTGGGGAAGGGATTAAGAAGGACAGATCGGTAGTTACAAACTAGTCATAGGGATGTAAAGTACAGCATAGGGAATATGGTCAATAATATTGTAATAACATATTATAAAGTATAATCAGATACTTTATACTATTCTGAAACTAATACAAAATAATATTGAATGTGAACTGTAATAGAAAAAAAAAACTTTAAAGTTTTTTTCAAAAAAAGAATCACTCCTTCCCTAGCTGGTGTGGCTCAGTTGGCTGGAGCATTGTCCTATAAACCCGAAGGTTGAGTACAGGTTCAATTCCCAGTTGGGGGCACGTGCCTAGGTTGTGGGTTTGGTCCCATGCAGAGCATGTGTGAAAGGCAACTGATTGATGTTTCTCTCCCTCCCTTCCCCTCTCTCTAAAATCAATAAGCACACCCTTGGGTCAGAAGAAAAAAAAAATCACTCCTAATTCTATTATCCAGATAAACCTAATCATTGTTAACTTTTTGGAGTAGCTCCTTTAATTCTTTTTTTATGCAAACACTATTTTTTATGATAAACAAGCTAGGGCTATACACATATATTTTTTATAACCTGTTTTACTCAAGAGACTGAATGGCCTTTACGTGTAACTAAAGGTCTTCATAAGAATGTTTCATAATTTAACCAATCCTGAGAGTTAGATGGACCAAGGAAGTGCACTGGAATTCTGTGATGTACAAGGCTGCAGTGCTCATCTGTGAGGCTAATTCTTTGTATCTATAGTGAGTTATTTTCTCAGGCACAGGTTTTTGACGTTGATATTCTGAGATGAAGCTTTTACTACTAAGGAGAAGCGCCCCCTAGTGGTTGGAGTGGAGATTGAGATGACGCATTTTTCTGGATTTCATTTGATAGATGGGGGAGGTGGACAGATTTGCTTTCTTTTTCCTGCCTTCCCATTGATTTCTCATCAGCCCAGACCTTCAGAGCTTTATGACTTTATGCAAATATGGCCTGGCTGAGTCTCAAATATGTGCGTGAGCTGAAGTCAGGCAGAGCTGCGTGTGCAGCCAGCTCTACCATGGACTCAGTAAGTGACAACATCTACGAGCCTCGTTTGCTCAGCGGTAACACAAGGTTAATAATAAGATCCAGGTAAGGCACCAAGCACAGCACTTAGCACATAGGACTCGCGCAGAGTGGCTTCCTATCTTCATTATAACCCTCTCTGCCCCACCCCCACCCCCACCCCCACAGAGTTCAACACCATACTTCCAGCCCCAGGGTTACCTCTTCGAATCTCACTTTGGCCCCCTCCACTCCAGGAAAGCCGCCACCAAGGTCCAGGATATGCATCCTGTGGCCCAGCTGGGCACCCATTTCAAACACAACTCGGGCATCTGCGATGGACTGAGCATAGGCCTGAGGGTCAGGACAGCCACTGCCGACATGAAAGCTGGGAAAGGAGGAAAACCCTCGGCTTACAAGCAGGGCTGCAGGTGCCACCACCTCAGCCCCAGCCAGGACAGGCGCATTGGACTCAGTGCCCATTTGGCAGATGTGATGACTGAGGGCCTAAGAGGTTAAATGGGTTGCTGTGGGCATGTGGCAAGTGAGGAGTGGGCATTCTGCCGCTAAGGTGGGGCCTTCTGGGATGAGGGCCAGGACCCCAGAGCCAGCCAGATCTGGATGGGGTCCCTCCATCAGTGGTGTGGCCTGCCTGGGCTTTGGTTTCCCCATCTGTAAAGTGGGGAGAAGACCCCATAGGGCTGTGAGATAATATATATGGAACATTTAGCACAGGGCCTGGAATGTCCTAAGTACAGATAAGTGAAAGTTATGTTGTTAGGTCATTGCCACTACTTATTCCACTACTTATTGCAAGGAGAGAAGCAGAGCAAAGGTGTAGCCTACAGGCTGGTAAAACTCCTGCAAAGCCAGGTCCCTCCTGGGATCTCCTGGGACACCTGGGGACTGTGGGGTTGGGGCAGCAGGACTCACCAAACCTTCTTTCCAGAGAGAGGAAGCTCTCACATGGCAGAACTCCACGTCCAGGGACAGGCCCTCCCTGGAGGACCTTAGGGAGGCCTCATACCTAGTTGATCAACTCCCGGGAAAGAGGCAGTGGGCCTGGTGTGGGTGGAGAAGGTGGGGCTTCCAGACACTCACCTCACACCCACCACCTCCACATGGCTCTTCTTAGCATTTTGAAGCAGGTGTCTGCAGGATTTTAGCAATGCTCCAAACTTGAGGCTGAGGTGGCTCAAGGAGTGGGAGTCATTGGTGGCGATGCACAGAACCATCCTGGGGAAACACACAGTGTACCTCCGCCAGGTAGACCCTGCTTCCCCCACCCCAATCCCTTCTCTGAGTCAAGGGATGTGAAGCCCAGCAGCTCAGAGCCACCCAACCCCAAGTGCACCCAGGCCCCTTTCTCTCCCTACATAGCCCACCAGCCTCCGAGTACTGTCCAATCCAGTCCCTAAATCCTGGGCACTTCTTGCAGTCCCTGCCCTGGTCAGACCTTACTGGCTCTCCCCCGCAGCTCCACTGCCTCTAAATCAGCCACTACACTAGCCAGGCTTTCCCATCTTTCTTTGTAAGAGGGAAACTATTCTATTTTTCAAACACAGTCTTATCGAGAACCCCAAGATCATGTGTAACAGACAAAATGGAAGCTGCTGTGGGTGAAGCAGACTGGCCCACTCCCTGCCTCCTCTCTGCCCCCAGGTCCCTCCCTGGAATCCCCAGGGTGCCAAGTGACCATGTGAGAGCCTCAGCCTGAGCAAAACGCCCGGCCCTGACCCCTTGCAAGGCCCATTTGCCTCAGGTCCCTGCCCCGTGACCAGCATCATTCACTGTCCCCCTCACCCCTCACCCATGCTGTCTTCCAGTCTCCCCAGATTTCTGCTTATCCTACAAACGCCCCATGCTATTTCGACCTCCATGCATTTGCTGATGCAGCTCTCTCTGACACAATGTTTGTGCCCCTCCCCCAAAACAGGGTTCACTACTCAAAGCCCACCTCCAACACAAGCTCTTTCATGAAGCTTTCCCAACCACTCCCTCCAGTTCTCTCAGCCATGCCTTTGCCAGAGTCAGGCCCTGGCATCCTGGGTCCAGTCCAAGGGTGTTTGCCCCAACCTCCTGTGACCCTGGCTGGGTCCAGGGCAAGGTTCCTGGCTCCAGCTCCACTCCTCCCACCCTCTCCACCTCTCCACATGAGTGGCACTCAGCTTACTTGGCACTGGGGTGGCTCTTCACCACCTTTGCCAGCTCCATCTCATTGTCAAAGCTCAGCAGCTGGACCCCGTGCTTGGCAGCATACTTGATCTGTGCAACGTGCTTACAGGGATGGGCGTAGATGATCTTACTGGCAGGGACGCCAATACGCTGGACCAGCTCCATCTCTGTCTGTGGGGTCCCAAAGGTGGAGGTGAGGAGGCAGCAGGGCCTGCTGGGCCCGCAGAAGCCAAAGAAACACAGATGAGAGGCAAAGTCATAGCTATGCACGCAGAGGTCCATAAGAAGTGGGCCTCACTGTTAAACAACAGACAGACATGCGAAAGTCAGGGTCATGCTGCTTCACCATTTGCGGCCGGGCAGGGCTGCCACACCCAGCTGTGCAGGGAAGGCACTGCGCAGGCCTGAGGCGTCCATTCACGGAGGCCATGTGGCAGGTTTGTGTACTTAGTGCAGCCTCCTGACAATAAAGCACCTCCTTCTCACAAAATCGGTATATTTATTACAACAATTGAGTGTCTCAAGGAAGGGGTACATTTTCTTTTTAAAAAAATTTTTTTTGAATGGCTTTAGAGAGAAAGACATTGATTTATTGTTCCACTTACTTAGTCATTCATGTGATTGATTCTGCTGTGTGCCCTGACCAGGGATCTAACCTGCACCCTTGACGGATAGGGATGATACTATAACCTACTGAGCTACCCAGCCAGAGAGGGGTGAATTTTCTAATTCATGCGAAGGAATTATAAGGACTCATGGTGGCCCTAACTACAGACTTCTGATACATTTTCCTGGCAGATGTAAATGCTTAGAGGATATTAGCTGATGTATTAGGTCACAAGGCCAGGAATCTTTTTGATGCAGGCCTGCTGCCTACATGGTGCTGTGCTGGTGACTCCCACAAGCTCCGCCCCCAGGGGGCCCGCCTCTCCCTAGCGTTTACAGAACACTGCTCCACCTGATAGCTGCGTGACAACACAGGCAATGGTGATTACAATGACAGCAACCATGGTCATGGAGCACCTTCCACAAGCAGGCACCCGGTGAGACATTTCCTCCATCAGGTGTCAGCAAACTTTTTCCACATAGGGCCAGAGAGTAAATAGTTGAGGCTTTGTAGGCCACACAGTTTCTGTCACAACTACCCCACTGCCACTGTAGCACCCAACTAGCCACAGACAATGTATAAGTGAATGAGCTAGACGGGGATCCAACAAAACTTTACAAAATCAGCAACAGGCTGGATTTGGCTCGCCATCCAGTTTGCCAGCCCTTACTGTGCATTAACTCTTTTATGTACTCCTTACGATAACCCCACCCGGTGGGTATGTGCTCCGTTCCACAGAGCAGGCAGCTGAGGCTCAGAGAGGCCGTGCAGCACGTAGGCGGCAGAACCCACTTTCAAACTCGGGCCTGACTCTCTGTGACTCAGGGCAGGAAGTCAGTTTAGAAACAGGAGGGGAGGCACAGGGCCATTTCCAGCCATCCTGAGTTTGTAATAAGACTCTAATTTTAATTTAGTAATTTTCAGCACAAGGTATTTATGCGCATTATCTCAGGTGACGCCTACAACTGTCCTGTGAAATATTTATTGGCCACGTTTTACAGAGGACAGAGAGGTCCCCCTGCCTGTGGCGCCACAGCCAGGAAGTTAGTGGGGCAGGACACAGAGGTCCAGCTGCAGAGCTGGAGTAGCTGCCCTGAGTCTGGGTGGATGTGAAGCTGTTCCACGCCCTGCTACCCCCCCGCCCCCCGTGAGGCAAGAGGAAGTGCTAGCACCTTGGGGGCCTGAGGGTTAGCTTTGCTTATAAATATTTAAATAATAATCATTGTAATCATCGAGAAATGCAAGTCAAAACCACAATGAGATTGCACACCTATCAGAATGACTATCATCGGAAAGAAATACCAGGTACTGGCAATGAATGATGAGGCAAAAAGGGAACACTCATGCACTGTTGGTGGGAATGTAAATTGGTGCAGCCGCTATGGAAAACAGTACGGAGATTTCCCAACAAAATTAAAAATAGTACTGCCATATGACCCAGGAGGCCCACTTCTGGGTGTTTATCAGAACAAATCAAAAACCCTAATTCAAAAAGATATATGTACCCCTGTGTTCACTGCAGCATTATTTGCAATTGCCAAAACACGGAAGCAACCTAGTGGTCCACTGGTAGATGAGTAGATGGAAAAGAGGTGGCATACAGATACAATGGAATACTACTCGGCCATCAAAATGAATGAAACCTTGCCATTTGTGACACAATGGATGGACCTAGAGCATTTTACGCTAAATAAAATGATTCTGACAGCGAAAGACGAATATCATATGATTTCACTTCTATATGGAATCTAAAAAACAAAATAAATAAACACAACAAAATACAAACAGCTTCACAGATATAAAGAACAAACTGATAGTTACCAGAGAGAAAGGGAGTGGGGGAGGGCAAAAAATAAAAGGCGCAGGGGAATAAGAGATAAAATTTCCAGTTACATAGTACATTAGTGTGGGAATGTAGTGTACAGCACAGAGAATACAGTCAATAACACCGCAGCTCTCTGGGCTGACTGATGTGTGGTGGCAATCACTCAGTGACGCGCACCAATGTCTAATCACAGTGCGGTAGACCTGAACTAGCATGGAATTTCCATCCTGCCAGTGATGGAAATGGTTTCAAGGGTTTCAGGAAGGGAAATGACATGCTCAGGTCTGAATTTTAAGTGCCAGTCTAAATGCATATCAGTGTGGCCTTGACTGGCGTGGCTCAGTCGGTTGGGCGTCATCCTGCAAAGCAAAATGTCATTGGTTCGACTCCCGATCAGGGCACATGCCTGGGTTGCTGGTTCAGTCCCTGGTCAGGGCATGCGCAAGAGGCAGCTGATTAATGTTTCTCTCTCACATCAATGTTTCTCTCCTTCTCTTTTTCCCTCCCTTTCCCTCTCTCTGAAAATAAATAAATAAATAAAATTTAAAAATAATCTCAAATGCATATCACTCTGGCTACCCAGAAAGGCCCGAGGGGATTGTGGGGAGACTGTCAGTCACCACGGCAGAGATAACAGAGTCTGCACTAGGAAGGCAGGGCTGGCAAGCCTGGTAAGGCTTGGATTACCTGTGGGGATGCAGGGCGAGGATGTCTGAGGGGGACTCCACAGTCCCCCTGTGGAGTGCATAGCAGACCAAGGGACGCTTCTTGAAGGAAGGATCGTGAGTATATTTGAAAACACTGGATGCCAGGCATCCTGTTACATTATCAAGCCAGCAGCTGGTTATATAGGTCTGGGTCGTAGAATCAAAACATGGCGGGGTGGCGGCATATCAATAGCATTTAAAGCCATGGGAAGAGATGAAATTCCCTAAGTAGAGGGGGTGTTCACAAGAGAAGGGAGCCTGAGCCAGAATCCAGAGGAACCCTGCCATCGAGAGAGCAGTAGATGATGAGGAAAAGCTGGCACCCAGGACCTGCAGAGAGATGAAAGGAGAGGGAATGCCTCCAGAAGAGGCAGAACAGTACAGAGATGCTAATGCCATCTCTGTCCAAGCAAAGCCTGTCCTACAACTCGAGTCTGTGTGGAAGGTGGTGTCTCCACTATCGGAGGCACCAGTGAGGGTGGGGCAGGGCCAGAGCAGCATTCGCTTTCATCTGACACACTTCAGAGGTCTTTAAAAGCAGGAGCATCTGTTATTGTTGAGTGCGTTTTTAAGAGACTACGTTGTTAATGGGGGAGTTGCTACTCAGCAGGCATCAGCTCTCAGTTCTATAAGATGAGTAAGTTCTAGAGATCTGTGTGACATTGTGCCTACAGTTAGCCACACTGGACTTAAAAAAAAAAAAAAAAAAAAAAAAAAAAGCCCCTGCATTGAATATTGTTGAGAGGCCAAACAATAGGAGTATAGAGGAGTGTCCCCAACAAGGTCGAAATGCGCCAACACAGACAGCTCTCCAACACCTGCCGAGTGGCAGGCTATTGCCGAACAGTGTATGTCACGTGACCACCTTTTCTGTTTTATCACAAAATCACAAGATCTCGTGTATGTTTTCTATAAGTCATATTTGCAAGTATTTTTAAATACAAATATACCCACTAAACTCAAATTCATAGTGGCAGTCATCTCCTGAGACATAAAGCTGATGTCCTACGTGTATGTGTGAATGAATAAACACATATATTATCTGAATGATTCAAAATGAAGGCTTAAAATAAAGTGTTCACTGGACCCGGGAGGTCACTGGGGACGTCGGTAAGAGGAGGCAGCCTGGAGCAGCAAGAGTGGGGGCCAGGGAGCAGTGCTGTAAGGAGTGGGTGCTAAGGGAGAGTGACAAGCGAGTGCAGACACTCAAGTGCAGACAACTTGTTTTGGCTGTGAAGAAAGAGCAAGGGATCAGGGTGGGGGACGATGGGGTGTTCGGGAAAGGCTTTTTGAAGATGGAAGCATGCTAAGAGAGACAGCAGGAGAGGGCAAGCGATGGGGTCAGGGGAGATGACATGAGGTCTTTGGGAAGGTGGGTACACCAGAGCTCCCTGTAGGGTGTGGTCTGTGCCCTTGACCCCCAGGCCTTCTAACACAAATCGGTACACCCAGCCCCCGATCACTGCCAAGCCTCAGTCACTGTGCTAAGCACAACCACCAGCTATGGCTGACCAGAAGAGGGCAGCCTTGGACTTCCAAGAAAACCTGGGTGTCTTGTAGCCACCTCTTAGCAAATGCACCAAAAGGTCTGCATGACCCCTCCCACCAGGCGGGGTACTTGGCCTCTGCCAGGCCTCCTGGTTAGCATCTGTTACCAGCCTCATCCCAGCTCAGCCATCCCCTCTCTGGGATCCTGGAAGAGACAGCCGCTCCAGCATCAGAGCCCATTGCCACACACCAGCAGCCACTTTCCAGTGAGTCACTCAGCCTCTGCTGCTTTCTTTATACATCAAATGTGTCCTCAGAGGACTGTTGTCAGAGCCATGGTAATAGTAATTACCTCACAGGGTTGTTTCAAGAATAAGATGAGATCACGTACAGAAAATGCTCGGCAAAGCCCCCGGAATGACAGAAGCACTCAGCAAATGGTAGATGCTTTTAAAGCCCCCACTGACTTCAAGGCCTTTTTAAGCCCAACACACACTTTGCAGGCAGCCCCTGAGGCTGGGGGGCCAAGGGCCACTCCCTCTGGGTTTCCAGAAGCAGATGACTCGAGTCAGTGGGGTTCAGTCCTGTTCTTCACCCCTAGACCAAGGGATCTTGGAACAGGTCCCCTTCCTCTTTGCCCAGAGCAGAGGCCCGGTGTGTGCAGGGGAGAGTCCGGGCTCTGCTACTGGTTGGCCCCCAGTGTGCTCAGCTGTAAAATGGCAATCTCTCTCCCCACGCCCCTCACAGGGCTTTGTGTGACACATGCACAACTGGGTGTGCAAAGCAAGAGCTAACGTAATGGGGCTTCGCGGGTGATGAGAGAGAAAGAGACTCATCTACCAGCAGCAGGATTTCTATTTCTCTGATAAAAGCTAAGCTGCTCCTTCCGATGGTCCCACCCTGGTGCACACCTGTCTCCCACTGGAACCCCACCAGCGCTATCGTCCTGGCCAGGAAAGCTCTTCTCCTTTTCCCCCAGGACCCCCTTCTAAAGCTTTCCTCACAATACCCAGTCACATTGCTGCCTTTAAGGGGTTTAAAGAAGGTTTTTTAAAGGGTTTAAAAAGGATTCCCCTCAAAATAATCATTACTAGCCATTACAAAAAACAGCAGTAATGACAATATCACAAACCAGTGCCCACCAGGCACCTCGGGGCCTTTGCACGTGCTGTTCCCTCTGCCTAGAATGCCCTTCCCCTTGTTATCCACCTGGCGTGATCCTTTGCTTCCTTCAGGTCTGTATTCAAATTTCAGCAAAGCCTTCCTTAACCAAACTATCTAAAAGTGCTATCTTCTCTCCAAACTTTCCCTACTTCCCTTTCCCACTTTAACTTTCTCCATCTAAAATACTATACACTTCCTTTTAAAAAATGTTTATTGATTAGAGAGAGAGGGAGAGAAACAAAAACATCGACGTGAGAGAGAAACATTTGGTCAGTCACCTTCTGTGCTCCCTGACTGGACCGAACCTACAACCTAGGCATATGCCTTAACCAGGAATAACCTGCAACCTCCACAACTTTCTGGTGCACAGGATGATGCTCCAACCAACTGGGCCACACCAGCCAAGGCAATGCTATGCATTTTCATTGTTTAACTTATTTGAGAAAGGAAGCTCCGTGAAGAAAGGGTTTTTTTGCTGTTTCATGCACTTGCTGAGTCCCCACCTAGAGTAGTACTTGGCACCACAGGAGCTTCTCAATAAATGCCTGCTGAATAAATAAATATATCCAAAGCTGGACTCTGAGGAAGCTTTATAGCCAAAAAGGCTTTTCTCAACTAAGAACAGAATTACAATAGATAAGCTAATGTGGTCATGAAAATATAGGGGAGCTAAGCTTTCAACTCAAGGACAGCAGAGTCTGTCTCATTCTGTGGCCAGCCCTGCCTGTCGCAGTGACCAGCACATTGTAGGAGCTCAGTGAATAAAGAGTGAGAGTAAATAAGTAAAGTAAATCCAAACTGAGTGGGAGAGAATTAAGACAACGGTGTTAATAAAATTATATAGGTGATAGAATTGGCAACGAATAACAAAACCCTAAAAAGATTGGTTAAGAAAATGTAGTCACCTATTATTAAGATTATAAAAGGAAACAAAGCCAACAGTAAGAGGGCGTTTTTGTTTTGTTTTAGTTAAAAGCTCTATGTATAGAGCCACGTATAGTTCTACACCCAGAAGTTTGAAAGCCTCTATTTAAAAAGATGATCCAATAATAAAAATAAAAAGACGACCCCGCTACCCCAGGGACGCACATGGTTCTGATTTGCAACTTCAAGGCTGGCAAATGCCATGCTTGTTTCTCCCTCCCTCATCCCTTAAAGCCCCTTCCAGGTGAGTGGCCCTTCCAGAGGGCAGAGACCAACTGCAGGTCACTCCTGCCTCCCCAGGGCCCACCCACAGCAGCCCAGCAGCCCAGCAGCCGCATGTGTGCTCAGGCAGCAAGGGTCAGTGTGCTGGTGGGGGCAGCGGCTCACCTTGTTGGCACAGCTGAAGCCCAGCCCCAGCTCAGCCAGGACCTTCAGCACGCCCGGGCTGCTGTTGCACTTGACAGAATAAAAGGGCTGGACTCTAGGCAGGCACTTCAGAAAGCGGAAGTGCTTCCTCACTACTGCACCCAGGTCGGCCACGAAGAAGGCAGTGACCTCCCCCTGTACAACAAGATGGGTGGATGTGAGACCCTACCCAGCTCCCTCCTTCTGCATGCCATCCCTTATCTTCCAAAATATATGCCCCAAGCTTGGCTGCGGCCACAGAGCACCTTGCTCTAAATTCTCTGGGGCTTTCCAAGTCTACAGGACAGAAGGCAAACTCCCCAGCCTGGCATTTGAGGATCTGTAATCCAGTCCTTGTCCCTCCCCTCCCTGCAGTTCAAACTCCAGCTGCAGGCTGGATTCTTTATTTTCCCACCTCCAAGCCTCTGTTCCCAGCATGCCCTCCACAGAGAATACCCTTCCTCAACTTGTGGCTGGCGAATTCCTAGTCTACCTTGAACAGGTTTCATCGCCAACGCCACCTCCCCCAGACCAAGAAGGCAACTCTGCTTTTAAAGCTCCCACTGCATTTCGCTCTTGCTCCCAAAGTATCAGAACTGTGTCTTCTCCAGAAAAAGATCAATTCCTTGAAGGCCAAAGCTGTGGCCTACAGCCCACTGCTTTTCACATATCAGTGCCCAATGAAGCTCCGAGGTAGTCCCACTGCGAATGCAACCCATACCTGTGGACGAGTGGCCCTAACAGATTTGCTGAGCATAGAACACGGATGAGGCTATGGGTGAGTCCACATAACTGAAACCTTCCCTGGGACTCAGTTTTCCTTTATGCAACACTTTTTTTTTAACTGATGCCCACTCGGTGTTGGATGTTATGCTAGGGGACACATGGGAGTCTCTACGCAATGCAGTGGGGGCCGTGGAGAAAGAAAATATGAAAGCTGCCTGGGCAATCAGGAAAAGGGGATACTGATGAGTAATAAGGAATGAGTAGTAATAGGTAAGAGGGAGAGAGGCCAGGAGAAGGGTGTTCTAAGCAAAGGGGTGACGGGTAATAGAGCGCATGGCATCATTGGGACTATGACATACACCCCGGTGGGGGGAAGCTGGAAATGGGACAAGGAAGGTGGAGGGGTTTTGATCTGACCCTGTAAGCAATTGAGACCCAGGAAAAGAATTCTAATTTTGAGCAGGGCTGTGATCAGGATGGAGTGAGGGAGGAGGCAGGGAGGAGGTTGGGGGGCCTTTAGAGAGATGAGGCAGGGACTGCACAGAGAGGTTCTGGAGCAGCACACTAGAGGGTATTTTAAGAAGGCTGAATTCACAGAGCTTGGTGATGCCTCGATTGGGAGGGGGATGTGAGGAGGGGGAGAAGGGGCTGCCAGGTTTCTGACCTAGATCTAGGACTAGGTAGATGACAGTGATGCTCTCATCAAGGCAGGGAACAGGAGAGGACCAGGAACTGGAGATAAATAAACCTGTGTCTCTTGAAAATAGCAAATAAGTGAATACCAAATAAGTGAAAGAGTAAGAGGAGGACCCCATCAGAGGAGGCAGCTGGGCCTGCACAGGGAACAGGGGGCCCACCCCCACTCGCAGCCCCTCACCGTGGTGGCCTGTGAGGCCCCCAGAGTGAGTTCCTCCAGCAGGTCTCGGGTGCTGAAGCCCTCCTCCACCATCACAAAGTCCGTTTCACTCAGGTAGCCAGCCATGCCGAGGAGGAGAGGCCGCTGGGCTGGATGGAGCAGCCGCTGCTGCAGCACTGCCGCTGTCGCCTCCGCCTTAGAAAGTATGCAACACACTGCAGGGGGAGAGTGAGGAGGCCGCTGGGTGGGGGAGGGGGACCGGCCTCCGCTGATCCCCTCACTTCCCCAAGCCGCCGGGGTGCCCAGTCCTGCCACACTGCGCCACGCCCCTAGCACAAGTCTGAGGAGCTGAGATTCACTGGGATAGGAGTCCACCGAGAATCCCGGACTGGGACAAGGCATTATACACCTACATGTCGCTGCTTCTCAGAGCCTCAGTTTCCCCATCTCTAAACTGATGAGTTGTTTTGGAGATCCTTTCCAATTCTGAAATTCGGATTTTAGTAAAAAAAAAAAAAAAAAAGGACAGAAAGAGCAAAGGAGCAGGAAAGCCCAGAACCACGGGTGGCCAAGTTTCCAGCATGCCCCTAGTCCTGACCACGCCCACCTACAGAGGCCTCGGGTGTCTCCCTGGAGGATTCTCAGCCCCAGAGCCGGAGCTTAAGTTAGCTTAAGTTCCGGTCCACTCTCTGCTGAGTGACCCTGGGTACACCCCGCTCCCCGCCCTCAGAGCCTCAATTTCACCGTTTGTAAACGAGGGCTGGCTGACCCAGGAGTGCTAGGATTCTAAGCGTGCGTGGGGGCGCCAGGCGGGCTCCAGGGCGAGAACCAAAAGCTGAGATTCTGTACCCGTGAGCCCTCCGGAAGGCTGGGCCAAAGTCCCAGTCTACACACACACACACACACACACACACACACACACACCCTTACCAAGCCCCGTCCTCCTTCGTGGGGGCCAGAGCCAGGCGCGCTGCTAGGGGGGATCGCCGGTGACCTCGAAACTTGTGCAACACCCCGAGGAGTGGCAGTTGCGGAGCCGAGGCCCCTGCTGAAAAGAGGAAGAAGGGCCAGGGACACATCAGCACCGGAGCAGAGGGCTCCCGCATCCCGAGGCTCTCAGAGCCACTCCCACACTCGCCTTAAAACGCATTTACACGGCTTTTTCCCATAGATCTTCCCAGCAAGTGAATTGGATCCACCGCGCCTCCGCTAGCTCGCTCCCCCGGGATCCGACCCCGCGGCCAGCGCCCGCCCGCTCAGCAGCCACCGACTCCACGCCCTGCCTTCCTCCCGCCACCCACTTATATAAACCCCGCCCAGACTCCGCCCCTGTCTCTCAGGCCCCGCCTCCTGTAGCCCTGGAAACCAGGTGCTGCCATCCCATTGGTCAATTCTGACAAAAAGCATTCAACTCTGCCAGCCGGCTCCGCAAACCTGAGCCTTAGTTCCCCAGACTGGTCCACTACCCACGCCTCGAAATCGGAACTGCAGAGTCGCCACTTCAGCATCCCCAGCGTCTACGCGGTGAGACGCTTACACCCTGAATTTGGAATCTTAAAGAGTGGGCAGGAAGCCAGGAGATTTTCTATTTGTCTTTTCTATGACTACCTCCTTTCCTGTGTTGCTCCTCCCTCGGAGTCCAGGTCAAAAGTTATCTTGTATTAATTTCCTAATAAATCCTTTTCATTTAATTGCCTCTTCCAACATCTTCTTTGATTCCTCCAACTCAAACCCAGTCTAAATGTCTTCAGAGAGCCTTCTCGTTATTTTCCCAGCTCCAGGCAATCCCTCCCTTCATTCCATCCTCTGAATCTGGCAAACACCTATCACCTATCATATGAAATGTGTCTGATTTCCCTATTCAAAGCATTTCTTCTCTTCTGTACCTGAAAAACCCCTACTCATCTGTCTGAGAATTGTGTGTTACCTCCCATGTTGAGCTTCCCAGGAAGGACTATCCTAGTCCGGAGGAGCAATGGAACTCAGCGCATATCTACGCTATGCCGACTCCTCACTCCTTCAGCTCTGGTTACCCACAGGGCGAGATTCCTGATGTTGTTTTACACTTCTTGTTTCCTTGCACTGCTCAGCGAGCTTGTGAGCTCCCAAGAGCAGGAACTGAGTGCCTGGCGTACACAAGAGTGCAGAAGAAGATTCAATATCTGTGTTACTGAAAGGCTAATTTAAAAGTTCATCTGGAACAGTAATTATATGAGAACAACTAAGACGTTCTGAAAAAAGAAGAAAGAGGACTTTCTCTACCAGATAGCAAAAGATTTTATAAAGCTATAATCTTTGAAACACATTGTGGTGGTGCAGGAAGAGACAGTGGTAGAACAGAACAGTCTAGAATAGTTTTTTTAAAGATTTATTTATTTATTTATTTATTTATTTTAGGGAGAGGGGGAAGGGAGGGAGAAAGAGAGAAACATCAATGTGAGAAAGAAACATCAATCAGTTGCCTCTCACACACCATCAACCTGGGACCTGGCCCTCAACCCAGGCATATGCCCTGACTGGGAATTGAACCAGCAACCTTTCAATTTGAAGAATGACACAACCCACTGAGCCACACTAGTCAGGGCTAGAATAGTGTTGTGCATATTGGAGAATGTGGTACACAATGAAGGCAGCATTTCAAATCAGTGGGGCCAAAAGGCTTTCGGTCTAACATACTAGTTCATGTCCCTGGTCAGGCTGTAGGCTTCTTGAAAGGCAGAGGCACTTCTAGTCCTGCTTCAGTATCCGCCTGGGGCACCCTGCACAACCTAATCAGATAATGTAGAGCAGTGACCATGGAGACTGGAAGAGCCATCTTCTGCTCCCCTCCCAGTCTGACTGAGAGTGTACTTGGGTGAGTCATTTTGCTTAGAGTCATTTCTGCCTGGCTTGAGTTCAGACTGAATGGTTTCTCTGGGCCCTTCTATCTGGAACCTTCTTGCTTTCTATGCATAGGAACAGTGTTCAGGATGCAGTCATCTTTACAGGAAGGGTCATTTTCAGGTCCATGCTCTGAAAGATTTGTAGTCACATGTACCATAGTATGAATTAGTAACTGTGGTCCTCCTGAGAACAAGCAACTACTTACTGGGGGTAGGTAGACCAGAACAGCTATGAATGCATCCTCAAAGGGAGCCCTCAAGAAAAGATGACAGTAAGAGGAGGGGAGGGGCACCCAAACAAAGTTTGGCTCCATTTTTTTAATCCTCATCTGAGGATATGTTCATTGATTTTAGAGAGAGGGGAAGGGAGGGAGAGAAACATTGATCACCTGCCTTCCACACACCCCCAACGAGGGACCAAACCTGCAACTTAGGCATGTGCCCCAACCAGGAACAAACCCATGACCTTTCAGTTTATGGGATGACCCTTCAACCAACTGAGCCACACTGGCCAGGGTTCTAGTTTTTTTAACCAATTTTTAAAGCTGGCTGTATTTGGATGTCATTGTCTAAGTCCCCCTCACTAGCTCTTTTCATCCCCTGGTACAGAGGAGGCGCACAGTAGGCACATTCAGTATGTCTACTGAATTAATCAATGAAAGTAAGAAGAAACAAACCAGAATCTAGTCTGTCCATTTGTTATCTGTCAAGGGTTAGTGGACTGGACACAGACAAACTGGATTTATCTTTTTCCCTACTGGGTATGTTATATCACTAAATCTCCATGACAACCCTATGTCACAGGAGCTATAATTGTTCTCATTTTACAAATGAAAAATCTGAGACCTGGAGTTCAGTAACTTGCCAAGGGTTACACAGCAAGTAAGGATGGAACCCAGATTTAAACTTATCTCTCCGACTCTTAACCTTCATGATTCACTGTCAACCAGTGGCTGAACATTCTGGCCCCAGCTCAACAAAAATCACCCAGTCATCCTGCTGGCAGCCAGCCTAAAGGTTGGCAGCCCCTCTCCTGCCAGCTCCTCACACCACTGTTATCCGTGGATGCTGTGCAGAGCCCTCTTAATAAGTTGCTGAAGCAGGCCAAAGAGCCTCTGATCTCTGGCCTGGATCATGTCCATCAATTTCAACCTATTCTTCCTAAACCAAACAATGAAAGTCATAAACACTGCAAAATGAAAAATGTCTTATGTGTGTGCCTAGAGCTGGAAAGTTTGCAAAGTACTTTCCTGTTGATCATTTTGGGATTCCCAATACTGCATGGGGTTGGCTGTCAGGTAAATTTAGGTTTGGTGGAGGAAAATAGAAAAGGCAAAAATAAGCGAGCTGTAAACCAACGTTGGTTTATTCTGTGAAGTATGTGGTATATAACACTAGAGATAAGCAGTCCAAGTCTGGTGGGGCAGCTCCACAAAGCCATCAGAAACCAAGGGACCTCCTCTCACTTCTGCCATCCTCAGCTCCTCATTTCTAGCCTCCTGGTCCAAAATGGCTGCTGGAGCTCCAGCCACATTCCCAGGGCTAATATTTAACCAGTATACACAACCATGACTAGACAAATTTGTTCATGGTCCACGTCCTATTTGATTGATGAGTGCCCATCTCCATACTGATTGTGAAATATTTTAAACACCAACCCTATACATTCCAAGCACTAGGAAGTCTCCCTTTAAGCAGCCATCCTCAAATTCCACCTGTGTTAATTTCCTATGGTAGCTATAAAAAAAAAAAAGTACCAAAAACTGGATCGCTCAAAAACAGATATTTATTGTCTTACGGTTCTGGAAGCTAGAAGTCCAAAATCAAGATGTCAGCAGTGCCATGCTCTCTCTGATGGTTCTAGGCGAGAGTCTTTGCCACTTCTAGCTTCTGGTGTTTGCTGGCAATCCCTGGTGTTCCTTGGCATTCCTAGGCTTAGAGGAGCATCACTCCAGTACACAAAGAAAGGGCTATCTTCTCCCTTTGTGTCTTCACATTATCTTCCCTGTGCACATGTCTGTCTCTGTGTCCAAATTTCCCCTTAAATAAGGACTCCAGTCATTCTGAATTAGGACCTACCCAAATGACCTTATTTTAACTTGATTGTGTAAAAACACTGTTTTCAAATAAGGTCACATGCTGTGGTACTGGAGTTAGGAATTTACCATATCTTTTGGGGGGACCACAATTCAACCCCTAACAACATCCAATACTTCCTTTCATATAACTGACTAAAACATAGATACATGGTGCCACTTAGCTGCAAGGGAGGCAGGAAGATGTAGTCAGTAGTTGGATACATTGTTGCTTCCTTGCACTCCCAATAAAGTCAAAATACTAAAAAGAAATGGAGACTGGATATTGTGTGAAGACTAGCAGTCTCTGCCACAAGTAGGAAAGGTTAGTTCCCCTTTTTACAGATCAGCATATCAGTTAGGATGATTACAGGATTTACTCCATAGGTAGAGGTAGACAGAGAAGTAAATAAACATTCATTAAGCATCTATTATGTGACAGGCCCCACAATGATTATTAACAAATACATTGCATTTAATCTTTATACAACCCTGCAAGCATTATTAGCCCCATTTCACAAATGGGAAAAGTAATGTTAAATCTTTTGTCCAAGATGACACAGCTCGTAAGCAACAGAACTGGAATTTAACTGTGGTCTGAAACTTTATGCCTGTGAGATGGGCCCTGGGAATGGGGCATAGAGCCAGAACAAAGAATACTGAGATCATGCCCACAGCAAACAGCAGGAGACCTGAGAGAGACTGACGCTCAGAGTGAGACACCAGATGAGCTGGCAGAAAGGGCATCAACCTGAAGTCAACACGGTAAACTCCCTGAAGGCATGAGTGAGATGGAGACCCTGAAGTAAGCAAAGCCAGAAGCTGAAAGTAGCCTTAGGCATTGTAAGGTCAGGGCTGTCTTCAAGTACGGAAACTAATAATAACAACAGCCACTATTTACTGAGCATCTACTATGCTCAGGCACTGAATTATATGCTTAACATTAATAATAGCTTACGTTACCATACAATAGCTTACTTAAGTACTTACTATCATGCAACCTTGTAAGATTTATATAACCTTTAATCTCACAACAATCTGACGAGGTTTGTGCTATTGATATTACAAGGGAGGAAACAAACTACAGAGGTTGGCTGACCTCCTCAGGGTCACACCGCTAGTAAATGGCACCTCCGTGCTGCACGCACTTCCTCCATCCTCACAACTAGCCTGCAAGATTGGACCTACTGCTCTCATTTCACAATTCAAGAATCTGAGGCCCAGAAAGGCCAAGTTATTTGCCCAAGATCACACAGCTGGCAAGTGACAGAGCCAGGCCTCAAACTCAGGGCTGCGCACTGGTGAGAAACTTGAAATGCTGCAGCCCAGGATCATGTTGAGTAAATTCGAGACTCCAACCCTTGAACCCAAAATTGTCTGTCCCCTGACCCAGAGGCAGGCAGGTCAGAGGCCTGGTCTGTGCCTCCGGACCCAGCCCAGGACCTGGCCCCAAGCTGGGCCTCTTTCTGAGCTCAAGTGTGTTGACCGAATGTGGGATTACAATCATAACCCTTCCCTAAACAGACAAGATGCTAAGTTGCTGAATTGGGTAGTTTGGATTTCTTTATGTCTGTTTTCACTCTCTTTTAGGCTGAATGCAAATGTGAAAAAATAATAGTGTGCAAACAATTAAACAATCCACACATTTTTTTCTCAAGACAGACCTGAGTCATTTCTGACAAATGTGATGAGACTACGACCACCAACAACAAATAAAAAAAAGTTCTCAGCTAGAAACTCCCACTTTCTCCAGCTGCTGTCTCCAGAGCCACGTGGGAGTAGAACAGAAAAGGCTGCTGGCTCTTCGGCATTCTCCAGTGGCTCTCAGTTGGGTGGGCATCAGAATCACCAGGAAGGCTAGTTAAAACAGATTTCTGGGCCCCACCCCAGAGCTTCTGATTCAGTAAACCTAAGAATATACGTTTCTGACAAACACCCTGATAATGCAGACGTTCCTGGCTCAGGAACTGCACTTTGAGAACCCCTGACCTAAATGAACTCGAAGCACAGCAGACAAAGAGGTCAAAGCTGTGTACCCTTGAAAGAAAGCATCTGGCTCTCACTCCAGCCCCTCTCTGGCTGGGAGGTAAGGTGGGGCAAAAAACAACCTGGGCTGGATGGCTGGCTGTACTGTCTCTGGATAATAAGAGAGAACAGACTTCAGGGTTATATAAACTTCAGTTCATCTCCTGGGGCAACCATTACTGGCTGTGTGACTTTGGCAGAGTTACTTCCCTTGTCTGAGCCTTGCTTTATGCATCTGTACAATGGGCATAAAAGAGTGCCTACTTTCTAGAACTGGTGTAAGGAGTTCATAAGCATGTAAAAACTCTTGCCTAGTGCCTAATAAATGCATTCTAAGTAATAGCCCTTGGTATTATTACCCTAAGCCAGAGGTGCAGGGCCCCAGTGGGAAAAATCCAGCAACAGGTCAGGGGATACTGCTGAGGAAGGATGGGAGAAGCAGGCCCACAGGGAGGTTTGGAACCTGAGCTGAGGAACACCCAGCAGGGGTCAGAGGCTCAGAAAGAGGGTCAGTGCCACGTGGGGCGCTGGGTGGTGCAATTCCATTCCTTTCCCCGTGGGATTTCACGGGGGCAGAGGCCAGCGTGCTGAGCACTGAGTCATGCAAGCCTGACCCAAGCTGGACCTCTTTCGAGATTGCTATAGTAGTCATGTTCTCCTCTTGAAAACTGCTCACTCACCCCAAGGGAAAGTGGAGCCAGACAGCCATGTCTGCACCTCTGGGTTCTCCTCTCCCTTCCCCCACCCCTGCCCCCGCCTGCTGATTGAACCATGTGCCTTCAGTTAACTGACCAATCAGAGACACAGAGACTGTGTTTGGGTGATAAGTCAGAGCCAGGGTGAGTGGAATCCACTTCAGAGGAAGCTAAAGAGTGTCTGCCTCTGTGTCGGAGGCTTCTGGCCATTCTTGATGTCTGTAAGAGATCCAAGTCCTTTGGGTAACCCCTTCACACGTCATATAACAGAATCCTCCGTAACATGGACACCAGACCTCCTGCCTTTGGAAGGCACAGAGTCACTTCCTCTGCATTCTATTGGTTAAAGCAGTCACAGAGCTGTCCCAAATTCAATGTGGATGTGACCACACAAGGCATGAATGTTGGGAGCCATGGTTCATTGGAGGCCATCGTTGGAAACTAGCTGCCACAAAATCCATTCAGTCTTCACACATCCGCTGTGCCCGCTCTGTCTAAATCACCATTATCATCTCAAACCCAGCGGTCTGTGATAATCTTCTAAGTAGTCCCCCTGCACTATTCTTACTTCTTGCTGATCTAGTTCCCACACTACCACCACTGTTCTTATTAAAGTGCAAATAATTTCAAAATGCAAATTAAGTTGATCCCTATTTAAAACCCTGCAATGACTTCCCATTGCCCTTGGGATGAAGTCCAGAGTCTTTTGTTTTGTTTTAATTATGTTTTATCAATTATTCTATTACAGTTGTTCCAATTTTTCCCCCTTTGCTCCTCAGCAACTCCCACTCCCTCAGGCAATCCCCACACCATTGTTCATGTCCATAGGTCATTCGTAAGTTCTTTGGCTGCTCCATTACCTGTACTGTGCTTTACATCTCCATGGCTATTCTGCAACTACCTATTTGTACTTCTTAATACCCTCACCTCTTCATCCATTCCCCCACAACCTCCTCCCATCTGGCAACCATCAAAACGTTCTCTGTATCCATGATTCTGTCTCTGTTCTTGTTTGCTTAGTTTGTTTTTTAGATTCAATTGTTGATAGATATGTATTTTTTGCCATTTCATTGTTCATAGTTTTGATCTTCTTCTTTTTCTTAAATAAGTCCCTTTAACATTTCATATAATAATGGTTTGGTGATGATGAACTCCTTTAGCTTTTCTTGTCTGGGAAGTTCTTTATCTGCCTTTTCATTCTAAATGATAGCTTTACTGGATAGCGCAATCTTGGTTGTAGGTCCCTGCTTTTCATGACTTTGAATATTTCTTGCCAATCCCTTCTACCCTGCAAAATTTCTTTTGCGAAATCAGCTGACATTTTTATAGGAATTCCCCTGTAGATAACTAACTGCTTTTCTCTTGCTGCTTTTAAGAGTCTCTCTTTATCTTTAACCTTTGGCCTTTTGCTTATGTTGTGTCTTGGAGTGGGCCTTTCTGCATTCATCTTGTTCAGGACTCTGTGCTTCCTAAACTTACATGTCTATTTCCTTCACCAATTTGGAAAAGTTTTCTTTCATTATTTCTTCAAATAGATTTCTGATTTCTTTCTCTTTCTCTTCTCCGTTTGGCACCTGTAAATGATGGAATGCTTGGCACGATGTAAACATTGGAATGCTCGAAGTTGTCCCAGAGGCTGCTTACACTATTCTCATTTTTATTTTTTTGATTCTTTTTTCTTCTTGTGTTCTGACTGATTGTTTTTTGCTTCCTTATGTTCCATATCATTGATTGGAGCTTCATCTACTCTACTGTTTTTTTTTTTAACCTGTAAATTGTTCTTTATTTTAATTAACATATCTTTCATTTCTGACTGGATCCCTTTTATGCTGTCAAGGTCCTCACTGAGTTTCTTGATCATCCTTATAACCAGTGTTTTGAACCTGTATCTGATAGATTGCTTATTTCTGTTTTGTTTAATTCTTTTTCTGAAGTTTTGATATGTCTTTTATTAGGGCCATGTTTCTTTGTCTCCTCAATTTGGCAGCCTCCCTGTGTTTGTTTCTATGTATTAGGGAGAGCTTCTATGATTCCCTGTCTTGGTAGCATGACCTAATGTAGTAGACATCCTGTAGGCTCCAGTGGCACAGCCTCCCCTATCACCCAAGATGGGTATATGAGGTGCACCCTTCATGTGGGCTGAGTACACCCTCCTCTTGTAGCTGAGCCTTGATTGCTGTTGGCAGGTCAATGGGAGGGATTTGCCTAGGCCAGTCAGCTACAAAGACTAACTATGAACACTGACTACCAACCTCCACCTTCCACAGAGGATCAGCTGTGCGGGATCTGATGTGCTCTGTAGCTATCCACCAGATGCATAGGCTTTGGGGTTTCCCAGGTGGTGCAGACCAAGATCAGCACCCACCTGTGTTTTACCCAGGGCCACCCTCCTGAGCTATAAAGCAATCTGAGATGGCTGCTTCTTGTGTTTGTTTTGGAGATTGCCAGGTGAAGCCAAGCTGCGAATCTAGGCTGGTTGCTTCTAGTGCCAGGCCTGAGGCCACTTAGCAAGGGGTATAGGGGCTAGGGAGTCACTGAGGCTAGCTGTTGCTTGTTTAAGAGAATTTGGGAAGTTGTGAAACATGAGCCAAGGCCAGCCATTCATATGGAAAAGCAGCTTGTGTGTGCCTGTAAGTTGGATGGGACAGAGTCTCTGGGGATCTCCAGGGCAAGGTAAGCAATGTTAGCCAGGTTGATGGAGTCTCAGATATGGTACCCACCTGCTGGCTCTGTGGTTCTGTAGGGAAGGTCTGAGAAAAGGGACAGTGACCTCTGTCCACCTTTCTGTCTGGGAGAAAGCTGTCCCCCAGCTTTCACTTTGATGCCAGATGCTTCAGTTCCTCCCTGTGTGCCACTGGTGCCTTTCAAGCTACTACGCCAGTGCTGGAGCTCAGAGGGAGTGAGTCTGAGTAAGTCTGTGTGAGGGTTCTTTAAGAGGAACTGCTTGGGACTCTAGAATTTTCTTCTACTGATTCAATACCTGCTGGCTTTTGCAGCCAGAAGTTGTGGGAACTTAATCTTCCTGACACTGGAACCCTGGGGTGGGGGACCTGGTGTGGGGTTGAGACTCCTCACTCTCGAGATACCCCTCTCGAAGTTTTATCCACCACACGTGGATATGGGACCAGCCTGTTTTGCATCTGTGCCCCTCCTACCAGTCTGAATGGATGTGGTTTCTTTCATTCTGTAGTTGTCAGACTTCCATTCAACTTCATTTCTGGTGGTTCTGAGAGATGGTTGTTCCATATTTTAGTTGTAATTTTGGTGTGGTTGTGTGATTTACCTATGCCCCCCCATCTTGACCAGAAGTCCCAGATTTTTAAAAAGCCTGTGAGGCCCTCCATCAGGGACCCAAGTCCAGCTTCATCTCCTCGGGCTCCTCATTCACCCTGCCACCACCATCAGGCCTCTCAGCAGCTCCTGGAACCTGCCACACTCTTACCTTTCCCAGGACTTTCCCATTTACTGGTCCCTCGGTTTCTTCACCTGACCCAACTTCTGTTCATCTTTCAGGTCTCTGCTTATGTCCTTTTTTCAGAGAGGCTGTCCCAATGCTTTGAATCAGTCAACGCACTTTTTTTTCTGGGAGTAGAGCCAGTCAAACTGGCTCTAGAGCAAAGGGAATTTATTGCCCCATGTAAAGAAGTCACTGAGGAGTCAAACTCCAGACACGGACTTTGCTTCAAGTCTTAGCTCTACATTCCATGGGGTTGGCTTTCTCCTCAGGCAGCCCTGGGGTTGTCTCCTTGGCCTTGTTGCTTGGCATGAATGTCTGTAATTGGCCAGGCCTGGGTCTCTGGCCACCCACTCCCTAGCTGCCAGATGGGATCAGTATGGAAGAAGAGTGAGTATTGCTACCTGAAGAAGGAAGGTGCATTGCAGGCAGGTAAAAAAAACACCAAAGCATCCCTCTATTCTCTTTGCCAGCACCCAGAACATTTCCTCACACGCCGGGCACTCTCTTGACTAAGAATCTTTACACAGGCTGCTGCCTTTGCCTGGAATGCTTTAATAATAATAACAACAACAACAACAATAATAATAATATAAATCCTCTCAACAAATTTATTTTGAAATTTCATACAGAAAAGTTTTAAAAATAGTACATGCCCTTCACCCAGATTCCCTGAATGTTAACATTTGAATACTACTTGCTTTATCATTCATTTTCTCTGTATGCATATGTCTATGTGGATTTCATCAATGGATTTACATATGTCTATATACGCATACATAATATCTCCCTATCTCTATCTCTATCTGTCTATACAATTTATTTTTCCTGAACTGTTGGAGTAAGTTGCAGACGTAGTTCTCCTTTACTCCTAAAACATGCATCAGTGTGTGATCCACATACTGGAATGTCTTTCTCCAGACCCATGTGGCCAGCTCCAGGCACGGCAGCCTCTCGCCTCCTTCACAGGAAACGTTCTCAAGGAGGCCTACCTATCACCCGTTTAAAATCTCAACCCACCCCCTTCATACTCATTGCTGTCACTCTTGGTCCTCCTATCTCACTTTACTCTTTCTTGTCTTACAGCACCTTTCACTTTCTGAGATACTTTAGAACTTACATACATGAAATCTATGTATTTTAAGCTTCGTAAAGACAAGGATCTGTGTTCACGGAAATAGCCCAAGTATCTAAAACAGCACATAGCAGATGGTCAATAATAATGAATGAATGAATGAATGAATGAATGAATGAGGCAACCCAAGGTCATGGCAAAGGAATGGCACAGTGCTTTTCGTCAGGCCCGGCCATGGGCCAGGCACTGCCCTCGGAGCCTCTCTGTGATGGCCCTGGGGCTGCCTAGGCTCTCGCCGGGACCCTCTGTGTGACGCTGGTTTATGCAGACCCTCCCATTGTGGGCTTGACCCAGATTCTGAGATCTCAAGTTTGTTATTGTGGCCTTCAACTTCCCTTTTTCTCTCTTTGCCCTACGCCAAAGCCACCCCTGGATGGGAGTCCTTGGAAAACTCACTTCCCTTCCTGGGTCTGTTCCCCCTTCTGTGATTCCCATGATCTCTGAGACTTTTGGTGGCTTGGATATCACCCTCCAGTCCCTTCCTATCATCACCCTAGGGAATCTGGGTTGGGACTGTGGCTTTTCTGTAATGGCAGAAGGTGTGGCTTGTTCTCACAGGAAGAGATGAGAAAAGTATTCTCAGGTCTGGGGTTGCCGCTTGCCTGCTTCTCCGTTTGGGGGTCAGACAAATCTGGATTTGAATCTGAACCTGCCACACACTGGTAGCTCTATGATCTTGGCAGTTTGCTCCAGTGTTCTGAGTCTCAGTTTTCTGCCCTGGGAAATAGGTTTAGTAATACCTTCTTCAGAGGTTTGTTGGGAAGAATTAGACCACTCTGCATATCACCTGACACACAGTGTTCTCAAAATAGTAGCTGTCATTAAGTTCTGAGTCCTGGGTGGGTGCCTGCAGGTACACATGGGTAAGAAGGGGGGTAGTTCCGGAGTCCTCTCTGCACGGTAGGTACGGGCCTGGGTGGGTGCTGTGTGTAACTGTTGAGGGGCTGTGACTGTTTAGGGAGATCCCAGCTCCTGACTTTTAGACAGAGCTCCAGGCAACCTCCTTCCCCCACTGTGGAGACGGAGCCCAGAAGTCTGAGTCACAGAAAGCACTTGAAGGTTCCTGGGAAAGCCATCTGGGCCAGGAGCACTTAGAAGATGTTTTCCCCGCATCTTTAGTTTATTGAAATATTGCATTTGTCATTTATAACTGCCCAAGAAATAACTCCCACAAGTTAACGGCTTAAAACAACAAACGTATTATCTCACCCAGTGTCTGAGGATCAGGAATCAGGAAACGGCTCAGCTGGGTGGCCTGGCTCAAGGTCTCTCATGAGTTTGTGGTCAAGCAGTGCGCCAAGGCTGCAGACCGCTGAAGGCATTCGCTGGAACTGAAGGCTCCACTTACCGTAAGCTCACTCACGTCGCTGTTGGCAGAAGGCTCCAGTTCCTTGCCGTGTGCCATTCTCTGTAGGGATGTTCAACACATGGCCTCTTGCAGAGCAAGCTATCCGACAGAAAGAGAGAAAGCAAGACCAAGACAGAACAGTATCCTTTACACCTAATCTCAGCAGTAACATACCATCACTGCTGCCACATTTTGTCCCCCACACAGTCCAACCTGACACACTGTATGTGGCGGGGGGCGGTGGGGTACTGCACGAGGGTGAGCACACCAGGGGGCAGAGGTAACTGAGGACCATTTTTATTTTTAGTTTTCTTAGAGAAAGGGAGAGAAACATAGATCGGCTGCCTCTCACATGCGGCCTGACCAGGCCCTCCCACCTCTGTGTGATTCTGACCCTCATTCAATGTGCGCTTAACCCAGCATCTCGTAGTTAATGCCTCCTGTTTCCCCTTCTACGGGACTGTGACCTGCTTCAGGACAGAAGCTGTATCTCTTTTATTTCTGGGTCTCCAACATGAGCTCAGTACCTGGCAGGCAACAGGTGCTGGGAGCTGTCACATCTGAGACTTGGAGGTGTGGCATGATGGGAAGCAGAGGTGGGTAGGAAGGTGGGGGGAGGGCAGGGCAGGGCAGGCTGGAAATCACTCCAAGACCCAGCATCCACAGTCTCCAGAGCTCAGAGGGCTCTCCAATCAGGCATTCTAGAACAGGGACAGGGTTTCGTTCTGACAAACACAGAGGAGCGGTGAGTCCAGGGCTGTTCCCCTGGAGGTCACCCCCTGACCACTGGAAAGCTCATTGACTGAGGTCAGGCCTGAAAAGGAAGTAAAAATGGATTCTTCCTTTCTTGTTTCTCCACTCCAGGTCACCCAAACCCCTGGCAACTAGCCCGACCCTCAGGCATGGGTTGGCAACCCAGGCCTCGAGTGAACACCTCCCCCCAGCTCCTGCCACTCACACTGCTCACGCTGGCCTCACCCTTGGCAGGCTCTGAGAAGACCAGGGCTAAGGCTCCAGCACCCTCTAGGGGCTTTCTGGAATCCCAGGGCCCCTAGAGCATAAACTTAGGGGTCAGAGTGCTGAGTCCCTGTTCTGCCACCTCTGGCTGTGTGACCTTGGTCGGGCAACTTCCTCCCCTGTAAAATGGGATCATAATTTTTAGCTACTGGGGTGAGTGCAGGACCTCCTGAGGTCCAGTGCTAAGCGCAGTGGCCGGCAGAGAAAGGGTGATGTGCCTTGGTAGGACAAGGTGCCGGGCCTTTCTTTTTCACCCAGAAAAGTAGAATTAGTACCAGAATCTGGAGCTGAGAACAAAAAGGATGAAGTGCTTCACCTTCTGAGCTCAGAGGACAACTGTCTCCCCTCAGGGCAGGACGTGACATTGCGGTAGAACCAGCACCACTCACTGAGCTGGAGGATGAAGAGTAGCCACCTGGTCCTTTCTCCCTGAGGGGCAGAGCAGGGAGCAATGGGTCATTTCCTCTCCCTGAGGCAGGGCAGGTGTATCCAACTGTATTTTGCAAAGATAGCCACCTTCCCCTGACTTGTTCCTCTCCAATGTGACCCTATCACTCCCTCATCAAGAGGGCCAATAAGCCCTGGCTGCTGTGGCTCCGTGGACTGAGTGCTAGCCTGCAAACTACAGGGTCACTGGTTTGATTCCCAGTCAGGGCACAAGCCTGGGTTGCGGGCCAGGCCCCCAGTGGGGGGTGTGCAAGAGGCAACCATACATTGATGTTTCCCTCACTCTCTTTCTCCCTCCCTTTTCCTCTCTCTAAAAATAAATAAATAAAAATATCATTACTAGTCAATATTAAGAAAAAAAAAAAAGAGGACCAATCAAATCCCTTCCCCTTGAACCTGGGCCAGCCTTGGTGACTCATATCTAACTACAGATACCCCATGTGACTTCAGGAAAACTCACTTTATAGACACTCCTTTGAGGCACTCCATCTCAGAGCCCAGCTGCTAAGCCAAGCCACACGTGGACAGGCCACATGTAGGTGCTGCAAGGTGACAGTGTCTGTTCAGTCACCAGCCATGTGAATAAAGCAGGCTCCCAGGTGATTTTAGCCCCAGCCACTGGAGTCTTTCCAGCTAAGCACCCAGACGTCATGGAACAGTATATTAGTTATCAGTTGCTGCCCAACACATTACTCCTTAAATCAACAAATAGAACAGCTTAAATCAATGAATGTTTCTCATCTCACACCATTTCGGATAGTCGGGAACCCGAGGGCAGCATATCTGGGTGATTCTGATGCAGGGTCGGTCTCTCATGAAATTGCAGTCACACTGTCCGCCAGGGCTGTAGTCATCTAAGACTCTCTGGGGCTGGAGGATCCACTTCCAAGCTCGTTCATGTGGCTGCTGGAAGGAGGCCTCAGTGCCTTTCCAGACGGGCTTCTCCATACATGAGTGTCCTCAAGACATGGCAGCTGGCTTCCCCCAGAGTAGGTGGTCCAAAAGACAGAGAGGCAGAAACCACATCTTTTCTAACCTACTTGAAATTACATACTATCGCTTCTACCATATTCTGCTGGCCACTCAGACCAACCCTGACACAAAGCAGGAAGGGACTGTACACAGGTGTGAATGGTGGGAGGCTTGGGTCATTGGACACTGCCTTGGAGGCTGCCCACCGCAAGCAGAGCCCAGCCATGCCCCTGTGCCCTGTCAAATTCCTGACCCACAGAGTCCATGAGCATGATAAAATGGTGGTTGTTTTAGGCGGTTTAATTTGGGGTGATCTGCTTCACAGACATAGATAACTGCAACAGAGCCAAGAAAATAATTCACCCAGTTTGCCACCAGAGGCCGTCTGACCTCTCATTCGTGATGGATGTCAGCTGAGCCACTGACTGCACCTGCCGGCCCGCCTAGGCGCTGCTGATAAAAGGGAAAGGGCACTGGAGAGAGAAGGCCAAGGATGTGACCAGGTGACGAGGGAGAAAGAAGAAGAAAGACAGAGCCTACCCATGTCCACAGGCCCTGAGAATGGGGCTGCAGAGGGTGGAAGTGTTGAAGGCAGCAGGCCTGCGGGGGGCACAGATATGAGCTGTGAAAGGTGAGCCCACTGCCACTGAGGAGAGCTGTTTGTCACAAAGCCCTTCATCAGCAAGGCCTGTAGGAACCCCATCCCCCCCCACACCATGTCTGTATATAGTGAGCTGAACAGCCTCAGTGACAAGAGGACAGGAGCACAGCCACATTGTAAGCAGTAAAAAAGGGGTCAGTCGAGGACCAGCAGGGGCTTCCTAAGGAAGCAAGTCATTTTTTTCCTTTTTGTTCCTCCGCAGTAGCGGGAGGAAAGCAGACCACACCCATCTTCTCTGCCACAAGTCCGCCTGCTGGGGCTTTGAATCCAATAGCAACTGACCTTTGAAAAGGGAAGCCCTGGCTGGTGTGGTTCAGTGGACTGAGCACAGCCTGTGAACCAAAGAGTTGCCAGTTCGATTCCCAGTCAGGGCACATACCTGGGTTGCAGGCCAGGTTCCCAGTAGGGAGCGCGGAAGAGGCAATCACATGTTAATTTTTCTCTCCCTCTCTTTCTCCCTCCCTTCCCCTCTCTCTAAAAATAAATAAATAAAATATTTTAAAAAATGAAAAGGGAAAAGGCCAGGTGAATGCCCAAAACATGCGACTTCATTAGTAACTAAAAGTGACTCAGTTTTGGACCGAGATGTCATCAAGGGGACCAGAGGGAGAATGACAGATTACAGTTGGTAGAAGTTATGTTTTTAAAGAATATTTGATCCACCTTTAAATGTTGATATTTCTCAATCAAACTAGTTCCAGGAGCCATTATTAGTATTATCCTTGACTCCTCCTCTTTCACCTCATTCATTCACTCACTCATGCACTCCTCTTTCAAATCATACACTCAGTTACTCATAAGCACTTCCTGTATGCCAGGCACTATGCTAAGCACAGTATTTTGATAAGTACAGTAATTAGAAGAGCAGTAAATTAGTCATCACATCCTGTCCATTCACCTTCCAAATATTTCCTAAGCCTTTGTCCACTTCCCCCATCCCAAATGTCTCTGCCTTGGTTCAGGCCTCAGTAGCTCTCATTTGAATGATTTCCTTGGCTCCGATCTCTTACCAGTCCATTCTCCATCCTTTTCAAGAGAGAGCTTTCCAAAATGCTAACAGTATTATCACTTCCCATTGAAGATGACTAGTTGTCCCCCAGCATCCATCTTTCCTTTAGTAATAGAGCCTCTACACTTAAGCGTATGTCTGTCCGGAATAAAAATTACCTTTTCCAGCACCCTGGCTTCTAGGGATGGCCATGTGACTAAATTCTGGACAGTGCAATGTTAATGAAAGTGACGTGTGCAAGTTTTAGCTTGTGTCTTTAAAGGGAAGAGGTGTGTTTTCCACGACCCCTTTCCTCCTCCCTGCTGGCTGAGATGCAGAAGTGACGAAAGAAGCTGCAGCCACCCTCTGGGACCACAAGAAGGAAGCAATACATTGAGGATGTCAGAGCAACATGCCAGAAGGACCCAGGGTTCCTGATGAATGTGGAGCTGCTACGCCCACTCCAGCTTCCCTGCCCAGGTTCCTTCATACGTGAGAAGGAAACTTCTGTCTTGTTTAAGCCATTGTTATTTTGGAGTCTTTGTTATAGTAGCTGAACCTGTTTTCTAACAAATAAATACTATAACTCAAAACTCTTCCAGTGGGTCCTCCTGGCTTCAATTAAATCAAAGCACCTAAAACCAGTACCTAAGACCCTCCAAGATTTAGCCGTCAGCCTGGTCTCTTGTCCCTCTGTCTTTTAAGCTCCATGCTTTGGTCCTACCAAACTGCTTGCACTTACCAAATGCACCAAGCTCATCGTGCTTCCAGACCTTCGCTTAAACTATGTCCTCTGCCTGGAATACCCTTCCCCCTTCTTCTTTGCTGTTTCCTTCCTGCTCACCCTTCCAGGACTCAGTTCTGGAGTCACGTCTTTGTAAAGGTAACCCAAAACCCCATACCCCTCCACCCCAGAGTAAGTTATATGCTCCTGCTAAATATCCCCATAGCATCTTGTGTTCCTGTCTTGTGACTATATTTCCAGTCTCTAGCTTATCAGGAGAGCTTAACAAATATGCATCAGCTGAATGAATGACTGAATTAAGCAACCAACCTCATTTATCACACTGTACTCTCACCCACCACTCACTCAGTCATCTGCTTCCCCAACCACCTGATTTCCCTGACACAGGGGCCACAGGGTTCTGACAGCCAGAAGTAGTAGGTGCTCAATAAATGTTGTTCCAGGAGCACTTCCAACCCAGTGCCCTCTGCTCTGCATCACCATTTTCCAATAGAACTTCTGGTTCGTTCCACAGGGGTATTCTCACAGTGTCCAATGAGCCGCATTTTCCAATGAAGTGTGTGTTTGTTGTCGTTAACATCATAAGCCTTTTCTTAGAAGGCTGGTAGCATTTATGAAAATCAGCATTTGCCCACAGTGACCTCAAAACAGTAGCTGAAAGGATATGCTTGTTCAGATGGATTGGGCTTAGCCAGTTCTTCAGAAAACCACATCTCAGTGTTGTGGTTTGGGTGTCGAAGGGACAGGAAGCCTGTCTGTCACAGAGATTGGGAAATGGGTTCTGGGTCAGGTGGGATTGTGAAGCCTCAGAAGGGCACAGAAAAAGGGGTGTGTTCTGCAGGTGGGAGGTGGTTGAGCTGTGTAAGAATTTGGACCTCAAAGTTTGTAGTAAGTAGGTCTCGGCCCACTTAGTACACGAGCCTCCTATCCCGTTTCTTTATTCTGACCCCACAGAGGGATAGATCAGTTAGGATGAGCTAGGTTTTGCTACAGGAAGAAAAAACTTGGGTTCCATCCCCAGTTGGGGCGCGTATGGGAGGCAACCAATCGATGATGCTCTCACGTTGATATTTCTCTCTCTCTCTCCCCCTTTTCCTTTTCCTTTTTTTTTTTTGACTGTGAACCCTTTATTCCCAAACTATAAATAGGTCATAAGTCTGCTCTCTGAGAAAAGACTGTCCAGGTGAAAAGTCCAGAGCCTCTGCATCTCCACATCCCAACTGCTCCGTAGTCCAAACCAGTCACCTTAGACATGCCTCTGGAATTGTAATCCCGGCAAGCAGTTGAGAAACAGCCTTCCCTTCTTCCGCTGTGACTCCGGCACCACTTGGGCCCTGCTTCGGCCAGGCCCAAGGCTGGCCTGGGGCTCAGCCCTCTGTTTGACCAACTCCCTGACCCAGTCCGACCATGTGGTTGCATGCTACCAAGGCCCAGGCTGGGACACCCCTGGCCTGCTACTGCCAGCTGCTGTGAGAAACCACCAGGTCTCTGTGCTGCCGTTTGGCATGAAGGTTGGGAGAAGCCTGCTTCCAAGCTGCTTCCCTGGAAGGTCGCTGCTATCCCTGGGCCACAAAGTACTCTTCCTCCTCCACCGCTTCATGGCCATCTTCCTCCAGCTGGCTGCTCTGAAGCAGCAGCAGCTCCAGGGCAGGGTTGGAACCCAGCCCCTTGGAGGGTTTAGGCCTCCATCCCCTCTGGAGGGCAGGGCCTTGAGGACGACGTGCAGGGATATTCCTGAGAGGCAGAGGAAGCCCAGCCAGTTCAGGAGGCTGATCTGATCACCCAGCAGATGAGCTGCCAACAGCAAAGTGCAGACTTCCTTAAAAATGCTGGCAACGGAGAGAGTGAGGCTGGAGGTTCTGGAAACCAGGAAGGAACTCAGAGAAGCCCAAATCAAAGGCAAGAATCCCCCCAAGGAAGAGGCTCCCAAGTACCCTCAGGAGCAGCCCTGTGTCCTGGAAACAGAAGATTTTCTCAGACATGGACCAATGGAGACCTTCGAAAACGGCAAAGAGAGGGAAGAGCCCAAGAAACACTAATGGCTGCAGGTGGCATATGGTGTCAGTGGGGTTCTGGGGCCCAAGTTCCGCCCTCTGCAGGAGTATCTGGGTGAGGGTCCAGAGAATGCCACTGACGAACTACTCCCCCAGCATCAAGGCAAAGCCCTCCACGTTGAACTGCGTGGACTTGCAGGTGAACATGAAGAGGCCCCCAGCGATGAGGAAGACCACCAGGAGCAGCGCCGCACACAGCTCCTCCAGCTCGAAGACCAGAGAGAGGATCAAGAGGAAGAGGACGGCCGAGGATTTGGTCCTCGTGTCCAGCGAGGTGGTGATGTAAAGGGGGCTCCAGCTGGACAAGCCCCCGTTGAGCACTGTTGCCAGTGCTGTCGGAGCTACTCTTCCGAGGTAGTGAGTCCAGCTCAGCACCACACGGCCCATGGCCGGAGCGCTGAACCAGCGCCCGGGACAGGGCGGAGAACAGGAAGATCACGGCCAGGGGCAGCATCGTCGTGAACAGGGAAAGTGGAAGCTCTACGTCGGCCATTTGTTGTAGAGATGCCGATGGAGGAGCAGTGCTAGAGAAGGACCCAGAGTCAACACCGCCTTCCACACAAAGGCCACGTCGAGGGCCCACCTCGCCATCCGTGGAAGTGGCAACTCCCTAGCTGGGACTGGTGGGAGTAGGCACCTCTCCTGAAGACGGGCTGCAGGAAGAGCTGCTTGGCCTGGGCCACGACTTTCCACCTGAATGTCTCCTGATTAGGGCTCCCTTCACCTCCCTGACTCAGGATGGTTAACGGAGCCCGAGGCAGCGCCCTCACCTGCGGGGCTGGGGGCCGGAGCCAGACCTCTCCACAGCTGACCGTTTGCAGGGCTGCTGGGTCTCCGGGTCTGAGGCTCCGCACGGGTGCTCCTGCCGGGATCCTCCTGCCACAGGGTCCCTCTCGAAAATCCGTAAAAACATATCCTCAGGTGAAAATCAAAAGTAAAAAAGAAACAACTTAGAAAATCTCAGTTGCTTAAAACATCAAAATAAATTTCTTATCCATATGATGTGCTCATCTGAGTGGATGGGGGCCCCTGACCGAGGGAGGCTCTCAGGGGCCTGGGTCGGTGGGGGCTGCATCGCAACACAAGCTTCCGTGGCTGCAGATACAGGGAAAAAGGAAAGAAAGTGCACTGTCTGTCAAAGCTTCTGGCTGGAAGTGGCACGTGTGTCATTTCTGTTCACATTTCATTGGCCAAAGCAAGCCATGTCCTCTTGCCTAAGTTTAACAGAGCAGGGACATGTAATAGGACGGGACACCAAACGTCTATGAGAAAACAGTACAGCCAACCACAAAAGACAGTGTAACAGGGTGCAGCCAGGGGCCCCCCAAATAGGGATTTGTAACGAGATCCAGAACTCAGGGTGTCCAGAAAATATTAAAAAAATATAGATGTCCTCACCCCCACAAATCTGAACTAGGGGATGGGACACATGGAGCAGGGCCATTGAGAGTTGTGACTTTTAACTGGTTTCATGGATATGTTAAATAGCTGTGGCCATGTTTTGAGCCAGGGAGATGGGAGTGACTTCCACCCAAGATGTAACTGGGAGGCAACTTCCCCTTGTTACAGTGCCTGTGTGAGAGCTTTGGCAGCCCAGAAAAGGTGGAACAATATGGGAATGCTGGCAGGTATAGCTGATTGTGGGAGGAGTCGTAAATGGGGCTGCAGAGGAAGATTGGCACAGGGATTTAAACTCAGCACGCATGGCACGCATGCTTAGGAGGGACCACACGGCTTTGGAGAGAGAAAGTTGGGACCACGTGGCTTTGGAGCTCCCTTTGCCACGCAGCTTAGGAAGCTGGAAAGCAAGATGTAGCAGTGATTCAGAGCTCTCTCTTAGCAGTTTGGAAGAACGCAGGAGAGATGTTGAGGGAAGGAAAAGGGTGAAAGGACTCTTAGTCATTACTCTTAAGTCTGTATAACTTCTGAATAAATAATTCTTTTCCTCTTTACCAATCTCTGGCATTAAGAGACATAATTCCCTGGCAGTGGGCAAGGCGAACCTAGTACGGGGGGACCCTGGTGGAAGTGGGGGTCCATTCGGTAATAGTATCTCATCTCCCCTGACAGGTCCATTTGGTAACAACAGTACTGTGTGGTGGGAGCTTTCACTAACCGTATGATTTCAAGCAAGCCAGTTAACCATTCTGGACTCATTTTCCCATCCAGAACATACAGATAATAAACAGTTCTGGCATAGCAAGGGTATTGTTATGACCCAGTGAGATTGTATGTAGAAAGCTGAACACAGAGCCTGGGATAAATAGTTGCTCAATAAATGGTAACTTGTAAAAAGATTTTATTTATGTATTTGTTTATTTATTTTTAGAGAGGGGAAAAGAGGGAGAAAAAGAGGGAGAGAAACATCAATGTGAGAGAGAGACACCGATTGGTTGCCTCTCACCCATGCCCTGACTGGGAACTGAACCCACAACCTGGGCATGTGCCCTGACCAAGGATCAAACTGGCGACCCTTCACTTTGCGGGACAATGCCCAATGAACTGAGCCACACTGGTCAGGGCAAAGTGGTAACTTTTTAAAAATTAAATTATGAATCAGCTTGATTGCCAAAATGCAAGAGTAAAATGGAAGCCCTGTGGCTGTTTTCTTCATTGAGTCGAAAGCAGCAAGAACCCTGGAGCTGCCATTTCTCTCTCCTACATTCAGGAGCTGAGATCAGGGCTGCTTCGCTTGCTTCTCAGGCCAGGGATTTTGCTGGGCACAAATAGACAGCGCTGACCTCCTGGCCTGCTTTGGTTCTTGACTGCCAAAACCAATGCAGCCTATGAAACAGGGCCATGAACGAGGCTAGCCAAGCTCTCTGGAGGCCAGCTTTGGATTTGGGGGTTGTAGGGAGAGCTCTCAGGCAGACTGATGCCTGGTCCTCCCACATCTAAGAAACCGACTCTGGAATGTGTGTTTTCTGCTAGCTACTTGTATCCGATGAGCAGGCAGGCGCATAACCAGCTCCTGCCTGAGCAGTCAGAAGGAGCCAGGAGGGAACACACTCCTGAGAATGGTTGGTGGGAGCTTCCCATGCCCAAGAGCATCTTCCATCTGTGGGCGGCAGCAGCTTACCTCTCCATATGGGACTTTGGAAGAAGGCCTGAGCCACCTGTACCTCCACCTGGGAGCATACACGTTGCCTCCTGCTTATCCAAATGGGTAAGTACAGGGCCATTCTTTAATTCTGCTGGCATTTTTCAGTTAAGCACACCAGCGTCCTGCTGGGACACCCGTGAGGTTTGTATTCTAGGGGCAGTCAGGAACAGAAACCAGAGGCTGCAGGTCAGCCAGGGGACTGCTGAGATAACCCTGGGGAGAGGGGAAGGTGGCCTAAGTCAGTGTTGCAGCAGGAGGAGGGATGGAAGCAGGAGATGGACCTGAGAGGTGCTAAGGAGACACAGTGGGCAGAACTTGCTGACCACATGCGTCTGCGGGACAGCGAAGCCGGAAAAGGAGAAGTCACGCAGACTCCCAGGACTGATCGAGGAAAGATTTTTTTTTTTTTTTTAATTTGGCACCAAAAGTAACTTGTCAGCAAATCTGACCAGAAAGACATTCCAGTTTGAAAGATAAAGACTCTATGAATGTCTTTCATTACCTGGGGTGGCCCCAATACTCAGGGGCAGTGTTGCCTAACGCAGCATGCAGCTTCCCTCTATCACCTTTGTCCAAAGTCCAAAAGAATTCCCAGTTCTGAATTACACTGGTTTTCGATAAGGGACCGTGGGCCTGGGGCAATGGCTGCAGCGCTGCACTAGGCTCCTCCCAAGAGGGCCTGAGGGGATGTCTTGGGTCCCTTGGACTGTCCAGTTGTCACGTTACCAGACAGGGGACCTGGCCTCCTGTGGGTCTGCCTAGGGCCAGCTGGTAGCATGGGGGTTCTTGACTTCATGCAGGAAAGATGTTACAGCACAAGCCCAGATGACTGTGAGGATGCTTATTAAACCTGGGGACTGTGGAGCAGGGAAGGGCCTCGCACTTCCCTGAAGAAGAAGCAGAAGGAGAGCCCAGGCTGGGCTGCCTTAGCTCGCTGGGAGATCAGAGAAAAGGGGGCCTTGGGAACAGGTTGGGGGGTGCGGGTAGCCTGGGATGAGCTGCCGCTGCCCATTGCTCCTCTGAGTCTCGGGGTCCCTCAGAGTTTAGGAGATGTGTGTCTGTGAGGGAAGAAGAGGGGACAGGGAATGGGGCGGCTGCTCCCCAGAGGGAGAGAAAGAGTATGGGTCCTTTGTCTCGAGGCTTTTATCTCTTGCAGGCAGGACTCTTAGGGGAGGTCTCAGGGGAGGGTTTCAGTAGAACATTCATCAGTTTTCCAGGTGTGCTCTCTCAGGGTCGTGGTCTTCACTGATCAGTCAGGGACAGGGCAGGAGGTCTTAGTCATTGCGTGAGTCCTTGCAGCTGGTCCTGGTGTTGCCCACCTAGTTTTGCTGGTTTTCTGGGCATGAAGCCTAAATACAACTGAGGCCTAGAGGTTATCTCTAGGGAGGGGACCTTCTGTATCTGGCTATAAATTGCTCTGCCATTTTATTCAGCTGTCTGTCTCAGTTTCCCTATTCCACTTGCCAAGGAATTTTCCTAGCTTCTCACTATCCTGCCTCAATCAGTCCACGGCACCCCCCTCAAGGCCTCTTTTAGCAACAGGTTCCTAGTCCCCACAATGGGCGGCAACGCATTCTGCTACACTCTGCAGCACACTGGGCCGCTAGGGGACCCAGGGGGTGTCTCAGACCCTTGCTCTGCATCATGGGGTGGGGGTGGGTCTGCGAGGCCCTGTGCTTTCTTGGGCCCTCACACTGCCCCCCTGCCTTCAGAAAAGTGTTAGGTCCTCTTCTCTTCTAGGATGTCCCGCACCTGTCTGAGAATCCTCAGGGATTCTCAGCCACCCGCCCTCAGGGCAGGGAGAGGCTGGCCCCAAGACTCACTTCTCATTCATCTGTAATAATTCAGCGCTTTGCATTCTCTTCTTCCCTCAGCAAAGGAGTTTCGTTTCTGGCAGCTGGGAACTGACTGTTTCTTCTGTTTTTCTTGTCCTTAGGTCAGGGCCTTGGCCTTGAGAACCCTCAAATGAGACTCTTTCTCTTTCATTCTTTGCCTTTTCTAGTGTCATCCCTGGCATGAAGGTCGAAAAACAGCATTTGCAGAAAGAGCGTTAGTTAATACTAAAAATGACACTTCGGCCCACCTATAAGCAGGCTGCTTCTTTCTAGAAGACACCTTGCCTTCCACCTGGCTACCCCTTAGGTTACCAGCTCGCCTGTCTCCCTCCTCGCCCTGAATAGCCTCAAGAATGAGGGATCTCAACTCATACGTCACCCACCCCTACCGCAATCCATCTCTCACCCCAACCTCCAACTGAAACAGCTCCCTCGTTAAAGGTCACGGACAAACCCTTTGAGGCCAAATCCGAGGTGCTTTCCTCGGTTCTCATCTCTTTGCTCCAGGTTGTATTATTGTTCAGAAATATCCACCACTCCTTCCCCTGGGCCCCTCCCAGGGGAAGAAGTATATTCCTGAGCCCCTTGGTTACAGTTTGGCCATGAGAATTGCTTTGGCATTTCCATGACCTGTGACATTTCTGGGCAGAAGCTTTAAAGGCTAATATCATTGTCCTTTTCCCATGCAGTACTGGTAAAGGCTTAACAAAATGTTCTCTAATTCACCAATTCCTACAATATGAACACTCCCACCATAACTGATTTCAAGCTACTAACATAACATCATTGAGCATGGAGTCGGGAAAAGATGCACAGCACACACTCTCACTAGTGCAAGCAGATACTATCCCCATGTATCTTTTTCCTCTCCCCTGGGAACGGCATTGTCCTGGCTAAGAGCTGCTCCTTCAGCCAGCATCCCTGATGCAGGCCACAACCATAGCTGACCTGCCATGGATATGTAACCTATTCATGTCAGCTGATGTTTTAGGGGTTATCCGTCACCACAGCATGACTTAGCTGAAGCTGACTAACACACTCCCTGAAACTCTGGTTTTGGCTCTGGTAACACTTCTTATCATTCCAGTCAACAGATGCTTATCAATGCCCGCTACGTGTGAGAGACAGTGCAGCGTGGTGGTTACAGCACAGGCTACAGAGCCAGACCACCTGGGTTTGCAGCCCTGCTCGGCCATTTACTAGCAATAACCTTGGGCAAGTTACTTAACCTCTCGGTTCTTCCACTTCTTCATCCCTGAAATAGAACTAATAATAGCGCCCACCTCATAAAGTTATCATAAGGATCAAATTATTTACTACGTGTAAAACACTCAGCACAGTGCCTGGTGCAGGGCGATCGATCATCAAATGTTAGCTTTTTTTTGTTACCCCTAGTTGCCTGGCCCCACGCTAGGAACAGAAGATCCAGTCAGGGCACCCCTGCTCTCAGGGGGTCCATTCACGGTCTGGGGCAGGAGATAGACACAAAAGCAGAAAATCACAATAAATGGTGACAAGTGCAAAAGAAGAAGGCTGTGTGGCGGAGGCCTGAGCATCAGGACAACTAACTCGGAGTGTGAGGCTGCGGGTCAAGTGTCCAGGAAGACTTCACAGAGAAGGAGATGTTTAAACTGGGCTTTAAAGGATGAGTTCCTACTTTTTCCAGATGACAAAGGGTGTGGTGGATAGAATGAAATATCAAGTTTTCCTCTTATCTCTCTAATCATTCTCTGACTCCTTAGCTAACTACCTATTTCCCCTCAAGTGTTCATTCCCCAGATTAGCCTTCATCCTCCCCCTCTTCTCTCTGCCCTCTCCCGGGACAAACTCGTTTTCTCCATGGTTTTGACGCAGGTGGCAAGAGTGACCATTTGCTGAGCATTGGCCATAAGTAAGGCATTGTGCTAAATGCTTCACATCTGTTACCTCATTCGCTATTGAAATATGATCTTGTGTTGCAGGTATCACCGTCCTCACTTGGCAAAGAGAAACTGAGGCCCAGAGGGGTTAGGTGACTTGCAGTGTCACCCAAGGTGCTTTCAGTGACAGGTCCTGGGATACCCAAATTAATGTGGCTTGAACACTAGGTGTTTACTTCCCATCAGAAAAACTCTATGGGAAGGTGATACACCGGTTATCTCAGCAGCTCCATGAAGCCAGACTCTGGGTCAACTTCTCTGCTCCCCCCTCATGGCCCCAGATGGCTGTTTCATGCAATGACTAAACATTGCCTCCTCCCTCAACATCCAAAGGCGGGCAGGAAGGGGACTTGTCCCCCTGGGCATCCCTCCTGTTATTGGAGGGGAAGACGCCAGGAAAATTCCCATGGTCCTTGCCTCCCTGGCCTCTTTTTTCTTCCCTTACCTTCCCGAGCTGTAACTCCAGCCAGGCCGACCTTCTCCCAGCTCTGTGCCAATCAGGGTTCTCAGTGGGGTTCACTGAGGAGAGGTATCCTCCACTTTTTGAAAGTTCACATTCCACCACTTAACTGTTACGAAAGTACCTGTTTTGCCAACTAAAAGAGCTCTGAAGAGGATTTTCGCTTTTATGGGGGAAAGGTGAAAAGTAGAAATAGTGTTGAGAGTTTGTTTTGCAGCAAGCTGTGAGAGAGGCATCTGCGCCCCACCTGGTCCCGCCAAGCTCCTCCCCAGGCACTACGCTCTGCATCACACTGTCAGAGCATTGAACCATGTCTGTGAGCATCTCTGAGACCCATTTTTGGGTCTGGGAATGCTCAACAATTTTTTCCCCATATATTGAACATTATAAACTAATCATAATTGTTTCTTTGCTTTATGCCATTTGGAGTCACAATAGTTTTCCTACGAACAGTTAACTTTTAGGTAGCTAGGGAAACCTGTAATGTGGGGTGCTCACAAATTTCAAGCATGGATAGGAACCAAAAGCAATGAAGCACCAGAGAAGCTTCGTTGGACAACCACTAATGACCACTGGCCACCCACTGCTGCTGGACTCTCCCCTGCCCCCCAAGAACAGGTCCTACTCCTCCACCTCTCTCCCTCAAAGGACAAATTCCCGGGCAGGAACATCCCCTGGTCAGGCCCGGTCTGCACTCCCTCCTCAGTTTCCAGGAAGGCAGGCAGGCAGGATTCTGTCCTTTCAGCTTCTGTAGGATGAAATGTGGCTGTTTTTCCCCCAAGCCCTTTGCAGTATAATATTTTCACCACAGAAGAGAGGCATTCCTCTGTTGAGTACAGTGGTTTCTCCCGACTTGCCAGCCTCCCTTGCCTCCAGGCCACTGCACACATAGTCCCCTTTGTGTGGAATTCCCTTCCCCTCCCTCTGCTCTGGGCAAATCCTCCTCATCTCTTTTAGATGTCACTTCCCCTCAAATCTGGGCTGGGCCCCCCTCCACTGTGTTCCCACTGCAGCATGGTCTCTACCACTGGATTGTGATCGCCTAAGTTCTTGACTGCAAGTTCTTAAAGGGTGGACACTCTGACCTCCTTGTTTACCATGGGGTCCCTAGCACCAAGCACAATAAGCTCATGGAATGTATATTGAATGAATCAATTAAAGAATGAATATTAATGGCACCACCCTCCGACCCCCCAGTCACCTGGCCCTAAGACTCAGATATCCTTATCCCCATCTGGTCTGGTGTCAGGTTTCGTTAATTCTACCTCCATAGTCCAGGCCCTCGGTACCTTTCTCCTGGACCTTTGTAATAGTTCCCTGCCGTGGACATCTGTCATTTCTTCCTGCTCATTAGCCCTTCTCTCTTATTTTGGAAACTCGTTTGCTTTTAGGGAACTACTTCCCATTCCAAGCAGTCTTGGGGGAATTCTACTTGCACCTAGGGGTGAACATGGGATCCAAGTCAAGCCAATACTTTGAATCTTGAGAAGAATAACACAGCTATAGAAAACAGTTGAGCTGAGTCATTCCAATCAGAGCATCCATAAGGAATTGTTTGTCGGGTTTTGGGGTAGCCTCACCCAAATGAAGGATAGCTATAGAAGTAAGACAGAGGGAAATTGTAATATCACCTCTATTTCTAACAAAGCAGTTGGAGATATATCTTTAGGTCTGATTGGTAAGTGAGCTTACTTACACTGCACCCCAAAGTTAATCTTCTCCACCTGGTCCCAGGAAGCACTGGAAAATCTTCCCTGGAAGGATCCTGGGAAATTTAGAGCATGGAAGAAGAGGGCAAAAAATCATGGTTTTTGTGACCAGGCAGATCTAAAGGAGAAGGAATGAAGAAAAGCTGAGTTGAGCTCTGTTCATTTTCCCCAATCTCACCAATCAAATAAGTCATTCCTCTTCTTCTCTGGGGAGGATAGATGGGTGAGGGGGTGAGGCAAGAGTGCTACTCCAAAACAGGTCCCTCCACATGGAAAAAGCTGGAGGAGGGAACAAAAATTCCCCTTACACCATCCTGATATCTGGATTATCAAAGTACCCCTGGCTCCTGTCATTGCTGGGGCCGCTAGTTGTACAGCTGTGCCCTCCCAGTGAATTCCTAGCTTGCTTGCATCCAAACAACATGTGTTAGTTTCTTATTGCTGCTATAACAAATTACTACAAATTTGGTGGATTAGAACAATACAAATTTATCTTACAATTCCAGAGGTCAAAAGTCCAAAATGGGTTTTATGGGGCTGAAATCAAGGTGCGTTCTTTCCAGAAGCTTTAGCGGAGAATGTTTCCTAACCTTTCCTGCTGCAGAAGCCTCCATCATTTCTTGATTTGTGGTCCCCAGCCAGCAATCCCACTACTCTGAGCTCTGCTTCTGTCATCCCATCTCCTTCTCTGGCTCTCCTGCTTCCCTCACATCCTTAAAGGACCTTTGTGATTATATTGGGCCCATCCAGATAACCCAGGATAATCTCTCCGTCTCAAAATCCTTACTTAATCATATCTGCAAAGTCCCTTTTGCCATGTAAGGTAACATGGTTACAAATTCCAGGGATTAAGATGTGGACATCTTTGGGGGAGGGGTGTCTAACAGAAATAGTTCTTTTCTTTTTTTATTCATTGATTTGAGAGAGAGAGAGAAAGAAAGGAAGAGAGACATTTGTTCTTCCATCCAATTACACATTCATTGGATGATTCTTGTATGCGTCCTGACTGGGGATTGGACCCACAACCTTTGCATACTGGGATGATGCCCTAACCAACTGAGCTACCCGGCTAGGGCTAACACAAATATTTCTTAGCTTGTCTTGCATTCATCTCTTTCTCTCCTTTCCAGTCTGTCCTGCAAGTGATCTTTATAAAATGTGAATTGGTCATTACTGTCCTACCTAAGACACTTCCCTATTCCCCAAAGCCCACTGAATAGAAACCACAGCACACTCTACTCTGTCTTACCTCTGAGGGTTTGCTCCCAGTGTTCTCTCAGCCTGAAATGTCCCCTACCCCAAAGCCAGATCCTCTGTATCCTTCAAGGTCCTTCTCTTTCACAGAAGCCTACCTCATCCCTTTAGCTGGAACCCAGCTGTACTGTGAGTCCCATGTGCGCAGAAACCACCTATTTTTTTTTTACTGGCAGTGCTGGGCACCAGCCAGTCAGACAGACCTGAGCTCAAATCTGCTCAGCCACAAGCTAACCAATCCGTGTCTATTGTTTCTCTCTTTTTAAAAAAAAAATGCAGATAATAAAGAAGTTGCCTCATGTTTACTTAGTTTGCTGTGAGAACTAGGTGAGACAATGCATATCTAAAGTGCTTAGCACAGTGCTGGCAGGCAGTACCTAATGATAGGTAGACGGTAGCAATTATTATTAAAAATTAATAGTTGAGCCGGCCAAGATGGAGGCATAGGTGGACACACTGTGCCTCCTCTCACAACCAAAATTAAGGACAACAAAAATTTAGAAACAAAAAACCAACCAGAACAGACAGAAAATAGAATTGTACGGAAGTCCGACAACGATTCACCCAGACCAGTAAGAGGAGTGGAATTGGTGTCTGGCGGAGAGGGATAGCGGCAGAAAAAAGCAGTTGCTAGTGGTCCCAGACACGTAGGTGGCGGTTGGCACACCCCAGCCGCACAGGCGGCAGTTACCGAGTGCGGGGAGGCTGAGCAGACCCAGCGAGGCGCACAAGGCGGCTGACCATGATCACACATTTGTGCACAGATAAACCAGGCAAAAACGGGCAGTGAGACAGAATGCACAACCCAGGGCCCCAGTGCTGGGAAGTGAGGCCTAAAAGCAGTAATTGAAAACACTTGTGGGGGTTGAGGTGCTGGGAGAGACTCCCAGCCTCACAGGAGAGTTTGTTGGAGAGGCCCACACGGTCCTGGGACGTATACAAGCCCACCCACATGGAAATCAGCACCATAAGGGCCCAATTTGCTTGGGGGGAGCGGTGGAAGGGACTGGAATCCGAGAGAGCATGGAGCAAGTGCCATTGTTCCCTCTCGGACTCTGCCCCCACATACAGCATCACAACCCTGCGGACTGGGCTGCCTTGCCCTGGGGAACACCTAAGGCTCTGCCCCTCACTACATAACAGCCACGACCAGACCCCCCCTCCAAAAAAAATGGCTCAAATGGGAGAACAGATCAAAGCCCCAGAGCCAATTCATCTAAGCCATGAAGAGATAGTCAACCTATCAGATGCACAGTTCAAAGCACTGGTGATCAGGATGCTCACAGAATTGGTTGATTTTGCTCACAAATTAGATGAACAAATGAAGGCTACAGTAAGTGAAATGAAGGAAAACGCACAGGGAACCAATAGTGATGGAAGGAAAACTGGAACTCAAATCAGTGGAGTGGACCAGAAGGCAGAAACAAACATCCAATCAGAAAAGAATGAAGAAACAAGGAATCAAAAAAATGAGAAGAGGCTTAGGAACTTCCAGGACATCTTTAAACATCCCAACATCTGAATTATAAGGGTCCCAGAAGGGGAAGAGGAAGAGCAACAAGTGGAAAACTTACTTGAACAAATAATAAAGGAGAACTTCCCCAATCTGGCAAAGGAAATAGACTACCAGGAAGTCCAGGAAGCTCAGAGAGTCCCAAAGAAGTTGAACCCTATGAGGAAGACACCAGGGCACATCATAATTACATTAGCCAAGATTCAAATAAAGGAGAAAATTCTAGAAGCAGCAAGGGATAAAGGGACAGTCACCTACAAAGGAGTTCCCATCAGACTGTCAGCTGATTTCTCAAAAGAGACCTTCCAGGCAAAAAGGGGCTGGAAAGAAGTATTCCAAGTCATGAAAGGCAAGGACCTACATCCAAGATTGCTCTATCCAGCAAAGCTGTCATTTAGAATGGAAGGGCAGATAAAGTGCTTCTTAGATAAGGTCAAGTTCAAGGAGTTCATCATCACCAAGCTCTTATTATATGAAATGTTAAAGGGACTTATCTAAGAAAAAGAAGATAAAAATATGACAATGAAAAGACAGCAAACTCACAGCTATTAACAACCACACCTAAAACAAAAGCAAACTAAGCAAACACCTAGAATAGGAGCAGAAACACAGAAATGGAAATCATATGGAGGGTTAGCAACAGGGGAGTGAGAGGAGGAAAGAGAGGGAAAAGGTACAGAGAGCAAGTAGCATAGATGGTGGGTAGAAAATAGACAGGGGGAGGGCCAGAATAGTGTGGGAAAAGTAGAAGCTGAAGAACTTATGACACATGGACATGAACTAAAAGGGGGGAATGTGGGTGGGAGGGGGTGTGCAGGGTGGAGGGGAATGATGGGGGAGAAATGGGACAACTGTAATAGCATAACCAATAAAATATATTAAAAAAGAACAAAAAATAAATAAGTGGGTTTATCAATCTAAAAAACATTAATAGTTGAGCACTGGCTGGTCTGGCTCGGTGGATTAGGCACTGGCCTGTGAACCAAAAGGTTGCCAGTTCTATTCCTGGTCAAGGTACATGCCTTGGTACATGTGTTATGGGTCAGGTCCCTGGTTGGGAATGTATGAGAGGCACTAGATTGAGGTATTCCTCTTGCACATCAATGTTTCTCTCCCTCTCTTTCTCTTTCCCTTCCTCTCTCTCTATAAATGAATAAATAAAAGCTTTTAAAAAATAGTTGAACCCTGACTGGTGTTGCTCAGTTATTTGGGTATCGTCCCATAAAGCGAAAGGTCACTTGTTGGATTCCTGGTTAGGGCACATGCCTGGATTGGTGTGTACGAGAGGCAAGTGATTGATGCTTCTCTCTCATATCAATATTTCTCACCCTTTCTTTCTCTTTCCCTTCCTTTTTAATTAATTTTAATTAATTAATTTTAATTGATTGATTAATAAGTAATAAGTAAATCTTTAAAACATTAGTAGTTGAGTGGAAGATGAATGTGGTACTCCCTCCTTCCCCTGGGCTCTCAATATTCCTTTTATGGTTCTTAGTGTGCCCCAAAGCCTGGAACATTTTTAAAACCTGAAGAAATAAACCTTACACTGTGTGTATTTTCATGTAGTCTTAGTTGCTTTGCTCCTTGGGGGTCCATGCCTGGTAAGTAGCACTGTAGGGATCGCTGGTAGAAAGGATAGGCTGCTCCTATGCCCCTTGCCTGGTGCCCCAGGAAATCCTTGATAAACTTGGATCTTCTTGGATTGAAGTGAATTTTGGCCACATAGCAGCTTCCTTCAGCCAATAATATATGCCTGCTTCCCAACCCTCACCCTCACCCCCATGAACCCTATGTTTGTCGGGGCACCACCCTTTTGTTCCCAGGCTTGCGACTCTGCTACTGTGTGGCTTTGGGCTGGTCACTGCATATCTTCCTGAAAAATAGGCATAACAAGTCCTGTCTCCTTCAAGGTCAGGCACACCTTATAGAGGTCCAGGGTGGAGATGAAGAATGAAGTTAACCTCTTTTGTGAGGTAAAGTAGAAGAGATCAAGCTAACAAATGTATTATGGGCTAGCAACTGTATTACCAGGATGTGGGAAATGAGTTACTCTGAGCCTGTGAGGAAAGGCAATTGTTTCATAATCACACTCTGGACAGCAGATTCAAAGGGGCCCCTGGGGCTGGCCTGCCAGAATTCCAGAGCTTGCTTCATAAGGGGTGTGGATGAAACTTTCACACACCAAAAAGCTGTAGAAATTATTTCCCTGTCCAAGAAAAGTCATCTCTTTTGAGAAAAACTACCTTTTCCTGACTTAAAAAAGTCATTTGCTTATTACAAAAGTAATATCTGCTTATTATAGGATTCATTAGAGAACTTTTTGGAAATATAAAAATGCACTAAGAAAGGGAGAAGCTCATGTAACGACGCTATACAGAGACTATCACTTGTAGCTATCAAACAAAATTGGGGTCTTGTTGGAACTGCAATTGTATGTCCTGTTTGGTGAACATCTTCCCACATGATTAAATATCTTGGCAGGGTGGAGGGGAGGGGGATTCGAGTATACAAATTTTCTACCATTTATTTAAACAATCTTTTATCGTTGAACATTTGGGATATTACTTTTTTTGTTTGTTTGTTTTGGGCTTTTTTGGCTGTTATAAATGCTACAGTTAATATCTTTGTTACACCCTTGGTTATGTCCTTTAAATTCTTAGAAGTGGAATTGCCGGACCAAAGGATATTTGATACATATTGCCAATTTGTTACGAAAATTATTTACACTCTCATGGGCAATTTCAGCGGGATCGCCGGAGTTGCCGGAGTTGCCGGTGTCATTAACTGTCAAAAAGCGTTAAGTAGAACTCCCAGAGGGCCTCTGGTCGGCCTTCACCTTTTCCCGCCCACTCCGCCCACCCCGCCCACTCCGCACAGCCTCCAGGAGCCCCACCCCTACTCCAGTTTACGTTGACCCACCCCTTCCTTACTCCCGCCTCGTGGTTGGTAAATTAAGGTGTCCGTCGCGCTCAGGGGCGGGAAAAGGGGACTGACAGACGTGGCGAGGAACCAGTGTGAGCGGGGAGCGGGGCTTGCGTACGTGCGTGGCGCGGTGGCCTGGAAGCCGTGGACCTGAAAGGTGTGCAAGCGGCTTAAGCAGTGAGAGGCTTCGGCAGCCATGGCTCCCAACGTATCCGTGGCCGAAGCGGTCCCAGAGAATCCTAAAGGCATCCGGGCCGTGCTGCTGGGGCCGCCTGGGGCCGGAAAGGGTACCCAGGTGAGCTATAGCGCCGGGCGTGACGGTGGAGCCCATGGAACTCCAAGGTCAGGGCGGCTGGAGGTCCGGACAGCCCCAGAGCGGCGCTGCGAGCTCTTGCCTGCGGTGCCCTGGCCAGCGTCTGGGGTTCTGGCAAGGCGTTTGGGGAAGGGTTGAAATTGGAGGTCGTGGAAGTGTGAGTTAGGATTAGGGTTCTGGAGGGATCCAAGCTTGAGGTGTGGTGTTAGGAGATCTAAGGACTGATTGGATCTCTTAAGGAGTTAGAAGCCGAGGGTTTTGAAGGGTAGGGTGAGCACTGGGCTGAGACATGTAGATTACAGCTTGAGTGACGATTCAGGAATCCCAGATTCTGTGCGATTTGGGAGAGAACTGCCAAAGGGTTTCATTCCAGGCATTCGGGGTAGGGGAGCGTTTCTTATAATGATTAATGACTGAAGGTGGCGGAGCGTCTCCAACGCGTGGAGCAGGGGGCTGGCATGTGCTGATTAATACAATACTGCTAAGATAAACTACTGCTAAGAGAAGTGAAGTATGACCTGCGTGAGCCAGTTAAGCTGGGAGAAGTGCGGGGTGGGTACCTAAATCTACAGTTCAGGAAACAGGCCCAGGAAGTCAGGTGGCTTTCCCAAGTTAGCAAAATTGACTCAGTGGAGCCTGGAACCTCCAGAGCCAGGCTCCAAGTAATTGGAATCTGAAGTTACCTTCTTCACTAGCAGACTGTGGGGCCTCACTTGGTGTCTGGGATGGAATGGCCCCATAGATTAAGGCTGGGATTTGGAAGTCCATAGGTTGGATCCATCATCCACCCTTCCTGCCTTGGGCCTGGCATTGCCCCCAAGCTCCTGCTTGTTAGATTCCAAAGAGGGAATTCTTGAAAGTCTGGGTTCTGGGGACTGCCCACTCTGCCCTTCCTACACTTGCAAAGACTGCAAAGTTTTGGCAAACAGACCATCTTGGGGCACCCAGCACATCACTTGGCACTTGATGGGATTACTGGAAATGAATGGATACAGATTCATGTGATGGTGGGAAAGGATGCCTGGGAGATTCAGTTCATTCCTGTGATTTTGCTTTTTAGCCCTGGGCACGAGGTCAAGAAGGACCACTTACCCTTTATTCTCTTTAGCCTGAGCTGATTCTTCTTTGGAGCTCTCTGTTACCTAATCCCCCTGTCCTCGGTAACACTGAGTCTCTTCCTGTTGCTACCACCCTCAGTTATTAGGTAACCTGTAGCCTTCCTTAGACTTGACAGACTTCTGCTGTGAGTGTAAATGGGGTAGCTCAAAGGCATTGATTATTTTTCCTTAGTTCATAGTGAAGTTAATGCTTTTCAGTAGTTGGGAAATGAACATGCCAGCCAGTGCTGGGACAATGGGTTTTTACAGTCTAGCAAACTTTGTGACTTCCAAGCCTCGGTGTTCTCACCTGAAAAATAGGTCCCCTACGTTATTCATACAAGGTAAGTCCCCCACCTTACACATTCAGATAAAGCAGTGCCTATGTAGACCAAAAGTTCACCGGATTTTGGAAGATAATGTCATATATGTGTGTAAAGCACCTGTAAGTATATAGGTGACAACCTGGAACATAGTAGGTGTTCAGTAATTATTGATTCACTCATCTTAGTAATGCATCTCCATCTCCCATCACCCCGCACCAACTTTTATCTATTTCAGTGTAAAGGGTGATGTAGTCAGAAAGATTTGAAGAAGATCATCTGCTGATTTATAAAAACATGGGTATGGTAGGAACTGGTCAGAGGCTTTGTGGAAGTGGAGGAGATGTGATTAGAGCTGGGACTTGAAGAAAGGATAAGGTTTATACAAGTCACTTAACCTCAATACAGCTTTTAATACTAGGGACAGTAGGAATACTGGAGGTTGCCGTTTTATGGAGCTAAATAAAGAAAGAAGTGTTCATAAATCAGGTTACAAAGTGGCAGCCTACAGCAGCACTTTGCTTGCAAATGCTCCCTCACTTTGTTATGAAGAGTTTGAACGCACACACGAAAGAAGGTGGGCCGGTGGGAGGAGCCCCGCATACCTGTCGTCCAGCCCCAGCCAGCGTCAGCTTGGGCCCGTTCCTTCCTCATTCCCTCCCCTTCACAAATTAGTTTAAAGCAGCACCCAGACATTATAACATTTCATTTGTAAATATTTCAGTGGGTATTGCTCCGTAAAAGATAAATTCTTTTTTTGTAAACAAGCACAATATCTCCTAAAAAATTAACAATTTATAATAGGGTTCATATTTCCCTTTGTCTCACAAAGGTGACCGCTGTTACGTCTCTTAATTTACAGCTGCCCCATAGCTTGTGTGTGTGCAACTGGGTTGTTTGTCCTGGTAGTGTCCCTCTTTCTGGGAATTTTTTATTGTATCTCCATGGCGTATTTAACATCTTCCCCTTTCCTCTCTGTTTCCTGTGAACTGGGAGATGGATCAGACACTTACCAGCTGGGTTCAGTTTCATGGCCTGCGCCGCAGGTGGTGCCGTGCGGCCCGTGGGGAGGCACATCAGGCCTGCTTATCTCGGGTGCTCAGCGCCTGGTCCGGAAGTTCATGGTGGGCCGCACAATGGTGGTGTTCTAATTATATCATTCTCTTTTTGTTTATTAGCCGAACCGTTTCTATAAAGAGAAACTTTTGCCTGCTATTTGGCATGGTTCGTGTAGAAAAGGCAGGATAGATGCTTGATTTGTTCGTTTTATTTGTCAGCTTTCAAAACTGGTGACGACACAGTTTTCAGTTGTGAAATTTCACTTACACATGTTGAGCTCCAGTTTCTCTTGAGATGTCACATCTGGTGGCTCTGGGCCTCCATTCTGGCCTGCCATGCAGTTGAGTGGCAAGGCCACTTTAGCTGTGCCCTCCTGTACCCTGCATAGGGCCCTTGGGTGCCTGCTGCTTACATTTGACCAACTTCATTCATTTGTGTTGCCTGTCTGCCCCATTGGTAAATGTTTGCAATCTTTGATGTAAAATCCCTAACCTAGGTTCATGCCTAGTACCTGCTCAGTGTTGTTGGATTTTTTTCCCAGTAATAATCTTTTGTTTTACCTGCGTAATTCAGTATTTTATGTTGGTGTTAATGAAATAAAATGTTTCCTGTTAAAACTTCTCATCATTAACTAAAAATGTTTAAACATTTTAAAACTGCTTTTTCATCAACATAATGTTTAAAACGTCCAGAATTGGGGTGGGGGGTTCTGCCTGCAGAGCTCCCCCAGCTGCAGTGGATGAGAATAAGTCTACCAAGATATGATCTGCTTGGGGAGGAAAGGTGGCCAGTCTCTCAGAGGAGAAGGGCCAGGAGCCTGTTCCTCAATGGGCTTTTATTGGGTTCAATTTGCACAGGAATACAGGGCATAAAGTTCATCAGTCATTGTCAGACAGTAATGATTGAACAACATATAACATTCAAAGAACTATAAGGGCTTACTTATTCTGAGTCAGGGTCAGATACAAAGCACCATGAAACTTTGGAAAGCAAACTCATTTTATGCTTGGACCCTGATTGTTTAAATTGAGGACATTCTTAGCAAAGCAGATTTCATAGGATTTTATGCATTCTTTCTTAGGCCTGAACCACCCTTTCCAGCACAGGGCTGCATCCACCTCCTGCGTTGTTTCAGGCTTAAGTCAGGTGGGGGATGCCAGCAGCCAAGAGATTAGTAGGAGACTATTTACAGATAGAATGAGGACTCAGGCTATATCAAAGCCGAAGGGCGAGGGTCCATCAACCCTTTTCTTAGTCCCCTAAGTCCTTCCCTAATGGCCCAGTCACGACAGTGCCTATCTTAAGTTTTCCCTCCCTTGAGGACTCTTACCCATCATTGCATAACCAGTCTAACCAGTCATCCGCTGGGGGCCAAGTAGGGTGAAGTAAAGGGGGCAGAGGCTGTGTTCCTGTTGGGAGGATAAGCTTTGTCTCCTTAGTGGCTTTTGGTCCCAAGGTCTTTTTACTCAGCCTTGGCTGGGGCAGGGGATGGGGGGGGGCAGTACAGCTTCTGGAACCAGGCAGAGCAGTTCCCAACACAAAATAGTGGGTTTGTTATTTTATTTAAAAGATCTTACTTCCTTCTCCCTTTTGGGGTTGGATGTTCCTACACTGTGGCCAAAACATCGGTTTGCCTCTGTGTTTTATCTACCAGCCCCTTCACGTTTCTTTTCACGTGTCCAATCTGTACCAATTCAAGGCCATGCACACGCAGGCAATCACTGCCTGCCGTCCTGCAGGTCGGGCTCTGTCAGCTATGTCAGTGCAGTGACTCTCAACATTGTGAGACCCACACTCTCATTCCCCCTTTTACAGCTACAAACCCAAGTTCAGAGGGCTTGTTCTCTAGGTTACATAGCAAGTAATTGGCAGACCTTGCACCCGAATGACTCCAAAGCTCCCGCTCTTCCTGCTGCTATCTACTGCCCTAGGTTGGATTTTTCTCCTACCATGTTCGCATTCTGCTGGATAAATTAAGGTGCTGGAGATGCAGAGGGCAGCCCTTGCCCTCCAGGAGGGGATGTAATGTGCAAAATACTTACCCTTTGCTCAATTATGTAACAGACGCCCAGCCAAAGATTTTACATGTGTCTTATTTAAGCCTAGAGTCCTAGGTGGTAGGTCCTGTTGTTATCCATGCCTTTTTACTGGTAAATTGAAGCCCAGAGGCCGTATCTTGCCCCAGAATTCACAGGAAGTAGCAAAAACAAGATTTGAACTCATGACTGATTCTTGAGTAGCTATCACCATCTTACATTGTTGCTATTAATCTAGGTATAGAGGCAGAAATGAACGTGAATGGGAAAATACATAAAAGTGCCAAGGGGGAAGTGGCCAGTGAGTGACTCTGACAAATGCTAGGGTTTTCACGATTAGATCAAGAATGGTAATTTGTTAACAGCCTTTGGTTCTTCCTCCTACCTACCCAGTGATTTTGGTAATAATGTGCCCAATTTATAGATGAGGAAATAGTCTCAAAGTATCTGTGGCCTAAAGTTACATGGTAAATTGAGGGGCATTTTATCCTCACAACAGCTCTAAGAAGTAGAGGTTATCCCATAATCCCACTTGGCTGGTGTGGAAACTGAGATTTTCAGAAGTTGAGTGACTAACTCAAGGTCACACATCTATTGAGGGCTTTGGCCAGGAGGTATGTGGGCAAATCTGACTCCAAAGTCTGAGCCCTTTGCAGCCAGGAGGAATGAAGAGTTAGTCTTCTGCCATGCCACAGCTTCTCTGATGGAGCATTCTTCCACGTAGCTACAGAATCCAGTCACCTGGAAGAGTGCTGCAGTTTGGTGGGGATTCAAATAGAAAACTTAGGTTCTGTGCTGCTAATAGCACTTCTTCTCTGGTGCTTTGGCCAGCCTTTCCCCTTGAACAAGCGTGACCTCCAAATCTTTCACCCAAGTTAATTTCACCAATCAAGGAGGAAGACTGGCAGGAAAGCACAGTTCTCTGAGTGTGTGGCCCCTGAGCCAGTCTGCAGAACCGGAAGGTTTACCAGGGTCCGAGTCCTGACCTTCATTGGTTCTCCAGAGTTTTTAAGGCCTTCTCATATGCATGCTGTTTTGCAATGAAGTCATTTCTTTGCTGAACTGAATCATTTCGTGGATCACAAACCAGAATTTGCTGGACCGAGCCAAATCTATTAAGTTTTTACTGTGTGCACCTAAGAAAACTCCCAAAGAACTGGTTTGAACAAGGATCCAACCCTCCTTTTTCAGTAAAACAAGTGAGCCAGAAAGCTAAGTGTTAAGGTCCTTGATTCTGTTCCTCGTGAGTTCTACAGTCTTTTTGTTTATTTTGGGAGTGAGAAATTGCAGGTACAAAACCAATGTTGAACTGCCTAGGGTTTCCTCTTGTTCTAGTCTTCATTCTGATGGATAGTCCACCAAAGTACGAGCTCAGAGAGGACAGGGTCTCCGTCTCCTATTCATCTGTTCACCTGGCTCCCAGGAGGGTTCTCGGGAGAGACGTCAGTATGATGAATGAGCAAATTCATTTCTGTATGAATGAATGTGGAGTTAGGGCAGGGGTTACAGCAACAGCTAGTGTTCACTGAGCACTTACTACGTGCCTGGCCCTGCCCATTCCGAATTCTATGTAATCGGATCAACTTAATGGTGTAGCTACTATTACCATCTCCATGTTATTTAGAGGAAATTTGAAGCTTTGAAAGGTAATAAAATTTTTCTCAAGTCACATATCTATATAGTCATTAGTAGACCTGAAGTCTAAAACCCAGGCTGTTTGATTCTCAAGTCTGATGCTCTTAACAAAAAGGCTATACTGCTTCTTAAAACTAATAGGAAGTGCATACTGTTTGCCAGGTGCTCTTCACATACATCTCATCTGATCCTCACAGCTACCTTCCTTGATGGAGCCTTTTTGCCTTCATTTGAAACAGATGAGGAAACCGAGCTTCTGTGAGGTTAAGGGATTGGCCAAGATCATGTAGCTACTGAGGACAGGGAAGAAAAACTGTCTGCCAGGGAAACCTCTGTTCTTCACCTTGCCCCTTCTGCCTCTCAGGCCACTGGCCACGGCACTTAACAACCTCACATTCAATCCTTTCGCAAATATTCATTCAACACATTACATGCCAGGCACTGTGCTTTACATACATGAACTCACTTAAACTTCACAGCAACCATATGAAGTGTTGATACTGCTCTTTTGATTTGTCCCTTTTATAATGGGGAAACTGAGGCTCATGTGTCAGATGTGTGTAGCGGAAGTAGGGAAAAGAGCTAATATGACGGCTTCCTGCATGCTAGGTGCTTTACATGTATCATCGTATGTCATTCTTATAACTCCGTGATTGTTATATGTTAGAGTATAACATAAAGTACTTTTATCCCTGTTACAGGTAAGGAAATAGGCGTTTGCCAAAATTCACACAGCCAATAAGCGGCAGCGCCACGTTCACACCCAGGAAGTCTGACTCCAGGGCCTGTGGTGATAACTGTATTTTGGGTTTTTTCCCCCTCCACAGGCACCCAAGTTGGCCAAAAACTTCTGTGTCTGCCATCTCGCCACCGGAGACATGCTGAGGGCCATGGTGGCTTCTGGCTCAGAGCTGGGAAAAAAGCTGAAGGCAACCATGGATGCCGGGAAACTGGTAGGTGTGGTGGTGCCAGTGTGTGCTGATGTTCCTCGGAGTCTAGACCCGCACTGCCCAGAATGGCAGCCACTAGCCACGCGGAGCTACTGGAACGAATTCCAGTTCCTCGGTCGCACTTGCCACATTTCAAATGTGTGCCCGCCGGCACAGACATAGCACATTCCCATCCTCGTAGCAAGTTCTGTTGGCCGGCCGTGTGCTATTGTGCTACCCGGTGTTTTAGCAAATTGGCATATGACATGAACTTCAGAGTGGCAGGTTACTTGGTTCATTCTGAATTATGGCACATATTTTATTCAGAGTATTCTTGAGATCCCTTTGTGCTGATGCATTGAGTATTATACCTAATTTTTAGGGTCAAAAATGAAACTGCCTTCCCCAGGCAAAAACCTAAGGATGTGTTGAAGAGAGAACTCAGAGCCACACAGTGTTTGCGAACTACTTTAGTGACGGTGTTCTGTGTCTCTAACAGGGAAATTGCTTTTGACAGATGTAATCCTTCCTATTTGGGGGATATAATAGTATTTTCTCTAGTTCCTAGTCCAGGTAATCTGATTAAACAAATGCAATCTATTATCTACTAAATCTTCTTTGATTAGTGCCAGAACTTAATTGTAAGTAACTGAGTTATTCTGGGACTTGGCCTCTGCAAATCCCCTTTAGAAGTCATTTTTTGCTTGGCCCTCTGGCCTTTTTATAACTTACTTACCATGCTGGTTAGGGGACGTGCTGGGCTTTGCCTTCGTTCCTGAATTAATCCTTCCTGTCAGGCTTTGCATTCAGGGCCTTTGTGGAATGGTACCCCTGCCTGCCCCCCTTCCTGGCCTTTTCCTCCAGCTTTCCCTTCCTGTCAGGGAAGCCTTGAGTCAGGCCAGAAAGCTAGATATTCTGGACTTTGGGTCTTGGCAAAAGAGCCTGCACTGAAAAAAAGTTAGGATGTGTCAATGAGATTACTTATCGCCAGTCTTCGCCTAGTCGCAGAGCTTATACTTTGCCCCCCACGTTTGCAGCTGGTCCCAGGAGATAAAAACATTAGCTGCTGAGATGGGCAGCCTTCCCTGCAGTACTAGCAGGGAACTTTTTTCCTGTGAAGGCCCAGGAGGAAACCAGTTTTTGAAAGCTGGGAAGGGCCCTCATTTGGGGTTCTCAGAGAGGTTCAAGGTGTGTTGGGCCAGCTCCTGAGTTCCTTGATTCTAATCCTGTCTTGCCTATTCAATGAACTTCTCCATTGCTTCCTGTCCAGGGTGGCCTGGGTCCCTCTACTGTGAGCCTAATCAAAATTGGTAAACAGGGAAAGTGGGAAGGTTTCTGCATTCTGGTGAGCTGCCACTGTCTCTTGCAGCAGTCAGGTTGTATGGACACCAACTTGTGACCAGGGAGTTGGGTTAAATGTCACCTAGTTAACGTATTTAAACCCAAGGCTGTTTTGTTCTTGACTTCCAGGTGAGTGATGAAATGGTAGTGGAGCTCATTGAGAAGAATTTGGACACCCCTCCATGCAAAAATGGTTTTCTTCTAGATGGCTTCCCTCGGACTGTGAGGCAGGCAGAAATGGTGAGTGGGTCAGTTTTGTGTCACCATTGCTTGATAATGAACTGTGGCCCTTAATCTCTTAATTCCTTTGAGGGAAATGGGTCTGGTCGAGCTCTGGTAGCTTAGGTGGGACACACACTCTTTTACAGCTTGACAACCTCATGGAGAAGAGGAAAGAGAAGCTTGATTCTGTGATCGAGTTCCGCATCCCAGACTCACTGCTGATCCGGAGAATCACAGGAAGGTACTTGTCCCCAGAAGGTCTCTTCTTTTCATGCTTCTTCAGAGATTAGTCAGACCGTGCTCTGGCCTAGTCCTAATCATGAAGCTTAGTGCCATTTCAACATGGATTGATTTTATTGGTGACATCTGCTGAAGTGGTGACAGGGATGGGCATGTGGAAAGAAGAGCAAGGAACTTGGAGTCAGCATGTCAGGGCGGTCACCCTTTTACTCTGACCCTCGGCAAGTGCTGGTTCCTTGTATTTGGGAGAGAGTTATAATACCTGTTTGCGGAACTATTCTGCAGGTTAGATAACACCTTTGTAATTCAGAGCCTTGTGTACTGTGTGTGCCTAAGAAATGGTAACTTCTTTATGTGCGTACCGCTGTTTGATTTTTATATGATTTTTTTCTTCTATTTTTATTGTTGTGTACCTCTGTTTTAGTGCTTTTTAAAATCTGATTTAAGTTGGAGTTGCCATATCTTGCTGTAGGCTTTTTGTTATAAAAATAGTATGACCATCTATACCAAGTTTAGAAAGTGAAAGAATATTTGCTCATGGTACAGACATCTTAGTCACAACCACTGTGAGGTTTTTGTGTGTTTTGTTTTAAAGTGCTTGTTTCTATCCCTGGCTGGTGTGGCTCGTGGGTTGGGTGATATGCCGCAAACCAAAAGGTCACCGGTTTGATTCCCAGTCAAGGCACATGCCTGGGTTGCGGGCCAGGTCCCCTGTTGGGGTGTGTGAGAGGCAACCAATGTTTCTCTTGTACATCAATGTTTCTCTCCCTCTCTTCCCCTCTTCCTAAAAATAAATAAATAAAATCTTTTTTTTTTTAAGATTTTATTTATTTATCTTTAGAGGGGAAGGGAAGGAGAGATGGAGAGAAATATCAATGTATGGTTGCCTCTCGTGCATCCCCTGCTGGGAACTGTCACTGGGAACCGGCCTGCAACCCAGGCATGTGCCCTGACTGGGAATCAAACAGCGATCCTTTGGTTTGTAGGCCCGTACTCAATCCACTGAGCTACACCAGCCAGGACTAAATAAATAAAATCTTTAAAAACAAAATAAAATAGGCTGGTGTAGCTCAGTGGATTGAGCACGGGCCTGTGAACCAAAGGGTTACAGGTTCAATTCCTAGTCAGGCCTGGCATATGCCTGGGTCATGGACCAGGTCCCCAGTAGGGAATTCACGAGAGGCAACCACACATTGATGTTTCTCTCTCTCTCTTTTAAAAAATAGAATAGAATAGACAATAAAAATAAAATAAAATAAAGTGCTTGTTTCTCTGTAGTAGTCAACACTGAACAGAGACAAGCTTCTGTATCTGAACCAGTGTGTCTGAGAGGTCACCACGCTTCAGGTGCGTCTCCTCCGCCCTCTTCTACTCTTCACTCTCCGTCGCTTTTTGCCTTCCAGGACTGTTGAAAGCTCTCAGCCACTAGTAGCTCCCACAATCTCTTTTTCATTGTGTGCTTTAGCTTTTCTTGTTCCCGCGTCATTTTCATGGATCTCGTGGAGGTAGTCAGCCTATGTCAGGGACCCAAACCTCGGCGACCACGGTATTTAATTGCTGTATCGTATTTCACAGATGAACCATCATGCACTAAATTGTTCCACTTTGGTTGTGCATCCGCGTTTCCTCCGGTCGTTCACTGTCAGATCGATGCTGTGGCCATCGCAGTACATGTAAAATTTTGGATTTAATTAGGGGGAAACTGCTTTCTTATTGTAAATTGTGGTACTTTAATTTCCTGATGAGATTAAACATTTTTTCCATGTGTCCGCTGTCCGTATCTTCGGGGAGAGAGGCAGGCTTGTCAACAGACAAAAGAGGGAGTGTTAGAGGCGTTTTCCTATATGGCTCTGTTAGATGCCGTGCGATCATCTTCCATTAATTTTCTTTTCAAACATCCAGGTTTCATGTTTCTAGCTCCTTCGGTGCAGGAACTGTTATTTCTTTGTGTCCCCACTGGCACAGAGTAGACGTAGTTGATATGGGCCGAGAAGCAGTAGGACTGACAGGGCGGGGGTCCCTGGTGTGCACAGCAGATGTTAGCAGTACTCAGTGACACTGGGGGCCTTGGATTCAGTGGGCCCCGCTCCCTGGAGACCTGTTTTGTGCTCAGCACGGTCCTAGGCTCTGAGGCAGGGAGCAGGAGAGGATATATAAGAACAATACAATGCCCATCTCTGACCTCAGAGTTTACAAACCATACACGGCAGGCACCTGGGCTGCTTCGTGCAGTGGGAAGTCCAAGGAGAGGGTCTGGGGGAGAGAGGGAAGGCCGCCTAAGAGAGGTGTAATGTCAAACTTGACCTTCCTGGATAGAGAGGATTTTGGTGGCTTTCCTGGAAGGGAGTAGAGGCCAGAATGAATATTGGTTGGGGGAGGGGTTCTAGCCAGGGCTAATGGCAGGATGTCTCTCCAGAGCTGGAGGACCGGTCAGGGGACTGGGTGTAGAATGAGAGCTGTTGGGAAGGTAGGATGGGAGCTAGACTGGGGAAGGTCTGCCAAGGGGAGGAGGACAGAGATGACAGAGTCAGGAGTCATGGCATGTTCTTAAGCCACTAGGTGTTGTGACAAAAACCACATTCTAGGAACACTAGCTTGGTTCCGGCATACAGGCTAAATTGGGGGAAAGGAGAAACAGACAAGGACCCCACCAAGCAGCCTGACTGACCCCCATGTGGAGTGATGGAGGCTTTAACTGGGGCTGGCTGGTAGGGAACAGAGATTCTGAAGAACAAAGTACAGGATTGCTGTGGAGGGTGGAACAGAGAAGACCCAGTCTCGGTTTGGAAGCGAGTGGTTTAGTGTGACCCCCTCCCTCGCAGTGGAAGAAATGGGACAGCCAGACTAGTGTTTTCCAAGTTCACTCTGCAGATCAGCGACAGAACTGACACCAGAAGCCTGCTTTCTACCTCCTGGTCCACAACGCAGGCAGTAAAAGTCAGGAGCCAGCATTAATGTGGATCTTATTTAAATCCGACATGGTAAGGACCCCACTGTAGATATCTTCTGAATTAGCTCAGCTGTCACTTCTGATAATTCGGGGTCATTATTTTATTTCTTGAATAAGTATGGTTGGTGGTTTGGGGTTTTAACTTATTCAGCGTTTGCTCTCTAGTATCCTAATTATCTTACCAGTTGGTTCTCTGGTATCATTAGCCTGATGTCTCATCCCCATTTTGCGGGTGAGAATACAGGTGTCTGAAGTGTCTCAGTCAAGGTAGCATTGGTCATAGATTCCCAGCCCTTATCCCGCCACATCTTCACCTCCGCCTCCAGGCCAGGCTCAGTGACTCATAGAGCTGTTTTGGTTGGTACTTAAGACCAGTTCCATTTTGAGAACTTGGAGATTGGGCTTTCTTTCTTTTCCTTTCCTTTTAAGGAATGAGCCTTGCGTTCCTTTTACAATGATGTTTGTGAGCACTCTTGTATATAACTGGAGGACTGAGGGAATCTGGGAGTGAGCAAGAGCTGTAGAGAGGTGAAGAGGAGGGAGTCAAGTTTATTGCCATCTGGCTGCTATGTGCACTGTGCTCTCCAGAAAGTGAAGAAACAGAGCCCCCATCTCGTGGCCCCACCATTCCCAAAGGGAGAGCGATAGCTGAGCCTAACAGCCTTCACTCTTCCTGTTCCCGGGTCTCCCAGGGGTACACCAGACGAGCCCCTCCAACAGCTGAAATAAAGGAAGGCCCATCCTCACGTTACGCACTTACAGTCACAGGCCCACTTGGTGCAACCAGTTTGCTCTGCCATCACCTCACTCCTCCCTCCAGGGCTGTAAATGAACCCACCTTTGCTATAAACGGCCTGCTTGACCCCTGAAAAACGCACTGTCATTAAAACACATCACATTTTACTCAGTTATGGCTTTGATAGTCTAACGTAGACTTTCCTAACTGATGAGCTGAGATAATGATTCTTTCAGCCATCGGAGCAGCTGGGCGGGCCTGGAGGAGCAAGAACCTTGAGTACTGTGTTTCTGTGCTTGCAAAGAGGTGAAAAATGTTGGAACACTCTGGCCTAATAGACCCTGAGAGCTGCCGTCAATTAAATAGGCAGACTTTGGTTGGCACAGGACTGGGAAGCCATGTAAACCTGAGCAAGTGAGCCCTGCTGCTGAGCTATGTTCGGCCTGCCTCCTTCCCTTCTTACGTTTCTGGGTTCCCGTGGCGTGGTGTCGTCCAGTCATGAACACAGGCTTGTTGCTGAAGGGGGCACAGCACCAATGCGGCTACCAGCTACATATTCAGTACCAAATAAATGCTTCTTATTGGGCTCCTTGTTCCATGACCTTCCCATCACCTTGAGTATTGCCCTTTAGTGGTCGGGCTCTCTTTTGTCTCAGGAGTGTCAAACTCATTTTCCCTGAGGGCCACCTCAGCCTTGAGGTTGCCTTCAAAGGGCTGAATGTAATTTTAGGACTGTATAAATGTAACTGGTCCTTAACAGTTAAGCAATAGCTCAGTGCTGCCGCTGAATAGAAACAAGGTGCTGGGCCAGATTCGGCCCATGGGCCTTGTGTTTGCCACCTGCGCTCTACTTGATCACAAACAGGTGCCGCATTGTTTGGCGGTGTTTGCATCCATGGGACCTGTTTTTCCAATAGCACCTTTCTGGTTTTATAACCAAACAAGGTTAGAAAATCAGGTTGGCTTCTCTGTCCTCTATCCCCCATAGTGTTTTGTACAAACCCCTGTTAGTCCTGGCTGGTGTAGCTCAGTGGATTGAGCTCAGGCCTGCAAACCAAAGGTTTGCGGTTCGATTCCCAGTCAGGGCACATGCCTGGGTTGCGGGCCAGTTCCCGACAGGGGACTCACAAGAGCCAACCACACATTGATGTTTCTCTCCCTCTCTCCTTCCCTTCCCCCCTAAAGATAAATAAATAAAATCTTAAAAAAAAAAAAAAAAAAAAAAACCTCTGTTAAAGGATTATCAGGTTTATCATAGTTGTTTATCTCCACATTTGTCTCCCCCACGGAGTTAATCACTGCTGTGAGCAGGGAACTTGACTGTTGCTCTGTTGTCCCTGGACTCAGTTTAAGGCCTGACCAGGACTAGGCACTTAGTAAATGCTTGTTGAATAAATGGGTGAACAGGATGAATGTCTGTGTGAGACTAGTACGAGAGATCCTCTTTGAAGTCCTGAATTAGGTAGTTATGCCAGCCTCTTCAGCCAGACCCGTATTTTAATGTTGGGTCAAAATAGAAAACATACTCATGCATAAGCCCAGGTATCTTAAGCACGAGGTACCTATAGCTACATTCTCTGCTAGGTGAAGGTCCTTGTGTCCAGCTTCTCTGCTTCTGCTTGTCATCTTGGAAACTGCTATGGTTTGGGTTACGTTCAGGCCACCTGACTTGTGTTCATTTCCTGTCTTTCAGGCTGATTCACCCTCTGAGTGGCCGTTCCTACCACGAGGAGTTCAACCCCCCAAAGGAGCCCATGAAAGATGACGTATGTAGAATCAGGCCAGGAAATTTCCTTTTCTTTCCTTCCCCTTTCTTCTTTTGCTTTCTTTGTTTTTCCGTCTTCCCTTTATCCTGCCAGTATTGCTGACTTAACCATGAGAAATACAACCATCATGTAAATCACATGGGCTGTGGCTCATCTATATAGCGTCTCTCTGATGGCTTAATGCCTGACCTTGAGGTGGCTACCAGTGCCAGCTGCGTCCCATTGCCCAGTTTGTACCTGTCTTTTGTCCAGAGCAGCACCTTTCTGACAACATGGGAACCTAAACAGTCAACTAATCAGGAGAAGACTGCCAGAAGCCGAGAGGTAGAGCCAGGGTGGAGAGGATAGTGCTAAAGAGAAGTTTGTTGACCTGCTTCAGAAGAATGTCCTCTCTCTCTAGTGACTCCACTGTGCCCTACAGATTCAGAATATTTTGGCTAGATTAATATCGCCAAATTTTGATGGCAGTCTTCAGTCGTTTGCAGGTGTGAAGGGGAGGGGCTCATGCATGTTCACTGTAACGTTTGCCATAAATAGTCTTTCATATGTTTAGAGCATGCTGGCAATGATGAGAACTTCCTGGATTTACCTTTGCCTATGAGACAAGTTCATCAGGTCATACAGGTTCCAAAGCCATCATGTTGATTTAGTCATATTTCACAAAATTAGCAGTTCTGCCACTCAGAGTTCTTGTGCACTTCACTTGCTACTTTCAGAATGTTGATGGCTGACACCCTAGTAAAAACACAATGTCCTCAGACAGCTAAGGTTATAATTGCTGATGTAGCTCTGATTTTGATGTATTTTCCTGGTCTGAGGGGCTTCTCGCGTTCTTGCTTTTGAACCTAGAAATGTTCGTCTTAGAAGCTGAAGAGCCTGAGCAAAAGCTGAGAGAAGAGCATTGCCTGTCCTCCGGCCACAAGCCCCTTCCCTCAGCGTTTCCGTTTCAGGCTCCCTGACTTTCCCGGGCCAGTTGGTCTGCTCCTGGGACCCCTTGCTGGGAGTGGTGAAGCTCCTCATAGTTCTTTATTGGAGAGGGTCTACACTGTCGATGTCTTTCCCACTGATGGACTTTGGGATCAGACAGCATCTCACATCTGCATCTGGTATTAAATAAGGAAACCTTTGCTAACAGTCCTGGCCTTTCCTTGTCCTCTTCCTGTTCTCAGATCACTGGGGAGCCCTTGGTCCGCCGGTCTGATGACAATGAGAAGGCCTTGAAAATCCGCCTGGAGGCCTACCACACTCAGACCACCCCACTGGTGGAGTACTACAGGAAACGGGGCATCCACTCTGCCATCGACGCGTCCCAGACTCCTGACGTCGTGTTTGCGAGCATCCTAGCAGCCTTCTCCAAAGCCACATGTAAAGACCTGGTTATGTTTATCTAATGTTGGGTCTAAAAAGGCATTTCTTTCTTCCTCCTATCCTTGTCGAGGGAGTGGGTGGGAATGGCAGACCAGCCAGGAGGGAGCTTCCTCAGGCCAGCAAGAATATGGTTGATATACTGATTAAAAAGCACCTGCTTGATGTATCTTTAGTGTGTGTGCAACTCTCATCTCATCTGTGTGTGTGGTTTGGTGTAGGTGTGTGTACATACTCCTGCTTTCTAAGTGACAGGCGAGGTTGCTTTACTTCTTTAGTAAATAAAGAAGTTACTTCTTCTGCTGTTTACTTCTTTAGACATACCCTTGATTTTATTTTTTGACCAAAATAAACTAACTCAGGGATCTGGCAGGTAGCCTAACCCCCTGGTATTTTTTCTATCTCCAGCAGCTGGTTAGAAATTCAGGGTCAAGTGTAGTCAGGCAGGACCAAAGTTCCTGATGGCAGATTGTTGGCAAGGAATTCCACTTGTGTCCTAACCCACAATGGAAAGCCACATGAGTCAGTGTGTGGAGAGGGAACAGTGATTTTTCTCCCCTTAAATGGGAGTCAAAGGGTACTTACATTGCAGATCCCAGAAATTACCGAAAGAGGTTATCATAGGAAATGCCAGGCCAGGTTGGAATATTTTTGTGATCTGCATCACGTTTCTGTAAAGTAGGAATCATTTGGGACCTGGGTTTGAAAACTGAATTGTGGCCAAAGAATTAAACCAGATTAGAGATCCTTTTCAATTCAGGCTGTCTTCTGAACACCTAGGCTGGGCATCGGAGAGCAGCCAATCCATATCCCCAAAGTGGATTTTGTTTTTATTTTTAATATTTGCTTCTGTTTCCAAGGATGACCGAAACAGATTTGAAGGAAACCTATTCTTGGATCCATTTTGACTAGAATGTATTCAAATTCAGCCCCTCTCCAGGATGGGAAACTCCGATGAGTCACATACAGACCTTTTAAACCCAAACCCTCTCCCCTGCAGACCCAGTCTTTCACCCTTTACTTCATGATGGTGGTGGCCACAGACTCCCCAAGGAAAGATCATCCAAATATAAAAGTAACTGTGACAGTAATCAACTTCTATGCCTAGCCTCCACTCCCCAGCTATAAAGCATTCCCTAGGTTCTATGCTGTGCCTTTTGGTCTCTGGTTTGATTTGTGGCAGACAGATGAATTAAGTAGACTGCTGTGAGGGGCCACAAAAGCAACAGCCTCTGGAGAAACCATTAGAAAATCTGTGGCAGGTCCAGTAAATAATGTCTCCTGCCCTGGCGTAACCTGCTGACTCAGTGCAATGACTCTAAAGTGCCCCGTCTCCACCTGACCTGAGCTCTCCTGCTGTCTGTGGGACTACCAGCGGGCTTGTCCTCTGTCCACGTGGAAGCTGGGTGTGGGTATGTGGTCATCTTGCTTCTCTCTTTGTCTGGTTCAAGTGAGTGTCTGCTGGCTCTGCTCTGCCTTTTTTCCCTGGCTGTAAACTAACTCCACCCTGTCTGGTGTGGGGTGTTTCTGGGAAGCACATGACTTCTGGGAATGGACGAGGGAAAGGAGTGAAACCAAAACTATCAGTTCCGTCTGCAGGGATCTGGGATTCTTCTCTGGGTGAGGGTAGCCTCATGAATCTTCGAGTCCACTCCCCTTTGACCGGGGACAGTTATAGGCATTTGACCTCCAATTTGAGGGCCTCGAATATTTGCTAATTGAATGTGCATGATCCTTGCTTAAATGTTTGTCATCCAGCCACATACATTCACATGTGCATACCCACACGCATGCGTGCGTGTGATACTTGGACTGCGGGTAGAAACTAGATCGTAGGGGATGCATATGCCTTTTGGGGGGCTGGTTAGGGGTTGATTTTTGCTTCATTTAATTCCAGAGCCTCAACCTCAGCAAGCATGAGAGCTTTCACCTGGCAGAGACCTGTCCAGTGTTTAATGCATTTGGTTGCTGGGGCGAGCATGCCAGCCTTCTGTGATGTTTACTTGGTTTTTAAAAACGCATTTTGTTCTCTCTGTTTTCCTCTCTATTTCAGCCTAGTAACAGAAGGCCAGGCGAGACCGCACCACTGCTCATCACCCCGCGGCGTGATCCCTGCTCTTAGGTGCTGGGCAGAGGGGGGGCGGGGTGGTCAGGGTAAGGACGGAGAGTCACGAGTGGTGAAGGGCTCGAGAAAAATACTGGAGGAACAGTAGTGTTGTAGTGAAGCGATTTCTTTTCTATACAGTGGGAGTCTTAAAAAGCATGAGGGGTTAATTTTTTTAAAGACTGATTGGAGGGTATAAGTAGAAATAGGGAGGTGTAGTACTATTTCTGAGAAATCAGGTTCTCATTTGCTCTGGACTGGTGACAGTATTTTTTAAAGCCAGAGTCCTTAGCCTTTGTCCCAGAACCCCCTGGGTTGCCAGCCCAGGGAAGCTGGGAATCAGACTGTCGTCCCGCCTGTGCTGCAGCTTGGGACAGAGGGGTTGGCCTGCTGGCCCTGGCTCCCCTCACCATGAGATCAAAAACCACCTCCCATCTGAAAGAGGTACAGGGTGTGCTCATGGGGGCAGTGGCCCAGCAAATCAAGTTTACAGGTGTCGCAGGGATGGTGGGACAGGCTGGTCCCACTCCCTTCCCGACTTAACCAGTGATTTACCAATCCACCTGACCTCATGGGCAAGCACTCAGTAGCCGCCCGGCACGTGCCACAGCCCCACGCTCTTGCCTTCTTTCATCCATGATGTGTGATGGGACCCTTTAAATAAAGGAGCAAGTGTTCTACGCAACATCATCCAAAGATTGCCCTTCCTGTCCTCAAATCCTGTGACTGGAATCACTCGACAGCACTGTGATGTATTTTCAATGAGGTGCCTTCCTTAACTGACCAAATGCTGCCTTGTTCGTCCCCTGAATCAATAAAGCATATAAAAGTTTGTATCCCCTGTTGTGGCATTTTCTGAGGGGATCTGGGCTAGTGAAGTGACATTGAATTCAGGATCTGGCTTAGAAGCCCTTTCTTGTGGTCACTAGAAGTGGTAAGGTAGGAAGGTCCAAGCGTGTGTTCATAAGCTGAGCATGCGCCCTCTTGAACTTCAGCTCACGTGCAGGCTTTTCTTGAGCCCAAGGACAAGGCAGCTGGGGCTAGTGCAGACAGTGCCGTGCTTGGAGTCCAGGGTATGGACAGCAGATCCCAGCCAGTCATTTACTCTTCTGTTCTGTCTGAGAAGAGGCTGGTGGTGCTGCCTTCTCAGGCACCTCCTGACAAATGAAGTTTATAAGGAGAAGCTGTGCCCTGGCCGGTGTGGCTCAGTTGGTTGAAGCATCGTCCCATAATCGACGGGTCGCAGGTTCAATTCCAGGTCAGGACGCATGCCTAGGTTGGAGTTTGGTTTCCAGTCTTGGCACATATGATCCCTAGTCCGGGCATGTGTAAGAGCCACCCAGTCTGGATGCTTCTCTCTTGCATCGATGTTTCCCTCCCTTCCCCTCTCTCTAAATGCTATGAAAAAATGTTCTCGGGCGAGGACAAAAAATATATAAAATAATAAAATTTTTAAAAGGAGAAGCTTTTTGCCTGGCATACAACAGACACAGGATAAGTGTTTGGTCCAAATACACAGGAAAACATGGGCTTCCTGCCAGGCTGGGTAACTGGAGCGGACATTTGTCTGCAGCGTAGAAAGCCAGTGCTTCTCGCCCCTAGGCCAGATTTTTGGCTGCCTTTTCAGATGCCTCTTTAACACCCTTGGTTGCTTCTTTGTAAATCCATTTCTTCCCCTGACAAAAACGAGCTTAAATTGTTTGTCCAAACTGAAGCTCTCATGTACTTTGGAAGGACTGCCTGTGCCAGTGAGATTTCTGGGAAACGGCACTCCCTGAAACCAGCGGGGCTGGGCTGGCTGTGCCACCTCCCTGCTCTCCGTCTCCTGTTCTGGGGAGGGGCAGAGTTGTCACCGGCATGCTAAGTTCTGCTCCCCAAGCCAACTCCTCCCTCTTCCGCTTCACTACTTCCCTACCTCTGCAGACACTTACAGGTGACAACATGACCTACTTCCTTTGCCCTTTTCATTCCCTGAGCTATTGATTGATTGGTTTTGAGAGAGAGAGAGAAACATCGATCTATCACTCCACCTATCCATGCAATCACTGGTTGGTTTCTGGACGTGCCCCAACCAGGGATCAAACTCGCAACCCCGGCGCATTGGGACAACACTCTAATCAACTGAGCCACCTGGCCTGGGCTTTGTGAGCTATTTAAATACCCCATGAAAATTTTCTTCGCTTCCTTGATCATCATGCAAGAAACAGAGGGAAATATTTGTCAAAGCAGCTTCGGAGTCCTCATGGTATGAGGAAAGTATAAACTGAAAGAAGACGCGCTGGGCTATTATTCATTCACTTCTTCGGGCTTGGTTTCTGCATCTGCAAATAGACTGGATGAGCTAAGAACCGCTACCAATCCTGCAGGACTGATGTGCCAGGGACTGTGATGGCTGCACACCCACGACCGCACTTGACCCTCACGAAGCACGCCAGGCGGTCGGAACTGTCGACTCCTCTGGTATACAGGTCTAAGACTCAGAGCAGCGCAGCGATTCCCGAGGTCCCACACAAAGGGCAGAGTCAGGACTGAAACCGTCCCCTTGATTCTGTTGCTGAAGTGATTTAGTGACCTGCACGGCTCTACAGCAGAAAGGGCCCCTCCGATGAGAGTTCTTGCTCGTGGGCACTCACACTCTGCGGGAACTGATTTTGGGGACACCACCGGCAGTCGAAGGACCCAGGGTGTGCATCTTAGGGTCTCTTGTGTGCACGGAGTGTCCCAGACAGAAAAGAGCTGGAGGAAGAGCAGCCTTGGTCCTCAGGAAGCCTCACCAGTCTTCGGAAGACAGATTCCAGCAGCAACTCCTCCACCCTGAGACCTTGGCCAAGTCCTCTCACCTCACCAGTGGCATGCACATGGCCTCTGCCTCTCAAGTGTGCTGACCACACCGGTGACTGATCTCGTGAGGGCCAGGGCACCTCGTACACAACTGGTGCTCAGTATATGCTGCTGGAGTTCACAGGGAAAAGGTGGACATTGGCAAGACCTCTTGTCTCGCTGACTGAAGAACCAGGCTAAGGATTCTTAACCTGAAGGTCCCCTAGAAGTCCATGGACCTCTGAAACTGTGTGCAGAGTTCTGTATTTTTGTATTCATAATTACTAATAGTTTAATGTGTTTAATGCTTACTGTGCGGTAGGTTCTGCATATGTTGTTTCATTTATTCTCAGCAACCCTGCGGAAGTAAGAACTACTGCTAGCTCCTTGTGTGTGTGCATTTGGAGGTTCATACGTGGAGCAGTGGCAGAACCAGCGTGGCCCGGTCTGTGGCTCCACGCTCCAGCCTCTTACCTCTGTGCCGACTACTTTGACACTTTACTGAGGGGAGAAAGATTCTCAAGCACCTGTGATGCAGAGAAGTCTCTAAGCTGTGGGTCTGAATGAGAGAAGAAATTAGAATAGGTTTGCTCTGTCACCACGAAGGACCTGCCTAGGGCATGCGAGCCTCAGGTAAGGCCCTTTTCTATTTCAGCATTCTTTGTTGCTGTGGGTGTGAAAGCCCCAATACGCTAGGTTTGCAAAGCTCTTGGAACCACCCCTAGCCCAGAAGAAACAGAGGGGCAGATCCCTGTGGGAGAGAGGAGAGGAGTCGGTTCCCCCTACCTCCCCACCCCTGGCCTGGTTCCAGAAAGGGTGACAGCAGGAGGGTGTGTGCGCTGGCTCTGAGTCACCACACGCCTTGTGGCATGGCGTTACTCATAACCCCAGAGGGAACGCTGTCCTGCTCACGTGGCTGTGCGGCCGCTGTGTGTTCAGAGTTGTCCTGGGCAGTGGGCAATGAGTGTCTCTCACAGACGGCCCCTTTCAGGAGCCCAGTGCAGGTGAGGTGCCCCCAGCAGAGAACAGGCGAGCGGAGAAAGACACGGCGTCAGAGAGTGAAGGCTGGACAAGACAGGCCCAGGTCCTGTCCAAGTCACCCTCAAGTCGCACAGATCCGCTCTTTTGGGTAGAATTGCTATGGAGCAAATCATAACGTTGTACGGTGTCCCTCAGGTGAAGACTTTGGGGACGGATCTCACTGAGTTTCCCACGGGGAGGTAATTTTGCTTCCTGTTTAGCTGGGCTGCACTCTCAGACCAGGTGAGAAATGCCCCGTTCCCCACTGTGCGCTCCTTTTTGCCCTGGCTGCGAGGAAACTTCCCTGTGCTCAGCCGCCATGCTTTCCTCTGCCAGCGTTTCTTAATAAAATCCTCACCTCAGCTCGCCCAGTCTCATCCGTTTTCTGTTTAGTGTTTTCGTGCTTTCATGTGGGTTGTAAACTGCCTTGAGCCTATTTTGGAAAATGAACAGTGTAAAGAAAGGGCTCATTATGTGGTGCGGGAGCTCAGACTGCAGAGAAGAGGGTGGAGGAGGCGGGGCCTGGGGGGCTCCACATGCAGGGTGGGGCGTGCCAGGCCAAGGGCACGGCCCCCCCAGGGGAGGTGCAGCGGCTGAGGGCACTCAGGGCTGCTCTAATCCGCATCTGGTTGGAAATAGTGTTTTTCAAACCAAGCCTAGGGACAACAGAAGAGCAGGATACAAGGATGTGAACACGGAGCTGACGGCCCGTGTGCCATCCTTCCCTCCTCCCAAACACACCGCATCAGCGCTTCGACCGTGAACTAGGTGGCCCTCTTCTGTGAGACTCGAGAAAGGAAGCCCTCAGTGTTTTTGTCAGCTCTGTGTTCAGTCACACGCCTAGCGATGTAGGCATGCATTCTGGGGTGACAAATGCTGTGATTAGATCTTGGCACTGATCGTAGAGGAGACACTTAACCTCTAGGCCTCAGTGAACTCATCTGTAAACTGAGGATCACAGCAGCCATCTACGGGTGGCGGAGTGGCGGCCAGGGGCACACAGCCTGTGTTCCCCAGCCGGCAGCTCTGGCTCAGCGATTCCACTTTGTTCATCTAGTCCTAAGGAAATGACTAAGTACGTGCAGCATTTTTTATTGCAGGATAAGAATTGGGAACAACCTAAACTTCCAGCCGTGGAGGGATCAGCTGTGATTCATTCATTCACGGGATGGAGGAGCATGCGGGCCTGGGATCCTGTGAATCATTTCAAGACAGAAGGGTTTCATGATTCTCTGCTGCCTGAATACACAGGTTGTAAAATGAGAGAATGGGTCCATTTTTAAAAGCAAACTGTTTATTTTGGAATCATTGTAAGTTTACCAACAAAGTACTAAGGACAGTACAGAGAGTTTCTATATACATCTAGCTTCCCCGAAGGTTATTATCTTCTATAACTATAGTACACTGGTCAACACTGAGAGATTAACATGGGCGTGTACCAGTTCTTCCATTAATATTCTTCTTTCTATTCCAAGATCCACCCCACATTGTGGTTAGTATTTTTAAGGTTTTTTAAGGTTGTGTACATAGGAAAGCATCTGGAAGGTTGTAGATGGGATCATAGCTGAGTGGTGAAACTAAGGGAGATTTTACTTCAAATTTTTCTATGATGTGTCACATAATTAAACAGACAAAGAAAAAAGCTAATGTTTCAGGCTGAGCTGGTGCCCTCCGAGATTGCTCCCAGAATGGCTGCACCGCCGGGTAACTATTTATTCATGTGTCCTCTTCAGCCAGAAGGAGGGGCCGTGTCTGCCTCTTGTCTCTTTCCCCGAAGTGCAGGGTCAGGAGGAGGCAGATATCTGACCGAGTGAATGAGAGAAATCAGAGAAGTTCACCGCCACCAACTCTCCAGGAGACTAGCGGCATTCCTTCAGTTCAAAGAAACTCCTCCCTCAGCTCTCCCCCGCACCGTCCCCCACTTCTAGGAACTCTTGGCCAGGGGATGGGTTTCTAGGGCATTTCTTTGTTTTCCACAGGAACAAGGAGGATTCCAGTGGTAGCCCAGCAGGTAAAGGCAGCCCAGTCTTTAAAACATTTATTTGACACAAAAACTGTCCCCAGTGACTTGCCTTGGTCGCTTAGATGTTCCCCCCTCGGAAGCCTTCTCCTGCCCGCCTGAGCTAAGTTGATGGCTCCCTGCTCTGTTCTTCCTGCTCTCCACGTGTCTCTGATTTTATATGCCTCCCCCGCTACAGTGGAGGTCCTTGAAGGCGGGCGCTTTCCCGTTCATCTTTGTTCCTGGATCCCCAGGGCCCAGCACACACAAGGATAAATTTGCCGCATCAGTAAATGCGGTAGGTTTAGTGTGCCTAGTTTGCAGATGAGAAACAGGCTCTTAGGATGCGTGACACATACCAGACTGCCTGGGGAGGGGCAGGGCAGCACCAGGACTGCGTCAAGTTTTGGGAGTCCTGTCCTGGCGGAGACAGAAGGCCTGACTTCTGTCGTAGACGGCTAAGGTCAGAGCCTGGCAAACTTCCAAAGGAATCGTGCCTCAGTCCTGACCTCTGCTGCCCTGGCAGTGGCCCAGCCAAGAGAGCACCTACTGGGTGAAGAGCTGACATGTGATACAGGATTCTGGCTAATGGTGAAGAAGGCACCATTATCCCCATTGCACAGGGAAGAAAGCGAGCTCGCAGGAGTGCAGTGGCTTGGCCACCTTCCCCGGATTAGGCTTGGGATCTGAACACCAGCCTAGGCGCCTTCACACCTGGGGGTCAGGGGCTCATAGGAGCGGGGCTGGGCAGGGACTCTCGAAAGGGGACAACCTGGTAAGGCTTTTGGATGGCACTAGGGGGCCGGTCCTGGAATTGTGCCCTCTGGCCCTGGAGCATCCCCACCCCAAGGACAAAGGACTGTGCATTCTGGGTGTCTGCTGCACGCTGTCATTCCTGCTGCTGGCCTGGCCCGGCCCCGGGGCTGTGAGGGACTGCACTGCTGCCCTCAAGGCTGTGGCCCTGGCCGGGTTCCAGCTGGAGCCCTCCCAGGTCCACAGTTTCCCCATACCTGTGCCAGCAGCAGGAGCCAGAAACGGGCGACTCAGAGTCCAGCCTTGGTGGCTTCAGGTCAGTGGGGCACCAGGGTGAGAGTGGGTGTACCCTGACTTATAGAGGAGTCCTATTAACCCAAGCCAGGACCCCAAAGGGGGGGTTCTTGCTTACCCCAACCCCAAGATCACAGTGACTTCCTTTTTGTCTCAGCTACTCTGAAGGGAAGGCATGTGGACAGGGATGTGGAAGTGGAGGGGACCCCAGAGGCCCTCCTGGGCAGGGCCGGCATCACTGTGTCTCACAGGTCATAACTGATAGGATTCCTGAAGAACCATCAGGTGCTGGGTTCTATTCTGGGAGCTCTATCAGGATTAATTCAGGTATCTCTCTAAACAGCCCTGGGAGGTAGGCTCCCTTACAACCCCTCTACCCAAATGAGGGAACGAAGCTCAGAGAGGTTAAGTCACTTGCCCAGGTCACACAGCCAGAGCATAGGGAAGCTGGGATTTGAACTCATCTTGGCTCTGGCGCTAACAATGTTATAGCCACATTATTTTGGGAGTCCAGACTCCTGGGCTGTAGGCTCCACTACTTCCTTGAACAAGTGTCAGCCTCTCTGGGCCTCAGTTTCTCCTCCTGGAAAGTGAGAAGATTAGACCAGGTAAAACGATGAGGGCTCTAACATTCTGTGTTTATGCTGTTCCTCCAGCCCTCAGAGGAGGTCACCATGGCAACTGTAAGGGGAAGTTCAGTGTCAGGCCCCAAAGGTACCAAGATGAAGTGCAGTATGTAAGGAGCTTACAGAAGTCTAGTGGGAAGACAGTCCCATCCGCCGTTCAATTCTGCTGGGTGTTATGTGCTGTGGGGCTTAGGCCTTGCACTGGGCCAGGAAGAGGCAGGGTTTGGATTTGGTGGGTAGAAAAGGAGTTCCAGGTAGAGGAGACAGCATGAACACAGGCTGGGTGCTGAGGCTCTGGAACCTAGCTTCACACTCAACTACCTGGTGATGACCTTTAAGGTCAGGCCACTCCACTAGTGCACAAGCTTCCCAGGCAACCCCTCTTCACTCACCGGCACCAGAGCTCCAGAGCCGAGCCAGCGGGGTCCAAGCCTCCAACACTTCTGGGCCGGGTTTCGGTTTCTCATCTGCGAGATGGAGATGATGACATTAACCTCACAAGTCGCTGGAAGGATTCACTGAGATAACACATACAGAAGGTTTGGCATGAAGCTTGGCACACGGACCATGCTCAGTGCATCATGGGATGTCCTTTCACCCTCTCTACCCACCTGTACTCCCCATGGCCTCAATCTGTCATCTCCTCAAGCTTTAGTTCAGACTCTTGTCCTCCCCCATGAAGCCTCCCTTCCCTGGCTGCTGCCGCAACTCTTACTCGTGGCCTTCTCCTCTTAACTCCTGCCGCCCTTGTCTATGCCACGCAGTTCAGGGGATGCAATGGAGTAAGATTCCTATGGGTCACCTCCCCAGGAACTAGACTGCTTTTTCCTTAAGGACTCCCAAGTCTCATTTCCCACTGGGAATCCGCATGCTTTCAGGGAAGCTGCTTCTAATCCCTCCTGTCCCTCATTTGGAGGGTGAGGCACATGGTTTAAGCAGAACCAGTAAACTACCCCTGCCTCTAATAGTCGGTTCACAGATGGGCAGATGACCTCACTCAGTCCACAGTGAATCTCGGGACTTGGGAATTCTGGAATATAGACTCTATCTTCTCCCTCCAGCTCCGAATAGTATAGCATGTAGATGCGAGGTCTGGAACTGTTGCAGCCATTTTGCTACCATGAGGAAAGCCAGCCTGAGGATGATACTGAGGATACGGAGCTAGGAAACCAGCAGAGGAATGGAGTCCAACATGCCCAACTGCCAGGCTCCACCAGACGTTTCAGCTGTATGAACCAAAAAAATGCCCTTTATTTACGCCATTTTCTGTTACTTGCAACCAAAATCATCCTGATTCAAACTATATAGTTAAACTATTTTGTTTACCAAGACGTGTATTTATTCACTTAAATATTGATTAGGCCCCTGCTACATACCAAGCACTGTACTAGGTGTTAGGGATTTATCAATGAATAGTACTGATATGGTCCTATCCTCCTCAAGTTAATAGTCTGGTGGAAAGAATAAAATGCCTGCTTTGGGTGCTGGCTCTGATTTGTATTTAACCTGCTCAGCAACTGATATCAGAACCCTGACTTCCCTTTGGACACCAACAAAAGGGTTGGTCAATTGACCTAGGCCTGGCCAGTTGGCGTATTCCATGCACCTAGCCGCAGCAGCTCATTCAGTGATGGGCATGAGAGTCAGGCCTGAGACTACAAACTTTAGAAACAGGTGCTGCAGGGTTAAGTTCAGCTCTCCCCTTACCACACATCACCCTGTCCAGCTTCGTCTCCTCCTTGCATTTTATGCTCTAGCACAGCAACCACCTACTTCTCTTCGTGCCTGCCTGGCAACCTCCGGTTCATCTCCTGGAAACGTGATTGGGCCCATGTGCCACTCGAGCCACCTGGGCACCTTTTTATTTGTAACCACATGGACTTATACTACTTCCCCAAATGACTAGGGCTTCTTCAAGGACAAAGAGTAGGTCCCAGTCTCTTCTGCTCCCCAATGCCTAGCTGAGGGACGGCCTGGAGCTGCATGTCTGAGTGGACGGTTGGAAGGCCCTCACTGCTTCAGCAAACATCAGGCTCCTGCCTCTGGCCTGCTGGCACTGAACCAGACACCGAGGGTACGAGAAGCTCGAGTTACAGTCCAGAGAGACTCCCATGCTGACAGGTAATTGCATGTTGGGTGACACGGTGGGATCGCAGGAGAGAGCCGCCTCTTTGGGTGCCCTGGGGAAAGCTTGCTTGAGTCACCACCTGAACTGGGCCTTGAAAGTTGAACAGGACATTGCCAGATGGTGAAAGGAGGAAAGACTCTGGCTTGTACAAGGCACAGAGGCATGAAAAAGCACAACATGGTCCAGGACGGCAAGTACTCATCACGGCTGGAGCATGGGAGGAATGGTAGGGGCTGGGAGATGAGGCTGGGCAATGGGCGGGGCCAAGGAGGGGCAGGCTTTACTCTCTGGCCAAGGTGGTAGACACATGTCTTAGAGCCAGTGATCAAAGCTTTGCGAACAGGGAAGAAATGATGCGGTCAGTTTGTGTTTCAATGTTGAGGGGAGCTGGGATAGAGACAGGCCAGGGCAGAGGCTGCTCTGTGAGTCCCTAGATTTGAGCTACTTGATAGTAATAACAACAGCCTGGCTGGCGTGGCTCAGTGGATTGAGCACTGGACTGCGAAGTAAAGGGTCGCAGGTTCGATTCCCAGTCGGGGCAAATACCTGGGTTGTGGGCCAGATGCCTCTGTGAGGGATGTGCATGAGGCAACCACACATTGATGTTTCTCTCCCTCTCTTTTTCTCTCTCTTCCCCCTCTCTAAAAATAAATAAATAAAATCTTTAAAAGAATACTAATAACAACAGTTAACACTCAGTGATCAGTCTGTCTGGGCCCCATTCTAATTTCCTTGTACACATTAACTGATTTAATTCTCCCAGGACCCTATCTTAAATCCTCAGAAACTGAGGCAGGAAGAAGTTAAGTACCTTGCTTTCCTTGGTAAGTGGTGGAGCCTGGATTTGCACCCTGACTGGCCCATCTCAGGGCCTGTGCTTTCATTTACTGTGCTGCATGTGGTACCCTCATCATCACCATGGTAATAATAAGGATGTTATGCCAATGACTGTTTGTTGAGTGCATGTTCCACGCCGAGCCTTGCTCTGTGTGCTTCATGTTGTTACTCAGGTTTGATAGGGTTCTGATCGGGTTGACAAGATCTCTGTCCAGCTGGAAGGCCAGTTCCACAGCCCATAGTCCAGTGGAGATGCTGCTCCAGGCCTTGCTGTGTGCGAGCCACCCACAGGGAAGTGGTTTGGCCACCTCCCCAAACTGCTGACAGTGACCTTTAGCAGTGGCAGCCAGAGCCTCGTGCTATAGTTGGCTGAGCGCCCAGCCAGAAGGACTGAGCCAGCGTGGAGTGAGCAGCTGCAGGGCCTGGGCCCCTGGGGCCTCCAGGTACCCTGGCTTAATGCAGGGACACTGTGCAAGGCTACTACATCCCAGAGCTGGGGACCAAGCATCAGGACCCCTGGGGTTTGGGCGCAGCTTGGTCACTGGTATGCTATGGGACCTTGGGCAAATCCCTACCCCTCTATGGACCTCAATATCCAGGAAGGTGAGTGTCCCGGTCTTTGATCATTCTTCCTCATAGTGCTTGGAATAGGTGGGGCACTGTGCAAACCACAACGCAGTCTCTCCTGCCAGGAAAACCAGGTCCCAGGCTGTCTAGCATCTCTCCTTGGTGCAGGCCCTGGGCTATGTACACTGGGGCTCCAGAGCAGGGGCTGAGCTGTCCCCTGCCTTCAAGTAGTTCCCAGCCAGTTGTGGGGTTGGGGGGCAGCCAGGAAGATTAATCACAGCCTAGTGGTAGGTACTGCACTGCACAAAGAGAAAGATACCCAAGAAGGCGTTGTGGGTTCCAAGGAGGGAGCAACTGACAGCCTGCTGTGGCCTGGAGGCTTCTGGGTAGGGAGAACATGGAGCTGAACTATGTCTTGCATCTTCAAGGTAGAGAATGGGGTGTGCATTACCGCTGAGGGAACAACCTGTGCAAAGGCCTGGAGGCAGAAAGGACCAGGCCTGTTGAAAAAAAGGTGAATTCCACGTGACAGATAGCAGGGACGGGAGTGTGTGTGTGTGAGAGGGCAAGGAGTAGGGCTGCAGAGGCAGACGGGAGACAGCAAGGGTCTGAGTTGAGCACCCAGTTGCCCAGCCACAGCAGAAGACTCCTAGGCTGGAAAGAGCAGGGTCCATGCAATAGGCCGCACAGGCACCTGGGAGGGCCCTGAGCCTCCTGAGTCCCAAGTGGGCCCACCTCGCCTCCAATCTCAGGTAAAGCCCTTCACAAAAAACAGCCCATTTATTGCAGATGCCTCACACTTATAGGCCTTATCCTCTGTCTTCAGGAGAACCAGTAACCAGGCAGGCAGCAGAGACTCCAAAGAACTTGCCAGGTGATGCAAAAACAGTTATTTAGCACCTACAGGTCAGGCCCCATGTTGGCCTCTGGAGAACAGACCGGGCAGGGTTCCTGCAAGGAGCCCACAGTCTGGCTGAGAGGACAGACGCTAAACCCCCAAGCATGCCGATAACTGCCCATCTAGCCATAAGCGGGCTTTGACTGCAGGCCCGCTGCTTCATGCCTCCCCTCCCATCAGTGTTTTTCACCCATCATTCAAATGTCAACAGCAAAGATTTTCCGCACCTTTGATCTTGCTGGACCCCCTGAAAGGTAGGCCCTTGTTCCCATTCAGAAGCAAATCGAAACCCAGGAAGTCCGAATGAGTCACCCATGGCCACACAGCAAGTCAGATACAAACCAGAGCCCATCTTTGGACTCAGCTATCTGGTGAGATCATGGAGGAAAACTGCCACTGTCTTCCCAGCTTTGCTGTGGGCCAGACCATCCCTGGGATATCAGACCGTCCCCTGGGAAACCCAGGGGATTTTCCTGGGAAACGACTTCCTGGAGGAACATGAGAATGGTCCAAGAGATATTTTCAACTTGGGGATGTTGAACCCCATGCTGAACCTGAGGGTGCCCAGGAGCCCCAAGCAGTTTTCCCAGCTCTGCTGGTAGTTGTGAGCCCTTGAGGCTGCAAGCAAGACTGCTTTTGAATGAAATGGAGCATAAACCCCACACAAGGGCTGGGCCGGCCTCTCCAGGGCATGTGGGCACCACCATCAGGAAGACCTGTAACCTGTAGGAAGCTCCAAGCCCTGAACACCGGGCTCGCACGCCCTGAAGTGGGCTGGGTATCTTTTGACCCTCAGGGGGTCTCAACCCCATTCAGGGGCTTCTGGGTCCCAGTGGAAGGTTCTCTAGGCCCTTTGGAGAGCATCTTTGGGTTCTGATGACGGGTCTTTGGATACTATGGACCTGGGGAGGGGGTTCTAACAACAGATCACTTGTCAGAAAGGTGGGAAGAGTTGAAGTGTTTGAATATATTTAGGTTCATATATTGGCTATATCTACGGAGTTTCTTCAGTCCATTTCATTCCCAGGGCACTCACCCCTTATTTGTTCCACATTGGCCTTCAGAGCTGCATTTTATGGAGCTAAAGAGATTACAGATGGAGAAGAGAGGAGAGCTGCCCAAAACCCCACAGAACATCTGGAATCCGACCTGGCCCTCTTCCGTGGCCTCCATCTGCCCTTGTACCCGCTGCCAGTCTGGGCTCCACCCTCTCCAAACCCAGCTGGCCTTGCCTTTTTAGCCTTTGCTGAGCTGCAGGCCACTGAAGCCAAAAAAACAAACACCATTCCCCACCTGAGCTCTCCTTTCTGAAAAAGTCCTGTGTGTGCGTGGGGGCGGTGAACTGGGGGCTTTAATCCTGGCTCTGTTCCTTCCCTGGGCACTTAAATGAAATCATGAGTCTGAAAGCGCTTCATAAACTGAGAAATGCTGAACCGACACAAAGACAGGGAAACCACCACTCTGTTTTCTCAGTCCTCACACAAGGATGCGCTCATTAATTCTACAGAGAGAGGAAGGGAGAGACAGAAACACCAGTGTGAAAGGGGTACACTGATCGGCTGCCTCCCGTGCGCCCCCAACCAGCGATCAAACCCACAACCTTCGTATGTGCCCTGACTAGCAACTGAGCCCGCAACCTTTAGGTGTACAGGCCAATGCTCCAATCAACGGAATCACCCGGCCAAGGCAAACTACCACTCTTACAGACAGAGACAAGTGACTGGAGTCAGGCCTCCTAGGGGCGTACAGTCTGGGAAGCCAGATAGATGCACAGGCCCAACCCCAACATGGTACAGATAAGGTGACAGCCAAGGGGTGAGCCAGGCACCGTGAGGGCACAGACCCCTCCCCAAGGCAGTCAGGGGAGGCCCTGAGAGGAGGACCCCTTGGAGACGGGCCCTGGGATGTGTGACAGTTTACCAAGCAGACAAAAGAGAAGGCACGCAGTTCAAAGGAGGGAGCAGCTGGCGTGAAGGTGTGGACTTGGAAAGGGAGTGGCCCAGCTGGAGCCTCCACTTAGGGATGGGGAAGACGAGGCTTGGCAGGCCTGGCCAGGGCAGAGGAGAGCCCTGCACTGCTTGCAAAGAAGGTTTCGATTTCTTTTCAGTGAATAATGAGAATTCTAAAGCAGGGAAGTGGGACTTAGGCAATAAATTATCATTTCTATTTTTTACAAATTTCAAAATAGAGACTCAGAGTGAGCAAGCAAATTGCCCAAAGCCTCTGTTTTAGTCGGAAAAACAGAACTAATAGAGTGGAGATAGTTTATATATACACGCCCACACATTTATATAAATGTACATATAAATTATATCTCCATACATATATTTGCATATATGCCTACAGTTTACACACTGATGTTTAATATTCTATCTACAAGGGATTGATTATTAAGACTCGACTTACACGACTGTGAAGGCCAGCGAGCCGCGAGCCCTGCAGGGCGAGTGAGTCGGCAGGCTGGAAACCGGGCAGAGCCAATGGTTTAGTTTCCAGTCCAAGTCCAAAACTACCTGGGAAAGCTGCGGACCAGTCAAATTGGCGTACAAAATTCACTGCCACAGCCTCACAGCTAAAAAGCGGCAGATCCGGGACTGGAACCCAGGTCTACCTAACACAAGAACCCTCCACTGCAGCAGCCACTGGGCAGAGGTCCAGAGCTCTCCTTTCCCAGCCTGGGCACCAGCTTCCTTGCCAACTGTGGAGAAGCAACCAGTCCCCAGCCAGGTCAGGCTGCGGGCCAGTCAGAAGGCCCAGCAGGGCTTAGGGATGGAGCTAACCAGCAGCCTCTCTGTTTTACACACGGCTTTACGAAGGGGTGTGCACACCTCTCGGGAGGAGAGGTGAGGCCAAGGGAGTTCGAGCTTGCTCGGCAGAAGCAGGACCTCCTCCTCCTCCTCCTTCGGCATCTGAACAGCTGTGCCTGTGTCCCTTCTCCCCCTGCTTCCTGGCCTGGGGAGACATTGCTTTCAAGATTGTTGGAACTGGAAAAGCCCCGAACTTTCCCTTCTTCAAATCAATTCCATACCATTATGCAGAAGGCAAAAGAGGTCCATATCGAGAAAGGGCTTCCCCCATGGTGACTCAGCCGGTCCAGTGCTCTTCAGCCTATGATTACAGGTCTCACTATGTCGTACTGCGTAAAGGCTTACAATGTGAAGGGATTGAATAGGCAAGTCTAGGCATGTGGTTATAGGAGCCTCTGCTCACCAGCCTGGCGCCCCTAGGGAATAAAGACTGACCCGCCCCTGTTCCTCCAGTATCAGAACAGGGCTCAGAACAGAGAAGGTGTGTGGCTGTTTCCTAATGTTCCACACGGTCCTGGGGTACAGAAGAGAGATGCAGAGGATGGTTTCTCAGAGAACACAACTTCACGACACGGGGCTAGTATAAAGGTGGGAAGTGAGGCGAGGAGCATAATACATCCCAGTTGCCAGGCTTCAGCTTCTGGGTACATGGGCGATATCCTTCTCGCATCTTGAAAACAGGTGGAAGAAGAGCAGATCTGGAGGGATTATGGCAAATGCAGTTGGGACTGAGAAATCACTAAGGGTCTGAGGAGGAAAAGTACAAGTCTTGTTTGAAAAAGGTTGTTGGTGTGTCTTGGAGAGTGGGAAGAATTATATACGACGGTAGAGGGCTTGAATGGGAGCTGAGGTTGGTCCTTGATTCCTTTTCGGCCATGGAGAGCCACTGAAGGTCTTTAAGCAGATCCCCAGGGGGATGACTCCAAAGGCCACTCCCAGCACGCCACGAGGGAACACCTCACCCGATTCCTCAGGGAGACGAAGCTGGGCCAGGCCCACAGCTGTGTCTGCCTTCCTCCCTGTTCACCCCCATCTGAGCTCAGCAACTCCGAGAATGGAGAGGGGTAAAATGCCCATGGGGTAGATGGAGAAACTAAGGCACAGAGAGCTGAAGTGGCTTGCCCAGAGTCCCAGCTGGGAAGCAGAACCAGCGGCTTAGAGCCCAGCCTTCTGTTTCGCAGAGAGAAGCCCAAAGGGGAATGTCCCCATTTTGCCGATGAGGAAGTAGAAGCAGAGTGAGGCTGGGTCTTCTCCACATCCTTCAGTAAGCAACGACCAAGTCCTCCGACTATCCTGGCCATTTTTATTCATCTTTCCACAGGACCCGATCTTTGGACCAACCCCAGAATTTACAAAACACTTGTCTCGGTCACAGTATCTTGCTGTCAAGGTCATGCCACTGCAGGGCCAGATGCAACTTCACTCTCACTCGGCGCCGAGACCCAGGGAGGGGAAACAACCTCCCGTGATGCACAGCGCGTCAGGAGCTAACCCCAAAGGCTATTTCCCTGCGCTGTCGCTTGAAGTAGCAGAATAGAGATTTAACTGGAGAATCAACCCCTGGGTGACCCTGGGAAACCTTTCTGGGGAAAGGGAGGCTGTGTGGCCCAGAGGTGGCGAGCGGCTGGCTTGAGGCTCCACAAGCTAAGGCTTGCCGCTGCCCTGTGGCAGCACTTGGTGAAACCAGGTACTTTCTGATGCTGATGGAGGGTGGGCCAGGCCCCAGCACCTGCCCCACATCCCGCCACAAGAACACACCAAGAGCGAGGGGCTTTCCACCCAGATCCCCGAGAAGTTGCTCCATCATTCTGTCTCACCACAGCCATTTCCTTCTCTAAAAACTCCCTTCCCAGAAGGCCCTGAGATCAGCCAGGCTCTCAGCACAGAGAACCCAGATTAGTTTCACTAAGCTCAGGAATGTCCCTGGAGGCCCTCCTACCTCTGCCACAGCCACAAGCTGGGGGTGTGTATGGGGTGGGCAGGAGAAAGGGCTGGGTCTGAAACTACCGGCTCTGAGAGTAAGAGTAACATACTCCCAACATTGACCCAAAACAGTTCTCTTAATCCTCACAGCCATCCTGTGGGGGTGGGAACAGTTATCGTCAACGGTCATTTTACAGGTAAGGAAGCTGAAGGCAGGGAAGGAGGGTAACACAGCTGTTCTGTCCCATTCTGAGCTCTCTGCCCTCCTAAAGATCTGCTCAGTCGTGTCCAGTACCAGGTTTTTGGGTTTGTTTTGCTTTTGGAGATTTCTCTGGAGGTTGCCTGGGGAAGAATTAAGATTTCCCAATCGTGCCAAAGAGAGAAGGGTCCCTGGGATGCAGAAATGAGATGGGAAGGAGATCTGTCTTAGTGAAGGTCACACAGCAAGAGAAATAACAGGGGTTCAGACTTGGTCGGGGAAGCACCTGCCAGGCTTGCATCCTGCCTCCCATCCCTAAGGTCTCAGTTTCTCCTCTATCTAGGCGGAAGTAGGAGGGATCTTCCAGAACTCACGCCTCGGGTGGGGCTGTAGACTGTGGAAGCTGCCTTTCCGGAAACTGGTTTGGCTGTGTGGGTGCAGAGATTCCTGTCCTTCAGCCCCACCCCAGTCCTGCCCCTAACACCTTACACCCGAAGCCTTGAGAGACTCCGCCCACAGCGGTGCTCCCCCTGTGAGGGGCGGAGTCTGTCCCATCCCTGGCCGGGCAGGAGCCCTGCTCCCCTACCTGTGGAGGCCCACCTTGGGAGATAGAGGGTTGGCTCCCTAGGAGAGAGAGACTTGGGCTGGGACACTTGCTACTATTGACTCACTCACACATTCATCCATTCACTCGTGAAACCTCCCCGTGATTAGTCAGCTATCCCTTCAGCACAGTCTCGTCCAGAACCTTACAATTCTCTCGCTTAACACTTCCTGACAGCCACAGTGGTCACACCTACTGCTGCTCCCTGAGGCACAAAACTGAACCGGGTGGGCATGCTGTCTGCTCTAGAGGACTTGAAGAAGGTAGGGGACATAGTGGCCGTACGTGTCTGATGCTCTGCACAAGTTTGGACTTGGGACAGCAGCAAGACAGCCAGAAAGCTTGCAGTGTGGGAGCAGCCAGGGAAGGCTCACAGGGAGTGGCATCTGACCTGGATCCGTGAGGGAGCAGCAGTTGGCCAAGTGGAGAGGAATAATAGTGATAAGCTCAACGTGAGCTCTTTGAAGGCTCTGTGTGCTCTATTCCCATTCGTTTTCATCTTTACCACAATTATGGGATGGACTGGGTGGAAGGATATTATCACCCCCATTTTACAGACCAGGAAACTGCGGCTCCAAGAGGTTACATAAATTGCCCAAAGTGATACAACCAATGAACAAGGAAGCCAGAATTTGAACCAGATCTGTCTATCTCCAAATCCACTGCTAAGTTTAGACCTGGATTTAAGTTTAAAAAGATAGGATGTTAACTGTAAAGGCCTGGAGGCTGTACCCAAAATATTAGTAATAATAGTTTCTGAGAGATGAGTTTAAATTGCTATACATTTGAATCCTCTATGAGACAAGAGATATCTATATACGTTAGAATTCACAATTATTCCTATGGTACATTAACATTGCTTTCTCCAATTCTTTTTCTTCTTCCAGAAATGGAAATTGCTTGAGGATGAGGTTTCTTTTTCTTTACCACAAAAACATAAGCTTATTTTTTGAAAATCAGTCCATTTAAAAGTGACCATTACTAGTGATTTCCCCCTTTGTGTTTTTCTAACGCATTGCATCAAGGATATAATAATCTTTGTAATTTGAAAGTAAATGCTATTTTTAAGAACTGAATTGCACACATCAAGGACCAGGGTGACCCAACTAACCAGAGCTCAGGCACTTCCCAAGAAAGAGGCCTGGGGGTTTTGGTTGACTTCAGACTGGAGTGAGTCATCAGGATGAAGTAGCTGCCAAGCAGACGAATAGAGACACGAGTCCCAGATTAGAGAAGGAAAACCTTGCTGCACCTCTGTGCCGGTCAGGCCTCATCTGAGGCTCAGGCATGCTGGAGAGCTGCCCTGCGGCTGCCGAGAGACCTACGCACAGCTGAGGGGCCTTGCAGAAGAGCTCTCTGGGTGGAGGTCTTCACAACGCATGCGCGATTGGCATGCATGTGTGTTCAGGGTTTGGCCAGGGGGTGCGACCTGCCTGCCTAGAGAAATGGTGATCAAGGAGAAGCTGGGAGACCACCTCATTAAAGAGCAGTTTTGTAGGTGATAGATTGTAATAGGACACCCCCTGCAAGATGCACAGTGTTTAAAGGACATGATGAGAGGAGAGATACACACCCAACTCAACATCTCAAAGGGAATGTGCCAGAAGTATCAGGAGTAAACAATGGCGATAACAGTAATGAGAGTCATATGTTGAGTGCTTATTGTGTGCCAGGCTCTTTATGCCTAGTATATTCTATGTTATATAATATATAATGGTATTAGGTTAAATATTATACATAATACACGATGTTATATAATTATGTTATGCTATACATACTGTGTGTGTGTGAATCTTAAGCTGGTTGTAACAAACAAATAATATATATACATTGTGGTTTATGTATATGATGCTAGGCATATGTATCAATGGCTTTCAAACTTGAACTACTCCAGAATCCTCTGAAAGGCTCGTTGCAAGATGGCTCACTGGGCGCCACCCTAAGAGTCTCTGATTCAGGATGTCAGGGGTCAGGCTAATTCACAGGTGACATTAATGCGGCTGGCCTGGGAACCACACTTTTTGACAACCACAATGTACATGGTTTCATTTATTAATCACAATCACCCTAAGAAAGAGGTTCTGTCATTTATTTCCATTGTATAGATCAAAAAACAAACAAAACAAAACATCACCTGGGGCACCTCACAGAGGTAAAATGACCGTTTACATCTCATACCCTGCAGAGCCTCAGTTTGAATCCAGGTCTTTCTGATTCCAAAGTTTGTGCATAACCAAAACAATCAGTTTTTATTTTCCATTAATTGATAAATAGAAATCAAGGTTTTTGTGTTTGGCAGCAAACATGCAAATTGTTTCTTCAAGATACAAAATAAGAACAAAAATGTTGCTCCCTCGAAGAAGCTGCAGCAGCAGGAGTGACTCCGGAGGCAGAGAAACAGCCACGCGTCGGGGGCTGGAGGGGGCAACGACGGCTCCCACCACCGCCGCCGTGTTGGGAGGAGCTCTGCGTAATATTATGCCCAATACTGCTTAGCTCTTGCAACTTCAGGATCTCATGCTGTGGGGCTTTCTGCTAGGAGAGAAATGTTTCTTATCATGCAATTCACCAAACACGTATTGAGCATCTCGCTCACTGGAGCAAGGTAGGCTGAATAACGCCCAGGCAAAGATATCAGGTCCTAATCCCCAGAACGTAGGAAGGCTACCTTATGTAGCAAAAGAGATTTTACAGATGTGATTAGATCGAATACCTTAAAATGGGGAGATCATCCTGGATTATCAGAATGGGCCCGACATAATCCCAAGGGTCCTTGGAAGAGAGAAGGCAATGTGTGAAGACAGAAGCAGAGAGAGAGAAATTTGAAGATGCTGTGCTGCTGGCTTTAAACTAGGAGGAAAGGCCACAAGGAGTGCAGCTACAGAAGCTGAAGAGTCAAGGAAACCAACCCTTCCCTAGAACTTCCAAAAGAAATGCAAGCAAGCCCAGTCAACCTCTTGATTTTAGCCCCTGAAGATGCATTTGGGACTCGGGACTTCCAACTGTGAGATAATAAAGTTGATTTGTTTTAAGCCACTAACTTCATGGTAATTTGTTACAGACGCTATAGGAAACTGATAGGAGTGTAACTGCCAAAAATAGAAAACTGCCTCTGGCCAACACATTAGTGTGTGAAGAATAAAACACACATTCACACTCACACTGCTTCTGGCCTTGTGCATTCAGGGGAGCAGACGCATACAGGTACGCATAAGTGGCTTCCGCCTTGAAGAGTAAGAGCACCAGTAGCCACCTACACCCACAAGGACCACTTCTGGTCCTGTTTCCACAAGTAAGCAAATGCGATTTATTCCCTTAATTACCATTGACTAAGTACCTGCTCTATTTATGCCTAGCAAGGTGCTGGGTGGGGATACGCAGAGATGAGCCAGACAGATCCTCATGGGGCTTCTGGGGAGGAGGGGTCAGAAATTCAATACTTCTCCGCATTTATAATTATGGGGAGGGTGTCTCTGAAGGAAGTTCAGCTCTAACGCCAGCACTCAGCTGGAAAGGGCCTATCATTCAGAATTACACTTGAAAGTCCTTAAATTACTTCCGATGCACAATAGTTCTTTTGCATGCTTAGGTCTGAGAACTAGGCTGAAGGAATTAACTCAAAGAAAGACTGTCTTGCCCTGGCTGGTGTGGCTCAATGGATTGAGTGCCAGGCTGTGAACCTAATAAAGGTCGCTGGTTTGATTCCCAATCAGGACACGTGCCTGGGTTGCAGCCCAGATCCCTGGTTGGGGGCATGGGAGAGGCAGCCAACTGATGTTTCTCTCTCACATCGGTGTTTCTCTCCCTCTCTTTATTCCTCCCTTCCCCTCTCTCTATAAATAAATAACTAAATAAACCTTTAAAAAAAAAAAAAAAGAAAGACTATCTTAAGATACCTGGACAGTGAAGCTGCTCCGCCTTTGAGGAAAAGACCCCACCCATCTCTAGCGGTGAACTGATGTTGGGCTGAGAATTCGGAGATGCTCCTGGCAGCTGTGGGGGTGATCCCGATCTGCTTCTCTGTGAAACATCCATCATCTCAGTGCGTGTTAAAGTTTGGTTTGGTTTTTTTAGGGTAACACCAAATTCTGGAGTCACAGCTTTGGAGGCCAGTGGTTGATGATAAATTCTAAAGTTGGCACTAGTTAGATGTGCCTGTGACGGGAGCCCACAGGGCAAACTGTGGTCAGTGCTGTTACGGAAAAGGGCCCGGACCATGGGACTCTGGTTGGAGGAACTCTGGGGCTCCCAGAGGCCTTCCTGGAGGAAGTGATGTTGAACTGTTACTGAGGTACAGGTGGGCATGAACCAGGGAAGATGACCGTGGGGGAGAATATTCTGAGCACACAAACCACCTCAGTGAGCATCTGGAGTCGAGGCCTCCTCTGGAGGCCCAAGCGAGTGACACCTGCAGCCCTACGGCTGCCCAGGAGACTGCTGGGACTCTGTCTTAACCCAGAGACCTCCAGGAGATCCTTGTTTGTGCACCCGGTTCCACTTCCTAGTAAATGCTGGGGATTTCTTATGACGGTTTCTTGTTTATGCCTAGGACACTTTTTGTTTCCTGGAATGAATGCTGAGGTTTTCAGGGCAATGGTCCTCGAATCTGCTGTCACAATGACTTGCTGTGTGACTTCAGTCCACACATGGCTCTCTGGGCCTTGATTTATCCACCTGTAAAGTGACAGTGGCTGAGCCTTTCCAGCTCTGACGCAGTTCTGGGACTTAGGGAAATAGCCCCAGGCTGTGGCACTAGCTCTGAATGTGAGTCCTGACTCCACCATTTACTGGGATCTTCCTGGGCAAATCATTTTACCCCTCGGAGGTTCCATTTTCTCATTTGTAAACCAGGGGCCTTCGACCCATTCCTCTGGACTGGATCGTATGAGGATTAAACGAGATCACACACATAAAGCGGCGGTTGCTACGCCAAGCCCAGCCAATAGCAACTACCGTCATTTTTTGTAATGGTCCCGGAATGGAATGTGTTGACTCCCCCGATGGGTGTGAAACGCGCGCCCTCAGGGTTTTGCCATTAGTGCAATCTTTATAAACAGCCTCAGAAGGGCCTCTGATGGGTGTTCAGGGAAACACTCAGAGCGGCGTAGCTTCATTTTGGCAGGAACTGAGGAAACTCCCCGTAGGAAAGAATCTGCTGGGAAGACCGTAGCTGCACTAAGTGGGTTACACTGAGCTGCGAGAGCAGGCCTAGGATGGAGTCTGGGTGGTCCGAATTAGCGCAGGGTGGGAACGAAAATGTCCCTGCCCGCAGCTGGTAACAGGGGTCAGGGCAGGCTGGGGCCGAATGGAGAGGAGGACTACGAATCTTCCCTCACCCGTGACCAGCCCCTGGGTCTCTGGCCCTGCTGCACCATCACTGTGATTCTGGCCATCGGGTATCTACTCATTTCGCAACTTAAGACAGTCTGCTTTTTGTACAAGGGATGGGAAATGAGTCCCAGAAAGGGGCGGGGACTTGCCCAAGATCACTCAGCAAACCAGAACCAGATCCGGGTCTCCAGGCCTCAGGTCCAAGAGTCTCTGACATCAGGCGGCCTCCTGGACTCTGTCAAATAAGCGAGTAGCTGGTTGTTGCCTGGCAACCGCAGCAGCCCCACATGTTTTCTATCTGCCCATTTCCATGGGAATCAGGCCACCCAGTGACAGTCGACCTCCGACCTCAGAGAGAAAATGTCTCTAGCTTAAGGGGCAGCAGGAAGGAGGGCTTCTCTTGTGGAAGCGCTGACCCAGGCAAGGCACAGTCTGTTCCCCTCTGGGTCTCACAGTTCCTCCCAGGCAGCTCAGACCATCAATCTTTCTGGCTTAGGGAAGAGACTCACATGATTCTTCTCTCCAGGAAGAGCTAAGCTGTGGGCTGCTGTCAGACACAGCACCAAGTGCTGCAGGAGAAAACCCTGCCAGAGCCTTTCAGTAACCACGGACAGGCACCTTAAGAGAGCAATTTGGAGTCACACCTTGGCCTGACCCCTGGTTCTGCCGCTCATTAGCTACGTCTCCTCAGTCAAGCCACTCCACTTCTCTGAGTCGGTTCCGTCATCTGTAAGATGGGGTTAATTATACCTACCCCTCAGGTCTGCATAAGGAAGAAATGAAATAATGAATGTAAAATACCAGGCATAGAACTGGGTTAGGTACTCAAAACAGGCAGACATCATTTTATTGCGCTTCACGTTATTGTGCTACACGGACGTTGAGTTTTTTACAAATTGAAGGCAAGACCCTCTACCAGCAAAAAGTTTCCGACTCGCTTTATTGTGGTGCTCTGGAATGGAACCTGTAGTATCTCCGAGGTATGCCTGTGCTGGTATCTGTATCTGTTAGCTTCCTCAATTGTAAACGAGAGTCCACTCTAAGTCATCCAGCAAAAAAGCCTAGAGAATCAGGCTGGGAGGATACACAGCAAAAACACTGTCCCCAGAATGCTACTCCAGGAGAGACCCTAGAGTCCCTCCTGGCCGCCCCCTCGCCAGCCCCTACTGCACTTCCCCCAGCTGCCAGCACTCAGCACAGACGCAGCAGCACGCACCAGGAATGCTCTGCAGACTCACTTCCTCCATGACACCCCTCGTCCTTCTCACTTCCCTTTTAGAATCTGGTATAAGAGGAAAGGAGCAGAGTCCTGGCTCCTGTGAGTGAGCTGCAGTGGGAAAACACGAATCACCAGCACACGTGTAAGCACTACACACCTGGCACTGCTCTGGGTGCTTACAGCCCTTGGAGAGGGATACCATTATGATGCCAGTTTATAGATTTGGAAACTGAGGCACAGAGAGGTTTCCCCACCCTAAATTGCCTGAGATGGCGCACCTAGGAAGTAGAAGAACAGGACTGGCCATGAGGTATGGCTCCAGAACCTGTTCTCTTAACTACAGTCTATGTTTTTGATTATCCTGAGCTGGCGCTCAGAATGAGCTAACTACCTGAGAAATAGTGTTATATGTGATGGGGCAGTTCTATCATAAATACGATTAGATGGATAGATAGATGAATAGATTTAGTTCACTCATCAACTAATATTAAGTATTTCCTATGTCCTCTGTGATCAGCACTGAACAAGACTCATGTGGCTTCTGCCTAGAAGAAGCTTAGGGATAGTAGAGGAAACAAGTAAGAAATAAGCAAACACCCAAATAGATAAAATAGTCACAAATTATGATCAGACTGATGAAGGAAGCCCAAAGCATGGTAGGAGAACAGTGTTTGGGGCAGGGAGGACTCTTTTCCTGGCTCATTCGCGGAACCAGCCTCACTGGCCTCCATGCTGTTCTTTGAAACTGCCAGGCACACTAGGGCCCTTGCACTGGCTGTTCCTTCTGCTTAGAAAAGATTTCCGCCAGTTTCCTACATGGCTAACTCTGTCACCTCCTCAGGGCTTTGTATAAACATCACCTTCTCAGTGAGGCTTTACAATTCGTCTGCTTCTCCTTATAAAACCATGGGAGCAATGATCTTTGTTCTGTTCACCGAACTGTGTGTGGCACAGAGCAGGTGCTCAAAAATATTTGTCGAATGAGTGTAAATAACTTTCCCAAGGTCACACAACTGGAAAGCAGAAATGGCTATGATTCTAATCCAAATTTATTTGGCTCCAAAGCTATAGAATCTCCTTCCTAAGGCTGTTATGAACACCAGTGAGCTGACATGTGTCAGACACTTAACACCACGCCTAGTCCAGAGGTTAATGCACCATAAATGTATTATATTATTATTATTATTATTATTATCAGCCCCTCTCTCCTTCTGGGCTCATTTTTCTATATTCCATAATAGTTCAGGCAGCTCTTTGGGGGCAGGACTTCAAGCCTGACTGGGCAGACACAGTGATGTAACTCTCAGGAAGGAAAAACGCAGGTGTCTCTGAATGGCAGGGGTTGCGCTACTCCCTGGACAAGCCACTCCTTTACATGGCCCCAGCCACTTTGCAGCTGACCTGAAATTGTTCTCCCACAACTGCAAACAACACAGACTTCCCTTCTTATGAGAAAGAGGAAGTCAGCCAGCAATTTACCTTGAGTCATTTGTTTCGAGAAGGAAGCCTGAGCAATTGGCAGAAGGTGGAGGAAGGAGGAGGGTTGCTGGAAGAGAGAAAGAAGGCCTGGATTCTGGGAGTACTACCGCTTCCCAGTGACTACGTGAGCCTTGCTTACGTAGCCCTCCCTAGCCTTGCTTTTCTCACTCGGAAAGTGGGGCACTGACCTTCACCTCGCCTGCTACTCTGCATAGAACTAGTATGTGGATGGGTGTGTTTGTGAAGAGCTGGGAAAATGTAAGCGCATTTAACTGAGAGGGGCAGGAATGGCCTCTGGGTCCACAAGTTAAACATAACATCTGCATTAAACACCTGGAGAGGTCCCCATCTTTCTAGCCGTGTGTCCCTGGACAAGTAATGGAACCTCTCTGAGTCCTGGTTTCTTTTCCTATAAATGGATCCTTGGTTTTCTCAGTTGTGAAATACTGGCTTATCTCCTAAACTGGTTTTTGATTGTTAACTGAAATATGCACATCAAGGACTAGGAAGAACCTAGGCTCCGAGCAAGCGCTCAGGAACCATGGCTCTTGTTTTCACTCCTCGATGACCTCTCACTTCCTCACCTCTCCCGTGTGCTGTCTGTTCCAGAGCCAGCTGTGCCCAGGACAAAGCCCTTTCCGAGAGTGCTTTAACTGACCCTCTCCCACATCTGTGAGGCCGCAAATAATTGTTAAAATAGAGGGTATTTTTATTTTTACTCTTTGTAAAAGTAGTATGTTCATGGTAGAAAAAAAATTTTAAGTGCAAAAGTAAAAGGAAGAAAATAGAGATTACAGATAATGTCATCACCCAGAGATAATCACTATTGACAGTTGGTGACTTTCCTTCCTGATTTCTCTTTAATGCATGCGTAACAGGATATTAAATGCAGGCTTCCTTTGGTCTTGGCTGTGGGGCAGAGGCCATGAATGCCAGGGACCACCCAAGCAGGGCCTGCGGAAGGATGGATAAACCGGCTGGACCAGCATTAACCCATCACCCAACTCTGGTCATCACTGTGTGTGTGTGTGTGTGTGTGTGTGAGAGAGAGAGAGAGAGAGAGAGAGAGAAAGAGAGAGGAGAGGTTGGTCGGGAGGGATTCTCTTGGAGAGGATTTTTTGTTATGGTTTGGTCCCCTCTGCAACACCCCAGACAGAAGGGTTGAGGGTGTGTCTCTTCCTTCATTTTAGGGTGGGGGGTTTAAAGGGAACTTGACAAGTTTGCAGTGTGCCTCAAGGGTCCAGACCAAAGAGAAAGGGAAGTCTAAGGCAATGCCCCACTCTTCTATCACCCACACTTCCGCCAAGAGAAAGCTTATGGTGCTGAATTGTGAACGTCCATTGAGTTGTCTGCCTCCCCAGCGTGACCTGAAACAATCTCTTAGATAGTCTGGGTCTTGTATCCATTGCCCCTGCAGAAGACATAGCACTTACTCCATGCTTGATGTTTTGGTGAATAAAGGGAAGACTTAAAAAGCGGTGGAAGAGAAAACAGAAAGAACAAGTATGGGGCTGAAATTCTAAATTCTTCTGGCTGGGCTAGTAATCAAATTAACATGAGACGGATTGTTAGGGTTGTTGGTCTGTGACACGGGTTGTGAAAGAATTCACAAAGAGAGGAAAGTGCAGAGAGTAAACGTTTTATTTTCACTTTCCCAAGGGAGGGAAAGGGCTCGGTGCAGAGATGGGCACCGGCACCGGCACTGAGGGGGCGGGGCTGGGAGTTTTTAATCAGTTAAAGGGGTGGTTGTAGAGCAGGGCGTTTGAGTTGGGTTGCAACCTGTTTCAATGTTATCTTTGGGTGCAGGGTCCGGTGGTTGTTGTGGTCTGGTGCATTCTGTTTCATAAGTTCCCGGAGCCTCTGAGCCTTCAGGGCGCTTCTAGTAATTTCCTAGTCCTGAGGATAAAGGCTCATAAAACAATTAAGGTCAGTCATGCTTTGTGGGGTCCAGCCAGCTCTGGGAAAGAGGGCTGGAGAAAGGGGCTTGTGTCCTATTACAGATGAGCAGAAAAAGGTCCAACACTTATTAAGAATGTACATCGGGAGGGTACCATAGGAATGAGATCCCAGGATGCATTGGACAGTTGAGATTTATATGTCAATCTAGACTACGCAGAGGAAAGCAGAGACTGGGTTTTGAAAGGGAAAGCAGGCAATTCACAGGTAGATGGAAAGAGCAAACATGTGATAAACAAATTCTTGCTGGGCCACCCAGGAACAATGGGACACAGAAGGAAACAGGTTTTGCTAGATTTCTCCATGTCTGCCACACTGGGTTTATATTATGATGTTAAGGTGACGCTTCCTTCCTTTATGCAGGTTTTTCTTTTCGAATTCCTTTAAACAAGTATGGGAGAGGATCCAAGTTTCTTTCTGAGTTTTTATTTCTCAATAACCAGCTGAAAGTCAATATCCCAAAAGACTATTTTGGGGTGGCAAACTTTGGTCCCCTTCACAAGGATTTTAGAACGATACAGATCTCAGTTAAAATCCTGCCTCTGCCACTTTCTAGCTGTGTTTCCCTTGGGGAAGTCACGTCATCTCTCTAACCTCATTTTTCTCACTTGTAAAATAAAGATAATTTGGGTGTCTGTTCTACAGAGTTTTGAATGAAATGAGATCAAGCACTGGCACACAGTAGGTGTTCCAGCAATCATTAATGGATGAACACAGTAGTCTTGGAAACTGGAAACTGGCTGGGCCTGCCAAGAATTTCCTGTCTGAATCAGTTGTGGAATTTCCAGATCCTGGCTTTCTCCTCTGTTCCTTCCTCAGTCCCTATTACCACTATCATCTTTATAGCAGCAACAACAGCTGCAGGTTGTAGGGCAATTTACAGAAATTCCATGGCCTGGACTCACTGAAATCTCACAATAATCCTGTGAGGTCTAGATTATAATCACCATTTCACAGATGAGGAAATTGAGGCCGGAAGAGAGTGAATGACTCGCCCAAGGGCACAAAGATCTGAAATTTGAGGGCGCTGCTTTTGACTTTCCTTAAAGTAATTGATTTAACATGTACCAGCACCCGCTGTGTGCCAGGCACTTAAAATTAGTAGTATTAAAAAAAAAAAAAAAAAACTTCCACGGTTGAAAGCCCTTTTAAAGGAAAGGGTTTGTTAGGCCATTGCTAGCAAAAAAGAAGACAGGTCTTGGAGCATGGAGTTGAAACTACCAGTGGCTTGGCTGGGTGGGAGGGAACACACGTCCGTAGTCCTGGAATGCTGCAAGCATTTTCATGCATCGGGTAGGGGGGCGAAGGGGTGAGCCAGTCTGAAAGAGTTTGCATTAGCTATAGACAAAGGGGATGGTTGAAAGTGAAGTGGGGCTAGCGCTGGGACAGGCCCAGTAGAGTCCACAGCTGAGTCTGTAAAGCTCTAGTGTAAACAAGAAGCGGGGAGGCTCCCGGAGTTCAAGGGCACCTGACTATTCTCTTTTTAGATAATCTGGAAAATAGCCACCTGGAAGTTCATTTAATTCCAATATACACTAAGCAGTGCAAGCAGTCTTTTGTTGGTTTTACACTGCAGTTATTAACTGATTAACCCCTTTCTGTCTCTTCCTGCTACCCTCTGGCCCGCTGTAATTTAATTTAGGATGGCTCAGAATGTTCTTTGCCAGAGGCATGGTGCCTGTCCCCTTATAAATGAGTGAGAACAGATGTGCACGTCAAAACAATACCTATAACTCTGCACAGTGAGCGCTGCCTATGAAAACCCCAGGCAAGACGACAATTTCTTCTGCTGGGGACAATCAGCTGGAGAGCAGTTCCAGCCCGCTGTTTTCTATCTGTGTGGCTTTGGGCAAGTCACTTCACCTCTCTGAGCCTTAATTTCTTCATCTGTAAAATGGGGGTTATAATAGTACCTCTCTCATACAATCACTGTGGGGATAATAGAGATAACGCATACGTAGCACAGTGTTTGGTACAAGTCAGCACTAAGTAAATTCTTACTGTAACCTAGATGTCAGTCAGGGGGTCCTGACCCCTTGAGATCATGGGATGGCTACCGGAGAGGGGGCCTGGGCCTGAGCAGGTCTGCCCAGGGCCAGATGTTGTATGTGGCTTCTTGACTTCATGGAGGACAGATTTCACAATGCGAGTCCAGTTGACTATGAGGAAACATTTATTAAAGCTGGGGACAGTGAAACAAGAAAGGGCTGAGCATAGAAGCAACAGGAGAGCCCAGGCTGGGCTGCCTTGGCTCACTGGGAGGTCAGAGAAAATGGGGCTCTGGGGACAGGTTCAAGGGGTCAGCCTGGGACAAGGGGCCAGGTGCCCATCGCCTTAAAGTTTAGGAGACGCGTGCCCATGGGGAAAGAAGAAGAGAAAGGAAATGGCATGCCTGCTCCCTAGACGGAGAGCAAGAGCATGGGTCCTTTGTCTTGAAGTTCTTCTCTGTCTCTTGCAAGTGGGAGCCTCGGGTGAGGCCTCAGGGAAGGGTTTCAGTAAGTGATGGATCAGTTCTCCAGGTGCGCCCTTTCAGGCTCATAGTCTCCACTGATTGGTCAGTGGCAGTGCAGGGGGTCTTTAGTCACTGCAGTTGGCTCTGGTGTGGCCCACCAGGTTTAGTTGCTTTTCTGGGCCTGGAGCTGAAACACAACTGAGGCCTGGATGTTATCCCCAGGGAGCAAAGGCCGGGGGGGGGGGGGGGGGGGGAGGAGAGGTTACCCTGGGGGTGAGGCCCTTGTTTTCCCAGTTTTGCCCCCTGCCAGGCACTGGGGCCTTCCGCCCCCCCCCCTCCCCCATGACCATCTGCACCTGGCTGTAACTTGCTGTGTTCAGCTCCATGCTTCAGTTTCCCTGTTCCACTAGCCAAGGACTTTTCCTGTCTTCTCACTATCCTGTCTCAGGATGAGCCCAAGCACCCACTCCAAAACCCTCTCCAAGATTACTGCGTATTCCTGGCAGGTTGTATTAATTCCGGCTCAGCTTCTGCTTCAGACGGTACTGTCTTTGGTCAGCACTCCACCAACGCAAATGTAAACTCTGGTCCCTTCAGCCATTTTCACAAACACCCCATTTTCACAAAGTCAGGGCAGCCTCAGTGCATATAGGAGAATATTTTGAAGATTTCTAGGGATGGGGAACAGAAGGAGATAACATCATAACTACAAAAACCATCAGGATGAACTAAAAATACCCTGGTTCCCAATGCAGCCTCAGCTGGCTCCTCTGTTTGTACACTGCCCCCAGCCTCTCAGCCCTGGGCCAGCTCCTGTCTCCTGGTAATGGACATCTGCCTTTGCTTGGCTATTGTCTCCGTAATCAATTCCTAATGAGCTCTCCAATCTCCACTGCAGGTATTATTCCATTTCGGTATTGGCTTCCCTTCCTATCTTACCCTACCCCTGCCACCCCCCAGCAAGGCAAAAGCACTAGGGGTCCCCTCTCAGGCCTTCATGAAACCCTTACAAGAATGGGAAGATTTGTTTGCTGTCATTTATGGTAGGTGATGCTGTTGGGTGAGCCACATTGGCTAGCTTCCTGAACCCTCCCCCAACCTCCCTACCCCTACCCCTCAGCCTCCAGCCTTCTTTCCTGCCCATTTCCCAAATCCAGTCCTCCAGTTTCTGGTAAGATTCTCCAGTCCTTGGTAGCTTAAAACATCCAAATCTGAATTCTCTTTCTTGTTGCCTCCACAAAAGATGCCTCTCAGAGCCTCAAGACGCACCTTTCCCTTAAACAGTTTTTCAGAGTTATTTTCTCAGTGACAGTCATCCTCTTCCCTAAGAAAGGGGATCACGCCCTGAGGATTTCTGACCTGCATCTGGCCTACAGGGATGTTTTCAAAATCAAACCAACATTTGAAAATTGAGAGATTACACAGAAAAATCTGGAGTTGGCATCATAGGACCCACATTCCCCACGAGGAGCATGTTGGCCTCCGTGCAGAGTAGGGTCCCTGTCTTTTATGCCTCTACTCACTGTCCTTATTTATTTCTCCTGCTTGACCCCTGTAGGCTTTCAGTTTTGTGACCTTTGCTAGGAGACATTTCAGTGCCAGCTTTCAGCCTCCATTGCATTATTTTAAAGTTGGGTCTATGAATTTGCTAAATTCACAAAGGGCACCTTAGGCAGCAGGTACAGCAAGAGTAGTCACTTAAGCCCTGGTTGAAAGGTCGCAGGTTTAATTCCTGCTCAGGACACAGGCCTAGGTTGCAAGTTCCATCTGATCATCCTGGTCCAGTCACCTAGAAGAGGCAACCCATGGCTGTTTCTCTCACATCAACGTTTTTTCCCCCTCTCTCTCTCCCTCCCTTTCCCTCTCTCTAAAATCAATAAGCATGTCCACGGGTGAGGATTTTTTTTAAGTAGTCACTTAAGGTAGCAAGTGATGGCTGTTCTTGAAAGGGTAAGGGGTTCAGAGGGACTGGACCGCCGGTGCAAGGGGGCAGGGGGGCTGGAAAGGGTTAAGGTGGGACTTGGTTATGAAATACATTAATGCTCTCATGGGGCACTAGAAGCCAGTGTGGGGTTTAAAGCACGGCAACACAGCATGAAAAAAGCTGCTGGGAAGCTCGTGGGGAGGGGTAGATTGTAACCTTCCCATCTTCTATCCTCCCCCCACCCCCCCACCCCCCCGCTCCAGCCCTGTCCTCGCAGGAAGCCCAAAGAGAGAGGCTAGGTCAGTGGTCCAGAAGACCAGGGATGCTGCAGCCAGATGCGTGGCATACACCGTGGGAATGGCTGGGAGAACGGCAAGGGAGAGATTCCGAGGCAGCCTTGCCTGGTATGCTTGACCTTGCCGCAAAATGCTGCGAGCGCTGCAGCTGCAACTCACTTTCCTCCCCTTCTCTCCCCTCCCCGCGCGCTGCAGCGGACTGCGGCGGAATCCCGGCCATTCACTGAGAGCCCTTCTGGAGGCTGGCGCACGCGAGGGGCGGGGGCGGGATCGCGGGGATACCCGTCTTCCCTAGAAGACAGAAGGTGGGAGACGAGGGGAGGCTGGTCACGTGGTGCAGCCACTAGGCGCAGCTGGATTGGCAGTCACACAGCGGAGACTGCCGGGGCTGCTCGGATTTCCCGGCACAGAGCAGCCCCCTCCCCGTCCCCCCACCCCCACCCTGTTCCCGCGTCTGCGCTGAGTGCGCTGGTGCCGCGCAGAGAGGGGAAGGGGCAGGCTCTCTCCGAAACCTGTACGGTTGTCCCTGGCTGCGCGCCATGGCCCTCACTGCAGCTTGGGAGGTCTGATGGTCTCCATGATCATATCCCTTCCCCGCTTCTCCTGTGCATTCCCCCACCTGTCCCTTTTCCTACCGTACTACCGGGAAGCCAGCTTTGTTTGAGCTGACTGAAGGAGGTTTCTGTTACATGCCACAATTTTGCAGTTTTGAACAAATCAATTAACCTGGCTGGAGGTGGGAAAGATTAAAGCAGAAACCCCACACATCCAAACCGACGTTATTAATCCCTCAACTGCTCCCTCTTTGTGTCCCCATCTGTTTTAAGTAGAAACCCAAGTCATCGCCATCTCACTGTCAGGCCATCAAATCTGTGCCCAAAACCTATTCAATTTACCTCCAAAATGTTTCTTAAACCTCGGTACTCAGTTTTTTCCCTCTTGGCATTTATCCTGATTTGTAACTGTGTTTGTGATTGTTTTTTTGTATGGTTTTCCCCCTGGGCTGTAAGTTCATTGAAAAAAGACCTTGTCTATTTTGTTCACCTACCAGGTACATAATAGGTGCTTAATAAACATTAATGCATAATAAATAGATGCATAGTAAGTCCTGTGCTAGGTATTAGGTGCAGAGGGGACGCACAGATTTTAAGACGAAACACACAGTTCTGTCCTCACAAAGTCATCTATCCAACAAACATGCCCCGAGCCTTTTCCGCATGAGGCTCTGGGAGGGGCCCATGTGCAAAACAAGTAAGGCCTCCCTTCTGCTTTCCCCCTTCATCTGGGGGGACCACACACAGCTAACCTAAACAATAAGACTCTGCGGCATTGGACAGGTCAGGTGTGGTGGTCATACCAACTTCCAGAGTCAGAAGCGTCCAGGATTTGGAATCCCATAATTTGGCTTCTCAGGCTAGCTTTGCCACCTTTTGGCTGTGGGACCACAAGTCTCCACTCTCCTTCTGAGGCTCCATCTTTTCATCTTAAAAATTGGAATAATGATACTATCTTTTTTTTTTAATTTTTTTTCTTTTAGATTTTATTTATTTATCTTCAGAGGGGAAGGGAAGGAGAGAGGGAGAGAAACATCAATGTGCGGTTGCCTCTTGTATGTCCCCTGCCGGGAACTGGCCTGGCAACCCAGGCATGTGCCCTGACTGGGAATCGAACCGCGATCCTTCGGTTCGCAGGCCCGCGCTCAATCCACTGAGCTACACCAGCCAGGGCTAATGATACTATCTTAAAGGGCTGAAACAGGAATGAGATAAATGAAATTATTGAGTGCCAGGTTTTATGACAATGTTGGATGTAGGTGGTTGACCGTACCTTCTAGTTTTCCTGGAACAGACCAGTTGGTAACTTTTGAACCAGAACAACTGATAATAGCATTTACTTTCATTCTCAAGAGTGTTCTGGGTTTGGGCAATAAATTACATGGCCATCCTTGTAACAGGTGTGACAGTAGAGTTATCTACACAATACCCTGAGAACACGAAAGAGGCCAAGAGGTGGATCTGACTGTAAAAATGAGGGCAGTGACCATAGAAATGAGCCTGGAAGTATGTATGCATGGGATTACACCAAGTAGAGCGGGATAGGAAGGGCATCACAGGCAGAGAAACCAGTATTTGCAAAGAATCAGGCTTGATCACTGTGAGCATGGTTAGACAACATCAAGCAGCTCAAATGGCTCAATTCCAGAGTGCATAGAAGGAGATGAGGCTGGCCGTGGGAACTGTAGAAAGTTTTAAAGTAGGAGTTCACATCGACACAGGACAGTAAGAAGGTAGGAAAATTCCTTGGCAAGTGGAAGAGGGAAACTGAGACACATAGCTGGGCAAACTAACCAAGCAATTTACAGCCAGATACACAAGATCATCTCTCCAGAGATAACATAAAGGCTTCAGTTGTATTTCAGCTCCAGGATCAGAAAAGCAGCAAAATCGGGTGGGCAATGCTATGGAGACCAAGACCTTGAGAGAGCACAGCCGGGACACTGATGAATATTCTGCTGAAACCCTCCCCTGAGACCTCCCCTAAGATTCCTGCCTGCAAGAAAAACATAAAAGTCTCAAGACAAAGGACCGATGTTCTTGCTCTCCCTCTGGGGAGCAGCTGCGCCATTCCCTTTCCCCTCTTCTTCTCTCTCCTCTCCCCTCACAGACACATATCTCCTAAACTCTAAGGGACCCTGGGACTTGCAGTCTAGGGAGCAATGGGCAGCAGCAGCTCGTCCCAGGCTAACCCCCTGCACCTGTCTCCAGGGCCCCCTCATCTCTGATCTCCTAGTGAGCTAAGGCAGCCCAGCACCGGCTCTCCTCTTGCTTCTTCTGTGCGAGGCCCTTCCCTGTTTCACAGTCCCCAGGTTTAATAAACATCCTCATAGTCACCTAGGCTTGTGTTGTAACATCTTTCCTACACGAAGTCAAGAACCCCCCATACTAGCGGCTGGCTCCAGACAGACCGGCTTAGGGTCAGGCCCCCTGTCTGGTAACAACATGAGCTGATGTTTTAACAAAAGAAACCAATTGAGGAGCTGAGGCCAAGTCCAGACGAAAGAGACAAGGAGCCCTGAACCAGGGAAAGTTTCTATAAGCACTCAGGAGGTTCCATAAACACTTTGGAGAAAAATAAGACTTGGACTTGGGGGTTCGAGGCAGGAGTACTTCCAGGTGGATGAGGAGGCCATTTCACTGAGTCAGGTAGCCAGGACAAAGTGCCTGGAGATCCAGGAGACAGGAACTCAGATCGGAATGACTGGACTCAGTGGCATTCACTGCTCCTGATCCAGAGGGAAAAAGCAGGGGTCACAACAGGTAGAGATCGCTCACTATTCAGGTTACATCTGATTAAAATGAGCTTTCGGAGCAACCTTGAGAGGCAAGAGAAAACTCAAAAGTAGAGCCTCAAGTAAAGAAAAACAGGTTCTGCAGGCCACCTTCACTGCACATATGGCTCTCCGTGAGCAAATGTTCCCACAATGCCCGCTACCTAACAGAACAAAGGCTGAGATCCTCAGCCTGGTGTTCCAGGCGCCTGCTGACCTGCTTCCAACCTATCCACCGTGAACATTTCATGTTTCACCTGCTCATGTTTGGCCCCTCCCTTCCTGTGAAAACAGAGGAATTGCTCCTGCCCTGCTCCAACCGCATGGACTGTCAATCGTGGCATCCCACGCCCCTGACCAAGGGCCTAGTTGCCATAGTAGTTGTCTTAAAGGTATCATGAGCCAAAAATCATGCTGATTGAGCCAAAAATCATGCTGGAGGTGTCATAAGAATATGAGACCCACGGAGTCATTGGGCAGTTATGTTTATATGCTATTCTGGACAAAGGAAAGGGGTCTGAGATTTCAATAATAAAGCAAGTAGTTTACAGGTCCACGAGAAAGAGCCAACATTTTAAATTCTTGGCGGCCCACCTAGAAACAATGGGACACAGAGAGAAACAGACCTTGCTAGATTTCTCCTTGTCTGCCACATCTAGTTTATGTCATGACGCTAGGGTGACCCTTCCTTCCTGTGAGCAGGTTTTTCTATCTGAATTCCTTAGAGCAGGGAAGGGGGCAGGGGGGGTCCAAGGTTTTTCTGAGTCTTTTGTTTCTTATTAACTACAGTAAAATGACTATCCCAAAAGGCATATTTTGGTCCCCTTCACTAGTCCATGTCTGGGCTTCTTTCCTTGTATCCAATGGAGTCATAATAGAGAACAATTCTATTCTCTCTTCTCTTGTGCATCCTTCCAGACATTCTCTCCCCCTGTCACACCCTGCTGTTCACATTTCTTCAGACTGATCCTGCGTTTGTACCCTTTGCTTTCCCTCCAGACTCCCTCAGTTTGGAATAACTTGTCTGCTCCTATTCATCCCTCGAAGAGCTCTTCCTCAGGAAAGCCATCCCTGACTATCCTGAGCAAGGCTTGCCATGCCCTCCTCTGGCCTGTCACAGTTTTTTGTACATGTCCCCATCATCTAGTATCCCAATGACCTGCTTTCTTGTCTGTAATCCCCTGTAAGCTATGTTTTTATCTCCATGACCCCACTGCCTGGCAAAGGGCCTAGCACAAAATGTAATAAATCTTTACTGAGTGAATAGACGAGTAAGAATCTTTCTCTCTTTCTCTCCTGCTGTTTCCCTGAGTCACAACTTGGTTTCTATCAAGTGGAGACACAGAAGAGAAACTAGGAGGAACTGCTTTAGTCCCTTGATTCAAGGGTGATGGATTCGGGAGAGAAAGAAACCAGTAGAAATGCGGGCATTGCAAAGTCCAGTGGCATTTATCAGAGGTCAGTTTTCTTCCAAAGCACTGATGGTGGCAGCTTTGAGCTAAGCAGAGTTTGTTAGGGAGCCAGAGCCAAAACTAACATTTAGTATGTTGAGCTTTTCAGCAAGCTAGGATTCTGACAGCTATTCCTGTCAGCTGCCCAGGGAAAGCATCTAAAAGCCATCTGGGTCTACCCAGCATCAGGGGTCCCCATCTCCTTTGGCACAATCTGAACGAAGCAACAAGGCAGCCCTCTCCCCAACTCTTTATCCCCACCACAAACACACACCTCCTCGAAGGCCGTTCAATTGATGATTGGGCACTAAGAACAGAGTCAAAAATAACTATTGGGAACTTGAGCCTGTACAACAAGTTCTGGCCAATAGTCTGTGAGTAGAAGTAACACGTCATTTCCGTGCTGAAGTATTTAATTGCTGATGCATGACTCTCCAGCTCTCTTCCCACTATTGAGCCAGTCCTGAAAGTCTCATGTTGAGGTGGTGGAGCTGGGGATGGAAGTGGTTTGGATCTCTGAGTTACCCAGTGGAGTGGAGGAGAGCTATCCTGAAAAGTGCCTGAACCCACAGAAGATTTTGTGTGAGTGGGCAAAAATATACCATTGTTGTCTTAAGCCATTGAGATTTTGGGTTGCTCATTACTAGCGCAGAGCCTAGCCTACTCTGAGCAATGTATAGAAATTCATTGTTTTAGCCATCCAACCACAGACCTCCTTCCTCCTTGAGGAGAAATATTCCTTCTTACATAAATCTCTTTGGTATTGCCAAAATCAGTGGTCCCTTCTTTGTTTTTATCTTTCTGGGTTTCTTAGCGACTTTTGTCACAACTGACAACTCCAACCTGGAAACATTTTTTCTTGGTGTCTATGGCATCTTACCTGCATGGTTTTTTTCCTATTTTACAGACTCTGCTTCTTAGTTTCTTTTGCTGACCCTTCTGTTTCAGCTTAAAATTTTTAAGTTTTTCAGGGCTTATGCCTAGGCACCTTTTTAAAATTATTTTATTTTAATTTATTGATGACAGAGAGAGATCAACTTGTTGTTCCACTTATTTATACACTCATTGGTTGATTCTTGTATGTGCCCTGACCAGGGATCAAACCTGCAACCTTGGTGTATCAGGACATGGCTCTAACCAACTGAACTAACCTGCCAGGGCCCTAGGGACTTTTCTTATGGTTTTAAATAGCACCCATGAAAAAGACAGCTGGTTACCTTCCAATATTCATTCTACTATTCATTTATAACAAAGCCCCTATTTTTAGGGGCACATTGTGCCCAGTTAAAAGACTACATTTCCCAGTATGGCCATGTGACTGTGTTTTCTTAAAAGGAAAAAGGTGGACCTTTCTTTCCTTTTTCCTCCATACTGTCTGGAATGTGAACTATAAAGTAACCTTAAGATTGGAAACCAAGTGCTGAGGATGCCTACCTTTGGACTTATTTTTCATGAAGAGAGATACAAAGGTCTATTGTAAGTCTTTTTTTTCTCTTTAGTTGCTTGCTTGCCTCCCCTTTGGAAGCTGGAGTCCAATCCTCCCGCAGCCAGGAGAGTAGGGAACCAGCAAAAGAAATGCACTTCCAGACCACCCCCCCCAAGAAATGCTCCTCCCACAAATTCTAAATAATCAAGCTACCAAGAAGATATAGAATGGAAGGTGGACCTAGGAATAAAGTTTATTAGCTCACAGAGAGCATTAAATGCTAGATTAAGGAATTTGTACTTCATTCTGCACATCCCTTGCAAGTAGGGAGACCCTGTCTGTCTTATCTAGTAATGCCTCTGCTTTGTAGATGCTCAGCGAATGACTATATTTTTAAGTAACGGTGTTTGTTTACTAAACAACAAAAGAAATGTTGGAAGGCAGACCAATAGGGAATCATCATTTAATCTACGCTCGCCCGCTTTTTACAAACGAAGTAACTGAAGCATCAGTTGCTACAATAGGCATTCAGACTATCCACGAAGCGGGGTGATCTGCACAGGAGTGACAGAATTGGGGGGAGAAGGCCAAGAAAAGCCATTGGGCTAGAATCCGTTCAAGATGGCTGTCCTGGAACCACCTGACCCGGAGGCGGGGAAGCTCCGCCCCAGCACGCCGGGCTCCTCCCCATTTGACCGCGCCCAGCGCCCCTCCGCCCTCGCGGTGCGGTTTGTGAGGTGTCTCAGCAGAGCGCCTGCGCGGTGGGCCGCGGCGCGAGGGGCGGAGGCTTTATAACTGCTTGGTTGACGCTGCTCGGTTTCTATCTTGGGGAGGGCGGCGGCGGCGGCGGCGGCCGGGGCTCCGGCAGAGGGGGCGCTGAGGCGGGAGCTGTGGCGGCGCTGGGCGCCGCTCGCCCCTCGGCCTCCGGGGGCCATGGGCTCCGAGAAGGACTCCGAGTCGCCGCGCTCCACATCCCTACACGCGGCTGCGCCGGACCCCAAGTGCCGCAGCGGCGGCCGGCGCCGGCGCCTCACCTTCCACAGCGTCTTCTCTGCCTCGGCCCGTGGCCGCCGTGCGCGGGCCAAGCCGCAGGCCGAGCCACCGCCCCCAGCCGCTCCGCCGCCGCCGCCCGCCCCAGTCCCGGCTGCGGCCCAGGCCCCCCTGCCCGAGGCGCTGCCCGTCGAGCCGGCCGCTGAGGCCGAGGAAGAGGCCGAGGCGGCGGCGGGGCCCGGGTTCGAGGATGAGGAGGCGGCAGAGGGCGGCAGCCCCGGCCCGGAGGAGGTGGAGTGTCCACTGTGCTTGGTGCGGCTGCCGCCCGAGCGGGCCCCGCGCCTGCTCAGCTGTCCGCACCGCTCGTGCAGGGACTGCCTCCGCCACTACCTGCGCCTGGAGATCAGCGAGAGCCGGGTACCCATCAGCTGCCCCGAGTGCAGCGAGCGACTCAACCCTCACGACATCCGCCTGCTGCTCGCGGACCCACCTCTCATGCACAAGTACGAGGAGTTCATGCTGCGTCGCTACCTGGCTTCGGACCCCGACTGCCGCTGGTGCCCGGCCCCGGACTGCGGGTGAGCGCGGGGGCGTGGCCGCCGGGGGTGGCAGGCTGTGGCCGAAGGGATCCGGGCCGGTGCCTGGGCACTGGACCCGCCTGTGACCCGCCCCTAGAGGTGGCCCTCGGCGCAGCGAGGTGTGTGTGTGTGTGTCCGTCCGTCTGTGTTCAGACGTGGAGGGAGAGGTGAGGGATGAGCCATGGGAGGAAGAAAGAGGCGGCAACTGCGGTGGGTTGGTAACTGGTAACCCTCCGGAAGCCTAGCCGAGTGCTGTGGACGCACCCAACACCCCACCCCTGCCCAAGAGCCCGAGTAGTGGTTGAGGGAGGGAGCTATCCATCAAGCCAGGAGGCAGGGCAGTTTTTGGTCGGGTAAATGCCCTTCTGTCCAGAGGCAAGGAGTGTCTCAATGAGAAGATATATGGCAAAAACGAAATGAGAATACCCTTCGGAGGGGGCAACGCTTCGGAGGGGTGTGTCCAATTGGCTAGGGTCAGACTTAGTATTATTGCAGGAGAAGGTGTGTTCTTCCTGACCACTTTTGTGGAATGGAGGTGACGAGAATGGCACTAGGGAGAAAGGACAGCTCGGTGGCAGAGCTCTGGGGACACCGTGGGCATTGTGTGTCCTCTGTGCCAAGCTCTTGGGAGGCCCCCGTGGTTCTTACATTGCTGCCTTGGGCAGGGTGAGGAGTGGACCCTTTGTCCGAGAAGCAGTGGTCACTCAGAAGAAGGATGCCTAGAGGTTTGGTACGTTAGGAGAAAATGTGTCTCCCAGCCCCTCTGACTTGAGTTTTGATGATGGTCTTTTTAATGCGCCATGCATGTTTAAGTTTTTAAGGTCAGTGAGAAAATGTGCCGTGACTGCAGAGACATAATACCACCAGATTTAGCAGTCTGGTCAGTGGAGACCCTCCTCTCCCCGCTTTTTAAAATTTGATTGCGTGTCACTGTCAGTACTTCCCATGCACGGATGCATGCAGCAAAGGAGGGGCTCCTCTAAGTGGTTGGGAGTCAGACTGTGCCCTTCCCTGCAGATCATTTTATTCTTGTGTGCCATGTTTTGGGGACAAAAATATGCTAGGGACTCTTTGCAGTGGGTAATGTAATGCTAGTAAAAAGCTTCATGATCTTTGCTTCAAAGGAGTTAAGAAGGGCTTTTAATTGTAGCCTGTATATCAAGGCTGTTTTAAGATTTCCATGATGCTTCTGTGTATCTCCTTCAAAGGAAGCCAACATAGACTGTCTAGGGGAGTAAGAAGAGTAAGCTTCTTCTATTTATCTATTCTGCCAAACTTGTTTAGAGATGGGTGTGTTATTTAACCTAACTCAGATGGGGTTTCTAAATTACTTTGAACTGTTGTTGTCAAAGGAACTGTTTATCTATGGTAGATCACTTTCACTTTCATAATAAGTATCAGAAAGAACCACGTATGCTCTGTAGAAGTTTTTGCTTATATCTGGTGATCCAGCAGGCCTTAAGAGGTTAATTTATATGCTATTCACATTTTTACAGGCACTATTGATCTGTTTTCTGAACCAAAGGAATTGAAGTGAACACTGTTAATTTTGGATTGGTATATTAACTCCTTTTTTGAGATGTGAGTCCTTGGATTTTAACTGAGAAATGTGGGACCACTGATTATCTTTCTGGAAACGCTCCCTTTTGGTTTTTTTATTTCTCTGGAGTCAATCTCTGACTTTGCTCATATCAATAAAAAGGGGCAGGAGTTAATTTACAATCTTGATGACAACTCCAAACCATCACTGATTTGGGAGTTATTAAAGAATTAGGCCATTTTCTATTTTAGCCAAGTATTGCATCAGTTATTATCCAGAGATTTTTTTCAATTGGTTAAAAGAATTATAACAGTCTTATATACATTTTTTTAATGTGTTATCTGTGAGTTTAAAGAAGGTGAAGTCTGGGGAAAGAAAGCAAGCTGGCATCTGAGTATCCATGTGCCAGGCATACATCATTTAATTTGATCCTTGCAACATGGTAAGATAAATTTGATCTAGTTTACAGATGAGGGGACCAAAGTTTAAATAAATTGAGTGACTAGTTCAGAGTCATGTAACTAGTGGAAACACTGGTCTAAACTCCAGCCAAGTTCAGTATTCTTTCCTCAACCTCTGTTTTAAAAAGCATGAGCTTGTCAGCATTATTGGGAATGCTACTGTTTGTGGCCTAAGGACAACATTGAGAGAGCCAAGCATGGTAGAATTCATTTTCTTTTCTGATTCTTATTGTTAACAGCCTCTTACCTACTTTATTTTTCTTATCTGAAATAGGCCTAATCCTTTCCTGACCTGAGAGGCTTAATTAATGTTTGCAAAGTGTTTTGAGATCTTCAGTTGAAGGTGTTAGATAAATAAACAGGGAGTAGCTTTAAAATTCTGCCACCTCCCAAACAGGTGTCTGAGTTCCCTAGGGATTTGACCAATGGTTTTGTCTCTTTCTAATGCCAGGAGAAAAATAGCTTGTTTTGTTTTGTTATAATCAAACTGGTCTGCTTTTCTGGGTCTGGTAAAAGTCATGGATGAGCACTAGAGCAGAAGACTAAGCTTCTTCTCGTACACAACCATATTTACTGTCCACAGATCAAGTTCCTACCAGCCAAAGTTATCAAGTCTTTCCTTTGCTCTCTGTGTGTCTATGAGTGTGTATCTGGCAGGGTGAGGGGAGTGTGTGAGTGATCCTACTCAGTTCTGATCACTAGTTTCACTGTGATTACTCACGATAATGAGGACACTATATATTAAAAGATTCATTAAAACTTTTTTATTTTTATTTTTTAGAGAGAAAGAGAAAGAGAGAGGGGAGAGAAACAAATGTTGGTTCATTGTTCTACCCATCCACACATTCTTGGGTTGATTCTTGTGTGTGCGCTCAGACCAGTAACCTAGGTGTATCACATGGCTCCAGCCAACTGAGTTACCTCGGCAGAGCAAGATTCATTATTTGTTTACAAAATACTTGGAGAACAGAGCAAAGAGTTTTGAGTTTTTATTTTCCCATACTTGAAATAATTTTATTTTACTTGTAAATAAGGGAACTGATTTTAGGAGTGAAACATTTGTATTATTTAATATTAAGTATAATACCACCAAGTATAATCTTTAAAACATACTTTTAAATGAGATAAAATTAACTCAAAATAGAGATAAACTGACAGTTTTATAGTTCTGTATAATTTTCAGACTCCAGCCTCATTCACAAATCACTTCATTTTAGTTTCATACAGGTGGATGGTGGTAAACTCATCTTGTAAGGGAGAAATGAGTGCGGAGAAGTTTGTATGGAACCCAGTGTCTCATGGCTAATAAGCCATGCAGTGGATCTGTCACCCCTTGAAATCTCTGCTTAAATATGAGGTGTTTTCAGAAACCCACAACTGTAAATATTTAATGTTTTCCTCTCAAGTGCCCTGTTGTCAATCTTTAAACCTTTTCAGAATCTCTAGGAGACTGAGAGGGTGAGCAAAGGAGGCAACAGGGCAGATCTTCCCTACAAATGATTAGAAGGTAAGGCTGTCTTGACCTAAATTCTTTGTACAAGTCCACCACCACAGCCTCTCATTGGAGAGTCCCCCTGCAGAGTGCCCCCTCCTACCTGACTACAGCAGGTAGTGTCAGTTATTGGCCTTCCTGGACAATTGGACTGGACCATCCCATAAATAGGAAGCTTCTGCTTGTCTGTAGCATATTTACGAGGGAAGAGCAAGCTCCCTGAGCAAGGCAAATCTTTCAGTGAAGGAGTTTTCCTCTCGGAAGCCTTCCTGGAACTCTTAATTTATACCATACCTGCCGTATCAAAACTCTTCACTCTATCTCCTCCCCATTCCTGGCCATCTGCATCATCCTTCAGCCCAATGCACCTTCTCATATTTGCCAAAGTATTCATTCTAAAGTGGAACATTTTATGTTACTCCTCTGCTTGAAATTGTTCATACCTGACCTATATGATGACTTCTTTTTTTTTTTTTTCAATTTTTAAAATTTATTTTTTTATTTTTAAGAGATAGAAACATTGATTTGTTGTTCCACTTATGTGTTCTTTGGTTGCTTCTTGTAGTCCCTGACCTGGGACCAAACTGCAATCTTGATGTATTGAACAGCACTCTAACCAACTGAGCTACCTGGCCAGGGCTTTGTTAGTGATATTATTTAACAATATGTCTTGATCTCAGAGTACGTAGAGCTCCTCTAGACTGGGATAACTACAGTCTAACTCTTTCTACAACACTGTGAACAGACTCTTTTAATTAGCTCCCAGAAGAATAGAATGATTAGTTGAATTTTGATAAGAAAGATAAAGGACACAAACAGCACAGTTTTGGAAGAGAAACAGATAACAAGAGGGTGGGTGAGAAGAGGACAGATGGGTGATTATTCAACAGACCTTAGGTGAATACTGGGTATTACAAAAATTACTTAAATGTGGACCTCTTGACAGGGAGTTTGAGCTGGTTAGAGGAGATAGGTAGGTAGATAGATGAATTGATAGATAGATCGATCATTATAAATGCAATGTAACAGATACTAAAGAAAACCCTCTTAAAGGATAGATGAAAGGTTTTGCAAGGTGGTGTCAAGAAAGACTTCCGGCCAAGATAGAGGTGTAGGTGGACACACTGTGCCTCCTCTCACAACCAAAATTAAGGACAACAAAAATTTAGAAACCAAAAAACAACCAGAACAGATAGAAAATAGAATTGTGCGGAAGTCCGACAATGATTCACCCAGATCAGTAAGAGGGGTGGAGTCAGTGGCCGGCGGAGAGGGATCGCAGCAGGAAAAAGCAGTGGCTAGTGGTCCCGGCTGCTCAGGCGGCGGTTGGCACACCCCAGGCGCATAGGCGGTGGTTACTGGGCTCGGGGAGGCAACGAGCAGACCCAGCTAGGTGCACAAGGCTGCTGACCGTGGTCACACATTCTCACACAGATAAACCAGGGGAAAACAGGCAGGCAGACAGACTGCGCAACCCAGGGCCCCAGCGCCGGGAAATAAACCTAAAAGCACCCATTGAAAACACTTGTGGGGGTTAAAGTGCCGGGAGAGACTCCTAAGCCTCACAGAAGAGACTAAAATCTGAGACAGAGCTGAGCAAGTGCCATTGTTCCCTCTCTGACCCCGCCCCCACATACAGCATTACACCTTTGTAACTGGATTGCCCCGCCCTGGCGAACAGCTAAGGCTCTGCCCCTTATACGTAACAGGCATGACCAGACCAAAAAGAAAGAAAGAAAGAAAAAACAATGGCTCAAATGAAAGAACAAATTAAACCTCCAGAGCCAATACTTTTAAGCAACCAAGAGATAGCCAACCTATCAGATGCACAGTTCAAAGCCCTGATAATCAGGATGCTCACAGAATTGGTTGATTTTGGCTGCAAATTAAATGAACAAATGAAGGCTACAATAAGTGAAATTAAGGAAAATGCACAGGGAACCAATAGTGATGGGAAGAAAACTGAGACTCAAATCAACGTTGTGGACCAGAAAGAAGAAATAAACAACCAAACAGAAAAGAATGAAGAAACAAGAATTCAAAAACGTGAGGAGGGGCTTAGGAACTTCCAGGACATCTTTAAACATTCCAACATCCTAATTATAGGGATACCAGAAGGAGAAGAGGAAGACCAACAAGTGGAAAAGTTATTTAAACAAATAATAAAGGAGAACTTCCCCAATCTGGCAAAGGAAATAGACTTCCAGGAAGTCCAAGAAGCTCAGAGAGTCCCAAAGAAGTTGGACCTGAGGAGGAACACACCAAGGCACATCATCATTACATTAGCCAAGATTCAAATGAAGGAGAGAATTCTAGAAGCAGCAAGAGATAAGGGGACAGTCACCTGCAAAGGAGTTCCCATCAGACTGTCAGCTGATTTCTCAAAAGAGACCTTCCAGGCAAGAAGGGGCTGGAAAGAAGTATTCCAAGTCATGAAAGGCAAGGACCTACATCCAAGATTGCTCTGTCTAGCAAAGCTTTCATTTAGAATGGAAGGGCAGATAAAATGCTTCTCAGATAAGGTCAAGTTAAAGGAGTTCCTCATCACCAAGCCCTTATTATATGAAATGTTAAAGGGACTTATCTGAGAAAAAGAAGGTAAAAAATATGAACAGTGAAAAGACAGCAAACTCCCAGCTATTAAGAACCACACCTAAAACAAAAGCAAACTAAGCAAACAGCTAGAACAGGAACAGAACCACAGAAATGGAGATCATATGGAGGGTTAGCAACAGGGGTGTGGGAGGAGGAGAGAGGGGGGAAAGGTACAGAGAACAAGTAGCATAGACGGTGGGTAGGAAATAGACAGGGGAGGGCATGAATAGTGTGGGAAATGTAGAAGCTAAAGAATTTATGACACATGGACATAACTAAAGGGGGGGAATGTGGGTGAGTGTGCAGGGTGGAGGGGAATGAAGGGGGGGAATGGGACAACTGTAATAACATAATCAATGAAATATATAAAATTATTTTTAAAAAAAGGACTTCACAGAGGTGGAAATATTTGATGTAGGCCTTGAAAGACATGAGTAGAAATTCATATCAGGCAAACAAAGAAGTGGGTAGACAAACAAGGATCTTAAATAAAAATGTTATGAGCAAATGCATGGAGGTGTAAAAATAAAAGATGATGTCTTAAGTCTAGTTTGGTTAGCTTCTGAATGTACAGTAAGGGGAGCATGATCTGGCAGTGACTAGAGATCAGTCTGAAAAGGTAGACTGGATCCAGTTGATAGGCCAGTCTTATGCCATACAAAGACGTTTAGGTTTGAAAGACTTTTTTCTTTTTGGTTGAGGGATTTTAAGCAAAAGAGTAACATGATAGATCACCTTTTAGAATTGGAATTTGGATTGGGGTGGAGAATAAGGAGACCAGACAGTAGTCTCTTGCAGTTGTCTGGCCAGGAGGTGACATGGGTTTGAACAAGGGCGGGGAAAAAGAAAGATAGGCTACAGCTCATTGTGACAAGTTGGCCCATGTCTACCACCCTTTTATGTGCTCAAGGTTGATTTCTGAATGAAGTTACATGGCCTGGAGCTGGGAAGTTTAGATATAAAATATTGGAACACATTTCTTTAAGTACCAGGGCCTGTTGGAACATAATCAAATTCATACTAAAGGGATTTCCCCCCCAGGGCTGAAGTTAGATAATGCTATGGTCTGGCCTGTCACACATTATGTTTTTGAAGACTAGGAAATTAACAAAATTAGTAAAGGTTGTATGAACTTCAAGGGGAAAAAGTATGCATCTATATTCTTAGCAACGTGGAATTTCCTGCATCTTCTATTTAGCTTCTAATTAAGCAAACCTGAATGCTTAGCTAAGCTAAGAGAGCAGGGTAGAGGAGAGGTTCCAGCGTGAGACATGAGACAGAAAACACAAGATGGTCCAGGCAGATTTGGTCTCTCAAAGATGAGGTTTTCCCGACTACGTGGGGAGTGAGATCGCCCTATTTATTCTTTTTAAAGATTTTATTTATTTAGTTTTTAGAGAAGGAGGGGAGGGAAAAAGAAAGGGAGAGAAACATCGATGTGGGAAACAGACATTGATTGGTTGCCTCTTGCATGCCCCCAACTGAGGACCTAGCCTGCAACCCAGGCATTTGCCCTATTTGGAACTTAGAAGTTTACCCTTAAAGTGGTCTTACACAAAATTTTAGGATTAAGTTACAATACCTGACATATAGTAAGCCAGTTGGTACATGAATGCTTAAAAGATTGCTTTAGGGCAAAGTAATGGCTCAGGAGAGAAGCTAGAATGCCCTGGAGAAAAGTAAAAAAAAAAACCTAAGTAGGAGAAAGTCTCTATCATTCATTCAACACAGGTATTTTAAATGTAAACTAGCGTGTCAAACCCTGGGGATTAAAAAATGGATACTTTTCCTTGAGTGTGGTCTGGTTAATGTAATATGCATATAAACAAATGATTACTATATAATGTGATAAATATTAAAAAGTAGTATATGATAAATATTTTAAGTATTATAAATTGTGCACAGGCATGAAATAGGCAAACAGTTGCCTGGAGAGGTTAAGTAGATTTTATAGAGTTGATGACCTTGGAGCTGGTTGTTACCTGGATAACTATTCACCAGGACAAGAAGTAAGGAAAGGACATTTCTAGGCAGAAGGAATAGAGTAGGCAAAGGCCAGGAAGTCAGACAAAAAAATATGTGCTGTCATTTTTATACCACTCCCGCTAGAGCAAGACCTCAAATGCAGCTTCAGAACATATTTAGTAACACTTGAAAGTAGCAAGCACCTATACCTTCATTTTCAGGATAGGAGCTAAGGTTTGAGGTTTTTATTAGCACAGTGTCATGCAGCATGAGTCAGGGGCCAGAAGCCCAGACCAGGCACCCGAAAACAGGAATGCCAAGTCTCGTGCCCTGAGTAATTTTGTGTCATGGTAATAGATTGCTTTGGGTTCATGAGTTATTTGGGTTTATTTTACTTCCTTTAACTAAATTCCACACCCAAAATTGACATTGCCAATTCCTATCACATGTTTTTATTTTTAAAGAAGGGGGGTTGAGGGAATCTGTTAATATATATTTGTTCCCACCACATAAGGTAAAAATGGATCATGAAATGTTCAGGGCTTACTGACTGGCAGTCTATCTAATTTGTATCATCAGAAGTTGACTTAATATTTTTCTGAGATCATCCAATATCTTTCCCATTTAACACACAATAGCAAGCATTTCATTTTCTTCAGGAGAAATGTTTATCTTTAGTAGTTATTTTGCAGCTAGATTTGCTCAGAACTCCTACAGGATATGAATCATTTGCATTCATACATTGATCTAACTTTGCTTTTTCTGAGAAGAGTTTTAACAGAGCATATATTATATAACAGATGACACCTTGTCATCAGTGTTTTCAAGATTCATTCTCAAACCAACTTGCAGAATCTATGATAAACCTGAGAACTTGAGATGTTCTTGTGAACGTCTAATGTACATTCAAATAAACAGCAAACCATAGGATAAATCCAAGAAAACCTTATTTGGCTATTGGAAGAGAGTGTGGAATAGGGGACAACAAAACCCAGACCATAATACCTAACCCCGCAATTATTGACCTGTCTGAAAATTGTGTGAAATTTCACAACTGCTGTCTTCCCTTTTTCGTTTGTTTCTTTAAATTACTTTAATTTTTTTTATTTTAAATAACTGTCCACTTGTTAGTGTAATCTGAGCACTTAGTTAACATATTTAGAATTAGTCAGAAAGACTAGTAGTTGTATGAGATTGTTTGTGGAAGAGTAATTCTTGCTAAATAAACATGAATTATAAGAAACAGTTTGATTCTGGTGCTGGTAGATTCTGAATTTCCCATCTTTACTGAGAATATGGGTCAGAAGAGAGGGGAGGAGATGTGGCCTTAATTCTATATTAATTAATGAGGTAAATGAGTGGTATTCTTGGAATCTGGAGCCTGTCAAGAAAGAAGATATTTCAAGGTAAAGATTTGAATTGAAAGATAGAAGGAGAGAGGGAAGAAGAAGAAAAAAGGCTATTGTTTCTGAGGCTGTGATCAGACCAGCTTCACTGTAGAACTTAAAAATGAAAAAGTACACATAGTTGCTTTAGTTTTTGCTCTAGTTCTTTATTTTACAAATGTTCTGTCCCTTAATGTAAACAAATTCTAATCTCTCTAAATGTAGCAAACCATCAAAAGGAAATCAGTTTGTACCTGGCTGTTTACGAAACTTGCCGTGGCAAACTGCTTCTAAAGCAGCTTAAACTATGACTGAATGTATGCTAGAAATTCAGGCTAAATACGATATTTCCCCCTATTTTTTCAGGAAGTAAATGATTTGTGATTTTAAAGTCTCAAGAAGAAATCTACTGTCTTATACAGAATATGTCTGACAGTGTGTTAGGCATGCTTATGCATATGTGTGATGTGCATGTTCTTTTTTCTACATCGTATGTGGTGGGGTGGGGGGCGGTGCCAGCAGTGCTAACCCGCTGGAACTGGTGAATGTCTGTCCATCTGTCTTGGTTAGATCATTCTTACCTTACCAATATTGCTTCCTGTTTCCTTACCCAGTTATGCTGTTATTGCCTATGGCTGTGCAAGCTGCCCAAAGCTGACCTGTGAGAGGGAAGGCTGCCAGACTGAGTTCTGCTACCACTGCAAGCAAATATGGCATCCAAATCAGACATGCGATATGGCCCGTCAGCAGAGGGCACAGACTTTGCGAGTACGGACGAAGCACACTTCAGGTCTCAGTTATGGGCAAGAATCTGGACCAGGTATAAATTGGCACTGTTTCATTTAACTCTTTATTTTATACTTCATTATGTGAGCCCAAAGCTGGGAGGGATTACGTTACTGTATAACTGAGTATTTCTTGGGATCAGAAATCGGAAACTATTTGACAATACTTCCAATATTATAATTGATATGTATGGCTTCCCTCTCTGACCATTATACGTTATCCAACTCCAGTAAAATCAGAATACAAGAAATTGTATTTTCTAGTTTTTTTTCTTTTTTTTTTACTGAGTTTCCAGAGAGAGAGAGAAACATCGATTTGTTGTTCCACTAATTTGTGCATGCATTGGTTGCTTGGTTGTTCTCTTGTATGTGCCCTGAGCAGAGACCTACCACCTTGGCATATTGGGACAACGCTCTAACCAACTGAACTCTCTGGCCAGAGCTAAATTCTCTCATTTCTACCTTCTTAGTAATATGTCTCAGGTTGGCAAGCAATTGGGTCTTTTTGCTAGGGGCTTTTTAAAAACTTTAATTGTGAGCAGAATTAAATTAAGACATTTAATTAGTATCTTAACCGGTATTGTTTATCTACTATCTTTAAGTGCATTATCACTTTTGGAAATAGGGTACAAATTTAAGGAAAGGAAATATTAGTATGGATTAATGATTAACCTTAAAAGTAGGAGCAGCACACATTCAGTTCCAGCCTTTACAGGTCAGGGAAAACATTTTAAAATGTCAGTGGGTTTATTACCTTTTATAAATGTACTTATTTCACTGATATCATTTGGGAGAAGCTAGTAGGAAAGATTTTTACCATTCACTTTTTCCTGGCGTAGCATAATCTCATAAAATTGTCATTTAATAAAATAGTTCCTAGCTTGCTGTGAATATTACCATGTCTATGCTACATATTGTACCCAATTGTTTTTAGGTTTTGAATTTGAAAGAATCTTGGGAAGGGACTCTGGTTTGCAGTACAGCATGTCAGTGATACTTGCTGAGCCTGAGAAATGAATTTCCTGAACTAAATTTTCTCAAAACTTAAAGCCAATTCCAGTCTACAGACTATTCTTCCTGCTAGACTATGCTTTTAATTTTGCCAGCCTATTAGCTGGTGAAATTCCATTATTCTTGGAACCATCTTTCTCTAGGGAAGCCTTCTTGCTCGGAGTGTGGTTCGAGTGGTGGGTATATTGTGAGTTTTTGAGGTAGGCAGCTTGACCTATATAAGCAGGACTCTTTATGAACTTTCCTGAGGTCTAGACACAGCCAACCTTCCAGGGAAGTGGGTTGCACGATTTGGAATTCTTGGTCAAGACTTCTTTACTGCCTCTTCATGTTTTATACGTACTTGTAGGAATAATAACGTCTAACTAAGGTATATACTGGAGTTCTTATTCTGCTTATTCTCCCTTCCCCTCTCTTAGCAGATGACATCAAGCCATGCCCACGATGCAGTGCTTACATTATCAAGATGAATGATGGAAGCTGCAATCATATGACCTGTGCAGTATGTGGCTGTGAGTTCTGTTGGCTTTGTATGAAAGAGATCTCAGACTTGCATTACCTCAGGTGAGTTGGAAAAAGTGTCCATTGCTCTTACAGTCTTGTTCTCTTATTAATTTAGGGGAAAGGATGTCAAGGAGACATAGTTGTCTGTCCTGTCATTATAGGACGAGGAAGTAAAGAAGTTCCTCCGAAGCACCCTTCTGATCATGATATTTTCCAGCTCAGCAGTTTCTGGGGACTGTTTCCATGACCTTGCAGATAGAGTTCAATTTCCTTACAAGCTTGGCTTGTAAGGCTTTCCACAGCCTGGCCCTAATTTACTTTTCTAACTTTTTCCATTTTGCTTTCGTACATGCTATATTCCAAACACATGATCTAGGCTTGCTGTCCCCTGGGTCTCTTCTGTGCTATCTTACCCTTCCATGCTTGTTCACAAGTTCTTCACTTTGTCTGGAATGATTTCTAATCACCTCATCCTCCCAGCAACCCCATTTTATCTCAGCCTGTTCAGTTCTTACCCACCCTTCAAGGGCCACTTAAATGCTGTTTCATCTGTTATGCCTTCCCCTGCCTCATTCTTCTCCATTGACGTTCCTTAAATGCATCTTTATAAATGTGGTCATTTTACTTCATGTACATGTCTAATTTTGCTAAACTGTATAAGTTTCTTAAGGCTAGAATTACTTTTTCAAGTTCCTTAAACGTAGTGAGTTTCCAAAGAATTTATTGAGTGAATATTAAAATATTGAAGGAATTAATATTTACAAATTTAATATTCGTTATGTAGATAGAACACTTTAATTTCCAATTTAGCAGACATTTGAGTACTTCCAGTCTAAACATTAATGGGGTCACAAGTGTGCATAAGCCATGATCCTTACTTTAAACATTGCTTATCCCATCTGGTGAGGGGGTAAGACAAAGAGTGGGCAAAAATGGTTGGACTCAAAAGGGCTGAGTGTAAAAGTAGCCAAACTAAGAGTATGAAACTGTCATAAAGGCTAAGACAAGTCTTTTTATACCCTTTCCCAGGAACATGGTTTGTAGTATCTATTGGATCTATTGCATATCTATTGGACATGCCAAGAAAACTGCAAATCAGAGTGTGCATTGGCTGCAAAGCATGATGCGGTTGGATGAGATGTCAAGTCTGCAGGCTATGCAGGGTCCCGAGTAGTATCAGTCAAGGAAGCTGGATCAGTGTTGGTGGACTAGGGAGGGCATAGTTCAGCAGAAAAGAATAGAAAAGAGGTTTCAAGTCTTTACAAAAAAAGAAAGACCCCAGAGCTCCAGTAGTCTGGCCTTGGCCTTTGCTCCACTTGTGTAATATATTCATTTCCTGTAACTTCTTATAACTGTTAACTACTCCTAGTTGAAAAGAAGGCTCTTGCTCTTATCAAGCTCTCTGGTGACAACAGCTGCTTTTATTTGTAATATTGACATTAACTTCATGTTTCCTCTGCAGCCCCTCTGGCTGCACATTCTGGGGCAAGAAGCCGTGGAGCCGTAAGAAGAAAATTCTTTGGCAGCTGGGCACATTGATTGGCGCTCCAGTGGGGATTTCCCTCATTGCTGGCATTGCCATTCCTGCCATGGTCATTGGCATTCCTGTTTATGTTGGCAGGAAGGTAAGATACTGAGTTCTGTGCGTGTTCCGTTTTCAGGTTGCTTGGTAAAGGTTTGAAGGAAATGGGGAGGAGCTTATGTTTCAGAGCTGCCTGAAAACCAGGTGGTTGTTGGATAAAAATAACCCTAATTTCTTAAATGGATTTTCATAAACCCCCAAGAGATCTGAAAGTTATTAACATCCTGGACTTGGTTTGTCTCAGTCAGTGACTTAAAGGTGAAATGCTTACTTCACCCTCCTGAGTTATTTTGTCTCTTCTTGGTTTAACTTTCTCTGTATTAGTTTAGATCACCCTGGTCTGATGAGGTTAAAATTTAAGATAGATGCTTTTGGGGGGTAGAGGATATGTTTTACTCACTTGGCAAAAGAAAATGATGTTCTAACCTGCTGGCTGGGATTTTTTTTTTTCTTATTTATAGATTCATAGCAGGTATGAAGGAAGGAAAACCTCCAAACATAAGAGGAATTTGGCTATCACAGGAGGAGTGACTCTGTCGGTCATTGCATCCCCAGTTATTGCTGCAGTTAGTGTTGGTAAGAAGCTGGCCACGACCGCAACTTCATTCCTGCCTCACTCCCCCTTTCCTCCCCTACCCTCTGCAGCTGGCTTTCTGACTATAGCAGTTAGCCAGCTGGTCAGATGTTTCATCCTGGAAACCCCTACACTTTATACCAAACCCACCTTGGGAGTTAACTCTGTTAGGTGCTATTATTATTATTATCAACCACGCTAAATTATCAGAGTTAGGGAATCTTTCAGAGAAGGTTAAATTAAAGAATATTACTTTAAGGCCTAGTTTTTCACCTTTTACCTTTTCTCTCCATTTGCAATGGAACCCACAAAACAAAATCACTTTTATTTTGATTTGCTTAGTGCATCCCACTATTTTGGGGAAGCATGAGGGTTTGTTTCAGAATAATAGTACTATAATATTTATTGAGGCTCTCCATGTGCCAGGAGCAGTTCTGTGTGTTTCTTATATATTAATTTATTTCATGTTCACAACAGCACTACTGTAACAGAAAGGTGTAATTTGCCCAAAGTCACTTAGCTGGGACATGAATCAAGGCAAGCTGACCTGGAGCCTGTGCTCTTAACAGTGAAGCCGTTCTGCCTCACGTGGAATAAGATTTTGGAATCAACCCTCTGGGGGGATCCTAACCCCAGGAGTCATTTAATGTTTGGTTATTGATTTGTTTTTGGATTAGCACTTCAGCAATGAATAGAAGGGGGAAAAATAAAGCAACATATATATACTAGACACCATATATATCACAGGTGGCAAACAAGGCCCATGAGCCGAATCTGGCCTTCCACCTTGTTTTATCTGGCCCGGCACCTTATTTCCGCCCGGCGGCAGTGCTGAGCTCCTTGCTCCTAGTTAAAGAGTAGTTATGTTTATACCTTCCTAAAATTATATTCAGCCCTTCGAAGGCAACCGTGAGGCTGGTGTGGACCCCGGTGAAAACGAGTTTGACACCCTTGGTGTATATGTTCTCTCTTGATCGTTGACAACTCTGGGAAGGTATGTCTAAGGTCATATGGTTAGTAAATTGGAGCCAAGATTCTAATACAAGCCTTTCTAAGGCCAGTGGTCACTCTGTTAGGACTGGTCTTCCTCTTTGAGATAGCCATCTTCTGCCTTTCCTTGGGCCTTTATAAAGTGATTTGTCTGTACTCGGGCTGGAAAGGAAATTCAGGGCAGTTGCACCTGATGGCCTGCTGACATATCTCCTTCTTTCCCCCCAGGTATTGGTGTCCCCATTATGCTGGCTTACGTCTATGGGGTTGTACCCATTTCTCTCTGTCGTGGAGGTGGCTGTGGAGTTAGCACAGCCAACGGAAAGGGAGTGAAAATTGAGTTTGATGAAGATGATGGCCCAATCACAGGTAAAAGAAGGTTTTTAATTTCCTTTTGAGTTTGTAGAACACAAGATAAAAATCAGTAAAATTTAGCACATTTTACAGAGAGATTGCCATTGGATTACTTTGGATAATGAGCTTTGTAGGGGGTAAAGTATTTTTAGCTTTTCATTTCTTTGTTCCAGAGTTATTAGGTTAATTCCTCTGGTACCTGCCTCTGTGTGGCAGGTACAAACTCGTAGGATTCCAAGTATGCTGGTAATAGTAGTGACTATAATAAAGTCAAATATGCACAGTACTTTATAATTTTCAGAGGACTTTACACAGTCATTATCTCACTTGGTCTTTTCATAACAGCTCTCTGAAGAGGAAGGGTGAGAGATATCACTATTCCCCATTTAATGGCAACTTCTTTAAGCTTTTGTCTCAACATCTGTGAAATGGGTTTAAGAGCTTCTGCACAGCTGGGAGTAGAGTGAGTCTTCTGACTTCTACTTAGATGTCGTTTCCACTTTATTGTATTAACTCATCTGGGGCACAGAGATTTCCAAAGGTTTTTCAAGCTTCCTGCTAGGTTCAGCACATAAATCATATTTTGAAATCTTCATGTTTGATTAGATGGCATCTCTGGTATATTGGAAAGAATAGTGGACTTGGAATCAGAATTTTTGTTTTTGTGTGACCATGATTTGGACAAGTCACTTAGTTCTAAGCTTTTGAGTCCTCATCTAAAATGAGAAAGATTACAATACAAATAAGTATGTGGTAAATCCCCTGATGTGTGATGGCTGCGCATAGTAGCTATTCATTAACTGAATAGATGGCTATTTTGCTACATGAATATTTTTCACTCAGAGGAGTCATTGCAGGAAAATGCCAGACTGTTTTGATGCTGCGTTTTCTTGAATTGAGATGTTTGGTTTCATTCCCAGTGGCGGATGCCTGGCGAGCCCTCAAGAATCCCAGCATTGGAGAAAGTAGCATTGAAGGTCTAACTAGTGTCTTAAGCACCAGTGGAAGCCCGACAGATGGACTCAGTGTTATGCAAGGTCCATACAGCGAAACAGCCAGCTTTGCAGCCCTCTCTGGGGGCACGCTGAGTGGTGGCATTCTTTCCAGTGGCAAGGGAAAATACAGCAGGTGAGCAAATAGGTCATTACTGAAAGAACCAGTTGGAATTACAACATACTTGTATGAACCATTTCTCTGTGACAGGCATGTCCTACCTATCATTTCATTTTGATTTAACCATCAGTGAGTGGTTTTTTTTTTGTTTTTTTTTTTGTTTTTTTTTAAGGTTTTATTTATTTTTAGAGAGAGGAGATGGGAAGGAGAGAAACATTGATCCGTTGACTCTTGCACACTCCCAGCCGGGGGACCTGGCCCACAACACAAGCGTGTGCCCTGACCAGGAATCAAACTGGTGACCTTTTGACACGGAGGACGACACCCAACCCACTGAGCCACACCAGTCAGGGCTTCAGCTGGTGGTTTATTTTTTTCCTACTTGCACAATTTGAAAACAGGCTCAGAAACATTAAATGTTCTTCACACTGTTCCATATAAAGGATAATGTTTAGGTCCTCCCTCTACTATATTAGGCTGCTTGCTTCAGAAAGGGAAAGCATGTATTTTTGTAGGATTTCCAAGGCTGTGCTCTCCATTAGGCTTGTCGCTGGCCTTCATTCGAACAGCATTTATGCTGTATCTTGTTGACTTACAGTGCTGTCATCTTCATTAGCTTCCTATTCCCATTTGGTAGAAAAAGAAAATCAATTCCATGAACTTGTGTTGAGAGTATGAAAAGCTTTATCACTAAAGAGGTTGTGACTTACTTGGGTCATTTCATCAGTTAGACAAAAGAGAACATACTCAGAGAAACTAACAGATATTACGTGAGAAGCAGTTAGTTTAATGCAGTAGAGACAGAGGCCTGGGAAGTTGGTGAGGGGCAGGCAATACAAGTTAGGGAAGTAGGGGAGGTGGTTGCCTTCAGATATCTGAAGGGTCTTGAACTGGAAAAAAGAATTAAACATCTGAGTCATGCCAAGAGGTAGATTAAGATGACTTGGCAGAAGCTAGAGGGAAACATATTTTGATTCATTATAGAGAATATAGGGAAAATCTATATAAAAGTCCAAAGAAGGGCCCTGGCTGGTATAGCTCAGTGAGTTGAGCATGGGCCTGTGAACCAAAGGATCATAGTTCAATTCCCAGTCAGAGCACATGCCTGGGTTGCAGGCCAGTTCCCAGCAGGGGACGCACAAGAGGCAACCATACATTGATATTTCTCTCCCTCTCTCCTTCCCTTCTCCTCTAAAGATAAATAAATAAAATCTTTTTAAAAAAACTGTAAAAAAAATCCAAAGAAGGAACATACTACCTTAGTGAATATTCAGCTACCTATCCTTGGAAGTGTTTAAAGTGAGACCAGATGGCCATTTGGCTATTAGGAGTCAATCAACAGATGGTAATTGGACTAGATCCCACACCTGAGTGCTTGTCAGTCACCTGGGAGCCTCTTAAAATAGATTGCAGGGCCCTATCCCAGTACTAGTAAATTAGAATCTCTGGGAATGGGATTTAGGAATCTGTATTTTGAAAAGACTTTCCAAGTGATTCTGTCATAGTGCAAGAAGCAGCATCTGGGAACCACTTAAGTAAATGGTGTTTATGAAGGGCCTCTTCCAAATCTGAGAGGGATCCTGTGGTGGAGCTGAAACTAGAACCCCGGTCTCGGACGTGATGCACTTTTCCATTGCACTGCCGCATTTTCCTGGGCTGTGGCACATTCTTGAAGGGCATCTGAGGCTGGAGCAGCACAGCAAAGGTACAGGTGGCAGGCTGGACGTTGTTTGCATGTGCAGCTGGAGGCTGCTGCTGACCCGTCTGCATCTCATGACTCTGGGTGTATATTAGGGGATCCCACCCCCACATTCTGGAGAATTCACTGCTGTGCTTTTTTAAAACCAACACTCCTGTAAATAAGCAGACAGACATAATTGGAGACTGACTTGCTGAAACTGCAGTTTAGCCAGTCCAGCTGTTCCAGTTCCGTGGAAGCCTTCTTTCTATAGGCTTGCTTCTGAATGGAAATTCCTTTTATAGGAAATGAATGAGTCAGATGGGTTTGACTGCGAAACCCATTATGAGGAACTATTTAAGTGTACAATAAAATGGTGTTAGAGCCAAGAAAGGAAATAGTTACAGGTTCTTAGCTCTGAGACACCATTGGAAAAGTTTGCTGCTCTCGTAGGAGATTGGCTTCTATATGTCCTTCAATCTCATAGTTTGGAGGTAACTTGATTTTTAAATGTTCTAAATGTTTGAGTTCCTAGTATGTACAAGACATGGAGGATAGAGTGAATGAGATCCCTTTCCTTTTTTGGAGCTCAGATGAGTAGAAGAGAAATGTGTACATTGATTAATAAATAAATAGGTTCTGTAGGAGCACTTAGGAAATGACTGGTGTTCTGGAAGATTGAGGAGAAGTGATAATTTCTTTGTTAAGGACTGAGTACGAGTTTGCCATCTAGAGAAAGGAAACTTCTAGAGAGTGGGAATATCATGTCCAAAGTCATGGAGGTATAAAGTGTGTGTAGGTGTGTAAGGAAAGGAAAAATTGAGAGTGACTTAGGACCTATGGTGAGAGAGGAACTGGAGAGCGAGCGTGGAGGCAGATCAGGAAGACCTTAAATGCCAGTTGTCAGTAGGGAGCCAGGAAAGGACTGTTAGAGTGATTGCATTGTCGTTCACATTGGCACTGGTCTGGAGGTGCTGTAACTTGGACTTAGGGCTGCTGCAGAGAGAGCCCAGTTTTGGTCATCCAGTCCGGAGATCTAGAAAGCCTGAAGTTCAACAGTAACAGTGGGGATAGAAAGGAGGGGACGATTTTATTAAATACTTAAGAGAGAAACTGTGTGGGCATCTACTTTAGCTGTTTGATGATTGGAGATCAGATCAACTCAGTTTGCAAGAGACTAAGGGAAGAGATGTGTGCCAGGAAGCAGACTGTCTCAGAATACCCAGGTCTCATATTAACTTGAACGTCCCCTCTTTACACAGGTTAGAAGTCCAAGCCGATGTCCAAAAGGAAATTTTCCCCAAAGACACAGCCAGTCTTGGTGCAATTAGTGACAACGCAAGTACTCGTGCTATGGCCGGTTCCATAATCAGTTCCTACAACCCACAGGACAGGTATGTGACCAGTAGTCAGATGCCCAGGAGAGGTTGCATTTTTTGGTCAGATACTAGACCTTCAGGAACTCAATGCCTGCTTTTAGAGCTCTGCGTACCATCTAGTGGGATATGTAGTGTGTGTACCCTGTGACTTCATTGAGCAAGTTCGTAGCAGCTCTTGATTGATTCTTTTTGTTAGCACTTGATTTTTAGAGGATTTTTTCTTCCTTTTCTTTTTTCCTTTTTTTTTTTTTCTTTTCTTGGCTTTTGCAACAGTAATTATTTACACAGAACTTTGAGAGCTAGATTGGTATTCATTGATATCTGTGGACCTATGGCTTCTGCTCTCATGTTGCCTTTTGCTTGGTGTGGCTCCCGTACCTTATTTCTCTTTATTTTTGAGAACTAGTGTGTCCGGTATGGTGTGAGTGCAGCACTTCCTTCTGGAGAGTTCCTGGTTTCTTCTAATTGTGGCACAGCGGTAAAAAGCTATGAATCTTCTTTCACTTTCATAGAGTGAGATAATGTGAGGCCCTGACAGTTGAATTTTGGAAGCTCTTCTTAGTTTAAAGAAATTGGCAGAGGTGTATGTGTATGTTTAAATGAACAAAAAGGATCTAATTGTTCTCCATCCTATTTGAGTGTTAGGTTAAATTTTTATTTTCACTATAAATGAGCTCTAGTGTATTTACTTATGTTTTGGGGCTTTCTCATCCTGAACCCACAAACTGCTTTTACCAACAGGTATAGCATGACCCATGCATGACTCAGCATAGTGGATTTTGTCTCCACAGAGAATGCAACAACATGGAAATCCAAGTGGACATTGAAGCCAAACCAAGCCACTATCAGCTGGTGAGTGGAAGCAGCACAGAGGACTCACTCCACGTTCATGCTCAGATGGCGGAGAATGAAGAAGAAAGTGGTGGTGGCAGCAGTGGCAGCAATGAAGAGGATCCCCCCTGCAAACACCAAAGCTGTGAACAGAAAGACTGCCTGGCCAGCAAACCTTGGGACATCAGCCTGGCCCAGCCCGAGAGCATCCGCAGTGACCTAGAGAGCTCAGATACACAGTCAGATGATGTGCCAGACATCACTTCAGATGAGTGTGGCTCCCCTCACTCCCATACTGCAGCCTGCCCCTCGACTCCCAGAGCCCAAGGTGCGCCGAGCCCAAGTGCCCATAAGAACCTCTCTGCCCCAGCTGAGGGGAAGACTGTCTTGAATCCAGAAGGTGCAGAAGCCAGAGTATGAAGGGGAATGAATGCTCCTGTTCTGAGAAGCACACTTGTTGTAACTGCATCTTTTGGAATCTTTTTTTTTGTGGGGGTGGGAGTGGAGATTTATGTATTTTACTTCAAAGATTCTCTGGTCACAGGTTTCCCCAGGGAAACTCTGAGAAATTTGCAATTTCTTACAGATAAAACATGGGAAATTTTGCCCTTGGTCCCACACCCCATCCTCCTCCCCGTTTTTTTAAGTTTTAATTTATTGGTTAAACTGATGGTGGCAATCCGTGAGGTGTGTCAAAGAGTGTACAGATGTATGTGTGTATATTGTATGTATGCTAACATTACCGAAGGACACATTTTAATAAAGATTTCTGTTGTAATTAAATTCCTGTCATTTTCCTTGGCTTGGGTAGTCCTGCAGAGCCAAGGGTTTGAAACAGACCACTATGTCCTTAACAGTCTGTAGATCTGAGTTTCCTAATCCCAGGGGAGAAGGATTATATTCTGATCTGACTGCACTGGAGTCGTCTATGAACCAGGGATTTCTAGCATAACAGGAAGTGAAGCCAGGCTTGTTTGGGACTGTGTAGTCCAACTGAAGAATTAGCTGAGTCAGCTAAATGGAAAAGCTGTAGATTAAAATGGACCTTGTTTGCCCTCTAGAGGTAGCTGTGCAGTTTTCCTGTTAAAGTTTTATTTAACCTTTTCTGTATTGTAGTAACTGCTGGGAATGTGTTCCCAGAGGAGGGAAGGAAGGGGTGGCAGTTCAGTGGCTCTTTAGAGTGAGCCCAGTGAATGCCGCAGGATTGTGAACTGGGGGATGTAGTATTCTTATTGGAGGAAGAAATGTACTGATTCTGCATAACCCAGTCACTAAGCAATAACCCGGGTGTGTGTTATGCTCTCAGGTACGTATTCCCTGTTCAAAAAAGTTTTCTCAGTTTTGCCTATTTAGTTTAAGAGTGACTAAGGAATCTCACTAAAATTTGTAATGGAAAGAGAGAAGAAATGCAGTTAAAACCTCAACATACTTAATTTTATCTATTCTTAAACAAATTTGTCAGACTCGAGCTGAATTAGTACTACTTGGGATTTTGGCTCTGTCTAGAATAACAGTCTAAGAAATGAACACTCATACACAGTCTATCAGAAAAAGTAAAAGATTATGAGACACAATATGAGATTTCGAATCTGGGGGTAACTTAACTTTGAAACTGGGTGAGTTAGTGACTCTCCTGCCACCTGATTTCTCCAGCTCAGACAGTGTCTAAGTAGCTTCCAGTGCCAAACATCTCTATCACCTCAGCCCTGGGCCCAGAGGCAGCATTGAAAACACCCTTCCCCTGAGGACCAGATGGCTTTCTGTATCCTTTCACAGGTGCACCTGCTCTGTGTCTGCTTGGCCTGTGCTTTTCTACAATGAGGATGATGAGTCTGGGCAACAGCAAACTTGGAAAATTCTTATTTCTTGGGCACTGCAGCCAGACTTAGCACATTTCACTGCACCTGGGACAGGAAATGCTGTTAGTGGATTTTGGGTCTCTGGAAAAAGACATCCACGAAGGTGTCCACGTGTGAAAAGGGAGCCTGTTGGGAAAAGGGACAGACAGTCTGGAAATAGCTAAAATGCAAATTATCAACTCTAGACCTGTAATTCTCTTTAAGCCTCAAGAGAGCAGTTAACTTGGACAAAATCAAGGAAGAGTATTAAGGGACGAACAGGAGTTTGCAGCCAAACCTGTATTCCATCCAAGTACTAACCAGGCCTGACCCTGCTTTAGCTTCCAAGGTCGGATGAGATCAGGCACATTCAGGGTGGTATGGCTGTAGACCAAACCTGTATTCTTATCTAGGCCCTACTTCTTAGTGCTGTGAGACTTGGGCACCTTATTCTGAGTCCATTTTCACTTAGCTGAAGTGGGAATAATAATCCTAATTACGGGGTTGTAAAGATTGAGATGGTGCACTAAAAATGCTTTCAGTAAAGACCTTTGTTTTTTCCTCTTGCAGGAACAAGAGCTAAGGAAAGGGAATTATGGGTGTCATCTAAGAAAAGCCCAGAACTCTAGACCAGAGGCCATGAAAAACTAAATTTATTCTAATCCTTTGCAACACTACTGTTGTGTCTCCTAGACATTAGCAAATGAAAGGCCCTTCACCACCACCTGGAGATCATAATGCATCAGAAAAGTTGGTCAGTTTAGAATTTGGGAACATTTAATTTCCTCTTGGTAGAGCTTTCATTTATTCTAAAATACCTACTGTGTTTCAGGTATAGGATGCGCTAATAAGGAAAGCGGAAGTTCTGTCTGCATGGAAGTACAGTAACATCTTAGTGGGAAAGGTGACCAGGTACATAATCGGGATGAGGGTAAGTGCACCAAAGAAAGCAAAGCAGGGAAAGTAGAGAGTTGGCAATGTTGCTACTTCAGATGGATAGTGTAAGCCTCTTTGATAAGGTCACGTTTTACCAGAATCCTGAGTGCAGTGAGAATCGTGTGATACCAGGCATGAGGAATAAAGTACAAAGGTCCTTTGGTAAAGCATCCTTAGTCTGTTTAAACACACACACACATACACCCCATACAGGCCCATATGGCTGGAACAAATGGACCAAGGAGGGGAGTAGTAGATTAGGTTGAAGAGGTAGCTGGGATAAAGATTGTGTAGATTAGCAAAACAACTGTGACGACAAGGAATCTTAGGTTCCTCTTGGGCTAGTAAGAGATAATCTTCGAAGCCAGACAGATGGGTGCTTGTGAAACTTTGAAAGGGACTAAAACTGAAAGGGTGTGTCTGGTCACAAGTCCTCCTTGGGCCAATGGAAAGAATGTTGGATATGACAAATAGGTACTTATTCATTCCAACCTCTTTCTAATGTGCTTTCTTGTACTCCACAGGGTAGAAAGCTAGAAACTGCAGTACCTATCTTAAACTTCCTTGAAACCAGGGTTCTGAGTGTAATCAGTTTTGCCAATTAGATGCACAAACAAGATGTGGAAGGAAAAAGGGATTCAGGGTTATCTTCAGCTGCTATAATTTGCTCCTTGCAAGGATGTGGAGAGCTTGGGTTTCTCTTCAGTGATATTCTACTATCCACCAGGAGTTTTGTGGGTGTCGAAGGGCTTCCTAACCCATATATAACAGTGATATGTGTTCTTGTAGTCAACCTGTGATGGCCTCTTGATTCCTCACCATCCTGATTGTGGTGGAGGTAGCAGCTGCTATGGTGGATCAATGTGGGGGTCTTTCCTAGATGCCCAGCCTGGAGACCACTCACCTAGGCTTTTCCAACCCTTGTGAGCATCTAATTTACCTGTATTGAATCCTGTTCTACTTAAAATGAGTAGAAGGGATTGTTTCCATCAACAACTGAACCCTGAATGATAGAGGATTTGGTTCCAAAAGTGGTTACAGGCAATAGCTCCTCAAAGATGGAACTCACATTAGTTATGGCTGAGTTGGATTTGAAGGAAAAGGGAATCTAATTGCCACTGGAAAATAGTGAGCTAGCAGGCAAAGATTACTGACAGCTGTGGTCACCTGCGATCAAATGTCTTAGGAGAAAGATTAGTGGACTTGGATGGTAGTGGCTATGCTAGAGAGGTTAAAGAAAATGAAAGGCTCAATAGTGTCACATTTTCAGCTCCAGGCAAGTATGGGAGAGTCCCCAAAGAATTTTGTCTCCTGTAGCCACAAGGCTGATGTATATGAAACTCAGGTGGAGAGTCTAGGTTATTGAATTGCAACATAAGTTAAAAATCACAGCCTTACCAGGTCTGTTATGTGAAAATTAGGGCATTGGGGAAGAGTGGGGTTCTGAAATAAGCCATGGAACATTTGAATGGATTTCCGTAAATCTTAGTGTTCTGAATCCACAGACTTCTCAGTCTTAACTTTTTCCTCTCAGTCTTACTTAGAAACCAGTGGGTAGTTGCCTTGGAAGCGAATGCGAATACTTTTCATTGCCCCTAGTGCTTCTCAAGTGCTGATACTACTTCTCATTGCCCACTACCCCTTATTACCACCAGATCTGTAATTACAGTCATATCCCAGTATGCATCTCGAAGGCAAACACAGTCTGATCTAAGAGGCTTACAAAAAAATGGTAAGATTTTGTTCATTTGAATCAGCAGAAACCTGAGAAATGTTTAAAAACTGGATTCAAAAGGTATTAGACCAGGAAGAAAAGAGCATAATTTTATTTTCATTTGGGTAGAATTTATGAATCTGGACATTCTAGAGATTCTGGCTTTTGCTGCTAGGAATTCCGGCTTATGCCTCTTAGCTGGTTAGTTGGATGAAACTTGGGTTTAATAATGCTCTGTACTTGCAATTGAACTGCCAAACATTACTTAATATAACATTAGAAGACAAAGCCAAAAACATGAAGATAGAAATGTTGATGCAGATTTTTTAAAAAGATTTTATTTATTTATTTTTAGAGAGAGTGGGAGGGAGGGAGAAAGAGAGGGGGAGAAACTTCAATGTGTGGTTGCCTCTTGCATGCCCCCAACTGGTGGCCTGGCCCGAAATCCAGGCATGTGCCCTGACTGGGAAGCAAACCGGCAAACCTTTGGTTTGCAGGCCAGCACTCAATCCACTGAGCCACACCAGCCAGGGCTGTTGATACAGATTTATCATAATGTGTGACCTTATTTCTTAATTTTGCCCTTCAAAATTGCCCAGAGGATATTCCATTCACTAAGGAATTGGAAAGTACATAAATAATGGGAACACCTTAATCTTGAAAAGCACTGGAGTGTCTATTCTCCATGGGCCAGGAATGAAGCTACAAGATGCTGCCATAGAAATGGAATCTCTGGTATCAGTAAGGATGATGGGATCCTGGAGTGACAGGCCAAGGGGCAGGGCTAGAGTGGTGAAATACAACCCACTAAGTTTCTCTTTGGTCTGTATAACACAAAGCAAAACTCCAGGTCTGGCAGAGAAGCCTGTTTTGAATCACCAAAATGGAGAGTTACAGACCCTCAGTTCTCAGACCCAGGGTTCTTGAATAAAGGGATGCTGGGTACCTTGAAGAGAGCACCCAGTATATCATCATAACTGAATTGTAGGTCTTCTAGTCTTCCCCCAAAGAATCTCAAGCCATTAACCTATGTTCCTGTGCTTGAGAAAATGGAAGTACCCAGGCCTTTACGGAATATTTGGAAACTGACCCTAAGCCAGTACTAACCCTAAGGAACCTAAAAGGTCTCTGTGGTCCACTAATTAGAATAGAGGCATAAGGGGTGCTGTGGATTGAATCGTGTCCCCTAAAAGTCATATGTTGGAGTCTTAACCCCCAGTACCTCAGAATGTGAGCTTATTTGGAAAGAGAGTTGTTGCAGATGTAATTAAGATGAGGTTGTACTAGAGTAGGGTGGGCCCCCAATCTGATATGATTGGTGCCATATGAAAAGGGGGAATTCGGACACAGAAACGCTCGCAGGGAGAACACCATGTGAAGATGAAGACAGATACTGGGCTGATACAGCAGAAGCCAAGGCATGCCAAAGATTGCTCCAAAACATCCGGAAGCTAGGAGAGAGGCGTGGACAGATTCTCCTGTGTGGCTCTCGAAGGCACCAGCCCTGCAGAGACACCTTGATCTTGGACTTCGAACTTCCAGAACTGTGAGAATAAAGTAGTGTTTAAGCCACCTAGTTCGTGGTGCTTTGTTACGGCATACCTACCAAACTAATACGTGGGGCCAGGTAATTTAAAAGGGAACTTTGGCCTGGGTCTATCCTACCTATCCATACTGGGGTTATTTCCCAGTTTCTGTAGTTACAGTTGTAATAGACATACTTGGCAACTGGCAGAATCTTCACATTGACATGCAGCATTAGAGCTATGTGAGAACAAAGGAAAGTCCCTGGAACTGTTTTTCCCCACAGAATCATAAGCCAGAAGCAGCAGTGCCTCCCTGAGGGAATGGTAGGTATTACTACCACCATCGAAGACTGACAAATTCAGGAGTGGTGACCCCCATCTAGTCACATTTAGGGCATTTGCCCTGTACAGGATTGACTTATAGCTGTTATTTCAGATATCTCTTTATAAAGCAAACAAAACCTGCACCTGGCACCTGCAGCCAGGCAACCATTGACCTGGAATATGCTTTTTTCCCCTTTAGCCCAAGTAGCAGAAAACATGGAGAGCAGAGTACTTTCACCTGTCCAGGTCAGTGGCCCATCTTGCTGTCCTCCATCTGGGTTATATCAGTTCTCCAGCTGTCAAAATCTCATCCAAGGCACTTCAATCATCTCACCTGTCCCAGCGGAACATCACTTGAACATGTGTTTACATCAGGTTTTTGGACCTAATAAGCAAGGAGTAGCAGGTAGGTGTCCAAATGCTTTGGGTAAAAAACAAACAAACAAATACAACAATAAAACGTATTTTAGAAGCTAGGCAATAATCCTGTGGAAATTAAGGGCACGTTCATCTCTGTGAAGGTTTTAGGGATCCAGAGCAGTAGTCAGGAGCGTGGCTGGTAATCTAAAGTGAAAGATGAGCTGTTACACTGTACACTCCCCACCACTAAGAAAACGTCTGAACGTTTGACGGATCACGTTTGGTCTTAGAGGTAGCATACCACGTTCGGTTATGCTGCACTGACCTGTTTACCAAGTAGCCCATAAGACTAGCAGCTTTGATGGGCCTCCAAAAAGAGAATGGTCAGCAGTGGGTGCAGGCTGCAACGTAAAGCAGTTTGGTTTAAGACCACGAACATCCAGTGGTGTGCAAAGTCCCTTGGCGAATGAAGATACAGAGTATACACTGAGACAAGCTTCCAGAAGAGAATCACCGCACAGGGTCTTACGATTTTGGGGTGAAGCCATGCTATTTGTGGCAGTGGCCATTCTCTTCCTACTGAGCCCTGCTCCATGATCTGTGGGGACCAGCTGGGCACTTGTAGCCGTTAGATTGCATCAGATCCCTTCCATCACAAAGAAAGCAGCCATTTGCCCTCACTGGAAAAGACACTCATTCTTTCAAGATATGGATTGTTTCCATTCATGCCAAGCCTAAAATGTTCACAAAGAAATTTTAAACTGAGGAAAAAAACAATTATTATAAAGCCAGACATTTCCCCCATTCCCTGTTATTCTAAATTTGATGGTATGTTCACGTTGAGAAGCATGGTGGCTAAGAGGGTAGACTCCAGGCCAGAAAGCCTGGGTAGGAATTCTAACTCCATCATTTGAGTATCTTATGACCTTGGTTAAATTATTTAACCTCTCTATTTCAGTTCTTTACTGGGGACTGTGAGCATTAAATGAATATATATGATACTGCCTTGCCTGTAATAAGTGCTATTCGTATTAGCTAGTTTCGTTTTCACTTAGTATCATGATCATCATCATTCTTATTGTCTATAAGCTTACTAAATGCCTTATTCATCATGGGGTATTCCACACAACACTGCCTCTCATCGAGTAGGCAATGGGCCAAGACCCACAGAATCATCCCACAGCAGCTGGCCTTACAGAATAGTCAAATGGCTTACAAATGGTTTACAATTCTCAACACCCACAAGAGAAATACTTCCACCAAGGCACATAATGAATCCATTGACTAGAAATTTTCTGGCCAATGTGGGTGGTTCATCCGCTGAACCAATAGCCTAAAAGAGGCAACAGTGTTAGGTGGAGTGATTGATCCTGATTACCAAGGAACACGGTTTACTGTTGCACAGTGGGGGATGAGAAGAGGTACACCTGGAATCTAAAGGACTGTCTGGGGCTACTTCTAGTACTACCATATTTAGGAGTAAAAGTTCTAAAAGGCAAAACCACTAAGGGCTCAAATCTTTTAGGAATAAAGATTTAGGTCACCACACCAGGTAAAAAACCTCATTCAGATGAGGTACTGGCTAGGAGAAAAGGAACTTTGAATGGGTAGTGGAAAAAGTTATGAATATAAATAGTTCATGAAAACTTGAGAAATGAGGACTACATTAGCATTTCAGTTTTTGCTGTACGGTGTATATGTTTTATAGCTATTAACCTGTTTTTCCCCCACCTCCCACATCTTCCCTAGAATTATAAGGTGTGTTATTGTTGGTAAATTTTTTTTAAAAGAATTTTATTTATTTTTGGAAAGATGGGAAGGGAGGGAGAAAGAGAGGGTGAGAAACATCAATGTGCAAGAGATACATGAATCGGTTGCCTCTTACATGCCCCCAACCAGGGACCTGGCCTGCAACCCAGGCACATGCCCTGACTGGGAATCGAACTGATGAATTTTCAGTATGCAGGCCAGTACTCAATCCACTGAGCCACACCAGCCAGGGCTATTGTTGGTAACTTGATAATGTAGTTCTTTGGCTACAGCTGTTGAGGCAAAATTGTGACTCAGCCAGAATGGACATCACCCATAGGTGTATTCATGACTAATAGGATTTTTAGTTTCTCCTCTTAGGGAAAGGAGTAGATCCCTGAAAAGCCAAAGGATGAATTGATGTAGATATGGTGAATTGGCTGTCAGCATCCATTCTACTCTCTTTCTTACTACCAAGCCTGCAGAATTAAACACTACATTTCCCAGACTCCCTTGCAGTTAATATCCTGCATAAAAATTAGTGTCTATAAATTGCATTCATTTATATAAGAATTAGGAGGAGAAAGTGAGACCAAGGCCATCTCCCTCCCAGCAGTATTCCAATGTCCAATCATTAGCTTCATGCTGTTTAAAAGCAGTGGTGGCAGTAGCAGAGATGGCTTTCTGATCCTTAGATTGCAGCTACGATGCTGTATTTTTTTAATTGATTTTGAGAGAGAGACATCAGTTTGCTGCTCTACCCATCCATGCATTCACTGGTTGCCTCCTGCATGTGCCCTGACTAGGAATTGAACCTGCAACCCTGTTGCACCAGGACGATGCTCCAACCAACTGAGCCACCTGGGCAGGGCATGCTGTGTGTAGTTTTTAACCGTCCCATTTTTTTTTTTTATTGAAATGTAACTCACATAACATAAAATTCATCATTTTAAAATGTACAACTCAGTAGATTTTAAATATATTCACAAAGTTGTGCAACTCTCACCACTAACTCTACAACATTTGCATTACTTGCAAAGAAATGTATTAGCAGTCAGTCTCAATTCCCTCCTCCCCTCAGCCCTGGCAACTACTAATCTAATTTCTGTCCCTATGCATTTGCCTATTCTGGACATTTTATATGTGTGGAATCACAGTGTGTGGCCTTTTGTGTCTGACTTCTTTCACTTAGCATAAGGTTTTCAAGATGCATCCTTATTGTGGCATGTAACAATGCTTCATTCCATTTTATGGCTGAGTACATCCCTGTGTTACTGTGTACTGTATGGCTACACCACGTTTTGTGTATATAACCACTAACTGATGGACATTTAGGTTATTTCCACTTTTTGGGTATTGTGAATAATGCCATATGAATATTGGTATACAAATATCTGTTCAAGTTCCTACTTTCAATTATTTTGGGTATGTATCCAAAAATACAATTGCTGGATTCTATAGAAATTCTGTGTTTAATTTTTTGAAGAACCACCAGCCTTTTCCACAAGGGTTATACCATTTTACTCACCAGCAATACACAAGAGTTCCACTTGCTCCAAATCCTTGCCAACAGTTGTTATGGTCTGTCTTTATCGTTATGGCCATCCTAGTGGGCATGAAATGGTATTTCATTGTAGTTTCAATTTGCATTCCCCTAACGACTGATGATGTTGAGCATCTTATCATGTACTCCTTGGCTATTTGTATGTCTTCTTTGAAGAAATATCTATTCAAGTGCTTTGCTCATTTTTAAATTAGTCTGTTTATCTTTTTTATGGTTGAGCAATAAGACTTCTTTATATATTCTGGTTACAAGTTGCTTAGCAGATATATGATTTGCAAATACATTCTCCCATTCTGCGGGTCATCTCTTCACTTGCTGTGTTCTTCGGCGCCAGAATTCCAGTAGCGGCCTCCTGACTCACGGTGGTGTCAGAGTTAGCAGATGCTCCATGGTCTTGTTCTGAGAGTCTTTCTTGGAGGCTTATCCTAGAGCCCCCTCCTTTAGCCCCTCCAACTGTTTGTTTTTTTTCAAACACCTGATTCCTTGTATTAAATAAATCCTTTTCTGCTTAAAAATAGAGTGCTTTCTCTTCCCTGTAACTGACCTCTGACTCAAAAATAGCACAACTTGAAACCTTCAAGCTGGGATGAGACTTGTCATTTTGCTAGAGCTGATGTGCAGCCAAACAATAATCACAATAAATTCCTGGAAAGTCAGATTTGGAAGCACTTTTGAAGACCAACTGGTCCAACTCCTTCATTTGTGAAACAAGGGGAGGAAATTGAGACACAGCGAGGAAGACCAAAAAAAAATCATGAAGCTGAGTACGTGCAACTAACTCCCTGAGCCTCCTCCCAAGGCCAGCGGACATGAACTAATGTTCAGGAAATCAGTGCAATCTAGAGCATGTAACTCCAAGGAGGCCGCCCTGCCAACCTTACTGCAGCTGATTGGACACAGAGTTTGGGCCCAAGCCAAACGCTGCTGTGAACAACCTAGATGTGATGGAGGCCAACCGCCAGTGTGAGACTGTCTGGTGTGGGAGACATAAGTGCGAGGAGCACGCCCAGAGCATGTCAACAGAATATCACCGGGTCACTGTTCCTGTTCTCCAGGGACCTGCTTGGGCAGCTGAGATGGCTTCCCCTGATAATTTCACTTCCTCTGTGTCCCTATCGTAGCCTCCATTACCAAAAGTCATCTGAACATAGCTGCATTGGAGATGCTGCTTAACTTGACCTCTGTGGCCTGCCTTTGCAAGTAGCTTGGGATATAGTTCCACATCTCAATACTGCTTTGTCATTCCTTAGGCACCCGCCTTGGAAGAAATTCATCCATTGCTCACTGTATAAAGACAACTGCTCTCTTCGGGCTCTGTGCAGGGGCACAGAAACTGACACCCAGAGACAGAGCCAGGCCGTGGAGATGTGGAACCACCAATGGAAAAGTGGCACTTGAAACCACAGATGTGAATGAAAGGAGAAATGGCTTCCTCTTCTCCTAAACCTTTAACCAAAGAGTGCCAGGAAAGGAGCAACCAGAAAAAGGAGCGGGGGAACCAGAAATAAACAAAAAACTGGAAGCCAAGTGAGGTGAGAATTCAGGAAGGAAAGCGTGATCATGATACCAGAATGGGGACAGGGCCCAGAGCTGGCCTGCCTAAGGCCAGCCAGTAGCCTGTGGGTTCTTGACTTTGTGCAAGAAAGATTTCACAGTGGACCCAGGTGACTCTGAGAGTATGTTTATTAAAGCTGGGGACAGTGAGACAAGGCAGGGCTTAGGACAGAAGAAGCAACAGGAGAGAGCCCAGGTGGGTCTGCTGTGGCTCTCTAGAAAGGAAAGAAGTGAGCCAAGGTGGGGCTGCTGTCAGCTCACCGGAGAGTCAGAGAAAAGGTTAACCTGGAACATGCTGCCACAGCCCACTGCTCCCCTGGTTGCAAGTCTCATGAGGGCCCCCTAGAGTTTAGGAGATGCACACCTGTGGGGGAAGAAGAGCGGGAAGGGAAAGGCGTGGGCCTGCTCCCCGGAGGGAGAGCTGCCCCAAGTCCTTCGTCTTGAGGGTTTTAAAGGCTGAGGTCTTAGAGGGATCTCAATAGAATAGTCATCGGCTTTTCCAGGTGTGCCCTTTCAGGGTCGTGGTCTCCACTGATTGGTCAGTGCCAGGGCAGGGGGTCTAAACCACAAGACCAGCAAAATGCCAGGGGAGGAAAGGCCACGCCAGTTTTGTCCATTGCTAGGCACCTGGTACTTTCCGCCCAGGTGACTTTCTGTATCTGGCTGTAAATAGCTCTGCCAGTTGTTCAGCTGTCTCAGTTTCCCCATTCCACTTGCATATGAATTTTCCTAGCTTCTTACTAACCTGCCTCAGTTAGCTAGCACATGAGATGGGTCAAAGTGGCCGAGGACTGGATTTGCCGTGTGGGAACTAATTGGAGAGCTCAACTTCAGCAACAGAAAACAGATGGCAGCAATAGAAAACAGATTCCGTTTAGTTGAGATGTGAGTGAAAGGTGTGGAGGTAGAGATGGTAGTTAACTCTCTTCTAAGAAGGGGAAGAGATTTGTTTTCTTTAGCAGAAGAGACTTAAGCCTGTTTGGAAGCTCAGGAGAAAATAGAGTAGAGAAGGGGAGAGTGACAATATAAAGCGAGGAAGGGCCTTGATGGTGCTTTCTCTCTATAAGAAGATAGGTGAGTGGGGTCAAGGGTACAACAGAGGGAACGGCAGTGGACACAAGAAGGGGCCCCTTCCTTCTCAGCTTGGAGGGAGACGGAGATGGCCATGAGATTTAGTGTCCTTCCCAAAGGGGGTCAGTCTTCACCATGAGGAGATAGAAAATGCGTAGAACAGAACAGATAGTTGGTAAATACCAATCATTCCCTCTCCTCCCCTCCCTGGTGGTGCAGATTCAGTCCTCTGAGGCCACTTGCCATGTCACTCTTGGATGTCACAAGGTGACAGCTAGAGAAATTAAAGACAATCCCAAACCTTTCTGGAATCCAAGGAGTAGCGGCTGCTTTCTCCTGAGGTTCCTGAGTGGAGAAGGTGTAAGCATGGATCTCCCACTCGTGGACAGAGACTGCCTGATACTGAAACCGAGAAGGGCAAAGCGGAACTGAGAGTGGAGAGGGGCCAGAGACAGAAACAGCACCTGAACACACCAGATGACGTGCTCTCGGTGCCGAGAGCTCACTGTGCCTGAAACACTTGGACTTTCCTGTAATCCAACAATTCCCTCCCCACTACCCAAAGCCCATGTCTGTTAGGATTCTGTCACCTGTGACTGAAGAAGTTCTGAGTGATATGGGGTGTTGCTAGTGATGTCTCTAACACATCCAATTAGCTGACTTGAAGAGAATACAGAAGCGTGAAGGTTTCCCTATCCAGGCCAGGGGGCCAGCATTCCCCGTGATGCAGCTGCGTAGCCAGGGTGCCCTGAAGCTCAGACCATGTATCTAACGTAGGTGAAAACTTGGGGACTTGGTAGAAATGTGTCAGGAGGTTGTGTTGGCTATTTTTCCCAAGGCTTCAGAGTCAGACACATTTTGCAACAAGAATAATGAAAGCTAACATTTCTGAGGCATTCATCATATGCCCCATTCTAATTGCTTTACACATAGTAATTCATTTAGTATTCACAACAACACAAAGAAGTGGACGCTGTTGTTATTCCCCAGCTCACACTTTAGGAACTGAGGTGCAGAATAATTTGCCCAAAGTCACAAAGCTGGACAGGGTTAGAGCTATGACCTGAATCAGGCAGCCTGGCTACTACACCTTTGCTGAGAGAGAAACTGCCTGTAGACTGCAGTCCAAGCTGATGTGGAGTCTGATGGTCAAGACTGGCATGGCAGCACCTCCTACATCAAAGCTAAAGGAAGGGGGGCAGCAAACAGCCCCTCCCAAGCTCTCCCTACCTGTCCCCACTAAGAAGACCGTTACCCTTGGTAAAGAGCCTTCTACGGGGTGCAGCCTAGTGGCCGGGGCAGCCAGCTGTGCCTCCCCCACCTGCCTGGTGTTCACAGTTGTTCCAAGAGGTGAAGGGGGAGGCCCTGAGCCGAGGACTGGGATGTCCTGTTGCTACAGGAGACTCTTTCCCTTTCCCTGGCACGCCAAGGTCTAGATTCAAGGTCTAGATTCAAGGACCGTAATTCACAATTCTTCTGACTTAGTTAATAGCCCATGGATTATCCAAATGTGAATAGTCAGAAAACTTACACATCTGTGAAGGGAGTGGTTTTGTCAAAGAAACCCCAATCCTGGCACATGGAACCTGAGACTGATCAACCCCTAAGGCAATGTCTTGGCTTCAAACAGTACCAGCAGGAAACCCTCATATTTCTCCTTCTCCTTCTTCCTCTTCTTCTCCTTCTCTCTCCTTCTCTCTCCTCCTCCTCCTTCTCCTCCCCCTCCTTCTTCTTCTTCTGAAATTTTATTTATTCACTTTTAGAGAGAGGGGAAGGGAGAGGGGAAGAGAGGGAAACATCAATCTGCTGCCCCTTGTGTGCGTCCCGACTGGGAACCGAATCCACAACTCCGGGCGAGCCAAACCAGGAATCCAACTGGCCTCGGTCCGCCAAGGCAGGGGCTCCTTGCTGTTCTCAATCCACCAGATGCAATCCACACTGTAGGCCATTGGGCATCGTTTCAACATCTCTCCTTTTCTGAATGGGGTTGCTTGTTTATAATTATGTATCTTTCTTTTCCCTTCACCAATGCACCACAGTATTACGGGCCGATTAACTTTATTATTGATTTGTAACAGTGTTTCCTAACCTTTTGGTCTCAGGACTCCTTTATACTCTAAAAAAATTGAAGACCTGAAAAATCTGTTATGTGGGTTACATTGTCAATACTTACAATGTTAGAAGTTAAAATTAAGATTTTTTAAAAATATTTAAAATTAATAAACTCATTAATGTTAACAAAGAACACATTTTTCATTGAAAAATAACTCCATTTTCCAAATCAAAGTAGTAAGAAGAATGACATTGTTTGAGATTTTGATCATCTAGGTTCCCATCTGCTTCTTTATTTAATCTGTTGAGATATGTTGTTTTGATTGAAGCATATGAAGAAAATTCAGCCTCACACAAATATATAATTGGAAAAAAGTATGAGCATTTTAAAACCCTTTGCAGACTTCCGGCCAAGATGGAGGCGTAGGCAGACACACTGTGCCTCCTCTCACAACCAAAATTAAGGACAACATATTTAGAAACAAGAAAACAACCAGAACTTATAGAAAATTGAACTGTACGGAGGTCCAACAGCCATTCATCCAGACCGATAGGAGGGGTGGAGTCGCGGTAGGAAAACGTGGAGGTGCAGACCCAGGAACGCAAGCAGCAGCGGCTGGCAGTTCCCAGGTGCACAGGCAGTGGCTGGCGGTCCTCGGGCCCACAGGCGGCAGCTGGCGGATCCCGGGCACAGGGGGACAACTGTGCAGACCCAGTGAGGCCGCACAGGGTGGCTGGCTGACCAGGTGGTCCCACATTCGCGCACGCAGACGGTCCAGGCAGAGGGGAAGTGGCGGAAGGGACCGGAGTCCAGAAGAGAGCGGAACAGGCGCCATTCTTCCCTCCCGGACCCTGCCCCCACCTATAGCGTCACAACCCAGCGACTGGGCTGCCCCGCCCTGAGGAACACCTAAGGCTCCATCCCTCACTACGTAATAGCAGCGACCAGACCAAAACCAAAACAAAACAAAAAACCCCACCAAAAATGGCTCAAACTGGAGAAAAAATGAAAATCCCAGAGTCAATTCCTCTAAGCAACAAAGAGATAGCCAACCTATCAGATGCACAGTTCAAAGCACTGGTCATCAAAATGCTCACAGAATTGGTTGATTTTGCTCACAAATTAGATGAAAAAATGCAGGCTACAATATGTGAAATGAAGGAAGATGCATGGGGAACCGATAGAGATGAGAGGAAAACTGGGACTCAAATCAATGGAGTGGACCAGAAGGAAGAAACTAACAACCAAACAGAAAACGAGGAAGAAACAAGAATTCAAAAAAATGAGGAGAGGCTTAGGAACCTCCGGGACATCTTTAAATGTCCCAACATCCGAATTATAGGGGTCCCAGAAGGGGAAGAAGAAGAGCAACAAGTAGAAAACTTACTTGAACAAATAATAAAGGAGAACTTCCCCAATCTGGCAAAGGAAATAGACTACCGGGACGTCCAGGAAGCTCAGAGAGTCCCAAAGAAGTTGGACCCAAGGAGGAACACATCAAGGCACATCGTAATTACATTAGCCAAGATTAAAATGAAGCAGAGAATTCTAGAAGCAGCAAGGGATAAGGGGACAGTCACCTACAAAGGAGTTCCCATCAGACTGTCAGCTGATTTCTCCAAAGAGACCTTCCAGGCAAGAAGGGGCTGGAAAGAAGTATTCCAAGTCATGAAAGGCAAGGACCTACGTCCAAGATTGCTCTATCCAGCAAAGTTGTCACTTAGAATGGAAGGACAGATAAAGCGCTTCTCAGATAAGGTCAAGTTCAAGGAGTTCATCATCACCAAGCCCTTATATGAAATGTTAAAGGGACTTATCTAAGAAAAAGAAGACAAAAAATATGACAGTGAAAAGACAGCAAACTCCCAGCTATTAAGAACCACACCTAAAACAAAAGCAAAATAAGCCAACAGCTAGAACAGGAACAGAACCACAGAAATGGAGATCATATGCAGGGTTAGCAACAGGGGTGTGGGAGGAGGAGAGAGGGGGAAAAGGTACAGAAAATGAGTAGCATAGACGGTGGGTAGAAAATAGACAGGCAGAGGGCAAGAATAGTATGGGAAATGTAGAAGCTAAAGAACTTATGACACATGGACATGAACTAAAGGGGGGAATGTGGGTGGGAGAGGGTGTGCAGGGTGGGGGGAATGATGGAGGAGAAATGGGACAACTGTAATAGCATAATGAATAAAATATATTTTTAAAAAAGCAACAAAAAAATAAAATAAACTTTGGGGGGGAAGTTAGCATTTTCTTTATAAAGAATGACAGTAAAATAGAGCCTATGAGTGCTTTCATTCAAAATAAAACACATTAAAATACCAAAATAAGTAAATAAATAAAAATAAAACCCTTTGCAGATAATAGTGGCTATTCCTCCTCGATACTATACCAAAACTTGACAATTGATAGTTTGTAAAAGTTAGTTTCAGTTCAACTTTTCATTAAATTAAAATCCACTGGTCTATCTTTCACTTTGAATGCACTCATTATTCATTCATGATTTTGTGACATCATATATTGGTCACTTGGAAAATGTTAGCTCACTAAGTTGTATAGATCTTCCAAAAATGGAAGATCTGTTGAATTTTTCAAAAATCTATTTTCACTCAAAGCTCAAATTTTGTGATTGGCAGCAAATATTTTCTCTTTTAAAATGTATTGAGTTGAGAGAGAAAGAAACATCAATTTGCCCTGGCTGGTGTAGCTCAGTGGATTGAGCGCGGGCCTGCGAACCGAAGGATCGCGGTTCGATTCCCAGTCAGGGCACATGCCTGGGTTGCCAGGCCAGTTCCCGGCAGGGGACATACAAGAGGCAACCGCACATTGATGTTTCTCTCCCTCTCTCCTTCCCTTCCTCTCTAAATATAAATAAATAAAATCTAAAAAGGAAAAAGAAAAAAAGTACTTAAAAAAAAATCTTTTTTTTTTTTTTATTTTATTTGCCTTTAGAGGGGTAGGAGAGAAGGAGAGGGAGAGAAATATCAATGTACGGTTGCCTTTCGTGTGTCCCCTGCTGGGAACTGGCCTGCAACCCAGGCATGTGCCCTGACTGGGAATCGAACCGCGATCGTCTGATTCGCAGGCCCGCGCTCAATCCACTGAGCCATACCAGCCAGGGCAAAAAATCTTAAAAAAAAAAAAAAAGAAACATCAATTTGTTGTTCCACTTAGTTATGCATTCACTGGAGCCCTTCTTCTATGTGCCCTGACTGGGCATTGAACCTACAACCTTGGTGTACCAGGACAACGTTCTAAACAGCTAGGCTGCCGGACCAGTACGGCAGCAAATATTTTCAGTTTTTTCCCTTGAGTTGACAGGCTCACTTCCTTCATTTTAGGGAAAATGTCTGCAAAAACCCACATTTGCATAACCCTAGTGTGTCTTTCAGTCAGTAGAAATGGTGTTCATGAAAAAAATGCAGCTAGTTCAGCTTGCAACTCAAACAATGGCACCGGCGCTTTTCCTGGAGACAACCACGGTACTTAAGCATCCAGCAGAATGCTTTTCATTCTGTCAAAATATTTAAAAGAAGTATGCTCAAGGGGAGAGGTTTAATAAAGTTAGTAATTTTTACTGTTTCATCCAGTCGTGCTTAAGTGATGTCTCTAACCATGTGCGCGAGGTGGTGGCAATGCAACGGCTGGAAGGACAGCTTGTGCTCAGGGGCCAGCTGTTTTACCCGCCAGTGCCTTTTCTCTACCAGAAAAGCAAAATAGCATCCAGATATGATTGTGAAAGTAGTTTTGACTTCACAGACCTTCTGAAAGGGTCTTGAGGAGCCCTCATGGGTTCCCAGACCATACTTTGAGAACCGCTGACTTAATGCTGTATTCCTCAGTTAACGCCCACCATGTGGCAGCTCTAGGACTGAGTAGTCAGTCAGTGGTGAGCTATAGATAGTACTTAAGGCCTCTGTTCTTAATGCTCTTGTTACGGTATCTGAAGCGCAAAAGTTTTTCATTTTGATGAAGTAAAATTTATCCATGGTTGTTTATGGTTTTGGTGTCATACCTAAGAAGCCATTGCTTCATCCAAGGTTCAAGGATTTAGGCCTATGTTTTCTTCTAAGAGTTTTATAATTTAGCTCTCATATTTAGGTTTGTAGTCCATTCTGAGTTAATTTTTGTATATGGTATGAAGTAGGGGTCCATCTTCATTCTTTTGCATGTGAATACCCAGTTGTCCCAGCAACATGTCTTGAAAAGACTATTTTTCTCCCTTCGGTCATCTTGATATCCTTGTCAAAAATCAATCACATTTGTACTTTTATTTCTGGTTTCTTCACTTTTGGATTCATAATTCTGTTCCATTGATCTATATGTCTGTCCTTATGCCAGTACCACATTGTCTTGATTACTGAAGTGTGATTGATGCTTTTTAAGGTTGTTTTGGCTATTCTGGATCTTTGTATTTCCATATGAATTTTAGGATCAGCTTGTCAATTTCTGCAAAAAAAAAATAGACATCTTGGAATTTGGTAGGGTTTGCATTGTATTTGTAGATCAGTTTGGGGAGAATTGTCATCCTAACAACATTAAGCCTTACAATCCATGAACCCAGGATACTTTGTCATTTGTTCTTCTTTAATTTATTGTGTGCTACTTTTGATGTTAAGCTGAAGAGTAATGTGATCTGATTTATACTTTAGGAAGATTACTTAGTGTAGAAAAACGACTGGGGGTGGCAAGAGATGCTACATGAACAAGGGCAGTAATAGTGGGGACAAAGGGGAAAGTACTTGTTATAGAAATATTTATTATGCAAATCAGCAGGACTTGATCATCAGCTTTGTATAGAAAGACAGGAAAGACTAAAGAATAGGTTCCAGGTTTTGGCTTGAGAACATCATGAAGCCACCAACTGAGACAGAAAAACACGAGAAGCAGTTTGGTAGAAAAGATGAAGCATCAACTGGTACGTGTTGAACTTGAGATGACTGTGAGAGGCACAGGTGGAGAGATAAGGTGATTGGATATTTAAGTCTGATGCTCAAGGGAGCTATCTAGTCTGGGGACAGTGCTTTGAGAGTCATCATATAAAAGGGGAACTGTGACAATGCACGAACCAACAATGGGGACAATAAAGGAAGCAGATAGGATGCAAAGGAATACTAACGTTTAAAGGTTTAGCCAATGACAATGGCGACTGAGAAGGAACAACCAGAGAGAGAGGAGGAGACACCAGGACGGAAGAGCGCAGGGGGAGCGGCCGCAGAGCTTCCGTGGGGTTCATGGGAAGACCCTAGCCTAGGGCTCTTCCAGCAGAGGGCTGAACGACACCGCTGTGGACCGAGGAGGCGGGAGTTGAGAAGATGGAGACAGCATGTAAAGATAACCCACTCTGGAAGCTTGGAAGGGAATGGAAAGGAAGTGGAAAAGGAGTAACTAAAAATATAAAGGGAGTCAAGAGGAGAGTGTGTTTTGTAGGATGAAGAGATTAGGGCGTGTTTGTAGGCTGGTGGGAAGGACTTAGCAGAAAGGGGGAGCGTGCGGGATGGAGTGGTGTCCATGTGGGGCGGGGGCAGCGACTGGGAGAAGTGAGGTGGTGAGTGGGTTATGATGCTTAATGTGCATTCAAATTTAATGTGCATTCAAATTTCAAATCTCCCTTCTGCTCCCCATCTCCATAGCCTGGTCCAAGCCCAAGGCCCCAGACCTCGCATCCCTCCCCTAAACAACTGAACTGGCCTTTAGATGCTTGACCTTGTGATGCAGATTTGGTGGTGGAGAGGCCAGCAGGGGGCTAACTGAACAACAGAAAACATAACCAGGCCAGTGGCCTCCGTGAAGTCAGAGGATGAGGCAGTGGGAGTCGGGAGAAGGGCAGGCTACGGGAGAGGCCTTTAGGGATGCTGGGGTTGGGGTATCGGGGTGGGGGGGTGTTTGAGACACGGCCCCGGAGAGGATGGCTGGGTCATGATGAAGGTCGCCGAGGAGGTCAAGCAAGAGTGTCGGAGGGTCCTTCACATGGATGAGCAGGACTGTGGCAGAGATTGCCTGATGGAAATCTGGAAACCCACGCCTTGGATGGGTGGATGTGGGTGACAGGGAGGGAGACTGGTAAGGCGACAGAGGGGGTGGCAGAGGCAGGTGGCAGGAGTCTCAAGAAGAAGAATATGGTAGACGCACATGGGAACAACCTTCCAAACGCGAATGGTGGTTTTCTGTGGCGGCAGAGAGGACTGTGGCAGTTCTGATTTTTTTCTTTATACTTTCCTGTTTGCCCCTCAAATTTTCTACAATGAGTCTTTTTTAGAAATGTAAAAGATAGAAAAATACAAAGAATAACAAACACCCCCATTCACACCATCTAGAACTTGTCGTTGTAAACACAAAAAGCCCCCTTAACTGCTCCTCGTCTCAGACAAGCAGAGCCAACTGGCTTCCGTTTTGTGTACAGGCATACGTATACCTACATGAGAACATGCAGGGTCTGTGTGTGATTGTTTTGTTCACCTGGAGGAACTGTTCTTGTAATGGGGGTGGGTAAGGTGAGGAGGGGTTGCACAGGGACGGGAGCCTGAACCGCCATCCCCAGCTGGGCAGCCCTGGGAAGACCCAGTGGCCAGGTTAGCGCGATACTTTGTTGTAAAAGTATCACACTAAGTACATTTACATTTACAGGAAGAGAGAGAATTACTACTTGTATTTCTCTAGCTGGGTTTCAACCAGCTCTCATCTCCCTCAAGTTGGTTGTGCCTCAAAAATCTCTGGGAAGCAGGGAAAGCAATCATTATCCCTATTTGACAGATGGAGAAACGGAGGCCCAGGGAATGACAGGGAGCTGGTGGAGGACAAGTGACTGGAGCTTTGGCCTAAGGTTCTTCCTGGAACCTAAGGCCAGCGTGCGGAGGGGTGGGGCAGAGGCAAGGGACACTGCGTGGCTCGAACTAATGGACTTTGGCCGATTGACAATAAGGAAAAGAAATGGCAATAACGGCAGGTTGCTAAGGCTGGGCCCTGGCCAGGGAACTGTGTCTGGGGAGAAATAGGCGGGCAGTTCTCCTCCTTCAGAGGCCCCGGAAAGCAGGCCCACTCCCTGAGGGCTACAGCTCCCTGCTGTCCCCATCCACACTCAGAAGTCAGGGGCAGCCTTCAGTTACATGGGCCTGATTCAAGTCTCAGCTCCCCCACTGATAACATGCTGTGTGATCTTTGAGGGGCCCTTTACTTTCTGCCTCAATTATCTTGTCTGTAAAATGGGGTGATGATCTTTCACTCTCAGTATCATTCCAAGGATAAAAAGAGAGAACCCTCATCTATGCATCTTAAAGCAGAGACACTTAAAATGTTTGGTCCTCGACCTGATGCCAGAAGGCCCCAGATGGGCTCAGTGTCAAGGGGACTGCCTGGCACTGACTGATGGAGAAGCCACATGCATATACACGTGAGATTCGAAACCAGCTTTGCAGTGACCACAGGTGCTCTCCAGGGCAGCCCCTCTGTCATCGCAGAGTTGTTGGTGGAGTAGGGGCAGGGTAGTGGTGACGAGGAGGGCCTTTTTCCTTCCTTCCTTACGAAAGCAGGACACAAATAAATGCTTGTCGTCTGACTTCAACGGTGTAGCCATGTGTGAAATGAAAACCCTCCCCTTGCCCCCCGCCAGCCCGCACCTCCCTTGGCTGCCGGAACAGCTCGCCCGTAAACGCCATGAACGGCGGGTGCGTGTCTGCACTCTCTGGTGCGCAGGGTGAGGCCCAGAAATGGAATTGCTGGGTCACTGATGCAAGCGTTTGACCATTCCCAATATGGATGTGTCCTGCCCAATTGCCCTACTAAAGGCTGCCCACATGGACATCCACATTCAAGTGGCAGCTGATGGCTTGAGAAACTGTCCTCATCTTTTACCTCACAAGTGTTTCTTCCCACCCTGCACCTGCCACACACTGTCCTCCTTCAGGAAGCATATGACAGGGAAGCACGTCTGCCCAGGACTTACTCGACCCATTTGCCTAACAGTGGTGGCAGAGAGGACTGTGGGTAGTCCCTGTTCCAGATGGCTCCACTTCCTCCTCTGGTGGTAATGTGCTCCATTAACACTTCAGAGGCCCTGCGTGTGCTGACCCAGGCGCCCAACACACGGTGGGCATGGGTACAGTTGTGCAGAAAGCCACTCATTCAGTGGACATCGGGTATGCCAGTCTAGACAGAGCACCCAGGGACCATGGACACCAGCCCCTGCCCCCCAGGGCACTGGCCAGGGAGGTAAACGGTGCGCCCACTGAGGAACACGGGCACAGAGACCTGGGTAGGTCTCCACCACTTCTAGCTGGCCATCCTTGGGCAAGTCCACCTGTGGGTGCTGAGGATGGAACAAGGGAGGGCACTAGTCCATCCTGGAACACTAAAGGGGCTCAGGAACCAATAGCCAGGATTAGTAAAGCTCCTACTATGTGCTCCTGCCAGGTCTACACTTTGTAAAGATACTCTAGAGAGTTTTCAAAGCATTTTCTTATCTTTTTATCTCACCAAGATCTTAGGGGGCAGAAATTATTATCCCCAATTTTCCAATGAGGAACAGTGACCTCCCCCCTCCCCCACCAAGGCAGTGGTAAATCTCAGGCCAGGAACAGAAGAGAAAACAACTTGTCTGAGGTGGCACAGCAGGTTAAGGACAGACCCTGGTTCCCAGGCGGTGCTGCTCACCACCCACTGCTGTGTCTCCACGTCCTCTAGAAAGAACTAACTTCCCAGCCTTCACCTTGGAGATTTCCGCCCAGTGGCCCGCCAGGTCACAATAACCATAGCTAATATGCATACAACGCCCCACCCCACCCCCACCATAGTCCTTAGCCTGGAGGGTCGGCTCCTCTGAGCCTCAGTTTCCATTTATAAAATGGGCATCACTGAAGTGGGGGTGGGTTAGGACTGTGTGGGCAGGGGCCAGGCGCCAGCCGGGATCCAGGCGCGGGAGGGTGGGGCCAGCGCTCTGACTCAGCTGGTCTGACCAGGAAGGGCTGCCCAGCCGGTCTGACCGGCTCCGGATGCAAGCAAGCCGCCAAGGCCCTCCCGGGGCAGGGCCGCCCGGGGGGTGACGGGAAGGGAGGCCGGCCGGGCGCCCGCGAGTCCCGGCTCCAGGCGGGAAGTGGGCGCGACGCGGCTGCGGGGCGCGCGGCGGCGGACCAGGATGGGAGCAGGGCCCCCATGCCGCCCTCTGCCTCTGGAGCCCCGCTGAGCTGGCCTGGGAGACCCTGCACGGAAAACAAGATGTGTCTGCGCCTTGGTGAGCCGCGGGGGTACGCCCCGGTAGGCACGAACCCACCCAACTCCGCTGCCAGGGGTGGAGCGCTGTGGTGGGAGCCCCGAATCCCGGGATCCTGGCCGTCTTCTCTGCAGGTCACTTTCCGCCGTTGGCCTCAGTTTCCCCAGCAGTGATATGGAGGGAGGAGGGCTGCTGGTATCTTATCCATGCCCCTACTCACTCTTCTCCACTTTCCTTTCTTGCGGAGGTGGGACCCCCCAGGCCCGGGAAAAAATGCTGGAGAGACCAGCCCCCACCTCACCCAGAAGAAAAAGCGGAGAAGGGATCCAGGTCCCAGGGAGTTCCGAGCCAGAGGTTGCCCGCCTTATGCTTCCTCAGCCTTGTAGGGGGTTCCCACTTCCACACCCTCCACTCCCCCAAACAGTCTGGGAGAGAAGGACTATTGGCAAACAGAATTCAGACAGAGTGCCTTCCCGCCCTGGGCACAGTGGTACTGCTCTTGGGCATCAGACAGACCTGGGGAGTCCCTGTTCTCTAGGTAGGAGACTTTGCAAGCCTCAGTTTCCTTGTCTGTAAAATGGGGATGGTAGCCCCACCACCTTCGGACTACTGTGAGGATGAAGTGAGCTCTAAGAATAAAGTACGTAACACAGGGCCAACCACATTGCTAAGTGCTCCAAGAATGGCAACTTGGAAACAGAAGTCAGAGATCGCCCTCCCTCTCTGCCCAGTGCTCCAGGCACAGCACCCCCCCCGCCCCCCGCATGGCACAGTGCCTCCAGTCTGACCAAACTCTTGGGTCTGGGATGCTGCTGTTTCTCCTGAGCCCAGTCAGCCCCCAGCGGTCGGTGTCTGGGTTGCCAGGTGGGTGGGTGGATGGGGCAGGGTGGATCAGAGCCCTGGGTGGAAGCTGCCATGCCCCTTCCTGTTGGGCTGGCAGTTTATCTTCACAATGCCCATCCAGTCCCACATGCCTGTCCAGCCTGGCATCTGCCCTCTGATTTCCCTACATCTGGTCCAGCTCCAGTTCCAGAGGGTCCTGCAGGATCCGGGTCCTCAGAAGAGCCAGACCAAACCCTCCCCATTTTCCATGGGAGGACCCTGGGCCTCAGAAAGGAAAGGGGCTGGCACAGGTCACACAGAGTGTCTGTGACTGGGTGGCCCCCCTCTCTGATTCCCAGGAACTGCCTTTTGGCACAAGGTCCTCAAGAACATTTAATCTACTGATTTCATTTGTTTTTAGCTGTAAAGTTCCCGTATATGAAATATGATCTACAGATGGGGAGACTGAGGTCTAGGAAGGGACTCAGGTCCCACCAGGTGCATAAAGGAAGAAGGGGCTGTTTAGTTCTGGGGACCTGGCCTTCCAGCATCACAGAGCTGGCTAAAGTAAGGGGTCCAGTAGGGCAAGGGGACCAGCATGGTGTGTCTGCGAGGGTACAGCCAGGATCCATGGGGGAAATTCCAGAGAGCAGATCTGGAACAGCCTGAGCTGCCCAAGCAGGAGGGTGCCCTGCTAATGGGGGTGTGCAGAGAGGGGCTTCTCAGCCACTTGGCCACTGGGAAGTGGCTTGAGTCCCTGATGTTCTTTTGACCCCAGCACCCCCCACCACTATGTGCCGGTCCCTGCCCAGTGCCCCTGCACCAAGAGCTTGTTTTTCCCAGCACCCCCGGGGTAGGCCCCCCCTTTCCTATCCATCTCCCCAGGGTAGGCCCCTCCTTTCCCACTGGGAGACAAGTTTTTTTCCTTTCCTGTTTACAGATCGGGAAACAGAGACTCAGAGTTTTCCGGCCCTGAATCACCCACATCTAGGTAGTTCAGTTCAGCAGTTGTGAGCTAAGTACCTACTGCGTGCCAGGCCCTATCCCCCAGACTGAATCCCAGCAGAACCTGCTCCCTGCCTGATGATCCAGGACAGTGCTTGTCAAGCTCACTGTCCTACCTCACGGCCTGGCATGGAGCAGGCACTCCGTGGGCATCTGTGTAAATCTGTGTGATGAACCCAGGAAAAAATAAGTCAGCAAATGGGCGCTGAATGGAAGTGTTACGGAACCAGCCAGGGGGTGTTGATTGCCCCCCGCCGAGAAGCATAACTCCCAATGGGAGAGTCTGATGGAAAAGGAAAGGGGCTGTTTATTTAAAGGTTATACAGATTTGGAATGATGGCAGATTTCTGCCGTTAGGTCCCACTCCCTTTAAAAATACCCAGAAACACGTGTTCCTGCCTCCCTCTGCCAAACCAGGCCAGTTTCAGAGTACGCCACTCAGAGGTTCCATCTTTCAGAAAAGCAGAAGTCTGCAGCCCAGCATTCCCAGTCACAGTTCAGCTCCAAGCATGTCTCAGGAGTCGGGGGGGGCCAGGCAGGTCCCCCGCAGCACCGCCAGCTCTGCCGCTGTCTTCTCCCGGTAGACTTCCAGGTAGACCTCCCTGACCCTGTGTCTCCCACTGCCCTTCAGACCTCCCGGCAGACCTCTCTGGCCTCATGTTTCTCTCTCTTGGACCTTCAGGCCTCTGCTCCAATTTTAAGTGCTTGGCTCAGAGCTTCCCGTGGGATCTAATATCCGGCCCTTCCCGTGGTGCATTAGCGTCCACCATTTTTGTCCTCTCCCCAGTGTCTCTGACCCTCTTTCAGCTGCCCTGGGGGCAGCCCTCTTCCCTTCAGGAAGGCATGGCTATTAATTTGCCTTTTGTTATGCAATGTTATCTTAAAAGCTGTGCTATCCGCTCTCCCTGCCTCCAGTCCTGCCTCACATCCTGCCTGAATGAAGGCAGGACTGTGAGTGTGTCTCTCTGTTATCAGGGGACCCATGCTCTGTACCCCATCACAGAGGGATCATGAGCCTAGAGCTAGAGGAGCTAGGGTCAAATCCTAGCCTGGCCACTCATGACCTTGAGAACTGACAAGGACTACCATTCTTTATTAAGTACCACCTGGTGCTTTTCCAACCTTAGATTCCAAGGACTCTCACGAAGGCATTGTGAACCCCTTTTCTGGATGAGGAAACTGAGGCTTAGGAAAAATAAGTTAGTAGCCCCAAATTCTCCAGAAATATTAGAACCCAGTGTCCACCATTCCTGCCAGGGCCTTGGTTTTCTCCTCTGCCCAACAAAATGAACCCCACCCATGGCCCTGACACAGCTGTCCCCCACAGGTGGCCTGAGTGTGGGTGACTTCCGGAAGGTGCTGATGAAGACGGGGCTGGTGCTGGTGGTACTGGGCCACGTGAACTTCATCGCAGCTGCTTTACTCCACGGCACCGTGCTGCGCTATGTGGCTGCCCCCCACGATGCTGTGGCTCTGCAGTACTGCGTGGTCAACATCCTCTCTGTCACTTCTGCCATCGTGGTATGACCAGGCTGGGAGGGGGCTTGAAAGGTCTTTGATGAGTCTCCACCCAGAGCCTGGAACGGGCAAGTAGAGAGCTGGATGGAGCACTGGCCCCCGCGCCACACGTACCAGCCACATGAGCCACGCAACCTCGCTGCCTCAGCTTCCTCATCTGTAAAGTGGGGATCCTAACAGTGTCCCCCTCAGAGGGTCCTGATCAGTGCTGACTGAGATCACCCACATAAAGTGCCTGGCACCGTGTCTGGCACATGCTCAGTGCTCACTACCGTGAGCTAGGATTATCATTATAATACGGAAATGGGCAGGGCTCCGTTGGACAGAAGGAAGGAGCACCAGTTCTTCCTGGGAGGGATCAGGAGGGCTCACGGAGGTAGAGGCCCCTGAGCTGGGACTTGACGGATGAGTAGAAACTCAGTTGGCTGCAATGACCATAACCCAGGTATATGGCATGCTGGGACCACAGGTAGTGGAGGAAGCTGGGATAGCATTCCAGGTACAGAGAGTGGTAGGTGCAAAGGTGTGGAGGGGGGAGTGGCTAAGATCTGTCCTGGAGACATTGAAAACAATTTATCAGGAGCTTAGCGTTAGGCCTGGTCTACAATGAGAACTGAATAAATGGTAGCCATGGTTCGGGCTGGATGTCAGTACCTATTAGATGAATACATGAACGAAAGGGCTCGATATTCTCAAGTTCATACAGTTCTTTCCCACCTGGTAGCAGATGTGGCCGCAGCCTTGGGGCAACATCTGCGCATCGGTGTCTGAGTTCCTTTCCTGCCACCTCTGGCTAAGGGACTTGTTTCTCTCTCTGAGCCTGTCCCCTGCCCTCATAATGAAGCTCGGCCAGCCTGCTGGGCTCCAAGGCTTGGATGAAGAGGAGCACAGGCCCAGCGAGTTCGGGAACCTGTCAGTGGGACAGGGCTGGGCCGTGCCTATGTGTGCAGTGTCCCTTGGAGTTACTGTTACTGTCATTTGTTCCTCTCACCAGCCTGGGTAGAAGGCAGGGAAGGCAGTGAGCTCAGGGCTAGGAGGTCCGCCAGGGACGGGCTTCAGGAGGGACCACTTCTGCTTCACCTTCATGTCCTCATTCAACTCCCACTGTTCGCAGCAACACGGGGCCATCGTTATCCCTACGTTACAGGGCGAAACCGAGACTCAGGGACTCAGCCTCCTGCAGATACAAAGAAGCCAAGCTGGATTTGAAATGACTGTGTCCGACACCAAAGCCAGTGCCTTTTCCATAAGCTCATCCTGCTGAGTGGCACTTGGCCCAGAGAGGCAGAGGCGCCCACTTGTGGCTGCACAGTGAATTAAAGGTGTCACAGCCCTCCTGTGGTACCGCCTGCCTCCTATTGGTGCAGCCTGTGCCTGATAGAGGGTGCTCAGGGAGGAAGCATGGCTGGATGGAGCCCAAAAGACCCAGGGGGCAACTGGGGGGTTAGATGCCCGCCTCTTGGGGCTGAGGGTGGTTACGGGGTCCTACGGGAGGACGAACCCCAGCAGGTGAAGAGCAGCAGGGAGGGTGTTCCTGAAAGGGCACTATGTGGGCAGCTCCATGAGCAGGCTGTGTGTGGGTGTCCGTATCCAGGGCAAAGAGGGAATGGACTGGCCAGGGTGGGGTTGAGAAGCTGATGGGACCGAGGCCAGGTCACTGAGAGCCTGAGATGATTTACTCCTAAGGTTTTGAATTCTCCATAAAGGGTCCTGATTTGTTTTTGTATTTATTTTTTTTAGTTCCTTGCCAGATGAGTTAGTTTCTTCCCAAATCTCTTCCACTCCAGGGAGGCAAGTCATATACATCCTGGTCCATGCCCCTGTGGTCCTGGGACGCACAGTCATTGTGTGTCCACAGTCATTGTGTATCCACAGCTGCCCACAGCTGTGTTTCAGATACACAGCTATGGGCAGTGGGGAGTCAGGGCAGGCCGTAGGCAGGAAGTGGTTGTGTTTTAGAAACATCACTTTGGGGCTAGACCAGGAAGAGGCAGTGCCTCCATGCAGATCAAGGTAATGAGGCCAAGGCTACACTGGGGAGGAGGAGGTGGTCTGGAGAGCTCCAGCTGGCACTGGTGGAATCCTTATCCCATAGTGGCCCTGACGCCCTTGCCCACTGTCCCCCACAGGTCATCACCTCAGGCATTGCAGCCATCGTGTTGTCACGCTACCTCCCCAGCATCCCCCTGGTATGTGGCACCTCCTGGGATGGGGCTTAAGGGTAGGAAGGGCCTGGCCTGTTTGGAGGAGGTGAGCTGCCCCCACGGGGGCCAGAGCTGCCCGTGGGGGTCAAGCCTGACATCCGTTGACCAGTGGCCTCTCCTATCCAGCGCTGGGCAGTGTTTAGCTCGAGTGTGGCCTGTGCCCTTCTCTCTCTGACCTGTGCTCTTGGCCTCTTGGCCTCGATCGCCGTGACCTTTGCCACCCAGGGCCAGGCACTGCTGGCTGCATGCACTTTTGAGAGCCCTGAACTGCTGGCGCTGGCGCCCGACTGTCCCTTCGACCCCACACGCATTTATGTGAGTGCTCAGGCCTGGGATGGGGCAGGGGTCATCCGGGTGTTCATCGGAGGTGGGAAGGGTGCTCTGAGTCAGTCCTGCCCTCCACCCGCAACGCCTCCAGCCATCTCTGCCCCCTGTGCCCCTGCAGAGCTCCAGCCTGTGCCTCTGGGGCATTTCACTTCTGTTCTGCGTGGCAGAAAGTGTGTTTGCTGTGCGATGCACCCAGCTTGCCCGTCAGCTGCTGGAACTGAGGCCCTGGTGGGGGAAAAGCAGCCACCACACGGTAAGACCTGTCACCCCCTCCACAGCCTTGACTCACCAAATTTTCTGGGAACCCTGCTAGGCAGCCCCCATCCCTCTGCATGGAGCTTCCACTTGAGAACTAGGACAACAGTTTTCTCCCCAGGACGAAAGGGAGAGACTTGGAAGCTCAGAGGTCAGATCTCCCAGTTAAGTCACACAGCTGACACCTTGTTCCCCCAAGGCCCAGAACTTGAGGTGGGGGGCAGTACCTGGGCTCGAACTGAGGGGCACTCCAAGGGTATGGCCTGGCTCTTGCCTGGTGGGAGGATGCAGTGATGCCTTTGCCTCAGAGACCCTCCCAGCCGTCCCCTCCTTCCATTTTCCTGGGTGTCCTGGAGGAGGAGACCCAGACACAGATCCCACAGCCTGGCAGCCACCTGTCTCCACCGATGCAGGAGATCCTACAGCCCGTGGAGGGCCAGGACCTGCTGAGCTGCTCCAGTTCTGGGCCGCTGACACTCTGATGGCTGATGTCGCACCCAAACCCCATGGCCACTGGGGCCCTGCAACCAAGTCTGCACTGTGACCAGGCTGGGAGTCCTGGAGCCAGCCCAGGAGGACTCAGTGGCCATTCCTGGACCTGGGTGGGGATTTTTAACCCCCCCTCCCTGGCCACCCAGCCTATGCACTGAAATGAGACTTTATTCTGAAGTTATTAAAAAGAACAGAGATGCTCCAAAAGGATGCATGCAGCGGGGGAGGGACTTGGCCAGGGGGCCTGTGCTTCTTTCCCACGTAGGATGCAGTGGGGCGGGGGGAGGGGGTCGCGGGGTGGGCAGGGCTCCAGGGTGTGTCTGCCCATCTAACTGTGGGCCTGTGTGTGTGTGTCTGAGGGAGGCAAACTGCACAGAGGGGTCCGTGGGTCTGTGTTCATCCAAGGGCTGAAAGGCAGGCCAGGGGGCAGAGGACTGACGGCTGGGTGCAGGAATTGGGAGGTTTTCCTGTGGCAGCATGACCTCCATGCCAACTGAAGCTGAGCAGGAAGGGCTGAGCCCCTCCTGCAGGAAAGAATGACTCAAGCTTTTCCCTTACTCCTCCCCACCAATCCTCTCCCCTCCAAATAAAAAGACCTCTCCTCACCTGTGCTTCGATTCGCCCTTCCCCACCCAAGCTAAGATGCACAGGTGGAGCTTGCCTGGTAGTTGGGGGAGGGAAGTCTGGTCTCCTGGGTGTGTGCGTGGTAGGGAGGGAGGCTAGTTGAAATTCTGATATCTAGGAAGGGGAAGGCTGACTCGGAGGGGAGGACCAAGCCAGAAAATGTGTGTCTCCCTGTCACTGCCGAAGGGAGATACTGCCTTCTTGGCTTGGAGAGTATTAACCGTTTGCTTGGGCGTTGGCGGGACTGCGGGGTTCCCTTTTTCATAGGCTCCCCGCAGAGTGCAGACCCTGGGGGGAGGTCCAGTCTGCCCCTAGCCTGGATGGACACAAGGGAGAGGAAGCTGAGAGCCGGGAGAGGGCCAGTGAAGTCAGGGAGGAGGGGGAACCTGGCTCCTCACTCAGAACTGGGAGGCGCTGCTGGGGTCGCACTGCAGCAGACGCACGATGGACGGGTCGCTTTTGGCTCCGCGGATGAACTCCTCCAGGGACAGCTTGCCTGCAGGGCGAGGGGAACAGTGATAGGGGAGAAGGCAGCCCCGAAGCAAGGGGAGGCAAAGCCGAGCGGCGGGAAGGGAAGGACTGTGGCGCCCGCCCACCCCCGCCCCTCACCGTCGTTGTTCGTGTCCATTTGGCGGAAGATTTTCTCAGTCCTCTTTTCCGGGGTCGACTCGTCCTCCGGCATCTTCATCACCGACGAAACCATTTTGTAAATGGCCTGGGGATCGGGAGTGGAAGGCAGGGAGTGAGAGGAGACTGCCTAAGCCACCCCCCAACCCCCAGTCTTCAAAAACGCCCCCAGGTACACTGATGATTGTCGTTCCCGCCAGGGTGAGGTGGGGAGGCGGGCACGGAGGCGTAGGGAACCGGAGGATTCACGAAAGAGTGTCTGGGAAAGCTTCCCAGATGAGGGGGGCGCTATTGGAGTGAGCCCTGACCAAGTTCCCTCGGAGCGCTAGGTGGGGAAGAATTGCTGACCGATGGACCTGCGTATACAAAGACCCACAGCAGGAAGCTCTGAGCGGGCGCCGAAAATTTTGGGGTGGCTGAGTGCAGGGGGTGTGTAGAGATGTTGGAGGACATCGGGGCCGAAGGTTCCGAGGGTCAGTACGGAGTCAGCACTGCTTCTCAGGAACTCCGGGTCGCGGGCGCTCGGTGACGGACAGGAGGGGTTGGGCTGCGGTAGCGCTGTGGCCAGCAGGGGGCGCTGGGCAGCACCCTGGGCTGGAAGGCCGGATGCAGCTGGGACCAGAGGGGGCGGGGATTGTTATGCAAATAAACGCAAATGAGCATCTGCCAGGGGCGGGGACAGCTTGGGCCCGGAGCTGCAGTTGCCACTTGCTGGAGCTCTAGAGGCGGCGCTAAGGGAGGTTTTTTTCGCTAAATGTATACAGAGCACGTAGGGATAGGCTGAGTCCTGGACCTCAAGGACCGGACCGACCCATTGTATCAATCTTCCAGCTTTTTGCTACTGAAACCATCTCCGAGGAGCCTGCCTCTCTTCTGCCATACCAAAATTTACCCTGTCTCAGATCCAGCTTTAGCCTTCACACTGGTCTCTTCCAACCTCATTTCCTCAGTTCTGTTCCCCACTCTGCCTCTGAAAGCTCTTTCCAAACACAGATCTCCACCACCACGTCCCCCGCCCAGCAGACCGCCCCCTTTTTCCAGTTATACACAGGCCTCCCCACAGGCCTGCCGTGCACTCAGCTCCTTCTGGATGCTGCCCCACGCTTCTTCTGCTGCCTCCCACTCCTGCTTGTGGCTCAGCTTACATAGCGCTTTCTTAGGGAGTCCTTCTCTGAGCCAAGCTGGGTCAGGGCCCATGTGCTGGCACAGAGCCTCCTGGGCTTTTCCTTTGGGGACACCTCTCTGGAAATAATTACGCCTTTGTTGGATTGTCCCTAGTCTCCAGCATACAAATAAGGACCGCGGACGTCAAGTTAGTGCCCGTATCCCCAAAACTGAGCACAGTGCCGGGCACCTGGCAGGAACGTTCCTTTTGAAAGTGGTTGGCACCTCCCACTGCCCTCTGTACCAAGTCCAAACCGTTTGGCCCTTAGCATTCAAAGTACTTCACACTGTCATCCCTTAACCTCTCTGCCATCAGGTCTCTCCTGGTAGGTGATTCTGCCACAACCGATACGACTGTACATTTCAGCTTTCCGGGCATTTACAGCCTCTGTCTGCAACAATAATACCAGCTACCATGTACCAGGCACCTACTATGTGCCGGGTACTTTACATGCATTATTTCTAAACCTCACAACAGCCCTGAAAAGTAGGTATCATGATCCCCATTTTCCAGATAAGAAATAGAGGCTCAGAAAGGGAGTTGATGGCAAAGACAAGATTAGAAACTGCTCCCTCTTAGTTGCTGGATAGATGCTTGTAGGGTGGACCTGGAGTGGCATCCTGGTTCCAGCGATCACTTGCTGTGTAGCCTTGGACAAGTACTTAACCTCCGTGAACCTCAGTTTCCTCATCTGCAAAATGGAAGCAGTAGCTCCCTCATGAGGCTTGTCTAGAGGATTGAATGAGATCCTGTGTGTAGAACAGTGACTGGCTAAAGTAAGTCATCAGTAAATAGCAGCTTGCATATAATTATAACTCATCCGCCACATCCCCAATTCTTCCCTGTCACATTTATACCTCTGTCATCAAGCTGGTCAGTGTGGCCTGCCCACCAGAGTGGGAGCCCCAAGATGCAATTTCTTCCCTTCTAGTGGACTCACCTCCTGGCCACAGGGCAGGGTCCTGAGAAGGACTGTGCGAGTGACTTAGAGAGTAAATGCTCCCCTTGTGACGACTCTACTCCCAGGCCTCCTAATTAATTGTCTGGAATTGCTGCTCATTCATTGTTTCACTGGAGCCGACTTGTAATTAATCGGTCACGGGGGTTTGCAGAGCTCTCTGTCTGCACTGGCCGGCTGGGACTGACTGATGGGCTGTGGTGAGGGAAACCAGGGCCCAGAGAGCAGAGGCCAGCCAGGGAGTCCCGAGGATGCCCAAGGAATGGGACCGGCTGGCGCCTCCAGCAGGTCGAAGTCGATGCCAGTGCATCCACACTAAGTGGTAAACCATGAACGCACTGTTCACACCGGTTGGTATCCAGCTGCTGCCCAATCCCTAAATAATCTGCCACCACCCTGGCTACCCCAACCCTTCCACCAGCACTACCAGGGCTCCCCACTATCCATCAACTATAGATTTAATGCCTGGCCAACGGGAGTCATTGACGAACATAAAGGCTTGCCCTTAGTGATAGGCATAGGGAGGGGACCACATCCCAAGGCAGCCCATTCTACTCCAGCTGGAGAGAACAGACCAAAACCCTCAGTGACAGAAAAGCCAAGAGTCCAGTAGGGGCTGGATGAGTTGGAAGTGGGAGCAGCCAGTAGAGCTGAGGGACAAAAAGAGAAAAGATTCAGAGAAGCAGAAGGAAAGGGAGCAAGAGCTTGTGCAAAGCTGTGCAACAGGATTACTCAGGGCACATTCCAAGGACATGGAAAAGGCCATTCTGGCTACAGCAGAGAATGTGCAGAGGGGAAAATAAGGTTTACCAAGTGCCAATTTTATACTGGGCCTTCTGCCAAAGTGCCTGCCCCACTTTACACCTATAGTAGCCTTGAGGGTTAGTGAACATGCTCACTTTACAGAAGGTTGGGAAAGTAGTGAACGAGCAACTGGATAGGTGAAAACAGAACCAGCGCCTTCCTGGTCTTTAAGGCTGGACTAAGGGGATGGATGCTTTAGAAGCTTTTTGAGATAGAGCTGACGCATCACACTGAAATTTGTATTCAAATGGTGTTCATATCAGGCCTTTAAACCTGTGAGATCAGAATCACCATCCCTATTTTTCAGGGGGCCACCTAAAAGTTGAGGCCAGTTCCAGAACTGGAAGCCAGATCTCTTTCAAGAGGCAGCTCTGAGTGGTGGTCAGCTTGAGCCTGACACCACTTACTTGCTGTGTGACCTTGGACAAGTCACTTCACCTCTCTGAGCTTGACAATGTTGTTGCAGTTGCAAAGATGCTCTGAGCTTATGGCTCTAAGCATCTCACTCAGCATGAAGTTATTAGCGGGCACTCAACTGGTCGGGATGTGGCTGAGTATCCAGATGGCACGTGGACCGTGGATTCAGGCGGCCCACTCAGAGGCTGTGTGGCCTCAAGCAAAATGTCTTTACCTCTCTGAGAATCTGTTTCCTCTTGAGTACATGAGGAGTGATAAAACACAACCATCCTGTACTCTGCAGAAATGTCAAATCTTGCAAGACAAAGGAAGGCTGAGGAACTGCTACAGACTAAAAGGGACTGATGAGACGTGAAAACGAAAGGCAGTGCGTGATCCTAAATCAGGGCAAAAAAGAACATTACGGGGACAGTTGGCAAAGTTAGCATATGGTCTGTAAGTTAGACAACAACATTGTTTCTGTGTTAAATGTCCTGACTTTGACAACCATGCTCGGGGTTATGTCCGAGAACACCCCTGTTGTCAGGATATACATCCTGACGGACTCAGGGGTAGAGCGGCCTGCTCAGAGCAACAACAAAACATCACACACACGTGTACACACACGACGATGGAACAGAAGTGGGCCAGTGTTTGTGGGTGAATCTGGGTGAAGTGTACACAGGAGTTTACTCAACTTTTCTTTAGATTAGAAAGTATTTCCCCAGTAAAAAGTGTTAGGAATGGGTTGTGAGAATAGCACCCCCCCCCCACAAGGGCTGTCAAGAGGCTAAAAAGAGTCGGTGGGTCAGCTGCTGGGCCCCGCGCCTGGCATTCCGAGGGGCCCCGGGGGCCCACCTGCACAATCTCCAGCATCTCCTCGCGGCTGATGTAGCCGTTGCCATCCAGGTCGTACATGCTGAAGGCCCACATGAGCTTCTGCTCCAGGCGGCCACGCGAGGTCACACTCAGCGCAATGATGAACTCCCGGAAGTCGATGGTGCCATCACTGTTGGTGTCGAAGGTGCGGAAGACGTGCTCAGCGAACTTGGAGGCGTCACCGTAGGGGAAGAAGTTGGCGTAGATCTTTTTGAACTCGTCCACGTTGAGGATGCCTGTGGGGCAGTCCTTGAGGAAGCCCTTGTACCACTCCTGCAGCTCCAGCTCTGAGAACTCTGTGTTCTCCCGCAGGTCCTGCAGCATCTCGGGTCGCAGCTTGCTGTTCTGCTTGCCCATGGCCACTGAGCCGATCCCACCTGGGTCCCCAAGAAAGTCAAGGAATGGAGAGGAGGAGTCAGGCCCTCCTGGCCCCTTGACACCACTCCAGGAGGGGCCCCAGACACCAGTGCTCCTGGCCTCTCTTTGGACCCAGTGAGAGAGAAGAGCTGGCCCAAGGTCACACGCCCTGCACCCAGGTATCCTGCCTCTGTGACAGGCTCCACGCCATTTCCCTAGACCTTCACTTCCCCGGGGCACAGGCCTGGGGACAGGCCTCACGTTCCCTAAGGCCCTTCTTGGAGCCAGCCCCTGAGCCTTCACAGGGAGACGTGATTTCACCCTCACAAAGCGAAGCCTGGGGATTAGTCCCATTTTACAGATGAGGAGACAGGATCAAGGAAGGGAGGTGACCTGGTTCAAGTTACACAGCTATGGAGTGACAGGGGTGACTCCCAGAGCTGTCCTGGGAGGTGAAGAAAGGCTTCTGGTGCACCACCCCCTCACTGTCTCACACATGCCTGAGTACCACAAAACACACCTGCAGCCCAGACGCGGGCCTGCTCTCCCCTGCACCTGCGCCTGACAACAGGTGGTGTAAGGCAGGTGTTAGCCTGGGCCCCAGAACCCAACCTGAGGGGTTGAAATCCCAGGTCTGCGTCTTCTCAGCTACATGACCTGGGGTGATTTCCTTAAACTCTCTCTGCCTCATCTGTAAAGTGAGGGTCGTAGTACCTACCTCATTATAGTGGTGGAGTTAAATTAGTGTATAGATAGAAAGCATTTAGAACGATGTCCGCACATATAAGTGCTGCATGAGTATTAAATAAACAGATGCCACAAGACTCCTGCACAACAATACACAAACGGATACACATGGACACATGGGCTACACAGCCCCCCACTGCACACAATGCCGCCCATGCCGTTCACTTGCCAGCCCACGCCCACCACGGGTCACCATGCCTCCACACATGACAACATTCCTTCTGCTGTACAACTCACAGGTACTGACACAGGGTACCACGCGTGCACAACTCCCATGCCCTGTGCATCGGGACACACCAGCCCACACCCCCACATGTCCCACATATGCCATCATGTTCCCATGCTGACACCTCTCACACAACCGTCTGCACGTGGGACCCCCAGGCACCCTTGCCATCTTTCTCTTCCAGTGGGAGCGGAAACCCTTCTCAGACCTATAAGGGACCCATCTTCCAGGGAGACCTGTGGCCAGCCAACCGTCCCCTGACACTTACCTTTTCTCTAGTCCACCCAGAAAGGTCCCCTCAGTGCAGGAGCTTAGAGTGTGGAGGGCTAAGGGGACCGCAATGGAGAGGAGACAGCTGGGCGGCTCTGGGCAAGCATGTGGGAGTGTGTGCAGGCGAATCTTCCCTCAGCTTGGGTCTCTGAAACTGGGCAAGGGGGCTCCTTGTGCGTGCATTTGCACAAAGCTCGGTGCACATGTAGGTGAGGGTGCGCATGTACTCACGGATGCATGTGTGTCTCTGGTTTCTGCACTGCATTCGTCTCCCCGTGTGTTTCGGTGCATATCTGTGCATGTGACTGGGTATGCACCCATTACAATGTGAGGGGGATGTGCCTGTGTAGCCATTTGGGGGACCTGTGTGTGTCCTCAGCAGTATCTCATATGCATGTTTCTGCAAGTTGGTCACCCTCCTTTCTAAATCAGCCCCTTCTGCCCCAAGCTGAGGACCCACAGAACAAATGTGTGGGAGGGGGCTGAGGAAATGCGTGGGGCTGGGGTGGCGGAGTGTGTCCCTCAGTCCCTTCCTCAAGGTCCAAGGAACTGGGTCATCGGGGAGGGGGCAGAGAGATGCGCTGGGCAGGAGAGATCTTCCAGTGCCCCTTCTTCCCTGCACCCTCAGAGTTGCCCCTCCCAGTGGAAGACTTGGAAACGAAGGTGGTAGAAAATTCTGTTGTCTTGCAAAACATCCCCCTCCCAATCCCCCAAATGGCAAGGACCCACTGCTCCACCTCAGAACCCCGCCTCGAGGACCTTCCCTGAACCTCTTCCCAGCTCTCGCCCCAGCTTCTGCCTCAATCCTCTCAGCACTGGAAGAGCGCCAGGCTAGTGGCCCCTCCTGGAGGGGGCGCTCTGAGCGGCCGAAGCGAGACTCCCGCGGGCTGGCCACGCGAAGGTCAGGACCCTGGAGAGCTCCACGCATTTTCACCGGGGAGCCCCCACTCCCTGTGCACCCGGAGGGAGGATTCCTGCGAGGCGCGGGAGCGGCGGGGTTGGGGAGCCCTGGACGTGGCCCCCTACCTCCGGCATGCCCCCTTCCCGCATGCCCCAGCCCCGACCAGCTCGGCCCCCACTCACCCAGCGACGCGGAGACACCGACTGCGCAGGGAAGGCGGCGCTGCTGCAGCGCGCGGCGGCAGAGGCGGCCGGAGGGGCGGGCGGCGGGCGGGGGGCAGGGGGGAGGGATTGCGAAGGAGACGCCCCGCAGCGTTCGCCCCGAGTCCCTCCTCTGGGGGGGGCGGGTCCCGCTTCCTCCCTTTCCCCTCCAGCTCTGCGGGTGGAGGGAGCGATGACTAGGCTCCGCCCCTGCCCCTGCCCGGGAGAAAGAAGGGGATGCCCTCACTTCCCCGCCCCCCTCGCCCGGGAGCACACGCCGCGGAGAGCGGGGAGAGGACCACGGTCCCCAGGGTCTTCAGCACCCGACTCAGGTGGCCTGAGCGGGGTGGCGGGGGTCAGTGCCCAAACACCTCTTTCCGAAGCCGAGGCAACCAACAGCCGGCCGCTTCAACGCCTGCCTCCCCCACCCCTACCTGGGCGCTGAGCTGCACGTCGAATCCGGATCCTGGCGGTGCGCTAATTGCCCTCGCTGCCCCCGCGCCTCAACTCGGAAACATAACCGGGGGCTCTTCGGGGAGAAGGCAGCGCCCACTCCTCCATCTCTGAGGTCCTCTGGGACCAGGCACGCCCCCATCCCACCTCTGCCTTATAGAGAGCAGAGCGCACCCCCATATCCTGACCGCCCTTCAGGCCCTCACTCGCGCCACCCCTCTCGGAATGAATCCTACCTCCCGACATGGATCTCCCCGCACCCCGATCAAGGAAACCCCCCGCCTCCCTCCCGGGTCTCTGCCTGTGTTGGCTGGGGAGCACCTATCTCCAGCCTGGGGGCTTCTGAGCGGCGTCGAGGTCCAGCCTCAGCCACAATCCCCTATCCTGAGCTCGAATTTTGTCCTTGCTCCATCTCTTGGAGGTGGTCTTTATTGCCCCCACTTCGCAGATGAGGAGCCAGGTTCAGGGGGGTGAAATGATCTTTCTGGTGTCCGACAACTAGCGAGTAGAAGGCTTGGACTTCAGTCCACGTGCCGGCAGCCATTCATTCATCGCGCGCACGTCCATCCAGCATGAGCTCGGTGCCCAGCAGGATTCTCGGCAGCGAGGTTACAGGAGCAGGCTGTAAACCTTGGACACGGTATACGAGTCAAATCTATTATAGGGTGTTTGGCAAGTGTTTTTGGAAAAGCTGGGACCCGTCTGCCGAGGCGGGGATGGTGGCAGGGCTCGGGGCCATGCCGACGACTTCGGGTTCCTTCCAGGCGAGATGGGAAGCTCGGGGGACTTTGAGCAGAGTGAAGGAGTCTGACTTCCAGGTCACGCTTACTCAGGCATTCTGTCAAGAGCAAACTTTGAAGATTAGGGACCAGGATGGGAACCAGGGGACCAACTTAGGGTGAGACGTGACCGGGGTAGCGTAGTCTGGTCTGGTTTCCGGAGGTCCTTGAAGGTGGGCCGACTCCATTTGTCCTCTGACTGGAGAACTCCTCCCGATTCCGATTCCGTGGCAGCAGCTGGGACCCTCCTGGCTCCCGGGGGCTCAGACTCGAGCTGCACCCCCAGGTTCCCAGACCAAGCAGCTTAGGTGGTTCAAGTGCCAGGCCTGAAGCCCCTCTTGTTTGAGGACAAGTAGGGAGGGGAGGTCTCAGCTGCAGGAGCTGGGGGGGCCAGGCTGTGGAGGACTGGGAAGGCAGCTGGGCCCTCCAGGACACCCGTTCCGATGTGCGCCTTGGCGCTGGTGTTGGGACCCCCGCTGGAGGCGTGAGAGACGCCAGACATGCGTGGGTGGTTCCCAGCTGCCTCCTGCGCCAGGACCTGGGGGTGGGAAGAGACTTGCTGCTCTGCCTGCACCTCAGGCCCTTTGAGTGAGGAGCTCTCCCGCCTCTCCCCAGCAAGCCGGGAGGACCTAGTGTGCTCGGGCAGGGAGCGGGGCCTGCCCTGCAGTCATGGCTTCAAGCCCTCCTCCTCCTCCCCCTTCCTCTGCCACCCACCGGAAGCCAGAATCCTCCCGGTCTATTCGAGGTCCTCTTCCCCATCTTGTGGGTCTCAGTTTACCCTCCCATGGGCTGCTCAGCCCCTCCCTCTGCTTCCCCCACTTTGCCACCCCAGCTTCATCGCCTCCAGGCTGACTCCTCCGCTCAGCCTGGCAGGAGGGCACTTCGCCTAGCCCCAGGGGTTTCTTCTCTGTGAGGGGGGCTCTGATGCCCGGCCCCCAGGACCCCAGGTCTTCATCCTGCCTCTTCTCCCCAGACAGGGGCTTCCGAAGGCAGAACCATGGCTTCTCCTCAGCCTGGGTACCTCGCCTCCCTTTGACTCTCCCTGCACCTCAAGTGAGTAGGTGGATCTGGGGGTAGAGTCTGGGCCCTGGTAGGTTCTGCTGGGTGCTTCCCATCAGCCACCTCTCCCCTCCCAGGAGCCTAAGAAGCTCTGAGAGACCCCTGTGAGCAAAAGGGGAAGGTTCGGGGTTCCCCACACTGCACGTCAAGGTTCTCGGCTCAAGACCTTGTGCCTTGAGATTCAGCTCAGAAAGGGGGTGGGCAGGGGCAGTTGTCAGGAGGCCTGGCCCCTCGCTTCTACATGATTTGCAGCAAGTGTCTCCCCCTCTCTGAGCGGAAGGTGTAGGCAGGCGAGTTGGGTGCCTTGGCATTTTCCGAGATCAGAGCAGGGACAGGACAGACCTCATTCACTGCCTCAATGTCTCCCTCGGGCCTGAAATTCTGGACAGGAGCGTACACAGATGAGGCCCCAGTGGCCTTGGGACCCTGCCCATGTGCCTCCCATGAAGGTCTTTTGCATGGGTGGGGGTGTCCTTGCTGATGAGACTCAGCCCCTCCCACCCCAGACTGAGGCATCTAGAAGGGAGAAAAGGCCTGCCTTAGGGGAGATGCAGAGGGGGGCTGGGAAAAGAACCGAGCAGTGGGCAGGGGCGGTGGGAGACAGAAGAGAGGCCAAGTCCCAGGGGAGGGGATGTCTCCAACACCCCTCTCTTTCACGAGTGAAAGAGGAACAGAGCAGCGGGCAGGATGCCAGAGAGAAGCAGTGGGGCCTGAGGGGAGAGGGGACCGCATGGCTCCTGAGCACCTACTGGGCACAGAGCGCTTTGCATGTGTCATCTCATTTTATGGCACTAATCCTGAGGAGTCAATACTATTATTGCCATTTTACAGATGTGGAGACTGAGGCTTCAGAGAAGTGGAGTCACCTGCCCGAGGTAACACAGCAAGAAGTAACAGCGTCAGCATTTGAACCCAGTTCTGTCTGACTCAGGAGCCCTTGCCCCTGCCTAGAAGCCTCTCAGGGAGGTAGGTGGAGGTAGCCCCTCCCCAACCCCTCAGAGGCCCAGCCCCCACCCTCCCCTTTTTGGTCCCAAATGATTTGGAAAATCCTGATGGGAGCAGATGGTGGGGACAGATGGAGGGAAAAGCATCTCGGGGCTGAATTACACAAACAAACACTGATAAAGTGATTAAAACCTCAGGCCACCTTTCTCCAAAGGGCCCTGCCTACTCCAGCCTGGAGCACAGTAGACCCTGAGGTGGAGGCCTGGGGGTCCCCAAATGCCCAACACCTTAGCCCAACGGATCCCAGCTTTCTGCCTGCCCCCCTCACTGCCGGGGACCACCCCCGGACCAGAGCCCAGGGTGGCAGAGCTGCCAGGAGCACAGCCTGGGCCTGGCTGTTCCCGAGGAAGTGGGGCCAGGAGGAACCGAGTGAGGCAGCTGCTGGGGGTGTGAGAAAGTCCTGCAAGCCGGGACTGCGGAACTGGAGTCAGGGGCGGGAGGGGTGTCCTGGTGGGGCTGGGGTCCCTGAGTAAACTTACTTTATAGATGGGGTTCAGAGAGCTGCCATGCCCACCCAGGTCACTTAGCAGCCTTGTAGCTCCCACAGAGCCAGGCAAACCCTGACCCACCCCCAGGGGACAGGGGCAAGGTCCTGGAAGCTTCAGTTGGTTCCTGTATCTATAAAATTGAAAGGATAATAATATAATAATAGTGCCCCCACCCAAGGGTCATCATGAGGATTGAGAGGAAACCTGTGAAGTTCGGGCCCTAGGCCTGCACAGTCCGCGCCCAATAAATGTGGATTCCAAGCAGATAATAGGGAATGCTTAGTGTCAGGGGATCGGGAAGATGGTTGGAGATGGTCCCTCTACAGAGAAGAAGTTTGGGCTTGCAGAGCCCCGGGGCTGCCAGGCTCTGCAGCAGAGAGACGCCTGCGATGCCCGCCAACAACAGCACTGATCCCCAAGAAGGTGGCTGATCCCTCGGCCAAGCCAAGAACCTGAGAGAGAGGAAGGGGCTGCATCTTTGCTGGTTCCCTTGACATGAGAGCGCAGACCTCAAAGGACAACAGACCCAATGAAGATCCCGGGAAGGCCCCTTCCCAGCTTGGCAAACGCTGGCAGAAACACCCCCCTGACCCTCCGGCTCCTTCTCAACAAAACCTGCATTTCCAGCTGCCTCCTGGACTTGCTCTCAGAAGCCCACAAACACCTTGCACCCAAGCCAGCTGGTATTAAACTCATCACCTTCCATCCTAACCTGCCCAGTGCCTGGGGCCCTCTGCATCCATTAAAGGAGCCCGAGGCTCCGCCCCATCTGGGACCCCTCAGCTCCACACCTGCTGCTTTCCCAGGTCAGCCCTTCTTACCAGAGGATGTCTCTCGGGCCGGCCCTGTCCTCGCCCCAGTGCCTCCCCTGCCCCTCTGCCTTGTCAGATGGCCTGTATTATCACTCTGGCCCTTTCACGGCTCTCCCCACCTTCAGTTTCTCTGAATCAAGTCCCCTTCCTCTCTGCTTAACAGCCTTCCATGGCTCCCCATGGCTGACCAGAGTGAGCAGACAGGCAACCCTCTCTGTGTGTGACATGCCCTAACCCTCACCTCCCACCTTGGTCTTACCTGCCTTTAAGTTCCCCACTGGTCCAGCACCTCCTGGACCAGACGGCCCGGACCTTCCCTACACCGAAAGAAGGGATCTGGAGTCAAGTCTGGGGAAAGGGGCTTCCCAACCTCCAGATGCCTGCATGTGGGCTTCAAACTGGTGAGGGGCAGTGAAGCAGCACAGGCAGCTGGGGTCATGTCCCATCAACCCTTGCTGCACCAGTAGTCCCTCTCAGCCTCTGCTGGTGAAAGAACTCTTGGCTGGAAGGGTCTCGGGCTCCTCCAGAGAAGGACAGTGACTTGCTTGAGGTCCCCCAGCCAGGATCCCCCATCTGCACACTCCCCAAATCAGAAGTGACCCCTTCAGCCCTAGCTGGCGTAGCTCAGTGGATTGAGTGTGGGTTTCGAACCAAAGGGTCACAGGTTCGATTCCCAGTCAGGGCACATGTCTGGGTTGCAGGCCAGTCCCCTAGTAGGGGCCACATGAGAGGCAACCACACACTGATGTTTCTCTCCCTCTCTTTCTCTCTCCCTTCCCCTCTCTAAAATAAATAAATAAAATCTTAAAAAAAAAAAAAAAGAAGTGACCCCTTCACAGCTCTTCTGACAGATAAGCATTTGGGTCCTTTTTCGCATCCCCTGTGCTGGGCAGTTTGCTCCTGCCACTCCCCCTGGTCTGTCTCTGACCCTTTGAAAGTTGCTCCCTGGTCCACAGCAGATGGAAGTGGGACCTTTGTCCCTGGGCAGGAGGCTGCATGTTCACTTGTAACCTCATACACAGTTCTGTCCGATGGGTCACAGCCTGCACATGGGACATCTGAGACTTGAGTCAAAATCTGGAAGCCTCTGGCAGCCCAGCTCTGCCCTGAGGGTTTGCCCATGGCCCTAGGGTGACTCTCCTCCCAAACCAGAAAAGTGGTTGGAATCCCCAGGCCCCTCCATGCTCATGTGGTGCAGGGCTGGGCCGGGGGGCTGCGGGCAGCAGGCCGGACCCACTAACTGCCATCTGCATCCCCCCAGAGCTTCAGTTCTTCTGTGAAATGCCTCCTTCCCAGCACCACTGTGAGGAGCCCTGGAAGACTCCGTGGAGGGCAGTGCACACGGAGGAGGCTGCTCTGTGACCCTCTAGGGCCCAAGGAGGCACTCATACAGCCTTGAGGACAGGTGCCCCCAGGCAGAGCAAAGGTAACAACCCAGCTCAAGGCTTCTGCTGGCATCTGCTATTATTCCCATTTTACAGAAGGGGAAACTGAGACAAAGAGAGATCAAGTGCCCTGCCTGAGACTGCATGGGGTTAGAGCCAGATCCAAGATGCGACCCAGCTCTGTTTCTCAAGCCCTTTCCAGGGGGCCAGGTTGCCCTGAAGACGGGAAGTTTGCCTCGAAGATGGGAAGGCTTCCCTGAGAGTTTAGAGGGACCCGGAGTCCCAGAACCCAACCCCTGGAGGCTGAGGTTGCCGTACCCCAGGGGCCTCATGCTCCGGATCTGTCTCCCTTGCTGGGAAGACTGGGTCAGCTTCTCATTTCTGGAACCTTAGGTTCTCCCTGAGGCTGGGGATTGCCTCTTTGTTTCCATAGTAACAGTGAACAGAGGGGCCTCTGGAATCAGTGCAGAAATACTGCACAGAGACCTGCAAGCATGCATGTGCCCTGGGAATCCCTGGATGGGCAAGGGGCAGCCTTGGGTACGTGCACACATGCACACGCACACTCACGCACACCTTTGCACATGTGCGCACGCCCAGTGCACGTGTGTGCACTCATGCCCCCTGTGAGCGTGTGTGACAAAGCCGAGATTTGAGACCAGGACTGTTTGGCTCCCGCCCTGTCCACCAGATCCCTCAGTGCCAGACCCACAGATGCAGAAGGGGAGGCCCCGCACAGGGGGACCGGGGCTGAGGCCTCCCGACTGGAATGCATAGGATCCCAGACGGATGTGTGACCAGGTCCTCGGATTCCCTCTCCGGCCCCCTACCATTCCTGAGACTGACAAGTGCAGGGAGCTCCAGAAGACAGCAGGGGACTTTCCTTCCATTTATTTTTTCCCAGTTAGCAGGAGAGGAATTTTGAATAGCAAGAACAAGACCCACTGGGAATTTCCTACTGGTGAAGTCATCTGGGTTCACTTGTGAGCTCCCTGCCCTTCTTGTAAAAGCAGGAACCCAGCTGCCAGGGGCCTGGCTCTCTGACCTTGTTGGCCTCTCAGGCAGACCCTGGGGAAACAAGGGGACTGAAGGCAGAAGCTAGGCCAGCGGTTGCCCTGAGCCAGGAGTATGTCTTCCAGGGGGCAGCTTTCAGCAAGAGGACCATCTGACAGTGAAAATATGCTGCTGAGAGGTAGTGAACTTCCTGTCCTTGGAGGCATCCCAGGTGAATAGGCCCTGGATGCTTCCAGGTTAGAAAACTCAAAATAAACAATGACGGAGTCCTGCATCATTATCATCGTCACTGCTGTCATCATAGCTACCACTGATTGGACACCCTTTGTGTCAGGCACTTTAAGATATATTACAACTGCCACCACTGCTATTAAAAATAGCAGCTCCGGCCCTGGCCAGGTGGTTCATTTAGTTGGAGCATTGTCCCTTATGCCATACGGTGGAGGTTTTGTCCATGGTGGGAGCATGTAGCTAGGTTGGGGGTCCAGTCCCCAGCTGAGATGCACGCAGCACGCAGCCAATCCATGTTTCTCTCTCACACTGATGTTTCTCTCTCTCCCTTCCTCTCTCTCTAAAGTCAGTACACATATCCTCGGGTGAGGGCTAAAAAACAATAGCAGCTCCTGTGTATGTATTCAGCCCCCTATGTGGTTGATCTTCATTTTCTCCTCACAGAACTATTGAGCACGAGCCCATTTACAGATGAGGGAACTGCGGCTCTGAGAGGTTCAGTGACTTGTGCTCAGTGCAGCAGCAGCAAAATTCAGGCTCTGCCTGGCTGCTGAGTCTGTGGTCTGCCCACCTGTGGACCGGCCAAGGGAGCAAAGCAGGAGGCTGGGCGGCCTCTCCCAGCCAGGTGGTCTGTCCCTGGAGCCTTCCCTGTTCTGGGCTACAGCGGCTTCACGACGACCAAGGTGGGCGCCCTCTGCTGGCTGTGTCCTGGCTCTGCAGAGCCCCGTTCCTTTGGAGTAGGGGAAATCCTCCTGTACCTGGGATGTGGGAGGTGCGCGGGCGCTGGAGCCCTGGAGCCTTGGACCCTGCCTTCAGATGGTGATACCTGAGGCCACCCAGCCACTCAGGGGCTGAGCTGAGGCTTGAGCCTAATGGCTGACCGATTCCCAGGCTCTTGGCCTTCCACCCCTCCCTGGTGAGGAAGAGAGGTTACTTCAGTTGCCTTCCCTTGCTGCTGCACGCCTCTCCAGTTTTGGAGGCTGTGGTTTGTAGCTGAGAATCTGTCTCTGTCTCCAAAGGCAAACCTGGGGTCCAGGGCTTGAGGCAATTTGAGACACGGAACTGCCATCGACAGGCTGAGTGACGTTGGGAGAGATTGTCAGCCTTTCTGAGCACTGTCAGATGGGAGTCAGTTCCTGCCAGACTCTGAGGAGGTCCCCTTCTCTCTCCACCCCCTTTCTTCCTCTCTTCTTCCTCTTCTCCAGCCCCCAGCAGCACTCCCACCCCTCTGTGGTATGGGTGTTACTATTAGCTTCATTTTCAACAGGCGGCACCTGAGGCTCAGAGAGGTAGAGTAACTGGCCAGAGAAACCCAGCCAGGTGTTTCTGGCTTAGAGGCCAGACTTTGGAGAACTGACCCCTGCCCTGTTCACGCTCCACCTCCTCTCTCCTCACTCCCCACATCCATCCCTCAGCTCCTCTCACAGAAAGTGTCCCAAAGCCTCTATTGACTCCTCTCCCTGTCCTTTGCCACCACCCAGGCCAAGATCCATCCTTTCTAGCCAAGCGGCTGTAGCAGCCCCTTCACCTTGTCATGGGTCACCTGGCCCAGTTTTCTGCCGTCCCGTCTACACACTGCAGCAGTCACTGTGAACCTTTTATTTTATGTAAATCAGATCACACCACATCTCTTTTTAAGGCTCCCTATTGCAAGTGGAATTAACCTAAACTTTTTCACAGCCCTCCCTGCCCCAGACCCGGTGCCCTTATTTCCTCCTTCTTGCTCATGCAGCCCCAGTCTCACTGGCTTCAAGTTTTCTTAACATACCAAGCTGGCCCCCGCCCCAGGGCCTTTGCACTTGTGGTTCCTGTGGCTGGAGCACCTTTCCTGTGATGTGTGTTACACCTGCCTCCTTTTCCTTCCTGTCTTAGCTCATCTGTCGCCTCTTCAGGCCACACTACCTAACATTACCCCATCCATTCTCCACCACATTACCCCATTTTTTCATAGCCCCTGTGAGTCCCTGAAGATATTGTATTTAGTTAGTAGCTCACTTGTTTATTGCCTGTCTCTCCCACTGGAAATCCATAGGGGTGGGCAGCCTTGGTTCACAGCTGTGGCCCCAGGACCTAGCATAGCGCCTGACACTTCATAGGTGCTCCATAAGTATTTGTTAAATGAGGAAAGCCCTTCCTAGCCTTGACTTCCTTTGCAAGCTTGAAACAGTCTTTCAAATCAGTCCTATTTTCCCACTGTCATTGTCACAGCCCAGAGCCTGTCATAATCCCTCCCACCCTCCCACCCACCCTACTCTGTTCCCCTTCCACATAAACACAGCTCTTCCAGGCCTTGGGACCAAATATTCTTCCCCCCCTCTGTCCTTTTCCCCTCATTTGACTAATCCTCACCTGCCTGTCAATAGTAATTTAGCTCAAGCATCACCTCCTCCCAGCAGCCCTCCATGCTTTTCCTTTCAAGTTAATGCTTACTTCTGGCCCCTGTAGATTATTGGTGCCTCCTGGCCCAGAGGGTAGTCCGCTCTCTGTATTTTTAGAATGCATTTCTCTTTCTTTACCATGGGAGCCTCTCAAGGGCAAGGACCAATCTGGCTCATCACCAGTCTGCCTCAGCACTTAGCACCAAGCCGGCCTGGCACAGGTACTCAGGAAACGTGGAGCTGGGCTGGTCTCATCACTGCTGTGATGGGGTGTTGGGGATTAGACAGGTCAAACCAGTGTCTCCCAGCCATGTGACTTCCTCTCTTTGAGCCTCATTTTCCTCATCTGTAAAATGGATGTAACAATCCCGACTTCTCGGAGTTGAGAGCGTTCAAAAGAAGTTTCTCTCATGTATGTAATGTGCTGGCACATGGATGGGGTTGGGGGAGTGGTGGGTCCCTTCCCAGGTGTGGTCTGGACCCTAAGCTTAGCAATTGTCTCTTTGAGCTACAAGCCCCCTCAAGCCCTCCAGAGAAGGAAACTGTATGTCTTCTAGAATGTATGTCTTTCCTGGCCTGGGGCCTCTGCCTTGAGACACCCTCAGAGGTGAAGGAAGGAGGAAAGCAGACTGGATCAAACCCTAACCTTGGAGCCCCATACCCGAACTTGGCTCTATAATTCCCTGGCTGTGTAACTCAGAGCAAGTCCCCACACATCTGGGAGCCTCAGCTGCCTCATCTGGAATGGGAGCTAATTAACACACAGCCTAGGACTCAACATTACATGGACAAACAGGCAAGTCGTTAGTGGGGGCTTGATGATTATATCCCCAAAGCAATGTCCTGCCCTTCTCCTGATTCTTCATATGGTTTTGGGTGTGTGCATCTAGGGGCCTTCTACATAGGGCCACGGCCATTCTAGGCAGCAGAGAGGAGCCTTCCCATGATTACCTGGGATCTGGCTGCGGTACCTGGGTTAGGTGCTAGGACTCTAGGAAGCTCTAGATGCCAGGGGCATCCAAATGCTCCTGACCTCACCAGGTGCCAATGTGTAAGTGGCCAGCCAGCCCCCTAGGAGAGGTCCGGAGAGCCCTCCAAATGGACCCACATCAGGGCGGCTTGGGAGGGCAGAGGCCCACCCACCAACCCCCGCTCGGATCCTCATTCATGCACTGATTCATCCTTCCACTGCTGTATTTCCAGAATAGGTGTTAAATAAATGTGCACGGAGAGAACGAAATTGTTCCATGCATTCAACAAACACTTGTGAGCACCTGCAGCTCTTAGCTCTGCGTTAAGAGATATGCATGGAGTGAATGGCCTTGAGGACTCCTTCCCAAGACCAGCCAGAGTGCCTCTTGATCTCCCCAGTTCTTCTCACTCCCACCCCAACTTTCGAGGGTTGCCACACTCTGAGCGTCAGGACTTTTCCCAGCATCAAGGTCATGCCCAAGTGCCCCGTATATCATGGGGTCTGGGAAGGTTGTGCCCCCACATCCTCCCCATCTTTCCTGTGCCAACTTCAGCAACCCTTCCCCATCCCTCTCGAACTCTCAGACACAGCCATCTCCCCCTCCCAATGCCCTACATCTACCTGGGGTTATACCGAGAGCGACCAGCAGGTGGTGCTGAGGCTCCTTTTTCCCCAGCGCTGGACCGGACTCCAGACCCCACTAGGACCCTGTCCCTCCTTCCTTTCCTCCCTAGCAGGAACAGGAGTGGGCTCTGTGCCCTCTAGATGACCCCTCTCTTTCCTGTTGGCTTCTGAAAGAAGACCTAAGAAAACGCCAGTTGCTCCTGCAGGCCCTGGGTTGTCCTTTCCTGCCTGGTGGGTGAGGGGTTCCCTAGGGGCCAAGCTGCAGCTGGCGGGGCGGGGCCGGGCAGGGTGGGGCAGAAAGCAGCTGCCCGAGAGAGAAAGGAGAAAGAGAGAGAGGAAAAAAAGAAAGAAAGAAAGAAAGAAAGAAAGAAAAAGAGGAAGAAGAGATAAAGGACAGAGAGAGGCGCTCTGGTTCCCAGTCTCCCATCCCAAATAGGCGGACCAAGGGACTGTCCTCTGGATCAAGGCCACAACTGAGACTCACTCCAGGACAAGGTATGTGGCTGAGGAAGCAGATGGGGCTGGAGGAGTGTCAGCCTAACCAGCAGAGCAGGCCTGGGGGTACTGAGGGGCTAGCCAACGAAATTTCGCTGCTCAGCAAGACCCCCTGAGCCCCCTCTCTTCTCACCCCTCCCAAGGTGATCAAGTAGAAACTCGGGATGCAGCAGTGAGTCCTGGGGGCGAGCATCACAAGATGAGGGCTTTGTTGTTGCTCTTGACTCATGGTGTGAATTTGCACCAAGCTCTTTCCATCTCTGGACCCCCGTTTCTTACTCTAAAAGGGGGAGTGGGGAGATCTTGAAGATGGTTCTGTGGGGTAACTTTGCAAGGGGTCCCCTCACAAAGGATTAGCCCTCCCAGGGGCCTCTGGAAGACCAGGAGGCCTTTAAGATCCAAAGGAATGCCTTTCTAATGGTGGAATTTCAGACCGTGGGGAGAGGGGCTTATTGGGAGAGATGGGCGGCCCCTCCATGCTGCGGTCCCTGGGTCTTGGTCTATCCCTCTCTCCTCAACCTGTTTCTCAGGGGCTCGGGGTGGAGAGTGTGGCAGGGTGGGCGAAGGGAGTGTCCCTAGCTGTCCAGTGTTCAGAGATCCTCCTTTGGGTGAGGATGTGGCAGGTGTGGGGCGAAGACATTTTTCTTGCACTCCAAGATCTGAAAAGAAGGGGATTGGGTAGAATGGGGTGTGGGACTGTGGTAGGGACAGTGGTAGGCATATGGATGTCCCAAGGTAATGAGGGAGGGGTCATCCAAGCCCTGTTATTAACAGTGGCTGCTTGCCCTGGCTCCAAAGTCCCTGCTCTTTAGAGTCATTAGCTCCTTCACTGCTCATAGCAAACAACCCTGCCGGTATGGGAGGGGTGGGGGCCCTGGAGCCGCTTCTCCCTCACCCTGCTCTTGGGAAAAGATTGTTCCAGATTGCTCTCTGGGTGGGAAGGAGCTGGCACAGTATTCTAGGGTCTCAGGGATCCCAGGGTGACCGAGCTCACTTTAGGTGGGTGGCAGTCATGTGGAGCACAGGTTTGGAAATCAGATCAGCCTGTGTTCAAATCCTGGCTCTGCCGTGGGTTCTTAGACAAGTCAAGTAACCTCTGCAAGCCGCAGTCTCCTGTGCAAGATTCGAACAGCAGAGCAAGGCCTTATCGGTGAGAAGTCAGTGACATAATGCAAGTAAAGCCCTTCGCACAGTATCTGCCACCGAGTAGATGCTCATTGTTACTCTCCTTATGGAGATAGAGAGGGAGGCCCCCAAAGGGGAAGGACTGGCCAGAGGTCACAGAGCCAGAGGTCACAGAGCTAGGCCCTCCAGTGAGCCAGAGCCCCTACTGTGTGCACCCAGCACCTACCCTGCACTCTACAGTCACCCCATCCCTACTGTGATTACTCCCCCAGCTCACTCCTGCCCCAACCTGCAAGGCCTCTTGTCTGGGGTAGAGTGAGGGGTGAGGACCCCCAAAGCCAAAAGATGGAAAAGGCAGAGAGAAGCATCTCCGTAGCACTTGCTCTCCTTCTCCCTTGGTAAAGAGCAGAGATGGGGTCTGGGTCCGGGCTCTGTGCGGGGAGAGGGGCAGCGAGGTTGGGGCTGAGCACGATGGGGCGCGGAGAACCCCGTTTGCGCTCCTGCACCGGCGAGAGGGTGGGAGCGGCCAGTTGTCGAGTCCCGCGGACCCAGCGGCGGGCCGAGCGGGGAGCGGGGTGGGTGGGGGCACCCTCGGCCCTCCGCCCTCACTCCGCCCCGCGTCTCTCCCCGCAGCCGGGGCGCCCCGCCCCCCAGGCGCCCGACGTGGACACGGCCGCCGCCGCCGCTGCCACCGCCGCCGCCGCGCGGGAGTCGCTGTCCGCGGAGCCGACATGCAAGCGGCGCGGGGCGGCGCGGGGCGGCCGGGCCGCGGGCCGGAGCGGGAGCGCCAGCAGCCGCCGGGCACCGGAGCCGCGTCCCCCTGCGCCGCCCCGGGCCGGCTGGCCGGAGCCGCCGCCATGCACCCCGGGCCGCCCCGCGCCGCACTCCGCCTGTGGCTGGGCTGCGTCTGCCTCGCGCTCGTGCAGGCGGGTAAGGGGGCCCGGGCTGGGGCTCGGCGCGGGCCGGGCGGCGGGAGCCTCCAGTTCCTTCTCCCCGCTCCCTGGGAACCCGTCTCTACCCCCTCACTGCTCCCTAACGCCACCCTCAGCCTCTTCCCTGCCATCTTAACCCCCAGTCCCATCCTCCAGCCCCTCCCATCCTTTCCAGCCACCTCAGCCCTGGGGCATGAGTCTTGGGATCCTCAGTCCCCTCATTCCATTGCCCTGAGCCTAGGCCTTTGCCTCAGTTGCCCTGACTCCCTTTCTCTGGCCCCGGGAGCATCTGAGGACACCAGTCCCCCCACCGTGGGCCTCCCTCCCTGTCCCCAAAGGCTGCAGTCCAACTCTGCAGGTCAGAGAGGAACGGGGTCCCAGTGGGGTCCCAGTGTGCATGAGCTTGTGTGTGAGGACGTGTGTGAGGACTGGCACTGGTGGCCCCTTAGCCTGGTGCATCAGCGTCTGGCCTGTCCCGTCCCGTGAGGCCTGGCCTCATCCTCGCCCAGCCTCCCCGAGGCCCTGTCCCTGTCCCTTCTGGCTGCCGTTTCCTACTTCATGCCTCCCTCTGTCCATCTCTGCATGGCCCAGCACTGTCTCTCTCGCTGCTTGCATCTGTGTGTCTGTCTCTGATACCCCGCTTGACTGTTCTCTGGTCTGTGTATGCCGCCACCTGTCTGTGTCCCTCTGGCTCCGGGTCCACGTCTGGCTTTGTCTCCTCTTGGATCTCGGATCCACTCATCTGTGGGGTGAGGGTGCGGCTCAGGCCCAGGTCTCCCCCCCGTCAGCTTCTGGCCCTTGTGACATACAGAGGCTGTGTGACTCCACTGACCTTCTCCTAGAAGGTTCTTCCTTCCCCAACCCCCACTGCCCCACCGCTTCCTCCTGCTCCCTGCTCAGCTGACCCCCTTCCATCCTCTGCCCACATCCAGAAGGCCCTACCTACCCTGTACTCTGGATTCCTGCTCTGAGTGACCCGGTCCCCCCACCAGCCCCCACCTGCCCCTCAAGCTCACAGAGGCCCTCCCACTTCACTCTGCCTGGATCACCGCAGGTCCGGGGGGCCCTCTCTTGATCCTCGCTCCCATCCCAGGGTTCACCCCAGCCTGCTGCTGCTCTGGCCGTGCGCCTCACCCCTTTCCTCAAGGTCACTCACTCAACAGTGCAGAGCTATGGAAAAGAGCCCTGGATTGGGGCTCCCTTGACTGCTTTCCATCAGACTAACCTTCAGCTCCTGCAGCCCTGGCTACCTGTGTCTCCCCCTAGCCAGTTCCCCCACCTCTTAACGCCCTTCCATTAGAGCTAGCCGTGGCCCAGGCCCCTCACTTTCAGCTTGGACCCCTAGCAGGGCCAGTTGTGGCCATCTGAGGCTCCCACCCTGAACACAAGGAGCCTGGGGCCTCTCCGGCCTGGCCCTGCCACCCACCAAGGGACTGAGGCCCATGTGCCACGGCCATGGAGGCCTTGGTTCCTTCTTCCCCCGCCGTTGCATGGCCTGCCCCAGGTTTCCACTCCTGAGTCAGGGGGCCTGGGTCTCACAGCAGTGGGTGCTCAGGCTCAGGTGCCTTCCTGCCCCCAGACAGCCCCTCTGCCCCAGTGAATGTCACTGTCAGGCACCTCAAGGCCAACTCTGCGGTGGTGAGCTGGGATGTCCTGGAGGATGAAGTCGTCATTGGATTTGCCATCTCTCAGCAGGTAACCCTCAGGGAGGGAAGAGCACATCGAGACAGCAGTGGTCGATGGGGCAGGAGGGAGGAAGAGGACTGAGGAGCGAGGCAGACAGGCAGAGAGTCAGAGAGTCGCACATGAGGCTTGAAAGGGGGGCCCCAGAGGGGCTCCGTCAGTGAGGGAGCGCTCCGGAGCCTTTGTTTGGAGCCTGAGAATTAAGAGTGTGGTGTTGATCTTAAACAGACCTCGTGAAACGTGTGGCTTTGGGCAGCTCCCCTGCCCTCCCTGACCTATGTCCCCATCTGTAAACTGGCGACGGTGGTATCTGCAGAGATGAGGGAATCCAGAAGTCAGGTCATGTGTGCAGAGGGCTTAGCATGGTAGCCAGGCGAACCCGTTATCACCACCAGAGAGGTGCAGAGTGAGGCGGTGACTGGGCCCTGAAACGGGGGGCCGGCTCTTGCCTTGGCAGAAGAAGGACGTGAGGATGCTGCGCTTCATCCAGGAGGTGAACACCACCACCCGCTCGTGCGCCCTCTGGGACCTGGAGGAGGACACGGAGTACATCGTGCACGTGCAAGCCATCTCCATTCAGGGCCAGAGTCCAGCTAGCGAGCCAGTGCTGTTCAAGACCCCGCGCGAGGCGGAGAAGATGACCTCCAAGAACAAAGGCAGGCCCCTTCACCGTTAGGAGGGGGAAGGGCCGGGAAGGGCTGGTCAGGGCCATAACAGTAGGAGGTTGGGTACATAAACACTTAATTCTGGACTGTCTTATTGCTGCAACCCCAAGTAACCATCTGCACATTCTAGAACTTTTTTTTAAGATTTACTTATTTACTTTTAGAGAGGAAGGGAGAGAGAAAGAGAGGGAGAGAAACATTGATGTGTGAGACATACCTTGATCAGTTGCCTCTTGCACACCCCCTACTGGGGACCTGGCCTGCAACCCAGGCATGTGCCCTCACTGGGAATCGAACCGGTGACCTTTTGGTTCGCAGGTCAGCGCTCAGTCCGCTGAGCCACACTAGCCAAGGCTCCGACTTCCTTTTGATGGATGCGTGGACACCTATAGAAACAAGCACTCAGTATCTTGGGCTCGGCCGCAGAGGAATGGCTGGCGGAGGAAAGGAGCCCAGCCCTGTTGTCTCTCTCCCCGCAGATGAGGTGACCATGAAGGAGATGGGGAGGAGCCAGCAGCTGCAGACGGGCGAGGTGCTGATCATCGTCGTGGTCCTGTTCATGTGGGCTGGTGAGTCTGGCCTTCTCCACTCAACCTCTGGGCAGGGGAGGACCCTCGCCAGACCCCTTCTGTCATAAAAACAAAGGGCACGGGGCTTGGAGAGCGCTAAGAGGTCAGAAGTTCCTAAGCCCTGCCTGGGACAGCTCTGGGCCCCAGATCTGAGCCCTTCTCTAACTCAGCCCTCACCAGGCAAACAGCAGACAGAGAACTGCCTTATGGTGACACAGGCACAGCCCCTCTGCCCTCTGGCCACAGCACCGCGGGTTCCTGGGCCTCCAGGCGCTAGAGGCCTGTGCAGCTCAGGCTTGGGACACGCTCTGACCTTCTCATCCTTTTGCACCGGCTCTGAAACCGCCTCCATGAAACCTCCCCAGTCCGTGCGCCAGCATGTCACGCCTGCCTCCGTGCCTCCGCAGCGCGCTGTTCACCCCTCCTCCTGTTTTCAGTCCCCACCCAAGGACATGTTCACTGATTTTAGAGAAAGAGGAAGGGAGAGAGAGGGAAACATCAATGTGAAAAACATCGATGTCAGAGAGAAACATCGATCGGTTGCCTCCCATATGCACCCTGACTAGAGATCAAACCCACAACCTTTTGGTGTACAGGACAATGCTCCAACCAAGTGAGCCACCCGGCCAGGGTTGTTTGCCCCTCTCTTCCACCCATCTTAGATAAATTAGTTGGACTTACAGCTCTTTTCCCATTTATCTGTGAGCTCCCTGAGGATAAAGATCAAGTTTCATTTTTGGACTCAGCCAGCGTCGTCTGAACAGCCGCCCATTCCGTATCGTGCTGCACTCCAGACAGTGCGTTCCAGGTAGTGCTGCAGCCGTGACGACGGAGAGGGAGCCTCGTGTTCCCAAGAGGCTCAGTCTGGGCGCAGCCGGGCCCACACTTCCCTGAAATTCGATGGGATGAGTGCTGAATAGTACCATGTACGGGGGCAGAGGAGAGGGAATCAAAACAGGAAGGGTACGAAGAGCGGTAACCTGGAGTTTGAGCATCGCAGGGTGAATAGGAGTTCAGCAGGCAGCCAGAAAGAGGAAGGAAGGGTGTTCTGGGCACCGTGTGTTCAGGAAGCAAATTAAGTTCACTCTGGCTCAGTGCAGGTGGGACCCAAGGAGAAAGGGGGAAAGTTGGGGAGTCAAGGATGGTGAGGCCGTGCAGTGGACTGGAGTCTGTTCCGAGGGACCTCACTGCCGCGCCGAAGCTGTGTTAGCATGGCGGGTGGGAGGGCCGGCTCTCTCAGGTAGAAGAATTTGGAAAACTTCCACAGGCACATAGAAAAACAGGCACTTGGGAAAAAGCAGGAAAAAACAAAGGTTTGTACAAAAGAGGAGGTTTGCTTATGGTGCATTATTAGACTTGGCACAGATAGCATTATATCATCACAACAATATAAACATAGTGAATTAACCCACAGTTGTCATGTAATTCTGTTAGGATGATGGGGAAGGAAGCAGGGGGAGTTGTGAGGCTTTATAAACATTTAGCAGGGTGCGGGCGCTGGGGCGCGCATCCCAGCTCCACCCCGAGCGACCTCGCGTGAGTTGTCGAAGCTGCGCGTCAGCACCCTCTCCTCTAACCTGGGCATGGTGACGGACCTTCACAGCGCTGTGAGGAGTGAGGTGGCTAGAATAGGTCAGTGCCCGGCACAGGGCTTGGCATGTGTTTCTGTTCTCCCCTGAAAGAAAAGGGGAGGATTCAGAGATTTAAAAGGGGGGAAGGGAAGAGACACGATCACATGCATGTTGTAGAAGGCCAACCCAGCGGCAGCGAAGGGGACAGTTGGCAAGGGCACAGGTTGGACGCAGGAGCCAGAGGCCAGAGGCGGACTGTTGCAGTTGTGCAGGTGAGAGACCATCTGGAGCTCAGCACCTAACAGGAGCTCAGCAAGTGCTCATGGAAGTGAAGCAGGTGGCGAGGACTCTGACTGCTCTCCCTTGTCCCCCCAGGCGTCATTGTTCTCTTCTGCCGCCAGTATGACATTATCAAGGACAACGAACCCAACAACAACAAGGAGAAAGCCAAGAGTGCGTCAGAAACCAGCACACCTGAGCACCAGGGCGGGGGTCTTCTCCGCAGCAAGGTGAGGGCCGGACTGGGACCTGCGTGGGTGGCCCCAGGGCTCCTGCACTGGGAGTCCCTGGACGGCAGAAGGGGTCAGCTTGGGGCCTGGCAGGCCTGCAGCAGGGCAGAGCCAAGCCTGGCTGCTGCCTGTGTAACCAAGGGGATACTGCAAATTGATTTTGGATCCTGTCCTTCTGCGGGGAGCCAGGGGCCAGTCGGGGTTAAGAGTGGGGGCTGGGGAGGTGAATGGGGAGGGCAGAACTCTTGATGGGTGTGGGACAAGAAGAGAAGGGCCCCTGAGCTCATTTCTGCTCCGGCTGTGCTGTGTGACCTCGGGCGGGTGCTTTAGTACTTTGTACCTTCGTTTCCTCTTGTGTACAACAGATATGAAACCTTTCCAGTGCTGGCTCTGAGCAGCGCAGAAGACAGACAGTAGAGGATGTGAGAGGATCTCATGGTTCTGACGATGATTCTCCAACAAACACCTGGCCCTCTCTACACTTCCTCCTCCCTGCATCTCCTCGCACCCTCTGGAGTTCCGTCCTGTCTCTTGGCTTCTCTCTTTCTGGCGCATTTTCCTGAAGCCTCTTATTAACCCCCATCTCCAGAAGCACCTCCACAATGTCTGTGGCTGAGGCTGTACTGAGAGGCAGATCTGCAGGATGTGAGAACCAGCCAGCAGGATGGCTCTGCTCGGGGTGGACTTGGTATCAGGGACGGGGGGGTCCGGGACCCAGACTTGGCCATTCAGCTGAGTGAGGCCGAAGGCTGGGTTTGGACAGGCAGAGAGGAGACGAGACATCTGGGCGGGGCTGCTCCCTCCCTTCCACGCAGGACGAGAGCCTAGCTTTTAGGCTGCAGCCCTGCTGCTCCCTTCCTTCTCCTGCTGTCTCCGCTTCCGACCTCACAAGAAGTCTGTTCAATTAGCCCTGGCTGCTTCTCTCAGTTTTTTCCCTTCCCAGTTTCCAAACAAGCTCTCGGTGAACATCATCGAAGCGTGACCCCCTGTTTGCAGGGAGAAGGATTTCATTTTTCTTCTCTGCTGGTCCCCAGGTCCACAGGCACAGGGAGAGGGAGGACTGCGGTGGAGGGAGATGCCGCTAGCTGCACCTTGGTCTCTCCCCGCATGTCCAAGTCTGGTGAAGGAGGCTGAACTACAAACCCAAATTCTGCAAAAAAAAAATAAACAAGCCACACCACTCAAAGGCCTGGCCCCATTCTGCAAAAGGCAAAGCTGCATGAGACACGGCCTTCCTTCTGCCTTTTCTCGTCTCCTGGACTGGATTTCTCCGAGAAGATGCACAAACTTCTGGGAGATGACAGGAACCTAGACTGACCGAAGCTGTCGTTCAGACCAAGAACCCCCAGGGAAGCCACGGGGCGGCCTGCTGGCAGGGTCACAGCTGCCATCCAGCCTTCTCTGGATCCAGCCATCAAGGACTCGTCAGTGGTGTGAGACGCAACTTTGTGACATGTAACCTGTTTTGTCTCTTGGAAAACACGATCAAGGGGTTCCACTCCAGAAGGTAGAGGGGCTTCCTGCGCTGGCTGCCTGCATCCTGTCTTCGCTGGCCCTTATTTGGACTGTGAAACCGTCAGTCTGGGGCTTTGAGAGGGAAAAGTGGGAAAGACACCTGGAAGGTATGGGCCCCCTTTCTTCTTGGGAAAAACCTCTAGGAGTTGTTTCAGCGCTAGCTTGGACAACTGAAAAGGCACATTCCCACGGGACATCCCGAGGGCTGCTGAATCACTCACGCTGTGGTGGAAGCTGCTGGAAGGCAGGCCTGGCCTCTGGGGTCTCCATATCTTGCCATCTCATCCAGGGTCCTGTGAAAGCTACCCAGGGTCCTCATGTCCTTCCCTAGAGCCTGTGTGGTGTGAGGTGACAGGTGTCTCTCTCCACTGCCCCTTTCCGGTTAAAAAAAAAAATGGTGCTTGATAAGGGAAGACAGACTCTTCCCTAGACAAGTTACGGCTGCTGAGCGCCTGCACGGGACGAGACGGACCTCTGCATCTTCCAGCAGTGTCTACAGACAGGAGTGTGGGAGGACTGCGCCTCGCGCAAGCGTGGCACACAGTAGGTGCTCTGTGAATACCTGTTGAACTGAATAAGAGCAATAGCCCCCAAGCCAGAGAGCTGAAAGCCATCACCCAGTGACCACCCCTTCCTTCCGGTCTACAAAAGCTCTCCTGGCCGGGCCAGCCACCAATCTGCTTTGCCCGAGTGTGAAGCACAGGGAGGGAGGAGGGACGGAAAAAGGCAGATGTTGGCGATACTAAGGGCTTCCTCATGGGAGGGCATGAGGCTTCACTCATTGTCTTGTGACTTCCATCCCTGCTGAATGGGGCTGCAAGGCCAAGGCTCCTTAGGGGAGAGGTCCTTACCTCTGATCCAGTTAGAGCAATAACCACTTTTTAAATGTAAAATAAAAAGACAAATGAAAAGGCACATCCTTGTCGTCTGGTAAATGCCCAAACGTTGCCCTCTTTTTCTGGCGGTTGGCAGCCAGTCAGTTCTCTCCCCGTTTTGGCCTGCAGCTTCCTAGGGACATGCCTGCCTGCCAAGCTGGAGTTGGAAGGGAAATCTTGAACAGATGGGGGTGCACGTGTAGGAGGAGAAAATAGCTGCTCCATCCCCACCCCCCAGACCACGCTTAGGCTGCCTCACCACATAGGTATGCAGGCTGGTGTGCAGTTTTTAAAACAAAGGGCTTTCCCCTCGGCTGGGGTTGGGTGCTTTCCCTGGCCAAAGGAATGCCGTTCCGTTTCTCCCAGGGGTGAGGAGGGAAGTGAAGAGGAACTGCCAACGCTGCCTGCTGCGTGCAGCTCAGTGTGCACCGCGCGCTGTTCTGGGCCCTGTTCTGGGCCGTGAAAGGAACATCATCATTCCGATCCCAACAGCAGGCTGCAAGGTAGAGTGATGGTGCCTTTAGCCAAGGAGCAAACCATGTTCGGGGCACCTGGAACATTTTGGTCAGAACCAGCAAGAGCTCAGGCAGAAAATGTCTGTGCTTAGGGAAGGCTGTTCTGAGAGCAGAAGGAAAGCAGGTCTTAAGAGGCTGAGTGGGAAATCCATTAGCACACAGAGCTCTAAGCCAAACCTCAGAGCGCTATTTCCCAGGTCCTCTGTCTGCACAGCGCCAAATGATGGAGAAGCCCCCGAGTCAGCATCAGGCAGAGATGGCTGCAGGTGGGATTCAGGAAGCACTGCTCATGGAGGTTTCCTGTCCCCCCTTAATCTGTCTGCAGTACATCAGTGGGGGGGAGAGGGGAGAGGAGCGAACAACACTCCTGGCCCAAACTCCACTGCCTTTTAATTAGCTCCCTACACCCCTGAGTTCTTTTAACAATTGAGCTTTTCCTGAATCAACATAATGGCACAGAACCCCACAGCTATGACTTAAGAAGTGGTCCTTTCTGCACCGCTCACTTACCATCGCACACTCCTCAGTGTGGGCGGGGCAGATTCCTTTGAGACTGAGATCTGACTTGCAGACCACAGGCCTGTGGGGAGAATGCCGACCGACAGGCAGGGATGCATGCGGCTCAGTGTTACTCGCCTTGGGAGGCACGTAACATCTCAGGCCAGTTACTAGGGGAATAGGGCGGCTTCATCTGTCAAAGACAAAGGGGTAAGAACAGAGGACTCCCAGGTGCCCCTGCCACACCTGGACTAGGGGCTTGCACAGGAATGAGAGAGAGCCCAGGGTTTAGGGAAGGACCGGGGAGGCTTTCTGTGAGGACTGGAGTCCTTTCCTCTCCAGTGCCGTCCCCTCAAGCACTGGCTTTTCAGGATGGGCGTCCTCTAGAATCCACTCTTAAGATCTCTAATTCAGCTCTTTACAGGAATATGTAAGTTCAGACTTCTGCTTTACTTCTCACCTCCTTTAAACCTATTTCATTTTTTGGGTTTTGCTTTTAAGAAGTGGCCTCCAGGAACAAATTGTGTATATAAATGGGACGCCACCCCCCTACCCCCAGCTCCAACCCCACCGAGCTCCAACAGTGTATTTCCAGACCCTCAAATGTTACTTGAAGCTAAATTGAAGATCTCTGCATACAAATAGCTCCTTCATGATACATTTCAGGACTAACACATGGACTGTTTTGAAGATTATCCAAATGATTACATTCCACTCCCTTCTTAGTGGGTGCTAGGGAGGGTCAGGTTTTCTGTCTACGGAATGTTCCAGTTGTCATGCGGGTGGACAGGTGGGGAGGGCTGCCAAGGCAGGGGCTTGTTCATTGAGGAATTCCACCACTGACCAGTTGACTCTTCCTGCGACAAGTGGAAATTCCCCTCACCCCCCATCCCCACAGGTGCTCTGGCATACAAAGCAAGCATGCTTTAGAATCAGCCTAGGGATAATTGTTTTCTCTTACAAAAGCACTCAGAAGAGCAGGAAACTGTTTTTCTAGTTTAGGTGCCTGGGGCTCAAAAAAGGAGAATGCTTTAAAGAATGGTTACAGAATGAACCCATTTCTTTTAGAGAAGGTCCGTTTCTCCCCCCTTTCCCCTAACGTGAAACAAACGAAGGATAAGGGAGGGACACACCATTTCAGACAATCTCTGAAGCCTATAGTCACACGTTGCTAAAAGGGGAATAAGCAATTACCGGACACAGGCCCACCTACCTGACTGGAACAAAGTAGAGGTGTACGGGTCAGACACCCCTCAGGTCCATCAAATAGGATTCAGCAAATTTAAACTGAACCTTTTGCTTGGACTGTAAAATATATACTAGATAAAATTTATAGAACAGCAGCACAGAAAGCCTGTCCAAACATGTTGCCACTCATTTTCTCAGCAAGAGCTGAGATTTAAAAAGCATTGGCTGACACAGGCGCCGAGCTATTACTGCCGTCCCTTTCATCCTCGCCCCTGGGGGGTAAGCCTAAGAAGCTCAGGTCCACAAAAGGATCTAAGGAACACGGTGCCTCCCACATCCACCCGCACTTAGCCAACCTTCAGCCCAGATTCTAGGAGCAGTCAATTTCTAAAGAACCATCAATTTGGTACTATCAATTCTGACTTCACAACCCTTTCAAAGGGAGAATGTCCCAGGAGAGCATCTTCCGCAATCAGGGCTAACTCTGGAGAGCAGAGACTCGCAGGTCGGCCACGCAAACATGGGAAGAATGCAAGGCAACGCCTGCCTGATCAGGCTGAGCCATCCCTCCCTCTGCAGGAATGGCGGCGGCGTAGTGGTATTTCGGGCTCTCCCTATGTCAGGCTCCTGACATGCCCTAATATGCAGCTGCAAATCCCAATCACTTTCAACTTCTCCTCACTGCTGGAACGCCTTTCTCAACACTGTAATTTACCCTCCAAAGAACAGGGAGCACGCACCCTTGCCTCCCCAGTACCACGTTCCACTAATTGCCACCCCCTCCCTTATCCCACTAACCTACCTACGCAAAGGAGGAAGGAACCTCCCTTCAAAGCCTGCACAGCCGGTCCCAGTACATATGCCACTAACAAGAACTTTTATTTCTTTTTAATGACATTAAACACAACTGCTACAAGAGAAAAAACATGATAAAGAGGAGGCACCAAACTTGTTTCATAATTGATCCTGACAACAACTCAAGTAGCACAGGGTCTGCATTAGAGGCAACCCTGCAGTGAACCACATAAACAGCACGTTTTACTCCAATTTACCAATCCCCCTGTGGTGAGAATGTCTTCATGGATGAAGGGAGCTAGTCAGGCAGGTAAATGTACGTAACGTAAAATACAGCAAGAATTCCACATGGAATACTAGGCTTACAGGCCAACAGCAAACATGATATGCATCTTTAAAAATATTGTAACTCCAGATTTTACCCACTACCACCTTTAAGGTGCGCCTGCCTGATAATGAGTTTTCTTTAGCTTTTTTCCTCCTTAAAGAATTATCATGTGAACTGCTTGAGAACAGTTTCTCCTCCTCCAGTCCAACAGATCTAATTAAGCTGCTAAAGCTTTGGAAAAACAGAATTATGTGAGCAAAGAGGAAATGTGATTGTCACATTTTATAGTTAACCTGTCACTCATTCGATTGGCAAAGGCGATGCTCCCATTACACGTTCTTAAACCCCTTGGCACCAAGAAAGCAGAAACATGAGTCTTAGATTTTTGCCAAAGCAAAGCACTGTCCCTTTACTCCTTGGGTTACTACGGGGAACCAGCAAGCTATTCCAGCTATAATTACAACAGAATATAACTATACAATTATAACAGCCATGCTGTGCTTCCGAAGGTAGATGTTTGCTTGTCTCACTCTCCCAAGCTAATTTCGGGAAACCTGGAAAAGTGACTCATGACTGACAATTGAAAAGACAGATTTGACCCTTGCCTTTGAACAGAACTTTTTAGCACTTTGGTCTCAGATTTAAACCAAATATCCAAAGAGTAGAGAATACTTAACCGCATAAAAACAGTAAATACTTAGGGGCATCCATCTACATTCATCGGTGGCTTGAATGACCGAGCTTTTCCCAAGTCCGTTTCTAAAGCAGGGAAGGATGTTTCAGATGGGTCACTCACAGACAAAGGCGGGCTGATGAAACAACCAAACCAGACAGAGGCAGCTAGCCCAGTGTCACAGGCTGCACTTCAGCAACTTCGTGCAGCCTTCATGGAAAGAGACCAGCAGCATGAATGCCGGACTGCACGATCATCACCCAAAAGATGCCTAGAGCTGTCTATAAAGAAATAGCAAACTGCTATGACATGCATTAAGAGGGCTGCACAAAGCCTGTCACTCGGGTTAGAGTAAGATCAGGCCACACTTAGGATCGGGAAACGCTTTGTGCACAGGGGTAATCACAGCTTTAGGAGAGCCACTTCAGCAGTCCAGGGAAACTCTCTGGGGAAGGACCGTGGAGGCTTTCTGTTGGGGCAGGAGTCCTTTTCTCCTAATCCTGTCCCTCAAGCACTAGCTTTTCAGGATGGGCGTCCTCTAGAATCCACTTCCAAGGTCTCTAATTCAACCCTTTACAGGAATATGTAACATCTCACCGAACACCACGGGACGTTTTCAGAGGTCTGACAGAGCGAGTAGGTAACATCCAGGGCCAAAGGCACGTTTTGCTGACTAATAATGGAGGCAGGAGCGCCTCTCCAAAGTCGCTCTTGTAGGAGGGAGGCTCACTAACCCGTGACCTCGGACCTCAAGTTGGGGTTCAGCAGATGAAACTGAAGACCAGCTGACACCTCACTGGCACTGGCTTTCTGGCCTGCCCCGAGGTCAAGACCCTAGGCGACGAGCTCTTCAATGAAGAGAGCAGGCAGACCGTTCTTAAGAGGCGCACCCACGCCTCCCAGGAGCGTGCCTGTGGGACCCTAGAGCACAGCGGTCCCTGGGGAAAAGCCCTTGAAGAAAGGCGGGGGAGAGTTACAAGACCACAAACCAACAACGGCTAGCCAGCAGTCTTCTGTCAGTTAACGTGTAAGACTGGCAATCACTACTGTGCAAAGTAAATTCGATGAATTAAATAAAAGCCAAAAAATAAAGGCAGATAGCAGGTACAAAAAGGAGAGAAGATTTACTCTTTTAATTTGTCCTTTCAACGGGACTTTTGTCCTGCCCCATCCTGTTTCAAATATCTTGGATTACCAACTTGAACATTTTGACAGGATTTAGAGATTCAAATAAGTAAGAGGGGCTATTAAAAGTGACTTGTATCCATTTGCACGCTGTGGGCAGTAACGCCACCACCCTGCAGCCTGACAACGGATCTCTTCCTCGGACTGAAAGATGGTTTCTTTTGGGCACCAGTAAACTTTACTTCTGCATGAAGGTGGGGGCTCCGCTTAGGTCAGGGATGTTTTGGCCTAATGTTGGCTTTCAGGAGGTGGCCACCTTCAATTTAGAGAAAAAAATAAAAACTGTAGCAACTAAACACTGCTCTCTCTCTCTCTCTCTCTCTCTCTCTCTCACACACACACACACACAAACTTTATACAAAAAATTCAAGTCAGCAATGGGCATTTCCAAAAGGTGACAAGTTCTTTAAATAAAAGTATTGTGAAAAATAAAACTCAAAGTCTCCAAAGCACGAAAGAGCAGGAGGAGATGAGCCGCTGCTCTGGACAGGACGCCGCACAGGGACGTCCACTGCCGATGGGACGCGGTGAGCGAGCTGCGCTGGACGTTGTCTCAGAGACTCTGGAACCGCTGGTGGCTTCGCTTATTCCTGTCAACCCACTCAGTCAGACTGTATCTTTCCAGAGGTTTCTGTCGGAACCGGGGATAGTTTCTATCAGGAAAGAGGGAAAGTAAAAACAGAAAAGATGAAGGTTTCGGCTGGCGTGGCTATTTGTATACAACCATTTTAAGAATATCATTAAGAAATCAAGCATTAATTTTATATTTCAATTCTCATAACAATTATAGAAGTTTTATATGAAAGTTACATTAGAATCGCTATTTCCTTCCAAATTCCAAAGCTACCTAATTCCCAGACAGGGTAATATGGTGATAAGTGCCGTACCCACCAATGTCCCAAGAAAGCCCCATGTACAACGTACGCTAATGATTGAGTGGGGAGAAACTTCTCCCCCCAGAAACATTTAGAACAGGACTGCATTTCACCACTTGCACCGGAGCTGTACTTCCAACAGGGCCTCACTGTCTGGTGCAGCTCAAGGTTGCTCAGGACACAGCAGTTAAAATTAGAATAAAATTCCCAGAGAAGGTAAGTCATCATGTGAGTATCACACTGCAAGTTTGGAGACTGAGCACTTATAGCGCAGACTTCAGAGTTTCCGGAGAGCCTCCTTCGGTCGTGCGCTGGGCTGGGCTCTGGACATGACCCACTGAGATGATGGGGGTCCATCTCAACTCCAGCTGCTCCAACAACCACCCGGGAAGCTTTTTTTTTTTTTAAATATTTTTTCTTTTAATTGTTGATCTTGTACAGTTTTCTGTCTTTTACTCCCCCCCCCGTCCCCCCCCCTTAGTTTTTGTCCATGTGTCCTTTATACTTGTTGCTCTTGGGAAGCTTTTTAAAGACATAGATTCTTGGCCCCTGTCTCACCGCCAGACTTAATGATCTAGAATCCTCGAAGTCAGAACCTGGACATCTGTATTTACACATCCCGCAAGTGATTACAAGGAATAGCCAGGATTGAAAATAATTATAACAGTACCTGACCTTTACCTAGCCCTATATGTATGCACTTGCTGAATTCTTTAAAGCACCTCATCTCATTTAACGCTAATGGCAATCCTATGAGAAAAGCACTCTCATTAACAACTTGTACACGTAAGGAAACTGATCCTCAGGTGAAACAACTTGCTCAAGGTCACAGAGTTCATACAGTGAAGTAGAAGAGCCAGGATGTGACTTCACACCTGACTCCAGAATTTATCTAATAACCGTTACACTACACTGTCTTCCTGACAACCACAGAGAAACGAGTGTATAGGCTGAAGTAGGAGAGTGTCTAAAATACTTGAAAAATAGCAAGTTCGTCAGCGTGGCTGGAGCAGAGCGAACAAAGCACAAGTAACAGGAGATGAGGTTAGCGAGCTAACTATGTCACCCGAGGCCACCATCCTCACAGGAGATGTAGCAGGTCATGAAGATGGAAAGATGCGAGATGAAAAGCTGCTGGAAAATTCTGAGCAAACAAGAGGATCTGACTCACGACTTGTGCTGTGAAGGCCTCTCTGCCTGCCGAGCTGCGAACAGAAGGCAAGGTAGAGCAGAAGCAGGGAGGCCATTTTAGGAGATGTGCAATAATCCAGGGGAAAATGGTACGAAGTGGTCAGGTTTTAGATATATTTTGTATGTAGAGTTTATAGGATTTGCGAATGGACTGAATATAGGGTGAGAGAGAAAAGAGTCAAAGATGACTCCAAGGTTTCTGGGTAACTGGATCAAAGTAACTGAATAAATCTGTAAAATAACACTGCATCAAGAATCCAGAAGATTTCACAACTAGAAAGGCCCTTTGACATCCATTAGCCCTACATCTTAATTTTACTGATGCAAAGACCAGAGAAGTAAAGTGATTAGATCAAAATCATATAGCTGAGCCCTGGCTGGTGTAACTCAGTGGGTTGGGTGTCGTCCTGCAAAATGAAAGGCCGCCAGTTCAGTTCCCAGTCAGGGCACATGCTTGGGTTGCAGGCCAGGTCCCTGCTTGGGGGCGTGTGAGGGGCTACCAATCCATGTTTCTCTCACACATCAATGTTTCTGTTCTCACTCTTTCTCCCTCCCTTCCCACCTCTCTAAAAATAAATTAAAAAATATATATTTTTAAAAAATCATACAATTAATGAAAAACTGCAAGGCTAGTCCTGAATTTCCAGTCCAGTTCTTATTCCATTATACTGTACTGTTTCTTTTTCCAGCTCTGGAATTAAACAACAATTATAACCCAACACCCCACCACATCCCTTCTATAGCTAAATTCCACCCTCTCCTCCTTTCTGATCACCCGCTCACCGAATGGTGAGGTCCGAAGGATGCGAATGGTTATGCTTATGATGAACTTGATCCATCAAAGAACACAGTTCCACGAAGGCACCTGCGAGACAAAGAGATCAGTGGTTAGGAAGCTGCTCAGAGAACGTCCATGTCAGCCTGGGTCAAAGCTTTCAGGGAAGGAGAAAACAGGCACTGGTCCTAATTCTATTTACGACTATTACAAGCACTCAGCACAAAAACTACAAATTAGAAAGGAAAGCTTGTTCTTGGATGATGGTGATGATGATGATGAAGAAGAATAACAATAATGACATCCACCATTCATTCATTCAATATTTATTAGCTCCTATAATATGTGAAGAACTTTATTGGCCCCTAGAATATGGTGGTATATAAGACACTGTACCTGCCCTCAGGTAATTCCAAAATTTGTGATATATGCAGTGACAAAAAACATAGGCTACGCCCTGGCTGGTGTAGCTCAGTGGATTGAGCACAGGCCCGAGAACCAAATGATCGAGGTTTGATTCCCAGTCCAGGGCACATGCCTGGGTTGCAGGCCAGTTCCCATTAGAGGACGCATGAGAAGCAACCATACATTGTTATTTCTCTCCCTCTCCCTCTCTCCTTCCCTTCCCCTCTAAAGATAAATAAATAAAATCTTAAAAAAAAAAAGCCATTAAAAAAAAGAAGAAAAGTTATTAAAAAAAAAAAACAACCAAAAAACATAGGCTGCAATGTGAGCAGAGACTGGGGGTTGGGGGCTTAGAGAATAGTCCCTTCCAAGGGAAGTACACTAGAAGCAAGGATCTAAAGAATGTAAGAAGTTAGTGAGATAAAGAAGGGCAGAAGGTGGGAGTGTCCAAGAGAAACTGCCAATACAAAGGCCTAGAGACACGAGACAGCAAAATACATTCAAGAAAGAAGAAGACTGAGAACAAAAGGGGGATAAGGGCTTTTTGCTCAACAAGAAAAATTGCTGGAGGCCATTTCTCAAATACCCGGGAGTCTAGCAAGGTGCTAGTATGCACTTTACACATTACCTTAATTCTAAAATATACCTTAATATGGAGATAGATGTTATTAATACCATTTTAGGGACGGAAAACTATAGCTCAGGGAGGTAGACTTGCCTTAAGTGCTTGTTAAACTGGACTCAAAATTAGCTCCTGTTTGAGTCCAGCTTTGCCACTATTTGATGACACTAATTTTGCACTTAAGGGCTGAAATGTAGGCTGAAGCTCACAAGAGCAGAAATTATAATTAGAATAGAATAATTTCCCTTGATCAGTGGCACTCAAATTCTAACATGCATCACAATCACATGGGAGTACTGTAAAACAGACAGCTAGGCCCCAACCACAGAGTTTCTGATTCTGCAGGCCCAAGTGGGACCCGAGACTCTGTGTTGGCGTGACGCTGATGCTGCTGGTCTGGGAATCACACTTTGAAAACCACCGCCCTAGACAGCGGAGTTTTTTCTTTCAGCCAGTTTACGTATTTCTCATTATCTTATCTTCTGGGTTCTCAGGAACCAACAGCACTCTAACTAGGCTACAGACCATCTTTTCCAGTTCTAGTACAAAATATTTACTTAGCCCTGGCTGGTGTAGCTCAGTGGACTGAGCATGGGTCTGTGAACCAAAGGGTCACCAATTCTATTCCCAGTCAGGGCACATGCCTGGGTTGCAGATTTGGTCCCTGGTCGGGGTGTGTGAGGCAATCAATTGATGTCTCTCTCTCATATGGACGTTTTTCTCTCCCCTTTCCCCCTTCCTTCCCCTCTCCTTAAAAATAAATAAAATCATTTAAAAAAACAACCACCAAGGAAGGAAGGAAGGAAGGAAGGAAGGAAGGAAGGAAGGAAGGAAGGAAGGAGGGAGCACTTGCTTACACAGTGCTGTGCCTTGTTTAGCTGGCACAGCTTTATGTAAACAAGGGCTCAGTAATTAGGTCTCAGCTCATGCACAAAAAATGTTAGTTTCCATTAGCACTTAGAACTTAATGATGGCCCTGGCTGGTGTAGCTCAGTGGATTGAGCGCGCGGGCCTGCGAACCAGAGGATTGCGGTTCGATTCCCAGTCAGGGCACATGCCTGGGTTGCAGGCCAGTTCCTGGCAGGGGACACACGAGAGGCAACCATACATTGATGTTTCTCTCCCTCTCTCTGTCCTACCCTTCCCCTCTAAAGATAAATAAAAATCTTAAAAAAAAATAAAATAAAATAAAATAAAAAAATAAAAAATAAAAAGGACTCCTTACTTAAAAAAAAAAAAGAACTTAATGATGAACTATGGTAACCTTTCTTATTAATAAGACTTAATGATCTAGAGATAATGAGAGCTAACATTTAGCAAGCATTTATTTTGTGCCAGGCACTCTGCTGACTGTTTTGCATGGATGCTGCTATCATTTAACCCTAAAAATTACATACCATGTGGGGGCAAATAGCATGATCTCCATTTTATTCATGAGTAAATGGAAGCTTAGAAAAGATACTCTTCTCTCTTCCAGTAAATGGGAAAGCCAGGATTCAAACCCATCTGGAGCTAATAATCCAAAGACCTTATTTCAGCTCAATGCTTGAATCTCTTCTTCCTCCAAATTTAGAAATGCTAACAAGAATGGAAACATCATTTTTGTTTTGAATTTTTGAATTTTCTCTTCCCTTCATAGTCTCTAACAGATGGGCTTCCTTAGACCAACAATCAGGACCATGAGCTTATTTTAAGTTGTGGCTAAAAGGTGGTGAAGGCTGTCTTGTTTTGTGGCTAAGAATGAAATTCACCTAAGAATAAAATTAGGAGGAAAAAAACCTCAACATTCAGAAATGAGATCAGCAATTCTTCTAAACCTTAATCTACAAAGATGTAGCTGACTAGTTTGGGGGAAAATTCAGTCTAATAACTGTCTTTAATAAGTTAAAAGTGAGTCCATTGTGATAAAGGAGGGGAGATGATAACGTCGAGTGCTGGCTGTGCCCATAGCTCTTGTGACAGGTTTTATGAGGCAACACACTTTGTACCACACGGCCCAAGAACAGAGAATCTCTCAGCTGGCTTATGACTTACAAGGTGGCCTGGCACCAAGTCACCAAGTGCATCAATCAGATACTCTCCTTTGTAATGCGGATATGAGCTTTAGTAATGGGAATGAGAGAGAGAGGAGCCCACAGGCAGGAAGCTAGGGAACAGATGCTTGAGACAGCTAACAGAGAGCAGAAGAAGCGCTCAATCAGCAGGGAGAACCAGAGGAGGGAACAAAGGCACCTGTTTCTAGGGGCCCCGGCTCTATGATTCTTTTTACTATGAGGTCTGGCTATGTTGTCGAGCATCTAATAATCCTCATTTTTTTCCCTATAAATCCTTAAACTTAGTTACTTAAAGGCAATCACAATGTCTCTATGCCATGCAACCAAAAAAACAGCAAGCACAGGGGAGAGGAAAAAAGGGAAGGAAAGAAAAAAAGTGCTACAGGGGTGGAGGCTTCTCCTTTCATGAACAGATTAATAAAATAGGAATAAAAAGGAAAAAAAGATTAAGTAGAAAGTAAGAATGCAAATGTGTCACCTGCAGGTCAACAAAACTGCAGTGACCTAGCACAAATCTTGATGGATTTTCCTTGCAGACAAGGCAAAAAGCAAAAGAAACAGGAATTATTATAAAACTCATTTCTGAAGTGACATATAGGGGATACTGAATGATTTATGTAGTCTCAACAGTAATGGCAAATATAGAAAAAGAATTTACATAACTGTTGTTGATTTTAATATTCAGTAAAAATCTAAGCAGGGACTTCCACTTCTAGTCACGATGAATGGGCTTACATCCCATTGTTAAGTTACCAGAAACTGAACAAAATACATGAAACTGTTTTCAGACTACTCAGAATTGTGTGATCCCTAAGGGAAGGGAAAAAATGTAGGTGAGCCTTGAAAGTTCTTGAGCCTGTTGGTCTGTAAGTTTCCAAAATAAAAAGTTCTTTTAAATGAAGGGAAAAAGCCCTGGCTGGCGTAGCTCAGTGGATTGAGCGCGGGCTGCGAACCAAAGGGTCGCAGGTTCGATTCCCAGTCAGGGCACATGCCTGGGTTGCAGGCCAGGCCCGTAGTGGGGGCCACGTGAGAGGCAACCACACATTGATGTTTCTCTCCCTCTCTTTCTCCCTCCCTTCCCCTCTCTAAAAATAAATAAAATAAAAATCATAAGTGAAGGGAAAAAACACCCACTTAATAAATAAACAAGGTTGGTATCGCTCAGCAGATTGAGCACCAGCCTGCAAATCAAAAGTTCACTAGTTCAATTCCCAGTTAGGGCACATGCCTGGGTTGCGGGCCAGGGGTATGCCAGGGGTATGTGAGAGGCAACCACACAGTGATACTTTCTTTCATCACCAGCACATCTGCACTATGAGAATCTTAAAAGTCCATCAGGAAAAAGGAAAATACCAGATGGAACAAAGTCAAGAGTACTAGAAATGGTAAATATGTGAATAAATATAAGACCATTTTTCTCATTTAAAAAATGCCTTTTAAAAAGTATAGAAATATTGATACATGCAACAACATAGATGAATATTTAAAAAATTATTCCAAGAAGCCAAACACAAAAGAGCACATGATTCTGTTTGTATCAAACTCTAGAAAAAACAAATCTAATCTACAGTGACCAAAAAGAAATTAGTGCTTTCCCCAGGCTGGAGTGGGATGGGGACAGATTGACTAAGATGGAACGTAAGAGAAATTTTTGTGGTGCGGGAATGTTCTATGAATGTGAACGCTGTGATGATTCCACAGGTGTACAAATTCGTCAACGTTCACCAAGATGCATACTTAAAACGGCTGTACTTTACTGAATGTAAAGTATATTTCAATAAAGTGATTTTTAAAAAGTCAAGGCATAGTGCCAGACTGTATGAGTTTATCTCCTCTTGCTAACCTCTCACTAAACTGGAAAAGAAAGGTCTCAAATCAGTTATCTTAGCAACAGCCTAAAGAAACTAGAAAAAAAAACAGCAAATGAAACACAAGCAAACAGAAAAAAGGAAATATCGAAATGGAAATCAATGAAACAGAAACATAAAGAAAAAAAATCAATAAAACAAAAGCTGATTATTTTTTAGCGTAATAATGTTGCCCTGGCTGGTGTGGCTAGGTAGGTTGGGTGTCATCCTGGCAAACCAAAAGATCACAGGTTCCATTCCTGGTGGGGGCACATGCCTGGGTTGCAGGCCAGACCCCCGGTTGGTGGGATGTAAAAGTTTAGTTTGTCTCCCTCTCTTTCTCCTTCCCTTCCCCTCTCTCTAAAAATAAGTAACTAAACTCTTTTTAAAAAGTGTTGATAAACTTTTAGGTGGACTGATTAGAAGAGAAAAAACAAACTGCCAATACCAAGAATGGGAAAGATGACATCACTACAGATACTATATAAAAGGCTAATAAGGGAATATTAACTTTATGTCAATACATTTAACAGCCTAGATGAAATGAACAAATTTTCTGAAAGATTACCAAAATTCACTCAAGAAAAGACACCGATTCTTCTACTCTTCCAGAAAACTGAAAAGGTGCTTCTCAATTAATTCTGGCCAACATTATTCTGATACTAAGACCAGATGAAAAAATTATAAGAAAAGTACAGGCCAACTTCCCTTACGAAGACAGATGTAAAAATTCATAACAAAATTTTAGCAAATCAGCCTAATACTTTTATTGCAGGATAATACCCTTAGTTCAGCACAGAATGCGTAAGATCAGGAATGCAGAATTGGTTAACGTTGGAAAATCAAACAACATACCAGTCTGCCATGTATAATGTGCACCCATATTTCTGACCCCAAATTCTTTCAAGAAAAAAATTTTTCATTTTAATTTTTAATCCAATCATTTATTTATTCCTATTGAGGGATAAATTGCTTTTGTATTATAAAGGAATTTTAGCATTTACTTTTGAACATATGATACAAGAAATTTTATGTAACAAATAATTACAAAACATAAGAACGGATACAAGAAATTTGGTACAACAATCCAATTACCATATTCTAAGGCATTATTTTACATACAGATAGCATTATTGCTTTCTAGAGTTATACTTTTAACGCATACGCATAAATAAAAGAATTAAAAACATTTATATACATAGGAAATTAGTACCACCCACGTATTATGCACACCCTTTTTTTCCCCTCAAAAATTTGGGCAAGCCTGGCTGGTATAGCTCAGTGGATTGAGCGCGGGCTTGCGAACCAAAGGATCGCAGTTCGATTCCCAGTCAGGGCACATGCCTGGGTTGCAGGCCAGTTCCCAGCAGGGGACGCATGAGAGGCAACCATACATGATATTTCTCTCTCTCTCCCCCTCTCTCTCCCTCTCTCTCCTTCCCCTCTAAAGGTAAATAAATAAAATCTTAAAAAAAAAAAATTGGGGGCAAAAAAAGTACACATTAAACATGGCAAAATACAGTAATTCTCTAATTAATACTTATTTTTTAAAAAACTATATGATTTCAGTAGATGCAGAGAAAGTTATTTAACAAAATCCAAAATCCATTTGTAATAAAAACTCTCAACAAACTATAAATAGGAGGGACTATCCTCAAGCTGATAAAAGAGTATCCAAAAGAAACCTACGACATAATAGTTAATGGTAAAAGACTATTGTTTTCTTCCTAAGACCAAAACAAGTTACTCATTATTACCTGTATTTAACATTGTACTGGATGTTCTAACCAGTCTAAGAACACAATAAAAGTAAATAAAAAACATCCAAACAAGAAAGGAACAAGTGCACCTATTTTTTTAAAAAAGAATTTCTCAGAGGATGTGTGTCACTAAAACAAAAGATGGAGAAAGAGGAAGAAATGGCACCCAGGAAAGAGGGTCCACCCCAGGAGGGCAGCAGCGGTAACTACCAGGAGGTTAGTTCTGCAGCAGGCCTAGAGGACAAGCAGTGCCGACGGGAGCAAAAAAGAACCGAAGACTCTAGAAGAAGGTCTCCAGAAAATACTAAAGAGGAACTGATTGATTACTGTGTATGTTTAAGCATTTAAGGATATAAGTTGGATTTGTAAAAAAAAATTAAGGATAAATTCATTTGTAGTTTTCTAAAAAGTGATGTAATTAAAAACTTCAGAAAAACAAGTAAATTCAAAAAAGAAAACAGAACCATAGTGTACTACTGACATTGTAGTGAGCAGTATTCACTTAGCTGTAGTATCAACAATGAATACTGATTTAACAACCATTAGTATAACTACCAGAAAACAAAAAATAACAAGTGTTGGCAGGAATGTAGAAATACTGGAACCTCTGTTCACCGTTAGTGGGGTTGTAAAATAGCGCAACCAATGTTAAACAGTATAGAGTCTCCTCAAAAAATAAAAAATAGAGCCTTGGTTACTCAGGTAGCTCAGTAGGTTAGAGCATCATCTCAATACACCAAGGTTGTGGGTTCAATCCCTGGTCTGGGCACATACAAGAATCAACCAATGAATGCATAAATAAGTGGAACAACAATTTGGTGTTTCTCTGCCTCTCTTCTTTCCTGTCTCTCTAAAATCAATTAAATAAAAATTAAAAAAATAAAATAAAATATCCGTATAAAAAAGAATATATTAGAAATTAAAAACAAAATTAACAGTAGAACTACCATATGATCCAGCAATCCCACTTTTGGTTACACAGTCAAAACAGTTAACGGCAGGGTCTTTAAGAGGTATCTACACGCCTTGTTCACAGCGACGCTATTCACAATAGCCAAGAAGTTAAAGCAACCCAAATGTCCACTGAAGAATGCATGGAAAACAAAATGTCATATATACATACAGTGGAGTATTAGTCTGCCATTGGAAGGAAGGAAATTCTGGCACATGCTACACAATGGCTGAAACTTGAGAGAGAACACTGCACTAAGTGAAGCAAGTCAGCCGCAAAAAGACGAGTTATGTACAGTTCCACTCGTATGAGTTATCTGAAGCAGTGAAATTCATAGAAACAAAGTAAAATGGGGCTAACTGGGCCTTCCAGGAGGGGGGAAGACCGCTGTTTTTTTTAATGGGCAGAGAGTTGGAGACGTGCACAATAAAGTTTCAGACACTAGTTTCACAATAATGTGAATAAACATAACACCACTGAACCGTGTATTTAGAAGTGGTTAACGTGGCAAATGTTATTTTCACGCCACAATTAAAAACAAAAGATTAATGGACTTATGTCAGAAGACACAGGAGCTTATTTGAAGAAGCTGCCATAATCAAATTTGGGACAAATAAAAAGAATAATAACTATAGCTGATTATAACACGCTGATTTTAAAAACAAATCCGAGTTCTGCGCGGCGCCTCAGTGGAGGCCCTTCGACAGCAACAGCCATTGAAGAGCAGTAGCCGTGGCTCTGCGCTACCCCATGGCTGTGAGCCTCAAAAAGCCACAAGGCGGTTGTTTTAAAACGTGCCCTGGCTGGTGCGGCTCAGTGGACTGAGTGCTGGCCTGTGAGCCAAGGGGCTGCCGGTTCGATTCCCAGTCAGGGCACATACCTGGGTTGTGGGCCAGGTCCCCCAGTGGGGGGCATGCAAGAGGCAACCACACATTGATGTTTCTCTTTCTCCTCTCTAAAAATAAATTTAAAAAATTTTTAAAAAAGCTACAAGGTCACCAAGAACGTAAGCAAGCTGAGGCGCAGAAGCCGCAGGGATCGCCTCACCAAACGCAAGGTCCGCGGAACAGGATCCGAGAGGCATGCAGCTCTGCCCCCACGAACAACCCACCACGAAGCTGCTCGAGTTCTCGGAGGACAAGCAGGCGCCGAAGCTCATTGAGAAAAGGGTGGGGACACACAACCAGGCCAAGAGGAAGAGAGAGGAGCTCAGTAGTATCCTTGCAGCCATGAGGAAGGCAGCAGCCAAGGACTGAACCCCATCCCCTCTGTGCGTTAACAAAACCTTTTCAGAAAAAAAAAATTCCTGAGGCAATAGTGATACTAATAAAAAAAAAAAACTACATGAGGAGTATTAGCTAATAACTGCAGAAAAAGTGATATATTTATTTAGAAAATGAACATTTTTCTATCCAACTCTGTGTAGTGGCTGATTCAGGTAAGGATCATCAATGAATGCTTGAACCATTAGGTGAACAACTGCTGTGGAACGGGATATCTGAATGGTACCAAAGCATCACTTCACAGATGATTTACTAATCACAAAGGGGAAAGTGTACCTTCCAATGAAGAAATGTGACAGTTAACACTTTAACAGAGTGATCAAACTTAGCATCACTTCATAGAATGACATGTCATTAAGTGGTACCTCCTGATTTGATACAGGATGAATACATAGTACCTGTGAACTATGCCAGCCGCGATGCTTAATCTGAATCTAACCCTTCCTCTAGACCCAACTTCCAGTTTATAGGAAATACAGAGAAGGGAAGAGTAAGTTAAATCACACCAAAAAAGGGAACCAAACACAATTCAGTATGTGGGACAATCTACAAAACAAGTGACCTGGATTGAGAGACGAAGGAGAGAGACGCGTGTGTGTGTTGGTTCCTGTGTCCCACCCAGTCCTCACTGGCCCCCATGCCGATGTTCATGGTGAGCACCAACGTGCCCGGTGCCTGTGTGCTGCGTGGGTTCCTCTGGAAGGTCACCAGCTGGTGCGGGCCCATCGGGTCGAGCCAGCCCAGTGTACTGCAGTACCCGTGGTTCTGGACCAGCTCATAAGCAAGCTGCTCTGCGGCCTACCAGCCAGGAGAAATAAATAACGGCTAGAGGCCGGCAGAGGGGGACATGAAGATATCCACTAAGGAAACAGCTAAACTGTGATTAGATCCTGTTGTAACAATTTACAAGAGACATTTCAGAACTGGGAAAACTGGAATATAATGTAGATATTAGATGATCTTAAGAAATCAGGTACCCTTATTATATAAAATGTTAAAGGGATTTATTTAAGAAAAAGATAAAAAATACAAACAGTAAAATGACAGCAAAACCACAGTTAGTTGTGGTTATTAACAACCACACCTAAAACAAAAACAGAAGCAAACTAGAACAGGAACAGAACCACAGAAATGGAGATCACATGGAGGGTTAGCAACAGGGGCGTGGGAGGAGGAGAGAGAGGGGAAAAGGTACAGAGAATAAGTAGCATAGACGGTGGGTAGAAAATAGACAGGGGGAGGGTAAGAATAGTGTGGGAAATGTAGAAGCCAAAGAACTCGTATGTATGACCCATGGACATGAACTAAAGGGGGAATGTGGGTGGGAGGGGGTGTGCAGGGCGGAGGGAGTGAAGGGGGAAAAATGGGACAATTGTAATAGCATAATCAATAAAATATATTTTAAAAAATTAAAAAGTTACACTCATACAAAAAAAATTATAGGAAAGAAGAGTTTGGCTCAAAGGAATAACTTTCTAACAATTAGAATTTTCTAAGCAATGATTGACCTGCTTCACGAGGTAATGAGTTTTGCATTATTAGAACTCTAAGCAAAGGCCGAATGGTCATTTGGCAAAGATACACAGAACAGAATTATGTGTTTGGAAATTAAAGAGATCTTAGTGGTCCTTTTTACTCAAGAACTTATAATTTCATACGAAGTTTTCCATTAGCTGGGATGTCAGAAAGTGGTTGGTATTTCTTTGTAAATGCTATTAAAGAACCAGGTGGCACTAAGCAAAAAGAGATTATAACTATATTAGAATAATGGAGTTGAAGGGTGATTTATATTATCATATTCTGTATCAATAATATATACATTATTGATAAAATGAAATATGATTAACTCGATGGAGAGGATTCAAAGTAAATTGGCAGGAACTGCATGAGAACCTGCCCTACTAATTTCTGTGCCTAATAAAGAATCTAAGACACACTTTTCCAAGGTGCAATAGCACTGAACATCTCAAAAAGAAAGACAGGAGGCACTACACTCCCTCTTTTTGCTTCTGGCTGTTCTGTAATTCATATATAAACACAGAGGAAATGTAAACTATGCCCCTGCCGCCCTACAACATGGTATAGAAAATCTTTAACTTTTGGATGTTTGAATACTGGGCAGTGGGAAGTGACAGAGAACTCAGTACCACACTGGGCTCCCAGAAGGCAGAAGCAAGTGTTGAAGGCCTGTGAAATGTTAACTGTTAATGTTAAATATTCTTAGATATCAAAAAGGAATTCCCTAAAAGATGCATTTCTTAAAAAGATTTTACTTATTTATTGTTTTAAAGAGAGGGGAAGGGAGGGAGAAAGAGAGGGGGACAAACATCAATGTGAGAAACACTGATCGGTTGCCTCTTGAACACACGCCAACGGGGGACCGAACCTGCAACCTAGGTACATGCCCTGACCAGGAATCTAAGCTGAGATCCTTTACTTTGCAGGACAGCACCCAACCAACTAAGCCACACTGGTCAGGGCGAAAGATGAACTTTTTAAAAAATATCTTTTTATTATGGAATTTCTCAAATACGTACCATAGTACATGCAGTATAACCAAACCCCACATACCTATCACTCAGCTAGCTTCATTTATCAACATTTTATTAAAGCTATTTTCTTTAATTTTCCATGCTGTTTTTTCTTTTTTTGAGGTTTAAAAACCAACACCTGAGATCATATTATTTTACCTATAAAAACTCCAGTATGAAAAAACACACTCTCTTGCTAATACCAAGTATGCAACAAATAATGTTAGTTGCTATGGCTAGGTACTGTTCTATGCATCATACTTGTACTTACATGTAACATAATTTTTACACAACTTAAGCCTCATTATTATGCCCATTTTACAAAGGAGAACACTGAGTTTTTGTTGGTTCAAGGTCACAGAGCCAATAAGCAATGGTGCTAGGATATGAACCTAGAAGTTAACTTTAGAGTAGACTACTCTCCCAACCACCGAAGCTGCTGTCTTTCCTCTGTACCAGTTATTCTAGCTGGTTCTTATGGGCTATAGTTGTTGCGATAAATTGGGAGAGGGACTGCTGAATGGGGGAAGAGACTGGAAAAGATGCCATAAAATGAGCAGCTGCTCATTGCTTTTCTTGTGAAATTTCTTTTCTAAATGTTCCAATTGAGGAAGAAAAATGTGTATCTGAATATAACAGTATCAGCCTAGGATATAAAAGAAAAGTCACCACGCCCTGACCAGTGTGGCTCAGTTGGGCGTCATCCTGCAAAGCGAAAGGTCGCCAATTCAATTCCCAGTCAGGGGACCTGCCTGGGTCACGGGTTCGTTCCCCAGTTGGGGTGTGTTCAAGGGGCCACCAGTTGGTGTTTCTCTCTCACATTGAAGCTTCTCTCCCTCTCTTTCTCCCTCCCTTTCTCTCTCCCTAAAAAACAAATAAATAAAATCTTTAAAAAAAATAAAAATCACCTCAGGGAGGGAAAAGCAATGATCGAGCCTCTTCCACAGAGGCTGAATATTGACAAACTTCTTTTAATCTGTGCCTCCAGTGACTTGGGGTGGGGGGGAGTGCTCCCAGTTCCACCAGACTTTTAAGATAACTCAAGCAAAGGGATCTCACAACCGGAGGGCTGAGCGATCAGTACTAGTAATATTTGATTGTTTAATGAAATCTTTGAGGAAAAAAATGAAAGGACCTGGAATAAAAAATTCTTCCAACTGATGTGTCAAGAGTTCTAAACCTTTTCACGCATAGCCTTATAAAACAAAAAAAGAAAAAGCCCTGCTAATTCAAGATTTGTCAAAGAAAGGGGAGACTCCTCTGATCTTTGGCCAGAAATTCTTCTAAAACCCTAGTAATCTTAGAGTACCTGAACTACTCATCTTCTCTGGGGAGCCCACCTGAGGGCGTCCTCCTCCCGCATCTTCCACGCTGCCCACACGCGGACAGAAGGACGTGCTCCCTGCTCCCACTGCCCTTTGCAGGTCACTGTCAGAGCACTGATCAGCAGTGCAGTGTAATTATCTTTCCTTCTCGGGGCTACCCATTCCCAAAGGGCCAAGACTCCACCTCCCTTCTCCTTACTTTTACAATCCCTAATCTTCAAACCTAGCACCAGTGAAAGTACTTGAAAAAGATTTGCTGGCTAAATAAAGACACTGAAGGTGACAGAATATGGAGTTATCTTCCTGAGAAGGAATTCTCTTACCAGTATCTCTCTAACCTCTACCCCTTCAGTACAGCCCACAAGTTTCCTTTGAGAGGTTTTCCCGTCAGCCAACAACAGTTCAAGATGAATGATAATATCAACTATAACAGTCCCTTGAGGACTAGAGAAGGAGTGTAGCAATTTTGGTTTGCAACAGGTTTTAACGAACTAGGAATAATTCAGCTTGGAGGATCTGGAAGGTAGTCAAAGCCTTTCAAGAGCTTTTATACAGATAACAAGATGCAGGAGGAAATTTGAAATGCTTACTTTTTGTATTTTAATGCTAAAGGCAATAGGGAAAATAATTCCAAATAAAAATCAATGATTACTACACACTGCCTGGGCATCCACGTCTACCATTTTTCAGACAAAGAAAATCCCTAGAAAAAGTACAGGTCTGAGTACAGCCGTCAGGCATGGGGAAGATACTTTCTGTGTACTGGTACGAGTCTCTGGACCCCTCGCTAACGCGGTTAGCCCAGCCACTTTGAGGATTATCTGGTTAGGCAATCCCTTCAAATGAACATTTTTGGGTAAGGAAGTTATCTTTCTAATTTAAGAAATTTCAAAACAATCTCCCAATTTAAGCTATATTACATTGGAAAAACAAAGTCCCATCACATCGTCACATGCCATTCTTTGGTTACTGTGTTACCTTGGTTGGAGTCCACTGAGTCTTTTATATGAGCCAAGACACTCCTGACATAAGTTTGCTTCTTCCGTTCTAGATCTGACTGTGAAAACGTTGGAACGTTAGTCCTGGAACAAAGCAAACCAGGAGAAAAACAGTCAATTAGAATCGTGAATGAGTTTTATGGACAGAAGTCATATACTGCTAAACAATTAGAACAACTAACTTTCAGAGGCAAAATACTCTCTAAGGTTTGGTGACAGAAGATTGTTTTAGTCACATAGCACAAAGCTGAAATCAAGTATGGAGTTGGGAGTAAAAAGAAGAAATATATACAAGTTTTTACTAATTAGGCATAGGAAAGTGAAGACTACCTAGTTCCTAGAGAACAATCTGTTGCGTATTCAAGGTTAGTCAGGAAATAGCTAACTTCCTTCATAGAGCCACAGAAAAATTAAATGAGATAAAGACAGAGAAGAACCAGATGGATCTGGCAATTAGAACACTGGTGACCTTGGCAAGAACAGTGTCTGGCCCTTGCTCATACTGACTGCACTACACTGAGGAGTCTGCGGATGATAATATTGAGATAAGTCAATTTATTACTATTCTAAGTAGCCTGACATATGTTCTCTGACGTAATTTCCACTGCAAACAATTCACAGAGTTTCCAAATTATGTAAACAAAAAAACAAAAAAGGGGGGGCTTTAACCTTATTTGTAGTATTTTTCATTTTCAAAAGCAGAATAAACATCTGTGTAATAAAAAAGTTGGGGAGAGGGAGTATAAGGGGACTAAATGTAATGGAAAAATACAATAAAGACTAAACAAGTAACTAAATGGAAAGACAGATATAAAATGTTTAAATATCACTGTAAAAAAATCAATGTGACTCAACCTAAAAAACAGCCTTGCTAATCGCAAAGACCCATGTGGAGACACCGCCATCTCCTGGCAAAAAGAGCACGGACTGAAAAGGCGACCCAAATCTGCAACCTCTGTAAGAATTTTTCCCCAGAACAGTTGTATGCAAGTTGGGAGAGATGACTAAATGATTTTCTATGTTGTTACAAAATTATTCAAACCTCCTATCATATCGGTGACCAGGCTTGCCCATACACAGGAAAAGAAATCTTACATTTACACAGTGCTTTCACTAATGTCTTTTTTTCCCGCTGCATTTAGAGAGAGGAAGAGAGAGAAACTTTGATGTGACAAAGAAGCATCAATTGGCTGCCTGCCATATGAGCCTGGACCTGGGATCGAACCTGCAACCTAGGTACGTGTTCTGACCAAGAATTGAAATTGCAACCTTTCAGTTATGGGACGACACTCCAACCAACTGAGCCACACCAGCCAGGACACTAATATGTCTTTTCTACTCTTCAAAAATAATCCTGTGAGGCAGCAGAGGCATCATTAGCCTCATTTTACTGGCAAACTGAGGTCAGAGATTATTTGATTTGCCCAGAACTTCAAGTATGCTCACTCCTGGGGCAGGGTTTCCGCTCCCCCCACCCCCCCACAAAACAGGGGAACTGAGAAGAGAAACTGAAGAAGAAACCAGAACATTTCATTAGACAGTTACCTTGCTTTGGCTTGCAGAACAGGAATGACTTTGCCTATTCTCTCAGGGACTTTCAGCTTCCCAGAATCCTTGTCAAGAACATCCTTTTTTTCGGAGTAGAAGAAATACAGAAAGAAAGATGGTTCTTAGTTATAAGAAAATAACTGAACACACTATGGAAATATTCTTGAACTAAAAACCTCAGAGGCCTATCCTTGATCCTCACTGTGTACCAGGCACTATGCTAGTTCTTTAAATGAGAGTGAGTATAATCTTAAGGGAAAAAAGAGCCCTAAGCAGTAGGGATTATTAAATTTATTTGGGAGAAAGGGAACCAGGCTTAAAGTGGGTAAGTAAATTGCCCAAGACTTTTCAGCTCTTCCCAGGCTGATTCAGAGCTGGTGCTGTATCCAATATGGCAATATAACCAATGACTGAGATTTAGGCTGAAGCGCAAAGAAAGGAAAAGTAATAGTAAAATCATCATCAACTCAGTAATTATTCAATAAATGGTAATTTAATATCATGTATGTTTGTACAAATACTTTCATTAATCTTTACTATATCTTGAAATATTACTTACTCCAATTTATAAATAAGAAATGTGAGGAAACAGAGAAGCTAAATAATCCGTCCAGGGTCCCGGTGCTAGCTAGGGTTCAAACCCCAATTTGTTTGAAGACAAAGCTCTGCTATACAGCTTCTGAATGAAAATAATTTTACTTTTCTCTTCACCTTGAAAAAACATACTTACTTTGTCTGAGGAACTGGAAACGACTGGCAACCTTGTTTCAGCACTTGACTTATGTGATCCATTTCTCCAGGATGACCCCGTACGAGGAGTCTCTGAATGGTCCAAGATCGGAGAGCAGACAGGTGTAGGTTTCTTACTATCAGGCGGACTTTTATCAGGGACAGTCTGTTTAAAGCTATTATTTGAAGGAGAAGGGAGTGGGGGCCCATCCCAGGCAGCGTCGTTGGGAATGATCCCTTCAGAATAAGTGCAAAGTCTGCTCTTATTTGGGCTAACACCATCTTCTCTCACGTCCTCTCCGAGGGAGGAGGGCTGTTCAACACCTGTGGACGAATCAGCCTTGTCCTGATCAAGCACGGCATCACAAACTGTTGGATTAAATGGTGCAACAACTGTTAACTTTACATGGTTCTTTTCTAGTGCAAAGGGTCTGTTTAATGGTTTTGTAGGAGTCGGTCCCTGACCAACTGATGTATTCAGTTGAGGTAATGCGGAGTGGCCAGGAGTCTCCACTACTGGTCCACAGCTATCCAATACATTTTCCTTGTCCTTATTTGCCTGCAGTAACTTCTCTTCCTCCTCATCTGACTTCAGTAACTCCTCCTCCTCTTCCTCAGTGACACTGAAAAGGCCATCATCCTCTTCTCCTTCACTTGGGTCCAGCAAGGCATCATCCAACACGTCCTCATCCAAGGAAGCCCGCGAGGGCACGAGTGAGCACATCATATCTGGAGAAATAAGAGGCAGTTCTGCTGAGGAACAGGAACCTTATAGCAACTCCAATCTGCTCTATAGCGGGGTGGTGTCCTAACATTTCAAATTCTTTACACTGTGACTTGTACCACGAAAAATAACTAAGATACTTAACTTTATCAGAATTATGGAAATACATATTAGAACAATGAGATACTTTTTTTTTATCAAAATGGTAAACATTAAGATGACATAGGCTGGTGAGGATGTGAGGAAAAAGTACTCTCACACTCTGTCAGTGAGAGTGTAAATCTGCACAATATCTTGTGGATAATACTTCAGCAATGCCATCTGACGCAGATATTTGACTTCTGGAAGTTTATCTTACAAAAACACCAATACGAACAACACACATGGATACATTCACAAGGACGTCCAAAGCAGCCAAATACTGGAGACTGCCTAAATGTCTATCGTCAGGATAACAGTTAAGTAAAATCATGGCACATCCGTGCTATGAAATAGTTTACAACTACAGGAGTCCCCCTTACCTGCAGTTTCACGTTCCAGTTTCAGTCACCTGCAGTTTCAGTTACCTGAGGTCAACCGAGGTTCAAAAATATTAAATGGAAAATTCCAGAAATAATCCCTACGTTTTAAAACACAGACCATTCTAAGTAGTGTGATGAAATCGCATGCCTTCCCACTCTGTCCTGTCCAGGGCATGAAGTACCCCTTCGTCCTGTGTATCCACACTGCACATGCACCCGCTCATTAGTCACCTACTAGCCATCTCCGTATCTGGGACAACTGTCATGATACTGGGAAAACTGTTGTACTTAAGTGGCCCTTATTTTACTTAATGGCCCCAAAGTGCAAGAGTTGTGATGCTGGCAATTCAAATATGCCAAAGAGAAGCTATAAACTGCTCCCATTAAGTTAAAAATATGTATATATAGAAGAAAACACAGTGCACATAGGGTTCATTAATACCTACAATTTCAGGCAACCACTGGGGTCTTGGAATATTATCCCCTGCAGACAAGTGGGGACTACTGTTTTTAAAAAAACAACAAGATCTGTATGTACCATCATGGAATAATATCCACAACATACAAACAAAGCAAATATATATTATATAAAGTGTTTGGGTTTTCACAGTTTTCACTTTTTAAAAAAACAAACGTGTTACTGTTGAAGTTAAAACACACAACTTTAGACACGTCTTCCACACTGTGTGGAGCTGCTGGTGTGAGCTCTGCCTGTCAGGAGCCCAAATGGAAGCGGTTTCAGCCCCTGCGAGCTGCGCCTTTCAGGAGACTTGTCAAAATGATCGACTCCCACCTTCCTGCAGGCACAAAGGAAATTAAAGATCTTCTCATCCTTTCAACTCTGCTAATTACAAAGTCAACTGTATTATGCTTTTAAGGCACTCCACCTATTAATTTTCATCTTTTTTTTAAATACCAGAAAGTTGGATTTTGAGTCAAGAACATCAAAGAAAAACCTTTAAAGGAAAAATTATGCAACTAAGAAACTAGTTTTGCTCAACAATTTGTACTTTCTTAAGGGTATCGCTTGCTCTAGCAGGATGAATACTGGCTTAGGGGTCCAAGGACCTGGATTACAGTCTCGGTTCTGCCACTAACCAGCTATAATAATCTGGGCAAGCCACTGAACCATTTGGACTTGTTTCCTCATTTATAAAATGGAGAAGAGATGGAAAGGGGGGGCAGGCAATGTCTAGGCTAATATTTTACATATTTCATTTCCACATCTGAGAAGCTGTAAGAAATTATCAAACACTGAACTCAATAATTTGGAAAACTCATTCTAGCCTTGCGACTGTGAATTCTGCCTACCCACTTGCCTCCACACCATGCCTGGAATTTTAGCTTTAGTTCCTGCATTCTTAGAGAAAACACTTTCTGTGCTCCTGTCATCACCCAGCACTGAGCTAGATAGTATGTCCCTATATAATTTCTAAGAAATAAAGATGCGACTTCCACCCTCGAAATACGTATACTCTTCCCAAGGAGACAACAATTTAAAATTACATACCACTATAAGAAAATACAAAATGGCAAGGTCAATACAGTGCTATAGAAAGAGTGAGAAGGGAAGGGAAGGGGTGAAAGAATTTTAGAATTATGGTAAAAGGGACCTGTGTAGTACACTACACAGCATGATGATTATAGTTAACAATACTGTATTTTATACTTGAAAGTTGCTAAGAAAATAGATCCTAAGCGTTCTGATCACAAGAAAAAAATTTTAACTCTGTGAGGTGATATAGTCATATGGCAACATGTACATATATCAAATCGCTATGTTGGACACCTTACACTAATACAATGTTATGTGTCGATTACATCTCAATAAAACTGGGAGGGTGATAAAAGAAAGAAAACTAGTTAGACTTACTGAGCTTAGAAATGAGGTGGGACAGAAAGGGAAGAAATATTAACTATTATAAATCAGCCACTGTGAGACACTTTACAACTCTAACCCTTTAACTTATCCCTGTAACACAGATCTTATCAAAGAAACTAAATTTTCTGTTGTATTTAATCTTAGAGCTGCTAAAACTTTTTCTCTTATATTATTGGCAATTGTTGTGAGAGTTCCAGGCACTGAAGCAGGTTCCTCTAAGAAGAGAAAAGTAATTTCTCTGCCCGATGACTGAGTTTAAAAGTTATTTCTTGCTCTGGCTGGTGTAGCTCAGTGGATTGAGAATGGGCCTGTGGGACGCATGAGAAATACATTGATATTTCTCCCCCTCTCTCCTTCCCTTCCCCTCTAAAGATAAATAAATAAAAACCTTTAAAAAAATAAATAAATAAAAGTTATTTCTTTAGGCCGAAGAAAAGTTTACTTTTGGAAATTTCTTTTTCATTTAAAGTTTCTGGCTGTCAATCACAAGTACCTCAGGCCACTGGGTTTAAGCAACTCCATTTCGGAGAAGCCCTTTCTGAGCCCCTACCCCTACTTTCACTCCAACTCCTTCCAAAAGGTCTAGTTCAAGCACCTGCTCGACCAAAGGAGGAGTTCAACAGATTTTCACTCTTGGGAAACCAAAGTTCAGAGGCATAAAGTAACTTAACCAAATACACAGAAGTAGTAATGCTAGAACAAGGATTCAAAATCAAGTCTAATTCCAAAGGCAATGTTTTTTCTTCTTTCACCCTTGTGACAGACTTGCCTAGGGTCAGTCAGCAAATGGCAGAGCCTTCTAATTCACTATACCCTCTAACATATATGAAAGATGGGGACACCAATGAGGGCTTCTGGTGCCTTGGCAAAACTAATTTAAGTCACTTTATCATGCACAGGCTTTCCTTGGCTTCCCAGGTGGAATGGAAGGAAGCACATGAGAAATACCCCTGAATGGGCCCAAAACTCACTGGAAGAAAAACATCATCACTTTACTATGCACACAAAGGACCAACATCCTTCACAACCACTGAAAACATCAATCCCTACGCCACCCTGACATCCAGAGCCACAGAGCTGGCTCTTCTGACTTTTTCTCCCAGAATGTTCCAAAAGGGCTGGGAGCAAAACCATGTGCAATACCATGTACATATAATTTTTAACTTGCACAAATCATTCTCCTAATTTCCTAATTTTAAAACAATTTAAAACATATACAAAAATAACATAATAACTAGTGAACCCCTACATACCCATCACCCAACCCCAACAACTATCATCAACATATTGCTAATCTTACCCCATCTACCTCCCCACTTGACCAGATTATTTTGAAGCAAATCCCAGGCATCACATCATTTCATTTGTAAATAACCATAAGTCCTTATCATAAAATATCTGGTTTAGATTTCTAATTATTCTATAAATGTCATATATTTTTGAAGATTCTTAAAAATCAGTATCCAAATACGGTTCATACATTGCAATCAGCTTATGTCTTGTATTTTAATCTATAGATTCCCCATTTTTTCTTGTAATTTGTTAAAGAAACAATACCACAAATTGTGTATGCATAGATACATATATATCATTAAATTATGAAAACATGCATACAAATAAGAGACACCAAATTCAGGATAGTGGTTATCTCTGGTCACCGGGAGGGAAGAGGAATGGCTGGGGGCTTAAGAGCTGCAATTCTACCTGTTTTCGTAAACAAAACAAAACAAAGCCCTAAAACAAATGTGGCATGGGAAGATAAAGCTAAATGGTGGGTATCATGGTACTCATTGCTGTTGGTATTCATTCCTATAATTTGTACATGCTTTAAATATTTAATAATAAAAACATTTTTAAATGAGAAGTCAGTGGGGATACAATGATTATATTTTGAAGTTTCGAATGTCCTCCCCGGTAAAATGGGGTCCATCCTAACACCTACCTCATGGGGTTGTTGGAGGAATTGAATGAGATCGTGAACACAAAGCACTTAGCACACCACAGGCACAACGGAAAGGCTGAATAAGCAGTGGCTATCGATACTACTTCACCCCACGCTCATCGCCTCTCTGACCCCTTAAGGGTCTTAAGAGAAGCAAACCAATGATAGGAAAAAGAAAAACGCCAAACTGGTATGCAACTTCTCCTAGTCCTTGTTAAGAAATCATCCAGTATGCTTTAGCAGGGTGTCCAACCCACAGCTGCTAGCTGCATGTGGTCCAACACAAAGTTGCAAATTTACTTCAAACCTTTTTTTGCTCATTTTTGGTTAGTGTTTGTGTATTCCACGTGTGGCCCAAGACAACTCTTCTTCTTCCAGTGTGGCCCAGTGATGCCAAAAGGTTAGACACCCCATCTCTTCTAGTTCAACCCAGCATTCAAACATTTTGTCACTAAATTAAAGGCCAGGTTGTACAGACATCTAAACTGCAGGCAGATTCTGCAAACTACCAATGTAGTATCTTATAGAGAGGCGCAATCTGCAAACTACCAATGTAGTATCTTATAGAGAGGCGCTAAACTAAAATTCAGAAACGTCAGCAATTCACTTGGAGTCTCTGAACCTTAATACAGATGAGAATACTCATCTGAAAAAATGGGAATTATTCACTGTTAACTTCAAACACAGGTTATCATGAGATTCAAATGAGGACAAGTTTATGAAAGCAGTCTAACCCTAAAAGCCCTATACTAACTTAAGTTGGTATTTAATGAATTTGCAAGGGGGGGGAATCTCAGATAAAACTGAAGTTCTGAAGTGAAGCTCCACAAGACTGCCTTAGCACTCTTCTGCCTGCCATTGTACCATCACCTGCCCTTCTTGGTACTTACTTTGTAAGCTCCACCAAAATATGAGGATCTCTTTATTTTTAAAGGAAGAATATTTTTCCCACCTCCCAACTCTCTCAATTCCTCTGCTCCCCATCCCTTCTGTGACCCTATTCTGTCCTTCCACGTCTCTCACTTGTCCACCCCCTTCTTCACACTTCAGTTTACCACGCCCACCTTGCCTGTTCTCTAACCTCCCGGTTGCAACCTCAGAAACTGGTTCCCTTCCTATTTTTATCATACCTAAGAAACCTATTGCCGTAAAGCACAGAGCTTTATTTTATTCAGGCCACTGAAACTGCAACACCAGACACGACCCCGTATCCCTCTTTCAAGGGTCTAAAACTAAGAGCATCACCAAGCTGGATCTGAGAGACGAGCAAGGATTATTTCCAAAGGACAGGACTTCCCCACTGGCCTTTCATTCCCAACCTCCCCCATATGCCTTGCACTCCGTAGGTTTTACCACCCTATAAAAAGGACAGATATAAAGTTTAAACAAGATCAAAGTGAGCTGCAATTATCTGTAAGAATTGTGCAACTCCCTTTGAGGTATCTGAAAAAGCTGTAGGACAGAAAAACAACCCAGAGCTGGAAATCTCTGCTGAAGGGCCCCAGGGCACTCCTCCCACACAGACATGGGAGACCAATATCCAAGCTGCAGCAACAGGTTTCTTTTTAAAAAGAAAATTTAAAAAATTAATTCAGACAGGTTTGCTAAAGCCTGGAGCCTGTAACACATCCACAAGAAACTGGAAGTCAGGTGGGGGTAGTACGTGGGGCAATTCAATCACTTTCTGGGCACACCCTGCGTTCCAACTGCCCTCCCTCCGGTCCAGGAAGGAAATGGTGGGCACCTCCAGTTCTTGAGAGCCAAAAGAACAGTGACCCAACTCCACCCTTCGGAAGTTGCCGCTTCACCTCCCCCAGTACTGCCTTAGAAATGCCACAGCAGCCAGAACAGCATCGCCCCGGGACACGGCCTTCGCACTTCCCTCCTCCCAGCTCCGAAGAGACCAGTAATTCCCGCCTCCCCGTGGAAGGCGGGAGAAGCTCTGGCATGATCCCCGCCCCTCCCCCAACAGGGGCAAAACCGGACCGTCGGCAAGCCAGCGCCAGCACCCCTCTTCCTGGGGATGGCTACCCGCATACACACCGCAGCGGGACCAAGGCCCCCGCTCCCCTCAGTGGCAGGTCATCCTCTCCCTCCCCCACCCGGCTGGCGCGGCAGAAAGACCACTATCTCCTCCCCAGCTACAACCACCCCCCCGTGGTCCAGGAGGGCAGCGGCACAGCAGCATCACCCACCCGCTTACATTTCCATCCCTCCCCATCCCGCCCAGGCTGGGAGAACCGACGTCACTCCCCGCCTCTCAGGCCGCCGAACAACCTCCCTTTTTCTCTGCAGGGTGAGGGGCACCTATAGCCCGCCGACGTGGAGGTGGGGGCAGGGACACTCCCCTCCTCTTCCCTCCCGCCGCCATCACCTCAAGAACGAAAACGAGCCCTTCTCCCAGCAGAGTGAGGGACTCCCAACCCCCTTAACGGGGCGGACAGCGTACGCGGTCCCCAGAAGAAGCAACAGGCGCCCCCATCCTCCTTCCAGCCAGGGAATGCCGACCCCTCGCCCCTCCCACTCTTCACCTCCGGAAGCCGGGCCGAAGCCTGGGCGAAAGACCTCGCCTCACTCCGCCCCCTGCGCCATTTTATCGCCCCTCTCCCCGACCTCCCCCACCCTAAGGCAGCCCCGGCAGCTCCAGGGGGTGGGCAAGCAGACAGTGATTGGCAGGGAGACGCCCCGCCTCTTAGAGGGTGGAGCCCCGCCGGCCCTGTAACCCCGCCCCCCAACACCGCCTACCCCAACTACAAGCTCCACCTCGTCTCGTCTCATCGAATCACTCGACTTTCTGCTGCTCTTGCCTTCGGACCACTTCCAGGCGAAAGGTCCAAGCCTAGCAAGCAGAGCGACGAGCTCAGCTGATGCAACCTTACTAGACCCGCAGTACGTTTCCCGGCACGCGGCGGCGGCTGCAACGACCGAGGAAAGGGCGCGGGGTGCCGGACGGAGCACGCGAGACAAGGGTGACGGAGCCATGGGGGATGCTCCGAGCCCAGAAGAGAAGCTGCACCTTATCACACGGAACCTGCAGGTTGGGCCTTGGAGTTGAAAACGCGTTGCTGGGGACCGGGGACCTGAGATTTAGAGATCCTGAGCCCCACTACTAAGTCTATGGGGCCAGGGCTCCACTCCAAGGCAGCTGTGAGACAGCCTGCAGTCCTCACTGTTGGTCGGTCACTCAGTCAGTCAATTATCTGGGTATCACAAAAATCACATGGGCTTAACTCCCATCCCACCTACTGTTAGGTGCTAGGCGCCGGGGATGGGGATATGCCAAGGCCCTGCCCTCCCAGAGCTTGTCTGTAAGGAATGAGACGTTAAAAATAGTTTATAACCCATACAATTAATTACCACTAAATAAAGTACTGGAAGTTACTACACATGGAACTTTGAAAGGAAATTAAGGTGGAGGGCCGGTCAGGGAAGGTTGAAGCGTCCTCCTCTAAACTGCACCTTGAAAGCCCTGAAGGATGCGCATCCCTCTTCACTCCACAAAGTTCCTGCTGTTTCCAGGAACAGCAGGAGTTAACCAGTGGAAGAATGGAGTGCGGGGGTACATTTCAGGTAGAAGGAACCCAGATCAAGACTCAGAGGAGGGAAAGGACACTGATTCAGAGAGAACGCTAACAGGGCTGGGAGTAGAGTGAGCAAATAATCAAGCACTTAATAAGTATTTCTATGTATTGCTCATACTGCTCATTCCATTGCCTCCCTCAGGCCTCTGACTATTGTCACCTCTAGCTAGAAGGCCTTTCCTGAACCACATGTTTTCATAACAAATTCCCTGCCACCAGAACTGTTTCATCCCCTGCTCTGCCTTTTGTTGTTGTTGTTGTTTCTTCATAGAACTTGTCACCATAGGTGGTACTTGTTTATTTGGGAGAGGTAGCAGGGGCCAGGTCATGAGAGCCTTGTGGGCCTGTTTAAAATTGGGGTTTTATTCTAAGAGCAATGATTAGGACACAGCTTTTTTTGAGATACAATTCAGATACCATAAAATTCACCCTTTTAAAGTGTAAAATTCAGTGGGTTTTACTGTGGTTACAAGGTTGTGCAATTATCACCATTATCTAATTCCAGACCATTTTCATCACTCTCAAAAAACCTATATCCCTTAGCAATCCCTTTCCATTTCTCTCCTCCCCCCAAAAAAACTAGGAAAACACTAATCTACTTTGTCTCTATGTGTTGTTTGCCTCTTCTGGACAGTTCGTATAAATGGTATCATACAAAATGTGGCCTTTATGTTTGATGTCTTTCATTTAGCATGTTATTTTCAAAGTTCAACCATGTTGTTATACCTGTCAGAACCTCATTCCTTTTTAATGGCTGAATAATATTCCATTATATGGATTAACTGTATTTTGTTTATCCATTCACCAGTTGATGGACGTTTGGGTTATTTCCACTCATAACTTGATCTTAGCCAGAGATTCTTGCATGCTTCCCCTTAGTTCCTTTGTTTCCTAGCCTTTCTCCATAAAATAGTGCTGGTTAGGAATAGAGGATATACAAAGCTAATGCCATTGACTCACTCAGATTTTAAAGGGTGAGTGATAGGACCTTTCCTTGGGTGGTAAGAACCTCCAGGTGTCCCAAATAGGGGCTCAGAGGATGCAGGATCAACCTCCAACCAGCTTGGAGCACAGAATTTTGACAAGTCCCGCTAATATCCATGGATTTGTTACCATGGGGTCCAACAGCCTCCCCAATTATCCCTTGAAGAAACACTAAAATCTCTTTTTATCTGCAGTGTACTGGACTATGAGGAATTTCCTAATATGTCTTAGGGCAAATGGAAATTATTAAAGAATTTAAACAGGTAAATGAGCTCATCAGACTTGGATGTTAAAGATCTCTCTGGTTGCCTTTTGGAGCATGGATTGCAGAGACCAAGAATAGATGTGGGAGACCTGTAAGGAGGCTACTCCAGTCATCTTGGTGTAACCTGATGGTGGCCTAGACTAGGCTGGTGGACTAGAGGAAGAGAGAAGCAGGGGGGTGCAAGAACTCTTTCGGAGTAACTTGTGCAACTGAGTGGTAGTACCATTGACTGAACTAGGGGTGAAACCATAAGTGAAAGGGATGGTTGGGGAGAAAGGAGGAAAGGTGAGAGCATGAGTTTAATTTTGAGCACACTGAGTTTGCATTAACTGGGTTCCTGACAGGTATGAGGGTAGACCCCCCAAAATGGAATTTATTTATAAAAAATTGTGTATATATTCTTCCATGTTTAAACATCAGTCACCTTCAGAGTGCTCTCCATTTGATGCAATCCTCCTATCAGATGTTTTTTCTACTGCTCAAAACAGTTTTGTTTTTTAAATTATATTTTATTGATTATACTTCTTATTGTTCTGCTTGGTTGTTTTTTGTTTCTTTATGTTCCCAGTGATTGGTTTGATTCTCAGCTTCATCCACTCTACTGTTGTTTCCCTGTAAATTGTTCATTTCAATTAGTGTATCCTTCACTTCTGACTGGATCTTTTTTATGCTGTGGAGATCCTCACTAAGTTTTTTGAGCATCCTTACAACCAGTGTTTTGAACTCTGCGTCTGATAGATTGCTAATCTCTATTTTGTTTAGTTCATTTTCTGGAGTTTTGACCTATTATTCCCTTGGGCCATGTTTCTTTGTCTCCTCATTTTGGCAGCCTCCCTGTGTTTGTTCCTATGCTATGATTCCCTGTCTTGGTGGCATGGCCTAATGTAGTAGGTGTCCTGTAGGGTCTAGTGGCACAGCCTCCCTTATCACCCAAGCTGAGCTCTCAAAGTGCACCCTTCATGTGGGCTGATTACACCCTGCTCTTGTAGTTGAGCCTTGGCTGCTGTTGGCATGTCAATCAATGGGAGCGATTTACCTAGGCCCGTCAGCTCCAAGAACTGACTGTGGCCACTGACCACTAACCTCTGCCCTCTGTGGAGGATCAGCTGTGCAGGGGCACCGTGATGGTGCTCTAATGTGGTTTGTAGCTGTCCACTGAGTGCACTGGCTCTGGGGTTTCTCGGGTGGTACAGGCCAAAAACAGCCCCCACCTGTATTCTGCCCAGGGCCACCCTGCATGAGCTATAATACTTGTGTGGGGCTTGGAGGTTTCCAGGCAAAGCCAAGTTGTGAAACTAAGCTGGCTGCTGCTAATGCTCTGGCTGGGGCCACTTAGCAAGAGGTTCAGGGGCTGGGAGCTCACTGAAGCTGTTGTTTGTTTGATAGGATTTAGGAAGTTGTGAAACTTGAGCCAAGACCAGCCATTCATATGGAAAAACAGCTTGGTGGCCCTGTAGTTGGGTGGGACAGAGTCTCTGTGGATCTCCAGGGCAGGGCAAACAGTGTTAGCCAGGTTGATGGAGTCTCAGATATGGCACCCACCTGCTGGCTCTGTGGCTTTGTTGGGGGAGGGTTCAGAGAAGGAACAATGGCTTCTGCTTGCCTTTCTCTCTGGGAAAAAGCTGTTGCCCAGCTCCCATCTTGATGCCAAACACTTCAGTTCCTCCCCATGTGCCACTGGTGCCTTTCAAGTTGCTGCCTCAGTGCTGGAGCTCAGAGGGAGTCTAAGTCTGTGTGGGTTCTTTAAGAGGAACTGCTTGGGATTCCAATAGTTACTTTCACCAGCTCAATCCCTGCTGCTTTTTGCAGCCAGAAGTTGTGGGGACTTATCTTCCTGGCACTGGAACACCCTGGGCTGGGGTCCTGGTGTGGTGCAGGACTCCTCACTCCCAAGGTATCCTTCCTGAATTTTTATCCACCACATGTGGGCAACCCATTCAGCATCTCTGCGTCTGCACCCCTCCTACCAGCCTGGATTGATGTGGTTTCTTTAATTCTGTACTTGTCGGACTTCCATTCAACTCGATTTCTTTTCTTTTCTTTTTTTTTTTATATTTTACTTACTTATTTTTAGAGAGAGGGGAAGAGAAGGAGAAAGAAGGAGAGAAACATCAACCTGTGGTTGCTTCTCATGCACCCCCTACTGGGGGCACAACTTGGGCCACAACCCAGGCATGTGCCTTGACTAGGAATCGAACCAGTGACCCTTTGGTTCTCAGGCTGGTGCTCAATCCACTGAGCCACACCAGCCAGGGCTATCGATTTCTGACAGTTCTGAGTGGTGGTTAGTCTGTAGTTTAGTTGTAATTTTGATGGGATTGTGCAAGGAGGCGAGCCGTGTTTACCTACGCCTCCATCTTGACCAGCACTTCCTCTACTGCTCAAAAGTTTTTGAACTGTCGATTTTGTTGCCTTTTAGTGCTTCTGCCATTTTTGTTTCACCTCATCCACATCAGCAAACATTTCCCTGTGAGGACTTTTTTCATCTGGGGAAACAAAAAAGTCTCTCAGGGTGAGATCGAGTGAATAGGTAGGGGGGAGCATGGGGACCATGTTGCTTTTTGGTCAAAACTGCTGAACACTCCACATGGTGTAGGCAGGTGCACCTGCTCGTAAATCACCCATCATGAAATGGGCAAACACATTGAAAGAGTCTTCAAAAAAATTTACTAGAGCTGAATGCAGCCTCTCACAACAATGCCAGCTGGTTTCCTAGAACACTTACCTAGGAGAGGAAGCCAGTACTACAAGGGGCCCACTCTCCAGAAGATAATTCTGTTTTTTTTTGGGGGGTGCCCTCTCGGATCCAGTTCTACATATGGGTGTGAGCAGGAGGTTTGGGAGCTGCTAGCTCTTAAGTAGTCATTGAAGCAACTGAAGGGGATCAAGGAGAATATAGAGTAAGAAGAGGTAGGGATGCCAGGATTGTTGATATTTTTAGTGATGAGGGAGAGGAACAGATGCAAAAAAAATCTGAGACCCGGCAGCCAGAGAGGTAGGAGGAAAACTAACAGAATGAAATAGAGGAAAAAAGAAGAATGTTTCAGGAAGGGAGTAAAACTTCAGAAGTCTTTATTGAATTATCAACATGGAGACCATCTGTGACCTTAGCAAGAGCATTTTCAATGGTGTGATGCTATATGGAATTCAAACTCAAATGGAAGATAAGGAATGCAGACCTGAAAAAGAGGTAACTATTTCAAGAAGTTGGCTTTGAAAGGAAGGAGCGTGTGTTAGAGGTAGTTGGTCAGGAAGACGTGATTGATTAGAGAAATACCCTGTTCCCCTGATATCCATGTCGTTTCACTGGAGTGGTTCAGGCAACAATGCCAACTTAGACTGGCTCTCACTCTGCACTAAGAGCATGGCTGGACCCCCCCGCTGCTGGCTCTGAGCCTGGCCTCCTAGTGACACACACCTTTGCTTTCCTTGTCACAGGGTAATGGATGAGCAAGGTGGGGCACCGGCATTAAACCAGCTCTTCTGCTTCCACAACAGGAGGTTCTGGGGGAAGAGAAGCTGAAGGAGATACTGAAGGAGCGGGAACTTAAAGTTTACTGGGGAACAGCGACCACAGGCAAGCCACACGTGGCTTACTTCGTGCCTATGTCCAAGATCGCAGACTTCCTGAAAGCAGGATGTGAGGTAAGAAGTCATGTTTCAAACCAAGCAGTTGGTTTAAGCAGTTGGCCCATTCCCTTGGGAAATGGCTAAAAGAGAGACTTAATAAGGGTAGGGCAGGGAGGAGGGTTTGGAGGTACTTGGACAAATTCACTTTTGGGTGGTCCCTTCTCTCTTATGTTCAGGTAACAGTTCTGTTTGCGGACCTCCACGCGTACCTGGATAACATGAAAGCCCCTTGGGAACTACTAGAACTCCGAACCAGCTACTATGAGAATGTGATCAAGGCGATGCTGGAGGGCATTGGTGTGCCCTTGGAGAAGCTCAAGTTCATCAAAGGCACTGATTACCAGCTCAGCAAGTAAGTGCTTGATCCTCCACCTTCCTCGTGGCTCTGATGCTCCTAGCTAATTACAGGCCTGTGGAGTCTACGTATTCTTCAGTTTGGATTAGAGGCTGTTTGGCTCTACCTGTAGCCATTTAAAAATGTATACCCTTTGTCATTGTAATTCATCCATCAAAAATACACTGACTAGTAACTGCCTAGATACTCACTCTCCTATTTGCTAGAGATCTAAATGTAATCAAAACAGAGTCCTTGGCCCTTGTACAGCTCACAGCATATGGGAGAATAGTAATGAGCAATTCAGCCTCCCTTCCTCCTTCCAGCCTCAGCAAATACTGATCAAAGAAATGTGAAAGAAAAATATTTCACTTGTTTTTAACCTTCTGAGCAACTTCTGTGGCTTCTTATCTTTGTCAGTTTTATTCATGTTTGTAATGTTAGCGTACATATAATTTTATGTCCTACTTTTCTTAACTTGACAATTTTCTAAGTAAACCCCCACCCCTCACTGCCTTATAGTCTCCACATTTTTTTTTATTTTTAAAATCTCTCAAATAAGCCATGTGACACTCTACTAGTCACTTTCCCTAAGAACAACTTTTCAAGGTAAGCGTTGTTTTATCCTATTTCACAGGTGAGGAAATAAATTTTGACTTAAGTTCACACAGCCAGCAAGTAGAAGGGCCAGGATGCGAACTCATATCTCTCACTTACAAGTTAGTGTCTCCTTTTACTTCGTCTAGCACAATATTCTTTACCGTTCCCCACTATTGGACATGTAGAGTTTTAAATAAAGCATATAAACATCCTTATGTTCACAAGTGTTTGAATCTACAGCCTCGATAGAGTGCCTGAGATTTCACTCCTTTTCACATTGATTCTACAGATACTTAGGGAGCCCTCACTATGTGGTGACAGGTGCTGCAAAGCAGGCAGAGGGGCAGGAAGTTCTCGGGAGGCAGGGTTTTCTGCTTAAACAGAGCAGTTAGAGATCGCTCTGATCATACCAGACAGAGGCCTGACAGGTGAGAGAGCACGTCGAGCAAACATTTTATTGAGTTCTTAGTATATGCCAGACACTGTTACCTGCAAACTCAGGCAAGGTTTTTATTCTCCTAGAATAAAGGTGGGATACATAAAACTATCTTGCTGCAAAGTCACTTGATTTTTTCCTATATATAAAAGTGACTTCAAAGGAAGATGGCTTTGCAAGGGCACACTTTGATGCACTCCTCTATTCCAAACCCAGCAGCGATGGATAAAAATAAACCAGACCTCATAGCCAGCTTCAAAAACGAGCTGACCTGCTCTATGGTAAGAGAAAGGATTGAAATGCAAATTGGTGAATTGGGCAGCAGTTGCAGGTCTGCTGGGGTCTTCTGGAAGGGAGAGGACAAACCAGGCTTACTGCTCGAATGCAGAGGATAAAGTAGGGCTTTCCCCCCTTTTCCATTCTTGTTTCTACCCTCCATTCTTGTTTCTACCCCTCAAAGAAAGTAGAGCTGGTATATGGTGCACTTTTGGCCACCTGCCTGGGTCTTTGGGGACTTTTATCAAGAATTGAACCAGCCCTGACTGGTGTGGCTCAGTGGGTTGAGCATGATCCCGCAAACCAAAAGGTCGCAGGCTTGATTCCAGGTCAGGTCACGTACCTGCATTGCGGGCCCAGTCCCCAGTTGGGGGTGTGCAAGAGGCAACCAACTGACTTCCTTTCTCTCCCTCTTTCTCCCTTCCTTCTCCTCTCTCTAAAAATAAATAAAGTCTTTTAAAAATAAAATAAAATGATAATATTAAGTAAAAAAAAATTGATAAAAGCCACTTTGGAAAATAGTTTAGCATTACCTACTAAGTTCAAGATGCAAATCCCCTATGATCCAGCAGTGCTTCTCCCAGGCATGATATAAAGGAACTTGCACATGAACACATATAAGAACTTACATAGGATACCCATATAAGAATGCTTACAACATGTTGTTTAGAGATGCAAATAGTATAAAACTGGAAAGAGACAAGTTGAGGATAGTGGTTACTGTGGAGGAGGAGAAAGTAGAATAGGGCTGTGGAGTGGTGCATGGGGCGGGGGTGGAAAGAAGGGGCAAAGAACGTGAGCTAGTGACCCATGGCCATGGACAAGGGTGTGGGAATTGACTGGGGGAGCAGGGGGTGGGCCGGGTGGAGGAGGGCAAAGGGGGAAAATTGGGACAGCTATGACAGGATAAACAAACAAAAAAAAGAAGTGCCCTGGCTGGTGTAGCTCAGTGGATTGAGCGCGGGCCTGCGAACCGAAAGATCGCAGTTCGATTCCCAGTCAGGGCACACGCCTGGGTTGCGGGCCAGTTCCCAGCGGGGGACACACGAGAGGCAACCGCACATTGATGTTTCTCTCCCTCTCTCCTTCCCTTCCCCTCTAAAGATAAATAAATAAAATCTAAAAGGGAAAAAAAAAAAGTTAAAAGGTAAAATTTATTCAAAAAAAAAAAAAAAAGAAGTATCTAGGTTCTTTTTCCTAAACTAAGTGATAGGTACACTATCCTTAAGGCATGAACGATATTGAGAAATTCTGATGTTCGTTTAATAGGCGTTCCAGAAGAAAATGGAGGGGAATGGCAGAGAAGCAGTATTTCAAGAGCTAAGTGAAGAAAAAGGTTAATTAAAGCCATCCTTAAAAAGGGAAGACATAAAAATGGCATAGTATTTTGAATGAGAGGATGGGTCGCTCACACTTCAGAGCTATGAGACAGTGCTCCCCTGAAGTGTGTTAAGATTAGGAGAATGAATTAATGAGCATTAGGATTAAACGGAGGCCTGGGCCCCTTCTTAGCTGTGCCCCTTTCTCTCCTCTTCAGAGAATACACACTAGATGTGTACAGACTCTCCTCTGTGGTCACTCAGCATGATGCCAAGAAAGCGGGAGCTGAGGTGGTGAAGCAGGTGGAGCACCCTTTGCTGAGTGGTCTGCTGTACCCTGGACTTCAGGTACTTGTAAGGGATGGAGTTGCCCAGGGACCCTTTCAGTTCTGTTTCTAACGAGTGGTCAAAGCCTCTCTCTCAGCCCAGTTAAACTGGTGCACTTGGTGCGCTTGCTGCTCCTTCACCATGCTGTAGGCCAGGGGTGTCACACTCATTTTCACCGGGGGCCACATCAGCCTCGCGGTTGCCTTAAAAGGGCTGAATGTCATTTTAGGAAGGTATAAATGTAACTGCTCCCTAACAGTTACGCAAGAGGTTGGTGCTGCCGCCGGGTAGAAACAAGGTGCGGGGCAGATAAAACAAGGTGGAGGGCCGGGTTCGGCCCGCAGGCCTTGTGTTTGCCGCCTGTGCTGTAGGTCATCTTCTCTGTCTCCCTCCTTCTCCCCATGCCTCCATTTCCTAGAAGAACCCTCTGACTTTTTCAGCTGTAAGTCTCCCCTACCTGTCTGTCCTTTAAAACACTGCTCATCCTGTAAATCTTCTTTAAGCTGATGAGTCTCTTCATTGAAAATTAATTTCAGCCCTGGCTGGTTTGGTTCAGTGGATTCAGTGCCAGCCTGGGAACCGCAAAGGGTCACGGGTTGGATTCCATCTAGGCTACATGCCTGGGTTGCGGGCCAGGTCCCCAGTAGGGGGTGCACAAAAGGCAAGCACACTGATGCTTCTCTCGCTCTCTTTCTCCTTCCCTTCCCCCCTCTAGAAATAAATAAATAAAAATCCTTTAAAAAAAGAAAAAATTAATTTCAGAGCAATGTGTGAAAAATAAATTTCAGGCATGGTCCTATTTTCTGTTAAAACAAACGCATCCTAGTTTGAGTGTGTGCAGTGAGTAAGGAGAAAGATGGGAAAATACAAATCAGCTGTTAATACTGGTTACTGTAGGAAGGCAGGATGAAAATGCAGGTAGGGTTAACTTTTTCTTTGCATATTTCTATAATGTCCGACATAAGGAAATCATTCTTCCCTCGTCACCGCCCCGTGATCTTCCCAAAGGTTGAACCTGGAGACATTCTAGATCTGCACGGTCCACGGTGGTAGCCTGTAGTCTTAGCCACATGTGGCTGTTAAATGTTTAAAGGTAAAAATTTAGTTCTTCAGTCGCGTTGGCTATATGTCAGGCACTCGAGAGTCGCGTGTGGCCGGCGGCTACAGCGTTGGGCAGCACAGATGCAGAGCGTGCTCGTTATCACAGGAGGATCTGTGGGACAGTGCTGTTCTAGACTCTTCCTGCGTGCTCATCTTTCTCTAGCTCTCCTTCCTCTTCCCTCCAGCCAGCCAGGCACTAAATTTTATCAGCTGTACTTCGTTTTTTGAAACATTTTATTTATTTACTTTTAGAGAGAGGGCAAGGGAGTGAGAAGGAGGGAGAGAAACATGTGAGAGATACATCCTCCCACACACCCCCAACTGTGCAGTCCAGGCATGTGCCCTGACTGGGAATCGAACCAGTGACCTTTCAATTCACAGGCTGGGGTGATGTGGATTTTAGCCAGCGGTGTCCACAGTGTTGTGGATGTGATGGAACAAAATCACATGGACTGCAGAAGTCCTGTGGAGAAAAGGGATGACATGGCCGCTCTCTCAGTGAGAGAGTGCTCCTACCCCTGCCTGGACAGGCTTTTATTGCTTTTCTGGGAGCATTACCTCCAGGAAAGTCTTCGTTCATCATTGTCAGGCAGTAATGATCAAATAATAGATAGTATTCAGAGAACTATGAGGATTTATTCTGAGTCAGAATCAGGGTCAGTTAGCTAAAGGGCTATAAAACTTTGGGAAACAAACTCATGTCATGCTTGGACCCTTATCAGAAAATTGAGGGCATTCTTAGCAAAGCAGGTTTCACAGGATTTTATTCACAGATTCTTTCTTAGGCCTGATCGCTCCGGGAACCTGCCCTTCTAGCACAGGGCTGTACCTCCTGCATTGTTTCAGGCTTAAATCAGGCAGGGGAAATAAGGCAGCCAAGAGATTAGGAGACTTCTTGCAGACAGAATGAGGACTCAGGCTATGTCAAAGCTGAGGAGTGAGGGTCCATCACTCCCTTTTTCTATAGCCCCAAGTCCTTCCCTGAGGTCCCCTTTGTGACCATGCCTGTCTTACATCGTCCCTCCCTTGAGGAATCTTACCTGTCATTGGCTAACCAGTCATCCACCTGGGGCTGAGCAGGGTGAAGTAAAAGGGGGCAGAGGTGGTGCCCCTGCTGGGAGGATAAGTTTTGTCTCCTTAGTGGCTTATGTTCCCAAGGTCTCTTTACTCAGCCTTAGCCATGGGGGGGGTTACAGTTTCTAAAACCAGGCAGGGCGGTTCCCAACACCGGGGCTCAATCCACTGAGCCACACCAGCCAAGCTACCAATTCTACTTCCTAAAAATCTCTTAAATTCTGCCTTGCTCTGTGTCCCCACTGACCTGATTTATCATTATTTGTCACCTGGACTCTCACAGCAGCTTTCCAGATACTTGCTTTGTCTCCAGCTCATAGGCCTCCACACCAAGCTCTGCCCTCTCACTGATGTGATCTTTCTATAGTGCAGTTCATGTTTCTCCCCTTCTTAAACCCACTCACTGGCTGGGACAGTGCTAGGTACCCTAGCATGACATTCAGGGTCCTTACCTACTTTTCTACGTCATTATCACTAACCACTTCCCACATCCCTTCAAAGTTGTGCTTTCACAGACTGAATCGCTCACGATTTCCCTAAACACTTCACACTTCTGTGCCATCTCACATTCTGTTTCCGCTGCATGGTGAAAACCACCTAGAGGTTCTTCTAAGCCAAGTTCAGCCCACAGTCTGATTCTAGGAAGCCTTCACCACCACCTGTCTGACCAGATACAGATAATCATTTCTTTCTTTGTGTTAGCGCTGTTCTTGAAATGAACATCTAGGTTAGCCCTCAGCACACTGTGTTGAAATTATCTGTTTACATGTCTCTCTCTTCAACTGGGTAACTGGCTTCTTAAAGGCAGAGTCTGGGTTTGATTCACCTCTGCATGCACAGGGCTGGCACCAGGCCTGGCACGTAGTAAGTGACAGTGACTCTTTGTTTACGAGCTTAGCCTTGCCTTTTTTTCCTGAGCTCGCTCAGCACCTTTTCCTGCCACATACTTAACATTTTTCATAGGCTGCATCATTCAGGGAGTACCTTGATGTGACTGTAGCTCGTCGTCTGCCTCTCTCCCCCACTGGACTGCAAGCTTCCTGCGGGCGGAGACTTGTTTCACCCCAGGGCGTCTGCGTAGAGCACTGCTCACTAAAGACACTCAGCAAAGGCTAATGCGGCTCTTGAGGCCAACATGGAGCTTGATGCTGCTCAGTTGCTTCCTGCCTCTGCCTTCTGAAAAGCAGAGTGATTTTCAGAAGTTTCTGATTGCTCACACGCATGCAGAAGAAATACCAGAGGAGTTCATGCTCCTGTGTTTCTGTCCACAGGCCTTGGATGAAGAGTATTTGAAAGTAGATGCACAATTTGGAGGCGTCGATCAGAGAAAGATTTTCACCTTTGCAGAGAAGGTTAGTATCCTCTTTCCCATCTTCTTTTCTCTTGAGCCTCAGAGGTATGCAATTAAAAGTTACTGAAAATGCCAGTCCCACCAGCTCATAATCATATTGTATGGTAAGTATTCTTTTCCTTTCTTTTGCAGATGAGAAAACTAAGGATAGAAAGTTGTCCAGTGTGTCAGTTAGCAACCACGCAGGAATTAGCACCCAGGTCTGTGGGACGCAAAAGCTTATGCTTTTGCTTCTCGCGGAAAGCTGCCGCAGACCTGTTTGAGATTCCTCTTTCCTAATAGCTCAGTGTCCAGGGAAGGGCACTAGTGTTCTTTCCTGCAGCATTTGGCCTGTTTGCTCTGGATCTTACGTAAACCACTCACCTCTCAGATGAGGTCTAGCAGGGTTTAAAGGAGGAAATTAGCCCAAGCCCATAGTATTTTTTTTTTTCTGGGAAAGAACTTGAGTAAGTTGAAAGGGGCTTTTGAGAAGTGGTTGGTATTTTTGAAAATGTCTCAAAACCTCACACTGGCAAGCGTGGAGAGAAAACACTGCTAGTGAAAATTCCTGGAGGGTGGTTTGACAGCGCAACTTGAATTATGTATAAAAGTATATATCATCATAAATTTAAAGCAAAAATCTGGAAATAAACATATCAAATGACAAAGAATTGGTTAAAAATGTTATGATAAAGACTTACAATGGAATATTATATAATATTTTTATGTGGTTTTTGGATATATTTAGTGAATGGGGAAATGTTTCCAATGTAAATTTTTTTTGATTAATCAAGTATTCTTTGTTCCATTTCATCTCCTCTATTAACGTTTTAGTTCAACCTTCTTTTATTATTCCAGCAGAGATATGGCCCAGGTCTTATTTATGTATGACTCAGATGCTCTAAGATTGGTTTTTATATTTTTTTAAGGGCTATAAAAAAAACAAAGTTTGCAAGAGAGACCATATGCGTGGCCCACAAAGCTTCAACTATTTGTTATCTTGCCCTTTACAGAAAAGTTTTGCTCGCTCCTGCCCTGGAGGTGACATGCATCTTTGTAGTTTAGCACAGTTTCAGTTGGGCATTTTTACCGCTTCCCAGCAATGCAAGGACGTGCTGTTTTACTCCATCTAATGCCTTCCTGCCCTTTGTGCTGTTGCAGTCATATACTCCACTGTTACTTATTTTTTAAATCCCAAAGACGACTATAATTGCATTTAAACAATTTTCTTGTATACTTAGCATTACTTACCCTTTCTGTTACTCTTGATTTCTTCCTGCAATTCTGTGTTTCTGTGCTTCCATCTGGGATCATTTTCCGTCTGCCTAAAAAGCCTCCCTTAGTATTTTGCGTCTGTAGTGCAGGTCTCTTGGTAAGGAGTGTTTTTCACTTGCTTTTGTCTGAAAACATCTTTCCTCTGCTTTCCCTGGGTATAAAACTCTAGGTTGGCAATTATTTTTCTTTTAGCACTTGGAAGAGTTGTCCCACTGCTTCTAGTTTCCATGGTTTTCACTGGAAGCAAAGGCGGTGTTGCTGTTTCTCCTTTGTAGGGGATACATCTTCTCTCTGGCTGTTTTTAAGGTTATCTGTTTGTCTTGATTTTCAACAATTTGACTATGACATTTTTTGCTATAATTTTCTTCGTATTTATCCTGCTTGGATTTCGCTGAGCTTCTTGAATCTGTGGGTTGATGTTTTCATCAAATTTGGTTAATCGTCCTCTACTATTTCCTTAAATATTGCTTCTGTCCTATTTTCTCTCTCTTCTCCTGGGACCCTAGTTATATATGGGTTAGACCTCTTAATTGTGTCCCACGTGTCTCTTGCATTCTGTTCTTTTCCTTTCGTTGTTCCCTCTGTGTTTTAGCTTGGATATTCTCTTTTGACTTTTCTCCAAGTTTACGAATCCTGTCTTCTGTTGCATCCATTTCATATTGTATTGTGCCCTTTTAGAACTTCCATTTGATTCATTTTTGTAAATTCCTGTTCTCGGGTACAGTTCTCTGTCTTTTATCCATCTTGTCCATCTTTTCCTCTGTTCCCTTTAACACACCAATGATAATTATCTAGACACCCTGGTCTGCTTGTTCTAATATCTGGATGGCTTCCGGCTCTGCTTTTTTGTTTTAACGATCAGTCACTTTTTTCTGCTTTCCATTTCTAGGACTTACTTTTCCTTTTCATTGAATTTATTGGAGTAACACAGGTTAACAAACTTATACAGGTTTCAGGCACACAATTCCACAACACATCATCTGTACACCGTATGGTGCTTTCGCCACCCCAGGTCAAGTCTCCTTCCATCACCATTTACGCCCCCTCCCTTGGCAGTCCCCGTCTAATACTTACTAATGTGTCAGGGTCATTGCAGATACGTTATAGGGGCTCTGGATTATGTTTATAGAGTGCTGTGTTTTCTGTAGGTTGTTAAGTTACTTATATAGCATTACTTACTTACCTATCATTAAATTACTTTCATACCTTGATCCTGTCAGGGGTTGGTTTTAGGCTTTGTTAGAACGGGTCTATTACAGTTTTGCCCTTATTGCCGCAATAGGGTTTTTATTCTTAGGCTGGGACGTTTTTGGAGTCTCATACTGAAACTCGAAGGTGTTCACGAAACCCCTTCTGCTTTGACTGGACCTAAACCTGCACCTTTGTCTCCTAGCACTGTGCAGCCTCTGAAATCTCTGCCCAGGTCCCCAGCCTCCCAGAACCTGCTCTCGGCTGGGCTCCCTGGGTTCTCGCCATATGCGTGCACAGCTGTGAGTCAGTTGTTGAGTCAGTTGTTGAGTCAGTGGGGAAGTTTGAGATTTTTAGAGTGGGGGAGTCCTTCTCTCTAGACCCTTCCCAAATCCTAGCCTCCTGAGAGCCCTAAACTTCACTCTGTCTCCTCTGTGCAGTCAGCCCGCTGCTTGCGGCCCAGTCTCTTTCTTAGCACCTGGCTTGGGAAACTGCCCTCAAGGAGAAAGCCAGGGTAAAAGCGTGACCACCTTTGCTTTCCCTTCTCTCAAGACACGTAGCTGTACACCTGTTGCTGCCAGTGCCTGCAAACAGATGTTTTACGTATTGCCAGACTTTACAGCTGTTTATGGTGGGAGGGCATATCCAATGGCCTCACAATATGATACTAATAGAAAAGCTTTAGGGGGGAAAACAACTTTGTTTACATTATGATCACCATTGAAAATGATTTATTCAGTAGTAAAAGAAGATTAGAAGGAATATATGAAACTGTTAAGTTGCCGGCCAAGTTAGATGAGATCAGGGAACTGAGGAGGAATTTATAGTAATCTCTGCTTGGTGCGTGTCTTTCTTTCTCACCCCTCAGTATCTCCCTGCACTTGGCTACTCAAAGCGGATCCACCTGATGAATCCTATGGTTCCAGGATTAACTGGTAGCAAAATGAGTTCTTCAGAAGAGGTAGGTTGCCAACTCTGACTTGAGTTTAGAAATCTTCAGCAAGAGATAGAGTAAGGACTCAAAAGAAGAGTAACTTAGCTAACTAGAATTCCCAAAAATTTGAGTTATAAGTAATCTTAAGTCATTCAGTTAATTCCAGGGATTCTGGAGTACTGAAGGATCCAGAAATAGTCCTGAGGATTTTCAGAGTTTTGCTGCTACTGATAAAGAGGACAAGCAAAAGTAATTTCTCCATTCATAGAACTGTGATAAAATTCAGTCTTATTAATGAGAAGACTGTGGTTGCATTTCACCAGCGAGCATCTTGATGCTTAGGGCGATGTTTCATATAACTAATATGACGTATATATGCTGTCTTTTAACACTTAAAAGTCCTGTTTGAAGAATATACGCTTTTGTTTTGTTCACTAAGAGTACAGAATAGAGGACTTGCTGGAACGCAAAATAGTGAAAGGCTGAGGTCAGAGCTCCCAAGCATGGCTTATCTTCAGAATCACTAGGAATAAAAAAAAGTTGATTAGACCCTTTCCTCAGGTTCTGATAAAATGGTTCTGGGTAAACAACTCGGGAATCTGTATTTTCTTTCAAACCCTACCAGGTGATTCTGTTTAAAGTCACATTTGGGCACTCATCTGGTTCTTTAAGTCTGACTTCTTGATCTTTAATCAGAGATTAATAAATACATGCATGGAAACTGTTACTATTATTTTTAAAAGAATATACTCATCACTTTTTGTCTCAAATTAAAATGCTCCTTGAGCCAATTATTTCTCTGACAAAGTATCATATTGCTCATCCTATTTGGTGACATTCGCCGTATCTTAATCCTGGAAATCAGCACTAGCAGCAGTTCCCAAACGTGAACACGTCAGAATTACTCGGAGAGCTTTGTGAAAATGCAGTACCTGGCCTGACCCCAGGAGATTTTGATTCATGAGTTTTGGGTGGAGCCCAGTAATTTATATCTTTTTAAAAGCACCCCAGGTGATTCATATGCAGGCATTTGTGGACCAGAGTTTGGTAACCGCTGAGCTCAAATGAACATGAGCTCACTCGCTCCGAAATACAAAACAAATTCTACTCCCCAAAACAGGAGAAACTGCGCGAGGTAATCCGCGATACCTGGCGCTGGCGAGCACCCTGGAACAAGTGCCCGCGCACACTGCTGATGGCAGTGTTAGTCCGAGTGCCCCGTCCGGGTGCCTGGCCAATTTTTTGGTAGTTTAAGGAAATAATCCTGGAGAAAGTTAAAAAAAAAAAAAAAAAAAAAAAAAAAAAACTCTGCTAGGCAGTGCATAGTAGCATGATATGTAATGTGTAACAATTAGAACATAATCTGGAAGTTTAGAAATTGTTACATAAACTATATGGTCACTGGTTATTGGGAATATAATACACTAATTACATGAAGTCTGAGTAGCCGCTCCGAAATATTTATGGCATAGCCTTAAGTGAAAAAAATCACAGGACATTTATTCTCTAACTACAAATTTGTGATGATTCCATATGCCATGGGCAAGGCCTTGGAAAACATAGAAAATTAAAATAGTCTTATTTATTGGGTGGCAACATTATGAGTGGTCCTTCACTCTGATTAACTATGCTTTTGTTAAGCTTATTTAATGTTTAAATCTTTGTTTTAAAAAATTAAAATACAGAAAAAAATAGTAATAAAATAGAAAAAGTAAAATTAATTTTAAAGAATAAATAAATAAATAAAATTACAATACAGTTGACCCTTGAACACGCACGGGTTAGGGGCACTGACCTCCCACACACACAGTGGAAAATCCAAACATGACTTTTGACCCCCCAGACGCTTAACCACCGATGGTCTCCTGTTGACCAGGAGCCTTACCAGTAACATAAACAGTCTGTTAACACACATTTTGTGTTGTGTGCAGTATTTATTGTATTCTTACAATAAAATAAGGTAGAAAAAAGAGAATGTTATTAAGAAAATAAGGAAGAGAAAGTATATGTACAGGACTGTATGTATTGAAAAAAATATCACATATAATGGACCCACTCAGTTCAAACCTGTGCTGTTCAAGGAGTTGAGCGTATTCTCATTTTCAACCACAAGGGGTCCTCTTCCCCTCCTTGGCTTCCAGGAATCCAAGATCGATCTCCTTGACTCGAAGGAGGATGTGAAGAAAAAGCTGAAGAAGGCCTTCTGCGAGCCCGGGAACGTAGAGAACAATGGGGTTCTGTCCTTCATTAAGCACGTCCTCTTCCCCCTCAAGTCGGGTAAGACGCGCCCGTTCTCTTCTCAGAGGCCAGGGGAAATCGCAGAGCTAGTAGTGCGAGTATTGGCGGTCACGCACCATATCACACGTGCGATTGTCACGGTCTTCCTCCAGGGCTGGCTTCCCGGATTCTCTGCTCTGAACTCGCATATATTGCTGTATGACTGGAGTGGAGCTACCTTTAACTGTGATTGTGTTGTCACCGGGTTAGGTTCTAAGTGGGGTGTCAGGGTGGGCAGGGGTGGTAGAAATGAGGGTGGGGGCAGGCAGAAGTAGAGGAAAAAAATAAATGTAAGACACGATCCTTGCCCCTTGAGTTTGGGTGCTAGCTGGGTGTACAACATGGCCATACATCCAATTAAAAAAATAATAAAACCGTATAATGAAGTTCAAGATACATGTATGGCAGAGACAACAGGTACCCATGTATTTGGCCTAGGAATGCCGGCTCTGCCATTAGCAGTGAGTTTGTTGGTGTGGATCCTCTTTATTACAGAGTTTGTGATCCTTCGAGATGAAAAATGGGGTGGAAATAAAACCTACACAGCCTACTTGGACCTGGAAAAGGACTTTGCTGATGAGGTAACACCAGAGGACGCATAATCCCCATTGGACTCGTTCCAACAAACCTGCATCTCATCCTAGCCGGGATTCTGGTTGTCCTGAACCCCACGGGGCTTTCTGTCCTGATGCTCTCCAGGGGTATTTTAATGGGTAAGATGAGGACTCCGATGGTTCACAGATCAGATGGGCAAATGGCACAAAGCTAATCATTCTCCAAAGGACTTAACCTGGAATGAAGGACCCAACCCAACCCAAAATGAAACATTGCAAGGATGGGTACAAAATCAGGGTTTGAAAAAGAGACACAAAAAAGGACAAAATAGAGAGCTCTGGCCAGGTGGCTCGGTCATTTGGAGCATTGTCCCAGACACCAAAAGGTTATGGGTTTGATTCCCAGTCAGGGCACATACCGAGGTTGTGGGTTCGATCCCCGGCATACGGGAGCCAACCAGTAGATGTTTTTATCTTTTCCGCTGTCTGTCTCTCCCCCTCTTCCCTTCGTCTCTTTCTAAAATCAATAAAAACATACGCTCGGGTGAGGATTAAAAAAAACTTTACATAAATAAAATGTTAATGAAAGGGACAGAATAGAGGATACCATTCATTGCAGCAAACAGTTTAACAAGACCTACCTGGTGGCCATGCGTTAGGCACTGTGTTAGGGGCTGGCAGTGCCAAGAGGACCATATCCTCATAATGCAGTAGGAGAAGCTGACATGTGTACAAGTATTTCCTGTCTTACCGCACAACGAAGATACATACGTGGTCTAGACACAAAATGGGAGGAAGTGATTAATGGGCTGTCCGGGTAGCCTTGCAGAGGGGATGGCATCGGCTTGAGTAGGAGTTCGCGAGGAACCTGTGAGGGAATGAACCGTGCCGCAGGTCGGTGAGGTGAAACAGCATGGTGTACAAGGAACCCTAAGTGGCTTGGTCTGAGTCTGAAAGGTGAGGTGAGGCATTGTGGGATGTGCAGGTAGGGCCAGATCATATGGGGAAGACTTCATAATAGTGTGTCTGGGGAATGAAATGGGGAGTCGGGACCGACTCTGAGTCTGAGTTGAGTCAGCAGTGTGATAGGGCTGTCAGAGATGCTAATGAAGTCTTGGCCCAAGTCATCAGAAATGTAGGTCCTAGAACCAGGGAGTTCGTAGTTCATTCAGTTCTCCGTTGTGCTGCGTCCATCTGGGGTTCTGCGTGGTGCCCTGGACTTTGATTGTGTGAGGATTTGGCAGTCTGGGGAGTGTTGGTGGCTAGAGCAGAGACGCCAGTACAGGCCACAGACTCAACACCATGTCACAGAAGCACAGATAAGAGAACTGGGCGTGTTTAGCTGAGAAGCAAGCGTGGGTTCAGCTACCCCCGAATGCGTGAAGGACCCTCATAGGAGCAGGGTTAGGTTTCTTCCTGGGGCCCCAGAGGGGCTAGGGGCCACAGGGAGGCATGCTTAGGTTCAGCGTCAGAAAGAACTTTTTTCTTTTTAAAAGAGGGAGAGAAACAACAATTTGTGGTTGCCTCTCATGCACACCCTACTGGGGACCTGGTCTGCAACCCGGGCATGTGCCCTGACGGGAATCGAACCCGCAACCCCTTGGTTCAAGGCCTGTGCTCAGTTCACTGAGCCACACCACCCAGGGCAGAAAGAACTTTCTAATGACCACAGTTACGTGGGCATGGACAGGACCGTGCCACTTGACCCTGCATTCCCCACCACTGAAGGGTCAGAGACCAAAGGACCACCACCACTGGTCACATTTGCCTGTAGATCCTTTCCTATTGCCAGTCAACTGAGTAACTGAAGCTTAATTTACATTTAAATATCCCCACTAAGCTAGTGGCTGCCATATTGGACAGTGCCAGTCTAAAGCTTTTGTGTTGTTAAAAATTCAACATTTGCAAGGAAATGCAGGAATAGCATCAGAAACAAAAAATGTAGGTGTTGTATTACAGGTATTCATACCTAAGGGATATCCCCTCAGAATATCTAGAAGACCATTGCAGGCCAGATTTGGAATATAAAAGCCAATTACATCCCAGTTCGTTGACATTGGGTTAGGAGCTGCCCCCCCCCCCCCCACGTACTAGCACTACTCACCATCTTCCCCCGAATTATGTGATTTAATCCTCACTTTTATCTCTTTGAGATAAAGGTATTACCTTCATTTTTTAATCAAGGAATGTAACATTTGGAGGGTGCCTGTTCAGGGTCATACAGCTAGCTGGGACTTCACCCCCACAGCCCTGGTTCTCTCTTCCCACTCAGCTCCCCTTTGGGCTTCTAGCCCTGCCGTGGCCTGTATGAATGTTTCTGTGCCTGTAAATGACACCTGGTTAATGCCAGCCCCCTAAGCGTAAATGGGGGGACCAGAAGATTTTGGCTAATAAAACGTGCAGCCTCTAAAAACCTTCAAATCGGTATCAAATTCGTAATCAAAAGACCTGGATACCGAAAAGTCAGGTGGCCTTTTATGGGCCAATGACCCCTCTCTGCCAGCTTCACAGGGGTGTCCTGACCGGGCTCGGGGAACACCTTGCGGCCTGTGCGCCCGCGATTCTTCGTAGATTCAGGTGTCCCGTGTCCTGTTCTAGTGCCTTACCTCACCCGGCCTCGTACACTTTTTCAGGTTGTGCACCCTGGAGACCTAAAGAATTCTGTTGAAGTCGCCCTGAACAAGTTGCTGGATCCCATCCGGGAAAAGTTTAATGCCCCGGCCCTGAAGAAACTGTCCAGCGCTGCCTACCCAGATCCTTCGAAGCAGAGTAAGGCCAGTGGGGGAGGAGCAGGGCCAGGGAGGGTGACGTCATCGGAATAGTTCGCCTGTTAGTGGGCCTCCGAAAAAAGTCTGTCCTGTCCCGAGGGCCCGAGAAGCCAGGGGGGCGGGAGTGCGAGCATGTTGACTCCTGGAACGGAACCTGCGCCATCTCGATTATGGTTTGGCGGGTGCTGTGCGGTGATCACGTCCTGTTGCACCAGCACTGCCGGGAGGTGCTGGCGGAAGACATGCGCACCGTCCTCCTGAGTTAGGGAGACAGCTGGGTCAGCCCGTGAGAGCAGCGAGGCTGCCCCAGCAGAGCCTGCACAGCTTCTCAGGTGGCCCATCTTTAGATTCTCTCAGTTCCCGTCCACGCGTCCGTCTCTGACCGGCCCTTACTGGCCGTCCACCCCGCCCAGAAAAGACTCAGCAAATATGTGTGGAATGCAAGAATGGAAACGCCTGAAGGTGGCGGAGCTCTGCCGTCCCCTCCCTGCAGCCTAATAACTGAGGGACGGAATAGATGAAAATCGGTGTGTCCCTTCTCAAAGGTTGCCAACCCTGTTTCAAAGAGGGTGTAACTCAGAAGTCGCATTCACAGTAAGGTAAATTTTCATTGATCCATAAAAGTCCGAACCTCTAAAATAGAGGCCAGGGTTCCCACAGTCCCTAAAATTTAATAATATTATTGGTGTTTCCTACTCAGGTCCTCAGCTCCTTTCATGATGAAATCCTACATGACTAATATATAATTCTGTAGATCTTTTCAGTAAAGTTAAATAAGGAGCAAGGATTAGGTGGTAGGTAGGTAAGTAGAGAGGCAGATGGATGAAGGAAGGTGTCATCAGCGGGTGGAGTCTGGGGGTTCTGCAGGAAGCCTGCTGGCGTCCTCATTTGGTGGCATCAGCAGTTGACCTCATGGGGAAGGACAGTTCCGACCCCTTGGCATTCTTCTCATTCCCAGAGCCAGTTGCCAGAGGCCCTGCCAAGAATTCAGAACCAGAGGAGGTCATCCCATCCCGGCTGGATATCCGTGTGGGGAGAGTCCTTAGTGTGGACAAGGTACTTGTTGTCCCCACATCCCAGAGAGGAGGTAGGGGTCAAGTTTGTCTGTTTCCATCTGGAAGAAACCTGGCCTGGGATGGGAAGTAACATTCCTGAGGTCATATTGCAAGTCAGAACCCAGGCATCTCATTCCAGGCCTCAGGCTCTTCCCTTTGCTGTCTCGGGGCCTTATGCAACCAAATGCAGCCAGGAACTCAGAGTGGGGGGTGGACGTTAGTTGGAGGGAACTTGTTTACTTGTTAAAGCCGGTCTGGTGGACTCACCTGGTCTCTCCCAGCTTGCCTGGACTGGCTGCGGGCCTTATCTTGGGTCTGCCGCTTTGTCTCGCAGAGCCCTCACCCCAATACACACACACAGAGAAAATGGCGAAGGGAGAGGACTCTTTCTTTCTCAGAGACGGCAGGCTCTGCACCCAGTGGCTGGGACCATTGTTGTGGGCTTTCTCTCTCGTACTTTTTTTTTTTTTAAGATTGTTTTATTTCTTTTTAGAGAGAGAGGAAGTTGGGGAGAAAGAGAGGGAGAGAAACATCAGTGTGTGGTTGCCTCTTTCATGCCCCCAACTGGAGACCTGTCTCACAACCGAGGCACGTGTCCCAACCGGGAATCAAACCTACAACCCCTCCGTCTGCGGGACAATGTCCGACCCACTGAGCCACACCAGTCAGGGCACTGTGGGCTTTTTCTGCTCCCAGCTTTGATTGGCTTTTCACTATGTAGACTCAGCCACCGCCACGACTTTGAGAGCTGCTGGTGCTCTCAGGTGGTGACACCAGCCGTTGTCCGTTTTAATCTGTCTTGCATCCAGGACGGACTGATCAGGTGCGGCTGTGGTCATCATGGTAACCCTTGGATAGTCCAGGCCATTACTTCTCCCTTATTAAAGATTAACTCCACCTCTTACGCAAGTTATTGGGCTCATTTTACTTAAATCCCACCTCTTGGTTGAGAGTAGAATGTATCTTCAAGGCCCCGTCTCCTGTGTGCTGAGACATGGAAAGCAAGTTCTAGAGGGTCCCTTGGGGGCTTCTTCTCTAGGGAGTGGATGTCCCTCCCTTTCCGGAGTCAGAGGGTTCACCAGGTGCCATGATTTACTCCATTATGACACTCTCTGGGTCTGACGTCTCTTGCTGGCAGCACCCAGATGCGGACAGCCTGTACGTGGAGAGGATCGACGTGGGGGAAGCTGCGCCACGGACTGTGGTGAGCGGCCTGGTGCAGTTCGTGCCCAAGGAGGAACTGCAGGACAGGCTGGTGGTGGTGCTGTGCAACCTGAAACCGCAGAAGATGAGAGGGATCGAGTCTCAAGGCATGCTTCTGTGTGCTTCTATGTGAGTGAGGACTTGGGGAGGGGCACAGGACCAGGAAGGCCAAAAGAGTGGGGAACTGGCCCACGCGATGACCCTCCCCACGCCAGGTGGAAGTCCTGAGAACACTGGCCAAAAGATAGTGCGTGAAGGAACTATTTATTGTACAAGTACTCGGAATGAAGCGCTTCGCCCACAGTTAAAACAGAAAGGGAAGGTTCAGAGCAGTGCCTGTGTGCCCACCTCTCACCACTAACAAGAGGCGGAGTCAGGATTCAAACCCAGTTCTCATGGGCTGTTAAGGCCTTGCTCTCGCTGTTGTCACACTCCCTCCACTGAGAGCCCAGATTGTGGTTTCTCCTGACATAGGATTTCCGTTTAGCCCTGGTTAACCCCCCGCTGATGAAGAGCAGGCATGTAGTACAGCGGGGGTCGCCTCCTGGGGCTCGGGCGGCGGGGGTGACCTCCATCCCAGCAGGGCCTCCGAGTGGGGGCTCTGATGCCTTGGCCTCCGAGGCAGCTGGAAGCCATCCGTAGCCTCACTCTTTCCTTGTCCTGTGCGTCCTTCCAGAGAAGGGGTCAGCCGCAAAGTCGAGCCTTTGGACCCTCCAGCGGGCTCTGCGCCTGGTGAGCGAGTGTTCGTGAAGGGCTATGAGAAGGGCCAACCAGATGAAGAGCTCAAGCCCAAGAAGAAAATCTTTGAGAAGTTGCAGGTATAAAGCTGTGGTGGTTCTCCCCTTACCTGGGCTGCCTGGACTGTGTCTGTTGCTTGAATCCAAACCTGCCTTTTTCCCAGCCGGGCCTTTCTGCATCTAAGCCTCTCTTCCTTCTTCATCCTGGACCTTGCTGCATGGGGCGCCTGAGGAGCATGGGGCCCTCGCCCACCCATACTGAGGACTGACAGGCTACTTGAGGCACTGCCTGAGGGACTTCAGACAGTTCCTCATTTGATCTAAAGTCTGTGACTGATCATCCCCATTTTACCTGGCAGGTATCCTGCCAAGGACCGCACAGGGTCACCAGAAGTGGGGGAGCCAGGATCAAAGCCCTCCCAGGGTCCCTGTCACCCACCTTGATCTCGGAGCACTCATTCTCTCCTGTCCCTCTGGGGCGCTGAGTCACATACGGCCTGCCCCTGCAGCCCCTGAATCCATTCACTCAACAAATACTGGGTCCCTACTGTACCTCAGATACTGTTCTGGGTGTTCGGGCTACATCAGTGACTACTAAAGCAGCAAAAATTCTCTCTCCTCATGGAACTAACACTACCTCGTGTGAGTTTTTCTAGTTAATAACTCGTTCCCGCCATTAGAGGTTTTCTGGAGGGCATTTCGAGTGAGTCCCACCTCTCCATACTCCCGTGTGTGCCAGATGGCTTTGTCCCCTGCCTCCTTTCCCGGTTTTCCAGGATGGTTTTATCAGTCTTTTTTTTTTTTTTCTTGCTGTAAAATAAATTTCCAATGTAGGTATGAGTAAGATATAGGAGAAATTGAAGAAATAAAAAATATCCATAGTCCCACCACCTAGAGATACTGAAAAATGTCATTAGTATTTTCTTCTGAACTTCTATACATAGAAATATTTATAGTTTGAGTCATACCATATTGTTTTTAAACTTTATGCCTGAAAAACTTTCCTACCTTCTTAAATATTGGGGTGGGGGGATCTTAACGTGTAGTACTGTATCACAATGACTATACCTCAGCCAGTTGTTTACCCTTACTGGACGTTGCGGCCGTTCTGTTTTTCACCGTGAGAAGGCCATGATGGATGTCCTGGTACATAGTTCTTTGCACTTACTCGTGATTATTTTCTTACATTAGGCCCCTGAGATGAATTTTGTGCTATTGATTTGGCCCTGACTCCTGGTGACCCTATGAGCGAGCGATGTCCATGCTGTCCTGTCCCCAACAGCCCTGCTCAGCTCCCGTAGACTCAGGCCCTCGGCTTCCTTTACGGAGTCAGTACAGCTCACATTTGGGCTTCCACTTGTCCCGCCGCCTTCGCTTTTCCCAGCATGACTGTCTTTTCCAAGGAACCCTGCCTCTCATGACGTGCCCGAAGTAGGACAGCTTTCCTTTTGTCATTTTGCCTCCAGCAATGTTTTGGGTTTACCTGAGTCAAAAGATGCGAAACATTTTTTAAAAAATGGACTGGAAAAAAAAAAGATGTGAAGGCAGAAGCCTTTGGCAAACTGCCCTCTGAGGACTGAGTCGGTGTGCACGCTGGTGGTGGGGACAGTCTTTGTTTCCTTGCAGGCCCGTCACCATCTCTGTAATCACCTTTTTTTGTTTCTCGCCCAGGCTGACTTTAAAGTCTCTGAGGAGTGCATTGCGCAGTGGAAGCAAACCAACTTCATGACCAAGCTGGGTTATGTCTCCTGTAAATCACTGAAAGGGGGGAACATCAGCTAGCTAACCCGGCACCCTCTACCCTTCTCCCATCATCCTGAGTCATCTGCTGTCTCCTTGGTTTGCTCTGTCTGTCATCTGTCTGCCCATCTCCCAGGACACTGAAGCAAGAAGTTCGGGGCTTTATTAGGTACAGAACTTGGTAAGAGGCAGCACAGTCTCCCCAGAATCCAGGACCATCCCAGGCTGGCTGCAGTGGGAGGCTGACCGCCCAGGCAGTGATGAGGGCTGGGCAGCAGCAGCGGGGGGTCCAGCTCTTCCCTTGGCAGCTGACTTGAGAAACCTGGTTTTAATATAACGCACAGAAACAAAGTTTATGCCACAGTTCTTCTAATTGAGAAAATGCTGGTTTTCTGGTTTTCCTGGTTATCCCAGCAGCTGTGCTTCTGCCTGGGACCTGGTGCCTGAACTGGGTTAATTACAGCTTCTCCCCAACAGGAAATTGTGGGATTTGAAAAGGGAAGGGAAGGGAAAAACAAGAGAACCTAGTGGTCTGCCACGTGGGTGGCAGCATTCCCCAATGCCTGCCAGCTCTGAGGTTTGGCTTTGGAGGCAGGGTCTGCCCCGGGGCTCGTGGAATTTCCCTTGATTCTGCCAGGTTGGAACAGTCCCTAAACCAGCTGTGTGGTTAACATCAGGAGTAGGGTGGATCGTATGGCCTGGTTGGTTCTTCGTAAGAGGCTAGGTACTTCTCCATAAGGCATCTCAATCAGTGTCACTAACCATCAGTGTCATGAACTCAAATAAAATGTCTGAAAAGGTGTGTCCGGATGAGGCTTGTCTGTGAACTGGACCATCTCAGGAGAGAGGAACCTGAGTGTACAGCAGCTGCTGAGCCCCTCACCCCGCCCGGGGCTGCTTGTACCTTGTCCTTTTCACCCTGCGGTGGGTGGGGTGAGGAAGGATGGACACCTGACTTGCCTTCTGGCAGTGATAAGCAGCAGAGGCCCACTCGGGGGCCCGGTGCTTGCAGTGAGACCATTTTCCCTTCTAAATCTGGGCCCCACACACCACTCTGCCCTCTCCCATTAAGCAGCAGCCACAGCCAAGTTTTAATCATTTAATTAACACTTGAAACACACAGCTTCAGGGCAGAATGAATGGCTTGTTTATATAGTCATTATCAAAGACTCAAAAATTTAAAGAAATATATATATACTTCTCTCTCTAACATTTTTGTGGAAATTAAAAATCAGAGGCTTTTGGTCTCTCCATTTGCACTAGATCAAGCTCATTTACCCCAGAGGACAAAGAAGGGATGCTTCTAGATCCTCCCTTTGTCCTCTGTCCCACCCAGTGGGGAAATAAAAGATTCTAACTGAGGAAAAGGAGCTTGAGTAACATTTAGAGAAGGGAGGGCACGAGGGAATTTGGGTTCCCTCCCACCTCCAGCAGCTCCAAGGCTGCCGCCAGGACCTGGTTCCAAGGAGGCACTGGCCTGGTCCTGGTTCCCAGGGGCTTGGATCAGGAGCTCTGAGCAGAGCGGTGCTTATTGACCATCTTCTTTCCCCCACTTTCGGGGCAGGCACAACATGTACCCAGCAGCAGCTCTCCATTACCCAAAGGGCAAGGGAAGAGCACTGGTTTACAGCTCCAGGAAGGAAGTAACGAGAGGGCCAGAGGAACCTGGGCTCTCGCACCACATCCCGTGGTCCCAGCTCTCATTCTGGGAGGAGGCCAGTCTCCTTGGTAGAAGAGAAACAGCTAATGGGAAGGTTCCTTGCTAGACTCAAGCCTGAGTCACTGTGCAGCCACAGGAGCCTGAAGGGAAGCCAGCTTACCTAGGTAGGTGGCACAGGCTGGAAACAGTCACTAAAATTCCTGGAGGGCACATCAGTAGCAGGGACTGATTTCTTGGGGTGGGGGGCAACCACAGATCCTGCTCCCTTGGAGGATGGAGTGCCCTGCCCCACAATGATTACAGAGAACCTGGAATAGGATGTACCTTTCACTTATGCTTGTCACTCACTGCCAGCTCCCCCCAGTGGAGCCACCTGTGCTGAAAGGCAGCTGCACAAAGGCCATGAACAGAGGCAAGGGAAGCAAGGTCAGGGGAGGAAGCCTATAGGGCTGGGCCCAGGCCCGCTGCCCAGACAGGCTCTCCCTGTGGGAGCCTCCCCGCCATCCACCTCCTCGGTGCTTCTGCCCAGCTGAGAGGGACACAGCTTTGTCCTTGAAGAGCTACGCCTGCCCACCCCCAACCTGATCAGATGAAACAAGGGACAATTGCCAAGTGACCCCCAGGATGGCTCCCTATACTGTTCTGCCCTCTAAGGACAGAGCCTGTGACCTCCTCCCCTCCCATTCTTTCCCCACCCATGGGCCCGAGCAGCCTCCCACTTCTTGTTCCCTGCATGGAGCACCTAGCATAACTGGAAGGCAGGAGGGTGGTTGGTGGTAAGTTGAGGCACAGGAAGGCTAACCCTTGCTGCACCTTTTGTGCTTTGGAATTCCACAGCCTTGCTCCTGCCTCCAGCCTGTGGGAATGCAACGACTTGTCCACCTCCAAGAACTAAGGAGCAAACTGGATGAGAGGGAAGGGATGGTCCCAGCTACGGGCTGGCTGCTGGGGATTGACGCTGCCGCCATGTAAACAGGCCCTTGGAATGTGGCTTCACAGGCCCTGGAGGGTGGACATGCAGTCTCCTTTTGAAAGTGCTTTGATTCCAGACTACAGGGTGTGCATGAGTTGGACATTAAAAAAAAAGAAAAGAAACCCAAGGGAGGTGTTCTCCCAATTCTGACCTTGGGGCCAGCAGGGGGCGCAGCCGCCCACTCCCACCAGCTATCTCCTTCAAGATGAGGCTAAGGCCAGACTCAAGTGGCAGCCGCCAGAGGTGACTCCATTAGGAAAAAGGCATGAGAGCTGGATGACTTGGAGGACAGGGTCAAGACCAGGCTTGCATAAATATCGAAGGCCGTGGAGGTTAAGGCTGCAGGCATCCTCTCTACTAGGTTAAGTCTCTGTCACATCCTCTCATCCTCGGAACTGCTCAGGTCCCTGAGATTGTATTCCTGGGAAGGGTCAGCAGTGCCAGTGAGGTGCCTGGTGGTTAGACCAGCTCTTTCTGTGGGTCTGTGGGGGGAAAAAAAAAAGGAACACTCAGCAAAGGGCCTCCCCAGTTGGTTCTGGACACTAAAAGCCCAAGGCACTTTCTTACCCCCTCAGCTCACTGACCAGGCTAGGAGCACATTAGACAATTCACAAACATTCTCTCACACTATGATGTAGGCACCAATGTCCCCACCTGGCAGTGAGGTGCTTGAGGCTAGGATGGGTAGACAAAATGGCAAAGTTGGAATTCAAACTCTGTAACTCTTTCTGATAACAAAGCCCCACACAAGAGGGATAACAAGGGAAAGAAGGGGAAAGGTCTAGTCCAGGAACATGTATAGAGGGCCCATAGGACCCACAGTAATGGACAACAGGGTAGACGCTGGGGGGAGGGGCAGGGCAGAGCAATGGAGGACAACTTGGGATAACTGTAATAATAAAAATACACACACACACGGTATGTGTGAAAAATAACAAAAACCACCCCCAAAACCAAGCCCCACACACCATGCTTCCTCACAGTAGCTCAAGGGTGCCAGTTCACCCTCCCCAGACATCTTGAGACCTGAATAGTCAAAAGGTCCAAGAGCAACCCCTAATGCAAGACTCCAATCCCCAGCCCTGTCACCGGCAATGGGACCCACACACTGCTGCTGCCCACTGTACCTGACCCAGGCCGATCCAGCTTCTCCTCCGGGCCCACCAGCTGCATGACACCTCCATTCTCGGCTGGCTCCCCCTTAGTCCTGCCCTCAGCATGAGGGAGCCCGTTGGTCGGAGGAGCGGTGAGGGGCTCAGCCCGAGGAAAGCTGGGAGAGGTGGGTGGGGGCACTCCCACAGAGGGTTTGCGGGCCACAGGTGGGGGAGCCTTCGGTGACTTCTTTGAGGTCTGCGGTGGTCGCTGCTCTGAGATGCTCCGAAGTTCAGCCACCAGATTCCGCTGGAGGTCAGCCTGGTTCTCAGGGGACACAGGCCGCTCCAACTGCAGCTTCTTAGTGCCCTTGGAGAAGATGAAGCTGGCCATAGAGGCAGGGGACTGGGGAGACCGTGGCTCTCCCTCAGGTGGCCCATTGGGCTGGGCACTCCCAGGCTCCTCTTTGGCAGCCAGACTGGAGGCCTTGAGTCGGATGGCAGCATGCAGCCCTGGGGAGGGGGCAGGTGCTGGACTGGCCCGCCCTGACAGGGCCCTTCGCAGTGGCTTCTGGGGGGCCAATGGCCCTGATGCTGGAGTTGGAGCCACCGTGGGAGCACCCACAGAACGCAGCCGAACCATCTGCAGGAGGGAGGGCGTGACCAGGGGGGCACTGGCCTCCTCTCTGGGAGCCCCATTGCCTTTGCTGCAGCCCACTGGTTCCTTCCGAGGAAGATGGGCTACACGCCCTGTGACAGGACTGTCAGGGAGGGCTGGCGGAGCTGGAGGGTCTGGGGTGCCACCGGGCTGGCTCTGAGGAGACATGGTATCTGAAGATGAAGCAGCCAGGGAGCTGAGAGGAGCTGGAGGGTCTGAAAGGTCTGCAGGCTCAGGGCCAGCCACAGAGAAAAAGGCCTCCTCTGGCGGGGGGAAGTCAGCCATAGACAGGTCCTGCTCCTCAGGCGCAGGAGGTGGGGGTGGGGGCCAGCTAGGATCGTGGAGGGGCTCCTCAGCAGTCTCAGGGGCAGATCGGGCCTCCTCGAGCACCTCTACCTTCTTATTGGGTGGCGGGGGTGGATGATAAGATGGGGGCGGGGATGGTGGGGGTGACTGGTCTTTGGAGGCAACAGGAGGCTCCTGCGGTGGGGCCAGGGATGTCTGCAGGGTGGGAGGGGACTCAGGACTGGCATCCATGGTAGCGATGGGCCCAGGAACCAGCGCAGGGGCAGCCAGAGCAGGGGCAGCTCGCTTAGGACTCTTGGATTTGGAAGGAGGTGGGGAGAAGGGGGCCAGCACCTTGGGATGAGGAGGTATGACAAACCTGTCACCAAGGGTGGTCGACATCTGTGGACCAGAACGGTCTGAGGGGGCTGGGTCAGAGAAGGAGGAACACAGAGAGGTAAGGGAGGAAGAGACAGAGGCCCCAGGAGACCGGAGGGAAGTGACGCGCTCTGGTTTAGGGGGTTGGACCTTGCCTGGGGAAGCAGGTGCCCCTGCTAGACCCTTGGGAGGGAGGGTAGGGGTACCACTTTGGCTCGAGTACCCACTGGAGGGTGAGAGTGTCCGTTCTGGGGAGCGTGGCAGGTGCCGGGAGCCACCTGGAGACAAGCCAGGCACCCAGGTGCCTGCTGCGTTGGATGAACAGGGGGCTGCCCCCGTCCCTTCGGACCCACCAGTGGTGGGTGGCCGAGGGAGCTGTGGCTGCTGCTTCCGCTCCGGCTTGGGAGGCAACCCCAAGGGCCCGTCAGGGGCCGCTGAGCCCCGCTGACGGAGTGAGTAGGTCCGGCGGGGAGGTGGAGGGGGCCGCTTCAGCTTACGTAGGGACACACTCCGGCTGGACAACTGCCCGCTGCTCCGAATACTGGCAGTGTCCGAGGCCTCAGCAGTGCTGCCCCCACTGGGAGAGCCCCTCCCGCTGCCCCCCTGGGGCAGGGGTGCCACACTATTGCTAGCTACAGAGCCCTCTGGCCGGCCCTCAGAGCCACCCTTAGAGGACAGGGTGGAGCCGTCGGACACGATCGTGTCGGAGGACTGGGAGTGGCTCCAGGTGTCACTGGAGGAGGACGGGTGGCGGCTGCGGGGCTGTGGGCTGGAGGCCGAGGAGAAGCGGCTCAGCGAGCGGACGGAGGCCGGGCTGGCCGAGAGCAGGCTGCAGCGGCTCAGGGTGCGCAGGCTGCAGCGGCCCAGGGCCACCACATCCACTGTGGGTGGCAGGACAGCATGTGGGATCAGTTTTGACAAGTAGGTGGCCTGGGGTGAGATGGACATGGCCGGGCTCAGAGGCTCTGGAGGCCCTGCCCCTCCTGTCAATCCAGGCACTGCTAGGGACATGGGCCGGGTAATTGGTGGAGGCTGAGCCCCTGTGGACCGGCCAACAAAGGTGTCATCCCGATAGACGCGGTCGATGTGGCGCTGCAGTATTGCCTCTGCCTTGGACCCAGCCTCTGCCTCTGCCTCCAGCGTCTGCAGGGACACCCGGACCCCTGCTCCTGAGGCCAGACCTGCTGGGCGGCCATCCACCGTGGGGATCCGTACAGCGTCCCGTGGACCAGGAGGCCGAGGAGTACCTGGTGCTTCGCGCTCACTCCGCAGGCCTGGAATGGACAGGAAGGACTTGGGAGTCAGCAGACGGGTTGCCCAGAGCACCCCACCCACCACCACTGCCCCCCTCAACCCAGGGCTCACCGAGTTCCTTCTGCACGTGCTGTGGCAGGCCCAGCACCGTGCTCCGCCGTTCCCGCCGCCGCCGCCCTGACTTCCCTGACGATTTGGAAAATGAGTCATGGGGTCGAAAGGTGGAGCCTGGGGGCCAGTACAGGGGAGAGAAACCATTAGAGCAGGCCTCGGGACATTCTGGAGAATATCAGTAACTCCGCAAAAAAAAGATTTTCATAGGCAAGCAGGCGTGGGCAAAGCTAGGTTAGACAAAGCTAGGCACTTCTTTTCTGTAAGACTTCTGGAAGGCTTTCCCATTTACTAGGTCAATAATGATAATTTCCATTTAGTGAACACCCATTACGTGTTAGCATGCTAAACAATTGGTATTCATTCCAATACTATAAGTGCTCTTGTCTTCATTTTTGTAGAACATCAAACAGAAGCTCAGAGAGGTTAAAAGTTGGCCCAAGGTTACACAGCTAGTAAGTAGCAGTATCAAACTCAAACCCAACCCTTAACCGCCCTGCTCTGCAGTTAACGGGCACCCTGGCTGTCCAAGAGCACACAAGGTACTCTGTTTCCTGAATTCACAGAGCCTCGAGAAACGCTAGATGAGGAGGAAAGCAGGAAGCAAGCTACAGGCGCTGGGACCCAGACGGTGCCTGCCCACCACCCCTCCCCGCTGCCCAAGAATCCCGGCTGGTGGGCAGGCACCTTTGCGTTGGATCATCTCGGAGCGGATGGAGAGGGCGTCCTCTGCCGTGGAGCTCTCAGCCATGTAGGATGTGGTCTGGCTGCAGAATGAGATGCTGTCTTCATCGGGCCCTGTCCTGGAGGACTGTTGAGGGAGAAAGGAGATCAGGCCCTGACCTCAGTCCAGGACCACCCCCAGAGGCCTGGGTGGGGCTTATTGCCTCTACAGGGCTCCCCCTTAGAATGTCTGGCTCAGATTGCCCCCAGCATCACCCTGCACTGAGCAGACATTTCATGGTACAGGAAGGAGACAGACCCAAAAAGGTCCAGAGACATACTTGCCAGAAACCAAGACGGAGGGAAAAGGAGAGTCCAAATGAGCAGGGGGGCAGGGCTCACCTGGAGGCTCTGGGTGTCTCCACGGTCCCAGCCACCCTTGCTGAGTTTCTGTTTCTCTGGAAGATAGCAGAAAGGTGTGTTGGGCTAGGCCTCTCACCTCGGGAGCTGAGAGGAGCGCTGCACCGGGCAGGAAGGTTACCTTGGTGCTGCAGGGAACGGAGCCCCTCCTGGGCCTGCGTGTGCAGCTCTTCCAGGTGAGGCAGCCGCCCACTGGGGAAGAAGACATTGTCCTGGTGCTCGTCCACTGCAGACCCGGGCCCCTGGCCAGGCCCTACACTCAGACGCTTGTCACTCTCAGCCTTGGCTGCGCCTAGAGGGATGGGAGAGGAAGAGAAGTAAGGCCCAAAGGACAAGGGCACTGGCAGCCCCCGGGCCGCACACGGCCCCTGCACATACATGCAGTGGCCCACTCGGCCACCCTGTACACACAGCCCCAGGTACCTATACAAACTACATCCCCAGGCATACACAGATCTGAGTACCCACACCACACAAAAGGCCCCAAACAGGACACCACACCTCGGGCCCACAAGCCCACCGCATATGCACACAACACCCACAGGCCTCATTATGTACACAGACAAAGCACCCAAGTATAAACACATCTGTGTGTACACACTGCACACGAGGGGCCCCGACAGAACACACCCAGCTCCCACGTATACACACAACATTCACAGTTCCCATTCCACACATATACAAACAATACCCAAACACACACACAACTGTGTACCCACATGTCACTCAGGGCCCCATGCAAGACACCAAGTACCCATACAGCCCATAGCAAATACATTTCTCTGATCTCCACACCCCAAGCTCCACTTTACAGGAAAACAAAACAAAACAACACCCGCCCTTTTCATAGACACTTTGGCCAAGGCCCAGACAGAAGAGACCACGGGACACTGAGAAGAGGTGGGAGCTAGCAGGGGTCATAACCAGATTACCAAGAAGTATTGGGGAGGAGGAACAAAGCAGGGATTTGGGCCCCCTGCTCACCCATGTGGCTATCCTTTAGTAGAACAAGCAAGGTGGGGGAGAAAAAGGACCCGGGCCCCTACACCCCCAGAAAGGAAGCTCCAGACTCTCTTGGGAGAACAGTCCCAGGTATTCCCCTCTCCTGCAGACCACCCCCCCAACACACACACAAGAGGAGCCAGGGATCCATTACAAATGATCCTGTTACAGGCCCTGCCCATTGGGAAGTTGGTCATCTAATCCTGGGAATGGGGGACTGTGTCAGCACTTTGCAGCCCCAGCCCCCCTTTAAATGGAACCCACAACACAAGCAAAATAGCTGGGAGGGTCATGTGGCCTTGGCAGTACCTTGTAGAGGAGCAAGAACAAAACAAGCCCTTTAAAGGGCCACGCCCACAGGTCAGGGTCTTCAGTGGCCCTTTCCTCCCTCCCCAGCCCGTTCTGCCACAGCCAGCTCCAGCCCAGGGAATCCGCAGGAGTCCCACGAAGTCAGAGCTAGGAGGTCTCTCAGTGGTCCTTTCCCCCAATCCCAATCTCAATTTTAAAAATCGGGAAAAAGGCTCAAGGAGGAAAGGAATTGCCTAAGGTCACCCAACAAATGAAGAGTCGAACTCCACCACAGGACTAAATTCCCAAGTTCCCAGAGGGAATTCCTGGGTCAAGGCAAACTGAGGACCCTCTGGCTTCCACACCCTAATCCAGGCCTGAGAGCCCGGTTCCTGGGAGGAGTGGCCACCCTCCAAACCTTCCCCCCAGGGGCCGCTAAACAGAATTCCACTGATCATGCTCCCCAACTTCCAGGGGAACTGCTTTCCCCTCTACTCTGCTCCCCGTATTCCTTCCTCCCAGACACACTGCCCCGGGGAGGGGGTGCCCTTCCTCTCCAAAATGAAGTATTGGGAAGTACCCAGTAAAGTGTGGGTACTCCTGGGAGGCAGCCTCCCTCCAGGGCTGCAGGCTTCAAGGTCAAACACACCTAGATCCATCCTCCCAAACACAAGCTGGGCCAGACAAAGGGAGCGGCAAAGCAGCTGGACAAAGGCATGGTAACGAACAGGGGCGTCTGGCCTCGTTACTGGACCCCATCCCCCATCCATTACCCTTCCCCGGCCTTGATCACCCCATTCTACATCAGGGTCTGGCAAATGGAGGTGTCGGGGATCCCTCTTCTCCCCTAACCCAGCCACATCCACTCACCCTTCTTCTTGAAGAGCCCGAGGAGCGCGGGAAGGTGGCGGCCCAGGAATACCACCATGACGGAGGGTGCTACTCGGACCGTCACTATGCAGACCTCTCCAGAATGCCAGGCGAGGCGACGCCTTCCCCACGACCCAGCACTAAGGGACGCGGTCCACCGGCCCGCCCAGCTGCGCTGCGTAGAGCCAGGCAGGGAAGGGGGAAGGGCTGCTCCCCAGGTCCTCCTCCCACCTTGGCCACTGGCCCCGCCCCTCTACCGACCCCGCCCCTCAAGTGAAGCGCAGGGGCAGGAACCCTCTATGGCTAGTGGACAGTATGACTAGGAGGGCTGAAGATACTCAATTCCAGGGCCAGACCACGAATCCTGTCCCCAACTCCTTTTCTAAAGAGTCAGGAGCCAAAGCTAAAGCAGGGCTCCCAGCTGCCAGATGGTAGGTAGAGAGCCACTAGACTGGACTTGGCATGGTGCCCACCCCAGGCCCTCCTGGCTGGTGAGGATAATTCCCCGGGGAAGAAGTTCAGAGCAAGGAGGGCCCAGGCAGAAGACCAGCGACTGTGGAGATGGCCCCTGAGCAGATGGCCAGGCCAGGCCATCAGTGGAAAGGCCTTTGCAGAAGTGGTGCCAGCCCAGGACGCAGTACCGAAAGCCAGGGAGCTGCCCAGAGTGGTAACCCTCATGTGTACGTTCACCCCACACTTTCCGAAGGACTTTCTTCCCACTTAGGTAATGTGACAGCAGCAGTCCCGAGAAGCACTGTGAGCTCCCTGAGGTCACAGAGCAGAGACAGGCCTTCAGCGCAGACCTCCTGCTCCTGCAGGCCAGGATTCTTCCCAATGGCCTCACTGTGACTCAGGGACTCTGCTGGATCCCCAGGCAGGGAGAACGGAATGAGCCAAGACACAGCTCACAGGTGAGGGCAGAGGGGAGCAGTACTTGGAGGGGAACTCAGGTCCAGGTTCAAATCCAGCTCCACCACACAAAAGTCGTGGCTTCACATAGAAACAAAACCAATAACTCCTCTTTATGAGATTATTATATCCATTCATTCAATCAGCAGATACTTATTAAGCTGGTCCTAGGGGCTGTATCTAATGGAAAACTTTCTGTTCACCAGTATATCCCCAGTGCCTACATCAGTGCCCAGTAATACTGTGAGCTCAGTAAATATTTGATGAATACATGAATGAGGTAAACTAACTAACAATATAATTTTAGATAGGGAAGGCTCAAGAGCTGTGACAGGAAGAGGGTGCCTTCAGGGGACATCAAGGAAAGCCTCTCCAAGGAAAGAACGCTGGAACCAAGACCTGAAGAATGCGGAGCCAGCCAGCGAAAACACGGAGCCTCCTAGACTGGGGCATCAGCAAGTACAAAGACCTTCAGGAAGGAGAGGTAGGTTTTCTAGAACAGAGGCCAGCGTGGCTGGGACATGGTGAGCCAGGGAGAGAATGGCGGGAGGTAGGAGGCCAGGGCAGGAGCCAGATCTGGTCAGGCCCCACATGTCTTGGCAGAGCCTGAATTTCCCCCAGGAGGTTGGTCAGTAAAAATGAAGGTTAACCTGAGTAATGACCATGTTAAAAAGAGATCCCCCTAGCAATTCCAAAAGGTATAACAAAGACTGTGGAAGAAAAAGCCTGTGAACTATAAAGTGCCACGCCCCCAACTGGTCTGAGGACATCCGTGTCATAGCACCCTTCTCTCCAAGTCCCTAGGGATCTAAGAATTCCTGATGGCTCCCATGCTGCAAGACCCCTCTGCAGACCCTTCCCCCTTTGCTGCCCCACCTCTGAGAGACCAGTCAAGCAGATGGCAGAGCCCCTGTTCCCTGGAAAATGAACTTTTGTGGAGCTGGGTAGTATATATCCGCAAATCACTAAAATCTGAACAATTCTAAGAAACTGGCATTTTAAACCCCACTTTACAGATGAGGAAATGGAGGCCTGAGAGGGCAAGCATTATCAAGTTGGTAAATGGCAGCAAGGCAGCTTTTGCACTCAGAACAACTCGACTCTGAAAGCCATCCTCTGTCCCCTGCGTCAGCTACAAACCTGATCTCCCCTCTGCAGAAGGGCCGACAGATCCCATCCCCATAAATTCAAGGTTTCTTTTCTCTCTTTCTCTCTAAGATGTTACTTACTTAAGAGAGATGGGAAGGGAGGGAGAAAGAAAGGAAGAGAAAACACTGATGTGAGAGAGAAACGTCAATAAATTAGTTGCCTCTTGTACATGCCCTGCCCAGGGACCAAATCCACAACCCAGGCATTTGCCCTGACCAGGAATCGAACTGGCACCAACCAACTGAGCCACACCAGTCAAGGCAATTCACATTTTCCTGACCACATACTTTCCTCTTCCCTCTCTCTTAGGCCAGGCCCATCCACCCCTCTTATTAGTCCCACTCAACCAGAGAAGAGCAGCAGACTAACCTTGCAGGGTAATTAATTCGTGCCAGGCACCATGCCAGGTGCTGGTGGAAGGCAAACAGTCTCTGCTCTCATGGATCTTACAGCAACAGCCCTTCGAGGCAGGCACTCAAAAGATACTCTCCTGGTAACTGGTTATTGATCTGTGAGGCTCAGAGAGTTAGGTGACTTCCCAAGCTCTGACTGGCTCCAAAATTGGAGCCTTTAACCATGCAGGGTGCTGTCATCCTCAGCTTCCCCCTAACCAGGGAAACAAAGGGTTGAGCTCCTACTAACTCAGGGATAGGAGCACATCAGTTCCTCAAGGTCCCAAGCACACAGCTGAGAGTCAGGGCCACAGCTGCAAATTCCCAGCCGATCCAAGGCTCTCACTCTTGATAATGCCTGGTTGCCCCAGCAACACCCCTTCCTTCTCCCACCCACAGCTAGCCAGAGCCTGAGGCCTCTCTGAGACACCCCAGACACAGGTCTGCACATCTGTGGCTTGCTAAGGGAGGGGCTCAGCAACCCGAATCTCAGAGATGGAGGGCAGGTACCACACAGAGAAATCCAGGCCTTTACTGAGGAAGGAAAAAACAAGAAAGAAATCCAGGCCTGGAGAACAGAAGGACCCTTGCCAAGGGCACACTTCAGAGTCCGTGTTCCAGGACCTTCTGCTCCAGGAGTCCAGAGGTGCAGCCTAAGCCTCCCCTTCTCCTCTACCTGCTTGAAGGAACAGGCTTCTGGATCTGAGAAGACACCTTACTTCCGGACACACACCCCCCCACATGCAAGGCACACCAGGAAGCAAACACGCAAGTTCACGAGCTTAGGTCTGGTCCACCAACAGAGGTAGGTGGGCAAACACCTCCAAAATGTCCCACTGGGCCCAATCCCACAGGTGGATGCTCTCAGGACCACATCCACAAAGCCTAGCTAAGCCCCCCAGTCCACATCCTCTTCACAGATGAGCTGGACTGCAGACTCACACAGGGCCCTGCCAGGTGGCTGTGTGCACGTGAAGGTAGGTGCACGTACCCACCACTCTGGGGCTTTCCTGAGCCTGGAGACAGGGCGAAATGAGGGGGAAAGCCCCAGCCCCCAAGGCCATGCGCATGCGTCTGCACTGTCTTGGCAACATCCTCCACGGGTGAGGCCTCAACCTGTCCTATTCCAGAGCAAGGGGCGGGGGTGGTGGCGCACCCACAGCCAGGCAGGCCTGACTCAGAGGACAGGAATGAGGGGGCGGGCACAACTGCCCAGGTGGCCTCTCTCAGGAACTGGAACCCTTCAGGCCTGACCTTGTCCCCCCTCGACCCCCCCCTCCACATTCTGAGTGTGCCGCTGGACAGCCCAGGAGCCAGGACTCAAGGTGTTTGGAGGCTCTAGGCCTCAACCCCTGGCTGGACCAGCATAAAAACCGAAGCCCAAGGGGGCTGGGGCCGGCCCATGGGGACAGAACCCACAGCATATGTAGACTTCATTCTTTCAGAGGCAAGACGAAGAGAATTGAATATAACAAAAACTTTCAGGTGGAGACACTTTTACACTTCTCAAAACACTTTCTCTTCTAGTCTTGTACACACCTAACAGAAAACCTGAAAGGTGCTGTGACACTCCCTTTTTACGAAGGAGCAAGAGGACACACCAGGGAAAGTGACTTGCTTAAGGTCACCCAACCAGGAAGTGGCCCAGCCCACAGTCGAGCCTGGGTCTCACTCCAAAGGCCGTAGCAGTCCTAAGTCTGAAGGAGTTAAGGGGTGGGGGGCCACAGCCTGGGTCCTTGCCCAAAGAGGGGAGGCTCTGCACCCCACCTCTGCAGAAGGGGAATCCCCCTCCTTCCTTCCCTCAGTGGGAAGCCCCACCCAGCAGAGGCAGAGCTGACAGGCCGGTTCTAAGATAAATATTAGGGGGCAGGGAGTGCCCCGGACAGGGAGGAGAGGATCCCATCCCAAAGGTGCCTAGGGGAACGGCAGTAATGCAGAGAGGAATTAGCTACAATAATATTAATAAATGTCATAATGAGTTTCCGGGTCAGTGTCTGCTCCCAACAATGATATAATAATCTCTTTCAGTAAGGGAGCAATTTTGACTTTCCAAAGCCCTTTCCTTTGTTCCTTCAAGGCACGATTATCGTCCTGTAAATGCCAGAGAGGCCAGTATCAGCCACCATGAAGCCAGGGGAGGAAAAGGCTGGGAGTCCGAGGTCTGGACTCCAGGCCTTGAACAAATGAACCAGTCTCCCTGGGCCTCAGTTTCCTCATCTGTAAAGTGGGACTAACCCAGTTCACAGACTGCCTGGGGAAGTTAATGCCTCTGAGTGCGGGATAGGTAAGGGGACCTCTCAGGCCCTTACAACACAAAGATTATAAACTCAAAGTTATAGAGTGCCGATTCATTGAGACACACATGGTCTCACTAAATCTCTGTCATCATACCGAGGCACTCCCTGAGGGTCAGTGACTTGACCAAGGTCACATAGCCGGTAATGGCAGAGGCCAGATGTGAGCCCTCTGACTGGCTGAAAAATCACGTTCTCACGCCACCAGAGGCTTCCTCTCCCACCCACTTCCAGAGCTCTCCTCAAATCTCAAGTGGACTTAAGGACCATTAAGATAAGGTTTGATAAGGGACACTTAACATAAGCTACCTACCAGGTCCTCAGTGCCTTAGCCCTATCTGACAGCCCTGACCCCCCTGTTTGGGAGGGAAGGGAATTTGAGCCCAGACCAGATATCCCCCCTGCCCTGGGAGTCAGGAGTCCGACGTTTGAACTCTCACCGCCTCTCAGCTGCAGCGTGATCCTGGGCCAGGCTCTGGCCTTTTCTGGGCCTCGTTTTTTTCAGCTGTGAGGTGGGAGGGTTGGAAAAATGCTTTCTCAAGAGCCTGCAGTACATATGGCTTTGCTCCTAGAAGGAAGGTAGTGGTCCTTCACTTTGAGTCAGGGCCTGGGGCAGCAAGGGAGCTCAGCTTATCTCAGATCCCTCTGACCCGAGGGGGAAGCCCAGGGCTCCTACACACAAGTTCAGACATAGAGTTGGTCACAAGCCTCCCTGCAGGAAAGGAGAGGAGACAGGGAGAAGCTGGGTGGAGGCATGGGCGTCAGGAGGAACAAGCCATCTCCTAGCTGAGGGACCTATCAAAGACCCCTGATGCCCCCAGTTCAGCGGCAGGGATGAAAAGAATTTCAGGTGGTCTAATCCCACCAAAGACTTGGCCCTTCCCTCAGTCTCACCTGCAAGATGGGGATGATAAACCCTACCAAGAGGAGGGCCATGCCAAAACCTGACAGGACAATGCCCAGGACAAGGAGGCCAGCGGAAGTTGGGGGAAGTTCCCTGGGCTCCCAACTCCACTCCTCCACCAATCCCCCCAACTGTCCAGGACCAAGCACCCCACCACCCAAGGAGGTGAGTAGAGTCTTGGGCCCGACAATCCCAGCAGGTTAGAGTCTTGCCAGCAGTGAGGAGGCCTCTCCCCTCCACTCTGCCTCTCACTCTTCCCCAGGGTCCAAGGCCCTTTGATCCAAGGGAGCAGTCCTTCCTGGAATCCCTCCCACTTTCCACCTGCTCCCTCTCAGCCCTAGGGGATTCCATGCTTAGTCCTGAACTCCCTCCCCTCCCTCACAGTGCTCCATCCACTTGTGTTCCTCAGAGTCCGAACTCCCCGGGGGCCTCAGGCTTTCTAGGCCCAGAGGACTTGCAGGCCCCTCAATCATAAGAGGAAACCCATCTATCGCTAAACAGATTGAAGAAGATACAGCTTCAGAATCTGACAGGCTTGGGTTTGAACCAAGATTCAGCCACCTCCTTGTTGAGTGGCCTTGGGAAAGTGACTTCACTTCTCTCAGATCTAGCTTCCTCATCTGTAAAATGAGGAGAATAACAGCTTCTAGCTTATAAACTTCCTCATCTGTAAAGTGGGGAGAATAACAGCTTTTAGCTCGAGGACAAACGAATCGATATAAACGTTCAGCATAGAGCCTCGTTTTTATCTTCGCATTATTATTTCTGCTACAACCCCCTAGCCGAGCAGCCCTCTCCAACCCTTCCTCCCCACATCTGATTTGATCCCAGGTCCTAGCACTCCTGTCACCTCCTCTGCAGTGTCTGCAGCTGCCACTCCTCTCCATTCCCACAGCCCCCACCCTGTCCCTAACCCTCACCTCATCACCTCTCCCCTGGATTACTACAACAGCTCTGACTGCTCTTTCTAGCTTCCATTCTTACCACCCCACCCGCCAACCTGTCCTGCCTTGTACTTGCCCGCACACAGAGCCATCTTCCTCACACACGGCTTTCATAGGCTCCTCCCTTGCTCAAACACCTTCACTGGCTCCCTATGGCCTGTAGACTCCAGCCCTCTCTGCTTGCCTTGCCTTCTTTCTCTTCCCTCATCCTCTCACAGACTAATCAAATGGATAAGTACTCACGTCCCAGTCCCATACCTGGGCCTGAGACAGCAGAGGCTGAGGCCAGGGAGGCCTCAGAATCCTTAGCACAAGTAAAACCAGACTGAAGTTTGCATTCACAATGGAACTTCTCCCAGGCACAAGGAAAGGGCCTCAACTACTTTTCTCTACAACCTCCACACTCAGTCTCAACTCCATGCCTTCGCTCACAACCATACCGCAGAGAAGTGTATCTCATTTAATCAACAACTCAGCACTCATTCCAACCCTGCAGTTACGTCAAAGACCAAATTAAGACCATCTCCCTAGTGTTCGAAAACTGACCCCCAAAAGCTTTCTGATATGTGACCTAGAATACTCCCCAGCCCCCATGCTTACTTCTCTGTTGCCTTGACATTACACTGGTCTTGGAGGAACACCTTGAAGCCTGGCTGACCCCTGAGTTACCGCAGGAACTGGAAGAGCAGGTTGCTAGAAGCCCCTGGCCTCTTCCATCAGGGCCAGAGGGCAGCAAACTGTAAACACAGCCCTCTTAATCTCTCTCCCCACCACAAATGGTCACAAGTCTGGACCTACAGTTGGTTCTCAGGAAACCATCAGTTTAGAGTGGCCATGAAATGGCAGATGAAGAGCCCCAGCCCCACCCACTCCATGCAGATCCCAAGAGGAGAGACAGGTGGGCAGAGCCTGGATTTCAGGAGTGCTGGGACAGGGAGTATGGGGGGAGGGAGTCCTGGAGGCTCTCATCAACCCACCTGCTGAGGAACCCTCAGAGAGCCTACCAGAACTTAACCCTTTTCCTACTGTTATTTTGATTATCATAATTAGTCTTCAAACCACAGCAGGCAAATGACCTTGGACAAGTCCATCTTCTCTAGACCTCAGTCTCTTTATCCATGAAATGGCTAGCCACAGTGTAAGGGTCCCAAGAAGTCACCTAAACTAAGCCCCCTTAGACACCACCATAGGAGCCAGGTAGGTCCAGAGAAGTGGGAGCAATCTGCTCAAGGTCACCAGAGCCCATACCGCAGCCACACTGAGCACCCAGACCCCCAAATTCCCCGCCCAGGCTCTTTTCATGGCCCCCTGCACAGACAGATGAGATCATCAGGTTCAGTTCAGAACCTCTAAGGAATGTGGGCCATCCTGGGAAATTATGGGTGGATTTTCCCACCACAGCAGAGGGCTCCCCACCCCACCCACCCCTTGGGGATTTCTCACTCCCAATGGGGATTCTCTCACTCCCAAAGACCAGCTGATACCCATCTCTGTTGGAAAATCCTTATCTTCCTAGGAGATTGGGGAGCAGGCAGTGAATCCACTGTTCTGCCCCTACCCCATCTCTAGATTCACCAGGTGAGGGAACTAGGCACCCTCAAGAGCACCTCCTCCAGCACCCCTTGGGACTCTGAGGGATACCCTGAACTGCCGCACCCTCTGGGGGAACCCAGGAATCCCACCTCCCAGCTCTGGGGTGGGAGACCTTCCCCGTTCTTCCCTCCTCCTCCCAACTTGGACGCTGGAATGTGACCCGAGGAGGGATCCCGCAGCACGCTGGGAAAGGCTGTGTTCCAGCTCGGTGGCTGCACTGAAAGGGGGGAGATGCGGCAGCGACCACAGGGACAGCGGGTGGGGGTAGGGGGACCGAAAGGCTGCGGTGGTGCAAGTGGGGGTGGGGAGGGAGCCCAAAGAACCAGTCAGACTCCTGATTGCGCCAGATGGATGTGGCTGAGCCTCCAGCCCCTGGTTTCCTGCTTCTCCCATTCACCTTTGTCTCCCCTCCCTCCAGCAAACTTTCAGCCTGTTGGGGGCTAAAGCCTGGAAAACAAGAGCGTGTGTGTATGTGTGTGTGTCACGCAAGTACCTTAGGGTCTGTCTTTAATCCTGAGTGTGAGTTTGGTTGGTCGTGCTGTTCTGAACCTGTGTGTACATCTGTGTCCCTAACATGTTGGGCAACTGTATCTACATGACTGTGTGTGTACGACTGTGCCCCTGAATCTGTATGTATGATATAGTTTGTGTGACTATGTAAATCGTACACATAGGTATATGTGTCTGTCTCAGGATCTGTGCTTTCTACAGCGATGGTGTGGGTGTAAATGTGATTTTATGTCTGCACGTCCATACATCTGAGTGGGTGTTGTGTGTGTGTCTAAATTGTGAACATGTACATGTGCCTGTCCGTGGGTATTCATGTGTGCATGTGTCTGTGTCTCTGTGTGCATGTGAGCGATGGGGTTTATATGCGGGGAATACCCGGCCCCCCACACTCACACCCGCCAAACCCCGGGAGGGGGCAGCAGCGGTGGCGGCTGCTGCAGCAGAAAGACCCTCCTCCCTGCCTGCCCCGCCCCCACCCCGGCCCCTACCTGCCGGCCGCTTCGCCAACCGCCCGAACCGCCAGAAGCTGCGGGCCCGGGGGCCGCTGGGGGCCTTCCTCTTGTGGTGTGAGTTGCCCATGATGGTCACGGGAGCCAGCACAGGAACCCTAGCACAGCTCAACCAGCCGGGCCGCCGGGCCCGCAGCCCCGGGAGGCAGGCAGAGAGACGCGCGCGGGCGGCCACCGCAGGCGCCCCCAGCCCCAGCTCGGCCACGCCCCCAGGCCCTGTGGCCAATGGTCGGTCCAGGGGCGGGGCAGGCGGAGGGTGGGGCCTGGAGCGCCCCATAGGCTCCGCCCCCCAGGACCTGGGAGACCAGCTGAGCCACCCCGCCCAGATCGCTCTGGGAAAGGCATGGCCTGTCCAGGTGAGGCAGTCAGGTAGCTCGCTCTCCCAGCCCAGAGGCCGCCATTCTGAGGACTGCAGTGGAACGGAGATAACTAGGAACCAAGCTCCAGACAGGAGGGGTCTAGAATCCTCCTGATGCTAAGGTCCAACAAACATCACAGGTGTCTGTATGTACAAATGTATCGATCTAACTGTATTTCTGTAGTAAAGGTGTTCAAAATAATAGCAGTACCCTTTTACAACAGTGTGTACTATGTGCCAGGCACTGTGTAACTGCTTTCATGCATTACTTCATTTCATCCACAAAACAATTATGTAAGGTAAGTACTTTTATCATTCCCATTTTACAGATGGGGAAATTGAGGTTCCATGAAGTCAACTGACTAGTCCAGAATCAAACAGCATTAAGCTACAGAGCCAGGACTCAAGCCCAGACTGACTCCAACGCCCACTCTCCATGCCACCCACGCTCCTCCAGTTTATGCCTCTGCATGACCTTGAAGGGCATAGTAATTGGTAATCTGTAACTGTGTGCTTGAACATGGCTGTGTAGTTGTGTACCTGTGTACATACCTGTGACCATGAACATAGCTAGCTTCTATGTAATCATCTGTATGTGACTATTTGCCTATATCAATATAATTTAGTCTGTTTCCAAATGTTTAGATGTGTACTTTTGCATGTCTGCCTATGTAATTGTGACTGTGTCTCTCAAGGTGGCTGGAATCATAGGTTTTATTTATTTCAGTGGGTAACAACCTGCCTGTGTGCATGTCAGTGTAAATATGTTTATATATGAACTGTGTGATTGCGGGTGCTTTTGTGTATGGTATGACTGTGCAAGTATGTTTACTGAGTGTGTGCCCATATCTACATTTGTGTGGGTGTGTAAGTTTAAGTAATGAAGAGATGTATGTGAAACTACCCATGTCTGTGTGCATCTCCTCTTATACAAGTCTTTCTTTTTCAACCCCAGACCAAGCTATCACCTCTTCTGAAAGCCTTCCAGGCTGTCACGCTGCCCCTCCCCTCTGTGTCCTCATAAGCACCCTTGTGCCCGGGGACCTTCCCAGAGCCCCACAGCCTGGGAAATGCCTCTCCTTTACCATCACTCTGCCCTGTCTCTCCAACTAGGGACAGCATGGTGCAGCAGAGAGAACACTGGGCTGGGAGTCCAGAGCCCTCAGTTCTAATCCCAAATGGCTCATCCTTTCTGCCACCTGGGCAAGCCCATCCAGTACACCATGCTGCCTCTTATGCCCAGGTTCCAGAACACCCTGTCCCTTCTCTGCAAAATGAGAAAGTCAAAGATGTTCTCCCCACCTCCCCTGATGCTCATCTCTTGTCTGAGGCTGATGACAGTGCAGTCTCTGCGGGGTTGTGTTTTATGCATCCATTCAGAAAATACTCACTGAGCATTCACTGTATAGCAAACTGTGTGCACAGAACTCCCTGCTGGGCACAGAGAAGAGGGTCCTAGTGTCTTAGCTGGAAGAGACCTCAAAGATCTGCTAGCCCAATTCCCTTAACTTAGAGACGGGGAAACTGAGGCCCGTAAGGGGAAAGGTAGTATGGGGGAGCATAAACTGAGTGGAGGTAGATATGCAAAGAGCATTGAAGGATGCCTGTGGAGCAGGTGCCGTGGCTTTCACAGGAGGCCGTGCGGGAGCTGCCCACACCCACCAGTTCAGCCTCCTCTCCAACCGCACCCCTCTCATTCTCACAACTCCAGCTACACAAAGCTGTTTGCCACTCACCAGGACACACCTCCAGGCCTTCACACATCTCCTTTCTCTTCCACCTTTGCCTGCAAGATTCCTCGTTATCCTCAAGGCCCTGCTCCACAGTCTACTCCTCTGTACAGTTTTCCTTGCACTCTCTCCTCCCCCAGCTCAGTGCTCTGTGCTCCTACAGGCATTAGTGCTGCCCGCCAATATAAACCTGATCATAGCTCAGGACTCCCCAGCACTTGTCTCAACCAGAAAACAAGTCCCTCAAGGGCAGTGATGGTCTCACTTCTCTTAGTAACGCCAGGCTCAGCCTAGCATCTGGAACACAGTAGGTGTGCCATACGTGATGAACAGAAACTGGTGGAGATGGTGGGGCTTGCATTCTGGTCGAGGTGGTGACGATGGCAATTAAGTACTGGAGGAGGTGAGGAGATAAGGGCAGAAGAGTCCAGGGTACTCTCCCAGCCTTACATTCTTTCACAACAAAGGCCGTGCTTGCTCCATAGCCAAGGGCATGGGAAGAAGTAGGTGGTCTGGAAGGAGTGTGCACCAGAACTCCTGGAAGCACAACACTCAGCCTAAGTGCCCTGTGACCCTCTTGGAGAAGGCGGGGGAAGGCCTCCCCTCCACCGCCGCGAAAGGCCTGGAGGAGAGGGGGTCCTAAGCAGATGGGAGGCCCTACTTGGAGCAGACCCCACCAGCAGCCTCCTGGGAATCATGCACTTTGCTGGAAGATTTGGGGTTTAAACCTCTTTGCAAGCTACCTCCCATCCATACCAAGCACAGAGCTGAGCACCTTGTGAGTGGAGCTGACGGCCTTTGAGGAACAGGCCCTAAGAACAGTGGACATGAGAGCATAGAGTGCAGTGGAATGTAATGAATAGGGAGGTGGATGGTGATTTTCCCCTCCTGCCCAAGGAATCTGTTTCCACCTGCTTCCTCCCCCAAGTGAGCCAAAGGGCTAGAGGTGGCCATGGGGTCTGCGGCTGGAAGGGGAGGGTGCGCACACCTGCCCTCCCCACCTACCACGTTCACCATGGCCCACTTAATAGACAACACCTCCTCTCATTAGTCTTCGGCAGCGTGTGATGGGCCAGGAGCAACTGAGACAGCTTTTAGGGTTTGGGGAGAGGGGGATTTCCAAGGGGCAGGTAGGTGGGTGAGAGGAGGCTCAGTGTGGATTTTTTTAGCCACTCCAGTTCAGCAAACCTTGCTGGCAGCCTTGATTCAGGGGCAGGAGAGGAAGAGAATAGTGGGGGGTGCCCCCCCGACCTGAGGGGATTTCCAGGAGAATGCTGGGATGTATGCCATGGATGCAGATTCAGGGCCTCCACAAGGAGGGAGAGGCAGCTGGAACCGCCCGGCCCCAGAAGGTAAGAGAGGGAATGGCGGCCTTCTTGGCCTCAGCTTCCTGCTCATTCCACCCCTGCTAGAGGCGCCTCTCTGGGACTGGATTTTTCCACGTGAAGTGTGACACAAGAGTGGGAAAGCTGAGGCGAGCCCGGCAGGTATGGGCCCCTTTTGAACCTCTAATGCTGGCTGGCTCTGTGACCTTGACCTCTCAGCCTCGGCTTCCCACCTGCATGTGCCATGCGGGCTCCCTGTGACATCTCGGGCCACCAATTCTGAGTGTCTAGGATCTGGAGATGCTCATTCACTGGAGGCCCATATCAGATTACCCGCCTGTCACCCAAAGCCACTTAGTGCCAGGCCTTGTGCTGGGCAGAGGGAAAAAGACAGTCGCTGCAGCTCCTGCCCTCAGGGTGTTCAGAATAGTGAGGTAGTATGGTGACTCCTGCACCCCACAGGGCCCGGACCGCCCGCTGGCCCCATCCCCAGAAGGTGCCCCACCTGATTCCAGCGTTGCAAATCCCTCAACCCCAGCTTCTCTTCACCCTTTCATTTTAGTTCACGTGTCACCTCCTCAGGGAACCCATCCCCAATCTCCCCCTGGGATCACCGTGCCCCCTCTTTCATTACATTATTTGACCCTTAATTGCCTCCTGGATCTTGGTTCCTGGCCCCCTCGGACTGTGAGGTTCATGAGGACTGGGACCTTGTCTCTCACTCATTCCCCTGCCAAGACAGTGACTTATAGTAGGTACTTATACCTGATATTAAATATTGAATAAGTATTTGTGAAATACACTAGTGGGGCTGCCTCTCCGGTCTGGACCCAAGGCAGACAATGCGAATCCCTTCACAGGGCTGCAGGAAATGAACCCAGACTCCTCTATGGAAGCCACTGCCCCACTGAGTGACACGCAGGCCCCTTCCTCGACAGGGAGATGTGGCATTAGTAGACTGCACTCTCCTCCTCCACCTTCCTGTGATATCCAGGCCCCTGGGTCCCCAGGACTTGTCCCTGACCAAAGGGAGGCTCTCCTCTTCTGGGTGTAGTTCCCACCCCTCTATCCCCAGCCCCTACCAGCTTGCTCCTTCGGCCCATTCTCAAAGCCACAGAATTCTAGAACTCAAAGGGATCTCAGAGGCCAGAAAACCCTCTCTCTGTCGGGACAGGGCATGTCTGGGGCAGAGGGGGCAGGACTTGCCCAGGTCATACCAGAGCGCAGCAGACTGCAACCCAGGAGTCTCTCCACAACCCCACGCCAAGGGCCGTTCTCCCTGAGTGCGTGGCCCGAGTTCCTCCAGTTAAATCTGCTGGGCCTGGCAGGACGGCCCCTGAATTCTCACTATGGGTATAGGAGCCATCCACACACCCTCCCCCCGGCCACTGCCCACTCCCCAAGAGAAACCTTCAGAAGGCTACAAACTCCTTTCCCCAAAGCTGGTCCCAGGATGTTATGATGGTTACTCCTCTCCAGAGTGAGAAACACATGCAACCTCATATTGATTTGTTAGGAGAGTGCAGCATCTGGTAGCAGACTGCGTGCTTCTGTCACTGCCATGCTGTGAACATCGCTTCCATGCAGGTGGGAACCTTGCCTGTCGTGGCCCAGGTATTCACATTACCCCGAACAGTGCTGAACACTACATAGTGAAGAATATGTCTTTCTCAGAGGAATGAAGCTGCGTGACCTTGACCAACTTACTTTCCCCCTCTGGGCCTATTACCTCACCTATAAACGGTAATCAATGCCTGTCTCCCAGGTTGTTCTGAGAACAGGGAAAACACTCATGAAGGTGCCTAGCCAGGGCCTGGCACACAGAACCTTCATGTTACTTCTCTTCAAATTAGCCAGCTCCCTGTCCTTCTTCCACACCCTGCTCACCTCCTCCTGAAAGCCTCCCCTGATTATTGGGCTCCAGGCCTGGCATCTGGCCCAGAAACACTTCCTTCCCACACACATTTATCTAGAGACCAAATGACATTTCTGGAAAATATGGATCCCTGTTTGTTTGCCTTTTCTTCCGCCTGCACCCTCCCGTTGGACTAAGGTAAGACTCCACCTTCTGTGGGTTCTCAATAACCATCACCACCCCCAGTATGCAAGGTGTAACCAAGTGAGTTGTTTTCCAAACATGCATCAGGGTGAACTTAGCCAATACCAAGAACCTGCTACTGTCTGGACCACGCTCTACAGTTCAAAGCATTTAGTCTGTTATCTAATTTGATCCTGGAAACAGCCCTGGAGAGCCAGGATTTAATGTTTCTGTTTTACAGATAAGGAAACTGAGGCTTGGAGGGGTTAATGACCTGCCGGTGTCTTGTGGCCTGAGGGGCACAGACCAAGGCAGCAGAGTTATCCAATCAGCCCCAGAGCCCATTCAGACTGGGTCCTTAAATCACAGGCAATTAAACTTAAAAACACAATAATAGCAATCCCTTGCATTTCTATGGTGACTTCACTTTCATGTGAAAACACATCCTCTCTTGTGGAGAATCTTGGAGAGATAGAAAGGTTATAGATCCATCAAAGCAATGTCCCCTCTCTTTCCAAAGACAGTAACAGACTCAGTGAGGCCACAGAGAAGTTCCTTGCCCAATGTCACGGGGCCTACTGTAAGCCGCTGGGCCAGAACTTGAACTCCCATTTGCCTGACTCTTCCCACTCTGTCAAGTTCCCTCACTTCTCTCTGGGCCTTTCCCATCTGTAAAACGGGTTGGGTGAGGAGACCTTTACACCTTACCCACTAGTCTATGTCCTTGGGAGCGTATGTAAACAGTATCAGTTTGGGAGGCAGATGATTTAAGTTCAAATCCCAGTTTAGGTCAGAAATTTTTCAACCTTTTTCATCTCATGGCACACATAAACTAGTTACTAAAATTCTGTGGCACATCAATCCTGGCTGGTGTGGCTCAGTGGATTGAGCAGGGGCCTGCAAATCAAAAGGTTGCTGGTTCCATTCCCAGTCAGGGCACATGCCTGGGTTGTGGGCCAGTCCCCAGTAAGGGATGCGTGAGACGCAACCACACATCAATGTTTCTCTCTCTTTCTCCTTCCCTTCCCTCCTCTCTGAGTAAATAAAAAAATTCTGTGGCACATCAGAAAATACATTTTTTGCCTATCTGACAAAGAAACAACGGTATAATTTTGATTCAATCACACCAGAAAGCTATTGCTGTGTTGGCTGTTGTCATTTTTTTATTTTGCAACCTAAGGGAAAAGAGGTCAGTGCCCCTGACTAAACAGTCAGGTATTGCATGTTGTTAAAATTCTTGCAACACACCGGTTCAAAATCACTGGTTTAGGCAAATCACTAACTCACTGTCCCTGAGCCTCAATTTCTACATCTACAAATGGGTTCAAATGAGATCATGGATACAGGGCTCCTGGCACATTCAGAATAATCAATAAATGTCAGGTTTCCTCTCTTGTCTTTGTAGGTCTGTGCAGGGCAGTGGGGGGAGCAGGGGGATTCTGGAAGACCGGCGCTCAAAGTTCTGTGTTGAATTCAGCCTTTCCACCTTACACTAGGGACCCAGGTTAGAGGAGCCAAGACCCGCATCTCTGGGTCTTTGGTTCAGAGAACGGGATAGGGGACACAATGGCCTTCCCGGCAAAAGCCGACCTCCCAGGAATTTTCTGTGTACCTCTCCTTCCCATCTCCGCTAATCCCCATTTGAACATTTTCCCCAGAAAGAGTTAAATCTTCTTTGGGCTTCCCCTTCCGGACCAGCGGACCAGCGGTGCCAGTGGAGATTAGAGAGATCGGATTTATTTCTCTTAATAAACAGAAAAGAAGTAGAGCCAGGCAAGTGACAAGGAAACGACTGAATAATAGGAGGTTGGAGCAAAAGGGAGCAGGACTTGCTCCAGTTGTACCTGGGGCCACCCCCAGACCTGAGGAAACAACAGCCGGGGGCAGAGGAGGTGTTTCCTACACGTGGGCTCAATCAGGCGGACCTGCTGTCCAGAGAGCCAGGTGCTACCTGATACCAAAACACGAGACAAGGGGAGGCCTGACCACTGACCCAATGACCTCTAACCCAGGCTATTGGAACAGGGACCCATGGGTGGGCTTTCCCAGCCTCTGCCTCCAGGCTGGTCCATTGCTGCGTGGTGCACCATTAGCCTCCAGTCTCCAATCCTGATGGTCTCACCGCAATCCATCCTGTTGCAGTTCTGACCCAGCGCTTCTTAAGTGATACAGGGATGGGACGACTTCATACAGAATCCCAGTGGGGCAGCCCTGGACAAACCCCAGGTCCTGTTGGGACTGCAGAGCCCTGGGAAACACCCCTTACCGAATCCTCCCTCAGAACCTCGCCCGCCATCCCAGCCCCAGCACCCTGACTTCCGTTTGTGGTGGGGCTGTGGGGGAGCAGGGCCCTTATCCAAAAGGAAGATCAGGTTGGATGCCATCACACAAGAGACTTTTCACCCTCTTCCTGATCCCTGAAGTGTTCCTTTAATTCTCCTCCAGAGGAGATGGCTGAAGGACACGGGGAGGGTAAATACAGGCAGAATGGGATGGGCCGAACACGCTGCCATTTCCTCACCTCCGGTGCAGCAGCAGAATGGAAGTAAAGGTAGGTAGAGCATGGCAAGCCCCAAGGGAGCCCCACCCTCCTGCAGAGACTCCTGCCCTCCCCCTTCATGAGAAGCAAAGACAGAGGGAGAAATGAGGGAACAGCCGAGCAAGTGGCCAAAAGGGAAGTGACCCCAGCAGGGATGGGCCAAGTCAGCCTCCCCCTTGGGCTGCCCATCCTCAGGCCCTAGGGAGTCCAGAGGCAGGGAATTAGCCATTGTATTTTAAGCACCCAGCCCAGATACAGCCTCTCAATTAACTTTGGGCCTCAGTTTCCCCCATCTGTAAGCACACGCCCAACACAGGCATGTTTCTAACGGGTGGGGGAAGGAGTGAAGGGGAGGGTGGATGGTTCCCACGGGTGAGGTCACCACACCAGGAGGTGGATGTTTGCGGTCTGGCCCAGGTGAGTGGTGAGAGCAACCAGGTGGGAAAAGCTAACACTGTCAGATTTTTTTAAGTCTTTATTTGATTTGATTGACTGATTGATTGATTTGAGAGAGAGAGAGAGAAACACTGATTTATTATTCCACTTGTTTTTGCATTTATTGTTTGCTTCTTATGTGTGCCCTGACCAGAGGTCGAACCCACAACCTTAGCGTATGGGGACAAAGCTCTAAACAACTGAGCAACCCTGCTAGGCAACACTGTTAGCTTTTAAAAACCAAAAGCATATGGGGCTGGCAACCCAGATCCACCTAGCTAGCTGAAACACCTTCTGAAAGCAGGTGACCTTCCAGACCCAGAAGGACCCCCTCAACACCACCACCAAAGCCACAGGGCCACCAGCCTCTCCCATTGGCCCCAAGCCAGGTTCAATCTCTGACCCCCTGACTCAGCAGAGGGCAGAATCTGGATGAGCCTAAGGGATGGGGATTGCCTTACCGTCCCAAGAGCCAGACTGCCAGCACTTCCTGCTTAGGCCAGGGATCCCAGATCTAGCCGAGGGCCACCCCCCTTCCTTAATGTAGAGTGTAGGCTGAGTGCAGGAAAAGCTGAGGGTCGGCGGAAAATGGGATTGCTTGGACTGAGCCCTGGGCCTTTCCACCTCCCCAGCACCAACGCCTAGCCTCACCCCCCTCCAACAGCCGCGGACCCCCAGCGGAGCCACCGGGCCGCAACCTGGGCGCCGCCCAGCGCGCAGCTCAGGTGCCCGGCGCCTTACCTCGGCCTTTGCCCTTGGCCCTCCGGGCCTTGTCGTCCGCCTTCTTGGCCCGGGGGGCGGCCGGTTCCGCGCTCTCAGCCCCCGCTACCTTCTTCTTGCGCCGCTTGCCCCGCAGCCAGTTGAAGGCGCGGCGGAAGCCGGACGTGCCGGAGCGGGACTTCTTCTTGCGCGGGGGGTCTCCCGGGCCCCCCGGCTCATCCGCCGCAGGTGCGGCGGGGGGCGCGCGGGCCGCCATGGCGCAGCGGGAGGACCAGGCGGCGGGGTCAGGCCCCCAGCGGCGGGGCGCCCATGCGTGGGTCGCGCGGCCGGCTACCGCGGGAGACGCGCCCCGGGAAAAGTTTGGGCGGCGGAGGCCGAGCAAGCTAGGAGCTAGCGGCAGGAGGGGCCGACCGGCAGCGGGCGGGGCGCGGGGGACGCCTGGAGGGACGGAGCCGGAGAGGGAGCGGCCGCGGAGTGGGAGCGGCGCTGCCTGCTGCCCCTCCCCGCCGCCCCGGCCTGGGCGCCCGGGGGCTGGAGGTTCGGGGCCGAGAGACGGCGGCCCAGAGACCCCGGAGTCGCGCGGACTGCCCGGGACCGAGAAGGCGGGGTCGCAGGGCGGGTCCGGAGAGGCGGTACTGAGGTTCTGTCCCGGCGGGGCCACTAAAGGGTGTTCGATTCTCTAAAGGGAGGCACTGGCCGTGGTTGGAGGATTTGGGGGAGGGAGGGCGGTACTCAGGGAAGGGGGAAGAGAAATGCTGGGGCTGGACCCCAGAGAGCTTGGTGTTCTGTGTTTGGTCCGGAAAGAAATGGGAGATTCTAGAATTTTTTTACCTGGAATAAGGGAATTCTGAGAATTCTTTCTAGGACCGGACAGTATTGCAAGTTTTCTCTACAGATTGAGGATTCAGAAGCGCCTGAGGCCACATTACTCCCTTCCCTTCCCTCATCTCATCTTCCCCCAATTTCCTACTATCTTCAGTGTGGAGCTGGGACCAAAGCCTCCAGAGTGAGGGGGATGAGAACAGTGCCTCAGTTTACCCCACTGCTAGGCTATGAGGCCCCAAGGTACCCCTGCCTGGGTCTGGATTTCCTACTGAGATGCTCAAAACTGATTGGGGCTGATCTGGGGTTTCATAAACTCACAGCTTATAAATTGCTTTCAGATCCTCTGCAGGTGGAAGTGACTGAGGACTCTGGTAGGGAACTATGAAAAGGTTGTGCTCATTCCCTCCAGGCCTCTGGCTCTTTATTATAGCTGACCAAGCTCTTTTATATCTTTTAATCCCACGACAGGCCCCAACCCTGACTGGGTAGCTCAGGTGGTTGGAGCTTTGTCCCAATGTGCCAAGGCTGCACTGAATGCATAAAGTAGTGGACCAACAAAATCTCAATCTCTCACCCCACCCTCAAATCAGTCAATAAATATTTTCAAAAAAATAATCCCACAACAAGCTAAGAGGGAAGCAGGACAGGGAGCCTTACACCCAGAGTACAAAAGGGAAACTGAAGCCAGCAGGGGACAATGACTGGGGGCACAGAAGTGGTCAGCAGTGGAGGAGCCATGGCCAGCAATCTCCATCTGGTCTAGGTCTGGTCCCAGGGGCTAGAAATTGCCCTAGGGGCCAGTTGCTTGTTCAGCGGTCTTGGAATCCCCTTCCGGGTACCCCTGACCCAGAAGGACATCATGAGCACCCCACCAGATGGACTTTGTCTTAGTCACCCAAGCTGACCCTAGCCACCTAGCTTTCTCCTGGTCCTGGTGTCCATGTCCGCCGTGGCACCATGTAGACGGCACTCACTATAATACTGTAGGATGAGTAGAGTGTAAATGTAACCTTCTTAACCTGCCTTAGCTCCTGAGTGTCCCCAGAGGCTCAGCCGTGACAAACCTGGGCCATCCCTGACACTCCCCACCTGGAGTGTCTGGGGCAGATCACTGTCTTCGCTGGGCCTCAGTTTTCCGTCTCGTAACCATTCATTCTGCGCCAGCCCACAATCCCAGAGCACCCATTCTGGCTCAAGCACTGTCACACACAGGACTCACACTGGACCCTGTCCTCATGCCCTCTGCCCAGCCCAGCACTAGCCCTAAGGGCCCTGCCTCTCCCTCAGCAGGTGAGCATCAAAAGACAAGTGTTATAGGCAGGGCTGAGACTGGGAAAGAGAGCAGCATGCAAGGCCTCAGCCTGTTGGACAGTCTGGATGTACTGGGCAGGGAGGAGAGAGGAAGGTTCTCGGGAGGGGTGATCAGGAGAGGAATATTGGTTAGTCTTGCCTGACCCATCAACCCTTTCAGCATCCTCTTTCTTCTTCCCAGTGGTCAAGACACCTATGTAGTTTGCAGAGCCCAGTACAAAATGAAAATGCAAGGCCTTTGTTCAAAAGTTATTAAAAGTTTCAAGAGGGCAATAGCAGAGCATTCAGCCAAACGTGGGCCATTCCAAGAACAGGACGATGTGTGACGGCACCCATGAAGTTGGCCCTGCCAGTGGCTCATGTAATTTTTCACTGAAGGCTCCCCTCAAACCAGAATGCCCAGGAATGAACCCGTACATTAGGTTCCCTGGTTTGGAGGTGAGGAGAGGACAGTGGGGAGTGGAGAGCGGTCAGGGTTACATTCCCTTCACTGTTCCTAACTTCAACACCCAGACGTCCTCACCTCCCATCGCCATCCTGGACCAACTCCAGGCCAGCATCTCCCAGCTTCGCCATTGGTCCCCTGACCTAATGGGCAGACATGCTTCTAAGACACCAGAGAGGGCCAGCCTGGGGAGAGCTCGCCTGCAACCTTGCTCTCTGGATTCGTGAATGCTCAGCTCAGCTACATGTCTTTGTTGGCCCTATGAGCCACTGAGGAACCCGACCTCCCAGCATCCCCATGAGCAGGGCCCAAAGTCCGTTCTGGAGCCAGGCTGTCACCTGACCAGAAAGGAAGTACCAACTTGTCCCCAGGGTAGAACCAGCAACAACCAATTTGGGGGCAGCAGCCCCCTCCCCCTGCTCTCTAGCTTTGCCCTCTCTGTTTTTGGAAAACTCAGGACCACCCAGATATTGCCCTCACAGCCATGCAACCTTCCCTCACCCTCCACTTTGGGAGACCTGCCTCCCACAGGCTCTGGCTTTGTCCCTTACAGGGGCCTAACCTCCTCTCTACAGACTCCAGCCTGGGCAGCCAGGCCAAGGTGTGGCTGAGCCTCCCTCATTTTATGGGGACACCAGGGAGGGAAAGAGCCTGCAAATCACACAGCCAGGGGTGGGAGCCCCTGTGGCTTCCCTCAGTGCTCAGACCAATTAGAGGGGCTGGAATCGCAGTGGAGGGTGGGGCAGCTCTGCGAAATCGAAGACGTTGAGAGAGTAATAGTGTTCCTATTCCATGGACAAGAACGCAGAAGGAGAGGTGGAGGGATGGGCCAGCAGCCCCACAGCCACCTGGGGGCAGAGGTGGAATGTAAAGCTGATTTGTGTTTGTGTGTCTGTTCGAATGTAAGTGTGTGTGTCTCCTAACTGAGCGCCTGCTTATACCAGGCACTCCCCCACCCAATGCGAGCTGTTTTCAAGAGTCGGCAGTTAAGACCCTGGAAAAGGGGAGTATTTATCGTGGAGCCACATCTGGGCCTTCAGAAACCTTCCGAAATGTTCTCAATTTGCTTTGAATACACCTTCATGTGTTTATCTGGGGAAAGGGTCCGCAGCTTTAACCAACTTCTCCAGGGGGTTCTGTTTCAGAATGAAATCTAAGAATTTATCCTTTGATCCTTTTTCATGGGGAGAGGTGATAGAAAGGGGCTCCTGGCCCCAGATGCACCTCTCCCATCTCCCTAGCCCAAGGGTGACAGGAGAGCCCTGCAGGTCCCATCTCTCCAGTGGCCATCCCAGTGTCCCCTACTGCATGGCTCCTGGCATCTGTGGCAGCATGTTAATTAATATCAAACAACCTGCCTGCTGAGGTCTTCTTTGATCCTCCCAGTCTCTCTTAGAATCAGGCCCCAAGTCTAATTCCACCCACTTTCCCTGCTAGGGTGAGAGGTGAAATAACCCCAAGGTGTTAGCCATGTGTGGCTGGAATCAGTGGAGTGTTGTGGGCTCCCAGCTCTGAGTTAGTGCCGGCTCCAGGGAGGCAGAGGGAGGGAAGGTCTGAGAGAGGCGGGGGAAGAGGTGAGAGAGCAGGCGGAGACAAGGGAGAAGGGAAAAGTAGCTGTTGCCACTGCCCAGACCCCAGTAGGGCATGAACTCAACACAACTCTTCTCTTCCTCCCCTCCTCTCCCCTCTCTCCTCTCCCCTCTCTCCCCTCCCCTCTCCCCCCCCCCTCCTCTCAGCTGTCACCTCTACACCAGCTCTGTGCTCCAGGCCTCCAGATTGACCAGATTCTGTGATCAGATCGTCTCTCTCCTAGTGTAGAGCAGTGGTTTTCAAACATTTTCTTTTTGCGTTGGAAATTTTCTCTTTCCCCTCAAACAAAAGCTACCCGAATTTTATCTCCTAGATAAAATGGAGAAAAGCACTGTTTTATGGGTACAAATTCATTTTACAGCTCAGAACTTATAACCTTTACTTACCACAAAGTAAGTCAGCGGGAACAACGATGACATTTTGATGGACTAAAAATCTGAAACCCCGAGTTATAGGTGATGGTTATGGTTTTAACCGAGAGCCGGCATTCCATTTATTTCCACGGCAGTCTGTTTCAGTCGGTAATTAGAAAAGACCGAGCTTCATGGACAAGCAGGGGCAAATGGCGAGTTTTAACAACTTGGTAGAAACGTGAGGAGAAGCTTAGTCTGAAGTCTGTGCAGAAATGAGTTATCCAGCCAGCCCAGCTTAACGGCTTGTCGAAAGTTAGCCTGAGCTAGTTCTCACCTCAGTCCTGCCACTGGCTTGCAGGGTGTCCTTGGGCAGGACAGTTGCCCACGGTGGACACCAGTTTTCGCAGCGGATCATGGGATGAGTTCACCTAGGAAAAGAATGTGTGGGGGGGGCATCTGAGTGTGCGGCAGGGTGGTTCGGGGGCGGGGTGCTATGCACATGGGCAGAAGCTCCGTTACTCATCCTCGCCACCCACCCCCATCGGAGCTCTGGCCTGAAGAAGGGGCCACAAAACCACTGAGCTGCCCAAGTTCTAAGGCAGAGGTAGGTTTCCATGGAGACGTGCTTTGTTTCCCAACTGTCTGGCTGCATCTGACAAGGACAGAGAAAGCCAAAAAGCAGAGCCAGATGGACACTGACCTTGGCAGAGAGAGCAGGGATTTCCTGACCCCAAGAGCCACAGGGCTCACTGCTCTCTAAGGAGAGGGGTTCAGTGTTCCGTTCTCACCCCCAAAATAGGGGATGACCAGTCTGGCCTGCAGGCTGATAAGGCTGCATGTAGGGGGTTGCTGGGTGGAGCCCCCAAGGTGCTCGCAGACACCCACTCCACCAGTCCTGGGCGACAGGACTGGCCCTGTGCCCAAGGGCAGGACTAGGAGGGAAACAGCCACACTCAGGGCCTTTGGGAAGCTGGAGGAGGGGCAAAGACGTGTGGGCAGAGCTCCCTGCCCGTGGTCAGAGGGACACAGCGGGATGCGGATTCTCAGAGACAGCCTGCCCACCACCCCACGCAAACCCAGTGAGGGTCCCACACAAACCAATGAGCCGCAAACAGGTTGCCATCCCCACATGCATGCACACCAGTTTCCACTGGCACACTTGGATACACAGACACACACAGCAAAACAAACCCCGATACACACCGATACGAAGAGACGACGGTAAACACTAGACAAGCTAGTATCTAAACACAAGCACAGAGACATAGGAACATACTGACACCAAACCCAGGCACAGATGCACCCACACACACACACACACACACACACACACACAATCACACACAGGCTGACACACAGACGTACGCAGAAACACAAGCGCACACATTCCCAGATGCACACACCCTCATACACAGACATCCATTGATATATAAACACACACAGCTACTCACTGGCCCATAAACCAGACAGAGATATACAGAAGGCCTTATTATGTAAATATAGAGAATCAAAGAGTTGCAAGTAGAAACACAGATACACAAACACCAGACACAAACCCAGGGAAGGGGAAGAGAAGAAAATGAAACTAACACTCAGTGGGGGTCGATTCTGCCCAAGCAGCATGAAAGGCTTGTTATCTGCAGGGTCTTCAAACAACCCTTCCAGCAATCTGTGAGGGTGGGAGTGTTATCAGCCCGGCTCCTCACCGACGCTCAATCAGGTGGCGAACGCATGCCTGCCAAAGGTCCAGACAGTGGAGAAGCTTCGCGAAATGTAACAGCGCCTCTTTACACACTTTCCCCATCTCATCCCAACCACTATTATTAGTGGGCAGTGTATACTTTTTCTATGCATGTACGTACAAACATTTAAAGATACTACAAGTTTGGACAAGTTTCCACAAAACCAACTCAGCTAGGTTAAGAAATTGGATCAAGGTCATGCAACTAGTTAGTGGCAGAATCAGGATTTGGATGTTGCCCTGGCTCACTCCAAAAGGGCCTTTCTGCTGCCTCAGCCCACAGGCAGCCACGGATGCAATTTCACAAAGAGGAGGCCCAGGGGCGGGGGGAAGGGCCACATCTCTCCACAGGGGAGGAAGGCAGTCCCGGCAGGCTCTCTGCCTGATTACTCTGCTCTGGGTCCCTTGGGTCACTCCTCTGGCTAAAGGCGTTGTCCCTGTAAATTCCTGTTAAAGGGCAGGCGTATTCCTAGGACTGGAACCTTTGAATCATTGACCTCAGCTGAGCACCTGGCAGGTGACTAAGTGACTCACACACTCATAGCTCCAACCCCCAGGGCTGTCTTATCAGCTTCCCCAAGTCCCCTAACCCCTGGTCCCCAGTCAATCCTTTCTCTACGTACCCCAGAGGGGACCCTTCCTAAGGCCAAATGGAGACCTTGTCCTTCCACTACTTAAATCTCTTCCTGTTATCTCCAGGATAAGTCCCAGCCTTCAGGAGACACAGAGCCCTTCCCTCTCTGACCTGACCTGCCTCTCTCCATTTTCCCATTTGGCAAAGCGCTTCTCCTTTGTAACCAGCTCAAACGCTCCTCTTGCGGAGCATCCCTGACTGCCCCAGGCGGAATCCTTCCCTGCTCCTCCTCCCCACCACCCGCCCCACGGAGCTTGTCCAGGAGACACCCACCACAGGACTTCTAACCATCATTACCCTCTTGGTATCTTCACTGATAGACTGACCAGCTTCCAGGTCCTGCCCTAAACTAAGCACATTACATAATTGCCTCCCTTAATCCTTACAATAGCCCCAACGAGATAAGCATTGCCCTAACCAGTATGGTTCAGTGGGTTGGGCATTGTCCCGCAAACCAAAAGGTGGCCAGTTCGATTCCCTATTCCGATTTCCGATTGTGAGTCAGGGCACATGCCCGGACTGAAGGCCAGGTCCCTGGTTGGGGGCCCGCTAGAGGCAACTGACTGATGTTTCTCTCCCTTTCCTTCTCCCTCCCCTTCCCTCTCTCTAAAAATAAATAAAATCTTAAAAAATAAAGAGAGAGAGAGAGAAGTATTGTTCTCATTTCACAGATGGTGAAATGGAGGCCCAGAGAAGTTAAGTCCCTTCCTCAAGGTCTGATTTTCTCACAAATCGGTTCTGGGCCGAGCCACATACAATCACGCTTCCACCGCTCCCCCAACAGCTAGAGTGGACACCCTGAGACTAGAGACTGGCACAGGCTCAGCACGGGTGGGGGGGGGGGCGGGAGAAGCTCAGTGAATGGCTGTCGATTGGGGTACCCATCCATTTGCTGTACGCGTGAGTGACAGAATCAGAGAGGACAGGAGAGACATAGTGGGAGGCTGGGGTACCCTGAGAGAGCCCCTGCTCGCTGGGTTTCCCCAGGAAGTCACTAAAGGCCGAAGTCCCCCGTGCCTGGCCGCGGTGCCCCTGGAGCCTGGCAGACCCTGCCGGGAGAGCAGGTGTGCTCCGGCTCCTTCACGCGTCCCTTCGGTCAGGAGCTCTCAGCCGATCTGTTATTAAATATTTACAGTTTCCCACTCTGCTCAGCTCGGTGCCAGGCCCTGGAGGAGGAGGAGGCCAGAGAGCAGGGGACAGAAAACTGTTTATAGTTAATGATCACTTGCCAGGTGTCACCCAATCCTCCCAGTACCCCTGCAGGTTGGATTCTCAGCCCTATTTTTGCAGCTGGAGAAATGAGGCTCAGAGTGGGGAACACACTTGGTCCCAGACCACACAGCCAGTGAGCCAGGATCCAGAGTCAGGCATCCTTCCCCTGCATCCGGCACCCCACCCCCCAGCAGGGGAGGATGTGGGCCCTGCTCACAAGAGACCCAAGGAGGCCATTTTTGAGGTGGGGCTGTGGCTAGAACACTGCCGCCCTAGCCAATTGTCTACAATAACAACAGCTTGCATTTGTCCAGCACTTTCCCTTCCATTAGCTCATTCAGCCCTCCCCAGCATCCCTGCGGGTGCCTATTATTATCTCCGTCTGACAGATGAGGGATGGACGCTCAGTGAGGTGAAGTGACTTTCCCAAGTTTGCACAGCCAGTGCACAGCAAAGCGGGAGAACATCTTGGGACCCTAATCCTCCTCCCGGATCTCCCTGCTGCCTCACTTTCTCACTTTCACTCCCTCCCAGCAGTCCTCCATGGCGCTCCAGCGAGCTCTCTAAAACACAAATGTGAGCTTCTAGTTCTAAAGACCAGGCCAGCCTCTGCCCTCCCATCCCTCACACTGCCACACCTTTGCCTGTAGCCGATTGCTCAGCCTTCCCCGACTTGTTCACCTTTCAAGCTCCTACTCAGCCTACAAGTGCCAGCTCAAATGCTACCTTCTCTAGGAAGGCTTCCTGGACTGGCTTCCTCCATACAAACCTCTATTTTATTTAAGTGTTTGTCTCATAGCACAAGACTGTGAGCTCCTTAAGGGCAAAGATAATGCTTTTTCAGCTCTGTCTTCACTACACATGGCTTTGCATTCTCAGTACATACTTGTGGGACGAATGGACACCATCCCTGATGGCTGGGGCTGGTGGAAGGTGATGGGGCAGTAACAGAAATAGGGAGGGACATCAAGAAAAGAAACCAGTGTTAGGGAGGAAACTCTGAGAAGGGATTTTGCTTTTGGCCATTCGTAGTCTGAAGTACCCCTAGGACATCAGACTGGACATGCCCAGTAGGCAGGGGGTGGGGGTGGGGTGGGAGGAAACCTGACCAGGAAGACAAGATAGTGATAGCAACTTACCATGTGCCAGACTCAGCACTAAACGCTTTATGGACATTTTCCCATCTGATCACCAGGAGGTACGTAACATCAACCCATTTGATGGAGGAGGAAGTTGAGGCTCAGAGAAGTAAATTAAAGTATCCAAAGTTACACAGCTAGTCAATGGCAGAGTCAGAATTTGAACCCAGGCCCATATGATGTCAAAGTCCATTCCTGTAATCCCTTTCCCATACAGTAGACTAGAAAGGACCGCATTTATCGAACACATACCTTTAAGGGGGGGAGAGGAAGCTGAGCTCAGAAGGGGAACTATTTGTCCAAGACATAGAAGGGGAACCAGCAGGGTGGTGTTTGAAGCCAAGAAAAGAGCTCCAGGATGGGCCTGGGCAGCAGTGCCCATTGTCCCTGAGAGATCAGACTGGGCTGGCTGAGGGATTTGGCAGCTCAGAGGCAAACTTCCAGGGAGTCAGTAACAGGACTTGCAGTGCGGGAGGTGAGGAAGTGGAGGTGATTGGCTGGGGAGAGGAGAAAACAGGGAAGGAAGGGAGCAGCCCAGCGGGCACGGGTATGCGGCCCAGGAAGGTGGGGCAAATGGGTTTGGACGGACCTGGAAATCCTGGGGAAGGGACGCAAGCAGGTGGGGGGAGGAGGGGCGAGCGGTGAGCATTTTACGTTGAGTCAGCGACGACAGCTTGACTCAAGAACACCATCAGTCTCTCCCTGGACAGCCCCGACCTCGTCCCTCCACTGTCCCACCCCATCTTGCAAGCCAACCCCGCTATGCTCATTCCTCTCTCCCGACCTCCCTCACCCAGCCCCCATCATCCCCCAGAGGTTGTTTGGGACCAGCCACCCCCACCTCCGATCTGCTGTCTCACCCTCCCTGGCCCAGCCTGGTGAAGCAGGCAGGGAGGAGTTTCCAGGCAGGAAAGGGCTGAGTCACTCGGCCACACATCTGGTCTCAGATCTTGATACCCAGTTAGAAGGGGCAGGAAGGAAGAGGGCTCCTCCCCCACAAAGCTCCCCTGGCCAGTCCTCACGCTACCAGCTGTGTGAGACAGGCTGGGAGAGGAGCGTCCTGTCTCATTAACCACCAGATTTTGCTGGGCTGCTTCACCCAGTCCAGCTAGGATTCTTTGCTTCCGTGATTGCCTTTAATGCTTAGAAAGCCCCGAAAAATAGTTTGTCACCTCTATTTCACAGGTGAGGGAACTTGGAGAAACGAAGTGGTGTAGGCAAGGCAACACAGGTTTGGGAGTTGGTCCAGAGGCGTCCCCGGCCCATGCTCTGAGCACACAGGAGGGAGTGATGTTTGGAGACGGTGGACAAAGAGACGGAGGAGCTTGGGCAAAGCTGCGGGTGATGACTGCAAAAGCTGGGTGGGGGAAGCCCTCTGTCCCTGCTGCTGCCGCAGTGGTCCCTTCCCAAAGAACCTGTGGAGCTGGGCTCCCTCTCTTTCCCCCACCCCCTGCGCTGCCCCTGTTGCTGTTGGCTCAGCTAGGAGCTGCCCCTACTGCCTTCCTCAGCATCTTAAATCCTCTCCTCTCCCCTCCACGCTGAGAGGAATAGCAGGGGCCTTGGCAGGAGGTGGCCTGCCCTCCTGCATGCGGCTGGGCCACAGTGTTCCCATTGTCCTGAACGGTGGGAGGTGTGCAGGTCCTGGGGAGAGGAGGTGGCGGAGGTGGTGACGGTGGTGGTGGATCATGCCAGGCCTCTGCTCCCTCCCAGGCTGCTCTGCAGGCTTCTCTGAGGCCCAGGACGTTTTCTCAGACCACATCCAGTGTGACTGTGGTAGGTCACATCCCCCCTCCCAAATGGGGCTTCCCACGTGTGTTGTACAGAAGAGCACACGCATCAGCATTCTTCTGCAGGCCCAGGCCATCCCTGACACTAACTTTTGGTTGATTGGATTATATTTAATGTGGTTAGAGTCACAACTGTGCCACTTGATGTGTGTGACCTTGGGGCAAATTTCTGGACTTCTTTAAGTCTTTCTTTTTTTCCTCTTAAAAATGGGAACAACAATCATACCACCCCCCTCCCAGAGTGATTGTAGGCTGATTTAGATAATACCTAAAGCAGGTGCCACATAGTGTTTGTTTATTTATTTAATCTTCATTCAAGGACATTCTTTCAGTGCCTTTAGAGAGAGAAGGAGGGAGAGAGGAAGAGAGAGAGAAGCATCGATCGGTTGCCATCCCTTATGCACCCGGACTGGGATCGAACCCACAACCTTTCAGTTATGAGATGACGCTCCAACTAGCTGAGCCATACCAGCCAGGGCCCACATAGTGTTTAAAACAAAAAACAAACAAACAAACAAAAAAACTAGTATTATTATTGAGAAATGTCTTTTTTTTAAAGATTTTATTTATTTATTTTTTAGAGAAAGGAAGGGAGGGAGAAAGAGAGGGAAAGAAACATCAATGTGTGCTTGCCTATTGCATACCCCCTACTGGGGACCTGGCCGGCAACCCAGGCATGTGCCCTGACTGGGAATCGAACGAGCGACCCTTTGATTCACAGGCTGGCACTCAACCACTGAGCCGCACCAGCCAGGGCTTGAGGGATTTCTGATTACAAAATAAATTCATGCTCAGAGAATATGGGAAATGCAGGAAAGCACAAAGTCATAAATAAAAATCATCGGTAATTCCGCTCAGAAGGACTTTCTTGTGACGATTTTCTTACACAGAGGAGGACTGCCCAACCGCACCCTGCAGGCAGGGGTGTCCCACCCGCGGTGCACAGGCCGCATTCAGCCCAGGATGGCTGTGAATTCGGCCCAACACAAAATCATAAATTTGCTTAAAACCTTTTTTTGCTCATCAGTTTTCATTAGTGTTTGTGTGTTTAATGTGTGGCCCAAGACAACTCTTCTTCTTCCAGTGCGGCCCAGAGACACCAAAAGGTTGGACACCGCTACTCCTGGGGAGTGGCCCGTGTGCTTCCAGGTGGGACAGGCAGTGTTGGGGGTGGATATAATCAGCATTTGCTGTGTCCTCTCTGGACCTTGCTTCCCAGTCTGGAAAGGAAAGGGTGGAACTGATCAGGGAAGACAGAGAGATTTAATTTTGCATGCTAACTGCTGCCTCAGCTGAAATGGCTCCAGGCTCGGAGTGCCATGATCAATTAATCATGTCTGCAATGGATGCAGAAAGGGATAGTATGTGCACCCAGTGTCACCACTGGGCAGAGTGTAAGAAATCCCGAAGAACCACTTCAGTTTTTAACTGAGGAATATTTCCCCCTTCTCATTCTACTCCCTGTTCCAGATCCTGGCTTCCTCTGAAAATGGGGAGGATTCCTTGCCTCTTATCCCAACTCAGGCCTGTCCTCAGCATATTTCTGAGGTCTAGGACCCAAAGTAGCTCCTATTTAACCTTCTGCATTGTCATACCTTCTCTGCAGAGTCCAACTCAGGCTCTCCTCAACTTAGGCCCCAAACAGGGGAGCTGGGGAGAGAAAGGGTTTTTGCATGTTTTCCTCACTAAAAAGGAAGTATGCAAATAGCATGCATGCTCGCAGTCCTTTCTTACCAGCCCAAGCTAGGACATTTAAATACTAAATGCTCCCATGCAAATGAATGCAAATCAGCACCTTCTCTCTCATTAGCAGCCACTGCAGTTCTTTCGTCAATAAGGCCTTGTCCCAGCCTGAGTGGATGGGTTCAGGGTCAAGATGACCCTCCCTGCAGATGAGAAAGTGGTCTGAGGGCTCTGTGAGGGGTACCCGGACTCAGTAAGGGACAGAGAATCAGACAGAGAGACAGGACCTTTGTAGGGATGGAGATGGGCTCAGTCAAGGGGGAGGACCTCTGTAAAACAGACAGGACTCAGTGATGAGGAAGGTGCTTGTGAGGAGGGAAGAGAGAGATAGCTCACTGTGGGGCAAACTCTCAAGAATCTGAGGTGTGGTCCCGCTGCTCAGCCCCTTCTCCCCCTCCCAGTCCTGGAGGCTTGCCAAGGAACAAATAGGGCATTCCCAAGATCTCTGGATAGGGCTGTCCTAGGCTGCCTTTCTGGAAGCTGCCTCCTGCCTACAGGACCCCAGAGGTGGGAGGAAACTCCAGGGAAATAAGAAAATCTGGGGGCTCTGGCTGGGTAGCTCTGTTGGTTAGAGTATCATCCCAATACACCAAGGTTGCAGGTTTGATCCCTGGTCAGGGCACATGCAAGAATCGACCAACAGCCCTGGCTGGTGTGGTTCAGTGGACTGAGTGTCGGCCTGTTTGGTTCCTAGTCAGGACACACGTCTGGGCTGCGGGCTGGGTCCCCGGTTGAGGGCGTGCAAGAGACAACTGATTGATGTTTCTTTCACACATCGATGTTTCTTTCCCTCTCTTTCTCCCTCCCTTCCCCTCTCTGTAAAAATAAATAAATAACATCTTTAAAAAAAGAATCAACCAATAAATGCATAAATAAGTGGAACAACAAAATCAATCTTTCTCACATTTCCTCTCTCTTTCTAAAAATCAATAAATACTTTTTAATATATTTTATCGATTATGCTATTACAGTTGTCCCATTTCTCCCCCATCATTCTCCTCCACCCTGCACACCCTCTCCCACCCACATTCCCCCCTTTAGTTCATGTCCATGTGTCATAAGTTCTTTAGCTTCTACATTTCCCACACTATTCTTGCCCTCCCCCTGTCTATTTTCTACCCACTGTCTATGCTACTTATTCTCTGTACCTTTACCCCCTCTCTCCTCCTCCCACTCCTGTTGCTAACCCTCCATGTGATCTCCATTTCTGTGTTTCTGCTCCTATTCTAGGTGTTTGCTTAGTTTGCTTTTGTTTTAGGTGTGGTTCTTAATAGCTGTGAGTTTGCTGTCTTTTTACTGTCTTATTTTTTACCTTCTTTTTCTTAGATAAGTCTCTTTAACATTTCATATAATAAGGGCTTGGCGATGATGAACTCCTTGAACTTGACCTTATCTGAGAAACACTTTATTTTCCCTTCCATTCTAAGTGACAGCTTCGCTAGATAGAGCAATCTTGGATGTAGGTCCTTGCCTTTCATGACTTGGAATACTTCTTTCCAGCCCCTTCTTGCCTGCAAGGTCTCTTTGGAGAAATCAGCTGACAGTCTGATGGGAACTCCTTTGTAGGTGACTGTCCCCTTATCCCTTGCTGCTTCTAGAATTCTCTCCATTTTAATCTTGGCTAATGGAATTATGATGTGCCTTGGTGTGTTCCTCCTTGGGTCCAAGTTCTTTGGGACTCTCTGAGTTTCCTGGACTTCCTGGTAGTCTATTTCCTTTGCCAGATTGGGGAAGTTCTCCTTTATTATTTGTTCAAGTAAGTTTTCCACTTGTTGCTCTTCCTCTTCCCCTTCTAGTACCCCTATAATTCAGATGTTGGGATGTTTAAAGATGTCCCGGAGGTTCCTAAGCTTCTCATTTTTTTGAATTCTTGTTTATTCATTCTTTTCTGTTTGTTTGTTTCTTTCTTTCTTTCTTCCTTCTGGTCCACTCCATTGATCTGAGTCCCAGTTTTCCTCCCATCACTCTTGGTTCCCTGTGCGTTTTCCTGAATTTCATTTATTGTAGCCTTCATTTGTTCATCTAATTTGCGACCAAAATCAACCAATTCTGTGAGCATCCTGATCACCAATGCTTTGAACTGTGCATCTGATAGATTGGCTATCTCTTTGTTGCTTAGATAAATTGGCTCTGGGGCTTTGATCTGTTCTCTTGTTTGAGCCATTTTTGGTTTTGTTTTGTTTTGTTTTGGGGGGGGTTGTTTGTTTGTTTTTTGGTCTGGTTGCAGCTGTTAGGTAGTGAGGGGCAGAGCCTTAGGTTTTCCCCAGTGCAGGGCAGCCCAGTTGCTGGGTTGTGACGCTGTATGTGGGGGCTGGGTTCGAGAGGGAACAGTGGCACTTGCTCCTCTCTCTCTTGGATTCCAGTCCCTTCCGATGCTTTCCCTAAGCAAATTGGGCCCTTCTGGTGCTGATTTCCACGTGGGTGGGCTTGTGTATGTCCCAGGACCGTGTGGGCCTCTCCAACAAACTCTCCTGTGAGGCTGGGAGTCTCTCTCGGCACCTCAACACCACAAGTGTTTTCAATCACTGCTTTTAGGCCTCACTTCTCAGCGCTGGGGCCCTGGGTTGTGCAGTCTGTCCCATTTTCACTTGGTTTATCTGTATGCAAATGTGTGACCACGGCCAACCACCTTGTGTACCTTGCTGGGTCTACTTATTGCCTTCCTGCACCCGGTAACCGCCGCCTGTGCGCCTGGAGTGAGCCAACCGCCGCATGCGCATTCGGGACCACTAGCCACTGCTTTTTCCTGCCGTGATCCCTCTCCACTGGCTGCTGACTTCGCCCCTCTTACTGGTCTGGGTGAATCATTGTCGGACTTCCATACAATTCAGTTTTCTATATGTTCTGATTGGTTTTTTTTGGTTCTAAATTTTTGTTGTCCTTAATTTTGGTTGTGACAGGAGGCAGTGTGTCCACCTACGCCTCCATCTTGGCTGGAAGTATTAAATACTTTTTTAAAAATCTCTAATTCAAAGGATGGAAGGAAGGAAGGAAGGAAAGAAGGAAGGAAGGAAGGAAGATGCATACCCTGGCTGATGTGACTCAGTGGATTGGGCAACAGCCTGGGAACCAAAATGTTGCTGGTTTGACTCCCAGTCAGGGCACATACCTGGGTTGCAGGCCAGGTCCCCAGTTGGGGGTGTGTAAGAGGCAACCTATCCATATATCTCTTGCACATTGATGTTTCTCTCCTCGTCTTTCTCCCTCCCTCCCCATCTCTCTGAAGGTAAATAAATAAAATCTTTAAAAAGAAAGAGAAAGAAAACCTGGAGGCAGTTTCCTCACCATCCATGGCCACAGTCCAGACCGGGGTTTCAAACCCCGCAACCTTGGTGTATGGCAGCAGTCTCCAACCTTTTTGGCACCAGTGACTGGTTTCGTGGAAGATCATTTTCCACTGACCAGGAAGGGGGTGGGGATAGGAGGCGGAGCTCAGGCAGAATTTGAGGGAGGCTTCCCTGCTGGCCTGCTGCTCACCTCCTGCTGTGAGTCCTGGTTCCTAACAGGCTACTGGTACTGGTCCGCAGCCCCAGGGGCTTGGGGACCCCTGGTGTATGGGAACCACACTCTAACCAACTGAGCTACCCAGCCAGGGACAGACTTCCTTCTCATTGGCTTCCTGGAGCTACTTCCAGCCCCCATCCCTTCACTGAGCCCCACCCTCTCACTGAGCCCCATTCCCCCCACTGAGCCCCACCCCCTCACTGAGCCTACCATCCCTTCACTGAGCCCCACCCCCTCACTGAGCCCCACCCCCTCACTGAGCCCCATTTCCCTCACTGAGCCCCTGGGACCAGTGTTGTGTCCACCCAGTCTCTGGCCTTAGCCATTCCAGCCACAGCCTCGTCTTCATCACGGCCCAGGGCACAGGCTGTGAGATGGAGGAGACAGTGGCAAAAGGATCAGTGGTAGCCTGCAAGGAGAGCTCAGCTACACGCCCTCTCGGTCGGTCAGCTGCCACGGTGGCTCCCGGCCTGCTCTGTCAGCGGGACGAATGTTGAGATGATGCTGCAGGCAGAGAGGCAGCTCCCCCTCTGGCCTGCCAAGGCTCAAGACAAGGGCTGGAACACAAGAGCAGGCACTGGTCCCACCCTGATCCCTTGAACAAGAGCTGCACTGTGCACACCCCTCCCATCCCCCCATCCCACCCCTCAGGCCAGGACAGGGTCAGGCAGGGCCACCCATGGAGGCCAGAAATAGGACACCGGGGCAGCAAGGGACCAAGGGAGAGAGGCTATGAGTTGCTGGATCAGGGATATACAGTCAGACCTGCAGGCAGAGAGAGGCTGTGTGCTCACCCGAGTCTGCAGCAACAGGGTGGCCACCAGGTGTTCTAGGCATCTCCAGGACTCAGAGAAGCAGACCCATGTGAGGGAGACCCGAGCCCACAGCCATGGAAGCAGGGAGGGTCGAGCTGATGGTGCCCCTGGAGTCTAGTACCCGCAGGACACAGGAGTCACAGGCCCCTTTGCACGGCCATGGCCTTCATCAGAGCCCCACGGCTCCTTGGCTGACTCCGCTCGCTCGTCTATCAACATAGTCACTGCAGCCCAATTCCGCCAGCCCTGAATCAGGCACAGGTGCAAAGAGATGAAAAGACACTGTCCCTAACTTCATGGAAGAGGCTAAAATCAGGGTCTAGATTCCAGGGAGCTGTTCACGTCCTAAGTGCCTGCCTCGCCTATAGTCCTTTCTTCTGGTTTCTTGTCACCATAGTCCGAACCAAGTGACCCAATTGCTCTGCCACAAAGTGGACCAGAGGTGGGCCTGGCCCTCGCTCAGTTGGCCAGAGGCCCATACGGTGGTCCGGCTGTAACCTGTCCTCCAGGAATCAGATTCACTAAACCACACAGATCCTCTCTCAGGGAGGAAGGGAGCAACAGAGAAAGCTGTGAGCAGGAGCAAGAGGCCACAGGAGCCAAACACAGCCAGGGCGCTGGGCAGGCAGGGCAGGCAGGATGAACAGAAGTGAAGGCCCAGAATGATCTACAAGAAGAGCTTTGAGGGGACAGAGGTCAGTGGATAGTGGAATTTCAAATCCTTGTGACCAGCCGGTGAAGAGGTTGCTCCAGCCTGGGCCCACTTACTCACACTGTCCCTCATCCCAGCGCCTTGGTGCAAGGGAAGGGGCTCCAGGGCAGGAAATGGGACTTCAATTAGAACAGGAAGTCCTGCCAGGCTGTTGGGCCTCACATGAGACTGTGTCACCTCCGCTCTGCTGCATCACGAGAACTGTCACAAGACACGGTTTCTCATTTCTACCCACGTCTCACCATCTTCCCGCCTTTCTCTTAAGGACCAGCAGCCAGTAAGCTCTGGGCTGATCCCACCTCGATCCCTGCCCGTAGTAGCATGAAATCTGGGGCTATAGAGCTTTGGGTTCCAGGCCCGACTCAGCTGCCTTCTGTGTGACACTGAACCAGCTGCCACACCTCTCTGAGCAAGACCGGAGTGAATGAAATGACAGCACAGGAAGGGCCAAGCAAGTGGCTGGGGGTTCCTCAAATGTCAGCATCCTTTCTCTTTCCCAGGTCCAGAGCCCTGGCCTGGGGCCATTCAAGGGGCTGGAGGAAGCCAGAGGTCCTGTCCTGGGCTTTAGGAGCCACGGAAGGGATCAAACACACACACCCATCGTGTGGCCTGCAGCAGGGTGAGGTGGGGCATCCAGCCTCGTGTTTTCATTTGTCAAGTGGGGGTACAGTAGGGGCTTAGCTAATGTTAGGTACTCCTTTCTGGTCATAGAAGGCTGCCTGGAGAAAGGGACTGAGACTCCCTTTGGATGGGAAGAGGGCAGACTGGGCAAGAGAGGGACTGCCCTTTCAGGCAGGAGGCTGGAGGAGGGGGATGGCAGGAGGCGGGGCACAGTGTGGGGCTTTTCTAAAGGGCAGGGCAGCATTTATACCTCCCTCCGTCAGGGGCAGTTGGAGGAGCTGCTCAGTGGACATGGATTCTCGAAGGCTCAGACCTATTCTGAGAGGACTCTGCCAGCAACACACAGAGTCACACACACACACTTGTCTGTGTGGTCACACAAAGGCACTCTGGACACACACATTCATACACTCTTTACACTCAGGGACATTCACAAAAACACTCAGAGACATCCACAAACTTATCCACAAGCATTTTTACACCCAAGTACAGATACTCGAAGGCACGTATTCACACACACGCTCCTGTATACAACATCTACACAGACAACAGGGCAAACCCAAAGACACATACTTACTCACTCAAGTACATACACACAGACATCAAGAGAAACACAACCGTCCTCACTCCCACACACCCTCGACGTCTGCACAGACGCAGAAGCAGGTACAAAGATGTGCTCAGACACATTCACACATTCTTGTTCACAAGCTTGCACACTTGAGCACATCCTTACGTCAAAGGCACTCACTTATTTTGTACACACTCCTGATACTCTGAAACATTCGCAGATGTTTGGTCAGATACACTCACACACAGTCTCCCTCGCCCAGCCCTGCAGGCATCCCCAGCTCTCCAGCCATCTAGACTCTACTCTTTCTCCCCACCCACTTCCCACCATCCTCTGGGGCCTCTGGGACCTCCCTCTGGAGCTGCGGGGAGGGAATGGGGCGGGTCTCACCCTGCTGATGTGGCAACTCACTCACCTGCCGCCTGGCCTCACCCTCCTCTGGGAAAGGCTTAAAGGAGCAGGAATCCCAAACGCTGACCTCACCAGGTCTCTGCTTTTGTCTCTCAGATGGGGAAAATGAGGTTCAGAGAGGGGTTAGATGGTGAATGGGACTTGAACCCAGGACTCCAGTGCCAGGAGCAGAGTAGGGGTGGGGAGGGCAGTGCTTGTTCCGTGAATGGGGAAGATTGGGTTTCAGGATCACCTTCTGCCTGCCCTGGCTGGCTGCCTGTCCACCCGAACCTGCTCCTTTTCACTGTTCCCACTCTCTCTAACAGGCTCTCCCGCCCTCCAGCAGGAGAGCATCAAAGGGCCAGAGTCGGAAACCTGCCCATGCGAAGCGCACACACACGCACAGCCATGACCAGTCAGTGCTGAATCTATCTCTGCAGGGCCTCTCTAACCTGGGAGGGGGGCAGCCGGTGCAGGGGGCAGCCCAGCTCTGCTATGTGACTTAGGGCAAGTCACTGCTTTTCTCTGAACCTCAGATTCCTCATCTGTAAATGGGGCGATGATCACACTTACCTTCCAAGATTGGATTGGTGAGAGAATGAAACAACATAACAGAAGTAGAATACTACAGGGCCAGGCCCAGGAGCTCCGGACAGGTTTGGTGGGCAATCAAAGACATAGGAATGAGTTTCCAGGACATACTGAGTTGGGCCCAGCCCTACCCTCCTAGCAGATCCTACAGGACCAGCCTCTAGCAGAGTGGTTTGCTGTTAGTCTTGCTGACACTTCCAAAGCCCTGGCAGCCCAGCCCAACCCTACTGGCTGTGCCATTTTAAGCTGAGGAGGGCCTGACTGGTGGGCAGGTAACAGGGGTGGAGAGGGGTCAGGGAGACACAGCCACACCTGTGAGAATGGCCAGTCTAACGGGGGAGATCCAGGTCAGCTCTGCTCCTAGGGTACCGAGGCTAATCACACCTGTTCTGTCCTCGGGGGTGCCCCAGGACTGGTTAGTGGGGGAGCTGTGGCCCTGTCCCAACGGCTCCAAGTCCAATGGGAGGCAGCCTAATCCAAGCATTCCCAGGCTGGTGGGGAAGACACTTCCTGGCCCAGCCCCTTACATTAGTTGGGGAGACATAACACTCCCCCTGGGATTCCCAATCTCATGGGGTGATTCATCCTCTTCTATGGCCTTCAGATTGGTAAAGAAGACACAACACTTGTTCTCAGCACCCCGAGTCAAAAAAAGAAGAGAGTGAATACTCATACCTAGGACACACAAGTACCCAGATGTAGAGAAGCAGAAATGAGCACAGAATTTGCCTTTGTGTGTGTGCCTCCCGCACATGCCTACTTATGACCGTGCAAGTGTGACTGTGTGTGACTGTGCCTCTGACTGTGCCTCCGTTTCTGTGACTGTGCATGGGCTTCTGAGCTAAAGGCTGTTGCAAAAGATCAGTGAGTGAACCTGGCCGGGCTGAGTCACTCATTCATTGGACGTGTGCTCACTTTGTCCCAGTCGTTGGGCCCTACAGTGCCATGGGGCCTTCAGTGGGTGTGGTTCCTGCTCCCGGGGACATTGCTGTGTAATGGAGGTAGATGAAGCACCAAACAAGCATGAAGGCTGCAGGAACACAGGGGAGGGAGACTTCCTGGAAGAGGTGATATTTAAGCTGCACTCTCAGTAATAGGCTTTAGAGTTGGAGGAAAGGGTGTTACGGGTAGGGGGAACAGCATGTGCAAAAGCTATGGACCTGGGGAGGGAGAGCCCAGGAAATGTTTTCTGGGTGAGCTGACTGGGTGGGGTTTTGGAAGAGGTAGGCAGGCAAGAAGAGGGGACATAGCTTCAGTTTTCTTCGTGTATGTGTGTGTGGGGGGGAGGGGGTAGTGGAAATAGCTAGTTTGCCTGAACCTGTATCTGGGGATGGAAGGACAGTGTCCACAGAAGCCAGAGGGTCTGAAGATGAAAGAGCAACTCCAGAGACGTGATACCGCTGGATGGTGGGGTTTAGAGGCTGAACTCCAGACTGGCCTCTGGGCTGTTCTGGGGGCTGGGAGGGGTTGGGGGTGAGCTTAGAGAAGGAGAGGGAGAGGAGAGGAGGAGGGAAAGGGGAAGGGGAGGGGGGGAAGCGCACCTAGGGAAGCTCCAGGGAGCCTGGGAGAAGGTCTGCAATAGATCCCAGCTGTAAAGGGAATTTAACAATAGCTCCCTCACAGGGTACAGGTGAGAATTACATTACGTGCACTTTCCCAAGTTGCTCTCCAATGAGCTCTCCAGGAGCTCATTTCTTCCTCAAGAGCTATGTTATTATGTTTACCATTTTTGAGCTGAAGAAGCAGGTTCAGGGAGGCTAGAGGTTACAAGAGCTGGGCGTGAGAGTGAGAGGTCTGGATTGGAACCTGGTCTAAGACAAAGCTTAGCTCCTTCCCTTGAGTCCCACAGCCTCTAGTACAGCCTTTTAAATTGGTCACCGGTGAATCTGGCGCTATTATTATTATTGTTGTTGTTTATTATTAATAATCACTGTGATCCGAAAACATCCCTGATTCAGCTCAGGCTCTGACCTCCCTGCCTCCCGCGCGTAAAGCTCTGGGCCCAGGCGACACCGCGCGGCCGAAGTGGGAACAACAATCTCCGGGACGCGGGGGTCAATGTGGTGGCGCCCCCTGGAGGCAGCGCTCGGTACTGCCTCGAGAGCCCGACACCTGAGCGAGGCATCCTCTGCATGGGTGGTCAGCACCTGCACAGGTTCCCCAGATAAGGGTCCCAGCTGGCGAAGAGGAAGGGGGAAAGAAAAAGAATAACACTTATCAAGAGACACTTCTATAGTGGCCGGCCAAAGTGGTGGGCATTTCCCTTACATTTTCTCATTTAACACCCCCCTAACCTTATTTCCTGGAAGTGGAGCTGAGATTCACAGAGGTTAAGTAAATTACCCGGAGATGTAGACCTGGATTTGAACCCAACTCTGCCAAAGTTTGCTGCCATGCCCAGGACCCTTCCCAGCTAAGTCCAAAAGGGAAAAGTCCACCAGATCCTTACCCAGGAAGTCAGGCGTAATAATAATGATGATGATAAACAAAGAAAATTAGTGGAGGCAGTGAACTGAATTCGACTGTTGCCATTCCCCGTATGTACGTCTTTGGTCAACTAGGTTGCTTAACCTCTCTGAGTCTCAATTTTACCATCAGTAAATGAGCTTTCTTAGGCCTTACGTCATAAGGTTATAGCTGTTCTGAGGATTCATTGCAATAATGCAGATAAAACACTTAGCTTAGCACCTGGCATGTAGTAGGTGCTCAAGAAAACAGCCAATATAATTTACTTACCCAGCCACTATTTTTTGAAAACCAAGGAGCTAGGAATACAGCAATGAAGAAGTAAAGATATTGTTCTTGTGTTAGTGATTTCCTAGTCTCAGTGTTCCTAGGATCTAGCACATTGTTGGATTAATAAATGTTGAAATGAATGCATAAAGGAATAAATGAGTGAATAAATGGACAGACATACTGCAATCAGTCAGTTCCTGGCTATAGTTTTGGGGAAAGTTAGAGGGAGAAAAGGGAGTTTTAAAAAATAATAATAACCCTGGCTGGTGTGACTCAGTGGATTAAGGGCAGACCTGCCAATCAAAGGGTTGCAGGTTTGATTCCCAGTCAGAGCACATGCTGGGTTGTGGGCCAAGTCCCCAGCAGGGGATGCTCAAGAGGCAGCCACACATTGATGTTTCCCTCTCTTCCTTCTCCTCTCTAAAAAGAAATAAATAAAATCTTTAAAAAAGTAAAAAATAAGAGTTCATGTTCCTTGGGTACTCACAAAGTGCTTGACTGAATGTTTTTTTGTATTCTCAGTTCATCCTCACCTGTAAGGTAAAGAGCGTTACCCAATTTCACAGAGAAGAAAATAATCTCTGTGGCATAGAGTGACTTTCCTAAAGTCACACAGGGAGTAAGTGCAGAGGCAGGTTTTAGGCTTAGGACTGCCACCTTCAAATGTTGGATTTGAACTCTTGCTCCCTTGAAGCAGTGGGCTGGAGGACCCTGCTGGGGCATCTTTCACCATCTGCCTCCTACCCCTGGGTGGTTGGCCGGCACTCTTGGCACACAGAAGCTCAGCAGAATGGCCTCCACCTGCACCAGTAATAATGGGGAATGTGCTCCTCTCAGCTTTCAGAGCCAGCTCGCTTCACTTGCTCGTGTGCTGAGCCTCACATTTGATTGTTTTGCACATCAGTCCTGTGAACACAGTATTAACCGCCCATTTCACAGGCCAAGAACTGCAATTCGGAAAGGTTGGCTTTGCAAGGTCCGGTAGGTCAGGCTCTGGCGTGTGGCAGAAACGGCTGTCCTCTCCTACGGCTCTGCTTCCAAGCTCTCCCTCTGCCAGTCATCGCCTCATTCCTCTCCACCCTCATAGCCCCCTCCCTGCCCCGTTCTCCTGGCCAGGGTAACTGTAGGCCTATGCCTGAGTAAGGTGAGCTAAGAGGGACCTCTGGGGACCCTGGCTGGAGTGGTGGCCAGGAGGTCACAGTTCACCCGGCATGGGATTTGATCTGTTCACAACTTTTCTGATTCTGGATTTGAGTGGTGATTTAGATAGAGGGTCTCCCCCAAATTCTCTGCCAAGGGCTCATTTTCCCTGGGGGTCGTTCTTACCTTAGGGGTCTCAGTGGGAAAAATGGGAACACACAAAGAATTTGTCAGAAGAGGGTTTAATGAAGGGACTATTCAAAGAGGTGTGGGCAGGAATGGTGAAGCCCCCTGGGGCTCAGGGCAATGGAATGAAGTCACTGCCCACAGGCCGGAAGGGTCAAAGGGAGGGAGCCTCATTAATGAACCCGGAGGGAGGCGTGTCCATGTATACAGAAGCTGTGGCTTTTGGGTGGAGGTGCCAAAGTCACAGGGGAAGGGGAGATTGTAAATATCTTGATCTCACTCTCCTCCTTCCCTCTGATCTCCTGCCAGTGTCTCCTATGGCCAAAGTTCACCTGAAACCATAAGGCAAGGGGGCCCAGGAGAGACTGTTAGCCCGAGTCAGCCCCAGGACATGACCCATGACCCATGACCCACGACAGGGCAGAGAAGTTGGCCCAGGGCTTCTGTTCCTGGGCCCCACTTTTGTGGAAGGACGGAGAGGTAGTGGCTGTGCTTGCCTTTCAAAGCAGTCTCTGCCTGCTGCAGAACATCCATCCTCATCCTTCCAGGCCCAGGTTACTTTGTCCGTGAGGCTGTCCCCAGTCCTGGAGTCTCTATCATCCCTGGCTTCCCTGGTTCTCTGCCTATCACATCACTCAGCTCGGTGATGATCAGTCATTATTCTCTGCACGGATTCATCTCCCCAGGAGACAGTTCTAGCATCCTCTACCCTGTGAGCCCTTTGCAGGCAGGGGTCTGGGCCAAGTAAAGCCATTTGTTCTGACACAGGGCGGGCACAGTCCAAGTGCCCACGTTTGCCAAGTGGACTGAATCCTACAGCCTCATCACCTCGCTCTGCTTTGGGGCACACAGTTTGGGCCCACGAGTATGTCTGTGTCCCTGCATGCCCTGGGGCTCCTTGGTGGTGAGTGGCCCTGGCCTGGCACACAACAAGCATCAAAGGTTGCCTGAATTGGCCTAGGTAGGACCATCCTTCTTTCCTTCATTCATTCTACATTTTTATTTTTATTATTTTGAGATCCTACTGTATGCTAAGCCCTGTGCTGGGCCATGAGAACATAGCAGTAAACAAGACACACAAAACCCCTGTCCTCATGGGGCTTCCATTCCAGCGGGGAAAGCAAAGGAAGGAATTGGGAACAAACAGTATTATCGCAGATTGCAGCCCTGGCTGGTGTAGCTCAGTGGATTGAGCGCGGGCCTGTGAACCAGAGGATCGCAGTTCGATTCCCAGTCAGGGCACATGCCTGGGTTGCAGGCCAGTTCCCAGCAGGGGACACACGAGAGACAACCCTACATTGATATTTCTCTCCCTCTCCCTTTCTCCTACCCTTCCCCTCTAAAGATAAATAAATAAAAATCTTAAAAAAAACTGTTTAAAAACAGTATTATCGCAGATTGCAATGAGCGCTGTACAGAAAACAAAGTGATGAGATAAACAGTAAGTGGGTGGACATTCATTCGGGGGAGGGAATGTATCAGGGAAGACCTTTCTGAGGAGATGACACGTGTAAACTGAGACCCGAAGAAGAGTGGAAACTAGGATGTGAAGAGCTGGAAAGAGTGTTCTAGGTAGAGGGAACAGCAAAAACAACGGCTTAGAGGTGGAGGAGTTTCTGGGACCCTGGGGATTCAATGTTTCAGCCTAAAAAGGGCTTGGGTGGGAGACTAGGAGGGATTAAGGAATTCAGTCTTGGGGTCTGCCAGGGCCAGATCCTGAAGGAGGGGTTCGGAGGGGAAGGGATGACCTTTGCAATACCACCCTGGCTGCCTGTTGCCTAGCACCGACAGCAAACAGTGCTGCTGGCAGGCCTTACCCTCGCTCGCTCCCTGCGCTCCCCTCTGACTGGCAGCAGCTGTCAAATGACCAGCAGCTGAGGCTCTGCCAGCCTCCTCCCCTGGAATATTTCAGGGGCAAGTCAGTAAATGACCAGCAGCCTCCAAAACCCACGTTTTTCTTGTGCATACCTTACAAGGGTGTATTTGACTGCCCTGGGTGTTAATCTCCCACCCCCTTGCATTAGACAAAAAGATATAAATACACAGCCACAGGCCGAGCACTCAGCTACGTGAATTAATGAGCACAGACGCAGGCTCCACACACATAGAAGACACTCCTCACATCTGCTTGTAAGTACCCATCCACACACACACATCAGGCCCCAATCACTCAGACACACAACCACACACAAGACTACATACACACCCCACTAACACCATCACAAACAGTTGGCTACACACACAGGTACTCTACAACCAGCAGGGTCACCACACACACAATCGTTTCCCCCAGGATTGGACAGTCACACATCAGCGGGAACCCCACGGTCACTGGTCACACACAGGCACACAGTCCTACAGTCTCCTGCTCTGCACACCACACACACAACCAGCCGTAGGCAGGTTGACACACAATCCACACACATCCAGCACACTGGCACAGTGCCCGCCTCCACACCCGACTCAAGGCCTCGCTGATTAAACACACATCCACAGCCTCGGCCCGGTACAGTGCATGGCATTCTTCTGCCATTGAGTCAAACACCTCCCCAGACAGAGGGGCTAAGTGGAAAAAAGGCATCAGAACGGAGAATGCTCTCTCTGGGAGAGACTTCAGTGTTGGAAATTTGGCCTGGACCCTGGTGGGCTGACGACTTGGGGGAGAGGGCTTGCCTTGGAGTGGACAGAAGCAGGGTTGGGTGGGGGTGACAGGTGGAGCAAGCGAGAGACCCCAGGAAACCTCGGAGGCCAGGGGATGAAAGCTGTGTTAAATATGGACTCAACCTTATAGGCTTAAACCCCTCCTACACAGTCCTTCCCTAACCCCGGTCACAGTCTCCCAGGGTCCCCACTGTCCCCAAACGCTTGGGGTGCGGCTGTTAGCCTCCTCTTCCAGCCACTCAGAACAGCTGCGGCCAGGAGCTTCCCCCTTGAGCGGGTGGGGACCGCAAAGCGCTCAACTGCGGCCGACATCCCCAAACGCACGGGGTTGCTGAGTCCCTCTCAGTCCGTCACCCCAGACCCTGACCCCTCTCAGAGAAGGTGCTCTCCTGGGGCTGCAGACCCACCCTCCTCTCCTGACTCCCCGCAACTGGGACGCTTGGAAGGGAAGGGTGGAGAGAAAGAAGGTTCGGGAAGATCTTGAGGCTGGCTAGTTTCGGAGACGCCAATAACCAACCCTCCGCCCCTCACCACACCCCACTCCACCCCCATCCCAGGCTGGTCTCGGGAGGGGCTGCCTCTCCCCACCCCGCTGGCCGCGCGGCCGGCTCCCTCCTCCCGCGAGCAGGAGCCCGGGCCAAGTGGGCGCGCCCGCCCGGGGCTGGGATCCGGTGTCGGCTGCAGCTGTCAGTGCGGCGGGCGCGGAGCAGGCGGCCGGCGGGGCCGCCTATTAATAACGCGGCCACCCAGCCCGGGGTCGCGCAGCCATGGCCAGCCCGGAGCCCCGGCGCAGCGGGGACGGCGCCGCCCAGGCCGCGAGGTAGGACAGTCCAGGGCCAGCGGGGCCGTCCCTGGGGGCGGGGGAGCCTGGAGGGATTCCCTTCCCCCACCCACCAGCACCTTTCGCCTGGCGCGGGTAGTGGTCCCGCGGGGCGCGGCACGGGGCAGAGCCACCCAGCCAGGGGAGGTGAGGGACCCCGCCCGGGGGTCCTGGCATCTCCGTTTGTCAGTGGCTTTTTATAATACCTCCACTCCTACGGGCCGTGAAGAATCAACCCTCTCAACTGTCGGATGCCGTTTGGCCCATAGTGGCCAAACAAGTTACTTGTTTCTCAGCCCTCACCCCAAATACACCCGGAGGTGGAGGCCGCGGGTTGCTGAGTTCACTGTGTGGGAGACACTGGCGCAAGGCTGGGCATCTGCCAGCCTGGAGTTAAAAGTCTGCTCAGGCAGCGTGCTCTCTGCTGTCTGGGGCCCGCAAAGGGGGGCAGAGTCTGCCGTCCCAGAGCAGCGGGAGGGCCCCGGAGCGGAGGCCCTGCTGCATCCATCCACATTGTCAGCTTACCGCTGGTTGGGGGAGGGACCTGTGGCTGAGGGATCTGGGGCAAGCAGGGAGCATTTCTACCCCAGGTCAGGCTGTGGCCCTGGACTTCCCAACGGACCAAGAGGTGGAGGTGCAAATACACACCCCCACCCCTTCACTGTCACACATGGCACAAAGCTGAGCATAGTCTTACACACGCGAGCGCACTTGCGCGCACGCACGCACGCACCTGTACTGCCATACATACACACAGGTCCACAGTCAGACCCACATCAACTCACGCCTGCACAGTGTCACAAACACTTCCAGCCACAGCCCTGATAGATAGAGCTGGGAGCCTCTAGGGACAGGGACAGAGTGGCAGAGGCAGGCTGTTTGGGGACCCAGGAAGCCTGAGGTCAAAGGCCCCAGCTGAGCTGGCCCCCTTACCTGTGGTCCCCCATCATCTACTTTCCCCCCAGCTCCCTAGGGAGAGGCAGCTGTATGAAGGCAGTCTCTAGCAGAGGGCTGGCACCCAGGGCGGGGTGACTGAGACAACATGGTGTGTGGTAACAGCACCACCCGGAAGTCAGGAGGCCTGGGTTCTACGTCCAGCTTCACCACTTGACCTTGGGCAAGTCTCCTCCTTGGATGTCAGTTGGTTTCTGACTGCCTTCCTTCGGCAGAGCCCCACCCTGGGGTACAGAGAGTGTGAGAGCTATACTCGTCCTTAGGAAACTGACTATCAGGGGAGGCAAACACTCCTATACGTTCGTCTCCCCTGGGAGACAATGCACTTGCAGAACACAAATACTACCTGCAGAGATGAGCTGCATGCAAAGTGCTTTGAAGACACGAGCATGGGGAGATGGACTTTGCAGGGCTTGAATGATGAAGAGAAATTTGTTAGGCAAACAGACACAGATCCATTCTGAGCGCCCCGAGCCAAGCTCTAGAATACCTGCCCTCATCGTTTCACCTCTCTGAGGCCTCGTGCCTGTTCTAACAGGAGAGCGGTCGAAAGGAGCTCTGGCTCCGGAGCAGAAGCTCGAGTGAGTTCTTTGCTCTGCTCTGTTTATGCTTTGGTTACCTCATCTATGAAATGGGGGTAACAGATGAGCGTCATACAAATAAGTGTTCATGAAAAATGCATAGAATACTGCCTGGAACACAGTTACAACACCCCAGGGTGGAGGACCCAGCAGGAGGGTGATGTGGGGGCTGCCTGCTGGGAAAGCAGGGTCTCTGTGGAGGACCAGGGTGGGTTTTGGCTGGCTGAGCAGGTGCATCCTTCCTCGCAATAGGAGCTCCACCTTTCCAGGACTGTTCTCTAGTCAGGTGGTGTAGCAGGAACTGTATTTTCTCAGCTGCATCCTTTAGACATTGTGGGCTAGGAGTAGGACGTGTAAAAAATTAACTCGTGTTCCAGATTGTCAAGCGCCAGGTGGGCTCTGGGGGGGTAATGCGAGATGAGGCTGAAAAGGTATGTTGGGGCCACATGTTTGAGGGCCTTGACTCTCTGCTAAGCCGCTGGCTGTCTCTGGGTGCGGTGGGTGACACGACTTGCTGCATGCTATAGTCAGCGGCGCCTTGTAGAGCACAGACTAGGAGGAGAAGGCCTGGTGAAAGGCAGGATCAAATGTGTAGGTGAGAGATGACGACTTGGACTGGGGCCCTGGCAGTGGATGGAGAGGGGGTGGGGCCTGGAGACTTCCGGAGACAGAAGGGCCAGTCCCAGTAAGTTGGCTGCATAGAGCAAGGAAAGAGCTGTTGGAAGATTTCCTGCCACATCAACCTGGTGTGTGGTGATGTGTTTCTCTGAGCTGGAGAATACAGGTGCAGCAAACTCGGGGAGAAACATTTTTCCCCCTCACCCAAGGGTATATTTTTATTGATTTTAGAGAGAGAGGAAGGGACAGAGAGATAGAAATATCAATGTGAGAGGTGAACATCAGTCGGCTGTCTCCCACATGTGTCCCGACCAGGAGTCAGACCACCCACCGGGGATTGAACCCGTGATCTCTTTGATAAACAGGATCGCTTTTGATGCTCCAACCCACTGAGCCACCTGGTCAGGGTGGGAGATTAATAATTTAGGGCAGCTGAGTTTGAGGTACCAAGTGACATCTGGTAAAAATATCTAGGAAACACTTCCTCTCTGGTAAAGTGATGTGAATGGCTGTAGAGGTTGGTTTCAGACTTTAGGTTCTGGTGTGGGTGCCGGGTTGAACGAAGGTGATGGTGCCTGGGGCCTGCCAAGCCAGACTTTTATAGTTTCCAGAGGGCCAACATGAGAAAACAGTAAGGGGAGCCAGAGATTCCCGCGGTGTTAGAGAAGACAGAGTACAGGATTATTTAGAGTAAAAACAACCTTTTCTAAGAACTTGGAGTTAAGACATAGAATGTATAACCTGGGCACAAGTAGGACTTTTCAAGACAGATCAATCAAATTCTTTGATATGTAGGACTTTTATTTTATTTTTAAAAAAGATTTTATTTACTTTTAGAGAGAGGGGAAGGGAGGGAGAAAGAGAGGGAGAGAAACATCAATGTGCAAGAGACATACCAGACATTTTGCCTTTCATGTGCCCCCAACTTCGGACCTGGCCCACAACCCAGGCATGTGCCCTGATCAGGAACTGAACCAGCGACCCCTTGGTTCCCAGGTCAGCATTCAACCCACTGAGCCACGCTAGCTAGGGGTCTTTTATACTTTATATCTTTAAAAAAATGTTTCTTGAAAGCTATAGTCATATTTAGTCTGTTTTTTAACTGGTGTATTTTAACTACCTGAGTTTCCATGAGCAAATTTCTTTATCTCTTTTAACCTGTTTCCTTATCTGTAAAATGGGGATAAATGTAACTACCTCATAGAATTGTTATGAGGATTGAATGAGTTGATACACATTGAGCATTTAGAATAGGGCCTGGAACACATAAGACCTAAGAACTGTAGGAGTATAATAAATATTATTTCCATGGTATTTTATATTTCCAAATAATTGCTCAGAGATCCAAGGTAGGTAAGATGCATTTGAAATAGGAAAGCCCAAAGCCACTTGAGGGCCAAAGAAACAGGAGGGCATTCTGAAAAGGTCAGGCCAGATCCCCACCCCTCAAACCACTTATGACCCAGTCAGGAGTTTCCAACCCACTGGACTGCCTATGACTCAGTTATCCCCACTCCCTTGGTAGCTCAGGTTTAATCGAAACTCTCTCCCACTGTGCAAAATAGACACCTGGTGCCAGCCACAGTAGCTGGTGGCCAGACTGACCCTCCTGTACCTGGGAACAGCCCGGCCCTTTACCTAACACGTTGCCCCCGTTCACATCCTGGAATAACAAGAGACTAACCCCTTCCCTATCCCCTCACAAACCTGGTGCTTTTTCTTTAAAAAACCCCACTCTTGCCTTCCACCGGTGCTGAAGTCAGCCCCGACTCAGCCTGCCTCTCAGCGCAGCATAAAATAAAGGCACTTGCATCAGATCACCTGGTTCCTCCTGCCTCTACTTCTCGCGCATTTCTAACGTATTCCTCGACAGGAACTGATTGACCTAGCAGGCAATGGGCAGCTGCATTATGGGCCTTGATTGTTAGAATTACAGAATCTGTTTTCAAGAGCCTTCACAGGTTAGAAGAATGGGCCAATTCTAACAACATGATTGAGCCCAAGGGTTGCAGATTCGATTCCCAGTCAGGGCACATGCCTGGGTTGCCAGCCAGATCCCCAGTAGGGGGTGCGAGAGAGGCAACCACACATTGATGTTTCTTTCCCTCTCTTTCTCCCTCCCTTCCCTCTCTTTAAAAACAAATAAATGAAATCTTTTAAATGAAAAAAAAATTGAATTTTATAGGAACAAGAGATATGGTTTAAAATCACTTGCTGTGAAAAAGTCTTAAGGATTTTAGTCAAACTCAGCATTTGTCAAGAATATGATGGAATCGCCCTATATGCTAAGGGAATCTTGGCTGCATCAGTAGAAGTTTAGTGTCCAGAGACCAACTGCTCAGAGCACACCTGTGTATTGCTCACATCCCCATCCCCAAGGGACAATGACAATGTGGAGCCTGGTCAGAAGGACGTGACCCAAATGAGGAGGGCACTTGAAACCTTGGCATGCATGGAAAAACTGAAATATAAGTTTCTCTCTCTCTCATTTTTTTACTGAATCTCAATCTTTTTTAAATTGTTGATATTGTACAGTTTTCTGTCTTTTACTCCCCCCCAGCCCACCACCCCAGCCCTCCCCACCTCCCTCCCATTTCCACCCCCCATAGTTTTTGTCCATGTGTCCTTTATACTTGTTGCTCTAAATTACTCTCTCTAAGTGTTTAGAGAACTTACTTGGAAAAGAAGATTTGTCTGATTCTAGAATGAAGAATCGAGTCCAGATAAAAATTGCAGGGAAGAAGATTTTTCCTCGACATTAGAGTGTTATGATAGTGAAACAAACAGTGGTGGCTCAGGTGTGAGCTTCCTGTCCTCGAAGGTGTGTAAGCAGAGACTAGACATTGACATCACGGGCGTGCTGTCAGCGGGTCTAAGCAATGGGCTGTGTGGGGACAGATCCGTGGAGGGAAGGGAGCAAACGAGTGCCTGGAAGTGAGAACCAGATACCCACCGGGCCTGGGACTGATGGCTCCAGTCACGAACCACCTGGGATTGCCGCTGCCCACTCACGCTTCCTCATTTCTCTTGCAGGGGAACAGGGGCAGAGGACAATTCTTCTTTTCAAGAGGAGAAGCAGTCTGGATTCCTGGATGAGGAGGGGCCCTTGGATCCAGAAGTTGCTCTATCTTTGGAAGGGACCTTGAACTTGGAGGACATTCTCTACCTGGGGGCCGCAGGTGACTTTGATGACATACTGTATGTGGAAGAGACTGAGAATCCTGAGGAGACACTGCACATTGAGGAGATCAGGCAGCCAAAGGAGCCCCTGGGTGTGGAAGAACCCGCGAAGCTGGAGGAGACGCTGTGCCCGGAGGAGACCGTGAAGCCGGAGGAGACGCTGTGCGCGGAGGAGACCGTGAAGCCGGAGGAGACGCTGTGCGCGGAGGAGACGGTGAAGCCGGAGGAGACGCTGTGCGCGGAGGAGACCGTGAAGCCGGAGGAGACGCTGTGCGCGGAGGAGACCGTGAAGCCGGAGGAGACGCTGTGCGCGGAGGAGACCCTGAATCCGGAGGAGACCCTGAATCCGGAGGAGACGCTGTGTGCGGAGGAGACCCTGAAGCTGGAGGAGACAAGCCCAGAGCAGACGGCTTATGGGGGAGAGACGCTCACAGACGTGGAGAAACCTAACCCCGAGGAGAGCCTCGGAGCCGGGCCTACTCCCAGCCCAGAGGAGAGCCTGAGCATAGAGGACCTGGAATTGCTGGAGGGGCGTTTCCAGCAATGTGTCCAAGCTGTGGCCCAGCTGGAAGAGGAGAGGGATCAGCTCATTCATGAGCTTGTGTTGCTCCGGGAGCCAGCCCTCCAGGAGGTGCAACAAGTCCATCAGGACATCTTGGCAGCCTACAAACTGCATGCTCAAGCAGAGCTGGAGAGGGACGGGCTACGGGAGGAGATCCGGCTGGTCAAGCAGAAGCTCTTCAAGGTGACAAAGGAATGTGTGGCCTACCAATACCAGCTGGAGTGCCGGCGGCAGGACGTGGCCCAGTTTGCCGATTTCCGGGAAGTGCTGACTGCACGGGCAGCCCAGCTCTCGGAGGAACTGGCCCAGCTTCGGGATGCCTATCAGAAGCAGAAGGAGCAGTTACGGCAACAACTAGAAGCACCTCCAAGCCAGGGGGATGGGCACTTCCTGCAGGAGAGCCGGCGGCTCTCTGCCCAGTTTGAGAACCTCATGGCAGAGAGCCGCCAGGGCCTGGAGGAGGAGTATGAGCCTCAGCTGCTGCGGCTCCTAGAGAGGAAAGAAGCTGCTGCCAAAGGCCTGCAGAAAACGCAGGCAGAGATCCAGGAGATGAAGGAGGCTCTGAGACCCCTGCAAGCAGAGGCCCGGCAGCTCCAGCTACAGAACAGGAACCTGGAGGACCAGATCACACTTGTGAGGCAAAAACGAGATGAGGAGGTGCAGCAGTACAGGGTAGGCCCGCTGGACATGAAGGGGATTGCGGTCTTTTCGCCTGGGGAAGGAAAAGGTGCCGGGAGTCAGATGTCTTTTGGGATGAAGGATATTGAAGAACAATTTATTCTTTGGGGCCATTCACTCACGTCCTTACTACATTCTTCATTGAGTGCTTTCAGGCCTGTCCTGGGGGGGGGATATATATATATATATATATATATAATAGAGGAAAAAAATATATATTTTATAGAGGAAACTGAGGCCCAGTGAGCCAGAGTAACTTGAACCCTGGTCTGACCAACTCCGAATATGTCAGTGTACTTTCCATGGCACACTTTTCCAATTCCAAGTGAATGACACCTTACAGAGAGCAAGAGGGAACAAGGCAAGTTGAAACTCGTTCATTCTTTCCCCTCCTCCGAAATGCAACCTCAAGTCCCACTTATCTGATCTCTGCCTTGAAGTTTTCCAGTCTTAAAACTGGCATGAAACCTATAAATCTCTATTCCTTATTTTCCTTTTTTGTGCATTTGTCACCATTTCGCTTGTAGTCAAGTTACTTCTGATTAATTGTGAGCCAGCTCTAATCCCTTTATGGAACAGTGGGATATAAATATTCGTGAATAAACAGTGTCTCCTCCCACAGGCTGGGAGCTTTTGGAAGGTAGGGAGTATGTTTTACTTACCTCCGACTCTCCGGCTCAGAGTGCACGTCAGTTAAATCTTGACTTAAGTGCTGCTGGGCACTGTGAGAGGATTACATTGTGGTACCTTTCAGAGCAGTACTTTTGTCTTTTGACAAAACTTAAACATCTTAGCCCTGGCTGGTGTAGCTCAGTGGGTTGAGCGTTGGAGTGCAGCCCGAAAGGTTGCCAGTTTGATTCCCAGTCAGAGCACATGCCTGGGTTGCAGGCCAGGTCCCCCGTTGGGATGGGCGAGGGGCAGCTGATGTTTTTTCCTCTCTTTCTCTCTCCCTTCCCCTCTCTCTGAAAATAAATAAATAAAATCTTAAAAAAAAAAAGTAAACATTTTGTGCCTTCCCAGACATCCTGATACATCCTTAAGGGAACATGTCCTCTGTTAAAAATGGCTGCATCCACTTTACTCAAGCTTTCTATAGCTTGAGTAAAAACAGTATGTTTTTGAAAACAGTAGGGTTTTTTGGTGATAATATTGAATGTTTTCAAACTATGCATATGTGTAGCATCCTCACCCTGACCCCCATTGCTTTTTTATTGGTTCACAACACAGTTGAAAGGGCACTTATTCTACTAGCTTACACTCAGATAGACATTACATTCATTGTAATCCAGGATAGAAAGTAACATGTGATTTAAGAGCGTTGCAGTTAAGAGCGCTATGGAAAAATGAGATTATTTTTAGCCATGGGTTACATCAGAGAACCCTTTGTGGAAGAGGTGTTATTTGAGCTAGGTATTGAAGCATAGGCAAGATTTAGACCAGTGCTGTCCAGAAGAAATGTAATGCAAGCCCCATATATAATTTAAAGGTTCCTGAAAGTGATATTAAAAAAGTAAAGAGAAGTAGGTGAAGGTAATTTTAGTATATTTTATTTAGCCCAATATATCCAAAATATAATTAGCAATTTGGCTGCAGGTGAAAGGGGAAAAACTGAAAGGTAGGTTGAACTGTAAAGGTAGGTAGGGGCAGATCACACTGGACTTTGAAATCAAACTAGGGAGTTTGGACTTTATTCAGTGGTCAGTTGCATCATTAAAGGTATTTAAATTAACCGATGTCATCCTAATAAATTTAATTTAGAAAATAAAAACATAAAAGTATTTAAAATGATTGTTTCTCTACTTTTAGAAAAAGTACTGGTGGCAGTGAGTAAAACAGGCTAGAGACCCAGAGGCAAGGGAGATCAGCTGGGAAGCTGCTGTAGGTAAGAGGAAACAATGATAATGGGAACAGAAGGAAGAGCATGAACGCAAGATCAAGTGTGGCATAAGCTTGGTCATTGAATGAAGGGGGCAGAGAGGTGAGAAGTCAAAGAGGATGCTGAGACAGCAGGCAAGGGTGACTAGGATAGTGGTGCCATACACAGGGAATCATCTGGATTCATTTTTGTTCTATTTTTTAAGATTTTATTTACTTATTTTTAGAGAAATGGGAAGGGAGGGAGAAAGTGAGGGAGAGAGGGAAACATCGACTGGCTGCCTCTCACACCGGGGGACCTGGCCTGCAACCCAGGCATGTGCCCTGATCCAGAATTGAACCGGTGACCCTTTGATTCACAGGCCAGTGCTCAGTCCACTGAGCCACACCAGCCAGAGCTTTGGATTCATTTTCTAGTGCGGTACTTGAGTTGCAGAATCTTTCTCCCCTGTGATTTTTATCACTGTATTGGATTTATTCAGATTTGATAATTGTGCAACTTTCCACAGATCGTTCTATGAAGAACGCTCTTGATGAGTATCTCCCATCACTTTACCATAATTAAAGTAGCAATTAAGGTATGAAGCAGCTAATTCTTTCTGAAATGGCTTCCTAAACTGTTTGCCAAAGGTCACTTATGGCACCTGATTACTTTTCAAAGATACACTTCACTCTTGCAATTGTGAGCACTGCCTCTTTCGTGTATTCATTCAACAGATATTGCCCAAGCGCCTGCTTACTTGTGCCAACAGATATTGTCTATGTGCCAGGCAAGGAGCTACGTGCTGACAGAAGAAATGGGGAAGGGCAGGAGTCTCTGCCCTCCAATACTTGGCAGTCCAGGAGGGGTACCAGATAACATGAACATACTTCATAGAACCGAAGACACTTGACTTTTTTTTTATTCCTCACCCAAGGATATGTTTATTGATTTTTAAAAAATTTTTTAAAAATTTTATTTATCTTTAGAGGGGAAGGGAAGGAGAGAGAGAGAAACATCAATGTATGGTTGCCTCTCATGTGTCCCATGCTGGGAACTGGCCTGCAACCCAGGCATGTGCCCTGACTGGGAATCGAACCGCGATCCTTTGGTTCACAGGCCCACGCTCAATCCACTGAGCTACACCAGCCAGGGCATTGTTTATTGATTTTATTTATTTATTTATTTATTTGTTTATTTATTTTTAAGGATCTTTATTTATTTATTTTTAGAGAGGAAGGGTAGGAGAGAGGGAGAGGGAGAGAAATATCAATGTACGGTTGCCTCTCATGTGTCCCATGCTGGGAACTGGCCTGCAACCCAGGCATGTGCCCTGACTGGGAATCGAACTGCGATCCTCTGGTTCACAGGCCTGCGCTCAATCCACTGAGCTACACCAGCCAGGGCTGTTTATTGATTTTAGAGAGAAACATTGATCAGTTGCCACTTGTATGTGCCCCGACCTGGGAATCAAACCCACAACCTTGTGGTGTACAGGATGATGCTCCAACCAACTGAGCCACCTGATTAGGATTTTAAGATCCATTCTGACCTGTTAAAATGTCAAAGCCTTAGAATCAATGAAATAATAGACTTCAATGTGGTAAACACTGCAATACTTACAGGAATAGGACATTGCATTGTACCAATGAAGCTGGTGTAATTACCCCTGCCTGGGGAAACAGGGTGACATTTTGTAAGAGAATTGATTAATAGATGGCATGTACTTGAAGTTCTTTACATATAGTAATTCATTTAATCCTTACCCCTCTGAGGTAGGTATAACCTACCTACTGGATGACAGTATGTCCTACTGTCATCCTTTGAAAACTGAGAGAACAGGTGAGACAGAGACGTTAAGTCATTTGTCCAGGGTTCTAGAGCTAGGAAGTGATGGGAGGATATAACTCTGTGCTACAGCTCAAGCCCACTGTCAACCACTACAAGGTGTTTGTGTGAATGAATTCATGGTGTAGACAAGGGAAAGGCATTCCAAGCAGAGGGGAGAGCTTATATGAAAGCATGAAAACACAAAAAGACATGTTACAGGCGAGGGTGGCTGGGTCACAAGGAATGTGAGTAGAGCGAGGCCAGAGAGAACCAACATGTAAAAGGGCTTTATGGTATCTTTAGGGAAGTGGTTTTCAAAAAGCGGTTTTCTTCAAAGCCACAGACTCTTTCCCCAAAAAGAATTGTATATGGAATGCCAATATATAAAAACAGCAAAAGTGGAGCTACTGTCTAATTAAAGTGGCAGGGGCACCTCATTTTGGCCTTCTGGGGTATCATGGAAAAAGTGTGAAGATCACTGAAGAGTCTCCATATAGGCAGGCAAAAAAAAAAAAAAAAAAGGCTGGATTGAGTGCGGGCTGCGAACCAAAGGGTCGCAGGTTCGATTCCCAGTCAGGCCACCTGCCTGGGTTGCAGGCCAGGCCCCTAGTGGGGGCCACGTGAGAGGCAACCACACATCGATGTTTCTCTCCCTCTCTTTTCTCCCTCCCTTCCCCTCTCTAAAAATAAATAAATAAAATATTAAAAAAAAAAAAGGCATTAAGAATGTGAACTATAAGCCAATGGCAAGACCTAGTTCCACCGCTTCCCAACCAGGAAACTTTGGGCAAATTTCTTAATCCATATGGCTCTGCCCCCACACATGTACAATACATATCATAGGCTTTTGCAAGGAATGAGCTAGTTAATATTTGTAAAGTATTTGCAATGGTGCCTGGCACGTAGGTACGTAGTCTTGAAAGTGGCAGTGTGGTGGGTGTATTGAGAAAGACTGATGGGTAACTTAGACCTTATGAGGGGAGATAGTGTGAGATTTGTGGAGTAAAACGGGTAGGATTTGGACTGGCTACAGTGGGAGGCGAAGAATTTGCTGGGAATGATCTGTTTTTGACCAGAAACTGGTAGGGAAATATGGAATATGCTATCGGCAAGTTTTACATCAATAAGCGTTATGTGTAGGGTGCTAAGAATCAGGAACCTGTGATCTGATTGGGAGTTAGACGTGCATTTGAAAGACAGATAATAATGTAACTGCAGATGCTATCTGGGTGACGGAAGTGGCAAAAACAAAGGCACAGAGATCTGAGTTGGTCATGCTGGATCAGCACTGTCCAATACAAGTCTCATGCAAGACACAGATGTCATTTAAAATTTCTAGTGGCCACACTAAAAAAAAAAAAAAAAGTAAGAAACTAGTGAAATTAGTATTTTATGTAATCCAGCATATAAAAACATTAAAATTTCAACAATCAGTATCAAAACTTGAGGTTTCTTATGTTTGTGCCAAGTCTTAGAAATCTGCTGTCTTACATTTACAGCACATCTGAGTTTGGACGAGTCACGTTTCAAGTACTAATAGCCAGCCACATGTGGCTAGTGACTTTCCTACCAGACAGTGCAGGCTAGAGGGCGGTGTTCCCATGTAAGAGTAATGGAGGCTCCAGTCAGAGCTAGGGGTCAAACCAGAGGGGGTCTGGAAGGAAGTGGGAAGCGTTTGGAAGACGGCGATAAAGCAGTTTTTAGAAAGTTCATCTAGTGGTGCTACATAGGATTAAGGCTGGAGATTGGTCCTTAATGCCAGTGGCTGTAGCCACACGTCCTTCACTCTGTGACACTATTCCTCCGTCAAAGCACTGATGGTGCAGACTGCCTTCCCAATCATGTAAGGTACTTTGGTGCCCCGCCAAAATAACAGGTTTGCTAGAGGGGCTTGGGAAATTGGGGCACAGAGGTATGCAGGTGCTTCCCTTCAGATGACACGCTTAGACAGTGAGGCCGCACTGCTGTGTGGTACCAAAGCATGGAGAGGCACTAAACAACGGCCTTTGATAATGTTTTTTAAGTTGAGATTCAGCCAGAGTATCAACCATTGCAGAATGATGTACCACGGGTAAATTAAGGATGACTCAGAGAACAAATTATTTAGATCCTTGCAATAACAGCATCTACCCAAACTGGATTTCTCTTACTATTCTCCAAAATTGGAGAAGTCACTGCCCCTTTAAAATATGCCTTCCAACTCCCTGGTTTCCTAAGGATCCATGCCAGCTAGCAACTAGCACCAGACTGATTTGCTGACATCTTCCTTACCTCATTGTTCAGGCATTAACTTTCAGCAGTGACCATTTACAGAATGCATCCTGCCTGGTGTGGGCAAAATGGGGAGTGGACAGCTATCTGAAAGCTCCAGGGGGCCCCCAGGGCATAGCGTCTTCTTCTAAATTAACATTTTTTAAAAAACAAATTCAGGCTTAACGGAAACAAACTTGCATACAGAGCAAGAGGCCTATAAAATTCTCAGCTCACCAAGTAGAGGATCAAATTCCTCAACACTTCTTAAAATTGTTAAACTAAAAAGTCTGAGTACCTGTCTACCCCTTGCAGGATGCTATTGAGAAGTAAGCTGTAGTTTACAGACAAGACTCCTTCCAGGTCACCATCTTCAAATAGAGTATCACTTTGTCAAAACATCTCTTGAATCAGTTTCAACATCGATGCTATGAAGATTAAACAATAGACAAGGAAATGCTGTATAAACTGCCAACGGACAATGTAAGATGTTTATTGTTTGGCTCATCAGATATGTTCTTGGCCCTCTAATGCAGGAACAGCTGGAGAAAATGGAAGAACGACAGAGGCAATTAAGAAGTGGGGTGCAACTCCAGCAACAGAAGAACAAAGAGATGGAGCAGCTAAGGATCAGCCTTACTGAAGAGCTCTCAACTTATAAGTCAGTTTTTGCTGCCACCCCAATCTCAACTAATGCTGGCTGAGTGGCTGGGTGGGGGCGGGGGCGGGGGTATGGGAGGCAGATGTTGTTTGAGGGAACTTTCACTCAAGAGTCGGGGGGGAAATGATTTTGAAAATGATTTCATCCATGAAGATATAAAAAGTGGCTTTTTTTTTTAAAGGGCTATGCTACCCAAGAGCCTGGAACAGGCAGGTGAAATCGAGACACAGTCTCAAGGTGACCCTTGTGGGTGCGAGAGTGGTGTTTGCATTGCTTGCTTAACAATACTAATGCCTGAGAAGAACTTAAGCGTGTGTCTCATGACAAACCACTTAGGGATAGATAACACAGACCTCCAATCTGCCTGGTTCAAGCATTCAGTTTATTGGGATATTTCAGTTTCTAGTAGGACTCAAAAACATGCCCTCATTATCACCAGGAATTCTGTACCAGGATAAAACATCTAAGCGCTGAGCATTCACTTTCCTCCCACTCTTCCCCATATGCTCTTCGTCAAGTTTCCTTAGAATAGCAGAGGGGGCAGTTATGCTACCTAATTCAGACTGTAACAAAAGAGGCCAAGGTGGCTAAATTAATCTACATAAAAAGGCTGGAGAGGGTGTTAAGGGCTGAGGTACAGGATTATTGCTTAGATTATGAAACATGCAACACACCTATCCGCTCATTTCTCTATGTACCAATTATGTTCTTATTCTTCGTTTTAGATTCTCTTGGATAAAGAAACTAAGGATAAAAAAGGTCTCTGTCAAGTTGTATGCTAGTTAAATGCACATAAGTTTTATTAACTTTCTAGTTAATCTTACAGCTTGCATACACATTCATAAATAACTTGTAACTGATGCTTTCCTAACTTTCTAGGATTTTCTTTTACTGTGCTTTATCCAGGCATAACTGATTACACTTACTCTTTGGGAGATTACTGGAGCCTTGTAATTGAGGAAAATGATCTGCTTAACACCTTTGTGTGGATCAGATTAAAAGTACAATAGGGAAAAGGCAGTGGTTAATTCAAAGAAACAAAAGTACAGAATTTCAGGCACCGTTAAACTTAACCTGGACAGAGAAAAATTTTACCTAGCTCCTCCCATCACCGTCACACAGGTTACCATGCATTATGGTAACATTTGCAAATAGGAGGCATCCAAGTACTTGCTAGGGGAAAAGTCATCCTTGATCGTGAGTCATAGTCTAGCAATCTCTCCCCAACATAGCCTGCACTAAATTTCAGAAGTTTGCTTTTATAAACTTTATACTGTAATATTTCAAGCTGTAGAAAGTATAAACTTTTTGTTTTTCAACCTTACAGGAGCTGTTTAGAAATGTATGGTGGAATCTGTAATCCTGAAACAACCAAAAAATCTTCTTAGCACTAAGGATCACTAAGTACCCTTTGGACACTTTTTTCCAGAGAAGAGTGCCAGGGACTTGGCAAGCAATTCACCTTGGGAAATTTACAAATGCTGGCTGACCTGTTTAAAAAGATTCTGGGGCTGGCTGGAGGCAGAAGGCAGCAGTCGGTTCCTAGCTGGGTTCTATGTCATAGGGCTGCTGGTACCAATCAATGCACAGAAGATGGGAAAACACAAGCCTCCTGCCCTCCGGCAGTAACCTGCAGGTGGAGTAAAGGATCAATGTATGCAACACCTGCGGTCTGAAGAACGCATCTTGCCCGGAGTTGACCTAAACCAAAAGCTTTTTTTTTTTTTTTTGAAGTACAGGTGGGGTCAAAAGACAGCTAGTTTTCATGATATGGGTTTACAATTTGAATTTTGTGCCATGCCTTGAGTGTTAAGACTTTAAAATGAACCCTTTTTCAAAGTTTACTTTTCTTTAAGTCTACGCTGACTCAGTTTACTTGTGTCAAGATAACTTTCACTATACTCTGAAAGAACTACCGACTTGAAAAAAAGGAGCTAATCCAGATTTCCCAAAAGATCGTACCTCATGACAGTGATTTCCAGTCAGTGATCTACTCAGTCAGACCTAGTGATTACAAAGAACCAGGCATTTTATCTGGTCACAGCACTCGGCTAGAAAGGCTTTCAAGAGCCCATCGTTTCTGACCTCTAAGTACAGGCCCCAGTGAAAAACACACTGGGGAGAGTCACCCTATGAGAAAAGGTTCAAATACCTTTTCCAAACGCAATTTTTGCCTTAAAATCTGTCTCACTGCCTTTGACATTCTTACAAGCCCACGTAGGATCCTCTAGGGACAGACTTCAGTAAGATGTTATTTTATCAAAGACTAATCTGTGCACCTGTGATGCAGTGTTTTGTATTTTTCACTTTCCATGGGAAGGAGTGAAGCTCTTTTCTATAGCTCTGGGTCTATTAAAATTAATTTTGCTCTTGATAGTCAAAGATCACAGAAAATAATTTTCATCTAAGGATTCTTCTAGAAGCCAGAGACTGGTGTTTGACAGATATATACTAAAGAAAACCCATCAGTGCATGGAGTTATGTAGAAAAGCAATTTATTCCATTATAAGCACTTACACAGTTAGTCATGGAGAGTAACAGGCCTGCTGGTGAAACAGGTCACCCAAAACAGATGGTATCAAACTAGTGGTCAAGGACTAACTCCTAAAAAAAAAAAAAAGGGCAACTCTTATCCAGGATTAATTTAATTTTAAAAACAAATACAAGCTATTGATTCACTCTTCTCAACTTGACAGCCTACCTGTAGTAAAACTGTCAGGTAAAAACATACATCTTTACAACTTGGTGGTCCCAAGTTTTTTTTAAAAAACCATTTCACAGAAAGGAAAGAAATAATATGAAAACTGCTCAAGAAATACACTAACAAGCAAAAATATATGGGGAAAGAGGAACGTGTAGTTTTGACTTAACTCAAGAAACTGAGGAGACTGGCCTACAGAGGAAAATGTGCACCCTGGAAAGTCAGGTGTGAAGATCTTAGAGTAGCAATTTATGACTTGACTCTCCCCTAATTCCTGAATAAAAAGGACATCTTGCAGTACTTGTACTTCATGGCTCAGACACCTATCTCACTTGGCTCTATTCCTTACTTCTAGCCTTTAGTTAAATGAGTCCGAAAAACTTGGGGATATAGCATTAGAAGAAAAATAAAATAACCACACACAATAATCCCCTTTTGGTGGCTACTTTAGATTTTTGTTACTAGAAAAGTCCTGAAGAAAATTTAAATATAAGTCTGTGGCTTTGCTGAATCAAGTCCCCCAGTTAACATTTAGAAAACACCCTCGGTTTGGGCTAATAGCATCGTTGATGGTACCTAATATAGAGGGATAGCTGAACAAAGTCTGGGTCTCAAAACCAGTGTTAAATCAGTATCATCAGGGTTGAAAGGAAAAAAGGGGAGTCTAAAATCACAAGAAGTGCAGATGTATTTAAGACCCCTGTCCTTCTGGATCCACGCTTCCTTCAGGGTCTTCATCATTATAAATGTTCTCTGCCTGCCCAAAAACAAAAAAAGAGGAAAGAATATTTAGTAAACATGAAGGCAAGTTCTTGAAGTTAAGGTTTCAAAAACAGACTAGACTGGGTAAACAAATTATGGGCTATATAGTCTCTGTAATAGTCTCTGCAACTATTCAACTCTGCAGTTGTTAGACGAAAACAGCAAATGAAAGGGCATGCCCGCATTCTAATAAAAACAGACAACTGGCCCACAGGCCACCACCCCTGGATTAGGACCTTCCCACAAAACTGAAGTATGGTTATTGTATGTCTTGATAATCAACCTTCTTTAGTCCTTCAGCCAGACATTATTCGTAACAGTGAAAAAGTAAAAACAGCCCTGGCTGGTGTGGCTCAATTGGAGTTCCAGCCTGTGAATGGAAGGGTCGCCAGTTTGATTCCCAGTCAGGGCACATGCCTGGGTTGTGGGCCAGGTCCCCAGGGGGAGGTGTGAAAGGACAACTACATATTGATGTTTCTCTCCCTCCCTAAAAAATAAATAAAATCTTAAAAAAAAAAAAAGTAAAAACACCACAAATGTCCATTGATTGATGAACGTGTAAGTAAAATGAATGTTATATCCAGAAATGGACAACTATTAGGCAATAAAAAAAGCCAGTCTCATGCTGTATAATTTCTATTTATAGTAAATGTACAGAACAGGCAAATCCATAGAGAAAGTAGATTGGTGGCTGCCTCTAGTGCTGGGAGGACTGGAGGAAAATGAGAAGTGATGGGTAGTGGGTATGGGGTTTCTTTCTGGCGTAACTGATGGTGGCAAAGGTCGTGTAATTCCATGAATATACTAAAAATCACTCAATTGTGTACTTAAAAAAAGAGAAACCTCACCAAAACTGTATGTTCCAAATCTCAACTTATAAATATTTTTAAGTGAAAACTGCTCTTGCATAAAATAAATTCTGCTTCTATTTCTTGATTTATACCTGTATCCAAAGGCATAATGCTAAATACAGAAACCACTTTCATTTAGGCTAGGCACTACAGAGAAGGGATTGACCTGTCCTTAAACAACCTGTAACCTGACTGCAGGGAAATGTATAAAATTGTGTGATGTTTCCTGACAATGACTGTGTAGTCCCTGTCCCAACATGAATTCTCTGATGCCAACTGGGTATCCACCATGTCAATTCAATCCTGACACTAACTACTTAGAGGTAGCACCAGACTCTACAGGTTTAAGGGATGTGACTAAGGGCTTGGTCCCACAAGACTGTCTTCACTTAAGTCCTGATCAGTGTGGCTCAGTTGGTTGGGCATCATCCTGCACAACAAAAGGCTGCCAGTTCAATTCCTGGTCCAGGTGCAGGCAAGAAGCAACACCAAGTGGTGTTTCTCTTTCTCCCTCCCTTCCCCTCTCTTCAGAACAAAACAAACAACAACAAACGCCACTGTCCTCACTCCAGAGGCCAGTGATAAGCCCCAAGTGCCCATACTACCTGGGCACTTCCATCCAGCTTGTTGGCTATACATTTGGGGATCCCTTTAACCCTCTTACTCAGGGTTGATAATTTGCTAGAATGTCTCACAGAACTCAGGCAAGTGCTTTATTTACTTTTACTGGTTTATTATAAAAGCTAGAACTCAGGAATAGCCAAATGGAAGAGCTGCACAGGGCAAGGTGGGCAAGCAGCACAGAGCTCCATGTCTTCTCTAGCTGGAATCAATATATTCACCAACCCAGAAGCTCATCAGATCAAGGGCTTTTCCAAGAGTTTTTCAGAGCTCAATGCCCCCATTTGCATGTTAGTGGAACTGTAAGTTCCAACTCTGAGTGTTTGGTCATGCTGAGGCTGTATCCAGAGGCCCCCCTTACGTCACCTCCTTAGCCTAAACTCAGGTGTGGCCAAAAAGGACTTCTTATAAATAGCAAGAGACTCCCTGCAGTAACTATGTATGGTGACTTACCGGGTGATCATTTCTTAAGCCAGCAATTTTCAACCTTTTTCATCTCGTGGCACTCATAAAAACTAATTTACTAAAATTCTGCGGCACACCAAACAATGTATATTTTGCTGATCTGACAAAAAAATAGGTATAATTATACTTCCTTCACAACTGGACAGCTATTGTGTTGGCACTAGTCATTTTCTTATTTGACAACCTAAGGGAAAAGAGGCCCCTCACTAAATAGGCAGATACGGAATGTTTTAAAAATTCTAGTGGCACACTGGTTGAAAATTGCTGTCTTAAGTTACATAAATGTCTAATCACTATGCTGTATACCCAAAACTAATACATGTCAACTGCAACTGAAATTTAAAAAATTATTATTGGTGTTTCTTACATCAACGTCTCTTTCCCTCCCCTTCCCCTCTCTTAAAACAAAACAAAACAAAACAAAAAAACCCCCAGCCCATCCTCCATGGGTGAGGATAAAAAAAGAAACAGACCAACAAACCCATACCCCAACAACTGAGTAAAGCAACAACCTGGCCTGGAATTGATAGCCTTGAAGACAATGGAGTTCAATATCCTACAACGTTCTCATGGCAACTACTAAAAACCTTTAATTGAGAGATTATCCAAGGAAACTCATTTCACCTTCCCGTTACAACTCTTAACTTTTCATATTAATTTTCTGTGGGTGAGGTGGACTTTCTGTTACACATGTAACACACCCTTGAAGGACATAAAGAAATCAAGAACTCCCTAAGTGTACAAACTGTATTTTGGCAAACAGATTTCTAAAATATACCCACTACCTATATTTAAACATAAGCCTGATACACATAATTTTAATATGGGGATTCCACCATGCTATTCTGCAACCTGCTTTTTTCTCTGCTTAATAGTATGTCATGAATATTTCAGCAAACTAAGCATACTTCTTTGATACATATAATACCAAAGCATGGATGTAATATAATTTGTTAAAAAATATTAGTCTCATAGGCTATAAATACTCTCGTTAATAGTGCTATCCTGTAGGAAAGTTTTAAAACATTTTTCCTAATGTTGAGCCGCAAACTTTCCCCTGGAGTTTATTCCTGCCTCTAGATCTACCTGGAGACACCAAAATTTCTTAGGAGTTCTTTTCATTTATCAGGGTACCATCAATGAAAAGTTATGCAACTGTGTGTGGTTTTTAAAAAAAAATTGTGGGAAAATACACACAAACATAAAATTTAACATCTTAACCATTTTTAAGGACACAGCTCAGTGGCATTAAGTCCATTTGACTTGTGTGCAACCATCATCACCGTCCGTCTGTAGAATGCAACTGTTTTCTTATGTTGCTATATATTAGAAATTACAGTTACCTTTATCAAATTTTAAGCACTCTAAAAATTCAAAGAAAGGCGATAATCTCTAACTGGAGTATAAAGGCAGGGAATGTTTTTGAAATCTAGTAGAGTCTCACGGAGAAATGGTAGCATCTGATGCTCTGACAGTGTGGTAGGAACTGCACTAGGCACATTCACAGGTGATTTCAAAGGAATGACCATTCCTAGATACTCAACTGCTAGCGAAGAGGGAGACGCAGGAGGCAAGCCAATAATTATTAGGAAGCTACTGCAATAGTCGAGCAAGTGGTAATGAGAACCTGAGCAAAAAACTAGGGTGTGGAATAGACAGGAAAGCTGGGTGCATGTTTATATTTGTAAGATGAGTACAGATGGGAGAAACATCGCAGAGACAGACAACATAGAGTCTGATAAGTGAACTAGACCTAGAGGAGAACAGACAGTGAAAGAGAACTCTTGAATTTTCAAAAGTGGTCAGCTAAGGAAACACTAGAGCCATACGGAAAACAGCAAAGTTGGGAGGAAAGGGGAGTGGGGAGAATGAGGAAGAAGCAAATTTTGGTTTAACTGGGCAAAAGAAACCAGTGGGATAACCAGATACAGGTAAGGAGCAGGCAGCTGAAAATGACACTGAAAATGACATAATGTATAGACAAACACTGAAGTCATACTCAGGAGTAAACTGAACAGAGATGCCATGAAATATATAAATATTAAGTGACACCATACCTCCTTTATTTAACCTCCCCCAATAACTAAATACTTACCATTTGCCACACTTGCATGATATTGTCTTCTGACACAGAACAGATCACCCAAGGCTCATTGGGATTCCAGGAGAAATCAGATATCTTGGCAGTGTGACCACCATGAATAAACTGAAGGAGGGAGGAAAATAGATATGAAAAGCAGACAGAAGACATTAAATTACAGATGATTTCAATTGCTTGATGTTTGTAACCTACCAACAACTCAGGTGGCCCATCTTCTGCATCTTCTGGGGACTGTTCCTCTCCAATTTTACTAGAACAAAAAGGTATTTTTTTAATTTTATTTTTTTTAATTGTTCAAGTCGTTTTCTGCCTTTCCCCCCACCCAGTCCCCTAAGCCCTCCCTACCTCTCTCCTGTTTCTACCCCCCGTTGTTGTCCATGTGTCCTTTATAATTGTTCAGGTTTTAAAAAATTAACTAATTTTGTAAAGTATAAATCAAGAAAATAATTCCACAAAGAGTAACTAATACAACACTTACCTTAAATCCCAGACATTCAGTCTGCGGTCAGTACCACTGGAAGCCAAAATAGTCTCATTGTGAGGTGACCACTGAACCTACACAGAAGAATAAAGAAAGCAGAAAAGCTTTCAATTACAAAATTGAGTAAAACATACCTAAAATTATATTTAAACAATTTAAATTTTCGTCAATAAAAGGGCAGAAGTCAAAGTACTTTAGACAGTAAAGTTAAAACTGACGGATAAGCCCTGGCTAGCGTGGTTCAGTGGATTGAGTGCCAGTCTGCAAACCGAAAGGTCAATGTTCGATTCCCAGGGCACATGCCAGGGTCAAGGGCCAGGACCCTGGCTGGGGGCGTGTGAGAGGCAACTGACAGATGCATCTCTTATACACTGATGTTTCTCTCCTTCTCCTCTCTCTAAAAGTAACCTAGGATATCAGCTTTTATTTGCTCTTACATTTTTGAAGACCTCATTGTATTTAATCTCACCTAATTCTGGCCTCTAGACAAATATAATCAAATTCTGACTTATGAATTCAGTATTATAGACAAGACTGATGAAAAATGACCTCTTACAACCATTTTTATTAAAGTTAGCTACTATACAGGCAACAACCTCCTAATTATTAAAACTGTTTGGTAAGAAAGTCCTAACTTCATGGTACAGATAAGAGGGCATTAACAAACAGTATTTACGGAAGAATCTGGATACCCTCCAGGCAACACCACCACTAAAAGCAAGGACAAAATGTTCCTTGGAGCAGGCTGAAGAGTAGAAAGTAAGGCTGAGACTAGATGTATAAGAGTATGGCTCACAGAGAGTGAGTCTGGGTGCCACAGTCACATACCAAAACTAACTCTGATCACCCTTAGGGTCTTAACACTTGACAAAACAATATTTTATTATAGTGATACTAAATGGGCCTTTCCTCACTATAAAATTTTAAGTTTTTTGACAGCAAAGAAGACTGTGTTTCTCATAGTATCCTTGTAATAATTTCTTGAATTGTGCCAGAGAACTTTACATGTTAAGAAAGGAGCTTAAGCCCTCACCAGTGTGGCTTGGTTGGCTGAAGTGTTGTACCATAATCTGAAATGTTGCAGGTTTAATTCCTGGTCAGGGCATAAGCCTAGGTTGTAGGTTTGGTCCCAGTCAGGGCATGTACAAGAGGCAACCGATGGATGTTTCTCTCCCCCTCACCTCCACCCTCCCCTTAAAAAGAAAAAAAGAAATTAAAAGGGAGCTTAATCCCTGGCATGGTAACTTAGTTGGTTAGAGCATTGTCCCAATACACCAAATTTATAGGTCCAATTCCTGGTCATGGCATACACAGGAATCCACCAATGAATGTACAAATAAATAGAGGAAAAAAAAAAAAAATCAGTCTTGCCCTGGCTGGTGTAGCTCAGTGGACTGAGTGCTGACCTGCAAATCAAAGTGTTGCTGGTTCAATCTCTAGTCAGGGCACATGCCTGGGTTGAGGGCCTGGTCCTCAGTGGGGGCCATGTGAGAGGCAACAACACATTGATGTATCTTCCTCTCTTTCCCACTCCCTTCCCCTCTCTCTAAAAATAAGTAATAAATAAAATCTTTAAAAAAATACCAGTCTCTCTCCTTTCCTTTCTCTCTACAATCAATAAGTTGAGGGAAGGAGGGAGGGAGGGAGGGAAAAAAGAGAGAGAAAGGGAAAGAAAGAAAGGGAGAAAGAGAGGCATAAGCAGATGAGGCAGAAAATATGGAGCCGGTACCTTAGGCTTGAACTACAAAATCAATACACATGGCAAGTTAGGAAAGAATGAAGGAATGAGAGTAAGGAAAGAGACAAGTGTCAGGAACAAAGCTGATAAATAACCAGTTTGAGGAAGTTGAGAAGTAGCAGAGGAAAAACCAACCACCTTCCTACAGAGATGAGCATAGGCACACAGAACATTTCTATTATACGTAGCAACGGGATAAAGCACGAGCATGCCCAGACACATATCAAAGTCTTCCTTTTAAAAAAATTATAGCCTTAGTTTTCTTACCTGGAATATTTCATCCTTATGTGATTCAAAGGAATGCAATTTAAGTTTCAGATTTCTCAGATCCCACAAGGCAACAGTCTATGTATAGAAAGCAAAGAAAGAGTAATCAATTTTTTTATGAGCAAAAAAAGAAAACCCATATCTAAAAGATCTCTGTGCATTAAAAGAAATCAGAGAAATTAACCCTGTTTCCTTTTGAAATAAATCAAACTAACCTTATCAGCTGATCCTGTGGCAAGAATGAACTCACTATAAGGATTGAAAGAAAGGCAGTTCACTTCAGCAGTGTGAGCATCAACTGAGTGGCTTGGTTTGGAAGTATTGTTTGAACGAGTATCCCAGCTTTAGCCAAAAAAAAAAAAAAAAAAAAGAAAAGAAAAGAAAAAAAAGGAAACACAGGAAAAACACTTGAATAGGTAACTAAATATAAAACTTAAATAATTTATGAAAAAAAACTAAATGTATTCTACTCACATCATAAGTTTCTGATCATCAGCAACTGACCCAAACAGAGACTCATGAAGCAGATGCCAGGAAACATCCTCCACTACCGCTGTATGCCCTGTAAAGATGGTCTTCGCATCCACAACTTTTCCTTCCTTCGGAACAGCACTGATGTCCCATAGGCAGATGGTCTTAAATGTAAAATGAACTATTATAAAAAAAGGAAGATTCTTTCACTTCCCCACATACCCCAGAAAAGAAACCAGCTGATAACTAGCCCAGATTTGCTTCAAAATGGGAAGGATACACACATGGTCATCTGAAGCACTAAGTAAGTGCCCACTGAGATTTGGGTTCCAAGAAAGCCCATAGCCTTCCTTCTGATGTCCACGGAGACGCAAATCAGGGTTGCACTCCCCACAAGGATCTGCAAAGTAACAGACACATCAAGACCATCCATTTCACTGCCTCTTTGGGTCCACAAAGCATAATGTAATTTTTATCAAGAAGTCTAAAGCTCTTAATAGTTATTAGCAGTACAGACCCACTATGACCAAATATATAATGCTTAAGCCGCACCATCATTCTGTTCTATGTAAAGGAGCATTTTTTGTCACCTAAAGAATGAAGAATATCCACACATATCAACATAAATCACAAGATGTTAAATTATACAAAGAATAACAAGCAACTAAAAGACTGAATGAAGGCAATGTAGTCCCACAGTGACTCATTTGTTTTTGAACTGAAGAGTGCAGGTACCTGGTTTAGAAGGATGTTTTGTATAGTCAAAAACAAGAACATCGCTGGATGGAGTCTTTGTTGCAATGATGCAGGGGTTCTGCGGCATATATCGTGCCCTGTTTACTTCTCCTTCATGGTTGATCTTGATTTCTATTTCAATTTTTCCACTAACAGAGCCAAAACCTCCAAATTCTGTAAATAAGAAATTAACTGCAAATAAGGACAGAGCAAGAGCTACTCTATATGTCATTCAAAACATTACACAGGCAAGGGAAACTGGCATAATATTAGAAGTAATCTACACATTTGTTAGCACCATAAAGTGCTTTTACATCCCTGGTTCACTTGACTACCATAACCCTACACAGTAGCAAAGAGTTATTATCTCCAAAAATTTCACATGGGAAAATAGAAATTCAGAGTACCTACAATTGTGCATGATGACATGACTATGGCAGAATCTAAACTGGATCCCTAGTTGTCTGATTCTTAGCCTAGTACTTTTCAGCTATGAAATGACTTTAGGTAGTTATATACCTAGTTAGAGTAGATTTCTATCTAAAACTAAGGAACATTATAGATTCCAGTTCAAAAGTAGGTTCTCAATAAGCAGTTTTCAAACCTCATTTCAAGTACCAGAGTAGTGTGCTGAATAAACAAAACCTAAGTTACTATTTTCATTAAATACAATGTGCTAGGCACTAGAATCCCTCTTAAACTTGTTTGAAGCTCCAGTTTGGGATAACCTTTTGGGAATACCATCACACCGAATCTTCTCCCTACACTGTTTCTTTCAGTTTGGTGAGGAAAAACAGAGCCACAAGAGCTAGTTCCCTTTTCCTAACCCCCACTTATACCTGCCAACTATAGTCCTTGGTTGAAATAAACCAGGTATACAAGGACTAGACAAAAACATTTTTAAAATTCATATTTGACTGCTGTATGCCTTCAAGTTTTCTCAAGTACCATTATAAAATGTATAACACGATATAATTTGTGATTATGTAAATCTTGGCAAACAATATGTAAACAAAGGTAGTTAATGATTAGTCACAGAACTATACAAGGCCGCATGATAAGGTACTTAAGAGTCAGACCTTAGCCTAAATGACTCTGCCCCTTACTAGCTTGGTGTTTTGGGGAAGGTCTTCAATTTCCCTGAGCCCCAAATACTTTATCCATAAAGCAAGTTCTGGGGGTAGGTGAAAACACTATCACTAGCTTTGTTATATGTTACATTTTGAAGGACAAAAAAATCTTTTCGAAAAGCAGTGACATTAATGGTAATATAGTTAGCAGATTAGGTAACTTTCAGCTTCAAAATAACTCTTACAAGTTAAAAACTAAATGTTTCAAAGAGGTTAAAAATCTAAAAGTTCTAAATAGGCTCTAAAGAGAAAAGCTCACATTAAATGATTTTCCCCCCAAGAACTCTAGATCTACAATATTCAAAAAGGCATACTATGATCCATAACTTTTAGTCCAAATACAGGGAGATAGGCATACAACCACAGACGTTTATGACAAAAAAAGTGTAATGGCCAGAAAAGAGACGCCAACAAGGGAAGAGCAATCGCTGGCATGGAGCCCACAGAGCAATAAGCAATCTTCACAAAGTATGGGTTATTTCAGTATTGAGATATACTCAACAGAAGGCCTAATTGTAAAGTACATCAATAAGAAATCAGCACAGAAGATTTATAATTGAGGTTTTACAAAGAGAAGAACTTATCTATTAAAAAATACTCAGAAGTTCCTCAAGTTGAAGCTGATATGTCAAAGGTCAAATATGAAGCAGGAAAGACAGACTGTGTTACTAATGTAGTCATGTGTCACTTAATGACTGTGAAATGTTCCAAGAAATGTGTTAGGTAATTTCATCACTGTGTGCACTCACACAAACCTTGAAGATCTAGCCCACTACACACTCAGGCTGGCTATACAGTATAGCCTACTGCTCCCAGGCTACAAACCTGCAGAGCATGTCACTGTACTGAACACTGCAGGCAACTGGAACACAATGGTAAGTATGTATGCATTTGAACACAGAAAAGGTACAGTAAAAAATATGGTTTAATGGCTAAAAAACTGTACACCTGTACGAGGCATTTATCATAAATGGAACTTGTAGGAATGGAAGTTGCTCTTGATCAGTGAGTGGCCGAGTGAATGTAAAGGCCCAGGACATTACTGTAACTACACACTTTGTCAACACCACTGTCCCACGAGATCTCCCCCTGCTTTCCTCTGACTGGGCCAGAAATAGAACACTGAAGTTGTCAATGCTGCTTCACGGACAGGGATGTGGTTTGGACTGAAAATACAGAGGAAAGCCCTGGCTGGTGTGGCTCAGTGGATTGGGCTGGCCTTCGGACCAAAGGGTTGCTAGTCAGTCAGGGCACATGCCTGAGCTACAGGCCAGGACCTCAGTTGAGGGTGTGAGTTTCTCTCATGCACTGATGTTTCTCTCCCTCTCCCCCACCTCTATAAATAAATAAATAAACACACACAACACAACACAATACAGAGGGAAAACTGGCTAGGTAAAGTCTAAATGACCATTAATAGTGACTGTCAGGCCCTGGCTGGGTAGCTCAGTTGGTTGGAGCATCATCCCATAAACCAAAAGGCTGTGGGTCCAATTCCCAGTCAGGGCACATACCTAGTCCGTGGGTTCCATCAATATCTGTCTGTCTCTCTAGTATCAATAAACATATCCTTGGATAAGGATTAAAAAAAAAAAAAAAAAAAAAGTTTCTGAAGGGAGTGAAAGGTGGCCTGAGGATCAGCAGGAGTAAAAAATCAAGATGGAGAGATAAACATGGGATTGTCATGGCAGTGTTTTTGATACCTCATGCTGGAGCAGGGTTCAGATGAAAGAACTTTGTGGTATTTATTAAAAAGAGTATTTAATATGGAGAGAGTATAGAACTATGGACCCAGTATGTGGACTTTGGAAATTTGTTTTTGGTTTCATGAAACCTACCTGGCACAAAGGGCTCTCTCTGGCATTGAATTGATTAAAGACATAAAACTTTTCTATGCTTAACATCATTACAACCTGAAAATACTTCCAAAGTACAGGGACAGAATGGCTCCATACTACCACAGGAAGCTTTTACTGAAGTGGCAGTGGCACTTAATATTTGTTAAGGTACATCCTGTGGATCCGGGTCTTTGTACAGGATCTTAGGTCCTCAACAAAGAATGTACGGCAATGTACTCAAAGGCCATTCGAACTGGAACTGGAAGGGCTGTAGTGTCCTCTGAACATACAGTGGTACCTCGGTACACATCGTTAATTCACCCCCAAATTCATGATGAGTACTGAAACTGATGAGTACCAAATGATGAAGCACCTTCTTTTGCAGGGTGGTGGTGTGACTTACACCAGTTCTAGCCAAGTATGCTGAGTGCTGAGACATTTTTTCTAGTCAAAAAAATGTGACGTGTTCTGAAGATGATGAGTACTGGAGTATGACTGTATATACTGCTGAGAGGACAGGATCCTCTGTGTTGAAACAGCTCAGTGGCTGACTGATTGGGATGTAATCTGTACACTCAGAATCAAGGTGTTGCGAGAGGGAATCCATTGCCAAGCCCCACAGATACTGTTCCTGTCATAGTGAAATAAAATTCCTCCTAAACCACACGTCCTTCCATTTCTTACAGGAAATTCAGCTCCACCATAATCTCAGGAAACCACTGTCATGTATGTACTTCGTCACTGACCAAAATGTCATTATGTGGCACATGATTGTACAGTAAATTGAATGACCATCAAGGTTTAACTGTATTCCCATTTTGTTTCTCTCTATATAAATAAACACTACTTTTAAAATTTGAGGTCTAAATAATACAGTAAAACTGTCAGCTTGACAAATTTTTTTAAACATTTTATTTATTTTTTTTAAAGATTTTTTTTATTATTTATTTATTTTTAGAGAGGGGAAGAGAGGGAGAAAGAGAGGGAGAGAAACATCAGTGTGTGGTTGCCTCTCACGTGGCCCCCACTAGGGGCCTGGCCTGCAACCCAGGCATGTGCCCTGACTGGGAATTGAACCTGCGACCCTTTGATTCGCAGCCCGAGCTCAATCCACTGAGCTACGCCAGCCAGGGCAGCTTGACAAATTTTTACGTAAGTCTTAATACACCAGGAGAACCACCACCCATCAAAAATAAAACATACAGCCCCTCCAGAAGGCACAGCCACTTTTTGAGCCCGTAACATTTTTTAAACAAGGGTAAATTCTAACATCTTGAATCAAATATTTAATTATTTTACCATGATTTAATAAAAGTTTATTATATATAATCAAGACAAAAGACTAAAGATATCTTTTTAAAATACACAAAGCCAATTCCCAAAGAAGTTGCTAAAAATAAACTTGTTGATATTTGAAGATCTTGGTAACATGAGCTGAGGTAAAATTTTACATCTAATCTATTTTCAGGGCTTAAACTATAACTCTAGCCAGGCTAAACCTAATATAAACACATAAATTCTTTCTAATGTCAAAACAGGCTCAAGGCAGTTTTTAGGTCTTTTGCTTTGAAAGTTCAATGATTTTTTTGAAGCTATCTGCCATCAATTACCTCAAATCAAATAGGGTCAAGGAGACGATAATCAATTACAGTAGTTCAATCTGAGAGTCCAGGACATTTTATCTGACCAAGGAGAGACATTAGGAAGATACCTATATAACAACCAACCAAGAAATAGGATATATATCTACTTCCACCACTGTTGAGACCATATGGAGAAAGGCCTCCATCCTTTAAGCATCAAGCGTATCTAGTGATCTGAAGATCTGGGGGGACGGCTGAATGGAGGAAAAAGGAGAGAAGAGGAAAAGAAAGGAGATAATACGTTGTGTAACCTTATGGCAAGTTATGAAACTGAGTACACTTCCTTGAGGATTAATTAAGGTGACCTACATAGTCATACAAATATACCATATATATTACTAATAGTTTTCATTGTTCCTTTATTATTAAGCACTAGTAAGAGGGATAAAGGTATCATTGGAACATAAAAGTGAATTGGTTTGATGCCACTCAAATAACTCAGCAGAAAAAGATTTTAGTATAATGTTAAAAGATACCATTTCAAAAACCAATGGAGAAAATGGATTAGTCAGCAAATAGCATTTAAAAAGTTGCTAACCACTTAGAAAAATGCTTAGATCCCTATTCCATATCTAAACCAGAAGATTAAAGTTTTAACGGTCAAAACATAAATGTACCAGAAAACTACAGCTAACTATTTACAAGTTTTGAAATGATAAGCCTTTTAAATACTTGAAGGAAATTGCAGGAAAGTTGGACAAGTAAAAACATATAGCTTCTAAGGGCTCATGGACATGGATAACATGTGGTAATTGCTGCAGAGAGCGGGGTGTAAGGGGACTAAATGGTAGTGAAAAAATACAATAGGAATTAAATAAAAAAGTAAAAAAAAAAAACTAACTTCTAAATAAGATTTCAGATTATAAAGTAACTTGGAAAAATTATCTGCAACCTATTTATTGGGGATAATCTACCTTATACATAAAGAGATAAGCCCCCCAAAAAATGAGCAAAGAACATAAACGAACAGGTCAAGATAGACAAGTATTTTAAAATAACTTCAATATCATGAATAGCTTAAAAAAACAAGTCAAATAAGATTGCAGCATTAAGGTTAATGTTGGTGAGAGCATGGAGTAACATAAACACTTCTGCTATCGGTGGGACTGTGAATCTTTTTAGAGAGCAATTTAGCATTGTCAATTATACTTGAAAATGTTCTTGCCCTATGATGAACATTACACTAAGGAAATTATTTTACAGCAAAACTATGCCAGTTGCACGTACTAGAATTGTTTTTGAAGCCAAAAGATTGGAAACCATTTAAATGTCCATAAATAAGAACAGTTAGCTATGACTTAGGATATAGCCATGAAAAGGAGGTAGGTTCCCATATGCTTACACAGAAATTTGTCCAAGATATCCGAGGGCAGAATAGAATATTCCACGCTGTATCCCCAGCACCAAGAAACATGTCTGGCATACAGTAAATATTTAACATATCTTTTGAATGAGTAATCTAATAAATGGGATAGATAAATCATTCAGAAAACTATCAATAGTGATTTACAGGGAATAGGTTTGTGAAGGTTCCCACATTGTTTTATATTTGCTTTGATATTTTAAAAAATATTTATTTATTTATTTTTAGAGAGAGGGGAAATGAGGGAAAAGGCGAGGGAAAGAAACATAGACATGAGAAACTTTAACGGACTGCTTCTCGAACACCCCCAGCCGGGGACTCAGTCTGCAACCCAGCCATGTGCTCTGACTGCGAACCAAATCAGCAGCTTTTCAGTCCACAGGTCAGTGCTCAATCCACTGAGCCACACCAGCCAGTACTGCTCTGGTATTTTAAAATAATTTATTACATTACCAGAGTATTTGTTTTGTGTGTAAATAACCAAAAATCCTATTTTAGAAAACTTATCCTCATTATTTTCATCTAATAAAAGGCTAAGTTCAGTGTTCCCCCCATTCTATCACTAATGCCTACCCAGAAAATAACTTCACAGTAATCAATTCCACAGTTGCACGCTTGGGTCAGTGACACAAAATGTTTGCTGACCTTTATCCTAAGAACTTATTTTGCAATCTCCATCACCCCAAGCCAAACATGGAATTATCAAAAGATCAGCTGCAGCCCCGGCCACATGGCTTAGTGGGTTGGAGCATCATCCTGTATGCCAAAGTGTTGTGGGTTCAATTTCTGGTCAGAGCACATATAAGAAGCGGCCAACTGATGTTCCTGTCTCTCCCTTCTCATCTCTCTAGATTTAGGGGACGTATCCTCAGGTGAGGTTTAGGGAAAAAGATGTCCCTCAGCTACCTGAGTTTCCCAAACACTGAGTCAAATAGGCTCAGGAATATACCTTAAAAATAAATAAAGATCAACTGCACGTTACAACCCTGGAAAATAACTGAAACCCAAAATAACTTAGATAAAAATGGATTCTGCTGATCAGGAAAAATCTAAGATGATAAACATTAAACATCCGTTGTTTTTTTTTTTTTTTTTTAAGAGCAAAAATCTCAAACAAGAGCTTATCTTCCACCTCTCAGTAATAATGAGTTCAAGGACAACAATAAAGAAAACTCACTCATTTTATCTCTTCTGTAAGGGAAAGTGTCTTTCATGAACAAGTAAACCCTTAGGTTATCTCCTAAGACAGCATGTAATCAAATGGCTCATTTAATTTTTATATATGTAGCAAGTGCCATGGTTGTCATTTCTACTACAAACCTGGAAAGGGGCAATTTAAGCCAGTGTTTCTCAATCTCTTATCCATTACTGCCCCTCTAAGACACTTTCCCAACACCCATGATGATTTTAATACCAGATACCGTGTATATTTATATATGATATGTTATATATATTACATACACACACGATATATATGCTTCATCTGTTCAAAGAGTAAGATTGTTTTCACACACACCTTCTTCCAAAAACCAATTTTCCTCCCTAGGAGTAGCATCTCCTATGTTAATACATGCATTAACAGCAATAATATATGGTGGATTTTTGCTTCTTTCAATTCTAAAAATCTTCCCAGCACAAATTTTAGAGGAAGGTTTACAGAAAAGGCGCTGAAACAAGTATGCGTTATGTACGTCTTCTAACATCTAATATATCTATTATAACCTCAGGCTTTCCAAAGCTTAAAATCTTGTTTCTATCTTGAGGCTTTTATCAACTGTATATCCTTTTTATAATTCAAAGATGAAAAATATAACCCATAGATTCCTTCTTTCACTTTTAAGATTCCTACCTCCTTTCTCACTGTCGTAGTGTGAAGCATCAAACTGAGCATCATCATTAGGGAGCTGCACACTGGCTATCACAAGATGGTTTTGTTCATCCGACGTGTGTGTCCCCAGGACAAGCCGATGAATGCTGAAATCTTTCCCTTCTGGTCTGTAAGAGCAACACTGGTCACTATTCAAATTAGTACTAAGACAGACTTCAACATCAGTGACATGCTTCTATGCAAAAGGCACAATACAACCAGGTATTGAAAGGAGAAAGTCATTTTCTCCTTTCAATGTAACTTTCATAGAGCCAAGTACAAGGAAGACTACAGAGCACTTATTTTTTTAAGCACAGTAAATCTTCACTTAACATCAACAGGTTCTGTGACTTTATGCAAAATGACATACAGTGAAACCAATCTCACCACAGGCTAACTGATACAAATAAAAGTTCCGAGGGTATCTCATCAGTTTTATAATGAACAAAATGTTGTTCAAGGACCTTCTGTATTTAACTGGGTCAAAAATTTACAGTTACTTTAGGGGAAAAGTCTAATGGAATAAAATGTGAATTAACTACTCATCCTTTACAACTGGTTGGATATAAAGAAAAAAACTGTTGGGCACATTGACACATTAGGTTAACCTCAATTAAAAAAAGGAAAGGAAATTAACATTAGGAAAACTAACTGTTGATGTATTTCCTAACTGCCTAGTCAATAAACACACTGCTCTAAACACTATGGAAGTGCAATGATTAAGACATGATCCCTGTCCTTAAAAAAACCAGGGAGGACAGGGGCAATTAGGCAGTCATGTACACAAATGAGTAAAACACAAGTCAATGTACACTACACAGAAGGTGCCCAATACAGGAGAAAAAGATTATTCTGTAACGAAGGAAGTGTTCATCAAACAGGAGATACCTAAGCAGGTCTCAAAATGAGATAAACCTGGCAGAGTAGAAATTGGCTCTACAAGACAAGTAGGTATTTTGGGAAAAGGGAACTGACTCTGGCAGGTGTGGCTCAGTTGGTTGGAGCACTGTCCCGTAACCAAAGGGCTGCAGATTTAGTCCCCAGGCGGGGCACATACAATCGATGTTTCTTTCACATCGATGTTTCTCTCCCTTCCTCTTTCTAAAAGCAATGAAAAAAGTGTCAAGTGAGAATTAAAAAAAAAGAAAGTGAGCAAAGGGGGAAGGTCAACAAAAGCACCAGAAACCATGTCAAGTACTGCACATACCTTGTCATTAAAATACGTAACACTGTAAAGATGTAGCAACCTGCCTTAGATAAGTAAAAGAACTACAGCAAGTCCAAATCTGACTTTGGGATGGGAAAACACAGTGGGAGAGAATGCTAAACAACAGATTAACCTCAAACTCTAAGAGAAAGTTCTGATGGGACCTCCAGGTAAAGAATACACTGTTTGGAACATGTCACACTTGAGAAGCCAATAGAATAACCAGAGAAGACATCATAAGCATCTTAATATTGAGAAGAGCCCCGAAGTTGGGTCTAAAATAACCAATCAGAATTCCTCTGCAGAGAGGTGATGGACATCTACTATCTTAAGTAGAAAAAGTAGCCCTGGCTGGTGTGGCTCAGTGGATTGAATGCTGGCCTGTGACCTGAAAGTCACAGGTTCGATTCCCAGCCAGGACACATGCCTGGGTTGCCAGCCAGTCCCCAGTTGGGGGACATATAAGAGGCAACTACACATTGATGTTTCCCTCTTTCTCCCTCCTTTCCCCTCTCTCTAAAAATAAAAAATAAAAATAATAGTAGAGTTAAAAAGAGAACTCTCAACACAAAAACTGACACTTGTATTTGGAAAGTTAAAAGAACCAGTCCTGGCTGGTGTGGCTCAGTGGATCAAGCACTGGCCTGCAAACCAAAAGGTTGCTGGTTTGATCCCCAGTTAAGGAACATACCTGGGTTGCAGGGTTGGATCCTCATTATCTTTCATATGTTGGTGTTTTTCTTCCTCTTACTCCCTCCCCCCTCTTTAAAAGTAAATAAATAATATCTTTAAAAAAAGAAAAGAAAGTTGAAGAACCAGAGGAAGGGAGGGAGGGAAGAATATTATAAACTACAATTATTTTTTTAAAGGATGTGAATTGAAAAATAAGAACACACACGCACAAAATTAAACACTTGGCATTAGAGATGCTTGGTTACAAATAATCCTCATTCTAAAAAAATTAACATTGTTATGAGTAGAATACAAAAAAGGGATTAAAAAAGGCAGGGTATTTGGATCAATATGAAGTATTAAGGGTTTATTTGCCTAGATCTGCTAAAGTAGAAAGCCATTAAAATACACAGATTTCAGCCTTGGGGAATTTAGCCTAATTCACTGCTTTCCAAACTTAGCTAATCACACTGTATGGGAAGCTTTCATGTTCCAGGATTTAGTAAGTATGGGGTAGCCAATATTTGGGACACACTAGTCCAATATAACTTAGCAGGTAACCAGCAAATCTATAATCACCAACTATGGTATTTCTCATCAATCAAGTACTCTACTGTAAGTTTAATGGTTTGAAGTGCCACTGAGATTCCTGACAGAAAAAAACTCCACTTCTACTGAACTCAACTTAAAAAAAGATTTTTAAACTGTACAAGAACAATTAAAATAAAAATTAAAAAACAAAAACAAATAAATAAATAAAAAGATTTTTATTTAGTTTTAGATAGGGGAAAGAGAGGGAGAGAAACATCAATGTATGGTTGCCTCTCTCACGCTGCCCCACCAGGGACCTGGCCTGCAACCCAGGCATGACCTAACTGGGAATCAAACCAGTGACACTTTGGTGCGCAGTCTGGCACTCAATCCACTGAGCCACACCAGCCAAAGCTGTTTCAGCAATTTTTAATTAAAAATATTTTTTTAATTTATTGAGAGGGAGGAAGGAAAGGGGAAGAGACAGGGAGACAGAAAGAGAGAGAAACATCCATTTGTTGTTCCACTTCTTTATGCACTCACTGGTTGATTCTTGTATGTGCCCTCACAGGGGGACTGAATCCACAGCCGGAGCATGTTGAACAACACTGGGCTACCCAGCTAGGTAAATAATTTATTTTTCAATTACAGTTGATATATATTATATTAGTTTCAACTAATTAGTTGTACACTAATTAGTGTACAACTAAGTTATTAAACTTTATATAACTTACGATCACCCCAATAAACTTAGTTACCCATTTGGTACTATAGTTATTACGACATTATTTACTGACTGTATTCCCTATGCTGTACTTCACATCCCCATGACTATTCTGTAACTACCAATTTGTACTTAATCCCTTCATCTTTTTTACCTATTCCCCCCAACTCCTCTCCCATCTGGCAACCATCAAAATGTTCTCTGTATCTATGAGTCTGTTTCTGTTCTACTTGTTTACCTTATTTTCTAGATTCCACATAAGTGAAATCATATGGTACCCGTCTGACTTATTTCACTCAGCACAAAACTCTCTAGGCCCATCCATGTTGTTCCATATGGCAAGAATTCGTTCTTTTTTATGGCTGATTCTGATGATCAGTTAAATGTGGAAACCTGTTAAAGAAGTTTCCAACTCTAAATTTCTAGGTATTATGGTTTTGTTTAGCTACCTTAAGACAGATTTCCCAATTTCTTTAATACCACTGCAAAGGTAGCAGTCTCATTTTTTTAAAATAAAGATTTTATTTCTTTTTAGAAAGAGGGAAACATCAATGCAAGAGAGACACTTCGATCGGTTGCCTCTCACATGCACCCCGACTCAAGACCGAACCCACAACCCAGGCATGTGCCCTGACTGGGAATCAAACCCATGACCTTTCAGTTTTCAGGACAACACCCAACCAACTGAGCCACACCAGTCAGGGGTCATTCTTAATAAAATTTTTATCAAATTTCTATTACTTGCTGCGCTGAAACACAGTCTTCTAAAGACCTAAGTTTGAAGAAATTTATTTTTTAGTACACAATTTTTAAATATTATTCTGAATACCAAAAGTTTTATAGTAGAAAACTCGCTAACAGGCAGACTGGTTTTGCTAAAACCTGAGCCTTTTCTCATACTCAGTTGAAGTACTTTTTCCTTCTCTCATCATTTTGTTTTCCACTCTCACAACATTAATTTTTCACTGTTACAGGTTACACACATAAGGCAAGGAAGGTATTTAAGTTTGTCTTAAGTGGCACCTAGACCCTCAATAAATGTAAGTGGAATTAAATAATATTTATCTCCTCTATTAGCCATAAGCTACCCATGAGTAAGAAATACACGGGATTAATCTCTCACTCTGCATAATTCCCTCATATGTAAATCATCCCACCTTCAGGTGTTAGTTCTAAGCATCCTAAGTCTCTCTCTAAAACTGCTCTGAGCGCATGCAACTCTAATTATTAGTTACACCTGCTTCAACTAGCCCGTGCTCCTTGCAGACAAGTACCATGTCACACTCATCTTTATAGTAACCAGCTGCAACCAAGGACTGTGAGATTAAAAGGACTGTTTTGAAAGCTGACAATTTCCCACTATTATTTAGTACACTACAGTTACAATATGACCATTCAATGCAGTATCAGGAAAAAAGAATAGCATGTTCTCTCTTATCAGAAAAAATTACAAAGTAATTTTACTTTTTGCCCACTTTTTGGCCTAGAAAAAAAATGTCACCAATAGGTTTCGATTACGTGCCCCCTAAGGGTGACTGGAGAGAAAAATAGGTAAAATAGAAGTGATAAATCTACACCGAGGTCACACCAAAATAATGTTCAAGAGATTCGTATCACCTGGTTACATCTGGAAGCCACTGGGCAGTTAAGCTGGGCCACTCCAGAGCATGGGTCATCACCAAATCGTAAAGAAAAGGGGTGTTCTTTTTCCATATTTTGTACTCTTCGTTAATCACACGTTCCTCTACTGCGTCATCAAAGGCTGCTAAAATATTAAAAACAATTAAGTTAGAGAACACAAAAGAAATCGAGTCAACACTTCCAAAGCCACCCCCGTAGGGCTCCCGAGTCCTGATCCGGGACGGGTCTGTCTCAATCTCCCTACGCGGAGGCACCCACACGCCTCCGCCTTCGCGGGTCGTTACTACTCCCGGGTCACCTCCGCTAGACACGCCGCCAGCCGTGCGGGAGACGGCGCCGGGCCTCGGGAGCACGCTCTCTCACGCGGTTAAGTTTACGGGACCGGCGAAAAGGCCCGAGGACCGAGCCCCGGGGTGTTGCGAAGCGGTTCAGGGCGAACCGGGAGAGAAGTAGACCGACAGGGAATGTGAGGAAGGATCAAACACCCGCCGGGGCCCCCACCGCCACCTTCACCCCTCTGCGCCGGGCCTCCTCTCCAAAGGAACTGGCGCGCCGTTAGCCCGCCTTGCAGGGCGATTTCGCCTTCACGCCTTCAATGGTGCGGACAGCACTCAGCAGAACCGGGCCTGCTCTCACGGTTAGGCCGTGTGGAGGCCGCGGCGCAAGCCCGGTACGCCCCGTCCTCCTTGGGTGGGTTCGGCACCCTCACCTTCCTTGTCGGCCATCGCGGGCAGGCAAGCGGGGGGTATCCCGAGGTCTACCGTTGCGGGAGGGGCGGGGAGTCTACAGGCGCTCGCTCTCCGCGCGCGGCCTCTATTGTTTCCTGCTGCCCCTGCGTGAGGGTTGACTAGCGTACCTTCGCGCCAACACCGGCCAATCGGGGCACCCCGAACGGCGAAGTGGGCGGGCAGTCGGCGTCTACAGCCTATCAAGACGCTCGGAGTCGCTCCCCAGGAGCCGAGGCGCGCTCTCAGCTCCTGCCCCGACACGGCCCGGGGCGACTTCCTTCGACTGAGAGCGCGCGCGCGAGCATTTGGTGGGCGAGCGCCCGCCCGGGGTCACGTGAGCAGTGTAGCCCGCACTCTCCTGGGGGCAGCCATTTTCTTAAAGACTGTTAGGCTAACACCTTCAAAGTTCTCAGATGAATAATCTAGGTCTAGGATACAGTCTCGTGTAGTTACCGACAGGGGCAGGAAGAAAAGGCTTCTATCACTCAGACCTACAAGTGTCTAACTCAGGTATTATTTATTCCTAAATCCTCCAATTTGTTTCCTTAGTATTTAGAACCATTTGTGCAGCAAGCCCAGGAAACGGGGTATGGACTTTTTAAAGATGTTCTAGAAGCGCCAAAGACTAGAACGGAAGTCTTAAGGGATGAAGTACGCCTGAGACGTCCTGGTGCTTTAAGGGTGCATGCCAAGGGGCGGAGTCTAAATCGGAATTTGTAAATCAGGGCCGAAGTCCAACTGATGAAGGGCGGAAGTAGAGTGTCTATAGCTGCAATCATGATGGCGCAGGAAGAGGAGGATGTTAGAGACTACAATTTGACTGAGGAGCAGAAGGCGATCAAGGCCAAGTATCCTCCGGTTAATCGGAAGTACGAGTGTGAGTAGGTGGCTCACTTCTTTCATCTCCTCTCCTGGTTCGGAGCTTCCGGTCTCGTTTACCAGTTTCCCCAAAAAGGTGCTTCAGACATGATTCCATTTCGCCTGTGTTGTGATCTCATTTGTACTTTTTCGGGGAATGCTGAAAGACAAAGCCACCCGGTCTGTGAGAGTTCGGGAAACGTGGTCTCCCGCTTTTACAATCTCTTGATTTTTTTCTACATGTGCCTAATCGCATTTATTTTGTGGGAATTCTATTAGTGTGTTAATTCTGAAGATGACCTTATTTTCAAGCGTTTGAGTGATTGTCACCCCTTGGTATCTCCAGCAGTGGGATAGAGTGTGGCTAGGTTCTCCCTAACTCATGATTCTCTCACTTGGAAACAATTTTTAAAAGTTACTTTTCGTAGGTCCTATATGTAATTCAAAATTCAAAAAGCAAAGCAAATATGTATTGAAAAGTTTTCAGGGCTTATCCCAAGCAACCTAGTCTTCCTCACTAGAGTCAACCTGTTTACATGCTAAATATGTTCTGGCATTTACTTTATTCATCCAGTATTCATTTGAGGCACATTTATAGTATTTTCACTATTTGGCTGTTCGACACAATGCAGCTGGGAACATGCTTGTACATCCATTGTTTTGCACATGTGCAAGATTATCTGTAGGTTTCAGTTATAAAAGGTACATTGCTCTGTCAAACATGTGCATTTTTAACTTCAAAATTACTGCCAAATTGTTCTCCATTGTGGTTCTCCCAGTTTGTCCACTCAGCATGGCATGAGTGTACCTCTTGCCTCACAATTACAACATTCACCAAAATGCAGTGAGTAAGAATGAGAGGAAAAGTAAAAAATACTTTAACTTTACTTATTGTGCAGAGAAAACCTGTTGCCTAATATTTTTTTATGTTATGCATCATGATTACATCTGTGGAGATGACTGTGCATTTACGTAAATTACTTTAATCTATTTACCCGTAATTGTATCTTTGCTTTCCAGGAATAAATCCCACTTGGTCATACTGGATTTTACTTGCCAACATTTTTGCAGAATCCTTGTATTGATGAGTAAATTTGAAGATTTACTTGGCTTTATTAGATGATTCATGCCTCAGGCAGCATCCCAACCAGCAAATAGAAGGAAGCTCTGAAAAGTTGTATAAAAAAGAAGGTTTTTATAGGTAGAAACTGGCTTGACAAGAAAATAATTAGCAAAAGACAACAAGTGATTATTTCAGGCAAGGGTGTCTTTTGGCGGGGGGGACGGCGGCAGGGTCTTGCCAGGCAGATTACCACACTAGATTGAACAAGAAATTTCAGACTGATTGGTGTCACATTCCTGGGTAGGGCTGCAATTAGTCTTGGTTTGATGTCCTGAAGCCAAGGGACTTACTTCACCCTGGGCCTGTTTTGTTTCTTTCTTTGTCTTTTTTTTTTTTTTTTTTTAATACTCTGAGGCCTGTTTTTCCTCTGTGACTCAGTTTGGTTGTCATCCCATTCATTCAACAATATTTTTGAGATCCAGTTGTGTATAAGGTGCTGAGCAGAAATCGGAAATGAAAGAATGAGCAAGCAAGTATAGATTACCCTTAGTTTTCTGGTACTTAAAGTGTTAAGTCTTGTTTCATTTGGAAATTCTTACCTGCACCCCTTAGTCTAGATTCTGTTATCTCTTATGTTCTCCTATCATGCTGTTACCAGTATCTCAAGGAGAAGAATTTCCTGAGATGAGGCTCTGTGGTATGATTTATTGATGATGTAAAATTAAGGGGATTGCCCTCCTGACTTCCCAATGTCCCGTCTCCATCCGTTTCTCCATGGAAGAAGAAGTCTAATCTTGTCCTCAGCAAAGCCAAAACAAAAGCCAGTTTCCAGAGTTTCTGCTCCATATTCAAGTCCAGTCCAGTCCGGCATCCGGCCAGCTTAGCGTGTATTTCCAGCTGCAGCCCACTGCTGGGCTGCAGTAGTCAGGCTCCCTCTTGGAGCCTGCATGTGGAGGCTGCACAGCCACATAGTTACCAAGAGAGGACATGTGAACCCATGGGACAAACATGGATTTCCAAATAAGACAGAGCTTTGTCCCTTTGGAGCTTGCAGGTGGCTGCTAAGTGGTCTCAGTCCCCATCCAGGTAGCTTAGCTTGTTCCATGCTGATCCAGTGGTGGAGTCCATGTGGCTGCCAGCCATGAGGCTGCTAAGGTCACAAGGCTATGGAGAGAGAATGCACTACGGATATGGGCAAGAGAGGAAGAAAGTTCTTTGTCCCCCTGGGGTTATAACCAGGAGCTTGGGTTTGGGATAGACCAGGTGCTTTCTCAAAGCGACCAACCAAGTTTTCATGGGCTTTGGATGGGTTTACACCCTCTAGTTAGACTGACAGGCCTCTGTGGTCCAGCACCTCCCCTTCCCCCCAACAACCCAGTATTGGAGGCAGGGGACTGGAGGACTGTTAATCCCCTCCTGTTTTAAAGGGAGAAAGGAATGGAGGGAGAAGATGGAGCTCAGTAGACACCAAGGAGTGAAAAATTTAAAAAGTTCGGGTTAGTGTAAACTCAGGCTGACAGTGTTTGCTAGCCGGCAGTTGCAAGGTTAGGATTTTGTCCTCCCACGGAGACAGAGTCCTTCCTGGTGATTACATTTCAAAGGGATGGCTCTGGAGTCCTTGAGAAAGACACTTCTGAGCTGTAAAAGATAAAATATTTACAGTGTAAGTCCTTTTTAGTCAGTGCTCTAAGATACAGAGGTCAAGGGCCTGTGGTTAGGTGCTGGCCAGAACAAACAGTAAATTCTTCTGGCTGTGTTGCAATTTCTCAGGCAGGCATTGTAATGGGGGGGGGGGTATGGGTAGGGGTGAGGACTGTAATCCTAGGAAGGTGGGTGGCTTTAGGCTGCTAGAAGTCGTGTTCAAGCTGTGCCACTCTCTTAGTGCAGAGGGGTTTGGATCGAGTTGTTAGGTGCTGAGAGTTCTGTAGTTTTCACTTCATGTTTTTGAGATTCATGTTAATATAGTATCAGTAGTTCACACTTCACTTTTTTTATTGCTGAGTAGTATCACATATTCCTCAGGGTTTTGTTTTTTGTTTTTTTTTTTAAGATTTTATTTATTTTTAGAGGGGAAGGGAGGGAGAAAGATAGGAAGAGAAACATCAATGTGTGAGAGATACATCAATTGGTTGCCTCTCATATGCCCCATACTTGGGATCTGGCCCACAGCCTAGGCATGTGCCCTGACTGGGAATCAAACCAGTGACCTTTTGTTTCGCAGGCCGGGACTCAATCCCCTGAGCCACGTTTAGCCAGGGCATCCTCAGTTTGTTTTATCTGTTCTCTCAACAGACATTGGGTTTTAATCCTGAGGAATAAAATTGCTGTGAATATTGTTATATGTCTTTTTGTGGATACATGCTTTCATTTCTCCAGGGTTAATACTAGTCATTTTCTTATAACTAGTTTGTCATCTCCGCTGGTCATGAGCCCCTTTGTACCTGAAATGTTTGAAGTCCTCAGTAATATATCTGAGTAAATTAGCGATGAGTCTGAACCTCGAGTGCCACCAGATGATGATGTGTTATGGTGGAAAGTGCATTCAGTTGGGAGTCAGAAAAATCTCAGTTCCAGTCCTAACTCTACCTCTAATCCACAATGTAGTCCTGAACAAGTCACACAGTCTCTGGGTTTCAGGCTGCTTCTTGTAAGTGAAAGAATTATGTTAAACAATCTCTAAGACTTACTTCCCTCCTGAATATTCTGTGATTCTGAGTGGGAAGAATTGATGAAAGCGATACCACAAGTGAAGAGGAGACTGAAATGCTGATATAAGAGATCCAGTGGGAGCTTGCTATAGTAGCAGTTGTCACTTCCTGGTATTCCTGAGAGACTATCAGGAAAAAGTTCATAATACATATTGTAGAGTTTACTTTCTAAAACTATTTTATCAACCAACTAGATCATCGAAGAGTTCTTCAAATGCTCGAAGTCAACAGATAAAAAAACCTGGCTCTTATTTAAAAAAAAACCCAAAACTATTTTATCTAGGATTTGACTAACTGCATGAAAAGGTGAAGCAGGGAAATCTGAAATGTCATATCTTTGATGGTGATATAGTGTCTAGAATTTTGATCATTCATACAGTAGATACTTGTTTTGTGAGGAAAAGTAACTAATGTCACGAAATGACATTTTTTTAAAATTGAGAAATTATGATGTATTAGACACGATTTAGGTCTCCTAGAAGACCAGCGCCCCACTGCCTTCCAGAAGTTGTCATTCTTTTAAATGTAAATTTGGGGATTAAAAAATAACCTTTTAGCCCTGGCTGGCGTGGCTCAGTGGATTGAGCGCAGGCCTGTGAACCAGGGGGTCCTGTTTCAATGCCCAGTCCAGGGCACGTGCCTGGGTTGTGGGCTGGGTCCCCAGTGCAGGGTGTGCGGCAGGCAGCCACACATCGGTGTTTCCCTCCCTTTCTCCCTCCCTTCTCCATTCTCTAAAAATAAGTAAATAAAATCTTCAAAAAAAAACTTTAACATTAATATGCTAATATTATATCACTATTAGTTGCTTAGCCATTTAATTCATATGAACAGAATAACAACTAAATTTCTAGAAGAAATTTTAAAAATTAAAAATAACCCTTAATAAAGCAGCTAACTTTTGTGTAAATGGATGGCAGAAGGTGTGATCTACCCACATTTTCTCTCTCCAAGGTCGGTGTCAGCAATGAACCAGAGTTCTTTTCTTGGGATTAGCAAGTCCAGTCTAGTTACTCATAGTGTTTTCCATTCTCTCCCTCAGATTTGGATCATACAGCGGATGTCCAGTGAGTATAGCTGGAATTGATGCCTTTGAAACCATGTGCTTAAATAAGAAGGCTGATGTTTTAATCTTGATGTCCCTAGTTTTAATTTTTCTCTTATGCATGTTCCTTTAGAACATGAAAATGATGGCATAAAAGCACCCAGTTTCGGTGCCATTAAACTGATTGAAGGCCTTTGGTTTTGTATTTATCATACTGATTTTATTTTGACTTTGCAGTCAGGTTTCCTCTCTTGCAATGGGTTATATTACACAGGGCATGAATGTATTTCTTCAGGTTACACGCATGGGGAGATACTCTGGAGGAAGCATTCGAGCAATGTGCAATGGCCATGTTTGGTTACATGACAGACACGGGGACTGTGGAGCCCCTCCAAACAGTGGAAGTGGAAACACAAGGTAACCAGTTTATTTGTAGGGAAGAAATCGTTATACAAGTGTGCAGTATTCTACATAATTGCAGAATATTTTCACACTAAGAACAGCAAAACTGATTATGAGCCTGTTCTCCCTCTTGCAACTTGCCTAAGAAATTCATTGCACTTTTAAATTCAAACAAGTTTTTAGAGACGAGAATTATTAAACATCATACTATTATGGTTCTTTTCGATTCTGTGTAGGAGATGACTTGCAGTCTCTTCTGTTTCACTTTTTGGATGAGTGGCTTTATAAGTTCAGTGCTGATGAATTCTTCATACCCCGGGTAAGCAAGGATTTTTTTTTTTTTTTTTTTTTACTGAGCATATGGGTTCTTAGTTCATATCTTAAAATAGCACAAGTGATTTAAAGTAGAACATGTGACATAAAACCAAGCCATACAGATATGTAACAATGATATTGATTTGTAGAGATTATGACCATAGGTTCTCCGTGGTTAACCCGAGTCTGCCCATGTATATGCCGTTTGTATTTCGATCTCTTAGTGTATGCTTGTCACCAATCAGGATTGTGCAACAAGAATGCACTTACTGCCTTTATTGACACTTTTTATGTCTCCCAAGTTTGAACTATATTTCTGTCCATTTATGTGTTCCTTTTGTCCCATTTGAAATTTAGCAGCTCTGCCATGTTAGCCTACGTCAAAAAATTGGTCCTTTTAGCTTTCTTTAATGTGAAAAAGAGAAAGCCAAAAGGAGATTGCGCGTTGCCATCAACCTCTGGAAGGGAATACCTCTCCACCATCACTGTTCTCAAGCACACATGGCTCCTCCTTGCTTCCCTAATTCCTCATTCTCTCCCTGACCAGCTCCCTGCACACACCCTCCCAGCTGGGTCATTTGTTTTACAGAGTTCAAGTGCCTGCAGTATTACATAAAAATGGGCTAAGAGTTCTGTCCATTATATCTCAATAAAGTTGAAAAACATAGGCTGAAAGTGTTTGAAATTTTATGTCATCCTCTGTTTTACAGAAAAATTCTTTTGACTTGTTTTTAGATTGTACATTTTCAAGAATACCTCCCTTGAATATATAAGAATAAAACATTATTTCCTTGAAGTATATTTAATTTATTGTTCTATTTTAGTTAACATTTTAATTTTCTTTGCATAATGGAAGTTGTATGCTGTTACCTAGAAAAGGTGATAACCTAGACGTGTGTGTAGTAGATGGTCTGTAATGAACATTTCTCTTTAATTAAAATTTTTTTTCTTTAGGAAGTAAAAGTACTTAGTATTGATCAAAGAAATTTCAAAATACGGTCAATTGGGTGAGTTTTGAAAATTTTTAATTAGCAAGTCATGAAAGATGTTAAGTTACATTGGTTACTGAACTTAGCAGACAGAAAGTCAGAAGACCAGCTGCATCTCAGTAGGTAGTCAACTGGTTAAGTAGGTTAAGGTTTCTTAGACACTTAGAAGGGAGAGCTCACCTCAGTTTTGGAGGACAAGAAACTTGTCAAATCAGACTTGATTTGAGTTGTCAAAGCTAACTGCCAATTTATCGATTTTTATCACAAAAAATATATAACTGCTAGTTCACCATGATATATGCATAAAGCCTAGCTTGGTGATGGGAAACACTGATCTGTCATTTTTCATAGATCCTTACACCTGGACTCCATTCAGACCAGTTTCTTCTATTAAATTATTCTTTTCTTATTTTTCTTATTTTTATATCTCCGCAAAAAAACATAGCACTATTAAGTGTCTATTACGTCCTATAGAGAACTTCGATCTTAGGTCACAGCGTTAAGAGCTCCTGGTTTTGGTCACATAAGCTCTCTTTGAAATGACCTAGTCAATTATTCTTTTCTTCTAGAGTTTGCTAACACTTGATTAGGTCACTTTGATTGTGCTTGGTGTTTCCCAGTTGTCTTTAGTCACTCGATATCTCTTATGTTATTTTTATATAAAGCCTATCTTTTCCATTTTGTGTTGAATTTTATTTTGTTTCTTTTTGTAAAGTGAGGTCTTTTATTCGCACCACTTTTTGGGGAGCTGTGAAGAAATAGGCTTGTCCAGAGTACTTAGCTAACAAATGGTTGAACAAAGTTTTAAAATTTTCCGCTTTCTACTACTACTACTGCTTCTACTGCTGTGATCTTCAGCCACATTAGTGTAGAAGGGAGAGAGGACACTTAGTTCTAGCCACGTCCTAAGAGAGTGAGTGCCTCTGTAGGGTCTTCCATATACAGACGTGGACATTTTTTAAAAAGTCATAAAATGCAAACCCAGTTCAGACCGTAGTATACAATCTATTATTTTGCCTTATTTTGCTTTCTCCGGTGGGACATGGTATTTTATTAATTCTGTATCCTTGAGAACAGTGAACATTTGGGACATGCTACCCTATTATGAAATAATATTCATTCAAGAGTGTTTATTGAGAATCTGTCTATGCACACTATACTAAGGCACATTTTTAAAGATTATGTCTTTGTTTAAATGGCTCTTGCACATAAGTCCCTCAGTAGCTGTATCTGCTGGCAATTAAAATGAAATTTATAGCTCCTTACCCCTTCTATCTCTTGGCTCTTTGGTATCTTAACTACATTTGTAAGGCTTATTTTAAAATAGGTAAATAGAGGATTTGGAGGGTGGTGGAGGGTATGGGGGTATAAATGTATAAATGGTGACAGATAGAGACATGACTTGGAGTGGTGAACACACAATACAGTGTACAGATGATGTGTTGTAGAATTGTGTGCACCTGAAAGCCTGTGTAATTTTGTTAACGTGTGTCACCCAATAAACTTAATAAAAAGGAAAAAATTAAATAAAATCTGTAAAGAGAGAACAAATAATAAATCTTGGACATCTTAATTATGCTTTAATTTTCCTTCTCAAGGTGGGGAGAAGAATTCTCATTGTCCAAGCACCCTCAGGTATGTTTCTGGTCCAGTCATTAAAAACATTTTATACTTCCTTACCATAAAGTTTGGTGTATGTGACAGTAAACTTCAATGACTTCTAATAAATTGGTATAAAGTGGTTTTTCTCAACTGTCTTTAACCTCTTTGGACACATTTTGTTAAAACACTGTGATTTTATATACCTGCTTTGGTGGATTAAAAGTCAGCAATTGAGTTTGAGGGTCAGGTTTGTTACTGGTTATTGTGGGACTTAAAAGTAAGTCCCTTGCCTTTTGGAGCTTTGATTTCTCTCTCTGTGATGAAGGTTTTGGACTAGATGTTCTCTAAAGGACCTTCTACCTCCTGTCCCTCTCTGTATTTGCCAGCTCGTATGGCTTCACTCTATGTTAGTCAAATCTGTTGGAATAAGGGATAGACAGAATTTTCCTGTAAAGGGCCAGGTAATGTTTTAAGCTTTCGTGGGTAAAGTGATGGAAGAGCCACCCTTCACCTCTTGTGTTGTAACACAGCAGCCGCACAGATAATACGTGCATGAATAAATGCAATTGTGTTCCGGTAAAACTTTATGGGCATTGAAACTTGAATTTCATATCATTTTCGTATGTCATGAAATTTTTTTTTGGATTTTTTTTCCCCAACCATTTAGAAATGTAAAAACCATCCTTAGTTTGTGGGACTGTACAAAAACAGGTGGCAGGCTGGATTTGGCCTGTGATTTGTGGTTTCACGAACCCTATGTTCAGGTCAAGGAGATCTAAATTACTTGAAGGTGACTGGGAAATGCTGGTATCATTTCTTCAACCACTATATGATGAAATGAAGCCTGGTGCAGTATCTTCAAGAGAGAGAAGCATAGAATGAAGAGAAAGCAGTAGTGGGGAGCATATGAATTGAAAACATTTTTATAATGACACATGGAGTTTTTTGAACATGTTATAATTGAGAAGTTTATTAGACATCCAAAGGGATATGTCAGATAATAAGCACTTCTGTATAGAATGACTTGTTCGGGAGAGAGGGGTGTCTGGACATACAGATTTTAGGAGTCATCACTGAATAGATGATTGTTATGATGACTATTCATAGGACTAGATAAAGTTACCAAGGAGGCAGGCTAGCTCAGAGAGAGTAGGAGAGAGGACTGAACCCTGGGGTATTAAGTTTGGACCCAAAAAGGAAAAGAGGGAGAAGGAGGCCTAGCAAGGGGAGCAAGAGAAAGGGGCAGCCCTGGAAGCTAGATATCCAGTGCTCTTGAGGTTGCTCAAAGGTTGAGTAAGGTAAAGACAGAATTGACCTTGGATTTACTAATCAGTAGAATAATGTAAATATTTGGGGTAGGTCAAAGAAGGACTTAGAGTTGGGAAAGTAGAGGCAGTATATTGAGACAGTTCTTTTGATGACTCTGCAGAAAAAGGGAACATGTAATAGCTAGAGGGGTACGTGGCTAGTAAGGAAGTTTTGTGCTTTGCCTTGTATTAGCTGGAAGGTTTTGTAGCACCATTGTATACCAAGTGGAAATAATCTAGTATATGGGTATAATTGATCATGCTGAAGAGGGAGAGTGATTTTAGAGCAAAGACTTTAAGCTGTTAAGGGCTAGGGGTTGGGGGTCAGACAGGGTATTGAAGTGAAGTAAGCCTTCTCATAGGAGCAGGGACTGGCCATTGCAACGGGGAAAGGCTGGTGGGAGTGCAGATACAGTAGGGTGGTAGATTTGTTGGGGGGAACATGAGTCACTTCCTATTGATTGCTCTTGTTTTTTCTTAGCACAGCTGAGAGAGAGAGAGAATGAAAGAGGGAGGCTAGAGGTGAAGATGTGAAATTTCATTTGCCTCAGAGTGAGAAAGTGAATTTTGCGGTAAATGTACAATTGGATTACTGGTCAGTGCTGAGTACCCTTTTGAGAATTGTGGAAGACATTTAAGGTGATACCAGTCTGCATGGTGTGTGCTGCCACAGGCAGAAAGTTGAATTTGATTGAGGTGGTTGTTCCCCTGGGGTTTATGGCGGAGGGGAAAAAGCAGAGGCAGGTGCCATTCAGATCCGCCTGCAATCCTCGGATTTCTTTGGCGCCACAGAGTTAGCACATGCCAGCCCCCTATTCTCTGCATTTTGTGGTGAACAGAATTATTATAGAAGGAACTAAGAGAATATCAAATACTGTGTTTCTAAACTGGAGCAGGGCATTGTCATGTATGAGAAACATGTGGAGAGAGAACCTCCAAGGTACAGTGAATACTGGCGGCTGAAAAGAGAATAGACTGAGTTCCTAGGGCCCAGGTGAGACTGCAAGGAGGAAGTCTTCGGAAGGAACCCTAAGCAATTAGTAGGAAAGTTTGTGTTCTTTGATTCAGTATATTTGATAAATGGAAAAGCTGATGCCCAGAGAGGTCAGACGGCTTCCATACCCAGGTGGGAACAAAGCCAGGATTAGAGTTCCATCTCCTGACTCCAGTTCAGTGCTGTTTCTGCTGCGCACATGTTGTTTTTATTAGATCAATGTGTAATACTATATCAATTCGATAATTGTTTCACTGAGTTTTTAGTTTCTCAGAATAATACAATTTTGACTTTCTGCCAATTGTTCTAGAGTTAATGATTCTGATTTCAATGTCCTTTTTTTCCCTATTTGTCTTTTTCTCTTACCCCAACTGTAGGGAACCGAAGTCAAGGCAATAACGTATTCAGCAATGCAGGTCTATAATGAAGAGAAGCCAGAAGTTTTTGTGATCATTGACATTTAAGATACAAAAAACAAACAGACAAAGCGTCCTATGAAGAACTGTGTATTCTTTTCCTTTTGAGATGATACCATGATATAAATTCTACAGTATCTGATGATACCTGATGATATGCAGAACAGAAATTTTTGACTTAAAAGTGTAACTTTCACAAATGGAAAATCAAGGCATAGCCTTGGTTTATGTTAACCAAATATTCAAATGCTAAAGAATTCTGCAGGTGGCAAGTATGGTTCCTCATTTATTCCCTGCTATAGCAGTAGGTGCTCACATCCTTCCAGTGGAATGCCAGCACTCCAGCCTGGTCCCAAAATGGATCGTATTGACTCGTTCTTGTTTTCCCATAAGAAAAACTTAATAATGCCCTTACAAATGGGCCCTTCCTTCTAACATGTAATTTTATATTAAAGCCAGTATATTTATACAGTTAGAGAAGAACACCAGTGTGTGAGATAAACATCGATTGGTTGCCTCTCACACATCCCCAACGAGGGACCTGGCCCACAACCCAGGCATGTGCTCCGACTGGGAACCTAACCAGCAACCTTTGGGTTTGCAGGCTGGCGCTCAACCCACTGAGCCGCAGCAGCTGGGGTGGGAATTTTTTAAAATTTGTTTTTTTAAAAATTACCTAAGCTCTTTATTTCTAAGGAGACAGGAGTCAAGGAAAAGAACTTTAAAATGATCTGAACTTTTCAAAGTTGATGACTTTAAAAAAAATGAAACTGCTTTGGTTTGATTTGCAAAATTATTCTCTTCATCAATTGAGATTCTTTCTTGTCATACAAGAGTTTGCAAAGTTGCTATTTATTCACACAAACGTAAGAAGAGATTGCCACTGATAGTGCTAAATATTATAGTAGGCTGAACGTGACCGAAGAGGAAGAGATGGTGAGCTTTCTAAGTGTTCTCTCTGAGCACTGCATTATTTTTCCCTGGGTGTTTAACAGAGTGGGGCTAATGAAGGCCAGGCAAAAAGCCTGTAGCTCTTCAAATTAATAACTAGTAGGATTGATGGGGTAGTGCTTCTTAACCTTCTTGAATCTTAGGCACATTTTGCAAGTCTGGATTGTGGCTCTCCAAGCAGGAAAATGTCTGGAATCTCTGACTTTTGTTAGGATGAATTTCCAGTTGAGGTGGGGCTCTTTTTTTCATGGACCCCTTTGCACATCATAGACTACTTGGGGGGTTGACTGTGAAAATAAACAAGGGGATACTGTGAGGGCAGTGGGAGAGCCACAACTAGAGTAAGGCCTCTAGGGATGTCTTAAGCCAGGTAGTGTGTAAACCTGACTAGGAGAAAAAGCACAGCCATTTCTCTTACTAGCCATACTGTATAATGGAGTTCAATAAAACCAAGTCAGATGTTATGCAATGCAAATTGTTTCTTTTTATTTATGATAAATAAATAATTTGTCACAATTTTAAACATTAGTTTGTTAGTTTTAAAATACGCCAAGATGGTCCTGGCTGGTGTAGCTCTGTTGGAGTGATGTCCCACACATGGAAAGGTTGCAGGTTCAATTCCTGGCCAGGGCTCATACCTAGGTTGTGGGTTAAATCCCCAGATGGTGTGGTGTAGAAGACAACCAATTGATGTTCTCTCTCCCCCTTCCTCTCTCTTTACAAGCAATAAGAAATTCTCAGGTGAGGATTAAATAAGTAAATATGCCAAATGAAGATTCTGCATGGAAGAAAAATTAGTATGTTACCCTGAATATGTGAAGTTGGCTTTGTTTTTGCCCATCACATAACTTTTTAATATTTTATTAAAGTATAATTGGCATACAACTGTCCCCAGCTTTCCTAGGTTAAGAATCTTTTTCAACAATGAATTAGCTCAGTGGATTGAGCGCAGGCCTGCGAACAAAAGGATCGCGGTTCGATTCCCAGTCAGGGTACATGCCTAGGTTGCAGGCCAGTTCCCAGCATGGGACACACAAGAGGCAACCATACATTGATATTTCTCTCCCTCTCTCTCTCTCCTACCCTTCCCCTCTAAAGATAAATCAATAAAAAAATCTAAAAGAAAACAAAACAGTGAAAATTAAAAAATATATATTAAAAAAAAAACCAATGAATTAGGCACAAATTAGGGTTGTTTTTTATGTTTTAAAGGATTTTATTTATTACTTTTAGAGAGGGAAAGGGAGGGAGACAGGGAGAGAAACATCAACGTGTGGTTGCCTTTCATGTGGCCCCCACTGGGGACCCAGCCTGCAACCCTCGCATGTGCTGACTGGGAATCGAACCAGCAACCCTTTGGTTCGCGGCCTGTGCTCAATTCACTGAGCTATACCAGCCAGGGTTTTAAGAATCTTTTTTAAGTTTTTGTTCATTGTTTAGAATGGAAGAGAGGGAGAGACATCATGTGTGAGAGAAACATGGACCAGTTGCCTCTCACACTCCCAACAGGGAACCTGGCCCACAATCCAGGCATGTGCCCTGACCAGGAATTGAACCCTTAAGCTTTTGGTTTGCAGGCCAGCACTCGGCCCACTGAACCATATCAGTCAGGGTGGAGCTGTGGAATTTAAACACTGCTGGGCTGACATTTTTATTTTGGGGTATTGGTTAATAGCACAAATGAGCCAGATCACTGGGGTTCTCATCCTTGCTTCCCCACTTATTAATCTTCCCCTTTGGGCATGTTGTGTAACTTCCCTATAGGTCAGTTTCCTTATTTTAAGTGGTGATGTTAGTATTTGTAGGGTTGTTGAGAGGATTAAATGAATATATACACATAAAGCTCTTAGGACAGTGCCTGACACAGTAAATGAAGGCTATTGTTAATTGGAGCAAACATAAATGCTAACACCCCCCCTTACTTAATTTTAAAAAGCTCACGGTGCTTGGTTAGGGGGTGTGGCCATCCTAGAGGCAACCCCAGTGGTAGCCAGTATCATTCTGCTAGAGTCTCCATTTATCAGTAAGGGCAAACAAAGCCACTGGTCTCTGCTTCTCCCTCTCCTGCTTCTCTAGTCCAGGATTAATCAAGTTTTCTTTTCTGACATATCCGAGTTGAGCATCTATTTTCAAAAATGCTCATCCCATTATGCCAAACCAATTGTCCTTCCATTTGTGGTCCCTAGCTGATTCCCTTGATACACAACAATATTAAACATTCAAAGGCTGTATCACATTGAGAATAAAAGTGGACAAATTATTGGGCAACTTCGTTTCTGCCTTTCTCATTGTCCCAATGGCCAGAGCAGCCTACCCAAATGCACCAGCAAAGGTCATACCACATAACCTTTGATGTTTTTGCCCAGATTCTTTTTATAACAACTTTATTGAGGTATAATTCACATACTGTACAATTACCATTTAAAGTACAACTCCATGGTTTTTACCATATTCATACTTATGCAACCATCACCACAATCAATTTTCAAACATCTTTCCTCCTAAAAAGACCTGGCTGGTGTAGCTCAGTGGATTGAGTGTAGGCTGCGAATCAAAGGGTTGCTAGTTAATTCCCAGTCAGGACACCTGCCTGGGTTGCAGGCCAGGTTCCCAGTGCGGGCAATGTGAGAGGCAACCACACATTGATGTTTCTCTCCCTCTCTTTCTCCTTCCTTGCTCCTCTCAAATAAATAAATACATAAATTTAAAAAATGAAGAAACCCACTGTTAAGCAGTCATCTCTCCCATACCTCAAAGCCCCAGGCAACCACCAGTCTACTCTCTGTTTTTTACCCAGATTCTTACCAGCGGATCTTACCTGTTTTTCTATGTAACTGGGAACTCACCTCTTGGAAGCTGTTTGGACTTAACCCCACTTTCTCGATCCCTGATATACTGGGTCCTTTCTGTTCCAGTGAAATATTTAGCATTTAAATTCATGGATACATTGTTGCATCAAGTTTCTTAACATAGGTAGTAGTCCATCTCCCCTTTTAAGTAGCAAGCACTTTAAAAAGCAAAGGAACTCACTTCTGGTTACTTTATGTACCTTTTTTGAACCTTCCATCTTGTAGTCCATTTTCAGTGACATTTAATCCAGGTCTTCCAGGTTCCAAGGTGACATGCTCCTTAGGGAGAGGTCTCTAATGTCATGTTTTCATATCCACATTCCAGGTTTCTTGTTTTAATATCACTCAACCCTCCCACAATCGCACACTGGCATTTTCTTGAACTTCTCTTATACTTCCATTCCCTGCACTCAACTATTTGCTAGTTTCCCTTAGTTATTGATCAGGTCTCTTCCTTTCATTGTCTGTGAATTTTAGATGTCCTTTCCATTCTAAGGATTAGAATTAGCTCAAAATTGTACTTAACATCTCTCTAAAATTAAAAAGTTAAAATATATCAGCATCTTGGATTAAGGACCATTTGTGTTACTTACATTCATTTTTATGCAAAAACAAATACGATATTCTCCCTGCCCGAATTGTCTGAATTTAGGGAACTGGGTAGCTGGAAGAGGGTGCAAATGAAGATACTAAGATACTTGTTGAAGAAATAAATGGATGTGCTTCTGGCACTTGGTACTTTCTACTTCACATTCTTATTAGCTGTATGGAAGTCTCTCCACCTGGAATGTAAAGTTACTCCAGGACATCATTTAGTTTCTCTGCCTTGCATGTGATTTCCTGGTCATTATCAGTGCCTCAATTTAAAATATGTGGATGGGTGTGTGTGTGTGTGTGTGTGTACCTGAAAGATTGGAGCCAAAGCCTCTGCTTCCAATTTCCTTCTTGGGACTTCCTCTCTGATCTTGGCCAAGTCTTTTCACCACTCTAACCCTGTTTCTTCATTTGCCAAAATAGTACCAACTTCACGTGGCTCTCAGGATAAAACTTGGTCAGTATCTCTTAAAGAGTTATAACTCCCTCAAAAAGAAAGGACGAGAAGGAGGAAAGGAAGAAACGAGAAAAAGCAGGCAGTCTGTAAACTTGAAAACAGTCAGAATCTGGCCAACGGACTGATGCAGAGTGGGGTTCGTTCTCCGCACCCGAGCGCTGATTGGCAGTTGGGGCCCACCTCTCCGAGCTGCGAGGCCAGGGGCACGGTCCCTGCGGCTTGTGTAAGAGGGTTGGGAGTGCAGGCTATTTCAGGGATGCCTAGAGCATTGAAATGCTTTGTCCCGCAGATAACAATCATGTAACCAAGAGGGGCTCAAATAGACCAGCCCTCCCAGCAGCAGAATGACGGTTTTAGGTAGCTGTAGGTGTTCCACTGCGTGGGCTCGAATTCCCGCGAGGTACGGAGTCGCGGGTGGCTTTGGGGTCATTTCTTAATCCTGTTTCCTTGTTTTAAATGGGAAAGGCGCGAGTGCCTACTTGAGTCCTGGCGTCCAGTAGATCCCTGGCAAATGTAGGCTCTTTATAGGGCGCCCAACCCCCCCTGCCCCCACTACCCAGACTCCGGCGTTAGGGGTATCTGGTAGGTCCCGGGCTCCTCCGAGGGTCTAGCAGCCGGTGCAGTCTTCGGGACACCGGCCTGAGCGCGAATAAACGTCGTTGCAGGTTAGGGGCGAAAACCCGGCTTTCACTTTTAAACGTGCCCTGAAACATGGAGCGTCTAGGGCCAATGCTTACAGGCACCGTTTCCCACTGCTGTGTTCCTTGGGGATCTTTCCCTCCAAAGGGAAAAAGCTATAGATCAACTCACGCAACAAAAGGCACAATATTTTTATTTAACTTTAGCATTTAACTTTTTTTTAATTATACAATAATGTACCGCCTTCGTTATTGGATATGGTGTGTGTTGGGGCCGTGTGAGGAGACTGTCTGTACATACAATACTACTGAAGGGATATACTTGTGTTTGAATTACAGACATAACCTTAAACATGGCAATGAGAATGGTACTCTACTCAGAAGATGTTATTAAAAAAAAAAAAAAATTAGCCCTGGCTGGTGTGTGGCCTAGTGAGCCTGCGAACCAAAGGGTTGCTGGTTTGATTCCCAGTCAGGGCAACGTGCCGGGACTACAAGCTAGGCCCCTGGTGTGGGGCATGGGAGAGGCAACCACACACTGATGTTCCTCTCCCTCTCTCTTTCTCTCTCCCTTCCGCTGTCTAAAAAGAAATAGATAAAATATTTAAAAATTTTTTTAATGGCAATTCTTGAAGTAAAGCTTTTTGTTTCCAAATTTGTCCTAAATCTCCTTTAAAAAACACATCTTAGTTTTGAGTACTATTTCCGTAGTGTGATGTTTAGCTTAAATAAAAAAATAATTTAATTCAGCCCCGACTGGTGTGGCTCAGTAGGTTGGGTGTGGTCCTGTAAATGGAAAGGTCACCAGTTCCACTCCCAGCCAGGGCACATGCCTGGGTTGCCTGCCAGGTTCCTGGTTGGGAGTGTGTGAGAGGCAACCAATGGATGTTTTTCTCCCTCCCTTCCTGTCTAAAAATAAATAAAATCTTTAAAAATTTATTTAATTCAATTCACTGATGGAATTCTAACATGTAGCAATTAAGCATCATAATGCTTGGACAGTGTTCTGGTTCCTTTTTTAAAAGCAAAAACGTTAAAGCTCACAGAACATCAGGATATAATATTTCAGTCACATGTTCCTAATACAGTTTTTTATTAGTCTGAAGTACTATGTGAATTTCTGGAATGTAATACCCATAATCAAAATCCAAATACATCACAAAGTGAAAATGGGCTATTTTAAGACTACCTACTAGTTTTAGTGGTCATATTATTTGTCCCTAACAAGAATGTTAGTTAAGGAATATACATAGTATCTTGTAGTTTCATAAAATTTGTATTTTCTTGAATTGGGCATCTGTATTTTAAAATTTTTCCTTAATGACAGGACTGAGAACTAAAGGACTGGAAGGTCAAATGGTCAGAGTGCCCATCTCTAGTACCTATATGGGGAAGAAAGGGGGAACCCTGGAATAGGAGATGTACATGTAAAAAATGCTAGTAAGATTTGTTTTAAATACTTATGCCAGGCCCCATCTGCCAGAGAATCTAATTTGCGTAAGCATCTATATATACATATATTTTAAATATTTCATTTATTTATTTTTAGACAGAGAAGGGACGGAGAAAGAGATGGAGAGAAACATCAATGTGTGGATGCCTCTTGAAGGCCCCCCACTGGGGACCTGGCCTACAACCCAGGCATGTGCCCTGGCTGGGAATCGCACCGACGACCCTCTGGTTCACAGGTTGAACCTCAATCCACCAAACTCCACTAGCCAGGGCAGGCATCTATATTTTTTAAAAACTTCACAAATGATTCTAATGTGCAGCCAAGGTTGAGAACGACAGTTAACACAAAAATATTTTTCCATTCTTTTCCCTTATGAGCTGAATAAAAAAATGCTACTCTAGTCCTGACTGGTTTGGCTTAGTGGATTGAGCACTGGCCTGCACATCAATGAAAGTTGCTGGTTGGATTTTCAGTCAAGGCACATGTCTTGGTTGTGGGCCAGGTCCCCAGTAGGGGGCGTGTGAGAGGCAACCACACACTGATGTTTCTTTCTCCCTCCCTTCCCCTCTCTCTAAAAATAAATAAAATCTTTTTTTAAAAAAATTACTCTTTAATAAAGAGATTAAGTACTTGTGAATAATATCAACTAGTGATTAACAGATCTCCCCAGTGGGAAAATTAAGAAACTATATAGCCGTGGCTCATATGGCTCAGTTGGAACGCTGTTCCGCAAACTGAGAAGTTGCAGGTTTGATTCCTGGTCAGGGCACATACCTAGGTTGTACAAGAGACAACCAATGTTTGTTTGTCTTTTTCTCTCTCACCTTCCCCTCCTCTCTCTAAAAGCAATGAAAACAATGTCCTCGGGTGAGGCTTAAAAAAACCCCAACTATATAATGGATTTCTGTATCTAGAAATCTGAAAGAGCAAAGCAAAATGTAGTAAAATTTTAGATGTACTTTACAAGGTGTATTTAATGTAATAATGTTTTCAAATGATCTAGTCAATCCCAGAGGTAAAGTGGTAACTGGCATTAACCTGGTCACTGGTTTCCTTTCTAAAGGTGATAAAATATCCAATGACTTTTGCTAATGTGCAAAAACAAAATGGGATGAGGAAAAGTGTTTATCATGCTATGCAAGTAAGTGCATTTCAAAATATTTTGCCTTTAAAGTTAAGAGTCCCTTGGTTTCTTTTGTGTGTGGTTTATTGCTTATTATTAACACATTTGACTTTTTGTTAGTATTTATACAATTTATATAGGGAGAAGACTGATATGTTAGAAAATAAAGTGTATAGATCCTTTGTGGATTCCATTTAGTGTATTTGTGGCTCCATTAGTATGAATACATAGTTAGGAAACTCCTGTATCAAAATAAAATATTAGTTATACTTCACAAGATATACAGAAACTGTCTAAAGTATCATTTCTGTGATAATCTGACTTTTATCATTAAAACTCTTATAAATAAAGTCACATACTTTACATAACATTTATTCTGTATAGAATTTAATCACATACAATGATGTCAGCTTTAAAACAATTGACTCTTATTTGTATGAAGTCATCTTATAAAATAGAGTAATACACAACACACTTCAATGAATTACACTGATATTCCAGGACTCCAAAATTTGGATCATTCTAATTCTTACTTTTGCCTGTGTTTCACTGGGTTTTCTTAGGTAGGCTGCTTTACTGTTCTGTGCCTCAATTTCTTTACTTATGTAGAATAACTGTCCTATTTCCTAGATATGTAAAGAATAACAAAAATTATTATATACTTTGCGAATATAAAATGCAATATAAATGATAAATAGTAATACTGAATCGCTCATATAAAATAACATAAAACTTTCCATTTGTAATCTAAATTTTGGTCCTCTAGGATCTACTATATCACCCTTCCCAGTTAAACACATCTTCTTATGCTGTATTGTTTTTAGTGATTTTCCATTGTATTAACTTTAGGACCCCCCCAAATATATATATATACACAGACATACAATATGAATGGAAATTTCAATATATCTTAGCATGACTTGGCAAAATAAATTTAATGAATTTAGTTCTGAGCTCATAAATAACTGAAAAAAGAAACTTTTGTAATCCATTAAGCAGGAGAATGGCCACAAAAAAAACAGTACCTGTTTTGATTTCATCACTCAACAATACAACACTGAAAAATGTGTTCTTAAAGTCCTAAGATGTAACTACAGAAGGAACACTGAATAAGGATGATTTGCAGCTTTAAGAGAACCTGTGGTCATCAGCTTATAAATGCAGTGAGTCATACGAATAATAGGGAGACTAATGCTCAAAGAGAAATGAAAAAGTAACCTAGTTCCAAGGTTTTCAATGCTGTACTCCTGAGTTCTGCCAAGGTGCCCGGGGAAAGGCTCACAGGGAGCTTTAACCAGAGCAACTCTGATTTTAGAGTTTCTTCCTTAAATGTTGGGCTTCTCTATGAAACAATTCACTAGAAGAAACGGTTTTCTAGGGTAAAAAAAAAAAAATCTTTTAAACCACTGACTTAGTCTATTTTGCGTCCCCAGATACTAGGCATGACTGCAGTGATGCTTTTATTTTTGCAAAACTTCATCCCATCAACAAGACACTCTTAAAGACCATAGTTAGAAGGATGTTCGGAAGCCTATAAACAGCATTCCTGCAAGAGCAAACTGGTCTAATCAATTCCCATTATTTTCCAATTATTTTTCTTAAAAAACCCTTTGCATAAATAAGCTTATATTAACAGCTTATACACCTATGTAACATTTCCCCACATTTAAAAGCCAAAGAATTCAGTTTTCTCGGAAATCAATAACAAACAGTTTCATTCCAGAAAAGAGCTGGTCTGTATAAAGACTCAGAGACATAGGAGATGATAACTGGAGTATTACAACTTCAAACATGTCATGAATATTCTTCTTTTCTGATACTAAGATGATAGAACAGATGTGCTGTCTAGTTTGGGAAACCTGATGGCTGTTCTGTGGGGATTCCTTAATGCCTGTTATAAACAATTATGAGAGAGCATTATTTCTGTTAAGGCTCTACAAGTGCTGGTGGCACTGTGTTCAGTGGGCTTTGCTGACGTTCATGCTGCTGTATGGTAAAGTTTGCATGCAGAAGATCAGAGCATAAAAGAACATTTAGATCATAAAGTGCGTTAAGAGTATACACATGCAAGCACTACTTCATTTCTATGAATAAAGCTCAAATCAGTAGGTTTTCCTATTGGCTCCAACAACTAAAAGTCAGATTATAAATTTGAAAGATGTTCCCATCATCTGGTGAGACTAGAGAGTGACAGGACAACTGTCCCCTCCCTCACTAGGATACAACTTCATTGTTTAGACTCCTGATTCAGGACTGTCATGTCGGGAGAACAGTGAACTCAATGCACCCCATCTAGTCTGGAAGCAACTGGAAATTTACCATCAGAGGAGTCTTGAAAAAGTCTCAGAATCTCAGAACTAAGTACCATAATACAAAATGGTTATTCATCTACTTATAAAAATGTTTTTTTTTAAAGAAAGGAACCATTTTAGCCCACAAATTGGTATCAGGAATGATCACTAATTAAAGAATAAAAGAGAATAATAATATAAAAAGTATCATCTTGAGGTATGTCAGGCTGTATTTAAAAATACAGTATAATACATGGAGCCTCTATCTAAATTCAGTTATATCAAGCTTTATTGAGATAACCTGCAGAGACCTTTATGGAGGTCGGTTCTTTACTTCTGGTACACAGATTTTATCTTTAGAACTAAAATAATGCTTCTTCAAATGAACTAAGTTTGGAATGTTTCATTATTCACACAGGGTAAGAGTTTAAACTTAACTTTGCATCCTAGGAGAAAAGTTTACTCTGAAAAATTACATATACAAGATAAGCAAAAAAATGCTTAAAGCGTTTAAGAGAATAACTTGTTCAAATAGTTTTATATATAAAGTTTAAATATAAATAACGACATAAAAACATGTCAATAGATACCGTAGGGACATTACTTAGCACTACTTGAATAACTCTAGTTCAAGATATTATATGTTGTTGAACATGATTAACTTCTTCCTTTCTCACACTTTCTAATTCTGATAGGCTTCTTTTATAATTACTGCAGATCGGTAAAGTGCAACTTTAGTTCTTCACCATTTCAGGGGACATTATGAGGAGAAATAGTTGAAAGAGGACTGTTTAAAATCAAAACCTGTCCAGACACCAGTCCCACCACTTACACTTTCTGACCTTAATTTCCTCATTTGTAAATCAGAGACAGTAATATTATCTTCATAAATAATATGTATAAATAATATTCATAAATGTTAGGAATTGCTCTAAAGAACTGGTAAGAACCTCTAGTTGTCTTGTCTTGCGTTTTTTTCCCCTTTAGAGAGGAAAAGAACTGTATTGACACATGTTCACAAACTGCCTTGACTTTTAGGAAGTATTAGTTTCCTGCTTTATGAAAATGATAGGTTGTTGTGGCCCTTGGGTTAATAAATAGGATGACTTATCAGTTCAGTCAGGTTGGGTGTCTGACTCTTAAATGTGCTCTTACCTGGTTCCCTATGAAAATTCAAGGTGTGTTTTTGAAACACCTTGAAGTTATCTTACGTAAAGTTGGGCTGTGGTAAATTTATTTAAAATATTTTCTTTGAAAAAGGTTTGCTAAGTACAGCTTCCAATACTAAAAGAAGAAAGGTATCTCCTCTGTAATAAAAGAGGATTAATTGTCCATCTATCATGCCAGCTCAATCTAGGTCTTTCTTTCCAGTGCAGCAGTATATTTTAGGGCAACAAAGTTCAGAGTGGATACAATGGCCTGTTCAGAAAACATGCAAGTTTTAGCAGGTGATTACTTTTAAGTCAGTCTGACAATGTGTTAACCAGTCTCTGATCATGGAAGAGAGAGAGATACAGGTGGTCACTGTAAGTTGCAGAATGCCAGCTCTGTTGGTTCACATTACCGCTACCTAATGTTGGGCTTTATTTCCTTTTCTTCTTCTTCTTCACTATCATCAACCTGTTGTATGACCAGATCAGCAGACCCATCCTCTACAATCTCCACATACGATCTACTCTCGTCTTCACTCAAGTGCCATCTGGAATCCTTATCTCCATCTGATGGGGACATAAGATGCTGTTCAGCTTCCAAGTCAATGGGGAGGCTGTCTATGCCAACTTCAGCAAGGCACTCATTACAGAGTCTGTAGCGCCTGGTTCCTTCCTGTACCACTTGACCTGTCAGATCAGTCACATGGCGTTTGCATTTTCTGCAGATTAGTTTGCATGCCTGGTGAATCTGTGTAGAGATTTAAATAGTGATAAAAAAGGATTTTTAAAAAGCAGGACAATTTGATATTCTAGGTACCAGTTCATAAATTTAAGATGTTCAAAGCCAAGCATTAACATTAAATTACCACCTAGTTATTAGAAAAAGATACAGGTTTTGGTGATAAATTGATGTCACAGAAATATTATACACTAGTTTTTCTCTAAATAATGACTATAATATTTTGATGATTAATATTACATACTCAATAATTTCAAACATCCCTTAATCCAATAGTAGTTTGTTATCTGAGGTAACACAGGATACCTTTTCAGAATAATAATAATTGCAAACACTTATATATGCCATGTACTATTCTAGTGACTTTACATATCTTAATTCAGGGGGAAAAAAACCTCTCATTTCAAATGAATATTAATTTTTTTGTTATTTTGCTAGAGAAAGAAAAAATATTGCCATTGTCTAAAATGTAATTGTATAAAATATTTTTGGATAGATGATTACTTGCCACTATTATTAATGAAAGATTGATCTAGTAGAAAGAGAAATGGACTAGGAATTTTACGGCTTGGGTTCTAGTCCTGGCTTTGTCATTTACTAACATTGTTGTTTGCTAATCATGTATCTTGAAACAAGTAATTTAAAACATTGTAAACCTGCTTCCAGGGTGAGAGTCAAACTATTTAACAACTGGTAAGGTATAGGCACCACCCAAACCAAACAGAAGATTGACTAATCAGAATGGACATGTTGTAAACCACCTCTATGGTAGTTCTGCTGTCGATCAGCCTATATTATCTCTGTCTGCTTCTTCAGTACTAATGAGGACACAACTCAGGTTGTGAAGAACAAATGAGTTAACATGTGTGAAATGTTTGGGGAAAAAGCTGCACTTGATGAATAATTATATATTCTAGTTAGTAATAAGCAACTTGGCTCAATAGCTCTCAGAGCAGTAGATTATAGGGGTCTACTCTAAAAATTATTACAATTATATAATGCTGAATGAAGAAGAGTATGGAAGTAGGCCACAAAAAAAAAAAAAAAAAAAAAAGGAAAAGAAACTAATGCACTCCAGTAAAATATCTAAGAAAGTGTATGGGACAATCACTCAGCAGTTATTACCTTTTGCTTAACCACTGACCTATTAATCAGTAAAGATTGGAGGCATACAATTTGAGTGTGTCCTTATTTCTCCTGACCTAGTAATATTACAGTTATCATACGTGGCAATGTTTTTGTTACAAAGTTCTGACATGTTCATGTTCCTCCCCCATCCCAATACAATTATGAAGTCAAAGAAATCAAGTGAAACACTCACTGTAATGTTAAAATTGAAAATGTCATGAACACATGTAAAAATACATGTCTTCTAGCTCTGTTCACTGAAATAATCGAAAAAGAATGACAGCATAATGACATGAGTACCCTAGGTGTCCAAATATCGATTTCAGATTTTATTACCCACTAAAAGGAAACAGAGCTCCTTTGAGAAATGGCTGGTTCCAGTTTTGTGACAGGGAAAGTACAGGGTAAGCCTAGGGCTCTTTTGGAGTCAAAGATAAGGACACTAAAATTTTAATGAGTTGTGACGAAAGGACTCAACAGTCATCTTCAAAATGTCCCCACTGGACAAAACTGAAAATGTGAGCATCAGAAAGAACAATAATTGTTATGGATCCAAGCATAATGAACCAATAAAAATTCCTGAGATCATGTGCTATTTAAAAAAAAGCAAAGCCAGATAAAATCTCAAATCATTTAAGATTACTATGAAATCAACTTTACACTTTGAAAATTGTTAATTAAAGGGAAAGAACTAAAGATTTGCTATGCTTCTCCTATAGAAACCCCATTTCAAAGTAACCTAACAGCCTCACGTGACAAGGGAAAGCCTCACTTTGTAGAATTCCAGCTGGTAATGTATAAGGAAGCATAAAATTAGTAAATTAGTCCACCACTTCAAGTAAAATTAATAATTTCAATGAATGGTTGATGGGAAATGGACAGTGACTTGGAACCAACACCGCTCCACACGGATTTCTTTCTAATCACAAGGCCGCACCTTTAACTGGGCAATGGTGGGATCACACTGCCATCACCCTAATCCAGTGATGGATCTTACTAACACCAGTGATGGGTCCTCCAGATATTATGTGTCTCCTAATGTAACACAGTATGAAATAAACAATTTCAGTCTTGAGGTTGTAGTCAAAAGTACTTAACTTGAATCCATTGAGGCTTTAGATAAAACTATTTTACAGAAGATGCTCAGAGGGGGTGAGAGGAATGACATCATGTGGAAACAGGCAGAAAAATCCAGAGGCAGAATAGTGTGTAAAACAGATGGCTCAGTGTCTTTTGTAAGTCAGTGCTATGAAGGGGGAGGGGGAATATGACGACAGCTTCAAAACACACCGAAGGGAGCTAACAAAGAGATGGAGTACATGCTTCTGGGTCAGATTCTGGTATGGATGAGCAAGTGTAACAGGTGTTTGGAGAACTATGGAGAAATCTGAAATTGTACTGGGTGTTAGGCAAAATGTTATTGAGATGTAAAGGTAGAGACTGTTTACTAAAGAAAGCAAGTTACAAAATAGCATGTGCAGTATCTCGTGTTAGTAAAAAAATACCATAAATGCACATGATTAAGCATCAAGAATGGTAATATCTGGGTGGTAAAAATATGCTGTTTTTATTTTCTTATTTTTACTTCTATTTTCCTACTTCTTATAATAAATGTTTGCTCCTTTTGTAATAAGGTTGTTTTAATTTTAATTTTTTTAAGATTTTATTTATTTATTTTTAGAGAGAGAAGGGAAGGAGAGAGGGAGAGAAATAATCAATGTGTGGTTGCCTCTCATGTGCCCCATGCTGGGGACCTGGCCCACAACCCATGCATGTGCCCTGACTGGGAATCGAACCAGTGACCCTTTGGTTCGCAGCCCAATGCTCCATCCACTGAGCCACACCAGGCAGGGCTAACTTTTAATAATCTAGTTCAGTGATTATTGACCAGTGTGCCGTAAGAATTTTAAAACATGCAATACCTGACTATTTAGTTAGGGGCACCAATCTCTTTTCCCTTAGATTGTCAAATAAAAAAATGACAACAGCCAACACAACAACAGCTGTCTGGTGTGAATGAATCAAAATTTTACCTATTTTTTTGTCAGATAGGCAAAAAATAAAATGTCTTTTTTGGTGTGCTGCAGACTTTTGGTACTTAGTTTATGTTCTGACATGACATGAAGGAAGATGAAAATCAGTGATCTAGCTTCATGAGATTACTGAAGAAAGACATTTTGTCTGTTTTGCTCACTGCTGTATACCTAGCACTTAGAAAATTGTCTGGCACATAATAGGTACTCAATTATATTTGTTGAATAACTATAAAGCAATACATTAAGAAATTACCGTAAGGGCCCTGGCTGGTGTGGCTCAGTGGATTGAGTGTCGGCCTATGAACTGAAACATTGCTGGTTCGATTTCCGGTCAGGGCACATGCCAGGTCCCTCATAGGGGGCGTGCAAGAGGCAACCGATGTATCTCCTGCACGCTGATATTTTTCTCCCTCTTTTTCTCCCTCCCTTCCCCTCTTTCTAAAAATAGATAAATAAATTTTTTTTTTAAAAAAAGATACTATTCTCTTAAAAAAAAAAAAACTACCTTAAGGGACCCAGTGTCCTTTGAAATTAAAAAGATCTCTTATAAATGGAATTGAAATACAAGCAATAGAACAGATTTTGGAAAAAAATTTTGGTACAAGATGAACAGCAGAACAATGTTCCTATACCACTACGTTATTATTATTTTTTTAAGATTTTGTTTATTTTTAGAGAGAGGGGAAGGGAGAGAGAAAGAGAGGGAGAAAAACATCAATCAGTTGCCTCTTGTGCACCCCACACTGGGGACCCAGCCTGCAACCCAGGCATGTGCCCTGACTGGGAATCAAACTGGTGACACCTTGGTTCTCAAGCCGGAGCTCAATCCACTGAGACACACCAGCCAGGCATCACTATGTTATTAAACCATCAGAGCATTTGCCAGCAAACTGCCTGAGATTTTTCTGACTGCTGACCATCTAGTCCCTTACTGGGAGTAGTTCTATTGCCCACCTTGCTCCCTTTCTTGAGGAGACTATAAGGAAAATGGAGCAACACTAGAAAGAGGGTATAGTGTAGAGAGTGGTCACGCAGCAGAAACTAGAGATCTTACCAGGCGATTCAAGGATCACCATTAGATGTTGGGTATCTGAAGTAGTGATTCTGACCCAGACATTTAAAACATTTTTACAGTTTACATTGTCTTTATCTCCAAAAAGACCAGTATATATAAACCTATTCATTTTAAATGCACTGAAATAAGTACTCAAAAAAATATCTCCAGCTTCAAGGTCTCAAAGGAGAATAAATAAATATATAGAGAGAAAATTATGTATTATGTGCGGAGTAAAAACATTAAGTTGGAAAATTTTTAATATGGTAAAATTGTGTGAAAAGATTTCCATCATAAATTAGATTCTCCTAAAGCAGATCAATGCACATATCTCTTTAGGAGTAAAATGATGAAAAATCAAATACATACTGTTCGAAAATGACTACTTAGATGGTCTAGCCTGCTAAACCTTTTCCCACAAGCTTGACATGGATAGGGCCGTTCTCCTGTGTGACAGCGAAGGTGGCGCTTCAGGTCAGCTTTCCGCTTCACCACATGTGTGCAGTACGGGCACTTGAATCTCATCCTGGGCAGGTCATCTGTGAGGAGACAACTCGATTAAATCCCTGGGGAGTTCACAATAACAAGTCTAGTAACAAAAAGAATCCAGAAGGAGTTGGTGAGTCCAATCTTGAAAAGGAGAAAGGAGAAAAAATGTTATTGAGAGCTGATTGTCAGTGTAACCTAAGTACAGAACTATAACTTTAGTATTGATATTTGATATATTTACAGTCTGAGTAAATTTAGATGGTCACACTTACCTTTTTATTAAATGTCATAGAGTCAATACATATTAAATGTTAAAAGGTAGTACTGCATTTTGAAACTGTAGATACAGCCCTGGCTGGTGTGGCTCAGTGGATTGAGCACTGGCCTGTGAACCGAAGGGTCGCTGGTTCGATTCCCAGTCAGGGTGCCTGCCTGGGTTGTGGGCCAGGTCCCCAGTGGAAGGCGTGGGAGAGTCAACAACACATTGATGCTTCTCTCCCCTTCTTCCTCCCTTCCCCTCTAAAAATAAAATAAAATCTTAAAAAAAAAAAAGTCCGGGATCCTATCATTTAAAAAATAATAACAAATAAAACAAAACCATAGATACAATCCAAAAGTAAAATTATTTAATATTGAACCTTTTAGGTAACTTGTTTTATTTACATGTTTTTATTTCCCTTGCCTGTATTCTTGTTACACTTGTAATACTTTCAAAGGTGAAAAAATTTCAAGGATCTCTTGAAAGTATCTTCAAGGATCAATTGTTTTTTATTATGAAATTTAAAGCTCTTTTTTTAGATTTTTAAAAAATTTATTTTTAGAGAGAGGAGTGGTGAGAGAGAAAGAGAGAGAGAAACATCAATTGGTTGCCTCTCACACGCCCCCAACTGGGAACCTGGCCCACAATCCAGGCATGTGCCCTGACTGGGAATTGAACCCGCAACCTTTCAGGTAGCAGGCTAGTACTCAATCCACTGAGCCATACCAGACAGGGCTGTAAAGCTCTTAAAGTATAGCTGACATAAGGGATCTTTAATTTTTTATTTTAAAACTCACGTATTCAGCATGTTAGTTGTGACTGAAAGCAGACCTCATCAACTTAACTGCTGTTAATTCAGCTGTTCATTCTTGAAGTTAGGTTTAAATAACCTGGATTTATAAAAAGGCAGAGCCCAAGTGGAGAAAGGATGACTTTATTGCTGTTTTAAAGTGAAACAAAGATGTCCCATTTTTGCTGTTATCCACTTGCCTTAGTCAATGGTTAGAGCTCAGGAGGATTTTCTGTAAGCTCTACAATATGATAAAATTTCATATTTTTTCATGTTAGTATCCTACAAAAAAGTGATAAGTAAAAATCAATCAGGTTGCTTAAAAATGTTATCTATAAGCAAATTATTTTTTTTTGAAATTTATTATGACAAGAGAAATGTACTGACTAGCTAGTTGGTGATATTAAGGGCTTGTTAATTTTGTCTATATCCAATAATGGTACTGGAGTGTCTTTTTTATTCTGTATCGTAGGGGCACATTCCGAGATACTTACACATTAAAACATGTCTCACATTTGCTTAAAAATAATAAAGGGAGGGGTTATGGGTAGAGGTACAAATGAAACAAGATTGACCATGAGTTGGAAGTTGATGGGACTGGGTAACTGGGTGTATGGAGGTTAACGAAGCTATCTACCCTCTTTACTTTCGAAAGTTTTCTAAAGTTAAAATTTTTAAATATATAATCCCAATCTTATACTCTGCAAGAGTTTCATTTTATCCCAATTTTCCTTTAAATTCACATGTAACCTATTAAGCAGATGTGCTAACTGGTTAATTGGGAGGGTGGAAGCTTGGATGATATGAATTTCTAATCCCTGTTCTCTACTTCAGTCTTAAGGGATGAGGGGAGGCTTACTTTGAAACTACCAACTTACATAATTTCCCTGCATTTTACTACTATGATAATGATGAGATGTCCCAAGTTGTTGCACATGAATTACAGTATCAGTGCTATGGAATGTATGTTAAGTTTTTTTTTTTTAATGATGTGTTTACATCATAATAAATTCAGAGTTAGTCTAGTTTCTTTTGGATAAAGGGTCTGAGAACTTTCGCAAATATGCATGGTTGCTCTATTTAACTTTTAAGTGTAAAAATACTCTTCCCAAGTGAGTACTCAGAAAAAAAAGTAAACTATTTAAAGTGAAAACATGTATTTTAGGAATGAACCATTTAGAAAAGAGCTTTAAACATTTAATGGATCGACTACAGATACAAATTTGAAAATCATGGATTTTAACACTCAGAACTCCATTGTCTTGACTTGTCATTAAATTTCCCCAATATTACTTTAATTAAAAAAATTTAGCCTTGGCTGATGTGTCTCGAGTTGAGCGCTGGCCTATAAACCTAAAGGTCGCCAGATTCCCAGTCAGGGCACATGCCTGGGTTGCGGGCCTGGTCTCCAGTTACGGGAATGCAAGAGACAACCTGTAGATCTTTCTCTCACACATCAGTGTTTCTCTCCCTTGTTCTTCCTCCCTTCCACTTTCTCTAGAAATGAATAAATAAAATCTAAAAAAAAAAATCGATTTATGCCCTGACCAGTGTGGCTCAGTTGGTTGAATGTCGTTCTCAAAGCAAAAGTTCGCTGGTTCGATTCCTGATCAGGGCACAAACTGGAGCTGCGGTCCCTGGTTGGCTGGAGAGCTTGCGAGAGGCAACTGATCGGAGTTTCTCACGTCGCTGTTTCCTCCCTCTCCTCCCCTCTCTCTAAAAATAAATAAATAAATCTTTTAAAATTTTTAAAATTTATGTTTTATGAAAGAAATTTTATTAGAGAAGTGACTTTAAAAAAAACCACTTGGGCCCTGACCTGCATAGCTCACTTGGTCTTTGGAATTGAACCATTTAGAAAAGAGGTTTAAACATTTAGCAGTAATCTAATCACCCATGGATACAGGTTTGGAAAATGGTGGATTTTGACCCTCAGAACCAACTGATGTTTCTCTCATACATGGATGTTTCTCTCCCTCTCTTTCTCCCTCCCTTCCCCTCTCTCTAAAAATAAATCTTTAAAGAAAATCACTTGGTTCGACTACCCATAACACTTAAAAGTAAGGGCATGTTGGGATAGGCTTGATTTATATAAGGGTATTGGAATCTGAGAGAGGGGACAGATTCTCATTCTGGGTACCTGGAAAACTTCTGGATGTGACTTCAGAGCCTTGACCATACTGAAAGCCAACAGCAGAGTCCATTTCAGCATCAATTTGTGCTTGTTCTTCAGACTGGGAAACATGGCTGGAAGAATCAGATGTTCGTGCATCTCGCTTGCTGGGCTTACAATGAGCAATTTCAGAAGGCTGCGACAACCTCAAATGTTTGGACTTTTTAATGGAATCTCTCCTTTGTTCATGCTTGGCCAAGGTTTGCTGAGTATTCCTCTGGGAAACTGGAGGGTAATTATACTTATTCCAAGATTTTCCACTTACTACACCTGTTCCTTGATCTGGGCTTAGGCGAGAATGTGGAGAACCACTTTCTTCTTGCCAGCCACTGCTATAAAAAGAGGAACGTTCTATACCATTAGAATTGGCATCTTTATCAGAGAGACTGAAATAGCGATCTTTTTCTTTCTCACTAATGTCTAATGAAGATTTAATAAAGGTCTTACATACACTAATGACATCAGTCATCTGAAGGAAGCTAGCAGCTGACATCACTTCTATGACATTCTGACCAGTAAGAGAGAGTTTGCCGGAGTAGACGAAGTCCAGGATAACTGTAAAGGTGTCAGGGGAGAAAGCCTGAAATGTAGCTGTTGTCGGCTGACTTGTCTCCTTTGAGTTCTGGGAAAGAAGCATTTTAAAGTAGCCACTGCTAGCAAATAATACATTTCGATGTGCTTTGAAGACCTTCCCTTCAACGAGGATACTGCAATCACAAAACACGTCTTGGCGGCGCTGCTCATTTAGTTGCTGCAAGAGTTGCGACTGATGAGAAGAGATCTCCATTCTGAAGAGGAAAAGACACATGTGATCACCAAACACAGAATGATGCTGTTTTCTAAGATGAATAAACTAAAAGTACAATCAGAAACCTCTATCTTTTTTTCCCATGAAAATCACTTTCTTAGAGAATATAGTCTCTAAGACACAAAGAATAATAGGTTTTAGGATAGCATGTAATACCATACTATTAGTTTTTAAATTTTCAGACAATTATTTGTATGGTCACCAAACTTCATTTAGCATCTTCTATAAATCAGGCCGTCTGCTATGTGATGAACTGAACAGGCTTGATGTTTGCCTTCATCTACTTTTCAATCTAGAGCAGGTATCAGGCATTGAATGAATATTCATTCCTATGACGTTACAAGTGACAGATTATTTGCTAAGACAGAAAGAGGGTGTGATGGGAAGGATACAAGTGTAAACTAGCTTAGATTGAGATGGAGAGGGTTAGGGAATACTTCTCTGAGAAGTAACATTTAAGCTGAGACCTCAAAGATAACCAGGAATTCACCAGGTGAAGAATGAAGGGAGATTTCTGATCCGGGCAAAAACAGTGGTCTAGAAAGCTCTGAATCTTTCCTGCCACAGACCTCTAGAGATGCTGGCTAACATTAACCAAAAATGTTTAAATATGTGTGGCTGGGCTTGCAAGAAAGGATATGAAATCTCTCGATGCCGGAAGTGGAGAGGGAACAGAGCAGGAACAGCAACGTGGGCTTGGGTTCTTACCAGCAGCAGAGGTGGTAATCCTCTAAGGACCACACTCTTAATGAAGAAAGTTTGTCTTTGCAGGGCCTTGGGTGGGGAAAAATAACCATCCCTAGGTACAATATCAAACCCAAGGTTGTGTCTTTTTAGGTTCTGGAGTCCAAACTTAATTTTACCTGCTTAGTGTGGGAGACCTCAAGCTAAAAAATTACCAAGAAAATTAGTCCTGGCTGGTGGTGCCCAGGGAGTATCTTGCAGATGCAAATGCTAAACTGCTCAGGAAGGCCCTGGCTGGTGTGGCTTGGTTGGGCATTATCCCACAAACCAAAAGGTTGTGGGTTTGATTTCTGGCCAGGACACATGGCTAGGTTGTGGGTTCAGTCCCCAGTCGGGACATGTACAAGAGGCAACCCAGCACCCAAGCCAGGGGAAAATAAGCTCTGCTTAAACTGGACTCAGAATCACTCCCCTCTTTATACAAAGTCAGTCATCTCTAATATTGTACCACCATGATGTCTAATCTCTCCTGCTGTAAAAACGAACACGTAAGCAAACAAAATCTGCCCTTGATTTCACATCTACCTCTGGCTACTACTTCATTTCTCTGCTCCCTTTATACAAAATTCATCAAGAGTTTTCTGTTTTATATTTTTCATTTGCTGTCTTCACTTTCCTCTCGTTCTTTCTTGAACCTATTCTAATCAGGTTTTCATCCCCATTCATCAAAACAATTTTTTAAAAGATCAGCAACTTGCATGTCGTTAAATCCAATGGTTACTTCTTTGCCTGCATCTTACTGGCCCAGTGCATCACTTTCTTCCTCCTAAAACACTTTGCTGGACCACCAGAATGCCTCTCCTGCATGGTTCTTCTTTTACTGGTCAATCTTTCTCAGTCTCCTTTGCTGGTTTTCAGTTTTCCGAACCTGGAAGGACTGTGGGATTCAGGACATGCTACCCCCAAATATGGCACCTAGGCACACTGAATATTTTGAACTGAAACAGGAAGGTCACTCCACTCTGACACTCACCTCCTTTCTTCCCTACAACAGATCGTAAAATCCTCATGTGAGAGCTGCCCTCCCTATACCCAAAGGAAAGGTGCCCCCTCATCTCAAAGATGAAGGGGCACTGACAAGAAACTGAACCGACAGGCTTTGCTGAGTTTGCCCAGTTTACTCAACTCACCTCACCCTCCCTACCCCACCGTATTCCTCCAGGATTGTCCACTCTTCACTAACCTGGCATAAGAATACTCAGGTCCAACTATTTCTTCATTTCCTTTTGAAGGTTTCTATGTGATGTAAAACTTCCATTAAGTAAATTTGTTTGAATTAATCCTGTTAACCATCTTTGTCAGTTTAATTCTGGACCCAGCTAGGAAGAGGATCAAGGAAAATTGTTCCTCCCTTACAGCTGGGATGCCCCAGGCTGCGGGGCTCTTCTCTACCCATTATCATTCCTTAGGAGAGCCTGCCCCGTCTCAATTTGAAATTCCATCTTTGAGTTTATGCCTCACAGATTTAAATATCTAGCCCCCAACCTCTTCCCTGAACCTAAGTCTCATATCTGTTTACCTGCATCTCCTCTTAGACACTTAATAGGCATCCTAAGCTCAACACATCCAAAAACATATCCTTCATTCGCCCTCATCTTAAACCTGTTTTTCCAACAGTCTTACTCCACCTCGGGAATGGTAACTCCATTCCAATTGTTTAGACCAAAAACATTAAGTCACCTTTGACTCCATGTTGTTGGCTTTACCTAAAAAACCAAACCCAAAATTTTTACCACCGTTGTCCACTACTGATGTTACCACCTTTATCCAAGTCACCTTCACCTATCAACTAGGCTTGCAACTTCAGTCTAGTCTGAAGGCGGCAGTCAGAGTGACCCTCCTAAAATATTACGTGAAATCATGTAACTCTGTGCAAAACCCTCCGGTGGTTCCCCATCCAGCTCCAACCCAAAAGGCTCAATATGGTCTGCACCTTCCCACTCCTGGTACCTCTCTGCCCCCATCACCTTTGCTCTACCCCCATGCACTGCGTTCCTGCTACAACAGTCTCCACTCACTCCTGAACATTCAAGGCATATTCCTGCCAAGCAGCCTTTGTACTAGCTTTTCCCTCTGCTCAGCAATTCTTCCTCCAGATAGACACAGTTTGCATTCTCATATCTTTAAGGTGTCGGATAATTTTTCACCTTATCAGAGATGCTTTCCTTTACCATCCCATATGAGCACCCCTCCCACTCTCCATTCCCTTATTTATTTGTTTATTGTCTGTTTTCTCCTACTAGGTCCAAAAGAGCAGGAACTTTGCCTGTTTTGTTAACTTAGGCACTTCCAGCTCCTCGAACGGCACTCGAGTACACAGTAGATGCTCAATCAATGTTGTTAAATAAATGAAAATGTTAAAACATAAAAGGAAGTCATTCTTTATAAAGAAGAATGAGCCCTGACCGGGTAGCTCATTTGGTTAGAGCATCGTCCCAATGTGCCAAGGTTGCAGGTTCCATCCCTGGTCAGGGTACACAGAAGAATCAACCATTGAATCCATAAATAAGTGGAACAACAAATCGATGTGTTTCTCATCTCTCCCCCTCCCCGCCCCCTTCCTCTCTCCTAAAATCAATAAATAGATTTTAAAATAAAATTATTGTTACTTTAAAAAATAAAAAAGAATGAGCAGGCACACAAACAGGAGAATTAGAACCCCAAGAATTTCAGAAAACAGAATAAAAACCTGACAGATTCTTTTTTTTTTTAAAGATTTTTTTTTTCCCTTTTAGATTTTATTTATTTATCTTTAGAGGGGAAGGGAAGGAGAGAGGGAGAGAAACATCAATGTGCGGTTGCCTCTTGTATGTCCCCTGACGGGAACTGGCCTGGCAACCCAGGCATGTGCCCTGACTGGGAATCGAACCGCGATCCTTCGGTTCGCAGGCCCGCGCTCAATCCACTGAGCTACACCAGCCAGGGCCAGATTCTTAATAATACATTTAAATTGGTCAAAGAGATAAAAGTTGATATAGACCGGCTTATAGTTATAAGCATGAACACTAGAGCCAGGCAGCTAGATTTGGAAGTCTAGCAGACAGCTATTCTTCTTTGGAAAACGAGTTTTCGGAATGCTACCAGGCTCTCTTAGAGCTTGATGCTGACCACGGGATACCAAGTGGCCGTGCCTGAGTGGCCTGTCATTGAGTGTTACTAACGCCACAAATTACACATTTGGGTACATGCGGCAGCACTCCATCGTCAAGAGCAAGTGTTATGTACAAGATCAGACTGAACAGATCCTGAATCCACAGGTTAGTTCATGAGTGAATGGCGCAGTTCCCACAGCACCTACCCATAGGACCCTGCTACCTTTCCTCAACTCACACACATGGCCCATGGTGAGTCACCTACAACTAGCTGGCTGAGGAAGAAAAAGCTGAAGCCTCATTTAGAGGTGGTTCTGCACAATATGGAAGCACCAGTGGGAAGAGGATGGCTGAAACATCACAACTCCAATCAGGGGTGTCCCTGAAAGGCAACGGGAAGGGAAATACCCACACTGGGCATCTGGCTGTCCACTTGGCATGGGACACAGAAACACGAGTACGGATTTTTACCTGATTCATGGGCGGTGGCTAACAAGTTGGTTAAATGCTCAAGGATTTAGAAAGAAAAGGAACTACTGGTAACTGAAAGGCATATGAAGAAAAGGGAGATGGATATACCTTTTGGAATGGGCACAAGGACACAAAACTTTAGAGTGTTATGTGAATGTTTAATAAAAGGGTACCAGCTGCTGAGGAGGCTCTCAGAAATCAAGTGGACAAGATGACCTGTTCTGTGGATGCTGGCTGGCCTTTTTCCCTCACCACCATGAAGCTTGCCGCATACTCCATCACCCAGAAGCAGCCTGCCTGATAAAATGGTGGAATAAACAACTGACTGTTCAATTATGGCCCCATCCAACAGATGATACCCTGAGAGACTGGGGCGCTATCCAAGTGGCTGTGGTATATACTTTTAGCCACTGCCATAATAGAATGATATTTTTGCCATAGATAGGACACTCACTTCTAGAAAATAAAAAGTGGAAGTCCCTCCTTTCACTTTTACTATTTTTTTAACTATTATTTTTCTAATAACCTACTAACAGAATTTTAAGACCTCTGCTTTCTGTGCCTGCAGAGGTCTTAACTCCCAAGACAGGAATGCCTGCACCAGGGAAACACTGCATGGTTCCATTAAAATTAGATTGTGACAGACCTAAAGGAAGAGTTAACATCGCCCACTTCAGGGAGAGCACGAGGGTGCCTTTGGGTGAAGAAAAGTTGCATGTTGTAAGGCAGACTCATAAACTTGTTTAAAATTTTGAATATAAGAAGAGTGGTGTGTACCATTTGGTGTACACACCAAATGGTACATTTTGGCCAAGTAGCCAAAATGGTGGACAACGCTGCTTATTTGCCTGTTGTCTCTCAGCTCAACAACCCCGATGATCTACTTACTCTACTTGCTACTGATGGAATCGGAATTCTGTAAGTAATATTTCACAGGCTTCCTTCCTTGCAGCTGGCTTCCTGTTAGATTCTATCAATAGAAGGAACTGATAGGAGATCAGAAAGAGGAAAAGAAGTTTCCTGCTCCGGGCAGTGGAAATGCAGCAACTGCTGGCTGCCGGTGTGCTGGCCCCCGGGCTGGGGGCGTTCTGGACCGCAGTAGCCTTTCCATCCTTGGGACTTCCCATCTCTGATATAAGTGGCACTTCCTTGTCCAGAACTGACTGTGATGGCAATTCCAACTACACAGCAGCTGGGACAGACCTGTGGGCTCCAGCTCGGGGGCACAGGTATTAGAATACTTCTGACGTATTAGAATACTTCTTCTAGTCCCCCCGCCCCTCTTTTCCCTTTTGCTGTTTCAGTCCTTCTTAGACATTTGGAATCAACTTCATATAGTAAATTTCCCCTCTTTGGAAATTACCCAGAGTGGTTTCTGTTTTCCTGAGTAGACCGTGACTGATACCATTTCTAGTACCAAAAAGAGATAAATAGCTGAAAGGATCTAATCACCCTGAGACTTGACCTCGTGGACAAATGACATATTCTTTCCTCTCAGCATCTCTCTTACTTTTTACTTCTTGCAGACAACCTTAGTCACTTAGAAACTGCATTGATTTTGCTGCTGTCACTGTTGGTGTTTTGTTTTTATCATTAACTTTTCAAGCAAAAATTTAAACACTCACTGAAACAGAGTAGATAATATAAGGAATGCTCATGTACTTACTACCCACCTTGAACACTCAACAATTTTGCCATTTTTGTGTCTTCAATATGTCTCCACATTCCCCCCAGAATATTTAAAAATAAGATCATATGCATCAAATCATTTTTCCCTTCACATGTCAGATGTACTTTTTACATGAGCCTCCTTCCATTTTTGTTGTTACAGTTGGACCTCCACTGTCTTTTGCCTGCACAGCATCCCTTTCTCTCCCTCAGGATAGGATTATGTTCTTACTTTTGGGAACTGCCTTCCACAATTTGATGATGCTATTCATCCTTTGGCCTCATCAACTCCATGGGCTCAAGACCCAGATTGATCAGTCCGAGTCTTTTAGTGGGGTACATGATGGAAGCTAAGAATGATGGTCTCACTACATGAGGGCATGGGCCTTAAGGATCTTGTAAGACTAGAACTACAAAAAGTTCTCTTCCACGAGTGAGAAAGCCCACGTAAGAATACTGCTAACACAAAAGAAAGCCAGACAAAAACTGTTTGAGAAAGTCCTAACGAGATTATTTTAATTCCCAGATCCAGCTGTGCCTACAGCCAATGTTCCCTCTGCATTTTTAGTTATATGAACCAATAAATTTCCTTTTCTACTTAAATTTAAGTAACTAGGAATCATTTATTCCTAATATGTGACATTTTCCAATGCTACAACTATGGTCCATTCAAGAATACTCTATTTAGCAGGGAGAACTCATTTTTATAAGTAGGAACTCATTTTTTTAATGGAATCAGTGCAATTAAGGCCATCATATCATTAAAACATAGCTACTAATGTTGCTACATTGCAGTTTTTTCCTTCATAATACCTGAAGTTTTGGCATGCCTCCAGGCCAAGCTTCTTTCAACTTTGTTCATTCAGATATAGTTGTGAGTCAGTTCTTCTCAGGCTACAGTAACTTTTATGGTACCTTTCACTATGTTGGAAGTCTGTGGTCAATCTCTACTTAACAGCTGATCAGTTATCTGAAGCTGTTTCCCTGGCTCAAGCCACTATAAAATATCCATTTGAACATCCAAAATAACATTTCTGTTTAGTACTCATACAGTAACTTTAACTTTAACCCTTGTACACCTGTGATAAGGAGTTATACCTGAAATGAAATTTCTTCCATGTTTAATGTAATCCAGTTGCTAGCTAATACTAGGCTTCAAAATCTCCAACCTCCTAGAAATTATTATATAAATAAGAATGTATCAGTTAGCTAGAGACTAGGGTCTTCACATTCTTATTATGTGCCCAAAGACCCAGATTTTGCTGTGTTCTTATGTGACCATATCTCTGAGAACAAACTAGGGATACCATGTTAACAGACAGAATACATTCAGGGTTATGTCATACAATACACCTGCCAAAACAACACACCTGGGGATACTGCTGGAGAACTATCAAATCAATACCCAATTCCTTACTAATACCTTGTTAGTAAAAACCTAATAATTCCTTATTTGAAATATGATAGTGGGTCATGATATTACAATTTTTTGCTATTAAAATAATGCTGCAATGAGTACTTTTGCACATAAATCCTTGAGCACTTGTAAAATAATCTGATTCCTACAAATACAATTGCTAAGTAGGTACAAACAGATTACCTTCCCAAAACATTACATCAATTTATATCTTGACCCTGGCTGGTGTGGTTCAATGGACTGAGCTCCAGCCTGTGAACTGAGAGGTTGCTGGTTCAATTCCCTATTAGGGCACATGCCTGGGTTTCGGGCCAGGTCCCCAGTAAGGGACACCTCGAGCGGTAACTACACATTGATATTTCTCTCCTTCTCTTTCTCTCTCTCTCCCCTTCTCTAAAAATAAATAAATAAAATCTTTTAAAAAATAATAGCAGCATTAAGCCCTGGACAGGTGGCTCAGTTTGTTCATTCCCAAGTTAGGGCACATGCCTAGGCTGCAAGTTCAGTCCCTGGTAGGGGTATGTTCGGGAGGCAGCTAATCGATGTTTCTCTCTCACATTGATGTCTCTCTCTTTCTCTCTGTCAAATCAATATATCCGTGGGTGAAGATTAAAAATGTTTTAAAAAATTTTTTAATTATTTTTAAGATGGATTAATTAATTATTCATTTATTTATTTATAGAGAGGGGAAGGGAGGGGAAAAAGAGAGGGAGAGAAACGTTGATGAGCAAGAGAAACACTGATCAGTTGCCTCTCACATGCCCCCAGCTGGGGACCTGGCCTGCAACCCAGACATGTACCCTGACTGGGAATCAAACAAGTAACCTGTTGCTTTTCCAGACGATGCCCAACCAATTGAGTCACACTGTTCAGGGATAGATGTGTATGTGTATGTGTATGTGTGTGTGTGTGTGTGTGTGTGTGTGTGTGTGTGTGTGTATGTTTTCTTTTGTAAGTATACCATGAAAACTAATTGTAAGAGAGCTGGAATGGTTATGTTAAATATCAGACAAAGTAAAGCCAGTACTATAAAGGTACTTTATAATGATAACAGAATTAATTCATCAAGAAAATATACCAACCAAAAGTACCTATGCACCTAATAACAGAGCTTCAAAAGACATAAAGCAAAAAGTGGCATCTACCAGCTTGCAGGATGGGAAGTTGCTCTGGGTGAGTCAGTGAGAGTAGTGAGTGAATGTAATGACTTAGGACACTAGTGTACACTACTGCAGATTTTATAAACAGATTTTATGTACATTTAGGCTACACTAAATTTTTTTTAAAAATACAAGATTAAATCAAGCACAAGAGAAAATGATGCAATCAAGAGACATGGTAGCCCTGGCCAGCGTGGCTCAGTTGGTTGGAGTGTTGTCCATAAACCAAAGGTTAATGGTTCAATACCTGGTCAGGACACATACCCAGATAGCAGGTTCAATCCCTGGTTGGGAGTGTATGAGAGGCAATCAATAGACGTTTCTCTCTCACATCAACGTTTCACTGCCTCTTTCTCTCCCTCTCTTCTCCTCCCTCTAAATCAATAAGCATGTTCTTGGGTGAAGATTAAAATAAAAAGAGAGAGACACACAGTAAACCCAAGATCTATATGGCTGCTGCCTCCATAGCACAGCACACTCTTTGACAGCAAACTTTTTTTTTAATAACTAGAAAGAGTATACTCTGAAATAATGATAGGCCCTGGATGGGTAGTTCAGTTAGTTAGAGCATCATCCCAATATGTCAAGGTTGCAGGTTCTATCCCCGGTCAGGGAAGATATAAGAATCAACCAATTAATGCATAAATAAGTGGAACAACAAATTAATGTCTCTCTCTTGTTCTTTCTCTCTCTCCCCCTCCCTTCCTCTTTTCCTAAAATCAATAAACAGATCCTTGGGTAACAATTTCTTTAAAATTTTTTTTTAAAGCAAGAATATGTATACATATTTAACAAAGAAAAAAATAAGTAGAAACTCTGGTAGGATGAACAAAAAAGTAGTTGTCAATTGGAGGTCAGGTGGCTGCTGGGGGACAGGAGACAAGGATGGGAGATGAACTATTTTACAAAATTGTTTTAAATTGATTAGAGAGAGAGAAACATCGATTTGTTGCTTCATTTCTTGATATATTCATTGGTTGCTTCTTGTATGTTCTGTGACTGGACATGGAACCCACAACCTTGGTGTATTGGAAGGAGGATGCTTTAACCAACTAAGCTACCCAGCCAGGGCAACAAATTTTACATTGTATACTTTAAAATGTTTTTTTGAGTTTTAAGTCATAATAATACATTAAAAAATAAAAATTTTTAAAGTTTGTCTAATAAGTGGGCAAAATATTAACAATCAGTCTCACATTTAGCCAGATATAGGCTGTAAATGAAGATTAAGATACGATGACATTCTGCCCTGGGTGGTGGCTCAATGGATTGAAAACCAGCCTGTGAATCAAAGGGTCCCCAGTTCGATTCCCAGTCAGGGCACATGCCTGGGTTGCAGGCCAGGTCCCCGTGGGGGGTAGGGGTGTGAGAGGCAACCACACATTGATGTTTCTTTCCCTCTTTCTCCCTCCTTTCCCCTCTGTCTAAAAATGGATGAATAAACTCTTAAAAAAAAAAGATACGATGCTATTCTGAGTAATGATATTCTGTGTCTCTAGTTAAATCAAGATTTACATGCTACATGAACAAGTGACATGTTAATATTCCACTATGGAAAGTCAAGAGGTTAGACTTCTTGGGAAAGAGAATACCCAGCAAGCTACTTCCAAGTGACAAAACAGCTACTCTATCCAAGTGTTGATCTGGTTAATGGTCTGAACCTGGTGATTATGGCGGGAAAGAAAAGATGCAAAAGATTTGTATGGGAAATAAATCCATGAGTCTTAATGGCTGATTGGCTGTGGAAGGCTAAAGGGACACGGTGATTTTTTTTTAAAATTTATTTATTTATCTTTAGAGGGGAAGGGTAGGAGAGAAGGAGAGGGAGAGAAATATCAATGTATGGTTGCCTCTTGTGTGTCCCATGCTGGGAACTGTCCTGCAACCCAGGCATGTGCCCTGACTGGGAATCGAACCGCAATCCTTTGATTCGCAGGCCCGCGCTCAATCCACTGAGCTACACCAGCCAGGGCAACATGGTGATTTTTTTTAAAAGATTTTATTTATTTATTTTAGAGAAAGCGGGAAGTAGGGAGAAAAAAGGCGAAAAACATCAGTATAAGAGAAAACATTGATCAGTTGTCTTTCCCACGTACCCCAACCAGGGACCAGGCCCACAGCCCACGCATTTGCCCTGACCAGGAATCAAATCAGCGACCTTTCACTTTGTAGGACAACACCCAACCAACTGAGCCATGCTGGTCAGGGTGAGACACAGTGATTTTTAAAACCTAGGTGTTTAGTAGTATCCCTAACAGAAACTAGAGGGACAGGAGAAAAAACTGGTTCAGAGACATGACTTTGGTTCAAAATACACTGTGTTTGAGGAGAGTGGGAAATGAAGTAAAGTTGGCCAGAGGGCCACTGAAAATGCTGATCTAAAGTTCAGAGAGAAAGTCAGACTTGAAGTGGGAGATACTGTGAATAGAGATGAAGGGGCTCAGAGGAAACAGGGGCTGAGGTGGGTAGTCTTATCACCCCTATTTTACAGAAAAGGGTATTAACCCAGACAGTGACTCCCAAGCTGCAGGCTGTAACTACTACGCTCCTTTACCACTGAGGGCGGGCGTGGGGAGCAGGCAGTGAAAGGCCAGAGTGCTGACAGTTGTTCGACCACTGCATCAGCTGTATGTCCATGGACAAGCAACTTGGCCTTTCTAGGCTTATTTCCTTCCCTGCAAATTGAGGGGACTGCCCTAGATACTCTCCAGCCCCATGTAATATGAGTCTTTGATTAAGGTGGAATGGAAGACACAACAGAGGCGATGAATTAAAAACTTAGCAATAAGCAAACAGGGAGACCTAGCCAAGAAGATCCAAAGGTTGAATGTTTTATACACTGAATTTTCAAGCAATAAATCCATTCTCTGATTCATAAAACCTACAATTGCCAAGTCATACTTTTTATCTATTTAAGTTAGGTATAATATCAAGAATTAAAATTTTTCCTACCTGGAATTTACAAATGCTGCTCGTGAAATCCTGCTAAGTCAATTGAATAGAATAAAAAAGGAAGATTCCAAAACAAACACAGTCTCCGTATGAAGGATTGCCCTGTAGAGAGAAAATAATCATTTATAATGTATTTTTGTAATGAGACATAAACATCTGCTAAGATACATAACAAATATTTTTCTAAATAAATTACATGGGAGCATCTATCAGATATCATTTTTAACATGTAAAAATAGGTAATCTGGCATGGATTATTAGTGAGTAGAAATTTATTTATTTATTACCTGAATCTTAATATATAAATCTGTAAGATTTCTAATATTACGATATATTATGGCAAACTGAAAGCAAACATACTTTTTAACTTTGACAATAAAATAAACTTCTTAAGAAAACATCTAGTGAAAGGCAGGCCAGCAGATGAGATACCAAGATAGCAACTTGTGTCCTATTACCCTTTTCCTGCACGTGACACAGACATGATTTGTAAGAAAACCAAACAGAACAGCATTCAAGATTCAACTTGAAAAATTCAACTTAAAAACTGTATGGTTAAGAGAGAAGTTGGGAGAGATGCTGCGACTAAGGTTCAGAAAGTCCCACTGCGGTCACCCAGATCTTTTACAACTCTTACCTGACTTGCCAGATTGTACCAGAGTACACCACAACCTCTAACAGCAGCTGTGACAACTCTGGCTACAAGAAAGATGCAGTTTTGCCCTGGCTGGTGTGGTCCAGTGGTCTGAGAGCCAGCCTGCAAACCGAAAGGTTGCAGGTTCAATTCCCAGTCTGGGTTGTGGCCCAGGTCCCCAGGTGGGGGCATTTGAGAGGCAACCGATGGAGGTTCTTTCTCCCTCCCTTCCTCTCCCTCTAAAAATAAATAAATAAATGTGTGTGTGTGTGTGTGTGTGTGTGTGTGTGTGTGTGTATTAAAGTTTCCGTTTCTACTATATTCCAAAGTTTTAATTACCACCTCTAACAACAAACAAATCTGTTCCACTAGTTTCTTCATTGACTATGAATTTTATTAATGTAGAGTGGTAAGGCTTTATGTCTATAGGCAGTGGAAAATGAATTTGATGCTTTTTAAACCAATCAATTAAGCTGTCTACTGCCATACCACCCTGAACATGCCCAATCTTCTGTAATCTCGGAAGCTAAGCAGGGTTGGGCCTGGTTAGTACTTGGATGGGAGATCAATCAATTAAGCTAAGAATTCCCACCAAAATAATTTTGACTAAATCAATGAAATCACTTTTTAAATAATGTGTTTTTTCTCAATATAAAAGTATTCTATACTTACAGAAAATTTAGAATATATAAGCAAGTATAAAGAAGAAAACATACGCATCAAGTACCCACTCATGAGGAGGTCTGAATTCTGGAAATTTAAACCATCCCAAACACTGCTGACCTAGAGGTTTACAAAAACATTTTTTTGTTACATCAAACTAAAAAGTTTTTGCATAGCAAAGGAAACCATCAACAAAATGAAAAGGCAACCCATTGAATGGGAGAACATACCGGCCAATGACATATCTGATAAAGGGTTAATGTCCAAAATTTATAAAGAACTTATGAAACTCAACACACACACACACACACACACACACACACACACACACACCCAATCCAATTAAAAAATGGACAAAGGACCTGAATAGGCACTCCTTGAAAGAGGACACACAGATGGCCAATAAACATATGAAAAGATTACCAAGGTCACTAATCATCACAGAAATGCAAATTAAAATCACAATGAGATATCACCTCACACCTTTCAGATGGATGTCACCAATAAATCAATAAACAAGTGCTGGTGAGGATGTGGAGAACAAGGAACACTCTTGCACAACTGGTGAGAATACAGATTGGTGTAGCCACTGTGGCAAGCAGTATAGAGATACCTCAAAAATTTAAAAACACAACTGCCTTATGATCCAGTGATTCCACTCTGGGAATATATCCAAATAAACCCAAGGCACTAATTTGAAAGAATATATGCACCCCTATTTTCACTGCAGCATTATTTACAACAGCCAAGATTTGGAAGCAGCCCAAGTGCCCATCAGTAGATGAGTGGATAAAAAGCTGTGGAATATTCATACAATGGGCTGCTATGCCGCTGTAAAAAAAGAAGGAAATTCTACCTTTTGCAACAGCATGGAAGGACCTGGAGAGTATTATGCTAAGTGAAATAAGCCAGTCAGAGAAAGACAAATATCATGTGATATCACTTATATGTGGAATTTAATGAACAAAATAAACAAGTAAAATAGAAACAGACTCATAGATACAGAGAACAGACTGACAGCTATCAGAGGTGAGTAGGGTTGGAGGGCTGGGTAAAAGTTGAGGAGATTGAGGAAAAAAAAAACCCTCACAGACACAGACAACAGTATGGTGATTACCAGAGGGAACAGGGGAAGGCAGGATTCCCAGACAGGGTAAGGAAGGGGGTAAACGGTGATAAAAGGAGACTTGACCTGGGATAGTGAACACACAATAAAATATATAGATGATATATTATAGAACTGTACACCTGAAATCTATATAATTTTTAATCAATTGTCACCCCAATGAATTTACAATAAAAATTTTTTAAAAATGTGAGCACCAACCAATAGAGAAAATAGCCAAGATGATCTGAGTATTCCATGAAGTGTAATGTGATTATTTCTCATGACTGGTAACGGCTTTTTTTAAAGTCCCTCAGTCTCTATAGTTGGGAAGAATGGGAGAAATCGAAAGAAATCTAAAGAAGTGGACAAGAGCAAGCTGAGAGCAAAGGTGATGGATGTTGGAAACAGCAAACCTCTAACAGCGGGTAATCAACACTTTTTAAGAGTCTATTTAAAGTAAAGAACCCTGGCCAGTGTTGCTCGGTTGGTTGGAGTGCCATCTTGTAACCAAAAGATTGTGGGTTTGATCCCCAGCCCAGGCACAAATGAGAGGAAATCATTCAATGCTGCTCTCTCCCACTGATGTTTCTCTCCCTCTCTCTCTAAAAAAGCAATGAAAAAAAACGTCCTTGGGTGAGGGCAAAAACAAAAATTACAGTAAAGAATAAAATTTGCGGGACTTCTGGCCGAGAAAGAGGCATAGGTAGACACACTGTGACTCCTTGCACAACCAAAATTAGGACAACAAAAATTTAGAAACAAACAAACAAACAAAAAAAACAACCAGAACTGAGAAAATTGAACTGTACGGAAGTCCGACAACCAAGGAGTTAAAATAGACACATTCATCCAGACCGGTAGGAGGGGCAGAGTCTGGAGGCCAGGCAGAGATGGATGTGGCAAAAAAAGCTGTGGCTTGCAGACCCCGGGTGCGGGGTGGAAGTGAGCACACCCAGCAAGGTAGCAGATTGTGGAGGGGCACGGCACACAAGGCGGCTGGTGGAACGGGAGTCCTACATTCAGGCGCAGATAAATGAGGCAAAACTGGGGAGCGAGACAGACAGAGCAACCCAGGGTCCCAGCGCAGGAAAATAAAGCCTCAAAACACCGATCGAAAAAACCTGTGGGGGGTGAGGTGCCAGGAGAGACTCCCAACCTCACAGAAGAGTTCACTGGAGAGAACCACAGGGTCCTAGAACGTGCGCAAACCCACCGACACAGGAATCAGCACCAGAAGGGACGGTTTGCTTGGGGGAAGCGGCGGAAGGGACTGAAAACCAACATAGAGCGGAGCAAGCACCCTCTGTTCCATTGTTCCCTCTCTGACCCCTCCCCACATACAGCATCACAACCCAGCACGACTGGGTTGCCCTGCCCTGGTGAACACCTAAGGATCCGCCCCTCAAACGTAACAGGCACGTCAAGACAAAAAAAAAAAAAAAAAGAAGAAAGAAGAGAAAGAAAAGAAAGAAAGAAAGAAAGAAAATGGCCCAAACAGAAGAACAGATCAAAGTCCCAGAGCAAATACAACTAAGCGACGAAGAGATAGCCAACCTACCAGATGCACAGTTCAAAGTACTGGTGACCAGGATGCTCACAGAATTGGTTGAATTTGGTTGCAAATTAGATGGAAAAAATGGGACTTCCAGCCAAGATGGAGGTGTAGGTGGACACACTGTGCCTCCTCTCACAACCAAAATTAAGGACAACAAATATTTAGAAACAAGAAAACAACCAGAGCTAATAGAAAATTGAACTGTACAGAAGTCCAGCAACCATTCACCCAGACCAATAAGAGGGGCGGAGTCGCGGCAGGAAAAAGTGGAGGTGTGGACCCAGGAACACAGGCAGCAGTGGCTGGCGGTTCCCAAGCGTGCAGGCGGCAGGTAGACCCCAGGCCCACAGGCGGCAGCTGGCGGACCCCAGGCATGGGGTGGCAACTGTGCAGACCCAGTGAGGCCGCACAAGGCAGCTGGCTGACCAGGTGGTCCTACATTTGCACGCGCAGATAATCCAGGCAAAGGGAAAGCGGCAGAGGGGACTGGAATCCAGGAGAGAGAGCGGAGCCCTGAAGGACCCCGCCCCCACATACGGCGTCACAACCCAGCGACTGGGCTGCCCCACACTGGGGAACACCTAAGGCTCCACCCCTCACTACGTAACAGCCACGACCAGACCAAAACCAAAACCAAACAAAACAAAAAACCCACCAAAATGGCTCAAACCGGAGAAAAAATGAAAACCCCGGAGTCAATTCCTCTAAGCCGTGAAGAGATAGCCAACCTATCAGATGTACAGTTCAAAGCACTGGTTATCAAAATGCTCACAGAATTGGTTGATTTTGCTCACAAATTAGATGAAAAAATGCAGGCTACAATACAAGTGAAATGAAGGAAGACACATGGGGAACCAATAGAGATGGGAGGAAAACTGGGACTCAAATCATTGGAGTGGACCAGAAGGAAGAAACAAACAACCAAAGAGAAAACAAGAAACAAACAAGAATTCAAAAAAATGAGGAGAGGTTTAGGAACCCCCGGGACATCTTTAAACGTCCCAACGTCCAAATTACAGGGGTACCAGAAGGGGAAGAGGAAGTGCAACAAATGGAAAACTTATTTGAACAAATAATAAAGGAGAACTTCCCCAATCTGGCAAAGGAAATAGACTTCTAGGAAGTCCAGGAAGCTCAGAGAGTCCCAAAGAAGTTGGACCCAAGGAGGAACACACCAAGGCACATCATCATTATATTAGCCAAGATTAAAATGAAGGAAAGAATTCTAGAAGCAGCAAGGGATAAGGGGACAGTCACCTACAAAGGAGTTCCCATCAGACTGTCAGTTGATTTCTCCAAAGAGACCTTGCAGGCAAGAAGGGGCTGGAAAGAAGTATTCCAAGTCATGAAAGGCAAGGACCAACATCCAAGATTGCTCTATCCAGCAAAGCTGTCACTTAGAATGGAAGGGAAGATAAAGTGCTTCTCAGATAAGGTCAAGTTCAAGGAGTTCATCATCACCAAGCCCTTATTATATGAAATGTTAAAGGGATTTATCTAAGAAAAAGAAGATAAAAAATATGACAGTAAAAAGACAACAAATTCACAATCAACAACCACACCTAAAAAACAAAAGCAAACTAAGCAAACAGAACAAGAACAGAACCACAGAAATGGAGATCACATGGAGGGTTAGCAATAGGGGAGTGGGAGGAGGAGAGAGGGGGAAAAGGTACAGAGAATAAGTAGCATAGACAGTGGGTAGAAAATAGACAACAGCGGGGGGTCAAGAATAGTGTGGGAAATGTAGAAGCTAAAGAATTTATGATACATGGACATGAACTAAAGGGGGGAATGTCAGTGGCAGGGGGTGTGCAGGGTGGAGGGGAATGAAGGGGGAGAAATGGGACAACTGTAATAGCGTAATCAATAAAATATATTTTTAAAAAATGAAGGCTATGCTAAGTGAAATAAAGGAAAATGTACAGGGAACCAATAGTGATGGGAAGAAACCTGGGACTCAAATCAATGGAGTGGACCAGAAGGAAGAAACTAACAACCAAACAAAACGAGGAAGAAACAAGAATTCAAAAAAACGAGGAGAGGCTTAGGAACCTCCAGGACATCTTTAAACATTCCAACATCTGAATTATAAGGGTACCAGAAGGGGAAGAGGAAGAGCAACAAGTGGAAAACTTATTTGAACAAATAATAAAGGAGAACTTCCCCAATCTGGCAAAGGAAATAGACTTCCAGGATGTCCAGGAAGCTCAGAGAGTCCCAAAGAAGTTGGACCCAAGGAGGAACACGCCAAGGCACATCATAATTACATTAGCCAAGATTAAAATGAAGAAGAGAATCCTAGACGCAGCACGAGATAAGGAGACAGTCACCTACAAAGGAGTTCCCATCAGACTGTCAGCTGATTTCTCCAAAGAGACCTTGCAGGCAAGAAGGGGCTGGAAAGAAGTATTCCAAGTCATGAAAGGCAAGGACCAACATCCAAGATTGCTCTATCCAGCAAAGCTGTCATTTATAATGGAAGGGCAGAGAAAGTGCTTCTCAGATAAGGTCAAATTCAAGTAGTTCATCACCACCAAGCCCTGATTATATGAAATGTTAAAGGGACTTATCTAAGAAAAAGAAGATCAAAAACATGTACAGTAAAATGACAGCAAATTCACAATCAACAACCACACCTAAAAAACAAATGCAAACTAAGCAAACAGAACAAGAACAGAACCACAGAAATGGAGATCACATGGAGGGTTAGCAACAGGGTCGTGGGAGGAGGAGAGAGGGGAAAAAGGTACAGAAAATAAGTAGCATAGACAGTGGGTAGAAAATAGACAGGGGAGGGCAAGAATAGTGTGGGAAATGTAGAAGCTAAAGAACTTATGACACATGGACATGAACTAAAGTGGGGGAATGTGGGTGGGAGAGGATGTGCAGGGTGTAGGGGAATGAAGGGGGGAAATGGAACAACTGTAATAGCATAATCAATAAAATATATTTTTAAAAAAAGAATAAAATTTGCTATGAAAAAGATTTTAAGAAATACCCATCATTGGCCCTGACCAGGTATCTCATTTGGTTAGAGCATCGTCCTCATACACCAAAACTGCGGATCTGATCCCCAGTTGATATGCCAAGTTTGTGGATTCAGTCCCTCTATCAGGACACATACAAGAATCAACCAATGAATACATGAATAAGTGGCCAAACAAATCAATGTTTCTGTCCTTCTCTCTCCCCCACCCTCCCTTCTTTCTCTAAAATCAATCAATAATTTTTTTTTAAAATACACCCATCAGCTTTGGCTGGTGTAGCTCAGTGGATTGAGCGCTGGCCTGCAAACCAAAGGGTGGCCAGTTCGATTCCTAGTCAAGGCATACGCCTGGGTTGCAGGCCAGGTCCCTAGTAGGGGTGCTCAAGAGGCAACCACACACTGATGTTTCTCTCCCTCTCTCTCTAAAAAATAAATAAATAAAATCTTAAAAAAAAAAAACGCTCATCGTTAAAACAGTGGAATCAAATTGAGAGATGAACTAGGATTTTGTAGTTGGGGGAACAAAATTAGTAATTTTTAAGAACAACTCCTTGCTACACCAAAAACTCATCTACCTCCTAGCCGCAGTGAGCTAGGAGGGCACTCAGCAAAGGGTATTTACTGATAGCTTTAGCATCACTATTTCAACAATGCTACTTAAGAGCGCACTAACTAGTACTGTCCAGCGTACTAGGTCTTTCCAGTGACAAGCAAAAGTTAATTCTGTGGCTTTTTAAGAAAACTGATTTCTGAACCTAGTCTGTGCCCTTAACAGTTTTCACACTGTAATGAAATGTTTAAGGGACAACGACCAACTTCTACCCTAGCAGATGTAAGTTAGAGTAGGTTTCTGTGTTAGGCATCCTTTCTGACTATCTTAACTGGCAAACTGGAAGTACATTTCCCAGACTCCTTCCTAGTTAAGTTTCCCCATGTGACATGGGGTCCAGCACCCAGAGGCTGTGCTGAGTTCTGGAAAGCAGAAATGAGGTGGGAACTGCCTTTCTGCTGTTCTGGCTGTTGATGCTGGCAGCACACTTGTGGGAACATCGGGCCTCTCTGCAGCAGCTCGCCAGTGTCCCAGAGCTTCATGGCTGTCAAGAGACAAGTTTGGTGGAGACAGCCTTCACTACTTGGTGGATGCTGAGGGACACTTTCAGGGTAGCAATTTCTTGAACCTTGAATTGAGTGAGCAATGCCATCTGGAACTCAGCAGCACCAATGGCTCCCTCCCCCTGGAGGGCCTGTTTGGCGGTCTGGTTCTGGGAATAATTTCTGAAGGCCCAGCCTGGAGCCCATTCCTTTCAGCCTTCCAGTGATTTTGTAAGTACTCAGTTCCCTTTAGTAAACAAGTTAAAACACTGGAGCAGTTTCTCTTTTCTGAAACTGGGCCGAGATGACATGTTAGTACATCATTTGCCTCAAGACTTAAAAGCTGAAGGATGAGTAGTCTGTCTGCGAGCAGCAGTATTGGGCCGTGTGCTGGGTGGGGAACAGGCTCTGGAATCAGGCTGCCTGGTGCGAATTTTGGCTCTGCCACCCACTAACTGGACAACATGGGATGTTAACCCCCCTGTGCCTCAGTTTCTTCATCTGAAAAATGAGAATAGTAATAATACCTACACGTAGAGTTATGGGATAAAGTAAATGAGAAGATAATGTAAGTCAAGTGCTTACCTGTCTTACAACAAGCCCTTGATGATGTTAGCTAACAGTAATAATAATCTTTACTACTATTAATTATGCAGATGACTTTAAAATACTGCTTTCACGAAGTAGAAAACATCAACCTTATAAAACTGTGTTACTTCACATTTTTCTTGCGGCCTACAGAACGCTAATTTACGCAAAGAAGGACACAAAAAATGTGACTGCTTGCCTCATGTCTGCACACCCAGAGAACGTGATCATCTCAAAGCTACAGTGCACCCAGCGGTACCCAAGGTCCTCCAGTTACTGCACACCTCACCCTAAGGGAGAGTTCTTCGTTAGAAACTATTTGTGCCATTTTCCATTTCAAATGTTACCTTATTAATAACGCTTTATGAACCATGGTGTTTGTTATTCAGATTTTTTTTCAGCTTGAGATATAACTGACAAATAAAATAGTAAAGTACTGAGTGTGTATCATGGTGATTTGATATACAGTATGAATATATTGTGAAAAGATTCTTCCCACTGGTTAATTAATGTCCATCACCTTACATATTTGTTTGTTTGTTTGTTTGTTTATTTATTTGGTGAGAATATTTAAGTTCTATTCCGTTAGCAAATTTCAATTACACAAGAGAGTGTTCCCAACTAGTCATCATGTTATACAGATCTTCACACCTTATTCATCTTATAGCTGAGAGTTCGTGTGTACCCTTTTACCAACCCCTCCATATTTCCCTCCCCAACCCCAGCCCCTGGCAACCACTTTTCTACTCTGTTTCTGTGAGTTTGACTTTCAGAGTCTACGTGTAAGTGATAACATGCAGTATTTGCCTTTCTCTGACTGGATTTATTTCATTTAGCACAATGTCCATCCATGTTGTCTCAAATGACAGGACTTCCTTCTTTCTCATGGCTGATTATTATTCGTGTGTGTGTGTATCTCACATTTGTAAATCACATCTTCCTCTGTTAAAAGGCAGTTTGTTTTGTTATTCATATTTTTAAAATATTATTACAGCTTTGGCTGGTGCAGCTCAGTGGATTGAGTGCTGGCCTGAGAACCGAAGGGTACCTGGTTCAATTCCCAGTCAGGGCATATGCCTGGGTTGCAGGCCAGGTCCCCAGTTGGAAACATGGGGAAGGCAACAATTGATGTTTCTCTCTCTCTTCCTCGCGCTCTAAAAATAAACAAATAAAATCTAAAGAAAAAAATAAAAACATTGCAGAGATTTCATGAGAATGGGATCTGTATTCTGTAAGATCTGCAATGTGAAAGTATAAAATTTTAGTGTTTAATATTTAAACTACTACTCTAATGTACATATTAAGATCTTAGATAAGCCCTGGCCGGTGTGACTCAGTGGCTGAGTGAGGGCCTGTGAATCAAAGGGTCGCCTGTTCGATTCCCAGTCTAGGGTACATGCCTGAGTTGCAGGCCAGGTTCCCGATAGGGAGTGCATGAGAGGTAACCACACATTGATGTTTCTCTCCCTCTCTTTCTCTTTCCCTTCCTCTCTGTAAAAAATAAATAAAATCTTTTTTTTTTTTTTTTTAGAGATCTTAGATAAAATGGCCTGGTTCGGTGTGCTGAAGTGTCTTCTGACGATGAAAAATACATTGCAGATTTTGGAATAAAGCTTCCCCCACATGTTCTGAAATTGTAAAAACCTAATGGTGCACCTTATCCATCAGTGCCAGTTGAGATGAGGAAACTGAAGCCAATACACAGGTGGTTTGTTAAACTCTCAAGGTTTCAGATGTTGCTGAGAACCAAGGACTCAAAGCATTGGAGACCTTTTTTTTTTTTTTTTTTAATTTTCAAAGCTTTGTCTCTTAGGGAGCTATTTTTATTTTTATTTTATTTATTGATTTGAGAAAGAGAGATCTGTTGTTCCACTTATTTATGCATTCATTGGTTGATTCTTGTATGTGCCCTGACTGGGGATAGAACCCACAACCTTGGCATTTAGGGAAGAGGCTCTAACCCAGTGGTCAGCAAACTTTTTGGCACCAGGGACTGGTTTCATGGAAGACAATTTTTCCACAGACCCGGGTAGGGGATTGTTTCCGGATGATTTAAACGCCTTACATTCAAGCTCACCTCTTGCTGTGTAGCTCATTTCCTGTCCACAGAGGTTGGGGACCCCTGCTCTAACCAACTTAGCTACAGGGTTCAGGTGGAGATTTTTCTGAAGGGTTAGCAAAACAAGTGAAAGAAAGTAACTTCATCCTCTGATTCAATAATTACTTTTATACTATTCTGAACTCCGTATAGCTATACGTGTTTTACTTTACTATTTAAAGCAACAATCTTTTCTTTTTATGAGAAGGGCAGATATTCAAACTGGAAGGTAAATGTATTCATTCAATACATATTTTTGTGCACCTGCTCTGTGCCAGACTATACCTGGCCCTGAGAATACAAAGAGATGATGACATGTCAAAGGTCAGTCCTCTGGCACAACTCAACTTCCATCAGGGGAAAAGAGAGTCAGAGAAAGAGGCAGACAGGAAGAGAGAGAGAGACCTTTAAAGTTACAATACAATGAAGAAAACATTCATAGTAGAGGGGAAGTATAAAACCAAGGCAGCAAATGACTGTGCCTGGCAGTGTCCAGCAAAGTTTCCAAAAGTTTCCAAAAGGTTGGACCCCCCTGGCTCAGTTGCGTTTCAGCTCCAGATCCAGCAAAGCAGCAAAACCAGAGCAGAGCAGCGGAGCAACGCCATGCTTAACCTCAGGACCAGATGCAATGACTAATGACCCCATACCCTACACCTGTGGAAACCACAACCCTGAGGTGACACACCTAGAAAGCTGACCAATATTCCACTGAGGTCCTCCCTCACCTAGGTTACCTCCCGCTCCCTCTTCTCCCTTTCCTGAGCCCATTTCTTCTACAGCTCACTTCTATCTGTGACTTTGTAAATAAACTTTTGTTTTGCTTGTATCTGAGTCTTTCCTCTGAATTCTTTCTCAGCCAGAAATCAAGTGCTGGTAATATTCTGGTGCTGTTTCACTGCCAACTGTAAGGAAGATTATATGATGGTGGGAGAAAGCAAGGCAGGGAAGGGATTACGAGATAGTTCAAATTATTTGTTCTTTTCAGGGTGATCACCCTTTAGAAGGAGGGGTCTGAAAAAAGGCATTTCAAAGAAGCATAACCTAGATACACAAAACAATGGACAAAGCTTGCCTAAGGCAAAAAAAAAAATAAAAATAAAAAAAGGGCCGCCCCCTTTAAAAATGATTTTATTTATTTTTAGACAGAGAAGAAGGGAGGGAGAAAGGGGGGGAGAGAAGCATCAATGTGTGGTTGCCTCCCACAAGCCCCGCACTGGCGACCCGGCCAGAAACCCAGGTACAAGCCCCAACTGGGAATCGAATCCACAACCTTCTAGTTCTCAGGGCAGCTCTCATTCTGTTGAGCCACACCAGGCGGGGTACCCTCTTTCCTTCTTTCCTTCCTTTTCTTTTCTCTTCTTTTCTTGTAAAGATAAGCCTTTTACTAAAGAAGTTATATGCCTGGGGCATGAATACCTGCTATAACCTGCCCATCTAGGAATTTATGATCATACAACCCTGTGAGATTACTCTCCAGCAAACCCCTTTTGCATCCAATTTGAATGTTTACTGGGCACAGTGCTAAACACTGTACACTCATTATCTGCTGCTGTGATCCACACCGTACAGATTTAAAAAACCAAGGCACAGAGAAATCAGAAGAAAATGCCCAAAATTGCACAAGGAGCAAGGGAACAGAGTCTGGAACACAGGCCTCCAGCTGACACTCTTATTAAGTCTTGCATTCTTCTGACCACAGTATGTGCAAAATGCCTAGCACAATGCATGGCATGCAGCTCAGGCTCAATAAAAAGTAGCTACTTACTGTTATGATGATCCAATTTACATACCCAGAAGAAAAACTGAGACATCATGGAGGAAGAGAAATGGTGGGAGAGGCAGAGTCAGGGAGACCAATTTAAAGGCTAACTGCCAAGGTCAAAGCAAGAACTGGTGAGGAACTGAGCTAAGGCAGTGGAAGCAAAAGGAGCAAAACAGGAAGTTTTCTAAGAAAATAGGAATTGCCCTATAAATTGGGGGTCAGTTATAACTTGGTTACATTTACTTCTATAGGGCATTAACACAATTTGCATTCATAATAGTACTCTTTTTTTTAAGGGTTTTAAAAAGATTTTTATTTATTTATCTTTAGAGGGGAAGGGTAGGAGAGAGGGAGAGGGAGAGAACTAAGAACTATCAATGTATGGTTGCCTCTTGTGTGTCCCATGCTGGGAACTGGCCTGCAACCCAGGCATGTGCTCTGATTGGCAATCATAATAGTACTCTTAAGTCATCAAACAAACTTTATTTTCAAAATGTGACTAAATCATGGGAATCAGTAATATGTTTTAAAATTTCTTAACTTCAGTCGATTGACAATAAAAGTTGAAACAGCAAGTCATAGTAATTCATGTGGGACATCCAAAATTCAGTGGGAAACATTTTAAATATCTGTGAGAGTTAAATACCTATAATGGTCCTAAGTACATTAAAGAATTCAAGATTCCCACTAAGTTCAAAGGTCTTTAAAAAGATGGATCGAAAAAATAATTGCATATTTTGGGAACCATTAAATTCAAAGGTCTTTGGGATAGAAGGGAAATATATATATTTCTATGAATAAACTGAAAATTTAAGCAATGAGTATAACTTGAATTAAGACTGTAGGCTAGAAGACACTCTCCTTTAAGATATATAGTCATTAATCTAGAATTTAGTGTGTGCCATCAGAATCACCAAACCAATTCTCATTAGCCTCCTTAGCAAAAATCCCTGGATCATAAAGAAGTTCTGCCAACTGACATGATAATTAATTACATTCTTTGGTGGAGAAATATCTTTTTAACTGCAAAGATTTAGAAGTATAAAAACATTTAAGAAAATAAAAACCGTAGTTGGGAAAGTCTCAATGAGAAAATGGCATTTAAGTCCAAGAGCAGTGAGAGTCACATAGGTATCTGGGGGAAAGTCTTCCACGCAGATGGAACAGCACCTGCAGAGGCTCTGAGGTGGAGCAGGCAAGGAGGGCTGGGGAGAGCAGTGAGAACTGGAGTCAGAAAAAGGAAAGCCAGCCCTGACTGGTGGAGCTCAGGGGATCAGGCGGAGTTCTGCAAACCGAAACGTCCCGGCTCCACTGCCAGTCAGGGCATATACCTGGATTTTGGGCCAGGCTCCCAAAGGATGTTTCCTTCCCTCTCCTCCCCTCTCTCTAAAAATAAGTATTTTTTAAAAGAAAGGAAAAAGAAGGGCAGATTGTGAGGCAGGTAGAACATCATGAGACCAGTTCCTGGAGGCTCTGGTAGCCTATGTGGGGGGCTTTGACTTTTAAACTGAGTAAAATGAGGAGCCACTAGCCAATTTTGAGCAAAAAAAAAGTGGCAAAAACTTCCCGCAGGGGGAATCAAATAAACTTACATCGAATCTTTTATTATACACATATAAGTGTGTAATGAAAGGGTTAAGCCTATTAGGGAAAAATTCTGTATGTAGAAAATACAATTTAAATTATATAAAATGAATTTAGTGTTACCTTATAAAGTTTCTTTTTCCCCTCTGGGCCCAAATCATTATCAACAGAAAGGCTGGTGATTTCAAGTTCAGAAGACCTGACAGGGTGCCGTTTGCTGGCACCTGAAATTTACACGACCTAGAAGGAGCCCAGGGACTCAGGATGCCTCCTACTGACAGAGCCTAACCCATATACAGCCATTTGGCCAAGGGTGGCAGATTAGATTCCCACTTCCCTGTACCCCTTGTGAGGCCAGGTTAATTCCCAGGAATAAAGATATTCGAGATCCCTGGTTATCAGCGAAGGGCTCTTGTTCCCGGGGTCCCACAAAACCACCCATAACTGAGGCTCAGAAATTAGACTGGAGAGAACATTTGGCACTTGAGTCTTCCGCTGAGGATTTTGATTGAACTTTTTTCTGAGAAGGATCAGTTAAGGTTTTTAGACCTGGAGAGCGATGTGACTGATTCGCTTTATGGAAGACTCTGGAGGTGACTTTAGGAGGGAATGCAGAGCAAGAACAGGAGGCAAGGGCGCTGGGAAGCGGCCATCATTTACCTCCTGTCTTAAAGGTGAAACTCCGCGTTTAACTCATTTCTTCATCTGGAAAGTGGAATAACCATCCGCCTGACTGTATGGTTGTTTCATGTGTAAGTGAAATGATTCAGTAAGTGAAAGTACTTAATTTGCTAAATAAAGTTCAGCAACTATAAATGTTTCTTAAAAATAGCACAATCTACCGCTTGCAAACACAACCTAACATATAACATTGCAACTATTACAATGCTGCATGTCAATTATTATCTCATTTTTAAAAACTCCACTTTTTGAAAGATGTGGAGTCTTACAGGCACAATCAACGATATATCAAGCACATTTTAATGGGAAGGAGTTAAACTGCTCACTTACAAAAGTGGCTGTCTACATCAGTAAAACGTGCACACGTGTGATAATTATAAAATAATCAAGAGATCAATATTTGTTAGGTGAGATATCAATATTTTGTTATCTGTTCTAAGCCTGGATCTGCATGATATAAAAACCAAAGGATGTAGGAGTTACGGAAAAACTGGAACTACTGCCCAGCATGCCACCTTCCCGCGCAGGCAAGTGCCCGGGGCCCCGGGGAAGAAGCCCCGGCCCCGCGCGGTCCCACTTGTCGGGCCGTCTGTCACTCGCGCAGTAGCGCAAGCCCGGCCGGCTGCCGACCCTCCGGGAGTCCGCGGCGCCCGACGGCTCGAGACACGCCCGGCACGGTCCCGGCGCCGCCTTTCTGCCGCCGACAGGAGGCTCCGCGCGCCTTCCCGCCTTTCCCCGCGCCGCCGCCGGGCCGGGAGGCGAAGCGGGCGCGGCGCTCCACGGGGGCGACTAGGCGGGCGCAGGCGGCGACGGCGCGGCCATTGTCCCGCAACCCCTCCCGGGCGCGCGGGATGGGCTGGCCGGGCGGGGCGGCGCGGTCAGGCGGGCGCGGAGTCCGGGAATCCGTGCGCCCCGGCGCCGCCTGCCTCTTCCCGCAGGCCACCGCCCCGAGGCCGCGTCCCCCGCCGCCTTTGTGACCCTCTCCAGCCCCGTAGAGCCAGCGTGCTGCCGCCGCTGAGCCCGGGGCTGCAAATGGCGCCCGCTCGCCTCAGCGCCTCCCGCCGCTCGCCCGGCCGGGGACGCGTAGGGCACCGCGCCCGGGGCCGCATCCCGCCGCCGCCGCCCGGGTAGTCAGAGCCCGCGGCGCCACCGCCCGCGCACCCTCCCGCGCCTCCGCCGGTGGCCAGGCTCGCGAGCCGGTCCAGCCGGTCTCGGCAGCCCCGACGCCCCGCCCGCCCTCGCCGCCCACAGCCTCTTACCGCGGGCCGCGGCGCACCGGCGGGTCGCGCGCGCAGGCTTGGGGGCAGATTCCTGGTCCTTCGCGGGGGAATACCCCTGTTCCAAGCCGGTCCTTTGCGCCCTAAAACAAGTAGCCCCAACGTGAGAGAAACAAAAGGTATTTGCTGACGTGGGCGTTGGACAGAAACGCCCGAGGGCTGAGGACACAATTAAAGGGGCAACGCACAGATTTCAGGCACCAACCAGCGGCTTCGCCCACTCCCCCAGCCCTTGCCTACACCCCGCTGCACCCTTCAGAGGCACGGGGGCGCCCGGATTCCGTAGCAGTTGGCTACGGAATCATTTTTTAGTCAGGAGCTGAAATTTAAAATTGTACTTTACGTTGGGGAAAGCGCCTCCGGAGGGCAGAAGGGCTGGATTTCTAGGAAATGGGGAATTTGGTTTAGGAAAGAGGGAGGGACTTAGGCGTGTCTCACAATTACTGTATAAGTACATGTGACAGTATTGTACTTAAGTTTAGCAACGTCAAATGTAAGAGATTTCCACAGAATTTTTCCCTTTTTCGAAGCACTTATTTTAGTCGGGGGAAACCTTTTCTAAATCTCTACAGGTCACAAGCATTTTATTCAGAGGAAAACCCAGAGAGGCTGAGCTAAGAGAAAATAATTCTTGGTTAAGTTCAGAGAAAATAGAAAACTAGTAAAAATAGTTGGTTTTGTGTTTTCAAATACAAAAATTTTATTGTACATCAAGCCTCTCTTCTGACATATGTATGTCCTTAATATTTAGAGTACAAACAAGTTATATATATATTTGCTAAAATCTTAAATCACTGAATTTTCACTGTTACTACAGAAACATTAATTCTATAAACTAAGTTAGTTTTCTAGTTCCTTATGCTGAGGGGTCAGGTACTGGAAAGTACTCTAATGTAGTAAAAGTGAAAAAAGACTAAATTTTTTTATTTTGTTTTTCTATTTAGATTCCTGTCATGTCATAGACCTATTGACAAAGTTTATTCCTTTGGTTTTATTAACAGTTATGTATTTTGAGGATCATACTGCTCTATGAGAAGGATACAAAATATTCACTTCTTAATGTCACTTCTGTAAGGGTGTTTTGCTATGTAGTCACATTTCCTCATATTCAGAAAGGTAAATGGAAGAAAGGAAGGAAGGAAGGGAGGGAGGAAGGAAGGAAAGAAAGAAAACAACAAATGAAACAAAAAGAAAGAAAATGAGGAAGGTAAAAGGAAACATGTTTGAAAATCACTGGGCATCAGTATTGGGAGTGTTGGATGTCCAAAGCCCCATTGAGAATCTAATGGAAAGACCTGTCCCATTGTTACAACAGAAGATTTTATTCTACACTTTGTTCATTAAAACATGCAAGAGTTCTACAGACTTGTTCCTCAAGAGAGCACATGAAGTCGGTGATGAACTCTTTGTTGAAAGGAGGAAGTAATGGAAGTTCTTTTCCTCACCTTCCCAGTCCTAGCTTCTGAAGCTCCTTTACATATTTGGAGAATTTCTTACATTATAATTGATAGGAGGTACAATCTGCTTTCTGCAAAGAACCTGGAAATGCCAGTGACTTGTTCTCCCAGAATCTCTTGCAGTCAGGAACCATGGTCAAGGTCTACATTTGATAATCAAATGCACCTACCAGGAACTTTGAAGAGGAAGCTATAGCAGAAACCTCAAAGAATCTTTTCTGGGAGTGGTGACAGTTGCAGCAAGATAATATCTCCAAGTGCCATAGAGGCAGTGCTGCTGCTAGTGACAGCATTCACTGTCCAGTGCTAGTGCCATCAATGGTGCCAGCTGCCATGTCTCTGTTTACTGAGAGCAGTATTGGTATCCTCACCAGTCCAGTTCTGTGGTATGACTTGGCTATTGTTCCTGCCTGTTTAGCATAGGCTCTAACCGCTGTGTTCTCTTCCTGTGATTCTGTGAACTTTTAATACGTTCATTTCTGCTTAAATCAGCCAAGGCCATTCTCTGTTCATCGAAGAACAGTGAATGGTACAAAACATTAAGAAAGCATCTGAACTTGTGACCTGCAGCTTAATACATAAAATTGTTTGAGATAAAATGATGTTATCAATGTCATATAGATGGGAATTAAAACCATAGAAATGGATAAAATATAAAGTGAGAAGGCTTAGAACCAAGCTCGAGCAACTTCATCATCTAGTGGCTGGGAAGAGGAAGGTGAAATTGGAAATAGGACTGAGAAGTAACTAGAGACAAAGGAAGAAACCTGGGATAGTATGGTGTTACAGAAACTAGAAGAAAGTATTCAAAATGGAAGAATTGGACAATAGTGTTAAATATTTCTCTTAGCAATCTCAGAAATGCCTATCAGATTTAGCAACTTGGAGATCATTAACTTCAGAGATCATTATTAAGCTTGAAAGAAGGAAGCAAAATTCAAATTAGGAGAATAAGTGGGGGGCGAAGAAATAGATGAAAATAGACAACTCTTTTTAAGAGATTTGGCTGTATAGGGGATGTTTAAAGAAATTTGGTCGTAAAGGAGATTACTATTGTTATGAAACAAACCAACCCAATCTTAATGACATAAAACAAGAACTATTTTATTATGCTTATGTATTCTAAAGGTCAAGGACTTGACAGATCACAGCAGGGATGACTTCTGTTTCATAATGTCTTGGAGTCTCAGCCCGGGAGCTCCAATGGCTGGCAGGTAACTCGAACTGCTAGGAATAGGAATCAACTGGAGGCTTCTTCACTCCAGATCTGGTACCAAGAGTACGATCACTTGAAAAACAGGCTTAGTGCGCTGGCCAGGTAGCTCAGTTGGGTGGAGCATCATCGCCATACACCAGGGCTGCAGGTTCCATCCTCATCTGAGCACGTACAGGAGGCAATGGGATTATGTTTCTCCCTCTCTCATTGATAAATTTTATACCCACCTACAGAGGTTGCATTGTCTCAATTGCCATATTCCATTGTGTAATCACAAGCCCACTATGATTCAAGCAGAAGGGCACATAGCTGCTATCTCTTAGTGGGAAGAATGTCAGAGAATTTTGAGTCATGTTCAATAACTACTACAGGCAAAGAGGGTATTAGCTAGAAAGGGATATGGGTAAAGACTTAAAAATGTTTAAATGATGAGGGAAAGCATAAAGATGAGGAGATACTGAATATACAGCAGGAACAATTAATAGAGGCTGACTTTTTTAAAAAATCCTTACCTGAGGGCATTTTTATTGGTTTTAGAGAGAGGGGAAGGGAGAGAGAGAAACATCAATCAGTTTCCTCCCATACTTACCCTGACCAGGGATCAAACTCACAACCTAGGTATGTGCCCTGACCAGGAATTGAACCCGCAACCTTTTGTTGTATGGGATGATGCTCCAACCAGTTGAGCCTCCCTGACAGGACAACAATGGCTAAATTTCTGGAAATTTAGGGAGGAGATTAAAATTTCGAATGGAACAGTCCTTGGATAAGAAAAGAGATAACTTCATTGTTCCCATTGAAACTGGAGGGCAGAGAGAAAGCCACGGATAGTTGTGAGGGTTTTAAAATACCTACATAACCCTGGCTGGTGTAGCTCAGTGGATTGAGCACAAGCCTGCGAACCAAAGGGTCACCGGTTCGATTCCTAGTCAGAGCACATGCCTGGGTTACAGGCCAGGTCCCCAGTAGGGGATGCATGAGAGGCAACCACACATGGATGTTTCTCTTCCTCTCTTTCTCCCTCCCTTCCCTTCTCTCTAAAAATAAATAAAAATATAAAATAAATAAAATGCCTACATATTCTTTGACCCTGTACCCTCCAAGAGCTTGATCCTAATTAGTGTGAGTTGGACCTAGCCTGACTTGCTTTTAAAGAACAGAATAAAGCAGAAATGAATAGTGTGATTTCAGAGTCGTTGTGATAAAGGTAAAGCAGCTTCCTGCTTATTCTTTCTGTCTTGGATCAGTTGTTCTGGGAGATGCTCTGTGGAAAGGAACCAAGGCTTTCTGCCAACAGCCATGTGAGCAAGCGAGTGAGCCACCTTGGAATGTATTCCAGCCCCAGACAAGCCTTCAGCTGACGTGGCTGAAACCTCATGAGAAACACCAAGCCAGAACCAACCAGCTAAGGTGCCCCCAAATTCCTGACCCTCAGAAATCTTGTGAAGTAATGAATGTTTTTTTGTTTTAAGCCATTATGTCGTGGGTGTAATTTGTTATGCAGAAATAGATTGTGGTACCTGAATGTGCTACCATAACAAAAGCCTAAACATGTGACTTTGAAACTGGGCAGTGGGCAGAAGCTGGAAGGACTTTGGGGTGAGCATTGGTGAAAACCTGAGCCTTTCAAAAAATAGACTCCTGGTGGCCTTTCAGGAAGTTTCCAGTGACAGCTTAAAGGAGAATCAAAAAAAATCTTATTGGACACTGGAGGAAAGGGGGTCCTTGTTACGTCTTGGCAGAAACTTAGCAACACTCTGCCTGCAGTTAGGTGAAAAGTAGAAAATGTGCCTGATGAATTGGTTAATCTAGCCAAGGAGATCTCCAAGTAGAGTGTGGAAAGGGCCGCCTGTAGTAAAATATGAAAGGAGAGAGATAAGCTAAAGGAAGGACTAGTAAAACAAAAGGAAGCCAGAATCTGATGGGGTTTTTTTAATATATTTTATTGATTATGCTATTACAGTTGTCCCATTCCCCCCCCTTCATTCCCCTCCACCCGGCACACCCTCTTCCACCCACATTCCCCCCTTCAGTTCATGTCCGTGTGTCATAAGTTCTTTAGCTTCTACATTTCCCACACTAGTCTTGCCCTCCCCGTCTATTTTCTACCCACGGTCTATGCTATTTATTCTCTGTACCTTTTCCCCCTCTCTCCTCCTCCCACTCCCCTGTTGCTAATCCTCCATATGATCTCCATTTCTGTGTTTCTGTTCCTATTCTAGATGTTTGCTTATTTTGCTTTTTGTTTTTGTTTTAGGTGTGGTTAATATCTGTGAGTTTGCTGTCTTTTTACTGTCGTATGTTTCTTTTTCTTAGATAAGTCCCTTTAACATTTCATATAATAAGGGCTTGGTGATGATGAACTCCTTTAACTTGACCTTATCTGAGGAGCACTTTATCTGCCCTTCCATTCTAAATGACAGCTTTGCTGGATAGAGCAATCTTGGATGTTGGTCCTTGCCTTTCATGACTTGGAATACTTCTTTCCAGCCCCTTCTTGCCTGCAAGGTCTCTTTGGAGAAGTCAACTGACAGTCTGATGGGAACTCCTTTGTAGGTGACTGTCCCCTTATTCCTTGCTGCTTCTAGAATTCTCTCCTTCATTTTAATCTTGGCTAATGTAATTATGATGTGCCTTGGTGTGTTCCTCCTTGGGTCCTACTTCTTTGGGACTCTCTGAGCTTCCTGGACGTCCTGGTAGTCTATTTCCTTTGCCAGATTGGGGAAGTTCTCCTTTATTATTTGTTCAAATAAGTTTTCCACTTGTTGCTCTTCTTCCCCTTCTGGGACCCCTATAATTCGGATGTTGGGACGCTTAACGGTGTCCTGGAGGTTCCTAAGCCTCTCCTCATTTTTTCGAATTCTTGTTTGTTTCTTGTTTTCTGTTTGGTTGTTTCTTTCTTCCTTCTGATCCACTCCATTGATTTGAGTCCCAGTTTTCCTCCCATCTCTATTGGTTCCCCACGTGTCTTCCTTTGTTTCACATATTGTAGCCTGCATTTTTTCATCTAATTTGTGAGCAAAATCAACCAATTCTGTGAGCATTTTGATAACCAATGCTTTGAACTGTGCATCTGATAGGTTGGCTATCTCTTCACGGCTTAGAGGAATTGGCTCTGGGGCTTACATTTGTTCTTCGGTTTGAGCCATTTTTGGTGGGTTGTTGTTGTTGTTGTTGTTGTTTTGGTTTTAGTCTGGTCACAACTATTATGTAGTGAGGGGTGGAGCCTCTGGTGCTCCCCAGTGCGGGGCAGCCCAGTCGCTGGGTTGTGACGCTGTTTGTGGGGACGGGGTCTGAGAGGGAACAATGGCGCCTGCTCCGCTCTCTCCTGGATTCAGTCCCTTCCGCCACTTCCCCTCTGCCTAGACCATCTGCGCGCGCAAATGTGGGACCACCTGGTCAGCCAGCCGCCTTGTGCGGCCTCTCTGGGTCTGCACAGTTGCCCCCCTGTGCCCAGGGACTGCCAGCTGCTGCCTGTGCACCTGGGAACTGCCAGCCGCTGCTGCTTGCGTTCCCGGGTCCGCACCTTCACTTTTTCCTGCCGCGACTCCGCCCCTCTTACCGGTCTGGATGAATGGTTGCTGGACCTCCATACAGTTCAATTTTCTATAAGTTCTGGTTGTTTTCTTGTTTCTAAATATTTGTTGTCCTTAATTTTGGTTGTGAGAGGAGGCACAGTGTGTCCGCCTACGCCTCCATCTTGGCCGGAAGTCCCCTTAAGTAGTATATTTCTACATAGAGGAAATATTGAATGTATTTGATTATAGCTGCTCAAGGCTGGAAACACTTACCTTTACTTTTTTTTCAGCTCCTGATCTCAACCTGCACTGTCCAATATGGAAGTCTCTAACTGAAACCGGAAAAGAGTGGCGTTCGTGCTGCCTGTCACATACAAAACCCAATAAGCACAGACAGGGATTGAATCTTTACAGACGTTTTATTCAGATGGCTGGCAATCTAAGAAGACAGCAGGTTCATATCCTAACAGACCATCTTAAATTCCATTTTAAAACTGCCCTTTTTATAAGGAGAACAAAGCGTAGGTAAGGAAGGGTTTGGAATTCAGGGAAAAGTTAATTGGATTTTAAAAAACTTCAGTATCCTTGCCCTGGGCCGAGGTCTTTAGCTGTTTCCCAGGTGGTGGTCATTCCACTCCAGAGCACAATGGCTCAGATGCCACCTGGATGGCTTACCATCCTCCCGAGGTACAAAGATGGAACTGCGTATGGTCTCCTGGAGTCCGGGTGGATCATACCTTCAGTTCCTGGAACAATAGCTTTTACGTACATTGATTACTAAGCTTATTAGCTATTACTTGAACTAAAATTGTCCAACTCTTGAGTCCCCTATCATAATCACATGTGGCTATTAAACACTTGTAATGTGGCTAGTCTAAATTAAGATAAGTGTAGATATACACCAATTATTGAGACAGTACAAAGAAAAGAATGAAAAATAGCTTCTTAAAAAATCTCTTATAGTGATTACATATTGAAATGATAATACTTGGAGTTTTCTGAGTTAAAGGAAATATAAAATACTATTAATTTTAATATTTACTTAATCCTTTATCTTTTTAAACATGGCCACTAGAAATTTTAAATTTTTTAATTAACATATAGTAAAATTCACTCTTTTTAATGTATAGTTCTATGAGTTGACAAAGGCATAGAGTCATGTAACTAGTATCACAACTGAGATACAGATCAGTTCTCTTGCCTCCCCCAAAATCCTTCTTTATGCTGAACCTTAGTAGTGTAAAACCTGAGGATTAAGAAGGGCTCCTGGTGGCTAACTGGGCTCAAATTATTTAAAAAAAAAAAAAAAAAAAGGGCAGAGCTCAGCAGCCATTTCTACACAGGTGGGCTCTCACCCAAACTACACTTTGCAGAGAAGCCTCTGTGCTAAACTGCCTACCTGCACTGTGCTTCCGCTATCTGAGCTAGCCCTTAAAAAGGAGTTCCTAGAGTCCTATTTCAACCAATAGGATTGAGGTTTTCTCCATCCAATTGGAGCCCCACAGCTCTGACCAATCAGGCACCAGAGGCAGGTACTTCTGTCTATATAAGCCAGCTCCCCTGAAGCTGTTGTAGTACCCTTACCACCAAAGACTGAAGTCATTGATTTCCTGGCGCAGGTAGCAGAAGAATGGAGCAGACCTACGCAGAGTGAGGTAGAGTGGAGCTACCTAAGTGAAGACAGGCCCGGTTCCCAGGAGAGCCTCAAGGCGATGTTGTTTTCATAGCGGCACTATATCACAATTAAACTGTTCCTCAGTAGTGCTGTTTTCACATCCATGCTGTATTGCACTAAAGCAAATTTCCTTCTTCACCGCTCCCTACTTCAAATTGGAGATTCCTGTTGGGGTTGCGCTGGCACGAACAACCATGGTTGACACTGGTTCACCTCTCCCACCTCCATCTCTTGGCAACCACCGATCTGTTCTATGTCCCTATAGCTTTGGGTTTTTTTCCAGAATAATACATAAATGGAATCCTACAGTCTGTAGTTTTTTGTTTATTGTGGTAAAATATATATAACAAAACTTGCTATTTTAACCATTTGTTCCTTGGCTTCTCTCACTTAATATATTAGAGATTCATCCATGTCGTTGCATGTAACTCTCGTTCTTTCCTGTTTTATTGCTGAGTATATTCCATTGTATGGATGTACTACCCATTTATCTGTTCACCAGTTGAACATTGGGACTGTTTCCAGTTGTGGTATTTATGAAAAAAGCTGCTATAAACAATCATATATGGTGTGATTGTGTTTTCATTTCTCTTGGGTGAACACTTCGGAGAATCTATGGGTCGTATGCTAGGTGTGCATTTAACTTCATAAAAAAACTTCCAAATTATTTCCCAAAGTAGCTGTACCATTTTGTATTCCCACCAGCAACAAATGAGAATTCCAGTGATCTATGTCCTTGGCCAGTGCTTGCTATTATAAGGTTTTGTTTTTGTTTGTATCATTTCTCATAGGTGTGTGGTGGTTTTATTTTGTATTGTAGTTTTAACTGATATTCCCCACATAAGTAATATTATTGAGCATCTTTTCCTGTGTTTATTTGCCATCCATATATCTTCTTTGATGAAGTTCAAATCTTTTGCTCATTTTTAAAAATTGAGTTGCTTGTTTCTAATGAGTTCCAAGATTATTTTTGAAAGGAACTTTAGCCCTGCCTGTAGTCTATAGCCTATCCCCAACACACACATGTTGACATGTAGGTATTGCCACCTTTTTTTCCTTGTATTTTTTATAAAGATTTTATTTATTTATTTATTTTTTAGAGAGGGGATAAGGGAGAGAGAAAGGGAGGAAGAGAAGCATAAATGTGTGGTTGCTTCTCGTGGGCCCCCCACTGAGGACCTGACCTGCAACCCAGGCATGTGCCCTGACTGGGAATCGAACCAGTGACCCTTTGTTTCATAGACCAGCACTCAGTCCACTGAGCCACACTAGTCAGGGCTTTTGCTTGTATTTTAAAGCCTAAAAGGACTACCTTCAATCAACATGACAGAATTCCTGCAGTCCATATATTCACCAGAAAAGTTTTTCAAAGGATTTTATTTATTTTTAGAGAGAGGAATGGAAGGGGAAAGGGAGAGAAACATCAATGTGTGGTTGCCTCTAGCGCACCCTTACTGGGGACCTGGCCCACAACCCAGGCATGTGCCCTGACTGGGAATCGAATCGGAGACCCTTTGGTTGGCAGGCTGGCACTCAGTCCACTGAGCCATATCAGCCAAGGTCACCAGAAAAAAAATTTTTTAAATATTTTATTTATTTTTAGAATGAGGGGAAGGGATGGAGAGAAGCATCAATGTGTGGTTGCCTCTTATGCACCCCCAACTGGGAACCCAGCCTGCAACCCAAGCATGTGCCCTGACTGGGAATCCAACCTTCAACCCTTTGGTTTGCAGGCTGGCGCTCAATCCACCGAGCCACACCAGCCAGGGCACCAGAAAATTTTTTAAAAATTTATTTTAGAGAGAGAGGAAGGAAGAGAAAGAAAGAAAAATTGACGTGAGAGAATCATTAATTGGTTGCCTCCCAAATGCACCTCAACTGGGGATTGAACCCACAACCTCTTGGTGTATGGGAGGACACTACAACCAACCTAGTCACCTGCCTGGGCCCAGAAAACTTATTTTTTAATTCATTGGCTGATGAAGAGCCCTTGATGAAAGCCTTGTTCATACGATTGCTCAGAGGGTCAAAGGAATGTGCTAACTATTCGTTCTAGATTTTACAAGCTCTGTCCCTGAATTAAACTGCACTCTTGGACAATCTGAGTTTTGATTTAGTATTGTGTACTTGGAGTTTACTGATGGTCCATATTAGAAACAGCCCTTATGAACTCTATAAACCTGCTGATAGCCCTGGCTGGTGTGCTCAGTGGATTGAGCATGGGCCTGTGAAGCAAAGGGTCACTGATTCAATTCCCAGTCAGGGCACATGTCTGGGTTGTGGGCCAGGTCCCCAGTGGGGGACACATGAAGGCAACCACACATTGATGTTTCTCTCCCTCTCTTTCTCCCTCCCTTCCCCACTCTCTAAAAATAAATAAATAAAATCTTTAAAGAAAAAACTGCTGATAAAAAAATTGCCCATTATATTTTTCAGTATCCTTTACAGAGGAAATGGTTTAATAAAGTCCTATTAGAGTTTAATGCCAGAAAAAATTTCCTTTCTCCTGACAAATAATCATCTTTCTTACTATTATAAAGTGAGAACCATTACATTTGGCAATCTCTCTCCTTATAATTTTGGCCAATTGAAAACTCAGAACTATAGTTAATATTCAGATATGCTAACTATTTTTAGCTTTAATTATCCCTCTGCTTTTTATTGTTTATACTTATTTTATGGTGTTATGTAAAGTCCTTTATTGAGATGGTATTGTTTCATTTACTATTGCTGTATAACCATCCCAAACTTAGTGATATAAAACAATAACCATTTTATTACGCTTATGGTTGATTTTTTAATCCTCATCCAAAGTTATGTTTATTAATTTTTAGAGAGAGAGGAAGAGGGAGAGAGAGAGAGAGAAGCATCAGTGTGAGAGAAACGTCAATCAGTTGCCTCCCATACATCCCTCGACCAGGGATCGAACCCACAACTTAGGTATATGCCCTGAATGGGAATTGAACCTGCAGCCTTTTGGTGTACAGATGATATACCAAGCAACCGAGCTACTCGACGGGGGCTCATTGATTTTTTTATTGATTTTTGTATTTTTATCATATGATTTATTATCAATTCTGTGGATCAGGAATTCTGAAAGGGTACAGTGGGGACGCTCTTCTCTGTCCACCCTGTCCTCAGCCTCAGCTGGTGACTAAGAGCTAGGGGCTAGATGGCTGGGGCCGCAGGACTCACTCTAAGGTGGCTTTCTTGCTCACGTGGCTGAGCTTGGGCTGGAAAGGCTGAGGGCTGGGCTCAACTGGAACTGTCTATCATGCCGGATATATACAAAATTGTGCAGAATATATATGTCTTTTAGTATATTTTATATATATTTACATAATTGATATATTAAAATCAATAATGTACATAATCGATTTTAGAGAGAGAGGAAGGGAAAGAAAAAAAACATGGATTTTTGTCATTCCACTTCTTTAGGCATTATTCTTTTATTTGCCCTTACCAGGGATCTGACCCACAGCCTTAGTGTATCTGCATGATGCTCTAACCAACTGAGCTACAGGGCCAGGGCCAGACCACCTACATGTGGCATCTGCAATGTGGCTTGGCTCTCCACCACATGGTGGCTGAGTTCCAGGGGGTGGGGGGGGTGGGGGGGGCGGGGGGGAGGGCAAGCCAGAGGGAGTGTCCCAAAAGCCAGCATTTCAAGAAACCTGGGTGGAGAGTACATGGCCTTTCCTAGCCTCAGAAAGCACACGTCATTTCCACAGTACACTACAGGGCATAGCACAAGCCCACCCAGATTCAAGGGGAGACTACAAAGACGCCCACCTCTCAATAGGAGATTTATTAAAATAATTTACTGCCACTTTAAAAAACTACAGACATAAGTAATAAAAATAATATTAACTCATGACTGTTCTTTGGCTGAAGAGAGCTAAATAAAAGGTGTCTCAGCATTTATTCCTGTGTAGCCCACACGTCTGGTGTTGGGGGAGGGACAAAGACAGGAGAGGCCTCTTCAGCTCCCCACCATCTTCCCAAGTTTGTTACAAACCCACTTAAAAGAAAATTTTACCAAAGCGCCCCTGGCTGGATGGCTCAGTTGGTTAGAGTGTCATCCCCATATGCCTCCAGGTCAGGGCACATACAAGAATCAACCAATGGCCCTGGCTGGTGTAGCTCAGTGGATTGAGCGCGGGCCTGCGAACCAAAGGATCGCGGTTCGATTCCCAGTCAGGGCACATGCCTGGGTTGCCAGGCCAGTTCCCGGCAGGGGACATACAAGAGGCAACCGCACATTGATGTTTCTCTCCCTCTCTCCTTCCCTTCCCCTCTAAAGATAAGTAAATAAATAAATAAATAATAAAAATAAATAAATAAAATATTTTTAAAAAAAAGAATCAACCAATGAACACATAAATAAGTGGAACAACAAATTGATGTCTCTTTCTCTTCCCCTGCCCATTCCTCTCTCTTAATAAAATCAATAAGTAAAAAACTTTTAAAAATAAAGAAAGAAAGAAAGAAAGAAAGAAAGAAAGAAATAATTCACCAAAGCTTCCACAAAGCTCAGTTAAAATTAGTTGTATTACTAATTCAGTAGTGACAAGATTATTTTGGTCCTAAATAACTTTTTAAAGGGACATTTAGGAAGCTATTATTTTAGCCATGAAAGCTTGATGGAAGACATTTTTCTTCTTTTTTTAAATATTTTATTTATTTATTTTTAGAGAGACAGGAAAGGAGAAACAGAGGGAGAGAAACATCAATGTGTGGTTGCCTCTTGCATGCCCCACACTGGGGACCTGGCCTGCCACCCAGGCATAAGCCCTGACTGGGAACCAAACCAGCAACCCTTTGGTTCCCAGGCCAGCACTCAGTCCACTGAGCCACACCAGCCAGGGCACATTGTTCTTCTTAATGACTAGTGAGAAGACATTTTTTCCCACTGGGAATAACAAGTTCAACAGATGCCTGAAAAGAGACACATTATCCTTCTCCCTTCTTTTCCACCTAATCCCTTCCCTTCCTGAATTTGGAAGAAATTCCTTTATTAAACACCTAAAATGTGCTGAGTGTTACTGTTATCACTTCCCTAACATTTCAAAGGACAGATTTAGCAGCCAATTTAATAACATGATTTAGATACAATATTTCAGGGGTGGACAAACTTATTCTGTAAACGGCCAAATAGTATTTATGCTTTGCAAGCAGTAGAATTTCTTTTACAATTCTTCGACACTGCTGTTAGCAAAAAGCTGCCATAAACAATATGTAAATTAATATCCATGACTGGGTTCTAATGAAACAATTTATGAACACTTAAATTTGAAGTTCATATAGTTTTCACATGTCACCAAATATCATTCCTCTTTTGAGTTTGTTTAACCATTTAGAATTTAAAAACCAGCTTTAATTCATGGACAAAAACTAGTAATAGGCCAGGTTTGGCCTAGGCACTGTAATTTGCCTACCCCTGCAATGTCGACTGAGACAACAAACAGTGTACAGAACTGTGTTTACAGCATAATTTTTTGTAACTCAAAAGAGGAGATCTACACATAAAGAAAAGGCTAGAAGTAAATCTATAAAATGTAGTTGTACTGTTTTGCTGAGATGATGGTCAATTTATTCCCTTTACTTTTTGGTAGTTTCCAATGTTATTGATGGTAATATTTTTCTTTAATGAGGGAAATAAAATGTTTTGAAGGAATAAATGTGGTAGTGTTCACCCTAACAGCACATATACCAAAAATCATGATGGGGAAGAAAATGAGAATGACTCCTGTGGTATTGGCTTGGACCTGGAGTTATTTCTCTATGTCCACATCTAGATAGAAATCTGTCACTCTGTCTAGCTATCTCTCTGTGGGAAATGTCCACTGAGAGGGCATGAAAGCAGAACACTTCAAAAGCAATGAGCACATCTCGAATCTGGATTTTGGTTTCTAAATAACTGCTCTCCACTAAAAAGAACCAAGCTCCTTGGAGAAGGATCTAATTCCAGGGCTGGCACAGGGATGAAGGACCAGATCAGTCTGGAACATCTTGTGCAAGAAAGGAAGTGTTCAAGTGACAATAGGGACATGCCAAACACAAAAGCTGGCTGGAATGAGCCTCCACTGGCCAAATTGGAACAATTCGATTATTAAAATAAATGATAGCAACATATTATAGCTGAATGAATAAAACAGGTAACCATGAGTCCATATGATGTAAAAAATAAAGGAATAAAGTTGTAAAAGGTTTGATGAGAAATAGGTAATTGATGTGGTTTGAAAGTACCTCCATATACAATACTTCATAATTGCAAAAGGAAAAGGTGTAACTTTACGGTGGGGAAGGATAGCAGACCGCATCTTCATCAAGGACCAAAGTGAGTATCATAATGTGACAAACTGACTAGCTGAAATTCTGTGCCGCTTGATGTGAGGCACGGAGAAGAACGCGGCATCACTTCTGTGATAGTCCTGCCTGAAATGTATAACATGAATCTCATAAAGAGTGGAAACACAAAACCAAGTGGAGGAAGATTATCCAAACTAGCTGGCCCGCCCCCGTTCGCCCCAATGGGCGGGCTGTCAGTCACTCGCGCAGCAGCGCAAGCCTGGCCGGCTGCCAGCCCTCCGGGAGTCCCCGGCGCCCGACGGCTCCAGACGCGCCCGCCCGGCACCCTCCCGGCGCCCCCTTCCCGCCGCCAGAGGCTCCGTGCGTCTTCCCGCCTTTCCCCACACCGCCACCAGACAGGGAGGCGAGGCAGGCGCGGCCATTGTCCGGCAGATCCTCCCGGAGCGCAGCCTGGTGGCTGGAGGGGCGGGGCGGGGCTGGGATGCCCGGGGGGGCCCCCGCAGGCGCCGGCAGGAGCCGGGTCCAGGAGCCAGTGCGCCTGGGCGAGGCCTGCCTCTCCTTGCGGGCCAGCGCCCCGGGGCGCGTCCTGGGCCACCTTTGTGACCGTCTCCAGCCCCTTGAAGCCGGCGCATCGTGGTCGCTGCTCCCGGGGTCGGAAATGGCGCCCGCTGGCCTCTGTTCCCGCCGCCGCGGGCCTGGCTGGAGACCTGTGGGGCTGCATCCCGCCGCTGGAGGGCCGCCGCCTGCACCTTCGCTCCCCTGTCCTCTAGTGAATACACAGAATTCCAGAAACAGTATTAACTGAAAATGTAATGTGATTTTTAAAACGTGTTAAAGTACGTATAAAAAATTTACCCTTTTAAAGGATAATTCGGTGGTATTAAATACTTAAACGATGTGATGCAACCATCATCACAATCTTGTTCTGGAACTTGACTATCACGTGGAAGTGAAACCTGCGCCCATCGGCAGTCATTCCCTCCATCCGGCCCAGCCCCTGGCAACTGCCACTCTGCTTTCTGCTCTAGGACTTTGTCTAACCTGGATATTTTATATAAATGGAATTATACAATATGATGTTCTTTGTGACTAGCCTCTCTTGCCTAGCATAATGTTTTCAAGATTCATCAGATAGCAGGTATGAGAACTTCATTCCTTTTTGTGAATGAATAATACTACACTCTTTGTATATAGCTCATTTTGTTTATCCATTCATCAGTTGAGGACATTTGGGTGTTTCCACATTTTGGCTATAGTGAATAATACTGCTATGAATGTTTGTATTTGCATACAAGTTTTATTTGAATGTGTTTTCATATTCAGTTCTTTTCAGTACATAACTAAATTAGACTTTTGCTCCACTACTAATGGAAATCCCATAACCACCTTCAGTTTTCCCCCCGTTGATTCTGGGAACACCTGAAAGTGTATCATACATGCTCTTGACAGAAAAATTTCATCTGCCTTAATCTTCTGGGTATAGGAGACATGTAGGTCAATATTCCTGCCCTCCTCAAGGCCCCTTCTCAGGGGATCTGTTCCCTTTACCACCACCCAGCCCCAACTTCTAAATGACATTCCCTCAACCCCTACCACCTAGAGCTCTTGCTCTCTGATGTAAGGTGTGCCTTGTGACTCAAGAGAATCCAGTTTTTGCTGGGTGAAACTGAGGTGTTTTCCTTGAAAGTTTTTAACCAAAGGACAGGGTAATAATGGTCATGTTAGAGCTGGGGCGGCCATTAACAGCTGATGAATGGGCAGAAGCAAGCCAGGCTTCTGAGAGTGGCAGGGGAACTTCACACAGGCGGAGAGAAGGAGACAAGGAGCATGACGAGGACCTGTGCTCGTGAGAGACGGCCCCGTCTCAGTGCTTACTTTCTAATTTCAGGTGATCTGCCAACTTCCTCCCCTAGGATGCTTGTAAAATCGCTCATTTTTTAAAGCATTTTTTTTTTCCTTTTAGATTTTATTTATTTATCTTTAGAGGGGAAGGGAAGGAGAGAGGGAGAAACATCAATGTGCGGTTGCCTCTTGTATGTCCCCTGACGGGAACTGGCCTGGCAACCTAGGCATGTGCCCTGACTGGGAATCGAACCGCGATCCTTCGGTTCGCAGGCCCGCGCTCAATCCACTGAGCTACACCAGCCAGGGCTAAAATCGCTCATTTTAATCTTGAAACAAATCCTTTTAATAAAATGTTCTCAGCCCTGGGTGGAATAGCTCAGTTGGTTGGGGTGTTGTCCAGATGCACCAGGGTTGCAGGTTCTATACTCTGTCAGGGCACGCACAAGAATCAACCAATGAACACGTAAAAATGTAAGTGGAACAGCAAATTGATGTTTCTCTCTCTCCCCACTTCCTCTCTCTCTCTCTAAAAATTGATAAATCAGATTTTAGAAAAACTGCTCTCAAACTTAATTTGCATCCGAATCCCTCTGCGCCTTGACCAAGACAGGTGCTTAGCTGCTGACTTCCAGTGTGCCTGGAAAAGCTGAATTCCTAGCTGCCTTCGTTGCTCACTAACGGAGCCCATCCAGGTGGATTGAACCTCTCTCACCACTGCCTGTGAGCCGCAGCTGTGCCAGGAAGACACCAAGGACGTGCAGTTGAAGTACAGGGCAGCCAGTGCTCCTGCCCTTGCTCTGTGCTTCAAGCTTTTGACCGATGTTCAAAGCGGTGATGCCCACTGAGCTCCCGGCATCTCACCAAGATTTTGGATTCATGCTCCTTTAATTTCTGCCTGTAGCTCTCACAGTGAAGGCTCAGGCACGCTTCTTTGGAGCTGAGCCATGACCATCTTTTCTCTTGGTTAGATACATCTAGTGACTTCTTCCTAAAAAATCTGGTACAGATCAGCTTTGCCCCTCCACTGACCCTCATATGTACCAGACATGTTTAAATTTTAGTGATGCTCACAGAGTGGCCCATACATACTAGATTGGTTTAAATACTAGTGATGCTCACTAGAATGGTGCAACCTACCCCACCTCCATCATCCCTACGTAGGTAATAGAAATCTCTTGTCCCCACCTACCAACATTCTAGGTCACTGGTGGGCAAACTCTGTAAAGCACCTATTTTGGGCTATGCAGATGAAAGTCACTATTTGGGGCTATGCAGATGAAAGGTGTCTATCACAACAACACAACTTTGCCATTGCAGTGCAAAAACCTCGTATACAATGGGGAAAGGGATGGGTGTGTCTGTGTTTCCAATAAAACTTCACTTGCACAATACAGGCAGCAAGCAGGATTTGGCCCAACCTGTTTTAGATTGTCCTCTTTTTTTCTCTGACTAAATGAAGTTAATGAGTCTTCAAACGAATGCAAAGTGCATTTAGTGTTTAGTGTTAGCAGTTCTATACTGTTATAAGGAATCTTTTAAAAACCTATAGGCTATAAATGCTTTTCTCAGGAGCTGAAATGAGCCTAGCCAATCTTAAATAGACCCAACCTCAACATTTTTTCTAAATGTAAAATGATATCAACACGTTGCTAAAACTGAACCTACCTCCTGTCTTCAAAAGATAAATATTTGAGGCCAGACTGCTGTGAGTCAGTGGATTGAGTGCCAGCCTGCGAAATGAAAAGGTTACCAGTTCGATTCCCAGTCAGGGCACATGCCTGGGTGGCAGGTCAGGTCCCCAGTTGGGGGTGTGCAAGAGGCAACCAATCAATGTTTCTCTCCCTCTCTTTCTCCTTTCCTTCCCCTCTCTCTAAAAATAAATAAATAAAATCTTTACCCAAAAAAGATAAATATTTGAAACTGTTGTTTAAGCAGAAAAAACTTTTTGAAATAAAAATATGCACATCTTCAAGATTTATATTAAAAATGGAATACCAAGACAAGAGAAATGAGAAGTCAGAAATAGATTATATCCACTAAGTTATTACTTTATTATTTTATTTTTAGTTCTTTGTATATAAAAAGTAAAAATAACCACACAACCTGGACAACACTGAACCACATAAATGGACTTGGCATATAGCCACTTTAACATGAAGACTGACTCAGTTCCAAAAAGTAGAAAGTTTCCCGCTCCTTAGAAGAGGCATCAGTTGCTATTGTTTAAATGGTCAGGATCACTTCCAACTTCATCTTCTCTTTTTTGGATAGCAGTTTTGGCAAGTGCCTTTGTAAGAGGAACTAATCCACTTGGCAACTTGGCAGCCAAAGATAAAGTCAGTTACTATTTTTCTTGTAAGACTTATGGGAAAGTGTGTGACTATAGAAGTCAGAGTTTAGAACGGTTGTGTCTTTTCTGATTTTTGTGTTGTCTGACACTAGTTTCTGCTTATATGGCATCCCATGAATGATTACCCACTCATTCATCAAGCAGTGGTCAGTCGTCTTTTGTAAAATCTAAATCTGCCCAGAAAACAAGTGGTATAAATAAGGAAGTAACTGGTCCTAACACGATCGGTCTGAGAGGTGGGAAAAGATATTTAATGGAAACTTCAGTTGTTTGGAGCTCTGTTTAATAGTTTGCTTCTCCGCCCCCCTTAATTAATACCTCATTTGTAAAATTCCTCATTAGAAATTCTTGTAAAATAATTGCACTGTGAAAAAGTTAACTAAATTTAAATTATGAAGGATTATTATGAACTCATCCATGTGAGGGAATCAAGCCTTAATTTGTTTGTTTCATCCATTCTGAAGAAACTCTTTTAACCATTTTGATCTTAGCCATTCTAAAATTTCCAGTTATCTAATTTAGGTCAATTTAAAAATTCTGGAAGTCACAGAAAATAGTTAAATTACATTTGTTTCTGAAGACAAAATAAGCAATAAAGGAACAAAAGACTTTTTCCTTGAATCTGGCTGAGGCCGTTCCTATTCTAAATTTGTCATTAGGGTGTCTCAATCTGACTTATATAAACCAAAACAAAAATTTATTTTGAGACTATTTCCTGTCTACCCCCCAAGGCTGGTTTAACCAAATTAAAGATGCTTTGCATTAATTTTAATCCAGAACTTGATAAATATTTCATTAACAACCAGAAACCCTGCTTCTAGGTATTTTTTAGATCATAAAGTGGCTAATCTGTTTTACTAATAACTGTTATATATTATCATGGACCTTTATATAAAATTACCTTTTGCAGTACACTTATTAAAATTTGCTGAGTCAAGAAATACCTAAAATGGATAATATTATATGGGTTGCTGTCTTACATGTATGTGAGTTTTTGTTTATCATTGTTGTTGTTTCAAATAAGATCATCCTTGTTAACTTCCCTGAATCCTGCCCAATTTATATTTCAAAAATCAGTTAGAGAGGTTGGCAAAAGTAATTTCAAGATAATGTATATTTTTTAATTTTGAAGGTTTTTACAAAGAAAAGGAATATATTAAAATCAAATACATGATACATATTAAATAAGTAAATAATAAAGATTTTTGTTTGCCACGCACAGTGTGTGTGTGTGTGTGTGTTGATGGCAGTTTATGTTGTTTCAGATATGCGTGGCTATTACTGGCATGGAAATTAAATTAACACCCCCACACTCAACATGTGATTCCCCCCTCCCTGTCTAAGCATTACAAGAACGCAGGCCATCATTACAGAGCTCCGTGAGGCTAACACAGCATTTTCCTTTTCTGTGGTTTCAGTCCAATGGGTACCCCAAGGAAGCAAATGCTGTATCTACGGATGCTCTTTGCTCCTCACCCAAACATGTCTGTCATCAGCATTGGCCTGGCAAGACCTGTTATCTGATCCCAACTAGAGCTGTGGGAACTAAGGACTAGTCATTTCATCTCTTTATAAAATGAAGTTGGACTAGACTATCTCTAATGTTGCTTCTATTTCCCAGATCCTTAACTTCACGGTCTTGTCCCATATCCGTCCTAGTTTCTGGGGTATTAACTAGTTTTCATGGCCAGCCAAAACCCAATCCTGGTGCAGTGGGGCCTCTCCACAGCTGTCACAGTAACACTACCTTTGTTCTCTCTGATGACAGTGCAGCGAGGTAATGGGAAGTTGTGGTTTGTTTGTTTCTCCTTAATAAGAAAACCATAGCATCTAATGTATATTTGCTAAAGACTTGGATATTCTAAAATGTTCATACTAAATTTGCATACCTAAATAAAAAGAGTAATTTAAACACTGTTAATGTCCAAAACCACCATGTTTGGAAAAGGCAGGAAATGCCTGAGACTATTTAAATTGTTTATAAATTGTATCCCAAAGCTAGAAGTTTACTGGGTAGGAAAGATCACAAGAACAGCAGCTTAAACCAGAAAGCCTTCTATGGCCCTCACCAGTGTGGCTTAGTTAGTTGGGCCTTGTTCTGCAAAGGCAAAGGGCTGACAGCTCAGTTCCCAGTCAGGACATGTGCCTGGGTTGCAGGTTCAGTCCCGGCTGGTCGGCTGGCCAGTCAATGTTTCTCTGTCAGGCTGATGAGGCCCTAAAATGGGGTTAGGTGCTCTACCCAAGCACTGCCAGTGCACGCTGTCGTTGCCCCTATTGTCACGCCCAAAACTGTGTTGCTTAGTTGCTAGTCTTCCTGATTATGCACTGCAAGTTCCTTGGGGGCAGAGGTCTTGATTATTCATCGATGTTCCCCTAGTGCCTGACACATAATAAAGGACTACATAAATACTTGTTGGATAACTGTTGAATAAACAGCCCACTATCCTCACTTGTTGCTCTGTCAAGGAGCAACAGAAGCAGGCAGGAATGGCACCACACGACATAGCAGTAAGAGGCACCATTACCATGAGCCCAGTGTTTGGTGGTTGCGAGGTGCACATAGGTTCCCCTCAAAGTGTGACTGATGGGACCCCCAGAAATTTCATTCAATGTCCTCATAGCATGTCATACTATATTGCCTACTAGGAGTAGTACCAAAGGATCCTTGACATTTTGACAAGACCATTTTGACTATTTATCCAGCTCTTACACATATCTCAGCAAAATTTGCAAACGGTATATTAATTACAAACAGCTAAGCACAAAGAATGAACATTCTTCAAAAGAGGAAAAGTTAGCCCTGGCTGGTGTGGCTCAGTGGATTGAGCACTGGCCTCTGAACTGAAAGGTCACTGGTTTGATTCCCAGTCAGGACACATGCCTGGGTTGTGGGCCAGGTCCCCAGTGTGGGGGTGTGAGAGGCAACCATACTTGATGTGTCTCTCCCTCTCTTTCTCCCCTCCTTCTCCTCTTTCTAAAAAATAAATGAAATCTTTAACAAAAAAAAAAAAAAAAGAGAGAGAGAGCGAGAGGAAAAGTTAGTTGGTGTTGGCTATATTTTAATAGGAAATTCCCGTAGCTATATTTTAGAGAAACTAGGTGGAGTATCTATTGTGCAATTGCTTAGCATACTGTTTGTAAAGGATTAACAGAATCTTTTACCCTTCACTGTGAGAAAAAGCCCTCTGGTTGACTCTCTAGCTCTGTTCCCCTGACAACCTACTAAAGAGTAGTGTGTCAATTATGTCACTAGGCAACGTTACATATGGTAGAAGTGACTCCCTAATTGGTAAATTGCATCCAAACTGGGAGAACTATAAACACCTAATAAGAAGCCACAGCTCTGGGCTTCCCTAAGTACAGTGACTCTTGGAACACACATGTGTCTTGCGGGGACCCTAGCAGCCATGTCTGTGGAGTCATTATAAAGGAGATTGCTCCCAAGCTGGGGACAGCTCCCATACTGGCCCCATATGGGTCATCTCCTTGTCCGAAAACTGCTCCCCAAAATCACAGTTGTCAATGAAGAGTTGACAGTGGTGAAATCATCTACCTGGATGGTCAGAGCAGATGCTAAATGTCATCCTTAAATCAGAAAGCTTCTATATCATCTGATCACGATGGTGTGAGTTAGTGTCACCTCTGTAAAAGTAGGATATGTTAGAAACCAACCAAACTATTCCTGACAAAGAAAAAACTTTTTATTTATCTCTACAGAAGCATTATTCGAAGAAAAGAATTCAAATTTTCAGCACTATAATGAGGTTGGAGGAACACAGTGATAAGGGATGTTGTGGAAATACTGAATAAAAATCAATGAGAACATTGCCCATCAGAAATAACTGAATAAAGTGCCCCCTTTTTTGGGTTAGAAGATAGTGTGATTGTATGAAAGCACAAGGCAAGCTATAAAAGACCCACAACAACAGGTAGTACAGGCAACGCTCAAAACAGAGTGCAGCAGGAATTTCGCACCCACCCAACCCTTGGCCCCTCCCCATGCGGTTCCGCTACACCTCACGAGGGACACACAGTAAAAACCCAGAAGTCCAAGTGGAACAGCCTGAATTCCGATGACCAGGGCCACTCCAGTCTTCCCCACTGCCCTCAGAGGCAGTACATGTAGTCCTTCCTACTTGTTGTTTTCTATGTGGTTTATCACAACATCAATCAACGACAATGACAAAAAACCATCACAGCAATCTGAACCACCAGACTACGCAGTTCCAAAATACTCTGCAGACCACGAGGTCAGTCAATTTCTTCGGGAGTATTTTAAGTCTCGTGGCCACCAAAATATTTACACCAGAATGGCATCTTTCTGCCAAATGACCACAAGTCACATTGCTCTACGTCATTTCTTAATGTATTACAATTACAGGCCGTATTTACATTCCTCCCCAACCCTTGCTGAGAAAGCCTGTCCCCTTCCCCTAAGTGAAACAACTTCCCAAGGACACCATTTTTAATTACATTATAAGTAAGAATCCTGTTCCCATTCATGCAATATATCTAAGATAAGATAAAAGTATCCCTTTGCCAACTTGGACAGAATGTGCGAGAAAGATGCCAAAACATAACCTAAATCACCAATGGTCTGTGTTGGACCCAACTGTGAATTTACTTACTATAAAAATATCACCAACTCCACAAATTAAACCTCAAACACACTGCATGGATTATAAACACTGACCTCCAAATATAAACATAAATTTAAAACAGGGCAGTTTATGGTCTGATAGTCCAGACAAAGATTGCCTTTAAAAGTGAGAGAATTCAACAGGAACAAGTATAAAGGACACATGGACAAAAACTACGGGGGGTGGAAATGGGAGGGAGGTGGGGAAGGCTGGGGTGGTGGGCTGGGGTGGGAGGAAAAGACAGAAAACAGTACAAGATCAACAATTAAAATTTAAAAAAAAGTGAGAGAATTCAGCGATCCAGTTATTACAAATGCCAACACAAACTCTAAACAACCAACCAGGAATGCAACAATCTGAAACATTATGGAAAAAGGAGAATCATTTACATGTTAAACTTCATGTTCCATTTTCTCTCCAATGATTCTCCTACTTTAAAATTTAATGAAATGATCAAATCCTAGAGTGGTTCTAGGGATATGAGTCAGAGTCCAAATTTCCAAGTTTCCGCATCACAAACCTAGTCAGATTTGGGGGCAAGTTGTGAATAATTTGGCCTCCACTCCCCATTTTACTAATCCACTACTTTCTAAAACTTGTGGGGGCATAAGAGTCTATTAAATATTCAGAAGGTAAAAGGTAGCCTAAAATATAACACAAAATTAAGTTCACTTGAAGTCTTTTTTTATATCCTACTTTTTAGTAGGATTTCTTAACCTTGAACTCTCAACATTCTGAACTGCACAATGCTGTGTTAAGAGGCCCTCCTATGAACTGTGGGATGTGTAGCAGCATCCCTTCCTGGACCCACTAGATGTCAGCAGCACGCGGCCAGCTGTAACAATTCAGAACGTCTCCAGACATAGCCAATCTCCCTGGGGGACAAAATCACCCTCAGTTGAGAGTCACCGTCTTACAATGATACCTCTAATGTAAAGTTTTTTATTTTGCACCCAGTGATATGAATAGGTCATGAGGTCACCGAAGAGGCTTCTTGCTCTACCAGAGAAAGTAGGCAGAGAAGTTAAACTGTGAGGTAGAAAAGTCATATGAAAACATCAAAAATACTTTATAAACAGAAAGAGCAAAAACATCAAACATAACTCCTTGCAAAGTATAGCTTCTACACATCCATTTAGGTTTGCCTTTTGCTAAGATCCCTCTTTTAAAACAATACCTATCCCTGACTGGTGTAGCTCAGTTGGCTGGGTGTTGTCCCGCAAAGTAAGAGGTTGCTGGTTTGATTGCAGTTCAGGGCACATGCCTGGGTTGCCCTTATGAGAAGCAACTGATGATGTTTCTCACATCGATGTTTCTCTCCCTCTCCCTTACCCTTTCTCTAAAAATAAATAAATAAAATCTTTAAAAAGTACACTTGTTTAAAAAAAACAGCTAATATATTCATTTCATATTAAGAAAAGTGTTTCCGAGATGGGGGGTAGAAAAAAGGGGGAGGGCAAGAATAGTGTGGGAAATAAATGTAGAAGCTAAAGAACTTATGACACATGGACATGAACTAAAGCGGGGGAATGTGGGTGGGAGAGGGTGTGCAGGGTGGAGGGGAATGATGGGGGAGAAATGAGACAACCGTAATAGCATAATCAATAAAATATATTTTTTTAAAAAAGTGTTTCCTGTCCTTAATAAGTTTCCATTTGTAACTCTTGATCTAGAACAATAATTTTCAAACTCTCTTGTGGTAAAAAAAACCAGTTTTTAAATATCCAATCTACTGCAGACCAGTACGTGGTCCTACTGTGTGGCCTGGTGTCACATAACCCACCGGCCAGCACCTGTGGGTGGGCTACAGCTTGAGTAGCACTAGCTAGAGTTTAACTTCTGAGTACAGCTTAATCATTTTCTGAACTCGACAATGACTAACATTTACAAGCCAATTTATGATGTTTTAGTGATCATTTTTGTTCAAGAGGCAAAAAGGAAAGTGATTTTACCATGTCTTGAAGTATAACTATATAAAATTAAAGGAAGAAAAAGCCATTTCTTTTTTTTTTTTCAAAGTTGAAAGGAAACTGTGTTTTGTTTACATAATTGTTTCATTAGGTTTTTCTTTTAAAATCCATTTTGGATACCTTAATATAAGACAAAATTATGAAAGTGCCTTGAATATTTGTTTTTAATATTTATTTATTTATTTATTTATTTTTAGAGAGAGGGGAAGGGAGGAAGAGAGGGAGCGAAACATCAATGTGTGGTTGCCTCTCACGTGCCCCCTACTGTGGGACCCAGGCATGGGCCCTAACTGGGAATTGAACCGGTGACCCTTTAGTTCACAGGCCAGCACTCAATCCACTGAGCCACACCAGCCAGGGCGCCTTGAATATTTTTAATTGTAACATTTCCTGCTCTTTAGCCCTTTAAGGAAATGCAGCCTTCTGTGAGAGTAATTGTACAGCTGCTAAGCAGGTGAAAAGCAGACTCGTTTTAAAAACCTGTTCTACTAAACTTCCCTGTCCTTCCAGAGGATCTTTTAAAAGGTAAGAAATGTAGAAATAGAACTTGTTTATATAGGCTTACACTTTCCCTCCAATTAAACTTCTCTTCAGAAACTAAGTAAAAGAATGTCAGTGGTAGCTACATTTCCAGGTTACACAGCAATAGCCTTTGCAAATGGCTTGAAAAAGCAGGAGAGAATTTTTAGTTCTGCCCAGACAATATGCTTTATGATCACAAAACAGGTTATTGGTGTGTATAGAATCGTCAAATACCAAACTAAGCAGGAACACCATCCAGACCTGCGCTCCCAGGGTGTCCTCCCAGGGCTAACTTAAAATTTAATTCAGTGGGGTTAAGTCAAAGTGCCACAATGAGGCTTTCAGCTCATCTCCATGCTTGCCTGCGCATACATACCCCCAGCTTTGAAAACTGCAGTCTCAGGTTGAGAAAGTGCCCTTTACAATCATCTGTTAGGCAGGCCTGCCTGCCTTACGTCAATAAAGTTTTCTCCGAAATACTTCAGAAAATTATAATATGGAAATCAACAGGAAAAGTTAGGCAGAGGTAAGACTGATCTCAACTTAAATATTTTCTTGCTCACCTTTCCAGAGGAAAGAGGATGATGACAAAGGAATGCAGAAGACTGAGACAATATAAAAACAAGCATGGAGGTTTTCTTCTCCTTCTCCTAACCAGAGTTTGGGTGCACAAACAGGAAGAGCGGGGAGCCTGAGGGCCAGCCCTGATTCACTCAGAATTTGGGACAGTTAAGCCATCAGCAAACCAAGGGCACCATACTAAAAAGTCATTAGTCCTTTGAGTCACGAAATCGAACCTCTACTACATAGTCTAACAAAAATGCAAATATATTAACAGTGAAAAAGATGTTCCTCTCGGAGTTCCACAAAACTGGACAAATGGTGGCTTTCAACCACAGAATGAGTGATAACAAATTCTAAAATCTCTTCCCCACCGAGGTACTGCTACATGAGTGTCTCTCGATCTGTTAGGTTGGGCCGCATCTGTGGTCTGTCGTCACAATCCTCTCCGGCAGGGTCGTTCTCCTCACCCGACTCCACGTAGATCGGCCAGTCATTGTCCGTGTCACTCTTTTCTTGGCTCTCGGAGGAAGCCTCCACCAGGCTAAGGTTGATGGGCATCAAATCGTCCTCGTCATCGTGTGTGTCTGTAATGCAGGTGCAGCTGTCACACAGCCCAAAGCGCCTCAGCCCCTGTGACAGGTGACTTGTGAAGGTTCTTCTGCAGCCCTTGCAGATGATTGGACGGTTGGATCTGTGGACCTAAAATTACAAGTAGACAAAGTAAATGTCACAGAAATGGAGTCGAATCGCGGCCTTCAAGGCCCTGCTGATGTGGGCCCTGGTTGACCCCCCCAGCCTCATTTCTCACCGCTCTTCCTGCTGTTCCATCAGCTGCAGCCTCAGCCTCACCAAGGTCCTTGCCACCTCAGAGCCCTTGGACATGCCTGGAAATTGCCCTCCTCCCCATTGCCAACCCCTCCCCCTCACCAATGCCTTTCAGGGAAGTCTTCTCTGATGCTCCAGGCCAGGTTAGGGCCCCCAGCTATATATTTCCACTTCTACTTCTTCCTTGATTATACAGCAATATCCCATTATGTGTGGGGAATATGTTCCAAAACCCTCCGGGAATGCCTGAAACCACAGACAGTACTAAACCATACATATGAGGCCTGTCTGGAAAAAGTGCAGCCACTCTTAATATAATGAGAACAGTTTGTGTGACATCAATGTAAGCAGGCAGTCAAGGAGAGTGGAGTGGAATGTGCATGCGTGAACAATGATGACTTCACTGTACTAGTCAGTGGCGGCAGTATACACAGTTGAGCAAACATGCGTACTGTACAGCCGCTGCATTGAAAATGACTGAGCAAGGGAACTTCTGGTCAAGATGGTGGTATAGACAGACAAGGCTCACCTCTTCACACAACCACATCAAAATTACAACTAAAATGTACAACAACCATCTCTCAGAACCGTCAGAAATCGAGTTGAATGGAAGTCCGACAACTACAGAATTAAAGAAACCACATCCATCCAGACTGGTAGGAGGGGTGCAAACGTGGAATGGGCTGGTGCCTCACCCTCGTGTTGCAGATAAAAATTCAGGAGGGATACTCAGGAGCGAGAAGCCCCAGCCCCACACCAGGCCCCCCAGCCCAGGGTTCCAGTTTCAGGAAGATGAAGGCCCCGCAACTTCTGGCTGCACAACCAGTAGGGATTGAGTCAGTGGAAGAAACTTCTTGAGTCCCAAGCAGTTCCTGTTAAAGAACCCCCACAGGGACTCACCTACTCAGACTCACTCCCTCTGAGCTCTAGCACCAAGGTAGCAGCTTGAAAGGTACCAGTGGTATATAGGAAGGAACTGAAGTGTCTGGCATTAAGGCAAGCAGAGGCCACTGTCCCTTTACAAAACCACCACCGCAGAGCAAGCAAGCTGGTGCCATATCTGAGACTCCATCAACCTGGCTAACACTGGTTGACCTGCCTTGGAGATCCTCAGAGACTCTGCCCCACCCATCTTACAGGCCCACCAGCTGCTTTTCCATATGAAGGGCCAACCTTGGCTCAACTTCACAACTTCCTAAATCCTATCAAACAAGCAACAGCTGGCCTCAGTGAGTACCAGGCCCAGCACTAGCAGCAAGCAGCTTAGATTCACAGCTTGGCTTCACCTGGAAATCTCTAAGCCAAACACAAGTAGCAGCCTTACTGCTTTACAGCTCAGGCAGGGTGGCCCTGGGCAAAACACAGGTTGGGGCCGACCTTGGCCTGCACCACTTGGGAACCCCAGGGCCAGTGCACCCAGTGGACAGGTACAGACCATGTAGGAGCACCATCACCCTGTCCCTGCATAGCGGATCCTCCACAGAGGGTGGAGGTTGGTGGTCAGTGGTCACAGCCAACCTTTGCAGCTGACTGGCCTCACCCACTGATCTGCCAACAGCAACCAAGGCTCAACTACAGGAGGAGGGTGTACTCAGCCTACACGAAGGATGCACCTCAAGTACCCAGCTTGGGTGAAAGGGGAGGCTATGCCACTGGACCCTACAGGACACCTACTATATTAGGCCACACTACCAAGACACAAAGTCAAAGCAGCTCCATCTAATACATAGAAACACACACAGGGAGGCTGCCAAAGAATGAGAAGACAAAGAAACATGACCCAAATGAAAGAACAGATCAAAACTTGAGAAAAAGAGCTAAATGAAATGGAGATAAGCAATCTATCAGATGCAGAGTTCAAAACACCAGTTATTAGGATGCTCAAGGAACTTAGTAAGGACCTCAACAGCATGAAAAAGATCCAGTCAGAAACAAAGGATAATTTAAATAAAGGATAATTTACAGGGAAACAACAGTAGAGTGGATGAAGCTGAGAATCAAATCAATTACCTGGAACACAAGGAGGCAAAAAGTGTAATAAAATGAGGTGCGTCTACACACCTCTCCTCCACCCCCACGCAGGTGCTGGGGGTGGGTGGGAAACTGAAAATGTAGCTGACCTTTGGCATCACACCAGTAACACAGACTCAGAATCACCTGTCCAAGCCCTAGGGTCCTTTGCCTATGACAACCACCCCTGACCAAGAATCTAAACTTTCTTAACTCTTCTCTAGGAAAACCAGTCTGTTACAGTAAGTTTTAACTTCCTCTAAGTGCCACCAATGCAGCTTCAATTTAGTAGTAGAAACATGTTTAAAATTCTCTGAAAATACCCCAGTGGACAGAGATGTGAAAGATACTTCTAACCCTTACATTAGACCAGTAATTTTCAACCTTTTTCGTCTCATGGCACACATATGCTACTTGCTAAAATTCTGTGGCATACAAAAAATATATTTTTTGCCTATCTGACAAAAATTAGGTATAATTTTTGTTTTTAGTGAATGATTTTAGAAAGGGAGGAAGGGAGAGAGAGAGAGAGACAAACATCAACTTGTTGTTCCACTCATTTGTGTGTTCACTGGTTGATTCTTGTATGTGCCTGGACCAGGGACTGAACCCGCAACCTTGGCTTATCAGGACAATGCTCTAACCAAGTGAGCTACCCTGCCAGGGCAGTATAGTTGTGATTCACTCACACTGGATGACTACTCTTGTGTTGGCTGTTGTCATTTTTTTATTTGGCAATCTAAGGGAAAAGAGGTCGGTGCCCCTGACTTGAATAGTCAGGTACTGCATATTTTAAAAATTCTTGTGGCACACCAGTTAAATGTCAGGAGCCACCCCACACACATGACAAGAGAACCGCCAGCTCACTTACGCTCAGGGCATGGCTCCGCAGGTGCTCCTGTCGAGTGAACCTCTTGCCACAGGTCTCACAGGGGTAGGGCCGCTCACCCGTGTGTGAGCGGATGTGACGCTTAAGGATGCCCTTCTGTTTGGCAGCGTAAGGGCAGAAAGGACACTTGTGGAGCTTGATGGGGACCACCAGCACATCACCTGGGAAACCAAATGGATTGATTTAGCTGTACAGTAAGCGGCAACAACACTGCCTCCGACGGATGGCATTTGGGGCTGGGGGATTCTGCCAGGCACATACAGAGAGGTTTGCTATGAAGCGAACCCCAACTGTTTGGAATCATATTAACTCTACATATCTGAAACAACCAAGTATCCAGAAAGTCACTTGAATCTTCTTCCAACTCTTTTTTTTTTGTTTATCTTGCTCATACAACCATCAAGGTGACAATATAGAAACTGTTCCCGTCAAGTAACAGTTTGCAGTATTCAGAGATTTGTTCCCTTTATCCACACCCTTCAGGATTAGATAGATAAACCTGGAGCTCAGGGAAAGAAGGGGAGAACACAGTTCTTTCACAGTTGTGAAAGAAGGGGAGAACACAGACTGAAGTGGTTGCTTCACCTGGGCCCTGCCTCTCTCCTGAGCGCTCTACTTCCCTTAATGCATAGCCCTGACCCCCCTGGGTTGGAGGCCAGTAGGGTCTCTCTTGTGCTTCGCTGTCCCCTGTCCCTCCTTCCATCCTCAAACACCCTAAACTCTTTTGAAGTTCACACCATCAGATGATACCACTGCTACCTCTCCTTGCTACAGTAGCCAGGAGCCCCTCAGCCATCTCCTCATTCCTTGGAGATTCCATCACATTGCCTTCAAACAAAACTCCTGGCATAATTCATGGCAATACCAAAAATGACCCTTCCAACACCCGAGTCTCTCTGTCCCTTGCCCTCCTTTCCTCCAGAGACCTTGTCCTCCTCCCCGCTATTTCAGCTACCCAACCTTAGATCCAGAGCTCTCGACTCTGCCTGCATATTAGAATAACCTGGGAAACTTAAAAAACAAAAAACAAAAAACTGATGTCCAATCTCCATTTCAAGGGTCACATTTTAAAAGCACCCTTCCCATTCTAATGTACAGTCAGGGATGAGAGTCATGGCCCCATTCCTAGATACTGCCATTAAACTGTATTTGCTCCATAACCTCCATTCCAAATACCCCATTCCCCAATCACTCTCTCTTACCTTTTCAGCTCACCCCTGGGGGTCCTTTACCTGCTGGAACCTCCAAGTCATGGACTCTACTGCCATTCTACTGCCCTTCTCCTCCTTCAGCCCTCACTTCTCTTTCCCCAGTTCAGTGCCTATAAAATCTGTCAGTGAACTCACTCCTTCATGTACACCCTCCATTGCCTTGGTCCTCTCTCTCCCTCTACCTGTATTTACTTGGTTAAACCTGGACTCTGGTTGAATACAATCCTCTGCCCATTCCATACCTGAAACAAGGCAAGTCAGTATCACCAAAGAAAAATACACAACCGTGTCTTCTGGTCTCACTTTAAATCCATCTAACCGTCACCATCTAACCGTCACCATCTAACCACTAATATCAAAAGAGCTCTTGGTTCTGTCCAGGAACTTGGTTCTGACATCCTAAAAACTTCCCTGGTTCATTCACTCACCCACTCTTCTCAATGACAATTTTACAAGCCTGCAACCCCTCCGACTGCCTCCTCACTTTCAGCTTCTGTCCTTGCTTCTTGTTTAATTGAAAAGGAGGAACACGCAGAAGAGAACTTCTACTGGCTTCCAGCCACCCACCAACCTCCTGTATGAACACATACATTCTGTTTTCACTCCTGGTACTGTGAATGAATTGTCCTTCCCCGCTCCAAAGCCAGACCATCCCCTCCACTAGTACATAGGATCCCATCCCTTCCCCCCACCCCCACTCTATTAATTGTCCCCCCTCCTCCGCCATCAATTATCCTCCCCTGCCCTGGCTCATTCCCACCAGTAAATACACATGCTTTTAGATCCTCCACCTTAGTGAAAGCCCCGAACGCATATCCCCCTTCAGCTACCAATGCACTTCTTTGTTCCCTTCACAGTAAAACTCCTCGAGAGAAGCATCTACACTCACTGTCTTCACACCCGTTTCTCTTTTAGGCCTACTCAGTTTGGTCTTCCCTCCCCACCCACCCCAATCATGAATACTGCCCTTTGTGGGCTCCCTGATGACTTCTCCATTGCTAAACCCAGTCATCAGTCCTCCTCTGCCTATACATAGTGGGGGACAGAGTTGATTTCTCCTTTTTCTTGAAAGACTTTCTCCTCTTGGCATCCATCCCTCTTTCTCAATTCTCCTCCCACCTCACTGCCTACCCCTTTTCAGTCTCCTTTACTGGTTTCTCCTTATTTTCCTGACCTCTAAAAGTTGGGGCTCCCCAGGGATCAGTTCTTAGATCTCTTCTCTTCTCCTTCTAGAGCACAGGTGACAAACACAAGGCCTACGGGCCGAATCCGGCCCTCCACCTTGTTTTATCCGGCCCGGCACCTTGTTTCTACCCGGCAGCAGCACCGAGCTCTCGCTTAACTGTTAAGGAATAGTTACATTTACACAGTCCTAAAATTACATTCGGCCCTTTGAAGGCAACCGCAAGGCTGATGTGGCCCACCCCCCCCGCCCCCCGGTGAAAATGAGTTTGACACTCCTGTTCTAGATCTATAGGATAGATAGGTTTGAAATTCCATGGGCCCATATTAATGACTCCCAAATTTCTATCTCAGCTCTGACTTCTCCCCAGAACTCCAAACTTATAGATGCAATTACTTACTGAACGTCTACGGTTGGATATCCAATTGGCATCACAAACATAACATGTTTAAATTAACTGATCAAGCTAAAAACTTTAGGGTCATCCTTAACTTCTCTTTTCTCATACCACTCATACAAGCCATTAGCTTTCACTCCTATCAGTATGAATGAATTGCCCTTCCTCCCCTCCAAAGCCAGACCATCCCTCCACTAGTACACAGGATCCCATCTCCCTTCGCTCTATTAATTGCCCTCCCTCTTCCATCATCAATCCTCCTCCTCACTCCTGCTACCACATCGAGTCAAGAAGCACATCTCTCACCTGGGCAATTGAAGTTACTTCCTCTGAAGTGATCCTCCTGCTTCCACCCTTACTCCCCCAGGTCTATACTGCCCTGGGTTCTATGGGTAGAGAGCAAGGGAGGAAGCAAGAGCAGCACTTAGGAGGATACTGCACACAGTACCCAAAGGGATCCTTTTACTGTGCTAGGCTGAGATCCTCTAGTGGCTTCCTTGCTAATATCCTGAGGCCTTCTCATGGCCTGCAAGATCCTATCTGGCCTACCCTCACCCAAACTCCCTGAGCACACCCCCCGAACTCTCTGCCCTGCTCACTTGACTCCAGCCAACACCAGCTGTTCTTTTGGTTTACTCGCCAAATGCCATCCTGCACCTGGTGTGCCTTGCTCTTCCCCCTGCCTAAAATGTTCTTCCCCCTGATATTGGCCAGTTTGCTCTTTTACTGCCTTGAGGTTTCTGCTCAAAAGCAGCTTGTTAGGAAAGGCTTCCTTGTTAACGCTAAATAAAATAGCATCCCCTTCACCTCCTATCAACCTTTTCCCTGCTTTGGTTCTTCTTCATATTATATATTTACTTATTTGTTTATTGTCTATCTCCCTCCACTAGAATGTCAGCTTCATGAGGACAAGGACCGTCTTTTGTTCTCTGAAATAAACAATGCTTGGCCTGTAGTAAGTGCTCAGTAAATATCTGTTGAGTGAATGAACGAACAAAGAGAAATGAAAAGATGTTGACAAAGCAAGCCAATGACGGAATGCTGGACATTAAATGACCCAAGATGAGGCTGAAAAGGAATGGGCAGAGGTAACAGCAACGGGTACTCATGGTGTCAGAAGCCAGGGTAAGAAAGAATTGCAAGGAGAGAAAGGTCAGAGTCCACTACTGAGGGAGGTCAAGTAAGAGAACACCTGAAAATCTCTCTTTACCATACAGCTGACCTCATGACAGAGGTCTCAGCGGTGTGGAGTGGGCAGAAGCCAAGCTGCAGCGGGCTGAGAAAACAGTGGGAAATAAAACAGGGGAGGTAGCAAATGTAGATGAACTTTCCAAGAAGTGACAGGAGATGCTAGAGCTGGGGTTGGAAGGTCGGGGAGATTATAGCAGGACCTAACGCTTTGACAGTGTCTGCGGATGTGGGGACGGGCAACATGGACACAGAACAATTGCAACAGCCTCCTGCCGTCTCTTTGCCCTGGTTTCCCAGAGGCACACCACCTTGTGCTGAGGCCAAATTAAACTCCCTGAAGCACAGATCCGGTCTACTCCCAAGCTCAGGAACTACCCAAGATCCCCCTGTGCCTGTAGGTAAAAACCTCACCTCTTCCCTGGCTGGTGTAACTCAGTGGATTGAGCATGGGCCTGTGAACCAAAGGGTTGCTGGTTCGATTCCCAGTCAGGGCACATGCCTGGGTTGCAGGCCAGGTCCCCAGTAGGGGGTGCTTGAGAGGCAACTACCCATTGATGTTTCTCTCTCTCTCTTTCTCCTTTCTTCTAAAAATAAATAAATAAACTCTGAAAAAAACCCACCAAACCCTCATCTCTTAGCGTTCAGCATTTTCGATGCTAAATGGAAATACATAAATAAACTCTTTAAAACAAACAAACAAACAAACAAAAACCCTCATGTCTTAGCACTCAGGATTTTCCATGGTCTGACTCTAGTCAATTTTCTCCTACGTCTCTTCTTCTTACGCTCCCATGCCGCATTCATAGAACCTCCCTGATAATCCGGTAGGAAGCAGTTCTCCTGCTTTTGGAGAACTGGGAAACTCACACCTCCATCTGTCTTCCAGCCCTAGTACCCTTCGACCGCGTGATGCCAATTACACACATGTCTTATCTCTAAGTTCTTTGAGGGCTGAACCTACGTCTGACTTATCTTCATAGCTTCGCCAAGAAGGTACTCAAATATTTGCACAAATAAATGAATGACCAAACAAATCAGTCCTACTCAGTGCCTTGGCACTTTGAATAAATTTAGCCTGGAGTTGTGTGAATGGAATCAAAACCTGGCAGGCGCCAGGCCTGGCCCGGGGCCAGGTGGCTGCCTTGCCGCAGCACCCGGTAGCTGGAAAGCTGACTTTACAGATTGACACTCAAGACTTGAATGCAGATAGCATGCAGCTGAAGTATATCTTGATACTTGTGCTTACAGGCAGCCTGCGCTGAAAGCTAAAATAATTGCGCTGAAATCCGCGATCCAACTGTGCTCCTTCAGTCTGTGTAATAACTGAAGTGAAGCCAGCCCAGGTTTCTAGTTTTAGCTGCGCTGCTTACCAGCTCTGCGTTCTCGGGAAACTCACTAAACCCTTCTGAGTCTCAGTTTCTCTGCACTGCCTCTGCCAAACTCACAGGCGTGAGGAAGGGTCTAATGACTGTGGAAGGGTGATCAGAGTCTGGGAAGGGCTCTCTGATCGGCATGGAACTGAGGCTGCAACAAGTTCCCACAGAGCGCTCACTGAAAACGGCTGCTACCGTCCACATGTTGGTTGAGACAGCGTCTCTGAGGGCCAAATCAGCATTTCCGAGTCTTTCAAGTCTAATTTTAATCAGACATACACAATGTTCTGCTTCAAAAAACTGAATTAAAAAACCCTAAAGACAGCCATTTATTAACAAAAGCAGCTGATCTCCATTATTTAAAATACTCTCGCTGTTCCATATTGAAGGGTATATAAGAATTTGATTCATTAATTTCTTTTGGCTTTAGGTTCTGGAAGCTATAGGGTGCTTTCATCAGGAAGGTGACAGCCAAATCTATTCTATCTTCTATGAGACGCTTTCCCGCACAATTAGCTCACTGTTAAGAAGAGTTAACTCATCTTTCAAAACTGTTCAGGGACAAAACCAAGTTCTCTTAAAACAAAAAAGCCTATCAAAGGATGTAAGAAATTTACTCACATGAAGCCAAAGGCCAACTCTAAAATATGCTCAAGTAGGTCACACCACTGACCATAACATGTTAGTGAATGCCTTTGTGCCAGTCACCATGGTTGACACACAAAGAAAAATAAATTTCCTTCCTGTCTAGAGCATATTATCATATATAACAAAAAATCGTGAATGCCTTGTCATTTGGTCCTCAGTCCTGTGAAAAAGTAAGACAGGGATGATTACCTCCCGAACAAGATAGGTTCAGAGAGATTTAGTGATTTAACCAAAACTCACTGCTGGTTGGTGGGAAACAGGAGTTCTTTCCATGCCTTCAAACTGCCCTCAACATGTTTATACTCTATTTTACCTCTAGTAGAGGTAAAATACTCACATACACGAGGAGACAACGACCCACTCAATTAGTACCTATCGGTTGTAGTGGTGGCAGCGGTAATGTGGTGAGAGTGATGGCGGTGGCAATGACAGCGTGGATGGTGGTGGCAGTGCTGATGATGGTGATGATGGGAGACTACGGGCACAGATGTGGGTGCTAAATGACCAGCGGAGATGATGAATGATAATGGAGCTCACCTGAGTCCTCTCCGTACCAGTCGGCCTGGACATCCATCATGGAAGTCATGGCCCCTCCCATGCCATCTGGTCTTCCCTCCAGACTCCGCGAAAAGTGATGGTCCACATCATCTTTGTTCTGGACAGCACTGTTGCGCAGCAGGGCCTCTAAGAACTGCTTCACATGGAAGTTACTGTAAGCCAAGTCCACGGCCTGGCCACTGGGCAAACCCTCCTCCATGTGGGCCAGGCTCAGTGGGGCAGCATACTGCTGTAGCTGCTCACCAACCTCCACCTCCACTTCATCAGCATCAAACTCCACCTTGGGCTCTATCTGTTTGGGCAGAGTGGAGAGGTCACTGTCAGCTGAGCCACTACCCTGGCTGTCTTTCACCAGCAGTTCCAGGGGGTGGCAGCCTCTGCAGTCCCCGCAAGGGGACTCTCTTGGACAATCCACACGCTCTTCTTCTTCAGCTGGAGAGGAGACCAAGCTCTTGGTATCACAGGAGGTCCCCTCCTTGCTTGAACTGGGGCTTCCACTGTCAACCTGATGAACTGCTGCCGCCGCCGCTGCCGCCGCCGCCGCCACCGCTGCAGCCACAGCAGCCTCCTTCTCCATCTTCCGGCAGATATCCAGGGATGACCTGATGTACGTCTTGCAGAAGTTCACCACATCATTCATCTGCAGGTAGCTGGCGGCCGACATAACTTCAATCACGTTCTCCCCACACAAATCCAGCTTCCCAGAATAGAGGAAATCTAAGATGATGGAAAAGGCATCGGAGGTGACAATGTCCAAGGAGGCGGTGCTGTGCCGCCCACTGTCCTGGATATAGTGAATGAGCAGGGCTCGGAAGTAGCCACTGTTGGCAAACAAAATGTTCCTGTGGGCCTTGAAGATCCGCCCTTCCACAATGATGCTGCAGTCACAGAAAAAGTCCCTCTTTCGCTGTTCATTCAGCTCTCCCAAGAGCTTGGCGTAATAGGACTGTACCTCCATTTCTCCACCAGCTGCTGCTGCTATTCTGGAGTAGCCTGTATCTCTGCCAAGATTTTTGAAAAGTTAATTCACAAATTCCAACTTTACAAATAAGATGTCCATTTTTTTATATTTTTCTTTCTTTATTTCTTTAAAGATTTCATTTATTTTTCAGAGAGATGGGAAGAGGGAGGAACAAGAGGGAGAGACACATCAATAGGTTGTCTTTCGCACACTCCCAACTGGGGACCTGGCCCGCAACCCTGGCATGTACCCTGATTGGGAATTGAACCTGGAACCAATGACCTTTTGGTTTGCAGGCGGGCATTCAAGCCACTGAGCCACACCAGCCAGGGTGTTTTTAATACATTTTTAAAATTCTTCCCAAAACACTGGTTCAATAGTGTCTATATACGGGGGGCTGTTTCGGATCTAACAAAAATCAGAGGTTGTCCAACTAAGTTTTGAAAAACAACAAAAAATAACTAGAGCTAACTACATGTAGGCAGAATACATGGTATTTGATTCTTTCAGTGAATTTTTAGAAACATCCTATGACAAAACACCAATATTGTCCCCAATTTTCCGATAAGGGCATGGGACTCAAAGAAGACAGATGACCCAGCTGTAACAGAGCCAGGACTCAAAGCTAGGTTGGCTAACCTCTGGAGTTCAGGCTCTGATGCACTATACCCTACTTTTTTCAAGACTCAAAATATAGATAATGCCCAAGCCTGAGAATCACCGTTCAGTCTACATTGTCCTGATACACAGCTTAGAGACTGGCAATTAGTCTCAGCTGACACCTCTTACCATCACTTTGTGGAAACACCAGTGGATTCTTGGGCCAGCACACATTGAACATTCTTAAGGTTTTAGTGTCCTTTTTGGCTTTGGCTGGAACCACGCTTTCCCATTCTTGGTCAATGTGCTTTGCATCTAGCTGGTGCCATCCCCAGGCTCCATCAGCTGACCACAGTGATTGACTCAGAGATGGCCAATGAAAAGCAATGAAATTATTTACTAGGAGTTCAAAAAAAAAGTGCACTCTCTCCTGCTCTGCAGGCAGGTGCAGTGTGAGGGATGCTGCTGCCACCACCAGGAGAACCAGCCTAACAAGGATGACAACCCAGCTCAGCGAGGAGTAACAGATGGACCCAGGGACACCATCTAAACCCCAACTTCTGCTGTGCCAGAAGCCAATTAAGTTCCTTTTTCCTTAGCCGGTATGAGTTATGTTTTCTTTTCCTTTCCTTTTCTCTCTCTCTCTCTCTCCTTCCTTCCTTCCTTCCCTTCCTTCCTTCCTGTTTATTTTATTCTCATTTGAGAGAGAGGAAAGCAGGGGAGTAGGGAGAGAAAGAGACAGAGAGATAGAGACATCAACATGAAACATCAGTTGCATCCTGTCACTGGGCATGTGCCCTGACTGGGAATCGCACCAACGACCTTTTGGTTATGGGGATGATACTCCAACCAACTGAGCCACTCTGGCCAGGGTTGAGTCGGACAGGGTTTTCTGTCTCTTGCAAGTGAGAGACTCCTGGCTGATCAACTCTACTACCCTTGGTTTACTCCTCTGTATTTCTGTGTCCTGGCCCTTGTCTCTCTGTGGACTACAAGCAGTATGATCCGTGTCCTATTTCATTTGATATCCCCCACAGCACCTGGCAGAGTGCTTTGGACAAAGTCGGTTTGCTAAATACAATGAAATACTCTTTTTGTAACTGCTAAGTAGAACATTATAAATAAAATTCAAAATCTTTCTGCTAAAATTCCATCTGCATGTATGCTTTTGCTGGTATATGCGTGCATTTTTCCTGGAAGGTTATATAAGCAGGAGTTATCTTCTTTCCCAAGCTCTCTGCTCCATCTTTTCCCATCACACAAGCCACAGAACCATCCATCAATACCCCTTTTGCTTACTGACCCATTGAGCTAAGAGAAGTGTCTACAGCCAAGTGCACCATCTCCCTTTACTGAAATTGCAAAAAGCCCAGTTAGAGCTGCCAGCGATAGCTAACCACTCTTTAACACTCTTCCCTCCTACAACTGGAGCACAACGCCTTACCCAACCAGAAATCAGGCACTCTCTTCCCCCAAAAAGGGTCCTTCCTCTGGCAAAACTAGATTCCCAAAGGCCAAACACAGTAACTGCCCCAACTTTACTCACACAAGGCCCACAACAACCTTGTTAAAGGGCAATTTACACTTACTTCATACATACGTATAACAAGTGATGCATTAAGGTCGGAAACTAGAGAACCAATTAGGGACAGAAGTGGAGAGGAGCCTCTACAAGCAAGTAAAGTGACAAACTTAAAAGTGAGAACTGACAGCTAGGAAAAGGTAAAACCATTCTAAAAAACTAGGCCTATGCATTTTTTTCAAAATATCTGCCTGAGGCCATTTAGCTAAGGGCAGTAAGGGCTCCTACACTCTCCAAATGGCCTGAGGACATCACTAAATTATAGCCCAGGGCTATAACAGATGAGCCTAAGTCATCAAGAAGACTTATCTTTTTATATTATTCTAAACTCAGAGAAGTTATGTCATAATTTTGGAAATTTTCACCCAAAGTAATTAGAATTAACATTTGTTGCAGAAAGGAAGAGAACTGTCAGTACTATTCCCAAATAGATCACCCCTGAAAGTCTGCACAGGACTACAGTTTTGTTTGTCATTCTCACCTCTTTTGGCTGCTCCACCCAAGCCTTCCCAACAGTTCCTGCTGCTGCCCCAGCAATCAAAATGTTAAGAGAAGAACAAGATATAGGAAAATGCTACATTTAAATACCACATTAGCCCTGACTGGTGTGGCTCAGTGGATTGAGTGCTGGCCTGTGAACCAAAAGGTTGCCAGTTCAATTCCCAGTCAGGATGCACGCCTGGGTTGAGAGCCAGGTCACCAGTGGGGGTGGGGGTGAGGCAACCACACACTGATGTTTCTCTCCTCTTTCTCCTTCCCTTCTCCTCTCGGAAAATAGATAAAATCTTAAAAATAAATAAAAACCACATTGTATGCTTCCCCAAGACTGAAAGAAAACCTATCAGACTGGTAAAATCACACTTTTTAATGTAGTAATATCCACTACTGATGGGAATGTAAATTTGAACACCATTTTAGAGGGTAATGTTTAAAGGGGAATATTTATCCCAGCTTACAATGTACATACCTTTTGCCCCAGAAATTTCATTGCTAAGAATTTACCCTTTTGGATGTATTCTAAAAAATACATCAAATTATAAATTCAGAGATGCCAGTGATCACACCAGGTCTTTTTGTACTAACGCAAAAGTAAAAACAACCTGAATGTCCACCAACGGAGAAGTTCAATCAATGAAGTACAATCACACAGGGAAATAGGCAACCATGTTTTTAATGAGCTAGAGTTGAGAGTGTTTATATGAAAAAGGACACTAAGATATGGTAAAAGAGAAAAAGGCAAGATGCAAAACAAAATATACAGTATGATCCTATTCGTGAACATGTTTTTGCTGTTATATGCATAATTTTTTCCTAAAAGCTTATACAAGCAAATACCCTTGAGGGGAGGGAACATGGGCAAGAGATATGTGGTAGGAACTTCCCATTTCCTATTCAACCTTTGTACTGTTAGTATGTTCCACTATGTACTTGTACTGCTTTTATTTTTCTTTTCTAACAAACAAAGGAGGAGGGGCAAAGGGGTAAGTAGTTGGCAAACCAGGGAAATAAATATCTAAGTAGGCACAACACTTCTGAACTTGTAGAATGGTCTTACCTGCAGGCCTCCTCCCAGGACACTTCCATTTTTTTTCCCTGGAAGATGCTCCTTTTCAACAATAGCACTCAAAATCCACTTCCTTTGGCTTACTCTTTGCAAATATTCTAAACTGTATTGGCTCATGCAAATACTCCCTGACTTTGCACAAGTCGATCCACATACTTTCTTCAAAACTTGCCTCAACCCTACATTAGGCATATAATGTGAAAATACTTATTCATATTAATCTTACTTGCCTTTGGTGCTCTGCATCCCTGGGACATGCTGAGGATCACCAGTTCTCCCACACTGCTCTCAGAAGTACATTTATCCACACTCTGGTAGGTATCCTCCCAACCTTCCCACAGTTCCAAGTCAGCAGTTACGAGCTACAAACAATGCCCGACACAAGGAAGATGCCAAGAACAGAAAAATGAACCTAACACTACCTAGTGCCTGTCCTCCAGGAGAGGGCAGATGTCAACACTACCACCTGCAATGAACTCCCACATTTCACTGAGGGAATCCTACCCAGCCAAATCACAAGACGGTCTTCATTCCAGCACCAAAAGCAGCCTTGAATTCCAACCACTAACTCCCGACAAGACGCGTCCAGGTTCACTGACCTGTAAGGAAAACCTGCTCATCAACTGTTAGCATTCACTGAGAACTACTTCTCACGAAGCACTGTACGAAGACTTTACAAATGTTAATTAATTTTAACCTCACATGCGCCAGGCGCAGTAGACACAATCATTACATCCTCTTTTTCCGAGGAGAAAACGGCGGTTCAGACTTACAGATAACACGCCTAAAGCTAGGATTTGAACTGAGGTCGGTTTGATTCCAGACTTGACACCCTTAACCACCCTGCCAGCCTGACTCCCCAAACCCTCCAGGACACAATGAGAAGGGTTGGGGAAGTCACTCCTTTCCCCAAAACATGGAGTAGAGGGGAAGGACACGGAAGAAGTTTCCATTTCCACAGAAAGAATTTAGGGTGAATTGCATTTTTGGTTCACCTGATAAATTATTCACAAGACAAGAGGGTCCTCCCCCGTCCGGACCCAGACGACCGGAACTTTGGCCTCCGAGGGTAGGGAACTGAGGCCTCCCTTGCCCCTGCCGTGGCCTCCGCGGACAAAGTGACCATCGCTGCGGCGGGCACTGTCTCGTGCCCCCGCACCTTCTGGATGATTCCACTCCCCAACCACCTGGGTGGACCACGCCGGGGGACAGCCCAATGCCAGGGAAGGGGGGGCTCTGCCTTCACGGCGCCCGTCTCCAAGCTTAATGGGAGATTGGGGGGTCGGTCTTTCGCTGCGGGGATCCGGGAGTCGCCAGGGCCGAGCGGTCGGAAGAAGGCCGACTGATATGGGGCTTCCCTGCCCGCTGACCCCCGCCCAGGGCCGACCTTCGGAGTGTCCCGGATCCTGTCCAAGCCAAGGAAAGCGGCAACGTGAAACCGCTTCTCGGTTCTCACCTTCCAGCGGGTCCCAGCAGCGCCTCCACTAAGCTACGCGCACCGACACGCCCCCCTTTCATTCACCGGTCGCCCGCTCCATTGAGAAGCGGGGTAGCCGGCCAATCATGGGTGCTCCTGGGCTCAGGGAGGCGGGCCTTCGACCAACAGGTTAGTCAATGGCGCTCGCGCCCCCTCCGGAGGATGCGCTCTGAAGGCTCCAGTGCTCGCGGGGTGATGGGAATTGTGGTCTCAGCGTCCGTTTTTCGGCGAAAGATATAGTGGACAAAACTACAAGTACCAAGATGCCAAAAAGGGCAAGAACCAGCGCTTGCCAAAGGCTAGAGCCTCCTTCGGTCTTCTGAGTCTCACTTGAGGGACCTGCGAAGTATTGATCTCTTTGTCCGGAGAGCTAAAGGCGCGTCATACATATTAATACAACCTGGAGAGTAAGGGCTGTGACTTATCCGTGCCCCCTCCGCAAAAAAATCTGGAAATGTGTGAAATGGTTTAATCTACTCAACAGGTTTTTTTTTTTATTGTATTTTTCCCAGTATCATTTAATCCCCTTATACCCCTCACTCCCCCGCCATCACCACTATTGTCCGTGCCCAAGAGTCCTTATCACCCAACAGGTTTTGATAGAATACTAGCTACCTTTTTTTCCCCTTGAAAGGCTTTCAGGTTCATGTAACACTTGAATAGTGGTACAAGGTGTTAAGCAATGGTACAGGCAAGATCTGGCATGGCTGTGAACAAGATAAACCAGGTTACTGTTCTCAGGGAACTTAGTTTTAATGGGGGGTGGAGTGTATTAGTCCGTTAGGGCTGCTGCAATAAAGTATCACACATTAGTTTAAACAACACAAATTCATTGTCTCTCAATTCTGGAGGCTAGAAGTCCAAAATCAAGGTGTTGGTAGTGTCGGTTCTTTCTGAGGCTATGAAGGAAGGATCTGGTCCTGTCCTCTCTCCTTGGCTTATAGGTGACCATCTTCACATCCACATGGCCTTTTCCCTGTATATACTTCTGTGTTCATATTTTCATTTTTTTAAATATAAAGACATCAGTCATATTTGGTTAGGGGTTCACTCTACTCCAATACAAAAGTCACCTGAACTAATTACTTCTGCAGGTAGAACTGTAAGCAGTGCATCTCATTGTCCACTTGTCTAGAAGGACAAATGGCCTGAGGTCAAGAGCCAAACCAGTTCATAGGCAGTGACTAATGATTTGAGCAGCTCAGAGCTAAACATTAGAAGGTTATGACAAACAGGTATGGGAAAGATGGATTCCCCTTGAATAGGCCCAGCTCATGAGACAACAGGTATGCCATATGAATGCTCACCATGGGCTCCCACATGTTCAGTGGGTTCATGGACAAAGGACCGTGATGACAGGGGTAAAGAACAAGAACACCCCTCACCAAAGCCAAGCTAGCAACCACTGCTACTGATACCCAGTTCGCCCACTGCACCAGTCAGCTCCGAACCCTTGAATTGGTACCCTACTTTGAGGGCACCAGCCAACTGCTTGGTGGCAAATTGATTACATAGGACCATATCCCTTGTGATGGAAGTAGGAATTTGTTTCCCTAGAAGAGGCACTTACTCTAGATTCGGATTTGCCCCACAGGCCTCTGCCAGCACCTCCATGTGTGGGCTTACGAAACAATCTTGGTGTCCCGCACAGTATTGTTTCTGATCATGAAAGTCGCTTCGCAATAACGAAGTGAAACACTGAGCTGACACCCACAGGATTCACTGGTCTTACCATGTGCTCCATTGGCCAGGCTTCTAGAATGTTGGAAAGGTCTATGGGAGGTCCAGACAAGACACCCTCTGTTAAACACTTTCTGAGATAGAGCGCCATCTACAGTATGCAGTGATGCACTGAACCAGTGTGCTGCCTCTCCTTTAGCCAGATACTAGGGAGGTCAAGAACCAAGGGGACTAGATGCAGAAGTGTGGCTCCTCTCACAATAAAACTTTTTTACTCACTCAAAAATTTTTGTTTCTTAGCCCATGACTGTAGGGAGGGGAGGAATGCTAAAAGCTCTTAGTGACTGAGGGAGGAATACCTCCACCAAGTGACAAAATTTTTCCAAACAGAAAGTTGAAAATGCCACTCAACCATTTTGAATAATTCATGCCTCTAAACAAAAAGCAATAAATAAATAAATAAATAAATAAATAAATAAATAAATAAATAAATAAATAAATAAGTCAAGGTATTATATGGGTTAAAAACTCTGGCTACCAAGGGGAAATAAGTTGTTACCATACCACAGGGGCAGGGAGGCTTAGTGATAGACTCAACTGTACCTCTAAGGGTCCTGTTCCTACCACAAATCCTGTGATCAAAACTACTGCAAGTCTACTGCAATTCTATGCAAGACAACCTCACAGGGCACAGGTCTCTCAGGAGTGAAGGGTTGGATCTCTTCTGTGGGCCAAGAACTTAACCATCTGTTGCTAACTGAAGGCAGCAGGAACCTGAGATAGTGAAGAAGAAAAGTCACAAATACAAGAGCAGTCTTAGAATGGGTTATGGAGGGGAGGATGATAGTCTGTATTTAAACTCCTTTCCTCAAAATATATTATTTACATATTTCAAATAGTTTTTCTTCTCTTCTCCCTTTCCTCTATTATTATCTCCAGGTGATTGTCTAAGGGAGAGTAGCTCCACAATTTAGTCATAAATTGCAGAGTTTTGTTTAAAAATTTTATTTATTTATTCCTAGAGAGTGGAAGGGAGGGAGAGAGAGAGAGAGAAACATCAATTTGTGGCTGCCTCTTATGCGGTCCCCACTGGGGGACCTGGCCCACAACCCAGGCATGTGCCCCGACTGGGAATCGAACACTGCAACCTTTTGGTTCACAGCCTGCTCTCAATCCACTGAGCTGTGCCAGCCAAGGCAAATTGCAGATTTTTGAGAAGGGATTGCAAGGGAGCTAGAGGAGGAACATCGAGGTCTTGAGGTGACTTCCTTGGGAATTAAGGTGTTTTGTTTTGTTTTCAATTATAGGAGTGATAGCTGCCTTCTGCTAAGTGGGAAGAAAGTCTAAGTTTGGGACACAGGGTGTATATGTTTGGCAGCAAGTGGGATACATAGGACAGTTAACATTTGGGCCAGCACACTGTAAAGAAGGGAAAACTTTCCAGCTCTACCCTTCCGGATTCAACAGTTGAGTTTATCAAATAAATCGACAACAGGAAGATTAACAGAAGAAAAGGTATACAAATGTATTCATTTTTGATATTACATGCATGGAGAATTCAGAGGGGAAAAATACTGGGGTTTGAAAGCTTATATACCATCTTAATAAGGGGAGGGGTGGGGAGAGGTAGGCCACTTAGGGGAGAGGGTACGTGATTTTTAGGAAAGATGAATGGGCCCGTAGAAGAACAGATGGGAGATATCATAGTTTGCATCAGTTTGTCTGGTTATGCGTCTAACCTCCTCTCCGGTGATGAGTCAGGCTTCCCTGGTTGATGAACCCTAAGGGAGGGGGTTTATTGCAATTGAGTTCCTCTCCCTGAACTTGCTGTTTTTCAAGTGACTTCAACTCAAAATAATCAATATACCAAAGTGGCATATTTGGGGCTGGCATTTCCTGAAGTCTAACAGCATCCAACCCCCGTTTCCCTTTTGGGAAAAACCTTAACTGTTAGAAGGACATGCAGCTGTGTTCTTCTGCAGAAGCAGAGGGGGCTAGATCTTTCCTCTACCCACTCTCAGACACAGCCAAGAAGCAGGCTCACGATGCATGAGTCCCAATGCTGGAACAATGCTGGAGCCATTGGGAAGACTATTATTTATTATTGTTGTTGTTATCATCATCATCTAACCTATGCAGGGAAAGAGGCACTGACAGGTTCTGTGGCTTTCTTCCCTGAACCAGTCCACAGCGCCACCTTCTGGAAGCCTTTGGTGATAGCCACCTTTCAGTAGCCGAAGTCATCAGCTCTTCCTGGGAAACATCCTTTTGCTCTTTGGACCACACTAATCCACCTGCTCAGTGGGTCTAAGGGTTACGTGAGATGGCACACAAAGGATGTCCCCCCTTTTGCAAATTATAAAAGAATACATATTCTTTTATAATAATGCGAGGCTGGAAGGAATAGGACTTTACTCAAGATCACACAGCATAGCACATTAGTAGTAAAACCAGGACCAGGGGAGTACTAGTAAAAGTTCGACAACTGTCTTGGAAGGGGGGGCATGAAGTGTGTGTAGTGTTTGTAGATTTTGATAATGTAAGCACTCCCACCTTCATCGATTTTAAATGGTCCATATGACATCACTGTATGCAGAGTTAGGAAGAGAGGTACAGTAAAAGGCACAGCATAGTAGTTCTACCATACAGATACAATAAGTTTGTCACTTTGGAAGCATAGATGACAATGAAATGTATAAAAAGAATTACATAGTATGAGTTATATTACCTTTATTTAATTTATTTAATTGTAAGTTTATATCATTTTTATTTTAATTAGGTTTTATTTATTTATTTTCAGAGCGAGGGGAAGGGAGGGCAAAAAAGATGGAGAGAACATGGATGTGTGAGAGAAACATCGATCAGCCGCCTCTCACATGCTCCCAACTGGGCACCTGATCCGCAACCCAGGCCCTGACTGGGAATTGAACTGCCAACCCTTCGGTTTGTGGGATGACACCCAACCCACCGAACCACACCAGTCAAGGAAGTTTATATCATTTTTTAAAAATAATGTCTGTGGCCCTGGCTGGCGTAGCTCAGTGGATTGAGCGCGGGCCTGTGAACCAAAGGGTCGCTGATTCAATTCCCAGCCAGGGCACATGCCTGGGTTGCAGGCCAGGTCTCCAGTAGGGGGCACGTGAGAATCAACCACACATTGATGTTTCTCTCCCTCTCTTTCTCCTTCCCTTCCCCTCTCTCTAAAAAATAAATTTTTAAAAAATAACCATAATAGTTGCTGTGCTAAACAGCTAGCTTAAAATTCTTGAAATTTTAACAGTTAGCTCTAGAAAGTTGAACTAGAACCTTTCTACCGGCTTTTAGGCATGCTCTGTGCTACCTCTACCAGCAATTTACACGTTTCCGTTTGACAATGGATCCCACAAATTATGTAGCTGGTCCTGCTGCTAAGTCTATGCTGCGATCTCTACAGCAGAAATAGGGTAGTCTTTGGGAATGTCACCTCCCAGAAGGAAGCCCAGCCTCTTCAGAAGAGCCCAAAGTCATTCTAGGGCCACTCCTGTAAACCCTGCCAGGAGTCCGAGAGCCAGCCTTACCTGAATGTGTCCACAGCACCACCTGGTGGCAACCAGGTGTCAGGGCTTCCTGGGAGGGAGTCTAGGGCGGGAGAATCCCAGGACAGAAATCCTCAGCCAAGAGGGGTCCAGCAGTGAGCAAGGGGGGATGTGGGTCAAAGAAGGGCCTGAGGGTCAAGGATGGGATAAATCTGTGCATTTATATTTCACCTAAAAGCTATTGGTAAAAGAGCTCCTAGAGGTCCTGAGGACAGTGAAAAAATATATAGTTTCAAAGAGAAAAAGTGACCAAAGCCTACAGCCCAAGATGAAAATCTACCTCTGCTGACACCCAATCCAGTTTTCTTTCAACAAACCGTTTAATTCAAAAAAAGATTACTGGGGGAGGGGTTATAAGGAAGATAAATGATAATGAACAATGCAATAAAAATAAATTTTAAAAGATACTTATTAACCAGTGCCTAGCAATGTGTTAATGGGCTAACACAATAATTACCTCATCGAGGACTTTGCTGTATAATGTGTTGGGTGTTTTAATTATTTTACTTAATCCTCATAACAACCATGAATCTTATTCCCATTTTAATGATGAAGACACTGAAGCCAGGGGCAATTAACTTGCCCAAGGTCACATTGCTGGGAAGTGGCTGAGCTGGGATTTGAATCCAGATCTTCTTGATGTGAGGGAAGGGAGCCAAGGGTCAAGGTGTGGGGAAGACCAAAGAGAACCAAACAGAGGATCCCAGTCAACACACACTGAGGACCTCATAGTCAAGCACTGTGCTAGGCCTGGATATGGGAGCATGTTTAAGTTTAATATATCAAAGGATAGGATACAGTCCTTGCTCACCTGCAGCTTATCATTTGGGTGCGGAGGCGGGACATGAGGCTGGATGGAGTTAAGACATATAAGACATGCGGAAGCTTGATTTTATTAGACAACACTGGGTTCCTAGCTGTGGGGATCATGGGGAAGTAACTCCCAAGTTACTGAAATCTCATTATCCTCAATAATAACATGGAGATTAAAAATTGCTCCTACCTCATAGGGGTATTGGGAAGGTCACATGAGGTACATTGTGTAAAATGCTCAGCTGTCTAATTAGTGGCCCCATTTCAACTATTAACAGTAATATATGATCACTTGGTCATGTCATCCCCACAGCACAAATCATTTCTTGATTCATAAAATCTTTGATGACTCTGTGTCCATGAAATATGTTTGAATTTTCAGCCCTGCATCAAAGGTTACATCCAAGAAACCTAGATGTTAATGACCTTTACAGCTTCACCTCCATCTTCTTTTTTCTTTTCATAATTTAGCCATTCCAGCTTGCTCCAACTTAGTCCTGTGTTTGTCCTTACTCTCCTTACATTTATTCTTTTATTTGCTCAATAAATATTACCTATTTTGTCCCCAATACTATTCTAGGTGCTAGGGGTAGATAAACAAGACAAAGAAACACTCGTGACTTCATGGAGGTCACATTTCTAGTCGGAAGGAGGCAGGCAATTTTTTTTTTTAAATGTGTGGTATTTCAGAGGGTGGTAAGTAATATGAAGAAAAATAAGCAGGGGAGAGGAATGGGAATGCTGGGGCTTCAAGATGTTTTTTAATTTAATTGTTGTTTTTTTTTTTGAGAGATAGAGAGAGAGGAGAGAGAAAGAGAAACATCAATTTGTCGTTCCACTTATTTATGCATTCGTTGGTTGATTCTTGCATGTGCCCTGACCTTGGATCAAACCCATAACCTTGGCGTATCAGGACCTTGCTCCAATCAACTGAGCTCCCGGGCCAGGGCCAAGATACAGTTTTAAATAATGTGGTCAGGGTGGGTAAGAAATATTTGAGTGAAAATTTGAAGGAGACAAGGGTCTGAAACACATAGATATCTGGGGTAACGGCTTTGTAAGCAGAGGGAACAGCAAGTTCCCTGAGAGCAAAGTATGTGGTCCCTTCCCCATTCTCTCTCTTCTAATACCTTCAATACCCCTCCTCCAGCCTCTCTACATTTGTCCTAAACACATACAGTCCATTTATTGAGTTGGACCAAGAGTTGAGGTACTGGAATGTGTATAACGGGAGATAATCTCCCGTTATCTCCAGAGGTTGCATTTAAGTCACCTGAATTTTTCTCCACACAACTCCAAACCCTGGCACAGAACCCCTCGGTCTGCGCTTCAGGAATTAGCCCGCAGAAACCCCAAGTGGCTGCTACGCGGCTGGTTTCATAAAGGGGGGCGGTCCTAACCCTGCACTCTGGGATCCATACGTTCGAGCTCCCGCCCGCCTCCCCGCAGCCAAGATCTCTCCCTCCCTCCCCTCTACTCCCAGCTTTCCACCGCCCACCCAAAGAGCCGACAACGGCCCACAGCGGCCACCGTAGGGGATGTTGGCTGATATCCACAAAGATTCGAGGTTGGTGGGGGAGGAGCTAATGCTTGGGGTGGGCCTTAAGACAAAACTGAGGATTGGACCAAGCCTTCAGGGGCGGGGTTTAAGGGCGAAACAGAATGGGCCAAGCTTAAGGAGGCGGAGCCTAATGATAAAGCGGGGAGGAGACTGGGCTGAGGACGGTGTCCGCGAGACGATTGGGCCGAGTGCTTCAGGGCGGTGCTTGAGGGGGCGGTGCCGTGTCGTAAGTCAAAGGTCAGTAAATAGTGGTGATGTCATGCAGGCAAGATGGCGGAAGGGTGAGCCCGTCATCTAACTCTCGGGCGTTGGGGCCTGAATTTTCTCAGGGTTGGGGTGCTGGGCCAGGGTCCCCGTGGGGAACAGGAGGCCAGCGCGGCGGTGGACAGAGCTGAAAAGGCGGGGCGGAGTCGCAGTGTGAGGGGGATGGGAAGCGGTCTGCGAAGCCTCAGCCCGCGGGGCCACTTCTGAGGGGGAAACTGAGACCCGGTCACTGAGCGGGCAAGAGTCGCACTGCAGGGCTGCCAAATGTGTCTTCTTCCACAGGGAGGACGTGGGATGGTGGCGGAGCTGGCTGCAGCAGAGCTACCAGGCAGTCAAGGAAAAGGTAAGCCGGACCGGCGCCGCCTCGTTGCAACTTGGTCGGAGCGTCCCCGCCCGACCTGTGTGGGTGCTGGGCCCCAGGGATGAGAGCGACTCTGTCCCTACTTTTAGCCCCTTTCAGTCTGCGGAAGGACAGACCCCGACTCAGGCCAGTGTGATACTAGCCACAGTGAAATAAAGATTGTTTTAAAGGCCGGAGCTACTCTTTCGAAGGAATCCGTAGGAACGAGCAATTTATTCCAGCTCGGGAAATTCACAACTTCGTAGAAAAGAGAACATTTGATGTAGGCCTTGAAGATAAACAATTTTAGCAATAGAAACTTCCTCCTGTAGTCATTGAAATATTAGCGTTTATGCCACGGCCAGCACTCCTGGCAGGTTCCGAGGACACCGATGTTGGCCAAACGGATGCAATCCTGGGCCTCACAAAGCTCCCAGTCTGGTGGGGAGACGGCAGTCCCTGTGGGATGAATGAGACTTGGCTCTGCCAGTGAACAATGCCATTGTGTGTTTCTGTTGCATTCCATACTTGTCCGTCAAAGGGTCAAAACCGACCCAAATGAATTCTGGAAGAAAACTAATTACTATTTACCGCCAGCATTTGGGGCAAGTCCTGCTTCAGCGCAGACTGCAGGAGGCTTCTGGCCTCAGTGAAATCAGCTGGCTGCTCTGGGGGCATTTTTGTTCCCCCTGGCCTGTACACACCTCTCAGCTCCAGTACAGCAGATCTGAGGATGCCTTGAGCGGTTTGTTTTGATGAGGACCAAGAAAGAGAATTGCATACTGAGGTCTAATAGAAGAGACCTCCGCATAGCTGACTCTCCGTTGATCAGTCCACTGAGAGTCTGACATTCATTTAACAAATGTGTTTGAAGGCCTCCTGTGTGTTTCCCTCAAGGTTTGTTTACCATATCTCGTGAAAACTAGGTAGTTGATTAACCTTCCATCTTTGTTCTTGGAGAACTTTTATTTCATTTCACCAAGTTTTCATTTTGTTTCAAATGAAAACTTTGCTTTCATTTGAAAGCAAAGGTTGGGGAAGTGAGTGTTGTTTCTGCCTTTAACAATTCCCCATTTGTAAAGAAAAGGCTTAATTTCCCTTTCTTAGCTGCTTACTCTTAGAAGAACCTGGGCAAGTGATTTAATCTCTCTAGGTTTCCATTCATCATCTGTAAAATGGGAATACTAATACATACCTGATAGGGTTTGTGTGAGGATTAAATAATAATATATGTAAAGCACTAAGAAATACGTAGCACACAGTAAATTTGATAAAATAAGTGTTGGCCATTTTTATTAAGTGCTCAGAGTGTTGGGGAAACTCTTAAATACCACATCCATTTCTCCTTCCATTTTTTTCTTGGTCTTTCAGTGCTTTCCTGGCCCTGCTTCCCTCCCTTCTGTCCTGGTTCCATTTGGACTACTCAGTTCCCAGCACCTTCAATTTTCTTGTACCCCACAGCTCTGAGATGGTGCTGTAATCTGCCTCTGCTCTTCTACTGTGTGTGTGTGTGTGAGAGAGAGAGACAGAGAGACAGAGAGAGTGCGCACTGCGCGCATGCACTTGCCCATAGACACTGGTAGAGAAAGTCACATTGCTTGTTGGCCCTACCATAGAATCCCCAACGTCATCTGGACCAGAGCACCCCTAGTAAGCATCTTCAGCCTTTATGTCCTCCCCTTGCTTTCAGAAACTTTTCCCAAACCTAACTCTTCCCTCAAGTCCCCTGTTCAACCACCTCCTCTTTTACTTCAAGGAGATAACGTTAGCTCCCACATTTTAAAATTTGAGGTCAGCATGAACTCTCTGTAATTCCTCCCCACTCCTGAAGCCAGCATGTGTCAACTTATCTATATACACATGTGGCTTCACCTACCACTTGCCAAATCCAGTGGGTGGTTTCCAGCCCTTATCTTCCTGCACCTTTCTGCTGCATTTGACACTAGCGATCACTCCCTCGTTCTTGAAACTCTACTCCCTTGGCCTTTGTGACATGATTCTCTCTCAGTTCTCCAAATACGTCCCCAGGCTTTCCTTTCCTGACTGTTCTCAGGAGTTTCTCTTCCTCGGCCTCTTGAAGGTGTGGTGTTTGAGGGGCCTTGTCCTCAGTCCACTGCTCTGTTTATCAGCTTCTCTGGGTGACCTCCATTCTCTTGTTAGGGTGACTCAGTCCTTTTCTCTGAGTTTGCGTTTGAGAATAGCTCCTTCTGGACAACAGTTCCAGATACCCCGCAGTCACTGCTGATTCTGCATGACCAGAGTCGCTGTCATCATCCTATCTGTAAAGCTGCCCCCCATTTTCTCTCAGTTGGCAGCACTGCGTCTCCTTTAGTCACTTGGTTCAGCAGCCAGTGGCTCTTTCCTGATTCCATCTTGTCCTCTGTCAGTACACCTATTCAATCACCAAATCCATCTCTTTCTCCTGATATTTCTTGAGCCAGTCTCATCCTCTTCACCCTTACCAGCACTGTCCTTATTCTTCTATTTTCTTTCCTGGACTGTTGGAGCAGCCTCCTGACTGGTCTTCTTCCCTCTTCTAATCTTGTCACCCTTGGACCACATCAGTCCCTGGAATGACCTATTAAAAAATGCAAATCTCATCATGGCCACCCTCTTTCAAACCTTTGGTGGCTCCTCATCACCCACAGGGCTGATCAGGTGCTCCATGGTTGCCCTTGGCAACCTTTCCTGCTTTAGGCCCCACTACTTCTGCTTTACCTTTTGTATTCATTAGGACTAACATGCATGTAGGCCTCAGTAAACTCATGCCCCACCACACCCAGGCTTCTTAGCCCATTCTTTAGGGCACAGTCCAAGTCTTTCCAAGCTCCGCATAATACTCTGGTCGCTGGTCTTTCCTTGCTTGTCAGCACTGTTATGTGAGCATTTTATGCAATAGACTGTGGCCTTCTTGAGGGCAAGCACTATGTTTATTCATATTTGTTCCTTCCAAGCTCATAGTCTAGTGAGGGCAACAACCATTCATCACATAATCATGTGGATGGTTATATAATTAAAGCTACCTTATTACATGTAAATTTAACAAGCAACATTTTTTGAGTGCTTACTCTATGCCTAACTCTTTGTCAGACACTTAGGAAACATCAATGAATAAAAAACATGAGCTTGGCCCTGGCTGTTGTGGCTCAGTGGATTGAGTGCCAACCTATGAGCCAAAGGATCGCCAGTTCAATTCCGTCAGGGCACGTGCCTGGGTTGCAGGCTGGGTCCCTAGTAGGGGACGCGAGAGAGGGAGCCACATATTGATGTTTCTCTTCCTCTCTTTCTCCCACCCTTCCCTTCTCTCTAAAAATAAATAAAATCTTTACAAAGAAATGAGCTCTATGTTCATGGAACTTCCAGCTCTGTAGGAAGATAGACATTGAGTGGGCAGTCATGAGTCTAAAGTATGAGAAATGTTCAGACAATGTGCCGGCCCCTTAGACCATGAAGCAGGGGAGCCACCCCAGACTGAGGTAGCATCAGTGAAGCTTCTCTGAGGAAGTGACATTTAAGCATAGATCTGAAGGAGGAACAGGAGTTGGCCAAGTGAAAGGGCTCACTCATTGTGTTTGTTCTCTGCTTTGCTTTGAAGAGTTAGAACTCTGTGTCAAGGAGAGGAATATGTTCAGAATTCCTGAGGTAGGGAAGATACAAGAACGTTTGAGAAACTTGAGGAAGGCCAGGTAGAGCTCAGTGAAGGGCACAGCGGTAGGGGATGAAAGGCTGCCAGAGGTAAGATTATATGGGCCTTGCAAGTGAGTGTTAAGGTTTGTACTTGCTCATAGGATACTGTGTAACCGTCAAAAGAATGTGCATGACCTGCTCGGACTTAGAAAGCTCCTACTGGTGTCAGGAAGAGAATTTAATAGAAGTACCTGATGCATGCAACCTAGGAGGAGTCCTGGACTAAGGTGATGGCAGTGTGGATGGAGAGAATTAATGAATGACCCTTCTATCCCAATTAAGGAGTCCTGAGTCTGATATGGAGGCATAATGCCCACCCTCAGAGTAGCTTGTGGCTGATAGAGGAGGCTGTCCCACTCAGAGACTTCCAGTGCTGATGAAAACTAAGCACACCCTTCCACAAACAAAGCATCACCAGAATACTAAAAAACATGCTAAAAAATTGCAGGTGGCTATCCTTGTGTAAAATGAGAAAGCTTGCAGATGAGTACAGAGCTAGTCCAGCAAGGCGTCCTTGAATGGGTGAAGATAAACAGACAAGGCAGCACTTAGACGAGAGCTGAGAGTCTGCTGTCTCAGGCTGGTTCTGAGTGCAGGGTTAGAAGCAGATTGGTGTCACGCAGGCAAATACCAGTTTTGCCCGTAAGAGCTCTATGAATAAATGGGACCAAGAGAGCCTGGGAGAGAATCCAGTCAAGTCTTTCTGTTAACACCCTCTTTGTTGAATGTAAAAATCAACACATCTTTTTACCAGTATTAAATTGTCAATAATCATGAAAGCTTTCTGAACTATTGTTATTATTGCAACATGTTGATTAAACCTTTCAGACATGTAATTTCACATATTGCCTCATTTCAGCTAAATTTCCCTGTACCAAAAAAAAAACGTGAAAATAGAAACACTTTCCTTTGATAAAAAAAATCACAGATCTTTCTTGTTATTTGAAACAAATGTCATGTCTTGAAGCATATCAAAGTGATGCACCAAAATCTGTTTTCAGACTTTTTGTCCCCTTCCCCAGTCTGCTCTTGAGAACCACTGATCTAGTCCCCCTCTTTCACTTTATGGGAGACAGCCAAGGACTAGACGAGAGTTAGCTCCTGGCTACATAGCTTGTAAGTGTCTAGGCTGATACTCAGTTCCTATTCTCGGAGCAGCAAGAAGTTCTTTGTTCTCTGTTGTCAGATACCAGGTTGTGGAATTGGGACAAGTGAGCATTGTTTCTGAGCCCAGGCCTCCCATGTCACTTGAGTTTTCCATGTGTCTGTCTAGTACAAAGAAGCACAGGGAACAGCAACAAAGGGTGGTGGAGACAGCTGTCTCTGTCATCCTTCTCTGTCTTCCCATAGTCCTCCGAAGCCTTGGAGTTCATGAAGCGGGACCTGACAGAGTTCACCCAGGTGGTGCAGCATGACACGGCCTGCACCATTGCAGCCACGGCCAGCGTGGTCAAGGAGAAGTTGGCTGTGAGTACCACCTGTCACCTCCAAGGGACTGCCCCTCACAGCCTGGCCTATTCCGGGACTACGGTGGGGGCTCCCAGCCTTTCTCCGATTTCGTTTATGTGATTGTTTTTCCCCATAGACTTTCATTTTCAAAGAATTGTGTCTGTTGAGCAAAGAAGCTACATATATGTATTAAATAATAATAAGCTTTCTCACTTTGTCCTAGCAAATGTTTTCCTGTTATCAAAGTCATTCATTATAGACAATTTAGAAAATACAGACAAGTGAGTGAGAGAAAGAAAAGAAAAAAGGGAAGAAAAGAGAGAAAGGCAGGCCTAGAGACGCCCATGGTTCCATCTCCCAGAGACAACTCCTACCACTGTGTGGGGAGGGCACCCCCATTTACACTTTCTCGTTCAGAATCGGAACTAACTCAGTACCATGTTTTGTAACCTACTTTTTGACTTGATCATTGCAGACCTCTTTCCACAGCATCACAAATGGCACTGCATTCTGTTATGTGGTTTAACTAGTTTGTACTTTACTCTTTCCCAGGACTGTAAACAGGGCTACAGTGAACACTCTGATTGCTAACTCTTTGCCCTTAACACTTTCTTTATAATAAAATCTTGGAGGGGATCATAGGGTGAGTACAGTTTGGGGCCTTCTAATATCTATTGCAAAACTGTTCCCCAGAATGGTATGCCAACTTACATTCTTACTGGCCTTGTTTTTATTACTCAGAGATGTGCAGTGGAATCCTCTTGTGAGGAAGGAGTTTGATTCTGATGTCATTGTGACAGTGAAAATTGGGTACAATTAAAGATACCTTTGCAAGTCTCAAGTTTATGATGAAGTACAGTATACTGGTTTTATGTGACAGCATTTCCTTTAGTGTTGGGACACACTGCAGTTTCTTAATTTGATCAGCCAATCAAATTCCTTGTGACTAGGGGCCATGTTATGAAAAACATGTTTTGGAGTTTTTTTCACCAGGCTTGTTTGGTTGAATGTTGTAAAATACTGGCTGCCTGCTACCCACAACTACTGATAAGCATGAATGACAAATGGTAACCCTGTTGAACTGCGATAAGTCCAGCCAGTTACAGAAACAGCACTCGTTTCTTTCATTTGTTTATTCCTTTTTTTCATTCAACAAATATGGTTGTATACCTGTGCTAACATGTGCCAGGCACTGTGATATGTTCTAGGGTAAAATGCCTGGGCAGCCTAATTAGGAGTAAATGTTACAGTGTTCCATGAGGTCTTTAGAGTGGCACCCTGTCTCTCAGCATCTCATCCCTGGGTGCTCGAGGGCATTCTGGCCAGCACGGCTCAAGCTTGGTGTCCCACTTGCCCTTTCTGTGAGGTCTGTACGTAGGCCCTCAGCCGGCCTCAGGCTTTCCTCTGGGCAAGACTCTCTGATCTAATCCTGCCCATATTTCCTCAACCTTCATATAAAGTATTCCACTTCCTGAGCAGTCATGATGATGAAATTGTGATGTTTCAATATTGCTTTTTATTAAATGTTTGCTATGTGCCAGGTATTGTACGTGCCTCATCTCTTTGAATCTTCACAGCAGCCCTCCGAAGGAAATGTATTTATCTGCATTTTACAGACAAGGGTACAGAGATTCAAGGAGGGCGTAGGTCTCATAATCAACAAGCAGTAGAGCTGGGATTCAAATTCACAAGTTCGACTCCACAGCTAGTACCTTTCTCATCGCTCTACTCATAGGTCTTCTTCCCCACCGAATGCCCATAGCATGGCTTCTCTCCTGTCCGTGTTTGTGCAGTCTGGCTGGCCTTGAAATTTTGATGAAACAGCCAGTGAAGTAGCTCTGCTCTGACCTACAGAGGCCTACTGCAGCCCTATTCTGTACCCTCATCTGGCGGGTGGAAACCCTGGCTGTCTCTCTCCCCTTCTCCAGCCCCAGAGGTGGGGTGAGAGGTCACGAGCACTCCCTGGTCCCCACATATACAGTACACTTCTCCCCTGATACTTCGCTCCTCCATACCCCATGCCCCAGAGTGCAGCCTGCTCGTGGGCCACTTGCCTCCTCTGCTGGCTTCTCTTTGCAGACTGAAGGCTCCTCGGGGGCGACAGAGAAAATGAAGAAGGGTTTGTCTGACTTCTTAGGGGTGATCTCCGACACCTTTGCTCCCTCACCAGACAAAACCATCGACTGTGATGTCATCACCCTGATGGGCACGCCCTCTGGCACAGCTGAACCCTATGATGGCACCAAGGTATTCACTCACTAGTGTCCTCCCCTTCAGTTGCCTAACAACACTGGGCTCTAGCTTCCCACATGTCCTCACAGAAGCATTAACATTCAGGCTACAAAGTAAATACACATATATAACTAAATTGGAGAATACCGATAAGCCAGAAGGTAAGTATTTCTAAACCCATAATCCCTTCACTCAAAAAAACCACTGATTTTTTTGTTAGTGTTTAGCCTTTCATTTCTTTTTGTTTACAAACATGGGTAAAGATAGTTTGGGTATTTTTCTTTATAACATAAAAGGCATTTTATATGTACAATTTTATAACCTTTTAAAAAGTTTACAATAAATTTAGTACCTTTCCTAACCACCATTATTTTTAATGTCTTTAAACTCTTGCAAAGGAATCTAGCATAATTTATTTAGTCATTTCCCTAATGTTGCACATTTGGATTCCTGCATCTTTACAGGCATGATCTTCTCCACATATGGGTTATTTAAGATTAATTTCCAGCCCTGACTGGTGTGGCTCAGTGGGTTGAGCGTCATCCCACAAACCAAAAGGTTGCTAGTTCAATTCCAGGTCAGGGCACAGGTTGGGGGCATGCAAGAGGCAACCAATCAATGTTTCTCTCACACACTGATATTTCTCTCCCTCTCTTTCTCCTTCCTTTTCTCTCTCTCTAAAAATAAATCTTTTTTTTTTTTTTAAAGACTGATTTCTAATAGGAATACACGTACAGGGGGCAGTGGGAGGAATGTCTATATTTCTACTGCATTTCATTTTCTTATCATTCTTGGATTTCATGGAATGTTTTCTCCTAAATTCACAGTATGGTATCATAACAGTTTGGCCTCCTTCGTAGCATTTTGCCACTTTGAATTCCCATTCCAAACCTACTGATTTTTCAAGTGTGTTTTAGCATTAGAATTGGCACCACCACCCAGCGAACATTTGAGTGGAATTGTGAAAATGATTAAATTACAGGATTTAAGATTTAAACAGTGAATCACCAAAACCGTTTGCCGAAGTGCTGGTGCAGCCAGCCCGCCCATGCTTCACATAACACGGAGGGAGGAATGCGGGGCCCTCTGTTTGCCAGCTAAAGGTTGCCATGTCTGTGGCCCTAACAGCAACAGAGCTTAGAGTTTCACTTGGCCGCTGGCTATCAAATTAAGACATTCTTTAAAAAACTTTTTTTAATATATTGATTTTAGAAGAGAGAGAGACATCGATTTGTTGCTCCACTTATTTATGCATTCACCGGTTGATTCCCGCATATGCCTTGACCAGGGATGGAACCCACAACCTGCTGTGTTGGGACGGCACTCTAACAAACTGAGCAACCCGGCCAGGGTTAAGAAATTCTTGATGAGTAGTTTTAATTTGGGGGGTTACATTATTTTAAAACCTGCCCATAATTTTGGGCTTCATTAATACTTTTACTAGCATTTTTTTACATTTCACATAATTTAATTTTACACATATAATTTTGTAGCCTGTTTACACTGTATTTTCCTAGTTCCCAGGAGCAGAATATTGAGTGAAAGATCATTTTTTCCCAAGCCCCAGTCTTGGACTCCCAGCCCAGCACCCCACTCCCTAGCCACAGTGTGAATTGACAAGTGCCCTGTGGACATGGTGGCCACAGGGGAGGAGCCAGGCTGTGGTTGACTGAGTGCTGTGGCAGAGAGGGGGTACCTTCTTTGCCCAGAGTCCCAGAATTTATGTTCTCTTTTTCTTTTTTCTCTTTTTCTTTTCTCCCCTTCCCCCCTTCCTTCCTTCCTTCCTTCCTTCATTCATTCATTTTCTGTTTCAGTCAACAAAAGGGAAACTTTATTGAGGCCTCCGGGCCATGGGGTTCAGGTAGAACACCTCCTGTGGGCCCCACGAGGCAGTGGAGGAGCCTTATTTAACCTTAGGGCGCACCTTTGTTGGTGTGGCCACACTTCTTGTAGCAGTTGACAGTGGGGGTGCGGGTGAGCGTAACACGTGGCAGATCTCCTTGTCACAGTTGTGCTTCTGGGTGAACTGGTGGAGGAACGACTCAATGACACCACTCCACAAATGAATAACTGAGTACAGGGTGGGCTCTTTCTGAAGAGTGTAGTCTGAGAGAGTGTGGCCATCCTCCAGGTGTTTGCCCACAAAAATCAGACACTGCTGGTCAGGTGGGACACCCTCCTTGTCTCGGATTTTAGCTTTGATTCTCGGTGTCACTGGGCTCAGCCTTGAGGGTGATGGTCCAGCCAGTCAGGGTCTTCACAAAGATGAGCATCTCTGCATCTGCTAGGGAAGCTGCTCTGCTGCCTCACTGACGAGTCTTCTCTGTTTCTTACAGGCTCGTCTCTACAGCCTGCAGTCAGACCCGGCAACCTACTGCAATGAACCAGATGGTGAGAGGGTAGCGGTAAGCGGGTGGGCTTGTGGGGCAAGGAGCCCAAGGGCATCTGGGCTGTGCTCCATTTGTCTCTGGTAGCAGTGGCCAGGCTCCCACTGTGTAAAGGGACCAGAGGGGGGCTGGTGCATACCTTAGATGTGGTGGGATGAGTCGGTGGTCTCTCTTCATCCCTGTTTGCAGAGGCTTTGATCCTCTTCTTTGTCCTCAGCTCAGGCCCCCTCCCAGCCCTGCTGCCCTGCCTGTCTGGTAAACCTCTGTGGTAGAGCAAGCCCCAGGTCGGGAACTGAAGATCAGAAATGAGTCAAACCCACAACCTAGTCCAGACCTCCAGGAACCTGCTCTTAGAAGAGGGAAACAGGAAACAATGAATAAAGCAAAGATAGTAGATTTGGAGTGACTGCTTCTGTGGAGCCAGTGAGGGCAGTGGGAACCCAGAGGGATGACACCCAACCCACCCTGGCAGCCTGTGACGTGACACTTGAATTGAGGTTTTAAGGGTGAATTAGCAGTAAACTTATTTTATCTTCAGAAGTGAGGGGTGGATGTTCAAGCATAGCAGTTGAACATGTGAAGGTCCAGGAAGAACAGGGCGGACCTAAGCGTTTGGGAAGGCTGGACTAACGGGGGCCATGAGGGGTGAAAGCAGAGAGAGCCTTGGGGCGGCCAGGTCTGTGTGCTCTGGAGCGGGGGGTCAGGCTAAGCTGTTTGAATGTTGAATTTTTGTCCCCGAAATGCTCAAGGTCAGGCTTCTTAAACTTTTTTTTTTTTTTAAATCACAAAGGCCTTTAAAAATATGTTGAAAATGGCAATCCTTCTCTACAGAATTTTACATGCAAAATGGGAATTTTTTGACCCTTTGAAGCCTGTCTTTGGACCCTAGTTTCAAAAGCCTTCCTATAGAGAACTATTAAAGGGTTTTTAGGCCTGATGTGATCAGATTTTATATTTTATAAAAGAGCCCTGGGCAGTATTGTGAAGGATGAAGTAGAGTTAGAGAAGATGGGAAGACCAGTTAGGCTTGGTAGCAGCCCTGACATCGGAGGTAGGGCCAGAACCTGGGAAGTACCAGGGGTGAAGAGGAGAGTGTGCCTGTGAGAGACACTGAAGAAGTGGAATCCGGAGTGACTGGATAGGGAGGCATCTCAGAGGGTCCCCAAGTTTTCCAGTGGATCAGGGTGGGTTGGGTTGGGCAGGAAAGAAAATTAGTTGGGTTTGCAGCACTTGTGCAAGTAGACACATCCAGGGGACACTCGGACCCCTGGATCCAGAGGGCTTCAAGAGCAAAACAGCGGCTCCCAGGGTCAGAAACTGGATTGGTTTTGAGAGAGGACAGAGAAGCTGCCATTGGATCTGGCAACATGGGTGGCCTGAGGACAGCTGCTTCAGAGAGGAGATTCAGTGGCCAAGTACAGTGGGGGCTAAAAAGCGAGCAGGCATGGCAGAGAATGGAGTCTGCAGCCCCTCCTGGAGACCACCTGGGTGCTGCACCCTGCCTTTCCCCCCAGCTTGGGCCAAATGGCTTTGAAAAAGACCTTAAGCTTTCCTCATTGTCTTCCATGTCCAGGCGTAGATGTGTTTTCTGGAGGCCCGGTGTCCTTTCCCCACACTCAGGGAACTGACCATCAGTGTCTGTCCTTCTACAGGGCCCCCGGAATTGTTTGACGCCTGGCTTTCCCAGTTCTGCTTGGAGGAGAAGAAGGGGGAGATCTCGGAGCTCCTTGTAGGCAGCCCCTCCATCCGGGCCCTCTATACCAAGATGGTGAGGGCCCAGTTGACAGGACCTCGGCCAGCTCCCAGCTTGAGGTGTAGGGATATGGGAGGGGTACTTCCAGAGTCATTTCAGAGTATATGGCTTGGGGAGTAGTGGGCATCCCTATAGAGCCAAACCAATCAAGAGTCTGCGGGGGGAAACTGACCTGCCAGGTTTCTGGCCATCACAGTAAGCAATGACAGGGCTGGCAAAGCTTGATGGAATTTCCTTCCTCCTGGGTCAAGCTAGGCCAGGAAGGTAGCCAGGGTCGGGGGCGGGATAGAAGTGCTCTGATTAATCACTGCTCAGCCTCTTACTGTTTCTAAAATTCAGACTGGCTAGGAGCTGCTGATAAGGCTGGGGATGCAGACCCCACACAACTACTTCAGAAGTCTCATCTCTGCTGTTCCATCTTTCTAGGTGCCAGCAGCTGTTTCTCATTCAGAATTCTGGCATCGCTATTTCTATAAAGTTCATCAACTAGAGCAGGTATGCTGGCCTAGCCTGGGGAAGTACTCCACTAAGCCATGAGCGAAGTGGGCTGGATTTTGTTGAGGGAAAAACAGGACACAGGGTGTCAGAGAGTTCTGGGGTTAGGACCAGGGTGTGGGAAGAGGATGCTCTGATTGCTCTTGGCCATCTGCTCCCCTACATTCAGGAGCAGGCGCGGAGGGATGCTCTGAAGCAGCGGGCAGAACAAAATATCACTGAGGAGCCCGGATGGGAGGAGGAAGAAGGTAAGAAGTGATGGGCAGGTAATAGGTCTTGCCTACGGGGGACTCTCTGGGCCATGTGCTCTATGAAGCCTGGAGAAATGTGGCACCCCAAGGAAGAGGAAGGAATGAGTAAAGTGTGTGTGCATGCTGAGGATAGGCGGAGCTGACAAGGGGATGTTTGCCAAGGCTGGAAGAATCCAGGATTAGGTATAAAAAGCACATGTGTCAGTTGTAGCAGATTCCCCTGCCAGCCGTGGACCAGCTACTTCAGAGTCACCTGGGATGCTTATTAAAATTCCAGAGCCCTTCTCATAAGACTCTGTGGCTAAACTTGTTAATATTAATTGATTTGGGAACTGCTGGCTTAGGGAAGGAGCTAAACATCCTCTATGGCAGCTCAGCTTAGGACAGTGTATTGGGGCCACCTGCATGATGTAATACTAAGATGTTTAATAAGTGCTTATATCATACGCCCAATCTGCTATAAGAGCCTTGTATGTAAGGTCGTGACCACAACTCCATCATCCCTCTTTTACAAGTGACACAGGTAAGTTAAAGAACAGCTGAGTGCCTTGCCCAAGATCACACACTTAAGGATGTAACAGAGCCTGATCTGAACTCAAAACTGACCAACAAAGAAAAGGTAGCCCTGACTGGCGTGGCTCAGTGGGTTGGGCATCATCCTGCAAATTGAAAGTTCACTGGTTTGATTCCCAGTCAGGGCACATGCTTTGGGTTGTGGGCCAGGTCCCCTGTTCTCAATCATTGTTTCTCCTCTTCCCTTCTCTCTGTAAAAATAAATAAATAAATTCTTTAAAAAAAGAAAGTAAAGATAAACAGAAGTGACTGACAAGTCTTGGCTTTTTAATCTACAATACCACTTTGGGCTACATTTCTGGAAGCCAAATGCACACCAGATAGGTGCGAGGCCTCGAGTGTAGGAGACACTTGGAAAGGAAGTATCTGCAGAATAACCTGGTGGAAAATGGTGAGGAAACTGGCATCTTTAGTCTTTTTTTTTTTTTAATTGATTTTAGAGGGAAAGGAAGAGAGAGAGAGACATTGATTTGTTCCATTTATTCATGTACTCATTGGTTGCTTCTTGTATGTGTCCTGACTGGGGATCAAACCTGCATCCTTGGCATGTCAGAATGCTGCTGTAACCAACTGAGCTACCTGGCCAGGGCAGGTCTTGATCAGAGTAAACTTTGGAGGGAACCTTAGACCTGTCTTCAGAGAGCTCCGAGCTTGTCTTGCGCTAACCAGGCACATTGCCTGCTTTCCCTGCTTTTCTCTCTTGACAGAAGAACTTGTTGGCATTTCACCCACATCTCCAAAAGAGGCGAAGTCTCCTGTGACCAAAACGTCCACATCTCTTGAAGGAGAACCTGGCCCCCAGAGCCCCTGTGAAGAGAGTCTGGTGATCCCAGTAGAGCCTCCAACAGAAGTGACCCCGTCAGAGAGCAGCGAGAGTATCTCCCTCGTGACACAGATTGCCAAACCTGCCACCACACCTGAGGCGCAAGCGCTGCCCAAGGACCTGTCCCAAAAGCTTCTAGAGGCGTCTTTGGAGGAACAGAGCCTGGCTGTGGACGTGGGCGAGACTGGACCCCCACCCCCAGTTCAGTTCAAGCCCCACACCCCTGCGGGCCGCCCCAGCGGCCCAGAGCCCAGGCCTCCAGCCAGAGTAGAGACTCTCAGGGAGGAGGTACTCACAGACTTAAGGGTGTTTGAGCTGAACTCGGACAGTGGGAAGTCTACACCCTCCAACAATGGAAAGAAAGGTAAGTCAAGGCCAAAGCCCAGGGAGGTGTGGGGCAGGGCAGGTGAGAGTTGACGCCTTCCCTCGAAAGGCAGGCTTGTCTCCTTGTCCCTTGTGAGGATTCTAGGAGCACATGTCCTTCATTTGTGATACTGATGATGATGATGACAACGTCTCTATATTATTTATTACCGTATTCCATCAATTCTAAGATCCACAGACTCTCAGAAATAAGGATGCCTCTTAAAATTGTTGGGATCTTAGAGTCAAAAAAATAAGGTTTATGTCAGATCCTGTGCTAAAGTTTGTAACGTAGCCTTTAATTTCTCACATCTTACAACCAAGGGAAGTCAGTACTACTGTCCTCATTTTACCAATAAAGAGAGTGAGGCTCAGAAATGATAAATAACTTGCTCAGATTCACATGGCAGGAAGTGGCAAGTCCAGATTCAGATCCAGGTCTGTCTGACTTGAGGCCCACACCCTAACTGCCTGCCACACTGTGCTGTTTTCTCTCCTTTTGTACAGTTTAAGCTTGTCCCGGGGTAGGTATTCCTGTGACACTGATAGATGTCAAGGATCTTCTTTCCTGGGTGAGCTTAGAATTAAAGATTTTAGAGAGGGGGGGAAGGATGGAGAAAGGGAGAGAAACATTGCTTGGTTGCCTCTCGCATGCCCCCAGCTGGGGACCTGGCCTGCAACCCAGGCATGTGCCCTGACTGGGAATTGAACCAGGGACCTTTTGGTTCATAGGCCGGTCCTCGCCCACTGAGCCACACCAGCTAGAGCTACTGTTATGAAATATATAAATAAAACTTACATGTTCAGTTTAAGAATAATAAAGTTAACACTCATGAACTTTCCGTGAGCCAGTTTAAGTACTAGAGCTTTAATTTCTTATCTGTATAATGTAGTTTTAATCTGGAGATTCTTTGATTTTATGCCAGGAGGAAACCTCTCTGACTCCTTGAATTAAAGGACAGTTGTACCTCTATTGTCACATCCAAAATATCTCTTTAGAGATAGCTGATTATCAAACAAGACCTCCCGTCCACTTCTCACACACACATGCATCCTGTCTTTGCCAACACTCAGTATCAGTTAGCCACAAAGCTTGGCCAGCTGGTGAGTGCTGGCCTGCTGGCACAATGAGGGACTGTTTTGCTATAGTGGGTGGGAAGGGCCCCACCCGAGCCTGCCATGCTCCCTAATGGAAACTGCAGGGTACCTAGTTTCCATCACAGTGCTTTCCTTCTGACTCTGGTTCAGTGAGGTCGTCCATTGAGCTCCTACCTAGTCTTTGTGAGACACAGAGGAGGGAGGGGCCAAGGCCGCAGTCTTTATGATGAAGCGTGAAGCAGTATGGGACAGAGGTGGTACTGGAGAAGGTCAAAGAAAGAAGGTACCTGCGGGCATCAGTCGGCAGGTGTTTCACCGCAGAGATGGGCATCGTATAGGAGAGTTTGGGGCAGGTGCAGGGGAGCAGTCCAGGCTGAGTGGGCCTGCAAAGTCCACAGAGCAGAGGGCATGGGACCCATGGCAAGGGTGGTGACCAAAGCCCGCTTTTTTGTGTTGTCTCCTAGGAGAGGGAGGAATGAGAAGGGTGGATGGATTGGCTCAGACATAGAACTGAAGAACTGAAACTGAATTTAGAAGGTTGAACTTAGTGCCACAAAGCTGCAGGGCGTGCTGCTTATATGATATGCCCAACTTGTACTAAGAGACTTGCATGTCAAGGCTCCAGGTTCAAATTCCAGCTTTGCTTGTAAGCCGTATGACTTCAGAAAGCTTACTGATCTCCAAGCCTCTGTTTACTCCTCTATAAACTGGAGGTAATTGTTCCATGACAGGTCCTCAATCAGGGAAGAAATCTGAGTGGAGCTCTGCTTTGGAGAAATGGTGATAAAAAGAGTTACTATTCGCTGAGCACTTTCCGTATAGCTCTGTACTAAGCACTTGATATGCATAATCACTCAGTCTTCACAAAAGCCCTGTGCAATTTTCCCCATTTTTTACTGGTAGGAAACAGATCAATTACCTGCCCAATAAGTATTTAGAAAAATATGAAATACTCCTTTAAGAGAGTAGATGAGTAGGTAGGTGAGGGACCCAACAGGTAGTGTGGGGTTGCTGATGGGTGGTAGCAAGGACCCGTTTGAACTAGTGGTCCTGAGTTTTGAGACACCAGTCAGCATTACTGCACTCTTGTCCAGCCACATTCAGCTGCTCACGTGCAGGCACAAAGCAGGTGGGGAGTTGGACTTAACTAGGGGTCAAATTTAGCCAAGTGAAACCAGTGGAGGAAGTGTGTGCAAAAAGTGATCAGAGTAATGGCTTATGGGATCTGAGCTGGATAAGGTGGGGAATAACAGTGAAAGAGTTGGAGGGTTAAAGAAGTTTGGATTCCATTTGGAATTGGAATAGAGAGCATGATCAGGAAAAATGAGTGGTGGGTAGAAGAGACCAGACAAAACGAGATGATGGGGAAGGTGCAGTGAAAGCTCTTGACCACTCTGTTCTGTGTCTGATGCGCTTGGGGATTCACAAAAGGAGAGGCTAGGGATTTGATGCAGAAGACCCACCAGAAGTGGTCGTAGGCAGTGGGGGGAAGCCAGAGTCTTAGACTAGGGTAGGACAGTGGGAACGGAGTAGAGGGGGCAAATCTTAAAAGGAAGAATGGAGACTTAGAGACAGAGTGACTCCTTTCCTTCTTATGGTCACTTCCTAAGGTGACATAAGGGAGGCTTGGTTTCTGGATGCAGCAGAATCTCTTGGGGTCTAGCCGCAGGGACTCCCAGGTCCCAGGGCAGTCCCTGCCATTGCAGAGCTGCTTCCCACCTGCGGTTAGTAATCGGAAAACAGAAAACTTCCATCATCAGGTCTAAAACTGTTGTTGCATAGATGAGTTTTCTGCCACATGCACTGTATAATGGAGATTTTTTTTTAAATATTTTATTTAGTTAGTTTTGGAGAGAGGGGAGGGGAGGGAGAAAAACATCAACGTGAGAGAGGTACATCGATTGGTTGCCTCTCACACACCCCCAGTCGGGAAGCTGGCCTACAATCCAGGCGTGTGCCCTGACTGAGAATCAAACTGGCAACCTTCGGTTCATGGGCCGGTACTCAGTCCACCGAGCCACACCAGCCAGGGCTGTGTAACGGAGATCTTAGTACTCTGTGTGTGTGTCAGGACAGGATGGTGGGATGAGGCAGATGGCAGAGCCCAGGTTCACATCTCTGCTACTGGAAGCCTTCATTTCCTCCTCATCTGTAAATCGTAACTGTAAATGCCCAGCCTAGAGGGTGGGTGTGAAGTGCTCTTAAAGTTTAGCTGATAATCTGTTTTCTAACCCTGGAAGGGTCTGCCCTAGCGTTTAAGCCTGAAGAAGAGAATTCCAAGTCCCTAGAAGGTAACCCAAAGTTAGGGAAAGCTCTCACAGCCACAGCCACACTTCTGAAGTGATGAATCAGCCAGGAGTCTGGCTTTTACCCCACGGGAACCCTGTACTGTCTGATAGTCAGGTGTGTGGCCGCCACAGCGTTCTGAAAGCGCAGGGAGACTGAGATGCGGAGACCGAAGAACGGGGTCTTGGTTGGAGATCTGCCTCTGACTAGCTGTGGACCGTTAGGAGCATCACTTAACTCTGAGAAGAGGCCTTTAGGGACTCTGTTTGTTAAATATCCACTATGTGTATGTGTTACAGGCACTTTACATTGATACCACTGGGATTAACTCTGTGGTCTGTCAAAATGCAGGCTCTGGTCTACACAGAACCATCCAGGTACCTGCAGAGTTCTTGGACACCACCTAGATCTGCTCAGTCTGAATGAGAGGGTTGGAGAAGCAGGAGTCTGCATTGCATTCTTTTTTTTTTTTTTTCTTTTTTTTTGTTAATAGAGAGGAAGGAAGGGAGGGAGAAACGTCAATGTGTGGTTGCCTCTCGAATGCCCCCTGCTGGGGACCTGGCCTGCAACCCAGGCATGTGCCCTGACTGGGAATGGAATTGGTGACCCTTTGGTTCACTGGTGGGCACTCAGTCCATTGACCCACACCAGCCAGGGCGGAATCTGCATTTTAATAAGCTCCCTCGGTGGTTCTTTGCAAAGAGGGTGGTTTTATTCTTATTTGATAAGTAGACTGAAGCTCTGAATATCTTGCCCCAAAACTACAACAATAGATAAAAAGAATAGAGATTCTGCCCTGCCTGGTGTGGCTCAGTTGGTTGGGCATTGTCCTGCAAAGGGAATGGTTGCTGGTTCAGTTCCTGGTCAGGGCATGTAGCTGGGTTGTGGGTTTGGTCCCTGCTTGGGACACGTAGGAGAGGCAACAGATCCATGTTTCTCTCTCACATCGATGTTTCTCTCCCTCACATCGATGTTTCTCTCCCTCACTTTCCCCCTCCCTTCCCCTCTCTCTAAAAAGAAATAAAATCTTTAAAAAAAAACATAGAATAGAGATTCCACTCAGTTCTGCTTGTTTGTTTCAAGAGACCATGCTTTTATAATGAGCTAGGTGGCCAGGAAGAGAGAACAGTGTGAGACCCTTTATGAGGAATATGGGGTGGGGCTTGGGGGTCTCAAAGCCTAGGCATCTGGTGAGGAGCAGGCTAGCCAAGAAATAAGGAGATATTCATGGGTCGTAGTTTGGGGGAATAGGGGCCTACACTTTTTAAGGTTTTTTAAAAAAAGATGACAAAGTAATATATCTCCCTTTTAGGGGAAAAAAACACCAAGAAAAATTACCCTGTGACCTCATCACCTAGAAATAACTATTGTTAATATTTCTGTGGGTTATTGCTCACCTTTTCTGTGTGCGTGCTGTATCTGTGAGCATATTTCTAAAATGGAATCTTACTGCATGTACTTTTTTTTAACGGACTATTTTTGTAGTTTTCTTCTTAGTAATAACTTTCGGTGTACATTTTTAAAATGTTGCCTGTAAGAAGTCATAACCAAATATGAATTTTTAGAGTGGTAGTTATTAAACTTTAGCAGGCATCAGAATCACCTAGAACAGGGACACGTAAACTTTTTCTGTATTGGGCCAGATCACAAGCATTTTAGACTTTGGGGGCATGCAGTCTGTCCCAGCTACCCAGCTGTGCTGTTGTAGCCTCAAAGCGGCCATGGGCAATGTGCACACACATGGCCATAGCTGTGTGCCAAATTTTTATTTTCCCAAAAATAGTGATAAGGTGGATTTGGTCCACAGACCATAGTTTGCCAGCCCCTAGTTTAGAGAAAGGGTCTATGAATATTTACTGATTACAAACTACGTCTTCCAGTCAGTTGACGTATAAAACAAAAATCTCGCCTGCCTTTAGGGAACTCTCATTCTAGCTCCTGTATTATTAGACAGTAGACATATTAAATCTGATAATATATGCTAGAAAATGATAAAACGACGGTAAAAAAACGACCAGAGCAGAGTATACGGGAGTAGGTTGCAATCTAAAAGGATGGTTAGGGTAGGCCATACTTAGACTGTGAGATTTGAGCAAAGGTAAAGGAAGTGAAGGAGTTGACCTGTGGCTGTCTGAGAGTCCTGGGGACAGGGGACACCCCCTGCAAAGGCCCTACGGTGGGAGTGTGCCTGGTGTGTTTCCAGAGGAGCAAGGCAGTGTAGGTAGGATGTAGTCAGTAAAGAGGAAGAGATTCATTCATTTTTTCCAGAAGACTTTTGTGGGTCCCAAGGAACTTCTGGACCAAAGTGCTTCTCTACTACTCATTAACTTGCTTTGCCTGCCTCACTTAGTAGTAGAATTTAATACTATTTAAATGTATGTACATGTTCTACATCCTAAACTTAAAAGTCACATACATAGTGTTCCATCATGTCACCACACCATTTATTTGTTTGTAATTCCCTTATCAGTGGACTTTCAGGTGGCTTTTAAGTTTTCATCACTACAGCAGCACTACAGTGAACATTCTCTTGGCCAAATTTTTGACTGAATCTAGGATTATTCCTTCGATTCCTTAAAATGGGAAGTGAGCTAGAGTGACAGAAGAAGGCAGAGACCCTCGGCATGTATTGGTCAAGTCCTTTAGATAGAGTGCCGTCACCCTAGCTACTGCCTCTTTGCATACCCCTTCCTGAGTTTGACACTGTGGGTCATGGTTCCAGGCTCGAGCACAGACATCAGCGAAGACTGGGAGAAGGACTTTGACTTGGACATGACTGAAGAAGAAGTGCAGATGGCGCTTTCCAAAGTGGATGCCTCGGGTGAGGTGAGTGGGTCTGGTTTGCCACAGGGAAGCAAGCCCAGCGGTCCCAAGGTCTGAGACCTTTCCCCACCCAGCCCAACTGTCCCCTCAGGGTCGACCCCTGTGCCTCTCTGAGGTGGCAGGCTGCAGGAAAGAGAGCTGGGACCTCCCACTCTGGCCCTGAGCAGTTGTCATCGGCAGGCTCTGCTTCCCCTCAGCTCCAGGATGGATGAGTGGGAGAGTTCCTGACATTAGCTCTGTGTCAGAATCACCAAGGAACTATTAAAAAGTACAGATGCCAAACGCTGCTCCAGATCTTCTGACTCACAGGGCCGGTGTGGGGCCTGAGCAGGTTTCTCGCCTTGCAGACCAAAGACAATGCAATCGAGGGCTAATCACCTAACCGGGCCCTCTATTTTTTCATCTAAAACAGGGAATTAGTGACTATGAGCTTATAAGCTGTGATAGACAATGCATGTAGACGTGTTAGGCATAGTGCCTGGGACATGGGAGCACCAGTAGATGTTACCGAAACCACCACAGGACCCAGACCAGGTATAAGCTCAGAGGCCTGCTGCTCATTGTTCACTACTTCTCAAAGTCATGAATGGGTCCTTTTAAATGAGAGGCTGGGAGAAAAGCTCTTGTAGCTGATAAGTGGCAGGACTGGCCCCCAGCCCAGACAATGATTCAAGTCACTGTTACTTCCGCTGTCACACAAGAACCGCATGACTCCTTCCATCCTGTAGCCCATGGTCCTGCTAAAGAGGTGAGCAGATTAGAGGCACGGAAAGGGCCTGGTTTTTCATGCTGGGAGACTGGAGGCTGAGAGGAGGGAGTGATGTATGCAAGAGCATTTTGTACCATGATCTCGCTGTACCCAAGGCAGAGAAGGCCGTGCTGCCCTGTCATGCCTCCGGGGCATCATGGCTCTGGTGTCTTTGCAGCCCTCTTTTAACACCTGACATACAGTGTCCCTGAGCAGTCATTCTGTAACCCGTCATAGTAGGGATCAGCCGACAGCAGGCCAAGAGAAGGTTGCCTGGGAAGACTTCGGCTGGGGACTAGGGTGCCGGAGGCCCTAGTGAAGACCCTGTGAGCACCTGTAGTCCAGGCCACCACGCTCCAGTTCTCTGCCTCTCTCAGCCATCTTCTTAATCTGTTTAGCAGGGGACAAGTTTTCCTTAAGGAACTGACTGACTTGGTTCCTGCGGGCAGGACATCCCCCTTGTAGAGTCCAGTGTTGGTGGGTGGAAGCATTTCCTTTGGTTCTGAAATATCACAGCAGCAGATCGACTCTTTAGACAGAGGACAACTCTGCTCCCCAGACACATTCCTTAAGACCAGTGGTTCAGTCTCACGGGCACTGTATGGCCCAGGGGAGTGGGGTGGGGGTGAGGGTCGGGGAGGGCTGTCTGGAAATGGAGGCAGCGGGGGAGCTTGAGCCTGGGCTTGACGCGGAGGAGTAAATTTGTTTTTGTGCTCTCCATTGTCCTCTCCCATTTGCAGCTGGAAGATGTAGAGTGGGAGGACTGGGAATGAGGGGAGCAGCTCCCTCTCCATAGCACCTCCCATTTCCCTTGATCGTCTCAGCCCAGCCCTGGAAGACACTGATCAAGAATGTCCCCCAAATGGCCTCTGTCAACTAGAGCTCTAGGCACAGATTCTGGGTTGCTCCTTGCCGACCCTGTGGGTCTCTGCTCACAGCTGGGAAGGGGCTCACAAAATCCAAACCAGGAACTCTGACTCGTGCCAACCACAGGATGACCTAAGGGGAAGGAAACCTGCCCCCTCACCGGAAGAGCCTGCATTTCTCTGCTGAATACCCACTGTTCTTGGGGACTCTTGCTGGAAAGTCCCAAGGGATAGCTCCATCCCTTCTGCCTGTGTGGACAGGAGCTAAACCACCAGTCTCTTGGAGGAAGCCAAGTCAACACACTGTCCACCTATAAGCAGGCAAGGAAGGCCATGCCACCTGCCTTTGGCTAGACAGGCATGGCAAACACATTTTGGTCCCTATTCCAGTGGGTAAAAGACATTTGACTCTGGGAAATTATCCTCTCTTGGGAACCTCCCATTCCCAGGCATTTTCCATTTCTGGAAAGGTTCCTCGTGGTTCAGAATCTAGAGACCAAACCCTGAGTTCCTACCTTTTTGCATCCAGTCCAGGCTGGTTTGTCCCCAACGCCTTTCCCAGGGCTTGTTTATGTCACATGCACCCAAGTCCTTAGCCCACCTGTGCCACCTGCAAGACTCTGCTCTTGCTTCTCTTCCCCTCCCCAAGAAGGGAGGGTCCACTTCAGACCCTTCTGTGCGTTGCCTGGCGGGGTACCTTGTCCAGCCAACTACGCAACTGGGTTCACCTGGATCTTGGGACCCAAGCCAGCTCCAGGTGGTGCAGAGCAGTGATCAAAGCTGAATACTTATATCCCTGGTAAGCTCAATCTCTCTGCCTCAACCCTTCTGCTTCTCGAAGGGATATACTGGGGGTGAATTCTTGAGACTCCCACCAAGCTTCTGAAAAAGCTCTTCTTGAAGGCAAACCCAGTCTTTATGGCTCTTACCCTCCGCTCTGGTAAAGGTACACCTCTCTTGGGGGAATGCGGGACTGCAGGAATCCCTGGAGACCCTGGTGCTTCACGATGCTGCTCTGGCGATTCTTGTACGTAGTCTGGTGTGCTTGCCAGTGACTTAGTGGGATCAAGGCAGAGATGCCAAGGGAGTGGTGATCACTTGCACTTCAGACCTTCAATGAGGGGGTGGGATGGAGAGAATGCTGAGTCTTTTTGAAGGGATGGGGTTTTTCTCTCTTTGTAATTTCTTCAGTTTAATTAATCTTTTGGTTGTTTGTGCAATATTATATATTTTAAATTATAATGCATCTCCCCAGAGTATTTTGTAGCCGGGAAAAGAAAAAAGGAAAAAAAAAAAAGATTCTAACAGCTGTTAGTTTTGTAATTAAAAAGAAAGAAAAAGAACTTTGTCCCGAACGTTTTCCAGACTTGCCGTTAACAGCATTAAAGAGATTCAACAGAAGCTGGAAGGTGTCTGGGGGTCTCTTCTTGTCCCCCATGGCAGCTGCCTTGGAGTCAGGGCAGGACACAGTGTACAGAGTGGCTTCCTGCTTGGATGGGAGCGGGGGCAGGGGGGCACAGATGGGAGGTAGTATGGGTCCTGAGGAAGTCCCTTGTCCTCACCCAGACTCAGCCAGCTTGGCCTTTAGGATGAGGGAAGGATGGGGCCCCCAACAAGCTTCTCACCAAGGCATGGAGTCAAGAGGCCAATTCTGCATTCCCAGCGCTTCTGCTTTTATTTGGAAAGGAAGTTGCAACAGTGGCTCCAATTGCTCTTTGTCATTGTTCTCTCCTCTCCTCCCCCTGTATGTGATGGTTCTGAGGTCTAATTTAATTACCTTTAGTTAAATACCCGTATGAAAATCACTTGTCAGCCGTAATAAAAGGGAAGTCTGAATGAGGCCCTCTGGTTCCATGAAAATCTTTAAAGGGAAAGAGAAGTAAGGCTGGGGAAGGGGTAGGTATGTTTTAGGATAAGTAAACTTAGAGTGTAAAATATATATCACCAATTTCAAAGCGGGTTTGGGTTTGCTTTCTCCCCCTGCTTTATTGGGGAAGACTTGCCATTGCTTTTATGAAGTGCTTGCTAGCCATGGATGCCAACTAATTTCTTCGATTGAAGGCCGGAGGATCATGTCTGGTTCCAGGAGCTGTTTGAGCAAGTCCTGGCATTCAGCCGAGATGCCCAGATGAGTGGGGAAAGACACCCCCTTCTGCTGCTGCCACAGCATCTTGGGAATGTCTGTGTCATCAAAAGGTAGGCTGGCACAGAGCATGACGTAGAGGACAACGCCCATGCTCCAGACATCACCCTTCTTGCTGTCGTGAGGAATGCCCTGCAGCACCTCGGGGGCGGCATAGGCTGTGCTGCCGCAGAAGGTCTGGCTCAGCTCCCGGCGTGACTTGGGCAACACCTTGGCAAAGCCAAAGTCAGTCAGCTTCAGGTTGAAGCCCTGCAACAAGGCGTTCTCACACTTGAGGTCCCGATGGGCCACACCGCAGCCGTGGCAGTAGCGGATGGCCTCGACCATCTGACGGAAGAGGGCCTTTGCCTGGCTCTCGGGCAGTGGCCCCCCATTCAGCACGCAGTCAAAGACATCCCCCCCCTCAGCCAGCTCCATCACCAGGTAGATTTTACCATCAGCAGACTCCAGCATCTCATACACCTGGATGATGTTCTTGTGGTCCAGGGTGCGGACGATCTGGAGCTCCCGAGGTAGGAATCTCTGGATAAATTCTGAGGAAACAAAGGAAAAAGAGATGGGGTATCAAGTCCAGAAGGACCTGTCTCCTGCCTTTCAACATCTGCCTGTCTCCTCACCATGTCCGGCTGGGTCCAGTGCCTTCTAATCACAATGTCAAATTCCTTTTAATAGTCTTAAATGTTTAGGTGCTTGGACAGTGCAAAGAATATTCACCTTATTTTTGTAGTTAATATATTATTCAAAGGAACCACTCCCTGCCAACCTCAGGGACTGTTGTGAGCAGCCTGTGAGACCATAGGTGTCCAGGTGCTTGGGGGACTGTTGGACAAAGCCATGTCCCCCAGGTACTTGGGGGACTGTTGAATCTCAGCTGTGAGGCCTGATTTGCCTGCAGTGTGGTGACCAGCTCCTCTCACCCCTGCCTCCTAACCAACAGTTCTTTTCCCTGAGCCCAGTTTTTTTCCCCATCACTACTGCCTCCACACCAGCATCTGCCCTCTGGTGCGCTCTGCCAGTCTGTTCTGATGGGTTTGGGCTCAGCCTCGGGACCCTTTGCCTCCTGCCCCTTCAAGCTTGGATTTTGTAGGTCTGGTGTTCCTGGACTCCCAGCGTCCCTCTGTTCCCCAGTGACTTACTCCAGAGCCTCCATCTGGGTTTCAGACTAAGGGGAGGAAGCCCCCCCCCCACCACAACCAGCCCTCTCTTCCTCCAGAAGGGCCCAGCTCACCTTCTGGCCCTCCCATCTTGTCTATAATTTTAATTGCCACCTTTCTTTGGTGTTTTTTTGAAAATGCTTCTTTGACTTTTGAGTAGGTCCCTTCCCCAATGGTCTTGCCCAGCTGGTACCCATTGGAGAGTAGAAAGTCCTCCATGCTGTGTAGCGCTTCCTTCCTATCACGCTATTAGCTCATGCTGCCTCTGTGAGGCAGCTCTACTCCACCATCGCCCTTGGCCGGGTCCTTTTCCCCCTAGGGACTTCACCCACAGCAGCCCCCAACGCTAGAACATTCTCCGTTTGGACACAGCAGCCGCAGGTGGTGGGGAGGGAGAGGGCCAGACATTTTAAAACTCCAGTCCAATTGTGATGTAAATATTGTGTGACCCTTGGCCAAAATGGCTTACCCTCAGCAGCAGCACCACCAAACCCAGTATCGGTTAAGTCATCGCCGCGCTCCCACCCCCGAGCCAGGCCAGGCTGGTGTACAGGGGGGGTCTGGGGTGCCTGCGCTTCCTAAAATGCCAGGTTCTTTGTGGATGCCTTCTCCCGTCTGGTTGCTGTCGCCGCTGCGCCTCCATGGGGCTGCTGGATGTCTGCACCACCCAGTCTCAAAGCGCCATGGCGGGATCCCACGCACGGCCGCACTAGGTGCCCGGCGGTGGGCGGGTTCCCTGGCGGGAGGAACGGGTTCTGTGAGGTCAGCACGCCAAGGCCCGGGTCACAATGCAGCCCTCCCCCTCGACGCCCGGGCCTACACGCACCGCAGACACCTGCCCGGCTGCGCTTGGACCGGAGCGTCCTACCGCGGCCAGGGCTCAGGCAGCTACTTCCAGCCTGGGACCGGCCTCGGCCTCCAGCAGGTGAGCAACGGCCCCGGGGGACAGGTGTGGGGTGGGAGCGCCCAGGGGTGGGAGAGCAGCCTGACTGCCTCGCCGCTCCCCGCGCAGAGCGACCCGGGGCCTGGACATGAGTGCCCAGGAGCCCCCTCAGGGTCGGAGATTCCCCATTGAGGCCGGAGACTCCCCTGGCCTTGCCGCCACCCCCGAGTCCCAGGACAGCCCAGAGCCGGTAGCTACGGAGCACAACCCGGTCAGGTGAGCCCGCGACCCCTCCTGCGTTCCTGGGTCATCCCCGTCCCACTTTCTGTCCGCAGTCCCATCCACCCCCACCCTAGGTAAAGGTCCCACATCCTCGCCCCAACCTCTGAAACCCCAAGTGCACTCCACGGGTAAGACCCCAACAGCGCCCCCTGTCGCACTGCTTTCCCCAGGCCGCTTCGACGCTGCCCGGGCTGCCACTGCCTGACGCTGCTGCACGTGCCCATCGACGTCTACCTGGCTATGGGCGGGAGCCCCCGGGCCCGCGCCACCTGAGTGCGCCTGAGCACGTCGCGCGCGCCGCACACGAGACAATGATGCACATTTTAAAATAAAAGAATGATGCACATTTTAATAAATTACAGCATAAACTGTTCTTTCCACTCCGGACTGGCCGTGTATGTCTGTCCCGCCGGATTGGCCCGTTGACGGCTCCGTGCCATCCCATAGTGCCTTCCCTATAGCTGCCTCCTCCCTTGGATCCTCCCAGCCCCAGGGGCTGGTCTTTCCCGCCCACTTGCTTCTGGCCCGGTGCCCACCACCCCCCCATTTTTTGCTAGTCATGACTCCTTCTCCCCACCGCCTCCATCTCTCTCCACAGCCTCAAGTGAAAATCACATTATTGTGCTGGACTCCAGGGCCTAGAGAAGCTCAGGATTGGAGAGGACCGGCAGACAACTTGGAATAGAGAATGACCACCACACCAGGCTCATTTAATGCTCCCAAGATGGCATTAGGTTCTGCTGCCTGCTGTTTTGTTGGGAGAGTTTAGGGAGGTACCCCGTCCATCTTGACCTTGGTTTCTTCTAGAAGTGGTGGAACCAGAAAAAGATAAGGGAAGAAGTCTTTTCAAAAACTTTGATTTCAAATTCCGTTACAGGTGAGGGAACTGAGCCTTGAGTGCCGGGCCTGGGGTCCGCCAGCTGATGGGTGATGCTAATGCCCTCAGACTTCACAGCCTTCCATAGGAGGGGCCCACAACACAAAGTTGCCTCAGAGTGAAGGATTTAAGCCGAATAAGTATTTTCCACTTTCGCTTTAATGAACTGTATTATTTCAATATTGGGGGAAAATATATGTAAGCCAAAGATCAGGTTCAGTCTCTGTCCCCTGAGATCTAAGCACAGTTGGCTCAATTTTCCTCACCTGATTTACATAGGTAGAAGGCCAGGCTGTCCCTAGAGCACTTCAAAATCCCACAGTCACCTAAAAGGTGACTTCCTGACTTCTACACAAAACATTCTCCCAGGCAGTGCCAAATGTAGGCTGATTGAAGGGGACGTTGTTTGCCAAAAGGTCTACTTCACAGCGAGGACTTCAGATGACCGTTCCGCCCCTGGTCCTTTAAAACATCCTGGCTCTTTGAAAACCCCGCCACACCTAGCTCGTCCCTTCCCTAGAACAATCCCTGGCTTTAGGCCCTAGTGCTGGCTTCTCTCTCCTCCTTCACTTCTCCTCTTCTCCACCCTCAACCACCTGGAGAACCCCTCAGGGACGCAGCTCTTCTGTTCAGTGGAATAACCCAGCTGTCTCCGTCCCCACCAAACTGAATGCAGGCCCTGCTCAGCCTGCTGCGGCTCTGCAGAAAAAGGGCCTCATTCCCTGTAAACAGTATTCACCCTCCTTAGGAGGCCATTGTCATCTTAGAGAATAAAAATCACCGGGCTCTGTATTGATATGGTCTCACCATTGAGAGCAACTGCAGTTAGCTTAAACAGAAAAGGAATTGATTGTTTCAAGTGGCTGGGAAGGATATAAGCTAGTGATTAAAGGAAGAACTGTAGAAATCAGGGCATCTGTTGAGATGGGACCAAGGGTTCCACCCCACCAGGACTGCCCCATTGTCCCTCCCTCATCCCCGAGTATCTCCAGGGGAGGCAACACGGTTGCAGGCAGCTCAGAAATCCCAAGAAGGGAGAGGTGTTTTCTCCCAGTCTCCATATACCTACCTATCAGCAGTTGACCCTTCTTAAATCACATGTACACTCCTTGGGCCAATTACCATCGTCAAGGAGATGCGAGACTATAATTGACCAGTCTGGGCCCTGAGTAAGACTTCCCTTGAGATGTAAGCACAGCCAGGTGATTGATAGCATCACCAGAAGATAATGGGTACAGATGGAGAAAAAAACAACCGAGGAGCAGAGGCAGCTTATGCAAAGATTGGAAGATTGAGTATGTCTGGGAGAAAAGGAAGCCTGAAAAGAAGGGGTCAAGAATGGCAGGGGCCAGGGTGACAACTCTATTCCATGGCAAGGAGGAGCCTTGGTCAGTGTGACCAGGCATCAGGCCCCTGGGTTCTAGTTCAGGCTTTGTCCCTGACACAGACAGTGCAGGTCCACTAGGCCTGTGCGGGACACTGGGGATTCAGTGGTAAACTTGATCCTCATAGAAGTCACCTGGCTTAGAACTCACATCGAAATCATAGAACTCACATGATTTCCTGGGAGGCCTCATCAGGCAAGCCCCTTCCCTCAGGGTACCTTTCTTCACTGGCTGGAAAAAAAAAAAAAAGGTTTCAGGGAGGACCAGCTCATCTCTCTGGACCTTGCCAGCCCCAAAATGCTGACTCCTTCCCATTCTTCCTTTCTCTCACCCCTCTTATTTCCTTTGTCTCATTTTGCAACCCTCCTTTCCTTTAAAAAGATTTATTGCCTCCTTCCATTTGCTTGGATAGGGAGGGATGCAAAGATTCCAGACACTTGGATGCATACCTTGCCATGGGACCAGACCCTGAGTCTAGTGAAGTCTAGAATGTCTGTGAGTAAGGGGAAGGGCATTCCAGGAGGAAGGAACAGTGGGCAAAGAAGGCTGGGGGCAAGTTCAAGAAACTCAGTTCAGTCAACTTTCACCAGTAACTACCTGGGCCGCACCAGGTGCTGAGAGCCCAGGCCTGAATCTAATCCCTGGCTGGCCCTTTCAGAGCTCGGAATTCATGGGATCCAGGAGGGAGTTCACAGAAGAGAAGGCATTGGATTGAGGCACTGAGCCTGAACTTTGTTCTGTAAGTGATAGGGAGTGTGACAGGCTCCAATCTAGATCACTTCTCTCTCCTATTTCTCATCTCCTTTTCCATTCTGTTCTCTGTTGCTTTTTCCTCTTTCCTGCTGCAGAAGTCACTGGCCTAAATTCTAATCCTGCATTTTAGTCCTGCCATTTACAAGCTGTGCAATCTTGGGTTATTTAGCCTTTCTGAGTCTCCATTTCCAAATCTGTGGAAGGACATTAATGACACCTGGTGGAAGGTTTCAGTAAAGTCATGTGAGTGTAGCACCAGGAAGGAATCTCCCGCACAGCTAGCGCTTGATGAATAAGAGGCAGCGGCTGTGGCGGCTGCTGCTGCTGCTCCAACATTTGACCTCAAGGGGCAACAGAGAGCTGGCCAGCCATATCCCCAGAGGCTGGGTGATGACCAGCGATAGAGGGGATTGGGGAATCCCTCTTGCCTCCCTCTGCCAACTTCCCAGCAGTTTTTGCTCAGGAGCCTGGGAACTCAGTAGGGGGAATTTCCAGGGGAATCCCCAAGTGGTAAAAACAGTTGCTTCCCTCACCCAAAAGAGTAAAACTGTCCCCAGACGCCAAAGCCAAACTCCCAGATCTCAGCCTTATTGTCTGCACCCGAGGAATGGGCAGGGGCCCAGGGAAAAAAGGATGCTTGAATCATTGCCTTACCTGACTTCTCTCTCAGATACTTTTGGCCAGCCCCTCCCTAAGGGGCCCCCTTTTAGAAGGAGGGAGTGAAGTAAGCAGATGGACCCCCAAGTTACCATGGAGACAGCAGGGAAAGGGTTGCTGCATCACCACGGCAACAATTGACGTCAGCACTACCCTTTCCCATCACTTGACATAAGAGGGGGGCAGCCACCCCAACCACAAGCAAGTTCCCCACAAAGGCTTCTCCCCTTACTGAGCCAATCAACCAAGGGTTAACAGGCTTAATATAGTTCAGGAGTTAAAAGCACACATCTAATGTCAGTCAAACCTTGATTCCAGTCCTCCTCCTGCCTCGTCTTAGCTGTACGAATTCAAGCAAGTTCCTTAACCCCTGGAAGTCTTCCCATGTACAACGCAGGTACATAAGCTGCCAGCCTCCAGGGTTAGTGTGAGGATCCTGATCTCATAAGATCCTGGGCACTGGGCCAGCTCATGGGAAGTGCACCCTGATGCTAGGGGCTGTCCAGAGTCCTGGGGACCTGGCAGGGGATGGTGGCCCTTCAGATATAGACTCACAGCCCCTAGAAAGCTCCCATGACTTCTAAGGACTGGGCCCCAGAGATTGAGCATCTCGGAATTTTGGAATCTTAGGGTGGATCCAGAGACAGTGGAATTTCCAGACTCTGAGGAAACCCCAGGTGTCACTTTCCCTGAAACCCCGTCACATCCAGACTCTGACCCAACTTCCTTTTCTCCTGCCCTCTGCCTCGTCCTGGGTCTTCTTAGCAGCCTGCTACCCCTTGGGCTTCCATCTGCTCCTCTAGGGAAAAGGGTGAATGAGGGCCCCTGGGAAGACTTCAGGAAACCCAGCACCAGGTAGATCAGTGAGCTGGTCACCACAGGGATATGGGTGTCCTGGCTCCTATAGCCTCTCTCCATCCCATCTTGGAGTAAGAGCACCAGAATCGTGTCCATTCCCCCTCTTTCCCAACCCCTCCCACCCCTCATCCAGAGGACCACAGTCCGCTCTGCTCCGATTCCACCACCAACCCCTCCCCCATTGCTACTCATCTGGATTACTCCAGCAGCCTCCTACCTGTCTCCCTGATTCCTTCCTTGCTTTATTCTTCCAGTCCAGACTGGTTTTATAAAGACCACAAACCCAGCCATGTTAGTCTCCTATTTAAATCCCATCAACAGACCTGACTGATGTGGCTCAGTGGGTTGAGCGCTGGCCTGCAAACCGAACAGTGACTGGTTCAGTTCCCAGTCAGGGCACATTGCACACCAGGTCCCCAGTTGGGGGTGTGTGAGAGGCAGCTGATCAATGCTCCTCTCCCTCTCTTACTCCCTCCCTCCCTCCCCCTCTCTCTAAAAATAAAGAATTAAATCTTTTTAAAAGATTTTTATTTACTTATCTTTAGAGGGGAAGGGTAGGAGAGAGGGAGAGGGAGAGAAATATCAATGTATGGTTGCCTTTCCTGTGTCTCCTACCGGGAACTGGCCTGCAACCCAGGCATGTGCCCTGACTGGGAATCGGACCATGATCCTTTGATTCGCAGGCCCACGCTCAATCCACTGAGCTACACCAACCAGGGCAAGAATTAAATCTTTAAAAAATAAATAAAGCTCATTAACAGTTTGTTTACACCGGTGCCTAGCCACACTGCACACTCCCCAGCTCTTCACAAAACATTCTTCCCACCTTTAAGCATGCTGATCCTTCTGCCTGGAATAGCCTCCCTCCCAATCCCACTGACCCTTCAAACCTCCGCTAACTGTCACTTCTCAAGGCTACTCTGACCGCCTGTTTCCCGCCCTCCCATAGCACCTACTTGTCCCACTGTGTACTTACCTGTATTCCTTGATATCTGTTGAATGGCCGTGTACCCCTTTATGATATGGGTGCATTGAGGACAGGGGGCTGTGTCATATTCATCCCCAGGGCTCAAAATAGGAGGGCTCAGGAGTTTGTAGAATGTCTGCAGGTTAGACTACTAGCTAATGAATGACCGGTAAGTCCTCAGAGGAGAGGTCACAGTGGTGTGAGAAGGAAGAACAGAGCCAGCTGGGGGTCCGAAATGGCTTCCCCGAGCAACTGACACTGGAACGGAGATAAGCGGCGTCACCCAGGTGAAGATGGGATGGGAAATGCGCCGGCGCCAGGGCTGGTGCACGCCGTGGGTGACATTGTTGCTGCAGACGCTGTGCAGAGGGACGCACTCCTGCTTTGGAAAGACAACCCTGGCTGCTCTGTGGGAAGAGGCCACCTAAGAGATTGAGAGCGGCCGCAGGGAGACAATTAAGGAGGCCACCTCGGCCTCCCAGGTGAAAGGCAGCGAAGACTCGGACCAGGTGTGAGCAGTGGAAATGGAGCGAAGCAAGGCGAGTTCGATATGTCCCGGCGAGGACAGGGTGTTGTAGCTGCTTGAATATGAAAAGGGGGAGAAAGGGAAGGGTCTGGAACCAGCCCCAGATTTCTAGTTCAAGCGACTGAGGAAACGGCCAAGCTGGGGGACACGGGAGGAAGGGCAGGTGTGGGGCACGTTTCCTGTGAGGTGGGACATCCAGGGGCAGGGGTCCAAGAGACAGGTGCAGAGCAGGGAAGAGAGGCCAGGGCAGAAAGACAGAAGTGAGTCTGAGACAGGTGGACACCAGGCATGGGGACCCAGGAGGTTCCCTCGGGACACACTGCGGCGGGCCCAAGAACACCCATGTTCAGGCAATGAGCAAAGGATGAGGAATTTGTCGTGCCGCAGCCATCAGTAAGATAGGCGAGAAAGTCAAGAGTGCGTAATGTCTAAAACAACAAGGACACAAAAGTACTTCAGACAGGAGGGAATATTGGTGCCAAAGTCACCGCTGCTCAGGGGTCAAGTGAGATAAAGCCCTGAGAGCGTCCCTTGGATTTAGCACCAAGGAGGTGAGCGGTGACCTTGATGAGCTATTCCTGTGGAATGGTGGGGGAGGAAGCCCAGCTGCAGGGGTTGTGGGAGGAAGAATAAACAGCGTGTGTACACACTCTTTCAAGAATGTTGGCTGTGAAGGGGAGCTGGAGAAGGACACCAGGTGGAAGGAAGGCTTTCTTCTTTTTCAAAGATAGGGAAAACCAGAGCCTGTCTGTTTGCTGCCGAGAAGGAGCTGTCAGGGAGGGAGAGACTGGAGACAGGGAAAAGGGGAAGGAATGGCAGGAGGTAGATTCCCCACGGAGAGGACAGGAAAAGAGGAGATTAAATCCCCAAATATGGCTGCACATATGGAGGGGGCAAGTCAGGACCTGTACTGGATGAACTCTGGGGGCTCAGAACAGCTGCCCACTCTCCTCAGCAGCCAGTATGAGTCACTGGGGGGGAAATAGCCCAAACTGGCAGTGTGGGAGAGGGAGCTGGGCCAGCACGTTCCTCGGGATCCCAAGGGGTGGAGGAGCAGGGCCCAGTCTGGGCTCAGAGCCCTGAGCCCTGAACCCCGTGCTCTGCAGGACAGGGGCACATAAGAGTTGTCTCACCCTCTGCAAGGGCAGGCAGAGTAGTAGGAAGCCTGAGTTTTACTTTTGGTTTTTCTCTGCCCTCCTCTGAACCTGTTTTTCTTTCTGCAAAGAGTGGGTTAGGCCAGATCGAGGACTTTTTTTTTTTTTTTGGAGGGATGGAGCGGCGGTAGGTGTCAGGGACTCTTTCTAGATTCTTTCAGGGAATATATTTGTGTTTGGAACTTTGCAGACAGTTTTGGGGGTCCTGGAGCTCCCAGAAATTCATTCCTGGCCTCCAGATAAGAATTCCTGCCCTGACTGGTGCGGCTTTGTTGGTTGGGCATCAGCCCACAAGCGAAAGGTTGCCAGTTCAATTCCAGGGCAGGGTACTTGCCTGGTGTCCTATTAGGGTGCATGTGCAAGAGGCAACCGATCGATATTTCTCTCTCACATGGATGTTTCTCACCCTCTCTTCCTCCCTACCCTGCCCTCTCTCTAAAAATGAATAATAAAATAAAATCTTTTAAACTCCTGAAGTAGGAGCTGGCTGAGAAGCTTTCTGTCTCTGACATTTAAGAGTGACCTGGCCCTGGCTGGTGTAGCTCAGTGGATTGAGCGCGGGCCTGCGAACCGAAGGATCGCGGTTCGATTCCCAGTCAGGGCACATGCCTGGGTTGCCAGGCCAGTTCCCGTCAGGGGACATACAAGAGGCAACCGCACACTGATGTTTCTCTCCCTCTCTCCTTCCCTTCCCCTCTAAAGATAAATAAATAAAATCTAAAAAAGAAAAAAAAATCTTAAAAAAAAAAAAATAAGAGTGACCTGGAGCAAGGGGAAAAAGGGGCGTGGGAGCAGAGAGGCCTTGTGAGGCGTGAGTTCTACCTGAGCACACTACCAGGGTGTGTGACTGGGGGCTGGAGGTCCCTGAGTGGAATAGGGAAGGTCAGCAGCTGACCTTCTTGCCCTCAGCCCCTTCTTGCTGACTCCGCCTCTCCTTGCCCTCCTGTTGTTGCCCTTCTGTCCTGGGTCCTGGGGGGAAGTGTCTCAGGGGATCATTAAGATCTGGTGACCAACTCCGTCCCACTAAAGCGGCTGGTGAAGTCAGACAGTGGACTAGGCCCCAGCAGGCGCTGTCCCCACCACGCCCTTCTACCAGCTGAGGCCTCCTGCTAAAAACAGTCAGGCCCGGGGGGACTATGGGCTTTCAGGCCTCCCCCTCCACGCCCGGGCAGGTATTAAAGAGGCCAAAACCGGGCCAGGCAGCCTGGACACCATGCTTTTCACTGAGACTGCCCACTTCGTGGTGAATTTTCTTTTGTCCCGGTGAGGAGGTTTGGGGGAGGCGCCAGCAGTAACAAGGGCCCTGGTCTGGCAGCTGGGGGAAGAGGCGCCCAGGTCCGTAGGAAGGTCCCGATGGGGGCCTTCAATCCTCCTCCCAGTCCCTCTATCCACCAGAAGTGGCCGCGGCCTTCCCCTCGTCGCATCTGATGCGAGGCGGCCCTTCCTCCCCGCTCCTAGGGCCCTCTTAGGGTAACTGCCGCCCCATCTCCCCGCAGGCGGCCCCGGGCCACGCCCCCGCACCGCCTGGACAAGGAGTTGTGTTTCTGGGGCTGTCGGGGCCCTGCCTTGCCGGTGCCCGCCGCCCGCCGCAGCCTGGGCGACTACTGGCTGAGTCCGCAACGCCGCCGCCCGCCGGGCGCCACCTGGCGCTGGCCGACGCGCAACCTGCTGCTGCTGCCGGGGACCACCAGCCTGGCCGATGTGCCTTCCGCGCGCTGGCCCAGCTGCTACGGCGCGCGCCCGCGCCTCACGTGAGCGCGGGGAGAAGGGGCGAGAGAGAGAGAGAGAGAAGGGGAGAGAGGGAGACAGAGAGAGACAGAGACATCAGAGACCAAGACGAAAAGAGACCAGGGCAGGGTGTAGGGGCACTCTGGGAAAGGGGCGGGAACTACTGCCGGGGGCGGGGTCTGTCTGTGAGAAGGGGCGGATCCCAAGAGCCGAGGACCAGTCAGGGATTGGATAGGCTGGGCTTGACGGGCCTGGGAGCGCGGTGGAGAGGGCGGAACTGGGAAGGGCAGCGCCTGAGGTGACAGCAAGCAGACCCAGGGGCGGGGCTAGGTGGAGTGGGCGTAAACCCTGAGGGAGTAGGGAGCCTTTCTCCCATCTTGTCTGCCAAATTTTCCCTCCTTCCAGGTGGAAGCACCGGTGGCAGAATATTAACTACCAATACCTGGGCAAAAGAAAGAGACATCTAGTTCCTCTCCGCCCTTGAGTACAGGTGAGAGGCGGGGCCAGAAGAGGGCGCGGCCACAAAGGGGAGGGCTTAAAGGCGGGGCCTCGGGGAGGGTTGGGGCAGGGCGAGGTCTGAGCACCTAGCCGCAGCTTCAGGGCCTGGAGGAGGGATGGGCCGAAGCGGGAGGGGCCTCACGGGTTGGGCAGGGGTCTCTGCGGGGTTATTTATCCCTGCGCTTCTCGGACCACCACAAACTTTTTAAAAGATTGGCAGATTTAACTATATTAAAATTTCTGTTCATCAGAAGACACCTGAAAGAGTAAAATAAGAGTTCCAAACTGGGCTCCTCGGATAATGCCAATTTCGTGCCCTGAACAGGGAGTGCAGGACCAGGATAAATCTTGAATTTGGGTACCAACTAGGTCAGCTCCAGGGCAGCAGTGACTCCAGCCCCTAGCCTGGTGACCAAGCTGAATAACCTAATTGGGAAGACAGGAAAGCTCGGGGTCCACTTGACGGGCACTGTTGTCGTGATAATCCTGTGTGTGTCTGTGTATGCTTATATTTCTGTGCATCTCTGAATGTCTGCATCCGCCTTTCAGCATGGCTGTTTCTGTGCATCTGTCTATCTCTGGTCTCTGTGTCCATTTATTCAACAAGTGTTTATCAAGGACATATTTTAGTGATTTGTGCCAGGTTTATACACTGAGTCACTGGGTTCACATTAGTGAAACAAGCAGTTGGAGGCCCTGCCATCATGGAGCTTACATTCTGGTTAGAGAGGCAGACAATAAAAAGAGGTCAGAGATCCAACATTCCGTGTTTGAGAAGATCAAGGTGCGCCAGGCGCTACTTTAGATGTGGAGAGCAGGGAACAAGACTTGGTCTTGTTCACAGGTCTAGAAGAGTGCCTAACTCATAAATGGGGCTCAGTGAGTGTTGAGTGAATGCATTTGTTGGTCGGACGGTCCTGCCCGAGGAGGTTAACTCTCATGCAAGGCCTGAAGGATGAGGAGGGGTCAGCCACTCCAGACCCTGGGAACAGTGTTCTAGACAGAGGAAACATATATCTAGTGGGTGGCCTCTTGCCTATCTGTCCTCAAGTATCCTTATTGTTGTCTCTGTTCCTGTATGTTGTGTGTGTGCGCGTGTGCATGTGTGTGTGTGTGTGAGTGATCTTGGGAGCCTTGGAGCAGGCTTCAGGGTCTCTGGAACTGAGGTTACTGCAGAACTGATTCACCCCCACTGGCCCATTTTAGCCTGGCCATTTCCCCCAAAGCAATCCTTCTCCCCAGCAGCCTCAGTCCCAGGACTTCTAGCTCCTTTCCAAGGACGTATCCTGCAGCCCAGAAGGAAGTCCTTTGTCCTGTCTAACTGCAGTCCCTGCTGGTCAGCCCTTTCCTCTCATTCTGCCTTGCGGGCTGAGGGGAGGAGATGGGCAGGTCCTATGGCGGCAGGTACTGCCTGGACTGAGAGCCCAGTAAAGACCTGGCAGAGCGGGGGTGATACGCCCCCTCCAGCCCCAGGGAGGTGAAGAGGGACGGAGATAATCCTTCACTTTAGAAGACTTTGCCACGTTCATTCTCATTTAACCCTTCAACACCCCATTTTACAGACAGAAACTCAGCAGACACAGAGAGGAAAACATGGCAGAACTGGGACCAGAACCCAGATCTCTTGATAAAGCAGTAATAGTCATAATAAATAATATCTATTGCACATTTGACTCTCTTCCAGCTACCATGCTTAAACTTTGCATGCAATGATCTTTCTTTCTTTTTTTTTATTTTTATTTTTTTTAGATTTTATTTATTTATCTTCAGAGGGGAAGGGAAGGAGAGAGGGAGAGAAACATCAATGTGCGGTTGCCTCTTGTATGTCCCCTGCCGGGAACTGGCCTGGCAACCCAGGCATGTGCCCTGACTGGGAATCGAACCGCGATCCTTCGGTTCGCAGGCCCGCGCTCAATCCACTGAGCTACACCAGCCAGGGCGCAATGATCTTTCTTAAGCCTTATTATAATGCTGTGAGGTGGGTACCCTCATTATTCCCATTATCCTCAGATGAGGAGGAGGAGGCTCGGAGCCATTAAATGAATTGCCCCAAAACACCAGCTAGTTCATGGCAGAGCGGCATGTGAGGCCAGGCAGTCTGGCATGCTCAGCTACACTCTGTGGCCTAGGGTTCTGGGGGAGTGTCATGGATGTCTGTTTTCCAGAGATCTGGGAAGACAGACTTCAGGTTCACCGCGTGATGGTCTGGGACTGATGTGTACCGGGCCCGATAAGCAGAAAGATGGCGTGGAAGCACTGTGTAACCCCATGTCCCTTCTCTGAGGCTGAAGATGACCTGACTCTGCCTCATCTCCTGGGCTTTCCGTGTTTCTGCCCTTCGCTGCCCAAATAAAGCTGCTTTCCCCTCTCTCTGGCTCTCTCAGTGCTCCCTATTCCCACACGCTGAGTTAGACTGAACCCAAAGGCTGGGGAGCATCTGCCGCCGCCCCTGACCCTCCCAGTGCACACATTCCCACCCACAAACCCCCCCAGTAGGATAGGCTGGATGAACCAGACCTGGCACCTGCTCCCCAGACTCCCACAGTGTCACAGCAAGAGAAGGGCGGAGATGTATTCCGGCCCAGTAAAATGCCCCGAGGGGATGAAATTGGTTTCTACAAGGTACAGTGGGTCCTCTGGTGGGTCAGAAAAGCCTTTAGGAGAGGTCCCTTGAGCTGAATCTTGATGGGTGAGCAGGAACCAGGAAGGCGTACACGCGGCGCAGCAGTGCGGGCAGAACTGGCACCACGGAGAAAGGCGTGGCGATTTGCAGGCTGAGACGGTCATTCCACTGATGAATGGGTGGGACTGGCAGCCAGGTGGGCTCCGCCTAAAATCAGCCTAGCTGGGCTCGGAGCTTCAAAGGCTCTGAAGGTCAAACTAGGGAGTTCGACATTCTCCAGGAGGAAGTAGGGAGCTATGGACAGGTTTAAAGCAGGGGAGGGACATGGTCTCATCGTGGCATCTCCAGGCCTCAAGCTTTTCCTGGGTCTCAGATCTGCCTGGTGAGCAGAGTGGTCTCCAGCCCTCAACTAGGTCGGAGGCCTCTGGCACCTGTCCCTGTGCTCCCCCTTACACACTCTCCCAGGTCCTGCTCAGGACTGAGACCAGGAGTGGGTCCTGCCTAAGCCTCCCTACAAAGGGAAAGGGCGCTGATGGCCAAGGAGGGAGGCTTTGGGCTGCTACCTGGACTCATCCACTTGGTGGTCAACAGTAGCCCCCTTCCTTACCCCATAAGGCCTACTTATGACCCATTCTCTGCCCCTCATGGGGTTTCCATCTCATACAGGTGACTGCAGGGCAGCCCCACACCCAGTGGAGCCCTGGAGCTGTCTCCCTTCCTCCTCTAGCCCCCTCTCCTCCAGCAGGGAACCTAGTCTCCCCCGTCTCTGGTGCTCTCTCCTCCCCGAATGTCTCTGGACTTGACATTCTCCTCCTCTGCCCTCGGGCCTCGCCTAGTTCAGGCCACCATTGTCTTGCCTGCACTGGTCCAATCAACTTCTCCCTGGTTTTCTTGCTTCCAGCCCTGACCCTTCTAATCTGTGTCCACTTGGACCTGTTTTTTCTGGCTTGCAGGCCCCTGAGGGACACCAGGTGTGATCTCTAAGGGCAGCTGGAGTTCTGGAGGGATCTGGGCTGGAGATAGTAATTCAGACTTGTAAGCATGTAGACTCTCTCATAGACACACATAGAGAAGGCGGGTGGGGTGGGGAGGAGAAAGAGACAGAGACCTTTTTCTCTCTTCCTCTTCAACAGATATTTCTCCAGACCCAAAGACATCATTTGATATACTGACTTCATGTGACCCTAACGCCATTCCAACGATACCTCAACCCAATCTGTCCAAAGCTGATCGCTGCATTCCGTGTGCACCCCACCACTCCTCCTTTAGACTTCCCGTGTGCAGCCTGGCATCGCCTTCCACCCATTTGCCCAAACCAGACCCCTGGACACCGTCCTCAGTCCTTCTTTCTCCTCGTTCCCAATATCCTTGGTCCTTTCCGAAGTCCTATCACTTCTGCCCCCTCGACACCTCCCGTACCTGTCTCCCTCTGTCTTCCTCTACCCTTCTGCAGCGTTTGACGTGGAGGCTCCCTCGCTCCTTCTGGAAGCCATTTCTTCCCTCAGCTTTCAGGGCATCCCTGTTCCTGATCTTCCCCTTTCTTGCCGCCCATCAGCCGAGTCGCCCTGCTGGCTCCCCTTCCAGGTACTGCCTTCATACATCACTCCTTCTCTCCAGTGGATCCTTCAACTTCGGGCATCCCCAGACTCCTCTGAAGTCCAGGCTTATTGATCCATTAACTGCCAGCCTGATGTCTCCACTGGGACTCCAATAGGCACGTCAGACTTCAAGTCCAAGGCTCTGCAGCACCGAGTAGATACAATGTGTGAAGTTGTGAAGTGCTGAATGGGAACCCCAAACCCAGAGGTGTGGAGTATGTGGTGGGGAGTGCTGTTCCTTCCTCCCGGGGAATCCAAGTCTAGATCTGGGTTTGATCTGGGTTTTAAGAGAAAGTTGGAAATTCAGCAAGTAGAGAAGTGGAGAGAGGCGTTCCAGGTGCAGGGAACAGTGTGTTCAAAGGCCCTGATGTGGGAGAAACCCAGCACTCTAAAGAACTAAAAAATCCAGTAAATGTGAAGTTCAGCGGACTGAGGAGAGAAGAAGGAAATGCAGCCAGGAGCTCAGTCTCTTGGAGGCATAACCTGGAGCCCCGGGGGAGGGCCGCCAGGATGGCAGGCCCTTGTGCAGATGGGCGGGAAGAAGAATTTGTGGAGGGCCTGGGAGAGGGCAAACAGATCCAATGTGTGTTGGAGGGCGGCTCCAGACTATGTCTTTCTGGGAAAAGTCACTAAAGGGAGGTCTCAAGGGGACACTTCTGGGGTGCAAGAAAAGAGGGAGAGAATCCTCAGGGTTCTAGAGACAGATTCATTTACCAGTTTAGGAAATGATTGAGCTAAATAAATTTCCCTCCGAACAACTCGGCACCTGGTGAGTCCAGATCAGCCTGGTCAGTCCCTCTACCACCTGCCCCAGAAGAATGTTGATGGAGGGACCAACGGCAAGGTTATCTCAGGGCGGTCCCCCAGGCAGGGAGGGAAGAGAAGGGAAGGAATGGGCACACTGGTGAGTGCTAACTTTGTGTCAGGCCTTCACCCAGCACATCACATAATCGCATCTAGGAGCACTGTCGAATGTTCCGGATGCTCTACGCCTCAGTGCTCCGTTTTAAGGGCTTTGCTGACTGGCACTAGCTCATTTATCTCACAGTAACCCTAAGAAGTGGGTACTGTTATCATTTCCATTTTACAGATAAGAATACTGAGGCTCAGAAAGGGCCTAAAGCTGCCCTGGCTGGTGTGGCTCAGTGGGCTGAGTGCCGGTCTGTGAACCAAAGAGTCGCCGGTTTGATTCCCAGTCAGGGCACATGTCTTGGTTGCGGCCACAGCCCCAGTTGGGGATGCGCAAGAGGCAACCATACATTGATGTTTTTCTCCCTCCCTTCCCCTCTCTAAAAAACAAATAATAAAGTCTTTAAAATAAAAAATAAAGAAAGGGCCTAAAGCCACGCAGGACGTGATGGAGCCAGCTCCCCATCACTATAATCGTCTCAACGCAACAATACCTCAACGTAAAGTGGGCATGGTGAGGTCAGTGAGGGGAAGGGGCTGGTTGGGGTCACAAAGCTGGAAGGTAACGCTACTCTGGGTCCAGATCTCTTTTGGGGGACGAGGCTGAATGGGACAGGTGATGAGTGGTGTGAGGAGGAAGGGGTGGGACTGGGGACTGGACTAGGAGAGAATTTCAATTTCCCTTTTAAAGGGGACTTCCCCTAAGTGGGGATTTTGGCTGGAAAGTTGTAAGCAATCCACATTCCACCTCTTCCCCAAAGACAGCAGGATCTGAAAAGAAACCGAAAGTTGGGAAGAAGGGAGGAAAGGTGGGAGGGAGACGTTCAGCGCAACCCTGAAGAACTGGGTTGAATTTCTGATGACTTCATCAAGCCTGGGGGAGGTGGGTAGGCTAGCTGGCATTACACACCTCTTGGCTATTGGGGAAACCGAGCCAGAGAAACAGCTCTATTGGATAGTGGCTGGGCCCGGTCCACTTCACGTAGCCACCCCACCCACCCACATACCCACGTGCACTCACGCACCCAGTCCAGGGGAAGAGGGAGGGGAAAGGAGAAATAAAAGTTCTTGGCAGCCTAAAATTCTGAAAAGGAACTTTCAGAATCCCTGTCCCTGTAATTTGGTGACTGGTTGGATGTTGGGTTCCAAAGAAGGGCCCCTAAAGTGCCTCAGTCTCCAGACCCAGGTTCAAGGGCAGGTGATTGTTAGGGAGGCTGCAGGTCTGGGCCCTGCTGACCGCAGCGTCAGAACCCAGCACACCCAGGGTGCTGGGGCCTCAGCGCTGCGACTGCCTTGCCTCTCCTGCCGACGTGTCTACCTGCTCCTTCCACACCCGAAGCATCAGAACCCTTTGTGGGTGCCACCCCCTGACCCTAGCTCTGCCAGTGCCCCTGAGAACCACTTTCCGCTAGTCCTGACTTCCTCCTCTTCTGCTCACATAAGCTCTCTGCCTCTGGGTTTCAGTTTCCTCCTCTGTAAACGGGAACAAAGATGGTACACGTCTCACCAGCTGGAGGAAATGTATGGGAAGCAGCATGTAATCAGTGCTGGCAGCTGTGATTATCACTGTTCCTGGTCATTCTTGCCTTGTTCAGAATCTCCCCAGTGGTCCAGGGTCTCCATGGTTCTGCACTGGGGGATTCCCCCTCTTCTTTGCCGGCTCCCTCCCAGGCTCCTTCCTGGGGCCCTCTCCTGCTGCCTGGCCCTCCAATGGCAGTGCCCCCCATTGCCCTGGTGCTTCCTGGGTGACCTCATGTACTGTGAGGCTCCAGTTACAAGCAGTGACCAGAGGCCCAGATTTTGTGGGGTCAGTTCTGACTTACAGCCTTCTGTGGGTTGTCCCTGTGAGGCCACGAGCCAGCTTGGGCCCTGGCCTTTGTGATCCCATGTCTATGTGCTCAAGCATCTAAACTTCCGGCTGCCTTCGTGGTCATTCCCCCAGAATGTTCCCTGGACCCCTCAAACTCAACAAGTTTCAGCAACTCCCTCCCAATTCTTCTTTTCCTCTGATGCCCTGTCTCAATGGATTCACTTCGCCAACTGTCCCGCCAAACAGACATGCGGGCGACAACTCCATCACCGCCTTCTCCCTCCTCAACCCCTGTACCCAGCCAGTCACGAGGTCCTGGGCAGCCTGTCCCTGAAACCGCACTCCGGACTAGGCCTCTCCCTCCATCTCTTCCTCACACGAACAAACCACTTGCTGTTGCCTCTTTGTCCTGAGTTCTTCCTCCGTCCCCTGGCCCACCCCATGACCCCTCTTCCTGCAGCCCACAGAGCCCTCATCCCATCCTGGTCTGGTCTTTCTTCTTTAAGGCGCTGCCAGTTTCTTCCCTCAGTGGGAAACCCCTGAGAGCAGGGCCTCGTGTGACTCACAGCTGATATTCTGCCTTGTGAGATCGGGAGGAACTCCAGCCCAGTTTTGGTGAGTTTGAATCACAGAGGCCAACCTATCACAAATCCAAGCCCAGCAGGAAAGGGGACTGGCCCACAGTCACAGAGCTGGAAGAGACAGCAGACCTGGGCTAGGACTAAGGTCTCTGGGTCCAGTTAATGGTCCTGGAAGGAGATGGGGACCCCAAGGCTGGGAACTGGGCTGTGCCAAGTCACCATTCCCGAGGCCTCTGTTAGCACCTAGCGGTTCACTGATGTCTCTTCCCCATCTCCAGGCCTCTCCTGATGCTAGGAAGGCCCACCCTCCAGCTCTGACTAGACAGTGCCCACTCACACTTCACCTGCCATCTGATCTTTCCCACCTCAGGACCGCCCCCGCTTGGAGATCCCAAAATATTCCCCCAATCTCTATGGGACAAGGCCCTGTTGCCCTCCTCTACCTTCAGCCCCACCCTGTGTCTCTCTGAGGTCCAAGGCCTCCTGCCAAGGAAGCTCATGCCTTTCTGCCCATGGGAACTAGAAGCATCTCAGGCCGGAGCCAGGGTCGAGGTCTGAGCCTCACAGGAGAGCTGGGGACAGGTGGGGGAATATGAAAACATGGGGTCTCTAGTCTCTGCAGCTTCCCTTCCCCCGTCCACCCCTGTCACCCCACTTCCCATCCCTCCTTCCCCTGCCACTCCTCCTGGCCAAAGCTCACACCTCAAAGGTTCTGACCACCACTGAGGCACACATGGCCACCCACCCACAGGGACACAGAAAATATTCACTCTTTTGTCCACATACTCACAGACATTCTCTCACCGGCCTCACACACTCATAGTTACACACCCAAACATGGTCAGACAATAGTCACCATCACACAACCTCAAGGACAGACAAGCACACACCCAGAAAGTCTCAGTCACCAAGAGTACCGAGTCTCTCTCACCCTAAACACACACAAAGGTGCAGGCTCACACAACCACAACTCTACACACCTGGTCACACACACACACAGAGCCACAAAGTCTCTCACACACAGACAGACACAGAGCAATACACAGTCACACACAGAGAAAAACAGACACACACAGTTGCACACAGGCCCCTGGAGACGCAGAACAATGGGCACATTGTCTGGGCTTGCAGCAGCTGGGGAGGAAGGAGCAGCAGTGTGGACAGAGGAGGCAGTGGGGGCTGCTGTGCCCCACCCCCCTTCACCCCTGCAGCATCCTCTAAACCTTTTCCCTCTTCCAGAAGCCAGATTCTGCTGGACCTGGAGTGTCTGAGGGATTGGTCTCCCAGGCACCGCCCCCACCCCCAGCCTCCAGGAATGTCTAGTGGGGGATGCAGGGGTTCCTCTGTGGACCAGGCTCCTTCTCAGGCTCTGGGGACTTGGATCCTTTATCACTGATGCTCCTCCCTCCTGGGATTATCCAAGCAATTTGCTCCTCAATCCCGTAAGGCAGTGCCTGGAAATCAGGAATCTTGGGATCTGCTCTTAACCTTTGACCCAAACCCCTCCGGAACTCACTCACCCTCCTTCTAAGCCCTACCAACCGGGGCGGGCAGTGCCTGGCAGCATTGTGGGTTCCCTATTGTGGCCAAGACAGAGATGCAGGTCACAATGTCCATCCCTTAGTGGCAGCAGGTGGAGAAGTCACCGTCGTATCATAAAGCTGCAGTGGGGCATGGTGCCTTCCCTGTCCCAAAGCTAGATCTTCTTGCCTCCCACACTGTCCAAACAGCTCCAGATGTCAACAGAGAATCCCTCCAGGGGCTTTCTTAGAGTCCCCAGCCCATTTTAGCTGGTCTCTTGGCTCTTTCTCACCCTCAGCCACTGGTATCTGCTGTCTGCCCTTAGACATGTCACTTTCCTTTTTCGAACCTCAGCATCCCAGTCTGTAAAACAGGAGGGCACTGATGAAACTGAGAGTATTCTGTCGTCTCAGAGTGGGGAGGGATATGGAGGATACAGGAGTGAGTGCTGAAGGTAGGAACCACCTCGGCCTGCCCCGCCCACAAATCCCGCTGCAGTCAGACCTGTAGGGAGTTTCTGACCTCTCAGGCTAGGGTGTGGGCGGGGTGGGGGGGTAGTATCTCCACAATTGACTGCCTAGTCCTCCCAGAAGCCCCTACCCATTGTAGGTTGAAGGGAAGATGGATACCATTGTGATCGAGCTGTCCAGGACACAGCCTTGCTTTTGCAACACTTTACTTCCTCCAGCCCCCATCCCCTTCCTCCTGTATGTTCAGCCTGACAAACACAACCCCTTCACCCCAGGCAGCTGGACACACACACACATCATGCGGCCAGCCAGGGATCTGGGGTTCCCATGGCCTGTCCAGGCGTGAAGGGAGCCTTGGTGCTGTCCTACCCCTCCTCCTCAGGAACTGGAGTGTTTTAAGGTTTGTCAGTCCCCCTGGGGGGTTTCTCTGCCTGCTTGGTGGGGAGTTCTGAGGTAGGGGAGCAGATGTGGGAGGACAGCAACAGCCAAGTCGGACATACTGTGTCAACCTCTCTGAGTCCCAGGCTCCTCAGCTTTCAAATGGAGATGAAGATGCCCTTCTAGAGGCCACAGGACCACCTTAGGTGGGATCCAGGCTGAGGGCGTGAGAGACCAAAGGTGAGCTGGTCTGTGCCGGCTCAGCATAACTGGCCACCGGGGACTGAGCGGGTGGATGAGGAATGGGCCTCACCAGTCTGACCAGAGTGATGCCGCAGAGGGTCAGACCCCGGAGTGGGCCAGCAGGGAAGTGGGTGGAACCTCTGACCTGCCGCAGCCCCGAGGGAGAGCAGACCCTAGCCAGCGGCCCTGCATCGTTCATGACCACATTCTCTGGAGCATAACTCAGGACTAGCCGTCGGATGCGTCTGGGCACGTGAACCCTTCGAAGAGTTCTAGAGGGAGACTGTCAGGGACTGCCAGGGCAGGACCAAGGTAATGGGGGATCACTCCAGATGCTGGGGCAGCTCGCTGAGAGGTGGGTGGTGGGAGGAGGAAATGATTGCTCTCTCCCCTTTCCCCTAGGAGCACTCCTCTGCTCCGCTCGACGAAGAACCCGCCTCTCCCCTTCCCACACAAGACCCCACCTGCCGTGTGGGCTAGGGGGGACCAGATCGCCGGCGTCGCCCACTGCACAAGTGGGGCGCGCGACCTGAGCCCGCCTCCGCCCCTCGATTGGGCGCTTATTTAAATGCCCGGCCCCGCCCCAAACTCCGGGCGCTCATATATAGGCGGCTCGGCGGGCGGCGGGCGGCATTCTGGCGCGGAGCAGATCGGCGGCTGGTGCAGTTATTGGGTCCGGCACAGAGTGGGGGGTGCAGCTCGTTTTCCCCCGATACCCCTCCCCCTCAGGCGCGAGCCCCACCCCTTCGCCGGCCAGGCCGACCCCGCCGAACCACCCCCTGCGGCGCGAGCCCGGGGTGGCTCCGGGCGCCCCCCAGCAGACCCCCCATCATGGGCAGCCAGAGCTCCAAGGCTCCCCGGGGCGACGTGACCGCCGAGGAGGCAGCAGGCGCTTCCCCCACTAAGGCCAACGGACAGGTGGGTGCGCTGGGAACGGCCGGCCCTGGCCCCCTCTTCGCGTACCTTGCCCGCTCCAGGGCCCTGGGCCGGGGCCGCGCGCTTTGTCCGGCCCGGGACACGCGGCAACCCCCTCCCCCGCCCGGTCCCTTTGTTCTCGGAGCCGCAGCCCCCGCGGGTGAAGCGAGGGGAGGGGCGGGGAGGGGGCGCCGGCCGGGCCCCGCCGCCTTCTTTGTTCACCGCCCTGGCCCCCGGCGCTGCCCCCCGGCCGCCCCGAGTGCCGCGCGGGGAACAAAGGGCCGCGCCAAGGGGGCGCCCAGGGGCCGCGGGGCGGGTGCCCTCCCCTCTGAACACTCCACTCGCATCCCCGACCTCGGTGGCCAACGGCCTTTTTTTCAGGGGGTAGCCGAGATGTGGGGAGAGCCTGCGGTGGGTGGGGGGCCGTTTACACAAAGCAAGGAAGCCGGGGAAACAGGCCGTCCAGGTGCGGAGAACAGCGCCCCGGGGCGGCTTCCCGCCCAATCTCGGCTGGCAAGGCTCGCCCGCCTGCCCGGGCACCACGGCCGCCTGTGGGTCTGCGCGGAATGGAGAGCGCGCCCCGGGGGAGGTGGGTGGGGGGGCCACGGGACCCCAGCGCCTCCTGCTGGCCACGGCCTCCGTTCTCGGCCCCAGCGCCACGGGAAGGGCAGGAGGAGGGAGATAGATGTTTGACGGGATCCCGGGTGTGGGGTGAGGCTACAATCAGACTCGGTTGCAGTAGATGAATCGGGTCTTCATTGTCTGGAAGGGGTCAGAGGCAGGCTGGGTGTGGGTGTGGGGAGGTGTAGAGTCCTGACCCTTACTGCTGTCTCCTCTGCCCCGCAGGAGAATGGCCACGTGAAAAGCAATGGAGACTTATCCCCCAAGGGTGAAGGGGAGTCGCCCCCTGTTAACGGAACGGAGGAGGCCACCGGGGCCACCGGTGATACCATCGAGCCAGCACCCCCAAGCCAGGGAGCTGAAGCCAAGGGGGATGTACCCCCCAAGGAGACCCCCAAGAAGAAGAAGAAATTCTCTTTCAAGAAGCCTTTCAAATTGAGTGGCCTGTCCTTCAAGAGAAATCGGAAGGAGGGTGGGGGTGAATCGTCTGCTTCCTCACCCACAGAGGAAGAGCAGGAGCAGGGGGAGATCGGTGCCTGCAGCGAGGAAGGCACTGCCCAGGAAGGGAAGGCTGTTGCCATCCCCGAGAGCCAGGAACCCCAGGCCAAGGGGGCAGAGGCTAGCACTGCCTCCAAGGCAGGAGACACAGAAGAGGAGGCAGGGCCCCAGGCTGCAGAGCTGTCCACTCCCTCCGGGCCGGAGAGTGGCCCAACACCTGCCAGCGAGCAGAATGAGTAGCTGGGTGGGGGCAGGTGGGTGATCTCTAAGCTGCAAAAACTGTGCTGTCCTTGTGAGGTCACTGCCTGGACCTGGTGCCCTGGCTGCCTTCCTGTGCCCAGAAAGGAAGGGGCTGTTGCCCCCTCCCAGCCACGATCTATCCCTTTCCACCTTTCCTTCCCTCCTGTGGATTCTCCCATCATCCACCTGGTCTTCCTCTCAAGGCCAGTTGAAGATGGTCCCTTCCCTGTTTCCCAAGTTAGGTTAGTGACGTGAAATGCTCCTGTCCCTGGCCCCACCCCTGCAGAAGGCAATTGCTGGTTTTTCCCAATTCTTTTCCAAGTAGGTTTTGTTTACTCCCCAAATCCCTGAGCCAGATGTGGGGTGCCTGTGTCCAGCCTTCCCCCTGTTGAGTTTTTAGTCTCTTGTGCTGTGCCTAAGTGGCACCTGGGCTAGGGGAGGACACTGCCCCTGTCTAGGTTTTTATAATTGTCTTACTCAAGTTCAAACCTCCAGCTTGTGAATCAGCTTTGTCTTTTTTGACTTGGTAAGCAAGTATTAGGCTTTGGGGTGGGGGAAGGTCTGTAATGTGAAACAACTTCTTGTTGTCTTTCCCCCCCTCCCATTGTTGTAAATAACTTTTAATGGCCAAACCCCAGATTTGTACTTTTTTTTTTCTAACTTCTAAAACCATTTTCTTCACCTGATTTTACTGTAACATTTGGAAAAGGAATAAATGTTGTCCCTTTAGTGGTGCTTTTTAATGAGTGGTCTCTTCTGGGGGAAGGGTGAGAAGACTGGTTAACCTCAAACCTCGAGGGAGGGATACGAAGACAGGTGAGTTGGTGGAGTTCTGTTGTTGGGGTTGCCCGTATCCTTATGGACCCCCAGAAGGCAGGGAAGTGGAGACAAAGTCAGCCCAGGAATACTGCTAGATGAGCTCAGAACAGTATAGAAATGTACCATTTTATTACAAAGACTCACAAAAAAGAAAATATCTCAAAAATGAAACTACCCATCTCCACCTGCAGAACGGGGGAGGGAGGGGGAACACAGGTCAGGCAGTGTGAGTTTCTTGGCTTACCGGGGCAAGTGGGGAAGGTATGAGAACATAACCAATCTAAAAATGGCTGATGTTACCTTAAGGAGCCTGTAAAGAACAGGGAGTCCTGGAAGACCCAGCCACCCCTTCTAAAATGCTCAATAAAGGGCATCTTTCCAAAGCTACTAAACAGAAATTTGGCATTTCAGGAATTTTGTTCTATGGATGTTTAAGAGAATAATCCCTTCCATCCAGAACCAGCACCCTTTATGGTTCAAAATTAAGAATAGGGGAGAGCTGGCAAGGCAGCTATTAGAAGAACTCACCCAGCACATGTGCCCTGTGCTTGGGGCCCTGGTTCCTGTCAGGTCCCTGGGGATATTTATATTTAATATATTTTTATATAAATACACAGAAATAGAAAATATAAAATCTGAGGGTTGCAGGAGAAAGGTGGGGGACTTTGCAAGAAGCCAAAACTGGAGAGATCCGCTCAGGCCAACTTGACCTCCTCTTTGACCCTGTGGAAAGAGCAGAGACTGGTATGAGATAACCCACTCCAGAGGCCTTGAAGCAAAAGTGTGGGTACAATGACTTTCACAGGACCCCAGCTGCTCAGGTGACTGCTGAGGCCTGGGGCTTCCTAGCTCTGCCTAGAACTGCAGAGACAGACTGGTCCCTGAAAGAGGCCTTTGTAAGCTAAACCAGCTGTCCCTGCGCCTTCCCTCTCAGTGTAGTGGGACAAAGGGGCTGGTGCACCAATGCCAGGGAGATGGCTGACAGACAGCTCCTTCCTCACCCTTTGGCTTCTTGCTTGTCCTCCTTGGTTTTCTCTTCTTCTGTGACTTCTGGAACATAAAAGTGCACGGATAACCAAGGACAGCCCCTCTGGAAAGACCCATGGGATCTCTGCTTACCCAGAAACCCCTTACCCACAGTACAGCTCACTGGATATAAAAAAGAGCAAAGCCCATCCCAGGTCCACCCAGTGAGCCCAGTGAGAACAAACAGGTCTGACCGGTTTCACAACCTGCTAGAGTCTGAACCTGGTGGGAGGAGGCAGCCCCCTGGGAAACTGGAGTGAAGTGCCAGGAAAAGGGCTTGGGTGGTATGTGAGAGCCACGCTCCTGACCACAGGGAGCCCAGGCATGTCCCTGGCTCTGGAGCCTGGCAGGGCTCAAAAAGCCAGTGGAGATGACGAATTGGATTTCATTCTTTTGTAAGCCCTGCCACTTCTGGGCGCAACTGAAAGGCCCAAGGAGCTGAGGAAGAGCCCCATAGGAGCCGGCAGGGCCCAAGTCGGCTCCCTCCTCCCAGTGCCCTACATAGATTTATCACCCTCCAGGGCCTGAGGCTCAAGACCCAAGTCCTGGCTCAGCCCAAACCCACCTTTCTTCTCTTCTGGATCTTTCTCTTTTTCATCCTCCGTTTTGACTCTCTTGGCTTTTTTGAAGTTGGAAGAGTTCTTCCGACCACCTTCCCCCTCCTCATCAGAGTCAGAGAACTCTTCCTCACAGGCAATTCGTTTGTCAGAGGAACAGACTGGGAAGCAATGGGAAACATTGAGAGAGCAGGAGATTCTTATCTCTGGGTCTGTGCCCAGTGCTTCCTTGTTCGTGTCCTCCAAGAGACACTAAGGGAAGGGGACAAAGAGAAGGGCGTAGGGAACTCAGGCTCCCTAACTGTTTCTACAGGCACCGGAACTTGGGTTTCCCAACAGATGGGTAGCTTGGGAAGAAATGTGGAAACAGGAACAGTGGAGGGAAGTCAGAGCTGCCTACTTAGTGGGAAGTACAGGACCCTGGGTCTGGGTCTTACTCGAGATGCGCTTGTCAGGGTCTTCTTCGTCCTCATCACCACTCTCCTCTGGAATGGCATCCTCAGGGATCGCCTGCATTTGGACCCCGGGTGCGTGGGGCAGCATTCTCAGGTTCTCAAACAGTCGCTGTCTATGGCCAATGGTAGAGAGGGTGGCTGGGCTCTAGTGAGGGACAAACCACAGCCTGGAATGTTTGATCAAGGGGTGCCTGGGGATGTACTCACTTTATTTTCTCCAGGTATTCATTCGTGTTCTGGTTAGTCATATTGGAAGGACTGATGTGAAGCTTGAAGTCTGGTCCAAAGTATTCAAAGTAGTCGTTGTATGGAAGCTCTAATTGGGATAGTGAATAAGAGTTATGAGACCTGGCCGAACCATGGGACCCCGAGAAAAGCATTTGTAGGTTTATCTGGACCTATCAGCCCAACTATGAAAGAGAACAAAGCCTCCTAGATGGGGTGAGAAGGGTGCCTATAGCACTTCAATCCTTTTTAATGCCATTCTACAACGTCCACACCCGTGGGGGGTGTGTGTGTGTGTGTGTGTCTCACTATGAGAAGGCCCAAGCCCCTGGTTTAGAAAAATTTAGGTAATGCACACTGGGAGCACTTCCGTACTACCCCAGTTACCCTACAGAATAGAAATTCCAAAGCTATAAATAACCATTGACACTTTTGTTCACAAGAAAAGAGGGAGAGGGGGCAGGGTCAAAAAGTACTCAGGAAAAATGATGGCTATGGTCTGACAATCACAAGAGAACAAACAGGAGAATCAATGACTAGTATTGGAAGAGAGAGGTCATATGCCAATGGGAAAGGAGTCGTGAACTTGAGGACACATGAGCTCCAGCCCCACCCAGCCCAACGTGGCCCTGGAACTATTACCATTAGGAATCTCTGTGTCCAGGGCCACAGCTGTTTCATACGTCCAGCACCGGGCAACATTACGAATGGTGTAGCCACCTCCTCCCAGCATCAGCATAGGCAGGTTAAAGCTCTTCACAAATTCCACACACTTGGCGTGCCCTTTGGTGGGAGAAGGCGGTGCTAGGTTACAGGAGCACCCAACAGGACCCGGCCCACCCAGCCCCATGCTACCTGGCCTCACCTTTGATGGTCAGATTGAAGCAACCTAACCGATCCCCCGACAGGGAGTCAGAGCCACACTGTAAAACGACAGCACTGGGCTGGAACATCTCCATTACTTTGGATATGACCTAAAAGGACACATCCTGGTCACCACCAGCCTCAAGAAAAGCTACATGATGTCAGGGGCTAAGAAGAACAGCTGCAGCACTCTCCCCTGTGCTTCACCATCTACTCCAGCCACGCTATTCTCTCACACGCTGGGTGGGAGATAAAGAAAGTATTGGCTCGGGGTCCTGCTTTCCCCATTTCGGATTTCAGTTTTCCAATCTGAAAGGATCTCCAAGACTCTCCTAGGTTTACTAACACTGAACCCAGATTGGGCTCCGCATCAACTCCAAGTCCCTTCTTTCACTGCCTGGGCTCCAGTGTCACGTCCTCTGGTAAGTCTTTCTGACCCTCAGCTGCATCTGTTCTGCTCACCTGGTCCTACAGACTTTGATCTCGATGTTGGGAGCAACCAGCTCATTTTTTCTAACTCATTCTCACAACCAGAATCTAACATTACTGAGGACACAGACTGTACGTAAGCAAGGCACACAGTAGGCATTTGGTGTTTGCTGACTTTATTCGGCTACTCTATTAATGGTTCCCCGATGCTTACAGGTGAAGATTTAACTCCTCAGCGTGACATTCAAAGCTTCCTTTGAAATACTGACCCCAACATACATTTCCCACACCCTTCAGCACTACCGCCCCATATCACACTGGCCTATATACAGCTATATATTGGCTCCACTGTTCCTTCTGCTGAATGCCACCCCTCCCCCATCCATCCCCCACCTCCTTCTTCACATGGGTAACTCCTCATTTTTCAAAGTCTAGCTCAAATGTCACCACCTCTGTGAAATCATCTGACTGCCCTCTTCCCAGCCCAGGCGGCAGTCTGACTCTCACTCCTCTGTCCTTCCTCAAAAACAGCACTGGCTGCACGCCGCTGGGTGTGTGCCTGCCCCCCACACCCCACCAGGGGCGTCCGACCCGCAGCCTGCACCAGGATGGCTCTGAATCTGGCCCAGCACAAAACTGTAAATTTACTTAAAACCTTTTTTTTTTGCTCCTCAGTTTTCATTAGTGTTTGTATATTTAATGTGTGGCCTAAGACAAAACCACTCTTCTTCTCCCAGTGCCACCCAGCGATGCCAAAAGGGTTGGACACCCCTGCGGGCCTAGACTGGGAGGTGTAGGCCATAGATCATGTCTTAAATACCCTCGTATCCAACAGAGCACCTGACTCACAGAAGGCATTAACGAATACTTGGATGAATTTTGTTTTCAGAACTGAGCATACAGCATGCAGTCCAGGGTTTAAAAGCATCTCCCAACTAGCCTCTCAGTGGGGAGAGATTCCTGAGACACAGTGAGGGTGCTCTGCTACCCCTCCCTCAGACCAACCCAGTTTGTAGCCCAGGTGGTGGATAAACTACTTACCGGCTTGAAAATAGCCTCATAGGACTCGTCATCAATCCCATCTCGAAGCGGGTAGTTAACAGCATAATACTTGCCTTTGCCAGCCCCAATATCCTAATCAAGGGGGACAGTAAAGTAAAACTGAAAAATGAAGCTAAGAGAAAGTTCAAGGTTAGGGGCTGGAAGGCTAAAGAAAGACAGTGGTTCTAAGAGAAACAAGCTGGGCCCATGAAGTGGGCCAGGGGCAGAGCAGGGACACCTAGGTTAGTGCCATTCCCCTCAATGGCAAGTCTAGCTCATATCTCTTGACAAACCACTGAGTCTGTACCCAAACTGAGAATTGTTTATGGGGCCAGTGACTACATATCCTACTCTACAGCACAAAGACCCTACCTTTGGACTGGGTTAGAGCTGGCTGGTGACTGGGCCCTGGAACACCTACCCGCAATAGTCCTCTCCAGAGAGCTTTAGTGCTTTCCCACCCCCACCCACCCACCCTCTCCTCTCTGGGGAAGGATGGAGGGGAAGCAAACAAAGAAAAAGAGTTCCTCAAAATAGTAAATGTTCAGTCAATCTTATGCTTGCCACACCACACCAATGACTTAGTGCCGCTTTCTCGCCCCAGGGCTGCTGGCGTGAGAAAGTGGCTGGTTTCACTGCACTCATGCTAACGACAGAACTGTTCGATGAAGCAGCTTCCGAGGGTTCTTACAGGTCCACGGATGGAATCGTTATGGGGAGGTGTCTATTAACTATTCGATATCTGATGCAAAATTCATGTACTTTTCTGGGGAGAGAGTCCATGGGTTTCAGTCAAACGGTCAAAAGGGGAGTAACCTAAAAATGTTCAGAAACCCTGAGATGGTTCATAAGGGTCCCGATTCCTAGCCCAGGGGAGAGAACATGATGTTTCTAGACTAAAATTCAAGCCATATGGGACATGCAAATAGTGTAATGCAATTCAGCTGTGGCCAGGAGGGAAGGGCATGAGTCAGGCGACCCCTACCCCTCCCAACCCTGTATGTCCCATCATTTCCTTCCTCCAGAATGAGGGAGGAAGGAGACTATGGGCAGGTGTCTCGGGCTGGGTATGGTGTTCTGAATGGCAGAAGAGACAGGAAGCAGTTTTTGGTGACATAAGACGGGAGAGTTAGAGCTGGCAGCTGAAGGTGAGCTGGTTGGCCCCTGAAGGGAGTTCTCACCCGCAGGTCCCCAGTTCCTGGGAAGTACTCTCCATATTTATGAAAGGACACAGTCATGACCCGGTCTGTGGTATAGAAGGCCTCTTCTACGCCATCGCCGTGGTGAATATCGATGTCAATATACAGCACTCTCTGGTGATACCTAGGACCAAAAGGAGGTCAGGGATCTGGGAGCTCTTTCACAGTGGGACGCGCCAAGGGCGCCAGGTCCCAGCTTACCGAGCTGGCTGCCTCCCTCAGGTATCTCTAAGCACCAGAGACGTGGAAACTGGCTGAAGTAAGGTGGAAGAGCGGCAGGGTGTCTCCACAGGCCTGACCAAGCCGACCAAGTCCGATCTTCCTACTCTATAGCCAGGGTCAACTCCGGCCACACAGGGACACTCTGGAGGCAGGATCTGAGCAGCACCTGCCCCTGATCTTGCCGTGGGCTCAGATCAAATCAAGACCCCGTCAAGGAGAGAATGGCCAGAGACACTCACCAAACATATCCTAGCCAGCACACCGCTAGGAAAAGCAAACTAGGGAGGCAAGCCCCAGGGAAAGGTAAGTGGGAACCTGGCCTAAGGTGCTCCTCCAAAAGACAAGGCCAGGCAGGCATACTTTAGCAGTTCCAGGATGGCCAAGACGATATCATTGACGTAACAGAAGCCAGATGCCTCGGACTTCTTTGCATGGTGCAGGCCCCCAGCCCAATTCACAGCGATGTCCGTCTGCTGCTTATTAAGTTTCACAGCACTTGCTGGGCATGGGAAGAGAGAACATAAGCCTATTACCAAGCCACTCTCCCCCTCCCCCTCCCCCAAAGAAACCCAGAGAACCCAGTGAGAGGTAGGACCTGCCTATAAAAACAGCTGTACTGTACAATCCACAAGCCAGTCTTCTCCCTCCCACCCTGTTCCAACAGGGCCGTAAACACGGGATTAGTACTTTTAAAAACTATTTTCTAAACTGAAGGTGGTAACCCCTCAGTAGCTCTTAAAATTGGTTTAGTGGGTCATGACCAGTATATATTTTTTTAAATGAAACAGAGTAGAGTAAGAATATGAGAATGAAGAGCAGAATAACTGCTCTTCAGTAAAACTGGCTTCAGAGTGAGAAAGGGTTTTGAGTGCATGTGTGTGTGCGTGTACGCACAATCTGGACTGAAAGTATACATGTATTTCTTACCATGGTTCACCATAAGACAAATTTTGAAGATACCAAAGGTAGTAGAGGCTTAAAGTACAAACAGGTCCAAGAAGTGAGAGAGAAATACACACTCAAGTGTTCAAGTACATCTGTGGCATTTGTTAAAGTGTAATTTTAACAGCAATAAAAACATGAAATAATCCAAATGACCCAACAAGAGGGGACCAATTATATTAATTGAAGCAGGTCCATAACACGGAATAATCATGTAGCCATTAAAATTCATGCAGTATCTACTACAGATAGGGAAACTTTAAAGATTTACTAAGTAAAAAATGCAGCCACGAGTCTATATAGATATAATGCACACATTTATATGAAACACAGATGCATATATGTTATGTCAAGGTATATACACATAGAAAAACAAACGGATATACAAACTCCAAAATGGTCAGAATGGTTATCCATGGCAGTGTAATTGTAGGCATTTTTTTTTCGTGCACTTCTTTGTTTTCTGAGATTACACTGGGTGGTGGGAGGGAGCGGGGAGGAGAGAAAACAATGATCATAAGAAAATAAGTATTTGTTAAGCCCTGGCCGGGTAGCTCAGTTGGTTAGAGCATCATTCTGATACACCAAGGTTATGGGTTTGATCCTCGGTCGGGGCGCATACAAGAATCATCAATGAATGCATAAATAAGTTGAATAACAAATTGATGTTTCTCTCTCCCCCCACCCCTTCCTCTCTCTCTCAAATCAATAAATAAAATAAAATTTAAAAAGAAAATAAATATTTGTTAAGAAAAAGTGTTTAGAGTAATCCTAGAGGTAATCTAGAAGTTACTAATGGAAGTGAGCAATATATAGGGCATCTTTCTGATCACAAAGATAACTACCATGCTCTTTTGTAAGACACAAATGATACTTCCCATTTTAACTGCACTATGCAATTCACGAATTGCTTTTACATACAGCATCTCAACAACCTGTAAGATCAGCAGGGAATTCCTGTACATAAGATCACATGATAGGAGAGGACAGTCAAGGACAACTGTCAGTACCATGTCAGAGCTTGAGTCTGGATTGGGACTGGACCAGGACGTTTGGAAGACCTAAGCTAAAAACCCACAGGACCATTTCATACGGTCGCAGATCAACCCTACTAGGATAGTGACCTCAAAGACAGATCTCACCATTACAACCCAGCACAGCGCTCAAGGAGGGAGGCGTGTTCCTTACCCACAGAGCCACCAGTAGATAACTGACAGAACTCAAACAGGCCGTCAAATACCGGACAGTCCTCACCAACGTTGACTTGAAAGACATAAGCGAAAGGTTATTTTCCAGAGTTTCCTTTAGTTTGTGTTTATAGATTTATGAGCTGATGGAAAAAACAGAATTTGGATTTAGAAGGCTTGGGTTCTAGTCCAGACTCTACTACTTACTGACTGTGTAATTGGGTCATTTCATTTAACTTCATTCAGCTGTGGCTCATTATCTATAACAAGTGATCATGATATCCACCTCACCCAGTTGTTGGGAAGACTAATAGAAATCTTATATAGGGAAGCATTTAGCAAGTAAGTACTTGGAAAATGCTGATTCATTCCTTGAGGGAGAAAAATTTAGCCTCTTCTTCCAGCCTGGATTTTTTCCTGGACCTCACTCTGGCTGACCAACAAGGAAATGAAGGACAGAGACCTATAAAACCATCATTCTCTGAATGTTTAATAACATGCCAGACACTGCTAAATGCTTTCAATACCTGATATGATTTATCCTCACACAACCATATTAGGTAAAATTTGGTTCTATTTTTTAAATGGGGAAACAGGCTCTGAGAGGTGAACTGCTAGTAAATGGCAGAGGCAGTACTGAAGTATTGGTCTGTCTGTGCTAAAAGCCTGTGAAAAATGTACTCTGGCTTTTCCCCAGTGAGTTCTCATCTGATCCTCCTAACAACCCCATGAGCTGGATGGACAGATAACCCCACTGCAGAGGAACAAACAGATACAGAGAAGTTAATTGACTTGCCCAAGGTTATACAACCAGGCAATGGCAGAACCAGAGTCAGAGTCCAGGTGTCTGGACTCTCACGGTCCAGTGCTCTTTCTACTACACCCACAAGTGACAAGTGGAGTGAAGTTATTTCAGGCCTACAGGGGTAAAAGTACCAACTAACACATAATGATGAAGCACATGCAAACCATAATGTAAATGAAAAGGACAGGAGAGGAAGCACACCTGAAAGCTGTAGACTCAGAGCTAGAGGAACCTTACGGCTCCAAGTCTCCTCTCAGAAAAGGAAACTGCTGAGACATCAATGATACACAGGAAGTTAGAGGCAAGGGTAGGGCTGGAGCCTTATTCTCTTGTCCCAGCCTTCCCACTGCATCCACTGCTATCAATAGGGGTTCCCAAATTAGAGCCAGGAGGGGGACATCTGAGAGGAAGAGAACAGGAGAGCCCAGCCTAGACTGTGGTGACCTCTTGAGACGCAGTTGAAGCTCAAGGTATGCAATAACCACAAGAGTTACCAACGCCCGCACTGCCTTAAACTTGGAGAGTGCCCTGCTCTGATGTCCTGCCAACACAGTGCTCTGAGGAAGCGTGGCCTGCATGAGAGAGAGTGCAGTGGGTGGCTCTCTCCCCAGCTCCCTGGGTAAATACCAGGAGACGTGTCAATAAGAACTTTGGTCCCTGGGGCCAGGCTAGTTATCCACTGGCAACCGATTCCCCCCTCTGGCTGCTTCCTCCTGCAGTGGGTTTCGCCTGTCTGGGTTTCCAGTTTTGCTTGCATTCCCATTCGGGATGTGGAGCCTCCATGGGAGGAAATGGTGTTTTAGACACAAGGAAAAAATATTTCCCTCCAGGCCCCAAACCAACATGTGGCTCAAAAGGCCAGCCCATTGTTCCCAGCTCAACAAGCTGTGTGATTAGAGATGAAAAGAGGGGAAAACGGGAAAGCAGACCCTCATTTGGACTAATCTGTAAGGTGAGGAAGGATTTTCTATGGGTTGTCCATTTCCTACTATAAATACTTTTCTCATTCTTAGGCTGGCTTTAGACGGAAGGTGAGCAACACTGGGTGAGAGATGGGGGAGTGGAAACGGGCAGAAAGGCAGTAAAAAGCATAGTGCAGAAAGAGATGCATGGGACTGAACACTGACTTCTGGACAATGCTTATACCTCGGCAGTGGTGGTAATGGGCGGGAGTGGGGAGTAGGAAAGAAAGGTATGTGATCAACAAGAGATGCCCAGGGGGCTTCGATTGTATTGGTAGTATTTTCTTTCTTAGACGGGAAGTGGGTACATGGATGTTCATTATGTTATTTTCTTATACTTCTTTTATGTCTAAAATATTTCACATGCAACATATTTAAAAACATTCCAGAATCAGGAGACTAGAATTCCATTCTCATTCTACCCCTGGAGAATTCCTTTTTCCATTCTTTTAAAAAAACATTTTATTTATTTATTTTTAGAGAGGGGAAAGGAGGGAGAAAGAGAAGGAGAGAAACATCAATGTGTGGTTGCCTCTTGCCCACCCCCTACTGGGGACCTGGCCCACAACATAGGCATGTGGTCTGAGAGGGAATTGAACCAGCAACCTTTAGGTTCACAGGCTGACGCTCAATCCACTGAACCACACCAGCCAGGACTCATTTTCCATTCTTGCTGTGTGACTCTAGCAAAAGCATTTTACCTCCCTGGGTCTCAGTTTGTACATCTGTAAAACTTATAAGAATGGTTCCAAATTTTACCACCATAAATCCCTTTTATCATGCTTCCACCATGAGCCTCATGTTCTGACAGACTATCTGCCCAAAAAACTGCATTTATTCAAGTTCCCATTTTCGCTTCTTATCAAGTTTCTCAAAGACTCAAAGTGACCACAAAACATTTATCATTCTAGCCAAGAGCAAGGAAACCTGACTTAGTTGGTCTTGTTACAGGTACTACAGGTACAATTTCCTAGGTTAGGTATTGGTAAATATTTAAAAAGAGCTCAGTTCTTACATCCCTGGTACTTCTGCAGACACCTGGTTAAAAAGCACTGTATTAAGTGACATCTCTCTATAACTCTATAAATCAAGGCAATAAGGTACGTCATGGTCCTTAAAGAGCCTCATTCTTCCTACTCCACATCTTCAATGAGAGAAAATCCCAGACCTAGTTCACGAATGCACAAGTCTAGAGGGTTGGTTTCAGGAAAATTAGAGCCATTTGGGAACCAGAGCCAAACCTGTACACTCCCAAGGTCCTATTATTTTGTCTGCCTTGACAGATCTGAAAATAAAGAAGCTGTAAGTCATACTAGCAAAAGCTACTATTCAGTGACAGTTAGTGCTTTGAATACATTATCTCACTCATCCCCCCCAACCTCCACTATGAGATAGGTAGTACTGTCTTCTTTTTAGAGAAGGAAAAACAGGCTCACAGAGGCTAGGAGACTTACTCAAGAACATATTTCTACATGGCAGAGCTAAGGGATTCAAACCAAGACATGAAACTCATTTTCTTGCCTTAACACCAAGCTGCTCCTCTAACAAGAGCCCTCTCTGCTGACAGTAGAGCCTGACTGCTAGCCTACATAGGTAATGAAAACCCCTAAAGCCATCTAGAGCAAAGGAACGAATTTGTCTCACCTTGAAAGAAAATAAGACCCTGCTAATTCAGAGAGCAAATACTTCACTTAGAGGGGCCAGCAGCTCCTGCAGTTGTGAAATGTAATGTTTCAAAGAAGGTTTCTGTGGTTCTGTAAGCATTATCTGCACAATTACTGCAACGAATAAATAACTTTCAGCTTTGGGACTCAGACTACTTGTGTCCAGTAGAAACAAACAAATGCCATGGATTTCCTGATATTTCAAAATAAGCTGTCATAAGCTATCAAAACCTCTTCTGAATAATGCTGTTACAGTACATTGCTTTACTGAGATCTTAGGTGCCAAATGAGAATTTCTAAAATAACACAAGTGAAAAGTCATGTATGATAGTTCCTCCCAACTTTGAACATATTTCCCCCCACAGCTACGATATTCCCCCAGAATTCCTACAAATTGAGTGTTGCTTCTGAGATGGAACCTGTTATGAGTTTCAAGTCCCAGAGGACAGGGGTAGAATCACCTCAACTCAAAGATTATATCATCTGGAGTCTGTCCTAACCAGCTGCTGAATTCTTTTTTTTTAATTGCATTTTGATTATGCTATTATGGTTGTCCCAATTTTTCCCCTTTGTCCTCCTCCACACAGCAGCCTCCACTCTCTCAGGCAATTCCCACACCTTTGTTCACATCCATTAAATTCTCAATGAATACTAACACAATAGGAGTAGGTCAGTTGTACAGGATGACATCCAGTCCGTTTTACAAAAGAAAAATCCAAGGGGAAGTGACTTGCCCAGTTAGTTGTCAGAGCTGGGCGCTGTATCTATGTTCCCCACTCCCAGGTCAGTGCTTTTCCCACTACAATAACTATAGTTTTCTTGGCAAAATGTTGTGAACCTAACTGGACAAGGTTCAATCTCTGTTCCTTACAATCAGAAACAAAGAAAACCAGACTTGAGAAAAAAGTGCTTTGGCACCCTTGGGAGGTAAGGGAAATCAGGTGTCAGCTGAATGGGAGGTACAAAGGAAAGCAGGGTGGGCCTCTTCAACTGAAAGGGAGATCCGAATGGGGGCTTGAAAGCAGGGAAAGAACAGAATGAACTTACATCTTTGCATCTGCTTGCTATACTCAGACATGTTATCTGGGCGAATGGAGCGCAAGAATTTTATGTAGTCATCACTGTGATACTTGGTCATCTCTTCAGCATTGGCTTTGTGAGGGCGCTAGAGGGTAGAGAGGAGAAAGGGCATGTTACTCTTTTTTTTTTTTTAAATATTTTATTTATTTATTTTTATTATTTATTTATTTATTTATCTTTAGAGGGGAAGGGAAGGAGAGAGGGAGAGAAACATCAATGTGCGGTTGCCTCTTGTATGTCCCCTGCCGGGAACTGGCCTGGCAACCCAGGCATGTGCCCTGACTGGGAATCGAACCGCGATCCTTTGGTTTGCAGGCCCGTGCTCAATCCACTGAGCTACACCAGCCAGGGCTGTTACTCTTGACTATACACCAATCTTCACTCAGTCTAGTTTGAATGCATATCTGCCCAGCATTAAACTAGATGCTGCAAAGGATAAAAATAAATTACTGGTTAGATTCTGACCTCAAGAAACTTACAGTCTAATTAGGCAATAAAACTATCAAAGGAGAGTCGTTATCAGAAGACCCAGACTGCAACTGAAACTCTGTTGCTTAGGCAAGTCTATCTCTTGAGCTTCGATGTCCTCATTTATTATATACAGATAACATCTACCTTACAGGGAAGTTGTGAGAACTGAATGAGACTGTTAAATCTTTATAAATTGTGAAGCACTTTACAAATGATTACTACTTCTTCTTCTTCTTCTTTTTTTGTATCCTTGCCCCAGGATACATTTATGGATTTGAGAGAGAGAGAGAAAGAAAAAAAAGAGAGAGAGAGAAAATTGATGTGAGAGAGAAACAAAGATTGCAGGTCACAGGATGATGCTCCAACCAACCAAGACACACTGGCAAGGGCCAAATTATTACTTCTTTTTATTTTATTTCTTAAAGATGTTATTTATTTATTTCTAGACAGAGGGGGAGAGAGGGACAGGGGGAGAGAGGGACAGAGGGAGAGAAATATCAATGTGCAGTCGCCTCCCACATGCACTCCACTGGGGACCCAGCCATAACCCAGGCATGTGCCCTGACTGGGAACTGAACCAGCAACACTCTGGTTCACAGACTGGCACTCGATCCCCTGAACCACACCAGCCAGAGCTACTTCTTTTTAATATCAAATATGACAATATATAATTATGGGCCAAATGGCTCCAAAAATTCAAAAAGAAGGGGTGACTAATAATTAAAATATGAAGTCGGTCCAAAAGGAATCCACCTATGTAATATGAAAAATACAGACATCTACTGAAGAAGATACAAGATACAAGAAACACTGTACATAGGACAATGACACCTCAGTCCCTTTCAAAGTAGGCACCTTGGGACCTCACACAGTTCTCCCAATCGCCATTAGCTGCCCCACTGTATTTTCCTGAATCTCATCAATGGTCGAAATCTCTTCCATTTCAAATGTGATTTTAGTTTTGGGAAAAGCCACAAGCCACAGGACACGGAATCTGGTCTGTAGAGGGTCTGAGTCATCTGGGTGATTTGATGTTTCAACAAAAAACTCTGCAAGAGACATGATGCATGAATGGGTGTGTTGTCGTCATGAAACTGCCCATCACCAGTTGCCCATAGCTGTGCCTTCGGCATCATCCAAATATTTTCCACAGAGGAATATTCAAGCTTAACACAAAATCTGACGCAGACTAGTTGCTCTACTCAGTCATTTTGAATGCAACAGCCACACAGTACAAATGCTCACTCAATTTGGGGGTAGGGGTGTGTCTTACAGTCCGAATGTAGCTTACTTGGCTTGCTGTGGGCCGGGGCGGGGGGGAGCTGCATCACAGGTTATTAAATATTTTACCACATTTTTAGCTTCAAAATCTTTTTCCCTTTCCTCCTCCTCTAAAACCTAAGTGCATCTTATGGTCCGGTGAGGCTTATAGTCCTAAAAATACGGTAATCTCTATTCTCAGCTCCACTTTCACAATTCCAACAGCTTCCCAGCCAGCTCCACCCACGAATCCCAGAGGCACTTCATATTTAACTTATCTTCCAGAACTTCTCTTTCACTATTTTTTGTGAATGATGCCAACATCCACGCAGGCCAAAAACCTAAGTGCCAACTTTAACTCCATCCTTTCTTGCCTTCCACTTCAATCAACTGTCAATACCTTTTACATTATCTCTCCATAATCTTGATCATATCCACCACCTTATTTCTCCTATGCTCCTCTTTCCTGGGTTTCCTATTCTAACCACCATCCGCCCAGTTGCTCAAGACAGAAGTCTGAGTTATCACCCTTGATTCCTCTTTCCTTAACTACTGCATTCAACTTCTGAAACTATTGCCAATGTATCTATCAAATCTGTCTACTTCCATCCCCAGGTCACCACATTTTTGGCTTGGATTGTGGCAATAATCTCCTAACTGGTATGTATCGCAGCCTCAACTTTAACAACTGTGAGTCTGTTCTCAATCCTACAGCACTACAGCCAGAGTAATCAGTCTAAATTTCAACTGAATCATGTCACATCCTCCTAAAAACCCTTCAGAGGTTTCATTACTTACCAGATCAAGTTCAAACTCTTTAACCTAGCCTGGGAAACCAAAATAATCTGGTCCTGATCCCTGCTCACCTTTTTAGAATCCCTCTAAATATTTTATAATCTAGCCCAGGAAATACCAATCTCAAAGCACTTAAAAGAGCCAGTAGGTAAACTAACTCGGTACTCAAACAAAAAATCTCACGCATTAATTGTACCATTCTGCCAAGCACAATTTTACTTGCAATTCTCCAACAGACTTCTCTCTCATCTTTAAAACTACGCACGTGCTGTGGCCTACACTACTATTCTCTTCACCCCCTCTACTCAACCTTTAGGTTGTAATTGAAAAGGTAATTCTCCTAGAACACTGTACTTGACCACTAGAGTCTCAGTTAAGAAGCTCACGGATGCCTTGGCCACCTAGCTCAGTTGGTTAGAGCATTGTACCAACTGAGCATCAATAAGGCCATGGGGTCTTATTGATCCCTGGGGTCAGGACACGTACAAGAATCAACAAATTGATGTTTCTACTTCTTTAAAATGAATAAAAAAAGAAAAAAGAAAAGAAACTCACTGAAGTAATACCCCTAAGAATCCTTACTTCCCTTATCACATTCAAAGCGCACAGAAACTGCATTTGTTTGGTCCATTCTAGGAGGCCAAGAGCAGGCCTGTCTTTATTCTAAGCAACTAGCACAATGCCTGGCACTTAGCAGGTGCTCAGTAAATATCTGTTGCCATAATAAACTCTCACTTGGATTATTTTTGGCCTCTTAATTGGTCCCATTTATATCCAGCCTTATCCTCTTCCAATCCACCTTCAGTAATGGTGTCACAAAAATCTTAAAAAGTCAATGCCCTGCTCTCAAACATTCAATGGCTCCCCAACAATAACAGATTCTGACCCTGGCCAGGTAGCTTAGTTGGTCCCAATATGCCAGGGTTGCGAGTTCAATCCCCAGGCAGGACATATACAACCAATGAATGCATAAATAAGTGAAATAATAAATCAATGTTTCTCAAAAACCAGTAACTTAAAAAAAAAGATTCTAAATTCTGACATGGTAATCAAGGAACTTTAGAAGTTTCCTTCTCCAATCAAATTCCTCCCTGCCCTGTTTCATAAATATTATATTGCAGACAAACAGCTCTTCTTCAACAAGACATACTACAGAGCTTCCCACCACAGTGTCTTGATCATGTTCTTCCTGCAATTTGAAATTCACCCTTATCTCAAATATCTGAAGGATAAAGCCTTTCTCAAAAGCTGATTCTTTTACAAAGAAAAAGCAAATCTTATTCTAAGAACCCATCATCTTCCCGTGACCAGTATGGCTCAGCGGGTTGGGCATTGTCCACAGTCTGAACAGTCTCCAGTTGGATTCCCAGTCAGGGCACATGCCTGGGTTGTAGGCCAGGTCCCCAGTTGGGGGTGTGTGACAGGCAACTGATAGATGTTTCTACCTCTAACACTGAGGCTTCTCTCCCTCTCTTTCTCCCTCCCTTCCCTGCTCTCTAAAAATAAATAAATTTAAATCTTTCTTTTAAAAAAGCAACTAATGAATGCATAAATAACTGGAACAAATTGGTATTTCTCTTTCCCTCTCTCTCTTGAAAACCAATAAATATAAATTTAAAAAAAAGAAAATTCAAAAACAAGTAAATGAATACTATATAGTTTAGGCACATACACATATGATAACTATTTTTTTTAAAGAGCAAGAGAATAAACACAAAAGTTAGAAGAGTGATTGGGTTGTAAGAATGTGGATGTTCCCTGTGTTATGAAAATATTAAGTAAATAAATTAATACATAGAAAATAAAATAAATTTTTAAAAAAGGCCGAGTATGGGTCTCTTTTTGATGCTTATGAGCCAAGGATAATGATTAACACTATTATGTGCACCTGAGGTCCAGTTAAAACAAAAATAAAACCCAGACAATCAAATGAAAAAATGGACAAAAAGCTTGAATAGAAACTTCAATAGGGAAACCTGAATGGTCAATAAATATCCAAAAAGATCCTCAAAGCTCACTAATAACCAAGGAAATACAAGTTAAAACAATCGTAAGATACCATTTCACACCTACTCAAATTGGCAAAAAAAATTAAATTAGATGACAAAATCAAGTCAAGAAATTAGGACAATGCAATTCTCCTCCATTGCTGGCAACTGGAACCCTGATGGCATTATCTAGTAAGTGTGACTGTGTGCACACCTCCTGACCCAGCAGTTCTACTCCTAGTAAATCCTCTAGTGAAACTGCAGCATATCTGCACACATTTAAGAATGTTCACAGCAGCAGCATTAATAATAGCACAAAACTAGAAACCAAAGGCCCACCAATAATAAAATAGGCAAATTATAGTAACTCTTTCAATGAAACAGAGTGAAAATAAATTCAGCCACATGCATCAACATGTATGACTCAGAACATGTTGAGCAAGAAAAGCAAATCTCATAGTAAATATTGTATGGCTCCATCTATGTAACATGCAAACATATAACACTAAAACATGTAGTACTTATGAACATACACTGGTAAAACTATACAGAAAAGTTAGGAAGTAATAATCCACCCCCAAGTTCAGGGCAGAGGTTAACTCTGGGAAGAAGGCAGGATCAGAGAAGAGCACACGGCATTTAGCAGTCATGTAAAGGTTCCTTTTCTTAAACTAGGTGCTATTAATTGTAATGTGATTTGTTATACCGTATATATATTTTCTTTTTTTAATACCTTACATATATTTTATGAAAATTCTTTCATATCTACAATATTTTATAAAAACACTTTTTAAAAAAGGAACAAAAGAACAGCCCTGGTTGGTGTAGCTCAGTGGACTGAGTGCCAGTCTGAGAAACCAGTGATTGCTGGTTCAATTCCCAGTCAGGGCACATGCCTGGGTTGCAGGGCCAGGTCCCCAGTTGGGGACATGAGAGAGGCAACCGATCGATGTATCTCTCACGCATCGATGTTTGTCTCCCACTCTTTCTCCCTTCCTTCCCGGCTCTCTAAAATTAAATAAATAAAACCTTTTTTTAAAAAAAGAACAGAAGGCGATGAATAAGAAGCCTGGGAATATACAAAATTAGCATCCAAGGCAAGAAAGAGAGCAAGATTTTTGATTACATAAATAGAAAGGTGCCTGGATGAAAAGTGGGGATGTAGATTCTAGGAGAGATTAATTATATGTATGGAGACAGAATTAGAGAAGGGACCAAAAAGGGTGAAATGGTTTGAAAAAGACCTCAACATGTCTCATTCAGGTATAGGACAGAACATAGCAACTTCCATGAGAAGTCTAAGGAGTATGTCAGGACTGACTCTCAAAAGCCATCAATTTCAAGAAATATACTAAAATGGGTACCTGTGCTTTAGAAAAGGAATGCTAAGATCATAGCTCAGAGAAAGCAGAAGACAGAGAGATGAATGCAGACAAACAATGTTAGGGGAATAGGACAAAAGATTCACACTCAGTGGAAAGGTAGGGCCAGAGAAAGCATTAAAGATAATAAGGTCTAGAGATTTGGGAAGGAGAGGTATAATATTGAGGTTTTGCTTTAGAAGTTTACAATAAAAATATCACATATACGAGATCATTGCCAATAACGTATTTTATTTTCTGTGAAAGCCACTGTTGGTTGCTTCCCAAAGAGCCACTCACACCCTTCTCTCTTGGTAACATATCCCATTTTGCTTAGATATTAATGTACCCAACGCCAACAATCAAATGTAATTAGTCTAAGCCAATTGCTGGTGATAAGCTAAGCATGACAAATGACCAATTGAAATTTAAGGGGAAATCTGTTGGGAAGTTTCTGGAGTCTTCCTCTTTAATCAAAGAGGGAATAAAAGGTGGGAATAGCGGACAGCAGTCCATTTACTCTTGTCCCATTCTTCTTTGGGTTCTGCTATATGAAGACATGCTACTTGGAGACAGCCATCATGTGACTTCAAGGCAAAGAATATGAAGATGAAATCACATAAGCTAAGGATGGCTAAGCAGAAGGGTAGAATAAGCCTGGGTCCCTGATGACGCAGACAAAAAAAAAAAAATCCTAAGAACATCTACCTCTAGACTTCTTGTTAAAAGGTTGTTTAGGAAGGGAAAAAAGGACAAACAGACAGCTATAGACAATGGAATCAAAGAGATATGGGTTGGAATCTTACCCATCTATCAAAAGCTATGTGACTTTGGGCATGTTAATTATCCTCTCTGAGCTTGTTTTCTGAGCTGTAAGTTATAGTTATTTTAAGAATTACATAAAATAGTCCTGGCTGGTGTGGCTCAGTGGACTGAGGGCTGGCCTGCGAACCAAAGGGTTGCTGGTTGATTCCCAGTCAGGGCACATGCCTGGGTTGTGGGTTAGTCCCCAGTGGAGGATGACTAATAGGCAACCATACATTGATGTTTCTCTCCCTCTCTCCTTCCCTTCCCCTCTCTAAAAATAAATAAATAAAATCTTTAAAAAAAAAAGAATTACGTAAATTAATAGGTAGCCCTGGCCAGGGACCTAGCAATCGTCAATAAACATTAGTTTATCTTCCCTGTCACTTGAAGATAGAATCCATTTTTAAATTTCTCAATATCTCTCATGGAGGTTAATACAGTCCCTGGGGTATGACAGTACTCAACAAAAATATGCTGAATGCAAGAAAGAGGGCTTGAGGTGGTTCTTGAAGATGAGTAAGGTGACCGGGCCTAGTAAATAATCCTCCCAGTCAGGACAGGGTGGAAAGAGGCAGAATCTGACCTGACTGACTTGGAGGGCTAAAGGGGGAGAGGCAGGAAAGGAGACAAGTTGGGGCCAGATTAGCATGGTGCAGATGTGCAATAGAGAGCTCCGGAAGGTCTTGGTGCTCACTATTCCACATTCAGGTATTCTCTTTATCTAAATTCTAGTCTGCTCTCTAGACTCCCTGAAAATCTTGCTACCTTTTATGTTTTTCATTCTCAGCTGCCTTTCACACCTGAGAAACCTACCTTGGTCTTTGGTCCCAAGGTATGTCTGTTCCTGTCTACCTTCTCGCTGGCTTCCCCAGCTGCCTCTATGGTATCTTACAGACATGACACAGCCATCTGGAAAGGAAAACTCATCCCCTTTCATTCTCTGAAATGGTGAGGAAAGATACTGCTGTTGCTAGGTTACTTAAGCTGCTGGTACACTTTAACAACAGACTCCTATGCTCTTACCAAAAGGCAACATGGGCCCCCAGATCCTCTTTATTTTTCTCATTTGGACTTTTGCAACAGCCTCCTAACTGGCCTCCATGCTTCTAAATTGCATGCCTGTTCCTATCTCTCTTTCATGTAAAATCCTTCACTTATTCACTGCCTCCAGAAGAGGTTCAAACAGGGAACCTTTGGATCAAATTTGGTTCACAGAGGTACTGATGTGTTTTTATTTGTAGAGCTTTAAAAAAAAATAGACTTGGCTGGTCTGGCTCAGTGGGTTGAGCAGGGCCTATGAACTGAAAGGTTGCTGGTTCAATTCCCAGACAGGGCACATGCCTGAGTTGTGGGCCAGGTCCCCAGTTTGGGGCATGCAAGAGGCAACTGATAGATATTTCTCTCCCATATTTACACATCGATGTTTCTCTCCTCTCTTTCTCCCTCCCTTCCCCACTCTCTAGAATTGAATAAATATTGCCCTGGCTGGTGTGGCTCACTGGATTGAGTGCTGGCCTGTGAACCAGAAGGTTGCCAGTTCAGTTCTCAGTTAAGGCACCTGCCTGGGTTATAGGCTGGGTCCCTGATTGGAGGCGTGTGAGAGGCAACTGACCATTGTTTCTTTCCCTCTTCCTCTCCCTCCCTTACCCACTCTCTAAAAATAAATGAATGAAATCTTAAAAAAAAAAAAAAAAAATTAAAGTAAACGAATAAATAAAATCTTAAAAAAAAAAAAAAAACACCACAAAAAACAAACTTGGACTAACAAGTCTTTGCTGGAGATTTTTGTTGCGGGATTTTACATAATAATCTGGATACCCAGCTTCTGTTTAAAAACTTGAACATGGCCCTGGCTGGTGTAGCTCAGTGGATTCAGCGCGGGCCTGCGAACCGAAGGATCGCGGTTCGATTCCCAGTCAGGGCACATGCCTGGGTTGCCAGGCCAGTTCCCGGCAGGGGACATACAAGAGGCAACCGCACATTGATGTTTCTCTCCCTCTCTCCTTCCCTTCCCCTCTAAAAAAAGATAAATAAATAAAAAATCTAAAAGGAAAAAAAAAAACTTGAACATGCAGCAAAGATCACTAGAAGCTAGGTCAAGAGGTTAGTCAGTCTATACTCTCTAGTTACGAGAGACTTGGTACTAGTTCAATACCCAGTCACAATTTTTTTGTTTCATTCAGACTTTCATTTTAAAACTTTAATAAAGTTTTTTTGTTTAAGATTTTACATATTCATTTTCAGAGTGGAAGAAAGGGAGAAAAACATCGATGTGTGAGAGAAACATTGATAGGTCGTCTCTTGCACACCCTCAACTGGGGACCCGCCCACAACCCAGACATATGCCCTGACTGGGAATCGAACCGGAAGAGACCTTTCGGTTCACAGGCTGGCACTCAATCCACTGAGCCACACCAGCAAGGGCCCCAATCACACATCTTTTTAGGCAGACCCTGGCCCATCAGAGCTGCTTAGTACAGCACATCCAATCTTTGCTGACATCTCCAGCTCTAGCTGCCCTCACTCACACCTGTGAACTTTACACTGTAGTAATACCTGCACACTAAACTACTTATATTTTCCCCAAATACACCATACTGTTCTTACCTCTGTCTTTTTGTATATGTTCTTCCCTTGGCCTAGAATACCAGTCCCCCTCCTGAATTCCAGGCTAAATTCCATTCGACCTTTAAAACTGCTCAGATATCACCTCTAGGAAACATCCCAAGGCTCCCTTCCTCCTTCAGTCCCCCTTATCTCTGCATCTTGAACATTTTTTAATTGTTTCACTTACATACTATAAATTATCTGTATACATGTCAGTCTCTAGCACTAGAGTAAACTCCTTAAAAACAGAATTTCTATCATTTACAGTGGTTGTCTGCCACATAACAGCCACTCAATACATGTTTGATGAATGAGTATTTAAGAAAATAAGATAATAAATGACCTAAAGGAAACCAGAGCTGATGAGATTAGAGGGAGGGAGAGCTCCCAGTAACTCACATAGATTTCCATTTTTCGGTAGAGACCATAGTTAAGTAGCAAATTGTGAGTCATGCGGATTCGATGAGGCTTCATTGGGTGGCCTTGTCCATAATAGTAATTTCCAACATCCCCTGAAGAAGAAAGAGTGACAGTTTCAGTGACACAGTTAGACCCACTCCCAAGAGAACCCAGGAATTTTCCCAATAAACTCCTAGGCAAACTGTCTTCCAAACTGGCTCCAGCCAGTGTGGCTCAGTGGGTTGGGCATTGTCCTGTGAACGGAAAGATAGAGGTTCAATTCCAGTCAGGGCTTGGGTTGCAGGTTCAGTTCCCTGGGGCATGTACAGAAGGCAACCAATTGATGTTTTTCTCTCACATTGATGTTTCTCACCCTCTCTCTCTCCCTCTCACCCCCTCTCTTTAAAATCAAAACTAAAGCCCTGGCTGGGGTAGCTCAGTAGATTGAGCATGGGCCTGCGAACCAAACGATCGCGGTTCGATTCCCAGTCAGGGCACATGCATTGGTTACAGGACAGTTCCCAGTGACAGTTTCCACAAGGGGACGCCCAAAAGGCAACCATACATTGATATTTCTCTCCATCTCTCCTTCCCTTCCCCTCTAAAGATAAATAAATAAAATCTTTAAAAAAAATAAAAACTAAAATTAAAAAAACACACACACACACAACAAACCTCTCTTTCTGGTTCATTGTAGTCTCTAAAATTCTCATGCACCTCAAGGAAAGATAACTCCAAAAGAAAAAAAAAAAGCAGGGAATCCTGGAAAGGTCAGACGAATGTCGGTCTAACCCAGTTTCTTCCCCTGGGACCCACAGGCACTACTAGAGAGTGTGAGGGGTTCATTCCAAAGCTACTTGGGAACAGAAGCCAGTGAGGTGACACTGTATCTCCAAGGAATCCACTCCCACATCAGAAAAATAACCATTAATACTCAAAATTATTTTAAACCACAGTTTGCCTCTTACACATCATGATACTTTATGGTGTCAAAGCACATTCACATTCATTTTCTTACTGGATCCTCACAATAACCCTATAAAACAGTTAAGACAGGGAGTTTTATTCCCATTTTATAGAAAACTAAACTCTATCATCTCTTGCTTCATCTATAGCAATACCCTTCTAATTGGTCCCTCTGCCTTCAATTCTATCTGCCTTACTACCACCAGTTAATCCCTCATAAACAGCTCTGACATTATCACCGCCCCCGCCCCGCCCCACTCAAAAATCTTTAATGGCTTTCCATACCCTACAGGATGAAGAATACAGAACTACTTCGGCCCTGGCTGGGGTGGCTTAGTTGATTGAGTGCCAGCCTGTGAATCAAAAGGTCACTGGTTCAATTCCCAGTCAGGGCACATGCCTGGGTTGCAAGCCAGATCCCTGGTTGGGGGTGGTTTGAGAGGCAACCGATCAATGTATCTCTCACATATCAATGTGTCTCTCCCTCTATTTCTCCCTTCCGTTCCCTCTCTAAAACTAAATAAATAAAATCTTAAAAAAAAAAAAAAAAAAAGAACAACTTCAATAACCTGGCATCCAAGGACCTTCTTAATCTACCATTCCAGCTTCACCAACACCCTCCTCCACAACTCCCTCTCCCTCCCTCTCTATCCTCTAGCTGCCAGGAGACAAACTACTACAGCCTTTGGGCCAAATACAATTGGATGCCTGTTATTTTGTAAATAAAATTTTATTGGCACACAGCCATGCTGAGTTTATATATTGTCTACGGCTGATTGAACATCATAATAGCACAGCTGAGTAGTTAAATAATTGTGACAGAGACCCACCCACATGGCACGCAAAGCCTAAAATATTTACTATCTACCCTTTACAGAAAGTTTGCTGGTATCTGTTCTAAACACACTGGATCATTATCAGCATCCTGAACATGGCAATCACCTTCACCAAATATCCTTAGTTCATTTGACCTGGAAAGTCCTGTTTCTGATGATCTCGTGCTAGAGAGCCCAGCTCAAGCTCCAAACATATTCCCGATCAGAATAAATTGTCTTTTCCTCTCTGACAACTTATATATAGCACTTAATTCATTTTGTTTTGTGTTTGAATTACTGAAATATCTATTTATATCCACAAGACTAGGGCACTCCTTTAAGGCAAGGACAAATGTATCCTGTATATCACAGAAGCTCAATAAATATTCAAAGACTTGAACTGAGATTCAGAGAAGTTAAGTTGAAGCTCAAGATGGCACAGGCAATGAGTGATCTGGGGTCCACTCTTCTGACTTCAAATCCAGTGTGTTAAAAGTTACATTGGGTTTCCTAGGTGCCTACTTCAGTTCGCACTTAATCTAGAAGACTCTGTGAGTCTACTTGATAGAAAGTTCCTGTAACAAAATTCCAAAATCTAGTGAACTGCACACCCAAAGATCTCTCTGTAGGAGTCCATCAGGATGAGGCAGATTTTTCAGCATCTATGAAAAAAGGTCCCAACCTCCAAACCATTGGTTTGATGGTGCCAAAAAGAGGTTTCATTTCAGTGATCAATGCACTGTGGGGAATGCCACCACCAGCATCCAAGCCACACTCCAATTCTCTTTGATATAGACATGGCCTGGGATAATGAGACATTTCTAAACAGTTGGATGTTTAGGATCTCATCCTCTTCTCTATTTCTCTTTCAACAGACTTTATTTTTTAGAACAATTGCAGATTTACAGAAAATTACAAAGACAGTAGAGTTTTCAGATACCCACAACCAGTTTCCCCTATTAACATTTTACACTATTAAAATAAGTATTTGTTATAACTAATGAACCAACATTGATACATCAACTCAAAGTCCATACTTGACTCAGATTTCTTTACTTTTTATCTAATGTCCTTTCATTCTCTTCTCCTAATCTTAGTGAGGTCTCTGAGAGCAGAGACTATGCTCTCAGCCAGAGCCACAAGCCAGAGTACAGCCTATAAGTGGCATTCAATAGGGACCCTTGTCCTATGTAGACACAGACTTTGAGATGCAGTAGCAAGGAAGGCGGGCAAAAAAGTTGTTCCCAGGGACCCTCAAATAACCTTATCAGCCATGCTGATTGGGTAGAATAGGTTCTCAAGGTACTAGCTGAGACATCCAGATGCAGATCCAATTTGTTGGGAGTCAGTAGTCACATGGCCAAAATTGTGATAAATAACTGGATTCCCGCTTAGCCATATCTCTGGTATGGCCCTTGATCCCTAGCAACTCCCTTGTCTGGATCTAGCCAAGGCTTAGACTTGAGGAACTAAGATAACTTATCTATTTTTTTCACATTTCTTTTTTTTTTCCTTAAGATTTTATTTCTTTATTTTCAGAGAGAGGGAAAGGGAGGAAAAAAGAGAGGGAGAGAAACATCAACGTGTAGTTGCCTCTTGTATGCCCACGACTGGGGACCTGGCCTACAACTGTCAGGGCCCAGGCATATGCCCTGACTGGGAAGCAAACCAGTGACCCTTTGGTTCACAGGCCGGCACTCAATCGACTGAGCCACACCTGCCAGGCATTTTTCACATTTCTTATTTTTTATTTCAATACTTAAAATATTCAAAGATGGAGTATTATATTCATTGACATCTCTATGGAAGATATACCAAACAAAGCATATAGATATTCCACAATTATAAGATACCTTATCTAGAAGGCTAAGGGCTTACCTGAGGGTGGGGCCCAGAGATGCCATTCTCTTAATAATTTTTTTATTGATTATACCCTCTTAATAATTTTTAATTAGGTTGCTGAGCAACTTTAAACAAAATAATTTTTTTTATTTAGATACAACTTTTAAACTTTAAAAGCGCTCTCCCCACTGTTTTCCTAGGAGAGTGACCTGAGGCTATAAAGGTAAAGTGACTTGCCTAATACTACAAAGCCTCTGAACGGCAGAGGCAAATCTGAGTCCCAAGCTAGTGACCTCACTGCAAAACTGTTTCTTTTATTTCTTACTTTTTAAAAATATTATTTATGCTCTTACAGTTGTCCCAATTTTTCCACCTTTGTCCCCCTCTACCCAGTCCTCCCCACTCCCTTACGCAATCCCCACACCATTGTCCATGTCCCTGGGTCCTGCATATATATTCTGTGGCTAATCCCTTCACCTTCTTTCAACCAGTCCTCACCTACTTCCTCCTCTTACAGTTTCTTAAACAGTAAAAAGTCTCAACTTCCAGCTAAGATGGAGGTGTAGGTAGATATACTATGCTTCCTTGCACAACCAAAAGGACAACAACCAATTTAAAAACAAAAAATGACTAGAATTGCAAAGAAACGAACTGTATGGAAGTCTGACAACCAAGGAGTTAAAGAAGAAACATTCATCCAGACTGGTAGGAGGGGCAGAGACCGGCAGCTGAAGCAGATAGGACACGTGGCAAGGAAGAGGCTGGGGGACTGGGTGGTCCCACATTCACGTGCAGATAAACCAGGAGAAACAAGTGGGGAACAAGACATACTATGCAACCCAGCGTCCAGCATGGGGAGCTAAAGCCTCAAAATCTCTGGCTATAAAAACCTATGGGGGTTTCGGCAGTTGGAGAAACTCTCAGTCTCACAGGAGAGTCTGTTGGAGGGACCCAAGGAGTCCTACAACATACACAAACCCACCCACCCGGGAATCAGCACCAAAAGGGCCCAGTTTGCTTGCAGAAAGTGGAGGAAATGACTGAAAGAAGGACAAGACAGCAAGTGCCATTGTTCCCTCTCTGACCCCTCTGCCACATACAGCGGCACAACACAGCAAAGTGAGTTATCTTGCCCTTGTGAATACCAAAGTCTCTACCCACTTACAACGTAATGAGTGTGCTGAGACAAAGAAATATGGCCCAAATGAAAGAACAGATCAAAACTCCAGAAGAAGCCCTGGCTGGTGTGGCTCAGTGGATTGAATGCTGGCCAGTGAACCAAAGGGTTGCCAGTTTGATTCCCAGTCAGGGCACATGCCTGGGTTGCAGGCCAGGTCCCCGGTGTGGGAAGGAGTGGGGGGAGGTGGGAGGGTGCTGAAGGGCAACCACACATTGATGTTTCTCTCCCTCTCTTTCTACATCCCCTCCCTTCTGTCTAAAAAATAAATAAATAAAATATCAAAAAAATTTTTTCAGAAAAAGAACTAAGTGACAAGGGGATAGCCAATCTACCAGATGCAGAGTTCAAAACACAGGTAATCAGGATACTCACAGAAATGATTGAGTACAGACCCAAAATAAAGGAAGAAGTGAAGGCTATACAAAGTGAAATAAAGAAAAATATACAGGGAACCAACAGTGAAGGGAAGGAAATTGGGACTCAAATCAACGATCTGGAACAGAAGGAAGAAATAAACATTCAACCAGAACAGAAAGAATAAACAAGAATTCATACAAAATGAGGAGAGGCTTAGGAACCTCCAGGACAACTTTAAACATTCCAACATCTGAATCATAGGGATGCCAGAAGAAGAGCAAGAGCAAGAAATTGAAAACTTATTTGAAAATATAATGAAAGAAAACTTCCCCAATATGGCAAAGGAAATAGACATGCAAGGCCAGGAAGCTCATACAGTACCAAAGAAATTGGACCCGGGGACTTCCGGCCAAGATGGAGGCGTAGGTGGACACACTGTGCCTCCTCTTACAACCAAAATTAAGGACAACAAATATTTAGAAACAAGAAAACAACCAGAACTTATGGAAAACTGAACTGTATGGAAGTCCAACAACCATTCATCCAGACCGATAAGAGGGGTGGAGTCGCGGCAGGAAAAAGTGGAGGTGCGGACCCGGGAACGCAGGCAGCAGTGAATGGCAGTTCCCAGGTGCACAAGCGGCTGCTGGCGCACCACGAGCCCACAGGCAGCAGCTGACGGACCCCGGGCACAGGGGGGCAACTGTGCAGACCCAGTGAGGCTGCACAAGGCGGCTGGCTGACCAGGTGGTCCCACATTCGTGCGCACAGACGGTCCAGGCAGAGGGGAAGTGGTAGAAGGGACTGAATCCAGGAGAGAGCGGAGCAGGCGCCATTGTTTCCTCTCAGACCCCGCCCCCACATACAGCGTCACAACCCAGCGACTGGGCTGCCCCGCACTGGGGAATACCTAAGGCTCCACCCCTCACTACATAATAGCCGCAACCAGACTAAAACCAAAACAAAACAAAAAAAACCCCACCAAAAATGGCTCAAACCGGAGAACAAATGAAATCCCCAGAGCCAATTCCTCTAAGCCGTGAAGAGATAGCCAACCTATCAGATGCACAGTTCAAAGCACTGGTCATCAAAATGCTCACAGAATTGGTTGATTTTGCTCACAAATTAGATGAGAAAATGCAGGCTACAATACGTGAAATGAAGGAAGATGCATGGGGAACTGATAGAGATGGAAGGAAAACTGGGACTCAAATCAATGGAGTGGACCAAAAGGAAGAAACTAACAACCAAACAGAAAACGAGGAAGAAACAAGAATTCAAAAAAATGAGGAGAGGCTTAGGAACCTCTGGGACAACTTTAAACGTCCCAACATCCGAATTATAGGGGTCCCAGAAGGGGAAGAAGAGCAACAAGTGGAAAACTTATTTGAACAAATAAAGGAGAACTCCCCCAATCTGGCAAAGGAAATAGACTTCCAGGAAGTCCATGAAGCTCCGAGAGTCCCAAAGAGGTTGGACCCAAGGAGGAACACACCAAGGCACATCGTAATTACATTAGCCAAGATTAAAATGAAGGAGAGAATTCTAGAAGCAGCAAGGGATAAGGGGACAGTCACCTACAAAGGAGTTCCCATCAGACTGTCAGCTGATTTCTCAAAAGAGACCTTCCAGGCAAGAAGGGGCTGGAAAGAAATATTTGAAATCTTGAAAAGCAGGGACCTACATCCAAAATTGCTCTATGCAGCAAAGCTGTCATTTAGAATGGAAGGGAAGATAAAGCGCTTCTCAGATAAGGTCAAGTTCAAGGAGTTCATTATCACCAAGCCCTTATTATATGAAATGTTAAAGGGACTTATCTAAGAAAAAGAAGATAAAAATAGGACAGTGAAAAGACAGCAAACTCACAGCTATTAACAACCACACCTAAAACAAAAGCAAACAAGTAGAACAGGAACAGAACCACAGAAATGGAGATCACATGGAGGGTTAGGAACAGGGGAGTGGGAGGAGGAGAGAGGGGGAAAAGGTACAGAAAATAAGTAGCATAGATGGTGGGTAGAAAATAGACAGGGGGAGGGCAAGAATAGTATGGGAAATGTAGAAGCTAAAGAACTTATGACACATGGACATGAACTAAAGGGGGGAATGTGGGTGGGAGGGGGTGTGCAGGGTGGGGGGAATGATAGGGGAGAAATGGGACAACTGTAATAGTATAATGAATAAAATATATTTAAAAAATAAATAAATAAATAAAGTTGGCAAAAAAAGAAAAGGTAATTGGACCCAAAGAGGACCACACCAAGACACATCATAATTAAATTACCCAAGATTAAAGATAAGGAGAGAATCTTAAAAGCAAGAGAAAAGCAGTTAGTTACCTACAAAGGAGTGCCCATAAGGCTATCAGCTGATTTCTCAAAAGAAACTTTACAGGCAAGACGGGGCTGGAAAAAAGTATTCGAAGTCATGAAAAGCAAGGACCTACATCCAAGATTAGTCTATCCAGCAAAGCTATCATTTAGAATGGAAGGGCAGATAAAGTGCTTCCCAGATAAGATAAAGGAGTTATCTTTGAGATCAAGTTAAAGGAGTTCATCATCACCACGCCCTTATTATATGAAATGTTAAAGGGACTTATCCAAGAAAAAGAAGATCAAAACTATGAACAAACAGGCCCTGACTGATGTGGTTCAGTGGATTGAGCACCTGCTTGTGAACTGAAAGGTTGATGGTTCAATTCCCAGTCAAGGCACATTCCTGGGTTGTAGGCCAGGTCCCCAGTTGGTGATGTACGAGAGGCAACCATTCAATGTTTCTCTCCCTCTTTCTTCCTCCCTTCCCCGCTCCCCAAAAACAAAATAAATAGCCCTGACTGGAGTGGCTCAGTGAATTGAGTGCTGGCCTGCAAACCAAAGGGTCACTGGTTCGATTCCCAGTCAGGGCATATGCCTGGGTTGTGGGCCAGGTCCCCAGTAGGAGGTGTACAAGAGGCAGCCACACATTAATGTTTCTCTCCCTCCCTTCCCCCGTCTCTAAAAATATATAAATAAAATATCTTTAAAATAATAATAAAAATAAATAAAATCTAAAAAAAAATGTTAAAAAAAAAAACTATGAACAGTAAGATGACAATAAACTCACAACTATCAAAACCTGAACCTAAAGACACAAAAACAAACTAAGCAAACAACTAGAACAGGAACAGAATCACAGAAACGGAGATCACATGGAGGGTTATCAGCAGGGAAGGGCAGGAGGAATCGGGGAAAAGATACAGGGAATAAGTAGCATAACTGGTGGGTAGAAAATACACAGGGGGAGGTTAAGAATAGTATAGGAAATGGAGAAGCCAAAGAACTTATATGTTCAACCCCTGGACATGAATTAAGGGGGGGACAGCAGAGGAAGAGGGGATCGGGGTGGAGGGGGATAAAGGGGAGAAAAAAAATGGGACAACCGTAATAGCATAATCAATAAAATATACTTTAAAAAAAAGAGTAAGCCCTGGCTGGTGTAGCTCAGTGGATTGAGCGCGGGCTTGCGAACCGAAGGATCGCGGTTCGATTCCCAGTCAGGGCACATGCCTGCGTTGCCAGGCCAGTTCCCGGTAGGGGACATACAGGAGGCAACCGCACATTGATGTTTCTCTCCCTCTCTCCTTCCCTTCCCCTCTGAAGATAAATAAATAAAATCTAAAAAAAAAAGAAAAAAAAATAGTAAGACGTCTGGCCCTGGCCTTGTGGCTCCGCTGATCATCCCAATACACTGAGGTTGTGGGTTCAATCCCTGGTCAGAGCACATACAAGAAGCAATCAATTAATGCATAAATAAGAGGAATAACAAAACAATATTTCTCTCTCTAAAAATCAACAAATAAAAAATTAAAACTTAAAAAAAGTAAATCTCTTCTCTAAAGTTTGGGTCTTTTCCCTTTTTTAAAAAACTTTTACTTATTGATTTTGAAAGAGGCAGGGAGTACCTCTTAAGGGAGGGAAGGAGAGGGAAGGAGAGAGAGGGAGAGAGAGAGAGAACAGCTTGCTGTTCTACCCAGCTATGAAACCTCTGGTTAATTTCTGTAGGTGCCCTGACTGGGGATCAATGGAATCAGCAACTTTAGTACATTAGCATGACACTCCAACCAACTGAGCGCCCTGGTCAGGGCTCCATTTTTCTCTTTTTAAATCAGGAATGTGGAGATCACTAAACTGTGCAAACTGATATGGCTGCAAATTCATAGGATCCAGCCTCAAATGCGCCCTCACCATTGTCCAGCAATCCTTCCAAATTTATTTTCCTAGCTCCCATTTTCATAGCAGCTATTTAACAGCTATCTCTCTTCAAGATTCCTACTGTAACAACTGCTCTCCCCCACTCTCAGGAAAAGGAATATTCTCCTACTTCATCTTGAAAACTCCCTCAACAAGCCACATCAAACTTACCTACATTTGAACATTTCCTTGCCACTTGCCTTCTCATCACAAAGGAGCTTCTTTCTGAAGAGTAGTGTCCCTATTTGTGCTCTGGTATGCATCTCACTTGGCCTCCTCATGAACCTTCACCATTTCTAGTTCCTCTATCATCAGCCTCCCCTTCTCTCTGGCTATTTTTTTTAAGGTTTTATTTATTTATTTTTAGAGAGAGGAGAAGGGAGGAAGAAAGGGGGAGAAACATCAATGTGTGGTTGCCTCTCAACTGCCCCCTACTGGGGACCTGGCCTACAATCCAGGCATGTGCCCTGACTGGGAATTGAACCAGTGACCCTTTGGTTTGCAGACCAGCAGTCAATCCACTGAGCCACACCAGCTAGGGCTCTCTGGCTATTTTCCATAAGAATCTGAATATGCTCAACTCTTAACCACTAACTATATCTTCCCTTTATCAACAACCCTCTCTCTCTCTGCCCTGGACGAGCTTCATTAAAAAGGGTTCAACCTGATCTTCCCTTTACCCACTTCTTTAATTCCAAAACCTGCACAGGGCCCTGGCTGGTGTAGCTCAGTGGATTGAGCACGGGCCTGCAAACCGAAGGATCGCGGTTTGATTCCCAGTCAGGGCACATGCCTGGGTTGCCAGGCCAGTTCCCGGCAGGGAACATACAAGAGGCAACCGCACATTGATGTTTATCTCCCTCTCTCCTTCCCTTCCCCTCTAAAGATAAATAAATAAAAAATCTAAAAAAAAAGGAAAAAAAAAAGTACTCAAAACCTGCACAGGAAACAGTTCACAGTTCTTCCTAACACCTGGCCATTCTCTCCCTCTTTTGGCTTTGGAACCCAACACTTTCTGGTTCACTTACATCTCTGGCCATTCCGTATGCATCTTTATTCATTTAGTCAACAAATATTTACTAAGAGCCTACTAGTAGCTAACACTGTTTTGGTGGCTGAGCATAGAGAAGTAGATAAGACATGGTCCCTCTCCCTTAGACATTTACTATCCGTAGAAAGTATGAACAAATAAATGGGCAATTCCAATACACCGTGACAGTGCTATGACCAGGAGTACAGAGCATGAAGAACACTAGACTTTTCCTCAGTCCACTTTCTTAGAATTCCACACTGGATCCTCCTCTCTTTTCACCCTATACAACTTCTTGGATGACTGTTTCCCCTTCTATAATAAAATTTCCATCTGTATGCTGACAACTACCAAAATCTTTATCTTTTCATTTCTGTCTTATAAACTGCAGACCAGAATGTCCAACTACCTAACTGGACACCTCCACTTGAATGTCCCCCAGACATCTCAACTATGCAAATATTTATTTAAAAACAAAAAACAAAACAAAAACAAAAAACAAAAACCCAAGTTATCAACTGACATGATCTCCTCCAAATACTCGGCATCAAACTGCCCAAATCAGAAGCTTGGGCTCTTTGCCTTCTTCCTTACCCCAACATTCACAAATTTAATCTCTGTCCCAGAGTGATAATTCTAAAGTATAAATCTGATGATGTCACTAGCCTGCATATAAAACTTCAATGATTCACAAGTGCCCTCGGAATAAAGTACAATTTCTTTAGGGTAGTATGCCCAGCCCTTCATGAGGAGGTCCCCATTTACTTCTCCAGCCTCATCACTTGCAACCTTACCCTGCTCCCTACCTTCTACACTCTGCCTCAGACATACTGCATACAAATATACCTGCTGTTTTCCGAAGGTGCTGTCCTCTCTCTCATCTCTAGACTTGCTTTTACCTTTGCCTTCCCTGTGCCAGGCTAATAACTCCTGCTCTTCAGGTCCTAACTGAGAAGGCACCTCCACCCTTAACTCCTAAGGCTGGGCTGGGTGCCTCCTCTGTTGCCCCGATAACACTCCACGTTCCTTTATCCCCGCAAGGCACTGGAGAGCACTGCCACTGTCTGTCCCTGCCTCCAAACTGAGCTGAAGAGGAGAAGCGAATTGATCACCGCCCTGGCCCCAGCACCCAAACGCTACCTAGTTCAGAGTAAGCTGCTGGACAGATTTTTGCTACATGAAAAAGTTGAATCATTTTCCTCCCAACCCCAGGGACCCCATTTCCCAGTAGCAACTGCAGGTCCTGCTTAGAAACTGGGGAAGGGACAGTGGTGACCGCTAGCTTGGGGTCCTCAAGGACTCTCCCCAAAAAGGATGAGGAAGGAAAGAGGCAGTGGAAGATCTTGGTATTCTCAGCAGGAAAACAGACCCTTGCAACGTTCTCCATCATATTCTGCCTTCCCCTTCAGACTCAGCCTCCCCTCTAGGAATCCCACCCCCCAAAACTCTCCCCATCAGACTTTAGAATTCCCGACCCTCTCGGCCTCAGACTCTTCCCTCAGTCTCGACCTCCTTTCCATTCCTCTGAGCCTCCTACCTCAGGCCCGACCTCCTTTTCTCAGCTTCCTCCCTCAGCCTCGGTCTTTTTTCCTCTTGAGCCTCTTCCCTCAGTCTCGACCTCCTTCCTCCGCCCGACCTCATTCCTCTCAGCCTCCTCCCTCAGCCCCGACCTCCTTTCCCCTCCAGCCTCCTTTCTCAGCCTCTCCCCAACGCCTCAAGCCTCTCCCAGCCTCCCGCTCCCCGATTCGGCCCGGCCAGGCCCCGCCCCCGCTGCGAGGACAGTGCTCACCGTCGTAGTAGTAACAGACTTTCCTTCGAGTGCCCTGTGTCTGCGCCATCTTGCTCGCCTCCCGTCCCTCCCGTCCGTCGGTCGGTCGGTCCGTCAGGCCTCCCGCCCGCGGCTCCGCTCAGCGACCGACCCAGGGGGAGGGGCGGATCTCCAGCCAGCTCCGCCCGCCCCTGCCGGGCTCACCTATAGCCGCGCAGCCCGGGCACTGCTCCAGCCAATCAGCGTCCGCAGGGACGGGCCCGGAACTCGGCAGGGGGCAAGGGAAGCCCGGAGAGGCAGCCCCAGGGCCCCCTGGGCCTGTACCAAGGCCAGCAACAGGGGGGTGGGGGAGCTGTTTAGGGATCGTACCATTAGTCTCGGGGGAAGAAAGCTGATGCGTAAACTTCACAGTCCCATTTAGGGGATGGAAACGTGCTTGGAGATCAGAAGCCAACTTCGTAATTTTACAGAGAATCCACCGAGGTCTACGGGGGAGGAAAAGTGACTTGCACAAAGTCACTCCGCAAGTGATAGGGCTGAATCTGGATTAGAACTCAGATTTGGAGGAGGGAGAAATTACCTGACAAAGTTAATGAAAGTGCAGTCGTCCAAGTACTTTACCAAGGTTATCTCAGTTATTCCAATAATCCCTCACAACAGTTTTAGAGGAGGGCTTTCATCCCCATTTTACAAATAAACATAATGAAGTTGAGATCTTTGTGACTTAAATTTAGTTTTCAATTGTACGCATTTTTTGAATGCCTGGTATGCACCAGAGACACTGTAACAAAGGGGCAGAACTCAGTCTTTCTTACTCTAGAGGCTACGTCCCGTCCGGATGCAGTCACCCAAGAGGGCTAAGGAGTGCCTTTAGACCACAGATGACAAACACAAGGCCTGAGGGCTGAATGCAGCCCTCCACCTTATTTTATCTGCCCAGCACCTGGTTTCTACCTGTTGGCAGCGATGAGCTCTCGCTTAACTGTTAAGGAGTAGTTACATTTATACAGTCCTAAAATTACATTCGGCCCTTTGAAGGCAACCGCGAGGCTGAGGTGGCCCCCGGGGGAAATGAGTTTGACACGCCTCGCCTGCTTTAGACAGAAGGAAACTGCCCCCTTACACTGGTGCGGGGTTTCTCACGCTGTTGAAGCTATTGACATTTTAGACTGGATAATTCCTTATGTGGGGGGCCGTCCTGTGCACGGTAGGATGTTTAGCAGCATTCTTGGCCTCTACTCCCTCCCAGTTGTGACAACCAAAATTGTCTCCAGACATTGCATGTCTCAGGGCAGCGGGGGAAGGGACTGGAGGGAGTGTAAATTGCCCCCCACCCTATCCTTGAGAGCCACTGCACTAGATCAATCAACTGGTCATAAGCTGAAAGACTGAAAAACACTGAGATGGGCTATTAAAATTAAAATAACAGCAATATTAATATTTAGTGGGTACTTACTATGTACCAAATAAGTTACTCACTAGTGGTCCTACAGTGAATAAGATACATTTTTATGCCTCTTTACAGTTTAAAGGGTGCTTGGGCACCTGTATTCCTCACTTCGGAACTGCATGTCGGCCATTAATTATAAATAAGGGTAACAGATCTATTATAGAAACAGCAAGGACCAGGGAATAATTCTATTACCAGTTCTGTGCTGCTCCCTACCTAGGAATCTTTCTTGGCCTCCATTTCTCTCTTTATAAAATGGAGAGAATAGGAATACAAAGTTCACAGACTCCACAGCTGCATACAGTGTCCAAACAACGCCATGGGTATGGCAGCATTTTATAAAATGTGGAACAGAAATTACAAACTCAAATGCCAACAGAGGTCAGTTAGGTGATGTAAATGAGTGGGTTTATATAATATATATGATATATATACATATTATATGATATATCATGTTATTTGATAGAATATGTATGTGTATATATAATATATATTAATTTGATTCAAGTACTTTGCATATTTTAAAAATTGAATTCTTTTTCACTTTCTTAAAGAAATGCCTTTCCCCTATCCTTCTTCAAACATGCTGCCATCTTAAGATGTCTTTAATTTTCTCACTTTTTAATGGAAATGTGAGTGCAAAAAAATTTCATTTTTCTCTTTATTATAAGAACAACAGTGTGCATATGATAACAAATAGCTACTAACAGTTTCATTGTCTGGGAGCAATAGGGAGTGGAAGGGACTCTGGCAAAGGGACAACTCAGGCCTCACCTGAAGGGGTGGGCCACTACTCAGCTCCATGAAAACAGATAATCCCAAGGGAGCTAAATCTTCCTTTCCTTTTTTTTTTTTTAAAGAGAAGCAGAAATCTGGAGTTTCATGCAAAATGTCAGCTTTATAAATTGACTACTAACTCAGTCTATTATCAAGAGATCAATTAGAACCATCCTTTTAGAATCTAAGGCAAACCACGCCATGGCTCTGCACAAACCCCTGTAAAGTCTCCTCAAAATGGCTCCTGCAAAGGCCACATCCCTAAGGTAGTCAGTAGGTTTCCAAGGTGGCCAGGCAAGCTTCTGCCTCAGACTGTTCCCTGTGCCCAACTGGCTCCTCCCCTCCACAAGTGGCTCACTCACTCACTTCCTGCAAATCTTTGCTCAGTCACCTTCTCAGAGACCTTCCCAGACCAATTCTTTAAAAGTACCAAACTCCCCAAACATGACCTTTCTAAACGTCCTTATCCTGCTCCTTTTCCTCCTCATCACTCATCACCTTGTCACATACCATATCATTTACTTCTTCGTAAAGTTTATTTTCTGTCTTCCCTTACTAGAATGTATGCTCCACAAGGGCAGAGACTTTATTTACTATATAACCTATGAGCTTAGAACTGTGCCTGGCACAGTAGATGTTCAATAAATATTCATTAAATGAATGGATTAGCTCAAGATAAAAAACATCTTGAAGGTGAATCAAAACATATGAGACCAAATATAGCCCTCAAATCAATAGCTGTAAACATTGCTATTGCCTCTATATAACAGGAGGGGTAGGGTCCCAGGACACACCTACTCCCTAGGAAGTTCTGGGCACGGATTGCCCTGAATCCTTTGAGGCAGGGGTTTAAAGAGCCGTACAGGAAAGTGTAGGGACCTCCTCTTGGTCCCCAGCATCAGCAGGGCTGGAAAAAGTTCAGACATCCCCCTCATCCCATCTTTCACCCCAATTCATGGTTATCATCTTCTGAACCCCCACTCTCCCCTCCCAAGGAAGAAGAGATAGGAGTGGGGAGCAGAGAGATGTACAACCTTCATCAACAAACAAACATTTATTGAGCTCCTGATGTGTGCCAGGCACCAAAGAGGAGCGTAAAGAGGTATTAGATAAGGTTGCCCCCTCAAGGAGCTTCTTGATGAGCAGGGGGAAGGAAAAGTAGGTGGGCAGAGCTGGTGTCAATCACAGGCCTCTCTCCTTTCTTAGGTAGTTCCAGGAAGTGGGAGGGCCGAGAAAGGGATAGCTTGGACAGGTGTCCAAGACATATGCACAGGCTGCACATGTACAAGACACATGTGTAGAGCCCACACAAACGAAGACCCGGTGTATAAGACATGAGAAGTGTATGTGTCACATGTGGGCAGGATTCACGCACAGACTCCCTGTGTGCACAGGCCACATTAGTATGGCACAAGAACCGCTTCTCCCCAGCCAGGATGGCTAGATGAGGGCAGGGCTCCAGGCCCAGGCTAGGACTCTCAGGGCTGGGGCTGGTACTGGCCCTCCGTGGCCGTGAAGAAGTCCTCCAGCACGCTGCGCAGGTACTCAAAGGTAGGCCGGTCCTCTGGGTGCTCCTTCCAGCACTGCATCATGATATGGTACAGCTCCTCTGGACAGTTGTCAGGTCGTACCATGCGGTAGCCTCGCTCCAGGTTCTGAATCACCTCAGGATTGGTCATCCCTGGAGGTTGACGGGAGAAGGGGACATCAAGGCTCCAGGCTTTGGAAGCCCGCAGACGGGGGCAATGTTCAGGATATTTAACTATTTCAGTGTGAGCACCAACCCAAAAGGATCTCTGTCTTCATCCATGGTAAGGCCTTGCTATAGGTACCTGCCAGATGTCAGTTGTGCCACTTGGAGTGTCTGCTATGGCTTAGACACTCAGTAACACACACCTGTTGACTGCAAGACATTGGGTGAGTCACTTCACCTCTTTGAGCCTCAGTTTTCTCATTTGGAAAACAGAACAAACGAGAACAGAACAGTTGTTGTGAAGACTGAATGAGAGAGTGCCTAGAAAGCACCTAGTGCCTGAAGAAAAATGCATAAATAATACTTGTAATTATTATCATCATGTGGGGAAGGACATGATAGCCAGGGCCCAAGGGAGGATGGGAGCTCACAGCCAAGACAGTGGGAAGGGCTTTCTAGTTTTGGGACCAGGCACATCAGATGCTGCATTAGGAAGCCAGATGGACTCCGGGCCCCAGCAAAGCAGACCCTGCACGGGACAGAGGCCTACCAGGTCCCTCCATGACCCAGATGAAATAATTCTGGGGCCAGTTCCCTCCCTTTGTGCTGGTCCTGGCCCACCTGGCAGGCTCCTAGCATGTGGACCCTGAGGACCTGATCTGGAGAACTGCATGATCATGGCAGAAACAGCTGCCTGTTTTTAGATTCCCCATGTGGCCTCTTATTTCTCCTTCAGTCTTCTGAGGGGAGACTGTGATAGGAAGTTCCCAAAGATTACAGGGTCCTGGCAAAATAGAAGTTTCTCTCCTGCAAAGCTTGGGACTGGACCCTGCTCAAAAGACACCGTCTTCCCCAGGCTTTGCCCCTAGGAGGCCTCCAGCTACGGGTTCCTCACATTTCCAAATCAGCAAATTGGAGGACACAGGCCATGGAACAAAACACCAAGGCAAGAGCCAAGGCTGCAAACCCATAGGCTAAATCCAGCCTAAATATAGCCTACAGACCTACTTTGATTTGGCCTCTACAGCGTTTTTAAACTCTTTGAATCAATCACCAATGTTTGGAAATGGGCAAATTTTTCTAGAGCTGCCAGTTTTGGCTTCTCTTGAACAAACAAAATCTGGTTTTGGGGCCCCCATGGCTTAACGGCAGCCATCTGCTAGAGCAGATGCAGGGTCACCCAGGTCCCCAGTACTCCCTATTGTCTCCCTGACCCTGAAGCCACATGTCAGTTGCCATTTATCATCACGCTTTCAATACCTTTTCTCTTCGAACAGAGACATTCTCTATGGATTTGCCTCTATGGGCACCATGGAGGAGCAGTAAGGGTCCTCTCAGCAGGATGACCAGAGTGGGCTTCTAGCCCCAGCTCTGTCCCTGGACTCTGTGACAGGGCAAGTCCAGAGTAGGGAAGTCCTTTAGGTTCTCACCTGATTCTAATGTGCCTTTATTATTATTATTATTATTTTTTTTTTTTTAGAGAGGAGAAGGAAGGGAGAAAGAGTGAGAGGAACGTCAACGTGTGGTTGCCTCTAGGGCACCCCCAACTGGGAACCTGGCCCCGACCAGGGAATTGAACTGGAGACCCCTTGGCTCACAGGCCAGCACTCAAGCTACTGAGCCACACCAGCCAGGGCCTAATGTGCCTTTGGTGTCCTAGGAGCAAAGTTCTGTGCACACTGCTCTCAGGATGTGGTAAGCTTCTACAAATCCGGCCACTGTGCTCCATGACCTCTGTGCCCCGTCTTTGTGTTCCATTTCCTTTCTCCAGTTTCCTAGCAAGTTCTTTTAAAAAAATTCCATCCCTGTCTTGGCTAAATGCAAGGGTAAAGGACTTTGTTCAGGAGATAAAGGGAGGGGTGGGAGAGGGTGGAAATTCTTTGTTTACACGTCTCTCTCACTCTTTAGTCAGAAAGCTTCAGAGGGAAAGGAAGTCAGTGTTTAGTGGACACCTATTATGAGTCAAGTTCTTTCACAAATATTTTCATTTTTTGTAGCAAGAAACAGGTGAAGTCACTTGCCCTAAGTGATGATGAATAACAAAACCTAACACTCTTGAGTGCTTAATAAGGGCCAGGTAATGTTCTAACCTTACATTTTATAGAGTTAGTATCATGGCAGACCTGGTAATAGAAGGAGGCCTTGTCTCCCAGGCCAGTTCCTCCCCTGCCATACGAGGCTGCCAGTGTTAGAACTGAAGAGAAGAGCTGGGATTATTGACAGGAGAGACAGAGATCCAGAGACAGAGATGGAAGCCAGCATGGTTGACATGGTACCTCACTGGGGATACTGGAGTCACATCTCGGAGAATATGGAGGAGAAGCAGCTAGAAAGTTTTCAGATTCTGAGCCCGAGAAGTGGGTGGAAAGACATGGATTTTGTTGTCCTTTTCCATCATCCTATCTTTGGCCCTGACCTGGGTAAGGGATGCGGCCATGGGTGACAATCTCCGTCAGCAGGATCCCGAAAGACCACACATCCGACTTGATGGTGAAGGTCCCATAGTTAATGGCTTCTGGTGCTGTCCACTTAATTGGAAACTTGGCCCCTGGGGAGAGGCAGAGTAAAGTTACCTAGGTCTGCTTGGCCAGACCCTGTGGGCCCCAGACTTCCCTTATGTCCCACACCTACCCTCCCTGGCTGTGTATTCGTTGTCCTCGATGAGCCGTGCTAGGCCAAAATCTGCGATCTTGCAGTTCAGGGTGTCAGACACCAGGATGTTGGCGGCCCTCAGGTCACGGTGGATATAATTGCGCTCTTCAATGAATGCCATGCCCTCTGCAATCTGTAGGCCAGGTATAGGTCAGCAGTCGTGGGCCAGACATCCTTACCCCACTGACGTGTGCCCATGCTTGCCCTCCCAAGTCTCCTTACTTGGGCTGCCATATCCAAGAGTTTGTTGATGGTCAGTTTGATGCCTGCAGGGGTCTTCAGAAAATCCACCAGGCTCCCTGTGGGCAGAAGCAAGAGCTGCTGACCCAAATTGCCCCAGTGGGGAACCTCCAGACCCTTCTCCCCTAACGGGGGATGAGGGATGGGTTGCAGAGGCAGCTTCTGACATGTAGAAAGGGAGAGTAAGGGCTGAAAACGGAGGTGTATGTGTTCAGAGTGAGGACGCCTGGGAAGGTCCTTTCCCGGGGACTAGGATGGGGCATGCTTGCAGGGATCTGTAAGCTTTTTGTCACCGATAAGGTAGAGCCCAAACTCCTCAGTCAAGCATCCAAAGCCCTGCAGGGTCCACTTTGTAGTTTCTTCTTTCCCCGCCACCCCCACTTCTGTTACTCTTACTCCACTCACCCTCGACAATTTTGACATTTTTCACATGGACCATTGGGCTGTCATTCCAAAATCTTTTTATTCCATCTCTGTCTGATAAAAATTCTACTTTTCCTTTCATGGCCCAGCTAGACTATGCCTCTAGGAAGCCTTTCTAGATCCTACCAGACATAATAAATTACATCATCATACATTCCCTGTGGCATGCTGGAACTTTCCTGTGGCACAAACTCTGGTTTTCCTACTGTGCATAACTAAAAAGAGATTTCTCTGATAGCAGGCAGCTTGTTTTGTCCATCTGTGCTCCCAGTGCTCAGCCCAAAGTCGGCAGCAATAACTGTGTGCTGAATGCATCAAAAAGGGTATGGGAAGAGATGCCTGGGGGCCGGAGGGGCTGGGAGTTACTGGATTGGAGCTAGTGATGCTGTCCCTTCTCAAGAGTTTAAAACTCTGTATGAAGATGACAACAACCTAAGTGTCCCCACCATGAGTGCTGAATTAGTCACCAAAGATAAAGGCCTCACACAGACACAGCAAATACGTCACATACACTGCCATTCCTCCCTTATGTCCATGGCAGATGGATCGATTACTAATCAATCCTAGCACTCACTTTCAATGAGCCTCAGAATTCCTCTCAACACAGAATTCTAAGCAACTACCAAAGTTGGTTCACATGATAAAACCTATTTGCTATTTCCAGAATTCATCAGCCAATGAACAGCTTTTTTCCTTTCCTGAAAGAGGGAGAGATCTTGTATTTCCAAAAAATCAGAGCAAGGTAACACCCTCACTTAGCCGTTAATATGCGACAGGTACTGTTCTAACTGCTCTGTATGCATTAATTCTTTCACCTCCATAAAGACCTATGAGAAAATTACTACTGCATTATAAGCACCCTTTTACAGATGAGGAAACCATGGCAAAGAGAAGTGAAGTTATTAGCTCAAGGCCACAGAATTGTGAAGCCAGAATTCTAACCCAAGCAGTCTAACTCTAGAGACCTTAATAACTTCTCTGTATTATTTCTGGGTGAACCATTTAGACTTCTGCTCTTATACTTAGGGAAACTGAGCACCAGATGCAGGTCAGGGACTTGGCCTGTGTCATACAGCAAATCAGTGGCAAAACTTGGCCTGAAAATTCCTATTTACCTTCTTTGCAGCTCTTACTCTGTCCAATCGCAGACCAAGAGAGGGGAAGGGGCTCACCCAGAACTGAAAGAGGGCTCTGGCCTCCCAAGGCTCAGGGGCAGAAGGGGAAAAAATGGGATTAGGAAACCCCTCATTTTCTGCCCTGGCTGGTGTAGCTCAGTGGATTGAGCGCGGGCCTGCGAACCAGAAGATCGCGGTTCGATTCCCAGTCAGGGCACATGCCTGGGTTGCAGGCCAGTTCCCAGCAGGGGACACACGAGAGGCAACCGTACATTGATATTTCTCTCCCTCTTCCTCTCTCCTACCCTTCCCCTCTAAAGATAAATAAATTAAAAAAAAAAAAATAAGGGACTGCAGGTCATGGAAGATTGGGGCTGAATCCTCTTTCAGAGCCTGCCACCTTAGGCTGGACTCTCAGACACTCAGAGGACACTCTCTTCTCCTCCCTTGAAGGCGAATATTTGGCGGCCCAGGAAAGCTCTAGCAACTTTCAGTGCTGAGCCAGAAAATGCAGATCTCTCTCCATCGTCTAGATAAGGAGCAGAGGGGGCCGGCAGCGCCCCCCAGCGGCCGCGCACGGCGGTGCGCCCACCATTCTCCATGTATTCCGTGATGATGTAGATGGGCTCCTGGGTGACCACAGCGTAGAGCCGGACCAGCCGTTGATGTTGCAACTGCTTCATAAGGTTGGCCTCGGCCAGGAAGGCGTCGGGAGACATGCTGCCCTGCTTCAGGCTCTTCACTGCCACTTTTGTGTGTCCGTTGTAGTACCCTGGGGTGCGGAGGAGTTGGAGGAAGTCACTCCGAGCCCAGCACTCAGACTGTGGCCTGACTCAGGACCTCAGCGGACGCCTCCCCTCCCCCTTTCCCGCAGCCCTGAAGGGCCATACTCACCCATCCACACCTCCCCGAACTGGCCAGCCCCCAGCCGCTCCACCAGCTTCAGCGTCTCCCTGGGAACCTCCCACTCGTCCTCCCACCATGGCTTCTGAGGCTTCCGAGTCTGGCAGGGGCGGCTCAACCGCGAGCACAGCCCATCAGAATTATCTGCAAGGACAAGGGAGGGATTAGGGAGGTGATTCGAGTACCCTCCCCCAGTCTCGTCTAGGGGAAATGGACTGGCGGAGGTGGGGCGGGGGGAGTGCTGTCACCCGCACCTCACCCACTGCCGGGCATGAAAGGAGCATACTTAGCGATGGGTAGAGGGTATCCCCTAGAGGGCCTTGGGGGAGGCAGGCTGATAGGGCACAGGCGAAGGAGCCTCAGGCCCACGTTTGAGGGGTACTGCTGCGCTCACTGGTGTAATGGCGGACCAGCTCCTGCAGGTCGGGGAAAGTGATGCGGGGGGAGATGTAGAAGCCTCCTTTGTCCAAGTTACGGATCTTGTAATGTTTCACCACCTCTCCCTGGTTCTGGTCGAAGTCCCGGACGGACAGGGAAAACGATCCTGAATAAAAGAATGGGTAAACGAAAGCAAAAGAGGGGTAGGGGTGTGTCCCCCTGTGAGCGGTGCCTCGGTCACCGCACCCCTCCGCACGGGCTCGCCAGGCCCGCACCTGGACTCCCGGGAGCCAGCCCGCGGCCGGCCGGGCCCGCCCACCGCCGCCCGGCCCAGCCGCTCACCAGCGGTGGTCTCGCTCTCCCGGATCAGGAAGGAGCCGTGCGTGTTCCCGGGAGCCAGGAGCTGCCGTTCCGCATCCTTGCGGCTCAGGTTCTTGAAGAACCAGCTGCGCAAAGCAGAAGGGAAAGCCGTCATCTGTTGGAGGGTTCCTCCTCCATCAGCCTTAAGCATTCACCATCACCCCTAGCACCCCTCCTTTGCTGCGGGATCCCTAGATCTGCTTCCTCCGACCCATCCCACGTCGAGTTCCCACTCACGGTTCCGGCTCCAGGCTGTTCGCTTTGGCCACGAAGTTGAAGGGGATGAAACCTTCCTGGCCGGTGGTCAGGGACTGCGCCTTCCACCACTCGCCGTTCCTGAGCAAGAGCAGGTGGTCAGCGTGGCCTGCTCAGCCTCGGACTCGGCTGCAACTCCCCGCCCTGAGAGTCCCACTTATTACATGCCCCCCACCCTCCAGCTCAGCACTTTCGAGCCTCCCATTTTGTCTCAAGGGCGCAAACTAGCCAGGACCTGCAGGAGGGCTGCGGACCTGGGGATCCCCGCTCCCTCACTACTACAGGGCAAGGATGGATGGCAGAGAGGAGGCACTCACCGTTCCAGGATACGGAGCTGTTCACCCTTCTCGAAGCCCAGGTCTCCATCGTGAGAGGGCTCATAGCTGTGCAGGGCGACAACCAAGTTATCTGCAAAGACAAGAAGACGTCAGGGAGAACCAGCCTGAAGTAGGCTGGGGGAATGGAGTTCAGGAGTTAGAGGGCAGAGCGCAAGACTGGGGGCAAGAGAGGCAGGACGGAGTAGAGAGTTGGTGAAGAGGAGATGGAGGCCGGCTGACAGCCAGGCAGCCGTGGATCCTTATCTTCTGGGCCCTGCTGACTGAGGTCACCTTGCAGTGGAGACGCTGGGGGGTTGGAGCTGGAGTCCGCGTACTTCATCAGTGGGTCCCGCACCTCAGAGCCATTCCGCATGGGCAGCTATGGAGTGGGGAAGGAGAACTGAGATTAGAGAGCAGGAGGCTGGGTCAGACCCTGGTTCCCCTCCCCACAGCCCTGCTCTCCTTCATTTCTTCACCCTAGCTGGGTCTTATCCCTGAATTTGCCAACTACTTGCTGTGTGATCTTAGGAGAGTCCCTTTCCCTCTCTGGGCCTCTTTTCCTTTCTGTGTTGCGGGGGAGAGGGCCGCTCTTTTATTTCAATGACCTATAGTGATGGTCCATTTTGTTCTGAGTTATGCACTCCACCCAGCTCCGCACCAAGACACCCCCCACCCCCACCCCGTCTTGCCTCTTACCATGGCCTTGCCATCCAGTGGGACTATAGGGTAATGGCAATTCTCACATACATCGATGTTTTCCATCCAGTCATCTTCAGGGTTTGAGCTGCAGCTACAGCCCATGATCCCTGGGGGAATGGAGAGGGGATTTAAGCCCACCCCCAAGATCTACTTGCCCAACATCAGAAATGGGAAGTTCTGGAGGTTCTCAGACCTTCCCTAGACCTGGGAACTTCCAGAAGTACCTGAGACTGCCAGCTCTCCTCCCCAGAACCCCATTCACCAGCCATAGAAAAGCTGAAATGGGGCCCAAGCTACCTACTGACGCTTCCTCTAAGCCCCCATGCCACAAGTCGAGTCAAACCAGGCCCCGCCTTCCCACCTGGGATGGGCAAACCGCCACAGGCACCTTTGTTAGTCTAGCTGCCCGCTTCCTGCCTCTCCCCCAGCCTCTCTCTCTGCCCATCCCCCATGTTGGGGGACTACCTGCTAGAGATCACACACTTCCCCCAAGCCCGGAGTGAGGGGTGGGGTAGGGTGAGGTGGGGGGACCTAAGTTTTCATCTTCCCTTACCTGAGAGGTGTGTGCGCCCCACCTCCTAATACAATTCCCTTCTCCAGCCCAGGAAGCTGAATAAAAAAGACTTCTGCTCCCAAGAGTCAGCCATCAGGCCTCTGCCCCCTCACCCCTCCCACACACAAAGTTTCCTTCAGGGGGTTCCTTCTGCTTCTCCCCAGAAGAAAATCCTTCAGCCGCCCTATTGGTAGTAACCTTTTTATTTGTTTGCTTGCTTTGGCAGTGGAAACTTTTTGTCAGATGAAATCAAGCAGAACCCCATAGATAAAGCAGGCAAAAATGGAGCTGTTCTGCTTGAAGTGGGGCCTCTCTCTGAAGCCTCTAGAAGTCCCCAAGACACCTCCTTCCCTGGGGTGCCCCTCAAAACTGCTTGGAAACCACTAGTCCTCAGATGAAGATTCAATTCACCACGCATTCAAGATGCTTTCACAGCAAGATCAACTCCATCTCCTTAGTCTATTCTGCTACAAATACACACACAAACACCCCCACCCACGCACTCACATGGCCTGTATTTTGAGCTACTCATGTCTCTCCCAAGCACCCCACACCATTTTCTTACTTCATGCCTTTGCACATGTGATTCCCCTGCCTCGGAACGCTCTCTTTTTGTCCATTCATTGACCTCAACCTTCAAGGCTCAGCTCATATATCACTTACTCTGTGAAGCCTTCCCAACGCTCTTGGCTCCTACAATTTTACTCAGAGCACAGTCACCAACTTAGGCACGGAGTGCCATAACTAGACTGATTTAGTGTCAGTCCCCCAGCCCTTCCATCCCCTTCGTGAGGTGGGGGAATTCCTCAAGGACAAAACCTGTGCTTTATTTGCCTGAATGCCCCAGCACCCAGAACTAGTTGTAATTAACAAGCGCTGACTGGTAATGTGGAGGGTTAACGCACAGATTCTCTCCTAGACAAAAAAAAGCAAAAGAGTTCATCACCACCAAACCAGTAACACAAGAAATGTTAAAGGGACTTGTTTAAGAAGAAGAACAAAAAGATAAAAATATGAATAATAAAATGACAATAACTACATACCTATCAATAAGTATTTTTTTAAGAGATGGAGAGAAACCTCAACGTGTGGTTGCTTCTCACATGACCCCTACTGGGTACCTGGCCTGCAACCCAGGCATGTGCCCTAGACTGGGAATTGAACCAGCGATCTTTTGGTTCACAGGCCGGCACTCAATCCACTGAGCCACACCAGCCAGAGCCAGTAAGTATTTTAAATGTAAATACATGGTCTCATCAAAAGACATAGGGTAGCTGAATAGATAAGAAAACAAGACTCATACATATGCTGCCAACAAGAGACCCACTTCAGGTGGAAAGACACACGCAGATTGAAAGTAAAGGGATGGAAAAAGATATTTCATGCAAATGGAAATGAAAAAAAGCTGAGGTAGCAATACTTATATCTGATGAAATAGACTTTGAAACAAAATCTGTAACAAGAGACAAAGAAGGACATTTCATATATAATAGCCACAATCTGGAAGCAACCTAAGTGTCCATCGATAGACGATTGCATGAAGAAGATGTGATTTGTGAGTATATACAGCAGAATATTACTCCGCCAAAAACAAGAATGAAATCTTACCACTAGTAATGACATGGATGGACTTAGAGGGGACTATGATAAGTGAAATGAGTCAGAGAGAGAAAAACAAATACCATATGATTTCACTTATATGTGGAATCCAAAGAACAGAATAAATAAAACATAAATAGACGCATAGGTACAGAGAACTGGTGGTCGCCAGATGGAAGCGGAGGTCGAGGGGCTGGGTGAAAAAGGTGAAGTGATTAAGAAGTTCAGATTTGCAGCTTCCCTGGCTGGTGTGGCTTAGTGGATTGAGTGCTGGCCTGTGAACCAAAGGATCACCAGTTCGATTCCCAGTCGGGGCCCATGTCTGGGTTGTGGTCCAGGTCTCCAGTAGGGAGTGCATGAGAGGCAACCACACATGGATGTTTCCCTCTTTTTCTCCTTCCCTTCCCCTCTCTCTCAATATAAATAAATAAAATCTTTTTTAAAAAGTTCAGATTCACAGTTATAAAATAGTTACTGTGTTATAATGTACGACACAGGGAATACAGTCAATGATATTGTAACAACTATGTTTGATGCTGGATGGGTACTAGACCTGGTAGGGTGATCACTTTGTAAGTTATATAAATGTCTAACCACTATGTTGTACACCTAAAACTAGTATACTGTTGAATGTCAACCATGATCGAAAATTAAAAAAAATTTAACTCCATACAGGCCTTTATTTTTTAAAGGTTTTTTCACTGTATTTTTTTTCCATTACCATTTATCCCCCTTATAATCCCCTCCCCTCAGCAACCACCACACTGTCGTCCATGCCCATGAGTCCTTTTTCCTTTTCGAAAAACATTTTTTAAATGCAGGTTCTCCAATATGCAAAGGTCTTAGCAACCACAAGTCTAATCTGATTTTAGGTGAACAAACCAAGGCCCAGAGGGGCCTGCTTAAATTCACACAACTTTTCTGGGTAGAACAAAGCTAGAGTTGTTAATCCGTGCCTGGCCCAGGTGAAAGTGGAAGCAGTGGAGATTTGAGCTAGCAAAATGTAAGCACATATGCCAATTATAGCTCGATTTAAAAATAAATAAATAAATAAATAAATAAATAAAAAGACTCAAGGGCAGGCCATAGAGTCAGAGATACCTACTAAGTTCAAATCCTAGTTCTGACACTTACTGTGTGACTTTGCTGAAATCATTCTTCCTAAACCTCCCTTCACCTTTTCTGTTAAATATGGATCATCATCACCCCATAAACTTACATAAATGTTAGCTTAGTTTAGAGCTTAGGAAAACTTCCACCAGTGCCCATTCTGCCCTACTAACCCCTGCTTTGGAGGGTGGGAGAACAGTACTGGTAAATAATCCTCTTTGCTTTAAGCTCCTCTTTCTTTTCTTCCTTTCTTTTTTTCTTTATTTTCTCTTTTTAATTTTTTTTAGATTTTATTTATTTATTTTTAGAGAGAAGGGAAGTGGGGGAAGAAAGAAAAGGATAGAAACATCAATGTGTGGTTGCCTCTTGCCCACACCCCCAACTGGGGACCTAGCCTGCAACCCAGGCATGTGCCCCAACTGGGAATCGAACCGGTGACCTTTTGGTTTGCAGGCCAGCTCTCAATCCACTGAGCCACACCAGCCAGGGCTGTTTTCTCCTTTTTAATTTATCGATTATACAGAGAGAGAGAGAGGAAGGGAGAGAGAAAGAAACATCAATTTGTTGTTCCACATATTTATGCATTCATTGGTTGATCCTTGTATGTGCCCTGACGGGAGATCGAACCAACAACTTTGGTGTATGGGGACAATGCTCTAAGCAACTGAGCTACCCAGCCAAGGCCAAACTCCTACTTCTTACACTGAGATATGCATAACCTCTCATGGGTATGAGTCACCCTTGTGCATCCTCCCAGAGCATCTTTCTTGACCTTCTTCATGTAGTTAAACCTAGATCTATAAGAGGAAAATGCAAAATATACACGGAATTTCAAGCCAAATCAAGGAAAAGGGGACACATTAACTATTTCCTCTCCTGTTTAGGAGTCCTGGAGAGTGGTGGGGTAGACGTTAGAGAAATCCTGTTCAGTCACAGTTCACTCATCTGTGGCTGCAAATGGCTTTTTGACTGCTACTTTTATTACGGCCAGGAACTGGTTAGTAGCAAAAGCCTCCAGAAAAGGACTGATGACAACCTAGAGTCAGCCTAAGATGAGCTGAGGCATCTGGTAAGGTCATGAACATCCTGTTGTCTGTGATGCTCCAACAGGCCTCGGAAAACCACAGGTTGGTTATATTGCAGTGAGAATGCCAGTACCAGGTGGAGTGTGGATTGAGATCAGCGAGGTCCCTTCCGAGCCTGACATTCTTAGAGGCTTCTGAAAAGCGTAAGAGAAAGGCCTGGCTGGTATGGCTCAGTTGACTGGGTGTCATCCAGTGGAGCAAGAGGTCTTGGGTCAATTCCTGGTTGGGTCACATGCCTGGGTTGGCTCGGTCCCCGAGAGGCGCCCTGACAGAGGCAGTCTGATGTTTCTCTCCCTCTTTCTCCCTCCCCTCCCCCTCTAAAAATAAATAAATAAAATCTTTAAAAAAGGCTTGGAGGAGAGGCCGTTAGAAGGGCAGAAGGAATCTAGGCTGGAGATCGTAGGGCTGGTACCTGGTCCAGGCTGGGGTCACCTGGGGAGGGGAAAGAAGCCACAAGGCCTTGGGTTAGGATCCAGGGGGCCATGCAGGCAGGACCTGCTCCTAGACTGAATCTGGGCCTGCCAGAGGGGACCTGACCTCCCTAAAGACTGGGACCCCGAGTGTGGAAAAGTCAAGCTGTGTTGAATTAAGCCGAAAGGAACTCTCACTGTGCCAGCCTCTGACCCCTGGTGTTTCTTCTGTGCCTTGTTTTACGCTCCTCAGGTCCTCCTGCTGCAGGTAGCAGACCCTGCTCTCCACAAAGGGTGAGCGTTGGAGCGTGGGGCCTGGCGGCAATCAGGAGACCCTAGGACCTGTCGATGGCAGCCGTGAGGTGCAGAAGCCACGGCAGTGACATGCTCCCAGGAAGTCCCAGGATAATGCTGTAGGCCGGTAGGTTATTTCAATATTTTAATAATCTGAAGGGAAATTGTATTATTATTTGTTTCTTAGTTTGATAAATTGTAATTATTGTTTCTTTAGTGCCAACTTAGTTAAGTCTCTGATTAAAATGTGAACTAGTAACCAAGAAAATGGGTACCCAAATGACGTCGTTTAATGGCAAAAGCTTCAAAATCATGAGCTCCACAGGTGTGGGAGGGGCGGGGAGGGGTAAGTACGACAGGGGGAGGGCAAAGGAGTCCTTGGGAGGGGACGGTTCAGATGCTCTAATGCAACGCACCAGCTTCATTTTAGAGATGGAAAAGCTAGGGGATCAGTGAAGTTAAGTAGTTTTCCCAATAGCACATGAGGACTCTTGGCAGAGGCGCAACTCAAATCAGGCCCCTACCTCCTCCATCAAGATACTCTCCTCTACCCTTGATCCCCTGGGAAGTCTAAAGAGGGTGGGGGACCCTGAGAGGTCATGGAAGAAATGGGCAGGGAGGCAGGTCTGACAGGGTGGGGTCCACTCTTCATCAAAAGTGTAATTGTCACGCTGTTAACAAAGTCCTTTCTCTTCAAGATTCTCCCTCTACCTAGAATGCCTGTTTCTGAGCGTATATTTCTCTGACTGGTAAGTGCAAGTCCATGCATATGGAGGCCTGTGACTCAGTGAGAATTGCACTGATATGTGCAGAGCCATGCGTGTGTATGAATCGTGGGTGCAGACGGATGTATTCAAAATGGGGGTATATGTAGTTTGTGCCTGTCCCTGTGTAATTGTGAGACCTTATATGCATATGTCTTTTTATATAAAATATGATTCCCATTCTTCTGGTCTTTGTTTGACAGACATTGCTGAGTAGCCAAAATGGTATAACCAGGTTAATAAATGAGGTCAGTAAAAAGAAAATCAAAATTAAAGCTTAATATAAATTTTTCATTGTCTGGAAAAAAAAATCCAAGGAATCCCCAGGGCTCTCAGAACCAGCAATGAGGGCAGATTCTGGGGTGAATAAAACAGGACATTCTCTTCTCCCAACGCAGGAATTCAAGGTCAATAGCAGGAATTTGTAGATTCTAGACCTCCTCTGCCTAGGGTCTGAAATGTTCTCGGTCATACTCAAGGCCACCCGTGGTCCACAGGGCATTTTGTGCCAATCAGAAGGGCCACCCCTCCCTGGGGCTAAAAAATTTGGAGAGCAGAGCGAGGGTTTGATTTCATTCCCCAGACCCTCTTGCCCCTCAGTGAAATGCCTAGCACACGCAGTGGCCTTGCTACGCAGAATTGATCAAAAATCCCAGGCAGTGGGAAGTCCTGGACTAGATTTTCTCATCCCAGGCTTGTTTAGGACTCTTATCGGGATGAGTTCCGATTCTTGCTAACTTATACTTTTATGAACTCCATAAACATTACCGTACACATTATCTGGCCTGGCTGGCCCAAGAATGTGTTTGGGGCCAAAAAAAGGCAACACGTTTCCTCCCCTCAACTGTAACCCTAATCATTTATTGAGCATTCTGTCCAAAATGTGTGCCAGCTTCTTGCCTGGGTTTCTCAGGCTAATCCTTTAGGTCAAGAGCAGGCAGGCTCTTCCACGGCAGACCACTGCTGTACTCTGGGCCACCTTGTGGCAAAATCAGTCAGGAATAACTTAAAACACTCTCTTGCCCTTTTTATTCGGCCAAGATTTGGTTATTGGCAAAGGCACAAATGCTCAATGAAGAGTTTTAGCTACGGGTGCCCACCCAGAACCCTCGTCACAGTATTCAGGAATCAGGGTTGGCAGGCATGGGACGTAATTTCTACTGGCGAACAGGGATGTGTGCCGAGCTGCCTCGTTTTTTCATGTGTTCCTTTTTAATATAATGCCACTTTTCAATGAACTCTGTGAGTTCAGAGTTCCCAAAAATAGAGAACAAAAAGATAAGTCTTTTCTTACATGCAAACAAGTTGGATTTATTCTCACAAACGAGGAGTGGCTTGAACATGGAACTGATTCTGCTCATTCGTTGTTGCCATAAGCAAGGGCTATAAAGCAATTACTCTAAAGCTGGCATATTTGGCAGAGGCCCTCCATCTAGTTATTTACATGTACTTAGGAATCCCGTATGGTGGGCCCCCTCCCTCTCGCACCTCTGTGTGCATTTGGTGTTACGGGGATTTTATCAGGATGAAGCCTTACTTACAGCTTGACAATCCATGCTGATTTATTAAACCTTCTGAGAGTCTGCAGGTCATGGACGCTCAGCTCACCATAGCCATGTCATAGTGACCCAAGTTCAGTCCAAGGCCTCCTAGTCACTCACTGGCAGAGGGCCTTGGGGCAGGTTACTAAATCTTTCCCAGCTTCCCTCAGTGACTTCTACAAAATGAAAATAAAAATGGGACCTGCGTCTAGGGCCACTGTGAACATTACATACGCTATACAGAGGATCCCACATAATAAAGTGCTCAACATGGTGCTCAGATTATAGTAAGGACTAAATGAGAATAATCATTATTTGAAGATAGCATGAACATTTCATTACACCAGCATTAAACATTTTCCAGACTGAAATGATGAATCCTTTTCTTTTCTTTCTTTCTTTTTTTTTTTTTTTTTTTGTTGATATTTTGGCACTTTCACAGACCACCTTTTTGCCTTTAATATATTTACTTAAAATGAAACTTTACTACAGTAAATGGAAAACTAGTATCACCAGCCATAAATAGAAATCAGTATATAGTATATGTTAAAGGAAATACATGACATAATACACAAATTTGCACTTGTAAATGTCTGTTCATACCCCCGACAATCACTCACCCACAGCAACGGTGCACAGATGTACTTTCGGGGCTGCTGCGCTGTGAGGAAACCTGGAGCTTAGGCCCATGTCAGTGAGTTGGGGGAGGCACAATTTTCTCAATTAGCTAGCCTACTGACCAAATTTAATGTGTGTTCCTTATGTGCCAAGCTCTGATCTTGTGCTGGGGATGCAGAGGTAGCAAACAGACAAGTTTCCATCCACCTGGTCCTGTCCTCTGTGGCTGAGATGGGCGCCCCTCTGGTGGGTCATTTACTCCATTTTCACAGGAAGCCAAAAGGCCTCTGTTCAGCTCACTGATCGGCAATGCCTGTGACTTCCAACATCACTGACAATACAAACCAGCGACACTTGCCAGGAAATAGCAACTCAGTCACCACAGTTACTCACTCACTGAATTAACAACAGTTAGCTAAAACTTAAAAAGGTGGGGTGGATTTCCATGTATTGACATGGAAAGACATTCTAGATATAACATGGTAAAAAGTTAGAGAACAGAATACAGAGTATAAACCTATTTGCGTTTAAATATGTATATATAGGAGATTTTTTAAAGCCGGTTTCCATGCTAAGCCTTTATTTGCATGATTTCATGTAATTCTCATAATAATCCTATGAAGTAAGTGCTATTATTATCCCCATTTTACAAATGCAAAAACTGAGGCCCATACAGAGTAAATCGATTCGTCTGAGGTCTCATAACAAACAAATCAGTGGTGGGCGGCCATTGAACCTGGGTCTACCTGCCTTCAGAGACTAGGCTCTTAACCGCAAGGCTTCTCAGTAGTCATACATAGGAAATTCTGGAAGGATGCACACCCAATTGCCCCCAGTGAGCATCTCCCAGGAGTGAGATCGGAGGGAGCTACATTTCCTCTATTTCTTTATATGACAAGCCCTGGCTGGCATGGCTCAGACTGAGCACTGGCCTGCAAACTGAAAGGCTGCCAGTTCAATTCCCAGTTGGGGCACATGCCTGGGTTGTGGGCCAGGTCCCCAGGTAGGGGCATGTGAGAGGCAACCATTTGATGTACCTCTCGCACATCAATGTTTTTCTTCTTCTCTTTCTCCTTCCTTTCCCCTCTCTCTAAAAATAAGTAAATAAAATCTTTATGTGCCTCTATACTGTTTGAATTTTTAAAATTCAGACCCTGTGCTAATTCTTGTGCTTGAAAGACAGAAATCAACAAGAGCACCCTCAGTGCAAACACTCTGCTAAGAGACACAATCATTTGAGGAGGATCAACTCTATGGCCCACTGTTCCATTCCTTTCCTTGGTTGAAAAGGCATAGGCATGGAAGATGTGGTACTGGGAGAGAAAAAGGTTCTGCGATTGAGGAAGTTTAGGAAGCTCTGGGTCAGACAAAATCAACCTGGCTCTTTCTCTGGAGGGCCGTGCAGAGCTTTAACAAGTTCATGTTCACCGTGAGCTAATACAGGTCGGTTTGCAGCTGAGGCCATGTTGATATGACCCCAGAACCCTTGATTTTCCAGGTGCCTCACGGAACTAGCATTCTTTAGGACAAGCACTAGAGATGCAACTCTGGGTATTTTAAAGCCAACGCTGAAGTTTATTGTTAGAGCAGGGCCATATCCCTGGATGGTATCTTTTTTTTTTAAACTCTTTTTTAAAAATATTTTATTTATTTTTCTTTTTTTAAAATTTATTTATCTTTAGAGGAGAAGGGTAGGAAAGAGAGAGAGGGAGAGAAATATCAATGTATGGTTGCCTCTCGTGTGTCCCCTGCTGGGAACTGGCCTGCAACCCAGGCATGTGCCCCGACTAGGAATCGAACCGTGATTCTTTGGTTTGCAGGCCCACACTCAATCCACTGAGCTACACCAGCCAGGGCCCTGGATGGTATCTTGAGCTGGCCTGTCCCCATGCTGCCCACACACCAGCTTCTCTCAGCATTGTTTTCACCGAATTAAGCTTGGCCTTGAAGCTGTCAGCTTGCGGGGGTGTGTTTGGATTTGTAGGGTCCAATGTGCGTTGTATGTGTAGCCCCTGCCTCTACACATACATTTTCCAATGACGATGTGTATGGTGTTTGGGATGGGGAGGGCGTGTGAGTGTGTGTGATTGTGTGGAGGACCCTCCTCTAAAGTAGACCTGTAGCCTAATCGACAATTCTCACACCCACTATACACAGGAAACAAGCTCATTTGCAAAGCCACACCACAAGTGTGAGGGAATGGGTGGTTTGCTGGCCTGCCAAGTGCTGAGCAGGAGTAATTCTGGGTGTGGACCGCCCTCCCTTTGGCGCACACTTGCAGGAGGAGAGAGTACCAAACCTCTGTTTAGAACCTACTGTGTGTCAGGTATTACCCACAGCACATCATAGTCAGTATCTTCCTCTTCGATTAGCTACAAGCGCTCTGTACGGGAGTGATTCATTATTGCTTCTTTGCAGATAAGTAAATTGGAGTTCGGAGAGGTGAAAACACTCTTTCAAGAAAATGGCAGAACCAGAATTGTACCTGGGACTACCTGCATCTGAGATGCATGTTTTCTGCATTTGGCTTTGATCTGAGGTCTCTACCCTCAAGGTACCCAAGGAACAGAACCCAGAGACAGTGACCTTGGCTTCATGTTTTAGTTACTCTCCAAAACAGGCTTTCGTCCTTCTCAGAACTGCCTTCACTCTTCCAGGAAGCCTTCTCCAAACCGCCTAAGTGATGTCTTCTCCCATCCTCTGAACGCTCAGCCTATCCTTTCACCCCATCGCTTGGCCCTTTTTCCCTTTGAGAAGAACATCTGACCCTCAGCCTGGAGTCATCTATCAGCACAGGCTGGTAGCGGGGTTGGGGGACTGCTTAAGCCTGTCCAGGGTGTGGAAAAGCCTTGGTCAAGTGCAGGGAGAGCCAGTGTACTCCCTGGCTCCCACGAAAGTCTGCTGGTCTGGAGCTAGGGACAGAAGCAAGGTTGGGATATGCTGACTAGACGGAAATTGTGCGTCAAGAAAACTTCCAATGGCAGGGGAAACGTGGAGAGTCTGGGGCAGGTGGGGACTCCCCCCTTTAATCCGAAGCCTGAGAGACAGTGAGGGGGTGGGCAGGTTGCTGAATATGCTTTCCTGGGCCTCCACCTTGCTGGGGTTTGAAGCAGGAATCCACAGGACCAACTGGCTGTACAGACGCTGCGGCTGTGTGCGTGAGGCTGCGGAAGCGAGCAAGCGAGGGGAGAGGGGAGGGCATCCGCGACACTTGGCAGGGACAGGAATGGCAACTTTCCAGATGGAAGTTCACACGTTCCTCATCCAGGGCCAACCGCACCCCTGTCTGGGATAAAAATAGCCCTTCCTCTCTCCCTCTCCCCTCTTTTCCCTCCGCCCCAACTTCCCAGCTTCCGGTCAGATACTTCCACCCTGGAGGCCCCATCGCAGATGACAAATATGTCCTCACATATCCATCCACTCCCAACGGGAGACTCCGCCCTTTCTCAGGCAATGCTGGTCACTGAGGCTAAAATTACTTCACTCATGTCCATCCAGATGCCGTGGGTGACTCTGGTCTCTCTCAAGAGATTCTTGTCACTGGGGTCTGCCCCAGCAACCAGAAGGATTCCTGGGTTCCTTCACTAGATCCTGCCCATCACCCTGCTCCACAGGAGGCGGGTCACAGCCTAGACCTTCACTCTTTCTCAAGACCTGGCTCTGCCACTGCGTGGCTGCGTGGCTGCGGGGAGGGAGTGCCTGGTCCTCTCCGGATATCAGGCGGCTCATCCATCACGGGATGAAGGATGGACTTGGGGATGTGCATGTGCTGCCACAGCGAGCACTGGGCTTGGGGATTGCCAAGGGCCTTTTTGATACCTGACAGCCCAGGTGCCAGATCTCCCAGCGAGGCGGAGACCACGGTGGGCAGTGTGGCAGAACCAAGAGCCAACGACGACGCCGGAAAGAGGATCTGGCTGCATCGCATGCCTCCCACCTGACCTCCAGCAAGGTTCTTCTGTCCCCTAGCCCAAAGGGCTGCTGCATACACAAGTAGCCTGGCCCCATGACGAAATGAAGCCCCCTGCTATGAGGCCCCCCACCACAGCCCCTGGACCCCTGTTCTCAAGACTCCTTACCTGCCCAGCCCAGGAGCCCTCCGGCCCCATTCACATGGTCCTCCTGGCCTAGCTTGGCTGCCCAGACAGTTTCAGCTCCCCTCGCCGTCGTAGCTACCACCTGACTCCTCGCGCCCACGTCCCACCCTGACTTCCTGCCTCCTCCTGAGGGCTCTGCAATCAACCGGGCCCCAGCAGCCCAACCACAAGCCTCCAGCACCCCAAGCTTCCTGCCACCTTAGACCCCCATCCCTCAGTCTCTGAGGGTCCTGTACATCTCCAGGCCTAGCCCTACTCAAGCTGAGGGTGGCACTTGGAGGGGAAGGGAAGATATTTGATGGAATCTCCCTCTTGCCCTTCAAGGTGCACTTGGACAAGAGATCAAGGGCAGCTTTAAACCCCAATGAGCAGAGGCAAGCAGACATACACTCTGCTGTCAGAGAAAGGTGAGAAGCAGTGTCGTTATGGTCCAAGAGCTGAAGGACCCTTTCACCACAGTCCGAGGCAAAGGGAACATCACTTCAGAGTCAGAGGAGAGTCTAGTGTCCCTGCTAAGCAGTTGGGGATAGTCAGATGTCAGGCTAACAGGACTGCTGCAGCCAGAATAACAGCTACATCATTTCAGGGCAGAGGACAATGGCTTTATTACAGTCAGAGGGCAGGCTGACACTCCTCTGACAGACAAGATGCTGGACAACAAGCTGTTTAAGGGGGGACAACACGCACTAATTATGGTTGGAGAGCAGGGATCACTTCGACTTCAGGTAGAGGCAAGGCCACAGACCCTGTTAAAGGTGTGGGGTCTGGTACCATCTCCTGCAACAGGTGGAAGACAGATCAAACCCCCTTCCCCGGGCACCCAGCTGCAGGCAGCAGACTGGCAGCAGTTTTTGTTACAGGCAGGAGACAGGAACCCTGTCTGGAACAGCAAGCAGGCCAAGAATCTCCCTTTAACCTGGGGCCACACTTTGAGGCTGGCACCCGTCGTAGGCTGATGGCCAGGTCATTGGTGTTATGAGAAACTGCTGGTAGCCTTTATCAGGCCCAAGAGCCTTAACCCCTCCCAGAAAAAAGTATAAATGCGTCACCAAGCCATGAGCTACACTGAGTGAGCAGGTTGGGGGAAGGGAGCCCACAAAGCATTGTTGGGGTTTGCGAGGTGGAAGCTGATGCTGTGTGCACCTCAGCTGCGGAGAGAAGGGGGAGACAGGAAATGGGTGGGGGGAAGAGGAAGCCTGAGTTGGAAAGTCAGACAAAGAGGGTAACACAGAAACAAAAGCTAAGAGACACAAAGTTTCAAAAAAAACCCCAAAAAACTACAGTGACACAGAGCCCAGAGTCTGGGCCACAGGCCTCAGTCAGCTCCCCTTGTTATGAACCTAAGCACCTCACAGGAAATCTCTGGGCCTCTCTGCACAGTGGTACGACCACCGGTGACGGTAATAAGCAATTGATAGTTCACATTTATTGAGTGCTTACTGTGCATTATTGCACGTAAGACACATCCACCTACTTGTGGAGTGAGAATTAGCACTTGCGTTTCAGAGGTAACGAAACAGATTCAGAAATTAAGGGACCTCAGGGTCTGACAGAAGTAAATGGTGGGGCTGGCTCTGAACCTGGCTCCGTCAGATGCTGCATTCTTCAGCTGCCCGTTTACCCAAGTCACCTTCCATGGGGGTCATTTAGGATTTTAAGTTCTTTCCCAGTTCTGAATTTGATAAGGTAGAGAGTGAGAGCTAGAGCTGTGGAGGAGATGGGGATCCATTAATTCATGTCCACCCCCAACCCAGACCTTCTGTCCTGGGATGGAAACCCTGGTCCCAGCCACAGAAGACACTCAGAGACCTTGGCCTGAATAAATGAAAAGAGACCTTGATGGGAAGCAGAGGGGGCATTTATTGAGGAGCCTGAGGGTCTGTAAGCTCCTCCTCCCCACCCCCACACACAGCTGGGACAGCAGCAGGAAGAGGATGCTGGCTGGTGCTTTATGCTCCCAGTGCTGAGTGTACCCACCAACCCCCATCCGTGCCAGGTGCTGGCGCCTCTGGGGCACCCCTCGCTTCCCGCTTCCCGCTTCCCGTCTCCCCTGTCCAGGAGGGCTGGGGAAAGGGTAGCCAGTGGCTCAGTAGGCACGCAGGTTCTCCTCAGCAGAGGGTGAAGCGCCGAGTGCTGATGTTCATTCGCGTGAGGCCGAGGTGCCGCAGCGGCGGGGCCAGGGCCAGGCCGGCCCCGGGCTCCAGCTCCAGCTCCAGCTCGGCCTCGTCCAGCAGCTCTTGGTGCAGGTGACAGGCTTGGTCCACCTTCAGCCGGTGCAGCTGGGCCCGCAAGCGAAGCAGCTGCCTCGCCAGCTGCCGGTCCTGAGCCTGCATCTCCCTCTGCGGTCGAGAGGGGGCATCAGCGGGCCGCGTGGGCCCTCAGTCTTTCTCGCCCTGTTCTTCCCTTCCTGTCAACACCCTGGGTCTTTGCACTGTGGCTGTGTCCTCCAGCTTAATCCCTCCCCATCTCTCTTTGCTTGCTCCACAGTGTTGGTTCTAAAACCAAGCTAAGAAGCCATTATTAAACAAACACAGATGCCCAGGGCCCCATTCCAGATAATGAAGTGGAATCTCCGATTGGGAGCCTGGGCCTCTTGATACTTACACATGTTAAGAGCCACCTATTCAACATTGGCCTCCTCAGATTCTGCCTCCAGCGTGGTCAGTGCCTCATTTTGTACTTTACAGTATCTTTGGGTACAGCAATTCCCAGAGTAGGGGAGCCCATGCCCTCCCCATCTACAACCCGTGACCTGAAGGGCAGGCTCTGTCCCTTCAACCACAGAAGCACGAGGTCGGTAGATTGAATGGAATCCTTCAGCAAGTCTCCCTGAATAAAACAGTGAACAAATGCATTCCTGGCCCCTCAGCCCCTGAACACAGCCACAAGAATGGGCAGTTGCTGGAGGTGGGATGTATTCTCATCCCCACCCACACCTGCGGTCTTAGAGGATTATCTCTAAGGCCCTTTGCAAGGCTGCCCACCCCACCAGACTCACCAGCTCCCGTCGGAGCCACTCAAGGGCAGAGTCCATTGAGTCGAAGCCGCAGATGGCCCCAGGTTCCCCCGGCCCAGGTCTAGCTCGGGCCCTGCGCCAGGCCTGGCTCTGGACCTGGGCCGTCCACTCCAGATACGAGGGCCTCCGCGTCTGCAGCTGCAGCTTGGCCGTCAGCGCCTTCACAGAGTCCAGGCTCTCTTCCTCCTCATCCTCTTCATCTTCTTCACCCACTGCCTGGAATTTCAGTGGCCCCAGGGACATGGTAAGTTTGGGGTGAATGACAGAACAAGGCTGCAGCTCTGGGATTAGGGAAAGGCTGGCAGTATCGCCCAGGGAGAGGTGGCCGAAGCTGAGGGTGAGAGAAGGGTGCCAGGGAGCACGCCACGGGGAAAGTTCGGGGTGGGGGGCTGGGGAGGCTGGGGAGGCTGGGGAGGCTGGGTTTGTCAGGGTGAGCGAGGAGACCGGTGTGGGAGACGGAGTGTGCAAGGGCTGGGATTTTCCTGAACTGCTAACCCTGGAGCCACGTGATGCCTATCCGTTTGGGGCAGGAGAAGCCCTGCTCCTTTGGCCCCTTGGATGAATTTTATTGTCTTTGCTCAGAAGGAGACACCCAGTTTCCCAGAAAGGAAGTTGCTCCAGGATGAGAAAAGCCCCACCAACACCAGCATCTTGGCCCTCTTCCCAAGACCCAAGTAAGGGAGTAGGGAGGGATAGGAGGCTGACAAGCTGCCCCCATCCTTACTCATGCCACTGGCCCTTCAGCAAAGGAAGTGTCCAGAGCCCTGGCCCAGGAATCAGGAGACCTGGGTTCTGGCATTGGCTGTGTGGGGCCTTGGATAAGTCACTGACTCTGTTGGGACAGATCTTCAAGCTACACTCTAAGGAACTTTAGGTTCCCCTGGAAATCTTTCAGGAACTGTGTGCAGGCTAAGGGCACAGCTATGCATGGGCTCCTAGGCCTGCCCCTCCCGACCCCTCCCAGGGCTTCAACCAGAGCAGTTCCCTTTTGTAAACTTTGTATTGAAATACAACATACAAACAGAAAAATTCACGTATCATAAACAACACGGCTGGATGAGTTTTCCCAAACTAAACATGATTATAACCAGCACCCAGACCAAGGAACAGCACACTGTATCACCACCACGCTGGCTGGTGTGGCCTTTGTGCTCCTGGCCTGTCACGACTCTCTGAAGGCACTACTACCCTAATTTCTCTCAGCACAGATTAGTTTAGCCCTTTTAAAAAATACTTTCTGGTGGTGCTCAAACTTGAGCATGCATTACCTGGAAAATTTGTTAAAAAGACTGCTGGGCCCCAACCAGCGTGGCTCAGTTGGTTGAGTGTGGTCCTGCAAAGGGGAAAGGTCTTGGTTAGATTCCTGGTCAGGGCCCAGGCCTGGGTTGCGGGTGTATTCTCCCCCTCCCTTTTGGGGTTCATGCCAGGGAGAAAGAGAGAGGGGGGTTGGGGGGGTTGGGGGGGAGGCAACCTATTGATGTTTCTCTCCCTCTCTTTCTCCCTCCCTTCCTCTCTCTCTAAAAATAAGTAAATGAAGTTGTGAAAAAAAAAGAAATTATAAAAAAGTGTCATTGTAAAAAAAACTGCTGGGCCTCGTGTATGGGAGAAGGGGTGGCATAATTTGCATTTCTTTTTAAAAATTTTTTATTTATTTATTTATTTTTAGAGAGAGGGGAAGAGAGTGAAACATCAATGTGTGGTTGCCTCTCACACTGCCCCTATGGGGGACCTGGCCTGAAACCCAGGCATGTGTCCTGACTGGGAATCTAACCAGGGACCTTTTGGTTCACAGGCTGGCACTCCAGCATGGAGCCACGCCAGCCAGGGCTAATTTGCATTTCTAATAAATTCCCATCCCAGTAGTTGCTGCTGATCTGGAAGTTTACAATTTGTACTTTTATGTCTGGTTCCTTTCATAGAATATTTCTAATTTTGTGTTTATATTATGGGGGTCCATCTATGACTTTTTTTAATTGAGTTTTTGGACAGAGAAAAGAAGGAAAAAGAGAGAAACATCAATTTGTTCCTCCACTTTTTTATGCATTCATTGGTTGATTCTTGTATGTGCCCTGACTGGGGATGGAACCTGCAACCTTGGTGTGTCAGGATGATGCTATGACCAACTGAACTATCCCGACATGGCCTGGTTTTTATTTTTTTTAATTTGAAAGAAGAGATTTGAGTGCCCAAGAGCACATGAGGGTGAGCTCTGTCTCTTACACACACACACAAGCTTGGAACCTAGTGGACCAGAAGGCTCTTTGAAGGCAGAAGTCCATCTTATTCTTAGTAATCAGCACTTAACACTGTATAGGCATGAACACAGTGTAGGCATCAGTGTTTAAGAAATGAAAGAACAATTGCATGGATAAATTGATGAGTCCTCCAGCAAATTGGTTTAATCTCAAGTTACCAGTTGAAGTGTGACTCTCACCAGACCGAAAACACTATGGACAGAGTTCAGTCATCCTTCTTGGGTTCCAACACTAAATACAGAGCCCAGCTCAGCATACAGGCAATTCATATATTTGGTCAAAGAATGGAGTGACAGAGAGGATGGGGGTCCAGAGGACAGGACTAAACCAGAAGTGGCCACCACAGAGAGCCCCTCAGGCAGGGATTTCCAGCTGTGGTGGGGGAGGGGTGCCAGCTACACAGCTGCTTGTATTTAAGGTGGACCAAGGGATTTCCCCCACCCAGCCTCAAATGTAAAGGAGGAAGTAGGCAGTTCCCACTTGTTTACACCCACACTTTCCACCTCCTCCACCAGGGTCCAGGAGAAGGGATGGCATTTTTCTTTCTTTTTAAAGTCAACAGGAGTGCCAGCAAGCCAGTCTAAAAAAATAGAAAATATCCTTTCTGTCGGTCTGTGGCAGTTTATGGATTCGCATGAGAAGAAGAGACAGTTCACAGAGCTATCATTGTTTTGCCTCCAGTCTCCAGAGGAAATATTCAGCTGTTTTGTGAGACATTCTGGGGCGGGGGGGGGGGGGGGGAGGAACAACAACAAAAAAGAAGTAAAAAAACAAAAAAACAAAAAACAAAACTGAGTGCCTCCTGCGAGTTAGGCACGAGGTTAAGGGTTTAAGCAAGATTATTCGTCCTATTTCACAGGTGGCGAAATTAACGTTTCCTTAACAAGTTCTGTCTGAGGTTCTCGCTAAGAGGTGTGGGCAATAAGAGGGGGAAATTCCTTTGAAACTGTGTGGTCCCTTCGTCCAAGGGGCCTCCTTAACAGCTGCCCAGCCAGTTCCTGTCCCTTTCGGAGCCCGCGCTCTACCCTGCCTGACGCTGGAGTCTGTCCTTTCGCTGGGTCCAAGGCCCACCACAGGCGGAATGGAGTTTTCGGAGCTGATCCGCACCAGGCAGGCCCAAGCGGAGCTCTTGAGCGGCCCGGAGGCGCCCGCACTGCGCGGCACGCTTTGTATTACCGACCACCACTTGCTGCTGTCTCCAGGGCCCCAGGCGACAGACCTGTGGCTGCTGCTGTTGCGTAGTGTCGACTCTATCGAGAAACGGTGAGCTTGGCAGGGGCGACCCCGGAGTTGGGGACCTCGCGCCTCCGCGGGGAGAGGGGAAGGGGCAAGGGCAGATGGAGCTGGTGCATTGGATACCATTTTATAAAACTGATTTCTCCTCTCCTAATGGATGGCGGGGGGGGGGTACTAAGCCTAAACTCGTCCATCCGCAGGGTCGCGGGTAACTCTGGCACCATCACGCTGCGCTGTAAGGACCTACGCGTGCTACAGCTGCGCGTAGAGGGAGTGGAAGCGACGAGGGACATAGCCCGTTCCATCGAGGTACGCCACGGCTGCACCCGAGGTCCTTAAACTACCCCTTTCTCTGCAACAAGAAGAGTAAACAGGAGCTTAGCAAGTGTATTCAGCTGCCAGTGTTATCCCGGGGCACAGCTAATGACTAGGGGATGCAGGGTAGTCTGCAGTGCTCGGAGAGGCGGGCGCTGCGGGATCAAGGAGCTGGAAGGTCATGGGTGAGATGATTCCACCCTTCCCAGATTCCCTGACTTCCTTCCCCAGGCGCTGTCCTCCCTGGAATCGGTCATCACCTCCTATCCATTCTTCTATCGTCCCAAGGGCTTGAGATTGGGCGACGCCCCGCACTTCCACGCGCTGGAAAGCTACTGCAAGAGAGTAGCTCTCGAGGTGGGTGCGCTCGTGGGGGCCTGGGGCTGTGGAAGGGCCGGGCCTGGGAGGAGCTCCGGGAAGTGGCACTCACTGGGTACTCTAGACCTGACCTTTCCCACTCCCTGCGTGGCAGACCGACGCGTGGAGGCTGAGTGAGGTGAACGAGGACTTCAGCTTGTGCCCCAGTTACCCCCGTGCGGTGATCGTGCCTCGAGCTGTGGACGACACCGCCCTGGCACGCAGCGCCCGTTTTCGCCAGGGAGGCCGCTTCCCAGTGCTCAGCTACTACCATGCTCGCAGCGGAACCGTGAGCCCCGCCTCTCCCCAGACTCGCTGCTAGGACCAACCGCGTCCCTACTGGGCCCTTTTCTGCAATGGCCGGGCCAATTCGCTGCCCTGCTGCTGCCCGGCTGCAGGCTCTCAACCCTTTCTGGCTGTGCCAAGTGGTGCTGCCAACAGGCCCCGCAGGCTCTGCTCAATTCTGGGTTCCCCATTCCGGCCCCGCCCCTCTCCCAGTTTCGTAGTCTAAACTCCCTGGCCACGCTTCCTGGACGCTGAAGTCTAGTCTCCTTGCTGTCTACGCAGGACCCGCTCACGCTCTACTCCTCTGGTCCCTCCCCGTCCCGTCACAAGCAACCCAGACTCCGTCTGAGGCTTGCCAGTTCCGTTCGTAAGGCCCCTGTACCCCAGCTCGCTCCTGCCAGCTCTGATCTGCTCCAGTCTGTAGACCCGACCAATGGGCTGGGTCTCTGAGCGAAGTCCCTGAGCTACAGCTAGTGGATGTGGCTTCTGGAGCTGAGTCCCTGTCTGCAGGCACTGCTACGTTCCAGCCAGCCCCTGATCGGGCCCCAGAAGCTGCGCTGCGCTGAGGATGAGAAGCTGCTGCAAGCTGTGCTGACCGGGGCTCGCCCTGGGGCCCGGGGCTTCATCGTGGATACGCGCTCCGCCCAGACCGCCAAACAGGCCCGCATGACTGGTGGCGGCACGGAATCCAAGGCGGCCTACCCTGGCTGGAAACGGCTGCACCGGCCCCTGGAGAGGTAAGGGGCTTCTCATACTCCCCCAGGCTCTCCTGCAGGACTCTTCTCTTCATGGATGGGGGAGGGGGAAGAGGGGGATGGGCTGTCTTACAGGAGCCTCGAGGACTGTTAGTTAGGCCTTTCCTGAAGCCGGTCCGCCAGGTGGGCATCCCCACTTGCACAGCCCCACTCCAGCTCTGCAGGAAAGGAAAAGCTCCTCTTTACATTAGGCTGAAAATTGTCTTCCAGGAACATCCTCACCACACCCCCCCCACACCCCACCCTACCCCGCTCTGCATTGGTCCTGCCCTGAGGACTGTACCTGCCCAGCCAGACCTATCCCCTTGGTCTCCAGATGACGAGATGGTAGTACCAAGAGGAGATCCTGAGTCAGTTTCTGTGCTTTGAGGAGGGTGCACTGGTGCTCCCCTAACCAGAATTCAGAGCTCTGTTTACTCATTTATTCAACCAGCACTGAGCACGAAGGCTGAGATGGTGGCCAGCCCAGACATGGCTGAGAGACCAGCAGTGAATGGGCAGTGGGCAGTTAGGAGTCCAGTGTGAGAAGTAGCAGCACAGAGGAGCCGCCCCTCTCTTAGTATAGGCAGTCTAACCAAAGATGCTCTGAGAATAGATTGTTTTAGCTGAGACTGGAGCAAGGAGGAGTTACAGAGGGTGGGAGAATGACATTCCATAAGGAAAGCACTCATTTGTCCTGTTTGAGGAACTGCAGATAACACCGGGTGTGGTGGGAGTGTCATGGAGGTGGAATGGGGCTAAAGAGGTGACCGGGGCCAGAGCTAAGATCTTCAATGCCCTATGAGCTTAGACTTTGTCCTAAAGGCAGTGGGGAGCTACTGAAAGGTTTTAAAAAGGGAATGTAAACCCTGGCCAGGTAGCTAAGTTGGCTGGGGCATCATCCTGATGCACCAAGGCTGCAGGTTCGATCTCCTGTCAGGGCACATACAAGAATCAACCAATGAATGCATGAATAAGTGGAACAACAAATTGGTATTTCTCTTTCTATATATCTCTCTTCTTTCCTCTCTCCCTCTGACAATAAACAAGTAAAAAACAAAAGTAAAATAAAATAAAAATGGGATGTGAAATGCAGCATAGGGAATATAGTCAATAATATTGTAATAATTATGTATGGTGTCAGGTGGGCACTAGACTTATGGGGTGATCGCTTTGTAAGTTGTATAAAAGTCTAATCACTGCATTATACACTTGAAATTAATATTGCATGTCAACTGTAATTAAAATTAAAAATAAAGATTTTCTGGCAGGAGGTTACTGTTTTGGGGAAGTAGGAGCAGATACCAGAATCCCTAGAGTATCGTGTTTCTCCTGTCAGAATGGGGCTCCCCAGGAAGTCAGTATTCCCATCAAATTGGTACTTCAAGGCTACTATGATACTTGCATGAAATTGGTGGTTCCCCAGGGCATTCTGTGTTTCCCCAGGATGCTGTGAGACCCCCTCCCCAGGTAATGCTTGTCCCCCACAACAGAACAGGTCTCCACAAAGGGTAATGGGTCTCCTGCCTAGGATTAGGGAATCCTCAAGGATACTGAATCATTTCCATTAGATTAGGTGGGCTCTCCAAAGGGTCCTGGGTCCCTCTTGTCAGATCCACTCCTCCGAGGGTTCTATTTCTCCCTCTTTGGTCTGTAGCATTTGTTCTCGGGCTGTGTGCTCACTGGGGCCTGGCCGGGGGGAGGGGTTAACAGGCTCCCACTCGTGCAGGGGACGACCCCTACAGGACAGCTTTGTGCGCCTGGTGGAGGCCTGTGGGGACCTGGAGCAGAGCATGGACCAGTGGCTTAGTCGGCTAGAGAGCTGCCGCTGGCTGGCGCACGTGCAGAAGGCACTGAGCACTGCCTGCCTAGCAGCCCAGGGAATGGAGAGGTAAGACTAGGGTGGGATGGGCGGGACTCTCTGTCTTTGGGCACAAAACTGTATCTCAGTAAGCAAATGCAGCCTAGAACTATATCAATTCTATTCCTGGCCTGGCCGCCTCGGGCAGGGAAGGACTAGCCAATGTTGACAAGCCCTGGGCTCACAGGGAAGGGGCCTGTGTTCTGGTGCATGGAGCTGAAGGCATGGACAGCACCCTGCTGGTGACATCACTGGCCCAACTCATCCTGGACCCCCTGAGCCGGACCATGGCTGGATTCCAGGAACTGGTGGAACGGGAGTGGATCCAGGTAAGTGGCCCCCCAGCCCAGCCCTACCCCTCCATCCCAAAACCCCTCTTCCTCGTGCCCATCGCTCTGCCCCTCCTCAGGCTGGCCACCCCTTCCAGCTACGCTGTGCCCACTCGGCCTTCTCCCACGCCCACCCCAAGCACGAGGCACCCACCTTTCTCCTCTTCCTGGACTGTGTGTGGCAGCTGGGCCGCCAGTTCCCACTGTCGCTGGAGTTTGGGGAGGGGCTGCTGTTGGCACTGTTTGAGCACGCCTATGCCTCCCCTTTCGGCACCTTCCTCTGCAACAGTGAAAAGGAGAGGTGAGCTATGGGGGGGTTAAGGTGGGTTGGGGGCCAGGCACAGGACAGGGTCCGACACCTGCTGCATCAGCACCCTACTTCCTTAGCGGACCTCTTTCCCTTTCAGATGAGGTTCTCTCTTAGGAAAGCTCCAGGTGTCCTCTCCCTTTCTACTCCGTATCTCACTCATTCCCCTAACTTAACCCAGAGGTGGATGGGTCCAAGGCCAGTCCTTCGGCCCTACCCATGCTGTCCACAGCCAACAGCAGCTGCACCCCTTGCTTAAAAACAAGAACTGAAAGATAACGCTGCAAAAAGAAATCATTTCTGGGGCTCTTTACCACATTAGTGTTGATTCTAGTGAAGCAATAGAGGTTGAAAGCTGTGTCCAATTGTTTGGGCTCAGGTTCCGATTCCATCACTCACCTGCTGGGTAATCAGAAGCAAATCTGAGCCTCAGTTTACTCATCAGTAGTGAAGAGAGGATTGTAATCACAGCCATAATCTGTGGTGGGGGGGGCGGTGAGGCTTAGTGGAGTGGAAGCATGGAATGTGCTACGCACAATGCCTGGCAGGTAGTGGGCGCACAAGTGGGTTTTTATTATTCGGTTGGCTTATTGCATACGCTCCCAGTGAGTCCCAAAAAGCCGTCTTTTTCTCTTAAGACTCAAATGTGGGGAGGATTCAGTCCTCTCCAGGAAGCTGAGAGTTACCTTTTGTTGCCTAGCCCACTACCCGCTTTGTTTTTACTAAGGCCACTCGTGGGTCATCCAGGTGAGAAGTTGTTGTCTTGTTTACCTGCCTCCCCCCATCCTTCATAATTTTTCTCCTAAAAATTTCTTAGCCCAGTCCTCTCCTGGCAAAGGCCCGTTCTTTGGGACTAACCCCAGTCCAGACTCACACTCCACACTGCTCTCATTATCTCCACTTTCATTATTTATCCGTTTTTTTAAACTCACCAGTCCTGACCTATCAACAGTCACGTGTAGCCCTTTTCCACCGTCTCCATTTTGCACTTGCAGTTCCCCCTCCTAAGTGAACACCTGGTAAACTTCTGCTGCTAGAACCAGCGCAAACAGCATGTGCCTAATTAACCTTCCCCGACACCTTCAGGGAAAGCCAAGTGGAACGCCTTAAGAATGAGGCCTGGCTTGTTCTGCTTTATTCTAGTGCCCAGTACAGGATATGACTGGCGGTAACATTGGCAGGAAAGAGGAGAGGCCGTCACTGCCCAGGGTGGCTGTCACCCTACTGACAACCACAGAGCACACAGCTGAGTCTGCAAACTCCCTCCCTCCCTCCCTCCAGATGCCTGTGTGAAGTCAGAACTCAAACGCACTCCTTGTGGTCTGGGCTCAACCAGTCGAGAGAGCAGCGGAAACTCAGGAACCCGCTCTACGTTCTCAATCCTTTGGCCATCTGGCCCTCCGTGGAGCCCCAGAGCCTGCGACTGTGGCAAGGTGACCCTCCCTCCCCCAGGGAGTTCTCCTCTCTGCTCGACTTTCTTACCTGTCCTCTTCCTCCCCCTCAGGCCTGTTTCTGCGCCAGACCCGCCCACCTGAGCACTCAGAAGCAATGTGGGAGAAGGTGTGGCAAATAGTGACAGAGGAGGAGAAGACCGAAGACTCTCCGCCAGTGGTCTCAGCCTCTGAGCCCCAGCCCTAAGTGCTGGTATCTCGCAGAGTGGCTGAGATGTTCCCAAGACCTCGCCAGGCCCCTCCACATCCTTGGACCTTGGGTGAGGGTGCCTGCTACCAGCCCTAGTCCATAATACTGAATTTCCAGGTTTGCAGTGTCCGAAGTGTAGGGAGGTCCAAAAATAGAGGTATTGGTTCACTGGGGTGTCACACTGAGAAGAAAATGATTAAACAGACCCCACAAAATATATGACCAGAAATCGTGTATTTCCAAACTAATTTATTATTTCTTAGAGTCCCAAAGTTTCTGTGAGTCCTAGCCAGGAAACTTTTTCCCTGGCCAGGATGGAGATCCAGCTTAAGCTTCAAACTCAAATTCAAAGTACTGTGGGTCGAAGTAGTGGATACGGACATAACCATCTTCTCCGCCACTGCTGTAGCTGGAAAGAGAGAGCCAGGGACCAGTCAGATGCCTGCGCTGGGGGGAGGCGGGCCTGTGGGGCAGGGCCTGGGAAAGGGGTGGGGGGGTGCAGCCATGGGGCAGGGACCAGACCTGGCTGAGCCCAGCTCCCTTCCCCTGGCCCTACCTCTTCCCATCGGGATGGAAGGCAACACTGTTGATAGGTCCGAAGTGACCTTTGACTCTTCCAAACTCCTCCTCAAAGGCCAAATGGAAGAACCTGGAGAAAAAAGGGTGGTGATAAAGAGCAGTTAATTGACTTTCCACCTCCTTCCAAAATACTTTGGAGCTACCACTGCCCAGTACAAGCTATGAAGGGGGGGGAAATGGGATATGGGGAATGAGTGTGAACATTAAGTTAGGGGGAGACCAGGCCCAAACATCTGCCCGCATACACAGCTGACACTTCCTTACCATGTGCTGGGCAGTGCTCTGAGACCTTAGTCAGTATGACTCGTTTATTTAACCTGCACAATTTTAGGAGCTACGTATATTATCACTGTCCCCATAATACAGCCAAGGATAACCTGGCACAGAGGAATACAATGATGTGTCCAGGGTGCCAGAGTGAGCCCAAGAGTTCATGCTCCTGTTTACTACACACTTGTCACAGGAGGGCCACAAATCTGGCCCTTTAGTTATGTGGTTTGTGTCCATCATGAAACATACGCCACGAGGTTTTAATGTCGAAGAGCTCCCTCCCCCTTTACCTGGCCTCGAACTTGCCAATCCTGGTGGAGGTGGTGGTTACGTCCATGGCTTCCTGACCACCGCCCAGTACCACCTGAAGGGAAGAAGGAACTCCAGACAGGCCCAAAGGACAGGCAAGCCCGTTTTCTGTTTTTCCCCGCACCCCATAAACTTTTAGTATCTCCCACATCAGACTGGGAGGGTACTAAGGGCAGGGGACAAAGAGATACTTTAGCCACCCCTCCTCCTGGGGCTTTTCAATTGTTCAGCCTTGCTGATGCTCAGGGAATCTCTGCCAGACACTGCCCCTCCTACCCCCCGCCCCCCCCCACCGCCCGGAGTTCTATCTTAACTGCTAGACAAACATCTAGATCCTGGAAGTGCAGGGAGGTTTTAGCAGGCAGCCTGGGTGGGATTCGCTTACATGGTCATAGTTAGGAGAGAGAGCAGCTGAGTTGACGGGACGTTCTGTCCGGAAAGTCTTCTGATGTTCCAGGGTGGTGGAGTCAAAGAGCTGGAGAGAGAAGGTGGGTGGGGGTGGGGTGGGGAATCTGTAAAAGGGAACTACTTGGGGGAAGTCAGGCAACTCGAGGGCTGTGCAGGAGGGTGGGAGCAGCCCTGCCAGATCCCTGCCCAGGCTCACCTTGGCTGTGTTGTCCTTGGATGCTGTGACAAACATGGTCATGTCCCTGGATAACTGGATGTCGTTGATCTGCCGGGAGTGCTCCTTGACATTCACCAGCACCTCTCCAGACTTGGGGAGGAAGCAGAGTGAGGCTCTCACCAGCCCCAATCCCACCAGTCCCATTCCTCAGCCAGGAGTCTATCCTGCTTCCTGTCCCATCAAGAGGTCAGGGTGTTTGGGTGGGGACTAAATATTCCCTGAATCGACATTTACTCCCTCTCCCAACCCAAGCCTACATCCTAATCTGGCCTGTGTATACCCAAGTTTCATAAACACTGCCGGTCCATCTAGGAGAACACATGGACCTATTCATTAATCACTGCATAACAATGGTAGAGCAGTTTCCATTTATTCCTGTTCTCAACAAATATTTATTGTACAGCAACTAACTGCCAAGCATTGGGCTAAGCACTTAACACCTTCATTTAATCCTCCATTTAATGAAGTGGATACTTGAACAGAAATTTTAAAAGGAAGACACTAAGGTTCAGAGAGACGGCATGACTTGGACATCATGCCAACAGTAAGAGGCAGAGCGCCTGAGCTTATCCCTCTTCCCCGCCAGGGTCTGGGCCATAGTCCAGGGCACTGCCGCCTGTCCACCTTTTCCTAGGTCTTCTCAAAGGGCCGTTTCATCTGCTTTCCCTTCCCGCAACGTGCTAGACTGTGTCATACAAAGAGCAGAGTTGAGTCTGTCCCTAAAAGTACTTCTCAGTGCCTTAGTCTGTCTAGAAAACAAGACTGCTAAAAGCCGACTGCCCAGTGCACTGTGAAGATACTGAGACTGTGGTTTCATTTGACTTTGTTGTGACAGGCACCTGGCCTGCGTCCTGTAAACATTTGTTAGGTGACTGAAAGGCCTTGGGCACTGTGTCTCACACACAGCAGACCCTCAGAAAACATTTCCTGCCCTTGGATGGGTAGCTCAGTTGGTTAGAGCAAGGTCCTGATACACCAAGGTTGCAGGTTCAATCCCCGGTCAGGACACATACAAGATCAACCAATGAACGCATAAGTAAGCGGAACAACAAATTGGTGTTTCTCTAAGATCAATGTAAATAAAGAAATAAATAATATTCATTTCCTTTTCTTAATTTCTACCTATTCTGAGGGAGGAATGTATTTTTTTCTCCAACATGGTAGGGATGTATCTGGCTCCTACGTTTTGGGGAACATGCACCAGTTTTGCAGTCTGGCCTACGTGGAGGCACGGATCAGTTTTACTATTTGCTAGCATCAAGCATCATTTATGCCTTTGACCTTGGTTCCCGTTCCCTTCCCGTGGGTAGGCCTGGTGCCTAGTGGACCACTGTCAGTGCTTGCCGAGCGAGTGACTACGCTTCATGGTATTGCGTCCCAGCACTCCCCAGGAATGCAAGTGCCTGATCAGAAATCTCCGACAGCTGGGGCTTTATATCGGTTCTCCCCCACATCTGGGTTCTCATTCTCGTCAGTCACCCTTAATTATCTCTTAACTGTTAGGTACTCCATATACCCAAGGCTATTGCCTAGTTCAGGTCTGTTCTCCAAACTGCACCCTGCAAAAGCTTTCTAGAGAGGAAATATGATCATCAGTAAGCATTTAAAGATTCCTTACTGTCTAAAGGAAAATCACTCCTTAACTCCTGACACTCAGAAAATCCAATCCCTGTCCACCTTCCCCAATACCACATGCCAATGATACCAGATTTCCTGAAGAACCTGTGTGCTCCCTTAACTCTGCCTGTGATGTACTTCTCTTCCTGTGTGAAGCTCCACTCACTGTACCTGGCTTAACGTATGTGCCACCTTCTCTGTGACAGAGGACACTTCTGCACTTGACTGAGACCTCTATGGTGGCACAACTCACAACCTGACTCCTGTGATAGCTGTCTGCCGGACTATCTCCCCCTGGGGCAGGGCCCTGGAACTCAGTGACAGCAGGAAAATACTTCACTGTGATCATTGTTAACAGATCCTGAGAATCCTGTGACAAGTTTTTCAGATACCTAATTATTATTTTTAAAAAAGATTGTATTTACTTTTTCTTATAGAGAGGGGAAGGGAGGGAGAAAGAGGAAGAGAAACATCAATATGTGGTTGCCTCTCATGAGCCTCCAACTGGGGACCTGGCTTGCAACCCAGGAATGTGCCCTGACTGGGAATCAAACTGGCGATCCTTCCATTCACAGGCTGGAACTCCAATTGAGCCACACCAGCCAGGGCTCAAACATCTAATTATTATTATACCCTTGTAACATCTGACAGATAAACAGGCTCAGGGAAGATATGTCACTTGCCCAAGATCACATAGCCCAAACGTGGTAAAATCTGTATTTAAGGCTAGTCCTTGCTCTTAACCACTGTGCAATCCTGCCCCCTGCAGGGAATCACTCGGGGGAGCTCAGGTCCTACCCAGCCCCTTACCTTGGCACTATACTGGTTGAGCTCTCCACTCTCATGGCCCGCAATGATGCACTCCCCTAGCGGTCCCCAAACTGCACTGGTGATCTTGGAGTCATTGCAAGGGATCTTCATGTAGGGCTCGTTGTTGTCTGTGTGGGGCAGCAGGTGTCAGGCCTGGGGCTTCAGGGATGCACCCTTCACCTCAACCCCAGCCCTAGGCCCCGCCCTTACCGATCTGGCTCGGATCCCGCAGGTCAAAGAAGCTCACGAAGCACTGGTAGCCCATCTGCTTGTCCGTGGAGAACATGATGATGTTGCCCGCAAAGTCAAAGCCACAGGTCCGGACAGCCGAATTAGTCTTGAGTAGGGCCAGCTGCTTCCCTGGGAGCAGAGAGTGTCTGGGCTACTCCTCGCCCGTTGCCGTAACAGGGAGACTACACCTGCCTGTCACCATGTCTCACTGTTTCTCCTGTTCTGGTGACTCTAATCCACCACTGTCCTCTTCCTCACTGCTATGCTTTGGCTCAAGTCTCTGAACTTCTTCTCTACGGTGTCTCCTCGGACAGCCTGCTAATGTGGCACTGCTCATAGTGGAATGCAAGACAACTGTCTCCTTCTCAGAATGCGCTTCGCTACGGCAAAGACCTGTTCTAGTTTCTCTGCGTGTCCCCAGTGCCCAGCATAGACCTGGCACAGAACTGGGTGCCCAGTAAATATTTACTAAACTGAGCAGCTGAATAGGATCCCATCTTTAGTCTCAGTTCTTCCAGTGCTCCCCACCACTATCCGATCTTAGAGGAAATTTAACACAGACCACCACTCTTCCCTGCTTGGGGACCTCCACAGCACACAAAGTACTGCAGAACAAAGCCAAGCTCCTGAATTTGGCGTTCAAGGCCTGTTCTGGCCCTAGCCTGCCTCATCTGCTCCACTATCTATTTCATTCCCCAAGAAGCAGGAGCTCCCGTCAGATCAGATGACTGGGACATAACACTTGTCATACTTTCATCCCTGCATGTGCCGAAATGATGACCTCTTTCTCATCCTTTAAGCCTCGGCCCATGTGACATTCACCTTGGGAAATCTTTCTGGGCTGCTCCCAGCCCATTCCAGGTAGTCGGTCTACGTGGCAGTCTCTCGCCTTCCGCTACCTCCGACGTGGCCTGCCGCCTTTCTAATCTGCGTTCCTTACTTTCTCACCTGTCTCTTGCTCCCTACACTAGGAACCATCTCGGGATTTATCTCTATTTCCTCAGACCCTATTTGCTTAACTGCACGCTGTAGGTCCTCACCGTTTGCTAAAAAAGCACGACCCAGGCTTACCTGTTTCACAGTCCCAGAGACGACAGCTGTTGTCAGCTGAGCCGGTGAGGACATGTTTGGTGTCCCCTGCAGAGGGTGTTAAGAAACATGACCAAGTTCACCTGAGCCCAACTGAGTCACCTCCCTGTTCAGCCCTGGAAGGCCCTCCTTCCTCCCTTACCTCAGAGCACTCTAACCTTGTCAACCAAAACTGAACTTGTCCTAAATGTCCTCCCAACCGGTGAACAGACCCGGAAGTAGGTGGCAGGTGTCTGGACCCACAATAGCACCCCAGATTCCCAGCTCCAAAACAACAGCCTCCCCATTGCTGGCAGACCCTGGGAACATACACTCAGAGCAAAGACAAGGATACAGTCAGCGTCTACACACCACACAGCTCCAGTGTGGCCCATGTAGGTTCCCAGCCTCTCACCATTCACAGAGTACCAAACATTGACAATCTGGAGGGGTCAAAGACAACGTGATAGGGTGGAACACACCCAGGCGGAGCAATGGCTTCCTATTTTGCCTCAGGAACCCTCAGCCTCTAGCCAGGTCCAACCCTGCCCTCTCCTGGGAAACAGCAGATTGCTGGCAAAAAGATTAACTCCTGAACCCTCCCGCTTCCTGCACAGAAGTGGCAGGGGAGTCAGAAGGCCTACAAAAATGTCTCCATTTGCCTCTGTCCCAGCCCTCCCGTAGACTCCTAAACCTGCAGGAGAAGAAAAGGCGAAGCTGAGTGCAAGTCCAGGAAAACAGGAGATTTGGTGTCCTGTCCAAGTGGGACTTGTTGGCAGCAGAACAGCCCGGGTTTTAGCCACTGCCTCCCTGTATTAGCTCAAACACAGTGCTTCTCCACGCTCAACTTCAGTTTCCCACCTATAAAAGATGGCCACGACAATGCCTTCTTCAAAGGATGACTGTGAGGCTATTCCAATAAAATGATGTATAAGGAATTTAAAATGTAAGTGACTAACATTAATTAGGCACTCAAACGCACCAGGTTCTGTGCTCCACTCTTTACTTGAATGACTTCATTTAATCCTAAAGACAACCCCATGAAGGATGTACTATTAGTACCCACATTTTATAAAACAGGAAACTTGAAGTTTAGAAAAGTTAAATGACATGCTCAAAGTCACATTTCTGGTGGATGCAGGAGTCAAGATTCAAATCAGGTCTGTCTGGCTTCAGAACCCCGGCTGTAAGCCACTGGAGTTCATATTCTCCATATGGAGGTACTTCAAAAGGTAGTTAGTGCGAGTGACTGTTTGCATTCAGTGAGTGGCAGGCTGGAGCCCAGAAGGACCGACTGAAAGGAGCCCAGCGGCCCTTCCTTAAATACTGTGTGTCTCTCCCAAAGTTCAGCTTTTCCCTCTAGAAATGGTCTGCTTCCCTAACCTGGTGGAATAGTTCTGTTCTTTTCCAGAATAGTCTCCTTCCGGCCCCCTGAATGAACTGACCGCAGTCCCGCCCCAATTCCACAATGGTCTCTTGCTTTTCTTCTTCCCAGCTGCTCCTTTTTATTAACAATTGAGTTCTTTGCCACCATTCCCGGTAGAATGCTCTCGCCCACCCACCCCCGGGATGGTCATTCCCTACTTCTTAGAGTGGGGCGCTCTTTGGTTCTCCGCTCGCGGCAAAAGTGCCTCGTTCACCCATCACCCCGGCAAACAGAACTCGCTCCCTCTCAGGCCCCCTCCGCAGGGTCCCGCCGCCCCGCCCTCCGGGCGACGCTCACAGGGTCCTTGGCCACCGTGAAGAGGAGGTCTCCCTCGCGGTTGTATTTAATCTGCGTAATGGACCGCTCATGGCCCTGCAGCAGGATCGGCTTCTGTGGGGAAGAGGACGAGAGTGTCAGCTCCCAAAATCGGCCCCTGCCCCAGCTCCAGACCCCCTCGGTAACACCTCCAACTCAGTGAAACTCACCATCCCTGCGGCGCCGGGAAAGAAACAACGTGAGTAGGACCGGAAGGAGCTTTAGAGTCACTTCCGGATTGTAGGTCTCCGTCCTTTCGTTCCCGGAAGTGGAAGGGAGCGGCGTTGCCATGGCGGCGTCTTTCGGTGTGTAGGCAACCCATCCACTCTGTGGGCTTCTCACACCCCAGATCCCCAGATTCCAGAGTTCATTTCCTACTCCGTTTCCATCACCTGACTCAGACCCCTGCCACAATCCCAGACCCCGGGCTCTTGGATCCATCTCCCCGGCCTGCCGGGCTCTGTCCAATCCGCCAGTTTCATGCGAAGGCGAAGGAGGGCTGTGCGGGCGGCTAGCTGGGGATGGGAGGCTGGAGGCTGGCGGGGCCCGTCAACTCCCATTTGGTGGCGAGGAGAGGGTCACTCGCATCTTCATCCAGGGCAGGTGCTGGCTCTGGTGCTTGTGGCCGCTCTGTGGGGCGGCACACAGCCGTTGCTCAAGCGGGCCTCCTCCCGCCTGCAGCCGGTTCACGAGCGGACCTGGGTCCGGCAGTTGCTGCAGGAGATGAAGACCCTCTTCCTGAATAGCGAGGTGCGTCTGTGAATGACCTCTCCGGGGAGCCGCTAAGCATTTGATCTCCGGAGTCAAACAGGTCTGGGCAGAATCTGCGCCCAGCCACTGACTCACTGAAAGCTCTTGGAGAAGTCAGTTGTCTGCCTTGAGCCTTAGTTTCATCATCTGTAAGATGGGAATAATAATGGTGAACATGTTAAAGTGCAGTTGTGAACATTGAGGTGAAGCCCATAAATAACTTAGCATTGGGCCTAGTACACAATTAGTGCTCAATCTATGATTGCTATTTAATATTTTTATTATGGTGATTCAACAGACCTTTCCAGAGGGAGGGCTTGGGGCTCAAATTTCCCTGGGGAGGGAGCATAAGAAAGAATGTGGAGACTTCTGACCCAGTGACTGCCAGTCTAGGTTTGTGGGAAAGACAAGACAGACACAGCCACCTGTCAGGGCTAAGGGCTAGGAGAGGCACAGATAAAGTGCTGCATGAGTTCAGAGGAGGCAGGATGGAGCCAGGGAACTCGGAAAGGCTTCTTGGAGGGAGTGAGATTGGCATTCAGAGACTTGCAGGGCCGAGGGAGAGGGCGTTCCAGGTAAAGACAGAGTTCAGTCAGTAAGTTTCCCTCTGTCCTGGAAGGGTCCTTTTCAGAGGGCTTAGTTCCGTGGGTCCTCATAGCTATTCCTCCCTCCAAGGCAAGGCATTTCTAGGAGCTCAAAGATGGCAGTGCTGCTCAGCCAAGCAATCACACTGACTTCAGTTTTCTTCTGTTTCCAGTACCTGGTGCCCTTTTTCCTCAACCAGTGTGGCTCCCTTCTCTACTACCTCACCTTGGCATCAACAGGTGGGTCTCTGGCTTAGAACAGTTGTGCTTAGTGGTGGAGGCCACTCAAGAGTCGCTTTGGGGAGGGCACCTGTAACACCTTGTTTCCATGAGTGGAGGAGAGTCCACCGTCTCCGGTTCTCCCTTTGCACCCTCTTCTCTGAGCTGCAGAGGCACAGCGGGCTGGTTGTGAGTACACTGCCAGGCACTGGAGTTGGTTTGAAGTCTGGCAGTTTTGTGCAGCAGCAGAGAAAAAAGGCAGGCTCATTTTGCAATTTATTTCACCCATCTTAAGGCCACCATAGCATGTCAGTGTGGAAGTTTCTGAAGCCATGTATTACCTAAAGTTTATGCTTCTGAATGTTGCTATGAGAAGTCCTCCTGCTGTAGTTCCCCCTCTCGCCCTCTGCCGCCCCAGAGTTTCACCCAGGCCCCCCAGGGACTTGAAGGGAGTTCGGGCCCCAAATAGCTTTAGGGAGCCCCTCAGAAACCATGGGAAGGAGGGTGAGGGAATAGGCTAACCTGCAGACCTGCCACCTTAGCTTCAGCTAGAGTCACTCTACTTTTCTTCTGTTTTACATTTTGGGCTCCTCACAGTGCTTAATTTAAAAGAAAGTTTGAAAGCCTCTGGCCAGCTGACCGTACTGAGCCGTTTACCAAGTTTTGAGCAAATTGCAGCTTTAGGACCCTGTTCTCATCACCGACTCTGCTCCTGTCCTTTAACATCCACCCATTCTAATAATCGGAATAGTGGTCAGTGTTAAGCATTTCCTTCAGCTTCAGCCAGGGACTATAACTGCATTATCGTATTTCATCTTACAGCAACCCTATTGTAAGGAGATGTTATCTTGCTTTCATTGTTTTACGTGTGGCGAACAGGCTCAGAGTGTCTGAGTGACTTAACCAAGATTACTGACCGAGACCAATGTCTGCCTCACTGTGGTGCCCTTGCCCTTCTACTGGCCACAGTGGCTCCCTCCCCCACCTACTGTTGCACACCAGTGGTTAGCAGCCACAGCATTCAGCGGAAGGTGTGTAAGCTTAAGGAAGTATCTCTGAGTTAACAGGAGTTGTGTCACTCTCTTGGATGGGTAATGTCAGCTATGGGGGGCCTTGGAGGGGGTGAGGAGCAAGACAGTTCTTTCCTCCTCTACCTGAAGCGGGTGAGGCCTGGGAGTGCTGGGAAGGAATGTGCTGGGAGCCTGCACGAGCATCCCAGTCTTCCAGGCCATTGTGAGTCTGTCTTGTAAATAAGTAATTCAGCTGCTGATTTATTCTTAGTGTTTTGTTCGTTTTGTTTTGTTTTGGTGTGTGTGTAGTAAGAACACTTCACATGAAATCTGCCCTCTTAGCAAGTTTTGAGTGTACAAAATTTAAGTGTAATACACTTTAAGTTAACCATGTTAACTCCATTAGTCTTTTCCAAGTTTGTTTATTGGGAGTTGCTTCCTTGGAGCTTCAAAACTAAGGTGCAGATCCTGGGCTTTGGTGACCTCTACCCGAGGTCCAGCCCTGTGAGGCCTGTTCTGAACAGATAACTGGCCTCCTACCTCTGACATCTTTTTCTCTCCTTTAACTCCAGAAGGCCCGAGCCTGAGCTGAAACCCACTGTGCTTCACCTGCTGTTTTGAGTCGTTCCTATCCATTAGTTCAGTAAGGGCGCAGCTTTGCAGTCAGGCAGACCTTGGTTTGAGTCCTCAATTTGCTTCAGTTTATGTGACTTCTTTGAGCCTTTGTTTCCTATGCAAATAACGATAACGCTTTTCTTGCTGTGTGGCTGTACAGATTAAATGCGGTAGGCACACAAAGCACCTGGTGTAGCAGATGGCGGCTGCGCTGGTGGCACCGCGGTCATTCTACTGCATCCTGGGGCTTTGGGTGCCTGTCCATCCTGATGTCCTCGTGATCTTAGGAACTCTCTCTGAGTGCAAAGGTCTCTCCTTAGTAGCCAACCAGGGCGGTCTGAAACCTCGTAGTGCAGATCTTCATGCTGGAGCCCTGAGGGGGCACTGAGTTTGGAGTCAGGACACCCGACTTCACCTGGGAAATGAGGTCACTAGGTATCTTTTTTAAAAGGCCCTCTTGATGATGAAATGAAAGTGTTTTGTGCTCGGAAAGGCATTTTTTGCATCTCAGTAATTCTTTTCAATGTGATCGCTCAGATCTGACCCTAGCTGTGCCCATCAGTAACTCTCTGTCCATCGTCTTCACACTGGTTGTCGGGAAGGTCCTTGGAGAAGATATTGGTGGAAAACGTAAGTCAGGCCACCGTAGGTGTGGGAAGCAGCTACTGGGTTAGTTCCTTCCCAGAGCCATCTCCCGTGGGCGGGTGAGGAGAGGACCTTCCCTCAGCCCTGCACCAGCTCTGCTGGCGTGGCTGGGCTCAGAGCCACTCGAATTCTACCCATTATCCCAGGAACATTTGCAGGCATGGTGCTCACCACGGCTGGAATTACACTCTGCATCACAAGCTCAGTGAACAAGACCCAGGGACAACCGTCTACCCTTTAAGTGGGCCAGCGCCACTCTCCAGCTCTGCCATCTCCAGGAAGTCCTTTGGGCCATGAGGTGCAGCCAGTGAGCAGATGGACCTAGCACTTCCCCACTCTGAGCCTCAGCTTCCTCATCTCTTATGGGGATACTAGCTGCCTTGTGGATCACAATAAGAGAACAAGAGTGAAAGGGTTTTGTAACTTTCAAGAGCTGTTCAATGGCTAGGACCTAGCACAACGGACTTCACACTCACTCCCAGCAACCTTTCTGCCGCAGCAGCTCTCCTCCTGCTGTCACATCAGGCCCCAGCCCAGCCACTGTCACTCTGACCTGCTCTGGACTATCACGGCAGTGGGGTCGGTGGGCGGCATAACCCCAACTGCATGGACGGGGCCAGCTCCAGTCTTTGAGCCAGAAATGCAAACAGGAGGCCTCCAGGACCCAGTCAGAAACCTTGGCTGGTGGTGGGGGAAACTGAGGAGAGGAAGGGGCATCAGAATGGCAGATATAGGGAAGAGGGGCTGGCTGCTGGCCTTGCATATCCCACCCATGGGGTGGGTGGCGATCCCCAACAGCCCGCCCCTCTCAAACAGAGAGAGACCTGTGAGCCCCAGCACTGCCCAACTCCAGCATTTTGCGTAATGCCTGGCGAGCAGTAGCCTGCAATAAATCTGTAGTAAACAAGTGGAAGTTAGTAAGCATTCTTTTATTGTAACAGACCTGCTCTCAAGTTTGTGGTCTCTTCCCCAAGCTCAGCTGGCTACTCCTTTCTTTGGCCAGAGAACCCCATAAAGAAATGACCTCCTTGTCATTTCCTTGGTTAGGACTGCTCTGCTCAGAGGGGAAAGAAGACTGGGCTGTGGGTTTAGGAGCAGAAGACTGGGGAGGGTCTGAGGGGGCTGAAGTGCCCTACGGGCCCACGGGAGGCACTTCCTCCTCCAGTACAGGTTGCTGAGGGCTGAGGACAAGATGTGGCTGCAGAGTGGCGGTTCCCGGTTACTGGCTGGGACTGCTGGCCCTCAAGATGGCAGAGCAGGTGCTGAGGTTGAGACAGCCACCCCAGCCCCTGGCTGGGTTTCCAGGGCCTCTTCCACTATCTGTGCCGCCCTCTGCAGGAAGAGGGAGGCCATACAGGGTGGGCCATTAGCATCCCGCCTCCAGCCCTCAGCCAAGCCTTCCAACCCCAGGAAGGGAAGAGACTTTAGAAATTAGGATCTGCCCTCTATTTAACACGGTAGGAAGTGGGTGCTTTGAGATGTTAGGAGATCTGCTCACAGTCGCAGGCAAAGAACTGTCCCTGGGACCCAGGGCTGACAGTTTCTGTCCAGTCAGAACATTTCCTGTCCCAATATAATGTGTCCAACCCCAACCCACCTGATCCAAGGGTTCCTCTGTCCAGGTGTCTTCATCATCTGCTACTTCCTGGGCCCCTTCTGTCTCCTTTCTTGGGTGGGGAGCCCTGTACACTCCTTTGATTCCTGATGAGGGGGCAGCGTTACCTGAGGGGCGCTCAGCGCTCTTTCCTTTGACCTCCTCTATCAGCCTCTTCCCCTGTGTTTTGCTCCACATTCCTCGTTACCTTGGAGCATGGCAGAAGCAGGCCTTTGGCCCCCATCCCCGTCCCTTCCAAACCCTGAAGTCTCATTTCCTTGCATTTCCATGTGCTTGTTTGCACATGCCAAGTCCCTGTAAAGGGGCCAGGAACTGGGTATTGCACACGGGAGACAGCTCAGCAGAGGTCGGGGCCAGCTCTGTCCCTGGGCATTCTGCCCCCATGGACCATCCCCACAACAGCAGGGACCATCCTGTGTCCCAGTGAGAAGGTGGCTGGGAAGAGCCTGGGTCCCAGGGTCCCCTCACCTGATGGAAATGGGAAAGTGGGGAACATGCTTGGCTGAGTAGCCTGCTGGGGTCTGGCGTAGAAAGCAGATGTCTCAGTTTGGCTTGGTTCCTTTGGAGAGGGCTGGGTTGCCTGTGCCTTGTGGTCATGGGCCTGTAGACAGGACACTGAGCTTGGGCCATGGGCACTGCTGTTCGTACCTTCTCTACTCTCAGTCCAGGTGTGAATGCCCCCGGTGCCCGTGGGAGCTTTGAGAGGAGAAGCTGTCCATCTTCACAGGCTGCACCCTCCCTCCCTGCTCCCTCTTCCCATCAGGCTGCCTTGTCCAGGGACAGAGCAGTTGGTGCCCGGTGCCCAAGAAGCCAAGGCTAGTCATGCCGTGTCACCCTTCCCCCTCTCTGATGCTCACTGGCTCATCTCATGGGAGAGCTCTGGCCTGGGATAAGCAGGGGGAGAGGGGCAGGGGGAGCAGGGCGGGTAGATAAGCTCCCTGGGACCCTGCTATGCCAGATACGCCACTTGTCTCTCCCAACCTCGAGCCTGGCAAGAAGGCATTACATCCAGGCAGTCAGTCCTGAAGATCCTTGCAGAGCCTGGATGAGCTGACTTTCAGCCCAGATCCTGGGCTGGCCCTTCCACTCAATAACTGTGTCACCCTGGGCAAATTACTGCACTCCTTTGAACTTCAGTCTCTCCTCTGGAAAACGTGAACAATCATATCTCTTTTGGAGCCCTCTCCCTTCCACCTCCCCAAGGCGCATCACCTCTTCCCTTCTGTCTCCTAAGCTTCAAGGGCCTGTCTACTACCTCTCTAACTTTCTAAATAAACTTTCTCTTAAAATAAAATAAAAGACATTCTCTTTCACAAGATTATGGAGAAGATGCAGTGAGGTAAGGACAGAGCCTCAGCTGCAGGAGGGGCCAGCCAGTCACTGTCCTTCCTTTTTCCTGCCGTCTTTGGCCTCACGTCACCTACCCCCTGCTTATGGGGCCTAGGCTTTGGGTCTTGGGGGTGCCTGCAACGAAAAAGAAAAGGCTGGTAGTAGGCAGAGGAGGATGTGGCGTTGAGGTGGCTTCCTCTGCTCTAACCAGCTGCCCTCCCCACCGCACACATACATACCAGCAGCCCCTGGGCAGTGAGGGACTAGGCACCAGCAGCTCCAGATAGGGGAGGGCCTTGAACTCTTCTTCCCCAACAGCCACATAGTAACGGCCACTCACGAGCGCCTCCCTTGCTGACAGTGGGAGCCCCTCCAGGGTGCAGAGTCTGGGAGAGAGGCGAGTGGAACGGGACCGATGGACAAGATGCTCTTCATATTTGGCAGACTGTGAGGGGTGGGCACAGCTATTCCAAGGTGCCCTTTGGTCACTGGCCCCCTGGGCACCAGGGCCAGGCACCTCGGCTCTGCCCTGGCTCCAAGAACTGGGCTGGAGGAGCCTCTCCCTCTGGCACAGAAGGAAATCCCGCTTGGGGAAATGTGCTTTCTTTTTGCCTTTTCATCTGTAAGGACAGCCGGAACCAGTAAGGAGGCGCCCTTTGGAGACTTCTGGGAGCCCCGGGCCCCATACTCACTTGCACACAGCCCCAGTCCGTAATTTGGCCTTCTCGGTCAGGAGTTTCAACACTGTCTCCCAGTCCTCGTTGGCAGCCTGGGACAGCTTCAGGCCAAATGGAGGACTTAACAGGTCCCCATTCCTGAACACACTGGGACAAAGAGCAGCCTGGTAAGGGGAAGGGTCCCCAGAATTTCCTACATGTGAAAGGAGGAAAGGGGGCACAGGGGCCAGGAGGCGGTTCAAGAACCAGTGCATTGGCCCATTTTCACCCATCAAGCATGTTGGACTTCTTATACCCAGGGACCAGAGGTTCCTGGAACAAACCTACTCACATTTTCTTGGTCTCACTGAAACAAAACTCTATGTTCCTGCTCCCAACACCAGCACTTACTGGATATAGCAGGAGGAACCTGCAGGTAGCCTCCGTCCAAGGGCCCCATCACCTGGGTGCCGAGTCACGGGACGACCCTGAAACCCAAGTCAGGCGAAAGTTGAGGCCTTTGGTCAGGGGTGGGTCAGCCCAAGTGGGCAGGTGAGGGAAAGGAACCAGAAGGGGGCAGGAGAGGGGGCAAGGAGGGATGAGACTAGTCACACCTTCACCAAATGGTGCTTCGAACTCCCTAAGTCACATTCTGAGCACCCCTGCCCCATGCGTTTCACAGCTTCTTCTCTCTTTGGGGACCACAGCCTGGAGGTAAAGTGAAAGGCTAGGAAAGGAGCAAGGGGGTAATGTCTTGAAATCTTACACCCAGGAAGCACACCAGCTATTCCAGAGTAGGTGTGGAGACTGCCTGCCGTGGGACTGGCAGATTCCGCCCTTCTGGGGCCCCTGGCTCCCCAAATTGGGGGCAACCCCAGGAGGAGGGGAAGACTCACAGGTAGTCTGCTGCTTTTCCCACCTTGATCCTTCCCTCCAGGGGGTGAATAGCTGAAAGGACAGGTAGATCACAGGTCATCTTGAGGAGCCTGGTAGCTGCCAGAATTTGGGGCCCGGTCTAGCTCCAAATCCCTTCCCATTGGAACAGTTCCAGTCATCTCAGTCCAGAAACAGATGCTAGCAACTGAACCTGCCTTGGTGTCCTGAGTTAGGCTGACACAAACCATAAGATTAAAGGTTGAAACTAGTTCATTAAGCATCCTACTGATGTCAGAAATTTTCTCACTCACGGGGTAGGTGGTTTTATCTCATGTATGAGATTCAGAGTGACTCACCGAAAGAAGTAAGTGACAAAGTCCAGATTCTAAGTCTGTCTAGCACCCAACCCCTTGCTCCTTGCATTATAGCAAGTAACCTCAGCTGAGAGCTGAGTAGGGCCTGGAAGCCAGATCTGAGTCAGGAGCTCAGATACCCAAATTCTTCTCCTGTCTTGGAAGGCACAGCTCCATCCTGCAAAGGGGAACCAACCCGGCCTGATGCAGAGCATGGGCTGCCTAGACGGGGCAGAGCGGAGTGATGGATGAATTCAGCGTGTTTCGTGGTGGTAGAGGACCCAGTTAGGAAGAGCCTTTGGTAAAAGGGGCTTAGTCTGCAGAATGTTTTCCTTCCCACAGGCTGGTCCTGGCTGTGATGAGCATGAATGTCAGTGTCAGACTTCAACCTAACTCACTCTGGCTCCACTATGTTACTTACCTTCACTGTCTTGATTTCCCCTTCTAAAGAATGGGGGAAAGACCAGCCCAGGGTTGCTGCCCTCTGAGACAGCGTGTAAAGCACCTGCACATAATAAGTACTGAACACGAGCCTTGCTGTTACCTCCCTCCCTAGGCTTTTTGACCAACCCCAACCCACTCACTGGAGCTTGCAGAACCTTTCAAAGCCAGCAGCCACGTACTGCCCTCCGTTCTGCAGGTCGGCCAGGTTGGTGATGCGGTGGCCATGACAAGGTGTGTAGAGGGCACGCACAGCCAGTGAGGCCTGCACAGCTGATGTTACCTCACTGAGGAAGGTCTCCATGGTGGGGAAGCGGCGCTGAGAGACCACCAGCTGGCGGCCTGGGCAGAAAGGGTCCCCATTCCGGTACACCACTACCCTCTTGGCTGCCATAGTGTGTTCTCAGCTAGAGACGCAGAGCTGTTGCCAGGCAACTAAGGCCAGCCTGGGAGCAGTGCCAATCAGAGGTGGAGGCCTGCCCTCTCAGGAATGCAGGGAGAGCCTCAGCAGGAACACTTAACTAGAGTCAAGATCTCATTCGATCTGCCCTTGGCGGGGGGGCCTCACCAGAGTAGAGAGGGTGTGATCACTGTACACGGAGGGAGACCCTGAGGCCCAGTAAGAGAGGCACTGCTGGAGAGCACTCTGAAATACAGGTGGTCCAGTGCTGGATGGATGGAGGGCTTCTCAGAACCTCCCTGCCACTGTACGGCCCAAGGGCTGAGCTGAAAGGAGGATCAGCTCTGGAGTCTGCTCCCAGCCAGCTCCAGGGCAGATACCCCAGGCCTGTAAGAAGTGACAGGAGTACCCCAAGTCTGTCCTTACCATAGGCACAAAATAAATGCATCCAGGCTCAGAATCCAAGAAAAACCTTTATTCTCCATCAGGTCTCCCACTTAACTAGGTAACTCCTGTCCTGAATTCATATTGAGCCACAGGCAGAGGATGAAAGCACGTCCTTCTCCCTTCTCTCCCTGTACTGGTGCCAGCTTTTTGCTCCAGCACTTCTTGGCCCCACTGGCCACCAAGGCAGGGGCAGGAGGTAGAGCTGGTACCAGAGACCGAGGATGAGGACCCGTCTCCTTGCCCTTTCACAGCACCTCCCTTCGGAACCTGCGCCTCCCCGGGGACTAGCCTGGTGGTCCCGTTCTCCACAGCTCGCCCCTCCAGTGGTTCTCTCCTATGCCGTCTGACCCTGTGGAAGGCAGTTTTTCAGGTGGCCTTGATCTGCATGATCCAGTCCTCTGGTTTTTCCGTCCTTCAGTACTAGGCTCCTTGGAAGCTCCATCTCTGGAGCTGTTATTACAGGGGGTCTGGGCCTTGGGTGGTTTAGTCTTCCAGAGATCCTGGCTACCATGTTCTGCTGAAGTCCCATCCCGGATGACGCGGTCTTCTGAGAGGTCCAACTCTCGTGGCCTAGCTCGTTGGCACTCGGGCTTTTTGTGGCCTGGCCCTCTGGGAGACCTATCTTCAGTATTTGGGTCTTCACGGAGCGTGGACAGCTGTGTTCTGGCCTGTCCAGAACAGGGGCCCTTAGGTTTGAAGCCTTTAGGGGTCTGGTCCTCCAGGAGTTTCGTCTGCAGGCAGGCCCCCCCAAAGGTCTGGTCTCCATGGTGTGGCTCTTTGGCGAACCTATTCTCCACGGCCTGGTTATCTGACGGTATGGGCAGCTGTGGTCCAACCCTCCTGTGACATGGGTCCCTGTACTTGTTCCCGACAGTGGCTTCATCTGCAGTGGCCAGTCTTTCTGGGGATTTGTGGGGTTGTGACTTGCGCCTCCAGCAAGAGGCATCTGCATGGCCTGGCTCTCCAGCAGTTCTGGCTCTGCAGCACTGGTCTTCCAGTGGTGGGCCTGGTTGTGACCCAGCTCTCTCACGGGCCTGTCCCCTGTGGTCTGGGCTCGCCTCTGGGGACCGCAGTGCTTGTCTGAGAGTTAGGTACTGTTGGAGAAGAGAACAGACACTGTACCGGACAGGCTGTGGGGGCATGGCAGGAGGTGTCTCTCTAACTGCCACCCTTGGCCCTACATGTGCGCAGAGGGCTCCAAGTTAGTGCTTACCTCCTTACGGCTATTGATGGCCTGCTGTAGCCAGAGCAGTTCCATGGCCAAGTGGCTGCGGCGGTACTGGAGCTCTTGGAGCTCAGCCGGGCTGTGGGGCAGTCCTGGACCTGCAGCTTCTGTGAAGGAAGGAGGAAAGAAAGAGAAAGCCTGTACACAGAGCGCTGGCCTAGCAGTACACCTCTCCCCCTGCCCATGAGTTGCCCTCAACCAGGCAGAAGGAAGTAGGAAAGGGATACAGCTTATCTAGAAAAAGCCTTTCACTTTTCAGGTGGGAAAGCTAAGGCCCAGAGAAGGTCAGGGGCTTGCCTTGATCTAGCAGACATGAACCTGGGTTTTCCATCCTAGCCATGTCTCTGGTCTTCTCTTGGCTGGGTTTCCTGGTTTTCCTGCTCTGCTCATCCTGAAGCCGCGGGCTGTCATCTCTGCAGGGAAGACTGTCTGGGTTTGCCGAACTCTCGCCTGACTTCTTCAGCATCATCTCCTCCGGGATGACTTCTCTCTCAGGGTCCTTCCGTGAGAAGCAGCTCCGTAGTTCCTGTTCTGGTTTTGGTGCCCTCTCTCTGGCTCTCCAGGTCCGATGGGATTTTGCCTTCTGAGCAATCAGTCAGAGAGGAATGAGAACCCCAGGGCTACACCCTCCAAGGACCTGAGTGCCATGATTTAGCTTACAAGTTGGTGGGGATTCGGGAGGAAGTAAGTCTGCTGCCTCTTCCATTGAGAAAAGCTTGTCAGCAGGAAGGGTGGATTCTACCATTTGCTCCAATCCCCTACCCAGGTCCCTCCTCCCCCTAGGATGTGTACTACCTGTGGGAGAAACTGAGGTCTGGGAATCCAGCCCTCAGTCCATTGTAGTGTGTCCAGATCACCCTCGAGCTCTCGTACAACAGCCTCATACTCAGCCCGTAGACTCTGGAACTGGCGTCGGACCAGGAAACCCCGGACGCAGGCCTGATGTGGAAAAGGAGGGGAAAGAAAACCCTCATGATTGCAAAGGTGGATGCGTCTTTACGGATTCTCCTGAGGTCGTCATCCCAGTGGCTGCAAGAGGGGATCCAGCCGCGAAAAAGAGATAAGTGGTGCTCTGCGCTGGGGCACCGGGGCTTCAAGGGAACATGTTGGACTGCGTCCCTCTCTTCGATTTACGGCCCTTGCTACCGTTTCTATGCTGCTGCAGGAGCGTGTGATGGGAGCGGTGGGTGGTGGTACTGGCGGGGGGCGGCAGGGGGCAGGGTCCGCGAGTGCCAGCATTCTTTAGCGGGTTGGGGACGGGTGGGTACCTCCAGAGGTAGGCACGCGGGTACCTAACTAGACATGATGGCCTCATCTCGTTGGAAGGTCCTAGCCCGAGATCCCATGGGGGCGATCATGCGCACCCTCCGCCCGCCCCGCACCTGCAGCACGACCACCTTCCGCAACAACTGCTCCCGCTCCATCGGACGCCAACTGCGGGCGCCTACACAGAGCGTCATTAGTGCGCGCGGCGCTGGCCAGCGCAAGCCCCGCCCCGCCATCTCCACGGCGACCGTCCCATGTCGCTTAGACTGGAGGCCTCAGGGCGTCAGACCCCACTCCCGCAAAGTGTGCTGCACGGGGGTGTATTCACCGGGGCCGGGGCACCCCAGCAGAGTAAAGACGCAGTGAGGAGACAGAGGACACGGAGCCGCTTTCTTTCTTTCTTTGTGGTTTAATTCCATCTAATGCCCCCCTCCCCATAGCACCTGGGGGGCTGCAGAATATACAGTCGAGTTCGTAAAAAGTCACAGTTTGAAGGGAATGAGAGGGGGCAGCTTGGGCCCGGGTCCGACATCTACACAGCTGCCTGTTCCTCAGGCTCCGCGTTCTCCGCCAGGTGCAACTTCTGTCTGTGTCAGTCAAGGATCGGCTGCTGTGGACCCGTCCTTCCAGCCCTGCCTTCCCGTCCCGCACAGGCTGTTTCCCCAACTGCGAAAAGGGGCTGCGCAAGGGACTCTGGGGTGGTCCGAGGTCTGAGGTTGCAGTCCTCGCCTGCCCTTCTTGCTGGGTGGCTTACCCCATCGCCTTTTGGTCTAAATCATACAGGCGTTTGCACCCGCACTATTTCTGACTAGGACTAGTAATCGAAATTGGTGAAAATAACTGTTGAGTGCTGAAAGATTAGGAAGCCACTAGTGAAGCTTCGCCATGGATTAGTGTCAGCTCAAGTACTTGCCAAGATTTTGATAAGTAGGTAAAATGCATTGCCGGCAACCAGCTTTCTCCTAATATTTGGGGAAGTCTTCCTGCGCTCATTTTCTTGGGTGGGGTCAGCCTGAGGTTAATCCTGACTCAGTGGGGCACAGAGGTGTGGAGATGTTGGTTGTATGTAAATACTCCTGGATGGCGGTGGGGAAGAGGAAACCGGTATCATCTCTGGGAGGCACATACCCACCCCCGTACACACTATCACACTATCGGGTCCCCTGGAAAGGATACATAGAATTACTGAGATCTTCCAGCTGGGGAGAGAAAGAGAATTTCCTGTCAGGAGAGGCACCGGGCTGAACCCCAGATGTTCTGGGTGCCAACTTCTAGTGGAGATTCAGGGGCCCAGAGCTCTTAACCTCATGCACCCCCAGCTTTTTACCCAGAGGCCAGTAATGGCCTTAGGAGCATGTACCTCCCCCACCCCTTCATGCCCCCAGGAATCGAAGCACCCAGCCTTGACCCACATTGCTAAGCAGCTGGTCCAGGTTTCGGTCAGCCATGGTCTTCTTCTGCTCCTCAGGCAGCCCCTCAGTGACCCCATCCTCTTCCTCTTCCTCTTCCTCCTCCTCCCCACACACGTCCAGGCTGAAGTGCAGCCGGGCCAGCTTCTCCTGCATCTCCCGCACGTGCTCCAGCTGCTCGAAGGAGCATTCCTTCCCTGGACAGCACCTGACTGAGCCCTGGGAGCGACTCTGGGGCCTTGGTCCCGGCCGCCCACCAGAGACCAGGTCCTCCAGCCCCTCCCACACACTCTCTAAGCCCGGCCCCCAGGACTCACCGAAGGCCTGCAGCCGGCCTGAGTGGAAGTCATTGAGCAGATTCAGCAGTCCCCCCTCCATCTCATAGACGTCGGTCACCTCAGTCAGGAACGAGTGCTGCAGGGGGGTGCCTGCAGAGCCAGCCCCACCTCCAGCCAGCACTGGGCGGCATTTCTCCTTGCCTACCCTGGGGGGGGGACACGACCAAGGTCACAGGGTAGGGGCAGCCAGGTACCCTTAAGTCTTTTGTACATCTATGTACTAATGCATCTTCCTGTCCACTCACCAACATAAATGGGTGCTTGTTCCTGTGGCCCCGCCCTGGGCACCAGGACTGGGAAAGGGAAGTGAATGGGTGAGGAGGGGGTAGGGGTAAGGAGTCAAAAATGTCTTTTTCTGCTGCTGGTACAGCCAGAGCTCTGCCTGGAAGGGGGCTCCTGGGTTCCTGTCTGAGCCCCACTCATTCCTCCTGTGACAATCACTAGTTTTCACTGGTCCTCAGTGAACTGGGGACATGACTCCCTTATTGCTGTGAGAGCCATCTTACCTCTCCCTACAATGGCTTTCTGCCCCTCTTCTCTTTAAAAACTGTTTTGAATTTTCCAGTGCCCTCAGGATAACACTTAAGGACCTTCCCAGCCTGACCCACCCTCCACCCCATTCTCCTATTGCATTCCTTCCTATTCCTGCCCCAGCCCTGAGAGCTTCAGCGATGCCCACTGTGGCTGTCCCCAAACATGCCCAAGGCAGGGGGTGTCAAAGCCATAGGGAAACATAGCAACTGGAGAAAGAACACACATGGACACACACATTATAGGGTAGGGTGCAGATTCCCAATCATCAAAAAGATTAAGCCATGGATGGATGTTGAGAATGTTATGCTAAGTGAAATAAGTCAGTCAAAAAAAGCTGAGAACATTAGAGCAACAAGTATAAAGGACACATGGACAAAAACTATGGGGGTGGAAATGGGAGGGAGGTGGGGAGGGCTGGGGTGGTGGGCTGGGATGGGAGTAAAAGGCAGAAAACTGTACAAGATCAACAATTTAAAAAAAAAAAAAGCTGAGAACCATAGGATTCACTCATATGTGGGATATAAAACTGAAACTCCTAAACACAGACAACAGCGTGGTGGTTGCCAGAGGGAAGTGTGGGTAGTAGCGGGTAAAGGGGGCCAAATATGTGGTGACGGAAGATGATTTGACTTTGGGTGGGTGGTGGGCACACGATGCAATGTACAGACCATGCATCACAGAAATGTACACCTGACACCTATGTGATCTTATTAACCAATGTCACCCCAATAAACTTAATTTAAAAAATTAGGCAAAGAATTCAAGTTGTATACCTGAGTATCCCCTTGCCATTTGCTGCTCCACAATGCTCCAGGGCCACCACAGCACCTGCAGTTCCCTGAACCTTCCAGGCAGTATTTCTCTCCCGTACATGCGCCAGGCCAGCCCCTTAGAACGTTCTCCCTGTCCAGTGCGCTGACCCACCTCCTCTGACTCTGACTTCCTGGCGGCCAGGCTGCTCACTCCCTGCTGTGAGGGGTGTCACCACACTAGCCTTTCCCCACACACTCGAGGATACGGACTGGGTGAGGATAGGGACTGGGTCCGAGCATTTGGGTTCTCAGGGGCAGCCCCAGGGAAAGCATCAATTATTGCTTAGTACCTAAAGGCTAAGGCCCCCCTTTCCCTTCCTGCCCATAGGGCTCAGCCCAGAGTTAGGGTCCCTCCCTCCCTGCCCTGCTTTCCTTCTGTACTCACCTCTTGAATTTGGCTCTCTGTTTGGGCGATGGCAGATGTGGGAGGCCCAGGGCTAAGGAGCCACTGTGGCTGGTGGGCACAGGGACCCTGCGGAGTGTTCCTGGGGCTGCAGCCGGCTGGGTCAGGCAGGGCTTGGGACTCCTTTTCTTCTTCTTGTCCTCCATTGATGCTGGCTGGGATTCAGGCCCTGGGTGGGAGGCAGCCCCACTGAGATGCGAGGGGCAAAGTCATCCCCTCACCCTCCAACCCCTGAGAATTGCGAAGGAAGGGCCCCTGTCCAACTACCCCGTAACATCTCTCAGGGTCTCTGTCCCCTCATCTGTCCAGTGAGGGCAGGGCTCGATGCCAGCGCCTACTGCCGGGGTCACGGATCTGTATTTGAAGGACCTTCGGAGGCCCACTCAGGTCCCCACCCCTTCCTCCAATGCTGCCTGAAAGGGCTGCACCCCAAACGATTCTCCTGAGGCTGCTGGAGTTTCCTGTCCCAATAGCTGAGGGGCGGAGCTGGCCGAGGAAATGTGGAGGGAGGGACAGTGGATGTGAGCTGGCAGGAGCTCAAAAGGATTAGGGGTGTCTTAGCCAGGCACTGTTCTATTTATCAACTGCCTAGACAGATGTTGACAAACCTGGGAGCATCTACATGGGAGGTGACTGAGGTGTAGGGACACCAAGGACCAACCACCAGAGGATGGCTAACAGCGGGAGAAGCCATAGGGTGTAGGGCGGGGCTCAGAGTGGGTTTCCCCTCATCCCCAACCGGAAACACCAGGCAACTCCCAGAAGTTCCCTGGAACATGCTTCCAGCTGCTTCACCCTCCCTACTCAGAAAGTCCCTGCTTGGGTTCAGCTGGGGTGGGTGGTGGGCAGCAGCTGGCTGCCTTGGCCTCGACAATGGCTGGCCTGTGACTGGTACTGCTCGGCCTCCAGTGCGACCCTGCCTGCAAGCCCGGGTCTGCTGAGGCCCTCCCCAGGGAGGTCTGGAGGCCCCTACTGGGGGTTTTCCAGAGCTGCTCCTTCCAAGCTGCTGCCACCAAGCCTGATTCTGCACTCTGGGATGGTGGTAGTGCTGGGGCATAATCCTTCTCATTGGCACCAGGCTGGCTGGCACTGAAGGGTGTGCTGGAGGGGAGACCTGTGGAGGCTTGGGCCGATTAGGGACTTGATAGAAGAATTGGAGTGGGAGCCTTTGCTGCCCAGGAACCGCTGGGGATGACCTGGGATCTATTTCCCATGCTCGACTCCCTAAGCCATGTGCCAAAGGGATCGCTCAGCTCCGGAGCCCGGATCCTAAATGGAGTGCCAGACCCCAGTCATTCTGCCCCCCTCCCCTCCCACCCCACCCCTACCCCCTCGGGGCAACTGACCTGGAGGTTTGGGGTCTGGAGTGATGCTTCGATGCGGGTTCCTCCGCCCTCAGTACTCTCCTACTGGGAACAGAAGGGGTGGAAGCCTAGCTGGCAGGAGGTAATTTGCATTTAAAGAGAAAGTGACCTTTAGTGCTGGGGATGGAGTAAGATGGGAGAGCGTCCCCACGTTATGCTGTCCCTTTCATGACTTCACCTCCCCACTTGAGCAAGGTGACTTCGATGGTTGTGTGATGGCCATCTCGAAACCTTTCCGCTTTTCCCATCAGTTTTGGAGAAAAACTAGTCTCACAAAATGGTGGTAGCTTTGTCAGAAAGACGAATGGAAAGAGGGAGAAGAGAGAGAAAAAAAACAACAGCACATAAGAAGTACAGAAGCAGCAGCAGCAGCAGGAAGAAACTTCAAGACAAACATCCATCAAGTGAGTCCAGGTCTCCTGTTAAGCACTTTATGGTCATTTGACCCTCAGCAACCCTGACAGAAGACACGGTCACCGTCTCATTTTACCAAAACCAACAATAGTGTTTCAGGGCAACGGTGCTCCTCCCCGCTGGTGAGTGTTGGGGTCTGAACTCGGTCACTGAGGAAGTGACAGGACCAAACCCACCCCCCTCCCCACCCCAGGCCTAGGAGACCCTTGTGGAAAGCATCAGGTGAGTGGAAACCCGCGAGATGACCGGGTGCTTGACTGCAGCCACTCCCCTCCCACCAGGGAAACCTGAGTGGGTGAGGGAGGTTGACCCTGTGCTGCTGGTGCTGCCCCAGGTGGGAGGAGGGGGGCAGATCAATGGGGCAGCTATTTAAAGACGCCTAGGCTTCCAGCTCAGGTCCTCAGAGAAGCATCTGATGCAACAGGAGACAAGCATTTTCTCCGCCAGGCTGCCCTGCAGTCTCAAATAACTCCCACAGGGCAACGGCACAGCTGCCCCACCCCTTCTCCTACTGCTGGGCAGGGACTGCTTCCCAGGGCCTGGGCCTCAGGCCGAACTAGGGAGGGTCAGGCACCGCTTTCCCTGGCTCCTGGCGAGCAGGACTCTTCCTGGTGCTTCCAACGCCCTGACTGTTCCAGAAGAGGGGAACGTTAACCAAGGACTTTTTCAGTGAGCAGGGATCTGAGGGAGGGGCCTGCCTAGGCAGAGAGGACACCCGGAGGCTGTTCTCCTCCCCTACCGGAACTGCTAGAAAGTGGCACCAGGGCTCCTCTAGGAGAGTGGCAGAGGGTCCGAGAGCACCTCTAAGGTCAAGGGCCTTTCGGAGCTGCTTTGCTCAGAGTTCCAGGCCTGTGGAGGCCTCCTCCGACTGCCTCCCAACGACCTTTGGTAACAATGTGGCCAGCACAAAAAAATATCAATGCACTAGGACCCTGACTGGAAGGGGCAGAGGCTCTGCGGGGACTGTCACAGCCAGTGCGGACATGTCTGCCTTTGGAGGCCTGGAGGGAAGGACACTTTTGGCTGTCATTTGTTGGCCATTCACATACGGTTCTTCATGCCAGCCCAGCCCAGCCCAGCCCTCAGGAGTGAGCCATCCAGGCTGTCTGCCACACAGGAGCCTCAACTTTTACACCTAGGCTTGGGGTGGGTGAACAGGAGTGTAGAAGAAACCAGTTCATTAACAAAACAACGCCCCCCCCCCAAAAAAAAACAAAAACCTGATTTGAGAGTGAGAGAATTTGTTGTTCCATTTGTTTATGCACTCATTGGTTGCTGCTTTTGTGTGCCATGTGCCCTGACCAGGGACCCAGACAAAGCTATAATCAACTGAGCTACCTGGCCAGGGCAAGAAACCAGTTTATTCTTAAGAACCACATGCAGAATGTGGTCCTGTCAAGGAATACCCAATATCAAAGGAACTTGGAAGTCCCTGGTGGGCCAGGGCCAGAAGATGCTGCCCCAGAGAGTAGTAATGTCCACTCACCTTAATGTGGACCTTGGTTGGCGTATGCCTAGATTTCGGCTGTCCTTGCTTTTTGCCTTCCTCCTGGACCCTACCTGTCCCCCTGCCCTCTGGATCTAGCCCAGATTTCTTCACCTGGCACATAGGCTCTTGGTGATTTATCTGGCCCCTGCCTCATCACCTCTACCACGCTCCAGTGCACCTGCATTACTAGGTGGACCAGTTACTAATTAAAGGAAGTTATCACACTTCCACCTGCCCTTTGCGCCACAGGCCCTTCCACATATCCAAGCCTGTTCCCTTGCTGAAAGGTACAGAGCCTCCCTCTTCTGTTCCCACAGCACCACTGTCCTTTCTACATCTCAAAACTCCTTTTCCCTCACCAGCCTCAGGGGGCAGAGACAAGTCCTGACTGAGTGAAAATCACCTCTGGTGTTCCTACATACGTGAGCAGCGTGCCAACTTTGCTGAGGGCTCCACTCGGGTGGCTCCAGGGAACCCCGGGCTGCAGGGAGGGAGGGCACTTCGGCAGATGCAGGTATCAGCACAGCCAGAGGCTTGGCCGCAGGTCCAACAAATCAGTGATGACTGGATGGGTCCAGAAGCACCAAATGACCACAAAAGTCAGGAGAGAAACAATAAGGCAACAGACTTTTTTTTTATTTAACATGGTTTAAAATACATCAAAATCAAATCCCTGGCTGTTGTGAATACCAAAACGAGACCAAAAAAAGAAAAAAAAAAAAAAAAAAGCTGTTAGCACAGCTTTAAACAAATCTGGGAGGTCAAGCTGGGCCAGGAGGGAAGCAGTTAATAGGGACAGATGGCAGCACCCCTCCCCCAGGCAGGTGCCTGGCTGTCCCCAGGGTGACCCTCTGTACTGTGCACGGTGGGAGACCTGAGCAGCAGCTGGAGAATCAGCTGGGCAGGCCTCAGCCCTCCCCCACAGACACCAGGGCAGCCCCACTGGCCTCTTGGCTGACCCTCAGCAGGGCCAGCACAATGGGGTGGAAGAGGGAAAATAACCATCTTCACAGACATAACATTCTCTTACAGAAAAGTGCCTGAGCCTGGCCTGTGGTCCAAAAACCTCACAGAAAACAAACACAAATTAAAAAAAAAAAAGTGCTGTGACACCTCTCAGAATCTGGTGCACATGAAACTCTCAGCCGTCACGGTGCTGAACACAAACCACTCTCGGCACAGCGAAGGGCTCTGGGCTGTGAACCTCGCCTGCTGTGGACCCCTGGAGGAAAAGCTAGCAGTCCAAGAAACCAGCATAGCTTTTGGTCCTAAAACTGAGGTCATGTGCATGGGACCTGCCCCAGTGAGGAAGCCACTGGCCTTCAGATAGGCCACCTTCCCTGCATCTCGCCCAGGCTCCTGGCTGGCATGGGTAGCACCCAGGTAGCACCTGGGCTGACTTTGGAAAGCAGAGCAAGCAGAGCAGCTGTAGTGATTAAGATTTGGTCAATGGCGTTAGAGGAATGGGGTCCCCACCCATGCCTGGCCAGGATGCCCAGAGCTGAGAGCAAAGGTGCTATCTACCCTGCCCAGGGCCTATTACTTCTGATTTGGGAAGCCCAGCTGGGGCTGCCTTGCTCACTGTAGCTCTGCAAAGCTAGACCTGGTTTCAGAGGGCTGTTGTGCTGAGTTCCCACCCTACCACCCTGGGCTCCAACAGCCCCTACCCCACTAACCCCCACAGGCTTTAAGAGGTAGCTGAAATAGGCAGGGAATCACGTGGGCCACTGCAGGCCTACCTGATCTTTAAAGGGGGCACGTGGGAGCTTTGGCCTCTTCCCCGTTTCCGTAGCTCAGCAAACCCTGTATGGGGCTTGGCTCTTGTGCACCTCAGCCTGGCAGAGGCTGGGCAACGGAGCCTTACTGGAACAGGAAGAGGCGTGGGCAGGGACCATTCATTCTAAACACAGGCATTTCAGAGGGGAAGACCTTAGGAAATAAATACTTCTCTCTCCACAGGAGAGCAGTATCTTAGCCAGGGATGGTAAACAGGTCTCAGCACTTATACTGGCTGCTGAGCAAACCATGAGAAATGAGTAAATACCAGGAACGAGCGGGAAATACTCCAAAGCAGATTAGTGGTACCTACTATGGGGGCAGAGAAGTGGTGTACCTTGCATTTGCCATCTCTGGTCTAAGTCAGAACACGGTCTAGGAGTACTTAACTCTCTTCGTGAACCTTTTTTATGAGAGGGATTTAAGGGCTGAAAGAGTGGGCTAGTTGTGGAAGATGAAAGGGCCTGTATGAAAGTGGAGGTGGGATGCAGCACCCCAAGGCCAGCAGAGCCTCACTTCCTGACCCAAGAAAACCGCTCTATTCAAAGACTGGGTAATACCCAAGGCAAGTGTGCAACCGGCAGAACTTTCAGAGTCGAGTAACATGGAAGGGGTGGGGAGTATGGGGTATGGGAGGACTGACACAAATATCTGCAGCCATTTTGTGGATTTCTGGGGTTCAGTCAATTGCTGAGTCTCATTCTTCCCCATAAGTTGTCAGGCGAGAGCTGGGGCTCCCACACAAGAAGTGGGGTGTCAAGGACACACCTCAGATCTTAGTCTTTGGGACAACAGAACCAGAGCAATCCTCAAGGACTGCACACTGGGGCAGGGGCAGGAAGCAGAAACAGACCCATACTGCCAGTGGGGACAGCTGATCCCATGGGGCTCAGCAACTGCTGCACTGAGATAGCAGTGACAGGAACTGGCGGTGGCCTTCCAGGATTGAGACCCAAAGGGGCGTTTGTGGTAAGACCATCAGAAGCCCTTTGCTTTCTCTTGCTACAGTTTGATTCCATCATATGGGAAACCTAAGCACCAACACGACAGCGGTGCCGGGGGGGGGGGGGGGGGGGGATCACCAGAGGCCAGGAACCCAGGCACCACTGACAGAGCACTTCTCCCTCCGAAGGTCCTCAACACAAACACCGTCACGTGCAACAGACACAAAAACCAAAAACCTTCAGAAAGAATCCTTTGGGTGATCTCTTGTCAATCATTTGTGCAGGCTAGAGGCACCTGTGAATGATAAGGCTACTGAGAAGCATCATTGGCCTGGTCCTGACACTGCCAAGGGCAGAAGCGGTGCCCAAGGGGCTCCCTACCAGCGCACCATGCCACACAGAAATGCTCTCCAGGTCCCTGTTCTGGGCAGGAAAGTGGTTTGATCACCAGCTCTGAGTACCCCCCACTAAGGCCCTGGGGAACCTCTCCAGGTTAGGAACAGCAACGGAGCTTCCAGGGGAGCTGGGAGAGCCAGAGCTGCCCAAGCCCCGCTAACAAGTGGCCTGGGTATGTCACTTGTTACGATCCCTGAAGGGCAGGGAGGGAGGGGCCTGAACCTCTACTCAGGCAGGGAGATGTTCAAGTCACCTGCCCTGCCAGGTCACTGTGAAGGCGACTACAGATGACAACTCCACTTTAAGACTCTTCAGCTCACAGAAGAGCCACTGAGTTCATCTGTACACACCCCACCTCCAGTGCAAGCCTATTTTACACTTACAGATATAAACGTATGAGGCCTTGCACATGTCCTATGTACGTAAAACCGACCCACAAAATCCAAAACTGCAGAGTGTCAGATGCCAGTGAGGTCAGAGTGCCCTGGGCCTCAGCACTGAACTGCTTAGCAGTGGGAAGTGGGAGCCTTGCACAGGACAGGCCTGGCTGGGTTGCTCACTCCCTTCCCAGCATGCCCCCAGGGCCAAGCTCCCTAGGCGGTGGTGGAGGCGGGCTCCTGGGGCCCTGTTTGGCCTGATGCTTCTGTGCTTGGTGCTCCAGGGCAGCAAGGAGCTTCTGTGGCTCCTGGGGAGCTAGGTGCTTGGGCCCCAGAGCTCTCGCCACCCTGCTCCTTGGTGGCAGCGGCAGCCTCTGGCCTTTGTTCAGGGCTGCTGTTGGTGAGGGGGCCCTGGCTGCCAGCACTCAGGTCCTGGACCCTCTTGTTCAGGTCATTGCGCTCTGTCTGCAGCGCCCGGCACAGCTTCTCCAGCCGCTGGATTTTCACCTGCAGGCCCTCCAGCTCTTTATCCCGGAGTGTTTTCTAGGGAGAAAAGGGGGCCTGCCATCAACCCTCCACCTGACACTGCCACTTGGTAGAAAACACGCACACTTTAACAACGCTGGGAACAGACTGGAGTCCAAAGCTGGCTTCTGTCAAGTAAATAGCCCTGGTTTACACCAAGACCCAGCTGTCAGTTGAGGACAGTGTGGTGCAGGGGAGGGGCATGGCTTAGAGACAATATATTCCTCCATTTATCCACCAGATGATCTTGGCAAAGTATTTGGCTTTTGAGCCTATCTCTTTTATCTGTTAAACTTGTCTACTGACACCAACCTCACAGGTCTGGAGGGAAGGTTCAATAAAGGGTGTATCGAAGACGTTCGGCAGGTCTGGCTGCAGCAGCTGCCCCAGCACTGACTTACTCTCCTACATCTCAAGCCACGAAGCCAAACGACCAGGGCCACTGCACACACACTACGTGCATCATCAGCACCCCTTGTTTTCCCTGCTCCTTTATTCCTTTCTTCAGTTCATTTTTTGCTTCCACCGTAGGCCTGTGATTGGCCTCACCACCTCCCCTGGGGAAAGCTGGCCAAGTGTACCTGGCCCCACCTCATGCTAGCTGCATCACTCACCTAGAACTACAGAACAGCCCAACACCTGGTAACCACACCCCCCGCCCCTGGCTGCAGGGTGCACGCAGCCCACCTCTTCAGCCATCTCCAGCAGGGCCTTGTTGCTGCTCTCCCACCGGGACCGGTACATGGTCGTTTCTTTCTCCAGCTTCTTTATCTTCTTAGTCATCTGGGTTACGTGACAGACAGAGGAAATGGTCAGGGTGCAAGACTATCTGTAGCTGTGTCCCCAAGGTGGGGAATGGTCCCAAGAGGGCAGGCAAGGCATTATAGGACACAGCCAGTGCTTTCTGTGCCACCTTAGGACCTCTCAAGTCACATGTCCGTTGCTCCTAACAGGAAATGATAAGAGAGCCCCTCCTCCAGGAGAACCTGGAAGGTGCACATACCATCGACACTTCCTTGACAGGGGGCAAAGGCTGTGACCCCTCCTCACAGCTCTTCCCTTGGCCCCCGATCACACTGTTCACACTGTTCACAGCCCCCAGTGAGGTGCCCCATCCTGAAGGACACTGCTTGTGCCACTATAGCCACACCCAGCCTGGGCCAGCGTTACCTTTTCCATCTCCTGTTTGAATGTCGTGAACACCTCACTGCTTTTGGAAAGAGTGTTCTGGAACTCTTCAAACTTCTCCGTGTATAGGGCAAGCTGGTTAAGAAAGAAGCCCACAGGTTAAGTCTGAACTTTCCTTGTGGGCGCTTCTCATCAACAGACTCAGACCAGCCCTTGGCCCTCTGACCAGACAGTTCTATCGATACCATTTTCCTTCACAGAAGCCTAGAAAGGAGAATTGGGGGCGACATATTTTGCCTCTGTTTGTTCTCTCTATGTCTCTCCTCCCCCCGCCTTTTTTTTTTTTTTTACAGAGTAAAGTTTTTATTCACTTTCCAAGAGAGGAGAGGGGCATGGTGTGGAGAGATACAGCCTATGTTTGTTTTCAAATGTTTTTCTGGAATTAAATATAATTTATAGAATTAAAAATCACCATCTGTCTCCACCTCCTCAAAAGCAACACAACACTTCTGACCAGGAATGAAGCCCTTCGAGCTCACCTAGCCACCTGGTCACCACTGCAGGTGCTGGGCAGGCCCAGAGGGAACAAAGACTCAGCAAGGCCACATGGCAGTCAAGGCAGTCCGAGAGCACGGTCCCATTTTGCCCTCCAGGACGGGGCCTGGTGGGGGCCCTAGGGGCATAGGATCAGGACACAGTCTCACCTGCTGCTTCAGGTGGGTCTCCTGTTGCTTCATCAGCTCACACATCCTCTGGGACTCCACTGCCTCTTTGAGGAGCTATTTCCAAGACAGGACACCAGACCCAGTCAGAAGCCTCAAGGGACTGTGTGTGTGTGTGTGTCTCCATACACATGAGAACCTGCAGAGGCTTCCTCCTGCTCTGACTGGTATCTGAGGAAGCAGTGCCCTGATCTGGCCAGGCAACAGCCTTTCCCATATAAACTTGACTATAAGCTAAGTCAGAACCCAACCCACCTCTTCCAAGAACAACCCCCACTCCCAGGGCCTGAGTCTCACAAAATCCTTCTCCCGCTGATGCCTCTCCTCTGCCTCCTTCAGCATCTCCTGGGCCTGCTGGAGCTTGGCGTCCACCAGCTGCTGCTGTAGGTCCTTGTGTTTGAAGACTTTGTCGATATGCTGCAGGAAAGTATGGCGGGAGGGTCCACCTGTCAGGAGCTCCCTTTCTCGGGGAGGCCCGGCAGCTACAGATGCCCTGCCCAGCCTCCTATCTCAGTGGGATGTGCTGGACTCCCGTGCGTACGACAGGATGTGGGCCCCAAGTCCCGAGAGTCTGTTTCCCAACCTCCCTTTATTTCCCTTCCACTGAGTCAGTCCTGGGTAAGCACAGGGGTTTGTGGATGAAATCAGCTCCCAGGAAGCCAAGCAAAAAACATTTAAATCACTAGCCCTAAGACAGATCAATCCATCGGCTGACAACCCTCACTTTTGTAGCCTGACTCCCTTGTAAGTGGGAAAAAAAGGCAAAAATGACACCCCTGCTGACACAACAGCTCAGCTCTACTGGCAGAGCTCTGCTCTACCCACAGGTGAAGATGTGCTGTCCCCAGGAATGGCTGTCCGAACTGCAGGAGGGGCCCTGGGAACTGGGGTAGGGCGAGAGAGCAGAGAGGGCAAAGATGGTGGCTCAAGCGCTGCCTCAAAGGTAAAAGCAACTGAAAAGCAGGATGTGGGAATTTTATGTATTTTTTGAATCAGAAGGGAAGGTGGCTTGGGGATGTGTTCAGTTTGGGACATGATGAATTTCAGTCGCCCGTGATCTGCAGTCCAGAGGGTCAGAGCGGGCAGGATGGCAGTGCCTGATTCTGACTGGGGGAGGGGTGTAAATGGGGAGCACAGGGCCTGGGCTCCCACACGTCTACCTCTGCAGGCAGGACCAAGTCTTATTGTTTGCCTTGGGGTGAAGCGGGGTGCAGGGTGGCAGGAGAGGAAGGGAGTCCTCAAATTCTTGGAGTAGGTGCTTCTCTATGTGGTGGCTCAGGAAGCCTCCACGTCTCTCAGTGCTAAGAGATAAGAACCAAACCAATTCCTCTCAAACCAAATGCATCACAAGCAGTCTTGTTCCCAGAGGACAAAGTATAAGAAAAGATGGGGTGGGTCAGGGGACGCCCCTCTAGGCCCTGCACACAAGGACCGCCACACTGGCCTGTGAGCCCAAGAAGGCAGGGTCGTCTTCTTGCCTAGCCCACTCATCACCTATCACCACACTCCCAGGGCCTAGGCAGTGGCCTGGTCCGGAGCTGCAAGGTAGCTGCTAGTCTCCCTTTTCATGACAAGGAAACAGAGGCCAAGAACAGACAAGTGACTGTCACATGGGGACCCAAAGAGAGTGATTCAAGTGCCCTGGGAAGCAGCCAATGCCAGCCAAGGCAGTGACATCCTGCCCTTTCTGGGGACAGGGGCAGCAGAGCAGCAAGAGATCAAGAGGATGTAGCCTTTGAAGTTGATCACTGATCACAGGCCCTGCTCCTCCCTTGTGATTTCAAAATCCAAGCAATTCTGAAAACTGAAATTGTCATAAGTTGGCAGACAAACCTGACCTGTACCTCTGTACGGCGAATTATGACCTAGGTGCGTATACTGTGAAATTGCATAAATATTAATGTGCCTGATTTGGGGGTGCTGCCACAAGCAAGGCCCAGCTGGGGTTGTGCTGTATAATACAGAGAACGCGAACGTATCTCCATCCCAACACCAGAACAGTTCTAATTCTACGAGACACTTGGCCCTAGCATTCAGGACAGACACTGTGGATCTGTGGTTGTGTGGCTGTCGGCCATTCTCTTTTCCTGACCTCAATTCCTTGTCTACACAAGGATGCACAATATCTCTTCCCTGAAAGGAAGGAGGAGGAAGAGCGGGAGAATGGAAGGGAGCCTGGAGGGCGCTGTCACGGTGCCTGCCACACACCCAGAACCTCCCACTTCCCTGGCTACAGCAGCTGTCCGCACACCTTACCTCCTCTCGCAGCTCATACTGCTCAATCAGCTTCTTGAGCCTCTCAGCCAGCTCCATGTTCTCCTGGCGCAGCTTGGAATTGCGCTCATTGTGCTGCTCCATCTGCAGCTGAATGTCATTCAGCGTCACCTGGAAGTGGGAGGTCACCTCCTTGCGTTTCTCCTCCTCCTCCCGGGCCCGCTGCACACCTTCTTCCTGAGAAGAGAAGTCAGCCCTTGCTCCATCACCCATTGTTCCCCAGCCACCAGCCTGACAAGGCTCCCCTGAATAGCCCAGAATGATCTTTGCCAATAGCCCTCCCTGCTGTCAAGTGAGGAGTAGCCAGGCTCCAAGATGTCATGCAATGGGGCTCCTAATGGACCCTTCTGTATCTCAGGTGACATCAAGTGAGACATTCTCTCTCTAGAAAAATGCAGGCACCTGGCTGGCGTAGCTCAGTGGATTGAGCGCGGGCTGCGAACCAAAGGGTCGCAGGTTCGATTCCCAGTCAGGGCACATGCCTGGGTTGCAGGCCAGGCCCCTAGTGGGGGCCACGTGAGAGGCAACCACACATTGATGTTTCTCTCCCTCTCTTTCTCCCTCCCTTCCCCTCTCTAAAAATAAATAAATAAATAAAATCTTTAAAAAAAAAAAAAAAAAAAAAGAAGAAAAATGCAGGCAGACATATAACTGCCATTCTAAAGAACTTTGGATCTCCTAAATCGTGTTCTTCCAGACCTATTAAGTAGTCTCATTTTAACGTGCTTTCATCTTTGACCCCCTCCACCCCTAACCAAGTAGGTAAGATTCAGTAATACCCAGGGCTCACGAGGCTGTGCAGAATAGGTGCCCAGACACTGTTAGTGGGAAGGCAACCTGGGAAAATCTATTAAAATTTAAAATTTGTATACTCTTTGACCCAGACACTTCACTGCTGAGATTTATTCTATAGATAAAGTCTATATAATTAGCCAGGCACGTGTAATAAGAATTTTCACTGTAGCTCTCCATATTTAATATGGAAAGTGAAAAACAACCTAAAATACCTAAATTAGGACACTTATGAAATATATCCATACAACGATGTTGTTAAAAAGAATGAGCCAGCCCTATATAAACTGATGGGAAGAGAAGGCATTTTGTCAAGGCATTATGGCAGAGACCATGGAACAATACATGTGTAATACTTTCATTTTAAAAACTATGTAAGATTTTATTTGTAGACCAGAAAGTTAAAAGGTTGCACTGAAACTTGTATTAGTAGGTTTATATCCCAGTGCTTTCTGCTAGGCACTGGGGTTCAGGACAGTAGGTGACTATTATTTTGATTTGTTATGCTTCTGTTACCTTTGAACCCCTTATATTAAAAATTTATATTAAAATTGTAACATTTTAAAAGACAAACTAAAAACAAGGAAAGCAAGCTGCAAAATACCATATATTACTGATCCAAATTGTATGAGAAATATATAAAGGATATATGCAAAGAAATGACCTGGAGGTCACGGCAGTGACCAGGCTCTTTTTTAACCAGTGAGACCCCACCCTAGAACAGGACAAAGGACCCACATTCCTGACTGACCAACTTTGGGGGAAGAGCTGCGGGCTGGCGCTGGACCCCAACTTACCTGGAGACTGTGATGGAACTGAGAACTCCTGAAGGCCTGCACTCTGGGTTCTCTTTGCTCTTTAGCCCTTTTTTTTTTCTTTAAGGTTTTACTTATTTATTTTCAGAGAGAGAGAGGCGAATGGAGGTAGGAAGAGTGGGAGAGGTTCTGTTGCCTCTTCCAAGTCCCCAACTGAGGACCCAGCCCGCAATCCAGACAGACATGCGCCCGAACTAGCAATCTTTTGGTTTGCAGGCCAGCGCTTAATCCACTGAGCCACACTAGCCAGGGCTGCTCCTTAGCCTTTACCTTACCTAATACAAGTACATGTCAAATGGTTGAAAGCAGTTCTTGCTAAGGTAGGGCATTACTAAGGAAACCTATTTCCACACTGAAAGCCTGTGCTAGTTTTTAAGAGGAAAGCCACCAAAGATAAATGGAAGTCAAGGTAACCAGCTGACTCGGGGCCCAGGCAGCCTACCTTGAGGGAACGGTTGTGGCGCTGCAACTCCCGGCACAGGCTCTCGAGCTTACTGCGGGCCAGGATGGCCTTGCTGTGCTCACCGCGCAGGTGGTCCTTCTCCTGCACCAGCTGGCTCTGCTTCTTTTGCAGGAGCTTCATCTGCTTCTGGGAGTTCCGGTGCTCCTCCAGCTGGGGACAGGAGGGCAGGTAAGTGCCGTGAGGCTCTCCCCATGGCGATCCAGGGTCTCCTGGGCTGACCTGACCGTCTCCTCTGACTCCAGCCGTAACAGCTGAGACCGGACACTGTGGAGGTGCTCCACATACTCCTCACAATAACTGAAGGGCCCCTTACCTCAAGAGTACAGAGATGGGCACTCCGACAAGGCCAGCAGAGCTATGCAGCCAGCAGACCCCCGTTTTCCTCCCAGCCCTGACACCAGGGACAAAGCTCTCAGGACTCTCAGACCATTACATTCCCCCAACTCTGGAGACACTCAGGCCCTCAGATGAGACCACCTGCTACACCTCTTTGTGCTCAACAGACCCCATCACTCCCACCTCCAAGACCTTTAGCACTGGTGCACTGTTTTTTTCCTCCACACGACTCCTATTATCATCTCGGCCTTTTCATTCATTATCGACAGACAATCCTTCTGACTCCCTAGCCTCACAGTCCTTAACCTCCCCTCAGACCCCATCCTCTCCTAGCTTAGCTCCATCTCCCATGAGCCTGGCTCATGCTGTACAGTAGACAGAACACGGCTCAAGTGTGCAATTACAGTTGCTTAGTGGCCACATTAAAGAAGAAACAAAAAGGTGAAATTAACTTTAATATCTAAATACTACCATTTCAGTCTATAATCGATGTAAAAAATTATGATGTTTTACAGTCTTCCTTTTCCTTAGGTCTCTTAAACCCGATGCGTATCTTATACTGACAGCACATCTGGGGATGCAGACCAGCCACGTTCCGAATGGCCACTCTCTCAGTGCCCAGAACCACACTCACCTCCAGGACCTCACCCCGAGCCAGCACTACCACCTACCTTCCCAGCCCATCCCCTCTAATCACTATCTGTGGTCCCAGAAGATCAACTGCCCTACTGGACCTTTATTCCACTGAGCCAACCAGCCTTTTCACTTACCTTATTTTTTTTAAAAAAGCTTTATTTTTCAGAGAGGGGTGGGTGGGCAGGAAAAAAGACAGGGAGAGAAACATCAATGGGTTGCTTCTCACAAGCCCCCAACCAGAGACCTGGCCCACAACCCAGGCATGTTCCTGGACTGGAAATTGAACTGGTGACCTTTCGCTGTGCAGGAAGATGGCCAACCCACTGAGCCATGCTGGTCAGGGCCTTTCACTTTCCTTTAAATAATCACTTATCTTCTCACCCAGCTTAGATTCCTTAGCCCCTCAATTCTTTTGTCGCTCTTTTCCAGAAAAACCCCTAGCCTAGTACATCAACTTCCTGCTTACCCTGCACTGGCCCTGAGGCAGCCCTTGCTGACAGAATCTCACTTTAAAATTCACGACCACCACTGCCCCTGGGTTGCCTAGCATTTCTACTACATTTCTCATATTATTCACATTCTTATAGGCAACTATTTCATCCTTCTCTTCAAATCTCTCCTGCCCCGGCTAAAACCATCATTTCCATTCCCCCGAGGACACAGAAGCAACCAGAGGAGCAGGGGCACAAACTGCATACCTGCCAGTCCACCTACACCTGTCCTCTCATCACGAGGACCCTGCCCTGCTTTTCACCACAGCAAACCCCTTTCCTGGCGCAACGGACCCCATCTCCTCTCATCTCCTTTAGAACATCATTCTAGCAACTCACTTTCTCCTCTTCTGCCACCACTGATCTTTCCATGGCTGGATCATTCTGAAAGAGTGGTATCTTTTTCATATCCTTTGCTTTATTTAAGTATCATAATAACCCATTAGGCAGGTATGATTTCCCCCACTTTATAAATGAGAAAAGTTCCTTATAGGAGAATTCTAGCTACTAAATGTGAATGGAATGAAAGAATTTAAAATTAACTAATCAGGCAATAACCTCCAGTGGATGAATCTGTTAATTCAAACTCTGATGGGGAACGACTGCACCATTTTTCCAGTGATCCAACCACAAAGAATTCTTGTTAAAAGACTTGAACCTAATTTGGATCAGGCTTCTAAAGCTAACTTCCTCTTTAAGGAGGTAAACAGACAAGTGAAATGCCACCACAAAGCGAGAAAGGAGGGTGCTCTACAGGACAACTGGTCTGCCATAAGTTAACGTTGTAGGAAAAAAAGCAGGGCAGTAAGTTGAAAATGGCTTTGGAGTAAAGAGGGGAAAAAATGTCAAAACAGCCCAACGTAATACATGGACCTCCTCTGGACCCTGACTTGGTCAAACTTGACATTTTTAAGTAACTGGGGAATTTAACTATGGACTGGGGGTTAAGAGATTATTACATGACTAATTTTATTAAGTATGATGATGGCACTGGGCATTTCCAGATTTGGGGGAGAGGCATACTGAAGAACACAGGGCAGAGGAGACATGGTATGTGGGATTCAGGCAAGCAGCTAGGTCTCTCCCACTGGAATGTGAAATTTCTCCTCTTACTGTCAGCCTGGAAGAGGCTGGCTGGGACTTGACCCCCAAGTTAGATTAGGAAAAGGCTCAAAAAAGTTGAACAGAAATTAAGCCACCCATCTGCCCTTATACCCTCAATCCCATGCTGGGTGGTGTGTTGACTTTCCAAGGCAGAGATGGTGCAAGGAGAAGGGGGAGAACTGACCAGTTCAGCATACTTCTTGCATAGAGCTGCCAGCTTCTCCTCTGGGGTACTCAGCGTGTTCAACGTCTGCATCAGTAACGTAATCTCCTTTCCTGCAAAGTACAGGGAGCAAAGGCATGTACCATGTACCCCCTTTTCTAGGAGAGCCTTCCTGGCCTGGGCCCATACTCTTCCGCCTTGAGACAGCCCTCCGCTATCACTACTGTATATTTGCTTGTTGAACTGGCTGCCTTCCCTGCTAGTCTGTGTGCTCCCTGAGGGCTGAGACCAACTCAATTCTGCCTATCACAGTAGCCCGCTGCTGCCCCTAGTGCCCATCACAGAGGACATGCTCAACAAACACTCACTAAATGAATGACTGAATCTCTGTGGAATCTCCTTGGTGAGCACCAGAAGTGGGAGAAAAAAACCTGCCTGCTCTGCCAGCAGGTTTACTAAGTATCCCACCTGTGAATTCACCACTACTGTTCAATGCAAGGAAGGCCCTTCTGTAAGAGGAAGAATGCAAAAAGGAAAGGTCTCCTTTAGAATTACTTTATCAACGGAGGTAGCCAACAGGGAACTTTCAAATAAATATACCTTCCAATATTTAACTCTAAAATTGGAAACAAACAAACAAAAAAAACTTCCTTTAACTTAGGATGACAGGGAGTGGATGAGCAGGCACTAAGGCATGGGTACAATACCACCTCACTTAGATGCTTTAAGACACACTAGTCCCCTCCCTCCACCCTCACCCAAATGACTTTCACCCACTGCCTGTGCCTGAGCCAGATTCTTCCCTGTGTCTCCCTGGAGGGCCGCATACATAGCACAGCACCAGGCTTCTGACGTGGCAACCCTGGGAGGGAAGAGACCAGTGTGGAGACTGCAAATCACCGGCACACAGGCCAAATCCACCCCATGGATGGGTTTTGTTTGGTTCCTAGCATATCAATTGCCAACTGTTAAAAATCTAGAAACTGCATGTAACTTTGGCTTTTCTTAAAAAAAAAAAAAAAAAAAAGAGGGGGGGGGCGGGGAAGGCTCTCTAGGCTAAGCCTATAGTTTTGCACGCTATCGACTTGCTGGGACCAAGCAGCAGTCAACCCTTTGGATGGCTCTCTTGGCCAGCTTGGCTTATCTGAGTTTTCAACCCTGGTCTAGTGCAATTCTCATACTGCAGAGGAGCAGAGAAATGACAACCAAGGACCAGGGAGGAGAAAGGCTTTGACAAACGTTGCACAGGTTAGAAATGGCGCTGGCTGGCATAGGAGTCTGCCAAGCCCCCCGCTTTCCATTTTCTCAAGACAGCAGGTTGGGTTTCGGTTCTCACTTGCTCCCAAGGCCAGAAGCTGTTGTGCAGTGAACACACACATCTCTGTGCCCTGGCTATGATTAAACCAGTGGGATACACTGCTCTGGGAAGCAGGGTTTCCTCTGAATCCTAGCAGAGCAGGCCGGCCCAAGGAGTGTCAGGTCCAAATTGCCTCCCCTCACCCGCCTCATAAGTAGCGGCCCTCTGCTCACCCAGACCCTTGGCTTTCTTCTTCTCCTGCGGCCTTCGGTGGTCTCGGTCTCCCACCTCATCGCTTGCCCGGATCTCGTTTGTGCCTGGCTCCCCCTTGGAGGTCTCCTTCTCACCATTGACCACTGGAGTCTCTGGCTCAGGCTCCCCATTCCTTGTGGCATAGGTCCGGGACTTCTCTGCATCTTCGAGTTCAGCAGGCTCACCCTGTGCGCCATCTTCAGCTGGGCCACCCTGATTGTTGTCCAGGCAGTATGTACTCAGGATATCTTCCAGCTGGCGGCTCAGCTCCTCAGAGACATCCCGGAGGGCCCCAGACCTAGCAGTTTTGGCTTGTGCTCCTACTGCAGGAGAAGATGAGGGGCAGAGTGAGAAATAAGGTGGTTATAGCACTGGTAGAGATTTTTCAGGCCCAAACTTATTGGTTTGGTTTAAGTGTTGCTGAACTTTTTAGAGCCTCAGTTTATTTACTGATAAAATGACATGACTATTTCCCACTACCACCCAACCATGTTTGTTTTGAGTATAAAAGAAACCAAGCAGGTAAAGCATCCAGCGCCCAGAGACCGCGCGTGGCAGGACCTCACTGTCTAGCCAATCCCCTTCTCTTCCCCAGGAAAATAATTTCTTGATACTAAAAAAGTTCCAGAAATGCCTCAAGTCTAAAGACTAGTTACCCACCTTTGCATGAGGTGTTTCTAATCCGGACTTGCAGTCTGGTGTCTCATTTGACTGCCACCCTATTTAATCCTGTCACCCCTAGGACACGGTGGGGATCTCACACTCAGCACTATCGTCCCCTCATTCTACATTTTCTTCTTTCTGGGTAAAAAGGGCCCTCTAACTCCAGGAGCTAGACTGGCGCACCACAAACTCCTCCCCCTGCCCGCTGGAAAAGCAGAACTGGCACACACCCTCGATATTCCCCGGAGCCTGGCTGGTGGAACCTTCAGCTTCTGTCGCAGAGGCCGACTGGCTCGGCAGCCCCTGAGCTCCCTCTGTTCCTGCTTCCGCTTGCCCAGGATTGCATTTTTGGTTGGAAGTGTTGCTTGATTGTTTGGCGGCTCCATTCTTTTTGTCTTGGTTCTTCATTGTGGCTTGCAATGTCAAGTGAGAAGCAGATCCTATAGAAACAAGCACTCTCGCTATTTTCCAGACTTCGAAATTCTCAGCCTGGAAAAGAAATTCCGATACCGGATGCACAAAGCTTCTTAAAACAAACTGGCCGGCCTTTCCCGGAGGGAACCAACGGTACCCCCGGTCTCTGGAGGGTCAGGGGAGCCTAGTATGCCCTGGCAGGTTTTCGGGGAGCTGCTCCAGGAGCGGAGGAGGAAAGGCCTCCTTTTTCCTGCAGCCTCTTCCCGGCACAATGCGGCCCCCTCAGGATCCGCTAAGCTTGGGATTGGCTCCGGGCCGGTGACTGACGTGGCGGAACGCTCGCTTCCCGGTTCCTCCCCCGCCTCCCGGGTTCCACGTGGGGCCCCCTCTACCTTCGCGCGCACAACCACCTACGCTCCGCGCGCCCTCCCACCGCGGGCACCGCCCGCCCTCCGGCCGCCCGCGCAGGCGCACAAGCCTCAGCCCTCCCCCTGGCCTGAGCCCTCGCGTAGAATGTGTGATTCTCTCTACTGGGCGAAAGCGCTCAGGAATACAGACCCCCTGATAGCCTTGTTCCTCTAGTCTTCGGGCTACGGACCCCACCACCAACGTCCTGACGGCTTCGCCCGTTCAGGTCTCGCACCGGAAACCCTGGATAACCGCTGCCGGCAGAGCCGCCTGCTCCCCGCAGCCAATCAATAGTCGGCGCTCGCGCGGGGCTTGCTGGGAAAGACGAAGCGAAGCGGCCTCTGAAGCAGGCGAGTTGAAAAGGAGAGGAGGCAAAAGGACTACACGTCCCGCCATGCACCAGGGATGAGCCCCAATTCCCAAAATGCAATAGAAAGGGCTTTAGTTCCAGGAGCCGGATACTCTGGAGGCCCGGAAGAAGCCAGTCCTTCTCCACAGGCATCCACGTCAACTTCGTTTCTTTCGTTCAGAAGCTATGATTCAGCTCCGAAAGCCTTACGTTTGGCTTTTCTCTCTTGCACACCTCCACCAACCCTTCCCCTCTGCTCTGAACATGTATGACCATCTGGGAGCTGAGGACGAGGGACAGAATACTGGGCAGGGAAGCAGGAGACCTGTATTGCAGTCCTAACTTCATTACTCATTTGCTCTGTGACTAGGCATTCTTTTCTCTCCCAGGGCCTCAATTTCCGTATTCAAATAGAATCTTTTAATAACAATAGCAGTTCTCTGAGCGCTGACGATGGGCTTTACCTTTATGTATTAGCTTAACTCTCATCAAGATAAGTACTACTTGTTATTCCTATTTTACAGGTGAGGACGGTAAAGCAAATGTTGGATAACTTTCCAAGGTCACTTCGCTATTGAGTGGTCAGAGCAGGAAGTCCGGAACTGCTGCACTACCCTGCCTCCCACACGGAAGGAATAACCCCCATGGCCCACTTACCCCGAGGAGGAGTTAACTAAAACTTGTGAAAGTATATTTCCCCCCCCTCTCCATTACCAGGACAAGCCCCTCTTAGGAAGGAGTTGAGCGGACCCTCTAAGAACCTTAGTCTTATCAGATTCCTGAGCCTTTTATCTGACCCACCCTGCTTTTGCACAGGGGATAAAGGTGAAAAGTCAAACTCTTCCCCAAATGTGAGATAATTCTTCATCCAGTTGCATCTAGATAATGGAATGAAAACCAACAATCCACACTCCTAGAATTTAATGTGTAAATGCCTGGCTTCGATTTCTAGCCAATCCTGACCACCCCCTCTGCAGTACTTTTGCTCCAGATACACTTTTATTACTTCCAGGTTTTTGCAGTGGCTATTTAGCTTCAAAAATGCTCTTCTGGCAAAAACAAATCTTCTGAAGCCCAGCCCAAAGGTTACTTCAGCACCTTCCAGTGCTCTGAATGCAGTCTGTCCTAGCTCCCAAAGCCTGGATATAGAGTTCTATTACAGCATTAGGTGTTGAAATTATTTGCCAACAAATCGATGAACATTAGAAGATCTGTTGGCTAAATCCTCTGGTCCTAAAGCCTAGGATTTCTGGGGCCAGAGAATGTTTTAATTGTTGTGCAAATCAGCATCGTTTTAGGGAACTTAAGATGTGAAATTAAAAAAAAAAAAAAAAGTGAAACAGTACTCCTGGACAACAGTATGGTGATTGCAGAGGTGGGTGGGTGGAGGTGGAAGGGGCTATGGGAGGATAAATAGTAATGGAAAAAATACAACTAATTTTTTTAATAATAAAAAAAAAAGATGTTAAAATGCAACAACAAATTTCTCAATAAAAAACAAAAAGCCCTGACTGCTGTGGCTCAGTGGATTGAGTGCCAGCCTGCAAACCAAAGGGTCTTGATTTCCAGTCTAGGGTACATGCCTGGGTTGCAGGCCAGGTCCCTGGGTGAGGGGTGCATGAGAGGCAACCACACATTAATGTTTCTCTCCCTTTCTTTCTCCTTCCCTTCTCCTCTCATAAAATATTTAAAAAAAAAGAAAAAGGTGTTGTGTTTTTTCCCCAGTTAGGGACTCCGGGGCAGTGGTCTTTCCCTTCCTTCAGGAGGCACAAGTTCACGTTTACCAGGTAACACTCAGGTGATATGGTATAATATTGTAATGGTGAAAATCAAGCCCAGAAGTTTTGGAATCCAGGTCTCAAGAAGCCAAGGCCTAATTATTTCTGGAAAAGCATGTTGCAAATCTGTTGAGGAATTACTATATAAATCGGACCTTGATGAATTTCCATAAAAGTGAGAGGTAGAGTAGCGTAATAAGGATCGATGGGCCTACAGGGGCCAGCTGGGTAATGAGTGGAGTAAGCAGGCAAGGAATAAAATTTGATAAACACGAGTTAAAAAGTTACTTGCTCCTTTGCTATCAAAGAAAATGGCAACAATATTAAAATCTGCCATGAGGGAGACCATTGGGAATGGTGGTGATTGTGGTCAAATAGAGCTCTTGGAGGTTTTCAAGCAGAAGCTCAGGACTGGTATTGCCAGATATCTTTCAAGATAGATATTTTTACTTTATATTTTATTTTAAATTGATTTTAGAGGAGGAGGAAAGGAAAAAGAGGGACATCAATTTGTCATTCTACTTATTTATGCATCCACTGGTTGTTTCTAGTATGTGCTCTGACCAAGGATCAAAACTGCAACTCTGGCGATGCTCTAACCAACTGAGCTACCCAGCCAAGGCTATCTTTATTTTTTAAAACGTTGGCAACATATCAAACCTTAAACACACTGTTAGGCAACCAAAATCCTCCTTTTGGGTTGAATCAACTTTTTGGCTGCTTGTCTATAATCCCTGCTTTAAGAATGGATCTAAACCAAAGCAAGTGCAGTCAAACCTCAGTTGACTGGTTCTTGAAGAGTCTGGTTCCTGACAAAGTTTTTCACGGGAAAAATGTCTTGGTAATCTAACAAAATTTTGGGTGTCGATTCTCCACCTGACCACCCTTTCACGCCTGATATGACCAATTACAACAGAGGAAATTTGGTTTTCGCACAAATCACTTCTCGAACAGTTTTCTGGAGTGCATTAAGTTTGAGAACTACTCAGTTCTCAAACTTAGTCTGTAAACTGTATGACATTTGTGGGCTCTCTAAACTGTGGTGACAAAATGCAGATCAGTGGTTGCTGGGGGTTGAGTGCGGATTCCTAAGAGACAAGCATAAACTTCTAGAGGTGATGGATATGGTTCACTGTCTTGATTAAGGTGATGGTTTCAGGGGTACATATGTCAAAATGTATCAAATTGTACATTTTAAAGGTGCCATTTACTGTATGTCAGTTATATTTCAATAAAGCTGATTTTTAAAAACATCTTTATAGCAGGAGTAGGCTGTTACAATTCTTAATTCCACTGTTAGGCCCAGAAGTTTAAATATCCTCTTCTCACTCATTTCAAAAAAATCCAGTCTAAGATCATCCCAAAAAAGACAATTTAGAACTTTGCAACAGGTTTTTATTTTTGTTTTATATCTATTACAGTGTTTGAAACCTAAAGAAATACATTTTCTCTTCAAATTTGGATGTGTATATAAATATCATTTGTCTGGACTCAGCGCACTCAATGCCACCGTTTCTTGGCCTCTGTCTGCTCTGAAATCAAGCTTTGTCTGTCTACCCAGGGGTCCTGAGAATATAGAAAATAGCCAGAGTTTATAGTTCTTTGAAAACTAAAAGCAAATGGATCCAGAAAGAAAACCCAGTGAGAAAAAGGGTTCCATTCACCTTCCTAGGGTCTATAGCTGGTAACCCAAGCTGCTTTTGAGGGGCATCTGGTTTGTCTTGGGTGGTTGGGACTTCATAACCCCTTCACTTCTTTAGTGGTTCAATCAAAGGCAGTTCGCACAAAAGTTGGCTAAAGGGCCAATACCCAACTACAGGGCCTGAGGGTTCTCATACAGGTGGACTCTTGAAGCCATCCTCTGAGTCCGAGGCTCCCAGCCTGTCTCAGGATCTGAGCTTTGATTTCCTTCAGGGCATGACAAGATTTTCTGTCCTCAGACCCAGGGGCTGATTATCTGACCTACACAGGGGTTCAGGTATGTTCTCATGTGGACATCAGCAGTCAGGCTGGCCCCAAAATAGCAAGGTAGGCCCAAACTATACACTACACAAACCTTTCTCCTGTGGTGTTCTGGGCCCAAAATTTAATGCTGCCTCTTCTCTCATACCCAGTTTTGGTTCTGCAAACAGCCCAGACCTGAGGCAAAATGCCCTCAGAGGAAAAACAACAGCTTTAATTCAGACTTGGTTGGTACTGACCTCAAATCCTTCCCTTGCTATGGTCTTAATCTGGGGCGGGGGCTGGCGGCTGGCCAACAGGATGACTGACTCATTTATGACGGCTTTGGCCAAAGAGTAGCTAGTGCCCACAACATGGATCCCCACAGGGCCACATTCTCAACTCACCGGTCTAACAAAAGAACCCAAAAGGTAAGACAGAGAGAAAAATTACTGGACAAGATTGGTCTAGAATCCTAAAATGGCTATGGAAAAACCTACTCTGAGCGATTTTGCAGTCTCACACTCACTCATTCCTAGGCTAGTCCTATCTAGAAGACGTTGCTACTGGTTATGAGCATTTTCCTGTGGTTTAGCATGCCAAGGAAGCAGGTAGTCATACACATTCCTGAGGCCCCCAGCCAGCCTGGTTTCCCTACATGTCCCTATAGTTCCTATATGGACTACAGGGACCTGGAGAATGTGGCTCTCTGCTTTCAACTGAGAATCCAGAATCTGAGCCCATAAGATCAATCTACAGAATACTCAAGATGACGGACACCAAGCTGAGTGAGTCTCAGGGAGAAGAGTTGTGGCTTGAACACAGGCGCTGAGGCATCAAAGAAGCATGTGTAGAAGAGGGCGGAAGTATTGCCCGGCATTCGTCTTCCCTCCTAGTTTGCTAGAAACAGGATATAGGGAAAAGCCAGGCAGACACAAGAAAATGGAAACCCATTTTACTCTGTAGACCATTCTTCCTTTTAAGCTGGTTTGGCTTGAGAAAAACAGAAAGTCTATGCCTGAGAGCCTGCCTTTGCTCTTCCCTGACTCAATACAGTAGCAGCTATAATCTGTGCAGTTCAGCTCAAAAAAAAAAAAAAAAAAAAAAAAAAAAAAAGGTGGGGGGGCTGCTCCTGGAAAGTAGCTTCCAGAGCAAAGAGAGTAGAAGGAACAGATCTAAGGGTCGTAGGTAACAGGGAACAAGGTTCTCTGGAAGCTGAAGTCATCATTATCTGTTCCTTGGGTCATTTGTATCCAATGGCCCAAATAACCAGGCTGGCCAGCTAAGGGTGGAAACCACCACGTGGTTCTAGTAGAAGGTGCAGCCAACATCAAGGCCAGGTAGTCACTGGGGATCACTCAGAACTGAAGGCAAGCTTCTAAGACCAGAGATCCTGCTAGTACTAGAGGATGAACTGGAGAGGGGAAGCCCAGAAGGGCTGGCAATAAATAGCTGGCATTACTCAAAACAGGGTTTGAATACTTTAGCTAAGAAAAAAGCTCTTTGTCCCCTTAATCCAAACCTCCACCCCCACCAAAGATCTTAAAATGGACATACCAACCATATGCCAACATATGAAGACTCCAAAACCATGTCTTATCAGGCTGTTCCCTACAGGAGGCTGGCAGCCCTCCATCCCTGCCACATCTGCTCAGTAATCTACCAGAAAGCCTCTGACCTCAGCTAGGCCAGGGTCTGGAGTCCGACGGGAGCTGCCCATGAAGAGTGGCTGTCAAGCCGTGGTTAAAGAAATACTACTTTGCTTTCCAGGATGGCCAAAGGAGAGGAGGAGACTCAAAAGATGTCACTCCCTCTGTGGGCTGGAAGAACTTCACCTGTTGATGGAAAGGGGTTGGAGGAAGATTATGGGAAAACACAGTCCAAGGAAGACACTAACAAAGGAAAGCTCCTAGAGGCCACTTTTATCTGATGAGAAATCTGTACTCATATTGTGCCCTGGGAGACTTCAGCCTTTGAAGTCCTTAAAGAAAACTGACTTTAAACAGCAGCTTGAGGATCAAAAGTCTTCCATCTGGTACAGGGCCCAGATCTAAAGGGAAAATAGATTTTGGAGGAATAGTTGGGAAAAGCAGGGTATGTATGTCTCACAGTAAGAATTTGGCCCCAATGCCAGGTACTTAACTATTGCTTGAGATGTACAAAGTAGATCCTAGTAAAGTGCTTTCCCCTTTGGACAAGGGTTGGGGTGCAGTGAAGGTGGAGGTTTTCCTTGAACTGTAGAAGTTTTGTAATGGAGTCCGCAGGCCATGTGACAAAGGTCCTGCCTCTTGACTGCCCAGGAGACTGGGGATTGACAGTCATCATTCCCAAGTCAAAGCGTAGCGTCTGACTCACTAAGGCGGTACAGCATCAGTGTGACTTTTCAGTGAAAAGCTTTAGTCCAAACCACCTTTCTCGGAAAATGGCTGTGGAGTTGGATCTCACACTAGAAGGAGAGCAAATTCAACACCAATGGCTGACAGTGAGCACCTGAACTTTAGATCTGTAAGTAGAGGGGCATGGATTTCACCTGAGCCAGAGGAGGTGGGCAGAAACGGGAGCGAGAATGGCACTGCTTCTGAGGAAGGGAAGAAACACCTTGAGCAGGGCACTTCTGACCGACCAGAGCTGCAAAGCAGGGGGGAAAGGCAGACTGTGCCGTCTCACAGTTGGTCTAGACTCAGCTGACAACTTTCTCCACCCCCACCCCCACCAACTGGGCTTTACTCTCATGTGTAATCCACCAAAGCATAGGCAAGCCACTGTGGCACTGCATTAGCTTTACTCAAAGAGAAAATAAGACATTAGGATTACAACTGTCACAAGGAAGGGCAAAACCCAAACCAGGTAGAAGGATCCCAAATAGAGAAGATAACTCACAAAAGTCCTGAGGCTGCCACGTTTTTATAATAGTAATAGAGGAACCATGTACATTAACTTATGTGAACAAGGGCCTCTGAGACCAAATCTGAGAAGGCAGACTACTTCTGGGTTTCCCGATGCAAGTGGGATGCTCAGCAGTAAGGATTACAGTGGTAGACTTCACCATACCCTGGGTCATCCTTGCTTCCTTCAGGTGCTGGGACAATCGGACCAGGCTGACCTGCTATGTAAAGGTTCCAGAGCTGAAGCTGGTCCCAGGTGGGGGCCCAGAACCCAAGCAGAGAAGAAAAAGATCAAGCTCAGGCCTCCTGAGTGAGGGAGCTTCCACATTTCCTTTTGGTCTTCCTCACAGTATCCTACTTATAGAAATTACAACAATTCTTCCTCTTGAGACCAATTAAGATTGACCTACTTAATATATAGAATATAAAAAAATACAGAACTTTTTGACATTCTCTCCTTTGGAAGTAAAATATACATGATCCAACTATGGAAGAGGAAGAAGAGGAAGAAAGGCCAAAGGCAGGGATACCTGGCTATCCCAATACAGGACACTCTCGCTCCAACCTCCTCTGCAACTTATGGGTCACCAGAGCAAGGACTTTCTCCTTAGGAGAAAGGAAGGACTAGAGCCCCCCGTCTCATGCTTAGGAGAAAATACAGCTACCTCAGAGGCTCATTCATCTCTGAGGGGAATTTTCAAGTAAACAAATGAAGTTGGGTCGCACCATTGGAAGGTGGGAAGGAAACACGGGATCAGTAGCGACACATGGGAAGCCCTGTCTCAAAGGCCCGCACCCCCCGCTCCACTCCCACGGGTGTACTCGCCCCAGGAGAGTGAGGGGATCTCCCAAACTAAAGAGGTCTGGGAAGGGGTTAGAGGGAAGGAAGGGAAGGGCCTTTGTCTCACGGTGACCTCCCCCGCAGCCTCTAGTCCCAGACAATGCTGGCAGCTGGGATTCCTAAAACCAGGAACTCACGGTTCTTGGAAAGAGCAATCTTAATACAAGAAAAATGTGCAAAAGAAAAAAAATTAAATAACTCAATCCAAGCATACAAGGTTAATATTCTGTCAGAGCAAGAACACTTTGTTTTGGACTTCTCCCCTCCCGTCCCACCCCCATTTCTGGAATATTCCACTTGCTCAAGTACCCAAGATAAGAGTTACACAGATCAGGGCAGAGAACTGGGAAGGATGAAGGAAGATAAAGGGAACAAAGTCACCACTAAAGAAAAAATAAAAATAAAAAAGGTGCAAAATTGATTACCTCAGTCCTTCTTCGTCTACCCCTGGGCTCCTGGGTTAAAGACATATGTGCAGCCAAAATATAGTGTGAGGAAGAAAACCCAACACGTCCCCTTCTTGTCACAAAACCCAAATGTGAGCCTCAGATGGTTCTGTCTGTCCAGAGGGTGCTCCCTCCAGGGAAGGGGGTGGAGCAGGTCAAGAGCACAGTTTCCAGGGCAGCAGAGGTGTGTGGTGGCTGACGGTGGGGGCTGGTTTCTCCCTCACCAGAGGGCTGCTCTTCCCCTGGTTGGTGGTGCTTCCCATCCCATCCCCTTCCCGGAGGCAGACATTATAGCTGGAAGCCCTCCATGGGGGCCTCAGGCTGCTGGAAGATGAACTGCTGTTGCGTTTCATCCACTTGGGGAGCCAGGCTGCTGTCATCATCTTCTACACCAAAGTAGTGCTCAATTAGGTCGAAGGCCTTCTGGTAGATCTCCTGGTTCTCATGGCTCTGGAGAAACTCGATTTTATCCAAGCCTGTGGTGGTAAGAAGGAAGGAGGCAGAGTGAACTTGCACAAGTGCTCTTCTACGGCTCTGTGAAACATTTACCTATTTTTCTTTCCCTGAGGTATGTTGCTGTTTATAAACACAAATACTATCAGATCTCTTTTTGCTGTGAAAGAGGAAAGCCAACATTCCCCTCCAAACTACATAACCCCAAAGGAAAAAGACCAAAATGTCAGTTATAAATCAGAGGTTCTAGTCCTAATTCTGTGTTTAACTACTTGTATGACCTGGGCATATCATTAGTCTCTCTGAATCTCTCAAGAGATGAATTATAAGCACATTCTACACTCTAACTGGAACTTGCTAGAAACTCAGCTAAAAACACGCCTCTAGTGCCTGACTCTATTCTGGAGCTTTCTTTTTGCATCTGTATCATATCTACTCACTGGGTAGAGTCCATCAGAAAGAAGAGATCTAATTGTTCCTCTGAGGGAAAAGGAACTGGTGGAATAGAACCTTGCTTTCAGGCCCTGGCCAGGTAGCTCGGTTGGTTAGAGCATTGTCCCGATACACCACGGTTGCAGGTTTGATCCCTGGTCAGGGCACATACAAGAAGGAACTAACAACTTCGTAAATAAGTGGGACAACAAATCTCTCTCTCTCAAATCAGTTAAAAAAAAGAAAAAGAAAAAAAGAACCTTGCATTCAATGATGACTCTAAAAAACATACACCCTCACAAATATATGTATACAACTTTGGAGGCCTATAGTCCCAAGACTCTGACCTAGAACCTCTCTCCCTAAGGCAGAGATGACGATGGGGAGAGGGCACATACCATAGGCTTCTTCGATGAGGCCACAGTAGGGATTCACCCCTGAGCCACTGCGCTTGCCCTCTTGCTCTCCGAGCCGAAGGATGTTCTCCAGTCCATTGAGAGCCACCTGCACAATCTTTGAATCCATCACAGTCAGCAAGTCACACAGGGGTTTGATGCAGCCCAGTGAGACCAGGTACCTGGGGACCGGAGACCAGGCAAGTTCTAAATTATTGCAGGGCAAGGGAGGTGCTTGATGCCTACGATCTCCCATATGCATGTCAACATGCTGAGCAATCCTATCTTACTGAGCCTTCCCAACCACCTATCCTGGATCTGAATCTCTCCACCTTCCCAGTACTAATGGTCTAGTTCAGCAATTTTCAACATTTTTCATCTCATGGAACATAGAAACCAATTACTAAAATTCTGTGGCATACTGAAAGTATATCTTTACTGATCTGACCAAAACAATTTTTGATTCATGCGCACCAGATGGCTACTGTTGTGTTGGCTGTGGTCATTTTTTTTTAAATTTGGCAATCTAAGGGAAAAGAGGTCAGTGCCCCTGACTAAATAGTCAAGTACTGCATGTTTAAAAATTCTTGCAGCACACTGGCTGAAAATCTCTGCTCTAGTTCATTTCCATGTGAAAGTCTGCCACAGACTTCTCCTCCTTATCTCTAATGTCTCCTTGCTGCAATATTACCATTCTGAACACGTCATTTCCCTGTGTAAACGTTTTCACAGTCCAAGCTCTACAGGGATGACAACACAGACCCTCTCCAATCTGGCTCCTACCCTCCTCCTCTAGCATTGCTTCTCATCATTCCCTTCTAAGGACACTCCATTCCAGGCAGACACGCAAAAGTTTCCTGGTGTCTGGTTCTTGTACCTTTACTTATGTCTTTTCCAATCCAAAAGGCCACCTTGACTGGTGTGGCTTGGTGGCTAAAGGCCTTTTACAACCCAGGATTTATCCTTCAAAGATTAACTTAATGACTATGCCTTTTCTCCTACAGCTTTATATATACAGTCAGGTGTTGCAAAATAAAATTTTAGTCAACGATTGGCTTCATGTATGACAATGGTCCCATAAAATTATAATGGAGCTGAACAATTTCTATCATCTAGTAACATCACAGCCATCACAATAACGTCACAGTCCAACACATTACTCACTTGTTTGTGGTGATGCTGGTGTAAGCAAACCTGCACTGTCAGTTGTACAAAAGTAAAGCACACGCAATTATGTACAGTACATAGTAGCCGATGAAGGTAATAAATGACTATGTTGCTGATGTATTTACTATACTTTTTACTGTTATTTTAAAGTGTGCCTTTTCTACTCATAATAAAATGAGTTTGCTGTCAGTCACTGTTATGCTGGCAGCAGCCTCATATGTCTCGTGCTTCCTGCACCTCCTGATCGCACCATTTTCTCTCGTGCCTGATTTCATCTCATGTTGTTCTGTGCAGTAACGTGTGGTACAGGCTTGTAGCCTAGGACAGCAGGCTGCATCATACAGCCTAGGTGTGTCTCGGGCTAGACCATCTTGGTTTATGTAAGTGCACTCTGTGATGTTTGCACAATGACAACATCGCCTACTGTCAGAATGTATTTCTGTCATAAAGTGGTGTGTGAACTATACTGAATATACTTCCCTTGCTGAGGGCAAGACACTTATCTAATTCCCACCACTCTTACAAAACACACAAACTCAAAATAGCTACCTGCTTCTCCCACATATCACTCCCAAAAATGATTTCCCAAAGAACCTGCTCTGATGAACCACAGCAAACATGGCTCTCTTTCATTTGTACTGACGAGTATATGTATTCTCTGGCAGGCAGGAAAAGGCACAGGAGAGACAGATGCACGTGTCACAGGTTTCTATTCTCCAGAGGGAAAAGAGGTACATGGTCTACAGGTATCTATTCCAGACTCCAGTGCCACTGCTGCAGTTTATAAGTTAAAACCTACTACAGCTGGATGGGGCAGACGATCCCAGAAAAAGCAGTTTGGAGGTCACATGTAAACCATGAGCCAAGTGGGTAAAAAAGGTGGTACCTGATCTGCTCAGGAGTTCCTCCAGATGTGGCATTGGTGATGGCCCAGGCTGCCTCTTTCCTGGTACGGAACTCTGCTTTCTGAAGAATTTCAATCAACACAGGGAAGATGTTTGTATCTATGACAGCCTGAGACAGGATTGGGGTGGGGCAGGAAGGAAAAAGTCAGTTACTTCAAGAAGAGAAATCAAATCCAGCCCACAAATCAGCTAATATTTACACATCTTCCTTTCCTGAAGCCTCCCTTTGTTCGTTACATAGCTGAGAGGCTACAGGGAAACCTGGCTTCCGCTACACAGAATCTTTAAACAATAGCACATGTACACCCCAATTTCTAAAGGAAAACAAAGTCCTCTAGAAACAAATATTCTAAAACCTTTCATGTCTCTATGCCTTCTCACATGACATCCCTGCCCCCTGACCTCCCTCCTGCTTGTTCTACCTGTATTTGAGCCCTATTGCCAGCAGTAATATTTGAAATGGTCCAACAAGCTTCTTTCCGGATTGACTCCTTGGGGCTGCTCAGCAAGTGGAGGAGGCAAGGGAGCGCTGAACAGTTGAGAATGACCTAGAACACCAAAAGCACAGGTAACAAAACAAAAATTAGATAAATGGATTAATCAAAATTGAAAACTTTTCTGCATCAGAAGGATATCATCAACAAATGGACAGGTAAACCACAGAATGAGAGAAACTATATGCAAATCATATACCTGATAAGGATTAATACGTAGAACATGTAAAGAATTTCTACAACTCAACACTAAAAATCCAAGCAACCCAATTTAAAAATGGGCAAAGGATTTGAATAAACATTTCTCCAAAGAAGATACACAGATGGCCAAAAAGCAAATGAAAAGGTGCCAAACATCACTAATCACTAGGGAACTGCAAATCAAAACCAAAAAGAGATATTGCTTTACACTCATTAGGATGACAACTATGGAAGAACACAGAAAATGAAGTGTTGATAAGGCCGCAGGAAAAACTGGAACCTGGCACTTTGAGGATAAGAATGTAAACTGGTGCAGCCACTACGCAAAATCCTATGGGTGTTGCTAAAATATTAAGCACTAAATGAACGTATTATCCAGTAATTCCACTTCTGGGTACATATCCAAAAGAACTGAAAGCAGACAATCAAACAAATAACTTGAACGCCAATGTTCAATGCAGTTACTATTCACAACAGCCAAAGGTGAAAACAACCTAAGTGTCTATCAACAGATGAATGGATCAACAAAACGTGGTGCGCGCGCACAATGGCGTATTACTCAGACATAAAAAAGGATGAAGGTCTGACACATGCTCCAATATGAATGAACCTCAAAGACATGCTGAAGGAAATAAACTGACACAAAGGACAAATATATACGGTTCCAATGATATGAGGTACCTAGAGTAGTCAAACTCATAAAGAAAGTAGTATTGTGGTTACCGGGGGCTGGGGGAGAGGAGAAAATAGGGAATTATTATTTAATGGGTATAGATTTTCAGTATGCAATGAAAAAACTGCAAAATGGACGGTGGTGATGGTGGAATAACAATGCGAATGTACTTAATGCCACTGAAATGCACACCTGAAAATGGTTAAAACGGTGAATTTTACGTTGTCAATATTTACTCATGCATGCACACATAACAATGACCTAGAAAATGAGAATGTGGGTTTGAGTGAGATTTCTCGTCTGTAAGAGAATGTCAAGAATCCCCCAAAATTATGCCAACTACTCAAGAGCCAAAGAATACCCAGATCTCCAGCCTTTGAACTGAAGAGAACCCTGTTTACAGTGCCCTCCCTGGAGGTATTATTAACACAAGACTAACATGAAGTAGTGTCCAAGGGATCCTAAAGGTCTAGGAAGTAGGAGTAAGGTTCCATAGCTTTTAGTATCTCAAAGGGACTAGGACTCAAAAACTGTTAACAATTACCTTACAATGTTCCAGGTACTAAGTCAGGTTAATTTAGTGTTCCCTCAAAAGCATAGAATGGATGACCACTTGCTTTCCATTTACAGAAAAAATGAGAGCAACCCAGTTGCTCGTGATTATATAGTAAGTGGCAGAGCTGGACTTTTTCACTCAAGCCCACGCTTTCTTTCCTAGACCATGCTGCCACTCCTCGTCCTTGATAGGGAAGGGCTGTCCACAAGCAGCTCCCCTCTTCCTTACCTGGGTTTGGATGTCATCCCCAGTGACGATGTTACCCACAGCTCTCAGTGCAGGAGAAGCCACTTTGTAATCGTTATGCCTGCAGAGGAGGGAGATGTGGTGAGTAAGAGGGTCAGCACATGGCAGTCAGCCCTGACAACCACCACGGCTGAGAGCTCATGGCTCCAGACCCGTGGACAGGGCAGCAGTTCTTCAGTCTGCATGTGGAGGGGATTAGGGAATCTGTACCCTTTCTGAGACCACTCACATTAGAAGCTCTACCAATCTCCTGCAGACTCCAGAGTCTATGACTGCCTGGATCTTCTCATTGGGGCCATCGGACAAATAAGAAAGGGCCCAGCAAGCATCTGCCAGCAAGTCTGAGTCGCTGCTGAAGAGAAGGCGAGACAGCACAGGCAAACAAGGGGATACCTGTTGGAAGCAGAGTGAGAGAGGCTCATGGCTCATCAGCTCTACTACTACTACTAACACTGCTGCCCCTCCTTCCAAGTAATTCTAAGCCCTGGAGATCCCTACTACATTAAACCATCAGGCCTAACTTTCCACTTCATCGTCCATGCACATGAGATCACCTACTTCACTGACAATGGCCTCTTTCAGTTCCCCATGGATTGAGAGACTCTAAGGGGTTCTCCAAGGACTTGAAAACTCCCATATAAATATTCATTCATATGAAGAAACCTGCTATCCCCCCTCAGGAACCGGTAAGAAGCTCTCTCACCTTTGCGAATTCTGGAGGTGGGTTCTTTCCTCGGCACAGGTTTGACAGGGCCCAGACTGCATTCCGTGTCATTGTCAGTCGTGTGGACTTTGTAAGGAGTCTGGAAAAAAAACCAAACCAGATCCTGAGCAACGGCGTCCTGGCATAGAGTTGTTGCCAATAAATCCCAGGAGCAAATCCAACCAGAGCCCTAAGACTCTGGCAGCCTCAGGTTCTTCCTACCTGTTGAACTAAGCTAAGTGAGCCTGTCTGGGCCAGAGGATTAGGAGCAGCGTTATAGCTAGTTAAGACCGTAGTTAATAAGGCAGAGGGTGGATCTTAAGAAAGCCTGCAAAGTTTTGAAGGTAGGACATACTGTGCCCCTAACTATGGCCGAAAGTTCTAAACAAGACGTACTTGTTCTCTTTGAAAATGACAGCTGAAGGTGTATTTTCTGTGAAGGGCCCAAGAGTTATAGTGGTAGCCTATGAGATTGTGATCTCTGAAGAACAATTTGTCCATCTGTTTTGTTTAGATGTAATGTAGCTCCACTTTAATGGTAAGGGAGGGAGGGATGGGAGAAGGATCTACATGACCTTTCACAGGGCCTTTGACCTTTCATGGGGTATCTGAAACAGAGCTCTCCAATGTACCTATGCATAAACTCCTAAGTAAATCAATATACACTGTAGAGAAGGCTGGATTTTTCAGACGGGCTAATCCTGCCTTTCTCCCTGGCTCAAAACAAGGCAGGTATGACCAACACGAAATTCCACAGTGCCCTGAAGTGAAAAAGCATGAGGTCTGCCTTGGCACAGACCACTGGCACACGATTCTTGCTCTTAAAAGATAGCTGTCTTCTACTTTGGCAATCAAAATGTACTTTTAGCATTTTTGTATTTATTTATCATCTTAAGGTAAGCTGTCCTATAGATGTCCAGGTACAGATGATCATTAATTACTCACGTTAACAAAGGATTAAGGATGGAACAGTTCAAGACGTAATCCCGGCAAACGGAGCTGTCTCCAGCTATGTTTCCCAGTGCCCAGACTGCCTGAAAAGGGGATGATGAAACTGTCACCCATGGAGTCTAGTGGCTCCTTTGAGTATTTTACTTATAACTACAGAGTGAGGACCCACTGATAATCAGGATGAAAACCATATCAAGTCTGAAACACACTAAGTTAGCTCAGGTGCCATCCCTGCTGACATCTTTTTTGAGCACTTGCTCTATGAGGGCCTGCCTTCTGAGAGTTCCTGGATCAGTGGCAAAGAAAGACCGACCTTTGTATAGAGAAATCAAACCCAGACCTCTCTATCCCCACTCGCCAGAAAAGAAAGTGGTTAAAAAGTTGCTTTCTGCCCTGGCTGCTGTAGATTGAGCACAGGCCTGTGAACCACAGGGTCACTGGTTTGATTCCCAGTCAGGGCACACGCCTGGGCTGCGGGCCAGGCCCCCAGTTGGGGGGATGGGAGAGGCAACCACACATTGATGTTTCCCTCCCTCTCTTTCTCCTTCCCTTCCCCGCTCTCTAAAAATAAATAAATAAAATCTTTTAAAAAAATAGTTGCTTTCTTGTGGTTTCAAAGGACTGACCTTATTGTAATGGACCCTATTACCACTCTCCACTTCCATCCCAACAGCAAAATGCCAGTGGAAGGGATGGAAGTCGCATCTTCATCTCTGTGATCTGCAGGCGCTGAGAAACAGGCGCTGCAGTGTCTTTTTCCCACTACTGCTTCTGATGCCAAATGTGTGGAGATTTTTCCACACCAACAACTAATTATCTGATACCAGCTGCCCAGTAACTCAATTCAATCCTAACTCTCTGAGTTAGAACAGACCTTACAGGTTGAAGTTCAGTTCCACAAGACTGCTCCCACTTCAGACACTAGCTGCAACTCCCAGGTGCCACCTATACTTCTGACCCACTGGCTCTAAATTCAGGAGTTCCCACAATGCCTCCTCAGGTTCAGTAATTCACTAGAGGTTCACAGAACTCAGGAAAACAAGCCGTACCAGTTTATAATAACGGCTACAACTCAGAAAAAGCTAAATGAATGTGGGAAGTTGGGGTGGAGGGGTAGGGAAAAGTTGAAGGGGTGGGGCTGAGAGTTCCACTACCTAATCCTATGTTTGGTCTTTCTGATGACCAGCCACCCCACCCCCAATTCTGAGATTATTCAGGAGCCCTGCTCTGAGTCATCGAATTAACAGGGACTCAGGTGTGTTCCAAAGGGGCTCGTTATAAATAACAAAAGACACTACTATCGCTCAGAAAATTCTATGGTTTTTAAGAGCTCTTTGCCAGAACTGGAAGCAAAGACCAAATATACTTTTTATTATACCACAGGTACCATCAAGAATTAAGGCAAATCCGCCCTGGCTGGTGTGGCTCAGTGGATTGAGCACAGGCATGGGAACCAAAGGGTTGCCAGTTAGATTCCCAGGCAGGGCACATGCCTGAGTTGCAGGCCAGATCCGCAGTGACAGGGTGGGGAGGGTGAGAGGCAACCACACGTTGCTGTTTCTCTCCCTCTTTTCTTCCTCCCTTCCTCTCTTTAAAAATAAGTAAAAAATAAAAAAAAATTAAAAAAAAAAAAAAAAAGAATTAAGCCAAATTTGAACCCTGGCTGGTATGGCTCGATGGATTGAGCACTAGCCTGCTAACCAGTCACCAGTTTGATTCCCAGTCAGGGCACATGCCTGGGTTGCGGGCCCTGTTCCCAGTTGGGGGTGTGGGAGAGGCAACCTATCTATATTTCTCTCCCTCTCTTTCTTCCTCCCTTCCCCCCTCTCTAAAAATAAACAAAATCTCAAAAAAAAAAAAATTAAGCCAAATTTGAGCATTACCTGTTCCTGTACATCTTCAAAGTCCGAGTTAAGCAGCTCTATAAAAATGGGGACAGCCCCTGCTTCAATGACAATTTTGGTCTGCTGAGAGGTTCCAGAGGCAATGTTCGTCAGAGCCCAGGCAGCTTCAAACTGAAAGTGAGATTAAGCCATGATTGACATGTAGGGCAGCCATGCCTACCAGGTGGCTCACAGCAGTAAGTCTCTTGCTCCTGACTAAAAAAACTAAAACACAAGCCTTTTCCTCTCCCCCTTTAAATGGCAGGAAGAGGTATCCACAGCGACATAACAGTATGGGAAGCCAGAATTGGGCTTCCATGGTCCACGACTATTCCTGCACTACTACGGCACCCCTGAGTCCTTTACGAATCTCTTTTTTATTTCCCAAGCTTCACTTTTCATTTCTGAAACCAAGATTAGAGTATGATGGAGCTCTCAAAGTCCCTTTCAGCTGCGTTTCTATAAGTACTAAAAGATCGGCTCACCAACCATTCCTGAGAAGAGAAACCCAGAGAGGCTAAATGATTTGCCTCAGGTCACACAGGTAATGTGGAAGTTGACTAGAACCTCTGATTTATAACTGAACAATCAATCTGTAATATTCTTTTATCTTTCCTTTGAGATTAGTTGGAAGAGAGCTGGGCTCTCCTGTTTGAGGCCAAGACTTCTGAGGCAATAAACTGATACCAATAGCTTCTCTTAAATGTTTCCTCATACTACTTGTCTATTTCCTGAGAGAAATGGCTATAGAAGCATCCCACTGCAACTTCTTGAAAGGAGGGCTTTCATCTGGCACCCTCCACCCCAGGTCTCACTTGTAATGTACAATTGTCCTTCCTCTTCAGAAACTCCACAAACCGATCCACCACTCCTGGAGTGTTGATAACTTCATCTATTGGAGGGCTAGGCTCTGGAAGAGGAGAAAGGAAGGAGAGAAAAATTCAGGATAGGCTTTAGCAGATGAATTCATTGGAGTACACCCACCATCCTTCCTACAGACACCTAACCATCCTTGCAAATATTCCCAAACGCCCTTTCGGTGAGGTGGTTTTAACAACAGTTGGTCACTGTTGAACTGTATGATACAGGTGGTATGCTGAAGAGTAAAGCCCATCCCAATTTAAGTATGCTCACCTTTGGCTTACTGGACCTAAGCAAGTAAGCAACTTTACTTACCAAAGCAAGTAGAGAAGTGAGGGAGAGAAGACAGCTCAAGGGATGAGCAATGCTAGTCTAAACATTTTCCTTCTAAGACCAGCATTCTTTTCTTGGGGGTACTGCTTCATATACTGAGGCAAGAAGTATTTTTACAGAGCACACACAATGTGCTGAGCACAATTCCAGGTACTGAGGATACAGTAGTGAACAAAACCTAAAGTCTGTGCTCTCAAAGAGCTTATGACCTAGTGAGGACAGACATTCTATTATGATAAAAGGCAATAAATATAACAAGGGGAAAAAAGAACAAGTAAGGCAGGGTAAGAAGCTTAAAAATGCCAAGGGTGGGAGGATGGCCTGGAATTTTAAATAGGGTGCCAGGGTCAGCTTTGTTGAGAAGGTAGAATCTGATCATAGAAGTGAGGGAGTTGTCACATAGGTATGTCAAGTTGAGGCTATCAGGAAGAAGGAATAGCCAGTGCAAAGGTAAAAATGTGCCTGGCTTGTCTAAACACCAAAGCCAGCAGGACCAGAGCAGAACAAGTGAATGGGAGTAGGCTGAAACAAGACACTAAATCATGTAGGGAGTCTCTGGGGAGGACCAGGCTTTGTACCTTTGGAGAGCAGTTTCCGGAATTTCTGTGTGGTTGCTAACTGCAGGTCAGAGTCATCAGAAAAGAGCATCTCTACCATCTCTCTTGTGATCACACTCTCCTAGAACACAAAAGAGGTTCAAGGCTTTGCAAACCAACACTAGAGCCAGATACGAGCACATAATCCTGTGTGGCACCCTGCTTTGTAATGAGTTGAGGGCAAGAGGACGGCCAAACAGGCTCAGGAGAAGGTGTTTGTTTAGTCCACGGCTGCTTCAAGTTGGGACATTTGAAAATGATTCCTAACTTCTGAGGCAACTGATAGCTTTCCTTAAATGTTTCCTCAGGTGTCTCGATCAGAGATGAATCCTTGTTGACTCTTAAGGCTGACCGGCTACGTAAGGGCCCATGGAAGAAAGAGCTTACATGGCTGTCAGCGAAACTACTGAATGATGTGAACTGCTCAATTTCTGTTCTGCAGAAGCAGGTACGTGCCAGGCCTGTGTGAAGCAAGGGCCTTACCCCAGTGGTAGAGCTCACATAAGAGTCCATGAGGAGACTGTCGAACATGGCAGCTTCTTCGTTAATCATCTCCACATTTCTCCGTTTAAAAAGCTGCAAGTAAAGAGAAGACATGGTGGTAAGACTACTCACTGAAACAAACACAAAAACAAAATCAAAGAATGATCCAATGTTAAATTATGGTGTTAACTGTCAAGGAAATGCTAGCATGGCTGAGAAAATGCCAAGTTTAACATACTGACATGGAAAGATGTTCAAGGGCTTTACCTTTTATTATATCTAATTGATTATATTTTTTAAGGAACCATTTTTATTTTTTATTTTATTTACTGATTTTAGAGAGAGAGAGAGAGAGAGAGAGAAGAAGGGAGAGAGAGAGAGACAGAAAAACGTCGATTTACTGTTCCACTTATTTATGCATTCATTGGTTGATTCTTGCATGTGCCCTGACTGGGGATTGAGCCTGCAACCTTGGCTTACTGGGACAATGCTCTAACCAACTGAGCTACCCTGCCAGAGCTAAGGGATCATTTAAAAAAATTTTTTTTAACTTTAAACTTAAAAAAAAAAAAATTTATTGATTGATTTTATAGAGAGAGGGTAAGAGAAGGAGGGAGAGGGAGAGGGAGAGAAAGAGAGAGAGACATCAATTTGTTGTTCTACTTATTTATGCATTTATTGGTTGACTCTTGTATGTTGTCTTGTATGACTGGGGATTGAACCCACAACCTTGGTATATCAGGACAATGCTCTAACCAACTTAGTTACCTAGCCATGGCTAAGGGAGCATTTTTATAAGCAAAAAAATCTTTAAAGATTCTAATGTCCTCTGTGCAAAAGGTGAAGAGTATAAGAGACTTTGAGGGGAAGGAATAATGGTAAAGCAGGAGGGTAGGCAAAAGCAGGTTAAGTGACTGCATCAGTCTGCGCAAGGTACCAATTTAGTGGGTGTGTGGCAGAGCATAAATGATGAGCCATTAATATATTTTCAGGCCTATATTTTCAGGGGGTTGAGGTGCCAGGAGATACTCCACGCCTCACAGGACAGTTCGATGGAGAGACCCACAGAGTCCCAGAACGTACACAAGCCCACCCATATGGAAATCAGCACCAGAAGGGCCCAGTTTGCTTGGGGGAAGCGGTGGAAGGGACTGAAGTACAAGAGAGCACTGAGCAAGCGCCATTGTTCTCTCTTGAACTCTGCCCCCACACAGAGCGTCACAACCCAGCAACTAGGCTGCCCCTCGGGCTGGGAAACACCTAGGGCTCCGCCCCTCACTACATAACAGCCCCGACCAGACCAAAAAAACCCCAAAAAACAAAAAACAAACAAACAAACAAACAAAAAAACAAAAAAAACAAAAATGGCTCAAACAGGAGAACAGATCAAAGCCCCAGAGCCAATTCATCTAAGTGACCAAGAGATAGCTAACCTATCAGATGTACAGTTCAAAGCACTAGTGATCAGAATGCTCACAGAATTGGTTGATTTTGGTCGCAAATTAGATGAACAAATGAAGGCTACAATAAGTGAAATGAAGGAAAATGTACAAGGAACCAATAGTGATGGGAGGAAAACTGGGACTCAAATCAGTGGAGTGGACCAGAAGGAAGAAACAAACATCCAATCAGAAAAGGAAGAAACAAGAATTCCAAAAAAAAAAAAAAAAAAAAAAAAAAAAAAAAGAGGAGAGGCTTAGGAACCTCCAGGACATCTTTAAGTGTCCCAACATCCGAATTATACGGGTACCAGAAGGGGAAAAGGAAGAGCAACAAGTGGAAAACTTATTTGAACAAATAATAAAGAACTTCCCCAATCTGGCAAAGGAAACAGACTTCCAGGAAGTCCAGGAAGCTCAGAGAGTCCCAAAGAAGTTGGACCCAAGGAGGAACACACCAAGGCACATCATCATTACATTAGCCAAGATTAAAATGAAGGAGAGAATTCTAGAAGCAGCAAGGGATAAGGGGACAGTCGCCTATAAAGGCGTTCCCATCAGACTGTCAGCTCATTTCTCAGAAGAGACCTTACAGGCAAGAAGGGGCTGGAAAGAAGTATTCAAAGTCATGAAAGTCAAGGACCTACATCCAAGATTGCTCTATCTAGCAAAGCTATCATTTAGAATGCAAGGGAAGATAAAGCGCTTCTCAGATAAGGTCGAGTTCATCAACACCAAGCCCTTATTATATGAAATGTTAAAAGGACTTATCTGAGAAAAAGAAGATAAAAAATATGAACAGTAAAAAGACAGCAAACTCACAGATATTAACCACCATACCTAAAACAAAAGCAAACAATTAGAACAGGAACAGAACACAGAAATGGAGATCACAGGGAGGGTTAGCAACAGGGAAGTGGGAGGAGGAGAGAGGGGGGAAAAGGTACAGAGAACAAGTAGCATAGACGGTGAGTAGAAAATAGGGGGAGGGCAAGAATAGTGTGGGAAAAGTAGAAGCTAAAGAACTTATGACACATGGACATGAACTAAAGGGAGGGAATGTGGGTGGGAGGGGATGTGCAGGGTGGAGGGGAATGATGGGGGAGAAATGGGACAACTGTAATAGCATAATTGATAAACTATATTTAAAAAAGAATCAAAAAAGAATATTTGTTAAAAGAACTTATATGTATGACCCATGGACATGAACTAAAGCAGGGATATGCGGGTGAGAAGGGGTATGCAGGGTGGAAGGGAATAAAGAGGGGAAATGGGAGAACTGTAATAGCATAACCAATAAAATATATTTTTAAAAATATTCAACAAGGTGAAAAAAAAAAAAAGAATGTTGAGTTAACCCACTTGCTGCTCCCGCTTCTGCTTCCGAAGCTGAATGCCCTCTTCCTCTCTTCTTCGCCTCATTTCCTCAGGGTTTAGGGCATTGTTCTTATAGCTCTTCATTCGATAATTGTCTTTCCCTGGGCTTGCCATGGTTTCTAGAAGAGAAGATACAAGCACACTGACAAAGGCTCTTAAGACAGAATTTTTTCCCACTGGGCTTCTGTCCCTACCCATCCCCCCTACTCAGGGAGACCACAGATTCTCAAGGAGGCCTAATAATCTCACTAACAGCACCTGACATCTCTAACACTACCAGCATGCACAGCTACCTTGAATCATAGTAAGCTGGTTAAATAAGTGTAATTATAGCAATTGATATTAAGCACAGTAGTCAAAGGTAGCCCTGGGGCCAGATTGTATGGGTTCAAATTCTGCCTTTTCTACTTATTAGCTGTGCAAACCTTCAATAAACTGCTTTAATTTTGATGCCTCAGGATCTCATCTTTAAAACAAGGTCATAATAGTTCCTACTTCATAGAGTTGTTAGAAAAATTAAATAGGTTAACACATGTGAAATACTTCCTGGAATAATGCTCAGCATGTGGTAAATGCTCACATGCTATGATCACCTCCATGAAAAGAGGGAAAAGTTCTATGACTTTCCCAATATAATTGAATATATTTATCCTAGCCAGGTGAAATAATTATAGTATACACAATTCAGTGGAATACGATATATCTTTACAACGACCCATATGCCCACCAACCATTTTTTAACTAAGAAATTAATTTTTTAAATTAATCTTGTAATATTTGATATATACAAAAAGAAACAATGTTGTTACCAAGCAAAATAATACAGTAAGATCTGTAAGCCCACCACCAAATCTAAGAACATTATCAATATATCTGAATTCAGTTGCGGATTCTTCCCCTATTCTTTCATCTTTACTCCAACACCAGCCAAAAGAAAATGCTATCCTGAATTGTCATCTTTGTATTTGTTTTTAATTACATAAGTATATCTCTAAATATAGTATCTTACTGTATTTAGTCTTCTGAGAATTCCCCCAATTCCACTGGGTTTCTAAGATTCACCCATGCTTTTCATGGAGCTGTATTTTATTCATTTTTCCTGTTATATTATTTCACAGTATAAAAATGTCATAATTTAACCATTTTTATGTTGGTCTGGCCCCTACCCCGCCCCATTTTATTCTATTACAAACTTTTTGGAAAGTTGTTGAGCATTAGGTGGTATATACAAGTTTTCTGAAATTCTCTTTTCACTCAAAAGCTAAAATTTTATCACTGGTAACAAATACTGACTGACTTCATGCATTCTGAGAAAATGTCTGGCCAATACCTAAGTCTGAATAATGAGTTTTTCTGTCAGCTTTTCTTTCAAGTAAAAACTGTGTCAATTTAAAAACATGTCTAGTTTTGCTAGTTACTTAAGCCCACAAGGTGATTTTCCTCCAGACACATTTTCAAGGGTTGAATTTGTGCTATTACATCAGGGACATTCTTAAATGCAACTAGCTAGCACCTTTTTTCAGCAATGAGTGAGTGGTGGTGAAGAAAAGAATACATGGATTACTAGTTCACTTTGGTGTCCTTGTCTTGATTTGTGCTAAGGTACCAACAGTTTTACCCACCACTGCTTTCAAAACATCAGTACAAATGTCACATGCAGTGAAAATAGCGAGCAACACCTTAAATTTTTTCCTGGCTTTATTGAGATATAATTAACACATAATAATGTGTAAGTTTAAAGTGTATAAAATGATGATTTGATATACTTCTATATTGCAAGATGATTACCACAAAAAGGTTAGTTAACATATCCATCACCTTGCATGGTTACCTTTTTGTTTTTAATGGTAAAATTTTAAGATCTACTCTCTTGGCAACTTTAAAGTATATAATAGAGTGTAACTACAGTCACCCTCAGATCCCCAGAACTTACCTTTCAATGGGAAGTCTGTACCCTTTGACCACCTTTGTCCATTTCCCCACCGTGCCCTTGGCGACCACTGATCTGCTACTCTCTGTTTCCATGAGTTCTGTTTTTTAGATTCCACATAAAAATGTGCAACTGACCCTTGAACAACATGGGTTTGAACTGTGTGGACCCACTAATACAGATTTTAAAAAATGAATCTGCATATATTTTTTAAAACTGTTAGTGGACCCGAACAGTTCAAACCCGTGTTGTTCAACAGTCAACTACATTTGATTTGTCTTTCACTGCCCGGCTTATTTTACGTGGCATAATGTCCTCAAGATGCATCCATGCTGTGATTTCATTTCAGAGAAGTGGGACTGCTGGATCATATGGTAGTTTTATTTTTATTTATTTATTTTAATCCTCACCCAAGAATATGTTTTTATTTATTTTTGAGAGACAGAGAGAGAGAGATTGATTTGTTGTTTCACTTGTTTATACATTTATTGGTTGATTCTTGTATGTGCTCTGACCACAGATAGAACCCAGCCTTGAAGTATCAGGACAATGCTCTGACTGAGCTACAGGGCCAGGGCCTAAACAACAGACTCTCTCTTTTTTTAGACTATTTATTTATTTTTAGAGAGAGGAAATGGAGGGAGAAAGAAAGGGACAGAAACACTGATTGGCTGCCTTTCGCACACCCTCAACCAGGACCTGGCCAGCAACCCAGGCATGTGCCCTCACTGGGAATTGAACTGGTGACCCCTTGGTCTGCAGGATGATGCCCAATCCACTGAGCCACACCAATCAGGGCAACAACAAAAGAGAAGAGGAAGAGAAGAGAAGAGGAAGAGAAGAGGAAGAGAAGAGGAAGAGAAGAGAAGAGAGAAGAAAAGAGAAGAAAGAGAAGAGAAGAAAGAGAAGAGAAGAAAAGAGAAAAGAAAAAAGAAAAGAAAAGAAAAGGAAAGGAAAGGAAATTATTTTGTTATCCTCACCCAAGGACATTTTTTAAAGTTCCTTTTAGAGAGAGGAAAGGAGAAAGGAAGGGAGAGAGAAAAACATCAATGTGACAGAGAAACATCAATGGGTTGCCTCTGGTATGTGCCCAGACTGGGGATTGAATCTGCAACCTTTTGGCTATGGGATGATGTTCCATCCCATAATTTAGCTTCATTATGGGATGAAGCTAAACTAGTGTTGTTTAGCCATACTGGCCAGGGATAAACAACAGATTCTTTTTTTTTTTTTTTTTTAATAGAGGGAAAGGGAGGGAGAAAGAGAGGGAGAGAAACATCAATGTGAGGGTGCCTCTCATGCGCCCCCCCCCCCAACTGGGAAGCTGGCCTGCAACCCAGGAATGTGCCCTTACCGGGATTCAAATCAGCGACCCCTTGTTTCACAAGCCTATGCTCAATCCACTGAGCCACACCAGCAGGGCTAAACAACAGATTCTTAAATAATAAAATAGGAGAATTCACTTTCTAATTTTGTAACTTAACTAAAAAGCTATAGTAATCAAAAACAGTATGGTACTGAAATAAGGATAAGCATATAGATCAATGGAACAGAATCAAGAAACCAGAAATAAATTCACACATCTATTGACAGCCAACTGATTTGACAAGGGTCTCGAGTTCATTCAATGGGGTAAGAATAGTCTCTTCAACAAACAGTGTTGGCCAACTAGATTTCTAGATCCAAAAGAATAAAGTTGGATCCTACAATGTAAAAAAAATTAATCAAAGACCAACAGCCTAAATATGTAAGCTAAGACCATAAAACCCTGAGAATAAAAAATAGAAGTAAATTTTTGTGATCTTGGATTTGGTGAAGGATTCTTAGCTATGACATCAAAAGCATAAGCACCAAAAGACAACAAGTGAAAAGACAACTTAGAGAACAGGACAAATTATTTCCAAATCATTTGTCTGATAAGGGTTTTATACCCAGAATATGTAAAGAATTCTGCAACTCAACAATAAAAAGACAAACAACCAACAACCCACTTTTAAAATATACAAGGGATCTGAATAGACATTTGGCCAATGTGCACATGAAAAGATGCTAAACGCAATTAGTCTTAGAGAAATGCAAATCAAATCCACAGTAAGATACCACTTTGTACCTACTAAAAGGGGTATAATGAAAACAAAATAGCAATGTGACAAAGATGTGGAGAAACTGTAACCTGGTGCACTGTTACGGGAATGTAAGACAGTGCAGCCTCTGGAGAAAACAGTACGGCAATTCCTCAAAACAATTAAACACAGTTATCATGTGACTTAGCAATTCTCCTTTTTAAATAAAGATTTTATGTGCCCTGGCTGGTGTAGCTCAGTGGACTGAGTGAGAGCTGCGAACCAAAGGGTCGCCAGTTCGATTCCCAGTCAGGGCACATGCCTGGGTTGTGGGCCAGGTCCCCAGTCAGGGCCACAAGAGGGGCAACCACACATTGATGTTTCTCTCCCTCTCTTCCCCTCTCTCTAAAAATAAATAAAATAAAACCTTAAAAAAAGATTTTGTTTATTTTTAGAGAGGGGAAGGGATGGAGAAAGAGAAGAAGAGAAACATCAATGCGTGGTTGCCTATTGAACACCTCCTACTGGGGACCTGGCCCACAACCCAGGAATATGCCCTGACTGGGAATCAAACTGGCAATCCTTTGGTTCACAGGCCAGCACTCAATCCACAGAGCCACACCACCCAGGGCTATTCTTTGGTGTATCAAAAAGAATGGGAAACAGAGACTCAATCAGACACTATATGCCAATGTCCAATGCAGTGTTATTCATAATAGCCAAAAGAATAACCCTTGACAAACTTTTACAAAAATCAAAAACAAAAACCAAACCAGGTGTCCATCAACAGACGAATGGATAAATAAAATGTAGCATATACATAGAATGGAATATTATTCAGCCACAAAAAGCAATGGCAGTCTGATACCTGTTACAACATGTTATGAACCCTGAAGATAGTAAAATAAGCTAGACTCAAAAAGACAAACATTATTTCCAGTTACATGAGGTACCTAGTGTAGTCAAAGTCATAAAGATAGAAAGTAGAATAGAGATTAGAGTTTCTGTTTGGGGTAATGAAAAGTTTGTAGATAGACAGTGGTAATGGTGGCACAACATTGTAGGTGTAATTAATGCTACTTAATTGTACACTTCAAAGTGGTTAAGATGGTAAATTTTGTTATATTTGACCACACACACAATTTTTAATTGCAGCATACTGCATCCAGTTAAATCTGACACAAAATCCCTGTCTAACTACGTTTTCCTAGAGTCTGTGTTTATCTATTTGCATTCATCATCACAGGGCCAATTATTTTAACTGTATTTTCTTATTTTCTATGTTCTTGAAGTTCTGGTATTTGATTTTGGAGCCTTACAGACCCAGGGAGAGACTGCCCCTCTCAGGTCTACTAATTCCTAAAGATAACTTTCCTAAGAGCATGTCTTTGATATGCAAACCAACCAATCAGAGCCACAGACCCCAGATGGCAATATTCTTCTGCTTTAATTACCCCATGGCCAGGTGGTAGGCAACTAGAGACTACTCTTATATCCCAAGCCCTCTGGAATTATTCAAACTAGCTTAACCCTAAACCGTTTACTCTGCCCTGTCTTTGCTTTCTCTCAGAAATCCTACACTTGTCTCCTCCTGTGGCTGCAGTGACTTTATCACACCTTACATTTTTAAAACAAACAATATTTTAAAAACTGATAAAACTGAAGCTGATTGTATTAAGTATGAGTAGAGGAAGCCTTATCAACTAGGTTCTCCCTTTATAAACATTTCTTTTCCTCTAAATTTCTAATCTGAAAGTTACTAAAAGTATTGCAAAAGGAATAAAAGCACGTTTTATATGCACACAGAAAGGAAAAACTAACTCTAATATTGCCCTTTTCTGGAGTGGTTGGGGTGACTGTGATGAGAGTTTGAAAAAAATGCTGGCCCTGACCAGGTGGTTCAGTTGGTTGGAGCGTTGTCCCACACACCAAAAAGGTTGTGGGTTCCATTCCCAGTCAGAGCACATAACTAGGGTGTGAGCTCTATCCCCAGTTGGGGCACGTGCTGGAGGCAACAGTTCAATGTTTCTCTTAGCACTGATGTTTCTCCCTCTCCCTCTCTCTAAAATCAATAAACATATCCTCAGGTGAGGATTAAAAAAAAGAAAGAAAGAAATCCCCGGGCACACACCCTCCTTGGGGCACTTGAATCTCCTTTTCCAATGAACTTTATCCTAAACTCTAAGAGTCCCCATGAGACTTGCAACCAGGGGAATCAATGGGCAGCGGCAGCTCATCCTGGACTAACCCCCGGAATCTATCTCCATGGCTCCCTTTTCTCTGATTTTCCAGTGAGTGGACAGCAGCCTGGCCTTGGCTCACTTCTTTCCCAGAATGTTTCTAGAGAGCCAAAGCAGCCCCGCCTAGGCTCTCTGCTATTGCTTCTTCTTTCCTAAGCCCTTCCTTGTTTCACTGTCTCCAGCTTTAACACGCATACCGTATCTTGCTGTGTGTAATATGCACTTTTTGCCAAAATTTTCGAGGGGAGAATAAGGGTGCGCATTATACACGGTATGATGATTATATACCATAGGTATAATAATAGATATAATCCCATGTATAATGAACACAAAACCGTGGGCATCATACACAGCAAAATACACTACTCTCAAAAGTAAATAAACAAATCTCTCCATATAAAATGTCTAACCACTATGCTGTACACCTGAAAGTAATATATTGACTGTCGACTGTAATTGAAACATTTTTTTTGCCCTGACTGGTGTGGCTCAGTTTGTCGGGCATCATCCCACCAAGTGAAAAGTTGCTGGTTTGATTCCTGGTCACGGGACATGCCTGAGTCGCAGGTTCAGTCCCCAGTCAGGGCACTTAAGAGAGGCAACCAACTGATGTTTTTCTCTTCTCTTTCTCCCTCCTTTCCCCTTTCTCTAAAAATAAGTAAATATAAATATTAAAAAAAATTTTTTTCATTAGAAAAAAAAAAAAGGACATCTCCTAAGGATAAGATTTGGGCTTCAAGTAGGAAATGAACCTTGGGTATAGAAATGAAATAAATGTGAGGGGGAGAAAGTAGTTATTAAGAGAATACGAGTGAAAGAGAAATGAAAATGAAGTTGAGGAGAGGTGAATTCTGGAGCTTGATACTGAAAGAACGAAACTTCAGAGATGGTGCCTCTGGTCATTCTAGAAAGTAGCTCAGCAAACCAATAGTGGCAGTTGGGTCTTCGAATGTGCAAGTTTCCATACCCACTTGGCAAAGCCAAAGTGGATTTATTGTTAAACAAACAAATCAAAAATAAAAACAAAAAAGTTCTAGAGGACTGCAGTAGCCTCCCTTTGGGGTCCCTAATTACCTCTGTGCCCAGAGACTAACAGGCATAGGATGGACTCCTAACACCGGCACTGCTGATTGATGCGCCCCACTACCCGACAGATGGTTTTTCATCTGTCTGAATCCGAGCCTGGGCTCTCCTTCCAGCACAGCTGACAGTGAAGCTGAAAGGAGAACCAGTTTGTGCTTCTTTAGTCACCATGGTGACGAGAAACTATCACAAATATTTGCTTATGACTTCACTGGAGAAGCCAGGCAGGGAAGGTTAGATTGGAAGGAGAAATACCTGCAGAAGCATCTGGAATCAGCAACCAAAGGGAGGTTGGACTCTTGCTTGGGGACCAGCAAGCAAGGGGGCTTTTTTCATCGTGCACTCCCTTAGTTACTGGAACTAGGCCGAGAAATCCACAATACAAATATACCTTTTCTAGCACCTGCCTGTCTTGGGTTTTCTTAGTCAAGGAACTTCTTGACGTGAATAGGTCCCTGAAGTTATCCTTCCCATTTCTAGGAAATAAATGTCTAATATTGACATGCATTTTCTAGGCTTTAGAACCATGAGACTAGCAATAATATTACAAAATAGGTATGGACCCTGTTACGGCCTGAATTAACCTCCCCCTTCACATATCGAAGTCCTAACCTCCAGTACCTCAAAATGTGACTATATTTGTAGATAGGGTCTTAATACTGGGGTAAGGCCCTAAGCCAATGTGAAGATTACAATGCAGATGCACACAGAGGAAGTACATTATGTGAACATGAAGACAGCCATCTATAAGGCAAGGAGAGAAGTCTCAGAAGAAGCCAACCCTGTTGACACCTTGATCTCAGACTTCTACCCTCCAGAAATGACAATATAAATTTCTGTTCTTTAAGCCACCTGGTCTGTGATACTTTGTTATGATAGTTGTAGCAAATTAATACAGGCCCTAATTGACAGATGAAGACCTTGAGTCTCAGGTCACACACTAGGTGAGTAGCAAGACTACTATAGTACTCCATTTAATCACTAGTATGTTTATAATTTGAGATTCAACAAATTTTAAAATCATGCACATTTTTCCAGAAAAAGGCATACATCATATAGCTAGCTATCCTGTGTATGGGATGGGAATGATAGTACAACACCCTCAAGCTCACAGCCTAGATAGACATCTGCTGGCTGTAAGACATTCCAAATAAAAGTCTTATGTTCACGGCCTGGACTTCAAAAAGTTACCAAGCAATCACTCGAGGCATCTGCCCAAAGAACCTGAAAGAGCTATATTTAGGAGATGGGAAACTAGCCTTATTGTCTAGGTAATGACATGACAATCTTTCATGACAAGGAAATGGGCCCTCCAACACTATGAAGCAGTCTTTCCAAATTACTTCCCTAGTCCTGGTGTTAAACTGAGTGGGTGCTCCTCTTTGAAGAGGGAGGCTTTCTAATAGAATGTTACTATAGCTGCCCAGGCAAAGAGAACGAGCTAAGGCTTTAATTTAAATCAAGCAGATTGACTACTGGGATATGCTACAGTTAGGAAAGTTTTACAATTTATCAGAATGCATAGAGAGTTACTTAATGGCACTGGGAAGAGATAGAAAAGAGACACACTGTTATTTCCCAATTTAAGACCTCTTCCTTCTACAATGTTGGAAACATAATTCTTCCCAAGCTGGACTTGCTTTTTTTTTTTCAGCTGGCCTCTCTGGCTTTTCACTAGGAACTCATGGCCACATGCTAGTTAATTTAAAAAGAAAGGACTTAGATAGAGTGTAAGTCCATAGTCTGAGCAGGCTAGTAAGGTTTGATAATGTGTCAAATTCTTTGTGGATATAATATGTAATCTTCACAACAATCCCGAGAATACACCTTACAGATGAGAAAAAGAGACTCACAGGTTAAGTAACAGCCATGATGCTAAAAAGTCAACCCTGAACTGTTTGGGCCCAAAATCCATATTCTTCTTATTTCCTAAAAACAAGTAACTGGTAACAGCAAATCTATCAGAATTCTGGGTTGGAAACTGCTCCATCACCAATTAAGAAACAAATCTGCTCACATCCCAGAATTTCGGCTAACCGCAAACTCAAATGCCTTAAAAGGTAAAATAAAGAGGTTAATGATTTTTAACAGGGCAGTTACAATGATACAACAGAGATTGCTCTCACTTTTTGCATAGTGCCAGCCAAACAAAATTTGACATGGGCTTCGCTAAGTAGTTAAATAAATCCCAGCATCATACTTCTGTTTTCAAAAAATGTTTTCATACACAGGCTCTAACTGACACCTATGACAACCAATCAGAAAGATTGTCAGTTAGTAGCATATCCAGTTAATAGCTAAGGAACCAGGTTCAGAGGTGCTGTGATTTGCACAAATTGTGAAGCTGGACTCCAATCTAGACCCTCTAATTCCAAAGGCGTCTTTTCATCCAGCCTCTGAGAACTACTACTTTCCATCCTCACAATACACATAAAATTCTATGCAGTTTGGGTCCTGCCCTTAGACTAGATTCAGTCTAGCTTGATCTATTTACTCACAATCATTTTAACCTGAGAATTACTGGCAATTTAATCTCTAATTAGTGCATATAAACAGGGAGCAATTGAAAAACTGTTATGAAGATGTTTGCCTGAGACTTTCCTCCATCTCTTTCATCTAATCTATTGCCAAATCCTTGTCCTAGTTTTACCTCCAAAATACAACTCTCAACTCTTGATCCCCACCCCATCCAAGTCACTATCATCTCTTGTCCCCCATCTCCCCCTAATCCATCAACAAACAATAAAACCAGAGCTTACTATTGCTCCCATGTAGAATAAATATTCCCAATTCATGGTCCTGCTTTTATCTTCATCTCATTCAGCTGGGTTTTTTTTAATTGATTCATTTGAGGGGGAGAGGGAGAGAGAGAGAAACGCTGACTTGTTGTTCCACTTATTTACAAGTTCATTGGTTGATTTTTGCATGTGCCCTGACCTGGGATCAAACCCACAACTTTGGCTTATCCGGACGATGCTCTAACCAACTGAGCTACCTAGCCAGGGCTCATTCAAGTCTTGACCCTCACTCATCATATGCTCCTGTCGCAGTTGCCCTCTCAGTATCTGGAACCCATCAAGCTGTTTCCTGCTTCAGTCTTCACACTTCTTGTTTTCTTTCTATAGCTCTTAGAATTGCTTGACCCTTCCCTCCTAACCCAAAGAAAGCTACTTTATTTTTTATCAGAACACCTGTCTATTTCCTCCATTACACAATTTACAATGAATCTGTTCTCCACAAGCTGTATAAGTTCTCCAGAGGTTGTTGTATAGAGAGCATCATAGGCTCGTAAGTATCTGTTGAATGAATCACTGTTCAAATATTTATTCAATACTTAATGAACATCTGCACTGTCCCAGACACAAGGCCTACCTGTAAGAGCTGCTTATTAAATGTTTGCCGGTAAGTGAAAAGCTATACAAGCACAAAAAAATCTTCGTTGTGACTGGAGTGAAGAACTTCCAAAGGCAGATTTTAGAAGGTTTTCTTACTAGAAAACCAGAAACCATGGGTTTCCTCCAGAATAGATATGAAAACTAAATAAAAACTCTGTTTAAGACTACAGGGTACAGATGCCTCAGAAAAAGACATTTAGACTGCTAAATCCAGTGACCTTGTCAGTATTCATTCTATTTTACCTTCTAATTTGTCACTAATGATCACTTTCACTTCCTGAAACTCTACCCATGATTCTGGACAGTACCACGCTCTCCCAGTTCTCTTACCTTCCCAGCCATTCCTTCTCAGGTTTCATACTGTGTTCCTCTTCCAATGCCAATCTCTCAATGTCTCTGTGTATCAAAATTCTACTTTTTGTCCTCTTCGCAGGAGCAGCCCTCTCCCCAAGCAATCTCCCTTGGCTTCAACCTCCACTTTCAGATCAAGTACCAAATCCAGTCACAACCTCCTACCTAAAAGTGCATTTGCAAATGACCACTTGCTGTCTCTACCTCACTTTCTCCTTAAAACAGTTTCTTCTCCTATCTTCCTAGTTTAGAATTAAAGCCATTACCATTCACATAGTCCTCAAGTCAGCCTAAAATTTCACCTCCCCCAAAGACAACAGGTTTATAAACTGATTTTTACCTGTGCCAGAGAGTCTCTCCTTAACCAAATTCTATCCAGTCTCCTTGAGCCCTTTCTCAACTAGGCCTCAACTTTGGCCTATAAAAACTCGAACAAGCCCTGACCAGTGTGGCTCAGTTGGTTGGGCATTGTCCTGCAAAGCTAAAGGTCATTGCGTTTGGTTCCCAGTCACATGCCTGAGTTGTGGGGTCAGTTCCCAGTCAGGGCATGTAAGACAGGCAACCAATCGATGTTTCTCACATCAATGTTTCTCTTCTTCTCTTTCTTCCTCCCTCTCCCTCTAAAAATAAGTAAAATCTTTTTTTAAAAAAGACTTGAACAAAACACTAACATATAGTTTCTAACAGCTCAAGGTCACATCGCTAGAATGACCCTAGCCCTTCCTTACAGTGCCTGCCTGAGAGAATCGCAAGACTGCCAAAAGAATTCACTTTGTTCCAGCTAACACCTGAAAACAGGGTGCCTGTCTCACAGCCTCTGTGGGAGGAACAAGCGCCAGTGAGCAAACCCAGGTGAGTTTCACATGAACCAAACCCCTTCCTCAAATTTTGTGATTTTTCACTTCTTTGACTCTGCCGAGCCCCCTTACCCTTCCGCTCTACTTCCTAGTCCTCCCTTTAAAACACCCTGTCACCTCTGCACAGATTGAAGTTGAGTTCAGTTCGTACTTATCCCTATTATAAGAAAATCCATCCTTACCACTTAACTAGCATAGGGCTTTGTTTATCTTTGACATTTGTTACCCCAAAGTGGTACCTACTGACAACTACCAATGATACTGTTTTAGTTCACAACTCATCACCTCTCACTTCCAGACCACTAAACCTTTGTGAGCAAGAATCTCTGAGTCTACAACACAATACACAGCACATATGCCCCCAAATGTTCCACATCTTCGATTAAAAAAAAAAAATTCACTTACTGATTTGGAGAGAAGGAGGAGAGAGGAGGTAGAGAAATATCAATTTGTTGTTCCACTTATTTATGCATTTACTGGGTTATTCTTTTATTTTTACTGGTTTATTCTTGAATGTGCCCTGACTGGGAATCCAACTCTCAACCATGGTGCATCGGGATGATGCTCTAACCAGCTGAGCTACCTGGCCAGGGTTGGAATCAACATTTTAAACTTCCATTTTCTAAAGGATGTGAAGTGGTTTGTAATAAATTCAACAAAATAAAAATACAAAAAAAAATCTGAAATAGGAATATACAAATTTGTACAGAAAATAGGGAAAGATGAATGCAGATAAGCAGGACCCAACGAATCATTTAATTATTAACACTGAGTTGCATTTTTTCTTGTTTTTCTTCTTTAAAACTGAGTTGCATTTTGACATGTCCACCTGACAGCCAAAATAAAGCAACACAAGTGAGCCCTTACATAACCCTCATCCATGATGGTGACTTTTGATGCACAAGAGTTTTACATTTTGACTAAGTCCAATTTACCCTCTCTCTCTCTCTCTTTTTAAAGATTGCTTGTGCTTTTCCTGTCATATCTGTTATCTTAATCTCAGAACATTAAGATTTAACCCTGGCTGGTGTGGCTCAGTGAATTTAATGCCAGCCTGCAAACCAAAGGGTCACAGGTTCTATTCCCAGTCAGGGCACATGACTGCGTTGCGGGCCAGGTCCCCAGTAGGGCGACCACACATAGATGTTTCCCTCTCTTTCTCCTTCCCTTTCCCTCTCTCTAAAAATAAATAAATACTAAAAAAAAGATTTACTCCTGTTTTATTAAGAGTTTTATTGAAAGAGTTTTACAGTTTTAGATCCTTACATTTAAGTCTTTGATCCACTGACTTAATTTCTGTATATGGTATAAGGCCAGAGTTCAACTTCATTCTTTTCCATATGGGTACCTATTCTTTTTAGGCATTATATATAGCAATTAGAACACTAAGATAATAAAAATAAACCAATGATCCACCTAAGCCCTTTTTTGATGAATTTATCTTTAACTGAGATGCCTTTAAAGTTAATGGTTTTTGTAATTCAAGCAATCTATCAAACCAACAGGCTATTGCAGTATATACAAGTTCCTTTCCTGTGTCAAGTTACTTATTGTATTAGCCAAAAAGTTCATTTGGTTTTTTCCGTAAAGTGGCTCTAGTAGCACTTAGTTGTCTTTAACTTCATTTGAAACAATTGTGTTAGATTGTATTATGACGCTGTTATATCAGCGTGCACTTTTTAAAAAGCATCAAAATTGATGAATTTTTGTGTGGCCATTTGAATATGAAAGATGGAAGAAAATACACGACGTTTTTGGCATATTATGCTTTATTATGTCAAGAAAGGTAAAAGTACAACTGAAACACAAAAAGGGTTTGTGCAGTGTGTGGAGAAGGTGCTATGACTGGATCAAATGTGTCAAAAGAGGTTTGCAAAGTTTCACGCTGTAGATTTCTCACTGGACGATGCTTCATGGTCGAGCAGACCAGTTGAAGTTGATAGAGATCAAATCGAGATATTGAGAACAATTAACGTTCTACCATGCAGGAGATAGCAGACATACTCACAATATCCAAATCTATAAAGCTATTGGCAAAAATGAAAAATGTGTATTTTATGGAAAAACCATATGGACTTTTTGGCCAACACAATATTTCCACATCCTACTAGGAGGCCTGTGCCAGTTACCAAGGCTGAAAAGGATCATGATTCTCTTACCAAGCAAATGGCAGATCTGTGTCCTTACTGCTAGATGGACAGCAGTCTTCTCAAGTTTAGTCCAGAACACTTTTCAAAGTTTCTGGTTATGGTGAGAAGGTATTACAGTCACATGTCACATAACAACCTTTTGGTCAACAACAAACTGCCTATTATTAGTAAATACAATGATGGTCCCATAGATTATAATGGAGCTGAAAAATTCCTATCACCTAGTGACGCCATAGCCTTCATGATGTTATAGCACAATGCATTAGTCACGTGTTGTGGTGATGCCAGTGTAAAGAAGCCCACTGTTCTGCCAGTCATATAAGAGCACAGCACATACAATTAGAGCAGCGGGCTGTGCCATGTAGGTTTGTGCAGTATGCTCTATGATGTTCCCATAACGATTAAATTGTCTAAGGACGCATTCATTTCTCAGAACATATCCGTGTTAAGCAACACACAACTGCATCTAGTAAATCCAGACTAAGAACTGCGATAACCCTTTGAAAGATCCTTCAAATATCCCAGAGTCAATCTCTGACTTCTATGGTATGGGGGGGATGTTCCCAGGGAAAATTATAATAGTGATGATTTGCTTAGCTTTTAAGCCTAAGCTCTTACAGAATCCCCAGTTTAGAGGTGGGGAAACTTAAGCATAATTTGCAAAAGGTCCCAGCTAGTAAGTGGGAGATTCTAATCCAGGCCTTTCTGACTAAAGCCAATGCTCTCTCCACTACAATACTTACCTGCACAGCCACAAGGAAACCCCTGGAAGGAGTGGCAATGTTTCACTGCCTGACTCAATACCTCAAATACTATGTGTGTTCTAGTTCTTGCCAAGAACAGGGAACACAAAAATATCAGATGATATCAACACTGATATGAACAGAGGCAGAAAACTGTCGGGATTGGCAGGTAAGTCATCTGCAGGCTGTCTGCCACTTCAAAGAAAAAACAAAAAACATTCGAGTTAAATTCCCCTGTTCTCGTTTTCCTGACCACCACTCTGCAGAGTATGTGCACGTGCGCCTGCGCACAGGGAGTGGCTGGGGATGGTAGAAGCTGTGTGAAAGGGAACACAAAGCTGAGGGAAACAGGGCGAGCTGAGATAAATGCCATTTAAGTCTGGTGTAGGGTTTGAAAACCTTTTTAAACCTCAACATTATGTGGATGGATGACTATTTTTCAAGGGTTTGTATTGGAAATATCTAGGCGACAGAAGGCAGCTGTGCTGGCAGGACCACGAAGAGGCACACTGGAGAAAGTGTGGTGTGGGTGAGAGGACCCACAAAGCCTGACCATGTGATCTCTGGCCCTGCTACTCAGTGCACATGGCACCTCGTGTCTCACCTGTGTCTCCATTTTCCTACCGGCACCCTGTGTGCCTCAGAGTTACAGCGAACTAGTAAGTTGAAGTGAGAAAATACATGCAAGTACTTTGTAAATAGCTAGATGCTGTGCTGATAAGGTAGAAGTTAAGTTTGGTTAACAACTTTTCCAACTTCTGGAATTTCTCTCAGAGCTTCATGACAAGGAACTACCACAAACAAGAAAACAGCATCGAACAGGTCTGACTACATGAGGTGCTGAAGGTGTTATCTGCAAGCCTGTCAGAACTGCCAGTCACCAAGACAATGAGAGAGACTCCTCTAGGGACAACTGGGTCAGTTCACGATGGGGCCACCATAACAAGGCTGCTCATATTCTAGCAGATCTTCATAGGACTGGGCTAAACAGGGATCACTCTAGAAAACAAATCCGAATCTGTAGTAGGTGGTCTGTCGAAAAGACCATGTGAGAAAAACTATCATCTGCTCATAAAACGGTATATTCAAAGCTTGAGGTCTCAACTTTGTGTGGCACATTGAGGTATAAATCAACCAGACACCTGAGAGCCCCAGTTCTTTGGTTCTCTAATCCTAATTCCCTCCTAGGATTTTTTAGTCCTTTTAGCCTTTGAGTCTATATGTAAACGCAATGCTCAGATCTAGGGATGGGAGGAAAGGAGTGGCAAAAGACACAGAGGACTAAGGATAGCTACAGTCCAAGTGTTACTATCTGCTAACTATTAACATGAGAATAAACTTTATAGCCCTAGAGGACTGGTGAGGTAATACCAAAGTGTCTAGAGCCTAAATGCTAAATCAACACAGACAACAGCACGGTAGTTACTAGAGGGAAGGGAGGATAGTAACAGGCAAAGGGAACCAAAATATATGGTGATGGAAGATGATATGACTTGGGTGGTGGGCACATAGTGCAATATATAGATCAGGTATCACAGAAATGTACACCTGAAACCTACATGACCCTATGAACCAATGTTACCCCAGTACATTTAATAAAAATAAATAAAGAAATAAATAATAAAATAAATGCTAAATCAATGGTTATTTCCCTTTTCTTCTCAGCTCCTACTGTGAAAGGCCTCAATTGCCCCTAAGGGCAATTTCTAGGAAGCTGGGTGAAAGATGACAGCTATGTTTTCTTGCTCTCTATTAAGGAAGTTTTTCCCTCCTCCTAACACTATAGCTCCTTTCTCTTAGTCTTTATCTTTCTATTCCATCTTTGCTCCCTACAAAGCTAGGCTATAAGGACCAGTAAGCCAGAATTAAAAACAAAAACAAAAACAAAAAAAAACCTGTTTTCAATCATTTACCTTACCCCAAGATGAGCAATTCTAATAATGTTTCATTAGACAATTATTGTCTCTTTGGAAAACAAATGCTGATGACTTCTGAATCTATATCTGCAGCCCACACCTAATACCCAAGAGGTTCCCTCAACTCATGTCCCTTAAGTACTTCATATGTTTTTTAAAAAAATTTAAAAGTCGTCATCTCCATAAACCTGCTCCTTATATATTTTTAATTCTTTAAAAAATATTTTTTCTCTTATTGATTCCAAAGAGAGGAGAAGGGAGGGAGAAAGAGCAGAAGAGAAGTATCAACTGGCTGCCTCTTACACATTCCCTGATAGGGATTCTACCTCACGACTCTTCAGTTTGTGGGACAACACCCAACCAACTAAGCCACAACTGCCAGGGTAATTTTTCTTAAAAAGAAAATTTTATTTTATTTTTTTGAGAGAGAGGGGAAGGATGGGAGAAAGAGCAGGAGAGAAACATCAATGTGCAGTTACCTCTCATGCACCCCCTACTGGGGACCTGGCCCGCAACCCAGGCGTGTGCCCTGACTGGGAATTGAACTGGTGACACTTTGGTTCACAGGCTGGCACTCAATCCACTGTGCCACACCATTCAGGGCCAAAATTTTTTTTAACTCTTAATTCATGGTCCACGATTCCTTATCTGGAATTCTGAAATCAAAAGAGTTCTGAGCCCTGGCTGGTGTAGCTTATATATACTTGTATCTAAAATCACCAGTATTAACAAGCATATATATGCCCATTTTATATACACAGGGTCTAGCACAAATAACGCCTTTTTTATTACAAAATCATAAGCATGTAATTCTGTAACATAACAATATCATACTCAAACATACCATATGACATGTTAGGTGAAAAATTCAAATTAAAACTATAAATTATCACACCCATATCATTACCCAACCAACCACACTCAAGGAGGCCTTACCTCTCTGCCAGACCCTGTATAATGTCTGTTAACACTGGCAATTTTGGTCAGATGGCCAAGTTTTCCTGAAGAAAGTCTGAGAGTTATACCAAGCAGGTGAGGACAGTGGCTCATTCACATTTAACATACTTGTAACATATTATAGTTTATGTGCCTAGTTATAAGAGGATTTATAAGTTATCTAGGTTTAACTAAATTAACATTCACAAAATGGATAAATGGTTTTGAGTCCTGTAAAAAAACTGAATGGAAGACAATAATCTGAGCACAAAAGGAACACCCCCCACCCCCAGCAGAGTTGATGTCTCTGGAAGTATGAGCTCCTAAGTACCGAAATTTCATCTGCTGTATCACACAATAAGACAAAACAAAATATAATGACCAACTAATCAAAATTAAGTAAGCCAAAACATTTAAATTATCTAGAAGACTATTTAAAATATGAACTTACAATCTCTTTGTTTATCTTACTCCAAACATATATTACACTTAAAAAATAATACCTACTGAATACAAAACGCTACCATGATCAGCAAGATGTTTAAAAGTACTCATCTTCATCACTTTAACATGTATTTTTAAATACATAGAATTTGGTAAAAATACATAGACTAAGAAAAATGTTTTAGCCCTGTTCAGGTAGCTCGACTGGCTGGAGCATTGTCTCGATTCACCAAGGCTATGGGTTCGATCCCTTCAGGCACACACGAGAGCCAACCCATGAATGTATAAATAAGTGGAACAACAAATTGATGTTTCTCTCTCTCTCTCTTCCTCTCTCTTTAAAATCAATTTAAAAAGAAGAAATATTTTATAAAACATGGAATATTAATTCTTGGGTTACTTTGGCCTCAAATATCCTTATCTTTGGTTAGCTTAATGTTTTTACATTTTAAAGTTAAGTTGTAACATTTACAAATGTTTAATCCATTAGTATCATATGAAAACTTGGATTTCCAACTTCAAGAGGGAGAGGGCTAATGGGAAGGGATGGGAAATTAAGCTGTAAGGCACCACTAGACCTACATTCCCCCACAGCAACAACTGCAGAGAGATCAGTAGGTTGTATGGGGCTCTCTAGTTGGCGGCCAGTCTCCATTTGGTTGATTTCACTCAATTACCCAATATAATTTAAACTCTGGGAATTTCAACAAAAAGATAGACTTTTGTCTATTTTGTTTACCACTGTACTTCCAGGGCCTTAGAACAGTCCATGGCACACAGGCATTCAATAAACATTTGATGAAATTAATAAATAACTGTTGCCTGCCTGGCCCCTAAAAGTATGAGTTTCTAACATGAATTCATGTTTCTGTCTTCTACTCAAAGACAAACTGATTCACCTTTATATTTAGCATAGGGCCTAACACATAGTAAGCGTTTTATTTGTTCACTAAGTGACTAACAGCAATTAGTTATTACTTATTAGTGGGTAGTGGATTAAATACCACACTAAAATGCTTTACACACATTAGCTCATTCAGTCGCCCTAAACTCCAATGAGGAATATACTGCTATCCCTACTGCAGAGGTGAGGAAATTGAGGCTTTGGAGATTAAGTAACAGGTTGAAGAACTATCTCTATTATAGAATGAAATAATTGTAACACAAGAATGAGTATGAAAAGGGCCATATAAAAGGCAAAAACGAAAGTGCTACGGAATTCAGGAGAGTTCACTTCCAGTTTAAAAGGCATAGAATATTTGGTAAAGGTTCATAAAAGTGGTTGCATTTAAACCAGATCTTGAAAAAAACGGGCAAGATTTCCATAGGAAAAGTACAAAGGAGGTAGTCTGATTGGAATGCAGGATATGTAGATAAATGTTAAATGGAGTAAGATTAGTAAAGTCAAGAAGAAGGCCTTGAATATCATACGCTATGGGTTATGATTTTATCCTGTAGACCAGTGGTCCCCAACCTTTTTGGCACCAGGGATGGCTTTCGTGGAAGACAATTTTTCCATGGACGAGGGTTGGGGGAACGATTTCAGAAAGATTCAAGCACGTTACATTCAAGCTCATCTCCTGCTGTGCAGCCCTGTTCCTAACAGGCCTGGACCAGTACAGGTCAGAGGCCAGTAGGTTGGGCACCCCTGCTGCAGACAATAAGGAATCAGTGAAGATTCCTAACTAAGGAGGAGAGTGACAAGAGAGGGGGGTGGTTTAGCAATGTTGCTGCAGCAGAACTGGTGGTGGCAGGGAGGCTACAGAAGAGATCTGGAGGGCCTCTTAGGTTTTCAACTTTTCAGTTGACACTATTTTTTGACATCTAGTAATTCACCAAATCTTCACTAACAACACTAATAGTGTTAGCCATATTTTCACTTTAAGGAGCCTGACACTCAGAAAGGTTGCAGACCACACAACTAAGACTCTTTGTGGCACTTGGGTGTGAGAAAAACCCACACAAAGCAATTTAGGGAGAACCTCAGTAAAGGATCACACAGCGTCCAACAATTGCCAATATAGAAAGGGAAGAAAAGAGTAAGAAACTAAAGATAGTTATGATTTCTGTCTTATACCCTAGTGTCTGGGCCAATAGCGCAATCATTAACAAAAATGCACAAAAAGCAGGCCAAGAAGTTCGGTGCTTGTGAGATACTTAGGTGATGACGATTTAGTGCCTTCTCTGCAAGTAGCTGTTATGAACTGTGGGGTGGGTGGGCAAGGCTGGAGGGAAACTAAAAGAAGAAATGGGCTAAATTACTTTCTGACCCAGAAGGGTGATCAGTTACAAAGGTTACTTGCACCCAAAAGCAAACTAGAAGCGGTCTTCAGTATACTATTTAAGGCCAAGGACAGAACAGTTCCAAAGTTGGCTAATTGAGTGGCTCAAAAACTTAATGAAGAATCAAATTCTTTCCATCTTTTCTACCCTCACACTTACAACTGCCTGCTCTTATAAATTCTGCCTCATGATTCCAGCACTGCTAATAGCAATTTCAGAGTCAGAAAGGCCTCCTTCCTTTCCAGAGGCAAATCACTGCTCTACAAATAGCCCATATTTTGGTTAGAACCATCTACCTGAGAAAGTGGTTCCTCTATTTGCTATCTCTGACCTTTCACAAGTTACTGAACCTCTCTGTGCTTCATTTCCCACAACTAGAACATGAGAGTCTGAGAATTAAATGAGTCAACATTACAGTATTTAGGCATTAGACCTCAAAAAATATATTACAGTACTTAGTACCTAGCACATATGAAGTTCTATATACTTTTGGCTATTATTATAGCTTTTTAAAATCTCTCTCTCTCTCTCTCTCTTTTTGAGGTTCTCACACTCTGGTGACACTTGGATTAATACATAAGCTAGGCCCTGGCTGGGTGGCTCAGTTGGTAGGAACGTCATCCCATACACCAAAAATTTGTGGGTTCAATTCCTGGTCGGGGCATGTATGGGAGGCAACTGATCAATGTTTCTCTCTCACACTGGTGTATCTCACTCTCTCTCCATTCCTCTCTCTAAAATCAATAAACATATCCTTGGGTGAAGGGTACACACACACACACACACACACACACACACACACACAAAATAATAATAAAACAAAATCTGTCAAATCTCTTTTAAGTAAGTAAGGCCCTGTCTGGTGTGGCTCAGTGGACTGAGCACCAGCCTGCAAACTGAGGGGTCCCGGGTCGGGGCACATGCCTGGATTACAGGCCAGGTCCCCAGTTGGGGGCGTGCAAGAGGCAGCTGATGGATGGTTTTCTCCCTTTCTTTCTTCCTCCCTTCCCATCTCTCTAAAAAATAAAATCTCTTTAAAAAAATAAGTAAAATGGAAATAAATAAGGAAAGCTTTTCCTGAAGTCACCCAGACTTCCCTTTAAGTCTGATTAGCCAGAACTGCAACACATGCCCACACCTAAACCAATCACTGCCTAAGGAGTTAAAATGACAATGACTGGTTTTGAGTGTATACTAATCAAGATCTACCCCTGGGGCTGCGGAGGGGCTGTCAGATTCCCCGTTGACAAGGTGTAAGGAATGAAGACAAAACCACCAGCACCAAAAACAACAACAAAAACCCCACCAGTGTCTGCTAAGACTGTCTTGAGAGGCTGCAGTCTCTGCTAGGAAAGGTTAGAATACTTAACTTCCATATTTGCAAGCAGCACCTCCACAGGGCTCCTATGACAGCGAAACCACTATGAAGGTCTGTTAAGGCAAGTGAAGTCTGGCACAGGATACAGGCCAGAGCTGAAGAAGAGGATGGGAGGTGGTGAAACACAGCAAGTCCTAGATCCATGTAGGTGTGGTGGAGGCCACCAGCCTTGGACTAGTTACCTAATCTCGAAGCCTCAGTTTACTCATTTATAAATAAGGAAAACTGAAACCAACTCAGATGCAGTGTTACCATTAAATGTATCTTTATACTAGTTTCACTCCCATGGTATAAGGATCAGCCAAAAATAAAACAACAAAAACCCCACAGTATGGGGGTGGTCAGAAAGACAGGGTGGGATAGGGATAGGTACCTGAAATGAAGTCGGAAAGAAAACGGGAGGCAGTCTGACACTAGATTAAAAATCTCTTTCAGGACCTTGGTCAGGTTTGGTCGCCCCAGTGAAGAACTTTCGAAGTCTATCAGAAAAGGAATACTTTACTTCACACCTTACGTCTTCCAAGGGGTTTATGGGCAGCAAAATGGGCAAGAACCTCATTTCTGGCCTTGCTGCTAATTGTGTTATCTGCTGAGGTAGTTTCCCAATCTATAAAAATTGAATAAATCTCCACCAATTTTATTTCACTGAACTTAATAACTAAACATCAACTCATTCCAGTCAGGCATCAGTGCTCCTGAAGTTGCAGGCCAATACACAATCTGTAGTATTAAAGCCCCTAAAATTTCTCAATACCTAAAGCTTCTGTTACAAAGACAGGTTTATCAGTCTTCAGGGGGGATTCTGGAAACCAGAGTATTTAAGGGAAAGGAACTAACAGTATCGAAGGTGGAAAAGAATCTATTCTGATATATTTTTTAAGATTTTATTTTATTAAAAAAAGATTTTATTTTATTTTTTAGAGAGGGGGGAGGGAGAAAGAGAGGGAGAGAAACAGCAATGTGTGGTTGCCTCTTCCGTGCCCCCAACTCAGGACCTGGCCCGCAACCCAGGCATGTGCCCTGACCGGGAACCATACTGGTGAGTGACCCTTTGGTTCTCAGGCCAGCGCTCAGTCCACTGAGCCACAACAGCCAGGGCTGTTCCGGTATTTCTAGACTTCTTACTAGACTTCCAAGACTGTGTTGTATCTTTCGTTTTCAAGCACCTTAAGAACACTGCCCCTTCTCCTCTTCCCAGAGGTGAGGAAATAAAGGATCAAAAAGAAAAATAACATTTGAGGCCACAATAAATGCTTTCCATATGTATCACTGCCTTTGACATCAAAGTGACTTCTCTGGATGAGAGCTAGGAAGCCGCAGGCAGGATTATACTAGATTTGATTCTACCGTCAATGCCTTGCAGCTCAGGGGACTAATTTGTTTTCTCAGGATCAGGGGTCTTAACAAAACTCAACGCCAGAGTCTCATTTAGCTCCCCGCCCCCACACACAAACAATATTTGGTGTTAGCAATTCAATTTGCACATTTCCAATTTCCTTTAGACTAAGGATTTCAAAGTGGGCCCACTAGCAAAAAAACAAAACGAAACACAAAAAACCACCTTTACAACTTTGCCTAGGGTTAAAAGCTTTCTTGCCCAGCTTTTACAGCCCAAACATTAGGGGGCCAGACTATAAACTACGGCTCTGGAGTAATCACCCTGTTTTAGGCACTGTGTGTCCTTGGGTAAGTTACTTTATCTCTTTAGCCTCAGTTTCCTTATCCATAAAATAAGGATAACAGTAGTATCAATTTCATTAGGTTGCGCCTATTAAGTAAAACGTGACATGTAAAGCACTCAGAACAATACCTGCACGTAGGAAGTGCTTAGTAAATTTATTTACTTATTTTTGCTGGAGAGTAAATACCACTGATGTTTCTGTCCCTAAGACCAAAAGCTTTGCCATAATATTCTCCCTGAACACAAACCTTGCCAGCCAGAGTCCCTTAAGAAAGAGCAACAGGTCGCTCCTTTTCTCCTAACCAGGCCAGGCCCAGAAACCTGAAGACCCCGACCTACGTGTGGCCCCAGGTCTTGGCCTTTAATTTTCTACCACTACGAAGGTTGTCACTTTGAGCCCAACTGAACCACCGCATTTCCGCCTCGGCTTGGGAAGTTCTCCCGGCCCTGAGCCGCCCAGGCTATCTTCGGCATGGCTGCCCTTGGTTCCGGGCCGGGAGCTGGCTCGTCTGGCCTCCCCTCACCAGAGGAGTTTACCTGCGACGCAGGTAAGATTTCCTTGACTTCAGGGAAACCATTGAATACAGTCAAGAAGCGCGTCGCTCAGTCTCACGCCTGGAGGAGGATACCTGAGCGCCGCCCGGGCCTGCGGCGCGGAGCCCGTCCCCCCAGCCCTAGTCTCCCAGGCGGAGGCCGCAGAGTTGGCCCCTTTCTAGCCCCCAGGAATGCTTGGGCTCTAGCCCAGGGCCACCACGTGGGGGACTCCAGGCGTGGCAACGTCGAACCAGCCCCCGAAGACTGCTGCCCGCATGGGCCCTGGCCGGCCCCTAACTGGCCTGAGAGGCACTCCCGGTCTGGTTTCTCCCCAAAACCTATTTAGAAGGGCCTCAGACACCCCTTGCAGATTGGAGACAGGCTGTCGCCAGAGCCCAAGCCCTGAGACTGCCTCCGCTCGAGTCCCAGTTGCCTGGTATCCCTACTTACCCATCGCGGCTCCGCTCGCTCGCTCCTACTTGGCGGCAGCAGCGGCGGCAGCTTCAGCAGACAATATGGCGGGCCCTGCGGGACGGCAGCCCGAAACGGACAAACAACTTAACATACACCACCAGGAAGAAATGCGCCCTCAGCCCTACCGCCTAGTTTATATGGAAAAGCCCTTAAAGAGACCGCAGCTGTCAAGGGCGGGGAGTAAGGATGGAATATGAAAGAGATGGGTGGAGACTGGGAGAGATATCTACTAAAGAAAGATGTCTAGGAGTTCTCAGCTTTTTCTGTCTCTATTTCCTCTTTATAGTGCAGTCTCCTCCACTACACTTTTTCTCCCAGAAAGTAATCCTTACTTTCATAGTTAAAGCCAATCATACTGGATATGAATAAGGACTCACTTGAAGAGGGGAAATGATGTGCACAAGTATATAGAGATAATGAAGTGAAGAAGTCAAAAGTAAACAGGATTACAATGTTATTGGGAGATAAAAGTAGAAAAATGAGACCAGGGTAGTGCTTTAAAGTTGACAGAGCTATTTCACCTATTCTCACAGCAAGCTGTCTGAAGGCAGAGGTCAGTTCTGTATTTCTCATCACAATCTCCACCAGAGCAGTATCTAGTACGTGGTATGTGCTCCATAAATAATTGTTGAATGAATAAACAAACAAACAAACAAACAGGTCTGTTCGTTTGTTCAAAATATGGGAAATGATCTCTCCTTTAGGGATGAGAAAATTGAAGTGTTCCTGTGCCTTTTGAATCATGGAATTTATGGCTGGTATACATCTGGCCTCTGTTTTTGCATAATAATAGGCCACTCCTGTTCCTCACCTCAACATACAGAGGAAAGTTGACTTCAAGTCACTGGTCCCAGGAGGGAGCTGTTTTTTGGAAGCAGAATGAGGACCTGGGCTTCCAGGCCCTGTCACAACAAATTGCCAATTCTAGTTGTGTGCCTCCTCTGTTAAGGAAAACAACTCAAAAACCCAACTTGTAGAACTCAGGGTCAGGAAAGGGAGTACTAGCCTTTTCTTTCTACTGCCACTGCTCAAGGTCAGACCTCTTCATTATTTCATTATCTCCTGGTCTATTTTGCCTGCCTTCGCCTGGCCCCAGGCTCTCCCACTTGTACCTACCACCTCCTTAAAAACACATGCCTTATCATGTTATACCTCTGCTTAACAACTTCCTACCATCTGTCCTTAGGCAATGCCCCAAAATTTCAATCTGAAACACAGGCTGGTCCTTACTGGCTTCTTGGGCCCTCCAGGATCCATTCATATTTAGGAGACCAGTTTCCCCAGATATGCTATTGATGGGGGACACAAGAGTTGGAAAATTTTAGTTTAGGTAATCGCTAAGAAGCTTAGTAGTAATCAATATAGGTAAAAGCTATTGTTCCAGGACTGAAGTTCCACCTTTACTCCAGGAGACCATAAACAGTCCCACCTTTCTGCCTCCGTAGGACTGCAAGCAATTCAAGATGGTATCTGAGCCATTGTGCTCCAGGGTGAGAGTCTGCCTCCCAGGACACAGATGAAAGAATGCTCCACCTTCTATCCGATTAACTTTGTCCCTGAATTCCAAATCCCTCACCTACACTTTTCTTCTCCTTATAAAAAGTCGGTTTAAAAGGGAATTTAATAATAATAAAATTTAAAAAATGGAATTTAAGACAGTCTATTAGGGTACATAACCCGCTATCTTCTCAGATCACTGGCCATCTGAATAAAGTGCCCATAAAGATTCAATACCTGTCTCTGCTTATTGGTTCTGGCAATGACAGGCAGCACCAATGCCGGCTTTTCTGGTTTCATATTCTGGCCACTCCTCCAGGACAGACTCTGGAACTCTCCAGTAAACCTGGGTATTTGGCGGGGAGTCCCACTGCCTGGACTGCAGGGGTGGGGGGCGGGGGGCATGTGGATTTGGAGACTCCCTAGCAACTAACTGCCAAGTGATTTCACTTGGGGACTCTCCTCCTCCGATCTGCACCTCGTCTTTAGTTGTGATTGAATCATTGCTCTTTCTGGTTCAGATTACAATCCCAGGTCATGATTTAGATTGGCAGGAATTAAGGTACCTTCTGGTTTACAGAGCTCTATCTGGTAAAAAAGTGTCTTCTGGTTTAATTAAGGCACCTTCTGGTTTTTGTGATGTCACAGAATTCTGTCTGGTAGAATTGGGGGGAAAACATCCACTTCAGGAAACAGTCCTTTTGGGAAAGTTTTGGCTGATTGGTCCACCTATGCTCAAAAACCTGTGACTAAAAAGAAAGTGGTTTTTATTGTAATACTGTTTGGCTTATGTATTGTATAATTTAGACTCAGGAGAGTACTGGCTGCTGAAATTACTGTATTAGACTGCAATTGGAATTGTTTTGTCAAAGATCAGGGAAGTGGAACAAAGTGCCTCACCTAGAAACTTTCATGAGTTTACATAATAAGGATGCAGGATTAAAAGGTAATAGATTAATGGTCCACGGAAAAAGGAACTTGCCTGTGAACGATAGCAGAAGCTCAGAGCAGAGGGCCCAGGGAGATCCGTATATCTTGGCTGCTGTGAGCATGGTCATGGTTCCCATGGCTCCTCTAGCCCTGGGGGATCTTCCTCCTTACTCAGCTGAGGGAACTGGGGAAAGTGAGCCTGAACTTGTCTCAGTCTCTTGAACCAATCAGGGAACCAAATTCGGTGGAGGATGAGCCCCTCCCATGGGCTTTTGTGAAGACTTTCAGTTGAAGTAGACAGAGGACCAACTAGCTAGATATTATTGGGCATGTCCTCTGTTTTCTGCATCAGATCTATTAAACTGGAAAAACTCTGAAAAGGCCAGAATATATCCCTTTAGAATGGACGAAGGAGTGCACTCAGGTTTTTGAGTCCCTGAAGGTGTACCTGGCTTCTTGCACTGGCCTTGGGGCTTCAAAACCTGCTAAAGTGCTCCCAATTATATGTTTATGAAAGGCAGGGCATTGCCCTAGGAGTCCTCAACCAAATGCCTAGTGATATTCCACAGCCCATCACATACTTAAACAAATTAGATCACACTGTCCAGGGGTGGCCATCCTGCTTGAGGGCTGTGGCAGCCACCTGCTAGCTTTCTTTCTTTCTTTTTTTTTTTTAAGATTTTATTTATTTATTTTTAGAGAAAGGGGAAGGAGAAAGAGAGGGAGAGAAAGGAGAGAAACATCAATGTGTGGTTGTCTCTCACATGCCCCCTACTTGGGACCTGGCCCTCAACTCAGGCATGCACCCTGACTAGGAATCGAACTGGTGACCCTTTGGTTCACAGCCTGTGCTCAATCCACTGAGCTACAACAGCCAGGGCCTGCCAGCTTTTATAGGAAGCCGAAACGTTTTCTTTGGGACAGCCTATCACCACTTACACACCCCACCAACTGTTGAGCCTGCTGGAGTAAAAGGGAAATTTGTGACTCACTGCTGGAAGAATGAGCAGGTACCAAGCAATTCTTCTCGACAATTCCAACATCTCCCTCAAAAGTGTATGTTAAATCCTGCTTCTCTTCTCCCAGAGCCCAACTCGGCTGCTCTAATACATGACTGTACTGAAATAATTGATGGTTTATTCTAGCAGCATTGATTTACAGGACCATCCTGTAGTAGAAGCAGACTGGACTGTATATGTGGATGGAAGCAGGTATATGGACAAAGGAAACAGAAAGGCTAGTTATGCAGTTGTGACTCTTGAAGAAATAGTGGAGACCAAGGTCTTGCTGCCAGGAACCTTTGCTCAGAAAGCTGAACTGATCGCATCAACAAGGGCACTGGAATTGTTGCAGGAAAAGAGAGTGAATGTGTATACCCACTCAAGTACACTTTCCTAATTTTGCATGCACATGGTTCAATCTGCAATGAGAAATGACTAGTAACCTCCAAATAAAAAGGAGTTTAAGCATGCAGCAGAAATTTTAAAATCATTAGAGCAGTTCAGGTACCTTTACAGGTGGCAGTCATGCACTGCCTGGGCATCAGAAAGAGGACACTGAAGTGGCTAGAGGAAGCAATCTGGCTGATTGAGCAGCGAAAGACACTGCTAAAGGAATGTTTATAATGCCTCTGGTACTTGTTCTAGACTTGTCAAAATTTGACCCCGATTATTTGACTGCAGACTTAGAGAAAGCTGAGAGATGGAGTTTTGATGAATAAGGTGCTGATAGTGGATGGAGAAAGAATAAGAAAGGAGTTATATTGCTTCCTGAAGATTTAGTAGAGCCAGTCATGAAGCATTTGCATGAGGCCACTCACTATGTAAGGGACTTGTTAACCACATGTGTTAAAACCTTGGCTCATAGGTTCTGGAATTTCTAAAGCCATATGAAAAGTAATTGCTAGATATGTTGTGTGCCAGAAGAGAAACCCCAAGACAGATCCCCATCAAAAGAAAGAAGGGAGACAATACCAAGGGTGGAGGTCATTTGAGGACCGGGAAATAGACTTTACCCAGATGCTGAGGGTCTGATGGTGGAAATATTTGCTAGTCTTTATTGACACCTTTTCAGGATGGGTAGAAGCCTATCCTACTAGAATGGAGAAATCCTTGAAAGTAGTGAAAGACTTACGGAAGGAAGTAATTCCTTGCTTTGGCCAACCCAGTAGCATCCAGAGTGATAATGGACCTGCTTTTGTCTCAGAAATTACACAGAAGGTTAGTGAATTTTCAGGAATAAAGTGTACCCTCCATACAGCATAGAGACCTCAGGCCTCTGGAAAGGCAGAGAAGATGAATCACGCTTGGAAGAAAAACATAGCCAAGCTGTGGCAAGAAACTCATTTCTATCGGCATCAAGCTTTACCTATTGCCCTGCTCAGGATGAGGGTGGCTCTTCGAAGTGGGATTTGATTGAGTCCCACTTATGAAATTGTGTACGGACAACCATTTCAGGCTGTGATTGGAGTGGGAGATATGTATCTAGATCAAGAAGTGAGGGTAAAGAAGTATGTATAACATTTAAGTCAGACCTTAGCTGTAATGAATGGCCTTGCTTGTATTAGAGACTTCTCCCCCACCGGTTCACTGCACTCCTGTGAGCCTGGAGACAAGGTGCTACTCAAGAACTGGAAGACAGGATCTCCAGAGCGTCAACAAGAAGAGGAGTGTTTTGAACCTTGGGACATGCTCCTCCCCATGCCCAGCAGTGACATTGGCAGAAATAAAACCCTGGATTCATCACACCTGAGTAAAGAAAGCACTAGAGAACAATGGACCACCGAACCTCAAGACCTGAAAGTCATCTTTTGAAAACAATGACATGTTCTTTTCATTACTTTTTGTTTAACCCCATGTTATGGAGAACTTGTTCCTTTCAAATGAGATGAAAATATTTGGGTATTTTTAGCAAAAATGTTGTAAACATCTCTGAATTTTGTCTTGCAGGAGGAACCTAGGTTGAGCACACTTTCACTTCATGTTTTATAGGTGCTTGTACTCCCCTGGAAAGCCTTTGAAATTATACTCAGTTTAAGCATATCAATAAGAAAATAACCTACTCCACTATTTATAATTGGGGACCTGTGGTAACTCTAAAGGACAGGGAAATGTTTTCCTTAAAAGCTACTAATGTAGCCCCAGCTGGAGAGTGTGCTTTTGTCAACTGTGCTAAAAACTGTTTTGTACTTTATCACAGCGTGTAGTTGTATACAGTGTGTCTCCGTATGTGGGTCTGCAATTAAACATATTCCTAAGCCTCCTACCAGAGGGTCTAATGCTAAGATCCGTTCTCAACAACAACAAAAGGAGCACTTCCATAGGAAACTGATCTCACAAAAATAAGATGGCTTAAATTAACAGTGGGGGAATGCTGGGGGACTCAAAAGTTGGAACATTTCAGTTTAGCTAATCGCTAAGAAGCTTAGTAATCAATGCACGTAAAAGCTGTTGTTCCAGGAACTGAAGGTATGACCCACCTGGACTCCAGGAGACCATCCGCAGTTCCACCTTTGTGCCTCAGGAAGACGGCAAGCAATTCAGATGATATCTGAGCCATTCTGCTCCACTGCCCAGGACACAGGTAAAGACCGCTGCCCAGAACACAGAGGAAAGAATGCCACACCTTTTATCTGATTAGAGTTTTCTCTGAATTCCAAACCACTTACCTACACTTTTCTTTTCCTTATAGAAAGGGTTGGTTTAAAATGGAATTTAAGACAGTCTGTGAGCCCTGGCTAATGTGGCTCAGTAGATTGAACGCCAGCCTGCTAACTGAAAGGCGGCTGGTTTGATTCCCCATCAGGGCACACGCCTGGGTTGTGGGCCAGGTTCCTGGTTGCGGGTGTGAGAGGCAACAGATCCATGCTTCTCCCTCACACAATGATGCTTCTCTCCCTCTCTGTCTCCCTCCCTTCCTGTCTCTCTAAAAATAAGATCTTTAAAAAATTCTCAACCTTTACATAAACGAAATAAACAAAGCAAATGCCACATATCTGTGAGGGTTTATGTGAGTCAAACTGACAACATATGTTGGGAAGCAAAATCTCAAATGCTCTGGCAAATCCCACGTATCTAAAAAAAACAATTCTCTATAGGTTTGGACATTCTTGTGTTGGCAGAATCTTCCTCATCTTCGTATCTGTCCCAGTGCCTAGCACAGCGCCTGCCTCAACAGAGACAACGGAAGCATTTGTTGCAGTGTCTGTCTCCCATACACCTCTGCGGGTTCATCTGCATATCCTGTGGCCAAAAAGGGCTTGGGGAACACAGGCAGACCAGATGAGCAGCAGTGACTGTCTCCTCTCCTCCTGGCCCCTGGCTGTGCCCCACAGGAACCTGGTGGCCCTCCAAGCAGCTTGCTTTTCACTCTGGCACTTGGCCTTGCTCACAAACCCTCTCATCTACAGCCATCCATCCTCCCTGATCCAGGCCCTGCAGACCTTTCCAGCTCCATTCTGCCCTACCCCTACCCACTTGCCTTATCCTTTCTGCTCTAGGAACCACAGCCAGCTTACCCTCCCCAAATACACCAGGATCTTCCAAATCTGTGCTATTGCCCAAGCTCCTTCCTCTGCTTAAAGTGCCTTTCCCCTCTTGTCCATCTAGGAAGTGGATGATACAACTCATGCTATCCCTTCTTCCAAGAAGTCCAGAGAACATTAAATATTCTTTCCCCTGCGCTGTGTACCATGTGACCATCACACCCACCCCAGTGTAGTACGGCCTGTTGGCCTGTTCGTGTCTCGGCATCCTCACCATCTACCACACTTGGCACAGAGCACGGTTACAGTGACTCCGAGCTGAATCAGGACATCACATTCTGCTAGGATAGTCGTGTCATCACCTCTTCTGGCCCAGCTGTATCCTAGCTGTGCTACCTTGGGCAAGTCACTGAGCTTGTTTCCATCTAATGACTAGGAATGACAGTATCCATCTCCTAGGGCTGTCATAAAAGTTGGAGTAAGTCAAGGCCTGTGATGCATATACATAAAGCAGCATCTGGTAAACACTGAGCATTCAACTAGCAGCAGTTTTCACTGTGACCGTGACTTCTGGTGCCTCATCTCCCCTCCACTGGAGAAGGCAGAGCCCACAGCCCCAGAAGACATATGGGAGGCTTTTGGCCTGGAATCCCAAACCTCTGTACCCTGCCTGACAGGCAGGAAGTGAAAGAAAGAGGACACGGGCTCATTAGGAGTATAAAAATAGGACTTTTTTTCCTCATAATCATATCAATTATCAAAGAAAGAAACAGTATGTAACAAAAATACAAAGCTCTGTGGACTTTTTTTTGTATGTCAGTTTTTGTTTTTCTCCCCCCTCACCCATCCCTCGCCAACAGCCCCTTCCCAGGTATCCCCTGGCTGAAGCCTGGGTCGCCTTGGGGGTCAGGAGAACCGGTGGTCCAGGTCCCTCTGGGGGCTGGCGGAGTAGGAGTAGGCCTTGCCCAATACTAGGCGGTCCCGCAGCAGCTTGAAGAAGGCGTAGTAGTTGCTGAAGAGGATGAGCGCCAGTGAGATGGTCTGGTGCCACTTTTCAGAAGACATTAAGGAGTACAGCTGGTAGACAATGACAGCACCCTCCAGCAGTAGAAGGATGTTGAGGATCCGCAGGGGTTTGCTGAAAAAGAACTGACCAGAAAATAGTAGGCATGGACTGAAAAGGACGCTCCAGAAACCTGACTCTCTGATGGGGTTGGCAGGCCAGTGAAGGGGACGAGCTCCTGGGGCCCCATGCAGACTGGGGTGGGGAGAACGACTTTGGGGGGCTGGGCACAGACTTTGCCACGTCTCTGCCTTTGCTTGTGGTCTTCCTTCTGTCAAGACTACTACTTCCCACGTAAGTTGTTTAAGATCCTGTTCAACTTCTGCCTCCCCCGGGGAACCTTTTCTTGCTTGCTCTCTCAAACATTTTCTGGTCTAAAATCAGTACTTTTTTATATGTGATCCTCCTGGGTGCTATAAGATCTGAACAAATTAGAATCTCAAGACATAGGCACGGAAAATTATTAGAGACTCTACAACCTGCACTACGCACCACTTCACGTGTAGCCTCCCCAGCTAGGCCAGAAGCTTCCAGGGGATATGGAGACACCTCACTCTTAGCTGGTGGTTAGCAGGCACTCAAAAGAAAGTTTCTGATCAGTTCAAAAGAGTGACCGATGTCCAGGGATCCAGATTCTGCAGGAGCCGAGGTACCTAAACTTCAAGAGCTGCTTACAGGATGGGAATAGCAGCAGGAAACGGGAGCCTAAGACACCAGCATGCCAGGCTCAGCTCTGCAACTGACAGGCTCGGGGACTTTGGGCAAGACCCTTTCCTGTCTGGGCTCTAGGTTTCCCTACTTCGAAAGAGGAGATTACCTAGATCAATGATTTCTCAAAATGTGTTTTTTAGAGCACCAGGTTCCAAGGAGGTTATTTTAGGGACAATAGCAGTGGTGAGTGGGAAGGGAAAGGAGGCCCAAGCCTTCCAAACAGAGCAGTGCCATGAGGTCCCGTATACTGGACGTGAGTCTCTGAGTGTATTGGGCAAAAGATTTTTTCCCTAATTTTCTCAAACTTTATTCTTTTTTTAATTTAATCTTTATTTGTATTTTTCCCCCACGGACAAAGGATTTGAGTGCAAAATAAGTAAATACAATGGAGACCACTAGCCTAGATGATTTTGAGCAGACTTCTTTCCACAGTGTCACTGCCGTCAGTGCCCGAGTTTCCCAGGAAAGCACCCTCCAAAAAGGTAAGTGCTCTAAGACGGCTGCAGCATCTGAAAACAGGGTGGGGGAGCCCTGGCATGTCCCCCCTACACGAGCTTCCAGTAACAACGGATGCAAGGACGCATGGTGAGTGCTTACCACGCTGCCCGGCACACAACGGGAATGCTGACCGTTATTTCACCACTACGGACCCCTCCTTTTATCGTATCATCCTTCCCGCCCCCACCCAGTGTTTCCAACGACCTGCAGTTATGAAGCGGCTGTTGGTGTGGCGGCCCTTGTTCTGCACTGTGCACTGTCTTCCTTTGGATTTGGAAAATACTAAAAATAGCTTTTTTGAATGATATCACCTTCCTGCCCCTCTGATCCTCCTGCCCTCGAGGCCAGGCCCCACCCCTCCTTCCCAGGGGAGGAGACTCACGTGGAACCGGAAGTGGGAGACATCAGAGGGAATGGCCACGTTGTAGTGACCCACTGCTTTGTAGACGTTCTTGCTGTGCTTCACCAGCACGCCCTGTGGCCACATGCACTCTTCAGTCCACCTAGAGGCACAGCCCAACAGTGCCCTTTACTCCCAGCTCACCCGCTTTTGCGGGTGCCAGAAGACTGGGCATGAGGAGAGACTACGAGGGCTCGCCTCCCATTTCTATTAGACACAGTGACTTCCCTCTTCTGGGTGTCAGCTGCCTCCTTTGTAAAATGGGGTAAGAATCAGGATAAATGCACTGTACTGGGAGTCACAGGGTCTAGGGCTGACAGTAATGTCTCAGGGACTTGTCAGGAAAATCCTTTTCTCTTTCTAGGGGCATTTTCTTCATCTGGTCTCACCTGTAGCCTCCAATTGGTCCATCACACAGCTGCCTAAAAGGTCTTAGTAAAACGCCACCAAACTGAGTCTATTTTCTGCTCAAAACGCCCTGAAGGTCCTTGGGGTCAAGTCCCCAATGTGGCATGGCCTTCCGCGGCTCCCAGCATACAGCTCATGTTCAAGCTATTCAGAACTGTTTCTAGGGCCTCCGGTATACCTTACTGCTTTGTTTCTCAGCACAACTTGCTCCTTCCAACTAGGCTGCCTTTCCTGATGCCTTATCCTTTTTTGGCAAGCTCTTTGTCACCTTTTATAACTCAGAATCCTTCAGAAAGCCTTCCTCTAACTCCTCACAGAGTTCAGTAGCCTTTAATTCCCCCTGAATCACATTATTTATTTCCCTGTATCTATCACTAGGCTGGGAGCCCTTAGGGACAGGGATGGTGTCCAATTCATCTCTGTGTTCTTGAAATATGCCACAAGGCCTGGCACACAGGGGCCCCAGTGAGAGTGTGAGTGAAGTGGTGGAGCCAGTGAGCTTTCTTTCAGTGTTCTGCGAGACCTTTCCAGGAGCTCTGAGGGTGCCGAGCTAGAGGACTGAGAAGCACTGTCTGCAGGAAGCTCAATCTCATGTTCCTGCCTTGTTGATGCATTCATTTAAAAAACAGTTACGCTGCTCTATGCAATAACATGAGTGAACCTCACAGATAATATGCTGAATTAAAGAAGCGGAACCCAAGATTTCATTTATACGAAGCAGCAGAAAAGACGAAGAACTATGGTGAAAGAAAGCGAGAAGGTGGTTGGGGAGGTCACTGGGAAGGGCCATGAGGGGATTGTCTGAGGGGCTGGAAGATGTTCTGTAACTTGATGGGGGTGGTTACATGGGTGTATACACCTTTATCAAAACTCAAAGAATTATACACTTTAAGATTTATACATTTCATTGTACACAACTTTTACCTTAAAAAAGAAAAAAGGCTATACACAAAAAAATATAACAAATTTGCTGTGGACCTAGTTTATAAGCCAGGTGCTCTGCCAGGGGTGAGGACACAGCTGGGTGCTTGACAGGTAAGGAGCCTAATCTCCAAGAGCTTTCATCCTGGAATGTCAGGCAAGTCACTAAGCAAACAGAGTAGGAAGTGTTAGTGTGATGATCCTGGCAGTATGGGACTGTAGGGGCATCGGGGAGGGGCACTGGATACTTAGCAAAGTATTCCTGGAGGAAGTCAAGTGCTAAAGAATGAATAGGAATTAATCAGAAAAAGAAAGTTGGAAAGGGCATGGCAGGCAAAACATGCATCATGTGCAAAAACCTAGACACAAAAATGCATACAGAATTTAAGGATCCGGAGAGGTTTGGCTTGGCTAGAGCAGAGTATGACTTGGGCACGGTGACAAATAAGGCAGAAAAGGCTGGCAGGCCCCAGGTCGTCAGCTGGGAAGCCACGTGAAAGAGCCTGGACCTTACATACAGACCATGGTGAGCTATGGGCAGGCTCACCCTCATATTCATCTATATTCTCTTTCTGTTCCTCCCTCCCTTCAAAGCCCAAAGCTAAGCTGAGCCCCTTTTGGCCCATTTGGCAGCACCCATTCCCTTTCGTGGACCACCTGGACAGAGGCTGAGAAGGACCCTGACGGGCACAGAGGAGGCTTGGCCTCTGTGGCCTCTCTTGCATCTCTGCTTCCAGGTGGGCCTACCTCTCAAACCTGTCCTAGTGGCTGGCTTCTTCTCTGCCAGGCACTGTGCTGGGCCAAAGACTCCGATGTGATACAGAAGTGGCCCCAGCCTTGAGAAGCTTCCAGTGTAATGGGGCAACACAGGCAGGAAAATTAGCGTAACCTGGGTGAAAAGCACTGTGGGGAAGGGCCGCAGAAATGCTTGGCACCGTGGAGAATGAGCCAGGCTGTGGGAAGGACAGCCTAGCATCTCAGGATTCCCAAGCAGAGTGACTGGTGCCTCTGCTCTGGGTGCAGTACCATCTTGCAGCTGGGCCTTTTTCATGCCACTCATCCTAACTATTTGTGTACACAGCTGTCACCCCACCAGACTTTGAACTCAAGAGTCTCGTCTCAGTCATTTCCTCCTGTGTCTTTTCTTCCCTGGTTCACCATGTTACCAGACTTATGTTTCTTAGATACACCTTGGAACTGGTCCCTCAACTACGCAAAACCTTCCATAGCTCTCCTCGGCCTGTAGCTCAAAGCCAAACTTCTTTGTCCAATACATAGCACCAGGTATGGTATGGATTAGGTAGAAATAAATATCTGCTGGAAAAAACAGATGATCTAATGATTGAATGGATGAGTAAGCAGTTGATAGTGGGGGGTGAAGCAATAAATAAATGCATGAGTAAACCAGTCAATGAGTGAATGAGTAACAGTTAGTAAATGAGAAAGTCAATGAGCCTATGAATTTACCGCTTGCCCCTCCCCTTCCCCCACCCAGTACACTACAAGTTACTTAAGGACAGGGAGCATGCGCTTCTTGGCCTTGCCATACCCCACTATGGCCACAAGGTGCGTCATACAAGATATGCTCACAACTGCTGACTGAAGTAAAGAGCTGCCAAATGAGGAGGTGAGTGACTCCAGACACTGACCAGGAGGGTTGGGGTTGCACAGAGAAGGGGAGGGCCACTCACGGGTGCTGCAGCACGTTGGAGCACAGTGCTGGGTCCACCTTCTGCCAGCAGCCCAGGTGGGCAGCGGCCTTGTGGAGTAGGTCGCAGTAGCTGGCAGGAAGCAGGTGCTGCATGAGGATCACTGAGGTGCTGATGGATACCAGAAGGAAGAGCTCACAGGACCAGCGCTTGTCATAGTAATGTGTGTTCTGGAGGCAGGAAGAGGTGGCTAAGGCCTGGGAGGCTCATATGGCTTCACTTCATCCCCCTTTCATGATCCTATCTGCCTTGAAGATCAGGACGATGCTGGAGAGAACTCAGGGCGACCTGAAACCAAGGATCTAACACCTAACAAAAAAGGCTTCATCATAGGCGTTGACCCGTGTCCACTACTTAGTTTTCTATGAAGAGAAACTGCTCCTGTTGCCCACCGCTCTGAGCCAGGGCACAGGCTCCAGGGGACAAGCACGGATTCTGGAGTCCGACAGACATGAGTTCAAATACCGGTTCTACTATTTATCAACTATGTAACTGTGGGCAAGTCATCCCACTGCTCCATGGTCTAGTTTCCTCCTCTGTTAAATAAGGATCAGAATGACCACCAACCGCCTCTGAGGCATCTGCCTGAGGATCATGACACTCATGGAAGCTCTAGTACACTGTGGGTGCTCAAAAGACTTTAAGTCCTCTCGACCCAAATTATTCAGTGTAGTCCACCCTTGCAGAAACGTTTCAGGCCTACGGTCAGCTGGGCAGACGCCTTCCCAGAAGGCCATACGAGCCAGAGAGAGAGCACATGCCTTTGCAGTCACTCACATGTGGGTGAATCCTGGCTTTTCTACTTAGGGGCATTGTGCCATGCCTGTGCCAAAACAGCCCCGCTGAAGTACAAGTCACTGCTCTTTGCTATCAACCATTATGAATAACAATGCCACGTCCTCCTCATTGGCTGGGGACCCCATGCAGGTCACTCCACTTCCTTTCAAGAGCTCTGTTCTGCCCATTCTAAAATAGAGGCAGCAAGTCATTCTAGCCCTCAAAAGGTCATACAGAATCCCATAAAAAAATAGCTCAGTTATTTATACAGCCAGGTCTCCTGGGGACTAGGCCGCAGGGTAAGACCCTGGGCAGGCCCCTTCCCACCTTAGGTTGAGCTACTCACCTTCACAAACCAGACAGGCACAAAGGCCACGTAGTAGGCACTCAGCATGGAGCTGACCAGCACCTCCTTCATGCGCCAGTTGAAGTCCATCTTGAGGTACTCCACCTCGCTGCGGATGAGGCTGGGTGACAGGCAGCAGGCGTGGGTGGGCATGGCGTCGGGGCCATACAGCTGCCGCGTGTGCTGCTTCCACGTCTCCCTCAGAGTCAGCAGGTAGTCCCGGCTGCGTGCCAGGCCGCTGACAGCCTCCCGGGGACCCATGGAAGCTATGTGGCTGAAGAGATTTGTCTTGCGGATGTCACAGTTCAGCTGCAGGAACGGAATGTACATCCCAAACCTGCTGGGGAAGACAATGGTGAGGGCGGGCCTGCCCAAAGGCCAGGGTCCCAACCGACCCTCAGCCACTGAGGGAATCCTCTTTTCTTCCACGGGCCCTATCCCTCCTGGCTGTTCTGAGGGAGCGTTTACCCATCCTTCTGTCCACCTGCCCTCCCATCCGACAGTCAGCCGTTCAACACACGTCCCAGCACTGCATGTGTGCCGAGCATCGGGGATGGAGCAGGAAGCAGCAGACAAGTCCGGGCCCTCACAGTCTGCTGCTGACCAACAGTGATCATAACGGCCCACAGTAATTGAGCACTACCTCAGTTCCAGATGCTGTACTAAGTCCTTTATGTGAATTCTCTTTTTCTCCCTCCTAAGAACACTGAGCATTAGGTACTGTTATTTCGTGCCCTTTTCAGACGCAGAAGTTGTAGCTCAGAGGGGCAAAGTGGATTCCCAAAGGTCACACAATTAGTAAGGAAGAAACAGAGCAGGGATTCAAACTCAGAATGGTCTGATACCAAAGATGAGGACAGGTGCTCAACAAATACTATGAGTAATTAATTAATTTAAAATGTACAAGGCACCACAAAAAGAGAGGTGTAAGTTGTTATGAGTACGTATGTTAGAGGCAGCTCTTAGTGTGCAGAGGGCAGTTCAGGAACAGTATCTGTGTGCCTGGTTTGTGCCACACACGGAAATGGACCCTTGAATGGTACAAACCCCTTCCTCTGAGCGGTCCCCTTAGGTTAGGACTGGCGCTAATTAGTCAAAGGGTGTTTTGAGTGCCTGGCTGGTATTGCTTGGGAAGAAGACCAGATGAACCCATAGCCCAGAAAGGTAGATAATGATAAAAAGTGAGTAAGTGCTGAGCACAGCACATGGCACAGTACGTGGTCTTTACAAGTATTCCTTTATTTAGCTTGGGGCCCCTCCATTTCCCCACATCCTCAGACCCAGGCCCAGAAGGATCCCTGGGCCGCCCCCTAGAAGTTAGGGTCAGTGAGAATGCTACATTTTCTTATCAACAGCAATTTCCTCTTTTCCTGTTTCTGAGGTCCCAAGAAGGGAAATACGAGTGTCCTTGGGCAATCTGCCTCTTTGGGTTTTTCCTTTCTGTTCTATAAAATGGGGATGCTATCGTTCTCCATGGGGTAAGGTCAAGTAAGATAACAGAGAATTTGGTTGAGAGAATAACCTCAGGGGTCAAATAGGCCAGGATTAAAATCCCAGCTCTGCCATTTACTACTTGCTGTGATTTAGGGCAAGTTACTTAACCTCTATGAGCCTCAGTTTCCTTGTTTTAAGTTACATAGTTCGTATTAATTTCTATGCTCAGCCAGGCATTATGTTAGTGTTTTCACAAATACTCTCTTAATCTTTGCAACAACCCCCAGCATGGTGCTTGTCTCAGAGTATATCAATACAATTTCTTTTAAAAATTTTTATTTATATATTTTTAGAGAGCGGGGAGCGAGGGAGACAGATGGGAGAGAAACATCGATAAGTGAGAGATACACTGACTGGCTACCTCTAGAATGCTCCCAATTGTGGACCTGGCCTGCAACCCAGGTATGTGCCCTGACTGGGAATCAAACCAGCAACATTTTGGTTCACAGGCTGGTGCTCAATCCACTGAGCCACACCAGCCACAGCTCATTCCACTGAGCCATACCAGCCATGGCTAAATACAATTTTGTTTAGAAAGGAAATAGGCCAGTGATTCTAAGGGACAGGTAAGGAGACAGAAATGGGATTCCCAAAACACTCTTTGGGATGCCCTGTGGGAACGAGGGGGTGGGGCACCTACATGAACACACAAGGGATTCAGAGTCAACTGAAGGGCACAGACCTAAAATCTCCCTGGCTCCGCCTCTAAGAGCTACAGATTCAATTACATTATGTAGTAACAGCTAGTGACTGCTCTGATAGGTCATGAGTTAGAAGCAGCTTCACATGCAAGATGGCGGATTCTCTCCCATCCTCTCCACCCAAAACCTGACAGTAGGAAATAAATCTGTATCAGCAAAAAGAATGGGGTGGGTTTATCAGTGCACAGGGGATTTTTGACAAATTAAGAAAGCAGCCCTGGCTGGTGTAGCTCAGTGGATTGAGCGCGGGCCTGCGAAGCAAAGGATCGCGGTTCGATTCCCAGTCAGGGCACATGCCTGGGTTGCAGGCCAGTTCCCAGCATGGGACACACAAGAGGCAACCATACATTGATATTTCTCTCCCTCTCCCCCTTTCCTACCCTTCCCCTCTAAAGATAAAAAAAAAAAAAAAAAAAAAGAAAGCAGACAGAAGCATGCTGACAGATGAGGAGGGAAGCCACCATGTAGAGCACGCCGTCTAACAGAACTGTGAGAGTCACACATGCAATTTCAAATCTGCTAATAGCTGCATTCAAAGACAGATACAATTAATTTTAAAATATTCTATTTTACTTAACTCACTGTATATAAAATATTATCATTGCAACATATAATCATTGTTTATGAATAATATGTTGTACTTTCTTTCTTTCTTTTTTTTGTACTAAGTCTTTAGAATCTGGTGTGTATTTTACACTTACAGCACATATCAACTCAAATTAGCCTATTTCAAATGTTCAATAACAAGGCGGCTAGAAACTACTAAACTGGATGGCATAGGTCTAGAATATGCTGTGAGAGGGCTGCACTGGAGGTAGGAGCTTATCTACCTAGAGTGACCCAAGAGAGATTGGTTTGAAGTGGGCACACGGGATAGATGGCAGAGTGAGAAGCAGGGCTTAACAAATGGGATTAAACGAAGACCTGTATTTATATACAAGAATCGGTTCCTTTCTTCTCTTACACACCTCACATAATGCACCCTGAAGGATTTTTCTCTAAAGAAATTGAACAAAGTGTCTAAGAATTGAGGTCTTCAATCCAGGCATCCCAGAATAACACTCACCCCGCTTTTTCTGGCCCATGGGGGCCTACAGCCTGATAACTAGTACCTTGCTCAATTACCCTAAAGCAAAGTTTGCTGGTCAGTGTGCTGTGCCCACGCACTCAGAGCCCCCAGTCAAATCCCCTATTCTCGTGTACAACGGCAGAAGGAGAGAAAATGTACTCCAAGCTACTAGGTCCTTCGTTCTTGAATATAAATAGAAAACCAAAGAAGCCAACTATATTTAGAAAACTAGCAGCATGAAACAGAAAAACTAAGTCAGGTGGAAAGACAAAATTGAGGGAACATAAGAGATTTTAAAAGCAAGAACAGAATGCTAGGAAAAAGAATAATCAGAAAACAAGAAAGAGGCCTTGGAAATGAAAAAGATGATTGCTGGAAAAAATCTCAATAAAAAAGCTAGAAGATAAAGTTGAGGAAATCTCCCTAAGGCAAAGTAGAAAGAGAGAGACAGGGAGAAAGAAAGAGTGAAGGGAGGGAGAAAGATGAAAAAAATATGAGAGAAAATATAAGAGGAACAGATGACCAACATATGAGGTCTATCAAAGAAATGACAGATGAAAATTTTCTTGAGGTGAATACCTAAGTCTCTCTCTTTTTTAAAAAAGATGTTATTTATTTATTTTTAGAAAGAGGGGAAGGGAAAAAGAGAGGGAGAGAAACATCAATGTGTGGTTGCCTCTTGAACACCCCCAACTGGGGGCCTGGCCTACAACCCAGGCATGTGCCTTGACTGGGAATCAAACCTATCACCTCTTGGTTTGCAGGCTGATACTCAACCCACTGTGCCACACCAGCCAGGAAGAATACCTCAATCTCTTGGTTAACAAAGTCCTAGAGTACTGATAAGATGAATGATAAAAACTCCACACCAGAAAAATCCTTGTGAAATTTCAAATAATCAAAAGATAAATAGAATGTCCCAAAACGACTTCAGAAAGAAAAAACAAGTCATCTACAAAGTAACTGGAATCAAACTGGCATCAGTCTTTGGAAACTGGGGATGCTAGAGACAATGGACCAATATCTTCAAAATTCTGAGAATATGAATTCGAATTTAGAAATCTACATTTGGCTGAATCATCAACCAAGCATGAGGGCAGAATAAAGACATTTTTACACATTCAAGGACTCAAAATGTACATGACTCCCACATACCCGCTGTTAAGAAAATTACCTGGTAATGCACTCCAGCAAAATAAAGGAGAAAACCAAGAAAGAGGAAGACACGGGATCCAGGAAACAGTGGATCCAACCCAGGAGGGCAGCGAAGGGAAGTCCCAGGCTGGGAGCTGTACAGCAGGCCTAAAGAGCAACTCCAGACTGGAGCAGGAGGATGGAGGGCTCCAGGAGGGATGGCTTTGGGTGGGGGGGGAGAATGAACTCCAGGCAACAGGTAGCATGATTGAGAGGCTGGATAAACTTGAGGATATGCTGAAGGCCCATCATTCTTTTGTCAACAAGAAAAAAAGAAAGGCAATTAGAAACTTCAAGATAAAGAAAAAGCTGTACAAGAAAGTTACAATCTAAGTATGAAGCAAACTAGAACATGACATGATTTTAAGCAACTGATGGAATGTAAGAAAAGAGAAACCATTTGACCTTGACACTAGAACATTCTTTTCTAAAGAGGCCCAAGACTGTAACTCAGGAACTATAGAGAAGGTATGTCACATATGCATACTACTTGGCTCTCCACTGAATGGTATTTGCATATTCATAGCATCAAAACAAATCAACATTTGTTTTTAATTTTTAGAATTTGCCTTAGACAAAGAATGAAAAACATCAATGTACTTATGTACAAGAGTGTGAATGTCAACCTTGACAATATAAAAGAAAGAGAATTGTTGCCAGGAAGTGAGAGGAAGAGGGAAGAAAAAGTGGATGGCCAGGGTTCCTAACATCTCCTCTTACATAAAGGCAATGAAGATACTGGCTATTATTGATAGAATAAAAAATACAGGCATACACACATTACTGTAGAAAGATAACCAATAGGAAGCTGAAAGTAGTAAGTTATCAGACACTGCAAACAGCGGGGATGAAAGAGTGAAATAAATCTTTCACAGGTCATTGCATGTGCACTTGTACGTGTGTAAGTATATGAGTGTGCGGGCATGTTCGTATACGCAAAGAACATTTATTTCCAGGATGTATAAGAAACCAGAAACATTGGTGGCTACCCCTGGGAAGGAAAATTGGGTGGCTGGGAAACAGGAGTCATGGGAGACTTTTTTATTCATATTTTTATACCTGTTCAATTTTAATTATGTAAGCCTATTATCCCAATTATAAAATCAGTTCATTTTTGGTCCACAGTCTGGCACTCAATCCACTGAGCCACACCAGCTAGGGTTTAAAACATTTTTAAAAGGAACAGATAAAGGTATAAGGACACTAGAATTATGGAGGTAACCCCAAAACACTTAAAACCAGAAAGAGTGACAGAGACTGCTTTTGAGAAAAGGGACTAAAACTCTGGTGGGTTGGGTTGGAGGCTATTTTTAATTTAAACTTTAGCCTACTGGATTTGATTATTTATTTAAACATTTTTTTAGATTTTATTTATTTATTTTTTTGGAGAAAGGGGAAGGGAGGGAGAAAGAGAGGGAGAGAAACATCAGTGTGAGAGAGAAGGTTGCCTCCTGCACACTCTCAATGGGGGGCCTGGCCTGCAACCCAGGCGCATGCCCTGACTGGGAATCAAATAGGTGACCTTTGGTTTGTAGGAGGGTATTCCATACACCGAGCCACACCAGCTAGGGCTGGTTTTGTGTATTATGTTCATAAAAATCTAAAAATTAAAAAACAAAGCAAAATATGAACACCGCATGATGTCTGCATCCAAGGGGAGTGGACTTATCAGAGTAACCAGAAAGGGTCAAATAAAGGGGACCATTGACAATTTTAATCAGTACAACCATTCTGGAGGGTCATTCGCTAGCATCTATCAAAAATGCATATGGAGCCTTGGCAGGTGTGGCTCAGTGGATTGAGCACCAGCCTGCAAACCAGTTCGATTCCCAGCCAGGGCACACGCCTGGGTTGTGGGCTAGGTACCCAGAGGGGGCATGTGAGAGGCAAGAGACTGATGTATGTTTTGTACATCAATGTTTCCCTCCTTCTCTTTCTCCCTCCCTTCCCCTCTGTCTAAAAAGAAAATCTTTAAAAAAAAATGTAAATGGATATACTTTTGGTGCAGAAATTCTACCTCTGGGAATCTGCTGTACAGAAACCTTGGACCCGTGTGTACAGGTGTATGCAGGAGAATGTTCCCTGCCCTCATTGTTTTAAATAGGGAGAAGCTGGGAACAACTCAACAATCTACCAACAGAAGACAAAGCACTGCAGGGGTCGGCTGGGATGGGGGTAAAAGGCAGAAAGCTGTACTTGAACAACAATTAGAATTACATTTAAAAAAGACAAAACAAATCGTGAAAAATCTATACAATGGAATACTATGAGGCCATTAAAAAAAAAGTGAGGCAGACCCTCATCTATTACCACGGAAACATAGCCAAGTTATCTGATTATGAAAAAAATGTAATGAACTGTACTGTACCATGCACAGTATAATCCCATTTTTGTTTTTAAAAAGTGTACGTGTGTGTTCTTGCACAAAAACACATGGAAGGGCCCTGGCCAACACGGCTCGGTTGGAGCACCATCCCGAACGCCAGAGGGCTGCAGTGCGATCTCCGGTCAGCGCACGTGCCCGGTCTGCGGGATTCGTTCCCTGGTCAGGGCGCGTACAAGAGCAAGCAACTGATGTTTCTCTCCCTCCCTCCTGATCCCTCTCTTTAAAATCAATAAGCATGTCCTCTGGTGAGGATTAAAGAAAAGATGTTCCATTAAAAAGGAAAACATGGAAGGGTATGCTGCAAGTTGTGGTTTTCTGGGGGACTGAGATTATGTGGACTTTTATTTTCTATGTTAAAAGCACCTATGAAGTTCAATGTTTTTATATGATACATGTAATTCCTCTAATTAAAAACGATATATAACTGAAGCAACAGTGGTGCTGCTCCTCCCACAATAGTGCCCTTTTGGCCAAGCCAGGGAGAGAGGGAGGTGTCCAGCTCTGAAATTCCCAGGGAATAGGGCTGGTCCAACCTGGGGAAGCTCATGAACCAGAAAGCTCAGTGGTTGGGAAATAACTCTGAAGCCCAGGCAGCCAGGAGGCTGCCTAAGGAACAGCCACAGTGGACACCTTGCCAAAGTCCTCCCCAGTTCCAGGTCAGAAAGGGACAGTTCTGGGCTCCTCTCAGACACGACCTCTCCATCCTCAACAACCTGGGTTCTGGCAAGATAGAGGGAGTGTGTAACCAAAACAGACACAAAGACAAACACAGACATCTGCACATGCAGATACACACACATGCTTCATGCAGACACCCACAGAAAACATGCACACACACAGGTGCCTGCATGCACACAGACCTGTGGGAGGCACCAGGAGCTTACATAAACACTGGCACACACGGAGACAGAGAGACAGAGAGAGAACCAGAGAGAAGGGAGGGACAAGAGACGGAGACGAAGCGCGTGCATCTCCCTCAGGGATGTTCCTTTGGGACGTATACTCAGATCTGTGCCCCATTCCGACCTCCCTGTTGGTGGCACCTTGGCTAAGTTATGCCGTCTCAGTTTCTGCTCCTGCAAAAGGCAGCTAATCACTCCGATCTCAGGGGGATACTGTTGGACAATGGGAGGGGCACTGTCGTTGCCCTGCCTGCGAGTCTCCTAGGTGTGGGGGCCTGGTGACCCAGCTACACGCAGGACAAAGGTCAGAGCCAGGTACCAGGCAGTAAGGGGTGAAGTGAGGGGTACTCACGGATAGCAGAGGAACAGGAGGTTCAGGAAGGAGTAGGTCCTGAAGAGGTGGATGAGGGAGCGGCACAGACTCCAGCCTGTTGCCGTGAGAACGGTGAAGCGGGTGAGGAACAGCAGGATGGAACGAAAGAGGGAGACCTTCCCCCTCTGAGAAGCCTGGGTCAGGGTGAGATAGGACAGGATGGAGCCTTGGATGAAGGCCACGGAGGCTCCCAGCATGACCTGTGACCCCACCCAGGGAAACACGGGGCAGCAGGCTAGGTAGAACCTGGCAAGGTAAGTCCTTGACACCCAGTGAGCTCCAACATCTGAAGGGATGAGTAGTGTTCTTCAACCAAGTCTGAAGGGAGCCCCAGGGAAATGCCTCAGGGTTGAAGGGCTCCACGTGTCCCCTTGGTACCCCCAGGGGAACGGGAGTCCCAAAGTCCCCAGCCTCTAGGACCCAATCACCTCCTTCACGATGGACCCAATGAAGCGGCGGCCCAGAACGATGGTGGTCACCATCAGCAAGTTGAAGTCGATCAGGTGGAAATTCTGTCGGGGGCAGAGGCTGGGGGTCACGTGGGCCCCCTGCCCATATACAAGCTATTCTCATACCCACCTCCCCCTGCCCAATCCTTTCCATAGGGACTGTCCCCACTCTCTGACCTTCATAGGACTCCAGCTGAGTCAGGACAGGAAATTACCTAGAGGAGTAGAACAGGACCCAGAGGAGGGAAGTGGGAACGTCCCTGGAGATAAGAGAGCGGTGTATGAGCCCTCTTGCTCTGATCACCCGTGCCCCTGCCCCTGAACCTCTCTTTCTGCATGGAGATCTTTCCACTCCTTGAAACACTCATGTGTACCTGTGGTTCATCTCTCCCACAGGACTTAAGAAGGTACTCCTTTAGGCAAAATATAAGATCCATCTCTGCTACTCTTACAATGCCTAGTGTGCCCAGCACATCAGGGTTGAGTATTCAGGAGTTACCAGTTTCCTGTTCCTTCTACATCTCCCTTGCCCCGCATGAGGCCAAGTGTACAGGGTGCTAGGTAAGCTATGTTCAACTGAAACCAGACACCACTCACACACACACACAGCTGGTCCTAGCTGGGCACTTACCAGGGACGTGTGGGAGGGTGGGTGGGAGGGTGGGTACCACCACACTGTTTTGTAGATGTTGATGTAGTGAACGAAGAGGGCTACCAGCTGGCAGAAGAAGAGCTGCAACTCAAACAGAATGCTCGCTTGGACTGGCAGCTCGGGGATCTTGCAGTGTTGTAGGGGCACGACCGTCTGGGTGGCCAGTGGGGGGCTGGAGAGACCTGGCCCAGAACTGCTCCTGGGGATAGAAAGGGAAAACATCAGGTGCTGATCTGAGAACCCTACCAAGAAGGACTCTGCAGCACAGGATTATGGGGTAGGATCAGAAAAGCAGTTCATGGCAAGAATGGAGTCTCTAACTGCCTGTCACACAAAGGAGTCGACAGCCTTTTTCTATTCCTAATCTTGTTCGACCTTCCCAACATTCCCCAGGAAGGAAAAAATTATTAGGTCCATTTTACAGATGAGGAAAAGGAGGCCTAAAGAGGGGAGACACCCAACCAATGCACCAGCAAATCAGCAGCAAAACTGTAACTAGAATCCAGGCCTTTGGGATTCACGATGTCCTGCTGAAGCTGTCCAAATGACCACGCTCTGGGTTTTCTCTGCTGTTCACTGCCTTCTGAGCCCCTACCTGGAATCTGAGGTGTCACATCCTAGAGCCCAGTTAGGGACAGCTTAGTCCATACTGCCCCCATGAGCCCACAGTGAGAGGCAAGAGACAGAAAGGTGATTTACCTGGTACGCGAACGGACACTAGTGACTGATGTGCTGGAAGTGTGGCCCCCACCAGAGCCCCCAGAGGATCCTGGCTCACAGAGTGGATTTCGACAGTAGGATGTCCTGTTGGGACCTCTTCGTCCTCCTGTGGGGCTCAACATAAGGTAGACGGTCAAGCAAGAGGGCATATATCAAGGGTAACACCAATGATCCTGGCTACGTTACCTGGTGTCTCACTTTACCATTTAATCACAGAGACCTATGGTCTCTTCCCTGCCTACCTCTTCAACCTCATATATTATTTTCTGTCTCACCTCCACGCTTCACCCATGCTAGCCTTTCTCTCCTTAAGTAAACCAAGCTTGTTGCTGCCTCTTATACTTGCTGTATCCTCTGTCTGGAGAGCCCCTCCCTGACTGCCATTTTCGAAATATCTGTTTCCATTACTCTCCCCCCTCCCAACAATTCACTCTTAGAATTTACCTTATTTGTTAATGTATTTATTATCTGTCTTACCCATTAGTATGGAAGGTCACTGAGGCCACCACACTTATGTCTTTTTCTGTTGTATTGCCTTATCCCCTACCACGGTGCCCAGCATTAAGTCAAAGCCCAGTAAGTATATGTTGATGAGTGAATAAAACCAGCAGGGTAGGTTTTCCACAGAGTAAGAAATTGAGTTTATACTGTGTCTGGGTCCTGTACTCTTAGGTCTGGTGTATGCTGCCCCATTCAGATACTACACAGTTTCTATAGGCTTACAATTCTGGGCATTCTTGAAGCTTTTTCCTGGAGGACTGGAGATCCAGTTCAAGGGGCATCCTGGCGTCTTATGGTCAGGACTCAGGGCCCGAGCACAGAGTCAGGGATGTGGACTTTGAGAGAACTGTGTGGTTGTGGACCCAAAACTTGGACCCACAAACTTAGACTTTAGCAGTCTAGCCCAAGCTCCCAGACACCATCCTGCTTAGAAGCCCTACACCCGTTCTAGTTAAGTTATAGCCTCCTTGATCATACCCCTTCAGGGCAATACAGCAGCCTACACAACACACTCCCTTTGCCCTAGTTCCTCAGTTTGGAAGCTTTCCCACAAATTTCCACAAAGCACTTGACCACGAATTCTGCCCCCAACCAGCCCCCAGCCCAGATCTGTTCACACATTACTATACTTAGTTTAGAAAATCCCACACAAGCACCCACAGCCCAAAAGTTCTGCCCACATTTACTCTTTAGAAGCTCTGCACCCACACAAGCACCCTCAGCCCAGAAGACCCACCTACACACAATTGTCAGTCCAGAAAACCTGCCCACAAGCCAATAAAAGCTCTGCCTGTCCAGAAGCCCCGCTCCAGAATGGAGTCCCTTAATCTGTGAGGTCCTCTTTCTGCCCCACCACTGCCAGTTTAAAGCCCTTACAGCTAAATCGCCCCCGCCCCTAGCGTTTAGGCCCCGCCCCAGCAGGCCCCGCCCCCAAGCCTAGTCGGGTCCTTACCAAAGCCCAATCCCCCACAAGCCCCCTCATTTTAGAAGTCCCGCCCATCACTTAAGTGTCCCGCCCCCACAAAAACGACAGGAGGGGGCGGGGTCCCACTGCGCCAGCGTCCCCTCCCCCTCCCCTCCCCGGGGTCCAGTTTGCGTGTAGGAGCAATTTGCAGTTTAGCCATCACAATCCCAGCGCCCGCCCGCCTCCCCGGGCCCGGACCCGTTCTGCTCACCCATCTCCTCCCCCCGGCGTTCTCCGCTTCGCCGCCGCAGCTCCTGCGGGCAATATGTCGGAGGCGACGGCGGCCGGGAGAGGACCAACCGCCGCAACCCAGTCCCTGTGTATCTGCCGCGCGCTCCCGCCCTGCCGCTAAATTTGCATACAAGGCGGGCTAGAGCACGGGGGCGCGCTTCTTAAAGAGGCCGTCTGGACAAAGGCGGGGCCAGCGCGGTCTTTGTCTCACAGTCCCCCACGCCCTTCCTGCAACTGCTGCTGGAGAAACCTGAGAGGCTGGGGAACCCACGTCCTGCGCTTCCGCGTGTCCCTTCTCCCAGCATCTTTGCGGGCCCGAGGGAGAGGGCTGGAAGACGCCTCTCATCTCAGTTCCTACCTGAGATGGACTGTATCCTTGAGTGGCCCACAGGCTCCTCAAACTCAACACCTTCAAATTGGGCTGTCACCTTTCTCTTCGACTTTATTGCACTTTGGTCCATCCCAGTCAAAACCTGAGAGTTATTTCCCCGTTTCCCTCGGCCCCCATCTCATCTTTTACCTAGTCTTACCGACCCTAAGATCTCAATATTTCTCACATCTGACCCTGCTCTGCCACCATCTGTTCAAATCCTAACTTGGCCAGTTCCCAGCCTTGAAATACTGTTTCTTGCCCTTTACAGTTAGGCTGGTAATATTCACGTTATGTCTTGGGGAGGATTAAATGAGATCATGTATGTAGAACAGGCTGTTTTACACATGTTAGCCATCATTATGATGATGATGTATGGCAAGCATTAACACAGAGGAAGCGATCAATAAATGAGGTACTACTACTAATTGTTATGGTTTCTTCCCTCATAAGAGTTATAAGCTGTGTTAATCACCTTAAATTAGTAAATTCTGTAGTATGTTAGAAGGGAATGATTGCTGTGGAGGAAATAGTAGAGGGGGTTGGGTGGCAGGTCGCCATGATATACAGAGAAGTCAGAGTAGGCTTCACTGAGGTGACTTTTTGAGCAAACACTTGAAGGAAACAAGTGAGTCAGTCATGCAGATATTTGGAGAAAGGGGGCCTTCCAGGCAGAGGAAATCAGTGGAAAGGCCCTAAGGCACAAGCTTGCGTGCCAGGTGTATTGAAGAAACACCAAGGAGCCCTGCCTGGTGTGGTTCAGTGGACGGAGCGTGACCTGTGAACCTAAAGGCCATGGGATTGATTCCTGGTCAGGGCACATGCCTGGGTTGCAGGGCCAGGTGCCCGCTGGTGGCATGCAAGAGGCAACCACACATTGATGTTTCTCTCCTTCCCTTCCCCTTTCTCTTGTTAAAAATATAAATAAATTCCTTTAAAAATTGAAAAAGAAGTAATTTATTTAAAAAACAAATAAAATCAGCCCTGGCTGGAGTGGCTCAGGGGATTGAGTGCCAGCCTGAGAACCAAAGGGTCGCTGGTTTGATTTTCCATCAGGGCACATGCCTGGGTTGCAGGTCAGGTCCCCAGTAGGGGGCCATGAGAGGCAACCACACATTGATGTTTCTCTCCCTCTCTTTCTCCTTTCCTTCCCCTCTCTCTAAAAATAAATAAAATCTTTTTAAAAAGTAAACAAAATCTTTAAAAAAGATGTAATTTAGTTAAACAAAGAATTCCCCAATCTAACATATCTAGTCTTACCGACCCTAAGATCTCAATATTTCTCACATCTGACCCTACTCTGCCATCACCTGTTCAAATCCTAACTCAGCCAGTTCCCAGCCTTGAAATACTGTTTCTTGCCCTTTATAGTGAGGCTGGTAATATTCACGTTATGTGAATGTTAAAAAAAGAAAAAAAGAAACAGCAAGAAGGCCAGTGTGACTTGGATAGAATGAGAAAGGGTGGACCATATAGGATTGTGTGGTTTTATTCTAAGTAAGATGGGGAGCAGTTGGAGGGTTTCAACTTCCAGTTTTAAAGATTCACTGTGGCCTGCTCTGTGAGAATAGAATATAGGGGCAGAAAGTTGGAAACAAAACCAGACATGACCCTATGGCAATGACCTTAGGAAGAGATGTTAATGGGTGGTACCAGATTGAGTGAGGTGATGATACATGATTGGATTTTGGATTTGAAGTGAAAGTCAACAGATTTGTTGACAGATATGTGGAAGAGAAGATCAAGGATTATTCCAAGGTTTTTAGCTTAGGCGAATGGAAATACAGAGTTTAATGCCACACAAATGCATCTGTTATAGATTTTACACCAAGTCAGGGCTCCCCTTCTAGGGAAGGCCTGGGAGTGGTGGGGGCTGGGGAGAGGGAGGAGAATGACCAGGTAACAAAGCAGAGTAAAAACCAGGGCAGAGATTTTTTTTTCCCAGCCAAAGAAATTCTGGTAGAAGAACTGGTTCTGACCCCTTTGGAGTTTGAAATGTAGCTCATTAATTTCTGAATCCTCAAAGCATAATACTACCTGGCATATGATAGGCATTCAAAGTAAGTTTTAATGCAGCTGAATTGAGATAATGGCAAATTGACTCTTGAAAGGAAGGCCAATTGGGGAGGGAAGCTAAATGGTTTTTAGGAATATTCTGTAGAAGCCTGAGGACAAGCCATACCTGCGAACTGATTTTAAATCAGGCCAATAAACTTTATTGAGCATCTAATATATCATGGACACTAGGGATATAGAGATGCTCCTTATTACTGGAGGAGACAAAGAGAAGAATCAATTTATGGTACAGTGTGATTATTATCAGTATGTATCAAGTTCAGGGGTGGATGGAACGTGACTAACTGACAGCGGTGGTAGGCAAGAGGCGGCTTTGTGGGAGACAAAATCAGAGCTGGTTTCTGAGAGATGAAGAGGAGTCTTCCTGTTACACCCCTACGGGAGGAAGCAATAGCTTGAGTCTGGTAACTGTCTTACTGGAGGTGGTGTCAGAGGAATGTCTTGCTCTGCATTTGTTATGTGGAAGGTGCTGGACGTTGTACATGGTGCATGCTCAGGAAATATTTGCCAAATTGATTTTAGGGCATTTATACCACCCAGGGTAAGAGTTCCTTCAAATGAACTGTTATGCATGTGAGCCATTACCTGTGGCTCTTGCCCACCTTGTACAGGTTGACTATTAGTTTTGCCTGCCCAGCATCTGTTCATTCCTTCTTCTGGTAAGAACGCTGATTTTCCCTTGGGGACTACTCTTCCTTCCACTCAGTCCCTGAGGTTTTGTGCAGGGACCTCACCGTGCAGTTCCAGTGTGGGTAGATGGCCCTGGCCTGGTGAATTAAAGGGTTCCATCCCTGCCACCCCTGTGACAGTGACTGGTTGCAGGAAGAGGGGTAGCGCGTGGCAGCGACCTGCTGCAGGCCAAATGAGATGCAATTCTAGGGTCTTCGCTAGAATTATTGGGAAATAATTTTAACTTCTGGAATGGCTAAGCAAATGCCTATTTTCAATAGGATGTAAGTGTGGAACTCTTGGTGGGTATCTTGCTACTTTTAGGGAGAACTTAATGGACAATGAAGGAAACACAACCATATCTGAAGCCTTTGTGGACTTTTCTATTACAAAAAGCCAGTTTGTGTTTGATGCCTGACAACTGCATCTGAAACAATCCAGAATATGCACTTCTAGCAGTCTCTAGCAGAAATATCAGGGTCTAGTCTCTTCGTACAGGCCCTCTGGGGAAAATAATTATAAGATGGCAGGATGCTGGTTAGGTTCCGTTCTCCAGATCTGAGGTCACGCATCTCAGCTGCTTTGTGACCTTAAAGCCCTCACTTCCCTTCTCTGTGTCTTCATTTCCTGACAACTTGCTCTCTACCGGCTCTTCCATGAGACTGAATTTTTGAGGAAATGCCACTGGCCATAGGCCAGTTCTGTGTCATTGGGTGTCAGGAGTTAGAATCTCTTCCTTGGTCATGTTATTCTGGGGCCATGGCTGGCATGTCTGTCCTCTAGATCAGTAGTTTTCAACCTGGAATATGCAGACCTTTGGTGGTACACAGCGGGGGTGCTGAACCCACAGGGCGAAACACAATACTGCTTTCTGGAGTGCCATTGAATTCATGGATATGTAAGGCAATATTTTCAATATCAAAGTGTAGTTATTCAGAGCACCTTCTCTGAGCCAGACTTAGATGAATTCAAATCCTGGTTCTACCACTTACTAGCTGCATGACTTTAGGATTACTTAACCTCTCTGTGCCTCAGTTTCCTCAAACTGTGAAAGTAGTATCAGTACCTATCTTATGAGATTATGGTAAAAATTAAGTTAGTCTGTGTAAAGGACTTAGAAAATTGCCTGGTGCATAGTAAGTACCATTTAAGTATTAACTATTACTGTTAAAACGTGGATATATTATGAAGTGCCAAGAAAACTAGTGTAATTTTAAGATCCAAGACTTTGAAGAAATGCCACCTGCAGCTCTGACCCAGCCATCCCGGGATTTGCTCGCACTTTCTTCTGCCAGCGAGAATAGTTACCTCTGCGGGGAAAAGGGGAACCCTGTGCGCTGCTGGTGGGAACGTGAATCAGAGCAACCATTGTGGAAACCAGTTTGGGGGCTCTTCAAAAGATTGAAAATAGAATGATCCTGCAATTCATCCTTGTGTGTTTATCCAAAAATGAAAACAGTCATTTGAAAAGATATAGGCACCCTTACGTTCACTGCAGCATTGTTTGCAATAGCCAAGATACGTCACAACCTTAAGTTGTCTATTGACAGAGGAATGGATAGAGGTGGTGTGATATACAGTGGCATATTACTCAGCCATTAAAAAGAACAAAATCTTGCTATTTGCAACATGGATGGACCTAGAGGGTAAGGTACTAAATGAAATCAGACAGAGAAAAAGACAAATACTATATGATTTCATTTATAAGTGGACTCTAAACAGCAAGAGAAATGAACAAAATAGAAAGACTTGCCCTGGCTGGTGTGGTTCCGTGGATTGAGCATTGGCCTGCGAACCAAAGGGTCACTTGTTGGATTCCCAGTCAGGGCACATGCCTGGGTTGCTGGCCAGGTCCCCAGTCAGGGAGGGTGGCAAGAGACAACCACACATTGTTTCTCTCCCTTCCCTTCCCTAAATAAATAAATAAATAAACAAACAAATGTTTAAAAAAAAAATAGAAGCAGACTCATAGAGAACAAAATGATGGCTGCCAGAGGGGAGTAGGGGGATGGGTGGGAGGAATGGTGAAGGGGAATGAGGTACAAACTCCAATTATAAAATAATTAAGTCACAGGGATGTGACGTGCAGCATAAGGACTATAGTCAATAGCATTGAAACAACTTTGTATCGTGATAGATGGTTACAAAGCTCAGCGTAATCATTTTGTGAGGTATTTAAATGTTGATTCACTCACTATGCTGTACACCTGAAACTAATATTGTATGTCAACTATATTCTTTTTTAATCCTCACCTGAGGACATGCTTATTGACTGGAAAGACACAAGAAGGGAGAAAGAAACATTGATGTGAGGAAGAAACATCGACTGGCTGCCTCATGCACTCTGTTCATGCACTCTGACCAGGAATCGTACCTGCAACCCTTTGGTGCACAGCACGACGCTCCCATCAACTGAGCCACCTGGCCAGGGCTATCAATTACATTCTTTAAAGAAGAACACTTACATTGGAGTTTTACTATGAGAGCCTGCAAGAGACAATCCAGGTGAATTCATGTTCTTCTAATTTCCAGGACCATGCTCACTTCATGTATACTCCCCTCCCGAATCCTAGGCTCCACCCACCCCTTGTCATCCAGACATTTGCCTTCCATGTCTTATACTTGCTTATTACAAAGATAATATATGAAAGCTTTAAAAATAACAATTTCTTCAGTTTTTCAAATAGAGGATTTTGTTAGGTAATGTACTTGGTGGGGGGAAGCAGTGAAGATAGCAGGAACAGCATGAGTAAAGGTCCAGAGGTTGTGTTCCAGAAGAGCAAGTCCATTTTGCCTTGAGAGTAACTGAAGATGAAGCTGGAAAAATAGGTTAAGTTTATATCACTTCAGGATCTTGAATGTTACGAACATTAAAGAGTTTGAGATCTGGCTGGTGTGGCTCAGTGGATTGAATGCCAGCCTGCGAACCAAAGAGTCGCAGGTTTGATTCCCAGTCAGGGCACACGCCTGGGTTGCAGGCCAGGTCCCCAGATGGGGGTGCACAAGAGGCACCCACACATTGATGCTTCTCTCCCTCTCTCCCTCCATTCCCCTCTCTCTAAGAATAAATAAATAAAATCTTTTTTTAAAAAAAGTTTGAAGTTGGTTTCAGCTACCTAAGCTTGTTTCATCTGTAAAATGAGGGTAATTTCTATCTCATTGAATTGTTGTGAGATTAATGACAGAGAGAAGCAAAGAGATGGTCGGAACACCCTATATAAGAAATGGGAGAGTTCCGCGAGGTGTCGGCCCTTCCCCTGCAGCAGCCATGGCTCTCGGCTACCCCACAGCCGTGGGCCTTAACAAGGACCACAAAGTGACAAAGAACGTGAGCAAGCTGAGGCACAGCCACCACCACAGGCGCCTCGCCCAGCACACCAAGTTCCTGCGGGACATGATCTCAGGGGTGTGTGGCTTTGTCTCCTATGAGTGGCATGCCATGGAGCTGCTCAAGGTCTCTAAGGACAAGAGGCTCCTGAAATTCATCAAGAAAAGGGTGGGGACACACATCTGTGCCACAAGGGAGAGAGAGGAGCTGAGCAATGTCCTTGCAGTCATGAGAAAGGTAGCAGCCAAGAAGGACTGAGCCCTATGCCCTCTGTGTAATAAAACCTGTTCAGGGGAAAAAAGAAAAAAAAGGAATGGCCCTGACTGGTGTGGCCCAGTAGGTTGAGTGTCATCCTGCAAACTTAGGTCACCAATTTGATTCCTGGTCAGGGCACATGCCTGAGTTGTGGGCCAGGTCCCCAGTTAGGGCATGCGAGAAGCAAATGATTGATGTTTCTCTCCTTTTCTTTCTCCTTTCCCCTCTTGAAAGATAAACAAATAAACATCTTTAAAAAAGAGAAATGTAATGACTCTTAAAAGTTGGAGACAAAACCCATTCTCTTTGGTATAGAGTAAACCCTCCCAACCTGTCACTTTCGAGATTTTATATTCCTGCAAGGTACATATCAACCACCACCAGAGGGAGCTCAATACAAAGAAATCAGAGCTCCTAGCTCAACAGGAAAATTGTGGTGGGCAAGGCCGAGTAGGGATGTGGAATCCTGGAGCCATCCAGAGCTTCTCAATGGTAGGGGTGGGGCCTGGGTACAGGTGTCCCCGCTTCCGGCACCCTTTTCTTTCTTAGACCCAGGGGTGGGGGTCTAGGTACAGGGGTGGGGCATACTGTTACAACCTAGAGGCTAGCTGCTAGCCAGGTGTAAGATCTCCAGGATGGGAGGCTAGAGGAGGAGGGCCAGATCTTGTTTGGGGGCCTGAATTTCTTTCTGTATCTCAAGTAAAAAGGGCTTTCACCAACTCTGCTTACAAGCCACTGAGCCCAACTCCTTAAAATATCTGATGCCAGGTTAGGTACTCTGGCTAGACTTGGGAACCTTAGAAGAGGGGCAGGGCCACAGTGTGGGCAAGAGAGAAAGGGAGGCAGTGGCGTATCTGACATTGCCCTGGGACTCCAGCCTCCAGGACTACACGAAAGGGTTATGGGGTCTAGCTTCTCCAATCATGACTACTTCCTAACCTAGCATTTCATGATTTTTTACAGAACCTTTGTCTTCTCCACTTACTGGCACTGAGCACAGCAGGGTGGTGGTTGTGTGTGCGCGCGCACACGTGCGTGCAATGAAAACCTAGAGACATTTAGCAATTTTCCCAAGATCAAATAGCACTCAAGAGCAGAGGTGGGCCTGGAAACATGCAGGAGTGGCTCTGAGGGGCCCAGGAAAGGGAGGGCAGGCCAACAGAGCAACAGCCGTTAGAACTGCCACAGCAAACACGGGCTCTATGCCAGGCTTCCTACCGCCCTTCCAGGGCCAGCTCAGCTGCTGGGCCTCAGGCTGCCAGCCCAGCCCCCACGCTCCCATCCCAGTCCCCTGAGAGCCCATCAACCTGGCAACGGCCAGAGAAAAGCCCAGCTGAAATATTTATGGCTCACAAGAGTCGAGACTTCCGATGCGGGGAGGGGAAAGTTTGATGTCATTCCTTCTTTGCTTTTAGGGGAGGTGACTGACATGCAGGGTGGCTGGGTATGTGGGCCAAGCCTAATAGATCAGGGCTCTCCAAGGAAGTTCCCTAAGGCTGTGTTAATGAGAGGAGGGAAGAGTCTGTATGTGATAGATGTGACAGGTGACAGGACGGGTAAGAAAAACAAGTCAGAAAAAAGGAGGAAGGAAACTTAAGTGTTGAGAGGTATCACATGTAGACCCTGAGCTAGGTATTTCACACACATTCCATTTGCTTCTCAGATCCCATTCAGTGGGTAGGGATTATGATGCTACTTCTTCGGTGTAAAGAGGCCCAGAAAAATACACAGCAAGTGATGGGCTAGGATTTGAATACACATCTGTGTTTTCTGTAAAATTCCTTGGCTCCCAAGTAGATACCCTGCAGCTGGAGCATATAGCTGCCTACGAACTTAGGGCTGGCCTCTCAGATGGTGACCCCAAACCAAGTTCTGTGGTTCCCTTTATCTGTGACCAGGATGTTACCTCAGCCCAGACTCCTCCTCTGCCTGCTGAACTGAAGCAGGTCCTCAAACGCCAGAGAACTCCGGTCAAAAGGGAAGGCCTAGGAGACTGAGAAACCAAGGAAACTGCGCCTTAGGGGGCAACCCTGGGCCGAGTCTCGGTGCAAACACAGGTTTGAAAACCCGTATCAATTTGCCTGGAACATTTCTGGTTTCAGCACTCCAAGTTCTACATCCCAGGAAACCTCTCAGTTCTGGGTAAACCTGACAGTTTGTCATCCTTAACCAATTTCCTACACCAACACGATACTTTACTGCTTCAAAATAGTTGTGGCTATAAGAGGTATAAACAGGTCAAAAGCAGGGACTATGAAAATCTAATAGCTCCCTTTTCTTTAACCTTATTTATAGGTACGTTTATTTATCTTCCTGAACCTGTTTTCTCATATGTGAAGTGAGTATAATGGGTTGGAGGATTAAGTGAAACAGTAAATATAAATGCTTGACATAGTACCTGGTACACACTAAGCATTCAATAAATTATTAGGTATTATTCATAGTAATCAGTGGTGAAGATAAAAATGTGTTCAGGGGTTACATAACTTGCCCAAAGTAAATCAACTGATTTCAGTATCCCTTTCCTGCTAAGAATAAATCTAAGATTAGAATTCCCCAGGCTCAGTTAAAAGGCAGACCAGGTAGCTCAGTTGATTAGAGTGTTGTCCCGATATACACCAAGGTTGTGGGTTCAATCCCCAGTCAGGGCACATACAAGAATCAACCAATGAATGCATAAACTAAGTGGAACAGCAAATCAATGTTTCTCTCTCCCCCCCAAAATCAATCAATTAAAAAAAAAAAAAAAAAAAGACAGCCTTTCTCCCTAGACTCAGCCCTTCCCCTTGATCCCTCATTAGGGTAAATAGCCAAAGGCATTAAGGGAAGAGTGCCTTAGGATAGGTCCCTAACCTCTGGGGAAGCTCAGTGTAAAACCAGCCTAGGACATTAGGTCATAAGAAACCAGAAGTTTGTATCAAATGGCTGACCTTCCAGTCCTTCAAGAGGAAACATAAGGGTAAATAGCTAGTAGCCTAATATAACTGGAAGAAAGTGGGGGCTACACAGGGGTGGCTTTGGCTCTCTCCCAAAGTTGATAGAAGCTACCAGAGTGGGACCACTCATCACTTAACCAAACTTTTATTGAGCCCCTCAGTGCTGGATAATTGCTGGGGAAGTGATACAGTACAGAGAGAAAGCCCTACCCTTAAAGAGCTTTTTGAACAAGTTTAGTAATCAACAATGAAGAGAAAAACAGGTGCAGAGTTTAAATAACTTGCCCAAAATAAATGAACCTTCCCACTTGATTTTCCTCAGCCTATCAGAGGTGGTGACCAGTCTCTTTCCAGGAGCCCTCTGGAAGTGTCCAAGGGCTCCCAGACTGGCACCCACAACACAGGTGTGGCAGAGAGGGGAATAGGAGGTAGCGGGGTGGGTATTGGTAGGCTGTTGTAGCCAGATCTGCTGGAGGCTAACGGGAAGCAGGCAAACTGGGAATGACACAGTAGGAGTTGCCAGTTTATTCAGATTTAGGATGCCATACTGAGTATACTGTTAGTCCCCTTCAACTCTTTCAAGTTCTGAGCATGTTTAACTGTGAGTATCACAGTCCCCTGCAGCCCTGAGCACTCCATTCTGGGCCTAGAAACTCTTAGGGGATCCTGGCTGGCTTTCTGTGGGTAATCAGACAGATCAAAGAGGTGGGGGTGAGAAAAGACTGTTGATCTCTCTTGGGTTTCTCTGTGCTCAGCAAATGCCCTCAGGCCAGCCTTGACACAGCAGGCAGCTCTCCCGGTTTCCAGAGTCCTCGGATAGCTGCAAAGACACAGGCAGAAAATTAAGAAACATGAAGCTGCCACACCAGGGGCCTTCCCAGCCTCCCACACAGCCAGGCTGCCGCTTTTATAATCTCCCCACCCCGCAGCGTAACTGCAGTTGTTTCATTCAGTACAAGGTTTCTAGATGCACAGATGAGTAGAAAAGAGAAGCCCACAGCCTATGAGCTCTCTTTTCATGTAAGTCAGGCAAGGGGACCCTCACACCTCCCATCTCCCAGGCTTGACCATGCCTGAGCTGAGTGATCCAGGGCAGAATCAAGTGAACCTTTAGGGCTTTTACTTACACAAGCTTTGGGACCTGTGGCTATACAAAGGGGAAAATGCTTTCTGCTCTCCCAGAGATGTGAAAAAGACACAGATGAACAAAGAGCTTGTAAAAGCCTTTGAAAGTAGGGAAATGGGGAAACGGGCATCTTCTAGTACCTCAGCGCTAGGTTTAGGGGGTCCCTCTCTTCTGGCCTTATGAGGGGTTCATCCTAGTCCCAAATAGTCAGGGTTATCCACAGAAGGAGGTTCATCCTAAGCCTGTGACACAGGGAGGGGCCCTGATCTCTCACTTCTAAAAAACAGCACCCCGACTCTTCCAGTTGTTCAAACCAGTAACCTGGGAGCCCTCCTCTTCTCCCACATCTATTCAACCTCCAAATGATACTCATTCTCTCTCCTAGAAGTTCCTGAATCCATTTATTTCTCCATACTTCCATTCCTATCACCCTACTAGGGTCTTTTTCATTTCTTGCCTGGATTATATAACCTATTCTGTACTCGTGAACAAATGAAGTTTAAAAAGCAGAAGTCTAATCATGTCATTCCCCATCCCTCACTTGGGATTCGGTGGTGTTCAGCTATGACCATGGAATAAGGTCCCGATTCTTTCTTCACCTTCAACCTGCCTCAGCCCTACCCTTTGCCTAGAATGTGCTCCATGCCCTTTCCCCAGACCCTCTCCCAAGCGCCCTCTACCTGGCTCACTCTTCCTTTTACATGTCAGCTGAAACATCACTTCCTCAAGGAAATCCCCCATTCGGTTAGCTCCCTGCTTCGCGCCCTTAGAGCACCGTTCCTGTTCTTTCATAGCACTGATGATCACAACTGATGTGATTTGTGAGAGTGCTGCCTGTTTAGTGCCTGTCTCCCCAAACATACTGTGACCTCCATGAGGCCAGGGACCGATTCCAGCTTGTTCATTTGCCACTGACTCTCCAGTGTCTATGGGAGCACAGAGTAGTGTTCTGATTTATGAGTAAATATGTTAGGAAAAATGAATAAAAGGGGCCATGTATACTGACATTTGGAGAGAAGCTTCTGAAGAATCAGATTAGAGCGTAGGTATTTCTCTTTCTCAAAGGCAAATGCAATTTGTTTCCTACATTTTAACTCTAGAGAGCCTGAGAGATCGGTAGCAACCATTTTGTAACTGAAGTCGGGCCAGGAACAGGAAGCATGAGCTTGCAGGAGTCAGAAGACCCCAGAAAAGAATTAACCCTGAATTTGAGCCCACATGCTTTTATCTCAAGTACTCATACATAGTGCCTGGGAGATGGGGTTGGGGGGAAGAGACTGACTATCCTGAGGTGGGCCAAGGTGGGCTTTAGAGGTTGACAAGTGAACAGCTAATTCAGACATCTTAACAGAGTACGAACAAAAACAGTGCTTGAGTTTCTGTCAATGTGCTCCACTTAGCTGATTCATCTGGGGCAACAGCCTGGCCATGGCTCACACTCTGGCTAGAAACATCTCGAACAGGCTGTCTTTTTTCAGGAGTCCCCATGACCTCCTCCCCAGATTTGCCCTGGAAATGGCAAGGCCTCCTTGAAGCAAAAAGGTCCCTAGGTCTAGGTGAGGGAAGCGTAAGGATAGCTTTCGTACCTGCCCGAGAACTCCCTGCCTAATGCCAGCCAGAAATGCAGCCGAAGACGATCACCACGGCCGAGGCTAGGAATGAGGAGAACGCCTACTGTTGACAGGCCACAGCATCTGTCATCAAGGAATGTTGAGGCTAAGCCTGAGCAGCAGCATAGTTATGAAATTCAGGTCCCTCCCCAATACAGGTAAGTCTCCCTCCTTTTAGAAGAGAGAGCTGCAGTTGGCAGAACAGGGTATGAGAACACGTTATCCGTCCCAGAGCCAGAACAGGCCACAGAGTAGAAGACCTTCAGCCTAGGGGTTGGAAAACTGATCCTAGATGTCAGGGAACGTAAACCACTCCCCATTACCAGAATTAAAAAAGGGGTTTGGTCTGCTGCTTGAATGTAACATCCTGGGGAACCCAGGGCAGCAATCAGGCCACACCAGGACTACGTGCAGTGCCCACCATAGGTCTGCACTGAAAGGGCTAGGCCAGGGAACAAAAGAAGTAGTTAGGCAGTGCAGCGCACTTCCTCCCCTCCCCCCAACAGCTGCTGTCTCAAGACAGCTGTATGCAGCCTGTCTGCTCAAGGCTATTAAATATTCATCGGATGCTTGCTAGCTTCAAACATGCAAAGACTATTAATCTGGAGAACAAGAGGTAGATAAGGGTCTGGAAGGGATAGGGGGTGGGGGGAGGGGAGAGGACGGAGGGAGGAAGAATATGAATATGTGCTTTAGAAGGATACAATTCTTTCAAGTCCAGGAATATGGAAACCAAGCCAGGGGCACATATCCTGTACACCAAAGCTGGGAACTACTTTCAGTGTAAACTGATCTTGTTGCTACTCTAAACACAGAGGCGGCAGCTCAGTGGGAGCAGAAAGCCTTGGGTCTACAAGCCAGCTTTTGGACCTTGTGGTCACCCTAACCTGTACACATCAGTTTTCATTTCCCAGTATAGTCCTTGTTTCACAGGACTGTTTGTGAGAATTAATGGGATGCTATATATGATACTCCTAGCACAGAGCACAGACTTAGGAGCTTGGCAGACACTTCATTCATTTAGGACAGAGTGGTGAGAGCATTTTCTATCAGTGGAGACTCAGAGTTTTGGCCTCCAATTAATTCACAGGGTGGGTGAAAAGGGACAGGATGTGGGAAGACTATTAACACCTGGTGAAGGCTTAACATCCCACCCTCCTGTAGCCTAAATGCTATCTGAGAGGAGAGATGATTTTCCTTTCTGAATAAGAACCATAAAGGCCTTCAGACAAGAGGGAGACAGGAAGAAATGCTAGGTGAGGGGAGACTGTCCCCTTCACGCTCCCATGAAGGAGTGGTGCCATTTAGAGATGGCTTTTTCTTCTGGTTCCCTTACTTAGCTAACTCACCAGCACAATGGCTAACTCAAGTGGGTTCTTGTTCTTAAGCCTCCAATAGCTCCCTAAACTTTAGAATAAAGTCCAAATTTCTTGCCTAACATTTACCTTTTCAAAACTGGCACTAACCTACTCTTCTAGCCTCTATTTATGGTTAAAGGTATTGGGTGCCTACTACATAACATGTTGAATGTTTTACACATATTAGTTCACTGTTTTTACAATAATGTTGTAAAATGATTATTATCCCATTTTACAGATGATGAAATTGAGAATTAAGAGAGGATAACTCATCTAAGCCTCCAAAGCTGGTGGCTTTGGAGGCAGCAGAACTTGAAATTAATCTGTTTAAAGCCACAGTAAAGTGCTATGCTAACCTACGTCTTTCTGGTAAATTCTTTGTTATACTGTAAGATTCAACTTAAATTTTGTTACTCCCCTCCTCCAGTACTTCCTATGCCTTTCTCAGCAGCTCCTGCAGGCTCCCTGATACTAGGTTCAGCAACAGAAATGATCACACACTACCATAACTTATGTAAGACTTACTCTTTCCCATTAGACTGAGTTTTTTGAAGGCAGAGACTATGAACGGCTATAGACTGAGCACAACCAGCACAAGAGCCTAAATGAACTCAGCAAATGTTCATTCCATTAGTAATAATATTCTTGCAGAATAAGCCTCCTTCCAGGATACAGAATGACTCTACAAGCCTCCTGGGATGATTCTGGCTGATGGGTAAAACTCAATTCCAATATAATCTAGTAGTTAAGACTGATCATAGACTCTAAATGAGGCTGCCTGAGCTTGAATCTCAACTTTGCTACTTAACAGCTGCATGACCTTGGATAAGTGATTTGATTTAATTTTTCTGGGCCTCAGTTTCATCACTGCATAAAAATGGGATAATAATAGCTACTCTATGTGTGGAGAAGACAGGGCATGGAACTCAGTGAAGAATGTTAGAACTGACAAAATGCCATAGTAGCTAAGATATTTTTGTTTTCAGATTTTAACATGTCTGAAATCAGGATGCACCTCACATTCAATATAAAAAGAAACCATTGTGTCAGTTTAACTGGTAGTCTTCCTTCTTTGCAGTACTTAACAATACATCTTATAATGGCCTCAGTGTCAACATAATATTTTATAGAAGCAGCGTACTTGCAGCATAGCCAATGGACTTTGGTGTACAAAAATGGTTGTATACTTTAAATGGGTGAGTAGTATAGTGTATGAATTATATCTCAATAACCCTAATATGTCCTTAATTTACATTCATAGAAACTAATCAAAAGCTGCAAATTGGTAGGCTACAGGTAGCATTGGGCTTGTAGTGGATGTTTAACAGGGCCTGACACAGATCTGAGCAAACATTAAACAACTGGTATAGAAAATCCAAATTTTAGTTTTGCTTCAAATCATCTAGCAAGTCTTAACAAATAACTCTGGAGCTGGGAAAGAAACATGAATGAAAATGATCTTCAAATACTTAAAAGGATATTCAGGAGTCCAAAGAAGAACCAGTATAAGTTTCTGGAGTGACTCATTTAACATAAGGGAAAATTTCCAATACTTGGAGCTGTCAGAAACAAAATGGGCTGCTTTTGGAGTAATGTTTCCTCTCACTAGTATGAAGTACTGACATATGCTATAACATGGATCAACCTTGAAAACATTATGCAAAGTCAAAGAAGCCAACCACAAAAGGCATATGTTATACAATTCTATTTATTTTTAAAGATTTTATTTATTTATTCTTAGAGAGGGGATTTTATTTATTTTTAAAATCTTTCTTTAAAGATTTTATTTATTTATTCTTAGAAGGGAGGAGAAAGAGAGAGAGAGATGAACCACTGATGTGTGAGAGAAACATCATCGGTTGCCTCTTGTACACCCCCAACTGGGGACCTGGCCCACAACCTAGGCATGCGCCCTGACTGGGAATCGAACTTGTGGCCTTCCGTTCACAGTCTGGCGCTTAATCTACTGAGCCAAACCAGCCAGGGCTACAATTCTATTTACATGAAATGTTCAAAATAGGCAAATCCATAAAAACAGAAAGTAGATTAGTGGTTGCCAGGCACTGGGAAGAGAAGGGAATCAGGAGTGACCACTAACAGGTACAGGAGTTCTTTTGGGGTAATGGAAATTTTCAGTAACTAAGTAACAATAATGGTTGCACAGCATTGTGAATATTCTAAAGCCACCAGGCTGAATACTTAAGAATGGTTAAAATGGTATATTTTATATTATGTGAATTTTATCTGAATTAAAAAGAAAAAGGTAGGAACAAATGAGATAGTCCTTATTAACTGCTTAGGATATTATGATGCATATAGTGATAAAAGTTATTATTACCAACTTCATTTGATGATAAATGACAAGGGTTAAGGGTTTTCTTTCTGTCAAAACAAAGTCAAAGGCTATGGTGAGGCAGAGCCAGGACATGTCCCAGTCCTGCCTGACTCTAAATTGGCATACAGAACTGTATTAAGTTCACATGTAGTGACAGAAAGTTAAATCACTGGGACCGACCGACTATAAACTACACACCCAGGATAGGCACATCACAAACAGACCTTGGTCTGCCAACAGTGGAACCTGCTTTTCCAAGCACAAACTACAGGCCAAGTGACAAAAGATGTTTCCCCAAAATGCTGTTCCTTCAGACTACCATAGGCAGACTTGAGACTAAGTCCTCTGCATTCATGGACTTTCCCCTAAATTTTCCTACAATTCTTGTGACCAATACCATATTCAGGACTTTCTGGGTGCTCTTAAACCATGCTCAAGACAAATGGCCCTCCTTAAAACCTCCAAGTCTCAGAGACTCCTGGCTCAGAGGGGGGCTTGGAAGAAATGGTGTCCAGGACACAAATTTCTCTGTCAAAGGCTTTAAGTGCCTTTGTCTTACACCTAGGCAGATCTTATCTCCTCAGTGCTATCACAACCCTAACAACTCACTCAGGGGCAGAGGGAAAAATCATCCAGGTAGCTCCTTGATGGCTTCAAGCAACAGGAAGGCTTTTATTGAGTGGTCGGCGTGAGCCCAACTACCCAAACAAGGGCGGTTAAACTTTCTTAGGGAAAGAACACTAATATTTACTACGTATAAGGCATGGAATTGGTTGGCCTATATATAGAAAGCTTTCAGTTTGCCAGCCACTGACAGGTGTACCTTATCACTATCTTCCTTCCTAGGTATGGAAATAAGGAAAGTGATTTGTTTCAGATCACTAAGCAAAAGATAGCTCGTAGATTCAACTCTGGGTTTTTGTCATAGCAGAAAGGTCTATGTCTTTTCTACTGTAAAATAATATCCCTACTAGGGGTTTCCTAAGTGGGAGAAATACCGCTTTCCTTAGATGATTATCAGTACAGTATTGTGTAAGTCAAGGTGTTAGGTTCTGGTAACACATAAATGTGGGTTTGATTACTAACAACACTGATCACGTGACCCTGAGAAGTCATTTCACATAATCAAGTCTCAGTTACTTCTGTAACATACATGTATTGCTGGACAATTATTTTTTCACTGCCCGGAATCCATTTCCCCTTCCTAACAACACCCTGACTTTTGAGGAATGACCTTTTTCTTATTGCATACTGGGCAACATACTGCTAAAGCATAGGCATATGACTCAAGCTAAGCCAGTCTGACCTTCCCTTCCTAGAACTTGAATCTTGAGAGAGAAAGAAACCAAACATGGCTAGAGTTTACAAATTCCAGCAATAGTGCCTAAGCAGCTATTGATGCTCTAGGACCACTCCTGTGGCCAGACAGTGCTGCCTCAGTTCTCTGCAGCCACTATGGTTCCTAAGCCAGACTTTCTAGTCTTTACATTAAATCTGTGAGCCCCTAACATCCTTCTAATAAATTCCCTGTTGTTTACGGTAGCCAGTCATTTTGTTGCTTACAACAAATGAACTCCAAATGAAACACTGCCTCATTAGGTTACTGACGAGATAAGAGTGGGATTCAATAGCCATGCTAGTCATTACAAGTAAATGCCATATGTACTATAAACAAACATATAAACACAGTCGTGTTGTAAATATGATACAAATGACGTACAAAAAAAGAGTCACCCATTGGTCACCTCCCAGGCCACCTCTTGGTAGAACTGTTTTATAGTTAAAAGTCCCACATCCTCAATAGAAAGCCACCTTAACATACCTGACAGGGGTCTTCACTACCCATTCTACTCCAGGAAATGTCTCGAGTTTTCAATGACCTGAAAATGGAGAATTAAGAGATCAGTCTTTTGATGAGGAAGTTTTAAGGACATACAAAATAAAAGATAGAGATCCTGCATGCAGTTACACATTACAGGAGAGAAACATGCAACTTTAAGAAAACTTTAAGCAACATTTCATTGTGAATATCAATATTGGGACCTATAGGGGCTCATCCTTGTACATTTTAAAATAGCTGAGCAGAAAGCTTTACTTTGGGGAGCAGATCTAATCTACAGTCATTGAAATTTTACATTGTGTCATTTAAAATGTCAGACTTTGTGCCCAGGTTACATTACAGTTCACTTGTGATGGGCAGGATTATTAAGAGTTATGGCTAATTTATGCGGCAGCATATGGTTTTTCTTTTTACAGCTATTTTTATTAAACAAATTTTGCAAAGTTTTAACATTAAAATTAACAGCTAAAGAATTGTTTATGCAAGTTGCTGTCACAGTTTATGTAAAAGAGAAATATGTGCTATTAAAATCAGACATTTAGGTTACCTTTGGTTTTTTGCGATGCATGTTAGCTTTACACATCCTGATTCTCTTGCGATAATTTTCCTTTAAAAAGGGGGGTATAGAGTGATCTCTTTTCATCAAAACAAGACATAATGCCCTGAAAGCTGACTTCAAACCATGGTTGAAAATTCAGTTATTTACACTTTATCACAATCTACAAATACATTTTTTTGTTGGTGTGTTTTAAAAAGAAAAAAAAAAGTCCATCATGCACTGCTGCAGGCAGCTTGGCACTTCATACAAGAGGATTTTTCACCCCCGAGCAGTTTTAGGTGGCTCACTTAGACAAGGCATTCGAACCCTGAAAATTGACAGTGCAGGGGAAACAGGGCCAACCAATTCCATCATTTCCTCCTGATCTCAGGAGGGAGTGCAGGGCCAGCCTATCACACCAGACCCTGCCCCAACCCAGCTGATTTATTAACAGTGTTTCTGGGATTAGAAGGGAAACCCTTAAGGGCACCCAGGGTTTGCTGAATTGTCATCTCTAAAAGCAGGTGCTATCCCTTTCCAAACTCACAGAGATCATTTGGTGTCACTCTTAAGACCATCTAGGGGCTCTACAGGAGATGCAAACAAGGGTGGCTGGCACTTGAAATATTGATGCCTCTTTATGGAAACCAATCCAAGTTTTGATTTAGTTGAGTTTCTCTCTCCAGAAATTAGATCTTGAGATAGGATTAGATAAAACTGTTTTCAAGAACTTCCAGGGGGTGAAAAAGCTTTGGTTATTTTTAAACTAAAACTTAACAACTCAATAAACTTTTTTTGGTAAACTTAAAATAAAATCCCCACCACCACTTTTAAGAATGTCTCCAACTTTTAACAAGCCCATTAACTTTAGAATTAATTTAAGTTTATTTGAAAGAGAAAACTATTTTATTGTCCACCCACAAAAATGACAATTCATCACATTTACTTTGATTAAAAAAGGACTAAACTTTATTGACAAACTGCTGCAGACATTTTGACATCGGTTTAAGCTACCTATTTAGGCAGACTTACACATGTAGCATTTAATTTTCCAAGAACAAAATGGGAGGATGGTACAAATCCAATTAGGACTTTAACTTATATACAAAGTGGATTTTGATTCCTTTTTCATTCAGCTGCAGTGTCCCTTTTTATATCATGCTAGTGTTGAGACATACTCGACTATCTTGGGAACAGTTCAATATTGACAACCGTCAACTAAAGAAAATCATCAGCTTTTGGCCCCAATGTCCAAGTGAGCTTTTCATGGAGTGCAGAATCTCAGATGGACAAAATACTTTGTCTTTTTAAATACTGAAATTTTAATTATTAGTACTATTATTGAAAGATAGTTTGTGGCTAAAAAGCTCTGCATTGAATTCAATTTAGGTAGCCAGCCCGTCTCCCCCAATCAACCTCTTCAAAACCTATTCTCCACTAAGTATCTCTCAACACTGTATGTCTGGGGCTAGATTTCAAAACCCACATAATGAAAAAGTCATTTTTACAAACCTAATCTTGTTGTTGTTTTTAAGTCAATTAATGTTAAAAATTGCATCAACTATTTAATTCATGAGGATCTTTCGTATTAAAATTTAACCTTAAGATTCAACCGCCATGTGCTTTTAAAGGAAACGTTTTTAGAGACGTCTGAGCTCACTTTTACATGGTGGCGCCTACTGCCGTTACGTTTGTGATTTTAAATCTTGAACAGCCCTGAATTTTGAAATGTAGCCTAGTTTGGGATTCTGCAACTACAACTATACGGGATGCCTCAAATCAAAACTAAGATAAAGTTAACAAGCCTTAACTTCAGAACCTTTAAGCAAGCAATGTCACTTTTGAAACTAACAGGTTTGTGGCCTTTTTTTTTTTACTCAACTTCTTTTTATTATAAAAGGTACATTTCTGTTTATATTTAAACAACAAAGAAAAAAAGCATCTACACACTTAAAAAATTAATTCGATATTCCTAAATCTATTTTAACTCATTTTAAAATACTACATACAGAAGCCAGAATGCAGAGTTAAGAATGGAGTAAGGTGGGGAGAAGAAGGGGACCACGAAGAAAAACACTTAGACAATTACTTGTCTGTTGTGGGTAAAGCAACAGGAATCCTGGGAGATACAAGAAATCAGTAACAACTTTGCTCATAACTGATATTTTTCCCCTCATGTTTGTTTTTAATAACGTCCATATGGGTGCTCTCTGTATGCTCCCTTCACCGGCCTAGCTGGAGGGGCCTTCAGTGATGGCCTGGTCCCATTCCAGTCGTCTTGGCCTATAGGGAAAGCAAGAACAGTTTATAAATCATATGCTAATGGCATTTGGGGATGAGCAGGGGTAAGTCATCTGCTAAAGAAACACTGCTTTGGGCCTTGGCTGGTGTGGCTCAGTGGATTGAATATGGGACTGAGAACCAAAAGGTCGCTGGTTTGATTTCCTGTCTGGGCACATGCCTGGGTTGCTGGCTGGGTCCATAATAAGGGGTGTGCGAGGGGCAACCAACTGATGTTTCTCTCACTCTCTTTCTCCTCACCCTTCCCCCACTCTGAAAATAAATAAAATCTTAAAAAAAAAGTAAGTAAAAAAACCTTAAAAAAAAAAAAAAGGAAAAAGAAACACTGCTTTGCTTCCAATGTCTTGCCACTTCCCCAGTGGTCCATGCTTTCCCCTCGACTTTGCCCTCCTAAACAGCTTAAGCAATTTCCCAACTGGAGGGCAGTTCTGAGTCAACAGACAGAAACAGCTCAGAAAGGGCTTGGCGTAATCTTCGGCAAAGAGGATCTCCACAGGCAACATAATCTATACTGCAGCCCCCAAACCTTGATAAACCCAACACTTGCTGAGACAGTGAGGAAATCAATCTCAGTGGGTCTGCAATGCCCTTCCCTGTTCCAAAACAATCAGACAGCCTCAGGTAAGGTGAACTAGTGGAAGTCTTTAAGACTGGAAGCAGCTAGCTCCCTTTCCATGTAATAGCAAATCAGGTTTCCCTATAGAGAAGTGTCCTCTGGCCCTCTGGGAAAAGCAAGCAAGGACCATTTCTAATGAGGCTCTCCAAAAGCAGAGCTGAGGTCCACTGCTCTGGCAGAGGGAAGTACAATCAAATGTGTTTAGAGCACTGATCAGGAGATTTCATTATTCCCTTTTTTATGCCAATAGTCCAGAGAAGCCAGACAACATGGTAACATCCTCCTCAGTTTTCCTTCTTGATGGGGAAAAGGCTGAGGGAGAGAATCACTTACTTCTAGAGCTGACCTCCCATAACAATGAGTTGTGTTTATAAGCATATTCTTCCCACTCACTGCTACACTTGACCCATGCCAGTTCATTCCTGAAGTATTTCTCCAGCTGTCTGCATTCACAAACATCTGCCTCCATCACTAGAGGTTTAAAATCGCTCATATAGATCTAGGGTCATACAGAATCCTATCTAAATCTATTTCTATGCATTGGGTGACAGACATGTCCATCACTTTCCAAGTTGCTTCTGGGTACCAACAAGGTAGTCTATTTTTCTAATTCTTTTTATAAAGGCAGAAATCAGAACAGATTAACCATGGCAACATCATACCAGGAGCACAAGGAGCAGTCTGCCTCTTTCAGTCCAGTCTTTTATCCAGTGAAACACAAATGCAATTTAGTCAACACATACAGAGGCCCCACTGTGCTTCCTCACTGATGGAGGGAAATACTCCAGAGCAACCATACCACCCTTCTGAATAGTGGCATAGGAGCAGAACAGTGCAGTGTTACTGATGACTACTGACCAGTACCATTTAGCTAGAACTAGTAAAAATGCTTTTCCTGGGCAAGCAGCTGATTGGCTACTACATACTATGCTGAGGAGTTAAGCTCAGTTTGTCCGTCTATGGGAGGCATTAACAGTTTCCCCCTTTTCAGCTAGGGGTAGGAGAAGACTGTCAACTAGTATATTAAGAAGAACTGTTGCCTTGGCTAGTGTGGCTCAGGGGGTTGAGTGCTGGCCTGAAAACCAAAGGGTCGCTGGTTTGATTCCCAGTCAGGGCACATGCCTGGGTTGCAGGTCAGGTCCCCAGTAGGGGGCATTCGAGAGGCAACCACACACTGACGTTTCTCTTCCTCTCTTTCTTCCTCCCCCCTCCCCTGCAAAAATAAATAAAACTTTAAAGAAAAGGAGGAGGAGGAACTGTCAACTGCTGAATCCCTTGGCAAAGATTCTGAAATTCCTTCAGGTATGTTTAAAATACATCATCACATGTAAAAGGCTGCGCTCACTCGCTCTCTCTCTCTCTGCATCCACTGCTACGTGGCACTCCCTCTGAGACCAATTTAACACGAGGCCATTAATTGGCTCTTGAGCAATGTGTTTTTAACTAAACCTCAGGGAAGGTAGTTTGGTCATACAGCCATTCCAGCCCCTATAGCTCTCCTGGGATCAAGGACTGAGTTGAGATATCTTTTTTTTTTTTTTTTTTTTTTTAGTATTTTATTTATTTACTTTTAGAGAGAGGAAGGGAGGGAGAAAGAGGGAGAGAAACATCAATGTGTACTTACCTATTGTGCATTTACTACTGGGGACCTGGCCTGCAACCCAGGCATGTGCCCTAGACTGGGAATCGAACCTGCGACCCTTTGGTTCACAGGCCGGTACTCAATCCACTGAGCCACACCAGACAGGGCCTGAGTTGAGATATCTTTAAGATAGTGAGGATCTTAGGCCAGTACTACCCTGAATTGACTCCAGCCTGTACAACCTCTAACCTAAGTCTAATAGACGCTATTCTTGCCTGAAACTGCTGCTCTGGCTAGGTACGTACAATTTAAGTCCCTTTCAGCTATCATTTCCTCTACACTGGGATTCTTTTTGATAAGATCCAAAATTGTTTTTAAAAGTGAGGTGGAGCCCTGGCTGGTGTCGTATCAGCCAGTGGATTGAACACTGGCCTGTGAACTGAAGGGTTATGGGTTGATTTCCAGCCAGGGCACAAGCCCGGGTTGTGGGCCAGGTCCCAGTTGGAGGCTTGAGGGAGGCAACCAACTCACACACCTGTTTCTCTCCCTCTCCTTTTCCCTCCCTTCCCCTCTCTCTGAAAATAATAGAATCTTAAAAATCATTTTAAAAAATGAGGTAGAGCAAAAAATTAGAGTTGGATATAAATTTTTACTATCCACCAATGTGGCCTACGTATCAGCAACAAAGGCCCAACCCAGTAACATAACCTAGGTCTAGCCATCTCCTGGCTTAAAGTTGGAAAAAAAATCAACATCAGCTTAAATGTCTGCTGTTCCATCCAGGCCAAGGTGAACCTGAGCCCTAGTTCAGGACATAAGCTTAGCCTTCCAAAAGTAACAATACCCCTATCTCTACTGCACACCACAATATTTAAGAGTGGGATTCCTATTATTACATCTACTAACATCTTTGCCTTTAAAGGGTTATCCTTAGGTATGTGACTCTCTGATCCCCAATAACCCAGCATTCTCTTAGGCACTTACTTGCACATTCTGCCCCACCACAGAAATAAAGACATACCATATGCTTCATAAGAATCTTGAACCTCCCCATGTCCATAGTCATAATATTCTGAGTCCCTAAAAGCCAAAGACAGAGTGTTAGCCATACAGCAACTGTGTTTCAATTTCACCTTTCTCCCAAATACTTCCATATTCCAGTCATTTTACTATGTGTATAATACAGGAGTATGTTCGTTCCCACTTTCAAACCACATGTATAACAATGTACTTATTTTAAAAAAGGCTAAAAACTATAGCAAAGAAAAATGGATATCACACAATTTAAAGTGGAAAAGCACAACCACAAATGGACCATAATGTACATACACATGTGTATAGAGTGCTCACTGGAAGAGAATAAACAAACATGAAAAAGACTTGTTCTGTCCCCCCTGTAGAATTATGAGACGTCTTTTTCAGTCTACTGTAGATAAGAGACATATAAATAAAAAATGTTTTTAAGGAAAAGTGCAGAAAAGAAGCTAAGTTATTATGGTGGTATTATAGTTTCCTCTTCAACTTTTACACAACTTCAATATGACTGTGATATTTTTAAATAATAAGTCAAATTAATTTAAAGGCATTTTTCCTTTGTTTCTATGTAGTCACAGCTCAGGAGTTTTTCATCTGCTATTCTAAGATTCTACAATATAATTAAAAATTCACAATTATCCAAATTTGTACATTCAAGTATATGCCTTACAGATGTCCAAAGCTAGAAGATATACCTCCCAAAAGTAAGCCATATTGCTCCATAGATTTGTGTTGCCTGAATCTCTCAATCCCTCCCTCAATCCCTCCCTCAATCCCTCCCTCCCTCCCTCCCTCCCTCCCATCCCTAGGACAAGAAACAGAACCTCTATTGCCTGACTCACCCTTGGCTCTGGCTGTAATAGCCTTCGTAGCCTTCATAACTCTGTTCTGCATATGTATCATCGTATCCCTAGAACAAATAAAGTGAAATAAAAAGTCAGAATCATAGAGAGTAGGGAAGATAAGCATATCCCATGGGAGGATGGCAGGTTTCTACATAACAGAACATGAAATTTCCCCCCAAAATGTTAACACCCATTGTGGAAAAGTCAAGAAAGGGTTATTTTTAAAAAACGAAACGAAACCAAACCAAACAAAAACCCCCCACAACACAAAAACAAAAACACCCTACAAGTGTGGGCAGGAAATAAGGCACAAAGTTGAACTTTAGTAGCAGGAGTAGTGGGAGACCTCTTAGTTAAAACACTGTACATCAAGGCACAGCTTATTTCCTCTTTAATCTACATACATATAGGAGTAAACCATGCTTAAAATGGAGAAATCTTCCCATAGGTAAACATTCACTGCAAGAGAAAAGAGCAGAATCTAAATCTTACAGGCAGTCTCTGCCACCCACATCAAGGGCCAAGGCCCTGTCACTCAACTTCCTTTGGCAACCTTCTAGGTAGGGGGAAACAGCACACTGTTCAAACTTCTTACATAGTCTTCATATGTTTCTGGCGCAGGGGGTGGAGGCAAAGGTATTCTCTGGATGCCTGCTGTCCGTGCTCTTGGTGCTGGAGCACCCCTCACAGTAGGTGGGGGTGGCACTCCCCGAGTCACAGTAGCACCTCTGGTGATGGCTCCTCTCACTGGTGTACCACGCACCAAAGCTCCTCGAGGTGGTACAACACCACGGCCCCTGCAAAAAGAAAGTTTTCCCTCCTTCTTATTGAATTTATTGGGGTGACACTGGTTAACAAAATTATACAGGTTTCAGGTGCATAATTCTACAACATACCATCTAAAAAAGTTTATTTTAAATACAGCTTTTTATTAAAAAGGCTACATTCATGGTCAGATTTGTTTACAAACTCTGGAGTCAGCTAGATTTCATGATGTCTTAAAAGGACGATTATTAAACCATAGAGGATAGATAAAAGACCCATAATGGAAGATTCCCCAGGGCCCACAGTGGACTCCCTTAAAGAATCTTAACACTCTGTAAAGAAACAGTGACAAAAGGTAAAATTTTGAAGTTGGATATCATTTAAAAAAATGCTGGAACTGTTCAAAATTAAAAGACCCGAAGTTTCAGCAGCACTTCTGCACTTGACTACAGCCAAAATGCCCCAAAACTAGAATTCTATTCGGTGTAGGATATAAATTCTGATACTATAAGCTGGAGATGAGAGCACCACTAAGAGAGAGATGGTACTAGTGGTCAAATTTACATCCTTTCTGGCAGTCTACATTATTTTTACCTGGGAACAGGTGGAGGAGGAGGGGCAGCTCCCCGGCCTCTCACTGGCACCCCCCGTCCTCGAGAGGGCTCCGGTACTCCATTCAAGTAGGAGAGCTCTAGAAATTGCTCCTGGCAGATATCATCCATCATGTCCTGCAAATGAAAGATAATGAGAAGGAGTGTTGCACCATCTCTACCTTTTGCTGGGAAGTCATCTAGCCCACATGAGCCTTGAATACTAAAAGAACAGATTTGAAAGCCCAGATGAAGTCTCAGATGTCATTCATTCTCTCAAGTCAAATGGTGCCCTACCTGTCACATCTTTGAGGCAAGTACCTCATCTTCATTAAAATGTCATAGCTCTTCATGATGTTGTCCCTGCCTAGCTCTCCAGATCATCACTTCCATCCTCCCTCCAAGTATAACCTCCTTTCGAGCCATGCCGAACAAGTTGTAGTTCAGAACCTGGCATAGTCTTACACATCTATTCTTGCAAATAGTTTCCTCTTCCTAGAATAATAAAAGCCACTACCATCAATTAAACTGTATGCACTGGGCATTATATAAGAAGCTTTATATAGATTTTTCAGTTTAATCTTCAAAATAACCCTGAAATAAGTAGGCAGATCTTTTTTTAACAGTTGGGAAAACAGATTCAGGGAGTTTAAGAACCAGCCTAAGGACATAGTGCTAGTAAGTGGCAGACTCTAGATGTGAATTCAGAATCCAGGCTTTGAATCATTAGACTATAATGCTTTTTCGTTGTTGTTGTTGTTCTATCCGAAGGACTCTAACCCACTCTTATAAGACTTAATCTAAAATACTACCTCTTTTGAAAAACTTTCACTTGATGCCATCCCCAGTCCCACAGCATCATGTTAATTTTCTCTACCCAAGCACTTAACCACACCATTTTAGAATTGTCTTTCTCACTAGACTATGAGCTGCCAGGAGCCATTTTTGTAACTGTGGACCCAAGGCACCTACCAGATATTTAACATGTGTTTGAGATGAACAAAGCTCAGAAAAGTGAAATAATAATTTGTCCAAGCCCTGGCTGGTGTGGCTCAGTGGACTGAGCGCAGGCCTGTGAACTAAAGGGTTGCTGGTTCGATTCCCAGTCAGGGCACATGCCTGGGTTGCAGGCCACGTCCCCAGTAGGGGGTGTGTGAGAGGCAACCACACATTGATGTTTCCCTCTCTTCCCTCTAAAAATCAATCGGTCAATCAATCAATATTAAAAAAAAATTTGTCCAACACGATACAGATAAAGCTCCCAGTCCAATGCCCTTCCTAGTGTACCAGGAAGTTTCTCTGATTACAGTTAATGGTTCTAAGGGGAAATGAACAACTCTAGTCATGGATGCAAAAATAGGCTTATTCTTTTCTTCACAAGAGGGAAGAATTGAGTCAAGTGTCATCTGCAAATCTTTTCACATTATTTCCTGATGAGAGCCATTCAGTTTTTTTTTAATTTATTGATTTTTTAGAGAGAGAGGAAGTGGGGGAGAGAAAAACATCCATCTGTTGTTCCACTTAGTTATACATTTGTTGGCTGATTCTTCTATATGCTCTGACTGGGAAATTGAATCCACAACCCTTGGCATATCGGGATGACGCTCTAAGCAACTGAACCACCTAGCTAGGGCCAGAAGCCATTCAGTCTTAATACTTTTTAAGTATTAAGTTTTTATACAAAACTTAATATTTAAAATACATTTTTATACATTCTAGCTAGATACAGCTTCAAGAATAGAAAATTCTTGTCTCCATAGATGTCCCTTCTTAGCTCTTCACCTTTTCCTCCTACCTTACACATTACTGCTGCTTGAAACTCATACTGGAGAGTCAAGTGACCAACGACAGCCAATTTGCTTAGAGTCTCCCAACCGCTACATCAACACCGAGGAAACCCAAATCTCTCTGGCAGGCATCTTTTTTGAAAGTCCATTTATATAGAAGCCTTATAAATCAATTCCTTTTGAGAAAAGAGCTGAGATTAATGATAAAGAAAAGATGGGCATTCCCCTGTCATCCTTCAGAAACTGGATGTTTCAATATAATGCCTCAAAAAGAATTTCTTTAAGGGAAAATTTACCAGCTCTGGGTTTTTCTCCAGCATATTTAAAATTGGCTGTTTCATGTTCAACATTGTAATGAAAACATGATACTTGGAAGCAAAGCAGCTGCTGAGACATTTGCGACAGGACTGGAATCCCTAGGGCTCAGCATTATAGGTATATATTGCTTATAAATTTTTGCTCTACCAATTCTTACAATCTCTGATACCACATTTAGTTCCAACTCCCTCATTTTACATATTCAAGAAAACCAAGAATTGTAGCTCATTTCCTCTTAGTTTCAGTGATGAAAATACGATGCTTACTCAGTTCTAGTTGAATATTATTCCTAATACTTTCTAAGGTTCCAGATTCAACCTTGGTTATTAAATATTCAATAGTAGCATGTTAATTCTAACAACTACCAACCCTTGCTAAAAGGCAAAAAATTATTCAAAGAATAGACCTTCTGACCAGGCGGTAATAAGGAAGATAGGCAACCTTGCCTATTCTAACTCTTCCTGGGCCTCAGTTACATTCTCAAAGGATCTATACACCAGCCCTGGCTACACAGCTCAGTTGGAGCATCATCCCGATAACCCAAGGTTGTGGGTTTGATCCCCAGTCAGGGCACGTACAAGAAGCAACCAACGAATGCATAACTAAGTGGAACGACAGATCGATGTTTCTTTCCCTTCCTCTCTAAAATCAGTAAATAAAAAAAACCCCAAAAAACACAACTGCACATCAATGTATTTAATGCCATTAACAGTCAAGCCTATAATAATCATGTCTCTTTCAAATCAAACTCTGCTTGAACAAACTCCTTTAGGCAAAAAAAGCCCTGAACGCACCCAGGTCAAATTTAATCCATTAAGACTGGATACTAGAAACTTCTGGTTGTTACTCTCTAGACTCTCTAGAACACAAATCCTTGGGCACAAGGGGTTTATGACCATCTTAGTCACTTTCCTATCAGAACCTCCTGGTTCCACACTAGTACCAACATACTTAGCTCAGCGAAGATCCTGTTAAATCTTTGTTAACCAGGTATTAGAATGCCAGACACATTGTGGGTTTAAGATACTGATATATAACTAAAACCATATTAGACAAAGATGGGTAGAGTGGCCTTGGGGCAGGGTGCTTTGAAAACTTGGAACAAGTGACAGACCATCTCATGAAAACAAACAGTAAGTGCATGATTTGGTATGCAATTTCAGGTTATGAAGCGACCACTGGTTAAGAACCCCTGCCTTAGCAACAGCACAAGATCCAGTTCCCTCTTGCTCAAAAGATACAGAGTATGAATTTCCTTACTGGTACTAGAAACTTCTTGACTTCTTCCATAGCATGGGCCATAAGAGCATAGGCCTCACATGGGGGTCCAAAGACTTCAATGAAGACATGCAGATCCATATTCAAATGGGCATATTTGGGGTCTCCACCTTTGCGCAGCTCTTCCTCCTATAGAAAAATAAAAACAAAACATCATATCACACCAGTTAGGGAGTTAATGACACTTTTACCTCAAGGCCAAAGGGACAGCAAGAAATAACTGTAACATTTAAGGAACACAGTAAAAGCATAAGAAGAAAGTAAAACAAGCTCTGGAAAATAGTAATTTACATAACCTGCTATATCTGCAACTGGTCTGCTGCTGCTAAAAGTTACCTACTGTGTTGAATTCCTGCTGTAGTCACTGGGGCTCTTATTAGAGCTCCATAACTCCATCACCATTCAGATAATAGCTGTTTGTCAATTATTTAAAATTTTTTCTTTACTAATTTTTAGAGAGAGGGAAAGGGAGACAGAAAGCAAGAGAGAGAAACATTGATGCAAGAGAGAAACATCAATTGGTTGCCTCTCATATGCACCCCTGACCAGGGACCAAACCCACAGCCTAGGCATGTGGCTTGCCCAGGAACAAACCGGCAGCAACCTTTCGCTTTGTGGGATGACACCCAACTAACTGAGCAACATGGGTCAGGCTGGTTGCCAATCATTAATTCACTGCCAAGCATTTACTTTTATTTAGTTTTATTTTTTCCTTGTTTTCTGCCCTTGAATCCTCTCCTAGAACTACAATTGCATATATGCTAGATTGCATGATAATGTTGCACAGGCAACTAAGACTCTGTTCATTTTCTTTGTCTTTTTTATCTTCATACTTTGGCTTGAAAAGTCCTAACTTTAGGTTCTCTGATTTCCACTCCCTCCTACTTTTTTTCTTTCAGTCTTACATTATCTTATGCTCATCAAGTGAAATCTGCATTTAATCTATTACATTTTCATTTTCTATAATTCCATCTCTCTAATCGCTTTTCCTCTACATCCTTGAACAAATTTATTATAATAACTATTTTAGAATCTTTTCTGTGAACCCCCAAATTTCTATCATTTCCAGGTCTTTTTCTATCAACTGATTTTCTTCCTTTGTCATGTCTCACATTTGATAATTTTCATGTTTAGTAATTTTTTTTGACAAAGAGAAATAAAAGTGAAAATAAAAAGCACAGTAAAGTAAATTTGAATTAATTTTATTCCCATCCCCTCACCCTTTCCCTTTGGCAACCATCAGCTTCTTCCCTATGTGAGTGTTTCTGTTTTGCCTATTCATTCACTTTGTGTTTTTAGAGTCCACATATAAATGAGATCATATAGTAGTTGTCTCTTTCTGACTTATTTCACTTAGGATAATATATGCTCTAAGTCCATCCATGTGGTTGAAAATGGCAAATTTCATTCTTTTTTATTGCTGAATAATATCTCAGTGTGTGCACGTGCATCCCCCCATCCCACACCTCTTTTACCCATTTATCTATTAAGGGACATCTAGGTCACTTCCTTACCTTGGCTATAACTAGCAATGCTGCAATAAACATAGGGGTGCATGTATCTTTTCAAATTAGTGTTTTTGTTTTCTTCAGATAAATACCCAGAAATTATTGTATCATATGGCAGCTCTATTTTTAATTTTTTGAGGAATCTCCACACTGTTCACCGATCTTTGAGTCATTCATTCATTGCCAAGCATTTGCTTTTAAGTCCCAGGCAGAGCTATTAATTACCAGCCCTTCTTATTTGCTTACATGGCCTGGGAAATTCTAGAGGAAAGAAATCAGGATAGAGAGAAGAAAACCTCACGTAAATCTCATTAGCTAGAATAATATACTTTAGCCCTAACTGTATTCTTCTAGTGAGAACTGGGAGTGGACAAAGAGGGTAAGAGAAAACAATGTTCATCAATTAGGCTGCATAAAAGAAGGCCTGAAAGAGAAAGTTTCAAGGCTGTAGCAGGTCTGTCTCATCTAAAACCTGACTCTAGAAGGCTAAGACTATTCTGTTTTGGTGGGAAGTTTCTTAATACTTACAAAGAGTACAACACATATGAGGCTATGGCATGAAAATAAATAAGCATCAGGTTCTGCTGTCAGGATTACTCATGCCTTCTTTCAGCAGGCCTCACATTCTAGCTGGCTGTAAAACTAGACAACTAATCCGCAGACTTACCTGCACTTACAACATTATTGCTCTCACTTACCCATGTTACTAGAAAGGGAACATGCTATTCACATTTTAGTGTTTTCAGTCTGGGTAAGTTTTAGTACACCTCCCCTTCAGATAAGCTTCCTAATGCCATAGTTGCCACTGCTTTTTCCATTACTAATGCAGCCATAAGTCAGAAAGAAAACAATCACCAGGGTGCACACAAGCTCTTTCAGGGTTACCAAGCAAGTAAACCAACTTGGTCTATAATCTCTTACATCCACTACATATTTAAAGGAGTCGCATTCTGTACACATACAAGTGCTAGCTACATAAAGCATCCGTACTGGATCCTGAGCTACAAGAAGGCATTAGGGTGTCTTCTTGCTTTTCTCTGTGAGCTTACCTTGGCTTTGTCTCTCATTGAGCCCTTTCCCAACACAGAGATCTTTGCACCAGTCTCTTCTTGCAGTCTTTTGATAGTATTCCCTTGTGGTCCAAGGATCTTCCCCACAAAATTGAACTGACAGAAAATAAAAAGATTTCTAAATATACAAACTCCTATAAAACATTTCCACATCTATTGTCTCATTTGATCTTCAACCCTGTAAAATAGGTAGAGTTCCATTCCCATTTTATTGGAGAATATACTGAGGTTGCACTGATAAAGTGACTAACCTAAGGTTATAAAGTGGCAGTTCCTAGGCTTAATTTTGGAATTCCCAATGTAGTCTGATGCTCTTTCCGTATCACACTACAACTCCTAGTACTTTAACATATACGTAGACATTTTTAAGGAAGTCACCTCAGAAGAGACATATGGCATCCTTTTTTAGTATTTTTTTTTTTTTTGTAAACTAAATATAATGAATTGCTTTCCTGGAAAAAAGGAAAAAGGAGAAAAGGAGAAAGCATTTATTCAAAAGTAAAACTTTGAGCCCTGGCTGGTGTGGCTCAGTGGGGTGAACGCTGGCCTGCAAACTGAAAGGTCTCGGGTTTGATTAACTGTCAGGGCACAGGCCTGGGTTGCTGGCCAGGTCCCTGGTTAGGGGCGTGCGTCCATATTTCTCTCGCACATTGATTTTTCTCTCCTTCTCTTCCTCCCCCTTCCCCCTCTAAAAATAAATAAATAAAATAAATTTAATTAGTTTTAAAATTATTTTATTGTTGTTCAATTACAGTTGTCTGCATTTTCCCCCCACCCCAGCCAAACTCACCTCCCTCCCTTGCTTTCACCCCCCCGCCCCGGTTTTGTCCATGAGTCCTTTACAGTAGTTCCTGAAAACCCTTCGCCCTCGTTGTCCCTTCTCCTCTCCCCTCTGGCTATTGTTAGACTGTTCTTAATTTCAATGTCTCTGGTTATATTTTGTTTGTTTTTCTTTTACTGATTATGTCCAGTTAAAGGTGAGATCATATGGTATTTGCCCCTCACCACCTGGTATTTAAAAATAAAATATTAAAAATAAAATAAAGTAAAATATTTTTTTTTTAAATTTATTATTTATTTATCTTTTTAGAGGGGAAGGGTAGGAGAGAAGGAGAGGGAGAGAAACATCAATGTGCGGTTGCCTCTCGTGTGTCCCCTGCCGGGAACTGGCCTGCAACCCAGGCATGTGCCCTGACTGGGAATCGAACCGCGATCCTCTGGTTCGCAGGCCCGCGCTCAATCCACTGAGCTACACCAGCCAGGGCTTTTTTTTTTTTTTTTTTTTTTTTTTTTTAAAGATTTTTATTTATTTATCTTTAGAAGGGAAGGGTAGGAGAGGGGGAGAGGGAGAGAGAAATATCAATGTAGGGTTGTCTCTCGTGTGTCCCCTGCTGGGAACTGGCCTGCAACCCAGGCATGTGCCCTGACTGGGAATCGAACCGCGATACTCTGGTTCGCAGGCCCGCGCTCAATCCACTGAGCTACACCAGCCAGGGCAAAGTAAAATATTTTTTAAAAGACAACTTAAAATAAAACTTTAAGAAATAAAATTAACTCCATCTCATCAAGGATTTATGTTGTAATTTCCTTTATCTAGATTTCATGTTAATCTTTTGACAGAACAGCTTTTTTTCGTACTTTTTAATATATTTTATTATGTTATTTCAGTTGTCCCATTTCCCCCTTCACTCCCCTCCACCATGCACACCCCTCCCACCCACATTCCCCCCTTTAGTTTATGTCCACGTGTCATAAGTCCTTTAACGTCCACATTTCCCACACTATTCTTGCCCTCCCCGTCTATTTTCTCTCTACCGTCTATGCTACTTTTCTCCCCCTCTTTTCTCCTCCCACTCCCCTGTTGCTAACCCTCCATATGATCTCCATTTCTGTGGTTCTGTTCCTGTTCTAGCTGTTTGCTTAGTTTGCTTTTGTTTTAGGTGTGGTTTAATATCTGTGAGTTTGCTGTCTTTTCACTGTTTATATTTTTTATCTTCTTTTTCTTGGATAAATCCCTTTAACATTTCATATAATAAGGGCTTGGTGATGATGAACTCCTTGAACTTGACCTTATCTGAGAAGCACTTTATCTGCCCTTCCATTCTAAATGACAGCTTCGCTGGATAGAGCAATCTTGGATGTAGGTCCTTGACTTTCATGACTTGGAATACTTCTTTCCAGCCCCTTCTTGCCTGTAAGGTCTCTTCTGAGAAATCAGCTGACAGTCTGATGGGATCTCCTTTGTGACTGTCACCTTATCTCTTGTTGCTTCTAGAATTCTCTGCTTCATTTTAATCTTGGCTAATGTAATGATGATGTGCCTTGGTGTGTTCCTCCTTGGGTTCAACTTTCTTTGGGACTCTCTGAGCTTCCTGGACTTCCTGGAAGTCTATTTCCTTTGCGAGATTGGGGAAGTTCTCCTTTATTATTTGTTCAAATAATTTTTCCACTTGTTGCTCTTCCCCTTCCCCTTCTGGTGCCCCTATAATTCGGATGTTGGGACGTTTAAAGATGTCCTGGAGGTTCCTAAGCCTCTCCTCATTTTTTTGAATTCTTGTTTCTTCCTTCTTTTCTGTTTGGTTGTTTATTTCTTCTTTCTGGTCCACAGAGTTGATTTGAGTCCCAGTTTTCTTCCTATCACTATTGGTTCCCTGTGCATTTTCCTTCATTTAACATAGCCTTCATTTTTTCATCTAATTTGTGAGCAAAATCAACCAATTCTGTGAGCATTCTGATCACCAGTGCTTTGAACTGTGCATCTGATAGGTTGGCTATCTCTTTGTCGCTTAAAAGTATTGGTCTGGTGGTTTGATTTGTTCTTTCGTTTTAGCCATTTTTTTCTTTTTTGGTCTGGTCACACCTATTATGTATGAGGGGTGGAGCCTTAGGTGTTCATCAGGGTGGGGCAATCCAGTGGCAGAGTTGTGACACTGTATGTGGGGGTGGGGTCAGAGAGGAATAATGGCACTAGCTCCGCTCTCTTGGATTTCAGTCCCCTCTGTGAGGCTAGGAGTCTCTCCTGGCACCTCAACCCCCACAAGTGTTTTCAATCAGTGCTTTTAGGCTTTATTTCCTGGCACTGGGGCCCTGGGTTGCGCAGTCTGTCTTGCTGCATGTTTCGCCTGGTTTATCTGCGCGCAAATGTGTGACCGCGGTCAGCCGCCCCGTGCACCTCGCTGGGTCTGCTTGTTGCCTCTCCGCACCCGGTAACTGACACCTGTGCATCGCGGACCACTAGCCACTGCTTTTTCCTGCCTCGATCCCTCTCCTTCAGCTGCCAACTCCGCCTCTCTTACCAGTCTGGGTGAATCATTGTTGGACTTCCATGCAATTCAATTTTCTATCTGTTCTGATTGGTTTTTTTTTTTTGGTTCTAAATTCTTGTTGTCCTTAATTTTGGTTGTGAGAGGAGGCACAGTGTGTCCACCTATGCCTCCATCTTGCCCGAAAGTCCAGAATAGCTCTTTAGGGTTCAGTTTTTTTACTTTGACCTTAGAGCTGGAACAAACATTTGAGGATAAAACTCTTTTTGATAAATAAAAAGATGATTACATTTCTTTCGTGGGTATAGCTGTGCAATTAGTTATGGACTTCTTTGTTTCAACTGTCAGAACAAGTACATAAATATGGAAGAGAAGCTTCACAGGCTTACATTTCTGATGCATCTTGAGCTCTTAAGTCATTATCACAGCCCGTAACTCAAACATGCAAAGACAGAGAAGTGATGGACTTTTTGCCTTACCTTGGGATACTGCTTGACAGGTATCAGTACCCGCTCCTTCAGCTTCATGTTCTTATGAGAAAATAAGTCCAAGTAATTTTCCTCATCATCCTTTTTTGAAAGCCCCTTCTGAATCTTTTCAATTTCTGAATAAATGAAACAGAATTTAATTAAGTTTTGTTCTGGTGAATAAAGGCAAATTTCCAAGTCTGCATAAAGCAAAAACATGAAGTACTATGTAATGACACCAAGTGGTTCAGATGAATGTGCTAATTTCAGATAGTGACTAAAAGCACCAATGCTAAATGAAGTTGACTAGGAAAGCCAAAGCCTGCTTCTAGTAAAAGCAGCTTGCTCTTTCACCCCACCCCCACGTGAATGTCTCTCTACATCAGAAACATTCAAATGTTTCTTAGAATAAACAAATTTAACAAAACTAATAGGGAGAGATGGGGGAAGGGGATAAATGAACTAACAAAAATAAAAGTAATCTGCATTAAGAAAATTGTAGTACAAAGTCATATCTTAATGAAGAAGTCAATAATTTATTTTTTTTTTTAATTTTTATTTATTTTTTAGAGAGAGGGCAAGGGAGGGAGAAAGAGAGGGAGAGAAACATTGATTCGGTGTCTCTCACATGCCCCCAACCAGGAACCTGGACATCAACCCAGACACATGCCCTGACTGGGAATTGAACCAGTAACCTTTTGATTTGCATTCAACCCACTGAGCCACACCACACAGGACAAAATAAATCAATATTTAAATATACAACAGAGCCCTTGCTGGATGGTTCAGTTGGTTGGAGCTCATCCTGTACACTGAAGGGTTGCAGGTGCGTACTGGAGGCAACAGATCAGTATTTCTCTCTCCCTTCCTCTCTAAAATCATTAAATATCCTCAGGTGATTAAAGTAATAATAATAACAACAACAACAATAAAAATATACAATGGAGAGTCCCATTAAAATTCCACTGTGGCAGTAGCACTTTTAAAAAAATTTTTAAATTATTGATTTGAGAGAGAGAGAGAGAGAGGTAGAGAAACATAGATTTGTTGCTTCACTTATGCATTCATTGGTTGATGCTTGTATGTGCTCTGACTAGGGACAGAACTCACAAACTTGGTGTGTCGGGATGTTGCTCTAACCAACTGAGCTACCCAGCCAGGGCAACAGTAGTACTTTGGATAGTAGCAGTCCTTAAGAGTTTGAAAGACCTGGTCTTTGCTACTCGCTAAGTTGTGTGAGCTTGGAAAAGGTAATTAATTGCTCTGATTTTAGTTTCTTCGTTTATAATATAAAATGAAGGTGATATCTACTTCATGAGGTTGCTATAAAAAAACAGAAAATAACATACATACACACGCTAATTAAAGCCCATTCCTTGCGAAGTGTCTATAGTAGCTAGCCCAAATTCAATGTCCTAAAGGAAAAAATGCACCAAGGTACTTTAATTCACAGATTAAGATAGTTGCATCAGATAGAACACCTTAGCATCCAAAAATATTTATCATTAGGGAATTTCATCTATCCATCCACCTGTTGGAAGTGTTTGAGTGTAATCGATTATTAATCACTATGGGAGACTTACCAAGAGCCAGGCACCTATCCTAAGTGTAGGTGACACACCATAACAAGTCAGATATGGTCCCTATCTTCACTATGTTTATGTACTGAAGTCCCTAGTCAATGAAGTCAGCAATGAAGTATAGTTAACTGCTATGACAGGAATACTAACAGAGATGGGGGCAAAGTGTGTAGATAATGAACAGCAACTAAAAGGTTTTATGGTCCACTGAGAACAGTCAATAAATTGGTATTCCTAAAATCAGTGGAACATTCTAAGTAACACAGAGTGTTCTCATATAACATTCCCACGGTGTTTCTATCTTCTATAATTTTAAGGGAAGGGGGATCTCAAACTTCAGCATGTATTAGAATCACCTGGAGATCTTATACCCTGGATTGCTGGGTCCAAACCCCAGTCTGGTGTTTGTGTTAGGAATTTGCAGTTCTAACAAGTGACCAGGTAATGTTGATATTGCTGGTCTAGGGACCACACTTTGAAAACCACTGGTTTAGGATAAAAATATACTACTTCAAAGACATTCTGCAAATGTATAATTTTAAGTTGTAAAAAATGTTTAGACTAAGTCCAGCTATGCAGTACACAGATAAAGGAAAGTTACTTTGACTTTAACAGACTTCGTAAGAGTTCAAAATTTCAAACAGAAAGCTTCCGTTTATTAAAAAGCCTAATTTCAGATGTTGTAGTATATAGTGAACTAAGTGACCTACTTCTGCCTGAGAGTACATACTCCCTTGCTTTATGACAAAACTGTTAATCATATTCTAAGCATTCTTAACTAAACATTTACTCCTGTAAGAACTGTAAATGGTAGTGCTTTTCATATGCTTATGTTTCATTGCCTGGAATAGAGAACAAACCTGACTTTATAATGAACATACTAAATGCTTCACTGAACATCTATTTGTTTGCTGTTTTGCTAGTGGTATATCCTAACCTCCATCCTTTCCCACCTACTGCTAATATTAACTTTTTGTAGTTAGTAGTTTTGAGCCTCCCATCTCTGAATACATCTTTTCTTGAGTTTTCAGGCTGGAAAAGTGGGTACTCAGTTCTCAAAAGTTCTAATGCCACACTTTTGATATAAAAACATCACTGAGGAGCTTCTAAAAATGTGGAACAAGTTACATACTTCATTTTATCTCTGTCCCTCAGTGTTTCTTAATTGCTATCGTTCAGTTAGGGCCTTCAGCTGTATTTTATACCACTTTCCAGAAGCTTTACTTCATTACTGCAAGACGAGATTCAAAGTCTATTAATCAGTTGTACTCTATTGGAAGTGCGGAGTACAAAAACTGAACCTAGTGGCTTTGTTTATATGCACTGTAATACGGCCTGTGAATTTAGGGCTTTTCTACAACATGTGTCCTTCTGTATTTTGAAGTAGTCAGATCTTAATCAGAATCGCTCTGTCCGATTTATCTCACAATTTTTAAAAGAATAATAAAGTATTTTTAGAGAACAGAAAAGAACAATGATTTAAATAAAACTGAGAATTGAAAAGAAAAGAATTAGAAGAGGTCAGCCTGGAATGCAAAAGACAAAGGGGCAACCTGAGTCTTCAAGAAGGGTTATCGTCCATGTTTGGAAGGGGAAGGACTGAACACTCACTCAATGCTTACTTTGTACAAAATATAGTACAAATATTACCTCGCTTATCCTAAAAAAATAACTCAGTTAAGTAGCTGGCACAATCCCCATTTTCAAATTGATGAAACTGAAACTCAGAGAAATTGATAAATCATAAAAGCTAGTAAAGTACCAAAAATAAGGATCAACACCCAGGTTTTTTTAAACTCCAAAATTCATGCTTTTATTATTGCCTCTCAATGGCAAGTGTGTGTGTGTGGCTTTCTTTAAACAAGAAAAGCTTATTTTGTACACCTTGGGAAGTAACAGTTTACTCATGACAGTATCTCAAATACTGTCATGCAGCTAAAGGCAATAAAAGAACTCTGCAGGTGTCTCAGATGTTCAGTTTAGTTGTCTTATCTTTTTTTCTTTTTCAATTCTGTATTTCTCTCCTTAGCCTCATTTCTCTTGGAGAGCTAGGAGTAGGATGTAATGGGGGGGGGCGCATTTTCAAGGAGAAGCTTCCTAAAAATGGCTTACCCTCAGGCAAAAGTTCTTCGTAGACAACCTTTTTGAAACTAACTCCTTTAAACGATCTGGGCCTCTGGAGACCTTAAATGTCCCAAGAGTCAAAGAAAAGAAAAGCTAAGGTATAAACAACAGAGAGGTGATCCATCTGTTTCCTTGCCAGACACTTTCAATAATCATATCCAGCCCTGGCTGGTGTAGCTCAGTGGATTGAGCGCGGGCCTGCGAACTGAAGGATCGCGGTTCGATTCCCAGTCAGGGCACATGCCTGGGTTGCCAGGCCAGTTCCCGGCAGGGGACATACAAGAGGCAACCGCACATTGATGTTTCTCTCCCTCTCTCCTTCCCTTCCCCTCTAAAGATAAATAAATAAAATCTAAAAAAAAAAAAAAGGAAAAAAATTATTAAAAAAAAAAAAATAATCATATCCAACGCCTTCTGTGTGTCAGGAATTTTGTATTCATTTTGTCTTTTTAACTAGGATTATCCCCATTTAACAACTGGACAAACCTGGGCTCAGAAGTTATGCAACTTGTCCAAGACCACAAAACTAGTGACAGAGCAGGTACTTAAACCCATGTCACTCCTTATATCGGCCAGAGCAAATTCAAACTAATCTTGTGGCATTTCCTTTATTCTTTTACTATAACTTAATCTTTCCATTTTTGGTAGCTCCTGAGGATGAGAATTTTTTAAAAGTATGTTTCAAAAGAAAGAGCACAGTTTGAAGCTAGACAAAACTGGATTTGATTCCCATCTCTGCTACAAGCTTGGTATGTGACCTTCTTAGTCTTTCCTTCTTACTTTTAAAGAGGATTATGGCATATCGCCCATGGCCTCCCAGAGCTCTTATGGCACAATTTAGAGGTTAGTATTATTTTCTAAAAAAATATTTCAAGGTAATTGTCAATGTATGTGCAGTTGTAACATATGAGATCTGACATACACTTCACTCAGCTTTCTCTATAGCATTTTGCATATCTATAATACAGTATCATAATCAGAAAATTAACATTAATACTATCTATTGACTTTATTCAGTTTACATGCCATTTTTTTTTTACCAGTTTTATACGCACTGATTTGGGTGTGGCTTTAGTTCTATGCAATTTAATCAGATTCATGTAACCACCACCACCATCAAGGTATGTAGTACAGTTCCATCATAAGGATTCCCCAAGCTATACTTTCATAGCCACAGTCCCCTCCTTCCATTTCTTCCTCACCACTGGCAACCACTAATCTATTCTCCATCTTATCATCTTTTCAAGAATGTTAAATTAGTGGAATTACAGAGTATGTAACCTTTTGTTATTGTTTTTCACTCAGCATAATTCTCTTGAGATACACACAAATTCCTGCATTCATCAATAGTTCATTTTTTTTTATTGCTGGGTAGTATTCCATGGTATGGCTGTATCATGGTTTAACTATTCACGTATTGGAGACGTGGTTTGTTTTCAGTTTTTGCCCATTGTGAATAAAGCTGCTATGAACATTCATGTAAAAGTATTATGTGAACCTAAGTTTTAATTGCTCTGGAATAAATGCCCAAGAGTACAACTGCTGGGTGGTACACATGTTTAATTTAGTAAAAAACTGCTTTATCAGATATATACGAGGTCTGTCCAGAAAGTATCCAGCCCATGTACTATGACAAATAGAGACATTTATTAAAGGAGATACAAGAAACATTGTATATAGGACAATGATGCCTCAATCTCCTTCAAAGTATCTTGGGACCTTACTCAGTTCTCCCAATCACCATCAGCTGCCCTGCTGTATTTTCCTGAATCTTATCAATGGTCTGAAATCTCTTCCCCTTTAAAGGTAATTTTAGTTTTGGGAAAAGCCAGAAGTCTCAGGGCACCAAATCTGGACTGTAGGGGGTTTGAGTCACCTGGGTGATTTGAGGTTTTGCCAAAAAACTGCATGAGATGTGATACATGAGTGGGCTGCTGTTGTGATGAAGCTGCCAATCACCAGTTGCCCATAGCCGTGCCTTCTGAATCATCCAAATAGCTTCCGCGGAGGAATGTTCAAGCTTAACAGAAAATTTGATGCAGATTTGTTGCTCTACTCAGCCATTTTGAATGCAATGGTCACAGAGTACACATGCTCACTCAATGGTGTCTACCGCCCCACTGACTAGTACAGTGAAGTCATCAAGTGCGCATTCCAGTCCACTCTCCTTGGCTGCCAGGTTGCATCAATGTCGTGCAAACTGTTCCCATTTTATTAACAACGGTTGGACTTTTTTGGGACAGGTGTTGTATACTAACGACGTTTTGCTTAATCTTACTAATATATGTTCTACAAAAATAGTATTGTACTGTATGTAGCCTTATGGGATTTACTTTTTCACTTAATATGAGATCTCCAACATTTCTCCACGTTGTTACATGTACTTGTTCTTTTCATTTTCACTGCTATATAACTACCTCATTTTGAAAACCTCATTATCCAATCAACGGTGAAACAAGCTGTACCATTTTGTGAAGAAGGTGCACCATTTTACGAATGAAGCATTCACGTGCAAGTTTCTTTGGGCATATTCTTAGGAATGAAGTTGCTAAATTTTAAAGAATCTGAATGTTCAACTTTCAAATAAAATGCCAAACTATTATCCAAAATGGTTGTACCAATTCACACTTCCACCAGCAATGTTTCAGTTCCTTCTAATTCACATCCTCCCAAGCTCTTAGTCTTGTTTGACTTAATTTTTGTCAATGTAGCAGGTTTTCATCATTTTCCTGTCTCCAAAATTTTTCTCATTTATCATGATGTACTCTTTAAAAGTTACTTTATATTCACCATGTCAAGTTGAAAACATAAATTCAGTTAGAATTAGTTTGGAAAATGCAAAAAATCAACATGTTAATTTAAAAATTCTGTCATCTTGGCCTGGCTGGTGTGGCTCAGTGGAATGATTGCTGGCCTGTGAATCACGGGGTCACCGGTTCGATTCCAAGTCCATTCACATGCCTGGGTTGTGGGCTAGGTCCCTGAGGGGGGGCTCATGAGAGGCAACCACATGTTGATGTTTCTCTCCCTCTCTTTGTCCCTTCCTTCCTCCCTCCCTAGAAATAAATAAGTAATAAAAAAATAAAATAAAAATTCTGTCATCTTTTAACACTATTTCTTTTTCCCTTCCTCCACACTCCCCCCTTCAGGACACATTTCTCTTTTTATTCAGATCTTTATCAGCTTCAATGAAATTTTAAGTTGGCAATGTGATCACAATATTCCTCATCTGTAATATTAAGAAAAAAATTCTTTCTGCCTCACAGAATGGCCAGGAGGGTGAAATTATGAGTAGAACATCTTCTGGCACATATTAAATGCTCCATAAAGGTTAAATATTATTGTTATTGTTTGTTATGATTATTCACACACATTTTGAACTGATTTTTATTGTTTATCCCATGACATTTGATACTATTCTAAAAATGAGACCATTTTGCCCTGGTTGGTGTGGCTCAGTGGACTAAGTGCTGGCCTGAGAACCAAGGGATCTCTGGTTTGATTCCCAGTCAGGGCACATGCCTGGGTTGCAGGCCAGGTCCCCTGCTGGGGGTATGCAAGAGGCAGCCACACAGTGAAGTTTCTCTCCCTCTTTCTTACTCCCTTCCCCTCTCTCTAAAAATAAAAAAAGTAAAAATGAGACCACTTTGTCAATCCAAACTGGCTAATGCTGGTAGATCAGAAACCTACTGATTTGTATATCTTTATCTTGTAAATTAAGATAAAGATATACAAAAAAGATAAAAGATACCTTAATGTGACCATCACAGACCACTTTTCTAGGTAAACAATCATGACGTTGTGAATAGTGATAACTTCTGCCTTTCTTTCCTAATATTTATACTTATACCTGTATTTCATCTATAATTTCTTTGCAATTCCACTCTCTGGTTTAAATAGGTCTTCTAGCTCTGTATAATGCAATGGGTACATCTAGGTATGCTTCTATATAGCACAGTGTAAGTGAAACAAAGGAGTTAACTATTCTGAAGTTCCAACAGACTGTACATGTTCCCTACTGACTGCTTTTGGAAGACAGATTTCTAAGTATCCTTTCAAGATCTTCTGGGGATTGTTCATCTACTCAAATGTTTCCTTATTCCTGAGTTATTTATACTAACTTATATTTACTCAATTGTAGAAAGTAGAAAAATAGTGATACACTTAAAAATACTGTATGTTTATTATATAAATATTTAACACAAACGATAAATTATTTTTGTTTCAGAAAACAAGTATGGGTACAGAGTCCTTGCATCTGCAAATGCATTTAATTGTCATCACAGTTAAATATCAATTTTGCTAATACAGAAGTCTATACTCAAAACCTAAACATCCCTTTGAATTGTGTTGATATTTTTCTATCATGCAATGAATTATCCATCCATCAAATATTTAGTAAGAGGCCACTCTATGCAATGCTCTTCAAGGAACAGGAGACATAGTGGTAAACAAAGCAGACAAAAGGTCCCTACAGTGGTGGAGCTGACATTCTAGCTGTGAAGGAGAAGGGGTGATCAACACACACATAACTACAATATACAATGCATCAGCTGCTGCTAAGTGCAAAGTAAAGTAAAAGGACAGGAAGAGCTACGTGAACAGTAAAGAAAGGGCAGTCTGGCTCTTGCGGCAACTCTGGAAATGGGCAGAGGTGACTTCAACTAAGTAAGTGCTAGGCGCTGATCTGTGGGCTTCCTTTTTCTGTATCTTGGCCTTGTCATCTTAATTGCCCTGTTAGCTAGCACTGTGATGCATTCAAATGGGTTTTATAGTATTTTTGCCCAAGACTACAAAATATTTTTTCAAGTACAATTTGTTGAAGGTAATATAAGAGAGATAGGCTTATAGGTGCGTGGATCCAGACTCCGACTGACTTAAAATCCTAGTTAGGTGGTTTACTAATTTTGTTAACTTCGGCAATTTAATCTCTGTATGCATGGCTTCCTCATCTGTAAAAGTGAGGATAATGAGTAACTTCCTCGTAATACTGTTCTGAAAATTAAATATTTGATGTTACATGCTCAGACCAGTACCTAGCACAGTGTTAGCTATATTTTTCTCACACGTAATCAGAGCTTAAATACTACTGTTCTGTCTTCTCAGTCTCATACTTCCTCGCGGCTGCTGATTACCTTCACTACAATCCTTTTCCCAGATCATTCAAAAATAACTTAAAAGCTGAGTCTAACATATATCAAGATTTATCCATGCTAAGAAATATATTGGATTGGCCAAAAAGTCCTTTTAGTTTTTTCCGCATTTTTCATTTTCACCAATTACTTTATTGATGTGGATATTTTTAGTATGTCGGCTATCTCCCGTATTGTATATTTATTGCTCTCAATTAATGTCTTGATTTAATCACTATCAATTTTAACTAGTCCACCTGACAGTGGAGCATCGTCCAGCAAATCTCCAGCATGAAACTTTGCAAACCACTTTTAAGACGTTCAGTCACAGCACCTTCTCCACACACTACAAAAACCTTCTGTTTCAGTTGCTTTTTTATCTTTCTTGAAATAATAAAGCATATTTTCTTCCATCTTCAGTATTAAAATGGCTACACAAAAACTCACCAATTTTGGTTGTTTTTTTTTAAATGCATGCTGATATGACAGCTGTCACAATACAATCTAACAAAACTGTTTCAAATGAAGTTAAAGACAACTAAGTGCTACTAGAGCCATATTAAGGGAAAAAACAGAATTTTTGGCCAACCTAGTATTATCTAATGATTATAGGTCAAAGGAAACTGTCTTATGCTTTTATACATTATTTAATCCTCACAGTTCACCATCCTACTTCGAAGTTGAGGTTACTGAGGTTCAGAAGGTTTCCCAAGAGTATGTAACTAAGGATCAGAATTTTGAGCCCAAACCAACCACTTCAAGTTCTAAAGTTTGTTATTTTAGTTTCACAAATTTTACTTGCACTAACGAAAGATTTGAGGAAATAAAAATGAAGACTACCAAGTAAACCTTTACCACTTAGTCTGACATTCATTCCTAAATCCGGCTGTACTTGCGTTCAATCCAAACACCTGGTGTTTGCTATATGCAAGACAATATTAGAAATATAAAGATAAAAGACATTCTTTACTCTCAAAAAGCTTGCCTGAAGAACACAACAGTAATGCTTCAAACAATCCAACTGTGTTACAGACCAGCAAAGCACTGAATTGAAAATGTAAACACTTTAAATGTTTTTATTCTTGACCACCGCGTGCTTTATTCTTTTTAAAGACCCCTTACTAGTTAATGATGGGAGATAGAGAACAACGCAACGAAAATATTTTTGTAACGATCGGTCCATTATATCAACCTTGCGAGAATCCAACTACTGAGTGCAGTGTTGAAGGCCGAAATTTTTTACTTAATAAAATTTCAGTATCATAAGAAATACTTATTAAAACAATGTTTCAATTAGAAATGACGGCAAAAGAGAGGGCTTTAGGGAGAAATCAGAGCGACTAGGTAATTGGCTAGTACGGAGCAGGAAAGGAGCGCTAGTCTACCGACTACAGAGAACAAAGACTACTATTTCTAATCTATTTCACTACTGAAGCAAAAAGAAAAAAACCAGAAAGACCAAGCCTTTCAGGTCCAAGCATCGTACAACTTCCTCAATTTCTGTCCATCTCGTTGGAGAATGTCATGCAACCAACCACCGTTTACCGCTCTCTACCCAATTTCACTGTCTCTAGGGTCGTCTTTCCCTTTCTTGAACGATGGTGAACACACTCTGTAAAATAAAAGGGCCCAACCTTCCGACTCTGTAACAATTATTTTACGTGTCAAGGTCAGAAATCTGATTTGAAAAACCTTAAGTGTCGATTCCCACAGGTTGTTCCTGCCTCGGAGGAACTTAAGCTCCAGTTACCGCCGAAGTCCGACTCGGCACCAGCGACGCGGCGCGCTGGACAGGGCACTCCAGCCTCACCCCACTTCACCTCCGCCCTCCCTCCCGCAGTCCCTCCCCGCTCGGCATGTCTTCACCTCCCACACTCTCAGTTGAGGCGCCTGCCGCTACCAACAGTCAAAGGAGCTTTCCCTCTGGGGGAAGGGGGAGATAAAGGTTCATTTCTTGAAGACTCTCAGAGCGCGGGGCAGCTGCGGGAGGTGGGAGAGGAAGGGTCGGCAAGGGGGCGGGGAGCTTCGCACCATCCATCACCGTCTTTGCGCTAAGAGATCGCCAAGTCCGCTCCGGGCCTCCGCTGCAGCCTAGACATCCTCCTTCGCACCCCGGGCCACGACGGAACTCTGAAAACCCAAGCTCCCGAAGATGAGGATGAGAAGAGAAGGGGAGTTCACGACTGCCTCCGTCCCCAAGGGGCAGGAAGCGAGAGAAACAAAGCCGCTGCCAACCCAGGCTCCCGGATGGCCGGGCGACCCAGAAGGACCCAAGAGGCCGGCTTACCTGCCGTCAGCAGCTGCATGGCGTGAGTGAAGGACGGGTCGAGCGAGTCCTTCTCGGCCATGAGTTCGGGCAGGTACTTGTTCTCCGGCTCCATCTTGACGGAGGCAGTGGCTGAGGGGGGCAGCAGCGGGGTCGGCGCCGGACCGCCCACTGTCGCGTCGGGACCCGTGGCCGAGGGCGGCAGCAGCGGTGGCGGCTGCGTGGCGGGCGAAGCCCGGGCCGCCCCCCGGGACCCTCCTCCGCCTCCCCGGGACCGGTGAGGCAGTGGTGGCTGCCGAGACGGCGCCTGACGCACTGAGGGGTGGGCACCTGAGGGGTCCATGGAGCCGCTGCGGCCCGAGGACCGACTCATGCGCGCGGCGGGGTCGTCCCGGCGCTGCATCGGAGAGGATGTGCGATCGACGAATAGATATAGCGACGCGGCAGCGGCAGAGGCCCGAGCGGCGGTTGGCGGAGGTGGAAGAGCGGGAGCGACGGCCACCGAAGCCGACCCGAGCGACCCAGCGAAAGAGAGCACCGGAAATGAGGCGGCGCGCGTGCGCAGCCGGTCACCGGCGCCGCCCTTGGGTCTCTCCGCGGAGAACAAAGTCCCTAGTCGTACCACGGCGCCTGCGCACTGCCGTGGAGGCCGAAGAAGTCGCCTCTCCGCTCTCCTCTTCCCTCCGCGCGGAGCGGGTTAGAGCCTTTTGCGCGTGCGCGGATGGCCGCGGGCTCCGTTCGTTTTCTTTTCCACGTGACTCAGCGCTAGCGGGACACGTGTCTCCTCCCACAGTGCGCGGAGGGGGCGGGGGCTGTGGAATGTCTTTGTCTGCAAGCGGGCCCGCGGAGTAAGGGCCGGGAGACCTGTTACTCGCCGGGCTACGCCCCCTCCAACGGCCGAGCCAGATAGTGGGGCTTTGCTCAATGCCGAGGTGGGGGGTGGTCATTGAAGTATGGAAATACTAGGGGATTGGCCTTGGAGACGCGGAGGTGGAGGGTGCGGGGGAAGGGGTAAGAAGAAAGAAGTGAGGTTGTCTGGGCTGGAAGACAGGACGGACAGAGATTTCCTGAGCGGGCAGAGGGGAAGAGCCAGGGCACTGGGCAGGGGTGAAGAAGGGACAGCTGAAGGAGGGTCTGATGCAGAGATGAGGGGTGCAGATGGGGAAGGGAAGCTTGGAGGAAGAAATTGAGGAAGGACGCGACAGTGGAAAGACTGAAGGCTATTGGATGATTCGAACTAAGATTGTTCCGCCAAAAAAGTGGGGTAGAGGCAGGTCCTTAATTCATGATGGCTGCATCGTTAGGGTGACTCTTACTGATGTGAGTGCTAATCTTTCTGTCTCTGTTGGGATCTTGAGAATGGATTATATTCCAAACTTGCTCAGAGAGACCCTTGCCTCTGCTCTCGAGGCCAAGGTGTATAGTGGACAGACGCCCACATTTTCCTCATTCTGGGTGCTGTATGCACAAATTCACAAACGCGGTGCCTTCTCTACCCATTCCTTCTACAGATTTTTGCTTCCCCCATTCAAAGCGTTCCCATCCCTTTCCGTTCTGAATCAGTTTCTCAAAACGCCCACACTTTTCAGAAGTATTTCTGAAAATTGTCTTCTGAGTGCCTGGAAAGTTGATTTTTGAACCTGAAACTTAGGCGCCTTCAACTGGGAAATAATTAAGGTCTGGCTACCTTCTTGTGGGTGGGGGAGAGAAATCACCCACAGAAATTAGAAGAAAATACAAATAACTTCGTAATTTATCTCATGTATATTATGCAGATATCTATCCAGTGTCTGGTGAAGTAGTATGAGGTCACAAAAGTAGTTTATAGTGAATTAGGAGAATAAAAATGTTTTAAATAATTGTAATGAACAAATGTAATGTGACAAGCGCCAAAAGATAAGCGAATATTAAGTGAGATTGGAGTTCAGAGTACAAGATAGATTTCAGACGGGAGAAAGGCAAAGGAAAGTGTGAATAAATGAGCAGAGGTATGACTGTCAGAGATGCGTTGAAGAATGGGAATAATCTAGTTGCAACTGTGAAGTAATAGTTGGGTCGGGACAGCAAATGCGGGAGTGGAACGGGGGCAAGATTTACAGCTCTCTTCCAATTCATCTCTGCTGCTGGCCTTGAAAATTCTGCTTGGGTGGTGGTGTGACAAATGGCTGAAGTGTCCTTGCTCTGTAATGAGATGCCTAGATGGAAGTACCGTGAGCTGGGCCTAATAAAACTTTGATAAAGAAGTGTCTGAGAAGGAGATGGGTAGTGGTATCGGCGGGTTTCTGGACTAGAATCAACAGTCTTACAGGATGGCTGCCAAATCTTTATTACTTTCACTGAAGGTTGTTGGGTTGAGGGGAGGTTTGAGCCCTCTTTCTGCTGAGAGACATGAACGGTCGGCAATCCCTGGAGCGGTGGCTGTGCAGCAGCAGAGTTGGTACCTGCTATGTGGTCAGCAGCCTTGCACAGCGGAGGGAGGTTGGAGGGGGTGGGGGTGGGGAACCCTTCCCTGGAGGTAGGGAAGAGTAATTAATTCCTGTCCTGAAAACCTAAAGGTCTGGAGTTCACTTTGGGTTGACCACAGAATGCTGCCTCAGGCTCCCCTGAGGTATGGCCTTGTGAAAACACTGACTTTGGAGAGAGGTGGACAGATTCCAGTCCAGCGATGCCTTGTCGGTGCTGTGTGTCCTTAGGAAAACCACAGCCTGTCTGAGCCTCAGTTTCCTCCTCCGTAAAGTGGAGGTAATAATACCTACGTTGCACTATTGTTGTGTACATTAACAAATACCAGTGTAAACCTCCTGACAGTGAGGCTTCTAAGCAGAAGTAATAATCATTGTTATGCCATTCAGAGCTGAACAAGAGTTTTGGGTGCTCCTGTGGTCTGTGAATGTGAAAGACCTTGCTCTCTAATCTCTCTTGCTTTCACTGACGCTGGCTAGCCTTTGCTTTGGAGCAGGGAGTTTCCGTAAAGACTAAGTTTCTTGTACCCTATTTCCTTCCATAACCCAGTTACTATGGTAAAAGGTGCAGGAGTTAGGGCCGAAGCTGGCTAGCTCAGCCTCTGCTTCCCCCTCCTAGATAAAACAGGACTCATAACAATAGCTACTTCAGGGCTGATAGGATTAAAAGAGGAAGCGTCTGTGAAGCACTCAGCACAGGTGCTGGCAATTAGTAGATGCTTGATAAGTGATAAAGGCCATTGTTGTTATTACTATACTTGTGTATTGAGTACCTTATTTTAGACTTTCACTTTCAAGTGAGTCCCTAACGTGTAGGCTGGAAAGGATGGAAGTTTGCCTGACCTGGGTGATCACCACAGATCTGCCTCTCCTGCTTTGCAGCCAGTTCCCAGGAGAAGGGCTCCAGGCCTGGGCAGGAGAGTTTCTCTTGCAAGAGCGTAGTTCATCTGTCCAATCTTAAAAACCTACTTGGTGCCAAATATGTGGAGGCTGGAGAAGAACACAGGGAGACCGAGATTCAACATTTTAAAGTGTTTTTCTTGGATTTTTAATTACAAAAATATATACTTTTAGTTCTAAGAAAAATCCAATGATAATAAAGGCATAAAGTGAAAAGTAAAATTTCCCCTCAAACCTTGCCCATTCACCTCGCTGCCATTCTTTAAAGATACGATTTAGCGGTTGCTTGTGTAGGCTTCCAGACATTTTAACACATCTACATGCAAGTTTATCCTTTTTGTTTTAAACACAAACCGTAGCATTCTATACAAACAGTTTTTGACTTATTTTTAAATGAAATACTTTGGTCACTTTTCCTTGTCAGTATGTATGAGTATAAACCTACTTCATTTTTTTTTCATGGCCACATAGTATTATATTGAACTCTTTTAATCAGTTCACTTTTTTAGAAAGTGATCTAAAGTGATTTTACTTTTATTTCCTTCAGTTGAAGCCAATCATGAAATTTTGCGACGATTCAGGTGTGGGGGCAGAAGGAAGGTGATGTTAAGAATCCTCAGGCTGTGGCCTACAAGGCCTGAGGAGGTGCAGGCAGGGCAGGCCTCACTGGGGTGCTTGGAGGAGCACCAGCAGCCTGACCAGCAGGCAGGCGATGTTCCAAAAGCATGAGAGCTGGTGTGCGATATCCTCTATGGCTTCCAGCTTGTGCAGCTCAATCAGGCCGTCAACCGCAGTAGCAAGCAAGTTGGCCATCAGCTACTTTCATTCTGACCTCCACATGAATTCCCCAGCCACACATACTTAACCTCCTCACTTCTGATAGAAATATAGGTTGATTTTAGCTTTTCAGTATTGCAAACCATACTGCAATGGACATCACCATACAGACCATCTTTGTGCATAATATCAATATATTGATAGGATAATTCCTAGAAATAGCATAAAAGGCTGCGCCAAGCAGCAGGGTGGGCAGCATCCTCTTCTCCCACCCCCTCAATCAATTCTGGGCACTACTTTCCCATCTGTTTAGCCTTCAACAATGTGGTGGCTGAAATGACATGAGATTCAACATGCAGTAAGAGAGTCCATGCCCTCAAGGAGCTTACTCTTTAGTGAAGGAGACAAATATGTAAATCAAGAGTTACCATGTTGCAGTGTGAAAAGTGTTATAATAGAGCACTGTACAAATTGTGAGAATGCATAAGAAGAAGTGACTGACCAATTGCTGACATAAATTAGGGAAATTGGATCTTTGAGAAGTTGCCAGGTGGTGTGCAGGGATGGGGGGGCGTGCATTTAAATGTTGGGAGTTCAGTAGAGCTTGGTCCTGTGCCTATACTCCTTCCTCCAGCTCAGGGCTCTGGAATTAATTAATTAATTAATTTTTAAGATTTTATTTATTTTCAGAGAGAGGAGAAGGGAGGGAGAAAGAGAAGGAGAGAAACATTGATATGTGAGAGAAACATCAATTGGTTGCCTCTTGCTCACCCCCAGCTGGGGACCTGGCCCGCAACCCTGCATGCGCCCTGACAGGGAATCGAACTGGTTCACAGGCTGGTGCTCAATCCACTGAGCCACACCAGCCAGGGAAGGGCTCTGGAATTTAGGTCTCTAGCTCAAACTTCCTAGTTCCAAATCCAGATAACCAAGTGCATCCCTGGCTATCCCCATTTGGATGCCTCAGAGGCCCTTCGAACTCAACATGTACCTAATAGAACTCAGTTTACAGCCACTAGCAGTGCTCCTTCAGGGCACAGATGACTTAATGTAGCTCATGGCTTGGGAGAAGCTTCTTTTTCAGGACTCAGACCTGTTCCAGCATCTTGAGAGCACCCAGACCAGCAAAACTTAAGGAGGATTCACGTTCAAGGCCATTCTCCTTGCTTGCCTCAGTCTAGTTGTGGGCTGCTCTTAGCAGTCCCACAGGAGACACCTTTGGTGGTAGTGGTGGGGAGGGACAGAGAAGATCTGAGCAGGGCTGATGTGCCCCAGTGCTTTGTCCTATAGCCTCATGGGAAAACTCCCCAGTACTGTCCCAAAAATACTAGAAGGGGAATTTGCAGGGGCAATAACAGGAACTCAGGATGATTAGTGTTCATGTAGGTTTTTTGACTTTCCAGGCTGGCAATCCTGCAGAATATTTAGATTATAGTAACCTTTTTGTCCTCCCAACCAGAAAGTGAATGGCCGTAGGAAGGAGACATTTCTGTCTTTGTATATACAGACACTGGAAAGGAGCAGCATTGTAAATATAGCAAAATAATTAAATCCTCATTCTCCCTGTTGTCTTTACCTCTGACTTGCTCTTCATTCACTGTTCCCCATTCTAGGAACAGTACCCCTAATTCATTGCATAGTTGGAAATCTGGGACTTAACCTTCTCTCCACTGCCTCACCCCTCTATCACTGCCACATACAGTCCATGACTAAATCCTATTGTTGTTCACTTCATAAATATTGTAAATTCCATCCACATTTCTCTATTTCCACCACTTCTGAGTCCCATCTGAGCTGCCATAACGCCTCACCTGAACTTGTGAACTTCTGCGACCTCCAAACTGGCCCCCTGCTTCTACTCCTGCTTTGATGCCCCTTTTCTGTTTTCCACCCAGAAGCCAGCATAATATTTTCAAAATGTAAATCTGATCATGTCTCTCCACCTGTCGCGCGCGCGCGTGCGCGCACACACACACACACACACACACACACACCTTGTTAATCCTTTTCAGTGACTTCCCACTGCCCTTAGGATAAAGACCAGAACCCTCATCCTGTCTGACTGAGCCCGGCCTGCACGGCTAGCCCCACCTGGCTTTCCTGCCTCCTCTTCACGTTGTTCTCCGTAGTTCCTGTCTTGGCAACCCGGGACTTCCTCAGTTCCTCAAACAAGCCAGACTCCTGCCTCCCCCAGACCACACACTTTCTAGTTCCTTTGCCTAAAACTCCAATCACTGCTCCCCTCTCCCTAACCCCGCCCCTGCCTGCCCCAGTGGCTCTTTTCCTTAGATACTGTAATTCCTACGCATCCTTCAGATACAGTATATGAAAATATCTCTTTTTCAGGGGAGCCTTCCCAGATCCCCAGGGCAGGTCAGCTTAGCTCTTGCTGTTATGTGCTCTCACGGCTCATTCTTAACAACTGTCACATTTTAAATTTGCTTCTTCGTGTCATTAATTGAGATGACACAGTCACTAGAGTAGAGAAGGAAACCAGGGGCTCACAGGCCATATTTGGCCTGTATATATGTTTTAATTGGCCTGGCTAATTAAAAAAATTGAAATAGTTGCTGGTACTTAAACATTGGGAAATTTCACATTTTTAACAAATTCCGTGTTTCTAGTTTTTCTTGAAACATCAGATGTTCTAGGAACCCTGGGTTCATATTTGTACAAGTAATTAGCTTCCGCCTTCAGAGGGCACTGCCTCTAACTCTCCAGGTGTTTCTGCTATCAGCCTACTCTCTAAGTCAAGTTAGTGACTCAGTTCTAGGGGGATCATTCTGGTGGTGGAATGGGAGAAGAGATTGGAGTGGGTGGGGAAGGGCAATGGCAGCTGGAGGAACCCAGGAAGAGAAGGGAGTTCACATTCAAGTTGGGAGACACCTAGACCCAAGAGATACTGCATCTGGACTTAGGCCCAGGCTTGGGGTGGGGGAGGGGAATACGTTTCAGTACCTAGTGCCCCTCTCCCACCATTAGAAGCTTGGTCTGGCCTAAAGAGAAGTAAAAAACAAAATGGGAAATGTGCTACGATTCTGGCTGATCTAGCCGTAAATGATTGGAGATTGTGGAATTTTAGTGAGATGAATGTTGTTCTTCTAGGCTCACCCTTGTCCTCCCCATGTCTCAGAAAGATTAAAGCTGAGTAAGATCATGGTCCTTTCCTGTAGAGGAAATCAACAGTCTTGTAGAGAAGAAGACATTTAATAACTAAATACATAATATGTGGTAGATAATAGAATTGAACCTGTTCATTCAACAAGTATATTTTGAACACCTGCCCTGCACCAGATACTGTGCTCAGTGCTGAGGATATAGTCATGAAGAAGACACACGTGGCCTCTACCCTCATGAAATTTATTCCTAAGTGGTTTAGGAGATCAGAGGATGATGGAATTAATTCTGAGGGAGGTTTACATCAGCAGGAATTCTGGAAGGCAAACATTTGAGCGGGGCCTAGAAGGAAGAAAAAATTTTGTTAGGGCCTGGGTTGGAACATAGAAGAGGTTTTTTTAAAAAAATTTTATTGATTCTGAGAGAGAGAGAGACAGACACTGCGATTTGTTGTTCCACTTATTTACACATTCATTGGTTGACTCTTGTATGTGCCCTTACCAGAGATGGAACCTGCAACCTTAGTGTACTGGGGCAACACTGTAACGAATGGCAATACCTGGCCAAGGAAAGGTTTGTTTTAAACAGAAGAAAGAACAGGATGCATGAGATGTTTAAGGAATAGGGAAGTATGGGGTTGGAGTGATTATTTTTGGAAGAGAAGGGAGCAAATTGTTTAGACTCTAGGTTGCCTTTTAACCTAAATACCATTGGACTTTTTTAGATAGAAACTGAAGTCTCCAAAATAGAACTATTTAAAAAATAACCAAAATGAGAAACCAGTTCACAGGTGAAACACTGTTGCCCCAGTATATAAAGTTTCATCATAAAATGAGGCAGTGCTTTTAAATCGACACATTGCTCCAGAATTTACATGTTCAAATGAGAGGTTTTTGGATTCTTTTTTCAAATTATCTTCAGAGCCTAAAGTCCATTTTTCAGAGTATTATCAAAGGTGACAAACTTTTTATTCTTGAGGGTGAATTTAATTGTAGAAAACAAATAATTCAGATCCAAAGTTAGTGAATAAGGTAGAAATCAAGTGGGGGAGAAAAAAGAATTAGGTGTGACTATAGATTAGTGAATCTGATTTTCTTGTATAGCTTTTAAAGTGATCCTGAGGTCAATTCTCAAACACAAGTTCCCCAAATAATTCTGAGCTATGGTGGCCCTGTCGGAATAAGGGTAGGTTATTGACTTGTTTCTTTTGTTGTGGGGAGGAGATAGGGAACATCAGAGAATAATCCAACATTCTCAAAAAACAATCTAAAGGAAATTAAAGTTGGAGTCTTTTTCTCTTGGTAAATTTCCCTATTACAAATAGAAACTTCCAAAATTTTTCATTCAATTTAGAGCCCAATGTCTATAATCCGTAGTACATAATAACTGCTGTAAATCATAATTATTAACATTTTTAAGAATTCACCATATGCTTAGGCTCTGTGTAAGCCTTTAAGTCTAGGAGAAAGGAGTTTAGTTTTGACCACTTTACAAAGAGGAAGAAACCAAGGCTCAGAGAGTTTAGGTAATTTTCCCAGATCACCTAAGTGGTTAATTAAGGTTTGGAACTCAGTGTTCTTCGATTTCAAAGTCTAAGCTCTTAAACTACAAATAGTTGTAGAGATTTGTTGTAAGACATAGATACTTATTTAAATGTATGAGAATGATTATTATAATGAGGGTGTTTCTCCTACAGTTTTGAACAAGTCAGACTCTTCATTCCAAAACACTCCTCCGTTTAAGTTATCAGATCGAAATATGAACTAGGAAGTATTAGAGGCTTTTATCTTTTGTTATTGACTTCAACACAGGACCCACTTGACCCTTTGCTGATGTATTTCAGAGTGTATTACACTTTATGAATGCCACAGAATTACCAGGTTGTCATCAGCAATGGTTCTTAGTAGAAGATCTGAAACGTTCCTGCAAAAATGGCTGATACGGAGATGGTGGACACATTCTCCACTGGACGGGGTAAGGCAACAAGCACTGAGATATGAGTGATAATTAGGCATCAAGTAGCGTGGCAAAAGCCAAGTGTCTCAGGTGGGGTCTGCTTGCAGAACCTAAAAAGATCATTATAGAACAAGAGTGGTTTTTATTTCCTTGGTTTTGTCTGTTTTAGTGGTGAAAATGCAAGGTGTTCTCAAATAACCAAAATATCTTTTTCATGGAGAGATGGTAAAGTCATCAGCAAAAACTTCCAGTTCAGATGTCACACCTTGAGACAGATTCTGGAGGATGGCATAGAAATAGCTTAGTATACCACAGCCACGTGATTCCTGGGAATGTCATCTAGGAGACAACCACCTGCAAAATTGTTGTGATGTCAAAGAATGTGTATATGCCTTTAAAAAGCTAATATATGGTGCCATCTTCTCCATGGCCAGAATACAAGGGTCCTGAGTGGAAGTGGAAGTGATCCTTCTAGCATTTTTGTTGAATAATATACTTACAGAATTTTTGCTTTTCTCCCTGTAATTTTGAGTTCAGTGGGTTTGGAGTTCTTATTTCCCAAGGAATGCTTCCTCCAGGGAATACAGACATTAAATTAATTTCTTTAAATTGGAAGCTGAGACTTCCTCCTAGTCATTTTGGTCTCCTTAGGCAATTGAACCAATGGCAGAAAAAGGGTTTTCAATATTGGCTGGGGTGATTGATCCTGATTATCAAGTGGAAATTAGCTTGCTGCTACCAAAATGGGCAAGAAGAATTATGTCTGTTGCCAGTGGGTTCACCAGCGTATTATCTAGTACTCCCATACCCAATAACCATTGATGTAAAACTGTAGCAAAGCAATGAAAAAGACCGGACCACCTAGAGGTGAATCCTGTGGAAACGAAGGTTTGGGTCATCCCACCAAGCAAAGACTCCGCTCCAGCCAACATGCTGGCAGAAGGCAAGGGGAATAAGGAATAGATGGTGGAAAAAGGCAGCTATGAGGACTCATGATCACCTACTGAGGCAAGATCTGTAGCTACTGTGAATATCTTATATTCGTTGATTATTTCTCTCTCCCCACTTCCCTACATCTCCCCATGCCCTACTATCTGGTACGAAAATCACTAGTGGTGTCTAACTTCGCAATTCAGGTTCCAGGTGGAAGAATAACTGAGCTGTTATCACTCAGCTACAACGTGGTTGGTAACTGATGGATGTTGTGCCTCCCTCTGTTGCCCACCCCCAGCCATTTTCTTGCTGTGTTTGCCCTGTGCCCCAGGAAACTAAGTTCTGTGGACTGTATCACCTGAGCTTATTGCTCACTTGGGTCCCACCAGTGGGAGGCACTAGCGAGAGGTGGGTATGCAGAAGGAGAGTGAGTTTAAGGTTTTTCCCTGCCCTGGGCCATTTGCATAGCCACTTTCTCATTTTCTGGCAATGGCTGCTTCCTTCCAAGACAATAGCTTCCATCAGCAGCCCCTCTTCCATGGCTCAGGGTCTCTCTAGGTTCAGGAAACTCCATTTCCTTCCCTTTGCCTTTCACATAAGCATGGTCATAACTTCCTGCTGTTGTAGCCTCTGGCCACCTCAGCCTCCCTTTTTGGTTCCCTTAACTGTGCCCATACCTCTTGAATGGTCCCTTCATTAAAGTTTCTTGAGTCATACGAATTTAGTTCAGTTTCCTGCTGGGACTCTGACCGACAGATCAATCATTTAGAGGTGAGATGCAAAATTCTCAAAGTAAATCTTTTTCTTATTAAAAAACAAATCTAGCCATAAAATCATATTAAGAAGGATGGGAGATGAAAGTTAAGTCATTCTTTACAAAAACATTTACCTAGTGCTTCCTATGTGTAAGTTAGGTGTTGGGAATATCAAAATTAATGTCAATCGCTGCCCACACGTACAAGCCAGTGGAAGGCAGAGGTGTACACAAACTGCGCGGTGAGATGGTGCTCTCTAATGGAGTTGTTGAAGTGCTATGGGACAGATTCGAAGTTTACTCATTCATTTTACCACGTGGATTTATCTTAATCCTCCTTCTCCTCTGGCCCAGAAAATGGCATGTAAAATCTAAGAGAAAAAACTATTATTTTAAAAAGATTATTTTCAGCCTGGCTGGTGTAGCTCAGTGGATTGTGCATGAGCCTACAAACCAAAGGGTCTCAGGTTCAATTCCCAGTCAGGGCACATGCCTAGGTTGTGGGCCAGATCCCCAGTAGGGGGTGTGTGAGAGGCAACCACACATTGATGTTTCTCTCCCTCTCTTTCTCCCTTCCTCCCCTCTCTCTAAAAATAAATAAATAAAATCTTAAAAAAAGAGATTATTTTCAAATTCTGTCTTAGTATAGGATATTCATTTCCAGTGTGACAATAAAAGATCTGGAGAGATGTTCACTCAAATGCTCCCAGTTGTTATCTTTGTGAAGTGGGAATAAGAGAAAAATTTCATCACCACTTTATAGCTTTCTATATCACTTTACTTTTTTCGATTTTTAATTTTAAAAATTGATAAAGGCTCTTTGGAATTAAATATCAGTATAAAGGAAGGAGAGAAAGGAGATAATAATGCTCATGGCAGGTCTCACAGAGGAGGACATCTATTTGGTCCTTAGAGCATGAGCAGGAGTAGAGAAAGAGGAGAAGGTAAAGCAGAATCCCAGAGTATCTTACCCTTGTTTCAGATTGTTGGGGTACCTCCTTCACACCGGCCCTGTGCTTTCATTTGTTGACAGCACCTCATCAGAAAACAAGTATGTATTGAGACCCTGCTCTATGCCAGCGCATCAGCTACCAAGGCAGTATAAGTCAGTTCCTGCTGTTAAAGCATTACAGTCCCAATGGGGAGTTAAGACATTCTTAGAACAGAGACAGCCCATGGTTAAGTCCAATGGGTTTGGCCCATGAAAGAGCAGGAAAAGCTGAGTACGCTGCCAATGTTTGAGCCTCAGAGCCTTGGAACAGCAGTGCCATTTATAAAAGTGGAAAGTTGGAAAAAGAGAGCTGTTTTGAAAGCAGATATACCTATAGTAAAGTATCATTGTCTATGTAAATTACACTTTAGCTATGCAAATGAGCAGGGTTGCAGAAGTGTTGTTTAGAGTACAGGTTGTCAGGAACTATAATAATCTCTACCTTTCATTGACTGTAGACTGGGTGCCAGGCACTGTGAAAAGTCATTTGCATACATTATCATTTAATCTTCACAACAACTCTATGAGGTCACTATGACCCCTATTTTAAAAAAATTATTTAGCCCTGGCTGGTGTAGCTCAGTGGATCGAGCGCGGGCCTGCGAACCCGGGACTTGCGGTTCGATTCCCAGTCAGGGCACATGCCTGGGTTGCAGGACAGTTCCCAGCAGGGGACACAGGAGAGGCAACCACACACTGACATTTCTCTCCCTCTCCCCTTCCCTTCCCCTCTAAAGATAAATAAATAAATAAAATCTTGAAAGCAAAAAAAAAAAAACAAAAAAAAAACAAACTATTGATTTTTGGAGGGAAAGAAACATCAATTTGTTGTTCCACTTGTTTACGCATTCATTGGTTGATTCTTGCATGTGCCCTGACTGGTGATTGAACTTGCAACCTTGGCATATTGTGACAATGCTCTAACCAACTAAGCTACTCTGCCAGGGCATGGCCCCTATTTTTCAGATGAGAAAAGTAAGACTTGGAAAGGTTAGGTCACTTGCTAGGACTTGCAACCAGTGGGAAAGTGACAGATTAGAAAGTGACAAGTCTGTCCAACTCCAAACCACTATGACACTATGCTTTGTCATCCAGGAGTATTGTTACTGGAACCTCAGTTTTTTTCCTTGAGTCTGCCTGCATGTGCTGGCTCAAAGAAATGCACAAGCAGGAATTTGCAGTATAGAAAGAAAAAAAGTTTAGTATTGCATTGGTCAGGAAGGAAATGGGGAGCTTATGCTCTAAAAACGCAGCTCCCTGATGGCGTGTACATTATAGATTATATAGGGGAAAATCACAAGACACCAGGGTTAGGGAGTTCAGGATCGTGCTGGGAGCTGATTGGTTGGAGGTGAGGTAAAGGTAATAAATCATTTCTTCAGGTCTTGAGGACAGTTCTGAAGTCTTTTCCTCTGTCTGGTCTCATGGGAAAATAGCCAGGGTGTTGTTTCACCCTTAGGGCTCAGGAGCAGAACATAATTATGTCACAATGTTATCTTTAGCCTGCCAGAGGTCTGGGCCAGGTGACAGGGTACTGTCTTCTGCTGCCTCACAGGTTGCTGATTATCTGGGGGAAAGTCTAGGTTTCTGAGAGGTATAATGTAGAGATGTGATTTCTAGAGCTAGGAATTAAAACTAAATTTAATCAAAGGCATAGGGACCTTCGGTTTCAATATGTAGGGGATATGCAGGTATGCCAGAGGCACTGACCACCCTCTCAGACAGGCAGCTCCATCACCGCCACCACACCAACATCATCGAAGGAAGCTCAGAGAAAGTGATAACTGTGGGCAGAGAAGGCTTCAGGAAGAAGTTGAGTTTTGAGCTGTGTCTTAAGAGACAACTTGAATTTGAATACAGGTGGAAATGGAGGGAAGACACTCCAAGCAGAGGAGGCTAGAGATGCAAAGAAGAGAAAATGGACATGGAAATGGCATGCATGGAATGGAAAGTCTGGACTGGGACCTGATAGAAAGTCAGATCTGGCCCTGACTGGCATGGCTTAGTCGGTTGAGCATTGTCCTGCAAAGCAAACATCTGCCAGGTCAATTCCAGATTGGGGCACATGCCTGGGTTGCAGCCCTGTCCCTTGCTGGGGCGTGTGCGAGAGGCAACTGATTGGTGTCGCTCTCACACATCAGTGTTTCTCTCCTCTTTCTCCCTCCCTTCCCCTCTCTCTAAAAATAAAGAAATCAAATATTTTTTTAAAAAGTCAGATCTAGATGATCAGATATGGAAGGCTTGAAATTCTCATGAATCTGCTGAAGGGAGGGGAGGAAAAGGACTTACTAGGATTCTTAAAAAAGATTTTATTTATTTGCCCTGGCTGGTATGGCTCAGTGGATTGAGTGCTGGCCTGCAAACCAAAGGGTTGCTGGTTCTATTCCCAGTCGAGGCACATACCTGGGTTGCAGGCCAGGTCTCCAGTATGGGGCATGCAGGGGCAGCCACATATTGATATCTCTCTCCTTCTTGTTCTCCCTCCCTTCCTCTCTCTCTAAAAATAATAAATAAATAAATAATATATATTTAAACCCAGGCATGTGCCTCAACTGGGAATTGAACCAGTGACCCTTTGGTTTGCAGGCCTTCATTCAATCCACTGAGCCACACCAGCCAGGGCCTTAGTGGGATTTTAAAGAAATTCTTGAGGCAATAGAAGCCTACAGCTTTATTATTGTTTTTCTTTTATTGATTCTAGAGAGAGTGGAAGGGAAGGAGAAACAGAGGGAGGAAGGGAGGGGAAAGGGAGGAAAAGAGGGAGAGAAACATGGATGTATGGTTGTCTCTCACACACCCCCTACTGGGGACCTGGCCTGAAACCCAGGCATGAGCCCTGACTGGGAATCAGACCAGGGACCCTTTGGTTTGCAGGCCAGCAGTCGATCCACTGAGCCACATTAGCCAGGGCAACCGCAACAATTTCTTAAAGGAAATTTCTTTGGGATCCAGTAGGTGACTGGCTAGTGTGCTGAAGCTTTTATAAATTAGTAATAGTATAAAGCCAGTATCACATGCTTCCTGGGTGATTTTTGGTGCTTCGAATGCTGAGCTTCTGGTGGCAGACTCCCTGGCTGGCATCAGCATCACTCAAGACTGCTCTTTCGAGTGGCAGGGCTTTCTCTGTATCACATTCCTTGCTTTACCCCAGGGATTGAGACCAGTCTGTGGTTTTTGAACGTACTCTTTCATCAGGGATGGAGAAAACATGAAAGTTTATCTAATGCCTCCATTGTTAGAAGTATTTGGGCAGAATCAGGCACTTGTGGCTGGCTGGTGCCTCTGCCTGGCAGTCCCAATGGCTGGCATCACTTTTCCTGACTGAACTCGGCGGGAAGAGGGTGACTAAGTGGATAGCGGCACCTGCCTGGCACCCGGAAGCCTGTGAGACAGAGCTCTAATTCCTTCCCAGCAACCTTAACTGTGGCCTAGGCAAGACCAAGTGAAGGCACTCTTAGTGACAGCAGTTTGGCTGGAGAGAAGGCAGACATGGAGATTTCCCTGCGGGGTTCTGGGCAGAAATAAGCAGGAGCTCAGTTGACACTGTGATTGGTAGGCCAGAGCAAGGAGGGGGCCATTAGGCCAAGTGCCTCTCTCCCCCTTGGTCATTAGTCAGAGGGCCTCAGGGAAAATGTCAGCTTTCCTGATCTAATTTCCAGCCCCCTGCTGAATAACTGAGTGATTCTCTCCATAACTGAGTGATTCTCTCCGCACATGGTCAGCAGCAGATTTTTCTCAAGGTGAAAGCAATTAGGCCTCCATCTCCTCCATCTCCTCCTCCCCTACTGCTAGAAAGCGAAGGAAGATGGAAGGGAAGCTGTCCCTGCTTCTTCCAAGGTCAGCCAGGGTGCCCTGGCCTGTTCCGGTAATTGGCTCCCTGACCTGCTCTTACCTCTCACAGGTTGTCGCAGTCTCAGGCATTTTGGCGTCCCTCAGGGAGATGAGGAGGGTGGGAGCTGCTGCTTTACACTTCCCTCCCAAACCAGAGAGAGGCCATCTCACCCTGCCCTGGGCAGGGAATTAACTGGAACACTGTGAGGCTAGCTTGGCCAGCAGCACACACACACGGAGCGGAGCTGCTCCCTCCTGTCTCTGGAAGATTCAAAACCAGGCAGGAGAAAACTCTTTGGAAGTTGCAAGAATTCATTTGTTTGGTTAACAGCTATGGCAAGCCCTCTGCTAGCAGTTCCTGGTCCCTGTCTTCTTGGAGCTGAGGAGAGCATGGTGGGTGTAGGAGGTGGAGGGGTAGGAGAGGTAATGAGCAGAAAATCACCAAGGTGCTGAATGTCACAACAAAGGAGGGAAAGAAAAGATACCATGGGAACCTGATCTACAATAGAAGTCAGGGAAGGCTGCTGGGAAGAAGAGACTTTTGAAAAGGGATAAAATCTCATGGTAAAATGTTTAAAGGTAAAAAGGGCAAAAATTGAAAATAGAAGCTTATAATTATCCCCTACCACCCTCCCTCGTGGTAACAGCTGTAAATATAGCATTCTGTACTTTTCCAGGAATTTTCCATATGTAGCCAGGTGTAAATACATATATATGGCACTCCCTTAAAACAACAACAACAACAGTGGGATTGTATTGTGCACCCATTTTGGTAGTTACAGTTTTTTCACCTCACAATATATCCAGTGTATTTTTCCATGTCACTAGAGAGAGCTTTGCCTCACTCTTTTTGAAGGCTGTGTGTGGTATGAAGAAGTGAAGAAGTGATTTTTAAAAGGTAAAACCTGAAGAATGAATGAGATTAGGAAGGCAAAGGGGTGGTCCTTTAAGGAAGAGTCTTGGAAAAGGAAAACTCCGTAGATCTCCATACCTGCATCTCCTAATCTCGGTCCTCCTCCTGCTTCCAGACCCCCTCCTTTTCCTTGCTGCCACATTTTTCCCACTCTGATTTGCAAAGCCAGTCAGTTCGCTTTGTCTTGCCCTATCCCTGGGGAGCTTCATTCTTCTTGCCAAAGCAACTTATTAAGTATTTTCCTAAACAAAGAACCATCTACCCAGAGAAAAATTATACCACTCCCCTAACAGACAAAAGTAGCTGCAGGCAGTTGTGGTTTTAAATAGCAATTAAGAAAAAAAAATCTGTTACACACATAAAGCACCTGGCAGCTCACAAATGGTGGTTGGTTGTTACTATTATTATTTACATGTGCCGATGGATGACTTGGCTGCTGAAAGAACTCATCCTTCATCCTGGAGCACCCACCTTTTGATTGGTAGCTTTTAAATGCAGAAACGGTGTTTTATTTGTCTTCAGACTCTCAGCTCTGGGCACAGGGCCTGACATAGAGTAGACACGCAGGAAATGAGTATTGAGTTGAACACTCAGGAGCTCTGAGTGTGCTGCTCTGAGCAGATACTGAGTCATGGATATTGTGGATCTGCTGTGAGCTGAACCCCAATATAGATGCTTTGGGACAGTAGAGATAAAAGTCGTTTGTTTGTTCATTTGTTTATTTTTAGAGAGAAGAGAAGGGAAGGAGAAAGAGAGGGAGAGAAGCATCCATGTGTGATTGCCTTTCACACACCCCCACTGGGGATCTGGCCCGCAACCCAGGCACATGCCCTAGACTGGAAATCCAACACTTTGGTTTGCAGTTCAGTGCTTAACGGACTGAGCCACACCAGCCAGGCGAGATAAAATTTTTTAAAAAAGACTTCTCACCCTGGGGGACTTCACTAGCAGCCTGGGCCTCGTGAAATGTAATATCATTTCACAAACTGTAAAATACCCCTCTAGTCCCTGCTATCTTTGGTTGTTTTGTCTTTTGGGGAAGGGATAAGCTCTCCCCCAACTTAGGCATAAAATAGGTACGGTACTATGCACAAATCTTAAATGAACAACTGAGTGGATTTTTATACGTGTATGTACCTTTATAAACACTCCTCTCCAAATCAGTATATATAACATTTCCAGCACCTAGAAGGCTATTTTCAGGTATAGCCCCTGCCAAAACCACTATTTCTGACCTCTACCACCATCGACTTTTTAAAAATTCTTTTTTATTTATTGCTTGCTTTTTTTTTTTTAGAGTGAGGGGAAAGGAGAGAGAGAGAAAGAGAGAAAAACACTGATTTGTTTTTCCACTTATTTATGCATTCATTGCTTGATTCTTATATGTGCCCTGACTGGGGATTGAACCCGCAACCTTGTCATATCGACACAATGCTCTAGACAACTGAGGTGCCCAGCCAGGGCACCATCAACTGTTTTTAAGCTTTTTATTGTTAAATGTAAAAATCTTTAACTTCCACAATTAAAGTCTTTGTTAAAGTGAGGTTTTATTGAGCTAAAAATGCTACCCAAAAGACCAATATTGGGGCCTGGAGTCTAAACCACCAGCAGCGTGGCTAGGAAGAAAAGACAGCATGCGCCCCCATCATTACAGAGTTCTTACAAGCATTTCGATACATTGAGTAGGGGTAAAGGGAAGAAAGAGGTAGTCTGAAAGAATTTACATGAGCTTTAGGCAAAGGGGTGGGAGAAGGTGAAGTGAGCCAGCTCTGAGCTTGCAGAATCCTAATAAAATGTTTGCTCCTGTGGTAGGGCCGTGGGCAGCAGTCTGGAAAGCTCATCTGTAAACAAGTGGAGGCTCCTGGAGTTAGATGGTGCCTGGCTAAAATAATCTGCAGAAATAGTCACCTGGAAATCAATCCGAAATTCCAACAGGCAAAACAGGAATGTGAGAAGTCCTTTGTTACCTGGCCAGCAGCCATTAGCAGACTTACAGTTCTGTCTCTTTCTCTCACTCTCTGGCCACCGTAATTTAATTTAGAGCATCTCAGAATTTTTTTCTTATCATTATAAATGGAATCACACAGTATGTATCCTTTTAGGTTTGGCTTCTTGCACTCAAGCTGTAAGATTCAACCATGCCAGCTCTTAGTTCTTTGAGTGTGTGTGTGTGTGTGTGTGTGTGTGTGTGTGTGTGAAAGAGAGAGAGATAGTGTCTGTTGAATGAACATATAACAATAGGCATTTGGTTGGTTTCCAGCTCTTCTGACTAGTGCTGTTATGAATGTTCTCTTACACATTTATATAGCCAAGAGAAATAAGTGTTTATTTCTTCTGGCTAAAAAAGTATGTATGTGATATATACACGAGTAGGATTGCAAAGTCATTACAGGATGCATATATTTCACTTTAGTATACTGCCAGTTTTCCAAAGTGGTTGTGCCAATTTACACTCCTATCAGTGATGTGTGGGAGTTCCAGTTTTTCTGTCTCCTTGTCAACAAGTGGTATTATCGACTCTTTTAATCTCAGCCACTCGGTGGATACGTAACGGTCTCTTACTGTTTTCATGTGTTTACACTAATAAGTAGTGATGTTGTTTTCACATGCTTATTTCATGTGCTTGTTGGCCTTTTCATATGTTCATTGACCATTTGGACATCCTCTTCAAAGAGTCTGTTCAACCTTGATCTTCTCAGCCAGAGATGTCTCATCCACAATCGTGTCTGTCCTTGTGCTGAGACCATCCTTGTGCTGCCTCTAGAGATCCTGCTCCTAAATGCGGCACCCACATATCCAACTGGCTTTTGTTAACTCTGACAGGGTGGTCCACATGCCCCTCAAGATCAACGTGCCAGCTGAAATCTTTGGCTCCTCTTCAGCTCCAAACCCATTTTCCTTCCTTTCCTCTCATGGCCCATCATGTTCGTTCTCACTGCTCTGTCCGCAACCTCACATTCCTCAAGAAATTTGCACAACTAGTTTCCTTTTCCCTCCCCACGCCCCTCCTTGCCCTGAGACCTCCTTTTTAAGTCTCATCTCACATGTCACTTCCGCTCAGTTAGGTGTTTCCTATGCACTCCTCCAGCACCAGTTCCTTCTCATCATGTTACTTATCACGCTGTGTTGTAATTACCAGTATGATTGCCTGAATCCCCGAATCAGACATCTGCTGTCTTTGTCTGCTCAGCATTCATTCCCTGCTCCTTAGTTAGTACTCTCATTTTCCCTGGGAACCATCACTCCATTTTCAATCCACGTGGTCTGGGTGGGGCTGCACAGAAGGGGCTGCATGTCACCCAGGCCTTGTTCAATCAGCATATTCCTTCAGCCCCATAACGGGGTCCATGTTAAGCATGGCATCAAGGCAGTTGATCAGAGCCAATCTTAGGGTTTTTACTGGAAAAACTGGGAAAGAAACATTCTTTTTCTGAGGGTGTTTCTGACAGGCTAAGATGAATACCTGGAGCCAAGGGCAGCCATCAGGCCACCACAAGGACAAGGCTACCTGAGAGAGGAGGACCCAAGGGAAGAGTAGGGTTAAGGTGTGAAGAGACATTTTGAGCCTCTGGATCAACAAGCCTGACATCCATCCTACTTTCAATTAAGTGAGCCAATAATTCTCTTTTGCTTAAGCCAGTTTGAGTTGGTTTCAGTCATTTGCAACCAAAAACGTGCTACCCCACTAGACTGCAAACTCCATAAAGGCAGCACTGCCTGGCAGATAATAGGAATTCAGGAAGTAGGGGTTTAAGGAAGGAAAAACAGAAGGGCTTCTCTTTACTTTGCTGGGTTCTTCCTCCTGACTTGCCCTGCCAGATAGTATTCTAGCCATTCATCCATAAGCCTACCCTTGCTGGTCTGAGGTAGTGGCTCATTCATTCTCGGCCATGGGTCTCTGCTCCCTGATCCCTTTGAAGTTTACTTGCCTGTCCCACTAGAGTCTGATGGCTATTTCTCAGCTGTCTGTTCCCCAGATTCTCTTTGCTGGCCAGTCTCACCAGCCACACGTTCTAGGCAGAAGATTTCTTTCTTTTTTTTTTTTTTTAATTTTTATTTTCATTGTTGATCTTGTACAGTTTTCTGTCTTTTATTCTCACCCGAACCCGCCACCCCAGCCCTCCCCACCTCCCTCCCATTTCCACCCCCCCATAGTTTTTGTCCATGTGTCCTTTATACTTGTTCCTGTAAATCCTTCCCCTTTTCCCCTGAAGAAGATTTCTCCTTCACGTCACTGGAGCACATAGATTCTATAAAAAAGCACTCCTCCACAGCCTTTTTGCCTTTTTAGTGCTTTGATGCATTTTATAATTATTTTTTTACTTAGATTTATTGTCCAACTACAGAGTAGTAGTTATTAAAAGTACAAGCTCAGATGGCTAACTCCAGGGTTCAAATCCCGGCACTACCAGCTGTGTGACTTTGAGAAAGTTACTTAATCTCTCTGTGCTTCAGTCCTCATCTATAAAATGGACATGTTAATGGTGCTTACTTTATAGTGTTACTGTGAGAATTAAATAAGTTGATTAATGTAAAAAGACGAGGTTACACTGTGGGAAAAATCACTCATGGGATATTTCACAAAGGAAGTGAAAACAAGGCCAGGTTCCTAAGTGACGTACAATGGCTGAGTTGGTTACAGGAAATGCAGCAGAGTTGTAGCCGGAGTGTCTCACCAGGAACTTCTAATGAGTTCCCTCATTTTCCCTATTTTGTCTGTAATGTGTTCTTAGTCTCACAATGACATCACTAATGAAATTATTTTCACATGTTTGGCATCTCATGGGGGTTCAAGAGCCAGAGGGTTACCAATAACGCAAAGGGATGATGGTGGTATTTGCTGCATAACTTGCATTTTTTTGCATTCTTTGTATTGTACAGAGTATGTATTTCACCTGCATAAAAGTTTGGTTCTGTGATTCCAGCACACAGATATCTACGTTACAGGGAAGACTTAGGGGCTCCTCCAGCCAACATCACACTATGGAAATGCACGCAGCTGGGAGATAGTAAATCACTGCTGTTTCGAGAGCATGGGCTTTGCAGTTGGTCATATCTGGATTTAGACCTCATCACTGCTTTTTGCTTGCTTCTGTGAACTTAAACTATTAATTCATCCTCACTGAACTTCCATTTCTCCTCTGTAGAAATGGATAAAGTAATTGCTCCTAAGTTTGTCTCCTGGCACAATTGAAGGATTGCTCATCACAACTTATGCTATATCTTGATAGTACCTACTTTACAAGGTGGTTGTGCAGATTAAATGGGATTATTTCTGTAGGGCAGTTAGCTCAGCATGGGCACATAGAAGGCACTCAGTAAATATGAGTTGCTATTATTAGTTATTTTACATGGGGAAGTACTTCTGATAATCATATCATAACAGGAGAGTGTAGAGTCAGGCGAGTTGATGAGGAATGCTTTCTGAGGAGATTCGAAGTTTTAAACTGGATTTGAAAGGTGGGAAGGAACCTATTTTGGCAAAGAAGATCAGGGTGTTTTGAGAGGGAAGAAGAATGAACAGGCGTGTGTGTGACCAAAATGAGCTACTTGGATGCAGCTCAGCCCTGTCCTCAGGGCACTGTTGGGCCCCTGCCAATAGTGGGGAATCCCAGAAGCTTCTCTGGCTTGGCTGCAGAAGGAAACAGACATCTCCCACAGAGAGAAAGGAAGTCACAGAGATGTGGTCTGGTGGTGCCTAAGATTGGGGCCAAACCAGCCAGTGGACAAATTTCTGTGTGAGCAAGGGAGCTGGCGGGGTGCGGGCTTGAGGGTCAGCCCAGGATTCCTTGGTCATGTGGGCAGCTGGGCTGGGGGCTTCTTTCTCTGTGCAGAGTTAGCAGGGCTGGTTCAGGGGCTTCTTCCCAGGTATTCAGAATCCCTGTCCTCCTATGTATCATCCTTATGGGCTCTTCTCCAGGGAAGGAAAGAGAGTACTGTACAGGGAAGACCAAAGGGAACTCTGAGAGTTTTAAAATTCTGGTTTGAGCTTCCAAGAGGTCATCGAGGGACTGTGAGAGAGACAGCCAGACCAGGCTCTGCTGCTTTCTTGTTGGGCCAAGTATGTTCTGTCTGTCCCTCCAGGTCCACACTTTACCCTGTTCTGGGTCTGACTTGTTTCAACACATCAGCAGACTCCTTTGCCTTCTGGCTTCAGGCTGGGCTCAGCCAATGGGAGTCTGTGGATGAGAGGCAAGAGGAGAAGAAGGTCAGGATATTTTTTCCCTTGGCTGCCTCCAAAGATGGGCAGTATGCCTTGATTGACACACTCTGATCTTCTTAAGGAGGCCGCTTCTCCAAAATTCCCTCCAGGTTCAGGTGACCATTGTTCCTCTGTCCCTTCAGGCCTAGGGGTGGTGACAGCTCCTTGGTTGTTACCAGCCCTGGGTTGCCATGCTGTCGCATGTGGTTCTCCTACAACACCTATACCATCACAAATGAATCCTCCTCAAATTATTCTAATTTGAGTGCCATCTATTTTCAGTTGTGACCCTGACTGATACCTTTGCCAAATAAGGATTCTTTTGGTTGTCTCAAGGGAGGGAGGAGAGAAAGAGAGAGAGAGAGAATATGAACATAAATTATTGCCTCATTATTGCCTCATAGACCTGAAACTTAAGGTACAGACCTCGGACTTGTCTGTTCAAGTGCTTAGGCAAGAGCTCAAACTGTGCAGGCTTCAGTTTCTTTCCATCCTTTAGCTCTGTTTCCGGTAGATTTGCTTTACACTCAGGCACTCCTTCCACCAAAGAATCCATAGTAGCTCCAAGTTTATATCCTCTCAATGTCAAATCCAAAACAGGTTCATCTCTCTCCCCCATGGATTCAACAAAGTTCCAGCATTCTCATTGACTCGTCATGGGTCACAGGTCCTCTCTGAAACCAATCCCTGTGATTGGAGGGATGGAGTAAGCAATTGGCCAGACCTGGATCACATACTCTCTCCTGGAGCTTGAAATAGAGGTGCCAATCCCTCTCATATCAAATGGCCTGAGAACAGGGGACGGTGGTTCCTGAAAGAGGGTGAAGGTACTCTAACCAAACGAGGAGGCTTGGATGCTGAGTAGGGCAAAACCATGAGTCTATTCTACTTAGCTGTGTGAATTTGGTTAAGTGACATAACCTCTGAAACTTTTGTGTCCTCTTCTCCAAGAGTTCTAAGACTATCTAATGATTATTGAGCAGTGGTTATGTGCCAGGTGTTCCACTAAGCGTTTTACATAAGTCTTTGGCAGGTACCATTATTTTTCCTAGTTTACAGATGAGCCAACCAAGACTCAGTCAAGTGATTTGGAGCCCAGCTTGCAAGTTGTTGTGAGGATTAAGAGATTTGAGAAAAATAATAAGCCAACATTTTTTGTACTCTTACAGTGTGCCAGGCCCTGAGCCAAATATTCTACATGGATTCATATTTAATCCTGGCAACAACTCTCTCAGCCGGGGAAACACCTAGCACAGGCCCTGGTTCAGCACGAACTCACTGGCAGCTTCTCCCCCCTTACGCTCCCTGACTGTTCTCTTCATGTTGGTTCACGTTTCTCCCCAGTGTTGGCCATCCTAGGTCCTTCAAGGTTGCACAGGGTCTCTGAGCTCTTTCCCCTGCTGCTTAGAAGCTGAGAAGAGCCAGACTCAGGGCCTGCAAGAAACTGTAGTCCTGATGGGGGAACTGGGGTCAATCAGAGGAGGGCCGGTGAGAAAATAGGCGTGGCAAAGTGATTGATTAGTGTCTCCCAGTCCGTGTTTTTTCCTCTGCTGCTCTGGGCACTTTTAAACATCCCTGGAGGATTGGGGTTTACCTTCCTGGAGAAGTGAGAGGTAGAGGCTTGATGAGTCCAAGGCTCCCAGAAAGCTGGTATGAAGACCAGACACACATTCTGGCTTGCACTACAATCCCCTGGACTGCCTTCACCCTGAGGCTAGTTATCCATCATCTTTGTCCAGTCAGGTACCAGGACCTAATGATTCTTCCAAATGACTTGCTACCTGAGAGGTTCTTTGTTGAAAGCTTTGATCAAGTTTTCTTCATTGGGATTGAGGGTAGGGACTGTATCGTTCCTTTTTTTGTGTTTCCAGCAACTAAATGCATGTTTAATTGAACTTAATAATAGTGATAATTTATTCAGAGCCTCCCATAAACCAGTTACTGATCATCAAATTTAATCCTCACAACAACCTTGTGTTATAGCTACATTTTTTATCCCTATTTTACGGAAGAGTAAAAAGTGAGACTCTGAGAAGTTAGGTGACTTGTCTAAGGTCACATGGCCAGCAAATAACTAAATGATAAGCTAGTAAGTGTCTTGGAACTCTCTCTTGAACTCCAGGTGGGCACCTCTAGCTGCCTATTTGACATACTCACTGGAATGTCCAATGGCATCAGAAAACTAACACATCCAAGACTGAGTTTCTGGTATCTACTCCCCCAACCTGTTCAGTTAATTGCAACTGCACCTGTCAATTGCTCAGGACAAAAACCTTGACTTATCTTTCTTTCTTTCTCACATGCTCTAGCTCTAATCCATCAACACTCTCAGTTAGCTCTACCTTCCAAATAGCCTCTAGAATTGATCACTTCTCACTCTCTCTACTGCTCCCTTTCTGGTCCAAGCCATCATCATTCTTCACCTGGATTATTGTGATAGCCTGCCTCCTCACTGGTTTCCCTGTGCTGGAAACCCTTGAATGGATAAAGTGATGAGAAAAAGCCAAAGTCCTTATTCTGAGCTACAAGTAGTACTCTGAGCTTCCTTAGACTTCTCTCACCTCATTTGCAGTCTCCACGCTTCCTGCCCCCCAATCCCCTTCACTCTGCTGCATTTGCTTTTCCCCAGACTGTGCACTCTCACTTCGGAGACTGCGTGTGCTGTTTACTCTGCCTGGAAATCTCTTCCCCCAGATACCCACATGGCTGGATCTCTTTCAGGTCTTTATTCCAATGCCATCTTCTTGGTGAAGCTTTTCCTGGACACACTATGCAAAATTTCACACCCTCCAGTGATATTTCCTATTCTTCCCCCCACTTGTTTTTTTAGGATTTATCACCATCTAAGATAATATATCTACTCTGGTTCATTGTCAGTTTTCTCGCTCAAATGTAGGTTCCATTATAGCAGATTTCTGGTCAGTTTTGTTCACTGTTGAATCTCCAGCTCCTTTAACAATGCCTAACACATGCTAGGTGCTTAATAAATATTTGTGGAGCAAATGTTTGTTTCTCTTTCTGGTGACTAAATGAATAAATGAATGTAGAAGGAGAAACGAAGTCTGTTGACTCATTCTATTGCTCCCATGCTACCTCTCTAAACTCAATGTGTCTGTTTGATGGTACTCGCCCCAGGCCCCCAGTGCTGCTGGGGCTCTTGAGGATTAGTCAGCACCCTCCTTGTTTGAAAAGGTTCTGAATCATTTGAGAAATAAGACAAAGGAATAAGGCATATGGAAACCATTATGCCTAATGATAAAACTGATATTGAAGGTAGTGGCTTGTGTCTGTGAGTAGTTGTGCTTCCTAATACTATTGATCTCTGAATTGGACCACTTTTACGACCCATTCATTGGCAGTGCTTGATACTGTGTAGACCTTGAGGCACAGAGAGATAGGAACAATGCCTTTTCCAGGAGGAGATGACGTGTGTTGAGCAGCAAATACGTATTCTTTCTCCTAAACTCACAGATCCTTTAAGTCACTTCTCTCCTTTAGGGGAGGAGTGGGTTGGAGGAAGAAGTAAGCCAATGGATGCCCTTCCCATGGAGAAAACAATGAGGATGAGTGTTTCTTATTTAATAACCCCAAACTCTTCTTTTTTAAAAAGATTTTTCCTTATTTATTTTTAGAGAGAGGAAGGGAAGGAGAAAGAGAGGGAGAGAAATATCAATGTGTGGCTGTCTCTTGCGCGCCCCCTACTGGGGACCTGGCCCACAACCCAGGCCTGTGCCTCTACTGGGAATGAAACCAGCCAGGGTTTACTCCTTTTTTTTTTTTTTTTAAAGAGTTGGGGATTAGCCCTGGCTAGTGTAGCTCAGTGGACTGAGCGCTGGCCTGTAAACCAAGGGGTCCCTGGTTCCATTCCCAGTCAGGGCACATGCCTGGTTTTGGGGGGGGGGGGGGTCAGGCCCCCAGTAGGGGGCGCATGAGAGGTGGCTACACATTGATGTTTCTCTCCCTCTCTTTCTCCCTCCTTCTCCCTCGAAAAATAAAATCTTAAAAACAAAAAAGAAACAGCTTTATTAGTATATAATTCACATACCATAAAATTCACTGTTTAAATATACAAGTCAGTGGTTTTTAGTATATTCACGGAGTTGTGCAACCAGCACCACACTTTAATTCCAGGATATTTTATTGTCCCAATGTCCTTTGAAACCCAAAAGTTTTTAATGTTTACAAAGTCCAATTGATCTATTTTTCTATTACTGCTTGTTCTTTTAGTGTCATATCCAAGAAACTATTGCCTAATACAATGTCATGAAGATTTACTCCAATGTTTTCCTTTAAGTTTTATGGTTTTAGCTCTTACATTTAGGTCTATGATAGGTTTTGAATTAAGCTGGTTATATGGTGTGAGTAGGAGTCCAGTTTCATTCTTTTGCATGTGGATACCCACAACGTTGGTGTATTGAGGACCAAGACTGCGACTTTGGTGGGATGACACTCTAACCAACTGAGTTACCTGGCCAGGGCTGAAATTTTCTTTTTCAAGATTATTTTGGTTCTTCTGTATCCCTTGCATTTCCACATGAATTTTAAGATTAGCTTGTCAATTTCTGCAAAAAAAAAGCCAGCTGAGGTTCTGATAGGCATTGCATTGAAGCAGTAGATTGGTTTGGGGACCATTGCCATTTTACTCCTCAGAATGCTTGCTATCTGTTCATTCCAATTCATGAACATGAGGTTTCTTTTCATTGAGGATATGTTTTAGGTCTTCTATTATTTCTTTCAACCTGTTTTGTAGTTTTCAATGTATTAAGTCTTGTACTTCTTTTGTTAAATTTATTCCTAAGTATATTCTTCTTTTTTAAAAAATTAAGATATTGTATTTATTTATTTTTAGAGGGGAAGGGAGGGAGAAAGAGAGGGAGAGAAACGTCAATGTGTGGTTGGCTCTCACAGGCCTCCTACTGGAGACTTGGCCAGCAACCCAGGCATATGCCCAGACCTGAATGGAACTGGCAACCTTCAGTTCACAGGCAGGCACTCAATCCACTGAGCCGCATCAGCCAGGGAATATGCTATTCTTCTTGATGCTATTGAAAATGAAATTATTTTCTCAATTTCATTTTTAGATTGTTCATTGCTAGTTATTATGGAGTGAATGTTTGTGTCCCCACAAAATCCATATGTTAGAATCCTGACCTCAGATGTGATGGTATTAGGAGGTTGGGCCTTTGGGAGGTGTTTGGGTCACCAAGGTGGAGCCCTCATGATTGGGATTAGGGCCCTTATAAAAAGGACCTCAGAGAAAACAGCTGTCTGTAGCCTCACCAGAACCTGACCGTGCCAACACCTTGATCCCAGACTTCTAGGCTCCAGAACTGCAAGAAATAAATTAAAAACCTATGGTATTCTATTATAACAGCTCAAATGGACTAGTGTATAGAAATTCAGCTGTTATTTCTATATTGATCTTATATCTGCAACCTTGCTGAACTCATTATTATTTCTAATAGTTTTCTTTTTGTGGATTCCTTAGGATGTTCTAAGACATTCCTTAGGATATAGATAAGAGCATGTCATTTACACATAGAGATAGTGTTATTTCTTACTTTCCAATCTAGATGCCATGATCCCCAAATCTTATCCTGTCTTTCATTCTTCTTACATGCAGCCTTTAGGTTAATCTTTCTAGTGTTTTGCTTTCAAGTTGGAGTAGGATTTGGAGACCTATGTTGGAAGCCACGTTTGGCTGCTGATCCATTCCTGTTTCTCAAGGTACAAAATTCTTTGAAGAAATGACAAATTAAAATGAGGTAATATGTAAGTAAATTGTTATTTTCCCTCTACCTGCTAGGTACCAGGCCTTGTGTTCAACAAGGCCACCACAATGTTCATCTCCAGAGAACACTAGGCACAGAGAAGACAATATGGCCCTGGCTAGTGTGGCTCAGTGGATTGAGTGTGGGCCTGCGAACCAAAGAGTTGCTGGTTTGATTCCCAGTCAGGGCACATGCCTGGGTCGTGGGCCAGGTCCCCAGTGGGGGGGGGGGGGCATGTGAGAGGCAACCATACATTGAGGTTTCTCTACCTCTCTTTCTCCCTCCCCCTCTGTCTAAAAACAAATAAATAAGTTAAAAAAAAAAGACAATATGGATGATGCCCCCTGAAGACAACACGATTGTCCTGATACCAAATGCTTATCTTTAGTTCTCACAATGCCATGAGATTGATATTACTAATCTCATTTTAGATATGAGAAAACTGGAGTTCGAAGTAGTTAAACAATTTGAAGGTAAGTCTCAGAGGCTAGATTTGAACCCAAGTCTTTATGATTCCATTATATCAAACTGTCTTAAAAAATAATATTCAAAGTTTTAAATTTTAGCTTGAAAAATACTACATGCACATGGCAAAACATTTAACAGCACAAAAAGATGTATAGTGAAAGTAGTTCTTTCTTTCTTTCTTTTTTTTTTTAATGTGCCCTAGGCATGAACCAGCTCTGGCCACCAATGCAGGCAACAAGCTAGGATGAACTAAGGACTGTACGACTGCTTGCCCCTGACTGACATAAGAGCAACACCACCAATCAGGTGTGTCTTGCCCGTTGCCGGGGGGTGAAAGTAGTTCTTTCTTACTGCCATGCCCTCAGTACTGCCATCCCCAGGAGTAGTTATTAGGAGTAGTTTCTGGCGTTTCCTTCCAATATATTCCAAACATAACTAAATACATATGTTTATAGTTATACAGCTCCTTATTTAAGACACATACACACATACTCAGACTTACTGAATGGTACACATCTTGTTTAAAAAAAGAAAAACTTAACAATGAATCTTGAAGACCATTCTACAGCAGCACGTACAGATTTCCCTCATTCTTTTTAGCAGCTGCATGCTGTTTCATTTTGTCCAAATGCTCCCATACCGAGGGATATTTAAAATGTTTCCAGCTTTTTGCTGTTACCAACAATTCTGCAGCAAACATTCTTATATGAATTTACTTGTACATGTCAAGCTGCTTTGGGAAATACTTTGAAAAGTAAAAAAGCCGTACAAGGACAGGGCTTCTGTGATTAAGAGGATTGCTGACCATCAGTGCTCTCTAGCAGACAAGGAAAGCTCTCCATCACTTGCTCTAGCTGTCAGAATTGAGTGTCCCCTTGGAGTCTCTGGCTTGGAGTGGACGGCACTGTCCCGCTGGGTTTACAGTTATTAGGCTCATCCTGGATGAGCCCAGGTCATGGCCTATTTTAGGCTGAAGTGCTGAGCTACTGATACTGGTGTACAGCACTCTGATGACTGCTGGAGTAGCCAAAAGCTGTGTCTCTGGGATGACCTTGGATGTCAAGGTGCCCTGGGTGCCGTTGTTTAGCTAGATCAGGCTCTGACCTCTTCTGACCAGGAGAGGGCAGTAGTAAGCTGCCTAGCACTTTTGCCTGGCTCATGGAAAGCTCTTCTCCCGGTAACCAAGGGTTTCTGTCTGGAACAGCGCCAGGGAGAACCAAGCAGGCAGGTAAATCTCTTTACTCGTGAAGAAAGAATATGTGATAGAGGAAATTTGGTATAACGTGCATTGAGGATAGTTTAGGAGAAAATAAAATCAGGGTAGCATCTACCACCATGAAAATAGCTTTATTTTTTTTCTCATAAATATTATGCACATACACTGTAAAAACTTCAAACACACACATAGAGGTACGAAGAACAAGAGAAAAACTGCCTGAAGTCTCATGGCATGAAATAACCACTGTTCACATTTTTGGCAATATTTTTGAAACCTGCGTTTTTTTTTTTTAAACCTGGAAGAAGTTGACATCTATCTATGTCAATACCTTTAATGTCTGAGGCCTCAGGACTTGTACGTACATAAATGCTCTTTAAATTTTTCCACCTGCGTTACCCCAAAGGCAGAGAAGATAAATGAATGTATTGCTGGGCCAGTGGTGTGTGAGACAGTGTGCAGGGCTGAAATGTAAGAGGGAGGGAAAACCTTCTTTGACATTATTGGGTTTTTACCTGAAAAATTCAGACAAGTTTTACTTTATACCTCATTGCATTTGGCATTCTACACCATGTTTATTTTTATTTTAAAATATTGTCTTTTCTCCTTCAAATCTTCATAATATTCTCTATATTCTATTAGAGCAAAACATAATATTGGACATTTAAATCATTCCAATTTTTCTCTACTATAAACACTACTGCAATAAGCATCCTTATGCATATGTAATTTTTTCTGGTCTGAGTACACATATCATCGGAATAGAGTTCTACACTGTGAACTTTAAAATACATTTTTGATTTATTTTTTTTAGAGAAGGGGGGAGAGAGAGAGAGTGCACGAGAGAGACACCAATTTGTTGTTCCACTTATTTATGCATTCATTGGTTGATTCTTGTATGTGCCCTGACCAGGAATTGAACCCTCAACACTGGTGTATCAGGACTGTGCTCCAATCAACTGAGCTACCCAACCAGGGCTAAAATGGGCACCTTTAAAAATAAAGATATGCCTTTTCTCCTCAATGCTTTTGAGAAATGGACACAAATGAGTTGAGAAAGGGAGCTGATGGAAAAGCGGTTGCCCCTTCGAGCTTCTTTTTCTCGTCCTGGCTGGGATCTCATGGTGGACTGGCTCTAGGGTTGGACCCAGCCCCTCTTCGGCATTCATCACATACTAATTACATGGCTTCTCGGTGCCCAGTGCTGTGCTAGGTTCTTCTTTCCACTTTTTCTTATTCAGTCTTCACGACAACCTGGGAGGGTAAGCACTTTTATTCCATTTTACAGAGTGGGAGCCAACACAGTGAATCCAGGTGTTTCGGCCAAGGTTACACAGTTAGTAATTAGATGTGGGGGGTGTCTTTATTCAGGAAGCCTGGGTCTTTGTCAGCCTAGTGAATAGCACACCTTGGCTGTAGAGTTGTTTCTAGGACAGTTGTCTAAAAACCTTTTAGTTACAAGTCAAAACCAAACCAAACCACCACAAACACTAAAGCTATTTTGTTTTTGTTTTTAAAGGGAGGGTGATGGTGGGAGAGAGAATTCTAGGCACACAGAGAATCTCACGGAACCCAAGAGGAGAAGTAATTAGCCTCATGAGAGATGAGGAAGCAGCTCTCTCTCTCCTTGTTGCTCTCTTCTATATTGTTTTTCTCTGTCCTCTCTTTCTGGGAAACCATAGCCTCCGGCCTCTGCTTCTATGTGTGCGTCAGCCTCATTCTTCTCCTCCAGCAGATCAGCTTCTCTGCTGCTCCATGAATGTGACCTTCTCCCGGCTCTCAATTTGACATCCGCTCAGTTTAAGCATGCAGCTCAGACTGAACTAGGATCTCTCAGGCCTAAACCTGAAACCCCAGGAGAGAGGATCTGATCCTATTATGCCACAATGCGTGTCCACTTCTGGTCCAACCAGTTGTGGCCTTGGGGCACAGGGTTCAGAAGTATAAATATGGCTGTTAGTTTAGTCTGGGTGGAGGGGCGAGCCTCCAAAAAGGGGGATCACTGGGGGCTGGGAAAATTCCTACAGAAGTGCATGTCTCTGTCTACTATGAATTCATGCCTATAAAATCCAAATGTTAATCAGCACTGTTTTGGATATAAGTGACAGAAACTCTAGATGACTTAAACAAAAAATAAAGGGGGGGGGTGGAGGGAATATATTGCCTCTAACAGAATAGTCAAGGGCTTGGCTTCAGGCACAGCTAGATCCACTTGCTAAAAAAATACTATTAGAAACCTATCTGTTTCCATTTCTTAGTTAGACCTTGTTGTTTACTTAATTTCCTAGGTAGGCTTTCTCCTTGTGGTGGTAATATGGCCACTAAAAGCTCTAGGCTTATATTCTCATGACTTAGCTTCCTCCCTTCTAATCATTTTAGCTCTGATTGGTTTTGATTGAGTTATAAGCCCATTCTGAACCAATCACTGTGGCCAGGGGATAGTTTCCTCTGATTGGCTGTTCCTGGGTCACATGACCATCTTTAAAGCTGCCTTGGTTCAACCACATTGAGTGGAGTCAGGGAAGGACAGTTTCCCAAAGGAAAAATGGGGTGCTATTACCAGAGAGTCCAGAAACTACTATTTTAAAACAGGGAATTGAAATTTGCACCAATAACCTCTTAGGACATGTTAAATAATCCTGGTGGAGGGCGAGGAGATGCCTTTCATTCTTTTATTCAATATACATTTTTTGATGGTTCTCTATGTGTTCCGCACTGTGCCAGGCTCAGGGAATGCAACAGTGAATCAGGGAGACAAGATCGTTGTTCTCATGGAGCTTAAATCCTAGTAGCTACCAACAAATAAATGTTTCTTGAGCACCTACCGTGTACAAAACACTGTTCCTCCCCACCTCCATATAAAGAGAGCTAACATGTGCCTTTCTCTCTAGAAGCTTACAATATACCAAAGCAAATAAAATCATGACAAGTCATAAGAGCAAATGGTAAATGCCCAGAAAGTTATACAAGAAGGTGCTTAGAGAGAGAGGACTAGGCTGAGGAACAATACTGTTACCACTACTAATGACAAAAATAAAAATAACTAACATTCATTCAATGCTTACTGGCTGCCAGGCACTGTGCTAAGAAGTTTCTGAGCAACATCTCCTTTAATCCCGCTAACAACCTTATGAGGAAAGTACCCTATTTGAGAGAGGAAGGAACTAAGGCTCCGAGAGGTGAAGTGACTTGGCTCAAGAGCTCATAGCCGGGGCGTTGCAGAGTCAGCACTTGAACCCAGGTCTGTCTGACTGTAGAGCCCGTAACTTCAACCGTTACATAGCCCTGAGCCTATGTAATGAAAGGGCAGGAGGGGTTGGGTCAGGAAACAGGGGCATGTGGAATACCTGAGGGGCAAGGAGCCTGCGGGAACAGGCTTTGTTCTTCTCTCCACACAGGGGCCTTTCTCTGCTTCTTCATACAAATGGCGGAAAGTGGCTGTCCCCAGCTTTGGGTCCAGTGCCTAAACTGGACTCTCTGGTGCTGATTACAAACTGGCAGCCCTGGAGGCCAAATATGATGCACCAGATATTCTTAGTCTGTGGCAGATAAAAGAATGAATTAGTGCCCGATATTCAAAAATTGGAAAATATCACAGAAAAATCTAAAAAGTTAGAATATCTGTCAAGTCTGGACCTATATTCCCATGGCAACCATCTGCTAGAGCAGAGTAGCAGCTGCTACTTTTAGACAAGACACAGTCTCTCCGTTTGCCACACTGCCCATTCCCCACTCTTTCATTGGGCTGTTTCTCTCATTTTTATTACTGATGACCCTTGGGGGGCATTTGAATTAGAGTCACTATGTCCAAATTTCAGAGTTCCAGGAGGTAGAATTCAGGCCAGCTTTGGTCAAATGTGTACCTGTGGTTCGAAACACCATGGTGGTAGCGGGGCAGGCTTCCGATAGGTCCATGTGGAATTTATGCGTACCTCCTCTTCAGCGAGGTGTGTGGGCAACAGTGGGCTCTCAGGAAAAGGACTGCCTTTGGGAGATACTCCAAGACAAGTCTAGTAGAAAGAGGGAAGAAGTTCAGGTGATTACTCACTGTTAAGGTGTGTAATAATGAAGTTGTAATGAAGGCCTGAACTGAAGCAGAAACAGAGGGGATGGAGGAGTAAGGGGGAGATTTATAAGATGTTAAGAGCATGGTGATTTGTGGGCAGGGCAAGGAGAGGACAAGGGTGACGTTTGAACCTCTGGCTTGGGTAACAGGGTAAAAGGTAGTGTTATTCATCAAGATCAGGAACACAGGAGGAAGAGCAGGTTTGCGGGGGCAGATAAAGAGTTCAGTTCTGGGCACGTTGGGCTTGTTGTGCTTGGGGTCATGCAAGTAGAGCTGTGTAGCAGGCAGGTAGCACTTGGGGGGAGATCTTGCCTGGAGATACGGATTAGAAAGTCACCAGCAAAGTGGTAGATGTTAAAAGACTTGGGCACCGATTAAACCTGGGAGGGGGCGTGAACAGGAAGAGAAGAGGAATAAGAGCAGAATCACCAAGGGACAATATTTAAGGGATGGAGAGCAGCCAGTAATGTACCAAAAAGTGCTGGTTGCAGAGGGAGAAGGAGAACCAGTGCGCATGACTTCAGAATTCCAGGAAGGAGAGTTTAAAGAGAGTGGTCAACATCTGTTTACTTTTATTTTTTTTAAGATTTATTTATTTTTAGAGAGGGGGAAGGGAGAAAGAAAGAGAGGGAGATAAACATTGATTGACCGGTTGCCTCCCCCACTGCCCGCCCTGCAGCATGGGACAAACTCACAACCCAGCATGTGCCCTGAACTGGAATCTAACCCGTGACCTTTTGCTTTGCAGGGATAATGCACAACCAACTGAGCCACACCGGCCAGGGCTCAACGGGTGTTTAGAGAGAAGAAAGAAAGGCCTGGAGACAGTCTTTTGGATTTGGCAATTCAGAGATCATCAATGAATGTGATGGGAGTGGAGTGGTTGGGCAGAAGTTACAAGGGCTGAGAAATGAGTGGGCAGGGAGGGTGGGAGATAGGGTGTCGACTCTCCCTAGGGCTGGGGTGTGGAGGGAGGGAGAGAGCTTGTCCAAGGGCAAAGAGTTTGTGTCAAACAAGATTCCATGGGAAGGCCCAGCTGCAGGTAGAGCTAGTGTCTTGTTCTGTGTACGTGTACGGGAGAGCCTAGGAAGTACTCAGCTGCCAGGTGCTGTCTTGTTTGTGGAACTGGAATGGAAGCTCATCCTAGGGGCCAGCAAAGGGAATTGCCCTAAGAGGAGGCCCAGGCTTTGTGGCTGGGTTTTCCCCGCTCTGCATCTAGTTTCCTTGATCCACTGATTATCTTGGGCCGGTTTTGCTGAATGACTCAGGAGCTTGAGCAACCTTTGCGTACTGGGTTTCAAAGCTCTGGGGGAGGGGAAGTCTGATTCTTTCCTGATAACTGAGAAACAGTCATTAGATATTGAAAGAAGGACAATTAGCCCCAGTTTTAGAAAAAAAAAAAGGGTCTCTAAGCACTAGAGAATTCTAGTGCTTGGATCTAGGAGCAAACAGCAGATGCTGGAGTGCTTTTCCTCTCTGCCTCTCCCTAAGTCTTAATAAAAATAACAATATCTAACAGTTACTGAGTGCTTTTATAATTATCAGGCATTGTTCTGCGAGCCTACAGGCTTTACCTCTGACATTGAATACTCTTATTATCCCATTTCACGTGATGAAGTTGAGAGTTAGAGAGGTGACATGACTTTCAGTGACTGGAAGAGCTGAAAATCGACTTCCAAAAGCCCATGTTCTTTACCACTGCACAACACTGCATGTCTCAGGATGTCTCTATGGGACCCAGCAAGGCTGTGGGATTGATGAAGATCCCCGGAAAATGACTGAAAAAAAGGTTCTTAAAAGAACCTTCTCTCAGCTAGGATTTCTACTGGGAAGGAAGGGACAGGATCCTCTGAGCTTGTTCTGAGGCTTCTGGTCACCTGAGACCCCTTCTGTGGCTCCCCCGCCCTCACTAAGCTCAGTGATAAAGGGTCTATTCATTGGGCCTCCCGGAGTTGGATCTACAAGCTAGTCCCTCCCTCCTCCAGTCTGCCTTCCCTGCCCCTCCTTTTGGACTCAACACCTGGTATCTTTTTCTTGTGTCCCTGAGCCCAGGGCGTGTGAGGCCCAGACAGGCGCAGTATCACTTTCTTCCTAAACTGTCCCCAAAGCAGGGACAATTTTGTGTGCTGCCCACCCCCACTGTTAGCGCATACTTCCAAGGGTTCCTGTGGAATTCAATATCCAGTAAACACCCAAAGGGGAGGAAGTGGGCCAAGCAATGAGCCTACGATTGCATCAGGGCTGACGCACTCCCTCTGCCTTTTCCCCTATCTCGGTCTCCAGAGGAGCCCCATGGAGTCAGGCCCAGGCCCTCTCCCCTTCATTCAGCCCAGGAGAGAGGCTAAGGTTAAGGTGGAAAAGTAATGTTTACAGAGTGACACCCAGGCACCATGTAATAATAATAATAATAATAATAATAATAATAATAATACCTGACTTAGGACATGTCAGGCACTGGAGCAGCAGCTCTAGTTCTGTAATAAGAAGCAATTAGGATTTTATTGCATGCTGCTGCTATGTGGTTTACATATATTATCTAATTCTAGTAACACTTTTAAAAAATATTTTATTTATTTTTTAGAGAGAGGGGAAGGGAGGGAGAAAGAGAGGGAGAGAAACAGTGATGTGAGAAACATCGATTGGTTGCCTTTCCCACGGCCCCAACTGAGACCCTACGGAAACCCAGGCTTGTGCCCTGACTGGGAATTGAACCGTTGATCTTTCACCTCTGAGGGATGATGGACAACCAACTGAGCCCACCTGCCTGGTCAGTGCAAATTTAGCAACGCTGTTAAGAGTTAGCGTGATTATGATGATCCTTTTACAGGTGAGGAAACTCCAACTCAGAGGGCTTAAAGTTCAGAATTATCCAAGGTCATTCAGTTGGTCATTAGAGAGTTGGGTCTTGGATTTGGGTGTTTTTATTCTTTACTTCCTTAATTAATGTAATTTTTCTCAACAAGGGTAGTTATTATTAACTTTGGTTTATAAACAAGGAAACTGAGGCTCAGAAAAGTGAATTACTTACTTGAGGTCAAAGTGCAAGTCTCAATTGTTGTCACCCTTAATGTGATGCTGAACTATAGTGGGCCCAAGAGGAAGGAAGGATTGCTGGAGTGTTCCTAAGACTGTCCTCAAGGCAGTGTGGATTCCATATTATTTCTCCCCTCCTCTATCTCTAGGCAGTGGTAGAATCAGCAACTGTCTCTGTGAAGCTCCTTTTCATATTGGCTTGTGGTCATCTGCTGACCCAGCCTTCCCTCTGGACTGACAGCTCTCTGAGGGTCAATTCTGGTTATTCAGTCATCTGTCTGTAGTCATTAGTGCCTGACCCATAGGAGAACTTTTTTGAATGAATAAATAGATTCATTAGGAGCTAGGATTGGAACCTAGGTCTTTTGGGCTCTGCCAGAGCCATTTCCACTCCATTACCTGAGTCAGGGCCCTCTTACCCAGGAAGGCCAAGCGACACAAGCTGAGAAGCAAATGGCCAGGCAGCAGGCAAGCTGATTTAGAATCCTTCCCCTCTTCTTCCGTTTTTCTTTTTCAGAAGCCAAGGAGAAATATGAAAACTCAAATGTGCCGTGAACCAGTCTCAACTCCCAAGTCAAGGAATGCAAAAAGGTGAGAGTCACCATGGTAACAGCAGTGCCAGGTGTGTTGCTGAATACCTACCTAGTTCCTGCAGCAGCAGCAGGGAAAGCCTGCCCAGTGCCTGGTTGAAGGTTTGCATTTTCTGCTGCAGGGGAACTGCATTTCATTTGTTTCTCTTAATGGGACATTACTGGAGACTTTGCTCTTCATTGCTTCCATTTTCTTATAAGTGCAAGGGGAGGAAAAATCCCATTTTCCTTCCCCTCCCACCCACTCAGAGAAATGCCAGAAAAACACCAGCATTCCCATCAGAGGCTCTGCTACTGCCAGTCATGAAACCCATCATCACTGAAATCGCTTGCTCTACTTTAAAGGTTTGTGAAAACTGCACCAAATCGATTTTTTCCATATCACTTCTATCTGTTATTTCTGTGGTTTCTCCTCTTCACTGCTACATTTCCCAGGGGCAGGAGAGAAAGTGTATATGGAAACTTAAGGTACTCTTTTGTGGTTTGGGAACCAAAAAATAAAAGGATTTGGGAGGGTACCAAATTGTTTTTCTCCTACTTACTCATGTACATAAATATTTATTTTTACCCTGGGTCTGTTAAAAAGGATTTGGTTCACAGATTCCAAACTCAATTTAGCTTCAGGCCTTAATTGCGTTTGAGCAGAGAATCTTGTGGCCACAGGGATGGAAAGAACTTTGGAAGTCACCTAGCTCAGAGAGGTCTTCTGACTTTTAGACATTATTAGTGGTTAAAACTTCAAAAAAATGAGAAAGGGGCACCAAGTATGGTTGCCAGCTTTTAGTTTGGCTAAACAAGAACGTTAAAGAAAAATGACTTATCATGTTACAACCACTGCTTCATAAAAGGAAGGACATTTTCATACCAAAAAAAGTAGGAGCGGTATACTCTCAGAATGAAAGACTGTCCCTTAAACTGAATAAATTTAGCAAAAGTCATCTCTGTATCTTTATTTTTCTCCTTTCCCCATACACTAGCATCAGTCTGAGGGTGAACATTTGAGAATCACTAATTTGGTTTAATGCTCCTACCAGTATTTCTTGCAGATGATGTCTTGTCCTCTGTTTATATATCTCTGGTGGCTGGGGTGCTCACTACTTAATCTCTTTGGATAATCCAGGCTGGTACTTCTTTTTCATTGTCTCTCTCTTGCTTTTGCCTGCTCTGCTTCAGTGCTTTCCTGTGCTTCCTTATGTTTTCCCAGGTGACCACTTTTGTAGTTCTTATCTCACAGTATTGTAATTGCCAGCTAACACATCCATCAGCAACGAGACTTTCAACTTCTGGAGGGCGGGTCTACATCTTTTCACTGTTGGATCCTCAGGCCCATCACGTGGCAGAGGCTCATCAATAATTGTTGATTGAAGGAATGAAATTCTATCCACCAGTCTAATGATGTTGTGAAGTAACTGTCACAATAATTATGAAAATAACTAACATATACTTAATGTATACTATAGCCTAAGCATTTTATGTAATTTTGATCAGGAATGGGCTTTTACGTCAGATCGTTTGGAATAAGATGCAAAGGATAATTTATGAAGCATATTATTTTAAAAGGAACAGTTCACCTAGGAATTTATCCTACAGATATCCCCTAGAAGGGTATCCAAGTCGTCCACTGCAATACTGCTTGTAATAGTAAAATATTGGAAACAATCCAAATATCACTAGAGAGCCTGTTAAATAAATTATAGTTCAGCCATATTATGTAGGCAGTCTTTAAAAGAATAAGGTAGATATAAATGTACTGACATAGGAAACTGCCCAAGACATATTAAGAGAAACCCATTTCTTTTAAACACACACGTGCACACATACGTGAGTGCATAGAAAAAGTGCGAGTATACAGAGAAAAATTTGGAAGAACAATATAGTACAAATTGTTAATAGTGGTTCTTTCTCTGGGTATGATCATTGGGGACTATTACTTTAATAAGCACTCATCTCTGTAATTAAAAAATCATGTAAGAAGCTGGTCTCATTTTTAACAGTTTTATTAAAGTATAATTTATATATCATAAAATGCATGTACTATTTTTAAGGCTGGGCAGCAGGGAAAACTCTTTAAAACACAACGAGAAGGAAGGTCTTCTGTGCTGAATCCAATCAATCTTCCGTCCCTTTCCCTGCTTTCTGTTCCCTTCCTCACAATGGGTGCCCCTACCCCTTCTCAATAGCTCTCCTTGGCCTGGAAAACTCTTTTGCTTTACCTAGGCCTATAAAAGGAGGGGTTGCGCTAACTGACTTCTGAGGTTCTTTTAGACATGAATTTGGTTCATATTCCTTCTGCTCTCTCTCATACCAAAACTCATTTTCAGGAACAACTGTAATGGCATAAACAATGGAAAAAAAAAACTGAAAAGAAAAACAGAACTACCCCCCAAACTCATTTTTAGGGAGGATCTGATCATTTTGTTCTCATTACATGAAAATGTCTGGTGAGGCCCAGTTTAATTTTTCTCTCTTGTGATGTTTGCATTTGAACAAAAGATGAAATATTATTTGGCTTTAAACAAACAAAAAAGAAACCATCAATTGTGCAGTTTATATGTACACTACCTGAAGATGGGGTAGGTGATATGTTTTGGGGGGCAAGGCACCTTTTCAGTATCCTTGAAAAACAAGTTAGAATCACTTGTGTGGAGATGGGTACTCGAGGTTCCTACTAGGTAAACTGGGACCCACTGTGGAGGGGATGGCAACATTCTGGCCATACCACCTGACAGAATTAAGACAACTGTGCACTTGCTGGGGAAGGAGTGCTCTCGATTTCACAATGCGACCTTGATTGCCCCATTTAACCTGGTGCTTTGATGTCTCAGTGTGTAGAAACATTATCACAGGCAGAGAGCAGATATTAAACATTTATACACAAACAGATCGTGTAAGTCACTCTGAAACAGGTTGCTATAATGAAGGGCTTGCACTCTTAAACCAATATCCAGTATGCAGGGAGACTGCAACCACATTCTCGTTTGAGAAGCAGAGGGCACAGTGGCTGATGGTGTGTGTGTGTTAGGGGGTCCTGGACAAATATTCCCTGGGTTCAAATCCTGCCTCTACCCTATCCTATTTAGGTGGCCTTGGTCAGATTTGCTTAGCTGGCTCCGCTGTTATTCATCTGTTTTCCCATTTGTAAAGTGAGGATAATAATAATTTCCAACTCCCAGGATTGTTGTCAGATGATCTTAGTTAATACACACAAAGTACTTAAAACAGTGCTTGGCACATAACAAACGCTCAATAATCCCTTCGTAGTGTAGGGAGATTTGCTGCTTCACTTCCAGCAGCTAATTTCAGTTGTTAATAATTTTTTTGATATTTCCCAACTTCCAAAAGGGGAAACTGAGTCTGGAAGTATCGCACAATGCTGTGAACTGAACCCAGCAGGCAGGGCAGCGAAGCGCCAGAGGTTAAAGTACTGACCTGGAGTTCGCTTCTGATTCTCAGTACAGCCCAGAGCAGATGGTAGCCTTTCCCGGCCTCAGCTGCCTCATCATTATTAAGATAAAACAGGAAGTAAAGCCATGTTTTGTATTATATATGTGTGTGTGTGTGTGTGTCCATGTTTTTTAACTTTTCCCTCACTCTGAGTTCCGGAGGTCGTTTCGTTTCTTTTCCGGATTTCTGGGTGAAATCCACTTACACCCGACCAAGGTGGAGATGGGATCCTGATAGGTGACTGGCCGCGGGGAAGGATCTCCAAAGAAGTCGCCGGCTTCCAAGTGCACTCAGGCCGAAGCCGAGATTCAGCCGCAGCTTCCCAGTTCCTACCCACGTGAGGAGAGGGAACTCCCCGCCCTAGGCCCCACCCCACGGAGCGAACAAGAAGTCTCCCGGAATTCACAGCTCCTGTCCCTCCCTGCTGGGCTCCCCCCAAGTCCACGCAGGGAGGCAGCTAAGAGCAAACTGCGGGTGTGTGCAAGACTCCCAGGGGCTTCCTGCAGAAGCTGATTGGCAGGGGGGGGCTTCCTGCAGCCCGCGGTAACCGTGCCCTGCCCCCTCTGCCTCCAACCCAGTAAAAGAGGGCTGTAAAATTCCGGAAGAGAGATTAGAAGATTAGAGGCAGGGGATGGGTGGGGCAGTGAATCAGTACAATTCCGCCCCCCCACCCACCCCGCCACTATCACTTTGGGAAGGTTGGGTCTTCTCATGGCCTTCTCTTGACCAGCCCATTGGCAGGGTCTAGAAAAGCTAAGCAGTGCTGGGCGGGACCCTCGCAGGACCCTCCCAAGCTCAGTTGAACTTTGTAAAGCCTGGATTGCTTATTTTGCAGCTCATGACTCCATTTGGTTTCTGGTTGGGGAATTTTGGTCCTTGCTTCCAACTGGGTCCTTTCCATGAGAGTGGCTTCTGCTTATTGGCTTACTGGGCAAGTCCCTCCTGTGTGGTAAAGTCTGTGCTAGGTCAGTCTTGTCATCCCAAAACTTTGTAATGCAGGCATACCTTATCTAAAGTTAGAGGGAAGGAATCTGAAAGCTGAGAGATGTTAGGTAACTTGCTCAAGGTCACACAGCGGAAGAGCCAGGACTAAGCCTACCGCTCTGCCCCACCCCTTGCTTCCATTAATTTCCCGCCACACCCTGTGGCTTCCATTGTTTTAGAACATAGATAAACAACACCTACTAGGATGTAGGGAAGCAACATGTATGGACCACCTCCCACCATGCTAGGTACTTTAAATATATTGTCTTGAATGTTTTAATTTTTCACAACATCCCCCTGAGATAGATGTGATCACTATGCCCATATTACACATGAGGAAACTTTAAAGGTTAGGAATTTAAGGGGCAGGCCTGGGGTTCCTGTACAGTCATAGTACAAAACCACAGTTAATGTTTGTATGGTGCTTGACAGTTTATAAAGCACTTTGAAGACACTCATTTCAGAGCAATCCTATTTCATAGATGAAGATAGAGGTTCATTCATGAAGTTAAGCCACCCGTCCAAGGTCACGAAACTAGTAGTGAGTAGCAGAGCCTGCAACTTTTAAATAAACTCAATGGCACCAGTAGTAGCAAAGCTCATTCCATTTATTCATCCCACAGTGTCAAGTACCATTCTAATAATTGTCTTAACAGCTAACATTTATTGAACACTTCCTCTGTGTCCAGTATGGTGCTACCTGAGTTATATACACCAACTCCTGTAATACTCAGATCTACCTTATGAACTGAGTACTGTTACCTTTTCCATTTTACAGACGGGGACATTGAGACTGGATAAAGTAACTTCCCAAAGTTACACAGCAACTAAATGGCAATGTGAGGATGCCTGATGTAACAGCCTGGAGTCCCCTGGTATGAACTAGGCACCTGGGTTGTGTCCCCGCTTCTGTCTCAAACCACTTCTCCCAGGATTTTGGTTTCTTTGTCACACCGCCGTTACTTCTTTCTCTAACCCCTGTGTGTGGCAGGCCCACACAGCTTCTGCTCTCAAGAAGCTAATGCTCTGCTCTAGAAAATCAGTCAGGGATACCGCCAGCTCTGTTTCACACAGGCACTGGGAGGATTAATAAACTAATGGCACTTGGAATGCTTCAACAAAGGAGGTGGATAAACTCAGGGCCATTATTATGTGTAAAACTCACTACCAAGGGTGTTCATGCTGTAATTAGGTGCTGGCAGCCCAGTTCCTGATCTGTTTGAAATGCTCAGTCTTCCTTGAGAAACCGTTTGGATGAGGTCATTCATGCCAGGGGTTAGAGCATTTCCCTGCTGTTGTAGGATGTGGGGAATTGGTGGTGCCATAGTCTCAGGCATTTTGCTCTCAGAGGTGGGTATTTTAGCATCTCAGAAGGGATTCCAGGTGAATCTGAGGGATATCAGTTATTGACTGGAGTCAGAGACTAACATCGTGCTTATTTGGGCTTTAGTGACAGATACCTGGGCTGAATGAATCCTGCTTCTCTGGCTTCATTTCTCTGAGTCTCCAATCCCTTTTAAAATGAGAATAAATAATACCTTCTTCATAGGGTTATTTTGAAGGATAAACTTGATAATATATTTTAAACACCTTGCCTGTGGCTTAGAATAGAATAGACTGGATGCTTCATAAATGGTAGCCATTATCGTAGCCTTTATTGTTATCCTTATGTTGTTATTACATCATTTACTGACATTTTAGGGCCAGGCTGAGAGGTAGGTGGAGATAAGATTCAGTCATTTGTTCAACAGTCTACTAGACTGCCCCAAGTAGGTCAGTTTAAGTAGGGGAGAATCATGAAAACGGGCATTTATAAAACAATGTGATAAATGCTATGATAGGGGATTGCATAAGGTGTTTTGAGACTTTAGTGGAAGGATGAATAACCAGGAGACTCAGCAAAAGTTTTGCAGAGGAGATGGTTGTCTGATTCAAGTCTCTGCTTGGAGGAAGCAGAAAATGCTGCTGGCTGGAGGCAGGCAGAGCACAAGTGCAGCTAAGCCTGTGTTTTTCACCTAAGGGTGATGAATCTGATCTTCAGTCCCTCTTGCTTCAAGGCCTCTCAACTACTACACAGCCCTGCCAACCAGCCTGGCCCTGGAATACCCTCTCCTGGGCCACCTGCTGGTGGTGAACATCCAGGGATCTGTGCTGTGGCTTGATGTGGCTGAGTCATAAGACCTTTCTTTTTACTGCTAAGCTCTAATGGCAGCCTTCTGGTCAGGAGCAATGCCCCTACCTCATATGGAAGGCCTCAGATGACTACTGGCCAGGCAGTCCAAGGAACAGTAATCCCTTCTATATAGACTTTCCAGGGTGGATAGGGAGGACAGAGTACCCCCTCCCCTCAAGGCTTATGGGTAAGCCTCCAGTCTTTGTCCCAGGACAGCCTCCAGTGCCCCTTTTTGGCTCCATCTGGCAGTAGCCCTGACCAGTCTCCCAACTCACTGGTGACCACATTTTCCATAGTATGACAAAGAATTAAAGAATTTCCGGCCCTGGCTGGTGTGGCTCAGTCGGTTGGAGCATTGTTCTGTGAACCTAAGGATCTGGGGTTTGATTCCCAGTCTGGGCACATGCCTGGGTTGCAGGTTCTGTCCCCTTGGGACTCATAGGAAAGGCAACCAATCCGTTTCTCACATGATGTTTATCTCTCTCTCTGCCTCCCTTCCCCTCTGTCTATAATCATGAAGCATGTCCTCAAATGAGGATAAAAAAACCTCCTCTGGACACCTTTAAAATTTCAAGGATAATCAATCCCTATCATTAAAGGGGACATTGGGTTGGAAACCTTGAAATTCAGAGTAGCCTCTTTATCAGGCATTTTTTCATAGTTTTATTATTGGTGTGTGAAAATAGCCCCATGAGGTAGCTAGTAGCTATTTCCATTTTAATATTTGAGAATACTCAGAGAGGAAATAACTTGCCTAAGATGCTACACCCCGGAAGTTTGAATTTTGGTCCGTCACAGAGGGTTCATAGGTCTAGGTGTGTGTGGCGGCGGGGATGTGAAGGGAGGCGCAGGAACATCCTTTGCAATTGCAGACGCACACGCCATTTATTTGGGGCCTCAAGGAAGGGCAGCCAAGAACTGAGCTGCACTGGTTCTCACTTCCGAGTTGGAAATCCCCAAGCAAAGGGCTCGGTCACTGCCCCGACCCAACAGGATCTGGTTTCAGGCCCCACCGCCTGGGACGCCGGAGGGGGTTAAAAGTCCCTTGACCTTGCACCTCACCCGGCGGCCCCTGGCCCTCGCCCCAAGCCAGGTGCGGATGGGCGGGCCGCAGCGTGGGCGAACGACTCGCTAGGTCTTGTTTTACGCACTCCCCGGTCACATGGACAAGCTTCCGCAGCCAGGAGTGTAGAGCGGAACGAAGGGCGAGGAGAACCGGGCGAGGTGCCGAGGGCAGTGGGTCAGCACCCCGCAGGCCAGTGGGCGGCCCAATTGCCCAGCGAGCCCGCCGGCCAGCCAGTCAGCGCGTGCGGTGGGCGGGTCCATGGGCTTGCGCCGCGCCCTGCAGCGCCCCCTGAGGGGCGGCGGCGGGAGCTGGTTCCGGCTGCGCGCGCAGCGGTGGTGGCGGAGGCGCGATCAGCCGGGCTGTAACCGTCGTCCGTCCGGTAGCGGCTGGAGCGGCAGCGGCGGCCGGGCACGGCGCTAGGCGACGCCACAGGGCAGTGGCGGCAGCGGCGGCAGCAGGAGACACAGCGGCGGCCGCAGCAGCAGCAAGACGGACTCGTGGACACGCGCCGCCGCCGCCGGGCCGGGCCGGGTGTCGCGCGCCGAGGCTGGGGGGGAGTCGTCGCCGCTGCCGCCACCGCTACCGCCGCCGCCGCCGCCGCCGAGGTGACTGAGGAGAGAGGCGCCTCCTCGCTCCCGCCACCGCTGGACGTCAATGCCCAGTCCCCAGCTCGACAGCGTAAGTGCGCTGCTCCCGGGCGGCCCCCGCGCCGGCTCCCGGGGCCTCGGGGAAGGGGAGGGCGGGAGGCGCCGCAGCCATTAGTGCAGGCCCGAGACACGTCCCCGGAAGGAGGGCCGGGCCGGGACCCGGGGAGGGGGGAGCGTGGCCGGGAAGCGTGGAGAAGCAGGGTGGGTGAAGAAGGAGGGATTGAGTGTGTGTAAGAATATTGAGTGTGGGTGGGCAAAATGTGCGTGCGTGATGGGGGTGAAGAGTGTGAGTGGGGGAGAGGTCTGAGTGTGTATGTGGGGGTGAGTGAAGGGGGAGTGTGAGAGGAAGAAAGTGTGGATGGGGGTAGTTGGGGACAGTATGGAGGGGAGTGTGTGTAGGAGTGTGGGGTGAGTGTACAGGAGAGTGTACGTGGGGGGATAGTGGGAGTGTGTGTGGGGAGGATGAGTTGGAGGAGGAGAGTGAGCGTGGGGGCAGCGCGTGGATATGAGTGAGTGCGTAGAGAATATGAGTGCGGTGTGAGAGAGGGGGTGAAGGTGAGTGGCAGGGGAGGAAGTGTGGAAGGATGTGCCTGCGTCTGTCCAGAGTGTGAACAGACATCCTGGAAGCTCTCCCTGATCGTGGTGTCTGGCGGTAGTGACTCCTGCGTCCTCGGTTAGGGAGTTCTTTCCAGGAGCGTCTTGTCCCTGGGTTCTTGGGTTCAAGTGTGAGGAAAGGGTGTAGGAGTATAATCCCGTGGCACTGTCATCTTTTGGTTCTGGGTTTTTTTTTTAACGTGCCTTTTTTTTTTTTTTTTTTTTTTTTTGGTAACACCCCCTCCCCACCCCCCAGTTCATGCCATCGACGTAAATTTCTAAACTTGTCAAGGATATGATTGTCATCCCATTTTAGTCTGGGGATGTGAGAGCTAACTAAAACTTGTCCGTTGCTCAAGATCCTCTGCTCTTGCCTTGGAGTGTTCAGAAGCATGGACTCTTTTGTAAAGTACTGTTAGCTTTTCCGGTGAGGTGGAAGGTATTTTATTTTTAGGTAAGCTGAAGTCATTTTAATTTAGGTTGTGGCTCTTTCCTAATCTGGAGAAAAGCTGTTAAACGATGATGATGATGATGATGATGATGATGATGATGATGATGATATGATGTAACGATGATGGGGAGAACCATAGGCTAGTTTATTATTTTCTGGAATTTGTCAAGAGACATGTAAAGTGTCTAGCAGTTCTCACGTCACTGCAGCTTGTCTTCGTGGAGTCACCAAATGACAGCCGCTGCTGGATTAGAATGAGGTAGTTACTTGATGGCATGTTCTGTATTACGGAGTAGTTTCAGACAGGAAGTGAGTGAAGTTATGCTTTGTTCAATGTGGAAGAAGAAATTAGGGTCACAGAATGACACTTTTGTAAGGCTTCAGAGTCACTTGCCGGCATATCATCGTGGTGGTGAAGGTGGTGAGAAGTTATTTGCTAGTATTCCGATCTTGACATTTTAAAAGTTGCTTCCTATTGGATAGTAAATGGACTGATCACTGTTATGGACTTTCTCCAGATTATTGTGTTGTAGAGTAGGGGTTCTTTTTTTTTATTTTTTATTTATATTTTTTAAAGATTTTATTTATCTTTTAGGGAGAGGGGGAGAAAGAGAGGGTGAGAAACATCTGTTGGTTGCTTCTTGCATGCCTCCAATTGGGGGCCTGGCCTGTAACTAAGGTGTGCGCCCTGACTGGGAATTGAACTGGTGACCTTTTGGTTCACCGGCCAGTGCTCCAGCCACTGAGCCACACCAGCAGAAGTAGGGGTACTTGGTGAAAAATACCTTGATATGGATTTTATACCTTAATGATGGGACTTTTCTTAGAAGTTTTTCAATATGATAAGCAAAGAGTAGGGTGGTTCTTTTGATAGTAGACATAATAGAATCACAGGCAAAAGCAGTGATGTATCAGAAATTATATTTTTCTGAGCACATTCTTTTTCTCAATACTAGCATGCCCTGTTTTTGAAAATAGTAACTAATAATATTACTATTCAGTGGGGAACTGGATTAGTTAGTATTAAGTGCCTACTATGTACCAGGAGCTTTTTATACTCTCATTTAATTCTCACAGCTACTAAAGGGTGGTAAGTGTCCTTATTTGTATTTATTTGGCGCATATTGAGGGTTTTCTATTTGCAAGGCACTAGGGATACAGTGATGAGCCCTCATTGACTTAAAGTGATGAAAAGACTCAAAGAGGTTAAGTAACTTGCCCCAGGTCACAAGTAATAAGAATTGGAGATGGATTAAAAACCTAGGTCTATCTGACTCCAAAGTTCTTGGTTTTTCCACTACATAATTACTATCTTCACATTAGGTTGTCTCACTTTGGTCTATTTTACCACCCAGGGACCTATCAGCTCCTACAGGTGAGAGACGGTGAAGTTAAAGCAGAAGACTGGATGGCTGGAGGCGAGGGGATCATTAGGAGATGCTGACTTGAGGCTCTTTGGGACCTAAGCAAGGGTTTTATGTGGGTGGAGATTCTGCCTTAAAACTCTCTTGGGGCCCCAGGGTGTGTGCTTTGAGACGGAGTTTTTATGACGCACCTGGGATATGTCTGGGAGAGGGAAGTCTGATTAAAGAAACTCAGCAGCCTTTTATGCTTTTTATTTTGGAGGAAGAGGAAGAGTGTATTTATTGGGGCTAAGAGTCAGCCAGAAGTTGTCACTTCTTTGTGAAAGTCTTTCTGTTCAGCCGTGTGAGATATTTTCCTCAGGAGATTGTGAACGTCAACTGAGAAAATATATGAAAACGCTTAATTAACTATAAATTGAAATACAGGTTCAAAGTATTAAGACTTTTCTACTAACGCAACAGTTTAATTGTTACATTTAGTAGCTGGAAAAGGCTAGCATTTTAGAACACCTATACACATGAGAACTTGTTTAGAACTGCTGAACCCTGCACATTCTGACTCAGAACAGCAAAAGTCAAACCACTCCCTCCATGAGTCAGTCAAGTAATATTTAATTTAAACAAACCAAATTTATAGGCAGAAGCTATTTACAACCTCATTGAACTTTGGTGACACTAGGGAAGAGTAAATGTTTGAATGCTTTTTGCACATAACTTTCTTAAAAAGCCCGAAAACCCATATTATAATTTACTTGAAAATACATTTGTGTGTACAAGGTAGAAAAGATTTATGTTTCTACTTTTAAAATTTATTGATTTTTAGAGAGAGAGGAAGGAAGAAAGAGAGAAACATCAGACTTGTTCCATTTATTGGTTGATTCTTGTATGTGCCCTTGGTGTATGGGGACAACGCTCTAAGCAACTCAGCTACACGGCCAGGACAAGATTTATGGGTCTTAAGATTTAACTTTTTACTCATTTTCTCTTTCAAAGGTAGCAGTTTTGTATCCAGTACACTATGATTTTGGTGCACAAAATTGAAATTTAGTAGATTTATTTTACAGAGTTTGACTGTACTTTTTTTGTTGTTGGAATGTGGGATTGGTAACCAGTGAAGCCTCTAGAAAAAGCATTTACAAATAAGATGCAGTGGAGCAGTACATAGATTTTTAGCTGTTGCTCTTGGAAGAGTGAAGCCTGAGTTTGATTGATTTAAGTGCAATATCATTAGCTGTACTCCTCATAGAAGTTGGGGATTTACAAAATTTTGAGCAGCTAGAAATCAGGACCCATAGTTTAACATGGTAGACTTAGTTATGTTTATTGAGAAAGGGTAGTGGTAGAGTTCTTGAGGTCTTAGGATACTTGCGAAGTCCAACATTAGGTTTCAGTATTTCCTTCTGGAGACCATGTCCTTTGTGCTGAATCTCAAATCACCTCATTTACAATTCATAATAATCCTTTAAGCAGCATTCTTTCACTTTTGTGGATAAGGAGATTGATTTATAAGCTAATTGTTGAATCCCAGGTTTTGGAGTCCAGTTTAAACAGTATCAGTAAATAAATGGTAGCAGATAAAAAATATTTCCCCTTGGGGTTTGAAGTGCTTAAATCTCTGGTTAAGCTTTTTTCTTTCAATTAACTCTAGTCAGTTTACAGGGAGCTATGTAGCAGTTAAGTAGATGCTAAGGAAGTTGGCCTTTTGTGCTTGAGTTTTAATTTGTTTTTTAAAGAATACTTCAGGTACTTGATTACTCTCCGCTCTTTTGGGGATGTTGCTTCTTTGAGATTTTTCTCAAGACGCTAGTTGGGTTATAAAGAAACTGATGATTCTCCAAGTTTAAAAAGTAAAGAGTCCATAATGTTACAGTTCAGATAATTTTGTGCCTTGGGTTTGTTAAACGAACAGTGGATGCCACCAGTTATAATTACTTTGGGAAGCGTGATTTGAGTCTGTTAATCTGAAATATTAGAAGGGCCTTTTATTCATTTCCAGCTTCAGAATTAGTGTATGTGTTAGAGGGGTCTACTAGCTTTCTCCAGTTATCCTTTGTTTTATTGACTGAACCACATTCTCTAGTTCCTTTGACTTCCTGGCTACTGTTGGGATTTGAAGCCTTCTTAGATTGCTTGGTGTAGAGTTCAAGTGGCTATTGTATGTAAATCTGTTGCTGCTTAGAGTTGTAGAGCTCTGGGCTGTACCAGAAACTGTCACTACTCTAACACCTAGACAAAAGAAACTTCACAGCGCTGCAGGCTTTGTCTCCTTTCCACAGTTCACCCTGTGGAGTTTCCAGGACCCAGGTGAGAAAATGACTCTTCTCCTGCATGTCTTGGGTGGTTTTCCCTGCACTGTCTGTGCAGTCAGTATAGATTTATGGGGTACATCTTCCATAGAGAAATGACTATGAGGAGTTGACAGATTATACCAAATTTTTGTTGTGACTTTAATACAAATGGTTTTTGTTTGTCTGAATGGATTTCTGTCCCATAGGTTCTGTAACACAGCACCCACTCTATTTTAAGTGGCCTAGAAACTAAATTTCATCATTTGAATATAAATTTATATTGCACAACATTGCCATTTTAAACTGTAGAGAATTTTAAGATCAGGTTTTTCTGTGACCCTTTTTTTGCTAGATGAGCCTGCTTTGAAAAAATATTTTTGACTGTTAGAACAGTCTTTACCTTTAGAAAATTGGTGTATTTAATTCCTTTCATAGTATTTTTGGGTTGAAACTTCATTCTTCTCAGAAAATGTTAATTCTTTTGGCAAGAAATGCACACATGATATATTTGCTTTAGCAGATCAGATAAATTACTTTATATTTTTATTTCTGCAGTGGTCAGAAATGTTGGCTCTATACTGATGTATCATTTGACAAGAATTCAATTCACAATCAGGTTTGCTTTCTTCTTTCTAGTCCTTTAGTTTTAGTTGAGATTAAAGCATAACTTTTTTTTTTTTTTTGCATTCTTTTATAGGAAATATTCACTACGTTGTGCCACCACCGTATTTGTAAATTGTATTTATATACATACATTGATATTTACTGTTCTTAGTAGCAAAACAAATTGATGTCTTTTCTACTTTCCATTATTGGTGAAAAGTGTGTCATGAGGGAACAGACTGGTTAGTGCAGAAGGATATGAGTCATCAGCAGGATTCGTCAGCAAATTGGGAAGGATATGATGGAGAAACAATGGATTCTAGTGACATTATTCTTCTTTCCACATGTGTAGTTACAAACAAGTTTCCTTTTGGTGATTGGTTTAAATTCAAATAATTTAGATCTTTCTGGATAAAAAGTACTTTCAGTTTTAAGTCACAGACTGTGCTCTGAATTGTTTTTCTAGTGAGATGAGATCTTCATTTGGAGGTCATCAACAAGTAGAAGTTAGTTAAACTCACCTGTTTACTAGGAAAAATAATTTATCAGGTAGGATTTAGAAAATGAAGGACTATTTTTGTGAAGCTTGTTGGTTAATTATGGAGTTGCTCAGATAAGAAATTCCTACCAACATGGTAATACAGTTGACCCTTAAACGACATGGGTTTGAGCTGCGTGGATCCACTTATATGTGGACTTTTAAAAATAAATGCCTCCACTGTTTTTGAACCATGATTGGGAGTTGGAGATGCAGAGGGCCAACGTATGCATTGATCTATACTATGTTATATAGGGGACTTGACCATCTGAGAATTTTTGTATCTGTGGCAGGGGATGGGAGGTTAGATACTAGAACTAATTCCCCTGGGATACTGAGGGACAACTTAAGTATTTGGGGAGCCAGAAGTTGCACACTGGTTTTCAACTATGTGCGTGTGTGCGTGTGTGTGTGGCAGGGAGTGGGGGAGTTTTGTGCCCCTGACTTCCATGTTGTTCAAGGTCAGCTGTATTTGTTTTCTCACAGGTAGCAAAGAATTGCTTCCGGATTACTATTAAATTCCTAAGAGCTTTTATTGCATTTGAATTGGTCTGAAATTCTGAGCATGGTTAAGGCCTCACCAGCAATATCTAACCAGAGAGTCAGGTCCTTTCCCAAGTCATGCTACCATGGCCCTTTGCTGTTTCCTACCAGTCTTGTCATAAAAGTTTTACCTTTCCTCAGAAGTCTTAATTAATCCTACTCCATTCTACTTATGCTTACTTTGTATCTTCAGAGTATGTAGTATTAATAAGAAATTTTAATGCCCATCATCAAATATATATTTTTAAATTCTTAACTGAGGATATGTTTTATTGATTTTAGAGAGAGAGGAAGGGAGAGAGAAAAACATTGATGTGAGAGAGAAACATTGATTGATTGCCTCCTGTATGCACCCCAACCCGGGATCGAACCTGCAACCTAGGTATGTGATCTGACCAGGGATTAAGCCTGCAACTTTTGGTGTATGGGATGATGCTCCAACCAACCAAACCACCTAGCCAGGGCTTTCCTCATCAAATATTTTTCACCCACATTGATTATTTTAGGATCTTGATTCTGGATAATGTTTGTGTGGTGTCCTCATAGAACTCCATAGATAACTTGTAAGACTGAGTGTGCTGCATTTTAGTATCATTCAGAGGTGATATGTTATCCCTTATCTCAGTAAGTATTTGGAGGAAGAGAACAAAAAAAATTTTGCATTTTTAGAAAACTTAACATTCTTTAAGTGCGAAGAGGAATCCATGTTGAAATTGGACTAAGCTAGTGAGCAAAGAATAATAGCCCCTTGACATGGCATTATACAGCATTGTAATATGAAACAACTGTATGGTTTTTAAAGATTGTGAATGTTGTGTTTTATGAAAATAAACATCAAGCCATTATCGGACAAACTGGATAGACAATTATATCTTAGAAGGCCAGTAGCAGCTCCAAATAGAATGATTTGCGTTCTTGTTATTTGTTTTATACTAAGTATGCAGAGAGATGGCTGTGAAGTATAACATGATTTATGAAAAGCAAGCTTAGGAGAGGAAGTGAAGTGTAATTTACCCAGTTTTAGGGGAAACTTGGACCAAAATGCCCTAACAGCAGAAAAATTTCTGGGGCTCAAACAAAAGAATTTGTGCTGACAAGATGTTATTTGGAATATTTTTATTCTGTATCCTGACATAGAAAGCTTCTTTCCCCCGCTTTTTGGTGGTAGATACTTGGACAGGACCAATACATTTGACAAAATAGGGAAATGAAAGAGTTAAGTTGACCCATAAACTGCTAAGCTCTGAAACATATATTTTAAATAATGCTAACAATAGCCTGGAAGTTTTTGCTTTGCATGCTGCTCCTGTGCTGTAGGTTATTTTGAAAGGTGATTCAAATAACCTTTTCCCAAGTATCTATTTTGCAACCTCAGGGAACTTGCAGCTGTTAGAGTCATTCAAACTGTCCTGATGTAGGTCAGAAAACATTTCAAAGTGGTGTTGACAAGGCAAATCCAGGTGTCCTTTTGGACTTTTCCTACTGAAATTATTTTATTACAATTGAAGTTTTAAATCTCAAATACATATCTTTATTAAAGAAATAATTGATTCAGTGGTTCTTGGGTTAATGTAGGTATAGTGATGTTGGAAACTAAGGTGATTAAGATTAATTTTTTAAAAAGATTTTATTTATTTTTAGAGAAAGGGGAAAGGAGGGAGAAAGAGAGGGAAACATCAATGTGTGGTTGCCTCGACCCAGGCATGTGCCCCAACTGGGAATCAAACCAGTGACCCTTCAGTTCACAGGCCGGCACCCAAGCCACTGAGTGAGCCACAGCAGCCAGGCAGATGATTAAGATTTAAATTGTTCTCCGGGGCAATTACTTAGTCTTTTGAGATTGCAGAAAGTAAGATGAAAGGAAAGAAGAAAATAAACATTAGGATTTAATTTTATGGGAACACAGCTGAGTTTGAGATAGTTCTTATTGTATAGAGGAGATTCACAGTTACTTAGAAAAAGAATGTGCTTCAACTTAATATTAAAAAGGCTTGGGAGTCTTAAAATGCACATAAACTAAAGTCTATGGAGAGGATACTCATGATACCTTTGCCTGGAAATGAAAGTATGAATGAACATTACCAATAATAGAGTTAATTAACTTAGACGATTTACTGAAAACGATAAGATTAATGCCCAGTATTAGAATTGTGCTGTTGGGGTTTTTAATGTTATTGCTGGTATTCAAATAATTTTTTAGAAAAAGTAAAAATTGGCAATATATAGTATTGTTACCTCCATTTAAATTTATTAATGAAAGGACAAGTTAGAAAAATTGGACAAGGGATTTAGCTGGAGAATTGCTAATCTTTAAGAGAATAGGGAAGTACAAAATGAAAAGTAGATATTTTCAAGTGTGGCATGAAAATATTTAATGCAATTTTAGTCTTAGTTATTCGTAGAAAATAGGAATTACTAGAAAAGGACAACTACTTCTAATCACCAGGGTACATACAAACTTGAAAACCACTCCCTTTTCATTTGAGTGGGAACAGGGCCCACAGGACTTCGGTAAATAACTGTCACTGTCCTCAGAAGCAGGTGTGGTTGTTGGTTAATTGCTTTCCTTTCCTTTCTGAGTGGCAGGCCATGTATCTCCTGCTGGTTCTGAAATGTTAAAGATGTTTTCCCACCATCAAGGTCATAATTTCTTTTTATAGAACTTATTGTTGATTTCTGTACTGGAACTTGATTCTTAAGTTCCCTTCTTAAATGAGGAAGTAGAAAAGTGGGAATAGCCAAGGGAGTAACTATGAAACTTTTTTTTTTTTTTTTAGCAGTAAAGAAGTATCTTGCTATTTCTAGCTTGTTTACAGATGTTTTGGATCCTAATTTGTATAGAATTTAATGGATACCTCTTTCTTTATTATAAATTCCCAAGGACTGTAGTCAGTAGGGCAGGAGAACTAATACTAATTAGAGTTGTCTATGTTCAAGGATCCAGATGTATTCAGTTTTAGTTTGATAAGTGCAACAGTAGCAGGATAAAGAAAGATCAGTAGCACAGAGAGTAGAGCTGTTGTTTCTGTAGGGCTCTGATGAGTTGGGAGTAGGTTATGAAAGATGAGTGAAATTTCAGTTTGAGCCCAGTTTAACCAGAAGATGAGTGTTTAATTAGCAAAGCTGAGTTCTCTTTAAAGAGTTTACTAATCTAAGATGCTCCCCGCAACAGTCAAATGCAGTAGAGAATTTCTCTACTTCTTTGATGGTTGCGAAGATTTTTTTTTTCACATTCAGATGGGACGTTTATTAAAGCAGGGGACAGTGAAACAATGAATGGCTTAGGATAGAAGAAGCAACAGGGGAGCCTAGGTTGGGCTGCTTTGGCTCATGGAAGTCAGAGAAAGAGGGCCTTGGAGACAGGTTCAGGGGCTTAGCCGCGGAGAGCTGCTGCTGCTTGCTGCTCCCTTGGTTGCAAGTGTCATGGGCTCCCAGCTGTGAAGATTTTATGCTCTGTTTTCTGAATAGTTCCTGAATGTTAAGTGAGACTTTTACAAGTTCTTAGAGTTACTGAGAGCCTTGACATTTTTTTCAGATCCCATATCCAGCCTGTGGACAAATCCTTTTGGGTTCCACCTCAGAGTATACTTTAAAACGGATCCCTTCTTATGTTCTATATTTCTACTACTCTGGTTCAAGCTATCATTGTCTCTTTCCTGGATTTTAGCAACAGGATCTCTCTGCTTCCACCCTTACTACTCATATAATGTCTCCACATAGCAGCTAGAGTGAGCCTTTTAAGCATAAATTGTCACTTTTGCTTGAAATCTCATTTTTCTTCAAATAAAAGCCAGATATTGGCCTATAGGGACCCACTTATTTTTCTGACCCTATTTATTCCCTTGCCTTCTCTGCGCTGGTAGCACAGGCCCCACTTGGGGTTCCTAGAACACTGCAAGCTTGGCCCCACCTCATAACCTTTGCAACAGCTAATCCCTCTGCCTAGAATGCTCCCTCAAATATCTATTTGGCTCACACCTCCAGGTCTTGGATAAAATGTCACTTTTTTCAGTGAGGCCTTTCCTGATAGCCTTATTTAGAATTGGAGGCACTGCAGATTCCCTTGCTTTGCATTTTCTTCCATAGCAGTGGCACATTTTATTTGTCTTTCTATGCCTACTAAAGTATAAGATCCATCCTGACAGGAGTTTTTCCTTTTGTTTTTACTGCTGTTGCTGCAACTATAAGAGTATGTGACACATAGTATATGTCCAGTAAACGTTTGAATTAATAAATTCTTAACCAGCCAAATTGCAAGGAAAAACTAACTTCAGGGAATGATTTTTTTAAACTATTGACAGATTATTCATACTTTAAGGGAAGTGCAGGTGTCTTCATTGAAGTGAAATAAATTTGTTTGAGGAAAAATTGTTCCAAGGTTTTAGTCTTATATACGGTATTATGCTTTCACGTTGCCTGTTTGTAGAAACCAAGCTAACTCAAATTTGCATGACTTCCTGTAGAATTTCTGGTTAAGAAAAGTAACAGTACATATGCTTACTTGTCAGACCTTTGCTTTTAGATTTTTATTTTCTTAGATCTAGAATACTTTATTATGCATTTATAGTATACTGTGCTGTTTTAGTTTGGTGAATACTGGCATAACCCATCAAATTAGAGGGTTTACTATATCATTTGCTTTAATTTGGAAAAAGAAAGAGATGTTTTCTCAGTGAAAAGCTTGATGTGAGTGGATTGACAGAATTTTCAAAAGGATGCCCAGTAAATTTGGTTTACATTAAATGGGACTGATTTTGTAAAGTTCCTTCAGCCTTTAAATTCCCAATATTTGTATTCAGACTTAGATTTACAATTGCCAAAGTAGTACCTGAGTTTTTACTCAGTAGTTTAGTCTCTTTAACAAAGAACACTGTCTTCCCGGCACAGAGGGGCTAGCCCTCTTCAGGCTCTTTGGGATCCCATGGTTATAGCACTATTAAGAAAGCAATTAAATTGTAAATCTTTATCACCCTAGAATTAAAAAAAAATTAAGCTAACATTATGTACATGAAGAAAAATTAAGACAGTTCAGAAGGCAAAGTAAATCATGCTCCTGGTCTTGAGTTCCCAGGCAACCCCCAGGCAACCACTCTTACTTCTTAATTTTCAGGATGGTTCATGTGTATGGAAGCATATATGATACTCACAAGCGTTTCTATATATACTGTTACATGCCTTGCTTTTTTCACTTATTAGTGTCTCTTAGCCATCTTTACATAACAATTCGTATAACTGTTTTATTCTTTTTAACCTCTGCATAGTTTTCCATTTTAAGAATGTGCCATGATTAAATGATGGATATTGTGTTATTTCATGCATTTTAGTTTTTGATTGTCATCTAGGTTGATATTAGCCATAGAGTATTGACACTAGACATTTAAACTCTACCATAGTCTTCAAAGTTTTAAGTATTCTCTTGTGCTATTGACCTTGTCTTAGCTTGGTAGGCCTCTGCTTACTTGTCATTCTTTCAGCCCATTTCTTCATTTGTTTTTCCCTTCCCTTCCTCCTTTCCCTCAATTTAAAATGATTTTTCTGTTATAGATCATTCTGTCTAATCTTCAGGTGAAGTTATATTCTTCTGTTAAAATTGGAAATGTCCCAAATTCAACATTTTATTTTATTTTTTAAAAAGCTTTTATTTATTTTTAGAGAGAGGGAAACAGAGGGAGCAAGAGAGGGAGAACAACATCAGTGTGTGGGTGCCTCTCATGTGCCCCCTAGTCCCGCAACCCAGGCACGTCTCCTGACTGGGAATCACACTGTCAACCTTTCGGTTTGCAGATGGGCTCAGTCCACTGAGCCACACCAGCCAGGGCTTAAAGATTCATTTATTTACTTTTAGAGAGAGGGGAAGGGAGGAAGAAGGAAAGGGAGAGAAACATCAATATGTGAGAGATACATTGATTGGTTGCCTCTCACATGCCCCCAACTGGGTACCTGGCCCACAACCCAAGCATGTGCCCTGACTGGGGATCAGACTGGTGACCTTTTGGTTTGCAGGCCAGTGCTCAATCCACAGAGCCACACCAGCCAGGGATAAATTCAACATTTTAAAAGTTAGGTTCTATAAAGATAAAAGTAAAGGGGGGCCCTGCCGGTGTGGCTCAGTTGGTTGGAGAGTCATCCTGTAAAACAAAAAAGGTTGCAGTTTGATTCCCCATTGGGGCACAAGCCTAGGTGGTGGGTTTGGTCCCCAGTCCAGACATGTACAAGAGGCAACCGATTGATGTTTCTCTCTCTTTCTCCCTCCCTTTCCTCTTTCTCTAAAGTCAATAAGCATGTCCTTGAGTGAGGATTAAAAAGAAAATAGTTAAGGGTGGAGAGAATATTTGGATGGATGTTTGAATTTGGTAGCTGTTACATGTCAAGTAAACAAAACAAACCAAAAATCCTCTTCCAACACCTGGTAAATTATGGCAAGAATCAATTTTTACTTAAGTAAAGTAGATAGAGCAGAACTAATGCTAGAGAGAGAACTTTAGAAGAAAGTTTTTCTGTAAGGGGTACAGGTGCTGAGTTTATGCTAAAATATAGGGCTTTGTAACCCTTGTACTTTCCAGCTGTGATACGTTGTTTATGATTCTTTTACAGACGGTTTGCTTTGCATTCTTATGGGTTTCACAGGAATGAACATTAGTTATCTAAATTGGCAGGTGCAAGAACATTTAACTGTTGATGTGTAGTTGAACCTTTGGGGGAGGGGGAAGGAGGAGAAGCTTGCTTTTATCATGTGTCTGTTAACATTGATGGAACATACTGTTTCATTTGGAAGAAATTCTTTTGCTGGGTATCTCAATATGGTGTTAAGAATTGAAAATTGAAGCCCTGGCCAAGTGGCTCAGTTGGTTGGAGCATTGTCCCCTGTACCAAAAGGTTTCGGGTTCGATCCCCTGTGACCCCCTTGGAGGCATTTACAGGAGGCAACCAATTGATGTATCTCTCTCACATCGATGTTTCTCTCGCTCTCTCTCTCTCAGCAATAAACATATCCTTGGGTGAGGATTAAAAAAAAAAAAAAGAATTGAAAATCTAATAATGAATTGTCCTTATCCCTGGAAGTGGGCCTTCCAAAATGACTTGGAAGAATAAGGTAGACTAAAGATTGCTCTGTTTGCTGAGCAGGCAAACACTGGAGACTAGGTAGAAAACGTAATGCTAGCACTGTAACTTTTAAAACCTGGCCATCACTACAATGGAGGTCTTTCAGTGCCTTTACTCAGCTGACACAGAAATTATCTGCGATAACATCATTAAACCAAAGGGATTCAAGCAGGTTAGAATTTCCTTGTGTTTTGCTCTACACTGTATGCAAACCATTGTTCTTTGAGTAGTTACCTTATTTATCTTTTCTCCCCTTATTATAAGGTCACAGAGTTGCAGATGAATATCCAAGTAAATATTTGAAAAGTTACACTTACATGAAAAAGATTATGACTTAAGTGTGTGGGTACCTCCGTTAGTCAAAATTGAAGGAGAAATCAGTAGAGAGTTAGGAGACCTAGGCTCTTGTGCTTGATCTGCTACTCATTAGTAGTGTGGTCCTAGTTAAGTCATTTTAACCTTTCTGGATCCCAGACATCATCTTTTTTCTTTTTAAAGGTCAGAGTAGTTTGATTTCTAAGTTTTTTCTAGCTCTACAATTCCTTGATTGTTCACGGAGTACTCTGTGAAATGTGCAATGTAAGGTGGCTGGGTTTTGGAGATATAGAGTTATGAGGTAGGAAGAGTGATGGTGTGTGTATTTTTATTTTTCTTAGTTGAGTATAGAAATTATGCATTTTTACTGTAGTGGGTAACTAATTTTGCTGAGGTACTGAAGTTCTTAGAATGCCATTTTTAATTTTTTATCTTTCATATTTTAGGAATGTTTTAGTTCTGTGTTTGCATCCATGGTAATAATGCCACAAGGATGTAACTTACAAAATAAAATGCCATAAGAATATCTATAAAAAGAAGACTTGAGGATAGATGAGTAGGCTTAAAAGTTTGTAAGCCCAGGTTCTTTTTAATCTATATTTCACTTTTTTTCTGCAAACTATTCTATAGTCATTATCTTTCATGTCTTTTTCTGTTTGATCACAATTACCTTTTTTAGAGACTTCTAAATAAGCATTCATTGGAAGCTTAAGAAAGAGGCAAGTGAAAGAACTTGACTTTGTCCCTGTTTTCAGAGGAAATCATGATTGTGTTGACAGGACTGAGCCAGCTATCAAGATTACTGTGTTTCGAAGCAGGCTTAAAATGTTAAAATGTTACCACTTCTCTTTCTTGCCTTGTTTTTGGTAGGGATTAATATTTGAGCAGGAGAATGCTATATGAATCATTGACCTTTAAATGCTTTTGTACTTCTGAGGTACTGATGTGAGAAATAGTAAAAAGATAAATTGGACTAGAAAATTAGAGTATGGAATTGATACATTGGTTGAGTCAGCTGACATGGTACATTGGAAAAAATACGGAACTAACAGAAGACTTGGGTTAGAATTTGGACTCAGTTAATTTATTCACCTTAGACAAGTCACTTCACTTTTCTGATCCTCTTTCCTCATTCCTCATAGGTAGTAACAGCTACTCAGCATTGTGAGGAAAAGGTAATATTTTGAAAGAAGTGCTTTATGGACTAGTATCCTAATTGGAGGTCAGTGCATATACCTTGGATAGAAAGAATTAAATCCTCTATCCCTGGCTGGTGTGAATCAATGGACTGAGTGCTGGCCTGCAAACCAAAAGGTCGCCAGTTCGATTCCCAGTCAGGGCACATGCCTGGCTTGCCAGCCAGGTCCCCAATGGGGCATGGAAGAGGCAAACACATTGATGTTCTCCCCCTCTCTCCTTTCCTTCCCTCTCTCTAAAAATAAATAAATAAAATTCTTAAAAAAAGAATTAAATCCTCTCAGTGGAGTTTTGGTAAACATTGTCCATCCATTTATAGATAAATCTTACTTTAAGCAAAGAGTGTATGTGAAAGACTTGACCATCAAAACAGAAAAAGATTATTGTAAACTTTATGAAGAGTCCATAAAGAGATTTCTTTAAGGATCATTTATCATTTAAAAAGGACTTGAGTTAAATACAGTCTTGTTAGTATAGAAACTTTGATTATTGGATCCTGTTTTGAAAAAAGAAAGACATATTTGACTTTTGAATCTCAGGCTTTTAAAACTCCTGGTATACACTTTTACCCTATTCTTGATAGATGGCAATAATTTAGAATGGTGACATTTCAGATGTCTTTGGGCTCATAAAGAATGTGTTCTTAACTTTGAGCATTGTGCTTCTGATGCTATCAACCTCCAGTTCATTTTGCTTATGTTTTTCTCTTCCAGGTTTTTTGTTGGAATATACGTTGCACATTTATGGCGATTCTGAGTGTAAGGGCAGACTTCTGCCAGGCTCAGCACAGCGTTTTTGCTGACAAGTGAGCTTGGGGATTCTATGTGCCATAATTAACATTGCCTTGAAGACTCTGGACACCAAGACTGGCCTCAGAAATAGTTGGCTTTTTTAAATTGCAAGCATATTTCTTTTAATGACTCCAGTAAAATTAAGCATCAAGTAAACAAAAGTGGGAAGTAACCTACACTTTTAACTTGTCTCACTAGTGCCTAAATGTAGTAAAGGCTACTTAAGTTTTGTATGTAGTTGGATTTTTTTGGAGTCCGAAGGTATCCATCTGCAGACATTGAGGCTGAAGTTGAATTTGGATTCAAGTGGATTCTAAATACTTTTGCTTATCTTGAAGAGAGAAGCTTCTCAAACAACAAACAAGTTGAATAGAAAAAAACACTGATTGATAATAGGCATTTTAGTGGTCTTTTTAATGTTTTCTGCTGTGAAACATTTCAAGATTTATTGATTTTTTTTTTCATTTTCCCCATCACACTCACACACGCACGCTCACACTTTTTATTTGCCATAATGAACCGTCCAGCCCCTGTGGAGATCTCCTATGAGAACATGCGTTTTCTGATAACTCACAACCCTACCAATGCGACCCTCAACAAGTTCACAGAGGTAAGACTGTAGCATAGTGTACTTTTGGGATTGATAAATTTTTAATAGGTAAAGTCATATTAAAAATTAACACCATTATAAAGAAATCTTCTATCACAAAGCCATTTATTTCTGTGAATGATTTCTGTGGTCATCCTACCAATCTTTTGAAATGGATTGGATTAGTTATAACATTTTTAAAGGAACATTTATAGAATTTGGGAAGACCTTAGAGATTATCTGTTACTATGTTTTTTCTTCTATTCTTTTTACATTAGAAGCAGTTCTTTTATCATACTTTCAGTAATAAAAGCGATTAACATTTATTGAACACTTTGTACCCAGCATTACAATAAGCAGTTTTAGGCAGTATATCACTTACTCCTCACAATAGCCCTGTGAGACACAGGTACCATTATTATCTCCCTCTATAGATGAAGAAACTGAAATTCAGAGCATTTTAGTAACTTGCTGAAAGTACACAGCATGTGGTAGAACTATATCTGACACTAAGTCCATGTCTACCTCAAATATCCTAACCACTTTTGATGAAAAGCTACCCTGGAACTACTTGCAATAGTAACCATCACAAGGGTTCAGAAATTCAGGGGAAGGAAAAGTATCATAGGTAGCATTTTTGTCAGATCCTTCATTTTTCCTATTGGTAGTAGTAGTAGAGGAATGTTTTGTACTTTATTCAACAAACATTTGAAGGTAAGCTTTTTATCATTCCCTGATTATTCAGTCTGAATGTGATCTCTATTGATATATTTATTTTTTATAGAGTAGACTTAACTGGTTGAACTCCTAGGGATTCTAAATCCATCCCTCTCATTTTTCAGCTGGCAAAACTGAGTTCAAAAGAGGTTTTGACTTGTTTAAGGCCACAAATATTTTCCATAAAAATTCTACCATAACCTTTCAATAAACAGCTACTATGAAGTTCATTTCAGTGGGATTTTATTTGTATTTTGAGTCTGCTTAAAATTCCTGACTCATTATGATACTTAACAACTTTCCTGAATGTATTTTATAAGACCTTTCTGTGAAAAATAATTCCTTTAACAATTAAAATAACTTTACATTTTAGATAACCAAATGATGGACATTTCTTGTAGGATATCACTGTTTCTGCTTTGTTTATACTAATAAGTCCTCAAGCTTCTTAATATAGTGTACACAGTGTACGAGTTGGTCCTACGCTTGTGTGCCCTTAGGTTGTTCAGTCACCGTTAAGCCTGGCTTCATTGTGTGATACTATTTTTAGTCTCACACAATTCCTTGGCTCTAGAATCCAAAAGTGGCAGAAATTATTGTCCTCCTGCAACTATAAAAAGATACTGGTGGTCCCTTGAAGATAGGTAGTCCCTGGATTAGGGTTAGGCATTACTGTAGGAAAGTTTTTAAAGGAACAAGGCTTCTGGCTATAATTATTTGTGTGTTAATTGGCTTTGTAATACGATACTACTTTTAAATCTTAATTTTAAAGTAACTTTTGTTTCTTTAAAAAAAGCAATAAGTATTTACTTCATAAAAAAGCTATAGATAAGCAAAAGATACTTTAAAAATACTTAACTGTTAATACTTGGCTTTTAGATGTTTTTTCTCTGCGTGTATGGATATATTTATAAGTATACATATAGATAGGATCACACTGTTTATTTAAAAAAAATCTTCCCCCACTCTCCTTAGTATTATTTTTATAGATGTCATAGTATTTTTATGGATGGCCCATACATTCTTAATCATTCCCATGTTTTGCATCATTAATACTGTTTCCAGGTTTTTACCATTCCAAGCCCTGTTGAACATGCTGGCATCTAAATCTTTGTGCATATCTTTAATTATTTTGTTAGTAACAAATCCCAGAAGTGAAATTTGTTGGTCAAGTTTATGTGTTCTTTTAAAAGATTTGGGTTGTGCTACTAAATTGCTCTTTATAAAGGTGAAGTCTTACTGTTCTACTAAGTGTGAGAGTGTCTATTGCACAATGTATGTTGCCACCTTGAGAGTGATTTTTATTTTTGTTGAAAAATGATGTTGTGTTGTTTCAGTTTGTATAATGATAGAGCATTTTTAAAGCTTTGCTTGCAGATTCTAAAAGCAAATTCTCTTACATTATATTTTTCTTTAAAGGAACTTAAGAAGTATGGAGTGACAACTTTGGTTCGAGTTTGTGATGCTACATATGATAAAGCTCCAGTTGAAAAGGAAGGAATCCACGTTCTAGTGAGTGTGTAGTGTTTTAATTTTTCACTACAAATAAGTTGTACCTTTCAGACATAGATATTTATAAAACTTGGCACTCAGTAGTTTTGCTTTTTGAGCTTGTATTAAGAGAATACAGTGTTCATAGCAGTCTTTAAATTTTGCAGGATTGGCAGTTTTGTTCATTTGTGCCGTTAAAATCCACACTTGCAGGGAGGGTGTTTTCAATAAATAAAAAGTAAAATTTAGGGAACACTTACTTTAAGAAAATGGAAATTTGCATTTTGTTTTTTCTAGGAAATTAATGCAACAGTTGGCTTTTATTTCTAGGCTACTGGTTTGAATCTAACTGAAAGTAATTTTCATCAAACTTTCTTTTTTTAAAATTATATTTTATTGATTATGCTATTACAGTTGTCCCATTTCTCCCCCATCATTCCCCTCCACCCTGCACACCCCCTCCCACCCACATTTCCCCCCTTTAGTTCATGTCCATGTGTCATAAGTTCTTTAGCTTCTACATTTCCCACACTATTCTTGCCCTCCCTCTATTTTCTACCCACCGTCTATGCTACTTGTTCTCTGTACCTTTTCCCCCTCTCTCCTCCTCCCACTTCCCTGTTGCTAACCCTCCCTGTGATCTCCATTTCTGTGGTTCTGTTCCTGTTCTAGTTGTTTGCTTCGTTTGCTTTTGTTTAGGTGTAGTTGTTAATGTCTGTGAGTTTGCTGTCTTTTCACTATCATATTTTTTACCTTCTTTTTCTTAGATAAGTCCCTTTAACATTTCATATAACAAGGGCTTGGTGGTGATGAACTCCTTTAACTTGACCTTGTCTGAGGAGCACTTTATCTGCCCTTCCATTCTAAATAACAGCTTTGCTGGATAGAGCAATATTGGACGTAGGTCCTTGCCTTTCATGACTTGGAATACTTCTTTCTAGCCCCTTCTTGCCTGCAAGGTCTTCTTTGAGAAATCAGCTGACAGTCTGATGGGAACTCCTTTGTAGGTGACAGTCCCCTTATCTCTTGCTGCTTCTAGGATTCTCTCCTTCATTTTAATCTTGGCTAATGAAATGATGATGTGCCTTGGTGTGTTCCTCCTTGGGTCCAACTTCTTTGGGACCCTCTGAGCTTCCTGGACTTCCTGGAAGTCTATTTCCTTTGCCAGATTGGGGAAGTTCTCCTTTATTATTTGTTCAGATAAGTTTTCCACTTGTTGCTCTTCCTCTTCCCCTTCTGGTAGCCCTAATAATTCAGATGTTGGAACGTTTAAAGATGTCCTGGAGGTTCCTAAGCCTCTCCTCATTTTTTTGAATTTTTTTTCTTCCTTGTTTTCTGTTTGGTTGTTTGTTTCTTCCTTCTGGTCCACTCCATTGATTTGAGTCCCATTTTAAAAATATAGAATGCTTCACGAATTTGTGTGTCATCCTTGCGCAGGGGCCATGCTAATCTCTGTATCGTTCCAATTTTAGTATATGTGCTGCCGAAGCGAGCACTCATCAGACATTCTTAAGTCACATGGAAATGCTCTTTCTCACTTTGCAAGTACAAATTAGCTACTTAATAGTTTGGCGTCTCTGGGCCACACTGGAAAAAGAAAAGTTGTCTTGGGCCACACATTAAATATACAAACACTAACGAAAACAAAAATATCTTATAATGTTTTAAGTAAATTTATGATTTTGTGTTGGGCTGCATTCACAGCCATCCTGGGCCAGATGTGGCCTGTGTGTTAGTTACTGCTGTTGTAGGGGACAGAAAGGTGGGAGAAGAGGCTAAGGGAGAGGGAGAAGGCATCTTGCTCCAGAGTTATCAGCATAGTTGCTGATACTTTTCTAGGTTTCTAAGAAGCTGTTGTGTGATTTGATTTCTTTCATAGTTCAGTTTGAAGAAAAAGTGATTGGAATTTAAATTAAAATCCTCCCTAGCCTCTGTATATGCTATTTTATTATAGAAAAAAGGAGCCTTAGATTGGGTAAAATTTTACACCTTCTTCCCTAAATAGTTGTCTAAATTGCGGGAGCATGTAATGAAATGACCTTGTAGTCTTTGGTGTTTTAGAACTATTTGATTTGATTGTGGGAAGGCAGTGAAGTAGGTTAAGACCTGGAGATTTTTTAAAGTAGTTCAGATGAGGAAGAAAATAATAAAGAAGATAATTGTACAATGAAAAATTCCTACTTTTTATTGAAAAGTAGTGCTGTAGTCTTTATTGCGTTGGCCAATAGTTGTGAAGGCTGTTCATGAAAGGAAAATAAACATCCCACATGTCAGTAAGGCAGTCATCTCCTATCTGATTCATAAAGTTTCCTCTCCATTTTGGTGGAAACAGAAAAACTAAGTAGTCAAGCATTGTGTTTTTAAAACATTATATGTACTCAAATGCATTTGAATAGTATGGTAGCAATTTGCTTGCATTCTCATTTCTAAATGACTTTACGTTCTCCTGGCTGGAAATCATTGGGGATAAGTGTAAACATGTGTAAAATATAGCCCTGGTGTTTTTTTTTTTTTTTAAATTCTGATGTAGCCCTGTGTTTAAAAAAACAAAACAAAATTTTAACTTCTGAAGCTAGGCTGATACAGTGGTCCCCTCTTATCTGCAATTTTGCTTTTCACAGTTTCAGTTACCTTGCAGGGGTCAACCATAATCTTAAATTATTAAATGGAAAAATTTCAGAAATAAATAATTCATAAATTTTAAATTGTGTGCTGTTCTGAGTTGTGTGATGAAATCTTGCTTTGTCCCGCCCAGGATGTGAATCTTGCCTTCGTCCAGCGCATCTGTGCTGTATAAGCTCCCCGCCCATTAATCACTGAGCAGCCGCCTTAGTCATCAGACTGCCAGTCACAGGACCGCAGTGCTCATGTTCAGGTCGCCCTTATTTACTTAATAATGGCCCTAAAATGCAAGAGTAGTGATGCTGGCATTTTACAGATATGCTGTAAAATGCTTCCTTTTACAAGAAAAGGTGAACATTCTCGATTTAATAAGGAAAAAAATGTGCTGAGGTTGCTGAGATCACAGTAGGAATGAATCTTCTATCTATGAAATTGTGGAGAAGGAAAAAGAAAGTTGTGCTGGTTCGCTCTCGCACCTCAGTCCACAAAAGTTATGGCCACAGTGCACGATAAGTGCATGGTTAAGATGGAAAAGGCATTACATCTGTGGGGGGAAGACATGAACAGAATATGCGTTTCAGTTGACAGCAAAATGTCGCACCAGGAAGTGTTAAGCCTGTGTCATCACTTCAGCAAAGGATCTCCTGAAACAAGTGACAGCAAATAAGTAAGAGATGGTTACAGAAATTCAGGAGTGAAAAATAAAAAAATTACTGGAGAGAGACAGGCACCACATTTATGTAACTTTTATTACAGTATATTATAGTAGTTCTGTTTTATTATTGGTTATTGTTGTTAATCTCTGTGCCTCATTTATAAATGAAATTTTAATAGGTTTGTATGTCTAGGAAAAAACAGTATACAAAGGGTTCTGCAGTTTCAGGCATCCACTGGGCATCATGGAATGTACCTCCCATGGAACATATCCCCTACTGTGTTCTCCAGTAGATAGATGGGAAAGCAGTTTGTTTGGACAGATGACAGGATGGGAAAGTGAACTGTGGATTGACTGTAGTCTGTGTGAATTAGTAATATTGTTAAACACTTTATAAAATAGAAATGAACTAAAGAACTGGTTTGTAGAAGGTGGGGGTAGGTCTGGGATTTATTCCAGACATTTAAATCCAGGCTTTTGTTTTGTTTTATATAGCTATAATCAGATAAAACTTTTAGGGCTAACTTGAGCTTGAAAACAAGGACATTTAAAATTAAGAATGGAATTTCTTTCCTTTTCCCAGACAGACTTTAAGATGTATTGTTAGTTTACTTTTGCTCGGTGAAGAGGATTTGGGACACTGTATGAGAGAATGTCCCTAGAATTAGACCTTTTGGTCCTCTAACCAGTGGTTTTACAAATCAGAGACACATTGAAAAAGACTAATGTCAGTTTCAGCTATGTCAGTTTGAAGTTCAGATGCTTTGAAATTGTTACTTTAATGATTTTTTGATAGAAACTGTTTGTATGAGTAAGTGAAGCATGTTTCATATTATTGAACTAGGTGCATTTTAGGGAGTAGTAGAGGAAGTAAGCTCTCAGCTAAAGTACTTAATTCATTTTACTGCTATTTACAGTTAAACTGCAGTGACATTTATAATGATAACACTGACAGCCCTTTAATTATGGGGTACAGTTGACAAATCAAACATAATGTACTGTCATGGCTAATAGGCTACATGCAGTATTCTAGTGGTGCCTATAATGAGTGCAGAATCAATTTAGTGCCCTGCCACTTTTCCCTTTTTCCTTTTCCCTCCACTAGTATCTTAAAGTGTCCTGATCCAATCTCATTAGAATAGTCTTGTTCCAAAAAAAAACATGCCCAGTGTTTTTACATTTCTGTCCTTGAAACTAGATGGAAAATAGGGTATGTAAAATATAAGTTCTCTTTCCCCTTTCTTCAAAGCTAATTTGTATTGTTTTTTTTAAAAGATTTTATTTATTTATTTTTAGAGAGGAGAAGAGAGGGAGAAAGAGAGGGAGAGAAACATCAATGTGTGGTTGCCTCTCATGTGGCCCCCACTAGGGGCCTGGCCTGCAACCCAGGCATGCACCCTGACTGGGAATCGAACCTGCGACCCTTTGGTTCGCAGCCCACGCTCAATCCACTGAGCTACGCCAGCTAGGACTAATTTGTATTGTTTTTTTAGTACCTCTTGCAAGGTAGCAAGGAAGATAAACACCTGCCTGTGTTGTGAATGCACATGGGTTGGTCTTAATTTAAAATAAAATAAAAAAAAAGCCCAGTTTGATGAATGTAAAAAGAGAAAGGGGTATTTGAGAAATAGGTCTCCTTTTGCTTAGGGACTCTATTTTGTGGCACTGTGCTTGCTAATGGGATGTGTGTAATTTTTTTTTTTTAACCAACTATGTAGGAGGTGTTTTCAGAGGAGAAGACCACTTAGTCTTCCCAGGGGATGTGTGTAATTTTGACAGAGCTTTAAAAATATTTCCTACTTGGCTTTTAAAAAAATATAAGCACAAAGATGGTAGTATTTTCCTGTTATGATATGCTAACTATTGGAGATTTCTTACCAGAGAGCCTTTCTCTAAAAAGATGTCGTATTTTAGAACTATTTGGGGGATAATCCTCACAAATATTTGTAGAGATCAATAAGATACCAGTTGGCATACTTGTTTGCCAGAGAGGACTTTTAAAACATATTGACAAGTGTTGTATCTTCTCTTCCTTTGTCTTGGCTATAAATAGTTTTCCCTATGCCTGTTTACTGATCTATTCAGGTAAAATATTTGAGGAACACTAATTTCTTATCACTTTGATAGGAGATTTCCATAAGGTAAAATGATTTCCATAAGGAAGGCACTCCTCTATGAAGTGTAGCTGGTGCTGTATTTGGCACTCTTAAATTTCAGTCTTAGGTCATTTTCAGCAGTGACCAGGATTATGTTATTAAGAATAGATGTGTATGGTATAGTTAGTTAAGTTAGGCCTGCCCTATGTACTACACAGCTATACTGCATAGGGATATTAATCCTGGAGGAAATACCAGTTTGATGTAAAATATTTTTTTCTTTCCAGGATTGGCCATTTGATGATGGTGCGCCACCCCCTAATCAGATAGTGGACGATTGGCTAAACCTATTAAAAACCAAATTTCGTGAAGAGCCAGGTTGCTGTGTTGCAGTGCACTGTGTCGCGGGATTGGGCAGGTAAGTTCTTACCCTTCATCTGTGAGTTCATTATCAAACATTTCACTTTGGTGGAAATTTACATTTATTACACTAAATATTAAATTGCCAGAAGGAAAGGAAATGAGAGCAAAAGCTGGCGTATGATTTCTCAGAGCTACTTTTTGTGTTTCCCTGGTTGTCTGATTCTGACACCATACCAGATTTAGTGGATGGTGGTCAGTAGTTGTTTTGAAACTGACTTAATATCTTTGACCTTATCTTCGAGCTAAAAATACGGCCTTAATTCCATGTTTTTTTCTTTTTCTTCCCATTTCAAGTAACCAAAGGTTTAGGTTTTTGAAATGGGTAATGATATTTAAAAAATCTATACATGGTTAATTTTGGATTGCCATGTATGGGAAGTTAATAGGTGGAGAGCAGGTGGCTAAACGTTAAATCCTGAAAGGAGATGTGTGGAGAACAAAAATTAACTTTGGTTTTTTAAAAACCTTTGTTCTTGAGCATTGCATGGATTGGTGTTGCTCTACTCAGCAGCAGCAGGTTAAATGGCAATTTATGATGTCTGTACTTTGACTCAAAACATTAGTGCAGGCAGTAGTGACTCAGGCTCTTACCTCTGCTTAGCCCTTTTATTTGCTACTTTTCTTTTTTATAGTTTAGTAAAGTTTCTGAGTTTCAGTTCTTATCTTGAGGGGTGAAGGTAGTGTTTTTAATTTGACTTGGATTAATTTTATAACTAGTAAGTACTTCAGGCAGTCCAAAGTCAGTGTCCTGTAATGGACTTTAAAAAAAAATCATTTCCCTTCGTTACATTAAAAAAATATGCTTAGCCCTGGCCAGTGGCTCCGTTGGTTGGAGTAGCATCCTATACACCAAAAGACTGTGGGTTTGATTCCAGGTAAGGGCACATACCTAGGTTGTATGGGTTTGATCCTTGGTTGGGCCACGTGTGGGAGGTGGCCAGTTGATGTTTCTTTCTCACATTGATGTTTCTCTCTCTCTCTCTTTCTCTTTCTGTCCTTCCTCCTCTCTAAAATCAATAAATGTATCCTCGGGTGAGGATTAAAAAATAATACAATTAAAAAATATATGCATATACAAAGTTGTAGAGACTGTTCCTAATTACCAATTCTCTGATGCTTTCTCCTAGCTTATGAAAAGGATTAGCATCTTTTTAGTATTTGATATGGAAATGATATTAAAATTGATTTGTAACAAAAATCTGAGATAATTTTGGTAACATGTAATCTGGTTTTTATTTTTTAAAAAATTTTATTGTTTTATTTTTAGAGGAGAAGGGAGGGAGAAAGAAAGGGAGAGAAACATAAATGTGTGGTTGCCTCTCACACGCCCCCCTCACGAGGGACCTGGCCTGCAACCCAGGCCTGTGCCCTGACGGGGAACTGAACTGGTAGCCCCTTGGTTCACAGGCCAGCACTCAATCCACTGAGCCACACCAGCCAGGGCATATAATCTGGGTTTTAAAAAAATTCTTTAATTCCAAAGATGCGTGGATATTTACAGATGAGTTTCTCTCTGCAGGGCACCTGTGCTGGTTGCACTTGCTTTGATTGAATGTGGAATGAAGTATGAAGATGCAGTTCAGTTTATAAGACAGTGAGTATGAAGTTTCATGTTCAGAAACACATAAAGCAAGATCATATAAGAGGAATGAATTGTGGAAAAGTATTCATTTGTAGTCTGGAATAATTTGTTGTCTTTGGCTTAAAATATTGTTTGTTCGAGAATATCAGAAAGAGAAAGTGATAAAGAGACTCAAGACTACTGGCTCCCAGATTTAAAGACTTTCTAATTTAGGTGGCAAATGTGGACATTGTAGAAGATGTCCAGTACATGACTTGAATACCTAGGAATCTTTAAAGTGAATAGCTAGGTAGAAGAGTCTCGGTAATCTTGTGTCTCTCTTAATGGATGTTTAAAGTACTTTCAAGCATAATTGGTAGCCACAAAATAGGGGGAGGGTAAGAATAGTGTAGGAAATGGAGAAGCCAAAGAACTTACATGTATGACCCATGGACATGAACTAAGGAGGGGGATTGCTGGAGGGGGAGGGGTGCAGGGTGGAGGGGGAATAAATGGGAGGAAAAAATGGGACAACTGTAATAGCATAATCAATAAAATATACCTAAAAAATAAAGTACTTTCGAAATGTCCTGTTTATAATCCAGAGGCAAGCCAGAATCTCTAGAGGGGCAGTGTGTCACCAAGAACTCGTAAATTCAGGCGCGGAGTCAGGATGGTAGTGCCCAGACAGGGTCTTGGCGTTGGTCTGGAATAATGGGCCGTGCTGTTTTGCTGTCCAGAATTCTTTGGCAGTTTTCTTAGCCTTTCCCTTTTTTCTTTAAAAAAGAGGAGGAAAAGAAAAAGACTGTTTGTGACAGGGCATGGAATGAATTGTAGCAGCTCTAGGAAGGAAACATATTTTAAGGAATGCCATCTGTGCCTGCTGCTTCATATAAATATTCTTTTCATGCATCCTAAATACTTGCTACTGATTCTAATCTGAAGAATATTTTTAATCTAATTGGGAAGAGTATAGTCAGATGTCTCTGGGTAAATCATTCTGATTTTTCTTAAATGTTTAATAGGCTAAAAAGAGCCAGCAAAGAAAACTGGTCTATTCCTTCTCAGAAGGCACAAAGTACTTATTTCAACTTAAGTGATTTTGTATGGGAAATATGTTGACTTTCAGTTTTGTGGTGTTAGGCCGTAGGCCATAAATAATGCATTTCAGTGACTTAGGCAGCTCCTTTCTTTCTATATGATAAAGTTTGCCACTCTTGTATTTTGCAGGAAAAGAAGGGGAGCATTCAATTCCAAACAGCTGCTTTACCTGGAGAAATACCGACCTAAGATGCGATTACGCTTCAGAGATACCAATGGGCATTGCTGTGTTCAGTAGAAAGAAATACAAAGGCTGGCGTGATTGTGGCATTTAGAGGGAACTCTTGGTACCTGGAAATGTGAATCTGGAATCTTGACTGTGTCATCAAAGTAGTGATGGATTCAGTACTCCTCAACCACTCTTCTAATGATTGGGAAAAAGCAAACAAAAAAGAAGTCCCTCTATTAACATGAATAAAATGTTTAAGAAAAGGAAAAAAGAAAGAAAAAAGGGATTAATTCAGTGGAGAATGATTTTGCTCTTAGTATTGAAGTTTGAATTTCTGCCAGGATTGAATTATTTCAAAATCTCCTGTCTTTTTTAACTTTTTCAAAATAGGCCTCTAAGGGAAACCAGCAGAACATTGCCTGTGCAGAGTCATCTGTTTGGGGAGCTCACTCTTCCATTATGCTTGGCACATAGATCTCCATGTTGTGTGATTTCTTTCTTTTTTCTTGATTTGAGGGTAGGGGTGGGAGCTACAATATTCCTCTCTTCTCTCCTTTCCCTATTCCTCTTTTTCCCCTGATACAAGCTGTAGATGGAATAGGAGAAGCCCTTGTTGCTGTAGATGTGCGTGCAGTCTGGCAGCCTTAAGCCCACCTGGGCACTTTTAGAAAAAAACACCAAAAAAAAAAAACACCAAAAAAAAAAAAAAAAAAAAGCAGTGGTATATCTATTATATGATCCAGGTGGTTTTTAGTCTTTACTGATGATGGGGTGTTCATGTTAGTTTCTTTTCTTGAAAACTCTATACAACATTAGGCAAAGTAGCCAAGAGCCTTTTGTTTGTGGTTTTGTTTTGGTAAGTTAGTGGGGAAATGGCATTTCAGGAGGAGTCTCTTAAAGAACTTAGCTGTGAGTCGAATTCTTTGCTTTTCCAACCAATGAAGCTAAGTGGGTATCCCAGAAAATTTTGTTTTCTGAAGGGGAGTACTCCAGTTCATCACTGAAGATGTGTCCAGGGAGAGAGCACACTTTCTACACCTTGTAGAACTGTGGGCTGTATGTAGCATTGCTCTGATTTTCTGTGTAATGATATCAGAGAATGCTGGTAGTTGGAAACTTATTTTAGGACTTATTTGTACTCTGAATTTTCAGGAACAGTCAGAGGAGTAGCAGCAAAGATATAATATCTTGGACTTGAGAAATGCCTGCTATGGGTATTTTCCAAACTGCCCCCATATGTACAGTTCAGTTTAACCACTGATTGCCTTGTTATTTTCTTACTAGGTCCTTTACGAGATAAAACCAACAATGCCTAGTGAGTACGCGTCCACAGGCCTAACAGGGTAGGAGAGAGACGTAGAGCAGCGCGACCAGTAGCAGAAGGACTACGTTGCTAGTGATATTTGGTGTAGTGTCATTTTTGCTGATTCTTTGTTGGGTTCAATGTGCTGATCTAGAAAAACTGTTTTTTTGCTGTTTTGTAGAAGGCAGTTTTGACCAGGCTGTATCAACAAAGCAAGTTGAAAGACACCTTCAGGGGCTTCTGCACTCTTCATTTAAATATTATACACTTCCTAGTGCTCTGCTTCTAAGGATTTGAATAAAGGCTTAGGGTCATCTTGTCTTGCTGGAATTTGATATGCAGAGCCATAAACTTCCCATTTTGTTAGGATCAGCTAGACCAGTAGGAATGGACTGGGACCTTGTCATGATGATACCTCAGACATTGGCTGGCTATGTGAACTGCCTATCTCCGATGCCAGGGTTGTTTTGCTCTTTAACTAAATGAAAATCCGTAGATGCTCTCCTCCCCCATCCCAGAAAACAAACCAAAATAATGCTTTTTGAAATTGTTTCTAGGGTTTTAAAGTGGAAAATGATGGTACTATCCAAAATCCTGTATTTTAGAACACGTAGGCTCAAGATCAAAACAGAATATTCTCAAAGCTCAGATAGATTGTCGACTCCAAGGGTTTTGATCAACACCATAACAAACCCTTTTCCTTTGACATGCTCTGATTTTTGTTGTTTGCGGGGATGGAGAGACAGAGAGAGACAGTTGTGTGTGTGCGTGCGTGTGCAGTGTCCGCCAGTATCAGTGCCTGCCTGAGTTAGGGAAATTACATTCCTGGTTTTGTGTGAGGAGAAAGGTGTGTAAAGCAACAGGAAACATTAGCCCTCATTTGTTTTAAATTGCAGACTAATGTTAATTGTTCTCAGAACTGGATTTTCTTCCTCAAAATTAAGGTTTTTTTTATCTTTTGGATTTAATGAAGTATTGCTAGCTGAAGCCAGTTTGACATGGGGGGAGATGTCAGACTGATGAAAGATGTGCAGCCTGATTGGAAACCAAACCCTGAACCCTTTTAAAGAACAATAAACATATTTTACATGCTCTTTGTGTGTGTGTTTGTTCTTTACCCTGGGCTGAGTTTCATTTGTCTCCTTAGAAAACTTGGTATTCTCAAGGCCAGATTTGGGTCCTACTAATTACTGCAAGGAGGTGAACTGATTAGAGGTTGGGCAGTTCGTAGATTTCATGCCATCCAGGTGTGTTCAGTAAGGGCAAACTTACTGGGGTACATTTGCTGCATTTTGTAGTTCAGTTCTTGGGCACAACACTGCAGGAATTCAGCATCTTGTCTCATTCCAAAGGACTTGTTTACACCATAGGTTTTGATGAAGCATTGCAAGTTTTTACATGAACCGTGGAAGGAGGAACTCTGTGTATCATAGGAGTGGAGGTGGGGAATTTCCTTTAAACCATGGGTAAGCATTTCAGCCATCCATTCAGATAAACTTAACTTGCTCAAGTAGCAAGAATGAAAAGATAAGACACCGATCCCACTTTGGAGGACCTCCGTCTGGAAGAGGAGTTGTCTGTGTAGACATAAACTGAGTGATTGCAGTACTGTGACATAATTCATTGGTCCGCTTACTTGTCTTCAATTTTCCACTTCGCGTCCATTGTCCAGCTTCAGTTCAGTGTCCCATGGTTGGTTAGTCACTAGTGGCTACACAGTTAAATTGCCTTGCCCTGTCTCTTGCTTCACTGTACGGACTTGTCTGGCTCAACTCCATTTGGTTAAGTTCAGTATGCCGCCACCTTCTCTGCTCTTACGCACTTGAGCAACTGAACTTGCTGGCTCTGTCTCTGAAGTCATGGCCTCTGTTTAAAGTGGACCTTTGCACCGCCTGACAATCCAACCACATTTCTCTATCCCATACGCTTGTTCACTCTGCTTGAAAGCACTACATTTTAACACCTTTCCCATCTTCACTCTGTTTATGACCTTTTTTTCTTTTAAAATTTCCACAGGCTCTTACCATCACTTCTATTTACCTGTCTCCATCTGTGCTTGTATGCTGTGTCTCCTCCAGTTACAAAGATGTTCACATTTCTCATCCCTGGAACCTGTAAATATGCGTGTGTCTTACATGGCAAAAGGGACTTTGTGGCCATCATTATGCTGAGGACCTTGAGATGGAAAGATTATCCTGGGTTATCTGGGCGGGCCTGCTCTAATTGCATGGGTCCTTAAAAGCAGAGCATCTTGCCTACCTGAGGTCAGATGTGACTAGGGAAGACTGGTTGAGAGATGCCGTGTTGCTAGCTTTGGAAGACAGGAAGGGGGCCTCTAGAACCTGGAAAAATAAAGGAAACATTCTCTCCCAGAGCCTCCAGAAAGGAATTCAGCCTGCTGACACTGATTTTAGTCCTATGTGGGACTTCTACAGAACTAGGATAATAAGTCTCTTGTTTTCAGCCACTAACAACAGAGTTGTGTTAATTTATTGCAGTGGCAGTAGAAAACTAAGGCAGATTTTTGACTTCTAGGACACCACACTCTTGAGTTTTTGCCTAGTTAAGCAGCCACACCTCAGTTCAAGTTTTCTAGTTCCTTGTTAGCTCCTCCACCTCTGCTCCATCTGCTTAGACTCTGCTCTTGACTCCAGACCCATTATCCAATGCCTACTTGACATCTCTCATGGATGTCTCATAGTTCAAAGTCAACTAACTTCAAGGTTTTCCGTGAACACCCTATTCACAATCACTACCACCACACTACTGGCATGGCCTGTTGCCCTGCCATGCTTTAGTTTTCTCCATAGCACCACGATTTCAGACTTTTGAAAGATTTTTTATTGACTTTATTGGGGTGACATCGGTTAATGAAATATAGGTTTCAGGTGTACAATTCTATGATACATCACCTCTATATTGTGTGCTCACCACTCCAAGTCAAGTCTCCTTCCATCACCATTTATCCCCCCTTTGCCCTCTTCCACCTTCTCCCAGCCCCCTTTCCCTCTGGTAATCACCTCACTCTTGTCTGAGTCTATGAGTTTTTTTTCCTTTGCTTAATCCCTTCACCTTTTCACCCAGCCCCACATGACCCCTCCCCTCTGACAGCTTGTCAGTCTGTTCTCTCTGAGTCTGTTTCTATTTTGTTAGTTTATTTTGTTCATTAGATTCCACATATAAGTTAAATCATATGGTACTTGTCTTTCTCTGTCACAGACTTAATATTGTCTCTCCCCACCAGAATAAGTTCCACAGGGGCACAGATTTTTTTTTTGTTTTGTTCACTGTGTCTTCACCTAGAATGGTGCTTGACATGTACTAAATGCTCAGTAAATATTGAATGAATGGGACCTGGCTGGTCTGGCTCAGTGGGTTGAGTGCGGGTTTGCAAACCAAAGGGTCACTGGTTCAATTCCCAGTCAGGGCACATGCCTGGGTTGTGGGCCAGGTCCTCAGTTGGGGACATGTGAGGGGCAATCACACATTGATGTTTCTCTCCCTCTCCTTAATAAATGACAATATTGAATGAATGGGCACTAATAGAGGCATGAGTGACGGTTCTATGGAGAAGGGAGTAAGTAAACCTGTCCTGGAGCATGTTAGGAAGTTTCATGGTAGTCATATTCGAGCTGGGCTTTGATGTGTGAGGTAGAAAAGGTTGGCACACAAGATAGCACTTCCTATCCACGAGGCTGGCTATAATAAAAAATGGACAATCACATGTCTTGGCAAGGGCGTGGGGAAATTGGAGTCCTTATACACTGCTGATGGCAATGTTAGAGTGGTAGAGCTGCTTTTGAAAACTGTTCCTCAAAAAGTTAAACGTAGAGTTGTCAGATGACCCAGCAATTCCAGTATATCCAATATCTGATTCTAGATGTATAGCTGAGAGAACCAAAAATGTTAGTGGTTGCCTGGGGTGGGGGTGGGAATAGGGAGTGATTGCTAATGGATATGGGGTTCTTTTGGGGGAGACCAAAATGTTCTGGAATTAGTGGTGATGGTTACAGGACTGTGAATGGGCTAAATGCCACTGAATTGTACACTTAAAATAAGGCTGATGTGGGGGAAGCAAACTTAAGGCCGAAGAAGTGAGAGAAGGGAGTATGGAAGAGCAAGGCATGTCCGGGAGACATGGCGTGATGTGGGCCAGGCCGCGCTGGTTGTCACTAGACTAGGCCGCATGCTGCACACTCCTCCATTGTGCCTCCCTCACCACCCCCAAGGCCATGACTAACTGGATCAGAGGTAGACAGTTGGCCCGGAGCTAACCAGTGGCCAGATTCTCAGTTTCAACTCGGGGAGACTCTTGGATGTGAGGAGCCAGTAGGGCCAGTGCGAGTGTTCGGTCACATGTGACATGAGTAGTCAGGACAGAGGAAGGAGGATGGAGCAGCAGCCGAGGGAAAGCAGATTGGAGAGACCATGGCCTAGGAGTAGGGAGAAACACCTCGGCTCCAGCCAATTCTGAGTTCCACTTTCCCGAGAGGTCCAGGTGGATGCTTCTCCTAGAGTACTTTCAGTGGTTTCTGCCCCTTCCTTCACCCCTCGATTAAAGAAGTTTGAGTCATTTTCCTAATAGCCAACTGAAACTTGATTTGGGCACCTGCCGCATACTATCCTATTCTAGGTACTGAGGATATAGTGGCAAATAAGACCAACTTTGTCTACGTAGGGCTTTAATTCTAGTGGAAAAGACAAATGAAAGTGGGAAAGAATAAACAAGTACAGTAATAGGCAACGATTTCAGATAGTGATTAGTGCTTGGAAGATAGGCAGTAAAGCCTGTAAGAGGCTAGTGATTGGGGTTATATATGGAGCTAAGTGGAAAGGTCAGGGAAGGTCTCTGAGGAAGGGGGAGGAGCCTACTATGTGCAAATGCTTTGTGAAGATAGTGGAAGCACTTTCCAATCAGTATGCATAACAGTATGTGTAAATTTGGAACATTGAGCTCCGTATGTTCAGCGAACAGCAGTGTGGGTAGTATGGCTAGAGTGTGGTAAGGAGTGAAGGCGAAATTTTGGCAGAGGCCAAATTGATTTGGTGTGACTGGGAAGGCTGGGGTCATATTGCAGAAAGTATTATGTATCATAGCCAGAAATTTAAGAGCTTATTTGGGGTTTCTCAATCAAGAGAAGACATCAGAGTTACCTATGGGGTTTATTCAAAATGTCTGTGTCCAGCCACCACCAAGGCCATTCTGAATCAGGGTCTTGAGTTGGGAATCTCTACTTTGGGTGGTGAGGAACCTGTGAAGGTTGGTAAACACAGGAGCTACATGGTCAGATCTGTGTTCAAAAAAGTTATCCAAGAAGCTCCTTCAATGAGATGCCATGCCTGTTATGCACACTCAGTGCCTGGTCTGTGCTAGGCACGCAATAAATATCAGTGGCATGAATGAGAGTGAACTGGAGAGAGAAGCTGAGAGGCCGGTTAGGGATGGCAGGCTGAGGAAGGCTTGCAGTGGGCCAGCACCGAGGGGCTGGGGCCTCAACTAAGGGAGCAACAGAGGAGTGGGATAGAAGACTATCTTTCCTTTTAGCCACTAGGTTCCTTAGAGCCCAGATTACATGAAAAGATACCAGTGTATCTGCATTCACATTTCAAGGGATTAATTTACCTCCACTGGGATATCTGGCCAGTGGAGGGGAACAGATATGTAGAACCACCCCCACCTCGGGTCCTCCCACAAATCACACAGTGCAAATGGCAGCAATTAAAATATCTCACTGCTTTCAACCTTGCCAACTGCCTGGGAAGAGTTCACTGGCAAGCGTGACTTTGTGATGCCTCTGTCTCCTTTGCTGTTTGGGGGTCAGGACAGACAGAAAGATGGAGGAATAAGGAGTCAACACTAGCCAACATCTGCCGAGTAAGGCTGTGCTCACAATTTTATTACTGCATGATCATCTCAGTCAATCTTCATGGGCTTCTACTCACCGCTAACCCCAGTTTATAGAGGAGGAAACTGACAAAAGAAATAACAAACAAGTGGCCAGGCTAGAGTTTGAATCCCAGCCCATCTGACTCGAAGATCGGTACTTAATCTGCTTGGCTGTACGGGTCTGGTAGAATGGGAAGATGTCATGTTTAGGATGTTGCCGTGGGTGTTTGCGCACAATAGGAGTCGCTGTCGCCTGAGCCGCATCTTTGTTAAGGGTGTGCGTGGAGCGTATGTCTGCGTGTGGATAGCAGTGTGTATAATAGTCAGTGGATCTAACTTGTGCAAACTCCATGTAACGGACCCTACCAGTAACAAAGCAGGACATTGAAGCAGCGCGGTGTGTGTTGGGTTGGCCAAAAAGTTTAGTTTGTTCTGTACTGTGGCTCTAGTAGTGCTTAGTTGTCTTTAACTTCATGTGAAACAATTTTGTTAGATTGTATTTTGACAGCTGTCATATCAGTGTGCATTTTTAAAAAAGTATCAAAATTGGTGAAATTTTGTGCAGCCATTTAATATTGAAGATGGAAGAAGACACACAACATTTTCAGCATATGATACTTTATTATTTCAAGAAAGGTAAGAATGCAACTGAGACATAAAAAAAGGTTTGTGCAGTGTGAGGAGAAGGTGCTGTGACTGATTGAATGTGTCCAAAGTGGTTTGTGAAGTTTCTTGGTACCATTGACATTTTGGCCAAATAATTCTTTCTGTGGGGCTGCCTTATGCATTGGAAGATGTTTAGCAGCACCCCTGGCCTCTATCAACTAGAAGTCAATAGTGGGGGACAGCCAATATACTCAAAATATCCAAATCAATACAGTTATGGGTGAAAATGAAAAATGTGTCTTTTACGGAAAAAAACTAAACAGACTTTTTGGCCAACCCAGTAGTTTATAATTGGCTCCCTATTACTGTTGGCTGGTTCTCCCGCACATAGAGTATGATTTCAGGATTGGAATTTGATTTAAGAAATTTTCAAATTGATTTTATCTTTAGTGCATTAATGTGTGGCCTAAATTCCTGCAGAGGCATTTGGTAACCTGTCTGGACATGCTTTAGCAACCACAACTGGGTCCGAGCTGGCAGGGCTGCAGCTTTTATCCAGCGTAGATAAGTCACTTTTCTGAAGACTTTTCTACCTAAGTTCCGTGACTTATTTTTTTTAGGGTTCCTCAAGCGTACACCCCCTTGAAATTGGAGCATATTTTCCATATCGTGCTAAAACACACGAATGAGAATTTGTTAACACAAGCAGATTTAATCTCTATTTTTCTGTTGGAACAGAACACATACATATGCAAGGAATGGCGTGGAAATCAGCCTTATGTTCTGGGGTGGCCAACGGTAATGTCTTTTAAAATCAGGAACCACGAAACGTAACCCCCCCAGATGAGAATGTTTTCGACGCAGCCGTGTGCATGAAATGCTGGAGCATGTTTCGCAGTTTCACAAGGGTTAGTGTAGGTGAATGTTTTTTAGCGAAAGGACTTTTTTCAGCTCTGGGAGTGCAGAATAGATCGCTGCTGCATGCAAATACCAATTAATCATCTTTTAATGCTTTTATGCAAATGATTATATTTGACTTTCATTTCAAGTTGCCTTTAACACCTGGAGCCCTAAGATTGATAACAGGTAAAACAAAAAAAAAATTTTTTTGATAACAGGTAACATTTTTAAAGAATTACATAAATAAAAGATTTGAATTTTAGGTGTTTAGGTGAATTTATAGCACTTTTATTTATTACTTATCGGTCCTCTTGAAACCTAAACTAATTCACAGGATGGTACAAAATAGAGAAGACAGCCTTTGAACTTACCAATTTTTTTTTTTCAGGAGTAAAAAAGGATGACTTGGAAATGCTAAACTGCAAATGTTTTTTCTGTCTTTTGCAATGACTGGCCCACAGGAGAGGCCATGTGTCCCACAGAAGACATTTTCTTTTTCGAATGCCTTGACACAGCACTGGTCTTTTATTTTTAATGAAGATTTTCTTTTTTTTTTTTCTTTTTTTTTTATTTTTTATTTTTTTTTAAAGATTTTATTTATTTATTTTTAGAGAGGGGAAGGGAGAGAGAAAGAGAGGGAGAGAAACATCGATGTGTGGTTGCCTCTCACGTGGCCCCCACTAGGGGCCTGGCCTGCAACCTAGGCATGTGCCCTGACTGGGAATCGAACCTGCAACCCTTTGGTTCGCAGCCCGCGCTCAATCCACTGAGCCATAAGATTTTCCTTCTTATGCATACTCCTTACTTTAAAAAATACTTTTTTTTTTTCAGAATGAAATTAAAAACAGGGTTATTGTAGAAGTTTTGGGAAATACAGAGAAAGGGAGGAAGAAACCCTCATTGTTTTGCCATTATTAACATTATTATGTATTCCTTTGACCTCGCCTCCCCACCCCCAGGTATAATTGTAATTATATAATTATGTATCTTGCTTTTTCACTTATATAGCTACAAAATGTTTATGATTTTTTGAACGTTTACCATGTGCCAGGCACTGTACTTAATGTTCGAAGTATATTATCTTTTGAGTGGTGGGTGACATTGCCCCGTTTTCCAGATTAGGACAGGAAAGCGCGGAAAGGGGAAAGCAGCCTTCCCAGTGTCACACGTCCGGTGAGCGGCAGAACCAGAATTCTGACCGGAGTGTCTGACTCGAAACCCGGACCACATCATGCCTCTGCACTCCCCTCGCGTTCACTAAGCGGAAGACGCCCCTCAGGACACTGCTTTGTCTGTGGCCTCAGAAATGGAGGCTACTCATTGTCCCAGGACCCATGTAGCACAAAGGCCAGTGGGAGATGAGAGGTCAGCTCTCCACGGCCACGGCCAGACCATTGCCCTTCTGTCCTTGAGACAGTTATCATCAGGCTGTTGCAACCACTGCCCTTCATTGCTGCTGTCCCCTGCTCCCTCCCTGTCACTCACTGCATGCAGTTCCTTCATGGCCCACCCCAGTCATTCTTCCCTCCTGGGCGGGTTCCGTGCCTCTGCCAGCCCCTCAGCACCAAAGGCCTTTACTGCCCTAACACGGAGGACCCACGCCCGTGGGAAGAGGACTGCTCTGCCTCCGCCAGAGGCTGGGGGGACCGTCGTGTGCGTGTTTGTGCGCATATCTGTGCAGGCACACCCACATACTAGTTTACTGTAAGTTTTACCGATGTAAAGGATGAGCGACGTACAGTTTAAAAAGAATAAAATACGCATTGCTCTTTTTTGTAAATTCCATATAGCCAATTGATTCTTACAGAATGCTTTTGTGGGTTTTTGCCAAATTCTTATGTACTAGCCAACTTTGGGTTGCAATTGACAACATGTAAACGTTGGTTGATATTTTCCTTTATGCTAAAGACTCAAGCGTTAAAACAATGAAGACTTAGGTTAATACAGGTGTCAAACACAAGGCCCTCGGGCTGAATCCAGCCCTCCACCTTATTTTATCTGCCCAGCACCTGGTTTCTACCCGTTGGCAGCGATGAGCTCTCGCTTAACTGTTAAGGAGTAGTTACATTTATACAGTCCTAAAATTACATTCGGCCCTTTGAAGACAACCGCGAGGCTGATGTGACCACCGGTGAAAATGAGTTTGACAGCCCTGATAGAACTTCACTTGTTTTTCAGTGAGTGACCTCTTTGCAGAATTGGATAATAGTTTTTGAATACTGAAAGACTATTTCCTCAATTTTTTGGTGCTGTTTACAATGTAATGGCTACAGACACGGTGCACTCTTAAGTTTAATATGCATTACTAACATTTTCTCCATTACTTTCTCAAGTGTGGACAGTCAACAGAGCAGTGAGTCAAGGTCTGGTCTGTAGCATTTACTAATTTCCATGGTGCGCATACCCCTGCCTTGGCTAATTCCACGCTATCAGTTGACATCACTGAGCGCAGAGTTAAGAAGAGATGTGCAGGGGCACATCGTTACAGTATTTCCACCACACAAAGGCAGAGGGTAATAGCATGGGTCGGGGGTGGGGGGAGGAAGAAGCAGGTGTGGGGAGGAAAGCGGTGATGGAAGGAGACTCGACTTGGGGTGGTGAACACACAATACAATATACAGATGATGTGTTATAGAATTGTACACCTGAAACCTATATAATTTTATTAACCAATGTCATCCAAATAAATTCAATTAAGAAAAAGCATTAATGAGAAGAAATAATAGCATGGATATAAAATAGTAAAGTGCAGTAAAATAATTAGGAAGTGATGAGCTTTAAGAACTTATGTCCTTTGTCTTTAAATGTAATTTATTTAATTGTAAGTTTCAAATAATGACTATTTAACAACAGCTTGCAAAATTCCTGAAATGTAGCAATCACTGGATATGAGCTGGCCCAGCCCAGCGCTGTGCACACGCAGTCGACTCTGCACCTGCTCCGACCACCGCCCATCGGTCCCTCTCCCTCACTTTCTCACCTGAACACACATACTTTTACCTTTTGATTCATTTTCTATTCACTCCTCAACCTGACTTTTGTCTTTTCCCTGATAGACCCTGTGCTAGCAAGTAAAATTTCCTTGTTTCTTTACTGGCCCCAGAATTGCAGTTTTTCCCAGGACTCTGTCTTGGGTGGTTTTGCTTTTCTCTTTGGAAGCATTTTGCCCTGGTGATCTCATCCAACCCCTGATGTTCAGTACACTGACGGCTCCCAGGTCTGTCTTCTCCACCCGCATCTCTCTCTGGAGCTCCAGATCCGTTTGTCCGACAGTCTACTGGACATCTCACTTGCTTGTCTCACGGCAGCTCAAACTCAGCATTTCAAGAATGTATTATTTCCCCAGCCTTCAACCTTCACTCCCAGATCTGATTTTGCCCCTCTTTTTCCTACCTCAAGAAATGGAGATACCTTATTTACTAAGTCTTCCATGCAAGACACCTGGGAGTCATCCTTGATTCCTCTTTTCTTCATCACCTCCACCTTTCACCCTGGTACCAAATACAGATTTACTCACTCATCCATCCATCCATTCATTCATCTATCAAAACTTTCAGCAAACATTTATTAGAATGGCTGCATAATATGTTGAGTAAGAACACTCGAGCTTGGAGTCAGCCTGCCAAGCATCAGACCCTGACTCTGCCATTTACAGAGTTTTGTAACTTTGAGAAATTTTGCTCCCTGGCCAGTGTGGCTCATAGAACAAAGGTTGTGGGTTCGATCCTCAGTCAGGGCACATACCTAGGTTTGCATTTGATCCCTGGTCAGGGCACATATGGGAGGCAACCAATAGATGCTTCTTACATCGATGTTTCTCTCTCTTTCTCCCTCCCACTCTCCTTCCCTCTCTCCCCCTTCCTCTCTCTCTAAAATCAATAAACGTATCCTTAGGTGAGGATTAGTTTAAAAAATTTACTTGACCACTGTGTTTTAGTTTTCTTAAATACATGTAGAGTAGGATTACCAACAGAATCTGTCTCACAGGGAACCAAGAAAATGAAATGGGTTCCTCTGAGTAAAACTTAAAACACAGCTTGGCTGTGGGCCAAGTCTGGCCAGCCACCTGGTTTTATAAATAAAATTTTATTGCAATACTGCAAACACACACACATACACATACACACACACACACAGCTTGACACAGAGTGAACAAAGAGATGTTAGCTGTTGGTATTTATGTGCATAAATACCATAATTATTCTGTCAGGAGAGCATCCTAAGTAAGTGGGAATGTGTTAGTTTGCTAGGGCTGCCATAACAAAGTACTACAGACTAGGTGGCTTAAGGAAAAAAAAATGCCTTGCAGTTCTGGAGGCTACAGGTCCAAAATCAAAGTGTTGGCAGGGCCTTGTTCCCTTTGAAACTTTTAGGAGAATCTTTCCCGGCCTCTTCCCATCTTCGGGTGGTTTGCTGCACTCCATGGCATTCCTTGGCTTGCAGCTGCATCGCTCCGATTTCCACCTTCCTCAGCACGTGGCATTCTCCCTGTGTGTCCCTATATTCGCATGTCTATTTTCTTATGAGGACACCCGTCATATTGGATTAGGGGCCCACCCTACTCTAGGACGACCTCATCTTAACTAATTACATCTGCATTGGCCTTATTTCCAAATGAGGTCACATTTTAAGGTACTGGGGGTTTGGACTTCGACACATTGGTTTTTTTTCTTGAGGACGAGGGTGGGGAAGATAACCTGTAACAGGCAGGAGCTATGATACAGGGATTACGTCTGACTCCAGACCTTCTGGCTTCCTTTCTCCCCACGGCCACTGTCTTAGTTCCTTCTGTCTCATTACACTTCACGACGAGGTCCTAGTCCGGCTGCACCATTGCCCATCCTCTGTGTGGCTGTCAGAGTGATCTTTCCAAAACATGATCTTGGTCATGCGACCTGCTTCCGAAGCTCCCTGAGCTTTCAGGTAAAGAGTTAGCACCATAGACCCTTTGCACCCCAGCTCTACACTGAACCTTAACCACGGCCCCACACTGATGGTCGGCCCCAAGTGTGGCGACCTCTGTCACGACTCGGTCAAGGCCATTCTTCCCAGGCTGCACACCTTCACATTTCTTCACCTGTCTGGGAAGGAGTCCCCTGACTCCCTCCGCACCCTCCTTCCGAGCTCCTCGGTGCCCCGTGAGCACCCTGAACGTGGGCCTTACTGACTGAACTAATTGTTTTCCTTGTGCCTCGCTGACATGACAGAGTGCCCTGTGAGGCAGGGACTCTTTGGATCCCCTATTGTTTGACATTAGTGCCATTTTTTAAAATCTTTTCACTATTATAAATAATGCGTGATGAGTATTTTTATGTTTAAATGTTTTTTTAAATTTAACATGAATTCCTTAGGCACAACTCAACAACAAAAAGACAAACAACCCAGTTTTTAAAAACGGACAAAAGAATGAATAGACATTTCTCCAAAGAAGGTAGACAAATAGCGAATAAGCACATGAAAAGATGCTCATTGTCATTAGTCATTAGGAGAATGCAAATCAAAATCCCGATGAGATACCGCTCCTCAGCCGCTAGGATGGCCATGAAAAATAAACAAACAAAAAACCCAGACGAATGTTGAGAGGATGTGGAGAGAGAGAAATCAGAGCATTGCCACTGGAAACGTAAAATGGTAACCGGCGCAGCCACTGTGGGAAAGCAGTTTGGTTGTTCTCCATATTATACATGTACATAGAGTTTCGTAGGACGCAGCACGACCCTCAGGTATGTACTCAAAAAAATTGAAAATAGGTGTTCAAACAAATATTTGTACACCGATGTCCCTGGCAGCACCATTCACTTCAGTCAGAAGCTGGAAATGACCCAAACGCCCACGCATGGAGGAACGGACAGACAAAAGGTGGTACATCCATACAATGAAATATCACTCAACCGTAGAAAGGTATAACGTACTGATACATACCACAATGTAGTGAAGCTTGAAAAAATCATGTTAAGTGAAAGAGAACAGACAAAATGGTCAGATAATGTATGACTCCATTTATATGAATACCCAGAATACAGAAATCCATGGAGACAAAAAGGAAATTGATGGTTGCCAGGGACTAGAGGGAGGGAAGAATGGGAATTAACTGCTTCATGGGTACAGGTTTTATTTTGCGGTGATGAAAATGTTTTGGAACTCGATAGAATGGTAATTGCACAATATTATGAGTGGGATAAATGACACTGAATTGTATGCTTACAAATGCTTAATTTTATGTTATGTGAATTTGACCTCAAACATAAAAGGAGTGAATCACAGATTCTTGCTACAATATGGATGAAGCTTGAAGGTGTTCTTCTGAATGAAAGAAGGCGGACACAGAAGGTCCCATGTTGTAGGATCCCACTTCTATGAGACATCCAGAATAGATAAATTCATAGAGACAAAGCAGATTAGTGGTTGCCAGAGGCTGGGGTAGAAGGCGGGCTGGGGAGTGACCAGTGGAATTGACGTTTCCTTCCAGGTGACAGGATGTTTTGGAACTAGGTGGAGGTGCTGGTGGCACAGTACTGTGAATGTGCTAAATGCCACTGAATCACACACTTCAAAATGCTAAATTTTATGTCATGTGTGTTTTACCACGCACAAAGAAATATTTCCTTAGGGAAGATTTTCTGAAGTGAAGCCAGAGTCAAAGGATGTAGTGCATCGCTGAATTTTTGTGGAGGAAGGGTCATCTCGCTGCCCTCCCACCAGCAACGTTTCAGAGGCTGCGTTGTGTGTCTTTGCTAGACTTGGGTTTAAAAAAACACTTCACTAATTTGCCATAACACCGTTTCTCTTCGGAAAGTTCCCTGTGCTTCCAAGCACAGTGTTAAATCGAACGAGTTGTTTAGGGACAGAGCCAGAGCAGATGGACTTCAGAGTTGGGACAGACCCAGAGAGCATCTAGGCCATTGGACTGCATCCTTATCAGACCACTATCTACTAAACAACCTAACGATCCTGAAATAAAAGTCATAGATAACCTGCCTAAAGTCTATACGATGGAGTGCATCAGAGAGTATGAATTTTGAAGTAAACTTCCTGGGTTCAAATTCCTGCTCTGCTATTTGTTAGCTGCGTGAAGTGGGGTACTCGTCTATGCCTCAGTTTCTTCATCTATAAAATGGGGCCAATGACAGTGGCTCCTCAAAACAAGCCTCCTCCCAGGATCGTTTTGAGGCTTGAATTAGTGTAGGAGCACAATCTCAACTGTAAACAAAGGAAGAAACATAAGGACAGTAACTTATGACTTGAAGTTGTGAATACCTATGCATGGTTATTCTAGAAGAGACTGAAACAGAAGTCTACGCCTGCACATAGAATCACACCCGATGCCACAGCTGTGCATGTAGATGGATACAGGTGTGTTACACTTCAACAACTATGAGCATTGCTCTGGGTGATGTGTTCTTCCAAAATCAATCCTTGGGCAAATTTCTAAACAGATTAAATCCCTTGATTTTCACTGGAGTTGCATTCCTGGGAAGTAATTTTAGAAATCATGCTTTTATGTAAAATGGAGTTAAATTCCAGGTCAGATAATTTTACAGTTTTTTCATCTTGTAAATGGACTGTGGGGCATTTAAAAGTGGGACGCAGCACCATTCTTCATTGTGTGGGACATCCCACATATTTCTGGATGTCTGGAATCCCTGGTCCCCTCCTCTAAATGTCAGTGTTCTACAGTGGGTGTTTCCGCCCCCACTCAGAGCCACCGAAGCTATTCCAACCATCTCCTTTTCCAGACCAGGTTACCGAGGCTCGCAGAGGGAACTGCGAATCGACACGTGTTACTGTGAATGTTTACCCCATGCCCACCTCCAGCTATGTGATCGTGGTGGGAGACACCTTGTTAGTGCGCAGAACTCCAGCCCTGCCACTTTTATCCTCTTTATTCCTTTCTTTTCTTACCCACCATCCTTCCTTCCTCTTCCTCCTTTCTTCCCCAACACCCAACCCATTAGCCAGTCCTGTTGGCTGTACCTTCAGTAAGTGCCCTCTACTTGTTCTCTGCCCCCCACTCTTGCCCCACTGAAACCTATTCTTTTCGTAGCTGCCAAGGGAAATTTTTTTTTTTTAAATCACTTCAAGGCCGTTCTCTGTTTCAACTGCTCCAGAGACTTTCCAAGACACCAGAATAAAATGCACATTCCTCTCTCTGCCTTCCAGGACCTATCTGATCTGGCTACATCTTCACTACGCTGCCCATGCCGGCCTCCCACAGCTGCCTCAGGGTCTTTCCCCTTGCTGTTCCTTCTATCTGGACCTAACTTCTCTTCAGCCAGCTCTTTGGAGAGCTAACTTCTTATCCTTTGCGTCTTTTCAAATGTCATGTCCTTTGAGACCATCCTCAGCCACCTGATCTAAAATAATCCCATGACCCATCATTCTTTGCCCTACTCTTGTTTGTTCTTTAAAGCACGTACCATGGTGTGAGGCGGGCATGTTGATTTGCTTGCTTCTTTCTTGTCTGTCTCTTCAGGAGGCTATAAGGGACACTGGGGTGGAGCAACATCGTTAGTCTCACTCTCCATGGGATCCCAGGGCCTAGCACAATGCCTGCAAGCGCTGCTCAATGTTTTATTTATTCCAGTGAGTTAAGGCCTAACACACAACTCCAAATGGACCAGTGAGAATCCTCACAACATTTGCAAATAGGCTCACTCACTCAGAAGTTTTCACCACCTTTTTTTCCTTTTAATTATATTTTATTGATTATGCTATTACAGTTGTCCCAATTTTACCTTCTTCCCCTCTCTGCCCAGCACCCTCCATTCCCTCAGGCAATCCCCACACCATTGTTCATGTCCAGGGGTCGTGTATAAGTTCTGTGGCTATTCCATGTCTTACACTGTACTTTACATCCCTGTGGTTTTTCTGTAACTGCCTATTTGTACTTCTTAATCCCCTCACCTCTTCGTGAATTCTCCCGCACTGCCCTCCCATCTCACAACCATCAAAATACTCTCCATATTCATAATTCTGTCTCTGTTCTTCTGTTTTCTTAGTTTGGTTTTTAGAGTCAATTGTCGCTAGGTATGTATTTATTGCCATTTTATTCATAGTTTTGACCTTTTTTCAATAAGTCTCCTTAACATTTCATATAATAATCGTTTGGTGATGATGAACTCCTTTAGTTTGTTCTTGTCTGGGAAGCTCTTTATCTGTCCTTCGATTCTAAACGAGAGCTTTTGTGTTCTGCCTGGGGCTACCCTGCCTGAGCTATAAAGCAATCTGAGATGGCTGCTACTCCTGTTGGCCTTAGAGATTCCCAGGTGAAGCCAAGCTGTGAATCTAAACTGGCTGCTGCAAGTGTTGGGCCTGGGGCCAATTTAGCAAGAGGTATGGGGGCTGGGGGCTTACTGAGACCTGCTGTTGCTTGTTTGATTGGTAGAGCAATCTTGGCTGTAGGACCCTACTTTTCATGACTTTGAATATATCTTGCCAATCCCTCCTCGTCTGCAAGGTTTCTTTTGAGAAATCAGCTGACAATCTTTTGGGAACTGACCTGTAGGTAATTAACTGCTTTTCTCTTGCTGCTTTTAAGATTCTCTCTTCATCTTTAACCTTTGGCATTTTAATTATGATGTGTCTTGGAATGGGTTCCTTTGTATCCATCTTGTTTGGGACTCTCTGTGCTTCCTGGACTTGCATGTCTATTTCCTTCATCAAATTAGGGAAGTTTTCTTTCATTATTTTTTTCAAATAGATTTGCAATTTCTTGCTCTTTCTCTTCTCCTCTGGCACACCTATGATGTGAATGTTGGAACACTCGAAGTTGTCCCAGAGGCTGCATATACTATCCTCATTTTTTTTGAGTTCTTTTTTCTTCTTCTTGTTCTGATTGGTTGTTTTTTGCTTCCTTATGTTTCAAATCATTGATTTAATTCTTGGCTTCATCTACTCTACTGTTGTTTCCTGTAAATTGTTCTTTATTTCAATTCATGAATCCTTCATTTCTGACTGGACCTTTTTTATGCTGTTGAGGTCCTCACTAAGTTCCTTGAGCATCCTGATAACCAGAGTTTTGAATTTTGCATCTGATAGATTATTTATTTCCATTTTGCTTAGTTCTTTTTCTGGAGTTTTGATCTGTTCTTTCATTTGGGCCATGTTTCTTTGTCTCCTCATTTTGTCAGCCTCCTTGTGTTTGTTCTATGTGTTAGGTAGAGCTTCTTTGACTCTGTGTCTTGGTAGCGTGGCCTAAAATAGTAGGTGTCCTGTAGGGTCCAGTGGCACAGCCTCCCCTATCACCCAAGCTAGATAGTTAAGGTGCACCATTTCTATGGGCTGAGTACACCCTCCTCTTGTAGTTGAGACTTGATTGCTGTTGATAGGTCAATGGAAGGGATTTACCCAGGCCCGTCAGCTGCAAAGACTGGCTGTGACTCCTAACCACCAACCTCTGCCCTCTGTGGAGGATCAGCTATGCAGGGGCAGAGTGGTGGTGCTCTGACATGGTCTGTAGCTGTCCACTGGGTGTTCAGGCTCTGGGTTTCCTGAGTGGTGCAGGCCAAGGTCAGCCCCAATCTGTGTTCTGCCTGGAGCTGCCCTGCATGAACTATGAAGCAATCTGAGATGGCTGCCCTTCGTGATGGGCTTGGAAATTCCCAGGTGAGCCAAGCTATGAATCTAGGCTGGCTGCTGCTAATGCTGGGCCTGGGGCTACTTTAGCGAGAGGTGTGGGGGCAGGGGGCCTACTGAGGGCCGCTGTTGCTTGTTTGATAGGATTTAGGAAGTTGTAAAGAATGAGCCAAGACCAGCCATTCATATGGAAAAGTCACACTTAACAGTTTGGGTGGGACAGAGTCTCAAGGGATCTCCAGGGGCAAACGGAGTTAGCCAGGTTGGTGGAATCTCAGATATGGCACCTGCCTCCTGGCTCTGTGGCTCTGTCGGGGGAAGACACAGAAAAGGGGCAATGGCCTCTGTTCACCTTTCTGTCTGGGAGAAAGCTATCCCCCAGCTCCCCACTTGATGCCTGACACTTCAGTTTCTCCCCATATGTCAATGGTGCCTTTCAAGCTGCTACCCCAATGTTGGAGCTCAGAGGGAATGAGTCTGAGAAAGTCCGTGTGTGGATTCTTTAAGAGGAACTGCTTGGTACTCCAGAAATTTCTTTCACCAACTCAATCCCCACTGATTTTTGCAGCCAGAAGTTGTGGGGACTTATCTTTCTGGCACTGGAACGCTGGGCTGGCGGGTCTGGTGTAGGGCTGGTACTACTTTTTCTTGAGATATCCCTCCTGAATTTCTATCCACCACATGCGTATGTGGGACCAGCTGTTCCATGTCTCTGCCCCTCCTACCAATCTGGATGGATGTGGTTTCTTTAATTCTGTAGCTGTTGGACTTCCATCCAGCTTGATTTCTGATGGTTCTGAGTGAGTGATGGCTTTTCTATATTTTAGTTGTCATATTGATGTGGTTGTGCAAGGAGGTAAGCTGTGTTTACCTATGCTACCATCTTGACCAGGAATTCTTTTGTTTTTCTTTTAATGCATGGGCCTTAGAGATCAGAAAGTATTTGCAGCTGACTGAGAACAGGAAGGGAATCAATTGATGAGAATGTTAGAGAAAGAGAGTAGAATGATGTAAGCCTATGGAGAACCTGAGACAGAGAGAAAGATGAAGAGAGAGCATCTTTGCAGCAGTGGCTGGTGGGCACCAGGTGTTCCTGGGGTCCACTTGCTAACCTCTTCTCTTTGTTTGTGTGTGTGTGCGCGTGTGTGTGCGCGCATGTGCCTGTGTATATGTCCTGTTCATTAAAGACCAATTTCCTTGAGGTATATTACATGCAATAAAAACCACTGATTTTAAGTACGCAATTTGATGAGAATTAACGACAGTGTACAGTTGTGTAACTGCTACCACAATCAAGATGTAGAACATTTCCTGCCCTGGCTGGTGTGGCTCAGTGGATTGAGCACCGGCCTGTGAACTAGGGGGTTGTTGAGTCAATTCCTGGCTGGGGCTCATGCATGGGTTGCTGGCCAGGTCCCCAGTTGGGGATGCATGAGAGGCAGCCACACTATGATGTTTCTCTCTTCTTTCTCCCTCCCTTCCCCTCTGCCTAGAAATAAATAAAATCTTTTTAAAAAAAGAACTTTTCCTTCAACCTCAAAGCAAAACCTATTTCTTGAAATACCGCATGATTCTTTTGTAAAAAACAGCTTTGTTGAGGTACTATAAACCACACATATAAAAAGTGTGTAATTTGGTAAGTTTTGACATTTGTGTGTATCTGTGAAACCATCACAAGAACAGAGATAGTGAACCTCTCCCTTACCCCTGAGGTTTCCTCCTGTGTCTCTAACTCCTCCTTCCCCAAGCAACCAGGAATCTACTTTCTGTCACTACCCATTAGCCTACATTTTCTAGAGATTTACATAAATGGAATCATACAGCATGCACTCTTTTCATCTGGCTTTTTTTCACTCAGCATAATTATTTTTAGATTCATCCATGTAGTAGGCGAGTATCAATAGTCCATTCTTTTTTCTTGCTCATAGTGTTCTAGAGGATGGATCTGCCACAGTTTGTTTACCTAGTCACCTGTGGATGGGCAGTCGGGTTGTTTTCGGTTTGGGATCGTTACAAATAAAGCTGCCATGAACGTCCACATCCAAGTCTTTGTGTGGACATAATATTTCTTTTTCTCTTGGGCAAATAAGTACCTAGGCATGGAATGGCTGGCTCATATGTTACCTTTACTTTATTCTTAATAGTATATTTTTCTTTTTTGCTTAAGCCAATCAATTTAGGATTGCTAAAGGTCCCTCAGCAGGACTGGGACTCAGTCCCCTCTCCCTTGGTCCCCTGACCAAGCTACTCCTCCCCATTCCTGTGCCGGCCATGCTGCTGCGGAAGGCTGAGGGCACACCTTACCTTCCTGAGCACGTCGCATTTGAGGAGCTGTGCTGGCTTACATAAGCTCACTGACCTCTTGCTTCTACCCAGAGTCCAGAATCAGGGAATCTTTTGCAAGCATGTGCTTGCTGCCTCTGGACTGGAATGTTAAGTGCCGGCAGAGTTGTCTGGCTTAACAGTCTTATCAAAATATGTCTGTGGATGGACAAGGTCAGTCGTTGACTGTGGAAGGACAGACTTAGACGAAAAGACGGTCTGAGGAACAGGGAGCCATGGGGATGAGCTGAGAATGAGGCTTAAAGACAGCGTTACCCAGGCAGATGCTTTTACATTCGAGTTTAATTTAATTCTCAAAAAGGCGTGCAGTTTTGATGGTTCAAAATTCAAGAGCGAGGATGGGTATCCAGTACTGTGAAAAGTCTTTGCCTTACCCGTGTCCCCAGTCACTGAGTTCTTCTCCCCAGAGGCCCACCGTGTGCCTCCTCCTCACCCCCAGTTCCCTGCCTGTTCTTCCAGAGATGATTGGCATATACAAGTACATATTGTATGTGTGTGTATGTGTGTATATATGTATAATATGTATATATGTATATGTATATGTGTGTGTGTGTGTGTGTATATAGTATGTAACAATTTTTATATAAGTGCTAGCAGGCTAAACACAGTGTTGTCCATTTTCATTTTTTTCACGTATCTAAGAGCTCAGTGGAAACAGCCTGCTCACTTGGTTTTTGTATTTACGTAGTATTCCATTATGCTTAGCCGACCTGTTGAGGCAGCATTTGACCACTGGCATTCACAGGACAATGGGATGACGGAGAGAATAATTTTCATTTGTACAGTAAATAATGACAGAGTTACAGGTGGGTTCTCTTGGCCGATGCACTGTCATATAATCTGGGTGAAGGCAAACCAAAAGGGAAGGTAACATTTCTAAGCAATTTGTATGCCAGTGGATTCATACAGAGATGTTTCTTAAAGTCTGGTGTCTTGAAGAATTACCAGGGGAGCTAATTAAAGGAAGGCTTAGCAGGCTCCCCCGTCCTCCACTGTCCCAGAAATTCTGATTCATTGGAGCTGGTGGAGGGGAGAGCATGGCATCCTAATAAAGGCGGTCCGCAGACCCAACTGTGAGGGAAACCGTGCTCTGCGGAGGGAAGAGCTTGGCCCTGAAGGAGTACCTGGATAGTTCATTAATTCCAATTATTACAGTAATTGCAGTCTCACATTTTTAAACCTGCAAAGAATTCATGAATAAGGAAGAGATTTTTTTTTCCCAACAGCTCAGAAGGATAGGCAGTCTCCCCACCCCTCCTTCCCAGTTCTCTCTCTAGAGAAGAGGGATTCCTGTCATTCATTATCTTTAAAGAGACGTAGGCCCCTATCACACTGCAGAAACACCACTGCGACTGAGGAAGAGGGCCTTGTCCTGAGGTAGAGGCAGTGCAAAGGCCTGGGAACAGGAACGCACTTGGATGCGGGAGTCCAGTGCCTTCTTAAATCTCAGTGACGCACTCACTGTGTGCCAGACACCCGAGCTCAGGATTTACATAGTCACCTCAGCTAACCTCATAATGACCCATTTTACAGAGAGCAAAACTAAGGCTGGCAGGTTGGTGATTTGCTTGTGGGAGGTGAATCACACAGCTCCGGGTATAGAACAGGATTTCGAATTCAGGTCCAAAGCCATCGTTCTTAAGTGCTGTTGGAAGTACTCACCACTTAGTGACTGGGCAATTTTGGGACAAGCTCTTAACCACTCTCAGATTCTTGGGCCTCTAAACACTTAATGGAAACGCTTATTCATTGTCTTTCTTGTCTGCCTTTGAACTCTTTGAGGACCTGCCTCTTGTTCTCCCTTGTAGCTGCGCCGCCTTGCTGTCTGGGTGGACAGTGGGTGCCCAGCAGACTCCTGCAGAGGGTCTGGGTAGAAAATCTGGGCTACTTCCATACACATTGCAACTCCTCAGCCTGCTAATGTTCTTAGAATGTTTTGATTTTTAATAAATATTTTCTAATATAGACTGATATATGTTCAACGCAGATCATAAATTCATTTAAAAAAATCTAAATATCCATAGTCACCAGAAAAAACCTCTTGACCTTTTTATGATCTTTGCTGCCTATATTATATATATATATATACACACATATATAATATAGACATAATAAGTACATATATATCATGTATAACATATATCATATGTAATACACACATAAAACAGTCAGGCAAAGTCCTTAAGTATACACAGCTTATATATATGTACATGTAATATATGTGTCTACATATAATGTGTGTGTGTATGTGTGTGTGTGTGTGTATCCTTCCCATTTTCCCTCTACTCACAGGGCTCCATGGAGGCCCCTGAGGGATTTTTGCCAGCACAGCGCCACACACACAGGCTTGTCTATCCTGTCTGGCAGCAAAAAGATGGCAGCATTACAGGGCATTAGAGAGGGCCCAGGCCGCAAGACTCACCTACTGCTGCTGGGTCTGCAGTCACCAAGTGGCCTCCGAGCTACAGCAGGACTCCATCCAGGAGAGACATTGTGTCCCCAAAGGACCCGTGTGTCTGATCCCCGTGGCGTTTCTAATGCTCACTGTAAACAAACATCTTGACCTCCTGTTCGTCTCCAGTCTTCTCCGAGTTAGGTTAATGTGGGTCAGTTTTCTGGAGATAGAACACTTCTGCAGCTCTCACAGGCTTTGGTTTCTGTTTCTGCAAAGCGAACCTAGCCTGGACACCTGTGGGCTTCCCTGGTAGCTTTGTGGTCCTCTCTCCCAGCTCCTGGAGCTCCCCCAGATGTGGGGCTGCAGTGGGTAACACGTCTGTTCAAACTATTGGCTGTCTGTCCCAGGACAGGGTTATATATCTCTGCCCTGTGGAAGTGTCCAGAGGGCTTGATTTGGTCAATGAAATGTGGGTGCAAACGGCCATGTCACATCGGAGCAGATGTGTTAGGAGCTGGCTTGTGGTCTGCCAACTTTTTCATTTTTCTTTCCTGCGAGTACAGCGATGCCTGCGAGAGGGAACATTCTATCCTCCTGGAATGAACACAATATGGAGTAGAGAAAAGCTGACCTATGATGGCATGTAATAAAGGTGAGAGATCAATAATTTTTAGAGAAAAAATTGTCTGAGGTTTTGGAGGCATTTGCAATTACACAATCACCCAGCCCATCCTGCCTCTCTGATAAGTGACCTTGGACATTGTACTTGACCTGTTCGAGCCTGAGTATTCTCGTCTGTAAAATGGTGACAATGGTGCTTGCTTCACTGACAGGGTTGTTTTGAAGATTTACATAAAACAATAGGTTAAGAGCACTTAGCCTAGTTAGCTCAGTAGCTGCTTAAAAACTGTTAGTTGAATTTCAAAATAATCAGCAATTGGAGAGAGGCCAGACACAGAACGATGTATGGAGACCTTCCATTAAAAAAATGGATAAGCCCTGGCTGGTGTGGCTCAGCGGATTGAGTGCCAGCCTGTGAACCAAAGGGTCGCTGATTGGACTCCCAGTCAGCGCACATGCCTGGGTTGCAGGCCAGGTCCCCAGTAGGGGGCATGTGAGAGGCAACCATACATGGATGTTTCTCCCCCTCTCTTTCTCCCTCCCTTCCCCTCTCTGAAAACAAATAAATAAAATCTTTTAAAGAAATGGATAAAACATCAATGTCCACAGTAGCACCATTGACAATAGCCAAAAGGCAGAAACAACCCAAGTGTCTATCGACAGATGAATGGATAAACAAAATGTGGTAGATACATATAACGGAATATTATTCAGTATTGAAAAGGAAAATAATTCTGACATGCTTCAACATGGATGAGCATTGAAGACACTGTGCTAAGTGAAATAAGCCAGACACGAAAGAACAAACAATGTATGACTCTGCTTACATGCGGTGCCTAGAGAAGTCACATCAATAGAGACCTAATAAAGCGGCGGTTGCAGGGGCCGGGCAGGGAGGAAAGGGGAGTTAGTGTTTAGTGTGCATGGACTTTCGATTTGGAGATGTTCGGTGGTGGTGGTTGCACAGTAGTGTGAATGTACTTAATGTCACTGAACTGTACCTTAAAGATGGTTAAAATGGCGTATTTTATGTCATGTGTACTTCATCGCAATAAAGAAAAGCTGGGTAAAGCTTAACTTTCACTCCTTTTTTACCTCACTTGGAGCTCTTTCTTCATATGGACCACCAATTTTAATCTTTTTACTTATTATTATTCTTATAACACACATCACACATGATCATTTAAAAATTAAAAAACAGATAAGCATTAAAAAATCTACACATGTACTCATGTAATAATTACTGTTAGCGGTTTGTTGTATCTCATTCCAAACATTTTTCTAAGCATTTACACATATAATTACACATACATCTATATACATTAATACAAACTTGCATTTGAATGGGTTATAAATTTGCATGAAATGAGATTGTAGTATATATACCGATATACATACATATAATCATATACATATATATACTGATATAGAATCTGCTTTTTTTCCTACTAAATGATAAATATGTGGAAAATTTTACACAGTAACAACTACAGTCAGCCCTCTGTGTCCAGGGTTTCTGTGGATCAACCAAACAAGGTTGAAAAATAAAAAAAATAATTATGTTGTTGTTGGCGTGTGTGTATTAGGGCTATGGTGCTTGCCTCTGTAATGCACATGTTCAGGCGTATTTTTCTTGTCATTGTTTCCTGAACAATACAGTACAACAACTTTTACTCACACAGCACAGACATTGTATTCAGTATTCCAAATAACCTAGAGATGATTTGAAGTACACGAGAGACTGTGCATCAGTCATATGCCAGTACTCTGCCACTTTATATAGGAGACTTGGGCACCCTGGATTTTGGTACCCACGGGGTGGCCCAGAACCCATCCCCGGCAGACACTGAAGGACCGCTAAATAGATGCTCATGGCCGCGCAGAATCCCACAGTATGTGTGATGTAACATCTTTGTTTAACATTTTTCTGTTGGTAGGCCTTTAGGTTGTTTCCACTTTTTGTTATTATAAGTAACTATGTGGCAAATTAATAATGATGGTATCATCTATGTACCAGATTCTATTTATTTGCTATGTACCAGATACCATGCTAAGCATTTTGCAAGCATTATATAATTTAATCCTCACAAAAATCCTATCTCAGCCCCAAGAGAAGCACAGTGGGCCCTCCAAGCTTCCTCCCAAGGTAAGGCCTAGAGACTGGCCACCCCAACCCGAGCGTTGTGCCTCCCTGTCAAGGAGAGAAGGTGCTCCTGTGAGTCTAGGTCTGCGGCTTCTTTGAGAGACCACACCTGGGAGCAGCAGCCACTAAAAGGAGGTTTTTGTCCAGTAGCCACCTGGGCAGCTGCCTCTGTCAACTCAGGGCCTGCTTCCTCCTGAAGCCAACCCCACGTCCAGATGTAAGTGCAGCAGTTCTTCAGGTAGTGCGGGACCACCAGCAGGGGCTCGGGGATATGATACGGGGAAGGGAAGGCTGCCTGTGCAGGGCGTGTTATCATGCAGGCCGCCACTCTGGAGCTGAAGTCCATGAGAAACTGTGCAATGTGTCAGTGTGATCTCATCGGAAGGGCGAGGGAGCTGGGCTGTGTTTACACCGATCCCGTCAGTCCCTCTCAGGGCAGAGAGGTCTTGCGTAGCTTTAGCAAAAGCCTGCAGGGAATGAGATACAGAAACTGGGAGATGGAAATTGACGGGAACAGACTGAAGCGGTGTGTGCTGAGGGGGCTGCGGATGGGGTGGAGAACCAACAGTCTCTGTTACGCTCTGGTACCCTTACCCCTGGGGTCAGGATTTCACTGGGAACTAAGTCTTCCCACACCAAGCCGCCATCCCTCCCAGGCCCCCGATACATTTTTATTGCCCATATGGAAGTCTGTACGTATTCGAATCCTACATATTCTTATTTATAGTTTTTTTGTGCTTATTTTGTCAATTATGAGAGAGGTTTGTCATTTTGCCTTGTCCTTTCTCCCCCTCCATCAGTTTGCAGAAAGCACTTTCTGTTTCTATTCTTATAGTAGTAACTCTAGTAATTTCAACTTGCAACCTGACTTATCACAGTCTAAAATTAATCAGTGTCTTTCCCCCTGAAGTGTGCAACAACCTTAAAACATTTTTAACTCCATTAACCAGCCTCCAACTTTTTTACTACTGTTGCTATTTTAACTTTGTCTTATGTTTCTTTCTCTTTTCTTTTTTAAAGTATCTTTTATTGATTATGTTATTACAGTTGTCCTATTTTTTCTCCCCATTATCTCCCTCTGCCCTGCACCCCCTTCCCTTCCTTTAGTTCATGTCCGTGGGTCATACATATAAGTTCTTTGGCTTCTCCATTTCCTATACTATTCATAACCTCCCCCTGTCTATTTTGTACCTACCAGTTATACTCCTTATTCCCTGTATCTTTTTCCTTATTTTCCCTCCTCCCTCTCCCTGCTGATAACCCTCCATGTGATCTCTGTTTCTGTGATTCTGTTCCTATTCTAGTTGTTTGCTTGGTTTGCTTTTGTTTTTGTTTTTTTTCAGGTTTAGTTGCTGATGTGAGTTTGTTGTCATTTTCCTGTTCATAGTTTTGATCTTCTTTTTCTTTCTTATGTTTCTTTCTAACCCCAGAAAACATTATCATCATGGTTTTATGTAGTCAGTGATTAACATGGATTATTTAGAAGTTTAACTCTTTTTTTAAAAAGATTTTATTTATTTACTTTTAGAGAGAGGGGAAGGAAGGGAGAAAGAGGAGAGAAACAGCAATATGTGACAGAGATATATCTATTGGTTGCCTCTTGCACACCCCCAACCAGGGACCTGGCCCACGACCCAGGCATGTGCCCTGACCGGGAATCGAACCAGAGACCCTTTGGTTCACAGGTTGGCACTCAATACACTGAGTCACAGCAGCCAGGGCTAGAAGTGTAATTCTTAATTTCCAAATATACAGGTATTTTCTGGTTAACTTTTTCATATTAACCGATAGCATAAATGCACTGTGACCTAAAAACATATTCTATATGGTTCCAATACTTTGAAATTTGTCTGGATCTGCTTAATGGCCTAGGGTATGGTTGACTTCTGTTAATGTTCCATGTTTCTACTAGGTGGAGTGTGTTAATCATTTAAAGCTTTTATATTCTTACTGTTTTGGTCTGCTTGTCCTAGCAATTACTGAAAGAAATATGTTAAAATCTCCTGCTACAACTGTGGACAGTTTGTTTCTCCTTGTTGTTCTGTCTTTATTTTATTTTATTCTTTTTGCTTTATACCTTTTAAAAAGCATGTTATTAGGTACACACAAATTTAGACTTGTTATGCCTTCCTGGCAAATTGAATTTTTGAAATGGCTTTCCCACATTATGAATTTTTTGGCTTTAAAGTCTATTTTACTCTATAACTATCAGTAATTTACTATGTCAATGTTCCTTTGTTTCATATTTGCATAACATGCTTTTTCTATCTTTCTACTTTCAATCTTTTCTTGTATATTTATGTTTTTGATCAATTGCTTATAGTTGGATTTTTATTATACATTCTGGCAATCTTTGTTTTTTAACTGTAATAATTATTTTTTAAAACCTCAAGATACTATAATTATTATTATTATTACTATTTACAGACAATATTCATTTTGACTTTTTACTTGGGATCATATTTTGTCTGCTTATAATAAAAGGTTTAGAATGTCTGTAGGGCATTTGATCTGCTAGTAGCAATCTGTTTTAGGTTTTTTTTGGCCTGAAAATATCACTTTTATGGTTGTTTTTCTTCTAGCTGTCTAAAATGCCCAAAAGGTCAACTCGCAATTATACACCCAGCACAAATATCCTTCAGGAATGAAGACAATGCGAAGACGTATCATTTCAGTGAACTCTTCGTTCTCTCCACCCCACACCTGCCCTTCTGTAGCAATCCCAAGAATTTAGGTGGGAAGCACAAAAAATTCTGAGATTCATCTTCTTTTTCCTCATCTCATATTCTGTTCTTTGTTAAATCTTGTAAACCCTGTTCACGCTTACCACTTCTTACTTCCTCCTCCGCTTCTACTACCTTAGCTCAAAACCATCATCCCTCACCCAAACTGTAGCCATAGCCTCCTAACTGGTCTCTCTGCTTCCTCTCTTACCACCCACATGATGGTGACCCAATCTCCTTTGATAATGCAAAGGAGATATTGTTATTTCCCTGCTCAGAAGCCTCTGATGTTTTTCATCACACTTAGCTCAAAATGCAAACTCTGTGCATAGCGTGTGTAAAAAATGTGGTTTCTACCTCTGTGACTTCACTTCACACCGTGCCCTCTCTTGTTCACTGAGCTCCAGCCACACCGGGACCCTGCTGTTCCGTACTCACGCCCAGTTCCTTTCCATCTCCGAGCCTTTCTGTGTGCTCTTGCTCCTGCCTGGAGTGCTCCCCTTAGATTGAGCCTGCGTCCCTCCCTCACTTCGTTCCCATCTCTGCTCAAATGTTAATGTATCAGCAAGGGTTTCCCTGAACCCCTCCCCTAACATAAAGTCCTCTCAGTGTCTGTCCTCTTCTCTGCTTTAACTTTCTTCATAATAATTAGAACTATCTGCATTATTTCATGTGTACTAGACTGTAACCTCCACGAGGACGAGGACTATACTTCAGTCACTCTGTTCTCACCTAGTGTCTCAGACAGGCCCCGGCACAGGGGTGGTTCTCAATAAATGCCTGTTGCATGAATGGATTTGCATAGCTGTCTATTTTATAATGAGAGTGCATATTAAAATTTTTTAATGCAAATATAGCCCAAGTATCTAATCTCATCAGCTTGCTAGTATGAAGTTGGGTTTGATTGTCTGATTACCTTTTCATACTCAACTTATAATGACTTAATTCTCCATTCATGTGACAAGTCTTTAGTCTTTCCTCAGAGCCCTGCTCCCCACAGTTATTTCTGAGAGTCACTGAAAGAGGGCTCCCAGGGGTGGTGTGTTAAAGCTGGCATGCACAGGCTCCCAAGAGCTGGTTGTTAAACATTTAAGAATTCTGTGAGTTGGCTGTTATACTGTGGTAACTTGAAATTGGCCACAGTGGGAGTATTTATATGATGGAAATCAGCAAATGCTACAAATCAGGGCGGTTTTTTTAAATTAAAAAAAAACCCTTTTTTGGGGGGAAGCCAGTTTACTGGTACAAGGCTCCCCAAACCGATTAGTAAACTACTGTCCCCAATGTGGCAATCAGCTCTCTTCCAACTGAGGCCCCACTGTGATGGCCTTTGGAGAGCCCTGCCCCCTGTCACTCAGGCCCATCCTGAGAAGGCCAATGTCTCTGCCAACGCTGCAATATCACGTGCTCTGAGGCAGCCCATGGAGAGGTGAAGGGCTACCCCCCCAGCAGATACAGAGATGCAGTGGGGCTTTGAAGACATTGGGTTTCTCTGAAACCTTCAGCTTCTTTCACCAGCAGATTTTCAAAGCTCTCAGACTTTTTTTTCCTTTTAAACCAAAGCTCCACAGTGGTGGTGCCCAAGTGCAGCTCGGCGAATTAACCACTGTACTGTATGATCACAGCCCGTTGTGATTCTGTGTCCATTCCCCCTCCTTCCTCATGGTGGCTGAGATGCTGGAGCTGCAGAATGGCCGAGCAGGAGATAGAAGAAGCCACTATGAGGGCACTGGAGACAAAATAAAATCTCTTATTCACTTGAGTCACTGTTAGCTGGCTTACCTGCTGCTGAAAGCAATTCCTAACTGAAACACTTCTGTGTAACATCTACCAGCTCCCCAAACCCGTTAAACAAAGCTGCCTATTTTCCACACAAGTACAGCTTCCAAACAAGACTCCAAGGTGTCCTCTCCACAGCAAGATCACTGCTTCCAGGAACCCAGATAGGCTGGAGCTGCCCCTGTGGTTCCCTGCAGTCCCTTCTGGCACACATGCATTATCCCTCCCCACTGACCCACCCAAGCAGGAGGTACCCAGAAGGCATTTCTCCTGAACCTGCCCCTCCCTAGGTCAAGGCCTTTATGTTAAGGAGACAGCAGTGTGGGCTTTCAGGCTTGTAGTTTTGGCCCTGACACTTACAAGCATCCTGGGGAAAGTTACTGGTTTAGTTTTCAACACTCCTGATGTCAAACCGTTGCTTGCTGTGAGGATTCAATGAGAAAGGGCCCAGAGTAAGTGCTCGGCGAGTACGAGCTCTTCCAGGCAGCGCCGCAGGGGATGTCGGGGTTGCGTGTTGCACCTGATCATTTCCTTTCAGTCTCTCACTGATTTGGAAAACCATCTACATCATATGTCAAATTCCTTTAGGCTCTTTGGTTTTATCCTTCTATTCTGTTTCATCGATCATTTGTCTACTCTGTTGTATTAATCATTTAAAAATTTTCTGTATTTTATGATGCGGCTGACATCTCGGGGCCTTACTAATCCTGGAGAGACTGCCCTTCCCAGGGCTGGTTGGTGCCTGGAGTTGGGAAACAGTGGCCCTGTGAGCGCACCTTTCATATGCCAAGCAACCAATCCAAAGCCCGTAACCACAATCATCCTTTAAAAAACTCTCACTCTCACACACCAAGCCACCCTTCCTCCTGCCCTAAATCACCCCAGGGCCAGGCACTACACGCCTCCGACAGCCCAGGGCCCCCAGTGCCAAACCGGCTTAGCGGCTGGCTCTGCTTCGTCCACTCCTTCCTGCGGAAACCACCATAGAGGCCCCGGACCGCTGTGTTCCCTCACTCCCGCCTCCGGACCCTGGGGCGACCCACACGTGGCCCCACCTGGGGGGGGCCACCCTCTCTTCTTGGGAACCACAGATAATAAAGTCTTCTTGCAGAAACATTCATCTTTGCGTCTGTCCCCTTACCCTACACAATCAAAACAAGATCCCAGGTACATGGTAAACCGCCTGCTCCGGTACCATATTTTAATTTCTAAAACTTCGTAACATGTTGATGGATGGGAAAGTCCATTCTCACGCTTACTCATTCAGACTTTTCCTCAACAGTCTTATAGTTTTCTTCTTCAAATTGACTTTAGCACTGCTTTGTTAGGTTTTAAGATAAGGCCTCTGGGGATTTTGAGTTGAAATATGTAAATTTTAAAATTAATTTGGGGAGAATAGGTGGATTTTAAGCATTGAGTGTTTCTGTTCAAGACAAGATATGTATCTCCAAAGATAAGATGCATATCTTCCATGTCTCTCAATGCGAACACTTTCTGTAAGTTTATTTCTAGTTATTTCCTGTCTTCACTGATTTCATGAGTAAAACTCTTCCCCACTGCATTTTCTAACTGCTTTTTATCGTTCAATGGGAATGCTATTGATTTCTGTATATTATTTTGTAATTGGCTGTGTTCCTGGACTCACTTAATACTTTTTATAAATTTGGGGTGGATCTCCAGATATATAACCATATTAACTTTAAATAAAGATTATTTTGCCCCCTTTTTCCCCCTAGTACTTATACTTATTTTTATGCATTTCCATAATCAAATCAAAAAGAACTTTCAGAACTATGTTAACTATGAGTTGTGGTAGGGAGCTTTTATTGTTCTTTACCTAATAAGACTATTTCTAGAGTTTCATTTTGAAGCATAATGCTTCAAGAAGGTTTCAGACATTTAAAAAAATAATCATAAGAAAGTATCTTATTTCTATTTTGCTAAGTTTTTAAAAACTTAGTCATGGATATTAAATTCATCAAATGCATTTTATTGTCTTTTAATAATATTCTTTTTCTACTTATTAATAAGATAGATTATATTAATGGATTTTCTAACATTAATCTAGTTGTTTTATTCCTATAAAGAATACCACTTGGTGGTGGTACATTTTTATTTCAAACCATTACTGTAGTCTATTTCTAGAATAAGTTATATTAACAGATTCATTACTATTGAACGATCTTAACATTTTTATAATAAATGCCACCTGATCTTGGTATACTCATCTCCCAATACACTATTAGGTCTCTCTGTCATGTTTTTTAAAGGGTACAAACTCAGTTGCACAAAAAACATCCCATTTCTCATTCTGTCACAATTTTATCCAGAAGTTCTGCATCAATACACGTAAGTGAGGTTGGTCTATCTTCTTCCTTCTCTGCACTGTCCTTGATTTTGGGGGACAGGGTCTTCCTAAAGAAAACCAGGACTATTTTCTTTTTTCTCTGTACCCATTGACCTGTTAATCAACGGGAACTGCCATCCAATACAACACATCCAATGTGTAGGATGTGTTATTTTCATGTTATACCTGAGGAAACTGAGGTTCAGATCTGCCAGCATGAAGCCTGATATCAAGGTCCCTGGGAAGCAAACTTCGTCAAGAAAGGCAAGGTGGCATGGTGGTTGAGAGTCTGGGCTCTAGGTCTAAGGTAATGAGCCAGGGACCTTGGGCAGAGTCCTCCACCCCCAGAGTTCTCATGAGAATTTAACAGGATGATTGTGTACAGAGCTGGTAACAGTGCCTGGCACACAGCAAACCCTAAATAAATAGACAGGAGCTGAAAAACAGAGCAGGACAAGAGAAAATCCACAAGGTTATTGGGGGAACCAGGAGCGAGGCCAAGGGAGAAGGGCAGTGCTGAGGATGTCTTCTTCCAGATGAGGAAAAGCCTCAGGAAGTATCTCTGCCCACAGGGCACTCCCTCTCAGGACCCACTTCCCAGGTGCCTTCTGGAAGACACCTGCCTTTGCCTGCCTTTGCCAGGACAGAGATGCAGGGACTTTCTTGTAGCATTGGGGAATTGTAGCTCACCCCACCATTATTTTGACATTGACTCTGACTAACAGCACGTTTGTATAAGAATCCTAGGAACTAATTTCAGAAGATACAGACTCTGGCCTTCAGGCATCCCAGCTCTGGGAGATTTGCTGACCTTCAGCCGGGGCGCCAGGATGACTAAACCAGGATGACGCATGCCGGACCATCACGCTCCTTATCAAGATGGAATGTGCTCATTGGCACATAGAGAACTTTTCAGCCCTTTCCCTTGATCTCTTTGTTCTACTGCCCTCTCCCTCCTTAGAAAAACCTCTGCCTGCATTGAGAGTGCAGGGCTTTGTGACGTGAGTCCCCCATCTTCCCAGGGACATGGGCTTTGTGACGTGAGTCCCCCATCTTCCCAGGGACATGGGCTTTGTGACGTGAGTCCCCCATCTCCCACATGGCCTGCATCTGAACAAACTACCTTCCTTTACATCAGCACCTGCCTCTCGAGTACTGGCTTGAGTAGCAGCAGGCAGCCGGCCTTGTGTTTGGTTTCTGGCTCAGCAATAAGCCTTCTTCCTGGAGACCCCAGATTCTCCTCAACCAGGGCCTTACATGGTCCATACTTTCCCTCTGAATTTGTCTGACTCACAAACCTTCCAACTGCCTCGAAGACTCACCCTTCATGCCCAACTCCCACCCCAGCTGGGTGAGCCTTGTTCTCCTTCCGGTCCTCCCATCTGCATTCCCTTTCTTCTTCACACTGTGCCCGCTCTTGGCCCGGCCCCCAGCATCATCCTCCCCAGCCAGGTGGTTTGTCTTGGGCTCCGATGGCCTCTCCCCAGGATACGTCATTGTTGGTCTTTGGTGCCCTGAAGGATGATTTTTGTCTGCAAAGAAGACTGTTAAGAAGGTTTATTTTGGGTTTTAAAAATGGAGTCAGTTTATTAAAAGTACAAATTCAAAAATGCTGATTCTTCTTCAGGCTTTTATGTTCAGCTTACAAGTCTTATTATTCTGCTTAGAAGCTTAATACATTTTAAGAATAATTTTTAATTATTCTTTTACTTCAATAATGCTTGGTCCCGTTTGTGAACTCAGTTAATTATACACCGTCGCCATTGTGAAACTGCACTGATAAATTTAAATATATTTGATTTCTTTTTAAGTATTTCCATTTTTTCACTTAACAAACAAAACCCCCCTCAGCACAAAATAATTTTTATCAATCTAGAAAATTAAACTATAAATGTGGTGAGCCTAGAACTCAATTAGGTGTTTCAACCTTGAGTAGGATTTCAACTTTAATCATTTGTCTTAATCAATGACTCAGCGGCACGTTTAAATTGGAGTTACATGGTCGTTCTAATAGACCGAATATAAGAGAACGGCAAACATAAGTAGATTTCTTCTTGTCAGGAGATTGTTCATGCTATGGTTATATATCTTTCTACACTTCATTTTAAATAAGAGTAGCTAAAAGTTATGTAATATTTTCTAGGTGTCAGATACTCAGTGCTTTTCATGTACTATACATTAGCTCATGTCAGCCTCACAGTTTTCCGCCAAGGCTTCAAGTGGCCCCGAAGGCTGCTGTAGTCACACTATGTGCCAACAGGCCCATCCCACGCACGTGGGTGGAAGTGGTTGTTTCATCCATTCTGCTCTCTCCTCAACCTCCCGACACCTCCTGCGCGTCTCATTCAGAGCACTGACCTGCCTCAAAATTCACTAGATTATTTCCACGAACCAACACACTACTATGATTTCTTCTATCTTATAAGATACAACAAAATCAACATTTTTAACCGGGTTTCCCCTGCCCGCAACTACCCATGTTTCAAAAACTCCTTTCCAGCACAGTCCTCGAAAGCGGTGGTGTCCTTGCTCGCGGGTCCCCACCCTGCCCCCCACCCCCACCGTCTCATCTCAGCCCCCTCCAAGGAGTTCTTCTCTCCCAGCTCACACCTAAATTGCCTTCATTCATCTTGCCCGACCCATCAGCAGCAGTTGACACAGCGAATCACTCTTTCTTCCCGGAGACACGGCTTCCAGGATGCCACTCTCTCTGGGGTTTCCTTCTAACGCCGTGAGATGTGGGCAGCGGTTATCAATCACGGTCCCGAACCACTGCAGCCTCGGACTGGAGGGACGTGGCCTGGCCGGGCCAGTCCTGGCGCTGGCTCACGCTGCGACCAGAGCCGGGCAATCGGTCAGGAGTCTTTGTTGTTGTCGTTGTTGTCGTTGTTGTTGTTGTTGTTACCGTTATAGTGAACCGGACGGGTGGACTCGTATGTTTTTCAGGGGAATGAGGTGTGGGTTGTCAGTGGGGTCGCCTCTGAGGTCAGGCAGAGACTGTGTAACGTGAGGGGACTGACCCAGCAGGCAAATGAAGGGGGAGAGAGGGAAGGGGGGAGAGCAGGAGGGGGAGGGAGAGCCGAGCTGTGTTTCATGTGGTTCTTTCACAGTCTTTTAAATCTCTTGTTTGATTACTGCTCTGTCCAGCTTTTCTGCTTCTTCTTGAGACAGTTTTGGTAATTTGTATGTTGATGGATTGTCATCATCCTGTGGACCTACACGTTTGTTGCCATAATTTTATCTTTAAATTCTTTTAGCCACTTCTGTGTCCAAGCGATAGCTCGCTTTTCCCTCTCCCGCCACTCTCTCTATATAGACTTGCTAGTGGTTTTGCACCTTAAAAACATTTTCAAAGAACCTACTTTAATTTAGACCTTTAACTATTTTTTATTTCTTTCCTTTCTACTTCATTAATTTCTTATTTTATCATTTTACTTTTTCTCTACTTAATTTTTTCTCTTTTGAGGTCTTGGGTTGTGTATTTAGTTAATTTGTTTTCAGCATTTTTTCCATAAATAAAACAATTTGAGGTTATAAATTATTTTCTAAATGAAAAATCACTGTACCTCATAGATTTTGATATGAAGAGTTGCTCTTTTTCTTATTTTGATTATTATAATTTCTGTTTTTATTTCCTTTTTACCCAGGTATTTTCCTCTACCCCCTTTTCCTGGCTAATTCTTACTTGTTCATCAGATGTCAGATAATTCCTCAGGGAAATCTCCCTGACCCCCCAAATCAGGTGAGGGCTTCTTCTTATAAAATTGATCCTGCTCCTTAACATACATCATGAGTGGTTATGTGTGCGATTATCCATTCACCCTCACTTCCCTCCTGGACTGTAAGTTTCTGAGTGCAGGGACTGTGTTTATCTTTTTCACTTTTTCAATACGTGTTTATTAAATTAGTGACTGAAAACTGGTTATTACAGAGAATGCAAAAATAGGACAACTCTTTTGGGAGGAGGACTTGGCAATACTTTTTGAAAGAATCCATGATTCCTTACATATTCACCTTTGGCCCCGCAATCCCATTTCCAGGATTCGGACTTAGAAGGTGTCCTGGAAAAAAATGGTACAATGATTTATGCACAAGGTTGTTTATTGTGACATTATGTGAGATAAGGAAAGATTGGAAATAAGCAAGCGGTCAGCATCAGGAGACTGGACGCAGAACCTGCGGCCCACTGATGCCGCGGCCGCTCCATTCCAGCCATAAAGGGAAACGCGGACGGCCCACCACAGTGGAATGAGCTCCAGGGTACGTTGGCAAGAGAAAAACACAGGCATGCTATCTTTTGCACAACAGTGGGGCGAGAAGTGGTATAAACATGTATACAAATTATTCATATTTGCAAAAAGAAACCCTGGGAGAATAAACCAAAAAAACTCCTACAAAAACAAACTAATAATAAAAATGACTATTTATGAGGGGAAAGGAGAGTGGAGGAACAGGAATAGAAGTAACATTTTCTAAGTACATATCGTTAGGTGGTTGTGACGTTAGAATCAGATAACTATTTCACATTCAAAAATAACATTAAATCAAAAGGAAAGGAGGGAAAAAAAGCATCTCTAAAATTTGAAAATCTGCAATAAATGAAGGGCCTTAAATGTATACCAAGTCAGTGATGTAACCATTCGGTATAAAGAAGGTGATCTCCATTGACTTTACAACAGACTGACTGTCCACACTGAAATAAATATTTTCTTGTTCTTTTTTAAAAAAATATTTTCTCAAGACAAAAGAGCTGCAAAGAAAATCTTAAAAAATGCATTTGGAAGTCATATGGTTAGTGCAAATATTGGCACTATTTTGGAAATCACTTTATATAAATGCCAGGATAATGCAAATAAGTAATTATGCAAATGCTGGAATCCAAGATCTTCTTGGATTCCGTATGAGAACAGTGATATAAGGATAAGACCAAAGAAGTTAAGTAAAAACCCTAAAATCTTATATTTGAATTTGAAATATTAACAGGAACTTATAATCCTTTTGTTTCCCTGCTCAAAAGTCTGTGTTTTCCAGCTCTGTCCACAGAAAACGTTAGAATCAATAATAACTTGCCATCAATGAGCACACCTGGTGTCCAGGTTGTATTTTGTAACTACCAAGAACCAGCGCTCGCTGGAGGAATGGCTGATCCCTGTTCTGGGGCGGGAAACAGACGACAGGAACCTGGGATGTCTGGTGGGCCCACAAGCAAGGACATTGTCAAAGAGTAATGAGATCATGTCCAAAAGACATTTAGGAGCCGACAAGAGGAGGTGCCCACTGGTTAGGGGTGGGACCATCTGAGCATCAGAAAGGATAATAACTGATAATGATGGAAACACACAGAATACAGAAGTGCTCATTTGTTCGTACTGAGAGAGAGAGAGAGAGAGAGACAGCCTCAAATTAAACAAATTAAATACCATTAGAGGAAACTAGGGCACCATCCCTCATCCTGAGAAGTGGCGGTGAAAAGGAAAGAATTAAGGCTTTCTCCTGTCACTCTTCTACTCTTTCATCTCAACCTAAACGTCCTAGTTTGAGGGAAAGTTCCTTACAAAAAAATTCCAGCTGGTAAACAGAAAAGAATGGGTGATTTTTTAAAACAACACTTAATAGTGTACAATAATGGAGCTGGGCAATAATCGCCAACGGAGGAGAGGGTTCTGTGAAAGGCTGATGGGGAGCTTTGTAACGGAGGGACCATGTGCCACGCTGCCCGAGCCCACCGGCCAGTCTCAGCCCCGCTACGGGGGCCACGCCGCTGACGTGATGCTACAGGGTGTGCACCGGCCCTCCTGTGAAGTGTCTGCCTTAGTTTGGATTCCCCCCAAAAAACAGACCCTAAGGAAAGGACTTGGGTGCAAGTAAGTTTATTTGGGAGATGATTCCACGAAGTACTGTTAAGGGAGTGAGGAGGTAAGTCAGGGAAGGAAGAAAGCCAATAAAAAGTGAATTAAGGGAGGGGGGTCACCACTCAGGTAACTGGGGCCAGTTCCTTGGGCACCCTCGGAGACTGTGAAGAATATATGACAGAAATCTCCTCTGACAGGTAAGGAAGGAAGCTGGGCTATTGAGCCAACCCCTCCCTTGCGTGGATCCAAGGCTGCCCCAGGGGTGTTAATTCCCCAGCTCCCGTCCGCACCAGAGAATGCCCTCGGGTCACAAGACTCAGAAGAACGTTGGTCCAGCACGTCTGCAAGCGGCCTCCAGGACTGGCTAAGAGCATTAGCCAAGCACCACACCACCTGCTGTGGAGCCTTACCAGAAGAGTAGAACTCGGGGCTGACTTCTGTTTACAGGAAATACAGGGGGTGGAGGAAACAGAGTAGATAATACCACAGAGACACAAGTGGGCGAACCTAGAATGGGGACATTCCCCAGGGCAAATGTTTTGTTGTACATGAGTGTTCTTCAAGCTGGCCAGCCCCGCTGGGGCCTGCCTATGGAACCACGAGGAATGGGCCTTGGGAGTGTTTCATCTCAGGCAGAGAGGGGAGGCTTTTATCCAGAACTCCGGTCTCCCACTGTTGAGGGTTGACTCTGGGTCATTAGCTTCCTGCATTTCCAAATTGTGTCCCCTCCAGGGCCAAGTGGCCGTGCCCCACTAAAGAAAAATCCCCGAGGCAGAAGAACCAAGGGAAGCCAGAGGGCACAGTTGGAATGGGTTGGGGGCAAGCTGCTTAAAACTAGCTTCCCAGCTGCCACCAGTTATTGGGCCAAGGGGCTGTTAGGAGGGGCAAGCGCCAGCATCTGTAAATGTCTTGGCAGATTCTCACACGGGCTCAAAAACAAGTTCCCACTGCCAAATGCTGCCACTGCCCTACTGAGTGCCTCCAGCAGATAGCCCTGCCTCCACCGCGCGCCAGAACCTCTCTCTGCAGGCTGCGACAGATGTGCGTGTGGGGGAAAGCGAGCTGTAGGCCCAGACTTGTGCACAGAAGCACCAGGAGCATCTCACAGTGCTTGCTCGGGGCCAGCCCATTCCCCCTCTCGCAGACCAGGGCTCTGTGACAGCACTCAGGTTCAATCATGTCACTTCCTCGCTGAAGATCATCCCAGCAGACACAGAGGGTTCCTGAGATGCTGGAATGGGGCGGAGGAGGGGCTGCTGCTCAGCTGCCTGGGTTAGGCCCCTGGGCCTGTGGGGTTGACGGAGGTATTGAGGCGGATATGATGGGGCCGGCCCCTCCACACGCTCAGGCAGGGGCCTGGTCTCTGTCCTGGGCCCTCTCAGGCCCTTGCCCCTGCTACGGTCACCACCTCCCATCTCTCCCTCTCTCCCCCTCTCCTGCCCATCCCTGTCTCCCTCCCGCCCCAGCCCCGGTTTCCCTAAGGTGGCCCCGTTGTTGCCTCTCTCATGGCCTCTGACCTCCACCTCTAACTCTCTGGTGTTCTTTGTATCCCTCCTCCTCCTTCAGAAGAGTTTTCTGCCTTCTCATAAGGAGCTAGTTAATCATATAAAAAGATTTTAATCACAAACATACTATAAAGAGACATTAAAAGTTGGATAGAAGAAAAAATTAATAATCTCTTCACTCTAACCCAGCTGTGGTCCATTTTGGTTATTTACTTTCAGTATTTTTAAATGAGTTTTTAAACATATCATCCTATAATTTGATTTTATATTCTGCTTTTTAATCTTAATGCTAACCGCCTCCAGTGATTTCCAATCTTAGAGCAAAAACAAAAGCGCCCTTACGACGGCCTCCAGGTTGTACACGAACCGCTCCACCGCCCACCCAGCACCCTGGTGTGTTCCCTCCCAGACCCCTCTCCCCGGCCCCCATCACTCTGCCCCAGCCGCAGTGGCATCCTGGCTTTCCTGGACATGCTGGGCATGCTCCTTCCCTAGGGCCTTCCCGCTGGCCGTTGCCACGGCCTGGGATGTCTTGTCCCAAAACTTTGCACAGCTTACTTCTGAACCCCCGCAAGGGTTTACTGAAGGGTTACTCTCAGTGAAGCAAGCAGCAACCACTCCACCTAAATAGCAGCACCCCGCAACTGCACTCCTAATCTGTTACCCAATTTTTCACAGTAACAGTGTTGCGGACATGCATGATTTTCTCAACCATCCCCTGGTGGGACACTTTCAGTGGAATTGCTGGGTTTCAACGTGAGCATTTAAAGGTGTGCATTTAAAATTTCTACGGAGTTGCCAAATTGCCCTTTACTAAGGCTTCACCAGTGGCAAGTGGCGGTGCTTCATGATGCTTATCTGCCTTTCTAATGTTGCTTTTGCCAATGTGCTAAGCAAAATGTATCGTAGTGTTTTAATTTGCTTTTTTCCTAATTAGAGCTGATGCTGAACATCATATACTCACTAGACGTTTGTATCTCTTCTGTGAATTTTATTTTTCTTATCCTTTGTCCATATTTCTATTGGAGTATTGGTTCATTTTCACTGATTTTTAGGAGCTCTTTCTATATTGTGGATCTATTTAGGCAGGGCAGATTTTACCATTATCTGGTTCTAGCCAAACACAGGTTGCAGGGTTTTTTTTTTTTTTTTTTTAAACAGTCTTTTTTTTTTTTTTTAAGATTTTTTTTTCTTTTAGATTTTATTTATTTATCTTTAGAGGGGAAGGGAAGGAGAGAGGGAGAGAAACATCAATGTGCGGTTGCCTCTTGTATGTCCCCTGACGGGAACTGGCCTGGCAACCCAGGCATGTGCCCTGACTGGGAATCGAACCTCGATCTTTCGCTTCGCAGGCCCGCGCTCAATCCACTGAGCCACACCAGCCAGGGCGGTTGCAGGGGTTCTTTACCTCCTCTGTGGGTGTCAAAGATCCCACCCTTTGGTTTAGGAGGTTGATGAATGTCCTGAGCCATTTGAAAGGGAGCTGCATTAATAGGAATAAGTGGGGATGGGGCTCTTCAGCAAAGCCTCAGGCGTGGGCGGGTACCACTCCTACTGCGCTCCAGGCACCTGTCAACGAAGCCTTTGGCAGGCCCTGGGAGACCTGAATGGCTGATGTGGCTCTTCAGCCAAGTTGGCCTGTGGCACCCATGGACAAGGTCAAGAGGATCTGCTGGTGACAGCCCTGTCCCCAGGAAGCTCCCTGGTAGGGGTGATGATGGGGCTTTAGCAGTCTCTGGCTCCTGACTCCCTCCTGCTCCTTGTGGTCCTGCCTGTCCAGGTCCCTCATCCCAGACCCCCTTGACCTCTTCCAAGGTCATGCCTCATTCCACACCCCTTTCCTCCCAGCCCAGGGACCCCATTTCCCTCCCCAGGTGGCACAGGGTGTGGGCTGCCTCTGTTCTCTTTTCAATCCATAATTAAGGCATAAACTCTCTCTCCAGCTCTCTTTAAGACTTATCCTTTTAATTCTCAAGAGCATTTTCTTCTCTCAGGGAAAGCAGCCTCTTGCAAATCAAAGGCTCTGCTTTTCAAAAGTGTGGCTTCTGATGTGGGCTTCAGCAGACTATCTGGGAAGTTAAAAACAATGACATCTGAGCGTTGGCTGTTTCTCTCGCTTTATATTCCTGCTATAAAAGCACGAATTCTCCTGGAGGTAAAACAGAACCTCTGACTGACGTGAGGAAGTGGGAAATAGAAAAGCAAAAATTTTATTTTGAGATGTTATCTTGTTGCCTTCCGGTACGTCAGGGGCAGCTTTGCCCTCCCAGGGCGGCACTGGTTTTTAGCATTGCTCATATAGTCTTCTGTCATTCAGAAGTTAAATGTTTTTATGTCATCAAATCTAACTACCTTTCTTACTCTTCTTCGAATGCTTTTATGGTGTTTTGTTTCTTACATTTCGTTGTTTAAGTCAAAGGTACTTTGTATGCATGTCTGGTGTGAGGTTGAGTTCAAATTTTATGTTTTTCACACTGGAAGTCATTTGTCCCAATGCCATTGTTGAATAGTTTCTATTTTCCTCATGGATGCAAAATGCTACACTCGTGATGATAGACAGCTAGACAGACAGACAGACACATAGAAGGTGTGGCAAAAAAGTAGGTTATGGTTGTTCGTATGGAAAATAATACAATAATTCATAAATAATAATAACACAAGAATAAACTCTGTTTCGTGTGCTCACAACCGTAAGCTTACTTTTGCCCTACCATGTATCTAGAATTTCTCTTGTTTTATAAGTATTTTTATTTCTGGCTTAATAGTTCCTTCTTATTTTTATTCATTAACATTTTTTTCTTGAGCCCTGGCTGGTGTGGCTCAGTGGATTGAGGGCTGGCCTGCGAACCAAAGTGTCACCGGTTCGATTCCCAGTCAGGGCACATGCCTGGGTTGCGGGCCAGGTCCCCAGTGGGGGCCATGCAAGAGGGAACCATACACTGTTGTTTCTCTCCCTGTCTTTCTCCCTCCCTTCTCTTTTGTCTAAAAATAAACAAATAAAACCTTAATTTTTTTCTTGTGGGGGGCAATGTGGAGTTATTGTTTAATGGGTGCAGGGTTTAAGTTTGGGGTAAGGAAGTGTTTTGGAGGTGGATGGCGGTGATGGCGGCACAGTGATGTGAATGTACTTGGAATTCCAAAAAAGTTTTTTTATATTCTATTCTTTTGTATTTTAATGTATTTTTACTTCCAGTTTAATTTGAGGACCAGTTTGTCAAATTCCATAAAGATGTCTTTGCTGTTTTGATTGAAATTACCTTAAATTTATAGGTTCCTCTGGGGAGAACTGACATCTTTACAATACCGAGTCTTTCTCTCCAGGACATGGTGTGTCTCTCCATTTATTCGGATCTCCTTTTATGTCCTTCAGTAAAAGTTTATAATTTTATTCACGTCAGCTCATTTCTAGATATATGACGGCTTTCTCCACCACTGTGAATGGAATGGTGAGCAGGGAGCCGGCATGGCGGGCCTGTCCCCTGCCGAGCCCCTGGGATGGATGCCTGGGCCCAAAAGACACAAGACAGGAAGTAAAAACTGCACAAATCCTTTCACTTAAAGCCTCTGAATCAGGCAGCAGGTGGATCCGCATGAACTGAGCTGAGCTGAGCTGAAGGGGCTGGCGGGTCAAGGGGACGGACCTCCGGAAACAGAGAAGCGGGAGTTGATCATCAAAGGGTCGGGAAGAGGGAGAAACCAAGATGCTGGAGGGTAGGACTGAGGCTCAGCAGGAATACTGATGTGGCTAAAATGCCTCTTTCATTCTGCAGAGCAGACTGTGGCTTTGAAGCCAGGACATCCGAACTTGAACCCTGACTCTCGCTCACTAACTGTGTGGCCTCGGGCCAGCTACTTAGCTTCTTGGAAACCCAGTGTCCTCACCGGTAACATAAGGGTAAATTCTAATTAAATATTCAGTTGTTTAATGATTTGTCTGTCTTTCACCAGACTATAACTCCATATGGGCAGGGACCATATGGGTTTAATTTATGCAAGTGTAGGGCTGCTTCTAGCCCATACGGTACTTTTGAGGGAAATTAGAAAAAGACATTCTTTTCGGCAGACGCCGTTCTGTGAGCCCACAGTTTGGTGGTTGGTCCGTGGGCTAGAGTTTGGTCCCCACTTGTCCCTCAGTTAGGTGCTCTCATGCGGTGAGTGACCTGCCCTGGTGAGTACACCCAGTATTTAGCACACGGGTGGCACATGGGAGATGCTTAAGAAATTAATTGAATAAATAGATGATTAGATGTGGGGTTTTAGAAAGAAGTGGGTGAGGGTAGTATTTCTGGGAGACCCTGAGGGGGTCTCACTTGAGTTTAAAAAGAAGCCCTCTACTTCCAGGTGCAGAACAACTGAGAGTTTCCCCAGGGCTTTAGTTCTTGTCTTTCTAAAGGAGATGGGAGTGGTGTCCCCTAGCACCTAGGCTGCGGCACCTACAGGGATGGGCCAATCTGATGACCTGGTGGAATGGACACCCCAGGGCTTATCTGCATGGGTCCTAGGGAGCCTGACTTGGTAATCAAATCTTGAGCAATTGAAGCAGAGGGAAGCAGAGATGGATGTAGATGAAGAATGACTGGGGAGGCTCTGAGGAGGGGAGGAGGGGGAGCCAGACACGTGAAGAGTGGAGAAGAGCATTCTAGGCAAGGGGATGGCATGTGCAAAGGTCCTGGGACCCCCACTGCAGAGGCACCCAGAGCCCCTGGGGTGCCCGGGGGTGAAAGAAGAGTCTTCTTAGTGAGGAAGGTGGAGGAAATGCCAGGTGCCTCCCCAGGGGTTTTTAACCCAATGAAGAGGGACAGAAGATTCACCAGGGTTGTTTCCTGGTATTGTTTAGGCAAAACCATGGGCGTCGGCCAATGGCAGGGTGGGCCTCTGGTCCATGGATTCGGTGGACGGACAGGAGCTGAACTGCCTTCCTGAGACAGCTCGGGCTGTTCCTTTAATTGTGTTTTGATTGCACAAATGACATTTAAACAGCACTAAAGGCAATGTTTAAAAAGAAAGAAAAACCACTGGACTCCATCCATCTTACACATCTGACGCATTGGAAAGATGACTGGACTTGGAGTCCAACACACCAGGGTTGGCACTTGTCTCTGCCAGTCACTGGCTGTGCCACCTCAGCAGGTGATTGTCCCTTTCTACCCCTTCACTGCCTTCCCTAGAAAGGGGGACCGCTCCTACCTCTTAGGGGTTTGAGGAGAATTGGGAAATTAAGTGAGATCATGTATATGGAAGCCCTTGGCACAATGTCTGGCATATGGTGGGCACTCCACAAATTTTCTCTCCTTTATCAAGGCAACCGCTTGCATTTTCTTGTATTTTCTGCCAAGTTTTCATTAAATCCAGATGAACATTTTGCACACTTGTGATCATGCTTTAAATTAAATTTTGCAGTCTGCTTATAAACTTACTATATCATACGCACTTGTTTTAACATTTTCATAATTATTTAATGGTGGGACACCATGCCATTGAATCAAAGTATCATTATTTATGTAACCATTCTTCTGCTACTGGACCTTTTTTTAGTGTTATAAACAATTTGGTATTGAATTCTGTTTATTGTTGCCTTCATTTGTATCTCATTTTTATTTCTCCTGTTGGAGGGTGAATATTCTCTCATGTTGACTTACTACTTCTATTTCCTCCCTTGAGCTGCCTGCTCGTGACCTTCGTCCGGATCTTAGCAACTCAGATATTTTACACTGGTGTGCATGGAATGTCTGCGTTAGCCGTCTGCCATTCTCCCCACTTCTGGGTGACATTTTCATTTTGGTTATTTTTCTAATACACAGACTTTAAATGTTTTAGCTATCAGTCTTTGCACTTATGATTTCTCTGATTGAGTTAATCGTTCATCCAACAAAGTGTGTGAGCACCCAACCTATGTGACAGATACATGGACAGATATGGGGCGGGGTGTTTAGGACACCCTAGTTCCTAATTGCCGGAGGTGTCCGTTAAGTCAGCGATACAGACATGCGAACAACCATGATATTGCCCAGATAAGCACTGGAAGGGCAAGGCGAACAACAGCAGCAGTGGAGTTATCTCTCTGGGCCAGTTCTCTCTCTCTTAGACCCTGTGCTAAGAGCTTGCGCACACTCTCTCATTCAAACCTCACAGCAGCTCTATAACTTAGATACTATAGTGTCCCCATTTTATAGATGAGGAGAATGGTCCTCAGAGTGATGACATGACTTACCCAAGCTCCAACAGCGAGTAAGAGCCGAGGCCAGTGTTTGAAATCTGCCAGTTAGACAGTAGACGTGGTTTTTAACCACCCTACTAACTAGCTCACGAGGGCAGGGTATTTGCAGCAGCGACTATGTCGCCGAAAGGGATAGAGTCATACACCAAGGAAAGCCTCCAGGAGGAGCTGAGTCACAGCTGAGAGCTGAAAGATGAAGACAACTTCGCCATCAGGCAGGGGGTTGTGGAGGAACACACTTCATAAAGGAGCAGCGTTTCCAGACTCATGGAGCTACAGTCCCCTAAGACTGTAAGTAGGCCAGTAGCCTCCAAGTCCAGGTGGCTCTTTGATTACCCACATTTGATTTTATCTGTTTATTCATCACAGGCTCCATGTCAGGTGCTGGGGCTAGAGAAGTGAACGAGACATTTAAGATACCTGTCCCGTGGAACTTTCGTTCAAGGTGGGGGAAATAGACAAGAAAGAAGATGTACTGAATGCTTGTCATTCTTCGCCGTCCAACAACTTAAAAAATCCCTGTCTCCATTTTGATCAGTCCTTACATCTTGAGTTCCTCCTTCTGGAAGCAGAAGCCAACCCTCCCTTGCAGCTAGTGTGCAGGTGTGTGACCCAGTTTCCTCAGATCACACTCACCGCCTGACACACCAAGCGGAAGATGAGCTCTATGTGGTGATGGCTGCATGTGGGTATCCCTTCCGCTGGCCTGCATGGTCGCCAGCGCGTTATGACTCTGGGGTCGGGGGCAGCAGCAGCAGTCCCCCCATCAGTCTGATTTTACAGAATGCTGCTTAGAGATGCCTCTGAAAGCTGCATCTAGAGGCTGTCTCTCCATCACCCAGTGAGTCTAACATCCTTATGTGAATTTCTATTCTCCTTAAACTGGCCACAGTGGACTCTAGTCTGCAAACAAGAATACTGATGAATATGCAAACAAATGAGTAAACGCACACCGAGGAAACTCAGGGGTGAGAGGTTAAGAGACTGGCCCAGGGTCTCCCAGGGCAGAGCTGAGATCCAGACCCAGGAGAGTGAGAATCCAGAACCCAAACTCTCGTTCTAGATGCTGCTGGATAGACTCCGCCATCTAATGCTTGTGGGTACCCTGAGATGATCATACAGTCTTCCTTCTTTCACGCTCAGCCTGGGCAGAAGAACACGGATCGCCCTTCCCCTGGTCAGGTGCACAGGTTGCCGGTGGCTGGGTGGAGAGCCTTTGCACATGATGCCCTGGCCCACGGTTCTTGATCTCTTACAGGGACCACTGTACTACCCTTCCCCTTGGAGGACTACAGTTTGATGGGGTTGTATCAATATATTTTTATTAATGTTATTGTCATGCAATTCTGAATCCGTCTCATGGTTAGAAATGAGCAAGGGGCTGGAGCCTGACCGGACCTATCCCAGGAAGGGAAGAAGGGGAGAAACCATCCAGTGTGTACGGCTGTCAGGTTGTGAGCCTGGGCTTCGCACGTCTCCATGGAGCAGGCTGCGTCAATGCCCCAGGAAGCCAGATTTGGGACCTTTGACAGTACAGTTAAGACTACCTGTAGAAAGGAAAGTAAGGGCTTCTGACCACAATGTAGGGTCTGCTCTAATTAAATCAGCCTCTTGTTCTGGGAGATGAAATAAGTCTCCAAGAGCAGGGGGAAGTCAATCACACAGAAGTGGTTTATCCTCTTGAAGGGCCAGCCTGTTAGCAGCTGAAGATGAGAGGTATTTTTCTTGTTGGATACATTTCTTTGCGTTTTCCACGGCTGGTGGATCAATAGCTAAAAACAGCTAAAATAAATTTCTGTCTCTGCTCCCCATCAGACAACTCAGGTTCCCATCAGGTGACACTGCTGTCAGCGGCCGCTGTCCATGACCTTGCTAGGTCCTCACAACAGCCTGAGAAGGTTGGGGCTACTGTGCCTATTTCAGAAACATGAAAACTGAGGCTCACAGAGGGAATGTCATTATCCACAGCCCCAGAGCTTGTCATTGGCCTCAAGGCCTCTGCGCATGTAAGCTGCTTGTTATTCCAAACCACGTTATTACCATTGTTAGTTTCCCAGGCTAGAGAATAATAATGATCCTCAGAGAGGGAACGAGCATCACTTGCTCAAGGTCACAGAGCCGGCGAATGGCGGGGCTGGAGTTAAAAGCCGGCTTGTCAGCTTCCAAAGCCCTCTGCTAGGATTGCTCACTGGCCTGGCCGGGGCTGGCTCCGCATGCCCACCCTGGACACCAATGGGAGAAAGGCCAGAGGCATGAAGATTTGTGTTTCTCTGAGAGGCCCCTGGGGAGAGAAGCAGGCTCCTTCCCCACCCACAGTATCAAGGGCATCAATTCCGGCTCTGGAAGGACCTACTCCTCAAGGCTGCAGCTCTATTTTTAGCCTTGAATCCATCAATAAATGGAGCCTGGCAGAGCAGGCAACTCCTGGCTGCCTGATATTAATAAAAAGAGAGAAAGTGACCATTTGTTAAGTGCTTTCTATGTGCTGGGCATTATGTGAAGAGCTCCACACGGATCATCTACTTAAACCTTTACAACATTCCTGTGAAATAACTATTCTTATTATTGTCAGTTAGGAACTTGCTTTAGGCCCACACAGCTGATAAGCTCCAAATGCAGATCACATCCAGGTCTGTGGGACTCCAAGTCCATGCCCTTTCCTCCTTACCACTCAGTCTAATCGAAGATGACTCTGACCATGGGGAAACCTGATCGGTGAGGGGGTTGGGGTGAGGTGGACGTGTTAACACGTAATTACTATATTAGGGAGGTGCTGCAGGGCAGGGGGCAGCCATAAGCTCCAGATGGCTGGTTGGTTTCTGTCACTGAGAACAGAGGCCTGGAACTGGAAGTCCCCAGATGAGAAAGGCTGGAAGATCGTTGTGGGCAGAGGGAACAGTGCAGGCAGAGGCAAGGAGGCACCAAGTGAGGCCCGTTCAGGCAACAGTGACTAGTCTGGTGGGGTTTGAGGGGAGAAGGAAGATGAGGCCAGGAGCACAGAGCAGGGCAACATTCCAAAAGCTCCTGAATTCCAGGGGGTGTCTGAATTCTGGGTTCTCGAAGGACTGGGAGGGGAAGTGTGACATTGCTGTGTCTGAGCTTTAGTGTACAGAACGGATTTGAGGGGGAGGCTGGGGCGGAGGAGACAGATGACCATAGTATTCTTCCTGTTTCGGGAGAAACTCCCAGAAACTTGGTTCTTCTCGCCAGTGCAGTAAAGAATTACAGATCAGCGAGTCTATTATTGTGAAAGCAGTGTTTACTGGTGATCTGTCCTCGTGGAAGAGAATGGGCCTTGCTGTGGTGGGGGAGAAAGGCAAGAGCAAGGGTGGCAAGGGCAGGGGTGGCAAGAGCAAGAGAGAGATCCTTTGTTCTGAAGACTTACAGTTGGTGGGATGGGGAAGAGTGAAGAAGTTACATATTGACAGGTAAAGGTGGTGCTGGCTTTCCAGGATGGGGGCGTGAACACCCAAAGGTATCAAGGGACTTCGTCCTTTAGGCACTATGGGCCCTTTCCAGCCTTCCAGGCCTTGGGATGAAAGCACAGTTTCAAAGGCTGTCTTTCCTAGATAACGGAAGATACCTAGAATATCAAGTCCGTGTATGGGACTTGTGTCCCTGCTCCTCCCTGCCTTTGTCTGCTATCTATCCCACCTAACACGACTACTAGCAGTAGTAATAGCTTCCATTTGTTGAGCGCATACTATGTGAGTGAGGTGCTTTGCCTAAGTTATCCCCCAATCCACAGGGCGGGTGCTCAGTCAGTGGTAGCCACTCGGAGGTTGTTATTATCCCTTTTCTCCAGGTGAGGAAACACAGGCTTTGAGAGATCAAATGACTGCCCAGAGCCGCTGGGATTGGAATCTGAGTCCGGGTGACTCCGAAGACCTTGATGCTCCATTGGCCAGATGGAAGGCCTTGTAACAAAAACAGCTTCAGGCAAAAGGACATTGATCTGAAGTCCAGGAATGCAGCAGATAAGGTCGGTTTCAAAGATAATCAAGAGGCAGATTTTTCTGTTTTGTTTCGTCCTTTAAATAAGTTTATTCACACACATGGAGGATATAGTTACATTACTAAGGTTACAGAGCTTTTCTGGGGCCAGAACTGGGCAGACTCAGCTGGGGAAAGGGCACTGTTTCTACAGGGCAGTGGCTGCAGGAGGAAGGAAAGGGCAAGGTCTAAAGTTCAGTGTGTCCAGCAGCTCCGAGGTCCCCCATGATCAGAGGCACAGCCAAGGCTTGGGGTTCAGAGGTTCAGGAGCCAGTTGCCCGGGTGAATGAAGAGGGGCTCAAACTAAGTCTTACCCACATCTGACATCTGACATCAGTGGAGTCAAAAGTCTCCAAGGAGGTAGAAAGTATACTTTCCCAAACAGCGATGTCAAAATGTCAAAGAGACACAGGAGCCGAGGGAAAGAGCTCCCCGTGGCCAAAGCTGGAAGAGCTTGAGCTACAAAATAAGTAAAGTGACACTGCATTACAAACTAAAGCATAAAGCAAATAATCTGTGAATCCATACTGCCACAAACAAATGATTAAATAAATGATATAAATAAATGATTGGGAAGAATCCAATCTCCCAGGAAAAATTCCAAATTATTTCTGTTGATATTCTGCACTCAAGGAGGTGGCACACGCTGTCCAGCGCTTCAGCGTGGGCTGCACGAAGTGACTTCCTTCCTGAGAGTGCCATGCGGAAGGGAGGGGCAGAGGGACCTTCCCAGGGAGGGACCTTCCCAGGGAGAGACCTGGCAAACACCACCTCTGCCAGGAGACCAGGTCACCATCAACATTGCAAGTCAGGCTGCGATGATACGTGTCCACCGGCAGCCCTGCTCAGTGCACCAGCAGCCCCTGGCAACCTGGGAAAAGGTCTGCTTTTCACACGCACACATATTCACCTGAGGCAGCCACAGTTCGGTTCACTCCTGGCTGTGTCTGTCTATGACCTTGAGGGGTTGGGAGAAGCTCAGAGGCGCAGGAAATCCAATCACTTCAGCTGTGGCCTGGGACTTAGAGGTACAGCCACACTCAGTGGCATCTCAGGAGGGTTCTGTCAGAGGCCCAGCAGTGGCCACTGAACTTGACCAGGATCACCAGCTGTAACAGAGTTCGCATTGTCCGGTGGCAGTGGGCATGACCTTAGTGAAGGGGGGCAACAGTGTCTAGAGGAGGTCCCAGCAGCTGGCGTCAGGGGGACCCCAGCACCTGGAAGCATGAGCAGAGTCCTGTTGGTGGCCCTGAGGTGAGGCAGTGTCCAGCCTTGGGACACGGAGTTGCTCACTGTTCTCGGAAACCTCTTGCCTTGGGCCTAGAAGGTCTGCTTCTGGTTTTCCAGCCCAAGAAGTCAACAGCCTTGAACATGCTCTTCAGCAAATCAGAGGATTCACGTCAGAGGCAGGTCTAGGCTTGTCTTGGCGGAACCGTGGACAGCCGGAGTGACCTCTGGCTGAGCAGCCTGCTGCTGACCAGCAGTGCAGCGGGTGCTTCTGGGAGAGCGGGATTCCCAGGGACTTTCTGCTCTCCTCCCAGGTGCTGTTCGCTGGCTGCTCAGTGTGGTCCAGCTCGGCCCCTCTTCCCTTCCATTCCACAGCAGTGACCAAGGATGAAGGCTGTGCACAAAAACACGCATGGAAAATGAACTCGTGTCCTCCTTCACCCGCCCCAGCAGCGGGAGAGGCCCAGGGACCAAAATCAGCTGACCTCAGGGAGGCCAGCCAGGGAGCTCCCTCCCCCCGGTCGAATCCATGCTGGCTCCAGTGCTAAGCCTATGCTTAGCATCACATGTGACACTTGGTGTGCGTCCTTACATATTCTTTGAAAATATTATCTCCTTCCATCTTAAAATTCTTAAAGCAAGAACTTTGCAGTGGAGAAGTCTGGAAAACACCATCTTACCGTGTGATGGCGGTCACTGCCCCCGGTGATGTCATGTGGCTATCACATGTCCCTGACACCGTGTGACATTTTTTGCCCTCTGTGTCATTCTTACCTCAGACCCTTAGGGCCAGTTTAATCAGGAGAAAAACATCAGAAAAACCCAACATGAGGAACATTTCACAAAATGCCTGAGTATTACTCCTCAAAACTATCAAGGTCATGAGAAACGAGGAAAGACTGAGGTGCTGTCACCGACCAGAGGAGACTGGGAGACATGACAGCTGATCGCAGGGTGCACCAGGGCACCATGTGACAGGGACCCGCCGACGGTTTCAGGTGCTGCTCTGGACCCTGACACAGAAAACAAAGACATCAGTGGAAAAACTGGTGAAATCCAAATAAAGTTTGTAGCGTAGTGAATAGTGACATTATTAATGTTGGTTTCTTAGCTGTGACAAATGTAGTGCGATAATGTAAGGTGCTAACAGTGGAAGGAAATGGGTGAGGGGTATATAGAACTCCGTGTATTACATTTCCAGCTTTTCTGGGAGCCTAAACTTATTTAGAGAAACCATTTATCAAAGGGAAAAAAGCCCCACAAAAACCAAATGCTCTCCTTGGCTCCCATGATATTGTGCCATTGTATTCTACCTACGTGTGTGTTCTTATTTATTAAATGAAGGCTACCCCACTGGGTACTGTGAATAAATAAAGCGGCCAGCAAGGCAGACCCGGTCTGGTTCCTGCCCTCGCGTGAATATAGTTTAGAGAAGAAACTTTGGATTGAGTTGGACTTGAGGTTGAATCTCCAGCTCTGCTTCTCCCGTATTTCACGATCTTAGGTAGGTCACTTCATCTACCGAAACCTGTTTTCCTCCTCTGTTAAAAGTGAATAATGATGTATGTATACTTCTTAGTATTGATATGAAGATTCAATGAGATGATACACAAAAATCCCAACCCATAGTAAATGTTCAATAAATATTTCTTAAAGAAATCCCCTGGCCCCCGGATCAGCCTCCCACGCATTTACTCTAGCTCTAGTTTCACTCCCACAGAAGGAGCTTTAATGGGAGACGCAGCCGGGACCAACAGCAGCAAAGAGGGAGATCTCAGGGATGAGTAAGGAAGGCTGTGAAGAGGAGGTGCTGGCGTGAACCAGCGGAGGAATCGGCGAACAGTCTGGTCAAAGGCCCTGGGCCAAAACCTGGGCGAAACCTACCTTTGATTACTTTTTATGACAATGAGACATTTTAGAATATCGGAAGACAAAGTGACTGGGTTCCTCAATCAACTCTCCCACCTACGAACCTTGGGCCAGTTACTTCCCCTCTCTATGCCTATTTCCTCATCTGTAAAATGGGGATAATAACAGCACTTTCCTCCTAGACTTGGTGAAAGGATTAATATAGGTAATTCAAATAGGTGAAAGGAGGATTAAGCTAGGTAAAGCATTTACACCAGTCCCTGGCTCAAAGTAGTGTGACGTGTGCTGGCCGTCACTGTCCATTTACCCCCATACCCACGTGGTGGGGGAGCACCTCTGCTCCCCCTTTCTTTTCCCAATGGTGGGAGACTTCCATTGTGCAAATAGACCAGAATAACAGTTCACTTAGCGTTAGGGGCCCTGGTCAAGTCTCTGCCATAATGAGCAGGACATTCCGTGGTGGGAGGTCTTTTCACTTAAACAAATTATTTCTTTAGAGCAGTAGCTGGATGCCATGGGTGACATCCACTCTCAGCTCTTACCTCATTTGTGACCCTGACAGCCAGATTGTGATAGCTTTCAATGTGGATTACATAACAGCTTCCTTTTTTTTTTTTTTTTTTGTAGTAAACCTTATTTGTAAGACAAATATACAGAAAAATAAACGGAAGACGAGTACAGAGATATTCCCAAATACCTGGCATTCAGTTTCTCTTGTTATTAACATTATCTTGCCTTTTAAATTCAACAGCACGTCTTCGAGATGCATGCACGCTGATACAGAGACCTAACGTATTTATTCTGACTGCAGAGTCGTATTCCAATCACCTGGGAGCTTCTCATCGCCTCACATGGCACAGATTTTAGTGCCAGAAATTCCATCTTCCTCTTAGCGAGGTCTATAAAATCCTGAATTCTGCAGTGAAAATACTCACCTAGCAGCAATGGTATAAATGTCATCTGATTTTCAGTGTGAAGAATCATTCTCCAGGCAAAGCATAGCAAACTGAATCACCTTCACAGAATAGAAGGTGCCCACTGCAAACCTCGACAAAGCAAAAGTAACAACTGAGTTGATGGAGGAAGGCAAATGTGGGGAGGGGAAATCATTCATCTCACACAGAGGAGACTCAAAAGATACAGTGTAAAGAAGAAATAAACATGTAGGCCTATTATTCAAAGTCATCATCGTAACCAACAGAAATCTAAAAGTATGAGTATAAAAAAATGGGGAGGAGAAAAGGGAAAAGTGGCTGATGAAACCATCACAGCAGGGAATCACAGACACTGTTGACGTTAGTAAATCAAGTGATGGCGTGTGAGTACATTATTCCCAGTTATGAAAGTAACAAAGACAAAACTAAAACACATAGTAAAAAAGACAGAAAAGAAAAAGAAAAAAAGCATGGTTGCTCCCGAGTTGGGAAGTGAGAGGATATTTTAAAATTATTTCTAACTTTTCTGTTGGGCTTGGATGTGCATTTTTATCTATATGAATTCACTTTTTATTTTTGAGACAATTAGAATAATAATTAGGCAAACGTGTAGATCTGATTCTGATATTTCCCTAGGGGCTCAGGAACCCTCCATCACCTTAGGATCAAGTTTAAACTCTCAGACAGATTCGAGGCCCTCCGACGTCGGACCTCTGGCATCAGGCACCCACCTTCCTCTGCTTAGGAGAGGGAGGAGGGGTAGGCACCTCCTCCGGGAAGTCCTCTGGAGGGAGTGCGCCCTCTGCTGGTGCCAAGACATCAGCACGTCTCGGGGGAAGCCCTTTGCGTTTCAACAGAGACTACGCCCCCATCCCTCACCCCGTGCTCCTCGCCTCACGTGATTCCAGCCTCTTCCCAGCTGGGGGTGAACCCGTGGAAGGGGGAGCTGGGGGACTCCAGTTGAGAGCTACTGGACGGTTGGGAGCCGGATTCCTGGAGTGGTAGGGGACTGTCCTTCTCAGACTTGGGAACCTGGCTGTGGTGTCTAGCAGAACGAGACCGATGTGCGGGGGACCGGGAGGTGATAGGAATTATCGCCCTTCGGTGTCTGCACCATAAGGAGTGGTTTAGAGCTGGGCTTTCGGCTGGAGAGGGGATATGGGCTCTTCCACTCCTATGTGCGTGTCCTTTGGCGAGTCTCTAAAAGTCTCTGTATGTGTTTCCTCACTGCCGGTGTGAAATGAAATAATGCATAAGAGTAAGTAGTTAATAACTGGTAACTGTTAATATCACATTCCACTTGAGCAAAAGTGTAAACCCTCAGAGATGGGAAGGCCCCAAGGTTGCTGCAGCTCAACCCTATTTGGTGGCAGGCCTTGTCTTCCTCATCTGGGGCGCAGGCCCTGCTGGGGTGCTTACATCAGTGGGTGCTATCCCCGGTCCCTGTGGCCTCCAGGCCTCGGGAGTGGGCAGGACCTAGGGGTGGTGGCACCTGGAAGGGAGGCTGTCTCCCATGTTTACAACAGCCTGTTATGCTGAATGGGCTGGTGAGTCAGACCCTCCATGACGAAGCCTCTTCTCTGTCTCCTCACAGGGCCTACCACGCTCTGCTGTTGGCCCCTCTAGGTGGACAGACATGTCTCAGGAAGCGGCTGCAGAGGGCTCCAGCACAGAGGACCCTGATCTCAGTCCCCGACGAAGCTGTGGGCTTTCCCAGGAGGATATGGAAGAAGTGCGCTCCGTGTCAGGTGTGGCCCCAGACCTGCCTGGGGAAAGCTCCGGGGCCTCAGCTGGGGCTGGCAGAAGAGAGGGGGTGCCCAAGGAAGAGATCCATCAAGGTGCCAGCTCCCAGGCTGGCGGTGCCCACTTGGTGGTCCTTGGTCTGCAAGCTGCAGGACAGAGCCAGGATCCAGTGCCCACAGTGCCTGCTCAGGGGAGGCCTCACGCCACCAAGAAGCTCCAGATTGCTCTACACAACATCTTAGATGAAAATTGGGCCAGGAATCTTTGTGGCATGTCCGTGGGTCTCCCAGAGAGAGCTTTGGTTGGCAGGGAGAGGCCTGCAGGCGTGGAGAAGATGAGCGGCCCCAGGCCCAGAGAGGCCAGAGAAGGAGGGAGGAGTTCTCCAGAGTGTGATGGAAGAAGCCCCGCCCTCAGTAAAGAGGACCCCCCCAAAAGGGAACTGCCATCCTCACTAGGCTCAGCCCCTATGCGGGCAAGAAAGAAAAGCAGGAAGCGCAAGGCCTGCTCAGAGGGTGGGGAGGGGGTTGGTGGCTTCTTGTGGCTTGGTCAGAGGCCTGGTAGGGATGACCCCCAGTGTGTGGGAGATCCCCCAGAAGGCGCTGACTTGGCATCGTTGGGAGGTCTTTGCTGGCCTCTTTCTCCCAAGGACACAGGGTCGAGGCCAGGAGATGTGGGTGGAAGTTGTGTGGGATCTGCCTCAGGGACTGAGAGGTTCAGGTATTTGCCCACTGTAGCGGGTGGGGCCCGACCAGGCAGCCCGTACGACCCTGTCCTGTTCCCACTGCCCAGTGGAGGGGAGCACCTCAGGCCAGCTGCCCAGGATCCTGCGCAGAGCCCTGCACTGTGCCTGGGAGTGTCTGGAAAGGCTTCCACAGAGTGGCAAGAAGCTGAGTGGGTTGTTGTGGCAGCTGGTGGTGATGATGGCCCTGCGGCCTCACCCAACCAGGAGGAGCAGGAGGTCAAGTTTCAGCCAGTATCCAGGGGGAGGCTGGGGCAAGAGCTCGCTGCTCCCACTGACACCCCTGCCGGCTCCCCAGAGTCTGCAGCCAGCAAGGCTCGCTCAGGCTCATTCAAAGGGCAGAGAATATCCAAGCGTGCCGTGTTGGGCACAGGCCCAGTGCCCCCTGCCAAGGACTGGGGCACAGACAGAAGCCCGGACAACTCCAGCCAGGACCAGCCAGCAGCAGCCTGCCCAGGAGGCTTCCCCAGACTGGTAAGTTGAGTCTGAGTGGTTGGGATAGGAAGGGCCAGACCAGTCTCTCAACGCCATGCTTGGCAGTGGAATTTAATAGAGCTAAGCTGGGTAGACTTTCAGTGACTGTTAGCCTTCACGCCCATTTTGTCCATGACTAAACTGAAGTCCACCAAGTCAGGAAACAGAAAATAAACTACATTTGCTGCCATCTTGTGAGGGGCCGGTATCTTTTGGAATTGGTAAGCCCGGGGTTCAAATCTTGCCTCTGCCTACTTCCTCGCTGAATGAACTTGGAACATTTTTTAACCTCTCTGTTTCCTCATCTGTAAAAAAGGAAATACTAGTTCCAATCTAATGGGGTGGCCCTGAGGACTAAATGAGATGATGGTGTAAAATAATGTGCCTAGCACAGCATGTGGCACAAGGTAAATTACTTAATTTCTGTTAAGCTGGTTTTGCTTTAGTGTCCACAATAGCCCTTTAAGGTGGGCATTGGCTCTGCATCTCCAGATGGGGAAACTAAGGCTCAGGGAAGTTCAGAAACTTCCCCAAGCTCACGCACACAGCGAGGGAGCCCGTTCCCTGTGTTGCTCTTTTACACATTATAATTGACTTTATTAATAATTCCAGCTAACATGTTTATATACCAAAGGCAGATGATAGCACCGCCTGTTTTTTGGTGTATACTTCTCACATAGTTGAATTTTTGTCATATTTGTGTGCTGGGCACTTTTCGTTGAATCTTCTCGCGAAGGCTGGATCGGTAAGGTGACAGGCCCCAGGTCACATATCTGGTACATGGCAGAGCCAGGACATGAACAGGGCAGCCCGCACTGCCTGCTTGTGCACCTTCCCTGCTGGGGAGGGTCACCGCTCTGACTAGTAGTGATACTGTCTGGTCTGCTTTCCGTGTGCTGAGCACTGTTCGAAGCGCTGTATCTTCAACTTTGCCAACAGCCCCGTGAAGTAAATGCCATTGACATGTACCCCTTTTCTGACATGGACACCGAAGCTCAGAGAGGTGAAATGACTAGTTCAAGGCCAAGCAGCGAGTTAGTAGAACTGGCGTAGGAACCAGTGAGCTGCCTGTGTGATTTACCACTATTTGGTGCCATGGCTGCATTAGAATGCGTTTACACTGTCTTTGTAAGCATCCCTCAAACCATTAATTTTTAATAAAAAGATGAATGTGTGTTCATCACAGAAAATAAAGAAGAAATAAAAATCCCCATAATGTCAACATTCAGAGCTATTTCCTGTTGACATTTTGGTATATGTCCTTTTTGCCACCTTTTTTCTATGCACATATCTTTGCCTAGAAATGGGATCATGTGTGCCAAATTTTGTAACTTGGGATTTTTTGGTATTTCAACTTTTTTCACAATTAATTTAGTGCAGAATGAAGAACTCCCTTTGACTGCCCCCCAGCCCCGTTGCCTTCCACCCGCAGATAACCACTGTTAACGGTCCTCTCCCTGTGAACTTCTTTTTTTAAAAATATATTTTATTGATTATGCTATTACAGTTGTCCCATTTCTCCCCCATCATTCCCCTCCACCCTGCACACCCTCTCCCACCCACATTCCCCCCTTAAGTTCATGTCCATGTGTCATAAGTTCTTTAGCTTCTACATTTCCCATACTATTCTTGCCCTCCCCCTGTCTATTTTCTACCCACTATCTATGCTTCTCATTCTCTGTATCTTTTCCCCCTCTCTCCTCCTCCCACGCCCCTGTTGCTAACCCTCCATATGATCTCCATTTCTGTGGTTCTGTTCCTGTTGTAGCTGTTTGCTTAGTTTGCTTTTGTTTTAGGTGTGGTTCTTAATAGCTGTGAGTTTGCTGTCTTTTCACTGTCTTATTTTTATCTTCTTTTTCTTAGATAAGTCCCTTTAACATTTCATATAATAAGGGCTTGGTGATGATGAACTCCTTCAACTTGACCTTATCTGAGAAGCGCTTTATCTGTCCATCCATTCTAAATGACAGCTTTGCTGGATAGAGCAATATTGGATATAGGTCCCTGCTTTTCAAGATTTCAAATATTTCTTTCCAGCCCCTTCTTGCCTGTAAGGTCTCTTTTGAGAAATCAGCTGACAGTCTGATGGGAACTCCTTTGTAGGTGACTGTCTCCTTATCCTTTGCTGCTTCTAGAATTCTCTGCTTCATTTGAATCTTGGCTAATGTAATGACGATGTGCCTTGGTGTGTTCCTCCTTGGGTCCAACTTCTTTGGGACTCTCTGAGCTTCCTGGACGTCCTGGTAGTCTATTTCCTTTGCGAGATTGGGGAAGTTCTCCTTTATTATTTGTTCAAATAAGTTTTCCACTTGTTGCTTTTCTTCTTCCCCTTCTGGGACCCCTATAATTCGGATGTTGGAATGTTTAACGATGTCCTGGAGGTTCCTAAGCCTCTCCTCATTTTTTTGAATTCTTGTTTCTTCCTCGTTTTCTGTTTGGTTGTTAGTTTCTTCCTTCTGGTCCACTCCATTGATTTGAGTCCCAGTTTTCCTTCCATCTCTATCAGTTCCCCATGCATCTTCCTTCATTTCACCTATTGTAGCCTGCATTTTTTCGTCTAATTTGTGAGCAAAATCAACCAATTCTGTGAGCATCCTGATCACCAGTGCTTTGAACTGTGCATCTGATAGGTTGGCTGTCTCTTCACTGCTTAGAGGAATTGGCTCTGGGGATTTCATTTGTTCTCCAGTTTGAGCCATTTTTGGTGGGTTTTTGTTTTAGTCTGGTGGCAGCTATTATGTAGTGAGGGGTGGAGCCTTAGGTGTTCCTCAGGGCGGGGCAGCCCAGTCGCTGGGTTGTGACGCTATAGGTGGGGGTGGGGTCCGAGAGGGAACAATGGCGCCTGCTCCGCTCTCTCCTGGATTCAGTCCCTTCCGCCACTTCCCCTCTGCCTGGACCGTTTGCGCGCGTGAATGTGGGACCACCTGGTCAGCCAACGCCTTGTGTGGCCTCACGGGGTCTGCACAGTTGCCCCCCTGTGCCTGGGGTCTGCCAGCTGCTGCCTGTGCACCTGGGAACTGCCAGCTGCTGCTGCTTGCGTTCCTGGGACCACACCTCCACTTTCTTCTGCTGCGACTCTGCCCCTCTTACCGGTCTGGATGAATGAATGGTTGTTGGACTTCTGTACAGTTCAATTTTCTGTAAGTTCTGGTTGTTTTCTTGTTTCTAAATATTTGTTGTCCTTAATTTTGGTTGTTAGAGGAGGCACAGTGTGTCCGCCTACGCCTCCATCTTGGCCGGAAGTCCTCCCTGTGAACTTCTGTACATGCGTGAACACTTCCACACCTCGTCTTCTTCTCTATAAATAAATAGGCTCACACTACACCTCATCGTTCCAGGGCTTGTGCTTTGTTTAGTTCACATGCCCTGTCGTACTTGAAGCTTTTTCCAAGTTGGTTTGCATTGTTCCGGCAACTCCCTGCATCCTGCATCATAGCAGTTACAGACAGATTTGCCACAGGCCCTGCCAGGACTAGAGGATGGGCTGGGACTCCCTTTTCTCCTTTCCTGCCTCACCAGCGTGATTCAGAGCACGAAGTCTGGGGCCAACAGACTGGCACTGGGTCCTGGCTTTGCCGCTACCCGAGTGACCCAGGCAAGTGACCTCACCTTTCTGGCCTGTCTCATAGGTTGGTGGTGAGGAGCATGAGATGATGTGTGCTTGGCGTGTAGCAAGGTAGCTGGTGCGAGGAAAATATTCAAGCATGTTGCCCGCTGTTGACACACAGTGTTTCCTGCCCTAAGTAATGTTGGGATGTGCATCGCTGCACATCTGGCTTCTCCCCATCTCTCATTAGTTGTTTGGGCCAGCTGCCTAGAATTGGGGCTCCTGGGTCCACAGTGTCGGGGGGGCTAGTTTGAGCCAGGCAGAGGAGCCAGGAGCCCAGCTGCCTTGACTGGAAGCGGCCCACGGCTGCTCTTGCCTTCAGGCCCCATCGTTGACTCTGCGGCACAGCCCATCATCCCACAGCATCCCAAATAACCCGTTGCCATGGCAACTGGTGCCAGCTGCAGGAGAATTGAGGCTGGGCAGGACAGGGATGGGTGGGTGGTTGAGGACAGGTTGTGGGCATAGTGTCCAGCGGGTCTGGAGCCCCCTTTAGGGCCCTAGCACCTAAAGGGCCCTAGCACCTTCTGGAGGCAGCCTGGCCTGTGCCAGGGGCAGACAGGTGGATTCAAGGTCAGCCTCTGTTTCTTACCACAGGGCAACTTGAGATGAGCGATGTCTCTTCTCTGACTCTTGGTTTCCTCCCCTATGAAATGGGGGGAGTCGGCTGGGTCCCAGAACTGCTAGGATCTGGTATGTGAGGTTGGCTGTGTTGTATTTCTCTGTCTTGAAGTGGAGACTCTTGAGGGGAGTGTGGGGAGGTGGGTTGGAACGCCATTTTCTTCTCTGTCCTGAGCCCTGCAGTGGCCAGCGAGGTCTGGAGCTGTTCTGGGGACCGCAGGGGACGTGGGGAGGGCAGCTCTGCCAGAGCCCCCTGCTCTGCCCCCCACAACCAGGGAGGCACAGAGCCCCTCTGTCCCCACCCAGGTCCCTAGTCTCAGGTGTCTTGTGTGTAGCTGCAGAGTGTCAGGAGGTACGTGAAGGAGGACTGTGTCTTTCCAACAGATGGGCGACCTAAGAATAGCGCTTTTTATTGAGTTCTTACTGTATACTAGGAGCTTCCCATATGTCAGCGTCTCATACTTAATCCTCACCATAGCATTAAAAGCCAGTGCTAACACTCCTGCTTTGCCAATTAAGAAAATGGGGATTCAGAGAAGGTACGTGATTCACTTAGGGTCACACAGCAATTGAGTGGTGCATCAGGATTTGAATCCAGGCCTATAAGGCTCAAGAGTCCACACTTTGAGCAAGCTGCCAAAGGCTTGGCTGAGGGGTTTGGGTTTTTATTGGGACTTTGTTATAATTTGTTCAACAAGCAGGACGTGGGCAGCAAGTCACCAGAGAGTCGATATACAGACTGAAGGCCAGCAAACCCTGGATACCCAGAGGACAGTTGAGTCTTTCCTGGGCAGGGGTGGGTGGGAGGGTTTCAAGGCACGGTAGGGCCGAGGAGGGGGCTGTGTGAGCTGGGTCTGGGCAGAGGCAGTAGGTGTTCAACAAGGTAGGAAGGGGATACCAAGAGGAGGGCAGAGCGTGTGCAAAAGTCTGGAGGCAGGAGGCAGGAGGCAGGCTGGAGCCTTGTGCAGTAAGGTCTTTGCTTCCAGTTATTTTTTGCCTTCAAATCTGTTTCATCTGATATTAATATAGCTACAAACCTGTATTTTGGTTGGTAGTTTCCTGTTCACATATGATTCCATTTTTTCCTCTCTATCTTTCTGCATTGTTGTGTTTTGGAAGTGGGTTTTTTGAATCTCTTATAGCTGGATTTTCTTTGTTAATAAAGCTCCGATAATTATTTTTATTTATCTCCAGGATTAGTCCGCTTACATTTGTTCTGATTGCTTATTTCTTTGACTCTGATCGTACTGTCTTGTTCTGTGCTTTGCATATTCCCTGCGTTTCCTATACTTTCCCTCCTTTTACTTCCTCCTTTTAGATTGATTTTTTTTCTCACTCTTTTTTATCCCACTAGTAGGTTGGAAGTTTTCTATGCCCCACATATTCTTTTGGTGGTTATTTTAGAAATTTTAACACAAATACCTAACTTATTAAAGCATAAAGGTAGTTACTATCTTTATCTTCCTCTGAAATGATACAAGGATCTTGGAATACTTTAATCCCAAGCATGAACCTTCTCAGTTGATGTTCTTATCCACTAGTTGGTCCTAAATTGTTTTTTTTTTAATTCCACAAATTACACATGGTTGTTACAGTGTCATGAATCAATGCTTTTTAGATTTAACAATGTATTTGTCACTTTCTTTGCTCAGAACTCCTCCTTGTATCTCAGCTTTTCTATCTGGGATAATTTTTCCTTTCTTCTACCTCCGGTTTATCCTTTAACATTTTGTTTACTGATAAAAATTAAATTATCAAGGAAAAATAATAACTCAGTTTTATCTATGATTTTTTTATTTTATCCTCATTCTCAGAAAAGATTTTGTCTGGGTCCACAATTGATAGTTATTTTCTTCTTTTCTTATTTTTTTAAAGATTTTACTTATTTAGTTTTAGACAGAGGGGAAGGGAAGGAGAGAGGGAGAGAAACATCAATGTGTGGTTGCCTCTCATGTGCCCCCTACTGGGGACTTGGCCTGCAACCCAGGCATGTGCCCTGACTGGGAATCAAACCAGCGACCCTTTGGTTCGCAAGCCACGCTCAATCCACTGAACTACACCAGCCAGGGCTATTTTCTTCTTTTTTAAAAAATATATTTTACTGCCCTGGCTAGCGTAGCTCAGTGGATTGAGCGCGGGCTGTGAACCAAACTGTTGCAGGTTCGATTCCCAGTCAGGGCACATGCCTGGGTTGCGGGCCAGGTCCCCAGTGGGGGCCACGCAAGAGGCAACCACACATTGATGTGTGTCTCTCTCTCTTTCTCCCTCCCTTCCCCTCTCTAAAAATAAATAAATAAAATCTTTAAAAATATATATATATATATTTTTTACTGATTATGCTACTACAGTTGTCCCATTTTTTTCCTTCCCTTTATTCCGCCCTCCCACCAGCATTCCCTACCCCCTTAGTTCATGTCCAGGCGTCATACATATAAGTGCTTTGGCTTCTCCATTTCCTATACTCTTCTTAACCTCCTCCTGTCTATTTTGTGCCTACCATTTATACTTCTTATTCCCTGTACCTTTTCCCTCATTCTCCCTCCTCCCCACTGACAACCCCCCATATGATCTCCATTTCTGTGATTCTGTTCCTGTTCTAGTTGTTTCCTTAATTTGTGTTTGGGGTTTTTTGTTGCCGTTGTTCAGTTGTTGATAGTTCTGAGTTTGTTATCTTATTGTTCATATTTTTAATCATCTTCTTTTTCTTAGATAAGTCCCTTTAACATTTCATATAATAAGGGTTTGGTGATGATGAACTCCTTTAACTTGACCCTATCTGGGAAGCACTTTATCTGCCCTTCCATTCTAAATGAAAGCTTTGCTGGATAGAGCAATCTTGGATGTAGGTCCTTGCCTTTCATGACTTTGAATACTTCTTTCCAGCCCCTTCTCGCCTGCAAGGTTCTTTTTGAGAAATCAACTGACAGTCTGATGGGAACTCCTTTGTAGGTAACTGTCTCCTTTTCTCTTGCTGCTTTTAAGATTCTCTTCTTATCTTCAATCTTGGGTCATGTAATTATGATGTACCTTGGTGTATGCTTCCTTGGGTCCAGCTTCTTTGGGACTGAGCTTCCTGGACTTCCTGGAAGTCTATTTCCTTTGCCAGATTGGGTAAGTTCTCCAATTATTTTTCAATTTCTTGCTCTTCCTCTTCTCCTATGGCACCCCTGTGGTTTGGATGTTGGAATGTTTAAAGATGTCCTGGAGGTTCCTAAGCCTTTCCTCATTGTTCTGATTCTTGTTTCTTCATTCTGTTCTGGTTGAATGTTTATCTCTTCCTGCTGCTCCAAATTGTTGATTGGAGCCCCCGTTTCCTTCCTTTCACTGTTGGTGCCCTGTATATTTTGCTTTATTTCACTTTGAATAGTCTTCACTTCTTCCATTACTTTGCGAGCATACTCAACCATTTCTGTGAGCATCCTGATTACCAGGGTTTTGAACTCTACATCTGATAGCTTGGTTATCTCTTCATCGCTTAGTTTTGTTTTGGAGCTTTGATCTGTTTTTTCATTTGGGCCATATTTTTTTTTCTCAGCATGCCTGTTACATTCTAAGGGGTGGAGCCTTAGGTATTCGCCAGGTCGGGGCAATCCATGTCACTGCGTTGTGGTGCTGTATTTGGGGGAGGGCTCTGAGAGGGGACAATGCTGCTTGCTCGGCTCTCGGCAGATGTTCAGTTACCTCCTCCACTACCCACAAGCAAATTGGGCCCCTTCTGGTGCCGATTCCTGGGTGGGTGGGTTTGTGTATGTTCTAGGACCCTGTGGATCTCTCCACCGAACTCTCCTGTGATGCTGGGAGTTTCTCCTGCAACTGCAATTCCCACAGATTATTACAGTCAGAGGTTTGAGGCTTTATTTCACCATGCTGGAACCCTGGGTTGTACAGTTTGTCTCGCTCCCCAGTTGTTCTTCCTGGTTTATCTGCACTCAAATGTGGGACCACCCAGTCTGCCAGCTGCTGCCTCACCCACCTGGTCCTCCAGCTGCCTCCTTGCTGTGTATCCTCTCTGTCCTGGCAGCCCATCTCCACCCCTCCTTCCAGTCTGGATGAACGTTTCTTCTTTAACTCCTTGGTTGTTGGACTTCCATACAGTTCGATTTTCTGGAAGTTGTGGTTGTTTTTTTGTTTTTAAATTTATTGTTGTCCTTCTTTTGGTCGTGCAATGAGGCAAAGTGTATCTACCTAGGCCTCCATCTTGGCCGGAAGTCCTCGATAGTTGTTTTCTTTAAGCACATTGAAAATGTCATTCTGTTTTGCCTTCCATATTACTGTTGAGAAGTTAGCTGTTAGTCTAACTGCCATTCCCTTGTAGGTAAAATGTATTCTGGTGAGGGGCATTACAGAGCAGTGGTTAAAGGTGTGACCTCTGGAATCAGACTGCCTGGATTTCAGTCCTAGTGCTTTGGTTTACTAGCTGTGTGACACTGGGCAAGCTGATTAACCTCTCTGTGCTTCAGTTTCCTCTTCTGTAAACGGGGTCAGTAATAACACCAGTACCTAGCTCATAGGGTTGTGGTGAGGATAAGATGAACCAACATGTAAAGCATGCAAAATGGTGGTAGCACATTTTCAGTGTGATTCAAGTGTTAGCTGTCATTTTTTGTCTTGATGCTTTTAGGATCTCTGTATCACTAGTGTTGGGTTGTTTTACTATGATTTGCCTAGGCGTGGATTTACTTTTACTTGTCCTGTTTGAAATCCACTGAGCTTTTTGAATCTGTGAATTGTTGTCTTTTATCAATTCAGGAAAATTCTTAGCCATGTATCTTCAAATATTACCTCTGCCCCATTCTCTCTCCTCTCTCTTGGAACTTCAGATTAATTAGTCCTTTTTACTCTAGTTTGCTAACTTATTTCAGCTGTGTTTAATAAGCTATTAAGCCTATATATTGAGTGTTTAATTTTAATTATTGTTATCATATTTTTTTATTCCCAGAAGTTGTATTTGGTTCTCAACCAAATCGGCTTGATCATTTTTAAAAAATATATCTTTTGTCTTTTGCTCAGATGTTTGACTCCTTTCATTTTGTCACGCAGGTGACGTGTATATTTTGCATTCTGGTCTGAGAGGTCCAGCATGTAGCGGGGGTGTCTAACCCATGGCCCACGGGCCACACACAGCCCAGGATGGCTATGAATACAGCCCAACACGAAATCGTAAATTTACTAAAACTTTATGAGATTTTACTGTTTTTGTTAGTGTTCTTGTCCTTAATGTGTGGCTCGAGACAACTCTTCTTCCAGTGTGGCCCAGAGAAACCGAATGTTTGGACGCCCCTGAACGTCTTTGCTGGTCTGATCGCTGCCTGTTGTTCGGGGCTGACAGTGCCACTCTGGACCCCCCCGAGACGGAGGCCGGCCACAGGGCTTTCAATGGCGAAGGGCTATTCTCAATACCTTTCCTGCTTTCCTTCCCAGATGTCCCATTTTCTTCCCGGCCCCCCGCCCCGGCCCCAGTCTTTCTCAATTTATTATTTTTTTTTTGGAAGGCTGATTCATTCCCATGGTTTAAAAAAAAAAAAAGTGAGAAGTCCCCTTTGCAGCTCCCGGTCCCCTTCCTGTCGGCAGCCTTGGTGATTAGGTTCTGGTGGATACTTCCAGAGATATTTTATGCAGATTCAAGCATATACAAATTTAAAAGTTCTTTTTTCTCTCTTTTTAATGCAAGTGGTAGCACACGATGCACATTGTTCTGAACTTGTTTTTTAGTTAAAAAATATGTTTCCTATTATAAGTGAAAGATGTGCTCGTTTTGAATAGCACAGACACCCGAGTGTCTACAAGAGGAAAGTGAAAGTCCCCCCCTGGAATTTCATTCCCCAGAGGTAACCTCTATTATGCATCTATAAATATATATTTACATAAATGGGCTTATGCAACAGATTCTGTCAGCTATTCTTTCTCTTTTTGTCCTAATAGTGCAGCCTGACATCTTTGCGCACCAGCCAGCGCTTCTGCAGAGCTCAGCAGTTCAGTGCTTTGGAGTCAGACAGAACTAGGTTCTACTCCTAGCTCTGCTGCTTAGTAGTGATGGGACTTTTCAGACCCTCTCTGAGCCTCAGTTTCCTCATCTGTAAAATGGGGTGAGAAACAGCACATACCTCATAGTGTTGAGACCTTCGTAAGATCGCACGTGATGTGCTCCCTCCAGGGCCGGTCACTTGCTAAGCCCCTGATGAATCGTGGTTTTTACGACTCACTCTATTTAATGGCCACACAGAATCCACAGTATGGTGGGCCGTTTACTAACCATCCCCCTCGGATGGACATTAGATCTCACTCATTTCAGTTTGGTTGTAAACGCCAACCCAGTGAACACTGAACATACATCTCCCACCTCTGTGCAAGTGTCGTCTTTTTAATTCCCTGCAGTGGGTCGCTGGGTCCTCTGCATTCTAACCTCTGCATCCTCTTTCTTTCCAAGGAGGAAATGAAAATGCCCTGTGGGGTGAAGCATGTGTGTTACGTAGGTTTTTTTACTTTTTATTACTGCCCTTCTTCCTCCCTTTCCCAGGTCTGCTGGGGTGGGGGGTGGGGTTCTCCACAACAGAGGCCATCCCAACCCCCTGCCTCTCTCTGCTTCGAGCACCCTCGTGCTCCCCACTCCCCGTGAGGCCGAATCTCAGACTTCTGGTCTTCCCCAGACCTTGGAACCTGACTGTCACTTTCCAACTCCATTTGCTTTCAGAACAATTCCCCATAGTTTGTAATAAATTAAATGGATCAAAACTTACTTAAACTGGGATAAAAGCCTAAAGAAAGCAAGAAAAAGGGAAGGAGAAAGGGAAATCTTGTTACAATAACTCCTCCTCCTCTACTCCTCTTGGAAAGGTCCAACTCCAAGGCTCAAAGTTTACACTGAGCTCCCTGGCAACCATGGCAAAAAGGAGCGCAGGATAGATTCTGCAGCTCATTAAAAACCAAGACCACTTGGCCAAGTAGCTCATTTGGTTAGAGCATCGTACAGATATGCCAAGGTTATGGATTCAATCCCTGGTCAGGGCACGTACAAGAATCAACCAATGAATGCAAAGATCAGTGGAACAACAAATCAATGTGTGTGTCTCTCTCCCCCTCCCTAAAAATCAATTAAGAATTATTTTTAAAGAAGACCACCAAATGCCCACTCAGCACCTGATAAGATGCGTCTCTGGTCAGGAGGCTGAGAAGGGTCCAGTTAACTCTGAATGTATTGGAGAGTAAGTGGGGAAGATGAGAGGTTGGAATGAAGACAGGCTCCCTTCTTGGGACACAGGCCAGGTGGCAAGCATGCATTGAACCCTACTAGGCACCAGGCTTTTGTAGGCATTGGGAACACATCAGGGACTGAGAGACATTCCCTGTCCTCATGGAGCTGACAGTCCGGGGGTGTGGGAGAGTGATGTAAGCAGTCACGGGCGAGGCGAGCACTCGGAGGGGAAGCACCACAGCTCCCACCGCTCGGTTTTGAAGTGCTGTTCTCCCCCTGCAGTGTCATTCCGGAGCAGTGATCTGCCTCCTGGGGGCCATCAGCCTTGGCCAGGCAGGGGGGCTGCAGCCTCTACAGCTGGGGGCTCTGGACAACATGATGGAGGTCAGCTCAGCCTCACCTGCTCAAAGGCCTAGAAGGAAGGAAAGGCCCAGGGCCCAGGGCCCCATGGGGTGCCAGGTACAGAACAGGTTCTTTACGTAGGTGATGTCACTTAATCCTGTTGAGAGACACCTTCACACCCGACCCACAGAGATGCCATCGCAGCCCAGAGAGATGCTGTCACTTGCTCATGGTCACACAGAATGCAGCAGCCAGAGGGTTAGACCACCACCTGGCTGGCCAGCCTGGGGGTCTGTGTGCTCTTTCTCCTGGGAGGGAGGGGCTGGGCCTCCAGTGCATTTGGAGAGGGAGCAGTCACCTGCTTTTGTTCCTGGTGATCCCAAGTCCCTCCAGTGACCTCCCTCAGGAGGGACAGCATGGGGCTTTGGTGTTCTCTCTGACCCCATACTCCATCTGGGAGTGGCTCCCTGATCCTCAGGGACCTCACTTCTCCTTCACATCCTCTTTCCCTTGCAGGAGGGGTTTCCTCTTCCGGAGGCCCGTGCTGAGGATCCAGAGGTGAGTGCTTCTGTCCCTGTCATGTGGCCTCCTCCTCTGGAACACAGATCAGGGAGAATGTGGGGATTGGGGTGTGGCTGGGGGAAGCAGTGTCCCTGGGGGCCGGCAGGCTGGGCCCAGAGACGTGGCCTCAGTTCCTTGCCCCTCCCCCACAGTGCAGCCCAGTGGAGGCTGAAGAGGAGGAGCAGGGTGAACAGGACTGGGGAGAAGGCTCAGGTGAGGGGCCGTGGGTGGTGCCTTCAGCATTCATCGGTCTTCTGGGGGCTGGTGGGGCTGAAGGGGGCTCATGCCCAGCAGGCCCTGGAAGACAGGATATGTCCTCTCCCCGCCCCGCTCCAGTCAGCTTGTAGTCCTTCCCCAAAGAGGCATGGGCTGCTGGCTCCCTGCGCTCAGCTCTCAGACAGATAGGAGGCTTAGGTCTCTGAGAGTGGGCCCCTCCTCTGCTTGCCTAAGCCCCTCAGCATGGAGTCACTGCTTCCCTTTGCCCCTGAGCATCCCCTGGACCTGTGACCCTTTTCCCCACAGTTCAGCTCCCACTCCAAAGGGAGAAGCTACTCCTGGATATTGGGACAAGGGACACTGTGGTCCGTGTCATGCAGAACGTGCTGTGGAGTCGGTAAGGCCTTGTTCCCCACTTCCCTGATGTCCCCGACATCCCGACGGGCTACCATCCCCTCCCTGGCCCGTGCCATATTGTAAGGGCTTCTGTGTGAATGACGAACTCACTTTGTAGCCATGAGGTCACTTGCCCGCACAAAGAGTGAGAAGAGAGCTGAAATTTGACCCTGGGCCTCTCTGGCTTCAAGGTCATGCTTTCCCATTAAGCCTCCACAGCTCTCAGCATCTGCTCAGGTCCTTGAGGATGTCACCCACAGCAAATGTGTTCAGACACAATGAGACTCTGTGCGGGGAGCACCTCCGAGATCTGAGCCCAGAGCTGTCATTTACCAACGGGGAGACCGCGGTCCAGAGTGGGCAGGACTTTGCAAAAGCCACCCAGCGAGTCAACAGCAGATTCAAGGCTACCTCCAGGGCAAAGGCTCCGTCTGCCTTGGCTCATGCCTTACCCTCCCCCAGGCTTCCTCCCTTTACGCATTTCTCACTTCCACTGGCCAGGGCTGGAGCGTGAGCTGAGCGGGCACATCTTGCTTTGCCACTAACCATGTGGCCTCGAGCAAGCCAGGAATCTTCTCTGAGTCTCAGTTCCCCCTTCTGTAAATGGAGAGCACGAATACTTACCCCTCACAGACTTGGGGTGAGAATAAACGGGTTCACGTAGGAACATGCCCAGACCCTGCTTCCCTCCCACCCATCTGTCTCCCTCCTGGGCTGAGTGCCTGGCTAGCCCCGAGGTGCAGTGCCATGGCCCTGTCCTTGTCGCCCGCACGCAGCCTTCGGCAGCTTCCAGACCTGGAGCTGAGTGAGGAGGTGGTGGAGGGCATCGCTGCTGGCATCGAGGCAGCCCTCTTCAACCTGACACGAGCCACCAACTACCACTACAAGAACAAGTACCGCAGCCTGCTGTTCAACCTGCGTGACCCCAGGAACCACGTGAGCGGGACTTTTGGCCCGGTCAGGCCCCTTTCAGAGGCATGGAGCCCTGGCAGGATGTTGGGGTGGGGCTCTCCAAGCGGTGTGGTACAGCTCCTTCCCCTTCCCCTGCAGGACCTGTTTCTCAAAGTGGTTCATGGAGAGGTCACCCCCCACGGCCTGGTGCGGATGAACTCATTTCAGCTGGCCCCCCAAGAGCTGGCTCGCTGGCGGGACCAGGAGGAGAAAAGGGTGAGCTGTTGGGTCAGGTCGGGATAGGTGACAGGACATGGGGGGAGCGGGTGGAGGAGGGGTGACCTGAGTACGGAGCAGGAGGGAGGCAGAAGCAGAGCGAGGAGGGAGGTGGGAGATCCGGGAGCACGGGCGGAGAGAAAAGGAGAAACAGGGAGATGAAAAGAAAGAGCAGGCAGATAGTGAGAGAGTCAGAGACTCCACCAAACGAATTAGGAAAAGAGGCCGAAGTGAGGGGGAATGGGGATGGAGAGCTTGGTAGAGAAGTGGCGCTCCCAAGAGGCGTTGTCTTCCACTTGCTTTTCTTGCTGGGCGTGGAGGGGCCTGGGGATGATGGTCCCGACTCTGGAGTCCATGACCGACACCCACCGTCTGTGGGGAATAGACCCCCCGGGGCGCCTGTTCCCATTCCAGCCTCAGAAGCCCCAGAAAGGCTGGAAGTCTTCCTGGTGCCCCAGGCTGGGTGAGGGACCCCACCACCCCCACATTTCACAGTTACCCCTCATGTACCCTGTGTCCATGCCCCCGCCCCTACCTGGGAACTGTTCAGAGGTAGGGATGGTGTGGGCACTGAGTTGACTTTGGGGTGTTTGCATGGTGGCTTTTGTGGCCCAGTGAGAGAGGGAAGGGCTGACCTGGGGGCAGGGCCAGTGGGATGGAGCGGGTGCTAAGGCTCCTGTTCTGGTAGACACTGATTAGAATTAATGACTAGAATCCATTAGGTGAGTCTGTCCACTGCAGGTTGAGCTTTTGTGCGGGCGCTGTGGGGAACCAGGGAGCAGGAGCAGCTGCATGGTTTGTGGGGTCCCTGCTGAATGAAAATGAGGGGCACTCTGTCCGACGACTATTAAGAATTTCAAGGTGACGGCAGCATGCGGGGCCCTGTGAAGCCAGCACTGCCAGGGAGGGTAGGACCTCTGTCCTCCAGGGGTGGTTACAAAGGGAGAGACGGGCTTTCAGGAAACATTTCAGATAGGGTGGCATTGATCAAGGATAAGAATCGTGAGTAGCCTTTACTACGAGCCAGGCTCCAGGCTAAGCACTCTACATTCGCTGTTTAATATCATGCTCTCAATTTAGTTCCTAGAGAACAGATCAACTGAGGTGTAGCGCAGTGAAGCGCCTCCCCAAGGCCGCTCTACCTCGTGGGTCCTATTAATGACCCAGCGGGCACTCCAGAGCCTGCACTCTTCCCAGGATGGAGGGTGGGGTGCAGTTAGAAGCAGGATTGACTTGTGGGTAAAAGTGAAGTTCAAGGAGGCTTCCTGGAAGAGGCAGAGCTTATGTTGGAGGGTGAATGAGTGGACTATCGAGAGGTAGGGCTGAGGGTAGAGGGCTTTCCAGGTGAAGGGAATGGTAGAAGCAGAAGTGTGGGGGAAGGGAAGGGGCTGTTACGGAAGAGGACCACAGGAAAGAGGCCTCAATGGAGGACAGTAGGCACTTGGATTCTTGGTGGCCAGAGACCCCTGAAACTGGCCGAGCTTGGGCTGCTCCCCTCTACCAGGGCCTGGAGATCATTGAGCAGCAACAGAAGGAGTCCTGCAGCCTCCCGACCTCCAAACTGACCCACAAGGGTGAAGTCGAGATTCTGCGGGACACGGACCAAATGCTAACCCTGGAGGATCTGGTGGTGAGCGGGGGCCTGACCTGGTGCCGGCAGGGTCCGTGCCAGGGGGGCCCACTTCTTACTTCACCGGCTGTGTTGTCTTGGGCAACTCATCTGACAACTCTGTGGCTCACCGTCTTCATTGAAAAGCTGGGTAATGACCTAACACATGGGATCCAGATGAGCCTAGGGCAAGACAGCTGCCGGCCCGGGGCCTGGCAGCTCCTTCTCAATGTCAGTCCCCCTCCTTTAAGCCTAACCCCAAGGGATCCCATGTAAGTGGTCCTGGAAGCGCAGATCCCCCCAGATCGCAGATCTTCGATTTGCGGGAGGGCTGCATTGTTTGAGGTGGTGTCTTTGTGTGTGTAAGAAACCGAGACGTGCTCTGTTCAGCAGAAGGACCTAGGGGTGCTCCAGGCAGGGACCACCAGATGGCAGGGCAGTTGGTGCAGAGTAGCCTCTTATCTCTGGGGATCTGCTCTGTCCGCATGCCCACCCTGCTCCTTCCTCCTCCATGGCCCCTCCGTCTTGAACACGGCCTGACAGGGTGGCCCAGCGGCCCTCCAGTCAGTGAACCCATCAGCTTAGGCCCTGCAGCTGTCCGAACCCCCCTGCGGCTCCCTTCAGTCGCTCTCAGAAGGTGGCTCTGGCTGTTGTTGGGTGTTCCGTGGGTCACATGTCCACCCCAGTCGCAGCAGTGTGCCTAGGACGGGGAGTGCAGGGAAGGCCCCATGAGCCATGCTCACTGGGGAAATGGCAGTGAACATGACAGACAAAAATCCCTGCTCCTCCCAGCGCATAGCCAGGCCAACAACCGGAGCTGCTGCCGGTGCAGAGAGGAGCCCTCAGGGGTGGACATGAGTGGAAGTGGAGGGGGCAGAGCTCGGAAGACCTGGAGAGAAGAGAGAGAGGAAGAGCAAGGGGGTGGCAGAGTAGGAGAGGGAAGGTAACACACAACAATCTTTACTCCTCATTGAAACACCTACTGTGTGTGCCTTTTACAAGCAATGCCTTCTTCATTCAAATCTCACAACGACCCATGAGGTGGGTGATGCCAGTTTCCTGGGTGAGGAACCTGGAGCCATTTGCCCGAGGTCAGCTGATTCGCAGAGGGGCAGCTGAGGTTCGAAGCCTGCTGGCTCCAGAGCCTGAGCCTTGGCTCTACTCTGGGGGTGGCTTCTAGGGGCAAGAGTAGAGTTTTAAAGATCTCCTTGAATCTTCCTAAAGCAATGCTTGTGTTCGAAGCTGTTTCTCTTAGGGGGAAGAAAGGTGATTGGGCATCGGGCATCAGGAGTTTTACAAATATTCATTCTCCCTGATTCTGTCATCTGCTTCTGAGAACTTCTCCTTAGGAAATGATTGGAGTTTAGGAAAATCCTTTCTGCACGAGGATGTCCTCGGGACCATTTGTAATAGTGAAAACCTGGGAATGAGCCGGTCATCTAGCAACCAAGGTGACGCGTGCGCACTGCCACCCACCCCGTCCGTCCGTGCGGTAGCCGCAGGGCCTACGGGCCGTGGCAGATGCCTCCGCTGTGCTGTCATTCACGGACCAAGCGAGAGCACAGGCCCACCTCGTCTGTTGTGCTTTGCTTTACTGCGCTCCGCAAATAGCGCTTGCTTTATTTATTTATTTAGTTGCAAATGGAAGGTTTGTGGGCGCCCTGTGTCGAGTGAGCCTGTTGGCACAATTTTTCCAGTGGGCTCAGATGTGGCTAGGATTTTTAACAAGAAAAGTATTCTTGTTTTATTTGGGGGAACCTAAAATTTATTTCGGGGACATGAGCTTATTGTCTTCTCGTATTCCATACTTTGCTCTATTTTCTTAAAAATTATTGAATTTATTGGAGTGACATTGGCTAATAAAATTATATAGGTTTCAGGCATATGATTCTATAATACATCATCTGCATATTTTACCGTGTTCACCACAATAAAGTCTTTTTAATTAAGGTAGGTACATTCATTAATACATGAAGCTATTGAACACTTAGTAGACTGTAGAACAGTGTAAATGAAACTTTTGTTACCCATGGGGAACCAAGAAGTTGCTCTGACTCCCTGAATTGCAATGTTCCCTTTATTGTGGGGTCTGGAACCGAACCCACAATGCCTCTGAGGTGCATGCCTGTTAGGTTGAGTATTTGATCCTAGCTATTTTAGTAAAAGGATCCCTAGAACCTGTGTGTTGAAAACTATTCTAACAGAATACCCAGAACATCAGTGGTTGTCTCAGGAGAAGGGGTGATTTTTTTTTCTTTTTAATGTTTGAATTTTCTGTGTTTCCAAATTTTCTTTAACAAGTTCACAGTACTTTTGTCGTAAAAGAACATACTGTTTGGAAAAACAAAACTGCGTCCCTGAGGCTTTCTGCTCCTGGAGGGCTCCTGACTCCCGTGCTGCCTTTCCAGTGCACCCCCTCTCCTCCTGTGCCCCCCAGGAACCCATGGTGCCCATCGACTGCAACCCACTGGCCCTGCCTGCCACGTCGAAGGACCCTGTGGAGCAGCAGGAGGGCCCCATGGAGCAGCAAAAGGGCCCCATGGAGCGGCAGCAGAGCCCCACAGGGCAGCAGGAAAACTGCACAGCGCAGCAGGAGCGCTACTTCTTAGCCCTCAGCGGCAGCCTCTGCAAGGGTTGTAGGAGATACAGGGAGGGTCCGGGTGGGGGCCGGGAGGGCAGGCTGGAGCCGAGTGTGGGGTTTGCAGTAACAGGGATGCATGGCCCGGGAAGAAGATAGCAGGGTGGGGAACGCCCTGGGCTGGCTTCAGCCTGGTTGCCGGCCCCTGTTTCAGCTCCTGCCTCTGCTGTTTGCAGACTGGAAGTCCTTATGTGAGCTACCAGGCTTCTCCAAGGCCAACAGAAGGGTGGAGGACAATATCTTACAGAAAGCCCCAAGCCCAGCCTCTGTGTCCTCTGCAGAGATGTCCCAACTCGAGGAGAAACCTTCCATGGAGCCCCAGGACAGGTGTGGAGCTGGGGGCAACAAGGTGGAGGGGGCCGTCGCTGGGGCAGCAGACACGGCACGGGCTTTTCTTTCCGTGGGGCCTTGCACAAATCCTCTCTCTTCTGCGGGTATCAGTTTCCGTGTCTGCGCAGTGGATCTAATCGTTCCGGCCTACTGGCTTCCCCCGGCGTGAGGCCGTGCTCGGACCCACAGTGAGGACGCAGGATCTCCTTTGAAAAGGAGGGAGATGCTGGGGGAAGCCCCGATGACCTGCTCCGCCTGGCCCTGTCTCTCTGTCCCTCCCTCTAGGCTCCAGATGTCCGCTGGGCCCACAGAGGCCCCGTCCAGCCAGCCGCCCTGGGAGGGGGCTCTGCACATGTTCTCCATCAAGCAGTTTCGGGTCAGGGCCCAGCTGGTCTCAGGACTCAGCTGTCGGCTCATCACGGTACTACTATCGCCCTATTCGTCGGGGAGTCTCACACCCTCATTCACCCAATTAATTAATTAATTAATTAATTAATAACTCTTTGACTCATAAGATTCTCTGTGCCTGGCTCTGCACTACACATGGGGACGACTGAGATTCCACCCCACTCCTGCAGAGTCACACACAGGCAGAGGAGCCAAGGCATAAAGCAAGAAGGACCCAGGAGAGGCGTCTATGCCTCCCTGGCCCAGAGGGGATCTTAGGAGTGCTTGTGAAGTGACTGATGGTCGGCTAAAAGGTGGGATGACAGCAGGAGGTTAGAGGAGGGAGTGAGGGGGCTTCTGAGAAGTCGTAGGAGACTGGCCGAGACAGTAGGACTCCAAGGGTGATTAGGGCTTCTGGGGCAGCCACTTGGGGTCCTGACAGATTGCCTGCCCGTCATCTTTGCCCTGGCCTGTGGCTTTCAAGTAGCCGATATTTAGTCTGCCCTACATGGATGAGAATCTGGAGGGGGCTGACTGGCCATGCTCCCTGCCCTCAGGCCCTGCCCCAGGTGATCTGCTCAGCAGGCTGCATCCCTCCCAACACCATCTGGGACCTTCTGGCCAGCATCTGCCCAGCCAAGGCCAAGGTAGCTGCCCACCCTTGGGCATCAATCACCTCTTCTGCCAGCACCATCCCCCAGCCCTGTGCCTGCTCCCTCTCTCTCCCCCTCCGGAGCAGAGGCCTGGTGCAGGATGTTCGGGTGGAGCTCCCGCTGGGACTGCAGGCTCACTGTGTGGCCCTGGGCAGGCCCCTCTGTTTCCTTCTCTGGAAAATGGGGATGCACTTCCTCACAGGGGTTTGGGTAAGGGCCGGGGTGTTCGCAGGAGTGAAGGCTGACTGCTCCTAAAGCCGCTCTCTCTCCTGTAACTCCAGGACTTCTGCGTGGTCAGGCTGTGCCCGCAGGGGGCTCGGGACACCCAGAACTGCCGCCTGCTCTACTCCTACCTCAACAATAAGCAGTGCCACGGCCTGGCAGCCGTGGCACACGTGATGGTGGTCCTGCTGCCCCTGCCCGCCTTCCAGCCCCTGCCTACCAGACTGCGCGCTCTTGGAGGCCCCGGTGGGTACCCCGATGCCCATCCAGACTCTGCCTCCCCTCACTTGGTGACCAGATGGGGCATTGTTGACACAGTCGCAGTGTCTCTCTGAAGGCAGGCATGTCTCAGAAGAAGAGAACTCTTGAGATAGGAAAATGTGATAACAATAACAGCAGTAGCCCATAGTTGTATATTGCTTACCACATGGCATACAGTGTTCTAAAAGCATATTTATAGCTCTGGCTGATGTGGCTCAGTGGTTGAGTTCTGGCCTTCGAGTCAAAGGGTCGCTGGTTCGGTTCCCAGTCAGGGCACATGCTTGGGTTTCGGGCCAGGTCCCCAGTAGGGGGCGCACGAGAAGCAACCACACATTGACGTTTCTCTTCCTCTCTTTCTCCCTCCCTTATCCTCTCTAAAAATAAATACATAAAATCTTTTTTTTTTTTAAAGCTTATTTAAAGGGTTTAGAGCAACAAGTACAAAGGACACATGGACAAAAACTATGGGGAGTGGAAATGGGAGGGAGGTGGGGAGGGCTGGGGTGGTGAACTGGGGTTGGAGTAAAAGACAGAAAACTGTACAAGAACAACAATTAAAATAAAAATTAAAAAAAAAGCTTATTTATAGTAATTCACTCAGTCCTCAGAATAACCCTAGCAGAATGGGGCTATGTTTGTTCATTTCACGGATGAAGAAACTGAGGTAAGGTCAAACCATCCATGCCTACCTTCAGCCAGGTGAACCCTTTCCCACGCTGAGAAAAAAATCTTCCGAGACAGGAAGATCACCCTTCCACTTACTTTTCCCAGCATCTCATGGGCCGCCGTCTCACTGCTGGAAAGCTCTTCTTGGGGTCTAACCTCCAGACCTGCCATAGCCAGAATGCAGCTTCTGCGGGGCTGTGCATTCTTTCCCACCGCACCTTTGGTCTCTCCTCTCCTCTCTCCCCAGGCCTGGAAACCACGCACTCAAGCCTGCTGCTGGCTGTGCTGTTCCCCAAGGCAGGGCTTCCAGACACGGCAGAGTTCAGCCCCTTGCTGGGGAAGGCCCGCAAGACGGTCTCCTTCAACAAGAAAGTGGAGATGAGATGCTACCAGCAGAAGGACAAGAGGCCAGATGTGGCTTGGAAGGGGTCCCCTCCCCCAGGGGGTACCCTTCAGCAAAGCCAGGGCAAAGGCAGCCCGGCTCCAAGGGGGATTTGTGCTTGGCAGAGGCCCTCCAGAGGCAGGGGGAGACTGTGGGAAGGGTCTGACACCTGGCAGAGTCCTGGGCAAGGGCAGGGGCCCACGAGACCAGGCTGGCGCCAGTCCTGGCACCCCTATTCAGCAGCACCAGCTGATCACGGCCAGCACCTCCACAGGGCTTCCTGTCCCCAGCAAGCCCTGCTCCAGCATCTTGAATGCCTGGTGACTATGAGCCACCAGATCCAAGCCTCCCTGCGATTCTCGGGCCAGGAGCTTCTTCCCCAGTCCCACGCAGCCCGTGGAATTCTTGGCCTCTTTGGCCAGCCCCCTGGCCCAGCCCCTGACTCCTCTTTGAGACCTACAGATGGAGCTGGCTCTGAATGGCCCCTCCCTAAAGAAACTTGACCCTCACTACCCACCAGAAGAGGGGTTTTGATTCCCTCACCAGTGCTGAACCCCGAGCCCTTCCAGGGAGAGGCAGGGGCAGAGCAAGGGAGGGCCAGCTCAGTCCACCTGTCCCTTTCGAGTTTCCTGTTCTGCAAGCTGTTTAGTGTTGATTGTTGGTTCAATAAAGATTTTGACAAAGTTGAGACTGCATGCATCTGCTGGCTGGACAGGAGAGACCTTGGGCCTGGCCATGTGTGTGGGTTGGGGTGGGTGTATCTGTAAGTTTTTTGTGCACAGGCGTAGTAGCAAAGCCGAAGTGCTGGGATGGAGGGGGCAGCCTTGCCAGTTGCTTGTCTGAGGTTCCTAACCGTCACTTTGCGCCAGGTCACAGCCATTGCCTCAGTGGGTTCTGGAGGCATTTTGTAAGTGTTCTGAACTAGGAGGAAGAAGAGGTAATGGGAGAGAAGGCAGGACCAGGGGGGAGAGAGAGAGAATTAGGCTTTTGAAGGGGCAAAAACACATACAGGTTGTTAGGGAGAGCAAGTTGCAATGCTGGTAAAAATGTTCAGTTACCAAGCTTTTTTCCTTTGGATAGGTGGGGGTTACCACCACAGTCCCTATGTGCCTCCGTGTCTGTGGGCATCGGTCTGTGAGCGCATGTGTGTATCTGTGTGTGGGTGTCCGTTGAGGAAGTCGGGAGAGCCATAAAGGATGACTCTTCTCTGTATCTCTTGCCAGCTCCCGAACGCTGGGACTGGAGAAAGCCAAGTCTCCAGTCCTCGGCCTGGCAGTGGGACACTCAGGCTGGTGTTAGGGTTGGATGGTGCTACTTTGCCTGGAGCCTGAAGTGAGCTACTACAGCAGCTACAGTTGTAAAGCATATCAGTGTGGGCTGTACCTCAGGCGAACTGAGTCTGGGGACCGACCTGCGAACTAGCTGCCCTTGGCTGCCTAACCCATACGGTTAAGCAGGGCCTGGTTCTTGGAGAACTTCTCACAGGACTACCTCCTTCATTCGGGTCTAAAGGGGTGTACCCATACGCATCCCTTCTCAAAGTCTCCCTGTGTACCAGCCTCACCCTGGACCATGCTGGACTGGGAAGGATAGGGTGTGTGTTTGAGGGAGTCTCTTCTCTGGCCCCATGAGCTCTGCTACTGTCCTACCCGCGGACGACAGCAGAGGGGGCTCTCGGCCTTGGGATGTAGGTCGGGGCTGGCACGGCTAGAGGCCGAGCTGGAGGTAGGGCAAGGTGTGGGATTTCAGCCAAAGGGATTGTAAACCGGGTGGGGTGCGGGGTGGGACAGAGAGAAGGGAAGAGACAGGTGAATCAGCAGAGGGCTCGGGGCTCCTCCGGGAACTTTTCCTCCCCGAGCAGCTTGTGAGCGCCACAGCCTCTGTGCTGTATGTAAATGACACAAATTACTATGCAACCTACGGCTCTATTCCGAGTCGGCAATTTGGGTCATTTTCCTAACGCAGTTAAAGCTGGAGCAGTTGGAGCAGGAGACGCCTGTGCACCGCCTCCCCCGAGGTGCAGGGCTCTTTTCCAGGGAGCCGAGAGCATTTGCTGCCTTCCAGGGGCACTCAGGAAAGAACAAGCTCTGTACCCTGGGCTGGGACTTCCTTTCAGTTTTCCCCTCCGTGAAGAGAGGGCTATAGATGGGCCCCGAAATCCTGCAGTCTGCTTCAAGGCTGGGGGCTGGTCAGTAGGACGCCCACCCGACCTGTTGGACTTAGTCCACAAGCCCCTTGTCTTTCTTTGGGCAGAGGAGGCCAGGACAGTGGATTAGGCGAGCTGTTGCTAGGGGGTGAGGCCGGCGGTTGCTAGGCTCGAGGGATGTTGCTAGGCAACGCTGGGCGGGGCTCACGTTGCTAGGCCGGAGTAGGAGTTGCCAGGTTCTGGTAAGGCTATGAAGCTCCCCGCAGTTTTTGTGGAAGGTGTCCCACGACTCTGCTCTTCCTGCCATTTTCTCCAGGCGTCAGCTTCATCGGCTGGACGCCGGCTCTGCCGGACCTCCGGGTTCACACCCTGTGCCACTCCTTGATCCTCTGGGCTCTGAGCGAGGAACCCTGGGTCTTTTTGCACGTCTTTGCAATGGCTTGTGCAGTGAGGTGGGAGGGGGGTGTCGCTTTTGGGTTTCCATAGCAACTTCTAGGTCATCCCATTGCTTCCAAAGGTTTGAGCTGTTGCTTGTGTAAATTTACATATATCTGCATGTCATTAACATAGAGGCGGGCCCCTAACTAGTTTGGGCAACTATCCCTTTGCTTCTTATCCTGCCTGATGGGCACATGGGCTGCGCATGCGTGAACGTTTTTCTTATTAATGTTCCCAGACTTGGGTTGGGTGGGTAAAATGTAATAGTGATCACTGGTTCCGGCCCTGGTCGCCTTATTGAACTGTTAGCATGAATCCATCCAGGTACCCCTGACCAAAGACAATCAGCCTCCCAGGCAATAGTTGGAATCCCAATTGTGCCCCTTGCCTGGCTGTGCGACCTTGGGCAAGTTTAGCTTCCCGCCTTGTGGCTCAATTTCCTTCTCTGTAAGAGGGTTACTAATGCCTAACTCAGGTTAAATGAGCGTTCAGTGAGATGTCACTTTTGCACACACTTATTGCTGCTCTGGCGCACAGTAGGCATTTGATGGTAGCTCCCTCCCTCTCTCCATAGAGCCCAGCTCCTCTCAGGACCCAACCAGAGCAAATCAACTTCCTTTGCAGGTGAAGACATGACAGCGAACATCAGCATGAACTTCCAGATGGCAGGGCAGACTGGAGTTGAGGTATAGGATGTGGACTGTTGGTTTGCTCATTTGTCCTTCTTGGAGGTTGCAGACCAGGTTGGTGAAGCATGGGCCCACCCCCCTACTCACCCCTGCATCCTGACCTCTTCATGACACCACCACTGCCTCACGTGCACACACTTAACACACTCGTCTGTCTCTGGGGCCAGCTCTTTCCAGAAACCTGGCATTCCTGTCTGCAGCTTGAGGCAGCTGCAGCTGTGGCAGCTGAGGTTGAGAGGCTTAAAGACCAGAGCTAAGAAGGTGGTGACAGAGAAAGTCCCCATCAGGTCTGAGATGTCTGGGCTGGAGCAGGGTCTGGGGGCAGGAGGAGGGCAGAAACTTTGCTTGGAGACCTGCATATCTGAGCCCTTACCAGAGAGGACTGTGGGACCCTGGAGTCATTCCCTTTCCCTTTTTGGGCCGTAGGGTCCCAGCGTGGACAGTTGGGACTCCCCTGCTGTGACTTGGGGCAGGGGAGCGCAGAAGTCAACTCAGTATAGAGAACCTCCCACTGCTGCAGCCGTGTAGCAGTGCCACAGGGAGGAGGGGGCTGTGAAAGCAGACCCCTTGAGGGCGGCCGGGATGGAGCATAGATCCCCTCCTGGAAGATCTTCATCTTATGCGGGCTCTCGTTGCTCCAGGTGGCCTCTTCAAAAGCTGGGAATTCCTTCCTGGTCTGAGTTCGCCTTCCTGCCCTGCCAGAATCTCCTTTGTCTTGCCCTCCTTTCTTCCAGTGTCTCTATTACCTTTAACAGCCTTGACAGCCAGAACCAGAGGGGAGGTAGAGGAAGTGTTGGTCTCTTAGGTCTCAGTTAGGTTCAGATAATTAAAATTAATGAGGTTGGCTCCTATCCTGGGTAGAGGAAGGTTGTTGAAGATGAGAGGGAATATAGGAGCTGGATTCTAATTGGTTGGTTGGCTTCTGGGAGGAGAGGACCATACCTCGTAGTTGTGACTCTTGCTTCTGTGTGCTGGACTACTCACTATGTGCTGGCGAGTGGCGATGGGCCAACTCCTTCCCTAGTAGCCACCTGTGCTCCATAGCTTAGGATTCCAGGGACAGCTGAGAGCATGGCAGTGTCCTGCTGGCCTGCTTGTGTCCCACTCTGGGGGCCAATTATGTCTCCATCCCTAGCGGCGCTGATTAACAGTTAATAAGGCAGTGAACACCTGCAGCTATGAAGGCGAATTAAGAGCAACAGTCGGCATAATACACAACCTGATAAGTGAGCAATTAACAACCAGAGAAAGATTAATAGAAGCAATTATGTTCTACTCTGAGCTCTGTAAATACGACTGTCAGTGGTTGAGGGGTCCCGTGCAGCCCCACCTGGCCCCGCCCCAGGCCACAGCCTCTGCTGGGCAGGGCGCCAGCCCAGTTAGGTGACTTGCAGACCACGGAGCCTCGGACACATGAGCAATGTACGCATGTGCAAACGTGCACACACACGGTCATACATGCACTGACATGCTCGGGTAGTCCACAAAATGCAGTCATACGGATAAATAAACTCCATGCTGCCTTCCACTCTCACCTCCGTGCAAATGGGTGCGCACAGCTATGTGCAGGTCCTGTTGGAAACACACACAAACGTGCACAGAAAAACGCCCAGCACGTGGCAAAGAGACACTTCCCTGTTTTACACAGAGTTAGAGCCACACAGGCTGCCAGACTCACAGTGACAGCCACATAAACAAATTTGGACAAGTAGACACACGGAGCCACCTACTCGTAGGGCCCCCTACGCATATGGCATCTGGCCTTCTCTGATGCCACCTTACAAAGGGCCACCTGCAGTGGGTGAGCGTGGCAGCAGCCTGTCGGATGGGGGACTGGAGCGGGGCTGGGAGGGACATGGCGTGTGCGAACAGGCATTACAGCATGTCTGCAGGCATGCCATTCAAGCATGTGTGTCCTTGCAAGAGCGTGCTTACCAGTGTGTAAGCATGTCCCTGGGTGTAAAGAGGCATGTGCCTGTACACCTGTGTCTCTGAATACATGTTTGTGTCATGGTGTGTGCCTGGGCTTGTGTGCATGTGCTTGTGTCCGGAAGCTCTGTGACTACACACGTGGGCTTCTGGTTCATGTGTGATGCTGTGCCAGTGCCCACGTCTGGGTGACTGTGTGACTGTACCTCAGAGTGGCTTTACATGGGACCCGTCTCTGTGCCGGGGCAGGCGAGGGCAGTGCCTACAAGGTGCTTCCCAGGGAGCCTGAAACGAGGGTCCACCTCCAGGAGACAGGGCTCGAGGACAGTCAGGGATCCTCCAGGACTCCTTGGGCTGCCTTGGTTCCCCTCCCTGGGATTTCCAGCCCTTCTGGTGGGATTCAGTACTATGGGGCCTCTCCCGGGACAGAGAGGAGACACGTTTCTGAAGTAAGGCGCCTGGAGGTTAATTTCTCCCAGTGGAAAGCTGAGGCGGGAATTCACTGAGAATGGGCACCTTCCTCTCAAGACCACAGTGCCAGTCCCACAGGGCCCGAGCCCTCCCCGCTCCTGCCTCCACCTCAGAGCTCCCACGGAAAACCCCCAGACCCACGCACTTGCCCCGCAGTCTGAGACACACACTGTCCTACACAGAGACCCCAGACCAGCAGGAGACAACCATGCAGACACACAAACACCGACAGTCGTGAGTACAAACACATCAGATCCTCCCCACAGCTGTCCCCAGACCCAGCCGCCCCCACACGAAATCTCTCTCTCTTTCTCACACACACACACACACACACACACACACACACCCTGGCACACGTGCTGTGAAACACACACACACACCTGCATTCACACATGTCCATACACCCACGACTCTTGAGAGGAACCTAGTGCCAAACCTGGGGGCCCAGTGGGGTGCCCTGTGACAGGGCCTCTCCCCTTCCCTAACACTAGCCTGGCCGGGTGGCCAGGGTGGCCAGGTCCCATGAGAGCTCTTGGTCACCAGTTAACCTGCCAGCTGACAGGGGGGCACACGGAGGCCTGGCTTGGTCAGAGTGGGGAAAGGGTGTCAATAAAGAGGTAATGAGGCTCACTAACGTCCCCCACCCCAGATCCTGATGCAGCGGCATGCCCCGGGCCTCTCATTATTGGGCGGGAAGGAGCTTCCAGGTGGGGCACACATACAGGGACACTCGGACTCTCGTGGAGACACCCACACACACTTGGACTTCCACAGGACACAGAAGGACCTATTCGGGCAGGTACCCGCTCTCTGACACTCACAGGCACCGGCACCTCCCCCCAGGCATGAGCCCTCCCACCAAAGCCCAGGCCGACTCTGCAGAGAGCCTAGCGGGGTCCTCACCCGCCTCTGCCTCTTACTCTCTAATGAGACCAAACAGAAAATGCTGATGTGGTTCAGGGAAATAGATCAGAGGAGACCCAAAGCCAAAACATCTGCTGGTCACCCTTCTGTTTGACTTGTATTCATTCAGTCTTTGTTAGTCATTCATTCATTCATTCATTCATTCATTCGACCAACAACAAGGCCATTAAACAAATCAGTATATTCAGTTCAACAACCTGGCTGCCCTCCTGGTCAGGGGCTGCAGTAACTGGGGAAGGAGGAAAGGGGAGCCGGGCTCTGAGGGAGGAGCGGGAGTGGAGGGTATGTCCCCATTCCCTACTTTTTCCTCAGTCTCTCAAAGCCAAAGAAAAGGTGCTTCTTCTGCAGCAGGAAGGAAGATGGCCAAACCCCAAAATAATGAGTAATAACAGCACCTCTTTCCCAGTGCTGGGCACTGTTCTCCGTGTTTAACATGAACTCGGCTCATCCTCATCACAACTCTGTGAGGCGGCTACTCCTACCCCTACTTGGGCGCACAGGGAGGTTAAGTAACGTGCCCAAGGTCACAGCTTGTCCGAGCCAACCCAAACGTTTAAAGAGCCTGGGGCAGGAATATAAAAGGAACCCCTAGCCCTCTACCCACACTGCACCCCTTCCATCCTTTCATCCCTGGGCTCCAGGCGTCATTGTATGCAGGCGTATGGATGCCCCAACACTTGAGTTTCTGCTTGGTCCACACTCCTGGCAAACAGCCACCCTTCTGCCACACTTAGAGCTTAAGGATAAAGGACATGGGAAAGAGGCCACCCAGGCCCTGGCAGCTGGCCCTGGCTGTTGCACAGGAAATTCCAGGGTCCTGAGCTGGGAGAAGGTCCAGAAAGAGGCTAGAGCTGCAGGTGGGTGCAACCCTGTGAACTCCACGCAGAAGAGGGCCAAGCGTTGTCGTCCGAAGCGGGTGGCTCAGGTCAGGTTCCTGGGTTGCCTGGGTCTAACACCATCAGAGTTAGTAAGTGGCAGGTCCAGGACATGATCCCAGGCACTCGGCTGGAGTCAGCACTTAACCAGGCTAGGGGGTGCTGAGGGGTCAGGGGCTTGATGGGGGCAGCAGCTGCTGAGCTTTACTCCCCCACCCCCACTCCCAACTCTGCCCTTACCACTTTCAGGCCCCTCCCACCCATGGCAATGCTCTTCTCCAGCTCCATCTGGGTGCCAGGGGCTAAGTCTTGGCACCCCTGCTGCCCGATTCCCCCGACATCCCCGCCCCTGCTGCACCAGGGAAGGGGAGAAGGGGAGGCTCCTTGGATTTAGCAAGGACCACAGCTGTCAACACATCCAGCTCCCTGCCTCTGTTTCCCTTCCCGCAGGGTCCCTGCTGTGGTCTTCAGAGGCTTTTTCCTACAATTACCCAAGCTGGGGATTTTGATCTCTGGTGCCAGCCAGGCCCTTGTTATGCAAATATAGGCAAATGAGATGCAAACAGAGCAGTCCCAGATTAACAGAGAAATCCCGAGCAGCTGGAGGAGTTACCATCAAGTGTGCTTGCTCGAGGAGCTTCCTGGAGCCCGCCCCATCCAGGCTCGGCCCGCCTGGACTGTCTATCAGGGGTGTCCCACCTGCGGCCCGCGGGCCCCGTGTGGCTCAGCATGGCTACGAGTGTGGCCCAACACAAAACGTAAATTTACTTAAAACATTATGAGATATTTTTATGATTACATGTTGCAGTGTACTTAATGTGTGGCCCAAGACAGCTCTTCTTCTTCCAGTGTGGCCTGTAGACATCAAAAGTTGGACACCCCGGGCAGCCCTTCTCTGTCCTTACCGCCACCCTTCTGCCACCCCTTCCCAGGAACTATCTGCTCAGACATAGGAAGGGTCTGGATCGGGGTGGGCACCAAGGCTCAGGCCTTGCACCAAACTTCTGGCTTGAGGTCTGTGCCCTCCCCCCCACTTTTAAGAGATCAAGGCAAGGGTGGAGATTACAGTGGGGGTGATGAGTGGGGCTGGGAAAGAGAGAGAGCTCTGTTGTACCCCTGTAGAAAGGGGATTCACACACACACACACACACACACACACACACTCACAGACACAAGAATTGTGAGGGTGAGAGTCTCCCCTAAGATGCACACACATATATGCGCATTCAGACACAAGCCTCACACATAACACCACACAGATCGGGCATAGGCTCCCCTTCCCCTAGTAGGTCATCAATTAAGCCACAGATAACAGGCTGCAGTGGGAGGGCCAGCTGGGTCCTCATTCCGGGGGCCCCAGCGGGTAGAGGGTACTGCTGGTGGAAGGACCCTGGGTCTGTGTGGAGACAGAGGGAGTAGAAGATCCTGCCCAGGACATGACTCAGGAAGAAGCCTGGACGTAGGCAGTGCCCACCGGAATCCCCCGGGGGCGGGGCTTGAGGCTGTTGACTGTGTCCTCAAGTACTGCCCTGGGGGAGTCTGGCACACTGGCCCGCCCAACCAGCCCAGGCCCAACTTCTAAAAATAAAAGAAGAGAATCTAAGCCCCTGGTTGGTTCTGCAGAAGCCTGTTGCCTTGGCAACGCCTTCTCAGAGGCCTCCCTCCTGGCTGAGGGCTGCCCCGTTTGGCTGCTGGTCCCCGTGCCAGTCCCCTACGCTGGCCCCTCTGCCAGCCCTCAGTCCTGTCCTCCTGGGGAAGCAGAAGTGGATGTGGGGCTAGGGGCTGAACAACCAGGAGGACCTTGGGGGATCCAGCTGAGCACAGTGACCGGAGTGTGAGACCGGGGTGGGCTCACTGTGCTAGGGGCTGTCCGGCTGCATGTGGAGGCCTGTGTCTGGCAGCCTACATCAGGCTGTGTCTCTGTGCACATCTTTGCCTGTGACACACGCTCAGAATCCCCATAGGTGACTGTGCTCACTCTCCGTGGGTCCAGGTCCATGTGTGAGTGTGCATCTGTATCCTGAGGAAAGACCTAGCTCTGGCCTTTCTCTGCCCGCCCCTGCCCGTGCTCCCTCTCCCCGCCCCCAGCGAGCTTTTCCCCTAACCCTGCCCACTCCCACTTTCCGGAGCTCTAGGCTGGGAGTGTGGAGGACAGCGGTGCCCAGGGGCAGCCAGAGGTCAGGGGTGGTGACTGGGCCAAGGTCAGCTTCTTCCGGGGTCTGCAGCCAAATGTCAGGTAAGCCCACGTCTGCATTTGGGGGGCGGGTGTGGGGGGAACTGGCACTCCGGAAACTGCAATCCGAATCTCTCAGTTTGTGCATGTGCATGCATACGCTCTAGTCGCTGTCAGAGCTGGAGCCTCCCCTCCCCCGCCTGGCCTCCCCTCTACAATTAATCACCAAGTCCTGTCAAATCTCCTCCTAATCACTGCTCCAGCTGGCCCCTCCTCTCTCCGCCACCACTGTCCAGTCCAGGCCAAGCCCCTGTCTCGCCCGCCCAGAAGATGCAGCCGTCTCCTTACGTTTTCCCCTGGTTCCTGGGTTCATCTTCTTGCCTCCTGTCATCTCCTGAGCCCCTATCCCCTCTCCGTTCTGTGGCCAGAATGATCTTTCTGAAACGTAACTTGGATCTTGTTTCATCTCCTGCGTAGGATCGTTAAGGCTCCCCTTCGTTCTCAGGACAAAGCACAAGCTCCTCAGCCTGGTCTTCCAGGCTGCCCTGCTCTGCTCGCCACCCGGATTTCCCTGTCGCCCTTTGGCCCAGCCACACAAGCTGCTGAGAGTTTCCAGAAGAGGTCAGAGTCTCTCTCGCCCCTGTGCCTTTCCCACATACTGTTTCCTAGGCTAGATCCAGTCTTCCTTTGGGTAAAGCTTATTCTTTCTGAGTCTCAGCGCAGGCATCACCTCCACCAGGAAGCCTTTCTTGACTGCCTCCAGGCTGGATTAGGAGCCTCTGTGTTCTCAAGATGTGTTGGAATATGGGCCCCTCCCCCTGCTAACATACACACAAACACACACACACACACTCCATGTATTTCTAATGAACTTTTCCCCAAAAAATTTGCAGAAAATTTAGAAGAAACAAAAAAGTATTAATTAAAACAAAAAGAATCACCCACAATACCCTCAGATTAACTCTAAGTTTATTTCCTTCTAGACTTTCTTTAAATGAATTGCTTGAATATTTTTTCATATAATTAAGAACATCATACATGTATAGCTTTGTCTCACTCATCATTATACAATGAGCATTTTCCCAGGTTATTAAAAATTCTTCAGGGGCATGACTTCTAATGGCTGCATAATATTCTTATGTATGGATATGTCATAATTTATTTAACCAACCCTGTATCGCTGGACATTTATGTTGGTTGTGATTTTCCACACTTGTAAATAATGGCAATAAACATCCTTCTGTATGGTTCTTTTTCAACATCTTCGGTTATTTCTTGGACTGAACTCCTAAAAGTAGATTAACAGGACCAAGAGGTCAGTGGCCCAGTGGCCTTCCAGCAAAATTGTTTTAGTTTACCCGTCCATCAGTGGATCCGAGAGCGCCCCAGATTTCAGTTCTCGCGACCACGGGTGCTTTCTTTAAAAAAAAAAAAAAAAGAAAGAAACTGTATCAATTTCAGTAGGCAAAACCACATCATGTTGTTGTTTAATTTGCATGTCTTTGATTGCCGGTGAGGGTAAACCTTCTGTGTCTCTTCTGTTTCGTGCGTGGGTCATGCTGGGCTATAATTATATTCTTACATCCTGCCCCTCTCACCAACCTCAGCTCTGCAGGGCAGAGCCTGTGTGGGTTCAGTTCTCTGTGTCAAGAGCAGAGACAGAGGCTGTGTTCCCAGAGGATGGCATGGATGGAACTGAAGACTGTTTTCAGACCCAACTTTGATGCTGGGCAGACCTGGGGTCAAGCCGAGCTCTGAGACTTGAACTCATGAAAATTACTTTGCCTCTTTGGGTCTCAGTTTCCTTGTATGTTAAATGGGTTCAGGTGAGAACACCACGAAGAGTGTGAAGAGGTGTGTAAAGGGCTGTGAGCAGTGGCTATTGTTTGTGGTCCGCTCACAGTCAAGGAGCTGGTTTTGCTGATGCCGGAATGAATGTGCGGGAATGATCCACTCCCCTCCCAGAGATGACATGGTGCCCAGCTGCCTCCTGGTCCAGAGGTGGGCAGGGAGCTCAGAGTAAAGGGTATGGGCAAGGGCTGTAGCAGCGGACAGGCCTGAGTTCAAGTTCAGCTGAGACAAGGGCGTTTGTGTCCTTGTGCAAGTCTGAGAGGGGAACTGCCGGCTTTGTTTACACCTGCGAGGGCTTGTGTGCTGTGGGCTGTCACCCACGCCCTTGCCCGCGATGGTTTAATCACCATCGGTGCTGCCCATTGAACAGAGAGGGAGGGTACCTTTGCCTTCGTGGCACAGCATCTCCTCCTGAGACTGGCCCTCTGCCACAGGAGATGTCTTGGAGACAAACCCTGGCTGGGGGTGCCCTCTCCCATTCTGGCTCAGGACATGCTCCAAGACAGACACGCGTAATTTCTCTGCACATTACCGGCCTAATGATATTGTCATTTGGAGTCTGGAAATGAGGAGAAATCGGCTCTTTCTTGGTAATTAATGTGAGTGATGGGCCTTAAGATGGAGTGGCAGCTGCCTAAGTGAGAACCAAGCTCCCAGGAAAGTCAGCCAGGTCACCCCCTTGCCTTTGGGAAGGTGTGTTCCATCTCTGGCCTCTGCTAGGACTCCCCTAGATAGGCCAAGTCCACCACCCTTCTCTGCCTGTCATTCCTTTGGGGATTACTTTAGGGGCTGAGCCCTGATGGTCAGGAGGTTCCTCCTTGAGTCTGCCCATAGTCTTTCATGTTGCAGTTCAATTTGCTATGCCATTGGCCTCATGAGAACTGCCTTTACTTTTGGGGGTATCCTTAGCTTAGGAGGGGCTTTCTTTAATCTCCTTTGTTGACAGGAGAGGTGAAACACCTGGGTAAGAGTGGGTTGAAGTGAGATAGTTCAAGCTTCCTGAGGGTGGGAGCAGAGGAAGAGGCCCGCCAGGAGGCACTTGCTAACAAGGAATGGGTGTTGGAAGAGCAATCTAGGCGGAGGAAACAGTGTGGTCAGAGGCGGAGGGGAGACAGAGCCTCGCGCGACGAGGCACTGGGGTCTACTTCCCTGAGCACGGGATGGGCGTGGAGGTGGGAAGACAGGGAAAGCTGGGAGGTCTTCAGGGGTCAGAGGGTAAAAGACAGTGCATGCTGAGGTAGGGAATTTAACTTTCTCCTGAGAGTAATGGGGAGCCAAGGAGGGTTTATGCAAAGGAGGACTGTAGTTGAGTTTTTTTTTTTTTTTTTAGCGTGACCACTTAGAGGAAATGTGGACAGGGTTGGGGGTAGGACTGGCAGCTACCGCTATGGTCTCCATGGTCTTGAACAGGGCAGTGGGTTCCAGAGATGTTAGGAGGGGAGAGCAGGTGGGACCCCAGGGCAGCTGTAGGTGGGATGGGGGTTGCTGGTGATCCAAGGTCAGGCGCCCAAGATGAGTTTCAGTGAGTGTCTTCCACTCACCCTGAACGCCCAGTGCTCCTGAGGCCTCCGGGGGAAAGTTTAAATTCCCTAGATAGAGCGGCATTCCCAGTCTGGCCCCACCTACCTGCCTCTGCCGCCTCAGCACACCCCACCATTCTGTGCTCTGGCCCAATGGGCTTCTCCATTGGTTGTGAGCTCACAGGACTCATTCCAGCATCGGAGCTTGGTTCTCTTCGTTACTGCCCCCTATGTCTTCCCTTTCCCTGCCTCCCAGGGTTCTCTTACCTCCACAGTGAAGCCACCTCCCCTCCCTTCCTCTCTACTCTGCACTTAGCAAAGCCCTGGGCACGCCATGTCGTCAGCATAAACAGTGGCTTAAAGACCCTTAAAGGAGGACTGCAGACTTTGGCCCAGGCCAGGGTGGCAGCAGGGCCCCATGCTCCAGGGGCTCAGACGGGGCCAGGTCTGGTGAGCAGCCTTCTCTGCAGCTCTCACCTCGGCCAAAGGAGCTGTCCTTAGCGCTCCAAATCAGGCACCAATCTGCCCATGTAATTGTTTGCTAATTGGCACGAAATCCTAATGTAATTAGTTGGGCCCCTTATCAGGGAGCCCGGGGAGTCAGAGGTGGTAGGGGGCGGCTGGAGCAGGGAAGGTCTTAGGAGGCCAGGGAGGAACCGAGTCTGAGAGAGGAGGCTCTGAGCTGTCGTCGGGGCTGAAACAAGGCATGACAGAAATGGCAGACACTCACAGATGAAGGGGCCTTTGGAGAGGCCAGCCCTTGCCTTCTATCTTAGAGAGGGGGAAACGGAGGACAGGGACAGGAAGGGAGCTCCTGGGAGCTGGCGGCAGAGCTGGGCCTGACGCCCAGGCCCCGTGTCTACAGGGACCACAGCTGTGGTCTCGCTGTGGGTCAGGATGCTATGGCCCGTGGCTGTTTGCCCTCTGTTTCCAAGTAAAGGAGCTCCTTCAGGGGTAGGCAGGAAAAGTGGGGGTGGCTGCGGGGACCAGCCTGCCTTTGAGTAGGAAGTACAGTGGGTAGAGGGCCTGGGAAGGATGACGAGTGGTTCAGGTCGGAGGCGCCACTCCCTGGGGAATGACTGGGGCGCTGAGAGGAAGGATGGAAAGGCTACGAAGCCCAGCTCTTCTCCCTCGTTGTACCCCCAGCCCCACCCCAGGCTTCGTGCCTTCTCCGTCCGTCTGGCAAAGATGCTAGAGCCAGCTCGCGCCCGCTTGTGAGAGCTGATTGTTAAATGTTTAGGAATTCTGCCAGGCAGTTGACTTCACCTTGGTAGTGTGGATTGGCCATCAGGGGAGGATTTACACCCTGGAGATTGGCAGATGCCACAAATCAAGGCTACTGCTCCCCACTCCCTACTAGAGCCGGTTGTTGAACAGCTCTGTGCGCACACTGAAACCACCTGACCGCGATGAGAGCGCCCCAGAGATTCTGCTCACGTTAGGGCTGGAATGTCCTGCTGAGACATCCAGATCCCAGCACAAGGGGGAAACTGAGGCTCAGAGGCCACCTAGGAAGTTTGCGGCCCTCCAGACCCTCAGTCCAGGCTCCCCCACTCACCAGGACTGATAATAGTAGAGGGGAAGACAGAGTTACTTGAGGATTCGCCTCAAGCCAGAGGAAGGGAGCACTAAAGGTGGACAGGTCGGCTCTGATGACCAGGAAGGCGGGCAGAAGGAGCCCCGGGGACCATAGGGATTCATGTGGGAACCTGGGCTGTCTCCCTGACTCTCTCGCAGGCGGCAGAGTAGTTTGGCAAGTGAGGAGAGGCTGTGGCCCAGGCAGGATCTGGAGGAGGGGCAGCTAGACCCAGGGCCATTCCGGGGGTGCCATTACAGTCATGTGGTCCCCACCCCCTACTCTCCATCCTCCGGCTTCCGTTCCCAGGGTTCCATTCTCTCCAATCCCTATCTTCACCCAGATCAATCCTGTTTTCTGGTCACCATCCCTGGATGTCCTGAAGGCACCTCAATGCAGCACGTCCAAAATAGAAATCATTGACTTCCCACAAGTCTTTCCCCATCTAAGCAAATGGTACGATTCCCCTCAGGGCCTTTGCACTGGCAATTTCCCCTGTTTGGACAGCTCTTCCTCTGAATAGCCCTCACCCCCTTCAGGTCCCTGCTCAAATGTCACCTTCTCAGCGCCATCTCCCCTGATCATTTTACCTAAAATAGTCCCTGCCCCCCCCGCCTCTCTCCTGCCCCCTTACCTGATGCTATTTTCCCTCTTTGTACTTATTAATGCGAACATTTCATATATTTATGTATTTGTGTGTACCTCCCATTCCCAAGAAGAAGGTGAACTCCACATAAGCACAGCAGTTATATGGCCAAATTCTAGAAGTTCCTCGGGGTCCCAGATTGTATCTGTTTTACTCAGTGAGTGCCAGGCACTAAGCTCTTAGTAAATATTTGTTGAGTGAATGAATGAAGGAGCCTCTAACCAGCCGCCTTCTCTAGTCCTGACTCCTCACACCCACCCCGCAGTTGCCCCAGTTGTCTTTCCTTAAACAAACTTGACCATGATTCTTTCCCGTCCAGAACCCTTACAGCTCTCTGTTGCTTTCAGAATAAAATCCACCTCTGGTTCAGCTTACAAAACACTCCATGATGTGGTTCCAGCCTGACCTCTGGCTTCACACCTCCTCCCCCAAACGTCAACCCCGCCCCCACCAAACACAGGGGCTTGCACGGAGCCTGGATACACTCTTCCCACTTCTGCGTGGTGCTCCCACAGCCCTCAGGTGGTCCTCTGCCTCCTCTGACTCATTGGTTTCTTTCCCTCGTGCAGTCAGTCAGTGTTTTTGGAGCAGCCCCTGGATGCCGGGCACTTGGCCAAGCCTTACTGGGAAGAGTCGGCCCCCATCCCTTCTCAAAATGCTCCCAATCTGGTGGGGGAAAGAGGTCCTTAAACCACTACTCCATCCCTGGTTCCTCTTTTATTGTCCTTTGGGCGTCCTGGCGTCACCTCCCTGTGCCCAGCCAGGCCCCCGGGGCCCCCAGGAGGAGGCAGCGCCTGGCTCTTGCCTGCCTCTGGCTGTGCGATGACACGTTATGGGAATGATTGGGAATAACTGGGTTTGGGGGCTCGATCCTCCCACCTACTACCCTAGAGCTTCTGGGGCAGAGAAAGCAGGGCGAGCCTCTTCTAGGTCCCCAGGACCCAGCCCGGGACCTGGCAGAATAGAAGGGACATCGAGTGACTCAGGCTGCCCCTGTTCACTGAGGCTTCTGAGTCTCAGCCCACTTTACACCAAACGGTCCACAATTCAGGGAAGGGTGAGGTTGTTTGAGTGTGAAATGTGCACATGAACTTGCCTGTATTTCTGGATTAGTGTGTGTTCATGCATGTGTGTTCCTGGGTAGACAGGCACCCATGGGCCTGTCCCCAGAGCCAGCCCCGAGTCAGGAGTCTGTCCCAGACTCCTGTGTGTGTTACAGGAGTGTGGGAACGTGCCCAGGTGTGTCTAAGTTAGAGCTCATGTGTCAGTGCCTGTTAGGAGATGGCACTGCGGGGAGACTCGGCGGCCCTTCCTGTGCTCTGACTTGAGCCTCCCTCACAGCCACTGGACCAGGACGGTCTCATAGCCACGCAGACCCACCACCCATGCCACATGAGCTGCCCCTACACCCTCCGGACAGCGCAATGTGAACCGGTGCGGCTCCACCCCACTGGCTGACAGCCCATCCTCTCAGGCCATTGCCCGAGAGCCCATTGAGTATCTGTGGGTGGCAAGCCCGGCTGCTGGGGTAGGAGCGGGGTGTGCCCAGGGTTGGCTAAGACTCAGGGTCCCTGTGACGAGAGGCAATTCAATCAGTTCCGTACAGGAGCCCAGAGAGGGTAGCGGCAGCTGTGTTGACATACAGTGGAGGATGGGGGTGGTGGTGGGCAGCTGGGGTGCCAGAGTGCTTAGCCTGCCCACACCTCACACCCCTGTGCTCTGTGCCCCCACCTCTTGCTCACTCACACCCATCTCACAGTTGCACACTTACACAGACACACCAACACCTGCACGCAGAGACACAATGACACAGACACTCGAGCCCACAAGCTACTGACCCCCTCGAAGACCTATGCAGGGACTGTGAACCGGACCCACAGGGGCGGCTCATTCCTGCAAACACACGGTCATACAGATGCATGGGTGCAAACACCCGCCCACACGTATGCACAGATACAGGACACACCCTCACATCCCTGCACATGTCCACTCAGTGACATGGACAGCAGGCACCCAAACACACTGACACTCACAGACACAGGCAGGGCCTGGATACAACTCACAGATACAGACAAGCTCGTACAGACTCGGCCTAAAAATACACACTTGCAGATGCAAATGAGCATGCACAGACACGCCCACATGCTCGTGGACCGTCACAGTGACAGACCCCGAATGACTGTTCACTGACACTCACACGCACAGCCCAAACCAGAGCCTCGCAGAGGCACAGTCACAAGATACGGTCACCCAGACACACGCCACACCCACAGGCACGCAGGAACAGATACCAAGAGCCGCAGGCACACTGTCACACGGCACAGACAGCACACTTGGGCCCCAGCTACCTTTGAAATTCAAATCCACAATCCCTCCCACTGCTCTGCCTCCCCTTGCAGCCTGTGGGCCCCAGCCCCTCTGCCCAGCCACTACTGGCTCAGGGGACTCATTATGGCCACCACCCCTAGTGGAAATTAAAATGCATTTCAGGGGAGACCTGGGCAGGACCCAGGGCACATGGCAGCCTGGTGGTGGGGCCCTGTGTGAGATGGGGGCCATGAGGGGTACTGTAGGAGGAGGAGCCCCTGTGCCTCTTGCTACATGACCTTGACCTGGTGGCCAGCAGTTTCTTGCCCCTCCAGGTCAAGGCAGACACAGAGCTGACCGAGCTGGTTGGGAGTGGAGATCACGTTCAAGGTCTCAGCCTGGGGAAGGGGTGGCAAGTGACCTGGAAAACAGTTCAAAAAGTCCCCAGAGACAAGAATCACAATGTCACATGGACAGATCTGCAGACAAACCCAGCACACTAATCCATACCCCTTGTCTAAGTACATATATATATATATGACACTATGACACCCAGGCTCACAACTACCCACAGACACACCCCAAATAGTATCACACACACACACACATCCTGAAGCTGAAGGCCTGCCAGCATCCCTAAGCACACACAGGGACACACACCACAGGCTGGCACAGATACACACCAAACACTGACACACAGAGACATGGTCACGCACAGACCTACAAATGCCATACACCCTGACTCACACCCCCCCCCAAGGCACAGACACACACAGGCCTGAAAACACTCCCTGCACACACACGGATACACATGTCACACACAGGCGCAAGCACACGCTCAGCACAAAGAAACACCACATACTCTGGTTGCACACAAATTCCCACAACAGGCAAATACGGCCCCATATGCGTCCAGACACTGAGCGGATGCACACACCCAGCATCACACGCACTTCTGCACTCTGTACCATACACAGACACACCCAGAAAAATACATGCATGAAAAACACAATGCCCTGCGTAAGAAGACACATTCACGCACACGCAGAGCAGAGATCCCCAGAGCCAGGACCAGGCTTCTGACGTACAAGGCCTAGGCAGACACATGCAAAACCTGTGCACAGGCACACCATACACACCACACAGACTCTTCCCCCACATGCTGACGCACACAACCACCCACACCCGTACCCGAGCTCAGCCCTACTCACTCCCACGCTGACACACGGAACGCCAGCTGGGTGATGCACCCCAGGGCTTCTCCCTTCCAACCACCACACTCAAGAGCCTTCTCCCCTCAACCCCTGTCCCACCCACAGGCCTCACCCCCAAGCCTGGGACCCCCACAGGTCAGGTTGTGCCAGGGTTGGCGGGTTGTGCCAGAGGCCCCGCCCCCTCACCCAGCATGATAGCTTTACTACCAGCACGAAGCAGAGTGCATTCAGGTAAGAGGGATGACCTCCCGGGGTGTGTCAGCATGCAGTGGTGTCAGTGAGTGGCTGTGCCTGCCAGGGACATGCGTGGGTGTCAGTGATCCTAGTGTGACTCCTCCCCAGCACCCTCAGCAATTCTGGTTGCTGCCCCCAAATCTGGGTGTCCAGCCCCAGCCTCTCCTCTCAGGAGCCAGGGCCTGGGAGTCAGACCCCCTCAAACCTCTCAGCCCGAGGGAGTGGGTCTGTGGAAGATCAGCTCTAGTTCTGAGGTAATTTTTTTCCCCATGGTTGGTGCTTGGTCCGTGCTCGGGGGTGGCAAGGAGGACAAGGAAGAGCCAGGACTAAGGCGGGGCCTCAGTGAAGGAGGGGAGACACGGCTTCTGGCTCTGTCCCTCTCTCAGCCACAGTTTTCTCATCTGTGAGATGGGAGGAGGGTGACCAGATCACTTTAAGTGGTTGTTCCGAGGGCTAACTGTGACAATAAGTTAAAAGTAGCTGGCACAGTGTCAGGCCCACAGGGAGGCTCAAGAGGATGAGCCGGTCCCTCTAGACCTCAGGGTCACCCCTACCCCTGCCTTCTGTGTTCCTCATGTCCCACTGGGCACAAGCCCAGTCCAGCAGAATCCAGGTGGCACGGGACCCAGGGGAGAGAACCTGGGGCATCCCGAATGGTGGGAATACACAGGCCCACCACTGCCAGTGAGTCCCAGGCCTGCCAAATGTCCCGGGCCTTTCTGAGGGACTCCTATTCCCCCTCTACCAGGCAGGAAGCTGGGAGCAGCTCTTCTCAGGCACCCCCTACATGTCCGCCGGCCTGGGATACGGATGCAGGGTATGGTGCTTTCATTTCTGGGTGTCGGGAGCAGTGGTGGCCAGGGCTCCTTGCCCTTAAAGCCTGCAGCAGGGGAGTGTGGGGTTGAATCTCAAGGAGAATTTACCAAGGGGGATGCCTGGGCTGACTCCTGTCAACACAGAGGCGTTGCGTGTGACCTCAGCCTGAAGCAGGAGGTGACAGGACTGACAGAGAAGCCAGACAGGGTTGGCAGTGAGGTGGAGGCCCAGCCCCCTCCCCCAAGCATGATTGCACTAGGGCTGGGTGAGGGAGCCGGGCCTCTGTTTCACTGGACCGGAAACATGGAGGGCGGCTGAGTCCTGGGGCTGTATGTGCGTGTGGTTATTAGTAAACCTGCGCGCGCCGGTCAGGTGTGCACATCTGTGGGCCAGCCACTGTATAAGTGTACGTTATGGGTTTGTGTGTACTCACACCCATGCAAGTGCACGTGTGTGTTTGCACAGGCCAGGAAGGCGGAGAGGAAGACGGCTGCCAGATAGGAGAGGAGGCGCTGCGGAGAAGTGGGTCCAGATCCAGTTTCTCTGCAGGGATCACACGCACACTCTGTCCAGGTTACACCGTGGCTCCCGCCGCTGCCTTCGCTGCAATGATCTCAGCGGAGAGCTCCTGCCGCTGTGCCTCTCTGGGGGAGGGTGCCCGGCGGGTGGGGGCCCCCGGGAAGGCCTTAAGGTCGGGGGCCCATTGTGAGTCATCTGCATGACTCTAGCATCTGGAGCAGCCTTCAGCCCTGAGTAAGTCTGAAGGGGGCCCACATGCATGCAGGTGACACCTCCCTGGGCCTGGCCCGATGAGGGGAACTGAATTGTTATCATCCTGTGTGACTCAGTCAGCTCTGCTAGGTCAGGGTCATTATTTCTATTTTGTGGAAGAGAAAACCAAGGCTTTGAGTGCATGTGTGAGTGACTGAAAGCACCTTTTTAGTGCCAGGCTCCTGTGCCTACCCTCCAGGATGAGACATGTGTATGAAGATCGCCCAGGACCTTAAAGGTCTTTTCCTCCCTCTGCCCTAACAACCAGGAGCCAGAGAAGGCAGGTGCTGGCCTCCCTTCTCTCCCTAAGCTACATCACCAAGAAACTGACAAACACCCAGCCTGGGTTGCCCCAGGCTGCTAACCCATTTGGCTTCTGCAGCAGGAAGGATGGAAGCTAGACACGGAGAACTTCCTCAGGCAGAGAGGGACAGTCCGCCCTTTCCAGGACACCCCTCTAGAATCCCTGACATCCAGACCAGTGGAGGTTTGTCGTATGAGCTCCGGGGCGGACCATGGTAGAAGACTATTGCATGGATTTGGGTGACTTTGGGGACATGTTATAAGCTCCTGAGAGGTGCCTGGGGTGGAGGCGGAGGACCGAAAGGAGACCTTTGTACCCAGAACTTTTGGTGGCTATGGGTGTCTGGCCGAGTGGCAGGGGAGGGTGGGGCCTGAGGATGGCTGCTCCTAGGTCCCACCAGCTAGAAGGAAACTTGCTCAGGCTCTGGGCCAAGCAAATCACTGGGAAGGGGGGAAGAACATTTCCTCATCCGTTTAAAGGGCAACGAAGCATGGCATTGGCCAGTGCAGCAGGAAGCAGGGCCGAGGCCGGCGGGCGAGGCCGGCGTCGCTCCCTTCCTGACCCCCTCTCCGCCCCATCAAGTCTCTGCTGCCCCCAGACTGGGCGACTGGTGGCTGGTACTACTAACCAAAATACAAATTAATTAGTAATAAAAAATAATTTTAAAGGATCTCTTTCCGAGCAATAACTCCGACTAATCCACATCTTTTCTCTTCCTGGAGCCATCGTTTATACCCAGGTGAGATAGTTTGTGCCATTGCACAGGTAAGGAAACAGGTGCTAAAGGGACTTTCTTAAGGTCGCCTGGCATGGCAGTGTGAGAGCAGGGGAGGAGGCCAACTTCTACTTGCCCTTGTGGGATCGGACCCCTCCATCCCATCAGAGGTTGCTGGAGGGGCCCCAGTGGGGCGAGAGGGCTGGAGTGCTTTGCTCAGTCTGTGGAGGAACGGGCGGGGGTGCCCTCCACACTGCCCAAGCCCTTTGTGCTCAGCCTCTGACTGGTGCCCCTTCCCCTGTCCAGTCCCTGCTCCTGGCTCCCTGGAAGCCCCTCCTGGGACTACGACTTGCTCTTCTTAGCCCCTCCTGGGCTGTGGGAGAAGTAATTTCTCTTCCACCAGCTGGATTTGACCATGGAAATGATTTGTAATTACTGCGAGTCCTCCCGGGCGGCATTATCACCAGGGTGAGTCTGGAAGAGCAGGAGCTTCCGGGAAAGGAGGTGGGGAAGCCCCCATGCAGAGGGGCACCTTTGGGAGAGGCTTCCAGAGGTCTGCCCTAATGGAGCCTGCTTCCGCACAACCCCTAGGAGGTCCTGCTTTGTCCACCCAGTTCCCACAGCCATCCTGTCTTGCCCATCTCCTCACTCGGCCACCATGAGCCCCCTGGTATGGGGTACGGTGCCTGTCAGTCCCTCACTCTCTCTGACCACTTGTCTTTCCTAAGGCATGCATTTTTGTGGCTGAAAGAATAGGGTCAGAGTCACAGAGCTAACGAGGGACTGAGAAACAGATAGAATGCTGCTCTCTCTCTCTGGAGCCAGCCCCTGCCGTTGCCCTGCACCCAGCTGGATTCTGCAGGGGAGGGGAAGGCCTTAGGGATGCAGCTGCATCACATCTGTAAGAGACCTGCTGGGAGTTTCTCTGGGCTCTCGGTCTCTAGTATGCTAATGTCATGAATATTCATAAAGAGGGAGGCAGCTCTCTGTGGGAGTGGAAGGGGCTGGAGCTCTGTAGGACAAGGTCCTGGAGGCTTCAGAGGGCCTGCCCTTACATCTTCCTGGGTACCCCATGTCCTGTTCACTCTCCCCACCTCTGTCCACCTCCTTAAGGCCTCAACCCCAGTGACCCTAGTGCCCCTCACAATGCCCAAGAAGGGAGGCCTGGGATCTCCCACTGCCCTTGGGTGGCTCTCAATACACCATGCAGATGGCAGGCTGTCTGGTTTGGCTTTTGCAGTATGGGCTGAGCCTCCAAACCCAGAGATCAGAGGGTATGTTTGAAGGTGCCCAGAAGAACCCAGGAACCCTGCCTGCCAGTGCTAGACCCAAGGCACAGGCCCCCTTGGGCTCCTGCTGGGAAAGGAAAGGTGCCAACCCTCCTCCCTGCCTGGTACAGCCTCATAAATTCCCTTAAGATGACGGGCGAGATTCCTTCATCGCCCCTTATTACCTCCTTCCATTAAAGTCGATAATCTCTCACAATCACTCACAACAAATGTCACCGAGACTACTGGAGGGGGAAGGGACAGAGGGAGGGGACAGAGGCTTTTCTTTCTGCCTCCCAGCCCTGCCCTAGGAAGAGGTGAAGTTGTCTTCTCTTGTCCCTGTATCCAGGGTGACACACCTCCAAGGGCTTCAGTGGAGACCTGGGGTCAGGGTTGGGTAGGTTGGGGACTTCCCCCCTCCCCCCGCGTCTGGCCCTTTCCTGGCCAGAGAACCTTCAAAAAGCAGGGTCCCTGAAACCATCTCACCCTCACTGCAACGCTGCCCCACTGCTGGCCCGTCCTCTGACCAGGGCCATCTGATTAACCTATTTGTCTTTGGCCAAAGTGGTGTGTCCCTGGTCTGCCCATCTTCCTGGTGGCAACATGCCCAGGCCACAAACCACCCAACCAGGGCCCGGAGCCATGGGCGTCTCCCTGGGAACCGCCTTCACCATGTGGTCTCTGGCCCAACCCCAGTGTCCCTGGGCACCGTGCCAGGATGGGGAGGGGGCGGGTCTGCTGCTTCTACACAAGCAGATGCAATACGGGGGCGCCCCTGGCACAGGGAAAGGCACTTGTGGGATTAGACAGGCACTCAGAAACACACGTAACACACTGCACACGTGTAGCATCCCCGTGTCTAGGGATATGCAACATTGCAGACTTTACACTAGAGTCTGCACCAAACATACTACACTGCAGTGTTCATACGTGGCTCCTACATACAAGTGATTCACAGCACTCAATACATATATGGCACTTGTAAGCTTGCACACAAATAGCACCCCTATCTACAGGAACGAGCAACATGCATTTGGGACCTGAGCACGTGTGAACACACCGTGCATGTGTGTAGCAGTTGCATGCACAGAACCGGCCAACATTGCAGTGCACACATGAGGCACTTGTATGCATAAGCATAAGCAAAGTTCACCACACAAAAGTAGCACCTGCATGCACAGGGATATGCAATTTGCAATGTACATGAGGGAGGGGGGTGGGCAAATGCTTCAGTCCCCAGGGCCCCTGAGACCCTGGCTGAATGAGATGCCTCGCGCCTAGGGTATCGTTGGAGGAGCGTCGCGGATCACCTCATTCTGCGGTCCCCGAGGCCGCGGGCTGGGAGGGGGCTTACCCGGGGCTTCTCCCGCGCCGGCGCCTGGGGCCCAGGGCGGGGAGGGGAGGGCGCGCTTGGCTCGGCTGGCGCTGCTCCCCCTTTAACAGGAGGCTGCGCGCGTCGCCCCCGCCCCCCGCCCCTTCTCCGGCAGCTCCTCTCGCCGAGCCCGGCGCGCGCCCCCTCTCGGGCTCGGCCCGCGCAGGCGCCGCGTCCAGCCTCGGCCGTCACTCGGCTCCGCGCGCGCTGCGGTCAGCGGCCCGAGCGGCCCTTGAAATCCGGTTCGCCGGCGGAGGAGGCGGTGGCAGCAACAGCGGCGGCGACGCTTAGAGACCGAGGAGGATGCGGCGCGGGCTCCTGGAGTCCCGGACTGAGGCCGCCGCCCACGAATAGGAGGCGGTGCGAGACGCGGACGGTGATCCGGGCGGGGGAGCGGGGTGGGGGGCGGCGGCAGGAGCCCTCGCCTGGCCCGGCGCCCGCCCGCCCGCCCCGCGCTGCTCCGCGGCGCCTTTTCTGCACCCGCCGCTCTGTGGATCGGGAGCCTCGGCCCTCCGCGTGGCTGCGACGAGCTACCCCGCGCTCGGCCAGGCCCCCTCCTTAGGGATGGCAAACTTGCGCCCTTTGGTCACCTCCGCCAGCGCCGGCCCCTGCTCCTGCTGCTGACGGCGCCCAGGTGAGTGCTCGGCCCCAGACCCTGATCCGGCCCCGAACCGAGCCCTCCCCGCGCGGTCCGGAGTTTCCGCACCAGCCCGCACTCGAGTGCTCCCCTATCTATCTCTGCTGAATTCTCTCCTGCCCGAACTGACTTCGTTCGGCGCCTACCCACTCTCATCTCTTTGGGAACTTGCGAGCCTGGGGCCGAGGTCCTCTTTATCTCTGGTGAGTCTCTTTTCTGCCTCCTCCCCTTACCCATCTTTGCTAAAGCGCCCCCACCAGTCCTGCCCACTCCTGAGCCAATCCTCACCCCCATCGCAGTCTCCAGTCTCTCCCTATTTTAGCTGGGATCCGGGCAGCGCGCCCCCCACCTTCATTAGAACCCCTCTGTCCAACCTACAGCTCGATCGTGTCGCTCCCTTTAATCCCTCCTCCTCGTCTGGATGCCGGGACCCTGCTCCTCTCCTCCACTTCATCTCTGCCCGTAGTTACTGCCTTTCCCAGCGCGGGTACCCCAACCATGCTTCCCCTCTTATTTCTACCCGGCTTGCCCCCTCCCCCATATCTGTCCGGAGTCTCGCTATCTCTCGCCAATCTCTGCTGCACGTCCCCTCCCCCTCAGCCTGGACTTGGAGCCGTGTCCCTCACGTCTGCTCGGAGCCCCCTCCTCTCCAGCCGGGATCTCCACTGGTCCTGCATCCCTGGCTCCCGTGTCCATCTTTTGCCAGAGTCTATCTGCCCACCCTCATCCCTCTTCTCCCACCCCAGGGCATAGAGCCAGGCACCGAACGCTCCCTCCCGCAGCCCCGGGGGCTGGAATGATAGGCGGGGGAGGGAGTTGTAGGGTGTGGAGTTGGCGGCCACTCGGGAGGTCGGCTGGGTCCGAGGGAAGTCCTCCGCGCCGCGGCTAGTGCCGAGCGCCCGGCGGAGGGTCCAGTGCCGCCGCGGGGGAGGGGCTCCCGGGCCCGGAGATGCCGCCTGCCTCCCCGCCTTGCCAGCTGCCGGCCGGGCCCCTGGGTGTCCTCTGGCGCCCCCTGCCCGCCCGCCCTGGACCCGCTGCCCCTTTTTCTTCAGCGGACAGCCCCAGGTTTCCGCAGCCCGAGTAGCATTGGTGGCTGCGGGACTAGCGCTGGGAAGTCCCTGCGGAGAGGAGGTTGGTGGGCGAAGCCGGGTGCCCTTTTGCGCTAGCCCTGCCAGCTCTGCCGGAACAGCTCTGGTCGTCAGGCCATACACTTTCGGGGGTGGGGTGGGGGTGGGGGTGGGGTTGCTCATCCTAGCAGCAGTTCCGGAGCCCTTTTGATCCCTCAGGTACAGACCAGCAGGACGGGTCTCTAGATTGGAGATGGTCTGGTTGGGCATGTCTGGGCTCAGGCAGGTATCTCCAGGGAGCTTTTGTCTGTCTACCCCAGGACACCCCACTAGGTGGGAGGTGGGGGCGGAGGTGGGCTCTACCTGGCTTGGGCGTGGAATAGGCAGTGGGGGAATCTACCTGGCCCTGGAACGTAGCAGGCACCTGGGAAGTGTCCCCCATACTGCCACCGTGGTGGTGAGAGGTTCAGTGCGGACTCAGTGCAGGGTATGTCTGGTGGTAGTGGAGGCATGGGAGAAGGCCTTTCCGGGGGCCCGATTGGCAGAGGTTTCCCCCTCTTTTCTTCTCCTCTTTTCTGCCCTCTCCCCACGCCCCCCAACTCTTTAGAAAGGCATAGATGTAGGTAAGCACCAAAGTGACGTCCTAGCTTGTCTCTGCGCCCTTTCCTCCCTTCCAACCCCCTGGGACTGGAACTGAGTAAGTAGTTAGGTATTCAGCTTTTAGTCAGATGACTGGGGTTCAAAAGGCATGTAACCTAGGTGAGCTACATCACCTGAGTCTCAGTCAGTCCTATGTAAAATGGGTCAATGGTAACTTCCTCATAGTTGCTGGGAGAATGACATTAGATATAGAGTGTATGGCACCTAATAATGCTCAACAATAGTAGGTGCATTGGGTTGTTTTGCTTCAAGGCCAAGGTCGGGCCTCTCTCTACTGCACCTAATCCCAGAAGATAAATGCAGAACAGATTCTAGAGGCTTCACTACAACTCCCAGGATCATAAAGCCAGAAAATACCTCACCCCACATAGTGGGGGGAGGGACTGCCGGTCCCCTCCTCCCTCACCCATCCTTTAGCATCCCACTGCACCACTGCGGGGTCAGCTCTGCTCAGGGTCCCTGAGGTCCTTGTTCAAGCATAGAGGCTGGCAGGTGAGACAAGTACAGAGGAGAAACGCAAGTCCAGGTCCTCCAAGGTAGACCACCTGTTAGGGAGGGCCCACGTGGGAACTCGGTCACAGAGGAGCACGCAGGGCACAGAGGCATCTTCACCTCCCCCACTCAGGAGATCAGATGCCATCAGGAACTTTCCCCGGGAGTTAGTGCTCCAGATCAGAGTTAGGGGAGGGCCTGCCCTCAGGGCCCCAAGGGTCTGAAGAAACCTGGCTTTGGCATGAGTTAAGGGCGGGGTCAGGGGACTCGAATCCGTGACGTTCCGTTGGGCTGGAAGCCTGTGGACAGTGTGGCCAGGCCTGTATCTCACCTGGGAGTGGCAGCCTCCCTCTTACCCTGGCAGCCCAGACGTTGGGGAACAAAAGCTTTCCGTTCCTGTAGCAACGGCGGGCTCCAGCTGCTGCAAAGTTCCGGGGAGGCGGGCGGAGGGCGGCTGAGTCACCGCCCCCTCCCCCTCCGCCCACGCGGCACCCGCCCCGGGGGGCTGGGGGCCGCCTTTCATCCCCCTCCTTATGGTGTGCGGGAGGCTCCCTGAGCCCCCTCCCGGGACAGAGAGACCCTCGCGTGAAAGAGGTGGAGCGATTTGCCAGGCCAGTCTGGAGGGAGGGGCAGCCCTGGGGGGGCGTCGCCCCCTCCCTCCGATCCTGCCCACCCGCTCAGAGGCTGGAAGGAGGGTGTGCCCCTTCCTGGACGCCAGAGCTCCGGGAGAGAGTCCTTGAGGACCTCGTTCCCACCCCCATCCCCGCAGGTGCGTGGGCAGGAGACTCAGAGGCCCTGACCAGGGGTCCCTACCCGCGTCTGCCTGGGTCCAACCCGCAGCGAGCGAGCCAGGGAGGTGGAGGGTGAGTGACGGGCCGGCAAATTGAAGCTGCCAGGTGGATAAACCGCCGCGCCCCTTCCCCCATTTGCCGCCCATCCCCTGACCGTAGCCGGGCTCCCGCTCCCTACAAGCCCAGCTTCCCTGCTCCTAGCCTGCTGGGCGGATCAGGGTCGGTCCTGGGAACCTCGGAGACTCAGCCCTTGGCTTGCGGTGCCCCACCCCGGCGCTCTGCTACCTCCCCTCGTCCCCCAACGGCAGTCTTGTCTTGGCCCTTCCAGCTGCTTCGAAAGCCTCTGATTCCCTCATTGGCGCAGAAGGGAGGGAAGCCAGAGGCTGGGCAAGCCTGTGGACCTGGGAACAAGAAGGTCTGAGTGTGCTTGGGCAGGGGTGGGGTTCCCAGGTTTGCTGGGCAGCCGCGTGGTGAAGGTAGCCTGAGGAGGGCGGGAGTCCCTGAGACTGAGATTACTCCATCCAGCAACTCCCCCATCTTAGCCCTGTGAGGTCCTGAGGGAGGAGGCCTTTTCATTATTCTCTCCTTAACCTCCTGACCCAGGAAGTGCTTCCTCAGGGCTGACCTCTGTTTCTCTCCTGTTTAGCTCTTGTGCATTCATGGAGGGGTTTGTGGGCTTGTAGGTGGCAAAGCCACTCTTGTGGTTCAACCCAAAGAGCCTTCCCAGAGGCGGCAGTTGACCTCAGCAGGAAAGGGGAGAGTTTGTGAGATTCCGAGAAGAGGGAAAGGAAGTCCTCTCTGTGCTAGCCCCGGTGAGGCTGAATAAGAGGGTGCATGCACTCCTGAGGGCAGGGATCCCTTCCAGAGGGTGGGAAACTGAGGCTCAGAGTGGTCAGTCATGGCTAATAACCTATTCAGGCTGCCTGCGAGGCAAGGATTCTTCTAGGTCCCCTCCCAGGGGAGCCTCTTGCTGATCTAGCTTGGCCTGGGGCTCCTTGCCTTATTTCGTGGGTGGGGAGTGATATAAAGAAGGACCCCTAAAAAGTCTTCTGTCACAGCAGGAACAGTGAAGGTTATACCTACTGAGGGTGCAATTCTAGAAATTCTAGAATTGATGCGAAGGGGGTGTCTGAAGGAGACGAGTGGAGGAGGGGTTTGGGTGGGGTTAGGAGGGGCTCGGTGCTAGAGAAGCCAGGTCGTGGCTCTGCGATTGCGGCCCTGGTGCTTCCCGGTGGGTCAGGGCTATGAACAGGGAGCTGCGGAGGCCCGAGAGGGTCCAGGAACACACAGGGAGCAGCAGCGGGTCAGGTCCTGCCTGACACTTATCCGTCGTGTGCTGAGCCTCAGAGAGCCAAACACCTGTGAGTGCTCACACCAGGGAGCACTTTGCATCTCTGTACATGTGAACAAGCATTTGGCTCTGTACACCCTCCTACCTGTGAGTGTGCGCAGCCCTGTGTGCGTGTGAACTCACGCATCGGCAGTCTGCCCTCACCTATGTGCATGTGCATCTCTTCACATGCAGAACGCCTGTGACGCCTGTTCAGGTATGCATCTGTGCAGATGTGCTCTTCTTTGCACGCCTGTAGGGCACAGGGATGTCCAGGCTCATGTGTGTTGGTATCTGTGTGGGGAGATTCCCTACCTGCTTCAAGCGGGGGAGGCAAGGCCAGTTCTAATGAGCTCCCACCTACCGTCCGCTGAGCCCCAGCCATGGCCTGAATTTTGCAGCCTGCTTAAGAATAATTGGGGGCAGTGAGGGGATTGGATGTCACTCACCATTGGCTGCTGGCTTCACTGGTGCCACAGCAGGCTGGGCAGGTGGAACGGTTTAGGGCAGGCATGGTGTGGGGTGGGGAAGACCAGGGTCTGGTTCCTTTCTCAGCACTGGGGTGACAGTAGGGACACAGCCTCTCTGGCTTCTGCTGAGAAACTCCAGCCTGGTCTTTGGAGGAGGGTGGGGTGGCTCCTCCCCGGGAAGTGGGACTGCCTAGGGCTTGGCTGGGGAGGGGCGAGTGCTTCTTTGTGGCCAGGCCTCAGGCCTGGCTCAGAGTTGTAGCGTGTGGGATCTGGGGCAGTGAGGAGCTCCGTGGGTGCTGCACAGGGATGGGAATTCTGGGGTTCTTATTCCTGTCCCCGCCCCCCACCTCTGGCCACTATGTAGACTCCTGAACAGCTGAGAGGATATCTGTCCCCGGGGAGCAGCTTTGTCTTGGAAAACTCTAGCCACACCTGTGCATTTTCCTGTTTGTGATTTAGTTCCCAGAGCTCATAATGGCTGGTCCGTGGGGCCTGAAGCCTGAGGAAGGAAGGGGGCGAAGCAAGAGGCTATTGGTGGATGAGAGAGAAACCCACGCTGGGGCTGCGGGTCCTGGCCTCCAGTCCCAGCTTGGCTACTCTTGTGTGATCTTGAGGAGGTTGCCTCCTTTCTCTGAGCCTCATCTTTTTCCCTCTAATGTGGAACAAGCAGGCCCTAGGGGCCCATCCAGTGCTGTAAGCCATGCTGTGGACATGGAGGAGGAGGCAGTGCGGATCGCTTTGGGGGCAGGGCTGGAAGTGGGGCTGAGCAGGCTGTGGGTAGTGGCTGTGTCCTGGCTGGTGGCCTGACCGCCTCGTATACCTGTCACAGTTGGGCTCGGGCCCTGCTGCCCTCCCACACCTGGAGGACATTCACACCTGCTGGGAGCTCAGTTTAGAGCATCACTTTTGGGGATGGGGGAAGGTGGAAATCAGTGAACTCTGGTTTCCACTCTTAGGAGCCTGAGGACCCATGGGATCTGTGAGCCAGCTCTGGGAAGTAGCAAGGGTCGGAGGTCATGAATGGGTGATGCAGACTTTCAGGCCAAAGCTGTGGGAGCTAAGAGCAGGGAGACGACCTGGTGGCCTCACCGGGAGTAGCAGGCCCTGAGCCAGGCCTTGGAAGATAACCCGTGGCTGGCGGGGTAGAAGGGTTCGAGAGCGATTACTGCACCCATTTTGCAGGTGCCTCTCCTGCTTGCATCCACCAGGAAATCCACCGCAGCAGCACCCCTGACGTTCATGCTTGCGCTGCCCTCCCTCGTGCACGGCTCGGGTTGTGCGCAGTCCCTGGCACACTGGTGGTAACGCCTCCCCTTTCTCTCCCACTCAGTAGAGCAAGTGAGTGAGAATGACATTGTTCCGGGAATAACCTTGAATTGCTCTGATTTATAAAAAAGCAAGTCGTTGTCAAACACTGCTGCTTTGACAATTACTGCTGGGTTACGCGTGGCACGCCCCACAGCTGATCATGACACACTGCGACGGCGAGCCGCAGCTCTGGGAGCACAGGTGGGCTGGTGGGCTGGGGCTGCCTCTGACCGTCAGGCGGAGATGCTTGTGATTGATAGGACTGACCAAGGGCCACAGGATAGCAGTGAGAACAACGAATGTTTGTTTCTTAAGTGTTTGCAAGATTCCAAGTACTCTCCCAAGTGTCTTCGTCGACAGGTAAGGAAACCGAGGCTCCCTTGCCCAAGATCATACAGGTAGTCTTAACCATGAGGCCCACCACCTACAGCTGGCCACGAGAGATTCAGAGCCCATGCTGGCTGTGCCCGGGGCCACTGACACTGTCTCTCTCCACAGGGCAAGGGACATAGGATGACCCCAGCCTGTCCCCTCTTACTATCTGTGATTCTGTCTCTGCGCCTGGCCGCCGCCTTCGACCCCGACCCCAGTGCCTGCTCTGCCCTGGCCTCTGGTGTGCTCTACGGGGCCTTCTCGCTGCAGGACCTCTTTCCTACCATCGCCTCGGGCTGTTCCTGGACTCTGGAGAATCCCGACCCCACCAAGTACTCCCTGTACCTGCGCTTCAACCGCCAGGAGGAGGTGTGCGCCCACTTTGCGCCCCGCCTGCTGCCCCTGGACCACTACCTGGTCAACTTCACCTGCCTGCGGCCTGGCCTGGAGGAGGCGGCGGCCCAGGTGGGGCCGGAGGCGGGGCGGCTGGAGGAGGAGGAGGCAGCCGCAGGGTTGGAGCTGTGCGGTGGCTCAGGCCCTTTCACCTTCCTGCACTTCGACAAGAACTTCGTGCAGCTGTGCCTGTCGGCTGAGCCTTCGGAGGCTCGGCGCCTGCTGGCGCCCACGGCCCTGGCCTTCCGCTTCGTCGAGGTCTTGCTCATCAACAACAACAACTCCAGCCAGTTCACCTGCGGCGTGCTCTGCCGCTGGAGTGAGGAGTGTGGCCGTGCTGCCGGCAGGGCCTGTGGCTTTGCCCAGCCGGGCTGCAGCTGCCCTGGTGAGGCGGGGGCCAGCCCTGCCGCTACCACACCTCCAGGTCCCCCTGCTGCCCACACCCTGTCCAATGCCCTGGTGCCCGGGGCCCCAGCCCCATCTGCTGAGGCCGATTTGCACTCAGGGAGCAGCAATGACCTGTTTACAACTGAGATGAGATATGGTGAGTCGAAGCCAAGCCTGGGTGGGGTGCCTGTGTCCAGGGGGCTGATGGTGCCTGCTGGTGCCCATCTTGGCAGGTTCTGGGGCCGTTCATACAGCCCTTCACCCATGTCCCTTCTCTCTGTGTCCAGCCTTGTCTAGATGTTGGGGTCACCAAAATGGATTAGGGTCACACCTCCCTCTTAGAGAGTTTGCAGTCTGGGTGGATGAATGGGGGCACAGATTAGACAGTGCATTGTGATAAACCCAGGGAGCGGACCGCCTAATCAGGCAGTCAGGGAAGGCTTCCTGAAGGAAGTGGAACAGGAGCAGGAATCTGAAGGACAAGTGGAAGCGAGCCAAGCCAAAGAGGTGGTGAGGGCCTTCTAGGCATCGCGAGCAGAGTGTGCAAAGGCCCAAACCGGGAGTGGCTCTGGGAGGCCCGGCACTGCACGTTGACAAGTTTGCCTGGAGGCTGGAGTAGGCAGGAAGCAGGACTGTGACCCTGCCACATGGGTCACTGACTTTTGGCAGTGGCCCCAGGGTCAGGGCACAAGGAGGCATGGAAGAATGTGCCTGGGTAAAGAGGCCCGAGCTTTGAGCCTGCCTTGGAGGGCTGGGTTGGCTCGGCTCCCAGCGTCCACTGTCTTCCCGTTCTGGACCCATGTCTTCTGGGACTGAGGCCGCCAGCTGCTAGAGCTTCCTGCTGACTGGGCAAAAGCTCCCTGAGCCCTTGAGTCCTGCCTGCTCCTGCTCCCACCCCAGCTTCCTTCTGCCAGCCCTCCTTCCTGCTGCTTCAAGGCCCCAAGCTCCTCAGCCGCATGCCTGCTGAACACTGCTGGCCAGGGACTGGCCAGGGGGCCTGGCAGGCAGTGGGGTGGGAGGGAGGCAGATCTGGGATCTGGTTCTCAGCTCTGGTGCTAACAGAAAGTTCCCTCCCCTCTGTGGGCCTCAGTTTTCCCATTTGGGATGACAGCTGCTGGCCAGCTATCATGAGGATGTCATGCAGGGATGTAAGTCAGAGGGGCATCTGGACTGATGACTGAGAGTATTACAAGGAGGCGGAGGGTCTCGGGTGAGGCGTCAGTGATTTGGCAGAGGGGCTTCTCAGACTCTATGAGACATCTGGCATCATGCCGAACCATGACAAGTGCCCAGTGGCCTTGCTCTGGCCTCTGTCCTAGGCCAGGTTGGCTTCTCATCCGTGGTCGATGAAGCTGTCCCAGTGACAATGAGGCCACGGGCAGGTTACAGGCCCTGGAGGCTGGCCTGGGATTTAGTGCCTGCAGGAAGAAATTGAATTTCACCTCTTTGTCAAATGTCTGAGGAGAGTGTCAGGCATAATTCAGGAGGTTTATGGCTCTTCCGGCCTGGCTGCCACTGCCTGTCACTCTGTGGGGCTCCCATCCTGTTCAGCAGAGGGTGGTTTCTTCTGCTGGCTTTCCCCGTAGTCTGTCAGCCCATAGTCTGTAGTGGACGGAGCAAGGCTCTGCCCTCCTGGGCAGGCTCCATCTGGGCAGGCTGCCATGCGAAGCACAGAGCCAGAAGCTGCCAGCTGGGCTTGGTTGAAGCCGGAAACAGGTTGGTTGGTAGCTTGGGTGTCTTTGGGGATCAGAGAGGACTGGTTATGGGAAGGGCACCATTGTCCCTATGGCCATCATGGACTCTGCAGCAGCCTCTATGCCTGAGGATGGGTGAAGTGAGATGGCGATGGGTGAAGTTAGACGTCCCTGAGCAGGAAGCCCAATATCATTTCTGAGCAGGGAGCCCTGGAGGGAGTTGCAGGGGGTGATGTTCCCCTGTACCTCCCAGCTATTCCCAAGCCTGACCTCTGTTCGTGCCCCTGGTCCTGCTTAGCGTGTTTCCAGGCTGCTCCATGGGCTTGCCTGCAGGAGGGTCCTGTGGGCATAATGGGGCATCAGCCATCATAAGTGGGCTCACATAGCACATTGGGGTTCACAGCTGGGCTGGCACAGCCTCTTCCTCTCCCCTGGTAAGCAAGAGACTCTTCTTTCCTCTCTGCCACCTCCTCCCTTTTGCCCAGTCTCTTTGGGGTAAGACTCAGTTTGTTCCATGTGGCCAGGAGTGTCTGAGGGCCAGTGGCATCATCAGGGCCCAGGGCGCTCTGTGCCGGGTGGCAGCACCACCTTTGCCAAGCCCTTGGCCTTGTCTCCATGCTTGTCTTCACCCTCTCCTCACTGGGCCAGCTGGACACATGTACAGACTGTAGGAGAACCGGCTGGCACACAGAGCTGCCAGATTGAGGACAAGATTGGTAGGGATGGTGGTGAACGGGAAGAGCAGGACCTTCCTGGCTCCTTTGCCAGGTACTGAGTCAAGGAGCTGTGCTCGCCTCCTCTAGGACACCCCAAGTAGGGTCAATGGCAAGGTCAGGTGGGGTGGGGCTGGTGGGCAGTGGAAGAGCGAGCGCTAAGGCTGGGAACTGGTGGGTAGTGGCCAGCAGAGTGGCTGGGCTTGCCTCAGAGCTGAGCGCGTTTGACAAGAGTGTACAGGCGCCTGTTAATTTCACGCAAACTGCCTTTGATAGATCTCTTGTTATTTTTGGTGAGTTGAGCCATAAATTTGTGCCATCTTGCTGCCGCAATCTGTTAAGTGGGGAAGAGGAAGAAAGGGAAGACGGCAGGCAGGAAGGAGCCCAGTGGAGGACTGGTACGGAGGCCGGGGCAGGAAGGCGGGTTCTAGAGGTGGTGCCAGCTGCAAAGCTCAGCTCCTGGGGTTCACCGCCGACCTGCAGTTCCTGCCCACTGATCCTCCGGTCCTGAGGGGGCATCAGCCAATGGGGATGGCTGTGCCAAGTGACACCTGGGGGAAAGTATCTTCCACTCTTGCAGTCTCTCTCCCTCCTCTGCCACGCTCCCCACCGCCCCCCAGGGGACCTGTCCCACCCTTGGCTGGTTGCTGCTAGCCCATCCTCCCTATCATCTGGGCTCTATTCCTGAGTCATGGCCATCAGGTGAGCCTGGGGTCCCCTGAGTGTCAGGCCTGGGAGCAAGGGCTGGTTCAAATCCCCATTCTGCCACTGCTGCTGTGTGACTTGGACAAGATGCTTCCCATTGGGATCTCTGGGCCCCCCCGTTTCTCTGGGCGTTACTTCCCTGCTACAGCGTGAAGTGACTTCTGACTGCGGCCCGAACTCCTCAGCCTGGCATTCTAGCCCCACGTGCTTTCCAGCGCTCCCCGAAATTCTCCCCTACTCTTTTCCAGCCAGGGCTCCTCACTGGCTCCTGAACTCCTTGCTTTCTAGCCTCCTGCCTTTTCTTGGGCTGTTTCCCTCACCTGGAATGCCCTCTGTCCTTGGTTACCCAGAACTCTGAATCCTTCTAAGCACAGCTCAAGCCCTGTCTCCTCTAGGAAGCTGCCTCTCACCTGTCCAGCCTGGTCCTAGATTGCCCTTTCTCCTCTCAGCACGCAGGCCCTACCTTTGGCCAGCCTGGTCTGGTGGCAGGAAGTGGGGCTTTACCTTCCTGTGTAGGTGGGGCTCAGACGCCAGGAAGGCAGGGCCTGTCTGTGGTTGGGGTGGAGGAAGACCTAGCACGTGCAGCGTGCTTCCGGCCTAGAGCTGTCTGCCGGAGCTCCGTGCTTTCTCATGGGACAGAGAGTGGGGCACAGGCTCCCCCAGACATCTCGGCAGGGGCTGAGCCCAGCTCATCCATCACACACACCTTCATGTCTCTATTGGAGTGGAGTTTGTGCTAGGCCTTGGGCTACCGCAGAGTGAACGGGATCCGAGGTGGACCAGGCACCGTCTCTGCCCTCTGGTGTACAGTGGTCAAGGCCACGGGCTGAAGTCGCCCAGCCCCAGCTTCGGTGCCTGACCCCACCACTGATTAGCTGTGTGACCGTGGGTAAGTCTCTTTGCTCCCATTTCCTTACCCGAAAAATGGGGATGGGAGAGCTATTCACAGAATAATAGGATTAAGCAAGAGAGTGTGGGTAAGTGCTTAGCCCAGTGCCTGGCACGTGATTAATCCTTAATAAATAGTTGCCTGTTGTCACAATTTAGTGTAACAAGTGTGATGCAATACAGGTGTCGATGTTGAGGGAGGAGGACAAGTTGGGGATTGGACCACAAAGGGGGCAAAGGCACCCTGAAGAAGGTGAATCTGAGTTGGGTTTTGAGGGGTGAATAGGAATTCACTAGCCTCTGAAATTTTTCCTCAGATGGACTTGCTTTTTAAAATTCGTTTTACTAGAAAGAAATTTTATATCGTAAATGGAAACCCTATACCACTTATTTGAAATAGAAGATAACCAAGGAAAGGGCTGCGGTGAAAACAAAGCGACATTAGCGAATTCTAGCGCCATGCTCATCCCCGTTCTCCATTTGTTAGAAAGAGAAATCAGCATGTGCTCAGGGAGGTGTTCACGTCTGGGAGGCCCAGAGACTTCATCTTTCATGCATTTGGAAGGATGAAAAGTAAGGTGCCGTATAATTCATCATCCAAACTGGGACTTTTACGAGGTTATAAAGGGAGTAGGGGGTACTGTTAATTACACCAGGGCGACAGCGCAAGCTGGACTGTCCCAGGCAGATTGGCAAATCGTCACCCTAATTAAAAGAGACTTGGATAAGTTTCTCCGGCCATGACCCGTGGTTGTTTAATGGTGCCTTTGCGAGCCACCCCAGTCGTCCCCTCTTGGCTGCTTTGGGAAACCCCGTAGGAGAAAGGCCTTCCGAGGTGGAGGGAACAGCCTGTGCAAGGGTGTAGAGGCGTGAACGAGCCAGGGACAGGGAGGGACACAGAATGGCATTACTGGATGGCAGTGCCCCCCAGGAGTGGGAGATAGGGCCGGGACTCTGACTGGCGTTCAGAAACACTGGGATCTTACCCAGATGGCCACGGGCTTTAAGTAGAGCAGCAAGAAGACGGATGTCGTGGGGGAAATGGGGGAGACAGGGTGAGTCAGACATGGTCCATGCTCTCGAGGAGCTCCTGGCCTTGTGGGGGTGGTGACAGGGACCCAGCTAGCCTCAGCGGGAGGCTGGGCAGACAGGCCATCAGCTTGGGGAGGAAGTCACGGAGGGGCATGGGCATCCCGGCTGGGTTTCGGGTCTCACAGGGACACCCAGTTGTACTGAACTGCAGCGGTGGAGCCTGGAAGTTCCAAAAGCCACTTCCCTCTATCCCTGCCCCCCTGGGGCTCTGGTGCACTATGGGGAACAAGAGGCACTGCTGGGGCCGGGGAGCCACGTGCCAAGGGGATCAGTTGGTGCCCAGGGCTCTGGGGCCAGCCTCGGGGAGGAATCAGAGAGCCTGGGGACTGTTTTGTAAATTGCACGGCTCTCTCTGTGAAAGCGATGATTATCGTGATTATTTTTAACAAGTTCCCCACAAAAGGAGCCGAGGAGGTTGGACTGTGTGGAGTTTGGGGGGCAGGGTCTGCAGTCCTGCTCAAATGGCAGAGCCTGCGCCCCCTCTGCCTGCCAGTGCCAGGGGTGAGACAAGAATGGCCCCTGTGTGGTCGGGTGGAGGAGCTCTCAGGGATATCTGGCCCGTGTTTGCTGAATGCCTCTCTTGTGTGTCTGGCTGCCCCGAGCTAGGCCCTCCGTACGAGAGGGGAGAGGCAGATTGAGACCCTCCCTTGGGCCCAAGAGAGCTGCAGCAGGAGGCAGCCTGGGGTCTAAGCCACAGGAGAAGGGACCAGCATACCCAAACCCCTGTGCGGTCAGCCTAGGAAGGCTTCCTGGAAGGGGTGGCATTTGACATGTAGAAGATGTTGGCATATTGATATGGAAGAAGGGAATTCCAAGGGGAGGAAACACCATTAGCGGATGCAGGTACGGTAGGGGGTGGAAACATTTGTATATTCAAGGAAAAACAAGAGCGGGTGGCAGCTCCTTGCCATCGGGAGGCTCTCGTGCTCCAGGTGGTCCACATCTCTTGTTTTCGTTAATTCTCACAATGCACCTGTGGTGGGAAGCGTCACCTTTACTTTCAGTTGAAGATTTTTAAGTTCAGAGAGGTGAGACAGCGTGCCCAAGGGCACACAGCAAGACTGTGGCTGAGTCAGGAATCGGGCCCCCGAGTCTGTGTTCCTCCCACTCTTTCCATGGCCCCCAGTGTGCTTGGCTGCCTGGTGGGGAGGGGAGGACAGGACTGGACGGCCAGTGGGGGCCGGAGCATGCCAGGCCCAGAGGTTGACACGGTGGCTGCAGCAGTGGGGAGCCGCTGAACGTTCCTCAGCAGGGAGTGTGTCTGGGGCCAGACTCCTAGACAGTCACTTCGGAGGCCACAGAGGACAAGCAGGCTCACCTCGGGGGTGGGGATAGGTGTGCAAAGGAACAGTTGGAAAGTGGTGTGGAAACAGGGTAAGAGAGGCACGTCTGAGGGGCTTTGGTGGGGCAAGGGAGTGGCTTGGGGGCCCATGGGAATTAGACAAGGTGTCTCTGAGGAGGTCCGAGGAGTTGAGCTGCGCTTTGTCAGAGCCAGTGCAGTTCGGTGGAGTGAGCACGGCCTCCAGAGTCAGACAGGCCTGGGTTCGAATCCCCGTCAGCCTCTCTCCGGTGTGCTGGAGCTTCGTTCCTTACTGGTAAGTGGGGGAACATGTCCTAATGAGTATGAAGCGACGGGATGTAGGGTGCGTGGTGACTGGCACGTAGCAGTTGGGCAGCAAATGTCACCTTGTTCGAAACAAAACAGAACCATTCAGGGGTCGCCCCCGTAAGCCTGTCCTGGGCAGCCGGTCCCTCTGTGCTCACGTCAGGCAGCCAGGTGGGAAAATGATAGATCGCAGGCCCGTGAGCTTCAGTGCCCCTGGTCTAGCAAAGCCTTGAGCTCACTGGGTGGGACACTTGGGAGTTCTGGGGGTGCTCACACCCCTTCCTGGACCCGTCCTTATCCTCTTGGCTCAGCTTCCTCCCAGGCACCCCCTGTTCTGCGCCCTGAGCAACTGGGACCTGCACATGGTAGGTGCTGAATAAACATTTGTTTATTCCGACACCTCTGACCTCTGTCCTCTTCCCCCTTCAGGGAGAAGTGGCTTGCACATGTGGGGAAATAAATTGCTGGCCACCCCTCCGAGGGAGAGTGGCAGGGGTGGAGGGGAGCACAGTCAGTGCAGGCCCCAGTCGTGTGGCCTTGCACCTACTCCTTCCCCTGTCTGGCCCAGCCCAGGAGGCTAGGAGAGGGACTCAAGCTGCACCTAGGACATGTTCTGATTTTCAATTAGGGTGGATTCTAGCCACCACCAGCATTACCTCTGGTTACGTCGTGGGGCTGGCCCGCGGCAGCTGGGGAGGGTGGGTAGAGGACTGGAGACCTCAGGAAGCAGCGTGAGTTCACGACACGCAGGTCAGACTGGCCGGTCACGTGTTCTTGCTGGGTGGTTTTCCTGGATGCCAGGCTGGTGGGGGGCTTGTTACGGACACGATGGTGGTCAAGACACCAAAACAAGAGCCGGATAACGGGACTGTTGGCTGCATTTGCAACAGGTCGAAGCCATCTCCAGAATGTTTATTCATAGATGGGCAGCGTGCTGCTGGGCAGAGCTGATACTGAAGATTATAAATGACTCTTACCAGTGACCTGCCCCCCCCCCCGCCCACCATGAGGTGGGGTGGGGAGAGGAAACTGGGAGGCGTCTGTTCATCCGTGTTTGCTGATACTCCCCTGGGCCGGACTCTGTGTGGACGTTCACTGCAGCTGGGAGGCGGCTCACAGGCAGCCTTTCTTCAAAGGCTCTGGGGTGGGGGGAAGTTCTGACCATCGGAAGGCGGAGTCATCTGTGATGAGAGAGCACAGAGAAGAGGAGGCAGCCAGTTCCGCCTGGGGAGTGGGGATAAGGAAGACTTCTCAGATGAGAGGTCATTTGAGGTGGGTTTTGAGGGTCGAATAGGAGTTTTTCAGGCAAAGAGGTTGGGGAACAAGCAGGTGGAAGTTTGAGAGGAGATGGTGATCCTATTTTGGACATGCCGAGTTTGAGGGCCCCCCATTGGGAAACCTGTTCAGGAGGCAGGAGACTAGACAGGAGTCGGGGCAGGGGGCCCTGGGGGTAATGACTTGGAACAGCCATGCAGAGGGCTTCATTAAACCTGGAGAAGGATGCAGAGTGTGCAGCGAAAACAGCACAAAGTGTGAGTGCCTGAAGCAGCAGGAAGGTAGACCAGTAGACTGGGTGACTGGGATGGAGGGGCCAGAGAGGCAGGAAGTCAGGGAAGGCAGTGTTTCAAGGTGGGGAGAGGCAGTGGGGTCCAGCGGGCCGTGGGCTCAAGTGGGACGAGGCTGACAGTGTCCGCAGGTTGTGGCAGCCAGGAGGGCGGTGAGGACTTTGTCAAAAATGGTTTCTGTACAGAGATGTGGTCAGAAGCTAGACTGCAGCGGATTACCAGGCGAGGTGGTGTTTGAGCACGGACGTGAGTGGCAGGCGAGAAACCGGAGTGCCAGCCGTGAACCACTCATGGATGGCAGGGGGAAGCCAGAGGGGCGGCAGCAGGAGGAGGAAGGAGGGTCACAGAAGGGCTCCCCCCGGAATGGGGGAGGCCCGGACATGTCCATGGCCTTCGACGAGGAGAAAATGCTGATGGGATGGCCATGGGAGACCGGGTAATGGATGGATCCCCCTGAGAAGGCAGGAGGCGTGGGGTGCAGGCCCAGGCTGAGGGGCTGGCCTTTGTGAGGAGATCGGTTGGAGGGGTGGGATAAGACTGGAGGGAGGCTCCTGTCTCATAGCTTCTGCTTTCTCTGTAACAGAGCTGAGGGGGTGGGTGGAGATGGGCTAGAAGAGAGAGGTCAAGGTCTGGTGCAGCTGGCAGGCTGGAGCATGAGGAAGGCAGGGAGCCGAGAGGGGCCGCCGAGCAGCCTGGACGCCCAGCGGATGTGCAGCCCTGACTCTGTCGTGGTGCCAGTTGGCACAGCTGTGGGTTTCTTCAGCAGCCTGGGGGTGGTCGTGGAGAAGGCGGCTCGTCACGGGCTCTGGGGCAGGTGTGGTGAGTAGATTTGGGAGCTGGCGGCACGGCACCAGCACCTTTTCAGTGGTCCTGATGGAGGCAGGGCCCAGAGTGAGGCCAGGAGGCACCGTGGACGCTGTTCAAAGGGAGGAGGCCTGGGGGCCGAAGGGTGGCCCGTGAGGGAGCAGAACGGGGGAAGGTGGGGAGGGGACGGGAGATGGCGAGAAGGAGCCAGACAGTTCCTGCTCCTGAGCATCTGCTACAGGCCGAGCAGTGTGCTAAGGGCTTCGTGGCCTGCTGTCAGGGCGTGTTCAAGTGTTTCAGAGGTAAACATGGTGTCAGAGAGGCAGCGACATTTGCCCAAGGTCACACAGCTGGTCAGTGTCCACGCCCCAGCTGGGACCCAGGATTGCCTGACTCCAGAGATGTCCCAGAGGCCCAGGTTTCGGAGGTAGTGGAGAAGTGCTGGGGACGATGCAGGGCAGGTCTTGAGACTGGTGGCTGAAGTGGTGGGAGGGGCCCCAGCGCGGAGCGGAGTTGGGCTGAGTGGCAGCTGAAGGCCCCCTGGACAGCAGGTTCCCTCAGAGCTTTTTCAGAGCCTGGGCCACACAGCAGGGGCCGGGAAGAGTACAGCTCTCTTGGGTTCTTTCAAACACAGAGTGCCTGTTGTGTACTGATGTGGCTTTTAGAAATAGGAGGGGACCTGGGGGGTGGGGAGAGGAGTACCTTCCGGTCTGGGGACAGCATGGGCTGAGCCCGGGCCCCAAATGCTGTTCCAGTCCCACTTGGTCAGCAGCCTCTACACGGGCTGGGTCTCTCCTCTCTGCATTCATGTCTGCCCCCATTCCTACTACCCAGCTTGTGGGGGTCGGGCCTGGATGAGCTCATATCTGAGCAGGAGGGCCTGGCTTTGGAGAATAGGAGCTCTCAGCCCCTCCTCCAGCACTGGTGGTGCTTCCAAGGCCTGGGCCAGACACATAAATCAGGGCAGCCGAGAACCCTGTGAGGCTGGGCCCGAGGCAGCATCGGTCTCCTGGAGGACTGCCACTCTCCTGGGCCAAGGGGCAGTGAGAAGAAGGGTCTGCTGGGTGTAGACCCTCTAAGCCCTTGGGTCTCAGAGGAACAGCCTTCTGACCTGCGCCTCCGGGTCACAGTCCAGTGCTGCTTGGGGAGCCAATTCTAGGCCCAAGACCCAGCCCCTGGCTTGGCATGAATCATGTCCTGGAGGCAGGTTGGCGGGGGCGGGGGTGGGGGTGTCACAGCTGCCCAGCTTGGGTGTTTGTCAGCCCTAGGAGTCAGCCCTCTGGAGGGAAAGAACTTGGGCTTCAGGCTCGCCAAGCTGTGTGGTCTCAGCCAAGTCACCGTCCCTCTCTAGTCCTCAGTTTCCCCCTCTTCAGGTAGAGATGGGGTCCCTACTTCCCAGGGGAGGGTTGAAGGAGATAGTATGGGCAGCACTTGGCACAGAAGTCTGCCAGAGCTCATGATATCAGCGGCCACTCCTCTCCAGTCTCCCCTGGTGTGCCTGAGGCAAGAGGAGGAAAAGATAGCTGTGAGGCTGTGGGCGAGTCCTGTGTGGCCTTCTGTGCCTCAGTTTCCTTATCTGTAAACTGATGGCGGGGCGGGGGGCAGAGCTCAATGCTCTCTCAGCATCATCTGTAGTTGGTTCTAGACCCTCCGGCTGAGGTCGAGCGAGGCTGCTGCCTCTGCGCCACTCTGGCAGGACAGAGCTGGCCTTGGCTAAGCGCCTGCCGCCACATCCGTGTTCCAGGTGAGGAGCCGGAAGAGGAACCAAAGGTGAAAACCCAGTGGCCAAGGTCTGCAGATGAGCCTGGGGTATACCTGGCACAGACAGGTAACTCGGGCCCGCCTCCCTCCCCCTGTGGCGGGAGCCCGACTGTGTGGCGTGTGGTGGCATGTGTGCTTGGCGTGTGCCCGTCTATGTCTGTGTCCTGGAGCTCAGTCGCATCGCTCTGCTCTGTGAGGCCTGTGGGCAGGGCTGGGTTGCCTCCTGAAGGGCCTGTCACTTGGGATCAGGGTAGGAGGATCCCCATGAAACCGAGTGCTTGCAAGGTGCCCCCTGCCGCCGACACTGTCCCTCTCTTGTAGGTGACCCGGCGGCTGAGGAGTGGTCCCCGTGGAGCGTGTGTTCCCTGACGTGTGGGCAGGGTCTGCAGGTGCGGACCCGCTCCTGTGTGTCCTCCCCCTATGGGACCCTGTGCAGCGGGCCCCTGCGGGAGACCCGGCCCTGCAACAATTCAGCCACTTGCCCAGGTATGCCCATCCTCCCCGACTGGTCTGCCTGCCAGGTTACGTCCTGCCTGGGACTTGGGCAAGTTAATCTGCCAGAGATGGTTGCCTACTGTCGTTCAGCAAACTTGACTGCCCCCCCCCCATACTGTGCCCAGCCCCACCCAGGACCCTGGGGCACAGATGTCCTGGGCCTGGTAGTCAGGCTTATCTTTCTACCTTCCTTGCCCTTCATGTTCCCTGCTCTGGCTACACCAGCACCCCTTGCATTTTCCCACCCTCTTGCATTTCCTTATTCTAGTCCTATCCCCTGATCCCCCCGACACCTGGGCTATCAAACTTCAGCCTGACCTTCAAGATCTAAGACAAACACTGCTTTAAAAAAAGGAAACCTTCCCTGACCAATCCCCAGCCTCCCCTGACTCCCCATCCCACTCCCCAGGAAGCCCCCCGTGGACCCTGAGGCCTTCCTCAGTGCAGCATGGAGTTGAGAATGTGCATGTGCTTGCCTGGGACCAGGGTGTGAGGGCGGGCAGCTTCTGCCAGCGTTGCTCCTCATGCCCTGAGGGAGTGCAGTGGTGCCTGGGGCTGGCTAGCTCCTGGCTGTGGAATTAAAGTAGGGCTACCTGGGAAGGGGTCTTGACAGCTGGGGGTGTGGCAGGAGCTTGCACAGGGCCAGGGCGAAGCTGTGTTCTGGAGTGTGAGCTCTGTGTCAGTGTCCATGTAGAGGTTCTTGTCTACTGTGTGTCCGTGCACTTGGGGGCAGAGGGGCACCTCTCTTGCTCCAGGCCTGCTGTGTTGGCTTCCTGCTCTGGGTCTGGGAGTGGGGAGGAGTGGGGAGGGAAAAGGTAGGGTAGGGTGGGGGTAGATCTTGAGTTCTTTCCTGGGCTTTTCTGCGATCCCAGGAGAGGAGGGCCCCTGGCTCCCCTTCTGGGTTGATTCTAGTCTCCCTGTCCTGGTGTCTTGTGTGAATTTGGACTGTAAATCCGTGTTACCTACAATCCCTCCCCAAAGGGTGGAGTCCTGGGGCCCAGGACCGAGCCAATGAGGAGTGGTCGCAGAACTGCTGGAGCTCCTGATTGGTGGGTGGATGGGCAGTGGGCGGGGTCAAGGTGCCGCCCAGCCACAGGCCACGTGCTTCCTTGCAGTGCACGGCGTGTGGGAGGAGTGGGGCTCCTGGAGCCTGTGCTCCCGCAGCTGCGGGCGGGGGTCTCGGAGCCGGATGCGGACCTGCGTGCCCCCCCAGCACGGCGGCAAGGCCTGCGAGGGTCCCGAGCTGCAGACTAAGCTCTGCAGTATGGCTGCCTGCCCGGGTCAGTAGCGCCCGTGGGCTTCCAGGCGGGCGCTGCCCAGCCGGGTGGGGGTTGGGAGACTTAGAGGAGACAGGTCCAGTGCCCTGTCCCTGGGGGCCCCTAAACTTTGACCAAGCATGGGGAGACTGTCAGCGTGGGAGGTGACCTGGCCCAGAGGAGTTGGAATTGGCACATTGTGACCCCATCCAGTCAGTGGGGGCTGCTTGCCAGTGCCCCTTTCCCTAAGCCCTCGGCTACCCTTTCTGTTCATAGCACTTTGGTGCTCATGGCCAGTTGGGTTGCGAGGGCACACAAAGCTGGGTGTAAGCGTAGACAAAGATTAATCAGAAGGTGACCCATTTCCTTAGCCAAAAGAGAAAGTGTGCCTCCATGCTGAGTGGAGAGGTGCCCTGTGTTTCTGGAGCTGGTGACAAGCAGGCAGGACCCAGCCCAGGCACCACCTGCTCACTCCAGCCCCTCCCCCCATCAGTCCCTCTCCAGTGGGTCTGGCCTAGCTCAAGTCTCAGTGCTTAGCGGGCTCTGCCCTGCCAGCTCCCACACCCTTGCTCAACAGCCACCCCTGCTTGTGTCTCCCCATGCAGTGGAAGGCCAGTGGCTAGAGTGGGGTCCCTGGGGCCCATGCTCCGCCTCCTGTGCCAATGGGACCCAGCAGCGCAGCCGGAAGTGCAGCGTGGCAGGTCCAGCCTGGGCCACGTGTACGGGTTCCCTCACTGACACCCGCGAGTGCAGCAACCTTGAGTGCCCGGGTGAGTGCCTGCAAGGGTGGCAGGTGACTGTCCTGGCCCTGGGGCACCTGGGGTCACTCATGCCCACCCTCTCCTGTAGCCCCAGATGGCAAGTGGGGACCGTGGAACTCATGGAGCCTGTGCTCCAAGACGTGTGACACAGGCTGGCAGCGTCGCTTCCGCATGTGCCAGGCCACGGGCACACAGGGCTACCCCTGTGAGGGCACCGGGGAGGAGGTGAAGCCCTGCAGTGAGAAGAGGTGTCCAGGTATTGCTCAAAGGCCCCTGGGGGCTAGGGGACAAACACGTGGGCCTGGCTGAGCCCCTTCTTTGTACCCACAGCTTTCCACGAGATGTGCAGGGATGAGTATGTGATGTTGATGACGTGGAAGAAGGCGGCGGCTGGTGAGATCATCTACAACAAGTGTCCTCCCAACGCCTCAGGTGAGGGGCAGGACTCTCTCCCCTGGCCCCCACCTCTGTCATTCTCGCTGTTCCCTTCTTGGTTTCCAGCCTCTTTGATCCTCCAGCCCAAGATGCAGAATGAAGTGGGTGAGAGCTCAGCCCCCACACCCAACCCTCTGTCCTGCCCCCCTGCAGGGTCTGCCAGCCGCCGCTGTCTCCTCAGTGCCCAGGGCGTGGCCTACTGGGGGCTGCCCAGCTTTGCCCGCTGCATCTCCCATGAGTACCGCTACCTGTATCTGTCAGTGAGTGTGCCCTGCTGGGCTGGGGCAACACAAGATCCGCCCCAGGCGCCGGTAGGGGGTGGAGGGAGCTTGATTCTTACTCATGCCCATGTGCCTTGGCATATATGTGTGTGACCACTTCTGCCTGGCTGTGCCGCTCCTCATCTGGCAAACTCCTAATCATACCGCAAGGCCTAACTTTCAAGGGCGTTTCCTTATCCGTAGTGCCTACCTCTGTATTCCTAGGCCCCCAGAGCTATTCGGTCATTAAATATAATGAGCGCTCTTCAAAATGTCTGTGTCCTGCCTGTCAGACTGGGTGCTCCCTGATACCCAGAGACAAAGTGGAATTAATTTTTGTGTCCCTCGCGCCCAGCTTAGAATGTCATCAGAGAATGTGGCCTGTGTGTACTTGTTTGTCTGACTGTAATTGGCATTAGTTTTGTGTTTACCTTTGGAACTTGTGTTTGAGAGGGAGAGAGAGAATATGAAAATGAACAAGTTACACTCCGGAGCGTGCATGACCCTTCCGGGACAGGGGAGTACCCAGTCCCTTCACCGTGCTTGTCATCTTTGTACGCGCATCTGAGCACCTTCCTTCTCCAGCTATTTCTGTTTCAGGCTTTTAAAAATATCTTGAGTTTCTCTCTATGGGTCTGTTTCTTGAACTCTGTCTCCCCATGAGTCCCTTTGAGCATCTCTGCCTTTCCCCCTCTTTCTCCTGACGCCAGCAGTGGGTGGACTGGAGTGGGATGGGCCAGGGGCTGGTGCCAGCTCCTGACACTCTGATGACAGCAGCCCCCTTGTCAACGGCAGCTTCGGGAGCACCTGGCCAAGGGGCAGCGCATGCTGGCGGGCGAGGGCATGTCACAAGTGGTACGCAGCCTGCAGGAGCTGCTGGCCCGGCGCACCTACTACAGCGGAGACCTGCTCTTCTCTGTGGACATTCTGAGGAACGTCACTGACACCTTCAAGAGGGCCACCTATGTGCCCTCAGCTGATGATGTGCAGGTACTTCCCCGCCCTGCTGCGGTGAGGGAGGGCTGAGGGTGCAGAAGCTCCAGAGTGGCGGGGGGTATCTGGGTCCCTATGGCAGAGTCTGCTGGGGGCGGCAAGTGTGGCTGAGTTGGGGGAAGCTCTCATCCTTGGGGCTGGGACTTCCTGATAATCATTGCTCTCTCCCCAGCGCTTCTTCCAGGTGGTGAGCTTCATGGTGGATGCAGAAAACAAGGACAAGTGGGATGATGCTCAGCAGGTGAGGGGCTGGGCTTCTAGGTTTCCTCCCCTATGACCCGCCTCCATGTTGGACTCTTCAACACATCCTCTGCCCCCAGGTGTCCCCTGGCTCTGTGCACCTGCTCCGGGTCGTGGAGGACTTCATTCACCTGGTGGGCGATGCTCTCAAGGCCTTTCAGAGCTCTTTGATCGTCACGGACAACTTGGGTACAGGAGGCTGACTGGGAGGGGGAGCTGGATGTGGAGCCGAGGCCCTCACTGGGGAGGGATGGTTTCCGAGGCTGTTCCTGTTTCTCTCTCTCTTTCTTGGGGCCCTGTCTTTTCCTGTTTAACTCCTTATTTGTATCTTTCTCTCCACGTTCCTCCCCCTCTTCCACTGTGTGTCGTGTTTCTCTGTATACGTGCCCCCACGCCTCTGGGCTGGCACCAACCTCGGTGTGTCTGCATCCGCCTTCCTGGTGTCGGTCCCCCCACATTTCTCTCTTCCCTTGTGTATGTCCTCTGTGTGTCTATCTGTCTCCGGTGTGGCCCGCCACCCCCGGCCCCCCTGCAGTGATCAGCATTCAACGAGAGCCAGTCTCAGCCGTGTCCAGCGACATCACGTTCCCCATGCGGGGCCGCCGGGGCATGAAGGACTGGGTGCGGCACTCGGAGGACCGCCTCTTCCTGCCCAAGGAGGTGCTCAGCCTCTCCGCCCCAGGGAAGATGGCTGTCTCTGAGGCGTCGTCGGGCAGTCCTGGCAGGGGGAAGGGCCCGGGAACGGTGCCCCCTGGCCCAGGCTACTCCCATCAGCGCCTCCTCCCGGCAGACCCCGAGGATTCCTCCTCCTACTTTGTGATTGGTGCTGTGCTCTACCGCACCCTGGGCCTGATCCTGCCACCCCCCAGGTGAGTGCCTGCGAGGGGCGGATGGGGCTTCAGAGGGTCCGGGGAGTTCCAGGTGAGAGGAGGAGGACTGAGCCTGTGCTGGCCACCCAGAGGTCCAGCTGCATCCTCCTGCAGCCCCGGGGACCCCTCGCCTGGCTCCGTGTATAGGCACATCTCAGAGGTGTCCGTGAGGCTTCGCCGAGGTCCAGGGAGTGTTGGACTGAGTTCTAAACCTCACCTGAAGTTCTGGGCCCCACTGAGCTCTAGGCCTCTCCCTGGACTTGACCCCTGGTAGCCCCCTGACCCCACCTGGAGCAACTTCGGGGTTCCTGACTGGGTCTGGGCACCTGCTGGCAGGAGCTGACCTCAGAACCTGTCCCCAGGCCCCCGCTGGCCGTCACATCCCGGGTGATGACAGTGACTGTGCGGCCCCCTACCCAGCCACCAGCTGAGCCCCTTATCACAGTGGAGCTCTCCTACATCATTAATGTGAGTGGGGGCCCAGGCAGGGACCTTGGGAATATCCCAACATGGGCGGCCAAAGGCCTGTCTGTTGGGGAGGTGGTGTGCCTGATGGCAGGCTGACCCTCTGCCCTGTGTGGGTCCTGCGTGGTGGGTTGGGAGGTGGGGTCCCCAGCCCATACTGCGCTCATGTCTTCTGCTCCCCAGGGCACCACAGATCCCCACTGCGCCAGCTGGGACTACTCCAGAGCGTGAGTGGGGCAGGGGGCCTCTGTGTGGGGAACAGTGCAGCCCTAGGACCTCTCCTCGGGGGGATCTCCTGCCTGGAAGGCCAGGATGAAGGGAGAATCCGAGGGGTCCCAACTGCCTGCCTCTTGGCTGTGACCTTGCCCTGGATTCACCTGTTCTTGGGCAGTGGCCAGCGCTGGGGGTGGGGCCGTGGAGCTGGGCTGGGTCTCACTCCACCTCTTTCCTCACCCAAGGGACGCCAGCGCAGGGGACTGGGACACTGAGAGCTGCCAGACCCTGGAGACCCAGGCAGCCCACACCCGCTGCCAGTGCCAGCGCCCGTCCACCTTTGCCGTGCTGGCTCAGCCGCCCAAGGACCTGGTGAGTGGGAAGGTGCCCGGGCTGGGCCGGAAGGAGGCGCCTGGGCTGCCAGCGGCCATCTCTGACAGTGGCCGCAGGAAGCTGGTGATCTCATGGGTGCATCTGAGCAGCAGCACTTCTGGGATTGCACATGGAAGTCTGTCCCCTTGAGATGCGTGGCGGTGGGCATTTGTATGTGTGTGTACACACATGTGCCTGTCTGGTTTTGTGCGCAAGAGTGTGGGGGAGGAGCATAAACGTGCCTCCACATGGTCGGCTCTGTGCACCTGTGCGGACAGTGCTGAGCTCCCTTCCATGTGTGGCTGTGACAAAGGCGCAGGTGCCAGTCTTGACTAGACAGGAAGTGGGGAGGCCGAGGGCACCTCTTCACCTTCCCTCTCCCAGTGACCCATCTGAACGTCTGCTCATCTCCCCCAGACTCTGGAGCTGGCGGGCTCTCCCTCGGTGCCCCTTGTGATTGGCTGTGCTGTTTCCTGCATGGCGCTGCTCACCCTGCTTGCCATCTACGCGGCCTTCTGGAGGTAGGTGGGACACTGGGAAGGCGGGGTGCGAGCTGACCAGTCGTCCCAGGCTGGCCCGGGCAGCCAGCTGCCCTGTCTCTGCCCGCTGTGCCCTCTCAGGTTTATAAAATCTGAACGCTCCATCATCTTACTCAATTTCTGCCTGTCCATCCTGGCGTCTAACATCCTGATCCTCGTGGGCCAGTCTCGGGTGCTGAGCAAGGCAGGTGCAGGCTCCTGGGGTGCCGGCGAGTGAGGGTGGGGTGGGAGGGGTGAAGGTGGAGGGTGCTCTCATGTGGCGGCGCCTGTGTGTGTGTGTGTTCGTACCTAAGTGACGGGTGTTCGCACACGCTCCGGCCATGTGTTGGGTGAGGGTGTGGGTAATTGTGTGTGAATACGCAAGAAGGCGTCGGAGAGGAGGGGTGTGTGCACTTGAGTGGTAAGTGTCTGTGTGCACCTGTGAGACTCCACGTGACGTGAGCTGGGCGCCTGCATGCACACGTGAGGGCAGGTGGCACGTGCGGAGCCGGGGCCTTCTCATGTCCGTAGACACGCAGGCGCCTCCGCGAGGCCTCTCGTGCCACCTGCCTGTGGATGACCTGTGCTGGCTGCTCCTTATGCCCCCTCAGCCTCCTGTGCACAGTGCCAGCACTGTGAGTGCCAGGTGTGGAGCCCGCCCAGCTGTGACATGGCAGGTGCTCCTGTCTGTCCCCTGCCCGCCAGCCTCGTCTGTGTGTGGGCAGCCTGCCCGCCTGCCTCTCGGATGCTGAATGCTGTGTGCATGTCAGCCGGCCTGTGTCGTGCTGTGTGTGGGTGCAGGAAGATGGGGGTGCCTGGCAGGGCTCTGGGGGGGCGGAGCTTGGGTGGGTGGCTGTGGCAGCACCCAGCAGCGGGTGTGGGAAGCCTGGCGCCTCCCGCCCTGGCGGCTGCTGAGGGCCACTCCCTCCTTCTCCTCTCCTTGCAGGGCGTATGCACCATGACAGCCGCCTTCCTGCACTTCTTTTTCCTTTCCTCCTTTTGCTGGGTGCTCACTGAGGCTTGGCAGTCCTACCTGGCTGTCATTGGACGGATGCGCACCCGACTCGTTCGCAAGCGCTTCCTCTGCCTGGGCTGGGGTGAGCAGGGCCCATGCTGGACTCTGCCAAAGGGCCTTGGGGGCAGGGGCAGCAAGACAGGTTCAGGTTCGGCCCTGGCCCCGCTTTGCGGGCACCGGGGTCACCTGGGCTGGGGTCTGGGAGGATGAGAGGACCCTGAGGACTAGCCATCTCATTCTGGCTCCCCCACTCCCCCAGGTCTGCCTGCCCTGGTGGTGGCCGTGTCTGTTGGCTTTACCCGCACCAAAGGATACGGCACATCCAGCTAGTACGTGGCCTCCCGTGGGGTTACTGAACCTGGCAGGGCCCCAGCCTGGGCCTCGGGCCTTTACAGGCTGCGCCTCTGGCCCACGCCTGCTGTGGAGCTTTGGGCAGGTCCTTCCCCATCTCAGAGCCTCAGTTTCCCTGACTGTTCTGGGATTGGATAATCCCTCAGAACCGTTTATCTCAGGGGTCAGCCTTGTTTGATCCCCATGGGGCCTGAGGGTCTGCACTTCTGTGAGAGGGGAAACCGAGGCTCACCAAGAGCCAGTGGCCCCCTCTGATCCTGCTGGGGCTCGGCCTCGTTGCTGATGTGGGCCTGGCAGCCCAGGGGGGTCTGAGGGATGGTATTTGAGGGTGGGGAGGAGCCTGCCTGGGTGTCTAATGCTCCCTCTCCCCGACCTCCCAGCTGCTGGCTCTCTCTTGAGGGTGGCCTGCTCTATGCCTTTGTGGGCCCTGCGGCTGTCATTGTCCTGGTATGTGCCCCTCCAGTGTCCTGGGAGGGGTGTGGCCCAGGGGGTTTAGCCCTCCCTGCATTCCAGCTCCTACCTGGGGCTCCCTCTGCCAGGAGGGCTCCTAGTGACCCTGTCTCCCTCACCCTGCCCCACCGGGCCCCCAGGTGAATATGCTCATCGGGATCATCGTCTTCAACAAGCTCATGGCTCGAGATGGCATCTCAGACAAGTCCAAGAAACAGAGGGCCGGGTAAGGGTGGGGATCTCTGTGACTTGGCCATGCGGGCAACGGTGTAGGGAGGGAGGGCTGTGGCCGCTCCCGGAGGCAGGAGGCAGGGCTGGGCACTGCACCTGCCTGGGGCTCCCTGACCCTGGTGCCTCAAGGGTGCAGGCAAGCGGGCACTCAGAGTGCTCAGCGGCAGCCCCTCGCCCACCCTAACCCACCTCTCTCTCTCTCACCTGCCCTCCCCCTCCCACCCTGCTCGGGGCTCATGCTGCCCCTCTCCTCCTGCTTCCCATGTGTTTCCCCCCTTCTCCCGTGTCTGTGCCGCCCCCGAGGTCGGAGCGGTGCCCCTGGGCCAGGCTGCTCCTCCCCTGCTCAGCGTGTGGAGCGGTCCCCAGCCCCCTGCTCAGCTCAGCCTCGGCCAGGAACGCCATGTTAGTTGTGCCCCCGGGGGGTGGGGGATGGGTGGGACAAAAGACTGGGGGGCAGTACCCTTGGTGGGGGGAGGAGGGATATCAGCCCAGTGCCCTGGAAAGCTTGTCCTGCCAAGGGCTTGGTGTCAAGGTGACAGGGGGCATCGGGAGTGAATGTCTGTGCTTTCTGGAAAATTCCAGGTTCCTGCGCCCACCCCTTCATTCCTGCCCCTGCCCTCACTGCCAGCTTACATTTAGGCACAGCTAAAGACCCCTCCTTACACCTCAACCTACAGGAGCTCATAGATGCTCAGGTTCTTAGAAGTTTTGAACCTGTAGAACCTCAGAATTAGAATGATAGAATCTTAGGATAAGACAATCAGAAGCTGAGAATGTTAGCATGTGAATCATAGTCTTATCATCTGTCATGGAATCTGAAAGAATTTTAGAGGCATTGGATCTCAACCAGTTGGGAGACAGAGAATCTTGGATGCAGAGAATTATGTCATTGAGACACCCCTGTCCCTGGCAGCTGAGAATTTTAAAATTTCAGCCATGCACAAATCCATAGGGGCCTCAGGCCCTACCTCCACCAGGGCCAGAAATGCATCTCTGCCTCCCTGCGCGGTGGAGTCCAGCTTTATCTTGCGCACCTCTAGGGTCAGGCTGCACACTGCCTCTGAGGGTGGTTGGCACCATCTCTGGGAGGCTCTGTGGAGTCGCAAGCTCACTGTCACTTGGGCTGCCAGCTGCCTCTCTGACCCAGTCTGTTAGAACTAGCAGTTAAAAGCTTGGGCTTTGGAGGCAGCCAAACTGGATTTGCATCCCAGCTTGGTCTCTCGCTGCCCAGCTGGGTGCACTCCAGTTTCTTCATCTGTAAATTGGGATAATAACCCCCACCATGCCTGTTTATTGAAGTTGTTTTGATCACAATGTGAACTAATGTATGTAAAGTGTTCAGTGTAGAGGCTGGCAGAAAATTAGTGGTTAATCAATGGTAGCTCTTATGACTGTGATTAGGCCCTCTCTTCATCTTGGCTTTGCCCCCCAGGGGTGCAGAGACCACTGTGCCCGCCCCTGCCACGTGGAGCAGGCCCCAACCACTCTTCATAGGATAGGTCTTGCCCCCCGCCCATCTCTCTGCCTTGTTGGGAGCTGTGCCCACCCCTGCCTGACTCTGCCACCTGGGGTGTTCATGAGGCAGTGTGGGCGGGGTGTGGCGCCTGGCCCAGTAGCGTAAGGCTGCCCTCCTGTGCCCACGTGGGCTGTAGCCGGTGATGGCGGGCTGGCACTGGCGGCTGGATGCAGGGCCGGTCCACCTTTTTCTCTGCCCTCCTGTGAAGGAGGCGGGGTATATACGGGTTTGGCCCTGATCCCGGCATTCACCTCCAGCGCCAACCATGATCCTTTTGCTCAGGGCTCTGAGCAGCCTCTGGGGGCCTGGCACCCCTCCTTGGGGAACGGAAGGGGATGAGCCGCTGTTGCTCCGGCCCTGGCCCCATCTTTCCCCCAAAGATCTGTGCCCTGTGACATCCTCTGTGGGCTCTGCCTGTTTGCTCTTCCTGTCTCTGTGTGTCCCATTCTCTCACTGCGTCCTCTCTCATTGTCCCTCTTCTCTTTTCCCAGAGTCTCTGTGGGTGTGGCCAGGCCTGTGATTTTGTGCCAATTAGAGCCGAAAGTCACAGCATCTGGATATGTCTCCCTTCTCCTCTTCTCCCCCACCGTCTTGTTCTGCCCTCTCCATCTCTGTCCCCTGATGCTGCCTCTGGCTGTGGCTCAATCCCATTGGGTCCGTGTGTCTGTCCCTCCCACTTCTGTGGCCCTTGCTCTGGCTCCATAGTTCTCCATTTCTGGGTCTGTTCTCTGTTTCTCTGACTCTGGCTTCTCAGCCTGTTTCTGCTTTGGGACATCACTGAGGTCTTGGGGCGTGGGGCCCTGCCGGTCTTGGGCAGCTAAAGGGCCCCAGGCTCAGCTCAGGCCCTGGGCCTAGCCCATCCTGCCCCCTGGAGTGTCAGCCTGATGAGCCTGCCGCTGTGTCTTCAGGGCCTCACTCTGGAGCTCCTGCGTGGTGCTGCCCCTGCTGGCGCTCACCTGGATGTCCGCCGTCCTGGCCATGACAGACCGCCGCTCCGTCCTCTTCCAGGCCCTCTTCGCTGTCTTCAACTCTGCGCAAGGCTTTGTCATCACGGCTGTGCACTGCTTCCTGCGCCGAGAGGTGCGGCTGACCTCTCCTCTCCTTTCGCACCCACCTCCCCAGGCCGGTCCTCTCACCTCTCCCCGCCCCGCAGACAGGGAGGATTGAGGGCCTGGCCAGGTCCCCAGCCAGGAAGCCCTGGGTGTGGGAGCTAAGGGCCCGGCCTCCTGGGTTGCTGGGGCTCCTGCTCCCCTCAGCCTCCCCTTAGGCCCTATGTCAGGGGTGCCACACTCATTTTCACTAGGGGCCACATCAGCCTCGAGGTTGCCTTCAAAGGGCCGAATGTAATTTTAGGACTACGTAAATGTAACTGTTCCTTAACAGTTAAGTGAGAGCTCGGCTCTGCCGCAGGGTAGAAACAAGGTGCCGGGCCCGATAAAACAAGGTGAAGGGCCGGATTCGGACCGCAGGCCTTGTGTTTGCCAGCTCTGCCCGATGTGCTTCTGTCCTTCCAAACCCTCCTGGGGCCCTGGGGTCGGAGGCTCAGCCAGCTGTGGCCAGAGGCCCTTGGGTAGCCTCAGGCCAGCAGGCATCCGCCATCCCCAGGTCCAGGACGTGGTGAAGTGCCAGATGGGCGTGTGCCGGGCGGATGAGAGCGAAGACTCCCCGGACTCTTGTAAGAACGGGCAGCTGCAGATCCTGGTGAGTGAGGAGGCCTGGGCAGGACACTGGTGGGTTCCGAGCATCCCCCACCCCTATTTCCTTGCCCCATGCACCTCCTTTTCCCCCATCTGTGGCAGGGAGGGGACAGAGATCAGGTTTGATTCAACCTCAGCCACTGGTCGCTGGGTGGCATCGGGCAAGTCTTTCGCTCATTCGGTTTTCCCGCCTGTCAAGACTGAGCAGGGCGGGGGTTGGGAGGAGACGTGTCTGGGGCCCTGGGCAGTAGGTTCTGTTGGGCAGTGTGCTGTGCGTCACACCTCTCGGTGGGTAGGGAGGGGACTGAGCCCCTGCCACCCTGATACATTGATCCTCTCTCTGCCTACCTACTCTGTCCCTCTCTGCCTATAGTCAGACTTTGAAAAGGATGTGGACCTGGCTTGTCAGACAGGTGAGTCTGCTGGCTCAGAGCTGAGAACGATCCCCAGGGGAGGTCAAGCAGGGAGACGCCCCAGCCCCACTGTGGGAGGCCCTGACCGGGGTCTGACTAGGAGTTTAGCTTCAGAGTCAGACAGCCCTTAGAGGATTCAAGGCTATGAACACACTTACTGTGTGACTTTGGGCAAACAGCCTACCTCTCTGAGCCTTAAATGGATTAGGGGACATCAAGTGGCTAGAAGGGTGCTTGGAACATGGTGGCCGTTACAGTATCTTATCATTTCCGTGATTCTTACCAGAATCTCTTCCCAGTTCAGTCTCCTGGGGAGCTGCCCAGGGAGGGGGAGGAGCAAGGCCCTTTTGACCCCCCTGGGGCTGTAAGGTCAGAGGTCAGGACCAACAGCAGGAGCTGACCTGTAGGAGTTGGGCCTTTGTTCCTTGCCCTGCCTTGTTTTGGGTCTCTGGGCCAGTTGTCGTCTTAACCCCTCTGGTGTGGGGAGAGTGCCAGTCACCCTGCCATCTTTCTAGGGCTCAGTTTCCTCCCGTCTGAGCCTAGGGGGTTGGTACCTGCCCAGCTTGCACAAGGGCACATAGGGGTTCCTCCTCCCCAGAACTTACCTCCCCCCCACTCCTGCCCGCAGTTCTGTTCAAGGAGGTCAACACCTGCAACCCATCCACCATCACGGGCACACTGTCCCGCCTGTCCCTGGATGAGGACGAGGAGCCCAAGTCCTGCCTTGTGGGTCCAGAGGGAGGCCTCAGCTTCTCCCCGCTGCCTGGGAACATCCTGATGCCCATGGCAGCCTCACCAGGGCTAGGGGAGCCGCCGCCCCCCCAGGAGGCCAACCCCGTGTACATGTGTGGGGAGGGCAGCCTGCGGCAGCTGGACCTCACATGGCTACGGCCAGCCGAGCCCAGCTCCGAGGGGGACTACATGGTGCTGCCGCGAAGGACTCTGAGCCTGCAGCCTGGCGGTGGGGGCGGAGGTGGCGAGGATCCCCCAAGGACCCGGCCGGAGGGCACTCCCCGACGGGCTGCCAAGGCGCTGGCCCACACCGAAGGCTACCCTAGCTTCTTGTCTGTGGACCATTCGGGTCTGGGGCTGGGCCCTGCCTATGGGTCTCTCCAGAACCCCTATGGGATGACCTTCCAACCACCACCACCGACACCCAGCGCCCGCCAAGTGCCCGAGCCGGGGGAGCGCAGCCGGACCATGCCCCGCACCGTGCCTGGCTCCACCATGAAGCTGGGCTCCCTGGAGGTGAGGGGCTCTAGGGCATGAAGTGGGTGTGGGAAGCCTGCCCCCATATACCTGAGACTGGGTCTGAGTCCCAAGCAGCAGCCAGGAAGGGCCAGCCAGCAACCACCCCGAGGAGCCTCTTTGTACCAAGTCGCTGGGAGTGTGTGCGCTGTGCATCTCTTCTTCTCTTAGTGCCTGTAGCAAGTCCGAGGAAGTCCTGACCCCTCTGAACTCAAGGGGCTTGGACTTCAGGCACTGAGGGAGTCCTGCTTGATGCGTTCACACTTACTGTAGTGCCTACTTTTGGGTGAATGGTGGACCTTCCTCTAAGGGGCCTGTGGCTCAGGCCAGGTGCTGAGAGCCTGGGCCTCCTGGTCACTCAGATCTGGGTTCTGATCAGGCCGTTGCTGGTCGGCAGTGAGATCTTGAACAGAATCTCTCTCCGAGCCTCAGTTCATCTGTCTTAGCCTTCGTGTCTCTGAGCCTCAGTTTCCTCATTTGTAGAGTGGAGATAACAGAGCAGCCTCCTTGTAGGGTTGTTGCGAGGACTCATTGAGTCGAACAAAACATTTATCTCTGTGTGGGCATCTAGAAGGTGCTAGATGATTGGGAATTGCTGCTGTTACCATCCCCAAATCAGCATCAGCCCCGCCCACAAGTCGGTGGTGATTGACCCTCCCCTTTCTGAGAAAATGCAGGCCCCTTTCTCTGCCCCACTTTCCTTCTGGCCGCCTCAGACCTGCTCCCTGCACAGAATCACTGGGAACAGGCAGGGGGTAGTGACCCACTCTAGAACTCTGGAACATTCTAGAACTCTAGTTGGAGGGGCGAGGAGGGTGTAGATAAGGATGAGGGCAAGAGTCATAGCTCAGACACTGTTGGCTACTTGTGTTCAGCCTCGGAATCCTGCTCCCCATCTTCCGCACGAAGGAAGTTAAGTTAGCATCTAGAAGGTTCGCAAGTTTAGATTTTTTTTCTCCCCAAATGCTTGTGAGCATTTGGAGCCTGCTCCTGTTGCAGATGGCAAAAACAGGAAGGCGTAACAAAGACAAAACTTGACACCAGCATCGGTGCAGGGTGGGGGGTGCTCAGCATCATGGTTTCGGTCTGCGGACACCTGCTGTGCTTGGACCACAGAGCAGGAGCCAGCATTGGGCTCCTCGTGTGGGAGGTGGCCATAACTGTGGCAGCAGCTTGAGGGGTCAAGGGTGACATCCTGAATTCTGGTGTGGAAAACTGTGGTGGCAGGGAGGTGGTGGAGTGGGTGTGAGGCGGAGGGTGGGGCTTCCGAATTTATTCATTTGGACACAGCTGCAGGCATAGGGACAAGGAGACGTGTGCTGCCCCCAGACACGGAGGTGTGGCTGGGAACCGGGGGGACACACGTGTGCACAGTGAAGGCCCAGAGCAGAGCTGGCAGGGCCTGGTGTTGGGGAAGCCAGGGGGGCTGGTGGAGAAAGAGCAGGCAGGGAGGTGGGAGGAGGATTGGAGGGTGGCATCGTGAAGGCCGGTCACCTGGTGGCGAGCATGTCTGCCGAGCCCAGGACTTGGGAGATCTAGATGGTGATTTCAGCGTCATCCTTGAGGGCCTCGGGGCAAGTCCCTTTCCCTTCCTGGACCTCAGTTTCCCCAATGTAACCAGGATCGTTGGCCTTGGGCTCATGCCAGCATGCTAAGCCTCTGAGATGTCCTCCCTGAGTGGCACTGAACACTGAGTAGGTTGTTAGGACCTCAGAGGAGGTGACCTTAGGCAAGTGAGGGCCAGAGAGGCCAGTGAGGGGCGGGGAGGCCAGGGAGGCAGGGTCTGGCTTCTTAGGAAAAGGAGCAAGAGGGGGTCAAAAGCTTGAGGCCTTGTGTTTGCAGGACAAGTGGAAGGTTCTGGGGACAGGGAAGCCTGTTGGCTGGCAATGAGAAAGAGGCAAGATGGGGCAAAGGGGCAGAATTCAGGCTACAGAGGAAGGGACGTCCATGTCCCTGCCACGTTGTGAGTCTGTACTGGGGCATTTGGATCATGTGCAGTTGCGTGTCTGCGCGTGTGCCAGTGTGTGCCTCCTGTGAGTGTCTGCCTGTGCGTGTGCATTGCAGGGGTGGCAGTGAGTGTGGGCCCGGGGTCTGTGCTGCAGCCCGAGACGGGGTGGTACCTCAGCTCCTCATCCCCCAGGCCCATCCCCGCTTCCCACAACCTGAGGGGCTGCCCTTTAAGAATTCTGAACTCCTGGGCCTGGGCAGGGGTCAGGCTCTGGGGTACCAGGTTTCTGGGCTCTACAGTCCCTGAATGTGGTAAAAAAGATCTTCTCCTTCACTGCCTCCTTGCTGCTCCTTCCCAGAGAAAGAAGTTACGGTATTCAGACCTGGACTTTGAGGTAGGTGCCGTGTGTGTGTGTGTGTGTGTGTGTGTGTGTGTGTGTGTGTGTATGTGTTGAAGGGGCGGGGATTGTCCCTGGAGGCTCCACTCCTAACACTAGTCGAAGCCCCATTGCAGAGCTTGATCCCATGAGCCTGTGGTTTCCGGGGGATCTTCCCAACATGCCCCCCCGCATCCACTCTTGTGGCTCTGGAGTAAAGAGAGAGCCAGGCCTTGTCCTAGAGGGGCCAGCGACAGGCAGGAATGTGGGGACCCAGGATGCAGAGTGCCCCGAGTGGGAGGCTGGCTCATGGCGCTGCCCCAGTGGGGAGCGCCTCCTCTGACGCCCTTGGCTCCCAGAAGGTGATGCACACCCGGAAACGGCACTCGGAACTCTACCACGAGCTTAACCAGAAGTTCCACACTTTCGACCGCTACCGCAGCCAGTCCACAGCCAAGGTGAGGGTCCCTCCGTGGCTGCTCGGCCCGAAGCTCAGGGCCCAGCCTGGCACAGTGGCCTCAGGGTCAGACCCTGACCCATGGCCCCCGTTACAGAGGGAGAAGCGGTGGAGTGTGTCCTCGGGTGGGGCGACTGAACGGAACCTGTCCGGCGTAAGTGTCCCTGGACTGGGCGGGGGTGAGGGGGCTTCGAGGGACTCATTCCCTCCCTGCCCACCTTCCTGCCTTGGCGAACGGCCTGTCTTGTACCTGTGGCACAAGCAGCACTTCTGGGGTTGTGTGGGGATGGGGAGTGTTGACGAGGGGTCCACCAGAGTCTTGAGGAGGGTGGGAAGACTCAGGGGATGTGGTCCCAGGGGTCAGGACCCCAACTCTGAAGCCAGGCACATCCGGATTTGAACCTGACTTTGGCACCTGATCGATTAGTGACTTTGGGCATCACTGGCTCTCCCTGGGCTTCCTCAGTGTGTTCTTTGTACGGTGGGCGAGAAGGCGTTGTCCCATCCCCACGGGCCCTTCCTGCTCCCTCCGCAGGAGAAGCCCAGTCCGGGGGAGCGTCCTAGCTTGTCCCAACAGCGGCGACATCAGAGTTGGAGCACCTTCAAGTCTATGACGCTGGGCTCACTGCCCCCCAAGCCCCAAGAACGGCTGACCGTGCACCGGGCGGCAGCCTGGGAGCCCACGGAACCACCAGATGGTGACTTCCAGACAGAGGTGTGAGTGCCACGCTGGACTGCCCACTGCGTATAAATATATATATCTCTCTATTTTCACACTCCACTTTGGAACCACCCAGGAGCCAGCGCCCCCTCCCCTCTCCCGAGGGCTGGGCAGGGAGGTGCAGTGGACTCCACGGGGCTGCAGAAGCTGGACACAGCGTGGCCGGGGGGGCCAGGGACCTTTCCTGTTTCTGAGAGGCCCCTCAGCCACTGGAGCCCGTCTTCGCCCCAGCCTGTCTGTCCCTGTCCTGGGCTGGGGAGGGGGGAGGGGAACTTTGTTGGGAATAAACTTCTCTCTGTGGACCTTGCTGCCGAGCCGTTTGCTTCTCCTGGGTGGAGGCCCAGCCCCGGGACCCCAGCTTTGTTCATCTCCTTGGTTCCCGTCACTTGGTCTCATTAAACTGTGTGATGGGGTCAGGCCAGCTCTGACTGGGAGGGGGCACCTAGGCTCTGACCCCGTCTTTGCCCTTGAATCCCTGGGTGACCTTGGACACATCCCTTTCCTGGTGGGTGCCTAGGGTAAACAGATTGGGGTGTGGGGTGGGGCCCCGTGCAGCTGGCCTTCCTCGGTGGCTGCGATGATCACAGCTGCCCTTCACCAGGTGGGTGTAGTGGACCTCCGGTGATGGGCTCCAGGGTCACTGTGCCAGCAGAGGTTCAATCTCAGCCGCTTTCTGTCAGCTCCATTCTTTCAGGCAAGCTTCCTTACTCCCCTCAGCCCACCAGGCTTCCAGCTCCCAGCTCTCATCACTCAACTTTGACCCTGGAGGGAAGGAGACCTTCTCTTGGATTCCAATCAGCAAACCCCCAAGGAAGGGCTCTGATTGGTGCCAGGCAGGGGTGGGGCACTGTGATGGGCAACCCCCTTGGGAACCTCAGGGGAGGAGAGGTTGTAGGTTCCAAGAAGTGGGTGATAGACTCACGCGAACAAAGCCCCTGTCTCTGACCTGACAGTAGACGCTATCCCACATCCTGGGCTAGGCCTCTATCTGAGCCACCACTTAGAGCCTTCTGGGTTCTTGTCCCCTTCCTTCACAACCCTGGGCTCCACTGGCCGCAGTTGGGATTTCTCTGGGGTTTAGCTGCAAAATATATTCCTCTCTCCTCTTGTACTTTCTTGCTTTGCGTCGGGTTGGAGAAGGAAGTTTGGCATGCACCATGTTGATTCTGCTCAAATAGCAACCGCAGCTGCTGCAGAGGCTCCTCTGGGCTTTGAGTCTCGCCACTTCCATGGTCAGGGGCGGAGCTTTCCTGCATCGAGGGCTCTGCTCCTTTCTGCGGCTAGGTCCCCATTCTCCCAGGCACTGACTTCTCACATCATCTCGGGCAGGTCACTGGACCCTGTCTGATTCAGGTTTCCTTATCTGTAGGCCAGATAGCCCTTCCATTTGGGCTGATATCTAAAAACCTGTCATTTCTGTCCCGGACTTTAACTTCTCACCTCATTGTCTTTATTCTTTCTGCCTCCATTATCCAGTCCTTTGTCCACCTAGCCCAGGTATGGTCTTTGCAAAATGCAGTTGTGGCCAGGCCGCTATCCTGCTCAGAAGCCTTTCAAGGATCCTAGAGTTAGCCTAGAATGCAAGGCCCCCGCTTGTGCACTTCTCCTGGCCCACCTCTCCCCTCCCCACCCATGCACACGTCCTCTCCTCTGCCTAGAACTCCTTCCCGCTTACACTGGCAAAGTCCCCTTCATCCTTCCAGATCCAGCTCAAGTGGCCCCTCTGTGAAGCCATCCTGAACGCCCTGCCCTGCCCCAGCAGTCAGCACTCGCGGGGCTCCCCCAGCCTGGCACACTCTCCCACTATCGCACTGCCCACACAGAATTGCTGTCATCCATGTCAGCCTGGTTTGAGTTCGTGCGCTCAGCCCAGGACTCCACAGAAAGCAGGCATCAGCCAGTCTTTACTGAGTGAACAGATGGGATGTGCAAATCTCCCCAAATATTAGTTTCCTCATCTGCAAGACGGGGATAATAACTCTTCCCCAGCCTGCCTTACTGGGTATCTGGAGCACGACATGAGTCTATTCATGGGGAGCATTTTGCAGGGGTTATCTACCCCTCTCCTGGTTATTCCTTACTGGCCTTGGGTGCTATCCTGGGACCCCAAGTGGGAAGCCAGATCTGGGTGCTGTCCATGGTGCTGAAAGAGGCCCGCTGCCCTCTCAAGAGATGAGGAAACCTGAGAGGCTCACCCAAGCTCAGCTGCAGCCTTTCCTTGTTTTCCAGACTGGCAGGGTGAGCAAACAGCCCAGCCTCCATCAGACCAGACCCCAGGAAATGTCCAATAAACAAATAATGCAAACTACGTCCAACATTTTCTAGTAGTCATCTTTTAAAAGCTTAAAAAATGTGGAATTTATTTTAGTATATTTAATGTAATATATCAAAAAACCATTTCAACACATAAAAAAAAAGCACCAGTGAGATACTCGACATTGTTTTTTTTGTTCTGCATCTTTGAAATCTGGTGCGTGTTTTACATGTACAGCACATTTCAATTCGGTCTGGCTGCTGTGGCTAGTGGCTACCATATTGGACAGCACAGCTCCAGACAGAAAAAGTAATGACCTTGGGCAAGTCAATGCTGTGTCCTCAGCGAAAAGGAAGTACAAGTCCTCTCTTGCTTCACTGCGTCATGGTGAGGAGTCAAGGAGGTGCGGTAGGGAAGGCCCCCAGCCCAGTGCCAGCACAAAGTAGGCCCTAAGTCAGTGTTCCTGGGGCTAGAGATTAGGGCATACAGGTGGGCAGGGAGCAGAAGCAGAAGAAACTCCTGAGATCTGTGGGGCTGCACCCCCTCCCCAACCCCTACAACCACCCCAGAACCTACTTTCCCTCCTCCCACCTGCAGCCCCAGACTCTAGGAGAAGGGGGGTAGGTTGGACTGGCACTTGAACAGACACATTAAAATTCACTCGGGTTTAATTTACTTCCATTAGGCACTAATTAAAAGGAAATTAGGTGGCCTCGGTGGCCTCGGTGGCCTGAGGGAAAACCTGGTCGTGGGATGCTGCCAACTCCTGCTTCTCTCGACTCATCCCCCTTGAGGCTTTCTCTTCCCTAGCATGGCAGCTCCTGGGGTCCACGTTTGGGGCTCCTTAGGGCCATTCCCCAGTACCTTCATCATTCCCCAGTACTCCTACAAGGCTACCAATCCCAGGAAGACCCCCACCCTCTCAGGTCCTAAGGCATGCCAAGTGTGCAGGGCAGGGGGCACTTCAGACCAGCGGGATGCCAAGAGGAGTGTTGAGCAGCGGACTGGCATGATCTGCGTTAACGGGATTGCTCTGAGTGGGTGGGAAATGGATTGGGGGTGGTACTGAAGAGTGAGGGGAATGTGGAGAGACCAGTGACGAGACCACATGACCACATGAAGGAAACTCAACTGTGGGGGGGGGCAGTGTGCTATGCAGGGAGCATGGAATCTATATGCATGTAGGTGTGGATGGTATTGGAAGGAGCCAAGGATGATTCGTGGGCTTGTGGCTTACACAACTGCATGGATGGCCTTGCCGTTGGATTTGGGGTACAGGAAGAGGACCAGCTTTGGCCTTGGGCATGCTAACCTTGAAATATCTTGGAGATGGTCAAGGGAAATTTTCATGCAGGAAGTTGGTGACTAGACAGGATGGCTGGGCTAGAATCACGGGCATGGCAGGAAGCTGTATTGGAGCAGGCCATAGAGTGAATGGAAGGAAATGAAGACGGTGTAGACAATTCCTGAAGTGGGGCTATGAGAAGACAGAGAAAAAGCTCAGGGCCCACTGTAGGCTCTGGGGGCGAATTAGCTGGAGAGGATGATGGAATGTTTCCAGGAATGGAGAGGCCCTTACCCCCTCCCCAGGATCCTATGCAATGACAGACCAAAAATAACTCGCCCTGACATCTTGGGAGGCAGGGTCCTGAAACCTGGTAATAGAAATCACAGAAATTCATTCTGCTCATTTTTTTGGCTGCAGGCCAGCCACTGTTCCTGAAGAGGGCAAGGGGGGATGGGGTGGGCACCCAACAAAACCTCAGAGCTTCTGGGAGGAGGGAACTCTGGGAGCACCCGGGGTACAAGATGGGGATATAGACACGGTGCCCTGGGCTCTCTGCAGCCCATGCCTCTGCTTCCCTTGACCTCTTGCAGGAGCAGAGGTAAGCTCTCTCCCCGAGTCTCAGCTCCCCAGTAGGCTCTGGGTTGGTATGCCCCCATCTCCTGCGGTGGCATGGCACAGCCCCAGCCATCAATCCAGGCATCCCTAGAGTCAACCAAGAAAGTCAATATTTAATTTGGGCACCATGTTAATGCCATCGATTACTGACTCTCCCCTCCACTTCCTCAGGCTCATTTGTCACTTCCCACCCACTGGGGGTGGGGGTGGTACCAGAACTCAGTAGAGGCAGAGAGCAGCCTAGGGTTGCATTGGGGAAACCAGCCTCCATGTGCAGGTGCTGCCCCGGGCTACCCAGCCTCCTTTCTCCCTAAGCATCACCGATCTGCTTTGTCTGAGTTTCCTGAGCCCTGTCTCTGGGGAGGGAGGTGACAGGGAAGGGGGTGGCAGTGGTGTGCAGTGAGGTGGGGAGGGAAGGTCCACTTTCCTCCCAGGCAGGTTGAGTCTAATTCCCGGCAGGGTCCAGAAACAGAGCAGGTGTGGTTGGGGGTTGAACGAGACAGGGGAGGACAGAAGCTGTGGCGTACACCACCACCATGGGAGACAGGTGAGCGGCCAAGGGCTGTGCCAGCTCAGGCTTCTGGAACCTCTCCTGGCTGCCCAGTGCTGAGCCTGTGTGATGCTCTGGAACCCACATGGGACCTCGAAGCAACGGCCCACCTCTAGGCCCCAGAGAGTACTTGGGGTGCATGGAGTTTAGAGGCTCAGAGTCCAGCTGGGCAGTGAAAGAGGCTGGTGGAGTGGGGGTGGTGTGGGCAGGGTCCATGTCAAGGCTGGACTGTGTCCGGCTCCACTGTTTGTTTTTGTCAGTTCTGTGGGTCCATATATGGGACCCTTGGCATTTTTCCCCAGCCCAGCCTATTTGCCCTCAGAAAGGGAATGGCATCTGCTTTGGGGGCCAGACTTGTGCTCAAATAGCAACACGCTGAGTGACCTTGGGCAAGTTAAGTAACCTCTCTGAGAAGTCTCTTAGGACCTTGGTCATTTCATACAGTTTTCCAAGTGTCAGGGATGGGCAGGGGTAAGCTTTGATGGCCCAAAACGAAGTTCCCCAGAGTCCGCACACTGGGTAGCTGCCCAACCTGGTGCCATGGAGAACACCACTGTGGGGCTGTCCACCGCCAGTCCTGGCCACCGTGGCACCCTTGGTGCTCCCCATTCTCCTCAGCTCTTGAGCCAAGGCCACGTCACCAAGGGGACAGTTGGGCCAGGCCTGCCAGGTACCACTGGGTGACCGACCCAATGGGCGGAAAGTCCAGCTTGGGGCATCAGCAAGGTGGCAGCAACACATGTAAACACATACACATAAGAGGGAAGAAAGTCTGCTTTGATGGACTTACCCAGAATTTTGCAGTCAAAACCCCAAAAAGTTGTTTCATTTCAGCAAATACGCGTATGCTGTGCTTCATGGATTAATATCACTTCTATTATGAATTATCTAGGGGGAACATCAGTCTCTTTTCAATGGGGAGACATCTAGTATCTTGATCTGGCCCAGATGCCTCCCATCTTGAGCTGCCCAAGGACTTCTCAGTGGCTTCGGTGACCTTCACTGAGCCCCTCAGTCAAGCCTTGAACCAGAAGAGCCTGATGGAGTCATTCATGTATTCAGTAAACACTTTCTGACGCCAAGCTGTGCCGGGCTCTAAGCTGGATACTGACAAGGTAAAGATGAGGAAGGCACGGTCTATAGGAAGGATATCCAGGAGGTGGGAAGCAGGGGGAAGGGATGCATTTTGTTTCCTCTGTCCAAAACCGCCCACGGCTCCAGAATAAAGTCGAGGCTCCACACTGTGGCCCACGAGGTGGGGCCCAGCCTGGGCCCCTGCCACAGTGCTGACTGAGTCTCTTACCACTCTCCTCACTGATGGAGCCCTAGCCATCTGGCCTCCTTTCTACTCCTCCCACGTTTCATGGTTCCTCCCACCTCAGGGCCTTTGCACGTGCTGTACTTGCCACTTAATAGGCTCTTTCCCAGTTATCTACTTTTCTGGGGCCTTATCTTTTTTTAAAAGATTTTATTTTAAAATTTATTTTTAGAGAGAGGGGAAGGGAGGGAGAAAGAAGAGAAACATTGATGAGTTGCCTCTCGCACGTGGGCCCACAACCTAGCCATGTGCCCTGACTAGGAATCGAGCCAGTGATCTTTTGCTTTGCGGAACAATGCTCAACCAACTGAGCCATGCCAGTCAGGGCTGGATCCTTATCTTTTGATTGAAGTTCTAATGCCACCTCCTGAGAAAGGCCTTCCTTGCACACCCCTTGCCTCTTCAAGTCACTTTTTCTCATATCAATCTAATCCTTTAGCACTGCTTCTCCTGACCTGAAATTATAGCACCTGTTTCGTCTTTATTGTCCGTCTCTCTCACTAGACTGGGAGCCTCAGGGCAGAGTATGGTTAGATTCACTGACATCCATACCAGCGCCGGGCACATGATAGGAACTTAAAAGATGCTGTTGAATGGATGACGAATGCATGTGGTGCTTCAGGTTCCAACAGGACATCAAGAGGGTGGGTATCCTGGAAGCGGAGGTAATCTCTGGCCTTCAGGGCCCTGCCACAGGCCAACTGCGTCTGCGCCTAGTGCTGGCGAGTGGGTAGGGGGATGGTGCTGCACGTGCAGGCCTGGGAAGGGGAGATCCCCACAGGACTCCAACCTCAGGGCGCGCATATTGCAGGAAGCTCATTCCTTGCATATTAACTTGCTGCTGGACTGACGGCTCCCGCTGCTGCTGGATTTTTCACTGTCGAGGCAAATGGTTGATTGTGGATGGGGGTTGGGAGGGCAGAGCATCCAAGTTCAGGAGACCAAGTACATTTTCTGCGAGAGTATCATTTGCAGCCACTGGGGGCCAGGGGGCGGTGGACTTGCTCCCAGGTGGCCGTGCAGAGGTGCTACATGTGCGGCTTCCTAGCTGAGTGTGCTCCGTCCTTAGCTGGCCTGCGGTGCAGACAGGGGACTAAGGTTTTACATGGCATCACTTGTGAACCCAACTGAGGGTAGCAAGGGCCCTTAGAGACCATTGAGTTTCACTGTCCTCATTGCGCAGAGAGAAAAACTGAGGCCCATGGAGGGGAGAGGTTGCTCGAGGTCACATCATGAATCCACAGAGGGTCGAGGCCAATGCTCAGAGGACAGTGAGCATTTATGGAGAACCAAGAGTGTATCTGTCATTGTGCCGGGCATGGGGACTTGCCACACTAGAGAAGCCCACAGTCCAGGAAATGGGGCTGGCCGAAGAGGGAGACGGACATGGACCTGGGGTGGTGGTGTCTCCTCTGCCTTTAGGGGGAAGCTTCTTAAGGAAGAAAACTCTTGTGCTGAGCTTTGAAAACTAATTGAGAGCTCAGCAGGTAGAGAAAGGGGAAAGGGCACTGCAGGCGGAGGGTGCCACGTAAGCAAAGGCAGGAGACATGAAACAACCTGGCAAGTTTGGGGAATTGCAAATCGTGTGGTTTGGCTGCAGAAGAGAATGCGGGAGGTTGGATGGGCTGCAGATATGAGGCGTAAGGGAGGCAGGTTCTGATCAGAGGGGGCCTGGTTGGCCACGATAGGGGTCTGGATTTTATTCTGAGGACCGCTGGAGAATCACTGAAACCCACTTGGATTTTAGAACGATGTCTGCAGTTACCAAGGAAAAGTGAATTCAGCAAACACGTTTTGAGCATTTACTGTGTGCCAGGCACCGTGCTGGGTCCTGGGGATTCAGTTCTGAATGAGGCGCACACATCTCAGCTCAGCAGTGTTAATACAACAGGCAGGTGTAGCAGGTAGGAGGCTTGGCACACAGTCTCAGGAAATACCCCATTTCTCTTTAGTTAAATCAGCTCCAATCTGACTCACTTTAAGTCCTTTCCTAGGAGTTGGCCGGAAATTCAACCTCAGCCTCCACTGGGGCTCCCTGCAGAGGCGTGTGCAAGGACATGCTGTCCCACCTGGGCCTAAGCACGGAGGAGGTGCCTTGTCTTTGGTCTACATTGGTCACATAGAGATGCCCCCACTGTTCTAGTCCACATGGTCCCTTGAGGTTCAGCAACTCAGCTGCTCCTGCGCCACTTGGGAGCACTGTACCCCAGTGCTTGCGCTCCAGCCCGCCACAGCTCTGGTTGTCTGCAGGGGAGGTGCTTCTGAGGCCCCCACTGCTCACAGAACCCCTACTTTTGCTCCCTCTTCAGCTAGCTGCTCCCTCTGCTTCCTCTGCTCATATCGGTTGCCCTCTTCTCTCCATCCCTCGGGAACACCTAGCACAGTCACTTCCAGGGGGTTCACTTTTTCAAAAGTCAGGATGAGCCATCCTCAGACTTCAGCAGCTTTCGTGTTTAGCCGGCACAGTTCCCTGAGGCTAGGAAAATCAAAGGGCTTGGCTACCAGCTTGGAACTGGGAGGGAAGCAAAATAATGAACATCTCAGTAAATTATCCTGCTACCAGAGTGGATAGACTTGACAGACCCAAGCAGTGATGCCCTGAGAGGGGCAGAGAGGCGCTGAGCTTTGTGGGAGCTCAGACGGGGGTGGGTACCAGGCTTACACCTGGGGGTCAGGAAAGGCCTCCCATGGGGGGAGTTTTTGCCAAACTGAGCCCTGAAGACAGCAAGGAAAAGTGTTTTTGGGAAGAGGAAAGAGCAGGTGTCAAGGCCTCCAGATGAGAACCTACAGGGGTGAGTGAGGAACAGGCAGTTGCCCTGTGAGAATAGCTTGGGCTGAAGGAGGTGGGGCTGGGTGGTGGAGCCTCCCAAGTCCCAAGGCAAGGTTTGGAGTTCACCTTGACCATGAGAAGCCATTGAAAGATTTTAATCAAGAGATGTCACAACCAGATTTCTGGTTTAGAGACACTGGTTGGCTAGTAGTGCTAAAAAAAAAAAAAAAAAAAAAAAAAGATGGGGAGAGGGTAAAATTGGAGGAACAGGGAGCCATTGGCAGAAGCTGCAGGGATCCAGGCCAAGGATGGTGGCTGCCTGGACCGATGGCGGTGGTGGTGGTGGAGAGAGGGCATCGTCCATAGGTAAGCATGAAGAGGAAGGGACAGGACTTGCGGTTGCGGTGGATTGGGGGGGCGGAGACAGACCTTCAAATGGCTACGTGGGTGAATCCCTGAGATGGAGCAGAAGGAGCAGGATGGTGGTGGGTAGGTGCCAGCGGGACATCCAGGGAAAGAAAGGACTGGGGTGCAATGGATCTCTCCCACCCCCACGACCTCTGCATCCCGATATTCCTAAACTTCCCACTAGATGGAGGGCTAGTGCTGGGAGACCGGCTCCTCCTCCCGTCCTCCGCCCTTTATTACCCCCAGTGGGATGGGCCTGCACTTGGGCCTCCTCAACCCCGCCTCCCTGAATTCGCCAGGCGAGCCCACGTATTTGGGGCCATCAGCTGCCCCCACATCGCAGGACTGTGACCTTAGCCTCTAGGGTCCAGTAGTAGGGGCGTTAGCCCAGACACCTCTGCCCCAGGGGCCTCCGTGTGCGGCTCTGTGCGGGTGTATACAGGGCTGTCTCCCTGCTCTGGGGATGCCGCTCGGGGGATGCCTCGGCCACAGCGGCTCGGAAAACCTGGAAGACTGCCCAGCTCCCACAGATGCGTCCTCAGCCTGGAGGCCTGCCCGTCAACGGCGCCATTGTTACCCCCACCCCCGCCCCCGCGACGTTCTCCTTCTCTCCTTCTTCTCGACCCCACGATGGGGGAGGAGGCTCCTGGGCCTCTCACTTCTGGCCCAGGCCCCGGAGGCAGGCCCAGCCCCAGTGCCCTAGATGTCCAGACCTTGGGATCAAGATACAGGGACTGAGCTGGGCGGAGCCAGATAAGAGGCGGGGTGGAGTCAGGGAAAGCACACCCGTAATGGGAACGGTCCGGGGCGGGCCAGGGGCGTGGCCAGCGGCGGGGTGGGGTCCGGATTCCCAGAACGTGGAAACTTCCTCGGGTTTCCACCCATGAGCCTCTTAGGTCGCCTGGGAGCACCACCCACTTTGGCCCCCCAGTTCAATAGCCGGACGGATCGACTCTTTGGCCGCACTTAACAGACCTCGTTTCTCCGGAGGCCGCGCCCAGCTCCCTGGAACAGCCAGGCCTTGAGGAAAGGCAGGGAAAAAGGGGTCAGGGACGCAGTCTCTAGGCCCGCACCTCAGCCCTGCGATTCCCCACTCTCACCTCAACTGCTCCATTCTTTTACAGATGGTTGGCCGGAGGAGCCGCTCAGGCGCCCGCGCCCCTCACGAGGTCCCCCTTCCCTGCCCCTCCGTGCTTAGGCCTGGAGCCTGCTCTAAAAATAGACCGAGGCGTGGAACATGCCCACCCAGGGGGGTTCTGGGAGGCCTGAGTCACCCTGCAGCGCGGGCATCCCGCCTTCTCTGGAGCACAGGCTGCCATGACCGCCAGGCCTCATTCTGTTGGCCCGACTCTGCACTCTTGGCTGTGCCATGTCACCACGGATCAGGCCAGGCCATGGGGGCCCAGGTTGGTGAGCTGAGCAGTAGCAACCACAGCCGGGAAGGATTAGGAGTTCCTGGCCCTGATTTATTTAGTTGTTTTTGTGTGTCTCGTGGCTACTTACAGCAAACCCTCCCTCCGCCCCTATTCTTCAGCGGGACAGTCACGTCTGTACCTGCCTTTGTAGCCTGCCCAGGCCCAAGGGGTTGTTCTCTGGGTGGGGACCTAGGCTTGGAGGAACAAAATGTCCCAACTCGGATCTTAGACCTTCTGCAGCTAACATCCCCATTCTACAGAAGAGTAAACTGAGTCCCAAAGAGAGGAAGGGGCATCTCACGCAGCGGAGATTCAAATCTCAGCTCTGCCTCTTAGCAAGCCGCTCCTTAGGGCCTGTTGTCTTGCTCTGAAGAGCTCAAGTTGAGGATGACACCCATGCACCTGTAAAATGGGGCTAATGAGAGATACTTCGAATTGTCCTGCCAGTTAAAGTTATTTTTTTTAAAGCAGCACAGGCAGATTGGGAGTTACAGTACATCTGGGCTCAATCCCAGCTCGGCGAGTTAGTCACCGTCAAACTTGGGAACGAAAGGGGCTCAAGGGTCCCCAGGTTCAGCTTTCCCTTTTTGCCAAGTGAAACGGGACCCCCCTCAAGGCAAATAATGCATCAAGGCAGACCCTGGCCTTGAACCCTAGTCCTCAGTCCCAAGCTCTCTCCTCCTACCTTCAACCACCTGTCCTCTTCTGTGGAAGCACCGGTGTCAGACCTTTTCTGAATGGTACAGGCCGACAATACTCCAGATGGTTTTATTTCTTTACATATTATTTGCTACTTAGGTCACTTTGTGTGTGTGTGTGGGGGGGAGCCCTGTCTTACATATGTCAGAATGTCATTGACCTCTCAAAGCTCCTGGAAATCAGCTACGGAAACAATGAAGCGGGGCAGGAGGACTCAGAGATGAATGTGGGTGTGAGGTGCAGGGTAAGAGTCCATGGTGAATTACTTCCCGCCCCAAAAATAATAATGAACACTTTTGAGCAGCTCCTGTGAGCTGGGCTTAGTTTCACATTATCTCCTTTACTCCTCCCCCCAATTGCATGTGGTTAGGTGTTATTATCACCCCATTTTACAGATATGGAAACTCAGGGCTCAGAGAAGTGAAGGAATTTGCCTAAGAGAACAAAGCCAGGAAGTAGGAGAGCCAGAATCAAACACGCTCAGACCTTTGATTTTATTTCTGCCTTGATGAAAAAGTTGGGTTTGCACCTTGACCTGTCTGTCTTTCAGCCTCCCTTTCCAGCTAGCTTGTCAGGCCTCCCCAGCCCAGCCTGCAGCACTGCTGGGAGGGGCTGGGGCTGGGCAGCCGCCAGAGCTGAGAGTCCAGGATTTGTAGAAATTACGAGTCCACCTGTCTCCGTCTCCTGCGTGCAAGGAAAGAATCCGGGAGGCCTGGAAAGCTCCCCTCCTCACCACACCTCACCCAGGACAGCCTTGGCTTGCCCTCCATAGAGGGGAGTTCCTCCTTGAAAAGAGCTGAGCTCCTTCTTTCGTTCATCCACCAACTATTTATAAAGTGCCTAGTGCCTGCTACAGGCTCTGGGGATAAAATGGTAGTGAAAGCAGTTCTTTCCATGGTGCGCAGTCTAGCAGGGCACAAAGTCGCTCAAATAAATCAGTGGCTGATAATTGATTACACCCCTCCCTCTTCCAAGCTTCTGTTCAGATTTACCCCTTCTGGGAAACTGTTCCCAACTGCCTTTCTCACACCCCCCTAGTGGTAAGGAAGGTTAAGACAGTCTCAAAGCTAAAGGTTGGGTGAGGGGGCAGGTGGGGAGGGAAGCCTGCCAACAAATTGCGTGTGTTGTGGCGGGGAGGCTACACTTTCTCATCCCGTGGATGCAGTAGCTGGCATCTGCTGAGTTCCAGGAACCGTGCTCAGCACTTTACATGCATCATCCCAAGAAACCCTCACAGCATCCGGGTGAGCTGTGGGCAATTCCGTTTCACCACCAAGGAAAATGAAACTCACTCCAAGAGGTGACGAGATCAGCCAGTAAGTGGTTGAGGTAGGGTTTGAACCCAATTATTCTGGGGCCGAAGCCCCCACCCTTAGCCACTATGCTGAGTTCTTGTTTGGTTTTTAGGTGAAGAAACTAAGACTCAGGGAGGCCTAGGGATTGGCTTAAAGGTCCTACAGCACATCAGGACTGACTGAGTTGTTGGTAGCCAAAGAGATGAATGGGGGCCCCAAACTCAGCTTCCCACCCTGCAACCCCCAAAGGAATCACTGGGGGTGGGGCAGGGCCTTGAGGAAGGCTGGGGGTGTGCTCAGCCTGGCCTATGCTCTGCCCTCACCCCGCTCTGCAGGCCCTGTGCTGCTCAGCAGAAGCCTCATGGATGCGTTGGCAGGTGTGGGCTCCATCCCACTGCCTGTCCTCTGCCTGGTCTGAGATGTCATCTCTGTGCACTGCTCTGTGCGGGCTGGGGAGGTGGCCGGTAGTCAGGGGAAGGGGAAGCTTTAGTCCTTCGTCCTCTGGGAGTTTCTAGTCTGTCTGGGGGAGGGGGGGAGCTGCCTTCGTTGGGGATCTTTATGCAGGTGAGCGTGTAGAGCATGTACTAGGCGCCAGCTCCATGAGAGGGTCTTTCCCTTGTCATTACCTCCTTTAATCCTGTCAGCAGACCCTAAGCCATAGATATCGCTGTCATTTCTGCTTTTCAGAGGAAGAGGTTAAGCAATACCTCAAAGTTATCTAGAGAGCTGGAGGCTGGATTTGAACCCAGGTACAGGTGACCTAACACCATGTTTTACTGCAAGGGTTCTCGAGTGTGGTCCCTGGGCCTGCAGCAGCAGCATGGCTCAGGAAATCGTCAAAAAAGCAGACCACTGAATCAGCAGCTCTGGGTGAGGCCCGGCAACCTGTGTTTAAGCCCTCCAAGCTCCAGAACTTAGGCTCTACTGCTTTATAGCACTTGGGGGGCTACCGGTGACTCGTTTAAGATCATGGGCCCTTGGGTCAGGCAGAGATGAGTTTAAATCCCTGCTGCACTACCACCCAGCCCTATGACCTTCAGACTTAAATCTTGAACCTTTGCCTTTCTAGCCTGTGAAGAGGGGTTGATAATAGCACCTGCTTCCTAGAATTGTTGCCGGGTTAGATGAGAGAGTAGGTCCTGTCTGACAGATGGAAAAATAAAGGCGCAGAGAGGGGCGGGGACTTGCCCAGAACTCTGCTGTCTGGTCTGTTTCCCAGGGAGGACTGTGCCCTGTGGGTCTGCCCCCAGATGACCAGTTCAAATCCGGCCCCATCCTTGCCAGCTGTGTGGCCTTGAGTCGAGGACTCGCCTTCTCCCTGTCCACCTCCTCACGCTCAGAGCGGGGATCGAAAGAGTGCCGGGACCTCCTATGGCCGTTGTGAGACGAAAACGCGTTTCTCTGTGCGTGGTGCCTGCCAGCCCTTTGGAAGGACTCAGTGGGTGCCAGGCACTGTCATTAAAGGCGAGGCCAGGATCAAACTCTCATGTCCTCCCATGGCCCCCACCCCTGGACAGAGGCCGATTAGGAGTTGAAAGGAGGTGAGAGAGTGTGGGAGTTCTGAGGGGCAGAACCTTCCCTTTTGGGCAGAGCAGGGTTTCTCTGCCCTGCACTGCCGACATTTGGGGCCGGATAATTCTGTGGGGGCTCTCTTGTGCAGTGCCAGATGGTTAACGGTGTCCTTGGTCTCTACCCTCTGGGTGCCAAGAGCCCCCTCCCCCAAGTTGTGACAACTAAAAATGCCTTCAGACATGGCCAAATGCCCCCTGGGCAGCAAAACTGCCCCTGCAGGGAACTATGGGGGTAATCAGGCAAAGTGCTTTTAGGTGCTTAACACGCCAGGCATATAAACATGGGATCCTACTGTTTATCTCATGGTATGGTGGGGAGGCTGGGCCCAGGGTCACTCTGTGGGTAGGGCTAGGACTGGAATCCAGGGTTCTTGTGCCTGTAACCTCTCCACAGTTCCCTCAGAACAGGTGGGCAGAGCCAGGGGACAGCCACGCTGATGCCCTGGAGGCCCATAGCGTTCTCCCTTTTCCCTCCAGTGTCTGCCTGCCTGGCCATTGCCACACCCACAGCACTGCCCACCTGAGTCTGGGCTTGCCTCTCCAGGAGCGCCATGGCAATCAAACCAGGCAGATGCCTGGTGCCACCCTGGTTGGGCATCTAAAAATGTTGCCGAGGCCAAAGTTGCCAGGACCAAGGATGTAGAGCTCACCATGGCCCTGCAGCGGAGGTGGGCCTTGGTGGAGTGGTGTGTCGGCCTGCCCTCTGAGACCGTCAGGCTGCCATCAGAGGTGAATGATGGGTCTCCCTGCCACAGGGGTGCAGACAGCCATGAGACATGGTGGCAAGGCCGATTTAGGGCCAGGAGAGGGAGAGGGAGGGAAGGAGGGGGGATGGGAGACAGAGTCAGAGAGTCGGAGGTATGGAGCCAGGGACAGAGACGCAAGACACAAGCAGACGGAGAGACAGGGTGGAGAGAAGCAGAGAACAAAGAAGCTCCGAGGTAAGCGGAGACAGAGGACAGGGAGATACTGACACAGGAAGTGTGAGCGAAAGACAAAGGCCAGATGGGTTGGGGGGGGGAGAGAGAGAGAGAGAGAGAGAGAGAGAGAGGTGCAGAGTTAGAGACTCAGATCCCAAAATGGGGAACAGGAGTTAGACACAGAGAGACAAGGCAAGAGAGTGCTGGAGAGGAGCCGGAGAACCCGAGATCGGACAGGGACACAGAGACTGGAAGACAGGGGTGGTGAGAGGACATCGGTGTTGGAAGGAGACAGGCCAGGAAGGTGCCCGGAGAAACCAGAGGAGGCGCAGAGGCACTGTGGCCCTCTGGTCTCAGCCTCTGCTCTGTGACCCAGAAGCAGTGTGCACGTGTGCGTCTCTGCACACATGTGCGCTCACGTTCGTGCTTGCATGTCACACTTCCGGTGGGTGCCCGTCTGTGCCTGAGCTCAGACAGTGGACGGTGCTTGCGTCCATCCGTCCACTGATTCCCCAGTGGATGCCTGTGGGGTGCCGGGCTCCGCGGTAGGGCAGTGAGACCCAGTGGACGGGGCCCCTCGTGGAGCCTCTTGCTCGCTAGTGGAGGACAATACACAAACACACATGTGCCAGAGCTGTGCAGAGATTTGAACCAGAGTCCTGTGATGGGAAGCGACTCGGGGCTCCTCTCAATCTGGCGGTCAGGGAAGGCCACTCTGGGGAGGTGATCGATGAGGTGAAGCCTGTCAAAGAGCCAGCCTAGCAAGGGTCAGGGCAGATCCTTCCAGAAGAGGGAAGAATTGGTGCAAAAGCCCTGTGGGGAAAACCAGTTTGGGAAATTCGGGGCTGAGAAAGAAGCCAGTGGGGCCACAGCGACTGGGGTGAGACGGGAAGGCAGAGGCCAGATCATGGAGGACTTGGTAAGGCCAAGGGGAAGATTTTGTTTTGCAAGTGAAATGAGAACCTGAAGATCGAAGCAGGAGAGTGGAATCAACAGCTTCCGGTTTGGAAAGGTCTTGCTGACTGCTGGGTGGGAAGTGGGGACTGGGAACTCCTGCCCAATCAGGGCAAAAGAGGGTAGTGGTTTGGGTGAGGGTGGGAAGAAGTGGGTGGATGCAAGCTGTGTTTTGGGGTAGAATTGATAGAATAGTGGGGGTGGTAGAGGAAAGGAAGGAGCCGGTGATGACTAGGTTTTCAGACGGAACATCCAAACGAATTGTTACTAGAATGAGGTAGACGGAGAAAGAGATCTGTGGGGAAATGACCACGAGGGCTGTTCTGAACGTGCAGCATGCCCATGCGTTTGTGCACATTCTCGAGGGCCCAGGTGTGTCCGTGTGCACGTGGGGTTCAGATCAGCTCTGCTTCGCTGCATGGGGGCTCCTGGGCGTGTTTTGGGACCAGGCCCTGTTCTGGCTCCTCACTTTCCCCCAGCCCCAGGGGCTGCCGCTGCCAGGTAGGGATTCCCCAATGGCCAGCTGGGTTCGGGGGGCCCGTGGGTTGGCATTGGGCACTGCTGACATCTGGGCCTTCTACCCCAGGCCTGGGAGGCCTTGGTAGCCCCACCCGACAGTGGCAGGCGGGCTCCAGGGCAGCTGTTGGCGATTAGCAGTGTTGATTACCTCGTGGCAATGCATCTGGGGTGAGGGCGATGAGCCCAGCCCCAGGGGATACCCTGCTCGCTGGCGTGCAGGGCTTTCTGGGGCTGAGAGAATGCAATGTGTCAGCCTTGCTGCAGACACACATGTGTGTGCATGTGCGCAAGTGTGAGTGGGGGTTTCTGTGAGAGCCACCTGTGTCTGTAGGGCTGCCTGTGTGTGTGCTGGAGGTCTGCAGGTTTGTCTGCTTGCTTATATGAATCATCGTGCCTGTGGGCACATGTGTGTGTTCTGCCTGTGTTTTGTGCATACCCAAGTACCTGTGGAGCTGCACGCGTGCATTCTGAGAATGAGGCACCTGGGTTTGAGTTTGTATCTTGATGTGTCTGTGTATGTGGAGGAGTGTCCTGTCTGTGCATGTGTCTGTGTGAGTATGAGTGCCTACACATACAGGTGGAGTCTGCACACACGTGTCGTGAGAGGGCGTATCTGACAGCACACTTCTGGAGGTATGTACCTACGTGTCGGGGGGAGGGGCACGAGCTCATCTCTGGGCTGTGTCTGTGATGGCATATCCAGGTTCAGCATGCACTCCAGGCTTGGCTGTTTTGGTGAGCACCTTGGGGTGCTGCAGGAAGGTATTTGGACTCCCCCTTCTCAGGTCCCTCCAGCTCTGGGTCCAGACAAACCCTCCTGCCTGGGAGAGTCTGGGGTGTGAGTTGCCCAGGACGGCAGGGTGGTTAAGAGCTTGTGCTGTGAGTCCAGGCTAAGCTGGGTGTGGGTCTCTGCCCAACTACCCACTAACCACGTGATCCTGGGCGAGCTGTAGTTTTCCTGTGCTCCGGTTTCCCCATCTGTAAAGTGGGGATAAGAATTGAATTCTCCCTGCTGGGGTGGTTTCGAGGACAAAAGGAGCCTGACCTAGCTGTGTTGCCTGTTATTTCCCAAGCGCCCACCACTGGGGCAGCCCCCTGTGGCCAGGCTGGGCCCGTGCCTATCCACCCCTGCCCTGGGACCAGAGCACCCAGAAAGCTCCACCCCCTCCGCTTCCCGCATGCTGAGCTCAGCGATTCCCAGGCCCCACCACGGTCGTAGCCACATCTGGGCTGGCTCCACACAGGGACCACAATGGAGGCGCCTCCATGGCCGTGGTCGGGGTTTCCGCTGACTCAGCGCCTATGGCTCCGGAGGCGGGTTAGATGGGGCCATAGGGCGAAGGCTCCACCATGTTGCTTCTACCGGAAGCTCCCCTAAACCAGAGCACTCCAGTTGCTGTCTCTCACCCCCACACCCATTCCTCCCACTCATGGGCCTCTCGAACCTACTTCTTTGTAGATCCTCAGCCTCACTGCCCCCAAGTTTGCTGCCTCCAGCGGGAGACCCCGGGAAGGGTCACCTTGATGACTCCCCCACCTCTGGACAGACTGGATGTGTGACCTGCTCTTTTCTCCTCAGAAGTCCAACCTCAATTCCTCTTGCTTTCCTGGCTCCTGACTGTAAAGCAGCGCCTCTCCAACGCTGGGTGCACACCTGAATCCCAGCATCACCCCTCGCCCCACCCCCACCTCCTGCTAGGTTTGCAATAATAATGACTATAGCAGTGAATATTGACTGAGCTCCTCTTTTGAGCCAGACCCTGTAGTAAGCATTTTTACAGACTCTGGCTCGGCTCCTGCTCACAACAATCCTGTATGGTATATCGGTCATTACTCTACGTTCCAGATGCGAAAACGGAGTCCAAGTTAAACAGTATGTTGGAAGCCACAGAGTGGAGGACAGGGACTGGAGCCCTTCTAATCTCCTGGAGTAAGGGAGAACAAGGGAAAGAGGCCAGAGCAGAAGGGGTTAATTTACACACACGTTTCCCTCATGAGCCGGCACCCTCTCCCCAATTCAGACAAACCTAGAAACACTAACTGGAAGTTAGGCTGAGAAACAGGAAAAAGCTGACCAAGAAGGCTTGGGCCACAGCCACGTCACGGGTGCCACAGAACTGGGGAGGAGGGTCTCCACCCCTTACCCCAGCCATCTGGAGGCCCAGCCTGGGAAGGGGAAGGGGGTGGCAGAGGGGAGGCCCTTCCAGCTCCAGGCCTGGCTCTTAAAGGGCCGGCCTCCCCGCCCACCCGCCTGCCCCCAGAGCCCCCTTGTAGGGCAGCTCTGGGCACGCAGGGTCCCGCCTCGCTGGCTGACTGGCTCACCTGGCGGGAACTGGGAGGGCGGGCCTCGGAGGACGGGCCTCGGAGGACAGCCAGGCCAGGAACAGGGCTGCGAGTCTGTTGCCGCCTGTGCTAATGCGAAGCCCCCTCCTGGCCCTCCCGCCCTCCTCCTGCCTGGCGGGCGGGTCCAGCTGTGTTCCATTAGCAGCCCTGGCTAGTCCCCAGCCCCCTGGAACCTCCCCCTTTTCCCCCACCCGGAGTGGAGTGGCCGGTAGTCCCGGCGGCAGGCTCGCAAGCCTTGCCAGGCAGCATTCAGTCCCCAAAGCTTAGGACCTGTGAGGCTGGGGACCTGAGGACAACCAGAAGTGATCAAGGATTTCCTGTGGGCCTGAGGAACCCAGGCCCTGCTTCCTCTGGCTGGCTGCACTGAGCTGCCTGGATTACTAAGCAAGGTAGGGGGGATCTCCAGCCACGGTAAGTGGGGGGTGGAATGGGCTGCCTCCAGGCTCTGGACTGAATGTCCCTTCTGCCCCACTTGCTGTGTGACCTGGGGTAAATGGCTTTCCCTCTCTGGATCTCAATCGCCTTCTCTACAGGGGGATGCGTTCTAAACTCCATCCCAGTTCTGACTCTCCCTGCCCCCAAATCTGTGGCTTTGTAATGGGATAGGATCATCTCCTTGGAGGTTTCTTCCCTCCATCCCTGTAGCCCCTGCTCTGGCTGGGGCCAGGGGAATGGAAGCCAGAGATCAGGAGCAGGAAGGGGATACAAGCATATCAATGTTCACGCCTCCACACGCATTCACGTGTCTCGAACAGTTGGCAGCCCTTCCGCTGACTGGCAGGAAGGAGAGGCCAGGACAGGGTTTGAGAGACAGGATGTGTATACTGCTAGAGTGGGGGATGATGAAGAAGCTGGGGAAGAGTTTTGCCCCAACAAGAAGGGGGTTAGGGTCCTATCTCCAAAATATTGAGGTGAAGGATTCCCTTCTGTTCTCACTCTCTATCCAGGGCCGAGGGAGGAGAAATAGAATTCCATTACAGCTGGAAGGAATGAGGTCAGACTTGCATAAGCACTTCCCAACAGGAAGGCTATTCATAGGCTAGCCGTGTGCACGTGTGTGTGTGTGCAAGCTCTTGTGTCTGGGTATATTGGTGAACATGGATCTCTGTGATGCAGAGATGCCTGTGTGCAGGTAGGCTTGTATGCATACACTGGCATATACGTGTCTGTGTGTATATGTGCCTGTACATAACTGTGTGTCATGCTGACACATGCATGACTCTATGTGTGTGCATGCAAGCTGCCTGTCTCAGGGGAGGCTGGATGATGTATGGCTCTGCTGGCTGCTTGCTGAGTCTGCATTGATTTATCTGGGTCCATCCATTCAGGGTTTAATAAAACTAAAAGATGAGCATCCATCAGCACTGGAGGTTGGCAACGAGGTCCTGAGCCCCGGTGACCAGCTGTCCCCCCAGCTGTACCCATAGGGGAAGCTTGCTTGGTGCACATACCTCCCTGTGATGCCTGCCAGGAGTCTCAGCCCAGTCATCAGCCCCTGACCTTGTGGGTGCCTAGCAGGGCCTCCTGCCTGAGCTAGGCGCAGCTAGCCAGGTACCAGGCTAGTGTCTATGAATACAACACACAGGTTGATAAAATATTGATAAATGGCCTCTGCCTCAACCCCCCTCGCTGTCCCAATAGATCTAGCCTTCTAGGACCCGCTAGATCTCTCCTCAGCCCAGCAATTCTCCACTGGCACAGCCAGCTGCCACTTGGACTCTCGGCGCTCCAGCCAGCATTCTGCTCTAGCTGGTTGGTGTCCATGCCTTGCCGGTGGTTAAATATTCTGAATATCACCCTGGCCCAGATTGTAGCCCAAAGCCTGTGGCTGGGCCTCTAAGAGGGACCGATGCCTGACCAGACCTCCTGCTGCCCCGGTGCCAGGGCTTGGCCCCGTGGGCTGGCTGCTGTTTGCCCACCTGTGGAGTTGTGCTGTGGGAGCTCAGGAATCCGCCTTCCTGGTTTCTGTGATTTTCAGGTGCTGTGGCTCTGGCCGACTTCTCTGAACCAGGATGTGGGCATCTTGGGCTCCAGGCCTATGGCTGCTTGGTCTCTGGACCACCTGCACTCATGCGGCGAGTACAGGTGAGACGAGGCCCGAAGATCAGGGTGCCACAGGCCTGTGACTGGCTCCCTGAGGTGCCAGGTCCTAGGCACCTATGTGACCATGTGCCCAGGCCATGTGGCCGTTTATAGGAGAGTCTGGGGGCTGGGCTCAGGGTGTCCTACGGTGTTTGTCCATGTGAGCCTCTGTGAAGTGAACAAGCGCGCACGTGTGTGTTTCTGTCTGCGTATTTATGTGTCTCTGGGCCTCTCTCTGCATCCATACATTTGTGTGTGTGTGTGTGTGTGTGTGTGTGTGTGTGTGTGTGTGTGTGAGACAACAACCCCCCTTCCCTAATACGCAAACTCATCCTGTGCACAGAGTGCTGGTGGGGTCAGTGGGCTAGAGAGGAGCAGGCAGTTAGCAATCCCTGCAAAAGGAAGCTGCCTCCTGAAAGAGGCCCAGGCCCCTCCAGTCCTTCTCAAGGTGGATAATCCGTCCTCCAGCCAATGTGTTCTTTTTCCAAGGCTGGCCCTGGATCTCAGATAAAGGGCCCGCCTTGAGGCCCAGACACTGGATGAGACAGAGGGTGAAGCTTTCCAAGGCCCAAAGCCAGAGGAAGTTGACCGGGCAGCTTGCCCTGCCCTGCTGGGTGCCCTCTGGGCTGGATAGCTTAGTCTCCTAGCTGAGTAGAAATAGACCTCCTAGAATCCAAATCCAGCCAAAGGAGGCAGAAAAACCAGCGTGCTGATGCAGGAGGGGTAAGCACCTGGGTGCATGTGACTGCCTGAGTAGTGTGTACATGTGTGTTTCTGCATGTGTACACATGTGCCTTGCTCTCCTTTCCCTCACCAGGTTCCCTGGGGGATGGGGCAGAGAATTTCAACATCTGTAAGGAATCTGGGCCCATCGCCATGGGCTGAGTCACCCGCTGCTGCTGCTGCTGCTGCTGCAGTGATAATCTTTCTGGGCAGACCTGGGAGAGGAGGGGGACTCCAGTGGAGTCACTGGGCCTAGGGATCCAGGATCCTTCTTCCAGCCAGGCAGCCAGGGAGTCCAAAGCCCAGCTTCTAGGAACTGGATTCTCTGTCTTGTCCCAGCTACCACATCTGCATCGGTGGCAAGGCCTTCGTGATTGTAGCCTTTCTCTCTCCTGTTGGGACAGCTCTCCCAACACTTCTGCTCAGTCAGGCCCATGGTGCCCACCTGTCCCTTCAGGCTTTTGGGGACCTGAATTAAGCTCTCTTCTTCTCCAGGGGCCTTTACCTCTTTAATAGACCCTGTCTGGAGCCTCAAGGGCGTGGCGGTTCCCTTGAGCTTGTGGTCCACTTAGGCCCTCAGTCTCTTTTTGCTGTTTCACAAAGCGGTGGTCCGGGTGAAAAGTCAGTCTGTTCTCTGGCCTGCTTTTCTGCTTTGGATGTGAGAAGTGCACCCCAACCCATCGCTGAGAGCACTTGTACCAGCTGCACATGGTGTCCCTGGCGGCACGAGCATCCACGGCTCACGCATGCTCAGAGACGTGCACAAGCTTGTGCGTACCACCAGTGTGCCTGAGCCCGACGTTTCCTTCCCTGAAGTGCTCTGCCCCCAGCTGGGGCGCATGTCATGGAGGGAGCGCGTGCATGGACACATCTCCCCACTGAGTTCTAGGGCCTCGCAGGGTTTCTTTCATTCTCTCTGTTGCTGGTTTGGCCCCTGACGTGGAATCTTGGGGGATTTGGGTTCTAGGCATACTCATCCTGATCTACTGTGGACTCCCTTCACAGCCTTGGGCTAGGCCTCAGTCTCTGGGCCTCGGTCTTCCCATCTGTACGCTGGGGGCTCTTCCTGGCTCCCAGGGTGGCCAGGGTCAGAAGGCAAGAGGTGACAGCTGGTCCAAGGCACGGCCTGGCTAAAGGTCCAGAGTGGGGACTGTAAACTCCTTCCTGGATCCCCGAGAGCCCGGCTGTGCAGCTACCTCAGCCTGAGCCCGCCAAGTGCCCCGCCGCCAATGTTTCCTGCAGGTGAGCGGTGCCCACCTTCCCAGCAAGAAGGACTCAAGTTGGAACACAGAAGTGACTTATCGGCCAATGTGACCGGTGAGTGCCCATCTCATCCCGTTGTCCCCTCTCAACTTTTCTGTGGAGTGGCCCGTACCCCTCCTTATCTGCCCAGCTGAGCTCTTCACCTGGTGTCTCCCCGAAAGGCTTCAACCTCATCCGCCGACTCAGCCTCATGAAGACATCTGCCATCAAGAAGATCCGCAACCCCAACGGGCCCCTCATCCTGCGACTGGGGGCGGCCCCACTCACCCAGCCCACACGGTAAAGGCCCCGAAGTGGCTGCTGGGAGTCAATACTGACCTCAGCCACACTCACCAGCAGCTCTGGATATGAAGGTGCTGTGGCTACCAGCACGGATGGGCCATTTTATCCCACCCCATGGTCCTTACTCCCAGGGCTTGCGAGGTGGGCAAAGAGGAGATGCCTGGCAGGCCCACACTGTGTCCCTCCTCTGTCTCTGGCTCACAGCGGTTGGGGACAGGCCTGCATCCCGTGGATGTCATGAGGACCCCAGGACGGGGGTGGGAACCTGACAAGAGTCTGTGTGTGTATGTGTGTGTGTGCTCGCACTTGGGCCCTTCTGTGTGAAATCCAGGTTCCCACAAGTCCCTGGATATTCTGGTCCCCGCTTAGCTCTCCAGCTTCGTCTCCCAAAATGATTCTCTTTCTTTCTTGCTCCTCTAGACCTACTGACCCCTTGTCATCTTTCTCCAGTGTCTCTTCTCCTGTCCCCCCGCCTGCACCCAGTTGTTCTCCCCAGGACATCTTGAGTTCCTGGGAAGCACCCGCCACCATCGTTATGAGATGGTGAAATATCATTCTGGGGATTCTTTGTTTACGGTTTGCTCCCCCAGCCCCTCCCTGTCAGACTTGAAGCCTCCATGACAAGCAGGCCCCTTCTCTGTGTTCACTCTATTGCCATCCCCAGCAGCCAGACCCCCACCTGGCACATAGTAGGCACTCAGAACATGTCTGTAGAATGGATGGATGTGTACAGCTGTGCGTTGGTTTGGAGGTGTGGGCCTGCATTTCGCTTGTGTAGGTTCAATGGTCCCGAGGGCCCAGGGTGGCAGTAAGTGGTCCCTTCCCCAGCCTTAGGCACCTTCCCTGCTCTGTCCCAGACGCGTGTTCCCTCGGGGTCTCCCCGATGAGTTTGCCCTGGTGCTGACTGTGTTGCTGAAGAAACACACCCGCCGGAACACGTGGTATTTGTTTCAAGTGACCGATGGAGATGGGTACCCACAGGTGAGCCCCACTCCTACCCCTGTTGCTCTTGGGGCCGAGATCGGTACCAGTCCAGCCCAGCTTCTGTGCCAGCTTGGGATTTCTGGGGCCTCTCTGCGCCCCCCAGGCCCCGCCCACCAGCATCTCTCTCATTCTGGAAGGCTTCACTGCTCTGTGACCCCAGGCAGTGTCCTTTCCTTTCGGAGCCTCAGTTTCCCCTCCTGGGAAATGAGCTTGAGGGCCCTTAACTTTGCCACACTCTGGCCATGGGGCTCTCATTCTCCATCCTGCATTTTCTCCAATTCCACATAGATTTCTCTGGAGGTCAACAGCCAAGAGCAGAGCCTGGAGCTCCGGGCCCGGAGCCACGACGGCGACTTTGTGTCTTGCATCTTCCCGGTGCCCCAGCTCTTTGACCTGCGTTGGCACAAACTGCTGCTTAGCGTGGCAGAACGCGTGGCCTCTGTGCATGTGGACTGCACCTCGGCCTCCTCCCAGCCCCTGGGGCCCCGGCGACCCATTCGGCCCGTGGGCCACGTCTTTCTGGGCTTGGACGCTGAGCAGGCCAAGCCCGTCTCGGTGAGCACTAATTAGGTCGGGCTCTGGCCTCTGCTCCCACTTTCTGGGAGCCTGAGTGAGCTCCCTAGAATCTGTTTCTGCCTGGGTCCTCCCCTTGCTCAGAATCCTCTCACGGTTCCCTGCTACCCTCCAGATGCAGCCTAAACACATGAACCTGGCATTCAAGGCCCTTCGTGATCGGGTCCCTGTGAATGTCTGCAGCAGCACCTTCCTTCGCCTCTCCACGCAGCTCTGCTCTGGTCGATTCCATTCTAGTCGACCACCTCACCTCGCACTTTCCCACCTCCATGCCTTTTTCTATGCTGTGACCTCCACCTGGAATGCTTTTCCTCGCGTACCGTCTGTTGAATATCTAGTGATCCTTCAAGCCCAGCTGGAATGGAGCCTCTTCCTTCCCTGTTTCCCTGGGCCAAAGTGAACATTTCTCCCTCCTTCCCTCTTTCCTGCATGAGCAGTGTGTTTTCCTCTTCGTGACAGCTATATTCCTGATGGCCTCCCTGGGCAGACCAGAAACTCCTAGGGTAGAGCCACCTCTGTGCCTCACCGGGGGCCAGGACACAGAGCTACTTGCTGTAATGAAGTGACAATGACTTGTGTGTTCCCTGCAGTTTGACCTTCAGCAGGCGCACATCTACTGTGACCCGGAACTCGTGCTCGAGGAGGGCTGCTGCGAGATTCTACCGGGAGGGGTGAGTGGCCTGGCCCCAGCACAGCTGGGGGGAGTAGGGCTGGGACAGTATCCAGGGGCACAGTGGGCTGGAGGTAGGGACCAAGAAGAGGATGCCTAGAGATCTTAGGATGGGGGCTACGGTCTGCCTTCTGAACCGAACCCTGGCCTTCCCCACCTCGGGCAGTGCCCTCCAGAGACCTCCAAGGCCCGTCGGGACACCCAGAGCAACGAGCTCATCGAGATCAATCCACAGACTGAGGGCAAGGTCTACACCCGCTGCTTCTGCCTGGAGGAGCCTCAAACCAGCAAGGTGGGTGGGCAGGGCAGACAGACATGGGCACGGGCAGGTGAGGTGAGGCTACCCCTCGCCCAGCCTTGCTGAAGTCCGCCCCCAGGGTTGGTTGTGCCTGGGGTACGGAGGGCACTGGAAGCCCTGCCTGTTCGTGTACCATCCTATAGGGTTTAGGGAGGCAGAGAGACAGCCCACTGGTCGACCCTGTGCCTGCCTGCCTGCCTGTGGCATTAAGAGTCGTGCCCATCTAGCTCTGGCACCACCCAGACCTTCACTGATGCCACCCCAGGCCCTTCTGGTGAGGGCAGGATGAGGCTTGTACCCAAAGGCAATTTCTCCAGGACGGGGATACCAGGGGCAGGAGGCCAGGCCACGCTGCCTCCCTTGGGGCCTGTTCACTCTCCTGGGCCCGGCCCTGGCCAGTGCCAGGCTGGTTCCGCACCCAGCACCATGGCCAGCTGCCCTGCTCGTTTTTGGGTTCTTTAGGGGTAGCAGGGAAGCCCAGTTCCTCTCTTAGCCCCACCCCCTGCCTGGGCAACCTCCCTGCCCACTGGGCATTGTGCCCAGCCTTTGGCTGCAGGAACACAGGATCTCATTGATTCATGGTCTTGTTTTCTCCGACATCACGTGGGTAGAGGGAAAAGGAGGAGGGGGAGTCTGTGGGATGCCAGGGGCCTGAACAGGCTCTTGAGGCCATGGGAGGTGCCAGATGTCAGGCTGAAGGGGTACCTGGGACCCATGTCCCTGCCTGAGTGCCCCTTTCCAGCGTGGTTCCCAGAACTGCCCCCTCCTCAAAAGTGCCCCTTTACTCTGTCTGCCTAGGTGGATGCCCAGCTGACGGGAAGAATCAGACAGAGTGCAGAAAGGGGAACAAAGGTAGAGACGGTGGGTGGGGGGAGGAGCCCACGGTGCCCTCGGTCTGCCCTCCGTGCCCTCTGCAAACTCCTTGCATAAGAGACTCTACTCCTACGCTCTTCACACCTGCCCCCCACTCCTGGACAGGGCTCAGGCGCGTAGGCGCCCCCTCTGAGAAGGAAGGGCGAATGGGAGTGAGACAGCACAGTACCTGGCACTGTGGAGGGTACCTGCCCCTGGTCAGTCTCGGGCAGGGGTGTTAGAGGCAGTTCTTCATCCTCTCCATTCCCTGTCCATCCCCATGCCCTCCCTCTTCCCAGGCCCACCAGGAGATAGTCCCCGATGAGGTAAGCCTCCCATTTAGATTGGCAAAAAGAGCTCGGCGGAAGAGATGCCAGCATGAGCACTTTGGATAAGGCTTTGGGGCACCAGAGCCCAGGCGTGGGCGTGTGGAATGGCTACACAGCTCCCAGCATTCCTTGGGGGCTCAGCACTGGGCCTTGTCTGCCCTGAGCCTCTCCTTAAGGGGTTGGGGGTAGGGTTTAGCCCTGGACACTCTGGCTGAGTTGACAGCAAGTGACCATGGGGATTGTGGGGAGAGCCCAGACCTTGGCCATGGGACCCCGGGTTCTGGGCCTCATTTTGCTCTGACATGCTCTGTGACCCAGTAGCCACTGCTCTCCCCTCAGAGCTTCAGTTTCCCCATCTGAGAGATGGCTGGGCTCTGGGTGGGTAGGAATTAAGGGGCGAGGCTTGTTGGATAGGATTCCTATCTTCGTGCTCTCTCAGACTCCACCCAGAACATATGTGATGTTCTGTGTGCTTGGTGTGTATGGGCGGAAATGGGCGGGGAGGGCTGGTCCTGGGCTCTCAGAATTGACCTTCTGGCCTGTTCTTCCCTTTCAGTGCCCACCCTGTGCCCATGGTGCCCAGGAAAGCAATGTGAGTGAATGGAAGATGTGCGGGGTGGGAGGGGCACTGGCTGGGGGTGGGCACTGGCTGGGTGTGGGCGTTGCTTAGAAGTTTGCTCGGCAGCTTCCTGGTTAAGGACAAGGGGGTCTTTGTGCACTTTCACACTCCCTCCCTGCCCATCCCCCAGAGCTGGGCCTGACCCCCACCCCCACCCTCAGCAAGCCTGGGCTGCATGGAAAGAGCCTCACGCCCTGGGTCCGGGCAGTGTATTTGGATCCAGGGGAGAGTGGGGAATGGGCTGGTGGCCGGGAGGATCAGGACCCAGCTCTGCACTCCACAGGGACTCAGGCCCGCTTTGCCCAAGGGCGTCACACGTCATCTTTAGAGAGAGGAAGGGCTCAGGGTAACGCAGCCCAGCACCGGTCCCCAAACACATGTTGGTACAAAGCCTCCCCTCCTATTCCTCTCTAGTTGGCCTGGGCCCACCCTCCCTCTGGGGTCCAGAAGCATAAGGGAGAGGGGCTCAGTGCAAGCCCAGCTGGCGCCCAGCTGTGCCTCTTCCATAGGCAGCATGAGCCACCACTTTATCAACGCCTGACATTCCGAGCTGACAAGTCACATTGGCCCACAAAGGCTACAACCTCAGCTCCCTTCAGTTCCAAGACCCTTGGAGGCTATCAGAAGTACTCCCCTCTGCTGACCGCCTCTGTTTCCATTCAGTCCCCTACCCGATCTGATAACTCTGGTAGTCCCCAGATATACAGGGGTTACCATGGCAACTGAACAGCCATGTTATCCTAGCAACTGAGGGGAGGAGCTAGTCAATGCCAGGCAGGTTTAGAGAAGGTGGGTTAGACCCCTTGGCAAGTTTGACAGCCTTGGGGTACAAAGTCAGCCTGCTGGTTGGCCTGGGAGGCGAGCAGTGGCTGGGGTTCAGCCTGCTGGTACAGCCACCATGCTGTGTGACCCTGTTCTCTCTGGACCCCTGGTTTCCTTTCCCTCCTTGAGCTGTAATTCTGTCTCCTCTGTCCCCTCAGGTCACGATTGGTCCCTCTGGCCTCAAGGTCAGTCCCAGCTGGAGAGCAGGACACTCCTGCCCTCTTCATTGGTCCTAGCCCATCCTACAGCATGTGACCCCAGGGCTATGCTCCTCTCGGGGCTACCTGAGCCTGTCTGCGTGTGTGGTAGCTACACGTATGTGTGTGCTGGGAAGAGCGGGTGTGCCTAAGGACGTTAAGAACTGCCCTTTCCAGAGGCCCCGCTGCACCTCAGGCCCTGGGCCACACATACGCTCGTCTATGACCTTCCTGAACCCCCTCAAGCATCCCGTGGGCTGGGCGCTATCATTTCACTTCAGGGAAAACTGAGACCCAGCTGTGCCCGCGTCTGTGACTGGGTGTGTCAGAGCGATTGTGTGTGCGTGTGGCTGCATGCATCTCCGGACACATGTTGGCACGTGTGCAGCCTCTCTAGTGGTATTGAGGGCTGAACCGATACACTCGACAGGACCGCAGAACCTGTGAGTGGTGGGGTAGACTGTGTGCATGCGGATGTGAGCTTGTGCGTGCCCGAGTGTGTGATATAACCCTTGAGGCCACCTTCGTGGGAGTGCTGGCTGACAGTCAGGCTCTGTGCTGAGCACACTTCCTGCAGCATCACACCTGAGGTAGGTGCTGACACGAACCCCATTTTATTGATGGAGAAACTTTGGCTCAGAGAAGTCACATGACTTGAGTCACACACTAAAGTGGTGGGAGCAGGATTTGAACTCAGGCATCCTGGCACTCGCCATCACGGGTTTCTGCTGCTCCACGTTTGTGTCCATGCATGTGCCCCCGTGCCCCTGGGTGTGCTGTGTGCAAGCTAGTGTGCTGAAGGAGGGGTGTGGGGAGAGAGATACCCTAGGCGTGAGACTATAGATTGCCAGATGCAGCCTTTTGGCCTGGGTTGAATGCATATGGAATCCATGTGGTGTGTGTGGGGTGGGGGTTGGGGTGGGGTTGTGCTCATTTACACACCCATGCGGGGTGGATGGGTGGAGACGATCAGACTGGGGAGGCTCCCATGTGCCCTCTCTGGTCCCAGCACCTGTTTTGGCCTCATCCACAGGGAGGAAAAGGCGAGCAGGGCCTGCCTGGTCCATCAGGCCCCAAGGGAGAGAAGGGAGCCCGGGTAAGTCCCCAGCCACGCCTGTGGCAGGACCCTTCCCAGCTGCACCCTGGGGTGGGCTGGGATGAGAACATCATCTCTCCATCTCAGCTGGAAACCGGCAGCCTGGCCCAGAGGAGGCATGAGGGCCAGGGTCTTTCTAGGGGTTAGTGTGTGGAAATCTCTATTTTCTAGGGGCACCTAGGACTGTGGAATTCCTTAGCCCATCCTCTTCAAACAGGTCTAGGGAGACTCTGCTAGGAGGTCCCACCCTTGACCCCTTGCTCCCTACCCACAGGGCAATGACTGTGTCCGAATCTCTCCGGATGCCCCGCTTCAGGTAAGACCTAGAGGTGAGGCCTGCTCCAGGGCCAGTATGGGGTCAGCCCTGGGGAAGGGCTGTGCCCTTGGCAGCCCATGGGGTGACCCTGGGCCCCTCTCAACACCTTGTCTCCCTGCTCAGTGTTCAGAAGGCCCGAAGGGAGAGAAGGGGGAGTCAGGAGCCTTGGTGAGTGTGGGACCAGGGATAGGGCAGGGGTAGGGGGGGGAGCCCCTGGCCCCCAGCCTCCCTCTCTTTTATCGCCCCTTCTTTTGTCTCTCCAACTTATCTCAGGGACCCTCAGGACTCCCGGGCTCCACAGGCCAGAAGGTAATGGGCCTGAATCTGGAGGGGTGGGTGCCAGAGGGGCCTGTGGGCCCTACAGAGTTGAGGAGGGAGGTGACATTGGGCACAGAGTTGGCAATACCCTCCAACACTCCCATCAGACCTAGAGGGGGATGCCACAGACCCCAGAGTGGTGGTCTGGCTGGTTTGGGAGTCCTTCCTGTTGTCTGCCCTCCTGTGGTGACTGAAGCCATTTAATCTAGGGGAGGCAGAGACTGTGGGTCTACGAGGCAGTTGTCTCCCCCCCAGATGGAGCTGCCCCGGTTCTTCCAAGCCCTTCCCTCAACCCCGGCCACTCTGTCTCTGCCTTCTGCAGGGCCAGAAAGGAGAGAAGGGAGACGGAGGCATCAAGGGCTCTACGGGAAAGCCAGGCCGAGATGTGCGTGCGGCGCAGGGGCCCCTCCCCACCACGACCACACATCCCTCAGCAGGGAACCACCAGAGTCCGCTCTGATTCCCTTGCTCAGACAACGGAGATCTGGGAGGGGAGGGCTGTGCCCTGGGAGTCACAGCAAGGGGCGGGGGGGCTTCCTGCCTCTCAGCCTAAGAGGCCCTGACCTCTAATTCTCGGGGGGGGGGGGGGGGGGGCTGACATTTGATGACCTCGGGGCACTGGGTGGAGCCTGGCTTTGGGGAGGGACAGCGGGGTGGGCGGTGGGTCTGTACCCTGGGGAGGTGCCAAGCCTTGGCTGCTCTTGTGCCCCTACAGGGCCGGCCTGGAGAGATCTGTGTCATGGGGCCCAAAGGGCAGAAGGTGAGTCGTGGGTGCCGTGGGGCGGGGAGTGGGCGCTGGGCCGAGGTGGCAGCTCTCTCACAGTCACGTCATGTCTGAGCAGGGAGACCCTGGCTTTGTCGGGCCTGAGGGGCTGGCAGGAGAGCCGGGGCCACCTGGCCGACCTGGGCCCCCCGGGATAGGACTCCCGGGGACCCCGGTGAGTACCCCTTGCCCCTCCTGCCATCCTTTCTTCAGAGACACTCTCCTGCCAGGCCAGGGGTGGGGAGGCCAGGCCTAGGGCCCCGGTTGGGGGAAGGGGCTAGAGGAGACCTCTCTGTGATGTGAGGCCCCCGGGAAGCCTCTACCTGACTCTGTTTCTGCACTCAGGGGGACCCGGGTGGCCCACCAGGCCCTAAAGGAGACAAGGTAAGCACAAGCTAGAGCGAGGGCACATGGGGGCGCCCCCTGCTCTGCAGAAGGAGACAGAGGAATGGGGCTGGGGGCAGCCTGGGTGATGGGCATGTGGTGGGGGAAGGGGCCAGGCGTTCATCTGAGGAGGCTGGGGTCCAGGCCTGGGAAAGTGCAGGCCCACGTCTGGTAGCGACCAGAGGGGCCCGCACGGGAGGGCCAGCTCACTTCAGGGCCTTGTGCCTTCACGAGCAGAGAGCCCTGGAAATGTTTGCCTGTCCACTGTGGTTCCTCCAGAGTCAGCCAGACCACTTTCCGACCTACCACCCTGGGGGCGGGGGGCACAGAGGCCTCTGTTCTCCCTTCCTTTGCAACCAGAAGGACTGGCATTAGAATGGAGGGCAGGCAGCAGGAAGGGAGCCTTTGCTGAGCAAGCAGACCAAGAGGAGGCGGGAGGTTCGGCAGAGATTATCCTGCCCTCCAGAGGGGACTGGATGGGGAAGCGGTGAGTGGGCTGAGCTCACAGCCAGCAGCCTCCCCCTTAACCCTTCTTCTGACCACAGGGCAGCTCCGGGGTGCCGGGAAAGGAAGGTCCTGGCGGGAAACCTGTGAGTGACTCCAATTCGGTGGGGTTGGGGAGGGGGCTGCCCGTCCTGCCCAAGTGCACCCTACCATGTCCTCCAGAAGTGGGGGCCAGGTCCTCGGGCCCTCTCTTGGCGCACCAGTCCCTCTGCCCAGGCGCTAATGCCCACTGCTTCCTCTGCAGGGGAAGCCAGGGGTGCCTGGGATGAAGGGAGAAAAGGTGAGTCCCTGGCCGGGGTACCCCAGGTCGGGGTGGGGGTGGGAGCCCTTCTCTGGAGGTGACACTAAACATCAAGGGCTCAGTGGCCAAGGGTGCTGACCTTCCTTAGGGGGCCCCCATCCCTTCTTTGTTACCACAGTGAGCATGGCGATCATCAGATAAAGAGCCTGGCTGGGGAGTTGCACAGCCGGGTTCAAGTCCCGCCTCAGCCACACGTGATTTATGTCCGTGGCAAGCTTCCACATCTGTAAATGGGACACAGTGCTCTGTGGCTGGCGGTGAGGATGCAGTGTTGTGATGTCCAGGAATCATTGTTGAATGATTGAATGAACAAGTCATAGCTGAATGAACGAGTCAGTTGAACGGAAAACCCCTCCAGTGTCCCTGCTGTCCACTCTGATGCTGGGGCTAAGGAGCTTTCCCACCCAATGTCTACAGCTCCTTGTCTTCCCCTGGATCTGAGCCCCATCTTGTCCATTTGTCGTCTCTTCATTCTGCTAGGGTGACCCCTGTGAAGTGTGTCCAACGTTGCCTGAAGGGCTCCAGAACTTTATGGGGCTCCCTGGAAGACCAGGGCCCAAGGGGGAACCGGGTGATCCTGCACCAGCCAGGGTGAGTACCTAGGGTAGCCAGAGAGGGACCCCACAAAAAACATGGGGGATGATCATAGAGAAGTGTTGGGCAGAGAGGCTGGGTACTTCTTCTGACCATAGAGAGATTATGGGCAGAGCGCCTGGGCACTTAGCTCAGTGGGTAGGGGCTGAACCACGGAGTTTAGGGCTGGGCTAGAAAGCCACCCCAGGTCTCCATGGCAACTTCCCAGGGTTCCTGAGGAACTGCTAAAATGCCTTTTGGGGAAGCTGGTGTGGATCCAACCCTTGCAGTGAGCAAGGCTGCGCCCTCCTCCTGGGACTGGGTGTTGGCTGGGGGTGATGGAGAGGAGTGGGCAGTGCTGGGTTAGGGCCCGGGCCTGCACTCCCCACCCCGCGCCCTCACAGACTCTCTCTTTTAGGAGGGCCTGGGAGCTGTCGGACGGAAAGGTGACCGGGTATGTAGAGCAGCCCTCTGGTGGGATAGCTTAGCCTGGCTTCATCTCCTCCATCTGTCACATGGCTTGATGAACCCTGGCTCTGGGGTGCTCCTGACCTTCAACTACCTAGAACCCTTGGGTGTTTGAAGTGTCTGTGGTGGGTGACATTGCTGTCCTCATACATGTCCAGGAAGTTTGGGGCATCCCAACATGCCCCGTCTCAGCCCGTACACCTTTTCTCTCTGCAGGGAGACCCCGGAATCCAAGGCCAAAAAGGAGAGAAGGTGAGGGGACCCCAGTCACCTGGCTGCCCTCCTCTGACTATTGGAAGCCTTTTTGATCCCTTCTCTTTCTTTCCCAGGGCGAGTCCTGTTTGTCCTGTGGCCCAGCTATGGGGGCCCAGCATCTTGGGCCCTTTCCAGGGGTCAAAGGGGGCACGGGCCCCCCTGCCTTCGGTTTGCCTGGCCTCCCAGTGAGTGACTGCTTCCTCCGAGCACAGCCCAGTCCAGCCCACCCTTGCTCCTCCCTGGCCCCTAGGCCCCTGCATCTCAAGGCAGAGACCAGGAGGGAAGCCCTGATGTAGGCGTCCCAAGCTTGCACCCTGGTCTCTCCTCCATTCCTACACTGCCCCAGGCGACTTGCCCCAGAACTCCCTCTTAGAACCTCTGAGTGCCCAGCCCTATAACAGAAATAACAGTCTGGCTACCTTCACAGCTGAGGGATTTGTAATGCTTTTTCTGGGTGGACGCTGGGGCCCGTGGAGTCTGGGAAGGATGGGACTGGAAGATGCTATAACTGCAGCTTGATTGTTTTGCAGGGGGAAGTTGGGGCTCCAGGGCCAGCGGGGCTAAAAGGAGAGAAGGTGAGACCTGGGTTACATGTCAGGGACACCAGGGCCTCTTAGCAGGGAGACAGGGGAGAGGGCCCTGGGTGGGCGGCAGGGACAACACAGGTAAGAGATCAAACCGTACGTTCACAGTGAACTAAATTCATCAGCGTGTTACAAACTGGAGTTGATGCATTCATTTCTGAGAGTCCTCGTGTTCTCCAAGAAAATTCCTCCATGTTGTATTTTAAATGGATTGATAATCTAAAACAGTTAAGCACATTCAGTATGGCCTTATGATAATATAATAATACTAACACTTCTTTACTACTTATTATGTGTAGGGCACCGTGCCAAGTGCTTGCACATGTATTAACTCATTTCCTCCTCTTATGACCTTATGGGGTAGAGGCTTCATTATTCCCATTTTACAGATGAGAAAACATAGGCACAACAAGGTTCAGTAAATTGCACGAAGTCACACGGGTGCTTGTGTGCAGAAGTGGGATGCGAGCCCAGGAAGCCTGGCTCCAGATTCTGTAATCTTCACCTCTCAGCTGGCTCCCTCGCTTCCAGAGGCCGTGTTAACATTTGTATTTACGGTTGCATTGGAGACAAATCACAGCATTGAACTCACAGTGCAGTGTGACTCAGACGAGGGCTTTTGTGGCTGTACAAGTACTCGAGTGTGAGAAACTCTGAAATATATGTTCAGACTCGGCTCTGCCAAGCAAACCACACCTGTCATTTCTCAAATAGAGCTTTGCAGCCCCGTTTGACCTTATGTTCTCTGCTTTGATCTCAGGGTGATTTCGGGGAGGTGGGACCAGCGGGCAGTTTGGTAAGTGTGCTCCGGGCGGCCACAGCTCCAGGAAAGGACAAGGAGGGAGGTGCTGCCTACTGCTGGGGAGATGACAGGCCCGGACGGTGCCTCAGCATGGCCCGGGCAGATGCTGGGCATCGCACATTTTTTTTTTTTTTTTAATCGCATAGGGACCACCAGGGCCCATGGGACCAGCAGGCATCAAAGGGGAGAAGGTGAGTATGGAGACGTCCCCCACACCACACCACAGCCTGGGCCGGCTCCCCCAGCACACACTCATCTTGCTCTCCTTCAGACTCTCTGAGCCCCGCCAATGTCTGAGGGTCATAACTGACCCCTGAGCGTGGCATTCAAGACCCCTGATGACGTGGCCTTTACCTTCCTTTCTTACCTATTCTTTCATAACCTCTCCTGAGATATCCCTTGCCCAGTAGACGTGCCATATGTCAGGCCCGGTACACTCCCCAGATTCCAGCCCTGGCCCGGGGAGCCCAGCCCTCTGTCTTTGCTTGGCAGGGGGAGCCTTGTGAGCCATGTTCAGCTCCATCCAAGCCTCAGAACGGGGACAGCCATGTGCTGGCCTTGCCTGGCCCTCCTGGAGAAAAGGGAGAGCCTGGGCCTCCAGGCTTCGGCCTGCCAGGAAAACAGGTGAGTCCCAGGGCCTCTGGAAGGGGGGTGCAGACAGGGCTCCGGAGAGGCTAGGGGCCCCGCCCGGATCTCTTGGCTCCCTGGGCAGTGGGGAATAGGTGGCAGTGCGTGGAGGGGTAGGGCCATTGTCCCCGGAGAGGGCTGTCCTGACAGGCGTCTGCCCTTTACCCTGGGACACAGGATGGTAGGGTGTGCAGAAAGCGTACCAGGCTCGGGCCAGCCAGGCCTGGCTTCCAAGTCCAGGCTGCCTTTTACCAGCTTTTGGACTCGAGCGAGTCCCTTTTCCTCTCTGTGCCTGTTCCCTGTGCATGGCGGGTACAGCTGAGGAACCACGTGTCCGAAGCACTTAGCAGTGCACAGTCAGCGATCAGGGAACGGTAGTTACCACTGTGGTGGTTGTTCTTGTTGCTGCTCTACCAGCAGCAGCAAACACTGCCAGTGCACACAGCCAGCCAACCCTGCGGCACGCCATCAGCTCGTCTAACCTCTCTAGAGCCCTGCCTCGGAGATGCCTGGGCTATTTTGTCATCCCCATTTGGCAGATGAGGACATCAAGGCACGGGCAGGTTAAGGAACTTGCCCAGGGTCACCCAGCGAGGAGTCTGGCTCAAATCGTTTCTCGTAATCCATACAGTAACTGAGAGCAGAGACTCGAGTCTGTTTTGTACGTTGTTGCATTTCCTGGGCCTCGCACAGTGTTGGCCCCGTAGGGGTGTCCGGTGTGATTGAACAGGTGCTGCAAACGCTTTCTCCTCAGGGCAAGGCTGGAGAGCGTGGATTGAAGGGGCAGAAGGTGAGAAAGCCTCAGTGGGCATGGGGGGGCACCTCCTCTTCTCAGATGCCCCCTCTGCCTTCTTTTGCTGGTTGCCCTGTGCCCACTCTTCTCCCTGCCCACTCCCCAGGCCCAGCAATGGGATCCGAGTACCTGCAGGTCCCAAGAGGGCAGCCCGCCCCCACATGGGTCACCTCTGCCCTCCTCAATCCCTACTCCCTACAGGGTGATGCAGGAAATCCGGGAGATCCTGGAACGCCTGGCACCTCGGGGCAGCCGGGACTGTCGGGAGAGCCTGGGGTTCGGGGCCCCATGGGGCCAAAAGGAGAGAAGGTCAGTCAGGCGGGGGCAGTTCGTTGCATGAACAAAAAGAAATCAGACCACACGTTAGGAGGGGGGAAGGCTGTGGGGCTGGGCTGTGAGCCTCCCAGGCCACCAGAGGCGCTGGGTGGAGGCGCCTCCACTCTTCCCTGAGGCAGGAGAAGAGCTAGGAGTGTCAGGTGTCTGTTTTGATCTCCCAGGCTGAGGCAGGGGCAGTAGAGGGGCAGAGCTCTCAGAGGGGCACGAAGACCACCCCCTCCCTTTTTCATGCCTCCTGCTGGCCTGGCTGCTGCCCTGGCTCACCCACTCCTGGCTATGCCCATCTCTGACTAGGGTGATGGCTGCACGGCCTGCCCCAGCCTGCAGGGGGCGTTGACCGACATGGTGGGACTACCTGGCAAGCCAGGCCCCAAAGGAGAGCCAGGCCTAGAAGGTGTGGGCCGGCCTGGGAAACCGGTGAGTTCAGGCTGCCTACTCTCTGGTCCTTTCCTGCCTGGGCTTCCCCCTCTCTCCCCTTTTCCTCTGTGGGACCCATGGGCCATCTCTGTCTTTTAGGGCCAGCCTGGTCTACCAGGAGTTCAAGGGCCCCCAGGCCTGAAGGGTGTACAGGTAGGTGTGAGTATGGGGGACCTCAGCTGCAGGTATGTGTGGGTGAGGGTGGGGGTGGGATGAGGAGATGCCCGGGGGGATGGAGATTAGCTATAGAGCAGGGAGAAATGGCAGAGGAGGTTAAGGAGGAAGGGCTGTGGGAGTGGTCACATGTGAGTGGGGCTCTCCAGCCAAGGATGTCTTTCTGTCTCTTCAGGGAGAGCCTGGGCCTCCAGGAATAGGAGTCCAGGGGCCCCAGGTGAGTCTGGAGCCTTACCTTTACCTGCCTGCTGACCCTCTGTCCCCGACAACACTGCCACTAGCCAGCTGTCCACTCCCATTTACCCCGAAAAGCTGCAAAGCTCTGCCCTCCCCCAAATGCTCAAGGGCATCACTCTGGGATAGAGTTGTGCAGCAGCCTTAGCCTCGCTTTTGTCCAGGATCTTGGCTTTGACCCCTCCTTTCTGACCCTCAGGGTCTTCTTGGGGTGTTCTTCTGAGGGCTAGCAGACACCCACCACAGACCAGGTCTGCCAGTGGGGCAGGGCCAGGGGGCAGGTTGGCTTGGACAGGTGTGGCCCAGTCTGCCTTTTCTGACTTGCAGGGGGAACCTGGAGCCCAGGGTTTGCCTGGCGTTCAGGTATGTCTGCCTTGGCCCCGGAGGAGGCTGGCAGGGGAAGGGGCTACTCTAGGGTAAGGGATAACTAGCTGTGCTTCCATCTGCAGGGGTTCCCTGGACCTCGAGGACCACCTGGCCCTGCTGGGGAAAAGGGTACCAAGGTGAGCCTCTGCCTCCTTGGGCACTAGGCCTGCAGTGCTTCGGTGAGGCCTGGCATCGGGAGCAGGGGACATGGGAACTGAGTGATGCCCATCAGAGAGCTGCCCGAGGCCTGGTCTGATGTGTCTCGCCTGCTGGATTGCCCCTGCAACCTTTGTACCCTCTTCTGCAGGGGTCTCCGGGGGTGAAAGGAGCCATTGGACCCATGGGACTTCCTGGTGCCAGTGTTTCTGGGCCTCCGGTAAGGGTCCTCTCTGTGCTCCATGTTGGGGGTGTTGCTGGGACAAAGGGCATTGCTGCTGGGAAGAGGGCATGGGGCTGGCCCCACCTGTCCCCCAGCATCGTGGGGAATGGGAGCAGAGAGGCCTCCGCTCGGCCCAGCCTTGGAGGAGGAGGACCACCTGAGCAACGGCAGTACTGGTCACCATCATTTTCTGCACAGTGACTGTGCTGAGCTCCAAACAAATGGGTTCATTCCATCCTCGCAACCGCTCTACACGGGAACGGCTCTGTTGATTCATGCTGTTTCACAGACAAGGAAACTGAGAGCCCGAAATCGAGGAGGCAGAGCCAGGACTTGAGCCCAGCTCTGTCTGACTCAAAGCCCCTGTACGAACTCCCCCACCCCTGCTTCAAGCCGAGGTGTAGTTAGGGATCGTGTAAAGCAGTGCTGCCCAGTGGAACTCCCTATGAGGATGGAAACACTTGTTCCACGCTCCCGGAGGCGGTAGCCACCAGCCACATGTGGCTGATGAGCGCTTGCGGTGTAGCTAGTGTGACTGAGGAACTAAAATGTACATTTCATTTAATTTTAACAAATTTAGCCCTGACTGGGTGGCTCGGTTGGGGTGTCACCCCATACACCAAAAGGTTGTGGGTTCGATCCCCAGTCAAGGCACGTACCAGAGGCAACCGATGGATCTCTCTCTCTCTCACACTGATGTTTTTCTCTCTCATCCTCTCTTTCTCTCCCTTCCGCTCTCTCTAAAAATCAGTTAACTTATCCTTGGGTGAGAGGATTTTAAAGTAATTTTAAAATTCATTTGAATTGAAATAGCCCCATGTGGCTACGGGCTACCGTACTGGATGGCACAGGTCCGTCCCGGCCAGCAATACGTCCAGCCCTCAGAGGCCCCCCTTTATCATCGGCCCTCCCATGGGTCCCATGTCCTAAAAGCTGTGTTTATGGAGCTAATTGCATCAATTAAGTAATATTAAGTGCATTTCCTCATTTTCATTCATCAATGACCTGTATGACAGTCAGCTTCACATGAACCCACTAGAATTTTGCAAGCCTAACTCAAAAAATGCCACCGTTCAGCCAGCCGGGGCCATGCCGGGTTGTGGACAAATGGCAGAAATTTTTCACGGGCTTTTGGCGGTGTGGAAAATAGCCCCGTGAACCGTAACTTTCTGTATTTATGGGTCCCTAGAGAAATCCCAGCTCCGGTTGGGGAATCACTGATGGATTCCTTTGAGGGTGCGGTGAGGTGCACCGGGGCCGGGGACTTGCCCAGGCCCGGACGGCCAGTCTGCACCGCCCCGCAGAGCTGGCTCTCACGGTCCCTCCCTGCCCGTCCTGGGGACTCCCGGGGTAAAGCAGAGGCAAAGGTGAAGGTGCTCCTCGTCCTTGGGGAGCCTCCAGTCCCATGTGCGAAGGCGGCACGTCCCACAGGATGGCAGCCGTCAGAATGCCCGTGTGGCCCGGCTGGCCTCCCCAGACCTGCATCGCGTCCAGGAGGCTCCCCAGTCCCAGCCCCACGCTCACTAGCTGTGCCCATGGGCGAGTGCCAGCCTCTCAGTTTCCCCTTCCTTGTTGATAGAACAGGAGCTGCAATAAACCACCTGAGGTACAACCTTTGTGATAGAGAGGAAGTGCACCCAACCCCGAAGGGCGAAGGAGAGGGCAGGGCTCCAGCCACACAGGCCTGGGGAGGTCGTGCTCACTCTTGGGTCTCTCTCCAAATCTCCTTCAGCCTCAGTTTCCTCACCTGTAAAACACAGCAGCGCTGTCCTGGGGGCGGGGCTGAGGATCCCAGCCAGTGTTCTCCGACAGGCGCCTGGCTAGGAGTCTGACCCTCACAGGGTGATCAGGGAATGCCAGGCTTCTCCCTCCTTCCTCCTCTCCCTGTCCCCTGTGTCTCAGTCTTGTCCTCCGGAACAGGGCACCGGCACACGGGCTCCAGGGGAGCCTGACGCTGCTTCTCTTTGTCCCGTAGCCCTCCCTGCAGGCAGGCTGGTGGCTGGCTGCTGTGTAGCATCAACCACTGACCCTGGGCTCTCTCTCTTAAGGGACCTGATGGGCAGCAAGGACAGACTGGACTTCCAGGATCCAGAGGGATGCCCGTGAGTACAGTGTCTTGAGGCAGCAGGAAGCCACAGCTGGCCCTGCCTCCACAGCCTTACCTACTCATCTTCCTGTGCTTTTCCCCTGCAGGGTGAGAAAGGATCTCAGGGAGAGAAGGTAAGTCCCATCCCTTGGGGGAAATTAGTGGTCCCTACAGCCCTGCCACCCTAGGGAACCTATGTACGTGCTAGTGGCCCTGACCTAGAGAATGGGGACCGTCCTGGTCTCCTTGCCTTCCACCAGCTCACTGGTCCCAGGGAGCAGGAACCCCAAATGCTCCCTACTTTACCTGGGTGCTGACTCAGAGCTCTATCAGGACCCCAGGAGACCCAAAGAGTTCCAAGATCCCCTGCTCTGGGCAGGGGACAGCTGCATTTCCGAGTGGACGTGGGTGCTGAGTCAGGGGACGAGGACAGGGGCTAGGTGGGGAAGGACTAGCAGTGAAAGGGCAGAGATGAGGGGACCAGGAGAGAAGGGCCGGGCAGCCAGGCTGGGCCGGGGGAGCAGGGCGGCCGCTGGGCGGCGCTGCGACTGCACTGGAGGTGAGAATACCTGTGCTGCAGCAGGTGGCGGTGACACTGAAAACGTGGGCGTAGAGGCAGCCCTCGTTTGCTGAGTGCCTCCCACGGGGCAGGAACTCTGCCTACACTGACCTGCCCTGTCTTCACGGCAGTCTGTGCATTTGGCGTTACTACCCCCGCCTCACAGATGAGGAGACTGAGGTGCAAGGGGTCGAACAGACTGCCCAAGTGCACACTCATAAGAGGCAGGCCCTGGACTTAAACCCTGGTCTCTCCATCCCATGTGCCTGTGCCACCTCCCAGCTGTCAGTTTCCAGAAGGTCCTCCATCCTTGCTCTCCTCTGACAAAGGCCCCTGTCTTTTCAGGGTGAGCCCGGGGAGTGCTCCTGCCCCACCCGAGGAGACCCTGTCTTCTCTGGCATGCCGGTAAGTGGCGCTGAGAGCCCTCCCCCCAGCCAGGGGGAGAGGCCCGGCTTCCCGCCACCGCCCAACACGCAGAAGCCCCGCAGGGCTTTGCACCCCAGCCAGCTGCCTCCCCACGCAGCCCTGCGCTTGGTGTGGACGTTGCCTGTAACCTCTCCCATTTTGCGACCCCCACTCCCACCCAGGGTGCTCCGGGACTTTGGATGGGCAGCTCCTGGCAGCCGGGCCCGCAGGTGTGTGTCGCTTGTCTCCTCTGTTTCTCCTCTTGTCCGCCAGCACCTGTCGGCTTGCCCGCCCTCACCCAGCTGCCCCCAGCAACGGGGCAGAGCTTTCTTCTGGGTCTGATTATTTCTTCTCTCCCTCAGGGTCCCCCAGGAGTTCCCGGACCACCAGGCCCCCCTGGGATGCCTGGGCTGCAGGTGAATGGGGAAAGGAGAATGAGTTTGGGAGGCAAGGCGCATGCTCTGTGCTGGACCCCAGGGTGTGCCGCTCCCTCTCCCCGAGCACGCACACCTGTCATTTCTCACTCCTCTGTGCTCCCACTCCCCAGGGTGCTGTGGAGAGCCCACCGACCCCTGGGGCAGGCTGTGAGCACTCCCAGTCTTTTTTCAAGGAACGTCCTGTTGTGCCCTGGCCCAGCCACCCTACTGACACCCATGCCAGGCCCAGGCCTTGGCCAGCTGTCAGGAACCCAGAATCTGGGTCAGATAAAACAGTTCTTACACTGGTGTAGAGCTCCACCTGTTTTTTGTACACCCGCTATTTTCCAGGGACTGTTTTTGTTTTTTGGGTTTTTGTAGATGGCGATAAAACAGCGGGTACAATTAAACATCCCTCTTCTCTTGGAGTTTGCTTTCTAGTTCGAGGGACAGACAATGAGCAAGACAAATAAATGGAATATAGTGTGTCAGGAGATGATGCACGCTAAGGAGAAAGATACAGTAGGGGGTGGGGATAGAAAATGGGAGGCAGGCAGGGAAGAGACGTGGGGAAAATGTTGAGCAGAAGGTAACATTTGCATTGAGACTTAAAGAACATGAGGAGTGAGCCTCGTTGTGCTTAATTCTCATGGGAGGGTATTCCTGACAGAGAGCAGCAGGTGCAAAGGCCGGAGTGGGGAATGTACCACCTCCGGCGAGGAGGCCAGCGATAGGAAGGAGAGAGTGGCTGGAGTTGAGATCCCGCCGCACTGTGACTAGTGTCCGTTCCAGAGCCTGGCAGCCTGACTTTGAATCCCAGCTCTGCTATGTGCTGGCTGTGTGATGCTGGTCCAGTTACTTACCCTCTCTGTGTCTCCAGCCCTTCATCTGTTTAGTGGAGATAATTACTATGTGCACCTCATTGGGCTATTGTGAATTTCAAACAAGCTAATGCATGCAAAGTGTGTAGAACAGTGCCTGGCACATAGCAGGTGCTTAGAAGGCATTCATCATCATTACAGTGACAACTACTATTATTATTTTCCATCCATTCTCTCATTCATTGGAGCCTTACATCAACGCTAGTAGGACAGTGGTGTATCCCTAAGTCACAGCGGGGTAAAACAGGGCTCTGAGAGGGGAAGAATCTTGGCTGAGGTCACCCAGCTGGGAGTTGATGGCGCTGGACTGAGCTCCCCAGTGCAGAGCACTTTCTTCTCCCCTGTGCCGCCTTCTGGGACAGTTCCCCAGTGATTTGCAGAGCAGGCCCCTCTTCCCGGGGGTCCTAGGAGGTGCAGACAGCGGCTGCTGCATGCCTGGCTCTCAGCTCCTGGAAGGGTGATTTTCACCTGAAGAAGGAGGGTGGAAGCACATGAAAGCTTTTTATAAACTGTATTTCCCTCTGCCCTGGTGATTTGGAGATTTTACACTCATGTGCACACACGCACACGCATGCACACCCATTGCTGGTGGGAGTCTCCAATTTGATCACAGTTCTCTGTCTCATCCAGAGGCAGAAGTAGAGCCAACTCTGGGCCCCTAGGGGCAGCTACACATTTCCCAAGTATCGGGGCTTCCTGCGGCACTTCTGCCAGGAAACAGGAATCTGTCTGCAGGGAGCTTGCAGTTTGCTTGGGGAAGCCCGGCAGTCGTTTCAAAGTGATCCGTTAACCAGCTGACGCTGATGCAGCATGAGCCGTGCCAAGGCATGCTGGGGGAATGAGGCAGAGAGCAGTGACTGCTGAGCCTGGTGGTCCCAGGCACCAGAGTCCTCTTCCAGTGCCAGCGCTGGGGACCAGGCTGAGGCTGCCTCTAACAGGCAGTTGCCCTGTGCCAGGCAGGGCGCAGGTCCTGCCCCCCAAGCCAGGTCATCTGCTGCAGCTCCTCCTTCATGTGCAGAAACTGGCTTGGAGACACACAGCACTTACTGGCCCAAGGCCACTGCTTGGTTGTATCATGCAACCCTCACCCATTTCACAGGAGAGGAAACTGAGGCACAGGGGTTAAGAAATGTGTCCAAGGCTAGACAGCTGGTAGACAGTGAGCTTAACAGCTGTTCACATCTACAGTAGAACAATAGGGGGGCATTTTAGTTCTGGGAGGCAGGGCAAGACCATCACAAAAAATCAGGCTTGAACTAACACACGGGCAATGCAGAGTGGAGCATGGGGTGAATAAGAATTTAGGGCGTGATTATAATTAACACGTTCAAGGTGTTTTTCCCTTTCCAAGGCACTGTTCTAGGCACTTTACCCCATGAACTCCTTTAGCAAGCAGAACGAGCAGGGCTGGGTGATGGCACGGTGGTGTAAGAGGAGGCAGCGGGGCTGACATGGGGTCTGACGCAGGCCTGGCGGAGCGTGGCCTGAAGGCCGGTGGGCTGGTGGGAGAAGGTGCATGTTCTCTTGCTGGGAGCTGGGACCCGAAGGGCGGCCGACCCTCAGCGGCGGCCAAGGAAACCCCGGGCCGGGAGAGCAGGGGGAGCAGGGGTGCATTCACTCCACGCGTGTTTCGTGCATGCCTCCTCCCTGTCGGGCACTGGGGACTGGAAGGGGAGCACACGCTCTGCCTCCGTGGAGCGTTTAACATGCGTCCGCGCACTGCGGGTCTGCCAGGGGAGCAGAGAGTGTGGGGGCCAGCCTTTCCTGTGAGCGTTCCGCGTGCCCGGCTGTGTATAAGCTCCCTACCGCTCTGGTCTCCTTTAAGCCTCACTGTAAGCTAACCCTGTGTTATAGGTAAGGAAACTGAGGCACAGAGATTGTTTCTTCGCCCACATAACCTGCCAAACGTTACACAGGTGGTAGGAACTGGCGCCTAACTAGGTCTGGCTCCCCAGATTCCACCTTGTTGTGTTTCCGAGTGTCCTTGGGAGGGTCTTTTGAGAAAGGATGCTGGAATCGCGATTGAGAGGGGAGCTGAAGCCAGCAGTCTTCACTCTGAACCTCACCTCCACGCCTTGCTTGCCCTGTGACCTTGGGCGGTTACTTACGCTCTCTTGTTCTGTTTTTAAGATGGAGAGAACACCTAGTTCACCAGTAGAGTTGTGACGATTCAATGAGGAAATGTAGGAAAAGGACTTAGCACAGAAAGAAGCAGTGCTTGCTTACTATGTAGAAGACCCTCTGCCTAAGTTCTGACTTCCGGTAACACATGGAGGAAAAGCACTCTGTCAGACTGGTTTGAGGGGTCACCCTACGAACACATCTGGGGATTTTGAGCTAAGAGTACGAGCTCAGCTTTGCAGGATGAGGGGAAAAGGCAAACGGGGATGGTGGGAATGAAGCAGGGAGCCCTGTGGGCTAGAGAGGGGAGTCCACTCACTCGAGTCTCTTCCTGGCCGCAGGGAGTGCCTGGAAACAACGGTTTGCCAGGACAGCCTGGGCTGCCTGCAGAACTGGTAGGTACCGGCCAGGACTCACTGGCCGGCTGCCTCCCTGCCTTTCCCCGGGCTGAGCTTGCCGGGCCAGCGCCCTGAGCTGCAGTGCCATTAGTTGGGGGGTGGGGGGGGGTCTCTCTTCCGAGGCTGGGAGAAGCCTGGATGGCACGCGGCTTCCCAAGGCTCCACCTGATGCCATAATACTCCTTCCCCTGCCCCCTCCCCCACCTGAGCCCTCCCGTCTGTCTCTTGCAGGGATCCTTACCCATCGAACAGCACCTCCTTCATGTAAGAGGGTAGGAGGGAGGGGGTAGGGACTGGTGGGGGCGGCAGAGAGAGCTGCAGATGGAGCTGTCTGTGGGCGATGTGGGCTCCATGCGTGTGTAAGAGTGTCTAGCTCCTAACTAACCCTCAGGCAATACCTGCTGAAGGGACCCTGTTTGAAGGAACCCTGAGAAGGTACCCACGTGGTGGATGCTATTGGCAGCTCCAACACCAAAGCCAGTGAGGCCCTCTACCCGCCCTGATCACCCTAGGCCAGGGTCCAGCAGCACCCAGAGCAGAGTGGGGAGGGTGCAAGTGCACTGGGGGGTCTCAGGCCTGCCCGCCCAGGTTGCGTTCTATGGGAAGACCGGGTAGGGGGCCTTAGAGAAAGCTTCAGCCATCTTCTGGTCAATCCAGGAAGAATCCAGGAAGCAGAGGAGATTCCAGAAGCAATTCTAGAGGTGCAAGGGAGCTTGGAGCCTGGAGGCAGAGTCAGCCTGTGCTGGGGCAGCAGACAGTGTCAAGGTCACACCCCAGGGCGTGGCTTGGTCTGGCCTCTCAAGCTGGCCTGAGATTGCCCCTGGGGAACCAAGGGTGATGATACAGCGCTTCCTTGCTCAGTCACCTCTGGAGATGAGACCTGAACTTTTCTCTCCTCCAGCTCAGGATCCTCAGGGGTCCCTCCCAAGCTTTGGCACCAGAGTCCCCTGTCCTGCCACCTTCTAGCACTGGCTAGTCAGTGCCCTGAATGTCCCACTACCCCACCAGGTCTGGACAGCATGGGGCGCGCCTGCCCTGCTCCTGCCCCAGCCCAGCCATTTTCAACCTTTTTCACCTCATGGCACACACAAACTAATTTTAAAATTCTGCAGCGCACCAAAGATATATTTTTGCTGATCTGACATAAAAATAGGTATAATTTTTATTCATTCACACCGGACAGCTACTGTTGTGTTGGCTGTTGTCTTTTTTTACTTGACACTCTAAGGGGAAAGAGGTCAGTGCCCCTGCCTTAATAGTCAGGTATTGCAAGTTTTAAAAATCCTTGCGGCACCCTGATTGAAAATCGCTGCCCCAGAGGGCAGACGTCTCCAGGAGCAGCCTGGGGCCAGGTGAGCCTCCTGGCAGCAGTGACGTGTTAGAGCACAAACACAGTGGGGTTGCTTATAGCATCGAAACCCCAGCTCCTCTGCCCCAGGCTTCCGGCCGTCTGGGGCTCCTCCAAGTCCCACCCCTGGGCAAGCGATTGTGCAGCTCATGCAGGGCTTAACGTTTCTGTGCCGCACTTCTGATGGCTTCTTAACCGAGTGCTCTGCAGAGGGCCCTGAGCAGCAAGCAGTCTGGAGAGGGGCTGGAGGGCACCCCAGGGAGTGCTGACCAGGAGCCCCCGCCACCACATGCGCGAGGCCCGGAGGAAGTCCGGGCCTGTGGACCGCGCACCAGCTCTGGCCTCAGACAGGCTGGGGTTTAGTCCAGCCTCCCCTGGTACCGTGGATAAGTCCCACTGTCTCTCTGAGTGTGGCTTTTCTTATCTCCACAATGCTGCCAAGATGACCCGCCTCACTGTGCTGTCAGGGTCCAGTGCGATAATGTGCACAGGCCTATTACGATGACTGGCACGTAGGTGCTGAGTAAGTGACAGCCGTGTCACCGGGCGGTGCAGGGAACAGTGAGGGTAGAGCAGGGGCTCCTTCCTGCCCAGGGGTTCATGGACACCCCATCAAGCCATGCTCCCCAGTCCTCCCCAGTCCTCTGAAACTGTAGTCTACTTTTTTTACTGGTGGGTTTTATTTTTCTGGGAAGAGGACTCACAGCTTCCCTCAAACTCTCAGAGGGCTCTGTGACCCACAGAAGTTAGAACCCCCCCAGGTAAGGGGAAGACCTTCTTGTCGGGAAGACTGCTGGGCCCAGTGAACTGGGAGTCTCTAATGGCTGGGACCTGCTGGGGACAGAAGGCAGACTCCATCCCCGAGGGTGTCTGCAAAAGGCCCAGCAGCTCCTGCAGCTGCTCCCTCTGCTCCTGTGGAAGCTGTTCGGAGTGGCCTTTTCAGCCTAAACCCTCGTGGCGTGTCCTCACAGTGGGCACAGGTTGCAGGAACAACCGGGACAGATGGTCCCTCCGTGGGCCCCTCTGCCTCCTCCCACACGCCTGTCTGGAAAGTGGCTTTGGCAGGGCCCACCAGCGCTGCTTCTTGGAGGAAGCTCAAAGCCAGTGTTGGGACTGCGTCCCCCGAGCATGGAGCAGAGCTGCCGCAGGGATGCGACTGGGGAGGAGGAGAGGGTGGGCGGAGGGCTGCCTGCCAGGCAGGGTGCGCAGGCTGAGTTCAGACGGGGGTTCTTCCATCTGGCCCTTCCGGCCACCTCAGACCCATGTCCCGTTGCCCTCCCCTTTCCCTCCTCAGAGCCTCTGTGGGGACTGTGTCCAGAGGCAGAAGGCCCAACCAGCGGCCCTCCTGCAGAAAGGAGAGAAGGGAGACCAGGGCATCCCTGGCGTGCCGGGCCTTGACAACTGTGCCCGGGTAAGAGGCTGGGCTCAGGGGCGGCCTTGGGGCAGGGAGAGCCCCTGATGGCCGCCCCTGACACAGCCTGTGGTTGTCCCTCACAGTGCTTCACAGAGCGGGAGCGCCCCAGAGCTGAGGAGGCCCGGGTGAGTGGGCCTTGGCCTTCCCTCCCCGCACTGCCCTGAGCCCCACGGGGAGGGCCCCTGCCTGCTCACCCCACCATCTCCATCCACTCCAGGGAGACAACAGCGAGGGCGAGCCGGGCTGCGCTGGGAGCCCCGGCCTGCCCGGTCCTCCGGGACTGCCGGGCCAGAGAGGAGAAGAGGTAAGACCAGGGACTGGGCCCGCATCCAGGCAGCGACCCCCAGTTCCCGAGGGCAGTTTCATTGCTGCCAAATGTCTTCTTGGGCCCTCCAGGGGCTCCCTGTCTCTTGGGAGTCCTTCAGGGGCCTTCAAGCGCCCAGGTTGGCTGGCGCCCCTGGCTGCTCCGACCTCACCGCTCTCCTCGCACACTGGCCCCCTCCCCACTCTTGGTCCACTGGACACTCTCCCTCCCCAGCCTAGCTGCTGCCTCTGTCCGAGTCACACTCGTCACTGTCTGACATACTGTGTGTTTCCTTCACTTAAGAGCATTCCACAGGCACCTACTGAGCACCGGCTACGTGCCAGCCCCCTGTTCCGTCTGTTACTGCCCGCCCCCGCAAAGTGTAAGCACCACGAGGCGCAGGTTTTCGGGTTTTGTTTATTGCTGTGTCCCCAGCACCTAGACCAGCGCCTGGTACATAGTATAGCTGCTCAATAGGTATGCGTTGGATGCTTCGGTGAACTGAATGCAAGGTTCGACATCAGCTTTCACATCCTGCTTTGACATCAGCTACCCGCAGACTCTGGCCGTGGTGAGCCAGGAGGGCCGCTGAGACCCTGGGCTCTGTGGGGCCTGAGCCTCTTCATCCATTTCCCTTGGCTTCCTTTGCAGGGTCCGCCCGGCATGAGGGGCTCCCCGGGTCCTCCAGGCCCCATTGTAAGTATCTGAGGTCTCCTGGCCTGCTTGAGACGTTCTCAGAGGGGTCATAGTGCTTGGAAACCGATTTGCTGCCATGTGCCCAGGAAGCTGCGCGGGGCAGAAAGAGGACACTTCCACGGCCCACTCCTCTCTCTCAGCAGAGTGTCTATGGGGACCGTGGACTCCCACTACCGGACCCCTGGGGATCTGCTGCTCTGCCAGTGGTCCTGCTTAGAGGAGGCCTCCAGGGTGCATCTGTGTTTCCCCGTCCCCATCCCTGCTGTGTTTTGCATAAGGGACCCAGGCTGGCCTAGGCAGGGGGGGGCACCGAGGCTGCTGGCTCCTGGTCTCTGCAGCCAGGAAAGCATGTGGCAGCCTGGCCAGATCTCTCTATGCCCCCACGACACCAGTCCCTACAGGGGCCAGGGGCTGAGGCGGAGCTGCCCTCCCCTGCTCTGTAGGGCCATCTCTAGGACAAGCCTCCGAAGGCCAGATGAGGGGCATCCCCCCGGGGTCCTCTGTGGTGTTGATATGACAGGAGAATAGAAGTGATTAGAAAAGGTTGGGAGGACTGCAAATGCTTTCTTTGGAGAAAAAAAGGCTGGTGGAAACTATCTTAGAAGCAGGAGCCACCCACCTGGGGGCTCTGGAGGTCAGGTAACAGGCATGAGGGGCTTCCACCTCAGCAAGGGGGTTCAGTTAGACCGGGAAGACTTGGGAAGGGCCGCTTGACTCTGGGGGCTGTTTCTCATCTCTGCTGATGGCGGAGCCACTCTTCCTGGTGCCAAGGGGAGGAGCGTGCGTCTCTGGGCCAAGACTTCCAAAGAGCCTCTTTTCCAGCTGCCTCGAAATATTCCCGTGACCTCTTCCACGACCCCTCAGCCCCAGACTGTGCCCCAGAGAGACTGAGCTTGTGAGATGTGACCTGCCTGTTTCTCCCACCAGGGCCCCCCAGGTTTTCCTGGTGCCGTTGGCTCCCCCGGATTGCCTGTAAGAACCTAGTGCTGCTCAACCTCCCCTCCCCCCACCAGCCAGGTCTCTGTGGCTTTTGCTTGTCCCCTTCCCTGTCATGGCCTCACCTCCATCCTCCATGTTTGCTTCTCGTTGTCCCCCTGCAGGCATGGTGGCTAACGACACGGGCTCCCTGAGGTCCCAGCAGCTTGGGCATCCTCCCGGTGTCTGCCTTCTTGTCATTTCTCCTTCTCCCACTTCTCCTGCTTTCCTTCTCTCATCACCCCGACCCCATCGCTTTTGTTTCCCTCTTCTCTCCCACAACCGCACATCACTCTCCATAAGTCCTCTGGAGCTATTTTACCTTCTTATTTTTAAGCTGGTGCCTCGAGGGGCCCTCTCTATTCTTCCCTTCTCATTTCTGCCTCCTGCTTCTCCCACCTTTGGTGTTCGCTGAAGATTTGCTGAAAGTCGTTCTTGGGGCCCTGCCAGGTGCCTGGCGCTGAGCCTGGCAGAGATGCCAAAGCTTCAGGGCTTCACATTGCAGGCTGGCACAGGTTTGCTGCCCTGCCGCTTGGCAGGGCTGTCCAGCGGCACCCCGGGGACCAAGAGGTGACAGTGCCTGCACCTTTCCCATCGTCCTGGAGGAAACTCGCAGCTTCCTCCTCTTCCTCTCCTCCTTCTTGGCTCCAGTCCCAGTCAGCGCCAAGGCTGGACGTGTGATGCCAGCCAGTGGGGTTTCTGAAAGTCGGGGGCCCTGCCCCTCTGTTCTCGGCATCTTGGCCTGCTCCTTCTGCCAGGCGTCCTTAATTTCTCCGCCTTCATCATCGCCACAAGTGTGTTTGAACCATCCTCATCCTCACTTTGCTCTGGGTCATGGAAACTAACCTACCGGGTGTCAGATCATGTGCTCCTGGGGCCTGGCCCCCCTCCTCCCCGGCCCGGTGGTGCAGGCCCAGGGAGCCGGGCCCCTCCTTGTCGCAGTTCCATCTGTCCCCACGCCCTCATCCTGGCCGGACCATGTCTGTTCCTGCTTGCTTGGGTGAAGGGGCCATCTGTCCGTCTAGCCATCTGTCTTGTGTTGTGGAAAGGTTTGGGCGCCGTCTCTTGTGGGCACGAAGGGGGGAGGGACAGACCCGGCCCCTTCATGCTTCGGTGAACGTGCAAAGGGCGGGGTGAGGAGTGGGGGTGGCAGCTCCGGCTTTGATTGACATTGCTGTCCCTTTCTACCCCGAAAAGTGACAGGGACTGCTCTGGAGGCAGCCTTCCCATGTCTCTCCCCTGTGTCCCCAAAAGAAGGTGATTTTGACTGGGGGAGGGAGGGGGACTTGGACAGGTAAGTGTGGGGTACCCAGTGATACATTTTGGTGGGAGCATCACTCCAGGGACACCTCTCCTGACCGTTGCCATCACAGATGGAGCACACACGTGTCACCCTCTTGAAGGCACACCCAGACAATTACCATAGTAGGGCACACCAATGACAGTCACCTGCCTCAGAGGTACCCTCCAGGAGTCACCCACCTTGGGGGTACATATCTCTGTAGTTACCTGTCTTGGGGGCTGTGCTTCTGGGAGGCACCCGCATATGACAGTCACCCTTCCAGGACACACACCCTATGGACACCTCGCTGGGCACCCTAGAGGGCCACCAGCAACCCCCATCTTTGCCTGGAAAGGACACGGAGGGCTGTGGGGCAGGGGCAGGAGTCAGGGGCTGGGTGGGGAAGGCTGTCCCCTGCAGTTGCTCATGATTTTTCTCTCCAAGGGTCTTCAAGGAGAGCGAGGCCTCAGGGGCCTGACGGGGGAGAAGGGAGAACCGGTAAGAGGAGGCCGGTGGGGAGAAGAGATAGATGAAGAACCCTGGGGAGACAGGTGGGGCCCCAGGGTGGCTGCTGCGTGGAAGATGGGAGGTGGACCCCAGCTTTTGAAACTCTTACCCTTCAGCCCCGATTCCCTCGGTATGGGGGTCTTCATGGCACCTCAGGATCCAAGGAGGCCCATCTCCATGTGCCCCAACTCCCTGTAAGGGGCAAACACCCCTGTCCCCTGGTTTCCACAGACATCCCTGGGGACCGATCTCCGTTCCTCTTCCTGCAGCACTAGCAGGCCCCTCCTTATCAGCCCCTGCTCTGGGCCCCCACCTCTGGCTCAGCTCCCGGGGTGTCGGTGGTGGTCAAGACCCAGCGAACCTGGGCCTCGGGGAAATGGCCCTCGGTGGTGGCTGAACTGGGTGGGTGCCTGCTGAATGGCAGCTCCAGGCATTCTGGCTTTGGCCACCTTTTCTCCCGGGACGGGGGAACAGAAACGTTAGTGGGCCGATCATGTCTACCTTTCTTTGCAGGGCGCTCCAGGGCAACCCGGCTACCCAGGCGCCATGGGCCCACCGGGACTGCCTGTGAGTAAGAGGCACTAGCTCGGGGGGTGCTGGAGCCACCTTGGGGTGGTGCGCAGGGCAGGGCCGGGCTTGGGCGTCCCTCAGCAGCTCCTTCCTTTCCGAGCATCTCGGCCCATGCCTCTGCCAGGCCGTCCATGCACACCCCCTGCTGGAAGCCCCCTCAGTAGGATGGCGTGATGCCACCACTTCGCTTTGGGGGCTCACTGCACATTGAGGGCCAGACTCTCAGAGTGCCCTCAGAGGCCAAGACCCAGCGAGACGATCTGCCTGGGGGAGGGGGATTGTTGAGAGAGTTGGAGGGACAGCATGGAGGTGCCGCCCCACCCAGGAGCCTGCTGGGTGAGCATGTCCCCTCTTTCCACTGAGGACCACGGTGGCCGGCAAGGAGCAGCCCCCCCCATCACCCCACCACCCCCGGCCCAGGCAGTCCGTGTAAGGCCGCAAGCTCCACCCCTCTCATTAGTGCCCTGACAAGCAGGCGGAGGGGCTAATTCCTCTCTCCTTGCTCACTTCTCAGGGCATCAAGGGAGAGCGCGGCTACACTGGGCCCTCGGGAGAGAAGGGAGAATTGGTGAGTCTGTGTCACAGCCCAGCGTGGGTGGGGGGGGAGCAGGGCTTCAAACAGGAGCCTGTCCCTGCCTGCCACCTCCGCCACCGCCACTAAGATCTTCCCAGAAGCCTGTGAGGCTCGCACACAACCGCTGCTTCCCTGCCCCCTGAGTCACTCCAGCTGCATCTCAAGCAGTCAGCACAGGCTGGTGGCCAGAGCTGCGAGGAGAACCTCAGCAGGATCCATGGAGCCAGTGGCCCCGGGCTGCCAAGGGGAGGGGGGCCGGGAGTCAGCTGGCAGGAGGTACCCTCACCCCGACCCTAGCAAAGGCAAGCTGACAGGGGTGGGCAGAGAGGCCCAGGCCTGGGATCCAGACCCAGCTCGGCCAGGTGGCCGGCTGCATCTGCACAAGCCCAGACCCACCCTTTGCAGAGCCAGGCCTGCGCTGAGCGCAGGAGCCGGGCTGTTGTCAGATGAGGACCCCGAGGCTCTTAAGGTGGCATGGCTCACCCAGGGCCCTGCAGCTAGTTAGTGACTTAGGGTGCAGCCCGAGTGCAACCCTGAGTCTCTCTGCAACAAACCACCCAAACCTTAGCCGTACTGTCCCCCTCACCCATGTGAGTGAGGCCCCGCCGGTGCAGCCAGCCCCCCGTGCATTTATTCAATAACAAATATTTCTCATGGGCCTGCTGGGCACCCGCTGGCTCTGGGGGCGCCGTGGCGAAGAAAACGGGCGGTTGAGTCCCCTGCCCTCACGGAGCTTACATTCCAGTGGGGGAGGCAGGAACGGATGAATAAACAAACACGTACAAATAACGAGAGATAAACCGAAGGAGAAATTAGGAGAGGGATTGCAGCGGCATGCAGGATGCTGATACATGGAGGGCCAGGGAGGCCTCTCTGAGGAGGCGACCCATTTGAGCTCAGTCCCGAATAAAGTGGGTGAGGGGCAGGCACGTGGCTGTCTGTACTAGGGAATCCCAGAGGGAGAGACCACAGCTGGGGCCACTGAAGGGACAGCTTTGAGCCATCTGATGATCTAATGATCCGAGAGACCTCGAAGGGGTCAGGGCGTTCATGTAGTGGAGGGTACAGTTGTGCGGAGGCCCAGGGTGTGAATATGGGGAGTGTGCGCAGGAAACAGCCGGCCGATCAAGCAAGGCAGAAGATAAGAAAGGGGGAGGGAGCCCTGGCTGGCGGAGCTCAGTGGATTGAGCTTGGGCTGCGAACCAAAGGGTCGCAGGTTCAATTCCCAGTCAGGGCACATGCCTGGGTTGCAGGCCAGGCCCCCAGTGGGGGCCACGTGAAAGGCAACCACACACTGCTGTTTCTCTCCCTCTCTTTCTCCCTCCCTTCCCTTCTCTAAAAATAAATAAATAAAATCTTAAAAAAAAAAAAAAAGAAAGGGGGAGGGAAGTGAGTGGGGAGGGGGTGTAGGGGTCAGTGCTGGATCACAGAGTGCCTCACACCCAGCGTTGGTGGCCAGCGTGCTCCCCATTCAGCTGGCAGCAGGGAGCATGGAAGGTTTTGAAGCAAGAGTGTTACAATCCAAGTTGTGCTGAAGAAGAGATGGCAGCCAGTTGCTGGCTGGATTGCAGCGAGCCAGGAGCGGGCAGGACCAGTGAAGAGGCTAGTCCGGTAGCTCAGACAACAGAAGGGAGGCCTGAACAGACCAGGGGGAGTAGTCCTGCGGGCTTTGAGGGGCCGCCCTCCGCACCTCCTGCCTCTGCGCCCTGTCCCATCCTCTCATTGCCCACTCCCTCCGGTCAGACCGATCAATTTTGCTCTTTTTTTTTTTTTTTTTTTTTTTGTCTCCAGGGCCCACCAGGATCTGAAGGCCTCCCAGGTGCCCCAGGCCCAGTGGTGAGTAAGGGAGGGGTGGGGAGATGTAGACCTGGGGACCCCTGGTCCTGGTGCTGCCCTGGTATCTGAGGCGAGAAGGTTGAGTTCCAGCTGCATTGTCCTCTGTGATGACAGGGTCCCCGAGGAGAGCGAGGACCCCAAGGGAGCTCGGGTGAGAAGGGTGACCAGGTGAGTGGCAACTAGGATGTGGCTAGGCATTCTGACCGCATTGGATGGTTGGGGGAGGTGGGCGGGGCGGGGTGGGGTAGGGTTGTCTTGGTGGAGGGCGGACCCGTGCTGGCCTCCCGGCCCCAATCCACCTCAAGTTGTAACCCTCGACCTCATGCCCAGAGCCTCACCTGCTGGCCACCTTGGGCCGAGTGGAAGGCAAGGCCCCATGTCTAGAAGCAATATCATCCCGTCCCTCTTTGTACCTGCCGGCCAGGTAGGATGGAAGGGGCAGCACAGCAAATGGTCCCTCCCTTTTTCCTGCAGGGATTTCAAGGCCAGCCAGGCTTCCCAGGCCCACCGGTGAGTGAAGGCACAAAGCCAGCTCTGTCTGATGTGATCCCATCTGGGAGGGGGCAGGCCTGACCAGGCCAGACTCAGCAGGCTGGGTCCAAGGAGGGGAGGGAAGGGGCACGAGAGGAACAGCCTGGGTGGCCAGGCCTGATTCCAGGAGCCAGGACCTGGAGAGCAGGGCCTCCTGGGTGGGCCGCAGCCCAGCAGGCCGGCGGACTCAATGCTCCTGGGTGGTGCTTCTAGAAAGCATCATCAACAGGGAAGCACAGGCAGCAGGAAGAAGGAGGGGAGCTCCCCCTCCAGCCGCACGTTCATTCCTGCCTGGCCCTCTGTTGATAGGGTCCCCCTGGATTCCCAGGCAAAGCAGGAGCACCTGGCCCCCCTGGACCCCCAGCGGAAAAGGTGAGCAGGACCCCACATTGGCCACAGTCACAGATCTGAGCCGTTCGGCTCCCACCCCCTGCTTCACCCCCAGCAGCGAGCCTTTGGAGGTTTGAACTGCCTCCATCACACTGAGGGGGGGGATGGGGAGCCCTCCAGGATGGCCCCAGCAACTCCCCTGCTAGCAAACCAGTGGGCTCCTAGGGATGGGCCCAGAACACCCGCCAGCCCGAGGCCAGGTCTCTGCCTGATGGGAGAGGGTGGGAGGGAGGAGGCAGAGGGGTGTAGTGAGAGCTGGGTGACTAGGATGTGACAGGCCACCAAGGCCAGCTTCATCTCCTCAAGGGGGAAGGTGGGGAGTTGGGGTGGGAGAAGCGCACCCCCACTGGGGGCCTGGGAAGCCCCATAGCGAGAGGAGCTATGGCATTTGCCTTCTGGGTCTGACAAGAGCAGGAAGAGACTAACCTGGAAGTGTTGTCTCCATGTTGTCCTCAAGGGCCCAGAGAGTGACCTGGTGACAAGGGTGGGAAGGGGCAGCAGTCTGGGGAGCCCCCACACTGGCTTCCCCCAGGTTTGGCTTGCTAAACTGCCCTGGTCTGGGGAGGGCTGACGTCTCTGTCTCAGCCTGACTTCTGGGCTTCTTGGATGCGACAGCTGGGTGGTGTAATGAGGCCCCAAGATGCACTGTGAGCACCTTCATGGGGACCCTCTTTCGCTGGGGAGCCCACACAGCACAGCAGAAATGACTTCCTGAAGGGCTTCTCTTGGTCTAAGCACCCTCTGTTCAAGTAAGGAAATGAGGCCCGGAGGCCAGGGCACCCCAGAGGCACGTAGCAAGGTACAGGTAAAGCTGAGACTTCCCTCCCAGCCAAGCAGAGCCCCCAGGTTGCTCCCAGAACCAGGGCCTACCAGCCGTGGTGGAGGCCACCTCCTTGCCCTTCTCTGGGAGGGACCTGGGTGGCAGCCGCTGCCAGAGCCCTCTGTGCTGGCTCTGCAGTCCAGCTGGGCCTGCTCACCTTAGGCTGGTGATTGCAGACAATCCCAAACCTCTGGCCAGCGGTTCTTCCCCATTCCCTGTGGAGCTGACATTTTTCTGGGGCTGGGCTGACCCCTCCTGGTGACTGGTGGCATTGCAATGCCAGCCAGCGCTCTTTTTTTTCCATCCCCCTCTGTGCCATTTCCAGCTGGACCCCGTCCCCTTAACCACCTCACACACGCTGCTCCAGGGCAGCCACCCCCTCCGCACTGGAGAAGGCAGCAGCACTCCTCACAGGGATGCCCGCCTCCTCGATTCCTCCCATAAACACTCTAATTCAAACGACCCGTTCTCATCATTCCCCTTCTTTGAAACGTTAACGGCTCCCCCGTGCCTGTACCAGTATTTCCACTTTATTTTGTAGTCCTCGAGTCATTTCATTGCACAGGAGCTCGTGTGAACCCTCAGTCTATAAAACAGATACAAGTGGAGCCTCTCTGGCTAAGGCAAGGGTAGGGCGTCCTTGAGTCCCCGCTCTGGGCCCCTGCCTTGTGCTCTTAGCTCCCAGCCCCTCCAGGAACCCCCAGGACGCTGAGAAGTACTATTTGAAAATCACGCATCTTTTCAATAAAGTTGAGCATGATGTTCAGGGCCAACCAGGCCCCAACGCCTCCAGTCTCCTCTCCCACCCATCACACAGGGTCCCTAGACACTGTGGCCGGATCAGATGTGTAACTGCTTCCAAGTCCTTGCCTTCTCGGCGGTTCCCTTGGCGTGCCCTTTTCCCCCTCTCCACCTGCCCAGACCTCAGCCATCCTTCAGAGTCTAGCATATGGGGACACTTCGGTGATACTTCCCCTGACCCTGGCCAGAGGGAGCCTCTTCATCTTCTGAGCTCCTATATCCCCTTATTTCCCCAGAGCACAGGGACTCTTGTGTTGCCCCTGATTGTGGTGAGCCTGTGACCCTCACTGGGCTGTGAGCTCCTTGAGGACAGGGCCCCCTTTCTCATCTGGGAGAATCAGGGGCTATAGAGTGCTTGGCGCCTTGTTGGGACCGATGTGAGCTGAATGCCTTCAGTTCGCACCCGCAACTCAGCACCCACCATGCCAGCCCTGGTCAACCCTGAGTATGATGCCAGACTTCTCAGGCTCTGTCCCTTCCTCATAGAGCAGTGAGGAATGCTGTGCAGATAAAGTTAGACCCTCTTGGGGGAGTGGTGTGTGGAATACAGCTACTTGGTCCAGAGCAGAACTGGGGTTGGAAGTCAGCCATCCCGACCTCCTGTAGTCGCCGCACGTGTGGCCCAGGTCCCTGCCTCTGGTGTGGGCTGAGACCCTGCTGACTCTGCTGGGGGCTTGTTTCCAGGGCAGCGAAGGGATTCGAGGCCCATCAGGCATGCCTGGGCCTCCTGGACCACCAGGACCTCCCGGAATTCAGGTAAGTGTGCGCCCCTTAGCCTGGTGGGTGTGGGTTATGGGTGCACGTGTGCATGCGTGTGTGTGCATGTGTGTATTCGGTAGGGTGGGGAGTTCGGTGAGGGGCGGAGAGCCTGGGGGGCCAGGTGAGGCCTCACCACTCTGAGGGTTCCAGCGCGGTCGTGTGGAAATGCCTTTTCCCATTTCCAGGGCCCCGCCGGCCTGGATGGTCTGGATGGGAAGGACGGCAAGCCCGGCTTGAGGGTGAGATGATGGGCAGGGAGGGCGCCCCCTTCCTTCTCCAAGAGCCAAAATCGAGGGAGCCCTGATGAAGGGAACTGAAGGGGCCCCCCGCCTCTGTCCAGGGGTGCCCACTCCTTCCCCTGGCCTGCCTCTCACCACACCCTGATGGCACCAGAGTGCCTTGGTGTCTCAGTTCTGGTAGCCTTAGCCAGCTTGGATGAGCCAGGCCTTGCCAAAGGCAGGGCAGTGACATGAGTAAATTCCTGTCCAGAAACTCAGAGAGCTAAAGGAACTAGCATCCCTTGGGGCCCCGGTTGTGTTGGGCGCCTGGCTCAGAGCCTGCACACCCAGGCAGGGTGGCCTGCGTGGTCACAGGGGCATAAAGGACCTGGACTGCAGCTCCTGTTGTCTGGAACCAATGCTCCCAGCTTTTGAGTGGACAAATTAACCCAAGGGACCCAACTAGGCTAGAAACCAGGTTACAGATATGGAAGGACTCGAGCCAGCCTGGCTCCTTGGGTCTGATTTTCCTGGGGCATCTGAAAGGGATGGGGCCACGGCAAAGGGCAGAGCATCCAGGTCAACCCCATTCTGTACCCAAATGAAGGAAAACTGAGATCCAGAGAGGAGGGTAGGATTCATGCAGGGGCCACAGCCAGTCAGAGGCTGAGCCCAGCTGGGAGTCTTCCCTCTGCCCCATAGGACCCCCCTCCATCCTGGGACAGCTGGGGGAGGGGCTGGAAAAGGGAGACAACCTCGGTGAATGAGTTGGGTACAAGCTGGACAGAGCTCCCATCTCGCTGCCCCTGCTCTCTTTCTCTAGGGAGACCCCGGTGTCGCTGGCTCACCCGGACTCATGGGACCCCCGGTAAGTTAGCTGCACGGAGGAGCGGGGAGGTAGGAGGTGCCAAAGGTGAGCCAGTGTAGTGATGTGGCAACTCCCTGCTTTTTTTTTCAGGGTTTCAAGGGGAAACCAGGACTTCCTGGCCTCCCAGGACCAAAGGTAAGGGCCTGGTGACCTCCGCCAAGCAGGTTTTCTTGGCTCTTCTCCACGCCTGACCCCAGGCAGATGTGACACCCCAGACAGACTGGACATACCACCTGATCCTTGGCTGAGATGCCATCCCAGCACCCAAGCCTCCTGAGACCACTGGTGCCTGGCAGGCTGGGTCAGGGCTTCTCCCGTCTACCAGCTTGAGGGTCTCAGAGGGCCTTGGGCCAGAGCTGGGGCAAGTGGCCAGACCCCTTGGGGATGGGGTCACCTTGGGGTGGGGAGGAGCCAGGTGGCAGTCTGGTAGCTCCAGTTCCCTCTCTCTTTTAGGGTGACTGTGGACAGCCGGGTCCCCCAGGGAGCAGCGGCCGGCCGGGAGCTGAGGTAAGGGCTGGGGATCTGTACGTGCTGCCTTTGGACAGCGCAGGGCTCTGCCGGCCTCGGGGGATGCAGCCACTTCCTCTCGCCCGCTAGCAAAGCAGCCGTCTTCTCTCCTTGGCCTTGGGGGGAGGTTTCGCCCAGCACCGCACATCTTGTCTCCTTCCTCTTAAGGGTTGGAACGAGTTCCCCTTTCCATGGGCTGTTGGGTTGTGAGCCTGCAAAGGCAGGGCTTGGATGTCTCGGGCTGGGGGCTCTGTCTGGCCCTTGTGCTCATGGGCAGGGCTGGTGCCCCGAGCCCTGGAAGGCTTACGTCTGGAGTCCGGGGCTCAGCTCGGCTCCCTGGACGGTTTGATGTTCCACCTGCTCCGCTCAGGCTTCTCCCCCCCACAGCCTCGGGTGTGTAATTCCGTTTCTATTTCTTTTCTTTTTCTCTTCTGGCTCCTGCAGGGTGAGCCTGGTGCCATGGGACCCCAGGGAAGACCCGGCCCCCCTGGCCATGCTGTGAGTTCACTGTTTCTGTCTCTGCCCCTATGAGAGTGAGGATTCCGTTGGAGCTGGGTGATGGTGGGCGAGCTGGTGATCACCTGACCACGGGAGCAGCCCCCAGCTGCGCCGAGCTATACAGGGCTTCAGGCTCAGCCAGCCCAGTGGTTCCCAGGCTTTTTGCCATTTCCTTATTTTCTGGGTACATTTGAATTTACTTATCAAACTGAAGATCATTCAGTTATTCCACAAATAATTATTGGGCACCTGCTCCATGCCAGGCGTGGTTCCAAGCTTAGCACTAAGGCAGCGTGGAAGATAGACATGGTCCCCTGATCCCAGAGCTTCTGTGCAGGCACAACAAACAAACTAATGTGGAGGTGACGTGGTGTCACAGGGGGACTAGAGGTGACTTGAGAGGAACCTTTGACAAGAAGGAGCCAGTTGTCCAGCAGCCTGATGGAAGAGCATTCAGGTCAGGGTTGGGGCGGGGGAGGAGAGCAGGTGATGCAAAGTGCCTGAGACAGGGAGGGGCTTGCGTATTTGGGGAACCCAAGATCAGCGTGGCTGGAGTGGAGTTCAAGGCGGATGGGAGTGGGCACTGGGAAGCTGAGTTGGGAAAGGACACGCGATGCAGATGGCGTGGGGGCAGGGGTGGAGCGGGGCAGCAGTGCCCAGGTCTGGCATGTGATTAGGGGCAGAGGTCTTGCTGATGACCTGCACAGGGCAATGTCGGGGGGCAGGGCAGGGAGGAACAGAAAGAGGGCAATCAAGGGTGAGTCCTGTGCTGGGTTGCTGGGCCAGTGGGTGGTCTATTTACTGAGCTAGGGCAACTTGGAGAGGATATTTATTAAGCAATAATGGATTTTCCGTCTACTCTACTCATCAGTAACATAGACGACTGCCAATGGGCGCCTTTGATCAGTGTGAAGGCACCAACCAGGCTGGTGAGGTTCCAGAGGAAAGCAAATAAATGCACTGGCATTTTATTGCCGCCCTACTGTGGCTGGCTGTAGAGTGGCAGGCTTTTGGAAATGTTAAAAATAGTTCATGACCAAGAAACAAAACTCACGGGTCTTCATCACTATTTTTAGAGATCTCAAGGGGTCCAAAGGCCTCCGATTGGGGACTGCAGGTCTAGCTCAGACCCCCTCATGTTACAGACGGAAGGAGGAGTCACGCACTCCGAATTGTGTCCCCACTGGAGACTCATTCAGGGGCTAGGGACATGGAGGGTATAGGGTTCCTCTTCCCTCCTCTGTCCACCCAGCCCCCGCCCCGCCCCCCACCCCGCTGTGTCCCAGTGCTGGACATTCCCATCCAGAAGACTCCAGAGGAGTAGAGCAGAGACCACGCCTCCAGAATGTGCCATCTGGGAGAACGCAGGGAGTGTGCTCTGAGAGAGACGTGCGCCCTGGGGGCCCTGGGTAGCTCCCGGTGGTGCTGTTCAGGGAGGCGACATCGGAGCTCTTTCTCAGCTGCAGATGGGGGGAGGGCCTTTGGGCGAGGGCCGGCCTAGGCAGGACAGGAGCACTCCTGCGTGTTCAAGTCGCTGTCCTCCCACGGTAGGGGGGCTGCAGGAGACCAGGAGGCCTGGGGTTGGTGCTGAGCCCCTGTCCTCATGCCCTGCTGTGCAGACCCCCACTTCTGCTCTTTGCTCCTCCCACAGTACAGAAGGAAGGAGGGGTGGGGGGGAGGCGGGGGGACTCAGAAGACACCTGAGCCCATGACGTAGGTGACTTCCTCGGGCCTTTGCTCCCCGATCATCCCCTCAGCACAGCCTGGGATGTACCACTGCACGAGCTGTGGGCACGAGGGGCCTGTGGGCGCAGGGACCCCCAGGCCTCAGCTCTGGCACAAATCTTTTAGCAGGTCAAGTGCAACACCTGAAGGGAAGGAGAATTTAGGATGAAGGTTAGGGCTTGTTCCTGCTGTCGGAGGAACCTCCACACCTCCCGGAGGCCTTGTCACTAGAGATTCTTTTCAACCTACTGACTTTGTTTCTCTTTAGGGACCACCAGGGCCTCCAGGCCAGCCAGGCCCGGCTGGGATTTCTGCAGTGGTGAGTGACAGGCGCCCCCCATTCGCCCCCGCACCCCGCCAGGAATTTGGCCCTGCTCTGCTGTGGGCTCCTTTCAGACGGAGCTTGGGGATGGAGAATAGCTTGTCCCCATCCGTCTCCTTTCCTGGTCAGCTTCTCTTGCCTCCAGAGGCCTCCCCAGCATGTGGTGAAGGCCTTTGGAGAGGGCCACAGGCCATCCCAGGGTCCTGTCTCAAGTTCAGGAGGCACCAGCTCCCCCTGTGGGGCCTGGGGGTTGGTGGGTATGGTCCCTGGCATGCAGTGTCTGCCCCTGGCTTTGTGGGGTTCATTTTTGTCTCTCCCCTCTCACCATCCTCCCTTTTCTCTAGGGCCCGAAAGGAGACCGGGGAGCCACTGGAGAAAGGGGCCTTTCAGGCCTTCCGGGCCAGCCTGGCCCACCTGGACACCCTGGCCCTCCGGTAAGACCCCGCCTGCTCACGCACCGCCCCAGGGGAAAGGGCCCGTTGGCTTTGTCAGCTGAGCGCCGCACTGCACGTGCGGGGGCTCCAGGGAGGGAGGGCATGTTTGCACGGAAAAGAGCAGCATGAGCTTGTGCCTGAGGGTCACATCATGTTCAGAAGAAGGGCCGAGCTCAGTAGCCAACGCTGTGCCCGCTGCACACCAGGCCACTGCTGCTGACCATGTGCCGTTGCCACTTGCAGAGCTCCCTCCGCTACGTGTCAGGCCGGGACACCTGGCCCCGCCCCACCTCTCTCTGGGGGAGCTTGTCAGTGACCACGGAAAATGTATAAATGTCAGGAATTAGAAACACAGTGCTCTTACTGGACGAAGCTTTCTCAGCAACTGGGAAACCACTGATAATGTGTTGAGTGAAGAACTAAGGGCTTGACATTTGTTGTTTAATCTGCACCGCAGCCTTATTTAGTCGGTCCGATTGTCCCCATTGTACAGACGAGGGAACCAAAGTTCAGCAGGGCTAAGTAGGTGTCCAGAGCCACACAGCTGGTGAGTGGGAGAGCCTGTCTGATTCCAGAACTTGTGGAGCCAGACACGCGCAGTACTCCCTCCTCCGAAGGTCCCCGCCAGGCGAGCCGGTGAGGTGGGCCGACTGTCAGTCTCAGGGAAGAGAGTCGGTGGGTGGAGCTGAGGCAGAAAGCCAGGTCTCCCAGCCCCTACGTCATGGTACTTTCCAGCAAAGACTTTCTTTTGGGGAGTGGTAGCAATGACCCTGGGACTGGGGCCCTAGAATGGGGCATGTTTGACCCCAGCAGAGTGAGTCGTGCACCCTGGTCAGCCCATGTGCCCAAAGGGCCAAGTCTTATCGTCACTTGCTTGCACTCCTGCCCAGGACGGTGGGCAGGCAGGTCCCTCCAACCCTCCCCTTCCCTGCCTGCAAGCTCAGGAACCTCCAGGACCCCTGGATGAATCTGCCAGGTTGCCTTGCAATTCCTCTTCCTTAGCACCCACCAGAAGTGGGCGGGTGGGGCCCAAGGGGGAGCCTGTCCTGTTCTAGGGAGGGAGCATGCTCACCTGACCAGATCTGCAGTTCACACCTTCATTCAACAAACATGTAACATACACTCAGAGCCAGACACTGTAGGATGCTGGGTCTCAAGCTGAGAGGCGTGGTGGGCTCTTCCTATGTAGGGCTCAGTGGGCAGGGGCGGGAGGGAAGCCTGGAGCTGTCAGTGTGGCAAGTGAGGAACTCTGGGACAAGACAGGAGTGTGGGGCAGAGGTCAAGTTTCCATGCCTGTGCCCAGAGTGTCCGAGAGGGAGGAGGAGGATCATGACCCGTTGGTGGAATGGGGGGACTGGGCATGCTGGGTGGGCAAAGCGAAGCATGTGACGTCAAGCTGGGTGGGCACTCATCACATCTTTATTGCTCTTACTTCCCAGGGCGAGCCTGGTGCGGATGGTGCAACTGGCAAAGAGGTACCGTTCCTGCTGACTTGTCCTTCCCTGTGGGAGTGCCCCGCCCCATCTTCGTCCATTCGGTCACTGCTCTCAGTATGCGGACTATCTCGGGACAGATATATAGGGCACTGTGCCCGAGTTGCTCAGGGGACAGGAGCTGGGCTACAGGGCGTGAGGATGAGAGCGAGACTTGTTTTTCACTGTTTTTTTAAACCATGTATCTGGTCAGAAAAAGACAATAATAAAAATAAATTCCAGACACACATTTTCCGGGTGCCAGTGCTTGCCAGGCCCCCCAGTACGCCACAGATTGGCTCTTTTATTCTAAATTCTCACTTCGTTTTTTAAAAATAAAATCTTTTTTTTTTCTTTTTTCCCAAAGATTTTATTTTTTATTTTTTAGAGAGAGAGAGAAGTGAAGGAGAAAGAGGCGGGGGGAAACATCAGTCGGTTGCCTCTCGTACAGCCCCAGCTGGGGACCTGGCTGGCAATCAAGCAGGTGACCCTTTGGTTTGCAGGCCAGCGCTCAATCTGCTGAGCCGCACCAGCCAGGGCTCACCTCTTTTTGTCTGTAACAAGGGACCCAACATAATAATACATCGCCATGCCACAGGGGACACCAGTGTCCTTTCCAGCTGTCTACCATCCTGTTAACAGGGATGCTGTTGTCCTTTCTCATATGGAGCCCAGCTAGACCCAGCGCAGGGGCCCGAGGCTGTGGACGGTGGTCCTTTCAGGGAACGTGCCTACCCTGAGTGGCTTGGAGATGCTGTGTAGACTTGACCCCTGGCATTTGCTTTCCTCTAGGGACCCCCTGGAAAACAGGGATTCCATGGATCCCCTGGTCCAAAGGTGAGTGGGCACTGAGTGGGTTTGAGAGGAAAAGTTCACGAGTTGGTTAAGCCTAGTTCCCAGCGATGACTTTAGCCATGGAGGGGACACACGGGAAAGGCCAGCGGACGGGGGAGGGAAAAGTGGGCGGAGCCTGGAGCAACCTCAGCTCTGAAAACTTCTCACATGGCGCTGCTCCAGGATTCTTCTTAGCTATCGCTGGGGGAATGGAAATTTCAAATTCATTCTCTCGTTGACTGATTGATCGATTCATTCATTCATTCATCCATTCATTCTGCAAGCATCTGTTTGATCTTGCTTCCATGCCAGGCCCTCTGTCCTTGCCTTGGGTAAAAAGAGGTCCCTGAACAAGGGGTGCTCACTCAGTCCAGTCACACTTACACCAGAGTGTGGTGGGTTTTACTGAAAACGAGACACGATGCTGAGGGATCAGAGGGAGGCATGCTCAGCTCAGCGTGGGAGTCGGGGAAGCTGCACAAAAAACAGGAACATTTCAGCTCCTACCCTTCGAGACAGCGTGGATGGACCCAGAGAGCATTATGCTAAGTGAAATAAGCCAGGCGGTAAAAGGCAAATCCCATATGATCTCACCTGTAAGTGGAACCTAATCAACAAAACAAGCAAGCAAGCGAAATAGAACCAGGGCCACTGAAATAAGGAACAAACTGACAGTGACCAGAAGGGAAGTGGGAGGGGATAATGGGGGGTGGGAAGGAGGAAGGGTCATCGAGGAACATGTATAAAGGACACTTGGACAAAGCCGAAGCGGGGTAGGATGGAGGGTGGGAGGTGAGGATGGCTGGGATCAGGGGGAGTGGTGGGAGGGAAATGGAGACAACTGTACTTGAACAACAATAAGAGAGAGAGAGAGAAATTGAAACGAAAAAACAAAACCAGGAACATTTCAGCTGGGTAGGCAGAGTACACTGGGTTCAGAGGAAGGGAAGGGCATCCAGGTGGGGAGGACTGAGAGGGGGAGGCCCAGTCAGAGAAGCGTAACCTCTGAGGTCTGGAGGGAGTGAGGCTGGAGAAGATGTGGTCAGGGCCACATCATAAATGGTCCCGAATGCATGGCCCAGGAGTTAGGCCTTAATTCGGAGGGCAGTTGGGAATTGTCAAAATTTCTAAGCAGAGAGTAACGCCAGCAGAGCTGTCTTCTGGAGGGACTCTCCTGGCAGGGACATCGGGCAACCTGTCGGGATGCTGGGGCCACAGTCCGGAGGGAGGTTCCGGGGGCCTGGTTGCAGGCTGGAGAGAGGGGCAGATGCTGAGACATCACAAGGTAGACTTGACAGTGCTTGGCCGCGCTGGACTGTGACTTCCTGTCCTTGTAGGGCGATCCAGGACCTTCAGGACAGAAGGGCCAGGCAGGAGAGAAAGGAAGAGCTGGCATGCCTGGTGGGCCCGGCAAGAGTGGCCCCATGGGGCCTGTTGGGCCACCAGGTCCTGCAGGAGAAAGAGGCCACCCTGGATCTCCAGGGCCTGCAGGGAACCCTGGATTGCCCGGGGCTCCCGGCTCCATGGTAAGGGGAGGCTGGCAGCCACGGACACTGTCTGGACATGCGGGGGGTGGGGGGGGGGTGGCGTGGACTATTTTAGAGCCTCTTGCTACCATTCTGCAGGAAAGAGCATGATTCCCATACGAGTGGCTCTTACTATGTATGGGAGGCTGGGGGGTTGGGACCCTCTCCCCAGCGATACAGCGATGCACAAAATGGTTTGGACCATTCCCAGGGGTGGCGGTTAGGATTCAGCGTCTGTGGGTGGCTCCTGGGACCTTTGCTTCCCTCCCGTCCTTTATTTCCATTAAAGCTATTCCCAAGGGAGGCTGGGAAGTGTAATTGAGGCAGGCTTTCTTGTCTTTCCTCAGGGAGACATGGTGAATTACGATGAAATCAAGAGATTCATCAGACAAGAGATCATTAAAATGTTTGATGGTAATTGGTGGCCGCTGGGTGGCACTGGGTGCTGCTTGCCCTTCCCAGCTGCTTCTCCGCCCTGTCCTGGCTTCCTTTTCCTTAAAGCTCAATATCCTACCCCCACTCCTCCCACCCCACCCCCGCTTTCAGGCATATGTTCAATAGACTTCAGATGTTTCTTGTCACCTGCTCTGTGCAGAGATAAAATGATTCCCTCCTGCCCTCCCCAAGTCCCCACTGGAGCAAAGGAGACAGACAAGAAAATTGACATCAAATGAGTCTGCGTGAAGTGAGATCTAAATAGTAGGGCGAGCAGCAACTGCAAGATGGCTGCTGTGCTTTCATTGTTGGCTTGCTTTCCTGTTCGTCTGCTGGTCCAGCACTGACACTCGAGGGCCTGGGGAAAACAGGGACCCTGTCCTCGGGGCTGGACGTTAAGTTGGAGAGCAGACCTCGGGTGTCAAGCCAGGAGCCTGAACTTTCATTTGAAGCCCGTGGTGAACCAATGAAAGGTGTTGGAGAAAAGAGCCGCTGTAATTAGATGTATGCTTCGGAAGGGTCACCGCAGAGAGCAGCGTGGGGGCCAGGGCACGGGAGGCCCCTTGGATCAACCCCCATGGACCTTGCTCTGACCAGGTCCCTCTGAAGAAAGGCCGCTTTGGACTCCATGCTGATGGCCTTTCTACAGCATCTGCATTCATTCTGAGTCCCCGGGGTGCCCTCTGACCTGTCCCTATCCTTTCTTACAGAGAGGATGGCTTACTATACCTCCAGGATTCAGTTCCCTGTGGAGGTGGCGGCAGCTCCCGGACGACCAGGGCCCCCAGGGAAGGATGGTGCTCCCGGCCGGCCAGGCGCTCCAGGGTCACCTGGGCTCCCCGGTCAGATTGGCAGGGAAGGACGGCAGGGCCTGCCGGGAATGCGAGGTAAATCTGCCCTCTGGTTCCAGAAGCGCCCACATGGTTCTTTGCGGTACACGTGAGCACTGTATGAGGTCAGCCGTGCATGTATTTGTGCATGTGTGTGTGCTTCTAATAACCCGAGTGGGTGTGTCATTTTTCTCTCAGGAATAGGACTGCTCATTTCTTTTGTCCTAGGATTGCCTGGTACCAAAGGTGAAAAGGGGGACGTTGGTGTTGGCATCGCAGGAGAAAATGGTCTCCCCGGCCCCCCAGGTAGGAAAAGCCAGCATTTAAGGCCACGCACGAATCTAGAGCCGCTGAGACCTCCTTTGTTTGTGCTCCTTGCATAGCACCGTTGTGTGGAACCTCAAATACCTACAGGCCTATCAACCAACATTTATAGTAGGGCAACTGTGCGAGACAGTCCGCTAGGGCGCATGTGCGGGGAGAGGAAGACCCAGCGCCTGCCCTCAAGTCAGTCCTAAACTGGGCTAGCCTGACGCAGTGGGATAGAGTCAGATGTCGTGGGGCCCAGGACTGTGAGTCCAAGTCCTGCTTGGCATCTCACTGGCTGTGTGACCTTGACCAGGTCACTTCACCCAGGCTGTATAGCCTGGAAGAGAATGACCAATGCCTGCTGACCTGGCTCTGAGACCCAGTTCATCACTTAACCACATGTGCCACCTCTCTGAGCCTGTGTCCTCACGTGCAAAATGGGATGACAGTGTCGTTGTCACGGAATTGTGCAGATTCAAGGGATGACGCGTACAACGCACTCGGCCATGTGCCAGACACAGGGAAGCCCTCAGTCAAGCCAGCCAGTAGCTCTGTTATTGTTAATTAGCGTAAGGGTCCGATCGCGTCTTCGTGAGGGCATGTCGTGGCCCGAGAAGCATTCATCACCTGTGAGGTATTTTTGACCATGACCGTTATTTCTCCTTTCCTTAAGTCTGGATCTCCTGATTCTCCTTTCCTGGCTCTTCCCGCCCTAGGTCCTCAAGGTCCTCCGGGGTATGGCAAGATGGGCGCAACTGGACCGATGGGCCAACAAGGCATCCCTGGCATCCCTGGCCCCCCCGGCCCCATGGGCCCGCCGGGCAAGGCCGGCCAGTGCAGCCCCTCGGACTGCTTTGGGGCGGTGCCGATGGAGCAGCAGTACCCACCCATGAAAAACATGAAGGGGCCTTTCGGCTGAAATCACCGTCTCCGGTAGATGAAGGACTCCTTTGGGAACAGATGTGATGGGTTGTGAATGTTTCGTTTTTTTAATTGCTATTAATATTTTTTTATCGATAAATAAAAAAAAAACCCTATCTGTAGTCCCAGTTCCAGTGGGGTTTCTCTGGTGCTGCCCCTGATCTCCCTCCCTGTCGTCCTTCTTTGTCATTTGGTCCCAGGGTCAGAAAGGGCATCCCCCTCATCATCTGTGGTCAAGCAGTGTATCTGTGGGATGCTGCTGTATCCAGTGTCCCCAGCTCAGCTCTCCAGCTGCTGCTGAACTGTCCCTTGTCCTCTGGACCTTGTGTCCTGTCCTTCCCAGCACACTTCTCAGAGCTGGAGAAGGGGTGTCCCTCGGCCTCTCCCTGCACTGAGCCAAAAGCAGGTTCGAAGATGCCACTTCCTGCTCACAAACGCCCTTTCCTAGTTGCTTTCCTGAAGAAAAGTGTTTGGTACGCCACCTACTCTTTCCATTTCTTGAGTGTGACCCGAAGCTCACCCAGGTTGCACCCTGGGAAATGCCAGCCCGTGCTGACGTGTGTTCAGCCGTCTGGCAGCACTTCCCAGCGCTGAGTGTCTCCTTGCTGCTCCAGTAATTCTGTGATTACACAGCCCACGAAACCGAAGGAAGGAGAGGCTCCAGCCCCTGGCCTAGGCAACTAGGGAATGCTTCTCTGGGAAGTGAGACGGAACCTCCTGCCTGGACTGACGCATGGCCCTGCCACCAGCAATCCTGGACTGCAGACGGCAGCTTTTGTTATTCTTCGTTACTCTGACAGGTTTCTAGGTTTTCAGAAACAGGTTGTATCCGTACAAAAGGGTCGTTAGCAAGCCACGATCCAATCTAAGCTTAGATCCGATCAAAGGGTCCCCAAAGCCTACTGGAAGCCTGGCGATCTCTCTCCTGTCTCTTCAATGTGTAAAAAGGCTAGGAAGGAGAAAAAGCAAGTTGAATGTTACTGAAACATTCCGTCCCAAGTTTCTCCTTTTCTATTTCTCAGATCCCTGTTCTGATGGGCTGGCAGCCCCGTGAGAAAGCAACAGGGCACGTCCACAGGGACTTCCAAAAAAAGTCTTTTTATTGGCTCCAACTTTTTGGAAGACTTATCCAAATTGGATAAACTTCAAAGGGATCCCAGAGCAGGCTCAGAAGTACACCTAGGGTCCAGATTCTTATCCAAATTGCCCAAAACCTTCAAACTGTCAGATCTCTCCAGAGCTGGTGTTTCCAGCACAATTCTGAAAATTCCCTTCTCCAGCCCTGGCTGGTGTGGCTCAGTGGACTGAGTGCTGGCCTGCGAACCAAAGGATCGCTGGTTTGATTCCCAGTCAGGACACATGCCTGGGTTGCGGGCCGGGTCCTCAGCGTGGGGTGCGCGAGAGGCAACCACACACTGATGTTTCTCTTCTTCCTTCCCACCCCCTCTCTCTAAAAATAAGTAAATAAAATCTCTTTAAAAAATTCCCTTCTCCACTTTGGCCCCAAATAGTAGGAGACCAGCCTACGGGTGGCTTTTCAGAAACTTTGCCCATTTTTTTCCCCGCCGGGTGCAGAGGAGTGCTGTGGCCAGGGGAATGAAATCAGGCTGGCTCCTGAGGGTGCCGGCATGTCTCACGTGATGTTTTGGGGTATAGGAGGAGTCTGTTCCCATTTTCTCTCTCACAGGCAGTTCTCAGTTAACCCTGGTTCCAGCATAAGATTTTAAAAAGCAAACCCATCACCTTTGCATTGAAGTGGCGGCCAGTTTTGGACCATGGATGAGGACAGATGTTAAAGTGCTCCCTTGGATGGCCCGCTTCCCTCTCTCAGCCCCTTCTGTGAAGCGCTAACTGGTGATGAGCCGCATGACAAGGAGCCTGTTGGCACCAGTAGAAAGAAAGAGAAGCAAGGACCAGCTGCTGACCGAGTGGGTTGGCTTTGAAGGCCAGAAGGGAAAGTGGCCATGAGAAAACATTTGAGGGCCGCCCGGGCACCGCTCCTTGCAGAATAAGTGATACTTTCTTCACTTCTCGTCTTAAGTCAAATTCACACTACTCTTAGGACATTCTGTGATGTCCTAAGCTTTCACGATTAGAGTTCTCATCTTTCTGGAGTTTGAAATTGCTATATTTTCTTGGACCATGAAGAACCAGATGGAAAGTTGAATTTATAGTCTCTTCTGTTACCATAGTCAGAAAAAAAAAAAAATCCAGGGATTTTGCTTCTAAGTTCAGGAACCGAGTAAGCCGAAGGGGAAGGAAGGAGGGGCGCACGCCTTCCACTCCTTTGGGGCAGCTTTCTTCCACGCCTGCCCCTGTTAACGTCTTTTGTCTTCATTTCTTAGTGTGTTCCAGGCTTTTAAGGCAACCCACAGATCATCGAGATTGGCCAAGTCTAACTTGATGAGTCCATTTCCTCTCTCTACTTCGTGCCAGGAGCTGTCTAGGGATTCAGAGGCAAACCAGACAGATGTGGTCCCTGCCCCCGCAGTGTGCAGGGGGCGGGGCGGGGGGGGGGAGAGCAGACAGTTAAACAAGCAATTACAGTGAAGTGGGATGACGGGGCAGTAGCGGGCAGCAGGGGAGCAGAGTCGAGGAACCGAACCGAACTGCGTCTAGACAGAGACTGACGGAGGCGAAGGGGAACACGTGCCGGGGTCCAGCGACGACTGAGCACCGTGCGCTGAGCGGTGAGCGGCAGGGTGGTGTGGCTGGACTGCGGAGAGGGAGCAGGGGAGACGGGGTGGGGGGGAAGCAAGGCTGTGCTCCGAGGGGGCGTCCCTGACCGCCAGAGCGAAGCATGGACTGGGAAACCCTGCGCTCTGTGAGATGAAAAAAGGCTGCTGCATGTTTATTCTGCTGGGGAAATCCCCAAACGTGATGCCTTCTGGAATTTAAATCTTCTTTTTTTGTCATATTCTCCCATCTCCAGAATTCCACAGAATCTATTTAGACTCTTCACACATGGTGTGTTACCCTCTTAACAGACCGGCTCCTTTTGTTGTTCGGAGTAGTTTAGGGGAATAGAACGTATCAGTGCACTCTCCGCGTGATTCCACAATGGAAGGCCAGTGTGGCCAGGATGCCATGTCTGCTGTTCTCACTTTTCTGTCAGTTCAGGGGAAAGCTGCAAATCACCCTCTCATCCACCGCATCGAATTGGAATTTAAATTTGAAACTGGCTCTAGTTGGAATCAAAGAGAATTAATTCCATAATAATTAGGTGAGCTTCAGTCTTCCTTCTCAGTAAGCAATGCTGGAGCTCCGTGCTGAGCCAGGATGCCTGCGGGGAATGATGTGTCCCTGGGGAGGAGATATTTTCCAGTGGATGGGCCTTGCATTACTATGCTCTGCCTCACCTCTAATGGGTCAACCACAGGACTTCCATGAACTCAGGAAAGTGCTCTGTGCTTTAAAACAGGGCTGGAATCCAAGTGTTCTTCTTTGGCTAGAGCTGAAACAATAACAGGAACCACCCCACCCACCTCCGTCTAATTCAGGTAGTTGAGGTTTTGGAAATGAGTTGATTGTTTTTCAGTGTTTGGAAGATCCTGATCTCCTTTTTATCCATCTGTGTCCAAAATAAACACACCTGGGCCTGCTGCAGTTCCTCAGAGGCACAGCGCCGGACTTGGCTTTGGCTGGTTTCTGACAGCCCGAGGGATGACTTGGATGGCTTTGCATCCAAATAGCACAGGCATCCAACAGACCATTTTCTCCTTAGAGCCCTTTGCTGGGCAGAGGGAGCTCAGGCATGAAATTCTCTTAGGAGTTTAATCCTCCGCACCTAGACAGAGCTTGGCAAGTGATGAGAACTGGTAGGTTAAGGTGTTTAGGGAATACAATGAGCATGTGTCACATTCTCCCAGTTGCCACTATTCTCTCTGCCAGCAAACATCCCTTGACCTTTAGCCCAGACTGCAGGACTTCTTCCTTTCTGAGATTTTGAATTTGATTCCACCTATTTTTTGGATTGAGAGGGGGCTGCTTTACAAAGGTAAAGAAGACAAGACCTACTAAATACTAAGTGCTGAGTACTTAAAAGATTGTGGACCTGGGTTCAAATCCCAGCTTCTCCATTTATCTTTTTGGTAGTAGAAAAATCACTCAGCCTCTTCTCATTATAAACGGGCAAGAGTATCTTAAAAGATTGTGGTGAAAATGAAACAATGCATTGTACTTACCACAAAATTTGGTACGTAGTAGCATTCAATACAGAATAAAAAAAACTACTACTACTAAGAACATTTATTGAATTCATAGCAGATACTGTTCTAAGCACTGGGGATAGAGAAATGAAGAAGAAAAGGACAATTCTGTAGGATAAAGTTTATGTAGGATATACAGTTCAAAGAGAACAATTCAAATAGTTACAAGCATGAAAAAAAGAAACACAGTACTGTGATGGATGACAAGAATGAAGGCAGCAAGCAACGCCACTTTAGATGTGGTGTTAAGGAATGTCCCCACAAGGAGGTGACAATCTGAACCACCAGTGAAGAGTCAAGGGAAGAACGCTCCAGACAGAAGAGCTAATCCAAAAATCCGGAGGTGGGAACGATCTTGGTATGTTCCAGGGGTGAAGACCAGGCCAGCATGGTTGGAGAGAACTGAGGACCACAATGGCAGGAAGTGTGGCTGGAGATGTAGACGGGTCATAGAGGGCCATGAAGTTCATAAGGATGTGCTTCAATGTTACCATAAGAGTTATGGAAAACCGCTGGAGGGGTTTAATCTCAGGAATAACATTGTATCATTTATATTTAAGACAATTGCTCTGGCTGCTCTATGAAGTATAGAGTGTGAGGGCCCTGGCCGTATGGCTCAGTTGGTTGGCGTGTCATGCCATACACCAAAAGGTTGCAGGTTCGATCCCTGGTCAGGGCATGTACAGGAGGCAACTGATCAATGTTTTTCTCACATTGATCTCTCGCTCTCTCTCCTCTCCCATTCTTCTCTCTCTAAAATCAATAAACATATCCTCGGGTGAGGATTTTTTGAAAAAGAATAGAGCGTGGGGAAAGAGTGAAAGCAGAGAGGCTTTGGTCAGGAGGCTATTGTAATGATCCAGGCCACAGATGATGACATCTTTGACTAAGTTAACAGCGAAAACAGGGGAAAAAGAGCAGATGTGAGTCTATTTTTGAACTCAAGCAAATGGAGGTGGAAGAGTATGTGGAGAAACAAGGCCACACAAGATGCTTGTATTTTTTTTTGCCCTGAGAGACTGGGTGGATTTTCTGAGATGAAGGAGAAGAATGGGTTTGGGGGAAAATACCAAAGAGAACTCATACAAGGCCAGCTAGAATGTAGCAGTAACAGTACCAAGTACAAAGGGAGGCAGACAAGAGAGGGGCTAACTCTGGAGCTGGGGGGAATGTGAAAGGGTGGACAGCGGGATTGGAACTGAGCTGTGAAGCGCTGGCAACGGGAGGGATGCTGGTCCGGTGAAAGGAGTGGTTTGAGCACAAGTCTGGACAAAAGCAGGTGCAGTAAACTCAGTTTTCAAATCTCCACATATTGGTTTCTGACAGCTGGGGAAACTGAGGCTCAGAGAGGTTAAATAACTTGCCCAAGGTCATACAGTTAGAAAGTGGTAAAATCAATATTCCACTCCAAAGCAAGAGTGCTACGTGGTGAGACTGAACATAGGAGTACAAGAGTGGAAGAGAGACAGGGGCTGTAAGACGTGAGATAGGAAAGGTGAGGTCGGGCCAAACTGTGAAGGGCTTGGAGTGCCAGAGCGGGGAGGTTGGGCTTCTGTTGTAGTTGGCGAGGAGGCCGTGCAGCCGGCAAGTAGGATGATCAGCGCTGTGATTTTGGAAAGTGCCTGGCTAGATAGATGGGCTGGAATGGGTAACACCTCATAACACTATTCACTTGATTTAAAAAAAAAAAAATACAGTGTCAGGCACTGTGTTAGGTACTGGGGATATAATGACAAGCAAACCCAGATACAATCTGTGCCCATATGGAAGAATTTAACAAATTAATCAGATAAATGTGCCAACAAGGATAGAGCCTGAACCATCAAGTGGCAATTTAGTACACGACTATGAAGTCACTTAGTAACCAGGATCTTACCTACTTTGGGGACCAGTCAAGACTTCCCTGCTGAGAACTGGACATCCATTTGTGAACACCAAAAACAAAAAAGGCACCTACTAAGAAGGGCTCCTAGTGGCTAACTGGGATCAAATGAAAAAGCAAAGCTTAGGCCTTGGTGGGGTCACTCGGTTGGTTAGAGCATCATCCCAATATGCCAAGGTTGCGGGTTCAATCCCCAGTCAGGGCACATACAAGAATCAACCTATAAATGCATAAATAAGCAGAACAACAAATTGATGTTTCTCTCTCTTCCCACCCCCTCCTCTGCCTCTCAAACCAATAAACACATAAATAAAGGCACAAGCTAGCAGCCCTCCCTGCATAGGGTTATCTCATGCAAACCACACTTCCCAGAAAAACCTGTGCTACACTGCCTATTTCCATCCTCTAAACCAGCCCTCATAAACGTTTCCTGGAATCCTATTTCAACCAATAAGATTGAAGGTCTCCCCATCCAATCAAAACTGTGCAGCTCTGACCAATCAGAACAGTGCCTTTTGGACCAATCAAACTGCAAGGATTTGAAGCCCTCATTTGCATGAGGATGGACCTATCAGGGACCAGGGAGCAGGTGGAGACTTCTGTCCATATAAGCCAGCTCTTCTCTGGCTCTGGAAGCACACCTTCCCTTTCCACCTCAAAATGAGTTATGTTCCCCATAGCTGAAATGAAACATCACACACTGTGTCTTGGGTGGGCAGCGTGAGGCAAACTGACACAGAGCAAAGCAGACCAGTGTAGTACACACCACACCATCCAGGAGTGGAACACAGCTGTCTAGCTGGAGAGGGGCTTGGCCCCAGAGCTGTTCTGCAGCTCTACCGTTTTCACAGCCATGAATAAAATTTCCTTCTTCTCTGCACCCCAAATTGGGAATTCTTGTTGGCACTGAATTGGTGTCAGTGACCACCCGTTGACATACTAACCCCAGTTGTGGGCCACACTCTGCCTCACTCTCATGTGGAAATACGGTAAATCACTGCCTCTTTAGAACTCAAGTTTCCCCACTTAGGAAAAAAGAGGCTCCGTATAATCTAATTTTCCTCTCCCACTATGCCAGTTTGGGATTTTCCTCTCCGAAGACCACAGATCCCACTCCAAAGCTACTAATTGGAACATGGTGCCTTGACATCAGAGCGAAGTATTCCAGCCACTGATTTCGTCCTTAGCAGGCAGCCTATTCCCAGTTGTCATCCGCCTGGGCACGCCTCGCGGTGGAAACTCGGACCGTCACGTGTCCCATTTGCCAGGTTAAAACATGGCCACCACCGCAACAGCCCACGCAAGCGTCTCACTAAATCCCCGAGCCTAACCACTCTGGGGCCGACTCTAACGTAGAAAGGGAGGAGTGAACAAAACTTCCGGGAACCCCCATCCGACCCTTAGCTCCTCCTCCCGCGTTTCTGGGCGGCACAGTCCGTCCACCGTCCTCAACATCACTTCCGTCAACCCCTGCGCCCAGGATTGACAGACACGCTATTCAATCAAAAGGGGGGCTGGTCCCAGACCCAGGCGGGGGCGGGCTTGAAACCGGGAAGCCCAGCCCTTCGCCGCTGGGTGACGTCAGAGTCGCCATGGCCAGCTATCCCTACGGGCAGGTGAGTGTGTGAGGGGCGGGCGAATCCAGGCAGGGGCCTCGCGAAGCCCGGGTCCAGAATCTCGGCTTTGCTTTCTCTCTGCGTTCTCCATACCCCTCCGGCGCTGAGGCTGACTTCCGCGCGGTCTCGGGCGAGTGAGAAGGGAAAAGGGATGGTCGGTCGCGCCCGTCTCACGTCACCCAGCACTAACGTCTGGGAGGTCGCGTCGCGCCCCCTTTGACGTTGCGCACGCAAGGTTTTGGGGATCTCTGGCCCCAAAGATTCAGGTTGTGTTTGGCTTGGGCCCCTGCGTTTCCGCAGGACCCCGGGGCGGGGTCATCAACGCCAACGCGATGTTTACAGCCGTAGTCTGTCGGTTTCGTTGGGGCCGTCGGATAAAATCAGACTCATGACATACTGCACCCAAATAATCAAGAGAATCTTTGGTTTTAGCTGGCCCCGCAAGTGAGCTTGACTGCGTAGTCCAACACTTCCGTTTCATACGTAGGAAAAGAGAAACCCAGGGAAGACGCTGGACTTGAAATCACCGGGCAGTTAGGCAGCAGACCCCAGAGCTGTCAGCAAATGCTTCTTCTCCACTTGCCGACCCATTCTAATCGAGCCAAGAACACCACCGCAGGGGGGTTCTGTGTCCAGACTCCTTTGTTGGATGGTGGAATGGTTGAGTGATTAAGTAGAGTTTAGAGTCGGAGGAAGGTTCACACCTTGGCTCCATCACCTAAATAGTTTTGAACCTTTGAGTGAGGTACTTTGCTTTTCTGAACCGAAGTTTCCTCCTCTGTAAAACAGGGCCAAACAATAGGGACTGTCTGATAGAGCTGTTCTGAAGAGCAACGAAGTGATGCTTGTAAGCCATTCGGTACCACTCAGAGTGTAACAGGTGTAACCTTGTATTTTGATTTTCATTAGACTTCTAGAAGGTCAGAGTTGGGAGAGCCCTCCAAATAGTCCCTTCATTTTAACAGGAAGAAACAGCCCAGAGAAGGCTCCCAAGTTACCCAAGATCACACTAGTTCAGGAGATAAAACTCACACGGGAAAAATTGTTGAACAAGATTATATGGAATGTTACAAAGTGCTTCGTGGAATGTAGTTAACATGCCAAAAGACGGGACAGAACCCTGAGGGAGTGCAGCCCTGTACAGTTTTGGGGCACAGTATCTGGATCTCCATTATCCTGGTAAATATGCCATCAGGGAGTATTACCTCCAATGTAAGGCTCAAGAACCAACCCAAAGAGGTTAAGTGGCTTGCCCAAAGTCATACATAGCAAGGGAGAGGATGAGGCCAGGGCTAGAATTTAAACGCCCTCCCTTGCATACTTAGAGGTAGGAAAGGGAGGGCCAGCGTGGGCTGGGGTTAAGAAGCATAACCTAGCAGTGTTGCCCAAGCTCCATTCCATTCTCTGAGTCTTGTGAAATAGCGATAGGTTTTGCTAATGGAGGAGGATTCTGCTGTTAAATAAGTTTGGAGAATACTCTGTTAAACAGAGCTGAATAAGTTCACCCTGGGGCATCTCAGAATTCTTAATTTGTTAATATATATTGTAAATATGCCAGAGAGGGGTAGATTGTGCAGTATTTCTTAAACTTAACTATGGGACCTCCCTCCCCCCACCCCACCCCTTTTTTTTTACATTTTATCATATTTTTTGGTAACACTAATATTCCTGAGAAACAGTTTCAGTAAACATTGCCATCATGCATTGTTTCTCAGTGGATGGTCTGCATCAGAATGACTTCGGAGCTTGTTAAACAGGCACGCGTTGGGGTTCCGCCTTAGACCCGCTCTGCACCTAGGAAGGGTTCTACATTTTAATGAGCTTCTGGAGGCAATTTGTATGCATCCTAGAAGAAGTGACATAGAAATCAAGAGCCTGAACTTCCGGATTAGACAGAACGAGGCTAGAATCCTAATTCTGCTACTTGGGTGTATGTCCTTGGACAGATTATCTAAGGGCTGGGAGCCTCAGTTTCCTGCTTGTGGAAGGAGAGGAGTGGTACTTCGTAGGACTAACAGGAGGAGGAAATACGATCAAACCTGTAGGGAGCTTGGCATGATGCTAGTACATAGTGTGTGCCAGCGCGTGGTGGCCTAGGTCTCGCTGCTGCAATCGCTGTTATCATGCAGTGCTGCCTGGGCTTCTGCTCAGTGAAGTGTTGCAAAGGGAAACAGAGAGAAATGTGTCTGGAATAGGAGAGATGCTTTTGTTCCCCCCTCATACCCTTGTCTTGTTCAGCTCCTGGTCCATGATGCCCCAAGAAAGGAAATACGTTGTTTTAAAGCATCCAAGGGCTTAGTGTTACCTCCCTACACTTATTACAGAGCCCTGGAGGATTCCAGCTTGTTGTTAGGAGTCCAAACAGTTAATTTTCTACTGCCTCTAGCCCCAGGACTCTCAAGCAGGTGCTGGGTGTAGCAGTAATAAAACTTAGGTGCCCTTTGATCCTGTAGGGGAGCCAGCCTGATGTGTCTCAGTGCTTAAGGGCTTGGTCTCTGAGGCCAGAGACATTTGGCTTCAAATTCCTGCTCTGCTATTTCCTTGCAGAAATTTAGAAAGTCTGAGGCTCAGTTTCCCCTTCTGTAAAATGGGGTTATAAGGGTACCTAACTCAAGAGTTACTGTAAAGTTTAAACGAGAGGGTCCATGTAAAGTGCTTGCTATGATGTTTTGGCATATAGTGCGTATCCAGGTGGCAGAGTGATACAGACGTGTCCATTGCAGGGTCAGCGTGGTGAACAGTAAATGGGAGTAAGTGGAAGGTATGAGCTCAGCACAGGAGGGATACCTGACTCAGTCTCTGGGGGAGGAAGGTTTTCTGAAGGAGGTGACATTTAAGCCCAAAATTGAATCTGCAGTAGGATCTGCCGGGGTGGAGAAAGGCGTGGCATGCCAGGAGAGGCAATAGTGTGCGCAAAGGCCAGGAAGCAAGTGAGAGAGCTGGTATTTTGGAGGAGCTGAAGGAGACCAGTCCACGTGCTGCGAAGAGGAGGAAAGGGGGAGGAAATGAGACGAGGTAGGTAAGCAAGGATCAGATGCTCTTCTGAAGAGCGTGGACTGCATCCTAAGAGCAGTGAGGGAACTGCTGATGGGGTTTCTCCCACTCGCACTTCGGAGCCATTACCACGGGGCGCTGGGAGAACGGGCTGAAGCGAGAGAGACTGGAGGCCCGGAGAGCAGTTGCAGAGCCACTGAGCTACTCTAGGTGAGAGAGGACGGTGACCCGGTGCAAGTGGTTTGAGAAGCACTGGGGAGGCAGAGGTGAGAACACTTGGTGCCTGATTGCAGCGTCTGTTGGAGGCGAGGAAAGAGGAGGTGCGCAGGAGGGCACCAGGGTTCCCATTCACTGAGATGGGAACGCAGAGAGGCATAGATTTGGGGGGGAGGCCCAGGAGGTGGTTGGATGCATGGGTCTGCAGCTCAGGTGCGGTGAAGCCGGAGAGAAGGATGGCACCTTGGAAGGAAGGATGGCACCACAGACATGGTCATTGAAATCTTAGGACAGTTCTTGGCTCACTGGTTATTTGCTGCCAGTTTCTGGCCTTTAATATTTTAGGAGGCTCTGCTGGTGAACCTCCCAGCCGCTCCTCTGTCTTGTGATTGTTTAATCCCTTGGAATGGGTGCTAGCCTGCAACTCCGCCCCACCGCCCCCCCCCCCCCCCCCCCCCCCCCCGTCCCACCAGCAGGCACTTGAGGAGTAGCTCTAGAGCACAGGCTGTCTCAGCAGTGCAGTCTGCTCTCTTCCCCACCAGGACTCAACCTTTGACCCCTCCAAGCCTCTCAAGGGTTTTGGAGGTAGAAGAATGAGTCCTCAGGGCCATAAGAAAATATGGGACTTTCTGCGTATATTATTTGGGGTGGGGTGAAACTCCCCATGACCTGCAGTAATACAGACAGAGATTCCAAACTGACTGAGAGGTTAGGCTGCAGGGCCTTTGGGGTCTCTTACAATACTGTGGCTTTCAAATTGGGCTCTAGGAGCTGGGGTGAAGAAAGGATAAGATTCTTCTGAATCTCCCTGGTGACTGGGCCTGGAGCCTCAGAACCAGCACTAATCCAGCCCTCCCCCTTCTCCCCACTGTGCTGCAGAAATCCATCATACCTGACAGATACATTTAGGGCAATCCCTGGTACTGTGCAAGTAGCCGCCCACTCATTTACGGAGTGAACCCGCAGGACAGAGTAGTGTAGCGGAGCCATGCAGACCCTCATTGGAATCCCACCTCACCTCTTCCAGCTGCATCACCACAGGCACAGCGTTAAGCTCTCTGCACCTTCATTTTCTCATCTGTGAAATGGAGACAACACAACACATTACAGGACGGAGGATCAGTGAGAGCCGATTGAACCGGAAGCATTTAGCAGAACCCGAATAAAATGTTAACTGCCCCTCCCCCACCCCAGGGTTTCTGTAATGCTTCGGAAACCAGGGTTACTGAACTCTTCTCTCTCTCTCTTTCTTTTTTTTTTTTTTTTTTCTTTTATCATCTTGTGTTTATCAATATAAAATTCTCTTGGAAAAGCTCTCAAAAAGGTTGGCAGCATGGAGTAGTATAAAAGAGCCTGCTGTTAGGGACTCGGGTTTTTGTTTGATTCAGACCTTTACTGACAACTGGGCGACCCCAGGAACCATCTTCCCCAGCCTGGATTCGGCCCGCTGGGTGGCCCCACTCCCTCGTATTCTGGTGCAGCTAGGAACCTGCGTCATTCCAGACATTTCCCTTTCCTCACTCCTCCTCCCCCCAGCTCTTCCCTAACCTAATTAGTTGCCAAGTCATGTCTAGTCTGTCTCTGAAATAGCTTCAGAATTCATCCTGTTTTCTCCAGCTCCACCTCTGCTGTCTGGCTCAGGCCCTGCTTGCCCGGCACCTAGCCTGCTGCCTCCTCCACCAGCTCATCCTCCAGGCCGCTGCCGGTTGACTCTCTGCACATGTTCCTCCCCTACTGGAAACCCTTCTGTGGCGCTCTGTTTCCTCCCTCGCTGAGTCCAAACTCTTTACAGTGGTATTCATTTGTTCAGATATTTATGGAGGCTTGCAGGTGCCAGGCACTGCTCAGGACCCTGGGGTGCCGTGATGAATGAGCCCAGTGTCTGCCTCTGGGGAGCTCCTGCGCAGAGGAGACCATGGAGAGACACTGTTCTGAGACACCAGCAACTCACCAGCCAACTGAAATGCAGCAGCAGAGGTGCTTGGACAGGGAGGGTGTAAAGGGTATGCCTTTCTGGTTCCTGCCCCTGCCCCGCTATTCCTTGACCACTCCATGCTTGCTCACAGGTCCGTGCCTTGTCTCTCTTCTCCCTTCTGTCTGGAGCGTCCTTCTCTGTCTTCCTTTTAGAGAAGGCCCTGGCATCCTTCACCGCCAACTCCACTATCCACCCCTGCCTCCTCCAGGAAGCCTTCCTTGACCCACTTCGTACATTTATTCATGTTACTGCTTATTTACCATTCAGTAAGCAGAACAAGTTCCTCTGCCCATGCCTCCTTGATAGTATTTAAGTGGATTTTTCTAGTGACACTGATCAGACTGCACCGTAATTATCTGTGGGCTCCTCGAGGACAGACCCTGCTTAGTTTTGTGCCCCCGAGCCTAGCACAGAGCCCAACGCAAGACTATTGCTCCGTAAGGCTTGCCAAATGAAGTCTTTTAACAGGTGTGTACCTCAGTTTCTTCATGTGAAAATGGGCCTCCTGCTTTCTCCCTTTCTTCTGTAGAGGATCGTTGGCAGGATTCTGCCAATAGAGAGAGAGAGAGAGAGAGAGTGAGAGAGAGAGTGTGTGTGTGTGAAAGTGCTCTGTAAGCTGTACATGGGAAGGCTTTAATGTGGGGTGGAAAGGAAAGGGTTGCTTGCTGCCAGGCTGCACCAGGCCCCTAGGAGGTGATAGGGAAGGTCCGGCTGCGCACCTTCCTTGTCGGCCTGGGGGCATTTCCCAGGGTGCCCGAGGCCGGATGCACTTTATGGCTTTGTTCACAGGGCTTATTGTGGGGCAGCTGCTTCCTGGCTTGGTGTTCAGCCTGTTCTTTGTGCCCAGCCTCTCCTCTGCAGAGTCCCCACCCCCGCTTCTGCCCCGCAGCACCGGAATCCCCGTGCCCTGCCACTGAAGGGAAGAATGCCGGAGCAGGCAGCAGTGGGGGTCACTGGACTGGGGTGTGGGTGCAGAGTGACCCAGCTCTGCCTCCGCCTCCAACTCACAGTGCAACGTGGCAAGTTCCTTCCCCTTTCTTGGCCTTGATTTCCCTGTCTGTAAACTGAAGGGGTTCGGTTAGGTGACTGGCATGCTGGGCACCTCTCAGCTCCCTTGGTTGTCTTTTTCATTCAAGTCTCAGCCCAAATGCTGCTTTCTTATGGGAACCCTCCCTGATTTCATGCCATCTGGTTTGTGACCCCGCAGCACGTGGCTTAGGTGTCCATTGTAAACACCTGTTTCCTTGTGCTGTTTTGTTAGGTGTTAGAGAGTAGCTCCTTACCTTCCCTATTAACTGTGAGCTCCTCCAGAACTTTGCACTCTCCTGAAGTGCCCCCTCCATCCCCGCCCCGAGGTTGCCTGGCCCAGGACTTTTCCGATAATAATAATACAATAATAACAACAGTGGCTGCTATGATTTACTGATCATTTCCTTTATGCCAGGCGCTGTTGTAAGAACTTTTTTCCCCTTATGTTAATGGTTTTCAAACTGTCCTTTGGGTCAGTGACCCTTCTGCAGAGCTTCCTCACAATCTGGCAAGGGAGGGGTCCCTTGCAGTCAGGGCTCTGGAACCCCCACCTTGCTTCAGCCCGAGCAACTTTGTTTTATCAGTTTTTAAAATCTTGCTTTATCAAAAGATTCTTCAGCTCAAAATTAAACCAACAAAATTCTGCTGCATTTATTTGTTATAATCTGCAGCTCATTGAGGAAGGGATTGTTATATTTTACTTGCGAAGGAACAAGCTCAGAGAGATTAAGCTGTTGGCCCATGGTCATGAACTCAGCTGGCGAGAGCAGAGTTTTGAATGAGATTTGCCTGTGACTTCATTGCCATCAAGGAGTCTTGCTGCAGTCCTAGCTGTGGCCGCTTCCAGGGTGAAAGAGGTCCCGGGATGCTGCGCGGGGAAGGTGGGGGGTCTACTTCTGTCCTCCCTCCGAAAGCCTCCCGTCCTTAAGCAAGCAGACTCCCCCTAGACAAGGTGTGAATTTGTCCTCAGCCCTGAGGACAACACTCCCAGAAACTATCAGACACAATAAAAAGAGGAAGTTGAGGCTCTCAATGGCTAGGCCATTGGTGTGCCTTGCAGGCTGATGTAGAAGGTGGCTAGGTGTTACCCCCTCACAGTCCTCAGGGCCGAGCCCCATGCCCTTGAGCTCAGCCTGTGTCTGCAGGTGGGTTGGGGCTGTGCTCTGCCAGGCCCTTTGCTTGCCGTTGAAGGAGTTGGAGCTGAACACTCTGAGCCCCAGGGATCCCTGGCTAGAAGCGTGAGAACACGGACAAGAGAGGGAATGCCCCCCTGCCACCCCCGTGTGCCCTAATGTACAAATGGCCTGGGCTTAGCAGCTAGGAAACCTGGGTTCTGGCCCCAGCCCTTCCACTGTCTGTGTATGGTTTTCCTAGATTTGAGTTTCCTGCTCCTTAGAAGGGTGCTGTTATTAATAGTTCGTGCATATCAGGTGCTTACTCTGTGCCAGGATCTGTGTCAAAGTGCTTCATGTGACTGGTCTCATTTCATTTACACACCAACCTGGGAGGTAGGCAGGCTGAGAGAGGGTAAGTCCTTAGACCAGTCAGGAAGTGGCAGAACCTGAACTTGAACTGATCTTTTTGTCTCTTAACCATTGTACTTTGCTGCCTTGGGAATAGGGTCTGGCCTGCCTGTCTCACAGATCCATGAGTGAGGATGGGAAAGTGTTCTTGCATCACGAGCTGGAGTAGGGTGAGGGGCATGCTAAGGATGACTCCATGCGGTGGACACAATGTTTCTGACAGAAGAGGGTCACTTCTGTGCTGTGAATTTGCAGATGGGGATGGGGTACCACAGGATGAGGATTTGGAATTCTGTGTGATTCATTGGCCTACCCATTCATACAGTAAATGTTTACTGAGCATCTATTCCTCACTGGGGGCTGGGGATAAAATGGCAAACCAGACATGATTCCAGCCCTTGGGGAGTCCCCTTGAGGTGCAGGGAAGGGGAGCTGGGAGGGTAGGGTTCCAGCCTTGACTGTAGGTCATCGGTGTTACGACCTTGGGTGGGTGTGTCTCTAGAAGCCTCGGGCTCCCCATCTGAGTAGCGGGGCCGTGGTTCCAGCCTTGCCTGTAGGAGCAGCTGAAACAATGACGGTGGCTGTGCTTATAGCTGTCAGGTGCCATACTGTGACCAGGTTCTGGCCTTACCATTCTGACTGATATTTTGCTCTTCTTGCAGGGCTGCCCAGGAGCTGGAGGACAAGCACCTGGAGCTCCTCCGGGTAGCTACTACCCTGGTGGAGGGCAGTATGGCAGTGGGGTACCCCCTGGTGGCGGTTATGGAGGAGGTCCTGCCCCTGGAGGGCCTTATGGACACCCCAACCCTGGAGGGCTGCCCTCTGGAGCTCCAGGAGGACCATACGGCGGTATGGCCCCAGGGGGCCCCTATGGTCATCCGCCTCCAAATTCCTATGGTGCCCAGCATCCTGGGCCTTACGGACAGGGACCTCCTCCAGGTAAGTAGGGATTTGGGGTTGCAGGTGCCTCTGACCTTGTTCTGAGTTACCCAGGGCCCATTCTTGCCCTTCCTGTGGATGTGCGAGCAGCCTGGTCTCTGACACCTTCGCATCTCGCTTCTACCTTCAGCTTGCATCGGCGGAATAGAAGCCTGCTCGTTAGCTTTGCAGTGCTAACAACAGCCGCACAATCTCTTTGGCTCACAACCACAAACGTTTGTTTCTGTTGCTTGCTCACAGTTATTTAGTCTTGCTTACATGCCAACAGCTATGATTTTGGCTGCTGAGGTTCTACTCCACGTGTCTTTTCTTGCCAGGATCCAGGCTGGAGGAATAGCCCCTATTTGAGATAAGTGTGCTCTTGTGGCAGGAAAAAAAAAAAAAAGCAGGAGACCCAGCAAGAAGGAATGCATGAGGCCTCTTAAAGCTTCTACTTTCAGTTATTTGTATCTCTTCCACTCACATGCTGTTGGCCAAACCACATCCCCTGGTCCAGCCTGATACCAATAGGATGGGAATGGATTCTCCTCTCCTGGAAGGGGCTCTGCAGGCCGCCAGGCAGGGGACAGGATGTACAGCGCCCTCACGGGGAAGGCGGTGGAGGTGCAGGCGTAGATGGGCAAGTAGTGGCAGATAATGATGCAGTCCATCATGGGGGGGAGCCCCATTTCTGTGTGAGGGAGGCTGATTACTATGCGTAGAAAAGCAAGATGTGTAGTTGTTAAAAGGTGGGGCTTTTGAGATCAGACTACCTACTGAACAGACCAAATTATTTTACCTCTTTAAATCTTGGTGTTTACATCTGTAAAACTGGTGACTGTCTCTCCCAAGTTGGTTAATCAGGATGAAATAAAAACAAGAACATGCAGATAAACGTGAGAATAGTGCCTGGCACAAGGGAAGGGCTTAATAAACAATCTTCCGTGAGAAGACTTGTACTGGGTCATTTTTAGCAAAGAGGTATTCAGCGTTTATTGTGACAGCAGATGCCGTGAAAGATGCTGAGGCAGACAGAATGATTGGGTGAGCTGGGGGCAGGGTAAAGAGCAGAGATTCTAAAGGTGAGGTAGTGGGCAAGATGGGGGAGGTTGGGGGCGGGGCTTGGTGATTCATTGCGGGCAGAGAGCCCTCGGTGAGGGCTCAGTGAAGATTTCTGAGTGTCTCAGACAGGGCTCAGGGAAGGTGAGTGCCCAGTCCCCTGCTTCCTCCCAGACTCATTCAGGCAGCCTCTCAGACGGTGTGCTGTTCCCGGGAGGCCAAGCCAGCAGGAGAGCAGCCTGGAACCACTCCGGTGCACCTGACGGGCCTCCAGGGAACGGCGCTGCTGGGAAGCTGCAGCATGTTAGCGTAGACACCCAGGCGGGAGGCTCGGAGGGAGGTGTGCAAATCTTGGGGGTTCTAAACACCGGGAACAGTGACATTTATCTTGTCAGAACCCAGAGCTCTGGCTGTTTGCTTTCAGCGCAGCAGTTTCATGGTGGATTTCCTTATCCTTTTAAAATCTTGTCTCTGAGCCTACAGGAGGTCTTTGCAAGGAAAGGAGCCCCTGGCTGTGAGGCTTACCCCTCCAGGGCCTGAGGTCAGAGATAATCTCTGGGGCTGCAGAGGAAAGGAAAGCTGTGCCTTAGGCTCTTAGCTGCTCTCCAGGGCAGCTGGTGGCCTCCTGGAGCAGTGCTTCTTAAAGCATGAGCCATACGTCACCTGCATTGGGCACCTGAAGCCCCACGTCAGCCCCACTGAATCCAGGATCTAAGGTTGGAGCACCATTGCTCTGTAACACAGGTTTGACCCGTAAAGGTGCCCACTACCCACAGGAAATACCCTCAAGGCACCCCAAACCCACAGGGCCTTTCCAGCCTCCTCACCTGAATTGCTTCTCCCTCCCAGCAACCCAGGACCCCTCGGAACACTCTGAACACACTCGGTGTCCCTGCCTGTGGGACACATACGCCTTTTCTGCTCCGTGTCACCACTCTATCGTCCGCACAGACCTAGTGTAAACGTTCCTTCCTCTGCAGAAATGCGACCGAACATGTTCCAGGCCCTTTGCTAAAGCTCCCTTTCGCTGTTACTTCATTTAGTCATCACAACTGCCCTGGGAAGTAGGTCCGTTTTAGAAATGGGGGGATTAGCATTCAGAAAATGAAACAATTTGTCTAAAGCCACACAGGCTAGTAAAGGTCAGAGCTCTTTGCTTCCAGAGCCGGAGGGGCTGTGGCCCTCACTTCCCCAGGGCAAAGCTGCTGTTTCAGGAAGGACAGTGGTGTCTGCCTGGGCTGCCACTCAAGGCGGTCCAATGGTCCCTCAGTCTGCAAAGTCTCTGGCCTCCCCATTGGGGCAGGGTGGGGCGGCGGTGTCTGACTCCGCAGCTGTCCGTGGCTGTCCCGATACCGACCGTGCGAAGGAGCCCTTTCTGCGGCCAATTGAGTAGGTTTAGCAGTGCGGTGTAACCCTGGCTTCTTCCTAAGATAGTCGGCGCTTCCCCACACTCACCTGTCAGCCTTTCCCTGCACTCTGCTCACTCTGCATGTCCTTCCAAGTGATGCGCCTTTCCTCTGTCCACTGACATACGCACAAAGCTGTTTGAACCACAGCCACACCAACAACCAGCAGTTACAGAGTGCTTAGATTGCGGCAGGTGATGATTTAAGGGTTTTTGTACAGCTTCACAATTGATGAAGTAGATGCTGTTGTGTCCTCGTTTTATAGATAAGAGAACTGATGCGCAGAGAATCTAAACAACCAGGGCTGTGACATGGGGTGGGGGCTGGGACTTGAACTGAGGCCGCTCTACCATGAGCCCAGCACCTTCCCTTTCTGTGTCTGGCCCTGTGCCCGCCCCTGGGGATTCCGAGATGAGTCAGGCTCCTGCCCACAGGTGGCTCCAAGTCTAACCTGGAAGGCGGTTTAAAAATGTGGAGTGAGCAGGGCCATAAAAGAGAGAGAGGAGAGGGAGAGGGGAAGAAGGCCTTTCCAGGGACAAGGGAATAGGAAGGCTCTGTGGAAGGAACAGCCTTCCATTCGGGTGTTGAAGGGTGCAAGGAAGCAGATGCAAAAAACTGCGGGGGAGGGGTGGAGGCAGAGGGGTGGAGGCGGAGAGAACAGGGCGAGTAAAGGCCCTGCACGGGGAAGGCGCAGGTGCGGGTGAGAGCACTTGTGGTGCTTCATCTGGGCTGGGCCAGAGGGGAGAGGAGGACAGTGGGGATAGAGTGGGAAAGGCCGACAGGAATAGACCCCATTTGGGGGCCCCTGGAATGCCGTTTTAAGGGTGCTGGACTTTATTTTGTGGGCAGCGGGAGCCTTTGAAGAGTTTTGCGTTGAGGTGGGGGAAGTTGGTGGGGACCGAGTTGCATTTTACGAAGATCACTCGCGGCAGGTGAAGGGTGGCGAGAGTGGCTGTGCGGACCATGTGACCAGGCCGTTTGGTTGGTTACAGCAGTGCAGGTGACAGGTGCCTGAACCCGGGCAGGTGCAGGAGGGACAGAGGGGAGGAGATACCTGTGTGCGAACTGACAGAATTGGGTGTCTCTCTGGAGGTGTGGGATGAGGAGACGTCTCCAGGGGCGGATGGGGATGCGCGTCGCAGGTCAGAGGTGATGGGGAAGGAAGAGAGGCGGAGCTCTGCGGTCGCCTGCCCTCTGGCAGCTCCTGACAGACTGTCAGCTCTCCTGGGCACCAGGGCCATCAGGCCCGGTTCCCACTCCCAGGCTCCCTGCTGCTGGGACTCTTAAATACTTGTGTTCGGGCTGTGCGTGTTAGGTGCCCAGCAAACATTTCTGGGTCTCCAGTCTGTGAGGAAGAGATAACCCCTCCGCTCAGAGAATTCTAAATCAGCTGGACAGGTCTCTGTTCCTTGGAAACTGCAAACCGAGTAGAGAGGTGACAGCGCGCGGCAGGGAAAGCCGGCGGATTCAGAGCGGAGGGCGACCGAACACCCAGGGGTGTGCGGAGTCAGGGGGGTGGGGTAGGTGGGGTAGGTGGGTTCGTCAGGCTGTGGGCAGGGTGAACCCGTGGGCAGGGCGGCACTCTGACTGGCCCTTCCTGCAGGCGGCGCCCCACCCAACGTGGATCCCGAGGCTTACTCCTGGTTCCAGTCCGTGGACTCGGATCACAGTGGCTACATCTCCATCAAGGAGCTGAAGCAAGCCCTGGTCAACTCCAACTGGTCCTCGTTCAACGACGAGACGTGCCTCATGATGATAAGTGAGTGCTGCCCTTCCCTGTGGGCCCGGGCTGGGGGCGGAGCCCCCTGAGGGCTGACAGCAGGTGGCTGGGCCACCATTCTGGGGGGAAATCTTTTAGCCAGGGAGGACTTCAGACAGGGGACTGGGGTCAAGGTGGGATCTAGACTGAGAGCTCTTCCCCTTAGATCTTTTCCCAAGCTGTAGTTCCTGCGGAGTCGCAGGCTGACTCCATTTCCCATTCTGCGGGATGGGACTGCATGCTCCGGTAGGAGACAGCGGGGGAGGGAGGGTTACCTGCCAAGCCCATAGAGAAGATGCAGTTCTGGAAACTGCAGGGTATGTGCCAGGAGGGGGCTGGTGTGGCACTGGATGAGGGTGTGTCTCGGGTATGGGCCTGTGGGCTGTGGGCCTGTGGAGTTTCCTGCTCCATCCAGCCTGGGGAGAAGGGACTGCCTGAGGACCCTTGGCCCGCAATCTTGAAGGCTGCCTTCCTTTCCCTTCTCCCCAAGACATGTTCGACAAGACCAAGTCAGGCCGCATCGATGTCTACGGTTTCTCAGCCCTGTGGAAGTTCATCCAGCAGTGGAAGAACCTCTTCCAGCAGTACGACCGAGACCGCTCGGGCTCCATTAGCTACACGGAGCTGCAGCAAGGTGAGGGCCGTGGCAGGGACTTGGAACACAGAGTGTCTCTTTACTCCCTAAGGGAGAGCAAGGGCTCTTCTCCCGCCGCTGACCACCAAATGCCAGCTCACTGCAAAACACTGCCTGCAGGACAGGCCTGCTGTCCGCCCCTTCTGGGCCCTGGCTGGGGCTTTGAGCCAAGACCCAGGGGAAGGGAACACCTGGGTCCAGGATCAGGGCGGGACTCCTGGTGCTGGGAGCCCTGGCAGTGCTGGGTGAGATGAGCCGAGTCTGCAGGGAGCCTCGGGGATGGAAATGTAGTAGCCCAGGGTACTGTGGGACTCTCTTTGCTCTGGTTTCTAGCATGCAGAATGGAAAGAGCCCCGTATAGGAGCTCAGAAAGATGGCCTCTGTTACTGGCTCTGCCAGAAGGCAGTTACCTTCCCAATGCTGGGACCCAGATCACTCTCAGTATTGCAGGTAGGGAGGGTGACCTGAGGCCAAGATCCCGGGTCTGCTTCCAATTCTGACTGTGGAGGATGGGTGGTGAGCTGGGTTATGAGAACCTGACACGGAGCTTTGCCACCTGGGAGGGAGAAGGGTTCCCCAGCAAACCCAGCCCCTTGTCTGGGCCGTGGATTGGGGGAATATTATCACAACAAAACTAATATTTATTGAATGAATGCTAGCTATGTGCCAGGCACTCTAGTAAGACTGCTAACGTGTCACATCATTTATTCTCCCCACGTGATAGATACTGTTTATTATTCACCCCCCAAGCCCCCGCTTAGATGAAGGGTACCTTGTGATTGTCCTTTTATGGATGAAAAAGCTGAGGCTTGGTTTACATAACATGCCCTTGGGCCACCCAGCAAAAGGGGAAATGAGAAGAGGCTAGGCTGGTAGATTATTCGGGAGGAAGGAAGGAAGCCTCTCAGGGGCGGGACATCGGCAGTGGCACGTAGGCCGTGACCTTGGGACTGCCTAGCAGCCCCGCCTGGGGAGATGAGGATCATTTCACTTATTGTAGCAACACTTACTGAGTGCCTGTTACGTGCCAGGCACTGTGCCAAGGGCCGTGCGTGATCTTTCATCCTTACCGAAACCCCCAGGTAAGTATTGTTCCCACTTAGAGGTGATAAGTCAGGATGAGCGAGCTGAAGCAGCTCGCCAAGGGGCTGTTTTGACTCCAGAGCAGGCCTCGGGACCCCTGTGCTGTGCTGCCTCTGCCGTCCACTCCGGTCAGGGTGGTCAGTGGGGCCTTGGCTTCCCTCCATATTGCAGGCAAGTCAGAGATGAGCGTGGGTGGCCCGGTGTCATTCTGGGGCCCCTGCCTGAACAGGTAGTGAGGGAGGTTTGGAGAAAGAGGGATGAGGCCCTCCAGCCCAGGGGAGCAGCCGGGCAGAGCCCTGTTGTGCTGTGCCACCCTGGACAGGCCCTCGGGACTTCTGTCCCCATTCTGCTTCGGTGTTACTCCCCCAGAGTCCCCTGAAGTGCTGTGCTCTGTGGGGCTGGCCGATGGCAGGGCTCGTGACAGGTTTGTGTCTGCTCTGTGTGCTTCCTCTCCAGCTCTGTCCCAGATGGGCTACACCCTGAGCCCGCAGTTCACCCAGCTCCTGGTCTCCCGCTACTGCCCGCGCTCCGCCAATCCTGCCATGCAGCTAGACCGCTTCATCCAGGTGTGCACGCAGCTGCAGGTGCTGACCGAGGCCTTCCGGGAGAAGGACACAGCTGTGCAGGGCAACATCCGGCTCAGCTTCGAGGACTTTGTTACCATGACAGCTTCTCGGCTGCTATGACCCAGCTTATCTGTAGAGAGTGGCCTACTCCCGGGAACCTCCCCTGGCTCTTCAGAGTGAGAGAAGCACGTGGGCCTCTTGTCTTTTCCTGCCCCTCGTAGAAAAAGATTCTCCCTTGCCTGATGCAGCACCGCTCCCCAAGAGGGCTGTGTCATAGCCACCAAATAGTGGGGTCCTGGGCCAAGCCCACCCAGGTAGGGTCCTGACCTAGGAGAGGAGTGGAAATTAAATGTCCTTACAGCCCTGAGCATTCAAGTGGCACAGCTTTGGTGCAGGAGATGCCAGTCATTGTGACAGAGTTCGTGTCCAAGTAAATTGGCTGGGCTCCAGCCTCCAGCTTTCTCCGTTGTGTCCGAGCGCCAGCGGGAGGTGTCTTTCAGCCTCTTACCCTTAGCACCTGTGTCCCCCCTCCCACGCTGTCCTGTCAGATGAAGCCAGTTTCTTCAAAGCGGACTCTGACCAAGCATGACAGAGATTTGCCCAAGAGACCAGTGGCTTGGATTCCACCCCGCCATGCCCACCAGTCCATGCAGATTAACTTCTAGCTGCCAGGGGGCTGTCCCTGCTCAGGGAGCTTGGGCAGTCTGCTCTCTGGGCATCGTGGGCCAGGCTCCTGCGCCCTGCAGCTCGGACCCTCACTGCCCACCGTTCTCCGCTTGGCTGCAGTGCCCAGGGCACATGCCACCTCCCACTGCCAATGCCTTTCTTGTCTTTTTTTTTTTCCATTCGGGGCCAAAAGTTCAGTGAAACTGTAAGCTTCAATAAAAGGATAAAACTCTGTTCCACATTCTCCACTCTGCCTTCCCAGCTACAGGTTTATATGCTCATCCATTCAGTCTCTCATTCATTCTCTCATTCAGCAAATACGTAAGTGCGTACTACATGCCATGCTGTGCAGAAAGAAGCCGCTGAAGGGGACGTACGGCCTGTGTGAGGCTGCTGCCATTTACCGGGGTGAGGCTGGAAGGTAGGGGGCTGGGCTCAGCTCAAGGACCCGATGGTGTGTTTTACAACAGTTTTAGGGCTGGCGTCCCGGGCTGGAAGCAGCCATCCCAGAAGTCCGGCCTTCCCGCCATCTCGGGCCCTAGTTCTGCCGTCCAGACGAGCTGCACGGCTTTCCTCCCACTTGCAGGAAGCACGGACACCTGCGAGCCTGCTGCTCTCCCGATCAGCGTGGTAGCCAGTCCACTCTGCCTGTCTCTCGTGAGCTGACACAATTTCAGTCAGAAGCGAGGACACCAGCCGTTCTGGTTTGCCTGGGGGACCTTGTGATGGGTAATAGTGTGATAATCCTGCTTTTGGGGTGACGGTAAGAACTCCAGACCCTAAGCCAAGGATGGTGGGGAAAGGAAACTGGCTGTTCCTCAGCTCCCTGGGGCCCAGCAGGTCGGTCCCATTCTCTGTGGACTGGCCGTGGAACTATGTGGAATCAGTCCCCAGAGGCCAGCCGCCTCCCGGAGCTGGAGTCCCCTCCATGGTCCCACTGTGAGTCCACCCTCTGCTTGACCACCTCCAATGACAAAGAGCTCAGTGCGTTTCCAGGCAACCCATTCTGCATGCCGACCCTCGTGCCCCCTGGAGATCTGCCACCACACTCCCCCCAGTTCCTCCTGGGCTCTTCAGCAGCTGCTCGCTGAGCACCTCTCCCCTCGTCACGCTGATCACCTCCCCAGGATTTTCTCCAGTTCACCTGAGTCTGCCGCATGGAGACCTGAGCCTCACGGGGCACAGGGTTCAACTGTTGCCCTTAGGGGAAGCTTCTGCTGTTCCTTTGTTCCCATTGAGCCAAGAGTCTCCGGAAACCCACCTTTAGAACGGCGCCGATCATGGTCTCAGCCTTGTGGTCTGCTGGGGCTGGGGAGCCCAGGACCTGGGTTGGGCCTTGTGAGCATGGCTGGTTCTGAGCTTGGGGCCAGCCCTCACACCTCATTCTGCACACCTCACCTCCAAGCCGGGCTACAAACCTGACAAACGGCTTTGGATCCTGAGGCCAACCAGGAGTGCAAAATGGGCAGGCCAGGCCAGCCCACCTGGCCACGCCTGCACATCTGTGGAAATGTCCACGACAGCAGGGCTGGTGAGTCATCTGGGGAGTAGGGTGACAGACCACACCTTCCACCTGCCCTGGTGGTGCCTAAGAGGAGGGGTGCTAGCGCTTTCCTGGACCGGGCCCCTGGCAGGACCGTGGTTTTGCCCCACTTCCTGCCTGGTGAGGTCAGAGGGAGCCCGCAGCTTCATTAATCAGGTTAAGGGGACCTGGTGGTGCACGCGGCAGGCTGGCCTCTGCCAGATGTCCCTCGCTCCTCTCAGCAGAGCAGTGATTTAGACTGTTCTTCCTTCTGCGCTGGCAACGAGGATCAGGGCCTTTGGCAGCCCCCTAAGCATCTCAGCAGCAGACGAAGCACATCTAGCCAAGCCTGGCTTTCTCTTTTTATTGTGTGAGTTCATAGAGAATAAATGCAAGCCCTGATTTCCGAGAAAGTGAAGATAATAGTGAGGCAGTCTGTTAACTCTGCTGTCTGCCCACCCTCCCCTCCTTGCCTGGGCCTGTGAGCAGACAAATGTGTCAAGGATTGAGGTCCTGGGCATCTGAGGACTGGCACCGCCTGAGGAAGCAGCACCTTGTGTGCTCTGAGGCCTGGCGAGGAGCCTGTCTGGGACCCAGCATGGGGGGATGGGAGGTGGGAGTAGTCAGCAGATAAGAGCGCTACAGCGCCGCCTTGTCTCCCCGCCGCCCCCACACCGACCTCCCCACCTTCCTCGCTCCTCACCTAAGCAGCACAGATTTTGTGCAATGACAAGGAAAGGGAACATTCAGTGCCAGGCTTTTAATTACAATTGCTCTGGGCTGCTGGCTTCCACACCAAGTGGTCACAGGAAGAGGGTTTTATCACACCACAAAGCCAAAGGGATCCAGTCTGCGGTGCGGGCACTCGGCACCTGGTGGGGGTGGAGCTGTGTTCCCACGGGGCGGGGGCGGGGCGGGGAGGCTGGGCCCTGATTCCATACAGGGGTAGCAGAGCAGGGCTGGCTGAGGGCAGCCTGAGCGTTGGGGAGTCACTGGGCCAGATGGAGATGCTGCTGGGCCCTTCCAGCAGGCTCCAGGGAAGGCCCGTGACTGGGTAGGAGAGGGGTCTTTGAGAAGAAGGCCAGGCTCTGGACGGATGATTGGGATCGATGCGCCGTGAGGTGTAGCCCAGTGAGAGGGGTACAGTGATAATCTTGCCCAGAACACTACCATTTACAAAAGAGCTTTCCACTTTCTTGTGCATGCTTAACCCTCACATCAGTCCTGTTTAGGGGACACACACAGCTCAGAGAAGGGATGTTACTTGCCCAGAGTCAAACAGGTGAGAAATCAGGGTGGGAGCCCTGGCCTCGTGCTGCATTCAGCAGTCTCCACAAGGAGTCAGGGCTGGGCCCCAGGAGCCAGAGGAGTAGGCCCGGGCAGGGAACAGGTTGCACCCCCCGGAGCGGCCAGGGTGGCTCTGGCTCAGGGAAGCACTGTGGTGACGCTGGTCAGCACCACGTGCTCTGAGACTCTGGAGATGGAACACCGACTCTGCAAGGACAAGGACTTGTGCCTGGCAGAGGAGCGGGGGCTGGGGGCCTTCAGAGAGCCGCAGGGACCCAGGCCGGGCAGGCAGCAGGAGAAGGCGGCTTTAAACTGCTCCCGGAATTTGCCTTGGTTGGGAGACAGAAGACACAGTCATAAGGAGACAAATACTGCAGCAGGAAGGAGCCTTGGGCCCTGGGATGCCCGCGCAGCTCAAGCCAAGCTGCCTGTGAGGGGCCAGGAGGGAAAGGCGGAGCCGGATGGAGAGAGCCCCAGAGCCACCTTGGCACCACCAGGGAGAGAGGACAGAGGCCCCGGCGCAGGTTCCCGAGGAGAAGTGCGATCTGTATCTGATTCCTTGACTGCGCTCTGGCGCTGAGCCCGGCAGCTCTAAACGTGGTGTCTGGCTCAGGGGCCTCAGATCATCTCCGCCCTGCCTGGCGAGTAGGTGGAGAGGCCCGGGGCTCACCCAGGCTTTCCCCATCTCTGTCCCCCGGCAATGAAAATGCCAGCAGCCCTCACACCAGGCACCGTGCCGGGAGCCTCAGCACCCTGAGAAGCTGGGGTCCTTCACCTTAACTTCAGAGATGGGACACATGGCTGTGCGGTGGCTTGCCCAAGGTCACCCACCTGAAAGTTCTAACCTAGCCTGGTTCTAACGTTGAAGCCCTTAAAGAGGAAGAGAGAATGGGGAGGAGGAGCTACCACAGCCACCTTGTTCAGCCAAAGGACAGCAAGGGAACATTTTATCTGGAATGGAAACCTCATGTTCCAGCATCCTGCCAGCTGTCCAGCACCCAGCAGAGGGCCATGCATACAGTAGGTGCTCAGTAAATGTAGACCAAAGAGAGGAATGCAGTGTGTCCTCTGCTGCAGAGTTCATCTCTCCTGTTCTCTCCTCCGAGCTGGAAACCCCTAGCCAGCCTTTGTTGAATAATTCTTGAGTCTCACTGAGGGTTATAATATTGACCCCTGGCCCCTTTCAACATTTCTTGAAGATTATTTGTGTCCAGGCTTGAACAGTCAGCTGGAACTGTCCTTTAAGCCTTATCCAAGTCAGAGATCTGGTGAGTCATACTTTTGCTGGGCTGCTGGGGGTCAGGTGAGGGGGCGGGGGACATGACCACCCTGAAACAGAGGCGGAGGGAAGGTGGGGGAACTGTGAGACAGCGGAGAGGAGGCCCGGGCTGGGGTGAGGGACTGGGAGGCCCGGATTCCCAGAGAGGGCAGTGGTGGGCCTGGTGCTGGAGGAGGCAGATCTAGGGATAGACCCCAAATTCTGGCCCGTCTGCCAGTGTGTGTCCAGCTGGGCGTGCGGAAGCCCTCTCCCTCCGCTGGGCTGCCTCTGCCAGGCACTCTCCCTTAGTCCTGATGCCTCCATTACGCAGTCACCCCTCAGGCCTGGCTCCCGCGGGAGCCTGCGTTGACTGGGCAGGCTGATGGGAGGCCCTGCGGTGCATGTACCTGGCAGGGGTGGCGGTGAGCCGGCCTAGCTGCTGCCCTTCCCACCCACTCACTGGTCTGCGTAATCTGCAAAACTGGGTCCTAGGTTCTGGTCAGCTTCCTTTGGCCACAGCTGGGGGTGTGGCCAGCCTCCCGCTCAGACCTGGGACCCTAGGGGTGGGGTTAGGTCTTCCCCTGAGTGGGAGTTACCAGAGCAGAGCCAGGATTCCCAGGAAGGAGCCCTATCTCATCCCCGCCCCCATCTTGTATTGGGCATGGAGAGGCGGGTGTCCTGGGGAGTGTTGCTGCCCTCCGTCACTCTGCCTGCCCCCCACTCACCGCTCAGGAAGTTGTAGATGATGGGGTTGGCGGCGCTGTTGGCGTACACCAGCCAGTGGGAGAAGGTGAAGCAGGCGTAGACAGCTTCTCTGTCGCTGGCTTGGCGGAACATCCCGAACACCCTAGGACCGGGAGGGGGAGGGAGGACAGTCAGAAAAGGGGCAGCTCCGACCAGTGTGGCTCAGCTGATAGGGCGTCATCCCGCAAACTCAAAGGTTGCTGGTTCGATTCCCAATTGGGGTGTAGGCCTGGATTTCGGATTTGATCCCGGTTGGGGCACTTATGAGAAACAACCAATTGATGTTTCTCTCTCACATTGATGTTTCTCTTCCTCTCTTTCTCCTTCCCCTTTGTCTAAACAGAGAGATAAAATCTTTTTAAAAAAGAAAAGAAACGCGGCAGATGCATGAGTGTATGCCGTGCTGCTCACAGAATTCGAGACGCAGGGCTCTAAAGTACAGGAGTCCCCACTGCCCCTTCCATCTACCCCAGGCCTCTGGGTCTGGGGTCTTGACCACAGTTTTGGGTCCTTGAGCACAGAGTATGACCAGGGTGGGCCTGGGGACAGGCCCCCCGGGCGGGCACATCTGCTCAGTTACCCGCTATCCGATCCCTGAAGCCTCCGCATCTGTGTTTTCATCCACCCTCACAGCAACATGATGAGTCACAGACACCGTCCGTTTTCTCAAACAGGAAAACAGGCTCGGAGGGGTACATGACAGGCCCACAATCACTCAGCCAGGCGGTGGCCAAGTACAGAAGCACGCGAAGACTGTCTTGCTCTTTCCCTACACCCTGCGGCCCCCCCGCTGGCCGTGCTGCCTGGGCCCCTTCCACTCAGCCTGTTCTTTCTCCTATGGGGCTCGACCCTTCCCTTCAGTTTCTGCCAAATGTCACTGCCTGAGAGAAGCTTTTTTTTTCTTAACTCATTATATATTTTTAAAAGATTTTTTAAAAAACCCATCAGCCCCAGACTTCCGGCCAAGATGGAGGTGTAGGTGGACACACTGTGCCTCCTCGCACAACCAAAATTGAGGACAACAAGGATTTAGAAACAAGAAAACAACAGAACTGAGAGAAAAATTGAACTGTGCAGAGGTCCGACAACCATTCATCCAGACCAGTAAGAGCAGTGGAGTCGTGGCAGGAAGAAGTGGGGGTGTGGACCCAGGCACGTAGGAAGCAGCTAGCGGACCCCAGGCGCAAGGCGGCTGGCTGACCAGGTAGTCCCACATTCGCACGCAGATAATCCAGAACAAGACAGAACTTGCAACCCAGGGCCCCAGTGCCAGGAAATAAAACCTAAAAACACCGAGACCCCACCCCCACATACAGCGTCACAAACCAGCAACTGGGCTGCCCCACCCTGGGGAACACCTAAGGCTCCGCCCATCACTATGTAACAGCCACGACCAGACCAAAAACAAAACAAAACCAAACAAACAAAAACAACAACAACAATAACAACAAAAATGGCTCAAACGGGAGAACAGACCAAAGCATCAGAGCCAATTCATCTCAGCGACCAAGAGATAGCCGACCTATCACTGGTGATCAGGATGTTCACAGAATTGGTTGATTTTGGTCGAAAATTAGATGAACAAATGCAGGATACACTAAGTGAAATGAAGGAAAATGCACAGGGAATCAATAGTGATGGGAGGAAAACTGGGACTCAAATCAATGGAGTGGACCAGAAGGAAGAAACAAACATCCAATCAGAAAAGAATGAAGAAACAAGAATTCAAAAAAATGAGGAGAGGCTTAGGAACCTCCAGACATCTTTAAACGTCCCAACATCTGAATTATAGGGGTACCAGAAGGGGAAGAGGAAGAGCAACAAGTAGAAAAGTTATCTGAACAAATAATAAAGGAGAATGTCCCCCATCTGTCAAAGGAAACAGACTTCCAGGAAGTCCAGGAAGCTCAGAGAGTCCCAAAGAAGTTGGACCCAAGGAGGAATACACCAAGGCACATCATAATTACATTAGCCAAGATTAAAATGAAGGAGAGAATTCTAGAAGCAGCAAGGGATAAGGGGACAGTCACCTACAAAGGAGTTCCCATCAGACTGTCAGCTGATTTCTCAAAAGAGACCTTCCAGGCAAGAAGGGGCTGGAAAGAAGTATTCCAAGTCATGAAAGGCAAGGACCTACATCCAAGATTGCTCTATCCAGCAAAGCTGTCATTTAGAATGGAAGGGAAGATAAAGTGCTTCTCAGATAAGGTCAAGTTCAAGGAGTTCATCATCACCAAGCCCTTATTATATGAAATGTTAAAGGGACTTATCTAAGAAAAAGAAGATAAACAATATGAACGGTAAAATGACAGCAAACTCACAGATATTAACAACCACACCTAAAACAAAAGCAAACTACGCAAACAACTAGAACAGGAACAGAACCACAGAAATGGAGATCACATGGAGGGTTAGCAACAGGGGAGTGGGAGGAGGAGAGAGGGGAAAAAGGTACAGAGAATAAGTAGCATAGACGGTGGGCAGAAAATAGACAGGGGGAGGGCAAGAATAGTGTGGGAAATGTAGAAGCTAAAGAACTTATGACACATGGACATGAACTAAAGGGGGGAATGTGGGTGGGAGGGGGTGTGCAGGGTGGAGGGGAATGATGGGGGAGAAATGGGACAACTGTAATAGCATAATCAATAAAATATAATTAAAAATCAAACCATCAGCCCGTGTCACTGTCACTGCCTACCTACTCTCCCTGTTTTATTTCCTTCATCGCAGTTACCACTGCCTGGCATCTAATGTGTATTCATTCCTCCTCCCACTGGATGTGGCCTCGGTGTGGCGAGGACTCTGTCTTGTGCACCATCTGCGTTCCCAGCCCTCCCGTCTGACAACTGAACGACTGGATGGAAGAATTTTCACAGTAGCCCTAGGAAGCCAGGGCTGTTAATATTCACGTGTCACAGATGAGGAGACTGAGGCTCTGAGAAGAGAAATGACCTGCCTTGGGGTGGAGCCAGGTCTTTCTCCAAAGCAGAGAGAGCTCCTTCCTCTGACCGCACACCACCCCTCACCCCTGACCTCTCCCTGCGTGCTCTTACCTCTTAAGGACATTGAGGACGCTGATGGGCAGGTAGCAGAGGGCAAAGACCAGCAGCACCACCATCAGCATCTTGGCCGTCTTCCTCCGAGCACGCATCTGCTTCACCTCGGCCAGAAAGGCCCGGGCCCGAGGTGGGGGCTCTGCGCCCTGAACCTGCCCCTGCTCCTCCAACTGGTCCGAGGGCCGCTTCCAGTTCCTCACCAGGGCCGACGTGGTGCCGGGGATCTGTCCGGCACAGACAGAGGCAGAGGTGGTGGGAGGAACACCTCGGGAGGTCAGCCCCCTTTGCTGGGACCCACTTCGGGCTGCACCCTGGGGCAGGTGGAGGTAGGCGAAGGGAATAAACCCTTGCAATAGGAAGGAACCTAATATTCATGATAGAGACCAACACTCTGGACTGAGGGTGAACAACCTGTCTTCATTTTCCACTAGCTCACTGTAAGGCCACCCCCAACGTGCCTTTGGGGGAGGTGTCACCGGCCCTCAGTTACAGATGAGGCAATGGAAACCCAGGGAGGCAGGGGACCCTTGGCAACATCCTCCCAGCACCCAGATCACCCTCTCCATCTGGGGGGACAGGGTGGGGGTGAGTTGTGCCTCCACCTGGCCCATGCCTGCCTGTGGGAAGCCTTGGCAAGGGGTGAGCATGTGAGCGAGCGGCATGGAAGGGCCTGGGCCTCAGAGCGCAGGTCCCGGCCTTGGTTGGTCCCATCAGCTTGTGATGGTTCCAGGCTCCTGGAGCAGCCACAGATTTCCTCGAAGGCTCTCCCACCACTGGACACCTGAATCACCCCATGACAGAGGGCCTGAGGCTAGAGTCCAGGAAACTTGGGATCTTGGGCCAGCTCAGCCATTCATGAGCTATGTGACCTTGGTCAACTCACTTTCCTTTTCAGAGCCTTGGTTTTCCTGCCTGTTAGATGAGGAGAGGGACTGCTGCCATCTTGACCGGGGCTGTGAGGAGCAGGTGCGTGTGTTGGAGGGCGCGAGGCTGCCCACGCTCTGGTCTGCAGGCTCTGGCTGCACAGGCGCTGGCCCGGGACTCGCTGTTGCGGGGCCAAGGGCCTCTGCACAGCCCCCGCCCTCACAACACATCCCACAAAACCTGCTGTGGGTCTGTGTGTAATAAAGAAAGCAGGCCCTGGAGCCAGAAAGGCTCTGCCACTCTCTGGCTGTGGTAAGCTGGGTGCCGTTACTCAGCGTCCATAAAGTGGGTAACATAGCTACTTTGGAGAGCTGGTTGTGGAAACATTGTGAGCAAAGTGTGTGATTGGCAAGCAACGTGGAGGCGCCGTGGTGTTGCGGCATTGAACTGAGCACTGGATCCCACTGATCTCGGTTTGAGTCCCTGACCTTCCCCTCCCTGTCTGGGGGGTTTGGGGAAGTTGCTTTGCCTCTCTGGGTCTGTTTTCTCACATATCAAGTTGGGGGCAACATGGTGGTTAAGACAAATGCCAGACTAGCTGGAAGTGCATGGTACAGTCACTGGCAGCTACCGATACTATTCAGTTCCAGGGTCGGCTCTAGCACGTTCGGCCTGGAGTCTGAAAGTCCCTGGGCCTTGCCTCTCCCCGGTTGCGACCAGGATGGCGTGTTCTGAAGGCAGAGGGCTGTCTACTCCCTTAGACCAGTACCCTATCCCCTCCCAGCCCAGACAGTGACACCAGCGTGGGCCTCACCTGGCGACCCCAGAGCTTGCGGAAGATCTGGAAATACGCCATGGCCATGAGACCCAGCGGGGCCAGGTAGGTGACAATGAAGAAGCAACTGTGGTAGATCTTGGGATAGAGGTCATCTGCAGGGGCCAAGAGATGCAAAGGTTGGGCCCCCAGGCCATCCTGCTTAGCGATGCCACCTGGCTCCGGCTAGGGCCAAGGCAAGCAGCTGGGCCCCTTATTAGGCACCATGGCAGAGAGACCCTGGGGTTGCCCAGTCTGAGGGCGTCCCTCCTGGAGGGACCCCCAGCAGAAGTCTGTATATACTGGAGGAGTGACCCACCCTGAAGGTATCCTCGGTAGGTGCCCACTCTAAAGTGTCCTCTCAGGAGACACTCCCCCCGGGTGTCCCGACAGATGCCTGCCCCAGAGGAATGTGTCCCAGAGGTGCCCGCTTCAGGAGGGCCTGCCCAAGGCTGCCGCCATTACCTGCCCAGTGTTCGTCGCAGACAGAGAAGAGCCGTGTGCGGTTGGCTAGCTCCGGCAGCACACTGCTGCATTCCATGACAGCAGCCTGGGGCACCATGACAGCCAGCGACACAGCCCAGATCCCCAGGATGGAGCCGCGGGCACGCCGGGCGGTGCTCTTGAACAGCAGCGGGTGGCAGATGGCATACCAGCGGTCCAGGGCGATGAAGCTGAGAGTTAGCACTGCCACTGACACAGACACGGCCTGTGCCGTGGAGACACCATGTCAGTCCTCTCGGGGGTCACCCGGAGAGGTGGAGTGAGTGAGGGGCTCACAGTCCAGAAACGCCGGGAGCCAGGTGCAGTGCACACGCTGACTCTACTTACTGGCTGTGCCGATTTGGGCAAATCGCTCGCCCTGTCAGCCCCACCTGCGGGGTGGGACCATACCATTCCCCTGCAGGAGCCTCATACAAATAAATGCAACCATGGAGAGAAAATGTCCAGCTTGAGACCTGGCACAGAGTAGGTGTCCCCTGCTATGAGTAATAGCCTACACTCACGGAACTTACTGCGTACCAGACACTCTCGTTCACATTAGCCTCACAACCGCGCCATGAGGTGGGGACTCCCACCCCAGGTTACAGATGAGAAAACCAAGGCCCAGAAAGGTTAAATACCTCACCCAGGGTGATTTTCCTCCGCTGTCTGTCTTTATTCTCGGGGGTGCTAGCACTAATCAGTTGAGTGGAAAACCTCAAAACAGTAGGGAATTCAAGAGGCGTTTCTCTCTGCCCTGGGAGGCCGTCCCTTCCCCAGGCTGTTGGGAAAGAGCCCTCATTCTGGGAGGCAGGGATGCGCTGAGGCCTGTGGTGAGCACGGCCTCCAGAAGAGCCCCCACCCTCTGGGTTATAGGGGGGGTAGAGGGAGATAGCGGAGGGAACATTCAGGCCTCTGGCCACCCTCTTTCCACCCAGACCCCACCCCACCTGGACATCCTGATTCCCAGTGGGGGTTGGGAAGGCCCTGGCAAGGGGCGGGACAGGGGAGGAGACTTTCCAGCAGGGCCTAGCAGATCTGCCTCCCTCGGGATCGGGAAGCAGGCCGAGCGAGCGTGCATTTGTGTCTGTCACCGTGGGCTTGCGCCTCTCTCCTCCACTGCGTGCCGTGTACCTGGAGGTGACCGTGCACGTGTCCGCACATGGCTGTCTGTGTCTGCGCTTGTGATGGGGGGTGCAGGGGGGCTCTGTATGAGTATGTGAGGCCATGTCTGTGGTCGTGTAGGGCTGGATGGGCTGCCCTTGCTGACACTAGAGGATGACACCACACAGGTGCTGACTGAGCCACCGTGTCCTGTCTGAAAGGCAAGTCTGAGGGTCACTGAGACTTATGTAAGGCCAGGGTTTTTGTACTTGATATGACAGTGGGGTGATGAGGGGCACCCAACAGAGCTCACCTGTAGATAGGGGATGACCTTGCAGAGGGCCTGGCCAAACAGCCAGGACTCGGTGATGTCCACCAGCAGGCTGGCTGGCAGGCAGATGGCTGTCACCAGCACATCCGCCAGGGACAGGTTGACGATGAAGTAGTTGGTGACGGTCCTCATGTGGTGGTTCCGCCACACAGCAAGACAGACTGCAGGTCGGGGTGGGGGTGAGGGGAAGCCAGTGGCAGAGCCATGCCCCCCCCCCAGGGAGCCCCCACCCCACACTATCCAGGGGCCAGAGGTAGGGACTGGGGGGTCGGGGGGAGAGGCGAGGCCCAGGATTCCTTCCAGTTTCCAGGGGAGTCCTGCAGCACTGCAGGGACACAGGGACCTACCCAGCATGTTGCCCACCAGGGCCACGAGGAACACAGCCACATAGGCTACGATGAGAACCCACTCGTATTGCTTCGGATACAGATAATCGCGCCACAAATAGCGGAGAAACTCGTCTTCGTAGTAGTAGTCGGGAGGCACTGGGGACGGTTCCCTGCTGCCAGTGGGGACTCCCGTCTGGGTCCCTGGGGTGGCCGAGGGCTCCATGAGCTCAGGAGCCGCTGAGACCTAGGGGCATCCTGGGCTCGGGGAGAAAGGGTGCCCCGCCAGGCGGGGTCTCAGCCCACTGCCCTCAGGGAGCCCAGAGTCTTGCACCAGGTCTTTTGGGGTTCCAGCCCCAAAGCTCCTGAAGGAAGGGAAGGAGCAGGAAGAAAGGAGACATTAGGGAGTATGCCAGGAAATTTGCATATAAACTCTCTCTTAGTTCCCACAGTTCTGTGCTGTGGGTTACGGTGGAGAGGGACAGACCTCGCCCCTTTCAGCCTCGGTTTCCCCATCTATTCGATGAAGTGATGACCATACCGACCTCAGCGGGGAGTAATGGGCTCTAAGGCATGCTTAGTGCTTTACCGAGAAGCTGGTGCGGTAAAGCTGGCTTCCCCATTATCAGAGAGCCCTGCTTTGCGGAGGAGGGGATGGAAGCTCCGAGAGGCTGAATCCCTCGCTCAAGGTCACAAAGCTACTGTGCCAGGTCTGTGTGGCACACCAAACATCACAGATTTGAGAGGGGAAGTCATCCAATTGCAAATATTCTCCCCTGAATAGCAGTTCGCAGGTCTGAATTTTTGGTTGAAAAAAGGTCAAGAGAGGCTTTAGAAACGCAGGCCCGCCCACTGGACCTGCCAGACCCTCCCCGGTGGGGATACACACACGGTGGGCGAAGAGTGCAGGGAGGAACTGACGCTGTCTCTGGAAGTGGGGAGAGAGCCCGAGGCCCAGCCGCAGGCGGGTCCGCTCAACCCCCCGGGGTAGCCCCTCTTGAACACCCCCGGGCCGCGAAGCCCCCCCGGAGGCCGCCAGGGGTCGCTGGCGGCCGGCGCGCAGGACGCTCCCTCCATTCATAAATCCGGCCTCGCTTCCCCGCTCCTCCTCTCTGGCTCAGACCCCTCCTTCGCCCCGCCTGGGCAGGGAAGACCCCAGACTTGTGTAAGAGGGTTGCCCGGCCCTGGAGACCCCTGGGAGAGGGGGAGGGGACTCCTTCAGACCCCACGGAGCGTCAGCGGACCCACTCCCTGAGCGGGACCTCCCTGCACCTCCCGAGCTGTGAGGGGTTGTGGGGCGGGGCGGGGGTAAGGGAGAGCGAGGCTTTAGGGGTTTTGCAGGAGCCTGCCGGGAGGAAAGCCTCCTGGGGACCCAGCTTCCCAGCACCCAGGTTATCCCCCGAGACTCTTGGCTCTCGACAAGGGTCGTTTGAAACCCCCACCCTGGGCCTGCGGTCCCCCACGCCCCGCCCTGCACCTGTTGGCTCCGGGACGCCGGCGTCCTCGGTTGCCGATTCCCCGGGCAGTGAACCGGGTACTTCGCCTCCCTGCCCCAAGGCCGGGCTCCTGAGGGTGCTGTGGCTCCAAAGCCGGCTGTGGCTGGCGCGGGATCCGCTGGGCTGCGCGCCGCCGGGCGGGGTGGCCGGGGCGGGAGGGGCAGGGCGGAGAGGGGAGCCCCCCAGCCGGTCTCCTCTTCGCGTCTCCCAGCCTCCAGACCCGAGACCCGGAGGGCGGAGGGAGATGCTGGTTCCTCCTCGCCGCCCACTTCACGCTTCCATTCATGCGTCCATCCGTTCATTCATACCTTTCGCATTCATTCAACATTTCGGCCTTTGCATTCAGACCACACCTACTGTGTGCCGGCGGACCCTGCTGGTCAACTTCAGAGAGACACAGCGCAGAGGGGATCCCAGCTGCACCCCTCCTCGCTGTCACCTAGCTGAGGAGGAGGATGGCACAGGTGGGTCACAGGGATGAAGAGACGACGCTTGCACCGCCTCCGGCCAAGCTTTGCAGCTGCTAGTCGCCAGCGATGCCAGGGGCCCTGCGCCCCTCCCCAGCCCCCATTCTATCTGCCCCACCCCATCCTTTTTGTTTATACCTACGTTGCCCCTCCCAAGACAGAGATGGTAGGTGGGGACAAGAAGCTGGGAGTCAGAGGGGCTGGTTGCTTCAACAAACATTTACTAAGCAGTGTGCCAGGCAATCAGCTACAGTAATGCAGCTGCCATTTGTATAGTCCTGGCCACGCCTGATCTCATGTAATCAGTCTGGAGGTGGTTGTTATTGCCCCCATTTTACTGATGAGAACACTGCACTCAATGTTTCAGCCACTTGCCCAAGGTCACATGGCAGAGCCAAAGCTAGGATTTAAGCCTGTGCTTCTCTCCAGGTCTGTCAACCTCCTCACCAGACAGAGGTGCCCAGGCCGGCAGGAGGCAGGCGGGCTTTGGGCCTGGCAAGCCCTCTATGGTGTGAGGAGAGCTGTGAGGGGTCCAGGGGGGCCGTGGGGCACAGAAGGACAGATCGATCTAGCCAGAGCATCAGGACAGGCTTCCTAGAGCAGGACCCTCTTCACACAGACCCGAAGAATGAGAACACGGCTCTGCAAGGGGATCGTGGTAACAGCAGAGAGAATCAAGGTAGAGGAAACAGCAGGGGCAAAGGTGTGGGGGTCAGGCCTTCCCGGGAAACAGGGAGGTGAAGGGTGACCTCCAGGGCCTCAGACAGTCACCTTGGCCATCTCTTGCCTCAAGTCAGGAGCTTCCTATCACGTCAGACGCACCCTCCTCTCTCACCTTCAGAGACTTACCCTTCCCTCCTGGGAGGTGATGCCTGAGATGTAACCTCCATCTTACCTGTTGCAGCCACAGCCCCCTTTCAAGGGATCTGGGGAGGTGCTGTTAGGCATGGTGTGTGGGAGGAGAGCTCGGGCAGCACAGGAGGACTGTCCAGTAACCTTCGCCTCTCCAGAGCAGTGGGGAGGAATGAAGGTAGCTCTCAGGCCGACTGTCCGGGTGGGCAAGGCATCTGTGCAGTGGACGGTGTGTCACAGCGTCCCTCTGGTTGCAAAGCTCTGTCCTGCCCGCCCAAGGTGCTGGCAGAGGTAGAGGAATGGACGAAGCGACACAAGAGAGGACTGTTGTGCGCGCGCGTGTGTGCGTGTGTGTGTACCTGTTCCCACGTTTGTGCTTGCACATACGTGCGTGTCTGTGTTTAAATAAGGGCTGTGAGTGTGTGCCTAGAGGAGTCCCGTGTGTGTGTTTGGGCCTCTGAGGGTGCGTGTGGGTAGGCGACAGGTTCTGGGTTGATGACTGAGGAGTCACCCTGGCTGGGATGTGTCTAGATGGGTCTCTGTGTGTGTCGGTGTGTTGGTATTTGTGTCTGTGGGGAACGTGTGTGTGGAGGTGTCTGTCTCTGTGTATCTGGATGTGAGTTTGTGGCTTAGACTAACCCTGGCCTCCCGGCGCGCTCCCGTGAGGGTGGGAGTGGGAATGTGGGCATGCCTTGGGTCCATGGCTCTGCGAGTGCGCGTACATGTGTCTGCCCACACGGGGATGACTCAGCTGATCTCCCCGCATTAATCCCCCCATCTAGAGCTGCTCGACTGTTTGCTATGTAGGGGCTGGGGAGGGGGCTGCAGGGCATGGGCATGGGAGGCAGATGGTGCAGGACACTCAAATGACCGGCCGCAGCAAACGAGGTGCCGCTGTGATGTGAAAGCTGCAGCCCAAGTGTGTCTGCGTGGGCGGAGGGCGCCAGCTGAGCCCCGCACAGCCCGGGCTTAGAACCCCGTCCATCGTTCAGAGCTCCGTGATTTATGCACCCTGGGCTGGGGTGAGCAAGGGGCTCCCCAGGTCCCCCCAAATCTTTACGCATGCGGGTGCTTGTGTCTGTGTGGGGAAGGAGTCATGGCTGAGAATCCACCCTCTCACCCGCAATATCCACTTTTACAGAAACAGTCCTACCTCTCCTTAAGGGGGAACCCCACTGCCAAACCCTTCCTTCACCCCTTGGTACCCAGAGATGGCTCCTCCCCAGGACAAAGGATTATGAGGCAGTGGATCCTTCCTCCTCCCCTATTGGACCCTGGCCAGGCTCTGTGTCCCCAGGTCCCTCTGGTCCTGAACCTGGCTCCCTCAGCCACAGCCTGAGAGTGAGCTAGGCCAGGTATTCGGCCTGGACAGCATGAGGAAGAGAACCCAGGTGTATGCTCAGAGGAGACCTGGAGTCCCGGGGCAGGGGAGGGGCAGTGATGCTATGGAAGACCCACCGGGAGCTGGGGTGTTTTGGTCCTTGGGCCCAACAGCACCTGCCTCTGGGCGCTCCTGGCAGGTGCCATGTCCATGGAGGGATCCAGGAACCGCATGTCCTCCTTCTCCAGGCCAGCTCCTCCTCCACCCAGGGAGGTTTGCCAGAGCTGCCTGTCACCCGGTGGCCACATGACCTCTTGTTGATCTAATCCTGAGCCTCAGAGCCACAGATCCCTGTCACATCCATCTTTGAGTGTCAGCCCCGCACTGGCCCCAGGTACGATCCCCTCTCCCTTCCAATTCCACGGTGACTTACAGTAACCTCTGTCTGGCTAGGACTAGAGTAATTGAAATATAATTAGGTTTTCAACTCGCTAATGCTGCCACAGGTCTGGGATGTGGATGGGAAGTCCCTGGGCAGGGCAGAGGTGCTTTTCAGAGGAACGGAGATGGAAAACAGATAGCAGTGTTGCGGGGAGGACGCGGGAGGGAGGGCCAACAGTGACTGGGCTACGGGCCTGGAAAGGGGGATTCTGAGGTGCAAGAGGGAAGGGGCTGAAGACAGCAGTCTTCTGGCTGTTCACCCAATCAGATCTTCATCCAACAAACACTGGCAGGTGGGTTGCGGAGATGGGGGCCCTGCTGGTTAGCCTGGGAGACCCCATGTAAGCAATTGGCTTGGGGTGGATATGAAATGCATTTAGATGGGAGCCTGTGGAGCTCAGTCAGGGGTGGGGAGCAGGTTGGGACTGAGGCCAACAATGACAGTGCATGTGAACCCAAAGAAAAGACAAGCCAGTTGCTCCTATCTGTTAAGTCTAGTGTTGAAAGGAAGTTAGGGGCACAGGCTTTGGGGCCAGAAAGGTCCGGGTTAGACTCCCGGCTCTGCTGCTGTGTGATCTTGGGCTAGTCACTTCACTTCTGTGATGGGCTGGGTAATGGCCCCCAGGGATGTCAACATCCTGACCCCTGGAACCTGTGACTATGTTACATGGCCAACGGGACTTTGCAGATGCGACTAAGTCAAAAATCTTGAGGTGTGGAGATTATCCAGGGCTATCCCCACGGGCCCATTGTAATCATAGGGGCCTCGAAGGGGAAGGCAGGGGGGTCGGAGAGAGAAGACCTGAGGGTGAAGCGCAGGCCGCGGTGACCCAGTGCTGGAAGGGGCCACGGGCCAAGGAATGCGGGCACTTCTGGAAGCTGGAAAAGACAAAGAGCCGATTCTGTCCTAGAGCCTCTAAAAGGCGTGCAGCCCTGCCGATTCCTTGACTTTAGCCTCATAATACTCATTCTCGACTTCGAACCTCTGGGAGTGTAAGAGAAAAAAAAATTGTGTTGTTTGAAGCCACTAAGTTTGTGAAAATCTGTTAACAGCAGCCATAAGGCTCTCGTGCGGCCTCTCTGTGTCTCCTTTCACTGGACCCACAGGAGCCTTGGCTCCGCTGAGTTGGGTGAGGTTCATGCAAACGGCAGGTGTGCAGAGCAGCAGGTGCTGGGTGCCAGCGAGGCAGAGACCCACACATCCGTACACCTGCTATCGTAAAAACCATTTAATACCGTTTCAAAATCAGAGTGGTCATATCATGCAAAGAATCCGGACTTTGTCAGACATCCTCATGCTTATCTTGTCATTTGCCTCTATTTTGAGTTTATAAGGTACAGGAGGTGGCTAAAGATCTAAATCATAAAATAATAAGTAATATTAGTAATAAATGATAATGTATGGTTATTTTGAAACAGAAACACCCAAGCAGAAGGAAAGGAAGGAGAGGCCTGGTTTTCCTGGGAGGCATGTGTGTACACTGGTAGGTTTCTAACTATGACCTGGATCACCAGACATCTGAGGAAAATCTTCAATAGGACAGACAAAGACCAAGATAAGCAGAACAAAAGTTCCAGAGGCAACTTGGGCTGGGTTTTGAGGGATGAATAGGAGTTCGCAGATGGGCTTTGAGTGACTCATGCTAGGCAGGGGAGGGAGAGGAAGAAGGGGTGAGATTCCAGACATGGAATCCTGAGGGGGCAGCATGAGCAAAGGCTAGGGGTGGGCATGGCAAAGAGAGGCTCTGGGGCCACAGTAAACGCTAGTTTGGCCTGAAGGTGCCCCCGTGAAGAGGAGCAATGAGAAATAGGAAGGCGAGTGAAGGGCTGGCCTTGAGTCCAGGCTGAGGATCTCGGACTGAATTCCGAAGGCAGCGGGGTGCACGGAAGGTTGAGCAAGTGTGCGATGTGGACAGATTGGCTGGCAGTCATGCCCTCCAACTCAAAGACATTTGAAATGAATTAAGAGTATGTTTTCCTTGTAAAAGATTCAAGCCACTCAAAATAAAATAAAGTAAAATTATTATTTTTCATTTTGTAGAGTAGCTATTGACTTCTGTGTTAGAACACAGCTACTGTAATAAAGACTCCCCCGATGACAGTGGCTTAGAAAGATGGAAGTTTATTTTCCTTTGCAGACCATCCAGGGCTAGCAAGGAGGCTCTACAATTGTCAGGGAGCCAAATTCTGCCAGGATAGGAGGGTGTCATGGATACGAGCACAGGATCCGGCTCCCATCGTGTGTCTGCCAGTGAGGAACTGTGTGACCCTGGGCCGCCTACTTAATTTCTCTGTGCTCGAATTTCATCATCTGTAAAATTAGGATAATTTGGGACCAGCCTGATAGGGAGAATAATGTCCCCCCAAAGAGGTCTGTGTCCTAATCCCTAGAAACTATGAATGTTACTTTATGTGGCAGAAAGGACCTTGCAGAAGGGATGAAGTCTTCTTTTTAAAAAAAACCTGTTTTTCCTGAAATGTTGCAGATCAGTGAAGCAAATAGAATGGTGACAGTCAAGGAAAACTGTCACTCCGGGCTTTTTGACGGCAGCAGCTACGGGGAAGCAGCTGCGGCTTTGATAAGGGCTGTGCAGAGTCTTGAGATCAGGTGTTAGCCTGTATTTCCCAGGTGGGCCCAATATAGGCAGGAGCATCCTTATAAGAAAGAGGCAGGAAGTCAAGTAGTGACAGGATGTGCAAGACCAAAGCAAGAGATTATAGGGGTGTGAGGGAGGAATGATGAGCCAAGGAGGCAGGTGGCCCCTGGGCTCCAGAAAGGCAAGGAAATGATTTCTCCCAAGTCCCCAGAAACAAGCAGCCCAGCCGACACACTGATTTTAGACTTCTGACCTCCAGAATTATTTTGGAATAGATAAATTTGTGTTGTTTTAAGCCGCTAAGTTTGTGGTAATTTATTACAACAGCAATAGGAAACTGATACACATCCTCAGTAAGTGTATCCAGAGCACTTAGGAAAGTGTCAGAGCTGCAAGGGAAGCCAGGAAAAAGGTGTGTGTGTGTGTGTGTGTGTGTGTGTGTGTGTGTGTAGCTATGTGCCTCAGTGAAATGTAAGGGTTCAGTGTGGAAAGGAAGCTGAAGAGGTGGTTACTGAACAAACAGTGTCTGGCACAATTTCCTGCTTTGAAAGATGAGAAGTTTAGCGAAGGTGTCTTCCCTCCAGAATCTGAATAGATACAGGTTTCCCTGCTCTTCTTTCTTGTGCTGTCAAGGTAATGCACTATCTCTTGACTCCCTACTGTAAGATGTGAGCACCTTTGTCCTCTTGCCCTTCCTCCTCCTAACTCTTCTCAATAAATCATTTCATTTGCATCTCATTTGCATACATAATTAAAAGGTCCTGGTTTTGTGTATTGTCTGTCTCTGAATTTTAAAACGTGAAAATCAATAAAGTCTTTTTAAAAATTATGATTATGTAGCCCTGGCTAGTGTGGCTCTGTGGATTTAGCATTAGCCTGTGAAATAAAAGGAAATAAAAGGTCACTGGTTTGATTCCTGGTTAGCACATGTGCCTGGGTTGTGGGCCAGGTGGGGGTGGGGTGTGTGAGAGGCAACTTACCAATGTTTCTCTCACATTCATGTTTCTCTCCCTCTCTTTCTCCCTCCCTCCCCTCTCTCTAAAAATAACTAAAATCTTCCAAAAATGTTTTAAAATTATGATTATGTAAACATTATTCTCTGCAGAGCTAACTAGCATTCTGAGACCCATGGAGAAGGAACTGTATCTTATGGTTTAAATGCTGCTGCTTATAGGGGAATGTTTCAGGCCTCAAGTTCAAATATACTTTCTTATGGTCCCTCAAGTGCTCAGAGTCATGTTAAGTTTTAATTTGCTTCATATTTGCAACATGCCTTTCTTATACAACTTTTTGTTCCACTGGAGTTTCTCTTTTCTTTTCTCTTTTCTTTTTGAGAAAAGAAACACATGCCTTTTAAATCAGGTCATTAAAATCCTCCAGCTTCTTAATTACATTATTTGTTGAATGAAGCCCATTTTCTTCTTAAAAACATTCTTCTCCAAACCCTCTGACTTCCTGCTCTAATTTTGACTGATGTTTTTATGAACCCCTGGTATTTCTATTCATTGCACTCCTGGGTTAATTCCACTGTTTCATGAATCTGTTATCTTTCTCTTCCTTGGGTTTTGTGCCTGTTTTGCTGCAGTATATCTCGAAATAGCATTTTTAAAAGGACTGCAGGAGGGAAAGCTTTCTGAGTCTTTGCATGTCTGAAAATGTCTTTAATTTGCCGTTACACTTGTTTACGGAGGGAGGAGATCAACCAGGAAGCTTTGCTTTAGGGTGTGTGAAAGGGTTGCAGAGAGGCAAGCAGATGCCCCCCCTCCCCCCATTTCCACCCTGGGCCAAGGTAAGGAGGTATCTACTCTAGACACCAACATTCTGAGCAGGCACCCTGTCCTTTTGAGAAAGATCACTCAACTTCTTTGGAAAGTATTTCTCTCTGATTTTTCATCTCTCCCCCTTTCTATGTCTTCTTGGTGTGTGTGTTTGCTGGGGAAAGTTGGTGGCAGATGCTGATTTCCTAGTCACTCAATAGGCTTTGATTTGAATATTTTCCAAACTTTGATTATTCTCATGCCACCATCTCAATTTTTGCCATATCTTCTTATTACCTGTGTTAACATTTACTTACGGTAATATTTTTCTTTAAATTCACTATCCTAGCCTTACACTATATTTGTAAAGTTGCAAGTTTGATGTTCTATTTATATCTCTTATTGTTTGCAACTAGATCGTTATATTTCCTGATCTACATTAAAATAAACAGATAACTCTTAAGATAGCGGAGTGTTTTTTATTTATCACCAAATATCCACAGCACTGGCGCACGTACCATACTTTGGGGAATATGTCTTTAATTAAATATAGTGTTAATTACCTTCTAATCAACTGCCTGAGCTTTTTCTGTGTACCTGCCAGTCTGGGCCTCCAAGGAGGTCTCCTCTAAATAGCCCTTCTCCTCCTTGGCCTGATTCTGACATGCTCGGAAATAAAGTAAAAGACTGATTATGGAAGACAAAATACCACTTTTATTGCTGATGATGTGAAGGGAGAGGCCTTGGCTTAGGGTAAGAGCTGAAGCATCTGTGAAGCGAACCCCCATTACAGCCATCACTGACTGCTGGTTTGGCTCGTCTCACACGCAGTGGCTCCCTGTCTCGGTCACCCCCGCCCCCACCGTGGCAGCGTGTGGCTGTGACAACCGACCTCGGGCTCAGGTACCCACTCAGAAAGCAGGTAGTTCATGTCTTGCACAGATTGCTCCAAATAATAGAAAAAGAGGAACAACTACCCCTTGCATTTTCTGTGGCTAGTGGGAGCTTAATACTCAACCTAGCTAAGGGCGGTTTCAGACGGAAAGATCTTAGGTCCATTCTCAACTGTGGACACAGACTCAAAATCAATAATATCAAACTGAATCCAGAACTATATATTTTTAAATGCATCATGACCAAGTTGGGTTTATTCTAGGGATGCAAGAATATTTCCACATTAGAAAATTGTCATGTCTCAACATTAACAGGTTAAAAGACACAAGAATCCAATGATCATGTAAAACAGATGGAGAGCCCAGGCTGGTGTGGCTCAGTGGATCAGAGCCGGCCTGCGAACCAAGGGGTCGCCGGTTCGATTCCCAGTCAGGGCACATGCCTGGGTTGCGGGCCAGGTTCCCAGTGTGGGGTGTGTGAGAGGCAACTGCACATTGATGTTTCTCTCCCTCTCTAAAAATAAACAAACAAACAAACTAATAAATCTTTAAAAAAACAGACGGAGAAGAAGCACTTGATAAAAGAAAGCGGTTTTCAGAAGTTCTTGGCAAACTGGGAACAGGAGGGCACTTTCTCAATGTGATATGTGATAAAGGGCATCTTTCTATAAAACCTACAGTAAACATGCCGCTTAATGGTAAAAGCTAAAAGCATTCCGTTTAGTGTCAGAAACCTAAAAAGACGCTCACTGTCTCTGGTTCTGTTCAAAGATGTATTGAATTTCCTAGCCTGTGCAATTAGAAAAAGAAAAAAAAATGGTATAAACCACTGAAAAGGAAAAAAAACAAAATGAACGTCCTTTGTTTATAGATCATATGATTGCCTACCTAGAAAATTAAGAGATTCTACAGAAAAACTAGTAAAAGTATCGAGAAGACGCATATTAAAAGACAAATTTTCATGGGTCTGCTGCATTTCTAGTTGCCTTGCCAAGACTCTAACTGCCCTTTTATACTGGACTTTTTTTTTTACAGTCTTTTCAAGGATGTTTGTATGTCAACTATCTTCAGACTGTAGAGTGTCTCCTTCCGGAGCAGAAGGCAGATCTGCGTACTGTCCTGCATGATGAAGGTAGCGCGTCCTTCTGCAGCAAAGGTCAGGCGCACACCGAGGTCCCTCACTGTGTGGGATGCAGCCGGGTGGGAGAGATGGGCCCTGAGCCTGCAGATTACTCTTGCCCTGGGCCCCATAAATATCATGGGCAGGCTTGTGGGCACTCAGCCCATTTGTCCAAACCCCGTCTACTCGCCCATCCGCCACAAACAGGCATCCCCGTCCTCGCCTTAGGGTTAAGTGTGTGTGGCTTCGTGGTCCCCCCGAGAGGAACCCTATGGAAATGACTGCTCTGGCCTTAGAAACAGGCTCTGGGCCCTTGGGTGAAGGGAATTCAAGATTCTGGGACCCAGACATTGCCTTAGAAGAGGGAGGGAAGGGTTCAGGGTGAGCATTGACTTCTTAACCCATGGAAGAGAGCCAAGTCCAAATGCGGTACTATGTGTTAACATGGACAAAGCTCACCCATAATATGGAACGTAAAAGACAGAGGATACGTACCGTATAATAACATTAAATGAAGTTTTAAAACAGGCAAAACAATACTATTAACTGTTCAAGGATACACACAAGAGGAGCAAAATTATACTTGCATGGAGGGGACATCCACTTCTGGTAGTACGGTGGACAGGTGCTCAGAAAGGCCCTCCCACTCCAAAAGAACCAGCTGCTGCAAAAAACAAAAACAAACAAAAAACCATAACTCAAAAATTTTATTGGTCGTTTTCCAGGAAGTGAAACCTCTAAGGAATTGAAACAAAACAAAACTGTGAGCCGATCCCAGACCTCGGAGGGGTGCACATTCGGAGAGGGGGCTCATCTAGCCACCGATACTCAGCACAGCAACAATCGGGGACACTGATGGGGCCAACAGCAAGTCGGGGGACTGCGTCCGAGATTCCTACATTGGAAAGGACCCGGAAGTCTATTAAAGTGGCTCCAGGTCAGTGGCTCTCCCTAGCTCTCAGATACAATGATCACTAAATTAAAAAAAAAAAAATTGAAATCATCACCAACAGACCTAAAATAAAACAACTTCTAAGTATGTACGTCTGAAAAAAGAAAAATGACCGAAGAAGACAAGTCTGAGATGTGAGGATTGTTGAGAAAAGAAAATGATAAACGTGTAGATAAATCTAAACAATGTAGAATATAGCGATCGCAATGGCAAGTTTGCAGGCTGCGAGGGCAAGGTGACAGGGAGCAGCCCCTGGAGTCGGAGTGCTCTGACGTCCTTGTGTGTTTGGAAGGGGGGTTGGGACACTGAGGTCTGGCCTGGTTGGGCGTGCGATGGTGAACTGTCAGGGCCGGCACTCTGAGAAGAGGGCCAGTGGAGTAGAGTCGGTGACTTCCAAGTCAGTAGACAGACAGCAAGTCAGTCCACTTGTGAGAAAAGACAACAAAAAGCAGAGCAAACGTGGGGCAAATAGAAAGCAAAAGGTAAAATGGTACAGAAAACCAAATCATTAGTAATAACAATAAATTGACAGTACACAGTTCCAAGTGGGATAGTCCAAAACACCTCTCTTCATTCTCGATTGATGTTTCTAATTAAAAAATAAAGATATGGAAGACTGGAGCAACACAATTAACAAGCTTGATTTATTAACACAAAGAGAAGCCAACACCCAGCACGCTCTTCCCAAGCATACATGGCACATGGACAAACATCGACCCGACCACATACTGGGCCACAAGGCAAGTCTTACTGTCAGGAGTCAGTCATGTACACCAGACTCTCTGAGCGAAAAGCAATTGAGAACTGGTGACGACAAACAATCTGTACATGTGTGGAAATGTAATGACACACTTCTGGAAACAACCCAAATATTCATCAATAGTTGAATGGATAAATAAGTTGTGTATTCATGCAATGGGATACGACACACCAAAATAAATCACACACAAACAACCATTGTGACAGGCAGCAAGGTGGGAGAAACGCACACAACAGCGTGTTGAGTGAGGGAAGTCAGATAGAGTAAATACTCTGCAATTTCACTTGCGTGAAATTCAAAAGCAGGCAAAATCCATCCGTAGTGATCAAAGTCAGAATGGTGGTTCCCTCTGAGGCGATTATTAATCGGGATGCTGGAAACTTCAGTATCTTACTCTAACTTAGGAAATAAAAGAGAACAATGAAATAAACCCAATGAATGTAGGACAAAGAAATGATGACGATAAGAACAAAAGTTTTTTAAAAAGAAAAGAAAGACATGATTGAGAGAATTAATGAAGCAAAAAGTTAGTTCTCAGAAAGGATTAATAAAAGCAGTCACATCTCTCAGGTTGATTTATATAAAAATAGAAAAGGCCCAGGTAAATAAATATTCAGACCGAAAAGGAGCTCTGGTCGGGTGGTTCAGTCAGTTGGAATGTCCTGTACACCATGTCCTCGGAGGAGGATTAAAAAAAAAAAAAAAAACCCAAACAAACAAAAACAATGAAAAGGATACGGTAACTACAGATCCAGGAGAGATTTAAAAGACAAAAACAGAACAATCTGAACAACTATTTCTTTGATGTTATAATGTTATTTCTCATTTCCATTTATTAAGTCAATTTGTATAAGTTATATTTCATAGACAATTACCATTGCATCTTTATTTGCAAATTTGTTTCCATAAAGTTATTTGCTATAATTAAAAAGAAATCTTTCTATAGTTAACTCTCAATTATTTGGAGGGCCTTCTTTCTTTTGTCTTAGTCTTGCTAGAAAGGTATCTATTGTTTTAGTCATTTGTTTTATCGATCATCTATACTGTTTGTTTTCTATTTTTTTACTTTTATCTTTATTATTTTCTGTTATTTGGGGGAGGGGGTTATTATGTTGTCTTTTTCTCATTTCCTAAATTGGGTACTCAATTGATTAATTATTACTTTCATTGTCAACCAATTCCTAATAGTTTCTAAATTTTCTTTGTCTTATCAAATATTTGGAGGTATAATTTTGGTTTTCAGATATAAGGTTGTCTTTTTGTTATAGTTTTCTCATTTTATTGTATCATGGTCACCAAAAGTGGTCTATATAATATAAATTCTTCATCTTGTGGGCAGACTTACTTTATGACTTAGTATGTGATCAAATTTTATGCATGTTCTCTATTGCATGAAAAGATGTCAATTTTCTGATTGTTTGATTAAGTTTCTTAGTTGTGTTATCAAATATTCTACATAGTTACTAATTTTATGTCTGCTTAGTAACTATGGAGAGAAGAAGGATAAAATCCTCAGGAGGATGATGGATTTATTCATCTTTCTTTGAAATTGTCTCGAGTTTTGCTTTTATCGGAGGTCATCAAACTATGGCCCACTCTGTTTTTATAAATGCAGTTTTATTGGAACACAGCCGTGTTCTCTTGTTAATGTATTATCTATGGTTGCTTTCTCACTACAAGAGCAGAGTTGGGCAGCTGAGACAGAGACCGCATGGCCTGCAAAGCCTAATGTATTTGCTATGTGTCCTTTCATGGGAAATGAATGCTGACTGTGCCTTATATAATCTGAAGGCTTTGCTGCCCGCTGTTAGGTTCAAAGTTTAGAATCATCTCTCCCTGGTGACATTTTCCTTGTAATCATTATGTAATGATCCTCTTATCTGTAATGATGCCTTTTGACTTAACGGCCATTTTGTCCATTTGGACGTGCCTGTTAGGAATGTATTTAGCTGCAAGTAGCAAAACACAACTACAGTAGCTGAGACAAATTGGGGAATCTTTTCTTTAAATAACTGAAGTTAGGCCATTGTTGGTATTGTTTTAGCTGCTCTGTGGTGCCATCAGGTGCTCATGTCTGCTCTGTTTCTTCAATATTAGCTTGTGGGAATTGAACTCACATTTGTCATGTCAAGATTACAAAAGGCTGTCCTCACTGGTGTGGCTCAGTTTGTTGGGTGTCGTCCCACAAAGTGCAAGGTCACCGGTTCAACTCCCAGTCAGGGCATGTGCCTGGGTTGCAGGTTCAGTCCTTGGTCCAGGCACATGTGTGAGGCAACCGATGCAACCAATCAGTGTTTCTGTCTCACATCAATGTTTCTCTCCCTCTCTTGCTCCCTCCATTCCCCTCTATCTACAAATAAATAAATAAAATCTTTTAAAAAATAGATTATAAAAGGCTGCTGAACCTTCAGGCATTGTGTCCCTGAACCATGCGGAAGAAAGGGAAAAAGGAAGGGAACACATCTCAGAAGATTTTCCTCCGCACCTCAGTTTCCAGAACTGGAGCACATGAGCTCCTTTGCCCTAATTACTGACCAAGAGAAATGAGGTTCCACAATGGGCTTGGGCCAAATCCTGAGTCATCTTTCAGGGCTGGTACTTTCACATTACGAGAAATAAACTGGGGCAGGGGTATAGCCACTCCTCCTGGGGCCAACAGAGTTCTGCCTACTGCCTGAAAAAAAGAAAATCAGGATTCCGTAGCAAAGTGCAAAAGGCTTGGGGCCTGCTGCCGGTCAGACGATGGAGAGTGTCTATTATACCTAGGGTATCCCTTGTCCTGTTCTTACGTTCAGGACTTCCATATTTTTGTTTTGGGTGTGTCGCTCAAGAACAGCATACAGCTGGATTGCAGGGTATTTTTTGTGTAGGCTGACAACCTATTAACTGGTGAAATCAGCCCATTTCCATTTCTTGTGTGATTACCAGCATTTAAAATTTCATTTATAAATCTTTTTTTTTTTTTTCAGTTTGTTTACTTTTTTTTTTTAATTTTTATTTTCATTGTTGATCTTGTACAGTTTTCTGTCTTTTATTCTCACCCGAACCCGCCACCCTAACCCTCCCCACCTCCCTCCCATTTCCACCCCCCCCATAGTTTTTGTCCATGTGTCCTTTATACTTGTTCCTGTAAATCCTTCCCCTTTTCCCCTGAAATTCCCTCCCCTCTCCCCTCTGGTGACTTACAGCATGTTCCCAATTTCCATGTCTTTGGTTATATTATGCTTGTTTGTTTGTTTTGTTGATTAGGTTCCTGTTAAAGGTGAGATCATATGGTATTTATCTTTCACTGCCTGGCTTACTTCGCTTAGCATGATGCTCTCAAGTTCCATCCATGCTGTTGCATAGGGTATGAGCTCCTTCTTTCTTTCTGCTGCATAGAATTCCATTGTATAAATGTACCACAGTTTTTTGATCCATTCATTTACTGATGGGCATCTAGGTTGCTTCCAACACTTGGCTATTGTAAATTGTGCTGCTATAAACATAGGGATGCATAGTTTCTTTTGAATTGGTGTTTCAGGGTTCTTAGGATATAGTCCTAGCAATGGAATTGCTGGGTCAAAAGGTATATCCATTTTTAGTTTTTTTAGAAAATTCCATACTGTTTTCCATAGTGGTTGTACTAGTCTGCACTCCCACCAGCAGTGCAGTAGTGTCCCCTTTTCTCCACAACCTCTCCAACACTTGCTGTTTGTTGCTTTGTTTATGAGGGCCATTCTCACTGGTGTCAAGTGGTATCTCATTGTGGTTTTAATTTGCATCTCTCTGATAGCTAGCGATATCGAGCATCTTTTCATGTGTCTCTGGATCCTCTGTATGTCCTCCTTGGAGAGGTGTCTGCCCAAGTCCTTTGCCCATTTTTTAATTGGGTTGCTTGTCTTCTTAGAGTGGAGTCGTGTAAGTTCTTTGTATATTTTGGAGATTAAACCCTTATCTGAGATATCATTGGCAAATATGTTTTCCCACACAGTCGGTTCTCTTTTTATTTTAATACTGTTTTCCTTGGCCATGCAGAAGCTTTTTATTTTGATGAGATCCCATTTGTTTATTCTTTCCTTTATGTCCCTTGCTTTAGGGGATCATTTATAAATCTTATTCTGTGCTTTTTACTTACCTGTGTGTTGTCAATAATTACAGATGGCTATGTAGCAAACTACCCCCAAACTTAACAGCTCAAAACAACAAACATTCATTATTCCATACAATTTCTTAGGGTCGGAAGTCTGGGAGCCATGCAACTAGGCGATTCTGGCTCAGACTGTCTGGGACACTGCAGTCAAGCTTCGGCCAGGGCTGCAGCGATCTGAAGGGTCTGCTGAAGGTCTGCTTCCAAGTTCACTCACATGGCTAGAGGCAGGAGGCTTCAGTTCCTTGACACACGGGCTTCTCCATTGGGCCACTCATGTTTTCCTCAGGGTCATCGGACTGAATGGCCGGGGGGAGAGAGAGAGAGAGAGAGAGAGAGAGAGAGAGGGAGAGAGAGAGAGAGGGAGAGAGAGAGAGAGGAAGGGAACCTGCAGGTCTTCTCTACTGGGCTTGCCAGATGTAGCTAATAAAAATACAGGATGCCCAGTGGAATCTAAATTTCAGGTCATTTAATATTTGCATGGGACCCACTTATACTAAAAAATTATTGATCACTTATTCAAAATTCAAATTTCTCTGGGCTTCCAGTATTTTATCTGGCAACCTTATTTTATAACCTAACCTTGGAAGCAAAAGTAGCTACCTAGTTTACGGGGCTCCTTACTAAGAAATCATTAGGAATTTCAAGTCATTGAGAGCAGAGCATTGAACAAACATGGAGCTGTTTGGAGGGTGGCATTGTACGGGACAGTGTGGGCCGCCTTCCCAGACAGCCCGCCCTGCTCAGAAAAGGCATACCCTCCCTTCTACCATGTTCACCGTATTCTAGTGGACAGAAGCACGTCTCTTTGTGGGAAGGGACTACTGGATGCTGGGGGTTCCCGGAGGCAGAGAGCACCGGGGCCATCTTGGGAACGCGCCTGAGCACCCAGATTTCCTTTGCTTCTTTTCTCATTTTCTGCCTGCAGGCAGACGGACTGGACTGTCTTTATTCCTTTTGTTTCCTCCACTGCTTTAGATTGCATTCTATTTCTGTTCTGTCATCCAAATCCTTAAATTTTTAACATCCTTCATTTAACGACATCTCGGGTTAATCAATAACCTCCTCTAGAATAACCAAGGAGCTTGGTCGGAATGCTTATGAACTCGGACCGTAGCCTCCTGCCTGTACCGTGATTGTTTTCCAGTGTTGAGTCTTCCTTGTTTATTTTATTCACCCAAATCTGTCTTTACATTTTTTGAATAATGTCCATGCCTCTCTGAATTTCCCTTGCTTAACGATATTTTCTCTCCTCTTTGTTTTGAAAGTTACTTCTTCCTTCTGGGTTGATTTCTCAAGTTTTTCACAGTATCTTAATCTGAGATGTTGCCAGAACCAAAGACCCCTCTGGTGTTTTTTTAGTGATTTAAAAATATATATTTGTCGCATCTCCAGTCGTATTTTTCTTTTTGTTCCCAATAGTGTGTATTTTTGCTAGTGATTTGTTTATTTTATCAAGGCTTTAGAAAGAATTAATTCAGCTTTTTGTTGCTTGTTGTATTATTGCTTTCTGCTTCCTCTTAATTCTTCTTCCACTCTCTTCGGGTTTTCTGACGGTCTCTTCCTCAAGTCTTGAGCTGGATGCTTATTCAGTTGTTGCCAACCCTTCCTGTTTCTAACAAATGCATCTAAAGCTACCATTTTCCCTCCAGGTGCCACTTTAGCTTATCGTTATTCAGTTTTACATGCCTCATAATTTCCATGATAATGTTCTCCTCAGCCCATGAATTATTTAGAAAAATGTTTTTAAGTTAACAAACATATTGAATGTCTTCGGCCAACTTATTACTGTTTCTAATTTTATTATTTTGAGATTAGAGAATGGGGACTAAATGATATTGATGTGTGAAAATTTTTTAGTCTTCCTTAGTGGCCACATATGTGGTGTTTTTTAAAAATGTTCTACATGAACTTGAAAGCAATGGGTAACTCGAGTAATGGATTTGTGATTTGGTTTTAAGAAAGTTTAATTAAAACTTCCTGCTTTGTTTATACATTCCTGACTTTCTCTTTGCAATCCTGCCAGATTTGCTTTATACATTCCACCAAAACAAATACAAGTTCATGATACACATAAGTTCACGATTATCCTATCTTCTGGGCAGATGTTTCGTTGTGAGTGCATCAGGAAGGGTTCGTTAGACTGTGGTTGCACAAGACCCTCAGAAACAGCGGTTTAAGTGAGACAGAAGTTTATTTCTTGTTCATGTAAAAGTCTCCAGCCACACTTCCCGTGGGTCTGGTAAATGGGGACCCCAGCAGGAGATCAGAGTGAGGAGGTCGGAGTATTTAATCCGCACATCCCTCACCGTGCGGTCACTTCTGCTCTGCAGGGCCCTCTGCATTTTTGGTCGCCTCTCCCCACCTGGAAGGCCCAGGGGAGCGAGGGCCGAGAGGCTGCTGGCCCCAGCGCGCTGCACTCTCTCTCGTGACGCCCCTGCCCCCACCCCCCACCCCCGTCTGGGTATTAGTCCTTTTGAAAATAAACTCTACCCAAACTCTCATTAGAGCACGCCATCTGTTTCCTGTTGGGATCCTGCTTGATACAGGCTGGCATTGTGTTTTTAAAAGTCACTGATTCTGAATGCCTTTGGGCAAATGTGCACTCTCCCATACAAGCTGGACTCAGGCCCCACCACCTCCTCTTCTGACACTCCTGGCTTGCTCTTGGATCTGCTTTGTCTCAGAGACAGCCAAAGCGGAGATGGCAGAGACCCTGGGTAAACGGCCCCAGGCTGAGACAGCCCACGCACCCAGGTCTCCATCCTGCCATGATGAAAGGAACTACTCCGTCCACCACTGACATGCCCCTTGTCCATCTCCACACAGTCTCAGTTTGGCCCCTGGTCCAATGGCCAGAGCTGCCTCTCTCTGGACAAACTGGGAAGCTTGGGGTCACGGAGACTTGGCTTTGCCTGAGGATGCTTTACTACTTCAGAGGGATTAACACTCCCACCTAGGGCCGCCACCTTCTGCAAGGCCCAGAGTTAGCCTGGGCCTTTAAGGTGACTTTGCACATCTCTGCTCTGATCCATTAGGTACCAGTTTCTTCCGTCTAACTCTCCGTGGGCCCGGCTCATTTCCCTTATTTCCTCATTCTTAGGAAAGTCCTTAGTCTAGGGCACGCAAAGCTAACAGATTGCTGCTCTTGTTGTACAGACTGGGACACTGAGGTCCAGAGTGGCGAGCAAGCCTCAGGGAGTCCAGTGGAGCTGGAACTTGAGCCTGGCCCTGCCTGGCTCTGCATTGGGGGGTTGCCAGGGGGTGTGTATGTGCTGTACAGAGAGAGCAGAGCCTGAGGGGAGGCATGAGTGAAGGACTGCCCCGCACGTGAGGGGAACCTCACAGCCAAACTGGGACCCTCTCCTGGCCAGGCTGGGGCACAACACCTGGGCGAGGGGTGCAGAGTTGGGGGCCACAGTAACCAGCTGGGCTCTCAGTTCAACAGACTGAGATCTACTCCTAGTTCTGCTCCTTCCTGCTTAGTCCCCTTGGGCCAGCGTCCAGGCCTCACGGAGAAGTTATGAAGACTCGCCAGGAATGTATGTAAAACACGCAGTCTGCCCTGGCTGCTGTGGCTCGGTGGACTGAGTGCCAGCCCGCAAACTGAAAGGTTGCCGGTTCGATTCCCTCTTAGGGCACATGCCTGGGTTGCAAACCAAGCCCCCAGCTGGGGGCGGGCAGCGTGCGAGAGGCAACCGATCAATGTTTCCCTCCCTCTCTTTCTTCCTCTCTTCCCATCTCTCTAAATAAATAAATAAATAAAATCATTTTTAAAGAAACTTGCAGTCCGCAGTAGCTGCTCCCAGCTGGGACTCTGCACAGGTCCCTTTTCTCTGCTTCTCTCAGCTATGGCGGGTGAGGCTTCAGCCACCAGGGGGCCCTGCCGCCAAGACTGACAGCCCCTCTGGGCCCTGCCTGTGTGCTCCCATTCATTCACTTGTTCCTCCATCCTCCCGGCGAACAGCTCCTGTGTATCTCCCAGGCCAGTAGCATCTTGGGCAATACCAAGAGTGGAGCCCTGTTCTCCAAAAGCCTGCGGTCACCAAGGGGTACTGTGGTGGAGCCGGTGGGTGGGGTGGGGCTCCGAGGAGGGACAGTAGCTGTGCAGAAAGGTCAGGAAGGATTTTTCAGGAGGCCTTTGAATTGGACTGTGTAGGATGAGCAGTTTGGGCTCCTACTCTGCAGACTCTGACATCTCCCTGAAGCCCAAGCCCACCTGAATATTCATAACTCCCCCTCCCTCCGAGACCACCAGCTTCTGTGAGCCCCAAATTTCAGGTCCCAGCCTTCCAGACACAGAGTTGGAGGCCAGAGAGTCTGCCTGGGTACCAGATGAAGAGGGAATGTGTGCGCACCTGGACACGGTTTAGGGAAAGCCAGGCTTTGGAGCCTGACAGCTGCGGGTCCCTACCACCGTCTAGCAATGTGTCCCGGAGCAAGTCACTTGCCTTCCCTCACCCCCTCACCCCCCAGCGTCAGTTTCCTCCCTGCGAAATGAAGGTAATAATAGCCCTTAGCTAGAGTGCATATCTTCAGCATGGCTCCCTTGGCACCCATCTCTCTGATCTACAAACAACATATCCTGCTAACCACCTCACGGCATCCCCTGGTGGGGACCGTGCTGTGTGCGGGGAGCAGAATACTCCCCTGGAAGGTTTGCTCAGACTCAGCTTTGCTGTGCTTTGGGAAGAATGACCACAGAATCGTCACACAGCGGGTGACATTCTAGAAAAGTTGCCTCCCAGGGCTCAGAAGGGAATTATCAGGGAGGAGTTGAAGAAGAATCCCTCACTATTTTTTTAAAGATTTTATTTATTTATGTTTACGGAGAGGGGAAGGGAAGGAGGAAGAGGGGGAGAGAAACATCCATGGGTGAGAGAAGCATAAACAACATCGAGCAGTTGCCTCTCACAGGCCCCCAGCAGGGGACCTGGCCCGCAACCCAGGCATGTGCCCTCATGGGGAATCAAACCGGCGGCCTTTCAGTTTGCAGGCCGGTGCTCAATCCACTGAGCCACACCAGCCAGGGCAGGAATCCTTCACTCTTTGAGCTGCAAAGTGTATCTCTCTAGCTTGGCGCAAAAATTCAGTGGAAGGCAGCGTGGGCTGCGTTTTACTCTGCCACTTACTAGCCGTGCCACCCGCCTAGCCACACGATTCTCTGAGCCGTGACCTCCCTCACTGTCGAAAGGAGCCACGTGGAGCTGCTGTGGACCTGTCTGTGCCATCTGCTCAGTGTTCCCTCTTCCCCCTGGAATAGCAGCCCTCTCCTTCTTTGAGGATCCCTTTCTTCTCCAAACACCCATTCAGCAACGGCTGCCATGGCTTCTGTCATCCTGTTCGTTGGCCCACAGGCGGACACCTGCTTAGAGCCAGGCCCATCAGAAGCCTTCCCAGTTCCGTTCAGTTTTGTTTTGAATCAGAACTGAAAAATGGCTGTGGGCTGAGAAGCTCAGGAGACCACACATGTCACTAGCCACATGCCCTTCCTCATGGCAGAGTTGGTCTGTACAAAGACAGGCAGAAGAGAGAATCACAGTTCGTGTCTCTGATTCCAGCTGTGTCTGGGTCCACTAGCCCTGCTCACCATCTGGAAATTCACCTTCTCTCAGATTCTGAGAGCCACCTTGCTGGTTGGCACTGGTTTCTAACGATATACTTTCTCACAGGGATGTGTGTGGGATCAAATGAGCTCAAGTGTATGAAGAGCTCGGGCCAGCGCCTGGCCCACTGCAGGCTCGGTAGGCATGAATTCCTTTCCCTTAATGGGCACCAGGCAAGGATAGGGGGTTGGTGAGATACCAGGAAGGTGGGAGGTATCAGCACTCGTGGAGTGATGCAACGTAGCAGCTTCTGGGAAACTAGAGTCAGGTGCCCTGGAGCCCTGCAGAGCCACACAGGAGACCAGAATGAATGCTCAAGCAGAGCATTCAGTGGATGGAAAAGGGTGGGGCAAAGAAAAAATTCCTGCCTGTCCCTTTAAGGAAGGAGGAGTTGTCAACAGATACTCCCACTGTGCCTGTGCCGGGGATATATGCTGACGTCCCTGAAGGTCCAGAAGGTGGACACCAGGAAAGGCTTTCTAGAGAAGGGACATTCGAGCCGGGTTTTGAAGGATAAATGAGAGTTTGCTAAATGGGGACAAGACTTGGAAAGGGCCATTGAACTATCACTACCAATCAACCACTGTTTGTGCAGAGCTGATGAATGTAAGGATTGAGATGGTCTGGGTTCGACTCCTACCTCAAACAAACCTTAGACTCTTCTATACTTCTGTTCCTTATCTGCAAAATTAGTTTTTAGTATTAAAGGAGACAATACAGGCAAAGCAGTCAGGGTAACATGCTGGCATTGTGGTTAAATACTCAATAAAAGTTTAGCTTATTAGGAAAAGCCTTTAGCTTATTTCCTCAGTCTAATTCCCTTAAAATGTTACACCCGTTACCATTTACTGAGCCCCTAAGTCCCAAACGTGGCGCTAACAGCTCAGCACGCCCTGCCTCACGTAAGGCTCCCAACTCCAGGAGGTGGTGCAGTCCTGCACGTGGGTGCAATCGCGCACCGCCTAAGGGTGTTTCGTGGCGGCATGATACTCGATGACAATAATAAACAACTATTTGCTGCTTTATGTGTTTACTATACTTTTAATCCTTATTTTAAAGTGTACTCTTTCTACTTACAAAAAAGTTTGCTGTCGCCTGGTTGGTGTGGCTCAATGGATTGAGCTCCAGCCTGCGAACTGAAAGGTCGCTGGTTCGATTCCTGGTCAGGGCACATGCCTGGGTTGTGGGCCATGTCCCTGGTTGGGGTGTACGAGAGGCAACCAATCGATGTTTCTCTTGTATATAGCTATTTCTCTCTCTCTTTCACCCTCTCTTCCCCTCTCTCTAAAAACAAATGAATGAAATCTTAAAAAAAAAAAAAAGGTTTGCTGTGAGTGTGCTGGGTTAAGGAGGCAGCAGCCTCATCTCGTCTCCCAGGTCTCCTGATCGCTCCATTTTCTCTTCTGCTTGATTTAATCTCATTTGTTTGTGCAACGCGGCGTAAAGGTTTGTGGCCTAGGAGCAACAGGCTATACACCATCTAGCCTAGCGGGCTATCCCATGTAGGTTTGTGTAAGTACAGTCTGCGAGGTTCACACAATGACAGAATGACCTAACGAATTTCTCAGAACACAGCTCCCTGCCGAAGAGTCCAGGACGGTGCAGTTATCCCCAGTGAAGACAGGAAGCCAGGCTCTGAGAGGCACACTTACACAGCCAGTGCGGGACAGACAGTGCAGGGTTGGAACCCAGGTTTGTCTACATGCCCTGGCCCAGAGAGAGGAAGAAAATAGCCTCAGAACACACTACCGCAAGCGGCCGGGATACTAGGACTTCTCCTGGACCGACTCAAGGGTAGCAATTGGGGGGGTGGGGAGGGGTTTGATGTTTGCTTTAGCACGACGTTACTAACATCGGAGAAGCAAGGGCGGCTGGTGGAGGCTTCCTAGACACAGCTAAACCCTCCGCAGTCCCACCCGGACCCCCTCCACTGCAGGGCTGGGCGCGCCTGGGGCTCCGTGACCCCGGAACAGGACTAAGGAAGGGCTGGGCTGGCTCCCCCAAGGTCCGCAGGCTGGCGGAGCTGGAGCTTCAAAACCGGGCTGCGCCCCTCCCCTTCCCAACCGCCCGTAGTTTCCGCCGAAGGTCCTTGTAGAAAATTCCAACCTCTCCCCGCCCGGGGACGGGGTTTTCCCAGCAGGGTGGGAGCAGCTGGGTGCGTCCAAGCGGCTGCAGCCGGAGCGAATGGTGAGCCGCGTTCCCGGTGGGGTGTCCCGCCAGAGGTCCTCCCCAGGGCCCCTGGCTGGCCTTGGCCCCTTAGGGATGGGCGGGCGCGCCAGGGGAGTCCGGTTCCGGATGTACCGGCAAACAGGAAATGAGACAAAGGCGGCCCCTTATCGGCCCCGCATTCCTTTCAGGTGATTCCCGCAAGGCCCCGGGACTCCACCGGTCCTGAGCGGCTGCCCGCCAGGGAGGGGGACCCCCGCCTGCCTCCACTCAGCGACCCGCCCCGCTCAGTGATGCGGGTTTGCACGAGGAAGATTCCTGCCTTGGGGAGCCTCCTCCCCAGGCACAGCCTCCCGGGACTCCGGGAAAGGCGGGGCTCCCTACCGACCTGTGTGCTTAGAGAGATGGGCTGGCCTCCAGGTCTCGGAGGCACGTGGAGGGGAAAGAATGGGTCACATCCACTTGACCACTTCACAAGCTGTAATGCCACCTTGTGCCGGGTACCAGTGCAGGGACCAGGACCCACTAAGGAACCAGACCCAACGCCTGGACGGCCAGCATAGGGGAGGAGGCAGAACACCCGGAGGAGTGAAATCCTGAGTGAAAGGGCAGGGCACAGGTGCATGTGAGGAGGGGGAGTCTCAGCCATTCTAGGTGGGGCTGCAGTGGTCTGGGGGAGGGGGGTGTCAGGCACCTTCCACAGGTGCTGTCTGAGTGAAGGAACCCTGGAGGTGCCTTTGACGTGCAAGTGGCACAGGGGAAAGGGGAGGGTGGAATGGAAGGTGTCTGGACTGGGGGAATAGCCTGTGCAAATGCCCACTGGTCTGCATGTGTACTGGACACCTTGGGAGCAGGGAGGACTCAGGAGTTGCCTGGGCACAGGGTAAAGGAGCTGCTGAGGATGCTGGCCAGGGGGGTCCTGGTGGCCTTGAAAGCCAGGCTGACACCGAGGCTGATTTTGCTGGCGCTGGGAGCCTGGGAAGGTGGGGTCTGGAGAAGGCTTGGAGAGGCGGCTCCACTGAGCCCAGGGGCAGGGGAAGGAGAAGGGCCCCCTTGCCTGGGTGGCTGGGGGAGGCTGATCTGCAGAAGCAGAGGCTCAGCTTCTGTGAGGCTGCGCCCCCCTCCCCTGCCCCCACCTGCTGGGCACTGGCACCAGTTCTGCTGATTGGTAGGTTGCCCTCCCTTCTCAGGCGGTGCTGACTCAGCGTCTGAAAGGTGGTTCCCACGGGTTCATGTCTCTCTGGGGGCCAAAGGTCATGCCACCCCTGCTCCACCTCAAGTGGGTCAGTGCCCAGCACCACTGACAAGGACTGAATGGAGACTAAGGTGTCTAGTCCACCCGCACCTGCCAACCAGCAAGACCTCAGTAGTCTTTTCTGCTTTCTAAATGTAAGCCACCCCAACTCTGGCCTGGCTCTCTGCTCCCAGAAGGCTCCAAGTTGCTAAAGTTATCAATACTTTGTTTTTATTTTAAAACAGTGAAAAGAAAAATAAATATCTTTGGAGAATAAGAGTATAGGGGTGGGGTGGGTAGTGGGGCTGGAGACTTGGGGATATCCTGGCTTCAGTGGTCTTTCATGGGGGTGCGGGGGGCCTGGGGTCTGCAGGCTGGTTTCTCCCAGGCCAGGCTCTGTCCCGTACCCGCTGGGAGGTCTGGGGGCTCCATCAGCCTCGTCTGCCCGTGGCTCCCAGGCTGGGCGCTGTGTCAGCGAAACCCTCCTGAGGATTAGGCCACTGGCGCCTGCCTGTGTCCAGAGCACATGATTGGGCAGGCAGATGGGGCAGGGGGCACTACCCCAGGGGGCTCTTCTGCCAGCTGGCCTGGCATGGTGCCCACAGCCTCAGTGGTGACTCATGTCCTCCATGCCCACGCGGCCCCAGACACCCAGCACGAAGCTCTCGATGTCGCACTCGTTGGCTCCACGCACAATGCGGAAGTGGCCCCTCTCACCCCAGGCTGGGCCCCAGGAGTTGGCTGCGGTCTGGGAACGAGGAGGAGTGTGAGCAGGGCCATGGAGAGGCAGGGAAGGGGGCGGGGGAGGGGACAGCTGCTGCAGCGCAGAGACTCACCCAGTATTTGAGCGTCCTCCCATCAGGAAGTGACTCCTCTCCCCACCTGCAGACCAGAACCGGGCAGGGCCAAGGGCACTGATTCCACCTGCTTACAGGGGCTCCACCCCCAGGCCTTCCCTGTCCTACCGACCCCTGTTGCCTTTCGTCACTGGGGTACACCCTTCGGACTTGGGCTGGTATCTGTCCCTTGTGCACCTCCCTCGTCTCCACATCTCAGTCTGTGTACCCACGCCCAGTGCAGGGAAAGGCACTGGAAGGGATCATTGAGGGGTGAGCAGAAAGAGGGAATGTGGACCTCTGGCCTCCAGGAACCCCCATCCTGGACCATTTCTCTGGAACCTCACACTTCTGCCTGCCCTCCCTCCTCACTTAGGGAGCCAAGGAGGAATGGGTGCCAGGGACCAGAAGGAAGAGACTCGGAGACTGTGGGTAACTTAGAGGCCCCGAACTCCCACTGCGAAGAGCATTTCATTGGTAGGACAACTTTAGTCCGTGACTCTAACACCTGTTCTCTCGGGCGGGGGAACCTGAGGCTGGGGGTGAAGTGCTGAGTCAGGCAGAGTTGAGAGCGGGTGCTGAGGTGGGGAGAGGTCGGCAACTCCTGGACCCTCATCTGTATGTCATTGGAGTTATTTTGTCTCTGCGTGTGAGGAAGGAACAGTCCCTCAAAAGCCTTAAAGGGCACCCACCTCTTGGTGTGACTAGGATAAGTCCCTCCTCTTTTTGAGTTTCAATTTCCTCCTCTACAAAATGGTGCTTTACAGGGAGATGGTCTGGATTCAAGGCAGGCTCAGAGGCCCCAGTGTCAGCTGGCTGTCCCCACCCCTCCGCCCCCCAGAGTCCCTCACCCTGTGATCTTGACGGAATGGGTCCCGTGCCGGCGGTACCGCTCTGGCCTCCCCAGGCTCACTGGCGTGTGGCTGTAGATGCCGCTCTGGTACAGGAAGAAGTCTTCGTGCACCTCCATGAGGGCTGTGGACGGAGGGCAAACAGCACCGGCTCAGCCCATGAGCAGCGGCGCCGAGGCCCTACTGGAGATTCACGCCCCGGCTCCAGGAACTCTCCTACCAAGAGGCTAAGTTCCCCTCCACGTGCTGCCCATGGGGAGGGGCCGTGGACCCTCCACTCCCAGCCTCCGTGGACTTGCCGCCCATGCCGTACGCACCACGTGTGCTGCTGCGCCCAGCCTTAAGCAGGCACAAGCTTTTGGAATCCGGGAGCAGGTTGAGGGGTGCTTACCTTGGACAGGGCCGTTCTCCATCAGCTCCTTCATGATCTCCTTCTCCTGGAGGGTGGGAGGTGGGGAAGAGAGTGTCCATTAGAGGTGAGGCTCCAGCCTTTGGCCGGGCCTCCAGCTCCCTTCCTGTGCCCCCTCACCCATGTGCAGACTTACACTGGAGCCAAGGCGGTAGGCAGGAGTGACCTGGTAGATGTCGTTGGCGTGGACATGGTGATTGGGGCAGCGGGCAGTGGCCTGGCGCTTTCCGCGCCCCATGGCCCGGCTGTGCATCATGCAGCGGGGCGCAGGGCCACTCTCGGTTCGCTCCTGGCCCGAGAACGGGTAGCAGTGGTCAGACACCACCCTGGAGGGGCAGCGGGAGGGAGCGAGGGCCAAGTGAGCTTGGCCTTTCCTAAGGCCCCAGCCCCGTGCCCTCTCTCCCGCCTGCACCCCTGTGGCTCACCCTCGACGTCGCAGGAACCACCAGGCGCCATCGAGATGCCCACCTTGGCAGCCCTGCTGGTTGCGCTTGTCACAAGACAGCAGGTTCTGGGGTGACAGGACAGGTGTCATGTGCCCCAGAGAATGGATTGAGACTCGATCAGACGCTACGGCTGGCAGAAGGAAGCAGAAGGTGCCGTCAGAGCCCTGGCCTTGGACCTCCCTCCCCACCGAGCCGGCCCCTGTCCTCGGACGTACCCGCTGTGGAGAAGGCCCAGGAGCCCGCACAGTTGCCTTGGTCAAGAGGCTCGTGAATTAGATTGGGCCACTTCTCAGAGGCCTCAAAGGCTGTGGGCAGTACCTCCCCTGGAACCAGCACTGTCTGCAAGGCAAAATCACTCGGTCCGCCTCCTGCTTCTGCCCGGCCTCTCCCCACCCTAGGGCCTTCTCCAGGCCTCTTGTTATGGGCAAGAACGCAAGGCACCGAGAAAAAGTCCAGGGCCTTCTGCAGTTTGACCTTGGGCCCTCCCGCTGTGGAAGGGTTCCAGCAACCTCTGCACGGGCTCAAGTGGGCAACCCCAGCACCGCTAGTGCCTCCCTAATGTCAGGCGTGGGGAGACTAGTTCTGTTTTACAGATGAGACAACTGAGGCCAGGAACAGGGAAGTGGCCAGGCCAGAGTCACCCTGCTTCTCGTCCTCTACCCCTGACGTGTTCTTCTGCACCTTCCAATCTGTCGCATCCTCTTTCCCACCAGGACCCTGGGCTTTAGGCAGCGAAGGGCCAGGGAGAGAATAAGCACTCAGGTCCCGTGACCTGGCAGGCTGCCAAGGCAAACAGCAGGAGGCGAATAGCAGAGGCCCCAGGGAGTAAGGACATGGGCAGCCTTGAGCTGAAGTCTCTCTTCAGGGAGGGCCACTCCGGCCATTCCCTGCCTCCTCCCACCACTGAGAGACGGAGCCTCCAGCATGAGCCCCGGCCCTGTCCTGCTAAAGCAACCCTTCCTCACCCTCTGACTGTTCCGGGTCTGGCTCCCTTTTCTCCCCCGAAAGGGTCCCACTTGTGGGAAGGGAGAAGCCCCCTCTTCCCTTGGGGTTCCTCCGAGCTGTTTCCGAGAATTGCTGCTCTCTGGCCAGAGCCAGGGAAGTGTCTGTTTTTCCCTTCCCAAAATACCAAGGTGACCTCCTGGCCCCCTGGGCCCTGACCCAGCCGGGACCAACAGCATTTTTTCCAGTCTGGGGAGGCCAAGAAAGGGCCCGGGCTGGAGCCACAGCACTCAGAAACTGAGCATCGGTGCACTTTCTACTGCAGCACCTCTTGTTTGGACAAGAGCTGAAGGCCCAGAGAAGGAGAGCGACTTGTGCAGCGTCACACAGTGTGTTGGAGAGGGACAAGGCCAGGCCCTTGGATGTACAGGGCACAGGGCACAGGGCGCCAGGATCCCTGGGGCCCTAGGCCATGAGATGGCAGGGTTGTGGGCGAGAATGGACTTACGTGAATCTCGTTCATGTTGGCAACAGAGGAAGATGGACGGATGGTGCCCAGGCGGTAGCGGATGCCCTCATCTAGGGTCATGCCCCAGAAAGCACTGTGGTTCCCAGCGCGCCACCTGCAGGAGAGGGGTGGAAGTGACAGGCCTGCTACGGCTGGGGTCCCAGAGGTACGCGCCTGGGCCTGGGGGAGAGGTGTATGGGCGGAGTGCGCACACAAACGAGGCCAGAGTGTGGGCGTGCCTGGCAGCACATGGGGCTCGGGCGGAATGTGTGTGTGCTGTGTGTGCGTGTGCCTGTGGGCCCACCAGCGCATTTCCGAGGCCTCTCACCCGTAGTTGCCCTGGTTGATGGCGTCGATCATGTCTCGGTCCACCAGGCATGGCTGCTGATCACACTCCCACCGCCCTTTCTCCTCGCAGGTGCTGGGGGGACAGCAGGGAAGGAAGACATGAGGGGGTGCTGGGCAGCCTCTGAAGGGAAGAGGCCTTGGAGGTCAACGTGGGCCTGAGGTTCTGTACCAGTGTCCATGGCAAAACCCTCAGATGATCCCATCCAGCCTGGTGGTTTTAAATGTGAGCTTCAAGTTCACAGTTCTCAAGTTTATATCTGCCCAGATCTCTCCCTAAACTGCAGATTCAAGAATGTCACTGATGCTCAGCATCGCCACGGGTGTGTCTAACAACAGGTCGAACTCAGCACATCTCAAGTGGAGTTCCTGCCCCCTCCCCATGCCAGCTCTGCCCATAGTCCCCAGAAAATGGCCACTCCATCTTTCCTGGAGCTCAGGCCAAAAGCCTGACTCTCTCTCATTTGCTGATCCAGTTCATTGGCAAATCCTGATGGCTGTACCTTAAAAACCCACCCACAATCCGAACCATGTCTCTTCTTTCCTGCAGACCCTGTGGTCCAAGCACCTTCACCTGGATTGCGCTATAGTGTCCTCACTCCTCTCCCCACCGCTGGCCTGCACCTCCCTCCAGTGTATTTTTAACACGGCTGCCAGGGATCCTGTTGAACCAAATTTTATCATGTCATTCCTCTGCCCAGAACCCTCTGCTGGCTGCACATCATAGAATAAGAGCCAAAGCCCCTACGGTGCCAGCAAGGCCCTGCACGATCTGTCCTCCTGGCCCCTCTGTGACCGCTTCCCCTCAGTGCTGGCTCCTGAGGCCCCAGCCGGCTGGCCCTCCAGCTGTTCATCCCAGCTGTGCGCCTGCCCCAGGGCCTTTGAGCTGCTCTTCCCATGGCTCCCTCATTTCCTCCAAGTTTTCATTCAAATGGCACCTCAGGGAGGCCTGCCGGGCCACCCTATCTTACAACTCAACATCCTCTACTCTTTCTATCCCACTTCCCTGTTTTATTTTCCCCTAGCATGCCCTCACTGTCAGACGTACTGCATATTTAGATATTTATATTGTTTATACCTGTTTCCTCAGAGGCTGTAAAGTCCTTGAGGGCAGGTACTGGATATTTCAGTGCCTACAAAACAAAGCCTAGCACAGAGTAGACACCCAATAAATACCTGTTGAACGAATGGATGAGGCAGTACAGCAAAGTCACTGAGCATGGATTCGGAAACTCAAGTCTGGGGTCCGGGCCTAGCTAACGAGGCACGTGGCCTCAGGTAAGTTATTTAAACTATTGGCTGTCAAACGAGGACAATAATAGCACCTCCTTTCAGGGATGCAGTAGCAGGCTTACAAAGCACTTAGTGCAAGGCTGGGCCCGCCAAGGGCTCCAGAATTGTTATCGGCCATTATTGTTCCTGACAGGAACCCTGGCCTTGCCCCTTGGAGTTTCAGGCTCAGACCCAGCTGGCCCCCTGACCACTCCTCCAGGCTGGTGAAAGTCATCTCAAGCTTCAACTGGCCAAGCAGGCTTTCTCCAAACCTGCTCCTCACCTAACACTCTCAACGCAGATACGGCCCCTACCCACAGGTGTTTAAGCCCGAACTCTGTGCGCTCTGTGGGGTCAGCCCCACCCCACCCCCACACCTCCTCAATCGGCGGGTCCAGGAAGTCACACCAGGAAAGGCTCTGAGTCCATCTGCTTGTCACCCCTCCACTGCCACCAAGTACTTCGGTCCTTCCTCACCTCCTGCCTGGACCATGGCGATGGCTTCCTAACCAGGCTCCCTGCCTTTCTATGATCCCCTCATGCCACTTTCTGAAGCCAGAGGGATCTCTGAAGAACAAAAACCAGATTGTGAACTCTCTAAGTGGCTTCCCACAACACTTGGAGCAAGGCACAAAATCCTCACTGTGGCTTATGAGACCCATGGGAAGTGGCCCGCACCCTGAGCCCCCGGCAGCCCCTCCCCATTTCACAGCCCCAGCTGCAGGGAGCCAGGGCCTGCCTCCGAGCCTGCCCACAGGCTCTCCCTCCCACGTTCCCTCCTGCGCCTCTCATCGCCCTGCACCAACAAAAATGTCCTTTCCTGAGTGGCCTTCCCTCACCCCCACCCCACTCTAAACTGGGATTCCCTCCTTGTTCGCTGCTTTCCCATCACACCTGCAAGAGGTTAAAGTGATAACGTTTGTTTGTGCATCTGGTTCTTTACCACGAGACTGGAAACTCCAGTGCAAAGGACAAGGACCTGTCTTGCATTCTGGCTGCGCATAGTAGGTCTTTAAAAGATAGGTGTGCCCTGACCAGTGTGGCACATTGGTCGGGTGTCATTTCACAAAGCAAAACATTGCTGGTTCAATTCCCGGTCAGGGTATGCGCTTGGGTTGTGGGTTCTGTCCCATGTTGTGTACGAGAGCCAATGGATCAATGTTTTTCTCTTGCACCAATGTTTCTCTTCCTCTCTTTCTCCCTCCCGTCCCCTCTCTCTAAAAATACACAAATAAAATCTTTTTAAAAAATTGCCCAGGCTGGTGTGGCTCAGTGGATTGAGTCCACTGAGTTCGCCAGCCTGCGAACTGAAGGGCCGCCAGTTCTATTCCCAGTCAGGGCACTTGCCTGGGTTGCAGGCCAGGTCCCCAGTAGGGGGCGCATGAAAGGCAACCACACAGTGCTGTTTCTTTCCCTTTCTCCTTCCCTTCCCCTCTCTCTAAAAATAAGTAAAATCTTTAAAACAATAGGTGTCCACTGAACGGTTGAATTCTATGAATTCTTTGACGCTTTTACAAGCTCATAACTCTAGTACAGGATGCTAAATTGCCTCCTTCGAAGCCTGTCCCAGGCTCCCGCCTCCAATGTTGCCTTTTAAGGAGCCTCGAGAGGAAACAAGACCCAGTATGGCTGGACTCTCCAGTCCCAGGAGTGGGCGGGCACTTTCAGGGAGGGCCAGAGGAGACTGCAGGGGAGGGAGGCTCCCCTGGTTCTCTGCTCCCTCAGAGCCTCTGGAAGCATCCTTCGTCCCTCGAGGGCTCACACCGCCTAGAGGCCCACAGGCACTGCCTCATACCCTCAGACGCCAAGCACAGGGAACGCAGCTGTCCCGAGCTGGCCTGGGGGGCAGGTAGTAAGCTGGTCAGTCCTCCTGCCACATCCTCTTTGCCCCCAGGGCTGCTCAACCAGGTCTAGACTGGACTGGTGACAGCAGGTCCCAGTATTCCAGGGGGGGATTGCAGCGGCCAGGCCCCAGGGACAGGTGTGGAGAGAGTGTTAACCCCTTGGTGTCCAGAGGCATCCTATCAGAACCAGCAGGAGCATGCAGGCACTGAACACACGCACACACCCAGCACCCCTCACACCAGTGAGGCGATGGAAACACTTATGTGTAATGCATTCCAAAAACTCTTCTCCCCGGGGCCTCCCAGGCAAAGAGGGCAGGGGGTGGAGTGGGTGCAGCGCCTCCTCCTCTAAGTCACAGGGTCCCCGTTATTTCCATTAAGTCATTCAAGGCTCCCTACCCAACCCTTTTCCCCTTACGATCTCTGGCATCCGATTAAAGTAGGGGGCACGTCTGACCCCTTCATCCTCCCACCCAGAATGGTGGGGGTGAAGGAGGGAGAGGGGCCACATTCCAGGGAAGGCCCCGGTACAGGCTGGCTGACCTCCCGCTCAGCCATCCCTGACCCTCATCCGGTCCCGGGGCAGCGGATGCTACAGTCAGAGGTTTCCTTCCTGGCGCCCCCTTCTCGGCCTCTGGTGACAGGGAGAAAGGTCGGGAGGGGCAGTAGTAGCCCAGCCCACGCCAGGAGGGGCCAGGAATGACTCCCAGCTCAGGGTCGCACCTGGAGTCCGGTGTCCGTGATTGGTCACCCTTGGGGAATGTTGTTAGAATGCTGTTTACATAAGTCGGCACAGTGGAAAAATTCCCATGTGTCACATGAGGAAACTGAGGCTCGGAGAAGGGAAAGGACTTGCTCCCAGCATGTGAGTGACAGGGACAGGGTTGGAACCCAGTCTGTCAGCCAAGGAGCCCACAAGGCATGCCTTCTCCAAGCCCCAAACACTCACCAACGGTTGCAGTTGTCCCAGTAGGTTCCCAGGACCGGGTAGACTCTACCCTCATGCATACATCCTGGTGGGGGGAGAAGAGACGTGGCTGAGGTGGCCAAGTCCTCGAAGGTCAGCTGTCTGCAAACACGCATGCACGCATCCCAGCCCTCACTGACACGAAAGTCAAACTATAACTTAAGACGCCTCCTGCAGGGTCACACGCCACCTGCTACCTAGGAAGTTCATCAGTGACTCCAGCTTAGATCCTTCTTGCTTCACTTGCTGCCAGCCACAGCAATACCTGGATCCTTCGCATCTAAATGAGTTGGAGCTTGGAGATGGGAAGAGGGGTGGGGGTGCATGGGGAATCTGAGGCCCAGATAAGGCAAGAGACTCCACTAAATTAATACAGCACTCGGGGATGATAACCCAGGTGTGCGACCTCTCACCACAGTCCCAGGAAATTGGGGTAAGAAATTCAAGTATTCTGCTATTGGACAAGCGCATGGCAAAGGAAGGTGGCAAGAGCCGAAGGCAGGACCAGATCTGACCCACCCTCCCAGGCGTGACCAGCCATCGCAGGGGCTGAGAACCCTGGGCAAAGGCAGAGGAATGGCTTGGGTGACCCTGATCAACCCCTGTGCACTTTATCAGCCTGAGGCTGAGTCAGCGGGCGGGGCCAGCACCTTCCATCTCCGGCATATGGAAACAGGACTGGGAGAAAGGGCAGAAAGCTGCCCTTCTCCTGGGCCAGTTTAAAATCCCACTGATCAAGGATCTTCTCTTTCAGTCTTGCTGCAGAGATTCAAGCTAGACCAGAGTGGGGACTTCCTAGAGGCGCAGAGAGTGAGGCAGGTCTCTTTCCCACATTCTACAGAGCCTCCCCTGGAAATGTCAGTGCATTGGCCTTGCTCCTGAACCTTGCTGACTTTGGGGCCAAAAAAGCAACCCACCCCCGGACATCTGGTGCCCACCTTGGATAGGGGGTATAGGGGGTGGCACGCCGAGGCAGAAGTCCCAGAAGTCCGGGCAGCAGTCGGAGACCGTTCGGTTGCAGAAGAGGTCGCAGTAGCAGGTGGAGCCCAGGTAGGGCAGGGCGCAGTGGTCGGCGCGGCCTCGGCAGCACAGGTCCTGCTCCTGGCAGTACTGGCCTCCCGCATCCCGGATGCCCCGCAGGTGCAGAGCCGGTGCTAACTCCCGGCGCCCACGGCCCCACCGGACTCCCAGTGCTGACTCAGCCAGCAGCAGCAACAGCAGCAGCCCCTGTGGACACCTCCACATGGTGCCTCTTGGGCCCCAGGGAGAGCAGAGGTCAGGGGGTCAAGGCGGTGAGCAGCAGCGACTCCCCAGCACTCCAGGGACGGATATCCCAGCTTCCTGTGACTGCAAGTCCAAGGGGGTGTAGCAAGATCAAACACCCTGATTCCTCTGCCCCTAGGCAGGACATGGGCAGCGGAGCCACAGTTTGTGTGCCTTGGCTTATAGAGGGGAGGGCACTGGGTGAGAAAGGGAGCCCCTCCTTGACTGGCCTGAGGAACTTCAAGGACAGGAGGTGGGAACTGTGGTATTCTTGGTGCTCCCCCACCCACCGTCCATAGTTGGGACCAGAGGTCTCTCCTGTGCTGGGTCCCTCTGCTCCTGCTTCAGCCTCCATCCCTGATGTGGGTTCCCCTCTCTTCCGTTCCTCACTGTGTCCCTCTGACCACTCCGCACTCCCTCCCTGCCATCTGTCCTGTCCCTCTGCCTGCCCCCACCTCCTCTCCCTTCTGTCTACTCCACCCTCTCCCCTCTGAGCAGGGGAGCGTCCCTACCTGATGAGGGGTGTGGGCTGGCCCAGGCTGCCCCACGCGCCGCCTCTGGACTCCTGTGACCGACTCCTGTGACCGCTGGACACTCAAAGTCAAGTGAGGAGCGCGGGGCGGGATCGCTTTTTTGTACCGCCCCACCCGCGGAGCCGCCCCGCCCGGCGGCAGGAGGGCGGAGCCCGGCTCTTGCACCTGGGGTAGCCCCGTAGCTCCGAAGCTGGGACCTGTGAGGGGTGAGGTGAGCGAGCGATTTTCTCACTTGGTCTCGGGTGGAAGCTGTTTCCTTAGGGGGCGGAACTCTGACCGAAAGAGAGCGGAATGTGGTCTGACACCGGTAAGGACTTCCCCGTGGGCGTCACCGTGGGGCTCAGGGGCTCAGGGGCTGGCGCGGAGAAGGGGAGCTAGGCGGCGGCGGAGCTCCAAGTTTGGGACTTAAGTTTGGAAGATGAGGGGGAGGGTGCCGGCGGCAAACATCTCTAAGTCCCCTTCTGAAGCCTCGGCAGTAACAGCCATGCATGCACCCCTCTCACAGTGCCCCCTGGGCTTGGGCCGCCCCAGGCCGGGCTCCTAGGAATGATCGGAATCCCGAACCTGCAGATTCCTCGAACAGCTCACCGTCCTGAGGGCGGGGGTAGGGGTGGGGGGCCGTGCTGTGGGGGTTGCCTCCCTGCCCTACAGCCGTCTTGTCTTCGGCTCTGCGGAGGCATCTCCGCAGGCTCTGCCCGGCTGTCCGTTAATCCCGAGGGCATCCTGCTTGGCACCTGTCCTCCTCCGGGGCCCAGTGACAGGAGTCCCGCCAGCTGGTGCCCCCCTCCCCCGCAGAGCCCCCCTTCCTGCCCAGGGCATGAGCCCTTCCTTTGCCCAGGCTGTCCTGGGCCCCAAACAATGGGGCTTCTGTCCCGCCAGGCTTGCCATCACCTTTTACCTCCTCATTTCGCAATCCCCTCTCTTCCAGCAGGTTGGGTTCAGGCCAGAGGACTCCAACAGCAGGGAGGATGAACGACACTACACCTGCCCAGATCTCCTGCTCCCTGGGCCTGGGCCTCAAAGCCACCTCTGGGTGCGGGCCGGGGTGGGGGGGCCCAGCATCATGCCTGGGGATTCCCTTTGCCCTCTCTCTGACCTCCCCTCCCTCCTCGACCAGCCTAGGGGCGTCCTCAGCTGGCCAGCTCCTGGGGGGGGGGGGGAGGGACCAGGACAAACAGGCATCTGTGCCTGGGTTACCCCCTGCCAGGGGACGGAGCACTGAGTCACCAAAGGGACCCTGCCCTAGTGGGGGAGAGGGGTGGAGGACAGGGGAGTAGTGCCCCAGGGCCCCAGCACTGGCTCTGACACATGGAGGAGCTGGCCTGTCTGCTACCTGTAGTGACTACGACAAAGCTTAAATGGGAAACTGAGGCTCAGAAGACCAGCTGTGCCTGAGGTCACCCAGCCAGAATGCAGGCTTCCTACCTGCCTCCACTCTACTCCTTTCCCTCTAGTCCCCTTCAGTCATCCACTGCAGGTCTCAACACCCTCCTGGTCGGGAAGTCCCTTTTCATGTCTAACCTCATTCATTTTACCACAGTGGGCCTTTCAGTGTTGGCAAACGTCAAATCCTCAGGGTGGATGATGGCGGCTACCCTCAGAAGAGCTGCCACCCAGAGCCCCCACTTTCATGGATCAGTTTCTTTTGGGTTCTGGGGCTGAGGGTGCAGGGACATCTGGCCTGTCCTTTGCCTCAATTCGCCCTCTGCAGGCCACCCATCCGAGCCTGTGCTGGGTGCGTGTTTGTGTGTGCGTGTGCGTATATCTGTGTACTGTGTTTGTGGGGTGTTTCTTCTTGGGTGTGTCTGTCTGTGTCTGCTTGCCTGCCACGTGCCTGTGTATCCGCCTGGACATTGCTTCTGTGTTGGCCGCAGGCCTGTCTGTCTGTCCTTCAGTGTGCCGTTTACCTGTATTTGTGGGCTCGTTGGTGGGCGTGTCCGTGTGTGCTGCTGTGTGACAGTCCCTGCCTGTGCTTGCCGGTTTCCTAGGTATCTGTCTGGGGATTTTGGCTGTCTGGCGGTCCTTGCCTGTCTGTCTGTGCCTAGGAGGCAGGAACACAGAGCAGGGGGAAGATAGCTGAGCCAAGAGCGTGGCTTGTGGGGGAGGGGGTCCCTTCTAGCCCTGAGCTTGGCACTGAACCCAGTGGAATCTCGTGACTCACTGGGTTGCTTGGCCAAAGAGGAGAGGAAAAGGGCAGGGCTCTGGGAGGGGGACTGGAACCCATTTTCCTTTTCCATGGCCTCCTCCTTCCTGGTGACTCATTCTTGTCTTACCCTTGTGCAAAGGCCTGGGGCAGAGCAACAGGTGGGAGACACAGCAAGACTCACCCTGCAGCGAGCCCTCTGCCTCAGGCTGGCCTGGCCGCCGCCTGGCTTGCAACCCTGGGCCGACACCACCCCTTTCTGAGACGTGCTTCTCCATCTGCACCTAGGACCTCCCTTGGGGTTTTTTCATGTTCTTTTCTTTCCACAAAAGGGGGTGACACTAAAAAGAGGCAGTGACACGCCTAAGGTCACACAGCAGAGCTGGGGCCCTGGCCTCCTCCTCTCCCCAGGATCCAGTGCTCCCCCTTCCCCGCAACAGCTGCTCCGGGGCTCAGAATGGGCCATTCTCCTCCGGAAGCTGAGCAGGGCCTCCTGGGAAGAAAAAGACCCATTGTGCCCAGCTCCACCCGGGTCTGTGGCTCAGGGCCCACTACTTGAGGCCTGGAGACTCAGCTGTTTGGGTCCCAAATGGCATCCCAGTTCAGGCTTGGAGTCCCTCGTGTCCCTCAGCTGTCAGCTGGACAGGTCCAGACCGTGGAGCAGTGGTACCTGGGACTAAGTGTGAGATCCAGGCCAGGCCTAATGTGGTGGGTGCGAGACCACGCCACTATGTGTCAGGTTCCTGGGGCCTGTTGGGTTGGTCGCCTTATTGAAAGCGCTCCCTATGGGGCCATGAGAGGCAGCTGCTGCTCTGCGGACCGTGCAGGAGCTTCTGGGAGATAAGATTAGGGACCACAGGGAAGTGCTTTGTAGGAGCGAGCGGTGGCGTGCTTTACTGTCTGATTTTCTCATTTGTTCGACAAGTGTCTGTTGAACATTTACTCTGTGCCAGGTTCTGTGCTAAGTGCTATGAGCAGGGTCGGGCCAGGCAGACACAGGTCCTCCTGTCATGACATCTGCAGCTGAATGGGAAGACGGACAGACAAACGAAGATCCTGATAAGTCATCCCACAAAGTGCAGTGCTGTGAAGATTTACACACGGCGCAGGGACCTGGAGCAATGAGGTGGCCACGAAGGTTCAGAGAGGAGACGACATCTGAGCGGAGACCTGCAGGATGAGAAGGAGGCAGCCACTGCTAGAGCCCAGGGCAGGGTGGTCCCAGAAACCAGATCAGCAGTAGCCCTGAGGCCGGGCACAAGTTGGTCTGTTTGAGGAACAGAAGAAAACCAGTGTGGCTGCAGCATGAAGGGGGCAGAGGAGCCAGAAGAGGCTGGGCCGCGGGCCAGGGTCCCTCAGGAAGGACCTCCGGCAGTGGTAGGGAGCTCGAGTTGTTTACTGACAGCTGAGGGACTTCACAGGTGGGAAAGCCCACTCCGGCTGCTCTGGAGACCACGAGGCAAAAGTGGGTTCAGAGAGGCCGGGTAGGAGGCACTGGTGCAACCCGGACAAGAGACACTGTGGCTTGAATGAACGAGGCTGGTGGCTGCGGAAATCAAGAGAAGTGGGCCTATTCAAGACAGTACTTGTTGCCCTGGCTGGTGTGGCTCAGTGGATTGAGCGCCGGCCTTCGAACCATAGGCTCACCGGTTTGATCCCTGGTGAGGGCACATGCTTGGGTTGCGGGCCAGGCCCTCAGTATGGGGTGCACCAGAGGCAACCACACATCGATGTTTCTCTCCTTCTCGTTCTCCTTCCCTTCCCCTCTCTCTAAAAATAAATAAATAAAGTTCTTTTAAAAAGACAGTACTTGTTGAAGGATCAGATGTGGTGGGTGTGAGAGAGGAGCAATGAAGGAGGGCTTTGGGTCTCTAGCCTGGTGGGTGGAAATTCTCTGCTCCTCTCTGCTCCTCCTGCTGAGAGGCAGGACTCTTTCCCGCCCTGGAATCTGAGCAGGCTGGGGTCTGCTTGGACCATGCAATACCGGGTACCACGTACCCCACGGACCGAGCCTGCGGAGGGTCCCGAACTGGAAGCCGGACAGAGAGAGGAGGGCGATAGAGTGGACCGAGCAGGAGCGGCCGGGAGGAAGCAGGAAAGCCGGGCGAGAGAGCCGTCAGGAGCCGCTAGGAGAAGGCCTTCCGGGGAGGACGGAGTGCTGGCCACGGTGGACCGCTGCCCAAAGCTGGGGTAAGCCGAGGGCGGAGAAGGGTCCGGTAGCTGTGGCAGCGAGGACACTGGGGCGATCTTGACAAGAGCCTTAGAAGAGCGAATATGGAAGCTGGATTGAAATGGCTGGACCAGCAAAGGGGAGCGAATAAGTTGAAGAGAACAGCCATAGGTAACCTTTTGGAAAGTTCCACTTGAGAGGGAAGCTGAGAAATGGGGCGCTGGCTGGGAGGAGAGGGGTCAAGAGAGGGTTTTGTCCACATGTGGAAGATATAAAACTGGGTCTCCGGGCTGATGACGGTGACCTGTAGGAGGGGAGGAACCGATGGGATGGAGAGGGGCTACCTGGGAGCAGAGCCCTTGATAAAGCGAGAGGGGAGGGTATCCAGGACACGGGAAGGCAGAGCTGGCCTTCGATAGAAGTGAGACACAGCGAGCTGGGAAAAGAGGAGGCTGGAGAGAGGATCGAGGACTGGGCGTGGCCCTGACCGGTGCCTCGGTGGACTGAGCGTTGTTCTACAAGCCAAGAGGTCGCCAGCGCAATTCCGGTCGGGGCGCCCATGTGGGTTGCTGGCCAGGTCCCTGGCTGGGGGAGTGAGAGAGGCAACCGATTGATGTTTCTTTTATACACTGATGTTTCTCTCCCTCTCCTTCTCCCTCCCTTCCCCTCTCCCTAAAAATAAATAAAGTCTTAAAAAAAAAAAAAGGATTAGGTGTGAAATCCTTTTCACAATCAAGGCCAGTAGAGAAACAGTAGGATTTCCAGCAACGTGGATGACCATTTGAAGTTGCTAGGGATTTGCGATGCCTCTCTCTGCCAGTTTGCTTGCTGGCTTGCCCGAGGTCACACAGCTGTTAGGGGCAGTGCAGGACCTGGAACCCAAGCCTGGAACGCACCGCACCTCTGCAGGGACTGAAACTGTGAGGACTCAAGCGACTCTCGCACCCAGCAGCACCTGTGGTTCCCAGCTGTCGGTGCCACCGGGGAAGTGTAGAAAGAGAGATACAGCTTTCCCTTTTCTGTAATGTCTGTGTTTCATGGGTGCTTGGGGGCCAGTTGAACGCAAAGGGCCGCTGAGGGCTGCTTCCTTGCAAAGTCTGTCTGCTGAACAATGCCCCCGGTTCTCCATCTCCATCTGTATCTCCATCGCTGGTCTCTTCCAGCCCCAGGGTAGGGATGCTGGGGTATTTGGGGTTAATGGCTCCACACACACACACACCCCCGCCTCCCCCTTAATTATCTGCCCTCCTTCAATTTAGTGTTACTTTTATTAAAGCAAATGACCCCAGGGATTGCAAGCTTGGTGTTATCACCAGCAAACATCTTAGAAAGTTGGTACTATCTTCCAGTGACTGTTTACAGAAACATTTCCACACCTCACTGGACATTTCCAGGAAGTCCTGATATTTCCCAGCCACGAGTATTAATAATCGGGTCTTGGAAAGTACAGGAAGCTCCTCCATGGCTTCAGGCACGTTTTACACTTTTACCTTCTAATCCCTAGGCAGAAGGTGATGAGACCCCGTAGCTGGGTGAGTCCCAGTTCGGTAGAAAGAGCCGCTTTTAAGAGTTGGATCCGCAGGGGGAAATGCCGTGATGTGACTTGAGTGGTTGTGACACCCCCGAAAAAGTTCTGTTCATGTCCTAATCCCTGGAACCTGTGAATGCTGCCTTGTTCGGACAGAATCCTTGCAGATGAAATTAAGGATCTCTGGGCGGGCCCCAGATCTACTGACAAGAGTGTGACTGTCCTTACAAGAGACACACAGGGGACACAGAAGGGGAGGGGGCCGAGTGACCGGGGTGCAGAGACTGGAGTGACACAGCCACGAGCCAAGGAACACCTGGGCCACCAGGAGCTGGAGGAGGCAAGAAACGGATCCTCCCCTTGGGCCTCCAGGGGCAGAACAACCCTGTGTAGACACCTTGATTTTGAACTTCTGGCCTCCAGAGCTGTGAGAAAATAAATTTCTGTTGTTTTAAAGTAGCTGAGCCTGTGGCAGTGTGTTACGGCAGCCCTAGGAAGGGAAATCAAGGGTGCACAGGCCTGGAACCTGGGTGTCCATTGGATTGTGCCGAACTCGAGGCGATAGGCAGACTGAGCCGGCACAAAGCGGCTTATGCTAGAAAAAGCAGAACAAACTGACTCCAACAAATCTGCTCATGTCCACGTGGTTCCAACACTCACCTGCCGTGATAAGGGCCTGATATCAAGGGTAAGGGCACAGACTCAGTAGACAAATGAAGCAGGTTCAAACCCTGGCTTCATCTCTCAGTAACTGAAAGCTGGGGCAAGCTTCTTAAGCTGTCCGTGCCTCAGTTTCCTCATGTGTAAAATGGGGACCCTAATAACAGCCCCTACCTGCGGGGTAGTTGGGAGGACCTTGGGACTTAATACACACAAAGCACTGAAAGTCAGCAACGCTCTGCTACCGTTAAACTGACCCAGACTGAAACAGCCACAAACGAGCTCAGAATAGGCAAGTAGGCACAAAAGTGCTGACACAGACATAAAGTGAGTCAAACCAGTTAAAACTAACTGCAGGTGGAGGAGGTAAACCCTCTCAACCCTCGTGGGTCAACCACAGGAAAAGCAGATAAAATCGGTCAAACAGGGTTGGGACAGTTCCAGAGCCTGTTCGGGCTTGCACGCTCCAGGGGTCTCTCTGGTCTCTGTGCACATCCGCCTGGAGAGTAACGAACATCCCGCAGGCTCCCAGGAGGGGCGGTGACGCATGGGCAGAGGGCCGGGGAAGTAAGCCCACACCTGAGACAGACCACGTCCGATTTCCCCATCAGCCACACAGTCAACATCTGCTGAAAGGAACACTCGAACTTCTTATGTCAAGTCAAGGCTGAGCACCAGGAACAGCCCTCCCACTAAACGAACCAGGGAATCGATATCTTGCTCCAGGCTCCTGAGGAACATCATGAAACCCAGAGGCAAGAAGGGCAGTATCAGATCCATGGGGATCTGGAAGGTGTGCAGAACCCAAGGCCGCTCTCGCCCGCCCAGGGAGGGGAGGTAACTGCCCCAGGGCCAGTAGCTCCTGATCAGCAGGATGAGGTAAGGGATACCCTTGGGAGACAGGGGCTTTCAGGGGACAGACCAAAGTCAGAGGCTGTCACGGGGCAGCTCGTTCCAGTGTTCACAGGTACCCCAACTCATAGGAAGTCCCCAGCCGCCGGTCACTCTACCCCACCTCCAGGGATGCTGTCTCTGAAGGTCACCTGCACTGCACTCATATCACTCTGTGTCTCCTGCTGGTGGGGACACATGCTGGGGAGGGGCTGGGGGAACTCTCTCCCCTAAACTCAAGGCTGGGTAAGCAGCAGCCCCTCCACAGCAGGAATCAGAAGCTGAGAAAATAAGGAGAGGCCCAGAGGAGAGGCTCCCCTGGTCAGCACAGGGCTGCTCGGGCACAGAAGTGCTTGGGCAGAGGGGGTGTCTCAGGTCAGGGACCTGGGTGGGAGTGAGCACCAGTCCTGGCGCTGCCTCGGACACGCCACATGACCTTGAACAAGTCCCCACTCTGTCTGCGCCTCACTAACCCATATCCGACAGGGGAGGGAGCCCTCCCTCGTCACCCGGGGCAGTAAGATTTAGAAATCAGATAGCATTCATTCAGTCTAACCCTGTCATTTGCAAGGGGAAATGCAGAGACATAGAGAGAGAGAGGCATTGGGCCCAGGCAGATCAGGTCGGTGGGAGATACAGGGACCTATTGGTGCTCGTCCATCCACCCTGCGCTTCATGAACGCCCTCTGCATGCAATGCCCTCTCCTGCGTCCCGGCCAGCACTGGTGCCTCACAGCATCTGCTCGGGCGCAGCACCCGCTATGGGCTGGGCATTTGATGTGAATGATGTCATTCTCCAACCTCGCTCTGAGCTGTCGTCTCCATTTTCACAGACGGGAAAACTGAGGCCCGGAGAGATGACTCACTCAGACCTAGCTATTTGAGCCCTTGTCTCCAGACTGCCTAGGGCAGAAGGGAGAATGAGGATGGAATGCTGGAGGCCAAGGGTCCCGTAGAGGAACTGGAGGATGTGCCCGAGAAGCAACTTGCTGGGACGCGGCCAGGGAGCTCGCTCCGGCTCAGAAAGAAACTGGGAGAAAGGGCCCCACTGATTCACTGTAAAACAATTTGCTGCATTTGACTTTTAAATTAGCTAATTAATACATTGTCATGGTTCAAAAATCTGTAGAAAAAGCGTAGAGCAAAAAGTTTTACCCTAGCTCAGACACCTCATCCGCTCTCTTCGGACTCCTTGGGCCCAACCCGCCGCAGGCCACCACTTTGCATGAGTCTCCCCGCTCCGCTTTCCGAGTTTCTGTACGCAGCATACAAACAGGAATGCGTGTCCGTCAGGCCACTGTCACACAAAAGGCACGAACCACACACACCGAGCTGCCCCTCGCCCACTGGTTACACGTCTTACTGATCTGTATCAGCAGGTAGAGCTTCCTCCTTTCATATCACTGCGTGATTTCCATTGTAGAAATTGAAATAACGCATTTAATCAATTCCCTGATGACAGCGTTTGAGTTGTTTCTAGATGTCTTTGCCTTTTGGTTTCACAGCAATGCTGCAGTAGTCCCGTGTGTGCCTTGTTTCATGCGTGCGCAGGTCTATCTGCAGATTAAGTTCCCTGAAGGGATTGCTAGGCTGCAGGTACCGTATTAGTTTTCTATTGCTGCACACACTCGGCAGCTTAAAATGACACTCGTTTATTAGCTGACAGTCTGTTGGTCAGGAGGTGGGCCTGCTGTGGTTGCGTTCCCCGCTGAGGGTGAAATCAAAGTGTTGGTAAGGCTTGGTTCTCTCTCAGTGGGAGGTTCTGGAGAGAATCAGTCTCCACGAGATCGTTCCAGTCATCGGCCAGTTGTGGTTCCTGGTGGTTGTAGGACCGAGGTCTCTGGTTTTTTGCTGACTACCACCAGCGGGGGGCCTCCTCAGCTCCTAGATGACACCCCCATCCTTTGCCATGTGACTTCCCCCAAATGGGACAACAAATTCTTCTCATGCTTCATGCTTTAAACCTCTGGCTTCTTTTTCTGAGACCAGCCAGAGAAAATTCTCTGCTTTTCAAGACCTTCCTGAGCAAGGCCCGCCCACTCAGGGTCATCTCTCCACCTTAAAATCAACTGCTTTAGGACCTGACTTACATCTATAAAAGCTCTTTTGTCATAAAAGGGGACATCATTGCTGAGTTCATATTTTCATTATATTCAAAGATTCCGCCCACACACAAGGGCTCGCCTAAAGGTGAAAAAGCCAAGGAGGGTTGCCTTAGAATTCTGCCTACCACAGTGCACTTGTCATTTTGAAGGTAGTGTCATCTTGTCCCCACAGGGGTTGTGCTGGAGGATGTCCCTTCGCCCAGCAATAGTGAGAGTGACTGCTTTGCCCCAAAGTCACCGAAGAACGTTATCAAGCTTTTGAGTTTCTGCCAGTCTGATAGATGAAAGATGGAATCTCAATGTATTTTTTAAATTTTTATTTCTTGATTTTCAGAGAGAGAGAGGGAGGGAGAGAGAAAGATAGAAAGAAACACCAATTTGTTTTTCCATTTGTTTGTGCATTCATTTGGTTCCTTCTTGTTTGTTCTCTGACTAGGGATCAAACCTGCAACCTTAGCATATCAAGATGTTCTAACCAATGGAGCTACTAGGCTAGAGTGGAATCTCATTTTATTTTAAATATTTTTTAAAATTTATTTTTAGAGAGACGTGAAAGGAGGGAGAAAGAGAGGGAGAGAAACATGATGTGTGAGAAACAGTGATCAGTTGCCTCTCTCACGCAGGCAACTGGGGACATGGCCCACAACCCAGGCATGTGCCCTGACTGGGAATTGAACCGGCAACCTTTTGGTCCACAGGCTGGCGCTCAATCCACTGAGCCACACCAGCCAGGGCTCAATGTATTTTAAATTTGTAGTTATCTTCTTATGAATAAGGCTGAGAATTTCTTCAAAAGCTTAAAAGTCATTTATATTTCTTTTTCATTATGGCTTCTGGTTTTGAGTCCTCAAAAGGTCTTTCTAACTCCAAAATTCATCAGAAACCTTCCACGTTTTCTTTGGGTGCTTTTATGGTGTCATTTTATACACTGGTTCTTGGAACTGGAAGCTCCTCCTGTCATTTCCTCAGCAGCAAGTGCAAAGTTGGACCCAAAAGGCTTGGGGTTTGCGGTAGAGAGAGAGCTGCATGGCAGATGCCTCTCGATGTGGGGCTCTGACTTCCTTCAGCTCTTCCAGAAATCCCAGCCAGGAGACTTCCCACTTCCTCTCCTGGGGCTGAGTTTGGGGAAGCACTGCCCTACCTGAGGAGCATGAAAAAGCACGTGACCAGACCAGACTTGGAACTACCGAATCAGGCTGAGGGTGTGGGGGAGGGAGATGGGGATTCTGATACGTGGATCCCGGAGGAGATGACACCTGAGCTGAGCCTTAAGAATGTAGGGCAGTGATGGGGGAAGAGGAACAGCGGGAGCAAAGACAGGGAAGTGGGAAAATCAGCCAAAAGTCTAGCTTAGTGGAGAGAAGGATTTAGAGGACCATGAAGTCCTCCAACACAGGGCTAGAATGACTTTTTCTCCACGCATCTGCTGGAATTGGTGACTTCAGTGAAGCAGAAGGGACGTGGGGCTTTGATTCAAGGCTAAATCGTTCCCTTTATTCTGACAGTGAGAAGCAAAGACCTCCAAGAAGAAAAAGGTCCTTGGCTGTGTGGTAATTTCAGAACCGGACACTACCTGCACACCACTTCCCCCTTGTGGCTGATCTGGGAAGTGTCTATGTCTAGCTTCTGGTGTAGGATTTGAGCAGAACAAGTCTAAGAACCGCAGGTGGTGAGGAGGCTGAATGGGTCTCAGAGAACTGACAAACCGTGAAATCCTGCTCTGAGAATGTTTGAGTCTGAGGGGCCCTCGGAGACCTTCTGGTTGGACACCTTCCTTGCATATGGAGAAAGCACGTCTCAAAGAGGGTGAGGGGGAAGAGAGGGCACCAGACTTGGTGTAAGAGTCCTCAGTCTGAAATGGTGCAGCCAAGGGTGGGGGGCAAGACTAGGGATTTGGAATTGGGCCCAGAACTCAGGGTGTTCAGGAAATATTAGAAAGATATATAAGATGTCCTCGCCCCTTCCCCCTCAGGTGTGAGTTGGGGGAAGGGACACACGGAACAGGGACATGCCGAGCTGTTGTGTACAGCCACAGCTTTGCAGCTAATCCACAGCATGGTCATTTAACATATCTATAACCTTTGGCTGGTGGCTTAGAGTGTTAAATAGCTGTGGCCATGCTCTGAGCCAGGGGGATGGAAAGGACTCCCCCCAAGATGTAACTGGGAGACAGGAACCCCGAGATACAGCGCCTGCGTGGAAGCTTGGAGAAGATCGGCTCCAGGACATGGGGACACACCTGCCCAGACTCATGATGGCAGCACAGTAAACTTGGAATAATACAGGAATGCTGGCAGGCGTAACTGATTGTAGGAGGAGTCGGAAGTGGGGGTACAGAGGAGGATTGGTGCGAGGATTTAAACTGAGATGCGGCAGCCATTGAAAAAAGAGAGATTCCACGTGGTTTCACCAGAGTGCAGACCACTGCGGCTTTGGTGGAGAGGGAGAGCCACGAGGTTTTGCCAGAGTGGGGACCCCTTCCCTGCAACTTCGGTAGAAGAGGACCAGGCGGCTTTGGGGTGCTCCCTTTGGCTGTGTGGCCTGGGAAGCAGGAGAGACTTTGCCTGGAAGAAGGGGGGAAGGACTCTTGCCGGTAGGCCATGAGAAGGTGCCACATGGCTTTGGATTAATTAGAGATCCTGCCTGGACGGCGACACAGCTGACGGTGTCAGGAGCCTGGATCCCAGACGTTTGCTTCTTTTCTGGAGTTACGGTACCCCGAATTAGGGCAGGGGGAGAAGGAAGCACTGTGGGCGTCTGTGGGTATCCTAAAGGACTTTGATATTTTGATGAAGACGTTAGGTCCCTACTATAAGTCTATAGCAATAAATAAACATTTCCTTTCCTTTTCACAAATCTCTGGCTGTGAGAAACATCTTTCCATAAGGCGGCGGACACAACGAACCTTGGCCCCTGAGGCCTCTGTGTTCTGTAACAAGTCTGCTGCCCGGCTCCATTTCCTACTGGTTTGAAGACCCTGGGAAAGTTGTCTCATCTCTCCAGCACCCTCACCCCCACCCCCACCCATATCCCTCTCTGTAAAAGGGAGTCTGAGATCTAGCAAACTTACTCTGTTTTCTGGTAGTGTCAGGCTAAGATACTCAGAGCAGTTTTCCCACTGAAAACTAAACACACTGGCCCACCGGTCTAAACAGAAAGTAAGGTTTCTGAGAACAGCACTGAAGCGGAAACCGAAACAGATACATCAAGCTGAACAGTCACTTTTACCCTGAGGGCATTTCCTCATTCCTGCCGGTTTGACCTCTTGTGTTGCTGACTTCCCTGGGGCAGGGGACAGGAATGGAAGGAAAAGCACCATATAGGGTAAAGGACCATACAGGAAGCACTCCCCACAATAAGCTGGGATTCCAAAGACCCATACTCTCGGAAGGACACCAGCTCTAGTAGGGACTTGTAACCCTAGTTTGTATCTGTTGGATGACATGTAACCCCAAGCCTTGAACTTGGATTGAGGTGACTCCAGACTGTTTGCGCCTCCTGGAAAAAGCAAACGCAAATCCTCTTTGAAGGGAGGTACCTCCAGCCTAGGTTCCAAATTAATCACACAAATAAATTTTTAGGGAATTAAGGAAGTAAGACCCCATAGCGAGAACCAGAAGAAATAAGAGGCAACAAAAAATACCCATAAAAAATTTAGAGACTGGAATTATGTTACACAGGATATAGATAAATGACAGACTAGCTTGAAATATTAGCACAAAATAGGGAAACTATAAAAAATGACAGTAAATTTTAAAAGAGCCACATTGAACTTCTGTACGTAAATAATACGATAACCAAAATCAAGAAGTCAATGGCCAGTTTAAAGCAGATTGGACATGGCTAAAAAGAGAATTGGTGAATTGGAAACAAGTTCTGAAAAGAAACCATCCGGAATGAGCGTGTGAAGACGTAAAGATCAAAAACTGATACAAAAGAAAGGGTGAAAGACACGGAGAATAAATAAGAAACGTCTAACACGTATTTAATCGGAAACCCAGAAGAAGCGAAAGAGACACTGACACGGAGGTGATATTCGAAGGGTTAATGGCTGAGATTCCCCAGAACAGATTAAATATGGTAATTTACAGACCCAAAAACCCAATAAATCCCATACAAAATAAACATTAAAAAATGTACACTTAGGAAATGCTATACACATTGTTTGATTCCAACTGTATGACACTCTGCAAAGGCAAAACCATAGAGACAATGTAAAGATCAGATGTTGCCAGGGATCTGGAGGAGAAAGGATAAGTAAGTAAAACACAGGAAATTTGGGGGGCAGGGAAATCACTTTGTATGATTCTGTGATGTCATATACATGTCATTATACCTTTGTCAAAACCTATGAACTGTATAATATAAATAGCCCTCATGTAAACCATGGACTTCAGCTGATAATGCTGTGTCAAGGTCGGTTCATCGATTGTACCAATTGCATGGTGCCCGTGGGGGCTGTGGACGGTGGGGGAAGGAAGGGGCATGTGGAAACTCTCTGTACTCTTCATTGAATTTGGCTGTGAACCTAAAACCACTCTAGAAAAATGAAGTCTAGCAATTAAAAAAATTTTACAACCAGACACATTATGGTGAAATGGCGGAATATCAAAGACAGAGATAAAATCTTCAAAGCTGCCAGGAAAAAAAAAAAAGACAGATTATCTTCAAAGGAACCAGGTAGATTGAGAGCTGACTTCCCAGAAGTCACCGTGGGAGACAGAGAAAGCAGGAGTTGACCTTCAACGTGATAAAGGAAAGTTACTGCTGGCCTAGAATTCTATACCCAGTGAAAAATCCTTTAAGAATGAGGATGAAATAAAGACATCTTTCAGATACACAAAAACTGAAAGAGTATGCCAGAGCCCAGATGGAAGATCAGAAATGTTAGAAAGAATAAAGAGTAGTGAGGTGGCAAACACATAGACAAATCTAAACGAACTATGACTGTATAAAACCATAACAATACCTTGTGGTATTTGAAACAGGAAATGTATATTTAAAATACATGACAGAATGATAAGTCAGAAGGTGGATAAATGGAATGAAATTATTGTAAGGTTTTTGTATTGATCTTGGAGTAGGGTAAATATGTTGAGTAATTCTAGACTTGAATAAGTTAAGTGTGCAGATTATAACCTCTAGAATAACCAATAATTAATAATTTTCAACTGAGTTAGGGAAGTGGAAGTCCCCTCTGGTAAGATCTACTAACCATATGTGGATTCTAAGGCAAAAAGTACTATTAAAAATAGGGAGGACCACCGTATAATAAGAGGTTATATTAACTTATATACACTTAAAATCAATAAGAAAAAGACAACCTAATCAAATAAGAGGCAACAGGCACTTTACAAAACTATAAACAAGCACCTCACAAAATTGACCAGGAAATATGCGAAAAAGTGTTCGACCTCACTAGTCATCAAAGAAAAGCAAATTAAGGCCAGAGCAGAGCAAGATGCTACGACTCACTCATCACGTTAGGGTAATTTACGACTGGAACAATACTGTGTATAGGAGTTACCGGACGTACAAAGAAGCAGGGAAACATGACTGATAATCGAGAGCCAAAAAGTAGGCAATAGGGTCAGAGCCTCAAAGGCCCACACATTAAAGTTAGCAGACCAGAACTTTAAAATAACTCTGATATTATGTGGGAGAACATAGAAGAATATTATGGGGGAAAATAAATTTAAAAAATAGAGATTGTCAGTAAAGAAGTAAAATTCATTTTAAAAAATAATTAAATATTCCCAGTAGAACTGAGAAATACAGCATCTAAAGTGACGAACTGCTTGGATGTGTTTACCAGCAGACAGGCACAGCCGAGGACAAAAGACAGGATGAGAAAGCTGGAAGTCAGGTCAATAGGAAATATCCGAGCTGAAAGGCAGGGCCAAGAGTTGCAGGAAGAGAGTGTGAAATGTGCGGGATGTGATCAGAAGGTCTAACACACGTGTAATTGGAATCTTAGACGGGAAAGAAAGAAAATTGGGGCAGAGGCAATATTCAAAGTGATATGGCTTATAATTTTCCAAACCCGTTGAAAGATACCCACTCGCAAATGCAAGGAGCTGAGTGAAACCCAAGCAGGATAAAGGTAAAACAGAAGACATGTCATTGGCAATGGTGGAAAACTGAGGTAATGAGAAAACCTTGAAAGCAGCAAGGTAAAAAGAGACACGTTATCTGTGAAGCAACAAGACTGATGCCCACATCTCAACAGAAACTATGAATCCAGAAGGTAAATTCAGGACTTTTTATACAATTTTATTTATTTATTTTTAGACAGAGGGGAAGGGAGGGAGAAAGAGAGGGAGAGAAAAACATCAATGTGTGGTTGTCCCTTGCCTGCCCCCTACTGGGCACCTGGCCCGAAATCCAGGCATGTGCCCTGACTGGGAATCAAACAGGTGACCCTTTGCTTCGCAGTCCAGCGCTCAATCCACTGAGCCACACCAGCCAGGGCATGGGTTTTGTCTTTGAATGCTCCATCTTGGAACTCTGAGTCACCTGGTAAAGTGACCTGGTCACCTCAATGAGGAGCCTGTGGAGACGGATGCCTGGCTAGCCCGCTGCTGTTCCAGCCAGCCCAGCTGAAGCAGCAGACACGTGTGTTAAGCCGTCTTTGATTCTCAGCCCCAGCTGAGGCTGCAGGTGACTGCAGCCGACATGGAGCAGAAGAACTGCCCACAGAAGCCCAGTTCAGAGTTCGGAATAGCGCGCAAATAAATTTCGGGGGCGGTCTGTGACACTGTAATAGATATTTGAAATAAGACTTGGAGAGACATTTCACGAAAGAAGATGTGAATACACACATGATCGGGTGTTCAACATCGTTGTTAGGAAACGTCAAATTAAAACCACGATGAAAAAGCTTCTCGTACCACCAGAATAGCTAAAATTAAATTAAATTAAATTAAATTAAATTAAAAATTAAATTAAATTAAATTAACACTATGAAATAATTAAAGATGTACAGCCACTGGAACTTTCCTGGCTGGTGGGAGCATAAATAACTACAACCCTTCAGAAAACTGTTTCAGAGATTCTTAGAAAGTTAAGCTCTCTCTTTCCGTATGAGCGAGCCATTCCACCCCTAGGTATTTACCCAAGGTAGTGTCAGCTGATTCCAGATCTGGGGCAGGCGATGCACGAGGTCAGAGAGAGAAAACACGAGAATGCCAGCCACCTGACGACCCTCGCCCGTCAACGTGTAGAACTCGGCTTGTGGAAGGAAAACAGCTGGAGGGTCACAAGAATCGGATTAAGCCTGTGGAGTCACTGCTTATTAACAGGAAATTCGGAGGAGAGGGAAACAGTTGCCTGGGGACGGAGTTAGCAGGGACCACAGGAAGCTCTCAGAGACCAGTGATCCGGTTTTGTTAACGAGTGAATGACATGAAGAAAAAAGATGGAAAGAAGGGCAAACATTAAACCCAACTTAATGACATTAAAATAAGCAAGAAAACAGGCAGAACGAGGTTCAGGATGGGGACCGCTCTTGGTTGGGGAGTTTCCCAGGCGGGTGCCGAGGTTTTCCCTGCAGACGTGGGGGCTGGCCTTCCGACGGTCCCGTAACCTGTACGTTTGTTTTAGGTGGTTTTCTGTATTTGTGTTGCTTGTTAGCCACAAAAGTGTTTTTTAGAAAATCGTTCAGGTGTGTTAAATATGCCTATTCCTAGGCTTCAACTCCCAGAGATTCTGATTCCGTGCCGTTGAAGGAGGCTCCCCAAACCACCACGTTTAAAAACGCCCAGACGCCTGTATGCAGTTGTCTGAGGGTGCCTTGTGAGGGCACTGGTGCAGGTGTTGGGGAGCCCGGGCGGGGTTTCACGGGGCAACAACAGGCCCAGCCAAGCTTTCGCCTTAGGAAGATCTCTCTGGCTTGGAGTTAGAGGAGCTCCGAGGCTGACTCACGGGTCAGAGAAAATGACGAAGATCCGGTCGTTAGAGATGCCGAGTGGAGAAATGTTACAGCGGGAGGGAGGTGGGGAGGGCTGCGGGGTGGGCTGAGATGGGAGTAAAATGCAGAAAACTGTACTTGAACAACAATTAGAAAAAACAACTTCAAACAGCATTTCTACATTCCTGATATTAGTCTTTGAGATCTGAGTGTTAGAGATTAGAATTCCAAAAACATTCTCAGGAATTCCTAAAAACATAAATTATTCTGTATTTTTTCTAACACTTTGCTGTGTTTGGGGGAAAAAAATTGACCATGATAATTGGTGAATATTCTTCTGTGAGAGGGTTCTACTAAATATTCCAGACATTTTCTGTTTAAAAAAGACATAATAATAGCCCTGGCTGGTGTGGCTCAGTGGTTGAGTGCCGGCCTGTGAATCAAAGGGTCGCTGGTTCGATTTCCAGTCAGGGCACATGCCTGGGTTGCAGGCCAGGTCCCCAGTAGGGGGGTGCACAAGAGGCAACCACACATTGATGTTTCTCTCCCTCTCTTTCTCCCTCCCTTTCCCTCTCTCTACAAATAAATAAATAAAATCTTAAAATTATGAAAAACAATAATAAATGCATGGTTTGTTATTATTACAAGCCAATATAATATGATAAGGCAATATCTTTCAATAACACGTTAAAATGACCTCTACTTTACAAAGACATTTGATAATAAAAATCATTAAAAATGAGAGACATTAACTCAAAGTAAGGGCCAAATAAAAATTATTTTTAAAATGGGTTGATAATACCACATGTTTATTATTCTTTTTTTCAAATGGATTAAAATTTTTAAAATTGTATTTATTTATTTTTAGAGTGGGGAAAGGAGGGAGAAAGAGAGGGAAACATCCATGTGTGGTTGCCTCTCATGCACCCCCTACTGGGGACCTGGCCCACAACCCAGGCATGTGCCCTGACTGGGAATTGAACCAGTGACCCTTTGGTTTGCAGGCCAGCACTCAATCCACTGAGCCACACCAGCCAGGACTTAAAAGTTATTCTTAAAAATGAAAATTTAAAACACAAAACATATTAATTGCCCTTGGTCTTTGTTTTTAGGATAAATATTTGAAACTTCGAAAAACTTACTTCATTTTGCACTGATGCCAGTTGAACTAAGAGCATGTCCAAACACATCCTCAGGTGGAGCATTAGGACACATGTTGCTTCCTATAATCTTCCTTTTTTTCATGATGAAATATTTTGCTTTACGAAGAAATGTAGCTTATAGCAAATATTCAAACACTGGAAAATACCGGCGTCAACTTCACCCAAATGCATCAGGAGGCTTTGCTAAAATTAAAAATGGCAAAGTTTTATTTAAGGGTCTTAGGATTTGCAAATCAGAAGCACTACCAGGTGACACCAGAGGGATCTGAAGAAAAAAGCGGAGAGTTCTCGTCAGCAAACAGCACGTTCTTGAATCTGTCATGCATTCTTCACCTCTGGAATCGTCCACAACAATGATCTTCCAGATGACCTGTGGTCTGGATAATGCATGACCTGCAGTCTGGACACGTAAACATTCTTTCCTAAGTACTTCTCTGGGAATTTATGTATCTCTAGGCACTGACGCACGACTGAGAAATGCAACAGTTTAAGTTCCTCCGGCTAGTTAAAGTAAAATGAAATCTATTCCTCCTGCTTCTGACCTTTTGATCTAAACCAGCTTTGTCGGCTTCACTGCACAGACTCCGTTTTTGGTCAGCATAGCTACAGTGAATTCATCTTGTTTTGTTTACTCGTTCCTCACCAGCTAGCGTAACTGGATAGTATTGGAGTAACATGCCAAAATTGCCAATTTAGGGACTTCTTTTGTGTCCAAAACGTATTTCTTGAAACACCACTCATAGGATTTGAATTAAGCATATTCATACTATGTTTGCAAACTTACAAATAATCATTTTATATGCAAGAATGGCTCACCATTAAGCATCAGACAAGGCCACAAATGCACTTAAAACATGGCTACAGCCCTGACCGGCACAGCTCAATTGGTTGAGCATTGTCCCACAAAGTGAAAGGTCACCAGTTCGATTCCTGGTCAGGGTACAAGCCTGGGTTGCAGGCTGGTCCCCAGTAGGGGCACAAGCAAGAGGCAACCTGTTAATATTTCTCTCCCTCTCCTATTCCCTCCCTTCCCTCTCTCTCTAAATATAAATTAAAAAAATGTTTTTTAAAAAACAAAAACACGACAAGAACTACAAGCAATTCTTTCCTACATGCTCCTGTCCCAAGTCCTGGCAATGTCAACCTTGACCTTTGACTCCACGTGCCAGCATTTCCTGCTCTAGTTTCTGATACTTCAGTGGGTTCCTTCAAACCAGGGACACCTCTATGTTGATGGTAAAGCTTTAATTTTCGCAGGAGAATAATCATAGCTTTTCCTACATCCGGGGGAGGGGGTTGGTCACACAGGCCAAGGGAGGAGAGAGCTCCAAGGATGAAGTGGCCAGCTGTGTGAGTAAGGTGTGGGCTGAGCGGTGCTTCGGTCTAATTGAGAGGAGGTCAATGGCACACCCCTCCTGGGAGAACATTCTACTCGGACCTCTCTGCACGTCCTACGTGGATAGTCTCGGGCTGGGGCATTGGTGGGCTCCAGCTGTTCTGGAACCTGCTCAGACTCCTGAGCGCCTCGGGGCCTTCGAGGTGCTGCCCTGCAGAGTCTTTCCCGGCATCTCCCAGGGGTTCGGTCCCACCTCAAACGTCATCTCCTGCCGGCTCTCCCCTCGCGCTCTCTGTTTCAGTTCCTTCACAGTATCCATCACCTTTACCGTTATCTGGCTTATTTACTTGTTTCGTATCTGTCCCCTCCGCCTCTCCCCCAGAGCAATGGCGACTCTGGAAGAGCAAGGGTCTCCTCTGTCTTATTCCCGGTGTCTACCACAGTGTCAACACAGCTCGGCTTCCCGTGAATATTTACTGAATGAGTGGACAAGTGAATGGGTAGAGCAGGCAAGTGCAGGTGGATTTTTGGAGTCTCCTTTCTGGAATTCCATCTCCTCATTTGTCAAAAGGCGTGAGAACTCTTCTCTAGCCCTTTTCAACCATGCATTGTCGGCCCCAGACAGTATTCTTAGCTAAGCAAATCCAAGTTCTTTTGGGGTGCAACACTAATAGTGACCAGTAGATGGCAGCAAGACACTATGGTTGAATCATGACAAAGCCTGGGGCACTGGAGTCACAAAACACCTGAAGTTTAATCTCCCAACAGCTGAGCATGTTTATCTTCACCATCTGAAATGCAAGACTTTCTTAAACACAGTGCCCATGGCCCTGCTGCCCGGAAAGGAGAACAATGAACTGACGTTTGAGTTTGACTCCCTGCTCCGCCTTTTACTGGCTGCGTGACCCAGGGTAATTCACTTCCATGAGTGGAGGTCATCAGGATCTCACAGGGTGATGACGAGGATCCAGCAGATAAAGAATGTGGAAGGACAGCTTTCGGGGTCAAGAAAAGGCCTTGAGGACTGCAGGGAGCTCAGGGCCTTGGTGGGGGGAGGGGCAGCCACAGGTGGAGCATGCGTGTGCAGAGACCCCAGGAGCTCCTCCTCCCTCGACTCTCCCCCACCCACCCCTACCCATTCCGCACCTGCACCCAGCAGCTGAGCGCTGAGCAGACTCATGCTAAATTGACACCCGCAAACCTCAAGAGGGCACCTGGGCTGGCAATGGGACCCCATTTCCCTGGTCCGTTCAGTTTCTCACCCTTGTGATTTTCCCTCTGGGGAAGCAAACCTCGCCTCAAAACACCAAGAACGCCTCCTGCCTCCTTCTGCTTGGCCCTGTTTCTCCTTCCCCTGAGGAGAGAAACGGCTCGGAGAGGACCCCACGTTCCCTCACCAGCCCGTGCCTGGGTGCCTCGCCTCCCCCTGGTGACCGGAGGCACGCCCTCCCCTCGCGCACAGGACACCGACCCCTCCCACCCACCCAAGGATTTTTCTCTTGGGACTCTCTCCTCTTTCATCTGCATCGTAATTATCTCCTCTGTTACTCAGTCCCACGATCTACAAACAAGACCTAACATGTCTCCTCTCAAACCCTGGTGACCCCACAAGAACATCTTCCACCACCCTCTCATTTCCTGTTCCCCCCGCAGCACAGCTCCCTGGAAGAGGGGCCCACACTCCACCCCTCCCCTCTCCACCACCCTCTCCGGACCCCACTTCCAGCAACCCTCCTCCGCCATGAAGCCCCATGGGGAAGACCGCCCGTGGCCGCCATTTTCCCAACTCTGTTCTCAGCCTTGACCTCATGCACATTCACAGTTGAAGGTTCCCCGCTCCCGGAAACCTTTCTTCTCTTGGTTTCTGTGAGCTGTGTCATCTCTATAGACTCTCACCTCCTGGCTGGGTTGGGCTGGGCAGCCCTGGAAACGTCATGTCTGTCCAGTGGGATGACCCTCACGTTCACGCCTCCCTCCCACGCTCACACCTGTCTGTCTCCCATGATCATATCGCTCCCCCATGTTCATGCCCCTCCCCCATGTCATGCCCCTCCCCCATGTTCATGCCTCTCTCCCATGTTCATATCTAACCTTTGCCTTGGAACCAGCTGTTCACATCTGACTCTATTTGGCAGTCCAATAGGCCTGTCGAATCTGCCTTGTCCAAACCGAGCTCTCGATTCAAACCCACTAACAGGCTCTCCCCGACAGCGTCCCCATCTGTGGGCTGCTCTGACCGAAAGCCCTGGGGTCGTTCCTGACTCCTCTCTGCTTGTACCCCACATCCACCCCCTCAGCAAATTCCCTGGACTCCATCTTCATAGCCTTTCTTGAGCCTTGACCTTCTTAGCACCCACACCGTGACCACCCAGCATTTATGGGGGCTGGCAGGAGCCCCTCAAGTTCTCTGTGCAGCCTCTCATTCACTCACCTGCTCAAACCCACCTGTTCAAGCCCTTTCAGACCTTCCCTCTCCCTCAGAAGAGTCAAAGCCCTGACTTGCCAGGAGGCTTGAGAACGCCAGCCCCTGGACCCCTTCTTCCTCATCTCCAACACCTCCTCTCTCACTCTGCTCACCCACACGGTGGTCCCCTTGCGTTTTTGTTTTTTTTTGAAACACTCTCCATCCCCGACTTTGGACCTGCCGTTTCCGATGCTGGAACTCTGACTCGGCTAACCACACAGCTCCCTTCCGGCCTCTGCTCACCTCCCAAGTTCTCAGGGAGGCCTCCCTGCTCCTCTACCGAAAATAGCACCATCCTTTATCCTTTCCTATCCCCTTGCTGTGTTTTAATTTTTCTTCACAACACTTGTTGCTTCCACTTTACATTATCACTTACATTTGCCTCTGCTCTGATTTTCGCCACTGGAAGTTAAGCTCTGTGAGTGTGGGTTCTGCGTGTCTTCCTCATCACGTGTCGCCTTGCCTAGAGTAATGCCATCACAGGCTAGGCTCTCACATCTGACTGTATGAATGGAAGGAAGGTTGGATGAATGGGTCAACCGATGGATCAGTGGATGGATGGATGGATGGATATTGAAAATTCTACAGGATAGCACCCATAGAGCAAAATACAACACTCCAACAACTCTTGCATATGAATGTAATTTTATGTTTACCGAGAGCACACTCATACTCATACTTCCAGAGACCTCTGAGGGGGCAAGAGTGGTTGTTGTTTCCACCCCAAAGTTTCTGAATCCGAGAGCAGAGGAATGAGTAACACAGGATCAGAAGGCTGTCTGAGCCCTCTGGCTTCCTTAGGGGGCATCTGGAGCTCATCCCTTCTCAGATGTCCGTGGGGAGAAGTCTCTTTGGCACGAGGATGCTGGGAAACACTGCTGATCGTGGCTGAGTTGTGGAGGCAGCGTTCACATTGGGGGCGGCTGACTGGTGGCTGACGGGGACCATTTGCAGAAGGAGAGGGCTGGGCCAGTCAAATCAGGTGAAGCTTAGGAAGGACTCAGGATGCAGGAGGTGAGTGGCTTTGGCCTCTGGCGCCCACTCCACCTCTGCTCGCTGCAGAAACATGACTGGCTGTACTAATGTGTCCCTACCCCACCTCTGCCATGTCCTTTCCTGTAAAACACGTTCTCTTCTTCCAGTTCAGAATTTCCCCAATACTATTACTGCAGTTTTAGTGTCCTTGGGGGACACGCAGTAGCACCTGCCTTATTTGGGAGTTGGGTGTTTCTACTCCTTGTCCTCCCACCTCCCAAACTGGGGGTTTGTGAAGACCAAGGCCAGGTCAGACATCCGCACGGCTGGCCCATTAGCTGTGTGGCCAGATGCAATACTGCTCCCTGAGGACACCCAGACCGCAGGGTCAGGGCGTGGTCTCTGAGCAGGAGGGGCCCAGGACCCGGCCAGCCTGGGGCAGGCAGGGTTCTGGACGCGAGCATTTTCATGACCTGACTGAGTCCCCCTAACAACCTGCCAGGACGGCACTGATGGCATTCTCACGCCATTGATGGGGACACCGAGGCTTTCACCACACTCTCCGTTTGTGGCGGAGCCTGGATTTGCTCCAGGCTGGACCCCAAAGCCAGTGTTCTTACCGCTAGAATGGGGGCCTCTAGTTCACATAAACCTTTCTGGAACGACACAGGGGTCATTTACTGGATAAAAGGAAGGATGAAAAAATCTCAAGGTACTGGCCAAGGCAGGTTGCTTGGCACTCTGGGATATGGTCTTCACAGGGCCTGTGTGGTAATGAGACTGGTTCCTCAGCTCTCCCCGACCCGGGGGCCTGGGGGTAGGAGCAGGGAGGGAGGGAGGGAGGAAGGGAGGGGGTGGCTGTCCTGAAGAGCTGGCCTATGCTTCAGATGGACTTTGAGAGAAAGAGCCATTTTGAGTGTGAAAAGTTGTCTTATTATTTCAGAAGCACACAAACCTTTGCTCCCCACATGTTCCTCTTCCCAACCCCCACCTCGCCCCCAGGCTTTCCCACACAAGCGCGCACTGAAGTGTCTGGAGCAACTCCGTTCCAACGCGGTGCAGCCTATGGTGCTGTCTCCAGCAGGCTCCTGTGGAAAGGTTGTGTCAGTAAAGGGGTGTTCTAGAGCCCTCCCCACAACCTCGGGGGCTGAGCCCTATGGTGGCCAACAGGTGACCCTTGGGCAGAGGGTGTGAGGGAGTCTGAGGCTGGTAGGGAAGGGACATCTGATGAGGGAACTGGGGAACAGCGCAAATGTCAGAGTAGAGCGGGGGCATGGCCAAGCGCTGGGCCAGGGCTCTGCCTGCTCTGTGCAAGGGGGGCCTCTGCTTCAGAGCTGTCAGAGCCGCCCAGGGGGGCTGCGGTGGACTTATCTGGGTGGTGGGTGTAACGAGGTCAGCCCCATAGTCAGTGTCCATGTCAGTCAGACCTTTGCTGGGGCCAGTGGGGGGAACAAGGTATTTCCTGCACCTGGGAACCCAGAGCGCAGCCATCAGATCCCTGAGCCCAGCTCAGTCCCTGGTGAGAGCCTCTTTCCCGCTGCGCCCAGACACCTGAACTCGGGTCCCATGGTGTAGCAGATGGAGATGGGCAGGAAGCCATTGAAGGTGGAGCTCATGACCCAGGTGTAGGCGCCCATGGAGGGGAAGATGAGCCAGTCACCCACATCCAGCTCAGGCAGCTGCACCTCCTGCTCGAAGAGCTTGTCAAAGGCATCGCATGTGGGGCCATAGAGGATGCAGGGGAAGAGGGGCGGCTTTGAGCCGAGCTCCTGCAGGGACACATGGATGCGGAACCAGAGAAAGGAGAGCTCCTGCCCCCAGCCCATCCTCCACGCTCATGCCCTAGGCCAGCAGAGCATCCCAAGGCACAAGTGGGGAGGCACCAGGAAGGACACTGTCAGTCAGCCATCCCAACAATTATGGAGCAGTCCCTGTGTGCCAGCCTCTGTTCTTGACCCCTCCCTCATGGAGCTTATTCATGACATTCCTTTGAGTGACACGTTTTAGCCTTGCCAATTTACATGGGCAGACGTGGACGTGGCCTCAGTTCCCCATCTATAAAATCGAAAGATTTTAGTCGATAATCACTCAAAACACTGGGCCTCAAACTCAGCTGCACACTGGAGTCACATCGGAGGAGTTTTAACAAAGGACTGATGTCACGTCCCAGCCCATGAGAACTGGAGAGGTTGACTGTCCGGGGCGTGACCCGGGCTCAGGGTCTTTGAAAACTTCCCCAATGAAACTACCGTGAAGCAATGTGGGAGAACCTCCGTTTCCTGGGTCTTCTGCATCTCCCACAGTCAAGGATTCTGCTAAACACCCACACACAGAGTGGATACAGAGAGATCACACGGCAGCCCAGAAGCAAACAGATGGCATGCACACCCACACAGAACCATGTACCTGTCCGCACACCCACCTGCCAAGGTGTAAATCAGCATGCTCACACACAAAAGAGGTGCACATGCAAATGCAAACAGGCACGCCTATGCACACCCTTGTACAAGCACGTGATGTGACAATCTGCAGAGCAACTTGTGAACGAAGACCCTGCGCCTCTCCACCTCACAGAGGGACCCCCGCCTCACGGGGAAGGGGGCTGCACTCAGTGCTCTCAGGGTCTGAGAGGTGCCACAGCCACACGAGGGCCCCCTTACCTTCACCACTATTGGCATCCTGGGGACAAGCTCCCTGAGGCAGGGTCGGAAGATGCCATAGTGGCCCTCGTTGAGATAGTACAACAGTTTCCGGTGGCCTCCTGGGAGAGGGGAGAGGGCAGGGCTGAGGCGTGCTCAGTGAGGTCTCGATGCTGACCGTCAACACTGAGCCCAGCACCCTTGGGAGCAGCACAGACACCCTCCCCAGCACTTCGTGTCCTGATCTGGGAGCCTTTCCTGATCCTGTGCAAGGCTGGGGCCTGGTCCCTGGGCGCTCAGTGCCTCGCTGCCTCCCACCCGGCGCTGCAGGGGGGGTGCTGCTGCTGCTGCTGCTGCTGCTGCTGCTGCTGCTAATAGAGCTAGTGCGCCACGAACTGCGGCCTGGCGTTGTTTCAGCCTGGCCGCGTGTGTTACATTATTTAATCCTGCGAACCACACTCTGAGTAGGGACAATGAACACCACTGTATTGGTGGGGAAACCGAGTCTTGCCAGAAGTCTCACAGGAGAACTCGGCAGGGCAGAAATTTGTCCCTCATCAACTCCTAGGTCCTCTGTCCTTGCTTTAGACTGGGCTCCCTGAGCACCTTCTGTGTAAGGCAAAACCAGGAGCAAAATGCCTTTCTGTGCATATATTTCCATTGTGGGTGTGCCTTACAGATGTGCTAATTTATCCTTTTTTTTCCTCAAAGGGCTGCCTGGTTACCCATATTGTTTGCTTTCTTCATCCTGATGCCCTGGCATCTGGGGCCTCACTGACCCTGGACATTCTGCTCCTCCCAGTAAAAGACACGCCTGCAGGCGCACCTCCATACGCAAGCCAGCCAGTCTAGAGTCTGTTCCTCCCCTAATTATCCCAGGGCCAGGGACCAGGCAACCACACGGTGGTCCTTACAGCCCAGAACCCACCGCAATTGCTCAAACCAGCCAACCCCAAACCTGCCTACCTGGTTTTCCCTGCCTCGCTCATTCCTTTCCTTAAACCCACAGTGCAGCCTCTCGCCCACCCAGCCCCTTGTCCTGCCTCCTGACCCACCCTGGTGCTCCTCCATGAGGCCCGTGTGGCACGCCATAACCCCTGTTCCCAGGGAAATCCTCTCTAAGGCAGTTGTTTCTGTGTCTGCCTGTCTCGCGTTACCTGAGTAAAGTGAATCCAGTTGCACTGAACACAGTGCCCAACTCTAACAAGCAGCGTAGAGCATGGTTGTCACCTCCTTCCTTCTAAACACTCTGCCTCTGTTGACACTGCCGTGGTTAGCGTGTGGAGGCTTCTCCCAGGCTCCGTCACACTCCTGATGCACACTGAGCTGATGCTCGCCTGGGACCCCGGGTTCTTTGGACACGAGCTACCACCAAGACAATTTCTAAACAACCACTCTTAGTCTGTCCTTAGAACATTGATTTCTTCTAGCCAAGACGGAGGCATAAGTAGATACACTTTGCTTCCTTGCGCAACCAAAAGAAGGACAACAACAAATTAAAAAACAAGAAATAATCAGAACTTCCAGAAAATCGAACTGTATGGAAATCTGACAACCAAGGAGTTAAAGAAGAAACATTCATCCAAATGGCATTGCTCTCTCTCGGACCCCTCCCCCACATATAGAACCACAATGTAGCCACATGGTTTGCCCCACCCTGGCGAATACCTAAGGCTCCACACCTTACTACATAACAGGTGTGCCAAGACCAAAATATAAGGCCCAAATAAAAGAACAGATCAAAGCTCTAAAAATAGAACTAAGTGATGAAGAGATAGCCAACCTATCAGATGCAGAGTTCAAAACACTGGTAATTAGGATGCTCACAGAAATGGTTGAGTATGGTCGCAAAATAGAGGATAAAGTAAAGGCTATGCAGAGCGAAATAAAGAAAAATAGGTAGGGAACCAACAGTGAAGGGAAGGAAACAAGAACTCAAATCAATGATTTGGAACAAAAGGAAGAAATAAACATTCAACCAGAACAGAATAAAGAAACAAGAATTCAAAAAAATGAGGAGAGGCTTAGGAACCTCCAGGACATCTTTAAATGTTCCAGCATCCGAATTATAGGGGTACCAGAAGGATAAGAGGAAGAACAACAAGTGGAAAACTTATTTGAACAAATAATAAAGGAGAACTTCCCCAATCTGGCAAAGGAAACAGACTTCCAGGAAGTCCGGGAAGTTCAGAGAATCCCAAAGAAGTTGGACCCAAGGAGGAACACACCAAGGCACATCATAATTCCATTAGCCAAGATTAAAAAATGAAGGAGAGAATCCTAGAAGCAGCAAGGGATAAGGGGACAGTCACCTGCAAAGGAGTTCCCATCAGACTGTCAGCTGATTTCTCAAAAGAGACCTTCCAGGCAAGAAGGGGATGGAAAGAAGTATTCCAAGTCTTGAAAGGCAAGGACCTACATCCAAGATTGCTCTATCCAGCAAAGCTGTTATTTAAAATGGAAGGACAGATAAAGTGCTTCCCAGATAAGGTCAAGTTCAAGGAGTTCATCATCACCAAGCCCTTAGTATATGAAATGTTAAAGGGACTTACCTAAGAAAAAGAAAATGATCAAAACTATGAACAGTGAAATGACAACAAACTGACCACTATAAACAACTGAACCTAAAAACAAAAGCAAACTAAGCAAACAGCTAGAACAGGAACAGAATCACGGAAATGGAGATCACATGGAGGGTTATCAGTGGGGAGGAGAGAGAATGCTTCTACAGGGAATAAGAAGCATACTTGGTAGGTACAAAGCAGAAGGGGGCATTAAGAATAGTACAGGAAACGGAGAAGACAAAGGACTTGTATGTACAACCGTGGACATGAACTAAGGGGGAGAGTGCTGGTGGGAGGGGCAGTGCAGGGAGGAAGGAAATAAAGGGGAGGGAAAAAAGTGCACAGCTGCAATAGCATAATCAATAAAATACATTTTAAAAAAAGAACTCAGAGCGGACGAAAGCACCGCTGCAGCTGTGAGCAGACCTCTGGTGCTGCAGGACGTGTTGGACAGAGGCCGCCTGAGTCAGGCGACCAGAGACCGGCAGTGGGAGTGTGTACAGATTGTTCAAGTGGTGGCTGTTTTAGAAAGCCAGGAGGAGACTTTGAAGAAAGTTGGAAAGGTTGGAAGGATTCATAGGCTTGAACCACCTTATCCCATTTTGATTTGGTTGAGACCAATCTGAGCTGGTCTAATCAATAAAATATATTTTTTAAAAAAGAACATTGATTTCTTGGGTAGAAATAGAAGAGGGTATTGGAGGGATAAATGGTAGTGAGGGGAAAATGAAATGAAATGAAATGAAATAAAGAACATTGATTTCTTTTCGACCAGTATCTATGACCATTGGGGGCATTTTATCACATTTGGGCATTTAGATGCCCAGATCGTTCTGAATATTCATCTTATCTCCTTGGGTCTTCCCCCACCATCTTCTCCCTGGTGTTGGTCACCCCCGTCCTCAGCTGTCTCAGCTGCTGTCACTGGTCCTGCCTCTTGCGCCCGCATCCCCCGTTGTCCCTCAGCCAGTTGGTCGTGGGAGTTAGTCATGCCGGCCCTGAGACTGGGCACTCAGCTCCACTTGGCACGTCTGCATACAAGGGCACCAGCCTTGCAGTCGGACACACCCTCACTCAGCTGTGCCACGAACCGGCGCTGCTGCCTTGGACAAGCCACTTCCTCTGAGTGTCAAAATCTCCGTCCGTGAAATGGGAACAACCCAGACCACCTCCAGGATTGCTGAGTGGAAAGGTGGCAAAATAGTAATTTCTCACCTAATAGATCCTTAATCATAGGCAGCTCTTGCTATTATGAAAATAAAAATAAGGCCCAAATACCTGTAAATGATGACTTTTGTTAAACGATGACTGAAATCATATGCCCCACATCACAATATTCTCCTGTGAGACACTTTGCGAGGGAACGAAGGTAGTGAACCCATGTGCCTTTAGCGTTAGAAAGGTACGGGACAGGCGCTTGTCCAAAGGATAAGGAAGCAGACCGAAAGGGCTCAGAAATCCTTCCATGTCAGTTATCACAAAGCTTCCCAGAGGAAAGGGCGCTAACCCGGAGGGCGAGCCGCTCCATGTTTTCCATCCCACCAGGAGCCTGAGTCTCTGGTCGGCTCCCTTTGTGAGAGCCACAGCCCCACCCCACTCCTTTCCCCGGAGGGACAGCGTGCAATCAAAATACTCTCCCGCGATGGTCAAAGTGTTCCCTGTTACCTGCAAGTGTCCCCCTTAACCTCCAGGACATGGCGCAGACAGTAACACCTTCATAGATCTGCTGTACGGTTAGTATCTATTCACCATGTTTTCGGTTAGAAAAGTTTGCTCCCGCCCTGGCTGGTGTGGCTCAGGGGATTGAGTGGGGGGTAGGGCTGCGGCTGCGAAGCAAAGGGTCGCCTCCTGTTCGATGGCCGGTCAGGGCACATGCCTGGGTTGCGGGCCAGGTCCCCAGTTGGGGACACATGAGGGGCAACCACACATTGATGTTTCTCTCTCTCTTTCACCCTTCCATCTAAATAAATAGGTAAGTAAGTAAGTAAATAAATAAATAAACAAAATCTTTTAAAAAAGTTTGTTCCTGTTAGAATCGCTTGTGTGGGAAAATCCAGGCGCACGCCTGCACAGTGGTGCCTGTGCCCCGATGAGCTGCGCCTGTGATCCCCCCTTCGCACTCCACTTGTGAACCCGTGGTCCCTCACTGTCTCCCTTCCAGTCTGAGAACAACAAAACAATAATCATAGCAGGTTCCTGTCTGTAGCTAATTCACAGCCTGTTTCCCAGCCAGTGAGGAGCCCAGGGGCGGGATCCAGACCCTCTGCCGCCCTCTACCCTAGGGCCTGGGAACACTGGACAGGGCCCTGCCTGCCCTGGCCTGGCCCGCCCACCCACCGGCCTCCTGCACAGCCTTCTTGGCGATGATGTTGACAGCAGCTGTGCAGACTGGCTCCGCGTAGAAGCGTCCAGGCTCCGCGATGATGTCAACGTGGGTCCCCTTTGGGAAGTCCCGGGCCAGGGCAGCTCGGATCACTCTCGCCATCTGCGGGGACAGACCCAAATGGTGTGAGGCTGGTTCCTGTGCAGGGTCTCTACCCACGTCATCTCTCGGCGTTCCTGTGGGGAGGTACCATCATCCCCATTTTATTGGAGGGAGACAGGTGGAAAGTGCGGCCCAGAGGAACGCTGTCCGGGGGCACGCAGCACGTGTGTGGGCTGCAGCGTCCTGAGAGTCTGAACTTGGAACGGTCCACACCAACACACGGTCAGCAAGAGGGATTGTGCCCTGGGCGTGGGGGCTACAGTGAGTAAATGCCTATCTGACGGCGGCTCTAGCAAAGACAGTAGCCAACACGTCTAAGGAAAGGTACAGAGCCACACAGGCACCAGCGCCGGTACACGCACACAGGCCCTGTACGCAGAGTCAGAGACCCCTCAACAAAACCAACCCCAGCTACTCGAGGGCACACGACTCAGTTACAAGAGCTCCCTGCACACAAACCCCACTCTGTCGGCTAACCCCCTCTCCTCCTCCCCTCTTACCTCCTCAAACACAGGCTCGAAGCCCTCTGCTCCTGGGAACCCCCCTCCAATATCCAGGAGGTTCATTTTGTGTCCGACCCTGTGGCCCATCTCGAAGATGCGCCGGCTGTCGGCGATGGCCTGCGTGAAGAGCTGGGCGCTCAGGCAGCTGGAGCCCACGTGGAAGCTGAACACATGTCGAGTGACAGACGGGGAACGCACAGGGAGTCGCAAGGTCAGGAGGAAGGGACACGCATTCGGAAACACCCACACAGGCACAGTGCGGGACCCGCACGGATAGGGAGGCGGCAACACGAGTGAGGCCGGGGAGCTTGTGGGCACCCGCGAAACCGCAACCTTGGCTATGCGAGGGCGGGGGGGGGGTCCCAGCAACACCCCCACACGACAGTCCTTGAGTTGGGGCTCTTGAGGTTGTGCGGTGGTCACCACTCTTAGTTGCCCCCTCCCAAAGCCTTACGGCAGGGGATCCCTTCTCCTCCTTGGAAGGCATGTAATCTGAACCCGGAGCCTCAGAGTCATCTGTGGGGGGGGGGGGGCTGAGAACCCAGTCAGGGGCAGGTAGCCCGAGGCGAGTGAGGCTTGCTTCTCACTTCTTGGGTGCAAAACTTAAGGGGCACCAAAACACTAAGGCATCAAAATAAGTGACATTTATGCAATATTTTTAACAAGGAAAATCGATGCAAAAATATCCAAGGTGAATGAAATACAGAAACTTTAAGGAAAGACAAGATTGGTAAGAGTAATTGGGCCTTGAAGGAAAAGGAAAAATCAGAAATGCCAATCCCTGCCTCGATTCAAAATTATGACATTCTCTCATCATGGACTTTTTCTGCGTTAAACTTTTCAAAATACTATATTAAAATGTTATTTACCTTGAGTATAAAGTTCTTTTGCATCCCGTTAAATTTTGCACCCAAGGCCAGCATTGCTTCCCTGCCCCACCCTCACAGCAGGTAACGGGCCCCCTCCTTTGCTAAGGACGGATGAAGCAACCGGAGGCCCAGCCAGAGGGGCCGCGGCGACGAGGGCCCAGAGTAAGTCAAAGGCGTGGACAGGCGGTGCAGACCAGGACCCGCCTCGCAGGCAGAGAAAGTCAGTGCTCTTACCTGGCTCCGACCACAGCCAACCCCAGGTCTCGGGCCGACTTGAGCAAATGTTCACACATTTCCAGTCTGGCCCCAAACTTGGCGCTCAGAGGGAAGGTGCTCTTGCTGTCCTCGGTCCAGAGCCGGAGGACCAGCCTGGGAGAGGGGTGTGAGGGTGACAGGCGTTCTCAGACATGATCCCCGAAGCCTGGGTGCTTTGCCGCCCCCCCCCCCCCGAGCCGAACTCCCTCCACTCTCCCACCCACCCCTGTCTAGTTCCTCTGGACGCTCCAGCCACCGACCCCAAGGAGGAAACACACCACTCCTCAGAGACCTCAGCCCAGGCAAGAAGGAGCAGGAAAATGATATAACTATGAATATCCTTTCAGCAGATCTGCTGTTAGGGGATCGGAAATGTTCGACAGCTTTCCCAAGAACACACCAAAGTGACAGACAAGTCAGAAATGTGAGCCTGGTCTCCCTGACCCCAGCTTTTCCCGTGAGGTTGCCTGACCCCAGACCTCCCAACACCAGGCTCCGCCCAGTGCCTGTGCAGACATAGGCCACCATGTTTATTTGACACCAATGGGCACCAGGGAAGGCGCTGGGCCACCTAACCCAAATTCTGGTGCTTTGCCACTTGGGCCTCTCCTGGTCCCTGCGTGTAACAGCCTTCATCTAGTTCGTGAGGCCAGGTCAGTTGCCAGAGCCCCAGGCTTGCTGTCCCTTGCTCCGCCTAGCCCCTCCTGCCTGCGACCCCGCTGGTCTCACCTGGCCCCGGGGTGGTGCTGGGCCACCTTGGCCAGCTCCTCCTCACTGTCGAAGGTCAGGAGCTGCACCCCGTGGCAGGCAGCATACTGGAGGCAGGAGACGGACTTGCAGGGGTTGGCGTAGATGATGCGTGAGGGGGCCACACCCAGGCCCAGAACCTGCTCCAACTCCACCTGGCACAGCGACAGCTGCAGTGAGCAGCTGCCTTCCCGCCGCCCCCCACGCCCCCGCTCTTTGCACACAGGAGCCAAGGCATGAGGGGCGGCCCTTGACTGAGCCCCTGCGATGTACCTGGCACGGTGCTGGGCCCATACTGTGCTGTTGAAGCTTCTAGACAACTCTAAGGAACATAGAGTTGACCCCTTTCAGAGACAAAGAAACTGAGGTGCAGGTGAAACGGCTGGGCCAATGGGGTCTGTAGCTGAAAACACGAGTTCCTTCCACTCGCTAGCTCACACTGACTGCCCTGCCACCCAGAGCCATGGAAGGTTGACCACTGTTAGTTCATTCTTTTATTCTTTCACCAACAGCTGAGCACCATGCACATCCACCATGGTTTAGGGGCTGCGGTCCCCACCCCAGGACCCTTGGCAATTGGCCTTTTTTGTCCCAAATAGTGTCAGGCCTTTGATCGAGGCAAGTGGCAGTGGGCCCAGGCTCACCTGGCTGGCACAGTCGAAGCCGGTGCCCAGGGCAGCCAGGACACGCAGCACCCAGGGGCTGCTATTACACTTCACGGCGTAGAAGGGCGAGACCCGTGGCAGGGCCTGGCAGAAGGCCTGATGGCGGCTGGCCAACACACCCAGGTCGGCCACCATGAAGGGGTCTCTGTGGTCCTGCCAAGGCAGAGAGAGGGGGAGGGAAGACTGGGCATTGTATCATGTCACCTAACCCTCACGAGGTCCCCATGCAGTGACTACTGTTATTATCGCCAGTGTAGAACAAAGGAAATCAGGGTTCTGAAATATGATTCATTTCTTCAAGTACATGGCAAAGATAGGATTTGGGTCCCGGTCTTCTGACAACAGGGAGACAAGAGGGCAACAATCTTCGCAGACCAAAATGCAGGCCAGGACAGCTCCAACCCTCTGCCGGGTAGCCTGGCACAGGCTAAAGTCCTAAGTGGCGACTAGGGACTAGAACAGGCCATAAGAACTGTTCCGTGATTCCCCGAGAACGGAGCCTTGGAGTAAGGCCTAACAAGCTGACTTATAAAACCACAAACAGAAGGTCTTACTTCGTGTTCACATAAGTGACGGCCAAGACTCGCCCTCCCCACTCTCTACTCCTCCATTCCCTTCCCTCCCCTCCCGCCCTCCACTCCCCTCCCCTTCCCTCTACTCCTTACTGAATCGGAGAGCTCCTGGATCTTCTTCCAGACCACGTCCCTGGCAGATTCCCCAGGCCCCAGGGGGATGATCTCTTTAGGCCAGGTGCTTCCAGCAGGCCCTGCACTCTCCTTCGGGTCCACGAGCAGGGCACTCATCTCTGACACTCCACCAGAGCCCTCTGCCAGGCTCAGTACCAGCTTTCTGGAAAGGACTTGCCTTGAGGACCCAGCACATGCACTCCTCCCATTTCCTCGCTGTCCCCGGAGCCAGTGTCCCCAGGCCAGTAAGTCCATTCTGCCACCTAGAGCTCTGTGGAGCCCTTGTCAACCTTTCCATCTATAGGATGGGCCGCCTGGGCCAGCCAGCATCAGTGACCTAACGAGGGACCAAGCAAGATGCTCAGAATGCGCACGCATAATAGATGGTTCGCATCCTTTTCCAGGCTGTTCACACATGTGGGCCCATTGACAGACGAGAAAAGTGGCCCCTGAGGGCAAAGTGCAAGATCTTTAGATTAGAGGGCGGCTGAGGTCTGGGGGATAACCTAGTCCGACATCCCACTTTTCTCACGGGGACAAATGACCCAGAGAGAAGAAAGGACTTGCCCAAGGTCACCAAGTGGTCAGTGGCAGAGCTAGAACTGGTGCCTGGGCTCTGTAAAGCAGCCACTGCACCTAAGTAAGGCTGGCCCCCCATCCCTGACACTGAAGTGAGGGCAGCCTGCAGCTGGGGTCCTTCTGCTTCGGCAGCTGGGTGGTGTCCGTGGTCTCCACTCCGCACCCAGGCTACCTGGTGCCAAGGGTGACCTGCTTCCATAGGCACAGACCAGGGGACCGGGACCTATGGCGTCTGGGCTTCCAGTAAATCCCTGTGTTAGAGTGGAATTCAGCCCAGATCTCAGGGCCAGAGGAAGTACCTCTGAAGGTTGCTCTCCCAAACCTTGGTCAACCCTGACCGCTCAGCCCAAACCTCCCAGGCCCTTGGTGGCCCACACAATAGGCCCAAGGGTGAAGTCAGACTCCGATTATAAGAGAACATCAGCCACAGCCACAACCAGAGTAGAGGGACACTGGAAACCCTGTCACCCACCCGTCTCACCTCAAAGATCTAAAAGCTGTGGTGCTCAGAGACCTTCAGACGGTTCTGCAAAACAAAATAGGAGTGGAGCCGGGAGCGGAACCCAGCGTCAGACTGCTGTCGTGGGCCAGCTCCGCCGCCCAGAGCAGGAAATGGTCTCCCCCACGGCGTGTCTCTGCCTCCGCCACACATTTAAATGCCCAGCTGGGAGTTTCTCTGATTGGGAAAGTGAGCCTTTTGCGTCACCACTTGGTGCTCAGTAACACCCCCATCCTCCTCCCACCTCCCCTCCCCAGAAGGGTTGCTGAGGTCTTATCCGCTATGACCTGCTGGCCCACCCAGGATCAAGCCACCACCTTGGGGCAACCCCACCTCTGGGGTGTCGCTGTTGGCTCCTATAAGCTTACACCCCAACCAGAGCTTCCCGTTCCTGTTTCTGGAAGGAAGATCAGCAGGCATCTGCTGCTGTCCTGACCCTGCCCCTCGGGCAGCCCTGCCCCGTGTCATCCTGCCTGGGGCCTCCAGCCCTGTTCCCTGCCAGCAGGGGCCAATGTCCCACCTGACCACCATCCTCAGGCTCTGGGGGCTTGAAAGTCTAGGAAGTGGCAATAGGAAGGGCCTAGATTGGGGGGAGGGACTCAGGAAACCTGGTACAAATCCCTTAACCTTCGGGGGCCTCATAAATTCCATCTGAGAATGATGGAGGGGTGGAGAATGAGCAAGGGAAGGCCTTCAGGTCTGTGGGGTCCCAAACAAAATGGTAAAGTCCATGACTTTCTCAGAGACCCACACCAACACCTGTCCCATGTCGGTTCACGTGGGCCTGTCCTCTATAGCTCTGTCTCGTCGGTGTATAAGGTTTTGGGTAGATGGCCTCCTGGGCCTGCTGGGCCTCCGTTTCATCATCTGCCAGACAGGGATAGTGTCCATAATACCTCACAGGTGGTTGTGAGGGCAAAATAAAATGAAACAAGATAACACCTGCGAGGAACTTAGCCACGTGCCAGCATGTGAGAGCAATCACACTGAGACAACAGCAGCCGACGTGACCAAGCCCAAAGTAAGTGTCAGGCACGATGCTAAGTGCTTTACGTGGGTAACTCAGCTTGTCTCCATGGCAGTGATCAGGTAGGTTCTGCCAGAGCCAGGCACAGTCTGTGGGAGTCGGGACGAAATGATTCCGAGTTAGGCAACCCGCAAGGAATTGCAACACTAGTCCCAGGATGAGCTCGGTGTCTGGATTAAGTGTGCACAAGAAGCTCCTGCTGAGTCACCAGCCTGACCTGCTGCCGGACCAGGGGAGGAACCGCTGCCAACTGGCCCTGCCCCGAGAAGCTGAGAGGCCCCATGTTTGGCCCCAACTTCTTAAGTCCAGGCAAATCCGTGTAGCTGGAGCTGACCCAGCCCAGATCCGCACAAAGGGGGACCCAACCCGGATCCTACCCCCTCAGGCCCCAAGCCAGGGTAAGTCACCTCCCCCAGGGCTGCCCACAAGGACAGGCGCACAGGGGTAGCTCGGACTCCTGCTGATGTGTGACCACCAGAGCCTTGTCTGAGCCAGAAGGCACCTGGACTCCTCATCCTCTCCTTCTGCCCTGTAGACGGGAAAGCTGACAGGTTCGGAGCAGAGAACGGGGCTCCAGGTCCTCCAGCAAGTGGGCGGTGGGCCTGGCCTTCGCCCACCCCTGCACATGGCAGAGCCTGAGTCTGTTCTGGTTCTGCTGTCCTGGAGCAGGGATTGGCCTTTCCCTATATGGAAGTTTAAATATTTCTATGGGTTTAAATATTTCATTGGAAGCCTCCCCAAATGGGAAAGTCACCTGTACCCCATTAGTCCATGGGGCTGGGCTGCACCCTCCCCTCTTCCTACGCCCCTCTTCCGACCTGTGTCCTCCTCTTACTGTCACTCTCTCTCTGTGCAAGCTGTCAAGGGTCATCCTGTTACCTGCTGCCCCCTCCTAACTGCCTGCACCGAACTGGGAAGCCCCTCCGCCTTCAGGCTGGCCCCCTCCCTGTGGGCCTCCCGCTGTCCTGACATTGCCAGGGGAGGGGAAATCAGAAAACTGCAGGCTGAGTCTCTGGGCCTGCCCAGCCCGGGCCAGGGTGGGGAGGTTCTGAAAGTTTCAGGGACAGAACCCAGGTGCTCAGCCCTTCTACCCCCGGGCAGCTTGAGGAGGAAGACGCTGTGTCCCTTGAATTCAAAAAGGCATTCGGGGGTACAAGTTAGCTTAGGAGGGATATCGGTTAGGGTGGTGGTGAATATAATGTCATTATTGAATGCTTACTCACTACCAAGCACTGCGCTAGGTATCAAAACACTCACAAAACCTTTGGGTGTAGTTGAAGTATCTTACAGGTAATGAAAGCAAGGCGCTGAGAGGCAGGATAATAATAGAATCTACTTAACAGGATCATGGAGAATAAACAAGATAATGCATGTAAAGCCCATATCTGATACCTTCATGTCACTGGTTAAGAACTCATTAAACTAGTTCATGCTAATAATGGCATTATAAGGGACTTAGATTTTTTTTAGTTTTTTTAAATAGATTTTATTAAACTAGTTCATGCTAATAATGGCATTATAAGGGACTTAGATTTTTTTTAGTTTTTTAAATAGATTTTATTGATTATGCTATTACAATTGTCCCATTTATCCCCCATCATTCCCCTCCACCCTGCACACCTGCTCCCACCCACATTCCCCCCTTTAGTTCATGTCCATGTATCGTAAGTTCTTTACCTTCTACATTTCCCACACTATTCTTGCCCTCCCCTGTCTATTTTCTACCCACTGTCTATGCTACTTATTCTCTGTACCTTTTCCCCCTCTCTCCTCCTCCCACTCCCCTGTTGCTACCCCTCCACGTGATCTCTATTTCTGTGATTCTGTTCCTGTTCTAGCTGTTTGCTTTTGTTTTAGGTGTGGTTGTTAATAGCTGTGAGTTTGCTGTCTTTTCACTGTCATATTTTTGATCTTCTTTTTCTTAGATAAGTCCCTTGAACATTTCATATAATAAGGGCTTGGTGATGATGAACTCCTTGAACTTGACCTTATCTGAGAAGCACTTTATCTGTCCTTCCATTCTAAATGAAAGCTCTGCTGGATAGAGCAATTTTGGATGTAGGTCCTTGCTTTTCAAGACCTCAAATATTTTTTTCCAGCCCCTTCTTGCCTGGAAGGTCTCTTTGGAGAAATCAGCTGACAGTCTGATGGGAACTCCTTTGTAGGTGACTGTCCCCTTATCACTTGCTGCTTCTAGAATTCTCTCCTTCATTTTAATATTGGTTAATGTAATTATGATGTGCCTTGGTATGTTCCTCCTTGGGTCCAACTTCTTTGGGACTCTGAGCTTCCTGGACTTCCTGGTAGTCTATTTCCTTTGCCAGATTGGGGAAGTTCTCCTTTATTATTTGTTCAGATAAGTTTTCTACTTGTTGCTCTTCTTCTTCCCCTTCTGGTACCCCTCTGATTCAGATGTTGGGACATTTAAAGATGTCCCGGAGGTTCCTAAGCCTCTCATCATTTTTTTGAATTCTTGTTTCTTCCTTGTTTTCTGTTTGGTTGTTTGTTTCTTCCTTCTGGTCCACTCCATTGATTTGAGTCCCAGTTTTCCTCCCATCTCTGTTGGTTCCCCATGAGTTTTCCTTCATTTCACGTATTGTAGCCTGCATTTTTTCATCTAATTTGTGAGCAAAATCAACCAATTCTGTGAGCATCCTGATCACCAGGGCTTTGAACTGTGCATCTGATAGGTTGGCTATCTCTTCATCACTTAGATGAATTAGCTCTGGAGCTTTGATTTGCTCTCCCGTTTGAGCCATTTTTGGTGTTTTTTGTTTTGTTTTGTTTTTTGTTTGTTTGTTTGTTTGTTTGATCTGGTTTAGCTGTTACGTAGCAAAGGGTGAAGCCTTAGGTATTCCCCAGGATGGGGCAGCCCAGTCGCTGAGTTGTGATGTTGTATGTGGGGGCAGGGTCCGAGAGGGAACAATGGTGCTTGCTCTGCTCTCTCTTGGATTCTAGTCCCTTCCGTTGCTTCCCCTTCACCTGGATTATCTGTGCACGAATGTGGGACCACCTGGTCAGCCAGCCACCTTGCATGGCCTCACTCACCAATGGTGGGTCTGCACCGTTGCCACCCCATACCCGGGGTCCGCTAGCCACCACCTGTGCACCTGGGGTCTGCTAGCCGCTGCTGCCTCCACGCCGGGGGTCCGCACCTCCACTTTTTCCTGCCGCAACTCTGCCCCTCTTACCGATCTGGATGAATGGTTGTTGGACTTCCATACAGTTCAATTTTCTATCAGTTCTGGTTGTTTTCTTGTTTTTAAATATTTGTTGTCCTTAATTTTGGTTGTGAGAGGCGGCACGGTGTGTCTACCTACTCCTCCATCTTGGCTGGAATAGGACTTAGAGTTTTAAACTTTTGTCTTAAACCAGGGATTTTTAAATGTTTTGTCTTAAAAAATAAAATATAGACTTATAGTAAATATTTGTCATATGTTATGGATACCTAGCATCTCTGAACACTCTTCCTCTAATCCCTCCCCCCCACACCTCATGGAAGCAACAAATCAGCCTTCCCAGACTGTTTTGCAGCCAGCTGTGTGAGAAGGTGGCCTGGGCTCTATCTGAGTCATTTGAAGGCATGAGCACCAGCTGACAGTATAAAAGTAACTATAGCAGGCATGTGGGCAAAGGTGCAATAGTAGTTGATAAGATTCTTGCATGTTCTCATGTGGTATGAACTTCTCATTGGAAGGAAGGCTTTTGAGACCAAATGTTTGTGGCCATAGATTGGTACAAGAGGCATGGATTGGGAGCAGAGTGACTTCTAACTGTCCTGTAGAATTTAGGGACATAAAAGGGTAAATTCAGAGTCATATTTTATTGGCACAAGATATGGCCAAAGAATCAGGAAATTTCTACGACTGAACTATGAAGAATCTGTCATCTCTTGCCACTAAAGAGATAAAGAAGCCAATAACTAAAACTAAAATCAAACTTTAAGAATACAAGTTGCCACACCTTACTTTCACACACACAAACACACACGGCATCAAATGGTCAACAAGCACATGAAAATATACTCAGCGTCCTTAGTCATCAGAGAAATGCAAAATAAAACCACAGTGAGACACTACTCACCCTTGCTAGCATGGGGAACAGTAAAGAGGTGGGCAATGCCGAGTGCGTTGGCAGAAGGAAAGCAGCTGGGATTCCCATCCCTTCTGCTGGCAGTGTAATTGGTAAGGCCAATCGGAGAACCTCGTTGGCAACATTTACTAAAGCTGAACATATTCTTAACCTATGCTCAGCAATTCCACTTACGAGTCTCTAAAGTCTGTCTGGAAGAAGTCCAGCCATTTTTATCAATAATGAGAATGGTTTACACGACATCAATGTAACCTGGCAGCCAAGGAGAGTGGACTGGAATGTGTGTGTGTGAACAATGACAACTTCACTGTACCAGTCAGCGGGGGCGGTAGATGCCATGGAGCAAGCATTTGTGCTGTGTGACATCACATTCAAAATGACTGAACAAGTAGAGCAACGACTCTGCATCCAATTTTGTGTTAAGCTTAAACATTCCTCTGTGGAAACTATTTGGATGATTCAGAAGGCTTTTGGAGTGAGGGGCAAATAAAAGTATGGCACAAATGCTTCAACTGTGGTCAAGAATCTGTTGAAAGTGACCCATGTTCTGGAAGGCCTGCAACAAGCAAAACAGCTGAGAAAGCTGAACATGTCCAGGCTGCAATCAACAAAGATCAGCGACTGGCAGTGCAAGAACTAGGAGCTGATCTGGGGATTCCAAAAACTACCGAGTCTGAGATTTTGATGCAGGATCTTGGCATGAAACGTGTCGTGGCAAAATTCATACCGTGTCTTCTGCTACCAGAGCAGAAGGAACACCGTCCTGCAGTTGGGGGAACTGTGTGAGGTCCCAAGGTGCCGACTTTGAAGGAGACCGAGGCGTCATTGTCCTATGCATCTTCTTCAGAGTCCCTATTTTCCATATTACTTGGCTAGATACGTTCTGGACAGACCTCGTATACCCAAGAGAAGTAAGAAAGACCCAACGGAAATATGTCCACCAAAGACAGGTACAAATGTTCACAGCAACTTTATTTACCATATCCCCAAAGTGGCCACAGTCCAAAAGTCCATCAACCATGGAATGAATAATTCAGCCTTGACCAGTGTGGCTCAGTGGAATGAAGGTGAGCCTGCAAACCAAAAGACTGCTGATTCGAGTCCCAGTCAGGGCACATGCCTGGCTTGTGGGCCAGGTCCCCAGTAGGGGGGTGCATAAGAGGCAACCACACATTGATGTTTCTCTCCCTCTCTTTCTCCCTCCCTTCCCCTATCTCTAAAAATAAATAAATAAAATCTTTAATAATAATAATAATAATATCAGAGCTAGGAAGAGCTCAAAGATAATGAAAATCAGGGGTCCTTAAAGCTGTTTGAGGTCAGAGCTTTGACAACCCAACAAAATGTGTGAGCCCTTACTCCAGAAGAACACATCTCTAAATGATAGATCAAGGTTAAGAACCACTCACTGAGTCTAGGTTCTCCCATTTATCGATGAAACGTGAATGAGATATAGACAAAGGGCACAGGGAAGACCTGCCACTTGGTTAATCCGCTCATCAAACACTAGAGGGGCACCTACCACTCCCTGTACAGGACATTGAACAGTTAACAGCTCCTCCCCGGTATTGCAGGAGCCCCTGGCCTCTAGAATGGCTGGTTGAAGAGCCAAAGGCCTGAGAACACAAAGGGGTAAGTGGAACACTGACCCTTTCAACAAAGCGCTGAGAAGAAAGGGTAGACCGCTGGGGCAGTGAGAGGAGTCTGGGAAAGGAGGGGGCATCTGAGCCAGACCTTGAGGCACAGGGCAGGAAGATCAACACGGAGAGGCTGAGGTCGCGTGCTAAGGAAGGGCTCTGGCAGAGTGGAGAGACTGTGAATCTTCAGTGACGTTCTTGAGCCAGCCCTGGGCAGGTCTGCAATCATTAAATGCCTTCATTGTTCAGGTCACTGCTGATGCGGGTTGTGTTTCCTGCAGCTGATGTCTTCTTATCGAACGTACTCAACTAACATAACAAGAAGTCATCTAATGATAATATGTAAGGTAATCAGTCAAAACAGAATGGCACAAAAGTGTGCTTCATAAATATGGAGGAGACTAAAGAAGCAGCTTGCTTCTGGGTAGAGAGAGTGGGCACGGTTGTCAACCTTGACCGTGCTTGAGAATCACCCCAGGTGCTATTAACCATCCTAATCCCTGGCCCCTCTCCAACCCAGTTGTATCAGCACCTATTGGTGTGTGTGTGTGGGGGGGGGTTCTTAAAATCTCCCACAGTGTGCAGGCAAGTTTAAGAGCCGTCACCCCAGGGAATGAGGACTGTGGAGCAGTTACCCACTGATTTCATTATGTCTTTCAGTACAATTTCTTTTTAGTTGTATATCTGTATTATTTTCATTTAATTTTTTTGAAAAAGCAAAGAAAAGTAAATTAAAAAGTTAAAATGAGTGTACTGCAAAGAGAAAAATTCCCCTTCCCCACAGCAGCCCTTCGGAAATCTGCAGACGGGCTCACATCACCCTAGCCAGCTAGCTGTCCCCTAGGTCGAACACCTCCAGGTCCCACTGCCCCACCTCCTCCTTCTCACCTGGGAGGATATGAAACATCCCCAAGGTCATGAAGAAAGGAGGTGTCACAATCCAGAGTCATACTCCTTTGACTCACAGCAGAACAGGAACACCCTCAGGGTGAGGCCTGTACCCCTGAAAACACTGAGACTCTATAGTTACATGACCCACCTTTCAGGGAGGCTGGAGATAAAGTCAGCCCAGAGGGGACACCCCACACTCACCCCTGCCTAGACATCCCGCTGGAACAGAGTCTGCTCACCCAACCCCACCCCGAGCAGGACTTGTGTCGTGGCCTTTCTGGGGCATGGCGCTGCTGACTTCAATGTCAGCAAACACGAGACATTCCAACTTTGTACCAGGGCCTGGGGGGCAGGGTCAGGTGGAGAGAAACGAATGGAATTGACTGAAGTAGACCCAAGCCAAAGATGTACACATTTGCCCGGCCAGGTGGTTCAGCTGGATAGAGCGCCGTCCCAATACGCGCCAAGGTTGCAGGTTTGATCCCCAGTCAGGGCGCTTGCAGGAATCAGCCAGAGTGCATAAATGAGTGGCACAACAAATCGATGTTTCTCTCTCTCTCTCTCTTACATCAATAAATTTTAAAAAAAATTTAAAAAGATGTACCCACTCACTGAGCAGTGAGGGGCAGGGGATTATTGTCTCTATTTCAGGGATGAGCATGCTGGAGTTCAAAAATTTAGATGGCTTGCCCGGGGTGCCACAGCTGCGGTGGAGTATGCTGGCGAAGTTCATGGACTCTGCAGCCAGATTGCCAAGGTTTGCGCCAGCTCTGCTGCCAATCTAAACAAGTACTTGACCTTTCTGTGCCTCTGTCAAATGAGGATACTCACAGATGTTACTCCTTAAGGTTGTGGTGAGGACGGAATGAGCCAGCACACATAAAGGACCAAGGACAGGGCCTGGCCTCACTGCCATCTCCCTGCACCTCCCTCCCAGCTCAGGAGGGTTGACGGATGCCTCTGACACTGGTGTTCAGACACAGCATGAGCGGTCCTGACACCGGGAAGCAGAAGCAGCCCTCGTTTGCAATCCGGAAAGAACAGAGAAGATGTCTGTCCCCACCTGATCTGCCTGTACACAGCAAGATAAAGTCAGCTCACAGAGCAGAGAGAAAATCAACCCCAGATCGCTCTTCTGAAACAGTGTGGACTGAAACGGTTTTTCCAAGACGCCTCTGGTGCAAAGTCCAAACAGGGCCGCCTCCAGGTTAGGGCCACTTGGCCAGATGGGGCTCACGTCACGAAAGGAGGTCAGGAAGGAGGAAGTCTGGCTGCTGGCAATGCTTTTATGACCTAGCCACGGGCCAAGAGCATGAAAAGTTACAGTCACTCTCATCCCTGACAACGATGGCCCACTCACGTGACAACGAAATGACACAGCTGTGAATGGTAACGCCAGCGTTTAACCCAGGCTTGCCTGACACCAGAACTTACCCTGTTAGGAGGCAGGGAGCAGGTGTGGCCTGGACTTCAGTGTGGGGCCCTGGGCTGGAGACCCTCCACCCCTCTCAGTTGTGTGCTCTTGGCCCCCTACTCCTGCCTGCTCAGCTCCAGAAAGGAGAGAAGAGTAACAGCCTTGAAGTCAGTCTTTGCATTTAAAACTATAGCATCTCTTTTCCCCCCACAGTGAAGTAGCTCTCCGGTATTTTGGTTCATGCGAATAGTGCATGCCCATTGCGATCCATTCAAACAACATGGAAAATTAAAGGAAAGCAAGTAAAAATCACCTGAAAGTCCTTCCCCCATGAAAACACTTTATGTTTTGGGATCAGCCATACATGTATCTGTTTATGAATCTAACAAACCCAGATACTTAATATTTTATCACTAGAACTGTATGCATTCTGCATTATGATTATATGTGTATAAAAATTTTTGCCTTTTGTTTAATAAAAACAGGATCATATTTAAAATATACATTTCTCTGTGTCTTGCTAGTCTCACAATACAGCATGGAAATTCCTCCCAATCAACAGATCTAGCTCTGACTTAATCATTTTTAACGCCTGCTTAATATTCCATGGTAAGGAGAGGCCCTAGTTCAGCTCCCCTCATCCCTCTAGATGAGCATGTGTTTTGTTCCTAGCTTGGCTATCATGAACGGTGCTGCCAACAATGATTTTTTGTACTTGATTCCTTAATGTCCCCTTTTTAAATATATTTTATTGATTATGCTATTACAGTTGTCCCATTTTTTCTCCCCTCTATTCCCCTCCAACCTGCACCGCTCCTCCCACCAGCATTCCCCACTTAGTTCATGTCCACAGGTTGTGCATATAAGTTCTTTGGCTTCTCTATTTCCTATTCTTAATCTCCCCCTGTCTGTTTTATAGCTACCATTTATGCTTCTTATTCCCTGTACCTTTTCCCTCATTCTTCCCCATCCGCCTCCCCGCTGCTAACCCTCCATATGATCTCCATTTCTGTGATTCTGTTCCTGTTCTAGCTGTTTCCTTAGTTTGTTTTTGTTTTTAGATTCAGTTGTTGATAGTTGTGAGTTTGTTGTCATTTTACTGTTCATAGTTTTGATCATCTTCTTTTTCTTAGATAAGTCTCTTTATCATTTCATATACTAAGGGCTTGGTGATGATGAACTCCTTTAACTTGACCTTATCTGGGAAGACCTTTATTTGCCCTTCCATTCTAAATAACAGCTTCGCTGGATAGAGCAATCTTGAATGTAGGTCCTTGCCTTTCATGACTTGGAATACTTCTTTCCAGTCCCTTCTTGCCTGTAAGGTCTCTTTTCAGAAATCCACTGACAGTCTTATGGGAACTTCTTTGTAGATAACTCTCTCCTTTTCTCTTGCTGCTTTTAAGATTCTCTCCTCTTTAATCTTGGGTAATGTAATTATGATGTGCCTTGGTGTGTGCTTCCTTGGGTCCAACCTCATTGGGACTCTCTGAGCTTCCCAGACTTCCTGGAAGTTGATTTCCTTTGCCAAATTAGGGAAGTTCTCCTTCATTATTTTTTCAAATAAGTTTTGAATTTCTCACTCTTCCTCTTCTCTTTCTGGCACCCCTATGATTCAGATGTTGGAACGTTTAAAGTTGTCCTGGAGGTTCCCAAGCCTCTCCTCATTTTTTTGAATTCTTGTTTCTTCATTCTGTTCTGGTTGAATGTTTATTTCTTCCTTCTGCTCCAAATCGTTGATTTGAGCCTTGGTTTCCTTCCCTTCACCGTTAGTTCCCTGTATATTTTTTTTAAATTTCGCTTTGCATAGCTTTCACTTCTTTGTCTATTTTGCAACCATACTCAACTATTTCTGTGAGCATCCTGATTACCAGTGTTTTGGACTCTGCATCTGATATGTTGGCTCTCTCTTCATCACTTAGTTCTGTTTTCAGAGCTTTGATCTGTTCTTTCATTTGGGCCATTTTTTTTTCTCCTCACAGTTGTTATGTTATAAGGGGCAGAGACTTAGTATTCATCAGGGTGGGGCAAACCATGTGGCTACATTGTGGCTCTATATGTGGGGGAGGGGTCCAAGAGGGAAAGTGCTGCTTGCTCGGCTCTCAGCTGGCTTTCAGTCACTTCCCCCACTACCCACAAGCAAATTGGGCCCTCTGGTGCTGATTCCTGGTGTGTGGGTTTGTGTGCATTCTAGGACCCTGTGGGTTTCTCCAACAAACTCTCTTGGGAGGCTGGGAGTTTCTCCTGCTGCCGTAGCTGCCACAGGTTTTTACAGTCAGAGGTTTTGAGGCTTTATTTCCTCATGCTGGAATCCTGGGCTGTGCAGTCTGTCTCACTCCCCAGTTGTTCTTCCTGGTTATCCGCATGCAAGTGTGGGACCACCTGGTCCATCAGCCGCCGCCTTGCCCGCCCAGACCTCCGTCACTGCCTTGCTGTGGGTCCTCTCCACCCCGTCTGTCCATCTCTACCGCTCTTACCAGTATGAATGAGTGCTTCTTCTTTAACCCCTTGATTGTTGGACTTCCCATACAGTTTAACTTTCTGGAAGTTCTGGTTAATTTTTGTTTTTAGATTTGTTGTTTTCCTTCTTTTGGTTGTGCGAGAAGGCAAAGTGTATTTACCCATGCCTCTGTCTTGGCTGAAAGTCCCATTCTGAGTTCCTCAGGTTGTAAGAAGACCACCTTCATGCTAACAGACCCAAAGGGGATTTCTTGGCAGAAAGTGAGGTGTCTCAGGGAACCCAGGAAGAGCAACCAAGAACTGGAACGCTGTCAGGAGCTGAGATGGCCACCTCTCTCATTTGTATCTTCGTTCTGGCTTCACTTCGAAGTGGAAACCAAGGCCCAGGTGGGAGCATGGCTTGTTTAGGGCCAGCAGGCCAGCAGGAGCAGTGCCACATCAGGGACAGGGGACCCTCAGTGTCGGGTCTCTGGGGGTTGGAAGCTGCTGGGCTCTGGCTGTGACGTGTGCCCTGACCGGCCTGGAAGCCCTCGGGCCGGCAGTGGCTCAACTCAGGCCCATGGTGACATCAGGTTCCTCCCAAGGCCCTTGGAGCCCTGAGAGGTTTTGTGGAATCTACAGCTCTACAGCTTGGGGGACTTCTTTAAGATTTAAGGAGGGAAATACAAAATTGCTGTGAGGGCCATCCCCAGGCCCAGAAAGCGGTTAACAGACTGAAAGACCTGGCCGTTCAGGTTTCATTGTCTCTGATCTACAAGCAGCCAGAAGCAGAGCTCCCCCGGCATTCTCTGCACGCGGCTGCCCCCTTGAGGCCATCTGTGGTTTTAGGGCGGGATCCTCAGGCTGCAGGATGAGAACCTGGAGCTGAGGTCTGAGGGAGGCTAGGGGAATGTGAGACGGTCGTGGCAGAAAGCCTTGAGTGTAGACGGCCACCGACTGTGTAACCAGAGCTGGAGAGAGGAGTTGGAGTCGCTGGGGGAGAGGCCATTCCTGAAGAGCAGGAGCAGACACGAGACAGCCCCGGTCTGAGAAGTCAGCTCCAGCGCCACAGGCTTCCTTCCTGGTCTACAATATTCAAAACCTCTCCACACCTCAGGGCCCATGCAGTGGCTCTCCTCTGTGTCTTGAGTGCTTTCTCCAGCCCTTCCCATGGATGGCTTCTCATCTTTCAGGTCCCGAGACACCAAGGGCCCGATTTAACCCTCCCCAGAGGGACCAAGTCCACAAATAGCTCTCGATGTGCGGGGCTGTCATCCTTGACGGGCTGCAGATGACGCTGGTGATCAGCACATCTGCAGGGTGGCTTCCCTTTTTCCATCCAGATGTTCAGGGCCCTGACAGTCCACCTGCCACCCGACTTCTGGGCCACAGGAAAGCCCCCAGCCCCTGCCCTTTCTGGGAAGGAGCAGAGGCTGTCCTAGAGGGGGCAGGGGGACGGGCCCCCACTGGAAGTAACTGAGGAGCCCGACCCGACAGGGCTGCCCGAGCCAGCTGCACGGCTTCCAGGCTTCCCCCCTCCTCTCCTGCCTGCTCCTCCAGGACACCCCGCGGCTCCCCATCACTCCCATCAGGGAGCGCTTCTCAGCTGAGAGCGATTTTGCCCCCAGCGGACATCAGGCAACGTCTGGAAACATTCTCGGTTATCACAACTGGAGGGAGCCACCCGCATCTCGTGGAGAGTGGGCACGGATGCTGCTAAACACCTTACAACGCACGGTTCGGTCCCCACAACCAAGAAGTCTCAACAGTGGAGGTCCGGGCTCTTTCACTTGTCACTCCAAGGCCCTCCCACCTCCTGCTCCCCACCCGAAGCCTCCAGGTTGGTCTGTGTAGTGTCCCCTGCACAAGCCACTGTCCTTCAGCCTCCGCAGCTCTGCACACTCATTCCACCCCCTTCCATACTCTCCACAATCCAACTCTATGCCTCTGCCAATGGCACCACCTCCAAGAAGTCTTCCCTGATCACTTGCCCACAGATTCTCCAGCTCTGTGGGCAGGCACCGATGTTACTCGATGTCATGTATGTCATGTCACCAATGTCACGTACAGGTGAGGACCTTAGATGGTGTGATCGAGAGGAAACCTTGAAAGTCGCAGAGTCTGGAGTTTGCAGGGCAGCCTCCTGGCCTGGGCAGCCTGCAAGTGGGTTCGGCTCGGCCTGCATGGGTTTTTTTTTTTTAACCTTGAATCAGTCACCAACATGGAAACATCAAAGCCCGTGTTCCCTGCTTCTCTAAACATCCGAAGAGCCGCTGCCAGGGCCCACGTTCCTTCAAGGCAACAGTCAGCGGAAACAGAGAGCGGCCGCCGGAGGGGACCCGGCACGGACTCCCCAGGCCACCGCGGGTCTGGCTGTCCACTGCCCACACTCACAGGACCTGTCTGGCCCCTGGAGACCCTGGAGGTTGAGACGTCCAAGTCAGTCCACACTCACTACACGCCCTTCATTTTATAAAGGGAAACTGAGGCCCAAGAGAGAAGCTTGTCCAAGGTCACACAGCCAGTTAGTGGCGGCACATGCATGAGGATCCAGGGGCCTGCTTCCCACAGGGCCACTTCTGCCACACTGACCTGCCACACTGACCTTCCAAGAACATTGCATAATCTCAGAGCTTGAAGGGGCCCTAAGGATGCGGTGTGGGGACAGCCAACGAGCCATTCGCTTCTCTCAGAATCACTCCTGCATTGGCATAAGCTAGGCAGGGCACCTCTGAGCTCCTCCCAAAACCGGCGTTCCGGGGTCTGACAGCTGGACGCCGCGTGCGCTGGCAGCAAGCGCCATGTCTGATGCGCTGCTGATAAGAAGGCACTCAGCTGTGTGTCAGACACTGTCTGTAGATATCAACGCCCTTGATCCTCTCAACCAGCCTATCAACCAGAGGTGGCCGTGATGCCCGTTTATTAGAGGAGGAAACTGAGGTTCAAAGAGGTTAAGAGAGTAGCCCAAGGCTGCTGAGCTAGTAACGGCGAGGCCAGGATTCGCACACGGGGTCTGGATCGAGGCTGTGTGCACCGAATAGCAACACCCCTCTGGAGGCTGAGCTCTTGCCGCAGCCCCGCCTGCCCAGCCTGCGCCAGGAAGCAGACGTAGCCAGGTTTAGGCACTCACAGTGGCCCACCACGGCCTGCAGACTTAGGTTCTCTTCGAGGAAGCCCTTCCAGGCTCATGAGAGAAGTGTTAACCACAGCCCATGAGCCACCCTGGGAGGAAGGCGCCTGGGCCTGGGGGAGCTGGGTATGGCCTGGAGTTGTGGGGTGGGGCCCGGGGGCCTGGAAGGACGGAACGGAGACCCCGACCTTCAGCCACTGCGATGGGGCGACCTCTGGCCCCGGGGCAGGAGGGGGCTGTGACTCACCCAGGGTCAAGGCTGCACACCGGGGGGGTGCACGCCAGCCTCCCAAGTGGAGCCACTGGGCCTGCTCCCCTCGGGCTGCCCCACAAGAGACTGGGCCAGGCAAGCCCCCCTGTTCATCAGCACAAAGCCTCAAGTTTTCCCGGTGGGGAGAAGGCAGTTGTTCGCCCAAACTGCCAACTGAGAGGATTCCCTCCTCCCTCCCATTGGAAGCACGAAGGGAGACCCCCACTTGCGAGCCCGGCCCCACGGTGGGGAAGAGCTGGAGCTGTGCCTGCGGCCTGGCCCCTGTCCTGGCAGCATCCGGGCCCCGTTTCTCCCAAGATTCCCGGCTCCCAAAGCACTTCCCCCCCGGGGTTCCGTTTGTACTGGTTGACCTTGTAGCTGCTATTTTGTCCCATTTTACAGAGGCAGAAACTAAGCTTCTGAGAGATTCCGAGCTACATTCTCTTGCAACAAGAACCCCTACTTCCACCTTTGCTCCACTACGGAGGCTGCTATTGGGTCCCCTCCCCCCAGTTGACACAGCAGGAGGCTGAGACCCAACAAGCAGGATCCCACAGAAAGGTGGTGAGCAGTGGCCATCTAGTTAGTTGGAGGGGGCTCAGTAGATCAGGGGCCCTCTCATGCACACTCACGCACTCACACGCACACACACACAGTCTCCCTGGGCCTGCCCCGCACTCACCACATGGTAGATAGCCAGGGCGGTGGTGGCGATGCGGACGTTGAAGCAGCAGCAAGTCTGACGGACGGCTGTACTGGGGGCCATGATGCTGCTCCCCCCCCCGCCCCCCTGCCGAGGCACTGAGGGGGAAGAAGCCTGGCTCCTGGAGCAGGACAGAAAAGGGGAAGCCGCCCCTCAGACAAGCAGGGGCAAGGTCATCAAAAATGGGGCGGGGCCGCTGGGATGGGCCACAGCCTGCCTGGGAGCACCACGGCTGGCCCTCTACCACTCTGCCAGAAGGGGCTTCCTGGGGGGGGCAGACCCCTGCACCGTCCGCGCCTGCCTCCCGTGTGCCAGGGCTGGGGGTTAAACAGTTTCTGGATGCTCACCACCCTCCTTGGAAGCAGGGATTGTTACCAAACCCATCTCCACATAGAGAAACAGAGGTCCAGAAAGATCAAGGCATTCACCCAAAATCACACAGTACTTAGTGCTGGTGGCAGGATTCAAACCTGGGAGTTGTTCTGGAAGAAAATCCATTGAGGAAAAGTGAGAGTTCAGGGATATGACAGTTTCTCATTGGCTGAGCTGCTAGGGTAGTCAAATTCTTGTTGGAGATACAATGTACATCTTTTCCTGTTTGGGATCTATAACTGATGATTCTTTGCTATTGACCATTCTATTGGGATAATTGACAAAATTTTTCCTGCAAGTTGCATGCAGTGGTACTGTGTGAGAGCTCCCCCTGCTGGCCTTCTGACTCTATCTATCTATCTATCTATCTATCTATTTATTTATTTATTTATTTTAATATATTTTATTGATTATGCTATTACAGTTGTCCCATTTCTCCCCCATCATTCCCCTCCACCCTGCACACCCGCTCCCACCCACATTCCCCCCTTTAGTTCATGTCCATGTGTCATAACTTCTTTAGCTTCTACATTTCCCACACTATTCTTGCCCTCCCCCTGTCTATTTTCTACCCACCATCTATGCTATTTGTTCTCTGTACCTTTTCCCCCTCTCTCCTCCTTCCACTCCCCTGTTGCTAACCCTTCATGTGACCTCTATTTCTGTGGTTCTGTTTCTGTTCTAGCTGTTTGCTTTTGTTTTAGGTGTGGTTCTTAATAGCTGTGAGTTTGCTGTCTTTTCACTGTCATATTTTTTTATCTTCTTTTTCTTAGATAAGTCCCTTGAACATTTCATATAATAAGGGCTTGGTGATGATGAACTCCTTGAACTTGACCTTATCTGAGAAGCACTTTATCTGCCCTTCCATTTTAAATGAAAGCTTTGCTGGTTAGAGCAATCTTGGATGTAGGTCCTTGCTTTTTATGACTTGGAATACTTCTTTCTAGCCCCTTCTTGCCTGGAAAGTCTCTTTTGAGAAATCAGCTGACAATCTGATGGGAACTCTTTGTAGGTGACTGTCCCCTTATCCCTTGCTGCTTCTAGAATTCTCTCCTTCATTTTAATCTTGGCTAATGTAATTATGATGTGCCTTGGCATGTTCCTCCTTGGGTCCAACTTCTTTGGGACTCTCTGAGCTTCCTGGACTTCCTGGTAGTCTATTTCCTTTGCCAGATTGGGGAAGTTCTCCTTTATTATTTGTTCAAATAAGTTTTCCACTTGTTGCTCTTCCTCTTCCCCTTCTGGTACTCCTATAATTCGGATGTTGGGACATTTAAAGATGTCCCGGAGGTTCTTAAGCCTATCATCATTTTTTTTTGAATTCTTGTTTCCTTCTGGTCCACTCCATTGATCTGAGTCCCAGTTTTCCTCCCATCTCTGTTGGTTCCCCATGAGTTTTCCTTCATTTCACATATTGTAGCCTGCATTTTTTCATCTAATTTGTGAGCAAAATCAACCAATTCTGTGAGCATCCTGATGACCAGGGCTTTGAACTGTGCATCTGATAGGTTGGCTATCTCTTCGTTGCTTAGAGGAATTGGCTCTGGAGATTTCATTTGTTCTCCAGTTTGAGCCATTTTTGGTGTTTGTTTGTTTTGGTCTGGTTGCAGCTGTTACGTAGTGAGGGGTGGAGCCTTAGGTATTCCCCAGGATGGGGCAGCCCAGTCGCTGAGTTGTGACGTGTGTGTGGGGGCGGGGTCCGAGAGGGAACAATGGCGCCTGCTCCACTCTCTCCTGGATTCCAGTCCCCTCTGCTGCTTCCCCTTCGCCTGGATTATATGCGCACGAATGTGGGACCACCTGGTCAGCCAGCCACCTTGCTTGGCCTCACTGTGTCTGCACAGTTGCCCCCCTGTGCCCGGGGTCCACCAGCCGCCGCCTGTGGGCCTGGGGTCTGCCAGCCGCCGCCTGCATGTTTGGGAACCGCCAGCCGCTGCTGCCTGCGTTCCCGGGTCCTCACCTCCACTTTTTCCTGCCGCAACTCCGCCCCTCTTACCGGTCTGGATGAATGGTTATTGGACTTCCGTACAGTTCGATTTTCTATAAGTTCTGGCTGTTTTCTTGTTTCTAAATATTTGTTGTCCTTAATTTTGGTTGTGAGAGGAGGCACAGTGTGTCCACCTACGCCTCCATCTTGGCCGGAAGTCCCCAACTCCATTTTAGTGAGGTTTCCCTTTATTAATTTTCACACCCTACGAAATACAACCCAGCCTATGTCTTCCCCTTCCCCCCGTTACGCTGTCCTGTCTGCTCTTCCTCAAACACTCCAAGCCCCTCCTGGTGTCAGGGCCTCTGCACTTGCTTGGACTTCTTTTTCCCAAGCTGTCCTATGGCTAACTCCTCCCTCAGGTCTCAGCTCAAATGTCACCCCATCAAAGAGGCTTCCCCTAACTAGCCTTGTGCCCTTAGAAACCTTTCCAACTCTCCATTCCTTTATGTCCTATTGCCATAATGCTTTTTATGACCTGAAATTACCTTATTCGTTAATCTGTTGGCCTGTTCAATGTGTTTCTCCTCAATATTTACTGAGCCCCTGCTCCATCCCATCACAGGACTGGCTGTTACCTCCAGCACTGAGAGCTCACACGTGCCCACCAAATATTTGTTGGGAGGATGTGAGTGTAATCCAGACTTTGAGAGAGCGAATGTTGATCAAATATCAAGTGTCAGGTGTCACAGGAAAAACACACTCATAACAGAAGACTCGGTCCAGCTCAGAGGTCAGGAATCTGAGCTAAAACCCCAAGGGTTTAGGTGCGGAGAACAGAACACGCTACTCTACCAGTTTAAACAGGAGGAAATATGTTGCCGAGCGTTACGGGTTATAAACAATCCGGAGACCTGAAAGAATCAAATTGAAGGTGGAGCTTTCGGGAGCATCTCCCAAACCCACGCCACGGAAGAGGGCTGCCGAGGGAGCTGCTTGCTGACGCCACCAGGAGCAGGGAGAGCCCCACCTGCCACAACCGAGGGGCACCACCAGCAGACGCACCGCCAGCCCTACCTCTTCCCCTCCTGAACCTGGTGCCCATACCCTGGAATTGGCCACAGAAGAACACAAGCATCTGCACACAGTGCTTGTCTGCAGAATCTCACATCTTCCAAAGGTCATGGAAGTTTCTCCAGTTGGCTGAACCACACCCAGAACTGAAAGGGAGTCTGGGAAATATGGTTTCTGCTTTCTAGCCCCTGCAGGCAGATGCCAAGAGGAGGGTGAGTGGGTATTGAGTGGCAACCTATCGTATGCATCCTCGTGTGCCTGCGTGTGTGTGCTTGCGCATGTGTGTCTATGCATGTGCTATGTACACATTTGCATGTCTGCATTTGTGCTCACCTGTGTGTGCTGATGTGCATATGTGTACATGTGTGATGGGGGGCCGCTGCGGGAGTAGTGGGCCATCAAGACCAGAGGGAAGGCCTTATCTCAAAGACCATCATGGACTCTTCCTCGTTGACGACCTGGACCAGAGCTCTGAAGACCATTCAGCCAAGGTGGGCAAACAGGCTTCAACTGTCGAACAGTTTAATCCTACTGCCTTAGTTTCCTAATACAAAAAGGAAGGCCAGCGGAGTCACGTCCCTGGCCCGAGGTCTCACTGCAAGTGATGGCATTGGCCTAAATCCCAGCCAGGTCCCCCGCGGGGCGGTTCGTGTTTTCCACTTGATATGTGACCAGGCTTCCAGCTCAGTCATCGGCACATCAGGACCAGGCTTGGGGCCCTAGCCGGGCCCTGCGTGCCCCCCACCCCCACATCACTGTGTGCCTGCGGAGATGGGTAAGCTGCCTCCTCCAAGCCCCATGCCACCCTGGGAGGGGCAACATTTTTCCCATCTGACGAATGCAGAGATGGGCCCAGAGGCGGGGAGGACTTGCCAGAGCCCCACGGGAGCACCCCTAACCCCCACCTCGGCCTCCGCAGGTCGGCAGGATCCAGGCCAACTTGGCCCCTCCCAAGCTGGCTCTCCCCCATTCCCCAAGGCACCTGGCCCAGAGCAGATGCTAATGTCTATGACAGGAAGAAGGGGAGAATGGTGACAAGCTCCTCAGCAGGACCCTGAAGGTGAGTCAGAGGTGGGCAGGACCTCAGGGCAGATACTGGTAAGACGGCCGGTAAGACGGCCCCCTCTCCACCCTGACTCTGGCCTCAGCACCCCTCATGTGGCCACTGCTCCAGGCCCCCCTTTCCTGACCCCTTGAGTATCTTTATTCAGAGCCCCCCCAGCTCTGTAGGCTCTATAGCCCCCGGCCCCAGGCTCCCCATGACCCAGAGGACACGGCCCAGGCCTCTCTGTCTGGCCTTCAAGGCCCCCGGTGGTCTGGCCCCTCAGCTCTGACATTCCGTCCCCAGCCACCACACCGGCCCCATGTCGGTGGGGACCGCACTGAGGGTGAGGGGCAGAAGACATGGAGGCACACGCTGTGGCTTCTTTATTGGGCAAAGTCTCAGAGACTCTGTAAGGCACAGACTCAAGGAAGGTGAGGGGTGCCCTGGGGACGTGGTCGGGAACGCTGGTGCCACGCTGCAGGTCCCCCGCTGCGGTGAGTGCTCCCAGAGCGGCCCAGAGCATTTCCTTCAGGTTCCTCTCCTGGGGCTCCTGGGAACAAGGGGCCTTTTCCCCCAAGAAGGTGAGCGTAGGTGAAGGGGACAAGGGGAAGGAAGAGGAAGCCCTGCGGTCTGGGGACAGCAGAGGGTGAGGCTCCGTCATGGGCCTGACGCTCCCCATCCCTGAAGGCACTAAGAATAAGGCGCCCAGCTGAAGGGCAAGTGCTGGCGGCGGGGCGGGGCAGCCTGGCTGGCTGTCGCTGAGCCCCAAGGCAGCAGGTGGGCAGGCTGCAGGGGCTGTCTCAGCTGAAGTCCCGGTTGGGCAGGAGGAGGGGGGCGACCAGGGTCCACAGGTAGAGGAGCAGCCCGGCCCAGCTGGCACAGATCTTCACCCACACGGCGGTCCAGGTGCTGACCATCCTCCGCGTCTCACCGGGTCTGGAACACACCACCATCCCCGTGAGCCTGGTCCCCAGACTTGACCTTGGCCCTGGTCCTGACTTCATGATCCAGCTGTGACCCCTGACTGCAACTTTGGTTCCTATCCAGTAACTCCAGTCCCCATCTCTGGTATTTTTGACACTTGAACTTAAGACTCTAGACATAACTCTTGACCTTGTACCACAGAACTGACCCCGCCTGACCTCAGTTCCAACCTTGACCTCAGTCTTTGACTCTAACATTGTGACCTGACTCCTGGTCCCTGACTTTGGAACCCCAGGGCTCTAGGCCTTAGACCTGACCTCTGATCTGGACTCTGACCCTCAACCCTCTAACCCCATCTCTGACCCCTGATCTTATGATCACAGTTTTGAAATCTGACCTCAATTCTGACCCTTAACCCTGTGACCCCAGTCCTGGCCCCTGACCTTGTTCTTAGCCCCTTGACTTGGCAATTTCACTCCTGGCTTTATGGCCTCCTAACCCCAATTTTAATTGATGACCAAATTTGACTTTATCTGGCCCAATTCCAACTCTTGGCTTCATTATTTCCTATTCTTAGCCCTATGACTTTGACTCTGACCTCTGCACCCTGATCCTAACCCACCAACCATGAATCCCAGATCTGACCCTGTAAGACACATCACCACACCTGCCCTGTAAACCCGGTCTGCCCTGCACAGGCCCAGCCCCACCCCCTGTGATCCCCACTTTTCTGGCACTTGTGCAGGTACCAGGAGCTGAGCTGTCACTGGCAGGGAAACTGGGTCATGGATGAGGCAGGCGCCACGGAGGGTCGTAGATAGACTCCTCCACGCCCAAGCGTGAGCGGGCATCAGGAAAGCCTCAGGGAGGAGCCGGAAGAGAGGAGATGTGCGCCCCCCTGCGCCCCGCCAAGGCACTGCAGGCTCCGCTGTGCCTGGCCGGGCCAAACGCACCGGTACCAGTTGGTGAGCGTCATCATGGAGTGCAGGGAGGCCAGCACCAGGCAGAAGTGGAAGAAGGAGTAGCTGTAGGTGACGCCGTCCTGCTCGTTGTCATAGGCCCGGCCCGCCTCCTCCTGCTGCTGCGCGGCCTCCACTACGGGCGGGCACTCCTCAGTCCGCATCAGGCTGTTCACCTGCCGGTGGTTGGAGGAGCGAACACTGCAGGGGAGAGAGCAGGGCAGTCAGGGATGCAGCCTCCGAGATGGGCAGGCGTGCAACGCCAGGGGGCCTCCTGAGCCAGGCCCTGGAGGTAACAGCAGTGGGTGCAGCGGTCCAGAGCCTCATGGGCCCGTGACCTGGCAGTTGGTCCTGCGCCCAGGAGCCAACAAACTGAACGACTCTCAGCTCTACCCCCGCTCCCTTTACGAATTTGAGCAAGATCCCAAACCTCTCTGAGCCTCTGGTTCCTTGTCTCTAAAATCAGGTACAAGAATTCCTCCCTTACAGGGTTGCTGGGAAGATTAATGGAATAATGATGTAAAGTCCCTAGCACTGTGCCTGGTGCAGAGTATAAATAGACAACCACTGTTATTCTGGTTGTTCATTTGCCAGTACTGCAAAGCACCAAACCAGGTACTACAATGATTAATAATGTTAATAATTAACAGTACTCATTTGCTGTTGTTTGTTTTCCTTTTATTAGTTTTAGGTAAGCTGTTTCACCAATTACCACCCCTTCATGTTTATAATTTTTAAAAGAGTAAGAGTAACGATTTTTCGGTCCCTGCTCTTCTATAACGAGGTCTGACGTTATGAACAGTTAACAGTCTTAGGCTCATATACAATTTGAGGGTCAAACTTGCTGAGCTGCAGTTGACCCCACTCACCAAAAACCTGTGTACACTCACACCTGGGCCATCTCACAGGGCGAAAGCTGCTCATGCTCCTTTGCCTCCTGTGTTTTAAGAGCTGGGAACACACAGCCGCCCCCTCCCCCAGGGGGCTCTCAGAGGTGCTGCCTGGTTACCTCAGCCCAGAGAGGTGTGAGTACCAGAAGCATCTCGAAGCCCAGGGAGCCTGGCGGGGGGCTGGGGCGGGACTGCACGCTCCAGCCCACAGCCACCAGGTGCTCATGGCCTCAGAGGAGCGGCCCCTCAGCACTGAGCCCCATTTCCCGCTGGGATGCAGGTGATGGGGCCTTTTCAGATTGAAAAAGAAATCAAATGGGGTGACTAAGGCCAGAGAGGTTTGTAAACTGCCCAGACGTGACTTGGAGAAAATGTTCTTAAAAAGACCCAAACAAAACAAAATGTGAAACAGCCTCAGAATGTTCCAGCCCTGGGCCTGGAGGCAGGGGTGGTGCCCCTGGAGGAGCAGGGCAGAGGCGCCCTCCAGGGAGTAAAGGGCAGACAAAGGAAGCAGCCCTGGAGAGAAGCTGGGCCACAGAGAGGCAGCGCAGAGTCTGCCAGATTCAGAGTAAACAGAATTACACCGGGTTCCATGGAGTGACGCTTACAAAGCAGCCACTCACACCCAGCTGCGCAAAGGTTCACAGTTATTTGTAATAACAGCAAACAGCTTATTTGGTGCCTGCTACTTGTCAAGTTCTTTCTAAGTCCCTTATATCACATTCTAACTCACCTATAACCCTACAACAATCCCATGAGGTAGGTACTATTTTTATCCCTATTTTACAGACAAGGAAACTGAGGCACAGGAAAGTTAAGTGACTTTTACAGGATCACATGGCTAGTAAGTAGCAGTGCCAGGTTCATGTGCAGGAAGCCAGGTTCCAGAGTTCACGCCGACAAGCACTTGCTGAGATGCCCCTTTAAAAAAAGTTGTCATGTGATCTTAAGAATGAGCTGCTCTTGCCCTGGCTGGTGTAGCTCTGGACTGAGCGCGGGCCTGCGAACCACAGGATTGCGGTTCGATTCCCAGTCAGGGCACATGCCTGGGTTGCAGGCCAGTTCCCAGCAGGGGACGCACAAGAGGCAACCATACATTGATATTTCTCTCCCTCTCTCCTTCCTTTCCCCTCTAAAGATAAATAAAGTCTTAAAAAAGAATGAGCTGCTCTCTCTTGGATGAGATTGTGGGGTCCTAGCCACCCTGGGCATTAGAGGTTATCATCCTCCTTTTGCTAAGGAGGAAACTGAAGCTCAGAAAGGTGAAGCCACTTAGCCCAAGGCCACACAGCAGGTGAGTGACAGAGCCTGGACCCACTGGCCCCAGTCCAGGCTCTTTCCCTGACCCCACGGTTGCTGGCACCCAGCTGAGCCGGGCACGTAGCAGTCCAGTGTGCAGGAAAGGGCCCTGTGCGGGAGGCAGGGTTCCACACCACCCCGGCCACCCGGTCACACTGTGTCCTCTGAGGGACTTCCTTTCCCCACCAGCACAACGCAAGGGCTGGGCGTGGTGCTTCCAGCCTGGTGTCTCGGCTCCCACGTCCTCCCCTCACCTCCGGCTCTGGATCCCCAGCAGCCAAACCCCCGCCATACCTGATGAATAAGGTGCACAGGATGAAGACGATGAGGCCCACGATGCTTGGCGCATCCCACCACTGTGTCATGTAGCCCTCAGGGCCTGTCAGGGCCGTCCCATTGTCAAAGTGGGGGTTGCATTTCTGGTCTGGGGATAGGAGCATGGTCACCCTCAGGCCACACGGGCCAGGTCTGAAGGCCACTTAGTCCCAAGGATGGGCAGAGGGCCAACCCGAATGGATGGACAGACAGACAGACACACAACCCACTATTCCAGTCCCAGCGACAGATAGCATTTAGCAGACACAATGAGAGACAGCTCTGGAGACAGATGGGGCCCTCCCACTTCCCTGAAAGACTAAGCCTCAGAATGGGCTGGGCTGGGGTGTCCCTGTCACCTGTGAGACCCCCAGCCCCCCAGAGAGCTGTTCTAGCCCAAGAACAAGGACAGACCTCCTCGAGCGCGGGCCTGTACTCACCGGGGACGTTGGACAGGGCTAGCCAGGTGACGAACATGGTGTAGAGCGTGACGGCGGAGGCCTGCAGCAGACCCGAGTTGGGCTGGGCGTCCTGGTGAGAGCAGTCCCTCAGTAGGAGCCCTGCCAGACTCGGGGACACCCCCACTCAGCCAACCAGGGGGCCTCAGAAACCCTCACCACCCTAGGGCTAGGCATACCACAGCCTTTGGGAAAACACACCACCCAGGCCACCCACTGTCCACCTAGCCTACCCGGAGGTGGAGTCCTAATTCCTTCTCCTAACAGGTTACCCCTTTGCTCCTCTGCTGAGAACCCTGCAAGGGGGGCATCCCTTCACCCTCTGAATGAAAGCCCTCCCTGATTTGTCCCACCTTCCTCTCCACCCGACCCCCCACCCACCCATGCTCCTCCCTGCCGACTGCACCCTGGCCACAGCGGTCGCCTTGCCGTCCGTGGAATGTGCTGCGCCCTCTCCCTGACACGTTCCTTTCCGTATCTGTGCAAGGGCGGCCCCTCTTTAGCTTTCAGGCCTCAGCTCAAACAGGACCCCCAACCAGGCCCCGAAAACCCTGCCTAGGGCAGTCCCCAATTTGTTCCCCACACAACATTCATCCAAAACCACCTTCCTCTGCCTGGTCTACTGATTATTCTTCCCCACCCTTCAGCACACGCACACTTGAAAATACGGATCTAAACTCTGTAACAGCCCAGGCTCTGGAGCCAGCCTGCCTGGGTTCGGTCCTAGCTCCACCCCGTAGAGCTGTGTGACCTTAGGCAAGTCTCTTTACTCCCCTGAGCCTCTGCGTCCTCGTCGGTAAAGTGGGGGTGGTGACGGTGCAAGGACCACCTGACATGACAGAGGCCATTAACCGTTAGCTCGTGTGCTTACTCTTCCTCCTCTTCCTCACAGCTGTATCCCCAATATCGAGAAGGGTGCCTGGCATGCAGTAAGTGCTCAAGAGGTATTTGCTGCACCAATACTGATTGCTGTGTGACCTGAAACGGAGGCATCACCCTCTCTGGGCTTCAATTTTTTCGATGAGAAATGAAGGCTCTCACCAGAAGGAAGGTTCCAAAATGTTCTGCTAAAGACCCCCAAAGACTTCCTAGGCTACCTTCGAAACCCCTGGTGGGCTGAGACCCCGAACTGGAAAGAACCACTGACTCCGAAGGCTTTCTTTCTGAAGAAAAACAATTACTTGGGAACCCCAGACGGTCTGCAAGTGGAAACTGTGGAATTACACCACCTCACACCACCTCCTCAGGTGTCTAAGCATCATTGCTCAGTGACCCTCCCTCACATTCTCCCGATTTACATAAAAACAACAATCAGGATAACAATAGCCAACGTCTGATGGATATTTATAGGACAGGCACCATTCTAGGTGTTCACAAATGTGATCTCAATCCCGAGAATAACTCCACCCAGTAGGTATTATTATCCCCATCTTACACCCGAGAAAAGAGAGGCACGGAGGAATTAAAGCCCTTCCCCCACAGACGCCTGGCGTGTGGCCGTGAGAGCCAGGGCTCCAGCCCGGGGAGGCTGCTGGGGCACCCACACTCTCGGCTAAGCCTCTGTGACTGGCAGCTCCGCCCCAGGACTCCAGGGTTCCCGCAGGACGTCCGCGCCCCTGCGGGCCTGGTTTCAGGCCGCGCAGAGACTGGCCAGCTCACCTGGACCTTGGGCAGGACGGAGATGATGGAGACGCAGACGCAGAGAGTGAGGTTGAGGCTGATGAAGACCTTGCCCTCGGAGCAGGCGCCGGGCTGGGTGTAGTAGATGAAGAGCAGGGTCACGGCCGCAATAGACAGCGAGTAGAAGAGCAGGGTGAAGGAGAAGAGGCCTGGCAGGAGGGCAGCAAGCAGGGCGGTCAGGAGGCACAGGGACCCCGCTCCCTCCAGGGGGCTTGTTGGGCAACCCTGTCTTGGGCCTCAGCTTTGCCATCCAAGGAATGACACCTGTGTCTCCTGAACAGGTATCACTCACCAACACCTTCGTGAGTTTTTGCCCCGTCCGGAACTAAAATGATTCACTCTTCATAAATAGAGTAACTGTTTGAATAAAAGCAATGAAAACAGAACCGTCCAAACTGAACTAGAGGGGTGGTGGTCTGCTCTGTCGGAGAGACAGTCTGGACAGGCGTGAAAACCACCCGGCGCCTCGGCGAGCCTTTCTTTTTGAGGGGCCGAGAAGAAAGGAAAGAGAATTGGACAGGGCCCCTTTCTGCCAGTGGGGTTTCTTTTTCTTTCAGATTAGAGAGGTAACTCTTTTCTAACATTTTATTCGTTCTTAGAGAGGGGGAAGGGAGAAAGAGAAGGAGAGAAACATCAATGTGAGAGAAACATTGGTTGCCTCTCTCACGCCCCCTACCGGGGGCCTGGCCCATAACCCAGGCATGTGCCCTGACTGGGAATCAAACTGGCGACCTTTAGGTTCGCAGGCTGGTGCTCAATCCACTGAGCCACACCAGCCAGGGCTGCCACCGGGGTTTCGATGACCAAATGTCGTTTGAAGTTTGATCTAGACTGGCCGCGTGTGGCATATTCCGCAGGGACTGCTGAACCAGACCCCTCCAAGGCCTCTCCAGCTCCTCTCTCCTCTGATCTCCGGAAGTCACCCTGGAATCAGCTGCCCCTGTCCGCACCCACCGCCTTCCCTCCCGGTTCAATGCCTGCCCTGAGGCAGGGGTTGCTAGAGATGCGCTCCAGGATTTCATCAGGATTCAAAGACCTCCTGATTCCTCCGGCAGCTCGGGCCCACCCGAGGCCGGCCGGCGGCACTGACCTGCATACCAGGCGCGAGAGTCGCGCTCCTCAGCGTTGCCCAGCCACTGCTGGTTCCAGGAGTGAGCAAAGTCGATGAGCAGCGCCAGCTGCATGAGGATGAAGATGAAGGAGCCCACGACGCCGAAGTAGAACCAGACTGGACGGGAGAGAGGGAGAGAGGGGGAGAGGTGAGCTGGTCCGGCTATGGGGCGAAGCCTGAGCTCCAGGGCTCCCGACCCACCAGGCCCCCTGGGATTCCTGGGGCAGGCCCCTCTCATACACACACTGATCATTCAGCAGTCATGTGTGCCATGCCCTGCACTGCGGACACCAAGAGAAAGCAAAGTCCCTGCTCTTGGAGAGCCCCTAGCCCTGCACAGAGACAGAGTGTGGCAGGGAATGGCTCAGGGGTGAAGCAGGTCCCCTCATTCCCCTCCCCACCCTGAAGTTGCCCAAAGACCACATGGCCAAGCACCAGAGCGCTGTGTCCTGACTAGGAGCTGAGGACCCAGTCAGCAGCCTGGGGTCTGGGTCCCGGCGCCAAGAGCAGCCCCCACCAGTTCTCCTCCCTCAGGAACCCCACGTGCCTCCTGGCAGCCTCCAACGCTCCCCACCAAGACCACCTACTGTCGGAGAAGGAGCCATCAGGGATGTAGAAGGCGCCCACGGTGATGCCCACAAAGACCAGGAACTTAAAGAACCAAAACCTGCGGGGAGGGGATGAGGACAGACAGGAGAGCTGAGCAGGGCTGGGGGAACAGGCCCGACCCCCAGAACCTCACCCGCCAAGGAGCAAGTACCAGGAGAGGTGCAGAGGGACTTTTCTGATGGTCTGGTGGGCACAGGAAGTCTGTCCTGGCCCTAGAAAAAGCCCCAAGGGGCAGAGAGAAGGACCAAATAGGGCTGAGGGTGGCCACCAGGGTCCTGGCCCCTGCTGTGTCCCTAAATGCCGTGGGCTTGGCGTGTTGTTGCTCTTTCCGAGCTTCATTTCCTCATCTGGGCGTTGGAAAAAGTCAAACGAGCTGACCGCCGCGCTGCACCCTCCTGCCTCCTGAGTGTGCGGGGAGGGTCTGGAGGTGTCTGGGAAACCACTGCGGGAGGGCCGCCCTCACCCATTCTGGATGGCGGCCCTGGGGTCGCGGCTGCTGCGCACGCAGAGCATGAGCAGCATGAAGAGGAAGAAGAAGGCCGCCGTGGCGAAGCACATGCGGTAGACAGCGCGCTGGCCCAGCAGGGAGCTGCAGTCAACCTGGCTCAGCCGGACGAGGGGGGTCCCGGCCCCCTCCTCACATGCCCAGGGCAGCTGTGGAGACAGATGGAGCAGCTTGAGGGCCCCGTTCCACCCCTAGAGGCCTGATTCCGCCCAGGCCTGCCTGAGGGAGGCTCTCCCAGCAGGGGCTGGATCAGGACAGGAACAGGGCCTCCCACTTCTGGGGCTGAAGCCCTAGGAGTGCCCCCCCACCCCCTGAGCAGACAGCCGGTCCAGTTACATCTTGTCACTATTGGTCTAATCCCTTGTCATCACACCCACAGCCCCAGGAATGCATGGCACTGTCTAAAACATGATTTCCCAAAGTGCTCTCTACCCTTCACCTACACCAGAACCCCCTGACATTCTGGGGGAAAACCAAGATTCTGAGGCCCTTCTCCTACAGAGCTAGAGTCTCTAAGGTAGGTCCGAGACTCTGCATTTCCACACCCCCCCAGGGGCCCCATACCTTCATGCACACTAAAATGTCACAGCCCCTGGCCTCAATGTTCTGCTGGGTCTCTGCTGGGCCATTTGTGACCCCTCAAACTGGGCTTGGGCATTCAAGAGGGGAGAGCTTGCCTGGGCCAGTGTCTTAGGGTAATAAAGATTAATGTGATTTTCCAAGGGGACCATGGCTTACAAGAACCAGGAATCCCATGTGAGGCTCAAACCCTCCTTCCCATGTGAAGAAATGCATGGGAACCCTCCCGCCCACCTCTTCTTGATCCGCTGGGACCCCAAGCCTTGGCCCCCTAGCAGCTAAGCCTTCACCGGAGGCCAGGTCCCACAGGCTGCTCCCCTGGCCCACCTCAGCCCCACCACTGGGGCTACGCACCTTGTGCAGCTGACTCTCCACGCCTGGACTCAGCATGATGATGGACACCAGAACTCCCAGGAAGAGGAAGAACGTGAAGATGAGGCGGCTGACGGTGGAGTTGCGGCTGGAGGGGCAGCAGCCACACAGGATGCAGGGGGCAGAGCCGCAGAGGCAGGACGCCTGCGGGGAAGGCAGGGACGGCACCCCCTTAGTCTCTGCCTACTTTCCCCACCCATGCCCCAGCTCACGGCACCCACCACTGCCCATTCGACGCCTCCAAATGTGCCCCGAGCCCACCTATCCGGCACCAGCCAAGTGTGATCCCGCTTAACTTTCTAGCCTGAGGGGGAGGCTGAGGAAACCAAGCTTGGAAGAAGCCGGGTCGCACTCGGTCACACAGCCAGCGGGAACAGAACCCAGATTCAGACCCGGATTCTACCTCGGGTGTTGCCGGGGCTCCAGAGAGAAGGAGTTGGGCCACACTGTTTCCCACTTACAGGGAATCAGAGCAGTAAAAAAACGACAATACATTTTTAAAAATCCAGGCTAGCTCCATCACTGATTGGCTGTGTGACCTTTTCCAGCTCACTCAACCTCTCTGAACCTCAGTTTCCTCTTCTATAAAACAGGAAGCAGAAGGGTACTTACTTCTCACATAGCAGCTATAAGAATAAAATAGAAGTTTTAACTTGTAACCTCCTCAGACTCCCTTCCCCTTCCTTGCTTCGTTTTTCTCCATAGGACTCACCTTAGTACCATCTGTTAAGGTTCGTATTTTACTTATGTGTGTCTGCCTCCTGTTTCTAGCGGGTAAGTGCCCCCAGGGCAGGAATTTTTGTCTGTTCTGCTCACTGTGGTATTCCCAGAAATTGGAACAGTGCCTAGCATGTAGTAGGAGCTCGGTGACTATCTGGTGAGTGAATGTAAAGTGTTTGGTGTAGCACCAGACACATGTTAAGACCTCAGGAAAGAGCAGAGAAGCACGTGATAAACACCTGTTGGATGAATGGATGGAATGAAGAATTGTGAGTAGCCGGGATTTCCCGCTCTAGGCCTGGACTGGTTTTGGACAGCAGTGGCGGTCTAAGCCTTTCCCTGTCTGGGCTCCTCTGACCAAGCTGGCAGCGGCCGCTTCCCAATCTGGGGCTGACTGACATCGTTCAGGGGCTGGTGAGGCCACAGCATTCATAGCCGGCACCCCGACAAGAGCCTCACCTCTCTGGGAGCTGGGTCACCAGCCCAGCCTTTGAGGAAAAGGGCCCACTTCCCGTTACATCTGCTAAACTGTTTATCTTCCCACAAACAGCGCCAACTCCTCACCCAGGTATTTAAGAGCCTAGGCAGCAAAGAGTCTAGAAAGGCACAGGCCCCGCCCTCGTGAAGCTTCCAAGGGCAGGAACGACACTGACGAAGCACCACGCCCATCATGGTGAGCGCTAGGAAGAGAACCTGTGTGCTGCCAGGAGTGACTGATGGGGGGGCCTAGTTTACGTTGGGAATGGAGTCACTTCCCTGAAGAAGGGACAATTTAGCTGAGAGCTGAAGGACGAGGACGCGCTCTCCTGACGAAGGCGAAGAAAGAGTACCCCAGACGGAGGGGACAGAGCCTGAGGTGGCTCTGGGGCAGGCAGGAATGAAAAGAAGGACCTTGTGGCCAAAGCTTCATGACAGGCAGCAAGCAGTGAGGGACGAGGTCAGCCAGGCCGGCGGGACCTGGCAGCCACGTGCTAAACCCCAGTGTTCACCTTAACCGCAGTGGGCATCCATCCACTCAAGGGTTTGAAGCCAGGATGGACCGGAACAGCCTTATACCGAATGATCAGCTTTGTGGCAAATGGGCTGAAAGGGAAACCTTGCTCTTCTGAGACCCAGCACCCTGCTCTCTGGACTGGTCACAGGCATGAGGCACACACACTCTGCTTGAGGGGTGTCTGCCTCCCTGTTCCCCCTCCTGCCCCCAGACTGGGAAGGCCCCGGCAACTGCTCCTTCTCACTAGTTCTCCCCTGCCAAGGACATGAATGCTAAATGAAATGCTTGCAAAAGGAATTCTCCCTCATGGGCCAAATCATAACCATTCACCCACCCAGCAAATTACAGCCCCCACCCCAAGCCCTGGCTCCTTTCACGGCCACCTTTTAGAGGTGAGGACAGGAGCAAATGCCATAAAAGAGTTCTATAAACCGCACAAAGCATTCTGGTTATCAGACAGGGCTGGCTATCAGTTCCCACTTTACAGATGAGGAAACTGAGGTCGGAGAGGTTACAGAACTTGCCACACAACAAGTGGACAGCAGTGCTGAGAGCCAAGTCATGACCGTGACTGACAGCTCCCCTTGGCGAGGAGCCGCTGGGTCCCGGGCACTGTGGTAAGCGCCCTAGCTGCATGAAGCCTCGCTGACACTATGCTGTAAGTGTGTCGGAACCTCCCGTTTACAAATAGGGAAACTGAGACTCAGAGGTAACGTGACCAAGGTCACATGGGAAGGAAGCTGAGGAGCTGGGATTCAGCTCAGGTCCACCTGCACCAAGGGTTCACTAACTCCCTGACAGCAGTCTGGTTTAATTTCAAAAGACTCCAGTCAGGCAAACAGTGCCGCCGACACCAGAGAAAACCAAGGGAGGTGGACGGGCGCTGACCTCAGGAAGCAGCTGCCCACGTGCCCAGGGCAGGGCCCAGCTCTGGCTTGTTACTATTTCAATTGAAGACATTTGAGATGCAAGAAAAGCTGCCCCGCTGCAGACAGGGAGCCTGGCCTTTCCACTCACTCTGTTTTTTGGAGATCAAAATCCAGGTGTTCCTGACACCCGAAACCTCCGGATTTCCAAGGGCCCGGCCAGTAGCCAGAGAGACCAGGTCAGGGAGAGAAAAACACATGCCAGCTCCCAGCTGCTTCCGGAGCAGCCTAGGAACATTCACGCATCCTGACAGTCCTCCACCTCTGGAGTGGCTCCTACAAGAACCTCTTCCTACAGACATACCGGCGGTGGGAGGAAGGGCGGACGCAGGCACGCCAGTACACTCCAAGGCCATTGTGGCACTGTTCACACCAGGAAAATTAAAGGGGGGGAGGGGCTGAGAGCAAATGCCCAGCAATGCACTGTGGTGCCCCCTATGAGGGACACGTCTGCTACACGGAGCACAGGGGGAGGGAACACTTAAATGGGTGCACGTAACTAAATATAATTAAATGACACCCCAATACAGTTGCTTTTATTATTTAAAAATAAAAATGATCAATTAAAAAAAACTAAAATAGGCACAAAGCTCTAGATGTTAGGAGCTTATTAGAATCTCAAAAGTCTGCCAGTGCCCGAAATGCCCAGGGACCAGGGGTGGCCCATGGACTCCACGGATGGTACAGAGGCAGCAAAGATGGAAGTCACCAGGCCTCAGAGCAACCTGGACTAGCGCCTACGATGCAATGTGCAAGGCTGAGGCCGACTGCAACACCTCCCCCGCCGCACGCACTCAGGGGAAAGGCAGCGATGGAAAAGCACCAGAATGATGCTAGCCTTAGCACCAGCCAGACTCTCTGAAGGGGGAACTCAGAACTTAGGAAGCTCTGGGTCTTAGAGTCCTCCAGCTGCAAGGTGGCTTGGCCTCAACCAGTCCGGACTCTCCAGTAATGCGGAATCACCAGTAAGGCAGCCGGCTCTCCTCTACTGCTTGCCTACTGTCAACGACAAGGAGCTCACTACCTTCCAAGGCCAGGAAGACAGCTCTGGAGCCATGCTTGGTTTGGCAGGGTGGAAACGGGCTATCACTGAGTCATTCACACTCTCCTGGTTGTTGCCAGAGCCAGGGACATAGGTTCTTAGAACCATTTCCAGGGCACTGGGTAGGTGGGGTAGGCAGCTGAGGGCTGGGGCCGCAGTTTAAAGCTGTTTTGTTTAAAACGAACTGGCCCTCCGTTCCTGTTCCTGGGTCACACTCGAGAGAACCGGAGGTGGGGACTGGGACAGACATCTGTGCCCCACGTTCACAGCAGCAGCACGATTCACAAAAACCGAAAAGTGGAAGCAACCCAAGTGCCCATCGAGCAGTGGATGTGGCAGAAACATACAATGGAATATTATTCAGCCTTAACAAGGAATAAAATTCTCACTACCTGCTACAACACGGATGAACCTTGAGGACATTACGCTAAGTCAAGCCAGTCACAAAATATAAATCCCACGTGACTCCACTTACATGAGGTACCTAGAGCAGTCAGATTCGTAGCGACGGAAAGCAGAGTGGCAGTCAGCAGGGGAGGGAAGGAGGAACCCTTGCTCAGTGTGTCAGGAGTCTCGGTTCTGGTTCCGGGGGAGGTGAGAAGGTGCTGGAGGTGAACACCAGGATGGCTGCACAGCAGGGGGCCGCACACTTAAGGCCCCCGAACTGCGCACTCACAACGCTGACAACGGCCCACCTCATGTTACGTGTGTTTCACTACAGCGAAAGAATAAAAGGAGGGGGCGGAGAGTTTTCAAGGAAGACTAGTAAGTGAGCTAAGTGAGGGAGGGAAGGGTATTCCTACAAGGGGAATAATGCAAGCAAAGCTGAGAGGAACATTGTATTTTCAGGGTAGCTGGGCAGTAAAAGAAGCTAGAAGAGGGACGGAAGTGAGGGCCAGGGTCCCTGCAGGCCATGCCGAGGAGTCTGGATTTCATCCTGAAGGCCAGGGGGAACCACTGCTAAAGAAGAGGTGCAACACCAGATCTGCATTCTGGAAGTATCACTGGGCCGCAGGACGGGAGACCGATCAAGGCAGTGGGGTGCGGTGTGTTGGGGAACAGCGGGGTGGAGAGCCGGGGCTTGTTTTCGGTAATCCAGAGAACTGATACCAAGGAGAGGCCAGATTCCAGAATTCTCATCGTGTGCCCTAGCTGATAGTATTTCCTCCTTCTGACAGTGCCGCTCACTGAGACTGATGTCATTGGGCTGGATTTTTGTTAGATGTCTATTTTAATATATGATATGTCCTGTTTCTTAAAATTTCAAGCTCCTTGAAGACTGGAAAAAAAGTCAAAGTAGTAAATTTTAGGTTATGTCTATTTTGCCATAACTAAACAAAAAACGGGTCCCAGCCAGGGCAGGGTGCGCTGTGGAGACTTCGTGAACAGCCCCATCATCCCTGGCTGAGCCGGCCCAGACCCGGAGGAAACGCCGGGAGAACTCAGCCCCCAACGACTCCAGCGCAGTTACCTCCCACCCCCCAACACACACACACACGCATCGCTAAAATAGAGAGAGGGCCTAGCGTCTTGGCTCTGCCAACAACTTGCAATGTGACCTTAGACAAGTCTCTTTTCTCCTCCGTGGGACTCAGTCTCTTCACTCATTAAATGGGCTCCCGGGCGGAGCAGGAAAGTGGTTCAGAGCCCAGGCTCGACTTCAGACAGCCTTGGTTCCACCGGCTTCACCACTTCCTTAAATGTACTCTAGAGAAATTTACCACGCGGCGGTGTCACAGAGTGGCTGCTGCGTGCCAGCTTCATGCTGACGATGTCGGTGCGTTTGTCTCAGCCCCCCTGGATCCCCACAACGCGCTGAGAGGCAGGTACCACTGCTCTCTCCGTTTTACAAACAAGGAGAGAGGACGTGCCCGCCCACGCCCCACAGCTGAGCAGAGGCCAAGCCAGGACCTGAGTCCAACCAGTCTGACCCAGAGGTCTTGCACTCTCCCATGCACAGGGAAGGCCCTCACTAAATACGTATTTGCTCACCAGCTGTTGTGCCGTGTGCTGGCTTGCCCGGTGATTCCCACTCGATGTGGGGCCCATCCATCTTACCTGGTCCAGGCCAGGACTCCCCTTGGGCCCAGTACAAATGCTGGTGCAAATGCCTCCTGCTGGAAGGGTACAAATGTCTCCCCCCCACCGCCCCCCACCCCACTACGGATGCCTGAAAGCCCCGTACTGCAGCTTCACTCCTGTTCGGACAACCTCCACTGAGACAGGTTGTGATGGGTGACCCGTGTGTAGCAGAAGAGACATAACGTAAAATTTGCTATTTTAACTTTTCTTCTTCAAGGAGCTTGTAGTACATTTCAAGAATCATGATAGATATTAAAATGGATGGCTAACAAACACAGCCCTGATGATATCAATCGCAACGAGTGGCACCGTTAGAGGGAGCAAATACCAGCTGACGCACACAATGAGAAGTCTAGAATCCGACTTTCCCTTGGTATCAGTTCTTTGGATCCAGCTTCCTCAGCTGTGAGGTGGGAATAGTGTTAACCGCCTCACTGGGGTCTTTGGAAGGGTTAAGTACAGAGATACATAAAAAGCGCTCGCTGCGATGCTGGGCCTGTGCCACCACCGGGGCACACAGAGAGGATGCCGTAAGCGGTAGCCTCCGTTGGCATTGCCATCTGTCGAATGAGATAACTACCTCACACGGCTGAGGGGACTGCATGCGTGAGGGGCTCAGCGCAGTGCCTGGTGTGCGGAAGGTACGCAGTAAATGTCCAAGGTCAGAACCCTCAGGGGCGGCCACTGAAGGGAGGGCCCTGGCCGACAGTAGGCAGTCACTCAGTGAAACTCCGTTCCACCCTGGGCCAGCCCTCTCGCCCGGACACCCAAGGTGGGGGAAGAAGAAGCATGGGTTACAAATCGGATTTTAATCCTGACTGCAGTGCCCCGTCCTGTCACTGTGTGCCCTTCGGCAAGTCAGCTTCCCTCTCTGTGCTGCAATTTCCTCCTCTGTGAAGTGAGGTTTGCAACTGGCCTGTCAGGTGCCTTCTGGTCTCAGCATGGTAAGATTCGATGAGTCAGAAGCACTTGGCTCCAGGGGAAATTCTCCACCCACATGTCCAAGATGATAACAACCATAGCTCCCATTTAGAGAGCGTGCCATTATTTGGGCGGGGCACGGGGCACTTTTTATCTTCCCAATAGCACTATGAAGGAGGCAGGTGGGGAGACGGAGGCACAGGATGTTGGCAGGTCTCCCCGCAACATCCCCTAACCCCAGGCCAGCCCAGCCCAGCCAGATGCATATCGGGTCAACTCCAGGGAAACTCTCCCTCCCTGACCAGGAAGCAAATTCTTCCGGGCCAGAGACCCAGCCCAAACCTTTATTTCACTGGACAGGGAGGCATCTCAGGGACCAGCTCTTGATTTCTCCTCCATGCACGCCTGCGCGCGCGCGCACACACACACACACACACACACACACACACACTCTTCACGGATGGGGAAACGGAGGCCCAGAGAGGACAAGAGACTGTCCAGAGACTCAGTCTACAGCCTCTCTGTTCAGATACCGTTCTGAAAAAAATGGCTGTAAAGTAAATCTCTAGATCCCCCAGCTCTCGCCCCTACCCACCCCCCCATCCTAACACACACAAAGGAAAGCGAGTTCTGAGATTCAGCGGCCACCAGACTCCCCTCTTCCTCTCTGCTCCTCTTTGTGTGGGGCAGAGGGGGAGGGGCTGCCCGAATGAGCCTCGGATTTAATGAGGGGAAAAGGAAAAGAAGGGGCCTCTCATCTGGGGTCTGGCTGAAGCTCCACCCCTATGCTGGCTGTGGCCCCAAAACAGAGACTGACTGCCCACCAGGTCCCTGAGCCTGGCGACCAGGTACTCCCTCCCCCACACACCCTAACCTCCCTCAACTCTTGGGTCTTCCAACCCTGAATTGGGCCCAGGTGGCGGAGGCAATCCTAACAGAACTCATTTAAGGGCGTTTTAGAAAGGCGGGCAGGGGCTTCCTCCCCACTCCCCATTTCGGCTTGGGGCCCAGAAGGGAAGGGTCTGGAGAGGCGCCCAGGAGTTAGCCAATGGGATGAGGCAGAGACAAGGACGCAAAGAGACCGATGGGCGGACAAATGGACAGACACCAAACTGGACAATGACAGATGGAGAAGCTACGGAGGGACAAAGACAGACAAATGAACGGACAGAGACAGATGTCAAACAAATATAAATGGACAAACTGGGGCAGACAGACTGACGGAGAGATTGCCAGAGAGAGAGACAGAGAAGGACGCACGACAGAGAGGTACGGGGACCAGGCAGGCCACACAAAGAGCGTCCGGGAGAGAGACCAGAAAAAGGCGCACTTCGAGGACGTCTGGAAGTTGCGCGCGGTCCGGTCACAACGCCCGCCCCGGGCTGTGGGCCTCAGTCTCCCCAATTCCTGGGAGGAGCGCCCGCAGAGGGCACTTCCCCCGCGGAGGGCTCTTCCCTCCTCCGCCCCGGCGTTCCCCAAACGCTCCCCGCGGTAACCGGAGCCTGGGACAGCAGCTGTCCCCGGCGCCTGCGGGCAAGGGCTGGGGGTGGGGGTGGGAGTGAGGGAATCCAGGGGCGAGGAGACAGGGTGCGGGTCCAGAAAGACTAGTTTGGAGGAAGGAAAACGAAGAAACTGGAGGAAGAAGACAGGACAAAAGTGAGCAGGCGGAGCGCGGCGGGTGCCGGTGGGGACTCACGCAGCTGAGCAGGGAGCAGGCGCCCAGGCAGGCCCCCATGACGGCGGCGGCGGCGCGGGCACCGGGCGCGGGGCGTGGGGCGCCGGGCGCGGGGCGTGGGGCGCGGTAGAGGGGCGCGGACCGCGGGATCCGGTCGGGCTTCGGGAGCCCCGGCCTGGCCCCGCCCCGGCCCCATGGCCCCGCCCCGGCCCCGCCCCACCTGCCAAAGCAGCTCGCCGTCTTCCGGCGGCGGTAGGGGCCTCCACTCACCTAGGGCAGGTGCACTGGGCGGAACCTGTGGGGAAAGTGGGCGGAACGGTGATTCCCGCGGCTGCGCGAGCCGGGCAAGCGAACCAGATTCTGGCGTGGGCTCGTGTCCTGGTACCAAGTGAAGGTTTGGGACCTGGATTCGAGTCCCACGAGGCCACAGTGTGAACTCACAGCATTGTACCCCTGCAGGGGTCAGAAGCCGAGAGGTGGTCACCCCTGACTCCACCGCACTTGGTGCAGAGCCTCTGCCCAACGCATCGGAGTTGAAGGATGAATGATTGGATAAAGAAACAAAGTCCCTTCACCTCTCTGAGCCCACTTCTCCATCTGTAAAGTTAGGATACCTGCCTCGCAGGGCTGTTACAACACATAGCAGATGCTTGACAAATGTGAGCTCCCCATCGTTCGGGTTTCATCTAAGACCTTGGCCTTGCACACTTCCAGCTGCCCTCCCCTCCGTCCACCTGCTCAGCACGCTCTGCTGACTCCTTGAAGCCACGTGCTGCACGTGCTCCCCACAGCCACCCTGTTCAGTGGCTTATCCTCCGCAGGACGCCCAAACCCTGGCCCCCAGCTAAAAAGGTCAGAAAGGGCGAGTGGGTCACATTCCTGGCAGACCATCCAGTCCCGAAGGGACAGGTGGCAGAGACCCAGAAACACGTACTGTAATTACCCAAGGCTGACCCTCCAGCCCTCTCCTCATTCCACTCCACACAAGATAATGTTAGGAAAGGAAATCTGGACTCTGCACAGATGGCCCCAGGACTGAAGATCCAGGGGGCGCCAGGCTTAGCCATTAACTGTGCCAGGACTCGCCCACAAATACTCCCCACACCGCTCCTCCCCCAGCGCATGCCCACATGATGTCCTTCTCTGTGAAAGTTCTTTTCCTCCTTATCCCTGTGTCTGAGCTCTGAAGCTTTGCTCACATGATCCGCATCTTCCCGGTGAAGAGAACCACCGCCACCATCTCCAAAACTCTATCTGGCCCCATGAGGAATGAACATTCTTTCCACTTCCGGTGTTTCTGCAACGTGAGCCTCCATGATGGCCTCATAAGTAACACAAATTACCACAAAGCCCCACCACGTACCAAACTCTTCCACTGACACGGCCCCACTCCAGCCCCAAGGTAGCCCTGAAAGTAGGTTCACTAGCCATCTAACTCCAGTTTACAGGTGAGGAAACTGGGGCTCCAGGAAGTAAAACCGCATGCCTGCGTGCCAACTGAGTGCTGGGTGAACGTCGCCTGTGATGCTGCTGTTGCCATGTTGTTGCTCAAGGCCACGCAGCTCAGACGGCCCAAGCTAGAAGCCCCCCAGCCTGCTTGATCTCACACCCAAGGCCTGTCCCCGATGTCTCACTGCCTGGCTTAGAAAGCAGAGGTGACAATATCCAGTCCACCTCTTTTTCTGTCCAATGACACGCGCAGCCCTTCCCTGGTCCGAGGCCCTTTCGGTCACTCTGAGTCACCCAGGGTCTGTCGGAAACACCTCTGACACTGAGGCAGTAAATGCTTGCTGAATAAATGAATGTCTGAACTTTTACCTCAAGCCCAGTTTCCTCATCCCGATGGGACTGACCGACCCAAAAACAGCCCATACAAGGTCTCCTCCCACCTAGCTGTCTTCTGTGCCTGGAATGCCACCAAGCAGGCTTCTCACAACCTCGCCCCAGAGTCGACTCGTTCTGACACTTCTGTCCTAAGGGCCGATTTTCCATCCCTCAGCCCCTCCCTTTTCCATGAGTTGGTCAAGTAGAAAGCACCTGAGACCAAGAGGGCAGCACCAGAGACTCCTGTCCTGTCACAGCCTCTCACACCCTCCGGTGTCCTGGGGGCCACTTCCCCTCCTTGCACCTCCACCCCCTCCCCTGGCATGGGGCAGTTATCCTGCTTACCCTTGCAGAGCAGCCGTGAGCACTGAGAAAGCGCCCTAAGAAATAGGCGGTCACCTGAAACGGGCGAGGGGCTGACTGCAAGTGCCAAGAAGACGGCCCTCTCTGGTTTCGGATGGAGACTTTCCAGGGCAGGGTGATGGACCGCCACCGTCCGGGCCCCACCCTGCCCAGGACAAGGTGGCAGAGACTCTCACATCCACCACCTTGTGTCACCCTACATGAAGGGGCCAGCCTGCTCTGCAGATACTCACTCTGCGGCCTTGTCCTGGCGGCTCACCCTCTTTCAGCCTCATGCTTCTCATCTGTAAAATGGAGATGATCATTTTTGCTCTGGGTATGTCAGGGGGCTTCTGAGGGGATGAAATGAGGTGCCAGGTAAAGCAGCTTCATTTCTCTGTGTCCTGACCAGCCTTTCTCCTGGACTCGAACTTCCTGCCTGGGGCCGCAATCGCTGCCTCTCATCCCTCCAAAGGCAAGATCGCCATCAGTAACTGTGTTCTTGGAAAGTCACCCAGCCTCTCTGAGCCTCACTGAGGGCTGAGACTCACCCCAGGTATTCCAGCCATGCATCGCCTTGCAAACTACGTCCGGTGAGAGCAACATGCAGGGGTCCCTTGGCCCATCCCCTGGTGCCTATTGCCCAGCCCTGACAGATGCTCAGCTCTCCAGGACCCAAAGGAAGCAGGCTCTGGCTTCTTAGGCCAGTCACTCCAAGGGCTCTTTATTTAATCTGCTCTCACTGGGCCTCAATTTTCAAATCTGTAATATGGGAACAATCCCCCCTCTAGCCCCTAGTGACCCTCAATAGTCCCAGCCCATTCTTGCCCCGTCCCTTCTCACCATCCTCCCATCCATGGGGACTCAGATGGACTCTGGCTTTGAGGCTCCTGTCCCCTGGGCTCCACTCTCTGCACTGGCCTCCACTTCCCACTTCTGATGCATTTACAGAGCAGGGCTGAAATTATCCCTTATGAATATGCATGTGGGATAATGAAGGTTTGGGATTGGGGGAGGATCTGGGAGAGGTGGTCACAGAAGCACTATCCACCCCTACCCACTCTCTCCATACACGGCCCCCCACCAAGTCTGCCCTCCCTTCGAAAGGGTGCATGGGAGTTTGGGGCAAAGATGATAAGATATCCACAGCAACCATTTTTAAGTGCTTACCATATGCCAGGCACAGCTAAGAGCATCTCCTGAAAGGTGCTTTAAAGGTAGGAACTGTTTCCCCCATTTAACAGATGAGAAACTAATGCTCCAGGGAGTGAACTGGCTCACACGTAAATCACGTGTGGAATGTGCACAGCAGTGACATGCAGAGCGAGGGTGGAGAGAGGTGGTGTCGGACTCCAAAGCTGGACTCTGAAACCCTGCGGCCCAGACGCACACAGTCACGGGCCACATTTGAACCTCACAGTCCAGCAGATGAGCTCGCTGTGGTCTTAGGTGACCAAGGCTTTGGGAAAGGACCGGGATCCTGGAATTGACTTCATCTGGAAAGTAGGGAGAGAGGCAGACAGGTGTGCCCAGAGTGCATGTTCACTCATGTGTGAACACACACCTGGTGCGTGTGTGAGCATAGAGGCGTGCACAGTGTGCATGGATGTAAGTGTGTTTGATGAGGGTGTCCCGCAAGGGACATGCAGGGGAGAAGGCTGAGGGGAGGGAGCATCATACGGCCCAGGACTCACATTCATAAACTGCCAAAATGCATCAGAAATGAGATGGATGGACGGAGAGACAGATGAATCGATGGATGGATAGATTTGGGTGGACCAATGGATGGAAGGAAAGAGGGATGGGTAGAGGGACGGCTATGCCATAACGCAAACCCTGTACTGCAAGGTGTTCATTGCAGGTACTGGGGATGAGGTATGGGTGTTCACTGGGTAATTCTTTCAACCTTTCTGGATTCGTGAAATTTTCCACAGCACGATGTTAAGAAACAATGTAAACTCAGGGGAGGCTGGGCATCTAGACCCAAAAATCATGCACCAGACGGGAAGAAGAGAAAGGTCTTCTCACAATTTTAGACTTCTACCCCATCACTGACTACACAGCACTATGACTTCACCTTTTTTTATCATTCCTGAAATCATCCTTTGAAGCCCTGAATTGCATTGCTTTTGTTTGTGAGTGTGTGTGTGTTAAAAGACGTTCATTTTTAAATAAAAACATGTAAAAATACCACGATTGTGACATTTCTTCATTTTTAACCACTGGGAGTCTCAAAAACCAGAACTGGCTGTGCCTCTCTGGGCCTGTGAGAGGCCCTGCTGCATGAGGCACGCCTGTGGGTGTGCACGTACCCACGTGGGGGGACGAGGCTGACCCCCGTATGTGGCCCATCCCAGGGGCTCAGCCTCTTCCAAGTGCCCAGCAGCCAGCACCGTGGCTGGGATGAGAGGATGGCTCACGGCTGAGAAGCATGGCCACCAGCCCCAGGGCAGCCTTGGGGACCAAGAACTCTGTTATCCGGGGCGTGGACACGCTCAATCAGCCAAGCAGCGTCCTCGCGTCCCTGGGCCAGCAGCGGGAGCGTGGGTGGCTGAAACCGAGGCGTTTCCTGGAGGGAGGTGAGGCGAAGGCAGGATGTCCAGAGCCCTCCTGCAGCCCCGAGGCTCCTCCCCTCCCTCCCATGCATGCATCACCGCCTGTCTGGCCATTCCTCCCCCGCTGCCCCGCGCCTTCAGCCCCAACCCGTCAGTACCCCCTCATTGTACAGACAGGGAAACTGAAGTCTAGAGAGAATGGAGCTGCCCAAGCCACACAGCAAGTCAGCAGCGGAGTCACCGCTGAGACCCAGCCCAGGTTCTATGCTCGGTCCCCACTGCCTGCCACGTCTGCCCCTCCCCCCTTCAGTCACTGCAGGGGGTGTCCACTCCCAGTAGGCCCGGAGGTGAGACCCTGGGCTGCTCTCCTGCCTTTGTGGGTTACACACGCGACCCAGCGGGGGGCATGTGGGCACCAGAAACAGCCCATGGCTCGGGGGCAGGACCCGGCTTCTACTCCAGGCTCTGCCCTGAATCCTGTCCGAGAGACGCTGGACGGCTGCCTGCCCCGCTCAGGACCTCAGTTTCTCCGTCTGTAAAACATATGAGGTGAAATACAGCTGCGGTTTTCCCATATTTTGAGACAGAACCCCCAAGCAACTACAGGAATTGCCGCCCTGGTTGATGTAGGAGAGGCAGGTAATCTCTGCCCACTGCCCCCCTCCTCTGCTCTCCACCAAGAAGCTCCCCAAAGAGACTCGCACCCAACTGCAGAGCAGTGGGTAGGTACCAGGCTTCAGCACAGAACCAGGGCCCACATCTGGCTGCATGGTCCCAGGCAAGGCTCTCCAAACCTCAGTTTACTCCCCCGTAAAACGGGGGTAATAATACCAACCTCACAGGGCCGTGAGAGGTTAAATGAGAGAATTCATGTCCGATGCTTGGCACATGATAAGTCTATTAAAACTTCAAGGAACAGTGGCTCTTATAACCCCAGAGAAGACCCACCCCTGAGCCTGCTGGCTTCACCATGACTCACATCTGTTATTTCAGACCCCAAAGCCAAAGTGTTTTGGCAACTGCTACCCCAAGCCCCTCAGTCTATCTCAGCAGGGGCTGTAGAACAGCTGGGTGTGCGGAGGCTGCTTCTAGGCCAGTTGGGGCAGGGAAGAGCAGGGCTCCCTGTAATCAGAGCAGGCCCCCCGCAGGCCCCCAGCAGGCCATCATTAACTCCCCACACCTGCCCCACCCCAGGCCCAGCCTGGCTGCTGAAGCCCCAGAGAGAAGGCGGCAGGTATTTAGCCAAAGCCTTTCATTTCCGGGGCTGCTGGCTTTGGGGTGACAGGGAAGGAGGGAAAGTCTGCCGGAAGCCAGGGCCCCCCCCCAGGCAGCAGTCAGCCCCACAGAAGACAGAGACGTGGGCACTGAGACTCCTACAATGTTGGAGATGAAGAAAGCCCCAAAAGCACCTAACGTATATCCATACAGTGGAATACTATTCAGTCTTTAAAGGGAAAGCGATTCTGACACCTGCCACAACATGGGTGACAGGATGCCCAGGGAAATTAGCCAGACACAGAAGGACAAATACTGCGAGATTCAGTCAGATGAGGTCCCACAGCAGTAAAATTCGTGGGGACAGAATGGGAGTTTCGGGGTATGGGGTGAACGGGAAGTGGGGAATATAAAACCGCCCAACTAGTATCTCCTCTCTTTTCACAGATGGGGAAACTGAGGCTGAGCCAGGGGAAGGGACTGACCCCAGTACACACAATCGGTATTGAGAGGTGTTCCCTGGCTTCCTGCTCCTTCCCAAGCGAGCCCCACCCCAGCCCCAACCGACAGGCTGCGGCAACAGCCTCCCAACAGCACTGAGGCTTCCAGCCTGTTTTGGCACATCTACCAAAAGGATTCTATTCATCTTTTGAAAAAAGAACTTTACTCTGGATTTCATTTCTCCCCATTACTATACGTGTCCCACGAGTTGGATCAGCACAGGATCCAACTCCCAGATTTGTGTGTGGTAGGGCCTCACACGGTGGAATACATGACTTTTCAGGAACGCTTAAAAAGAGTAAAAAGAAATCACCAATGGATTCCGCCCTTCAACACGCGGTTGAATATATCTTATTCTAACCTATTTAACCGTACACATTTTCCAGAAAACAATGTACACTCTCGCTAGTTCTGTGTCCCTGTCCTTTTTTTTGGGGGGGGGGTGGAGGGAGAGGAAGGGAGAGAGAGAGAGAGAAAAAAACATCGATTCCTCACCTCCCGCATGTGGCCCATCCAGGAGTCAGACCCCAACCCAGGTCCGTGTCCTGACTGAAAAATCAAAACGGCAGCCTTTTGGTGGACGGGAGGATGCTGCAGCCAACTGAGCCACCCGGCCAGGGCTGTGTCCTGGTTTTTTCATGTAACATGCCACCACGAGCATTTTTCGTACCATTAAAATGTTTTCTTAATTCAGTTAGTGGACATCCTCCATTCGGAATTCACCCTCTGCCCTGGCTGGTGTGGCTCAGTGGACTGGGCACTGGCCTGTGAACCAAAGGGTCCCAGGTTGGATTTGCAGGCTGGGCACACAGCTGGGTTGTGGGCCAGGTCCCCAGGAGTTGGTGCATGAGGCACAACCACACATTGATGGATGTTTCTCTCCCTCCCTTTCTCTAAAAGTAAATAAATACTATCTTAAAAAAAAAAAAAGAAGTCAACTTCTTAGTAAGGCTCCTGGGACCACTGAGGCTAAATTAACCCTCGTCCCCTGATCACTTTATTTTCCTCATGACATTTATCACCATCTGAAAGCATCTTAACTCCTTTACCCTTTCGCTAATGTAGTGTCTGTCTGCTTATTAAACTGCCCAGGAGGGGGTTTGAGCTCTGGAACCACAGCACCCCATGCAGGGCTCACTGGCACCTAGCACCCGCCCCCCCACCCAGAAACGTGTATGCACAGGGGGCCAGGTGGGGCCCTAGGGGCTGAGGCTGCGGCGGGGAGAACGACAGACAGATCCCTGGCCCTCCCCGGGCGGGGGTGCGTCCTGGTGCTTCTCTCTCACGTGGCTGTTTCTCTCCCGCTCTCTCTCCTGCCCTTCCCCTCTCTCTGAACATAAAGAAATAAAATCTTAAACAACAACAACAACAACAACAACAACAACAAAAACCTTGAACCTTATAGAGCTTATGCTCTAATAGAGAATGAATGAATGAATGGATTTACCTCCTGTTGCTGGAATGTAGGTTAATGTTCCGGAAACTTTCCCGCCCCCTGGTACCTCTAATGGGCTGTAGGCAGAAAATCCTTTTAAATTCTCATATTTTATCATTACAATGAATGTAAAGTTTGCACTCTCTGCAAGGTGACCAGCTCCTCCTGTTTGGCCTGGGGCTTTCCTGGTTTTAGCATAAAAACTCTCCTGTCCCAGGAAAACCTTCGGTTTCTGGCAAGATGGGACAGTTGGTTACCAGAATTCTATGCCATACTATCTATGATTTAAAAAAAAAAAACAGTTTTATTGAAATACATTTCACAGACCATAAAATCCACCTATTTTTAAATATATATATTTTTATTATTTACTTTTAGCTGTGGCTGGTGTGGCTCAGTGGATTGAGTGCTAGCCTACAAACCAAAGGGTTGCTGGTTCGATTCCCAGTCAGGGCACATGCCTGGGTTGTGGGCCAGGTCTCCAGTCGGGGGCGTGTGAGAGGCAACCACACATCACTGTTTCCCTCCCTTCCCTTCTCTCTTAAAATGAATAAATAAAATCTTTTTTAAAAAGATTTTAATGATTTATTTTTAAGGGAGAGAGGAAGAGACGGATAAAGAGAGGGAGAGAAACATTGATTGGTTGCCTCTTGCACGCCCCCAACTGGGGACGTGGCCCACAACCCAACCATGTGCCCTGACTGGGAATTGAACCAGCAACCTTTCTGTTCACAGGCAGGCACTCGATCTACTGAGCCACACCAACAAGAACAAATCCACCTATTTTAAAGTGTACAGCCCTGGCTGGTGTAGCTCAGTGGATTGAGCACAGGCCTGTGAACCAAAGGATCGTGGTTCGATTCCCAGTCAGGGCACATGCCTGGGTTGCAGGCCAATTCCCAGCATGGGACATATAAGAGGCAACCATACATTGATATTTCTCTCCTTCTCCCTCTCTCCTACCCTTCCCCTCTAAAAATAAATAGATAAATAAATATTTAAAAAAAAATAAAGTGTACAATCCAGTCATTTTTAGTACACTCACAGGGTTGGGCAATCACCGCCACTAATTCCAGATCATTTCCAGCACCCCCAAAAGAAACCTTGTACCCAGTAAGCTGTCACTCTTCATTCCTCTCCCTCCACAGCCTAGCAACCGCTAATCTACTTTCTGTCTGTATGAGTTAGCCTGTTCTGCACATTTCATGTAATGCAATTACACAGTGTGACATTTTGTGTCATCTTCCACTTAGCATGTTTTTAAGACTCATCCATGTCATGGCATGTATCAGTGTTTCATTCCTTTTTATTGGCAAGTAATATTTTATTATATAAATATAGCACATTTTGTTTCTTCGTTCGCCAGTTGATAGACACTCAATTCAGGCTGGCAGCGTGTGGGCATCACCTCCTCCTGGATGCCTCCAAGGCTCACCCGCCACCACACAGTCCTTATAGAGCTTATGCTCTAATGGAGGATGAATGAATGAATGAATTTACCTCCTTTTGTTGGAATTTATTGCTCCTTAAACTTTCCCTGCCCCCTGGTACCTCTAATGGATCTGATGGAATCACTTGTTTACAGGGTCAGTGTCATGGGCATGTGGCCTCTGCAGAAGGGCCCCAGTACTAAGGAAGTACCCTTGACTGGTATGGTCCTCTGCTGTTGCGCTGTCGTTTTGAAATTCTTAATAATTTTTAATAGGGGTGTTGCATTTTTATTTTGCACTGGGACCTGCCAGTTATGTAGCCAGTCCTACTTGTTTACTTTCTGCCTCTCACACAGGATGATGTTCTCCTTGACCCAGGGTCTGACTTCCCCTCACCCCTACCCTGTGCTCCCCGGGCCTGGCAGAAGCCAAATGAGTGAATGACCAAAATGTATGAATGAAATGAATGAATAGGAAGAAAGGGAGGGACAGAGGGAGAAAGAAAGGAAGTAAGAGAAAAAGAAAAATGAAAAGGAATCAGTCTGCTCTACCTTGAAGAATAAGGTAGGAGGAGTTTCCAGTGTTAATGAAAGCTGGAAGGACAGCCCAAGCAGAGGGAGCGGCGCGGGCAGAGGCATCCATCTGTGCAAATCCCTCGTGGGCAGGACCAGGAAGCACTGGCCTCCGCTGAACCCCTGGGATCTGGGGAAAGGGCAGGCTGGGGGCAGAGAGAAAGCCCTGGAACCCAGAAGAGGGGGTGCTTATTAGTGCCCTCAGAGGGGCCTTTCCTGTCAGAGGTCCAGAGAGGTTAGGCCAGGAAGTTAAGGGGAGCCAGTGGTTCAGCTTGGCTCAGGGCCAGGCCATCAAGGTTGGGTGACCTTAATGATGCCAATCAAAGTGCCTTCGCCACCGCTGGGCCAGATCTCAGGACCTCTGAGTCAGGGATCAGCCCTTCCGGTCTTCCACCCAGCCCACCCCATGGTCCCCTTTTTCCCCTCCGGAAGCTGGATGGTCATCAGGGCCCCAGGCGCAATGAGAGGTTAGAAGAGGCCCCAGCAGTGGGCGCCCCAGCTGCCCGCAGGGGCGGAGAGATAATGACCTCTTTGGGTTTATGGGCATAGGGCTCGGCCCTACCCAGTTCAAGGAAACAGGCCCAGATGTCTGCCAGCCGCCCGCGGAGTTTTACATTGCCGGTCGGGTGCCGTACTCCTTTGCTCACCTCCTGCCACTCTCCCTCCTTCATTTCCTGCCTCCTACTCACGGCAGCTTTCCTTCCAGTCCTGGGAGAATCGAGTCCACTCTTATCTCGGGGCCTGCGCATCGCTGCCCTCTCTGCCTGCGCTGCTCATCCCGCAGAACTGGGCACAGGGCCTTCCCTTCTGATCGTTGGGTGTGTCTCCGCTCACCCGCCGCCGCCTCCTCCTCCAGGAAACGCGCTGAGCGCTCCTCAGCGGGACGCAGGGCCAGCCCTTCTCTACCCGATGGCCGTGTTTAATGCTCAGGCGGCCGGGGTCAGAATCCTACCCCTATTATCTACTAGCTTGGGCAAGTCGCCGCACCTCTCTGTGCCTCTACTTCCTTACCTGTAAAATGGGGATAATAGCAGCACTCACATCATTGTGTGGTTGGAAGATGGGAACAAAATAACCCAGGACCTGGCGCAGAGTAGAGCTCTGTCCACGGTAGCCATTACCACCAGCCCGTCTGCCCCTGCAGCTCCCCCTGAGAGAAGAGACTGTGTCTGCTTGCTCACAGCTGCAGCCTGAAGGCCTGGAGCCGTGCTGGGTACACAAAAGGCACCCAGAAATATGTGCTGATGTAACTGATGTGCTTGTGTCTCTCCTGGTGTTTTGACCTTTTCCTTCTCTGCCCCGTCCCAATACAAGCAGGTGGTCTGTGGGCAGACCAGAGGCCTCCCCAGGCTGGAAGGGGAAGAGGGATGGAGCTAGTGGTCAGGATCCTGTGGACAGCAGCCAGAGCCCAGAGGGGGGCCTATTAGAATGACCCCAAACCACAGCAGGACCCCCCAGTTCGGCAGAAAGGTGCTTGGTCCTCCAGGGTAACCCAGAGTGGAGAACAATGGCCACAAGGGCCATTCAAAGCAGAAGTAATGGGGGTGGGGGGTGGAAGTGGAAGAGGATATGGAGGATAAATGGTAATGGAAAAATACAATAAAAAATGAACTGTTTAAAAAAAGCAAAAAGAACAATAGCGTCACCAAGGTGACCCATATGGACACATGACTGGGAAAACACAGGCCCACCCAAGGCCTAAGGCCACATAGAACCATCTCTTACCCCGACTTGCACACACCCTGGACTAGAGAAAAAGAAGGTTCTGTTTGTCACCCCCGTGAGCTGTGGCGTGCACACACCAGTTGTGCTCACCTGAGTGAGACCTCCCTGGGCCTCAGTTCTGTCACCTCAGTTTCACCTCTCTCCCAGGAGGCTGGCACAGGCTTCTGTCCTAACAAAAAGCTCCCAGTGACTTGATTTGCCATCTCATTTAACCCCCTCAACAGCCCCCTGAGAGAAGTGTCGGCCTTACAGATAAGGAGAGGAGGCACAGAGGGATGTGGGCTGAGGTGGAGTAGCTGACCAGAGCCCCCTCGTCGAACCCCAGGCCCGCCCTCTTCTCCACGCAAACAAAGTAGGTAAGCAGACAGCACAGAAATGCTTCCTAAACCTCAAAGGCCTGTGATGACAGGGGGCAGCAGGGAAGGTGGGGGCCGGCTGGACAGAACAGGGGCAGGGTGCAGCTCTGCACCGGGGGGGGGGGGGGGGGGTGTCCCAGGCCGAGGTGCAATGCCGCCCCAGCCAGGGATGTACGGGTCAAGCGCCAGCTCTGTCTCTCGCTCTCAGGGTGATCGCAGCAAGCCCCCTCCTCCCAGCGCCTGCTTTCCTGTCTGGCCCAAGTATAGCTAAACCAAGGCCCACAGCTCAGTGAGCTGACCGCTCTCCTATGTGGGCTCTGAAGTGCCCCCTCGTGGACAAATCGGTGCATTCCTCCATCAGTTCCGAGACAGAGGACCTATGGAATCGCCCCTTCTGAGTCTTGACCCTTGACCCTGAGTGCAAGTCTCATTTCCAGGCCCCGAGACGAAGGGGAAGGTCCTGAGGAGATCTAGGTTTGCCAGGAGAATTCCCAGACCCCTCACTTGCTGAGTTTGTGCTCACCTTCCTCTCCCGGCCTGTTTCCCTGTCTCTACTAAGGGAGTTTATCAACTCCCCTATTTGGAGGAGGATAGCTTGGTTTCCATCCTATTCATAAGCTGTGTGAGCTTAGGCAAGTCCCCACCCTACCCTGGGCCTCAGTTTGCATCTGATGGGACCGAATGGCCTCAGACCCCTCTGCTTCTGCCCGCCAGGGGTCCCAGCGGGAACTGTGTCTTCAGGGAGATTAAGAGGAGAAGTTAGGGGCCTTGAGGGAAGAACTGGGTCAAAATCATCCTATGGATTGAACATATATTCGGGATTTTTAATTTGACATATTTGTTGAGAAAACACTTCGTGCCAGGAGGTGAACTGTGAGGAGGATGAAAAGGAGTATAAAGGCACTGTATTTTTTAAAACTAAGCAGTTTTTCCTATCACACTGACTTATGCAAAAATGTCGATTTTAGTGACAATTCTACCTCTCCCTGGAAAAGAGGACAAGCAAGTTGTAATGTGGATAGAAAAATCTAGCAAACGAGAAGGGCTGTGCCTTCTTGCTTGGGTGCCTGAGGTGAACACAGGTAACTACTGGCGGTGATGAGTGGGGTGAGTCTCGGACACAGAGGGAGGCCAAGTGTCAGGATGTCCGCTGAGCGCTTAATAATAAAAGACAACAATCTCACGTGTGATGTGGAGGAGTCAACATTTGGCCATGCCAAAACACCGTGTTGATGTGTCCCGACCTTGAATTTGATAGAGTCACCGCTTTAGGTTTCTTCCTCTGCTCCCAGGCACAAACCCGCTCAAACTTTTCCAGAGCAAATGGCTTTGCCACTGTCTTTCCGGTCACGGGGCTTCTTGTTGACAAGAGGCGGACAAGATGCCTCGGGGTGGGGACAAGTCCAACCGTGCACAGAACCTGCTCACACCAGCTCACAAGAGCCCATTGCTGAAGTTTCAGAAACTTTGTTGGGTAGGCATTCTTAAAAATGAAATTGCGTTCATTCGCAATTAAATAAATTATATTAACATAAAGATGATACTCAAAACTCCTCACTTCCTAGAGATTTCACTATTCCCTATTCTTTTGCGGTCACATACTTCTGTGGTGTCTGCGCAGTGGGGCCTCGACCTACTCGGGCTCTGCACATGTCTTCCCAACTCTGGGCTCAGAACTCGATTTGTTCAGTTGACATTGCAGGCTAAAGAAAGTGATGGATAAAAAAAAAAGAAAGAAAAATAAAAAAAGAAAGTGATGGACACAATGTTCGTGGCGCAGACGGAACTGGAACGCTGAAACTGAAAGCGGCTGCAGTTTAAGGAGCACGCGGGGAGCAGGGCGAGAAACAGCGTGACGACGCGAGATCGCGCAGCAGACCGAACGCGGATGCGTGTCCTGGGGAAAGCGTCAGCGGACTGGGAGGCGGCTCCGTTTCAAACTGCTGTTGAATTACGACCCGAGGTTGACTACAGACACAAGAATTTGGCAAACCGTGCGCTCCACATCCTTCAGTTATGTCAGTAAAGTTTATAATAAACATACGCACATCTGTAACGTACGCATTTGGATTTCTGAAGAACCAGTTGTCGAACATCTGCCAGCATACCACCGGCCAAATGAAAGTGTTTTGGTTTTTTTTTTTTTAGGATTTTATTTTTTTATTTTTAGAGAGAAGGGAAGGGAGGGAGAGAAACATCGACATACTAGAGATACATCGATTGGTTGCCTCTCACATGCCCCAACTGAGGACCCGGCCTCAACCCAGGCATGTGCCCTGACTGGGAATTGAACTGATAACCTTTTGGTTCACAGGCTGGCACTCAATCCACTGAGCTGCACCAGCCAGAGCTGAAAGTTTAGTAAAGTCCTTTTCAAAGCAATTTTTTTTTTCTTGGAAAAGCCCTCTTCCCTGGGTGAAGTATTTTCAGGACAAAGTGACAGATGACTTCATGCTTCCATTGGGGACATTCCCAGGACACAGCTCTGTGCTTTGGGATACGCCACTTCCAACAATGCCAATCAAACCAATGCCAATAAATGGGGCTTTGTGGTACTTTCTTTCCTTTGACGTTTTTCAATGTGAGTGCCTTACATAAAGCTATTGGACTAAAAGTAGTAGCAGTTTATCAGGCCAATTGAAACAGAAGCAGGACTTTCGAAGGGTGAATGAAGGATATCCGAGGAAGAGCAAGCATGACCGTAGCCGGAGCACCAGCGACTCCCCGCTCTCTCTGTAGTGCAAACAGCAGTGAAAGTGAAGGCAGCTGCTCACAGTCACCAAGTTGACCTGGTCTGGGGGACCAGCCGGATCCACAGTCCCCAGACAAAGGATCTGGTTGGCCCGCTTGGATCAGGTGGGCATTCCTGGACCAAATCTCGTGGCTCCCCTCACTTCTCCTCCCCTCAGCCTCCTACTCCAAACTCTGCTAAGCACTCAGAGGCCCTGGAATCTGGGGACCTGGGGTGGGACCTCTGTGTCTTCATGGGTATGGGGTGGTGCCCCTTCCCAGGAATAGAAGGGCACCAGGAGAGGGACTCTGTCTGCTCTTTGCCAAAGCTGCTTGGACACCCAGGTCCCCCCTCCACCTTGTCCCAGCCCCCAGGCTGCAGAAAGACCAGCCAGGGGCAGGGCTGCCAGGGGTGGGGCTGCCAAAGGGTGGGACCTGGCCCAGGGAGCCATTCAAGCCCCAGAACCACACAAGTAGGTTCCAGGCCTGGCTTCCATTAGTACAGCTCCCTTTTATTTGTTTCGTCTCCTGGACTTTCTCCGAAGAATTTTCTTGAAGACAGAATTCTCTGGTGCAAAAAACAGTTCTCAAACCCCCCCCCCCCACACACACACACAATACTTCAATGGGGAGACCCCTCCAGAGGGCAAGTGGTTTGCCCCAGGTCACAGAACAAGGCAAGGAGAGAGGCCCGCCTGGGGCCCGGTCTCGGTCTCGGCTGCCCAGACGCATTCCCCTTTCCCCAAAGCTGCCTCTCAGATCTTCCCCTAAGCAGGCCCTGGGTGGGGGGCTCCAGGAAGGCCCAGGCAGGGGGCGACCCTGGGGTTCAACCAACAAACTCTGACAACCAACCTGGGGGCCTATGCCCCGTGCCCTGGGAAGGGGACAAAGGGGTGAATGATGCACAGCACCTGCCCTCAGCAAGCTCCCCATCTGGGCCTGAATATGAGAAAAATGGGTTCCTCCAAATCTAACTCTAAACACCTCCTTTCTCACTTTAACTTTGTACTTTCCCTGTCCATGAGGCCTCTGTCTTACAGCTCTGCCTTTTGCCTGAAGTTACTTATCTTCCTCCCCACTCCTGCCTCCCACTCTAGTCCTCTGGGCCCATCCCTCCTCCTTCCCACGTTACCTCTCTTATCTCACCCTGTTTCAAAGCCAGTAGGCCGGGGAAAGACCAAATGAAGAAGATAGGACAGGGCAAGTCGCTTAGCAGGACGGAGCTGCGATGCTCCCCCTTCCCAGGAGGGGGCGCGCTGTCATCTGCTGCGAACAGCTCTCTCCAGTGCTCAGCCCTGCAGGCACAACCCAATTCCACTGCCCTGACTAACATCTAATCTTCGCGATCGCGTCGAGGAAGGCGGGATAAATGATCCCCAGCTTCCAGATAGGAAGGCCCAGGTTCAGAGATGGGCGGTGGTGGCTGGAGGCCTGGGGTCGCACAGCAGCCAGTTTAAGCCTGGCTTCAAGTGCCCTTGACTCAAAACTGACCTCCTCCTCCTCCTCCTGGTCCTGGGAGACCAGCTGTCCTGTGAGAGGAGGGGCTATAGGCTGGGCTGCCTCTGAAATGCTAGGCCCAGGGGTATCTTTTCTTGGGCCTCTTAGGGGTATCTTTTCTTGAATTCCTTCCAAAATCGACCTTTCTTCTCCTAGGACCAACTTCCCCCCACCACACACACACACCCACACAACCGCCAGTGCCCTTCTCCCAGCGCCCTTTGCCTCAGCTAAACTGTTGGTTTAAGGGATGGGCCTAAATAGTCCTGGCTGCCGTAGCCGCACCCAGCCCTCATATGGGCATTTCAGTTCCATCGGGGACTCAGGTAGAAACTGTCCCCAGAACAGCCCCTTCTGTCAGAAAGTAAAGAGCCCCGAGCCTCAGTATGTGCCAGGCCCTCCCCTAGGTCTTGGTGTGTTAGCTCACCGTACTGTCAGATGAGGCAGGGAGGCACAGAGAGAGGAAGTGATCCGCCCACACAGCTGGTGAGTGGTAAGGCAGGACTTAACTCAGGAAATCTGACTTCACAGAGACTTTTAACCACTGTGTTAGAGACTTCCATTCTCTCCCTTTTTCTGGGCTAACAGCCAGTCCAGAATAATGACCATGTTTTCCAATCTCGCTTGCAGCTAGATGTAGCAGTGTGCCTAATTTCTGGCCAAGAGAAAGACCTGTGCAGCTGCCAGGTCATGCCTTTAATTAGGACAGGTGTGCCCCTCCCGGCTCCCGCTCCCGCTGGCCGCAGGCATGGGCGAGCGGACTGGGATAGCTGCCACAGCCTCCTAACCAGCCTCCTCCACACAACAGCCAGAGAGCTCCTACCATAATGCGCGTCAGGTCATGTCGCTGCCCTGCCCCCAGCCCTCAGTGGCTCCACGTTGCCTCCAGAAGATGGGCAAGTTCTTTTCCTATCTGATCTTAAACTGTCTTCCCAGTCTCATCCCCTGCCACTTTAATCCTCTGCCTTCATCCCAGGTCAACCATCAGGAAAATCTCTTCCGCCCTGGAGGTTGTGGCTCAGTGAATAGAGTGCTGGCCTGCGAACTGAAAGGTCACCGGTTCGATTCCCAGTCAGGGCACAGGCCTGGGCTGCGGGCCAGGTCCCCAGTCGGGAGCATGTGAAAGGCAGCCGATCTACCGATGTTTCCTCTCCCTCTCTTTCTAACCCCCTTCCCCTCTTTCTCTAAAAATCAATAAATAAAATCTAAAAAGAAATTTAGAAAATTTCTTCTTTCCTTAACAATGCTTTTCTCCTCTTCCCAATTTCTCTTCCCAAATCAGGCTGACTTCTATGTGTCCTTCAAATCCCAGCCCCAAAGGGTATCACCCTTGTGAAGTCTTTCCTGACTCTCCTTGCAGACCCAGCAGCGCCCTCCTCTGGTCTTCCATGGTCTGTACACAGCCCTGGGGTAGCGATAGCCTTTCTGTATTGTCAGGGTCTGGAGACGCATCCACCTCTCCCACCCCTGTAAGGGTGGGAACCAAGTCTGGGTCATCTGTGGGTTATCAGTACCCTGTACAGGGCCAGGCACCAAGCCAGTGGCAGCCAAGTTCAATGAGTGATAGAAAGAGAATGTGTGTGCGTGTGTGTGCACGCGCGTGCATATTTTCTGACTTGGCTGGAGTTTCAGGCCAAGGACGCAGAGAGGACGTCTAGAAATAGCCTCATGCCGGGCCCTAGACCAGCCTGCTGCCCAGGTAAACTGACCCTGAGCGAGGGGTTGGAGCCCAGGATGGGTGGGTAGAGACGAAGAGGTGTGGCTCGAGCAGGCTGTGCCCCTGCTGCCCTCTGGGGTCTGCGAGCCAGACTGCTGGCGGTCAGTCCTGGCATGCAAGCCTCAGTGACCTCAGTGACCAGTGAGTATTTCAGGCCGGGGCTGAGTGTCACCTGCTCCCTTGGCCTCACAGCTTATAGGGCAAAGGGGAGGCTGCCAGTCCGCCCATTGAGGAGCGGGCAGGGCTGGGGCAGGGGCACTGGAAAAGTTTGTTCTTTCTCCGTTCCGGCCCCACCTCACCCTCTTCCCCACTTGGAAGTTCTTTCCCTGAACCACCAACTGCCGAAGCTTAAAGGATTAAAGAAACTATTTGGCCAACCCCCTACCAGGGAGATGGAAATGCTGAAATGAAGAGACTGGCCCAAGGTCACGGAGCAAGGTCACGGAGCAAGGGCGAAGGCCATCACAGGGAAAGGCGATGTGGAACAGTGGTAAGCCACACGAGATCTAGAGTTCCTGGGTCTAAAGCCCAGCTCTCATCTATCCACTGGGGATGGGAACAATAGTACCTGCTTCACTGGGTTATTTTCAGGGTTATATAAGGATGATGAGACAGAAAGCTGCTAAGGCCGGCCTGGCACTTGACAAGTGCTGTACTGATGTTAGCGATCATTTTCTGTACCGCACCTCACAGCGTACAAAGCTTACCAACACCTGCCATCTCTTTTGGTCCTTCTGACAACCCTGAGAAGTAGGCATCACTATCCCCTTCACAGAGAGGAGGAAACAGGCACAGAGAGCTTGGCTGGCCAAGTTCACACAGCTGGCATCATGTCACTCAACTGCCCTGCGGGTGGTCTCCCCATCTCCTCTTCTTTGCCGCCACTGACGGCTCATACACTGGTTCATCAGACAGAGAGGGGACCAGAGAGCACGTGGAGAGCCAGCCCTTGGGGCCTGAGGCTGCCCTGAGCTCTTCTTACCCCTGCACTGGATGACCCCATTGCTGGGAGGGTGGTTTTATCCAGCTGACATCATCCCCTCTGGACTCTGATTCCGCTCTGCAACATCTTGATCTTCCCACCTCTCACCCCTAGAAGGGGAGATCTCCCAGCATGGGCTCCTGTCCCGGTACACCCCCAGCCCACCCAGTCCCTCCTGCAGACGACTCCTGCCTTCTCCTGTCTAGTGTCTCTCTTTACTACAGAGCCCAGGGATGCTGCTCCCAACGATCCCCCAGCCAACCCCCAACTCCCAGGCCCCTAAAACAGATCAAGCCAGGTTAACAGCTTTGGCTCTGTACCTGCTTCCTGGAACACACCTGGCCCCAGACTCTTGACGCCAAGATCCTCTCCCTGTCGGGCCCCCGGTCATGGCTTGCCAACTTTCCTCACCTAAGGACCCAGAGTGGTCACCTGTCCACAACCAACCTGGCTCATCGGGCCTCCTGGAAACCCGCCCAGAAATCTTCAGCAGGCTGTTCCTGAATGAAGTGTACTCTGGGGAGTGACCGTTGAATCATTAGTTCTAATTATACTTTACTTAATCTAATGTTATTTGTATTCTTGCACAGGCAAATTTTTCGTTTGATAAGAGCAGTAGTTTGGGGAATGCACCAGAGGCAGCCCCCAGTCTGGGATCTGGCTGGATCACTTCCTGGGAAACAGCCCTGTCCCCAGAGAGAGCCGCCACGGAGAGCTTGTCTGGAGGTTCTAGCAGGAGAGCGCGGCTACTCACATACCCTTGACCGAAGAACAGTCGTCTCCTCTGTCCTGGAAGGTCGTCCTCTTCACACACAGAGCGGTGGGAGAGGAAGGGGACAGCCACACAGCCAGTCAGACCAGCGAAATGAACCCTGGCCATCACTGGGGTAACAGGTGTCTCAGCTGGTTCGCCCTCCCACCCTCAGCGCTCCCACCGAGATCCACGCTACTCCTATGTGCCCAGGAAGGCAGATCCACCTGGGGCTACTTGGGGCCCCACTACACATCGGAAATGGCCTATCCATGGCCCACGTGGATGGAGCGAAAAGGAGGCCATGAGACAGGATACATTGGCAGGAGGAAAGCTGAGAATAGGTGGCTGAATTTTCAAACAGAGAGAACACTGAGAGGACAAGTGGTTTTCTTTGCTCCAGAGAGACTGTCTGTCCATTCCCCAAATCCGTGCCAGACCCTGTGGACACAGCACAGAGCCGCGGGGACTGGGTCCTGGTGTAATAGGAAAGACAGACTCTGAGACAAAAGGACCCCATGAGAGCAGGGTAAGTGCTATGATAAGGAAGGCGGGGCTTCCCGGAGGAAGGAGTGGGGGCTAGGGTGGAAGAGTGTTCTAAGCAAGTGGGAAACAGCAAGTGGGAGACATGGCGCTCTTCACGGCACTCAAAGGGGAGCGAGTGCAGTGTGCAGAGCTTAGAGAGGCAAGCGGGGGCCAGAGCAGGAGGGCCCCGAGGCAAGGGATGGGGGTCTTGTGCTGAGGAGCATGGGCAGCCAGGCAAAGAGGCTGAGAAGAGAAACAATTCACCTTTGTACTGCACTCCTAGGCTTATCCTACCTTATCTTCCCAGAGTCCTTGGGCAGCCAGCTGGGTTTTTTTGCAGAAAAAGAAACTGAGATCCACCCTGGCTGGTGTGGGTCAATGGATTGAGTGCCAGCCTGCAAACCAAAGGGTCGCAGGTTCAATTCCCAGTCAGGGCACGTGGCTGGGTTGCGGGCCAGGCCCCCAGCAGGAGGTGCGTGACAAGCAACCACACATTGATATTTCTCTTCCTCTCTTTCCCCCTCCCTTACCCTCTCTCTAAAAATAAATAAATAAAATCTTTGGGGGAAAAAAAAAAGAAATTGAGATCCAAAGAGGTCCTGACTTGCCCAAAGACACCACTGGTATATAAGAAACAGAGGCAGAATTAGAACCCAGGTGCATCTCATTCCAGAGGCCCTAACGCTACGGATGTGGAGAGATTCATTCATTCATTCATTCATTCAACATTCATTCACGCCAACTATCTGCCAGGTACTCTTCTAGGAGTCAGATCCCGGTAATACAGTAGACCAACACAACAGATAAGCCAAGGCTGAAGAGTTTGGGCTTTCTTCTTTCAGCAACAGGTAGGACAGCTGGTTTCCGAGCTGCACCCACGCCTCCTGTCCGGGGAGAGCCATTGTTGTCCTTCCAGGGAGTGTTCTGTTCTCCCACCGTCAGCAGCTTCTTGGAAGCAGCTGGTGTTGAGTACACCTCTGTCTTTGCCACCTTTTGTTCTCTCAGACCCACAGTATCTAGAACTCTTGGGGAACAAGGAAGCGGTTTCCTAGTGGCAGAAAGAACACTCCATTCCACCCACTGTGGCTGCAACCCCCCTCACTGTGAGCTCAGGGGGGTTCTGACAGAAAAGGGGTTCTCTGGAGAGTCACCTCACAGGGTGGTCTAGGTGTACATTCCAAACTGGCCAAGCCACACGGGTAGTCAGGCCCCAGGCCTAGAGCGAGCCTTATCCTTTGCTGCAGCATCTAGGTCAATGAATGCCTCTTTGAAACGCCCCCTTTGTGGCCCTCACTGTAATGCAGAACCACCCTCCTACTTCTACCGCATGACAACCTTCAAGAAATCATAATATTTTTTAAAATATTTTATTTATTTATTTTTAGAGAGAGGGGAGGGGAGAGAGAGAGAGAAGGAAAGAAACATCAATGTGTGGTTGACTCTCACATGGCCCCCACTGGGGACCTGGCCCACAACCCAGGCATGTGCCCTGACTGGGAATTGAACTGGCAACCCTTTGGTTCACAGCCTGCACTCAATCCACTCAGCTACACCAGCCAGGGCAGAAATCACATAATCTTAACGTGTGCAATCCCATTCCCACCTTGGTTTCTCCCACCTTCGTGTAATCTTCCTTATGTTCCCTCCTTAACCTCAAACGCACAGAAGAAACTGCAAACTTATTCTCGAAAGCATTTATTTCAGTCTGTCAAAATCTTGCGCCCAGGTAATAGGGCACAGGCCCCTCTTTCAGGCCCTCTCTCTTGGGGCTATAAAGCACGACTGATCCTGTTTTATCCTCAGAACTAGAAAATTACTGGAAATTACTGGAAAATTCCCTGAAGGCGCAGAGGCTCTGGGAACTTATGAAACAGGACGCACCAGACCACAACGACCACCGGACCCTGCACCCAAAGATAACATCGGAATGGATTGCAGCCCAACTGAAACGCCCTGCTCTACAACCACCCCTTTAACTGACTAAAAACTCCCAGCCCTGCCCCTTCAGTGAGCCCTTTCCCTCCCTTGGGAAAGTGAAAACAAAAAAACTTTGCTCTCTGCACTCTTCTCTTTGTGAGTTCTTTCACAGCCCGCGTCAGGGACCACCCTAACATCAGGCATATCCTCTATTTGGCTCAAATAAATGTTTGTAAAAGTTCTCTACTGGTTCAGCCATTTCTTAGGCTGAGAGAGGGTGGGGCCCCAGCTCTCCTATCCCTTCTGGACTCCCACTGAGCCCGGTGCGTGCCTGGGCACAGCAGGCGCTCTGTTGAGACTGGTGGAAGCGAAGAATCATTTAACATTTAATGGAAGAGGAAGGGAGCGATGAGGACACCTCTCTGCAGCATCTGAGGGCCTCAGTGACCTCAGTGAGGAGGAGGAATACGTGGCTCATTCTCGTGCACCTCTGGGGCAAATGCCCTGGGAAGGAGACCCAAAAGGGAGAAGGGGAGTCGCCATTCATTGAGCTTTAGTGTATGTTAGGCTTTCCATGTTATTTCTCTTCATCCTCGTACCAGCCCGGGGAAGAAGACGGCCTTCCTCCATCTGGGAGGAGAGGAGACTCAGAAGGGGGAAGGGACTTACTTGGGTCTCTAGCTAGTAAGTGGGAGGCTTGGGATTTACAACCAGGCCTCTTTCCAAAGACACTGCTTCTGAGTACACCATGAACCAAGGGAGGGTTTAAAGGGTGTGGAGAAAGCTGATGATTCCGTGACAGGCAGAGACACAGAGCCCCCGCCACCATTACCAGCCAAAGAGAAAAATTCCCGGTTTCAGGTACTTGGGGGTGGCCAGCATTCATGGACTTCGGCCCTGAAGGGGCAAAGGGTGTCTCCATATCCCTGGGTCAGCAGAGCCTCCAGCTCAGCTTCTTTGGCCTTTACCTCTGGCATCTTTCCCTATGCCAGCAGCACATTCCACAGTGGAGGTGTCTGGATGGCAGGGAGGATCCCGGGAACAGCAGAAGATGCTGAGTAGGCCTCTCTCTCCCCCCTCCTATGGCCCCATGGATCACCCGGTGCTGCCAGCCCTTCTCATTGGCTCTCTCCTGGCTATTCATTTCTCCTCCTCCCCATCTTCCCAGCCTGTGGTTGCCACAGAAACAGAGAACAGTGATATCACCATAGGGCGAGGACCGGGGAAATGCTGCTCTTGTCAGGGATTGGCCCTGCTACCTGCCAGATGTCATGTACACGTTTGGACCTGTCAGGGCGAGAGAGGGGAGCAGGAAATGGGACAGGGCTCCTGTGCCCTCTCTTTGCCACTCTCTCCTCAGATGAAGTGAGCGCAACAGGGCAAGAAGGATACTGGTAATCAGAGGGATGAGTAGAAGACTGTACATACTTAAAAAGGAAGATGAGCACCAGGTGGAAAGGAGATAGGCTGCAGCTGAGGGGTTGGCTTTGGTGGCCCGGGTCTGAGCACAGTGGGGAAACAGGTTTAGGGCAGCGAGGATAGTGGGTCTCGGGTTTGTCTCGAGTTCCTCGAAGCACCATGCCATTCAACACAGGCAGGGCCCAAAAGAGGGAGCAAAGGGGCTTTCTGGCAGTAACCCCCTCAACCCATCCCGAAGACCTCTATCGCCCCTTCCTCACAGCTGCAGCGTTTTCTAATCCCGTCTCAGAAATAAGAAAATTGAGGATCAGAGAAGCAAAGCAATCTGCCTGGGGTGGCGCAGCAGGTGAGGGACAGAGCTGTGACCAGGTCTTAGGACTCCTGTACTACCCATGGAGATAATAATAATGGCAGCGGCCCTGGCTGGTGCGGCTCGGTGGATTGAGCACCAGGCCTGCCGACCAAAGGGTCTCCAGTTTGATGCCCAGTCAGGGCGCATGCCTGGGCTGCATGCGGGTCAGGCCCCGAGTGCGGGGTGTGTGAGAGGCAACCACACATTGATGCTTCTCTCCCTCTTTCTCTAAAAATAAACAAATGAAATCTTAAAAAATAATAAAAAATAATAACAGCAGCATCACGAGCATCAGCAGGAGTGAACATAATTTAGGAAGTCTACCATGCTCAGCATTTTAACTGCTTTATCTCATGTGATCCCCAAATACCTTTGTGGGGTAAATTCTGTCACTACCTTCGTTTTCAAGGTGAAACGAAGGCTTGGAGTGACCGAAGTAAATTGCCCGCAGCCACACGGCCAGGACCCAATGGAATCAGAGTTGAAACACAAATCTGCCCGCCTGCCCCAGATCGGTCACCTCTGCGTTAGAAAGACCTTGTAGGGAGACAGCTCTGGGCCCTGGTCTCCAGCCACCCAGTCTTGGAAAGAGGAGGCCCTGTGTCTAAGGCTGTGACCTTGAGCTAGAAACCATCCCACACCCCCCCTGCCCCACCCCGCCCCCTGCCCCGGCAACTGCTCTGGCAGTTAGGTCGCCAGGGCTCCATGCCCAGCCCTGAGGCCTGTCCCTGCAGTTTTGGCAGAAATAGGCCTCTCAGTCTTTCTGGCAAGTGGACTTATCCAAAATAACCAAGACCTTGGGAGAGAGAAGGCTCTTCCTCCATGGCCTCCTTCCCAGACAGGGAAAAGGAGGTAAGGGCAGATGCTCTCTATTTCCACATGGAGAAAGAGAGGTCCAGTGTGTGTGTGTGGTGGGGGTGAGGGGGCGGCTGCCACACGGCAAGTGTGTGGCAGCGGGGGCAGGAGCCCAGGGCTGCTGGGCCTGCAGCTCCTGCCTGTGCCCCTGGGTGGACTTCTACTGGCTGAAGTTCAGCTGGGTACCACTCCCTTGCGCGGGGCCACCTATGGGGAATTTGCTTACACTCACTTCCTCTGGGAAGTCTCCCCTGAGCCCCTGGATCAGGCTAGGCCTCCCCTGAAAGCCACCATGGTAGTTTTGCGTCTGCCCACCGGAAGGGGAGCTATGTGGATGTGTCTTATTCATGGTTGTCTCTCCAGAGCCTAGCCCAGGGCCTGGCACAAAGCGGGTGCTTTAATAACTGAAATGAATGGCTCCCCTAAGCTTTGGTTTGCAAACCTGTGAAGCGGGGTTAAAAATAATGCCTACATCATGGATTTTGTAGTTGTGCCCTCAGCATGCAGTAAACGTCAATTACAAGGTGGACGTTATTGACAGTGCTTTATGAACTGTAACGAGTCAGACACTGAGCCACCTCCTTTAAGGAGGTGACTGACTGCTTGCTGGTGTGCAGAAGTTGGAGGAAGGGCAGTGTGTGGGGGCTGCAGCAGCCAGGCAGGTGAGGGACAGAATTTCTGAAGGAGGATGAGGCGGAAAGGACCGCAGCAAATGCCCAGAGCTGTGCGTGGAGGTCAGAGCAGCCTGGAGCATTGGCAGGGTGTGTGGGGAGTTGGATTGCTGGGCAGACAGGCGCAGCAGACATTCCACCGGGAGGGGCCCGCACGTGTGGGGAGGGCGTGTTGGGTAGGGTCACACTTTCATAGGAGCAGACAGAGGGCACAAGGACAGCTTGGCCACCGAGGGAGCCCCTGGTAACTCTCCCGGCCACCGGGCAGTGGGGAGTGGCCAAAGAATCAGCTAGACCAGGTTTGCAGTCTGGGTTCCGATTCACCCGATCTCTTCGTGCGACCTTGTCGGTTCCCCCTCTTAGTTCCGCACCTGTAAAAGGGGGACCAAGGCGCCCGCTCCGCGAAGAGCTTTGCCGGCGTGGTCAGGAGACCAAGGGCGTTGCCCTTCTGCTCGAGTGTCTCTCATCCCTGCTCTAACCCCAAGCTAGGGAGAGACTGGGGGATGGACGACGTCCGCGGCAGCTCGCCGGCCCAGGGCCCCCAGCTGCTTCCTTCTCGGGTTCCGAAGAAGGCCTGGAGGCCAAGAAAGGGAGCCGTTGTTGCCAGCCCGGAGCAAGGGCCTCGAAGGCCAGGCACCGCGCTGACGCAGCTAGCCTGGCACCACTTGCTGCCCCCTCCCCTTCGGCGGGCTGGGGGATGGGCGGCCACCCCCCCGGAGGGTGAGTGGCCAGCTCGGGGCTTCCTATTTCGGAGGCGGAAGGCGGGGAGGTGCGGGCCACGCCTCCTCACGTGGTGCTCGAGCTATTTAAAGCGGCAGCGCGGGCTGGGAGCCGCGGATCGCGGAGTCCTCCCTTGCTAGCTTAGTCGCTTCGTTCGTATCTTAGCCCGGCCTCATCATGGTGGACGCCTTTGCAGGCACCTGGAAGCTAGTGGACAGCAAGAATTTCGATGACTACATGAAGTCAATCGGTGAGCAGGGCTCGGGATGCTAGGCGGCGGTGGGGCTGGCCGCGTGCCCAGCGGGCGCAGCGCTCCCTCTCTGGCTGGTACCCTGTACGCTTGCAGCATCCCTCCCGATCAAGGTTGGGGATAAAGGCTTGCAGGAAAGGCGGCAGCCAAGGCTAAGGCATCCGCAGCCTCTTGGGAGGGGTCTGTCACGGCCTGAACCTGGCCAGAAGGATTCCCAGGTGGGGAGGCTTAAGGAGGTAGATGTGCTGGTCTTGCGGGGATTGAGAGGTGCTTTCCATGTAAGAGGGGTATATGTTCTGGAGGGTTTGGGTAAAAAAAATAAATAAATAAAAGCATTGATCCAAGAAGGTGGGAGGCTAGCTAGGGGAGGACGAGCGCAGCAGCGCCGGTGGTTTAGGAATGGAAAATTGTGAACACAGGAAGGGAATGGTCTGTATGGGGAGTGTACTCTGGCCTACAGAATTGGGGAAGTCCCAGGAGGAGAGAGATGGAAGAGTGGGTAACCCCGGTAATGGGATATCATGAGAAGCAGGTGAGTTAGGAGTCCACACAGTTTAGCAACAACCTCTGCTTCTCCATGTTGGGTTAAGGGAAGGGATTTCCCCTGGAGGACACCCTCTTTCTCACCAGCCAGTCTCTGACCTTGTCCTACAGTGGTTTATAATGAACCTTTAATCACAGTGGTAAGGTGGGACAAGAGGCCCCAACATCAGCTACAGCCCAAGGCTTTGCTACTCATCAGGGAAGGGTGCAGTGGAAATTGGGCGTCCAGGGTGCAACAAAGGGGCCAAGACTTGTTAAGGGCAGGGAGGGTCTTTGGTCTAGGAGGTAGTGGTGTTGGGATGCAGAAGGATAAAAACTCAGAATCTTACAGGTGAAGTCCTTGGAGATCCCCATACCTTGCTTAGTTCAACAGATGGGGAAACTGAGACCCAAAGAAAGTAGAAACTTGTCATAAAAATTCCACGGTAGAGCAGAAAACCTAGATTTCTACATCTGCAACCCAGATCAGTTCCTGTATGGGCACTGTGGTGGGAGTAACTGGAACTGCTTATCTAATGAATGCCCTCAGCCTTTCCCCTCTTGGCAGGAGCTTTGTGCTTGGATGGAGAGGGTGATAGCCTGGCTTGAAATCCCCAGCTCTGGGATTACCCTAGATCTCCGGGCTGGGACAGGGAAAGCGTCCCACACCTTCCTCCCAGGGAAGGTGGGCTGGATTACGGCAGATAGCCGAAGGAGGGGGGAAGATCCACTCCAGGCACCTCTCTCCTCTATTCCTCACCTTTCCCTGAAATAGGGACACAAGTATTGGCTCTCGAGGTCTTAGGCTGGGCACTATGTCCAGCGACTTCTGGGCAGCTGTTGGGAAAATTGGAATGCCGAGAGCTAGTTCCTTCTCCCAGGCCTCCCACAGCAGACATTCCAACTGAAGACTTGTTTCCTGAAGTGTGCTGCGATGTCCTCACCACCATGGCTTCCTTGTCTTGCCCCAACTTGGGCTAGGGGGCTGAGAGGCCACCCAATCTGCTTTTCTGGTCCTACCGATGGAAGGGCTGAGGCCCGTGGGGAAGAAAGCCCCTCTTCAGCTCTCTCAGTAAATAGGTTCGACTTCATTTCAAAGTAGAACCCATGTCTCCCCAAGCCCCCTCAATTCTGTCAGCCCAGTTTCATTCTCAGCTCCTCCTGGCTTGGTCCCTCTCACTCTCCAGAAGATTCCTTCCTCAAACACTCCACCCCTCCAGGTGGGTCCTAAGCAAACAGAACTCCTTGTGCAGTGATAAGGCCAGATCTCTGCTGGCGGGTGGAACAGGTGGGACTCACTCTGACAGTTGAGGGGTAAGGCCAAAGTCCCTCACTGGCCAAGGAGGGTGGACCAGCTGCTTGTGCCCTTCATTTTAGGCCAACAGGTCTCAGGGGGAAAGGTAGTACCAGTGATCACAGGCACACATCACAGGAGGCAGGATGGCCCAGCGGGAACAGCAAACAGTTTTGGAGCCTAGGTTCAGTCACTTACTCTCTGACTTTGGGCAAGTCGCTTTACCTTCTGAGCCTCTGTAAAACAAGGATAATAAAAACCACCACCATTCATGGCTTTTATGAGCATTTCAAGTACAATAACCCATGGAGGGCATGGACTAGCTACCAACAAGCACTATGGGGACTTTATGCACACCACCTCACTCCACTGGGCTGTTCCTGCTTCGCCTTTGCGCTGGAGGATAGCTCAGCATAGGCTGCTGGGGGCAGAGGGGCCAGGCAGTCTTGGGAGGTTGGAGGCAAAAGGGCAGAACTGCAGGGACATACCTTAGACTCCCTAAGAGCTCCTTGTTCCCCACCCTTGCAGGACACTTTGGGCTGTGCCCAGCACCCAGGGAAGCCATGTTTGGGTTGGCAGTCCCCATTGGGCCTTAGACTAGGAGCCAGGAGACCTGGATTTAAGTCCTGACTGCACCACCACTTTAGGACTCTCCCATATCTGTGCAACGAGGCAGACATGCCTTTCTGCCTACCTCCTAAGTCTGCAATAAGCACCAGTGTATCTCCGGGTAAAATTTCCAAAGGTGGAACACTCTTCTCCCAAGGCCTTGTAAGCCACAACCCACATTTCCTTACTTAGGCTGTGATTGAAAACTGCCCAGGTGTCCTGGAAGGGAGCCCTGTGCTCCAGCCGTGAGACACGATAGCTGAGCAGTTAAGTGAGCTCTGCAGTCAGCCAATTCAGATTTGGGACCCTGGCTTCAACTCTTATCTCAATTTTTGCATCTGTAAAGTGGAGATAAATCAACCCTTCAGGAAGTCTGGAAGGATTGAATAAGATACACGCATACTGTTCTTATCACACGGAAAGCGCTTATTCTAGTCTCTGCTCTGCCACTGCACTGAGTTGCTGTTGCCTGCCTGTCCCCTTGCATGTGGCCACGCAGTCTTGGAAAGTTCTCATCCTCTTCTCCCCTCTTTCCCACAGCCAGCCTGAGTTGTCCATTGAGTTCCCTGTACCCTGCCTCTGCTCCGTACTCATAACCTTTCCTCTGCCCTCAGGTGTGGGTTTTGCTACCAGGCAGGTGGCCAATATGACCAAGCCTACCACAATCATTGAAGTAAACGGGGACACTATCACCATAAAAACCCAAAGCACCTTCAAGAATACAGAGGTCAGCTTCAAGCTGGGCGTGGAGTTTGATGAGACAACAGCCGATGACAGAAAGGTCAAGGTGAGTAAAGGAAGGGGACATGGGCAATCGGGGATGTTGAGATCCTGAAGGGGAATAAGCTGGTAGTTCTTGCATCCTATTGTTGCACCCTGAGGGGTAGGTGATTATGGGGGATTGAAATGAAACAAGGGCCATCGTGGGAACAGTGCTGAAATGCCCCAATGCTAAATGCATGTTGGTCCTGTCCTCCTGTTTTCCTCCTCCATTCTTGAGAAGCATGTACCAGCTGCCTCTGGGAGTGGGCAGCGAGAGCCAGGATGTTCTGACTTGTGTCCATGCCAGTTCTGGCTGGAGGGTGACCTTGTGCATGGCACGCAGTAACTCTGGGTTTCTTTCCCCTACCATAGATGGGGAACTGGTAGTGGCCATGGCCACTACCTGAGGTGTTTCAGGAATGAGGCCCAAAAGTCAGAGCCCTCCACTGAGTTAGCAGGTCATCCTGGCCTCCAGCAGCAAAGGATGCAACTGGGGATAAGGAGCTGAGACCCACTCAGATGCCTCCTCTTCTCCAGTTTCCACCCCCAGGCTTGGCCAGTGACCCTGAGTGTTTCCAGTGCTGCCAGTCCACAGGCAGGATCAGCTGTGATCTGCACAGGACTTTGTCTTAGGTGTGTTTGAAGTCTTCCAACCAAGCCTTAGTCCACCTCCTCCAGGGATGAAGAGGGCACCTACCTCCAGGCTCAGGGCTTGTCACCCTGCAGTGGCTGTCTTGGCAACTTGCTCAGGCCTCCCTGGGGGAGGAACGTGAAAACAAAGGGGATTTGATTTCTCCAGGGTGCCCCACCAGACCCTGCCATTCAGTGCATCAGCTATTTCTTCCTCCTCACAGCTGCCCCTAGGAAGGACAGGGGAGCGTCTGGGCTCTTCTTTGTGGAGGAAACTGATGCCCAGCCCAGGAGCACGTGGGAGACTGGCAGAGCTGGGCTGGTGCCCACAGATGGCAGCCTACCGGGGAAAGAAGTGGCTGCCCCTAACACATGCCTGTACCTCCTTGAACTAGCCCACCTTCTTGGGGAGCGAAACTGCCAACTAAACAAGTTTCCTGGGATGCCTGGCTAAAAATAATTTGCTGTCAGTGGGCAAAAACTAAGGGACTGGGAGTAAGGTGGTGCTAAGGATACATCACCTCCCAGCCCCAAACACGTGTATACAACTGTCTGAGACTCTTCCACTGAACTCTGCTCAGTCAGGGCCCCTTATCCTGGCCTGGAGCCCCCAAATTCCTAGAGGAGAGACATGAGAGAGCTGCTAAGTGAGAACCAGCTGATACAGGCTGGTAGCACCCAGAAGACTAAGTGGGCACTTGGCCAGAGCTGTGGAACACTCCAAGGGCACCCCGACCCAGGACCTGGCAGTTGCTGCCCACTTGTCAGCTGAAAGGGTCATATGATGTGGACCAAGAGGGGTAGGAATATAGGGAGGGAAGTCTAATTTTCCAACACCCCCTCCCCCATCCTCACAGGTCCTTCAGACATTATGTGATCACCACTAGGCAGGAGAGTCTCAGGACTCCTCACCAGTCGTTCCCAGGGATATAGGTGGCCACATGCCCCTTGTATCTTAGGGGCACCGAGGCTGTGGCATCACTCAAGAGTACAGGTTAAATGCCCATCTTGAAGGCTGGTGGTGCTTCTGAGAGCCAGGCTGCCTATCTCTTCCTACTTTTCCAACACCTGAAGCCCCTCCCCCAGACAGGCAGTGGTGGAGCAGAGGCTGGAAGTGATCTGGACATCCTGCAGGGCTAGGTTGGAGGTGGGCTGCCTGAGCTCTGGGCCCAGCACCATCGTTAGTTTGGGCCAGAGGCCCAGGGACCAGACCCCGTGCTGTCTTGATCCTGGCTCAGATCACATCTCAGGCCCCAACCCTCTTTCCACAGTCGACTGTGACACTGGATGGAGGCAAACTTGTCCACGTGCAGAAATGGGATGGGCAAGAAAGCACACTGGTACGGGAGCTCGTGGATGGAAAACTCATCCTGGTAAGACGGACAGCTTTGGGGGTTCACCCAGTTGATTACTACTGCTGCCCCTTCAGCCAAGCTTGTTGTAAAAAGCCAAAGTTTTCCCCTGGCAGTACTGGGAGCTGGGACAGTGGAGAGTGGACAGGTGGGGGTGGCGCTGGGTGGGAATTTTCTGTGTAGGGCTTTGGACTCACATCTCAGGCCTAGGTTTAAATCTCAACTTACAGGCCGTGTGACTTTGGACAAGTCACCTTCAAGTCCTTCGAGTAAAAACAGGTACCAGAAACACCAACTCTGTAGGGCTGCTGGGACATCCGAGTGGCACAGTGGATGAAGAGCATGCGTAAAGCGTCGCCGACATGGAAGGCAGCAGGCGCTCCACAGCCTTAATTTCCTTCTGTCCTGCTGCCTTGCCTCACCCCGGAGAGGGAAAAACAGGGCCAGAGCTGATCCCAAGTCCCTAAGAAGGGCTCCCACCTACACAGCATTCCCCCTCCCTAGGACAGTGCCACCACACGTGAAGTCTTTAGACAGTGACAGGCTGGGGCGCTGACTTGACGGCACAGTCCTTTCCTCATTCCAGCGCCAGCTGCTCTGAGTGCCTTTCACGCCTGGCCTGCTCCAAGTACCCGAATAGAGCTGGGCAGGAAGTGACAACCATGCTGGTAGATCTGTTTAGGGACAAACTTGGGGACTCCACTCAGAGAATGCAGACTTGACTGAACACCCCCAGACCCAGGGGGAAAGACAGCAGCCACCCATGGTCTCTACTCCCTAATTCCACAGGGCCTCAGGTTTTCACTTCAGCATCTGCACAGCAGACCTTCTTGGGTCAGTGTAACTTGCTCACTGCATCCTTGCACTCACACAGCAGAGGTACCTGCAGAATTAGGAATGAGGTGACTGCTGTCGGTAGAAATGAGGTGTGCAGGGCCAAATACTCATTGGACAATCAGCTGTAGCAGGACTGTGGGCCTGGCTCGATGTTGCCAGGCTGGGCGGTGGGGGCTCAGGGCTCTGGCCCTGGGCCTACCCCAAGTAAGGGAAGGAAAGGAGAGTTGGTGGCCTAGCACAGTCCTTCCCTAGGAGTCTCTGGATATTTGTATTCAGTTGTACATCTACTGCATGCTAGGCGCCCTCTCAGGCATTAAGGGTGAAGGGAGAAGAATGCTGCAAGGGAAAGGGAAACACTCTGGGATCATGACCAAGTTACTTCCTCTCAAGACTCATTTTCCTAAACATCTAAGAGGGATTACATGCATAACTTGAAGACCTGGTATAAGTATTGGAAAAAACAATACATGTACAGCGCCTGGCACAGAGGCAGCAACTGAGGATTATCAGGATGAAGGCAGAGGGCTCTTGCCATCAGGATGGAGAGCGGTCCCACGTGTGTGCCCTCGGCCCTGCCCTAACCAGATTCTCTTCTGTTCCAGACACTCACCCACGGCAACGCAGTCTGTACTCGCACCTACGAGAAAGACGTGTGACCTGCCCGCCCCTTCACTGATTGCTCCTCTGCCAACTGCCCACCCTGGACTCAGCACCGGATTGCCTCATTTTTTCCTCCGGCATTTTGTATAAATTCACCTCGGTTGGGGAAGTTCTGGGGTCTGGTGCACCATCCCGGATCCGGTTCCAGTACCATTGTGTTTGTTTTTCTAACTGCATCCAAAGAGTGCTCTGAGGTCAATAAAGCAGGGACAAGACCGCCCAGTTGCCTGTTTGCATTTGGTGACATGACACCGGGAGTCTTGGTGTCCCTGTGTCAGAGAGTGGGCAGAAACATCTGCCTGAAGGTCACTCAGGAAGAAGCACTGGAGGAGACTGGAATGGACAGTCTCGGGGACAGTGGTAGCTGTGCCACTGTACCACCTTACACGTACAGTAATGCAACAGCTGTACCTATACCTTGCCTTTCCTTACTCTCCCTGGCCAAGTGAGCTGGTCCAGCCTGGAATAATCAATCAGTGGCAGGGCTTCCCCAGGCCTGGCTACTGAACTGTCACCTCAGGCCCCGCTGTACTAAATGCCCCTGGGTCTGGACAGTCGCTCTTTGTTCAATGCTATGGTCTCCTTCCAGAACGTGGGCTCTGGACAAAGGACCCAGGCTTGTGCCATGGTGGTGGGTGAAAATGCCCACTGGCCCAGAGGACTGCTGAGCTCCCACCCACACCCCAGGCCATTGCTCAGTTATAAATTCTCACCGGTTCTCTAGCAGCTCTGGGCATTAAAGAAGGGGGCTTATTAGTGATCTAAGTACCTGCTGGTATGTCTGGCTCTGCATCTCAGTGGGGCCTCTCCCCAGTCTAAGGTAACTTATTAAATGGTTTCCTCTCAAGTCATGTAGACTCAGTGACTTTTAAGTCTGTAAGTTCAGTCAGGGAAGAGGTATTTTAGCAATAAGAACTTTCAGTGAGTCTAAAACCAAACACACTTCCATTTAGTGCCAGGAATTTAAGCAGAAACCTGAAGTGGAACCAACTGACTCATACAGTGGAAAACACAAAGCAAAGCAATGATCTTGGCTTGAGTTGTCTGGTTTGGTGGTCTGGCAGAATGTCACAAACAAGCTCCGTCACTGTGAACAATGGTTTTGTGGCTACGACCACTGGCTGTCACTTCTAGCATAGTAAAATTATGTTAGGGGACATGGAAAAAGCGAGCACCACTTCTTACCATATTCTCAGACCGCCGGTCTCCTATCTGCCCCAGTGCTGGTTGGGTGCAGCAGAGATCACCCACCAATCAGCCCAGGGCAAACCAACAGGGAGGGGCCGCTCACTGTTCTCCAACTACAGCCAGACTCATCTCCACAGCAGTAACTGTGTGTGGCTCTAGCCTGGACTCCTGCACAGGAATCAGGCTCTGGCAGTGGCAGCTAGAGAGAATAATAGGGCCTCCTGCTGAATAAAAGATGTTGGGTGAATGGATGGGTGAGCTGCAGGTGTCACTTGCAAATGGACCAGGAATGACAAGGAAACAACTCATTCAGGCAGATGCTTCTGACAGGTAACTCCCAAACCTGCCTGCTGCTTGAGGGGAAGCCATCTCCCACGGGAGGGGAGCCATGGGGTGGGAGGCCACATTCTCACTACTGGGTCTTTTAGGAGCCAGGGCTGCAAGGCACAAGGCTCCTGGCTCCTTCTTCTCTCAACCACCCCCTCTACTCTTTGCACTCTCACTCCTTGTGCTTCTTCTTGTGTTTCTTCTTCTTTTTCTTCTTCTTTGCTGCCTTGCTGTCTTTCGATGTGCGCCTTGCCCTCTTGCCTGAATCACTCTCAGAGTCTGAGCTGTCGGAGTCAGATGACTTCCTGTCTCTATGTTTCTTTTTCTTCTTTTCCTGGAGAGAAAATTTAAAAAGTCAACATTGTTTGTGTATATTTGCTTTAAAAAACCATGACATGTAATCAATAGGTGACCACTTAATAAATTATAAAAAGAATAAACCTTCAATTGTCAATAAGAAAAATGCTCAAAGCAGGTAAAAGATCAAGTCATAATATGGTAGTTTGCATTCTAGATTCTCGAGTATTTAACATGTGTGTGTATTTATGCATACATGCCTAGCATACAATGTTTACATATACCTGTATGTATTTACAATACACAGAAAACAACAAGAGTACACAAAGTGGTAAGAAATATCTTGGGAACGTATTGAATAGGGAAAGATAGGAGTCCTTCACTTTTTATTTCATATAATTCTGTCCAGCCTAATTTTTTAAACAAACATTTATTACTTTCATTTTTAAAAGCACAGATACTAAAGCTGAAAGGAGTCCTCAGAGATCACCTAGTCTGGCAGAGACAGTGCTTCACACGCCCAAGGTCACAGAATACAAGAGTAAGAGATTTAGGACTCCTGATGCCCACTCTGGTTTCTACTAGACCCTGCTGCCAGGGTAAATGACCGCCATGAATTAAAAGACTCTACCTGCTACCTCGAATATTTATCATTTCTAACCTTCACAACAACCTTACAAGATTATATGATAAAGAAAAATGTTCACAAAGAATTTTCCGAAAACTACCCACAACACCTTGCGGCCAGAGTAGCAGCACAAACTCTGGAAGGCAGATTCCTGGGCTCTGGGCAGTTTTTAAGTTTTGCATAAACCTCCTTGAATTACAAACGTTTACATTGCCTTAGTGAGGTTTCTAAGAAGAAAGATTATGGGAAGAGAAAGAAACAGAGCAGAAGAGGGTGAGGCTCCTGCTCCTATAGGCTCTCAACCAGCATCCTGAAAGCTCTAAGTCTGCCGGAGTGATGCACCAGGTCTTAGAAGCTGGCCATGACAAATGGTGGACAGAACCCCGAACCAGGTATTAGCCACAGACCAGAGCTCTGGCTTTTCCATTTACTATTCTGTAACCCTGGACACATTATTTCACCATATCAAGTTTCCTCAAATGTAAAACAGGGCGACAAATAGCAAAAGAGAGAGAGAGAGAAGTCATGCGGCTGTGGTTAAGATTTAATGAGACAACATCTGTGGCCAGAGAAGCTGACAGCCACTTGCCACAGGCAGGGCTGGGATCTGCACGTGGGTCACGGGACTGGGAATCCCCTGAATTTTCCTCTGTAGTATACGGCTGCTCTATAGCGTGCTGGGAGGCCTCGTGGTATGATGACTCGTGGTGAGTTTCATTAATCAACTCACAAATATTTACCGAACTTTACCACCTACAAAGCACTTCAGAGACCCGTAGTTACACACAATGTTGCTTAGGAGTGACAACACACGGATTTTTTAATAGAATTCGGACAAATAGAGAGTCGTATTTGCACTAGTAGGAGATTACACAGCAAACACACTCATTGAGTGGAGCCTGGCACCATTCTTCCAAACCTAAGCCAACCTCATCGAAAAAGGGAAATAATAACTCCGTACAATCACACAGTACATTTATTCAACAAATATTTATTTGGTGAGTACCTCCTATGAGCCAGATATATCTATTACTTTCCTTTTGATAAGAGCTGAATGAGGTCAGAAATTAGGGACCAGGACCCTAGAAGGAACGACTTATCTAAGCAAGGAAAAAGAATAATTGAGTAAGACACTAGACAGTCCGTGGAAATGATGTAAGAAAAGTACAAAAAACAGGCTACGGACGTACAGGGGAAGGAAATCAATTATGGCCAAGGAGTCTGAGGATGGCTTCACGAAGGACATGGAGGTGCTGTGCTCTCGAAGGGTGAATGTGGGTTTGGTGGGTGGAGTGGTGGCGGTGGTGCTGGTGTGAGAAGGGAAGCAAGGCCCTTCCCGCAAAGGGAGGGCAGAGCAAGACAAATGCTCAACAAGCCTTTTAAGAGTGACAAATTATCCCGTGTGGCTTGATTATGCAGGGGGTCTCATCCCTTCTCTCCTACTCAACATCGGTCCAGGAATTGTCCCCTCTCTTTTGCACCAATTTTCCCCTCTTTATTGGCTCATTTCTAAACAATAAACGAACAAACAAAAACCCTCCTGACCAATTTTAACCAGGGTGTTACCCCACCACTCTACGGAAACAGCGCTTGTCCAAGCTGCCAATGAACTAACTCCACATGGCCAAGTCTGTGGTCAAAACTTGGGCCTCATTTACTTGATCAGCTGTATTCGACACAATCCATTTTCCTCGCAACACATTCCCCACTTCACTTCCACCACATTCTCTTACTTTTCTGCCGACTTTCCTGGCTGTTCCTTTTCGGTCTTCTTTGCTGGTTCAACCTCTAAAAGTTGGGACACTCTAGGGCTCACATCCTCAAACCCCTACTCTCCCCTGTATTTACTCTCCAGGTGATCTCATATATGAACTTAAATACCATCTATATGTAGATGGCTCCCAAGTTTAGGTCTTTTTTAAGTGAAGTATAATTGACTTACAATATTATATTAGTTTGAGATGTACAATATAGTGATTCAATATTTATATACATTACGAAGTGATAACCATGATAAGCCCAGTTACAGTGTCACCATACAAAGTTGTTACATTTATTGACTGTATTCTCTCTAAATTTCTCTCTTACCTGCACCTCTCCTTTAACTCTGAACTACACAGCCAGCGGCCTGCTCGACATCTCCACGTGGATATCTGACAGGCTCTCCACTTCTATGCCCTGCCCGCTCCCAGACCTACTCCCCTCCAGCTTCCTTGCCTATCTTCATAGATAGCAACTCAAAACTCAGCCCCACTCCCACACTTCTGCATCCCTTCTCCTCTCAACTCCCATCTTCCTGTTAGCCATCCTTAACTTCCTGCCTCATGCCCAACCACTCGACAGCCACGGTCGGCTCTACCTGCGAAACAGAGCCACACGTCCCCTCACTCCTCTCCGTGCCCTCCACTCTCACTCTAGCCGGAGCCAACCACCACCTCACCTGGATTATTAACACTGGCCACTAACTGCTTCCACCCTTGCTTTCTAACCATCTAGTTTACAAATAGCAGCCAAAATAATTCTCTTAAAAGGTAATTTAGAATATGTCATCCCTCTAGTCAAAACCTCTAATGACATCTATCTTGCTCTAAGTGAAAGCTGAAGTCCTCACACTCTCCTAGACAGCCCTGGGTTTCCTCAAACTTCCTTTCTTCTCATTCACTTCGCTCCAGCTACACCGGCCTCCTCACCATTCCTTGAACATGCCAAGGTCACTCCCAACATCCGGCTATTATACTCGCTGAAATGCTTTCTCTCCACTTATGAGTAGCTTGCTTTCTCACTTCCTTCAAATATTCACTCAGATGATGCTTTACGAGAAAGGCCTGCCCTTACCACCCTACCTAAAATGCCAAGTCACTTATCCCGCCTGTCTCCAAACCAGTTCTCCCTATGTCTCTACCCAAATTAATTTTCCTCCATAAAACTTGCTTTGTATTTGTTTACTAGTGTATTGTCTGTGACCCCATTAGAATGTAGGTACATGAAGACAGGGACTTTACCTGTCCTGTATACTATCGTACCTGCAATGAGCCTGGCACACAGCAGATGCTTTTAATGAATCAGAGTGTAATACAGTGTGTGTGGGAAGGGACTGTGAAAGATGATCCTGGGAAGTTGGATAGATTGTGAAGAGTCTTTTTTTTTTGCTTAGATTGTGAAGAGTCTTAAAGGGACTCAGACTTTATTCCATAGAAGGGGAATCACTGAATGAAGGCTTTTGCACAGACCGTGCTGGACTACTCTCTGTGCTCGAGCACATAGCCCCAGGGCTGGCAATCTTGCACGCGCGCTCGCTCTCTCTCTCTCTCTCTCTCTCTCTCTCTCTCTCTCTCTCAGGCTCCAAAAGTTCTCTGGACAACAGGACAGAGCCAGCTCTGCAGCCACGGGATGACATTCCTATTTCTGTTCTCCTATATATAGTCCAGCAGAGAGTAATTATAGTAGCCATATCAAAAGGAGAAAATTACATTCTGGGTCAAATATAGCTAAACTTCACTATAATCAGTGGACAGGCTGATCCTGAGGCACATGCTTCCTCATAATATAACACTGATTCAGAGAGACCCATGATGGCATATGATAAGTGGAAGAGGCCAGCAAAGCACAGACCACAGGTTCACAGGAAAATTATCCAGGTCTTCGTGACAAAAATGTCTATTCCTGTTTGGCCAACCACTTCATATCCCATTTCCATTTGCAACAGTTTCTTCTTGTTCTAATTATGCCCAACAAAAATGACTTATAATTTTCAGACAAAAACTGTCACGGTACCAAATGGGTATACAGAACTAAACCAATGCACACTAGGTTTTTGGACAAGGGCAGACATTCAGTACATGCCCACTTGATAAAAAGAGATGGGGGCTTGGGGCCAGAAGATCTCTTACTCCTGCTTCTGCTCCCTTCGTTATTATCTACTAGCAGCAGGAGTCGGTTCCTGTTACTCTCCAAACTGAGGGCAGGTCTCACTGAGCAACGGAACCTGAAGAGCTACAGACAGCAGAGATTATGAAGTCTATTCTAAGGTAGCTTGTGCATGCCTATTATTTACCAGGCATTATTTGGAACAGGTAACATCCTTTTTTTTTTTTTTTTTAAAGATTTCATTTATTTATTTTTAAAGAGAGGGGAAGGGAGGGAGAGGGAAACATCAGTAAGTAGTTGCCTGTCTCATGCCCCCTACTGAGAACCTGACCCCAGCCCAGGCATGTGCCCTGACTGGGAATCAAACCAGCAACCCTTTGGTTTGCAGGCTGGCACTCAATCCACTGAGCCACACCAGCCAGGACAGATAACATCCTTTCTTTACCCTAGGCCATTTCTTGGTTCCCCAACATGCCTAGAACCTTCTCCTGCCTTAGAGGCTTTACATTAGGCATTCCTTCCACCAGACTGCAGACATAAGTGGGATAATGAAGTAGTCATGTGAGGAAGCAGAGATGAGACCCCAATAGTCTGTTCCTTTCTGATTCCAGTTCTGGGTGGCCCAGCCATACTTCACTTCCTATCACTGGATTTCTGTGACATCCATAACCCTCTTGAAGTGAGTTTCTGTCCTTTGCCACCATACTTTGGATGCTTATTATTCCCCTTATGCTATTAGGTGCTTGAATGCAGAGGCTACGTATGACCTTTATTTCATTGTAAGTGAGTTATCCATCATATATGCTTTCCACACAGTAGGCATTCCTGCTACCCACAATCCTATTCAGCAACATGGACTGTGGAAGGCATTTCCCTTCAGATGAACCTACTCAGTTCCATATTTGGCTCTCGTAGTCAATTCATGCTAGAATGGGCAACTGAATCTGCCACTGTTACTCTAGAAGATTTTAGTATAAGGAAAGCCAATCTCCTGTTAGAATAAAAAAATTAGAGTGTAAAGGAAACAGACAGGAGGCCTAGAATCTTGATTTATGGTTGTGAACAGAAATAGATCAAAGATAACATCAGCCCTGACTGGGTGGCTCAGTTGGTTGGAGCACCAAAAGGTTGCAGGTTAAATTCAAGGTCACAGCACATACCTATGTTGTGGATTTGATCCCCAGTCAGGGCAAGTACAGGAGGCAACCAATAGATTTTTCTCTCTCACATCGATGTTTCTCTCTTTCTCTTCCTCCCTCTCCCCCTCCCTCTCCCTCTGAAATCAATAAACATATCCTTGGGTGAGAATTAAAAGAATAAAATAAAATAAAGGTAACATCTAATGGTTGCTAAAGGTAGATGGTGACAGGGCAAACAAAGTACCCTAGGAGTCCTGATACTCAAGCACCTGACACAATACACAACAGACCTGTATGAGATGCTTAATACATATTTGTTGAGTAAATAAGTAATTGAAGAGCTAGATGAATTAATGGCTGAAATGTGATATAATGAAAAGAATACTGGGGCCCTGGCTGGGTAGCTCAGTTGCTTGGAGTATTGTCTCTGATATGCAAGGCTGCAGGTTCAATCCCCAGTCAGGGCACATACAAGAAGCAACCAGTGAATGCATAAATAAGTGGTACAACAAATTGATGTTTCTCCTCCTCCTCTCTTTAAAAATCAATTTAAAACAAAACAAAAACAAAAAGAGTATTGGGTTAGTAACCTAAAGATCTGAGTTCCTATTTCTGAGCTCTCTTACAATTGTGTGACTTCTGGTGAGACATTTCTCTTAATCTCCACTTTCCTGTATGTGAAACTGTGAGATAATAACACCTACTCTGACTACCTCATAGAATTGTGTAAGGATAAATCAAAATAAAAATAGAAAAATATTTTATAAACTGTAAGTGCTAAACAAGTATAAGACATAAAAGATAATAAAGGAATTTATAATGAAGTAAAAAGATAATGATGCTAGATTATATCTTGGGAGAAACAGTGGACACCAAGGAGGAAATTTTAATGGTTTCAACTCCCTAGAACACTTTTTAAACAAAGAGGATTCGTTACTTAGAAGTTCATATACACACAAGTATTTCAAAAAATAACCAAGGTCTGACGATTGTTATTGCCACTGTTCATAGATCATTTCTCTACTAAGTGAACAGTGATGGAGAGTAGGAGAATGAGTAGGGTAATGACCAATCAATCAGGTCATAAAGAGCTACATACCTTGCAAATGCTTAATAATTATTTTGATAAAATATGTATTTCAAAGCAGCTTCAGAAACAAAGCAATAACTAATTGCAGTAAGTGTATTAAACAATGCAAAAACAACCTTACCAAGGAAGTGAGTAGTGAGATATCCACAGAACCATTTTAGGAATCTGACAAATATCATTTAGACCCTAAAAGGTTAAAAGAAAGCTCTGGCTGGTATGGCTCAGTGGATTGAGCATCAGACTGCAAATCAAAAGGTAACAGGTTCGATTCCCAGTCAAGGCACATGCCTGGGTTGTGGGCAAGATCCCTGGTTGGGGTGGGCGTGCAAGAGACAACCACTTGATGTTTCTCTCCCTCTCTCTCTCCCTTCCCCACTCTCTAAAAAAAATAAATAAAATCTAAAAAAAAAAAAAAAAAAAAAGTTGAAAGAGGCAAAAAAAAAAAAAAAAACCCAAAACCAATAAACCCTGAAACATAAACAGAATCACAGTTAAAAATCTAGCTCTACTAAAAAAGTAAAATTACCTGTGTGCAGATATGATCTTATACGCAGAAAATCCTAGAGATTCCACAAAAAATCCTGTTAGAACTATTAAATGAATTCAGCAAAGCTGCAGGACAAAAATTAGTTGTATTTCTACTATACACCAACAATAGGCAATGAAAAAAATTTTTAAGAAAACAATTCCATTTATATCAAAAAGAATAAAACAGTTATTAGGACTAAGCTTAACCAAGGAGGCAAAAATGCTTGTACTCTGAAAACTACAAAATGCTGCTGAAAGAAATTAAAGACAATACAAATAAATGGAAAAACATCTGTATTCATGGGTTGGTTAATATGTCAATAATGCACAAAACAATCTATAGATCTGATGTGTCCTTATCAAAATCCCAATCACAATTTTGCAGAAATAAAAAATACATACTAAAATTCATATGGAATTTCAAGGGACCCCAAATACCCAAAATAATCTTGAAAAAGACCAAAGATGAAAAACTCACATTTCCTGATTTCAAAACTTACTACAAAGTCAAAATAATCAAAACGGTGTTGTGCTAGCATAAAGACAGACATGCAGACCAATGGAAGAGTAGAGAGCCAGACATAAAGCCTCAGGTACACGGTCAAATGACTTTCAATAAGGGTGCCAAGACCACTCAATAGGAAAGAACAGTCTTTTCAACAAAGTGCTACGAAAACAGGACAGCCACATGTGAAAAAAATGAAGTTGGACCCTGACTTTACTACACACAAAAAACAAAACAAAAATGCGATTCCTCAGCATCCACCTGATGTAATACGGTACTGTCCCTGTAATGAGCAGTACTGAGACTATGTGACAAAAATGGAGAGACGCTTCTGACAAAGTAAAATAGCAGGAAACAAAACTGTACATGCATTTTTATTACACCTAGGTAAAGCATTTTAAAAAACTGGTAGAAAATATGCACCACAATAATAAAAACTTTGGTGAAGTAGTCAGATTATGCACTGCCTTTCTTTTGTTTTATATTTCAATAATGAGGTTACATAGTGGAAATTTCCCTTTTCCCTCTTTAAATCAAGTCCTCAGATCTCTACAAGGAAGGTTCTAGAAACACTAACAGCAAGGAATAAAGGCATGAGAAAGGAAGGAAGGGAGGGAGGGAGGGAGGGAGGGAGGGAGGGAGGGAGGGAGGGAGGGAAAGAAAGAAAAGGCATGCACCCTGGCCACATGGCTCAGTTGGCTGGCACATCATTCTGTGCACTGAAAGGCTGAGGGTTTGATCCCAGTCGGGGAATGCCCAGGAGGCGACCAGTTGATATTCCTCTCTCACCTCAATATTTGTCTCTCTCTCTCCCTCCCCCTCTCTCTAAAATCAATGGAAACATTCTTGAGTGAGGATTAGAAAAAAGAAGAAGAAATAATAAAGGTTTGTAAGGCTAAGTCCTATGTTCGGAATAAAGCAATACAGCCCTGGCTGGTGTGGTTTAGTAGACTGAGCACTGGCCTGCAGACCAAAAGGTTGCCAGTTCAATTTCTGGTCAGGGCACATGCCTAAGTTGCAGGCCAGGTCCCCAGTTGGGGGCATGCAAGAGGCTACTAATCGATGTTTCGCTCACACATCCCGATGTTTCTCTCCCTCCTTTCCCCTCTCTCTAAAAATAAAAATCTTAAGAAAATAAATAAATGAAGCACCAGTGTGGCCTGCAGTTGGGTGGGCGTCATCCAGCGAAACGGAAGTGTTATGGGTTCTATCCCAGGGCACATGAGAGACACACCGTCATCAAAGATCAGAACGATCCCATTTTGAAAATTAACCCAACCCCATTTTGAACTTAGCCCAAAGTCACACAGCTAGTAATTAGCACAGAAGGGCCTCAAACCTAAGTCTGATGGACTCCAAGCCAAAGTGTGAGGGAGCTGTGGGACACTGGTTGGAGATGTGGAAGCCTCCAAGACAGCTAAAGTCCTAGAAAGGATGTGATCACCCAGGGAGAGAATACACAGACCAATAAATTGTTATTCACATACTTGGCTAATTCTTAGTGTTAAAATAGGCCTTTTCACCCATAAAATGCAGATAATATGTAATCTGTAGATAGTGCCCACTGAGGGCAAGGACTTTATCACAATTTTTGTATTGCTAGGTTTGCAGTGCCTAGGACAAGCAGACTGCAACAAAGGTTTGCCGAAGCTTTAAATAAAACAAAACCAACTTCAAAACGTATTAAATGCCCACAATTAGAAAAATACTACACAGCATGAGAACCACGATTTTCTGACCAAAGTACAGTATAATTTTTTCCCGTTTCCTCCGTGTAGTACGTGACAAAGAACAAACGCACTGCTTTTCTGCACCGCGGTGGGTTTCGTGAATTCTTCTGCTGTAAGTAGTAGAAGACAGGAGACAGAACTCAGAGAGCTAAGATGCTCTTATCCAAAGAAAACAGTAAGATACGTGGCCAAAATGGAGGATGGAAGTAATGAAAAATAATGGAAAAATTATTAAATAAAACATCATACAGCCATGGGGGGCACAATACCATATGCTGCTCTTAAATCAAGTTTCTGAAGAACACTTAAGGATACTAGAAAATGCTTTTGATAAGTATAATGGAAAGAGTAAGATATAAACCATACCTAGTATGACCATAATTTTGTGTTTATAAGTATATGTAGAATCATGTATGTGTGTGTGTGTGTGTATAAAGTTACCTAGAAAAAAGATTAGAATTCGCCAAAAATACTGTAAAGGTTTCCCTGGGTAGAAAGATTGCAGGAGTTCCTAATACTCTTTAGGTTTTTCAGTATTTCTAACATACCTGGAAAGAGTACATTTTCATTTTAAAACAAAAAAACATCTGATAAACAAAAGCAAGATAGCACTCACTTTCTTTCTTTTTCTAGAATTCTTCGTGGGGTCAGGCTTCTCAAACTCTGCTGACTTTGCCTCTTCCTTCTCCTCATCTTCATCAGGTATCAGAGAGTATTTGGTCCCACCTGGCTGCATGAAACAATCCTTTGCAAAGTGGCCTACAGAAGAGAAGCAGAAAAGGTGGAGAGGGAAGAATCAGTCTTCCTCTCAGCAGGTGGGTCTTCCCCAGAGGCTCCTGGAAGGGGCTAGCTGGTTCAGCAGCTGTTACTGAGTTCATTCAGAGCAGCTTTTCGATTCAGAGTAGATTTTCTGTCACCTCGAGAAAGCACTGCTCACTCAACCAGAGCCTGACTAGCAGCTGGTCCTAAAGCTGTGAGAAACACTGGTGCTGCTTTGGAAATGGCAGAGGATATGAGGATGCAGGCTGGTGCTGCCCTCTATTAGCAATGGAGCTTGGCAATTTTTAAAGATGTATTTGGAACTTACTCCTGACAACAAAAGGCTGCTCCAGAAAGCAGAATGCTTAGCAGAGGGAGCCAAGTGGCAGGCCAAGGCCCTAAAGGAAGACAGCTCTGGGGCAGCTGGCAGGAAGGCAGCATCCAAGCTAGCACACAGAGAGACAGGCACAGTCACCTAGGGGCACTCAACGTTCACAGACTGTCAGGTCTGGCAAGAGCGCTAGAGATCATCACATCCAACACTGCATTTGCAGAGAATATGAAGGCCCAGAGTAGAGAAGTAGCTCAAGGTCACACAGCAGCAGAGCTAAAACTTACCTGGGGTCTTGTGCCTCTGTGCCCTGCACTCTGTTCTGTTGTGCCAAAACCAACCACCTTTGGCCCAGCCTTTGCTGACTGGGCCAAATTCCATCTCCCATTACTATTCTCTGCCTCATGTAACACCTGGTAGACACAAGTTAAAGGTAAGAAGACCCCACCCTCCCTGAGGATACAGTGCTATCAAAGTCCCCTTTAACAGATGCTACACAGCTGGTTTTGTCTGAGCTTGTTGTAGATCCTATCTCAGAGACACAGAGAACTGGATAAGATCATCAGAAACAATACATAAACTACTCTGTAACTGAATCCAGAAGCTGGATGGTGCCTGCAAGAGGAATACAGCATAAAATTTTCCAAATACATGGAATGCTCCCACAATTCCCCTGAGGAGGTATTTTTTCCTCTCAATTTTACTTTCCCTTCCTCCCTCTACATTAATGATAAGTAGAGGCTTAAATCCCACACCCGCAGCCAGGGCACAAAGGATGCTACTAGTCATTGTAGAAAAATCAACAAGGCTAGGTAGATGGAAGGCTAGGGAGAAGTGGTGACAAATTGAGGTCACTCTGAAAATGAGAAGTTGGCAATCCCTCTCATTATAGCTCCGACAAGGAAGTCAGGCTGAAAGAGCTCTTTAATATTTGAGTAAGACTGGAGGAAACCTGAGGACGCAGAGCTAAAAGGAAATGACTAGCGTGTGTTCTTTATGACTACAAGGATATTGTATTCAAAACTCTGAAGTTAAAGAGATGAGCAAGAAAGGGTTTAACCTGGATCCTTAAAGAATATGTTTTTAGCTGCTTAATTCTTGCAGCAGAACAGTCATGATCCTTGGAGATAAAATTTAGAGTGTTAACCATAATCCAACACTCACCTTCCTGGCATAGTACCTGGGGCCTTGCCCAGGTAGGGCATCAGCTGCAGAAGGCGGGGAGAGGTGGTGATAATATATATACCAGGGCCAGTAGCAGAGTTAGCATTCAGAAAAAGAAAGAAAAAGTAGCAAGCCATGAACTCTGATGTAAGTCTAGCTGGGATACCAGCATGAGCAAATGAGGCCATCACTTGGCTTCAAAACGGGGTGAATGAAACTCACGAGGCTGCTCATCCAGTAAAGGGTCTGTATATAAGGAGAGAAAGACCGAAAGAGCAGAGGCTTCACCTTACCTTTACAGCCACACTTCTTGCAGGTAGTGTTCAGGACAGCCTCGAGGGTGATCTTCTGCCCAGTGTAATCCTGGAAGGACCGTCTCCGCCTCTCTTCTTGCCTGTAACGAAAAGGATACTGTGTCTGTTGGCTCTCTTAAGAGTTATGGCCAGAGATACTACAAGGTCACACTGCATGTTGGTTTTTTGTTTTGCTTTTGGCAGGAAGAAGGAAGAAAGAAGAAAAAGCATTGGGCATAAGAAGATATGCAGTAAAAGCAATGGCATGAAATAAGAGTTTTTTCATTCAAGACAGGCTCTGAATTAATAATTATGAATGAAACTAGACTTCATCCCACTGATGCATAGAGGATAAAGACAAATTATTCAATTTGCTAAGTCTCCTACAACCCTTACAACAGGGGCGTCAAATTCATTTTCTCTGGGGGCCACATCGGCCTTGTGGTTGCCTTCAAAGGGCCAAATGTAATTTCAACTCCTTAACCATTAAGGGGTAGTTACATTTATACAGTCCTAAAATTATTTCGGCCCTTTGAAGGCAACCACGAGGCTGATGTGGCCCCCGGTGAAAATGAGCGTGACACCCCTGCCTTACACGGTCACTCCTGGGTTGCAAAGACCTTCAAAGACTTTCCAGAAACTCAAGTCCAAATTCCTTACCTTGACATTCTGCCTTCAGCCTACTTTTCCATCGTCATTTTTACCTGTACGATATGCTCTAGCCAAACCAGACCATTTCACCTCCTTCAGATGGTTCACTGCTTTTGCTCGTGCAGTTCTCTCCGACACGCTCTGCCTCTCCTCCTTACTCCCACCTCCCCGCACCCAAACACTGTAAGGCTCAGCTGAATTACCACCTCCCCTGCTCCCAAGTATTCTTCCCTGAGCCCCTGAGCCAGAATTCATCTCTTTGTTCACATTCCCATAGCACATTTAAAAGTTCTAAGCTTCTGACCAAGGAATAATATACATAAAGGAAGGTGTTCCCAGCAGGCAGCTTGTGATTTTCACAACGCGAACACACCCAGGTCGCCAGTGCCCAGATGGAGAGACAGAACATTACCAGCCCCTCGGAACCCCCTGTAGTCACCCCGCCTCCCCCAGTGGACACCACTGCGCTTTCTACCAGCGTAGATTAGTTTTACCTATTTTTGTAAATTATATCAATGGAATCATAGGATACGGACCCTTCTGTGTCTGTTTCTTCTTTTTTCCACTTATTTGTGAGACCCATCCATATTGTTGCGTGTAGTTTGTTCTAATTTGCTGTATTTTGCTGTTGATGTAAAGTATTTGAGTAATTTCTATTATGAACAGTGCTTCTATGGACTTTCTAGCACGCCTTTTGGTGAAAATATAAATACTACATACATTTCTACTGGGAAACGCCCAGCCCCAGACAGCAGTGGAACTATTAGGTTGTGGGCATCCGCTTTAGCAGACACCGCCAGACAGTCTTCCACGGTGTGCCTACCAATACACTCCTACCGGCAGAGCCTAAGCACCCCAGTTATCTTCACTCTTAGCTTTTACCTTTACTATCACACATGATACCTGCACAGAGAAGGTATCAGAAAATGTTTAACTGCAGACTATCGTCTTAGTCACTCTCTTTCAAACTCTACCTGTACCCTGTACCCACTTCAGTCTTAGCACATATCACACTTTATTGCACCATATATTTACATTTCTTCTCTAGATTATAAGCACTTTTTGCAATATTTTACTTCTTTGTTTTCCTGGCACCTTAGCCGAAGGCAAGGCAAGCAATGGCTATAAATGTTGAAATTCCTTTGCTCTTCACCTAAAATATTTTTCTTTACCTGAATCTCTTTAACTTTACATTCTGACTTTACCTAAGATTTTTCCAACCATTCACTGGGTCTGAACGGAGTCCAACAAAAACAGAGAAATATTCTGCTGAAAGAGTCACATTTCCCAGAGAAATGCAGGATGGCAGTGTCAAGGCAGAACAAAGCTTAGCCAGCATTTTCATGGGATATGCAGGCTCCAGAGAGGAAATGGGGAGGGCAAAGATATTCCATATTCTTGTCCCAGTCACTCTTGAAAGTTCAGCTAAAATATGTCTTCTATAAATGTTACCTTTTACCACCAGCAGAGTTTATAATTCATTTTATTGTTATATTTTTTCACTTTGCCTCACCTTCTATACCAGGTACAGGACTTCAAAGTTAAAGTCTATGCCTTATTCTTCTCTATATCTAAGCAGGCAGCAAGCATACTCTCTAGCACGCCATATCCAATAGAATGAAGTAATGGAAATGTTCTATAAAGTTATATCTGTACTATTTACTGTTTATGTCTAGAGCCAATAGCTGCACTTCAAATGTGGTTACTGACTGAGGAATTGGATATTAAAGTTTATTTACTTTCAATTAACTTACACTTAAATAGCCATATGCGACTAGTTGCTACCTAGTCGGACGATACAGATGAGCATATGATTTAAGTTCTGCAAATGTCTGCTCAGACCCCTAGCTTTTACCCTAGAAGGAATCTTACTCAGGTGACAGGGGTCTGAGGAGTCGCGTGAGAGGACCCTTTCAAAGACTGAGGCTTGAGTACTAAAAACGAAGGCAAGGGGAGTGGACAGAGAAACGGGGCCTTATCAACAGGCATAAAGTATAATCAAGATGAGTAAGTTCTACAGGTCTAATGTACAACATCGTATCCATATTAACAGAACCCTATTATATGCTTAAAAAGCTGTTAAGCGCGTAGATCTGATGTTGTATTCTCACCACAATAAAATAAAATTTAAAAAATAGGGCAGGATCTTTGAAGACAGAACTTGAGCAGCCACCAGTGCCATGGCTTTCAGATGTCCTTATTTGTAGAGCTGCGTTTCAAGTGGCTGTGAGTTGAAGGTTGCGCCAACCCTCATTATAATCAATTCCAATATTCTGTGGATTCTAACGTACTACAAACCAAATCATACCTCCCACCTAACACTCAATTCAACAAATGTGTCACTCCCCACATGTCTCCCTTTCTGTCCTTATTGCTATCATACTGGTTTAGGTTTCATTACATTTCCTGTTTTGTTTTTTTGTTTTTTTAAATTTTTTAAATTTATGGATTTTAGAGAGAGGGAAGAAAAGAGAGAGCATGTGTGAGCGCATGTTAGAGAGACGGAGAAAGAGAAGAGAGAGAAGCATCCATTTGTTGTTCCACTTATTGATGCATTCTTTGGTTGCTTCTTGTATGTGCCCTGACCGGGGATCAAAACGGCAAACTTTGTGTAATGGGATGACACTCTAACCCACTGAACTACCTGGCCAGGGCTTAGGCTTCTACATTTCAGGTAAACAGTAATAATACCTAGCCCTGGCTGGTGTGGCTCAGTGCATTGAAATCCGGCCTGAGAACCAAAGGGTCACTGATTCAATTCCCAGTCAGGGCAAATGCCTGGGTTGTGGTATAGGTCCCCTGTAGGGGGCACTCAAGTGGCCACCACACATTGATGTTTCTCTACCCCTCTTTCTTTCTCCTTCCCCCTCTCTAAAAGTAAACAAATAAAATCTTTTAAAAAAAAGTAATAATAACTTCAATAGTGTGTCTCCAATTTTCCTCCACCAATCCATCCAACACAAGTAGTTGGATTAATCTTTTTTTCCCAGCTCAATTAATAAGTGGCAAGCACCAGGGCTACTACTAGTGATGTGAGTAAGTATATTAAAATGATAAAACCTGGTCCTTTTCCTCAAGGAGCTGATAGTCTAGCAGCAGAAGGAGATATATAAACAGATAATAATAGTGTAGGGAATCATAAATGGTCTTTCTAAAGATTATACTATGCTGTCTAACCTAATTGGAAACTGACTTCAGTCCCTTTCCATTTGCAGACTCACTTATTAGATGACCTTGGTAAGTCCTTGGGGCCTGAGGGAATGAAATCTAGGATAGCTAGATGTTGGTGGAAAATGAAAGCTAGCTGACAAACTCGGTGGCTAAAGGCAACATGAAGATACTGAGCACAGCAGGGCAAAGCCAGAGAATGGGAGACCTGGAGAGAATAGTCTGATCAGGAGCCTTTCCCACTTAAAGGCTTTGAAAGAAATTCACATTCTTTGACTGATATCCAAAGCTCTTCACGATCTGACCCCAACATATCTTTCAAGGTTTACACCCTCGCCTTTCCTTAAACAAGACTCCTGAACATATCATGTGCTTTTTCTGCCTCATGTCTTTCCTCAAACTATTTCTTCTGCCTGGAATACCATTCCTACCCTTGCTGCCTGACAAAATTTTATCCTTTCCTGGCTAAGGTGCCAGGAAAATAAATATAAGTAAAATATTGCAAAAAGGGCTCATGATCTAGAGAAGAAACAAATATATGGAAAAATAAAGTGTGATATGTGCTAAGACTGAAGTGTGTATACAATACAGTCAGGGATAGAATGGTTAAAATGTAGACCTTGGTTATTACTAGGTCTTCAAGACCTAGTTCAAATGCCACTTCTCTGACCATCAGGGCCTTAAATCAACTCTTCCTCTTCAAGCTAATTCCTAGAATCCTTTTTAAAACAAATTTTAAAAAGATTTTATTTAATTTTAGAGAGAGGGGAAGGAGAAAGAGAGGGAGAGCAACATCAGTATATAGTTGCTCTCACACGCAACCCAGGCATGTGCCCTGACGGGGAATCGAATCAGCGACCTTTTGGTTTGCAGGCTGGCACCCAATCCACTGAGTCACCAGCCAGGGCATAGAATCCTTTCTTTAAACTACTCTTTTAACATTTATTACATGTTGCCCTATATTAAAGTTATTTGCATAATTACTTCGTTATACTAGGCAGTAAGGTCCTTACAGAAAACTTGGTATTGGTACTGTACCTCAACTAGAACATGAACCCAATGAACACTTGCTGAATAAAGGAATAAACGGATGCACTAACTAAATGGCTGCTGCGCATCAGACACCACAGGAAATAAGAAAGATAAGAGGCAGCTCCTGTTCTCACGGCCTTATTCATTCGTTCAAAAGAAAAGGTATGATAATCATGGATATCAGAAGAAAAACAAAGAATCATAAAACAGTAACTACAAGTAGCTGTTATGAACTAAGTTCTATTATAGGATAGACAAAAAGGTAGGCTCTTTACAAACAAGATTTTATTTAAATCATTCCATCATTTCTGAGATGTAGTGTCATTACCTCCATTTTAGAGTGAAGAAGTTAGGAGTCAGAGAGACTAGGTAATCTGCTCAAGGTCATACATGACTTTGGGGCAGAATTAGGACTCTTTCTGATTCAGGTCTAACTCTAAACCTGTCATCACTCCACTATGCCATGCTTCTTTCCTGGATGCAGCTCTAGAGATGGTTACAATAAAAGTTACTGTTCAGCCCCTTGGTTATCACCGGAAATAGCGTATATGTGGGAACACGTCCAGCATAAACCCAAGGAGCCCTTTCCTACCCTTATTGTTTTAAGAAAGAGAAGTAGCTCTTTTTATCTTACTTGTTTTTGTTTTTTATCCTTATAAGGGTGGCTTTGAGAAATTTCACTGTTTCTTAATGAGTCTTTTTAGCATAGAATTATTTGTAGTAGAAGCAATTTATTACAATGCAATCAGTAAAGGCAAGAATTAAAGAACATTTCTGAGCTGAATTATAAAAGATTTCAAATGCAAATGGAAAGTGTTTTGTCAATAATAGCCCTACAAACATGCCAATATTTAGAGACCAAACTACAGAAATATGAAAAACTCTGTAAGTCACATGCAGCAGCTAGAAGCATCATGTGGTGAAAAGGGCATTAGCTTTAATGTCAGAGAGACTGAGATTAAAGACCCTAACCTGTGATAACTTGCTATATAATCACAGGCAAGTAATTACCACGCATCAAGCTAGAAACTAGAGAGAACACTCAGTCTCTGCAGGTTGTTATGCATATTAGGTGCACTACTAATATACAAAAACTGACTTGAATACCTAGTACATAGTATACATCTAATAAATACTACTTCCCTTTCTATTAGGTAAAATTCTTTCATATCTGAAGTGATTTCACTGAAAACAACAAATATAGGGTTTCCAAACTTTTCATCACCAAGATCCCACTCAAATAACATATTTTTCTTGTTTTTTTAAAAATTAATCTATAGCCCTGGCTGGCGTAGCTCAGTGGATTGAGCGCGGGCTGCGAACCAAAGGGTTGCAGGTTCGATTCCCAGTCAGGGCACATGCCTGGGTTGCAGGCCAGGCCCCTAGTGGGGGCCACGTGAGAGACAACCACACAATGATGTTTCTCTCCCTCTTTCTCCCTCCCTTCCCCTCTCTAAAAAAATAAATAAATAAAATCTTTAAAAAAAAATTAATCTATAACGTAACTGCCACTGAGAGCACCTGATTAACATGACATAGATAATGATATTTTATCATAGAAAGCAACAAAATAATGTCATGGGTAACCTGAGGATAAATGTATGATTTTAGTTGGCTTTCTCAAATATTGGAAACAGTTCATAAATCCCCAAGACTCCTTTTCAAGGGATTTTAAGGATCTAGGAACTCCTGGTTAGAAATCACTGGCATATAGTCAAGAAACAGTTTGAGACAGATGGTAAATTCCCCATATCACCGGGCATTATTCTACGTAAACAGAAAATTTTTCACACCTAAATTAAAGGTCAGAAGAGCCAACGAAAGTTACTGCGCTCAGAACACGGTGCATCCTCAGAGCCAGGCATCTAAGTCCCCCTGGAGCGGCTCCTAGATTACCCTACCTTCCTCTTTGGTCTCTACCTTTTTCAGTCCCAGTGCCAGGAGAGAAGCAAATTAACAGGCACTTCAGGAATGCTTGCTGGCTAACTGGTTAAAGAGCAGAAACAAAGAGTAAGGAGAGGAAAACAAAACGAACAATGGAGCACTTCTGTGCTGGGAGCTTTGCATGTTAGAAGTGTTATCTATAAGACTTTATACCTCTAAAAACCAAGAATCATAAAGGTTACATTACTCATCACAGTCTATTAATGGCAGGGTTCCCAGTCAGCATGATGCACTATAGCATTCTACGTTTGAGAGGCAGAAGAATTTCAGCCTTTCCAAACCTTTTACCTACTCAATGATAACGTTGTTGGGGTCGAGGTCTTTTCCAGTCCCTTGGTTGACAACTTTCATGGAGAGGGATACTTTTATCCTATCATTTTTCATCTGAAAAAGACAAAAGCAAAGTCACCAAAAGCTCACAGTATATTATTTAGACTTCTGGTCTAGAATGATCTAAGAATCAAAGTTTTTGTCATCATAACAAACACTGAACTCCTCTAACAGCCAAGGTCCTATGCTAGGAGCGTTGGTGGTACTAATAAGCATAATAGGCAGATCCTGTAGCAGAAGAATCTTAGGAAACGGTTTTTATCTCATGCTTGTCCCTCCTGAGGAGGAAAGACAAAAATAGCTGCTCGGAAATCCAAGGCCTGTCCAGGTAACCCAGCAGCAAAGAAAAGCTGTTTCTTCTAGGTGAGTTCAGCAAACTGATCGATGCAGACATCCATGAACCCAGAATGGGTTTCAGAACATCCCAGTAGACCAGCTCTCCTTTTGGACTTAGTCTAGAGCTTCTATAAACATGAGCACAATTGTTCGCCACATTGGTCTTTTTTTTTGCTTCCTTGAGCACTTGAAGCCCTTCACTTCAGGGTTTTTGCACCAGCTATTTTCTTTTCCTAGAATATTCTTATCCCAACTTTTCATGACTACCTCCTTTTACTTTGGGCCTCAGCTCATATACCATCCCCTCGTAAAGCCTGTTCCTGACCATTTCATCTAAATCTACCTCTCATATTGTTTGGATCCATTATAGCACTTATCATGATTTGTAATTATTTTTAATTTGTTTACTTTTTTTGTCTCCTCCAGTTATATTCTATATAAGTTCTATAACAGCTGGGGTCATTTATGTCTGGTTCACTCTTGTATCCCTCAGACCTAGCACATATTAAATGCTCAAATACTGTTAAATAATCTCTCTCGGGCCTGTCTCTCCCGCCATTCTCTGGTAGAAGAGCGGGCCTCTTGTACGTTCGTATTTCCCCTGTGGTCTACCCACCCACACACAGCCCACATGCCCTCAAGTGAGCTGTTAACAGGGTCCTTCAGAGGTTTCTCACTTCCCTCAAATTGCACGGGGCCAGGTATTAGGAAAAATGACTATAAACTCTATGTTCTTTTTGTTTTGGTTCCAACTGAAGTGTACCTGGCAAGAATTCTTTAAACTTTGGGATACAGACTATTAAAGCCTAGACCCATAGATTGTTTCCTTCTTTCCTTTTAGTTCTTCACATCCACTGTTCGGGTAAACTTCAGGGAGGGAAGTTCTATAAACATGCACTTGTTGTACCACACTCATTGTAGTTCACACCATTCCTTCTGAGTTTGCAGAAGAGCCAGACGGAAGGTTTAAATTCAGGTCAGATTATGGTAGCAGGACTCAAAATGAGATTCTCAGCCACAGTTAACAACATATATACACTTGCTATCATGAAATACGAAGAAAATCTCAGCTTTTCTTAATCCTTTCTAACCAGATGAAAAAGTTGCATAGAACTTTACCTCTCGGCCAATAAGCTTCACCCATACTTTGTCTCCAACATCTACTATCTCAGAAGGCTTATCCACACGGCAGGACGACATGTGAGTTCGATGGACCAGACCTGGGCACAAGAAAAAGAAATAAAATAAAAGCACGAGGTACGTCTGGTGTTATACATAGATACAGAGTATCTATGTCTAGATATTCTGAATAATAAAGTAATAGTAAGATGGCAGCTGAGTCCCTTGCTGGTGTGGTTCAGTGGGCTGAGCACTGGCCTGCAAACAAAAAGGTCACCAGTTCAATTTCCAGTCAGGGCACCTGCCTGGGTTGTGGACCAGGTCCCCACTTGGGGGCATGAGAGACAAAACCTACAGATGCTTCTTTTTACACACCAATGTTTCTCTCCCTCTTTCTTCCTCCCTTCACCTCTCTCTAAAAAAATAAATAAAACCTTAAAAAAGAGAGAGAGATGGGAGTTGGAGATTCACTGAAAAAATGTTCATTGATTTAAAATTGCAAATTAAAACAATTTGAGATCACTTTTTATACCTACTGAACTAACAAATATTCTCTAAAATAGTGCTCAATATTAGTAAAATGTAATACAGTAACTATACTTACATAATATGGTAAAAATACGAATTGTTAAAATTCTTTAAAGCAAAGGGCATAAAGATGTTATACTTGTGATGCAAAAATATCATCACTGAAATTCTTCCAAAAGAAAAACCTCACAAAAATGTATGAGCATATAAAAATGCTTGCAATATTATTACCTACAAATGTTAAAAATAAAAAAAATTTAAAATTACCTAAACGACCAATAATTGAAAAATAGCTTGGTAAACTATGGTCAATCTATCAAAAGCAAGAGTTAGCAACTATTCAAATTATAGTTACAGACGATATATATATATAATAGCTGTTAAATGAAAAAGGGAAATATAAACAAAGTACAATTTTTAATCTATTAAATTAGCAAAATGTTTAGAAAATAATAATACCTGAAGTTGATAAGAATATAGTAAAATAAATATTGCTAGGGCTAGCATAAATTTTTAGAAATCATTTAGCAAAGGCTATCAAGAGTGATAAAACATTTAATAAATTAATTTTAGAATTAAAATATGTAATAATTATTAAATAACCTAATAATGACACAATCACATATTTACAACAGATGCTCTTTTCCTGTCTGCCCAAGGTCCTTTCCTAGAACACCTTCATTACATTCTAAAGTCCATGTAATTTGGTTGGAGCTAGCCTGACCCCCAACTGTGGGCCCATGACATAGGCTTAGCTAGTCAAGGTATTTTACCCCCCTGGTTACAGTAATTGATTGGTTTATGGACAGACACAAGACACTAGCTAAATCAAAACATCTTTTTCAAGACATCTGTCAGGATTGCAAACTACAAAAAGTTAGTAATGCCCATCTTTACCACCAGGTGGCGAAAGTCAGCCAGAGGGAGGCAAAGAATATTGGTAAACAAGAGACAAATCCCTGAAGATGTAAACTATTGATACAGCCCTGGTGGAAGCTCAATTTATCCTGCACTCCCTGGCAAAATTAACAAAAAGTCTCTCAATTGTGCTTCCACCCATGCACCAAGAGTTCTGGCTAATAATTAATTTGACATATAATCACTTTGGGGACTCGATCCTAAGAAAATAATCTTATACGTAGGAAAAGCTATATGCATCTGGGAAAACTAGCTACATCAAAATATGCAATGTATTTTTAAGAGAGAAAAAATTATAAACAACCTGATATCCAACAACAGGGTAAAGATAAATTAACTATAGTATAGCCACTTGATGGCCCATTAAAAACAATGTTAAAAAATTACATTAAAATGTCAATAATTCATTTTTAGTAAATATTTATTGTCTACTACATGCCAGGTACTATAGGCAACTACCATTTTTACAGGTAAATAACAAAATACAATGCAAAATTTCACTTCCGGCCAAGATGGAGGCATAGGCGGACACACTGTGCCTCCTCTCACAACCAAAATTAAGGACAACAAATATTTAGAAACAAGAAAACAACCAGAACTTATAGAAAACTGAACTGTACGGAAGTCCAACAACCATTCATCCAGACCGGTAAGAGGGGCAGAGTCGCGGCAGGAGAAAGTGGAGGTGCGGACCCAGGAACACAAGCAGCAGCGGCTGGCAGTTCCCAGGTGCACAGGCGGCAGCTGGCGGTCCCCGGGGCCCACAGGCAGCAGCTGGCGGACCCCGGGGCAACTGTGCAGACCCAGTGAGGCCACACAAGGCGGCTGGCTGACTGACCAGGTGGTCTCATATTCGAGCTCGCAGACGGTCCAGGCAGAGGGGAAGTGGCGGAGGGGACTGAATCCAGGAGAGAGCAGAGCAGGTGCCGTTGCTCCCTCTCAGGCCCCACCCCCACATACAGCATCACAACCCAGCGACTGGGCTGCCCCGCACTGGGGAGCGCCAGAGGCTCCACTCTTCACTACGTAACAGCACGCGCGCGTGCGCAGATAATCCAGGTGAAGGGGAAGCAGCGGAAAGGGCCGGAGTCCAGGAGAGAGCGGAGCAGGCGCCATTGCTCCTTCTCAGACCCTGCCCCCACCTATAGCGTCACAACCCAGCGACTGGGCTGCCCCGCCCTGAGGAACACCTAAGGCTCCACCCCCTCACTACGTAATAGCCGCGACCAGACTAAAACCAAAATAAAACAAACAAACAAAAAAAACCCCACCAAAAATGACTCAAACCGGAAAACAAATAAAAGCTCCAGAGCCAATTCCTCTAAGCAGTGAAGAGATAGCCAACCTGTCAGATGCACAGTTCAAAGCACTGGTCATCAAAATGCTCACAGAATTGGTTGATTTTGCTCACAAACTAAATGAAAAAATGCAGGCTACAATCCGTGAAATGAAGGAAGATGCATGGGGAACTGATAGAGATGGAAGGAAAACTGGGACTCACATCAATGGAGTGGACCAGAAGGAAGAAACTAACAACCAAACAGAAGACGAGGAAGAAACAAGAATTCAAAAAAATGAGGAGAGGCTTAGGAACCTCCGGGACATCTTTAAACGTCCCAACATCCGAATTATAGGGGTCCCAGAAGGGGAAGAAGAACAGCAACGAGTGGAAAACTTATTTGAACAAATAATAAAGGAGAACTTCCCCAATCTGGCAAAGGAAATAGACTACCAGGATGTCCAGGAAGCTCAGAGAGTCCCAAAGAAGTTGGACCCAAGGAGGAACACACCAAGGCACATCGTAATTACATTAGCCAAGATTAAAATGAAGCAGAGAATTCTAAAAGCAGCAAGGGATAAGGGGACAGTCACCTACAAAGGAGTTCCCATCAGACTGTCAGCTGATTTCTCAAAAGAGACCTTACAGGCAAGAAGGGGCTGGAAAGAAATATTTGAAATCTTGAAAAGCAGGGACCTACATCCAAAATTGCTCTATCCAGCAAAGCTGTCATTTAGAATGGAAGGGAAGATAAAGTGCTTCTCAGATAAGGTCAAGTTGAAGGAGTTCATCATCACCAAGCCCTTATTATATGAAATGTTAAAGGGACTTATCTAAGAAAAAGAAGATAAAACTATGACAGTGAAAAGACAACAAACTCATAGCTATCAAGAACCACACCTAAAACAAAAGCACACTAAGCAAACAGCTAGAACAGGAACAGAACCACAGAAATGGAGATCATATGGAGGGTTAGCAACAGGGGCATGGGAGGAGGAAAGAGGGGGAAAAGGTACAGAGAATGAGTAGCATAGATAATGGGAAAAAAATAGACAGGGGGAGGGCAAGAATAGTATGGGAAATGTAGAAGCTAGAAAACTTATGACCCATGGACATGAACTAAAGGGGGGAATGTGGGTGGGAGAGGGTGGGTAGGGTGGAGGGGAATGATGGGGGAGAAATGGGACAACTGTAATAGCATAATCAATAAAATATATTAAAAAAATACAATGCAAAATTGTATAATGTGATTACAAATGCTTAAAGTAGCTTTTAAAAATTACAAAGAAATGATCCAAAATGCTATTAACAATGGTTAAACTAGGGCATAAAATTATAAGTTTTCTTTTATTTTTTATTTTTCAAAAAAAATATGGCTCACTTTCCTCATTGCCTTTTTTATTTTATGTTTTTAGATTTTATGTATTTATTTTTAGAAAGGGGGGAAGGGAGAGAGAAAGGGAAGGGGAGAAACATCACATTGATCCACTGCCTCTCCTTCACCTCCAACCGGGGACCTGGCCCACAACCCAGGCGTGTGCCCTGACTGGGAATCCAACCTGTGACTCTTCAGTTACCATGGTTACTGGGCCTCACACACCTACTTCAGCTGATTCTGGAGATTGATGGCCTATCTCTCTGAATAACTCTGGTGCCTCCAAAGTGTTTTACATGCCCCACATTTTAAATTTTAGACCATCACATAATCTCCAAAGTGGGTAAATTTCAAGGAGCTGGGTTCCCTCCCACCCCCTTATGCTGTGATGATGAAATGAGCAGACCAGCCTAACTGGAAAGTCTGGAGAGGAAATTCAGGTGTCCTAGGGGAAAGGGAAACCTTTCACTTTGACATTTTTGGCTGCGATCGTCCTCTAATTCTAAAATTCACTTCTTTCCTCAATTGCTAATGGAAGTTATGAAGGAGAATGACGCTGAACCTAATATACTTCTGAAAACATTTTTTTTCTTTCCTGAAACAGAAGGTCTACTTATTGGAGTACCAAAAACAAAGAAATAATGACCGTTACCATTTTTTGTCCTCTAACCTGATCTCAAAGCAGGTTATTTTTTGGTCTGGTCACCTCCCTTGGTTAAACACTTCTCAAAGTACTGAACAGTTTAAAACTGGAAACAAAAGATCATGTGGTACATGTGAATGACAGAATAATGCCATTGCAATGTTTATTAAAAGTATTTTAGAAATTGAAGAAATGTTTATGGTTCAATAAATATAAAAGGTACAAAGTGAATATATAGAGTATAATTTTAATCTCGATGTTTAATTTTATGTACATACGCAACTAGAAAGAAACACACCAAATGTTAACAGTGCCTATCTCTGTGTGGTAGTAATATCGCACAACGATCATTTTCTTTTGTATTTTTCTCCTTATTTTTCTATAATAAGCATGCAATCATAAAAATATTTTAAAAGCAAAATGTAAAATGACATACACTATAATTGAAATTATATAAAGCTATGTCTCATATGGACACAAGAGCAAATATCAAAATATTTATACTAGGGTGTAGGATTTTTATAGTTGAGACATAAATAGCTTATTACCAAAAGGCCTTAGTTTATAAGGTGAATTAAACAAGGGAAATGGTCTAGCCCTCAGTTTTGAATGCAAATGTCAGGTACGCACTCATAAATCCAAGCCTGCTGCTCAGAGGAATGGTATGAATTGGAGATACAAATGTAGGAGCCTTCAGCATGCAGATGCTTATATACTAAAATATATTAACCAGATTGTCAATTTAGTGATTGGTTCAGGGCTAGACACAATTCACCGATTTACTAACTTGTAATAGAGGATATTCTTTTCTTATACCTGGAAGATTCCCAGTCTTTGTCTAGGTAAACTACCCACTGCCCCAGTATCAAATACCTGAAAAATTAGACTTGTGATCACAAACTGCTTCAACATGAAATCAGAGCGAAAGGGTGACAAATATTTTGAGATATTTTTCCAGAAAGTTTAATGGACTATCACACTTCCTCATAAAAGAATCCATCTCCCTAGCTCCTGTCATCAGATTCTCTCCCTAAATAAGACAGACAGTGCCAACTTCAGACTCTGGGGCTTTCTTTTACTATGCTGTGGGATGACAACCCCACACCTGTTCATATAATCTCCTCCTAGACTAACCATGAGACATCAATTAGATACCAGTCTCCTAAATTACAATTTCATTCCAATCCCTTTTCCCTGTATTTATACCCAGACTGTCCTGTTGAAGTCTTGAGTGCTCCCATCTCTTCATTCATAATTTATAAGCAATCACCTAGTATATTTCTATCTATGTCTAATCCTATACTCTGTATGGGGCATTTATCATCATTGGTCTCATTTTTTCAGAAGACAGAATTCAGAATTCTCTGAGTTCTTGGTAGGTAGTTCATTGTCACCCACACACCCCAACAGCTGCATTAAGTGTATATGGTGCAGGGCACCAAGTATAATATTTCAGGTTCCCTCACTGTGCTTGGCACCTCACTAGAAACAATATATCAACCATTTCATGTAATCTCTGCATCAACCCTGTGACACAGGTTCACACCAGGAACTAGTCCAGAAATTGAGTAAACTGCCCAGGGTCACAGCTGATGAAGAAAGAACTACAGTTCAAACAAGAGTCTGTCAGGTCTCCTAAATCATACTGATATCGCTCCATTTTTTTTTTTATCACTGATCTGTATTATCTTTTCAATGAAAAAGGAGAAAGATGATCTCATCTACAAACAACAGAAAGGCATCTGATTCTGTTCTAGCATATGCTCCAAACAAAACAGAAACAAAAACTCGGCTTGTCATGCCACATGGAAGGGAGTGCTTCAGGACAGTTTGTGTCTGGATTTCTGACATTAAGCCACAAATACCCAGAGGGCATATCAAGTCCATCATCATGTTCAAAAAACCCAACATGACACTTAAACAGAATGAGTCCCATCTGAGTGTCTGCTGGTAAAAGAAAAAAAAAATTCTGACAACTTGGAAAGGGCAAGCAACTCAATCACCATGTAAGAAACACAGAGTTAGCCTATTACACTGCCCGTAAAATTTGTGTCCCAACTGTGTTAGCTTTAACAATTTCCTTCACAGTTTCCAATGGTAATAAAGGAAAGAGGTGAAAATTACAAACTGTCAGAGGACAGCTGCAGCCAAAACTGTCAAAATAAAAGGACTCCCTTTACCTTTGGGGGATCTGAATTCCCTCTCCAGACTTTGCAAATGTTATCGCCAACCAATGGTATACGACAATATTGTATGCACAGAAGTTAAAGTGCTTTCACACCCTTTACCTTGTGGGTCTAAAGATTCGTCCAAATGTTTACTGAACATCCACCCTATTGTAAGCAAAAATGAATCCAAGGATAAATAAAACATGATCCTGCCAGTTAAGAAGCTCTGAAATACATAGATCATTCGCATTTCACAGACAAGGAAAATAAGGCTCAAGGACTAAGCAATCTGCTGAAGTCAAGAAGCTAGGAAATGGTGGAACAGGGACTAGAATTCATTTATTCATTTAATGAAATTTACTAAATGCTCACTCTACCTCGGGTACTATCTGAGGGCCTTCACTCATCATTTAAGAGCTCAGTGGACTAAGTACAGCCTCACTCATTTGATTGCACTACATTGTAATTTGTTTACATCTCTAGATTGTGAAGAGTCTGAGAACTGGGGGCTGTGTTTTCTTATCTCTATGTTCCCACCTACAGTGACTGAAAAGTGGAGCTCAATAATGATTTGCTAAACTGAATTCATTGCTAAAAATATTTGAGCTTCTACCATAAGCAAGGCACTTTAAAGTACAACACCGAACAATCTCTGCTGTTGAAATTTCATAGTTTAGTGCTGGTGGGCAAAGGATATTAGAGGAAAAAAGAACTCAATAAATGTATAGGGCTGCATTGCCCACTACTGCAGTCACAAGCAACATAACTAAGTTTATATTTAAATTTAAATAAACAACATTTATTTTATTTTTTTTTTAAGATTTTTTTTTTTTTTTTTTTTTTTTATCTTTAGAGGGGAAGGGTAGGAGAGAGGAAGAGGGAGAGAAATATCAATGTACGGTTGCCTCTTGTGTGTCCCCTGCTGGGAACTGGCCTGCAACCCAGGCATGTGCCCTGACTGGGAATCGAACCGCGATCTTCTGGTTCACAGGCCCGAGCTCAATCCACTGAGCTACACCAGCCAGGGCTAAATAAACAACATTTAAAAAATTAGTAGCTACTGTACTAGACAGTACAGATATGGTATAACATAAATATATTTGGTCTTTGCCTCTAGTCCCTGCAGAGAACTCCTCAAAATTTCCCGTGATAGGAGTCTTTTGTTTTCATAATGAGATCCTTCTGATCACAGCAGGACTTAAAGTAAAAGATAACTTTGAGGGGGCAGGGGAGCACTAGACAGTCTCTGGATGGTGGCCAGTCACCAGAATGACCCAGTGATCAGAGTCGGAACTTTCAGCCCCACAGCCCTCCAGGAAAGAGGGAGAGAGGCTAGAGATTGAGCTCTACGAAAATTCTTGAACAATGAAATTCAGAGAGCTTCAGCTTAGTGAACGCATCAGATTGCTGGTGGGGGGGGGGGGGTGATGTGCCAGGGAAGCTAAGTGCGCCCCGCCTCCCACAACCTGCCCTATGCACCTCTCCCATTTGACTGTTCCTGATTGTATCCTTTACAAGAAGCCAGCAAACAGAAGAAAAATGTTTTCCTGAGTTCTGTGAGCTGTTGTATCAAATTATCGAACTTGCGGAGAGGGTGGTGGGACTCCTTGATTCACAGCCAGTCAATCAGAAGTACCAGTGGCTTAGAACTTGCAACTGGTGTCTGTGAGAATGGCCCCCTTTACCTGTGGGATCTGACACTAACTCCAGGTAGACAGTGTCAGAATTGAACTGTACTGTCAGACACCAGCTGGTGTCTGGAGGATTGGAGAACTGGTTGGTCTCAGAACACACATCAGAACAGAAACAGAACATTTCCATTAATCACAGAAAGTTCTATTTGGACAATATCATGAGAGGGGAAAGAAAATCTAGGTTAGATCTGAATACTGGGAAAGGAATTTCAACTCAGTAGTAAACAATTCTGAGAATAGAAGTCTGAGAAAAATAACTCAGATTAGAGTCTACCTTTCTGAACCAAACTATTAAAATCTGGAGACACGAGTTATTTCATAGCTCAGTCCTTTCAGGGTGGGACTTAATAATCTTCCCCTTTAAGAGCAGAAAATCTAAAATACACTGTAGGAAAGCTGACTGCTCAAGTTATCCAATAAACCTATAGGAGAGCCAGGATTCGAACTCAGTTTCCACCTAATTATTTGGCTCCCTGAGCTCTCCCTCCATGGCTGGTCCCACTCAGCACAGCTGGCAAACTGACAGATTCACCTGTAAGCCGGCAGCCACAATAGGAGGCATCATCTAACAGGGCATGCACACTAGTGAGCTGGCTGACTGCTGGAAGGTGGTAGGCCTTTAATCCCCACATAGTCCCCAAATTGTCACATAAATGGTCAAGTAAGGATGAGACTTTCAGATTCTGGCAGCTATGGCAAGTACACTAAGAAAATCTGTCTTCAGACCAAAAGAGATGTATACCCTAGAGGCACCGGGATGAGTTTCCACCTCATTAAATCCCCGTCAACATAAAATGAGAAGCTTTATTACAGATTGCTTACCGCTAGCTTGGAAACTACTGGTAAGCCGTTTATAATGCCAAAATGCAATTTGCAGCATAGTAGTCTCCAAGGCCAGAGCATGGCTTTATTATCCAAAGATCAGCTGTTGGACTTTATCTAAAATTTTTTTTTGTTTTAAAAATAGCAGGAAGTGTAAATCCTTCTCCCATGTGTACCTCTTCCTAACAAGTCGAACTCCCCAGAGGTAACTACTGGTAACATTTTGTTGGACATTCTTCTGGACTCTCCCAAACATAGAGGGGGGTGGGCAAAAGTAGGCTTACAGTTGTGAGTACATGAAACCGAGTTTATTCTTGTACTACTCATTTGTATTAAAACTGTAAACCTACTATTGCCCATCCCTGTAGGCAATGATTTCTAAAATACACTGGCATATGTACATGTACATTAAAAGAGGAGGGGGGGTCATGCTATACAGACTCTTTTGCAATATGCTTTTTCATTTTATTATCTTGGACATCTTTCCATTTCACTACATTGAAATCTACCTTGTCTCATGGATTCTGAGAAGCACTTCCCACATACACACCTTAACATCTCTGAAATTAGAATGTTGCTTATAATCCATAGTGTTTTACAACTGCCATCAGCCAGGTATCAGTGTGGTAGAATTGGAGGAAAACTTTCCATTGACCTTTTCTGGTAAAATGAGGACGGCATTGGCATCCAAAGATCTTAGAATACAGTTACCATTCATTTGCACTATCCACTGCACAGAAGTATGTAATTTATTTAACACTATATCACAAACTAATTCTCTGAATAATTGCTAAATTAAAGGGTAAGTATATTAAAAATATAAATAGACATTGCCAAAACAGGTAACGATTTATGCTCCCAATAATAAGCAAAACTATTGCTGGAAATACCCATTTCCACTACTGGGTATTAATAGCAACCTGTAAAATATTCACTAATCTCAAAGACCTTAAGAGTGTTTTAAATCACTTTAAAAAATATTTTAAGATAATTTCAGATTCATTTATAGTTGAAAGAAATATTAGAGAGACCCTGTGTTCCCTTTACCCAATTTCCTCCAAAGATAACATTTTGCAAAACCAGAGAACACTATCAAAACCAGAACATCTGTATTAATATGTGATATAATAAGAAATAAATACTTGGGCCTTGGCTGGTGTGGCTCAGTGAATTGAGTGCCAGCCTGCAAACCCAAAGGCTGCTGGTTCAATTCCCAGTCAGGGCACATGCCTGGGTTGTAGGCCAGGCCCCCAGTTGGGGGCATGCAAGAGGTAACCAATCGATGTTTCTCTCACACATTTCTCTCTTGCATCAATGTTTCTCTCCCTTTCTTTCTCCCTCCCTTGCCCTCTCTAAAAATAAATGAAATCTTTTCTTTTAAAAAGAAAAGACATACATATTTGGTCTTCGTTCCTGGTACAGGGCTCCTAAACTCTTGGAATTTCCTAAGTGATTGGAATGTCTTGTTATAGGACAAGCCCCTCTCAACCTTATCCAATTCCATGCTATGAAGTGACTATTGGTGAGCCCCTAGAGAACTTCAAGATGGAGGGTGGCAAGCTTGAGAGGAACCAATCATGTGATTAGAAGGTTAGAACTTTCAGCCTTATTCCCTGACTTCCAAGGAGAAAGGATGGGCCAGAGATTGAGTTAAATCACCAAGGTCAATGATTTAATCAATCGTGCCTATGTGATAGAGCCTCCATAAAAAACAAACAAACAAAAAAAAAACCTAAACAATAAGGCCTGGAGAGCTTCTGAGTCTCGTCAGATACATCCTCATGCTGCCAGGATGATACACCTCAATTCCACTTGGGACCGTTTTAGACCTCATCCTTTATACTTCCTCATTTGGTTGTTTGTGTCCTTTTATAACAAATTTTATTAGTAAGCACAGCATTGCCTTTAGTTTTTTTGCATTGTTCTAGCAAATTACTAAAACTTGGGAGGGTGGTATGGAAATCTTTAAATTTGTAGCCAAGTCAGACAGATCTGTGGGTAACATTGGGGACTTGATACTTGCAACTGGTGTCCACAGTCTTGTGTGACTAAGCCCTTAAACCTGTGAAGCCTGACCCCACTTTAAGGTAGTGTCAGAACTGAATTGTAGGATATAGTTGGTATCAAAGAATCAGAGAATTGGAGAACTAGCTGTGGATTCCACACCACATATTGGGATAGCAACAGAAAGAAATGAAGTATGATGCATGCTACAAACTGGATAAACCCTGAAAACATGCTAAGTAAAGAAGACAATAACAAAAGACCACATGTGCAAATATATAAACACAGAAAGCAGCCCTAGCTGGTGTGGCTTAGTGGACTGAGCACCAGTCAACAAACCAAAGGGTCGCTGGTTCAATTCCCAGTCAGGGCACATGTCTGGGTTGCCGGGCCAGGTTCCCCAGTGCAGCATGTGCGAGAGGCAACCACACATTGATGTTTCCCTCCCTCTCTTTCTCTCTCCCTTCCCCTCTGTCTAAAAATAAATAAAATCTTTTTTTTTAAGTACTTTTAACAAGAAAAGGGAAAAAAGGAAAAGAAAGCAGACTGCTGGTTGCCTAAAGCTGGTGAGGAAAGAGGATGATAATAGAAAATGTGGGGTGACTATGAATAGGTACAGAATATGTTTTGGGGGGGATGACAAAAATGTTCTCAAATTAGAGTGTGGAGATGGTTGCAAAACTGTGTGAACACACTAAAAACCAGTGAATTATACACTTTGGGTAAAATATATGATATGTGTTATATTTCATTAAACTGTTTTTTAAAAGAATGTTATATAAATGGGGTAGCGAAGTGCACAATCTTTGGGGTTAACTTTTTTCACTCACCATTTATTCTCTGGAGATTGATCCAGATTGTTGTACATATCAGTACTTCATTTTTATTCCTTTCCATCTCTGAGTAGTATTCCATTGTATGGAGGTACCTTTGTTTTATTTTTTACATCAATATGGAGAATGAGCACCTTTCAAGATATTTATTGATCAACTGCTATTTTCCCCCCTGTGAAATCCTTTCATATCCTTGGTCCCTTTTCCTACTTCAGCCCTTTTTTACGAGTTCTTTGTCATAGTACTAAATTCATAGTCTCAACTTCACTTCTGATAATTTTTGCAATAAAGTTTTTGACTTTTATGTAGTCAAACATTATTTTATTTTCTTCTAATAACATGCTTATGTTTCATTTTCCCATTAAAATCTTTAAATTATTTTAGCACAAGAAATTACGAAGTTGAGTCTTTGGATCCACTTGGAGTGTGATGTTAAAAATCAGGATGCCTGGGTTCTAGCCCTGGACATGCCATTACCTACCTAAATGGCTCTGAGCAGGCTACTAGCCTGTAAAACTTGCCTGTTATACTTACCACAACTGTCCTGAGAAACAAGTAAGATTATAGCCATGAAAGAGATTCTTTAAAAATGTTAACAATGCCTATCAATATATGAAGAAAATTTGAAGCATTATATATAACATATGTATTTGTGTTCGTTATAATACTAGTATTTCCTTTCCATGTGCCACAACAAAAAAACTCACAATGTTAGCCTTAGAGAGTACATAGCTTCCTTTCCCTCAAATCCTAAGACCAAAGAGGTCAAGTGCCTTGCCTAGGGACACACGTGAAATTTGGGGAATAGCTGGTTCCAGAAGTAAGCCCAAGCAGCTATACCGCAAACCTCCCTCCACATCAGAGAACGCCATTCTTCTGATTTAAGACCTGCTAAAAATCACCTGTCATCCCTTGTCTGTATTCATATCTCTAAATGAAAACAAAACTACTGCCTAAAAACATAGAGACTAATTAGGATGTGGTGGTGGAATGGGAAGGGTGAATTGCACAGGTTCCCACCTTGCTTCCGGCAGCCTGGGATTTTGATAAAGGCTCCATAGTCTGTCACCATAGCAACCTATAAAGACAAAAAAGAAAAAATATAAAAGAATCAATGTCATACACGAGACTCTCTTTTGTAGCATTTAACCTAATCTCCCGGAACTTCTACTTGTTATTTGACTGCTTTCTCTATGTCTGCTGCCAAACTGCCTAACAGTGATGTTTTGTCAAAGTCTATTCTTTTTAAAATTGAGACTAACAGGCATGTGTGAACCCATTAAAAACATTGGTGAGAGTGGACTCTTGTCAGATGGTATGATAGTACCTGGGAATGCCCGAACCCAACACCTACTGAAATCTTCAAAGTATATGAACAAAAGGAACAAACAGCAGAAAATCAGGTAATAAAGCTACACTTTACCCTAGCTGGGATTGAGGCCTCTAATCCCAACACAGAGAACAATTTGGGATAGATCATGTAAGACATCCCTTTCTCCTAAACTTCAAATCAAAGCCTGCTCTAGCTCACTTCAAACCAAAGTCTGAGTTTTATCAAGACAGAGAAAAAGCCAATTCACAGACATCTCACAGAAACTGAAAAGATACAATCAGAGAGAGAAAGAGTTGTCCTCAAGTCTTACGCAGAGTTGATCTAAGATGAAGGGGTAGAGGTCTGATCAGTCTGTATGTACTGTGTAGTATACACTCTAACATATGAAAGGCCCAGATCCCTTGCCAGATAAATTATTACTCCAGACTCTCTCTCTCCTCCCCTCTTTCCTCTAGACTACTCCCTTCATCAGTGGATTGGGATTCAAGTTGTCGCTACATACTGTATTGATCCTAAATACATTATTATTTTTGAAAAATATTCAATACCATCTTATACACATACATTTTACTATTTTCAGTGACTTTTTTTTTAATTTTTATTTTAATTGTTGATCTTGTACAGTTTTCTGTCTTTTATTATTTTCAGTGACTTTAATGAGCTGTTCACTGTTCCAGTTCACAACTACAACAAGGGGATAGAGTAAGACAATCCCTGCTGGACTACCATGCACTAATATAAGAGGGGACCCAAAAAATGTAATTTATCTATAAAAAGTTGTGTATTTATTCTCACATGTTTAAACTTCAGTCAACTTCAAAGTACTCTCTAAATGATGCAATACACCTATCAAGACATTTTTTCCATTACTCAAAACAGGTTTTTTTTAAAGATTTTATTTTTTATTTTTAGAGAGGGGGAGGAAGAAAGAGAAGGAGAGAAACATCAGTGCATGGTTGCCTCTCGTGCACCCGCTATTGGGGACCTGGCCTGCAACCCAGGCATGTGCCCTGACTGGGAATCAAACCAGCCACTCTCTGGTTCACAGGCTGGCATTCAGTCCACTGAGCCACACCAGCAGCCAGGGCATCAAAACAGCTTTTGAACTCATCAATTTTGATGCCTTTTAGTGCTTCCGTCATTTTTTTTTCACCTCTTCCACATCAGCAAAACATTTCCTTTTGAGGACTTTTTTCGTGTGTGTGGGAGCGGGGAGTTGGTCAGAGTTAGATAGGGTGAATAGGGAGGGTGGGGCATGAGGGTCATGCCATTTTTGGTCAAAAACTGCTGAACACTCAGCAGTGTGGGCAGGTGTGCTGGTTAAGTCACCCATAATGAAATGGGCAAACACAATGAAAGTCTTAAAAAAATTTTTTTACTGAAAGCCAAACACAGCCTCTCACACCACCAGCTGGCCCATTGATTCCAATGATTTCCCGGAATACTCACCTATGGGAAGCCTGTACTACAAGGGGTCCGCCCTCCAGAAAATAATTCTGGGTTTTTTTTGAGGGGGTCCCCCTTTGTATATATTGAATACTCACTAAATGCAAAACACCATTCAAAGTGCTTTACATAATCTTCATGACACCATATGATGTTGGTACTATTATATTATATTCATCTGATAGATGACAAAACTGATGCATGGAGAGACTAAGTAACCTGACCAGTGTTCAAAGCTAACAGCAACAGTGCCAGGATCTGAACCCAGGGAGTCTTAGCTCACTACAGCTGCTCACTGGTTAACTATAAAATTCCAGCAGCCAAAAGCAACGCGACAGTTGATATCGTCTCTGCTCCTGGCAACAATCTTAGGAAGTATAGACGGTAGGTTCCTATGTTTCAGATGAGGTGAAACAGTGGAGATGTAGAAAGAGCACCGGCTTTGGAGTGAAAGATGTGGCTTCTAATCCCACCTCTTCCACTTCTTACCTGTGGGATGTTGAGCACAAGTTGCCTTTCAGGGCCTAAGTTCCCTTAACTTAGGCCTTGTACTCATTTTGCTGCTGCAGATAACAAATGATGTACATGAAGCACTGGCCCTGGTATCTGGCACCCAATGTACATTCAACAAATTTTAGCTTTTTAATAATTTATAGTCCAAGACAATGAAGCACAGAAAGGTGGAAAGGCACGCAGCTAACTTAGATACAAGGTAGGCACAGATCCTAGGTCCCTTGAGTCCTAGTCCAGTGCCTCCTATGTCACCAAATAGCATCACTACTCACCTCAAAATTAGTATAAAAATAGATTTAAAATTTCTATTCTCCTCATTTGTTAATGGGGATATTAGGACAGAGCACTTGAAACAAATCTCCAAAATAAAGCACTTACAATGGGGTAAGAATCAGAAACTTGAAACTTCTGTTTTATACTGACGAACACGCTATGCTGGAGTAGGGACCAGAGAACTACCCCATCCATCCCCCACCCCCCAAAAAAAACAGTACAATCAGGCAGACACTAACATTCATTCATTTATTTATTTATTTAGACTTTAGAGAGGAAGGGGGGAATGAAAGAGAGAGGGAGAGTAACATTGATTTGTTGTTCCACTTATTTATGCATTCATTGGTTGCTTCTTGTATTTGCCCTAACTGGGGACTGCAACCTTGGTGTATCAGATCAGGACAACTCTGTAACAAAATGAACTACCTGGCCAGGGCCAGATACTAGCATTTAAAATCAAAGCAAGGTAGAACCGTAGGAAGGACCTTAGAGATTAGCTGGTCCAATCCTGTCATTTTTCAAATGAGAAAAGTGAAGATCAGAGACATGAAGTGCTTACCCAAGTTCACAAAACAATTTGTTCTCTGTAAGCTAGGACCACATAGATAAAAAAGATGATTTTAATTTAAAATATTTATTTACTTTTGGAGAGAGGGGATGGGAGGGAGAAGGAGAGGGAGAGAAACATCAATGTGAGAGAGAAATAACGATCGGTTGCCTCTCATACGTGCCCTGACTGGGACCAAACCCACAACCCAAGCACGTGCCCTGACTGGAATTGAACAGGTGACCTTTCGCTTTTGTGGGACGATACCTAACCAACTGAGCCACAACAGTCAGGGCTGATTTTAATTTTTAATTACAATAAAAGCAAATCCCTTCTTTCTGAACCAACCAAAGGTACTTTGGCTTTTGCTCCAGGGTTCCAAAAAGAAAACTAAGAAGTTTCATATTGAATATTGCATAACAACATTATTAAAGGGCATAACTATCTAACGAACTTAAAAATAGCATCTGGAAGTAGGAGCCCAAATCACCCTGCTGTTGTAAATTAAGGCACTCTCATTTTTGAATCCTGGAGCTCCAGTGTCGCATTTTGATCTTTTCAGGAAATATTATGACAGACCTTCATTTGGCCTCTCCCAAAAGGAAAGGTTAATAATGGGCTCCAGAATGGATGCACTCAACGGTTCAGTTAGGAAAAGGCATTCTTGCCTACATCCAGCACCAGGTGTTTCCATCACTGTGTCTCCTAAGGTGCAGACAGAGTTGAAATTAACAGAATGGCACCTGCTATAGATGATTACACAGTCTGCCCTGGTGTCCCCAGAATAATTAGTTAAATAGCTCAGGGGGAAAAATTCAGTAATTATCGCAACTAGACTCAGGGCTTGGGTAAAATGAATTTACCATCTTCAGATTAGAGGTTGCATTGGCCTTGAAACTAGTTATCTCCATGATGTAAATGAGGAATATGAGGCTCAGAAGCAAAAGTTACTTGTGCAAAGTCACAAAGTTAGAAAGTAGCATGGCTAGGCAGGGAACAGAAGTATTTTGACTTCCAGTTCAGTGCATTTCCACTTACCAACACCAATGTCCCCTCAGCATTTCTTTGGCTATGGCTAAGCTAAGCCAAGCCCCAATTCCCACTGCTATGCTTGTGTCCCCTACCATGCTTAATGGACAGGAGAAGGATGAATAATGGCTTCTCAGCTATTTGGTCACTGGGCCCCTCTGCCCTCCCGGGCCTGCTAAAGACGAGAACCGCTAGCGTCAGGGCAGCACCACCAGTGTCTTCAGTGACAATGGGACCTAAGAGACTTAGGGTCAATAAATCAAACATTTACTGAGCACCTATATGCAAAATGCTATGCCAAGTACTTTGAAATAAACAACTTTAAAAAAAGAGATGCCCAGACTATTTTAACATGAATCTGAAGTAGTTGCCAAGACACATGAGACAACCATGGCCTCTGCTCTCCAGTAACTCACAGTCTAGTGGAGGAGATACACATATACAAGTAATGACAATACAAGACAGACTGTAATTAATGCCATAACAGAGGGACAAGCAAATGACTGTGGAACAACCAGATTTACCATCTAACTTCCTTCTACACTTCAATTCAGTCAGGAGTTCTTTTATGGGTCTTTCAGTTCTCCATGTATTTATGTAGAATTGAACAACCCCAGCTACAGTGTAGCAGAAAGCAGACTTGGAGAGAGAACTTCAGAAACCCAGCTTTGGCACTTATTAACCATTTGGACATTACTTAACTTCTGAGAAGAGTTTCCTTATCCATAAAAAGGGGTTAACAATTTCTTAGGAGAGAGAATGACAGAATGTGTCAAAGTGCTGATTTACATTAGGCTTACAATATTTTTTTTTTTAATTTTAATGTAACCAGGTCTTCTTTGTGAATATTAGATACTCATTAAATATTTGTTGGATGAATATTTTGAAAAGTTTATTTCCAATTTATCACAAAATTTCTCTGTCCCTAATTCCAGTAACTTCTAAACCATCATTTTTCAAAATGTGCTCCTGAAATACTAAGCTGGAACCATGAAGTTCTCCCTGTCTAGCCCATCCGTCCTGACAGTAAAATATACAGCCTATACTAATACAAGCCCCATCTCATATAAGAAAAAGCTATAGGTCAGGAGCCACTTCACCATAAATCTGAGTCAGTGTGTAGAGGGCAGAGAACTCTTTTGTGTAACACCCAACAAGTCAGGACTTCGTGATCAGAAAAATCCATTTCATCTCCAATACTACCACTTCCTTTCCTGAGTCCTGGTACCTTGACTTTAGGGACACTGTGGGCCTTAGGGACAAAGGCTCTAAGAGCAGAGTTGTTTGCTATTTGTTAGAATTTATCACCCTTTGTATCATGACTGTTATGCTACAATTTGGGATCAACTTAACAGAAGTCAAGAGCCACAATTATCTATAACCAACTGGCAGTCACAAAGTGGGTCTTCAAAGGCCTCACATTATTAGGAGGTGAAAATTTATCAACCACAAAGCAAGCAAAAATGCCATAAAAATGATACAGTTAAAATACTACAGTCACTCATAAGACACTGAAAACAATTTTTTGGCTTTATGTTTGCTTCAAGAGAAGAGAGATAGAGTGATAATGAATTCCCACCTTGTCTCAGGCATTGTGTTTTTATAGATGACAGCTTATTTAAGCTTCATGGCAATCCTATGGAAGTAGTTCTCTCAATTCAATAAATAAGAAAGCTGATGCCCAGGCTGGTATGGCTCAGGGGATTGAGTGCTGGCCTGCAAACCAAATGGCCGCCACTTCAATTCTCAGTCTAGTGCACATGTCTGGGTTGTGGGCCAGGTCCCTAGTAAGGGGCATACAAAAACCAACCACACATTGATGTTTCTCTCCCTCTCTTTCTCCTTCCATTTCCCTCTTAATAAATAAATAAATAGATAGATAGATAGATAAATAAATAAATAAAATCAGCTCTGGCTGGTGTAGCTCAGTGGATTAAGCATGGGCCTGTAAACCAAAGGGTTGCCGGTTCGATTCCCAGTCAGGGGACAGGCCTGGGTTGAGGGCTGGGTCTCTAGTAGGGGTCGCGTGAGAGGCAACCACATATAGATGTTTCTTTCTCTCTCTCCCTTCCCTTCTCTCTAAAAATAAATAAATAAAACCTAAAAAGAAAAAAGAGAGCTAAGGCTCAAATAATCAAGTGACAATGTGAAGGATCACACAGTAAGTAAAAAGCTAGGACTGGAGTCTAGGTTTTGTCTTATTCAAAAGCCTTTACTCTAAAAACAAATACAATGCTTTGTCCCTCAAAGTCTGACCATTCACTCGGTCATCAAGAATTATCAAGAACCGGCCCTGGCTGGCGTAGCTCAGTGGATTGAGCGCGGGCTGCGAACCAAAGTGTCGCAGGTTCGATTCCCAGTCAGGGCACATGCCTGGGTTGTGGGCCAGGTCTCCAGTGGGGGGCCATGCAAGAGGCAACCACGCATTGATGTTTCTCTCTCTTTCTCCCTCCCTTCCCCTCTCTAAAAATAAATAAATAAATAAAATCTTTAAAAAAAAAATATACTCAGCTGCATTTAAAAAAAAAAAAAAAAAAAAGAATTATCAAGAACCTATTACTTTCCCCCCACCTACCCGGGGTTAAGATAGACAATACTAAACAAAACAGACAGGGCTCTGCCTTCATGGAGCTAGCTTAGTGTCATATGAGGAAAAAAGACATGTTAAACAAGTACACAAATAAACGCGGAATAAATCTACTTTCTTAGGTAAAAAAAAAAAAAATCTCTTGAGATGACATTACATCTAAGACCTAAGAGAGAAGTTGGTGGGAAAGTGTGGTTAGAAGCAAAAGTATGTGCAAGTCCTGAGAAGGAAGCAAGCTTAGACTGTTCAGAGCTGTAAGGAGGACAGAGTGGCTAGGAACAAGTACAGCAGGACAGAACAACACCGTCAGGTGAGGTAGAGGCTAAGCTATACAGGGTCATAAAAACAAGTCTAGATGCATTCGAGGGAAATCAGAAGCCTAGAAAGCAGCACTGTCCAAATCTGTTTGGAAAGTGTTGTTCTGGCTATGATGTAAAGAACAGATTGGAGAGAGCCTATGATAAAAGTAGAGTTCCCAGTAGTGGCCAGGGAAGAGATGGAGAGCCTGAACAGTGTGCCACGACAAAGAAATTTACAGGCCAGATACGTATCTGGGAGGTAGAAATGACAGGACTTGCTAATGGGCTACAGAAGGAGGGAAAATCAAGACCAAATCAAGAGAAAAAAAACCAAGGATGATGTCCAGATTTCTAGTGTGGGCACCTGAATAGTTCAAAACATAAATCAGATACGCTGTGAGGTATCCAAATGAAGATGTCAAGTATGCAGCTAGAAGTCTGGAGCTGAAAAGGGGCACAGGTGATGGCCAGATGCTCCACTAGCCTTTCCCGTTTAAACTGTAATGCTCACGATATTCTCACATGGACAGGAGCTCCAAACCCAGCGGCTTTTCACCCTCAATCTATGCTTACCGAAAAAAAGGTAAGTTTTCAAAGACAAAAAAATATACCTCTCCTTGGAAGATAGTGTAGAGAGCAGGCAAGTTCTCCATGGTCTCGGGTCTTCCTGAATTCATCCTTAATGTTCTATGGCTCCTCCATATCTCTTCTGCTAAAGCTAATTCAAGTGTTCTGTCACAAAGAAAGAAGCCAGACAACAGTTGAGAGACATCTGCATTAAGGAAGAAAACTGCCGACAATCCAGTCTACACAATAATAACTAATATAGGTTTAACACCATGTACTTTCATCTAAATCTCTTTTGTCTGTTCCATTTGTGGGGAGTTTTGGAAACCTTGATCTTATTTCTTTTCAATTTGATACTTACCCAGGGGCATTAATCTACTGTTGTCTCTTGTGTTTTAATTGCTATTGTTGGTATTCTTTTGCCAAGGAAGAGTTGTGGGGGAGGGCAGTATAAACGGGTCTTTAAAAAAGGAAAACAGTAGTAATAAGAGCTAACATTTATCACGCACTTACTATGTCCAGGAACTCATTTAATTCTCAAAAGCAGCAAGATAGAGGTTCTATTATTATTGTATTATGTAGATGAGAAAATCAAGGCTTCCAGAGGTCAAATTACTATGCCTATGTCAAAAAGCCAGAAAATGGTGGAGTCAAACTCTGGCTGACACCAGAGACCACGCTTTTAGCCACCATGCTAGGTGTTAAATCTGAAATGACTTCAAAAAAGAAAGAAGAGCTTACTTTTTTCCTGATAAAATCAAAAACACACATGCTCATTTTATAAGGTCGGACAGTACATTAATAATAAAGAAAATAATTTATAATTCAATTTTGTTTATATCCTTTTACACTTTTTAATATATATACAGTGGTTTTTTAATGGAATGATGAAATCATTAATCATTAATTAACAGCCATTGTCTTAACATATTTTAGCAATTCTTACATATATACAAATATACACACACATATTTTTTTAATGCCTACATAATAACCCATTGTTAGAGATACCAAATTCATGTGACTATTATTTATGGATCATGTTAAAATACAGATTACAATTCTGAGGTGGGACCTGAGATGGTACATTTCCAACAAGCTCCTAAGTGATAGTTACGCTGCCTTGGGAACAAGTCTTACTGCTTTGGAGTTCAATGGGCCTTCCTTAGAGGCGCTCTTGCCCAGCTTCCTGGTTTTAAACAGAGAGGAAATTAGCAATCTAGTGGCTCTCAACCATGTCCCTTTACTCTGCCAGATAGATCACTGCCACATAAAGATAAATCTAACAATACTGTCCTCCGTTTTCTTTGTTCCTCCCAATTACACTTGGCACCATTAAGACTTGAGACTATTTTCCTTAAGTTTTCATAAGCAAATACTTTCTTCTCTCCTCAACCCTAACTGCCACCCTTCACTTTCAGATAATGACTTAGGATCCTATTTTTGAACTCTTCCTGATTTACAATCACCATCCATTAACTAAACTGTCTTTGAAACAGAAATGAAAGAATATCCTGTCAGTCTTCCAAATCCTGGTTCTAGTATTACCCAACGCCCAGGAACACCCCTGTCCTTGAGTTCCATAAGACAACCTTGTACACTTATCATAAACTTGACCTTTCTGGGTTAGGTCAGCCAGAGGGGTGTATTGTTACTCCACTAATAGTGCACAGATAGAATGCAAGCAGATTTGTCAGTTCTTAAGAAGCAGCTGATAAGCAAGTTAAATCCAAGTACCATAGCTTGGTTGAATCCTTCCTTCCATTTCCCAGTTACGCAGTTTCAACTCTAGTCCTTCCTTTCCCTCTGCCCAGCATCTTGCACATCACATCCTAGAACAGAAATCATTAATCTGAGGTCAAGGGTTCTATCAAAAAACCTTCTGCTCTGGATGCTGTAGCTCCGTGAATTGAGCGTGGGCTGCAAACCTAAGGGTCGCCAGCTTGATTCCTAGTCAGGGCACATGTCTGGGTCATGGGCCAGGTCCCCAGGAGAGTACATGTGAGAGGCAACCACATATTGATGTTTCTCTCCCTCTCTTTCTCCCTCCCTTCCCCTCTCTCTAAAAATAAGTAAATAAAACCTTTTTAAAAAATTAAAAATAAAATATAGTATTTTTTAAAAAAGTCGTTATCCCTCCAACTCTTAGAGCATCAGTGAGGTACAGGATCCACAGAGACATGAGCAGGTAGGATATCTAAATGAGCTCAGATACGTGTATCTTAGTCTCACCTGTTCCTCCGACAGAAAGGTTGTGGAAAGAACAGTAACAGTGGGAACAGTCTTAAGCTGTTTCTTGCTTATTTCTGCTGGGATAAGAATATGAGCAGTTAAGATTAAAGCTCTCTTGTTTGCTCCTTCTGCAAAAGAGTAGCCTGAGAAATCCTATGCAATTCTTTAAGAAGGAAACCAGCAGCATTTTTGAGGGAAGCCCTGAAATGTAACAATGTATGTTTACATTTCAGGAAACGTAACAATTTCCTGAAATGTTTACAATTCAGGAAAGTAGAGAGAGGGTTGCCATTTTTTTAATGGGATTAAAAATTTTTTTCATGTTATGTTCTATAGTATTAGGATTCTATGATGGTTATTCAGAAGCTCCTTAGGGAATTCAAGTTTATTTTTAAAAAGTCAATTCTGAAATATCTAGGGGCCATAGGGCTCAAGAAAGCCAAAGAAGTAGGGCTCTAGGCCTACCGACCAGAAGAGAGCCTCTACACAAAGGTGCAAGGAGCAGAATCTCAAAGAAACCAGAATTGGGGGAGGTCCCACTCAAAGCATTTGTTAAGCCAGTTAGCTCAGTTGGTAAGAGTATCATCCTGATACACCAAGGTTGTGGGTTCAATTCCTGTTCAAGGCACATACAAGAATCAACCAATGAATGCATAAATAAGTGAAACAACAAGAATTGATGTTTTTTTCTCTCTCTCAAGTCAACCAATCAATAAGTAAATAGGTAAATAGAATTTAAAGGGGGAAAATTAAAAAAAAAATTAGGCAGAGGTCAATCATTGCTGATTCACCCTTACCTTCCCAGCCTTGTGTGGGCTATGGTAGCAAGTACAGGTTACAGGAGGAGGAACTATTTTTAACAGTGTATTCTGCTTTGAACCAGCTTACCTATTAAGCTTCCCTGTAAGATTTTATTTGGGGAAATAAAGTTGTTCTGCTTTAAAAAGGGTTTATAATAGTCCTCACCAGTGTGGCTCAGTTGGTTGGGAAACATCCCATGAAGTGAAAGATCGCTGGTTCAGTTCCTGGTCAGGGCACACATCTGGGATGTGGGTTCAGTCCCTGGTTGGAGCACGTGTAAGAGGCAACCGATTTGACATTTCTCTCCCTTTTTCCCTCACTTCCCCTCTCTCTAAATATAAATAAATAAAATCTTTTTTTAAAAAAAGGTTTATAAAACACTGAAATATAGTCCAGTCCAGATCAAATCGTATCTATAGACTTAAAAAAAGCAAGCAAATTGACACGGATTAAGACACACCATTTGGTGTTGCCTTGCAATAGTTCCAGAAACAGAAAATCTTCCTGAAGCACTTCATTTTACTTTAATGTTTTAAACTATAATATGTGGGAAAGCAATAGGACCCAATTACTGGGCATTCCCTTCCCAAAGCAAGGGGCAGAGCAAGGAAAGAATGAACAGAAGGTATAGTAGGCGAATGGTGGCCGAGAGTAAAGCCAAAGCCAATGCTGGGTGAGGAGGAAATCTGCAAAGAGCAACCCAGTGTGGGGAGGAATGGGGTGATGAGGCCATCCACACATCGGGCAGTCTGGAACAGGGAATCAGTGACCGAGCACGGAGAAACAGGGCCTGAGTAAGGCCATGTTAATTTTCTGATTTTAGTAGCTACATGGTGGTTATACAGAAGAATGTCCTAGTTCGTAGGAAAACTAAAGTATTCAGGGGTGATAGGGCATCAGGTCAACAACTGAACTCTCAAATGATTGATAAAAAATGTTACTTGTACTGTACTTCTATAATTTTGTGATTGTTTCAAAGTTTTTTGTAACGTGCGTGCAGCTGGAAGAAAAATAACTACATCCTGTCCCCCCTCTTCTCAAGCAAAGAGAAGTTCATAGAACAATATTAAACTGATGATACTTCACAGCCCCTTTGGTACATCATTTCATGTGCACACTTACTGATCTGGCCAAGATTTTTGTTGCTAAGTTTGTTTGGATTTAGATTTGTTATTGTTACTTAACAGTACTAATTGGATAGAACCCTGAGCATTAAAAAGGATTTTAATCCATCTTTAACCTATGTACACGAATTGAGAAGAGATAAGTTGATAAGTAAAAAGACTGGAATATGAGCAGAGACAGAATGCCTACAAAGCCTGCATTTTCAACCATATTCTATACTGCCTCAAAAAGAATTCACACTCCACACCTAAACTTTGTTAGCGTATAGCGGTAACACTAACTAGGTCCCAATGAGGAGCAATCAAGAGGGCATCATTCATGCAGGAGGCAACAATGAGCCAGGTGTGGATTCATTCATCCAATATGTAGCCAGGACCATTTCTCATTTGGTTTTGGGTTCCCAATGACTGGTAAACAGTAGGTACCCAAAGTTTTCTTGAACGAGTGAGCAGAGCCTTACGATGTGCCAAACCAAGGTAGAGAAAGAAGGAAGAAAGCATTCTGGTCTAAAGAATGCAGAAGAAGCCGCTGAGTTCCGTACAATCCGCTGGATAGATCAGAAGATGGGAGACTTTCAAAAGCCAAACTAGTGATCCAAACTTCCTCCTTCCCGCCCAGTTTCTAGAGTGATTATCTTAGAGTAATGCTACTTCTTTCCTGAACTCTAGTCCTGGATCTTTTAGAAAATGGCCAAAATTGCAGGAAAGAGAAAGAACAGTAAAAAGTTTTTAAAAAACACACGTGCACGCATGCACACACACACACACACACACAAATGGACTCAAACTGTGAAAGCTGAAAGGAATTATGGAGCTCATTCAGCCTATGACTCCTATTTAACTGAAAATAAACTGACAGTGATCCAGTGACTTGATGAAGGCTGCGCACAGTGAGCCACGCTGGTACCGGGCCCCAAGACCGATACCTAACTCCACTCCTCCACACTGTTCTCTCCGCCAATAATCCTGAAAGTCCCTTCCAAGTCCCTAATAATAATTACTAATTTTTGGGTACTTCCTACTTGCCAATGTATTAACCGAAAAGCTTTACTTGTCTTAATTAAATTCCCTTTTTGACCACCTTACAAAACAGGCAATTTTTTTGCCATTTTACAGATGAAAAAAACCAAGACACAGAGAGGCTAAGTAACTTGCTCAAAATCACAAAAACTATGAATGACACAGATGAAATTAAAATCCTACTTACAAATATTTTTTCCCTTTTTAAAGATTTTATTCACTTTTCGAGAGAGGAGAAGGGAGGGAGAAAGAGGGGGAGAGAAACAGTATATGCAAGAGATACATCGATCTGTTTCCTCTAGCACACCCCCAAATGGGGACCTGGCCCCCAACCCAGGCATGTGCCCTGACTGGGAACTGAACCAGAGACCTTTCGGTTTGCAGGCCAGCGCTCAGTCCACGGAGCCACCTACCAGGGCTTTCCCTTTTCAGATTATGAAAATCTTCTGAGCATGCCCCTATTGTGCACATCAGCATATCCTTCAAACCTCCAGTGCCTAGCATAGTGTAAAGTACATATAAATTTAAAACTGTCTACTCAAATACTGAAGTACTTAATTTTACCCTATTTTAAATTGTTAGTTTAAATTCATCACTTCAGCACATTTACTGATGTTTATATATCAGGCCCTGTGCTAGCACTTCATAAACCTCTTCTCAATCCTTCAAACAAGTTTACAAAGTAGATGCCCCTATTATTACAAGAATGAATTTGCCGGCCCAAAATCATAGCTAGAAAGAAACAAATCTTAGGCCATTCCAAGGGCCATTTACACTTACCACTAAACCACCCTTTTCAACATAGTCTCTGTCCTCAGAGACCTCCTGGTCTGGTAGAGATAATGGTGACCAATGACAATGCAGTATGATCACAGCTAAAATGGTGACTAGGTTCCAAATACCAAGAAAATAAGACAGAGAAGAAGGGCCTGGGAGAAGCGGGGAGGTTTGAAAGGCAACAGCTTTTTATTAAGAATAAATGAAAGGGGACTTCTGGCCAAGATGGAGGCATAGGTGGACACACTGTGCTTCCTCACACAACCAAAATTAAGGACAACAAGGATTTAGAAACAAGAAAACAATCAGAACTGAGAGAAAATTGAACTGTAGAGAGGTCTGACAACCACTCATCTAGACCAGTAAGAGGGGCGGAGTTGTGGCAGAAGGAAGCGGAGGTTGGCCACCCGGGCCTGCAGGCAGCAGCTAACAGGCCCCAGGCACACAGGCAGTGGCTAGTGGACCCCAGACCCAAGGTGGCCAGCTGACCAGGTGGTCCCACATTCACGTGCAGATAATCCAGGAGAAAACTGGGAACAAGTCAGAACTCTGCAACCCAGGGCCCTAGCACAAGGAAATAAAACCTAAAAACACCAAGACCCCACCCCCACATACAGTGTCACAATCCAGCAACTGGGCTGCCCCACCCTGGGGAACACCTAAGGCTCCGCCCCTCACTACATAACAGCTGCGACCAGACCAAAAAAATAAAAATAAATAAAAAAATGGCTCAAACAGGAGAACAGATCAAAGCCCCAGAGCCAATTCATCTAAGCAATCAAGAGATAGCCAACCTATCAGATGCACAGTTCAAAGCACTGGTGATCAAGATACTCACAGAATTGGTTGATTTTGGCCGCAAATTAAATGAACAAATGAAGGCTACAATAAGTGAAATGAAGGAAAACGCACAGGGAACCAATAGTGATGGGAGGAAAACTGGGACTCAAATCAATGGAGTGGACCAGAAGGAAGAAACAAACATCCAACCAGAAAAGAATGAAGAAACAAGAATTCAAAAAAATGAAGAGGCTTAGGAATCTCCGGGACATCTTTAAATGTCCCAACATCCAAATTATACGGGTACCAGAAGGGGAAGAGGAAGAGCAACAAGTGGAAAACTTATTTGAACAAATAATGCCCTGGCTGGTGTAGCTCAGTGGATTGAGCGCGGGCCTGCGAACCGAAAGATCGCGGTTCGATTCCCAGTCAGGGCACATGCCTGGGTTGCCAGGCCAGTTCCCGTCAGGGGACATACAAGAGGCAACCGCACATTGATGTTTCTCTCCCTCTCTCCTTCCCTTCCCCTCTAAAGATAAATAAATAAAATCTAAAAAAAAAAAGGAAAAAAAATCTTAAAAAAAAAAAATAATAATAAAGGAGAACTTCCCCAATCTGGCAAAGGAAATAGACTTCCAGGAAGTCGAGGAAGCTCAGAGAGTCCCAAAGAAGTTGGACCCAAGGAGGAACACACCAAGGCACATCATCATTTACATTAGTCAAGATTAAAATGAAGGAGAGAATTCTAGAAACAGCAAGGGATAAGGGGACAGTCACCTACAAAGGAGTTCCCATCAGACTGTCAGCTGATTTCTCAAAAGAGACCTTCCAGGCAAGAAGGGGCTGGAAAGAAGTATTTGAAGTCTTGAAAGGCAAGGACCTACATCCAAGATTGCTCTATCCAGCAAAGCTGTCATTTAGAATGGAAGGGCAGATAAAGTACTTCTCAGATAAGGTCAAGTTCAAGGAGTTCATCATCACCAAGCCCTTATTGTATGAAATGTTAAAAGGACTTATCCAAGAAAAAGATAAAAAATAGGACAGTAAAAAGACAGCAAACTCACAGCTATTAACAAGCACACCTAAAACAAAAGCAAACTAAGGAGACAACTAGAACAGGAACAGAACCACAGAAATGGAGATCATAAAGAGGCTTAGCAACAGGGGAGTGGGAGGAGGAGAGAGGGGGAAAAGGTACAGAGAATAAGTAGCATAGATGGTGGGTAGAAAATAGACAGGAGGGCAAGTATAGTGTGGGAAATGTAGAAGCTAAAGAACTTATGACATATGGACATGAACTAAAGAAGGGAATGTGGGTGGAAGGGGGTGTGCAGGGTGGAGGGGAATGATGGGGGAGAAATGGGACAACTGTAATAGCATAATCAATAAAATATTTTTTTAAAAAAAGAAAAAAGAAAAAAAAAGAATAAATGAAAGGCCCTGACTGGCCCAGCCTGGGACTGCAGGTTCAGTCCCTGGTAGGGCATGTACAGGACAACCAATAGATATTTCTTTCTCAGAGAGATGCTTTTCTCCCTCTCTTACTCTCTCCTTATCCCTATCTCTAAAAGTAAATAAGTAAAATCTTAAAAAAAAAAAAAAGAAAGAAAGAAAATCGTGTAGCAGAGAACACTGTTCTTTGACCTTATAGAATATTTATCTGTTGTCTATTTTCTTCCAATCAGCCCTCTCCTTTTTCTTCACTTTCCTCACTATCCAGATTAGATTCCACAGTCTAGTATTCAAACAATAGTGACCTTGACCTCCCTCTAATTCTGTCTCTACAGTTCACCTATACACCACAACCCTTACACTGGTGCAGACATTAGAATCCACTCTTGCTAGGTAAAGCAGAAAGGGACTTACTGCCAGTTACTATGTAGCTTACTGAATTTCTACAAGAACTATAGAAACAGGCCCTGGTAGGACTTTCAGAAACAACCCCCAGTACACACACACACACACACTCTTTGCCACCATCAAGGAAGTCACATCTATCATTGCAGAATGTCACTAAACTAGAACGTTGTTGACTAAAGAAACTCCCTGCTTCTGCTATGGTACCTGCCAGAGAACCGGATGCCTCTCGCCCTTCTCTGCACACTTCACTCAGTTCCACATTCAATTCCCATCTTAGGTGTGAAGGAGTCCAGGGGTCATTTTTAGTGTCCCAGAATTTTCAGTAAGAGAAAGCACATTAGAGATGGGAATGTGTGTTAGGCAAACCAAATCCAGTCCTTGCCATACATGGATACATTTTCTCCAAGACTTCACAAAATAGCCTGATATTGCAGGGGGAAAAAAATCATGATCTCCAACTTCAAATGGGCTCTTAATTCTGCAATATCTACATTTCTCTGGTAAACTACTCCCCCACACTCTATGATGATTTCCAAATCTGCAATCTTCTCAAATCTCTGACGCCCTCTCACTCTAAGTATTTCTACCTTATACTTTATAAAGAAAATGAGAGTCATGAGAAAAGAACTCATTTTTCCAATACCAAACATACAAACAACCTATATCTATTGCCTTCATTTCCTTCTTCCTTTCTGTTAAATGGAGAAGTTGTCCATCTTCCCCAGGCTGTTCCCTCTAACTACACTTGGGATCCCATCCATTCCCATGTACTCAATTTCTTCATCACCCTCTCGACGGGATCTGTGGGGACCCCCCCTCTCCTTTACCTTCCACACCCTCTCCTCTCCTTCACAAATACCAGGCCCATTTCCTGGCTTCTGAGACAGCAGTCCTCCCATCCTGCTCTCCAGCTCTTTCCTCTCTCTCCTGTAGGCTCACACTCCTGTTCTTGAACATTAATTGTTAGAACTAATCAAGGTTCTGACTTAGGTGATCTTACTCACATTTATGGCTCAGTTACCACCAAATACAAATTGCTCCCAAATTTATACTTCAAAAAAATATATATTTCTTCTAAGTTCCAACACCATATTTCAAACTGCCTTCTGGATGTCAAGATGACCTGTCCTTTCCCATGCACCCCCCAAAACGACCCCATTGCCATAAGCCAGAAACCTAGGAGTTACACTGAAGTCCCCTCTCTTCACTGCTTGACCCCAATTCATCACCAAATGCTATTGATTTCACCTCCTGTAAATCTCTGGAATCTGTCCAACTCCCTGCAGTTCCACCAGCACCTCAGTCCTTACCACCAACAGCTCTCACCCAAGTGCATCTATCTCTCCTCCGTTTATTCACACTACTGAGTCCCTGAGGGATCAAGCCCTCTCCCCCTCCGCACCACCCACTCCACATCAAAAATAAACCCAAAACAAACAAGCAAAAAAAAACACCTCATCAGTCTTCCAGTAAAAGCTACACAGTCCTGTAAGGTCTGACCTCGACCTGCCTCCTGCTTCATCTAGTACCATACTCCCCTTCACTCTCTGCCGAACTGGTCACATTGGCCTCGGGCTTTTTAGCCATTTTCCTCCCATTGTCACAGCGCCTCTGCACACATCCTTCTTTACGGAATGGTCAGCCTCTCTTCACCTACCCAATTGGAATTCGCCCTGCAGGCATCACTTCAGGCGTCTTTCCTCAGATAAGTCTTCCTGCTTATTTCAGGCACTCATAACATCAGGGGCCTCTCTTAGGGCGCACTTATTTCCCATTTCTCAGTGAGATACTTCGTTTAACATCTGTTTTCTCCACCAGACTCAACCCTCTGAGGTCAGTGACCATGTTTGGTTTACAATGTATCTTCCAAGCTTCGCACAGTGTCAGTTGGACCACCACTAACAAGAAGGCCTAGTGCACAGATTATGAGTTACAATTTCTCAACGAGACTGCTCTGGAGAGGCAGGGGTCAGTTATTTCCCTTTCTCTCTCTCTCTCTCTCTCTCTCTCTCTCTCTCTCTCTCTCTCTCTCTCTCTCTCTCTCTCTCTCTCACAGGGGCACCGAGCAGGCCCAGTAAAAGGCTTGCAGAAACAAGTCGGCCTCCTCGGACAGGACCCTAGTGAAGGCTGGGACACGGGCCTTTCTCCGTGGGGGCGCCTGGCACACGGCTGGACACGGTAGGCGCTCCATGAAGTCGGCCGTCGAGGGCCCCAGGAGACCATAGAGACCCCAAAGCTCTGCTCCAGCCCAGAAAGGGAACCCAGGCTACCGCATAACCGAGATGGGATATCTGGGCCCACCTCCAGCCCTTGCAATCAAAACTTCAGCTGAGAAGGACCACGCTCACCCCACACAACCGAGGGACCGCCCCCAGATGCCGCAGCCGCCCACCCCCGACCTCCCCAATACCTACTAGGCATCAAGTCCAGGTCTCCCAGCCGCAGCATTGCGCGAAACGCCAAAACCCAGTCAGCGCGCTTCCACCCACAAGACACAGCGTGCCCAGGAGGGACTCCAGCTCTATTCACCAATCCTGGGACCGTACTCTCGTGACATCAGAAAAAGCTGACCAGTAACAGGAGACCGTCCAGGGGGCGTTGCAACGGGGAGTATTGGAAGCTGATTGGTTTCTCCAAGCCGGAAGTTCTAGGGGAAGGACTAAGTTGGAGCCAATCGCGCGGAGTCTGAGAGTGTCAGCGCGGTTCGTAGCGGTGCTGAAGAGAGGGCTGCCGCCATGATAGAGCAACAGAAGCGCAAGGGTCCAGAGTTGCCGCTGGTTCCAGTCAAGAGGCAGCGGCATGAGTTGCTGTTGGGAGCGGCGGGGTCTGGCCCCGGAGCAGGACAGCAGCAGGCGGCGCCGGGAGCCTTGCTGCAAGCGGTGAGTGAAGTAGCAGGCGGCCTTCGGCCCTCAGCCCATCTTCCTCTCTTCCCTAAGCGCTGCACCCGGTGACCCCGCAACGGCCCTTTCCCTGCACTGCAGGGCGGAACGGGAGTCTCTGCCTGGAGTTAGAGCAGAAAAACACTGTAAAATCGGCTAACACTGTAAAATCGGCTAACACCCTGCGGATGCTCCATAGGTTTCCCTGTTTGACGCCCGTTCTTAGCGTCTCGACTTCCCTGCGAGGTGGCGTTGGAATTAAGGATATTGAACCCAAAATCGAGACCATGGTTTGCGCATCCCAGATCTTCCGGGGATTCGGCGTAGAATAAACATTCACAAAAGGATGAAGAGTGGGTGGATGGATAATGAATGAGTGAGTGAGGATTGAAGGAAGGAAGGAAGGAAGGAAGGAAGGAAGGAAGGAAGGAAGGAAAATAATGATACTAGCTCGCTTTGGGGCTGGGCAAGTTGCTTTTCTCTTTATTTCCTGCTCTATTAACAACAATGGAAGACTAGCATTCACTGAGCCCTTGTAGTAAGTGCCTTTTTTCGAGTGAAAACTCCGTTAATCTTAAAGAGTGAGGAACTGTTATCCATTTTGTATATGGAAAAACAAACAATCTAGTAGTGATAGAAACAGATTTTAAACCCAGAACCTGTGTTCTTTACCGCATTTCTTGTAAGAGGTATTGCTCCCACCTTTCCTGTGCTGTTTGGCTCAGATAAAGAAATACGTGTCCTCTCTCTCGATTCCTCAAGGAGATCCCGCAGGCACCGTTTTCAAAATATATCCACAGTCGCTACCACTTCTACCTCCTCTTCCAAGCTATGATTACCTCCCCTGGCATTTTTGCAGTAAGGTCCTCTGGTGGTCCTGTCTCTGCTCTAGTACGGTCAGTCTGTTCTCACTCCAGCCAAAGGAATCCTATGCTGCAGATGATGTTACCCTCTGCTGAAAACTTTTGGTGGCTCTCCACTTCACTCACTGTCAACCCAAAATCCTTGCAACCTTTTGTCCTCTTTGCCTTTGCCTCTCTCGTCTGCCATTTTTCCATTGCTCACGCTTGTTCTGGTCACACCGGTTTTCACGCTCCTGGCCTGAAATCGTTTGCATTTGTAGAATACTTTTCTTCCAAAAATTCAGGTGGTTTGCACACTCAGCTCCTCCAAATCTTTGTTCAAATATCACTTTTAATCAGGGCTTTCCTAACCCCCTTTAAATTGTAATACCCTGTTCTCACTAACTCACATTGCTGCTTTGTTTTTCTTCATAGCACATACCACCATCTATATGTTTTACTTGTTTTCTCTCCCTCTCTCTGCTTCCCACTAGAACACAAACTTTTGTTTATTTTCCCGGTGTCTGGGACATACTATTTTCTTAAGTAAATGAATAAATTGGAAACCACTAAAGAGATTTAGGAATTACTGATAATGTACCTGTTCATCTATCTGACGAGTAAGAATATCAGCCTAGGTTCCAGGGTATTGCCCAAGCCTAGACTTAATGTCAGGACTATAGTAAAAAGGACTGTGGTCTATTTTCCTAATAATCTGTACCCTGCGATGCTGTTGGGAAGCTCGGTTCAGTTGTGCATTCATTAAATGAGCTGGAGATCAGGGAAATAGTGTTGAGTGCCACAGGCAGGATCCCTGCATTTGCAGAGCTTTTCTGGTGAGGAAGAAGACAAAATATGTAAACAAGCACAGACGGAGGGCGATTTCAGGTAATGAGAAGTGCTGTGAGGGATGCAGAGGGGAGGTTGGTGCTGCCTTCATTGGAGTGGCTGAGGAAAGACTTTCTGAACAGGAAACATTTGAAAGGAGCCAAACACGGGAAAATGTAGGGGAGGGGGATTCCTGTCAGGGGCAACCAGTGTGAAGATCCTGAGGCAGAAATGAGTTTAACATGTTTGAGCAGGTAGAGGTTGGCTGTAGGACAGGAGCTAAGTGAGGGAAGAGGAAAGTTAGTAGAAGAGGCAGGCACTGGAAACTTCAGCAGGAGAGTATCAAAAGGGAGGCACACTTTATGTGAGAAGAGTTGCAGATCTCACCGTTGCCCTTGTCTTTTCCCTACTGCCCGCCCCCCCACCACACACATTTTTTTCAGCTTTCTTTGCTGGTATGCAATAACTACTCTGTCTGTTTTTTGTTTAGGGGCCTCCAAGGTGTTCCTCCCTTCAAGCGCCAATCATGCTTCTCTCAGGACATGAAGGGGAAGTGTACTGCTGCAAATTTCACCCCAGTGGATCCACCTTGGCATCTGCAGGATTTGACCGACTGATATGTAAGGCATTTTTTTAAATTTGGATTAATTACTCTCAGCCAAATAATGATTTTTTTTTAAATTTATTTATCTTTAGAGAGGAAGGGTAGGGGAGAGGGAGAGGGAGAGAAATATTAATGTATGGTTGCCTCTTGTGTGTCCCATGCTGGAAACTGGCCAACCCAGGCATGTGCCCTGACTGGGAATCGAACTGCAATCCTCAGGTTTGGAGTCCTGCGCTCTATCCACTGAGCTATACCAGCCAGGGCCAAATAATGATTATTTTTTAAAGTCTTTGGTGCCACGATAGGTATCAGTCTGATCACATAACAGACTGCATGACTAACATGTTAAAATTGGGTCATGAGAATGTTGAACGGTCTTGGTTGTAGAACTCGGTTTCCAACTGGTAAATACAGAAGGAATTATGTTACTAGTTGGAAAGTGAATTGCTCTAGTTTGAGAACATCCTCCTCATGGAGGCAGATCTTGAGCTGATTTAGCAAGATAAGAATTCTAGGTTTAACAAGTTAGTGGGAATAGTGAAGAGAGAAATAACTTTTCCCCAAAGGTGAGAGGCTGTCCTCTTGATTCACTCTCAGAATCTTAGCATATCAGAAAGAGAGGAAGATCTTAAAAAGTGGCAGCTCACTTGGTCAGTCTACCTGTACATCATTAGGATCTGCTACCAGATTCTCAGCTTCTAGTTTGGAACACCCATTTTTAAAAAATAATTAGAAAATTAAAAAAAAAAAGTTAAAAAAAAAAGAAAAAAATAAATCAATAAAATATTTTTAAAAGATAAAAAAAAAAATAATAATTAGAAAAAAATCACTTTAGGGGAGTTGTGAGAAAAAGTGACAAAGAAGGTAACGGAAGCTTCTGGCTTTATTTCTTCTGGCATCATTTGCTGCATTGTGAGATGAAATGAGTCCTTTGGCTCTTTGTACCTCGGGGAAGATGATAACTGTTTTAAGTATTGTAGTTTAGGTGTTCACTATTTTGATCCAGGTGTTCTAGTTCTATGATCCTTAAACTTTCTGGTGGCCAAGCATCTGGAAGGCTTAGACATCTTTGCAGAATACCCTTGAATTATTGATATGCTTCCTTTTATTCAACAAAGTAGAAATCATTTTATTAGCAAAAAGAAAAAAAGTACTGTATATATGTACCTTATTATGTATAGGGGTGCTCCTTAATAATTCTCATTAAACTTACTCCTTCCTAGAGCAAGCTCTTTGAGGATAGTAACTGTGTCTATTCATTTACCTCATTTTACCCCAGCACTTGGTATGTTATAAGTACTTACTACATGTGGATTGAGTAATTGTGGTATAGTCATTGTTACATGACTTTCAAGTCATTTGCAGCTTCCTAGGTTTTCCATAAGTGCCACTATAAGAGACAAGCAATAGTGAGTGTCAACTTTATAAATATTATAGTAAAATAACTGAAGATTTTAAAAATTATATCCACTAAGTAACTTTTTACCTTACGAAATGTTAAAGTACCCTTTCCGTGGCCGGTACTAAATTTCTTTTTGCCTGGTAATGCTCACAGAACCCTGTCTCCCTAACAGTGTTGTGGAATGTCTACGGTGACTGTGATAACTATGCAACATTGAAGGGACACAGTGGAGCAGTGATGGAGCTGCATTATAACACAGATGGCAGGTGAGTGTTCTGCGTGGTGGAATGACAGCTGCTGCTTCTGCTGACTCATTTCGGCGTCCTTTCACCTTTCATCCGCGAGCTTTCTCTCTCAGGAGTCTGTGCTATCAAAAACTGCGTTTGGGCAGTTGCTTTATCTTATCACTGTCACTCCAAGTAAGGCGTTTACTGTTACATATAGGCATTTATCAATACATCACCTCTGTCGTCTAACATACCAGCATCTCAAACAAACTTGTTTTCTTAAGACAAAATAATTTTATGTAGAAATTAGCTATTTTATTATAAAAGTAATAAAGTACTGTTTTGAGAAACTTGGAAAAAAAACCAGAAAAAATGAAAAAATAACTCATGTTCCTACCAGACCAGTGATAAATGTTAAAATTATGATACATTTTTCTCAAGCCTTTTTCCTACTCAAAATTGTGTGGTTTTTATGAGCTACGTTTACAATCTTCCTGCTGATTTTTTCTCTTAACTTTATTCGAGCGACATATCTGTCATACTATTTATTGCAAACACTTTAATGATTGCATAATTTTAGAATAACCATAGATAACAGGAATGTGTTTATACAAAGGTAATTAATCCCATTAGATATTTCAGTAAACATTCATTGTTTTACACCTTTGACCTTTAAAACCTTAGGGTTTCCTGAATCAACCAGTGCACAGCCTTGCGTACACTTTTCCTATTAATATTTAAGTAAAGTAAAAAGCCTTATAAAATAATTAATACTTAGGAATTATCCTTAGGCAAATTTCAAACTTTGATTTTTAGAGAAAGGGTTGGAGTGGCTGAGCCATTGGGTTAAGAATTTCTAGTCTCTCTTCTGCAGCGTGGAGTGATAAAACACTTCTGAGTGGGCGGTCGTCTTATGTATAAAGTGTCATCTATCACAAAGGAGGAAAAAATTCGAGAAAACGAATTTTTAACGTATTAAATGTGTACTGTAGCGTTGGGGACTGATAGAAGGACAGTTTTTTACGCGGGGAGACCTCATAACTGGGATCTGAAGCACCAGTGGTAAGGTGAGACAGGCATTCCAGCATCATGTGCCTGTCAGAGGACAACATGCCAATGATCTTAAAGAATTTGGTACATTTTGGTAATTGAGAAAGATAGACTGCTGGTGCATGTATTCACTTATTTTATTTTTTCTTCTTCCTTCTAGTATGCTCTTCTCAGCATCCACAGATAAAACTGTGGCAGTGTGGGATAGTGAAACAGGCGAGAGGGTTAAAAGGCTGAAGGGACACACTTCATTTGTGAACTCGTGTTACCCGGCCAGGAGGGGCCCCCAGCTTGTCTGCACTGGCAGTGATGATGGCACAGTTAAGGTGGGTGCTATTGTCTCTCTGAGTGTTGCTGTTTCTGAGGTGACGTAATGTGAACCTTGTCTTGCCTTACCCTCTGTGCCGCATCCTCCTCACCACAACTTTGTTTTAGCAGTTGTTTCTCGAAACAGACACTTTGAGTCTCCTACAGAATAATATTTGAACCATATCAGACCACGTGACTTGGAATAAAACAGACCACCTGAACTGGATTCTTGGCCAGGCTATTCACTTAACTGTCTTAGGCAGTTCGCTTTTCGTATCTTCAGTTTCTCAGTCTTTCCAACAGTGACAGTAGTATACGTGTCATACAAGGCTGTTGTGAAATTAGTCAGTATATAAAAATGTCAGCACATGGTTTAGTAACCCAGGACGGGATCTTAAAGGTTACGTAGTCCAATGATTTTCACCCTGTGTGCATATCAGAATCAGCCAAAGAACCTGTTAAAAAATATCCAGATTCTGGTTCAGTAGGTCTGAAATGAGATTTTTTAAAAATTGAGACTTTTATTTTTAGAGCAGTTTTAGTTTTGCAGCGAAATAGGAGGGAAGGTACGGAGATTTCCCCTGTACCCACTGGCCACATTTGCACAGCCCCCGCACCAGAGTGGTACGTTTGTTATGATTGATGAACCCACCCTGGCACATCATATTTACCCAAAATGCACAGTTTACAGTAGGGTTCCCTTTTAGTGTTGTACGCTCAGTGGGTTTGGACAAATGTATAACGACATGTATTCATCAGTATGGTATTATACAGAGTGTTTCACTGCGTTAAAAATTCTCTGTGCTCTGCTTATTCATCCCTTCCAAGCCCTGGCAACCACTGATCATTTTACTATCTCCATAATTGTATCTTCCAGAATGTCATGTAGTTAGAATCATACAGTAGATAGCTTTTTCGGATTTGCTTCTTTCTCTTAGTAATGTGTATTTAAGATTCCTCTATGTCTTTTCATGGCTTGATAGCTTGTTTCTTTTTAGTACTAAATAATATTCTGTTATTTATGTATTCCCTACTGAAGGACATCTCAATTGCTTCCAAGAGTTGGCAATTATGAATAAAGCTGCTGTAAACGTTCATGTGCAGGTTGTGTGGACGTACATTTTCGGTTCTTGTGGATAAATGTCAAGGAGCGCAATTGCTGGAATGTATGATAAGAGTATATAGTTTGTAAGAAGCTGCCAATCTGTCTTCCAAAGTGATTGTCTCATTTTGCAAATGAGCGAGAGTCCTTGTTCCACTACATCCTCATCAGCATTTGGTGTCCAGTTTCAGATTTTGGCTTTTCTAATATGTGTGTAGTGGTATCTCGTCATTTAATTTGACATATGCTGTGGAGCATCTTTTTATATGCTTATCTGTATATCTTTTTTGGTGAGGTGTCTGTTAAGATCTTTAACTCTTTTTTAAATCAGGTTGTTTGTTTTCTTATAGTTGAGCTTCAAGAGTTCTTTGTATATTTGTTTTGTTTTGTTTAATTTTATTTATTTATTTTTAGAGAGGGGAAGGGAGGGAAAAAGAGAGGCAGAGAAACATCAATGTTGTGGTTGCCTCTTGCACACCCCCTACTGGGGACCCAGCCCACAACCCAGGCATGTGCCCTGACTGGGAATTGAACCAGCAACCCTTTTGTTTGAAGGCCAGCGCTCAATCCACTGAGGTACACCAGCCAGGGCTCTTTGTATATTTTGGATAACAGTCCTTTATCAGATGAGTCTTTTGCAAATATTTTCTCTTAGTCTGTGCTTGACTTCTCATTCTTTTCATACCATCTTTCATAGAGCAGAAGTTTTAGTTTTAATGAAGTCCAACTTATCAATTATTTCTTTCATGGATTGTGCCTTCAGTATAGTATCTAAAAAGGCATTGCCATACCCACAGTCGTCTAGGTTTTCTCCTGTGGTACATTGTTGGAGTTTCATATTTTATGTTTTACGTTTAGATCTGTGATCCATCTTGGGTTAATTTTTGTAAAGGGCATCAGGGTTGTGTGTAGATCCTTTTTTTTTTTTTTTTTTTTGGACATTTGGATGTCCAGTTGTTAAAGCACCGTTTGTAGAAGGAACTATCTTTGCTCCATTGTGTTGCCTTTGCTCCTTTGTCAAAGATCAATTGACTGTTGTTAATGGACGTCTATTTCTGGGCTCTATTCTCTTCATCGACTTCTTTCTCTCCTTTTGCACTAGTACCACACTATCTTGATTATGTAGCTTTCTGGAAGCTTCAGTAAGTCTAGAAGTCAGGTAGTCTTGGTCCTTCACCTTTGTTGTTCTCCTTCCATATTGTGTTGTCAATTTGAGGTCTTTTGTCCACATATAAACTTTAGAATCAGTTGGTTGACTTCCACAAAATAACTTGCTGAAATTTTGGTTTGAATTGCATTTAGTCTACGGATCAAATTGGAAGAACTGACATCTTGACAATATTGAGTCTTTCTGTCCATGAACATGGAATATCTCGCCATTTATTTAGTTCGTTGGTTTCATTCATGAGCATTTTGAAGTTTTCCTCTATAGATTTTGTACACATTTTGTTAAATTTATACTTAAGTATTTTTCTTTTTATGGATGCTAATGTAAATGCTATTGTGTTTTTAAGAATCAGAATTTAAATGTGTCCTTCAGATGATTTGGTGGAGGTCTCTGACATTGTGGAAGCTATCGATCTTGTCCAGAATTCTCATTTTACAAATGACGAGAATGAGGCATAGAATTAGTAGCTTATTTCAAAGGCACAGGAAGCTACACTGCTTTATAGTACCAAACATTTTACTCTTTCTTTGGCACTAATTTTGGACTCTGATCTATAAATGATTAAATAAGGAGGGACTTCAAAGGAATACCTCTGAGAAACCACACTAAACTTGTGATTGTTTCTTTTTAAAATGAATTTGCTTTTTTCCCATAATTAAAGGTGGTAACACTGACATCAGCTTTGAGATGTTTTTCTACTAAATGGTTTTCAAAATAAATCTATCTAATTGCTTGGGGCCCCTTGATGCTTGGCTGGGAGGAGAGCCTGGCTTAGGAATGGCTTCAAAAGCCAGTGCTCTTAACCTAGGTGTATTATAGTTGGAGAGTTTTGACAGTAGCTGATTGGATAATTGGCATTTCAAAGGGCAGTTAGAGATGAGAGTGCCCTGATGAATTTTGTTCACAAACGTCTATTGAGGCCCTGATATAATAAACATCTAGGAACCTATTTTTATTTATTTCCGCCTTTCCTTCCTTGGCTTTTCTCTCACTTTCTTTTTTTTTTTTTTCCTTTTTCTTTTTCTTTTTTTAAGGATTTTTTAAAAATTTAATTTTAGAGAGAGGGGAAGAGGAGGAGAGGGAGAGAGACATCAGTGTGCGGTTACCTCTTATGCAGCCCTCACTAGGGACCTGGCCTGCAACCCATGCATGTGCCCTGACTGGGAATCGAACCAGCCACCCTTTGGTTCGAAGGCTAGCCCTCAATCCACTGAGCCACACCAGCCAGGAATCTCAGTTTCTTTCATTTTGTCTTTCTTTTATCTCTGTCTTAATGTTTATCTTTTTTAGCTTTTTTTGTTTTCTTCGACCCACCATTGTAAAATACATCTGTCTTTTCTAGCCTTTCCTTTCTTCAGTTTTTTTGCTTCTCTTCTGTAATTAAACATGATTTTAAGTAATTACTTTAACTTTATTGCTCAAGGTGGTATTTTTTCAATGTGCAGCATGTCACATTACCTAAAGATGACTGCTTTTTAACCAGTTCCTTATTTTAAATTTTTATATATTTATAAGTAACGCTTCATCAAACAATCTTTTACATAGACTTTTTAGTTGTCAAGTTGGAATGCTTTAATGTTACTATTTTCTGTTACTAGGTTTAAAAGTACAGGAATTTAACAACTTCTGCTTATCTAAGGGGATAACCATCATGTTGCATTTTACTTGTGAGAGTGCTCAGTAGGAAGCCAGGGTTTCAGTAACTCTTGCATTTTTAGTCTAGAAGTAATATCCTGAGTATTATCCATATCAGTAGTTTTTAAGTTGTTTTTAGTAATTGATTCCTCTAATAAAGCAATCAGGTGATATTGTGTGTGTATGTAAATAAATTGTTCCCTTTCACAAACAGCTCAGTTCTAGCTTTATTACGTAGACCAAAGCAGGGAACGTGTTTGGGTAAGAGGTGGGGGGTGCGCCAGAGTGGCCCAGAGTAGTGTGTCAGAGCCAGGTGAGCTAAGGAGAGAGCATCTACGGAGGACGGGGGCAGTCCGGTGTAGGGCGACGGAGACCGAGTGGGATAAGGCGGCAACCACACAACACACAGCAGGTATCTCAGGATGGGGAGAAAGTGGGCACTGCCCAGGCTGGAGAGTCAGTGCCCTACTGGGGTAAAAAGATATCTACACGTTGGTTGAGGAGACAATATGGGTTTCAGAGCTGAGCTAAGAGTGCCCACAAAGGGCGGGAACAGTTCAGGTAGGGAGTCTAGGCTAAGATGGCATCCCTGGGGAAGGGGGGTGCTTGGAGAAGGGTATTAGAGCCTGAGCAGAGTGAAGAGAATGTTTGTTCACGCAGAAGGATGACCCGAATGGGGTCCGCAGAGTCAGCCGAGAATAGGAATCACAGTTCAAACAGGAAAAGGAGGAAATCCATGCAGGGGAAGGGTGGAAAAAGATACGGGAGGTTGGTTATATACAGGAAGCTTGATCAAATAAGTAAATATAAGTATAATGGGGGATAGATTTCTTACTGTTAGAGAAAGGAGTTACCAATACTAAAAAAGACAACTAAAATGCATCTTGTGTTGTTGGTGTCACATTGGAAGTATCGATGTGAACTCAGGACATTTAATATATAAACAGGTAGGTATAGAAAAAAATAGATGTAGATGTGTGTGTATACCTATGTATACCTACTATATTTTCTAACTGTCCACTGAGGGGGTTTTGGAATCACAACACCCAGAGCAAAGAGTGTGTCTACCGCCCAGGTCTTGGCTTTAAATACTGTTTTGCTACTAGAAGGAATGAGGGCTCGTTATTGCAGGACCAGACAGGAAAGCACTAGATCAGGGCTGTCACACTCATTTTCATGGGGGGCCACATCAGCCTCACGGTTGCCTTCAAACAGCGAAATAATTTTAGGACTGTATAAATGTAACTGCCCCTTAACTGCTAAGGAGTTGAAATTACATTCAGCCCTTTGAAGGCAACCGTGTGGCTGATGTGGCTCCCACTGAAAATGAGTTTGACACCGCTGCACCTTGAACATCTTGTGCAAGAAAGCCTGTCAAAAGAACATCTTAATCATATGATCAAGTTGAACTTTATTAGCAATGGAACAAATCAAAATTAGGAGTCACTCAAAATTAGGATAAAATGAAAAGGCAGCATCATTTAGAGATATTTCTGCCAAAGATGCATAACTTAAATCTAATCATAAGTAAATATCAGACAAACCCAAACAATCTGCTTTTATAGAGGGACAGTCTTTTAGCATTTCCTACTCTGCAGTTTTTGCTGATATAATTCTCTCTATATATATTTTTAAACGTAAGTTGCAGCCTACTAATAAGATAGGATCTACTGTTTGAATACACTGGTCTGAGATCTTCCTGTGCTAAGGATATAGGAATATGCAGGTAGAGGATTTCATTAACTATTTATTTAAATTTTAACGAAGGACTCTGAAAATAAAACCAAAGTGATTTATTTCATCAGCCTTCTGGTATGCTGGCAAAATTGTCGTCACTTCTCACCATGTTACTAGGATACCCAGAGAAGTTTCTGAATTGGATGCTAATAGAAATGGGTTCACCTCTGTAAAGTCCTTGGACCAAGGAGTGTATTGTGCAATTACATGTCGGAATGTTGTTAATATAGATTCTCCTCCTCCTCTGCTTCAGCTTTGGGACATCCGAAAGAAAGCAGCCATTCAGACATTTCAGAATACCTACCAGGTGTTAGCTGTGACCTTCAATGACACAAGTGACCAGATTATTTCTGGTGGAATAGACAATGATATCAAGGTATGTTTGGTGTATATGATACATTTCCCTTTCACTGTCTTTACTCACAGAAGTGAATCTTTTCAAACTTCTGAGATTGTGGTAGCTTGCACTTAATACCAATGAAAAGGAAGATAGATCTTGTTTTCTTTCTGTCCTATCCTGATTGACTTCCTAAGACAAGGGTTGCTCAAATAAATACTGTCAGGGACCAGGCAGTTAATGGGAAGTGTGCGGTCCCTGTGGGGGCACTCTGAAAATGAAGAGAGCATTTCCTGCCTAAAGACATGCAAAACCTCTTTTATTTTTTTTAAACTGTGCTGGCCTAATAAGATAGCAGTGAGTCAGTTAGGGTGATTCTCCACCCTAATCTCTCAGTATGTCTTTTCTTTCTTCCTGCCTCCCTTCCTCCCTTCCTTCTTCCCTTCCTTCCTTCCTACCCTTCTTCCCCTTCCTCCCCTTCCTCCCCTTCCTTCCCTTCCTCCCCTTCCTTTCTTTCACTATGGAAAGGAAGTTGTGGAGAGTCTATAGGTAAGAATGAGAGAAGGTCATGATGTTGGAGAAAGGGATGGTAGATAGTGTGGCAGTACAGTGTAACCCAGGCTTTTAAGACTTGGGTTCCAATTCCAGTTCCACCACTTTCTAACTTTTCGTGACATCAAGCAAGTCCTTTAACTTTTAAGCATCTGTTTTTCCCTTATGTGTATCAGGGGTAATAATGACAAATCTACCTCAAAGTTGTTGTGAGGAATCTTCTCTCAGCTCTGCATTCTCTTGTTATTGTTCTGTCCACCTTCACCTTCACAGCCTTTTTGAAGGATGATATGATGGCGATGATAATAATGTCATCACCTAACATTTCCACGGTGCTTACTTTCTGTCAGGTGTTCATAGAGCTTCACATTATTCATTCATTTAATTAATAATTCACAACACTGTAAAATAAGTACATTAATGTCATTTTATATATGAAGATACTGAGCCAGGAGAGATACAGGAACTTAACCCAAGGTTATATAGCTAATAGCGATGGAACCTCAGAGTTTGGTTCCAGGGTCCTTCTCTTCATGCCAGTGGGAAACCCCATGAAGATCTCCCTACACTCGCTGTCGTAAATTCCCACTTCCCTTTCATTCCTCAGTTCTGTATCTCCTGATCACTCCTCAGCATTTCGGCTTCTGTCTCCATTGTTTCATCGATGCTGTTCTCCTCAAGGTCACCAATGATCTCTAAGTCCAGTAAACCTGCCCTTTACCAGTGGTTGGAGCATTGTCCGCATACATCAAAAATTGTGGATTTGATCCTCCATCAGGGCATGTACCTAGGTTGTGGGTTCAATCCCTGGTTGGGGCGCGTACAGGAGGCTACGGATCCATGTTTCTCTCAATTCAGTGTTTCTCTCCTTTCCCCTCTCTAAAACCAATAACCATATCAAATAAGGATTTTTTTTTTTTTTTTTAATTTTAAGCTCTAAAAAATAAATCCAGGAAATTCTTTTAGTCTTTTTTTTTTTTTAATTCAACTGACTTGTAACAACATATTCTCCTACCCCTCTGACATATTCTTCCCAAATACCTCTGTGAGCTAGTCTTGCTGTGCATTCTTTAAATACCACTCTTCACAGTGATTTCCTAGGTGCTCTTTTCACTCCACACCTTTTTCCTGGAAAGTTCTCATCTACTTCCGTGACCTTGTCACCGCTAGGCTGATGACTGTATGTTCCCAGACCAGATCTTCAGGTTCAGACCCCTGTATACAACCAGCTAGCTACTCGGGATCCCCCACTTGGGTGTCTCATAAGTACTTCAGAATTCACCATTTCAAAAATTCAACCTTTCCACCGTACAACTACATGGGAAGTGTGGAATTAGAGCATGGGAACTTAATTAGACCGTCTTAATAGCTAATGCAGTATTTCCCAGAGTGAGGTTTGGGAGCCCACTAGCATTAGAATTGCTAGAAGCCTTCTTATACACATGAAAGTAGGTTAATGTCATTAAGTTATGATAATTTTTGTACTTTTAAAATTATTACTAGTATTACTGTTAGTATTTAAATTTGCATACAGTGAGATTAACTTTTTTTAGTGTACAGGTCTATGAATTTTAACACTGCATAGATTTGTGCAACTACCATAAACAGGGTATAGAGCAACTTTTGTCACCCCCCAGAATTTCACAATGCTCCTCTCTGTCAAACCCTCTCCACACCCCTCACCCCTCCCAACTGTTGACCTGTTCTCTGTCTTACAGTTTTTCTACAATGTCATATAAATGGAATCATGTCAAATGTAACCTTTGGTATCAGTCTTGGGGAATTGTTTGACAAATCACTGTATTCCTCATGACATTCGGAGATGATCCTGAAGAATCTAGTTTTTGTTTGCTTCTTAATCTCTTAGACAACACCACCTATTCTAAGAAAGGTGGAACAAGTTCCTTGTGTGCTTGTGAACAAATATGTTTCTCCCAGCCTCCTGGGATGGCCTTCCTGGGTATAGGATTGGAGAATCAGGAAAAGGAGTTAAAAAAATACAATGTATCTGTTCTCAATCGCCTAAAGGACTAAACTGGCAATTCTTTGGAGCTCATAATCCTGAGCTCCAAAATGGGAGTTTAGTTGATGGTTTGGTGGTTGTGGTGGTGGTTGTTGTTGTTAATGTAGTTGGTAAGGGGTTAGAATAGATTTTCATCGATTTCGCAGTCTTTGCTCTCATCCTTTTCATTATCTGGGCCAGAAGCATTTTTCTGGAGTGTAAATCTAACCAACTCATTCCACTACTTCGAACCCTTTGGTGTTTCCCCAATGAGAAAGACCAAGTTCAAGACAGACATTCAGAACCTTTCATGATCTGGCTTCTGCCTGCCTATTTCTCAAGCATTCTCTGTTGCCTTTCTTTGTCAAATTCCCTACAGCCCAGCAATTTCTTCATGCTCTCTGCTTTCACACATTTTTGCCTGGTAATACCTTTCTACCTTGTCTAAGTAAAAAATATCTCTTCTTTCCTCCCCTGCCCAGGTGCTTCATTCTCTGTGAAACCTTCCATTTCTCACTCCCACCCCCCCACCCCTGTGCTACAAGAGAGTTAATCCCTCTGACCTCTTTGCTATTGCACCTTATACAGACCTCTCACCACTTATATTTCCATGTCTGTTTTCTCTATGAGGCTGGAAGTTCCTGTAGAGCAGGAATTGTGCTGCCTTTTTTTTTTTTTTTTTTTTTTTTTTTAATCTACAAATGCCTTCCACTAATGAGATGCCCAGATCTTCACTGAATAGTTGATTAGGACATTTACAAAATATTTTGCTTGCCCTGGCCAATGTGGCTCAGTGGATTGAGTACCAGCCTAAGAATAAGAGGGTTGCCTGTTTGGTTCCCAGTCCAGGGCGCATGCCTGGGTTCCTGGCTGGGTCCCTGGTGGGGGGCATGCAAGAGGAAGCCACATATTGACGTTTCTCTCGCTCTCTCTCTCCTTCCCCTCTTTAAAAATAAATAAATAAAATCTTAAAAATTAAAAATATATATTTTACTTAAATATGTGCCCTACTCACTTTTGTGTGGCAAACCCCAAATGCATTTTGGTTCTGCACAAACAGTATGTGCAGGCCTTAATGGGGAGAGTGTGGAAATGGCACCCAAGCACTGTAAGAGATGGTGAATTGCATTCTCTCTCAGTTGTTACAAAGCTAAAGATTTCAGCAGTGCCTTCTCTGAAAAAGAGGAACAACAGCTTGAATTAAAAAAAAAAGTCATCCATTTAAAATTTTCCTGATTATTGATCCAGTACACATCTTGATGGGAAAAAAATGACTGTATGTAAAGTACGTTGGATCCCACGCATGAATGAGCTATTGATGGGGAAGTGGAGTTGTCTGCCTTGTGTGTTGCTTTGACATATAACACCAAATTCATTTCTGTATGAGGAAAGTGTCTTGCCTAAAGGGACAGCAAATTTCTTTTTTACTTAGAAAAACTATTGGTAAATGGCAATATTAAATCAAATCTGGAGGAAAGTATGTGTAATACCAGTGACCCTAATGAAATTGCCTTTTTTTTTTTTTTGAGAGACAGGGAGAGAAACATCAATGTGTAGTTGTGTCTTGCGTGGCCCCCACCGGGGACCCTGCCTGCAACCCAGGAATGTGCCCTGACTGGGACTCGAACTGGCAACCCTTTGGTTCACAGACCAGCACTCAGTCCACTGAGCAGCACCAGTCAGGGCGCTATTCTTTTTCTATATGACATTTTAGACCCTTTCTATTGGCTTTAATATATTTTTCACATAGTTATAGTCTATGTAAAATATACATACTCTTTTTGTAGTTCTCATATTTGCTTAATAGCTTCAGAGTTATCTTTAGGAGTTGCTTAATGAAAGCTACCAATTATTGAGGGCCTTCTGTGTGCCAGGCACATGTTGCTAAGCATTCTAGTATCCACACAACTCCACAAGGAGTAAATATTGCTGTTCCCATTTCACAGACCAGAAACAGGGTCAGAAAGGGGTAGTGGCCAAAACATGTAACTCTTAAGTAGCAAAAACTGGTTTAGTCTGACCCTAAATTTCTTCTTTCCACTCTGCTATCCTACCTCTAGCATGAGAGCTCATAGTGTTGCAATGTGTTTGTGAGCCATAACTTAATAAACAATGTTTTTTGTTTGACGTTAGGTTATTTTCAGCTGAAGAGTGTGTGTGTAGATATATATTATGACATTAGATGAAAAACTTTAAGCCTCTGTCTTTTTGCATGTTATCTGTTATATACAATGTACTTACAATCAAAATGCCTTTTTATATAACATGTCTACTTATTTTTATATAGTTATAATAGTGTAGTTTTTTGCTAAGAATCATAGTTTAAGCATTTTGAATGCTACTTAGTTTTTAAAGTTCTTATATTTTGTTATGACTAGAAAATAACCTCTGTAAATTCCTTTTTTTTTTTTTTGTTAAACTTTATCTTAATATTTGACATTTATTTGTTTGTATCTATCTAGTCAAATATATTTAGTAACTTTGACTCCCTTTTCAGAAAGAGGAAAGGTTTTCCTCTTTGATAGAAATCCTATATTTTGTGATAAAGTAATTCTTGGTCCAGGGCCAGATTAAGAAGGGGTACCAATTTCTCCAGGCAATTGACTCTTTAGTAATTTTATTCCTTTGCTGTTCACAACTTGATTTCTGAGAGCACCTTTTTGTTTTGCAGGTCTGGGACCTGCGCCAGAACAAGCTGACCTACACCATGAGAGGCCATGCAGATTCCGTGACTGGCCTGAGTTTAAGTTCTGAAGGCTCTTATCTCCTGTCCAATGCAATGGACAATACAGGTGACTTTGGAAAGGAAAGCGCTTCAAATACCCAGTCACTGTGGAACCTAAAGAAAAGCAGTCATTGGGTGCTAGAAATGTGTGCAGGGATAAATGAGGGTCCAGGTAAAAGAGTTGAGAGAGCTCACAGATTTTCACCAGGGCACTGAGGAGGACATGTAATAGAAAGCATTGGGAAGAGGTGGTCCAAAAGCCAGGATTCCAGTCCCAGATCCACCACCTAATCCCTAAGCAATTTTACTCATAACATCTCTCCTCTCTGGGCATCAGTTTCTACATTGATTTTTTTTTTTAAAAAGAGGACTGGTCTTTTATTTTTAAGGCCTATTTTAGCTCTGGTGTGCTGTGAATCCAAGGCTATGGATTCAAGCAGGACACAAGAAATTCTTGATGGTTTCTTTATTTGAGAAATATGAGAGTCTGGAGATCCATCCAAGTCAATTCTCAGGCATTTTCAAAGAGCACCAAACTCAGATGTTCGATAGACCTGTTGAATCTCAGTTGTGCTCTTTTCACCATTATGTCTTTCTTTCCCACTCCAAAGCATTGGTGTGACAAGAGGTCCCCATTAAAACATCTCAACATTCTGAATTTATACCAACACGCGCTCTTTTCTTTGCCTGTTTTTAAGTTGTTGGGTAGAAGGATGGGTGTAGCAGAAAAGGAGGATGACTTGTTGGATTATATGCTTAATATTTTTGGAAATGTCCCTCTGGTATATGAGTTTCTAGGCTTGTCAGGAGCTAAAGAGTTTTCACTGACATTTTGTGATAAAAACAGTGTCTAAGCATTCAGTGGGCGCTCAGTAAATACTTGAACGAATGAGCATTCCTTGCCTTCTGTCTGTATTGTCAGCTCTGTAGCAAACCTTTATGCATAGTTTTGCCTTTTTATACCTCTGACTTCAAGGACTGTGTTTTGTGGGGCTTTTGTTTGGTTTTTACATTTAAAATGACAGCTATAGCCACCGCTCACTGTGGGTATATGTTCACCCACACTGCTCACATATGTTCTGATTTCGATGGATTTACCATTGACTAATTCTAGCATTGTTCACAGTAAGGAAAGATGAGCTTCCCGAAATGGTTATTAAAATAAGGAGAAAAAGAATTTCTTGTTATGGCTATATAATAAAATTACAAATTCTTTATTTTTGTTAATTGCCTCCAGTCTTTTAGAGCCCTTTCACATATGTCATCTTACTTGATTTTTAAATGCTCTTGCTAAAAAAAGGAAAAAGGAACAGGTGGTATTATTCTCCTTTTACAGCGGAGAGCAAAACACAAAGGACCTCACTATTTATCTGATACCACCATATATATATCATATATATATGTGATATATATAGGAGCTAAAATTAGAATCAAAGTTCACTTTTTTATTCTTGATACAGTGCTCTTTTGAGGTGTGTGTGCGTGCGTGTATGAATATGAATGAATGTGACCTTGTTCAAGTTTAGACTGTCAGGTGCCCCTCTGAGCAAAATTAGAAAAGGTTATTCCTGAGTTTGATTTTTATAGATTGAATGTCTCGGCAGTCGGTGGTAGTTACATTGCTATATCAAAGCTTTGCTAGATGTGACTCTTTGGGTTGGCGGAGGAATCATTTGCAAAATGTTTTGTTGAAATTAATGTTAAACCCAACTACTGTTTGTTGCAGGTCCCCAGCATTGTGTTTGACATTTTTCCTTCCTGTCCCCTCAGGTTTCTTCTGTGCTCTTAGGCCCAGTTAGTGGGGCTTGAATGCATTTTTTATTCCTCTTGAAAAGAGCCTTCACAGGTTATAGTGTACCATGTTGACCTTTTCCATGCTCTCCCCCCAAGAAATAGCATCTGTTGTCGTCAGGATACTGATTTCACTTGGGTTCTCAGGAGGCCTCTGGCTGATAACTGTTTTTGCTTTGTTTATTCGAATTCGCAGTGCGGGTCTGGGATGTCCGACCATTTGCTCCCAAAGAACGGTGTGTAAAGATATTTCAAGGAAATGTGCACAACTTTGAAAAGGTGAGTCCTACACAGCAAAGGAGTTCTGCTATCCGTTTGATTCAAGGAAATACTGAAAAGAGTGCTGAGGTGCAATAACTACGTATATCACATCATGCTACATACATACCTAAAACTAATGCGATATTATGTCAATTTTATCTTAATTTAAATTAAAAAAGAGATATGGTGCAGAGAATAGAGATCAGTAGCTCCACGAAGAAGGAGAACTGCATTCCAGTAACACTGTTCTCCATCAGAACTGTTCTTGCTGGAAACAAAACTAATAGAAGGGTAGGCTAGAAGGCAGTCACATAGATAAATAGTGATGGGGCCGACCCACCAATTTAGGACTTCAACAAGACACTCACTCCTGTCCTTTTAATTCTTTGGTAACTTAGACCTCTTAGGTTAGTGTTCCAAATGGGACCCAGGCTCCCATGGCTATTACCCAGACAACCTCTCTGCCCCTCCCAGTGACCAGCCACGAGAGCCCAGAAAATACTGTATTTTACTATGTATAATGTGCACTTTTTTGCCCAGATTTTTGAGGGGAAAAATAAGGATGTGCGTTATACATCGGTAGGGCCTGAAATACCTTGTATCTGTTCTTGTGTTTTGTAATTATTTGTTACACAAAATTTCTTGTACCATAATATGTTCAAAAATAAATGCTAAACTCTTACAATACAAAACAAGTATCTAAATATAGATGAATAAAAACTTGAGTTTAAAAATTAAAACAGGGTGTTTTTCCTGGAAATTTGGGCCAAAAACGTGGGTGTGCATTATGCACGGGAGCACATATACATGGCAAAATATGGTACGTCTCCTCAGCAAGCACCATGGCCCAAATTCTGAGAGACAGAAATGTTTTCTAAATTCTCAAATCCCAGGTCAGCTCTTTTTTTTTTTTTTTTTAAGTAGTTTTTTTATTTGTTTGTTTTAAGATTTTATTTACTTTTAGAGAGGAGAAAGAGAAAGAGAGGGAGAGAAACATCAGTGTGTGGTTACATCTCATGCTCCCCCTACTGGGGGCCCAGCCCTCAACCCAGGCATGTGCCCTGACTGGGAATTGAACTGGTGACCCTTTGGTTCACAGGCCAATGCTCAATCCACTAAGCTACACTACCCAGGGCATCCCAGGTCAGCTCTTGAAAAGCAGCTTTCCCCCAGGTAATTTGATAACAGAGACTAATGATTTTCTTTTGAGATCCCATTGAGATTGTTACACCTTATAAATCAAGTCTTTTGTTATTGTTGAATTTGGTTTTATTTTTCTTTTTCTTCAAGATAATCAGAATTTTTAATGAGGATCAGGGTAAATGGAGCAAAAGAGCCTCCACTTGTAGGTAGAAAAAAATTTTGTTGCCAGGTCCATTCTACTGTAAATTAAGCATTTTCTGCAGTTGGTTTTTATATTGTGAACTTATAAAGTATGCTGTATTGGGTCACAGAGTATAAAATAATTGCTGATCATCTTTCCAGGGAAAAAATTAAAACTCTGCATAAGAAATTTAAAATCAGTGATTCAGTAGTCTAATAAAGAGGAGTTTGATACAATAGTGTCTTCATTGAATTCCTGCTTATTCATCATTTTAGAATCTTCTGAGATGTTCGTGGTCACCTGATGGAAGCAAGATAGCAGCTGGCTCAGCCGACAGGTAGGCGTTACTGGGCAAGTGGTAAAGAATGGTGGAGCTGTGCAGGTGTCTTCTCATGTTTAATACATTACATGTGGACTCTGAACTAGAGTAGACATAGAATTATAGCTGTAGTCAGAGATGAAGCCGTGTGCACTGGGTAGAGTTTAAAGATTTCAGACAAACACACCAATTCTGCCCTCTTTGGATACATTTTACACCTGGAGGGTAAACAGTTTTTTTGATTCTGTCGCATTCCCTTTGCCATCACAATAACCCTCAGACTCATAATCTGACTCCTTTTTTTTTTTTTTTATCACATTCCTCTGCCATGCCCCAGTTTGTTTAAACACCTGTTGTGTACTCTCCTCACCCACCGTCACCGCAGTGCTCACTCACCTGGAGTGTTCCCTGTCCCACATCCTCTGTGCCTCTGGGCTTCTTTCTCCCACCTCCTCTTCTCCGTCGTTCAGACTCCTCTCTCTCTAGTGATCACCTCTGTCTGTCCTGTCTGTAAACTTCTCCTGGCCGTCCCTCTCCCTTTCCTCTCGGGCATAACTAACTTCTCTGTTTGGTGCTGAAGTCACACTTTGTACACCTAACCTTTGTTAGCATTTATTACACCTTATTGTCGGACAGACAGTGGGGCACAATCCCACAGACATGAATGAAGCCTTTCCTAGGCACTCACTGTGTTCCAGGGTCTCCTATTTGGGCCCTAGCTCGGCCATAGAGAAGCCTCGTTTGGTCTGTGCCACATCTTTCTGTTTGTGAACATACCTGAAATTCCAGAGTGGGCTTTTGTTTCCTGGCAAGGTTAATGGAGGAAAAATGAATAATGTTCGGCTATTTTCTGAGGGGAAGGAGGTCCAGATGAAAGTATCACATTGGTGGTTTGAGGCCCGGTGGTTTAGAGAGCTTCCTTAAAGCAGAATCTAGGAGATTTTCTGTTGTCAGGTTGCTAAAGATCTTAAACAGGTCCACAGGAGAAGGTGACTTGCATTCTGACATAAGAACCATTCTAAAGTATTTTTACATTATTTTCAGTAGAGATACTGTGTCTTTCCTATGTGATTAAGTTTTGAAGTGATGTTCACCTAAGCTCTTCTCCTGAGCAGTTTGTTTCTGACATTGGCACAGACTTTCAGTGTCCTCTCTCCCCTCCTCTCAGTCTTTTTCTTTAAACCTTACATGTGGAAGCATGGCTCTGACCTGGGGAGAGTCTGCTTGTCTACCTGCTGGGAGTTGGCCAGATATCACAAGCCTCCTCTCCAATTAGCCCGAAGTCAGCATGCAGCTCTGTTACATAAAGAGCCGGTTCCTGCCGAATGTTGCCATGCCAAAGTAACGATAGGACATGGAACCTCTCTAAATTTAGTATCTAATTGGCAGCCATGGAGAGCGAGGCCTTGAAGTAAACCTTTGGAGATCTGGGGTTCTGCTGGCCTTCATGTGCCTGGGAAATGTAATCTTCCTTCTCAGAAAACTGCTTTTCAGCCTGGCCTGGATTTGGCCAGTTTTTTCTCTCTACTTGCAAATCATCTACCTCCCCATGTTCAGACTTGAGACCTTTCAAAAGTGCTGTCATTATGAGGGAGGTGGGCGGATGGGGGTGGAAGAGGGTATAAGGGTGATAACTGGTAATTGAAAAAATACAATAAAAAATAAACTATTTTTAAGTCCTATCATATTTTTTAGGTCAATATCATAGACTACAGGAAGACTGGCCAGTCTTTCTACTATGAATGATTTATTCAACCTCTTGATTTTATATGATTATGTTTGATAATGAATGTATTTGTCGAGGCAATAGCTATCGTTAATTGTGTGTGCCAGTCACTTAGCATACATTATCTTATTATTTCTTTCAGCCACACTGTGAGATCAGCATTGTTTCCATCATTACAACTAAGGAAAGAGCAGCTCAGAGAAGTTATATAAATGATTGTCTAAGATTACTTAGGTATTAAATAGTTGCATTGAGACTTGAACCCCAATCTTTCTAACTCCAGAACTCAGACACTTTTTCACCATTTTAGACCAAAAGTGTTTATTGGGTTGGCCAAAAAGTTTGTTTCATTTTTTTCCCCTATGATGGCTCTAGTAGCACTTAGTCGTCTTTAACTTCATTTGAGACTATTTTGTTATGTTGTATTGTGACAGCTGTCATATCAGTGTGCATTTAAAAAAAAAAAACTTACAAAATTGGTGAATTTTTATGCAGCCATTTTTATATCGAAGGTGGAAGAAAATAAGCATTTTCAACCTATTGTGCTTTATTATTTCAAGAAAGGTAAAAATACAACTGAAACACAAAAAATGGTTTGTGCAGTGTGAGGAGAAGGTGCTGTGCCTGATGGAATGAATGTGTCAGAAGTGGTTTGCGAAGTTTCTTGGTACTAGTGATGTGCTGGCCAAGTAATTCCTTGCTGTGGGGCTGTCTTACGCATTAGAAGGTGTTGAGCAGCACTCCTGGCCTCTGCCCACTAGAAGCCAATAGTGGGCGATATCCAACATACTTAAAGTACCAAATCAGTAAAGTTATTGGTGAAAATGAAAATTGTGTCTTTTATTTTGTGGAAAAAGCTAAATGGACTTTTTGGCTAACTCAATACTGCCACATCAGAACTAGGCATTTTATAATCAAGTATTGGTGAGTGTACCTTTTTAGCTGTTGCTCAAACGAAACTAATGGGTTAATAAATAATGTATGCAACCTATTTGAAAACCATGAGCCCTTTAAATTTACCAACATTATTTTTGTGTGGTCATATGAAGATAATATATAATGTCTCTTTATTTACCTTCAGCTTAAAATGATCCAAGCAAGATTGAGGGTCAAAGGAACTTTGTTTGGGGGAGGTCGGGGGACAAGGTGTTTGAGGGCAGTAAAACAAAGGAGAGTACTGGGATATACTAAGAATTCTGATTTTGGTTCTGCCACTGATGAATTGTGTCACCTTGGAAAAGTCACTATACCATAGTTTTCTTACTATAAAATAAGTTCAGACTACCTGATTTCTCTTGGCCCCTTCCCATGCTAGAATTCAATATTCTTTCACTGCAAGATTTGGGTCAAGTGTATATTTAGGTTATGTTTATATAGCACAGATTTCCCGTTCTTTCTCTGGCTCTGTGATTTGAATACTATATTAGAAGTTTAGGTACCTTACAACCTAGGTTCCCAACCTACCATGAATTGGGTTACCTTTAAGACATTCCTGGATGCATATGATGTTAACTACAGATTTCTATATGGGGTCTGTAGGAAAATCTCTCCTCCATGTTCTTTCCTATTTCATAAGCTTGTGTTTGAAAATACCAGTCATGCTGATATTTTTGGCTCTTTCTATTTCTCCATTCAGTTACTCAAGGGCAGGTCCCTGCCTTATTCAAAGTCTTTATTCCTAATTTCTAAAAGTCAGAATACAGTTCAATAAAATGGGTGAGTAAATAGTTGTTACATCCATTTACCTTAAAAAGCCATACTTCTACCCTATCCTCAGCTCTGAAAGGCCTTAACTTTTTTCTCCACGATCCCTTGCAGGTTTGTGTACGTGTGGGATACCACAAGCAGGAGGATTTTGTATAAGTTGCCCGGCCACGCTGGCTCCATCAATGAAGTCGCTTTCCACCCCGATGAGCCCATCAGTAAGTCTGTCCTGACTACGGAAAGGGAAACTCTGGGAATCCCCCAGAGGGACCCCTGAGAATGCAGTGGCAGATGGGGCTCTCTGTTTCCTGGGTGTCCACACACACTTTTCTTTACGGCTGTCGTGACGGTCTCACTGTTGTTCCGAGTGCTGGGTGAGGGCAGTGTTTCGTTCTCTTCTCAGTCTCGGAGCAGTCTGGGTTGGTCTCGTTCTTTTGAGTTTATTTGCTTCGAGTCTGTTTCAATTAAGTATTTGGATAAAAGAATGCTATTTCTTAATATTCAAATTTAAATTGTAACAATTCACACTTAATTGGCTAGCCAGTCATTTTGTAAAGTAAATAATGGGCTTTGAAATTAAGGAGAAAATGTGACTTTCTCTAGGCCTAAGCACACTTAGCAAATGACTAGCATTGACATTGATTCTTCTTCTCAGGAGTGACTGAGTCGATCTTTTTCCCACGGTGTGACTGACAGGACACATCAGGATTTGGAGCCTGATAACGTTATTTCCTCCGGCACAGTCCACCCTGATGGTCCTGCAAGGACGTGGATTGAAAAGCCAGGCTACAATTACCCGTGAATGGTGTTTAGGAGGAGGGGGATTTAAGCTAAATCCAATTGCTCTTTTATACCAAAATTGGCTCTTGAAATAAGAGCCCTTGAACACCAAGTCTCCTTGAGCCTTCATTATGACCGGTTACTCGTCTCTGCTCTTTCACCTCAGTTCTCTCAGCGTCCAGTGACAAGAGACTGTATATGGGGGAGATTCAGTGAGGATGAGGCGTGGACGACTCCAGGGCTGCTTGACCTCAGGCTGCATCGGCGGCACCCAGTGGTGCCCAGGCCAGCCCCTCCCTTCAGATGAAGATCAGGAAACTAGGAGGAGGTGGCCATATTCCAACGACCACGTGTATCTCATTTCACCAGGATGAATAAGGCAAGCGTACAGTGGCCTCTTAAAAAAACCACCTGCCAGATTTCAGGGACTGTTCGTTGTTGTCGTTGTTGTTGTTTTTTCTTTACTTTTTTTTCTTTTTAATATTCCTTCAAAGGAACAGACATTGGTTGGTGTGCAGCTTCCTGTTTTCTAATCCAGACTGAAGACAGAATGTGACTGAAATTTGTTTGGGGATTTTTTTTTTTTTAATTCAATAACTGGCTTGTATATTTTCTTTCTGTGTTTCTCTGAGTCATTTTGTATTAAAAGCCAAATAGATGCCTTTTTACAAGAGCTGTGTGGACTGGATTTATTGCTGTCCTTTCTTTGCTTGATCACTATAAATCTGAGCGGGGCATGATGTGGACAGGTGAAATAATTCAGTTAGACTTCCAAGAAGCTGTTTTGGGGGATGTTTTGGGCTCCCCACCTTTACGTGTTTGTAGGTTTACTCACTCTTGTGAAAATGACAGAATAATTATCAGTAACAAACACTGCTCCCCTATTAGAACTATAGCGGTAAGGAGGTAATAAATAAGGTCTGAAAGAACCTTGTTTACTTTTACATGCTTTAATGAACAGTCTGTCCATTCTCCCTCCTTCCTGCCAAAAAAAATCCAAACCAAAAAAACCCCCCAATGCTTTTCTGAGCAGTGTTTTCTAGACTCAGGGTTCCTGCAGTGGGTAGCCTGGGGGCAGTCTCACCTGGCAGAAATGACATTGGCTGAGAGTCTGCATCAAATCAGCTCAAAAGGAATAGGAGAGTTTTGGTATAACTGGGCCATGACATTGAGACTTGTTTATGATTCTGCTTATTTGTCTCTCTTTCCTAAATTGACAGTGGTATTAAGAAATGCTATTGTCTTCTATCCCCAAGACAGGTTACTGTCTTCCTGGATCACTGGGTGACCGTGCCGAGCACACAAACCAGTACTCATGGATTCCATGTGACACTGGGGGGTGGAGTGTGTCTTTTCTGAAATCTCACATCTCAACACAGAGATCTTCACACCTCCAACCTGTTCTAAATATGTTTGGTTTTATACTTTTAGCTCACAAACCTGAATCGTCTGTGTATCTTAAATTTTATGAAAGAGAGGATGGTTTTAGGTGAGCACATGCCCGATATTTAACATTGATGAAGGAACTAACAGGATGCGAAAGCTGTCAAATCAGTTACTTTTAATATAGTGAATAAAATTTTAATAAAGACCACTGGAAACAGCAGTTTATTGTGCCTGGGAGAGTTGAGGGAGTTTCTCAGATTGTGATTGTGCTCAGATTGGGAATTAAAAAGCGAAGGGGCTTTGCCAAGCAGACAAGGAACATGCGCGTTGAACTTCAGCATTGTTACAGGTGGGGAGCAGCAGGTAGTAAAGTTGCAGACTTCAGTAGGAGCCAGATCCTGGGTTTCCTAAAGTGTATTCCACAGAACATTGTCCCAGGTACGTTAGCAACATTGGGGCATAAAGATTTCATGCTCAAATAAATCTGAAGAAGCCTGGGTTAGGTACGGTGAAACATTTCTTTGCTACAGAACTGTTTAGAGCCTTTAATATACAAAGTAGAGTGGAATCTTCTAAGAATGGTGACTGAGATTTCAGGTCTGGGCGGTAATTATAAATATACGATTATGCCTTTAACAAGGAGAGGTTTGGCCAAAGATGTGCTCTTCACACCTCTCACACTGTCACAGGTTACTCCCTAGCCCTGTGAAGGTCCACGTACCTCACAGTTAGTCCAGGACCCTCCACTCACCCATCTGTCTTGGCATGGGATAAGATAAGGCTTGAACCTTGACATTGCACTTTTAAAAGCCTAATTAATAATACCTTGAGAAGTTGGCAGTGATTGGGCAGAACAAAGGCCCTGGAGACGTCAAGGGCTTCCCTCCAACCTTAGCCTCTTCACTCCTGCCAAGTGGCACCTCCTACAGAGGCTGGATAGAGGCCATTAGCAGGAAATAGCACCACTTAGAATGTGAAGGAAATAGAGGCCCTAGCCTGGGGAATAAAGATTCGAGTATAAAATATCCCCAGAGGGTGCAAATTGTATTCTCACTTTGGGAGAGAGAGATTGCTCCCGAATGAGTAATGGCATCTCTGGTTTTCAGTTAATTTCCCTTTCTCTGGTTTTCAGTTAATTTCCCTTTATGACTTCTGCCGACTCAAGCACTTAATACTGTTGGCACTTAAAAGAGCCGAGGTTCCCCCACCCCACCCCCCACCCCGGCACTGGTCGGTTGAGTTTTGTGGACTGAATTGTCAGGTAGATTTGGACAGGTCAGGGCCTTTGTCAGAGCTGCTTCACGGTGCAGCTACGAGGTACTTGTTTCTCACAGGCGGACCTAGAATCTGCTGCCTGTTGATACCTCAAGGTGCGGGCTGGGAAACAGGTGCGAGAGAGCGCAGGGCAACCTTGGGCTGCAGGCAGTGAAGCCTGAGGGAAAAGCGGTCAGGCCATTTGAGTTAGGACAAGATTGCTCCTTCCAAGAGACTTCAGGGTTTGACAGCTGTGTCCTGGGGCTAGAGGGAGGAACCAGACTTAAAAGACAGCCCCCCTTCCTGTGGGACCAACTGAAGCCAAGTCTGAGTTCTGAGCCCGCCCTCTGCTCAGTTGTCTCTACCCCAGACCCAAATGATCTTTCTCTGGAAAAGCTCTGGTGGGTGCCCACCCTCTCTGCAGCAAGCCCTGAGCTATCCCAGACTCTTCCCTCCTTTCAGGCTTCGACATGTTTCTCACTTGCCTCTGAAACCCCCTAGTCTCTTAGAGTCTTCTTTAACTTTTGTCCTCTAGACCAGTAGTTCTTAAAACTGGGCCATTTAGCCACCCCAGGGACATGTGGCAGCATCTGAAGACACACTTGATTACCACAACTCGCGAGATGCCGTGCACCTCTGGCGGGTCGAGGTCAAAGGTGCTGGAAGAATTAGGTGCTCCAAAGTGCCGTCGGTGTGGCTGTTGAGACACCCTGCTCTAGAACAGTGGTTCTCTAGGTGTGGTCTCTGGAACAGCAGCAGCGACATCACCTGAGAACTTGATAGAAATGCAAATTTTAGACCCCCGCCTGAGACCTACTGAATCAGAAACTTTGGGGAAAGGAGGTGTTTGGCCATCTGGTTTAACAAGTCCTCTGGGTGATTCTGATACAAGTTTGAGGACCACTGCTCTCTGGGCTCAGAAAGCTTTCCTCTTTCCTAGAAGAGCCACAGAGGCCCCTCCTGTTGGCTCATGAATAGCCGTCCTTACTTATTTTGCTGTTCATTTCGGGTCAGTGCTGTGGGCGTGATCTCACTGGATTGTCACATACAGGTCAACGGGCCCAAAGAAGTGACAGTCAAGATCCAGCTACTGGGAATGGCAACACTGGGTGCACACCCAGCTGGAGCTCTTACCCGTCACCAGGATGTAGGCCTTCGTGACTGTCGGCCCTAGAATGCACATAGAATCACCTTGGGAGCCTTTAAAAAAAAATCCAGATACTTGGCTCATACCCCAGACCAATTAAATCAGAATCTCTAGGGTGGAAATCAGTATTTTTTAAAGCTTCCTTAAGTAATTGCAATGTGTAACCAAGGTGGAGGACACTGGTGTAGCCATGGCTATGACTGTAGCCAAGAGGGTGGTGGAAAGCTAAATTGACTTCCCCTGCCACCCCTTGGCTGTCAAGGAAACCATTGCTCAATCACATGTTCTGTATGAGCCAAGAACACTTCTCCCAAAGGCCATGGCTGAGCTAAATCTTAGGAGCGCAACCAAAGAGCAGAGGCTGATTCACTGATTATCTCTGCCTGGTGGGACTCTGGGGTTTTGTGTGGGGAAAAGACTGCTGACCTTCCCTGAAAGCCCCAGCTACAGCATCCAAAGGTGCTAGGGCGGGGAAAGACCTTAGGTCAACTAGTCCAACCTCCTCCTACAGAAGGGGAGACGGTGTAGATACAGTTTGGCCAAGGTCACATGGATATCAGTTAGTGGTGGTTTTGCTTATTCAGGGAGCATTTATTCAACATGCCTCTATGGCAGACCCTGTACTGGGCTCTGAGATTACAGACTGAGTCCCAGCCCCTTTGGGGGCTCACAGAGCAGAATGGCGGGGAGAAGAACAAAACTGAGGGCTCCTCACACTTCTCTGTCAGGTGTCCTTAATTGGCACAGGAGGACTGGAGCAGAGAAAGGGACTCCTGAAATTAATAACTTTGAAATTTTACCATGAATTTGTAAAGTATATGATTCTCCTGCCCTGCAACTTTTTTTGGAAATTTTTTCAATCATAATTATCTATATACACACAGCCGCTGACATACAATGGATCGACTTTACAATGGTACAAAAGCAAAATATATTCAGGAGAAAGCATACCGCAGATTTTGAATTTTGACCTCTTCCTGCACTAGCAATGTGTGATAAGATACTCTCTCAAGATGCTGGGCAGGGGCAGGGGCAGTGGCCACGGCTCCCAGACCAGCCACGAAATCACGGGGGTAAACAACTGATGCCCCACGGAGCAGCATTAAATACACTTTGGATCAACGATCTTTTCAACTCGCGGCGGGTAAAAACCCATCTGTCCACTCCACCTGGAATCAGTAATCTCCCTGTCTCACACGTGCACATACCGGTCAGTATGCATCATTTTCAATGACTGTTGAATGGAAGATGGTGACAGAATTCTTTACTCCCAAATATTCCTAAATACTCCAGCACATCTCCTGAGCACATTCTCTTTTAAAACCACAAAACCATCACCACACCTGAGAAAATTAACGTCCATCCTGTAATACCACCTAATGATCATGTTAGAACTTCCTCAGTATCAAAAATGTCTTCTTGGCATTTTTCAAGCTGGAATCCACCCAGTTTCACGCATTTGGTATTGGGTCTCTCTGGTGTCTCTTAATCTAAAATAGGCCCCCTACCTCTTTTCCCGGTGAAATCAACTATTTAAATATATGTGTTTTGTGTGCTGCTTCGTAAAAAATAGTTGTGCTTGTTTTACAGTAATAAGTGTTTTAACTCACTGAGCACCGAACAGAAGTGACACTCCAGAAAGATGCACCACGTCTGCTTGTGCTTTGTGTCTTCTCACGTACACATTTCACGGACACACAGACGAGCAGTGCAAATTCGATCCAGCGCGGGCTTGCGGTCCGAGGTACGCCGATGAACGAGGAGGCGGTACCGGAGGAGCGATCAGAGAAAACTTTACTACTAGAAATGACAACTTAACGTGAATCCTAAAGGAGGATTGGAAATTGGGGAGAAGGGAGGGAGCGGGGAGGGAGGAAATACAGCCTTGGAGTGGGGAAAACAGGGATGAGGCACGAGGATGAGCAGAGAGCAAATCGGGTGCCTTCAAACACGGCACAGCGCGCAGTGGCGACGGCGTCCCGGAGGAACGGCAGATGAGTGGGGACCTTGGAGAACGTGGCAGCCTGATTGCAAAGGGTCTTCACAGCCAGGCTGGCAGCTTGGCGTTTTGTCCTGTGGAAAGGGAGCCAGCAGAGCTTTCCTGGCTGGGGTCAGAAGGCCACACCCGAGGATGCTTTGGTTCCAAGCACCCACTGAGAAGAGCATTGTGGGGAATGGTTGGAGGAACTAGGGAAATAAATGCAATCGCTATCTTTAAACATCAGAAGGTTATCCGGGGAAAGAGATAATACTCATTCTGGGAGGCCTCACAGTGGGGAGCCAAGACGAAGTGTTAGCAGGCAGAGTTACACTCACAGAGAGAGCGGCGGAATCAGAGGTGTCCGCAGGATGGCCCAGAGTTCCTCCCCTCTGGAGGCTGCGAGCAGAAGCTGGGTGACCATTTGACAGGACCACCTGCGTTGTATTGACATCGAGGGTTAGAGCTGCTGCTCGTCAGAATCCCTCAGGAGCCTGTTTTTAAAATACCCGTAATCAGGTCCCACCTCCAGAGATTTTGCTTCAGTTGGGCTGGTGTGGGCTGGGCCCTGATTCCGGTGCAGGTCTGTATGCTGACACTAGGGAGCCTCTCCGTTAGAGGACCTCTGTGGTCCATTCCTTAGACTCTCATACGGCGATTTTAGGATTCAATGAATTGGTGGGCTGTGAGAGGACCCCTGGGTGAGGACTTGGGGGAACTGAGGGGTAGGGAGGCAGCAGGGGGTTGAGAATCCTATGAGGGCACTTGGGACCTGCTGGAGGGACCAGGCCTAAGCCACCTTCCTATCCCCTGTCAGCCCTTGGACAAGCCCAGTGCAGCATAATAAGGGCCCGATGGGCTATGGGAGCAATTAGAGGGGACCACTTGCCACCTCTCAATGTCCCCAGCTGAGCTGGCCTGAGGGCAGAATTTAACCGAAAGCCTGCGTGGCCTCCAAGAACTGGTGCAAAGGGCGATGGGTCTTGGCTGCCAGAAGATTCTGTGCTAGGGAATCTGGACCCCACGGGCCCAGAGGAGGAGAGGAAAGTTTCCACAAGTGTTACTGCCATCCAAGCTGGTTAGGCCGTGGTGTGTGTGTGGCTCAGTGGACTGAGTGGCTGCCTGCAAACTGAAAGGTCGCCGGTTCGATTCCCAGTCAGGGCACATGCCTGGGTTTCAGACCAGGTCCCCAGTTGGGGGCGGCATGCGAGAGGTAACCGATCAACATATCTCTTGAACATCCATGTTTCTCTCCCTCTCTATCTCCCTTCCTTCCCCTCTCTCCAAAAATAAATAAATAAAATCTTAAAAAAAAAAAAGAAAGAAAGAAAAACACTCCAGAAACTATAATTAGTGAGCACATTCAGTCCTCTAACTTGGAGGAAGGAGAAATAGGTTTAACATTTTGACTATCTTATGAGCAAACTTTGTCAAAAGCTTTCAGTGTTTTAACTCCCAGATGGACAAAGGTTCAAATACTGACCAACCTTGGTTTAGGTCAAGGAAGGAACCTGTGCACAGCCCACGCATCTCATCACTTCCACAGCTCCTACTGTACCTCTCTAGGGGTGACCGTGATTCTGCCTTCTCATTCAGGAGGCGTGGGTATGTTCTGAATCATCTCTGTCCTGTGTTACTAAAACCTGCTTCATTTTCCCTACAACCTTTCCCTAGTTGAGGGATGAGTCATCCTTTATGGGGACTCACAAGCACCTGCCCCCCGACATCATCCCCAGCTCCTATACCCCTCCAACGTCTTGCCAAGACAATTCCATCCATTCCTATCATTAGATCACCCCTTCACTTTGAACCCCGGACTTCCAGGAGGTAAGAGGATGCAGGATACACTGGGGTCTGGCGCTGGGAAGATCATTCATTCACCACATGTTTGCTGACTCCGGACATGATTCCAGCCCTGTAGGATGTAGAGGTAATTTAACAACACAGTCACTGTCCTCACAGAGCTCACAGTCTATCAGGGGAGATAAACAAAATCAGACAAGTACAGTAAATCTCAGTAAAAGCTATAATAAAGGTATCACAAACCACGCGTCAACCCAAAGAGAGGGCACTTGCCCCAGATCACAGCGATAAGGAAGGCCTCGGGGAGGAAGTGACAGTTGAGCTGAGATTTGAAATTTCAATAGGAACTCTTGTCTGAAGAATTCCTATTTCAGGAAGACTTGTGATAGGTGGGGATGACACAGGACCAGAGGCTAGTTCTGCTGAGGTCAGACAGGCCACCCCCGGTCCCACGGGACAGACTTAAGAGTGAGTCAGCCGGGCCTTAGAACAGGTGTCACAGGCACCCGATACAGCCACAAACCTTGGGCTAGTCGCAGCCCCAGCGGAATCCACTGCGATTGTAAGGATTAAATGAGACAATGTATGTGAAGCACCTAGCTTAGAGAGAGCGCTCAGTAAATGGTAGCTGTTGTTGTTGCTATTGAATTGCACTGATAGCATCACAGAGGCAATGGACAGAAGCTCCTTCTGGAAGAGGCCCCATAGAGGGTCTGGTAGAGGACCGTGAGGTCCCAGCTGATCCTTTGTGGGCTGCTGGTTACTCTTTTGTGGAAATGGACTCTTTGGAGAATCTGATGAAAGCTGCAAACCCTCTCCCCAGAAAAAGGCACATCTGCTCACAAGAAGCTTTGCATATTATTTTAGGGACTCCACAGACTCCTGGGAGCCTGCTAGTCATGGAACCTGGTTGGGCACAGCTGTTGCTCGCCCAAGCGTGGCGGAGGAAAGTTCCCACTATTATCTCACCTTGTTATTCCAAGCGAAAGCCTCAGCACATGTTGTTGCAATTCTCTGAATATCCTGTATGGTTTAAAACAGCAGGTGGCAAGCAAAGGGATGGGTGGAGGAGGGAGACCAGTGAAGAGACCATCTGAATAGTCTGGGGAGAAGATGGGGCTGGCTTTAGTCCTGCAAGGCCCTCCCTGTGCGTGGTGCAATGCTCTGCCCTGTCGCCATTCTGAATTTTGTAACAAGGAGCCTTGCATTTTTATTTTGCACTGGACCCCACAAATCACGTAGCCAGTTCTAGGAAGTAGATAATAATGCATTTGAGTGCTTAGTATGTAAGTAGCTCACAAGCGGCAGTGCTGGATCTGGAACCCAGGCTGTTTGGGTCCAAACCGTGGTCTTAATGTTGTGCTGCCTTCTGAGACAAGAGGGCTAGTGAGAGTGGACAGGAACAGCAAGAACAAGAACGTGCTGGTTCTGTTTCTTCTGCCAGAACACTATTCTCCACTCCTCTGCCTCTCCTTCTCCCCTCTTACCTTCTCAAGCATCAATGTCATTTCCTCAGGGAGGTCTTTCCTGGTCACCAAACCTGAATTAGGCCCCTTCAGTCTTTCTTTTACTCCTTACTACCCTTTAAGGTGCCCATCAGAATTTGTCATTATGTATTTATTTATGTTTTCTTGTTTTATGGACAATTCCTCACTAGACTGCTCTCTCAGTGAATGCAGAGACTGGTGCGTCCCCTTCTCCCCAGTGGAGAGCCTGGCACATAGTAGGTACTTCATAAATACTAGCTGGAAGGTACAGTTCACAGATCAGATGGAAGAGAGAAGCCTGGAGGAAAGATGAGGGATTCCCACCTGAGTGATACTAATCACCAAGAGACTATGAGAAGTTAGGCGTGGGGCAGGGACGATGATTAGATGGATTTGAGGTGTTTTTGAGCGTTGAGTGCTTCCTTCCCCAGGGCGTCTTGGAGAAAGCCGCCTTCTGCTGGCAAGCCCTTCACTCCCTTCTCCACTACAGCCTGGGTTAGCGGCTGGCCAAACCCCGCCTCTCCCCGCCCCTGCCCACCCTCCCCCCCCCCCCGGGCAGACCTGCCCCTAGGACCCTGACTGGGAAGCTCCCTCCGTGGGTTCTGGAACAGCAGGGCTCACCTCTGGATCCCAGAAGTCCCAGGGATGTGCATGTAGTCCAGGCTCGATAAATGCTAGTAGAAGAAAAGAGGGAAGGAAGCGAATGTCACCAGGCATTCAGGAGGGAAGCTGAGATGCGGAGCAGCGGGTCTGGGAACTGGAGTGGAAGTAGAGGGCCAGGGTCTGAACGCTGAGTCCCGAAAGACAGGATGGACAGAGGGGTGCTGGAGTAAGCACACTCAGGAGGCCAGGCACGGGGCTGAGTGCTTTGTTCACATAAATGCATTTCGCCTTCGTGGCAACACTGAAGCAGACATGATTATTCCTACTTTGTTTAAGAACACTGAAGCCCAGAGAGGTGACGCGATTTGCCCAAGGTCACACAGAGTGAGCAAGCAGTGAAGTTCGGGTTCGACCGAAGGCTACCAGCCTCCAAGCCAGTACTCGTCCCACTTCACTCCCGGCCGCATCCCCCCAACTCTCCACTTCCCCACCCCTTCCTACCTCCCTTTCACTCCCGAGGCCGCCCCGCCCCACCTCTCCCCTCCCTCCCTCCCGGTGGTGGCGGCAGCAGCGGCGGAGCCACGTGGTGGGGCCGGGAAGCCGCGGCCGCGGAGCGCCCGGGCGGCTGCCCCAGCTGGGCAGTGCTGCTCTGCGCCGCGCTGCGCTCGGTGCCTGGGCTCACTGCTCCGCGCTCCCCGCCAGCCGCCCCGGGGCAGGAGGCGCGCCGGGCTGCCAGCCGGTCAGACAAAGAAGGCGCGGCTCGGCAGAGCCAGCGCGCTGGTGGAAGGACCATGGACTCAGAGCGCAGGCGGCCCGCCTCAGCCCTGAGGACCCCGCGCTCCCGGGCCCGGCCCTAGGCGCCCGGCCCCGCCGCCGGGGGCGCCCAGAGGGAAGAACGCGGAGCCCGCGCGGTGCGGAGGACGAGCTAGAGGGGCGCCGCGGCGGACGGCCTGCGCGGCCCCTGGAGCCATGGGCAAGTGCAGCGGGCGCTGCACACTAGTCGCCTTCTGCTGCCTGCAGCTGGTGAGCGCCGCGCTCCCGGGCGGCTGGAGCAGGGTGGGGCGCGGTGGGGCGGGGTCCCAGGGCGTGCGGGTTGGGTGCTGTGTCCCTGTGTGTCTCTGGTGAGAGTGGCGAGAGTGGCGGGGTGGGGTGGTGGGGTCTGGAGTCAAGGGATGGACGGGCGGAGCCTGCTCCTGCTGGCCGTGCAGTCTCTTTGTGTGCGCTTCTCGCCCGGTGCTCCCCAGTCCTGGAGTGCGCCCTGTGCGCGAGTCCCCCGCCCGCCTCGCGCCTGGGGCTCCACGCGTCCAGCCCCGCACTGTACCAGGGGCCTCTCGTTGGGACTGTGGGCTGTGGGACTGTGGCTGGTTGGGGCGGGGTGTGTGCCCGGGGCTGGTTTATGGAGCCGTTGAGGTCCCTGCCGTTTGTTTTCCTCTGGATCACTCGTTTGCACGGGTCTCCCTTCCTCGGGGTTTCTGCCTCTTGGTCTCCGCCCCTGTGAGTGTTTCTCACAAAAGTCTCTGCCCCTGCGTGTGTCTCTCTCCGGGTTTCTCTTTGGTATGTCTCTAGATCTCTGACCATTTCTGGTCCATGTTCATCAGTGTGTGTTGGGATTTTGTTGGGATACTCGACTCCAAGAACCGTTCACTCCTTTGTGCTGTTTCTGCCTCCCTTCGCCCTCCTGATTGGGCAGGCCTGGGAATGGAAAGCCACCTCCCTGGAAAGGGTCACAAGGAGCTGCCCGGTACTGAGCCAGTCTGACAAACCCCGGTGCTGAACTACCCTCCCTGCTCTGGTTGTGGCCGCTGTGGCCGTGGGTGTTCCAGCAGTCATCGGTTCCCCCAGAGCATCCCGGGTGAGGACAAGCAGAGCAGCTCCTCTGCCTGGGCTGGCGCTGACGGAGGTGGGGGATACTGGGGTGGTCTGGGGAGGACGGGAGCATCTGAGGACACTATGCCTAACCCCAGCCTAGGGAACTCAGGCTCTTGTCTCAGGGAAGCCAGGGGAGTGAATTCAGAAGCTGAAGGGGACCAACTGCCCTTCAACTCAGTCTGGCAAGTGGATTTGGGAAGGTGGTTAAGGAGAGGCCAGGGTCACCTGCCTTCCCTACAGCTGCAGCTCAACGACAAGAGGTTTTTTGAAGCTGTGCTGCTCCTCTAGGTAGAGATGCATGGGGGACCTCCTTGGGCAAAACTCTCGAGTCTGAGTGTGAGTCGTGCCTGCCTCCGAGATCTGAGTCTCCACTTTTCCCTGCGCCGTTGCCCCTCCCCCACCACAGGTGCAGACAGTAATACCGAGTGAAGCTTTGAGCCTGGATGTGCAGACCTCCCCATTCATCTTGCCTCTCACCTCCTGGGGACACCAGCCCCAAACTCAAACTCGCCATCCGCAGACCTGCCCTCTTGGGCAGCAGTAGGAACAGCCCAGCCTAGGTGATTGTAGCCCTGTTCCCAGCTGTGGGGCGCAGGCAAGTGACTCCCCCTCTCTGGGCTGCCTTGGGCCGCCTCCCCATCAATTGCTCATCCTTGAGGGTTACAGAGGAGATTAATTAAGATCATGTAGAATGGAAACTCCAGAAGGGTAGAAATGATCTGTTTTGTTCCCTGCTAAATCCCTAGCAGCTGGAACAGTGCCTGGCACTCCATTAATATTTGTAAAATAAATGAATGAATCAGTTATTTTGGCAACTCCTGGCTCACAGTAGAAACACCCTTCTTTATGTACTTTGAGGAACATAAAATGCCAAGAAGTGCTGAAACAGAGGATCCTTTTTTTCTGTGTTCATTTTTAAGTTTTCAACTAGGACTTTTTTTTATTAGAAAAGTAATATACGCATGTTGTGAAAGTGAATAAATCGATAAATAATCAAACAGAGCAGAAGATAAAGGTAAATTTCCCTCTATACCCAGTTCTATGCCCCAAAGGTAAGCACTCTTTTTTTTTTTTTTTTTTTTTTTATTTAAAGAGAGGGAGGGAAACATCAGTGTGTGGTTGCCTCTCACACACCCCCTACTGGGGACCTGGCCTGCAACCCAGGCATGTGCCCCGACCAGGAATCGAACCAGCCACCCTTTGGTTCGAAGGCCGGTGCTCAATCCACTGAGCCACACCAACCAGGGCCCAAAGGTAAGCACTCTTAACAGCTTGTCCCGTGCTCATTCTGTTCCTGATAATAACAAGAGTTAGCTTTAGGGAGCACTTCCTAGGTGCTGGGCACCCTTGTAAGCACTTTTCCGTGTAAATCCTCACAGTGACCCTATAAAGTAACTTGCCCAAAGTTCTACAGTTAGGAGCCAGGCTTTGCAGCCAGGCAGCTGACCAGCATCTTCTGTTACCTTCTTAATTATAAAATAAGTAGCTCTGGCCCTGATTAAGTCGGGGGTCCCATGGGACGTGCTTGCTACTCTCTGTAGAGAGATGAAGGTGGCAGGTGCTTCATCTCTCATAGTTTCACCAGCTAAGTAAAATGCACCCTTCCATATTGAGGGTTCGCCAGCACAAGGGGTTCTGGAGTCAGACGTGACTCTGAATCTCCTACGTCTTGGCTGGTGGCTTTGGGCAGCTTGCAAGCGTTACATGAGATACCTTGGGGAGGGGCTTGGCAGAAGGACTTGAAAATTGGCCTCTTGGCTCTGTTGCTCTGTGTGGGCTGATTGCAGAGTGGGTCCCTTCAGTGGTCAGCCCCAGGAGCCTCTGCTACCTGGCAGCTTCCGTAATGTGCTCCTGGATGCTGGAATTCACCAGCCTGACATCATCCCAGGGAGAAAGGAGCCTATTTTGTCATCCAGTGGAAAGGGACTGAGAAGGAAGAGGCTGTTGGTTTCTTGGCTGACAACTTTATAAAAGGAACTGTGTCATTTTCCTTTTTCAAATGGGGTTTGATCATTACAATAAAACCAGCCAGTTCTAAACATTCTTCTGCCATTGGGGTAGACTTGTACTGGGGGAGGGAGTAGGGTGTGAGGGCGTACTGGAGAGTAGGAGAAGCAGGTGGGGACTGTCCCACTCAAGTGAACTAGAATCAGGACAAGGCTCCGGAATCTGACAAGTCCTGACTGTCACTTTCTACCTGTGTGATCCTGGGCAAGTTGCTTAGCCTCACTGAGCCACAGTTTTGTCATCTGTTAAAGAGAGATAATGTTCCCAATTCTTAGGTTTGTGACGATTAAATGCTTCTCATGAATTAACAGTGTGCCAGGCACGGAATGGGATGCAGTGAACAGTAGCATCTTAATTGTGTTATACCATGGAATGCTTTCCTGGAGTTGCAGCCCCAACACCCAGGGGCCCCTTCCACTCTTCCTTCCTGGTGCACAGCAAGCACTGGGCCCTGAGCTGAGAGAGGCAGGAGGCCTGGGGTTCAAGCTTGGTTCTGCCACTGACATCCTGTGAACTTGGGCAATTCTTTTCCCCACTGCAAGCCTCGGTTTTTCCACTTGTAAAATGGGATGAACCATTAGTCTGTGTCACCAGGGTCCTGCCAGCTTGGCCCACCTGGGACTCTGGGATGAGATCTGGGCTGGCCTGGAGGTTCCATTCTGTAGACTGTCTTGGGTCCCTCGCTTTCCTGGCTTCTACTTGATGTATCATCTTGACATTATTAATGCTGTTCACGTGCTAATTTTTATGTTTCCCTTTGCCTTCTCCTGTCCAGACCCTGCCCTTCTTTCCCAGTCCACCTCCTTCCTGAAACTTCCCAGGCCGCTCTATTCTTCCCGTAAGAGGATGCACCGGGGAGATTTACCCAAGGGAGCCATCATCAATTTCTTCATCATTGCCATTATTACTCCTATTTCTGGAGTCCTGTGCTAAGCACTTTATATGCATTACCTCATTTAACCAAATGAGCTTACATATATAAAGTGCTTGGCAGAGCGCCTGGGATATGTTCAACACTCACTCAGTGTCAGCTGCTTTACTGTTTTTATCCTTCTTATTGTTACTCCACACAACGGGAGAGATGTTGTTCTCCCCTTTTTCAGAGGATGAAATCGAGGCTCAGAGGGGCGGTGAGCTTTGCCCAGGACCCCTAAGCTAGTCGGTGACAGACCCAGGAGGCGGGCACCCTTCTGTCTGAACGGAGCCGTCCTCTCCGCCCCGTGCTGCTCTGCGGCTGTCGTTGAAGCAGTGCGTGACCCCAGACAAGTCTGTTTGTTGCTTCAAGCCTCAGTTTCCTCATCTGAAAATGGAAATGATAAAATTTCAATAGGATCATGCCCATGCCTGGCACCGGGAGCCAGTGAGTGCTCAGTAATACATCACTGCCATGGTTGTTCTTGTCCCGGCTCTCTGTGACCTTGGACATGTGCATTCACTCCTCCGGATCCTGGTGTCTTCCTCTGTCAACAAGAGTCATCCCTACCTCTCAGCTGTAGAAAGGGCTTAGCCAGGTGCCATATACATAGTAAGTATTCAGAAAAACGTCAGTTTTCATTCTCTTCCCTTCTGGAATGCTCTTTGCTTTCTGGAAGGTGGTAGGTGAGGGGGAAAATATGTAGCTTCCTGCTGAGCTGCGAGTAATGGTGTGAAACGTGGTCAACCTGATTGATGTCGTTATTAGCCACAGTGATGGCGAAGACCGGAGGGAGACAGCTCCTCTAGGGGCCCGCGCTCCAAAGCAGCTGCGCCTGCAAGCTCCTGGCTTTCTGGGGAGCGGCTGGCTCTGCTGTGGGTGCTCCAGGCTTCAGAGTCAGGAGCATGAAATTGTCCAGGCCACTGACCCCTTTAGACAGGTGGGGGCTGGGGTGGTCAACTCCCTTTTGCAGATGAACGGACTGAGGCCAAACAGCTCTCAAGACCCTTGGGATGTGGGCAGAGCAGGGAGGAATGGAGAAGCGGGCCTCCAGGGGACGGGGCAATGGCCCTGGTTCTCCTTTGCGGGGGGTGGGTGGGTGATTTTGAGATAAGCTCCCCATAAATGGCAGCTGCTGTAAAAATTGGCACAGGGGTTAGGAGCAATACCTCTCGAGTCGGGCTGCCATTACTGCCTTGCTTTGTGACTTCCAGAAAGTCCCTTACCCTCTCTGAGCCTCTGCCTCTCTCCTATAAAGTAGTCAGAACAGCAGCCCTACCCCATGGCAGTTTGGAGGGTTCCATGGGACAGTGCCCGAAGAGCACAGTGCCTGGCCGAGGGGATATACTGCTGGTGGCTAGCTCTTATTTGCCTTGAGGTTTGGACAAGTCACTTCTGTCCCCGTCTCTGTGTGGTTTAGGGATTTAGTGATCAGTCATGCCCGTAAGCTCTTCAAGTGTTAATTTCTTTTTTAAAAAATATGTTATTTATTTATTTTTAGAGAGAGAGGAAGGGAGGGAGAAAGAGAGGGAGAGAAACACTAATCAGTTGCCTCCTGCACACCCCCAACCAGGGACCAGGCCTGCAACCCAGGCATGTGTGTGCCCTGACTGGGAATCGAACCAGTGATCTTTCAGTTTGCCAGATGACGCCCAACCCCCTGAGCCACAACAGTCAGGGCAAGTCTTAGTTTCTTTATATGGAAAATGTATGATTCAGTGGGAAATAACAATAACAAAAACAATAGTAACAATAAACAACTTTTTTTGTTTGGTGTCTGCTATGAGCCAGGCACTGTGCTAAGCACTTTGCATACCTGTCCCTTGTTACTGTCCGGCTTCTTCCTGGCCACATATATAGTAAGGACAGAACGAGGATTCAGACCCAGACCTAGGACTCCTAGCTTCAACCTTGCATGGCCCATTGCTCCCCCGCTGTAAGGCTGTGGGGATGCTGGATGTGGAAGCCAGTGGAGAAATCTAAATCCTTCCTCAGCCACTAGGGGTTGTTACTAGATGCCAGGTATTCTGAGTTGCTTGTTCCAATGCTCCACCAACCCCCACACCATACCCATTTCTACTCATCCTAAGGCCTGTGTTGGGTTTAAAGAAACTGTGATGCAGGTTGAGAAAAAGTTACCCAGGGCCCTGGCTGGTGTGACTCAGTGGATTGAGCGCCAGCCTATGGACCATAGGGTCACTGGTTTGACTCCCGGTCTAGGACACGTGCCTGGGTTGCAGGCCAGGTCCCCAGTAGGGGTGTGGGAGAAGCAACCACACATTGATGCTTCTCTCCCTCTCTTTCTCCCTCCATTCCCCTCTGTCTAAATAAATAAAATATTTAAAAAAAAAAAAAAAAAAGAAAGAAAGAAAGAGAAAAAGCTACCCAGGGAAGAAATTAATCTGTATTGAAGACTTACTAGCCTTCATGGGTATGGTTTTTATACCCATTCACAGATGGGCATACTGAGGCTCAGAAGAATGAAGTAACTTGTTACCAAGGAAACAAGATACAGTCTAGGCCTCAGATGAGTGACCAAGGGGTAAGGATTTGAGCAGTTGTACAATCTGAACCAAGCCGTAATTGTTGAAGTCTCTTCTTTCCTCTAGTTTTGGGGAGGGGAGAGTGCTGGCAGAGCAGGCTGAGACCAGAGATATGTGTTGTTTTTTCAAAGCTGGTTCCAGGCCACGGGGAATGGAGCTGCCTTTTGTCCTGGGAATCCCAGTCCCACTGCCGTTGGCCTCCCTCCTTGATCTGGAAAGGCAGAGGGACAGTGATTCGGAGACTGAGGGAGAGTCTCAGGCAGCAAGCGAGTCTCCCTGAGATGCATGCTTCTGCCAGCAAACACCGAGATTTCAGAAGGTCTGCTCTGTAGTTGCAGGTTTTAATGGGCTGCCATGGCCTCCTGACCCCTATCTCTCAAAGCAGCTGGCGAATCCTGGGGCAGGGAGGTTGACCAGGAAGAACTTGGGCTTTGGCATCAGACTTGGGTTTGAGTTCCATCTCTGCCTCTTTATAGCCGGGTGACCTTAGGCAAGACACTTAACCTTTCTGAGCTTCCACCTGCATTTCTCTAAATCAGGATAATACTCATCTGCCTCAAAGAGTTGTAGGAGGCTCCTTTGAGGTAAGATATGCTGAGTATGCCCTGGCCAATACAAGTTGCGGGTTCTATCCCTGATCAGGTTACGTATAAGAATCAACTAATGAATGCCTAAATAAGTGGAACAACAAATCGATATTTCTCTCTCTTCAAAAAAAAAAAAATATATATATATATATGCTGAGTAGGAGCTCATAAAAGGTTTATACTCTTGAATGTCCCGGAAATGAAAAAGCAGGTTCTATGAATCTGAATACTGTGGGGGTAGGAAATGGGACATGGTGGCCTTGTGGCCTTGGCCTTGACTGCCCCTTGGTTTTCTCTTCCATAGCATGGGGACTGTAGTGAGAGCAACCTGAGACAGTGCGGGGAGGGCCCAGGCACAGAGCCCGGCGCTCACTCAGAGGGAATCGGAGAGAAAGGTTTGACCCCTGTGCTCTCTGTAAAGGGAGAAGGTTGGCCTCCAGCTCTGAGTCATCGGTGAATTCTGGCCTTCCTTGTGGAGATCAGAGCTGCTGCCACACTGGCCCACCCTGCTGCGGGCAGCAGCGACTGGTACCAGGCTTTGGGGAGAGGAGGAGAATCTGCCTTGGTTGGCCTGCTCCAGGCTTTGCATCTGGGTGTCAGGTTGTCAGAGACTCAGGAGACATCTGTCCTCTTTCTGTTTGAATGAGTGTTCACACCGTCCCCACCCCAAATGCCCACATGGTATGTGTGGTAGTAAAATGAAGTCTCAGGCCACAGAGGTTCAGAACAGGAGGTTCTGACCTATCACTACCCGCTGGTCACCACAGGTGAGCTTCCCGAGCTCCAGAAAAGCTACATGCTTTTGGGTCAGAGAGTAAGAATTGCCACCAGCTATCCCCACCAGGCGTTGCATTCAGCAGATATTGGTGAAGAACCCACAGAGTCCTGGGCACAATCCTCAGTGCTGATTCACCTTAGGGCGCGGGATAGGCTGCAAGCCAAAAATCCCGTGGTTCTCGTACCCACTTGCTGTGCAACTTTGAGCTGGCTCTGCCTCTCTGAGCCTCATTTTCTCCAGTCTGTGACACCGGGGGGTGGAGGAGAGCGTGTCACAGCGGTTTTCACACCGTCTGCAGAGGCTCTGCAGTAGAGGACTGATGACCAGGTGGCGCATCCCCTGTCCCCGGCAGTGGTGAATGAAGAACTTGTATGTGGGTTGGATGACCACTCGGGCACGTAGTGGACCTCATGGATCCCTTGGAGCCCCCAGATGTGATTCCGAGTCCTGAGAGGACAGTGACAATAGTGTAAAGTGGTATTTAGTATGAATAATTAAAATTGTGAGCATTTTTGTGCTGTAACCATGTGCCTTTGCCTTAAGCATGCTCCTACCCTCACCTCCATCCCCAAATCACAAAACCCAGCACGGGAAGTGGGGGAAATGGGAATCTACAGGCACTTTTCCCAATGACTGCTCTGGCTGCCCTTTGACCTAGAAGGGAAGGCAGCCCTGGGGTTTTCAGGATAGGGATAGTTCCAAGGCCCTTTTTTTTTGGGGGGGGGGGTGTAAATTCTGCAGCCCCAGCCTGAACCAGAGATGTGGGTTTTCAATTACACAATTAAATGCACAATTAGACATAATTACCAGTGCTCAGAGCCCGAGACTGCTCATAATAGGCGTGTAATCTACTGCAGCCTCTGTTTATACTACTCAGTGCGCTCCCTAATGATGCCAGGATGCCTTCACACTGCACTGTTGCCATGGAGATGAGCCCGCCACCACCATGCCGGGCTGACAAATGGTGTTCCGGTCCGGGTCTCTGGGTTCTTTCTGAGGCCTCTGCAGCCAGCCAGGTGGGCCAGGAAGGTGGGTCAGTCCTCCCTTCCTTCTGGCACACCCCATTGGTTTGAGGCAGCCTCGGAGCCACCGGGGAGGACAGGAGAGGGCAGTATCAGCCTCCCCCCACCTCCTGGAGTCCTTAAGCCTTGAGTAGGATGGCCCAGGTGCTGTGAAAGGTCTTGTGGTCATCAGGCCAGCTGAGGTCCGGACAGGGGCTGTGCATACAGCTGGTTGCCACGTAGGCCTGGGTCTGCCGTGAACTGGCTCTGGGACCTTGGACGAGTCCTCATACCTCTTTGGGGCTCTGTTTCCCCATATGTGAAATGAGCTGCAGGGTCTCTGCACGTGGTGCCGCCTACTAGAGGAGATCCATCGAGCACTTGTAGTGCACCGCCTGCTGCTGTAACGGCCTCACCTGTAGTGGCTCGCCCACCCTCACCACGCCCTTCTTTCGTAGAGGCAGAGCCCGATGCTGCCGGCAGTCTGACTCGAGGCCGCCACTCGTACCACCTAACATAAGGCCTCACACATGTCATCTCATATCCACCTCGCAGCCGCCACAGAGGTGGACCGTTGTGATGCCCATTTCCTAGGTGAAGACTCTGAGGCTCAGAGAACTGAAGTCATTTGCTGAAAGTCACACAGCAGTGAGGTGGCAGAACAGGTTCTGCTTAATGCCAAAGCCAAGATTCCTAACTTTGACTTCTTAGTGGAAGTCAGGAAGGGGTAAACAGATTTCCTTCCATAAGCACATACTAAGGATAACCATTATCCCACCTGGCCTGACCACAGCTGCTGAGGAAGCAGAGAATCCTGAGGTCCCTCAGACTCAGCACTTTGCTTTGACCTTGAAAAAATTTTGGCCTCATTCTAACTGCCCTGGGTGAACCTTCATAACATGTAGTCTGTCGTTCCCATTTAACAGATGAAGCAACTGAGGCTCAAGAAGCTCAAGTGCGTCACCCAGGGCCTCACAGCTGGCGAGTGGCTGAGCAGGCATCCTCACCCAGAGCCCCTGCTCTGTCCTCCAGCGTGGAGATGTGGGTGTGCCCCTGCCACTCCCCTGGAGCCCCCAGCTGCTTGGCCAGTTCTTAGAGAATTGAGGCATCTGGATGAAAGGGCGATCAGAGGGTAAGGTGGACAGTGCCCACCTGGCCCCGCTCAGGGTTCTGTCTAGCTGGATGATCCCCCGATGACACCCTAACGTCTTCGTTTTCTGAGAGCAGCTGTCAGGCACTGCTATTGCCCCTGCTCTGTGCAGCCGGGAAAACTAGGAAATGCCCAAGGCCACAGTGCAAGTCAGTGGCAGAGTTGGGACTTGGACCCAGAGCCAATTTAGGGCACTTGTTAGCTTCGTTTTACACCCCACCCGTCCTTTGGAGAGGGGTTTGAGGCCTCTGGTGTGCATGTTTGTGTTTCTGTGCATGTATTCAAAACTGCACACAGCTCCGTGCCTAAGCGTTTGTGGGGCACACACCAGCACGTTGAGATTTGTGGATCAATAAACATCCCTTCCCACTTCCTCCCTCTTCATTTATTCATGAACTCTGAACTCCTTGGCTCCAGAGAAACTGCCTGGAAGAAAGCAATTAGAGCATAATTAGAATCACTTCTATTATCAACTCTCAGCAGGAGGGGAAGGGGGGCTGCTAGAGCATGGGGGTGGCCCCCTAGAGTTCCCTCCAGCCCCAACTCCGGCAGCTGCCCATTTAGCTTCTGCTCACCCCCTGGCACTCAGCCTCCCTAAAGTCCTGGGCACCAGTCCACCTTCAGCAGGAAATGAGGATCTCATCCCCAGAGGTATCCAAGCGCTTGATAAGGCTAGGGAGGAGGGCTTTCTGCTCTCATACTACATTAGAGTAGATGATTTCTAAGTCCCTTCCATGCTGAGCTTGGATGCTCCCGGCCAGGGCCTGGGCTGGGCACTGCAGGAAAACTAAGAAGCTCATGGCTCCTGCTTTCTTGAAAACATCCCTGTGTGGGATTGCCGTGAGTGACGACTGCAATGACAATAGGAAATGTAAATTACCAGGAGGAAGCGATTTACCAGACAGGACTCCATTCATGGCCAGGTGATTAGTGTAATAGTAACAGTACCAGCAGTCCGTGTTTATGGGGTGTTTCTGGCCCCATAACTACTGCTCTTTCCCAGCACATGTCCCACCAGCAGAGAGGTCACCCAGGAGCCCTGTCGGTCCCTTCTCCCTGAGAAAGAGGAAGACAAAAGGCGCAGGGAGGTGTCAGGCACTGTGTTTCTCACTTCAGATGAATTTCCCAGATCGGGCAAGACCCCGGGGTGGTAGGTACTAGTGTTTCCCCGGTGTACGTACGGGTGAGGAATTGGCTCAGGGAGTGGCAGAGCCTGCCCGAGGTTGCGCAGTGTTGGTACGGGACACACACCCAGGCCTCTTGGACTCGAGAAGCCTCATGCTTTGTGCTCCTCCGGGTTGGAGAGGGCACTTTGTTCTCTTTTGAGCTTCCATTTGGGCCTGAGTGGGTCTGCACTTCCTTGTTGGGCTGTTGAAGGTGCCCCGTGCGTCCGTCTCCTGGTGGCAGGTAACACATTGAATCCTCTTGTTCCTCTTTTTCTCACTGTGTCAGCTGAAGAGAGTGGGGGAGGCCCGCCACTGATCTGGGTCACTGCCCCCAGACTGGTGTCAGTGCCCCCAGAACCAGCCTGGCAAAGGAAAGGGAAGGCCTGGCAGCTGAGGGTCTCGGGCCCCTTGAGGGAAGGTCACCATGGATACAGGAGCCCCTGCTATAACCAAGGAGATAGCCCCCAGCCCTTAGGCTGTGAGAAGGAAGGTGTGGCTTCATGATGGGAAACTGCCCACCCCGCCCCCAGGCCCAATGGACAGAGCAGGGGGTGAAAGGCAAACGCAGTCAGAGGGGACTGTGGGGCCAGTGGGGCTCCCTCCTGGGAGTGGGAATGGGTACCCAGGAACAACCAGGCTTCCTTCTTCCCTTACCCTGCCCCACCTGAGGGGACGTTGCCATGATAACCAGTTCCCCTTCACTGACCCTCTGTAAGGAGCTGTCCCCTTTCTCCCAGTGACAGGTGGTTACCCTGGCAACAGGCCCTGTGCCCAGCAGGGGTCTCTGACTTCCCAGTGGCCCCTTCCCTCACTGCCGCAGGCAAGAGCTCTGTCCAGTTGGAGGGAAAGTCCAAGCGGGGCCAACTTTCAGCTGTGGGCCTTTACCAGCCCCTCCAGGACGGCTCAGTGATCTCGATTTGGTGCTGGCCTAACCCCCGCCCGGTTAATAGCCTGTCTGTGGCTCCTCCTTGCCTTCAGGGGGAGGTCTAACTAGGGGTGGGGTCTCCCACTTGAGCGGGCACCAGAATCAGCCAGAGGGCTTATTAAAACACATTTTGGGGCCTTGCTCCCCATTTCTGATTTAGTCGGTCCGAGATGGGGCCTGAGGATTTGCTTTTCTAACAAGTTCCAAGGGGCTACTGATGCTCTGGTCTGGGGACCACACATTGAGAATTAGTGGTTTAACCAGCGGGGCTCCGGGCTGCCCAGCTGGCCCACCAGCCCTTAAGCTAACCACCTCCAGTCGCTGAGCTACAGCCACCAGCTGCGCCTCACACCTCAGTGCCTTTGCATCTGCCGTTCTGGCCTCCGGAAGTCCTTCCCCCTCTGCATCTCTTTAAGACCGGCTGACCAATTATTTCCTCTCTGGAGCTTCTCTGTGTTCTGCAGCCCTACCACACCTTGACGTCTCCCTGCGGGCTCTGGCTACACCCTGCCCCCACCGCCTCCGTGACGGCAGGCACCACACGCTTGGAGTTCACTCCTGTTCCCACATGGACTCTCTCTCCCTTGACTGAGTTCTCTGAGGCCTGGAAATGTGTCCAAGCCACCTGGACCTCAGGGCCTGGCCCTCAGTGAATGTGTGGGGCTTGAACGAACCCCAGGAGCTGACGGAAAACCCAGGTGAAGGGTCACAAAGCTTCGTTTACCGAGCTGGTCAGGCATTCGTTGTTGCTTACTCTGGGCCAGGCATTGTGCTAGGTGCTGGGCATGCAGTGGTGTGGGGGGCACGGGTCCTGCCCCTGTGCGCTCAGGTGCTATTGGCGATCTAGTTGCCACGTGGCCAGGGTTGCATGGAGAAGAGGTGGTGCAGGATCTCGGTGTTACAGACAGGGCTTCCCAGAGACGGTGGTCAGTGCGAAGCAGCGCGGTCTGCAAGCAGAGCACGGACGGACCTGTGCGCAGACCTTGCTGCACTGGCTCCTCACCGCAGCCCTGCCAGGCAGAACTGTCATCCCTGTTTTACAGATGAGCCGATGGGACCCGAGAGGGGAATTCACTGGGCCACGTGGCAGAGCTGTGGTTTGCCGGATTCCAATGCTGAATCCCAAGCTTGCTCTGTGCCCCTGTGCGGCCCGCAGTGCCCAGGCACCTCGGTGGCCTGAGACGCTGGTTTGGGAACCTGTCTTCAATGAGGATTTACCAGTTTACTCATGACAGATCCCAGAGTCCCCTGTCCAGTCAGCCCCACGCCCGCTTTCGGGACCTGCCAGGGCTCCTCCAGAAGACAGCCTGGGTGGCTGGTGTGTGCACCCCCAGGCCCAGGGACAAGAAGTGGCTGTGGGGGAGAGGGGCAGGTGTGGGTGTTGGCCACGCGTGTGTCCAGACCTGTGTGTGAGGCCCCCGCCCAGAAGGAAGCCGGAAGCGGCAATGCTGGCCGGAGCTGGAAGAGGCTACACTGTCTTCTAGCCCAGAACTCGAAGGAGTCAGAGAGATTTAAATTCACAGCCAGGCCTTCCACACCACTACATCTGGGGAGAAGATAGAACGTATTTTATTTTATTTAAGAGTTTGGTAGCTTAGTTTATAACTTAAATATTTAGACACGCTTGTTTTGGCCCTGAAGACCCCCTGTGGTAGAGGGAAGGGTCTGGCTGGGGTGTGGGTGCAAGCAGAGGCTTCCAGGTGCCTGAGCAGCCTCTGGTGGTGCTGGCAGCCCCAGCCTGTCACCGCTTGTCTGCTGTCAGCGGCCCCATGTGCCATCTGAATAGGCTGCTGTCCCCAAGCTGCCACAAGCTGTCATCCCCAAGATAGGCCACCAGGGATGCAGGGAGACCCCACTAAAGTGAGAGTCTGTCTGGGGCCCATCCTGGCCATCACACTGTGGTCGTCAGCTGTGACAGGCTGGGCTGGTTGCCCCCACCCTGGGCCTGATGGAACAGGATTGGAGTGGGAGGGAGGGGGTCGAGGTTTATCAAGGCCTGCCCCAGGTGACGATGAGACCCTGTTTCTGCTGCTCCTTAGGAGTGCGAGCTCAGTCAAGTTGCTCAGCCTCTCTGAGCCGAGATTTTTTCCTCTGTAAAGGGCCTCGTAGGGCTGCTGAGCAAACTCAATGAGAGAGCCCATTAAAAGCACTCTGCGTAGCTCCTGGCCCCTAGCCAATGCTTAGGATGGGGTAGCTGCTGTAATTATGGCTAACAGGAGCCACGAGCCGACCCTTGGAAGGTGGTGTGTGTAGAAGGCACACAGTCAGGACTGTTTGCCAAGTGGGAAGCTCCTAGGCAGAGGATTCTGGACTTCGGAAGCCAGGAGGGTCCCCAGAGAACAGCCCTCCAACCCTTTGTTTGAACAGACAGGTCCACAGAGGCCCAGGGAGGCCGTGGGGCTTGTTGGGTCCAACCCCTATGCCCAGCATCAGGGCCCTTTGTGGACTGTTCTAGGAAGTAGACTGAAGCCATTTCTGGAAAGGATGGCAGTTGGGTGTGTGATTTCAGACAAAAATACCCTGAGCAAAAATAAACACCCCCAGGTGGGTGGGAGCGGTCCACTCCTCTGCTCCGTTCTGGGCAGCCATAGGCAGGTTTGCAGCTAGAGCCCTCCCCCACGGTCTCGAGGTTTCCAGGCAGATGGTGAGGGGGCAGTGGCAAAGGGACCCATCAATCCAGGGAGTGCCACTAACGTCCTCATGCCACATGCATTCCCAGGAGATGGGGCTTGCACCCCACTCTGACACCTGGTAACCTCAAGAAAAGGAGTCACTCTCCCCCTCTGAAAAATGGGGACACTGCTCCCCCAGCAGGGTGATAAGTCCATTCCTTGTGGACTCTGGGGCCAGAAGACGGGGTTCAAACCCTTAGCAGCCATGTGACCTTGGGCAGTGCTCTTCCGTAGGCTCCGGTTTCCCAGGCGGGAAGCCAGGGTGACCTCAGCCTCTACCTGGCATGTTTTCTGTGAGGATTAAATGAATCAAAGCCTGCGAAGCAGTCAAGAGCTACTCGGCATGTAATGTGTTAGCTATTACCCCTGGTAATAAAAGAAAAGGCCACCTGTAAAGTGCCATGCTCAGCACATGTACATAGTAGGCACTTATGAACGGTTTCTTCCTTTCCCTTCCTCTTGTGAACCCCAGGCCTGGAGATCAGGCAGGGACCCTGTTCTCAGGAGGGGCCCTCCCTCCACCCTTGCTTCCACTGCACACCTCTTCCTCCAGCAGGCTCTGTCTGGCCCAGGGCCAGGAAACGATTGCAGGAGTCAGCTCCGCTCCCTCCCCTCAGCTCCTCTGCCCTCCCGGTAATCTCCAGCCAGCCTGGGGCCAGAGGCAAGGGGAGGTGAGGCTGCAGTATCTGGTAAGAGCCTGGGCTCTGGGGTCGTACCCACCTGGGTTTGCCACCGCTCTGCCCCCTCTCCAGCTCTGAGATCTTAGGCTGCGCTCCTCTCTCTAGAACTGGGGCAGCGACCCCTCCCTCACTTGTGGTTGAGGACTAAATGAGATGACGCACACGCAGCGCTTGGCACAGAGCCCGAAACAGTAAGTGCGCACAAAATATTAGCCATCGTTATTAATACCAGCAGTAAAGTTCAGAGGCAGGCATTTCGAAGGGAAATACTTCAGTCCAGTCCCTAGGGGGGTACCCTCTCAGGGGCCAGGGCCGGACCCCGAGTAGGACCTCTCCTTCACCCCTTCTTACTGCCCTGGCTCTCCCTGGCCCCAGTGAGCCCTTCCCTGGTCCTCCTTTGGGCTGGACCAGAACAGAGCTGCCTTATGCCCCCGAACTGGCAGATGACCAGGAAAGAAAGAGGAAGGCAAGATGCAGGGACGACAGACGTTCCTTCCATTCATTTATTCCTTTGTGCCCCAGGTGAAGAGGAGCAGGAGACCTGCACACGTGAGCAGACCTTTATCACCCTGGAGAGTAAGGGCAATGTCAAGGGACGAGCACCAGGCTGGCAGGCCCCCGCTTTACGTCTCTGAACCTCAGTGTCTTTATCTGTCTAATGGGGCTAATAATCCCACCTTACGGTGGTGGCATAAATCACAAACTGGGCTGCGAGGGCCTGTTTAGATGCTGGTAGCTGTGTGATTCTCCACTGGAAGAAGTGGGGAAGCTGGGATGGGAGCCAAGGCTGGGGCGATAATGGAAGGGGAATCCGGAAGCCCCAGGGGAGGAGCTCCTGATGCCCACCACTGTTGCTAGGCAGACTTCCCCACCTGGCCTTTAGTCAGGGAAGTCAGAAGTGTTTGCTGTTGCCATAGCAAAGGGGCTGGTTTTCAGCAGTATTTCCTTCTTGGGAGCTTCAGTACAGGAGGTGCCACTAAATAAGTCAGGGAATTGGATTTTTTCCTCTCTCTCTATCAGGTCACAGCAAGAGCGGCTCAGCCCAGAGAAGTGGCCTCCCAGCTCATTTCCAAATGTTGACTGGAGGCACTGACCTGACACCTCTGGCTTGATGCTTTATGGAAGGAGGCACCCGGAGGGCCTGGTGCCCCCTCTCCAGCTGTCAGCTGTCTTCCTGCTCAGCCTCCGACCCACCACATTGGCATCTGGCCATGGGACACAAATGTCCTTCCCACCCTTCCCTCTGTGGCCCCTCTCCCTCCCGTTTCCCCTGCCCTAGCCACTAGGATCTTTTCTGGATCCTTCTACTGGCCAAGCTCCCTCCCACCACAGGAACTTGGCACACGCTCTTTCCTCCTCCCAACCTTTTCCCCTGGATAACCCCTCTTCCTTCAGATCGCTTCCTCTAGAACGTCTTCCTTGACCAATTTCATCGCGGCTCCCTTTCTTGGCACCTCTCCTTCCGCGCAGTTAGTACAACAGTATTTTGCTCTGTGTGTGTGTTCGGTTTTCTCTCTCCCACCCCCCGCAGAACGAAAGCCCCGTGAGGACAAGAGCTGTGTCTGGGATTTTTCTCCTCCTCCTCTTTTTTCCCTCTTCCTTCTTCTCCTCCTTCTCCTTATTCTTTTTTAAAAATGACTTTGTTGTTGTTCATCCTTATTCTTTATTGAGGTATGATTTCTATACCATGAAATTGACCATTTAAAAGTATAAAAGTCAGTGGTTTCTAGTATGCTCACAGAATATGTGCAGCCATCACCACTATCTAACTCCAGAACATCTTCATCCTCCAAAAAAAAAGCCTCAAACCCACCCGCAGTCACTGCCCGTTTCCCTCCTGCCAGCCCGTGGCCGCCACGAGTCTGCTTGCCGTGTCCCGGGGTCGGACACCGTGTGGAGGCGCAAGCTCGCAACGTGTGGTCCTCGCTGACCGACTTCTTTCACGTAGCGTGGTGTTTTTGAGATTCGCTCGTGTTGCAGCGTGTGGCAGTACTTCGTTCCTTTTTACGGTTCACAGCCTGTGTGTGGACAGGCCACAGTTTGTCCATTAGCCTGTCGTTTCCACCTTTTGGCCGCTGCAGATAATGCCACTGCCAACACCCCTGGAGCAGTTCTGTGTGAACCGCTTTCCGTTCTCAGGCATCTGCTGGAAATGAAACTGCTGGGCCCTGTGGTCACTGAGGTTAGTTTGTCAAGGAACCAGCCTATGTTCCGCAGCGGCTGCACCCTTTCATGTTCCCGCCAGCAATGCATGAGGATTGCGCTTTCTGTACTTTCTCTCCCAAATTTGTCGTTATCTGCCTGTTTTCTTTCAGCTGTCCTCCTTGGTGTAAAATAGTATCTGTGGTTTTGATTTTCATTTCCCTGTTGACTAATGATGTTGAGTACTTCTTCATGAGCGTATTGGCCATTTGTGTATCTTCTTTGGAGACGTTTCTATTAGAATCTTTTGCCCATTTTTTAATTGGGTTGTTCATTATTTTAACGTTGAGGAGTAAGAGTTCGTATATATTCTGGATTCTAGACCCTTATCACATCTATGACTTGCAAATATTTTCTCCTGTTCTGTGGGTTGACTTTTCACTGTCTCGGTAGTACCCTTTGATGTTCACATTTTCATTTCGACGATGTCCAATTTATCCAGTTTTTCTTTGGCTGTTCGTGTTTTTGGTATCATATCTAAGACATAACACATTTTGCCGTGTATAATGCGCACCCACGGTTTTTTGGCCCAGACTTTCAAGAAAAAATCTTTCATTTTAATTTTTAAATTCAATCATTTATTTATTTATATTTAGATGCTTATTTTTGTGTGTTATAAAGGAATTCATTTTTGAACATATGGTACAAGAAATTTTATGTAACCATGATAAACCACATGAACAGATACAAGGTACAAGAGATTTTAAAAAGAATTAAAAACATTTATATAGATCTAGAATTAGTACTTCCCATGTGTAATACACATCCTTACTTTCCCCTCAAAAATTTGTGTAAAAAAGTGCACATTATACACGGCAGAACACGGCACACCTCTTGCAGGGCGCCTTGGACTTGCGCCTGTGGGCTCTTCTAAGAGTTTTGCAGTTGTGGCTCTCACAGTGGGTCTGCGGTCCATTTTCAGTTAGCTTTTCTATGTGGTGTGAGGTAGGGGTCCAACCTGATTCTTTGGCATGTGGATCCGCAGATGTCGCAGCACGGTTTGTAGAAAAGACTGCTTTCTGCGCTCAGCCGTCTCGGCGCCCTTGTTGAAAGTCAATGAACTCTAAATATACGGGTTTATTGTTGGACTCTCGATTCTGTTCCATGAATCCGTATACCTAACCTTATATGCCCATACCGTACTCTCGTGATTACTGCAGTGCCATCGTATGTTTGGAAATTAAGAAATATAAGGCCTCCAACTTTGTTCTTTTTCAGGATTATTTTGGCTATTCTGGGTCCCTTGTGTTTCTATACAAATTTTAGGACCAGCTTAACCATTTCTGCAAAAGAAAAAAAATGTAGTTAGAATTTTAACAGAGACTGTATTGAATCTATAAGATCAGTTTGGGAATATTGCCAACTTAACAATATTAAGTGTTCCGATCTATGAACACTGACTGCTTTTCTATTTATTTAATTTCTTTCAACAATATTTATAGTTTTCAGTGTATGAATCTTTCACCTCCTTGGTTAAATTTATCCTAAGCACTTCATTTTTTTTTTTGATGCTATTGTGAAGGGAATTTTCTTAATTCAATTTTAGATTGTTTATGGCTAATATATAGAAATACAACTGATTTTTGAGTGTTGATCTTAGATCTTGCAACATTGCTGATTTAACTTAGTAGCTTTAAGTTTTTTATAGATTCTTTAGGGTTTTCTATGTACAAGATCATGTCATCTGCATGTAGATCTAGTTTTACTTCTTCCTTTCCGATCCAGATACCTTGGATTGATTTCTTTTTCTTGCCTAATTGTCAATACAATTAGTCTTCAATACAATGTTGAATAGAAGTGAGGAGAGCGGACGTTCTTGCCTTGTTCCTGAATTTGGGGGAAACACATTCAGACTTTTCACCATTGAATATGACATTGGCTGTGGGTATTTCATACATGCCCTTCACCAGGTTGAAAAAGTTCCCTTCTGTTCCCATTTTGTTGAGCGATTTTATCATGAAAGGGGCTGGGTCTGTTTGCTTTTGCTCGCCACTGTAGCTCCAGTATCTAGTATGTGGCTACTAATGGCCAGTAGAGCCTGTCTTCTCAAGACCTTTCCCTACAGTGACTCCTGCTGGCCATGTCCTTGACCTTGGGCTTGGATCCTTTCTTTTCACTCCTCTCAGCCTTACTCTGGCCTAGATTAAGTTCTGATATAAACTGAGCAGCTTAGTAGCCATGTGGCCTGTAAGTAGTGGAGACAGGATTCGTACCCAGCCCAATAGCGTCTCAGATGGCAGATCCTGCACCTGCCAGGTTGGGGGAGGAGGATCTGAAGCCACAGGATACAGATGCTGTGCATCTGTGCAGAGCATCGATTCTATCCTGATTTCCAGGGAAATTAACTGAAGAGGAGGCTCTGTTTCAGAGTAGAATGCTGGATGCATATTCGTTTCAGCTAAAACAGACTCGCAGAACAGTCCTCTCTTGCAGCTAGCTGTTGGGGGTGCTCAGGTGGGAAGGAGGTGGGGCCTGAACACTGCTGTGCTGCTATTTGGGCCCAGTTGGAACAGGAAGTGGGAGCCCTGGGGGTCTCCCCTCTGAGGGGAGAGCTTGATGATTTCTTGATCTCAGTTATCCTACTGGATCCACCCTTAACCCAGGAGGCAAGAAGGGCAGGGATTACAATTCTCATTTTACAGGCGAGGAAACGGAGGCCCTAAAAAGCCACGTGATTTGCCTAAGGTCTCGGCAACATAATTCTGAGTCCACAGGCTGTCCCAGACCCACACCAGAGCCCAGTAAGGAAGAGCCACAGGAAGTCAGGAGAGTTCAGTCGGGCAGCACCTGGTCCGGTATCTGCTGGAGTGCCTCCGCTACAGGCCCGGCCGACCGCGGCCAAAGGCCGGCAGGCATGAGGGAGCCCCGGCCAGCTTCCGGGGAGCATTGGGAGGGAGCCCTGAGGCCCAGCAAACTCTGTCCCAATGTGAGAGGTTTCCACGGGTGTTGGGAAGCAGGCAGGCCACCCTGCTTGGGGAGATAGCAAAAGGGCTGCAGGAAGGACCCTGTCTGTGTTGTTTCATGAGCAAGGAAGAAAGGCCTTTAGAAAAAGAAACGCTCCCCAAAGGAGGAAGCCAGGAGTGAGAAAGCTTCAGCGGTGGCTGAGCTAGGTCAGAAGAACACAGGTCTGCAGGAGCACGGAGTGGAGAGTGGCTTGTTAGAGGGGGACGATTGAACTCAGCTGATGAGAGAAGCATTTGTCAGGTGCCCCTCCTGTGCCAAGTGCCATATTTTGCATCCTTTAATGTCAACTCAGAAAGGTAGGTTTTCATCTTTTCCTTGTTATACATGAGGAAACTGAGGCTTAGGGGTGGTTTAGAACGTGGCTGGCGGTCACATGGCTAGTAAAGGGCAGATGTGAACAGAACACTTCGATGGCACTAGTAGATTCTGGGGAGGATTGCCGGTTTCAGCAGTAAGGGGGTCAGGCCACAGCGGGGATGCTGTTCGGGCCCAGCAGCCAGTGGTGGGCCAGAAGAGCTAATGGGAACGTGTAGGGTGGTGGTGGGCAGGCCTCAGAGCCCACAGGTCTGTGTTGGAATCCTGCCTCTGCCACATACCTGCTGTGCGACCTAGGGTCCGTTGCTCTGCTCCCTGGGCCTCCGTCTCCACATGTGGAAATAACACCGCCCAAGAGTGGACAGGAGGAAGTGAGGTGGACATAGCCCGTACAGGGCAGGCTCACCACCAGTCCCCGAAGGGAGGTCCTTGCTGTCTGGGCCTGAGCAGCGCTGACACTTGATGTCCATCGTCTGTGCCCCCAGCAGAGGGGTGTGCTGTGAATGCTTGTGGGTGAATAAGGAGAGAAAGGGCAGAGCAAGAGGCCAGCTGGAGGTGGGGGGAGTCCCACCAGCCCCCAAAGGGGCCTGCACACTAGGACAGCTGTGTCCCATCTCCTTCAGAACATGAGTCCTCTGTGGGGATGCAGGCCCAGAATCTTCACTGTCGATCAAACATCATCAAAGCTGACGTGGCTTCTACCCATGGCTCCAGGCAGAGTCCGGAGCACTTTACACATATTCTCTCATTTAGGCCTCACAACAACCCCATGAGATAGGTACTATTTTTATTTTCCCCATTTTATATATGGAGGCATTAAAGCGCAGAGAGGTTAAGTGACTTGCTGAAGGTCACACAGCTAATAAGTATTAAAGGTAGCATTCAAACCCTGATAGCCTGACTCCTAGGTCACACTTTTAACCACTGCACTGTATAGCTTCTCAAAAAAGCAGTAGAATCTGACCTTGGTATGAAACCAAGGACTTAATAACTATCCTAGTAATATGGGCACAGTACTTTATAGTTTAAAAAGCACATTAGAGGATATAAATTGCTTTCATGGTTGGGATCTTATTTGAGCTCTAATTTCTCTGTGAAGAAGATAGGACATTATTATCCTGTTTTTGCCAGTGAGAAATCAAAATGCAGAGAGGGAAAGTGGCTTGTTCGATTAACGATATGCAAAGTCCTTTACTCATATTACCTCATTGAATCCTCATTGAATAAGCCCCAGGTATTATTATTAGTAATATTCCCATTTTACAGATGAGGAAATTGAGGCTTTGGGAAATGACTTTCCCAGATCCAAAGTGAGTAAGTGAGAGCTGGGACTCCATCCCAGGTCTGCCTGGCTCCCAGAGCCCAAGCTAACTACTGGGCCCAAACCTCAGTCCCATGGTGGGCAGATGTTAACACCCAATTGTTTTTCTCTACCTTCTGGATTTTTCTATCCCAACTCCATCCTTTATAGTCACCCCTGAAACTCTCAGTGCCTCCTTAATTAATTCTCCCTGCCTACATGCCTGCTCCATCAAGATGCTTTCTGCTGCCCAACTGATGTGGCTCAGTGGGTTGGGTGTCATCCTGTGAACTGAAAGGCCGTGGGTTCAATTCCCGGTCAGGGCACACGTCTGGGTTGCTGGCCCGTCTCCAGTTTGGGGCATGCAAGGGGCAACCAGTCAATGTTTCTTTTGCACACTGATGTTCGTCTCCCTTTCTTTCTCCCTCCCTTCCCCTCTCTCTAAAGATAGATAAAATCTTAAACAAAGAAAAGAAAAGATGCTTTCTACCATGAGTTTTTGGCTTAATTATATGGTGTCATTGATGCTACTTAATGGGGAGAGCTGATTCATCACCTTTCTATTTTTCCAAATGTCCATTTGTCTGTAGCCAGCATCTCCTGGGAGAGCCTGGATTTTGCTGGGTTTCCCTCACCCGGATTATCCCCGAGTCCCGCCTGAAATGCTCCTCTTAGAGGGCTCCCTCTTCCCAGGCCTTCGCTGCCCACTGCAGAGCCTGCTGGGAGTCTCGGTCTCTGGGGCCTGGGACTGGGAACCCCCCAACAGTTTGGACATGGAGGTAGAGGTAGGGTGGGCAGAGGTAGAGTGGCCACTGCCAAGAAGGTGGGAGTCCTGGGGGAGTGGTGCTCCAAGCAAGAGCAAGGAAGGCCTTGCCCTCTCCACCTGATGTCCCACCTCCAACCTGTCCTCCACTCCCCCACCCCCCAGCCAGCGAGCACCGCAGCTGAGGCGCCCAGCTTCCGTGTCCCTCTGCTCAAATCTTCCCTGGCTCCTAAGGGCCAGGGGCATAAAGCTTTGGGTCTGCAGCCCAGCCGCAGGTCTTCGCCACCCTGCCACCCCTCACATCATTCATTCAGTCACCCCCAGGCCCCCAAGTCATCCGTACCTTCCAACATCTGGGGTGACCAACTTGTCCCAGTTTTCTTGGGACTTTTGATTTCTTTTTAAATTGATTTGAAAGAGAGAGAGAGAGAGAGAACCAACATCAATTTGTTGTTCCACTTACGCATTCATTGGTTGCTTCTTATATGTGCCCTGACCAAGGATCGAACCTACAACCTTGGCATGTCAGGATGATGCTCTAACCAGCTGAGATACCTGGCCAGGGTTTTGCCTGGCACTCTGGATTTTATCCTCTAAAGTGGTGCACCCCAAGAAACTCCACAGTCCCAGGCAAATCAGGACAGCTGGTCACCTCCCTCACACCTCAGGGTTTTGTCCATGCTCACTTGTTCCTTAGTGATTTCTTCTTTATTTTGTTTTCTCATAAAAGTATTATCCCTCCATATAAAACCTTATAGAAATATCTCTGGCTGATTTTCACAGACCCATCCCTCCGCTCAATCCCACTCTCCAGAGTTAACAGTTTCTTATGCACAGAAATAGGACCCTACTACTCAGGTGGCCCCGTGGCCTGCCTTTTCACTCTGCCTGGCTGGGCCCTCTGTCCAAACCCCGTTTGTGATTGGCTGCATTGTGTTCCATCCTGTGGAGATGCCATCATTTATTGTGAGTCCTTAAGGACATCCAGAGTGTTTCCAGTGTTTCATTATTATAGTCAGTTCAAGGCCAGATTTAAATATCACCTCCACTATAAACCCCTTCCTTGACCTTCCGGGTAGTCTCGGGGGTTTTTACTCGTTACTGTCATTACTGTATAATAATAGTTAATATTTATGGAGTGCTTACTCTGTCAGGGACTTGACATATATTATCTCATTTAATGTTCACACCAACTCTAGGAATTTCGGAGAACATTTATCCACGTTTGAAGAGACTGAGACTCGTCTGGATGATAAACCCAAGCGGTCCAACTCCAGAGCGCCCCCTCTGCCCCATTCCCCTCAACTCCTCTCACGGCCTCCAAAGGGTGCCCTGAGTGGACGCTGCAGGTCAGATGCCCCTGCTCCCTGGCTGTACTTGAGCACAAGGGCAAAGCCCAAGGCATGATGAAAGGCCAAAGCTGGTAGCCTCCAGCTTCTAACCTGCTTCCTGTCAGAGCCCAGACATTAGTGGGGGGTAGGGCCTGGGTGGAGGAAGGTGGCATGGTTGCCCCAGATCCAAGGTACAGGCTCTGGGGGCTCCTGCTGGCTTTGCTGGGCCTATGGTAGGGGTCTGCCCGCGGGCAGAAAGAAAGGAGCTCCAGGAATGGGGATTGGGAGTTGGTGGGGGCAGAGTAGGGCCTGTGCTTGGGAATAATGAAGAAGACCCCTCAGTCTTCTGAACACCTATGAGGAGTAGGCATCCTGTCCTGTCCCTCGGAGGAGGAGACTGAGTCACAGAGAGCCTGTGGCCTGCAGGTCCTTCTCTGCACTGCCCACGCCACCTCCCACTGTGCTGCCTGTGACCAGATGGTGCATGAGGAGATAAGCCCTGTGAGATGGAGGGACCCTCTGATTTTTTTAGGCTGACCTTGGTATTGCCCTGGGCTGCCAGGCCCAGGGTTTATGTAAATTAATGTAGATATATGCTAATTAGACCACTACCAATCCCTTCTTTCTAATGGAGCTGCCAGTTCAGAGGTGCAGTGGGATAGATCTGCCCAGAAGGAGCCTGAAGAGCCCTCCAGCTGGGGATGGGTCAGCAGTCACTGGAGTGGGGTTGCTATGGAAACTGAGGCCAAGCCCTACTGGCTGCCTCCTGACAGGACCAGGGCTGGCCTCTGAGACAGTCCTGGGCATCCCTAACAGCTCCAAGCTGGTCTCTGAGGACTAATTACCCGGAAGGTGGGGACCAGCTGCTCCCTGGCTCCGCTGGCCCCACCGAGGTAGAGGGCTGGGCCACAGCGGGAGGGTGTGAGGAAAGACAGATGGCAGTGTGGGAGCTTGGGGGAATGGCGAGCTGTCCTGAGGAGGAGGAGGGAGCAGCACTGTAAGGGGTGAGATTCCCAAATGCCAGGGCATGCAAACAGGCCCCAGAGCAGTCTCAGAGAGCCATGTGGTAAGGAAGAGCCAAGGCTTGGTCCCAAATTAACTGTTGGGGCCTCAGTTGCTCTGCGTGTCCTCAGGCAGGCCCCTTCTCTTCTCCGGGCCTTGTCTGTCAATGGGAGTAGGATTGGGAGATGTGATTTGAGTATGAGGGGCTCCATATAGTAGGTGCTCAATAAATGAGCCTACAATTCTAAGACCCACTGAGAGAGGGCATTAATCATCTTCGGGGAGAATTTGTTTTGTTTTCCAATGGGAAACAGTTTTCCCTCTTCTCGCCCTCCTCTGCTTCCCCCGCTGTCTGGGCTGTGGCAGGTGTCCTGGTACATGTACTGAGGGACAGGCGGGACTGCCATCCATGAGGACAGGAGCTGGTTGTCACTATTCACCACTGAGTCCTCAGCACTTAGCCTACGAAAGGCACTTGAGAGCTATTTGTAGAATGAACGAATGAACAGATGTGAAGTACTCAGAACAGTGTCTGGCACTAATTGGAGATTAATAAATGTTAGCTGTTACATCACTGCCCATGGGAGGCTGGGCTGGGTGACTCACGAGAGGCGCTCGATCCAGAGCAGGCCCTGCCCCAGTTCCACTCTGTCCCTTCCTGTGCCCCTGACTCTGGAGAGATGGCTGGCAGGTTGGAAGAGCAGCGGGTATAGAGACAAGGACTCAGCTCTTGGCTCTGCCTCTTCCTGTCTGGGTGATTTCAGGAGACTCAGATGACCGCTAAGTCCCTTCCTTGGAAGGGGAAGCTTTGTACTGAGGCAGCTCCACTGGGCTCTGGGGAGAAGGAACCCATGGCTGGTAGAACCTGGAGGCAGGTGGCAATGGGTGTGGGCACCGTCAGGCAGAGGGGACGCAGAGCTGTGAGGACTCCAGCAGAACCCGGGGACAGGCTGTACCAGGGCTGGCAGAAACAGCTTCTGAGGGGAAAGGGCCATTCGGCTCTCAGCAGAGGTCACAGGACCCGAAGGCCTGTCCCCCTGCAGGCACCACCAGGCCTAGAAAGTGGTGTGGAGCTCCAGATGCCCCCACAGTACAGATGGGGACACCAAGGCTCAGAGGAGGAGACCTCAGACCCTCTGAGCCCCTCCAGCACCTCTTTTACATGGTCTATGTGACGAATCAACATTTAAAAACATTTTTTGAAAAAACATAACTTTTGCCCTAACTGGTGTGGCTCAGTTGGTTGGGCCTTGTACTGCAAACCAAAAGGTCGCCGGTTCAATTCCCAGTCAGGGCACATGTCTGGACTGGGGGTGTGAGAGAACCAATTGATCGGTGTTTCTCTTACACATTGTTTCTCTCCCTCTCTTTCTCCCTCCCTTCCCCTCTCTCTAAAAATAAATAAATAAAATCATTAAAAAAAAAACATATAGCTTTGCCCTGGCTGGTGTGGCTTAGTGGATTAAGCACCAGCCTGCGAACCACAAAGGGTCTCCGGTTCGATTCCCAGTCAGGGCACATGCCTAGGTTGTGGGCCAGGTACCCAGTGGGGGGGTGGGGCACACAAGAAACAACCACACACTGATGTTTCTCTCCATCTCTTTGTCCTTCCCTTCCCTTCTGTCTAAAAATAAATGAACAAAAAGTCTTTAAAAAAACATAACTTTGTTGTGAAAACCTTTCCAAAATACAGGGAAAAGTGTATATTTCAAAGTAAAAGTCTCCCCATCTCCCTCTTCCCGCTCCCTGGAGAGAACTAATCATTTGTCGTGTTTCCCTGGCTCTTGACTCTGCATTTACAGTCACACACATTGTGTCTCTCTCTCTCTCTCTTTTCTTGGTGGTTTTTTTTTTTTTTTTACACAAATGGAATCATATTGTTCTGCAGCTTGTTTTTTTTTTCACTTAACAGTTATTGCTTTGGCCATTTTCCAGCAGGATTCAGGCTGGGACAGACAGAGCAGGGCTGTGGGAGCTGGAGAACAAAGGGAGTGTGTGTGTGTGTGTTAGGTGGGAAACCCAGCAGAGAAACCCCCCGGTCATCGACTCCCAGAGAGCGACTGTGGTATCTGTCTCTAGGCTTGAACTCCCTGAGGCAGGAGCCACACTAACTTGTTCGTGACCACATACCCTGCACAAGGCCTGGCACGTAGCAGGTGCTCAAGAAACATTTTGTTCCGTGAATTGCGTCCCTGCGAAGCCCATCTCCCCTGGCCCTGACGAAGACTACCTGGACTCCGTGCCTGTGCTCCTTTCAGTCTCTCATTGGGTGTTCGTTTCAGCCCCTGCTCAAACGGCATTGACCCCAGATGGACCCTGGAGGTGGGGGCACAGCTCAGAAAGGGCGAGGAGACCCTCCCCTTAGACAAGTCGCTGCCCCTTTCTGCTGTCAGTTTGCTCACCTCCCTAATGAGGGGTTTGGGCCAGCAGATCTCCAGGGGTCCTCCCAGCTCCGCGTCTGTGGCTTCAATCCCACTCCCTCATTTCACGGATGAGGGGCTGAGTCGAGTTTAATTTTGTCAGCTGCTTCAGAAATCCATTGGGAAAAGGGGGGCTTCAGTTTGGGGATGAAGAAAAGGCTGCGCCGTATACTGAGCACCGACTGTGTGCCAGGCAACGGGCTGAGAGCTTTACGTGCACTGTTTGAATCCTTAGCACATTTCCAGGCTCAGAGAGGGTGAGAACTTGCCCCAGTCACACCAGGACGGAGCTGGGGATGGGGATGGAACCCAGGTCTGCCTGATCCCAAATGGGGAACTCTTCCCAACTCAGCCTTCTGTGAACTTAAGTCAGTTAAAAAGAGAGTACCAGGCTGGACCAAACCGTTCTCTAGGAACGTCAAGGGCCTCTCCCTCATCATTTCCCAGACAGCCTGACATCTGTGTCTAAGTTCCGTGGTGACAGGCCTGGAATTTTGGCCAGGAAAGTAGTTGACTTGCAGGATTGGCTGGCAAGGGCTTGGGCACAAGAGACTTCTGATGAGTTTTGTGGCCCCAAGCCCTACCCCCTCCCTGCCCTCTCCCCCAGCCAGCTTCCTGGGGCTGGGGTGGGCCCATCTCCATTATTCATTCCTTGCCCCCCACCTGGTGTTGGGCTCCTGGGGTTGGAGTCTAGACAGACAAGAGCATCCTACTGAGAACAGAGGCAGCCCTGACTCAGGGCTGAAGGTTCCCATGGCAACTGCATCCCCCTCAGCTGGCAGCTCCCAGATAAATAAATAATCAGGGTGGGGGTGGGGAGGGAAGGGAAGGGGGAGGGGCAGCAGGGGAGTCTCAGGGAGGCTTCACTCTGGAAAGAGAAGGGTGGGTTAGCCTTAAAGTTGGAGGGGGGATGAGTGCTGGCATTGCAATGGCCAGGTGAAAGAAGACGGTGGAGGGAGAAAAGTGGCCAGGCGTGGGAGAGGTTCAGCAGATCAGAGAGCCAGGACTTGATGGCAGGCCCAGCATGGAAGTGAGGGAGCAGGGGGAAAACCAGGACCTAAAGTTTAGCTCTCTAGCTCATGCAGCTGGACACGTGATGGGACCCCAAAACACTAGAAATGGACCAGGTTTGAGCATGTTAAGTTCATGATGAGCCATCCGATGGGTAGCTGGTTATAAAGGGGCTGAAGGCTGAAACATGAGCAGGTAGTCAATGGAGCTTGGGTAGGCGTGTGTTTGCTGAGACTAGGGGAGCGTAAAGAAGGGCAGGGTATTTGATATTTAGGGGCTTGAGTGCACGGGAGGATGGAGAGTGAGTTTAACTTGAGCACCTGCAGTGTGCCAGGCATGGCCCTAGCCACTAGACACACAGCAGTGAAGGTCACAGGCGGAGATCCCTGCTCTCATGGAGTTTGCCTTCTAATGCAGGAAATAGACAGCATATAAGCCGTGGGTAGTATGTTAATCAATGATAAGTGCCATGGAAAAAATAAAACAAGTGGGGTGGCAGGGATTTCTGCAGGGGCGTATAATTTTAAATCATACTCTCCTCACAACTGTATGAGGAAGGTATTGTGAATCACACCCATTTTGTTGGTAAGTAAACTGAGGCACAGGGAGGTTAAGTGACTCGCCCTAACAGAGCTGTATAAAAACCAGTGGCACCAAGATTCTAACCCTGGCTCTGCTCCTAACCTCTGGACCAAACTGTTGTAGCAAGTGGGCAGAGGAGCAGGTGGCAGGGAGGCTGTGGACACCTTTAGATGAGAGCGTTGAGATAGATAAGGCACTGGCTGGGAGGGGGTGAGAGGACATTTGTTCGTCTGTTTGTTTGTTTAATAGGGAAGGCTTGAGCATGTTTAGGAGCCAGTGGGCAGGGAGAGGTTGAGTTTATAGGAGAGAAGGGGCCATGGATGGTGCGGACGCCTGAGAAGACGGAAGATAGGGTTCAGAGTACAGGAGGAGGAACTGGCCTTGGTAGGAGGGTCGGTGCCTTAAATAGAGCAGGTTAGGAAGGTGGAGACAGGTTCTCCCAAGAGGGTTGAAGACGGTGAGATCTGAAAATAGTCATTGAGGAGAGTGAGTTCCCCAGAGAAGGCCAGTAGGGTGGTGGGACAGCATCCGGGCGCCTCTTTGAGGTCGGTGATTACAGATCTACAGTGGACCCAGCCTACCTTCTTGCAGTGGCTTCTGCCAATGGTGCTTGGATGCTTTGCAAGCAGAGAAAACTATTCATTGAGTGTATCGAGATGTGGGAGTTTCCTGACACGTGGGATGAAAAGGCAGAGGAGTACCGAGTACCGGAGTTTGGGTTGCAGGCAGAGTTGATGTTAAAACAGGGATCCTGGGGTCCCAGCAGGTTAAGAGTTGGGTGTGAAGAACTGGGGGATGGGACAGAGTAGAGGGGTGGGGTTGGAGGCTGATGCATCAGGCTGGGCTGTCATGTGAAGGATGTTGGGGAGCCAGCAGGGTGGTCCGAGCCCACCTGGGCTGTTGAACTTGTGACTTCGGAGGCAGGGCAGTTACAGTTGATGACACAGTCCAAGGGGTGGTGACAGAGGAAAAGGAATGGAGGGAAAGGCCATGGGGGAGGCGTTTGAGAGACTGAGAGATTGGGATGCCGGATGGAGTGGCCCCCGATGTCAGAGTCGCCCAGAATGATGAGTGGATGGAACTCGCTTGCAAAAAAGGGGCAAGACCTGGAGGCCAGTGGCTGAGGAGGCCAGCGGCGGAAGAAGGTGGCAAGGCCGCAGGGCGGTACAGTTCCACGAGCAGCTTGGGGACCGCAGAGGATGCCAACCTCACCTTTGGGCTGGGCGACCATGGGGGAGAGAAGAGAAACAGAGTCACTTGAGAAGACTACAGGAAACGCAGCGTGCTTAGGTGCAGCGTGCAAGGGGCTGGGACCCTCAGGGAAGGGCCTGAAGCTATAGGGACACTGCTGGGGGCGGGCTCTCGGAAAAGGGGCAAGGTGGCCTGGTCAGTGGAAGCAGGACAAAGCCTTGTGGAGACGGAGGGTAGAGAGGACCGTGGGGCGGCCATGTGGGACTTCCTCTGTGGGCAGGACCCAGGGAGGGTCTTGTTCTTGTCTGTCACTCTGGGACTGTGTTCTGGGGACCCATCCTGCTTCTCTGGGATACGGTATGGCTGGGGACTTGGCAGACTCCGAGACCGCAGGGATTACCCCACACTCTCTGGGCTGCCTCCATAGCAGAGGAACCCGACCAGATTCGCACTTTGAAAAAGGTACCTGACAGGGGTGGTGGCCAGCCTCCCTCTCCCAGAAGCCGAGGGAGGAGGCCGCATCGATTGCCCACAGAAGCTTCGGAACCAGCCCCTGTTGGAGACAGACTCGAGAAGCTAGAGCTTGGCTTGGCTGAAGGGCTGACCAGGCAAAAATGTGCCCCGGGTTGATTTTGTCCCTCAGTGTGCGTGCACTTAACATTTTTGCAAAGGTTTCTGTTGTCTCCACACAGTTCCTGTGGTCAAAGGGAAAAAGGCTCGCCACGGCCGTCAGGAGCAGCAGTCAGCACAGCCCCGGGATATCCCTTCTCAGCCGGCGCAGCCACATGGGGAGGTGGTCCCTCCCACTTCGTTGTTCCTATCGGTGTTCGGTAATTAGCTGCATATCGTGCAGCACAGCAGGGGTTTGAGAATATTTGATTATTTGTGAGACAATGAATGTCAGTTTTAAATATGCCATGTATATACACATGCCATACATATATATGTACATACGAGTCTATACGTATACTTCAGTCTGTCTCTGCACTTACCATTGGAGGGAGAGGTGACATCACTCGGGCCTGGGTTATATGCCGGCTGCACCGGTTTGTGACTGTCCAGCTTTCCGTCCATCTCTTCTGCTGGACCCTGAGTTGCCAAAGGGCAGGGGCCATGGCTTCGTCACATCTGCATCCCGACCAAACAGGGCCTGCCCCTGACCCAGTATCCGGTGACTGAGGGACAGGCGGACCCGGGGTGGACGAGGCACGTGAGCCGTCGGGAGGGCGGATGAGGGGTGTGCTTGGGGAGAAGATGAACGAGCGAGGGTGTGGTGTGTGGAGGTGGAGGGTCGGCTGAGAGAGACGAGAACAGCTGTTGGTCCGTCTTCGGTGGAAGGAGACTGGGCTGGTGAAGAGGCCTTCCTAGGAAAGGAGGGAATGGTGCTGCATTCCGAAGACCAAGGAGGATTTGGATATAGGAAAAGGGGAATGAAAGCGGGTCTTCAACTGTTATTTCAATGACTTGGGGGCAGGAGCTGACCTAGAGTGAAGGATTGAACCCGACCCTAGTAAACCTTTGATACCAAACTAAGAAGCTTCAGCTATTTGTCTTCTACTAATTAGCACTATTTATTCAGTCTAATTGTCTGATGGTTTATATGATGTCTTCATATCCTCACAACAACTTCTTGGGGAAGGGACTGTCTTCCCTATCTATAGTTGAAGAAATAGGCTCAGAGAGGGAAAGTAATTTGCTCTGAGTCACACAGCAGGGCCACAATCTGAACCTCAGATTTAGTGGCTCCAAAACTTCTGCTATGGCGGGGGGTGACTATTTCATGCTGCTCACTCCATCGGTGAGGTCCCCGAGAACACAGAGGAGTGCTGAGCAGGGCCGGGGTGGGAGTGGGGGTGATGTCATGTTTTATAGGCAGGCATATCCAGGCAGAGTGTCTCCCCAGCTACACTGTGAGCCTGGGCAACTCTGTCACAGCCCTTAGTCCTCCGGTGGCTCCTTGCCAGGACCAGGTGCTAGCCGAGGTGAGAGCATCAAGCTGGACCCCAAACCACCAGGCTTCTTAAGGTCTAGCAGAGTCGGGGTAGAAAGGAAGATGGAAGGAGGGCAGGAGCTTTGGCAGGGGGAGCAGCTTGGGGAGTTTCTCCCCCAAGGTTGGCAGGCCATTGGAGTCAAAACCAGAAGGGCCGTTAGAGGTCATATGTCCAGTGACCTCTACGTATAGAAGACCCAGCAGGAAGGTGGCGTACCCAAGGTTGCCTGTGGTCAATGTCAGACTCTCAACCAGAAACACACCTCTTGACTCCCGGGCCACTACCATCTGGGAGAGGTTGTGTGTTGGTGCCAAGATGAGACAGGTGGCAGAGAAAGGCAGAATGGTTGCCTGGCTCTGCCACCAACCTGCTGTGTGACCTTGGGCAAGTCACTTCCCCTCTCTGAGCCCCCGGTCTCTTTCTCCAAAATGAGATAATGATCTCAGCTCTGCCTTCTGCCAAGGAGTATCCAGTGAGGGGTGAACTTGGAACGCTCTTTACAATCTGCAGGGCCCTGGGATGGGAGTCACCAACAAGAGACATGCTGGCGCCACGTGGGTGGGTGCCAGGGTTGAGCCTGCGGCTTCCTGGGCCTCTGCCCAGCCCCGCCATCTGCGTAGTAGCGTCAGCTCCACCCTCTCCTGCCTCCCCGCCGGGAAACAGGTTCTGGGGTCTTTACACTCGGTCAGAGTCTTCCTCCTCTCTCCCCACCCAGACCCTTCTCTCTCCCCTTCCATTTTAGGCAAGACTCTTGGTGGCAGATGACAGAAATCACAAGTACAGAGAGGGACAATCATTTTAGGCATGGCTGGATCCTTAATGACATCACCAGGAATGTTCTCCCTGCTTGTTCATCGTCCTTCCTCACTCTCTCCCTGTCCCTTAGCTTTAGCAACTCACAGGAGTGGAGCACACAGTGCGTGCTCATCTCTGAACACAGCTTGTGTAGAGTATTTGGTTAGACTTTGGTCACAAGCCCACTGTGGACGTTGGAAGTGGGCTGAGTCCCGCCCACACCACATGGACTGTGAAGGAGGCAACTTCCAAAACAGAGACATGGATTCTGTCAGTTAAGATCAATAAGTACCCTTGGCACCTTTGTTCCTAAGTGTATCAGCTGAAAGATTGAACTAGGGGCTGCTAGAAAGGGAGTGTTGATTGCATCATGTATCAGTTAGCTTTTACTTCATAACGAATCACTCCAAAATGTATTAAAAGAACCATCTTATTCAGCTCATGATTCTGTGGGTCCGCCAGGCTATGTTTCTGGTCTGGGCTATGTGTCTGTGCCCTGCTGGTGGGTTGGCACCTGAAGGAGCCACTATGGCCTTACTGTGATTGTTGACTGGTGGCCAGCTGGGGTGCCTTGGTGCCCCTCCATGTAGTCTTTCATAATCCAGCAGATCACCTCTGTGTTACAAAGTGTAGCAAGTGCGCAAGCTCCAGTGCACAAGCATTTTTCAAGCCTTCACCTGCTCGGAGTTTGCTTAGTTCCTGTTGGATAAAGCAAGTCACGTGACCAGGGACAGCATTAGTGTGGCTGGGCTCTCCCAAAGAGCATTGGCAACAGGAAGAATTTGAGGACAATTTTGCAATCTCCCTAACAGCTCCCTCAGGGAAGGGAAGTAAAAAATAAATCTCTTTCTCTGTGGCCCACAGATCCCATCGGCCTGGGGAACCTCCAGACAGTGGGTCCTTGGAAACCGTGACTCAAACCCAGTGGCTTCCCCCGGGCCTCCAGGGCCAGGGCTCAGCCCTTGGGCAGGGCTGGGGGAGGAGTCTGGATCCTGACTCCACCCACTGAGAGCCCCACCTTAGGAAGGTGATAGAGGGAAGGGCCTCTTGGCAGGGAGGCAGGTGTTCTGAACCCTGGCTCCCATCTTCCTTCAGCGCCCCCCAAAGTCATGATCAGGGCTCAGTCCCTCCCACCCCACAGGCTTGCCCCACCTCCCAGCATCCGTTTGGTACTGCGGGGCTGGGATGGCTCTGAGATTTGTGCACGATCAGGCCGTGGTGCCTCATTACTGCTATAACTGATGCAACCTCCTCCACAAGGTCAAGGAGGAGTCCCCGTCCTTCCCTTTTAGGGGGTGATGTGGCCTCCGTCTGCTCTTTCCCACAGGTGGCTGCGCTGGAGCGGCAGATCTTTGACTTCCTGGGCTACCAATGGGCTCCTATCCTAGCCAACTTCCTGCACATCATGGCCGTCATCCTGGGCATCTTCGGCACGGTGCAGTACCGCTCCCGGTACCTCATTCTGGTATGGCTCACGTGGCCCCTCCCCCTCCCCCTCCCCCAGCCACCCCCTTCTCCTCGCTCCCACACATCTCCCCCTCGCCTACAGCCACAACTGCCTCCCACCCTGGACGCCCAGACCCTGCTCCGTTTTGCCTCCAGCCCTGTTGGTATGATGCCCAAATGCCAATACTTCTTTGTTCAGAGGAGACAAGGTGGATATTTATCCTAGGGGAAAAAAATCCAAATATTAACAAGATATATTATTAAGTGAGTGCCTACTATGGGTCACACACTCTGCTAAGAGTCTCACATGCTTTATTGGACCTTTACAACAGCTCTGCAAGGTTTATCGTGCCATTTCCATTTTCTAGATGAGGAAATGAGTCTCAGAAAGGCTACGTCGCTTCCTGAGGTCACGCAGCTAGTCGGTGGCAGAGCCAGGACTGGAGCATCAGATCCAGAGTGAAGGCTCCTGCCACATTGCCACGCCACCTCAGAAAGCCAGTGGGAGGAAGGCACCTTGTCTTGTTTAGTTTCTCAGGTTGTTTCAGGAAAGCTTGGCTTCTGTCCCTTGTTTTCATCAAGAATATGGTCTAGCTCTGGCTGGTGTGGCTCAGTGCTTGAGCGCCAGACTGCAGACCGAAAGGTTGCTGGTTTGATTCCTTGTCAGGGCGCATACCGGGGTTGCAGGCCAGGTGCCCGCTCGGGGTGTGCAAGAGGCAGCCGATTGATGTTACTCTCACACATGGATGTTTCTCTCCCTCCCTTTCTCTCTGTCTAAAAATAAATAAATAACATCTTAAAAACAAACAAACAAAAAGAATATGGTCTAGTCCTATCCAGGTGGCTTAGTTGGTGGGCTCATCATCCTGTACACCAAAAAGGTTATGGGTTCGATTCCTGGTCAGGGCGGGTAAGGGAGGCAACCGATCCGTGTTTCTCTCTCACATGGATGTTTCTCTCTCTCCCTTTCACTCTCTCTAAAGTCAATAAATATATCCTTGGGTGAGGATTTTTAAAAAAATATGGTCAACAGTGGCTTTGAGGTCAGTACCTGCACAGCCATCCCAAGAGTGGAAGGTGTCCTTGGCTCTTTCCACCTGCTTCCGTTTTCTAAGCCCCGGTTCTTGATGGTCTCTGTCAAACTCCTGTTTTCAGCTCACCTGTGTCCTCTGCTCTTCCTCAGTGACCCATCCACACACCTCTCCTGAGGGAAAAGGCTTTTTATGTTTACCGCAGAAATGCATGAACCCTACAGTAACAAAGATGCGCAGTGTCCCGCTACCACCAGAAACCACTAGCACCCCGTTAGGGCTTCTGCCACCTGCCACGGGTTCAGCTCCCAGAAGCCGGGTGAACAGGGCCCTTCCAGAGTTTTCTCTCATCTGAGTGAGATTCAAGAACTCCTCTCTCCAGTTCTCCGGAAGCCCCAGGCACCCAAGTAGACAGCCCTGTCTGCCAGGTGGTGACCGCTGGAATTGCAGGCATAGGGCTTGGGTGGAAATAGCCAGTTTTTCTCCAGTTCTTTGCCATGTCTAGGGGCTCCTGTTCTCTGTGGAACAGGTAGTATTAACTACCCAAGGACTTGGTTTGCGTGTCAGCCCTGTCTCTTTCTAGCTGTGTGATCTTGGAAAAGAGACCCTTTCTAGGCCTTAAAGTAGTTATCTCTGAGGAGAGGACATTGCCTTCCCTGCAGGGCTGCTGTAAAGGCTGGATGGGTATAAAAATGATCTGTAAATGGTTCTCAGTGCTCTGTGAGTGACATATGGTCATAAATTCCCCTGCAAATGTCTTCTCAGTCCATCAGCTCTGTGTCCGTGCACATGCCCCGAACCCACTCCCCAGGCCCCACCCTGACGGCACCTCTGTTTTCCTCAGTATGCAGCCTGGCTAGTGCTTTGGGTTGGCTGGAACGCATTTATCATCTGCTTCTACCTGGAGGTTGGACAGCTGTCCCAGGTAAGCCTCAGGCCTGGCAGTGCCAGAGGGCAGAGCCCGACCTTTCCCATCCCCCACCCTAAGGGCTCCCAGGGCGGTGTGGGTCTGGGGGTATCATCTCTTGAAAAAAATCTCCTTCTATGTGTCCAGATAATCGGTGTTCCATCCCCCACCCCACGGTTTTGTTTCTGGCCCCCTCTGCACTTCTCAGACACAAATGATGATGGAGTGGATAAGGGTGAAGATCAGTCTGTGTGAAGAAGGGCTGGGGTCCCACTTGATAACAAGCTCAGTAGAGCCCTGGCTGGTGTGACTCAGTGGATTAAATGCTAGCCTGTGAACCACAGGGTTCAATTCCCAGTCAGGGCACATGCCTGTGTTATAGCCCAGGTCCCCAGTAGGGATGCGCATGAGAGGCAACCACACCTTGATGTTTCTTTCCCTCTCTCCCTCCCTTCCCTTCTCTTAAAAAAAAAAAAAATAAGTAAAATCTTAAAAACAAAAACACAAGCTCAGTAGAACCAACAGTCTGTGGTGGCCTGGAAAGCTACTGTGAGGCCCCATGCACGTTCAGGGACGATCCCACACACTTTCTACTGTTTGGACCACGGAGACTTGAGCCCAGTGCCAATCAATATTTTTCAGAAGAGAAAGAGAGTAGGTAGAGTTTGTTCTGGAAAAATTGAACAGACCATGTCACGTGGAGAAATATCAAAGAAAAGAGTATTTCGCTTTTAGATGAGCAAGCCCAGAGAGCACAACTTCCGTTTTTAGATATAAAGAAGGCAGCAGATATGAGTGAGAGCGTTGGGTTTGCAGTTTGACCCTAGTAGATTCAAATCCCAGCTCTAATATTTCTAGCTGTGTGACCTTGAGCAAGTGCTTTACCCTCTCTGAGCTGCAGTTCCTCATCTAGTAAGTGCAGATAAGAACAACTCCAGCTTCCTTTGGTTGCTGAGGGGATAAACGAGATCACACATCTCAGCGCTGGACACCTGTCAGCACATCGTGGATATTTGTTAGTGGCCTGTGTGAGCAAACGGGCCGGTGAATACATGGGTGCACACCATGGACAGTGACTTCGGATCCAGGCCAACCCTTTCTGCATTTCAAATGGGGAGACTGAGGACCAAAGAGGGAAGAAGTTTGCTCAGGGTCACATATAGAGAGAGCATTGGAGAGGCTGAATGGGCTGTGAAAGGACCTGTATTGAGGATTTCAGCAATGGCTGGAAAATTGCACCTGGTTACTGTTAACGTCCTTTCCAGCCCTGAAGTTCTGGGGTTCCTATGAGTACCACCAGCATCTTCTGTCGTTGATGAAAGAGTGAGGCCTGCGTGGTCATCGGGCGCCACCTCCTGGCCAGATGTGGATCTGCAGAGACAGACTCCCCATCCAGCCCCCACCTCCCATGCCCTCCACAAATCAAGCCAGGGGAGTCTAGATGTTAAGTAGGCTTTATATACAGTCTCCTGGGACCTGGGAAGGATCCCCCCACCCCAGCTCAGTATTCTAGGCCTCTGCCCCCAGGACCGGGACTTCATCATGACCTTCAACACATCCCTACACCGCTCCTGGTGGATGGAGAATGGGCCAGGCTGCCTGGTGACACCTGTCCTGAACTCCCGCCTGGCCCTGGAGGACCACCATGTCATCTCTGTCACTGGCTGCCTGCTTGACTATCCCTACATTGAAGCCCTCAGCAGCGCCCTGCAGATCTTCCTGGCTGTGAGTCGTCCTGTCCCCCCGCCTCACAACACCCCCAAAAGTAGAATCTGCAAACCCCTTTGTTTAGCCCTAGTTAAGAAGAGCCGAACCTAGGTCTTCCAGCCTGCCTGTGCTACTGCCTGACTGTTTCTGTACCCTGTACCTCCTCCCTTCACCCCTGCCCCAGCCTCCTTCAGGGAATGAGCAGACTTAAGGAAAAGGATGAGGCATCAAACCATGAGTCAGCACTGGGTTTAAATCTCCAGTATACCCACTGTGTGGCCTTGCTGTCTCCAAGCTTGTTTCCTTAGTCAAAAAAAAAGGAATGACAGGCCCTGGCCGGATACCTCAGTTGGTTAAAGCATTGTCTCAATATGCTGAGGTTGTGGGTTCAATCCCCAGTCAGGGCACATACAAGAATCAACCACTGAAGGCATAAATAAATGGAACAACAAATTTATGTTTCTCTTTCTAAAATCAATTCAAAAATAAAATATGCTTACTGTGTATTACAAAAAAGGGGGGATGACTATATCAACCAAAAGGAGTTGTAAAAGTACAATAAGAATGGCTCCAAGATAATAATAGTTCTCATTTCTAGAAGGGCCAGCCCTCTACATATACAAAGGCACTTTATACATACAAAGTCACATGATTCTCTTTCCTTTTAACAAGCCAGTAAGGTGCTCAGATCCAACTGGGGAAACTGAGGCTCCCAGAGGTCAAAGAATTAGTTGTCCAAAGTTCACACTCCCGGAACAGAGATTGGAACCAAGTATGTTTGACTTTAAGGCCCCGTCATTAACTTGAAGTGGTCACAGGTTTGCCTTCATCTTAGTGCACCCTGTCCCTCCAGTCCGGATAGGCAGGGCCGGGCAGAGGGTGCAGAAAGAGCTTCCCTCTCCTCGTCCTCTTCCTCCCTCAGCTGTTCGGCTTTGTGTTCGCCTGCTACGTGAGCAAAGTGTTCCTGGAGGAAGAGGACAGCTGTGAGTGGGCGGCGCCCTCGGGACGTGGTAAAACGTGGCCGAGGGCCTCCGTGCGCCTTCAGCACCCTGGACAGGGCCCGGAGAGGCCTCAGTGGGAAAGAGCCCTTGGATGGCCATTCTGGGAGGGAAGAAGAGGCGGCAGGGGTGGGTGAGGGTTGCATAGCCAGCCCATTCCGGGCTGAGGCCTAGATGTCCAGGAGTCCAGTTCAAGGCCCCAGCACCACCCCCTACCCGCCTCTCTTGGGCCCTGCCCCTTGCAGGCTCCACTGGACTGGTCCCTGTGAAGTACTGACCAATCCCAGGGTTTCCACTCCTCCATCCCCTTCTCTTAAGTGGCTCGAGCCCTGCCTGCGAGAGACTTCTCCCTTAAGGCTGCCCCGCCCCCCATTTTCTCTATCCTCCTAGGGTCTAGGCTGAGAACTGGCGGAGCTCCTCCATGTCCCCGCCCGCCTAGGCCCATCCCTCAGGCACCAAAGCCCCACCCCTAAGGCCCTTAACTTGGTGTACCCCCAGATTCTTCCCTTTCAAAGACCAAGCCTCCTATAACTCGCCCGCAACAGGCCCATTCCTAATCATGTGCCACCTCCCCTTCTGCAGTTGACTTCATTGGTGGTTTTGATTCCTACGGATACCAGGCGCCCCAGAAGACGTCGCATTTACAACTGCAGCCTCTGTACACGTGGGTCAAGGCGCTGAGCAGGATGGGGTGGGGGACCTGAGCGTTAGTGGGGGGGGGGAAGGGAAGAGGGTGGGAAGAGCAGCCGGGACAATCTACTCCATTATTTTAGGGGTCCACTTTCCTAACGTGCCTTTGTTTCCTGCAGGTCGGGGTAGCTTCTGCCCCGCGCCCACCCCGGCGCCTCGTGCTTTGTGGCTAGACTGACAGCTGTGGCCACAAGCTAGGACCAAGATGGCAGGCGCGCCCCCTGGCGGCTCGCGGGGCCGACTGCAGCTTGCGCGGCTTGATTTAGGTCTGCTGCGGACTTGGACTTGGCCCTTCACAGCCTGCACTTCAGGGGTGGGGCCGGGTGGGACAAGGGAGGGAAATCTGGAGGTGTGTATTTTTTTTATCTCAGCCTTGACGTGGGCTGGGGCCTCCCTCCCTTCTCCAGCCTCTCCCTTTCAACCGTCACGCAGCATCTGTCCACTGTCCAAGAGTAAAGGCAGGGTGGACAGACTCATCCCATCTCACCACGCCCACTCACCAGCTCTGAGAGAGGTTACCAGGCACTAGGAGCAGGAGTCCTGGGTTCCGGTCGCAGCTTCATCACTGACTCTGTGTGACAACTGGCAAGGCCCTTGCCCTCTTTGGTCCTCAGTTTCCCCACCTCAAATGATTAAAATTATCCCTTAGCAGATGGAGCTCTTTCCAGCCTTCTCTCTCATTTGACTCTCAGTTCCCTGAGTTAGGCTAGGATTATAATCCTTATAATCCCCATTTTGCAGATTAGGAAACTGAGGCCCAGAGATGTGAAGTGATTTGCTTTGAGGCCACACAACTAGGCTTTTGGTGGAGGCAGGCCTTGAATACAGTGGACTTTCTGTAGTTTCAGCCTCCAAAGCCCAGTGTCTGGTCTCTGAATTCCATTTCCAAGCCCCTTTCTAGTTTGGGCGCTCTAGAATCCATGCAATCTACGCCACATTCACGTGTCACTGCCACCACTTGCCAATGTCTCTCTTAAAGCAATACACCCCTTCTCTTGTTGGGAACCAGACATACAGAGCCCGGAGCCCTGAATCCAGCCTGACCCACAGGGAAGCCTTCCTGGACTAGGCTTCTGTCCACCCTTGGCAAACATTTCTAGCTCCAGGAAAGGGGGTCCGCAACTCAGTCTCCACACCCCCTTCCAGGTCCCTGAAGCTGCTACTCTGTGATCTTGTACCCCCTCAGCAACTCCACCAACCCCTGACAGCTCCATCCTCCTGGTCATTTGGAAGACCTAGGGTTTAAGAGTAGAAAAGGGCTGGTCAGAACCACCGGTCACCAGTGCCCACAGATCGCTAATATTTATGACCACTCCAATGTCCAGGAGTTCTGAAGATGCAGAATGGTGGTGTGGGGCATGGCAGGGGGTCAGGAGGGCCAGCACCCTTCCTTGAGAGCAAGTAGAAATGAGAGCTCATTCTCCCCACCTGCTTCCACGGACATCCTTAGCACCCTGCATCCTGTGCCCTAGCTGGTGAGTCGGAGGGCAGGAGGGTCAGGCTTCAGCTTCCCAGTCTGTGAAGCAGGAGAGGCCCTGTGTGCGAAAAAGGAGGGTAGGAGGCATCAGGAAACTGGGGGGAAGTGCAGACAGTGTGCTCACCTGAGCCCGACCGTGGCGGCTACTTTGTTCGTGCTCTCCACCTTCCACTCTAGTATTCCCTGCTGTTTAAGGCCAAGACATACTGAGCTCAGACCGCACCCCACCATCCCAACTGCAGTTCTGTGCCAGGGAGCCAGCCCCAGGAGCTCCTCTGGGCACCAAGGCACCGAGGTCCCAGATGGTCAGCCTGGTTAACCAACCACTGCAGCTCAAGGCTCGGACAATTCCCTTCAGGCCTGGCAGCTGCCCTACCACCCGGCCAACTCCTGCCTCCAGCCCTCCCTTCCCCCACCTGCAGCCAGCTGTCATCTCACACCCACTCCCCAAACCCCCTTCTACACGAGGGGTTTAGCCACTGGTGCTTTGAAAGCCTTTTGTTTTTATAAGACGGTTTTTGCAAGGCGGCCAAGTTCTCACTGGGGCCTTGCACAGCAGGGCGTGTTCCCCTGGTTTCTGTGCAGGTGGGTTGATTAAAGATGGTGTTTTCTTCTCTATCTTCCTGTCCTCCTGCCCTGTGAGTCAGCAGGGTCCCTGCGTGAGGGTGGGCAGGGGCTAGAAGTCAATGTCATTGTCACTATCAAGCATTCCTGGGGCACTGGCCTGTTCCTCTGATTGGCTGCGTAGCTTTGGGCAAGTTACTCTCCTCTTTCCTGGTCCATAAAAATGCAGAGGCCAGACTGAATCAGTGGATTCCCAGGGCTCTCCAATCCCTTGGAGAGCTTTTTTTTTTTTTTTTTTTTTTCTGGTTAAGTACATTTTCAGTTTATGTTTCCAAATATCCTTTGCTTCTTGGCCCCACCCTCTTCCTGACAATTCAGCTCCTGACTGGGAACGAGCTTGCAGACAGTGCTTTAGAAAGGGATCCTGAGTCCCACCTGGGGCATCCTGGATCCTTTCTGGAGACACACTAGAGTCAGTATTTTGAATTTTTAAAATTTTACTTTTGGGAACAGGTAATATGTATCTGTGGTACAGAATTCAGAAAGTTGCAAGGGTTATATTCTCTTATTTTTTATAGCTTTCCAAAGGTAGTCAATTTTTTAAAATTTTAATTATTGATCTTAGAGAAACGTCGGTTTGTTGTTCCACTTACTTATGCATTCACTGGTTGATTCTTGCATGTGTCCTGACCGGGGATAGAACCTGCCACCTTGGCAAATCAGGATGATGCTCTAACCAACTGAGCTACCAGCCAGGGTGATGGTCAGTTTTAAAAAATTATATGAATACTTCTGTTTCCCCCCTTTTCACACAAACGACAACATATTCTACTCATTTTTCAGCTCCCTGCTTTTTTCACTTTCTGAATTTTGGAAATCTTTCCCCAATAATACATACATACCCCCTCTTCCACAGTGATTTGGTAGATTCAGGGTTCGTAGAGATCCCCAGGTGAGCCTTATGCAGCTAGGGACCAAGAACCAGGGCTTCTACAAAAGGATGCCCCAGGCCCATTGTGCAAACTTCTGTGGAGCCCTCCTGGTCGTGGAGTCCAGCGGAAAAGAAACCACATACACCACGTGGGAGGAGCTTACGGCCTGGAGGGGAGCCCACAGGATGGGCGGGCAGAAGGGCGAGTGCTGCCAGCAGGTGGCCGGTAGGGAGCAAGGACAGTGCAGGGGGAAGGCGGTTGCGCGCAGGAGCTTGGGGGAGAGGTGACCCGAGTGTCCTGGACAGGGGAGCTGCAGACGGAGGACACACGGGATCTGGGGCGAGACCAGCCAGAGTCTGACTGGTTGGAGGAAGCTTTCGTGGGGAACGTTTTTGTTTTCTATTGCTGTCATAGATGACCATGGTTTTAGTGTCTTTTAAAAAACACAAACACATTACCTTACAGAAGTTCAAACGGTGTCACCAGGCTAAAATCAAGACACCTGGAGGGCTGCATTTCTTTCCCGAGGCTCTAGAGAGAACGCACTTCCTCGCCCTTTCCAGCTTCCGGACGCTGCCCTCATTTCCTGACTGCGGCTAACCTTCCCCCATCGTCAAAGCCAGCAGTGTCGCATCTGTCTGACCCTCCTTCCATCATCACGTCTCTCTCTAAGCACAGCCCCCCAGGAAAGGCTCCTCACTTTTGAGGTCTTGTGGCGTTAGATTGGGTCTGCCCACCCAGTCCAGGAAAGTCTCCAAGTCCTTAATCACACCCGTAACGTCCCTTTTGCCATGTAACACATTCACACGCTCCAAGGATGAGACTGTGGGCAACTTTGGCAACTACCATGTTATTCTGCCTTCCTCAGAGAAGTTGTACCCAGGTTATAGCAGCCCTGAATGTCAAACCAGGGTGCATCAGCCTGATGTGGTTGGTGACTCTTGAAAGATTTTGAACAGAAGCCGCTCAGTTAGAGCTGTTCTTTGGAGAGAACTGGTGGGGCTAGAGAGGTAGATTGAGGGAAGAAAGCAGAAAGCAGTGCTCTTTTTGGAAGAGACCTAAGGTTTCTCACTTTGCTGTGAAAATGCGTGTTATTTGGGACATGTATGACCATGAACTCGGTGTGAACTTGGGAGGGCTAGTACAGTACTGAAGGGTGTGAAATGCAGAAGTCAAGCATCCGTGGGTCCAAATTTATCACTCTGGAACCCGTTGAGCTGGTCTTTCCTCCCAGCCCAGTGAAGCTGCCCCAGCTCCTGCCACCCCGAGGGCCATCTCCCAGCAACCTCTGCACATTAGAAACATCTAGACAGGGCAGGCCTTCTTCAGCAACTGTTCAGTCATAAAGGTGCCCAAGGCAGTCTTTGAAGCAACAGGATATTAATTCTCCAAGGTGCATTTGACAAACACAATGGTCTACTGGGATTTATAGACATACTTAGAGTTTTCTTTAACATGTTGGAATCGAGTCTTGCGGTTTCTAAACAGATTAGCAGTGAGGGAGGGCCTGAAGCCAAGGCCTCCTTGCCTCGTATGACTCATTACTCCACAGGCTACTTGGGCTAGCAGTGTTTCTCAGACTTGCAGGCGTGAGAATCCCTTAAAATGCAAATTTCTGAACCTAATACCTGGGCAATGACAGGAAACTGTGTGATCCAATGTGAGTAAATCCTAGGCCCAGGAAAATAGGCGTGCAAACATTTTTGAATCTTCCTTTACGCCAGTGTCATGGCGGCCACACTAAATTAAGCCTGTCAACTCCCTCATATCAGAGCTAGATCTTAGTTCTCTCAGATGTTGTTGTTGTTTTAAACTTTCCCAAGTTGAAGAGAGAAGAGAGAATCATCAGTGTTTCATTGCCTCTTGTGTGGCCCCCACGGGGGACCCAGGCATGTGCCCTGACTGGGAATCGAACCAGCCATCCTTTGGTTTGCATGCTGGCACTCAGTCCACTGAGCCACACCATCCAGGGCTGTTAACGGATGTTTTTAATGGGTTGCACATTTGAAAGGCTGTGGTCAACTCTTAAACATCAATGTAACTTCACCACTGAGTTAGTTTGGGCAAAGGCAGGACCACACCCTGCCTTTCCCTTCCAGCCTCCAGCACCAGGAGGAGGTGAGTGCACCTCCAATTTGCACCACCCCCACCCCCCACAGCCGCCTGAGCTGTGGGCCACGCCCTGCCCTAAGCTGGGGTTCCAGTGACTCAGCGTTTCCCCGCCCCCCCCCCCACCCCGCTCAGAAGGCTCTGGAATCAGACTGGGCAGGCCCAGGCAGAGAGAGCCCCGTGCAGGCTGTCCAGTACGTAAATTCTACCTCTTCCTCTGCCCCACCCACTGGGGACCTGGGGTAACTCCTCCCACCTCTGGCCTGGGTGAGAGGAGAGGGCTGAGTTTTGCTGAAAGGATGACTCCTTTCCTGCTGACGTTCTGAGAAAGGGTTTCTCAACCCTAATGTACTTTGGATGCGTTTTTAAAATACAGATTTCTGGGCTCCACTCGCCTACGAGGTTCTAATTCATTGTGACCCAAGCACCTGAATTAATTCTTTAACTTTATGAAGCATGTACTTTGTGCCAAGAATTGGGGATACAACAGTGAACAAGACAAAGCGATCCCTGCTCTCAAGGAGGAGATGTGTGGGGAGGAAACACAAGGTGGGCGGCGCACCACCTCAGTGTCAGCAAGACAAGGCAGGGAAGGGAGCGCAGGGTAGAAATCGATGCTGTTATGAACTGGACTTCAGGTCACTCAGGGAAGGTCTCACTAAGAAGGATTTTGGATAAAAGACCTGGAGAAGGTTAGGTAGAAAGCAAAGGGAACAGCAAGTGCAAAGGCCCTGAGGTGGGAGCACACCTGGCTATTGGAGAGAAGTGAGGGGGCCAGTGTGGTTTAAAGCAAGGAAGAGGGAGGCTGGTGGGAGATAAAGTAGGAGAGGTGGGGAGGGGGCGTCATGTCAGTCTCTGTTGGCCTCAAAGGAACTCGTAAGGGTCAGCTTTTATATGAATGAGATGGGGAACCACGGGAGGAAGAGAGCTCGGTGCTGGGGAAACCCCTTTGGACACTGCAGGAGCATAGGCCATAAGAAGTCCGGGCGGACAGAGGGAGACCAGGTCCAATGCCACCAAGATCATCCAGGTGACAGGGGCTGGTGGCTCCGTCAGGGTGGCAGCAGGGGGGGGACGTGAGAAGGGGCTGGATTCCAGTCGATCTGAGGGTAAGACCAACAGGATCTGCTGGCGGACTGGATGTGGGCTGTGAGTGAAAGAACCAACGAGGACCCCATGCTTTCTGGCCTGAGCAAGCAAGACAGGGGTGACAGCAGGAGGAGAAGGTTGGGGGCCAATTTCGACATTTGGGTTTTGGACTTGTTACACTGGAGATGCCTGCTAGACACTCGCATGGAGATGTCAAGAGACGGCTGAGAGGTGTGGGCTGAAGACAACAAGTGTGGAATCACTGGCGTTGGGATGGGGTTTCAAGCCTTCGCAGTGGGCGAAGGCATCCGACAGGGAGTGCGGACAGGGAAGAGGGTTGGAGACCAGTGCTGGGCACTCCCACATTTAGAGCTGGAGAACATCAGGGGGACCCAGCAGAGAAGGCTGAGGCAGGAGAACCCAGTTGCTGATAAGAACTAGCATTTCTGAGTTGTTCAGTTTACTGATTTCATTCTATGTCAGGAAATACTCGCTGAGTGCCTGCTACGTTCCAGACACTGTTCTAGACGCTGAAGATACAGCAACAAACGAGACAGACAAGGCCCTGGCTTTCTCTCTTACAGCTTATCTTCTAGGCGGAATTGACATGTATTTTTTTTTTTCAGTCTTCCTAACAATCCCAAAACAGTAAATTCTATTACCACCATCTTACACAGATGGAGCCAGTAGAGCTGGAAGAGGCTAAGTCATGTATCCAAAGTTACACAGCCAGCAAGCAGCAGTAGGTGTTTAAACCCAGCCGCTCTGACCCCTGGGCTCATGCTCCTCATGGAACGCACCGCCTCATGGGAATTCTGACGCCCAGCCAGGGCTGAGAACCACTGCTCTAGGACTTGGCCAGAAAACCTAGTGGCTTAAATAAACATTGTCTCAGTTTCTGAAGGTCAGAAATTTGGAAGCAGCCTAGCCGGGTGGTGCTGGCCAGGGTCTCTCGTGAGCTTGCACTGAAGACTTAGGCCAAGGCTGCAGATGTACGAAGGCTTGGCCGGACTGGAGATTCCACCTCCAAGATTGCTTCATCACATGGCTGGCGACAGGGAGCCTGGGATCCTTTTTACATAGACCTCTCCATTGGGCTGCTCGACTGTGCTCAGCCAGCCGGCCCCAGCTCAAGTGATGAGAGGGAATGAGAGAGAGGAAGACTGGGAAGGCCGAGTCTCAAAAGTCACACACCATCACTGCCACCACATTCTGTTCGTCAGGAATGAGTCACAATGTCCAGTTCACACTGAAGGGGTTAGCATTTCATCTCCACCTTTTTTTAAAAAAACTTTTTTAAAAGATTTTATTTATTTATTTAGAGAGGGGAAGAGAGGGAGAAAGAGAGAGAAAGAGAGAGAGAGAAACATCAATGTGTGGTTGCCTCTCACATGGCCCCACTGGGGACCTGGCCTGCAACCCAGACATGTGCCCTGACTGGGAATTGAACCTGCGACCCTCTGGTTCACAGCCCGTACTCAATCCACTGAGCTACACCAGCCAGGGCTCATCTCCACCTTTTGAGGGGAGGATTGTCCAAGAATTTGTAGACATACTTTAAAACCCCTACAGGGACTCTGATTATTGTTATATACTCATGTTATTTTTAAGAAACCAAGCAGGGACTTAGAAGAAACAGATGGTCAGTTTCCCCTTCCACTCTTCCTTGTGACCATCTGTATTCAAAAGCTCAAAACCTGGAACACTGGGGAAAAGCAGATCTGATCTGCTTGCCGGTGGGCAGTGTGGTGCCTGGGACACGGCAGACACAGGGTACATACTTATGGAAGAAGCCTGAGGGAGGACCTCATATAACCAGACCCAATGGGTTAGTTCCACAGATGTTTATTGCTGCTCCCACATGTCTGTGTTCTGGTGCTGGGGTGCCAAGATAGATCTGACCAGTCCCTGTTCCTGGGGGGAGCCCTCAGGCTGGATAGGGGGGACGTTTAATACAAAACACTTAATATCACAAAACCATCATGGCAGAACAGATGCGGTAATGGCAGTATGATCTGAGGCGGAGGTGAAGAATTGTGGCGGAAGCAGAGGAGAAGAGGACAATCAAAGAAGGCTTCACAGAAGAGGTGGCACTTGAACTAAGACTTGAAAAGTAAAAAGGAGACATGTATTTGGAAGACAAGTGCAGAGAGAACAGTATTCCAGGCCAAAACAAACAAACAAACAAATGAACAAACAAAAAACAAACCCCCCAGCTTATTCAAAGGCATAGTAGTAGGCATAGAGCCTAACATGTTTGGGGAATTTCATATTTAGAAGGAACCTTGATATTCTGTAAGGGAAACCACATTGCTGCTTGCATCTCCTAATAATAGTAATAGCCAACATTCTCAGGATGCCTGCCATCCGCCAGGCACAGCACTAAACAGTACGGATGGAAGTCAGATCTGAAGCTCACAGCCATTCTATAAGGTGATTCCTATTATTATCTCCAGTTCATAAGCGAGGAAACCAAGACTCAAGACTAGTACCACGCCCAGGTTTGCACACTGAGTAAGTTGCAGGGCGGGGACTTGAATCAGGATCTTTCTGACATACAGGCCTGTGTTTTTAACCTCTACATTGTTCTACATCTGCATTGGTAAGTGGTTACGCAACCTTCACTTATACACTTGGAGTGGCAAGAAGCACACCACTTCTCTGGCTGTGCAGAGAGGGCTCACAGCGGGGCTGTGGTGTCTTTCACACACACTCCAGACCTGCAAGGGCCGCCAGTCTAGTTAAAGTGAGCGATCGACAGAAAAATAGGCACTACGCTTGCCCAAAGGGTTCCGGTGAGAGGTGGCATGATCAGCAACACCCTGTTAGGGCAGATGGTGGCTGTAGGGGCTGCTAGGAGGAGCAACTCTCCCGGGGGGACTCAGGGTGGGCCTTCCAGAGTGACCCAGAGGGCAGGGCATGGAACTCTCTCAATCCGAGTTTCTCAAACAGCATTATTCCCATTTTGGGTTAGACAATTCCTGGGTCCGGGGGTGGCTGTCCTTTGCTCTGCACGATGTTTAGCAGCAACCCTAGGCTCTACCCACGAGATGCATGCTGCCCCCAGTAGTGACAATCAAAAATGTCTCTGGACGTTGCCAGATGTCCCTGAAGAGCAACATCACCCCCAGTAAGAACCACTGCTCTACGCAGAGGAAATAAAGTAAGTAAAGTCATCGAGGGGGACAAGTGAGACTTTGGGTAAAGTCTCAGGCTTCCTTTTTCGCATCTGTAAAGTGAGATAACATTTCAAAGTATTATTGTGGTAATCAGTGAGGACTCCTGTAAATTGCCTGGCACACGGGAGACCCCAATAAATGTTAGTTCTTTTACTGAGCAGTACAAGAATGACAGCCCCTGACCCCCCATCTCACCAAACCACGGGCCACTCCCAAGACTGTGATCTGGAGACTCCAAACTCGGGCCTCCGTGTCCTCTGCCCGTAAAAGGACATTGGGGTGGAGAGAGGAATGAAACGAGATCCGTGGCTCGCAACTTTTAAACTCACCATTCCCATCCAGGTCCCATTTTAGAAAACAGAACACTGATTAATTATTAATTTGTTTCCCACTTGCCAAGACAGCTGTCCCGACTCCGTGGGGCAGGACTGGCCACGTGACCTGGAAAGGTGGTGATCCCAGCCCAGAATAGAGACTCTTCTGTCAGCCCGAGCTACCGTGTCTCACTTACACACAGGATGGTCCTCTGGCCTTCAGAAATAGCACGGCGGCACAAGGAGCCCATTCTGCCATCGGAGACTCCCAAATACCAGATGAAGAACCACAGATCTGTGGGTGATTTCTGAGACAGCAGGGACGCCCGAGCCCGCAACGCCAGCACCAAAAGTCCCGCGGCTGCGGTACCAGGCACTGGGCTAGGGGTTTCGCCTAGGCCGCTGGCTCAGTCACAGATATTGTCACAGTTTCACAGACAAGGAAACTGAGGTTCAACATGATGTCACTTACTGAGGACACTGACCTCCAGACCCTGTCACCCTCTAGGTGAACACACCTTGTATATGTCTGTGTCCATCTTCTTGGTACCCCAGCCTTCTGTCCAGGGAGGGTCCTAGGTGTGACTGCAGGTCTGTGAGGGTGATGGGAAGCAAAGCCTGGGGGCCCAGCAGGGCAGGCTGCTCCCGACAGGAGGAAAAGAATCGAATTAAACACTCATGAGTCCTTACAATGTGCCAGAATTACATAACTCTCTTAATCCTCACAGCGACCCTGTAAAGCAACAGCTGTGTTCCCCATTTTATAGATAAGGAAACCGAGGTGTAGAGAAATTAAGATTTCATAGGCGGTAAAGTGGGAAGATGATGCCTGATTGCTGAGCGCCTGGCTGGGCCCTTTTCAGCAGTGATACAGTTCATCCCTCCCACCGCACCCAGCAGAGGTACAGTCCCTTTCCCCATTACTGTCTCTGCCTTGTTTTCACAATCTTCATCTTGTTCTTGAATATCTCACTTGAACACCTTCCATCAGAACACGGAGGAACATGGTTGTCACAGCGACACCTGCTGGCTGGTGTTGCATCTGCGAGGCTCCAGACATCTAGACTCGGAGACCACCAGAGTTCCTACCCAGGGTGTCCTCCTGAATGCCTCGCCATCCTGCTACCCAGCCAGTGTTCTTCCTCTCCCTCTCCTTTCTTGGTCTCAGTCTCAGAGAGGTCCTGGGCTCTGGAGTTAGACAGACCAGGGCCTGTGTCCTGGCTCTAACCACTTGGCCAAGTGTTCCAATTTTTCAGAAGCTTCATTTCTCGGTAGCTTCATTTTTAAAATGTCTTACCAGGCATGGTCCTATGAGAATCGTGGGTGGTAGTAAAGGTAAAATATGAAGTGTGAGTTCCCTTCCCCTAGCTTCCAGGGGAGTGGAGGGGGCTGGGGGAGGAGGGAGGAATGTTTGGACGTAAGACTGTGTCCTCTGTTTGACTAGAACTGGAGTGCAATACCGTAGGATTCGACTCCAGTCTGTGAACCCTGGAATCCCTGCCCTTCCCAGGCCCCTCACCCCTCCTAGATCACCGTGGATGGGGATAGGGAGTTTCAAGGTCCTAAGAAGAGAGTAAAGATGGGGAGTTGGGATTGAGGCAGAACACGGGAGTGACCAGGAAGGCGAGTTCTTGTCTCAGTGTAATGAGTTGCTTTAGGCAGGTTATCCTTCTGCTCTGAGCCTCAATATTCCCACCTCTGAAATGACGCCAATAATGTGTATCTTTGGGCCATAGAATTAAGAATACGGGCTTTGGAAATTGTAAAAGCTGTACACAGGGGAAGAACTCATTATAATTTGGGTGGCCTGAGGCCTCCTTCCCAGACTGCATTCTGGAGCCATCCGGAAGGACCTAGGTCTCAGATCTGATCTCCAGAAGTAGCTTATCCAGGAGGCTTCCCTGGCCTGAGGCAGCTCCGGAGGCTGCTTAGATTTTCCTGCCAGACCCCGCCTCCTCCACTAGCCTCTGCAGCCCCAGTCTGCCCTCTGGGCTGGCAATGGGCAATGGGCAATGGGCACTGGGCCCGGCTCACTGTCACAGAACTTGGCCCTGAGAACCAGCCACCCTCTCCTGCCTTCCTCCACCCTATGATCTGCTCACCCTCCCTGCAGCCTTTGCCCAGAGGCCCCAGGAAATCTCTCCAAGCCTCTGCTGGATAAGCGCTCCCATTGCTTAAAGGTAGAAACAGAGCCCCAGGAAGGACAATGAATTGTTCTGGGTCTGGAGTCCATGTCTCTCCCTCCCCTGTGGCCTGCAGGAACTGACCAGGGGTCTGGACCTTGTGGGCAGGCACACTACTGCCAGGGGTGCACCTTAGGTGTGCAGCCTGATCCTGTTGGTGCTCGATAGGTGTTTGTTGAGTAAGTGAATGAGTGAATAAATTAATGAAGGCACGAAAGAATAGCAGGTAGGTACTAAGGATCCTGAAACCTTTTTACAATTGAGGAAATTGAGGCATCCTAAAGCAAAGCACCTGTTCCCCCACCAGGTCACACAGCAGAGACTGGACCCTAAAGTCCTTGTTCTCCCACCTGTGGAGATTCTGCCTCTTCACCTGAGCCCTGCAGCATCTCACGCTCTCCACAGGCATAGCAAGAATTGGCCTAATTCCCTGGGATTTAGGGTGCCTGGGCTCCTCATACCCCCACCTTCTTCTCCCTGGTATACAAGACCACCTCTGAACAGGGAGCACCTAAGGCCCTCCCCCGGCGTTAATCCACAGGTGCTGGTGGACCACCCACCCAGTCTCATGGGGTCACCACCACCATGACACCTTTGGGGGCCTCTAACCTCCCTGATTCAGCCAGGCCACGGTTTCATAGCTGGAGCTGTTTGCCCCAAGGACAAATCACTGTCTCTCTCTGAGCTTCACTTTCACCTACATAAAATGCAGACCCAATACCCCTGTGTGTGTGTGTGTTGCACAGGGTTTGTAAAAAGCCAGGCACCACTGAACTCAATTTGTTGTGCCCTTTCTGCCCCACGTCATCAGTGTGAGGTTAATCAACACCTTCGCTGTGACGCCTAGGCCATGCATGGACCACCAACGGCCAGCTAGGGAGAGGTGGGCACTGCCTGTCCCTCCAGCCACAACTCTGCCAGGGTGCAAGTAGGCTCTCCCCGCTTTCCTTTTCCCACCAGAGCATCCCTCACCTGCCCTCCTGAGTCCTGATGGTTGCCCAGCTAGCATCCTGCGTCTGGCTCCCCAAGTGACATGTTCCATCTGTTCTGGTTATCTAGTGCTGTATAACTAACCAAGCCGAGATGCAGTAGCTTAAAACATTTTAATACATCCCCCAAGTCTGTGGATCAGGAATTCAGGCAGGGCTTAGCTGGGTCATTCTGCTCCGTATGGTGTCAACGGGGGTCACCTGGCAATGTTTAGTGGATGGCTAGTCTGGTCATAGAGGCCAAGACATCCGTGAGGCTTCACTCACATGCCCGGTGCCTCAGTGACATCTGCAACAAGACGGAGCTCAGCTGGGCCCTCTCCATGTAATCTCAGCGTCATCCGAAAAGGTCTGACTGACTTCAGGTTCAAGTGCTTCTGCCACTTACTAGCTTGTTAACATGGGCACGCTACAAAAGTTCTTCCGAGCCTCAGTTCCCTCAGCCGTAAACCAGGGATCATATTATTACCTATTTTTGAGGGTTCATTTGTGGAATAAATGGAAATGTCTTAAGTATGAAGTATTAGTACTGCTACGAAGACAGTTCTCCCTAGCAAGTATGAAATACATTAGTTACGGGAATAACAACAAGCCTTTCTCTTCGTTTCCATTCTCTCAACCCACTGTCCAAAGACCCTGCGAAACAAGACCGGTCCTCGTTGTATCACTACAGGAAGCAAGACCCAGGCTGGGGAACAACTAGCTCCCGGGTTGGCGGGGCCCGGAGGCGGGGCTGCGGGGCGAGCCGCGAACAGCAGCCGCCAGGAGCCACCCGACGCTCACACTCCGCGTCCCGCGTCTCGCCTCCCGCCCCTCCCGCGGTGCCAAGTCCCGCTCCCTCCCCCATGCACCCCGCCCCCGCTCCGGACTCCGCCCCTTCCAGCCGCCCCGTTAACCCCGCAATCGCTTTCCTCGACCCGCCGCTCTCCTTCCCTCTGTTCCAGAGCTCGGGCCCCGCCTCCATCCCCACCCCTCCTTGTTTCCCGACCCGCTCCGGTGCGCCGGGGTGCCCCCTCCCAGCCCCACCTAGCCCCGGGGATCGGGCCCCGCCCTTCGCTACTTCTCGTCCGCGCTCCTCCTGTTCCTTCTCTCACCTACTGGCGCGGGACCCGCCACTCCCCAGTCCCAGGCTTGAACCCCGCCCCACCCCCTCGGATCGGGCCCCGCACCCCCAACCCCAGGGACTCTTTGTTCTAGAGCTGACGTGCGGCTGGCCTGGGAGCCGCTGACTCAGCTGAGTGGAACCAGACTTTGGCGCCCCTAACCCCACCCCACTCTCTCTGGAGACCTGGAGGCTGGCGCCTGGGGAGGCGGGAGGGGCGAGCTCAGCAGCCCAGCCCTTCTTTTGTTCTGTAGAGCATTCCTTTGCTCCAGCTCCCCGAACCTGGACAGACTGCTGTTAAGGTGTCAGGTTCTGTTTCGGGAAACCGACATCAAATATGTAGGCCTAAAGCCTGGCTCCCGCCACGTCCTGGTACTTGGCCTTGAGCAAGTCCTCTGACCGCCCTGAATCTCGCTTTCTTCACTTGCAAAACAGGAGCCAAAATGCCGATATCGAAGGGTCATTGTGACAGTAAATGCAAAACCGAGGAGGGAAGCTGCAGGTACAAAGTGAACCTTTGTTCACCCTCCTCCATGATCCTACTTTGCAGGGATAACTTGTCTCTTCCTAAAGACTGAAACCTCCTGATCTCTCCGGTACGCCCGCACTCTGGTGGAGGTATCCTGTTGCACATTACCATACTGCGCACTAATTCCCTCTACTTAAATACTTTTTTTAAAATTAAGGTATAAATTTCGTTCAAGGAAATGCACTGAACTTAAACATGCAGCTCTATGAGCTTTTTTTTTTATATCTATTTTTTTTTTAAGATTTTTTTTATTTGTCTTTAGAGGGGTAGCGGAGAGGGAGAGGGAGAGAAATATCAATGTACAGTTGCCTCTTGTGTGTCCCCTGCTGGGAACTGGCCTGCAACCCAGGCATGTGCCCTGACTGGGAATCGAACCGCAATCCTCTGGTTCGCAGGCCCGCGCTCAATCCACTGAGCCACACCAGCCAAGGCAGCTCTATGAGCTTTGACGAATGAAAACACCCCCGCAACTCACACTTCTGTGAAGACTTAGGTCATATCTAGCAACACACACAGTTCGCTGCGTTCCCTTCGCAACACATCGCGCCCCCTCGCAAGGCAGCCCCTGTTCCCGCTGCTGCCACCTGGAGAAGTTTTGTTTGCTCTATAACTTAATACAATGTAAAGCACACGATATGTTTTTTTTTTTAATCTGGCTTGTTTAATTCAGCATAATATCCTTGTTATTCATCATTGTGTGTATTAGCAAAGTTTAAAAATTGAGTAGCATTTCATTATATAACAATACCATAATTTGTTTTCTGTTGGAGGGTAGGGTTATTTTCATTTTGGGGCTAGTATTAAGCTATGAACATTCTCACACAAATCTTTCTGTGTCCATGACTTTTTATTTCTCTTGGGTAAAGGAGTGGAATTGCTGGGTCATAGGGTAGTTGTATGTTTAATTTTCTAAGAAACTGCCAAAGAGTTCTCTAAAGTGATTGCACCATTTTACATTCTCACCAGGAATATATGAGAATTTCAGTAGTTCCACATCCTCCTGACCGTGCGGCATGGTCAATCTTTTTACTGTAGCTATTCTAATGGGTGTAGTGTATCTCCTTATGGCATTACTTTTAAAATAATGAACCAATATTTTTTTAAAAATAATAATACTAGTACACAATTCTAAAGATACAAAAGGCTACTCAGTAAAGAAGTGGCCCCAGTTCCAGTCAAGATGGGGGTATAGGTAGATACACTTTGCCTCCTCGCACAACCACAAGAAGAATTGCAACTAAACTCAAAACAAAAAACACCCAGAACTGCTAAAAAATGGAACTGTATGGAAGTCCAACAACCAAGGATTTGAAGAAGACACATCCATGCAGGAGGAGTGGAGCCGGGAAGCCGGGGTGGAGAAGACATGGTGCAGCCTGGAGAGGCAGCGGCAGCGGTGGAATGGGTGGTCCATGTTCAGGTGTGGTGGATAAAAATCAGAAGGGATTCCTTAGGAGCAAGCAATCCCAGCCCCAGGCCAGACCACACAACCCAGGGCTCCAGTGCCAGGATGATGAAGCCTCAAAACAGCTGGCTGTAAAAATGGGTAGGGTTTGGCCCTGGCTAGTATAGCTCCGTGGATTGAGTACCAGCCTGAGAAACAAAGGGTCACTGGTTTGATTCCCAGTCAGGGCACATGCCTGGGTTGCTGGCCAGGCCCTCAGTGGGGGGCGTGCAAGAGGCAACCAAACATGGATGTTTCTCTCCCTCTTTTTCTCCTTCCCAACTTCTCTCTAAAAATAAATATATATATATTTTTTAAATCTTACCCTGGCTGGTGTAGCTCAGTGGATTGAGCGCGGGTTGTGAACCAAAGGGTCGTGGTTCGATTCCCAGTCAGGGCATATGCCTGGGTTGCGGGCCGGGTCCCCAGTGGGGGCCATGTGAGAGGCAACCACACATTGATGTTTCTCTCCCTCTCTTTCTTCTTTCCTTCCTTCCCCTCTCTCTAAAAATAAAGAAATAAAATATTTAAAAAAATAAAATAAAATCTTAAAAAAAAGAAAAAACACTAGCGTTTTGGGCAGCGAAAGACAGTGCCAGGTTCTCAGGATAGTCCTTTTAAAGGACCTGCACAATCCTAGAACATATGCAAACCCACCCACTCTGGGAATCATCACCAGGGCAGCAGCTAGAAGGGCACCAGTTGCATACGGGAAGTGGGTGAAGTGGCTGGAAACAGGGTGACTGCCGGGCAAGCCTCCAGGGGCCAAGCAGCAACATCGTTCCCTTTCGGACTCTCCCCACCACACAGCACCACAAAGCAGTGAGGTGTGTTGCCCCGCCCTGGCAAATACCTAAGGCTCTGCTCCTTACACTTGAACTGGTGGACTAAGACAGGGAGTCAAAGCAGCTCTACCTAATGCACAGAAATAAACAAAGGGAGGCTGCCAAGTTGGGGAGACAAAGAAATACAGCCCAAATGAAAGAATGGAACAAACACCCCCCACCCCAAATCAGATACAGAGTTCAAAATGGTGATGAGGATGCTCAGAGAAATCATTGAGTACAGCAAAAACATAAGGGAAGAAATAAAGGCTACAATAAGCGAAATAAAGAAAAATCCACAGGGAACCAACAATGAAGGGAAGGAAGCTGCGATTCAAGTCAATAATTTGGAGCATAAGGAAGAAATAAACATTTAGCCAGAACAGAATGCAGAAACAAGAATTCAGAAAAATGAGAAGAATATAAGAAGACTCTAGGACATCTCTAAAAGTGCCAATATCCAAATCATAGGGATGCCAGAAGAAGAGGAAGAGCAAGAAATTGAAAACTTATTTGAAAAATTAATGAAAAAATTTTTTCCTAATTTGGCAAAGGAAATAGACATACAAGTCCATGAAGCACAGGGAGTCCCAAACAAGTTGGACCCAAAGAGTACCACACACCAAGACACATCATAATTAAAATGCCAAAGCTTAGAGAGAAAGAGAGAATCTTAAAAGCAGCAAGAGAAAAGGATACAGTTACCTACAAAGGAGTTCCCATAAGACTACCAGCTGATTTCTCAAAAGAAACTTTGCAGGCAAGGAGGGACAGGCAAGAAGTATTCAAAGTCATATAAAGCAGGGATGTACAACCAAGATTACTCTATCCAGCAAAGGTATCATTTAGGATGGAAGTGCTTCCCAGACAAGGGAATTACTTCATTACCAAGGAATTCATCATCACCAAGCCATCATTACATGAAATGTTAAAGGGACTTGTTTAAGAAGAATAATATGAAAATTATGAACGTTAAAATGACTTCAAACTCACAGCTATCAACAACTGAATATAAAAAACAAAAACAAACTAAGCAAACCACTAGAACAGGAACAACATCACAGACATAGAGATCATTTGGAGAATTATCAGCAAGAATGGGGGGAAAGGTGCAGGGATTAAGAAGCATAATTGGTAGCTACAAAATAGACAGGGAGATGTTGAGAATAGTATAGGAAATGGAGAAGCCAAAGAACTTATATGAGTGACCCATGGACATGAACTAGGAGGAGTGGGATTGCTGGGGGGAAGGGGAGTACTGAGCAGAAAGAGGCAAAGGGGGAAAATGGGACAACTGTAATGGCATAATCAATAAAATACATATATTTAAAAAAGAAATGGCCCAGTCCACTCAATTTTTCTTGCTAGAAGGTATCAGCTTTTATCAGTGGCTTATGACTCCATGAAATTTCTTTTTTTTACTGTCATTTTTCTCCTAGAGTATAAGCCCCAGAAGGAGTGGAACCACCTACTGTATTCACATCTGTGATCTGAGCTCCTCTCCAATGCTAATGAAAGCCCAATAAATACTGTTGAATGAATGCCGGGCACTGTTCTAGATATATCCTGTAACCTATTACATTATCACATTTTTGATTCAAAAGAGTAGCAGGGTTCCCTGTGGATGGAGCCTGCACCTGAGTAATATTAATAAGAATTTGTTGCATGAATGAATGTTGATAAAGGAGATCCCCAGGGACATTCTTGCAGGCAATGAAAGCTGGCTTTTTTCTTTATTTTTTTCCCCCAACACTTCTTACGTCAGGCACCCAGAAAATAGACATCTGTTATCTTTGCTGCCCAGCGTTACTTCACCCTCTGGTAACAGGACCTCAGTTTTTCTCTGGGGAATCTGACTTCCTCCACTGAGCTGTCACTTCCATTAGCTCCAGGTGGGCATGTGACTCCAGCCTAACCAATCAGATCATTTCAGCCTCTGACAACAGTGATTGGTTCAGGGATGCACCCCAGTGCAATTTAGAGCAATGATAGCTAGCCCTAGACTTGTGTCCACTGTTGGGCAAGAAAGCTCTCTTTTTTCTAGTGGACTTGGAATTGTGAGGATGGAAGCCTGGGAGAGATGAGATCACGGGAATTGAGTTACTCATGAAGTTAGGGAGCAAGCCACAGAGGTGAGTTCTTTGCCGAAGGACCTCCTCACCTCCCAAAGTGGGAAGAAGGCCAGTGCAATAGAGTAGGAGAGGCAAAAAGAGATGAGTTCAGGGGGTCAAGCAAAAGCCAGTTTTGAGGGGCCTGGTGGGCCATAGAGAGGAAGTTGGATTTTACTCTGAGAAACTATTACTTCTTGAGCGCCACCTGCTGGAGACCTGGCCCACAACCCAGACATGTGCCCTGACTGAGAATCGAACAGGCAACCCTTTGGTTCTCAGGCTGGCACTCAGTCCACTGATCCACACCAGCCAGGGGTACCTATTAAATTGTTTAATGTTGTAACAGACATCGTTGTTGCTCAATCCAGGTATCCTTGGACCTCTTTTATCTTTTCTGTGTGACCCTCACCTGGTTTTGGTGCTGGTGATTTAGTTTCCAAAGGCCCACCCCGAAGAGTCTCCTTCAGAAGACCGGACTGCTGGTGCTGCAGTGCCCTGCAGAAAGCTGGGAGTACCTGGAGTTTAAGTTCCAGCCCTGACCCCCCACCCCGCCCCCACCCACTGGGCATGCTTCAGCCCGTGACTGATCAGAATGGAATGGAAGCCCCGTTCCCTTGCCTCAGACTCCAGACAACTCAGTGTTTCCACTCCGGAATTCCCGGTAGGATCAGGCAGTTGTTACAGCCCCCTCAGGATTTTATCTGAAATCACATCCTTGTTTGCCCTTTCCGGTCCTGCTTCCCACACTCCCTCACCAGGGTCTCCTGGGAGTGCTTCCTTAATAAATCACCTGGACAAGAATCTTCATCTTGGCCTCTGCTTCTGGAAAAACCAACTTGTTTGTTTATTTGCTTTTATTAAGACAGGACATCTTTATTTATTTATTTGGTCATTTGTTTAATTGAAGGAGCAATACAGTCACTGTATTATAACTGTAATTAAAAAAAAATACTGAGCACATATCGCTTCTCGGTCTTTTGGCTAAGATCAAGTGTAGTAAAAACTGAGCACAAAGCGAAGTTTAATTTCACCGATCGCACGCCCACTGCTCCCTGAGAGGGCAAACCGAGCTATTAATTACATGGGTGTCCTTTCAGGCCTCCGATTATGTGTGTTTTGGTTGCCTGTTTTTTCATAACTGAGATAGCTCTGTGTGTTTCACTTGGCAACCTGCCTTTTTTTCTTTAAGCATCTGTCCTGAATGTTTTTCCATGTCAGCACATCTCGATCTGCCTCCGGGGTGACCTTCCTAAGCCGCCTGTGACATTATGCTGCTCCCCTGCTTAGGGCCCTTGCAGAAATGCTTCCCACTGCACTTGGAACAAAATCAAACCGCTTACCATTGCTACCAGTGCAGCCTGCTTTGGCCCCGCCCACCACTTGTCTCATCTCACACTCATCTGCTCTTGCACAGTATACTCCAGCCACACTGGACGCCCCTTAGTCACTTGACTGTGCCATACTCTTAATTGCCTCAGGACCTTTACATAACACATTTCTTCTTTCTAGAATATTCTTTCCCCTCCCATTTTGCCTAGCTAACTCCTACTTATATCTGAAGTCCCAACAGAAAAGGCTTCCCGGAGGCCCCAGGCTGGGCAACATCCCTTGTCATACCTCTTTACAGTGTGCAGTACTTTACCTTTGGGGCATTCGTAAATAACTAAATTAGTCTTGTCATTAGTTCCCATCGGTAATATGCTCTTAATTAATGGATGAAGCATCCATATGACCATCATTTCATGTTTCTCTCTCCAACTGGAATGCAAGCTTCACAAGAAGAGGCCCTCTCCTGCTTTGTTCATCCACATCCCTAGCGACCAGCACAGTTCCAAGCAAGGATGAGAGGCTCAGCAAGTGGTCAGTACCTAAGGGACAGGGAGGCCTGGAAAGATGCTGTCAGGCAGCTTCTATCACCCTCTCTCTGATGCAGTGCTGCCTCTTGTCTCTGCTTTGCTCTCGGGCCTCCTGGGTTTGCCTCCCTCTAGACCAGCATTGGCCACTCACAGTTAGTGGCTCACAGTTAGTGGCTGCCCCTCCCATCGCCTCAGCCTGCACACGGTTTGAGACTCCACACAGTCTGACCCTCCAGCAGGGCCTTCCTGCCCTGGCGCCTGAGCCAGGGACCCATCCCAGCCCCTGCTCACCGGCCTCTGGCCAGGGCAGCGGCAGGAAGGATTGTGGGAACAGGGGCAGGGTAGGTCACAGGGAGAAGTTGAAAGTGGCAGGAAATCTCGACGGGCATTTTGTCACAAATGTAAAAGGAACTAAAAATACAGTTTCCCCCCTTGTTTAAAAAACTGAGATGGGCCCTGGCTGGTGTAGCTCAGTGGATTGAGCGTGGGCCTGCGAACCAAAGGATCGCAGTTCAATTCCCAGTACGCATGAGAGGCAACCGTATGATATTTCTCTCTCTCTCCCTCTCTCCTTCCTTTCCTCTCTAAAGATAAATAAATTAATTAAAAAAAAACAGATCGCAACTGCTTCCTAGATAAACTGTAAGTTGCCTCTTTACACTCATAGAGCCCTTGGGGCTGCCTGTCCAGCCCTGATGCTCTGGGAGCTGACCCCGACCACAGAGAATGGTGTATAGGATCTCGCCCCAGCGATCACAGCTGATGTGGTCCAGGGGGAACACCTGACTCAAACCGGGCCAATCAGAGTTCTCATGCTGAGAATTTCAAATTTGCCACAGAGCTCCAGAACTGACCCAGCAATTTACCACCAGATGCCGAAGAAAGAGAGAAGGAGAAGAAGGAAGAAGACGAGAGCACAGGCTGCAGAGAGAAACGAGGGACACAGACTTTCATCTGTTCAATAAATACCTGTTGAGCGACAATGTGTCAGGCAACAGGGTGTGCTGGGAAGGCGTAAGTACCGCCCCCGCCCCCTCTGTCTTAGAGAGGACGTTTTAGTGGGGGAGAGATAGTAAACAAGATAAACAAGGAAAATAAAGTTAGATGGTGATAGGAGCTAAGGAGAAAAAAAATAAAGCTGAGAAGTGGGACAGGAGAGGGGAAGGATTGAAATGCTAGCTAAGGCGTTCAGGAAGTCTTCACAAAGACGGTCCTATTTGGGGGGAAAAATGAAGTCCCTATTTGGGAAAAGGTCTGAAAAAAGAGAGGAAGCAAGTCACGTGGCCACTGAGGGAAGAACAGTCCAGCGATAAGGAACAGTAAGAGCAGAGGCCCTGAGGTGGGGGTGTGTCTGGTGACCACTGTGGCAGGGACAGAGTGGAAGGAGGAGGGGAGTGTGAGGCAAAGTCAGAGGAGCCACCGGGGCTGGATCTGCAGAGTGGGAAAGCTATAGGGAAGTTTCTAGCAGACGAATTACATGATCTGACTTGCCCGCTAAAGCGTGATCAGTCAGGTGGCTGCAGGGGCAGAAGCAGGGAGACCTGTTAGAAGGCCACTGCAAGGTGCTGAGCATGCAGCGAGGGTGGCTTGAATCAGAAACAGCAGTTGGTGAAAAGGATCAGATTCTGGGTATATTTTGAAAGTAAAGCCAGCAGAACTTACTGATAGATTGCAAAGAGGCATAGAAAACCAGAGAAAAGAATGACTCCAAGAGTGACTAACAGAGGAGATAGGGCCCCTGGCAGAGGACAGCTGCGAACAGAGGAGTGGCTTCGCTGCTTTCCCGGTCAGGGCCGCCTGCCTGCCTGCCTGTCTGCAGGCTTGCTCTGGGAACCGGGCTCGGGTGCTCTCACAAGCCCTCTCACTTCCTGCTTAGGCCAGTTTGAATGGGTGTCTATTAGGAGCAACTGAAAGACACTCCCCTGCTCATCCCCCTCCCCCGCCCCCCCCACCATTTCTCATTTTGGTGGCCTGAAACCTCCTAATTCTTTATATACATGTCTGTCTCTACTGTTGGATCGTGAACTCCCTGAAGGCAGGGTGTTCGTTGTCCACATCTGCCTTCTCAGGGACAAGCACAGGGCCTGGCGGAGAAAAAGTACGTTATTGCTGCCAGTTGAGACAAATCAAGTCCAATGAAATGACGCTCTAGGGGCGTCCTACCTTTTGGCGTCTCTGGGCCACATTGGAAGAAGAAGAGTTGTCTTGGGCCACATACTAAATACACAAACACTAGCACCAACGAAAACTGATGAACAAAAAAAAAAAAAAAAGGTTTTAAGTAAGCTTATGATTTTGTGTCGGGCTGTATTCATAGCCGTCCTAGGCCACCTGCAGCCCGTGGGCCCCAGGTTGGACACCCCGGCGCTGAGAGTAATGGGCTCAGAAACAGAAAACAAGCTACGTGGAGAGCACCTCGTTCCTGCCCCAACCAAAGCAACTCTAGTTTTTCTCTTTGATGTACTGGACTTCCAAAGGGTTTCCCACTGAGAAATAATAAAGGTCCTCTGGTTTTAAAAAAGTTTGAAAAAAATTAGTGTATTTCCAGTTAAACATGGCAGACTATACACACATTTCTCACTCACATGGGAAGAAAGGTGACTGAGGGGGACTCCAAAGCCGGCCAGGGCGCAGTGAGCAACCTCCCGGTATCACGGCTGCGAATGCCCGGAGTTCAGGAGATGGCAGAACCAGGTGGCCCCGGCCTATGCGTGAAGATGGGGCCAGAAACTGGGGACTCGTTGACACTGTTGTGGAAGAGGGAAACCCTCAGATCCCTCTCCTGTCCCACAGACCTCCAACACACCATTTTCTACCTCAGTTTCCCGAAGTTGAATTTTGCCTTGGCTTTATGAACATTTTCAATACCAGTGAATTATTTTCACGCTGCCTTTGAAATTGTGGATTAAGCTCAACTAGGTTCTCAAAAATATGTCAAATGAATAAAAGCTTTTAGAAAGAAAAATAATCTTCAACACATTGGAAAAGTAAGAATTATTGATAAACCATATTTACTTACGCCATAAACTTGTCCCTTGGAAGCACATGTACTTTAGTATAAAATACGGTGTCAGAAGTGATATTCTGATCTTAAACAGAAGAGATTGTAGCAGCTTGTATTACTTAGAGCCATTGTTTTGGATAACCTCATTTAATGCGGAATTTGGATCCACAGGCAAACCTCTACATGCTCACATAGGAAAGCTTTTGCACCAATAAGACAAGTATTTCCTGACTCTTTGGTTTTCTAGAAGGAATTCTTGATGTACAGCTGCACACCTTCCCGTCGGCGCCCTCCTACTCAGACTTGCCATGTTTCCAAAATACCTCCTGTGTTTCAAAGCATTCGCTGCCACTTTGAATATTGCACCCCCAGCAGACTGTCTTGGAACTTCAGATGTTCTTTCAGACATGTCTTTTTGGGAATTCTAACAGTTACTAAGGCCTACAGGGTCATCAATCTACAATAAAAGCTTTATCGTACCTAACAGTTTTCTAGACTGAAGCTAAATTCCATTTATGTGCCCGCTAATGGCACAGTGTTGGTCTAAGGCGGCTCCTTTCCCATTTCCACCGCTTCCAAATGTGGCATTTCTTTGGGTCCAAGACAAAGCACTGACTGGCTCCATGTAAGCCAGTAAAATCAGCACTTGGGTGACTGCACAAAGGCATCTTGGTTTGAGCTATTAATTGTGTGAAGTTGAAAACCGGCTTCTTGAGCCGGACCTGATACTGTGAAAATCAATCTCATAAAAAGAACTTTGTTCTTTGTTTTGCACATGGGGATGCTTTAAGAAGTTCAGACCTTTTTTCTGTGTCAAATGATATTTTACATATAAAACAGCTCTCGGAATTAAGGTTATGATGATAACAATGGAAATTAGAACAGAAGAGTTGGATGTAAAGTTAAGGGACTGTCACAGAAGGTGGAGCAGAATGACAAAGAGATGGAAAATAAAAGAGAAGTTATCAGAAAACTAGAGGGCCAGTCTAGGACCTGCGTTTTGGGAGTCCCAGAGAGAACAGAGGAAATAAGGAAGGAAATCCTAAAAACAAAACAAAATAAAAAAATTCAAGAACTCTGAAGAACATTCATTACCATAGTGAGCTTCACTGAGTTCCCAGAAAATGAGATGAAACTTGGTCCATGCCAAGGTACATCGGCAGGAAATTTTAGAACAATAGGTACAAAAAGAAGATCTCACAAAATTCCAAAGAGAAAAACAAGTTTCCCATGCGCGTACACACACACACACACACACACACACACACACACACACACACACAAGTCCGATTGTGATGTTAGATCTTGAGAAACAAAGGACGTTGACTCTGTCCCTATGCAAAAAGCAGTACGTGTAAGAATGTACTTTTTTAGGTGTAGTCTGTTGTTTTGTCTGCCCAGATCTATGCCTCACTCTCCTGGGAGATGGTCCTGTCCCTCTCTCCCCCGCATACGAGGTCTGCCCAGAAGGAACTCAGCCATGTCATATGAAAAATAGAGACATTTATTGAAGAAGATTCAAGACACAAGAAACATTGTACACAGGACAATGATGCATCAGTCCCTTTCAAAGTAGGCACCTTGGTACCTTACGCAGCTCTCACAATTGCCATTGGCTAGCTTTGTCATATTTTCCTGAGTCTCACTGATGGTCTGAAATCTCTTCCCTTTCAAAGGTGATTTTAGTTTTGGGAAAAGTCAGAAGTTGCAGGGTGCTGAATCTGGGCTGTAGTGGGTCTGAGTCACCTGGGTGTTTGATTTGATGTTTTGCCAAAAAACTCTACATGAGACATGATGCATGAGCGGGCATGTCGTCATGATGAAGCTGCCAATCACCAGTTGCCCATAGCTGTGGCTTTCTGAATCATCTGAATAGTTTCCATGGAGAAATGTTCAAGCTTAATGCAAAATTTGATGCAGATCCATTGCTCTACTCACTCTGTCATTTTGAATACTATGGCCACACAATACACATGCTCACTCAACGGCATCTACCACCCCCACTGACTAGTACAGTGGAGTTGTCATTGTTCATGCCCCTGCATTCCAGTCCACTTTCCATGGCTGCCAGTTTACATCGATGTTGCACAAACCATTCTTTTTTTTTTTTTTAAGATTTTTTTAAGTACTTTTTTTTTTCCTTTTAGATTTTATTTATTTATCTTTAGAGAGGAAGGGAAGGAGAGAGGGAGAGAAACATCAATGTGCGGTTGCCTCTTGTATGTCCCCTGCCGGGAACTGGCCTGGCAACCCAGGCATGTGCCCTGACTGGGAATCGAACCGCGATCCTTCGGTTCGTAGGCCCGTGCTCAATCCACTGAGCTACACCAGCCAGGGCAAACCATTCTTTTTATATTAACAATGGCTGGACTTTTTCCAGACAGACCTCATATACCCTGTGTTTCAAATGGGTGCTCCCCAGGCTTACAGGCCCCCACCTCTCTGGCCATGTTACATCCATCAGAGCTTCCCTGATAATTATTACACTCAGAGCCAGAGAGAATGACTGCCTTCCTGTAAGAATGGGAGCTCCTATAGCTGCTGGCCACCACGACTCCAGTATATATCGGAGACAGTGCAGTTCAGACAGAGAGGCAGAGATGAGAGACTCGGCACTGTCTGAGCCCTTGGGTCCCGCTTCCCCGAAACCAGTGCAAGCTGGACTCCTGCACTTTCCGTGGTGATGTGAGTCTCCAAAATGAAAGTGGAAAGAAACGTTTGTCATTTGAAACAAAGACTTGTGCTGAATACAGAAAGGTAAGAGAGCAACTGTACTTACTTGTGTAATAATTAATCATTATAACTGACACATATGGAGACTTCCACTGTGCCAAGCAGCGTGCAAATACTTTTAGTGTAGTATCTTGTTCAATGCTTACAACAGCCCCTTGGATGAGGAAACTGAGGATAGAGCGTGTGAGTTATATTTTCATGGTCTGGGATTAAAATTCAAGCACTTAAGAGACTACCAGAGACCCTCCCTTCAGTGGGACATTCCAGTGCTGCCCACGCTTCCCCTCTTCTCACTCCCTCCAGGCCACGTGCCACCTTGCCACCTTGCTTCTGTCGAGTGCTTCCCTCCCCGGGTCTGCCTGACAAAATCCTACTCACCCTCCAAGATCCACTCACACGTGCCCTGCCCGTCCCATCATGAACGCTTCATCCTCAAAGGTGGATGCTTTCCTAGCCTCTTCTGTGTCCTCACTGCATAAGCAAAATATTATTAAATTAAGGGCACAGAATCTGTTCAGAGTCTCTACCACTTTCTTGCTTGGACAAGGATCTTAACACATCTGGACTTCAGTTTCCTTCCCTGCAAAATGTGTTGAACTAGTACTGCCTTATAGGATTTTTGTGAGGATTGTATTGTTTCATACATACAAGTAACGAGTTCTTACAACACTGCCTGCTTTATAGTGATCAAATAAGTGTTAACAATTGCGATTATTAACATATAATCTTGTCATCAAGCAAGTAACACTGTAAGCCTTATATTCTTTTTTAAATAAATACTATATTTTATTTATTTTTAAAAAGATTTTATTTGTCTAATTTTTAAACAAATAAAAAATAAACAGATTTAGGGAAGGGAGGGAGAAGGAGAGGGAGAGAAACATCCATCAGCTGCCTCTTGCACACCTCAAATTGGGGACCTGGGCTGCAACCCTGACTGGGAATCAAACTGGTGACCTTCTGGGTCATAGGCCAGTGCTCAATCCACTGAGCCACACCAGCCAAGGCAAACCTTAGATTCTTTATAAGGTAGAAATAACAACAGCCCAGCCTCACAGAGTTGTCATGAGATTCAGATCAGCTACCACTTGTTAAGCACCCGGCATTATCATCAGCACACTACAAACAGGAGCCACTGCCGCCAGCAGTTGATGTCTCCATCTGTTTTGAGAGTTTTCACGGTGTACTTTCTGTGGCTGTCTCCCTCCCCACCTGCCCCTGCCCCCACCCCACCCCCAGGCATTGGCATCTCGTGGGCAGATACCCTACGTGAATGATCCAAGTGGCTGCTCACTCAAGACTCCTCTCCCTGGCTCCCAACAGACTGGCTTCCCAGTTAGAAGCTAAACATTTAAGTCTGGTTAGGTTCTTTCAAAAATAGGTCCTGGCTGCATATGAAATATACCGATCCAGTCTCCTTATTTTAAAAATGTGCGCATTATAGCTAAGGCTAACCTGGTGCTGATCCCAGCCCTCTCAGAGGTTACCGCTGCTATCAGTTGATGACTTATTTTTATTGAAGCTGCTCAGCCTTTGGCTCATGTCAGCCATCAGTCTGAAGGCTCATGTCTGTCTTCTATTCTGGAAAAATCCTCAGGCCTCATTTCTTCTACTGCCTTACCACCATCCGCCCCATTCTTGACTCCTGGCATGCTTGTTAGATGCTTGCAGTCTGGCCTCTGCCACACTTAATTTGCCTCTCTTTTCCCTTCCTCTGTTTCCCTTCTGGGTCAACTTCTCAGTATTATTTTTATTTTTCCCCTGGAACGTGTTTGTGTTATAACAGAGCAGTGAAGAACGCTTTTGAGCTGACTGACAGTTCGCATAGTCCAATACTTCACAACAATTTTAGAAAGTACATGGTATTATGTAATAAAGAAGGTTTTATAAAGAAACAAATGTTAAAAGCGAAATGTAGTTGTAATCCTTTTAAAAATTTCATCCATTTTGAAAGACTGATAGTGAATTAAAATTTTAAAAGTACTGGGGAAAAATGTTTTTCACCAAGAAATTATGAGAACCATTTGCTAGCATTCGTGTTTTAAGTGCCTCCAGTAAAATATTATGAGGTGAAACAATTTTTCAACGGCAGGTAATAACATTCGTCTTGTGAATGTTCATTGGATTTAGCCCAAAGGGAAGGAAGGATGCAATGGGCCATTTTACACACAGCCAGGCAAGCCCTCCATGTCCAGCCAGCGTGCTGATCCTCAGGCCACCCCGAGGAGGCCTGGCACACGCACTGACCCCTTTGCTCACCTCAGAACCCAGTGCCCTAAGGATAACATAGTGGCTGCCCAGATTGCACTCAAGAGCCCCCCGCCCCCCGCGATGGGCGGGCCCTGAAAGCCAGCCAGCACCCACTGCTTTCCCCAGGAGCAAAGCAACTTCTGCGGCAAACGAAATCACTTTCCAAGACCTCTTTAACCTGTGGACCATGTAAAACCTTTTTATTGCTCTTCCTGTTTACTAATTACAACTGTAATTCGTATCGAGTATTTTTTTCCATACATGCTCAATGTATCAATATTTCTATTTCTCTTTTTCAACTTTTTGGAAAGATTTTATTTATTTTTAGAGAGACGGGAAGGGAAGAAGGAAGAGAGAGAGAGAGAAACATCAGTGTGTGGTTGCCTCTCACATGCCCCGCACCGGGAACTTGTTTCACAACCCAGGCATGTGCCCTGACTGGGAATCGAACTGGCAAACCCTTTGGTTTGCAGGCCCGTGCTCGGCCCACTGAGCTACACCAGCCAGGGCCTCAATATTTCTATTTCTCAACAACAGAGAATGCTGGCTGCACCCAGTGCCTTGGGTTATTTTTTGTTTCTTTATTGTACTTCGCTTTGTTAGCCATCAGAATGTTTTGGGGCAGAAAGAGAAACTGGGAGGTGGATTGTAACCCACACGGTTCTTAAACTGAGTAACTTCTGATAACACAAGATCTAATCCAGCTTGCCCCCGGAGGAAATTCAAGCAACTTGGTGCTTATTCAGGCTTTCCTGTCATGGTGTCGATTTCTAGCATAAAATGTAACTCTCAACACACATGTTCTTTCAAAGTAAAAATAAAAGCAAGTCATTTAAAAATATTATTTTCTGATATGTCACTTGATGGACTTTTGTAACAGACTGACTATTGAAAATTCTATTGAGTTATTTGTGAAACAGATAAATTGAAAGTGTGTTTACCAACAAAATTTAAATCCGTATGTGTGGCCAACTTGCTTACAAGTTTCTTATTTTAAAGGCGTAGTGAATTTATATTCGGCAGTCCATCCACAAGTCAAGTTGTTTTTATGCAGACTTGCGTTTTGTAGGTCCAGAGCATCACGAACTGTGTCCTGGAGTAAGAAGTGCCATTTCCTGGCGCCCGTCGGTCCAAAAACTCCTGTTCAGCTACTTCCCCCAAATTAGTACTATGTAATTTTTATTACTTCCCCAGAAAATTAAGGAAACACTTGTAAACACACTGTTCTTACAGATAAAAAGAGATAACAATTCTCTTTACAATTCGTTACTGTAAAAAAATTGTAAGTTCTCTATAACTAGATGTTTAGACGTTTCTATATTATTTGCTCGCTCACAGGAGAAAACCACATTAGACTCTTTCAAAAGCTAAATCTTAATATTAAACTCTGTTGCCCATCTTTTGGCATCCAGATTAAAATTCTCAGAAATGAAATGGGAACACGATATAAAAGAACTTGTACTTGCTCAGGTCTTAGGCCAACTATCTTCTGAATGACAGGAGAAGGGAGTTCTGCTCCTCTTACTAATTACTCCTATTCCACTTCTGCTACTTTTGGGTTTGTATGTGGCACTTTGGGGGATAGGAAAGGGGATAAAAAGAGGGCAGATCTTACTGGTTTCTATTCGAGAGAAAGTTTCTAATATTTTTTCCCTCTTCTGTTAATATTGTAGGACAGGTTTCCTTTGGGCTTCCTAAGCCCTTGGTATCTTGGCAATGGTTTCCAGTCAGATCACGGATGCCAGTGGGTTGGGGAGGGTCAAATTCAGCACAGGACATGGGCACTGGCTGTAGGAATCCAGGAAGCAGGAAGGCATTGCTTAATAGTCTTCAAAGGCATGCTTGGATTGATTACCGTGTCTGTTGGACAATCTTGGTCCAATAGCCAGCTCTACAGAATGAGATTTTCCATCTGAGTTGCATGACCTGGCTTTAGTGTCCCTTGCCTAATGGAATCCATGACTAAACTCTGACTTCCGGTTCTCTCAGCAGGTGGTCTTGGAGCACTGGCCTGCTGGAAGGATGTTAGGTGGTGTGTGATGATGTCCACCAACACAGTGCCCTTGCCTAAGCCCAGCACCCCATGGTCACTGTGATCAGCAGCTGCCTGGACACTTCCATGCCAGAGAGAGAGATTCAGGCCACCTCCAGGAGAGGCCAAAGGGAAGCTTTTAGCCCAGCCAAGTGAGCCTGCTCACTCATCTCTTTCTCATATCCTCGTATCCACTTGTTAATCTGTATGCTTCTAAGAGTCACTTGTAATCTATAACTTTCCTCCCTTCCCCTCCTTTTTCTCCATTTTTTAATAGAGGTACAATTTCCATAGAACGCAACCCTCAGCTCATAAGTGTACAGTTAGATGAGTTTCAACAAAGGCATACACACCCCTGTAACCCTTACCCTTCTCAAGATAAAGAATATTTACATCACCCTAGAAAGGTTCCTCATGCCCATCTCTGTTACTTTCCCTGCCTTCATCCCAGGCATCCAGTACCTCCCTGATGATAAAGCGCAGGAAGAGTTTGGTATTGTGATTTTGGCACATAGTGTTATATCATAAGCAATTGTTCGTGGTAATAGATGGAAGGAAGTCATAGTGACTGATTGTTAAGCGCTTCATGAATATTATCTTACTTATTTCTCACAACCACCATATCAGGTCTCAATATCCTGATTTTACAGGAGAGGCACTGAGGCTCAGTTTGGTGAAGCAGCTTAATTGGTAGCTTGGGTCATAGGTGGCAAGACTGCTGTTAGGAACAAAGGCTCTGAGACTCCCAAGTGTCTGCCCCATTTTGCTCACGTTATCCCTACGAGTGACATTTTTAAAAATGACAAGGTGGGATGGAGGCAAGACGACCTACGAGGTGTCAGAAGCCTGGTAGCATGCCCTCGGGGAGGGCCCTGAGTTTACCAAGGGGTGCTGGAGTCTGCTCACCTCCGCTCCTGACTGTACCCGGTTCAACTTCCAGGTCGATGTGGAGTTGAAAATAAGCTTCAAATCAGCCACAGCGAGAGTATTCGCACCAAGGAAATCAACAATGTTACAAACCAGAGCTGTCTTTTCACCCAACAGCAGGTGGTTTGGCAATTACCAGCACACCACTGGTGATATCCGTCACACTGACTACCCTTTTCTGTGCAGAATCATTGACAGTCACATAAATCTACCTAAACAATGGAGTGACAAAGGCACAGGAAACGAGTGTCTGATCTGAGTTTGGTAGTCCACCAGATGAGCGACCTTGAGTTCATTGCTCAAGGTTGCTGTAAACAAGGGGAGGGGCAAGCCAAGACATCAAGTTAGGGTCTTGATAGCACCTCTAGCTGGGGCTTTCTGGTTGTTCCAGGCTGTGGGGCAGGACCACAGTAATGCAAGACCAGGCAGGTTTTAACGGTCTCTTAGCCATTAATACTGTAGTAGCCTGCCTGGTGAGAGAGACCTTCATTTTTGATTCGGCAAGAGAAGCTGGTATTTTTTAATTGCTTGCTTCTCAGCCTAGATGAACACAGAAAGTCACTTAGGGGCTGAGCTGCCCAGAGAAGAATTCCTGGAGTGACCCCTATTACTTCTATAAATAGAAGGCTGGTTTTCCTGCTATCCATGTGTTTATGTGTGTATGTGTGTGAATGTACTCTTTGTGCCCTGACATGGGACCCTCTCCAAATTGGTGTCTGGGTGGAGACAGGAGGACAGAAGGAAATTTGCATTCTGGGGATTATCAGACTGAAACCCCATCCCCTTCCCTTTGAAGGTCAGTGTTATTAGACTCTCTTTAAGGAATAACATGTCTTCTCTCTTTCTATTCTATTTCCAGAATTCCTAGTACTTAGATGTTGTTCTTCTGAGCTCATCTCTGTCTTTTTCCTCTGAGATTTTAAGTTAACTTAGACAAATTAGAAAATACAGGCTTCCCCTGGCTGGTGTGGCTTAGTGGAATGAGTGCTGGCCTGCAAACTGAAAGGCTGCCAGTTCGATTCCCAGTCAGGGCTCGTGCTTGGGTTGTGGGCCAGGTCCTCAGTTGGGGGCGTGCAAGTGGCAACCAATCAATGTTTCTCTCCTTGTCTTTCTCCCTCCCTTCACCTCTCTCTAAAAAACAAACAGAATCTTAAAAAAGAAAGAAAAAAGAAAATATAGGCTCTGCCAAATTATTTTTTTGAATTTTGTTATTGAGAGTACAAAGAAAAATAATCGATTTTGTCATACTTACCTTGTAGTCATCCTCTTTACTAAACTGTATTGGTTTCTTAGGGCTGCCATGACAAACTTGGTGGCTTAGAAATTTTCTTCCTCAGAGTTCTAGAGGCCAGAAGTCCAAACCCAAGGTGGCAGGGCCACGCCCTGCAGGGGATAGTCCTTACTCCCCTCTTCCTGCTGGTGGCTCCAGGCATCCCTTAGTTTGTGGCTGAATAACTCCAGTCTCTGCCTCTGTTTTCACATGGCCTTTTGCTCTTCTTTGTCCATCTCTGCTCTGTGTGTCTCTTACAAGGACCTTTTCCATTGGATTTAGGGCCTGCCTAGACAATCCAGGGTGGTTTTGGCTCAATATCCTTAACTTAATTTCATCCGCAAAAACTTTTTTTCCAAATAAGGTCACATTCATTGTTCCCAAGAGGTGGACATATTTTTCGAAGGAGCTACCATTCAACCTACTGCAGGTAGTTTGGTGTGGGATTTTTTTCTTCAGCTAGAGTTTATTGGGTTTTCTTAAGTAAATACAAATATCAATCAGCATTCATTAAATCATCAAATACTTATTGAACAGCTCCTATGGGCTAAGGACTACTATGGGTCCAGGGTTCTAGGTGCTGGGAACACATTAATAAACAAAACATATAAAAATCCTTGACCTTACAGAGCAATAGTCTAGTGAGGAGAGATAGAGAATCACAAGTAATAAATATAAAATAAATCAGGATGATAAGTTCTATAAGAAAAATAAAGCAAGCTTGGGGACAGAGAGTGATAGAAGGGTTATTTTAGGTACATTTTTTGGGAAAGGCCACTGTGATCAGCTGACACTTGAGAAGTGATTTGAATCATGTGAGTCACTGGAAGGGCGTTCTCAGCAAAGGTAAAGGTCCGGACATGAGTGTTGACTTGATGTGTTTTGGAGGTAAAGAGTTAAGTAGAAAATCGACAAGTGCTCAAAGCATTGGTCTGAATGCTGAGTGGGGAATAGAGGATGGGGGCGGGGCAAAGGGAGAAGCCACTAGGAGCCAAATTAAATAATCCAAGAGAAAGATGGTGGTGGCTGCACTGGCGCGGTGACTGTGGGGTGTAAGAAGTGTCCACACTAGCCACATGTTGATGTTTCTCTCCCTCTTTTTCTCCCTCCTTCCCCTTTCTATTAATAAACCAACAAATGAACAAACAAACAAATAAATAAACAAACGGAAGTGTCCACATTAGGCCCTGGCCAGGTAGCTCAGTTGGTTAGAGCATCATCCGGATTACACCAAGGTTGTGGGTTCAATCTCTGGTCAGGGTCAGGGCACATACGAAAATCAATCAATGAATGCATAAATAAGTGGAGCAACACACAGATACTTCTCTTCCCCCCTCTCTCTCAAATCAATTTTTAAAAAAGGGTCCACATTAGAGATATAATTTAAAGACATCTGACAGCATTGTTGAGGGATTGGAGACGGGAGACGCAGAGAAAGAGAAGGGTCCAGAAGGGTACAACATTTTTGTCCTGAACAGCTGGATGAATGGCGCTGTCACTGATGAGATGGGGAAGACTGGGAGAGGAGCAGGCTTTGCAAGAAAATTCAAGATTCCATTTTGATTAGGTTAAGTTCGGGGTGCTTACTTGGACTGCCAAGTGGAAAAGTTCAGCCCGCAGTGGAATTCCTTGTCTGGAGGGCAGGGGGGAGGTCAGAGCTGCAGCTGGCAGCATAGAAATGGAACTTAAACCCATGGAATTCAATGACATCACCTAGGAAGGGAAGGTAGATAAGAAGGGGTCCAGGGACTGAGTCACGGGGAATTCCAACATGTAGAAGTTAGAAAAGAAGGGAGGATTTGTCAAAGAATGCAGAGGAACGAAGCCAGAGAGGCGGGAGGACCCAGAGTGTGATGTCCCAGAAGCTGAATGAAGAAAGGGTTTCTGGGAGGAGGAAGTGGCCAGCTGGGCCCGCGGCTGCTCATTGGGCACGTAAAAGGGGGCTGAGATGTGACCGTTGGACTTAGCAGCATGAGGGTTACCAGTGACCTTGCCTCAGTGGAGGTGTGGGACCAAAAGCCTGACTGGAATAGATCTGAGAGATAATAGGATGAAAAAAAGTGGAGACAATAAGATTAGAAAAATTACTTTGAGACGTATTGTTCTAAGGGGACCAGAGAAGTGGTGTGGAAGCATCAAGGGATCTGGAAATAATAATTTTATTTTTCCTGCTGCGGGGGGAGGGGGTGTAAGGGGACTAAATGATAATGGAAATAATATAATTAAAAAAATAAAACAATAAACAAGAAAAAATAATTATATCTTTTCTTTTCCAATATTTGTACTGATTATTTCACTTTATCACCTAATTGGATGGGATAAAACTTCTGAAAACAATGTTGAATAATAGCATGTAACCAGATATCCCTATGCTTTGCCAATTTTGATGGAAATGGTTTTAGGGATCAGCCATTTAGAATGATGCTTGCTGTTGAATTTTGAAAACTAAGTTGTTGGGCTTTAAAAATATTTAAGTAGTTTTTATTTATTCATATTTAAAAGGGTGAATGAGGTACAACAGAGATAAAATACAATGCTCAAAATTTCAATGTAGCCCTGGCTGGTGTGGCTCAGTGGATTGAGTGCCAGCCTGTGAACCAGGGGTCGCTTGTTGCATTCCCGGTGAGGGCACATGCCTGGGTTGTTGGCCAGGTCCCCAGTAGGAGGCGTGCGAGAGGCAACTGGTAGATGTTTCTCTCCCTCTCCTTCTCTTTCTCTTTCCCTCTCTCTAAAAATAAATTTTAAAAATCTTTTAAAAAATACATTAAAAAAGATTTTCCTTATTTATTTTTAGAGAGGGGAAGGGAGGGAGAAAGAGAGGGAGAGAAACATCTCTGTGGTTTGTCTGATGTTTCCTCATGAGTATGTTCAGGCTAGGCATTTTTAGCAGGAATATCACAGAAGTGAGCGGTGTCCCTGATGCTTAGTGCCTTGACAAACTGTCAACTCTCCCAATCATGGTGACTTTAACTTTGACCATTTGATGAAGTTGGTGTCCTCCTGGATTCTTTACTGCAAAATTACCATTTTTCAATTTGTAATTAATAACTATTCGTGGGACCTTACTGTGAGACCACTTAAATATCTTGTTCCTCATTGAACATCTGGCCTCATACCTTTTTAAAAAATACTAGAGCTTAGCCCTGACCGATGTAGCTCAGTGGGTTTGGTGTCGTGCGAAGCGAATTGTTGTCTGTCTGATTGCAGGTGGTCTGGGTTGTAGGTCGGGGACGCACTCGAAAGGCGACCAACTGATGTTTCTCTCACTTGCTTTCTCCTTTCCTTCCTTTCTCTCTAAAAATAAATAAATAAAAATTTTAAAAAAACAATAGAATTTTGAGAACTTTCCGATCTCTAAAAAGAGATCAAAAGATGTTGGTGATTCAAGTTGTTTATTCTCGGGTCAGCGCTCAGACTTTCTGCCTGTCTTCCTAGTTCTGCATTCTGGGAAATTTTATCAATCCTCCAACTGCATTAAATAAATAAATAAATAAATAAATATCCTTAACCAGTATCAAAGCCAATAAGTCTTTTCTTGGTCTCTGTTAATTAAAAGCATGCTATTGCTGTTCAATGGATTACAATAACCAGATTCCCCTACGATACTAAGTGGGTCCCCTGAATTCTATCTTTTTACCTTCAAGGCCTTCTTTTCCTACTTGCACATCTTGGTCTTCCCCTCTCCCACGGCTGGCTTTCCTCAAAAGCCTGGCAAGCCTTGTCAGGTGTGCATTTCTGAGAAGGCAGCAATGTGAAGGCCCTCGGGGACTTGTGTGAACTTGCTGGAGGTCTTCCGACTGAAGACTTCAGGTCTGGGGCAGTGGGAGGGACTGCTGTGGGTTGAAGAGCGCTAAAGGAGAGATTTTATGGGACAGCAGCTTCCACTCTAGTTACCTCCATTGCTTTAGAGAAGAGCCCTCACCTGCCGCTCTGTGCCGTGGAAGGGCTGTGGCTGAGACGTTCAGTCAGCACCCACATTTACAGCCCATTTCTGACCCCAGCCCTTTACCCCAGCTCTCCTTTCCCAGCCAGGAACCTCTCTAGCATTCGATGAGCAAAGTAGATTGTGCCCTGACTGGCGTAGCTCAGTGGATTGAGTTGGGAACCAAAGGGTCGCCAGTTCAATTCCCAGTCAGGGCACATGCCTGGATTGCAGGCCCAGTACCAGAAGCTCAAGAGGCAACCACACATAGATGTTTCTCACCCTCTCTTTTGCCTTCTCTTCCCTTCTGTCTAAAAATGAATAAATAAAATCTTTAAAAAAAAAAAAGAAAAATAGGTTCTGTCTCTTCCTGCAGCCCCCTCCTCACATATACAAATTGGCTGTTTTCCGCAGTATGTTGCATCAGGTAACCTTTGCCATCGTTTTCCGTCACCCCGAAATCTGTTGAAACCTCTAGTTCACTGATAAATGAATCCCCCTCTTTTCAAATGCAGACATACAATTGTTAAATATTCATAGTTGGTTCTCCAGACAGAACACAATGCTTGGGTCAGGTTGCCATGCTAAACCACAGCCTCTCCAATTACTCTTCAATAAAGTTCCCTTTACTGATTAAGCTAGGTGAAATTTGCATCTGTTCCTTGTAACTAAAACAGTTTTAGGATAGAGGGGCATTGTCGCTATTTTTTTTTTTTTAAGATTTATTTATTTATTTATCTTTAGAGGGGAAGGGTAGGAAAGAGGGAGAAGGAGAGAAATATCTATGTACGGTTGCCTCTCGTGTGTCCCCTGCCGGGAACTGGCCTGCAACCCAGGCATGTGCCCTGACTGGGAATCGAACCGCGATTCTCTGGTTCGCAGGCCCGCGCTCAATCCACTGAGCTACACCAGCCAGGGCGCATTGTCGCTATTTATCTCTTTACTCTAGGTCTAGGATCCCCACCATCCCCTCAGCCTTTCTGCAAATTGACCATAATACAATGAACTCAGTTAATGTACTCCCTGATGCTCAAATTCAAGTGCCTGGAGGAGTCGGGCTGACTGCATCAGTGAATGAAGCGGGCCAGATGGGGACTGGGGCAAACTGAGGGTCTGGATCTGCGCCGCTGAGAGGGGCAGCTGTCACCAGACAGCTCTTAAGATCTCCAACATGCGCATGTGTGACCAGAGTTGCCAGGTCTTCTGTTTTCTTTTCTTTTTTGTTTTGTTTTATTTGTTTGTTTTCAGGTCTTCTGATTTTTTAGGAGAAGCTTAGAATCTACAATTTATGAAAAAAATCCAGGTTTTTAAATATTGGCAACTAATTTTAAAACATTTAAATAACTATTCTGGCCAAAGAAAACATGCTTTGAGGCCGCACTTGTTATTTCTGATTGACTTACTCCCTTAGGTGCCTAATCACATCTGCTTTATGGGTCACTTTTATTACTTCTCCTGATGACAGTTTTACTGTGTATTTACTGTGGTGCTAAGTGGTTATGAACATCACTGTATTTAATCGCCACAGCAACCCTGGGAAGTGGGTATCACTTCTCCATTTTATAAGTGGGGGCGTCTAGGCAGCAGGGTTGATCCTTTTGGAACACAGCTCTGAAACCCTGAAGTGTTTGTACGGCTTCCTATTATCGTCGGGAGTGAAAACCGAACTTAAAATTCCTTAGCTGGACTGTGAGGCACTTTCACACTCGGCTCCCCGCACCTCTCTCACCTCGCCTGACACGCTCGGCTCCAGCAACACGGAAGTTCTCTCAGTCCCTTCAAACGTAGTAATTCTGTTCTTCAGATTATATATAAAGTTCTGGTTTTAAGTGCAAATCCAAGAGCATTTAATTCTTATGCAGAACCACCAAAGTGCCACGGTTTGTGTTTCATAGCTTGTACAAGCATCCGCATTTACCAAAACAGTGGAAACGCTGTGCTAAACTCACTCAACTGCCTTTTTGTTTTTACTTTTGTTTATTGACTTTAGAGAAAGAAAAGAATGAAGAAAGAGAAACATTGATTTGTTGTTCCACTTACTTATGCATTCATTGATTGATTCTCATATGCACCCTGACCAGTGTTCAAACTGGGAACCTTGGCAGAGCGGGTGATGCTCTAACCAGGCCAGGGCCTCATTCAGTTGCTTTTATTTCACTTCTTGATATGCACACATTCTATCAACGTGGCTTACTGATGAATAAGAAAGGAAATGAAACAATAATTACTACTACAAATGATGTTAATCTTAATAATCACCACTGCTAATAATTACTCATGAGAAATAATAATTGATGAATATGAAATAAAATGAACTATGGGTTGCCCTCTCTCAGAATAAGTGGCTGGTTAATACAGAAAAGTAACATGAAAAAGAAAGGATATGATAGGGTCCTCGGGCCATTTGTGTTTCTTAGAATGCCATTGTCTTCTTTCTGCATTTGATAAAAGTTCTGGTTTGAACAGGAACCATGACCCCTTGGGGTTATCAGAGATCCCAGTCACTCAGGCGGAGATGTAAACTCACTTTGCTCTTGCTCTGAACTCCTGACATCCTGGGCCCACTAGCACTCTGTGCTCACAGCCTCCTGAAGATCAAATGCAAGTGGGGGGCCACAAGGAATGGCAGTCACAGCATGCTTATCTGCCCTGTTCTTGCGCAGGCTCCATCATATTCTTAGATTTCTTATCCAGCACAAGTTCAAAGATGAAATTATCAAGAATTTCAAGCCCTGGCTGAGTAGCTTAGTTGGCTGGAGTAACATCCCAATGCACCAAGGTTGCAGGTTCAGTTCCCAAGTCAGGGCACATTCAAGAATCAACCAATGAATGCATCAATACATGGAACAATGAATCAATGTCTGTCTCTCTCCCTCCCTCCCTTCTTCTCAATCTCTCCTTTCCTCTCTCAAATAAATAAGTAAATAAATAGAAATAAAGTAAAAATAAAATAAAATAATGAAGAATTTCAAGGTAGTGACAACAGAGCCTTAAACCAAGCCTGGAGCACTTCTGAGGGTGGGGTCTTGTGACGCTGCAGTGTTCGTACACCTGAATTGCCCCTATCTGGAGGTTCCCCGACTACTGTGGTTCTTTTGAGAATTTGAGGCACTTAGCACCTCTTGGTCCCACTTTGGGGTCAAATCCCAAACCTGGTGCACCAGAAAAATTTCCATGCAATTCCTGCTGTACTTGCTTGGCAGAGTCTGCCAGTTGTCCTCTATTCTCTGATGATAGAATTCCTAATATCAACTGGGCACAAAGCCGCCTAGAATAGAAAATACATTTCCCAGAGTTCCTTACCGAATGTAACACTTGATGATGCTCTGGCCAATGAGATGGAAGTGTTCTATTCTTTTTTTGAAAATTATTTTATTGTTGTTCGGGTACAGTTGTCTGCATTTACCTCCCACCCAGTGTTCTATTCTTAAGAGACTCTTCATAAGAGTCTTAAGTGTCTTAAGAGTGAACTCTTTTCAAGAGACTTTGGGCATCTTCCCTGGCTGGTGTGGCTCAGTGGACTGAGCACTGGCCTGCGAATCAAAGGGTCACCGGTTCAATTCCCAGTCAGGGCACATGCCTGGGTTGTGGAATAGGTCCCCAGTAGGGGGTGCATAAGAGGCAACCACACACTGATGTTTCCCTCTCTTTCTCCCTCCATTCTCCATCTCTAAAAATAAATAAATAGATAAAACCTTTAAAAAAGAAAAAAGAAAAAATGAGGTGAGGAAACTGAGGGCCAGAGCAGTTGATTAGCCTGCCCCACATCACAGTGGGTACCTGGTAGGAGGCCATTTGATTCCAGGTCTACCTGTCCTCCAGAGTCCATGCGCCTAACACTCTAATCCACTGACCAGGCTAACTCTCAGGCAGCCCTCTTGGGGACTGATACTATCGAATGATTTGCAGTTCACCCCAAACACGTATTGCTTTGGTTTTTTTTTTTGCCACCCTGGCTGGTGTGGCTCTTGCCAATCTGTTCCTTCTGCCCAGAATAACTCACCCACCCCTCCTTACCTTGCCTTCTCAGCCTGGTGAACACCAACCCATCTTTCAAAACTCAGCACATGCTCTGGCTGGTATAGCTCAGTGGTTTGAGCGCAGGCTACCAACCAAAAGGTCGTTGGTTCGATTCCCAGTCAGGGCACATGCCTGGGTGTGGGCCAGGTCCCCAGTAGGTGATGCATGAGAGGCAACCACACATTGATACTTCTCTCTGCCTCGTTCTCCTTCCCTTCCCCTCTCTGAAAATAAATTAAATAAAAAAAAACCCCCAACTCAGCACAGGTGTTACCTGCACCTTCCAGGAAGAACTGACCTTTCTTCTTCTTTTTTTAAAAATATTTTATTTATTTATTTTTAGAGAGAGGGGAAGGGTGGGAGAAAGAGAGGGAGAGAAACATGAATGTGTGGTTGCCTCTCACTTGCCCCCAACTGGGGACCTGGCCCGCAACCCAGGCATGTGCCCTGACTGGGAATCGAACCAGCAACCCTTTGGTTCGCAGGCTGGCACTTAATCCACTGAGCCACACCAGCCAGTACCTTTCCTTCTTCTTTGCTCCTACTACACTCCATACAGATTTCGATCAACCTACAGATAATCTTTTACTGTACTATAAATTACAACAGATTCAGGTGTGCCCCCCTTGTGATGGAGACATGGGCTAGAATTGGGTTTCAATTATCTCTGAATTTCAAGGACTGGGGATACAATATGTGACTGAAATATTTGTTGCATTGCTAGGACCCTGATTGCAACTTACAGATGAAGAAACTGATCTTAAGACAAGGTTAAGTGTTGTTACACAACTGAGTCTAGTTGGGGCTAGAACACAGGTCTCCTGGACTCAACTTTTGTATTGGTTTGCTAGGGCTACCATAACAAAGTACTACAAAATGGCTGGTTTAAGCAACAGAAGTATTTTCTGACAGTTTTGGAGGCCAGAAATCTGAGATCCAGACGTCAACAGGGTTGGTTCCGCCATGTGGCCGTGAGGAAGAATTTGTTCGTGCCTCTTTCCTGGCTTCTGGTGGTTTATAGGCAATCTTTAGTGATAGCTGGCTTATAGAATCATCACCCCAACCTCTTCCTTCATCTTTGTAGGGTGCTCTCCCTGCATGCCCACCTGTCTCCATATTTCTCATTTTAACTTGATTCCCTCTGTAACAAGAGCCTATGTCCAAAGAAGGTCACATTTTGAGGTACTGGGCATTGGGTCTTCAACATACGAATCTTAGGAGGACACAGTTGAAGCCACCAGTTTCTCAACTGCAAATGAGGGCCTCTGCCTGGATGGTTGTCAAGGTCACTTCTGCCTCCATACCCGGGAAGAGGAAGTGGCTGGCCCAAGGCCACATAAACAGTGGCTGGAGCTGGGATTCCAAACCAGGTTGGCCTGACTCCGAACCCCGAGCTTTTAATCCGGTACAGATTTATGGTGCCCAGTTCACAGGGAGGGAGCCTCCCTTCATGGACACACGCACCTCTGTTCCGGGGTCGGCATGCTGCCCTGTCTCTTGCCTCTGCAGCTGTTCTCAGCCTCCTCCTGCGGCCATTCCTCCAGAGGAGCTTTCTGTCCCATTCTGAGCTGCAGTAGTGAGGCCCTGGGCAGGAGCCCACCAGCTGTCTGCCTGTCCCACCCTCAGGCCCAGCAGGGAAACAGTGAAGCCCAGAGTGTCTCCATAAATACTTGTTTTACGAATGTGTGCTGGGCACATGAGGCTGGTATGCTGAAATCCTCAGACTGGCTGCAGAGGAATCCACCTGGAGAAGGGAATCTGTGCTCACCTCCTGTGCCGAGGCCGGCGACTGTCTCAGCCTCTTCCAACGCGGAGCCTGAGGAGCCATCTGTATGGGTGGGCCCCCAGCCACCCTTAGAGACTCTCAAACATCCCGGAGCGATGCTGCCAGAATCATAGGTGTGACCAGGGTCACTAACCATCTCTAAACATGGGTTTTACCATCTGCAACAGTAGAAACAAAAATAATTCTCTTAAGGCTGTAATAAATAGCTAACAGTCGCTGGCTCTTCCTAGGGGTCAGGAATGATACTAAACTTGGGGTTGGCAAATTTTTTCTGTGAAGGGCCAGATAGTAAATATTTTAAGATATGCAGACAAAGAGCTGAAATGGAAGCTCTCATATAGGTACTTATATAAGAGAAAGCAAATTTCCACAAATTTTTTGGTGGAATTAAAATGTAAAGACCATTTTTAGCTCAGGAGCTGCATAGAAATCCGCAGCAGGCCAGATCTGGCCTGTGGGCTATAACTGGCTGACCTCTGTTCTAAACACATTGTATAACGAAGGGCTCAATTAACCTTCACGGGGATAGGGTGAGGTACGTGCTGCCCTTATCCTGGTTTTAGATGAGGAAACTGAGTCCTGGAAAGACTAAGAAACTTGCCCAAACTCACACAATTATGAATTGGTGGAGCTGGAATTTGAACCCAGGCGATCATTTCCGGAGTTTGCAAGCTTAACCCTTTGTTGTCCAAAACCTAATGCACATGCAGGACTTGGCACGTGTACATATGATTGCTTCCCTTTCTCCTCCCAGAGGCGCCAGACCAGTAAAAGGATATTTCCAATACAAGAAAATAAGTACAAAGAGAGAAAAGCACAAGAGACTTAGGGAGCAGGAGGCCCCCCAACACTTCCAGTTTCATGCTCATCACCTCCCCATAACCCTGTGACTCATGGAGGGCAGATTTTACCATCTTTATTTTACCATCTTTATTTTACAGAAGCAAAGTGGAAATTCAGAGAGGTGAAGTGACTTGCCCAACGTCACACAGCAAGTGTGTGGCACAGATAGGATTAGGGCTCTGTCTCCTGAACTTTGTCTAGGATGCATCCCCCCCATCACAATGCCTTTCAGGAAAGCTCAGTCCAGGTGTGACTTCCTCTGCTGGTGACCACATTACCCAGGACCTGGCCCTTCAGAGAACACCGCATGTGATCCTGGCTTATGCACCAAATCCCAGGACAGAATGTCAGAATCCTTGGAGGATCCAAAGTGGCAAATCTAAGAGAAACCACTGGGAGACCCACCTACTTCTAGGGGTCCTCTGAGAGCCAGGCATTGCTGGCTTCTCGGCACCCAGTATTCCATTTAATTCCACAAAAGATGTCAGGACCTTCATTTGCTGATCTGTGGGTGCAGCAGTGAGTCTCAGTGAAAGGAGCCAAGGTTCTGGGGCCAGACAGATGCTCCTGCCAATCCTGGCGCAACCACTTACCAGCTGTGACCATGATCAAGTTGCCGCACCTCCCTCAGTTTCCTCACCTGGAAGATGGGATAATAAAGCCTATCTTCGACAGCTGGCTGGAAGAATCCAAAATAATATTTGTATGTCAAATTGCTCTCAGTGGTTATCACTAAGGGGCAGGGTTACGGGGGATAGGAATGTTTCCTAGACTCCAATAATTGTAAATATTTGATAATAGTCATACATTACTTCATAAGTAGAAAAGCACGCATAGACAAATGTTATATATAAACATATACAGTCTAAGTGCATAGAATAAGCCCTCAATTTACTTGTTTGTGTATTTATTCAATGAACACGTTGGGGGCACCTACTGTCTACCTGGCTACAAGAACTTGTACCTGGGGTCTGAGCCCTGCACAAGGTCCCAGTGTGATTCACTGGGCGAGGGTGGGAACGAAATGCTGTGTGCAGGTGACAGGCCAGCTGGGGCGTGCAAGCCTCTAACTGTCAGTAAATGTGATGGAACAAAGGGTAGGCTTTATGGATTAGTAGAGCTTGCCCAAGGGCAGCTGGGAAAGTAGTTTCCCACAGCTAGCAGTGTCCCCGCCCCCCCCCGTCCCTCCCCCGCAGGGTAGTAAGGAAAAGAGTTCTTTGTTTGAGGACGGTCGGCTCACCTAGCGTCAACCTCTGTAGCAGGGAAGTCAGGACCATAATGTTTAAGTCCCAGCAAGTTCCTCACACTTGGGAGGGACAGCTCTGAGAGAGAGGCTGGATGGTGGCCCAGATGGAGTTCAGCTTCCTACAGCTTTAAATGTTACACCTAAAACCACCAAAGTTCAGGAAGAAAATATGTGCATAATTCTAACAATGTGGGGTTGAGGAAGGTGTTCCCAACAAACACAAAAACAGAGGCCACCATGTAAAAGATTAATTTAATGAGGGCAAAAAATGTAAACTTATGTATTGCAAAAGAGTCCAAAACTAAGTTTAAAAACATGACAGATTGGGAGTAAATATTTATAAAATATATATGATATACACAGTCTAAGCCCAGCTCACCTAAGAACAAATGACTTAATAAAAAATAAAAACTACAACTAGCTAACTCACAAAAGAAATAGCTGAGGATCATAAAAAGATGTTTAAAACCCCACTATAAAAGATTATGAAAAAATCCAATGAAAGAGTATAATTTTTTCATCTATCAGACTGACAAATTAAAAAAGGCTGATTGTCTGGGTGACAGTGGAATGTTTGTATTTGTGTGCCCTTGTATTTACGAATGGACTTGAAATTGGGCAACTACCATGAAGAGGAATTTCATGTATATACTGACACTTTAGTTATTTCCTTTCTTCCCCCAAAATGTAAGATCCACGAAGGTGGTGAGGAACTTGTCTGTCATAACTACTGTTATGTTACCAGCACCTGCAAGAATTCATGGCATAATACACCTTTGATAAATATTTAACTCACTCAATGAAAGGTCATGTTTCATTCGGCACAGAAATTCTTCTTCTTCTTTTTTTTTTTGCATTTAACCACCATTTATTATTAACAGTCTGTTTTATATTGGGAGGGATTTTTTTTGTACTTCTTTTTTTTAATATATTTTATTGATTATGCTATTACAGTTGTCCCATTTCTCCCCCATCATTCCCCTCCACCCTGCACACCCCCTCCCACCCACATTCCCCTCTTTAGTTCATGTCCATGTGTCATAAGTTCTTTAGCTTCTACATTTCCCACACTATTCTTGCCCTCCCCCTGTCTATTTTCTACCCACCCTCTATGCTACTTATTCTCTGTACCTTTTCCCCCCTCTCCTCCTCCCACTCCCCTGTTGCTAACCCTCCATGTGATCCCCATTTCTGTGGTTCTGCTCCTGTTCTAGCTGTTTGCTTAGTTTGCTTTTGTTTTAGGTGTGGTTGTTAATACCTGTGAGTTTGCTGTCTTTTTACTGTCCTATTTTTTATCTTCTTTTTCTTAGATAAGTAACTTTAACATTTCATATAATAAGGGCTTGGTGATGATGAATTCCTTTAACTTGACCTTATCTGAGAAGCGCTTTATCTTCCCTTCTATTCTAAATGACAGCTTCTCTGGATAGAGCAATCTTGGATGTAGGTCCTTGCCTTTCAAGACTTCAAACACTTCTTTCCATCCCCTTCTTGCTTGTAAGGTCTCTTTGGAGAAATCAGCTAGACAGTCTGATGGGAACTCCTTTGTAGGTGACTGTCCCCTTATCCCTTGCTGCTTTTAGGATTCTCTCCTTCATTTTAATCTTGACTAATGTAATGATGATGTGCCTTGGTGTGTTCCTCCTTGGGTCCAACTTCTTTGGGACTCTCTGAGCTTCCTGGACGTCCTGGTAGTCTATTTCCTTTGCCAGATTGGTGAAGTTCTCCTTTACTATTTGTTCAAATAAGTTTTCCACTTGTTGCTCTTCTTCTTCCCCTTCTGGGACCCCTATAATTAGGATGTTGGGATGTTTAAAGATGTCCCGGAGGTTCCTAAGCCTCTCCTCATTTTTTCGAATTCTTGTTTCTTCCTTCTTTTCTGTTTGGTTGTTTCTTTCTTCCTTTTGGTCCACTCCATTGATTTGAGTCCCAGTTTTCCTCCCATCTCTATTGGTTCCCCATGCATTTTCCTTCATTTCACGTATTGTAGCCTGCATTTTTTTCATCTAATTTGTGAGCAAAATCAACCAATTCTGTGAGCATTTTGATGACCAGTGCTTTGAACTGTGCATCTGATTGGTTGGCTATTTCTTTGTTGCTTAGAGGAATTGGCTCTGGGGATTTGATTTGTTCTCCCATTTGAGCCATTTTTGTTTTCTGGGGTTTTTTTTGATCTGGCCGTGGCTGTTACGTATGAGGGGTGGGGCCTTAGGTGTTCCCCAGGGCAGGGCAGCCCAGTCGCTGGGTAGTGACACTGTATGTGGGGCCGGGGTCTGAGAGGGAAGAATGGCGCTTGCTCTGCTCTCTCTCAGATTCCAGTTCCTTCCGCCGCTTCCCCTTCGCCTGGATTTTCTGCACGTGAATGTGGGACCACCTGGTCAGCCAGCTGCCTTGCGAGGCCTCACTGGGTCTGCACTGTTGCTATCCTGTGCTTGGGGTCCACTAGTCACCACCTGTGCACCTGGGATCCGCCAGCCGCTGCTGCCTCTGCACCCGTGTCCACCAACCTCCACTTTTTCCTGCGGAGACTCTGCCCCTTTTACTGGTCTGGATGAATGGTTGTTGGACTTCCGTACAGTTCAATTTTCTATAAGTTCTGATTATTTTCTTGTTTCTAAATCTTTGTTGTCTTTAATTTTCGTCGTGCAAGGAGGCGCAGTGTGTCCACCTATGCCCCCATCTTGGCCAGAAGTCCCCGGCACAGAAATTCTGTTCTGGGGAAATCCATCATTAAAAAATACTTTTGGCCCTGGTCGGGTAGCTCAGTTGGTTAGAGCATTGTTGTCCTGATACAACAAGGTTGCAGGTTCGATCCCCATTCAGGGCACATACAAGACTCGAGCAATGAATACATAAGTGAGCAAGTTGATGTCTGTCTCTCTTTCTGTCTTTCTCTTTCTCTAGAAATCAATCAATAAAAAATTTTCTTAAATGTGCTTAAAATTCATGTTTCTCTCCCTTTCTTCTTCCCTTCCCCTCTCTTTAAAAACAAATAAATAAAATCTTTAAAAAATTTTTAAATAAATTAAAGAAAATGAAAGCACTAAAGAGAAGTTTTTAGCAGTTGCCTACATCACCAACATCTGTTTTTTATTTTGTTATTTGGGGTTTTTTCCCTTCTCCCTTCTCTTCTTCATTAGTTTTCCCTATTCTTCTTCATCTTCCTTTTAAATCCACAATGATTAATTTTTTTTTAAGCACATAAGGAATTTATCATGTTTGTGCAGCCAGAGTCAAGGTTGTGGCTACTTCGGAATGCCAACTGGAACTGACATTTAATTATGATAATAATGATGGACCGTGTGTGCTAAGAGTTTACGGAGTCCCAGGCTCTGAGCAAAGCACTTTGCATACACTCTGTCTCCTTCAACTCTAGTTGCCTCAGGTTCTCTGAGGCAGGTACAGTCAATGTGCCTTCCTCCTAGGGGCCCTGCTTGGGTTCAAATCCCACCTCTGCTATAGACTAGTTGTGTGACTTTAGTAACTTTCTTAACTTTACTTTTCTCTGCAAAATGATAATAATAGCAACTCCCTCCTAGGGTTGAGGTCATGATGAAATGAATTACTGCATATCAGGTCTGTAAGGCAGTGCTTGGCACACATTTATAAATGAGGAAATCGAGGTAAGCCATCAGCGATCCAAGCCCACACCCGTTGGCTTGGCTCCGAAGCCTGAGCGCTCAAAGCCTGCGGGTCCTCCCAGTCGGCCCTGTCTGGGGACTCAGCCCTTCCCTGGGACGCTGGAGCAGCATGGAGCTGTGGAGCTGGGAGAAGTTCCCTTCTCGATGCTTCTTGTGTTTCTTCAGCTGTTGAGCAGGGCAGTGATTTCCTTAATTCAGCCGGAGGCAGCCTTAGGAAACTAGAAGCCAGTCCTCAGCACTCCAAAATCCTCAGACTTTTCATTTGTAAATGGTGGTAAAACGAATTTGTGCAGGACCCTGAGCGGGTCTTGGGGTCATGCCTTTGGGGGTGGGGGGGCTCATTTCCTTCTTGGTCTAAGGCGACTGTGACTCCTGCCTCTAAGATCCCAGCCCCGGAAGCAGGCCCGGCCGCAGCGGCGCAGGTCAGGCCCCGAGCCGCCGGTTCCCGCCCCCAGCACCCGACCCTGCGGTGCTGGCCTGGCGGGGGAAGGAGTGAGAGGGGCCTCCATTCGCAAAGTTGCCTTGAAAATCGTGTTGTTAAAATATTTTAATTGTTTTGCTTCAGAAGAAAATTCATTAGATGCTTATAGAATAAGAGCAGATGGGAAATCATTTCTTTAGTTCTAAATGAGGTCACGGAGGGAATGTGGTAAAGTCCAAGACTGCCTATCCGCTGCCCCGACGCGTACTGCCCCACCCCCACCCCTAACGCCCGGGCTCCTCCACTCCCTGCCGCTCCCCACCCCTTCGCCAGGTGAGGCCCAGCTCTGCGACCTGGTGGTAAATCCTGGAGCGAGGGAACCGTCGCAACAGGCCGGAGGCCGCTCGTTGAACTGGATCTGTTCCTATTCTTACCCAGAGGCCTTTTCACACCCAGACCTTTCTAGGGCTTGGGCTCCTCCCCCATCCTCTTCCTCCTTATAATTTTGTGTGATGCTTTAATTCCTGGGGTTTGTATGTGTGCAGAATCTGTGTGTGCACTGGGGAAAGAGCCTTACTTCTACTCAACTGAAAATAAAGAATGATAAGCCACAAAATCAAAACGCATGCACAGAAAGACAACTTTGAAAGCAATATTTATTCTGGTTTTGCTTTGGCTTTGAAAGGTAACACATGTTCCAGACGGCACGAAATGGAAAACACAAAATGGAAATGAAGCTCCTCACCACCCCAGAGGCCAACCAACCTTTCTGGGAACAGTTTGTTTCTTCCTTCGGGTTACAGGACACCTGTGATGTTTACGTACTCCTCAGGGCTGGGTGGACAGCCCACCTGTTACTTCACACCTGTGTGATGAGGTTCCCCTTTCAATCCCTGACCCCTCTGGAAGGGTCACCCCAAGGCTGATGGAGCTAAGGGCTGCGCCGGGACCAGCGCCCGCAGCCTCAGCCTGCCACTCTGCTGTTGCGAACGGTAACCTGACCGGATTCCATCTGGGCTCCCTGACTCGGTAGAAAGGCTCCCAGAGAGGGGCGTGTAGGCCTTGTTTTTCTTCAGCTTCCTTTAAATTGTATTTATTTACTCACTCGTTAACCATTAACTGACCCCCCACCCTGCCGGGCCCCTGGGGCTTCTGAGGCGGAAGCGGCAGGCTAGGGATTCCCGGCTACTCTCAGCCTGCTGGGGATAAGGGGAAGTAAGAGACGGTGAACGCAGCGACCAAGGGGCACCCCAGGAATGTAGGGACAGGGAGGTGAGAAAGGAGAAGAAAGAAAGACACATACCCCAGGATATGTGCGAACCATTTGAAAACAATATGATATAATAGCACTTTCACTTGGAAAATCCAAAACAAAAACTTTTTTTCTTAAATGCAAACTATGGAAAGTAAAATGGTCAAGAAATCTGGTCTCGAGGTTTATCACAAGTCTCTTTTGATCAGTGATCCCGAACCCGGTGGGGGTGGAAGGGAGCAAGGCCTTGGCCCTTTTCAGGGGCCAATCAGCAAAAAGTGGTGTGACCTGTTTTTATTTACCTGAATGGAGAGAGTTAAAAGTTTAACACTTGAAGGATGGGGGAGGACCTTCCTGATTAGGAAACAGAATCTGGGCCCGGAGGGTCAAAGGGAGAGTTTAGCAAACTGGAGGCCGCACCAGGAGCTGGAGGGAATTGGTGTTGAGAGGGGCAGTGGCGGGAGATGAGACTAGGAGATTGGCTCGGCTGACTTCTAGGTGTCTGAGCCCTTTCTGACCTGTGTCCCCAGGGCAATGGGGAGCTACCAAGGATATTGGCTAGAGTTCTTTGGGTAAAAACCATGGAATTCCAGTCCGACTACTTTAAGAAAGCCCGGGGGCTCTCTTAAAGAGAGCTGAAGGACAAATAACCAGGCCCAGGGAAGAGGAAGAGTGGGTCAGCTATAGAAATTTGTGTGCTAGCTCTAGGGACTAACAACAGCTTCCTTTCCTAGGCTCCCCAGGTGTGCCCAGCATTGCTCTCAGCCCTTCACATGTACAAGCCTACTTAATCCTCAGGTGGCAAGGTCTCAGTCAGTGTCACTTGCTGTTCTGAGCCCCATTGCACAGGTGAGGACACTGGGGCCTGGTTATGTGCCTTGCCCAAAGTCACACAGTTTAGTGAGTGATGGAGCTGAAATTCAAACCTAAGCAGTATGGCTCCTGAACTCATACCTGAAACCCTACCTGTAAAGCTGACTCCCACATAAATTGATTCAGCATTTCTATGCATCTTCACTTGAGATTAAAATTCCCGGTAGAGAGAACATGACAGGCTCAGTGTGGGACTCATGCTCCCCCAGGGGTGGCCCCTAGAGTCAGATGCTGGGATTGTCAGTTCTGTCCCACCCATATGCGGGAGGCCGGAGGGAAGGGGATGCCACGACTGGAAGAGATCTTGGTGGACCAAAAGTCTATTCCTCTGCCAGGGAGGGGATTTAAGGAGAGAATTTATAAATAAGGTTGGATTTGTATTCTAGGAAGATCACTGGCAACCTGGTAGAGATTGTGCTAGAGGGTCTAAGAGTGGGGGCCAGGATCCCCAAGGGGACCTTGGTGCAGTCACCTTGCAGGACATGCTGATGTGTGCGAAGAAGGGAATGATTTGGGAGATACAAGGGAAATGATGAACGGAACAGAGAAGTTCAAGTGGAGAGGATTCGAGAATAACTCTGAAGTTCTGGTTGGAGCACGTGGGGTGCTAGGGCATGGTGGGGAGGTATGGACCATACTGAATTCAATATACCTGTGGGCTGTCAAGGTAAGATGCTCAGGTGGCAGCTGGGTGTTGGGGAGAACCAGAGGATTCAAGTCTCTACAGGGCTGCCCCACACTCACAGGGTGACTTTTAGAGCAAAGGTTGACAAAGGTTTTCGTTCAAGGGCCAGCCAGATAGTACCTATCTTAGGCTTCGCAGGTCATGCGGTCTTGTTGAAACTACTTAACTCTGTTATCAGGGCATAGAAGCAGCCACAGATGATACTTAAACAAATACACACAACTGTGTCCCAACAAAACTTTATTGACAGACACTGGAACTTGAATTTCAAATCATTTATTTATTTATTTATTTATTTATTTTTAGAGCAAGGGGAAGGGAAGGAGAAAGAGAGGGAGAGAAACATCAAAGTGTAGTTGCCTACTGGGGACCTGGCCTGCAACCCAGGCATGCGCCCTAGACTGGGAATCGAACCGGCAACCATTTGGTTTTCAGGCCCGTGCTCAATCCACTGAGCTACACCAGCCAGGGCTGAATTTTAAATAATTTCTATGTGTCATGAAATAGTATTCTTGTTTAGGTTTTGTTTCCCCCAACCTTTTAAAAATGTTAAAAACCAGCCCTGGCCAGGTAGCTCAGTTGGTTAGAGTATCGACCCGATACACCAAGGTTATAGATTCTATCCCCAGTCAGGGCACATACAAGAAGCAACCAATGGATTCGTAAATAAGTAAAACAAATTGTTGTTTCTCTCTCTCTCTCTCTCTCTCTCTCTCTCTCTCTCTCTCTCTCTCTCATCAATCAGTAAATAAACATTTTAAATAAAAATGTGAAAACCATGCAGGGATCATATAAAAACAGGAAGCAGGTCAAGAATTTGACCTGCAGGCTGTTCTTTGCTAATCCCTGTTTTGAAGAATTAGAAAAAGTTGCTCCATTGTCCAGAAAGACATTTTGTAAGTTAGATTATTATTCCTCTATAATAACAATTATGACAGATGTTAAGTCATCCTGTATAAATTACACAAATTAGAAATATTGAAAGTAAAATAATAGAAAATTATCACTGTTTGCAAATACAGGGAGGGGAAAAAGTAGGTTTACAGTTGTAAGCATATAACACAAAGTTTATTCTCCTATTACTATTTATTAATTATTGTATTATTTTCCATATGAACAACCATAAACCTGCTTTTCCCCCAACCTGTATATTGCAACTTTTCAATGGTAATCATATTTGATTTTAGAAAATAAGATTTGGGGGCCTTAATGTATTAAAACCCCAAATCCTTCTATGTTTGCAGTTGATTTCAATTGTAAATTTTTACTGAGTTGTGGTATGCCATATTTTTTATAATTCTTCAAATTAGACTTATTGTCTGGATTAGAACACTTCAAAAAGGCTGTGATATGCTTTCAGTATCATAAGTCTTTCATTTAAGGGTTTTATTAGTGGGCCTAGTATAGCAAATGAAAACAAAATAATTTTGAAATCTAGTTTCGGCCCTGGCTGGTGTAGCTCAGTGGATTGAGCACTGGCCTGCGAACCAAATGGTTGCCAGTTCGATTCCCAGTCAGGGTACATTCCTGGGTGGCAGGCCAGGTCCCCAGTTGGGGGCATGAAAAAGGTAACTGATCTGTGTATCTCTGGCACTCAGATGTTTCTCTCCCTCTCTTTCTCCCTTCCTTCCCATCTCTCTAAAAATAAATGAATACAATCTAAAAAAAAAAACAAACCCATATATGTTCAAAACACTTCAACATTTCATCAAAACTGAAATTTGGCTGGATAATTTCTGGACAATATTTTAAAATTCAGTGCTGTCAAGAAAACTTTTTACCACATCATTTACTATCATGTCTAAAGAACATACAAAACAGAGAAAAAAGAATTCCCTAGAATTATTTTTCGTAGATCTTTTGTTACAATCCATTATAGTTTTCCATGTGTTTTTCTTGCATTGCCATATTTCTGGCTCATTGGGTTATTTTTGTCTAGATTCAGTTTTTGTACATAATCTACTGAGAAGATAAAATCCTTTCATAGTTGAGTCATCTTTAAACAAAATGCCCTAAGAAGTTCACATATAGATACATTTGCATTTTGGAAATCAACAAATCTAAAAAAATTGTCATGTATTCAACAGAGCTTGTTCCTGGAGTTGTATTTAAAATAAAGGAGCAATGTCTAACATTTCCTATTTTATTTAACATGATCTTATTCATTGCATCCATAATTTTAATTATTTAGTTTTGTCTTTTTTTTTTTAAGATTTTATTTATTTAATTTTAGAAAGAGGAAGGGAGGGAGAAAGAGAAGAGAAACAGAAGAGAAACATCAATGTGTGGTTGCCTCTCTAGTGCCTCCTACTGGAGACCTGGCTGGCAACCCAGGCATATGCCCTGACTGGGAATCAAACTGGTGACCCTTTAGTTCACAGGCCAGAGCTCAATCCACTGAGCCACACCAGCCAGGGCTAGTTTTGTCTTTTATTCCTTTTACAATGTGTAATATTATTTTGTGTCAATGTTTATATTTTGCATACATGTTCTGACACAACGGTATCAAATTTTGCTATGATTCCTGCCAATAAAGACCATTTGCCCCTGGCTGGTGTGGCTCAGTGGATTGAGTGTGGGCCTATGAAGCAAAGGGTCGCTGGTTTGATTCTCAGTCAGGGTTCATGCCTGGGTTGTGGGCCAGGTCTTCAGTAGGGGGTGGGCAAGAGGCAACCACACATAAAATAAATAAAATCTTAAAAAAAAAGATCATTTCTCATTGTCACAGTCATTGACTTCCTTGGATGAGCTTAGCCAGTCCCTTGGCAAAAAGTGAATCATAAGTATCACATGTTCAAAAACAGCACCCATTATTTTTTCTCATTTTCACATGGATTTAATATATTTTTTCAATAAGATTTCAATTTGGTTGGTGTGCATTTCACTTTTTTCATGTTTATTAGAAATATTCAGTAAATGCTGCCAATCTTTGTTTTCATTCTTATTCTACTGTTGATTTGATTTTTTTCTATCCTCAAAGACTTTACAATGTAGGCAAAAATGTAGACAAAATATCCCTTGAGGTAGAATAAACTAATCAGGATTTACTGGTTATTTCTTTTCTCAAAATATGAGTATTAAGTTTTAAAAGCTTTCCATTTGTTTTCTTATCTGGAAAGTTAACATGTCTTTTTTCAAATTTTATTTACATATATTTTCTTCTTCTTCAACTGTGTTTTGTCTGGGGCCACCTTGTCTGGGCTCTAGAGCAATCTGAGATGACTGCTACTTGCACAGGGCTTGGAGATTGTCAGGCAGAGCCACATTATGAATCTAGGCTGGCTGCTGTTAATGCTGGGCCTGGGGTCAGTTAGCAAGATGTAGCGGCTGGGGACTCACTGAGGCCAGCTATTGCTTGTTTGAAAGGATTTAGGAAGTTGTGAAGCCAAGACCAGCAATTCCTATGGAAAAGTCTTGGTTAACAGCTTGGGTGGGTCTGTAAGTCAGGTGGGACAGAGTCTCAAGGGATCTCCAGGGTGGAGCAAATGGTTCTAGCAGTGTTGATAGAGTCTCAGATATGGCACCAGTCTGCCAGCTTGTGGCTCTGTGGGGGAGGGTTCAGAAAAGGGGCAGTGGCCTCTGCTCGCCTTTCTGTCTGGAAGAAATCTGTCCCCCAGCTCTTGCCTTGATGCCAGACACTTCAGTTCCTCCCTGTGTGCCACTGGTGCCTGTTAAGCTACTACCCCAGTGCTGGAGCTCAGAGGGTGTGAGTGTGAGTAAGTCTGTGTGTAGATTCTTTAAGGGGAACTGCTTGGGACTCCAGACGTTTCTTCCACCAACTCAATCCCCATTGGATTTTGTAGCCAGAAGTTATGGGAACTCATTTTCTGGCACTGGAACCCTGGGCTGGGGGGGCCTGATGTGGGGCTGGGACTCCATGCTCTTGTAATACCGCCCCCCCCCAAATTTTTAACCACCACACATGAATGTAGGACCAGCCCATTCTGTCTTTCCAACTCTCCTACCAGTTTGGATGGATGTGCGTTCTTTAATTCTGTAGTTGTCAGACTTCCATTCAGCTTGGTTTCTGATGGTTCTGAGTGATGGTTGTTCTATAATTCAGTTGTAAATTTGATGTGGTTGTGTGAGGAGGCGAGCTGTGTTTACCTATGCTGCCATCTTCACTGGAAGTCCCAGACCTAGCATTTCTTGAATTCCATCAGTACGGAGTGTAGAGGCCCAAGGTAAGCTCACATCCCACCCCATCAGCCCATTAGTGATGTGTTAGTGCTTTGTGTTGCTAAAACTAGTGCCTCTCAAGTGATTTCTCTGGTAGTCCAGCTAATTTTTCCAGAAATCCAGTCATCTAGAGGAGTCTCTAAGTATGGCCAGTGGAGCCAAAACACTTAAGACAGTGCCTGCCTAGATTACTGTAGGTAATCTACAGATGTAGGTAAACTACAGATGTATTATTTATTCGTTTATTTATTTATTTAATTAAACAAATTTAAATGCTTTTATTGTATTTTTATTATCATTTAACCCCTTTATATCCCTCTCCCCCATCCCCCATATACATATTTTTTAAATGAATAAAATTTCTTTAACAGCTTTTTAATTTCTTTTTTTTCATTGATCTCATGATGTTTTAAACAATGTTTTTCCAAGTACCTGGAGAGGAATAATTTCATGATTTAGTATTTTATGTTATTTATAACACTTTAAAATATTATCAATGTTACATACTAATAAACTTTAATAGTAGTTGCTATTTCTAATAATGAAACTTCCATAGCAACAAATAAACAATTGATATAATACAATTAGTTGATCATGATATAATAATCTTTAAGTTATATCTGTATAATTCTTTATAGATTTTTAATGGGAGATTCATGCTAGTTATTACATAGTAATTTGTGTCATAATGAAAGTACTATTAAATTTCACTGGAAACTCAACAATAACCTCATTGTACAGAAACAGCAGATTGTGTGAATTTTAAAATTATGTGTGTGTATATATATGTGTGTATATATATATATATATATATATTTAGATTTTACTTATTTACTTTTAGAGAGAGAGGAAAGGGAAGGGTAAAAAGAGGGGCCTGGGACCAAACCCACAACCCAGGCATATGCCCTGACTGGGAATAGAACCTATGACCTTTCTGTTCGTGGGCCAGCACCCCACCAACTGAACCACACTGGTTAGGGGATAAAATATGTCTTATTTGGCCAAGGCAATGATACCACTGGGATTTTTTTCTTTTGCTTTTCTTTCTTTTTTTTTTTTAAGATTATTACTGATCAGCCCTGGCTGGTGTAGCTCAGTGGATTGAGCGCGGGCCTGTGAACCAAACAATCGCGGTTCGATTCCCAGTCAGGGCACATGCCTGGGTTGCAGGCCAGTTCCCAGCAAGGGACACACGAGAGGCAACCACACATTGATATTTCTCTCCCTCTCCCTCTCTCCTACCCTTCCTCTCTAAAGATAAATAAATAAAAAATCTTTAAAAAAAAAAAGATTATTACTGATCAATACTGTAGTAAAAAATAGCAGCTCTTGTTTAAGTTATTTTGGATGATATTAGAGCAAGATTTTTTGATTATTGTAAAACATGGTACGACAACTGGTGACTGTTTGAAAAAGACACTTTAATGTATGCTCGAACATTGTTGTAACACAAATAACTAATACGGAGTCAGCAAAATTATAATAAAACAATTAAAACTTTTTTTTAATAGCAAAGCTATCTACTGTTTGAATGACACCCCCTCAGATGTGGTGGTGTTGTGTAGTGTACAGCCTTGACCACAACACCCGGAGGATCTGCTGCGGGGCGACCAGAGGGAGATGGTGGTTAATGCCCTGGGAGGGGACACCAATCCCAGAGGAGGGGCATTATTTTGCCCTAATCCCATGACAACTCCTGCCAGGGAAGGGTGGAAGGAGAGATGAGAGGGCTACATGTATAGACCCTCTACTCTCATTTTCTCTGACCCGAAGAACTGAGCCCTATAGGCAAACCTGTCCTTACTGAAGCTTTCTCCTGACTTAGCTTTCTGAAATGCAGTGCCGTCTTGGTTCATCTATTCTGTCTCAAAGCTTGGAAGTTGCTTTTGTTCTCGATTTTTGTAAGACCATAATGATGTACCCTTGGATTGGTTCTCTAGTACTTCTCCCTGTACCATCTTACCATTGATTGATTCATTCATTCAATAAGCATACCAGGCCCTGTTCTAGACTGGAGGTTTGAAAATGGACCAGTCATAGTCCCTGGTCTCTGGGCCTAATGGAAGACTCAGGCAGGTGAACTTAACTGTATTCCAGACCATGTTCTAAATACTTTACATGGGTTATCTCTTTCAATTCCTGCAACACACTCAGTGGTGGGTTGGAGGAAAGAATGTGGGTAAAGAAGGTGCAATGACCTGAGGCTTCTGGACTAAATGGATGAAACAGAGAGAAGTCTAGGATGATTTTTCTGGGCAACTGGGTGAATAGTGGTGCCACTTAACAGACATGGTGATAACCAGTAGGTTTGTGGAGAAGGAGCAAGATGATGAGTAAGGTCTAGAAAAAGTGAGTTATTATCATCTTTGGAATAGCCATGTGGAAAAGTCTAATAAATTTTTGGTGGCTATGAGAGAAATCTGTACTAAATACTTAAATTTGAGCATAATTAGCATATAAGCTATAGCTGCATAAAGAGAATTGTCCAAGAAAAGACTGATTAAGGAAAGAGAATTCAGGATTAAAAACATGGATAACAACAACATAAAGTATCCAGGTTTTGTTTTCCAGGATCCTTCCCATTATAAATAATAGAAATCCCAATGAAATTGACTTAAGCAAAAACAAAACAAAAAAGAATTTCTTGACTCAAGAGGACTGATTTTTGGGTATGGCCAGAACCATGGCCTTGGTGTCCTCGGGTCACCATGTCTTGGCTTCGTTTTCCTCTGGGTTAGCTTTCTTCTTGGGAAGGCTCTTTCTACAACGCAGCAAAGATGACAACAAGCAGATCCAGACCTAGGGTATAACAATTCAGCAAAGTCCACAGGAAGAACACAGTCTTGCTGAACAGCTCCAGCAAAAGTCCTAGTGATGATTCTCATTGGTTCATATGGAGTCATTGGACATTTCCCAAGCCATGACAATTTGGCCAGGCCTGGGCCATGAGCGTACCCCTGTGTCAGGGGCTGAGATCAGTGTCCTCTGAGCCAACGTGGGTGGAAGGATAGTTCCCCACAGGAAAAGGGAGCCTTTCTTAGCAGTCAAAGGGGGAGATGAGCCTGATTATATAAAAGCCACCAATGCCTATTACACAGACAATGTACTTATATCCTTTGTTTATAAGCCCAGGAAGGAGGTGACAAAGAAGGGAGTCCAGGAGTAGAAGGTGCACCTGGCAAGAGATGGTATTGCTGGAAACAGGGAAAGAAAGACTTTCTTTTTTTTTTTTTTTTTTTTTTAATATATTTTATTGATTATGCTATTACAGTTGTCCCATTTCTCCCCCATCATTCCCCTCCACCCTACCCACCCTCTCCCACCCACATTCCCCCCTTTAGTTCATGTCCATGGGTCATAAGTTTTCTAGCTTCTACATTTCCCATCCTATTCTTGCCCTCCCCCTGTCCATTTTTTTCCCATTATCTATGCTACTCATTCTCTGTACCTTTTCCCCCTCTCTCCTCCTCCCACGCCCCTGTTGCTAACCCTCCATATGATCTCCATTTCTGTGGTTCTGTTCCTGTTCTAGCTGTTTGCTTAGTTTGCTTTTGTTTTAGGTGTGGTTCTTAATAGCTATGAGTTTGTTGTCTTTTCACTGTCATAGTTTTATCTTCTTTTTCTTAGATAAGTCCCTTTAACATTTCATATAATAAGGGCTTGGTGATGATGAACTCCTTGAACTTGACCTTATCTGAGACGCACTTTATCTTCCCTTCCATTCTAAATGACAGCTTTGCTGGATAGAGCAATTTTGGTTGTAGGTCCCTGCTTTTCAAGATTTCAAATATTTCTTTCCAGCCCCTTCTTGCCTGGAAGGTCTCTTTTGAGAAATCAGCTGACAGTCTGATGGGAACTCCTTTGTAGGTGACTGTCCCCTTCTCCCTTGCTGCTTCTAGAATTCTCTGCTTCATTTTAACCTTGGCTAATGTAATTACAATGTGCCTTGGTGTGTTCCTCCTTGGGTCCAACTTCTTTGGGACTCTCTGAGCTTCCTGGACATCCTGGTAGTCTATTTCCTTTGCCAGATTGGGGAAGTTCTCCTTTATTATTTGTTCAAGTAAGTTTTCCACTTGTTGCTGTTCTTCTTCCCCTTCTGGGACCCCTATAATTCGGATGTTGGGACGTTTAACGATGTCCCGGAGGTTTCTAAGCCTCTCCTCATTTTTTTGAATTCTTGTTTCTTCCTCGTCTTCTGTTTGGTTGTTAGTTTCTTCCTTCTGGTCCACTCCATTGATTTGAGTCCCAGTTTTCCTTCCATCTCTATCAGTTCCCCATGCATCTTCCTTCATTTCATGGATTGTAGCCTGCATTTTTTCATCTAGTTTGTGAGCAAAATCAACCAATTCTGTGAGCATTTTGATGACCAGTGCTTTGAACTGTGCATCTGACAGGTTGGCTATCTCTTCACTGCTTAGAGGAATTGGCTCTGGGGCTTTTATTTGTTTTCCGGTTTGAGCCATTTTTGGTGGGGTTTTTTTTGTTGTTGTTGTTTTGGTTTTAGTCTGGTCGCGGCTATTACGTAGTGAGGGGGTGGAGCCTTAGGTGTTCCTCAGGGTGGGGCAGCCCAGTCGCTGGGTTGTGACGCGATAGGTGGGGGCGGGGTCTGAGAAGGAGCAATGGCGCCTGCTCCGCTCTCTTCCGGACTCCGGCCCTTTCCGCTGCTTCCCCTTCACCTGGATTATCTGCGCATGCGCGCGTGCTGTTACGTAGTGAAGAGTGGAGCCTCTGGCGCTCCCCAGTGCGGGGCAGCCCAGTCACTGGGTTGTGACGCTGTATGTGGGGGTGGGGCCTGAGAGGGAGCAATGGCGCCTGCTTCACTCTCTCCTGGATTCAGTCCCTCCGCCACTTCCCCTCTGCCTGGACTGTCCGTGTGCGCGCTCGAATGTGAGACCACCTGGTCAGTCAGCCAACCGCCTTGTGCGGCCTCACTGGGTCTGCACAGTTGCCCCCCTGTGCCCAGGGTCTGCCCGCTGCTGCCTGTGGGCCCGGGGACCGCCAGCCGCCGCCCGTGCACCTGGAACTGCCAGCTGCTGCTGCTTGCGTTCCTGGGGCCGCACCTCCACTTTCTCCTGCCGTGACTCCGCCCCTCTTACCGGTCTGGATGAATGGTTGTTGGACTTCCGTACAGTTCAGTTTTCTATAAGTTCTGGTTGTTTTCTTGTTTCTAAATATTTGTTGTCCTTAATTTTGGTTGTTAGAGGAGGCACAGTGTGTCCGCCTACGCCTCCATCTTGGCCGGAAGTCAAGAAAGACTTTCAAGCAGACCGTAGTCATCAAAGTCAAATGAGAGATCAGGAAGAATGAGGACTGAGCCGTGTTTCCTGGATTCAGCATTGAGTGATTTTTAGTTGGAGTGCTGAGAACAAAGCAAGATTTCAATGCTTGAAGAATGAGTAAAAGACAGAGAAGTCACATCTTGTGTAAACAACTGATTCAGGTACTTTGACTGTGACAGGGAAGAGAGTGATAAAGCAGTCCCCAATGGGGACTGTCGTGAGCCTGTAGAAAATGAAGACCTAGGAATAATGTTATCACATCTCTCATTTATTGAGCACTTGCTAAGTGCCCAACATTTTGCTCTATTTGAACATAAGACTTTGGTCCATGTATTTTGACTTTAGATGGAGGAGATTTTTTAGAAAGAAATGGTCTGGATGGAGACGATGGCAATCTCAAAATCTGCACCCACGTACATGCTTCCCATCAGCTCCGTAGAAGAATTTTCTGTGTTCCTGTCTAAAGTCAGTTTCTCCTCTGAGTGTCTAGACCCGAGAACATTGCCCAAGTGATCGTTCTCTCTCGCCTCCATCATCAGCTTTGCCCTCCATCATCAGTTTTGCCCTTTGTCCTCTCAGTGTACATTCTGCCATATCTTTCACCTTAAGAGAAACTTCCCGCCCATTGCAGCTTCTTTGAAGCCAGTCTCTTCCAAAGAGTCTGTTTGCGCTCTTTAATTCCTCTGCTCTCATTCTGTTTTAATCCTCTTCCAATCTGGTTTTTGTCCCTAGCATTCCACTGAAACTGCTCTCCTTAAGGTCACTGATGACCTCAACTTTGCTAATATGGTGGTTAAGTTTCATTCTTCCTCTAGTTTGGCACATACGCTCAGTCCTCCTTGAGTCACTTTCTTCTCTGGGTGTCCAGGACCCATTATCGTCAACGGTACCACCCATTTTGTGGGCTCCTTCCCTTCTCCCAGACCTCTTGAAGTAGGAGTGCTCCCAGGCTCAAGTTTGCTCTTTTTCTTCTCTACTTTCACTCCCTTCCTAATCTCAGCCAAGTGCATGATTTAAATATCATTTGTATGCCATCAACTTCCAAATTTATATTTCTAGCCCAGACCTCTTTCTTGAACTCCACATTTACTTCTCTGTCTAGTCACCAACACTGCTTGAATCTGCTTGAATAATAAATAGACATCTCAAATTTAAAATTCTAACAGAACTCCTAATCTCTCCCTCCCCCGACCCCTCAACTTCCTCATTCCATAGCCTCCTGCCACAAAATGAGGACAACTTTCCAGTACACAGGCCTTGGAATCTTCAAGTCATCTAAGTCAGCGGTCCCCAACCTTTTTGGCACCAGGCACCGGTTTCATGGAAGACAGTTTTTCCAGGGACCAGGGTGGGGGGATGGTTCTGGGATGATTCAAGTGCATTACCTTCAAGCTTACCTCCTGCTGTGCAGCCTGGTTCCTAACAGGCCGGAACCAGTACCACTCCATGGCCCCAGGGATTGGGGACCCCTGATCTAAGTGGCATACCAAGGTTGGGGGTGGAGGTGGGACAGACAGTGGGGAGAAAGCATTTTATAACTTTTTAGACATTGTTTAAAATTGTCGGTGCATGATAATAATCAGCAGGCCAACATCTAGTCTATCTTATGGTGGCTTGAAAATTCTCTCTAGACGAGGCACACCCTTCCTTATTCCTTATGTTGCCTAAATCCCGAGAGAGCTGTGTCATCGCCATGGCTGCCACCTTAGTGTGCTACCTTCTTTCGTTCCTGACTCTTCTTTCAGTCCTCCATCCCACTCCTCATTCCTTTATTTACTAAATCCTCTTAACTGTGCCTTTAAAAAATATCCAGAATCCAGCCTCTTCTTACCACCTCCACAGAGGACCCCCCACACCTTTGTCCGAGCCCCAACCATCTCGTTTTCATGTTTAGTGTGAACAGCCTGCACGGAGGTGTCTGTGTTTTTACACTTGCCCACTGAGTCTATTCCTGACATGATAGCCAGAGCGTTATTTATTTATTTATTTTTTGGAAATAGGAGTCACATTGTTTGGAGGCCCTGCTCACTGTCCTGCCATGGTTCCTTATGTCAGTCTTCACAGTGACCTCTGAGGCCCCGCACAGCCAGCTCAGCCGCGTAGATCTGACCTCCTCTCCTGCTCGCTCTTCTCCCTTTTGCTCTTTCTGCCCTCACCCCAGGGCCTTTGCAAGAGCTGTCTGCATTGTCTGGACTACTCTTCCCCCGGATGTCAGCTTGGCTAACTCCCTCAAGTGTTTGTTCACATGTCACCTCCCGTAGGAGGCCAACCTGCCCTGACCACCTGCTTTAAACACTGCAATCCGTGTTGCCCTCCCCGCCCCAACATGCTTGAGTCCTCCTGTCGGAATCCGTGTTTGGGTTTTCTTTCACCTTGGGCACTTGTGTTCTCTGATGTACTACATAACTTACTTATCATATTTATTACGGATTGTCTTTCTCTCCGTACTAGAACGTAAGTACCCTTGGGGACAAAGATCTTTGTTTATTCATGGATGCCTCCCAAAGGTATGGTAACCAGACATTTCATACCAACCATATCATACTAACCAGGAGTGAAAGGACATGCTATTTTCTGGTACATCTTGAATATAAACCAAGACTTCTCCCCAGCAAACAGAGGCTACCCAGAGGCCCAGAGGCCCAGACAGAGTAAAATGTTTACTTGCTTATTGGGGGACCTTGGAAAGGATCCAAAGACACACCTGATGGCAGAGCTCTCCCCGTGCAGATTTTCCCATCTCACTTGTCACCTGTTTTCATTCTGGCTGCTTTGTGATGCAGTCTCCCCACAGCTGCTGCCAGAAGAACATCTCTCCTTCCCCCACTCCCTTCCTTTTCTCTCCCCTCCCTTTAAGGACAGCCATTTAATATATATCCTTGGAATTATAATTATTATTGTAAACTAAAACAATATCTTTAAAAATATTTATTTATTTTTAGAAAGGGGGGAAGGGAGGGATAGAATAGGGGAGAGAAACATTGATGAGGGAGAGATACATCGATGGGTTGCTTCTCACACAGCCCCGGCTGTGTTCCTGGCCAGCAACGCAGGCATGTGCCCCAACTGGGAATTGAACTGGCAACCTTTCAGTTTGCAGTTGGCACTCAATCCACTGGTGGAGCCATACCAGCCAGAGAAAAACAATATTTTAATAATATCTTTGTGTGTTTGAGTTTAATTTCTGAAAATGGGACAGAGTTTCTTACTTTAAAATTGTTTCCATAACAGTATATTTTAAAGATCCATTCATACAGAGAACGGACTGACAGCTGTCAGAGGGGAGCAGGGCTGCGTGGCTGGGTGAAATAGGTGAAGGGAGTAAGCAAAAGACAAAAACAAAAACTCATCGACACAGGCAGCCGTCTGGTGATTACCAGAGGGAAGGGGGGTTGGGGGCAGGTGGGAGAGGGTCAACGGGGGTTAAATGGTGACAGAAGGAGACCAGACTTCGGATGGTAAGCACAATGAAATGTGCAGATGATGTAGTTCAGCAATGTGCACTTGAAACCTATTTTTTGTATTTTGTTGACCGAGGTAACCCCGACTAACTCAGTAAATAAAAGAAAAGATCCATTCATGGTGCTGTGTGTACAGAGGCACACCACTCCACTGAGTACATCCCCCCATTGCACCTTCTCGCTCCCCCGGGATTGTGCACTGGTAGCTAATGGTCTCTGTAGCCACAAACAAGGCCACGGCAAGCATCTTTGTGTGATGTACAGACCCTGATGTAAACATTTCTTTGGAATATAAGATAGAGGTAAATGGCTGTATCAGGGGATGGGCTTATCCCTAATCTGATCAGATTCAGATATATCGATCCTTAAAACGGCTGCAGGGCCTGAGGGACCCTACATGGCGCTCTCCTTGACAGCATGCAGATCATTTGGCTTTTGACTATTTGCTACTGTAATAGTATGAAGTGGTATCTCACCACGGTTCTAATTTGCATTTTCCAGATGACTAATAAGCCTGAGCGTCTCTTCATGTGCTTGTTAGCCTTTTGCTTTTCCTTTTCTGTAACTTGCCTGCTCATATATTCTTTGCCAATGTTGATTGGCAAGAATTTCTTGATTTTTTAGTCATTGTCAGTTTTAGTCATTCTCAGTCATCACAAACATTTTCTTACGCTCCGTCTTCTTTTAACTTTGTCCATTGTATCATCTTTGAATAGAAATACTGCATGTGATCAAAATGTGATGATCAAATAGTTTTAATGTGATCAAAATAGTTTCTGTTATTTTTAAAAGATTTTATTTATTTATTTAGAAAGATTTTATTTTTAGAGAGAGAAGAAGGCAGGGAGAAAAAGAGGGAGAGGAACATCCTCTCAAATGGGGAACCTGGCCTGAAATCCAGTCATGTGCCCTGCAAGGAAACTGAACTGATGACCCTTTGATCCACAGGACAATGCCCAACCCACTGAGCCACTGAGATACCAGTCAAAGCATGCTTCTTATTTTTTAAAATTATACTTTCTAGTTGGTTATTGCTGGTAGAGAAAAATTACATTGATTTTGATAGGTTGATATTCAGTAACCTTGCAGAGCTTTAAAGATCTTACTTATTTATTTTTAGAGAAAAGGGAAGGGAGGGAGAGAGAGGGAGAGAAATATCAATGTGTGGTTGCCTCTCGCGCACTGCCTGCTGGGGGCCAGGCCCACAACCCAGGCATGTGCCCTGACTTGGAATTGAACTGGTGACCCTTTGGTTCGCAGGCTGGCACTCAGTCCACTGAGTCACACCAGCCAGGGCTCTAATAGATTCCAGTAGTTTTTCCTGATGATTGTATTGGCTTTTTTTAGATAGATGAGTATAACATATGCAAGTAGTGATAATTTCATCTCTTTGCTTTGAATCTTCACCCGTCTTAAGTCTTTTTTCTTTCCTGACAGCCTTGGCCAGACCTCCCGTAATATGGTAAACAACAGTGGGGCCGGACATCCTGGTTTTGTTCCCATTCTAAAAGGAACACACTAAAAAGTCCAATTAGGTGTAATATTTGCCGTTGATTTTTGTTATAAAATCTTGACTAAGTTAAGGATGTTCCCTTCTAATCTTAGTTTGCTGAGTTTAAAAAGTATTATAATAATAAGATAAACTTTATAAACTACCTTTTTTCACCACCTATTGAGATAATCTGTTATTTCATCATCAATCTGTTAATATTTACTATGTATCAATCACAGTTCTAAATACTTTATTATATTATTAGATTTAATCATCACAACCACCCTATGAGGTAGGTACTGTTATTACCCCCACTTTTCACATGGAGAAACTGAGGCATAGGGAGGTTAGGTGATTTGGTGAGGGTCACTCAGGAAGTGATGGAACATGGGGTGTAACAGGCAGCCTGGTTTCAGAGTCCACACTTATTTTGTTGTTGTTGTTTTAGATAATTTTTATGAGTGTATTTGAATCAAACTGGTAACAATGCCTGGTAGTAAGGTCTCATATGCTCACCACACTTTTTTTATCTGCACCCCAAAACATCTTTTTCATTGCTTTTAGAGAGAGAGTGAAGGAGAGAGAAAGGGAGAGAGAGAAACATCAATGCAAGAGAGAAACGTTGCGTGGTTGCCTCCCGTAGGTGCCTTGACCAGGTATCGAACCCTCAAACTTTCAGTTATGGGACAACACTCCAACCAACTGAGCCAGACTGACCAGGGCCCCACACTCTTAATTACTCACTGTAGTATCTGATTTTGACTTGGTTAGCTAACATTTTATTTATGTGTTCATGTTTTCATTTATAAGTGAAAATAGCTTTTCCTTTTCCTTTATTAGATTACCTTAAACTTTTTACAAAATTGAGATATAATTCTCATACCGTAATATTCCACCTTTTAAAGTACACATTTCAGTGCATTTTCGTATGGTCACAAACCTGTGCAACCAATATCACTATCTAACTCTAGTTTTTTACCACCTCCAAGAGAAACCTTGGACCCATAACAGTTACTCCCTATTCTTTTTCTCCGTTCCCTGGCACCTGCTTATCTACTTTCTGTTTCCATGGATTTCCCTAGTCAACCCTTCATATAAATGGAATTCTACAATATTTGACTTTCTGTGGCTTCTTTTATTTGGCATAATGTTTTCAAGGTCATCCACATTTTTATGGTTGAATCATATTCCATTGTATGGATATGACACATTTTGTTTATTCATTCATCAGATACTGAGCACTTGGGTTTTTTCCACTTTGTAGCTATTAATAATATCACTATGAACATTTGTGTGTGAAGGTTTTTGGTTTGTTTGCTTGTTTTTAGATTTTATTTATTTCTTTTTAGGGAAGGGACAGAGAAAGAGAGGGAGAGAAACATCAATGTGTGGTTGCCTCTCACATGCCCCCCACCAGGGACCTGGTCTGCAACCCAGCCATGTGCCCTGACTGGGAATCAAACCAGTGACACTTTGGCTCACAGGCCCTCGCTCAATCCACTGAGCTACACCAGCCAGGGCTCCGTGCGAAGTTTTTAAAAAATATTTTATTTATTTTTACAGAGAGGGGAAAGGTGGGAGAAAGACAGGGAGAGAAATATCAATGTGTAGTTGCTTCTCTCACACCCCCAACTGGAGACCTGGCCCACAACCAGGCCTGTGCCCTGACTGGGAATCAAACCAGCAACCTTTCAGTTCACAGGTCGGCACTCAGTCCACTGAGCCACACAAGCCTGGGCTCTGTGTGTTAGTTTTTGTGTGGACATATGTTTTCAGCTCTGTTGTGTATATACCTAGGAGAGGAACTGATGGTCACGTGGTATGCTATGTTTAATTTTTTGAAGAATTTACCTTTACCCCAGATTGGAATCAAGATTGTACATGTACTTCCACTTTCTACTAAAAAGGCAAAATGGTATGGGCTGCTGCTCCCTTCCCAAGTGCCCCCCGCAATAAGAAACTTAAACTGAAACAGATCCAGAAGATAAGAACCAAATGGACAGAAAAGAACCTGCGGCCCCCCCCCGCCCCCGGCCCCCAAGACTATTTTTAATTAGTTTGTATACATCCGCAGCTTGAGAAAGAGGGTAGCTTGCAGGGCTATGAAAGAATACATTAGTAAAAAGCAGTTTAAATTCTGCTCTTGTCTCCCCTCCAGCATCGCCTTGGTTCCATTGTTCCTTAGGCACTTGCTGCCGAAATCTGGGGCCATGGCCCAGACCTGTGACAGTGCTCAAGTCAAGAGAGAGGGGAAAGAGAAGGAAAAGGATAGTGGGAAACAGACAGTGTCGGAGCAGCCCAGGGCTTGGACTCCTCCTTTCCCACCCACTGCACCCCCCCAGTGCAGCTCCAGTTTGTTTCTCAGAGGCTTGAAGGTAAAGCCCAGCGGGCTTTGTGATGTTTATCGGGACTGACTGAGACTGGAACTGACCTTTCACCCTTCCCCCTGTCTCAAGAAGCATTTCCAGGCAGAGGAGTCAAAAACCCCAGGAGAATATGAGCTGATAGGCTAAATTAAGAAGTTATAATATTACCTCAAAAAAAAAAAAAACCCACAAAAAAAACCAAAAAAACCCACAACAACAAACCAGATTACCCATATTATCTGAAAAAGATGTCTTAAAAAAAGTCACAAAGATTTAACATAAAGAAGTAAATACACTAAAGAGATAAGAAAAGTCTTAACAATGTGAAAAAGAAATAAAAAACAACAACAATAAAAAAGAGCCAAGTGAAAATATTAGCCAGAAAAAAAATATAAGATATATGAAATAAAGGACATTATAGATGGGATAAATGGTTGATGGATATAGCTGAAGGATGAATCATTGATATTTAAGATCAGATTTGAGGAAGACTCCAAGAAGGAAGAAAGGAAGGATGAAGTAAAGAGAAATGGGAAAAAAAATATTCTAAAACATAGAGGAAAGAAGTAGAAGTGCCAACATTTGTAAGTTAGAAATACTAGAGAAAAAATATTTTTAAAGAAAGGACTTTTCAGCATTAAATAAAATGAAAGGGCCCTGGCTGATGTGGCTCAATGGACTGAGCACCGACTTGTGAACCAAAGGTTGCTTGGTTCAGTTCCCAGTCAGGGCACATGCCTGGGTTGCAGGCCAGGTCCCCAGTTGGGGGCAAGTGAGAGGCAACCACACATTGATGTTTCTCTCCCTTTCTTTCTCCCTCCCTTTCCCTCTGTTAATAAATGAATGGAATCTAAAAAAAAAGAAAAAGAAAAAAAAAAGAACAGCATCAAGTTGAAAGGGCTCTTGAAATGCCAAAAGGAAATTTTAAAAATCCTAAATAAATTTTAGTAAAATTTAAGAATATTATTCCAAATGAGGAAATTGCAAAAAGCTTCTAATAAGAAAAAAAAAATAGAGAATTTACAAAGGGATAAGAAACAGGATTGAAATAGGACTTTTCAACCCTAACACAATAGTGTTATGCTGTATAGTAGTGTGGTAGATAAAAATCGATACAGGGTGACAATGGAATAAATCTTTTAAGGGATTAAAGGAAAATAATTTTGAACTATTCAAATAATCATTCAAATGTGAACATGGAAAAATATAATTAGTCTCAGGCATGCAAAGTATTGCCACATAAAAGGCACACATATAAAATGTTGTTTGGATAGAATTCAAGAAGAAAAACAATCTAGGAGATGCTGTAAGAGATAAGAAGTAAGATTAGTCAAAACTTTTGGAAAGGTTTGCAGTAGTCTTTTGTTCCACAGGCCGGCACTCAACCCACTGAGCCACACCAGCCAGGGCTGGTTTGCTATAGTCTTAAAACAACCAAACCAAACCAAACCAAATACTTTTTTTCTCCAAAAAAGGAAAAGTTATTTTCATAGCAACCCAGAATTAAAGTTTTAGACAATATTACTATGATGAGTGAAGAGATACCAAGACACATAAAAGTATGCTACAGTTCTCATCTTAAAAAATTTTTTTAATTGATTTTAGGGAAAGGAAGGAAGAGACAGAGACAGACAGACAGAGAGAGAGAAATATCGATTTTTGTTCCACTTATTTACATTCTTTGGTTGATTCTTGTATGTGCCCTCACCAGGGATCTAACCCATAACATTGATGTATTGGGACAATGCTTTACCAACTGAGCTACTGGGCCAGGGCTTAAAGTTAAACAATATAGATATCAGGTTTAAAAAGAAAGAAGGGGAAACAAAGGAAAAGCAGGTTAAATTAAGTAAAACAGAAGGTAGAAATTTCTAAATATATTAATAATTGCAACAAGTTTAGAGGGACAAAACTCATCAGTTAAACGTTAGGGTCTGCCAGATTGGACTTAAAAAAAAAAAAAAGGATGACCTTTCCAAAAAAATAAAGAGAGAGAGAGAGAGAGAGAGGCGGGGCGGGGGGGCCGTGGCTGGTAGCTCAGTTGGTTGGAGCATTGTCCTGATATGCCAAGGTTGCAGGTTCTGTACCTGGTCAGGGCACAAACAAGAATCAACCAATTAATGCATAAATAAAGGCAACAAACAAATCAGTGGTTCTCTCCCTCTCTCTCAAACCAATTAAAGAAAAAGAGCCCTGGCTGGCTCAGTGGATTAAACATGGCCTGTGAACTAAATGGTTACCAGTTCGATTCCCAATCAGAGCACTTGCCTGGGAGTCAGGTCGCCATCCCCTCTGTCTAAAAATAAATAAATAAAATCTTTAAAAAAAAAAAAAGAGCTTTCAGATAAATTTTATCCAAGAGTAATCTTGTATAGATAAATTTATATCAGAAGAAAAATAGACTTTAAGATAAAAACATCAGACTTCCAGCCAAGATAAAGGTGTTGATGGATACACTTTGCCTCCTCATACAACCAAAAGAAGGACGACAACAAATTTAAAAACAAAAAATAATCAGAACTTCCAGACAATCAAACTGTATGGAAGTCCAACAACCAAGGAGTTAAAGCAGAAACATTCATTCAGACTGGTGGGAGGGGTGGAGATGGGCAGCCCAGCAGAGAGGACATGCAACAAGGTGGCAGCTGGAGGACCAGGTAGTCCCACATTTGCATGTGGATAAAGCAGGAGAAACAACTTGGGAGTGAGACAAACCATACAACCCAGGGTTCCAATGCAGGGAAATAAAGCCTTAAAACCTCTGACTATAAAAATCTGTGGGGGTTGTGGCAGTGGCAGAAACTTCCAGCCTCAAGGAGAGTTTTTAGGAGAGACCCACAGGATCCTAGAATGTACACAAACCCACCCACTGGGAATCAGCACCAGAAGGGCCCAATTTGCTTGTGGGTATTGGGGGAAGTGACTGAAAGCTGGCTGAGAGCTGAGCAAGTGGCACGTGGACCTCTCATACAGCGTTATAACCCAGTGAGGTGGGTTCCCCAACCCTAGTGAATACCTAAGGCTCCATCCCTTAAACATAACAGGTGTGCTGAGACAAAGAAATATGGCCCAAATGAAAAACAGATCAAAACTCCAGAAAAACAATTAAGTGACAAAGAGATAGCCAACCTATTAGATGCAGAGTTCAAAATGCTGGTAATCAGGATGCTCACAGAAATTGTTGAGTATGGTCACAAAAAACTGAAGGCTATGCAAAGTGAAATAAAGCAAAATATACAGGGAACCAACAATGAAGGGAAGGAAACCAGGACTCAAATCAACGATTTGGAACAGAAGGAAGAAATAAACATCCAACCAGAACAGAATAAAGAAACAAGAATTCAGGAAAATGAGGAGAGGCTTAGGAACCCTCAGGACAATTTTACATATTACAACATCAGAATCATAAGGGTGCCAGAAGGAGGAGAGGAAGAGCAAGAAATTGAAAACTTATTTGAAAACATAATGAAGGAGAACTTCCCCAATCTAGCAAAGGAAATAGACTTCCAGCAGGTCCAGGAAGCTCAGAGACTCCTAAAGAAGTTGGACCCAAGGAGGAACACACCAAAGCACGTCATAATTACATTACCCAAGATTAAAGATTAGGAGAGAATCTTAAAAACAGCAAGAGAAAAGGAGACACTTACCTACAAAGGAGTTCCCATAAGATTATCAGCTGATTTCTCAAAAACCTTGCAGGCAAGAAGGGGCTAGAAAGAAGTATTCCAAGTCATGAAAGGCAAGGACCTACAACCTAGATTACTCTCTCCAACAAAATTATTGCTTAGAAGGGAAGGGCAGATAAAGTGCTTCCCAGATAAGATCAAGTTAAAGGAGTTCATCATCACTAAGCCCTTATTATATGAAATGTTAAAGGGACTTATCTAAGAAAAAGAAATGATAAACAATATGAACAGCAAAATGACAACAAACTTACCACTATCAACAACTGAACCTAAAAAAACCCCAAACAAACTAAGGAAACAACTAGAACAGGAACAGAATCACAGAAATGGAGATAATGTGGAGGGTTATCAGCAGGGAGGGGAAACAGGGAAATGAGAGAAAAGGTACAGGGAATAAGAAGCATAAATGGTAGGTACAGAATAGAGAGCGGGAGGTTAAGAATAGTATAGGAAGTGGAGAAGCCAAAGAACTTACATGTACAACCCATGGACATGAAATAAGGGGGTGGGGAGAATGCTGGTGGGAGGGGGGAATGCAGAGTAGAAGGGAATAAAGGGGAGAAAAAAATGGGACAACTGTAATGGCATAATCAATAAAATATATTAAAAAATAAAAAAAGATAAAGACAGCGTTGGGAATAAAAAAAGAGATCACCATATAATGGTAAATGTTTCAGTTCAGTTCACCAAGAAGAAGTAATAATCCTAAACATATATGCTCCTAATAAAATGACACAAACAAAATCAACATTAATAGAACTATATGGACAAGTTGTTAAATCCACTTTTATATGAGAGTATTTCTTCTAAAAAAAAGATTGTATTTACTTATTTTCAGAGAGCGGGGAAGGGAGGGAGAAAGTGAGGGCAATAGACATCAATTGGTTGCCCCTTGCATGCCCCCAACTGGGGACCTGGCAAGTGCTCTGACTATGAATCAAACTGGTGAACTTTTGATTTGCAGGACGATGCTCAAATCCACTGAGCCACGACAGCCAGGGTAGATTCAACAGATTTTTAATCAGAATCAGGCTATATTGGACTGACAAGTTGATTCTGAAAAATATGTGTAAGAACAGAAAACCAAAAATAGCCACAACTAGATTTTATTTTTAAAATTATAATATAAATTTGAAATTTCTGCATTGAAAAGATTTTAAGAATCTTGCCTGTTCTTGGTCTTTTATTCTTATTATTGTACTCAATATTATAAAACTACCATAAATTTGTCACTCAGCTTCAACGATTATCAGTTCATCTTGTTTCGTGTACACCCTCTTCTGCTTCCCCCAGTCCAGATTATTTTGAATCAGTTCCCAGACATTACCTCATTTTATCCTAAATAGGGAACTCACTCTAAATGTTTTGACAACATAGCTGCAAGAGGAATCTTTTAGCTCTCCAGTTAGGTTATTCATATGTTCCAATAAAATACAACAAAAGTGGAAGTTAGATTGCGTTTCCCTTAAATCTATTTTCAAATATGCTTTCAATCTTGCCAGTTTAATAATTCAATTAAAATTTAGAAATGAATGCAAAAAAAACCCATGGAGTTATTTGCCCTTTCTTTTTAAACATTACAGAATAAAAGGGTTAACTCAAATAAATACATCAGGCAAATGGACTGTGGAACTGATACATCTCAGACGTGATGTGTTGAATTTCAGCCTCAGATTTTGCTAAATGATTAATCATTATCACGGGAAGTTTTGGTCCATGATGAATTTTAACTTCGATATATGTTCAATTTTGTTACATGCCGATTATTAGTCTTTAGAAAAAGAACACATTTCACACTCCAGATATAATTTGTCACACAAAATGAGGCTTTCCTCAGGACCTGTCTGTAAGAAGTAGTCAGGGATGTGCCAGTTACACGATGCTGGGCGCTCTGTCGAATTAAAGGGAGGAAGTTTCACCCACTTCTGTGACAGCAACTTTATGCCTGTGATGGCCATGACGATAGCAATGATTAGACACTCTGAAAACAGAAGCCACATTTTGATGGTGACATCAGTTATATTCTTCCAAGGTGATGACCACAAACCAGCAGCGGGGAGACCATTCACAAGGTTGAATGTTGGAGAAATGTTTCATCCAAACCTGTGATCACGTGGAGAAATAATCCACTTTAATTTTATCATCTGAATAGACTTATAAAAGTCTACATATTAGCAAATAGATCCCTAAATCATTTCTAAACATTGAGATTCCCATATGTTATTTTGTTCATTTTTTAAAAGATTTTATTTATTTATTTCTAGAGAGAGGGGGAGAGAGAGAGAAAGAGAGGGGGAGAAACATCAATGTGTGATTGCCTGTCTTGCGCTGCGTACAGGAGGCCTGCAACCCAGGCCTGTGCCCTGCCTGGGAATGGAACCAGCGACCCTTTGGTTTGCAGACTGGAGCTCAATCCACTGAGCCACACCAGCCAGGGCCCTATTACATTCATTTTAAAAGGCAAATATCATTTTAAAAGGCAAATACCATTTTAAAAGGTTTGAGTAATTTTTCATTTTTCATTATTTCCTCACAGTATTGTAATGCATTCTAAAAAATATACCTTCCATATCACAAGTGGAGTCACTGTTTGTGTCCACTGAATAGTAGTATTTATCTACATATTTGGCCATGAAAAGATAGTTTTGTCTAGTGACTTTCCATAATTTTTAAAATATTTTATTTATTTGTTTTCAGAGAGAGAGGAAGGGAAGGAGAAAGAGAGGGAGGCAAACATCAGTGTGTGAGAGAAATGTCAATTGACTGCCTCTTGCACATCCCCAGTGGGGGACCTGGCGGTACCCCAGGTGAGTGTTATGACTGGGAATCGAACTACTGACCTTTCAGTTTGCAGGATGACGCCCAACCCCCTGACTCACACCAGTCAGGGCTCCATAATTTTAAAAAACGTTCTGCAAGGTCATGTAATTGACCATGGGCATGTCCACAGAGTGTAAGAACCAACAAATCTTTTGCAGTTTTGACTCCTATTATTAATTTCTTATTATTAATTTTATTATTATTTCCATCTTATTTCCTTAGCTTCCAGAGGAGCCATATAGCTTTCCTTTGGGCTTTCTCTGTAAGTTTTTCTAACTTCTTGAGTTGGATGCTTGGCCTGTTCATTTTGAACAATTTTATCTCCTAAGAAATATTAAAAATAAAGTATATTTTAAATGATATGTTTCACAAAAAAACAAAAAAAAATAAAATGATATGTTTCCCTCTAAAGACTGTTTTTGGTTTTACCCCACAAATTTTGACATGTAGTATTTTCCTTATTATTCATTTATAAGTATTTCCTTTATACCTTTTATTGCAGTGGTTACTTAAAAATGTAATTTTGTTTCCAAGTATATGAAATTTGTAGTTTTCGACAACAAAAAGCAAAGTTTTTAATTTCTTATCTCGTGGTTAAGGAGCATAGTTTATATCAGAGGTGGCAAACTCAAGGCGCGTGGGCGGAAAGTTTATATCAGAGGTGGCAAACTCAAGGCCCGTGGGCGGAACCCGGCCCTTCACCTTGTTTTATCCGCCCAGCACCTTGTTTCTACCCGGTTGCAGCGCCGACCTCTTGCTTAACTGTTAGGGAGTAGTTACATTTATCCAGTCCTAAAATTACATTTGGCCCTTTGAAGGCAACCACAAGGCTGAGGTGGCCCCCAGTGAAAATGAGTTTGACAGCCCTGCTCTCTATGATTTTGATATTTTGGAATTTGTTGAGGCTTTTTATAGTATTATGTCATGTCCTATTTTTGAAAATATACTATACTTGTTTAAAAAGTCTATGTTGTTTGGGTATAGAATTCTACATATAGCCAGTATGTTTAGTTCATTAATTGTCTTGTTCAGATTTTTTATAGTTCTACTTATTTTTTGTTTACTTGATCTGTGTATTTTGAAATGTTATGTTAAAAATCTCCAATTTTGATTTACTATTTCTTCCTGCAGTTTTAGTTACACTACTATATTTGGAGGCTGTGATGTTTTATAAAACTTTAGGATATAACAGTTCATATTCTATTGACTTTTTTTTCAATTGTAACATACTTCTTTGTCATTATATAAATACATACCTTTTGATTCATATTTAGCTGGTATTTTTTAAAGTATGTCTCATATTTTCATCCAATCATAGAGTTTTTGTCTCTTACTGGTAAGTTTAACTTTTTAATATTTATTCGAATTACTTCTAAGACTTTTTTCCTGCTGTATTATTTTCTATTTACCTTACCTTCCACCTTTTTTTTTTTTAACTTTTCAAAGATGTTTTCTTTTGCTGGTTTAAAAGTTATAAGTGCTTTTTAAAAAAATTTTGATGGTAATTGCCTTTACCTTAAACCCATATTCATGTTTATTTAATTCCTATCAATTTCTAAAATCTTGCTATATCTCGTACCCGTATCCCCTAACAAGCTAGTACTTTCGCACCTTTCTCACGTGCCCTCGGATTCCTCGGCCATGAGATCATTTATGGTCATGTTGTCTAGAATTTTAGTTATGGGATTTTATTAGTAAACTTTCTAATTCTCTTTGCTATTAGCTTTTCTTCTTCTCCTTTCCTTCTTTCCTTTCTCTTACCAATACTGTACTTTATTTCCTCCATTTCTTGCCGTGTGTTGAATTTGCTCCACCTCTGTTTTCATAGAGACTTTTGCAAATGCCCTGATTTGACCCCGTGTTTCTTTCTTTTTGATTTAGATTTTATTTTTTTTTTTTTAGAATGAGGGGAGGAAGAAAGAGAGGGGGAGAAACACCAATGTGTGGTTGCCTCTCAGATGTCCCTCACTGTGGACCTGGCCTGTAACCCAGGCATGAGCCCTGGTTGGGAATCAAACTGCAGATGCTTTGGTTAGCAGGCCGGCACTCAGTCCACTGAGCCACAGGGGCAGAGGCCCCCTGTTTTTTTGAGAATGGTGAAAGAGTTACTACCTCCTCCACCCTTACCTATATCCCAGCCTTAATTTTCCTGAGGTTTTTTGTTTATACTTCACAGTGTTTCTTGAATCTGTGGTTTTATTTTTTCATTAGTCTTGGTAAATTAGCCTTTTGGCTTCAAATATTTCTTCTGCCCCACTCCTTTGTCTTGTCATCCAGTTTTCCCATTCTGAACCAGTGGTTAAACTGTTATTCTGTCCTCTGTAACTCTTACCTCTTCTCTCTTTTGTATTATTTTTGCCTTTTTACATTTCATTCATTTATATTTACTGCCAGCTTCTAAGTTTACTAATTCTCTCTTCAGCGGCATTTAAGCTGCTGTTAAACCTAACCCACTGGGTTATTAATTTCTATTCTGTTTTTCAGTTATAGAATTTCCACTTGGTATACTTTCCATTTTGCATACTTTTTACTTTTCTGCCCAAACTATCAATCTTCTATTCAGCTTCTTGAACATAATAAATGATTTATTAACAAGATAACTTGTCCTCTAGTATGTATGATTATTTTTGTGGACTGAATATTGTATTTGAATAATTGCTCACAGTAATAATTTGAAGCCTAGGGTGACGATATCATTAACCAGGGGAAACTCACTTTGTTTTTTTGCTAGGTACTTGGGGCCAATAACATTCCGAGGTCACCTTAATACAATTTCAGGCTTTGAGATAGTTTGAAGCTGAATTTTGAATAATCTTTTTTTTTTTTAATTACATTTACGTTTTAGAGAGAGGGAGTGGAAGGGAGAAAGGGAGGGAGGGAAACATCGATGTGTGAGAGAAATGTCAATGCATTGCCTCTCTTAGGCATCCCAACCAGGGGACAAACCTGCAACCTAGGTGCTTGCCCTGACTGACCAGCAATCAAACCAGAGATCTCTTGGTTTGCAGGGATAACACCCAACCAAGCCACGCAGGCTGGGGCTGCATAACTTTTATTTTTTATTTCTTTTAGTCTTACCCAAAGATATGTTTTATTGATTCTAGAGAGAGAGGAAGAGAGGCAGGGAGGTGGGGAGAGAGAGGGAATGAGAGAGAGAGAGAGAGAGAGAGAGAGAGAGAGAGAGAGAGAGAGAGAGAGAGATTAATTGCCTTCTGCACCCGCCCCCCCCCCCACCACCACTGGGGACGGGTATGTGCCCTAACTGGGATGGAACCTGTAACCTTTTCCAAGCACAAGATGACAAGCCCCTCGCCCAGCGTGCGCTGCCCCTCAGGAAATGCCCCATCTGGAAAAGTAGTCCTAAGTGTGGGGCTAAAATCCCTCAACTTCTTTCCTTTCCCAGATTCTAGCTCAGTAATTCTTCACTAATTTGTTAACTTTCCAATGATTTTTCTAGTTTTACCAGTTTTCCTCAGTGGGCAAATGGTCCGAATTACCTAGTGAGCAACTCTGGAGGGACAAATGTTCCCTCACTCCCACCTTGCTATGGAAAAAACACTCTAATAACCAAGACTTGCTAAGAAACAAAATGACAATGAAAATGTTGACAATGTAAGCATTACTGAAAACCAAAAACAATAAAGTGCCACCCAGAAGAGATTGTATAAACATGCAAAAACATTAGTGTAACATAGTTGAAAGAGTAATACAAACAAACAAACAAACACTGATAACAGAGTATCTTTCCAGATAGTTGGGAGTATCCCAACTTTGAGAATGTTTATATCCAGTTTGTCACATTATGGTAACGACTAGCCAATAGCAGTTGGCTATAAGAAAGAATGTAAGACTATGGAATGGAACAGCGTTTATTCACTCAGGGGTTGGTTCTCAGCAGTCAGCGTGGCCAGGTTGGTGGCTCACCAGTGAGACCATAGTTTGAGAACTACTACTGAAGGAAGAGGTAACATTTGAAATTCTCGAAACAAGGCTTTCTTGAAGGGCCTTCACTAAATTTTTCTGTCTTGAGATCTCTGTCTTTCTCTGATTAGGTTATGGTGGGATGAATTGGGTTTCTATTTATAGTTAAAACACCCATCTCATATCCAACCTAATCCCCACTCCCGTTTGTATGAGTATGGGTTTAAGCAGATGAATTGTGAAGATTCCCGTTTTAAGGGTGATTTCGATCTCAGCAAATAGCCTTAGATAACGTTTTTGGATAAATGCTAATTCTGTTCCTCAGCTTCCCTAAGCCTCAGTTTTCTCTTTTTTTTTTCTTTTCTCACACGAGAACTTTTTAAAATAAGATTTTATTTATTTATTTTTGGAGAAAGGGAGGGAGAAGGAGAGGGAGAGAAACATCAATTTGTGGTTGCCTCTCCCATGCCCCCAACTGGGGACCTGGCCCACAACCCAGGCCTGTTCCCTGACTGGGAATGGAACCAGTGACTCTTTGATTTGCAGGCCAGCGTTCAATCCGCTGAGGCCAGCCAGGACCAGAACTTTTTTCTTTCCCATTGCTTTTAGAGAGAGAGGAAGGGAGAGAGAGAAGTATCATTGATGTGAGAGAAAAGCATCAATTGGTTGCCTACCATATGTGCCTGTGACCGGACCAGGGATCAAACACCCAACCTAGGTTTGTTGAGGGGAATGGGACCCTCAACTGAGTCACTCAGCTGAGTCACACTGGCCAGGGCAGTTTTCTCATTTTTAAACTAGACCAATGATGTCCATGTCACAGGTATTCGGGGAGAACACACTTATTGATTTTAGAGAGAGGGAAAGGGAGGGAGAAAGAGAGAGAGAAACATCTGTAAGAATCTGCAATCCAGACTTATGCCCCTACCAGGAGTTGAACCCATGATCTTCCAATTTATGGGACAACACTCCAACCAGCTGAGCCACACTGGCCAGGACTGGAAGTGATGTTCTTATAGGGTTATTTTGGGAGACAGGGATGGATAATTAGTATTCTGTTGGGATTACAGCATTTGACTGGGGAGGGGCCTGGATAGGGAGTGGTACCACATGGCTGTGACTAAACTGATATTAGAACCTCTACATTCCAGTAATGAAAGTTAAAGCTTAAAACTAAGGAGTTAGTCATGGATCTCAGAATGAAATCACGGAGTGCAGCGCCTGGTAAGACTCGGGAAATGTTGTAATTTTCTCATGTCTGCTACGTTTCCTCTGCTTACATGTTTTCCTATTACAGCTACTCAGCACTTTCCAGGGTCCTCACCCCATGTGGCTAAATGCTTTATCTGCATTATTTCATTTAGTGCTGTTATATTATTAATCTCATGTTACATGGGGAAAAAATGGAGGCTTAGGTTATTTCTGGTCTGGCTTAAGAGATGGATCTATGTATACAACACATTTCTTATAGGGTTGTTGAATTTGAGAGTTGACACTCTAAATGGCTGTCAAATTCATTCATTTAACAAACATTTAATAAGCAATGACAGTATGTCCCGCACTATGTTGGTATTTGGGTTTTCAGAAATGAATATTAAGACTGCAACTACTACAATAAAACATCTACATTTTCGGAGAGCTAATTTTGTGTCAGGCACTTTATATCTGTTAGTTCATTTAGCCATTTGTAACCACCCTGTAAGAAGAGTGTTAATATCCTCATTATGCAGATGAGGAGTTGAGACGCTGGGACTTGCCCATGGTCACACTACCAGGGAGTAGCAGATCTCAGGATCTTTGTTCCAAGTCTTGGTTATTTATTTATTTATTAAAATTTATTTTCCTCCTAGAAATAAAAATCTCACTATTTGCCCTGGCAGGTATGGCTCAGTGGAGTGCTGACTTGTGAACCAAAGGTTGCTGGTTCAATCCCCAGTCAGGGCACACACCTGGGTTGCGGGCCAGGTCCCCAGTTGGGGCCATGTGAGAGGCAACCACGCATTGATGTTTCTCTCCCTCCCTTCCCCTCTCTCTAAAAATACATAAATAAAATCTTTAAGAAAATCTCACTACTTGATTTTTTTAAATAAAATAACATTTCAAAAATAAACATATATGTAAACAATTTAATCAATACAAGTGCTAATTTTCTCATGAAACTTGCTAAAACAGGGTGTTAATAATCATTTAAATTTTTACCAGTGTATTTAACAGATGAAAATATTCTATTTCAAAGTTGCATTTCTTTTATTATTTCATTTCTCAGTTTTATGAGATATACTGCATATATCAAAAACTTCACTCGTTTAAAGTGCACAGTTCAGTAGTTTTTAGTATATTCTCAGAGTTGTATAACCAGCATTACAATCTAATTTTAAGATATTTTCAACCGCCCCCCCAAAAAACCCACCTTTTTCCCACTAGCAGTCTCTCTCCATCTTACCTGTCAGCCCCAGATTAGTTATTATTTGTGTTTATTGGCCATAGTGATTTTTATGTCTCTTTAGGATCACTCTTTTTCAATTGATTAGGAAGTTCTGTACTTATCATGAAGATTCACTATTTGTCTACCATGTATATTGAAGTATTTTAAGGCTATTTTCTTATTTGTTCTTTGTTGCTGGCAATTCTTACTGTAAAAATGTTTACATTTCTTTTAATTTAAAAATATTTTATTTATTCTTAGAAGGGAAGGGAGAGAGGAAGAAAAACATCAACGTGTGATTGCTTCTCCCAAGCACTCTACTGGGGACCTGGCCCATAACCTAGGCATGTGCCCTGACTGGGAATTGAACCAGAGACCCTTTGGTTTGTAGGCTGGCAATCAATCCACTGAGCTACACCAGCCAGGGCTGAATTTCTTTTAATTTTTAAAATGACTTAATTGATTTTGATTCATTGTAAACATTTCCCTCCTCCAATTATAAAGCTTTCTCCCATACATCTTTTTTTTCTGGTCTCTTAGAGTATTGTGGTTTGCCTAAGCTTTTAATCTAGCTTGGGTTTAGTTTGCGAGAGAATACCTATATTTAATCAAATAATACTGGTTGGAAAAATCACTTTTATCAAATGGCCGAATTTCTATTCATTTTTGAAACTTGACAGAATGATAACACTGATTGAGTCCTCACAAACAGGGTCAGTCTTATGTTTTCGGTTTAAGGTTCTGCTATTGTCGTCTTGAAATTATTAACAATTTTGGACAAAGGACCCTGCACTTTCCTTTTGCGCCAGACCCTGCAAATTATATAGAGAGGTTCTGCTTACAAGTCTCAGGCACTGTACTGAGCTCTTTACATACATTATTTCACTTAATCCTCATGGCAATTTTAGGTAGCCGTTTTCATTTTACTCTTCATTTTGCAAATGGGGCCATGGAGACAGGAAGATTTAAAAAGCAACAGAACCAATAAGCTTCAGCAAAGGGTTTTGATCCCAGCACCTGTCACGCCAGAACCTCGCGAATAAGCGTCCATTTACGCTACAGCCTGTTGCAATCTGGAGATAAAAGGGAGGGCGCGGGAGCAGGAGGTGCGGTGTCTAGACTCCCTTAGTTTACTCTGTTGATCATTTCTGTCCTGACCCCGCGTGCCCAGCTCCGTGTGGTACGCTCCTGTGCGGGCCCCCGGTATTTTGCCTTCTATCCGCGGCTACGCGCTCGCCTAGCAGGCGGGCACTCGCGTGAGCTGCGGTCGTGTTCCCTGCGAGTTCCCCAAGTTCACACAGGCCTCGGGTTGGCATGGCAACCAGGCAACCTGTTCCAGAGCCGCCTGCCTGCTCCGCACATGCCGCCGCCACCGCCGGAGCCGGGGCCAGAGCATATCCCATGATGCTCCGCGCCAGCCCAGTCCCCAGTGGGCCGCCATGTTGTTGGAGTGAAAGGTAAGGGGGAGCGAGAGCGCCGGAGAGAGAAGATCGGGGGGCTGGAATCCATCCGCATCCTACCGCTCCGCCCGTGAGTATCCGCACCCCGCCGGCCCCAAACGCTGCTCCGGACCCCCAGCGAGCGGAATGTCCTATTGTATTGGTGTTTGAGAGCGGTTGGTGGGTGAGGAGGGCTTTAGAAAAGCCGCCGGGGCCCTGGCTGAGGCTTCTCACTCGATATTCCTTGTACATGTTTTGGAGTCAGCAGCAAGGCCCCTATTGTTATCAAAGGAGGGATGGGGTGGGGAGCGGGATCGAAACCAGGAAAATGCCGGGGGTTTATGTCTGGGCCCAGGGTTCCCTCTACATTTCTGCTCGGCCTCTTTGGAACCCCCAAAGATTGATGTTGCCATTGCGGTTGCTTTTTTGATGGGTTTGTGAAGCCCCGAGTCTTCTGTGTGGCCATGAAGTGTAATTTCGTGCCACCCTGGATTTCTTCGACTTCTTGAGCTTCCGTGGCAGCGCCGAAGCAGGAGGAACAATAAATAGCTTTAGAAGCAGCCATGGCCCTTGTCTACGGGCGAGACCCACCATGGGGGAACTTTGCGAGCCGTGAATGTGGAAAAGTGGCGATTAGGAAGTTTCAGATCGTTTTTTTAGGCTCCTGGGTGCTTGTGGCCTTTTGTTTTCGCGAGAGCTGGTGTTTTTGGTGGGTTCTTCCTCTTTGAGCCTCCATGTGTTGGTGCGTGTGTCTTAAAGAGGGGTCCACCCCTCGGTAGTAGGAAAACAGATACACAGTCCGAGATAGTTTTAGTCCTCACAAACGTTCTTGGTAAACAGAGATCATTTATTGTACTTGTCACTACCACTCCCACGTCGAGCGAGGAGTCTGCTCCTGTAACTTTTTTCTCCCGTCTATAATCCGCCGCCCCCCAAAAAAAAAACCCAAACCCAAAACCACGCACACACCCATTATCAGGGAACATTCATCTTCACCGTAACTTGAAGGATTGTTACTTTTAATTGTTCCGTTACGAAGGCACTGTTTTTAGTTGTCGATAGCAATTCGTTCACTTCATACTCTTCCTGGGATTAAGAATGGTAGTTTGTGAGACTTTTGGGGGGTTCTTTTTCAAAAGTCATTTACTTTGGAAGCAGTAGGCTTGTGCCTTTAGCTCTTTGTTTATTTTGTGAAAACACAAAAACTCACCAAGACAAACCTCCGAGATATGTGGCTCTTGATGCAGTTTTAGTAAGCAAAATATCAAACATTTGATCCATTGCTAATTTTAACTTTATAAAACACTCTTGGGGGCTGTTGATTGTTTATCTGGATCTTTGGGAAATACTGGATTCTGAACTTCGGGTTAGTATTTTGCCTTAGTCACAATTGAATTCATTTTGTCCAAGGCCACACAGTTTGAAGTTTAATTTGGGTTTGTGATGAATTGTTTTAAAATAAATTTATGACCGTAGTTTTTTTCTCAGTGTGGTAAAAATAAACACTACTAGATTTTAAAATACTAAGCATTTTTGTAGGAAAAAGGTGAGCCGTGGAGAGTAATTAAATTGTGTTCCTTTGTTTGAAATAAAATCTAGGAGTGTTATTAAAAACCTTTGATGTAAACAGTTTGGAACTGTGGAAGAGCAACTAGAATCAGCCCTTAATTCTAGTTGCTTAAAATACTTACTTTTATAATGTTCCATTTGTAAAAAAAAGAAAAAAAGTCACATTTCAGATGCTACACATAACTTTTTAGTGGGCTTTGAGGGTTTTCTAAAAGGTATCAGCAGTGTAAATGTTTTCTAATATTTAAGTGGCTAATTGAAACTTTTGTGCTATAGTTGCCAAGATATTAATTACAAAACTACCCAAGGCATATGTTAATTGCTTAGCTACTTGCTACTTTTACACTGTCCCTTCTGCCAGATTTTCTCTTGTTTGGGAACTGCCTTGCCTTGGTAGGTAAAGCAGGAAGTCTCGGTATACAGATAGCTCTACAAAAGCCAATTGTTTTGTTTGAACATTTTTATGGGAATCTCTCCCCCCCATCCCTTGTGGTAATGAAGTTGTGTTCCATGTGTTTCAGTGGTAAACACCCTTTTCATATGGAAATACTTGGTTAGATAAGTGTGATGGCAAATCTTTTATTTCAGAAAAGCTCGCATTTACTGTTTTAGGAATCCTCTCAGGGACTGGAGTGCCATTGCCTTCACTGATGGTAACTGAATTCTGGGATCTCAGCATAGTGGCTTTAGTTTACCAAAACTTTTACATCTATTTTATTTGGATTAAAAAACAAACTTGTGAGGCATAGAGAAATGATCTCCCCCGCCCCCGCCTTCCGCCCCATTTTCTAGATGAGGAACCAGGCTCAGAGGTTGCTGGTTTAATGGTAAAACTTGGGATTTGGGATTCTTGGCTTGCTCTGGACAAAGACTGTTAGATTGATACTCCTTTGTGGAAGAAAATGGAACTGGCTACTGTTGATGATACGAGTGCAGTGAATTCTTTTGAAAATCAAATTGAAGGCATTAGGATGGTTAGCACTTTGCAAAGACCTACGGTAAACACAGCAGTGACTTAATGATTTTGGCACTTAACCATGAATACAGTTCAATTCACGAAAGCAGAAACTGAAGTCTAGACCCCTAGTAAGGTTCTGATGGATTGGAATTGTTAACTGACCAGGCATTTCCAAATTAGGCTTTGAACAAATTACAGATTTCATTGTGTCTTTTTACTTCTGACTTCAAAACATGAATTAGTTGTGAGAAGCAGATGCATCTTTATCAGGTGGTTTAGTTATTCAATAAAGAAATAATAGATTTCTCATAAATCTTGTGAGTCTGTTTTTGAAATGTCACAGTTTGGCTAGGGAGAGAGGAGGCATTTGTAGCAGGTTGATTAGCCTTGAAACTAGACTAGCATCTGTGGACACATGCATTCCAGTTGGTCACTGATTAATTACTTTGTGGCAATTTTTTAGCACCTGCAGGGTGGTAAGTGTTACATCTTACATACACATGTAGTTCTTGATTTTAAGAAACTTAAGTAGTAATGTTTCATAATAACATTTTGGAGAGTCTTTGTTGAACCTTCCAGAGAAGAAAGAGTAGCAGATTTAGGTGAGAGAAAGTGTATTTCTGTTGACTTACTGGACTGTATAGAGGTAGGCTTGAGTACAAAACAGATTTAGGTTTGAATCCCTTCTCTGCAACTCACTAGCTGAATGGCGTTGGGCACATCACATAACTTTTCTGTTCCTTTGTGTTTTCATCTGTAAAATAGGGACGATTAGATAATGTCTGCAATATATTTGCTGCACAATTATTGTGTTGAGGTTTTTTCCTTTCTTTTTTTAAACAGCGAGACTCTCTTCCCTAGCAAAGTGTTTGTATCTTGTGTGGTCTCATCCTCTTTGCTTCGCGGGCCAGCGCTCAATCCACTGAGTCACACCAGCCAGGATGAGATTTTATTTATTTATTTTTAGAGAGAGGAGAAGTGAGGAAGGAGGAGAGAGAGAAACATCAGTGTGTGGTTGCCTCTCGCACGCCCCCTGGGCGTTTCTCTGAAGTTGCTCTACTGGGGACCTGGCCAGCAACCCAGGCATGTGCCCTGACTGGGAATCGAACCTGCGATCCTTTGGTTCGCAGGCAGGCACTTAGGCCAATGAGCCATACCAGCCAGGGCTCATCCTCTTAACAGCAGTCAAAGTACTGATGGAGTAATGATGTGATTGCAATTATAATTGTAAATTATTCATAAAAATTTCAAATCTCCACCCCTCCCCTGCCCCCCCCCCCCCCCCAATCAACAGCAGCTAAAGACAAGTTTCAGGATGAGAACATTCTGTTGTTCTTCTTGGTCACGGGGCCTTACTGTTTCTTCGAGGAGCACCCTATGAATGTGTTGAATATTTTCAAGGGTCCTGTCAAGTTTTACACAATCTGAGTCATTGCTAATTATGTGTGGGGTTTGGATTTTTGTTTGGTTTATTGCCTTATGTCTGCTTCAGCTGTAAAGTGGTATTTTATAAAGCTCTTGTTCATTTTAAAAGTATTTGCCACATTTAGCTTAAGGTGTGAATAAGTTGGGTAGAGCCACCGATTGAAGTCTAATCCTATGCTATTACCTTTGATAACAACATGTTTCTCTGAAGTTGCTCTACTGAGGCCTGATCTCCATACATTGTCTGGTACCTGCCACCAACTACGTTTATTTCCATACACACCCTCAACAACTTAAAAATGGAGGTTTTAGTTTAGAAAGTTGTGTTATATATATTTTAAAATATTTAGCTGCTTGGTATAAACTAGTTGTAGATAGCAGTGCAAAAGACATGGAGAGCTCACTTTTATCTTGGTGTATGTCAAGTAATGTTTAAAAAATGCAAATTTTAACCATTTGTAACTTGTTTGTCCTTAGGTGTTGGTGGAATGAGCGTTGCATGTGTCTTGAAGAGAAAAGCAGTGCTTTGGCAGGACTCTTTCAGCCCCCACCTGAAACATCACCCTCAAGAACCAGCTAATCCCAACATGCCTGTTGTTTTGACATCTGGAACAGGGTCGCAAGCGCAGCCACAACCAGCTGCAAATCAGGCTCTTGCAGCTGGGACACACTCCAGCCCTGTCCCAGGATCCATAGGAGTTGCAGGCCGTTCCCAGGACGACGCTATGGTGGACTACTTCTTTCAGAGGCAGCATGGTGAGCAGCTTGGGGGAGGAGGAAGTGGTGGAGGCGGCTATAATAATAGCAAACATCGATGGCCAACTGGGGATAACATTCATGCAGAACATCAGGTAAAAAAAAGTTCACTCTTTCAGCTTTGAAACTCTTTTTTAATCGCTGTCCATATAGGATGTCTGCTTTTAGTGAATGTCTTCAAAAGCTTAAATTGCTAATTTCAATTAGTTTAAATTAAACTGTCACTTGTTTTAAAGGATGATTGTTTTAACATTGTCATATAGCATTTTGGGGATAAATAGTAAATGACCAATTCATTTTAAAGAGGACTTAAGATTGTTTTAATGTGCACATTGCATTTCTGGGCATACTTTTTTTTTTTTTTCCCCCCAACTTCTGGGCATACTTTTTTAAAAAAAGAATACTTTTTCTTGACATATTCTTTTAGGAAGTCTTCGGACTGTTTAAAGACCAAAAATGTATTTTAGAGTCTTTCCTGTTGGGTGTGGGTGACTTATTTTTGAGATGTTAATAGTTGAAAGTAGCAGGAAATTGATAACAAACCAGCTGTTCAAGTGAAATTCATTTGAAATGGAACTGATACATATCTAAAGTTTTGTGTCTCAGAGGCGTGGATGTGGCTTTTAGGATTTAACCATCTTATCCTCTTGTTGTACAAACGTGTTTCGTTCAGTTGATTTTTAACATGCTTTTACTAATCTAGAACTGTAGCTAGGAAGGAATACAGCATATTTTACTGAGAAGAGTTGAGCCTGATTTGTGTTTCCTAACTTCCTGATAGTGATGAAAAGATTAGAATGTTTTAAACAGGCTATTCTTTGAAATTGGGCATAGGTTGAATTTGCAAAGGTTCATTTTAATTGCCACTACCTGACTACTGACTAGCAAAAAGAACCGACATCTGTCACTAGGCCTCTGGTGCTTCTGCTCTGCTTCAGAAACAAGTCAGGCACAAGCATACTTGCAAATCTGAGTTCTCAGTTGTGCGTCCCTTGTCCCTTCAACAGAAATTTATTGAGCACATTGATCATAGGTCTTGGTTACCGGTACAGTCATCAATATCAGTGCTGCTTCATAAGTACCTACTATGTGTGGGTGAGGGATACTAATGAGTATGAGGTATAGGGGGTTTCTTGTGAAGCTTAGGGCACTTTTTATCTTTGTTATGTACCTACTAAGGCATTTATTTCTGATTTGCTTGGAGTCTTGTAGGAGGGGATCAGATTTTATTCATCTCAGTATCTCAGTTCCTAGAATTTGGCATATAATAGTGTCTCAGAAGAAATTGGTTGAATGTATGAGTCCTTAATCCTTTGGCTTTAAGATAAAGTTGGGGTAAAGGACATTGTCATGAAGATATAGGCCTTGAATTCCAGGCTAAGATTTATTTCAGTAGGCAGTAGGGTTTTTGAGTGTGTATGTATGGGGTGGCTTTTAGTGGTATTTTGGGAAGACTGAGTTGGCAGTAAGGGATTGGAGTATGTAAGGGCTGAGATTAATTGGATAACTACTCTAATAGTTTTGGTGTGAGCACTGGAAAAAAAGGTATGGATGGCACTCTAAGGTCCTTGGGAAAGGGAAGTAATACAGGAGGAGATATGGTTTGGGGACAAGATAATTAAATTTAGTAGTATATATGTTGAGCTTGAGATTTAGGCAGCTGTACAGGTAGAGAGACAGGCAGACCCCGCACCCTCCACCCCAGGAGGTGCTAAATTAGAGTCAGCACAACACAATTCTCTAGGGCTGGACACATGGTGTAATGAACAACACTTTAGGGAACTGAGGATAGCTGCTATGCTGCAGATGTTGGTCACCCACGAATTACCTTTCCTGCAGTCATTATAGTGTATTACAGTTTATTGTTTTTTAAAAAAAGATTTTATGTATTTATTTTTAGAGAGAGGGGGAGGGAGAAAGAGGGGGAGAAACACCCATGTGCAGGAGATACATCTCAGTCTTACCTCCTACACCCGCAACTGGGGACCTGGCTTGCAACACAGGCCTGTGCCCTGACTGGTAATTGAACCACTGATCTTTCAGTTCGCAGGCCAGTCAGTGCTCAATCCACTGAGCCGCACCAGCCAGGGCTATAATTTATTGGTTTTGGTATTGATCTTGCCTCCTGCGGATTAAAACTGAGCTGTTTTAGGGTACAGATTCTTGTATTTTTCATGCCTCCTTCTCAGGAGGTGTCTGAAATTTTTGTATTCATTGAATGGGGGAAGACCACACAAGTTCTTGAGATTTGCACCAGGTAAAGGATTGGAACTTGGAGAGCTCAGCTGTCCTGCTGGGAAACACATGGCAACAGGTGGCGGCTGCTTGGTCAAACAGCAGTGCTGAGTGTAGTGTAGTTGAAGAGTGAAGGGTCATATCTTTAGTATCTATAGGTGGAGATACTGTTACTGATTGGAGTAAGGGTTTCTCTGTCAGGTGGGAGTACAAAAGAGATTGAGAATCACTGATGATGATAGATAAATTTGCTGAGCACTTATGTCCTAGGCACTGGCTATATATTTCCTGTACTTAATCCTCAGTTCTACGAGGGAAGTAATATCCCTTTTTGAGAGATGAGAAAATGAAGTGTAGTTACCAGGTAGAACTTGGTTTTGAAATGAGGTCTCTTGATTCCAGTGCCCATGCTCTCTGTATATTTTTGCCTCCTTAGGAGTATTTCTAGCCTTAACTAAACCAAACTATTGCAACAAAGTAAACATTCTAAGTAACATAGTCAAATAATTATTTTCCTTGAATTTTAGAGAAACAAACTTGATAATAAGGAGATGAATACAAATATTGACTTTTTTCCTGTAATTGAAGGGCCCTCCCTTTTTTTCCCACAAAAGCAATAATACTAAAGTCTATTTTTTTCCAGTTTTATTTTTATTACATGTGCATTCTACGTAGTAATTGTGAGAAACTTATCTCTATCTCTATTGAGACAAAATGACTCAACGTAAAGTGATTTTACTGCCAGCACATTCTGCAGTACCACTGGGCTATTCCTTTTTGGTGTACCTGTTTCCTTTGCCTCTTTAAAAAAGCCTTTTGCCTGGCTGGTGTAGCTCAGTGGATTGAGCGCGGGCCTGCGAACCAGAGTATCGCGGTTCGATTCCCAGTCAGGGCACATGCCTGGGTTGCAGGCCAGTTCCCAGCAGGGGACACATGAGAGGCAACCGTACATTGATATTTCTCTCCCTCTCCCTCTCTCCTACCCTTCCCCTCTAAAGATAAATAAATAAATAAATAAATAAATAAATAAATAAATAAATAAATAAAACATAAATTTAAAAAAAAATAAAAAAAATAAAATAAAAAAGCCTTTTGGCTCTGGCTGGTGTGGCTCAGTGGGTTGAGTGCTGGCCTGGTAACCAAAAGGTTGCTGGTTTGGTTCCCAGTTCAGGGCTCATGCCTGGTTGGTTTGTGGGCCAGGTTTCTAGTTGGGGGCATGTGAAAGGCAACTGATTGATGTTTTTTCTCACACATTGATGTTTTTCTCTCCTCTTTCTCCCTTTCTCTCCCTTCCTCTCCCTTCCCCTCTTTCTCTAAAAATAAATAAACTCTTAAAAATAATAAAATAAAAAAAGCCTTTTGGCATAACAGAACAGAATTTAAGATCAAATTGTCAGAATACTTTTACCAATGAGCTGGCAAAGTAACGAACATCACAGGCTGTGGTGCCAACCAGCAGTGTTGGAGGGAAGGGTACTATTTATTATGCCAGGCTGTGTACTTTACATTCATTTCTCTCAATATTACTCTGATTTATTAGCCTTCAGTTTTTTACCCTAAAACATTATTTTTAACCTTTTGGAGTTAGGATTTTCCTGCCTATGTAGGAATCCTCTTAGTGTCTGAGTTTTCCCTTCCTTTACTAGTGAGCTCTTTAAGCTGTACCAAAATATATATATGACTGAATTTTTAATATTTAAGGTTTTTTTCTAAGTATGAAACTTGACAGATGAGTAGCATAGGGGCCATTAAATGAATTTAACATTAACAGCTTGAGAACATGTGTTGAGGTAATATGCAGTACACTGAAGTATTTAAAATTAGATGAAATTTAGAAACCATAAAATAATATTTTGAAGTGAGGAAGGATGTTTAAATTTGTATGTTTATTTTAAAAAGTTGTAACATTCACAAACTCTGGACTTTCTGTATTTGTTTTTTCCCCCCACATTAAGATTACAAACATTAAGTAACATACTTATTTATTAATTTTTTTATTGATTGATTTATAGAGAGAGAACATTGCTTTGTTGTTCCACCCATCCATGCATTCATTGGTTGTTTCTTGTATGTGCTCTGAACTGGGATTGAACCCTCAACCTTGGTATATTGGGATGATGCTCTAAACAACTGAGCTGACTGGCCAGGACTATTACTTGTTTTAATACAAAAAAGTGTTTGTAGTTGGTATACTCGAAAACTTAAAAGCCTCCATTTTGGGGCCGAGTTGAGGGAAAGAAGTCCTGTTGGAAAAATAATGTATTTATTTTTGTCTGTTAAATTTACCCACAGTAAATAAGATGATGTGGATCAAGATACAGAACACTAGCCCTAACTGGTATGGCTCAGTTGTTTGGGCGTTGTCCTGCAAAGCGGACCTACTTTATTCCCTGTCAGAGCACACCCCTGGGTTGCGGGCTGGCCCACTGTTGGGCCGGTGTGAGAGGCAACCTATCGATGTTTCTCTCCCTTTCGTTCTCCCTTCCTTACCCTCTCTGCAAAAATAAGTAAAATCTTTTAAAAAACTTACAGAATACTAGATAATACACTTTCTTAACTAAATGGTTAAAATGTTACATACAAATAATTTACGAATTGCCCTGGCTGGGTAGCTCAGTTGGTTGGAGCATCATCCCAATACTCCAAGGTTGTGCGTTTGATCCCTTGTCAGGACACATCCAAGAATCAGCCAATGAATGCATAAATAAGTGGAGCAGCAAATCGATGTTTCTCTTTCTCTCTTTCCTTTCTTCTCCCTGTTTCTCCCCCAACTCTCTCTTCCCTGCCTTCCTCCCTTCTCTCTCTAAAATCAATAAATAAAAATATTCAAAAAATTACTTATTTATTCACCAGATTTTTTATGACTTTTTTCCTGAATAGTATTAAAGTCATCATTATGCAAAGGCCAAATCAAGGCTTTGACTTGTTATGATAGTTTTATTCTCTTATTGTGAAATCTATTTTCTCTGTAAACTTCTGTGAGATAAAGTGGGTGATGAAATTGGGAAAACATTTTAAGATTGATCAGATCAGTTGAACTATGGTCTCTCCTGGATTTTAAGGGCCAGAAATAGGTAGAAACTTAGCTTTGAGAGAAAGAAAATTTAGAGGACAACTCTACAGAGCTTTCTCAATTCTGCTAGTAGTATTGGTGCTAGGATGTATCAGTATCCACATGAATTGGCAGCTGGTGGGAGATAATTCTTCATGGCCAGGCAAAATTCTATGGGTGAATCTCTCCTTTGGTTCTGTTTGTATCCCTTTTTTCTTCCACTTGGTGTTGCCATCTTCAGGTGGTATTATGAACCCATCTTTGACATGTCTATCCTTCTTACTCTCCAATGACCGCGAGAGAACCCTTACACTTGTAATTCATAAATACCATGTAAACTGGGAGGGAGTTCAAGTGTTCTCCATACTGGGAATTTCGGCATTCCATGGAGATCCTTTTCTGTTGTTCCTGCTGAATGACTGTTAGACCTCGAGTCTCCTGACTTTCTGGGCAGATTGCTAAAAACCCCCAGTACAGGGCCAGTGGCATTTAGTTATCATGTGATAAGGCTGAGTGCTTATCATATTCATGCTCTCATATTTTGTTTTCTTTTACATCTGTACTCTTAGAGCCTTTAAACAAATTGTATTTGGTGTTAACAAAGACTTAACATTATGCTCCTGGTCAAAAGGACCATCAGTAGGCCTTCTTTGACTATAACTTTTTCTATGTTAAGAATTTGGTTCCAGTGTTGAAAGTATTCACTCAGATGCTGTATGGTATTTGATTGTATGTGCCTACTAGATGATAACTTGCAGAGGTTTAGGATATATTTTTGTTTCAAAGGTTTTTGGTGTGGAATTAGGGAAAAAATTATGGGATTGGAAGTACTGAGATGTAACAGTGGGAAAATAAGGGTATGTCAGGAAAATAAAGGGGGTAAATACAGAATTTAGAAATATAACTAGAGTGGTAGGTTACAGAATTTTCTCTGGGTATCCTTGTGGCCAAAGAAAAGAGGGAACTCGGATGAATCATGAGATTTTTAGTAAAAGAAAAACAGTAGTTACTTAGGAAAAGCTATGTTTCAGATTTCAGTTATGGATATGGTCGAAGTGCTTTGTAAACTGTAAAGTCACATGGTAGTGTTTTCCATCACACCTCTCTGTACTTGCAGAAGAGATACATCTTCTGTGCATGTGTCCATTTTCTCTCAGGCAGCAGCATTTACCGAATACTTTCTACAGGGAGAAACTGGTACAGAATTATGCTTCTGGGTATTGTAGAAAGAACACTTAAAGTTTAGAAGCTATCTGTTCACTCTTGGGAAGTGGCTTAACATCCTCAAAGAAATGTAAGACTGGCAACACAATGCCAGGAGAGTTAGGGGTAGTGTAACTAGTGTTTTTTGCTGCTGTTGTTGAGGGACTCCTCACCCCTTCTTCCCTAGTTTTACACTTAGTTTCTTTATCTTCTGGGTATAGTAAGGAGCCAATATAATAGGAGTGTGACTTTTGCCTAGTGGAATGCTGGCATTTTGCTCCCTGCTTTGAATATTGGGAGATGTGGTCAGTGATTGGCAGTAGAAGAGTTTAACGTTTTGGGAATTTGATTTAAGAACTTGGGCTTGAAGGGTGTATGGTGGTAATGAAGCCTGCAGTTGAAGAGTTATTGGACCTTCTCCAGAGAAATATTATTCATATTTTTTCATGTAATATTTTTGAGAACTGTTGATTTTAAAGTGTCTTACTAATGGTTCCAGAAGACTTAGCAGACATGGATTGGTCTATTTATTGCCTTTAATAAGTGTTCTTTTATGGTGAAAGTACCTTTAAAAAAAAGTTAATTATTTTTAGAGAGAGGGGAAGGGAGAGAGAGAGGGAGAGAAACATCAATGTGTGGTTGCCTCTTGCATGCCCCACACTGGGGACCTGGCCTGCAACCCAGCTTCGTGTCCCAAATGGGAATTGAACTGGCAACCCTTTGGTTCGCAGATGATGCTCAGTCCACTGACCCATACCAGCGAGTGCCCTTTTCTTTTCATTTTTAATTTTTTTAGAGAGAGGGTAAGTGGGGCAGAAAGAGAGGGAGAGAAACATCCATGTGAGAGAGAAACATCAACTGGTTGGCTTCCGTATGCACCCTGACTGGAGACCACACCTGCAACCAGGCATGTGCCCTGATCAGGAATCAAACCAGGGATATTTCAGTTTGTGGGACAGCACTCAACTGTGCCACGTGAGAGGGGCTAAAGTGCCTTTCTTAATATATTTACAAATCTTATCACGAAAACTTTCAAGTTTGTGGAAATTGGGGGGCCCTAAAGATTTTTAGAATAGCTGCATTATTGATATATAATTCACACATTTAAAATATATAATTCAGTGGTTTTTAGTAAATTACAAGAGTTGTGCAGTCATCACCACAGTCAATATTAGAACATTTTCCTCATTCCTCAAACTTGTACCTAGTAGCAGTTGCTCTTCAGCCCTAGGCAACCACCAGTCTGTTTTCTGTGTCTATGAGTGTGTCTTCTTCTGGACATGTTATACAAATGAAAATATACAGTATATGGCCCTTTGTGACTGGCTTCTTTCACTTAGTAAGTTTTAAACATTTATCCATGTTTTAGTATGTATCAGTACCTCATTTCTTTTTATTGCTGAATAACAGTTAATTATACAGATATACACCACATTTTATTTATCCATTTATCAGTTGATGGACTTTTGGGTTGTTTCAACTTTTTTTTGGCTGTTATAAGCATGTGAACATTTGTGTACAAGTTTTTGTTTACCTAAAGATTTTAAAGATTTAGAGAGAGGGTAAGGGAGGGAGAGGGAGAGAAACATCACTGTGTGGTTGTCTCTTGTGCACCCCCAACTGGGCACCTGGCCCACAACCCAGGCATGTGTCCTGACTGGGAATTGAACTGGTAATCCTTTGGTTCGCAGGCTGGCACTCAATCTACTGAGCAGTACCAGCCAGGGCAGAGTACCTAAAGATTTTTAAAAGTGCTTATGCCCCTAATGTACAGATACAAAATAACATTTCTTCAGTGGTGCTAGTGCTTTTTAGAATTAGAGGTAGGGAGGGTTAGTTTATCTACAACTTTACACCATGAGTTTGGATTTTTCCAAGTTACAAGTTTTACTGGGCTAATGTACCTTTCTTCTCCATCTATGATGAAAGAAGGTTTTTTTTTTCCTTATTCCCCCCCCCCCCCCTTAACAGCATAAATATCTTGTTTACAACCCTGGAAAGAGGAATGTTTAAATTACAGAGAACAGATGTTCTCAGGGAGCTGTATGTTTAGATATCATAAATATACAGTCAGTTGATCTGATAATGACAAATAATTTTTCTGTATTAACGTTCTCTAAGGATTTTTAACAAGGGAACAGTTCATTAACCTAATTCTAGTTATTGTATGTATTTAAAAGCACCATGCCTGCTATTAATTAAAAAACAAAGTCCTTTAATTTGTGAAGAATTATTGGATCAAATTGTTCTTTTTTTCCCCAATTGTCCAAATTAGGAAGACACTACCTATATGGGTCAGAAGCCTAGCAAAATGCAAAATGATGAAATTAATATATTTTTTCTCTGAAGAAACTTAGTTTCATGAAGGGGGGAAGAAATTATAAAGAAAGCTGTTTTAAAATGAGAATTTCAGTGAGGGTCTATATTGAAATGGGTGCTGAGATGGAGCTGTAGAGAGGAATTGTATATTGCAGTTCCTTCATTTATATTAATATTCCCTATAAAATAGCTTTAAGCTCTATGTATTTATTAAGAGTGATGATGTACCTGAAAAAGGGACTAGGAGGAAATATAACAAAATACTTCTTTTGTTTGTATGGGTACGAAGATTACAGTTAATTTGGTTTCTTGTACATTTTGTATTTTCCAAATTTCAAACTCTGACATTTTTATAGGTTAAAAAAAAAAAGACCTTATAACCTTCTATTAAGAGCTGGTTGACTGTATTGAATGAAAGTGAATAGGCTGATACATTTCTAGTGAAATTTTGGTGTTGGAAAACATCTTGGAAATCATTTAACTTTTTTTCCAGTGCAATGATCTCCTTTACACTAATGATCTCTGTTTTAATAATTTTTTTTCCCCCTGGCTGGTGTGGCTCAGTGGTTGAGTGCCCGCTGGCTCGATTCCCAGAGCACATGCCTGGGTTGTGGGCCAGGTCCCCAGTTTTGGGTGGGTGAGAGGCAACCGATCAATGTCTCTCTCACACATTGATGTTTCTCTCCCTCTCTTCCCCTCTCTCTAAAAGTAAATAAATAAAATCTAAAAAAAATAAAAAAATAAAAATAATTTAGCCCTGACCTGTGTGGCTCAGTTGGTTGGATGTCATCCCATAAGAGGAAAGGTCTCCGGTTTCAGTCCTGGTTAGGGCACATGCTCGGGTTGGAGGCCTGTCCCTGGTCAGGCATCCAGGCAACCTATTTCTTTCACACATTGATGCTTCTCTCCTGCCCTTCCCCTGTCTGTAAAGAGAAATAAAAAAATCTTTGAGAAAATTTTTAGTGTTGAACAGAAGTTTCTAGGGTAGGTTGAGTATTTCCAGTGAGATCTGGGTGTAATTTTATTTTAATATTGAATACTTCCTTAATGTATCTAGAAGTGATAATGACATGTACTCTGTAAGTGGTGTGCTGGAACTGTTCTAGTCTTTTTACACAGGATTTGGACCCCCAGTAACTCTGTGTTGATTTAAACAGAAAAAAAATTTTTTTTTTAGATTTTATTTATTTTTAGAGAGGGGAAGGGTGGGAGAAAAAGAGGGAGAGAAGCATCAGTGTGTGGTTGCCTCTCATGTGCCCCCCACTGGGGACCTGGCTCGCAACCCAGGCACGTGCCCTGACTGGGAATGGAACCAGTTACGCTTCCGTTCACAGACTGGTGCTCCATCCACTGAGCCTCACCAGCCAGAGCTGTGTTGATTTTTTTTCATTTCCATTTTATGGGTGAGGAAATGTAGGGTCAGAAAAATGAGGTACTGTGTTTTAAATTCTCGTAGATAATATATGTTGAAGGTGATCAGCTCATGATCTTTCTGAAAGAACTGTTTGGAGACATGTAGTCAACTTTTCCCTAGAATACACACATAGGCTTCTTTTATATATCATACATTTTAAGCCCTACCTGCTGCTCATATATTATGATTTAGGGACACCAGTAGAATTGGGTTTGCATGTCTAATTATAGGAGCACAGCACTTGATTCATAGTAGCTGCTCAGTGAATGGCATGATGCTTTCTGAAATGGAACTCCTTACTTTCCTTCATTCCCTATATTCTGTTTTTGTGTTTGGCATCTCCATTACAGGTGTCCTGGGGATCTTAGATTCCTTCCTCCTGCCTTCAGTAGTTCCAGGGTTGTATTCATATTGCCTTATTTGATAGGCTCATATTTCTTGGTAGAACATTTACAGTAGTCTTCTGACTGGTTTTCTGTAACTTTCCCCCACCCCACCTTTTCTTCCTTCTGCCCGTTCTATGCTGCTGCCAATTTGATATTTTTGAAGACAAATCTGCTTGCTTATGTCTCACCCTTGCCTAAATTTTTTTTTTTTTTTTTGGCTTTTTAATTGCTCAGTAATTAACTTCTGAGCTCCTCAGCATGGCATGGTGGCCCTTTGTGTTTTGAACTAGCTTACCTTTCCAGTCTATACTGGCACTTCACTTCAGCTGTGCTGAAGTATTTGTAACTTTCTGAACACTCATGCTACTTTTATAATTTGTGCAGTTCCTCAACATAGTGGTTGTGCTGTTTTTATTTATGTAGTTTTCCCTTCTTGGAATTTCCTCATCCACCTAGCCACTCCCTCATCTTTTAAACTTCATCTAAAAATGTCTTCATCTCTGATAAACATTCCCCTTAAACTCCCCCTTTTCATGATGGTTGGGTGTCCTCTTTTAGTGCCACTATCATGTTTAGTACACATCTAATTGTGTTCAGCTCTGTGTATTGGAGTTGAATATTTACTTTTCCTTTCTCCATTGGTGGGTAGGAAGCTGTTTCAGTAATGAGATTCTTGGGCTTAGGTCCAGACTCACTGAATGAAAATCTGCAGTGATGAGATACGCAGTTCATGTATTTTTTAAAAAGCACTCCTTGTGTACCTTGGTTAAGACCCAGTGTGATGGTTTCAGCCTCGTGTCTTTAGCACCTGGCAAATGTACCTCATAAATGATGAATGAATACATTATGTCATCAGGACATACTGAAGAGACTTATTGAGTGGAGTGTTTTATTTTGAAGACTATTAAGATGTCATTTTGAATTGATAAGGTATAAGGTGGATCAGGATGTAGGGTCTTAGAATACTGAGAGGCTTTTAGGCTGAAGGTAAGGAGGAGCCAGAAGTAAGCATTTTCGAAGGGATGCATAAAAATTAAAAAAAAATTTTTTTAAAGATTTTATATACTTTTAGAGCAAGGGGAAGGGAGGGGGAAAGAGAGGGAGCAAAATATCAATGTGTGAGAGATACATGGATCTGCTGTCTCTTGCATGGCCCCAGCTGGGGGCCTGGCCCACAGCCCAGACCTGTGCCCTGACTAGGAATTGAACCTGTGACCTTTCAGTTCACAAGTTGGTGCTCAATCCACTGAACCACACCAGCCAGGGCTGCATTAACTTTTTAAAGTAATTGCTATCCCCTGGCTGGTGTGGCTCAATGGATTGAGCCCCAGCTTGTAAACTACAGTAATTGCTATTAGCCCCCCACCTGGTTTCCCCCCCCCCCCCGAAACTGTATCAGAGATAGGCAAACAAGGGCTGTAGGAACAAGGTTTACTTTCCTGAATTTGTAAAACATTGAAACTTTGTTTGTGTTCCCAGTCACATCATACATATATTGGGAAATAGTGCCATATCTGTTTCGACTTCTCAAGGTTCATTCCTGTCGTCAAGTAGATTTTTTGAATTTATTAGGGTGACATTTATTGGGGTTAATAAAATTATAAGTTTCAGGTGTACAGTTCTGTAATACATTTTTTGTATATTGCACTGTATGTTTACCACCCTAAGTCCAGTCTCCTTCCATTACCATTTATCCCCCATATCCTGTTCTGCCTCCCCTCACCTAGCAGTGAGGTTTATCAACAAGAATAGTTCAAGAAGGTAGCATTCTTATGAAGACAGAATGAAGGGTATAGTTTACCTTTATTGTCAATGGTTAACTGCTGTTCAGACTAGTGACTTACTTTTCTCATTAGAAGCTTTTAAGAGATGATATTTGGGTTTAAGGTTTCTACACTATTAAAATGCAAAATTTTTGTTCTATATTATGGTTGCGGATTTTGTTCTAAAGTGGAATTTAAAAAAATCTCTATTGAGATAATTCACATACCATCTAGCTCACCCATTTAAAATGTACTGTTCATTGTTTTTTTAGTATATTCACAGAATTACACAACCATCACAACATACCAAATTTTAGAACATTTTCATCACTCCCAGAAGAAACCCTGTACTCGTTACCAGTCATTCTCTACTTCGCCCATTCCCTCAGGCCTTAGCAATCACTAATCTACTTTCTGTCTAAAATGGAAAAATAATTTTTGATAGTACATGATTGTTCTAAAAAATTTCAGTTATCTTGCTTTTCAGAGTTAACTACTTTAAATAGTTTCATGTATTTCCTTCCAGATTTTCTGTGCATATATGATTTTTTAATTTTAATTTTTTAATTTACTGATTGTAGAGAGAGGAAGGGAGAGAGTAACATCAACTTGTTCTACTTGCGGTACTTAACCACTCATTGGTTGATTCTTGTATGTGCCCTGATGGATGGAATTGAACCCACAGTTTTGGCATATTTAGGGCCATGCTCTAACCAACTGAATGACCCAGTCGGGCTGTGCGTGTATTTATAATAAATACAGATTCGTGAATGTGTTGTAGTTTTAAACTAAATGGGTTCGTCCTCTCTCTATGCATTGTACAGTAGTCTCTGCCCTCATTGTAGCCATCCTTTCAGGTCAGTAAATACCTCTGTATCCTTCTTAAGGGCCGTTGTGCATAGGAACACAATAATTTATTTTGAGTGATTTATCCCAGAGTGATGGACTTTTAGGTTGTTTTTTTTTTTCCAGCTTTTGACATTCAGCAATCCTGTAGTTAACAATATTATAGTTATATTTTTGTACTCAGGAGTAATTCTTTAGAAGTAAAATATTTACAAAGTGAAATCGGCAGATCAAAGAATTTATTTAAAAATTTGATACATATTTCCACATTGTTCTGCAGCTAGATCGGACCAATTTAAAGTACTACCATTTTCTGAATATTCTTTATCCATTTTTTTCTGTTGGTGTATATGAGGTCTGTCCAGAAGGTATCCAGCCATGTAATACGAAAAATAGAGACGTTTATTGAAGAAGATTTAAGATAGAAGAAACATTGTACGTAGGACAGTGATGACTCAATCCCCTTCAAAGTAGGTTCCTTGAGACCTTACATAGTTCTTCCATTTGCTATCAGGTGCTGTATTGTTTTCCTAAATCTCATTGATGGTCTGAAATGTCTTTCCTTTCAAAGGCAATTTTAGTTTTGGGTAAAGTCAGAAGTCACAGGGCCCAAATCTGGGCTTGTAGGGCAGCTGAATCACCTGAGTGATTTGATGCTTCACTAAAAAACTCTGCGCAGGATGTAAGCGGGTGCATTGTTGTGATGAAGCTGCCAATCACCAATTGCCTATAGCTGCAGCCTTCTGAATCATTGAATTATTTCCGTGGATAAATGTTCAAGCTTACCGTAAAATTTGATGCAGATTTGTTGCTCCACTCACTTAGTCATTTTGAATACAACAGCCACACAGTACATATGCTTAGTCAAGGGCGCCTGCTGCCCCCAATGACTAGTACAGTGAAGTCGTCATTGTTCACGCATGCACATTCCAGTTTAATTGCCTTGGCTGCCAGATTACACGATGTTGCACAGACTGTTCTCATTATATTAACAGTGGTTGGACTTTTTCCGGACAGACCTCATATATTATTTTCCTAGGTTGGTATGATTGTTTTTAAATGACTTTTAACTTTGTTTACTCTGTCTTTTGCAATTCAGAGTTTAAAATGTTTTTGGTCTTTTGCTTTTGACTTCTTTATGTTCAGAAGTCATCCCTCACACAAGAAACCCAAGCTCCTGTTTCTTGTAATATTTTTATAGTTCTATTTTTATATTTTCATTTTTAATTTGTTTGGAGTTTATTTCTGTGTATCATATATGTAAAGAGTTATAATGTAATTTTACTTTTCTCAAGTGGGTAACTAGTGATCCTAGTACCATTTATTGATTTGAAGGCTTTATAATAAATTATGCCTTCTTGTGTATGTGGATCTGTCTTGACTCATTTGTTTTATTGTTGTGCTTATTCTTACTGTAGGGCTAGAATTTTTAAAAGTGTCTTTATTAAAGTGTAATTGAGCCCTGGCTGGTGTAGCTCAGTGGATTGAGCGCGGGCCTGCGAACTGAAGGATCGCGGTTCGATTCCCAGTCAGGGCACATGCCTGGGTTGCCAGGCCAGTTCCCGTCAGGGGACATACAAGAGGCAACCGCACATTGATGTTTCTCTTTCTCTCCCTCTCTCCTTCTCTTCCCCTCTAAAGATAAATTAAAAAAAAAAAAATCTAAAAGGAAAAAAAAAAATCTTAAAAAAAAAAATAAAGTGTAATTGACTTAATAAAATGCATGCATTTTAAACTTATAATTTGATAAGTTTTGACATTAAAATATTCTCTTGTGGTAACATCACTAAAATCAAGATAAAAATCCCCATTTTCTCCAAAAGTTTCATCGGCTCTTTTTTTCTTTTTTTCCAAAGAGAGGGGAAGGGAGAGAAAGAGAGGGAGAGGAACATCAGTGTGTTTCCTTGCCCCCTGCTGGGGACTTGGCCTGCAACTCAGGCATGTGCCCTGACTGGGAATCGAACCAGTAGCCCTTTTTAATTTTCCCCAGCAGCAAGTGCTGGTCTGCTTTCTCCCTAGGTCTAGACTTTTAATTATTGTATTCAATGGCATTTGGAATATTAAAAGAACTGTTAGAGAAAAAACAAGCATGCCCTACTGCCCAAGGTTTTGACTGGCAGTTCCATTTGCTTGAATGTTCCTCTTTCAGGTGCTCCCTCACCTCCTTCCACTTTTTAAATGTTACCTTCGCAGTGAGGCCTTCCATGAACATTATTTAAATTGAAGTTTTGGCCCTGGCTGGTGTGGCTGAGGGGATTGAGTGCCGTCCTGTGAACCGAGAGGTCACTGGTTCAATTCCCAATCAGGGCACATGCCTGGGTTGTGAGCCAGGTCCCTGGTTGGTGGTGTGTGAGAGGTATCTCTTGTATCTCTTGCACATAGATATTTCTCTCTTTCCCCCTTCTCTCTAAGATAAATAAATAAAATCTAAAAAAAAAATTACAGTTTTGTCCTGATTCTCTGCTTAATTTTCTCAATAGCTTTTCAACATTTTGTACTATTCTCTACTTTCCAGAATGTTTGCAGTGAGAATTAATTGTTTGTAGAATTCAAAATGACCTCAAAGCCATTGTTTATTATTTTTAAAAAAAGATTGATTGATTGATTGATTGATTGAGAGGGGAAGAGAGGGAGAGAACCTGCAACCCAGATGTGTGCTTTGACTGGGAATTGAACTTGTGACCTTTCTTTTCAAAGGAGAATGATACAACCAACTGAGCCACTTGGGCCAGGGCTAGGGCTGACTTACTGCCTTGTGGGTTTTAAGTTCTCTATGAATTTTGTATATATACCTATATTTATTCTCTCCTTCAGTAGGTAAATCAGTTTCAGAAATCTCTCTTAAACGTTTTCAGGATGAAATTTCTGTTCCCTGGTTAAGTGGTTTTCTCCCCATAGTTTCATGATTTATTTTCTTCGATCATCCTTGAGTTAACAGAGAAGAGTCCTAGAGTTTGGGCCACAGATGGGCTGTGTGGGTTGTTGGTTTAGCTGCAGATAATACAGCTGGCTGGCAGATTAATATGCACAGCTCCTCCACTTCAGGGTTCCTAGCAGGTTTTTGACCCTCGTGCAGGTTTGTTTGATCTAGATGGATCTTTAGTCTTTTTTGCCTACACAGTTGGAGTACCCAAACATTTTTATTCTGATATTGGTTAAGAGTCAGACTCTGGAGTTAGTCTGCCTGTGTAACTTTTGGACAAGTTATTTAATCTTTCTCTGCTTTAGTTTCATCCACTATAAAAATGGGGCGGGGAAGAGAAGGAGGATAATTACGAATTTTTTCATAGTTTGAGAAGTAAGTAATGCACATTGCTATCTAGGACATAGTCATTAAGTACTTGTTAATTATAACAATTATGTATGGCATAGAAGGCTCATTCTATTTCTCCTCTTTTTCACAGTGCTGTCCTTATGGAAACTGCTTCTAGATATACCATAACTAGCTTTTTTATTTACTGTTGGATAGCCTGTCCCTCTCCCCATTTCTTGTTGTTAAAAATGATTATGCAGTGAGTGTCTTTGCTTATAAATCTTAGTTTTATTTTGGTATTTAAGATGTTTCTAGAAGAGGATTATTGGTTTGAAAGGTATTAATAGTTTGAAACTTAATAAATGTTGAATTTATTTTCAGCTGATTTTTATCATAGGCATTATAAAGAATGTAGAAACTAAAAAATTTTTAAGTTAACATTTGAGTATATTACCTTCCAGTCTTATTTTGTGTATATCACTATGTGAAAATATATACATATGTTTTTATGTATATAGGTTTGTAGTCTACTTTAGAATCCTTGAATATATATATTTTCCTCTTTTTGGAAATTGAAAAAAACATTTTAAATAGCTGCATAAAATTTTATAAATGAATACATGCTGTATTTAATAATTTGTTACATTTAAACTTTTTCCACTTTTCCCTTTACAATGCCAAGTTGAAGATCTTTTGTTAACAAATCTTTGACCATATTTCTGATTATTTGCTTAAGCTAAATTTGGAGAAGTGGAATTAACTGGGTCAAAGGGCATGAACACTTAACAAAACTTGGTGCATGTTGCCATTCCTTATTGAAAAGATTGGAAAAGGATGACTAAGTGTTATTCTTTTAAGCAGGATAAGAACCATTTCAAAGAAGCTGGCTCTAGAAGTTCCATTTCTGCTATTTTATCATTCCTAAGACTAAGGGTAATTTTTCACATTACAAATATTTTTATGTAATGCCTGTATGCTTTTAATACTGTGGGGATTACTTTTATGGAAATAAAGACAAAAATACCATGACATTATTGAGAAAAGTACATTTTTGCTATTTGAGGAGAGAGCAGTAAGACATGTGTACATGGTCTTTGAACCTTAATCTGCATTTCCCTAACTTCTAGTCAGTTAAAAGGGAGAGCAAATTAGTCTTTCTGTATCTGCCACCTCCCCTTGCCTTGCCCTAGACCACACCCCCATCCACAGAGACTAAACTGTAGATGTGCCTTGTGGCTGATAGTTTTTCCTCTGAACTTATTTTTCAGGACTGTCATTTTCCCTTATCTGAGTGGTACATCTATTAAAAAATATTCACTGTCTTATTTGTAGAAAATTTATATCCATGGCTGTGGAGGCACATGATTTGTGTTCTTTCACAAACTATTCTTGTGGTAGAAATTCTTATAAAGCTGTGTGCCTACTATTACATGTCCATTAGTGAACACAAGATGACAAGTGAATCTCAACAAATATAATAGCAAAACTTTGGAAAAGCCCATTCTGTGCCTTTATTTGTGGGTGAATATTTGTTACTTTCACATTACTTACATAGATTCTTACACTCTGCTTATAAGATGTTCCTGGTTCCATTGACAGCAAATAACATTAAATTTCATTTCATTTTTTGAAAATAGCCTGATATTTTTCAGATTTACCATACCTGATTTAAGAACTTCTGGATGAACATTTTTTGTTTTTTCCCCTTTTTCTATAGGTCATCTGTTGAGATTGGTATTTCAGAATGAAACTATTTACTACTAATGAAGACCCTTTGATGTGTTCTCCATGTGCAAATACCATTTTGTAAAATATAAATATGATCTTCTGTATAGGTGTATAGGAGTCTCATGGTTTTGGAATTAGTTCTTTTGGAAGTAAGAATGTGCCCTTCAGCCAGAGGGCTATTGTGTAGTAGTTAGACAAGCAGAGACAAGATTTCTCATTAGCTTGTTTTACACCTTTTATTTGGTTCTTTGCTGTCAGTTAAAACAGTTTCTCTTTCTAGTTAAAATGGCCTTGTTTTCCTTATTGATTTTAGTTTGATCTTGATTGGTGAAATTAAGGGAAAAAAGCTGTCAGAACCACCAATGGTGAGATTTTTGTATTTAAAGGTCACTAGTACATAGGTTTATTAACTTATTTTGAAAGTATGTTTGAGTTTCTAAATTGTTTTATTTCTCAGAAGTGCTGAGATTTTTACATGAAATGTATATATTCTGCTAGTCTGGTAGCAAAATTGATGATTTAATTATGGTTTATTACTTGGGTCTATTAGCCACCCTAGCAGAATGCCATCCACATGTTAGATAATCTGTAACTTCATATTTACATATTTACTTTAATTGCTAAAGGCAGTAGCAAGGTTGTTTTTTAAATCAGGGAATTTATTTAGAAAGTCACAGGGGTAGAAGAAATGAGCTGTAGAACAAAATGACTCAGGAGGCAAATTATAGAAGCAAAAGAAGAGCCCTTGGAACTTAGGAAAGAGAAAAGGTAAAGGTAATGAATGGACTGGGGTGGAGGGGAAAGGAGGGGAAATCCCCGGGGGGGGGGGCGGTACACATGGCAGCAGCAATTCTAAATTGATAAATAAAAACAATAAATAAAAAATTGGTAGTGTAGCCTGATTCTGGCTGCTGTGGTGGCTTCACCCCTCCCTCCCCCCTTTCATGGAGTGTGGAGTGTGAGGATAGCGTGGTGATCTGGAACTACGGCTGTTTAACCCAGGCGTGGTGGGGCTTTTATGCTTGCCTGTGGTGAGGACAGAGAAGTAGTAAAGGGTATACAGACCTGAATTTAAATTCCACTTTTGGTCTTTATCAGCTACATATATCTGAATTTGGACAAACCACTTCTTTGAACCTTGGTATTCCTGTTAAAAAATGGAATAATCACAGTTTTGTAGGAAAGTGCCTTGAAACTCAGCAAATGCTGGTATTTAGTGTTGTTATTGACAGAGAATGGAAGATTCATAAATAAGATAATGTAGTCGAGTTTGCAGTCACTTAAGCCAGAAGAGAAGCTTTTTGTTTTTTTCCCTCCAGTAATCAAGAAGAATGATGGTGTATTTACATTTTAATTAGCAGTGTGATAACTTTTTGCTTTTCTTACAAAAAAGGGATAAGAGCCACCTTTCAGATCCTTAAGACTATGAAGGAGATCATGATAAAGCATATAAAGAATTAATAGGGCCCTGGCTGTTGTGGCTCTGGATCGAGTGCAGACCTTTGAACCAAAAGGTCATTGGTTCGATTCCCAGTCAGGGCACATGCCTGGTCTGTGGTCCAGGTCCCCAGTGGGGGATGCACCAGAAGCAACCACACATTGATGTTTCTCTCCCTTTCTTTCTCCTCTCCTTCCCTTCTCTCTAAAAAGTAAATAAAATCTTAAAAAAAAAAAAAAAAAAAAAAAGAATAGGACAGGGCCTGGCATGAAGTCTCAGTGATTTTTGTTGTTATTGTTTATAAGACAAATGTATAGTGAAGCAGAAGATGCAGTGGTACAGACTTACTAGGTTTTTCCCCTTAATGATTAAACTCAAATTAGGTTAATTCTCATATTGCATTCCGTCTTCTTGTTGCTCACGTTTCTTTTACTTTTGCCTGGCTTTTTCTCACTGGTATCTCCTTCCCATAATGGCACCAACTCTTCTGCTTATATTGTTCTGAACCTATGTTTGTGAAATGGAGCCGTCATGATCTAGGCTTGCCTGTGCAGAAAATCCCCCGAAGAACAAAGAAAGGTAGTTGTAGAGGAGAAAAGTACCTGACAATTTGGATTCAGTGGTTGAGGAAATTAATCCTCTAGTAAAGGCAGCTTTAGTGTCAAGGCATAGACATTTACTCTAGTTAGCAAAAATTCAGGGCATTAGCTTGAAGCCCAGGGATTCTCTCTGAACCCCAGAGCACTGGGAGGCTTTCTGTTTCCATTGTCTCTTGTCTGCTTTTTTCAGTGCGTTCTTTCTCTTCTCTGTGTTGTTCATCGTCTTTCACCAGGTCGTACTTCACCCAAAATGACAGTCACAACGGCCAAGTCTTTAGGAAATTTCACTTTATTTTTCCACATGGGGAAATACTTTTGGTATAGTTGTTTGTGGCCAGAGGCTGTGGGAATCACGAAGTTTCCTTTTTTTAGGCAGGGTCTTGAAACTTGTCTGTTATAGAAAATACTTTTTAAAATGTTGATTTGTTGAATTTTATTTTTTCAAGTGTAGTATATAGCCGAGTTATTCTTTTAAAATATAAACTTACAGTGTCACTTAATGTGTACCAGTTCAGTGATACCCTTGAGTCTGAGTTTGGTTCTTCTGTATAAGCAACAGAGAACTGGTTTAACTGGCTCAACCAAGGGGACATTCATTGTAAAGACACAGTGAGCAGTTGCAGGACAGTAATCCAAGGACAGGAATGTAGCAAAGAAAGGCCGAGCAAGAACTGAACTGGAATGCTGTTCAAACTTTGTCTTTTTTAGATCTTTTATTCTGGATGGTCTACCATGGTATCTGCTTAATTTTGTTTTTTGAGGTTTAATGTTTAATAATATTTGCTTGAAAAACTGATAAATTATAATTCAATAAAGTATTTGAATCATTAGCTTCTTTACATTTTTTAAATATTTTATTTATTTATTTTTAGAGAGAGGGAAAGGGAGATAGAAAGAGAGGGTTCCTGTAACACACCCAATTAGGAACAGGGCCCACAACCCCAGGCTTGTTCTCTGACCGAGAATCAAACTGATAACCTTTTGCTTTGCAGGACGAGGCCCAACCAATTGAGCCATACCAGTCAGGGCTGAATCATTAACTTCTTACATTTGGATTCCTTTGTGCCTGAGTCTGAGTTTCAGTTCTTTTTCTTTGACTGTAATGTTGGCTGACAAAAGATTTAAATACAGAGGTAGGAGGAGAATCAGGAAACCATAGTGGTATGGAAGTCACGGAATGAAGGAATTTCAGGTGACATTACTGAGATACTTTTTAACAAACTGAGAACTGAAAGAACATAGGCTTGAGCTAGTGATGATTTTTTTAAGTTTCGGAATGGATGAGAATAAGTGGAGGTTTCTCTGAAATGATTATTTAGCTGGGAATTGAGAAAAAAGGATGTACTTTGAAATGCTAATTTGTAGGAAATAAGTTAGATGTTCACATATCTAGGTACTTCTAATATATTGATTACAAAAATGACAAAATGGAGCCTCCTGCTGCCCCCAATCCTCTCCTCCCCCAGGAATAAGCAAAGCATGCCCTGTGCTAATTGAGGGTAGGGAAAAAAAAGGAATGAATGTGTTGGGGAGGCATTTCAGTAGCCTAAAGAGAATCATCTTTGAGATGGATACAGTTGAGTAAGTGCCTACTAAATTGGACATTTTGTTTTATTTAATCATTATATCAAACTTGTAAAAGTAGCCCATTATCTCAATTTTACATATGTGAAAACTGAAGTATGTATCATTCATTGGTGATTCTTTTTTAAAAAAAGATTTTATTTATTATATTTTGCCATGTATAGTGTGCACTTTTTTGCCTATATTTTTAGGGAAAAATAAGGTTGTGCATTATTCGTGATTCATACCTGAAGTATCTTAAATCTGCTCTTGTGTTTTGTAATTATTTCTTGTACCATATAATTTCTTGTACCACATAAAATTTCTTGTGCCATAATAAGTTCAAAAATAAATGCTAAAATTCCTTTATAGTACAAAAAAGAAGTATCTGAATATATAATTAATAAAAATTGAATTAAGAAGTTAAAATGAAAGATTTTTTCCTGAAAGTTTGGGCTAAAAACGTGGGTGCGCATTATACATGAGGGCACATCATACACAGCAAAATACAGTATTTTTAGAGAGAGGGAAAGGGAAGGAGAGGGAAAGGGAAAGAGAAGGAAAGGGAGCGAAACATGGATGCGTGAGAAATAATTCAGCCTGTTGCCTCTTGCATGCCCCCAACGGGGGATCTGGCCCACAACCCAGGTATATGCCTTGACTGAGAATCGAACTGGTGGTGACCCTTCAGTTGCTCAATCCACCGAGCCACACCAGCCAGGGCTCATAGGTGATTCTGATAAGTGTATATGGGACATTGGGTATGGTAAGTAGGGCTTCTCCAAGTACAATGGATAGGGTAGGCACTTTAGAATATAATTCTTAAAATAAAGGTTTGTGATGTTTTTGCTTAATGTTTTCTTTTCCAAATGTGATGTATTGTTCTGGGTTTATTTTTTGATTTTATAATTTCCTACATGGTAAAGCACCAACGTAATTTGCTAAATTATGGTTCTCATTAGGAAGAATCCCTGTTACAAGGTGAACAAAAGAAATTTCTGGGATCTGGGAAATGGAAGGGAAACTCAGAAGCATAGGTCATGTATGTGGATAGTATCATTGGGTGGGATGAAGAGAAGAATGTTGAGGTAGGCCAGGCACTGAAGTGGTAATCTTGCTCTGACTCTTCAATAAAGGGAGTGGGAGATGCCTTTATGGGGAGTGGCAGCAGCAGAGAAAGTCCTGAATGGGCATGGGAAAGTTACATTCCTGGCAAGTAGCCCAAAGAGAAAAATAGGAAATAATTTTGTGAAACCAAGAGAGATAAGATTATTTAGCGCAAGGGAGTCTAAGAGACAGTTAGCAAAATTGAAAGAAATAGTAAGTAGTACTAGAAATTAACATTGGCCACTCGAATTCTAGAGAAAGGGGAGTTTAAATACAAGAACTTGCAAATATTATTGTCTTGATGGGAGCATTTACTCTGATTATAATTTACAGCCAGCTTTTCTCCTTTATAATAGAAAAGGCTTTGTATTGCCTGCCTGTAATATTTCTTACATTTCTATGTCTTCATTCTTTGATTTCTCTTGATGTCTGAGCATCTTCTGATGATTGTTTTTATTTTTTAGGAAGAGCTTTGTCTGGAGAGTCTGCCTGGTATTGATGACCATGCCAGGTGCAGCTCTCATTTTAAACAATAAGTTCCTTACTAGTTAAAAACAGTTTTGTGGGAATGATTTGTTTTTTTGTGTGTGTGTAGTCAGCTATGGACAAAATGGTTTAAAATAGCGTTTCTGGACTAGCAAAAACTTCAGAAAGTGAGGCTGCTTTCTCAAAAGTCCTCTACAGGAGGTAGGAGGGTAGTGCAAAAGACAGGTGAGGCAGAGAGGGAGACACGCTGGAGGTGAAGAGAGAGCTAAAGGGAGTGAGAGGAGACCTGAGAGAGGGAGCTAGTGAGCAAGTAAGTGTGACGAGAGAGAATGATGGGTGGGAAGATAGAATAGTGGAAATTGCTGCAAGGGGAGGATGGACATATTTCGAAGGTACGGGGAAGGTACAGTGGAAGGCAAAGACAGGGCCGAAGGAGCATGCTCATCAGAGCTTGCAGCAGAGACAGAGGCAGTTTTTTCTGGGGGTGGGAACTTCCTGTGGCCACCTAGTCAGCTTGGTGATATAGAAAGGACCTTGCTCTTTAAATTGGAAGACCTGGATTAAGATCCTAGCAATGCCATTTAAGTCCTAATTTCTGTTTAGTGGTTAGGGAAGTCATTTCTCTGAGGCTGTTTTCTGATCTCTTTAATGGGAAATGTCACTTAAGTTTTGATGATTACATATAAATATGCATATTGCTTGTTCTGTCTTTGCTTACTCTTCCTACATTTTCCTTGGGCAATAATACATAGAATTTCCAGTGTTCTTGGTTAAAACCATTTGTAGATTTTTGGAAGAAATACCTAGCTCTAGTTAAATTATGATTAGGTTCCACAGAAAGAGGCAAGATACAGTGCTTTATGCATTTAATTTACATATTTGTAAACGTTAACTCTGACCTGAAGGCTCAGAATGATTTCATCTAACATATGTAGAGTTTCCAGCTAACACCCTGTCCTCATCCTCACATACCCCTTTATTTTTGCTGCATATCATTTAGGAACTTACTCAGTGTGCTTACCTAAATAAACATTTCACATTGTGGTCATAACTTCTTTTTCAAGGTCTTTTCAAACATTTACCACAATAACAAGTCTTGTCTCTGTTTTGTTCGCATGGCTGAACTTTAGAGTCATTTTGAGTTTTATAAACTTACATTTTTTAGCAAGCATCCTGAAGCTGTTTTATATGTTAGTGACACAATGTGTCATTTGTAGCATAGTACGAGCTCTGAGTTTTGAAAATAATGTGATTTAAAACAATGCAACTGTATTTTTATGTCATGTCAGTTTAGTTACATTAAGCTTATTGGGTTATATACAAGTAGCATGTTAATGAACCCTGAAATTGGTTCCTCAAGCTGCATTGTGGTTCATGCTTTCCATACTCTTTCCTCTCCCTGCCTTGCCCTAGCTTGACCTTTGTATTTGCCCATTGCTGATAATTGCATACTTATGTTGGGAGGTAGTACTGATCAGATGAGGGGGTTTGAGAGATTCCTGCTTCAGGCAATCAGCAATCTTTCTCAGGAGGCGTAATAGCCTTCCCCTTTTTTAAAATTTTGATTTTTAGAGAGAGATAAGGACAGAGGTAGATAGATTTGTTGTTTGACTTATTTATACATTCATTGGTTGTTTTTTGTATGTGTCCTGACTGGGGGTTGGACCTGCAAACTTGGCATAAACAAGGGACTGTACTCTAACCTAAGGCAGCAGAGGTGGCTTGCTGCTCATATCTGAGAGGAGCAGCAGACCATTGGACCACAAAGTGTTTTTGAATTTTGTTTGTTTTGAATAATCTATTTCATATTTCAGCCTTGATCTGAACATTACCTTGTAGTAATGATGGGGATGAGTTAATTTGAAGTATGGAAAGATTGTTATGATGTGGGTAGTACATTTCATGACAGGTAAAATTTGAAGGAATTCTTGCGATAACGTGCTATTTTTGTCCCCTCTGATTTTGAAATTCTAGTAGTCTCCCTAAGATCTTCCAGTATGGAGAAATGTTGGGGCATTCTATTATAAAATTTGCAGCACCTTTCCCTGAGGTTTAAAAAAAAAAATACTGGATTGGCTCTGGCCAGGTAGCTCAGTTGGCTAGAACATCATCCCAGTATGACAAGGTTGTGAGTTCAATCCCCAGTCAGGGCACATACAAGAATCAACCAGTGAATGCATAAATAAGTTGAACAACAAATCGATGTTTCTCTCCTTTCTTTCACCCCCACTCTGCCTCTGACTCAGCAGCCAGGTTTAGGTTACATAGTCATCTTCATGTGAAATTGCCATTCAATATATTGGTTTTTACTTACTAAATTAAAATGTATGAAAAATAACTAACATAATTGTCATATGATGTAATTTGATTTTTCTTTTTTTTTTTGGATTATGTGCTTTTCATATTTTGAAAACAAAAGGGAATGGGAGGGGAGAAAGCAGGGGTATTTGCTGAACCCTGATGGTTAAAGGTAAGTGAACGTTTAATCTCAGTCACTTGAAAATTGTTATTGTCTTTGTCAATATCTGCAAGCCAACGTAGAAAAGCTTTCAGTTGTGTTTAGTATGTATACAAAATTCGAGATGCTAACTTGAAACTTTCCCCTCCTCTATTTTGAACAATAGGTACGTTCTATGGATGAACTGAATCATGATTTTCAAGCACTTGCTCTGGAGGGAAGAGCGATGGGAGAGGTAAGTGAACTGGTGTGTCAGAACAGTGGGTCTGTTTTTAAGGGAAGGTTGGAGTTGTCTTTCATTAGATGTGTCCGAATCTAGTCTCCAGAAGTATGTGCTTGCTTTTCCTTGTTGCCATTCCTCATGATAGGAACAAAAGTTGCAGAATTTTGTCAAAAATGATCTCATTATAAGAATGCTGACCTTAGCTTAAAGTCTTAAAAACAAAACAAAACAAAACAAAGCAACCAAAATACGAGCACAAATTATTGAATGTTAACCAGTCAGTTGTAAATTGAGGTGTTACAGTTTTACAAAATAATTTAATTTTTTTGTGCATCAATGTCCTTACCTTTGCTTCATATTCCAGTTGCTTGTGGAAGGGAGATTTAGATTGGTTGCTAACCAGAATATGTTGATAACCTATTTATAGAATAGTGCCATTTTTGAGGAAGTTGTTTAGAGCTCCATTGTGAAGAGGAAGTTGTTAGGTTTCTCTGATAAAATAATTCTGGAAGTAGAGGCCTGAGCCAGTCATCCCTTATTTACATAGAATTCAGACCCAAGAATTTTGGTTCGTAGTGTTTAAAATTTGCAAAAACAAAGTTTGCTATCATCCATTACACTTGAGTAGGGAAGATTGCTATAATTCTAAAAGAAAGGGGAGTACATGTAGATGAAGTACAGTCAACTTTTGGTGACTCTGGTTGTTGACAATAAGAATGTATTGGTGATAAGGTAGAACATAGAGTTTGAATTGTTGAAGATGTTACAGATTCATAAACGGGGGCATTGGCTTGTGATTCTCTTGTTCTAGGGAGTTACCTTAGGTTTTTTCCTTCTTTTTTATTTTTCGTGTATCTAATATTTAAAATTTCCCACATCTATTTTAATGTTTTCAATGAAGGGATAATAGCTATATTCTGGATTCTTTTAGTATCAATCATTAAATATGTTCGTTCTTTGATTTAGCCAGTATTCTGTGATCCAGGCACTGTGCTAGGTTCTGAGGATTCAAAATTAAGATAATTTCTTTCCTGGTGTATGAGAAATATTTGTAGACTTAACCTTGTGGTTAGATATTAAATAGTTAGACTCTTTTGGTCCTGACATTCTTGCTTCCTTTGTTAGAAGATTTGTTTTCAACTTTTCTGAATCGTTTTGTGGTCAGAGTCCAGTGTCTTGTCATCTTAGGTTCATGGGTTTTTTATCTGTTCCTGTTTTTTCCCCTAGAGCTTTAAGAGAAGAGAAACACAATTACTGTGTTTCCTGTGCCTGCCTAATCACTGAAACAGTGCACATCAATAAACTTATGTGGTTACCAGGCACAAGGTTTTATAAATTGACTTCTGGAGCAATGTTTGAATAGAAAGTTAACAGATGTGTCTAATACATATAGATGGAGAAACCCCATTTATTTGTCACTTCTGTGATTCTAACCTGGTCCACTCTACCAAAATATAATCCCAGGTTTTTAAAATTAATGACAGAAAATAAAAACACTGCCTTGTTGCTGTTTTGTAATCAGGACTTCGTAGTCTGTAACAGATTGTGAACAGAATTGACTAGAAAGTGAGTTTTATTTAAATGACAGTAAAATATTTTTTAAATATTTTTTTGCTCCCAAAATGCTTTTTTCCAAGGCCTCCAAACTTCATCTTCACTTTTGTTAGAAATGCCATTTTTTAAAAGATTTTATTTATTTATTTGTAGAGAGAGGGGAAAGGAGGGAGGAGGAGAGGAAGAGAAACAGCAATGTGTGGTTGCCTCTCGTACGCCCCCTACAGGGGGCCTGGTCTGCAACCCAGGCAACATGTACCCTGACTGAGAATCGAATCAGTGATCCTTTGGTTTGCAGGCTGGCACTCAATCCACTGAGCCATACCAGCCAGGGATAGAAATGCCATTTTTGATAATATATAAAGAACTCCTCAGACCTGTATGTAAACATAGTAACTAAACAAAGTACTTTCTATCCAAAAGTACAACAGTAATACAGTGTCAATTCTTCCTTCTTTCCTAATTATTTATTCACCAAGTAGTTAAAATGACTATTTGTTGACCATTTATGAGGCAGATGCTAAGGGGTTTGCATGCATTATTTCATCAGTAACCCTATCAGGATAGTGCTATTATGCAGAAAAGTAAGTAAGAAGGCCAGCAGAAATGAATTAATTTGCAGAGGGTTACGTAGCTAGTAAATGGTGGAGTGGGGATTCTGACCTGGCTTCCTTGCCAAACCATGTGCCCATAGAATATACTAAGCCAGTACTTACAAGCTGACTGACAGTAAAAATCTCTTTTTAGTAAGCTTTATGAAAATTGTTTTTGGGGAGGATTAAAAATACTTAATACACTTCTCAAAATACAAATACTTAACTGGAGTTATGTTTTTGAAAGCATAACCATTTTCTGTGCACAAAGGGGACAAACTGTACTGAGTAAAGAAAGTTTCCGTACTCAAGGAACTTTCTTCCCTTAGCTGAGGAAGCAAATGCAGAAAGAGCGCACTATTTTTTGTGTGTATGGTTTGAGTTTAGGAACAGCAGTGATCAGTAGTGGCAGGACTAGTTTGTGATTAGTTGAATGGAGAGGGAGGTGCAAGACTTGGGAATCATCTTCTAGTGTAGTTAGGGTTTGTATAGGTGTAAGTTGGGAGAATGTTGGTTTGTTTTTTTTTCCTAGTGATAAAAGAGAGATTGGCATACAAGGGAAATGAAAATAAGCTTTTATAATAAAAATTTAAAAATGCACAACTTCTAGTTAAACTTCATTTAATTTCCCTTCCTTGAAGCAGTAACACATCTCTGGGAGGGATGTGTATAAACATAGCCTTCACCCATATAAACACTAAAGGTTCGAGTAAATTGCGTGGACTTTTAAGCCAGGCATGGTATATTTTTGCTGCAGTTATTTTATTTGTATTTGTATGTTGGGGTAAAGAAGGAAGGGACACCTCATTAGAGAAAACAGTACCTATGTTTGAGAATGTATGGATCTTGAGAATTCAAAGAGAATTGGCTACAGTAAAAGTAATTGATCTCTAGTAACATTCAGGCTGCTTGGCTCTTGTTACATTTTTTCATCGCCACTACTAAACTATTGGTGTTACTTTGCAAGATTTATTGACTGTCTTAGTAGAAATCTTGCTAAAGAAATGGCTTTTTAAAAACATCACCTTCAAACCTTGTTGGTTGTCTGAAGTACAGTTCTTAGCTGAAGGACTCAAGAGTACTAGTGCTTTACTTGCCCCCTTTTCTAGAAAGTCAACATAAGAAGGAAAACGGGAAAATGTCTCAGAGTTTGGGCCACAAATTGTTTTCAAGTATTTCATCCGCTGCTTTCATTCAACTTAGAGTTCAAGTTCTGGAAAATTCAAAGGCACATATTTGAGCAGCTTCTTTATTTACATATGAAAAGATTAGTCTGGTAGTTGAGTATTCAAGAATGTATCTTTGTAGTACTGAGGAAGGCTCACTGACCTTGGATTTCTGAGCTCTGTTTCTACATTGATTTGGTGTGTGATCTTGCTGGAATTAATTGCTCCACCTGTAGGAGGGCTACTTCGTTACTGTTCACATCCTAAAAGGGATGGGTTTCCAGAAGAGGAGAGGGGTGTTAATTGGAAAGTACTTTGAAAGCCTTTGACAGAAAAGTCACTTTATTCTGCATAATCTGTTTTCTAGCTTTTAAAGGACAAACTTCTTTTTCTTTTCAAAATTACATAATGTTTTATATGTGGTAAATTTGACAACTTTCAGGAAAGTTAAGGTAGTAGTAATTATTTCTGGAGTAAATGAATGCATTTGGACATGGCCCTTCATCTTTGTCTTAGACAACTGAAGCACAGAGAAACTTACCCTTGGTAGACAAGTTTGTATACCTGAGAAAGGAAATATGGAAAGTGCTTCTGTATGTGGAGTAATAGTGAACCCTAACACGTTCCCAAGAAGTAGAATAAGGTGAGATATTTAAAATATATCTTCAGGCTCTCATCAGACATTTCATGGGAGTTCTATCTGTAAGTGTGAGACAGCAGAATGGCTTATAGAGGGAGGAATGTGATAGTGATTTGGAGAGCCGGTAACCCTAAGAAAGGTGTAACGTGGTGAGAGGTGGAGCTCTCACTGGACCAGAACTTTGAAGCCACAGCTTCTAGTCTGGGCCCAGACCTTCATCTTGTTCCGACTATGCTTTTTCCATTTGTAAGACAAAGCAGGACTAGATAGCTTGCTAGGATCCTTTCAAGTCTAAGATTCTTACATTTTTGTCCATAATTTTAACTTTAAAAATACAGATAGCAGAGGTAGTTCTGCTTTTGCTAGGACATTGCATTGGATATCTAAAAGATGCCTTTTTAAGTGACTTCGCCCTCAGGTTCCGTAACTTTCCATTGGGTTCTCTAATGAAAAGTTCTGCAGTGCCTAAGACATTGAAGGGTCTGTCCATTAGGGCTTGTGGGTTGGTAATTCTGAAATCAAGGCAAGGGGGAGCCTAACATGGATACCAAGTCTGTTAAAATTCCGCCCCCATCTTTCCATCATAGAATTGGAGGCTTTGAGGTAGCTAAAAGTAATTCTAAGGATCCACAGCCCTGCCTCACACTGACAATTCCTCGCAATTACAGTCTCATGAGAGGAACTAAGTTGACTCCAAAATGGAACTTTGGAAAGGAGATATATTGTCTGCCAGCAAGATCATGCAACGTTTGTTGCAGAAGGGAGGAAAGATTAATAATTGCCTTGTAGTATATTAATATGAAAATATCTGACCAAGCAGTGTAACAAATCCCTTTTGTTCCAATATGTAGCTTTTGAGTACTAATAGAATGGTAAAAGCTACCTCGTCCCATGACTTTGTATTAATACCATTTGGTTGTTGGGCATTTTTTACATCTTGCTATTAAAATGAAATGTTTACTTTAGACAAAATATAGTAAGCCAGGCAAGGTGACCTGGAGGAATGCAATCCTAGTTAATAACTTTCATGTATTAGATTAATGACTGTGTTAGGATTGAAGTGGCCTCTTCATGAGTCTTATTTGGGAAAGTTCTTGAGATCTCATAACAGTTTTGGGATTGGGATTGGGCATTTTGAAGAACAAGATAAGATAAAGTTGTGGATGCAAATGACACTTGGAACCTGCTTCCTAATTATGTCCTGTCACTTTGAGACCTGTGTGGAACCCCACTCACTCCAATATCTGTCTCTGTGCTGTGCTGAGCAGACTAGGCAGACCTACCACCGTATATGTTGAGCTGTCTTGGAATGTTTGGATGCAGTAAAACATGCTCCTTTGAAGCAGGATATAACTGATCCACATACTGCTTACTCTGTCTTCATTTAATTTCTCCTTTTTGATCCTCCTTTGGCTAAAATGTTTTCATTCTTTTCATCTCCATAACTATGCTTTATATGAAGGCAATCCAACTAAATAAACAACAATAAAACATTAACATTTACTTTCAAGACACTTTGGCATTGAATTCATTACCTATGTGAATCTCTCAACAAGTTTTTGTGAGATACGAGTACCAATTTTAAAAAGATTTTATACAGAAGGGAAGGGAGGGAGAAAGAGAAGGAGAGCAACATCAACGTGTGGTTGCCTCTCATGTGCCCTGCACCGGGGATACCCAACCCGCAACCCAGGTACGTGCCCCGACTGGGAACTGAACCAGCAACCCTTTGATTTGCAGATTGGTGCTCAATCCACTGAGCCACACAAGCCAGGGCTAGTACCATTTTTTTACATGAGGAAAATGAGTCTGAAGGTCAAGTGATTCCAGCTAAGTTCAAGTGTCAAGATGTTGGACTTTAAATTTTAAATTTATTTGACTTTAAATTTTATTTGATTAGGCTCAGAAATGTTGTGTTGGCCAAAAAGTTTGTTTTTTTCCTGTAAGATGGCTCCACTAGCGCTTAGTTGTCTTTAACTTCATTTGAGACAGTTTTGTTAGATTTGTTAGACAGCTGTCATATCAGCGTGCATTTAAAAATAAAAATAAAAAATTGGTGAATTTTTGTGTAGCCATTTTAATATTAAAAATGGAAGAAGATATGCATCATTTTCCGGCATGTTATGCTTTATTATTTCAAGAAAGGTAAAGCATGACTGAAACATGAAAAAGATTTGTGCAGGGTATGGAGAAGGTGCTGTAACTGAGCTAACATGTCAAAAGTGATTTGTGAAGTTTCATGCTGGAGATTTCTCTCTCGACGATGCTCCATGGTTGGGTAGACCAGCTGGAGTTTATAGTGATCAAATCGAAACATATTGAGAACAATCAGTGTTATACCACATGGGAGATAGCCAACATACTCAAAATATCCAAGTCAGTAGTCATTGATGAAAATGAAAAATGTGTCTTTATTATTATGGAAAAAAAGTATGGACTTTTTGGCCAGCCCAATAATAATAGCTGCAATATATTGACCATATATAGTGTCCGGGTATTGTGCTAATGACTTCATATACATTGCAGCCTTCACAGTGGTCCTTCGATATTGTGATGCCCTTTTATAGACCAGGCAAAAAGGAATTAGAGGGGTTAACATAATCATGAGTCTGCTGTCTGAACCCAGATCTTTCTCTAAATCCCAAATTTTGTTTGTTCATTTATGCATGTCTAAAGTCTACCCATTATTCAAAATCCAGCCTTAATTATCAGCTCCAGTATAGAAGCTGTCTTGATCTCACCAATCAGAAGCTATGGAGGCAAATTCAAGTAGCAGGTTTTTTTGTATCATTCTTATAGCCCTAATTTATTTTGTGCATGGCGATTTGTGTAAATGTTTTCTGTTTGTACTTAAATTTGTTGAAGTCAGGGGCTGTAGCTTATAATATACTTTGTAAACAATGGCTGCCTAATATATTTTTTTGAATGAATCTTATACCAGTAAATACCTTTTTCTAAGCATGGATTCCTCTTTATCTTCTCTTTTACTTTAGAATTTGATCTTGTCTCCCCTCAAGGGACCACAGTTCAAGTCAGTAAATATTTATTGTCTGTATTCCCTGTTCAGAATACTTTTTTGCCCTTGGGGTTATGGGGGTGTGGAGGGGAGGATGAGGAACAGGAAAAACTGAAAAGCTTTTATTCAGCCTTCTCTGCAAATTTTTATAGTTTTGAATTATTAGACAATTACTTTTGTTTATATAATTGTAACCATATTAATAGGACATTTTCTCTGGGTCATTTGCTGAGGCATGGAAATGTCCTCATATATATATGTGTGTGTGTGTGTATGTGTGTGTGTGTGTATATGTGTGTGTGTATATATATATACATACATACACCAGATATAATGGTATTTAGGAAACCGAAATTACTTTTGTTACATTTCTTGTTGAAGCATGTATTAAACTATGTTGCGTGTAATTCTTATATGCTGATTTTTACTGATGAGAAATCAGAACACCAAAGTTTAATTCATAGTCTCTTAGTTAATTAATGCATTCTGTGGTTCTTATAACAAAACTGCGTGGAAGAAGTAGTTTATTTTCTCTATTGCTCTTCCCTGTATAGAGTAGCCATGTCTATGAAATATTCATCTCCTAGAATGCTTGAGAAGGGGAACTTGTCCATATCTGGCATACTGAGATTCTTGTCAATTTAATAATTAAAAATATTTGGAGACTGACTGGGTATGGGGATGGGTTTGAATATTTGGTCCTATTTTGAGGCAAAGGACCTTTTTCTCCTTAATTGAGCTCTTTGCTTTCTTCTTTAGGGATATATCATGAAGCAATCTAGATGTTTTCACAGTTTTATTGGTGAGCTTTACAGATCCCTAAGTAATCTGTAGTGTTATCTTTTGTGCATGGGGCTCTCAGGTACTGTAACAAGAATCATTTATGGAACCGTTAAGTCTAGATGTAGTATAACAAGAAGGTGGGTTTTTATAGATCAAACCATACAGTCTATACATGTATGGAAACAAATGACCTCGTTTACTTTTAGGTCACTTGCAGAGGTGACATGGTCCTCTGTCTCCTTGCATGCTTTTCCCTATACCCTGCAGAAAAAGCCTGGGCCACTCTAGGTATTTCTTCATTTTTTTAAATATAGTTTCCTATTAGTCTATCAAGTTTTACGAAGACAGCGAAGAAAAGTTTCTTTTGGCTCTGTCCAGTAACTCAAAGGGGGAAGGTATAAAGAAAACTTGAAGTGGATTCAGTAGTGAAGAAAGGATTACCGTGGAGCTTGCCCCAGGTTAATTTATCACAAAATAACGTGGAGATTTACGTCCTAACAGTAACTTCGAATTTTTTTGAAGAGCGTGCTCTATGAAAGTAATGGTCCATGTCTTTTGTGTGTTTCTTTTCAAGGATGAAGTTGTTAATGATTGTGTTCTTGGTGAGGTAAAGAATGCTGGGAAACCCCTGTGCTTCTTTGAAGAGATTTCATTTTCACAGTAATCATCAATTGAAGAAGTGTTTGCAGTTCTATCTAATTTGTGGCTGTCCTAAAATTTGATAGCTACCAAATTTTTCTTACCTCTATTTGATTGCTTTTTTTTTTTTTTTTTGGCTCTTACTGTTTCCCAGCAACCCACAGTAGATGTTCAAGACAGCCTTAAAACTTTACTGTTGAACTTGTAAACTTAAACTTGCAACATCATGTTCTTATATATTTGTATCCTGTTTCCATCTAGCCTTTTCACTCAGTTCACTCTACAGAATAGATTCCTGATTAAAAGCAATTCAGTGGTAGACTGGCTTATGTATACTCAGTGACTTCATTCTTGATCATCTTAATGGGCTATGAATCTTCACTTTTGAAATTCTATAGCTTTATTTTTTAATGCTTTGAAAACTGAGAGAGGCATCTAAGCTATAGTTTGCACCTTCCTTGCCTCTATTTCTACAGGTTCCTTCTCCTGCTATTTTTTTGCCTGGGTTATTGCAGTGATCTGTGCTTAGCCTCTCAGCATCCATGTGCTTCCCCTCACCCCATTTTATGGAAGAATGTCAGATTAATTTTTTAAAATTGGTTTTTATGATGTTATTCTCTGGATTAGAGCCCAACTCTTTAAAGCCTCACTGGCAACCGAACTAGTTGTGCTTTTGCACCCTTTCCTTACTCCTCTCCTCTGTCAGTACCAGGCTTTTTTTTAATTGGTGAACACCTGCCCCACTTGCTTTCATTTCTAACTTTGCTCTTTGTAGAAAGTCCTTTTCCCTGTGTTCTTCTTCCCCATCCCTCTTTTAAGGCATTCCTTAACCAGTCCTATCCAGGTTGTTGTTTCTTTCTTCATTCGTAGTGGTTGTGAAGTTTAATAGTTGTGCCACACCATAATAAGCATTTATTATCTTAAAATGCTTCCTAAATATATCAATTTGATTCCTGGTAGGTTTTTGTTTGCCATCTTTTCTTTCAGGGCAAAGAAATCTTTCACTGCTTTCATTATTCCGGTAGTGGCTAAACGCAGGTTGTTCAAGTAATAACTTCTTACGTCAGTAAGTACTTCAGATGTTGAAACTTCCAAATTTTTTCAGTAGACAGAAAAGTATTACCGGTCTTCCAGATGTGGGAGAGAAGGTCAGATTGCTGCATAATGTCCAGACCTAGATGAGTTCTGTGACTTCACCTTTATTGGTGGGAATATTATTGAAGGACCATAGATACAACAATTAACAGCGCTTATGGAAAGTAGTTAATAACTTAGCAAAATATTTTTAAAAATCTGTTAATTTTATATACTGCATAATTGTAATTATACAAAAGTGAAACTTCTTTAGAATATATTAGATTTCAACCAAAAGAGATATTTAGTTAAGAGCCTGTTAATATAGACATTGGTTTTCAGTAGTAACCATCTTGCTACAGAAGCTAAAGATTTTAAGAAGTAATTACTAGATGTCAGGCTGTGGTGATGCCTCATAGAGAAATGTGGATAAACTGTAGCAAATGTTTATTCCTAGAAGTTTTTTTTTTTTTTTTTTGTGATTTGAATGAAATGAAATAGCACAAAAATGTTATAATATTTAAAAATCATCTTGCCCTGACCCGCATAGCTCAGTTGGTTGGGCATTGTCCTGCAAAGCAAAAGGTCACCCTTTTGATTCCTGGTCAGGGCACATGCCTGGGTTGTAGGCTGGTCCCTGGTTGTGGGAAGTGTGTGAGAGGCTGCCAATTATTGTTTCACTCACACATCAATATTTCTCTTTCTCTCTTTCTCCCTCCCTTCCCCTCTCTTTAAAATATAAATAAATAAAATCTTAAAATAAAAATAATCTTTACATGTATGTATTGCGTAATTGATTAAAAAGAAGGCAGGATCGTTCCTTAATTAGTAGATACTATATAAATGGAAGTGAGAATTTAGATCATACTCCTAGAACACCATCTTTATGATTAAACTATTGAACATTTTGAACATTCCTTATTTAAGCTATAGTTTTCAAAGTGGATTGGAAGTTATCTGCTTGCTTTAAAATGTTTGAAACATGTTATGAGCTCTTTCCTTAAAATTGCCACAGACTTTTGTCACTTTAAGCTTATGATGAAGTGGAATGTCTCTGCTTAAGAGAAAATGCCTTATTTAGTTGTAGTGAATTTTGTACCATAGTATCAATTTTTATTTATTAGAAAATCAATTCTAAATCGTAATAAAAGTATATTTGGTAGCCCTGGCTGATGTGGCCCAGTTGGTTGATAGCATCGTCTGGTAGACAAAGGCTTGTGGGTTTGGTCCCTGGTCTGGCCACCCCAGGGCAGCCAGTTGATGTTTCTCTCTTGCATTGATGTTTCTCTCTCTTTCCCTTCCTCTCTCTTTAAAAATGTACATTTTAATTTTACTTGAACTGTACTTGAATATTTTTTTTAAAGATTGTATTTATTTCTCTTTAGAGAATGGGGAAGGGAGGGAGGAGAGGGAGAGAAACATCAATGTGTGGTTGCCTCTTGAGAGCCCCCTACTGGGGATCTGGCCCGCAGCCCAGGCATTTGTCCTGATTGGAATAGAATCTGTGACCCTTTGGTTTGCAGGCCAGCACTCAATCCACTGAGCCACACCAGCCAGGGCCCTTCCTCTCTCTTTAAAAGCAACGTATGTCCTCAAGCATAGATTTAAAAAAAAAGAAAGTATATTTTGTAACAAGTCATCCATAATCCCCTGACACCAAGTACCTATTTCAGTTTATATTTTTCTTTCCAACCTTGATCCAAAAGGGAAGAGGAGAAGCAGTATTTATGCAAATATTTTACTTTTAAAGCTTACTGTTATTTTATAAATACTACATATAGTCATGGCTATTTTGGGTGGGCTTTCATAAACCTTAATTGAACATTTAATTTGCTCCCAATGTTTTCATTTTTATATGTTGAATATAGAATTTTTTTGATTTCTTTTTTAATCATTGAGATAAATTCTCAGGAATGAACATGACTTGATGTATATGTACTTTCTGATATAAAAAGAATTGTCCAAAAGAATTGTAACAGTGAATGGATATACCTTTTCTTTAAGCCTTGTAAAAGATACTGATCTACACTTTGTTTTTTTGGAAATTTTTATTTATTTATTTTTAGAGAGGGGATGGGAAGGAGAAAGAGAGGAAGAGAAACTTCAATGTGTGATTGCCTCTCACATGCCCCCTACTGGGGATCTGGCCCACAACCCAGGCATGTGCCCTGACTGGGAATCAAACCAGCGACCCTTTTGGTTCACAGGCTGGTGCTCAGTCCACTGAGCTACATCAGCCAGGGTCTGATTTACACTTTTATATTTAAAGTGGTTTTTCTTAAAGCGTTAGCAATAATTTACATGAGTGTAGTTCATAGTCTTTGTGAAAGCGCTTCACACCCTGTCTCAGTTGATTTCACCACAACCATCTGTGGTGTGGAGGGCTAAGTAAATCCTAAGGGCATTGAGATTTTGAGAAGGGATTTTTGAAAATTTGTGCACATCAGAGCTCTGACTAGAACATGTGACTATCAGCACTAACTGGTAGTACTGTATATTTCAGTTAGTTCTGAGTGTCCTTTTTCTGAGTTAATGTCAGATTCTTTTAATGTAATGAGATATTTATTACTAAACTGTTAAAAAATGGGGGAGAGGGCTATATCTTAGCAGCTAGTTAAAATATCAGGTATTTGATTTGAGCATTGGCTACATGCCAGTGAAACTAGTGTTGGGAGTTTGCATCGCCAGATAACATGATCAAACCTGATCATGCTTGCAGGGCTCTAGCATTCTTGCAAATGGTACTCCTTAAGAAGCCACATGCCTGCTCTGAGAGACAGCTCTATGCAGGCTGTGTGGAGTATATAAGCAGTGATCTAATACTTTATTCCTGTGGGGTACAGAGTACTTGTTGGCGTGTGAGTCTAGTGTCGAGACCATCAGAAAACTTCACTGATGCTTCCCCATGCAAATATTAGTGCTGATGTGGTCAGACAAGCTCAGCCCTTAATAAAACATCCTGCCTCTTAGTTTTTGCAAAGCTGCGGTTGTGGTTCTTCTTACGGAGTTTTGTTAGGGCTCTTAGTTTTATGGGGTTTGCACTGAAGAGGGCTGGGTGTTGCTGTGCTCACATCTAGCTGGGCACTTGGGAGCATTTCACTGATTATTAGTCAGTATTTTGTTAGTATTATTTAATAACAAAGAATTAGCAGCTAATATTTTGAGTGGTGAATGTTCCTACAAGTTTGTTTTGTAGGTGAGAAAACGGAGGCATACAGGGGTTAAATTACACAGTTGGTATTTAAAAACAGTTTTTTTTTAAATGATTTTAGAGGGCTTGTGTGCTTTACCACTATATTATGTCTTAAAGTAAGCCTAGAGGTGACATTCTCAGCCCTTTATTTATAATTTCCACCCGCCCCCCCCCCCATTTAAAGGGCTCTTAGGGAGTGGTTAATGTAATGATTGTGCAAATGTGACTTTGTGCATTGTCTCTTTGTTGGATGATAAAATAAAAAAGGTGTTTCCAGTAAAAATTTAGAGGTTTCCCAAGTGGATAACAGTATTTGTAAACCAGTGCTTGATTTCTGTTTTGTTCTCCAGAAGCCTCATGAATGGCTTACTTGATTTTTTCATTTAAGTGTTCTCTTTTAGAAACCTATCATTCAAGCTGGGATGGGGGGTGTGTGTGTGTGTGTGTGTGTATGTGTGTGTGTGTGTGTCTCTCTCAAAGATTTGAGAACAGACACCATTAGAGGAGTAATTAGGAACCCCATTTAATAAGATACTGCAAGAGTACAGGTCTGTTGTGTTGCTGGGGAGGATGTAGGTTCTCACAAGTCCTGGTTCTCAGTTTCATAGGTCTTGAAACGGACTTTGATCACTGATTCAGAGATGATTGGATTATGAAATTAACCCACACTAACCAGAACCACAAGAGACTAATGTAAAAAAAAATCATAATGCATTTTACTAATTTATAAGGAGAAATAATAACTCAAGTGGACAGGATAATTGCATCCAGTGATCAGCATGCTTGGCTAGAGGAGGAAGCCAAGTTCTTACACAAAGGTTGCTTGGTAAGCAGAACCTGAGCCAGGGAAGTTACTTGGATGTTTTTAGGCTAATGTAGTCAAGCTTCTCTCTAGCCTGGTGCATTGTTTTTTGGGGTTTTTTTTTTTTGTGAGGATAGACATGTTTGTGCATCATATGCATGAACATGCCAGCTGGATAATACTGCCTACATCTGGCTCTCTGGGTCTCCTTTGCTTTTGTTGGACCAGTTCCTAATTCCTGTTATCTTCCTTCAGGATTGTCAAATCTTTTAATCCTCTTATTGCCTTGTGTGTGAGTGTGTGTTTTTTAAAGTGAATTTTGTAAACCTCTGCTGCAATCTGTTCTTTTTTGTCCTATCAAAGAACAGCATTTATTTCCAAGTTCTTAATCGGGTAAGCAAGCTGCAACTATCTTTTCATTCACTAGGTGCACTTCGGTTTTTGGTGACTGCATTTAGATGAGGTTTAAGTGAAGGTTTGGCAACTGCCAGTGTTTATGCCAGTGGGTTGGTGAACCCCAGGATGTTTTAGTCAGTGCTGCAGATGACATTACCTCCAGATCAGTTGGTGTTGAATTTGAAGCAACAATTGGGTACTCAACATCACTTTGTTTTATAATTCAGTAGATTTTATACTGTAACTTATTTTAATATGATCAGATTTGAACAGTAATGTATTTCAGTTGTCTCTTGAATATGTGATTGCTGCTAATTCTCAGTAATCCTAACATGTCTGAGTTGATTTGATAACAGGATTTTAAAAAGCAAGTCATCTTTAAATACAAGCCATAACACAGAGTAGGGAATAACAAAATGGAATGTGCATCTTTTCCAAATTCAAAAGTGCTTGCATTTTAGATATTAGAAATGAAACAAGAAGTGCTTCTTGAAATCAAACTCAAAAAGGTTTTTTGAATCTAAGAAAACTCCCCTATATATTCACAACTATATCACTTACCTGTTGCCGTATAACAAATTACCGCAACATTTAGTGGCTTAAAACAACACAGTTTAAGCCCCACAGTTTCTGGAGGTCAAGAACCCAGTCATGGCTTTGCAGTAACGTATATTTCAGGGTCTTTTGAAAGCTGCAGTCGAGATTTCAGCTGGGGCTGCAGCCTTTTTCAAAGTTCAACAGGGGAAGGGTCTGTCTGCCTTCAAGCGTACTCAGTGTCAGGATTAAGTTCCTCACAAATTGTTGGACTGAGGGCCTCTATTCCTAATGAACTGATGTCCAGTGACTTCTCATGGTTGCACAACATAGCAGCTAGCTTTATCCAAAGAAAGCAGATGAGAGACGGGAGCAAGAGGCCAAGAGAGAGAGGAATAGAAGACGAAGTCCTTTTTTTAAAAAACAATCTTGAGAGTGAAAACCCCTCACTGTTGCCTTATGTTATTCCTTAGAAGGAAGTCACTAGGTCTAGTCCACAGTCAGGGAAGGGGATTACTAAGGGAACGAGTACCAGAGGAGTCATTTCACATGCTTCTCACCACACAGCTGAGGAGTGGAGAATGGTATGTTTTGGAGAGAAGAGAGGAATACTAGGTTCAGTGTAAGATCCAGAGACTCTGAAGAAGTCTACTGTTTGCTTCTGTCTTTGCTCAAGTACTTGGGTGCAGTGCTTTCCTTTCCTTCCTATTTGCAGGGCACCTGTGCAACCCATAGTTTTCTCCCAGAATCTGCATGCTGCCACCCCTCTCTCCTACCACCTTTTTCTTTATCTCTTACAGACTTGCCTTTCAGTCCCTGCTGTTTTCATTGATAATAGTTAATTGGTCTTCTTCTTGCTACTTTGCCAAAGCATATTGAGTTCTAGTGCTTTGGGGGCTGTTCCTAACATCTATTTAGGATTTATGTGTGTATACTGATTATTGATGGTGGGAGATAAGGCCTCTTAGTATCTGACCGGGGTCTGGGGGATTTTGGCATGTATTCATTCCTGTGAGACTAGTTGCATTTATTACTACTTTGAAATAGAATCTTCACTTTTTAGCACCTTTCTACATGTTGTATTTTTGTTTACTTTTGAGAGAATTTGTCCTGTATACAGCCTTGCTTATATGTTCAGCTGCTTTTGCTGGCTTTGTGTGTTATGACAGTGTGGCAAGCTACAGGGAAACAGCAGGATTCTAAGAAGTTATTTTGGAAGCCTTGAATTCAAGGACTCTGCCTTCAGTTAGCAATTCGACTAATTATGGACAAATTACATGTATTTTGCACATGGAGGCTGGTACTTATAGATGCTTTTCCTTAAGCTTGAATAAAGATTTCCCAATTTGTGTGGAGATTGATGAGCACCATAATGAATATTTTTGATTACCTTAGCTCTCTTTCCACTGTTATATGGAGAATAAAATTAACTAACAAGTGAGGTGTCCCTTTTGCTGACATTCTTTCTTCCGGTACACTGAAGAGAAGCAGATGCAGACTTCTGTTTGCTCACACTCCCTACAAAATACAGGAGGAAAAAAATCAGAATATTAGTTGAAAAGGGGACAACCAGTAGGGAAATAAATTCTGTTTGTAATCTTGTGAGAAGGCATTTTGAAACTGAAAGGAGAAGTTGTTTAAAAACAAGAATTCGCGAATTGTGCTTGAGTAGCTCACATTAACTTTCAGTATCCCGTCTGTGACGCACAGCAATTTTGCCTGCTGTGATGCCATTGAATACATTTTTTGAGAAACTACTCTGTGGCAGGCATTGTGCTAGGCACTCATCAACAATACTTCTAATCACCACTCCAGCTTGAAAAATATTTCCTTCATTAGTACAAAGAGAATGAGGCCCAGGACAGTTCAGTGATTATTCCTAGGACACATGACAGTTGTCTGGTCCAGGGCTTCCTTATCCCACTACTTAGCTGTGGTCTGGGCTCTTCTTCCTGATTGTTCCTTCCCTGCCTACTCAAATATTCTCAAGTTAACAGACCAGTTATCTCCTTATTTCCCTCGAAGAAGGAACTAGGAGTTGATTGCTTATAACAACTCATCTTCAAGTAAACCTATGCTCCTGTGTAACTAAGTGCTAGACATTGATCTGCATTCTGTCATGATCTTGTTGGATTAGAAAATAGGACCTGAAGAGAAAGGTGTGTGGGAAGCTGCTTTGATCCAGGTAGTGGCCACTGTCTGTCAGATAGATTTATAGAGCTGGATTAAAATTATGCTGAGAAACCTAAAATTTAGGTTTGGAAAGTTGAAATTCATTCTGCTAAGGGCAATGTTGCATTATTCCTCCATTATCATTGGGTGATGGATTTTATATTGGAAAGTTAAACAGTGTTTACCTTTGCTCGAGGAGAGCAATGATTTGTGCTTTCTCTGAGAAATTCAGCTCTCCAGGTGTGCTCTTTTATGCTCAAAAGCAGTGATTAAGTACTGTCTCAGACACCTGAGTTTCTTGTCTGACTAGTAGCGGCTGAAAGGAAAACATAATTAGAGGAAATAAAGAGGGACATTTCAGTAAGTAAAGCTGATGACAAGAGAATGAAGAATGATGGCCTTCTAATGGAATTTTATTTTGTAATTCTGGTCACAAATGCTTTGATCTTGTGCAAAACTATACTGTGTTTTGCTTGAAGGGTACTTTGTACTTCTTTGGTTGAACCTAGTTTAAAATTCTCATATTGGTTTAGGGCCATGATGCTTGCATTGCTATGAAGCATAGAATGTTTTGTAAAGTCACTTTAATGGCATTACTAAGCACTGTTAAAATTAATTGAGGTTAGGAGATTTTATTTCTCTCCCAGTAATGGGGAAAGACAGCTGTTCTGTCTTTCCACAGTCTTGGAATGAGTTAATATGTAGCTGGGGAGCGGTTTTTTCCCCCATTCTTTTTTTCTGGTGATGAAAGTGTTTTGGTTAACAGAATCTCTGTATATAAAGGAGGTAGATTTTGCCTTCAGCATTCCGGAGGTGGGGTCTGAGTTCATGCTCAAGCTTGAGTAACTTTGTATGGTCATTACACATGTAGGCAGAAGGGTTTTAGTAGTTGTGAGTACTTTTTTCAATAAGAGATTTCTTAGTAAGCAGTTAGCTAATAGATCTACTGTTAGCCAACCCCCCCACCCCCCAAAATCTTGGCATAGGTTAAGTGAATAATTCTAGAAATTTAAGCAGGGCCTCTATTGTGATGGGTTCATCTGTGCAGGCCCCACCCCCACCCCCCTTGCCTTAGGCTTCTCTGACTTTTTGCCAAATGTATAATAATGCTCTGACCACAACCTGTGTAGCCAGAACACTCTGATTAAAGACTTTCAGGGCACGTGAGCACCTTTAGTACCCTTGTCTAAAAGAAAGTGTTGACTGCTGTACTTTCATCCTTTATGAATTCTTTAAAAGCATCTATTATTTTTAATTTGCAGCAGCTCTTGCCAGGTAAAAAGTTTTGGGAAACAGATGAATCCAGCAAAGATGGACCAAAAGGAATATTCCTGGGTGATCAATGGCGAGACAGTGCCTGGGGAACATCAGGTAATCTAGATCTAGCATCTGTACTGTGATTTATGCCTGTCTTAGAGCTCCTTTCCTCAGCAATTGGCAAGTCATGAATTTTATATCAGCGACATAAGCATGTCAAGCAGTGTCCTGTCCTGTAGTGTAATTGCCATGAAGGAGCTATATGCTGTAATTTATTAAAACATAATTAACACAAAATCAAATCTTCAATATTTTATTGAAGTGCTAGTCTCAGGGGAATGGTCTTATTTGAAATGACCATAATTTCAGCTATAACTTCTTGTTCTGTACTGCTGTCAGCATACTGGGAAGTAGAAAATCCATGCCTGCCATTTGAAGTCATGTTTCTTTTTCCTCCCCTTGCACCTGTGTAACATGTATGAGATGATCTATCTATGAATGTGTTTGGGGCCAAATTAAGTCACTGGGCACGGATGCTCTTCTGACAGACTACCCTTGAAGAGGGATGGGGAGAACTTGTAGAAGCAGACACACTGACAACAGAAGGAAATGACAGGTCATAGGGAGGATGGAGACAGAAAACCCAAAAGCTGATGTGCTGTTACAATGCAATGTAAGAATAGAACCCAGAATAACAGAAAAGATCAAATTATGTTGTTTTTTTTTTAAAGGGCAGTAAAACCATATTTTGTTTTAGTAGTAACACCAATAAAATACATTAAAAAGAAATTCTGCTACATGAAAGGGGTAAACATTAATTTATCAACTTAGCTAGATAAATGAGTTATGTGAACTGCTGAATTGCTCTGCTGTCCTGGATATATGAGGGGTGTGTTCCGTTTTCTTTAGCTATTTAGAATATTATACTTAGGGGAAAAGCACAGTAGAAGGTTTTGGTTCACCTGACCATGGCAGGTTTCCTGATTCCCCACCACTGGTTTATCCATGAGACATCACTCGTAATTTGTTTCGAGCCTCTGGCTGCACTGTATCATGCTTGTGTATCTTTTTTGTAGATCATTCAGTTTCCCAGCCAATCATGGTGCAGAGAAGACCTGGTCAGAGTTTCCATGTGAACAGTGAGGTCAATTCTGTGCTGTCCCCGCGGTCGGAGAGCGGGGGCCTAGGCGTTAGCATGGTGGAGTATGTGTTGAGCTCATCCCCGGGCGACTCCTGTCTGAGGAAAGGAGGATTTGTAAGTCGGCTCGAGGAGCTTGTTCCTGTCTCTCTCTCTCTCTCTCTCTCTAATCCCTGAAACAAAACACGCCTGTTTAGCTTCCTCAGACGCTCACAGCACTAATTACAGAGTATTGTGAGACACTTACTGAAATTAGTAGATGTAAACCAAACTTTTAAAAATAGAGAAGTTTTTTGGGGATATATTGATAGTAATGTGAGGTAAGAACTGAAATTTGGGTCTCTGTTCATTGGTCTACCAGAAAGCACCATTTTTAGTTTAAAACAAAACAAACAAACAAAAAAAACCAGTAAAAAGTGTAGGAATTAAAAATAAAGCTGAAACTGGGGTGTTAGTGAACAGGTTGGAGAACAGTGATTTGTACGTACCCAGGAGTCCTTACAAGGGATCAGCTATGCCGGATCACTCTTGTTTTGCTAGGTAGGCTTACACTGTGGAATGACCTTTTTTGAACAGCTTTGTTTCTTACACCCAACATGTCAGAAAATTAGAAATTCTGTTAATTCTGTACCTGTACTTTTTTCAAATTCATTACCATTGATGCTCTGCTGCCGTATTTTAGCCAAAGCAGCTTCTGTCTCTGTGTACAGCCGCTTCCCTTTTAAGTCTAAGCAGTCCTCCTCAGGCATCTTTGATAGCCTTTCTCAAAACTGGTCCTTTCTTACGTCCTTCACTTTCTAGATCTTAACACATAAACATTTGAGTCTTTCTCATTTAATACTCTGTGACTGGTTTTATATTCAAGTCACAGTTAGGAAGGCCGTGAGAGGCACCCTGAATCTCTCTCTCATCCCTTTTTTTTTTCCCCCAACTGAGTTTTTTTTGTACCTTTTCAAAGCTCTTCCTCCCCTACGTCTTTTTGGGCTAATACTACTTGTTGGCAATCATTTAAAAGACCCCCCTCCCTCATCTTACCAATTTTTCCTCCATAACTTTCTTTATCTTATAGCATTTGTTGTTAGTATTTTTATTGGCATACATCTGTTGCTAGATGTCAGAGTCTTGGTCCTGTTTTCCCCATTCTTCTTGAAACTTCTTTAAAGTAACAGTAGTTCATTTTTGGTGCAGCTTCCTCAAGTGCCAGGTATAGTTCTTCAATATGTTAGTGCGTATTAAGTGAATGATTTGTTGGCATGAAGAGAATAGGTCCACATGGAGTTAGCTTTATTCTAGGCATGTCTAAGTTGATGCTTCCACTGACATTGACTCTTGACATGCCCGGAGCTTTTAATCATACAGAAAAAAAAAAAGAGAGAAAAAATGAAGTGAAATGAACTTATTTAAGAGGCTGGTTTGGATTTCTCCCTCTTCCACACCTAGAAATTTGGTGTGAGGAGTTTAGTCAGAAGAGAATCTTTTATAACAACCCATAGGAAGATCAAGGAATTAAAGTGGGGCTTTTAGTCTTGAATACTAGCCATTCCAAAGTGGACCTGATTGTTTTGGATCTTTTGACTTGTGAAGACGTAGGGCAGGTTTAGTGGCTTGTGGATCCAGATAGGAAAAGACAGTTTTCATTTGAACCTTCCAAAGAGGCTTCTTGGGAAAAACAAGGTCTGTGCTTTGGATGTGGGGAATGGGATCAGGCAAAAATGATCATTTGCCTATTGTCCTATAGGAAGAATGGTGTTTCTACATCTCCAGCTTCTTTTTTGGTTTTCATACTATCTCATGAGCACAGATTCCTCATAAGAAGTGTTGCCTTCTAATTTCTGCCAATAACTTTTAGTTATTTATTTATAGGAGAAAAGGTAGTATCATGTATAGGTAAGTTAGTTGTTAGTGTGAACTAGAACCTGTATGACTCCTGCCAGGAATTCTCTGTTATGTGTCAGTTTCTAATTCTTGTGTATTACCTAAGGGTTATGTGCCTGGGTCACTGTGAAATTTATAGGAGGCAGAAAAATAATTGGAATAAGGAGAAAGATAAAATGCTGGGATTGAATTATTATTTTTGTCTGTTTTTCTCTTTTTTAAATATATTTTAATTTAACTTTTTTATTTATTGATTTGAGACAGAGAGAGAGATATCAATTTGTTGTTCCACTTATTTATGCATTCATCGGTTGATTGTTATGTATGCCCTTACTGGGGATTGAACCCACAACCTTGGCCTATTGGGACACTGCATTTACCCTGCCAGGGTCATTTTTCTCTTTTTGAACAATTGTTTCATTAATTAATCTTATGACAAAGCTATATCTTTTGCATTATGTCTTGTACTTGTATTTATAAAGGCAACGTTCATCCTTAGTTGTTTTGGGAGACATGATTTTTAGCTCTTTACAGTATCATCACCAGAAGTTGAGACCTCAGGACAGAGGTCGGGAAATTGAACACTAACAATCAGATAATTTATTGAGCTTCTGAGGTTTGCATTAAGATAAATGAAAATTCTATACAGCTGTGTTCCAGCTTCTTCTCAGAAGGATGGTTGTGGGTAATGAAATATTCCATATTTTGACGTGGAGGCCATCTAAAGGGTGATATGGGAGGGACTGATCAGTGACATCAATCTGTCACATTGGCATATTCAATATTGGTGGATGGATGCCTGAGGATTAGTGAACTACTTTGTTGCTATGTGGTTGTATCCTGCTGATCTTACACCTAACCTGGCTTCACTCTGCCTGTTGGTTAGGGTAACATCTGACCAAAGCTCTGGTCATGGAAACCTGAATCACTTTTTCTTGTCATGATATGCATACATCTTACTGGAAAAGGTGAGCTTTAAAAAAAAATCTAGTCTGTCTTTCAAAGTGTTGCGTTCAAAGGCCAGCAAGCTTTTTGTAGCTAATAGTGCTAAAAGGTGGGTAATTGGTGATTTTGGGGTCAGATCACTCGGATGGTTTTCTTTTTTGGGTGGCTGTACCAGCATTACCTCCAGTAAGCCATGCTAAAGCCTCGTTTTAATCCCCTGAGAGAAAATGTAATTTCTGATGACATAATTAATGTGGACCTCAAAACAAGTACTAAGGGATCATTCTTAGATAGTTACAACAGATAATCCAGACTCTGATTAACTTTTCAATTAAAGAAGGTTAGGTTTAGAATCAAAGTAATCTACTCATTATAAAGTGGTTTTCCATTTGCAGTAAGGTCATTTTCTGACTATAGTGGAATGAAGGTATTTAACTCTGTCTAGCTTTTTAAAGTTCATTTTGATTGTAGAAATGGATTCAATTTAGTAATTTTGGCTTCTGTGATTAGAGTACTTTCAGGCTGACAATTTAGAATTCAACAGCAGTATTTTGTTCTTAGCATGCACTGTAAATTTTTTGGTAGTATTTCACATAAGAAACAAAAACTTCAGGATAGCAATTTTCAGAATAGGAAACATCAGAATATCAGTTAAGTCAGGTTGTCTTTTATTTTCATTTAATTTTATTTATTTTTGTATCTTTTATTCCTAGAATAAGATACCCCACCCCCAAAAAAGCATGGTTCAGAATGCTTACAAAATCACATGTAACTGTGGTATTTTGAAGCCACTGGGTAAAATTGGTTATAAGGCCCTGTTATTGAAAAAAAAAATTTTCTTTTTTGAGTGCCAGTTGATCTTCAAATAGATTGAAGCCTAGCCAGTCAGAACTTTCTGTCTTTCTGGTTCATGGTACCCACTGAAATGAGAAAGACCACTATAAACTTCAGTTAGGGTGAAGACCACTCTAGTCTCAGAAAAAGACAGGAAAAACATCGTGGGAGGGCCTTCCTGCTGGTTTGTGTGGATTGACACCATCGGACCTAGAGAATGCATGGACACTCACAGCAGTTCTTTTGGGTCATAAAACTTGATGACTTGGTTTTCTGGTCTTTACTGCATGTATGTATGTGTTTATTTATTTAAGAGATTTTATTTATTTTTAGAGAGAGGGAAAGAGAAGAAGAGAGACATCAGTGTGTGGTTGCTTCTCGCATGTCCCCTACCTGGGACCTGGCCCACAACCTAGGCATATGCCCCGACTGTGAATTGAACCCCAGACCCTTTGGTTTGCAGGCCTGTGCTCAGTCCACTGAGCTACACCATCTGGGCTTTACTGCATTTATTTTAATAACCAGTGCTACTTTAATTTATTTTGTCTAAAAACCTTATGCAGTATAATGCAAATAAAAGTTGGGTTTAAGTCTCAACTGGATCTTAATTTCCTCATCTGCAAAATGGGGGTAATTAAAACCCCAAAAGTCTTAAAAGTAGATAATATATATATATATATATATGAAAACGCTTTGTAAACCTTATAAAATCTTGCTCCTCAAAGTCTATGGGCCAATAGCATCATCATCACCTGGAAACTTACTAGAAATACAGTATCCCAGACCTATTGAATCAAGCCTGCATTTTGACAAGATCCTTAGGTGATTTTGTATGCATATGAAGGTCTGTTAAATACTACTATAAGACATATTTTTCTTGGAAGTTTAAATTACCAGGAATCTGTGGATCAAATACAGGAACTTTTTTTTTTTTTTTTTTTTTTTTTACAGGCTGGAGTTCTTTAAGAATTGAGCTTCCCGCCCTGGCTGGTGTAGCTCAGTGGATTGAGCGCGGGCCTGCGAACCGAAAGATCGCGGTTCGATTCCCAGTCAGGGCACATGCCTGGGTTGCCAGGCCAGTTCCCGTCAGGGAACATACAAGAGGCAACCGCACATTGATGTTTCTCTCCCTCTCTCCTTCCCTTCCCCTCTAAAGATAAATAAATAAAAAAAAAATCTAAAAAAAAGGAAAAAAATTAAAAAAAAAAAAAAAAAAAGAATTGAACTTCCCATAAACAAGAAATCTACATGCTGTGCTTTGCAGTGTCAAGTTTTTAGATACTGACTAGATAAAAAGTTTAAAAAAACCTTTTAGAAAACCTATTTTTGGTTTTGATTTCTGTAATAATGAATACCATTCTACACCTTTAAGATTTTTTTTCTTCTGGATCTGGTGGTTACACAACAGACGGAAACACGGTTAGCTTTCTGCACACCTGGAATTTGATCATACATGCAGTGCCTGGTATATGTTGTGTTCCACCCTTTCTGAAGTACACACCTCCTTGCTTTGTTCATTTTAAAGTTGGGATGCATCTTTCAGATGACAGCATGTCATAGTTTAATTGCAAGTGTTTCCTTTTTAGCAGCACATAAAATGATTGTGTGTCTTACAAATTGGTGGTGTCTCAGATTTGATGAAATATAGTTGGTGGTGGCTTGATTCTCTATACATATCTCAGAAAAAATCAGTGGTACAAAGAATCTAATGATTAGAGCCATAGCAGTTTCTTTTCAGTGGGGAAACATGAGATGTCTAGCAATTTTGAAGCTTTGGGGGAGTAGAGGTGAGGGTGGGTGTGTTTTAAAAAGAAAGTGGTAAAAAAATTAAAATTGGGTAGAATACTGGTAAGAATTTTTTAAAAAAAGAATGGCTCTTTTATGAGTTGCCTTATTTAATCTTTGAAACAACCCTTTGAGGTAACTGTTGAATTAATAGATGAGAAAAATGAGGCTTGGAAGGGAAGTGATAGTGCCTGGATTCAAACTTTGTTCTAATTTCAGTTCTTAACTATATTGCTTTCTAGTATGTCAGACTGGCTTGTTTATTAGTTGACTTCCTCACAGTAGATTATATGTCAACTTAAAAGAGTAATTCACATGGCTAGTAATTTCAAACTTTTACTCATTTTACAATATTTTTTTAAGTATTTTCTTTATTTATTTTTAGAGAGAAGGGAAAGGAGGAAGAGAGGGAGAGACATCGATGTGCAAGAGAAACATTGATTGGCTGCTTCTCACACACCCCCATCTAGGGACCTGGCCTGTAGTCCAGGCATGTGCTTTGACTGGGAATGGAACTGGCAACCTTTTGGTCTGCAGGTTGGTGCTGGATTCACTGAGCCACATCAGCCAGGGCCATTTTTTAATAATGCCAAAAAAATTTTTTCATTACCGGTGGAGCTATAAACCGCTGATGAGCTTTAAAGGAAATTGATGTTTCAGTTTTTTTGGCATTTTGTAAAAAATAGACAATATATACAGGAGAAACCACTTGTTTAGTTAATGTTAGGGTTTCTGGACTCAGCATGTCAGCAGGTATGTTAAATACTCCTTTTTAAAACAGAGGAGAGGAGCCCTCGCTGGTGTGGCTTGAGGGCTGACCTGCAAACCAAGGGATCACCAGTGGTTCAATTCCCAGTCAGTGGACCTGCCTGGGTCCACAGTGGGTGGTGTGCAAGAGGCAACCACACGTTGATGTTTTTCTCCCTCTCTTTCTCCCTTCCCGTGTCTCTAAAATAAGTAGATAAAATCTTTAAAAAAAAAAAAGGAGAGAAAAGTTACTGATTTCATTAAATGTAACTTGTGCTGTATGGAGCTTTGTGATAAAAATCACTTGCAACTTATTGCAAGTTAAATTCTCATTTCTTTGACTTCACTCAGAAATAATAGATATTCCCTGAAATTTTCCTCCTGTTATGTGAGTCTTTTGAGGAAGCTGAGTCATAAGTGGATGTACTGTGATCTCTGCAATATGTGGTTCTTCTATCTGTCTGCTTTTCTCTCAGTTCCTTAATATCTAGCAATGGAACATTCCTCTGCCTCTGTAGATCTGGGGTCTCATAGCACCCTTCTTAGCCCCACTCTTGAGATTTTGATTGGGCTTGGCCACTTACGTTTTGAACACTCACTGAAGCCTGTATTCGAGTTCTACAGGTTTGGGTTAACATTGAAATCTACAATAAAAAGATGCTATTAATCCTTTTTTTCCCCTTTCATTTAGCTAATAGACTTTTCCAGTACTATTATGTACTAGGTAGTGTATGACAAAAAAGCAAAATGTAACCTCTGCTTTTATGATGTTTACATTGGACTTAATTACAGTGGTTTACAATTGTGACTGCTTATTGGAGTTAACTGGAGAACTCTATAACATTTGTGTACAGGCCAATTAAGTCAGAATCTCTGGGAGCAAGCCCAGAAACACTTGTAAATTTTAAAAAGATTGTGATACCCAAACTAATCATAGAGCCATTGCATTGTGAAAATGCGGTGTCCCTGGTAAGGTCAGATTGACAGTGTACACTTATATTAAAGTTAAAGCACATAATTGGGGCATTTCAGATTTTAATCTTAATATAACAGGTAACGTTACATAAGAAATTCTCTCCTAGTGTATAGCTTTTACTAACAGATTACTTTTGTATAAAATGATTTATACTTTACAAAGCTTTTTTGCACGTGTATTATTTCATAGATGTTTGCAAGTACTGTGTTTTAAACAAAATTACTGTTTTAGAGATGAGAAAACTAAGGCTCAGGTTTAATAACCTGTTCAAAGTCCTGTGGACAGTAAGTGTAGGTATTTAAAAAAGAATGTAGATTCTGTGCAGTCTGAGTTAGTACTTTCTTAAATACCATGTAGTTATGAACATCTTATCTTAAATATTAGAACAATTTTTAAAATCCCATAAAATGTACTAGTCTATTTATACCCCCATTCTCTTTCTAGGGCCTTTACATTTCTGAGAGATCATTTTTATGATTTTGAATCCTGTATTCTTTTAATAATTTAGACTTTATATTCTTGGTACCATTCAGAAATCAGACTTTATGTCAACTTTTTATTTAGGGCTGTTGTTGATTTACCAAACTTTTTTCTTTAAGCTTATATTGAACCTATGTATAGGAAAGTATGTAACTCATAGGTATTCATCTTCATGAACTTTTACAAAACGAATACACCCATATATCTACAATCAAGAAATAGAAGACTCCCTTGCCCCCCTGCCCCCTCGCCCGCCCGCCCCCCCCCCCCCACCTTCAAATAGAAGGAACCTGCTATTCTGGTGAGCCATTAATAACCTACTCATAGTAAACCAGGTAGCTGCATTTTATTTGAATGGACTATATAGGTGAAAAACAGTCCACCCCCCCAGGGCTACCTCTGAAAACCTAGCCTTTAGCTATATAATTGAGAATGTAAGTGTCAGTGGCCAAGATTACAGGCTACAGCAGTCTGCTTCCAGACTGGTGGAGCAGCTTCTGCTTCTCAGCAAGCCCTTGCTAATGGTCGCTGAGGAAAGAAGACACAGAGCATTGATTTGGTGAGTGAGCCTCCCTGTCACCAGATTTCTTGCTTGTTGGTGAAACTTCCTACTCCTTCTTTATCCCGTTGTCTTCCCATTTTGGCCCAGAGACCTTGTGAACTCCTTGTGAGAAGTTGGAGCTGAGCTGCTGCTCCTAAGCCAGTGACTTTGTAGATTTGTGGAAGGTGACTTAGGTGTGTTAGTTGGGTGATCTTTTTAATGCTCTATTGCTGACATGGATCGTGTCTAACTCATGTGGTTATTTTGTTAGCAGTCAAATTTTGTAGGAAATTTTTTTGGTCATACCATTTTCTTTGTCATGGTTTTTAAACTTCTGCCAGGCACTGTATTTAGTGCTGGGGATATGAAAATGAAACAGCTTTTGTTAGTTTTATCTTTGCAGGAAGAGGGAGCTATTGTTTTTGGACATTTTGAAATAACTTTCTGTCTCCAGAAACCTGTCATATTTTCATCTCTGCCTTGAGATCTCACTGTAGTGCTTAATTAGCCATCACTCACTCCTTTTGAACCACCAACAATCTTATACTTTGAAGATTCTGCTGTGAAAGTCACATCTCAGTGGCTGCCAAGACTGATTTATCATCTTGATGCCACATGAAACTAAGTTCTGTATCCTGAGTTCCTTCTTGTATATGTTCCTTTGTTCATATTAGCCACAACATCTTTCTTTTTCTGTGTCGCGTTTGAACAGAGAATGATTTTGAAAGTACAGCGATCTCTGAATTGAGTTGAAAGGTCTAAGCATATCAAGGTACATGAGTCCCCTTTTCTAGCCAGAGACCTTTAGGAGCTACTCTGAGGGCATCTGTTTATTTTGCATTTGTAGGCCTACCCATTCACAACTGTCTGCTGCTCCAGCCTTCATTATTGATTCCTCCCCAGGGGAATTTGGTTGCAGTGACTGGAAGTGCTGTGCAGCAGCTCTCATCTTCTGATTTGATTTCTCCTTTGACTAGGAGCTTTAATTCGATCTAGGTGTGTTTGTTTCTGCCTCGAATCAGAAGTCAGAGGTGGGGGACAACTGAGGTTGCGTCTGCCTACTTTTACAAAAACAGTAGTTACCCTTTGGTAAGATTGTGCCAAGCTGTCTGTAGCATATCAATACACCACACTAAATAATCTTTTCCTTTTGGAAATCTGGGTCTTAACTTAGGATGCTGGTAAGAAGAGACAGATTTAATTTCCTTAGAAAACAGGACATCAGCATGCTTGGCATCATATCAGTTCCCTTCCTTCCTTCCTTCCTTCCTTCCTTCCTTCCTTCCTTCCTTCCTTCCTTCCTTCCTTCTAGATTTCATTTATTTATTTTTAGACAGAGGAAGGGAAAGACAAAGTGAGAAAAACATCAATGTGTGATTGCCTATTATGTGCCCCATACTGGGGACCTGGCTCGCAAGCATGTGCTCTGACTGGGAATCAAACCAGCGACTCTTTGGTTCACAGGCTGGCACTCAGTCCACTGATCCACACCAGCCAGGGCCATATCAGTTCTTTGACATCCAGTCATTAATTATTCAGTTTGAACCACTTCAGAGATAAATTCTGCTGCATTAGTGATTCAGTGTAACATGTTCCCTATAGTCTTAAGATAATCTAATATGGAACAGGCAGGCAAACAATGGTGAAGAAATTTTATAGCTAGATTTAACATGTTTTGAAGGATTAAAAAAATTAAAGTTAAGGATTATTGCTGAAGATGCAATAAGCTGTGAGATACAGGGTGGAACGGGGGCGAGGGGGCGGTGGTAGTGCAAATTGGCCAGGCATTTATCTCAGGATAAGAATAATTGAGTTAGAATGATGTCAGACCACACTTAGCTTAATATTTGAAAGTAAGGGAGGAGTTTACGTAGGCAATGGTGACATAGGAGGGTTTTTTTGTTTGTGGTTTTTTTTTTTATTTTTTATTTAGGCTTAACATTTTTCTAGTTATACTTTTAGCTACCGTATCTGGGGCGTATTAGAAGTTGCACCATTACATAGAGTTAGATGTGAGAGTAGAGAAGTGGGACCAAGAGATACAAAATTTTGCCTGGGCTTTGGGTAGAAAGAAAGAAAAAAATGGGATGGTGGGACATTGGGCGTGGTAAGACTGTCCTAAACCCTGTAACTTAAATGTATGTCTGTTTCCCTCATTTGGCAAGAGTTTCTGCAGTGTTCCTGCCGCCATGTTGTCTGTTAATTAGATTGTAATGTCTTAAAAGGGCACAGACACTACCCTTTTCTAATTAGAATCTAGTATAGTCTGGTGTCCACAGTGGTTGCCCACTATCATTAGTTGATGATTAGTGAAGCTGAAGCTATTTTTTAAACAGGGCCCAAGGGATGCAGACAGTGATGAAAACGACAAAAGTGAAAAGAAGAACAAGGGTACGTTTGATGGAGATAAGCTAGGAGATTTGAAGGAGGAGGGTGATGTGATGGACAAGACCAATGGTTTACCAGTGCAGAATGGGATTGACGCAGACGTCAAAGATTTTAGGTTTGTATGTTTTACACTTCTGGTTTTGAATGGGGGCTATGGGTTTTTGTTTTGATTTAGTTTTATTTTGATTTCAGTTTTCTTTTTCCTTCTTTGTGTGTCCTTTTTAAGAATTGAGTCTAGTGTAGGCCATACCACAAAGATTATAAAGTAACTGGTAAGGCTGAATTTTCTAAGAGCTGTCGATGCCTGGTGCTTTGCCAAAACAACAGACTTTTGTATAGGGCTGTCTAATTTGCAGATTGATTCCATAAAGAGCGTTTCATGATTCTCAAATATCACAATCACCTGGAATGGGTGCCTTGGGACTTTTCCCAAGTTTCTCCCAAATCACTGTCTTGGGAGAAACCATGGTTACTAATGGCAGTTTGTCATGTCTCTCTGGCATGTTAGAGTAAATGGGAGAACAGTTGAGAACTTATTTGAAACTCATAAGCTCCCCGAGACTCAAGCTCCCTTTGAGGTAGGTGGGTCAGGTATCATTTTCCTCATTTTAAAAAGCCAGAGATGCAGCTTAAATGACTTTTCTTAAACACATCCTTTCCATGGATGCACCTCATTCCATCTCTGGTCATGATTAATTTGCCGGTTTTAATCTGTAATTTAACATACACTGTATTAAACTGGGATTGTATATTTGCCTTCCACATTTGGCAAATAGTCTTCATTTAAGTAGGTAACCTTTAGTGATGATCTATAATTAAAAAATTAAAAATCCTCGGTCAGTGATATACAGATAGAGAATTTAATTTTGAATTGTTTTAATTTAGTCTAAAGCTAATATGTGTACATCTGACCACATACATATATCTTACCCTAATATCTACCAGTGTCAAAATATAATATATCTTAGATCATTGTTTGTAGAACAATGTTCAGTTGCTTAATATTTTTAATCTAGTTTTAGTATCTTGTAAACTTAAAGGGTTAAAGTCTTTCGAAGAAACTTGAGGCACAGAGATAGAGAGAGTTACCTGAGGGCTTTCCGATGAGTTTGGGCAGCCCCTCCAGCCTGTGTGTCTGGCAGCCTGGAGTGGGGTTTTGTGATATTTGACTCCAGGGCAGGCGGTGGTGATAGGGCTTGTGTGTGTCAAGGAACACAACATTAGCTTTCATTTGTACCAGCTGTAGGATTTCTTTTAGAGATGAATTGTATATAATGTAGTCACAGGTTATACTCCTCTGACTAGATTATAATACTCTGTGTTAGTGTGATTTGGAATCAGATAGTCCTGCAATCCTTTTGCACAGGGTGGCAGTGCTTACGTGTACCCGTGTCCCAGGACATGTACTGATAGTGCCCCTTTTTGCTCCTAGGAGTGTCCTGGCTTGGATGATGAATTATATCCTCATATGATTTTTAATTCTTAGAGTTATCTTCTTAGCAGGGACATATCCTAGATAATGAATTTATTTTGTAGTATTCTATAATGGTCTACTTCTTCTGATTTCTTAGAAGGGGAGAGAGAAGGGGAGACAGTTTTAGCATTGCCTAATCTAATCACACAGAAGACATTTTTTTACCTGTGTAAAAATTATTTTTTTAAATAGAATTATTCTCAGATGTAGAACTTCCCCCTTAGAAATTACTTTTCCATCGTTTCTATGTTTAACAAGATGTTGGTTTCGAGGGCATATTTTACTATCTGCATTTTGGGGTCTCTGTTTTCATGGATGTCATAGGTAGTGCTTTTGGTAGTTCATGAGTGTTCCTCAAATCTGAGTCCCTTAGTTAAAGGGATTGTAAATTAATAGCGGTAAATGTAAATTTAAGGGGTGGGTTGTGGGAAGGCAAGTAAATAGAAGAACCATTTTATAGGATATAACATGGAAACACCATAAATGGTCTTGGTTGTTTTGCAGAAAATAGTTTTAAGTGTTATTGATAATAACCTATGTCACGGACGTTGTCCTTAAACTTGGCTTGCTGTAGTGTCCCTCCCCACTCAAAATAAGGTTTAATGCCCTTTACTTTCTCTGTTTAGCCGTACCCCTGGTAATTGCCAGAACTCTGCTAATGAAGTGGATCTTCTGGGTTCAAACCAGAATGGTTCTGAGGGCTTAGCCCAGCTGACCAGCACCAATGGTGCCAAGCCTGTGGAGGATTTCTCCAACATGGAGTCCCAGAGTGTCCCCTTGGACCCCATGGAACATGTGGGCATGGAGCCTCTTCAGTTTGATTATTCAGGCACGCAGGTACCTGTGGACTCAGCAGCAGCAACTGTGGGACTTTTTGACTACAATTCTCAACAACAGGTACTGTGTGTGTCTCTGTCACTCTTCTATGCTCTCCCTCTAGCCAGCACATTCTTTAAGTAACTAAGAATGGTGGGAGTGGGAGGAGGGTGGCTTATTTTAGGCTATTGATAGCCATCCTTTCTTAGCCCAGCAGTGATGTTGGTTTACAAAGCCTCTGTATCTTCCCTTCAAGAAGCTGAATCCCATGCTGAGGTTGTTGGCAAGAGACCACCCTCCTTTACAAGTACTTCCTTTGGCTCCTGTCTCACCCCAGGGCCTGGAGAGTGGGTGAAGTGATGTTACCTCTTGTGACACAATCCTCTTGGATGCTAACTTAATCTCTCTGAAGAGTAATGTGATTGTGATGCTGTTGGTTTGTTTTGCTTTAAAAATAGTAAAAACTCTGTTACTTACCATTGTTAGGAGTCCAGTGGCAGGTCGTCTTATTAGTAATGTCTTTTAATTGAGTTACTACCTTTTGAAAACTAGTACCTTTCAGAAGAGTTAGAATTTCATTAGGGGAGAAATGCACACAAATCAACAGAAAATCTACAGTGAAATTACTTGGCTCGTTTATTCATAAAACCCTGGAAAATAATTGCATGTGTGCCTTCTGGTTTTGAAGGTGTTGTGTGACTAACTCTAGGGTTTACTGATTCTTTTTTTTAATTTTTTAAATGAAAATTAGTTGTCTGAATTATTAAAAGGGGGGTGGTAGCTTCTCAGTCTTGTTAAATATGACAGGTTCTCCCTTGTGGCTGGAAGGTGTGTGGTGGGCCTTGAATTTCTGGTACACCTTAATTTTAGACTGGAACATAAATATAAACGTCTAGGTTTTAAAGGTTAACATCTTATTTTGAAGTTTACAAATTCTTTATCAATGGGGATAAAGAAATTGGCTTTGGTCTTTGGAGATCAGCTGTACCATACTGTTCCTTTAGTTGTCACAAATAGTTGATTTTGAATGAGTTTTGATTGATAGATGATTGGAAATTAGGTTAACCATAAAAAGTCTACAAAACGAGATCCCTTTAAGGGATTTTCTGATGTGCATTTGCTCTTTGCTTATATCAGATGAATATGTTAGGTTTAACTCCAAACATTTTTTAAAAAGAGTAAAATGAATGTGTACATTATTTTTCCTTTAGTTCTCTATAGATATGCCCTCTTCTTTGTAAGAACTGACTTTCTTGTTTTTTCTTGTCTTTATAAGAAATAGTCTTTCATGATTTTGCCCTTTATCACAGTGAATCCTCAAAACAGCAGTTTTTCATGAAGGCAGAAATTATTTCAGGTGCTGAAGACATACTAGACTTCAAAATATTGTGCGCCACACCAGCGCATGTAGGTACATGATATTTTTGTGTACAATGCAACTTGTACAGCATAGGAAATTAATTTGGCAATTTCTTTATCTAAATTGAGGTTTGTGAGTATAGGCTAGTCAGATCCTTTAAACTAGTTAATATCAAGAAGTTATAGCTGGACATCTGCAATAATGCCAACAATAAAAGTAAAGAAAAAATAATAAAACGTTTTTTCTGCCAAAAAAAATTTTTATATGAATTCTTTTACTCTGTTTTTTGGTCCAAATTTCTGCAGCAACTCTTAGAACTGTGGCTGATTTTGGTTCTTAGCTTCCATTCTGAATGGAACCTTTTGCTTGTTATTTAAGGAAGTATTTGTGTCCAACCTCTTATGAATGAAAATTTGATTCTCTTTCATTTAGTTGTTCTTTACTTCATACTCAGAGTTGAGATTCTCTTTTGATTTATTGATCTCTGGTTTCAAAATTTTACCATTTTTTGGGGAGGCTGGATAATTACAGAACTCAAACAACAGAAATCCACTTTTGCACACCCACACGTAGTTTAGCATGATCACATCAAACACAACACCTACTCCCATTTATAAAGTCCAGGGTGCCTTCACCAAGAGTCCCATTTCAGCAATTTTTGAAAGTGAACATTTATTATTTTGAAAGTTAACTGTTGTTGGGTTCTGGCTTCCCATACATGTCTTGGTTGCTGCAACATAGGGGCATTGGTGCAGAGGTACCACCAGGGTGTGATGTGGTCCTTGTTGTTTATCCCATGGGCTCATAATTCTTGCTTTTCTGAGTAGATTGCTTTACATGTTCTTGTACTAGGCACCCTAATAGCATGTATGGGAGTCATTGGCTCAAAATTCCTGAGTACCTTCAAGACCTTTTAACCTCTTACGGGCCGCTACATAAAAGCCAGTAGTGTTAAGAAGGAAAGATCATTTTTCTATTGTAAATTGATGTTTGTTCTTACATTTTATCCCTCCAGTCTTTCTTACCCTTTTGCTTTTCATTACATTTTATTCCCCTTTCCATTTCTACTAATTTACATCATTCTCATTCTTCAAGGTCCAGTGCTGTTTCCTTTCTTGGTCTCCAAATCAATAAGTTGTCATATCTGTTTCCTTTGAACTCTGTAGTGCTTTGTATTTTGCTTAAGAAAAAATGTCACCATGTTCTGCCTTGTGTTTTGATTACTTGTCTAATATCCCTTCCTAAATTGTAAGCTCCTTGAAGGTAAGGCTTGAGTCTTGTCCTCTCTGTGTCCTCTGCTTTGCTTTAGCAGACCGAGTTTTCAGGGAACTTTTTCTCTTATAATATCTCAGAACTGCCGCCTCATGATTAATAAGCTTCCCAGAACTAAAATTTGAAACTAGCCTTCTAAGCGGCCTGGGGGCACTTTTTGAGTTCCAGCATATATTCTAATACGTGAGTCCTTTAGACCTAACCTACTGGCTTGCACCTCAGATACAGATAACGAGCCTGTGTAATATCCAGGAAACCTACCTCTTGGGTATTACCTCTCTATTGCTATGTGAACAAAAGCCATGGTTTTCTCATCAGAAAAATGAACATAATTCTTTTGATACCAACATTTGCGGGTAACTTCAGAGAAATCCCAGATCTTTGGACTACAGATTATAAACGTCTGTTCCCATTTTTTGTTCTCACTTCTAGCCAAGTCTATCTTTCATGAGTGGAAGGGGCTCCCGCAGCTCTCAGTTCAGTTACTTTGACACATTTGGTCATTTAAATACTGCAAGTAAGCACTCGATGACAAGTAATAAGATCATTCATGCCCATGTCCTAGGAACCTTAGACAAGGGAGAACATACTCTGTTCTCTGGGAAAGGAAGGACTTAAGAAAGAGGTGAATCTTGAGCTATGCCTTGCAAGACCTGTTTATATCAGGAAAAGAATGAAAATTCAGGTGTAGGAAATGGTAAAACTAAAGGCTTCAAATTAGAAATTAACGGGTACATGTTCAGTAGATATTTAGAGCAGTCAGCCTATATGATAGTTGAGGCTGAAAAAAAAATGAGGTTGCATAGATAGTGTTGCGTGTCTTACCAACTTTGCTGTGTTGCTTTATAGGCAATGAAAGGACAATTTAAAGAAGGAACAACTTAATTATTGTGGTTTAGTTCTTTTGTGCTGAGTATTAGTTTACTAGCAGTTTTAGACATTCTTTTACCCATATTAATAAGTTAACTGTTGAGTGTTGTGTCCTTCCAGGAACCTTAGGTTCTGCCCATAGTGAACAGAGCTAGTGTTCATCATAAGGCTACTGTACGTGAAACAGTGAGGAACAGTTGAGAGACTAAGTGCTAAATTGGTGGATCAGGAATGCTATCAGACCAGGGGAGGGCTTGATGTGGACCTAGGTTGCATGGATGCAGCTTGAAAGATAGGTGGAATATATATTGCTGCAGTTAAGAGAGCAGATGTGTGGAGATGCAAATGATCGTGCATGGTTATAGGCTGACAAGAGTGGAAGGTGTTGGGTTGGCCAAAGAGTTTGTTTAGTTTTTTTCTGTACAACGGCTCTAGTAGTACTTAGTTGTCTTTAATGTCATTTGAAACAATTGTGTTAGATTGTATTATGACGCTGTTATATCATCGTGCACTTTTAAAAAGCATCAAAATTGATGAATTTTTGTGCAGCCATTTTAATATCGAAGATGGAAGAAGATACACCACAGGATATCTTCTTAAGACATATTATACTTTATTATTTCAACAAAGGTAAAAACTCACTGAAACATACAAAAATTTGTGCAGTGTATGGAGAAGTTGCTATGACCAGTTGGATGTGTCACAAATAGTTTTTAAAGTTTCTTGGTACTTACTATTGACATTCTGGCCAAGTAATTCTTTGCTGTGGGGCTGCCTTATGCGCTGGAAGATGTTTAGCAGCACCCTTGGCCTCTACCCACTAGAATCCAATAGCGGAAGATAGCCGACATGCTCGAAATAGCCAAATCAATAAAGTTAGGGGTGAAAAGGAAAACTGTGTCTTTTATTTTGTGGAAACCACTGAACAGACTAGTGTAGCGAAGTGCATGCATGGGCTTTGAGTCAGAGCTGGTTCAAACCCCAACTCTGCATTTATACTGTGTGATCTCAAACAAGACAGCTCTCTGAGCCCCAAATTTTTAACCCGTGAAATCATCACTCAGCAACTCACAACAAAAGCACTCAGTATAAGATGTGGCAAATAGTTAATAAGGGTTCAGTAAATACTAATGTTAGTTAGCAAAGATCATTCTTTTACAGAAAAAACTAAATGGACTTTCTGGCCAACACAGTATGCGTGGAAGGGGAAAAGGAGACAGGTGTCTGGGTCACAGAGGTCTTCCGAGCCAGGCCTGCGTCCCAGACAGTGTTGATTGTGATCACTGGACCAGATATCTGGTGTGACACACATCTTCTTGTGCATTCTGTCCTTTTACTGTGGCTTTCTTAAATGGGTATCTAAACCTATTTGTTTTTAGTTTTGAGTTATTTGCTACAGTTTGGTAGCTTTATTTGTGATTTTTTGAGGGGATCTGTCTTATTTACTTTAAATCAGTGTTTTGATTTCGTGGGGTAAGTTGGTTTCAAAACTGTTAATAACAGCTTATATTGAGATATGTAATACAGAACAGCCTCAAAATACAGAAAAGGTAATTTTCATGTAGTTCATTACAAACTTAATGGTACTTGTCTAGTCCCTGCTAATCTTAAACTTAACTTGTCTGTGTTTATTTAGAGTAGGGATTCCTTTTTTGTGCTATGAACCCGTTGGCAGTTATGTGAGATCTGTGGGCTGGATTCTCAGAATAATGTTTTAAAATGTAGAGTGTAAGTAGGGTGACAGGAAGTCTTTAACAACAAATTTAATGATGTATGTGCTTTATCAAATGATGCATGAAAACGAATTAGGTGGACTTGCTATCTTAAGGAGCATAAACAAGATTTTCAGATGTCTTAACAGTTGCAAGTAACATGAAAATGTGATTTCTTTAGCACAGATGACAATGTGGTTTGTTGCTTATAGTCATAATTGAAGGACACACTAAATTTTGTTAAAATAAAGATAAAGATAATTTTACTTACCCCAAGTACCAAGGTCTGGGGTTAAAAGCCCTAATTCAGGGTACTTTGAAATGCTCATTTATATTTCTGGAACATTCTCCCTCTTTACTCACATTTCCCCCCATATTTTCTTCTCCTTAATCCTGGAAAACATAGTGAACAGTTCGTACTGTTTGGCACCATTTGTGTTATGATGCTTGAGCAATGTGTTTTTTACTTTATTATTTTTTAAAAGCGTTTATTGATGAGAGGGGAGAGGGGAGGAGAGAGAGAGAGAGAGAGAAAGAGAAACATTACTTTGTTGTTTCACTTATCTGTGCATTCGTTGGTTGATTCTTGTATATGCTCTGACCAGGGATCAAACCTGCAACCTTGGCGTAACAGGATGACACTCTAACCAACTGAGCTACCTGGCCAGGGCCTTTTTTTTTTTTTTTTTTTTTTTTATGTTGATAAAGAGCTATATTCCTATTATATTTCCATAAATATATTTTTGAAAATTATTACTAGGTTTCATTAAATTACAATCCTGGATAGCAGAAACCAAAGCCAGGATTAATTATGCCATTATAGAGTAATCACATTAATTGTTGATATTCTTGATTTAGGATTCAGTTAATCTAAAAATAGCCTAATATAGAATGTTTTACAAACTTGTATACTAATGTATTAAAACTCTTACCTGTTAAACATGAATTTTAACAGAAAAATACTCTGAAAGTCATAATTGAAATATACTGTATTTACTTCTTCACAACACTAGTCAGATGGGAGAAGGAATTGGCATGCATTGCTTTTAAAAGTGTGGTAGTGATTAAATGTCATTCTTGTGAGGCCAATAATGTGCATAGTTTTAATATAGGAATTTAATATTCTTGGCTTGCTTTTCAATTTACAAGTGAGAGAATTACTCTACTAGTGTTGTGTATAATCACTGTTAAACTGCTTATGGTAGCTAGTAGTTTGGTTGATTGAAGCTTACCTTTACTGTTATTTGACTTTGTTGAAATTTTATTTGATTTTTTTTCAAAAGATATACTAATTTACTTGGAAGAAGGATATGGTTTCCTCCCCCCCTTATTTAGACATTGTTTATTATGGAATGAAATTCTTCTTCATCTGTTAAAGAAATGTAAAGAAGTTTCTTTAAAAAAATTCAGCAGCATGGTTTGTATGTATCTGTTAAACCAGAAATCATTGTAATCACTAGTTGGTCATTTAATCTGGTTAAGTCTTAAAACAGTTCAAATAACCTGGTCACAAGTGGGTTTTGACCCAGAAGCTTTTAAAGCAAAACTTGTACAAATTTCATGTTCTGAGGACAGGCTTCGATATATACTTTCATTAAAAACTTATGGTCCCACCATTGATGTAATACTGTATTTTGTCATGTATAATGTGCACTTTTCTGCCCAAATTTTTGAGGGAAAAATGAGGATGCGCATTAATATGGGTAGTTCCCGAATTGCCTTGTATCTGTTCTTGTGTTTTGTAATTGTTTGTTACATAAAATTTCTTGTACCGTAACATGTTCAGAAATAAATGCTAAAACTTCTTTATAATACAAAAAACAAGTACCTAAAATAAATAAATAAAAATTGAATTAAAAGATAGTTTCCTGAAAGTTTGGATCAAAATGTGGGTGCACACTATACACGGGAGCGCATTATACACAGTAAAATATTTCTCTATGAATCCCGACAACAACTCCATGAAATAGGGCAGCTATTTTATTTTTACAGATAAGAAAATTAAGACATCATGAAGCTAAAAGACTTATTGAAGGTCATATACTGCAAGTTATGCAAACATATATTTAGGTTTCTAGTTCCAGGCTGTTTCTTTTGGACCCAGTACTAGAAACGCAGAGCCTTACGATATGTGGGGTCGTCTCACCTTCCAATTCAGCTGCATTCATAGTTTTTTTCCTGCATGGAGATACTGTAAAACAGTACTTATCAACAACAACAAAAAATGTTTTTCCTCCATGTTATCTTTGTGACCTACGGAGAACAATGGGTGCTCGTGACCTCAGTGGGATTTTGACTTTGACATGGACTCTGAAGAGTCTTAACCTCTGTTTCCCCTATCCTGGGCTTCCTTGTTGGGAAAGAAGCTGTAAGAGGTAATCACAGAAGCATTGTGTCTGTGGGGGGGTGCTCATCACACACAAAGGACTATTGTATGCTCTTCACATGCGTTAACGTTACTACAACAACTTTATGAGTTATTCATATCTTTATTATCTCCATTAGAGGAGGAGAGCAAGGCTCAGACAGATTAGCTTGCACGAAGTCACATAGGAAGTTAACTGGTGGAGCTGAGATACAACTCTAGGCTTTTTGGCCCCAGATGCTGCTCTTATGCCTTATCCACTATGGATATAGCCTTAAACTGGTAAAAAAGCCAGCAGTATATTTTATTGAGGGCAGGTGACCTAGGGAGATAGTCTTTTACATTTGCCAACTCCATATATAAATACTATTCCGTATTTTGAAAACTCAACAATTATTGATAACAACAGTAATAGTAATAGCTATATTTTATACAATGCCAGCTATATGTCAGTCACTATGTTGGGTGTTTTGAGTGCTCAGATTTTTTTTTCTGGAATAAACCCCCCACAAGGGTCTCTTGTAAGGTCATATATAGTGGTAGCGAAGGGAGTCAAACCAGCTTGCTTGTGTAGTTCCCAAATCTTAAAATAAATAGCTGCTGTATTTTTCTCTGCATTTAGTCTCTTGAACAACGTATGAATTCTACCCAAATAAGTTATAATCAGTAGTGGCACATTTATCATTATACCAACCTTAAAATAAGCATTTTCTCCAAATCTCACGGTATTGTGTTTCTCAGTTATGATTAGCACGCTTTTTGAAAATCATGAAAATGTTTGCACAGTTCTGTGCTTTGCCCAGCAGATGGCATTTGTATGAGTTTTTCAGGACCCTTTGGAATCTATCACTAGCCAATTGCCTAATTTTGTTTTGATTACCCTGTATTTCCAGTTAATATTAGACAGTTTACATAAAGAGAACACCAGAATTACTGTAATCAGATCTGCCTGCTATAGATGCATAATTTACTTTTGTTAATTGTTTACTGTGAAATGCACTAAAAAAACAATTCCTTCTCTGGTCACTGTAATCATCTGAGATGCATTAATCAACTCTCAAATACAGGATATATGGGAATTCTTGTAGGGCCTGTGTTTTTTAAGTGAAAAGTAATGCTTCCTTACTCTTAAAGTCTGGTAACATGGTGGTTAGAACCACTAACTCATGTTATGTGGAATTAGTACTTTTATGGTATTCACACACTGTATGTGTATTTACAGATACTGTGTGTGTGTGTATACACGATATATATATATTTTAAGAGTTACATGTAATGTTAAAAACATATGAATCGAGAAGTCATATGAAATGGCATTGGAGTATGTTTTTGGTTAATAAATTGAGAAAAGCGCCCCAGCCGGGTGGTTCAGTGGATTGAGTGCCAGCCTGCAAATCAAAGGGTTGCTGGTTCTATTCCCAGTTAAGGCACGTGCCTGGGTTGTGGGGCCAGGTCCCCAGTAAGGGGTGCATGAGAGGCAACCACACATTGTTTCTCACCCTCTTTCTCCCTCCCCTCCCCACTGTCTAAAAAATAAAATCTTTTTTGAAAAAGAGATATCCTCAAGATATATATTCTGTACGGACCATCTCTATTTCCCATATCACAGTGTGTAGTTAATAATGTGCTCAAAAACTGTTTGCTGAATGAATTGAGTTATTTTGTTTACAGCAGGGTGGAAGAAAGAGGTTAGCCATGAACAATGTCTCAGATGGTAAATATTTCAAAATGTTTTAGGCTAGGAAAATTCCGGAGTCCCACTGAAGAGACAGTAGATATTTAGTGGAGCTATGAGGTATTTTTATAACCTCCAAAAAATTAGCACATCAACTTCTCACAATTTTACTTGCTTTCTGCCTCCTGGCTGTGCCTCTTGGGTAGACTGTTTCCTGTTGATAGGAGTTCTGTGAGACTGTCCTTTAGATAAAACAGAAATATGACACCAACCTGGCAAAAATCAAAGCTCACAGTGACTACATGGTACTACTGACTGGCTCCATTCCTGGGAGCGAACAATTGTTTTAATATGTTTGTTGATATACTCCAGTATTTCTTCTGAAGATCCAGTATTTAATTAATGTCTATGAAGTTGTGTTATCTTTTTACCAGCGTCACGAATGAAATGTTTCTTCTTTAACCTTTGAAAAACAGCTGAAGTATTTTTGAAACCCCTACATGGTCATTATTATTACTATATTTTTAGATCCTCACTAGAAGTTATGCTCATAGATTTTAAGGAGATTGGGGAGAGAGAGACATTGATGTGAGAGGGAAACACATCGATCAGCTGTCACGGCAGTGTATGCCCCAACTGGGGATCAAACCTATAACTTTTTTTTTTTTTTCTTTTTAGATGTTGCCTCATTGCTTTACTTTTAGAAGCCATGAAAAAAAAATTTTTTTTATTTATTTATTTTTAGAGAGAGGGGAGGAGAGGGAGGAGAAGAAGGAGAGAAACATTGATCTGTTGCCTCTTGCATGCGCCCCAACTGGGGACCAGGCCTGCAACCCAGGCATGTGCCCTGACCCGCAGTTGAACTGTTGACCTCATGCTTTGCAGGATGACACCCAACCAAATGAGCCACAAAACTATCAGGACTAACCCGCAGCCTTTTGGTGTACAGGGTGACTCCTACCAACTGAGCACCTGGCCATGGCTCTCCATGGTTATTTTTGACATTCATGTTGTAAAAGCAAAGACCAACTTTTACTCTGGGATTTAGAAAGATAAATATAGAGAAAGAGAGGTAAGAGGGGAAGTTGGTGAGTATGTTAAAAAATTCACCTTTGTTTTTATTTAAAATCAGGCTACTCATATATTTGAGGCATAGAAGATAGCCAAATCATAGGATCAGGTCTTTCCATTGAAAGTTAAGTTGGTGGAATGTCAATTCCAATGACTAATGTCTGAAATAATCGGGTCTCTATATGAGAACATCTACAATTCATGCTCCATGGGGTCTCTTATATATCATCCAGCGATGTCTGCTGAGCTGTTGGAAAGCACGTTATAAAAAGCAGGTAGATTGAACATACTTTCTAGGGAGGTCCCTTCAGTAAGTGCTCTCACTCTGATTCAAGCAAACAAAGATGTCTTCAGAATGGCTGCACAGGGAGGCTTGTCAGGCCTCTCGAATCAGGCCAATGGCATCCCCTACTTAGTACCAGTACTATTCAGGCTGAAGCGTGTGAATATTCGATTTGTTGTTATATCCCTAGTTCCTTGCACAGTGCCTAGTAGGTTATTTGTTCCATAAATATTTTTGGAATGAATGAATAAATGATTGACTTTGTATTAAGACTCTTTGAATTCCTTTCCTTTTTGTGGGAACTAAGAAGTGTGCCAGGTCGGAGGTCATAATCCACGTTTTGTTAGTAGCAGCTGTTCCCACATATAAAGAATAGGTATCCCGGAAATTCAGGAGCCCCCCAAAATGGGGCAGTTGTTCATTTACGTGTAATGATCAGCCATTAGTTGAAGAAGGTATCCAATATCAGTTCCCTGGGAAGAGGCAGCCAAAGGACACAATAAATACTTTTCATTTTGCTTTCCGAAATATGAGTAGGGGAGGGTTAACTTGGAGTTTGTGTGGGGGTCTGAGACGAACTGAAGGGAGATGGCAGCACTAGGGGCAGCGTGGGAGTCGTGTCGCAGCGCCCCTGTTTCATTTTTGTGTGCCTGGCTCGAGTGGCCCCTCAGACCTGTTGACAAGCAGTGGGGCACTTGTGTGCATGCACGTGGTTCAGGGACATACAGTCTGTAGTGTCGTCAGCACGTGGGGACTGGACGCGTCACTCTGAGGTAAAGAAGGAGGGAAAAGAGAAGTCCGAAGCATTGCAATGCCACGTGAAAGGAGGAGAGCGTGAGAACGTTTTGGTTTAACGTGTCATGCCTTAAGGGGGCTTATAGAAATTTTTATTCAGAGAGATTTTTAAATGATTCATGAAATAGTTCTCTAACGTCACCCTGTCTTTTTCTGACCTCAGCTGTTCCAAAGACCTAATGCGCTTGCTGTCCAGCAGTTGACAGCTGCCCAGCAGCAGCAGTACGCGCTAGCAGCTGCCCATCAGCCTCACATCGGTAAGTCCTTAAGCCTGTCGCTCCTTCTTTTTCAGTGTGGCCACCATTTTAGGGCCCTGGGTTTCAGACAGATCCCTCAGAGTGAATGGCTTAGTCCTCTCATCCAGTCGTCTCTAGCTGCATTCTTTATTCTTGGCACACCTTCCAGACCTCAACTGATGAGATTTCTTAATATCTAGCTGTTACTGCTTTACCTCAGCTCTTTCAGGATTTAAAGTGTTTACTGTTGTGGTGACTAGCATCAACTCTGTTGGTAAGATTGGATGAAATCTATTCAGTAACAATAGCTTTGTCCATATTGGGGCTGTATAGACTGTGAATAGTATCAACCTCTCTTATTAAGCAAGTAGTACTTATAAATCCATTTTCCTAGTGGCATTTATTTTAAGAGCATTCCATATAATTACTTGGTTTTAAAGTAGCTTTGCCCTTTTTCTATAGCAGTTGATTTGCCATGCATATTTTTGTCTAACTGCCTAGATCAGGGGCGTCAAACTCATTTTCACCGGGGGGCCAAATCAGCCTCATGGTTGCCTTCAAAGGGCCGAAATAATTTTAGGACTGTATAAATGTAACTACTCCTTAACTGTTAGAGAGCTGAAATTACATTCGGCCCTTTGAAGGCAACCGTGAGGCTGACATGGCCCCCGGTGAAAATGAGTTTGACGCCCCTGGCCTAGGCAATCCCCACCCACGACCTTTCTAAGGTCTCTGAAACTAAGTGCTGTTTTACAAGAACAAGTAGAAGTTTTGTTTTGCTTTTTCTCTAATGTGTTAAAATGACATGTTTGAATAGAAAGGAGATTGCCAGTCATGGATTGTGGTGTGCTGTGGGAGAGAAGGCTGGCTTCCAGCCCAGATGCGTGAAGGCCAGGCATAGTGGCCTTTGTCTGGGTTTGGGGTTTTATACTTGTAGACAGTTTTCTTTATAAATACTCATACATTTTCTTTCAGAAAAACTGTTTGGAAAATTGTTATAAATGGAAATAAGTCCTTCCCTTCATCCTATTGTAGTATCTTTTTAATTCCTTGTTTTAGCTTGTTACAATTTTAATTTTCTTTTAGAAATTGTGTTGAATTTAAAACTACAAGCAGTTTTAATTGTAATTTTTTAGCAAAGGTAAAAAAATAGACAAAAGATAAATGTCACCATAATCTTTAGTATACGGATTATTTATTTAAAAATTTTTTCTTTAGTTTCTACCTATCCTATCTTCTTCTTCTTTTTCTTTTTTTTTCCCTCTTCTTTTCTTCACTTAACAGCCTGGAATGAGTAGTCAAACTAAATAGGTATTTGGTAGGGCTGCAGTTACAGTCAAGTTTGGTTTTACTGAACAGGTATGTTTTCAGCAGGTTTAGCTCCTGCGGCATTTGTCCCCAATCCATACATCATCAGCGCTGCTCCCCCAGGGACGGACCCCTACACAGCTGGATTGGCTGCAGCAGCGACGCTAGGTGAGACATTCTGCTGCATGCTGGGTTTTCCTCACCTGCTCAGTGTCGTTTGTATGGGGCCTGTGTTCTTTGCACTCTTTCACAAATCTGTCTCCAGTGGGGATTTTTCCAGTGGGGACTTCTGGTGCCATCTACCTGCCAGCTTGGCAGCTCTGCTCAGTTGTACTTTTAGACCGGAATATGCCTAAAGGCAAACTAAGACAGCCACTTCCTCCTGTACAGGCGTTTTTGATCCATGAAGCCACCACCACCAGTTGCTCATATAAATTTTGGGAATTTCTCCATTTGCCCATGTCTTTCTACTATCTCTAGTCTATCAAAGTTCAGGTCCTTAAATGCTTTACCTAGACTTTCGCAGTTGTTCTCCTATATATTCCAAATTTCTTTACATCTTCCCCCTCCTCTGCCTCCAAAAATTGTTCACGAAAACTGTCTTAAGCACAAACCTTATCCCTTTGCTCTTCTGCTTAAACCCTTCATTGCTTTCTGTCTTATGTACCCTAATGTTGCATATAATGGTTATCAAACATGGCTGATCACTGTAACCTACTTGGGTGGTGGTGGTGGTGGTTGGTTCTTTGGAATTCCATATTGTTAATGAGGTGCCATGACATTCTGAGGATTATTAAGGATTGGGGCCCATTATGTATAGAGATCGCTCCATGGCTAGTACATTGATGTCTTGACATGCGCACCACTTTATCCTCACCAAGTCAGGCTAGTATTAGCTCACAACATACATTCTAGCAGTACTACACTGATTTTAGCTTATTGTAAATACCATGGTGGGTTAGGTCTCTGTGTCTTTGGACACTGTGGTCTCCCGAGTAAACTTTCCCTATTCTGTACCTGGAAGCTCCTTAGCTGGCGTTGCCACCTTTAAAAAGCCTTCCACTGCTAACCCTTTCCTATTTTTTTCTCTCTTACTATTGTTTTGTATATATTTGCTTGTAGATGTATACATGGGTGTTTTCCCCACCTTGACACTAAACTCTTTCAAAGGCAGGCACTTTGATTATTTTACTCTGGCACAGTTGTTGCTGTCATAGCGGGGTCATAAATGTATGGTAGATTGGATTCAGCATTTGGACAAACGAAATGTCTTCCAAAGTATTCTTTGGGAACATATCCAAGTCATATTATTAATCATGACTAAATACCATTTTAAGATTTCACTTATTGCAGAGCATGTGATTTGCCATTATGAACTCATGCAAGATAGAAGTTCACACTACTTTATTTAGAATTGTTCACACTTTAGCATGGGATGTAGTGGAAATGTGTAGGTAGTTCCGCTGCTCACCCTCGGCCTTTGGGGGAGAAACAGAAAGCTCTTCCTAAAGAATGATCTTTGCATACTACCATTAATATTTATTGAACCCTTATTAACTATTTACCAGGCCTTATGCTGAGTGCTTTTGTTTTGTGAGTTGCTACGTGATAATTATATAGGTTAAGAATTTGGGGCTCAGAGAGCTGTCTTGTGTGAGATCGCGTAATTTAAATGTAGAGTTGGGGGTTTGAACCAACTCTGACTCAAAGCTCATGCACGCACTTCACTATACTATTGGGTTGGCCAAAAAAGTCTGTTTAGTGTGTTCTGTAAAATAAAAGACACAGTTCTCCTTTTCACCCCTAACTTTATTAATTTGGATATTTTGAGTGTGTTGGCTATCCCCCTCTATTGACTTCTTGACTCTTATCGACTGGTTGATACAGGCCAGGGGTGCGGCTAAACATCTTCCAGTGCACAGGACAGCCTCACAGCAAAGAATTACTTGGTCAGAATGTCAGTAGTACCAAGAAACTTCTCAAACCACTTCTTTCACATTCACTCAGTCACAGCACCTTCTCTATATACTGCACAAACCTTTTTTTGTGTTTCAGTTGTGTTTTTATCTTTCTGGAAATAACAAACATAATACCTCAAAAATGTGGCATATCTTCCTCCTCTTCAGTATTAAAATGGCCGCACAGAAATACACCAGTTTTGTTAAGTTTTTTTTTTAATGCACGCTGATATGACAGCTGTCATAATACAATCTGATAAAATTGTTTTTGAGTGAAGTTAAAGACAACTAAGCACTAGTAGAGCCACAGTACAGAAAAAGTCTAAACGAACTTTTTGGCCAACCTAAAATCTATTATTTTAAATGATCTTTTCTGTACTTTCTTTCCTCTACTAACTTACTATATGTTATTTGAAACAGAGAAATTATCTAAGTTCTCCCTGACATGCTGTTCTCAAGATCCCAGTTTGGTGATAAGAATCTTGCTTTTTGTGCTCATTAGCTGAACCAGACTGAGGATGACTTAAGTGCTTTCATACAGAGCTGGCCTGTTAAATACCCAAACTGTTAATCACGCAGGAGTTGAAACAGGCACCCTGATGAGTCAATCTTAAGTAATGATGTACCTGGGGTGTTTTCCTAAACTCAGTCATAGGCCATAAGAGCAGGACAAGTAGGAGGAATGTCAGTTAAAGAAAACATGGAGGATAGTTTAAATGCTTATGGTAACAACGATCTGTGCCCAATAGCAGTTTGCTTTGTTGGCTTTTGGGGGGGCCTTGGGAATATCATTGCAGGTTGCAACCTAACCTTTCAAGGTAGATGTGGCAACACTCTAACACTCTAACTGTTACACCCATTTTGCATGTAAGGAAACTAAGGCACCGGTAGGGTCTTTGTAGTGTTTATTCTTTCATTCTTTTCTTCAAGTGCCCAAAACCACTTTTCTTTATAAACCAGGTGAGTTTGGGAGCCAGTCACTCTCTTTATCTTGGAGGTATGGCTTTTGATAAAAAATGTTTTAACCCATTTGTTTTTTATAATAATATAACTCAGCTATAATGTAGGTTTTGTAGGCAGATGTGGTGTTTCACAGTGGGGCACCATAATAAACAGTGCTTCTTGTTCTTGGCTAAGCCCACTAGTACAGAAAATGCCAAATTAGAAATGTCAGGGCAACATAATTTGCCTTGCTTGTGTTTTAGAAGCTTAACATGAAACAGAAAAAATGTACCAATTTATTATGCCTATTAATGAAGTATGTATTGCTGTAGCGTTAATGTCAGAATAGCTATCTTTGAAACAGCTCTTTGGAACTCTATTGTAAGGTGTGGTTATTAATTAAGTTGGAAATATTTTAAACTCTGTTCTTTAAGAAACTTCTTATTGGAGATGTGTTTCAGCATATTTGAAGAGCTGGCTTTGAGTCTTTGTCTTGGTTGGCAAGTAGGCAGCCTTGATATATCTTGCTACCTGCTTTAGAAAATTCTGTGGTCTAGCCCTGGCTGGTGTGGCTCAGTGGATTGAGTGCTGGCCTGTGATCCAAAGGGTCTTCGGTTCCATTCCCAGTCTAGGGCACAGGGGTTGCCAGTCTTGGTTGCAGGCCAGGTCGCCAGTAGGGGGCATGCAAGGGGCAACCACACATTAATATTTCTCACCCTCTCTTTTTCCCCTCCCTTCTCCTCTCTAAAAATAAATATTAAAAAAAGAAGAAGAAAATTCAATGGTTTGGATTTTTCCCACACCCAGGTTGCTGCCTGCATAGCTCGCTTAGACAACAGAGTAGTCTATTGCCTGCTCTGTGGCAAAGACTGCACCTACAGCTGTTGAGAAAGAAGGTGAACTGATCATTCAGCTTAAAGTAGAAAGTGTAGTTGTGTTTAGGATACTGAGCAGGTCTGTAAGAAGTTAAGGTGTTTTATATATATATATTTTTTAATATATTTTATTGATTATGCTGTTACAGTTCTCCCATTTTCCCCCCTTCACTCCCCTCCCACCTTCACATTCCCCTCTTTAGTTCATGTCCATGGGTCATGCATATAAGTTCTTTGGCCTCTACATTTTCTATACTATTCTTAGCCTCCCCCTATTTTCTACCTACCATCTATGCTACTTATTCTCTGTACCTTGCCCCCTCTCTCTCCCTCCCCTGTTGATAGCCCTCCATGTGATCTCCATTTCTGTGGCTCTGTTCCTGTTGTAGTTGTTTGCTTATTTGTTTTGTTTTGGGTGTGGTTGTTAATGATTGTCGATTTTGCTGTCATTTTACTGTTCATATTTTTTATCTTCTTTTTCTTGGATAAATCCCTTTAACATTTCATATAATAAGGGCTTGGTGATGATGAACTTGAACTTGACCTTATCTGAGAAGCACTTTATCTGCCCTTCCATTCTAAATGACAGCTTCGCTGGATGGAGCAATCTTGAATGTAGGTCCTTGCCTTTCATGACTTAGAATACTTCTTTCCAGCCCCTTCTTGCCTGCAAAGTCTCTTTTGAGAAATCAGCTGACAGTCTGATGGGAACTCCTTTGTAGGTGACTGTCTCCTTTTCTCTTGCTGCATCTAGGATTCTCTCCTCCATTTTAATCTTGGCTAATGTAATGATGATGTGCCTTCTTGTGTTCCTCCTTGGGTCCAACTTCTTTGGGACTCTCTGAGCTTCCTGGACTTCCTGGTAGTCTATTTCCTTTGCCAGATTGGGGAAGTTCTCCTTTATTATTCATTCAAATAATTTTTCTACTTGTTGCTCTTCCTCTTCTCCTTCTGGTATCCCTATAATTCGGATGTTTGAACATTTAAAGATGTCCTGGAGGTTCATAAGCTTCTCCTCATTTTTTAAAATTCTTGTTTCTTCATTCTTTTCTGGTTGGATGTTTCTTTCTTCCTTCTGGTCCACACCATTGATTTCAGTCCCAGTTGCCTTCCCATCACTATTGGTTCCCTATACATTTTCCTTCATTTCACGTATTGTAGCCTGCATTTTTTCATCTAATTTGTGAGCAAAATCAACCAATTCTGTGAGCATCCTGATCACCAGGGCTTTGAACTGTGCATTTGATAGGTTGGCTATCTCTTTGTCGCTTAGTTGTATTTTTTCTGGAGCTTTGATCTGTTCTTCCATTTGGGCCATCTTTTTTTGTCTTGACGCACCTGTTAGGTATGAGGGGCGGAGCCTTAGGTGTTCACCGAGGCAGGGCAACCCACATCGCTGCTTTGTGACATTGTGTGTGTGGGAGGGGCCCGAGAGGGAACAGTGGGGCTTGCACTGCTCTCTTCGGATTTCAGTCACTTCCCCCACTACCCACAAGCAAAGTGGACCCTTCTGGTGCTGATTCCCTTGTGGGTGGATTTGTATACATGCTGGGACCCTGTGGTTCTCTCCAACCAACTCTCCTGTGAGGCTGGGAGTCTCTCCCACTACCCTACCCCCACAGGTGTTTTCACTCAGAGGTTTGAGGCTTTATTTCCCCAAGCTGGGGCCCTGGGTTGTGCAGGCCATCCCTCTCCCCAGTTGTTTCTCCTGGTTTATTTGCTCGTGAAGTGGGACCACCCTGTCCACAATCCGCCACCTAGCCAGTCTGCCCGCTACTGCCTTGCTGGCAGCTGCAACCTTGCCCTCCCCGCTTCACAATCCGCAGCCTCGCTGGGTCTGCCAGTCGCCGCCTTGCCTGCCCGGGTCCTCCAGCCACTGCCTTGCTGTGAGTCCTCTCTGCCCAGTTGCGGTCTCTGCCCCTCCTATTGGTCTGGATGGATGTGTCTCTTTAACTCCTTGGTTATCGGACTTCCATACAGTTTGGTTTTTCTGTCAGTTCTGGTTGTTTTTTGTTTTTAAATTGTTATTGTCCTTCTTTTGGTTGTGCGAGGTGGCACAGTGTGTCTACCTACACCTCCATCTTGGCCAGAAGTCTTATTTTTTGTTTTTATTTGTTTTCAACTTTGACTTAAATTTAAAATTTCATATATCAATGTCTGACTGTAGTTGTGTTGAGTGCCTTTTGTGACATTTGAAAAATAGAAATAGGAAAACTAAGCCTCTTAGAAACTGAGCAGTGGAGGTTCAGTGGAGTGTCTATCTGGGTTTGTTCTCAGAAGACTGGTGGGTTTTCGTGCTTCTGGACTTAATGAAGCACCAGGATCTCTGTTCGTATTCATCATCTGTGCCATCCTTACCAGTGAAAGCAGGGTACAACTTAATTTTTTGTTCTTTTCTGTCATTGTGTGCATACAGATTCTACATTCATTTCCGTTCTAACAACAAACTCTTTTTGTATCTTTCCTATATGCTTTCCTTCTTGGGGAAAAGCACGCCTTTGCCTTCTTCCTGACCAAGGCCAGTTCCTCCACGTAGTCTTTTTTTTTTTTTTTTTTTTTTTTTTTTAATTTTATTTACTTTTAGAGAGGGAGGAGGGTGGGAGGAAAACAGTAATATGTGAGAGATATATAATCTCTGTTGCCTCTCATGCATTCCCAAACTGGGGACCTGGCCCACAACCCAGGCATGTGCCCTGACTGGGAAATGAACCGATGACCTTTCAGTTCCCAGGGAAACACTCAATCCACTGAGCCACACCAGCCATGCCTCCGTGTAGTCTTAAACCTACCCCTTCCTGCTTCTACGAGCTAGGCTCCATTTTGATAAATCCAGTGTTTCCTCCTTCGTTAGCTTCTTCCTCTAGGGCTGGAATACATTACTGACTTTAGAAGACTTTGGTGTGGGGATCATGCATACTATTTTTTATTTAAAAAAAAAAGAATTAATGATTAGTTAGAATGAATCAATATATTTTTAAATTAGTATTTTACAGTAGGATATGCTGAGTCAGATGCAGGCTTTGGAAATCCAGAAATGAGTCTCACTAATCTGAACTTTTCTTCCCTTTCTCTTGCTGTTTCTAGGCCCGGCTGTGGTCCCTCACCAGTACTATGGAGTCACGCCCTGGGGAGTCTACCCTGCCAGTCTGTTTCAGCAGCAAGCTGCTGCGGCTGCTGCAGCTACAAATTCTGCTAATCAGCAGACCACCCCCCAGGCTCAGCAAGGCCAACAGCAGGTAAATGTTAACAAAATTTACCCCATGTATGTGTGAAGTTTAGTTATATGTAATTAAAAGGAAACGTTGGTCCAAATAGAGAAACACCGAGAATGGGTGAGTTCCGTCTTGTGTTTGTATCTGAGTTCAGGCTTAGACTTAGCTATGCTTATTAATGCAATTTATGAATCAGGTTCTTGGTCACTGTGATGAGTTGAAATAATGATATTATACAATTTATATGTGAGAAAATTGCTTAGAGAATTGTCCAGTTAAGGGTACATGATTAGCAAGTGGCAAAGTTAGTATTATACTGATAGTAAATTTTCTTTTTGCAATATTGCAGTTAACTGCTAAGCACCATTCTCAGATCACTTCTGTCTAGACTCTTACAAGTAGCTTGCTATCAGAGGGGAGGTACCAGATCTTACGACTGCTCACTTATAACGTCTACTGGGTTGGATATAAATCTTAAACCTGTCATGTCTGTTTTAATTTATTGTATTAAGAGCTTTTAAATTCAGTTGGGAAAGAATAATTAAATGAAAAACTGAGTGTGTTTTATATTATTTTATTTTTCCTCACCCGAGGACATGCTTAGAGGAGTGGGAAGGGAGAAAGAGCGTGAGAAACGCTGATTGGTTGCCTCTCACAAGGTCCCTACTGGGAGGAACCTGCAACCCAGACATGTGCTCTGACCGGGAATTGAACCTGGGACCTTTTGGTTTACAGGATGACACTCTATCCAACTGAGCCACATTGATCAGGGCTGTCTTTTTACTTCAAAAATGCCATTTTTCTCCTGTTTACTAGAATAACACCTATTGCTGAATATTGTGAATTGGAAAACTTAAAAACAAATCACATTTTTTTAAACCTAAGAAGAAACCAATATTAATGGTTGGTATCTGTCATTTTAGCATTACTTAATGAATTTTTTATAAAATTGGGAATATTTTGTTCACATTGTTTTGCATCCTGCTTTTTCAGTTTTTCCATGTTATTAACATTTACTCGTTACATTTAAATCCATCAAAGAATATCCCATACTTTCTTTTGACCAATCCATTATTATTTGATATTTAACTTAGCACAATATTTTGGTGTTTTAAATAACACTAATAAATATCCTTTGCACAAGTTCTTTTCAGATTATTACCATGGACTAAATTCCTAGATGTGGATTTTTCCCCCGAAGCAAATTAAATGGGTATTTAGTATTTTGATATGTATTGACAAATTAAAGCTGTCTTTTGAGGTGAAACATCATGCTCATATGTATTTATATGACATAATCCAAACAAAAATCCTTTGCTTTTTATCATTCTCAAAGAGGGATATGTTTAGTTTTTTAGATTTCACAAAATTATAGGAAAAACATGGGTTTTGAAATTCCAGCTAGTTTATCTTGGGCCAGTGTTTCTATGGTAAGATAAATTTTAGGAAGCTACTGTCTGATTTTCTTTGCAATAGATAAAATTCTACTACTAAGTATGTGAGGGAATTCGGCAGAGAATTGTTGACAGACAGGGTGATTCCTACTATTAATTTCTTCATGGCTACTCTTTGTAGATCGTTTGTATTTATTTGCGTGATGATTTTCGCGTTTAAATGGCTGCCAAATCCTTGTGGATTTGAAAGACTGAAGTAATTGCAGTGTTTTAAAATGATCTCCAATAGAGTGAGCAACAACGATAGTAATAAGTACTTCTTATTGAAAACTTTCTCTGTAAAGTGCACTGCCTATGTTTTTTCTTTACTTAACTTTGATTCTATAGGTTGTATGACTGTCCGTCATAATTACGATTGAAGAAATGGAATATGTATGCCTAGGATCACACAAATACTAAGTTGTTAAGATTTAAACACAAGTCTGTAATTTAACAGTTTGTGCTGCTTTCTGACCATACTGTGTTGTCTGGAGTTATGCAAAACTGTGATGTGGTCTTTGTTCCAGCACTGACTGTTTGCAGCTAGGGCAAGTTGCATAACTTCTCTGAATATAGATTCCTTAGCTATAAAATGGGCATGATCATCATTTGCATTTCAGAGTTTTCTGTCATCTATAATTACAGATCCTACTACGAAAAAGATACGAGCATTAATTTTTAGTAAGCAGCCATATTTTAGTCCCAGTGTTATTTTTGCCAGTTTTCGTTTCATTTGTTTTCAGGAAATACGATTTATCTTGGTGAACTCTTTTGTCGTAGTCATTGAAATGAGAGGCTCTTTTTTAAACTTTGCTTTTGCCCTTTCTGGCCTGCGTGTTTTGCTGGGGGGCACTCGCTGTGTTCTGGGCACTCTGCTCCAAACCTAGTTGCTAGAATTCAGCAAAGTCGGTCCAAGTCCATCCATTCCACTTAGTTCTGATTTCTTTTTTTTTTACCCATTTTGAAGGTTCTGATAAAGGTTTTGACATCTGATAAAAGTATTTTTCTTTTCTATTTTAAACTATTTGTTTTAAAAAAAGGAAAAGAAAAATCCTGGGTATTGGAACACAAGCATAGGTAGCATTTTGCGAGAAAAGAGTTTAGAGTGGTTTCTGAACTTTCTAAATTAGGGGAGATGGTAGATGTTGATTCTTCCGAGCATGGTGAACTATAGAAGGATGAATAATTATTAATTAAAATACCCCATGGAATATCTGCTTGTTTATTAAGTATTATTAAATTTCAAACAGTTTAAATCAGTGTCTTTGAAATTTTAATTTAACAGCTTTTGTATCGTGAAAATAGGTAGTAAACTAACTTCTTAGATAGTGTTTTACAAGTAGATTTTTCAGACATTTTTAAATGATTTTATTAGATGCTAAAATACTGTGAAATTTTATGTATCTGTTAAAACCCAGATATGTTACCAATTGGTGAAATTAAAATATATGAATATTGGCAGCTGACTTAAGAACTTTGATTTATCATCAAGGTACTGCATTGATTTCTAGAGAGTGTACCATACCGAAACCCGCTGCTCCTCATTAAAATAGGATTCAGTAGTCAGGACCACCCTTTTCTTCAGGCACCTTGTCCACTCTCCTGGTCTCTGACCTTTTGTAACATAAACCTAACCAAACATAAACCTAGTTTATTATACCCAATGAAAATGATGCTTGCATTGATGTTTTCTAGTTCTCCAGTAGTTTTGAACTGTTAGCATTTGCCGTATCTCTGTACATGCTGTTTACTTTTCCCAAAGTGAAGCTTCTGGATTATTGGTTAGGCATCTTTTAAGTCTTGGCCCAAACACTCACCTTGCCTAATGTTTTTTATAATAGTTAGCTATTGGTTAGTGATTAGCTCCTGTGTACTAGGTATGTATCTTGCAGGCATTAATTCTAATTTTCAACACATCTGCAAGATAAGCCGTTACTTTTACTATATTTACAGATAAGGAAATGAGAAACTTTGGGTAAATTAAATGTCATCACATCTCTTCTTGCCATTGTAGACAGTATTGTTCAACTTATGCTCATTTAATTGATATATGCTCATAAATATTTAATTGATTCCTAGTGGTGTCTCTCTTAAATTTTTTTTTACCAAATGGTACCAAGGGTAGTCTGTACCCAGGCTCTTGACCACATGTCTGACTGATAAAAATAGCAGAATGATAATGAAAGTGATCTGATAAGTACTTTGCCTTTGAAAACATTGCAAAATGTATATAAACTTTGGTAATTTTAGCTTTGGTCCGTGGGTTTTGCATTTTTACTTGCTATAGGATATATATTCTTCAGAGTATTCAGAATAAGAATGATTACTATCATCTTGATCTATTTCATTAATAAAAAAATAAATCCTTTGTTGCAGTGGCAAAACTGGTATTCTGCACTGAAATGTCAGTGTTTTGACTGATATTCATCTCCATTTAGATAGCTGTGTGTTTGTGGAATTTATGAGAGGAGAAATAGAAATAGGTCAGAAGCCTCCTAAATTCAATGTGGTGAGCTCATTTGGGCTTTGATGAATGGGAATAGCGTTGGAGGGTAGAGAAATGTTCTTATATTCCATAAAGAAAATATATCAGTAGCTTCCTTTGTGTGTGTGTTTTTTGTCACTGATATTTTTAACTTAATTTTGAGGGTAAATTACTCATTTTATCTAAATCCTCTACCCCCCCAACTCCATCATACTCTTTCTTCTTCACTCACCTTTTTGTCAGAGCCAATGGCATTATAGTATAGTTACTGTTTATTGTCTGTCTTATTTACACAATAAAAGCTCCAAGATGTCAGGGTTTTGTTTTTCTCATTCTTTGCATTATTCCTAGTACCTGCCAGATGGTAGTCATTAAAAGCATTTGATTAATGAATGAATCATCACTTTTATATGCTTTTGGCTGCTTTATAAAGGTAATATGTTTAAACTAAGAATGGCAGAATGAATTTCATTATATGAAATGTTACTTGATTTTTTATCCTAACAGCCATGGCATATGATAAATGCCAGTATAGGAAAAATGTGTTTGCAACCACCAGTTCTTAAAAGTTGGCTCAACACAGACAACAACAGTATGGTGGTTGCCAGAGGGAGGGGTTGGGGGGCTAGTAAAAGGTTAAGGGGGTTAAATATGTGGTGATGGAAGATTTGACTTTGGGTGGTGGGTACACAATGCAATATAAGATGATGTATCATAGAATTGTACACTTGAAACCTATATAATTTTATTAACCAGTGTCACCTCAATAAATTTAATTTTAAAAAAAGTCAATCCAACTTAAGTATGTGGTGGATTATGACTAATGAGAGGAAAGTAGTTGATTTATTTCTGTCTCCCAGGTTCTCCGTGGAGGAGCCAGCCAGCGTCCTTTGACCCCAAATCAGAATCAGCAGGGACAGCAAACAGATCCACTAGTGGCAGCTGCAGCAGTGAATTCTGCCCTTGCTTTTGGACAAGGACTGGCTGCAGGCATGCCAGGTGAGGCTGCATTGTTGTTCCTATACTTTCAGAAGAAAAGTTGGCTTATTGTGAGAGATTCAGGGAATGCGCGGTGCTTTTAGCTTGCTTAGTCCTCTCAGGATTTGGGGACTAGCAAGGATGACATATACTTGCCCTCCCTTAGACCACAGCTCGCTGATGAGAACACTTAATTGTTCCGAGCCAGTCTTAATATAAGGGAGATACGCACATGTCCACACATTGCTTTGAGTGTGCTGTTTTTGTTGGTGATGATCTATTTCCTCCTTCAGGATTAGGGATAGATTACTCCAAGGCTTTAGTCTCTACACTGATGTTTTTAAATAGCATTATTAGGAAGAAATTCTTGGTATTTCTTGATAGTGTCTTCCTTACATTTCTAGGATCTCTTCTGAACCAATAGTAGAGGTGTTTTGTGGCTGCCTACGTGTGATCGATATGTATCTCTATCTCAGATATGTGTTATTTTGGCTCACTGTCACCTGGTCCTATTCTCTACATGGACTGGGTGTAGCTTGAGGTTCTTCCTTTGAAATGGGTCTTTACAAGACCTCAGCATAAATTTTATGTATCCTTACTGACTGGAGCATAGCCAAATCAACTGATTCATTTATTAATTTAGTGAATATATTAACTTAATTGTTTTGTTAGTTACTAAGCATTTATGTTTTATTGAGAAACATAATTTTGTCACCTGTAATTTCTTATGTGGGTTAATAGGATTTGGAGATTTCCATCTCATATGGCATTAAAAGATCCTGTTAATTGAAGCCTGTCTAGGTTTTTCTTGCTAACTTGCAGCATATTTATGCTTACATTAGTATGTAGTGTGAAAGTACTCTGATTTTTGTCATCATTTGCCCCCTCTGTTATTTGTATAATCAAGAAAACATTAAAAATTGTCAGTGGGTGATTGCTGGTGATAACCTGCATTAGCACTGTGAAGAATATACGTATTCTCTATTGTGCCAAATTTCCTTCCTAACACCTAGTGCGTGATAAATAACACTTGTCTCACTGTGTCATACATAGATCATGCTAGATCTTTCCCAGTCATCGTTTAACTTAATCTTCACAAGAACTTTATGAGGGCAGGTATTATTATTATCCTAATTTTATGGATGAGGAAATGGATCACCAGAGATTCAGGGTCATACAGCTTTGCAAGTGTCGATGCCAGTATATGCATCTAAGTCTGTCTGTCCCACAAATGAGTTTGTGACTATTTATAATATGCTACCACCCAGGAGACATTTGTTAGTTTTATATATACTTACAATGTATTGTCTTGTTATTCCTAGGTTATCCGGTCTTGGCTCCTGCTGCTTACTATGACCAAACTGGAGCCCTCGTGGTGAACACAGGAGCGAGAAATGGTCTTGGAGCTCCTGTCCGACTTGTAGCTCCTGCCCCAGTCATCATTAGTTCCTCAGCTGCACAAGCAGGTGAGCTGCCGTCAGAGTTCTAAAAGGGTGATGGATGACACTCTTAAGCTATGTGGAAATGCACTTTATTTGACAGTTCTCACTATAACAATTCTGCCCTGTAATATTTCAAAGAGAATCAGAAGCAGAAAATAACATCGGTAGATTCTGATTTTGCTGATGGCATGTACCAGTTGGTTTTCAGCAAGGACCCATTCCACTGCAAACATAGAAGGTTATATCACTTACATAAAATGCTACCATTGGCAGAAGTTCAAGGCTGATTTCACAGAAATCCATGTCATTATTTTAAAATAATGTGGATTCTTCAGTTTTTGTTTTTGGTTGTTTTTGCAGGGACAGGGGTGGGAAGAGTGGGAGAAGAGGAGGGAGACGTGACTGAACAATACATTTTGGTTAGAGGTGGTAATGGGTTTTATTTTAAGCTGTATATAATTGGGAATAATAACGGGAACATCTAGAAGAGAGCAACATGCTTGTCTTAGGAATTCGAGGGATTTTAGTATATGGTTGACACTGGTTCTAGAATAATGTCTTTAACATAGATATTTGTGAAACAGATTTTGGGAAGTAGTTATATTTTAAAATGGATATATTTGATATTCGTACCTGTTTTAAACTACAGACTCTTTAAAAGCTACCAACATAGTGAACTTGCTGCACCAGTGGTTTTTTGACTTCAGATTGAAAGTAGAAATAGAAAATAAAAGCTGTAAATGAAGGTATCAAAGACAGATGTGTGTAGTTCGTTACAAGGTTTGTCTCACCGTGAAAAGATACAGTAGAATTAAAAGATTTTTCAAAAAAGGATAATGTAGTTTGGAAATGTGGCCGATCCCTTTTGAAGCTCATTGGTTTGCTTTCTTCCTTGTAGCTGTTGCAGCAGCTGCAGCTTCAGCAAATGGAGCAGCCGGTGGTCTTGCTGGAACAACAAATGGACCATTTCGCCCTTTAGGCAGCCAGCAGCCTCAGCCCCAGCCCCAGCAGCAGCCCAGTAACAACCTGGCGTCCAGCTCTTTCTATGGCAACAACTCTCTGAGCAGCAATTCCCAGAGCAGTTCCCTCTTCTCCCAGGGCTCTGCCCAGCCTGCCAACACGTCCTTGGGATTTGGAAGTAGCAGTTCTCTCGGCGCCACCCTGGGATCAGCCCTTGGAGGGTTTGGAACAGCAGGTAGAAATCAGACTGATGTGCCGTTACAACTGAATTTTAATTATTTTTACAATCTCTATGGAGCACTGACAGTGCATGGAACCGTGGACACATCCCACAGGCAGATCTGGACTGAGCCCCGTGGGAATCCAGCCGTCCCACATATCTCTGAGATGATGGACTGTTAAAATCAAGATATACAGTTGGGGCCTATTTCAGGTTTACACACGTGTTGCTACTTATCTGTATCTCGAAGTCAGTTTGTTACAGGGATTAGAAAAGCAGGGGAGATTTTTGCAGGCATTGGGGAGAACATGGAGGGAAGCATAGAAATGTGAATGTTAAAAACAGGGAGGACAATTTACCAAAGATCGCAGGGTAGTGGACTCCACAATCTCCAGGCCTTAAAAAGTCATGAGTTCTCTGCAGTCTCTTAAGAAGAATTAAGGTGGATATTATGGAAAAGTGGGAGGAAGGAACTTAGACCAAGATATTTTTAACATTTCGATGGGAGAAAAAAATCAGGAAAGTAGTAAGGTAAACAATGGGATAACTACAGTGTTTGTAAAAGTGTGATGTCAGAAGAGAAGGGTATGTTTGAGAGAAGGTATCTTACATTGGAATTGGGGTCCAGTCCTAACTCTTGATCAACCAGCCTATTGAGAAAACAGGCTTTCATGTGTGTCTTGTGTATGGGGCAACACCCCATTTACACATCTGTTTTCTGTACTCCATTTTTCTACTAGAACCTTTGGGTTGATGAAAGGCATTCTTTTTAGCCCATTTTCTTTCACCTTTTCCATAGTTTATGTGGCCGTCAGCTTTTCAACCCACCCCCACCCCCATAATATATGACACAAAAGGAAGGTAAATTCTGCATATGTGTAATGGTTTGAACAAAAGTTTCATGTTAACCTGAGCCATGTCCTCTTTATTACCTTACCTGCCCCCAGAACTGCCACATGAACAGTTAGGCTGTCTCTGCTGACAAACTTGCAGTGGTAAGGAGTCTGGATCAGAGTGTTAGGAACAGGTCACTGGGCTTGTTCGTCAAAGAACAGGCCTGTTCTTATCTGCATTGTTTTAATTCCATTTTAGTTGCAAACTCCAACACTGGCAGTGGCTCCCGCCGTGACTCCCTGACTGGCAGCAGTGACCTTTATAAGAGGACATCGAGCAGCTTGACCCCCATTGGACACAGTTTTTATAACGGCCTTAGCTTTTCCTCCTCTCCTGGACCCGTGGGCATGCCTCTCCCTAGTCAGGGACCAGGACATTCACAGACACCACCTCCTTCCCTCTCTTCACATGGATCCTCTTCAAGCTTAAACCTGGGTAAGAACCATTACTACCACCACCTTGAACTCTAGAAATCTCTTGCCACTGATGCCATTAGATGTACTTTGCATAAGCAAAGGACAGTCCCTTTATCCTGGAAGTGTCCTGGGTGTTCTGTGCCTTCCTTGAGTACCTCACGTTACTTAGGCCGTACCTAGTTAGCAAGCAGTTTGGGATTTATTAAAGTTTGGGTGCCTCCCTTGTATATTCACTTCAGCTTTAGTACGAACATCTTGTTCTTCGGCTGCATGTGAGACTCTTTCATTATAAACACAGTACAGATTCATTTTAAGTAAAGCTGGGAAACAGACATCCAGAAAAAAAGAAGGTATTCAACTAGTATTTCCACTGAAATATTACCATGATTATTATTTTGCCATATTTTTCAGACCTCCCCCATGTATATATACATTTAATAGCTTACTTTTTCACATAAAGCATTCTACTTTAAAAAGTCTGCCAGATTCTTAAAAATATATTTGTATATGTATTTTTTAAAATATATAGCATGCTAATGAGTATAGGTGTGCATTTCCCAACTGTATGTTATGTATGGGACTTAAAAATCTTACCATCTAGATCCTAGAAGGTGAGGAGGGTCAAGATGCTCCTTCAACAAGCTGTAAGAATGTGAAAACACTTGTTTCACTTTTAAGTGGCAAATTTCTAAATCCTTGAAGGGATAGGAGATGATACACACTTTTCCCGCCAGTTATTTATCAGGTTTGGGTTTTGAAGTACTGATTTATTTCTTAGATGGCAGAAGTTGAGGCATAGAATTAGAATGACCGTGTAATTTATCATGCAGCCCAGAACACTTTTCAGAGTGAATTGGGGTGCTGTTAATTATTATTCTGTGGTGACAGGCCTAGATCTGGACTGCTCAGGGAAAAATTACCGTGTATGGCCACTTTGTGTAGAAGATTTTTTCCCCTTAATCTTCTATTTATTTATTTTTTTTAAATTAAGTCTTAATTTTTTTAGAGCACTTTTAGGTTCTTAGCAAAATTGAGGGGAAAGTACAGAGATTTCCCTTGTACCCTCTGCCCCACAGGTACTTAGACTTCCCCAAAATCAATACCCCTCACCAGAGTGGTACATTGATTTGTTACAATGAATGAACCTACATTCACACATCATTATCATCCAGTCTGTAGTTTACATGGACTTTTTTCACTTTTTAACCAGCAAGATTGAAAGTGGCTTTATGGGCTCAGAAATAAGGACTGACTATAAATCAGTATAGTATGCTTTCATTTGGAAAGACAAAGACTTTGGAATGATGATTTATAAAAATAAAAAATAAGGCTTGAAGGGGATAGGATGATACAGTTATTATTCTAGAATTAGTCATGCTGTCTCTGAGTTTGAGAGAGGATTTGGGGGCAACATTATATATGTATGTAAGTACATACATGCATTTGTGTGTGCGTACCCTGAAATTTCATGTGGTGAGAACTGTATAGTTGTAGACCTCATTGTCTCAGGTTATATATGGACATTATTTTAGAAGAGTTGTAGGGGCCCTCCAGATTGCTAAGTCCATATCAGATAGCTAAGGGAATGGAGTACATTGCACGAAAGTGTTCTCTAGTGACAAAATACCTGACTCTAAAGACAGGGTTAAATGCAGCATCATAAGGAATAGATGAAAATACCAGTTTAGCATGTAGATGGTAGGAGCTAACATTGATTGGGTAGCTATTACCTGATAATGTTAATGTTTTCGGGTGCTGTTATATAACTCTGGAAGGTACAATATTATGCCTGCAATACAGAAGTGAGGAAACTGACCTAAATATCTTGCCTAGCTCTTCTCATGTCTGAACAGATTCCGTGTCAAACCTTTTTGACTCCGAAGCAGCGATTATCATGTATGTCAGGTCACATGATGCATGCAGGATAGCTTTTATACCAGTGCGTTAACAGATGCAGCAATCTTGCCTTTTAATTCCTTTGTTTAAATATTTTGACTTTGTCAGCTCTTAACTGAGTACTAAATAAACTAAATCTGTAAGGTCAGGTCTTGCAGGTCAGATGGTCTCTGTAATGAATATTTAACTCTGCTCTTGAAAATAAAACGTTATTTACAAAAATAGGTGGCAGGCCAGATTTGTTCTGTGGGCTGTAGCTTGTTAACCTCTGAACTGTGAAAGCTGTGGCTCTTGGTTCTGGAAAATGGAGCTGAAAACATTACTTGCATGCATGGTGCCTTTCCTCTTTCCAATGTATCAGCAGTTTGATGACATACTTCCTTATTCTTAATTCATGTTCCCCCAGTGAAGCAGGAAAAGTATTGGTGTGAGTTATTTTCTTTTCTTAATGACTTGCTTTCTGCCTGGTTTTATTTTTAACATATCTTCCCCTTTAAAAATTTTACCTTGTTTAGTCAATTTAGTCGTATGTATTTGTATTGGACGCGCATTGCTGCAAGTACAACAAAATCACACATGTCGTTCTTGAGGAACTTTATTTCTTGACTGGTTAGAGCTTTGCTCAGCTTAGTCTCCTTTAGAAAAGAATTCTCGTATGCTTTATTCTTTTTTAAAAATATATATTTTATTGATTATGCTATTACAGTTGTCCCATTTCTCCCCCATCATTCCCCTCCACCCTGCACGCCCCCTCCCACCCATATTCCCCCCTTTAGTTCATGTCCATGTGTTGTAAGTTCTTTAGCTTCTACATTTCCCACGCTACTCTTGCCCTCCCCCTGTCTATTTTCTACCCACCGTCTATGCTACTTATTCTCTGTACCTTTTCCCCCCTCTCCTTCTCCCACTCCGCTGTTGCTAACCCTCCATGTGATCTCCATTTCTGTGGCTCTGTTCCTGTTGTAGTTGTTTACTTATTTGTTTTGTTTTAGGTGTTGTTAATATCTGTGAGTTTGCTGTCTTTTTTACTGTCCTATTTTTTATCTTCTTTTTCTTAGGTAAGTCCCTTTAACATTTCATATAATAAGGGCTTGGTGATGATGAACTCCTTGAACTTGACCTTATCTGAGAAGCACTTTATCTTCCCTTCCATTCTAAATGACAGCTTCTCTGGATAGAGCAATCTTGGATGTAGGTCCTTACCTTTCATGACTTGGAATACTTCCTTCCAGCCCCTTCTTGCCTGCAAGGTCTTCTTTGAGAAATCAGCTGACAGTCTGATGGGAACTCCTTTGTAGGTGACTGTCTCCTTATCCCTTGCTGCTTCTAGGATTCTCTCCTCCATTTTAATCTTGGCTAATGTAATTATGATGTGCCTTGGTGTGTTCCTCCTTGGGTCCAACTTCTTTGGGACTCTCTGAGCTTCCTGGACTTCCTGGTAGTCTATTTCCTTTGCCAGATTGGAGAAGTTCTCCTTTATTATTTGTTCAAATAACGTTTCCACTTGTTGCTCTTCCTCTTCTCCTTCTGGTACGCCTATAATTCGGTTGTTGGGACATTTAAAGATGTCCTGGAGGTTCCTAAGCCTCTCCTCATTTTTTTGAATTCTTGTTTCTTCCTCGTTTTCTGTTTGGTTGTTAGTTTCTTCCTTCTGGTCCACTCCATTGATTTGAGTCCCAGTTTTCCTTCCATCTCTATCAGTTCCCCGTGCATCTTCCTTCATTTCATGTATTGTAGCCTGCATTTTTTCGTCTAATTTGTGAGCAAAATCAACCAATTCTGTGAGCATTTTGATGACCAGTGCTTTGAACTGTGCATCTGATAGGTTGACTGTCTGTTGGTTGCTTAGATGAATTGGCTCTGGGGCTTTGATCTGTTCTCCCATTTGAGCCATTTCTGGTTTTGTTTTCTTTCTTTTTTTTTTGGACTGGCCAAGGCTGTTACGTAGTGAGGGGCGAAGCCTTAGGTGTTCCCCAGGGCAGGGCAGCCCAGTGGCTGGGTTGTGATGCTGTATGTGGGGGTGGGGTCAGAGAGGGAACAATGGTGCTTGCTCCACTCTTTCTGGAATTCCAGTCTCTTCCTCAGCTTCCCCCAAGCAAATTGGGCCCTTCTGGTGCTGATTTCTGTGTGGGTGGGCTTGTGTACGTTCTAGGACCCTGTGGGTCTCTCCAACGAACTGTCCTGTGAGGCTGGGAGTCTCTCCCTGGACCTCAACCCCCACAAGTGTTTTCAATCGGTGCTTTTAGGTTTTGTTTCCTGGCTCTGGGACCCTGGGTTGCAAGGTCTGTCTTGCTCCCCACTTTTGCCTGGATTATCTGTGCATGAATGTGGGGCCGCCTGGTCAGCCAGTCGCCTTGCGTGGCCTCACTGGGTCTGCCTGTGCCTGGGGTCTGCCAACCGCTGCTGGCTCACCCATATCTGCTAACCTCCACTTTTTCCTGCCACGACTCCGCCCCTCCTACCGGTCTGGATGAATGGTTGTCGGACTTCCATACAGTTCAATTTTCTATAAGGTCTGGTTGTTTTCTTGTTTCTAAATCTTTGTTGTCCTTAATTTTGGTTGTGTGAAGAGCCATAGTGTGTCCACCTACACCTCCATCTTGGCCCTGTATGTTTTATTCTTAAATAAAGGTGTGGTACTTGGTTTCTAGCAGTGTCCATACAAAGGACCTACAGACATTTTGGTACAAGAAACTGAAGTTTTCTTTACTAAGTATATATGGGCCACACCTAATATAGCTTCTACTTATTAATACTACTTCACTGCTGCCAGCAGCTGTCAGTTCTTAGATCACTAACAACTACACTAAACATTTATTCATTGCATTAAATGCTCAAATGGCTGTTCTACACAGGGAAGCGTAAACCCAGCGTGGCTTCACGGCTTCCACAGCACCACACGGCTGCTAGATGTTTGGATGCACTTTCCGGTCTGGGTCTCTGTTACCCAGTGTGGTCTTTTCTCTGTGAGGTCGTTGTCACACTCCCTCCACCAAGCAGGCAGATAGGGTTAGGGTGTTGTGGGGAAAATTGTTGACGGGCTTAGTCATTTTTCTGTCATTGTTTACTCAGCAGTCACTTGCTGAGTGCCTGCTTACTGCTCTTCAGTCGGTGCATTTTCCGTCACCCATTATTTGAATGCCAAGCTTGAAATAAAAACAGCTTGGAGTTATATCTTACTATAAAACTGCCACAAAGCTCATTTCCAATGTAAAACTCGGTGATTTTGGGTAACTTTCTGAATTGTGCAACCATCATCATAAATCAGTTTTAGAATCTTCTCATCCCCTCAGTAAGATTCCTCATGACCATTTGTAGTTAATCCCCATTCACATCAGCGATCTACCTCTTGTTCTTAAATTTGTCTTTTCTGGACATTTCATATAAATAGAACCATACAATTATGTGATGGTCCTCTCTCATGTTTTTGAGATTTCATCCTTGATGTTATGCGTATCAGTAGTTTGTTTCATTTTATCGCTGAATCGTCTTCAATTTCACAGTATACCACATTTTGTCTAACCACTCGCAGTTGAAGGAATTTTGTTGGTTTTGGTTTTGGCTATTAGAAATTATGCTGCTGGGAACATTTGGATGCAAGTCTTTCTGTGGACTCATGGTTTCATTTTTTTTGAGGAGAATTGCTGAATTGTGTGTTGTTTTTATGTTAAACTTTATGAGAAACTGCTAAACTATTTCCCAACTGAGTGTATCATTTTACATTCCCACTAGCAGTGTGTGAGGCTTTCTGTAGTTTTAATTTCCATTTTCCTAATGACTAATGGTGTTGAGCATCTTTTCATGTGCTTATTAATCACTGATATATCTTTGGTGAAATATCTGCTTCTGTTTTTGCCCATTTTTTGATTCAGGTTGTTCGTCTTTTTTATTATTGAATTGTATGAGTCTTTTATATATTCTGGATACAAGTCCTTCACCAGATACATGTTTTGTATATGTCATCTTCTGGTCTTGTGCTTGTCTTTTCATTTTTTAAATGTTGTTTTGGAAGTGCAATGATTTTTTATTTAATGAGGTCCAGTTTATCATACTTTCCGGTATAAAAATTTGTGGCCATCTCAAGGTCTTAAAGATTTTCTTATATGTTTTGTTCTAAAGGGTTTATTGTTTTAGTTCTTATATTTATATATGATTTTTTTTAAGTTAAATGAGTTATTGTGTGAGGTGATGGTTCATCTTTTTGCATGCATCATTTTTTCCCCAGTGAAGTTTTGAAAAGTTTGGTGTACAGGTTTTAACATGTCTTTTGTTAAATTTGTTCACATATATGGGCTTTTGTGAGTGGAATTATATTCTGGTTTTATTATTGGATTGTTTCTTGCTTGTTTCTAGGACTACGATTGATTTTTGTATATTGATCTTGTATTCTGCAAATTTGCTCTACTTATTTATTAGTTCTAATAGTTTTGGGTAATTCCTTAGGATTGTGAATAAAGACAGTTTTCCAATCTTGATGCCTTTTATTTCTTTTTCTCACCTGATTTCACTGTCTAGGAGAGCCACATCCTTGCCTTGTTCCTGATCTTGGGAATACAGTGTTCCTCTTTTACTTCTAAGTGTGATCGTTGTAGGTTTTTCGTAGATATTTTTTATTATGTTCAGTTCCCTTCTATTCTGAGTTTAAGAGTTATGTCATTGAGTGTGTTTCGGATTTTGTTAAATGCTTTTTCTATGCTTAGTGGATGATCATGTGGTTTTTATTCTTTATTCTCTGAATATGGTATGTTACATTAATTGTTTTTTGGGTGTTAATCCAATTGTGCATTCTAGGGATAAATCCCGCTTGGTCATGATTTGGTTTGTACATGTTTTGATTGAGGATTTTTGCATCTGTATTTATGAAGGATATCTGTTATTTTGTCTTTCACTTGTGGTGATACTGACCTTATAGGTTAGAATAGGTTTTGTTTTCTAGATTTTGTGAAGTGTATTTTTTTCAAACATTTGATATATTTCAACAGTGAAGCCTTCCTAGATTGGGTGTTTACTAGTGAAAAGATTTTAAATTACGAGTTAAATTTATGTTGTATACGTTCAGATTTTCCATTTCTTCTTATTGGTGATTTGTGGCTTTCTAGGAATTGGTCTTCTTCATCTAAATTGTTAAGTTTGTTGATGTGGGGTAATTTTTTAAAATGTGAAATCTTTCTCCTGCTTTGTCAGTCTTTTCCTTCCATCTCTCTCATCCATAACTGCACAGATGCGTATGCATGTTTAGTGATACAAATACAATTTTTATGGCCCCAGGCAAGGCAGATGTTGTGAATATTTATTTCACTTTGCTTAATATGTTATGTTTCTGCCCTGGCTGGTGTGGCTCAGTGGATTGAGTGCTGGCCTGTGAACCGGAGGGCCGCTGGTTCAATTCCTAGACAGGGCACATGCCTGGGTTGCGGGCCAGGTCCTCAGTAGGGGTGCTCCAGAGGCAGTCACACATCGATGTTTCTCTCCCTCTCTTTCCCTCTCTCTTCCCCTCTCTAAAATAAATAAAATCTTAAAAAAAAAAAAAAAGTTACGTTTCTGCTTGGGCTGGGTGTCTCAGTTGACTGGAGCATTGTTCCGTACAACAAAGAGGTTGTGAGTTCGACTGCCGATCAGGGCACATACCTAGGTTGCAGGTTTGATCTCCAGTTGGGGCACGTACGGGAGGCAACTGATTGTTGTGTGTGTGTGTGTCTCTCTCTCTCTCGCTCCTTCCCTCCCTTCCCCCCTCCCTCCCTCCTCTCTAAAAGCAGTAAACATAGCCTTACGTGAAGATTTTTAATTTGTTATTTATTTTTTTTTCAATTTTTAATTTTAATTGTTGTTCTTGTACAGTTTTCTCTCTTTTACTCCCATCCCAGCCCACCACCCCAGCCTTCCCCACCTCCCTCCCATTTCTACTCACCCTAGTTTTTGTCCATGTGTCCTTTATACTTGTTCCTGTAAACCCTTCCCCTTTTTCCCTGAAATTCCCTCCCCTCTCCTTTCTGATGACTGTCAGCCTGTTTTCAGTTTCACATGAAGATTTAAAAAAATTTTTTTAAATGTTATATTTTCCATTTAAAAGTATTTTAAAAAAGTTATTACTATTAATTAATAATGTTAACTAGATCTGTAATCCTTATTGGTGGTTTATATGTGGAATGAATGAAGCTGTGAAGCTCTCATCTATACCTAAAGCACACATCTCTAATAAATTCCACCTCTTACCTCAACAACAAAAAAAAGAGTAAGGGGTGTAGATATGAGTGTCCCGAGTCTGATTTTTTAAAAAATTTCATTTATATAATTTTAGAGAGAAGGAAAGGGAAGGAGAAAGAGAGGGAAACTCAAATGTGTGGTTGCCTCTTGCACATCCCTCACTGGGGACCTGGCCCACAACCCAGGCATGTGCCCTGACTGGGAATCGAACCAGCAACTCTTTGGTTCTCAGGCCCATGCTCAATCCACTGAGCCACACCAGCCAGGGCAGATTTCCTGTTGTCTTAAAATGGATTCTTCTTGTCCTTTGAATTCAAGATTATATGTGCCCTTAATCCTTTAAGAAAAGCAAAGTTCAGACACCAAATGGCTGTCTCTGTTCCTGCACTAGATGTGTTCTTTAAGTTGTACTAATTTCAGGTTGCTTACTAGTCTTGATATACCCTTAGGTACTTCTCCATTCAAAATAGAAATGGATTATTTCCTGATTTCTCATTTGGTTCTCTGAAAGTTACTTGTCATCTGTAAAACTAACCGTGTGAAAATGAACTTAATTTGGGCTCAGTATTATGCACTAAAGGCAATGAACTTTAGGCTTATTTTAATTTAGGGCTACCTGGTTGTGTGTTAGGGAGTGGACTGAGGAGAACATTGTGGTAAAGAGTGTTTCCTCTGTTTGTGTTGAGTACTTAGCTAGATATTGGTAGCCTTGGGACATTTTCGAAGAGGACATGGCTTTGCCCATTAGGCATCTATTGGGACTGCAAGTACAAAAAACAAGTGAACAAAAGCATGCTGCATAGCTAGGTGGCATGGCTATTGGCAAAAAAACCTCCTTCATAGGCTTGTATACAAGACCGGGAGTGTGCACGTATTAATTTAGCATGGTGTGCTTTTGGCATGGTCCATCCACTTTAAAGTAAGTCTACACAAGTAAATCTACATGTGTCATTTTTATAGCAGGTCCCTTGTAGACAGCATAGAGGTGGGGTGTGTTTTATGGTCCACTTTGACAATCTCTTATCTTTCAATTGGAGCATTTAGACCATTGACATTCAAACGATTGATACAGTTGGGTTAAGGCCTACCATATTTGTTACTGTTTTCTCTTTGTTGCCTTTTTCTTTGTTCCTGTTTTTGTCTTTCACACTTCTGTCTTCCGTGGTTTGAATTGAGCATTTATTTGATTCTCTTTTTCTCTCCTTTCTTAACATATTAGTTACACTTTATTTTTAAAACTTTTTTTGTGGTTGCCCTAGAGTTTGCATTACACATTTACAACTTATTCAGGGTTACTTTCAAGTAAGACAGTGAGTGCTACTTCATGTGTGGTACAAATGCCTTATATTAAGGAAATAATCCTAATTTCTCCATTTCATGTAGATACAAGCATATGTATATAATATTAACATAAACATATAATTGAATACATTGTTGCTATTATTTTGACAAACTTGTCAGATCCATTCAGAGTAAGAGAAGTAAAAGTTTCTATTTTTATTACATTTTTTTCATTGATGTTCTTCCTTTCTTTATATAGACCATAGCTTCTGACCTGTATTATTTTCCTTCTCTCTAAAGAAATTTTTAAAAAATTTCTTGGAAGACAGGTCTAGCAACAACATGTTTCTTTGATTTCTGTTCTTCTGAAAAGCATTTCTTCACCTTTGAAGGAAAATTTTGCAGGGTATAGAATTCTAGATTGGTAGGTTTTTTTGTCGCAGCACTTGAAATATTTGAGTCCTCTCTCTTTTTCCTTGCATTTTTTCTGAGAAGTAGGATGTAATTCTTTTCTTCGTTCCTCTTCAGGTAAGGTTCCCAAACCCCGCTCCCCCGTGGCTTGTTATAGGACTTTTCTATATCTTCGACGTTCTGTGGTTTGAAGATGTGTCTGACTGTAGTTTTCTGGCATCTGTTCTGCTTGGTGTTCCCCGAGCTTCCTGGATCTGTGGTTTGGGGTCTGACATGAATTTGGAGAGAGTCTCAGTCATTGTTGCGCTGGGCACTTCTGTTTCTTTTTTCTTTCTCCCCCTCCTGCCATTTCCGTCATGTGTATGTTCTACCTTTTGTAGTTGTCTTACACTCCTTGGATATTAAATACTTCTTTTAGTGTCCTCTTGCGTTTTTTGGTTTTTGAGGATTTTATTGATATACCCTCCATCTCAGAGATCCTTTTTTCATCTGTGTCTAGTCTGAAAATAAGCCCATCAAAACCATTCTTCGTTTGGTTACAGTTTTTGTTTTGTTTTTAATCTCTAGCATTTCTTTTTGGTTCTTGTTAAGGATTTCCGTCTCTCTGCTAACATTGCCTGTCTATTCTTGCATATTGTCTACTTTATTAGAGTCTTGAGCATATTAATCATAGTTGTTTTAAATTCCAGGTCTGATAATTCCAACATCCTTGCCGTGTGTATTTATGATGATTGCTCTTTATCTTCAAATTATGTTTCTTGTCTTTTGGTTATCCATGCTTGCCTGCCTTCCTTCTTCCGTTCTTTCTCTTTTCCTTCCTTCCTCCCCTCCTTCTTCCCCCTCCCCTCCCCTCCCCTCCCCTCCTTCCGTTTTCCAATAGCCAGGCCTGATATACTGGTTAAAAGGAAATGCTGTAAGTAGGCTTTTAGTAATGCGGTGGTGAGGTGTCAGGAGAATCCTGTGATCCATATCTCATTTACTGAGCCTATGCCTCTTGACTGTCAACTTCACCAGTGCTTCTTAGTATCGCTTCCCTAACCCCTTTTGATGGGACAGGATGGTTTGAGTAGGCTGGAGTTACACGTTTCCCTTCCCCAGGCCAGTTAGACTCTGCTTAACTAGTTTCCCTAGAGGGCTTTGTTAATTAAGGGCGGAGTGCTCTGGCATATTTCAATATTCTTTTCCCTTCACTCCTGGAAGCCTGAGGAAAATGTTCTCTGATATTAATTGTGGCTCATGTCTCCCCCTTCCCTGTACAACCGGGTCCCCTGGATTTCTAACTCCGAGTTGTCCATACTGAGCCTCTGGCGATCTGTCAGTCCCAGGGCAGGTTCTCCTGTTCGGTGCTGGTTCTGTCCGGGGTTTTTTGTTCAAGTTCCTGTTCTGATAAGCTGTGGTAGGACGTGTAGTTCCCTGCTGTCTCTCCAGTCTTGGGGGCAGCATTTTGCTGTGTTCTGCCTTCTTTTATAGATCCAATACGAATGCTGATTTTTCAGTCTGTTTAGCTTTATACTTGATGTTAGGATGGAGCGGTGACTTCCCTGCTCCTTATGTGTGGAACTGGAAGCCTGCGTATACTAATCTAAACAAAACATTTAAGCTCTTAGTTTCTGTGGAATGTTGTCATGGAACACAGCTCTGTGAAACCCACTGCTGTCAAAGACCTTGCGAGATCACTAAGAGGCTCCATTTGAGGCCCTGTGTGAAATGTTCCTTTTAAAACAGGGGTTGCAAATTCAGGTACTTTTAGGAGCCAAGATCATGTAGATATAAACCATCGTAAACGGGAAAACACATTTGTGCATATTGCCAATTAAAGGAGATACTTACTGATGGCCTGCTATTTTCCAGGTACCTTTTCATAAACAATCAGGAAACTACAATATTTTATTTTATTTTATTATTATGTTTTTTATTTTTATTTATTTATTTTTAGACAGAGGGGAAGGGTGGGAGAAAGAGAGGGAGAGAAACATCAATGTGTGGTTGCCTCTCACATGGCCCCCACTGGGGACCTGGCCTGCAACCTAAGCATGTGCGCTGATTGGGAATCAAACTGGCAACCCTTTGGTTTGCACCCCGTGCTCAGTCCACTGAGCTACACCAGCCAGGAGGAAACTACAATTTTAAACAAAAGTCTACTTTAAGCATTAGTTTGATGTTTCGTTGGCTCTAGCAAATATGCCTGTGAACTTTGAGTTTGCCATTTATGATGTAGTATCTGGAAAGTTTTTCAGATTTGTTTACTTTCTCAATAACAAGTTGTGTATGTGAGTGTGTGTGTGTTATGTGTGCCTGTGTATGTTGTCTGGAATCCAAGGAGATCAGAGCCCCAAATCAAAACCTGAGGACAAATGTATGAATCTGTATTATAGGCTTTCTCCACGATGCGCTCCAGTCAGTGTGTCCAGTGTCAGGGACCAGTCCATATTTGATCACAGTAACAAAACCGGGCTACGTGGGATATAAACACTGTGTGTCCATTGGTTGTGTAAGTGTGGAGGTAGGGCAGTGTTCAGGGTTGGTCCCTGTCATTCCACCTGGTCACAGAGGACCTGGCTGCCTTGCATTTGTAAGGATGTGTGTCGGGCCTTTCAGAAGTGTGGTTCCGTTTCTCTGTTGATTTGTCACTTTTCCCTAAGTGCCCTTGTAGGTGACCAGGTTCTTAAAATGCCTTGAAATGCTTTTCAAAATGTTATGTTATGTGCTCATGCTGTTCCTTGCCATTTTCATCCTCTCCCAGTGCCTATGACCTACTTGATTGCCATCTCTTTGCCCGTTTTCCCCCAATCTCAAGTCAGGGAAGAAAGAATAGTTTCCAAAATAGAATAAAGAGCAGACATATGGCCACTGTTGTTTTCTTATAAAACCCTTCTCTCCCTTTTCTCAAAAAGAAACATTTTCCATTTGGAGTCAGAAATATTGTGGAATTTGACAAGAATGACAGTGTCCTTTAGAATAAAGAAACCTGAGAAAGCTGGGTCTGGAGATGACTTGTGCAGTTAGTCGCACAGGCACCGACTATGGAGTCAAGTCCAGTGACAGCTCTGGCCATGGCCACCCGTGTGGTTGGACGAGCATCACACTTCTTTGGGCCGTACTTTTCTGTTACAAAGAAATGTCAGTGAGAATTTAGTAGAAAGTGTGTATAAAATGCTTCTATTATACAGCCTGGCTTAGGACAGATGCTCAGTAAATGTTCTACAAATTTTAAAAATGAGCCTTTTCCTATTGGTTTTGTTACTTTCATTGAGACCCAGACCTTTGAAGCTGAGCCCTAAAATTCTGTGGAGAAACCCAAGCTGGGTATATTTTGGTAGTGACCATTCATTAAAACGCATGGAGAAGCTTACCTTAAGTGACTTTTCTCATGGATCCTGAGTTGTTACTCATCTACACACTCTTTTTGGTTTATGTGTATTTCTTACCTACTTTGCTTTTTTGTTTAAAAGGAGTGGGGGTGGGACAAAAAAGGTTTCACGTTTGTTTTATAGTACAATTTAAAGTTTAATCCACCATTGTAAAAAATATAAGACTTTTGGGAATATATACTCATTATAATTTATTGCTCTGCTTTACGTTTTGATAAGCCTTTTTGTCTTATCTCTATTTTACCTGTCTAGGGAATCACAATGATTATTCCCTTGTCATCAGTCACAGCAGCAATATCAGCGGCATGAAAATTGTTGCTATTACAGTCATTTCAGGCTCTATCTCAACAGGTGTTAACAGCTGCCCATTCCTGATGAAGAACTTGAAAACCTTCCGTTTCAAAGCACATGTCCTTTTTTTCTAACCCTTATGTGTAAATCCTTGGCCTGGGGTGCGTTAGTGATTTTAAGACTTCTGTTTAGTGACAAACCATTCCTTCAAAGTTTTTTTGGGGGCCCCCCCTTTATAAAACAGGCAAACCTGGGAACCCTGGTTGTTGTTGTTTTTAAGGGAGGGTTTCAGGTGGAAATGGGGATTATTCCCTAAAGGCAGGATTCTCCCCAGAGCTCAGGGTGGAAAACCACTGAAGTGAAGTCTCCGTGCATTCATTTTGTGTTTTCTCATTCCTGGTGCTCAGGTGCTGGATCATACGGCAGGCAGTTTACTCATTATTTTACTTACTAATAGCTACACTAACTGTTTCTCCCGTTTTGCTAGCAGTATCCTATCAGTGGTTAAAAGCATTCCCCTGATGATGTTTGTGCAAAAGTTTCTTTCCAGCTTGCTGAGTTGCCATTATGGAAGTCGTGGCACTAATAGAATTGAATCTCAATACAAAAGCAATAGAATTGAAAAGGAATCAGAACTAGGTGCAGGCTTTCATGTGTGGGATGCTGTTTCCTCCACTCTTGAACAGAGTTCTTTAAGAATGAGTCTTGAGTTCCTCTGTTCTGTAACCAACAGGAGGACTCACAAACGGCAGTGGAAGATACATCTCTGCTGCTCCCGGCGCTGAAGCCAAGTACCGCAGTGCGAGCAGTGCCTCCAGCCTCTTCAGCCCCAGCAGCACCCTTTTTTCTTCCTCCCGTTTGCGATATGGAATGTCTGATGTCATGCCTTCTGGCAGGAGCAGGCTTTTGGAAGACTTTCGAAATAATCGGTACCCCAATTTACAACTGCGGGAAATTGCTGGGCATATAATGGAATTTTCCCAAGACCAGCATGGGTCCAGGTGAGGACTTGGTTTTGGCAGTTAAGGTAACTAAAATCTTAATGCCTTAAATTCCATGCCTCAGATAAGGTATGTGCTAAAGTAAATTGACATAAAACAATAAAACAGTTTGCTTCTTAATATACTTCCCATTATTTCAGAGAAATGTGGATTATGAGTGTCACCAGATACACAAGTGATTGAAAAGAGTCATTTAGAAATTGGGGTCTAATGCTTAATTAAAACAAACTTTTTTTTTTTTTTTTTTAATCTTTCTGCCTTTCTGAAAGATTGGCCTGTTTTCTCGTTCATGAGACCCTCACTGCAGGGCCACAATCTAAGAAACAGAAACACTAAGACAGAGATGCATATCTGCATGCGTTTGCCACTGTAATCCCTGTCTAGGGTTATTCAGGTACCTAAATAACTCTCTGCTGCCCAGGAGTGGGGCACCTCCACCCTGTGTCTTTGTCGTTTCATTCCGTAGCAGTGAGGGTCTGCACAGAGAGGTAAGAGAGAAGAAGCTGCTAGAAATCAGACTTGAGCTTGGTTTACCCCTCCCTGTTTGACTGCTCCAGTGGGCTTCACCGAAACGGACCCTGGTCCTGGGGAGAAAGCATAATCCTGATGCTACTCATCCTTCTTTCCTGTTCGCCCGCTCCCCTCTTTCTCTCTGTGCCCACTGGCTCAACTATTAAGGAACCTTTCTCATTAAGTTCTGCCAGCTTGCTATTCAGCAAGGATTTGTCCTATTTGGATCCTGTAGACCAAATTGAGAGACAACATGATTTGTTTTTTAATTCTCACCTGAGGACATACTTACTGATTATAGAGAGAGAGGAAGGGAGGGAGAGAGGGGAAGGGAAACATCATTCGGTTGCCTCCTGTGCAAGCCCTTACTGGGGATCGAACCTGTTGGCCCTTCAGTGTGTGGGACAGTGCTCCAACCAACTGAGCCACACCAGCCAGGACAACATTCTAGTGGTCATCTGAACCAAAGAACATGAACCAAGTAGCTACTACTTCATGTATAACAACTGTTCCACATCCTAAATGAAATGACACTTGCTTCATATGAACGTGAGGTAAAGAATGTAGTAAGGACCACAAGCTTTGAGCCTCTCAATGTGGGATAGGTTTCTAAAGTAAAAAGTCAGGTGGAATTCTTCTTGTGTTATTATGCCCACCGTCACCCCTCTCTTTTCATGCCCCCCTCAAACCCACATACACATTTTGTGCATGTGCCCTGTAACAAATAAGACTTAAATCTACTTTTTTTTCTTTTAAAGATTTTATTTATTTATTATTTTTAGAGAGAGGGAGAGGGAGGGGCAAAGAGGGAGAGAAACATCATTCGGTTGTGTCTCGCGTGCCCCCAACTGGAGACCTGGCCCCCAACCCTAGTGTGTGTGTCCTGACTGGGAAATGAACCAGCGACCTTTCAGTTCACAGGCTAATGCTCAGTCCACTGAGCCACACCAGGCAGGGCTAAATCTTTTAAAAGGTCAGTTGATTTAGAGTATACCTCACACCACAAACATTTTTTCCTCCTTAGAGATTTTTAAATTCAGTGAGCTCAAGGGATTCATTTAAATAATACTGTTGTATGTTTGCAAACCCGCATGCACCTGTGCCTCTGTGAGAGTACATCTAAATACACAGTTTCAGAAATCATACAGTGTATAAGTTGAGTTAATTCTTACTTATTTCCAAGTCTTCCTAAAATGCTGTGATCGCCCTTTTCACTTTGTACTTCAGATTCATTCAGCTGAAACTAGAGCGCGCCACACCAGCTGAGCGCCAGCTTGTCTTCAATGAGATCCTCCAGGCCGCTTACCAGCTGATGGTGGATGTGTTTGGAAATTACGTCATTCAGAAGTTCTTTGAAGTAAGCCTTTGTTCTTTCTGTCATTTGACTTCAGAGCATTTCCAGAGCATGTTGATTTTCATTAGCTGTTTTTAGAATTACAGTCCCATCCTGGTCCTCAAAATGAAGGGTGTGCCGTCTTTTTAAAGACTTTCTTTCTTTCTTTCTTTCTTTCTTTCTTTCTTTCTTTCTTTCTTTCTTTCTTTCTTTCTTTCTTTCATGTCTATTCCTTATATATGAGATGTAATTGACATAATACTGTGAAAATTTTTAAGGTATACAATGTACTGATTTAATATACTTATGTACTATGTACTGCAAAAGGATTCCAACTGCAGTGTTAGCTAACACCTTCATCATGTCACATAATTTGCCTTTGTGTGTGTGGTGGGAACATTTAAGATTTACTTACTTAGCAACTTTTAAATATATAATACAGTATTATTCGCTCTAATCTCCATGTTGTCCAATAGATTCCCAGAACTTACTCATCTTACAGCTGGAAGTACAGAGTTTCTGAATGTTTTCCAATCATTTGTAGCCATGTTTCGTGTGAATGCGCAAGCAGATGATGCCAGTTTATTTTAGAAATGTGTTTAGAGAACCATTGTCACCATTTGATCTAGTACGTTACAGTAGTTTCACTAAACATGCCATTTTTGGGGAAAATAATTCTTGTAAGATAATTTTATCACAATAAAGTTCTGAAAAATAAATTTTGGGGGGAATTACTAGAGAATTATGTTTGAACAAGAACTCTACTGTTTTTTATCATAAACTGTAATCATGAGGACTACTCAATGTTTCTTTGATCATCCTTGGGCCTTGGCGCCTTCATTTTCTTCATTAATGTGAATGGTGTCCTTTTTTGTTATCCTTGTCTTTGGAAAGGATTAATGAGATTGTTGGATTAGTGTCTGTTCATTTAAACTGAACTGTCAGAAAGGCGGGGATTCTTGGCTTACCACTGGAGCCTTGGTGCGCTGGGATCCAAAGCCCAAGCCGTAGATCCAGAAAGGAACGAAGCACTGAGGTGAAGAGTTCAGCACAGAGTGAAAGTGCTGAAACTATACAGTACCTGCCGCAAAACAAATTTGTCAAGTTCTTGCATCTTTTTATTTTATTTATTTTATTTAATTTATTTATTTTTAGAGGAGAAGGGAGGGAGAAAGAGGGAGATGCATATCAATGTGTGGTCGCCTCTTGCATGCCCACTGCTGGGGACCTGGCCTGCAACCCAGACATGGAGCCCTGACTGGGCATCGATCTAGTGACCCTTTGGTTTGGAGGCTGGTGCTCAGTCCACTGAGCCACACCAGCCAGGGCAGAAACAAAGGTTTTTTAAACAAAAGGTATAATCATAGGTGACTGGGTTAAAAGGGGTATACCAATGGTTGATGCAGAATAATGAATGCTTTGCTTTCTCTGGTTTCTTTCCTTCTATCTAAGTAATGGTGTTCACCCACACATTATGTCTAGTTTGGCAGCCTTGAACAGCAGCTGGCTTTGGCAGAACGGATTCGAGGTCATGTCCTGTCATTGGCACTGCAGATGTATGGCTGCCGTGTTATCCAGAAAGCTCTTGAATTTATTCCCTCAGACCAGCAGGTACTTGTAAGTTTCCCCTTTAACTTTTCTCTTGGTGTTTGATGTTTCTCTATGGTACATGTAGTGAACCTTGTGAATCGTCAACTTTTATTTTTCTTTTACAGTTTTTCTTGGTGCTTGTGGCTGCCTTTCTGTGCATGGCAAGCATGAACCGTGCAATTTGTAAATTTATAGTAGATAAGTGTCTTGTTAAAACTATGGGTTTCAAACACTCTTCTTTCTCTTTGACAACTTAGGCTTTAGTAGTTGCAATTTTACAGGTGGGCTTTTTGTTTGGCAAGAGTTGGAAGATGTAAGATACTAGTAAGTTGTCATTTTCTTCAGCCTGAACTGACCATTCCAACAAAGCAAGCATTAATCCAGTCCACCTTCCATTTTCCTTCACTTGCTCGCTCTCATTCATTCACCCACCACCATTTACGGAATGAGTGCCTGCCCACAGACCACAGTGTGGGGGGAAGGGCAGTGGAATGTAGTGGTGAGAGCATGCGCCCTGAGTCTTTGGAGGGAAGGCTTTGCAGGCTAAAGAGGAGTCGGACAGGAGAACAGGGAGAGAAGTCTGCAGTGTTGGGTGCTGTGAGTGGGAGCTGACCCCGGAAGCGCCTGCAGTGGCCCGCAGCTTCAGGGGCAGTCACGGCCCAGGGCCCAGGAAGCCTAATAAACTCCCAGGCGGGTGCGCTGCAGCTTTGTTTGTGCTGTGAGCCTTGGGGTGCTTCTGGTCTGGACCCTCGGCCTTTGGGCCCTGGACTCACTCAGCCCTTCACAGTGGAGGGATGGCCTTGTTCTGGCAATGATGCGCCACTTGCCCTCACTGAGAACAAAGTTCGTTGATGAGAATCTTTGTTACGGACTCAGGTTCTGAGCCAGATGAGGCACCTACCACCTGCAGTTCAGAGCAGAACCAAGCAGAACACGGCATCAGTGTTGGTGATGGTGGCTGAGGGCTGGGGGACTCCAGAGCCCTTGTGTTGTGGGACTCAGGTGTGCGGGCCGGGAGGCTGGGGAGGCGCAGGGAAGGCGGGAGCCGAACAGCAGGTTTGGGTTTGGGTTTGGCCTCACGGTGCTCAGTGCCGGAGACGCCGCAGTGATGCAGTGTGCACGTAGTAAGAAGCAGGGGTGAGGCTGCTGCGTTTAGTTTTCCTCTGACGTGCAGATTGGTCTCCGTTTTAATTTTACCTGGGGTTTTCAGGGATTAAAAAATAAAAACGTCATGGTCAGATCTCTTCTGTTTAATTTTCTAGTCCTTTTTCTTTCTTTTCTTTTTTTATAATGGAGTTTACTTCCTGGTTTTTACCTTAATGCCCACTTACTGAATGATATCGGGAATGTGAGAGTTTCCAAGGAATTATTTGTTTCTCTTTGCTCTGTCCTGTGATTGTGATAACGTACTGATTTTGTCTCCCAACCTTTCAGGTTTTATTATTTTCCGATTGGATCACAACAGTGTAGTCGTCATCTCCCTCCCCTCCCCCAGCTGTTGTTCTTTCTCCCCTTGTTTCTGTATGTCTCTTCCTGGTCTGGTTTTCTGACATCTTGTTTTGGGCCTAAACGCCTCCTCCTGCTATGGTTAATTTACTGTTTTCTAGATAGAAGTTTATTATTTTGTTGAGATGAACTCATCTCTAGTGGTGTCTTTGGACTTCAGAAAATATTTAGGGAAGCCACTTCACCTTCATTTCCATTATAGGTGTCCCTTGCCTTTATGTAGGCATCATTCTCTGCTTATCCCCACAATTACATTTCCAGAATAAATTTTTTTCTGACATTTGATTAATTGCTTTAGAAAACTTTCCCAAGTTTATTGCCCCTTGCTGTCCCTGGCATTGTAATCTTGATTTTTAAAAATTAGAGTCTCTCTTAGATGCTTTTGGCATATTCAACATCTTCAGAATTTAAGGCTTTGCATTCATAAATGTCACCATTTTATACCATTTTACACCATTTTATGGTGTCATCTTCCACCATAAATACCGAGTCAGTACAGTGGAACTGATATACAGAGATTGGATACAGCAGGGAAATTGGGTAGCGAGTCCCAGGTTCCTAGACATGTGTGGTGCAGGTTTTCAGCTTCAGGAGAACTGAGGGGGCACATTTTGGGGGAGGGGTTCGGTCCAAAGTCACATTTCCTTTTCTATGCCCTGGTCATTCCCACTCATGCCCTGCACACACACACCCCTCAGTGTTTGTCCTCTGTGTGTTCCCTGGGTCTGGGCACTTGTCGTTAATTAACTGTGAGTACTGTTCTTGCTGACCTCGCAGTCACTGTGCCCTGGTAGAAGCATCGTGTTGGAAACATCACAGACCTAGGCTAGAATTCTCATTTGGTCAGTGTTTGTAGTTTTTCCATACATTACTTAACACCTTTCAGGTTCCATTTCTTTATAGATTTCTGTATAGTTTCTTTATACACTTGGCAGGTGGCTTACTGACACGTACTGCTTGGCCACACACCGGAGCCATGTGGCTTGTGCTAGACTCTTGGCAGTCTTGGTCTGGGGTTTTAACAATTCATTTAATTTGTCTTTCTTGGTTCCCATATCTATCATATTCAGTCCATAGAACTATTATGAGGATTCATTAAGTCACAGCAGTTAAAAGTATGTCTAGCCTAGAGTGACCTCTAGATTAATGACTGTTAATAATAATGTGCACCTTACAGTGTTGTCGTAGTAGAAACATGTTGAATTGCATGTGAAATTCTCTGATAAGGTGTACTTAATATAGGCTCCATTCTGTTTGAAGATGTGCACATTTTTAATCTCCCAGGGGTCTTTTGCAAGTTAGAATAGTTTTTAAAAGACTGGTTACTGTTACAGGAAGTCAGAACGTGGGAGAGGTCTGTTCCTCACTCACTGCCATAGTGCCACAGTTGAGTTGTCTCACTTCATTACCATGGGTCCCCTTCCTGCTCGGTGCTTTCGTGTTTGGTAAGGAGAACGTTGATTGTCCAGGTGTTTGCTCGCTGTGATTCTGGTGGTGCTCTCTCTCCTTGTCCCCAATAGAACGAGATGGTTCGGGAGCTAGATGGCCACGTCCTGAAGTGTGTGAAAGACCAGAATGGCAATCACGTGGTTCAGAAATGCATTGAATGTGTGCAGCCTCAGTCGTTGCAGTTTATCATCGATGCGTTTAAGGGACAGGTAAGTGACTGAGGAAAGAACTAAGGGAAACAAACTGGCGTGTGTTTCCTCCATTGTGAACAGAGAGAGGAGGGCAGGATTTGTGGAGAGTCCTCAAGAGCTGCAGTAAATAGCAGCTCAGTCAGCGGCGGCAGGTGCCTGGCTCTGTGGACCCGAGTTTGCTCCTCCCCTTCACTGCCTGCGGGTCTCCGCTCCACCGTGCCGGTGTCTGCTCCTGCTGGGACAGTCAGTCATCAGAGTTGTTATGGTTAGATCTTGTATTTGAAAAATAAAGTTTTTCCTTTGGTTAAGTACTGTTTATCTTGATATTTAAAAATTTTAATCACATTTTAAAATTCAAGTAATTTACAGAACTAATCTTGCAGGTTATACGTGAATGTGTTTAAAATAATAAGATGTTGCTTGCTTGATTTTTTTTTTTTCTTTGTGGGGCAGGTAGGGTGGTGATCAGGTTGATTTGAACTCTATTAAGTGGTGGCACAGCTAGAAATAGCTTTTATTTATTTATTTTTATTTAGCTGTATGTCATAAGAGCCTGTATGCTCCTAATATCAGTTTCTGAACACAATTTTCTTATGCCTTGTTTTTTCTAGAGTTGCCCTTTAATTCACTATTATCATTAACTCCTCATACCCCCCTAAGCTAGGTGGGACAAGAGAGTAAAATACATCTTCTTGGGTGATCAAATTTTTTTTGAAAAAGGGAAATAACAAGTAGATTTTTCAGGTGTAGTTATGTGTACTGCTCAGCCTAGATTGAAATGGGATTTTAGAGTTTTTTAGGTTTGGGGATTTGCTCAAATATGGCAGGAGGGTGTAAATTACAGACATTAACCCAGGGAGTTATTGGTATTTTCTGAGTTAATGGGGGGGAAAAGATCTTTTTACTTCAAAGTTAAGATCTTATATTTTTCAAAATATGTAACTGAGAAAGTAAAAGCATTAAGTGACTAAATGGGAGAGAATATTTTCAAGATGAAACTGCCAAAGAGTTGATAACCGGAATATATAAAGAATCCCTGTAATCAAAGAGAATAATATAAATTAATGTGAAAATAGGCCAAAAGCATGGATATGTAGAAGAAACACAATTTGCCTGTGGACATATGAAAAAATAACTCCATTTTAATAATCAGGAATGTGCAAAATAAAGCCACAAATGATAGGCCACTTCCTACCCACCAGTTGCTCTGTATTGGCAGGAGTGTGGGGTGTGACCCACCACTGCTCATAATAGATATTAGCACAGGCATTTGGGAAAATAATTTAGTGTCTTCTTTCAGGATCGGCCCTTTTATTTTCTGAGACTTAGCACTCCCGGCCAAGTTATATACCAGGTGAAACATTTGCAAATGTGCATCACTGGACGTATTTGGACATGTTCAAAGTAGCATTATTCTCCTAGTAGGAGAAAACCCCAAATTATCCAGACGTCCATTAGCAGAGAATTGGACGAAAAATTCTAAAATAAAAACCTTGTGTACTTACTCAGCATTGTATTGTAGCTATACAGAGTGAACTGCAGAAGCCTCCCGTATTATAAGCAAGTGTTTGAAACATAAAATTGAGTGAAATAAGTTGTTCTAGACTGTGCGTGTTAGCATTTCTGTAGTTACAGTCGAGCAGAACCACACAGTACACTGTGTAAGGGTGTAGTTACACGAAGCTACACCATAAAACCATACATGAGGCACACAGTGCGGTGACTGACACTTTCAAACCTCTGATGGATGTTAGCTGCTGCTGTGTTTTTACAATTATTGTCATTTTTAAGGTTTTATATATTTACTCACTCATTTTTAGAGAGAGAAAGAAGGAGGGGAAAGAGAGGGAGAGACATTGTTTGTTGTGAGAGAGAAACATCGGTGGGTCGCCTCTCTTGGCACATCCCAGCCAGGGTTCCCACAGTGCAGGCCTGTGCCCCCACTGGGCATCAGACCAGCGACCTTTCACTTTGCGGAGCAACCCCGAACCTACTGCGCCAAACCAGTCAGGGCGTATTGTCATTATTCTCAGTAACAGACCTGAGTTGCAAGTTGGTCCAGGTTGTTTGGCCAGGAAGGGCAGAGTGGAGATTAGCTGGTTTGGACTTGAAGCCTGTATCTTATCTCGCACCAGAGCCAGCAAAGGAGCTTTTCTTACATGTTGCCAGAAAACACCCCGGTTCAATTCAGAATGTTACTTTATGATGATGTGAAAGCACTCAGGATCGGATCCCACCCCTTTTCTGTCCCCTCACCCCACCCCCACCCCGTCCTTTGACATGGACTCTGAAACCAAGTGTGTTTTTCATGACCTCGACTAATTCTCTTCCTTTCTAGGCTCCTTGGAAAAGTCCTTTTCAGCTCTAAATTTGTGCATATCTCTGAATTCCTAGAATAGTTAAGAAAAGGGTTTACAAACGTACATACATACACACCTTATTATTCGTAGAGAGAACTTAATGTCATATTTGTAATTTGAGCTTTTGAGTCATACTAGAAAATAGTCTCCTGGCCCTGTCATTTACTATCTGTACGACTGTTGGCACATGATGTAAACTTACAGGAGCTTCAGTTTTCTCATCTGTATGTAGAGAGTAACCGTGACTGTCCATCGAGGTCATTGTGAAGATTAGTGGGGTGATGTATGTTAACAGTCTGCAGCATTGGAAGTGACAACTGTTATTTCTGGCCTTCTCTCTTATGTTTGGCCTAGGTATTTGCTTTGTCCACGCATCCTTACGGCTGCCGAGTGATTCAGAGGATCCTGGAGCACTGCCTCCCTGACCAGACACTCCCTATTTTAGAGGAGCTTCACCAGCACACAGAGCAGCTTGTACAGGTAGTGGAGTTGCCAGTAGAGTAACTGCAAACACCTGTGGGCTCGTGCAGGCCCAGAGCTTGTGTGTTTTCTCAGCACAGGTATCCATTCCAGTAGAGGGTGATGTTAATGTGTTTTTAAAATGCCCACTGAAGCTTTTGGGCAAGTTTTCCTTTACACCGGCCTGGTTCATGTTTTGTGGATGTGGGTAAAGACTAGAGCCTGGCCTTGGAGCAGAGAGATACACACGCCAGAGTTCTGCTGCGCACCAGCCAGCTGTATCACTTGTGGCAGGACATTTAATCTCACTGGGTCTCCGTTTTATCATTTCAGATTAACTAAGTGGATTAGTTGATTTCTTTCTAGCTTTGATGCTTTCTTTTGCATCTACCACTACAGATTTCTCCCACATTGTACTAACCATTTGACCGCTTCTGCATATAGTGTGTTATACTGAAGCAGTTTTCTTAAAGCAAGAATTTATATGTACTGTATTTCATTTTTTTAAACAGACCTCCAAATTAGACATGGAGGGCCTTTTTTTTTTAATTATTTTTTTTTAAGATTTTATTTATTTATCTTTAGAGGGGAAGGGAAGGAGAGAGGGAAAGAAATATCAGTGCATGGTTGCCTCTCGTGCATCCCCTACTGGGAACTGTCCTGCAACCCAGGCATGTGCCCCGACTGGGAATTGAACTGTGACCCCTTTGGTTCGCAGGCCCGCGCTCAATCCACTGAGCTACACCAGCCAGGGCCTTAAATGTATTTTAAAATGCCCAAAGGACCAAAGATGTTCTGAACTAATTTTTTGTTGTTGTTAGCATTTGTTTTTTGTTTTGGCGTGAAGTGTGATATTGTAAATATATTAAATATTCATTGTAGAAGAATTTGATGATGTAGAAATTAGCAACAAAAGAAATTATCATAATCCTACCATCCAAAAGCAAACATACTTGGCATTGGCACTTTTAAAAAATATTACTTGTATGCTCTTATTTTTTTACATCTTACCAATAAATACTTTTGCCTCTGGAATTCCTTACACGCATTTATTTTCTCAAAGTATCTTTCACTTTAGATGAATGAGGGTGTCCATTATATGCTTGTAATGTTTATTTAATTAGGCATTGTCTGTTTTATTAGACATAAATTTTGTTTCCAGTTATTCTTTGTTGTAGATAGGCACAGTAACTGTGTATTTCTGTTTGAGAGAAAAGTATTTCTTTATTCCCACCTACCCTTTCTTTCTTTGTGTGTGTGTATGTGCAACATTTTATGAAGAACCCAACTAGGCCCTTTGGAGATAGATATAGGGGTGGGGTGTGTGTGTGTGCAAATATCCCATTGTCTAGTAGTAATGTGTTCATGTTTTGTAATCATAGGAGAAATTATCATTACCTATCTGTTTTTAAAGTTCTTACGTGTTCATAGTATTCAAGTAAGCCATCATAGTGTTACAGGAAAATAAGAGTTGAGTAGATATAAGGATTTAGGTAACCCCCTGAACTCGTTTTTTTAAAAAGTTTGTATTTCTTTTTATTGTATAAATATACCATAGTGTCGTGGGCCGCCCCCCCCCCCCCGCCCCGCCCCAACCCACTGGATTTATTGGCGTGACACTGAGTAACAACATTCTGTAGGTTCCAGCGCACGGTTGTGCAGCTCATTGCGCCAAGTTGCTGTGTGGTCACCGCCCCCAGTCAAGTCGCTGTTCATCACCATCAGTACCCCCGGCAGTCAGTGCGGTGTCGTGTGTGTCCATGAGTTTTTTCCCTTTTTTTTTGAGGCCTCCCCCCAAATGAACTCATTTTTACATAAATTTTATTTCTTCTGTTGTTTCTTAAACAGGATCAATATGGAAATTATGTAATCCAACATGTATTGGAGCATGGTCGTCCTGAGGATAAAAGTAAAATAGTAGCGGAAATTCGAGGCAATGTACTTGTATTGAGCCAGCACAAATTTGCAAGGTACGGGCTTTGAATTACACGGACTGTTTTCCAGAGGGGAGGGGATTGAATAGTATTGTAGGTCTAAAGAGAAAAAAGAATTTCCATTTTAAAAAAATGTTTATTTTTCCTAAAGTACACATAGTTTAAAAAGTCAAATAGTTCTGTTACAAAGCATAAAAATAAGAAATCCCTTAGAGGGCTCATTTCCCTAGAGTCAGCCCCTGGCCAGTGTGACTTGGTTGGAGCACTGTCCTGTAACCGAAAGGTGGCCGGTTCGGTTCCCGGTCAGGGAGCACGCCCAGCTTGTGGGCTTGATCCCAGCTGGGACACATGCAGGAGACAGCGGGTCTGTGTTTCTCATGTTGCTGTTCCACCCCAACCCCCTGAATGAGAATAAAATAAATTCTTAAATAAAGAATATAAGTTTTATACTTTGACGAGCTGAACATTTCATTAACTTGTTTAGAATTATGAAATGTTCTTTATTCAGTTTCCTCTTTGACGCATGAATTAAGAGACAGTATATCATATGTATGTGTATAGGCTTTCATAATCTTCAGGTCTCTTTTTCAGTCTTCCTATTTTACCAGCTTAAGCGTAAGATGCACTAGTTTTTCTCAGGTTGTAAAGGATGTTTTAGGTAACTTATAAGTGGCATAGGTTGGAGACGAAAATGATGACCCTCCAATGGCTTAGTGGTTTGGCCTTCTAAAGAGACACTGCATAACATACCATACATAACGTAGTACTTTGTTTTTCCTTCTTTTTCGTAAAGATTTTTTATTTCTATTGTTTATTTGAGAGAGCCGGGAAGCGGGGGCAGGGGGCATGGAACATCAGTGTATGAGAGAAACATCGACCAGTTGAATCTTGTCCTCAACTGGGGACCTGGCCCACACCCCAGGCATGTGCTGTGACGGGGAGTCGAATCGGCGACCTTTTGGTTCACAGGCTGACGTGACGCTCAATCCACTGAGCCATACCAACCTGGGTTATATTGTTCTTCTCTGATTTTTAGGACAAATTGTAAGGCATGCGTGACTCATAATCTTGATGTTTTTGAATGGTTTATTTTTTCATTTGTAAAATCTTAAAACATTGTATCATGGAAAATGGAGAAAAGAAATGAAAGCACCCATAGATCCAGAGTCCTGACAGCCTAATCATGCCAGGGGTTGTCCTGTAGGCCTTGCGTTGTTTCCCCACCCCACCCCACCCCACCCTGACCAGGGAAATGGGTGTCTGAATCTCTTAGGTCTCTCCTTCGGGTCACTGTCCAGTGTACTTTTTTGTTCATCGTATTTGATATCTCACTCTTGGGTACAGTATAAGTGTTACTGTTACAAAGATCTGTGGTCAGGTAATGACTGAGCAGCTACTGTAGGCCCTGCTCTTCCACAGGTAACAGTACATTGTGGACAAAATGCCAAAAAACAATCTGAAGGCATTAAGGAGTGGCCAAGAACAGATTCCGAGGTGCGGGGGGGCGGGGGGAACTCCTGATATCTGGAAGGTGGTGATTGCACTGGGAAATGCCCTCCCTCCCCTTAAAATTTTTTTTATTGTATTAAGATATAATTGACATATAACTGCAACTTTGTGTACAGTGTGTTGTTCTGATACATTTATATATTGCACTGTGATAACTACAGTTGCGTCAGCTAAAACCTTTATGTCAGTCACATAATTTTCTTTTTATTGTGTTAAGAACCATTATGATTTATTCTCTTAGCAGCTTTTGGAGTTTTATGATATAGTATTGTTGACTATAATCAGGACATTTTCTATTTTTAATGGCTTTTAGCTTGTAGACTCTCCTAGGCTGCTCCAGGCTGGGATCCTAAGTTGGGGTAGGAAATCTCCAGTATTCCCAGAAGGCAGGGTTTGGGGAAATCCTGGCAGTAGACATGACAAAATGACAGGGAAGAAATCCTGGAAAGGAAGAGAACTATGGAGTGGGGGTCTTGGATTTTAGACTCCCCAAATGTCTGGGTGACTGCTCAGTCACAATTGCATGGGACACACTCCAGGCAGCCCAACCAGAGCTAAAAGAAATGCACCGAGATTTCACCTGCTGCTGCCTGCGTGGGAGCAGTTCCCAGTTTGAGCTCAGTCTGCTTAACGCCACTAAAGAAAGTGGGTGTAGGAGCAGTGTTCTTTGGAGGAACATAAAAGAACTCAGTTTCTACAGTATATCATTTTCTGTGTCTAGATAACAGGAAAATGGGACCTGTACTCAACAAAAAAGAGCAGGAAGAAAACGGAAAAAAAAACAACAAACAAACCCCACCTAGATGTTGTAGATAGCAGAAGAGGATTATAAAGTAGCAATTTTAATTATACTCAAGGATGTAAAGGGAAATATGCCAGAAATGAATTAAAATATAGCAAATGTTAGTAGAGAATTAGAAGCTTTATTGTAAAAGAAAAAATGGAAATTAAATATATCATCTACAATAAAATTTACTATATGGCCTTAAGAATAAATTAGAGTCCTATCTGGTATGGCTCAGTGGATTAAGTGCTGGCCTGCAAACCAAAGGGTCACCAGTTCGATTCCCAGTCAGGGCACATGCCTGGGTTGTGGGACAGGTCCCCAGTTGGGGGCTTGCGAGAAACAATCGATCAATGTATCTCTCGCACATGGATATTTCTCTCCTCTTTCTCCCTTCCCCTCTCTCTAAAAATAAATAAATAAAATCTTCAGCGATATTCACTTTCTTTAAAAAAATTAGAATAAACAGGAAAAGCAACCATTAAAATTGAAAACAGATGAGTAGGAATAAACCAAAAAAATAGATTAGCAACTTCCTGACATTTTTGGTGGCAACTCAGAATATAGTCGTCCCTCGTTATATCAAGGTCCATTTATTGTATCCGCTAACCCGCGGTACAGTGAAGCCGCAGTAAGTGGACTTCGATATAGCGAGGGATGACTGTATACTTCACTGGTGAGTACCCATATAGAATTTTATATGTTGTTAAAATTACGTAGGTTTAAGAGTGTAGAAAGTGTTTAAGAGCATATGAAGTGTTTATAAGAGTGTGGGAAAGGTTAATAAGAGAGTGGGAAAGGTTTATAGGAGTGTGGGAAGGGTTTATAAAGTCTTTAAAATATATATAAATAATAAAATACGTATAACGCCGCTACTTCGCGGATTTTCACCTATCACGGGAGTCTTAGTAACTCCCACGATAGGTGAAGGATCACTGTACACAGTAAATTTGCATTGATTTTGCAGTACAGGCACATGGCATGCACATTGTACCAAACCTGTATTGCCCCTGATTCTGATACTTAACTGTTCTGTTTCAGTTTTTAAAATGAAGCTGGTCACAAATCAGTGAGTTGATTTTATCCCCACACATGGGCTAGAAACCAGAGTTTCAGAAATAATAGAATACACCTTAAAGACTGAAACCATATTGACCGTGTGTTACAGTGGAAGCCTATGACCAGTTGGGATTCCATAGTGACAGCTGATCTTCCTGCCAGCTTGCTTTCTTGAAAGACAGTGCTGAGGATTGAATCCTCCACCTAGAAGAATAAGTGTCCTGTCCCTAACCCATTTAGCAGAAAGTTGTGTTCAAATCCTTACCCCTTTGTAGAGAAAGTGGGTCTGGAGTAGATGAAGATACACCCAACCAAGCAGTCATGCAAAGTGTTGGGTTTTTTTTTCAGAACATTCATGGCTGGCTTCGTGCTCCCTGACCCAGGCTCCCTTTTCTGCAAAGGGAGCAGCCAGTGGTGATGAGGTTCCTTTCCACAGAACCACACCTTCAGCTTAGGCCAGGACTGCATAGTGCTGCAGCAGGAAGGGGCGGGAGGGGGGGGGTTTCTCTATATTTTCTGTATCACTGTATCCAATGATAGAGGCTATTTATTAATTAGATTTGATAGGTTAGCGCACCAGATTTGCTACATTTTTTCACTTGATATGTCTATAGAGCTTGGCACCAGGGATGTTGATAAGTGAGACTAGTTCCTGGTCTCAGTAAGCACACAGAAGGGAAGATAGGTTTTGGTTTATGTTGAAATGATGCTCATTTACCAGTTTGACTGTTAACCGGTCTTGTGAGCCTTCTGTTTAAATCCCTTCACTTAACCTGGGCGTGGTTCACTTTGGAAGCCACAGATGGCAAAGGTGGAAGGTCTCAGAACAAAAAGTGTTAAGATCTCTTGCTGCTGATCCTGAGGTCAGGGAAGAGGGCAGACAAGCACTGGGTCCCCTTTTCTAAGAGTTGTCCCTGCACGTGTCTCCTTGCAGCAACGTTGTGGAGAAGTGTGTCACTCATGCCTCCCGCACGGAGCGTGCTGTGCTCATCGATGAGGTGTGCACCATGAACGACGGTCCCCACAGTGCCTTATACACCATGATGAAGGACCAGTACGCCAACTATGTGGTCCAGAAGATGATTGACGTGGCAGAGCCAGCCCAGCGGAAGATAGTCATGCATAAGGTAGGCCAGGCTGGGCAGGGCTCAGAGAGAGAGAGTGTGTGAGGCCTGGGGTCCTTCATGTTTCTGAGTGCAGAGGAGGGCGGGTGTCTCGCTTCTTTCTGCAGAATTTGTCACTGGGTTATGTCTCATACTGTGCTCCTCTTTCCTTTGTCTGGAGTGGCCATTGCCCCATGTTTGCCACCCTCCTTTATCAGAAACTCAGTCCTTGGGAGAGATTTCCCTCCCTCATCTTCAGGCCATGCTTCTATCCACTTTCTCCTAGGAGACCAGCTTCTCAGTCCAAATCAACCTCCTTGACTTACTTCCTTTTCTCCCTCCTCCCTCTTACTCACCCACCACCATTTACGGAATGAGTGCCTGCCCACAGACCACAGTGTGGGGGGAAGGGCAGTGGAATGTAGTGGTGAGAGCATGCGCCCTGAGTCTTTGAGGGAGGCTTTGCAGGCTAAAGAGGAGTCGGACAGGAGAACAGGGAGAGAAGTCTGCAGTGTTGGGTGCTGTGAGTGGGAGCTGACCCCGGAAGCGCCTGCAGTGGCCCGCAGCTTCAGGGGCAGTCACGGCCCAGGGCCCAGGAAGCCTAATAAACTCCCAGGCGAGTGCGCTGCAGCTTTGTTTGTGCTGTGAGCCTTGGGGTGCTTCTGGTCTGGACCCTCGGCCTTTGGGCCCTGGACTCACTCAGCCCTTCACAGTGGAGGGATGGCCTTGTTCTGGCAATGATGCGCCACTTGCCCTCACTGAGAACAAAGTTCGTTGATGAGAATCTTTGTTACGGACTCAGGTTCTGAGCCAGACGAGGCACCTACCACCTGCAGTTCAGAGCAGAACCAAGCAAAACACGGCATCAGTGTTGGCGATGGTGGCTGAGGGCTGGGGGAGTCCAGAGCCCTTGTGTTGTGGGACTCAGAGGTGTGCGGGCCGGGAGGCTGGGGAGGCGCAGGGAAGGCGGGAGGCCTGCGGAAGTTTGGAGCGTGTCTGCTCGTTCTCCCAGCAAACACTTGTTAAGCACACACACTCTGCAGCAGCCTCCTCTCACCAGGGCGGCTGTACTGGCGAGCGAGACGGCGGTATTAGGCACAGGTCGTTACAGTGGTCTGGGGAGATGTTAAGGAGAGCTCTGTGAGCCTGCTGGCAAGGTGCCTCTTCCAATGTGGGGATACGGAGAAGGTTCTCCAAGAGTGACACTGGAATCAAGCTCTGAAAACCTTTTCAGGCAGAGGGGACCTAGTGTGTGAAGGTTTGGAAGCAGGAGACAAGACAGTGTATTTGAAGTAGTAGAATAGGTTCATTATGGTGAGACTGTGGTGCCAAAATCACATTCGCATTTCAAGTTGTTGTCCTGGCCCCGGCTGGTGTGGCTCAGTGGCCTGAGTGCCGGCCTGCGAACCGAAGGGCTGACGGGATTTCTGGTCAGCGTTGCCCAGGTTGTGGGCCAGGTCCCCGGTGGGGCCTGAGAGAGGCATCCGATCACGCTTTCTCACAGTGATGTTTCTCCCCCTCTCTTTCTCCCTTCCCCTGTCTCTAAAAATAAGTGAATACAATCTTTTTAAAAAATGTCCCGACTGGTGAGTAGCATGGAGAACGGGAAGCAGATGCGGCAGTGAGGAGGCTGCGAGGACCGTTGGGCCGAGAGATGGGGGGTCGAGGAGACGTGGGCGGGCAGGGTGGTGCTGGCGGCTGGCTGGCTGAGGGAGCTGAGTCCTACGAATCTAACAAGCGGAGCGCTGTCAGCTCTTCGCCTGCCAGGCTGTGTTCTTTTTAGCAAGAGGAAATACTGAGCGTGGAGTAGGTGGCTGCTCTCCACCCCCCTTTACATAAGGAAAAAATGAGGTTCCCCAGTATAATGCGTGTGCACGCTCCTGGGTGGTCAGTTGTTTTGCGCTGCGGAGGAGAGGCGTGGGGGTTAAGTGGCGGGACTCCCCGGTCAGCCGGGCCCGGAGAGGGCTGCGGAAAGCCAGGGGCCGACGCGCAGGCTCCGACGACAGGAGCACCAGCCGCGCGCACGGTCCTCACTGCGGCCCAGACGGAAGCGCAGCAGCATCGGGCTCTCTTTACAGATGAGTTTCGGGAGGTGAGGCAGGTGTCTGGGTCACCCAGCTCAGAACCCGTGCCAGCAGCTATTACTAGTAGTAAGTTTTCCTCATAGGCTTCTAGGTGAGAAGGTCGTAGTGGACGCGAGTCTGTGGCTTCTAGAGCTGCCCGACCCTTCCCTGCTGTGTGGACACAGCGAAGGAGACGCGTGGCTCTCCCCCCGGGGCGCTCAGTCCGGGGCGCTTGTCAGGGCGTCTGAGGGTGCGAGAGCCGGTGTGCGTGGGGCGAGTCACAGTTCTCGCCTGCGCGTGCTGGGTGGCAGCTAGTGAAGCAAGTGGTTGTGAACACGTGGTACACGCTGCAGCTGACGTATGCAGAAAGCTCTGCGGGCTCACAGGAGAGGAAAGGTTGTCTGGTTACCTGGGACGCGCAGGGCTTCCCATGCGGATCTGCCCAAGGAGGGGAGGACGGCGGGGGAGGCTGGGGGCGCTGAGCCGGGCTGGGCTCGGAGAGGGCGGGGGTGAGGCTGGTGCGGCAGGCAGTGCCGGGCGCACGGTGGGGACAAGGGTGGTTTCTGGAGGGGCCAGGCGGTTGGCTCACATTACCCCTGCTGTCCCTTACTTGCCTTTAAGTTTGGGTGAGTGATCTCACCACTGTGCCTACATCTTTTTCATCAGTGAAATGGAGACAATCACACCTCCCTCGGGAGGCTTAAATTAACAAGCCTGGCTCCTGTGAGTCATTTTTGTTGTCATTAGTAGCTTTCTGTGATCCTCTGTGAACTGGAGGATGGGGTCAGGCGGTGAGTTAGGACCCACGGCACCCTGGACTAAACCCCCGTCTTAGGAGAGCCAGGGCTCGGGGTGCGGGGCCAGAAGGGCTGCACGCGTGCCCAGGGAGGCTCTGTGCAGGGGGCGATGGATGCGTGGTCGTTGGGGTGTGCTTTCTGCACCTGCTGTCCTGGGAGTGGTCCACAGCTGTCCAGCCTCCTCTCCAGAGTCCTCACACGTCGCGTGAGCGTGCAGGGTAGCGGCCGCTCTTCTCGTCTGGCCGGTCCGTGCAGCTCTGCCCAAGCACGGTGCCGGTGCTGCGGCCGCGCCAGTGAGAGGTGTTGGCGTGGGCTGTGCACTCCCGCCTCTGTTTGTTTTCAGACCAGAGTGACACCGGCTGTGCTTTCTCCCCAGATCCGGCCCCACATCGCGACTCTGCGCAAGTACACCTATGGCAAGCACATTCTGGCCAAGCTGGAGAAGTACTACATGAAGAATGGTGTTGACTTAGGGCCCATCTGCGGCCCCCCCAACGGTATCATCTGAGGCAGCGTCGCCCCGTCCCCTCATTCCCACTGACCTCACTAGCCCACTGGCGAATCCAACCAGCAACCAGAAACGCTCTAGTGCAGAATCTGAAATGGGTAAATGGTTGCGCCAGGATTACCTTCTCCAAAAAAAAAGGAATCAAATCCACAAGTGGAAAAGCCTTTGTAAATTTAATTTTATTACACATAACATGTACTAATTATTTTTTTTAATTGACTAATTGCCCTGTTGTTTTACTGGTGTATAGGATACTTGTACATAGGTAACCAATGTACATGGGAGGCCACATATTTTGTTCAATGTTGTATCTATATTCCACATGTGCAAACTTTTCAGGGTGGTTGGTTTAACAAAAAAAGTTTAAAATAAAAGAAAAAAGGTTTTTAACTCATTTGCCTTGCTGGCAAGTTTTGCAAATAGCTCTTCCCCACCTCCTCATTTTAGTAAAAAACAAAAATAAAAAATAAAAAAAAACCTGAGAAGTTTGAATTTTAGTTAAATGACCCCCAACTGGCATTTAACACTGTTTATAAAAATATATATATATATAAAATGAAAATCGTTTCAGAGTTGCTAAAGCTTCATTTTATTACATTAAGTTGATGAAACTTCTAAAAATTGCCTTTTTTGGAGACTGTTCGCTGAAGAAGAAGGTGGAGTCCGTTTTGTGGTGTGGAGACGGGAGCTCCCAGAATGCCTTTCAAGGCCGGGCAGGTGTGCTAGTTTACTGCCTGTTGGGTTTTTTCAGTTAACATTGAAAGGCAAAATCTTGATTATTTAGCATGAGAAAAAAAAATCCAACTCTGCTTTTGGTCTTGCTTCTATAAATACATAGTGTATACTTGGTGTAGACTTTGCATATATACAAATTTGTAGTATTTTCTTGTTTTGATGTCTAATCTGTATCTATAATGCACCCTAGTAGTCGAACACACTTCTGATTGTACAGTTGTACATTTGTATACCTGTAATGTAAATGTGGAGAAGTTCGAATCAGCGTAAACGCGTTTTTGGTAAGAAAAGAGAATTAGCCAGCCCTGTGCATTCAGTGTATATTCACACCTTTTATGGTCGTAGATTATAGTGTTGTATATTGTAAATTGTAATTTCAACCAGAAGTAAATTTTTTCTTTTGAAGGAATAAATGTTCTTTATACAGCCTAGTTATATGTTTAAAAAGAAAAAAATAGCTTGGTTTTATTTGTCACCTAGTCAGACTGTAGCAAGATCCTTTCTAAATGTTATTCAGGATGATTCAGTTCACAGTAGTGTTTTTTTTAATCCTAAAGAAGTAATGTTTTGCTTATTTTGTGACAGTCAGAAGGACGTGCACAGTTCAGCCCCTGCCCTGCCTTCCTCACAATCAGAGCCCTCTCACCTTGTAAAGTGTGAATCACCCTTCCTTTTTGTACAGAAGATGAACTGTATTTTGCATTTTGTCTACTTGTAAGTGAATGTAACATACTGTCAAATCTCCTTGTTTGAATATAGAATTGCAACACTACACGGTGTACATTTCCGGAGCCTCGTGTATATTTCCAATGGACTTTTTTGCGAGCACACTTGTAACCATATGTGTATAATTAACAAACCTGTGTATGCTTATGCCTGGGCGACTATTTTTTGTAACTCTTGTGTAGATTGTCTCTAAACAATGTGTGATCTTTATTTTGAAAAATACAGAACTTTGGAATCTGCGTCTGTGCTTCACCTTTGCCCCTGCCCCCAGCACAGTGCCCCAGGGCCGCCCTTTCTTCGTGCCTCTTCCTCTTCGGCTTGTTTTGTTTTTGTTTTGTGGGGGGCAGGGGAGTGGAGAGAACTGGAATAGGGACAGTGTGTCAAACTGGTTCTTGAGCCCAATTTGACCCAAAGAGGTTGGGTTAGCCTGCCCAGTGCTTTCAAAATCAAGATACTCCACGTTTATCCAGACGTCCAGCCTCTGTTGGAAAACGAGGGCACGCGCCTCCCTGGGCCGGGAGCCCGCACGCCAGCCGGGGCAGCGTCGGGAGGAAGCCTGAGCCCTGCGGTTCACCCTCCGCTTTTCGCCTTGGCAGTGTTTGTGAGCCAGGGGTCTGGGCTAGAATGCAGTCACAGGTGTCACCCGCTGAGTTAAGCGTTGGGGCACCTGCCTTTTCCAAGGCGGGGCGGTGGGTGAGGCGTCTGGATGGCTGCCCAGCCTTCCCGGCCCCACCGCTAGAGCCCCTTTCAGCCAGCTGTTCTGTCCTCACCCTGCCCACTGTGCCCGTGTCCTGGTTTGCTCATCTTTTTTCCAGCTGGGGACCCCTTCCAGCTTCTAGTGCAGGAGGCCCTAGGTCATGAAGGTCACTGTCACACCTGCGGATGCCCACCTTCCCTTCTTTACGGCCTTTTCTCCAGAAGCTGCTTGGAGAACAGCTGCCGCTAGAACATTGGTCTGTGTTGGCGACTTCGGGGTCAGGGAGGCCGGGCAGGAGCCGCACGACCTCACATCTGGACGTGGAACCTCAGGGTGGTCGCAGGAGAGAACTTTGCATGGTCCCCTCCCACGGGTGAGGGACGGTTACTAGCAGGCCCTGGGGTCCCAGGAATAAAGAAAGGGGAAGGGAGCTGAGTTAACCAGGTTTCGAGTTCAGAACCTGGTTTTGCTTCAGGGACTGTAATTGGGTCCTACTGAGGTGGCCGTGGCGGCCTGCCAGAGTGCATGCTGGGTGGGCATCTTGGACCGTGGCTGTGGAGTGACTGGGTGCGACTGTGGGTCCCGTACTCTGTGTCCTGGGGTGTGTCCTCATCTTGAATCAAATTCCTTGCTGGAAATGCATCGAAGGTGAAAATAACATACACAAAATGGTTCTCACATCAGCAGGCAAGGTGGGCGGCTCGGGCTTTTCTCCCATCTGCCCACCGTCGGTGCCCTGGAGCGAGCCTGTCCAATGCCTCCTGGGGCGGTGGCAGGAAAGAATTGTTAATAAACGTCAAGCACCTGGCGCGTAGTAGGCACTCACGTGTTGATTTTCTGTTTACACTTCACTAAGGTTTTTATCTCAGTACTCAGCATTCAATGAAATGTTTGGTTTTGTGGTTTTCGTTTGTTTTTTAGTGGTAACAAAGCAAGATGCTCGGTTAGAAATACTGCCATCCCCTCAACTCCTATTCCAAGCCTGTGTGGCTTTTCAGTCAGACAAATAACAGGGTTTAATTTCAACTGCCTCTTACTGCCTGGGTCATCTTTCTGAGACCAGGGTCCCTTCTCTGTGACATGAGGGAAATGAATACTAGTGCCTGCGTCCAAGTTTGGTTGTGAGGACGAGATCACAGTTCAGCGCAGTGCCCGGCACGTGGGCACAACAAATGAATGGTATTTGTCATCTTACTTTTAGTGTCACCTGTCCAATGTCTCTGCACAGGTTTTAGTGAACAAAATCCTTGCCTGTTCTTTACATAAAGTCCTTTATCCTGAACCGACTGTCCAGGCATCTAAAGAGATGGTTTCCCCCTGTTCTTTCATTACAACAGTCCTGGAAGGAATGGGGTTACTGATCCCCACCTCACAGACACCGAAACAGGTTCCGGGGTCTGATGCAAGTCTTCGGATCAGACCACCTTGGCCTATGCCCCTCCCTCCACAGGACTGAGTTTCAGGGAGTGGGCTGAGCTCACTCAGCGTCCACTTCCTCATTGGCCTGGACACCACCACCCACTGCCACCAAGGCTGCCCAAGGATGTGATGCCCTGGGCTGCCACCACCCAGACGCCAGCTTCTTGGTGTCCCTACAGTTTATATAACAATGCTTTGCCCGGTCACAGGGCTTTACAGAGCGCATTCACATTGAAGTTGAAGACGTGTGGGGCACTGGAGAGCAAAGCATTCATTTGAAGGGAGGAAATCCTGGGACTTCATGTAGTTACCAGCTGCAGCCACACGAGGGTGCTGCCGCCTAAAGAAAGCAGCATACAGAGAGTGGCCTCCGGGCTCAAAGTGCTGAGGTCTGGGCTGGAATGGCTTTCCTGGAGACCAGAGGTCTGGTATCTGCCTTTAAGACTAAGCTTCCCACCCTCTTCCTCCACAGTGGCTCCTGGACATAGGACTAGTCCCTCACGCTGGCTTGGGAGGGCAGGGTATGGTCATGCATCAAGTTCATGGGCCCTGGCTTCACCTTTCACTCACTGTTTGTTACCTCTGGCAAATCACTGACTTCTCAGTTCCCCACCTGTCACCTGGAGGGGTAGCCCAGCCCTCTGCCCCTCACAGGGGTGGTATGAGGTCAGATGGCTGGGGCTGAGGAGGACAGTCCCATGCCTCCGTTAATGTGACCTGAGTCCCCGGCGCCTCCCTCTGGGGCCACATCCTTAGCTTACACACACCAAGCTTTCGTCCAACTAAAACCACCGAGTCTTTATGATGCAGCTGCCTAGCTCCAAACCCCAGGCCCTATGTAACCTTCGTAAGTCATTTCCTCTCTTATTCCTCCCTTTCCTCATCTGGAAAACGGGGGTAACAATAATCCTTCTTCACAGGGTACATTCAAAGCACTTGGTACAAGGCTAGGCGCATAGCCAAAAATAGGGGTGGTGGTGGTTATTATTATTGTTGTTGTTGTTGTTATTGTTATTATTGCCTCCCAATTTTCCCTGCTCTGTTGGGGCCTGGAGAATTTTCACTAGGGTGACTTGTTAATTTATCCTGCAGACTGGGACACTTTTGAGTACGAAAGCGGATGCACTAAATCATCGCCACATGTGGTGTCTGCCCTCCCAGGTGGCCCCACCCCCTGGTGTTCTCTCCCTGCATGTGACAGGGCCACCTGGGGACACTCGGATATTGCGAGAAGGTTGGAATGTGACTTCCGAGGCCGGGCCACACCAGACACTGTAGCTCCGGCTCGCTTGGTCTGGGACCACTTGGTCACTTTCCAGGACGCAACCGGGGGAGGCCCATGGGAGGAGGAACTGAGGCCTCCTGCTGTTAGCTGGTACTAACTCACTGGTGGTACTGGCCAGCCCGGAAGCAGAGATTCCCCCACCTTCCCTGCCTTCAGTGGCTGCTACCCTGCTGATAACCTGACCCCAGCCTCATGGAGATGTGCACCCCCCCCCACTCCGTCACCCACTGGAACCGCCCCAGCCCCGCCCCAGCTCAGCTGTTGCCCAGCTCCTGGCCCACAGGAGGGGGGCGGAATACTCAGTGTTTGTTGTTGTAGGCTACTGGGTTCGGGGGGTTCATTTTGCCATAATGGATAACACCAGCACAGCATGAAACCTTGGGTAGCCTAGCCTGTCCCCAGGCAAATCAGAAGGCCCGGTTCTCATTTTTTCTGTGAGGCACGTGCTGCCCCAGCCTTTGCTGACCTTGGAGCCCCAGTTCCTGCCCACGCCCCTCACCAGGACTGGGGGGGAACTCCGGGTGTTCCTCAGGGCCCAGGGTGGAGGCAGGTCTCGGGTGGGGCTGGACCAGGGGCTCCCCGGAGGGCACAGCCATCCTGTCCCAGACATGGCTGGGCCTCTGTCTCTCCCCATCTCAGTGGAGAGCGCTGTGACCCGCCCACCTCAGGCTCGGGGTGTCCCTAAGCAGAGAATGGCTGGTGCTACCAGCCAGCGGGGCTGCAGCTGTGGGCCTCGTCTCCCTGAGTTGGGTGCTGCCCCGTGCTCCCTCGCTCTCCTCCCTCCAGCCTTGGGAAGGGACCGCCACTCACGCTGACTTCAGCCGCAGGACCATGGCCCCCAGGTGCTGTCTAGGAAGTGGCGGGCACAGGATCTGACCTCCGAGTCCCCCTTGCCTCTCCGAAGAGCTCTGCTAGCAGAGTCCCTCCCCGTGTTGCCCTCAGCCGGGCCAGTCCTGGGGCGCCTGCACCGTGCTGGGAATTCCGACCCACATCGGCCCCCTTACGGGTGAGGAGGCTGAGGCCTGGGGCTCAGGGCCGCCCAGAGGGGGAGGGACAGAGCGGGGGCCTGTCCTGGGTGAATCCAGCTCATCTCCTGCCCTGGGAGGCCAGCCCCCTGGGCCCCCAGGTCTGGCCCACAGAGGGGCTCAGTCTCTGCAGGGTGGGGTTTGAATGTGAGTCTCTACAGATCTCGAAGACCCCCCAAAATCAGTCAGTCCCATGCATCACACACAGTGTACCCATCCGTGATTGCCAGGTTCCCTGGCCTTGGGGACAGGGGACCTCCGGACCCCTCAGTCCTCCTCTCCCGGGCTCGACGTCCTCTCCCCAACCCCCTTCATCACTCGTCACCAGCCGGGCTGCTGTAGCCCCAGTGAGAGGTGAGAAAGAAAAAATATTTTTAGAGAGGAACTTTTTTCTCCCAGGAAAGTGACTCCAAATGTGCAATTTTTTCCCAGGAGCTGGGCCAGGGGGTGTTAGTGGGACGGCAGTGCCCCCCCGCCCCCGCTCCCCCCCCCACCATCCTGTCCTCACCCCCCTTCCTCCACCACCGCATCCCTGCCGCCCTCCCGGTCTCTCCCTTCCCACCCCCCACAGCCATTTCCTCGCCCTGGGACCTGGAACGGGCCAGAATGCAACGGGCCAGACCCAAGGGAAGGCTGGAATCAGGGCCTTGGGTGCGAGTGGGTCCTCCCCTGAGTTTTTCCAAACTCTAGGGTCTTTGGTCTAGAAAAAGGGGGCGGGTGACAGAAGGCCCGGGGCAGGAGGGAAGCAGCCCGTGCCCTGCCCTCTGCTGTGTGACCTTGGGCCGGTCTCTTCCCCTTGTGGGGCCTCAGTCTTCTCAGTGATGAAATGGGCAGATGGAGGGGTGGGGCGTGCAGAGCAACACAAGGCCCCACGTGCTGTCCACGCGAGGTTCTAGTGAACAGGCCCCTCACCCATAGGCTGACATCCAGCTGGAGGCCCCTCCCAGGGGGACTCAGCCTCGGGGTGACCCCTTCATAGCATCCACTCTCCAAGGCCTGTCCGCCATGGTGAATTAGGGATGTCACCACCACCCTTGCATCTTGTAGACTCGCTGTGTGACACCGGGCCCCTCAGGGTGGTGTTAACCCACCCCGCCCAGTGCAGACTCCCACCCCTCCCGCCTTCCTCCCTCCCCCACCCCCCACGCCGGGACTTGTTGAGGGCACCATATGACGGAATGACACTCCTGGCTGTGGGCCTTCCCTTAGAGGCACATCACAGTAAAAATGACGTTCAAGCTTCAGGGCCGGTCACCCATGTAGCCTTGCTGCCCCATCCAAGGCCTTGCTCCTGGCTTCCCCTTTGTGATCCCCCCAAAATGTGTAACCTCAGAGCTCCGCAGAGGGGGGCCCAACTCCTACGTCCATGCACACCCAGCTGGAGGCGCCGAGCCCTCCCTTCCCCTCTGCCCTGGCCTCCTCCCTCACCGCGGCCGGCGCCTGGGCCAGACCTGAGCTGGGCAAAGGTTTCCGCATCTCCGCAGGCTCTGCTGTCCCTCCTTCAAGGCCGGCCGAGGCTTGCTCTGTGCCCACGGGTCACTCAGCTGAAACAAAACCTGCCTCCTCCCTCCCCTCTCGCCTGCAGCTGCCCTGAGGGGCTCCTTTGCCAACCTCCAGCTGACAAGCCCAGGAGGGGCCTGGGTCCGGATTCTGACCCACGTCCGGCAGCTCAGTGCCCCGGGGACGTCACCCACTCTCGTTTGGAAAGGACAGCAGGCCGGGACAAGCTGGAAGCTTGACCCGGGGAGACCCTGCCATGGACAGGCAGGGGCCTCCCCACAGACAGAGGCCAAACCCTGGCCCTCCGTAGGCCCTGGGGAGGCCCCCAGACCACCCGGCCTCCTGGGGCAGCCCCAGTCACCCCAAGTGGCCTCCTTGGGCTCTAGAGCAGGAGCCCCCTTGCCAGAGTCCTGTTTCTGTTCCTGAGTTTCGGGGGTCACTGACCTCAGGATGGCCTTCACTCGGACTTTCTCCGGAGCACACCGGCTCTGTTCTGAGTGCTGGGCAAGACCGGAAGGGGTGATGGGGAAGGCAGGCAGGGGAAGGGGGGGGTGGGTGGGGGCCCTGGGAGCCAGGGACTTGTTTCCAGGGCTTGTGACTGTCTCGTGCCAGAGGGCCGGTTAGGATCACAAAGGCCGCCTGTGCCCGCAGGGGACGGCACAGCAAGGCAGTGTAACCTGGGGTGAGTCACCCCGCTTCTCAGAGCCCCAGCTCCCCCAACTGTAAAGTCAGATGAAGCAAAGAGCAAAGGCTCGCACTGCACTCCCGGCGCGCCAGGCTCAAAGGGCGCCTTTGGGTCCTCGGGGCAACAGCGCTGGGAGGCAGGTGTGTTTGTTGTTTCCGAGTCACAGGGCGGTGAGGATGAAGTGGCAGAGCTGCGCCTGGCGGAGCGGAAGCCCTCAGCAGACCCTGGCTGTCCCTGCACGGCAAGCTTGAGTTCCAAAGAGACCGTCTGCTGAGCCAAACCTCTGGGGGCAGGCAGAGTCGGATAATAAGCACTGAGCACCCACTGCGTGCCAGGCCTGGAGACGCAACTCTGAGTAAAAGTCTCAGGCGTGGAGCTCCGAGACGCTGGCTGAGGCCTCCAGCCTGGTTAGAGCCGGGCGGCCCTGCCGGGAGCAGAGGAAGGTCTGCCTCGGTGGGAGGTGGGAGGGGGGCTGTGGCTGCCAGGCGTGCCCGTCCAGGGCGGCCTGGGCTCCAGGGCGTCTGGGGTTGGCTGTGTCCAGGGGATGGTGTGAATCCCCTTACTGGCTCTAACTCATCAAATGCTTCCTGACAGCCCCCCAGACCTGGCCTTCGAGTGTAACTGTGAGAGTCTGCGTCAGGATCTCAGCTCTCAATCACTTGTGTGACCCTGGGCACATCTAGGAGACACACGCGTGCCTCGGTTGTGACTTTTACTCGGGACGATGTCCGTGTGCATTTCTCAGAGCAGCGCCTGCCGTGTGGTCTGCTGTGTGCTGGGGACCCCAAGCCTGCCACGTCGGGGAGGCAGACAGTGGAGATGAAAAGTAGCAGCGTGGCGCTGTTGCTGGTACGGCTCAGTTGGTTAGAGCCTCGTCCTACATACCAGGAATTTGGGGGTTCGATTCCTGGTCAGGGCACGTATCTAGGTTGTGGGGTCAGTGCTCAGTTGAGTGTGTATGGGAGGGAGCCAATTGACGGTTTTTTTCCCTCTCTCTCCCTTCCTCTCTCTCTAAACATATCTAAACAAATAAACATATTTTAAAAAATTAAACAATAAAAACAGACTTCCGGCCAAGATGGAGGCGTAGGTGGACACACTGTGCCTCCTCTTACAACCAAAATTAAGGACAACAAATATTTAGAAATAAGAAAACAACCAGAACTGATAGAAAATTGAACTGTACGGAAGTCCAACAATCATTCATCCAGACCGATAAGAGGGGTGGAGTTGCGGCAGGAAAAAGTGGAGGTGTGGACCCAGGCACGCAGGCAGCAGCAGATAGCAAACCCCAGGCGCACAGGAGGCAGCTGGTGGACCCTGGGCATGGGGTGGCAACTGTGCAGACCCAGTGAGGCCACGCAAGGTGGCTGGCCACCAGGTGGTCCCACATTCACACACAGATAATCCAGGCAAGGGGGAAGTGGCGGAAGGGACTGGAATCCAAGAGAGAGCGGAGCAGGCACCATTATTCCCTCTCGAACCATACCCCCACATACAGCATCACTACCCAGCAACTGGGCTGCTCCGCCCTTGGGAACACCTAGGGCTCCACCCCTCACTACGTAACTGCCGCGACCAGACCAAAACCAAAACAAAACAAAACAAAAAACCCACCAAAAATGGCTCAAACCGGAGAAACAATCAAAACCCCAGAGCCAATTCCTCTAAGTCGTGAAGAGATAGCCAACCTATCAGATGCACAGTTCAGGGCACTGGTCATCAAAATGCTCACAGAATTGGTTGATTTTGCTCACAAATTAGATGAAAAAATGCAGGCTACAATACGTGAAATGAAGGAAAATGCATGGGGAACCAATAGAGATGGGAGGAAAACTGGGACTCAAATCAATGGAGTGGACCAAAAGGAAGAAAGAAACAACCAAACAGAAAAGAAGGAAGAAACAAGAATTCGAAAAAATGAGGAGAGGCTTAGGAATCTCCGGGACATCGTTAAACGTCCCAACATCTGAATTATAGGGGTCCCAGAAGGGGAAGAAGAAGAGCAACAAGTGGAAAACTTATTTGAACAAATAATAAAGGAGAACTTCCCCAATCTGGCAAAGGAAATAGACTACCAGGACATCCAGGAAGCTCAGAGAGTCCCAAAGAAGTTGGACGCAAGGAGGAACACACCAAGGCACATCGTAATTACATTAGCCAAGATTAAAATGAAGCAGAGAATTCTAGAAGCAGCAAAACATAAGGGGACAGTCACCTACAAAGGATTTCCCATCAGACTGTCAGCTGATTTCTCAAAAGAGACCTTCCAGGCAAGAAGGGGCTGGAAAGAAATATTTGAAATCTTGAAAAGCAGGGACCTACATCCAAAATTGCTCTATCTAGCAAAGCTGTCATTTAGAATGGAAGGACAGATAAAGTGCTTCTCAGATAAGGTCAAGTTCAAGGAGTTCATCATCACCAAGCCCTTATTATATGAAATGTTAAAGGGACTTATCTAAGAAAAAGAAGATAAAAAATATGACAGTGAAAAGACAGCAAACTCACAGCTATTAAGAACCACACCTAAAACAAAAGCAAACTAAGCCAACAGCTAGAACAGGAACAGAACCACAGAAATGGAGATCATATGGAGGGTTAGCAACAGGGGCGTGGAAGGAAGGGAGAGGGGGAGGGGGTACAGAGAATAAGTAGCATAGATGGTAGGTAGAAAATAGACAGGGGAAAAATAATAAAAATAACAAAAAAAAGAAAAAGAAAATAGACAGAGGGAGGGCAAGAATAAGCTAAAGAACTTATGACACATGGACATGAACTAAAGGGGGGAATGTGGGTGGGAGGGGGTGTGCAGGGTGGAGGGGAATGATGGGGGAGAAATGGGACAACTGTAATAGCATAATCAATAAAATATATTAAATAAATAAATAAATAAAGTCCCTAAAAAAAATAAAAACAGCAAATGGGGCTTGTCCAGGGTGCAGGGCAGGAAGGCTCCCCGAGGTGTCGAGTGGGCTGGGGTCTTCATGCTGGGATGGGGGCATGCCTGCACGGGTGGTGACTGCAGGTGAGGGGACACCCTGAGATGCTGACCTGGATGCACAGGTAGCCGCAGGGAGGATGCCCATATGGAGACACTGGGTGCTGGAGTGCAGGCGAATGTGTGCATCTGTGAGCCCCAAAGAGAGCAAGGGGGTGAGGGGCAGAGGGACCTGCCTTGATTGCGGCTGTGACCAGTCTCTTTGAGGAACAGCAGGTGGCGCTCCTGGCCTGCCCAGTTCTAAGGTTCTACATCACCACCTCTCCTCAGATTGTCTGGATAGAGTGAGGGCTGCCCCCAGAAGTCTCAGGACGGGCAGGAACCCCTGAAGATGGGCAATGCTCCCTGCTCCCCCGGAGCATGGAGACTGTCCTAATGGCCTCCCTGAGAGTGAGCGAGTCCTCTGAGCCTTGTGTACCTCTTGAGACAGTGCTCACTAGTTTTCAGGGTGGCCACCGCCACCGGAGGCCAGAGGGCATTCCTACACCCAGCGGACATTCGGCCCTGACTCTGTCCTCTGGGAGCTCCTCAGAGTGAGTCTGTTCCCTGGGCCTGTGGCAGCCCCCACACCGGGAGGTGATGATCCCTGCATCCGGGTCCATTACTTTATAAGCCTCAGCCCGGCCACCTGTACTGAACCCCAGGACAGTGGCAGGGAAGGGCACCTGGCACTGAGCTGGCACACACGGGCACTCAGTTGGGATTTGGAGAATGAGTGAATGAATGAACCCCGTGTGCTCAATAGTCCCATATTACAGTTGGGAAACCGAGGCTCAGAGAGGTGAAGTTACTCATCCGCTGTCACACAGCTCAGAACTGGCAGAGCTTCGGTTTGAACCCAGGTATTTGCCCAACTCTGAGTCAGAGCTCTTCGGCTCCAAGCTCTAGCGCCTCCACTAGAACCAGCTCCCCACGGACTGGGCCTCATCCTGGACCCCATCAGCCCCTCTCCACCCATGGGTCAGAATTCCTAAAGGGGTTGAGGAATGGGACCTCAGACTAGACCTCAGAATTCCTAGGGAATTCTAAAAAAGATTTTATTTATTTACTTTTAGAGAGGGGAAGGGAGGGAGAAAGAGAGGGAGAGAAACATTGGTTGCCTTTGCACACCCCCAACCGGGGATCTGACCCACAGCCCAGGCATGAGCCCTGACAGGGAATCAAAAGGGCGACCCTGTGGTTCGCAGGCCCGCCTCGGCCCGCTGAGCCACACCAGCCGGGACAGAGTTCCTAGGGAGTTCTAAGCCTGGGAGCTGGAGTGTTTGCCTCGCTTCCTCTCCAGGAACTCTGCTGAAGGGTCGCTGGCCTGGACTCACACAGCCTTCAGGAATGTGGCTCTCTCTCCCTCTCGGGGACACCTGCGAAGTCAGCTCCACCTTATGTTGAGCTGATGTCTGTCCTCTGGACCTCCTTCCCAGGTGCCGTAGCACAAGGCCAGGCTCCCTGACCACCGCAGGCCGTGGCTGGTGCCGCAGAGCCTGCCCCTCCGAGTGCACCCCGCACACTCCCCTCTTGGCTCCTCTCGTCCTGGTTTCAGTTCTGTTGTCCTCAGGGGAATCGCTCCAGATTCCACTCAATTTAGTTCCTATTTTCTGATGGCAGGCCCTTCCCCGGGTGGCGGGACGCAGGGGCTGAGAGCAGAGGCTTCCAGCCTGCCATCTTTGGCAAAGAACCTCGCCCTCCGGGCCTCAGTTTCCCATCGAGCAAGTGTAGAAACTGATCTCACCTACGTCACGGGGTCGCTGAGAGGATGGAACGAGATGGCCCAGGTGAAGCGCCTGCTGCCACACCTGGTATACAGTTGGGGCTTAATGTCCGCCCCTTCTCCTCCCGAAACGCCCGGGTGGAGTGAGCTCAGGTGAATGGGAAACACATTCATTGACTCAACAAATGTGTGCTGAGCACCCACTAGGTGCCAGTCTCTGTGCCAGGCCCAGGGACATGGCCGCAAACAAGACGACGCCCACACCTGCCCTCCCGGAGCTCTGTGCTAGTTAGTGGTGGGAGACACAAGCAAAAAAGGCAAGGGCACAGCACCGCAGGTGGGAGTAAGGGCGTGGACAGGGCAGGGGCGGAAGGGCAGATGGGAGGAGGGGCGTGGAGGCAACGGCACGACATCACGCAGGGTGGAAAGACCACCTCGGGAGCATGCTTCTTACAGCACCTGCCCCAGAGGGGGTGGGGCCTCCATTCCACCCGAGGAACCTGAGTCTCAGAGAGTGGGGGCCGCTTGCCCGAGGTCACCCAGCCAGTGGGGAAGTAGCATCGCTCCTGGTCTGCCCAGCTTTTCCTCCTTCCTCTGCAGATCTAGCGACAGGGCCCAGACGTCAACACCCCGCAGGTGCGGAGGGGAGACTGAGGCCCAGAGAGGGCCGCATTTAATCTGAGGTCATCCAGCCCATCCTCGTCCTGGGGTCATCAATGTCCAATGGGCTCGGATGACCTGGGTGTGGAGTGCGTGGCGGGTCCCGGAAGAGCCAGGTGAATGGGGCGCTTGGGGGCTGGCTGTTAAAGATCACACAAATGCGACCCATATACTCAGACCCTCAGGGGAGCCGGGCCCCGAACCCCTCACTCCCACGCCGGATGCTTCCCTTCCCTCACGACGGCCCGAGGAGACGCGTTCTGAGGGATCCCCACTCTCCAGATCGAGGCTCAGTGAGACAGGGTGCTCGTCCTAGATTGCACAGCGGCCGGGTGAGCGCCGCGGTCCCGCTGGCCCCCCACTGCGGCGGGGACTGCTGGTGCCAGGGCGCGGGGTAGGCGGGGAACCCCGGCGCACCGGCTCTGGGCGGGGAGCTGGGGCGCTGGCGGCGGTGGGCGGTGGGCGCACAGGGGGCAGGGGGCGCGAGGGGCGGGAATCACCGGGCGGGGGGCGCGCTCGGCCCCGCCCCGCCCCTCCTCCCGCCCCGCCCGTGCTGGGGGCGGCCCGGCGGCGGCGCACGCTTCCTGCGGGCGCGGCGGCTGTGGGCGCGGAGCCGCGAGGCGGAGCCGGGCCGCCGAGCCGGGAGCCCCGAGCGAGCCGCGCGTCGGTCCAGCCGCCGGGCCGCGCCGCCGCCGAGCAGCAGCCCCGCGCGCCGCGCCTCGGGAACAAAGGCGCCCGCCGCTCGCTCCTGCCGCCATGAAGCCGGGGCCACCGCGCCGGGCCGGGGCCGCCCACGGGGCAGGCGCAGGGACCGGGGTTGCGGCCCGGCCCGGGGCCCGCGGGCTGCTGCTGCCGCCGCTGCTGCTGCTGCTGCTGGCTGGGCGCGCCGCGGGGGTGAGTGACGCGCGCCGGGACCCCCTCGCCATACCCGGGTCCCCTCCCCCACCGCGTCCCTCGCCCCTCCTGTGGGCTCACCACCCCCCCGCCCCGGGATGGCATCGGTGGGGGAAGGCCAGCCCGCCGCCGGTTGCCTTCTAGGGGTTCGGTCCCCTTCCTTTTGGCACACTCCACAGAGGCCCGGCGGGAACCAGCGCTGCCCCCCTCCCCAGTGGCTCTGGGGATCCGCCTCCCCGCGGGCGGAGCGGGGTCCCCTGCCCTGGGCGAAGGGCGCGGGGAGGGCCTGACGACGGGCTGGGGGGTCGCTGGGCGCGTGTCCAGGGCTGGGTGTGTCTTGGGTCTGGAGTAAACGTGTTTTTTGCTCGTGGGTGTGCCCAGACAGTGGCCACTTTTAGGACATCGGGTCTGTTTCCCCTACTGGGGGAGGGTGTGTGCATTTGGTTTCTCCCAGGGTCGCTTTGATGAGGGCCGTGGGGGCCCAGAGAAGGGGAGCGGTGGAGGGTGACTTGTGTGAAGGTGACCTGAGGGGGTGCATGAGGGTGACCGTGTGTGGGGGGAGGTGTCCAGTTCAGTGCAGGGTGCTGGGACCTGTGGTGTGTGCATGGGTGAAAGGGACAGGTGGGTGCCACTGTGTCCTGCCTGTGTGTTTGGTCGTGTGAGGGTGACCCATTGTGATGGTGCCAGAGGCTGGGCTGGGTGACCGCTGGCCATTGCTGTGTGTGCCTGCAGGGGAGTGTGCGGGGTGGAGAGGCCTCTGTGTTGGGCATGTGCTGGGACCCAGGGCGTGTGTGCGTGTGTGCATGTGTGCAGGTGCATGGGGCAGGTAGCCCTGAGGGGGCCAAGTGTGTGCAGGTACAGGTGGGTGCATATGTGTGAGGGGACTCCTGAGTGTCCCTTTGAGTGACCGCAGCAGCAGCAGCAGCATCTGTCCCAGCTCCAACTGAAGCAGCAGGAGGAGGAGGGTGGAGGGACGAAGGGCGTCCTCCCCACTTTGAGGAACTCAGGGCCCGAGTGAGCTCCCCAGGGGACACAGGTCTGGGGCCGGGACACAGGTCTGGGGCCGGGACACAGGTCTGGGGCCGGGACACAGGTCTGGGGCCCGGACCCAGAACGAGATGGGGGTTTCTAGGCCCAATCTCTCTGGTTCCTTCCAGGACCTATGCTGTCCCTTGTTCCTCAGGCTGAAATGGACCCAGGCCTGTCAGGCACCCCCCACCCAGAACCCACCCTACCTCTGCAGGTCCCCTTGACCCTCAGTCAGCCAGCCTCTACAGTGGGAAGAGGACAGGCAGGGACTCGAGGCTGCTTCTTGGACAGATGGGCTACTCACCAGCCTTGCCGGTCGGTGCTGTGAGCTGGGGGAGGGGAGTGTTGAATGGCACGAAGTACCGGCACGGAAGTACCTGCAAGGGAGCTGGATGTTCCGGCCCACTTCTCCCCAAGGTGGGGTGAGAAGAGGTCTCTGGGAGGGACAGAGACCCAGCCCATCCTAGCAGCTGGGTCACTTTCTTAGCTCCAGTTCTGGAAGGACCATCTTTGAAATCAAAGGGTGAGAAATCTCACAGCTCTGGGTTCCAATCCTGCTGCCACCACCGGCCCACGGTGTGACCTTTGAGAAATCACGTCGCTGCTCAGAGCTTCTGTGTTCCCTGTCTGTGAAATGGGCCTCTAACACCCTCCTCAAAGATGAACTGAGAGGGTGTGTGCGCTGCTCCTCAGAAGGCGCTCGGTGAATGTTTGGTGGATCGATGGGTGAAAGGGGCTCTGGACAAAATGCTTTAGACTTGGGGGCCCCGCAGGAATCTCAGGCTGTGTGACCCCGGCAAGTCACATCCCTCTCTGAACAACTGCTCCTTATTCAAAGAGTATTCAACACTGATAACTCACTGCCCCACAGGTGGTGGGAGGGATTGGTTTGAGAGCACAGCAGGGGACAGGCCCTGGCGCACAGTAGGGCCTCGGTGAGGCAGGGTGACCTGGATGTGAGGGCAAGGGGCGGGTGTGATTCAGACTCAGTGCTGGGCGGCAGTAAAGAGCAAAGCCTGGGGCGCTGGCCTGGGGCCGATGACTTGAAGGAGAGGAGGGGGGGGCCCAGAGGAGGAGTGGGGAGTCTATTTCCAGGCCTCACACCTTCCTGGGCTCGGGCTGTACGCGAAGGGCCTCACCTTACTTGGCCTGGGAGGCAGAAGGCTCGTGGGTGGTGCCCAGTTGCCGGGGTGCCACACCAGAGGAGGAGGGCAATGCCTGCAGGAGCGGGGACAGAGCTAGACCTGAAGAGTCCCGCCTGGGATGGCCCCAGGAGTGGCCTCCGTGGTGGGGTCCGCTAAGGAGATCACTGGGACCGGAAGTGGCTGGCTCAGGGCAGGGGAGGGACAAGGTGGCCCCTTGGTCTGCCTGCCAGCTTGAAAGGGAGTGTGTGTGTGTTGCGGGGGGAGCTTCCAGAGAGACCTCAGTGCGGATAACAGGTCTCATTCATGCTGCAGATGGTGAGTTGGGGGGTGTGCGTGTGTGGTCCTGGCATCTGCCTTGTGGAGTCTTCTCTTCTGAGAAACCAGGTGACTGTAACTCTAAGGGACATCTGCCTGCAGGGCCACCTCAGCTGCTGTAGTTAAGTCACAACCCAGAAAGGCTTGGAGTGTGGGGATCCTGGCAATTCGAGCTTTGCAACATGTTTCTGTGTAATAGAAGCTTGGGGCTGGATGGGATTTTCGGTGCTCCTTAGTCTTGTTTGAATACTCCAGTGATGGGAGTTCACTACCTTGTGACCTTGTGAAATTTACTTAACTTCTCTGTGCCTTTGTTTCCGCCTCTGTACGATGGGGGAGAATGCAAGAATGAAAGGGGTTAATACCCAAAGCTCTTAACACAATACCTGACACTTAGTAAGCACTCAACAAATGTTAATTTCTTATTCTTTTACCAAGTTGCCATTCTATGGTTGGGAATGTTGTCGGGTTGGGGAGGGAAAAGGTGAGGGACCATGGTGAGAGGATATCAATCAGGGAATTCTTTTGAAGTCCCACCCCACCCCATGCGGGTGGTTCCTGCTCCTTCCCCACCCCCACCATTCTGGATCGCTCGAGGGCTCCCTCCAGTTGCTCCAGTTGACTCTGAATGTTGTGTTACCAGGGCAAGATTGTTCTCTGTAAAAATGCAAAGTTGGGGACCCTTGGGCTGTTCCAGACCAGGATCTGGCACAGGGATACCACAGGGGTCTGTGCCTGTTCACCTCTAGAATAGCAGTGGCTCTGGGGACAGACACCTACTGTGTGACTTTGGGGAAGGGATTTCTCTGTTTGAACTTCCTCATCTGTGAAATGGGGACAATTGCCTAGCCAGCCTCGCAGAGATGTTGTGAGGAGGTGATGAGCTCCTAGCTAGACCGAGCCCAGCCTGCCTCGTAGTCAGCCCTCAGGGGGCGGGGCCTCTCCAAGAAGGAGCCTGGAGAGGTCAAGGAGGGCATCCGGTGGAGGAGGTTGGAGCTGAGCCACCAGTGGCCGCCATTCGACTCCAGCCAGCTGTACCTTGCCCTGACCCTTGGCTTTTCTTCTTATCTGTTAGCTGAGGGCGAATACTTGACTTACGGGACTGTACGGGGGGGTCACAGCACCCACTGGCGCGGTGGGAACCTGGTGCCTCTGCCCCGCCTCCAGCTTCGGGCCCAGCGTGTTTCTCTCCCCTCGGGGTGGGGTTTGGTGTGGGGTTTGGTGTGGGGCTGAGCTCTCCTGGAGAAAAAGGGGTTGGCCTTTTGAAAACAAATGGGTCCTTCCGTGTCATGGATGCGGCACAGGGCCTTGGGGGTCGGCCCCCTCCCCCACGCTGCCTGCAATGCTGGAGCAGAGCAGCTCTGGGCGACGATGCTCGAGCAGCAGTGGGGTGGGTGCGAGGGGCATCCTGCAGGGGAGGAGGAGGACAGGACAGAGCTCCCCACAGGAGCTGGGTCCTCGAACAGGCCTCTCTGCGGTACCTCCCGCTGGAGCTGGGGCCTCCCCGAAAACCTGCTGGGGGCAGGGGGTGGGTCATTCCAGGAGGGGCGGAAATAGGGTTCCTGGAGGCTGGAGCCAACTGAGGCAGCTGGGGGTGGGAGGTGATCAAGTCTCCATCTCCCCAGCCTGGCGGGGGCCAGGGCCTCCTTTGGGAGGTGGCCTTCACACCTCTGAGGGCTTAGTAATAGAACCAGCATTTATTTAACCCTCAAGGTGATCTTCGGAGGTAGGAATTATTGGAGCCCTCATTTTACAAAGGAGGAAACCGAGGAATAGAAAGGTTCAATGAGCTCCTCAAGGTCACCCAGAGCTGGAAAGTGGCAGCGCTGGACTGAGCTAGGGCCTGGCAGGCTAGTGGAACTGGGCTGCAGTCCTGATTCCATCCCCTCTTGCTGTGTGATCTCAGGCAACTTACTTCACCTCTCTGGGGCCCTCCTACCTCCCAGATTATGCCCATGTTAGTGCTGCTTCATAAGGGCCTGTTCTTTGCCAGGCTCTGAGCCAGGTGTGTCCTGTATCTTTCCTCACTTAACTCTCACCCGGGCCTTGGAGGTGGGTGATGCTAGGTGGGGGAAGGGGCTTGCTCCTTCCACCACCTCACAGGGCTGTCACCTGTTAAATGAGCTCCTGTGGACGTCATTGGGGGCGGAGCTTTCTTTGTAAACTGTAGAGTGCTGTCAACAAAATTGGGGTCAGGGCAGGGCCCGTGTCCAGGCCCTGGGATCACGGCATGGGTGAGGGGAAATGCTCGGAACCTTGAGGTGGGAGGGCTCTGAAAAGCCACCTTCCTCCTGGACACGCCCTGCATGTCCCCAGGGTCGGCTCCCAGGCCTGCCTTTAACCCCCGCTGGTTGTGGGGAGCTCAGCTTGACACCCCTGCTGCCCCGTTCTTGAGTGCCGGTCCCACTGCTCTCAAGGTTCCGTCTGGCCCGAGTGACTGAGGCTCAGAGAGGAGTAGTGAGCTGGGAACCACGCAGCGGTCAGGAGCCGTGTGAGGATGCTTTCCTGATAGGCTGCGAGCTCTCCTGGGCGGCCCGAGGCTGCCTTGTCCTTTGCCGAGCCTCCGTGGCCAGCTTTGGTCTGGCCCAGAATCAAATGGTTTGAATGAGTGAATGAAGGAAGGCAGGAATGTGAGCTTTGTGTTCTCTCCTAAGGAGGTGGGTTGGGGGGCCAGAGGGAGGCTGGCAGTGTCCCTCGGGGTCCAAGGTGTGTGCCTGTGGGCTGGGAGGGGCCAGGGACCGCTCAGGGTGAGCCCGCAGTCCGAGGGCCGGCCGCCATCTCTGGGTGGGTCAGAGGCGCTGTGGGCCGCGGCCCTGGGCTCCAGCCCAGCTGCTCAGAACCCTGTGATTTTGTGTCTGGGGGGACAGGGCGCTGGAGCCAGAAACCGCCCCTCGGCCCAGCCCCTCACTCCCACCCACCCCGACCCCTGTTCCAGTAGGGATTAGGGTCTGGGCTGGGCCTCCACCACCTGGCTTAGCTTGCTGTCCCCTCTAATGGTCCAGCACATCCTGGGGACAGCAGGCCAGCGCCCGGTAAATATTTGTTGACGGACACCACCCCCCACCCCTTGCCTTGGCTCCTAGCCTTCCAAGATTCCAGGAGGCTGTGCAGCCTTCACTTCCGGCCCTCTCCCTCCAGAGCAGGCCCTGGCCAGAGGGGCGGCCGCTCCCCTCCCCCACTGACCAGGCCTATTCTCAGCGCCAAACAGGAAGCCATGATTACAGGGGGAGTCTGAACAGCAGTGGCTGAGGGCCCAGCTGGGGATGGGGGTGGGGGCAGCCCGGGCAAACGCTCTGGGCCCTTCCCTACTTGGCTGTTGAGGGTGGAGGGCACAGCTGGCCTTCTATACCAGGTGGAGAGGGTTCTGCACCATCCTTCCCCAGCTGGGCTGTGATGCTGTCGGTTTGGGGTTCTCTGAACCTGAGGTAGTAGAAGGAGCAGGGACCTTAGAGCCAACCAGACCAGGGTTGAAATCCTGGTTCTGCCAGTTTTTTGCTGTGCAATCTTGCCAGCTTCACTTAACCTCTCTGAGCCTCAGTCTCCTGTTCTTTAAAACGAGCTAAGAACACCTCTGCCGCAGAGTTGTTCGGGACTGAGCAACAGGAGTGATGAAGTGCCCCAGGAGGAGAGGGCTGCCCTCACAAGGGCTCGTGTCTTCCATTTCCCGCTTCAGCTTTGCCGTTCTGTCCCTTTCTTGCTCTCGCCCGAGCACTTGCTTTTCAGGGTGGGGATGAGGTTTTCCCGTGGAGAGTGTGGGAACCAGGTTTGAATGATCATGGGGACCCAGAGCAGAGCCCTGGGTTGGGAGCCCCACTCCGAGGGAGGATGTGGGCCGGGACTCCACCGGGAGCAGGCCGGGGTTGGGACAGGTTAGAGGAGGCGTTTTCCAGGATTTCGTGGTCATGAGTTCCTGGGGGAATTTGGTTCTCTGGAGCTGTGGGCAGCCTGCAGGTCCAGCGTGGAGCCAGAGGATTGGACTGGACCTGGCGACTCTTTGGTTCTTCCAGTCCCCGATCCCCAGAGAGACCTTGCTGTTTGTGGCATCGGCTCAGCACACGGCGACGCCGAGTCCTTTCCATTTTCCTCTCAGCTGGGAGCTCCTCGGCTCTGTCTCGCTCCTCACACCTGCCCTGGCTCTGAGCAGGTGACTGTCATGTTTGCATGGGAGCTCAGAGGTGGGTGGTGGTCAGGCCCTCAGCCTGCCGCCCAGGGATGCCCAGGTCTCGTCCAAGGGCTGGGCCTGGCCCTCTAGCCTTAGGTGGTCTCACTGAGCCTTCCAGCCATTTGGGAGCTGGTGGCGTTCCCCTCACTCAGGAGAGGGCTTGGAGATGGACACCACCTGCCAGAGCTCGTGGGCGGGGTCCCGGCGGAGTGGTGTTCCATTGCCCCTGCACCCAGTCTGGACTCCGCTCTGTGCCCTGCCATCATGCCCCCGCGGGTCCAGAGTTTTCTGAGGTGCGGGGTGAACAGGCTGACTAGGGCCTTCATCCTGCTCCTGGGGCAGGCCACGGGCTGGCTTTACCTGGGGTCAGCCTCAGCCCCGGGCCCTCTCCGTACCCCCTGCACTGCCAGCCAGCCCCCACCTCACATCCCGTCCCACCCCCTTCCCAGCCCTGCTCACCAGCCCAGACTTTAATAAGGGTAATTTAGAATCAATCACCAGCGGGATGTGGAAAATCTAATTGCAGCAAACTGATTGCCAATTCGGCTGTGGGCATCAGAGCGGCTCATTAGGCCGGTCCCCCTCCCTGGGCCAGGGCTTGAGGGGGCCTATATGGGAGCTGAGCAGGCAGGGCTCCGGCAGAGTGAGGGGCTGTTATACTGGGAGCAGGGGGAGGACAGTCTTGCTTCTTGGGGTGCCTGGTGGAACCCATAAATTGCCACCCTCTCAGGGCCCACAGCTGGGACATGGGCACCTGTGTCTGTCTCTACCTTCCCTCACCCACCACATTCACGGCCACCTCCTCAGGGCCAGGCTGCTGTTGACGCTGGGGGCGGGGGGGGGGGGTGGATGTCTGCAGCCGAATTCTACCCGGTTTCCACCCTCGAGATGCTCTCCGTGTTGGGGAAATCGGCACAGGCGGTGACAACGATGACATGGGAACGGCCAATACTCAGCGTGCATGCTACATACCAGGCACAGTTGTAAGTGCTTAACACGCTCTAGCTCAGTTTTCACCGTGACCCCATGAGGTAGGTGTTGTTACCCCATTTTACAGATGGGGACCCCGAGGCCAGGGAGGTTGAGCCACGTGACCAGGGTGAGGCAGTTAGCGAGCCGCTGCAGCCTGCGCTTCCCTAGGTCCGGGTTGTGCGGGAGCACGTGTCTGTGTGTGCGCATGCGCGCGGGCCTGTCGTTTGATTGACTGATGCGTCCACTCAGCGAGGACCTGCTGCGTGCCCGGCCCGTGTCGGGGGTTTGGATGTGCCGGTTATTGTGTGCGCGTCCTGTGTCTTGTCAGTGAGCCTTTCCTGAGTGGGGTGTGTGTTTGTTGTGCCCGAATGAGGTTTCAGGGGGAGGCCCAGAAGCCTGGCTGCGAGGGGAAGCCCTGCCTCCCGCTCTGAGGCCGGTCTGAGTCCCAGCTCTGTCCAGGGGCAGAGTGAACTTGGACAGGCGCCTCCTGGACGTAGCCTCGGTCTCCGCCATCCAGGGATCAGTGGGCCATGCCTCCTCGCTAGGCTGTGGTGAGGGGCAGGGGCAGGGGAGGTGCGGCTAGTGAGTTAGTTGGCAGCTCGTTAAAAGGAAGCTGCTGCTGGATACATAAATTTTATTTATTTTCATTGTTTTACTTGCCCTAAGATTTTATGTCTCAGGTGAATCTGTTCCGGGCTGGCCCAGTGACCACCGACAGCTTTTTTCCTTCCCTCTGAGCCTCTGTTTCTGCATCTGTGAAGTGGGGACATCAGACTGGGTGACGTAGAGGCCCTCCAGGCTTCCCATCTGAGGAACTGTCACAAAGAGCTGGGGCCAGAGAGGGCGGGGGCCCACCTGGGGAGGGAGTGCGGCCTGCTGGGCAGAGCGGGGGAGGCTGGGACACCATTTCTTTTGCGTGGCCTGTCTGTGGTCCCTCTTGGGCCAGGGTGGCGGTGGCCCTCTGCTAGCCCATCACACTGACCACTGCCTCTCTCCCAGCCTCGGGAGGGGATCAGTCAAATTCAGGCCAGCTGGGGGCGGGGCTGTGCGGCTGGTTTCCTGGGTGTGGGCGGAGCACTGAGAAGGGGAATCCAGTGCCCGCACCCCTATCCCTACTCTGCTGCTGGCCTGCCAGTCTCTTTAGCCACTGTTTGCTGATGTCCCCTCTGTGTCCGGCATGTGCCGAGCACTAGGAACCTGTGGGGCTAGATCTGGTTCCTGACCTTAGGAAGCTCCCAGTTAGGTGAGGGAGCCAGCACATGAGAGGAGCTGAGGACATGAGTCAGGGGAACAAGAGGTTCCAGAAAATCAGGGAGGGCTTCATGCAGGAGGTGTCCTTTGCACCAGGTCTTAAAGGATGGCAGCACCTGGGTAGGCAGAGGGACCAGCATGGACAAAGGCTCAGAGGTGGGAATGGTTATGATATATTAAGGAACTAAGGTGCAGTTAGAAGTAACAATTCCCAACTGGGAGAGGGTCATAAGTGGAGGTGGGTGCATATCTCCCTTTGGGGTGAAGGAGCCATTGCTATCGGGGCCACTATTTTGAATGGGAGTATGTTGTTTCTTGCATTTAACAGACATTTACTGGGTACCTGGCACTGTGCCATGGGGTATTCTGGGGCTGAATGGTTGAACCCCACAGGGCCTCAGCATGAAAGACCTCAGTGGCTTACAGGAGGGGCTTTGAGTCCCAGCCAAAGCTCTGGGTTCCATCCTGCAGGCGGAGGATGTTGGTCTGTGAAATGGGTACTGCCCTGCCGCTCCGAGGGGCTGGCATGGGAAGCTGACGAGAGTGTGGGTGGAATAGTGTTGATACTGAATATGCCCCATGAGTGCCTGCCACGAGCAGGACACTTGGCCAAATGTCTTACATATAACAACTCAACGCTTGCAATGACCTTAGGAAGGAGGCACCATTATTACCTTGATTTTACAAAAAAAGGACATCAAAGCACAGAGAGGTTAAGCAACTTGTCCAAGGTCACAGAGCTAGTAAGTGGCACGCTCACTAGGATTTGAACCGCAGCAGTTCGCCTGAGAGTCCAGTCTGGGCACAGGCACTGCCCCATGCTGCCTTGTGTGCTGCAAACCATAAAGTGTGGTGTGCCCCAAGAGGATGAATTTAAGGCCAATCAGGCCTTGCTAGGCACCTGAGCCTGTGCGGCTGTTGTGGGGGAGGAGCTGGGAACTTTTGGCTTCTACCTGGGTCTGTTCTGTGTTGCGTGTTTTCTGTCCGGGCTGGGCCGTGGGCTGAGGACAGCCCAAGTTGGCTGAGGAGGACAGCCCAGGGTGGGAAAAGATCAGAGGACTGGAGACCGTTTCAGCTGGAAGGGCCCTTGGAGACACTTTTGTCCAACTTGTTCATTGTCCTGAAGGGAAAACTGAGGCCAAAGGAGTGATCTCTAGTCTTCGGGAGGATCTTCTGAGATCTGGTAGTTCAGCCTTCTTATTTTACATACGGAGAATTTGAGGCTCAGAGAGGTATAATGGCTTGCCCAAAATAATACAGCAAGTTGGCAGCTAATCTGGGACTAAGAACTTTCTCTCCTGACTCCTGGGCAGGGCATGATCCCTTGTACTGTATTTCTTCTCTTTACCTGTTTCAGTTCTGCCCAGACTGCAGGCCTGGCTGTTCTCATGCCCAAGACTCTATGCAAGATTGGTTCTCACCAGTTCCTTTAATGTATTTCTCTGGCCTCATCCCTTTGCCCTGGACAGTCCTCGCTGCTTTCGACCAAGACTCCTGGGTACACAGTGCAACATTGTTTCATTTGCCCTCGTGTCTAGCCATGTTCACTCTCCATGGCTTGTTTCCTTCTTCTGTGTTCTCCTACTTATGCTCCAAAACCCAGTACAGATGCCCCTCCTCTGGGGATCCTTTACCGGCCTTTCCTCGTGCGCAGTGGGCCCTTCTTCAGCCCCTTCTCTCCTGCCTCCTGCTCCTAGATTCCAAGGCAGGGCTTCCCTTCTCCATATAGGGTTCTGTGCTAAGCCTGAACTTGGTTACATTGCTCCATAGTGCCTGGTTCCCCACGGGGTTACATCCTTATCTCCTTGGAGCCCTCACTTGGATACATTGTGTTGCAGCAGCTACACCCCCAATTACATCATCTCCCAGTTTAGCCCTTGCACATGTTACTTTGTTTCATTTTCCCCAACGTTACTTTGTTCCTTTTTCCCCAATTCTGACATTGCTACGTTGTATCTTTTTTGCATTCACATTTTCGCACATCCTCAATCTTTCTGACTTCTGGTTCTCCCCAGTTGTCACACCTTGTCCTTTCTCCCCCGCCCCCTGCTGCTGCGATCCCCAAGCTTACATAAGAGGAGAGTGGAGGCTGGCATCAGGGAGCCATGGGCTCGAGGGACACAGCCTTCCCGCCTCCTTTAGTTGAGGGTTGACCGGGCCCTTTTGGACCCCACCTTTCTGGAAGGTGGGCCTACCATCAGATTCTGGAGGCTCAGGTTTGGTTACAAGAGATCTTCTCCCTTTGCCCTCCACCCACCTCCCCACTGCAATCCTCCCTTGCTCCTCTCCTCTGTCCCCTCCCTTCCCACCCTCTTTTCTTCTTCGTCCTCCTGCTCTGGTCCCCAGAGGCCTCTGCCTCACTCACTCTCTGGCTGGTTGGAACCTTTCATCTCCCTGGCTGCCACTCAGTGGGGCCAGACCCTGAGGAGTCCTGGGGGACAGGGGCCTAAAGGGCTGAGGAGGTGGTTAGGTCAGGGCTGGAGGACCTCTTCTTTAGGCCTTGCCCTCCTGGCCCAGAACCCCTCATTCCCTTCATCCCTCCTCCAAAGTGCAGTTCTGAGGGCAATCAGTCCCTCCCCTTGCTGTTCCCAGGAGGACACTGAACCCAAGGGCGCGGAGCTTGGCTGTTCAGGTTCCCCCAGTGGTGCGAGGCAGAGCAGCTCCCCCAGGGCTGCGGCTCCGAGGTGGCCTCTGGGAGCTGAGCCCTGGCATGGCTGATTCCTGTTGTCATATGAGGTAGTGGGGCTGGGAGGCTTTTGGGGACAATCTCCGATCCAGACGAAGGGGTCACGGCTCTGTGTACGGGGAGTGGTCTCTGAGGCTGTGGCTGAGCTCAGGGCATCCCTTTCCCATGTGGAGCCAGGGCTGTGCTTGTGCCTAGGTCTGGGCTCAAATCTAGATGCGCACGTGTGTGATGAGATTTGCTGTCTGCACCGATGAGTGTGGGCCCTGGGGCTGCGTAGGGAAGGACCTTCGTGGCTCGCTCCTTTGTCTTCGCTGTATCAGTGGCTCGGGCGGACATGAGGCCAGGTCAGGGGCATTCAGGAGTCCCCCAGATTGCTGTGTCTTCCCCTTCTCAGCTGTGGGGAGCTTGCCCCCAACAGGTGGGTGGCCATGGATATTAGTAGCCCCTGGGAGAATGTGGAGGAAGTTGGGAGACATTCTCCCTACCTCAGGGGAGTCAAGGCACACGTAGAAATGCTCACGCCTGCAGACCCATTTGTATACTTGAAGGAACATACAGACCTGAGCACACACCTTTGCCTGTGCACACATGTGGAGATGCAGAGCCACACACATGCCTCAACACACATGGGCACACAGAGATAGGGAAACACACTCCACAGGTGCACATGTACCACTCAGAGACAGAGCCTATGTACTCACCTGAACACATGCAGACCCCCACAGGCATCTAAGCCCACCTGACAACCCGCTGGTGTGTGTGCACGGATGTACCCGCACGAGTGCCCAGAAACACCACTGGATGTGCTTGCACGTGCGCACCTGCGTGCCTGCAAGTACACACCCACACCCACACCCCACACAGGTTGCTGGGGCTCCAAGCTACCAGGAAAGTGTCCGTCCTTAATCCCAGCTCTTAATCCTAGAGTCTAGGGAGCCAAGGCCAGAGGGGCAGCTGGTCATCTGCCTCCTTAGCAGTGATTAAGGGGGGGTGCAGAGGGCCTCTGAGCTTGGTCTTCCGCCTGACCTCCAGGCACAGGGCAAATTTCAAGCTGGGGTTCCTTCAGAGATTCCATTCCTGTAATTTACCAGACCCTGGGTGCAGACATGCCGGGCATGGAGTGTGGTTGTGTGGCCCTGAGGAAAGTGACACAGTCAGAGAAGTGGGGTGGGGGGGGCGGTCCCTTCCTTTAACTACCTGTCTGATGCAGATCCTGAGTCAGAACCTTCAGCACGAGGCATTCCGGGGACTCTGATCTCTGAGACCCTGTTTCTGGCCAGAGTATTTCTGGACCAAGTGGAAGGTTGAGGCCCAACCAGGAGATACTGAATTGGGGGCCTTGAGCAGGGACTTGGGTGGTCACTGGGATGAGGTTGGGGTGAGATGCCCCCAGGAGGAGGTGAGGCCTGGGCTGGGTATTGAAGGCATCGGTGCCAGGGGCGTTTGGGGACCCACACGGACTGTGGGTGGGTCTCTGAGGAGTGGCTGTGAGCAGCTGTGGGAGGAGGGTGGTCTGGGTGTCAGCCCCATTGAGCTCTGACCATGACCTCCTCCTGTCCACTCTGACCATGACCTCTGCCTGTCCACTGGGTGGCCTTGGGCAGCTCAGTGCCCTTGTGCCCGCTCTGTAAAGCCGGACGGTGACCATGCTCTGCAGGGCCATCGAGAGCATTGGGGCTTCCTTGGCACAGGGGGCAGCGTGTTATCACGCGCTGAACTGGTGACCCGTATTGACAATAATGGGGGCAATGACAGTGAGAGGCCTCTGTCACCACAGGGGTGACGATTACCACTCCTGTCCTTGTCCCGGGGTTTGGGGAAGAGGACTGGGCTCCAGTACCAGCCCCTTGCTGATGTCCAGCTTTGAGCCCTGCTTTTCCAGTCCAGGTTCTTCCCACGAGCCCCGCTTGCCCCAGTTCCTGGGCTGGACCATTCGGGGCTCATTCATCCAGACCTCCCTGGGGCCCTGTGCTGACCTGGCCCTGCCCTGGTGGGTAGGGGCAGCTGGTGTGAGTGCAGGGCAGCTGCGGGGCGGGGGGGGGGGGAGGCGCTGATGGGAGGAGCCCAGGGCTGCAGCCTCTGGCCCCCTTGCGGAGGGCCAGGTGATGGGTGGGCTGGGACCTGAGGGACGATTCGGTCAGGGAAGCCGTGCGTAAGGGCAGGTGAGGAGAGGAGGGTATTCCTCGCCCTGGGTTGCAGGGCACAGGGTTCAGGGCACTCAGGGCCCCTAAATCCCTGTGGGTGTTTGGACCCCTCTGTCTGAGCCCAGCGAGTGGGGGCTCTTCTGAAAGGCAGTGGGCGGAGGACGTGCTGGACCCACAGAAGGCTGGAGTGTGATGTCCGGAGAGAGGCTCTGGGACTCTGGGGTTTTCTGTGGCTCCCTCCACCCCACAGCTGGGGCTGCTCGGCTGGAGGGCCCTCGTAGAGTTCTTGGCTTCCTCTCCTCGGGACCCTTTGTGGCCCGGGCCCTGAAGTCTGCTCTGTGAGGCTCTGTGAGGTCACCTCTTCCCCTCTTAGTGACTAGACGGGGGACCAGAGCTGGAGCCAGGGACGGGGAAGGTCGCCGAGGCAACGGACTGGAGGCGGGAGACTAAGGGGCCCAGGCCTCCTACCTGAGTTCATCCTCGTTGGGGTTTGAGCACCTGCCAGATGGAGGCCTGGCCCAGCCCTCAGGACAGACGGGCCTCTGAGCCGAGAATTAGAGAGCGGAAACCAGCCGCGGGCTCGGCGGCTGCCAGCTGCGCTGGGCGGAGGCCAGCGCCCAGCAGCCAGGCGGTGGCGGGACAGGGGATGAGGGGTGGGTCCCAGAGACGTGTCTGTCCTCATGGCTGCCCTGGACAGCCGCCGGGGCCAGGGGGCAGACAGACTTGTCTTCAGACTCAGACGTGCTTCACGGCGGGGGCCCTGCCCCCGTCCCGCTCCCTTTCCTGGCAGGGACGTGCCCTCACGCGTCTTCCTATGGGCAGCCAGGCACCAGCCACGTGGACAGAGGGCCTGGTGGGGGCATTTCAGGACCATCGAGATCTGGGGCTGGGGCACTGGGTGGAGGAATGGAGGTGGCAGCCAGCCTTAGCTTTGAGTTGCCGCCCTTTTCTTGGGTCACTCTGGGCCAAGCCCGCCCTCTTCCAGCGGCCCCACCTGACAAAGTGGCCTTTGATGGCCACAGAGAGGCCGTTGCTGTGCTGGCCCGCTCCCACTCGCGGTCTGCAGAGTCGGCATTCGCCCTTCGGAGGCGGGAGCTGGGGAGGCGCTGCCTGGGGCTCGGTTGGGGGAGACTCAGCTGGGGGAGGAGGTGAGCAGGGCTGAGTTTCACCTCCGTTCCCAGCTGAGCATTTGAGTCCGGGCTCCGCTCTGTGACCCTGGGCAGGTTTCTTGCCCTCTCTGAATTCCAAGCTCACATTCATTTTTTTAATTTGAAACAAAAGCTCTATTGAGATTTAACTCACATACCATATGATTCACTTATCTCAAGCATATAATCCAGTGGTTTTTAGAGTATTTACAGAGCTGGGCCACCATCACCAGTCTTCGACATTTTTATCTCCCGTTTCTAAAGTTTCCCTGTACCTAACAGCAGTCGCCTCCCTTTCTCCGCCCCATGCCCAGCCGCGGTGATGACCAGTTTCCTTTCTGTCTCCGTGGGTCCGCCTCTGTTGGGCCTTCCATATCAAGGGAACCGTATCATACGGGCTCCTTTGTGACCGGCTCCTTTCACGCGGTGTGCGGTGTTCCAGGTCCGTCCGGGTGGCGGCACGGACCAGCACTTCGCTCCTCTTTTGTTGAATAATGTTGCTTTGTGCGGACGTGCCACCTTCTGTTTACCCATCAGTGGGTGCACACGAGGGCTGATTGCGCTTTCTGGCTGTCGTGAATAATGCTGCTATTTTTAAAAGCGTGCGGACATATGTTTTCGGCTCCCTTGGATAGACACCCTGGGAGTGGAATTGCTGGATCATACGGTGACTCTGTGTTTAAGCTTTTGAGGAACCGCCAGACTGTTTCCAGAGCGGCTGCGCCATTTTCCATTCGCGCCGGCGGCGTGTGAGCGTTCTGACTGCTCTGCAGCCTCGGCAGCGCTGGCCGTTTCCCGACTTTGTGATCACATTCACTCTCGCAGCCGTTCGTCCCTCAGGTGTTTCCAGGGCATCTCCGTTTGACGAGGCCCCGCGGGCCTCCCACGACCCGAGAAATTGGGGGGGAGAGCTGGGGCATCTGTTTGTCCCCTGCCTTTCCCGACCCCACCTGTGTCTCACAGAGTGTCATCTTGGGCTGGGGGTGGCCCTGGAGGCGAGTGTGGCCTCAGGCCGGTCTCTGGGGGGCTCTGCCAGTCCCTTCCCCAGCTTTTTCCCCTCTGATTCCGTGTGCTGCGCCTAAGTTTCCCACCTGGGCAATGGCAGCGGTGGCCCTGGAGGCCCGTGGCTCCCTCCCTGAGTCTGGCTTGTTCCGCTCCATGAAGTGGAGCAGCTTGGAAGCTAGGGGGACAGCTTCGGGCCGGGGGTGGGGAGTCACATCTCCACCCTGCGTTAGCTCGTGCTGGTTATAAACAACCCGGCAGCAGCGGGGAAGGTGAGGGGACCACAGCCCCACTGCTCGGGCGGCTGGCCTGGAGATGGGCACACAGATGGGGACGGTGTGGGAAGGTGTGTGTACTGCGTGACCTCAGGGCGGTGCTGGCACGTGCCTGGAGAGGTTTCGGGAGGATGGCAGAGCCATGGGTGTCCCAGCACGGCCTGGAGGGCTGGGTCTGTCTTGGGCTGACTCCGGCAGGGGCTGTTCGGATTCCTGGAGGAGGGGTGGGGGTCAGCCTAGTGGAGCTCCAGGGCAGGTGAGGTCCCTGGAGCCCCCCTCCCCTGTCTTCGGGTGGCCCCCAGGATCCTTCTGCCCTGTGGGCTGGCCTTCCCTCAGGTCCTGTGGCACGGGCACCAGGGCTTCTGTTTGCTCTCAGCCCCTTCCTCACCACCAGGCCCCACACCCTCCTGCCTTGGCCCCCACCACCTCCGTCCTGACTCTCTATCCAGGTTCTCTGTGACCTCCAGCAAGCTGCCTGGCCTCTCTGTCTGTGGAGTGCAGAGGCCCCTTGCACCTGGATCCATCAATGGGGGGGCCAGGTGCTTAGTAGGTGCTCTGTCAATGCTACTTCCCTCCTAGCCCAGGTCTGGTTGTAAAGTGGATGGAATTGTAGGCTCTCCTGAGAGCCTGCTAATCTGCATGTTTTGCATGTAATTTGCATAGTTGTTTATGGAAAAAAAACTATGTTGGGATCTGTCTCAATTTCTCCTCCCTCCTCCAGCTCAGTTGGAGTCCTTCCTGGTTGGATTTCGGAGGGACCTTTGTTTAACCCCCTGATTTTATACATGGGGAAACCGAGGCCAGGAGACAGGGCCCTGCCCGGAATCACATAGACACTGGGGACAGGAAGTGGGTGATGTGGTTCCATAGGGGGTGGTTCCACTCAGTATTCATTGAACAAATATTGCTGGGAGTTACTATGTCCCAGGAATATTCTGGGTCCTCGGGACCCAGGAGCGACCTTGGCAGTCATTACCCCCAGAGCTGCTGGAGGGGAGGCAGACTTTCGACAAGTAAATACCTGAGCGGACCACAGGCAGTGGGCAGCTATGAGACAGCCCTGGCGTTGACAGTGACGGGGAGTGTGGGAGGTCCCTTGGGTGCATTTGCTGGTCAGGCAGCAAGGTGAACTTTGAGTAGGGAGACTGTGTCACAACCTAGCACCTACTAACTGCAGTCACTGCTTGGCACATCACAGCTGGTGTCTCCCTGTGATGGGGATCCTTACCCCCACTTTGTAGGAGGGCAATGGAGGCCCAGTGAGGTGAGGGACTTGACCAGGCTCTCTGGAAGCGAGGGCTGGAACACCTAATCCCCCACACTGGGTTGTTTTGGGAGGCTTATGGGCCCCAGGAGTGGGCAGGCCCTTGCCCATGTGTTGGGGGGAGTGGTTGCTGAGCCTGGAGGCTCTGTCCCAGTCACCTGCAGGGGCATCATGGAGTGGTGGGTGGGGCCGCTCACTTGAACAGGCCACCTGTCACAGGAGCAGGAATTGCCCTCCCTTTCTGCTCGCTTCCAGACATTGTCAATCTGTCTGTCTGTCCGTGTCTGTGCAGGGCCCTGGTGCAGGAGAAGGAAGGGTTATGTGGACTCTGAGGCTTGCCTTACAGGGGGAGGAGCTTCTGGTGGGGGTACTGGTGAGGGCTGAAGTGGGTGTGCACCGCAGTATAAAGAACATGGTCCTTAGGGTTCACCTAATCCTGGGATCAAATTTGGCTCCATTGCTGCGTGACTTTGGGGCAGTTGCTTTACCTCTCTGAACTTTGGTTTGCCCATCTGTGCAGTGGGGGTGACAACCCCTCTGGGCGAGGTGTGTGGAGAGGCACGAGGCAGCGTGCACACTGAAGAAGAGCCGGGTGCGTAGCGAGTGCTCCCTTGTGCTGGCTGCTCACCTCTCTCCGTGGTAAGGGACGCAATGGGCCAGGCCTCCTCCGGAAAACAGCCCCATGAAGCGAGTGTCATGTCACAACCCAGGAGCCTGCAGGCGTTCTCAGGGGCTCAGGAATTCACCGAGCACAGGATCTGGTGTCTGCAAGGCTGGGGTTCAAATCCTGCTGTGCCCCCACTGGTGGTTTACCAGTGTCTTCATCTCTAGGCGAGGGCAGTAGCGCTTGCCTCCCGGGGCCGTGGAGTAGGTTCAGCGGGATGTGGTAGAAGAGGCCCATCTGAGTGATAGGAGCATGGCTGGTGTCCCCTCTTCCCCCAGTAAATGACAACACGGTGGAGGTTGAGTCCCCAAGAAGGGACTCTTAACTCAGAGCAGGCAGGTGGTCCGTGGAGGGGGCCTTGCAGGGGGGGTGCCGTCTGAGCCGACAGAGCACACACCCTGCTGATTGTGGACCCGAGTGCCTGGGGTTGTGCCTGACAGAGAGCGGTGCTCGATCGAGGTCCCTTGTGCTGGCTGACCTGTCGGGGATGTGCTGGCCGGGCAGAGGCCCGGAAGGGTGTTCTAGGAGGCGGGAACAGCATGTGGAGAGCCTGAAGGGGCCCCCCACCCCCACTGTCACCACCGAGTTCCCAGAACTGGGAAGGGTTTAGTGTGGGAGGAGCAATGGGGGGGGCGCACTGCTGGTTGAGAGTCGGGACCGGACCTCAGTGGGTGGTCCTGCTCTCAGCCCCAAGCTTGGGGACAGGAATAAATGAGCAATGGGAGTCTGGGTGGCCAAGAGGGTACACGAGAGGGCAGGTGGCTGGGAATTGATGGAGCAGTGAGGGGGAGGGGTCCCAGCCCTGGGTTGAGGAAGGGGCTGGTCTTCTCAGGGATGCATCAGCATCCTCTGGCTAGGGATAGGTGACCATGTGAGCAGCACGCAAGTGGCCCGCCAGCACTGACTGGGACCGGCAGGGACGGGACTGGGCTGACAGGAGAGGGCAGCAGGCCGGGGAGGCGTGTAGGGACCGTGGGTACCACGGGGCTTCCCCGGGGTACGAGGTGAGTCCCTGCCTGCAGCCCCGGACCACGCCCACTCCCTTGGGGGCTCTTGTGTTGCATTCCTGTCTGCTGCTTCCTCTGTTTGCTCCTAAGTTCCCTCAGGAGCGTTTCATTGGGGTCCCAGCAGAATGCAGGGGACGTCGCAGGCTGGAGGGTGGCGGAGACAGGTGCTCCAAGAGAATGCACTGTTCCTTCAAGGAAAGGACTCCGAGTTATTGTGGAAAACTGGAAAATACACGGGGCCTGGGGAAAACCATGAAAGCCGCCTGTGATCCCGTTGCCCGCAGAGAGCCTCTGGGAACCTTTAGCAGAGTTCAGCGTTTAGAAATGCCCTTTCATAGTGAGTTCACTAAAGCAGGAGCAAGGTCTTTGTATGCTTTTTGTAACCTATTTTTTTAAACTCAGTGATGATAGTACTGATGGCCATGATAGTACTAATAGGAATGGAGCAATTCATTAACATGAGGGCTCTTGGGGTCTTTTGCAGTGAGCCCCACGAGGTGGGTGTGGCCATCTCCGTTTACCAGGAAACCTGGGGAGGAAACCCAGGGGAGAGTCAGGCACCTGCCCGAGGCCACCCAGGTGTGAGAGACCGAGCCGTCCGTCTGTCCGTCCCACCCTCTGGACAGCGCTGCTCTGTCAGTGCGGGCGTTTTCCCATGCCCTTAAATGTCCTTGGACACCAATAAAAAGTGAAAGCCCTCTCTTGTGCGTTTGTGCCTTTTAGAGGCCTGCCCCAACAGTACGCATTTGTGAAGACCCAGGGACCGAGCTGCGTGGGATTCTGTGTCGGGTGGTGCCCTGGCGTGTTTGACTAGTCCCCTGCTGTTGGGGATGGAGGTTATTTCCACTTTTTCTCACTTATAAATAACGTTGCCCTGAATCTCTGGCCCACGGCTGAATTTTTAGATGCCCAGAGTGTCAGAATGAGAAGGGCCCTTAGAGCATCAGGCTCGACTGTTCATTTTATAGATGGGGCAACGGAAGTGCGCAGAAGGGAGAAGGGGGTTGTCTGGGTCCCAGAGGCTGTGGCCTCCTGAGTTGGGACATCCCTGTGGTCCAGGGTGGGCGTGGAGGAGGGCAGTGCCCTGCAGCAGAGGGGTGTTCTGAGAGGATGGTGGGAGCACAGGGGTGGGAGGTGGAGAGAGTGAGAAGGGACGGGCTGGAGCCGATGGTGGAACTGGGTGGGCTAGGGAGGGCTCTGCCCCAGGCATCCATTGCAGAGCAGTTGGCTGAGATGAGAGGGGCCCAAAGGGGCGCTTCCTGTTCTCAGAGCTGCCCTGTGGGAGATCAAGGGCGGGACGGGGGGGATGGGGGTGTTGGTGTTGGTGACAGTGTGCATCTGGGCTTCGCCTATCTTTTCTTGGTGGGATGTCCAGTTCAGCCTGGGCCAGCTCAGCCCCCGCCCCACTCCGCGCCTCCCCCAGGCCCTTCTGCTCTCTGGGACCTGGGTTCTGTGTCCCCTTCCCTGGCGGATGCAGCCTTCGTGCCCCTCACCCCCTCCAGCGGCCAGTGGATGCGGTGGGCGCTGGGTTCCCAGCCAGGGCAGCTGCAGACGGGTGCGGGCGGGGACCGAGACTCCCCCTCCCTGGCCCGGGCTCTCCATTGTGTAGCCCCCGTGGCTGTCCTGTTGCCCAGAGCCTGGCCCTGGCCCACATTCCTGCGGTGGCGCTCTGGGTCTCCGGGTTGGAACCGGTGAGCGTGAGGGGCACTGCGTTCTCACAGGACCGAGGGCCTTCCGGGGACGGGGGCTGGTGGGGGTGAAGCCTGAAGGGACGCGGGGGGCTCTGCTCAGACAGCCCTGCCTCGAGGAGCTGGTCATTAAGTCGCATGTCCTTGGACAGACCCCTTTACCTCTCTGAGTGCTGCTTGGCGTGGTGACTCCCCGCACTGGCCCCTCTTATCCGGGAATGGGATAGAGCAAGTCTTTTCCCTCTCTGGGCCTCAGTCTCCACATCTGTAGGAAGGGAGAGTTGAACTCGGTGACCACGCAGGAGCAAAGGATCAGCCCTCAGTGAACCCTGAGGTGGGAACTGTGGCGTGGTGATGACAGCAAGTGGCGGTTGAGCACTGCCCTCGTGCTGACGTACTCTTGGTGCATCATTGCACTCGGTCCTCACAGCAACTCTGTGGAGTGTGAATTGTTGTCCCCATTTGACCAAATACAGGCTCAGAGAGGTTGAGTGACTTGCTCAGAGTCACTCAGCGAGGAAGCAGAGCTGAACTGGAACCCAGGACTTTCTGAATCTAACGCTGGGACCCCAGCCCCTGCTCACGTTGTGTCTGGTCACCACAAGAGCAGGGCCGAGTCTGGCTAGTGCCAGGGAGGAAGCGCGGGCAGAATTAATTACACTCGATTTTATTCTAAGCTTTCGCAACATGATTAGCACTGCCCAGGGGTGCCGGGCTCCTGGCCTCCTGCCAGCTGACCTAATTTGTGTGTCTCCGTCTGTGTCTGAAACTCGCCCTTTCTCTCCCCTCATCCAACCTCTCCCCTGCTGGGTGGCCTTGGCAAAGCCTCTTAACCTCTCTGGGCATTGTGGCCTCATCTGCAGCGTGGGCGCAGTCCCTCCAATTCTACTGCCCTCATAAGGACGGCGAGACATACAACAGATAAAGTCTTCAGAAGTGATGGCGGTAGAAGCATTACCGCGTGACCCGCAGCGATCGTGGCTGCATCCGTTGCTCGGTTCTAGTGTTGGGTCCCGTGCGCTGCTGTTCTCATGGCCTTATTCGAGTCTCATAGCGATTCTACGAGCAACATCCCATGGTGCTCACCCCATTTTACAGATGAGACGATGGAGATGCCCAAGATTTGGGGGTGTGCCCGCTTTCTCACAGGTGGGAAGGAAGGTGCAGATTCATTCCGGCTTAGCCTCTGGGCCATCCCGTGTTCTCTGGGAAAGCTCATGATGGGGGAGGGCGGGTGGTGGGGGCTGGGCATGAGAGGCCCCAGACCTCTGGTCTTGGCAAAAGTCTGAGGGCAGAGGGAGGAGCCCTGGCTTTCTCCTTGACCATGTCCCCCACACTCAGTGAGCGGCTGTGAAGTGAGGAGACTTCCCTGACACTTGCTGCTCTGGGTACCTCACCTGAAACTATGGAGAGGTAGGTGGTGATTGGGGAGACACTCTGATCTCTGCAGGAGCCTGAGGTGCCTCTTTAAGGTGAAGATGTGTGGGTCAGCTTGAGAGGAATGGGGGTGGCGGGGGACAGTGAGGGACAGTGACAGGGCCACAGCAGTCCATTGGGAAGGGCGCTGTGTGCGTGTGCTTGCGTGTACCCAGGAGGGAAGTGTGCCTGGGGATGTGCATGGCGCACGAGTGTGGAGCGGACTGGGGGACGCAGGTATTAGGGGCTTGTTGGTGGGCATCTTGGAGGTGGGCACCTATTCAGGGACGGGTGGGAGGAATGGCATGTGAGAACACGTGGCGTGTGTGCCGTGTGCTCGAGCGTGTGGACACTGGGCATGTGATGTGGCTCTGGGTAGTTCCGTGCTGCGCACATGCCGGGGGTGAGTGGGGCTGCAGGTCACGGTGCAGGAGCCCCGGAGGAGCAGCAGGTCGAAGGCGGCCCTGGGCAGTGATTCCAGATGAGAACCTGTGCTTGTGTCTCAGTTCTAAACTCCTGCCTCAGTGTGTGCGTCTGGGAAATGGGGATAATACCTGGCTGGTGTAGCTCAGTGGATTGAGCGTGGGCCTGCGAACCAGAGGATCGAGGTTCGATTCCCAGTCAGGGCACATGCCTGGGTTGCAGGCCAGTTCCCAGCAGGGAACACACGAGAGGCAACCGTACATTGATATTTCTCTCCCTCTCCCTCTCTCCTATCCTTCCCCTCTAAAGATAAATAAATAAATAAATCTTAAAGAAATGGGGATAATAAAGCCCTGGGAGGATGTGGGGACTGCAGGAGGCAGTGCAGGCGGTGTGTGCCCGGCGCCTGACCTGGCCCAGGCCCTCAGCGGCGGTGGACAGAGGTCTCTGCAACCCCCGGAGTCCCGTTCGTGGCTCTGCTGGGGATGTCAGACCTTCACTGGCTGCTCAGTTGGGCGTCTGCTCCTGGGGCCGGCGGCGTGGGGAAGCAGGGCCTCGGGGGCTTCTGCGGTGGGCATGCTGTCCCGCCTGCGCCCTGGGCCTGTGCATGGTGGCTGTGGGCAGTGCGAACAGGGGCAAAGGCGTTCACAAGTTGTGAACCTCGTGTCAGAGCCCCCACTGTGGGGATGTGTCCCTCCCCTGCCGTGGGGGTGTGTGCGGTGGTGTGCTTGGACATGGGGAGGGGTTGGTGTGTGCCACCCATGTGCTGATGAGATTTTTCTGAAGTTTGGGGTACCTGTGGGTGCAGTAGGCGAGGAGCAGGGTGCATTTGTGTGTGTGTGTGTGTGTGTGTGTGTGTGTACACAGGTAATTGGGGGTGTGGGAAATGGGTGAGCCTGAGGTGGTGTGTGCTGGGCTCTCTTGTCATGAGCTAAGGTGGACACACAGGTTGGGTCTGTAAATGTTGCTCACAGTTATGTGTATTTGCTGGGGGGTGTGTGCGTAGTGTGTTTCGTAGGGTGTGGCTGTGTGCGCTGGGAATGCGTGATGTGTGCGTGAAGATGTTGCTGGATTATTAGCTGCAGTGTGTGTGTGCGTGTGTGTGCATGTGTGTTTATCAGGCACGGTAGGGTGTAAATTTACCTGGAGGGGTGCAGTGAGGGTCAGGGAGAGGCCAAAGGGTCCTGGGGCATTCCGATTCACATCTCCTTTAAGGGAATGGCATGGATAATTATGCTAATTATGCATGGATTATGCAAATTGGAGGTCGTTTGGGGGTCAAAGGCTGTTTGTCACCCTCCTCTTCCGGCATTTTGTGACTTTTGAGGCTTTCCCTGCTGCCTCCCAGGCTCAGTTCCCCACCCCCATTTCTCTCCTCTCTCCTTTCAGTCCCCCTGGGAGTTCCAGCCACCAGCAGCACCCTGCTGTGTTCTTGGGCGGGCCCCATCGAGCCCCCCTTTGAGCCCCGGTTCCCCAGCTGGTCCAGGGAGGGGTAGAGCTGGCACTTGGCCAGCTTGGGGCAGGTGCTGGGCAGGACGGCATTCTGCAGCCCACCTCCCAGCCCCACAGGTCTCAGGGGTTCTCAGCGTGTAGCTTCCCGGGCGAGCTCAGGGTGGCTGGGCTGTTTATTGGCTGCCCCTCCCTCCGCCCCATCTGGGGGCTGCTGCTTTTCGGAAAGAATGATCTCTTGGATTCAGGGCCCCTTCCCCAGCTTTGTCTGATGAGCGCGAGGCTAAATTAAGATGTGAGAGAGTTCTCTCCCGCCACCTCCCACTCACTCTCGCCTTCTCCTTCCGTCTCGGTGAGCCCTCCCTTGCCCGTGCCCCTCTGACCCCTGGTTTTTCTCTGTCCCTGTCTCTTCGCCCCATGTCTCTGCCCTCCTCCCTCCCTGTCATCCTCTCTGTTCCTCCATGATCTCTCTCCCTCTCCTGCTCCCCCATCTCTGTGGGGAGCTGGAGCTCCTGGTCCTTGGCATGAAGGAGATGGTCGTCATGGTAACGGTTGTCATGTCAATGGCTACTGAGCGGGATGAATAGTATCTAGGTGAGAGCTACCTGAGTGGAGGCTGATGGGTTCACAGGAGGCTCCATGCTTGTCTGTGAGCCTCGGAGTTACGCACGCAGCACACGCCCAGTGTGCCCGCCCCCGTGCACGTGCCTGTGTGCGCCCAGAGGCACGCCAACACGCGGCACCTTTGGTGGCTGCCTTAGGTGAGTGTGTGTGAGGGTGTGCCTGCATATGCTCTGTCTGTGTCTCTGGGTGTGTCCGTTCAATGGTCTGTGTGGTTTGGGGGTGGGGGGTGGTCTTTGGGTTTTTCTGCTGGCCTTTCTGGGAGCAGGGCGCGAGGGGCTGCTGTGTGGCCATTGTCACTTGAGGAGTCACGAAGACTCCCTGTTTTGACTCTCACGTTTACCCCAGTTTGGGAGTCCCCAGGGAGCACAGACTTCTCAGAGCCTCTCCTCCCAGCTCAAGGTCTCCCTGGCCTGCCTGGAAGGATGGAGAGACTGTGAGGGGGGCCCCACCCTGGTGGAGCTGGAGCCCTGGTCCCTGCCTGGCCCCCACCCTGCTGGGTGGCCCTGGGCCCCAGCTGCAGTCTCCGGCTCCAGGCGGTTTGCCTCCGAAACGAGCCCAGTGTCCAAGGGACTCCGGCTTAGCTGGCCCAGCCGTGGGTGCTGGCCGTGTGGGCAGCCCCCCAGCTTCCTCACCTCGGGTGCTGGGGGTTGTCTTTCTGGGCAGTGGGGTTGGAGGTGGGAGCTGGGGAAAGCTGGACGGTGGGTGGCTGCCCCGGGCTTCTGGAATGTTTAAACCGGAGGAAGACCCAGCAATTAGTCATGGGAGCAATTACACTAATTGTTCCACTCCATGACTCACTGGTAGCAAGTAAATACTGATTAATTCATTACTTTGAGACTCTGTGTGTGTGTGTGTGTGCGCGCGCGCGTGCATGTTAACAAGGGTGGGGTGGGGGAGGGGACTCTCCTGGCCCCCTGCCCTGGCCTCCTGCCCTGACTGGCCTGGGCAGGGCTTTGGAGCAGGTGGTAGAGGCTGGGGGCGGGAAGCCAGCATTGGGATCCTCTCTCCAGCTCTGTCTCCCGAGCTCCGGAAGGGGGCCTGTCGGGGGGTGGGGCGTGAGAGGCTGAGCACAGAACACAGTGCCCATCCAGCCCGTCTCCTGCTCACACACCTTCCACGGATGTCTTCCACGCCCATCACACAGTGCACACACTCAGCCAGACTCCTCGCTAAAGTCGGTAGCGGGACACCGAAAGCCTCTGATGGGCTTCTCCCACTGCAGCTGCTGCCCCTGTCCCACCGCTGTCAAGCCTCCCCACTGCAACTCCATTTCCTGACAGATGTTTCCTACTGAATACCTACTGTGTGCCAGACCCGGTCCTGCCTTCTTCGAGGCGCAGTTTAGTGGGGGCGCAGCACAGTCCCCACAGCAGCGCTCATGCGAGTAGACACAGCTCACAGCGGTGACAGACGCGAATTCAGAAGCACAAGGTGCTCGGGCAGATCGGCAAGGGAGGGTTTCTCGAGCGAAGGGATGAGGCAGCAGGGGTTAGTTGGCACGAAGTCAGAGGATGAAGGGATGGGAGAGGAGCGTGTTCTAGGTGGAGGGCACAGCGTGAGCAGAAGAGACCAGGCCTGTTCCAGAAACAGGAGGACCCCAGTGACTGAAGGGGTGCAGAGGGATCCTGGGGGAGCCTGGAGGGCGGGCAGGGCCGGCTCTGGGAGCACAGGCTGCTCTTCCCCACCTCGGAGCCTTTGTGCATTCTCTTCCCTCTGCCTTTCTCTCTCTATTTCAGCTGTTAAGACTCGAGGGCTAATCTTCAGATCTGAGCTCTGGGAGTCAACCTGGTTGCCTTCCTCCTGAAAGCTCTCAGGGGGCAGGGACTGTGGCTGGGCTCAGTCTGGAATCAGGGTCAAGGTGTGGCTGGAGGTGGGGCCCAGCCAGCCCCTCCCAGGGGCTTTGGACTCCTGTCCCGGATACCCTTGGTGCTGGCTCTCTGCCCAGGGGTGCAGTAAGGAGGCATAGTCCGGGCCCAGGAAGCCCAGCGCCCTGTCCTCCCAGGTTGTGGCTGTAGGAAGGGTCTTGCACCTGGTGAGCTGGATCCTGGGAGAAGGTCCTCTCAGCCCTCCTGAGCCCCCTGGAGACCCTTGAGGCAGCATCAGGCCCTGAGCTGACTCTGTTACTGAGATCCTGGGGGGCAGGGGGGAGATAATGGTCGGCGGTCTGACTTCTTGTTTTGGGGAGGACCCAGGGCCAGGGCTGCAGCCTGCATTCCCTTCCCTCCGTGTCCCACCTTTATCCAAGGAGATTCCCTCCCTGAGCCCCTAATCACCCCCCCCACCATTCCCCACCGCGTCACGTCTGTCTGATGGGACTAACTGCCCTGCCTGTAGGATTTCAAGGTGTAAGACGTTGGGTCCCAAGCCGAGCCTGAATCTCATCATATTACGTGCTCTCTGGTGGCCTGGGGCAGGTGGGCCTATTCTGTCCTTTGTGGAAGAGGGTCTGGGATGCAGGCCATGCTGAGAGTAACAAACACCAGCCTGTGCGGAGCGCCTGCTGCACACCAGTGTGCTCAGCACGGCACACGCATCACATGTTACCTGGTAAGGCAGGTGCCTCTGCTATGAATAATGGGGAAACTGAGGCATGGAGAGACTGAGTAGCTTGCCCCAGGCCACACATTCAGTGAGTGATGGAACCGGGACGCAAACCCAGCTTTCTGGCTCCAAACCTGGTTCTGCCGCCCAGCAGTTCCGATCCGGCAGTGACCTCAGTCCTTGGTGGTGGCAGCCGTCAGCCAGCTGGGCTTCTGCCCTGACTCCTGGGTCGGTAGGAAGTGGGGAGTGGGCTCACCTTGGCTCTGCCCACCTGCAGGCCACACCTGATGCCGTCCCTTTGTTGTCACTCGGGTGTGAGCAAGTCTGTGGTCCCTCTGGGCATGTCCAGGCTGCTGGCCTCAGGGTGCTGAGCCCGTGCCCGCCTCTGCCCTCCCCAGACTCAGCGCTGGCGCAGCGAGAACTTCGAGAGGCCCGTGGACCTCGAGGGCTCTGGGGACGATGACTCCTTCCCCGATGATGAGCTGGACGATCTGTACTCGGGGTCTGGCTCGGGCTGTGAGTACCCCCTCCCTCTTCCCGGTGTGTGTGTGTGTGTGTGTGTGTGTGTGTGTGTGTGTGTGTGTGTGTGTGTGTGGTGCTGGCCACACCAGCCTGCCTCCAGGGCCCCCCGAGAGGCTGTGACTTCAGGGAACAGACACCCATGCAGGTTCACCTCAGTAGTGGGCTGGGGGAGGGGAAGTCAGGCAGGGGAAGCTCATGGACCTCGAGCTCGAGAAGGGCCAGTCATCCTTCTGGGGGGGAACTAGGGCCTTAAGGCCTCCAAGCCCAGGACTCCCCGCGGCTCTGTCTCTGTGTGCATGGCTCAGGTCTCTGTGCAGACCTGCGGCCTGCATTGTGGGAACACAAGCATCCCTCAGCAACCCAGTCTGCAGTACTGTTCCAACCGCTTGGAGGAACTTAGCCAGGCAGATCCTCCGTGGAGACCATTTGATTGGCTCAGCCCCTTTAGCCCAATCAGCTGTGGCCAGGGTGGGGTTAGAGCACTGATGGCAAAGGGTGGGGTCTGGGGCTGGGGCTGGGGCTGGGAATGGCCAGTGGATTGTGTGAGTTCGAGTCCCAACTTTATTGCTTAATAGCTGTGCCACCTTTAGCCACCTTCCCTCTCAGAGTCTCTGTACAGCTTTAGCCACCTTCCCTCTCAGAGTCTCTGTAATCTCATCCATGAGTGGTGATAAGTGTACCTTCTTTTCAGAGTCTCGGGAAGGCTTCAGTATAAACCATCAGGGCCTGGCACAGGGAGGGAGCTGGAACCAGGGCTGTGTGCTGAGACTGGAGCCCGAGAGAGGGCAGGGCAGGTCTGATGGGATGGGAGGAGGTCTGTGTGCCCTGGAACTGGCCACTCGCAGCCCCTTGCCTCTGGTCTTTCCACTTTAGCCCACTTTCTAAAGCCTGTTGCAAGTTAGTTTTCATTAAATTCATCTCTGATGGGCCACGTCTCTACTCCCAAACCCTCCTGGCTTCTCTTCACTTTTTGGCCTGGTTCAGGTCCACGAGGAGCTGATGCAGCTTCTCCTTTTCTGTCTCATTTCCTCCCAAGTCCCTTCACTTGACCCGGTGCGAGTTCCCCAGATTGCTCAAGCATTCCCTTGTAGGAAGGTCTTCTGCCTCTTGCCCTCTGCCTGTGCCTCAGGGACCCCTTCCTGTACCCACTGCCTCTTCCCGGGGTGCCCTTCTCCCTCCCCCTGCCCATTCCCCATCCCTCTAGTGCCATCTATGGCCCGTAGGCCCTTAGTTCTCACTGCCTGGATTCAACAGTTAGAAGCCCCAGGCTGGGTGGGTGGGGATGGTCAGGGAAGACTTCCTGGATGAGGTGGCTCCCTAAAGGAATTGTTGGCTAGGCAGAGAGGAGTTGGGAAACATTCACCGGCCATCAGCCAGCTGGTAAGCTTTGGCCAGACTGTGCCTTCTTCCTTTCCCTCATCTTGTCCTGGAAAAACTGTGCAAAGAGTGAGGATTGGGAGCCCCTCATCTCGGTTGGCCACTGCTTCCCGGGGATCCTCATGCCCACGCCCGCACAGTTGCTCAGATCCCTAGCTCTCTCCTCTCTCCTGCCCCTCAGACTTCGAGCAGGAGTCAGGCATTGAGACGGCCATGCGGTTCAGCCCGGACGTGGCCCTGGCAGTGTCCACCACAGCTGCTGTGCTGCCTACTGTGGACGTCCAGCCTGTGGGCACCCCGTTCGAAGAGCTCCCCTCTGAGCGTCCCACCCCAGAGCCAGCCACTAGCCTCCCAGGAGTGACAGAGGTCCCAGAAGAGCCCAGCCAGAGAGCCACCACCATCTCCACCCCCATGGCCACCACTGCTGCCACAACCATGGGAGCCCCGAGTGTGGCCTTGGTGCCAGCCACAGCGGCCACCGCCACTCCCAGCATCCCTGTGGCACCGCCTTCCACAGCCACCACCTCTGTCATAAGGACCACCGGTGTACGGAGGCTTCTTCCTCTTCCGCTGACCACGGCAGCCACGACCCGGGCCACCACCCCAGAGGTGCCCTCCCCTCCCACCACGGTGGCCGTCTTGGACACAGAGGCCCCGACCCCCAGGCTGGTCAGTACAGCTACCTCCAGGCCAAGGGCCCTTCCCAGGCCAGCTACCACCCAGGAGCCTGACATCCCTGAGAAGAGCACCCTGCCCCTGGGGACCACTGCCCCTGGACCGACAGAGGTGGCTCAGGTAAGTGGGCTGGGAGACGGCAGGAAGTGAGGGCAGAGGAGGGTGGGCCAGGGTCCTGGCAGAGGTGGGGACTGGGAGGTTCCGGGGATGAGCCAGTCGGGGACGGGCAGGGCAGAGGGCGTGGGGCTGGAGGCCAAGGCTGGGTGAGTCACTGGGTGAGGATGGAGGTTGAGAGGGGTGGGGATGGAAGAGAGACCAGGCTGGGTCTTGGGGTGTTGGGGAAGAACTGGGTGGGGGCGGGGCCAGGGGCCTGTGTAGTCCGGTTCGCAGCGCAGACTCAGGAGCCAGGAAGTCTGGGTGGGAGTTTTCCCACTGCCACTTTTTGGCCAGTTTTTAGCCATGAGACTTCAGGGAGTCACCAGTGTTTTCTATGCCTTCTACACCTCTGCTTCTTTATCCGTGAAAAGAAGAAAGTAGGAATGCAGATTAGAGTGTTGAGAGAATGAAGGCCCCTGACATATCCAAAATGCTTAGGACAATGCCTAGCAATAACTAGTACAGAAATCAAGTTTCAGAATTATTATCATAATCGTTTTATTACTATCAGTCCAAGAGGAGCGCTAGTAGCTGGGTGGCAGGTTCAGTGCTGTGTGCTTTACCTGTGCCGAGTCCTCTCTTCTCACGCCCACCCCCGGGGGTGGTACTGTGATCCTCCTCTTACAGGTGGGGCCCCTTCCCCAGGCTTTGCAGCCAGCAGTGGCAGAGTCAGGTGTGAACCTGGCAGCTGGCTCCAGAGGCCTGGGCGTGGGGGGTGGGGGGTGCAGTGAGGGACCGAAGGGAGGAGGATGGGGGTGTCAGCATGCTGGGGTGGACGGGACAAGGCAGTGGGAGCGGTAGCATGGTCCTAGCTGGGCACGCTGGGCAAGGCAGGTCCCCAGTGACACCGACGGGGGTTCAAAAGCCCTTTGCAGCCAGCCCCACAGAGGAGGGCCTGCAGGCCCCGGAGCTGCCTTCAAGGCAGTGTCAGCGCCTCTGACTCCCCAGCCAGTCCCAGCAGAGCAGGGACCCCTCCTCTGAGCAGCCATGCAGCCTGGTGCTTCACGGGTGCTTGGCTGAGCAGGAAGAGGAGACAGTGACGAGACCAAGGCCAGGTTGCTGGTAGAGCCTCTGCACTCAGCCTCTCAGCCCTGACCCCAGGCCCACCCTCTCCATGCCGTCACCCTCTGTACCCCTGTCCAGATCCCAGCTCTGGTCCTAGCCCCTGCAGTGGAAGCCATCCAGATTCATGGTCACTGGGCTGGTTCCATGGACACCTGCCCCCAGGAGGCATCGTACTTCGTAGTTGTGCTCTTGGACTGACCTCCAGGCTAAGAGGCTCACCTGCGCCCTAGGCATGTGGACTGGGGACCAGGCCTGAGTCTGTAAGAGCTGGCCCAGCAGTGCCCTGACAGAAACTCGACAGGAATCTTCCATGGCAGCCAGAGAGTAAAGTGACGGAAATGGGATGGGGACAATATGTGGCCAGATGAGAACAGAGACAGCATAGCATGTGATTAGAAACACAGATGCTAGAGTTGGGTAGATATGGATTTTAGTTCTGCTTCTACCACTTACTAGCTGTGTGTCCTTGGGCAAATCACTTAACCTCTCTGAGCCTGTTTTTCATTTTGTATATTGGACAGAAATGTTGTGAAGGTAAAATGCCCATATGTGCTTAGCACAGTGCCTTGCACATAGTGAGTACTTGGTAAACAATACCCCATAGGGATGTGTGCGCACGTGCGTGTGCGTGTACACACCCCGTGGCCAGGGTACTGGGGCCTGGGGCCTGGGCTCATGCCATCCTCCCCACAGACCCCGACTCCAGAATCCTTCCTGACCACGATCCAGGATGAGCCAGAGGTACCAGTGAGTGGGGGGCCCAGCGGGGACTTTGAGCTGCCAGAGGAAGAGACCACACAGCCAGACACAGCCAACGAGGTGGTGGCAGTGGGTGGGGCTGCGGCTAAGCCATCGCCTCCACCCGAGACGCTGCCCAAGGGTGCTCGCCCGGGCCCTGGCCTCCTGGACAATGCCATTGAGTCGGGCAGTTCGGCGGCTCAGCTACCACAGAAGAGCATCCTGGAGCGGAAGGAGGTGCTTGTAGGTGAGGCTTGGGCCCTGGAGGAGCTCTGGGCGGGGCAGCTGGTCCGGCCTCAGTTTGCCCTGGAGGAACTCAGGGTGTGAGTTTCCGGAAGCCTAGTTTCCCAGAGCCCCCCTCTGGTCTGTGCCAGGACCTTCACTCATCCTGGAACCTGACGCGCACTTCCCATTACCTCCAGCACTTTCCTCAGCACCCTCTAACCCCTCTTCAGACTCCGCCCTTGACCCCTGCTTTCCTTGGGCCTTGCTGGTTGACTCACCTCCTGGGTCCTAATTTCTGAGTGCTTTCTTTGGCCTGATCAGCCCACCCTTGAGCCCAGGCACTGAGGACCTGCCCTGGCTGAGTCTCCTGCAGAGTCTGGACTCGAGGCCCACCACCCTGCTCCCCACCTGGGGTGGCCGTGGGCGGGCGGGCCCTTCGCCCCCCCGAGGCTCCTCTTTCATCATCTGTAGAGCGGAGTCAACCACCTTGCGTTAACAGTCCTCTGCACGTCTGTCCGTGTGTTGACTCCTGTGGCTGGGGTGCGGCACAGCTTGGTTGGCAGAGTTTTTCTTTCCCAATGGCATGTAAAATAGCTGGATGGGGACCATGGCAGTGGCCTTGAGCTGCATGAGGCTTCCACAGGCTAGCTCGCGTGAGGCGAGTAGAGCTGACCAGGCTGCAGTGGGGGCTGTAAATGGCAGCGGTCAGAGTCCACTCCAGCTCCAGTTTCCCAGCCCCCACCCCCAGGGCCCTGCCCCCTCTCCCCAGGCCTTCCCCTGGCCTCTTAAGCCATGCACTCCCCCACCCTCCCCCCACCCCCTCCCCTGGACCGTGACCTCTGCCCTCTTCCTCCACAGCCGTGATTGTGGGCGGGGTGGTTGGCGCCCTCTTCGCTGCCTTCCTGGTCACCCTGCTCATCTACCGCATGAAGAAGAAGGACGAGGGCAGCTACACGCTGGAGGAGCCCAAGCAGGCGAGCGTCACGTACCAGAAGCCTGACAAGCAGGAGGAGTTCTACGCCTAGCGGAGCCACAGTGCCTCCCAGAGCCTCAGCGTCGCCCCTCCACCCGGTCCCTGGCCCGTCCCCCCGGCCCTGGCCTGGGGAGCGGGCCCCGGAGGGAGCCTGGCCCCAGCTCCTCTCCACCCAGCCTCCCGAGGTCTGCCCAGACTGCCAGCCTCACACGGGTCTTCCCCAAGGCACAGGGGTTACTGCTGTCTGCCCCGGACTGTGCCCTTACGAGCTCATCTCTTCTCCTCCACCAGCCTGGGGCTTCAGTACCTCATGTCAGGTGGATGGGAGGGAAGAAGCTCCTGAGTGGCCGGGGGAAGAAAGGCTGGGGCTGGAGATGGGCTTGAACGCCAACCAGGCCCCACGGGCTGGCTGAGGTCTTCTTTTAAGGGCAGAGGGGCACTCAGGCTGGTTCCCAGGATAAGCATCTACAAGCTCAGCCTTGAAATCGAGACACTGCCACCTCTTCTGTCCCAGGCCCCTCTCCCCAGGTGAGAGTGTGTCCCTTGCCGCCTGGCGTGACCGGGGCTGTGGGGTCGCTCTCCCCTTACCTGGCCCATTGCACCTGCACCTGAAGGTTTCACCTCTTTCCCATCTGTCCCTGAGGACCTGGCTTCCCGAGTGTCCTGGCAGCCACAGGTGAGGAGGGCTGGCTGGGCTGCTCGGACCTCCCTCTTGCGAGTGGACTCTGCACAGACACCGTCCCCCACAAGGCCACGCATACTTTCACGCCCAAAGACAAAAGCATGAAATGACAATATCACGGGCAGTCCTGACCACCCTGCCAGTCCAGACACGTCACAGACACGCACATTCTCCCAAAGGTGTTTCTTCTCATGCGTTGCTCACGCACCCTCAAATGCTCAGAACAATGCGAGTCACCAGCCATTGTCACCCAGCGGCGACGGCCTGGCCTGCTTCCCTCACTGTCTCCCCCTTCCACATACGCACACAGTCTGGCACCACGTTCTCTGGCTTTCAGGCTCAGTGGGGAGGGCGGGACCAAAGCGGTACAGTCAGCCCATGTTGGGTCCCCTGAGTCACCCTGTCATGCTCAGCCCCTCACCATAGTGCCCCCACCGCCAACCACATTGCCACCTACCCCAGTGTGTCAGGCACAACCCCACGTGGATGCAGAGTCCCACCCCACAGGGCCCGTGCTCACTCTGGAGGAGGCAGGTGGGCACTTGTCTTCCCCGTTCGGTGTGGTGTGGGAGGGTGCTGCCTCTGGGCATCCTAAGCCCCTCCCCCCGCTGCTTCTCTCCTCTGTAGCCCGAGAGGTTGGTTTGGGGCCAGTCCCCCACTAGTGGGGAGCCTTGCTGAGGGAGGCAGGCTGGTTCCTGGAATTTGGCCTCGGGCTGGGAAGGGGGCTTGGATTTCCCAGGACCAAAGGCCCCAGGTGGGGAGGGAGCATGTGCGCTGGCACCTGGCCTCCCGCACCCCCTCCCGCACCCCCTCCCGCTCTGAGCTAGGGGCTGACTGCCTCCCAGGACACAAGTCTCCAAAGTGCCTGTGAGGGTGGGCCCTGCTGCCCGGGCCCTCTGCACCCTCTCCCCTTGGCCTTGCCAGGCCCACCTCAGCCCCACCCTGGGGTCCTCCCTGGGCCTTCCCCGTGGACACCTTGCCCGTTTACTTGGCCAAACGACCTGGTGGTTCTGGCTGCAGCCGGAAGCAGCTCACCCGGACACACCACCAGGCTGAGGGCTGAGAGCAGGTGGGGACAGGGGTGCCCCAGGCTCCCAGCCTGGCCCCCTCTTCTTTACCCTTGTAAGCGAGGCTACTTCTGTGGCTATTTTAAATGTGGGGTCACAAATCTTTGGGGAGGGTGCACTCAGCAGGGGTGCTTAGAGCCCCAAGATGCGGTCTGCTCAGTAGCTGGCTGGTGCTCACGCCCCCACCCCTCACCTCCAACCCAGATGAAAGCCAGGAACCTAGGTTTTATTTCTGTTCCCTTGTCAAGATTCACTGGTAACAGACTTTTGCTGGGTGGGGGGTGCCTGAGGCAGTGAGGGCCAGGTTCCAGGGCCTTCCACGGCCTGCCTCTTCCACTGCCCCATCTCGGACTCCCAAGCCCGTCTCAGCAGGGCCTGGAGGCTTGTGAGGAACCCAGCGGGTCCCAGCCTTTGGAGGGGGGACAGGGATGGGGAGAGGCGTCCTGGGCACGCAAACTGTTGGAGGTGGCCTGGCCTCAGTCACCTCTGGAGCTGAAGCCTGGGGTGTGGGGATTGGAGAACACCGAAGTCCCAGCCGCCTCTCCCCTGAGCCCTGGTGGGTTGCTGTTGGGGGCAGCAGCTCTGGTGAGAAGGCCTAGGCAGGCCAAGGCTGAGAAACCAGAGAGGACCTGGGCCCCACCCGGAAGCCCAGAGGTGCTGGGACCGCGTCGGGCCCGTGGCGGCAGGTGGGGTCCGGCACAGGATGCACGACTCGGGTCCAGGCTGGCTGGAGTGGCCTGCATGGGTCCGGCCTGGCTTCCAACTTGGGGCTTTGCCTCTGGCACCAGCCTCTTCTCTGTGTCCTTAGCCTTTGAGAGAAGAGGCCAAGGCCCTCATTCATGGAGCCCTGGACCCAAGACAAATGTCCAGGCTTTGTCCTTGTGAAGTTTAACAGTCCGGCCAGCCCCAGTTGGGCAAGGCAATCTGAGAGAGGTCGGTTCAAAGGATGAGCTGGAGCTCTCCTAGGTGCAATGTAGGTGCAGGGCCCGCCCAAATAGATCCCCAGGTGCCTCTGTGCTCCTGGGGTTGGGGGTGGGGTGGGGGTCTGGCGGGTCCTGGTATTTCCTGAAGCATGGCTGATGCCAAAGGAGAGGGAGTTCGTGTGGGCTGAGAGCCTCTCTAGGGCCTAGGCTGCCGGGGAGCACAAAGGTGGGCTGGGAGTTGGAGGTTGGGCCCACACCCAGTTGTGATTTCTAGAGCCAGGGGACCTGAAGGGGTATCTCTTCTGAAAGGCTGGGCCTGGCAGATCTGTGGGCAGTGGCCTGGGGAGCTCAGGCTGGGACTCCCCTGGGGTTGGCAAGTCACCTGTCCAAAAAGCCCTGGGCATGGGAAGCAAACCCATCTCTGTCTGTCTGACAGCCGCCACCCCAGACTTGCTTCCCCAGGCCTCCTGCCTGTATATAGAAGCTCAAAACTGTACAGATTTACAGAGATGCTGAGACCAGACCCTGGCGTTGCTGTCTAAGGGCTGATGGCCCCAGCGCCCCTTGGGTACCCACCTGGCAGCTCGGTGCCCCTGGCCCCAGCGTGGCGAATGCATGTAAATATTTTTTGTAGGCTCCAGAGAGCCCCCTGAAGACAGTGTCCCCTCCTGTGTGTCCTTTCTCCTGTACAGAGCCCTCCAAGCACCTGTCCTGGGGCAGGCGGGAATTTGTCCTCTGCCCCAGCCCTTCCCTGTCCCCTCTCCCCATAACCTGTTTATTAACCACACCTGTCCTGAGTTCATGGCCAAAACTTCGCGTGGAGGGAAAAGACTGGAAAACGACCAAGGCACCTGCTGGGGGTGCTCATCTGTCCCAGAAGGAACTGTTGGGGGTTTTTGTTTGTTTTGCTTTGTTTTTTGTTTGTTTTTTTAACACTTCCCGTGCTGTGCCCATTTATAAGAGGAAATAAAATTAAGCTGAAATAATGTACTGTAGCCAGAGTGTGAGCTCAATGTAGAGGTCATGGAGGGAGGGGTGGCCACAGTCCCCCTTGGACCTCAGCCACCTTGGGCTTTAAAAGAAATCGAGAATCAAGCAAGAAGAATGGACCAGTAGCCCCTTGTGGGAACCATTATGGTAAATCTGCCGTTGAGAGCGTGTCTGGGAAACCACGGAGTGAGGCTGTGGTTGGGCCGGGGTGGGGCTGTGGTGGCGCTGGGGGCCCTGTGGTCCACCCCCAGGGGAAGGACTGCTTTCAGGCCACGAAGAGTGAATCTCGGGACCACAGGGTATTGGAATCGGGCTGGTGAGTGGGTTGGCTCTGGGGTCTGATCAGCCTGGTTTCAGGCCTGGGGGACGTTTCCTCGCCCTGACTTTGGAGAAGCTACTTGGCCTGTCTGGGCCTCAGCTTTCCTGCCTGTAAAGTGGGACAGTAATGAACAACATCCCCTCGATGGAACGTGGCAAGGATCACAGGAGGAAGGACACATGGCACAGTGCTGGGCACAGCCAGCCTCGGCTCTCGGGGTCTTGGGTGATGGCATCAGAACAGAACGGAGCCCAGGACAGAGTTCTGTGCCCGCAACCACAGACCGACTCCTGGGATCGCAGGGACGGGCAGCGGGGAGCACTTCCGAGCCAGCCCTGGGCCCCTTGGCGGAAGTCCCTTCTCCAGGGCCTCAGTGGGGCTGTCCCTGCCCTGCGCGTACTCCTCTTGTGACAGGGGCTTGATGCACCCTGGCACCAGCGGGTCGCTCCTCCTGACGGGAAGCCCTTCCGTGTTGTCTCCCTCCCGCGTTCCCTCCTCTGGGTGCACACGGGGCTCAGAGCCCTTGCCGGCGAGGCCAGCCCCTCAGCGTGTCTCCATCACAAGCTCCCCTCCTCTGAGGGCGACCTCGCCGTGTCCCACAAATACTTTCTCTAGAAATTTAGCCTTGAAATGGGGCACTCACACAGGGTCCCGATGGTTCTGCGGTGGGTTGGGGTCTAAGGCCCCTGGGTTTGGTACGAGATTCTCCCCCGCCCCCTTTCCCTCCCTCCACTAAAGTTTCTTGAGTGCTCATCCTGTGTCAGGCCCTGTGCTTGGGACCGGATGACGAGAGGTCACCGAGAGAGCCCAGTCCCTGCCCTCGGAGTACTCAGTCGGTCAGAGAGACAGGCAATAGCCGGAGTGTCATGGCTGCGTGATGAGCTGGTCACTGCCGGGCAGTTCGGGGCTGGGGCCCTGAGGTCTGGGCCTCGAGGTGGGACTCCGGGCAGCCTGCCCCCAGAGAGTTGCAGTCTGCACAGCTGGAAACTGAGGTGAAGGGGCCAGCCCAGCCACCTTGAGGGCCTCATGGAGGACTGGGCCTTACTCAGGAACCTGCTCTGATGTGAGGGGTGGGCTTGCCGCCATTCAAGTTCCGGTTCTCGACATGACCCCTCATCCAGGAAGCTTTTGGAAGATAATTCCACCCTCCTCTGAGCTCCTGGGAAGAGCATGATCTCGGAGTCAAGTGGACCCAGCTGTGTGCACTTGGGCTCAATGTCCCACTTTTCTGAGCCTCAGTTCCCTCACATGCAAATGTGGACAATAAGGTGGATATTTGGTAGGGGGGCTGTTGTGAGGATTAAATGAGGTAGGATATTGTAGCAACCAGTGAAGCTTGGCCTATGTAACAGCCAACAGCAGAACTGAAATCTCCCTCTTTGTGGTGTCTGTCTTTCCTCAGGCAAACCCGTATTCAAATCCCAGCTCTGCCAGTTCCGTGACTGTAGGTGAATCATTGCAACTCTCGGTGCTCAGTCTCCGCACCTGTAAAATGGGAACAACGGTGGTGCCTGCCTCACGTGCACAGTGCTTTGAACAGTGCCTGGCCTCGAGTAGGAACTTTGTCAGTTTGGGCCATTATTAGTGGTGGTGTTATTATCATTGTTACCATTATTTGCAGGGCCCGGCATTGTCCCTGTTGAGTGAGTAAATGACGCTGGGTCTGAGCAGACATAGAAACATGGTGTCAGCTCTGGTAGGAACTCTGACTTAGGCTTGCTTGAGCTGAGGCTGGGCCTGGAGGCCGTGCATTTGGGCTGCAGGGCTCGGCCGGGCACGGCTGCCCAGGAGAGCATTTCCCTCTGGACCCTTGGGCGCAAGGGATGAGCAGCAAACCGGAGGGGGAAGGAGGAAGAATAGCTGATTGTTTCCCGTAGAGGTCACAGCCGCCTGCCGGAGCTGTCCCGAGAACAGAGCAGAGTGTGCTCAGCCTCCGAGGACCGCCCACTCTGTCTCTGCTGGCCTGGGGTGGGGGTGGGGCAGACCGGGGGTCCAGGTTGACCCCCACCAGAGCTGTGCGCCTTATCCACGGGCAGCAAGGACCGAGGCAGGGCTGCCATAGCCGCGTGGTGGGGCGCCCGCTGTGCCAGGCACCCCTGGGGGTTCTTCTCATGTTAGTGTTTCCTTTTAGCCTCATGCAGAGTTGGGTTTTTTGAAAGTGAAGAAACCAAGGCTCAAAGAGCAGAAATGTGAGGCCATGAAGCTATGAAATGGAGGCAGTGGGATTCGAACCTGGGTCTTTGCCTGAAGCCAAAGTTCTTTTAGTTCCATCATCCCATTTCCTCCCTCTACTGTTAGCTAGCCGTGTGAGCGTGGGCAGGTCCCTAAGCTTCTCTGAACCTCATTTATATCATCGGAAAAACAAAAGCAATGGGGCACTGAAAGGCTGAAAAGATCTATTCACACAGGACCTCAGTGGGGTGCCTTCCGTGTCAGCGCCCATTCCCAGGCATGGGGTCGTTTAATTCTTGGAGAGAACGATTCCCCCATCTTACAGACAAACAGACCCCGTGGACAAACTCCACCCTATGGACGCTTCCATAAGACAGACAGCCCAGTTTCTTCAATTAATAAATTGCAAGGAAGCAAAAAAAAAAAAGAGGGAGAGAAATGGAGAGGGAATTTACAGATACGCTTAAAAGGCATGTCAGCTAATCAATGTGCTAATTATGGGACAAGTGGAAACTTAACGTGGAGTGAATATTTCTGATAAAGGGACCATTGTTAATGTTTTTGAGCTGTCATCATGGCCTTGCAGTCCCGGTCTTTAAGAAGAGTCCTTATCTTTGTACCAACTGAAATCCTTGCGGATGAAGCAACAGCACGTCTCTGGGATTGGCTTACAAACAGCCCGGGAGGAGAGGGTGGGAGAACGAGAAATGAGATGGGACTTGAGCTCATAATTGCAGAAGCTGAGTAATGGGCACGTAAGGATTCACTATATTATTCTCTCCACTCAGGTTAAATTTTAAGTTCACCACATTAAAATGTTAAAAACAACAACAGCAAAGGAAACTGATGCCCAGGGAGGCACGGGAAGTGCCAGGGGTCACCTCCGGTAGACGCAGAACTGGGGTTTCTGACTCCAAGCCCGGTCCCCTGCACCTCACACCATCCCCACCCTTCCGTGGCCTCCTGCAATGTCGTGTTTCCCCCGGCTTCATGTCACCCCCTTCCGGATGGCCAGCTCTCTCACACGGCCCACCCCCAGCCCTTCACAAACACGCACTCCCCTGGGTGGCTCTGAGGGAAGAATGCGTATGAAATTGTGCTGAGGGACGTGGCACCAGCTATTGTCTGCCCCCAGAGGTGTTCGTCTTCTGCCAGAGAGAGTAACAGACGCGGCCCCTCCCCCGCGGGCCACACGTCAGGCTCGCAGAGCACGGCCCAGGGACTTCTTGGTCTTGCTTACTTACTGTTCACAGCAGAACGGGGAGGTAGGATGGTTGGGGATGCCTCTTCTGACTTTGGAGGACATTGGATTTGGTCATTTCCCCTCATTTTCAAGCCTCTGGCCAAGTCCAGGCCTTTATCATGCCTTGGTGGAGATACTGAAATAGACTTCCGGCCTCCAGAACTGTGAGAAAATACATTTCTTGTTTAAGCCAGTAAACCCAGTGTATTTGGTTATGAGAGTCCAAGCAGACTGATGCACTTAAGTTTTACAAAAACTGTGAGAGGTAGTAGGTACTCTTATTACTCTTGTTTACAGATGGGGAAACTGAAGCATAGAGATTCTGAGGAGACTGAAGGTTTGAGTAAGAAAACTGTACAGTTGCAAGATGGGGGCATGGGTAGATACACTTTGCCTCCTCACACAACCAAAAGAAGGACAACAACAAGTCTAAAAACAAAAAATAACCAGAACTTCCATAAAATTGAACTGTATGGAAGTCCAGCAACCAAGGAGTTAAAGAACAAACATTCGCTCAGACTGGTAGGAGGGACAGAGATGGGAAGCCAGGGTGGAGAGGACTCATGGCAAGGCGGCAGATGGGGTGGTCCCACAATTGCATAAACCGGGAGGATAAACCAGGAGGAACAACTGAGGAGCAAGACACACTGCACAACTCAAGCCTCCAGCAAAGGGAAATAAAGCCTCAAAACCTCTGATTGTAAAAACCTGTGGGGGTTGCGGCAGCAGGTGGAACTCCGAGCCTTGCAGGAGAGTTCAGTGGAGAGACTCACAGGGTCCTAGAATGTATAGAAATCCACCCGTCTGGGAACCAGCACCCAAAGGGCCCAATTTGCTTGTGGGTAGCGGGGAAAGTGACTGAAAGCTGGGGAGAGCTGAGCAAGCGGGCATTGTCCCCTGTCGGACCTCTCCCCCACATACAGCCATGACGCAGCAACATGGGTTGCCCAGCCCTGGAGAATACTTACAGCTCTGCCCCTTACTACATAACAGGTGAGTGGAAACAAAAAAAATATAGCCCAAATGAAAGAACAGATCAAAGCTCCCAAAATAGGACTAAGTGATGAAGAGATAACCAACTTATCAGATGCAGCGTTCAAAACACTGGTAATCAGGATGCTCACAGAAATGGTTAAATATGGTCGCAAAATAGAGGAAAAAGTGAAGGTGTTGCAAAGTGAAATAAAGAAAAGTATATAGGGAACCAACAGTGATGGGAAGGAAACTGGAACTCATATCAACAATTTGGAGCAGAAGGAAGAAATAAACATTCAACCAGAACAGAATGAAGAAACAAGAATTCAAAAAAATGAGGAGAGGCTTAGGAACCTCTGGGACAACTTTAAATGTTCCCACATCCAAATCATAGGGGTACCAGAAGGAGAAGAGGAAGAGCGAGAAATTGAAAACGTATTTGAACAAATAATGAAGGAGAAATTCCCCAATCTGGCAAAGGAACTAGACTTCCAGGAAGTCCAGGAAGCTCAGCGAGTCCAAAGAAATTGGACCCAAGGAGGAACACACCAAGGCACATCATAATTAAATTACCCAATATTATTATTATTTAAAGATTTTATTTATTTATTTTTAGATAGAAGGGAAGAGAGGGAGAAAGAGAGGGAGAGAAGTACCAATGCGTGGTTGCCTATCACGCGCCCTCTACTGGAGACCTGGCCTGCAACCCAGGCATGTGCCCTGATTGGGAATCGAACTGACGATGCTTTGGTTTGCAGGCCGGTACTCAGTCCACTGAGTCACACCAGCCAGGGCTTATTCTAGTTTCTTAATCATTCACCCAATATTGATAGATGCCTACTATGTGCTAGCCACTGTGCTAGGTGCCAGGGATATGTCCCCCCTCAGGGGACGCACAGGCTGGGGTGGGGAAGACAGATCTGGCATCAGGTACCCGAGAAACTACTCAGGACGTGGAAGGCACACGGCTGAGCCTCACGGCTGCATCAGACCCCTCAGAGGTGGCTTTAGTTCATCCTATTCCAACTGTTACGGGGCATATGGTCTACATAACAATGATCTCTCCTCCCAAAGGCAAGGCAGGCAGATTTCTAGAGTGAAAAACTGACATAAAAAGCACAGCCTTGACTTTATTTTTAGGTTTCTAAGTAAATCTGAAGTTGTGAAATGTATTAACTGGCTTTGTGGATAATCAGCCACAGTTCTTAGAAAGCCTCTGCACTTCTGGTAACCGCCCTCACTTCCTCGCCGCCCGGCCACGTTGAGCTAACTTCTGCCTGAAGGAGGGGCGCACGGAAGTCAGAGTTCCACGGCACCAGGCGACACAGGTACAGAGTACGGAGGAGAAAGCAATGAACTTCAGGGCCTCCAGGAAGAGGACATGTTTAATTTGAGTTTTGGGAGCTGTGTCGGAGTTCTCTGTGAAATGAAGAGGAGAGGCGTTCCTTAAACAAGGGGGAAAGAGCGAGAAAAGCACTCTGGGCTGAGGTCGGGGGGGAAGTGAGGCAGGAGTGGTGGGGTCCCGGGGGCTGGCGAGCGCAGGGGAGTGCCTGGGCCTTTGAATGGTATGCTTGGTGGTTCAGTATAAGCAGCGAGGGGGCGGAGCTTTTCCGAGAGGAATATGGTCCCACGCGTGGTTTGTAAACACGGCTCTGGCAGCCCGCAGGGAGGGAGGTGAGCAGCTGGCAATCGATTTCCCAGACTGGAAGTTCCTTGGGGCCAGTGACTTGGGGGTCAAGTCTTTCCCTCTCTGGTGTTTCCCGTAACACCTCCAGGGGTGGGGCATGCAGCCGGTGGTATTCAACAAAAGCCTGCTGTATGAAATTCATGTCTCAGGACACGCATGCATGCATGTGGATTTTAGGAGCTCCCCAAGCTGCCCCCCCTGTACTGTCCATGGTACTAGGGAACACTGAGACTGCAAACCCATGGGCTTCCTGGCGGCAGCTTGGGGGGTGTGTGTGTGTTTGTAGAATGGGTTTATAGAATGGGAGGGGACACAGTGCTTGTTTTGGGATCAAGTCAGGGTCCCAGCTGCTCCGGCTTCAGAAGGGCTGCCTAGGTGCTCACGATGTTTGGAAGGCAGACTTTCACTTCACCTGGGCAAGTCACAGTGCGTGGGTCTGAAGCAGGAAAAGAAGCCAGACAGAAAGGGGGGACGCACAGTGGGGAATGGTTTTGAATGTCGTGGCTGAGAGTCAAGATCTACAGAAAGACAATGACAAGGTCCCATTTGTGCTCCGGAAAGATCACTCCAATGGCAGCAGGGAGGATGGACTGGAGAGGAGGGGAGATTCTGGAGTCCCGCATTGGTACCCATGGCCTGCGATAGGGCTTTGGGGAAGGAGGACATAGTGAGGGTGAGGGGTCACCAGGCAGGTCTTCCCAGAGGAGGCGGGGCTTGAGCTGGTCCTTGACTCGCAGAGGGAGAGGGTTTGCCTAGCAGGGCGACAGCACAAGCAAAGGGAGAGAGGTTAGAATGAGCAGTGGCTAAGGACAAGTGACAATGCCTGCCTCTCTGTGCCCTCTCCTACCCACCTCCTTGCTGGGGCCCCTCTGGGAAGGAGGGGCCTGCTCTGAGACCCAACTCAGCTGCATGTCTGGGTGTCTCTGGCTGTGGCTGAGGGAGGGGTGGGCTGGGTGCCGCCTGGAAAGGTCCTTCCATTGTGTGTGAGGCCAGGCTGCGGCTGCGGAGGCGGGTCCATGAGCCCTTTGTTTGCAAGTCACCCACAAGCACTCCCTGATGGCTGTGGACTCAGGGCTATGTCGTAGGGACAGGTTGTTCTGCCTCAGCTGGTCCTGATGTCATAGCTGAGGGAGGGGGCAGGGCCAGGGGGTGGACACTGGTGGCCTTGAGGCTGGCTGAGGACTGACAAATTGCCTTTTGCCCTTGAGGCTCAACAAATCATCACTTCATAAAAACCTTTAACAACATGATCCGAAAACTGATGGATGGAACCTTCCAGCACCTGAGAATCCCAGAACAATGTAATCTTTTTCGGATCATGAAATCTTTCATAATAGACCCTGTGGAAATTACAGGATCCTATAGGACAGCAGAATCTTGAAAGTCATACATTTTAAATGCCCTCCTTTTGAGGTGTGGTGAAGATGAAATGAAATGGCACATGGCAAGCACGTAGACCAGTCCTGGAACGTTGTACAAGCTCCCCAAGTGTCAGCTGGTGTCTCTGTTTGGAGGAGACTCGGGCCGAGAGGGAGGCGATGTGACTTGCCCGGGAGCACACAGCCGGGAATCGGTGGTGCGGAAGAGCAGCGGCCTGGCCTGGGGGAGCCCCAGCTGGGCGGAGGCCCTCCGATTCTGAACCCCCTGTGGCCGAACCAGTTGGTTCTGGGTCTGAAACAGGGTCTCCGAGCAAGGGGCTCACTGGTGGGGGTGGGGGGGGAGGCAGGGAAGAGCCGCCCAGGCCTCCGGGCCTTTGAGCGAGTCCCGGCTCGCCGCGTCAATCCCTGTGTGATCTCGGGCAAGTCGTTTACTCTCTTTGGGCCGCAGCTTCTCCATCTTTAAGAGAATAGTATTTCCCTCCCTGCTTCCCTTCCAGGGAGGGCGTGTGGCAGGCTCCGCAGTCAGACAGCCCCGGGGAGCTCAGGTCCTGGTCGTGAGTTCCTAGGCAAATACCACCTAGGAACCCATTCTCCCCTCATTGCCCTGGGGAGGACGAGGACCCAGCCGCCCTCCGAGGGGACATGCCGTACAGGCTTCCTGCTTGCAGGTCCCAATCCGGCTGCTGCTCGATGGGCCGGCAATTCGGGGCAAGTCCTGTAACCGGCAGGCACCTCGTTTTCTGCAGCTGCGAATGGACAGCACAGAAACACCGATTCGGGTAAAGAGGTTAATACAAATGCAGCGCTTAGACCAGTGGCGGGTGGGAAGGGCTTCACGGGGGCCCTATCACTGTTACCACGCCAGGCTCCGTGGTTGTGAACAGTTATTATTCCTGGTCAGTGAGGAGCTGGGGAAGTGCTGCCCAGTTGTGTGTGTGGATGTGAGTGTGTGAGTATGAGTGTGCGCACGTGCGTGCCTGCGTGTGGGTGATGGTGCTTATTAAAAGCAGAGCCTGCCGCCCAGAGTTGAGCTGTGTGCCCAGAATAGCTGCGGCTCCCAGCGGCCTCTCTGGGGACTGGAGTGTAATGAGTGTTTACGGAGCCCCCCCCCCAGCCCCCCCTCCCCCCGCCAGGCAGAGGAGAGAGGCGCTGAGGAGCCAGCTTCCAGCCAGGCAGCGCTGGGAGCCCAGTGTTATTATATTAACAAGCATCAGGGTGATGATTACCATTAACAAGATTATTCACCAGGCAGCCTCCTCCCTCCCCAGGCCTCGAGCTTACAGCAGGCAGGCAGGCAGGCAGGCAGGCGTCCTGCTCCGATCTTCTTGGTCTCTGTCCTGGGGGGAGGAGAGAGGATTCCCTGGGGGCCGAGCCCACGGCATCCTTGTCTCACTGCATCTCTCCAAGCCCCCAGGTTAGCACCCCACTTTGCAAATGGGAAAACTGAGGCTCAGTGAGGGCAGACTGGCATCCTCTTACTCCTGTGTGAGCCGGGACATGTATTTTCATGGCTTCTCAATGCTGCCTGCAAACATTTACGGTGGAGCGAGCCCTGAACTGGCACTGTGCATGGATTCTCTCGCAGCTTCACAACAATCCCACCAGGAAGGTACTACTGTCACCCTCCCCACGGTGGGGAAGCCGAGGCACAGAGTATGACCGTCCATGTCGTGTCTTCTGCCTTCGTGGGGGCCCCCTCCTCCCACAGTCAGGATGAAGGTGTGGTTCCCAGACGCCACTGCTCTTCACGGCAGGCTGAGCTGAGGGCTCTGTGACTGGGGGCGTGTAGAGAGTTTCCTCCTTGTCCCTTTTCCCCCACCGGCCCCTCAGTCAGGCCTACCTCTGGGTACAGGCTCTTGGTGCCACCAGCCATGCAAGGCTGAGGCTGCCACCTACCTACTCACTGATGCCACAAACATTATTCTGACCCTCGTTGCCCCCGAGCACCGGCCCCTTTGGATACACTCTGAGAGGTCAGGTGTACTCACTTTAACTGCACTGGCCAGCTGCTCTGTGTCAAGCACTGTGCCAGGCCCTGGGGACACGCGACGAGAGAGATGGACCGTTCTCATGAAGTTTTTAGTCTCTGGACAAATCGGTGCAGGGTACATTATTTACTTCCAGGGGGACTAAGCACCCCAAAGGGCAGGAGAGAGCCCTGTGGGATGTGGAATGGGCCCACCACTGGGGGGCTGCCCTTGACTTGGGACTACAGTGCTGTTTGAGCGGACGGCGCGTCAGGGAGGACCTCTCCCAGGAAGCGACATTTAGGATGAGGCACAGAGGCTGAGCCGGAGCTGGACAGTCACGGGGGCACGAGAGCACTTCCGGCAGAGTGGCCTCCGCGGCAGCGAGATCCCCGTCCAGCCCTTGTCTGCCTGATCGGTCCAGCACCCAACGCGCAAGTGCCTGCCAGGTTCAGTCATCACGCAGTCAGGAATCATTTACCAATTAAACGTTTCTAATTGGGATAGTCGCTTTCTCATTCATGCTCTATTCCCTCATTCTAAATTCCCTGATGCCTAACCCATTTCAGGCCTGGTGTTGGACCGGGGGACACAGAATTGAGTCAGTTGTGGTTGCTGCCCTGAGTTGCTCCCAAGCTAGTGTGGGTGATGGGACCTTACATACAATGCCATGTGATCGGTGGACTCTGAGACCCTTAATCCAGGCTGGGCCGAGGTGGTCAGGAAGGCTGCCCCCCTGAAAGGTGGAAAAGGAGGGCCGGCAAAGGTGTACAGCATGCACAAAGGTATGAAGACCCAGCACAAAGCTGGCCGTGAAGGGCCCTGGCAGCTGTGGCAGAGACTGTGGCTGTCACCTAATATCCACTCTCCCACAGTAGGGAGACATGGCTGCTTGAAAGAAAGACTACATTTCCCAGCCTCCCTTGCATCTGGTGGGCCATGTGATTAATGTGATAGGAGCAGAAGTGGTGTAGGCAGTTTCAGGGTTATTCCCTTAGAGTAGTGGTGTGCCCTCTCCTCTACCTTTCACTCTTCCCACTGCCTGGAAAGTGAACAGGTCCCATCCTGGAACATGTAAATGAGGACAATGGCCCGGGAATTATAGAGCAGCAAGATGGAAGGAGCCTGTGTCCCCGATGCCACGGAGCACCAGCCACTGGATGGTTTATGTGTGAAATATGAGGAACAAAGAAACTTCTCTCTTATTTTAGTCAGTGTTGTTTGAGGTCTCTGCCTTAGGAATGAAGCCTGGCTAGTGCCGGGCTAACAGCCGGGCACAGAGAGCCCTTAGAGTTCTGTGGGGAGGGGAGGGACCTTGTCAGACTTGTGTTTGGGGAGATGAGTCTGGTAGCAGAGTGCGGGGTGGGGCGGAAGGGAGAGAGACAGAGGCAGGAGGACCCTCGAGGTGGTTGATGTCTCGGATGGGGGCAGAGATCGCCCAGCCCGGCCCAGAGCAGGCCTGCTCTGAATGTCCCTGCTGGCAGAGGGCAGGCATGCAAATCAGCCCTGTGGAATCTGGCCTTCGGCTACTCTGGGGAGGGTCGCTAATGCGGGCCTGAGGGTGGGAGGCAGAGGGCTTGCAGAGGAGTGAGAGGTGGGTGGGGAAGTGTCTATGGGGAGAGGGTGCCTGGGCGGGAGATGGTGGTGGGGCAAGGACAGATGGGGGAAAGACTTGGGGTGGGGGGTGCTGTGCTAGTCAGGTCTCTTCTAGTTGCAGGAGGCAGAGACCCAACCAGAGCCGGGACTTCGCTGGCTCTCAGCTCGGGGAAGGGCACACCTGGCTTGGAGACTGGAACAAAGTCACTGGAGCCTCCAACCCCTCCACGCCGCCTCTCTCTGTGGAGCTCAATCTCTCCCATGCCAGACAGCCTTTCTCCATGCTGGGGGCAGGAGGTGGACATGGCCCAGGCAGCGTGGGGCCACATCCTTTCAGCTCCCCTGAGAACCCCCTTTTTTTTTCCAGCAGCCACATGTAAATCCCAGGGGAAGACCTGGCTGGGTTGGGTTCGCCTGCCCATCCAGTCAGTCACTGGGGTCCGGGGCTGGGAGCTATGTTCGCCAGGCCTGGGTCTCTCGTGCAGCCTGGGGCCAAGGGGCTGGGGTCCCGGGACGGTACCACCCACAGGGAGTGGGGGGAAGAAATTTACCTAAGGAAGGAAGCATTTGTCTGTCACCTGGAGACTAGGGGCAGGGTTTCTGGGTGGACAATGGCAGTCGAGAATGACTGCAGTCACAGAGGAAGGACACGTGACTGGGGTGGGGGCGGAGAGGCTGACAGGAGGTTTGACAATCAGAGGCTAACAATCTTCCCGCGCCTCTCCCCCAGCGGTGAGCGCACTCGAATCGCACCCTCGGTCTTCTTTTTCCTGTGTCTGGGCTCCTGTGTCTTACCGAATCGTCAGGGAAGAGCACATGGAAGCAATGCCTAGGAGCGCCGATGGGCTGAGAAATGCCGGGCTTCTCTTTCCAGGGCATACGCTGCCGCTTCCTCTCGGAAGCCCTTCTTGGCCTCTCCCCAGTCTGGTGGAGCTGGGGGCCCCTCCCTGGGCCCTGTGTTCCCGCCTCTATCTGGCCTGGGCTCACCCTGGGCTCCAGTGAGCGACCCCCATATCTGTGTCCCTTTAGGCCACGAGCCTTTGAAACCCCTCTCTATCCTCCCTTAGTTCGAGCCTCGGCCCCACGTTTTGGTCCTGCCAGCTCTTGGGTGTCTGCCTGTGTCTCTGTATATGTCTCCGCATGAAGATAAGTTTGTGTGCGTGTGTGCGTGTGTGTGGTTGTAAGTGTGAGTCTATGCATGCATGTTCACCTGTATGTGTATGACTGTGGAAGTGTTGCGTGTTGTGTGGAGATTTAAGAGGTAGATTTTGTGTGTCTGCACACTGCGACTGTGTATACAGGATGGTCTGGGGGCCACTCCCCTCTGGGGCCTGGTGGCCTGCAGGTACGCACACACACACACACAGACCCGCACAGAGGTACAGATACACACAGACACAGACACACAGTTGAACACACATCCAGACACAGATATACAGAAACAGACACGCTGGTTACACACGCTCGCACACACCCGGAGGCCTGTCTGGAGACCTTCTGTGGTCCTGCCTAGGGCTGGCCCTGCACGGGGCTGCCCTCCGGAAGGAAGCTGCAAGCCTCGCCTGGGGCAGGCCGGCCGGAATGGACTCCCGGGGCTTCCCCTCCCCAGACGGGGATGTTTTGCTGTGCCCAAGCGGTGGCTGGAAGCCAACCCCATCCTGAGTCTTCCATTTCCACCCATGTGGCCACGCCTCTGACAGCAGGAAAATGCAGAGGCAATGGGGCCTTGGAAGAGGACTTCTTACCCAGCTGTCTTTCTTTTCAGGAAACATACCTCAAGCCCCACCGGCTCCTGTTACAACACCCTAGAGCCACCGTGACCTGTATTCTTGTTATTCTATCTGAAGGGTCAGGGTCCCACCTCAGGCTGAGGGGTGTATCCACAGAGGTGGGGGAGGGGCTCATTATTTATTAGGTGGATACAAGAGGTTTGTTCACTGCTGTGTCCTCAGTTCTTAGCTCAGTGCCCGACACATAGTAGATATTCAATAAGTGTGTGTGGAATGAAGTAAAGGAGGAGGCTATTATTAGCTCCATCTTATGGACATGGAAGCTGAAGTTCAGAGGGGCAATTTGGCCAAGGTTGCACAGCAACCAAGAAGCAGAGACAGGATTTGAACCCGGAAACTGTCAGAGTATCAAGGCCCCACTTGTCCTGCTGTGCATGCGGCTTTACTCCAACTGAACCGAGTGGACTCTGAGCTCGTGGCCTGGGGCCCTGGTGTCCTCCATGCACATCTTCACTGCTGATTGCAAGTCAGGTTCCTCGTCTGGACAAGGGGTCTGACGGGGTATCAGGTGTGAAGGCACAGAATCAGTTCATAAGAAATGTAACTATTAAAAAAAATCAGACCCACATTTGTGTTTTGAGCCCCCATTTCAATGCGTGCAGCAAAAACGTAATCTCAGTTGTTTGGGCTCTTACCTGGGGGTTGCGTCTGGGTTGGGGAGAGAGGGCAGGACGGGAGCCGAGGCTGGGACCCGCCCTCTGGGCTGGCGTCACCACACCCGGGCCCCACTGAGGTGCCCTCCTTCCGGCCTGGCCTTGGGGACCAGCCCTCGGATGTCGCAGCTGCGCTGCCCCGTGCCCATTCCCGAGCCGTCCAGCTCTGGCTCTCTCTCGGCCCCTTCTGGGTGCAGAGGGATTGTCCTGGGCCTGGGTATGTGCCCCAACTTTAGCTCCAACACGGACTTCGAAAGTCTTTTAACCTAAGGTGTTTTCCTCTGTAAAATGGGGATAACAAAGCACCTGCTTCCTAGGGTTGCTTGTCAGGGTAAACATGTCAGTCCACACGGGATGCTCAAAACAGCACCTGGCACATTGTAACTGCTCAGTAAATGTCATCTTAGCTATTTCTGTTACCTGTCCCCTTCCTGGGGGGGCATGGCTCAGGGCAGGAATGGGGGCAGGGCCCCTTGTCTCAGGTCACCTCCAAGTCTGCCGCTCCTCCTGACTTCTGAAGATTGACAGGTTGGGAACCATCCTGGTGATGGGGCAGCGTGTGCGTGCGCGCGCGCGCGCGCGCGCGCGTGTGTGTGTGTGTTTGGGGTGTGGTTTGTGCACACACAGGGGTGGAGGGGCCACCTGTGAGATATCAGCCCACATGCCCTTCCTCTGCAGCTGGCTGGTGATGGCTCTCTCTCTGGGGGTGCCCTCCTGGCTCTCTCTGCCACCCCGCCCAGGCTGCACTGCTGGAGGGAGGGTCTCTCCAGTACTAGCCCGAGCCTGTTCCGTACCCTCCTGGGCTCCCCAACACCCGTTGGATCCTACCCAGAAGCCTTAGTTTGGCCTGCAGGGCTGTCCGCCATGACCACCAGGCCCAACTGACCTCCTGCTGTCCATTGCTCAGGGTCCATTCTGCAGCTTCGCTTGCTCCGTCCTTCCAGACCCCACACCTTTGCTCATACTGGCTCCCCACGTGGACGGCCCTATCCTCCAGCTGCACCACTTAAAAGGCAGCCTCTTCTCAGGGCCCATCTGTGTGGCTGGCCTTGGGCCCAAGGGAACGTGTGCAGCCAGGGCCAGACTGGCTCAGCAGTGGGAGGGACAGGAACAGGGGTCCAGGCAGACCCCCTCCCTCCAGGAAGAGGCGCAGGGAAACTCGCAGCGGAGCTAAGAGGAGGACCAGGCAGGCAGGTGGGCTGGCCGGCAGGTGGCTGGTGGGGCCTGGGCACAAGGCCTGCTGTCTGGGAAGCAGGAGAGCTGTACAGGTGTGTGAGTTGGACTCAGTGGGTTTGAGTCCAGCCTTTTCTAGCCGGTGACCTCAGGCAAGTTGCTTAACCTCTCTGGACCTCTTCACTTCCTTTGGAAAAGAGGGGTAATAGTAGCTGTTGCGTCAGGGGAGCGTCACAAGGACAGAGTGCTGTGGGATTCGTCTCACGCATAGACAGTGCCTGGCACAGAGTAGGTGCTCAGTAGACATGGGCTCTTATCACGAGTTCGGCCTTTGGCAGTTTGACGGGCACAAGTCAAGGGCCAGACCCACAGTGCTGGGCACCAGGCAGACAGGCAGAGCTGCGGCTGGGTGCTGGGGCGGAGACCCAAAGTGAGAGCAGGAGCGCATGCTGCGTGAGGTCTGTCTGGGGGTCAGGGTCGGGCCTTCCGTATGAATTACTGCACGGTCGCCACAACGCAGGAACATGAGTGTTAGCTCACGGCCCTCGTCGTGGATTGTGTCCCCCCGCCCCTGCAAAGACATGTTCGAGTCCTAACCCCCGCTAACAGTGAATGTGACCGCATTGAGAAATCAGGTCTTCGCAGAGGTTGTCGTGTCCCAGCGAGGCCAGGATAGATGAGGGCAGGCCCGAATCCAATGCCCGGAGTCCTTAGGAGAAGCGGAAAGTTTGGACGTACACACACAGGGGAAGGTGGCCCTGGGTGGGTGGGTGGGGGCCGGGACTGGAGTGAAGCTGCTGCAGCCATGAGCGCCCAGCAGTGCTGGCGACCACCGGTGGCCCCGGGAGAGGTGTGAAATGGGCTCTCCTCCTGAGCCCCCAAGAAGGAGCCAGCCCTCTGACGCCTTCATTTCAGACTGGAGCTTCCAGAACTGTGAGAGAGTAAGCAGCTGTCACTTTAAATCCCCAAGTTCGAGGTACTTTGTTTGCAGCAGCCCCAGCAAACTGATGCGGCCCCATTTCACAGATGAAGAAACAGGCGCTCTCAGAGGTTAGGTCACCAGGCCAAGGTCAGTGCTTGAACCTGGGGCACTTTGCTCCTCAGCCCCTGCCCCTAGCCAGTGGCAAGGCTGTTCTGTGGTCACGTGAGCCCAGGCTCAACAGCACGGGGGGTGTCTGTGTGTCCAGAGACGGGGCGCTGCTCGATGTGTGCGTGCTGAAGGCAACAGGGGGTCCAGTGGGAGGCCCTGAGCTTTGTGCCTCAGGGCACTGGCCTGGGGGGTGGCTGTGGCCCTCAGGGCCCGAGAGTGACATCATGGGGTATCAGGTACTGACCGGTCAAGGCCTATGCTCTTTCAGTGTCCAGGGGGCGTCCATCCGGTGCTCAGGACCCTGGATGGAGCCCGCCCTGTTTTTAGAAGACTCAGGCTCTAGTGCCAGCCTGACTCCCTACCAGCCCCATGATCTTGGGCCAGTGACCTGGGCTCCCTCTGCCACAGTTTCCTCATCTGGAAGATCAGCCAAAGACTTGGGCCGGGTGGGTAGGGCAGAACTGGATGGAGACAAAGGGCCTTTGTTGCTGGTGCTGGGAGCAGACTGACGCAGGGAAGGCTGCCCTCGGGCAGTTTAGGACAAGGTGACCTTGGATTCCCTCTGGGAAACAGGAAGTCCATGCTGCCCGGGTCACCGCCCTGGCCACAGGAAAGGCCCCCCCACACTGTGTCCCAGCCCAGGAAGGCATTTGCTGTTTTGTCAACAGCCCGGCCAGCTTCTGAGAGCAACGCTAAGAGCTACTGGGGGATGTGGGGGGGCAAGTCAGCGTCTGCTCTCTCATTACGTAGAGCGGCTGCTGAGGCCCAAGGGGAAGGGATGGGCTCCAGGTCGCACAGCGCCCAGAGCAGGGCCGAGGAAGAGCTCTGCACCTGTGACTCTCAGTGGCGGCGGAGGCGGCAGCAGCAGCAGCAGCAACAGTAATAGGCGTCGGTCTCTGCTGTTCTGTCAGGGTCACCTGTGTGCCTTACATGCAACAGCTTCTTCAGCCCTCACAACGCTATGGGGTAGACACCACGATCACCCCATTTTACAGATGAAGACACTGAGACACAGCATTGTCAGTTATGCTGCCCCAGTTCCCATGGCTAGTGGGGAGTGGATCTGGCCCAATTTCTCCAGGTCCAAAATGGGGAAGTTGAGACCTGGAGTGGCGAAGGGGGCTCCAGGCCTCCTGTGGCTGGCACAATTAGCTGTCTACTGTGCTCTTCTTCATCTTTTCTCCCAGGATCCAGGCTTTCTTCATGGTGGCAGTGTGCCCAGATTAAAGAACCAAAACTATTTTTCCCACTCTCTCTAGTATATTGGGGTGCCACGTGACACATTCTGGCCCATGGAATCTAAGCAGATTCCCTGTGTGGGCATTCCAGAGATTCTTTAAAAAGAGATCATCCAACTGGTATGGGCTTTTAGCTTTTTACCCATCCCTTTCTTTCTGCCCAGAGCACAGACCAGATGCTGGAGTGGGAGCAGCCGTTTTGTGATCTTGAGGCCATAAGTCTGAGGCTAAAGCCACACACTGAGGACAGCTGAGCTGAGAGAGGGAAGGGGCCCAGTGACATCGGTGTCCCTTTCTTGTCCTGGGTCTGCCTTCCTCTGGACTTCTGGTTAGATGAGAACAAAAACATCTCTCTTTGATTTAAGCCCCAGTTCAGTTTCTTTTTTCCTTTTAATTTTGCTACTTGCAGCTACTCTTGACTTACTTGTGTCTAGATTCTCTGAGTCTTAAATTCTAATCAAGCTGGAGTTGGAAGGACACTGAGGAAATATCTAGCTCAGGGATTTTCAGATTTTGTGTTGCATCTGTGCTTCGGGGACCTGCAAAACCATTGAGCATCTTCTACGTAAATATGAATATTTATGGGACAGCCCCATCTCTTTGCTTAAAAGGACCAGCTCTGTTTTTCTACTGCTCGAATATGTCACTGTCTCGCCAAAGCCTTTTACACAAAGGCGGGAAAACAGCCAAAGGCTGACTCCAGCCCAGGACAGCCGGAGTGGGAATGAAGAGGCCCCACGGCACCTTGCATGGAGCAGGCGGCTGGCAGGGAGGGACCATTCCCTCTCGAGTAGCAACCAGCCCCACTACTGCAAACGAGCCTCATGCTCCTGGAGAGAGGAATGCATCGTGGCTGCGAAGGAAAACGGGGCAGCGATGTCACCCACAGGAGCAGTGTGACGTGAGATGAGGAGTGCCCTTCTATACGTTCTGGACCTTGGGCCGGGGATGGGATGTGTTGGTGAGTAGGACAGACGTGGCCTCTGCTGCAACAAGCGGCTGCAAAATGTTCAGACACAGGACGCCCAAGAGATGAAAGTGTCCGGCACCCCCTTTCCCCATGGAGTCGCCTGGTGGGAAGGGTCTTTGAGCCTCGGGAATTGGTTTCGCTGCCATGGCTGCCGTGGCCTTGCTGTGGGGCCTGAGGTAATCTCTGCCCTCTCTGGTCTCTGGGGGTCAGGGGGAAGCTCTCCCCAAGGACTCTTTTCCTCTCAGACATCCAGGCAGCCTGGGGCACAGAAACGGTGCACGTTTTTTCATGCACCGGTGTGTTTCTTAACTGCTTTCATGTGTCTCTTTCCCTTTCAGCCAGCGGCATCCAGGGTCTTGGAGAGGAATAGGATCAGGGGTCGGGAATACAAAAGGGAAGGCTTGATGTTCAGCTTTTGACTGAATGGGATCCTGCAGTCCTTAGACAGATAATGGTCTTGAAAGCCAGGCTTTGTTGAGAGGGGGAAGGCTTTCTAAGTCCTCTTTGCACATCAAGAGCCCAGCCCAGCTGCCTCTGAGAGCTCAAGAGAACGTGCTGCGGAGGGTGGGGGAGATGAAGAGAGGGAAACTCCTGCTAGGCAGGCGGGAGAGGAAGTGGGGTCTGCCATCCAGGGGATTCTGGCGAGGCGGGACCAGGTCGAGGATGTGGCCTGGGTCCCAAGGAGAGACCCAGGAGCCTGCCCTCCTGGGCATCGGCCTACAGTGGGGATGAGGCCAGACCGCAGATGCTAGGCCACCGGTGCCTATGGTCCGATTACCAGCGTGGGGAAGTAGGTGGGATGGGGGGCATGACATTGGTGGGAGGGGGCTGACCTAGCATTGCTGGGCCCCCAGGGCCTGTGTGGGGTGATCAGGAGGTCCAGAATTCCAGCACCCCAGCATCAAAAGGCCCTTGTGACCAGGGACAGTGGGGGAGCCCCTGGGCCACTGCAGTGGAGGCGGGGCCAGTTCTATCACCAGTGGGGACAGTGTGGACTGTGGCTGGTGCCTGGAGAAGTAGGAAGACACACCTTGCATGGTGCCAGTGTGGACCAGGTGAGCCACACACAGACGGGGAGACCTCACCCCTCTGCTCCCAGGAAGCGTGGCCAGCTTCCCTGACCTGTGTCTCTCCTGGCTGCCATGTTTGGAGGGGAAGTGGGGAGGAGGAAACCCTGAGCATTCACCCCAAGGCGACTGAACTCCAGAGAAACATATGGCACCAGAGGGGGACAGGGTCATGTTTAATTGGCAACGAACTTGCTAGTTAACAGTCCCTCTCGCCACCACCCCCACCGTCGGAGGGACAGGTGTTGGAGCGTAAGACAAGCTCATTTGCAAGAAGTGTAAGGAAGCTACGTACACTTTTCCTCTGAGTATCGGGGTTAGCGTGTGCAGTTTGGAGATGTGGACATCAAGGGAAGGGCCCGCCCATCTTTGGTTTGTCCTTCCCCCCTTTGGTCAGCTTTCATTTTGGCAGTTAGGTGGGAAGAAGCTGGTGGGGGCAGGTGGCCCACAGGTGATAACTTCCCAGCCCTTTAGCAAGCACTCTCACACGTGCTGTCTTATTCGATAGTCTCAAGGATGATTGCCCCTATTTGAGGCATCTGGAGCTCCGGGAGGTCAAACAGTCTGCCCAAGGTCACACAGCGAATTGATAGCAGAGCTGGGATCTGAACTTCAGTCTTCAGCCTGGAGTCATGTGCTTCTCACTTGTGCAGACTCTATGGGAAGCACCTGGCCACGTGATTGATGACGGTGGTTACAAAGCCATGATCTACTTGGGGACCTCCCGCGTGTGACAGGGGACATCATGGTGATCAGTCAGGAGCCATTGGGGAGCTACTTGCTGGCTTCCTGGCATGTCTGGCAGGGGCTCCAAGCCATCACTCTTCCTACTGTGTGTTAGGGGCCTAGATGAGAAGCTTCAGATGCACCCGGCAAAGTGACGTGCAAGAAAGACTCATGCGTCTTGCTCCAATTAAGATGTTGGAAGAGAAGAGAGTCTAATTGTCCCACAATTACCTTTATTCATCAAACTCAGAATGAAGAGTGATTATGAAGTGTCTCGGGAGAGCTTCGTGGAGTTGGGGTGGTCTGGGCCGGTGGGCATCCACGCTGCTGTGGGACAGAAGGCCCACCCACGCGGGCTTCGGGGAGAGGCTCTGAGGCCCCGTGGAGGAGCAGGTGAGGTCTGGCCCCTGCCTTGCTTCTGGCTTGCAGGGGGCTCTGAGTCTGTCTTGTCCTTCTCCTGGGTCTTAGCTTCTCCCTATGGAAAGGGGGGAAAGCTCTCTGCCCTGCTCACTTCCCAGGGGAGGAAGGAAACCGGAGACTCATCAGCAGGCTCCTACTGTATACCTGACGCTGTGTCCAGCCTTTTCACACATGCTGTGAAATTCCTTTTATATCTCATGAGGTCACCTCCCCCAGCGAACCTTCCTTGGAGCTCCCAGATTGGGTCAGATGACTTGCTTCAGATCTCCATTCCCCAGACTTTGGCGGGGTCTTCGCTGTCCTGGGGGTTGAGTGGTCTATCTCTTTGCTTGGACTCTGAACTCTGCAAAGGCCAAGATAATTTTGGCTCATGCTGGAATTCCTAGCACCTGGGATAGATCTACAGTAGCTTCTCCATAAATGCTTTTTGAATCAACAACTAACATAAGAATTTAGGCTCAGGGATGTCAGTAACTTGCCCAAGCGCACACAATTAATAATTCTCAGAGCCAGAAATCAATATCTTGAGGGGGTCCTCCATCAGAGGGTGAGGGACAGGGTGAGGAGGGAGAGGTAAGCCTTGGAGATGAGCCTGTGCAAAGGCATGGGGGTGAAGGAAGGCTGGGCTCTGCTGGGGTGACTTGTCTCTGTCCAGGAGGGCGCTGGGAGCTGCAGGGTGGGAGGCTGCACCCCTGGGCTGGCCCGCCTCAGCCTGCTGAGCCAGCTGTCCACTGTCAGCTCTGACCCTGAGGACTCCTGAGGCTCCTGGGTCACTGGCACATCCTGCTAGATCCTGTGGCACGAGAAGGAAGGAAGCAATCTTGGTTTGCTCGGTTTCCTCTGGTCTTTCTGTAAGCCCTGCGCTGGCTCAAGGAGCAATGCCTAGAGACAGCCTTGCACAGCGGGATGGCTGGGGGGTGGGGGGCACGGACTGCTCTTCTCACCTGGGGCTCCTGCCCACCCTCGTGTTGGCTGCTCCCTGGCCACAGTCAGAGCACGCCCGGCCATGGCTGAGCCGGCTACAAGAACCCAGGCGGGCTTGGCATTTGTTGAGGACTTACTGGGGGGTACAGAGGGTGCTGGGCACTTTTATACATGATCTCCCCACTCAGTGTGGCCCTTAGGTGGCACCGTTACCCCCATTTTGTAGCTGAGAAGGCTGATGCTCAGTGGGTCATGAGGCCAGCCTGTGGGCCAACAGCCCTTTAGAAGCAGGGCCAGGATTTGGACCCAGGACTGTCTGGGTCCACTGTGCCAGGCTGCCTTCCAAACTCACCTGAGTTTCTTAGCCAGACATCCCTCTGGCATGATGAGGCCCTGCACAGAAGGGTCCGGCGGGCACACACCCCTCCAGCCAGGAGACAGGTACTGCAGGCAGCTGTGGGCCCTGACAGGTGGGCCCAGGGCACACGAAATAGGGAGCAGGAATGAGGGCCTGGAGGAAAGTGTTGGAAAAGTTCAGTTCTCAGCCAGCTCTGACCTTGAGTGTCTTGGAGTGAGTGTTCTTTAGAGGGAGACAGTAGTACCACAATGGTCACTTATATTTTAATATACATGTATATTCATAATTCACCTACCTATCCATCTCCCCATCCATCCAACTGTCCATCCCTCCATCTGCCCACCCATCTGTTTGTCTGTTCACCCATCCATTCATCTACTCCCATTCCCATGAACATTTTCCATCCACCTACTGATCCATCTGTCCATCCATCCAACTACTGTCTACCTGCTCTCAGTCTGTCCATCCATCCATCCATCCATCCACTCACCTGGCTACACACATTGGTTAATTCAGTGGTTCAATGAGACTGTTCAAGGACCCAGGCTCCTTTTGTATTTGTGGTTTGTGGTACTCAGAGTGTCAGGCTTTTGTTTTTTGTCCTTCCTCCTCATGGCTGCAGCATCTCATCCCCCGACATCAGTGTGGAAAGGCCAGAAGAGAAAGCATCCCCATTTTGTGTTCCTTTAATGAGGAAACTTCCCTGAAGGATCCCCAGTAGATTCCCTCTCATGTCTCCTGGGTCAGAATTACATCACATGGTTATTCCCAAACCACTTTCTGGCAAGGCAAAATGACCACGATGGCCTCCACCTAGACAAGATGAGGCCCCAGTCTCCTCCTAAGCTGCAGAAGCCTGGAATAAAATTGGGATTCATTTAGCAAGGAAGAAGGAAGGGGAAGAGGGAGGTGGATGATGAGTAGGCAAATGTGTCAGCCACTTCATCCATCTTTTCCATTCACTCCCCATCCACACAGCAATTCATCCATCTGTATACCCCTCATTTATCCATCCATGCGTCCATTCATCTATCAAACATTTATTGATGCCCACTGTGAGCCAGTCCCTATGCTTCCTGTCTGGTGGGAGCTCACAAGAAAAAAACCTCATTAGGGAGAAATATGGAGTTTCCCATAATACCTCTGATAACTGCTTTATTTAGTCACAGTAAGAATAATATCTGAAGATCGTGCTGTGCATTGCAGTTTGCAAAGATCTCCCAGGACCACTCCTTCATTCCACACACGTTTATTGAGCATCTGCCGCATGCCAGGGCCAGCTTTTTAGTTTTACAAAGTGCTTTTTCTTACATTTGTCAGAAAGAGCCTTCCAAAGGCAGAGACCAAGCTACAGGCATGGAGCATCATCTCCAGAGCCTTCCTCAGGGCCAAGGGCGGGGAGTCCTCTAGGGCAGGTTGTTTTGTGTGGGGGCTCCTCCTGGGGTTAAGGAAGAAAGGGTTTTCCAGAGATAGGGCAGGCCTTTCTAGAACCACGGACTGACCATTTTCCAGACCTGGTGATGGGCGTTGTTCAGAGCTAGTGTGGGGTCTCACAGTCCACAGCCAGGGGGTCTTCTGGGCGTAGAAGGATAGAATTGTACTTTGCTCGGCACCAAATGGGCATCTCCTCTTGACCCAAGGGTGCAGGGTTTTCTCTGTGAAACCAGGAGGTGTCCCTGGCCAGCCCTCAGGGCCTGTGAGGTGGGTAGAGGTAGTAGGTCCGTCTTTGACTCAGACACCTCCATTGAAGTCAGACCCACTCCTCTTGCCCGCCCTTCATCCTTGGTGTACCGACCGGTCTGCACAACATCTGAGCACCTCCAGACTCACCCTGATATTCGTTCAAAACGCATCACCCCTGTTCCTTCTCCAAGGACCCTCTCTGCTCAGGTGGAGGGGCCAGACTGTGTGAATAACAACCATTTCCATTCATGAGTCCGCTGGCAAATGGGTCCTCCAGATTTCAGGGGATTCCCCACAGCCAGGGGCAGATCCGATAAAGTGATTTTCTGACGTTGCATTTTCTAGAGCCTTGGGCACAGTGACTTTTCATGGTCCTATAGCTTAGGGTGAAGTGTCACCCAGAGCAGCAATGGAGTGATTTCTGGGGTCAAGATCCATGTCTTCCAGAGTGTGCTCCAGATGTTTTTCTGTGTTCAAGAAGGGGTGTTTTCCAGATGCAAGGTTGGAGCATTTTCCAGGTCTAAGGTGGAGGGTTTTGCAGAGCTACAGACAGACATTTTCCCAGACTTGGGAATAGAATTTTCCAGAGCTGGGGATTGAGAATTTTCTTAAGCAAGAAAGACCCCCCACCCACCACCTCCACTTTTCTATTCATAGCCATAGAGTTTTCCAGAGATGGCAAAAAAAATTCGGATGGAGGACGGGGGATCATCTCTCGGCTCAGAGTAGGGAAGAGCATCTCCTCCAGAGGCAAAGGGTGTCTGAGCTGCTCAGTATTTCAGGGTCTGCGCAGTCACCCTGAGGCCCCATTGAACCCCACTTTTGACTGCAGCTCCCAGATAGAGGGTGGCAAAGCTCATCACATCTCAGCCACACAGCTCAACTTGAAAATGGTTCACACTCCCCAGATGATCCAGTTCTAGGCCCTCAAGGTCAGAATGAAAGCTCCTTGAGTCATCTTACCAGAGGGGAAAAGAAAGTCTAAAAGCAAGGACCTCAGAGCCTCTTGTCAGCTGGTGTCAACCTTGTCTCCTTTCATTGCTGTGTTGGTCACTTCTTGGCAACTTGCCCACATGCCCTAAATAAATAGGAGTGAATAGACCTAGATATTGGAACAAAGAAAGGTGTCGGCATCATCAGAACCAGGTTAGGGAATAAACAACCAGAAGTGCCAGAAAACCAAACTGCATGAAACTCCGACAGCCAAGATATTAAAGAAAAAGTCAACCAAAACAACCAGAGTGCAGGTGTGCTGAGACAAAGAGAAATGGCCCAAATGAAAGAACAGAGCAAAACTCCAGAAAAAGAGCTAAGCAGTGAGGAGATAGACAACCTATCTGATGGAGAGTTTAAAGTCCTGCTAATCAAAATGCTCACAGAACTGATTGAGCTTGGTCAAAAAATGAAAAAAACAAATGAAAGATACCCAAAATGAAACAAAGCAAAATATTCAGGGAACCAATAGTGACAGGAAGGAAATCAGGACTTAAAGCAACGATTTGGAACAAAAGGAAGAAAAAGCATCCAACTGGAACAGAATGAAGAAACAAGAATTCAAAAAAGTGAAGAGAGACTTAGGAATCTCTGGGACAACCCGAAACATTCCAGTATCCAAATCATAGGGGGGCTAGAAGGAGAAAAACAACAGCAAGAAATTGAAAACTTATTTGAACAAACAATGAAGGAGAACTTCCCCAATCTGCTAAAGGAAATAGACTTCCACAAAGTCCAGGAAGCCCAGAGAGTCCCAAAGAAGTTGGACCCAAAGAGGAACACACCAAGGCACATCATCATTACATTAGCCAAGATGAAAGAGAAGGAGAGAATCTTAAAAGCAGCAAGAGAAAAGGAGACAGTTACCTACAAAGGAGTTCCCATAAGACTGTCAGCTGATTCTCAAAAGAAACGTTGCAGGCAAGAAGAGGCTGGAAAGATGTATTCCAAGTCATGAAAGGCAAGGACCTACATCCAAGATTACTCTATCCAGCAAAGCTTTCGTTTAGAATGGAAGGGCAGATAAAGTGCTTCTCAGATGAGGTCAAGTTAAAGGAGTTCATCATCACCAAGCTCTTATTATATGAAATGTTAAAGGGACTTATCTAAGAAAAAGAAGATAAAAATGTAAACAGTAAAATGACAACAAACTCACAACTATCAACAAATGAACCTAAAAGAAAAGAAGAACAACAAAAACAAAAACTAAGCAAACAATAGAACAGGAACAGAATCAGAGAAATGGACATCACATGGAGGGATTTCAGTGGGGAGGGGGAAGGGAGGAATAGGGGGAAAAGGTACAGGGAAGAAGAAGCATAATTGGTAGGCATAAAATAGACAGGGAGAGGTAAAAAATGGTATCGGAAACAGAGAACTCAAAAAAAAAAACAAAACACCAACCTTATATGTGCAACCCATGGACATGAACTAAGGGGGTGGAATACTGGAGGGTTGGGGGTACAGGGTGGAGGGGGGATAAGGGGGAAAATTGGGAAAACTGTAATAGCATAATCAATAACATGTACTTAAAAAAGAGAACCAAGCTAGGGTCCCTGGGCAGCTACTTACCCCATCTGTGCTTCAGCTTTCTTATTGCGCAGATGACAACAGTATGGCGCATCCTGTGCGCGAGGCTCCCAGCACGGTCCATGGGAAGCAGGAGCCTTCTGATAAATGTAAGACACAATGAGGGCAGGGAGGAGAAGTGGTGTGGGCCTGCCTGGGGGCTGACACTCCTTAATGGGGTGCCCCGGGAGACGCCACTTCCTCCTCTGACCCTCAAGTTCCTGCACTGTAAAACTCAAGGGTTAAAAGAGATGACGAGAGTTAATACCCACACCAACCCTGACATGTATTAACATTCTATGAGCTGAACCTTGGCCTTCAGAGAGCTGCCCCAGAGCCCATCCTCTGGGCAGGGAGAGCCAATCATTTCTCAGCGCCAGTGACAACATTCATCAACATCCTGTCGGAGGGCGAGGTGAGGCTCTCCTGGCATAAATATGGTGACCTAGGCACCGAGGACACCTCCTAGCTAATCAATCCTCTTCCCTTGAGATTTTCTGGGCACCTATACGGTGCAAAGATGAAAAACAGATGGGAAGTCAAAGTGTCCCAGGGACAAGGGAGCAGTAAAGGCTGCCTCCTCTGTCCGAGAAGGCTCCTTGCCGAGAGGGCCGAGCAGCAATTCTCGTCACACCGACTCTGCTCCTGAAGGTGCGTTGGAAAGCGACGCTCTGGAGGCTACACGGTTTCGCCGGCGGGTCCAGACTCCCGGCCAGTGCCCGCGAATGTCTTGAAACACTGGTAAACCTGTACACGACACCCTTCCAGGGATTTCCGCTTGGAATAAAACATTTTAAATGGAAATCAATAAAAATTATTATTTACTACTTTTTATTATTTTACTTTTACTTGATGTTTTTTTATGTTGTTATTTTAAATCAGCCAATTACTTAACCCTGCAAGTACACGCAGTGGCCAGGCCTGCGCGTGGATATGTACGACGTGGGATGTGAAGGGGGTTCACCTCCTGCACCACAATGGTCCCCGCGGCATTGTCAGTAACCAGGGAGGGGCAGGTGCCCTGGATCAGGGCTGGGAGTGCCCCCAGGTGTCTGGCAGGAGCAAGGAAAATGTTGGGAAATAATCAGGCGAAAAACCTGATCCCCAAGGGAGAACAGCGGAGATTCACCTGCCGCTCACGCTGCAGTCTCCCACCTGGACTTGCGTGCGTTGACAAGAGCTTCCAGCAGTGAGCACATGCGTATTAATTGCCGAATATATTCTACTTGTTTAGTATGCTTGGGGCACTTTTTTTTTTTTTTTTTTTTGGGTAAGCCATGCAGATATGAGAATTCAACTAGTGAGGGATAATTACAATTACTTAAATTTCAATCAATATTTAATTTATTAAAGTTATAGATCTTAGAACCCAGCTCTTTCTTCGGCGTTTACTTCCAACTTATGGATCTTGATATTTTATTCATGAACTTAGTAAATTTTACATAAAAGCAAGATCACATTTACTTGTTCATTGATTCATAGTCACTTAACTTATAAATTTGATAGATTAAATCCCCATAAACTTTTTAACACCGTTTACACATTTAATTAAGCACATTCCTTTAGATATTTCAAACTACAATTACAAATTCAATTTATCTGATTCAAACACTTCAAATACCTGACAAGGGAGATTTACAAATATGACAGACAAATTATTCCTAAGCGCTTAAACACCTTCTGTAAATCTACTTAGACATAAAAGTAATATTTAGATATTGCTTCAAATGTGGCAAAAAAAAACCCAAGCAGAACAATATAAAAACAAAACAATGATTATAAAATTTCTTACTGAGACTGTAAATACAACTTACATACAAAAGTATCAATACTATTGTTCATTTCTTTAACATCTTATTGTGTTAAAAGAAATACGTGAGGGTCAACCTATAAATTTCTCACCCCTATCAAGATAAAGCCCCTGGCAGGTGTAGCTCAGTGGATTGAGTGCAGGCTGTGAACCAAAGTGTCACGGGTTTGATTCCCAGTCAGGGCACATGCCTGGGTTGCGAGCCAGGTCCCCCATGGGGGCCACATGAGAAGCAACCACACATTAATATTTCCCTCCTTCTCGTTCTCCCTCGCTTCCGCTCTCTCTAAAAATAAATAAATAAAAATAAAATCTTTTTTTTTTTTTTTTTTTAAAGATGAAGCCTATTACTATCTTGCATGAGAGCTAAGGTTCTCGGCAGAAACTCAGGTCCAAGACACGGGAGGAGGGACTTCATTCGGTTGAATCCTGAGTGTTGGGCCACAGAACACCAGTGAAAGATGCTCAAGACCGACAGAGGCCCAGTCACGGAAGGGCTTTCTGCCATCTGATGGTAGGATCGGTTGGCCACATCATCAGCGCTTTTTAAACTCTTGCCTTTTGGCTGGAACTTAACCAATAATATGTTTCAATTTCTCGCCTCTAAGGTCCTTTTCTGGAAATGACCAGTCTCTTAAACTCATGAGGGGGATTCCAGACCACTAAATGGTATTTCATTTCTAGGAAACAGCCCAATTGTGTAATTTCTCTCTGTTTTTTTAGATTTTTCCCTTTTATTTATTCCCATGACCATTTAGTCCCCTTATTCCCCCCTCCCCTCTGCAATCACCACACTGTTGTCCACATGTGTGATGTCTTACATTAAAACCTAGTGTGCTCGTCTCCTGCCCATTTTCCTGCAAGGCCGTCTTTTTCTTATTCATTTGCAGGAGTTCTTTATGAATTCTGGGTGTGAGTTCTTTGCCTGATGTGCCTGTTGCAAAGATCTCCTTTCCCTCAACTGAGATCAAGAGTCGGGGTCTTCGCTCTGAAGCCCTCTACTCAACTGCAGACTCAAGGTCCCCTCTTCGGTGTTCAGCGGGCTTGTTGAACGATGTGACCAAATGGATCTCTCGTTTCTGGATTCTCCACCTGCCCGCTTCACCCCTTCCGCTGAAGCTATCGCCAGAGAAGGAGTTGGCACCCTTCTTTGTGCTGTTGCCTAGCCCCATTTTTGAACCCTTTTTCATATTGTGAAAGGGAAATTACATATAGAAAGTACATAACACTAAATGCATGATTTAACAAATAAATGCCCATATAACTACCATCCAGGCCAAGAAATACACGACTAGCCCTCAAAAGTTTCTTAGAGATTAAAAAATCTACTTATCTATCGACCTACCTGCCAACTCCCTCCTGCCCCCACTCAGAGTTGACCCTTGAAAAACACAGAATTGTACTACAATTGGGCCCACTTATACACAATCCTTCCAAAATGAAAACTGTAACTGTATTTTTCTTATGCCATTTTCTGTTCCCTAGCTTACTTTATTGTAAGAATGTAGTGTGTAATACGTAGAACATGCAAAATATGTGTTAATCGACCACTTATGTTATCAGCCAGGTTTCCAGCCCACAGCAGGCTGTTAGGAGTTCAGTTCTGAGGGGTCGACAGTCGTATGCGGACCTTCAGCTGTGCAGGGAGCGGAGCTCCCCTCACCTCCCTGTGGTTCAGGGGTCAGCTGTATTATACGTATTTTAGGTTTGCCTGTATTTGAACTTTATGTCGATGCAGTCGCACCGAATGCCTTGTTTTGTGTCTTCACTCTTCCCTTCAACATGATAACACGCATCCTGTTGTTGCCCGTAACTGGTCATGCATTTTAATTGGTGCGTATTATTCCACTGCAAGGCATAGGCCGCATTCCACTCTGATGGATATTTGGGTTGTTTCCAAGTTTCGGCTGTTAAGAACAGTGCTTTTGTGCTTCTAAAAATATTCTTATACATTTTTATGATACGCAAATGCATGAATTTAAGGTCTATACCTAGAGCTATAATTGCCGGCCACCGGGTATATATCTATTTCCAACTTTCCCAGAAAAAGCTCAATTCCTTTCTAAAGTGGTGATAACATATTTTTTTTTCTTAAGTCAGTATCAGTGAGCTATATTTTTCTTGGGGTTTATCCACTTCACCTAAAATTTCAGAGACACCGGGCCTGAGAATTTTCATCCCGTTCTTTTCGATGTCTGTAGTGCCTGCAGTGATTCCAATCCCCCCTCCTATTTCGGGCATGGTTCACTTGTGCCCCCTCCATATTAGTCCCGGTCAGCAACCTCAGGGCAAAGTGGCTTCCGTGACCACTTTTTCCTCTGGGTTCTTATATTTCTTTCCAGCATGGTCATTTCTCATTATCCTGTCAGCTCTTCGCGGCTTTGAAGGAGAAGCTTTTACATTTTTATCAAGCATCTTTATTTTTTTCGATGGGAGGGCTAGTCCTCTGTTTCTGGAAGTCCGTGGCCATCCAAGAGTCCTCACTGTGATGTCTGACATGCAGCACACCCATCGGCGGGCCCCACCAGCTCCGCTCCTAAAACGGACCCCAGCACTGCCCACAGCTGTCATCCTGTAATACAGTGTTTCACAAGTGCCGTCTTAACCCAGATTTCAGATCCTGGCTAGAAACTCCCAACCCCCATTCGTGGGCACTTTGCGGCAGCTACTCACCCCAACCTGTCTGCCTCCTGTTGGATTCTCATACTCCTGGGGGACAGCACACCTAACTACCAGAGAACTTGAAGCTGAACATCTGCGAGGACCGCTTCTTTTTGAGTTCACGGAATTGTTCAAATACGCTATTCACAGGCAGCCTGAAGCCTGCTAACCCCACCCTGCTTGCCACACGTAAGCTGCCACCTCGTGCAGCTTGCTGCTCCTTCTTCTTGGCGCAGCCCCCTGCGTGGCCTGCGTGGCCTGCGTGGCCGCCTTCTCCGGTTCCGAGCTGAGTGATAGACGGTTCTGCATTTCTTCCACCCGGGAGTCACTGTGCACTGTTCTGCTTTCATCAGAACCTAACAAACAGTAAAACAGTGACTGCGCCCCCTCACGGCTTCACGTCTCCAGCCTGAACCCTCAAATAGCGCCTGCCTCTCTCCATGTTCTATTTTCCTGTCTCCCTTCTGTGACGCTCTTCCCACTGAACTCGAGCTGAAACCCGAACACCTCTCTGTGGTTTCAAAGGCACTGTGTGGCTCTGCCCCTGCCGACCTCTCTGACCCCCTCCTCTTCCCTGGGTATCACTTGCAGGCCACACCGGCCTCCTTCTCCTCCTTGACTAGGCACCTTCTCTCCCATCTAGAGTCTTTACATTATGGAAGTGTTTGGAGTGCTCACTCCAGACCTTCCCCTGGCTTCTTCCTTTTCCTCATTCAGGTCCCAACTCCAGTCTCCCAAAATGAGGCTGCCTCTGAACATCCTTGCTAAAGCTAGGTACAGCATCTTTTCCTCTGATCCACAGTCAGAGCTATAAATAGAACCTCTTGAAGATGCAGCACCATCCATTTCTTGGGAATAAAGAACAAACAACATCTCTTCCAGGGCTGAGGGACCCAGCCCTTCCTCTGCCCCCACGGAAGAGGCCACAGGGCTTGGGAGTCTCCACAGACATGACCTTAACCGTCAGATCTGTCCCTGGGGCTGTTTTGTAGTTCTCACCTTCCTGGCCCTTCTTCCAAGACACCCTGAACCTATTACCACTTTAAGACCCACAAACTCACTCACGCAGAGACCTCATTAAGACTTCCTCTCCTGTATTTCATTCTGAGAGCCCTCTACTCAGAGAATGTGGGCATGGTGTCTCGTCCAACAGTGTGCCCAGGTCTCTAAATCAGCCTCCCAGCTGGTCCTGTTCTACACCCACAGAACAAGGTGGGCATGTGAAAACAAACAGGCAAGAGATTGGAGGCCCTCTTTTGGTTTTGTCGGGTCGAGGGGAGGATCTCTTCTCCTTTCAGTGAGGATGTTGGCAACTCTCTCTGATGCTCCAAACAAACCATACCGAGTGGGCCTACAGCCAACATATCGTCATGCCAAGAACATGGACTTTGGATTCTGGCGGGCCTGGGTTCGTTCGATCCAGTAAGGCTGCGGAGTCTTGGGTGAGTCAGTGCGCGCCTTGCAGGTTGTCACGAATGTCTAAGGTAGTGAGGTACGTGAAGGTCCCAGGTGTGCCCTGGGCTGGAGGGTATCCTAGCTAGTGTTCAGCTATGAGTCAGACCAGAGTCAGAAAAGTGCAGTGAATTGGAAGTTGAGGCACCGAAAAAATCTCCAGGTTCTGCCATGCAGCCCAGCTGTGTGACTCTGGGCAATCGCGTCCCTTTCCTGGCCCTCAGCCCCTCATCTGCGAGACCAAAGCCTGAGTAAGAGGATTCCGAGGGCACTACCGGCTCTGACAACCTTGGCTGTAAGATCTGGATTCTCTTGACATTTAAGGAGCTGCCAGGTTATTTACCTTTGTTCCTTGGGAGAGGACATCTGTAACCATTGTGTTAGGGATTTAGGTGAGGCTTTGATGGTATTAACACGGTGTTACGACAAAATTCAGGATTCTTGTCCGACCATCACACTTGTGTTTTCCCCAAGAGAGTGTATAGGAGTACGTGTGATAAATGCGATGTCAAGGCACCCCTTTGTGATGAGCTGAGCAAGCACCCTGTACCCCAGTGCAGACCTGTGTCATGTTAGAGTCTTGGCTGGGCATTTCCACCCTCTGTCACACTTGGTAATAATAATCTCATCATGATAGCTGATTCATTGATAGTTACTATGTGCCAGCAACAGACGTTATTTAATTCTCAGTAACAACCCTATGATTGTATTATAATGACCCTGCTAACCAGAAAATAGGCCCCATCAGTCTTCAGAAATCTGAGCCGACAGATAGGCAAGTTCCCTCCAAGCTTGGGGGTGAGGGGCGGGAGACACACAGTAGGGGACCGGACCAGCCTCAGCTTCTAGGCGATGACTACAACATGACTACATGGGAGGAGAGAGAGACACATGGAGAATGTGAGAAGTGGGTGGGGGCTGGGGAAGGTCCTGGGGGGTGGGGACTTGCAGGGTCCACATCAGCTTTGTGGACTTGTACTTGGCAGAGACTCTGTGCCCAGTGCTGGGAACACAGAGATGAGTAACAGTCTGTGTGTGTGTGTGTGTGTGTGTGTGTGTGTGAGGAGTTGGGGGGGGCAGGCACAGAAAGAGACAGACACCTTTTCAATGCAGCATAACCCTCCAAACAAAAGTACGCAAGACGTCAATGTCACATGGAAAGGGGTGTGGCGGTCCTGTCTGGTGGCTAGGAAAACCCTCCCGGCCTCCCAGGTAAGACAGTGAGGGTCACTCAGTCACCAGACCTGTGGCTCCGCATCCTCTGTACTCCCTTCTGAATTTGGTTCCTCCCACCTCCACCTTAGGGCCTGAGCCCCTCCTACCCCAACCCTCACCAGCCTCTGCACTGACAGGTCTCCTAGGCCATCCTCCACAGAGCACAAACCTAATCATAGCCCTCTCCCCTTAAATCCCTCCAGGTGCCTGGGAGTACGGCCCAAGATGCTATGGCATGACTTTCAAGCTCTTGGGGGCCTTCTTCCTGCTTCCCTTTTCAGCCTCACCCTGAACTCATCCTCTGTTTCAACCCTCCCTCTCCCCCACTATCTGATTTCCTGCCATAGTGTCCCAAGCGCTCCTTGCTTTCTCTCAGCTGCCCGTCTACCGTTGTCCCCTCTACCCTCCCCACCCTTCATCATCTGGCCAACTCCTTCAGGCCCCAGCTGGGCATCTGTCTCTCCCAGAAGCCTTCCTGACTGGCAGGTGGAGCAGGGACCCGCCCGATGTTCCTACGGGCCCTGCTGCACTGTTTGCTTGCTCAGAGTGGGCGTTCTGTGAGGGAGGGATGGAGGTGTACCTATCCTGTATCTGCAGAACCCAGTCAGCCCCGATGGTGGATGGTGCTCACCGCTCTTTGCAGGGTGAATAGATGGGTACTTCGTTTCCTGGACAGGGGGCCAGGCTGTGGCAGGGGAGAGAATGGGCACCTTTGGAGGAGTCTGGGTCCTCCGGCTGAGGGAGGTTGGCTTTCTCCCTGGGGGCTGAGCAGGAATCCCTGGGGCTGAATAAGGGTCCCTGGGTCCCGCCATAGGCTGAAGAGTGGTTGCCACTGAGCCCGCTCCTCCCATTCCTGCCTAGCTCCAGCCAGAGCTGTCATAGCAACAGCCCGCCCCGGCGGCTGGGCCAACCAATGGCAGCGGGTTCTGGTGAGGTAATGCTCAGATCTTGCAGCTCATTGGCTCCTCTTTGGTTCACGTCTGGGCCGGGTGTGCGGGTAGGATACCCGCTGCGGAGGAAAGGGTGTGGGGGAGCTCTGGGACCGTCTGCCTTGGGTCGGTCCGTTAGGCCCTCCGCGCCCCCGGTCCTGCTTTGCCTTGCCCCCTCTCCCTCTGCCCTGGGTGTGTCTGCGTCTGCATCTGCCTTTCTCATCTCTCTCTCTGCGCTGCGTTCCTGTCTCCGCGTGTCTCGGTCCTTCTCTCTGGGCTTGTCTCCCCTAGGGTCTCCATCACACCGTCTCCACCCTTTGCCTCTGCTCTGAGGTCGCTGTGTCTCTGAGTGCGTTTCCTTGTCTCTTTGCACCTCTGCTTCCCTGTCCATCTCTCCCTCCAGCCTTGCTGACCTGCGCCTTCTCCAAACAAGGGTGCAGTGAGAACTCCTTGACTCGCAGCCAGAAGGTGACTCAGTGCTCCAAACCGCAAGGCTGGCCTCGCCAGTTCGGGGGCACCTTCTTCCCGAGTTGTTGGAAAGCTCTGGCACCGGGCTCAGTTCTTGAGACCGCGGTGAGCCTGGGCCGGCCCGTTCCTGACGGGCCTTACCAGACTTCTGTTCTTGCTGGCATGTCACCCAGTCCAGGGAAAGGCGGGGTGTTCTGTGCTTTGGGGCAAGCAAAGAGAACAGACTTGGGAAAGAATAGGCATACCCTTCAGTAATTACAGCAGAGGGGTTTAGGTTAGAAAACTGGAGGAACTCCCAGAAAACAACAAATGTGTGGGCACGGGAACGAGTTAATGACGAAGGTGGTTGGACTTCCGCCCCACCCTCGTATCTCTTGGTCCGTCTATCAACACAACATATTGGTGCCTCTCAGTGCCAGACAGACCCTTTGCTGGCATTGGCTCAGTCCCCTGGGCTCCAGGAATCACAGCCCAGTCAGGGAGGCGACACACAGATCCTGGGTTTTGATGGGATTCCCGAGGAGGGCAAAACTCACTCTGCCAGGTGTGTGCAGGACTCGGGCAGGGAAGCTTGGTGGAGGAAGTGACCTTTGAGCTAGTGTGGGTGGGAGAAAGGCCGATAGCTTATTTGGATCCTCTCGGGTGGTGCAAAAAGGCAAGAGACCCATCTGGATAGGTCCCTACAGGGTAGAGGGTTCAGGAATGTGGATACCTGCATGGGGAGTTTGCATCTGATCCCAGGGATGATGGGGAGCCACGCGAAGGACCTGTGCAGGAGAGGGGCGTGATCAGATGCGGTTTCCTGAAACCACCCCGGCAGCTGGGCTGTGGTCTGTTTTGCTCCCTGCTGAGTCCCGGTGCACAGCACTGGCACTCCGGCATTTGGGGAAGGAGGCACAGACTGGAGGGCAGCAGCAGTTCTGACAGGTGGGGGTGAGATGATGAGGCCGGCGTCCGTCCCTGTGGAGGTGGAGGGCCGGGAACGTGGGTGGGTTTGGGAGGTGGGGGGGCGGTACAGTGGTTCGCTGTGGTGGTGATGGGAGGGAGGTGCCCAGGGTAACGCTGGTGCTTCTGGCTTGAGCGCTGAGGATGGGGTCAGGGAGAGGAAACACGGGCAGGGGCGGATGTCAAGGGAAAGGTGCTTCATTCAGAGTAGGGTCCACAGAGACTGAGGTGCTAGTGAAATGTGTGGCTGGGGCTCTCTGTGGGCGAGGTCGGGCTGGGCTGACCACACAAAGGTGCCTAGGAGGTCACATAAGAACTGGGACTTTTTTAAAAAAGATTTATTTATTTTTAGAGAGAGGGGAAGGGAGGGAGAAAGAAAGGGAGAGAAATATCAATGTGTGGTTGCCTCTTGCATGCCCCTACTGGGGACCTGGCCTACAACCCAGGTATGTGCCCTGACTGGGAATCGAACTGGCGTCCCTTTGCTTCACAGTCTGGCATGCAGACCACTGAGCCATACCAGCCAGGGCAGAACTGCAGTGTTTAAGAGCTTGTTTTTCAGGTGAGGCTGTCCTTTAGAACCTCAGGGGGACTCAGATAGGGGTCAGGAATCCTGGGTTTTGATTTGGACTCTGACACTGGCCTGCTGTGGGGCCTTGGGCAAGTCACTCTTCCTCTCTGGGCTGCAGCCCCCTGATCTGTCAGCAGAGCCTCTCGGGGGTGGAGAGAGGCCTGGGCCACTTACTAAGGCTTCTGGATGTGGTTTGAAAACAATGATGTGCCAAAAACAGGGTAATGAAAGTGGCAGTTATTGACGTGTTCACGTGTACAAATGAGTATTTTGGACAAAGACAGAGGGATTGCCTGCATGATTTCACGTGGAGATGGAAGTCTAGGTTAGAGTCATGCCGGGGAGTTAGACCGCTGGTGATGACGGCCTTCCAGGTTGTCTGGAGCAGTCCCCCGTTTTGGTAGGAAAGGTGCCCGGCTGGGAGGCAGGCAGGGGCTGGGCCAAGCAAGGCCTAGGTCTGAGTGGGAGCTGCTGCCTGCCCCAAGCCTGGACGTCTACACCCCTCCCCCAGATCCCGCGTCTGCAGCTCCGAGTCCCTTCTCCCGGAACTCAGAGACCCTGCCGGTTCTCGGCCTGTGGGTTTCCACAGGAGGAAAGCCCGCTGTTGGGGCCCTGCTCTGCCGCGCCCTCTCCTTGCTCACCCCTCAGGGCCTCAAATCTAAAGGCAGGAGATGGAGTCTCACCCTAGCTCTGCCTTTAACTCACCCTTGGGCAGGTCACTTCCTCTCACGGTCTCAGGGTCTCAGCATCCCTGTGTCCTCAGGCTGTAGCTTGGTGACTGGTACAAGGTATGGACTGAATAATCGTTGCTTTAATTGCATTACATTGCAAAGTAGTTCATTGGACCGGAGCATGGGTTTGGGGAAGGGTGGACAGAGAGCTCACGACATTGGGGCCATCAGAATATAGAATGCCTGCAAATGTGCCTTGGAAAAGATAAGGCTGCGAACATTCCCAAGCCTGCATCACACTGCCTTTGGCCAAGGGCTCTGAAAGGCTTCCAGAACAAAAAGTAGACACAAAAGGGGATTCGCCTTCCCCTAACCACCCCACTGAAAATGTCTTTATTTCATAAGAATTTATCATGAATATGTTCTCCTTAGCCCAGTGGTCAAGACTATAGACAGAAAAGGGCCACGTACCAAACCTGATGAGCTCAGGGCAGGCCTGCATGGCGGCAGCCACACAAATCTCAGCGACCTAAAGTGACACAGGATGGTCGGAACATAAAGTAGGACTGAAAGGGGTCAGGGCAGGCGGTCACATCTGCGGCCTGTAGCTTCCTAGACAAAGGTCAGTCTTTACCTTACGTGAGTCTGTCCATGGTCCTTTTGCATCTAAGATGACATACCCTTGGAATGTCAGAGGAACCTCCTTTTCCCAGACTTCTGAGGGAACGGCTGCCACCCCAGAGACCTCAGAACCCCTCACTGCTGTCTCGCTGCCCCACCACCTCTGTGCTGGAACTGGGAGCTGTCCTGTACCCACCCATGTAAAAGAAGTCTGTGTCTCTCCGTTTTGCTTTCTGTGTAATCCCAGCAATTTCCGCGCTTGGTTTCTTCTTCTGCTCCCTTAACCTACCAATGACAGACTCACGTAACCCTAACCCTCCACCCCTTATTCTTCTCCTTTTATTCTAATGTATAAAATACGCTGCAAGACTGCCATCCTCCGAAGCATTTTCTCAATCTGTTGAAATTTTGCTTCTTGACAATTGCCGTCAGTTTGGCTCAAACTTGTAAAGATTCTCTACGAGTTTGGGCATTTTTGACATCAGCAAGAGTGAGGACCCTGAGGCGGGCATCCCGTTTTGAATCCTGCTGTACCCCTTCTTGGCTGTTTGAGCCTCGACAAGTTATCGGATGTCCTAGGGGTCAGTTAGACTCAAATGTAAGTTACAAGTGATACTATTACCCACCCCACGGGGTTGTTGTGAGGGTTTAATGAACTATTTGATGTAAAGTACTTAGGGCAGTGCCTGGCCCGTGTGAGTGCCTGGGTTCAAACCTCAGCTCTGTCACTTATCTCTGAGGCCACAGGCAAGCCCTTCCTCTCCCTGGGCCTCAGTTTTCCCTCCTTAAATGGGAAGCCCGTTACAGAATGTACAGCTCTCCACAGGCCTGAGGGGTTATTATTCCCTTTGAAGGGAGCTGGTGACCATGCTGACATTAACAATCAGAACCTGAGCGGACCCAGCCCCGGACAGGCCCCCACGCAGGACGCCTGGGCCAGACTCATTTCCAGCCCTTTTATAACCAGACTGCTCATAGTGGGGGGTGGGGAGCAGAAGAGCATCTGCTAGTGTGACCCTCCTGGTCTCCCCCTGCCCCTCCCTGACTCCTTGGAGCTGCTGGGGGAGTCTGGCCAGAGGCACAGAGCGTGCTCAGCTCCGCCTCCCCTGGGCCTCTCCGTGTCTGCCTGCAGAGGGGCTGATTCTGGTTGGTTCTCTGATGCTGGGGGCCGCAGTGGGCTGGCTTTGCCTCTCTGAGGAGGCTTCATCTGTCATATCAGGCCACTTCCCCGGCTCCCCATCTGTCTTGAGCATAAGCCAGGTTCCTCCTGAGAACCTGCAAGAGTTTCACTGCCCAGGCCTGGGCCCCTCTGGCCTCACCCAACCTTACTCCACCTTTTCCCTTTCCTCTCACTTCACTCCGGTTACACTGGCCATGCTGATTCTGGACTCCCCGGCCACTCTCCTGCCCCAGGGCCCTTGCACATGTGGTTCCCTCTGCTTGAAACATTATCCCCCCAGGTGGATGTGTGGCCTGACGACTTCAAGTTGTATGTAACTCAAGTATCACCTACTTGGCTTTTTAGAATTGGAATGCCCCCCACACCCCTCTGCATTCCATATTTCCCTGTCCTGGCTTTATTTTTCTCCTCAGTACTTACAGCTAACACACACTTATTTACCTTGTGTATTCTATCTTCCTCACTAGAATGACCACTCCATGCAACCAAGGGAGAGAGGCTGGGAGGGGGCGTTCCATGGGAGAGAACAGTGTGAGCAAAGGCACAGAGGCGTGAAATAGGGTGCCACATCCAGGTAGTTTATGGCTGGCCCATTGAACAGGAAGATGACCTCCCCTTCTCCCTGCCCCCATGCCCATCTGAGCTCAGAAAGCCTGATTGTCCCCACTCTCCTCTGCCCCCTCCGGTTAGGCTCCTGGGATATGGACAAGAAAGGAGCTTGTCTTTCCTGGCTCTGCTGGAGTCCTGCCGCTGAGGTTTGGTTACCATAGTGATGGGCTCCATGGAAACTCATAGCGGCCTTTTCCAGGATGGGCCTGGACTCCAGCCCACCTGCTGATGCGTTGTCTCCACGGCCTCAGCATCCTGAGGAGATGCTCTGGTGTCACTGTGCCACCTAAGTCCCCACCCTTCCGCCTTGATGGAGACAAGAGATTTCCCAAGGTCAGAGGGGTGGAAATTCCAGCATGCAGGGTCCCTCAGGTGGGTCAGAACCCCACATTAAACTCAAGATACAGAGACCAAAATTCCCTTATATTTAGGTAAACTGGGGGAAAGTCTTTCTGTGGCCACTGCTTGATGTCTCGCCTGTCTGTCCTGGAATCCTGGTCCATTCTACTCACAGAGCTTATTCTCTTCCTTCTGTTTCTCCCCTGGCCCTGTTGCTCTTTGAGTTCCGGTCTGTTCAATCTGCCATCTCCATGCCACAGCCCCACGTACACCCTGTTTTAGGGAACTGGCGTGCTGTTGACTGGCGTGCTGTTGACAGGCGTGCTGTCGGACACACCGGGAGGGACCCCAGCCTCATACCATCGGTCACCTGGACTCGCAGAAGTCACTTCCTCTTCCTAAGCCTCGGATTCTGTGTCTCCGAACATGTGCTTTACGAGGCTGGCTATTCATCCGGGAAATGTGCTGAAAAGTATCTGCACGTAATGAGCACTTATTTACCACACTTTTAACGTGTGTATTTTGCCGAGAATTGCCCTTGTCGTCTCACGAACTCCTTACGGCAACTCTATGGGACAGGACTCTCAATTCACAGGGACGATGCCGGCCTGTCCCAGGGCACGGAGTGACCAGGTGGCAGCACAGGAAGAGAACTCAGGCTCGCCTGACACTGAAGTTGCACTCTTAACCGCTCTATTATTTGGTTGGTTAATTTTTATTAAGCACCTGCTACAGGATGACCTGGTTTCCACCCTATGAGCCTCTACGAGGAGAGATGGGAAAAAAGGGGAAAATAAATATAATACTCATTGTTATAAGTAGTATGCTAAGCTAGAGTGTAACGGAGGGACATTCTTTAGAGTGGGCGAGTGGTCAGGGAAGGCTCCCTGAGTGAGTGACACAAAGGACAAGAGATCTGAATGGAGAAGAGCCAGCCATGGGAGGGAGAAGAGACCCAGGCCGGGGCGCAGGGTGGGCAATGGCTGGAGGTGGAAATGGATGTGGTGTGTCCTCGAGGCCGGAGGGGGTCAGAGGAGCTTGGAGGTCATGACCGAGGGGGAGGCAGGCCCAGGACGAGCTGGAGAGGCAGGCAGGAGCCAGATCCTGCAAAGCCTTGTAGTCTGGGATGCACGGTGTGGTTTATTCTGAGGGCGGTGGGAACCACTGGAAGGGTCTAAGTAGAATCCAGTGCGTTGACCTGATTTATGGAAGGAGCCGCACTGTACTTGGGAGAGGCAACCTGGGGGCTGAGACCCGCCAGGTGCAGCGCCCTGGGGAAGAGGGAGAGGAGAGGAGGAGCATGGGGAGGAGGAGGTGCAGAGGGGCGGAAGTGAGACTGCAGAGGCATGAAAGAAGCAAGCCGTGGCCCAGAGGTGGAGCGGAGAAACAGCTGGGTAGTTCTGGCAGCTTCTCTGTTCCCACTCCTGGTCCTGAGTGGGCCCTTGGCATTCTGGAGACGGTCAGGGGCCGGCCATGTTTTAGTCCAGCTGCTTGTCGGGCAGCCACTCATCCCCTGAGGAGGGCAGCGTGGATGTGTGCGTGCGTGTGTGTTGGCAGGCGCACGTGTGATCTTGGACAGGGGCTGGGACAGCAAGGGGCCTGGAAGGCCTGACCTAGAGACGCTTAGGAGCGGTGAGCAGGCAGCTGTGGGCAGGGAGCGACCGGCCACTCTGAGCCTTGGGATCTCACCTGGAAAAGGGTGATAATAACATGTGAAAATGCCTTGCCAGCTCCTAGATTCTGCCCAAGTGTGAGGAACGATTAGTGCTGCCCAGACTGCAGAACTCGGAGTGAGGCATGACCTCGGTTTTGTCGAGAGAGGGAAAAAGAGGGAGAAAAAAAGAGAGAGACAGAGTCACAGGAGAGAGGGAGAGAGACAGACAGACAGACAGACAGGAGACAGAGTGGGACAGAGGGCCAGAAAGAAGACAGAGACATGGTGGAGACAGATGTATAAAGAGACGGAGAGAGAAAGGAAGTGGCAGGTAGGTAGATGGATGCATGACACATGGATCGCTTGATTAACAGGTAGATAGACAGACAGACAGATAGATAGATAGATAGATAGATAGATAGATAGATAGATTTGGTAGAGGAGTGAGGGAAAGAGACAGAGAGACAGAGACTCAGAGAGAGACAAAGAGAGACCGAGCGAGGGACCGAGGGCGAGAGAGGGCAAGGCGGCGGGTCCCAGAGTTGGTACCAGACACGAGGTGTGGGCGGTAAAACTGTGAGTGATTTTGACGTTCACGCTGTAGCTCATATTACTTTCTGATTTTTCTCTATATATACTTAAATAATTATCTTTTTAAAGACATGGTTTCTAGATGTAAATTGGATTTTAAAAAAACTTTCTGCAATTTGGAAATATCTATGAGAAGCTTTACAATTTGCATACAAATTGACCCAGAAATTTCACTTCTTAGAATTTATTCAAGGAAATAATCATGGATGTGCCAGTGATCTAATTACAAGGATGATTTTGAAGTTTATAATAACAACAACAAAAAGCCCGCCACCCCAAAACGAAGCCCCTCAAATGCCAACCAAGAAAGCCTCTCCCTTACATGCACAAAAACAGGTGAGCAAACGGATGAGCGATACATAGTCACAGGGTGGGTTTCTGGGGACCCTGAAAAACGGTGCTGCAGAAGGGACCTCACTGACGTGGACATCCACGGCGTATTGTCCTGTGAATAAAAAAGGACGTTTCCACGAGGTACAACGTGACTCCCTTCTGTTAGAAAAAAAGGTAGGCTTGTATCTGGCATTTTCATCTCCCAGGTGCTAGCTGGGGTGTGTGCGACCATCAAAACAATGGAAGTCATTTAAAATCTTGCCCAGGCTTTAGGAATTCTCACACAGAGGAGATGCCCCCTGCCTTTGCCTCTCTCTCCGCAGAGGGAGCGGGGCGCAGCTGTTCACGGTTCACCGAGCTCTAAGCCAGCGTGACTTTGACCGTCATAATTAAATCGCACCTCGTCCGTGTCAATTCACATGGATTTTTCTCACTGCCTTATTTATTTATTTATTTATTTATTTATTTATTTATTTATTTATTTATTTATGCAAGCCTTCCCACAGAGGCTACAGCCAGATGTGACCCATTCGGAACAGAAGACTTTCTCACAGTTTCACAGGCTGTGACAGTTTCATTCCCTCGACAGTTGCAAATAGAGGTCTGTCCTATCTTTTTAGATGTTACTTCTGGAGGGGGGGTTCAGTTAATTGCAACCGGGAGAACAATGTAACAGGTGTATGAGGAAGGCCTTTCCCAGGTAGAGGTGGCTCAGAGGGAGGCTGTAAACCTTGAGAGTCAGTCTCTTTGGTTTTTCGATTAAAAATGTAATTCATCACAACGCCTTGCAGAAATTCTGGATTTCATTCATCTTATCTCATTTCAAAAAGCATTTCAGGTGGCTCATCAAATTGCATGCCGGTATCATAGGGTAAAAGCAATCGAGGTCATCAGGGTGCAGAAAAGCTCGTGATAAGGAAATAAGACAAAAAGAATAACGCTAGCAAATAAAGCACGTGCCTCAAGATGTTGGATATTTGCTAGGCTGGATGTCAGTGTTGCCCAGTGGCCTGTTTTCAGCATTTGCTGCGATTTAACATGGAGCAAAACGTAACGAAATACAAACCTGTGGCATAAACACTCACCTTTCTCCTAAGCCCAACTGTTAGCGATTTTTGTGCAAACAAATCTTGACTTTTCTTTTAAATCTCAGGAAAAGAGTTCCTTTCTCTCATTTCCACTATTTCCAGGGCAGAGTTGGTGATCTGCCCACACGCCACTCAGAGGCACCCCAGGTTTCTCTCTTGCGTCTTGTGTACAGAGAGATCCAAAGAAGAGAAAGCTTTCAGTCTCCAAGCTCAAGGGCAAATATCTTCCTGGGCAAAAGGAATTAGTGTTGGTTTAAGGGAAGACTTTAAACTTCCCTTCTCCAAGACTTGCCAGTGTTTTAACATTTCGTATTCTTGGTCCAGCTGCGGGAAGGCTTCCGCGGCACCTCTGGTCCTCAGCCAGGCACAACAGTCTGCACTCCACTGGGGTGAGGATGTTACTCCAAGTGAGATGTTACCTTAGCAACCAGCTTACCAACTCACTCAATTAACCTGCTTCCTCTCTGTAATCAATACTCATTAGCAAGGAATCACTCCTTTGCTCTGCCCTGCAGTTTTAACCACTCATTCAGCTCGACCTGTTTTTTAGAGGTAACACTCTTTTCTCCCTCTGAACATGAAAACCCCTTTGAGGGTTTCCCCACAGAACGCCTCTCCCTGGGGCCCGGGAGGCTGTCATCCTGACTCGGATGCGCCTGATAAGTGCCGGCTGGTGATTTCGCTGGCGTTGGCAGTGGAGCCTCCACGGTGGCTTCTGGCATTCTAGGGAGCCACCGGGGCCTTGCCCACAGGGGAACTGGCAGGAAGGAAGAAGGCGCTGCCGCTTAGAATCAGAGAGACGGCTGCTGGTCACACAGGAGACTCCTGGGAGGCTCCGAGGGGGAAATGCTAGGATGTGGTGGTTGTTGCAGACTGGCGGGGTTTGGGATCAGAGAGAAGTCATTCCCAAGACCCCAGACAGCCTGTACCACCTCCTGCGCTGGTTCTGCGGCTGACGTGGTGTTAAGTTGTATTAGGCACAGGGAGATAAAACTCTGGACAACTTCCTTCGCTGCACAGAGCCCACTGGGGCAGGGAGAGGGGGACAATGGATGCTGGAACGTCTCGGCCCTGTTTCCTGACCCGCTGCTCTGCAGGGAACCTGGAGTGGATGGCCGTCCTGAGAACAGGGGTGCTAGTGGGCGTGCGGGGGCCAGTCAGAGAGGAGAGCGGACCCGTTCTAACACAGTGCAGGCATTGGGATCCTGAGCCCCGGCGCCCAGGAAGCAGAGGCTGAGCAGCATGGTGTGCGCAGACCTCAGCGAAGTCTGCTGTGGGCACGTGCCTTGTAAGTGGTGTTGGGGGCGGGGCGGGGGGGCCGCGAGGGGAGGATGCAGGAGAAGCGGCCAGTTCTACCCCCACCTCCCTCCCAGCAACGTGATAATGATAGAAATAGTACCGCTGGCTGGTAGATGACCCACAAGTGAAAAACGTTTAATTAATTCATTAAAAGCATTGTTCTAGGCATGCAATATAGGCACCGGATGAAGCAAAAGCCTTGTTCCCGAGGGGCTCACAATACTAGCGGCAGATAACAGGCCAGGGAACAAACTACAAGCACTTCAGGTGTGCAGGGGGCTGTGAAGGAAGTGAACCAGAGACACACTGGGAGGGGGGCACCTCTAGACGTGGGGTCAGGGGGACCTCTCTGAGGGGCTGCTGTTGGAGCTGACAGCCCAGGGATGAGGGCGCCCCAGACGGAGGAGCTGCCAGGGCCGGTCCCCAAGCTCCAGAGCCCCCGCCCCCCTTTTCTCAGCCCTCCAACCAGAAACATTCTCTGCTCTGGGGGCCTTCACACCTGCCCCCAGCCCCTCCCCAGAGCCTGTGGCTTCCGATACAGATCCTGATAAGTTCCCAGCCCTTAAAAAGCACTCAACTTTGTTGGTAATAATAATAAAAAATGCCAGCACCACTCTATGATACCATTTTTTATCTTGGACGTTTGGGAGATTAAAAAAAAAAAAAAAAGAACTGGTGAGAATCCACCAAAAATGTGTCTTTTTCCTGTTGTAGGTGGGACTGCAAAATGGCAACCCTTTGGAAGGCAGCTTGGAAACACTGATCAAAAGCCATAATAATGTTCAGATTTCTGGAACTGGTCATCTTATTTGAGGATCCGTCTCGGGAAAGAATGTAAACTGTGGCCAAGTTTTGTGCACAAAGGTGTTCGTTTGAGTGTTATTTATAGGCAAAAACAAGAAAAAGGGCGATTGTGATGGATCAACCCCTGGCACCTGGGGAGGCCGCCACCGTGATGGTCTGTGTAGTCAGGTGAATCTTGGTTCAAATCCTCACTCTTCCAGTTGTTGCTGCGTGACCTGGACCAGTTTTTCAACCTCGCTGGGCCTCGGTTTCCTCATTGATATAACAGGGATATCATTTATCTCCTTTTCTTTTTCTTTTCATGAGCAGAGAAGAGTCATTTTTATGAGGATTTTTAATAGACAAAAAAAGATAGCTCATCAACTTTCTTTGATTCTCACTGAGGGCAATTAGGTTTAAAATGAAGTCAGGGCTCCATAAATGGCAGCCGAGGAACTTCCAGCAAATGGGTGCTCACCGCTTAATTGTGCACGACTTTGGGCCTCGGGTTCCTGGACCATCGAATGCAGCTGAGAGCAGCACTTGCCCCGAGTGTTCTGGGGGAAGATGGTGTGAGCATTGTCAGCAGCAGCTACTGGCGATGGGCACAGACGCGAGCTGTTATTTTCATTCATCTCATTACTGAAGGGCGTCCTCCCTTCGAGACGGGGTGATTGTGCACCGAACCTCCGAACCTCCGGGGCGGGGCTGCATCTTCAGGCCCCCAGGCTGGGCCAGCAGGGGCGGCTCCTGCTCAGCTGTCTGCAAGGCTGGGGAGGGAGGGATGAGGACGAGTCCCAGAGGATTGATGTTTGAGCGGGAAGTAGGAGGGCCAGGCCCCGAGGCCCAAGGGGAGGCGAGGACTCTGGGTTCCCTTCCCTGCATGCCAGGCAAGTCACGAATGAAACGCCGGAAGATCCTTTGGCTGGGATCCGGGTTTCCCCCTCCTGCACCCTGTGGACTTTGGGCCTGGTCTTTCAATGACTCACAAACCTACCTCACTCCCAACCCGCAGCTGAGCTCGGGCCAGCCTGCCTGCATTCGAGTCCCTACACAGCCCCTTATTAGCTGTGTGATTTGGGGGAAATCGCTTAAGCTATGGGTGCCTCAGTTTGCCCCCTGCAAATTGGGGAAAATTGTAGCACCCATGTTAGGGTTGTTGTGAAATTAAATGGGGAACAAGTAAAGGGCTTAGAACTGGCACTCGGCAACTGTTCTGGGAACATCGGAGGTGGTTACAAGGCTGGACCCCTGGCGCACTTAGAATGCTTCAGGGGCGAGGACTGTTTTGAGAGTGATCTGGGGGAAGGCAGTCTGGCTCTGAAAGCCGTGGTTTGAGCCCCTGCTTTGTCACTTACTACATATGTGAGTTCGGGCAAATCATTTCGGCTTTTTGGAGCCTCCGTTTCCTCACCTGTAACTTGGAGGCGTGTCCATCTTCCACGACTGTTGCGCGGATCAGTGATAAAACATCACCTCCCACGTGGGGAGCCCCGCTACCTACTCTATGTGCTGGACTTAAACTCGTAATAACCCCACTTACAACCTGCTCCAGGGTCTGCAGCCAGGAACCTGGGCCGCCAGGTTGGCGGTGAAGTCTCTCTGGTTCTGCGTGGCTTTCCCCAGCAGAGGGGGTCATTACCTGTCGGTGGGTTTTGTCAGCTACCGAGCTGGCACAGCTGGGGCGGGTGGAGAGGAGCGCCTGAGCCAGCCTCCGGAGCGAGGCAGTGCGGGCAGCGGTTATGACCTTGACCCAGGGCAGGGCAGACCCGAGTTCTCTCTGCTCTGCCCCTTCTTGCTTGCATGGCCTTGCAGGGTCACTCAGCATTGAATCCCGATGTCTTCATGTGTAGGGTGGGCATTACGGGGCTCCCTACTTCACGGGGCAGCGTGAGGCCCATCTCACAGGTGTGCTTACTAAACTGTAGCGTATGTCAGGGCTCGTTGGTGCTTGTGTGTTCAGTCAGCCACCCACTATTAGCTGATGCCCGCAGTGTGCTGGGTCCTGTCCCCCCACTCAGTGGGTCCCCAGGCTTGTAAGGGAGCAAATGTGGAAACCATAAATGGCAAATGTCAGTCCAGTGCTCTGACTGGTGGGTTGGAAGAGGGAGCCGCGCCCAATGGTAGGGGGTGGCGGGGGCAGGAAAAGTGTCACAAACCAGGGGACAGGATATCCTAGCTGCAGCCCACTGGAGAAACAGGAGTTTATCAGAGAGACAAGGGGACGAGGTGAGGGTGCTCCTGGCAGGACCACCCTGAGACCACCAGGTGCCCCGCACTTGACAGGCTTTATTGAATAATCCACGGAACAGCCCATTGTCTCAGGCAGGCCCTGGGATGATCCCCATTTGGGGCACAGAGAGGTTAAGGAAGTGGCCTCAGCTCACACAGCCACTAAAAGGCTGGGCTGGGATTTGAAGCAGGCTGGCAGGTTCCAGCATTCACTCTCCCAACTACTTCCCCTTCCTGCCTCCCTGGGTGCTCAGTCCTGAACCCTGGTCCTTCATTCCCAGGGTCCTGTATCCCTCCCCTCTGCCTGACCTATTCCTGCTCCATGTCTGGGTCCTTTCTCTTCAGGCGGCTAAAGATGCAGCTACAATGGAATACCTTGGCTGCCAGGGTGTGGGGGAGGGAAACAATTTCTCAGAACTCCAACAAGCACCCCCCAGCCCCCAGCCCCTGCTCTGGTCCTGGCTGACTGGGGTCACAGTCACCCCCATTGCCACCCCCCCACCCCACCAGCCCCTTCTCCTGACAGAGGCCTTGGGGGCTTAGAGTCTGGACACCGCTCTGCCATCCCCAACCCCTTCCCCCCTCTCACTCCCTCTGTGCCACCACAGGCGCCTCCCGCCCTGCCGCTGTGCCGTCCTCCAGGACCTGCCACCTGGATCATTTTTCTCAAACACAATCAGATTTCATTTCTCTCCTGCCCCCTGCTGCCCTGGGAGAGGGTCCCAGTCCCCCAGACAGACCAGAAAGGTGGTCCATCGTCACTTCCCTCTCCAGCTCCAGGTTGCACACTTCCACAGGCACAACCACCTCTTCACGGAGTATCTCTTTGTACCTCCAAGAGCCTCTGAGCTTCCGTAACTGCTGTTCCCCCTGCTGGGCATGCCCTTCCTCTCTCATCCTTGTGGTGAAACCCTACTTACCCTACAATGGCTCCTCCTCTGGGTAGCCTTCCCTGATTTCCCCAGGCAGGGCTGTGTCTTTCCAGCACCTCATTCAGCTTAGTATTAGCAGCGATCTCACTGTGTGACAATTATTTGATTAGCTGCTCCTTCCTCCCATCAGACTTTGAAAGCTTCTCAGTCATTTCCCAATAGCTGCCTCCACTGAGCTCTTACTATGTGTGGGGACAGTGCTAAGGCTTTGCCTGCATGCCTGACCTCCCAACAACCCTGGAGGCTGGTGCCACATTCATCCCTGTTTTAGAGACAGTTAAGTGGAAGTGCAGACAGTGGCAGTGACTTGCCCAGGGTTGTGTGGCACAGAAGTGGCACAGTCTGTCTCCCTGCAGAGTAAGCATCTTAACCAGCCCTCTCTGCTGCCCCCACCTTCCCAGCAGAGCCCAGCATGGATCAGCAGCTGAATGAATGAATGGATGGATGGATGAGAGGTCTCCCATGGCCAGGTCTCTAGATTAGCATTGGAAGGTTCAAGGGAATGGAACTAGCATGGAGGGAGCCCCTGAGTGTACCAGAAGCACCCCCACCCCCAGCAGCCCTGGGACCCTGATCATATCTCATTTTACAGACCAAGAAACTGCTGAGGCTTAGTGCTGTTAAGGATGCCCCCGAGCGCAGACAGAGTCGGTGGTGGCCAGAATCTCTGTGATCGGAGCCCAGTGTAGGACAGGGGTCTGGGGCCCACGTGCTTCTGGAGAGAGGAGAGGGCCTCCTTTCAGTTCCATCAAAGCTCCCCTCCTCGAATGAGAATCCCAGAAAACTAAACTGAAGCCAGGGCTTGGGGCCATGGCCTGACTCTGGTTTCAGGGGGCCTGGGGGTGGGGTTCAGCACATTTTCAGGACGAGAGCTCAGCTGAGGCTTGGCCTGGAGAGGCTGGAGGATGGGAGCAGGCAAGTTTAAGTAACAGGGAAGAACTATGGGAAACGAGCAGCCCTGGGTTCGAATCCTCCTCATTACCTGTCAGCTGTGTGATATTGAGCAATCATTGAACTCTCAGAATCTCCCTCTCCTCTCCCAGAAGTTGGGGGTAGTCTGCCTCATATTGGCTTTGGTGAGTGTCACAAGTGTTACATCTAAAGTGCTTGGTACACAGTAGTAGCTTCATCAGTGGCGTCAGAATTAGTCTCTCTGGAATGTGGGTTGGGTTGAGAGCCAGGATAGAATTCATGGGAAACTTGGACCAGGGCTGCCCATCTGCTCCCAGCCTGTCTGTGCTTGTCTGCTTCTTGGGGCTCCCCCAGAGCCTGCTGGGGACTCAGGTGGGGTGAGCTGACAGCTGGCATTCTGGTAACAGCAGAATGGAAGGTGAAGCAGTCTTGAGTTCTAATCCTGCTTCCTTCACTTCATTGCTGGGTGACCTTGAGCAGTTGATTTGCCTGCTTTAAGCCTCAGTTTCCCCATCTGTAACGTGAGGGTATTGTTACCTTCCCACAAGGAGCTTGGTAAGGATTTACACTGTCACTACACCAGGCACAAGTGTCCACCTAGTCTTCTAGACCTCAGTAAGCATTTTATTAAAAAAAAAAAAAGATTTCCTCCCCAGGGGGTTTCCACCTCATGTTATTTGCTTTTGGAAAATGACAAGAGCTGCTTGTAGCTGGCTTTCTTCCCTCCGTCCCTTCCCTCACCAGGTTGGTCCCCATCTAGGGCGAGATTGGCAGTGGGCACCGAGGGTCCAGATGAGGCCTCTCCGGAGAGGGGTGGGGGCAGGCCTGGCCCTGCAACTGTGTGAAGCTCTACAAAACCAGAGCGGGACTGGTACAAGCAGGAATTCGATATTTTCAGGGTCCTGCCGGGACCCCAGTGCCTGTCTTCCGTAAACGAGGTGTGTGCGTCCCCTGCTGGCCTTTCTTCTCACTGCACCTTTGACTACGGAGACTCCCAGCCACTGGGTCTGGGAACCAAATGTCCATAAAAGGTGGAGTGTCTAAACTGGGAGGACCCTCAGAGCTCATCCACCCATGCCTCGCCCAGGGAGGCGGGAGGCTCTGCGTGGGGCAGGGAGCCTGCACAGAGCAGGAATTCCGGGCCCTGAATCCAATAGTAGGTTCTGTCAACACCTGGAGTGGGGAGGTGAGCTCCTCCCCAAGGAGGGCCCTTGTAGCTGAGCTCCAGCTTGGGGGAGGGGGCGTGGCAGGGTGATCTCAGAGAGCAGAGGGGGTTTCAGATTCTCAGCCCCTCACCCGCTCTGGCTGGGTCGGTCATGGGATTTCCTGTTTTGTCTTGAAGCCGCGTCACTGTAACCTGATAGCCCTGGAATGGGAACTCAGGAGGGGTGTGTGTGTGTGTGTGTGCATGTGTGTGTTGTGTGTGTGTGTAAGGGTGTTCGTCAGCAGGTGCCCTGGGCTGGTGACTTTACGGTACTGGTACTCTGGTCTTTCTTTAAACCGGTTTGAACCCCCTTCCCCCCAACCCCATCCCCAGGAACTGTCTGGGCCTTGGCCCTCCAGCCTGAGGTGGTGGCAGTGTGGCGGGGGGACAGGAGAGCAGGAGGGGCTCTTGCCTTCAGAGTCAGGAGGAAGAGAGAGACTGGAGTGGGAGGGAGGCAGGCTTTGTAGCAGATCAGCAGTGGGGTGTGCAGGAGAGATGGGTTGTCTGGCCTGGGTGAGGGTGGTACCCCTCAGCGAGATGAGGAGTCGGGGGCAGGGAGACCCTGTGCAGCCCCCTGGTGCCTGGAAGCCCATCACCCGTGGAGGGCACTGTTTCCTCCTGACCTTCTCTTGCCCCTGGGCTGCGTGCACGTGAGTGCGTGTGTGTGCACGGCCTCTCTGTGGGCATACATGCTACGCATGTTCCTGCCCATGGGCCCGGAAGCTTGGCGTTGCCAGAGATGGGGCCTTGGGAGCCTTTGTGCCCCAGGAAGAGGCCTGCCTGGGCTGGGAAGTGACGCTGTGGTGTGCACGCTGATCACACCAAGGCCAGGGGAGGCGTTCTTTCCCCCGACAGACTGGGTGGCGACAGCCTGGCTTAGAGTTCAGGTGGGAGTTCCAGGCCTGCCCCCGGCTGCTCCGGCAGGGTGGCCTCAGGCAAGCCTGCCTCCCTCTGAACCTCAGCATCCTCACCTGACAAATAGGGACCCTGAGCTGTAGCTCGCAGGTGCTCAGGGAGGACGAAATGAGGCATTGTCCCCTTCTGGGCCTCAGTTTCATCACCTGTCAGATGGGGCTAAGCAGAGTGACACCCAGCTGTCTGAGGAATCAGTGAGGCCGTGCGCCTGCGTCACACTTGCCAAGAGGGAGTTCCCAATAATCCAATGGCTGCTACTCTGCGCCAGGTGCTGCTCTGAGATCCCCACTTACTTAATCCATTTTGTCCCCACAATCACCCCAAGAAAGGAACTGTTTTACAGAGGAAGGAGCTGGGGCACAGAGAAGTCAGTCACGTGCCCAGGGATGGCCTGTCGCTCCAATAAGGGCTGTCGGTTCGGCAGCTTTGGGGCCACAGCCATCTCTCTCTCAGCATCTCTCGGGTGCTCAGGAAGCACCGGGAGCCTGGTGACTGAGTCCTCCTTCCCACTCTGTCAGCGACTTGCTGTGTGGCCCTGGGTGGGTGTCTGTCCCCTCTAGAGCCCCATTGCCCCACGTGCATGGTGAGGGCACAGGACCAGCTCAGGGGCACAGACTCTGGTGCCCCGGGGCTGGGCAGGGGACTGGGGGCAGCTGGGCTGTGGCTGCTCGGACTGGTGGTTAGGAGGCGGAATGCAGGCCCAGGATTGCCAAATGTTTGAACTTTTCGAGAGAAGCAGAAAATTTGGATTTTGATGTGAAATCTGATTTTTAAATGTTGGCAACAATTTAAAAAGAAAGACACTGCTGGACCAAACAAAGCCTGTTTGTGGGCTGCTTTGGGGCTTGTGGGCATCACTTTGTAATCCCTGGGCTACCCGATATCTAGGGGCCTGTTCCGTCCTGGGGCCCTTGATAAAAATGACTCACACTGCTGAGTGCTTACTGTGTCCAGGGCCATGTGTGGTGTCATTTAACTCTTCTCCATCCCCCACCCCAGGACTCCTACCATGTAATATTATCCTATTAGGTAATCTTATCATCTTCATTTGATAGGTGGGCAACTGAGGTCCAGAGAGGTTAAATAAGTTGTCCAGGGTCACACAGCAGAGCTGGGGGACAAAGCAAGGTTCTGCTGCTCCAAAGCTCACTTACGGCAGGCAACCCTGCCACCACGACCCCGGTACCCTCTTTCCAGCCTCCTGCCAGCTGGGTTTCCGCCACCCTGGCCTCCTGGGGCTTCACTCACCCAATAGTCGACCCACGGCTAGTCTGGCACAGTCTTGGCCCAGAAGGAGGGCGAGCCAGGAAGGAGGCTCCTCCTCCCCAGGACCCTGGCTACAGCCTGTGCTAAGGTCCTGCTGGCTTGATGAGACATCTGCTTGGCCTCCTCCAACAGCCCAGCCACAGGTGTGAGGGTGTCTCCTCCCTTTGGAGATCCTGGCAGGGAGCTGGCTAGACCCCGTGTGAGCAGAGAAGCTGTTGACTTTACATATTTCTCCAGCAACTCCTGCTGCAAAACCCCTCATGCACGGCTGTGTGTGAAGTTGCTCAGGTGTGTGTGCTCGGGTGGGCACATGGCTCCGTGTGGGTTGCTGGGTGAGAGGGTGCCTTTGAACACGCATCTGTGTCTCAGCCCAGGGAGGCACATCTGCAGGTGGGCTGCAGTGTCCACTGTGGGGGTGCCTATCTGTGGGCGCTGTCACCTGGGCAGCTGCTACCTGAGTGCATAGGTAGGCACATGTGTTCATGCATGTGCCCACGACATGTGTCGGCCATTTGAGGAAACATATAAACAACTGTGCTACCATCACCTGGATCCAAGGGTTCCTCATGTCCCTTCCTGGTTGATACCCCCCACCCTCCAGGTGACCATTTCTAGTCTCTGTCACACGCATCGGGACTTGAGTTTTCCTTGAGTTTTGCCCTTGATTCTCTTCCAGGTCTGTGAATTCAACCAGTAATAGCAGCAGGAAGGATTGTGGTCTGATATTCGGAAGAACTTCCAGGTGGACTTCTCTGGAATCTGGGACTCAGTCCCTTGGGGAAGCTGCTTGAATGCCACTTCTGATGGTGAAGTCGGTAAACAATAATTAAAGCAACTACCATTTATTGAGTATTTATAGGTGCTTTAGATAAATGATTTTGTTTAACTGCTACACAGCCCTATGAAGTGATACTATCGCCCCCATTTTGTGGATGAAGATACTAAGACTTGGAGACAGGCACTGAAATACCTAAGCTCATAGAGCTGGTAGAGAGCAAAGCGGAATTTGAACCCAGGTTGCTGTCTCCAAAGCCTTGCCTTTCTCCCGCCTCCCCAGGACACCCGTTCAGATCATCAGTGACCTTTTGCTGGGGCTAGGACCTCAATCCAGTGGGGACTGTCCTTGGGATGCCCCTTTGTATCTCGTGGGCTCCATCCCACCTGGAGCTGGGTGTCGCCTGCATCCCAGGTGTTCCCAGCCATTGGACACTAAGATGGTCTGGGCTGGACAGGCCTCTGCAGGTCATTTTGCTGGGTGCAGGTCCTTATTTGGTAGGGATCTGCCCAGGGTCACACAGTGACCCTGTGGCACTTGTGAGTGCGGACTTTGCTGACCCTGTTGGTCGGACACTGGTGGAAAGAGCAGGCCTCGTCCCTTTCAGGGACCTGTGGGGTTGGGGGCCTGCTTTTCAAAGTGGCAGAGCTCAGGGTCCAGAGAGGGGACTCTTGCTCAACTCAACCACTCCTGCCTGGCAAGGCCTCGGCTTCCTCCAGCTCCACCAGCAACCCATGGGCTTTGAGGGGACTCTCATCACACCTGTCCACCTGCAACCCCCTGCTGTGCCTGCCACCACCCAAGCAGGCAGAGTGAGGTGCCTTAAGCCAGGGTGGGCTTTGGAGCCATTCAGGGAACTTGGGGTCAAATCCTGGCTCTGCCATCTATTTGCTATTTATCTTGGGCAAGTCACTGTGCCTCTCTTTGTCTGTAAAATGAGGATAATCAGGGGACCTACTTCCTGAGTACCGTGAGGGTTAATAGTGATAACGGTGCTCGTGACCCTGCCAGACTTCGAGTATTTCCCGTGTGCTGGGTGCTCCTATCCACTTAATCTTCCCAGCAGCATTGCAGAACAGTTACTGCTAACATCCCCATTCTGCAGAAGAGCAAACTGAGGCTCAGGAGGCCTTAAATGGTTTACTCCAGGTCTCCCACTAGTAAGTGGTAGGGCCTGGGTTCTTGCCCAGGCCTGTCTGATGGCAGAGCCCAGAACACTAAGCCAGGGGGTTTTTCAAGCTACCCGACACCAGCCTGGCCGGGCCCTAGCCACCAGAGTAGATGCCTGCCATAAAGAACCAACTGTGTGTTTCCCGGCTCCATCTTGCGCAGTTCACACGCAATGTGTTGGATGGGACCGATGCGGGCGATGATACCACGGATGTCAGGCACCGCAGAGCACCCTGCGGCTCTGGTTCCTCCTCGTCTTCAGCTGTGGGGAAGAAGAGCTGGCTTGGCGAGTCGGGACACCTGGGCTTACAAGCCCGGCTCCGTCCTTAACTTGCCCAGTGGCCTTTGGGGGTGTTGGGAAAATGTTTGCAGAGTCACAGATGAGCAAGGACCGAACCTGCTGGGGAGCTGGTGTTCGGTGAGCCCCGGTCAGGCCCTGTCCGTGTGCGAATCACAGAGGGTCCGACCGAGCAGACCCGGGGGCTGCAGCTTGGCCACTGTGTGTTACCTCACTCAGTTAAGGGGTGGCGTGTCAGAGTTCCGACGAGACAGCGTAAGCTGCATCGCACGTACTCACCGTGTGCAGCTTGGTCTCTTCCCAGCACTCACTCTGGTGAGCGGGGAGAGGTGAACCCCCGGGCGAGAGCACCACCTCGGTCGGTCGCTGTGACATTCCCGTCCCTGCTCGGAGCTTTCTCCGCCTTGGCCACCAACCCTGGCTCCACTGCCACCCTCAGGCAAACACCGGTCAGCTCCCTGTCACTCGAGACACTTAGCCTTTTCTAGAAGTCTGTGTGAATGAAAGCGTGCAGGACGTGGACTTTGTGTCCAGCTTCCTTCATTCCGCACACGATCGTCTCCAGATTGGATTCCTTCTGCGGACTGCCCGGTGATCCTTGTCACTGCAGAGTAGTGTTCTGCTGTGTGGCTATGCCGCCGCTGGTTTGCCGTGCACCTTGGGGTGGACATTTGGGCCACTTCCAGTCTGTGACTGTTATGAATAAAGCTGCTGGGAAAACTGATATACAAGTCTTTGCGTGGACATATATTTTCGTTTCTGTTGGGTGAATGCTTAGCAGTAGCAGGGCTGGGTCATGGGGCCTCTTTCTCAGGGGGCGCCATACCACCAACATCCCCACCAGCCAGGCAGGCGAGTCTCAGTTGCTCTGCGTCCTCACCGACCCTTAGTATGGTTGGTCTCTTTATTTTAGCCATTCTACTGGGTGGCATTCCAGATGGCCCCTGCTGACAGTTTGGACAACGAGTGGTTTCTGGGGGCCTGGGATGTGCTGGGAAGAGCCGAGCTGCGCAATGTCGAGGGTGACCACGGAGCCACCAGGGGAGGGGGTGGGGCGTGGGTGCTGATTTGTTTTATGAGGCAGCAGAGGGCAGAACTGGGGCCAATCGGAGGGATCCATAGGGAGTCAGATTTTGTCTCAAGTTCGGGAAAGAACTTTCTGTGTCAGAGCCTTCCAGCCAAGGAATGGACTTCCTGGTGGAGTGGTGAGGCCACCGTTGCTGGGAGCGGCCAAGCCGTGGAGAGCCTGGTCGAGGTGTGTGGACAAGGCCTTCAGCCTCAGGAGGGGTTGGACGAGCTCTCCGATGGGCTTCCTCCCACCTGTGGCTCTAGGGACCATAAGGGATGAAGGCCCCACCAGCACCATTCACATCGGCATCTTGCTGGCTCCATCACCCCACCTTCTCCCACAGGAGCCCTGCATCTTGGGTGAGTTCTCTTCTTCTCAAGTGTGTGGGCGAATCCTCTTTGTGAATGAGTTGGAGGAGGCAGCCACCTGTGCTGTCCTCTGTCCCCATCAGTCATCGCCACCCCTGCTGCCTTCAACTTTTCTGTAGGACCCTGTCTGACCTGGTCCTGCCTCCCCCGGCCTCCAGATTCCCAGTCCCCGGTCACTGCAGGAGCTCACTGTTTGGGGTGAACGAGGGGAAGAATGCTTCTCGAGGGTGGGGGTCCCCCAGCAGGCTGCCTGCGCCGACTCACAGTGGGTGATCCGACAGTGGGTCCTTCAGCCAAAGATCCCGTCACATTGTAGAAGACAGACACCTGGGCAGACATCTGGACTTCGACCTCATGAGAGACCCTGAGTCAGAACCGCCCAGCTAAGCTGCACCCACCCCCCCCACCCGTCTGAAGCTGTGAGATGTACATACTGCTTTAAACCACTACCTGTGGGGCAGGTGTTTGTCATGCAGCAATAAATGACTGGCACACGCTGCTCCAGGACCTGGCAGGTTTTCTGCGGCCGAGCTCCACAGCTGGCAGTTGAATTCTGGGAAATTCCCACAATGCTGAAAGTAACCCCGCTTCTGATTGGGGCTTCCTTAAGTTTCTGCTTTTTCCAGTCAAATCATCTGAAGTCAATAATCTCTGGAGGCAACATTTTTGAACGGACAGAGAACACTTTGCTGAGCGGACCTGTCTCAGTTTGCCCGTCTGCCCGGCATTAGGTGTCTGTCACTTGGGGTCGAGACCTTGCCGTTTAGGGGAGCAGCAGGCCAGGCCCTGTCTGTCCAGCCGGGGCAAGGGGAGCGTGTCGCCGTCTCGGCAGCCGCTTCGTGCCAGCTCCTCTGGGGCGCAAGCAAGTCAGGAGAGATCTATGTCATTTCTTTTATTTAGAATGAAGTGGATTCTAAATACCACTTAAAAATACATTAATAATGGTGTTGGTGTATTATTCATCTTGAAGAAGTGACAGGTGTTTTCCTCAGCAAAATCTGAAGTGGGAAGTAGGTTAAGGAGTTAGAAGATGGATTAGTTTCTGTCAAGGGGCTCATTGCTTTTGTCCACATGACCTCTTCACTTGCCCCTGCCCCAGCTCCCGCTGCCCCCACCCCAGTCCTGCCCGTCTCCACGCCAACGCCCAGTTCATCTTGCTAATGTGGTTCGGGGATGCGGGCTGGATGCTGGGCGTGGAGGCAGGTGGTTGGGGTTCTGGTCTGGGGTTCTCTTACTGAGTTCCAGGGTGCAGCAGACATCTGCTGCTGTTACCCCCTTTTCTTGGATTGGCACTTCGATTTTCCTTTGGCATCCCATCTGGCCCCTTTCTCAGTCCTGGGGTGTCCTGTGGGGGCTGACACACCTACCACACCCCCTTTCCAGGGGGAAGCATAGTATACCCAGGCTTGGCTATCGAGAGTTCTGTGGGCCTCGGGCCCAGTGACTGGTTCAAGGGGTGGTATGTGTCTCACATGGAGCCAGCCATTGCTTGTGGCCTGGATCCAACTGTACCTGAAGTTTACCCTTCAATATTCTAGTTATGCAAGCCAAACCCTCCTCCTCCTCCTCCTTGTCTTTCCTCTTCTCCAAGTCCACACGGATTGGCTGCTCATTATTTGTAAACAAAAGAGTTGTGCTCGATGCATAACGTGACTTTGAAGAAGTCCTTACTCTGGTGGCCAGAGATGACACATCTAGAGAATGGAAGAGTTGAGGTCCTTCTAGCCCGGGAGGGCTGAGCCCCCTCCTAGGTTGTGGGGGCCCACACGGTGGGAGGGTGACAGGCGGACGGGCTGGCTCACACGGAGCCTCAGTCGCTGCGCAGCCTCGCCAGGGGAAGCCTCCGTGGGCTTGCTGTCCCCAAGCCTCTGCGGGGCTGCCCTGGAGCCAGGGCAGTGGCAGAGCAGGCCCCGTCCCCTGGGTAGAAGGCCCAGGGGTGCGCTGGGGTTCCGTGGTGTGAAGCTCTGTGACCAGCAACGAGGTGTGCTTGCTGCCCCACCCTACTTTGTGTACCTCGGTGGCTGCCACGCCTTCTGGATTCAGCCCTGTCCCCTCTGCTGGGCAGAAGGCCAGGCTCCACATAGAGTGTAATAAATACTGAATGAATGAGTGAGTGAGTGAGTGAGTGAACACAGGCCTGCGAGGACCAGGATCTCACCGAGCCACCCTGCACCTCCACTCACTGCCTCCGGGAGCCGCCACGTCTTTTTGTCTCAGTCGTGCACCTGCCTCTTCCTCTGCCTGGCATCTCTTCCCGCCACCACCTGGCGAACTCGCCCTTGCCCCTCGACATGCAGTTCGTTCACTCACCGACTCAGCAGGTGTTTCCAGAGCCCTCCTACGTACGTACAGGCACCATTCTAGGTGCTGGCATCGGCTCCAACAGGGGATGGTCATTTCCCAAGGAGCCTAGGCCCGGGAGGGGGCAGGAGCAGATAGAGAGGATGTCAGAGGGTGACAAATGCCACGGAGAAAGTCATGGGGGGAGGCGGGGAGTCCTGGTGGGGATGTGGTTGTGTTTGGTTTCATGGAGTGCAGCCAGGGCAGGCTCCTCTGATCTGGTGACATTTAGGCCGAGACCTGAAGGGGAGAAGGGAGTGGACTGCGAGAAGCTGGCCCAGGCGGGGGGAACAGCAAATGCAAAGGCTCTGAGTGGGGCGTGACCCTGGAATGTTGTAGAGACGGGGAGGAGAGCCCTGTGCCCGAGCGAGGGGTGGAGGATTGGGGCGGAGGTCAGAGGGCAGCAGCAGAGGGCTGTGCAGGGCCACTCTGGCTGCTCACCGGCCTCGTCCTTGCCCGTGGGCGAGGGGCACGGGGCGGAAGCAGGGAGAGTGGTTGGAAGGCTCGGGCACATGCAGGGGATGGCAGCGGGGGCGATGCAAAGGCTCAGCCTCTGCCTCTGCTGTGCGGGTGGAAGGGGCAGGGTCTGCCCGGGCGGATGCTGGGGACAGGAGGGTGAGGATGAGCGGGGACACATGCGCAAGCTGGGGGGCAGGTGGGGGTGGGGCGGCCTGGAGTTGGGGGCTGAGCTTGTTGACTTTGAGACGCCTGTTGTTCAGCCACGTGGGCTCCTAGGGACAGGGTGTGCACAGGAATTTGGAATTCTAGGGCACCGTCAGCGAAAAGAAGCGGGTTAAAACCAGAGCCTGTGTGGGGTTGGTTACTTGGGGAGGGAGCAGGGGTGCAGGAGACAAGCCCACATTCGGGGGAGTGGCCAGAAGGCAGGAGAAAGACCAGAGAGAGGCTGCCCCCCAGGTCAAGGGGAGACGCCCTTTGTCCCTGTGTCCATCCCTCTGGCTGTGGGGCCCAGCAGCAGGCACGCAGCTGGTGACTTGGAGCGGTGGAGACAACATCTAGTTCGAGCCGGCTCCAGAGGGAAGGGACAGGAGGAACTGGAGGCAGTGTCAAAGATGGGGTGGGGGTCAGCCGCAGGCGTCTTTGAGCAGAGCCTGAGTGAGAGGAGGGAACTAGGGATGAGGACTAGGTGGCGGAGCAGAGTTCTGCGGAGGGAACAGCTGAGCAGAGTCTCCGAGGGAGGGAGGCGGGGCGGGTCTGGAGACCAAGCGGTCGGTCGGCAGAGCCAGAGCGGAGGAGGGAGCCCCAGGCGGCAGTGGGGCAGAGCTCCGTGGGGCTGGGGAGCAGCTGGCTGGCATTTCGTCGGGAGGGTGATGGGAAGCTATGAGGGCTTTGAGCACTTCATGTATTTATTTTTAAAATGCTCTCTGACTCCAAAGGAGGAACTTTAGGAGCCTTTGATGCTGACCCCCCTGTGGAGTGGCTTCCTGCCGCCCCCTTATCTAGGGCCCCTGGCCTGTCTGCTCAGTGGGTCCTGGCCTCTGGCCCCGCTGCCTCTGATCTCTTCGGGCTGCGTGCCTGGGCCCCACTTGGCCACCCGGGCCGCGGAAGCTGGGGGCCAGCAGGCGTGTCCTGGGCAAAGCAGGGCTGCTCTGGCCGTGTGAGAGCCCTTTGTCCCGTGGCGGCGCTGCAGTTTGATCAGGCCCCAGTGGGGCCGGAACGGGCCTCTGATACGCACCAGACAAAGGGTCTCTTTGAGAGGCCAGGAAGTGAGGAGCTGGGATTTACCCACCCAGGTCTGTGTGGGACCATTGGAAGGCCAGGGATCTCAGAGCCCTGGGCTCCCCCAGACCTTCCTAACGATGATGTCATGTCATTATCATTGGTTGGAAAGCGCTTCCCTCCTGTATCTCACGGCTCAGCTCTGAGCCACCCCCAGCCCTGCTCCCTGCCTCTCACCCTGGGAGGAACCCCATCTGGGGTCTCACCTCCCCAGAGTGACTGAGATGAGTGTCATAGTTGTGACAGAATTCACCATGTGCCTGATAAAACCTGTCGGAGCCTTTTCCATGTATACACTTGGTTAATGCTCACAACCCTGTGAAGGCAAGCCTATTATCACCCCCCTTTTACAGAGGAGCAAATGAAGGCACAGCAGGGGTAAGTTCTCGGGTGCAGGGTGGGTCTGGGGCTTGGCCGTAGGCAGTGCCTGACTTGGTGGGCCCGTGCAAGATCATGACTTGTAACCCCTGTATCTTACAGAGGCCCTGGGTGGGGGCGAGGTGTGCAGGTCACACAGCCAGCTTCCCGTGGAGCCGGGGCCGTGACGTGGAACACTGGGGCCTGGGTTTGAGATCCCAGCTCCTTGGTGTTGCTTGTGTGACCTTGGACAAGTCCCTCACTTCATCTGGGGCTTTTTTTTTTCTCATCTCGGGGACAGTACCCCCCATTTGTACTGATTAAAGGCTGTGAGGGATGCGTGTGCTCACCAGCGCCTGGTGCAGGGTGGGGCCTCACGGTGCAAGGGGAGGTCCTGCTCTTGGGCCACCGGCCAACCACCATTTCGGGGCCGCAGGCACGTTCCATGGCACTTACACCCCCACAGCAGCCTGGGAGCAGTCCCTAGAGGTGATTCAGCACTGGCCCCATCACCTGGGGGCTGTGCAGAGACCCACGCTCGGGTCCCACTCTGGAGATTTTGAGCCAAGCTCCTTCGAGCCTTTATACCCAAAGGAGTGACTTCCAAGTAGTAGGATGTGACAGGTATCAGAGGAGAGCCTTGGAAAGCCCGACTGGATGGGTGGGGGTCCTTCTCATTGTCTCTGCCTGTGCGGCCGGCCCTGACTGAGAAGGGGCTCCCTTGCCAGGCAGGCCTGTTCGTCGAGTCTGCTAAGCTTTGCACTTAACCTCAGGAGAGGGGAGTCGATGGTTCAGGGGGCTCGGGGAGCTGCTGATCTGTCAGGAGTCGCTGTGCAGCCTTCCTCAGTCAAACCTCATTTCCAAATGTCTTTCCCTGAGCAGAGGGGGTCTCGCCTCTGTTTCCTCTCGCTGCCCTTTCTCTCCTTCCCTAGTAACAGCTGATGGTTATGTGCATGCGGAGGTGCTCAGTGTCCTGTTTAAACCTCCCGACAACCCCGTCCCCGGGCCCATGTCATAGATGAGGAAACTGACCACTTGCTCCAGGTCGTACAGCTGCTAATCTGTAGGCTAAGAATTGAAGCATGAACTCTTAACCCCTACTCAGAGCTGCTCTGTATCAGATGGGAATGCAAGCCCAGGCAGGCTGCAACCAACAGGTAACTTAGCACGTTGAAAGGACTAGGGGTTTATCATTCTCGCACAATGAGAAATCTAGGGTTGGTGCAGCTGGCAACATTGTCAGAGGACAGGCTCTCTCTACTCTACTGTCCCTAACTTGTGTAGTTTTTGCCCTCACTGTTCCAAAGGGGCGGCCACACCTCCAGCACTCACATTGGCATTCCAGTCAGAAAAACAGTGGAAAGAGTGAAGGTCTTCACCTTGAGAGGCTTTGTTTTTTGCTTGGGAAGTGCATCCTTTCCTAGCAGACTCACCCAGGTCTCCTTGGCCAGAACATACCTCTGGCTACTTTGGCTGGAAGGAAGGAAGGTGAGACAGCCTTCAAACCTCTGGAGCTTCAGAAGGCAAGGGAGGAGTGGCTGAGAAAACTCTGTGTGTGTGTGTGTGTGTGTGTGTGTGTGTGTGGCAGCCCATGCTCCTGCCTGGCCTCTTGTGGTCAGGTCTCTTCACATATACAATGTCCCCTGCCGAGGTTGTCCAGCCAGGGGACTCAAGGGAGTCAAGGGACTTTTTAGGTGCCTCTGCCACCCAGGGTCTGGGCAGTGTCAAGATAACTTGTTTTCTGGGCCTCATTTTCCTTACCTGTAAAATGTAGACGTAAACCCACCTGCCCGGCAGGGTGGCCTGGAGGGTCAGAGACAGCAGGCACGCAGTACCTGGGCTACAGTGCCGAGGCGTGGAAGGTGGCATGTGGCGTGCTTGAAGTGTGTGGATGGCAACTCGCTGTCCTTGTCCTGGCTTCCAAGTCCCCAGATGGAAAACAGGAATGAACCGATCACGTCTGTGCTGCAAGACTGATCTGAGGATTAAATGGACCGAGGCACCCAAGTGTCTCGGCGCCTGTCTCTGTCACTGATTGCACACACGGATTGGGGCAGATTCCTAGAAGGGTGAGGCCCTTTGGAAGTTCCTGTTCCACAGAGGGGAGGTGCTGTTGTCAGCAGTGATTTGAAGAGGGGGGTGGGGCCAGGAGTTGGTAGAGGGGAGGGAGCCTACAGAGGCCCATGGAGCTGCCTAACTGCTCTGTTCCCCAAAAGGCACCTGGCCCCAGCGGGTCTGCCTCGGGCAGGCCGGTAGTGGCGTGTGGGTGTGCAGGCAAGATTTCACTGCGAGTCCAGGTGACTTTGAGAGTGTGTTTATTGGAGCTGGGGACAGTGAGACAAGGGCAGAAGAAGCAACAGGGGAGCCCGGGCTGGGCTGCTTCAGGTCCCTAGAAACGTTATGGGGAGGAAGTGAGCCAAGGCCTGTGGTGGCTCACTGGAGAGTCGGAGAAAAGGGGGCCTTGGGGACAGGGTCAGGGGTGTAGCCCAGGACAAGCTGCCGTTGCCCATTGCTCCCCTGGTTGCAAGTCTTGTGGGGTCCCTTAGAGGTTAGGAGGCGCACGCCTGTGTGGGAAGGAGAGAGGGGAGGGAAAGGCACAGGCTGCCCCTGGGGGAGAGAGCAGGGAGAAAGAGGGCTGGGTCCTTTCTCTTGAGGGTTTTGAATGCTGGGGGTTTAGGGGAGGTCTTAGGTGAGGATCTCAAGAGAATAGTCATCAGATCTCCAGGTGTGCCCTTTCCGGGTCGTGGTCTCCACTGATCGATCGGTCAGCGCCAGGGCAGGGGGGTCACACGTTGTTGCAGCGTGTCCTGGCATCACCTGTCTGGTGTCGCTGCTTTTCTGGGCCTGGAGCTGAAATACAACTGAGGCCCAGATGCTGTCTCTAGGGAGGAAAGGTCAGGGGGTCTCAACCAAATAACCAGCAATGTGAAGGGTCGGGGGGTCTAAAGTGCATGACCATATGCCAGAGGGGGAAAGGGGACCCTGGGGCCAGGCCCAGCACCAGTTTTGCCTGTGGCTGGACACTTGGGCTTTCTGCTCTTGACCTTCTGAATCTTGCTGTAAGTTGCTCAGCCAGTTTGTTCGGCTGTCTCAGTTTCTTCATTCTACTTGTTAAAGAATTTTCCTCGTTTCTTACTCTCCCACCTCACTTCCTCTCAGGCCCTGCTGCCTGCAGAGACGGCCCCAGGGACCCATCAGCTCCTCTGTCCTCTGCGGGCCTGGAATGGGCCGACCCCGGTGCCCTCCCCACCGCAGCCCCCGCAGTGGCTCTGCCGGGCTTTGAGCCAGCAACCAGAGTCACCTGGCTCGTCACAGCACTGTCTCCAGATAAGCCCTGTGGAGGAGCTGAGGGTGCTCACCGGGACCCCACCTTGGGGCCTTGACCTGCTCAGGAGGGATGCAGTTTCTGCCTCTCTCTACCTCAATTCCCTTGTGACTCAGCATCCTGGGAGAACAGAGGATGGAGGGAGTGCCAGAGACCCACTCCCCACAATTCCGTTTTGTCTGGGTCCCTGGCCTCTGTCTGGGCTGAGCTCTCTGGGGGCCCCGAGAGAAGCAGGTGTGAACGTGCTGAGCATTTCAGTTGTGGGATTCCCGACCGTCTTCCCTACCTGCCAGTGAGCGTGGGTGGCTGCCTTCCACTCTCCCTGCTGCTCGCCACTGTACAAAGGTCCCCATTCTAGGCCCCTTCAAACTAGGACAGCTCTGTGACTTTGAATTCATGATTCTGGGTATCCCCCGCCCAGAGGGAGTTTTCAAGAGATCAGGAGCCCCCTGCCCAGGAAGGTACCCAGGACAGTGGTCCTCCCTCTGTCCAGAGAAGACACTCTGGGTTCGTTTGTGTGTGCAGTGCGCCCTCTGGTGGCTGTTCTGGAACAGTGCTCGCCCAGGCCCCAGTCTCCCAGCCCTCTCTGCACGATGCAGGTTGGCGGGGCCAGGAGAACTAGGAAAAGCAGCTTTCTTCCCTCTCCGAGGCGTGGGTAGAAGTGAGATTGCTATATTTCTGGGAAATTTTGGGCGCCCAAATGTAACCCTGACACCAACATCCCCATCTCCGAGAAACCAAGGTTCTAGTTGGGCTATTTTTCTCTTGTTTCTGGCGAGCTGAGGTGGGCGCATGTCTCTGTGAGGTGAGTGGATCATCTCCATGTTGGGGACGAGGGGACTGAGCTCAGGGCGGTGGGACCAGTTTGCTGCTGACCCATCTGGCCTCAGACTTGCCCTGTCCCGGGACGTCCCCGGGGGCTCTGCGTTCCCGGGCTGGACTCATACAGTTCCCTCTGCACGATTACTGTTCTTCTTTCTTTTTTCTTCTTTTTTTGAGGCATGTCCATCCTTTTGGTCTCGGCTCCAGCAATATTTTATTTATTTTTTATGGTAGAATATACATAGCATGCAGTTTACATTTGAAGCCTGGCAAGTGTCCAGTCCAGTGGCGTTAGGTGCATCCAGGTCCCTGTGCAGCCGTCACCACCACCAGGCCCCCCTCCGGCTTTTCCCTAAACTCGGACTTTGTCCCCATGAACCGCCCCTGCGCAGCCCCTGGCAGCCACTGTTTACTTCCTGTCTCTGTGCTGACTTTGACTGTGCTGAGTGCCGTGTGTAAGCAGAGTCGTGCAGTCTTTGTCCGCTTGTGACTAACGTACTTCACTTAGCAGAATGTCTTTGAGACTCACCCAGGGGACGGCGCGCGTGGACATTTGCTTCCTTTGAAAAGCGGAGTAGTGTTCCCTTGTGTGTGTCTACCCCGTTCTGTTTACCCATCATCTGTGGACGGACATTCGGTTGCTCCCACCTGCCGGCTGTTGTGGGCCTATGCGTACAGATGTCTATGAGAACCCTTGCTGTCCGTTCCTTTGGATATACACCCAGAACTCGATTGCTGGATTATATGGCAATTCCATGTTTGATTTTTTTTGAGAGATTTCCATACCATTTTCTACTGTGGCTGCACTATTTTATTTACATTTCTATCAGCAATGCCCGGGGTTCTAATTTCTCCATGTCTTTGCCAAGTCTTGTTATTTTCTCTTTTTTCCTCTCTCTGTCTTGGTCTATCTCTATTTCTGCCTGGTATAGCAGCCATCCCAGTGGATGTGAAGTGGACTCTTAATGAAGTGGTTTTGATTTGCATTTCGCTAATGATTAGTAATGTTAAGCATCCTTTCATGTACTTATTGCTCTTCATTTTTAAACTAGCGTTTATTTCCCCCAACCAGCAGCTTAAGCATCATCTAAGAACTTGTTAGAAATGCAAATTCTCAGACCCCTTCAAAGGTCCGCTGAATTGGGAACTCTGGGGCTGGGGCCCAGCAACCTGGGTTTAACTAACACTCTGGGTAATTTTGGTGCACAAGTGTGAGGACCCACTGGTCTGGGCATTGTGTCAGGCACTCCACAGCATTATTTCATTTATATCTTCATCATCATCATCATCATCATCATCGTCATCATCATCCCCATTTGACAGGTAAGAAAACGGAGGCTCAGAGGAGTGGAGTCCCTCACCTAGGTCACATGGAGTAGGAGGAACTCTAAGCTCCTAAACTGCCTATGTGGTGCCTTCCCTGGGATTCACCAGCAGCCTGGGTTGGGGTTCCTTGCATGGCCTGAAGGGGGAGCCCTTGACCCAGGACCCAGAGTCTAGGCTTGGAGGAATGGGACGGACAAAGCTCAGGAGCCTCCCGAGAGCTGGGCAGGACCCTCAGGGGTCACCCCTTATCAGTCCCACGCTGCTTACCTGACCCTTACGTCTCCCACTGGGACCTCAGCCCCTGACTGCAAAGAACCCTGAGGCAGGGACTCTGGGCGGGCAACTCGGTTGAAGTTCGAGAGGTCCCATCAACAAGCTGTGTGACCTTGGGCACGTTGTTCAGCCAGGCTGAGCCTCAGTTTCCCCATCTCTAAAACGGAGCTTACCACCCTGGCCTTGAGGATTCACGGAGAACCTGGAAGGCCCTTCAAGTGTGAGGCGTTTTGGCTGCCTGGGGGGCCGTGATGAGTGACGCTGTATTTGGGGGACTGGGAAAGCGGACATTTAGCTGGTGCTAAATATGTGCCGCGTGCTCTCAACGTGACATTTTATTTTATGTCAGCGTAATACAGTATGGAGTGTTATCCCCATGTCGACAGTGAGGGAAGTGGGCTCAGAGAAAGGAAGTGAGTTGCTCCAAGACCACACGGCCGGAAAAGGGCAGAGCTGGAATTCGAACTCAGGTTCTCTCTCTTCTTCCAGACAGCTGTCCCCACCGAGGGCTGCGGTGTGCTGTGAGGAGGCCGGGCTGCCTCCCTGCCTCCCGCCGTCTTTGATCTCTTGAGACAAGGCTGTCCGCCTTTGGCTGCGGCACACGCTAGCTCGGCCCCTGTGGGAAGGTCAATCCATGCTCTGGGCTAAATGTGTGCGCACTGCACCCCACCCCCAAGCCCTCAAGTTCATATGTTGAAAACTAACCCCAAAGTGATAGTATTTGTAGGTGGGGACTTTGGGAAGTGATTAAGTGATGGGAACAGATGCCCTTATGGGATTAGTGCCCTTATAAACGGGACCCGGAGAGCTCGCTTTGTCCTTCCGCCACGTGAGGACATGAGTGAAGACAGCTGTTTACGAACCAGGAGGCCAGCCCTCACCAGACACTTGATCTTGGACTTCCAGCCTTCAGAACTGTGAGAAATAAATCTCTGTGGTTTGCAAGCCACCCCATCTACGGTATTTTGTTAAAGCAGCCTGAATGGACTGAGACACTCCCTCCTCGAGCCTCCGTTTTCTTGTTCGCACAACAGAGATTAAAAAAAAAACAAACCTTGGGTTGCTCAGGATTTTCGCGGTCTGGGAGGTACAGGGCATGGCTGGTCACAGGGATGGAGATTATGGAGTGGCCTTCTCTGTCTGCCAGTCACTCTGTCAGTATCTGTGTGTCTCCTGGCTTCTTGGCCCACCTCTGGCTCGCTCTTGGCTCTGCCTGTCTCCAGGTGGTGGCCTCACTCTTTCCCGCTGCCCACGGGCTTCCTTGATGTGATGGGGGAGAACAGGAGGGCGGGGCCACAGGCAGCATTGGGCTGTCTTTCCAGCTTAGCCATGCCAGGGGAACAGAGTGTCTCTACCACCATGCAAATATAAAATCCCAGGGAAAAAGTCTGATTGGCTGGGCTTGCCTATTCCTGGACCAATTACTGTGGCAAACTGAATATAAGACATTCCAATTGGCCAGATCTAGGTCACATGTCTACCCTTATGATTGGAGGGAGGGGTCCTGTGATTAACAGTCTCCCCAGAACTACTTGGGGTGGCATCAAGGCAATCAGTTAACAACTGACACATCGTACCATGTGCCAGCACTGTTCTAAGCACCTTAAATGCACAAACTTATTGGACTCTCATACCAATGATCCCGTTTTACAGGGAAAGGAACTGAGGTAGAGAGGTACTCAGCTGGTGAGTGGTGCAGCTGGGGTTTAAACTGAGTCCGGGTCCAGAGCTCAGGCTCCTTGCTCACCTGAAGAACCGCTCTAACGGTATAGGGGTTGTCAAAAGCAGAGGGAGGGGCTGTTCGGCAGACGAAAGCCACTCACATAGGCCATCCTGGGGTCCTTTGATGACGTAGTAGGCACCCAGCTGCAGACTTGGCATGCAGAGGGCCTTTTGGGATGGAAGTTCTCCTTCCCTGTCTGTGGAAAATCAGGGCAGACCAGCTCCATCCCCAAGGAACCGGGTTGGTGTGCCCAGCTGAAACGGCTGTGTGGATGTAACCCCAGCCTGTGCAGCTCTGAAGGAGCGCTGCTCCCCTGCCATTTGGTCCCTCCCTCTGCATCCCCATCGCCCAGGAGAGATGGGGTCTCTCTCCACATGCGGGGAGCCCCAGGTGAGGGCCAGGGGTCAGGGTCCTGTTTGGAGTGTGAGGGCTCCAGGCTCCCCTGGGGCACCGTGCCCCCTCCTAGCATCTCACGCCTTCCCTCTGTGTTATCCTTGGAGCCTGTGGGCCGTGGGCTCACCAGGGGCTGGGGTGGGCCTCTGCTGGGTACACAAACACCAGTCCGCCATCCAGTGGCCTTGTGAACAAGGGGAGCCCTCAGCAGAACTCGATAAGGTTTCCAAAAACAAGACTGGGCCCCTGGCATGCTGCATTCCTCCCTTCTGCTGGCAGCTGCTAATTTATGCTAATCAGATGCATGAAAACCCCAAGTCCCCGGGTGGGTCCAAGGGGACAGGGAGGATCCAGCTGGCTGAGCAGAGGATGAAGTGGACCTGTGTTCCCCTGGCCGCCTGGCCCCTGCCCTTACCTGGGCCCCCAAGTGGTCCCAGTTCTCCTGAACCCAGCTCCCCTGCCAGCCAGAGAGGCCTTGATGCCATGGACCCCGGGGAAGGTCACGGGGATGGGGCCTCCAGGACCAGGTCCCTGACAGGCACTGTCCCATTGACTCCCCTCCTGACCCCCCTCCTCCCTGCTCCCTCCCGAGACAGGAGTTGATATGGCTGTGAGGATAAGGGGCCAGGAGGGGTTAGCAGCTCGGTAGAAATGGACGCAGTTGGTAACAATCGTGGTGTCAGGCAACCTAGCACCGAGCTCCTGGACTGGCTACTTAATACTGAATGACCTTGAGCACCTTGCTGACCGTTTGCACCTCAGTCCCGTCACTGGTAAAATGGGGAGGACACCAGTGCTTCCTGCAGGGCTGCGGGGGCATTAGATGAGATGCTGTAACAGGTTGGGAGGAGCTCAGTGGCATTGACCATGACCGTTGGCCAACCCTAGGGCAGATCCATCTGTCTGACTCTGAAGTCCGAGCTCTCCAGAGGCCCAGGCGCCTTCTCCCTGAGGAGTCGGGGGACAAGGGAGTCCCCAAGGCCCGTGCCCGGTCCATCCTCATATGACATGCCCAAGTGCGGGGTAGTGAGGGATCCCTGGGGCTGGCTCTTGGCCTCTTTGGCCCCTCAGTGGGGAGCCTCAGGCCATGGAAAGGCCTCGCCATTCGGGGTCAGGGACGAGGGCGCCAGCTCCTGCTGTAGCCTCTTTCCCATCACGTGGCCCAAGGGTGGTCTTCCGACTGTGAGCTGAATCTGTACCCTGGGTGCTCTGTGGTCCGGAAAGTGGTGCGTGGGGCACTGTGTTCCCACCTCTCTGCCTTCGCCTGTGCTGTTTCTGCTGCCGGAAGTACCTGCCTCCCTCCTCTCCTCCTTCCTGGGCCCAGACGACATCGGCTGGTCCCCACAGCCCATCTCCTCTGTCGAGACTCCTTGACCTTCTGGGTGGCCCACATTCTGCTCATTCGTTCATCCCCCTGACCCTGCCCGCCATTCACTCAGTTGCTCTCTTCAGGGTTAATTTGCACTGAGCACCTACAAGGATTGGACAAACCTCACTTTTGTATGGTTTTATTTTTTCTTCCCTGGCCTCAGTTTCCCCATATGTTCAATGCTGGAAGGGGTGGCATCCTGAGGATCTAAGGAGTTGGCAGCCAGGTCATCCTTTTCTTTTTTTTAAAGATTTTATTTATTTATTTTTTAGAGTGGGGAAGGGAGGGAGAAAGAGAGAGAGAGGAACATCCATGTGTGGTTGCCTCTCACACGGCCCCTACTGGGGGCCTGGCCCACAACCCAGGCATGCGCCCTGACTGGGAATCGAACCAATGACCCTTAGATTCGCAGGCTGGCACTCAGTCCACTGAGCCACACAGCCAGGGCCATCCTTTTCTTATCATGACCTCTGGGGACACGAGGGAGCCCAGAGAGAGGGGGCTGGCTTCCCTGGGATTCCTGAACCATCAGAGCCACAGCGATCAGGTGGTCCTGGGTGGCCCATCTGGGGGCCTGGATCTTGCAGCCATGAAGAATTAATTTAAAATTTCCACGGAGGGATTGGCCCTAAGCCCTGGCCACGTGAGTTATTTTGGGACACTCTGGCCTGCACTGTCTGCTCTCCACCAAATAAACTGATCCCAACCAGCGAGGCCTGGAAATCTCCCACCCACTCTGGTTTACGACCCTGCTGTGCTCCGTGGCTGGTTTGCGGCCGGAATCTGGTGTGTGCCTTGGATTCCTTAAGCCCAGGCTGGGTGGAGTGGGGACACAGGACCCCTAGAATGTCCTGACCTATTAATGGCGCTGTGGTCTCTGAGCTGGGCAGGGGCATCCTGGACCAAAGAAAATTAAAAATAAAAGTAAAATAAATATAAACAATCCTAATGTCACCCCTTTGCTGGGCCTCCAGTGTGTGACAGGCATGCGATACAGCCCAGACCAGCAAGAAAACCATTTTCCTGTCAGCTGATCACAAACACAGTCGTAGCCACAGGACAGGGCAAAACAGCTCTGTAATTTTTCCACTGAGTGCTTCAGCCCTTGCAAAGTTGGCTATGGTTGAGTGGGCATCTAGGGGTCCCTCTGCCTCTTCATCATAAATCTTTCCCCCCAACCAGGGGCTTGGACGCTGCTGCTAGCTCTCTATGGGGCTCTGCCCAGAGACGGGTGTGCCCAGCTGGCCTGGGAGAGCAGAGCGGTCCCACTGTCCTCCGAGTAGACCTGGGTCCTTGAAAGTATTCCGGCTCAGCATCCTTAAGACAAGGCTTTGTTAGGGCCTGTGGTGGGGGAGGGGCCCTTCACAGAGGACAGCTTTGATGACGCACAGGGCTCAGAGGTCCCCTCCACCCTTCGCAGGCGAGGCCAGACCGCCTTGTCTTCCTGTCGTAGCAACAGCAGCGGCAGCCGCCGCCACTTACAGAACATCTACTCTGTGCCCGGCCTGGTGCCAAGCTCTCTACACAATCTCACTTAATGCCTCTGACAACATCGCGGGGGGAGATTCTATTCAGGCGAGTGCTGGTAAACAGGCTCTCTGAAAAACGAAACAAAACAAGAGATGGTTATTACTGGCTGGTGATGTTTGCCAATTTCCATGGTGTAAATACTTCCAGGGTGACCTATCGGTAAGGTCACTGAACACAGTTAGGACACCTGTGCACAGCTGGCCTTGCAAGCCAGTGGGGAGCCTGCTCAAGCATGCTACTGGCCTGTTCTCATCCCTGGTTAACACGTGGCGAGCGGCAGTCTTGAAGCGCAAACTCAGGTGTGTGAGGAAAGCAGCTGGTTTTTAGTTTCTGAACTGGCCTTACTTTCTGTTTGATGCCTTTGCCCCATTGTCATCTTGCCATTTTTGGTCCTCTGGCCCCTGCTCCGGGTTGTCTAAGGTCTGGGGGGTCAGGTCGTGCTGGGACACTGCGGGGAGGGGCACGTCGGACCCTGACACTGTCACCCCCAGGCTTCTCCCGAGCTGTCCCTCGTTCCTGTCCAGTCCTTGCTGGGTCCTCCCTCATTCCTGATCACAACGTCCCTTCAGAGCCGCCGGCTTTCTGGGGCCATGCTGGTGCAGGGGAGACGTCTCAGCACATCTGCCCTTCTGCGGGGAGAGCACTCAGGATGTGGGGGGAAGGGCTGTGGCTGCTGTGTCCGCGGCCCCTGTGCCAGGAGGGAGCTCCGCTCTCCGCACACGCCGAGTCTTTCCTAGGTCCTGCGTCTCTGAAGCCGGCTGAGAACCCTTGCTCCAGCAGGGCCTCTGGACCCCCAGCCCCCCAGCTCTCTCCACTGCTCCTTTCATCTCTCGTCCCTCCTCCCCGAAATCTTCCTGGTCCCCAGAGCCAGGAGGACCTCTCTGGTTCATCATGTGGGCTCCCACACTTCCCATACTGTGAAACTCAGAAGCGGTGAGTGTGGCTCCTCAGTCCCCTGCACTCTGCGCTGTCCCTTGGAACAGCGGCACGCTCAGCCGTGGGGACCGGGGGCAAGGGCGCTGGGAGGGGAAGAAGGGGACAGAGGGAATCCTGGAGAGAGCGAGCGGCATCGGCGAACATTTCCACATGGCGTCCTACCAAGTGTTGGTAAGGAAACAAATGCAGAGAGGTTCGGGGACCAGCCTCAGGTGGTCCTGCAGGTCAGGGGCTCCACCGGCTGAACCCAAGTCTCTGACTCCCACAGAAAGCCGATAGTGAGAACGTCAGACAGGCTGAGCTTGCTGTCCCCTTGGACTAGGTGGTGGACAGAGGCGTAGAGAGGGGGAGAGACTTACCGAAGGCAGAGCGGGCACCGGCACTCAGGGCTCCCGTCTCTGTGCTGGCCCTTGGGGACCAGCTGCTGCCTGGAATCCCCAAGAGGCCTTGGAAGGCCTGGGGGAGAGAGGAACACGAGCAGGGGCTGCCGGTACCTGGCTGCCCCCTCACTGCGAGGCCTCAGGCAGGGCCCTCTCTGGACGTCCTTTTCTCATCTCCTTTGCTGGAGGTGCTTTGAGAGAAGAAGAGGAGGAGGCAGGAGGAGCCCCTTCAAGGCAGCCTGTGTCTCCTCCTGGCTCCTTCTGGGCATCTTGGCTGGGAATTCAGGGAAAGCAGGACTCTGCCATGGACACATCTCTGTGACCTTCCTCCAGCTCCATCCACGGTCCTCCTGTTGTCCCAGGAATGTCCCTCTGGTTGTCTTCAGCCCAGAGCAGTTACTTTCTGATTTCCTCATCTCTTCTTAACTTTGGCGGCGTTGCCGCTGTCGAAGATGGCAGGCCGGCTGCATTCGAGAGTGCTCCTCATTTGGCGTTTGTTGCCTCTGATTAGTTTGCGTCGGGCGCCTTCGGCTGAGCTGTCACAGAAGTGATGCTGGGTGATGCCTACATCCTACCACGTGGCCCTTGCTTTGAACTTGCTCCCTTTACTGGTGAAGTTCACATGGTGCCTTGACTGGGGTCGGCCTTCAGGCTTCTTCAAGGTACTCTTTTCCCGTGGTGGCGAAACAGCACTTGGCGGGGAGGGGCTTCAAGATCACACAAATGGCCCGTTCCTTATCGAACTTTTGATCCATTTGCTCATTCACCCATGTCAGTGTGGGCTCAGCGTTTTCCATTTTAGCCAATGGAGGGTGGTGTGTTGTTACCGCTTTTTATTCTGATGCTCAGAGGGGGCTGGAGGGAGCCCCTCAGTGCTGGCACTCATGTCCCCTTCATTCTCTGAGTACTTCCCTAATTTCTGGCACAAAAAGACGTTCTGGGTGTGTCTTGTTCTGCCCCTGCCTTGACCCTGGAACTGGCCATTTCTTAAGGAAAGGGTCTAATTTCAAGTCTCCCATGTGGTTCCTGAATGAGGTAGGACACGCAGTTACTGTGTTGTGTGTGCGTGTGTGTGTTGCATGTGTGTTAAAAGAGTCTATTTATGAAATACAACATTTTATAACTGGGGTAAAAAATACCCCAGACATTTTATAACTGTGTCTGGGCTGTTTGTATTTTTAAACAACACACCAGAAGCGCTGAGAGCGTGGTGTGGGTGCCACGGGACCGTGCCCTGGGCGGCCGGCGGTGTGCGCCTGGCCCCCATGCCCGTGAGGCTCGTGGCCTCCGCCTGGCGCCTCCTGCCGCATCCAGCACAGCTGCCTCCAGAGCAAACACGGCCCTGCACGTGGCCAAAGGAAACAGCCCCGGGTCAATATTAGCTCGTGCGGAACAGGCCTGAGGAATGTGTGGTGTGTCCCCTGCCGCCTCTGGGAGAGGGCCAGTGGCCTTGGGAGCTTGCAGGAGCCCCTCATGTCCTTGGTCCAACCTCCCTTGGTGTGAATGGGGAAACCGAGGCCTGGAGGTGGCAGGGACTTGCCTTGGGTCACAGTGTGAGTGGCAGGGCCAGCCATCATTTGTGTTTTCTGTTCTTTTCCTTTGGATGTTTCTGCTTTTCCCCTCGTGGCTTCTGGCAGGCAGCAGAAGGCAGGCCAGCAAGCCCTGGACTGGGAGTCAGGACGCCGGGATTTGGGTTCTGGTTCTGCCCGGTTCTGCTGGGTGACTCTGGGGTCATTACCGCTTCCTTTATCACAAAGGTCCCCAGTCCCTGCAAACTGTGAACCCTGACCTCCAGTGCCTGTGCCGCACTAATGCAGGTCCTCAAACTCAAAAGTCGTCAGGGGCCACGTAGAGACGGTGACCGTGTGACGTGGCCCTCGTGAGATGGTTGGGAGAGGGGAGGGCGGTGGAGAGCTGGGAAGTGCGCCCTGCAGGAAGGCCTTCGAAGTAAAGCAGCAACACGACCAATGTGCCACGTGGCCACAGGAAGCACCGAACGCTCTCGGGCCCTGCTGGCATGAGACAGAAAGACGGGCCACTCGCTCTTTCTGCCTGTCACACTGTCCCTGCTGCGGAGAGGGGAGCCTGGCTGGGGCTGCAGCGTCCATGCCCAGGGAAACACCCCAAGGTGCCACAGGCCTTGATCTGAGATGTGGCCCCGAGAAGCCTTTGTGCTGATCGGGCGAGATTTCATCCCAATTCCAGCTGCCAGGATGTGCACATCGCCCGTCCACCTCCTGCCTTATCTGTGGCTGCTGGCTTCCTATCTCCCAACTCCAGTTGCTTCCCCCACCCACCCTGTTACCATGAAGGAGAGTCACTGACCACCAACCGCTACCCACACCCTGACAGAGCCTCCCTGACTCCCTTCAGCCATCACAGAAGCTGAGAACCAGCTTCACTCACCCCAGGCCAGCAATTGAGTCCCAGCCCTGCAGCTTACTGGCTGTCGGATCCTGGGCAAATCATTCAGCCTCTCAAAGCCTCAGCTGCCTCACCTGTGAAATGGGAGAGTGAGGTGATTCGGTCTTAGGGGGTCACTGGGTTGTCGTGAAGGTAAGAGAGGTTGCTGCCAAGCAGGGGCTCAGCCCACACCACTCCTCTCACCCTCGGCGCCCAGCTCTTCCCAGCACAATGGATCTGCAGGCTTCCTGGATCCGCACCCTTTCCCCTTCTCGTAACCCAGGCGGCCCGTGGACAGAGATCTCCGGATTCCCGCTCCGTGTGTGCCCGGCCTCACCGCTGCCTGGGTCAGCCTCCCTCCCACTCCCGGCACACGAACAGCGTGAAGAGATGGCATAGCCAGGGGATAGTCCCTGGTTACTCCGAAGACGGAATAGTCCAGAAACAGCAGCCACAGTTGTATTAGTAAAAAGCACTGAGAAATATTTTTTAAAAGATTTTATTTGTTTATTTTCAGAGTGAGGGCAAGGGAGGAAGAGAGAGAGAGTGAGAGAAAGATCAATGTAAAAGAGAAGCATCGATCGGTTGCCTCTCATACACACTCTGACCAGGGACTGAACCCGCATCCCAGGCCTGTGTCCCGACCGGGAATTGAACCGTTGACCTTTCACTTTGCAGGATGATGCCCAACTGACTGAGCCACATGAGGTTGAGGAATATTTTTATAATTTGACATTTTAACAGATGCTGTAACTTAAAGTATCAATAAAATCCAGTATGTGTTTTAAATGGTGAAAAAAAAACCCCAACAGCAAATGGAAAGATAAACTATGTAAGAATACTTACTAATTTTATTACTGACAACAGATCCACTTCCTTAATATGTAAAAAGCACTGTAAAATCAATAAGAACTAAATCACCAACCAACAGAAAATTGAGCAAAGGATCTGACTGTTTATAAAAAAGGAAATACAAATGGCTTCTAAACATGTGAAAACACTCTTAACGTTGCTGATAAAACGACTTGAACTGCAATGCAAGCCACTTTTTCTGTATCATACTGTTAAAGATGAAAGAGTCTGATAACTCTGTGTCAGTGAGGATGTGGGAAACAGGCACTCTTTTACGGGGCTGGTGGGAGTATATATGGGTATAGCCTCTATGAAGAACGATTTATCAGTGTTGACTAAAATTGCCACACTTATACTCTTTAACCTAGTAGTCCCATTGTTAAGAAATTTAACTTACACAGGTGCTTAAACATGTGAAAATATGCATATACAATGACATTAATCACTGTTGTAACTGCCAAAAGTTGTGGACAATCTAACATCCACAGGTTAAAGCTTAGTTAGTTAAGAGACAGCCACTCAAAGGAATACTATGCAGCCATAATAATTGTGTAGTTAAAAGGAACAAGATCCAAACACATTGTTCAGCAAAGAACACATGGTACAGAAGATGTATAAGGCATGCTACCATTTTTGGTAATGATATATGCTTGTTTATGCATAGAAGTCTCTGGAAGGAAACACCAGGAACCAGGTGTTAGTGTTGCCCCAGGGGAGGGTGCTGGGGCAGCTGTGGGACAGGGGTGGAATCATACCGACTTTTTACTTTATATCCGCAGGCATTTGTCATCTATTCAAAAATACTTGTGAGATCTTGAATGGCAGGGGCGTTACTTTACCCACACAGAGAAGGGCTGAGGGGAGCATCTCAGGCATCGTGAGAGGGCAGCGTGGAGAGGGTGGGGTGGGTCTGCATCCCGCACACCTCTCTGTACATCACCACGCCCTTCATCATTCCTGGGGTCCCCCATGGGGTGGCGAGGCTCAGCCTCCCCTCCTCGAAGGAGCATAGGGCCTCGTTGCTTAACAGAGCCGCGGAGGGGCGGGATGGAAAATGTCAACATCAGATTAGCCTGATGGGAAATAGCAGCTTTCTCCAACCACAAACACCCCCACGTTTCCCTCCAGCACAAGGGGGTTTTGGGGCGATGGGGTAGGGCTGAGGCTGGTGATACCAGTGACAGCCCCAGGTCTGGCACCTCCAAACCCTCCTGGCCAAGATCTCCTTGCGGGGTGGAGACCGCCCCTGCAGAGCCCCAGGCCTCGCGGCCGCCCCACTTCTGTGGGATCCAGAAGAGCTCTGCCTCCGAGAAGGTCTTGGCGTCACCGGGCAGACGCAGACAGTGGCAGCCCCGATCAGTGGTGCCGAAGACTGGACCCTGCAGGCCCCAGGGGACCACTGAGAGTTCTTGTGCCAGACAGGGCTTGCTCAGAGTCAGCCTTTAAGAGATACGGTCGGCAGGGGCAAAGGCGAGAGTTAGGAGGAGAGCAGGTGCCTCGGAGGCCACACGTCCAGTGCAACATCCGCATCGTGTTAATCTTCACCGTATTTCTGCAAGGAAGGCCGACCTACTGACATGCCCACTTCAGAGATGAGAAAACCGAGAGACGCAGTGGGACTGGCCCTCAGTCACGCAGCTTGCCAGGGGCAAAGATGGGGTGTGAACCCAGGTTTGTCCCCTATCAGGGTCTACGGATTTCCCCTACACCTGATACTCCTCTTACGGAGGGGCCTGCTATTTTCAGATAACCGGTTTCACATCTATTATTCCTTTTACTAAGAGGTGGTATTGTTACGCCCGGTCCAGTGATGCTATTACTGGCGGTGTGACTATTACTGGCACTGGCCTTACGCAGTCGGGTGTTGGAGGGTCACTGGGGCTGCCACCTGTGGACTCAGCCTCGAGGCCTCCCCGACTGGGCAGGAGGCCGCACTCCAGCTTTTCTGAGTGGGGCCTGGGGTCTAGCAGGCACCCTGCTTGAGTGGCAGCCCTTCCCAGGCAGGGCCTCAGTCTTCGTTCATGGCTCCACCCCCAGTGCCTAGCCCAGGGCCGGACACATAGTGGGCGTACAATAGTACTTGTTAAATAAGTAAATGAATGATGTAGCCACCTGTCAGATGAGTGTGTCCGCCCTCTACTCCCTGACGAGGACCCTGGAACAGACCCAGGTTCCCGTGAGCAGAGGGCCAGCGGCTGCCCTGGGCATGGGGCTAGTGGCAGCTGGGGTATCCAGAGCAGGGATGGTGGCCCTGGAGCAGCAGCGGTGGTAGCTGCCGAGTACAGCCTGGCCTCGTGGCCCTGGGCTGTGTGCAGGGCTGGCAGGGAGGGGACTTGGCCACAATTGGGCTCTTCAGCCTGCAGCCGGCTGGGGACAGACCTTTCAGCAGTTGTTGAAGATTTATTGGCAGCCCTGAAAGGGTCATAGTCAGGAGGCCTGGGCTGGCCGACGGGGCCTCCCCACTGTTTACCCAGCGCTGAGGAATTTGAGGGCAGCAACGTCCCAGGCAGGCTGGGGCGGGGCGCCAGGCACCGGGTGCTCAAAATAAGTGACCTGGCCGGGTTGAGGGGCCCAGGGTTCAGAGAGTGTGGCCTTGGACCCCTACCTGATGTTATGGATGGGGAGACAGAGCTCGAACTGGGGAAGACAGTGTCCCCAAGTCCCACAGTGAGCCTGTTCTCAGTCCAGCCCAGAAGGCAGGCTGGCGGAGGCCTGGGATTGCAGGGCCTGGCGCTCCGCTTGCTGAAGCGCCCTTGTTTGTGTGGGTCCGTGTTTACTCTCTCCCCCACCAGAGTGTTCAGCCCGTGAGAACACAGACTTGGTCTGTCTTGCCCACTGTTGTGTCCCAAGTGCCTGACACAAGCCTCTTGCTGAATGAATGGATGAAGTCAGAAGACCTTGGTTGGGTTTCTTTTTCTCACATCACATTATGTCCAGAGGAAAGGGGTTCAGAGGCTTCATGATGCCATCAATGCCACTCCCCCATCCCGTGGGCTCTCTCTATGTCCCTGCTCTAGTATCCTTAGGCTGTGGCTTTTGTTCTCATGCTTCCTAAATGGCTGCTGCTGCTCCAGGCATTGTGCCTGCACTCCTGGCAGGAACAGGGAAGTTAGGACAGAGTAGAAGGCATGACTTTATTGATTCTGTCTGTTTTTGATCAGGGTAACCATAGATTTCCTACAAGTCCCTTAATAGGCCCAAATCACAAATATATAGTAGCGCTTTTCTTTTTTCTTTTTCTTTTTTTAAACCTCTTCCAGGGATATGGCCCTTAGCAGGGCCTATCACTTTTGTTGTTTGTGGTTGTTGTTGTTTTTATTTGATTAAGTAGAAATCCCCCCTCCAGGGGAAATGCCCTAATGAGGTCATTCTTACTATGGTGTTAATGGCAGGTGTGCTACTACAGCCACCGGCTTTTCAGGGACCTGGGTCTGTGAGGTTCTTTCCAAGGGTGGGGTCAACAGAAGGAAGATGGGAGGCTACCCAGCAGGCCTGGACACAGTGTGACAATTCCCAGCCCTGAGCTTCAGAGCCAGGCAGAGGCTGGGTGCAGGCCGGGGCCGGGAGGGGAGTGGGCCCCCAGCAACAGGGCCAGTGCTCGGTTCCCCACAGACAGGGCCCTTTCCGACTGTGGTGCCATCCTCTACAGCCTCCTGCCCGATGTCCTTCTCCCTTCAGAACCACGACAGCACCAACGGACCAGTACATGGCACAACTGTGGCCCTGGCTGCGGCCTGGCGAGAGGCAGCCTCCCTGATGTGGTGTCGGACAGACAGCCCCCGGGGTCCCTGCCTGACCGTGGGACTGACTGCCGGGTGCTGGAGGGCCTGCTGTGCCCCAGCCCAGGCCTGTGGGCTGTCCTTGCCAGGCTGGCCCTCTGAGGGTCAGGGAAATAGGGGAGGGCCCCGAGGAGGTTGCATGCTCAGGTCCCAGACCCTCGTGAGCTTGTGAGGTTGGGGGCAGGATAAAGGGATGGAGCGCTATGAGATTGCTTATATTTTCTAGGCCACAGCTCCAAATGTCAAAGGAAGCGGGGAGGTGGTGAGGGCAGCCAGGAGAGAATTACAGGCCAGCAGTCTGCCTAGAAGCTTGACCTTCAGCCTGGGCAAAGGACAGAGGGCACCTAGGAGCTCTGCGGGGGAAGAGAGCCCTGGAGCTACCCATGGACGTGCCAGGCACGGACCAGCACCTCTTTTCTGCCTTCCTGTCTGGGCCGGCCAGGGGAGGCCCAGGTGAGCTACGAGCTGGGAAAGGGCTCAGCTAGGGGCAGAGATGATCACGGCAGCGAGCGTAGCCGCCGCCGTTCCTGGCGTCCTGACTCTGCGCCAGATCCTCTGCCCACTGAAAGGGCACCAGGCTCTCCCACTCTTGGTTTAAACATGAAACTCGGTAGAGGCGTGGGTTTCATTTTTACCTTCAGACGTGTGGGTGAACAGGAAAGCTCTGGAGATGTTCTGGCTTGACAAAAAAACCCCTCATAAGTAACTTCCCTGGAGGAAACAGAGATGTCTGCTGACATATTAATATAGCATGGCAGCAAATTATTAAACAAGACAGACAGCCAGAGTTATGGACCGCTTTGGGATTAAAGACGACTTTCTGGGATACTCGAATCACCCCTGAAGTCAGCACGTCCTAAAAGGCTCCTGTGTCAGAGGTGACATCGAGGAGGGCAGTTTCACAGGCGATTTCGGCTCTGTCTCGCTGTGACTTTGGACACGTGGAGCACCTCCTCCTCCTCATCTTGAGGAGCTCGGAAGGGCTGAAGTTTTCAAGGGTCCATCAGTTAAGAAAGAGTTTAAAAAGGGGTCTGGAGGAGCTCAAAGCTTGTCACTTGTAACAAGCAAGGGCAGAGAAGTAAGGGGCTCGTGCCCACAACCAGCATTTCTTTCAACTGAATCCTCACAGACCAGGTGATGGTGTTATTCCCACCCTACACAGGCGGAAACAGAGGCTCAGAGAAGTCCCCAACGTGCCCGGGGTCACACATGAGGAGGTCAAGGGCCACGCTCGTGAGGATGGGAACTGTGGCTTCTGTGGGGTGTGCGGGCTCTGGTGTCAGAGAGACCCGGGTTCCACGGTGAGCGCCGCCGAGGAGATGGATGAGTTTACTCTGGCTGCTGTAACCTGTGAGCCCCACAGTCAGTGGCTGAAAACAGCACAGATGCGTCACCTGAAGCTGTGAGGGTCAGAAGCCCAGAAGGGGATTCACCGGGCTCACGTTGAGGCGTCCGCAGGGCTGCGGTGCTTTCGGACGGGAAGATCTGTTCCCTCGCCTTTTCCCACTTCTAGAGGCCGCCTGTCTTCCTTGGCTTTTGGGCCCTTCCTCCACCTTCCGAGTCAGTAGGTTAGCCTCTTCTGACCTTTGACTCTGATATCCCACCTCCCTCTCACACTTGTGGGAATGCTTAGACTATGCTGAGCCCCCTCGGATAATGCCAGAGCTCCCCATCTCAAGTTCCTTCAGTGACTCACACCTCCAAAGTCCCGCGCTAGGTGAGGCAGCCTACAGTCACAGGTTCCAGGGACTGGGATGTGGGTAACTTTGGGGGTTCCCGGTTCTGCCTACCACGGTGGTCTCGACCTTCGGGATAACAGACATCCCTTTCTCAGGGGGTTTGGAGGAGATGAAAATAAGGAGGATTGGGCTTCCATCCATAGAAAGTGACTGAGGTTGCCATCAAGAGGCAAGCTGCTCTGGAGCTGGTGACACAGCGAGGAACACGAGATCTATCAGAACTGTGCTTCTTGGAGGCAGACAGTGCCTGGGAGATGTCACTTGCTCAGGAAGAGGCTGTCCCTATGGTCACTGGCCCCTCCTGAAGGCGTGACCCAGGACTTGGCATCAGACAGATCGGGGTTTAAATCCCAGCTCTGCCTCCTGCCAGCCGCTTGTGGGTGATTGGGGGTGGGGGGGAGGGGTGGTGCCGGAAAGGGAGGAAACTAATATGTTGAGTTTGCACGTGACCTCATTTCTTCTGCCTCTGTTCTGCAGAGGTGGAAACAACAGCTCAGAGAGATCAAGCATCTTGTCTGAGATCACACGGCTGCTGTGGGACTTCTCACCCACCAGGATTCCTAAGCCAGCGATGCCCATCGGTGGCCGTTTGCCACATCTGCCTGCCTCCCAGCCTGCAGCTGCCTTGATATTTTTCTTTAAATCAAGATATGCTTTTTCTTAACTTAAATGTATCTGTTTTAAAACGAGACCTTATATTACCCATAAAATGGGAAATCACAGAATTTATGAGCTGGTTATGTGTATTTTTATAATGCACATTACAATGAATCTATCATCATAAAAATGAAGTGTTCATCTGCATACCACTTAAAGCGGTTCTCATATACCAGCAGTGGGCTTTGGTCTTCTCTTTGGCAATTGGCTCCAAACCTGCTCCAGTTTCACCAAATCATTACGTTGTCAATGGCTATCATTTATTATGGTATTACATTTTCAAATGTCTCCCTACCACAATTAAATCCAGACTCCTCAGCATGGCCTCAGGGCCCTACTGGCCCCTCTTTCCTGATCTCCAGTCGATTTCGTCCTGGTGCTCTTGGGCAAAGTAGAAATTGTCTTGCTGTGTTGGCTACCCAGCCAGAAGATGCCAGGATTTGAACCTAGGCTGTGAGCCTTGGAGTCCAAGTACTTAACCATTATACTGCACCACCTTTCTACAATGTCTGCTCTCAGCAATGCCTATGATGAAAAATAAGCAGGTTTGAAAATGAAGCAGGGAAGGGATTGGCTGGGTCACCCAGGAGCGCTATGCTGGCAGAGCCCCTTGGTCTCATGGGCAAACAGAGAAAGTTTTGATCAAGTCCACCAGACAAATTTTGTGGGTCCAGTAGAGCAACTCCCGTCAAGGAGGAGGAGCTTAGAGACCTTTTATAACCTCTCTGGGGGCAGAAATGATGGGTGGCCACAGTGGCCAATCGCAACTCCATGAGCTCCTATGTGGGTGGGATTTCACTGCAGTGTTCTCCACTAGAAGCTTTACTTTGCAAGTGGACTCAACATTTGGATAAAGCAGACTTCCTACAGGAATTTTGCAAGAGCCTCATATTCCCTTCCCCTATTGCAATATGGATAATTTATCATCTGACAGGGAGTGTAGATCCCAGCGTTGCTTTCCTAATAGTCATGGTTTATTAATTCCAGTCTTCCCAAGAGTGAGGTGAAAAAAAATTCTCGATTGCATGTGAGCATTGGAGGACTCGAGGCCCACAAGGTGCAGTTTTGCTGGGGGTTCCCCAAATTGCTGTGAGGCATTAATGACCCAGCTGTAGGAAGAGCCTGGCTCAGGGCCTGACACACAGTTGATAGATTTGCTTAGTAATTGTTCTTCTGTTCTGGTTTGGACAGAGCTCAGGAAGAACATGATTCTCTCTGAGGTTAGGGGGAGAGTGAAGGAAACATCAGCTCCGCTGGGCAGTCTCTAGTACCCGGCAGCCCAGGTTCAAATCTCCGTTCCCCACAGGCTAGCCGTGCGACTTTGGAAAAATCACTCCTCATCTCTGTGCCCCAGGTACTTTATTTGAAAAACAGGGATAATAACAGTACTTCCCTCAAAGGGTTGAGGGAAGGATTAAAGGGTTTAATCCAGGAGCACGCTTAGAACAGGTAGGAATTAGTAGAAAAGTTATTTTTGCAGCCTGTCAGACCTGGGTTCGAATCCTGCCACCAGCACTAACTACTGTGTGATTTTGGGTGAATGCCTTGATCTTTCTGGACCTCTGTTTCTCTATGTGGAGATGGGTTTGTTAACAATCCCTGCTTCCAAGGGGGGTGGTGAGCATCCAGAAACTGTTTAACCCCCAGCCCTGGCACACGGGAGGCAGGCGCGGACGGTGCAGGGGTCTGCCCTCCCCAGGAAGCCCCTTCTGGCAGAGTGGCGGAGGGCCAGCCGTGGTGCTCCCAGGCAGGCTGTGGCCCATCCCAGCGGCCCCGCCCCACTTGTGACGACCTTGCCCCTGCCTGTCTGAGGGGCAGGAAGGAAGTGAGGAGGGCCGCTTCCCCTTTTCTGTCCTGCTTCAGGAGCCGGGCTTCTTCCCCCTCAGTGCCTCGGAGAAGGGGACAGCAGCACCATGGCCCCCAGTGCAGCCGTCCGCCAGACTTGCTGCTGCTTCAACGTCCGCATCGCCACCACCGCCCTGGCTATCTACCATGTGGTGAGTGCGGGGCAGGCCCAGGGAGACTGTGTGTGCGTGCGTGTGAGTGCGTGACTGTGTGTGAGAGGGCCCCTGATCCACTGAGCCCCCTCCAACTAACTAGATGGCCACTGCTCACCACCTTTCTGTGGGATCCTGCTTGTTGGGTCTCAGCCTCCTGCTGTGTCAGCTCGGGGGAGGGGACCCAGTAGCAGCCTCCGGTAGTGGTGGAAGTAGGGGTTCTTGTTGCAAGGGAACGTAACTCACATTCTCTCAGAAGCTTAGTTTCTGCCTCTGTAAAATGGGACAAAATAGCAGCTACAAGGTCAACCAGTACAAACGGAACCCCAGCGTGGGGAAGTGCTTTGGGAGCCGGGAATCTTGGGAGAAACGGGGCCCAGATGCTGCCAGGACAGGGGCCAGGCCGCAGGCACAGCTCCAGCTCTTCCCCACCGTGGGGCCGGGCTCGCAAGTGGGGTGTCTCCCTTCGTGCTTCCAATGGGAGGGAGGAGGGAGTCCTCTCCGTTGGCAGTTTGGGCGAACCACTGCCTTCTCCCCACCGGGAAAACTTGAGGCTTTGTGCTGATGAACAGGGGGGCTTGCCTGGCCCAGTCTCTTGTGGGGCAGCCCGAGGGGAGCAGGCCCAGTGGCTCCACTTTGGAGGCTGGCGTGCACCCCCCGGTGTGCAGCCTTGACCCTGGGTGAGTCACAGCCCCCTCCTGTCCTGGGGCCAGAGGTCGCCCCATCACAGTGGCTGAAGGTCAGGGTCTCCGTTCCGTCCTTCCAGGCCCCCGGGCCCCACCCCACAACTCCAGGCCATACCCAGCTCCCCCAGGCCCAGGCGCCTTCCTCCCAGGGTGGCTCATGGGGTGTGGTTAGCATTTCTCTCATGAGCCTGGAAGGGCCTCCTTGAAGAGAACCTAAGTCTGCACGCTGTGGTGAGCCGCTGTGAGTGCCTAAACCTGGCTACGTTTGCTTCCTGGCGCAGGCTGGGCAGGCGGGGCTGCGGCAAGAGCTCAGCCTCCAGAGGGGTGTTGCTATTCGGTGCACGCAGCCTCGATCCAGACCCCGTGTGCGAATCCTGGCCTCGCTGTTACTAGCTCAGCAGCCTTGGGCTACTCGCTTAACCTCTTTGAACCTCAGTTTCCTCCTCTAATAAACGGGCATCACGGCCACCTCTGGTTGATAGGCTGGTTGAGAGGATCAAGGGCGTTGATATCTACAGACAGTGTCTGACACACAGCTGAGTGCCTTCTTATCAGCAGCGCATCAGACATGGCGCTTGCTGCCAGCGCACGCGGCGTCCAGCTGTCAGACCCCGGAACGCCGGTTTTGGGAGGAGCTCAGAGGTGCCCTGCCTATCTTGTGCCAATGCAGGAGTGATTCTGAGAGAAGCTAATGGCTCGTTGGCTGTCCCCACACCGCATCCTTAGGGCCCCTTCAAGCTCTGAGATTATGCAATGTTCTTGGAAGGTCAGTGTGGCAGGTCAGTGTGGCAGGTCAGTGTGGCAGAAGTGGCCCTGTGGGAAGCAGGCCCCTGGATCCTCATGCATGTGCTGCCACTAACTGGCTGTGTGACCTTGGACAAGCTTCTCTCTTGGGCCTCAGTTTCCCTTTATAAAATGAAGGGCGTGTAGTGAGTGTGGACTGACTTGGACGTCTCAACCTCCAGGGTCTCCAGGGGCCAGACAGGTCCTGTGAGTGTGGGCAGTGGACAGCCGGACCCTCGGTGGCCTGGGGAGTCCGTGCCGGGTCCCCTCCGGCGGCCGCTCTCTGTTTCCGCTGACTGTTGCCTTGAAGGAACGTGGGCCCTGGCAGCGGCTCTTCGGATGTTTAGAGAAGCAGGGAACACGGGCTTTCATGTTTCCATGTTGGTGACTGATTCAAGGTTAAAAAAAAAAAAACCCATGCAGGCCGAGCCGAACCCACTTGCAGGCTGCCCGGGCCAGGAGGCTGCCCTGCAAACTCCAGACTCTGCGACTTTCAAGGTTTCCTCTCGATCACACCATCTAAGGTCCTCACCTGTACGTGACATTGGTGACATGACATCAAGTGACATTGGTGCCTGCCCACAGAGCTGGAGAATCTGTGGGCAAGTGATCAGGGAAGACTTCTTGGAGGTGGTGCCATTGGCAGAGGCATAGAGTTGGATTGTGGAGAGTATGGAAGGGGGTGGAATGAGTGTGCAGAGCTGCGGAGGCTGAAGGACAGTGGCTTGTGCAGGGGACACTACACAGACCAACCTGGAGGCTTCGGGTGGGGAGCAGGAGGTGGGAGGGCCTTGGAGTGACAAGTGAAAGAGCCCGGACCTCCACTGTTGAGATTTCTTGGTTGTGGGGACCGAACCGTGCATTGTAAGGTGGTTAGCAGCATCCGTGCCCACTCTCCACGAGATGCGGGTGGCTCCCTCCAGTTGTGATAACCGAGAATGTTTCCAGACGTTGCCTGATGTCCGCTGGGGGCAAAATCGCTCTCAGCTGAGAAGCGCTCCCTGATGGGAGTGATGGGGAGCCTCGGGGTGTCCTGGAGGAGCAGGCAGGAGAGGAGGGGGGAAGCCTGGAAGCCGTGCAGCTGGCTCAGGCAGCCCTGTCGGGTCGGGCTCCTCAGTTGGTTCCAGCGGGGGCCCGTCCCCCTGCCCCCTCTAGGACAGCCTCTGCTCCTTCCCAGAAAGGGCAGGGGCTGGGGGCTTTCCTGTGGCCCAGAAGTCGGGTGGCAGGTGGACCGTCAGGGCCCCGAACATCTGGATGGAAAAAGGGAAGCCACCCTGCAGATGTGCTGATCACCAGCTTCATCTGCAGCCCGTCAAGGATGACAGCCCCGCACATCGAGAGCTATTTGTGGACTTGGTCCCTCTGGGGAGGGTTAAATTGGGCCCTTGGTGTCTCGGGACAGCTCAGACGTTACGGAGCTTTCAGGAGCATGATTGCTGGGGGACCCTCCAGTGTTGGTGGCTGGAGGGCCTTCCTCTGGATTTTTCTGGGTTTGGGTAGAGGATTCCCTGGGTCACAGATGGTTTCTGACCCAAACTTGCACAGGTAGGGGAGTCAGAGAACTCTCTTAAAGTGGCCACATTGGTCCTGGCTTGTATGGCAACCCAAAGCATGTCCTTAAGTCAATGGCAGGACGTGGGGACCCCTGGAAGACCCCCTTGCCCAGAAATATCTTCCTCCCTGGCCTCTCTTCTTCAAGGCACCTTGAATTCCATTAGAAGGGCATTGCCTGATGAAAAGCTCACACTTGTGGTGATTTCAACCATGGAGTAGCAGGGCGGGGGTGTGGAGGGTGGGGCAGGGCAGGGCACCGGCCCTGGTTGTCTCTGGGTTATGGGGTTGTGAGCACTAACTGTTTTCTCCTTTTCTCTGTTCTCCCAGTCTGGTACCATGACCACTACTACTTTTTAAGATAAACTTTTTGTTTTGGAATGGTCTTGAATTTACAGAACAATGTTGCACAGAGCGTGGAGTGCCTGCCTGCCCCATGCCAGGCTTCCTGTATTGCTAACATCGTACATTAAGAAGGCGCACTTGTCAGCTGATGAGTCGATATCGCACACCGTTATTCACGAGGCCCACACTTGGTTCGGTGCCCCTCAGCTTTCCCCTAGTGCTCTTTTTCTCTTTCGGGGCCCCACCCGGGCTCCCACGCTGCCTTTAGCCCTTGAGTTCCTCTCGGCTGAGAGAGTCTCTCAGATTTTCTTGCTTGCGGTGACCTTCACAGTGTTGAGGGGCACAGGGGATGCATCTTGTCGAACATTCCTCAAAAGGACTTGTCTGATCATTTTCCCATGGCTGGGCGTGGGGCTCGTGTTCTGGGGGAGGAAGACTGCAGAGGTCAAGCGCCGTTCTCAACGTGTCTATCGCCGCTGATGCTGGCCTTGATCGCCTGGCTTCTCCACCGTAAAGGTACTGCCTGCCCCCCACCCCCCGCCACCGCCCCCATTCGGTCCTCTTTGGAAGAAGGTCACTGTTGCACAGTTCTCACCTGGAGGACGGGGAGGTGCGCTTCCCCTCCTTGAGGGCGGAGCGGCTACATAAAGCATTTCACGTTCTCCATGGGAGGTTCATCTGTTCTCCTCATGTATTATAGAAATAAATGGCTGATTCATATTTTTATCAGCAGGGACTCATGGATATTTATTTTATACTTTGGGTTATAATCCAATGCTAGTTTATTTGTGTGGTTGCTCAAGTTTGCTACTTTTTCAATTGAAAAAAAAAAAAAAAGAAAAGTAAAGCCACCTCTTTACTTAAAGGAATCTCTGGTGAGTGCAGATAGGTTCTCCAACATGCCTTCCTTTTCGGTGCTCAGCCCCAGACCGGGACCCAGGCCTGCCTCACTCATGGCCGTGGCCTTCAGGGCTTCCGGTCGGTCCAGGGATGACTGTGATACGGCTTTGGTGGATGACAGATCTGCTGCTTATGGGGGCACGGATGAGGGAGCTTAGCCTATCCCCTGGTGGAGGCTGGGGATTTAGGAGAGGCTTCTTGGAGGAGGCCTGGGTGCTGAAGATGAGCAGGATTTCACCTGGTATGTTGGGGAAGAAAGGGCATGCGCAAAGCTCGGAGGAGGGGAAACCAGGTGGCGATTTGGCAGCCCTGGGCAGTCCGTAAAGCCGGGCTGGGGGAGGGGTGGCTGTGAGGTGTGGCAGGGGAAGCCAGGGAGGTCAGTGGGGGTCGGGCTGGACCAAGTCCCTTGCTTTTTCAGGCTTCATAGCTGAAATGATGGACCTCTGCTTGGCCCAGTTCCTGCGTTTTACAGATGAGGGAACGGCGGTCCAGGAGGGTCCCCGACTTGCTCCACGTTGCACAGGGGGGTCGAGCAGGGCTTCGCTCCCGGCCGCCAGTGCTGGTGCACAGGCGTGCGCATCAGCTCGTGAATGGGCAAATGAATTCTGTGCCTGACCCACAGGCCAGGGGCGGTCCAAGTACTTGGAGGCCTTTTGTTTCTTCTTTATGGTCCAGCTCACAGGAAGCTTCCTGCTCCAGGAAGCCCCGCTCCTGATTTGCCCTCCTTAGAATTCTAGGGGCTGCTCTCTCTGGGATAGAGGAGATCACAGGCTTTTCTCCATCACTTACTCTTTTTTTTTAAGGATTTTATTTTATTTTATTTATTTTTAGATAGAGGGGAAGGGATGGAGAAAGAGAGGGAGAGAAACATCAATGTGTGGTTGCTTCTCACACGCTCCCAACTGGGGACCTGGCCCAGTCATGTGCCCTGACTGGGAATTGAACCAGGGACCCTTTGGTTCGCAGGTCGGTGCTCTGTCCACTGAGCCACACAAGCCAGGGCCCATCACTTACTCTGGATGTGACCTTGAGAAGGCAGGCGCCTTTGTGGTCTGGGCCTCAGTTTCCTCACCCATTAAACGGGGTTAGTAGGTCTTGTCTCAAGGGTCACTGTTTCAGGGCATTCAGCTGATGTGGCCCCACTGGAGGGGGGCTGTTGGGCAGCTGGCAGGCAAGTGCCCGTAGTCGGCCATGAGAGAAGACCATGGAAGCCACTCTTCACTTCAATTCTCAGCTGTTCGGAACCTTAAAATAGGCCCCAACTGTCAGATGGGAAAAGCCCCGGATGAGAGTCTGTTAGATTCTTTGTCTTCATGCCCAATGCCCCTGTGTGGTACAGAGAAGCCTTCACGCCTGGTGCCCCCGTGTGGGGCAGAGAGGCGTGGCTTTGTGCTGCTGCTGAGGGCCTGGGCCCTTCCTGGAGGGCTGGGGAGGCTGGCGGGGGTACAGTGGGCGTCTCTGCCTCTCCCCTGCTCCACGGCTGTGAGAACTGGGTTGTGCTCCTCATCTCTAGGGTGGGCATCCCACCCCTGAGCTTATAAAACGCTGGAGGCCCGCTAGGTCAGTGGACCCACCGGGCTCATGGGGAAAGGCAGGCAAGGCCTTCTGCGGGCGCAGGTGGGCTCTGTGAGCTGCACCAGGTCTGGTGGGCTGGGCGACGATGGTCAGCCACTTGTGGGAGGTGAGCCAGGACGGGCCAGACCCCAGGCAGGGCCTCGTCCTCTCCCCGACTTCCTGGTTCTCAGGACCAAAGCAAGGGAAGGAAGAGGCTTCTGGGAACGAGAGGTGGGTGGTGGTCCCCTTGGTTGGAGGGAGTCACTGCCGTCAGTGGGCCATAGCTGGGGGAGGCACCAGCCTGGGAGAGGGTGCTCCCTGGTGCCTGGCTTGGGGCCCCACTCAGGCCGGCCCAGGGCTGGAGGGCAGGGCCTGGGTAGTCTGGGGTTTCTGTCACCACCCTGTCCTAAGCTCCCAGGAAGCGAGGCTCTTATTTTCAGCCCAGAGCAGTGGTCTGGAACTAGAACTTTGCTCTGAGGTCACTATGAGGCCTGCGTTGGTCTCCCAGGGGACCCTACCCTGTCGGGGGAAAGAGGGGGGCACAGAGTGACTAATGGGCGTGAAGCTGGCCAAGGAGCCGTGCAGAGCGAGGCTGCTGGCCCCCTGCTCCTCCAGCCCTCCGCCCTGCCTTCCTTCCCGCCTCAGTTTTCTCCCCTGTCAAATGGGGCCGACGACCACGGCCGCAGGGGCAATCAGACACTCCAAAGAAACCGGGGATGGGGGGGAGACCCACCTGGCACCTGGTGAGTGCCCCTCAAACGGCAGCTGCCACCAGAGCCCCCACTGGTAGGAACAGGAAACTGAGGCTCAGAGAGGCCAGGCTTCTGCTGCTCCAGACTCTGGTCAGGGAGGTGGGTGGCAGGGAAGGGTGTCAGCTGGAATGTCCGGGAGCCTTGTCCTACTCATTTTTTCTTCAAAAATTTTATTGACGTGTAGTTGACATGCATAATACATTGGCTTCAGGCGTTCAACACAGCGATGCTGCATTTATACGCCTTATAATGCGATCACCAGGACGGGTCGAGGGACCACCTGTCTGCCTGTGCACACCGTTACCGCATTACCGACCACATTCCCCGTGCCCGGCACGGCATCCCTGGGGCTGACTTCCTTTATCACTGCAAGTTGGCACCTCTTCCTCAGGGAGCCTTATCCCTGTTAACTCGGACCTGCCACGGAAAGACGCAGTCTTGATTTCATCTTCTGCAGGATGGGGAAAATGGGACTGAGAACAGCCCCTGCCCCCCAAGGCCCAGGCGAGGGTGCAATGACGTGTGTGTGTCAGCGTTCAGAGGAGGACCTGGCCCCTCCCAAATGCCGGTCTTAATCGCAATACTATCAAGGTGGAGCGGGGCGTGTTTGCTCTGAATGTAAACAGGGAAGTAATGGTTTATGGGGATAGTTTTCAGGGTGCAGGCTGCTCCCCAAATACTCAGGAAGTAGAGGAGGACAGGCCTTAGGCCAAGCCTGAAGGCTGAGTCTGAATCTGCACCCTCAAATGGCTGCCCTGCTCTCTTCACCCCCGAGAGTGGCAGAGGCCCCTGGAATTGATTGGGCAGGGACTTGACCCTCAGCGCCCCTTCCTTGCTATCCTGTCTTCTTTTATAGGGGCAGGTCTGGAAGGTCAGAGGGCAAAGGACATGCCTTGCCGGGCTGCCGCAGGCTGAGCCCAGGCAGGGGCGGGGGCTCTGAGGATGGCCCCGGGCCAGAGCTAGCTGCTCTCTGCCCAGTGCTCCTGTCCTGGCGGTTTCTATGCTGCAGGGTGAGCATCACCTGAACTGCATTCTTTGTGGTCTCCTGGCCTTTGCAGGAGCTGCCCTTGCAGCTGGCAGCGCTCTTCTCCTGTCCTTCCAGCCCCAGAGTCACCGCCTTGGTAAAACCATGTACCCCCTAGCATCTCCTGCACCCTTCCACCAGCCCAGCCGCACGGCACCTACCCCTCCCTGGGGGCCCGTTGTGCGCCTGGCACCTGGGTCACGTCGACTCACACTTCCCCCGGAGATATTTCTTACAGTTTCCCGAATACATCTCATCCACCTTTGCTCTTGCTCCTGCCATTCCCTCTGCCTGGGCACCCTATCCACTGGCCTTTGGGAGAAATCTTTAAGACTAATCACTGTTTGGAAGCTGAAGCCTGCACTCCTGGACCCGAGCTCCTGGCACTGGCACCTACCCCGCCCCAGGGGAGACCCCACCCACAGCTGCAGCAGCCGAGCGCTCCTGGACTGGAGGTTCCTCCAGGGTTTGGCTGGCCTGCTCCATGCTGTGACCCCCAGGGCCTGACAGAGTAGGGACCAGCCAGTCTCTATTTCATGTTACTTTTGTAAACCTTTTATTGGTGTGTAACTGACCTATCGTAAGTACACATCTGGATGAACTCTGTGCAAGCTCCATCCTGATTAAGGAATAGGTCAGGACCAGCACCCAGGGGCCCCCAGTGCCCCACCCCGTCACTGCCCTGCCCCCACTGACTTCTCCTGTCTGTGGTCCTGGTGCTACAGAGGGATGAGTTCACATAGTACGTGTGCATTCGTGCCTGCTCCTTTCTCCCAACATCAGGTCTGTGAGCTTTCCCCTGCTGCTGGGTGCAGCCAGCTCATTCCCCCGCCCCCCACCCGTACTTGTTTCATTAATATATAATAATGTATTTGCCTGTTCTACTGGGGAGGGAATGTTGGGCTGTTGGCAGCTCAGGGCAGTTATGAATGGAGCAGCCACCGCCGCTGGGACCTGTGGTTTGGTTTCCACGCACAAGCGCTTCTGCTGCTCAGCCCATCTTTCTGAATCTTCATTTTTGGGAGCAGACGTATGTTGCCTCACTTACTCTTCACAACCGTCCTGCTAGTGGGTGGGTCCTGCTCTCTGTTTTGCAGATGAGGCAGCTGAGGCACAGAGAAGCGCAGTGGCCAGAAAGAGGGGACAGGGGTGGGAGGACAGTAGAGCAGCAGCCTCGGGAGAGAAGCAGGGTCAGGGGCAGGTGCGGGCACCTGGCTGGGGTTGCAGCTGAGCCCAGGCTCTGGGAGGTGGGGCGCTGTGATGGTATCTGAGCTGCTGGGGACTGACGGCAGAGACAGTGCTGCTGAGGAATGGCCCCCACCCAGTTGCCCCCTGATAAGCTGCAACAGGAAGTATGGGGTGAGGGTGGGGGAGGGGAGCTTCCTCTTGCCAGTGATGCATCTGGTTCTCTTCTCTTTCCAGAGAACTTGGGCAGGGGTGGGGTGGGGGTGGGGGGTGAATCGCATGGGTAGGGAAAACAAAGTAAGCCTGGCAGGTTGAGCTTCAGGATGAGGTTGTTAATAATAACGATGGCCTAAGTGTGTGGGTGCCCTTCAGCCCCTACGCCCTCTGAGCGGGAGGCCAGGGTGAAAAGGAAGAGGGGACAGGAAAGGGTGTGCACTTGGGACCCATTCTGCAACCTGAATTATCTGTAGCAGAAGGGCCGAGGGCAAGCCCAGGCCTGACTCCTTGTGCAAACTCCGCAAAGTCACACACAGGCCCCCCGCTCTCCTCGTGGGCCATCCCGATCTCACCGACTTGTTAGGAGGAGGCCATGAAGTTCACGGATAGGAACATGCTCTCACACCGGCTGGCACAGAGTAGGTGCTCACTGAGGGCTGTGTTCTCTGTAATCGCAGAGGGTGGGCCTCTGCCTACTCCTGAAAGGCTGGGTCCTGAGCCCCCAGGAGGGACCTGGTATTTGCACCCCGGAGTCTAGGGTTCCAGTGTCACCCTGGTCTTCATCATTACCGTCACATCCTGGAGTCCTCACCACCAGCAGCAGCAGCAGCTGCCGCTTCAAGGCCGTGTGATCTTTGCAGTTACTTGCCACTTCCCAGCGTGCACACCAAGGTTACCAGCAGTGCGGCCACATCCACTGTCCCCTCTGTGATCACCACGCACATGATCATGACTGTTACCACAACGCCAAACCCAGTGACACACAAGCCGGTCCCCACCTCCCTGCACGGTCACTGCTGTCAGCCTCACCCGACCCAAACTCTCCCCGCCACATTCAGCCGTATTTAACAGTGTCCCATTCCCCCACCCGCCCTGGTTTCCCTCCCCTCCTACAACCGCACCCCCTTGGTTTCAGCTCAGGCTGTTGGGTGCTCCTCAGAGCCACCAGGAACACACAGAGCGAGTCCCCTGGCCTCCTGGCCCCTTGCTCCACATTCAGTTTAGGGAAGTTGGGCTTGTTATTGAGAAAGAAGGAACGGGGGTGGGGCGGGGTGGGAGTGGGAACAGAAACCAGGGAGAAGCAGAAAAACGAGGTAAAAAGGGGAATGGAGAGTGGGGCTGGTGGGGAGGGCGGCTGGGCACGGCCGGCGCTGGCACAGGCACGCAGCCTGAGCCCTGCCTCGGCCTCGGGAGGAGCGAGGCCGGTCTGGCTCTGCGGCAGCCTTGTGGCGTGACCTTGGGCTGCTTACTCCCTCTGTCTGAGCCTCGCTTCCCCACTGCTAACATCCGCTCTCGGCTGCATGGCCACCCCAGTCTCTAGGGTCTGTGCAGCCAGGCCACAGGCCTTCGAGCGTGATGTTCCCTCTTCCTGCAACGCTTCTCTCGCGTCTCGGTCAGAAAACTTCTCTTTATTCTTCAAAGCGGTGCTCCAGCTTCTCCTGTTTATCAAAACCTCCCCGAGTCTTCCGGACAGCAGTGATCGCTCCTTCATCAAGGACCCTGAGCCCCCTGAGTGTCCCCTGTCATGGCTCTGAACACACTGGTCACCCATCAGGTGCCCCCCACCCAGGGACTTCAACACCTGCAGGCCAGGGTCAGCGCCTTATCCAGCCAGGGCCTGGCGGCAGTGTGGGCTCGGAGAGAATTTACTGGGTGGACAAACGAGGGGAAGAATAAGCACCCACAGATTAACGGACACTGCCCGGCAGTGCCAGTTTACGGAGCACCTGCTGTGTGCCTGGCTCTGCGCCGGCTGCCGTTTGACCTGAGAACAACCTTACGAGGCAGGTCAGGTTATTCCCCCATCTCCCAGATGGGCAGATTGAGGCTCAGAGAGGTCAGTGGCTTGCTCAAGGGCATAGAACTTGGCTTAGGCCCAGGACCATCTGACTCCAGCACCCCAGCTCTTAACCACATGATGCCACCATGGATGGGTGGGCAAGGGCTTTGTAGGAAGAGAGAAGCCCCGTTCCCCGAGGGCGTGGCCCAGCCAGGCCCTCTGAGCTCAGGGCGAGGGCGGGGCTGTGTCCAGGTGGAAACTGAGTCTGGAGGGGGGGCAGGGTGGAGGGAGATGAGGGGAAAATGAGGGCCTGGGAAATCTGGACTCCTGGGGATTCCAGGCCTCTCCCAGAATATGCTGTGGGTAAGCCGGGTCCTTTTCCAGAGCTGCAGATGACTCTTGGTTGCAAATCTGGGGTAAGTGGTGAGGGCTGTCTGAGGAGTGGGAGGCGGCTCTGGGCTGGGAGCCGGGGAGGGTCCTGCCGCAGTTTGCGACAGTTCCACTCCCCTGACTCTCCTGTGTTCAGTCATCCCAGTGGCCCTGGGTGCCAATGGGGTGACTCTGCTCATTGACTGGAGGGGGAAACTGAGGCCAGGGAGGAGCCAGGAGCTGGCTGCGGTAGGACAGCAGTGAGGCCTTGGGGAGGCCTGCCATCCTGCTGCTGTGTCCTGAGCGCTGAGGGTCTGGGGCTGGGGGAGGGTGGGCAGATGGTTGGTGGGACCAGGGGCTGGGCCCCGGAGCGGCCACTTGGCCCCAAGTGGAGCCCTGGACCCTGGGAGCACAGGCACCAGGGTTCAAGTGCCAGCCGGGCCACATGACACAGACAAGAGCACGTGAGTCCTCCTCTCTGAGTCCCCATGTCCTCCTCTGTAACACTGGGAAAACGGTGCCTTTCTTGCAGGGTTTGGGAGTTTGTGAAGCAAAACTGTGAGTACCGATCTGAGCATACAGTAGGTACTCAATAAATGTCAGGTTCTCTCCCATCCATCTCCTAGGGAGCTGAGTCGCCTACCTTCCTCCTGGATTGGGGACTGGTGTCTTTGCGGAAGGTCAGGGGCCCAGGGAGAGTGTGAGTCTGACTCTGTAACCTTGGGGCTGGCTCCTGCCGTCCTTGAGCCTCAGGGTTTTTGGCTGGTGCAGGGGGTGGAATCAGCTCCCTCCCCCGGCAGGACTGTGGAGACCGTGAAATGGGTACTAAGGGGGAACCTGTTTTTAAACATAGATGGTTTTCACAAAAGTAGAAATGCCAGTGCTTGCTGCTGCTGCTTCCACCAGCTGCAGGAGGGAGAGGAAACTTCAGAGGGAAGAGGAGGTGGGCGTCCGTCTCGGACCCCGCTGAGGCGCTGGCGTGGGAGTGGGGCAGGGCACAGGCTGAGCCAGGCTGCTGGGAGATGCTGGGAGGACAGGGGAGGGGGCGAGAGTCAGATCCAGGGCTCTTCAGCCTGGGTTTGAATCCTGGCCCTACGGATCGCAAGCTGGGAAGCCTTGGACCTCTCTGAGCCTCGCTTTCCTCGTCGTTGAAACGGGGGTGGGGGAGTTAAGGACAGTCCCTTCACTGGGCTGTGGGAGTGCCATGGGGTGGCGAGGGCGGTGCGCCCGGCCCACGCGGGTCCGGCTGTACAAGCGTCCCTCCCCTTCCCGCCCCTTCCCGGGTCACAGGACATTCAGGAGGGGTGGCAGGAGGCTAACGGGCAGATTGCAGGCATGGCGGCAGGGGCGTGAGAGATGTTTAGGGTCAGAATTGAGAAACTGGGGGAGGCAGGGAGGTTTGGGAGTTAGCAGTGGGCTCCAAAGTGGGGTGATGCTCCACGTGACCGCTGGGGTCTCAGGATGACCGTATTAGAATTTACAAATGTTTCAATTCCATTCTTTATTAGTTCCTGAAGTTTTTGTATGTATGTTTTTGATAAACCAGGATAGTGGCGTGTGCATTTAATTTAGAAATAAAGAGGAGTATGTTCAAAAGGTTCACTGACAGAGGTGTGTGATCAAAATATCTGAGCTTTCTGGGGTCAGGGCTACAAGGGCCGTGCTGTGTTTGCGGGGCGGGGGGGGCGGGGGAGTTGGGTGTAAGGGGAGGCACCAGGACGGCACCGGGAGACTTGGACTTCAGTTCCACTCTGCCTCGGTTTGCTCCGTGTCCTTGGGCAAACCACGTCACTCCTCTCAGTTCGTGAAACAAGCAGAGCGAGCTTATAAAATAATGGACAAAGGCCCTTTAGAGCAACTGGAGTTTGGGACTGTCTGACTTTGAGCTTCATTCCAGATCTCATATAATGCCGGATTCTTGGCACTTCAAAAGTCTTTTTGCGCCACACCTGGACTGGGGATCGGTGGCTTACGGGGAAAGTTAGGGGCCTTTCTATGCCCAGCTGTGACTCATCTGTGCTCTGCCTGCACATGCCCACGGATGGGGAGCTCTTGTCCCTCAGGGTCCCCTGTTCTGTCCTGGACTGAGCTGTCATCTGCCTCTCTCTCTCTGTTCCTCGTTAAAGGGGAAACTGGGAGGAGAGGAAGGGGGCTGAGGAAGCAGCTTTTGTGTCTCGGGGCTGTTTCTTGCGGGTGCCAGCCGCAGGCCTCACACCGCATCTGCCTTTCTGCTCTGGGCTGCTCCCAACCTCCCTGGGGAAACAAAGCCTGTTTGGTTACCCAGGTGGAGGGGGCAGCAGAGCAGGCCCACCGTCAGCCCCCGGGGCACCCTGTTCCCGGTACTGCCTGACCACCCGTTGTAAACTCGCACCAGCCAAAAGCAGACTGTGTTTGCTGAGCACCTATCGCCTGGGCCCAAGCTCAGTTCTTTGCAATTCATCCCTTAGTGACGGCCGTTTTCTAGACGGGAACACTGAGAGGTGAAGTGACTTTGCCCAAGGTCACCCGGTGACCTGCATTCAAGCCCATCTCTGACTCTGGTGCCCAGATCTTCATCACTCTTCTGTGGGGTCCCTTTCTGCCCCACCAAACAGGATATAGCACTGGCAGGAAGACCGACTCAGACCTGCATCTGAGCCACAAAAACTCACACAGTCAGCAAGGGGGATACAGATGGTAGGTGTCGGGTTGCGTCTCTGTTGAGCATGAGTTACCAGGGCAGGGCTTCCTAGAAGCCAATGTAAATGCAGGCTATATTAATAGAGGTCGGGCACCTACCAGCGGGGAGCAGATTGTCTTATTCTCAGTGTTGATGGATGGTGCCTAGAGAATTGTGTGTGTGGTAGGGCCACCTGCAAGGACATGGACACACAGGAGATGATGAGTTCCCCGTGGCTGGAAGCATTTAAATAGACACTGCACAGCCCGGATTCCTGCAGTGGAAAGTGGAGGGCCTGGGCAAGGTGACCTCCAAGGTCCTTTTAAACTGTAGTTTTATGGCTGGACTTGAGCAGTTGCTGGGGCCACCCCAACACTCATGCCCATTGGGGTCACCCCTTCTCCATTATTCTCAGAAGGGGTCCCCTGAGGGGATGGGGTTCATGTGTCCATACATCCATTTATTCATCAAATAAAACAGCAAGGGCAGGGAACAGGAGAGATGCAGGAACCTACAGTCCAGCGGGGATAATCGTAATGATAATAGAAAGCACGGACTGAGGGCTTGCCACCTGCCAGGCACTGCAGGTGAATGAGAGCCCATGGGGCCCCACTCCAGCGCCTGGAGGCAGCTATCGCTCTTACCCTCATTCCGCAGATGGGGAAACTGAGGGGCTGGGAGAGGTGGGTTTTGGAGGGCACCCCAGGGTATGCACGGGCCAGGCGCTCCCAGGCCTGCGTTGATGACTCCATGAGCCTGAAGCTCGCTGATGATCAGGTGCTGTGACTGAGACCCCATGACGCCCCCTGCTCTTAAGGCTGACCTTCAGTAGTCCCTGTGACGCTTGAGCGAGAACATGGTTCCAAGGGCTCGACTGGGATGTTCTCATTTGCTCGTTATAACCTCCTGGGGTAACTTGTCCTCATTTTCCAGAGGGGAAGCTGAGGCACAGAACGGTCAGGTAACTTGCCCAAACCCGCACAGCTGGGGAGAGAAAGAACCACGGTCGTGAGCTTGTACGGGCCACACTTTCATCCAGGATGCCCGACTCTCCTGCCTTTCCGTCTCCTCCAGGACCCCCTTCCAGGCCCCTGACCGTAGGCCCTTGAGGAGGGGCGCTGGTGGGGAGTGGAGCGGCCCAGACCCTGGCTCACTGACGCTCTGTTTTGCCCCCAGATCATGAGTGTCTTGCTGTTCATCGAGCACTCCGTGGAGGTGGCCCACGGCAAAGCCTCCTGCAGATTCTCCCAGGCAGGCTACCTCAGGATCGGTAGGTCCAAGGGACAGGAAGGTGGAGGCGGGTGGGGGGGGGGTGCGGGGTGGTGGCGTTGGGGATGGAGGGGAGGGGGAGGGCGTCCTGCCTGGGCGTGGACTGACTGGGGTTGGAGGCCCTCCCACAGCCTCTCTTTGAGCCTCAGATCTTATATCTGCAAATGGGGCTATTTCACCCATCCCGACCGGGTCCGAAGTTGGGAGCAGAGAGGATGGCACTTGGAAAAATGAAGGCGGGGCTCTCCTGCTTATACCCGTCAACGGCTGCCCATCACCCTAGAAGAAAATTGTGAAACCAAGCCCCTGCTGACCTGCCTGGCCACAGTGGTCACTTGAACGTCCCTCCAGCCTCCCCCCGAGATTACCTGCACTCTGGCTGTGCTGACCTACCTTGTCTCAGGCCCCTGCCTGACCACCTTGCCCCCCAGCTCCCAGGCTACCTCCCCAGACTCACCCTGGTTGAAGCAGACCCCCAGCCTACACCTCCCCCGACCCCAGCCAGGACCCTTTGTTACACCCTCTCGTTCACCCAGAAAGTTCTGTTGGCATCTTTGTAGCTTCTATCTCAACAAAAGGACATGGCCCAGGCTTTCTTGTTCACTGGCACAGCCCCCACACCTGTGGCTCCCAAAGGGCGGTCCTTGGAGTCCAGCAGGGTTCCCCGGGGCACCTCTGGTCCTTACCACTTTCCCTTGCCTTTCAGCTGACCTGGTCTCCAGCTTCTTGCTCATCGCCATGCTCTTTGTCATCAGTGTGAGCCTGCTGATGGGCGTGGTCAAGGTGAGGGCCCCGCTGGGGGAGGGGGAGGGGGCCAGGACTTGGGGGGCCCCAGCTGCCCTCCTGCCCCCCTCCTAGTCACACCTACTGGGTGGGGGGAATTGGCTGCTGAGAAGGTGGGAGGTGGATGTTTCGGGAGACCCATCCTGTACCCTAGACATCATCACTGTGACCCGCATCCTTTTATACTACAAATGGAGGCAGAGGATTGTGATAGAAAAGAGAGGAAGGGCCATTCTGAGGAGTGAGGAGAGGGAGAATGCAGCGGGTTTTGGAATCCGGGAGGGGAGCCAAAGCACAGGGGAGAGCGAGGACGCCTGTGGCTTGGTTCTATCCACCGAGCGGACGAGAAAGACAGGCTGTGGCTTAGCTTCCTGCAAAGAGGAACCATCTGTGCGTGGGCCCCAGGGGGGCCGGAAGCCAGGGCCGAAGCAGGGCCCTTCCTGGGCAGACAGTGGCCTGGCGCCCTCAGGGTCAGGAGATGGAGTCAATGATTCGGTGCTTGTTTGGAATGTTTCCACTTTGCATGAAATGTCACCATCACCCCTGGCTAATGCCATTCTCCCGGCCCTGCACCCCTGAGATGGATTCCACCTTGTCCAGGGTGGCTCCCAGGTGCTTGCACCGAAATGTAAATGGCCCAGCTAGAAAAGTGGATCAGGCCATCCCTGGAGGCTCTGAGGCTCGGTCTGGGTTGTTTTGGCCACCTCCTGAGTGATTTTAGACGACCACATGAGAAACCACGAAACCACCCTTTCTGTGATCTTATCTCCAGCTGTGGGTTCCTGTGCAGTCACACTGGTCACTTGCTTCCAGTTGTAAGAAAGGGACCCCAGCCTCAGCCTTTCAGGTCCCCTTGCCATGATCAGTCACCTGCATGGAAGAGTGTCTTACTCTTTTGGTCTTGCAGGCTTGTCCCCACCTCAGGGCCTTTGCTCATGCTGTCTGTCTGCCTCCAGTACCCTCCTGCTTCTTTCCAGATCCACCCTGTGTCCCCACCTCCAGGAAGTCCTCTCTGATCCCTTCTCATCTGCAAAATGGCCCATCCTTGTTGAGTTCTTGAAAGGGAACTGAGTCGAGCCTGCTCTGAGAGCTGCTGGAGCAGATGCCCTGTAGATGGGGACTGTTCTCGTGTCTCCTAGGACGCCGAGGCTCCTTGCACTCAGGGCCTGGGACTTGCCTTCCCTCATCCCCAGAGCCTCACTCAGAGGGAGGCATGTGGATCCGTGTGGGTTAGGAGACCTTGGGAGAGAAGGGAGCTGCCGTTGGGTGGACGCATGGGGACCAGGCTGCATGGGGGAGTGTGCGAGGGACGCCCTGATGGTGCCGGGCCTGCCTTTCAGAACCGGGAGAAGTACCTGCTGCCCTTCATGTCCCTGCAAATCATGGACTACCTGCTGTGCCTGTTCACCTTGCTGGGCTCCTACGTGGAGCTGCCGGCCTACCTCAAGTTTGCCTCCCGGAGTCGGGCTGTGAGTACCCAGCTTGGGCGGTGAGGGGTGAAGCTCAGGCGGTGATGGGAGGCTCCCCAAGGGCTCTTCCTAGTTGGTGACCTTCAGTAAGTTTCCGAGTCCCTCCAAAGCACTCCTGAGTTCCTTCCTCCGTCACACGGGTCTGGGATCCCATGTGCTCAATATGCCCTGGCGGCGCTGACTGAGGAACGTGTGTAGGGCACTCGCACCCGGTGAGCACTTGACAAATGCTGGCCACGGAGAATCCTCAGCAGGAGAAGCAGCACACGCCCCTCTCAGCCCCCAGCCATGCTTCGTCCCTGCTTTGTAACCAAGTTCTAGGGGAAGACGAAGACGGGTAAAACCACCTGAGCTCCCACAGCGGGGTGCCCATGATGGCTGGTGCCCATCACTGATGTGGCGCCCCAAAGCTGCTGTCCTTGACAAGACCCAGGAGCTGTGCTGTGGAAGGGCCCCGGGCAGGCAGTCAGGACCCTGGTTTCAGTCCCGGGTCCGCCACCAGCCCCCGGTGTGAACATCTGGGCAATGGGCATCTATTTCTTTCTGGGACGGCGGACTAGGGGCCACTGGTTCTCTCTAGCCAAGACCGTGTCTCAAGCTGAGCCGCAGCCCCCGTGTGCCTGCCCCATAGTACCAGGTCCTCCGCCTGGGGCTTAATTGCTTGTCTGTCTTCCTCTTTGTCTTTGTCCTCCTAAGCACCCCTCCAAGGTCCCACTGATGACCCTGCAGCTGCTGGACTTCTGCCTGAGCATCCTGACCCTCTGCAGCTCCTACATGGAAGTGCCAACTTATCTCAACTTCAAGTCCATGAACCACATGGTGAGTCTGGGCCAGGGGTCCATGCCCATCACTGGCTGTGTGGCCTTGAGCAAGTTGCTCCCCCTCTCTGTGCTTCAGTGCTTATGCTGGGCTGGGCTCCTTAGAAGTGGAGCTTGGGAGAAGGATGTTTGTATACATGAATGATTTATTGAGGGAGAATGCTTAGGGAAACCTTGAAAAAAGTGAGGGAGACAGGTTAGACACAGGGAAGAAGCCAAGCAGACACGTGGCTGTAGGGATAGCCCTGCCTGATCCCACGAGGAGCCCTGGAGTTTGAGTTGCCCCACAGAAATAATACTAATTTTTTGTATCATTGTTCAGCCATTTCTCCCCAAATGTAGTAACTTAAAACAATAAACAATTGTTATGTCACACAGCTTTTTGGGGGTCGGGAATTTGCGAGTGGCTTTGCTGGGCTGTTCCGGCTCAGGGTCTCTCATGGGGTCAACCTGCGATGGGGGTGGGGCTGCCAGCCCCCAGTGCACAGCTGGGTCTGGAGGACCCACCCCCGGGATGGCTCACTCGCAGGGCTGTCAGCTCGTTGCCTTGGTTCTGCTCCCTGTGCGCCTTCAGTAAGGCTGCTCGAGCACCTCATGTCCCGGCCGCTGGCTCCTCTGAGTGAGCATCTGAGAGGCAGAGTGAGGAGAAAATGGCTGTGTCTCGGAGGTCACACTCACCTCTGCCACCTTCTGTTATTTGTGAGAAGTGAGTCTCTAGGTCTGGCTCACATTCTAGGGAGGGGAAGAGCTCTGTGTTGAAGGGAAGAGTATCGAAGGTTGTACTTGCGAAGGTTGTACTTGCAAACGCCGCAGAGGCCATCCCACTGTGAGCCGCTCCCGCATCACTGAGTCACTGCTTGCGAGCTGCCCCTTGGGGAGGGGGTGACTTCCCAGGTACTTCCGGATCGGTGGTTCAATCAGCCAAGACTGTGCTCTAGAGAAGGGCCTGCCCACCACCAGCTGGGGGGTGGGGGCACAGCCGGGTAAGTGCCATCTGGGCAGCTAGCAGCTGCATCTGCTTCCCTTGGTCTCCTCCCCTGTCGTGTGGGGCTGGTGGTAAGTAGCACCTGCCTCCCAGGGCCCCTGCAGGCTCGGCCAAGACGATGGCTAGGCCGCAACAGGTTCCTGCTAGGTGTGTGTAGAGCAGGCTCGTCATTCCCCCACAGCGGCCAAAGGCTCTGACGGGGCCCTTGAATCTGTTGCAGAATTACATCCCCAGCCAGGAGGGAATGGCTTATAACCAGTTCGTCAAGATGATGATCATCTTCTCCATCGCCTTTATCACTGTCCTCATCCTGAAGGTGAGTGGCCCCCGCTCTGTGGCTCTGGGAGGGGCGGTGGGACTGTGTGGTCCCAGGCCCACCCTGCTGGACATTTTGGAGGCAGGGAGGTGGGTCTCCCGCTGCCACCCTCCCTGCTCTTGGCCCCTGACTCCAGCCCTCCCCACACCAGCTCCTCTGAGCTGGGATCCTTAGGGACCCCTGTTCAGAGGAAGTGGGTCTGCAAAGGCCACTAACGTTCAGGTGTCAGGGACTTAATGTGAAACCTAGAGAGGCCCTGATTGGGGGAAGGAGGGGCTGTTTTGTCTGGAATTGGACTCAGAAGGACCTGGGCTTGCACCCCAGCTCTCCCCTCACTAGCTGTGTGGTGTGATCACTTTTCAAGTCATTTCTCGCTGGGCCTTAGGTTTCCTCTGTGAAAGGGACATAATGTTTTGCTTTGCCTGTGTCACAGTTTCATGTGATTCAGGCACCAACATGTGTGGGTCCTGAGGTCATGGTACTAGAGGTTTGGTGATGAGAAGGAGGGAGGGAAATGGTTTGATTCTTCTCTGAGCTAGTCAGACCCAGAAGGTAGAGTCCAGCTTCAGGTCCCAGCTCTTGGGGAGATGGTGACGGACTGGGGTGCCTTAAGAGCAGCACAAACAGGAGGATGAAGAGGCAAGACAATTCGGCCATCTGAGAGGGTCAAGGAGACCAGGGCAATTCCGCCTGGGAAGGAGGTGACTCGGGGGGATGGGATTGCTGTCTCCAAATGCTCAAAGGACTCTTATGGGGGTTCTAGAGGCCGCAGCTGGGACCTGTGGCCTGAAGCCACAGGGGGGCTGATGTTGACTCGAGGGAAGAAAGGGCTTCTAAAAAGTGTTCTGTGAAGGTAACATTGGCTCACGGTGGAAATTTAGAAACTACAGATGCGCAGAAAGGAGACAGTCAGAGCCCCCACCCACCGCCACTCAGAGCCCAGCACGCCGGGGCACCTGGCACATTCCCTTCCAGTCTTCCTTCTTTAATTTCGCTCATTGATTTTAGAGAGACAGGGAAACAGGAGACAGAGAGACATCAGTTTGTTGTTCCACGTAGTCGTGCATTCACCGGTTGACTCCTGCATGTGCCCTGACCAGCGATCAAGCCCACAGCCTTGGCGCATTGGGCTGATGCTGTAACCCACGGGCCTGGGGCGCCCCGGCCAGGGCCTCCTCCCAGTCTTCTGTGTGGGTGGCTGTAAGCAGGCGTCACTGCCGCCCTTCATCGGAGGCCCTGATCGGTCTCTGGCCAAACCTAACGCCAACCAGGAAGCAGAACTTCACCCCTCTAAGCTTTCCTTAAAGTACAAGTGCATTAGCGATGTGCAATGAGAACTTCTCCGAAGGCTTGGGGGAAACCAGTGTGGGGGTTTACATCCCACGCTCGCCTAGAGAACACCTTCCCAAACCCCACCCCATGGCCCGACTCCCTGCCCTTCTTGTCCTTGGACAGGGCGGGCGGTTCTCTCTGGGCCCCTCACTCTGCCTCGTGGCCACGCCCACCTACTCGACGTTTCCCTGGCCCTTCACACTTCATTCTTTTACGCTTCATTTTATGTATATCTGCCCCCTCCGAGTGCCCATTAGGGGACTCCACACAACAAGAGACCTTCCAGGTGCCAGGACCTGCTCTTCTTCCTTAGGGGGCAGCTTGGGGCACAGAGAGCTGCTGTCCCTGAGCATGGCCCTGGGACCTCACTCACCACTGTGGCAATTGTCTCCCCGACCCTTATATCAGCTGCTGAGAGAAAGCAGTTGCTGACACTACCTGACAGACATATGCATCCGTACATATAATTTTTTTGTATTTATAAACATGGGATATTACTGCATATACTGTTCTGTAATCTGCTTTTAAAAACAACATAGCATAAGCAATTTTCAAGAAAACCTTTCCCCCCTGACCAGGGCGGCTCAGTTGGCTGGGCGTCATCCCGCAAAGTGAAAGGTCGCTGCTTTGATCCCGGGTCAGGGCCCATGCCTGGGGTGCGGGTTCAGTCCCTGGCATTTGGGAGGCAGCCGGTTGATGTTTCTCTCTCATATCGAAGTTTCTCTCCCTCTCTTACTCACTCCCTTCCCCTCTCTCTAAAAATAAATACAATCTTCAGAAGAAAGAAAACCTTTCCTACCGTGAGCTCTGTCTCAAGTTGAGCAAGGTCACTGCAGGAGGCAGCGAGCTCCCAGTCCCCAGGGGTGGACGAGCAGGGTCTGCAGGACTGTTGGCAGGGGGGCTTGAGGGGGGCTCAAAACCCTCCAAAAAGCCCCTTTCTGCACTGCATCTGCCGCGTAGTAGAAAGGGGAATACCTGGAGTAGTGAGGGCGGGCAGGCGAAGCACCCCTCAGCCAGAACAGGGGTCTGAGCGGCAGCAGCGGGATGCTGCCTTCTGGGGTGAGCTAGGGCTCCCCAGGAAGTGCTCAGCATCGGCCTCAGGTCTGCTGGGGCGGCAAGGAGCAGGGTCGGCAATGCACGGCCTGACCTGGGTCTTTTCCAGGTCTACATGTTCAAGTGCGTGTGGAGGTGCTACAGACTCATCAAGCACATGAACTCTGTGGAGGACAAGAGCAGCTCCAAGATTCCGGAGAAGGTGAGCCTGGTGGCGGGGGGAGGGGAGCCAGTGTTAGCTCTGCCACTCGCTCTGTCGTTTGGGGGAGGTCTCTCTCCCTTGCTGTGCCTCAGTGTCTCCACTTGTAAGATGAGGTCTGGACCAGAAGAAATGTGAAGATCTCCTTCAGCTCTTACAGTCTAGGGTTCTTTCATTTCTGCATGCGTTCAACATTTTCAGCCTCTTATAAGGGTTGGCCTTATACCCAACCCTGGGGGTATAAAGAAAACTAAGATGCTGCCCTATTCTGGAGGAGTGGATAGGCCAGAGTGAATCTAGACACAGAAATTCAAATACAACCCAGTGTAACACACAGGGGCAGTGGGAGCACAGAGGAGGCAGCTGGTCTCGTCTGGGTTGTCAGGGAAGCCTTCCTGGAGGAGGTGACATTTGACCAAGTCTTGGATTGTCAGTTGGTACAAGTTAGCTGGGCAAGGGGCAGGGGCCTTCCTGGCATAGGGGTGAGGTGCACTTAGAAACAGCTTATTGGAGAGGTGATGGGAAAGGGCAGCCAGTTTCCATTACCTGTGGCTCACTTTTCTCATCTGTACAATGGGGATTGTATCAGTCAAGATGCTTTTGGTCGCAAGTGGCAGAGACCCAACTCAATCTGACTTAAGTTAAAAGGGGGACTTTATTAGTTCACAGAACCTGGAAGTCCAACACATATGTGGACACCCCGGTGCGATCTCGTCCTTTCCAACCCTTTACCCTACTTCCCTCAGCGCTGGCTCCGTGTTCAGGCAGCCCTTTCCTGGTGGTGGTAAACATCACTGCCAAAATCCCTAGCCGACTTCCCATTCTCTCAGCAACCCCAGCAGAAAGGAAGTCCCAGGAGCAGGTCTGATTGGACCAGGTTGAGTCACAAGCCTATCCCTGACCCAATGAACATAGATAGCTAGGGGGAAGACGTTCTCCTTGGGGTGGCCCCGCCCAGGTCACATGTCCACCCCCTGGCTCTGAAGGATGGGGCCAGTGCCTCCAAAAGCATGTGGACGGGGGATGTTTTCCCGGGGAAAATGGTGCGTCGTTACCAAACAAGGGGGCTTGACGCTGAACGGGCGGAGGCAAGTCCGTTCCCTGTGGGAACAGAAGCCGCACCTCTCTGGTGTGCGCAGTGCCCAACACACATTAAGTACCTGAGGTGTGCTGGTCACCGCCATGCTTTTGTCAGAGGTGTGCTTCCTTCTGGCCAGTCCTCAACTCTCATCTCTGTCCCTCCCAGGTGGTCCTGCCGTCCTATGAAGAAGCTGTGTCTCTGCCACCCAAGACTCCGGAGGGGGGCTCAGAGCCCCCTCCCTACTCCGAGGTGTGACAGCGCCAGGCCCCAGCCCTGGTGCTGGGAGAGGCGGAGATGCCTCGCAATCCGCTTCTTCGCTTCGGCGGCCCCTGTGGCCTGGGTGAACCGCCCAGCTGACTTCGGGACAATCTGCTTGTGTACCCTTCGCTGGCCTGCTTTTCCCGTGGGGCCTGGGAGATGCTCACAATCGGGTCAATGCTTTCGGCTGAATGACTCGTAAGGATTCGGTCCAACCACACTTGGCTTATTTGATCAGCTCGGGCGTCTGTTTCAACAATTGGTCATTCTAAATTCGTTGTGTCTGGTTAAATAATTTTCAGCGTGACCAGTTTCACTAAGTGGCTGACACGTTTTAGGAAGACACACTTGTCAGTTCAGTAAAACAGTTTGGCCAGACTGCAGCCGTGCACCACGCTAGTTTGTGAATAGTTGCCAGTTCGCACCGCACTTTAGTGAAGTGATTAATCATTAGTTCGTCCTCCCCACCAGACCCACACGTTCGAGTTCTTCCGACAGCGTGCTTCGATAGTGATGGAGCTGGCTAACCCAGTCAATTTAGAATAGGGCTTAAATTCGATAATTAAAGAAAAAATCAGATTATCCCCCACACCATACAGTTCAACCCAATACAGTAACTGGCTGCCCACTTTGATCAAATCGGTAGTGCCAAGTGGCTGAATAATTGTTAATTAAAATGAAAACTCAGTCAGACAGCTGCCAAGCCATTGTTCAACAGCTAGTTCCAGGAAATGACAGCAGTTTTAATCATCAGACAGTCCCTGTGAACACACATTGTTTTGCTTAAGAGTCATCATCAGCACGTGGTCAGAGCAGTCACAGAGCCGGGGACTGCGGGAAACGGGCCGCCTCAACCACGGCCATTCATCTCCAGTAATGCACCGGCGGTCCATTCCACAGCCCAGGCTGTCCATCGCCAATCTGGTTGTAAGTGACCCGGTTCTGCCTGAAGCTGTGGTCAAGCAGAAATTCAGCCCTGCAATCAGGCGAATCCATTTGTTGGACTAAATCCACATATTAGTTCAGTCAAAACAGGCAAACCCTTTGTGGGTGCAGACCTTACCATGGGGGCTGGTGTTGGAGCTGCAAGGAAAGGTTTGGCCCCAACACCCCCCTTTTGCTTGCTTCTTCTCGGAGGTCTGGGGTTCCTGAGGGAGCTGACCCAAAGGTGGAGATAGGGCCCCAGAAAAGGCCTCTCTGGGGTCTTTAGTGGGGTACAGAGAGGGAGGTCTGTGCAAGAGCCTCCCTGCCCACACTCGCTCACAAAATTGCTTTGTGTGTGTGTGATGGGGAAGAAGTTCAATAAAGCAGCCATATGCTTCCCTAGGGCTGATGTGGTCCTTCCAATATGGAGTAAGCGGGGCCCCAACACCCCCAACACACACGTACACCTGTTTTTGTTCAGTCCAGATACTCAGAGGGGGTCATGTCAAGTTCGGAGGGTCGTGACCTGGCGGCTGTTTCTGATACAAATCCTAGATCACATAAGTACCAGGATGTCTCCCACATAAGGTGTGACCTCCACTCCCCTGGGGGGGACCCACCTGCACGCTGATGCTGCGCTGGGCACTAGGGGTGATTGTGATGGATCAGACTTGCCTCCAGTTACCCACAGGCTGGGGTCGGCGAGGGCAGATCTGTAACTACGTGTAACAGTTTGAGGAACAGGGCAAGTCTGACGGACCTCAGACAGCCCAAGAAGGCTTCTCAGAGGAAGCTGAGTCTGAGACAGGTGGGCAGCAGGAAGCATAGTGGGGAAGGATGTTCTAGGCAAAAGCCGCAGGCTATGGGGGGGCCTTTGTGGGTGTGGGGGAGGGGAGCTGGGGCAGCTCAGTTTGGCCGCAAGTGGGGAGGGGTGGGCGAGGAGCTGGTGAGGTCCTGGGCCCTGGACCGGGAAGAGCCTTTGCTCACCTTAGGGTTCTTTGGCTGCAAGCTCGCCGTGGCTAACGTTGGCCAAGGGGCATCTACAGGAAGGGGGTGGTTGCAAGTGAACCTTGGTGAACCAAGTTTATTTAAAAAGCAAAAAAGGGGGTCACAGTGCTTCTGGGTTTACGTAGGTGAAAAGGCTGGTATTTCTGCCCTTAAGTGTGGTTGGACCTAGGACCAAATTCTCCAGTAATCTTTTCCTTTCTTGCCTTTTTCCTCCCTGGCTGAGCAGCTGCGGGCCTGCCTGAGAGTGAGGTCAGCAGACAGCCTGAGGCAGCTGGAGTTGGGCTCCGTCCCTGAGCCCAAGGAGACCTAATAGAGCCTTGAGTGTCATGCCCAGGAGAGTGGGCTTCTCCTGGGACAGGGGGAGTCTTTGAAGGGTTTTGGGCAGGGGAGTTACAGGGTCAGGTTTCGGGTTGGGTTTTAGGAAGGAAGAGACCAAACGCAGGGCCCGTACAATGGCCGGTGAAGTCGGTCTGTGGGAAGGGAAGGGGGTGGGTCTGAGAGGTGCTATCAGTCTTCTGGCTTGTCAGCTCTTCTTGGGGACAGCAGGTTTCTTCATGGATTTCATCTGCTCTTCATCAGATCCCCAAGCAACTGACAAAGTGAGGCTGTGACAGAGCTGAACAGCAAGCGCTCTGCACATGAGGGCATTGAGACCCAGAGACATCAGGTGACTTTCCTGAGGCCACACAGCAGTCAGGGATGAAACAAATGACTTTGTTTTTCCTACTCCAAGTGGAGACTGTTAGGAGGGACTGGGGTACCAGCCTGTGTGAGCTCTTGTCTCTTGTGCATATGAAGAGGGCTCCCCCCGCCGCCCCCACCCCGCATAAACCCCCATCAAATGGGGACTAAGGACACAGGTTACCAGAGGAGGAGATTGGCCTTATCTCTAGCCTCGTATCCTCATCAGGAGGACACCAAGGGGCCATGGCCGAGTAACCGGAGGAACAGCTGAGGCGATGCCCCACCCCCATCGCTGGCCTAGAGCCAAGAAATAGGCTGAGCTGTATAGTGGGATTGTGCCCTGTGGCCAGGCAGCTGGGAGGGGCCGGCCCAAGGAACAGGAAATAGCTGGGTTTGGGGAAGTCGCGTGGAGCGGCCAAGCCAAGCCAGCTCGCGATCCGCTGGGCAGCTCTCACCACCGCCCCATCAATGCCCTGTTTGAGGCGCACACAGGGGTCCTTTGACAAGGCCAGGCTGGGACCCACTGAGAGGGCCTGTTGGAGCTAGAAGCCCTGAAAGGAGCTGGCCCCAGGACAGAGGGGACTGCACGGGATGGGCAGGTGAGGGCCACCCGGATGGGCTGTTCCTTGGGGAGAAGGAGAGCCTGCAAAAGCAAACCCAGGTTGCCAAGCAGAAGCACCTCAGTTGTCAGGGCCGTGATGGTAGCAGGAATGGGCCCCCATAACTGAGTGGACTCTTCAGCGTGTCATCTCCATGACTGTCCCCCTGGCCCCACACAGCAGGTGCCGTGTGACGACTATTCCTTACCCTGATTCCTCACAGGCTCAGGGTGTGCAAGCCACTTGTCCAGAGTCGTATTTGGTTGAAGGGCAGAGCTGGGGCTTGACTCCAGCTGGCCTGACTGGAACCTGAGCTTTGTCCTTCTGGTCCTTCCTGCCCCATGCCATCCTCAAAGGTGAGCAAGGTGAAGGCCTGATTTTAGAACCTCAACACGCCCCTTGAAGGCAGGGCTGAGGCACAGTCATCGTTGTGTGCCTGGCACTGAGGACAAGGGTCTGTTGTGGGTGCAGGGCCCAGACAGAAGAATGACAGGGAAGTGGCCTAGGGGACAAATGGGGGGACATGAAACAGCCAGTGGCCGTGGGGCAGGGTAGATACAAGAGGCATTCGAGAAGCCAGACCTGCAGGGCCTGGGCATAGAAGTGAGGAAGAGGGAGGCCAGGCTGGTGCCCAGGTTTGGAGAGTGTTTGGGACTGTGGTGTCTAGCTCTGAGCTAGGGACACAGGACGAGGAACAAAAGAAGATGTGTTGAGCTTTGTTTGTATTTGAGCCACCTCGGGGGACATATGACAGGTGGGGCTTGGGAGGCAGCTGTGTCTACCGTCTGGAGTTCAGGAGACTGAGGAAGGAGGTGGGGATATGAGTGCCATTTGTGGACACATGAGTGCGATGTCACCGAGGTTCCTGGAGGTGTTAACACATCAGCTGGACACGGCGTTGGCGTGCCCTTGGATGAAAGCACGTGTCCAGCCTCTGGCTTCCAGCCTGGCTGACCACTTGTAGGGCCTGAGACCAAGACAGCACACGTGAGGGGTGACGAACCACATAAGGGACCTCAGACACAGGGACCGTGGCCCAAAGGAGCCCTGTATGGGATGGACAGCCCAGGGACCCAGCAACAGCCTGGGCGGCGGGGTGTGCATCTGCTTTGCAGATGAGGAAACCTTGCCCTGTGCTTATGAACAAGTTCTCTGCTGACTGCTGGGGAGGCTAGAGATTTATATCCAGTCAGGCACCCTGGGCACGTCTCCAGTTTGCAATGAAATAATTTTAAGTTTCCAGAAAAGCACTTCCCGGGTTAAAGGAAGTTGGGGAGGACGCACCCTTGGGCCCACCTGGAGTTTCTGGGTGGCATCTAAGAAGCATCTGCCGCGGGTCTCTGCGGCCACGGGCCCCCGCTGCTACCTGCCCAGATGCTCTGGCAGGCAGGGCTCGCTCTCCGCCTCTCTCCTGGGACTCTGGAAGGAAGCCTGTCTAATTAGCCACCAAGAGTGTCTGACAGGCAGCGGGCTTGGCAGAGAGTGGCCAGCACAAGGGAGCCACAGCCCTAAATAAACAGAGTCCATCTGGTAAACAGTTTTGCTGCCACCTCAGGGGCCCAGGTGCTCAAGCAGGACACTGGCCTCGTAGCTTCCTCTGCTCCACCTGCTGGGGGCGCAACCCGGGCAGGAAGATAGCCTGGGCCAAGGCCTGGAGACATGGCCACGTGCCAGAGAGTGATTTCAGTCTGAGAACTTCACTTCTGATAAGTCACAACTTACCATACCACAGAAATGTTCAGCCTTGACCTTGACAGGCCCAGGCTGCTGACAGTTTGTGTGCAGATGGAGCTTTGGGAAAGATGAAGGTGCTTAATACGAAAGCACTTCTGGTGGGACAATGGAAGGAAGAAGGAACGTGCCTGCAGCTCGGGGAGGAAAGATGCGAGTGTTTCCGGGGCTGGGCACCCTCGCAAAGGCTGCAGGTGAAGCAGCCTCAACACTGACATTCCTCGGTTGCCCGTGGTCACTCCACGAACCAACAGGGCCAGGCCTTGCCCCCAGGTCACCAAACTCCACAGGGAGCCTTCCTGTCCCTCATTATGGGAGTCACCCCAGAGCGAGGGGCCTGGAGACCGAACCACGAGAGTAACCCGCCGGCTGCAGTTTGGGTATGTTAGCAGCCAGTGCTCTCCATACCGACTTTGAAGCAACTTCCCCCCAACTGAAAAAGGCTGTATTTCCTTGTCCACCCTCCGCCCTCCTTCCTCCCTCCCTCCCTTGTTCTGTGCCCATCTACACCACCCAAGGAAGGCGGAAATCTAAGATGCCCTCCGATGACCTGTGACCTTCTAGAATTCTCCCTTCTCGCGTGTGGGTGGAGCCTGTGAATTCGACAGCATAGTCACTCTTGGGATTAGGTTGCATTACATGGCACGGTTGACTTTAAGAAAGGGAGGTCACCTGGGTGAGCCTGACCTAATCAGGTGATCCCTTAAACGGGACTGGACTCTTTCGGAAGAGGGGGACTCGGCACAGGAAAGCTCTGAAGCATGAGGAGGATTGGGAGGAGACCCCATGGTGAGGAACTGTGGGTGGCCCCTAGGAACTGAGAGTGGCCCAGGCCCCAGGTTAATAGCCAGCAGGAGGGTTGGGGGCAGGATTTAGCCTGACACTTGCAAGGTGAAGCTGAATTCTACCAACTGCTGTGTGAGCTTGCAAGAGGATCCTGAGCTCCAGAAAAGAATTCAGCCCAGCAAACACGTGGATTTCAGCCTGTGGGGCCCTGAGCAGAGAGCTCAGTTTGGCTGCGCCTAGGCTTCTGACCTACAGAAGTTGTCAGGTAACACGCTCTTGCTGTTTTAAGCTGCTAAGTTTGCAGTCATTCGTTACCTAGCAATAGAAAATGAAAGTACCACTTCTCCCCAATTTGGAGGAAGCTTTATTTTTTTTCCTCCTTAAATGCGTAAGTGGCAGCAGCAGCAATAGTCCTGAACATCCGAAATCTTGTCAGGGTAGATCCAGGGCTTTGAAGTTCAAGGATGAAACAGCAAGCTGAGCACGGTTCACACATCTTCATGTGCTCCTCCCAGGTCTCCAGAGGCTGTGTTTGGAGGCTGAGCGGGAGAGCCGCAGGGATTTCAAGCTGCATAAACAGTGGTTAGGTACTCTGGAAAACGGGGAGAAAAATGTATTCTGTTCTGCTAGTTGGAGGATTACATTAAATTCAGAGCCCAAATCTTTAGGGAGGGAAAGAGACAAATTGAACTGCTACTGGGAGCTGGCACCAAGCTGCTAGGGGGCCGAAGTCTATGTGTGAACAAGGATGTTTGTAAGAAAGGAGGATGTTTTCACTAGGGAAGGATAGCTGGGGGTGGGGGCGTGGCCTTGGTCTTCAGGTCACTGAACGTGGTGCACCAGCAGGTGTGCTCACCTCAGAGCCGATGGAGGGCTTTGGGGGAGAGAGAGCAAGCTCCCTATCCAAGAGGTGTTCCAGAGACAGAGAGTCTAAGTTTCACATGGGAGGCTGGATGGCAGGCGTGGTTTAGTCATATCAGAACCACCTGGGGAGCTTAGAAATGCAGATTTGCTGGGTCTGGGGTGGAGCCTGACAATCTGCATTTTTCTTTTGAAAAACCTTAACAAAACTGCTGGTTTGGGGGTAACCGAAGGAAATGTTAGACAATAACTTGCCAGTGCATCTAGAGGAGGATGCGTCTTCTGCCCAGAGCCCCACGGATCCCCAGGGGGCCACGGGGTCCCGTACAGGCTCCCCCCTTCCTCGCCCTCACCTGCCCCACCTGTCAGGCCTGTTCTCCCCCAGGAAGACCCCAAACGCAGCTCGTTTTGGACCCCCACCCTTGAGAAAGCTTGGCCTCAGCTTCGTTTAAATTCCTCCCAAGCAGTCCTGAGACAAGGACTTGGTGCTGGCGGCTCCTTTGGGAGGCGGTCCCAGGAAGTACGGTGAGAGGGCAGGCAAGGCAGGGAAGGGGGAAAGGCCAATAAAACGTGCTCTAGCCGACACTTCACTTCTGTGGGCCGTTGGGGCTCACTCCTGTTGGGGACCCTCTGAGGGACGGTGAGCAGCACATCTCAGGACAGTCGGGGAGGACCGGGGCGGGGGGAAGCCAAGGGACTTTCTCACGGTGCCCACCCCCCACTGGATGAGGCTGCCCTGCTCACTGTCCCTGCGGCGGGAAACCGCCTGCTGACTAAGAAATGGGGAGAACAGCACCCAGGCGGCGTTCAGCACATCCCCCCCTCAACCCCCATCCCACCGCCATTGATGTCCCGGCTTACAGACGGGCAGCTCAGCAGCAGACGCGTGAAGAGAGCCGCCCGAGGTCCGCACAGCGGGTGGACGGCGGACGCCCACCCGGCGCTGTCCGATCCCAAGGTCGTTTCACGTCACGGGACTCCCCAGAGTCTGGTGGCAGAGCACAAGACCATTTCTGGTGCTAAGTGGATGCAAAAGTGAAATGTAATTTGTTTCAGATTTATGTAAAGGCATAGTGGAGTAAATATATAAACTATATCGAACCAGTGATTTCATGGCTGTTATTTCTTAGGAGGAGGAGACTTTCTTTTCTCTCCAACAAGTAAGTGGATTGAGAGTTAAAGCGAAAGATGAAATAAACAATGGGAAAGGTGTGCGTGGACCCAGCTGAACTGGGCGTGGATGGTGAGTGAAGGAGGAAGGGGCCGCGCTGCCCTGGACCAGCCAGGGCGCATCCCTCGTGGGGGGCTCGGGAGCTCGGAGAGAACCAGGTTTGCTCTTCGGGGGAGCAACTGAGTCTTGGGGCCGGAGGGGGAGCCCTGCACACTTTCCACGGGGCCGCACTCTGCCCAGCGGCCTCTGGGTCTATCACAAACACACTCTCTCTCTCTCCCAGAAAACACTAAAGGCTTTAAGTTTCTGGAAACCTGAGGTGTGCGAAAACAAGGAGAGGGAACAGCGGGAGCCCTTCTGACTGGGGAGCAGCCTCGAGGAAGCCCCCTCAGCGCATTTTTTTCTCTGGCCAATACCGGACCCACTGTTCCCGATTTCGATTCCTGGGGAAACATGTTTCACATTTTAAAAACACAAATATTTATTTTCTTTTCTCAATGTATATGCTGAACTTCCAGGTCTCCTTCCCCGCAAGCCCTTGCTCTCGCTGTGGAATGTTAAAGCTGCCCCCTTTTTTTGGGGGGGGGGCGGGGATCCATCTCTGTTCCTGAAAACTTTCTTACCTGCAGCAGATTTCTGTGGCTCCGCTAATGAGCAGAGAAGTGACCCAGAAAAGGCGCCTGTGTTCCTCTGAGGAGTCCATAGGACTGCCATTCAGAGCCAGAGCTGAAAGAGCCGTTTCATGGGCCCAGCTGCCGCTCCGGCCAAGGGAGCGTTGTGCTCTCAGCTCTGGACACAGCCCTGTCCGCCGGGCAGAGGGGGCGGTGGGCGAGGGGACTCAGCTCACGTTCTCCTCGTCCACCTTCCGCAGGGCCACGGGAGAGCGCTCTGCCTCCGTCACTGTGGGTCACCACTGCTGACTCCCGCCTGACCCTTCATCACTAGTTCCTTCTTTTAGTTCATTGCTTCATTTGCACACCACCCACCCTGCTCCGGGCAGCATGCTGCGTCCTGGAGATGCAGTGGTGACCGAGACAGGCGAGACCCCTGCTCCGAGGGAGCTGGCCTGCTTGGGGGGAGGCAGGTACCGCACTTATAACACAGTTTGGGGAAGTCCTAAGTACCACAGTCATCGCGCCTGCAGTCCTCTCTGGGGAAGAGAGTTAGCCTTAAACTGTGCAGAGAGAAAGAAAGCCAGCAGCCTTCTGGGTTGGGGAGCTGGGGAGGGCTGCGAGCTGTGTGAGCAGATGAAACATAAATGGGGAAGTCGGAGGGGAATGCTTTCGGTTTCCTTGCTCTCTAACACCGGGGCAAAGGGGACTGTGCCCTGAGTTCCAGGCTTGGCGTAGCCTCGAAGCAGGCTGGGTGGCTTCAGACAAGTCATGAACTTCTTTGGGCCTCAGTTTCCTCATCTGACAAATGGGCTAATAGACTCAGATCTGCTGGCATCACTCAGGTTTGTCGGGACAACAAAGGAGTATGGTGATAGAGTAAGTGACCGCCACTATTGATGGAGGCCGTGAGAGAGCTGGCTGGGTCAGCTGTGCCTAGCAGTCATTTTACAGAAAACGTCTGTATATTTCCTTTTATTACGGCACAATTTACATAGAGTGAAGTGCGCAAGTCATAAGTGGTAACGATGCTACCCCCTGGGAAAATGATAGTTCGTTGGCCCCCATATCCACTTCTCTCCTGTCACTGCCCCCTTTCACGGTCCCGGTGAGGCGGGCAGGCCAGGTACTGCCACTCCCACGGCATGATAACGAGTCAAGGCTCAGAGAGGTTAAGTCACCAGCTCCAGGGCACACAGCTGGTCGATAGCAGAAGTGGATTTGATTCCGGGTCACTCAGGTGTCCGAGCCCATGCTCCTTTTGCTTTATCCCATCGGCTACTGGGCCTCGATGCAGCTCCAGGGACCATTCCGGGTTATGTTCCTTTACTGACAAGCCTTTATGTTTGTCCCCTCCATGCAAGGCTCTGGGCTGGGCCTGAGTGCAGAGATGAATCAGCTAGACTCTTACCCACTCATGGATGAGACAGACAATACCTGGGGGCACAGAGGGGGGGCATAACCCAGGGTCGTGGGGAAGAGGTGGGCATGGGGAAGGCACCGACCCGGGGCCCTATCCTGGCAATGCCACTTCTTAGCTGTGTGACTTCAGACAAGTTACTTCACCTCTCTGTTTTTCAGTTCCGCATCTGGGAAATGAGGGCGATAATACTAGCTGCCTCACAGGGTTGTTGAGAGAATTAAATGAGATAGTTTGTATAATTCTGTTCCTCTAATCAACTCTAGGAGGTAGGTGCTGTTAGCATCCCGTTTTCAGATTAGGAACTGGAGGTGAAGTGACCGGCCTGTGGTCGGTCCCACAGGTGGTATGTGGCAAATCCAGCTAACCTGGTCCAAGTCTGCGCTCTTAGCTGCCTTCTCCACCGCCGGGCACGTGCCAAGTGCTAATGTACACGCTACTCCAATCATGATCTTGAAAGATTCGGTTTGGCAGAGTGAGTGCCATGAAAAGCATTCTGGGCAGGTTGCCCTGTATGTGCGAAGACTTGGAAGAGAACTCCGAGAGTCCAGGTGTAGCTGGAGAGCAGGGCTTGCGTGGAGGGGCAGGGGACAGTTGAGGTGGAAAAGGGGAAGTGTGTGTAATGAGAAACTGGGGTGGAAATTGCAGGTAAGAGAAGAATCTGGGTGTGGGATGAGGGTGCAGGGCAGGGCTGGGGCGTGAGGCCGTGGAACTCAGTTTCCCTGGCCCTGGAGTCGCAGCCTCAGGGCAGCGCAGGTTCCGGCCCCTGGGGGAGATGCCCTCCACCCTGCAGCTGCAAGCTCTGGTTGCTTCTGGAGGCAAAGGAGCCCTTGTGGTCGGAGGGGCCTCTCCAGCCCAGGCCAGGCAGCTTACTCCCTTTCCCGGCTTCCTCCCTTCCCTCTCTGGAGGGAGGAACACACACATACACAAACACACCTCCATTTAGTGGGGCCCCACCCCCCCACACAAGGAGGCAAGGGGCAGGGCAGGGCCTCCTGGCTGGAAGGCTGGGCGGCAAGGTTGATAAGACCAGGAGCCTACTGCCCTCCACAACTGTGCCGGCTGCTGCCCGTGCTGCTGGGACCATGAGGGTCATCCCTGGTGCCAGCCTCGTACTCTGCGGTCTGCTGCTACTACTCCTGGTCCCACGCACACTTGGCCTCGCCCCCCAGCCCAGAGGTGAGGGGGCCTATGTGAGGTGGGGGACAATGGAGGAGCGGCCGCTGACGAACAGCCTTGGGGAGCTGGGCACGCAGATGGGCAGAGATTAAATGGGATCCGAGATGAGGAGGAGAGGGGCAGGGAGGCGGGTGGCCAGCAGGCTAGCACAGGAGCAGACAGAGATGGTGACACTTTTAAGAGCCAGGGCTGGGGTGGCCCTCAGTCTGTTCTGTCAGGGGACATGAGCAAGCTGCTGTCTGGAGCCCAGGCACCTTTCCTGGGGTTTCTCAGCCCCGGGCTGCCCCCAGGGACCGTGCATGCTGCAGGGACTGCTGTATCTTGGGTCGCTGAGGGCAGGAGCTGCACAGAGAGCAGCTGAGGTCTGGAGCCACACCAAGCCCGGCGCTGAGCTCATGGTTCTGTGATGAGTGCACAGCCGGGATGGGGAGTGGGGGCAGGGAGACTCCGTGTCTGCTCACCAGCCCTTGGGCTCCCTGCGTGCTGTGCCACTCCCAATTTCAGCCTTGGGTCCTGAATTCTCAAATGCCCCGCTCGTCCTGTACAGATGGGGAAACTGAGGCTGGAGAGGGGAGGACCTAGGACCACACAGTGAGAGAGCCCCAGAGCCTCCTGGCTCTTGATTCGCTGCTCTATGTTGTGGCCATTTCCCTCTCCCTCTTTGGGCCTCAGTTTACCCATTTTTTTGTGCCCTTAGCTAGCGGGGACCAAGGAGTGGCTGCAGGGTCATTTCTAAGGTCCCTGGAGTAACTCCAGTGCCTGGGTTTAGGGTATGGTGTCTGGTGGCTGGGCGAGCTGAGCAGATGTGCCGGTTCCTGGGTCTTCCTGCACCCTCCTTTTGGAGAGGGCAGCTCAGTTCGGACTCAGTTCACTCTGGACTGAGCCCTGCTGGCCGCAGGCCCAGGCCAGTGGCTTCATCAAGCGGTAGCCTTCCTCCCCACCGAGCAGGTGAAGCGGAAGCTCCTAAAGGTACAGGGACCTGCTCAGGGCCACCGGGTGCCTGAGCCATGATTTGAAGCCTCCTCTACCTCACTCCAGTTCCAAGCACTTCCCAGCACATGGTGTTGCCACCCAGGGTATCTGGAAAGACAGCTTTCATTGGGGTTTTGTCTTGGGGGCCCACCTGGACAGCCTGCCAAGGCAGCTACTAGAAATTTCTGCCCCTTCCCCCTGCCCTTGGACACCAGCCAGCAGGCCATGCCAGCCTCAGGAGACTGGGTCCACTTTGCTGATTTGTTCTGATGTTCGGATGAAAGAGGCCGTGTGGGCAGGCGCTGTGCCGGGCCTCCGGCAGGTCCACCCTGGAGGGCCCACCCTCCGGGGCCGGCTTCCCAGCCTGGAGAAACAGCCGACCCTGGTTCACGGAGCGACTCTGGGCTCAGACCTGAGGAGTGGGTTGGAAAGGCCACCCGCACCTTTGGCGCTCCCCGAACACCCACTGCACGCCCTGGCCCGTGCGGGCGCCTTGTATGCGAGTTTTCTCATCCTCAGAGGATCCTGTGAGGATGGGGTAGCCAGCTCATCGTACAGATGAGAAAACTGAGGCTCAGGGTGATGAGGTGAGTTACCCGAGGCCAGAATCCGAGCCTCTCCTTCCCAGGAGCTGAGCTGTGGGGTCTTTAGCAAGTTACTTGGCAGAGTGCCCACGTGCTAGCAGAGGCTCCAGTCCAGTCTGCTCTGCCTGAGGCCTCAAGTCTGGACCTAAGTAGCCCCGATGTTCTGCTCCTTTGTCTGAGTGTTTTGGCCCGGCCTCCTGACCTCTGCCCGCTGCTCTTCGTCATCCCCCTCCTTCCCCTCCCAGGGCACCTCTGCCGAACCCGGCCCACGGACCTGGTGTTCGTCGTGGATAGCTCGCGCAGTGTGCGGCCCGTGGAGTTTGAGAAGGTGAAGGTGTTCCTGTCGCAGGTCATCGAGTCCCTGAACGTGGGGCCCAATGCCACCCGGGTGGGCGTGGTCAACTACGCCAGCTCCGTGAAGCAGGAGTTCCCGCTGCGGGCCCACCTTTCCAAGGCCGCGCTGCTTCAGGCCGTGCGCCGCATCCGGCCGCTGTCCACGGGCACCATGACTGGTCTGGCCATCCAGTTCGCCATCACCAAGGCCCTGAGTGATGCTGAGGGTGGCCGCGCCAACTCCCCTGACATCAGCAAGGTACGTGCCCCTTCCCCCGTGCTGGGGTCCGGCTGTTTGCAGGCTCCCACTGGTGCTGAGAGCTCTGCCGGCATACGCTGGAGTTCTCCCCACACCCCTACAAGGTGGCCATCTGCAGACGGGGAGCAGACCCGACCAAGAGAGGTGGCAGAGCTGAGCCCCTCCTTCCCCACCCTCCGACCTCTGGTGAGCACGGGATTATTTGTCTCCTTGACCTTGGCTTCCCAGCCAGTACCTCTCCTGGAAGACAGAGCGAGAGAGTCCCGATGGTTACGTGATGGGTAAGGGCGTGGACACTGCCACCAGCCTGTACGGGTTCAAGTCCCTGCTCCGCCGCACTAGCCTCTGAGTGAGTTACTTCATCTCACGTGCCTCAGTTTCCTCACCTATAAAACGGGAGTGACATAACACCTTCTCAAGGGGCTCTCAGGAGGGCTAAATGAATTCATAAGCACGAAGTTCTCAGAAGCCCCATATAAGTATTAGATATTAAAAAAAATAAGCCTTAGAGCAGGGGTCCCCAACCCCCCGGGCTATGGACTGGTCCGTGGCCTGTTAGGAACTGGGATACACAGCAGGAGGTGAGCAGTGGGCTGGTGAGAGAGGGAAGCTTCTTCTGTATTTACGCCCTCCATGGCTCACATCACTGCCTGAGCTCCGCCTCCTGTCAGGTCAGCAGCTTCGGATTCTCATAGGAGCGTGGACCCTACTGTGAACTGTGAACACACCCTACTGTGAGAATCTAATGCTTAGTGGTCTGAGGTGGAGCTGAGGGCGTGATGCTGGTGCTGGGGAGCAGCTGCAAACACAGACTATCGTTAGCAGAGAGGTTTGACTGTACCAAGAACACCCCAAAACCATCCCCCCACTCCCCCGGTCTGTGGAATAGTCGACTTCCACGAAACCAGTCCCTGGTGCCAAAAAAATGGGACCACTGTCTTAGAGGGGAGGGGCTCAGGAAAATGAGGCGGTGTTCCCCAGACGCACAGTAGGCGAGGGCTCCAAGCAGAGTGCTGAGCGTTTCCACAGACCCGTACCCACGTGGCATTTTCAGGACTGGGCCCAGGGCCTGTGAGTCCAGCCAGGTGTCCTCTCCCCCGCTGGTCCTGCGAGGGCTGCGGCACCTTCCCATCCTGACTGCCCTGATTGGACTGAGGACTTGCCATCTGCCTGCCTGGGGCCCCAGCCCAGGGAAGCACCCTTTCTCACCCCCTCATGCACCCCCTCTCTGGCATGCAGTACACAGCTGAGACCTGAGTGTCGAATGAACACAGTGCTGCTCAGAGGTGCTGTCTCCACTTCACAGAGGAGGACTCTGAAGCCCAGGGAGCCTAAGCAGGGTGGCCGGCAAATAAGTGGTAGACGTGCTCCCAGACAGCAGCATATAACCCCAGTCATTGCGGTCCTCAAAGAAATGACACATCGGGCAGCCTGTTGGCCTTATTGCGTGGGGGTCAGTTACAAGTTTTGACATGAGGTTGATGGTCACGGAGACTGGGAGGATGTGGTGGCCCTGGGCGATCCTAATGGAGAGAGGTGAAGGGGCTGGTGGAGACAGCTGCAGTTAACCGTTTCACCCCAGCTTGGGCCAGTGGCCTGGGGTGGGCAAGTAAGGAGAGTTCCTCCACTACTTGGAACAGAGACAGAGGTCTGGGGGAGCTGGCACCAGACATTAGGGGTTCAGCCTAGAATTTACCTGTGGGAAGTCCTTCAAGGCGGATTGAAAGTCCCCAAACTGGGTTGTAGGGGGACTTGAGGAGACTGGACCTCAGAGGAAGGCATGTGGCAGTGAGTAGTCTCAACTGGGTTGTCAGTGCAAGGAGCCCTGGCCTCTGGAGGGGAAGAGATTGTGCAAGCTCACTCCCCAGGGGACCAGGGCAATGACACCACAAATAACAGTTCCCCTTCCTGGCTTCTTACTCTGAGTCATCTCACTTGAACCTCACCCTAACCCCCTTTCCTAGATGAAGAAATCGGAGGGGCCAGAGGTGAGTTGTAACTCGTGGGGTTGCATATCTAACCTGGGCCTTTCTAAACCACCCAGGCCAGGAGTGGGGACCCAGGAATCAGAAGCAGATCCAGGTCAGCAGCAGAAAAGCAGCCCAGGGGGCTGGGTGCCAAGTTCTAGACTCCAGTAGAGCTGTGAGGACCCAGCTTTGGGGCAGGCTCAGCGCCAGCGTCCCCTCCTGTCTCCCTTTCCAGGGTGCAGAACAGGGGAGCCTTATGGGAGGACAGCAGACAGTCGTTTCCTCTGCGGAAACGACAAGTAGCATCTGGGAATGGAGAGAGAAAAGGTGGCATCTGCTGGGGACTGGTTCCCTTTCTCTGCCGCCCTCTGGTGGCCAAAATGCAGAACTGCACGGTGTTGGGCACATTGGTTTGGCCACTAGTCAGAGGCCCCCGTCTGGGCGGGGGAAGGCATGGCGCTGTCCTCTGCCTGAAGCAGGAGACATCCAGAAGCCCGTCAGATGGGAGAACACCTCAGCCTTGTCTCTTTCAGTCAGAGGAAACCTATCTTCTCTTCCTCTAGCCTTTTTCTCTTCCCTGGGACAGAACCCTGGCGGGGAGTTAGATTCACCTGCAACCAACTAGCCTCAGACACCTCTTCTGACAGCGGTCCCAGGGTTTACTGGAGGGCTAAGCGCCGCGAGGAGGGGCCGTTTCTCACACGTTTCCCCGTGTGTGGCAGGTGGTTATCGTGGTGACGGACGGGAGGCCCCAGGACAGCGTGCAGGATGTGTCTGCGCGGGCCCGGGCCAGCGGCATCGAGCTTTTCGCCATTGGCGTGGGCCGCGTGGACAAGGCCACGCTGCGCCAGATCGCCAGCGAGCCGCAGGAGGAGCACGTGGACTACGTGGAGAGCTACAGCGTCATCGAGAAACTGTCCAAGAAGTTCCAGGAGGCCTTCTGCTGTGCGCTGGGCGGGGCCGGGCGGGCAGCGGCCTATAAGGGCAGGGACTGAGATAGAGCTAGGATCTGGGGCGGGGCCAGGGCTGGCCGGGTAAGGGGAGGCTGATCCGGGAGCGGATCCCCCGCCCGGGGGGCTGAAGGGAGTTGGGAAAAGGCGATGCCAAGATCCCTTTTATGTGGCAGGGTCCTGGTAGGGACCTAGGAGAGGCGGGAATCTAGTAAACAGAGGGCCTGAAAAAAAAAAACCTGTGCGTGTTTGGATGTTGGTGGGAGGAGTTAGGCGCTAAAGTGTCCTCTTGATGCAGGAGGGTCTGAGGGGCTTGGGCACTGGGCAGGAGAAGGTTTAGAGTCCTTTGAAGAGGGGAAGTGGGCTTGTGGGCAGTCTTAGGGACTCGACCAATCAGAAGGGGCGGGGTCTCGAGTAGGATGGGGCGGGGCCAGGGCAAGGACTTTCCCCCATTTGTAAAATGGGCCTGAGAAGACCATGCACGTTATTGTGAGAATTCCATGAAGTAACACGTGGCATAGCGCTCAATAGGTGCTTTAACAAATACTTGTCGAAAGTCTTGCGCATGCTGTGCTCTTCGCTGCACGTGCTGTTTTAGATGCTTGGAATACAGCAGTGAACAGAATGGAACAAAAAAACCTCCCGCCCCTGTGGCTTTTACCTTTTTAGCAGGAAGTTTTAGTTTTATCATCAGCATTATCACTTTCTTCAGTGATTCCAGCATTGGGATGAGGCTCTGGGGCTTGGGCCTCACATAGTTGAGAGTCTCAGTTTCCCTGAGTGAGGGCCCATCCTGGCCGAGATATTCAAGGCTCTGTGGCTGAGATTTTGAGGCTCCTTTTGTCCCCACAGTGGTGTCAGACCTGTGTGCCACAGGAGACCATGACTGTGAGCAGGTGTGCATCAGCTCCCCGGGCTCCTACACCTGCGCCTGCCGAGAGGGCTTCACCTTGAATAGTGATGGCAAGACCTGCAATGGTCAGTGGGGCTGGACACAGGCAGCCACGGGGAGGGTGGGTCAGGGAGGGGAAGGGGCCTCGGCTGCTCCCCAGCCCCTCTGAGCCTTCCCACACTTGGCCTCTGGACCACTCTGCAAAGGTGATAGATTCCTTCTAGAGTTTGATGTCGGCTGAAAATTCTCTTCTGATTTCCTCTTTTTGACATAGTGGGTGGTGGGTTTAGTCACATAGTCTTGAGTTCAAATCTTAGTGCCACAACCTCTGAGTCTTGTGATCTTTCAGTTTTCAATGCTGTAAAACAGACCAGGAACTTGGGCTTTATAGAGAGAGCTTTGAGGACAAGATGGGGTGAACCTCAGCACAGAGCGAGGTGTGTGGAAGGTGCCCAGCCGGCGTTCAGAGGGACAACTGCCCCTCAGCTTCATCTCCTTGCCTTTTCACACTCCCCAGTCTGCAGCGGTGGTGGGGGCAGCTCGGCCACTGACCTGGTCTTTCTCATCGATGGATCCAAGAGTGTGCGGCCGGAGAATTTTGAGCTGGTGAAGAAGTTCATCAACCAGATCGTGGACACGCTGGACGTGTCAGACAAGCTGGCGCAGGTGGGGCTGGTGCAGTACTCAAGCTCTGTGCGCCAGGAGTTCCCGCTCGGCCGCTTCCACACCAAGAAGGACATCAAGGCGGCCGTGCGGAACATGTCCTACATGGAGAAGGGCACCATGACCGGGGCTGCCCTCAAGTACCTCATCGACAACTCTTTCACTGTGTCCAGTGGGGCTCGGCCTGGCGCCCAGAAGGTGGGCATCGTTTTCACCGATGGCCGGAGCCAGGACTACATCAATGATGCTGCCAAGAAGGCCAAGGACCTTGGTAGGTGCTCCCTCCTGGACCCTGAGCAGCAGTGATGACCAGGGGTGCATGGCAAAGCCCAACTGTAATTTATCTTAGTGTCTATTCTGATCAGTGCCCGCAACCCAGCTTCAAATCTGAATGAGGAAGGATTGGTTTATCTATGTCTTTTTCTTTCTTTCTTTCTTTCTTTCTTTCTTTCTTTCTTTCTTTCTTTCTTTCTTTCTTTCTTTCTTTCTTTCTTTCTTCCTTCCTTCCTTTCTTTCTTTCTCTTTCTTTCTTTCTGATTTTATTTATTTATTTTTAGAGAGGGGAAGGGAGGGAGAAAGAGAGAGACACACACATCAATGTGTGGTTGCCTCTTGTGTGGCCCCCACTGGGGACCTCGCCCACAACCCAGGCATGTGCCCTGACTGGGAATCGAACCTGCGACCCCTTGGTTCGCAGCCCGTGCTCAATCCACTGAGCTACACCAGCCAGGGCCATCTATGTCTTTCTTATATGGGTGACAAAACTGAGGCCCCAGAAAAGTATGTGGCTTGTTTTGATGGTCCTTTAGTAAGAGGAACTTTTCCAGTTGAATGTTCCCAAGGATATACGAACTGTTGGAAGGAAGCTGTTAACCACTTTGGGATAAACCTGAGCCTTAGTTTTAATATCGATTAAGCGAGGATAATAATAATCACCAGATGATGGTTATAAGAGTTAAATGAGATTACAAAGCTCCCAGCATAAAGAGTTAGTGCAGGTCTGACACAGAGCAGAATCTCAATAAATGTTGATTTCCTCGTCTTTGTCCCAGGCGTTGTGCCTGCAATTCCATCAGTTGCCACCAGGAGGTATCTGGGGTTGATTTCCTGGGCATCCTGCAAGTGGCTGAGCCATTGCTGCTTGTCCCCATCACCATCCTTACTTGTCTTGGCTCTCTTGGTAGGCTTTAAGATGTTTGCAGTGGGTGTGGGCAATGCCGTGGAGGACGAGCTGAGGGAGATCGCCTCCGAGCCCGTGGCAGAGCACTACTTCTACACCGCTGACTTCAAGACCATCAACCAGATTGGCATGAAGTTGCAGAAGAAGATCTGCGTGGGTGAGTGAGGCCAGGGCTGGCCCGGGTGGGAGGGGCAGGCGGGGCTCTGGGGGTGGGGCATGGAGCCATCCTGGAACTGGACGTGGGTGGGGAGAAGCAGGAGCTGGGGTGGCACTGTGAGTTGGCAGAACCAGGAGGGAGGCCGGCCAGCCTAACTCTTACTACCAGCATACGCGTATTTTCTGAATGCTCATTACGTGAATGACACTGTCCTCAGTGCTCTCCAAGGATTAAATCATTTAATTCTATTTGGTAGGAACATTTTTATCCCCACTTCGCAGACAGGAACACCAAGGCCTGAGGGTAGAACAATTGTTAATAACCAGAGAAGCTGGGATTTGAATTCTTGTTACTGGAATCCTTTATCAGGGCTCTGGGTGATCAGGAAGACATTCAGGGGTCACCCTCCATCACTCCCAGAGCTATATCTCAAGAATTCTATGTATCTCTGCCCCCTCAGGTATTCTAGGCCACACACTCCCCCTAGACTCCCTAGGCCTGGCTCTGGGCAGTGACTACTCTGCCTCCCTGCCTGGCAACCACTTACCATGACCTTGTCTTTCTCTACTTCCGGTCCACTCCAGAGGAAGATCCGTGTGACTGTGAGTCCATTGTGAAATTCCAGGCCAAAGTAGAGGGGCTGTTGCAGGCCTTGACCAAGAAACATATCCTTTTCCAGAGGCGGATGCAGGGAAGGGGAGGGGCCAGGCCAGGGGCGGGGTCCGGGGTCCAGGGCATGGTGGGGAGAGTAGAGGGGGCCATGCTGCTTTGTGTGGTGGGGCTGGGGTGGGCTCCCCATGCCCTGCTTCCTGCTGAAGACTGGCTGGGTTCTGGCCAGGCAGGCTGACACCAGCTTTGATACCGACCCCGTCAAAAGTAGTGGCTTCTAGAGGGAAGACAGAGAAACTGAGGCAGAGTTCATGATCTAGAGACAGATACTGAGAGTCCAGGACGCATTTAGGAAAACATGGTGCCTGTGGACACCTTTCTTCTCAGGTGACATGACCAACGCCAGCTCCTGCTCAGATCGGGCTAGGCTTCGAACAGCGCCCCCAGCCTGGTCAGGATTAGGTGGGGGACCCAGCAGGCCAAAACCTGCACCTGGGCAGGCCTGGGTGTTCAGGGCCGTCGTACTGGCTGAGAGCACCACTCTGAGGGTGGTAGACGGGTAAGGTTGTACATCAGGGGGAATTGCATGCTGCGGCGGGGGCGGGGGCGGGGCGGGGGTGCTGAGAGAAAGCCCTGAGAGGGGCACTCGGCGGGAAACAGGAAGCGGAGCCCCGAGTGCAGGGGCCCCATCTTCACTCCCTTCTCTGTCGGCCTGCGCCTCTCCTTAACCCTGGGCCCACTGGAGGCTGTGAGTAAGCGGCTGGCCATCATGGAGAACAGGATCGTCTAAGGCCGCCGGTCCCCGCTGTGGCAGCTCCACCTCGAGGCCCCAAGCACAGCTCACAGAGTCCTGCGTGTGTCCCCTAGAGCCCTGAGTTTAGTCTAGCTTCGTCCTTTCGTGAGGGGTATGAGGGAGGGCCAGGCCTCTGGGGCGGCACCAGGCCTCTCCTCCTCCCACCTTCGAGCCCTGCTCAGGGGAGTGTGTGTTGAGTGTGTCTGCTGACAGGGCGTGGTGTCCGTGAACATGGGTGTGAGTGTGTGTGCACGTGTATGCCCGAGGGCCAGGGCGTGTCTGGGAGCAGTGCAAGAGCAAGCACACAAATATGAGTGTAATTGGGACTGCGTTTGCATTTTTTAACCAAAAGCTTAATATATTCCTCTTTTTAGTTAACCCTTCACGACTGCGAGTGCTGTGAATCTTTTCTGAGTTCTCTCTACTCTTTTCTGAAAAACAATTAAAATGTGACTTAACCGAAGCACTGAATGGGCCCGAGGCAGTGTGGTTTTCTGGGGGCGGGGGGGGGGAGGACGGATGAGGGGACTGCTGGGTGGTGGCACTGGTGGGAACAGCGATGACAGCGATGGCTCCAAAACCCCAAACCCGCTGGCGTTCGTCCTGCCTTTCAGTGACACGTTCATTCCCATGGTCTCATTTCACGCTCCCAGCAGCGCTGCCCGGAGCAGACCCGAGTCCTCCTCGTTCCACAGACGGGACAGCTGAGCGTCCCAGGGATAAAGTGACTGGTTCTGTGCTGGGCCAGCTGCAGGGACAGGACTTGTATCCAGGACTCCAGGGCCTCAAAAGAAAAAGACACAGGGAAGAGGAGCCGTGGCTCCTGATCAAACTTCATTCATTGATTCATTGATTCCTTCATTGATTCCTTCATTGATTCCTTCATTCATGCAGACAAAACAGAGCATATACCCCATGTTGGACAGTGGGGAGGGGGCTACCTCTGAAATAGACACAGTCCCCGCTCGTCAGGGACTCAGAGTTGAGCAGGGTGCCCTGCCACCCTCATGTAGCTGGAGGGAAAGACAGTGGGTTTGGGTTGTGCACGAGGAGTGTGTGAGAGAGAGGTGGCGGGAAGGGTCCCAGCCCAGGTGCCCGCGTTGGAGTCTCCTCTGTTGGTTGCTTGTGTTTCAGAAGCTTCACCCCACCCCCAACACAGACAGCTATGCCCTCCCCCCACCCCAGGGACAGCACAAGGGAAAGACTGCTGACCCCAGGTCCCCCCAACCCCACCGGGGACTGCCAGTCTCTCCCGGGCCCCTCTGGATCAGCCCTGCTCTGGAATGTCAATCTGTCACCTCCCGGCAGGGCGCTTAGGTGATTTTCTGAACTCATCCTTGTTTAATGGAGCATTTTTAGTGTTACTACTAGATTCACACTTGAAAGCAGGTAAAAGGCTTTTACAAGAAGCTCAGAGCATCCTGGAAGATCTTCCTTAGAGGCAGTTCAAGGAGGCAGAACGACACTACCAGCGGGACTCAGGAGCCACCGTCTCACAGCAGACAACCTCACAAGAGCAACGTAGCGTCACATAACCACCCCAGGACAGGGACCCGGCCACCGTCGCCTGGGCAAGGGGTTTGTCTGCTGTCTGAGACTCCTTGCCACACACGCCTGTGGTGATTGCTCGGCCCACCCTTCCCTGCTTCTGGGACTGCCTCCCACCCCCACAGGGCCGGCCTCTGGGACTCAGCTGATTGCTTGGGTCAGTGGGTAGACAGGCTGCACAACTGGTGTCTGTCTTCTGGGAATTTGGACACGAGGTCCTTAGCTGCCTGGCTGCTGCTCCTGGAGCTGGGAGGTCTGCATTTTCTTGCAGGTGCACTAAAAGGTGGAGGTTGGAGGCCCCCTTCCTTAGGTGAGAAAAGAGCAGCATGTGCTGGCGGCTGGTGGCTTTCCAGGTGTCCGATGCTGTGTGACAAACCGCCGCAAAACGGACTGGCTCCGAACGAGCCTCTGCTGTGGCTGCGAATCCGTGGGCTGCCTGGGCTCAGTGCCCACTCACAACTGGCGAGTGTTTGGGTCTCAGCCAGGCTGGGACGTCCAGCAAGACCCACTCGCATGGCTGCGGCCTTCGTAGGGATGGCGGAGAGGCGGGGCCTCCCCCTCTCTCGAGTTCTCTCGATGTGGTCTCAGGGCCTTACCTTCTCCGTGTGGTCCCTCCAGCAGGGGACCTGGACTCCTCACAGGGCAACTCAGGGCTCCCGAAAGCTTTTCAGGTCTGAGGCCCACCCCTGCCCCAGTTGGCACTGAATTACTTTCATTGCATTTTATTGGTCAAAGAAGCTATCGGCCAGCCCGAATTCTAGGAATGGGGAGGTCAACTCCTCTTCTCCATGGGGGGACAGTAACAAGGACTTTGTGGCCACTCTTCACCCACCACATGGGGTCATTGCCCGCACGGGGCCCCTCAATCAGATACCCAGGAAACCTTCTCAGCGAAGCTCAGCAGGGCGGAGTCGGTTTTTGTTTCGTGCCCTGTGAGAGCCCTGACCTGCCTGTCCCCTCGCCTCCATTTCCTTCCACCTGTGTTGGTGGCCTTGGTGCCCTGGTTCTTGTCCTTCAATTCTGGGAAGTGACTGGACCAGTCCTGGGTTCCAGAAGCGCTCCTCAGCGACCGGGTGACGTGGCAGGGCCTTCCACCTCCCTGCGGGGAAGAAATCCTGGTGCCGCCCCGTCGGGGGTTGCTGGGTGCAAACGAGATGGTGCGTGGGGAGCGGCAGCAGGTTGCCACCCACAGTCTGCATCCAGGGTGCCGTTGGAGTCACTGCTGCCATCTGGACGGTGGTTTCTGGGCCTCAGGGACACGCCCACACCTGTCAGCTTCTTAACACCTCCCTTGCGTCCATCTGGCACTGGTGTTCCTTGAGATGCTATGGCCACCTGGCCTCCAGAGGCTGTGCCACCTGGTTGCCTGCTGGGAGACCACCCTGAGGGTGCACCTCCGTTCTCCGCATGCCTTCTGCTCCTCAGCAGGGGCCTCGGCCCACGGGCATCCTGTTAATGGTACCAACCCTCAGCCGGAGGGTGCTGGGCAGGGCCTCGATCTGGAAGGTGGTGTGAAACCACTGAAGAGGTTTAAGTAGGAAGTGTGTGACCAGAGATTCTAATTATAAATGGGACTCATGTTCTTTCCACAAACACTCGGTGGGGTGTGAGGCAGGCTGTGCAGAGGCCTCAGCTGGGATGGGCAGGGCCAAACGTCCTCATCTCTCACTGAGGGAGGCGTGGCGACTCTGAGGCTGGCCTGCTAGGTCCCGGGCAGGATGACCGGCCAGCTGTTGGGGTGAGGCCGAGAGTCCTTGGGCTGGGTGCAGATCCTTCCTTGAGGGTCCTGATGAATCTTTCCAGTGCCCTTAGGAGTTAGCAATGGTGCCACCATTTTACAAGTGATGGGACTTGTCTGAGTAAGTGGAGGAGCCGGATCCCTAGGTTTACCTGAAGCTAAGGCCTTTCTTAACAGCAGCATGACCCTAGCTTTGCTGCCTGCGATCATACATGACAAGCCCTGGGCACACAGTGGGTGCTCAGCTGATCCCAGCGGCCTCTCACTTCCCCCATCATCCTCCCAGGCAGTCAGCAGGCTGACAGTTCAGCGGAGGGCAGACCTGGTCCTGTAGGAGCCTGGAGCTGGACCCAGATGCCTGAGAGCAGAGGGGGCAGGCTGGGCCCCCGAAGGAGGGGCAGGTGGAGGCCAGGCAGGGAGTGCAGGCCCCACCAAGCAAGCTGGGGGTGGAGAAGGCGTTGGACAGAGAGACCGATCAGAGCCCGGGGCCAGGGAGGGGACCATAGCCCAGAGGCTGAGAACTGGTGGAGCGCAGGCTGTGGTTGTGTCCTCTGACCACCAGGCGCAGCTCGGTCCCCAGTCCAGGCTGAGCTGACCTGGGTTGGGATCTGGGGTCTCTGGGGCTGAGCTTCAGGCTTTTCCATGAAAGCAATAAATGGAGGGAGCCTGTTCCTAGGACCCAGCCATTTGGTGGGGGGAAGTTTCCAATATTCCTGCTGCAGGAACGAGGAATTCTGTGGCAGGAGGAAGGGGGCGAGATGTAGCTGGGGGGAGAAGCAGCGAGAGCAGCCATCTGGAGGCTGGACCACAGGCCCAGGGGCCAGAATGTAGCGAGTTAGGGCTCTTGGTTAAAGTGACAGGAAGTTCACAAGAACCTGCTTAAGTACATGGAGGGAGTTGATGGGTCCCCCGACTGAAGTTACTGGGGCAGGTGGCGGTCTCTCTGTACTCCTGACCCTGGTCTTCACCTCGATGACCTCACACCCAGGCAGGCCCTTTCCTCTGACGGCCCACAGCTCCACGCTTGCACCCCGCCAGCTCTAAGGAAGGTGGAACCCGCATCTGGGTGTCTTTCACACCCAGACTCCTGTTGCTAACTCATCACAATTCTCCCTACAGCTACCCCCCGGGACCCACACACCTTCTCCATATCGTTCCCTCACCTCCCTCTGCTGTTGGTTTGATTCACAGAAGCTTATAAGCAAATCCCAGAAAGAAGGAAAGCCAGCATTTCCCCAGGGCAGCCAGTTTATTGGCAGAATGCACATTACTTTGTAACCGATTTTTTTTTTTAATATAGATAAACAGCACTGAACTAATTAGGATTTTTTTTTCTTTCTCTCCTCAGGTCTTGGATGACAATGGGAGTCTCTTGGCTCCCAGTGAATTGGTTACCAGGTTTCAATAAGGGGTTTGTGTTTGCGATTACAATTCATTAATGGATTTACAAGAGAGGGGAGACGGCAAAGTCCGTTAAGGGGATTGTTCCGCATTTCTCCTCTTTTAATTACATGATTTTCTCCTGGACCAATGCGCTGTGAAAAATGGGTGGGGGGGGGGGTCCCAGCGTGCCATCTGTTCCAGATGCAAATGAAATTAATACGGGAGGAGGCAGGAGCTGCTCAGAGGCTCCCTGCGACCCCGGGGTGGGCCTGCCTCCTCTAGGAGCCGCTGCAGGACGGGTGGCCGAGCCCCCCCAGGGCTCAGTTGGCAACAGGGCATGTGGATGTGGGGACAGAACAGGTCTGCTCCTGGGCACACGGCAACCTTTGAGTATCTGGGTCAGAATCCGATTTCACGTCACCCATTTTAGGTGGTCCCATTTTTGGTCATCCTTTAGGTGCTAGGTGACAGACCCATGCCATTTCTACTTCAGACTTCTCAGGGAGTCATTTCATAAGTTTGTTTCACAAAAGGGGAAACCAAGGCTGCCAGTCGCGGAGCGTCGCACAGCCAGTATGTGGCAGGGCTGGGCTCCGAACCCTGAAATCCTGACTCTAAAGTCAGGGCTGTTTCCAGGAATTGCCTCTCTGAGGTTCAGGTTCATTGTGTTGAAAGGGAGTTCTCGTTCTTTCTCCACAGATTGGGGTCATAAAAGGTTATTGAGGCTTCCTGCCTTGTTCTTAGTCCGTTATGTACACTGGCACCAGACTGATGGTCGTACAGCGAACCTCTGGGGAGGCCACACCCCTGCTCAGGAGCCTTCTCCAGCTCCCTCTTGTCTCCAAGATAAAATTGAAAGTCAGACACCCTAGGTCCTATACAGGCTGGCTGTTGCCCAGGCCTGCTGGCCTCCAATTTTCGACTCTTCTCATTCACCCTTTGCTGCTCCCTGGGTGGCCCAGCATCTGTACCTGTGAAATAAACCCCTGACGCTGGAGAAGATGATCTCAAGGACTTCTTGGACCCTGGAGGTAAAGTTGATCTCAGTGGGGCTGGAATGGCCGGCCTGGGCTGCTATGGAGGAATCGAGCCACAGGATGGCACCATCGGCCCAGGAATGGGCTGGCCAGGCCCAGCAGGGGGGATGGGGTTCAGCTGTTTTCACTGAGCTGGGCTAGTTTCTGTCAGTTGTAGCACCTGCTCTAATCCCTTTAAATTGTCCCCCGCCCCCCCCCCCCCCCACACACACCAAGATTCCCCAGGAGGGCAGCGACCTCCCTGCAGGGGCAGACGGTGGGTGTAGGTCTCCGCAGAGATGGCTGTTTCCTCCCCACCCCAGCAGGACACTCTCCTGCCCCTCATCTGAGGAGCTCTGTGAGGGGCCTGGGCTGGACGTGTCTCTGGTCTCTCAGGGCCTGTCCAGCGGCTGTGCCGGACCAGGGGGTGGCAGCTCAGACCTGAATGTCGGCGAGGGGGTGGCAGGAGTGCCCCAAGGAAGTGTCTTACTGTCTCCTACCTCTCGGGCAAGGGCAAACGGCTGAGTCCTTTGTCTCCCAATCACGATGTAATTGTTTCTGAGTCAAGATAAATGCAGCCTGGTGAGGGAGAGGAGATACGGGAGACTCAGACATAGGGGTGACGTGAGGGCCCCAGGAAGGCCCCTCGGGCACTCTGGAGAGAACACAGAGTTCACAGTCCAAAGAGCTGGGGCGTGACTGGGCCCGAGGTTGCCCCTCAGGCCTCAGTTTGCTCACCTAGGAAATGGGGAGAACACGTGGGTGTGAAGGCTGAAAGAGGCTGTAAGTGCCTGTCGGAGCTCAGTGGGGAAGAGCCTCTTCTCTGGGGGGTTCGGGCCCAGCCGCCACCTCAGTCACAGGTCTTCACGGCAGGGGGAGCGGCTCCTCCAGACCCAGGACTGTCCTGTCCTCCCTCACGGAAACCTATGAACAGGTCAGAACATGTCCCTTCCCGTTGTCACCTTAGGTTCCCAGGGTTTGATGTGGTTCCTTATGAAGTGCAAGCGGCTGCCCTGTTCGGTGACCATGCGGCGGGCGGAGTCTGGGGTCTGCAGGGGCCGGTGCCCGGTGCCAGACACGGCCGTGGGGCGCGGCTGCACACTCAGGCCCTGCGCCACCCGGGCAGGTTCTCGCCCCTCTGAGCCTCATGGTGCTGACGGGGCCTTGAGCTGTGCCAGGCATGCAGTCCGCACTTCATCTGCGTGAACTGAACTTGAACTTCCAGCGTTGGAACAGCCACGGCAACACCGTTCTGTCCTTTCCAAGGCAGCCACTCGGAGAGGGTGCGACTGTGCCCCGGGGCCTCGATAAACCCAGGGTGGGCAAATACAGCTGTTCATGTGGAAAGTAAAACAATACTTAGTAAATAAGAATACAAGAATAAATTCTGTGTTTTGCTTACTTAAAACTGTAAACCTCCTTTTGCCACACCCTGTATGTAGATTGAATGAATGTGTGAAAGAATGAAAACCATTTAGGCCACACAAAACATACGCACTCTCTCTGTGTTCCACAGGCTTTCCGTGGAAATAATGAGAGATAACTCATAAAGGGATTTATGTATATACAGTACACATAATACATTATATTTACCTATTAAGACATATAAAACTTTTTAAAGTATAGTACTTAAATCAATGTACATATAAGTGTACATAATACATATACTACTTAAGTAAGTTACTTATTTCAGTATAATATTTAAGTAACAATATAAATAAAACATAATATAATCATATATAATAAATACAAATATAAAATAGAAACATTATAGTATATTATAAGCTGTAAGAAGTTATTTATAAATATAAACCTATGAATAGCTGACATATATCAGCGCTTACTATGAGTATAACATTGACCCGATAGTGCTAACCTCATTTATTCTACACACCGAATCGGGGAGAAGACTCTTCCCATTTGAAAGGTCAGGTAGAGTGAGGCTCAGCAGAAGGGCCTTGATGAGGCAGATCCAGTCTCTGGGGCTTGAACCCAGGCCTGCCTGCGCCGCACCGCTCCCCCGCCCCCCCCCCCCCCCCCCGGAGCTTTCCTTCCTCTAGGGAAAATCCCTGGTTGCCCTGCTGTTCTTCCGTGTTCCTTCGTTCGTTCGTAGGTCAGGGTCCTGGCTCTACCTCTAGACCCCTCCCCTTGGTCACATGCCTCTACACCCCTGGTACAGTGCAGGCTGGGACAGACCCCTTGCTGGGCCCCTGCAGCCTCCACTCCCAGCTGGAGGCCTCGCTGCCTGCCTCCCCGCGTGGCTGGCATGGCTGCTGCTTGGGCATTCGGCCACAGCGGAGGAAATCGTTCCCTCTTCCTGGTATCAGAGTTTCCCTTGCACTTTCCTGCTTTCATTCCTGGCAGGAGCGCTTGGCCCGAGGACAGCGAGCGCCTCCCAGACTCTCTGCTACGGGTGGTGTAGAGCCAGGAATCTGTCCTAAACCCGGGGCGGCCTCCAGGACAGGACTGGTGGGGAGTGCACGCGGGAGGGGGCACCCCAACATGCACCCCATGCTCAGGGGCCATTGGGGCCATCACAGCCTTCGACACATTCCCCTCGGGGCTTTCCCTCCCAAGGCCTGTGCTCACACTGTGTTTCCTTCCCTGAGGCCCAGCCTGGGGGCAGCAGGCGAGGGTGGGGCCTCCCCAGGACAAAGAGAACCCCGCTGTCCTGGGCCAGGCCATGTCCACCACCCAGACGCCACCTCCTCCCCCTCTTCCTGCCCTGCTCCCGCCCACTCCCTCCCTCTCCTCAACAGGCCCCCCACCCACTCCCTCCCTCTCCTCAACAGGCCCGAGCCTCTCGGTGGACTGGGGCGGCTCATTGGGGGTCTGAGAGGTGAGTGTGCGTGACGCACGAACAAACGCCAATGTTCACTGGTTTACCGGTCGCGCCTGTGTTTTAATGGTATCAGAAAACCCCACGGTAGGTAGAGCGTTGCACCCTTGACTTCGTGGGTGTCCCTGTCCAGGGCCAGGCCCACTGGAAAAGGGAGCCCGCTTCAATTCATTCCAAAGGGAGGGGCTGAGTCTTTATCCTGTGGGTGGGGGGTGGGGATGGTGAGAAGCACACAAGGACCTCAGGAAGGGCCGGAGCGGGAGACACCGACAAGGCCCGTGAGCCCCAGGGGAGGTCCCCGGGGGCCAGCCTGGCCCTGCCTGTGGCCGAGGGGCCTGGGCAGTCCCTGCACCTCTGCCAGCCTTTGCTTCCTCCTCAGACAAGGAAACTGAATGTGAGAAGGGCCCAAGTTCACACAACGGAGAGGTGAGAGGGCCACGATTTGAGCCTCGGCTTCCTCATCTCCGTCCAGGGTCCCCTCAGACGTTGGCCTGTGGCCCTGGTCCCTGGGCTCAGTGCCTGACAGAGCCTGTGACAGCGGTTGTTTCCCGTCTGTGCTGCCCGGGGCTTGAGGACAATCACGTTCTCTGGGTGGGAGTCCTGACCGCTACTGAATGGGTGACTTGGGTACGTGTATCAACCGGACACTCCGTTTTCTCATCTGAAAAGTGGAGATGTTAACCGAGGCTCACGGGACTGCAGGGAGGATCACAGCCACGACGAGTGTGAAGTACCAACGGGGGCCTGCTGAGGACGGGGCTCCCTGCACCAGCCTCCTGCCCAACCCCTCTCCCAGGACAGCCCTACCCTCTGACCTTAGTCCCCCTCCTCTGGTCCTGCCCTGGCTCTGCCTCCGGAACCTCACCTGTCTGTGTGGTCACCATAGCAGCCACCGCAGCTCCTGGGCACCAAGTGGAAATCGGGCCAGAGGGGTAATGAGGCCGCACAGCTCTGATCTGTCCCTGACGGCTCTGGCTTCACGGGGCGTCTCCCCACTCAGAGGCAGCCGGCCACTGTCTTGTTCTTGAGCCAAAGGCCTGGGCCCAGGCTGGACGTGGGCTCCGCTCTGTGCGCATGCGGCCAGGGGATCCTGGGCAGCGGCAGCAGAGATGGTCTGGCCGGCAGGGTCTGAGGCCATAGGACGCAGATTGCTGGGTGACCTTGGCTGTCTGGCCCCCAGTGACTCCCTGCCCTCCCGCCCCCTCACGTGCAGGCCTTTGCTCCAGGCTGCCCAGGACTGAACCCCCATCACCCCTGCTCCTCTCCTCCACGGCCAAGTCAGCCAGGCTCCGGGTGCCGGGTTGCCTCTCTGCTGCTGGTGCGATGGGGACCCCAGGCTTCCTGCTGAGGTCGGGGCAGGTGGGGAGGGGCCACCCTGGGACGTCCTGGAGGACCCACTGGACGTCCCCAGCCTCCTCCAGAATTCCAGCCCCTCCCTGCCTGGTCACCATGTCTCCCCTCCCCGGGATCCAATCCCGTTCCAAAGAAACCAAACTGAACCTGAAGGAAGCCACTGATTGCTCTGATCCCACCGAGAGCCTCCGATTAGACACGGGCTGAGGGAGGAGACCGCCGCGATGAGCAGGCGAGTGGGTCAGGAAAACCAAACGGGACTGGAAAGGACGTGGGCCCTGGCTCCCACTCCTGCTGCTGCTACGGAGGGGAGATGCACCAGAAGTTTCCACTACTGTTCCATAGTATTGTCATAATTAATGCTAGAGGAAAAAATCCCTCAAGTGTCCCGCTGGGAGCACATCTCCCCAGGGCTTTTTCTAGTAGTTTGTATGACCTGGGGCTTCAAGACCTATTCAAGACCCTGGTGCCTCTCAAGCACCACCCTCACCGAGAAGGTCCCAGCGTGAAGGCGAGCAGGGGTGCAGCCCGCACTCCCCCACCTCAGGGTCCGGGGGTTGCAGGAGGAGAGCAGGGTGGTGAGGGGATGGGACGTTAGTGTGAGGTGGGGGATGGGTAGGTGGTGGGGGTGTCCTTGCTCTGTTTCTCCAAGCTGGGGGACGGTCCCCAGGGAAATATGTTTGGGAGATTCCAAAAAGAAAGCAGACTGTAGACTATTTCAAGGACGAGGGGAGATTCCACCTCTGCTGGCAGATTAACCAGGTTCAAGTGAAGGTGGAAGGTGATGGTGGAAACCTCTGGAATGTTTGGATTGACCCTCCTGACTCTGGATTCTTGAAGGGAGAGACTGGGGTGAGCCAGGTAAGGATGAGAGAGAAGGGAGAATGGGATGGGAACTCCCTGGAAATCCACTCTTTAATGCTGAGAGGTCCCTGGAGATAAATGGCTGAACAACCTCTTTCTAAACATACCAACAGGCAAGGAGCCCAGGGTCTCCCAACCTTTGCTTCCATCCAGCACACAGCTGGGGCATCTTTGAGTACGCCAGCACCATTCATAGCATCTGCGATGCACAGAGTCTTGGAATTAGAACATCTTTTACAGACTCAAAGAGCATTGTATAGAATCTTTGAATTTCAGAATCTGAGCATCTTGACTTCAAACGGAATCCCAGAATTGTGGGATCGCGGGTGCATTCACGGGCTCATAGGCCCACAGAATCTGAGGATTTAGGAATCTCTGCAGAAGAGTTGAAACAACAAACTCATTCAGAGAAATGAGGTGAAAGAAAAAGCTTGGAATCTGGACATGAGCACAAGAAATGACCGGAGTCCAACTTCTTCCGATCATACAGGAAGGCCTCTCTGTGCCGACCTGTAATAATTGAACACTTCTAGGGGACAGTGAGCTCATCACCTGACAGGGCAACTTGTCTCACTGTTGAGCAGATTTGGCTGCTGATGCTGAGCCTAAAACTGTCCCCATGTGCCCCACCCACCCCTCTCTTCCTGGCCCCACTCCCTGTCTTTCTCCATCTGCTTTGAAGAGCTGAGTGGATAGAAAAAGTAACATAGGGACCAAGACAGAAACTAAACTGTTTCCTGGATAAAAACAATGACTTTTCAGGGCAATGGGGCTGCAGAAGGCGTAGGCCATGACAACCGCTGGCAACGACGATTGCCCCTTCCTTCGGTGCCCTGCCCGAGGCAGAGCCAGCCATCCGAAGCCTGCCCAGCCCTCGGGCTGCCTCTCCAGCCCTGCAGAGGCAGTTAGTTGGGTAACCACCGGAAACAATCACAGAAAAGGCTAGCCCTGCTTCCAGCCAAACTGCAGCCCACAGCAAGAATGATTTGATGGTGAAACCAAGCACCCTTCTGACTTTGGGATCTGGATTTCATTAAGTCGTTTTCAATGTCAGTAGAAGTGGGGTGGTATGCCATGGGAAGGCCCAGTTCCTCCAATGAGCCGAGGCCACAGTACTAGCCCAAGGCAGAGCTGGAAGCGTAGGCCCTGAGGCCAGACTCCACAGTCCAGTCCCAGCTCTGCCTCTTGCTAGCTGTGTGGCCTTAGGCAAGTTGCTAAACTCTCTGCTTTAGTTTTCTCTTCTGTGATGAAAGGCTAATGGGAATGCACTAAGTAGGATCTCCAGCCTTGATCTCTCAGGCAGGCTTGCTTCCTTCCCTCCAGTAATTCATACTGTCATTTGCTCAGTGCGTTCATTCATTGTTGCTCTCACCCATTCTCCATGTTCATTCATTCATTTAGGTGTCAGTTCACTTGTGCTCCACTATTGGATACATCCATTCATTCATGCGTCCTGGGGTGCTCAATCTTGCTGCTGGCTAGCCTTTCTCCAGCTGGTGGGCAGACTACCTGGGCCCCAGCAGCCACACAAGTCATGGGGCTGGTAGAAAACCAGTGATCACTCCCAGGCCACTTAAAGTTGCTGGGAATTGTAAGGATCTAGGGTGTGACTTCATCTGGGTCTCATGACCTAGGAGTTCCAGGTCTTCTCTTAAGCCCTGCTCAGTTGGGAACCTCCCACTAGTGGGCGGACCCTGGAGGATGGGCTGGAGCGGCCTGTCTGGAGGGGAGGCTGTTTCCTCTCTGTGGACCAGGGCCAGACCGCCTGTCCTCCCTCTGTCCCAGGCAGCCTTTTCACCCCTGGGCAGGGTGTCTGAGCACCCCTGAGCTCTGGGCTGGGAGAAAGTTCCGCCTGTAGTGTGTCTGCAGGGAACAGAGGCTGTCCTCCTGATACTCACAGCCCTGACTGAATTGAGGTGTATTATGGTCTAAGAGCATAAAATAGCAGACTCCTTATACCAGAAAATTAAACAGATGTTTTCCTTTGAGTGTCTCACGTTTGACTAGGAGGGGCCATTGCGGGGGACTGGGCCTGCATCAGGGTGGGCTCTGCTGACTCAGGAGGCAACGACGAGATGGATCCCGTCCAAAATCAATTCTGTGGGTTGCAGTGGTCTATGGGTATCCGGCAGCTAAGGGCCCACTGGTTGGTTGCACTAATTAATTGATTTTATTGCCTATAGTTGATGTCTCTGGGGCTATGGCATGCGAATATATGCAAATGACCAGAGGAATGGGTTGAACTCAAAGCCTGGTGAGCATCCACTTGGACTGTGCTGATTTCTCTGCTCATCTTTCCTGTTGAAATCTCATGTTCCCAGGGAGCAGGAGAGTGGGGGTGAGGAGCAGGGGCCTTAGCACTAGCCAGACCTGTGTTCAAATCCCAGCCCCTCCTCTTACTGCTGTGTGTGATCTGAAGGACTCCCTTCACCTCTCAGTGCTGCATTCCCCTGTCCTGCAGCAGGGATGATAACACTGTGGCCTGGGCAGGGCCTGGGGGGCCTGAGGAAGCAGGCGCTCCATAAACAGAGCTCACAGCATTGCTGGGAGGTGGGGGTCCCACTACCGGTCCGCGGCCTGTTAGGAACTGGGCTGCACAGCTGGAGGTGAGTGGCAGGTGAGCGAGCGAACTGGTCCCTGGTGCCAAAAAGTTTGTGGACCACTGCTATGAGGAGCGGTCCTGCTGGAAGTGCCTAAATCCCGAGTCTCCGAGTCAGAGGGGAGGAGGGTGCGTGGCTCTGGGCGCTGCAGCCCCAGCAGAGGGCAGAGCCTGTGCTCCTTGACGGGGAAGCTGCAGCGGCCCCTAATCAATGGCAGCTGTTCCTTACTCGAGTCCCTGCCTCCTCTTCCTGTCTGATACGGGGTGTTTTATGTGTGACCTTTGCTGAACGCAGCCATCCCCCTGAGGAGGAGGGGGAAATTACAAAAAAGATTGGAATTTAAACATCCTGGAAGATTTATCGTATGTAGCGATGGAACGAATCCCACAAAACCACTCACGTTACATCAGGAGGAGTGGGGCTGAGGTGGGCTCGAGGCTGGGCTGGGGGTTTGGAGGCTGCTGGACAAAGGATTCGTTCAAAGCGTCTTAGAGTCTCAGCTCTGAGTTGGATGCAGCATGCAGAGTGTGCCTGCCTTTGCAGGGGTGGGGCTGGCATTTATTGAGCACCTACTGTGTACAGGGCCAAGTTCGTGCTGAACCCGATCGCCCCTCATCCTGCCCCCAGGTGGACACTGCTGCTCCCACTCATCTGGAGGGGAGACTGGGGCTCTGAGGGATGCTCTGACTTGTCCCAGGTCACTCAGCTTGTCCGTGGCAGGAGGGGAGGGGAGCCTGGGCCTGGTGGACCCCAGGTCCCTGCTCTTTCCCTGGGCCCGTGCAGGAGGCCACGGGGATTTATTCGCACTTCAGAGGAGCTGGGACTCCAGACATCAGTTCAGCGGACATGAAGAATTTTCCTGTGAAGCACAGGCTGGCACTTGGAGGGGGGTCCGAGGGAGGCAGGTCCTGCACCTCTGGGAACACGTACCCCATCGGGGCCAGATTCCAAACCAGCAGCCAGGAAAGAGGCAGCAGGCCACGTGGGGAAGCCCAAGGCCTCCCCGAGGAGACGGCTGCGGGGGAGACTGAGAGGACCGGACCAGGCAGGCAGACTAGGAAGGCCGTCGGGGCGGGGGTGATGGTGGGGCAAAGGCTGGGGGGCGGAGCCGATAGGCAGATGTGAATGAAACCCCCCCATGACACTGCCAGGCCCTGCTTCTTAGGTTCTGGGGTGCAGGGGAATCTCGGGAGCGGTTCCTGCTCGGGCTGTTCACCTTCGAGCTGGGAGACAACCTGGGACACAGGTGACGGGGCTTCGTGGCCTTTGAACTGCTTGGCCCTCCACCCGGACATGATCTTCCTCCCCTTCCTCCTCATTCCCCTCTTCCTCCCTCTCCTCCTTGGGCAGCCCCCTTAACCCCAGGCTGGGTTAGGGTCCCCCTCTGGCTCCCACATGGCCTGTGCTTCCCCATCAGAACCCCCTGCATCATCGTCATCGGCCTTCCACAGGACCGGGGGCCTGGAGGGCAGTGACAGCATCTCCGTCCCTGTGGCCGGCACAGGGCCAGCCTCCGTCAGCGCCTGTGGAGAGACGGCTCGGCGCCCGCTCTGCCCTCACGAGCTGTGGGGCCTTGGACGAGTGGCCTGACCACTCAGAGCCTCGCTGTCCTCATCGCTGAAAGGGGGTGACAGCCCATCTCTGAGGGCAGCTGGGGTGTGAAGTGAAACGTGTGCGGACAGCCCTGGACACAGGGACGGGCACGGGGACAGGCACAGTGAGGGGCACAGGGACGAGCATGGGACGGGCTCACGCAACAGCTCGTGCTCCTCAGACCCCAGCCTCTCCCCTCCCTCCTGCCTCATTTCTCTCCATTCTCACCTCCACCTCCGAGGGTGGGGCCCCCGGGCTCCCTCTCCTGCAGTGCTCCCCACACCCCCTCCTCCCTGCATTCAGAGTACAGGTAATTAAAAACTTCTTCCGGACTTGCATTTCCTAAAGTTTCATGCTTAATTAATGGGTCCTGTTCACCAAGGAGATGGGAACACAGCATTTCTAGCCCTGGCGGAATGTGAAGCGCTATGACACCCGGCGGCTCCCCGACAGGCTTTCTCCCTCCTTCTTCCCTCCGGGCTGTCCCCCTCCCTGACTCCAGTCGCTGCTACTGTGTTTTATATTTGGAACTCAGGGAGCGAATGACTCTGCCTTATAGCATCACCAACAAGGGAAGTGAGGCAGGCCCCTAGCAGGGGGTCACAGAGCTAATAACTGTCGGAGCCAAAATGCAAGCCCATTAATTAATTAACTCCTGTAACAAGCATTTATCAAAGTCCAACTATGTGCCACAGTTCGGAAGTCTTCAAATTTAGTCAGATCCAGCAGTAGCCGAGGGCTTGGAGCGAGTCAACTGAGCCCATGCGTGAGAAGCACCGCCTGGCTGGCTGGGTCTGCTCTGGCCGCTTCTGCGTACAGCTGGGTGTATTTACCACCGAGGTCCTTATAACAGGGGTAAAGAAGAAAAGAACAACCTAAACAACTCAACAGAGCGTTCGGTTAACTAAAATGTGAACCATCTGGAATATTCCACAGGCTATGGAAACATTGTTTACACTCATACTGTGTGGGAAATGCTTAATTATATAAAAGTAAGTTAAAAAAAAAAAACACCCTAGGATGTGAAATTATACATACAGATCAATAACAGCTGTGCCTGAAAAACTGATTAAAAAATACTGAAAAGCATGCACGCAAACGTTAAAAATATACCTTCGGGTATTGAGGGAGCATATTAACAGGAAAAATCAGAACATTATTTTTGTATTACCAGTGTTCACTGATTTAATTTAAAATTAAATATTGTTATTGTTGTTTTTTTTTCCTGACTAGTTAATAAAAGCCTTCAAATGTTTCCTCCTGCCCATTCTAGAAAAAAGCCCTCACCTCCCACCTCCGCCCTCTTGTTTAAGAGTCTGGCTGGTCCTGTTTCCTGACCGCTGGAGCTCTTTCAGAGGGATGTGATAACACTTTACACAATGTTTCTCCTCTCACTTTTGCCCCCTCTAATTTGTCTGGGAAATGTCTCCCTGACAGCATTATAGATTTACTTCATTAAACAAAAAAACAACTATTTCATTCTGTTGTGTAGATGGACCATGATTTATTAGCGTCCCTGAGATGGACATCCAGGGTGGCCATTTGCTCCTTGCACAAACAGGGCTTCTAAGAGCACCCCTGTGTGTGCGTTTCCTGGTATTTTCCTGTCTGTTTCTGCAGGATAAATTCCTGGATGTGGGCTCGCTGGGTCAAAGGGTGTAAGCATTTCTATCTTGATCAGCATTGCCCAACTGCCTTCCAAACTGCCGGCTCCATCTGTACTCCCACCAGCTCTGCGTGAGGGGGCTAGGGCATTGTTTTAATAATGGAGATCAGAGCAATCAAACTTTGATACGATTTTAACATTGTTAAAGGATTGCCCTCAGCCTCCGCATTCCCACTCTCTCGAGGCCTGTACCCTGCGCTGCAGGGGCGCCCAGGCCAGCGGATCGCAGGGTGCTGAGCAGTAAGTACCCGGAACAATTGACCTTAAGACCCCGACTTGGGAAGACGCCTGACTTGTAGGGAGATGGTGCACATTTTAGTGCCTATGTTTAACATGGGCCAAAATAGCGGACTTGGTTATTTTCTCCGTGGTTATCTTGTGCACACACAGTCCGATTTTCTAGCTCTTATCCGGCCGACTGTTCAACTGAACGGTGCAGCCCCGTGGCCTCCTCTCACCCTGCGAAGGGGAGGGGACTGTGGAGGTGGCTAGGCCACAGCTTTGAGAAGTCCTGGCACGTCCGCCGCTCATGTCTAATTACTCTAGTAACCGTTTACTGCCTCTTTAATTCCCTCGGCTAGCATCCCCATTACTGGGAGTAATTTGCCGGCACTGGCTTGGGCTGTGAGGCATAGGCTCTTCGTGATGGCCCCACCTCAGCTCCACACCCTGGGCACGCTCATCCAGCTGGGACTCTGGGAGGGGCCCAGAGAGCCGAGGACAGAGTGTCTGTCTTCCCGGGTGTCTTGGGGGCGGGAGCTCCCAGGCTTGGCTCTGCCTGTCTATAGAGCTCTCCCTCTGACCTCTGGGGTCTATAGAGCTCCCTCTGACCTCTGCCTGTCCATAGAGCTCTCCCTCTGACCTCTGGGGTCTCCCTCTACCTGTCTATAGAGCTCTCCCTCTGACCTCTGGGACTTCCCAATGGGCTATGCTACCTGGTGACTAGAGCACAGACTCTGAAACCCAGTGCACCTGAGCTCAGGCACAGCGTGGCCTCAGGCCAGTCCCTTCTGCTCTGGAAGCCTCAGTTTCCTTATCTGTAAAATGGAGAGTGCTGTCTGCCCAGTTGCCCTCCTCTTCCTGCCCTCTGCCCTCCATCTTTTTCTACAAGAGAGTAGTACTGGGGGTTCCCATAGTCTTACTTGATCCTGTTGCCACCCCTGGCCACGACTCATTGGGTGACAAGGGAGGCACCTGACTGGAGCCAATCCGGGCCCCACACCCTTGGCTGCAAGGATGGACAACGGACCCATCACTGAGGGTCAGTGAGGAAGTCGATCCCTCCGTGGCGGCTGAAGGTGTGACTTCCAACTACTGTTGGGCCTCGAGTTTTCAGCCTGTGGAAGGAGCCGATGCAGAGGTGAGAGGCAGGGCTCTCAGCCAGGGTGAGCTGGACTTTTGTCACTCCAGCCAAACCAATCCTGAAAATCTGGGACAGACAGCAGTTGCTGTTCCACAGGGTGTGTGAGGAGATGAGGTGACACTTGGGGCCACAGGACTCTGTCCATGGGGCAGGCGGGGTGAGTACGGGGGTGGCTGCTGCTACCCAGCCATCTGATCCCTGGTGCACGGTCCCATCAGCCTGGGTCCCTCTGAAGCCCAGAGCGGACAGCATCCTCTGCCAGGACCGTCACTTCCTTAAATCTGGATGTTAAATCCTGATGAATAGAGCGCAGCAGAAAGTAGGGCTCAGAGGAAACGGCCTGAGTTTTCAGGGAGAGGGAGATGCTGACCCCAAGGCCTTGACATAATAATACTCCCTGGCCCAGGGGCCCTGGGCGGGGCAGGAGCCAAGGAAAGGGCAAGGGTTTGGGTGAGCAGATATGGGTTTTATCTTTGTTTATTTCTGGTTGATTCTAGAGAGAGGGGTGGGAGAAAGAGAAGGAGAGAAACATCAATGTGAGAGAGAAACATCGATCAGTTGCCTCTTGCTCATGCCCCGACTGGGAACTGAACCCGGGGCATGTGCCTCGACTGGGAAAGGAACCTATGACTTTTGGGTATGCGGGATGAGGCCCAACCAGCTGAGCCACACCAGCTAGGGCTGGGTGTCACCTTGACTTGCCTTAGTTACTCAGTCTTGCTTGGCCTATGTATTCCCATCGTCCAAATGGGGATGATAGCAGGCCCCACCTTCCCGTGTTATGCAGATGTCCCGTGTCAAGTGAGGGAAAGAGGGGAAGTTGCCTGAATGTACTTTGAGCACAGGTGAGCGCTGTTGCTGGCATTAGGAGGACAGTGGGTGGGGCCCTGTTTCTTCACAGGAAATGCCACGAGGCAGATGACCTCTGCACTGAATGAATGCTCACTCCATCTCTCATTCATTCGTTTGTGTGTGCTGAGCACCCGCCAGGCAGTTGTGGTGCCAGCTCGGGGCAAACCTGGTCACAGGTTCCGACTCCCCTGGAGCTGAGGGATGGGCCGGGAAAGGATTCCTGCAGAGGAACAGCCTGCAGCTTGTTGAGGTAGGAGTGGATGGTGCTGGGAACGTCTGTACGAGGATGGGACTGGAACTGGGGAGGAATGGGGAATTAGGAGGGACGAGCAGGAGGATCAGGAGAGAATTCTGCCGTTTCTCTAGAGGCCCTAGATGCTGTGGGGGGTGGGTGCTGTGCGTGTGCCCTGTGCACAGAGAGCTCCTAACTTCAGCCCCCACTGCCCGCACCACGCAGCTCTCCAGATGCCACGGGGACGGGGAGCTGGAAACCAGCTCCACTCCCCCGCCCTCACCACCTAGAGGGGGCAGAGCCTTAAGCCATGTGGCTTTGCAAAGGAATGGGGCTTTGAGGCAAAGTCCTGGTCAGTCTGGGTACTGGGTGCTCTCTGGAGCTGGTGCTGGACAGGTGCTGCCTGAGGGTGAAGCTCTGGGGCCAGGGCGGCTTCTGTCCCTGGAGGCTCAGCTGGGATTGTCCTTGGCAGGCTGGTCACCAGGGCTGGGGTTTTCCCACTGCTGTAGCTCTCTGGGCCTGTCCCCGCTGGGTCCTGCTGCTGCCCGGACCCTGCATAGAAAGAGGTCTGGGGAGATGGAGCTTCGTGCAGCCCCGAAGAGGCCTTTGATTCATGAACTGCTGGATTTAGGTGGATTTAACAACTGGGTTTCCATTGATTTCCAGGGGGAGGAGGATGGAGCCATAAGCTCCTAAAGCAGCTTGCAGCCTCTCTGTACCAAGCAGTGGGCAGGAAGTTATTGGCGTGACCTGGGACCCTGAGGGGGAAAGATAACGAGGTTAAGACAAATCCACCTGTGTGGGGTTTGGCCTGGGCCTTGAAGATGTAGCTGCTTCTGATGCACATGCGCAGCCCTGCAGATGGCTCGGGGAGGGCAGGGAGGGGAGGGGGCGGAGAGAAAGTGGGCTCCTCCTTCCCTCCCTGGCCCCAGGCCCTCTGAGGAAACTCTGGCTTTGCAAAGGATTGAAGTCTGCGGAAGTTCCTGGCGGACAAAGTTCAGAACTTGGATGATCTCCAGAGCCCTGGGGGCTGGCTGTCCTGGCTGCCCTCCCTACAGGCCCCAGCTGCCTTCTGTCCCTGCAGCCTCCTCCCCTCACTGGTGGCCCAGCTGTCAGTCGTCCTGCAGGCTCAGAACAAGGAAGGGAGGAGAAAACCCCCTTCTCTGTGGGTTTGGGGACAGGGAGCCCTGGGTGTGAATTCTGGGGGATTCTGCCGCTTGCTGGTCCCGGGAGCCCCATAGACCTCCCTCAGTCGTTAGTGACGACTGTCACGGCCTCAGGAGGGCCAGGCAGGTGGTAGCTTTTATTATTATTATTATTATTATTAAGATTTTATTTATTTATTTTTGGAGCAAGAGAAAGGGAGAGAAACATCAATGTGTGGTTGACTCTTGCATGCCCCCAACTGGGGCCCTGGTCCGCAACCCAGGCATGAGCCCTGATTGGGAATCGAACCAGCGGCCCTTTGGTTCGCAGGCCGGCCAGGCAAGTGGTATGCTGACTGCTGGAGGATCTGGCTGTGGAGGGCTGGTGGGGGTTGACTCTCTCTGACTTCACAATGATAATGAGAATAGTGATAGTAAGCTACTTCACCTCTCTAAGCTTTAGTTTTCTCCTCTCTAAAATGGGATGTAACACCTACCTCCAACACGGGCATGCAAAATGTGTAGCACCTGGCACACAGCACGTGCTCCATAAATGTTAGCTGCTGGTTGCCATTTGTGGAGGGCCTTAAATATAAGCTCCACATGAGATGTTTGCGTTTTACTCATTGCTGTTATCAAGTGCCAAAGGCAGACCCTGGCACGTAGTAGATGCTCAGTAAATATTTTCTGAATGAATACACGAATGGATGTCACTATGTCTGTTTATTTAAGCCCTGACATGGCGGGGGTCTCTGCCAGGCTGCCGGACCTTCCGGCCCAGGGCTGTGTTTGGTTCAGGACGGGGCCCCAGAGCTGCTGGGAGCTGCACTCCCGCTCCGGGCAGCCGAGGAAGCTACACCGCTTCCCCCAGGGGCTAAAGAGTGTGTCCGAGCTGCCTCCCACATGTGCTGTTACTGAAGACCGGTGTCTCTCCCTCCACCCTCCCCACCCCCACCCCGCCACATGCGCACACAGAGCCATGGGTGCCACCCTAGCTTCTCTGCCTGGTGCACCTTCTCGTGATTTTCCGACTTCTGGGGTCAGTGGAATCAGTGGCCGGAAACCCGAAAGCTCCCAAAGGCCCTTCCCTCTAAGATCTTCTCTCTCTGAAAATGGGGGATGCTGCCCTGGGGGACTGGGCCTGGCCCCTTCCCCTCCTCAGTCAATCATGCTGCTGCAGCAAAAGGGGCGTCTAGAATCTGCTCAGAGAGGGGTCTGATGGGAGAGGGGCTGGGAGCTCGGGGCTGGGTTCCCAGGGCACAGGGAAGGTGATGGGAGGGGGCGGAGGGCGTGCTAACACCAACCCATGCCCACTCGTCACTGCCCCCAGCGTGCGGCCTGATTCATCAGGTGCCCTCTGGCTCCAAGTCATCCACGGGCCCTGCAAGGAGTCACGCTCCCCCCAGACGGCGTCTCTGGGGTCTCTGGCGGTGGGCTGGGGTCTGCTGTGACCCGCTCCTGCTCTGCCCTCTCTCATCTGAGCTCAGACGGCATCTGGGTCAGGCTTCTCAACCAGGGTGGCTTTGCTCCCCCGGCGACATTTGGCGAAGTCTGGAGACACTTCCGATTGTCACAGCTGGAAGAGCGATGTTGGGTGCCCATCTGGTGGACAGAGGCCAGGGATATTGCTGAGCACCTTACAACGCCCAGGACAGTCCCCACAGCAGAGAAGTACCCAGCCCCAAATGCCATTAGCGCTGCTGTGGAGAAGCCCCACAGGCCCCAGGTGTGAGGTGACAGGCCTGAGTGCCCGCTGATGCCACCTCTGGGCAACTGACACCACAGAGCACACGGGTCTCTCAGGGGGAAGGGGCTGTTCAAGGGCATAATCTTAGCTGAGTGTGGGCGGGGGGACGGGATATTAAAATTGACCTTGGTACAACTCATACAAAATTTGCGTCAGCCCATAAATCACCCACTTTGTAGACCTGCAGACACCGGGGTGGAGAGAGTGCGGGGGAGGGGGGGGCGGGGGTGGGCTCAGGTCCGGCCTGGCACCACTGAGGCTGGGGTGGGTGACGCTGAAGCATTATTTACCGGAGAAGGGGAGGGGACTGACCTTGGACAGCCAGGATGCGGGGAGTAGTGAGAGGTCACTGTCCAGCTCCGGCTCAGAATCAGCTACTGTAGGGTCTGCCAGCCCCAGCTAGGACAGAAAAGAAAGGCCCAGGGTGGGTGGGACGCCTGGACCAGGCGTGTGGGGGAACACGGGCACGTTTGCTGTCAGTCAGACCGGGTTTGTGGTGGCCTGGGTCTGGCCCTTTATAGCTCTGTGACTTTCATGTTGCTCGCCGGGCCTCAGTGTCCTCATCTGTAAAATGGACCCAGTAGCAGAGCCTATAGCAGACCAGTAAGACAAATGAGGGTGTGGATAGGGGACCTTAGCACAAGGCCTGTGGGAGGGGGTGCTCAGGAGGGCTGATTACTATTGCCATAGCGACCGCTGGGCTGGAATCAGGGCAGGTGGACTGGGCTGGGGGTGGAAAGGGAACGAGGAGGGGACCAGAAGGGGACTGGCATTTTCTGGGCACGGCTCACAGCTCGGCACGGGTTCTCATTCATTTCTCTCCACAGCTCTGAGGGAGATGCTCCTAGCGACCTGTTTTCCAGATGAGGAAGCAGGCTTAGCCAGCTGAAGCCCAAAGACACAGCTAATAACTGGCTGCAACCAGGACAGGGACTCAGGTTTGCCTGACCCCCAAGTCCCTGTCCTGTGGATGGGCTGCTCGGACTACCCAGGTGGCCCAGGGGAACGGGTTGCATCTGCCTGGGCCCCCCTGAGAGCACTGATCCAGCTACATCACACCCCATGTGACAGGTTCTTCAACAACTAATTACTGCTAATGAGGATGGTAATTGATCAGGGGCAGACTTTGTCACTGAGCTCCAGTTTCCTGCTCTTGGCTTTTCCCTGGTGCCGGAGAAGGGGACCAGAGACTCTCAGCTCATTAGTGGCCATTCTGGTGACTAGAAAATATGGCTTCCTCCCCACGCTCCTGTCCCTGGTACTGTCTGCAAAGCTTGTTCTGTCCCCAGCTCTGCTCCTGTTGAGTCTCCTGGCCCTCAGGCTCAAAGACCACTTACCACTCTTCACCTCCCCCGTCTGCCCTTTCCTGGTCATGTCCCCCTTGACACCCAGCAGCCCCCTGGGGACTGCCTGCCTTCAGGCTCACCCCTCCTGGCACTTCCCTCTCCTCATATGGTCATGTCGGGGCTTGGGGTTGGAGGCCCAGTGCCTTTCCCGGCCTCGCCTCTCACCAGCGTGTGCAGGTAAGAAGGAAGGAAAGAGAAGAATGAGGCCAGGAAGGAAAGAGGCCAACAACACTCACCTGACTCTACATGAAACACACTTGTGTCAAATGGCTAACGGAGCTCGAGTGGTCGGATGTGTTTTGTTTGATCCCTTGATCTCTTGTCTGCTGGAGAAATGAATCCTGTCAAATCTCTTGAAACCAACTGTCAGAGTAAGTCATTCTCGGGGAGACAGATCTCCTCCTCTGATGGCAAAATTCATTTGAAATGACCCTTTAATCCGGTCTCCCTGCAAAACCTGGAGCTGAAATTTTAGAGCCCGTTCACCTCAAATGGTCTCTTCTCACTCCTCCTGCGGCCTCCTCTCCTGGTGCCCAGTGCTCTGTACAGAACAACGCAGCGAAGAATCGCAGCCGATGGAATGACAGCCGTTTGGTTTCTCACAGCAATTTTCAGGGCATAAATGGTGGAGCACAAAGCCTGTTGCTCGTGTAGTGTCTGTTGGGGGAGGGGGACAGGTGCTGGCTGTGAGGGCTCCAGCAGCCCAGGGGGAGGCGGCCCAGGGGGTGGGCGGGACCGACCCCCCGATGTCTGTGCGGCAGGATGGAGAGGCAGGGGGGCATCAGGGAGCATGGCGGTCGGTCCTCACTCCCAGGAGCAAGGGGCTGCCGCTGTTCTGTCTCCCCGCACAATTGTCCACCCCCTCTGTGCCTGTCCCAGAACCCAACCCTACATTTGAGCTCAGCACCTTTCAGTTCACGAAGTGCTTCGTTTACTCATTCCTTCCTCCATCCATCCACGTTATTCCCACCATGGTAACTGGGGCTCACTAAGGGTCATAGTCCATGTGAGTCTCTGGAGACCAACAGGACACGACCTCCACCAGGATTCGGTGGGGCGTGGTCAGATGGCCACGACTCGTGCGAGAGATGAGCACCTGGCCCATAGCAGGTGCTCCGCCAGCCACATGTGTTGGGCAGCACGTCCCAGGAAACCCGGCAGCAACGGCTCAAGCCGTTGGGACATGGGATGCGCAATCAGAAGTTTGGAGCAGGGGTTGCGAGTGACAGCCTGTGGCCAGTTCGACCCACTGTGTCTTCGCACGACCCAGGAGCTAAGGGTGGTTTTTACAGATGAACATTTGTAATCAATTTGATGACGGGGAAAACTAACTTTGAATCCCAAGTAAGGAAAATGTTATCCCCCCACCTCCATGAAAAGAATGCTATTATTCTTATTACTAGATTTGTGTTATAAAGCTTGCATACGATTATTATATTTTGAATTTTATCAATTAAAGATGTGTGCAAATTTATTTTCTCTCTTGTTCAATAAATAGTTACATCTTTTATTTTGTCTCATGGCTCATAAAGCCTAAAATATTTATTATTTTTCTCTCTACAGAAAGTGTTTGCTGAATCCTGTTCTTAGGAAAGTGGCTCACAAAGCCTAAAATATTTATTATCTTTCTCTCTACAGAAAGTGTTTGCTGAATCCTGTTCTTAGGAAGGTGGTCGCGCCTTGGTCAGATGCTAAGGGATGTTAACAAGGACCTTCTTCCTTTTTATCCTTGGCTGTATTGGCTTTTTGTCCTTAGCTTTTTGCTTCATGGTTACAAGATGGCTGCCACAGCTCCAAACATCACTTGCTCTCATGACAGCCTTCAGTTCAGGAAGAAGGGGAATAGAGCAGAGGCAGGGACTACTTCTCAGTAGCAATTCTTTCCTATGGGAAGATTTTCCCTCACACCTCAGTGACCAGATTTGGTCACGTGCCTACTCCTAAAGTAATCTCTGGAGGAGGAGGATGGAGTGCCAGGCTTGGCTTTCCCTGGGGGCAAGTCTGAGCCTGTTGCTGCAGAGCAAACCCAGGTTCTGCAAGTGAAGAAAGGGGGGACTGGCTGCTGGGTGGGCAGCCACGTGTGTCCACCACCTTCTCGTCAGTGCTTGTAACTCAGTGTCCCCGGAAGTGTGGGGTCTGTGGTGGCGGCCAAGCCAGGGCCCTGGGGGCAGGAAGCCCTGCTCTGCTCCTCTGCCCCCTGCGGGCCGTGTGACCTGGGAAGCACCTGACCTGCTCCCAGCACAGCCCCCTCCCCGTGGGGCGGGGACCACCGCAGCACCTGCCGTGTGGGTGGTGTGAGGGTGACGGGATCACGGGAGCGGGCACCGTGCGGGGGTGTTAACAGCCGTGAGCCGTTGCAGCGATGACCCATCTGACAAACGGGCCCGTGGGGCCTCCTCTGTCCTGGTCCTGGGCGGCGGTCAGTCCACACGTGTGAGCACGTCCTGCGTGCGCTGGGCGCCCTTCCCTGACCCTCACTCTCTTCATCCTCACACCCACCCTGGGAGGAGGGGGCTGATCTCACCCCCGCTCCGCAGCTGAGGACACTGAGGCTCAGGGAGGTGACCCAGGTCGAGGGAGGGCAGATGGGGCTCCAGAATCATGGGATTCTGGCAGCTCTGCTCCGACCCACTGCAGGGCCCGGGTGCGGCCGCACAGGCAGGCGCTCGGATCACCCCTCCCTGCCCTGCTGACCGCCACCGGGTCCGGGGGGGCTGGGGCTGAGCTCTCTCCTGAGCCTGCTCTGTGCCTGTGCTGGAGCTCCAGGGACCCAGAACCTGCCCGAGGCTTGGGAGGTTTGCCCGTTGTCCCCGCTGTCCTCCTCCCCAGAGTGATGTATGGGCATCTGTGTCTTTGGTGGGAGACACATGTCAGGCTGCTGTCACTGTGTGTTGGTGGTGAATTGGCAACTCGCATTCTCGGGGAAACAATATACACTTATGTGGAACATAAGCATATACTAGTGATGGATAATTACACCTCGTTTTATAGATTTCTCAAACATGCAGACCTGTCCCCAACAGTTAAACACCTACAGATGCATCACAGTTTAATAACTGTGCACACAGCCCCTGGCCAGCCCTGTGGTGTGAGCTTGGGCACCCAGTGTGAAGTGGAACATGCAGCCCAGCCCTGCTGCCGCCTCCCCCCACCCACCTCAGACCTGTTCTCATCCCCACTCAGCCCAGCCCTCCTGGTCCTCCCAGATTCCCACAGAGATGGCCTACCTGGCCCATGGGCCCTCGCGCACAGGGAGCCGCACCTGTGGGGGTCCTACAGCTGGAGGGGCTCAGCAACAGAGGACCCGAGACAAACCCATGGTAGGGGCGGTGTGGGGGGATTGGGGAGACAGGCTTGGAGAGGCCTGGGCGGGTGGGAAGGGGGCACGTGGACCGGGGCAGGATCGAGGAGGGGAGAGATCAGCTGCATCAGGGAGGAGGGAGGAGCAGCTGCTCTCGGTTCCCCCTACCCTTCCGCGCCCCAGCTCCCAGGCTCTGGGCAGAGGCTGAGAGCTGGGTGCTGGGACAAAGAGCAGGGAACCAAGAATGGGGTGGGTGTGCCATAGGCTAGCGATCTCGGGGGTTTCTGTCACTACACAGGGCCCCCTCAATTCCTGGGGCCCAGGTACTTCTGCCTTCCTCAGTAAATGCAAATGCAGCCGCAGAAATAGACATATTGGGTTAAATCACCCCATACCACTGATGATAGTTAACCAGTGTGACATACAAAACAGCAATTTCAGTCGATCCAAAGTAATACTTTTCTTTTTTTGGCCACTAGCAGTGTCCAGGTTGTTTCCCCTTTGTCAGAACAACACTTGCTGGGACCGGCTGCCCGGACCTCCCTCTTCTTCACCTCCCCGCCCCGCCCCCCCACCCCGCCCCGAGATGAGATACTCCCTAACAGAGCTCAGAGAAATCCTCCGCAGCTCCGTTCCCCAAGTTTGGACCTAAGACTTGCTTCATCGGCAGCGTCTCAGGAGCTCCAAGAAAGACAGACTCCCAGGTCCTGTTTGCTGAGACCTCAGATAACAGGTGTGGAGTGGGCTGCCTGCTGCATCTTGAACAAGCCCCTCCCAGAGGTTCCGCTGCTGTTGAGCTCTGGGAAGCTCAAATTTCCATGCCCTGTCTTGCTCAGAGACCCACTATGGCTCCTTATTGCCTGCTTGAAAAGTCCTAACTCCTTATCCTGGCATTTAGGGCCCCCAGCATCGGGCCTGCCTTCATTCTAGCCCTGCCGTCAATCCCACTTACCTTTGGGAATTCCTGGCAGGAGGGCTGATTGAATATGGTTTGATTGAGCCCAAATTCACGGCAGGGCCACTATATGTCAGTTCCTGCAACGCTGAGGCTGGCGCTGCTCCCCGCTTTCACAACAGGTGACACAGAAGTGCGAGGGTCCCCGGGTGAGGACTTCAACTCCCACTTCTTCGTTCAAGGCCACAGCAGCCCACTGTTTTCACCTCTAAAGCTTCATTCATTTGTTCATTCGTTCATCCATTCAAAAAACATGTATTGAACTCTGGCTGGTGTGGCTCAGTGGACTGAGCGCTGGCCTGTGAACCAAAAGGTCCCTGGTTCAGTTCCCCGTCCGGGCACATGCCTGGGTTGCAGGCCAGATCCCCGGCTGGGGGCATGCGAGAGGCAACCAACTGATGTCCTCACCTTCTCTTTCTCCCTCCCTTCCCTCTCTCTGAAAAATAAATAAATAAAATCTTTTAAAAAAGTATTTATTGAGCACCTGCTATGTGCTCAGCCCCGTTCTGCGCACCATGGAGGCAGCAGGGAACAGAGAAAGCCTGTTAAGGAAGGTCGATAGATTCAGTTGGGGAAGAAGCCAAAACAAAACAAAAAAAAATGAACTCTCTTTAGGTTCAGATGATTTATTACCTATATAGACACGAAAGCGAGACCAGTACACGTTCCAGCAATGTATGTCCCATGACCTGTAGGGTGACACGAAAGGAAAGGAGCCGGGGGGTCCGGTTGTGAGGAGCCCGTCCCTCGGAGGACTGCACGGTTTCATCGCCTGTGGCTGTGCCCTAGGGAAGATGCTCTCTCCGTCTGCGAGGACCACTGGGCGCTTTGCCAAGACGCATCAGCTGCATGCAAGTCAGGGTGGCTGGGGCTCCAGGGCCCTGCGCTCACCGCCTGGGCATCGAGGCTGTTTCAAAGCTTCCAGGCAGTTCCCGTGTGAGAACCCTGGTCTAGGTTTGTGTGATCTCTGAGGAGTCCTTCCAGCCCTGCCCGAAACACATGCCTACCACATACTATCCCTGAAACACACTCCCCCACCTCTCCACCCCTGCACCATATAGAGTGCTTGGCTGCTAAAGGCCATTCCCCCACCCATGCCAGTTAGGGCTTGCCTGGTCCTTAAGGGAGGCCTTCAGTTCCCCGACCTTTTAGATGAGGTAAGTGAGTGGTCCCAGAGCTAAGAAGTGGCAGAGCCAGCCTTGAGTCCGGGCCTGTCTCTGAGCCCGAGATGCCGCATGCTGATTCCAAGGTTCTGTGAGTGCTAAGCCTCCAACAGCATCCTGCTCTAACACCCAGCTATTGTTTTGTGAGCCCTACTTTGTGATTTTTAACTGTTCTGTTTCAACGTTACGCATTTTTATATCCAATGACTACAACTTACTATTTTACTTCAATTGTCTCTGATTGGAATATTTGGTGAGTGCGGTGTTCTGTGACTGTGAAATGCCTCCACTTCTCCCCCAAACCGACAGCCCGTCCCCCCAACCTGAGTCTCCTCAAGGCTTCAAGTCACCCCCTTTTTCCCTTTTAAATTCTGTCCGACCTACCCGAGGCTTCTCCCTTCTCCTGGGCCCACTTCGGACTTTCTGAGTTCACACCGTCACTAGGTGTTATTGGCCGTGACAATGACAACTGGGGCAGTTACGCTGGATGAGAGATTTAGGACCCACAGTGAATCACGGCTCACCCCAGCTGTGCCTGACGGGCCTCCACCCTGAGGACAGTGGTGGCCAGAGTCAGAGACTGAGTGTCACCAGGACCCCTGCAAGGAGCCCACCCAGGCCAGCGTTCCTTGGCTGTTTGGGTTCCCGGGTCCCCCAGCTCCCTCCCCTCCTCTGAGCCCTGCGCTCCCCCCTCCCTGCTCTCAGGACAGCCGCTCAGCCGGGGGGGTGGTGTCTCATGCTGGTTCCAAAGCCTGATGGTTCCAGTCCTTGTTAATGGTGCAGAGCCCCAGGCTTGGTAGAGGGAGGCAGTGTCACCAAGTGGTTAGGACACCCCCTTTGGCTGACCCTGGTTTCCAGTCTGGATTCTGCCACTTTCTCACTGTGAGACCTTGGGGAATTGACTTAACCTTTCTGAGCTCAGTCCCTCACGTGCACGCTAATAGCATCTGCCTTACTGGGTGGGGGCCACCATCCTGCCTGGGCTTCTCAGAACTGGGGCAGCGAGTGGAGAATGACCCCGGGTCCTGCAGTCCTGGGTTCAGATTCAGCTTCCAGCGCTCCCTCACTGTGTGCAGGGGGCAGGGGGCTTAAGCTCCTCCAGCCTCCTCAGTTTCCCCCCCGAAACATGGGCGAAAAAATGCTGCCCCCACAGGGGCACTGTCAGGATTTGAAGAGGAGGGTGTGTCTGCTGGTGGTGCGTTGCTGGCCTCAAATTCCTTGAGGGTCTGACTGTGAGCAAATTTCTCCATCCCTCGGTGCCTGGTCCCTCTGCAGCACCTGCTTTTATTTATTATTTCGCCCTGAGGACATGTTGGCCTTGAGGAGCCTCTTCTGCCCCCACCGCACTTAAAGATGAAGAAATTGAGACCCAAAGACACTGCCTTAGACTCCTGAGAACAAGACAGTTGGCTGAGCTAAGTCACACAGGGCCAGCGATCAGCGAAGGAAGCGATCTCCCCATGTCTGCCCCACTCCCTCACAGGGGCGTCCAACCTCCGGCGTCTCCGGGCTGCATTGGAAGAAGAGTTGTCTTGGGCCACACATTAAATACACAAGTGCTAATGAAAGCTGATGAGCAAAGAAAAGGGTTTAAGTAAATTTATGATTTCGTGTTGGACCGCACGCATAGCCATCCTGGGCCGCATGTGGCCCATGGGCAACTTGGACACCCCTGCCTAGGACATCTCACCTGCATGACTCCTAAGTGCATGTCACGCTTCAACGCAGAAGTGTCACTTCCTTCAGGAAGCCCACCTGACCCACCCTCACCATTGGATAGGTCCCCTGCAGCCCTCGTCATGTTGTAACTGATTCTTTATGTAGTGATTGCTCTCATGTCAGCCTGTCCTTTCAGCTGGAAACCCTGCAGGGCACACAAGGTGTCTGCCTTTGTCCCCCTCTGCCTGGCCCCTGGCTCTGCACTTGGCTCTGAAATATATCAGGGACCTGTCCAGGGCACTAGGAGATGAGGCCCCTGTGAGGCAAGGGAAGGAATGAGGAGCAAGGGACAGGGACCACTATGGGACAAACCTGCCTTTGCTGAAGGATCTACCTGCTGTGCTTACAGCTGCCTGGATGACCAGGACGGAACCAGAAGCCACAACCCTCCACGGACAAGGCCCGATGGGCGCTGGTCAGTGGGCTGTCGTGAGCAATCGGGTCGTTCACCCTCCGTGCTGGGCACGTATCGCAGGTGCATTAGGAGGTGAACAGACACATCTTTGGTTAAAACATAATTTAGCTAAATGACTCGCCCACATCATTTCCCTGTAATCGCCCTCCTGCCCTGCGGCTGCCTTTCTTCTCCCCGTCTTTCCTCCTCTTCTCGAAGCTTTATCATTTTTCTCATTCTCCTCTTTGCTTAACTCTGAGAATAAGAAGAGCAGAGCTGACTGCATAGCTGCTTTTGCACCAAAGAAACCATTTTGCAAATTGCAGGAAATGATTAGAAATTAGGATAGCATTACGTCAATTATAGCTGGAGATGGGCAGAAAGATGGTTGGGGCTGGCGGGGGGAGGGCTGAGGAAGAGACTCCTCTTTGTTAATGGGGGCAGCGTGGGCAATGGAGAGAGCACTCGACCCAGGGCCCCAACTGGGCTCTGGGCCTTAGTGAGCCTTTGAGGGCTCCACCTAGAACCCATCACCCTCACCCTGGGTATCTGGTCGGTTCCCCTTCCTCCACCATCCCCCAAGGGCATCTGATCTCCCTGGCCCGCCTCAGGAGGAATCTTGTTAGGCCAGCTTAGCCAGAATCCCCGCATCCTGACATTTCCAGCCACTGGCCCCCACCCTGCTCCTTGTTACAAATTCCCAATTTTCCTGTTGGATGGAAGGTGAGTCCAGTCTTTCTCTCCCTACAACAACACCCCATAAAACCCCATTGTCATGTCCACCCCTCCCCCCAGGAGGGTCTGTCTTCCTGTCTTTTCAAAGAGCGTCATGAAGGAATTTTTTCTTTAACCGTGGCCCCTGGGGCGTCAGCCTCAGGCAGGCAGGTCTCTGTTACTCTCCAAATGGCCCAATATGTCCGGATGTCGAGGTGGTGGTGTGCCTGGCAACCTCCGTTCTCTGGTGCATCTGCGAAAAGTTGTTGGTTTTCAGTTTGTCCAGCTTTTTCTTGTTCTAAGGACAGGAGTGGCTGGCAACTTTCATGCTGAAACCAAAAGTCTGTCCTGTTGCACTTGGAATAGAATTCAGCCTCTTGACGGAGACCCTACCTGATCTAACCTCTGCCTTCTTCTCTGATCAATCTTAGGGCTTGAGTAGCCAGCAAATGGCGATTCTGCTCCCCATGTGAGTTCGGAACAAATGGAGACTAAGACAGAGGAGTAAGGCTGATTAACAAAAGATTCCTCTTTGTTGCTGGTGAAGCTGACTGGAGAACCCAGCACAGGCAGCAGTGCCAACGCATTATTAACACCCTGGACATCTTTCCCTAAAACAGCAGACCTCCCTCCAGGGCCGTGGCCTGTGCACTAACCAGACCATGTGCCTGGAGGTGAACGAGGAGACCCAGTCAGAGTGAGCAGCCGCAGTGAGCTCACAGGAAGCCACGAGAAAGGCGTCACTATCATTTTCCAAGCGAGGCGGTGTAAGGTAGGGGTTAAGGGCGTGGGCTCTGGCATCGGAAAACCCGAGTTTAAAATCAGCCCCTGGCATTTATTAGCTCTTGGATCTTGAATTCGTTAATGAACCTGTCTAGGCCTCAGAATCGACATCTGTAGTGGGGGGATAATGATGCGAGTCCCCCGGGCTTGTTCAGATTGGGTGAGGCGACACAAGCGAAGTGCTTAGTCAGAGTCACGACGGGCCCATGGCAGGCAGCCCTCGAATTTCGTTGAGTCTAACGTGTCAGCTCTGCTGTCTTTTATCTTTTCCTGGACACGAGAAGCTGATTCCCACCCCAGAGCCTGCGCACTCGCCATTCCTGCCTGTGAGAACGCTGTCCCAGATCTTAGCATGGCGGGCATGGCGGCTCTTCCTCATCGTTCGGGCGCTGGCCCAAATGCCACCTGCTCTAAGAGGCCCTCCCCGCCACCTAACACGAAGCAGGCTCTTTTCCCTAGCACCTGAGTCATTCTCTGTCACATTACTCTGTTTTATTTTCTTCAAGCACTTGTCACCTTCTGAAATTGTCTTGCTTATTTGCTGATTTCCTTCTTTATTATATGTTTTCCTTTTCTCCGCTTGATTTCCATGGGACGCTAACCCCTGACCTCGAGCGTAGTTGGTGCTTAACCTGTTCTGGTTGAATGAGGGAATGAATGATGGATCCTGCACTGATACCAGACACTGGTTTCTGAGCTTCACTTTTGAAGGTTTCCTGTGCAGGGACTTGGGGCACTTGCTACCTCCTGGGCCCCAATGTCATGTGGTCCCAATGGAGCCAGTGAATGGTTGAGCCTCCAGGGAATGACTTCTTCCTGTTTCAGAAGGATGAGCTGAGAATCAGGTAGCAGAAAACCCAGCAGACACTGGCTTAAACTACCAAGCTATAGGGGGACTGGGTCTCAGGCAAGGATTGATCTAGCATCTCGCTTGTGTGACCAAGGGCTGAGTGTTTTTGCATCTCTCTGCTCTGCCTCACAGAGTATCCACTTCGCCATCAGCTTGGTTTCTCATGTGGCTGCAGCATCGACGTGGCCCACCTACTTCCTCTTCCCTTTCCTGGAAGACATAGTCTCTCCGAGCCAGAACGCATATGTCTCGGCTTCTACCTGACTGGCTCATGTTAAGTAACGTATCTACCTCTGAACTAGTCCTGTGCTGATGGGCCCTGGTCTGGGATGTGGATTAGCTGAGTCAGGACCAGCCCCAGAGGTGGGGTCAAGGCTGTCACCCAAAGGGGAAGAAGGCCTGAAATGGATGCTGGGGGGACAATCATGGTGTCCCCTCTTTCCAGGGAGCAGAAGCCACTTGGCTAGGGTGAGTGGCAGAGATAGCTCTGGAACCCAGTCTGAGGGGGAGGGTGAGCCTGTGAGGCAGAAGGGATGGGGGGCTACGAGTGTCAGCCCCCCAGACTCCCCTTCCTCAGCCAATGCTCCTTCTGTGGAGGGAGATGGTGGCAGTGGAGTTGACCACACTGGAGACCGTGAGACCCACAAATCCAGGCTGGGATTGGATTGTGCCCCAGTGCAGACAAGCTCCCTGCCCAGAGCGCCTGCCCACCCCTGCCCTCTCATTGATGGCCCTCATGACGAGCGTGGATGCTGCCCACTCAGCCATCACTCCAGGTCCCCACAGCTCTGTGCTCTGGCTGGAAACACACCTGGCCTGCTTGCACTCAGAAGAGGCTCAGAGCAGATCAGGGCTTGGTGGGGGGCTGCAGAGACTGTGCACACAGGGAAACCGAGGCCTGAGCGCAGGCTCCTGGTCTCTCTTCACAGAGCTGGGCCTGGATCCTTGTTCTTAGGCCTGGTCTTTCTGCTGCTCTACAGAGAGTGGCTCCCTCCCATTAATTCCCCTGAACTGGAGGCCCACCCCCATCTTCCCCCAGCCCTCCAACAAGGGTGGTAGCCAGCCTCTCTTGGTCTCCCCTGTCCTCACCTTCTCTCCTCTCCCTCACCTGGGGTTCCAGTCACCGAACTCCGGAAAGTTAACAGTTATAATGCATAATGTTTATTGAGAAGTAGGATGTTCCTTCCAGCTGCTGGGCTGAGTACTTCCCGTGCATTGCCTGGTCCATTCACGCAGCACACGGGGGATGTTTCCCGTGGGCCACACGCTGTCCAGATGGTTGGGAAAGAACCTTGAACAGAAGCTCACTTCCTGGCCTCCGGGAGCTTCCAGTTTTGCTGGAGAAACAGACATCAACCAAGAACATAAAAATAAAATTACAAAATATTCCGGCTCCTGGTTCAGGTCTTTGGAGAGGATTCTAAGCCCAGCTTCGATGTGGTCTATTATCCCATCAAAAAATTATTGATTTACCTCTTTCCTTCCTCCATTCATGGGAGCTTGCTATTCCTTCCCATGGTCAAGGCCCTGTGTCACACAGCAAAGGGGGGTTTAGGAGCACCAATTGCCTGCCAGACACCGTCATCTCATTTTGTCCCCACAACCACGCTGCAAGGAAGACATTGCTATTCCCGCTTTGCAGGCAAGGAAGCTCAGACTCTTGGCTCAGGGCTGAGGCTGCTCGGCATCTGCTCTGGGGGCTCCTGGAGGGCTGGGGAGGGTCTGACGGGCAGCGACGTCCTTTCCCCATCTCTGTCTCCCTAGGAAGGGGCTCCTACTCTGCTCAGGAGACTGTATGGCTCTCATTGTAACGACGATAATGACCACGGCAGTGGCGGAAGCAGCCAGTCACCCTTCCTTGTAGAGACCACCATGTGACCATCAATGTGCCAAGCATTTTGCTTGTGTGACATCATTTAATCCACATGCAAATGTGCAGGTGGCTCTGTGGGGATGAGGACTGGGGCAGGACTTGAAGCCAGGTGTGCCGGGTGCTTGACCAAAAGGGTGTGTCATTGCTTCAAAGAGAGGAGGGACAGCCATTCCTGCAACGTGAGAAGAGAAGCCAAGAAGCAGAAGGAAGAAGGAAACAGAGACACGAAAGTAACTGACAAGGGTGCCAGTGCCCCAGGCAGCTCCCGGTCCCAGGCCTGCGCCGGGTTCCGGTGCCCCTAGGTTTGCAGAGGCACGCTTGGAGCCCAGGCCCTCCCTTCCCATTTTTCTTTGCTTAAATTACACTGAGTGCTTCCGTGTTATTTGCAAAGAGCCCTGACTCAGATGGCAAAGAAATCTGCTTATTAGAAAAAAAACACTGGTTTAAAAAAAAGCAACAATTTTAACAATGAGTGTCTCTTATTCAGAGAGGCCTCATCAAATAAGAGGAATGAGGCTTTTGTGAACCTATATGGAAATTAAACCCACAATCTGGGTACATACTTGTTTGACAAGTGATAATTAACTGCTGACAATATAATTTCAGTTTGGACGCAAACGTGGTTTTCATTAGGAAGTAATGCAAGAGATCCTTGCATCGGGGAGCCCAGCCTCCAGCAGTGGGAGCTCAGCTGCTCTGCTGGAAGGTTTTATGGTTGGCTTTGAGAGCCCACTGCCGCTGGCCAGGGTGGCTTGGACCCCCAAAGTGACGCTGGGATCAAGTCTCCAGAGAACCTTCCAGAAGGCAGCTCAGTCAATCCCTGTCATGAGGGTCTAACATCCTCTTCTGGGCATCTCTGACCCCCCAAAGTGCCCAGAGTTGGGTGGCAGTTGGTGCTGGTGCTCTTTCCTCTCCAGCTTCTCCTGCGCCCCCAGGTCCTACAGGGGTCATGTCCCATCCCCCATTTTATGGAGGGGGAAACTGAGAATCAGGCATGAGGGAGTCACTTATTCAGAGCCGCAGCTGGTGGGTGAGGGGCCAGATGGAGATCTGAGCTCTGCCCGTCCTGACTCCCAAGTTCATGCCACACACCCGCCCACCTCCCTTTCCTCTAGTCCAATCGACTCCTCGGGGCCTCAGTTTCCTTGTCTGTAAAATGGGAATAATGGTGGCACTTACCTTATAAGGCAAGTGAGGATGAGATAAGATAACACACAGAACAGTGACTGGTACATAGAAACCCCTAATAGACTAATAGACGTTAGTTACAATGTGTGTGCTACATGCCATTGATTTGGCTCTGACTCCTCTCGACCCTGTGAATGAATGACATCTACAGTATCCTCTCCTCAACAGCCCTGCTCAGCTCCTATAGACTCAGGCCCTCGCCTTCCTTTATGGGGTCAGTACAGCTCGTATTTGGGCTTCCTCTTGTCCTGCTCCCTTCGCTTTTCCCAGCATGACTGTCTTTTCCAAGGAACCCTGCCTCTCATGACGTGCCGGAAGTAGGATGCTCCTCCAGTTTCATTTTTTTGGCCACCAGCAGTGTTTCAGGCTTACACCATGAACCAGTTTTTTCTCTACCAGTCTTCTTTACTGTTCAACTTTCACATCCGGACATAGTAGCTGGGAAGACAAGGGTGTGGATGACCTTAGCCTTGGTCTCTAATGACACATCTTTGCTCTTGGTCATCTGTCTTAATTCTTCTTTTGATGCCCTTCTGAGTCTTAGCCTTCTCTTGATTTCTTGGTTCCTTTTGAATTGATGACCGAACTAAGGTAAGCAAAATGTGTAACAATTTCAATGTCTTCCTTGCCTATGTTAAATGGTGAATTTCTTTCATAATTATGATTTTTGTCTTCTTGGTGTTCAAGTACAGTCCTGCTTCAGCATTTTCTTCTTTCACTTTCATCAGAGGTCATTTCAAATCATTGCTACTCTCTGCCAGTGAGATGGTGTCATCTGCATGTCTTAAGTCACTGACAATTCTTCTACAAACTCTCACTCCTCCTTCCTCTTGAGTCTAGCCCAGGTTTTTATTTTTATTTTTATTTTTAAGACTTATTTATTTTTAGAGAGAAGGGAATAGAAAGAGAAAGAGAGGGAGAGAAACACCAGTGTGTGGTTGCCCCTCACATGCCCCCTACCGGGACCTGACCCGCAACCCAGGCATGTACCCTGACTGGGAATCAAACCAGCAACCCTTTGCTTTGCAGTCCGGTGCTCAATCCACTGAGCCACACCAGCCAGGGCTAGCTTAGGTTTTTGTACAGCACGTTCTGCGTACAGATGAACCGCAGAGGGAGAGAGAATGCACCCTCATCTGACACCTCTGACTATAGGAGAAACCATTCCGGCCTGACCGTGGCTTCCTGTCCACAGTACAGGTTACACATCAGGAAGTTCAAGTGCTGAGGAGTGCCCTTCTATCAGAGCAGCCATGGCTTTTCATAATCGACACAAAGGCTTTACTGTAGTCTAGAAAACACAGACTCACCTTTTGAAATTCTTTGGAGCACTCCAGTGTCCAACAAACGTGTGCAATTAGATCTCAAGCGCCTCTTCCTTTTCTAAATCCCGCTTGAGCATTGACTATTTCTTGCTCCATAGAAGGTAGAAGCCTTTGTTGTATCACCTTGGGTATCACTTTACCTGCGTGGGAAGGCAGAGCGCCGGCCCTATAGACACTGCACTCCTGGGCATCTCCTTTCTTGACAATTGGATGTACATGGGCCATTTTCATTTCTCAGGCCGTCGTTCTGTTTTCCATATTTGTGGACATATTCTTATTAGGATTTTGACACATTCGATCTCTGTGACTTGAAGTAACTCTGTTGGCATCCCATCTACCCCTTGGCGATTCGTTTCTTCCCAATACTTTCAGGATAGCTCTTACTTTGCTCTCTAGAATTTCAAGTTCTTCTTCATAGGAATCGTCTTCAAAGGCATCTGTTGTCCTTTGTGTCTTCTGTACAGATTCTCAGTGCACGGCTCCCACCTTCCCTGTAGTGTGCCCAGGTCAGGTAATGTGCCTCCACTGATGGGCCATTCAGCACTCCCAGTGTAGGTCTGAATTTCTCTTCTAGTTATTGAATCTTTTGGGAGAGATCTCTTGTTTTTCCTTGTTTTGTAGGTGGTTACCATACTTTATTGATTCATTCAGATAATAAATAATATCATGTCTCCCTCCTTGGGAGTCTCTGTCCAGGCTTCCCGTATCCATTTGAAAGGAAGAGCCGCACGGGACCCTGAGCTTCGTGAGCACGTGTAACAGCAGGCACGAGCGAGGGTTTGCTTCTTGGCTCCTGGGTCCCACTTCTCTGAGCACAGATGTCTTAGTGGCCTGGCAGGCGTTGCCATAGAAGCTTCCTGTGTCTCACCCAAACTCAGCTGGTGGCCAATTATGAGTTGTAGATCGGTTTTTATCCGTGTTTTCATCCATTAAATCTTCCTTGGTGTCCACGGAATTTTCAGCCCCTCTCGCCTTGCGCCTGCCAGCGACATAGAGCCACTTGCTGCTCACGGAACATTCTATACCCTTCACAGTCTCCAGCCTGTGCACGTGCTGCGTTCTCCACCTGCAAAGCCTTTCCCTCTGCTTCTCACCTGGTGAAACTTGATCCTTGAAGGCTCAGCTCAAACCTCATTTCTTGGCCACACTTTGAGTCCGGATCTGTTTGGCTTGACTCCGAACACAGAGCTGGGGCTCTCCTCGAGCACTTGCTCAGTTTCTATTCCTGCCACGTGTCTGACTTGGTGCATCTGGGTGTGCATCATCCCGGTTAACCCTTACAGCATGTACTCCTGTGCGGAATGCAGTCTGTATTATCTCCATCGCACAGATGAAGAAACTGAGGCTTAGAGAGGAGAAATGACTTACTTAAAGTCACATGTGAGGGTTGTCCAGAAAAAGTCCAGCCATTGTTAATATCCCGAGAACAGTTTGCGTGACATTGATGTGACCTGGCAGCCAAGGACAGTGGACTGGAATGTGCATGTGTGAACAATGATGACTTCACTGCACTAGTCAGGAGGGAGCAGTGGACACCATTGAGTGAGCATGTGTACTGTGTGGCCGTGACATTCAAAATGACTGAGCGAGAAGAGAAACAAATCTACATCAAATTTTGTGTTAAGCTTGAACATTCCCTGATGGAAACTATTTGGATGATTCAGCGGCTGCAGCTATGGGCAACTGGTGATTGGCAGCTTGGTCACAACAATGTGCCTCCTTATGTATCATGTCTTGTGCAGACTATTTTTGGCAAAACATCAAATCGCTCAGGTGACTCAGCCCCACTGTAGTCCAGATTTGGAGCCTTGAGACATTTGGCTTTTCCTAAAACTAAAATTGCACTTGAAAGGGAAGAGATTTCAGACCATCGATGAAATTCAGAAAAATACGATGAGGCAGCTGATGGAGATTGGGAGAACTTGTGTGAGGTCCCAAGGTGTCTACTTAGAAGGGGACTGTGGCATCATTGTCGTATGCACAATGTTTCTTGTATCTTGTATCATTTTCAACAACGTCTCCATTTTTCATGTTGCATGGCTGGGTACCTCCTGGCAGGCCTCCTACTCGATCAGCGCCGAGCCTGGGCTACTGACGCAGCCACAAGCGGCATCCTTTCCCCTTGAGCTCCAATGGACCCACTCGGCTCCTCCCCTAAAGGCAGCAGGAGGTGTTGCTCCCTAAATTCTCACTTTTATTTGTTATTGCTCCAAACCTCACACACAAAGGTACATGCTACTATACCTGCAAGCCCAGGCACACACAGGCAAAGGAACGAAACCCCTAACACATCCATAAGGACACTTCACTTTCCCAAGGATGTAAGTGAGCATGTCCATTCTCCAAACCTGTCCGTACCCCAGCCCTGTGTGTGGCATCCTGACCCACGTATCCGACTGCCTCCTGGACAGCTGCCCTCGCGTGACCCATGGGGTCCTCCGAAACAGTGAATCCCTGTGGACTTCCGGTGGGGGCGGCCGGGGACAAACCTGACGTAGAGACTGGGTTCTGACTTCTGCAAATCTTCTCCCTACAAACCCTAGAAATGCTTGATCAAATGTAGTCATGCTTCACTTAAAAATGGGAATACGTCCTGAAAAATGCACGGTTAGGTGACTTCTTCCGTGCGAACATCTCAGAGTGCACTCACATTGACCTGGAGGGTGGGGCCCACTGCACACCTAGAGTGTACGTGCCTTAGCCTCCGCTCCTAGGCTGCAGCCCCGTACGACGTGTTTCTGTCCTGAGTGCTGGAGGCAACTGTAACACAGTGCAAGTATTTGTGTGTCTAAACACAGGAAAGATACAGTGAACGTACGCTGTAAAACACAAATGGTTCATCGGCATAGGGCACTTACCGTGAATGGAGCTGGTGGGACTGGAAGTCGCTCGGGGTGAGTCACTGAGGGACAGGTGCGTGAATGTGATGGCTAAGGACCTTACTGTGCACTTTATAAACACTGCAACTCAGGCTGCCCTAAATTTACTAAAAATACTTTTCATCCTGACCGGTGTGGCTCAGTTGGTTGGGTGTCATCCTGCAAAGCAAAAGGTCGCCAGTTGATTCCTGGTCAGGGCGCATGCCTGGGTTGCGGGGTCCCCCTTCGGGATGTGTGTGAGAGGCAACGAATCGATGTATCTCTCTCACAGTGAGGTTTCTCTCCCTCTTCCTCCCTCCCTCCCCCTCTGTCTAAAAAATATAATAAAATAGAAAAATAAAAGTAAAACATATTTTCGTTATTCCATAATAAATCCACCTTAGCTTACTGTGACTTTTTTACTTTATATGGTTTATAATTTTTAAACACTTTCCGCCTCTTTTGTAACAACCCTTAGCTTAAAACACAAACATGTTGTACAGCTGGACAAACCTATTTTCTTATATCCTTATTCTATAAGCTTTTTCCTATTTTTAAATGTTTTATTGTTTTCACCTTTTGAACTTGTTCCCTTGTCATTAGAAACGAAGACACAAGCACACCCGTCAGCCCACCGAGGCACAGGTCGTCAGGACTGTCGGTGTTCCTGCACCCCCACACCTCACCCCGCCGGAGGGTCTTCAGGGAGCCGCCGCCAATGCCTTCTTCTGGAACGCCCCCTCAGGGCCTGCCTCGGGTCCTTCAGAGAAGGTGCCCTTCTTTTCAGAGAAATGTCCATGCTGGTTGGTTCGGTTTGTTTCTTTCTTTTCCAATCATAGGTTTGCTTACAAGAGATTACGCCCCATGAACATTCTTCTCTATTAATGAAAACTTTTTTGTGCGTTGGGGTCCATGTTTTCAAACTTTTAAGGGATCCTGTTGAGGTCCGCAGAAGCTTCTGCTAACCCCTTCACTGTGCATTCTCTTGGGGGCGCTTCTTAGGGGTTCGTCATCAGCCCAAATGTCATTATATGACATTATACAGGCAGCACCTGACCACACCTCGGAAGGGAAAAGGAGGGCCACCCCCAGAAGGTGGAAATGCACTGACAGCCAATGCAAAGAATGCGTAGAATGAACAATTTCCAAACCAGTAGAGAGAAAAAGAGAAATTAAAAAAAATCTTGATTGATGTGATATGGCCCGAAATGAGCGGAAAACAAGCAAAAGGCTGCCGTGGAAATCCTGGTAGGTTGGAAGCACGAAGAAAGCAGAACCTGGCTCAGCCATTCACAGCTGCGTGTGATGTGGGGCACAGGAGTCCACAACTTCGCCCTTTCTGAGCCTCAGTTTCCTCATCGGCACAGTGAGAGGACGAGGTGTCCTTGCGACTGTTGTGGGGATGCAATGAGACCCCGCCCTCCTGGTCCTCAGTTGCGGGGCGACACACACACACACGCACACACACGCACACGCGCACACACACACACACACGCACACGCCGGGGCCAGTGGCTGCCATCCACCTCTTTGCAACCAGAGACCTTGGCTAAGAAATGGACTTTGTTGGCATATTCTTTTTCATTTTCTTCTCTGACGATAGAGATGAAGAATAAGAGATTGTCAGACTGGCTCAAGAAATCCATCAAAGAAATTTCCAAAGGGTCAGAGAGGCAGGAAGCCTCTCTCCCAAGACAACCTCGGCCTTATCCATTCTTCCCCAACTCGGTAAGAGCAGCAACAATGACCTGAATGTTTTCGGTGTCCCAGGAGCGGTGCCGGTTTAGCCACGTTCTTTCCTTCCAACTCGCCTAGCAGCCCTGAGAGAGAGATGCAGTCGTCAGCCCCAGAAAGGAGGAGGCAGAGCTTCAGAGGGTGAAGCGGAGATCTTCGCTCTCCCTCACTTTCGTTCTTTGAATCAAGCGCAGTAAGTCTCAAGCGCAATAAGATTATCCTTCCTGCAAGCTCTCTCTCCACTTCTTCCTCATTGAACTTTCTTCTTCTTTAACTAACTTACCACTTTAGAAGTTGGAAGGAGGGAATCTCAGACGTGGAATAGCCCCACCCCTTGTTTTACACACTGGGGGCACTGAGGCCCCAAGGGAAGAAGCAGTGGGCCCGCCCTGCCTGTCTGGGGCAGAGTCTCCATGGCCACTGGAGAGTCCCAGCCCCGGCCCCATCTTCTCGCTCTGCTGGACTCCACGTTTCCACTCTCTGAGGTCACCTCTCATGTTGCTTTGGAATTCTCTCCAGGTATTTTCCTCAAAAACAAACCCAGCACACCGGATGGCTGCCTTTGAATGGCTGAACTGCTCCAGAGCCGCCCTATTTCTTTTTAAACTAGACACACACACACACAGAACCAAAGAGATTTTCCGATCAAAACTGGCTATCAGTTTCACACCCAAAGAAATGCACATGATCTGTCACCCAAGAGAACTGAACACAGCTATTGATGATATTACACCCAGTTAAAATCCCAGGAACGGGATGTAATATGGGGAAGGGTTTCATTTGGGGAAATTCACATCACCGCACATACACATCTATCTTATCTCTCAAAAAATTTTTAAATCGAGAAAGAGCAAATCTCTTTTAAAGGTCACCTTACCCTTAAATGTTCTGGACGTGCATCTTTCAAGCACATGTCGAATGTGTGAATGTCACTGTTTTGTCACTTGAATAATCTGGCCGTCCCGTCTTTTCCCACTGTCATGAAGACCTTGGCAAGCGACTTACCCCCTCACCGTCTCGTTGGTGATTTCTCCTTGCAGCCCGAAGATTTGTCTTCTTTAATCCCTCCGAGAGAGTGAGCACCGTTACTGGGTCACCGAGACAGGAGGGCAGGCAGCTGGGAGATTTCACTCCTGATTTCTCAGCATCTTCCGTGCACTGATCATCACAGCCAGCGTCTCCGGAGGGCCAGGCGCTGTGCTGGATGGTTTTAAAAATTTCCCGTCACTGACCATCATGCTGTCACTCTGATTCTGCCCACTGTGACCCACAGCCCGATTATTCCACCCAATCGTTTCCCTGGTTCCCCTCCCCCTAGGGTCTGCTCCCCACGGAGCCCCAGGAAAGAACCTTCAGAATGCAGGTGCACTAGACTTATTAGGGAGATCACTTTGTAAGGTATATACATCTCTAATTACTATGTTGTGCACCTGCATGAATATAATATTGTATGTCAACTGTAACTGAAAAGTAAAAAATAACATTACAAATGTCGGCACAAGCCCTGGCTGGTGTGGCTCAGTGGAGTGAGCGAGGGCCTATGAAGCAAAGGGTCGCCGGTTCGAGTCCCAGTCAGGGCACGTGTCTGGTTTGCAGGCCAGGTCCCCACTTCGGGGCATGTGAGAGGCAACTACACACTGATGTTTCTCTCCCCCTCTCTCTCCCTTACCCTCTCTCTAAAAGTAAATAAATGAATTAATTTAACAATTTGTCGGTGCAACCACTTCTCTCCTCTGTTCATACCTTCCACGGCTCCCATCTTTCTTAGGGCAGAGCCAGAGTCCTTCACTGAACCTGATGATCCTTATGACACCCCCACCCTTACTCTGCCCCAGAACCTGGGCCTCCATGCGGACCCATGAGTGTGCCGGGAAGGCTCCCACATCTGTCCCGCGGTTCCCTCGGCCTGGGGCGCTCTCCCTGGCCCACTCGCAGCTCACAGCTGTCCGTCCGTCCTGTCTGTGCTCAGTGAGTCCTTCCTGTATGAAACTGCACGCCAACTTCCTGACCCTTCTCACTCCTCCTTTCTGCCTAACTCATTTCCTTATCAGTCCCCACTATGTGACGTCTTCTGTAGATTTTGTTTACCTTGATAATTGTCTGTCTGTCCCCTCAATTACAGCGCAGGCTCTACGAAGGAGAGGGTAGTGGGCAGTCACTCACCCCTGAGTCCCCAGCTCCTGGAACATAAATGTTTGCTGTATGAATGAATGCAAAAGTTGCGTTTGGACAATAAACAAGTGACAAATACAAATATAGTTTCAGAACCATGTGGAAGAGAGTGACTCGGGGCTGCTTTAGGTTCGGATCCAGGAAAGCCTCTGGGAGGAGCTGGCATTGAGCTGAGACCTGGACTTGACAGACTAGGTGGCAGGCCCAGGGAGGAGATGACTCGCCCAAGGCTGCGCAGGCGGTGAGTCGGGGAGCAGGTAGTGAAAGTGTGCCCAGGCTCCTGGGTCCTGCGGTGCCCTGGGCTGACCTTGATCTGTCCTTCTGCCAGGCGGTCATTACTCCACAAGGTCATTCGCCCACGGGGAAGAGCGCTACTGGGACATCAAACAGAGCCTTATGCATCTTGTGTCTCCCGGGCCACCCACAGGACCAGCACGCGGTGCGGCCTTTGCAGGTGGGTTTCCAATGAATCCCAGGTGGGGCAGGTGAGTGTGTGTTGCAGAATGTGAGCTTCGGGGACTGTCAAGTCCTGAGTGTCCTGGAGAAAACTGAGTTATTTTTATTTAAATGGAGGAATTGAGCCCCAGAGTAGGATCTAGACATACCCTAGGCTACTCGATGAGTGCGTGCCAGTGTTTAGGACTCAAATCCGGTCTCCTGCTCCCGGTTCCTTCCCACACCACGTCCCTGTAAAGAGAAGGCTCTGGAAGCCTGGTCCTGAGACAGGAATCCAGGGGACTCAGGAAGTTAGGGCTCCTGTGCCAGCATGTCGGGGAAACACTGGCTACAAGGGAAATATTGGGCTGGCCAAAAAGTTCACTTAGTTTTTTCAGTACAATGGCTCTAGCAGTGCTGAGTTGTCTTTGAAACAATTTTCTGAGATTGTATTGTGACAGCTGTCATATCAGCAAGCATTTGAAAAAACTTAACAAAATTGGTGACTTTTTGTACAGCCATTTAAATATTGAAGATGGAAGAAAATATGCAACATTTTTGGGGTATTATGCTGTGTTGTTTCAGGAACAGTAAAAATGCAACTGAAACGTGAAAAAAAGCTTTGTGCAGCGTGAGGAGAAGGTGCTGTGACTGATCGAACTCGTCAGGGGTGGTTTGTGAAGTTTCCTGTTACTGTTGACATTTTGGCCAAATGGCCCACAGCTGTGGGGCTGCCTTATGCTCTGGGAGACGTTTAGCAGCACCCCTGACCTCTACCCACTAGAGGCCAATAGCGGGAGTGGGCGACATGCTCGAAATATCCAAATCAATAAAGTTATCGGTGAAGATGAAAAATGCATCTTTTATTTCACAGAGAAAACGGTATGGCCTTCTTGGCCAACACAATGAAAAGGAGACTCTGCCCACGAAGTCCCCAAAGCCCCACAAATGGAAAACCTGTGCCCTGGAGTTGGTGCTGACCAGCGCCCCCTGAAGGTCAGAGCTGGAGGAGCCCCAAGGGGCTAGGCCTGGCAGTTTATTATGGAGGCGGGGATCCTGAGGCCAGGAAGGGCGAGTCATTGACCCCAGGCTGCGCAGACTGGACAGTCGGGGCAGAGCTGGGCTGCAGACTGGCCCTGCAGCTCCGCCCTGGTTGTCAAGGTGAGAGGCTCCACGGGGCCAGGACAGCGCCCATCCTCCGGCTGCTCTCTGGGCTCCTGACTTCAGTGCCCCCAGTCACCTGGCAGCTGCTCCTTCAAAGCTGCTCGCTCTTTGGAGGATTTTCTTTTTCTTTTTCTGGAAAGATTCTTGATAAGGCATGGTGTTCGTGGAGCAGAGAGTGAAAGTGTCTTGATTCTATGTGGGGAGCTGGTCACATGTGGGATAAATCCAGAGGCTGCAAAGGAGGGGGTCTGCATTTGTCACCATCATAGGAAGGGCTGGACTAAGTTTAAGGTGAAGGTTAGCCACTGTCCAGAATTCTTTGACCCCTTGCCATTAGGTCCTGCCCTGAACGCCGTGTGTGAATGATCCCATCTCATGTATCCTTGCGGCTCTGTGACCTCTTACGATGAGGTAGGTCATTATCCTCATTTGAAAGATGAAATGGAGACTTAGTGAGGTGACATCCTTTCTTGGCAGCAAAGCTGATCCTCAAACTCATCTGCCTAATGCCAAAGTCTATTCCTTAGACTCAGAAATCCAAGGATAGCTTTTGGTTGAGACAGATTGGTATCAGCTCAAGGGGAAAGTCAGGATCAGCCTGGTGGGTAGCGGTGGGGCTAATCTTTGGATCAGCATGGTAAGCCGACTTAGTGCAGGACAGGGGTTGGGGCTCAGTCGATGAACAGAGCAAGCCTGTGGTTAGGACCAAGGTGACCTCTGTGAAGAGGCTTCTCAGGGCAAAGGCAAATGATCCTCCAGGGGCCCTGGGGGCACAAACAGATGACTCTCCCCACAAGTAAAACCTTCTAAAGACTGATAGCGTGTCTTATAAAGCCCCGTGAACTTTGCAGTCAACTCCATAACACAGCTGTATTTACTTTAGTGAAAGTGTTGCCCTCTAATTATTTTCAACTAATCTTCGTGCCCTGGGGAGATGTCGCATGCCCGGCACTCTGCCATCTGGGAAAGCAGAGATGTAGGAATGGGTGTCCGTTCCGTTCCGTCTGGAGTGGTGGTGGCGTGACCAACTATCCCAAACGCCCAGGGCTGAGGGGTTTCCTGGGATGCAGGACAGACTGTGTTTGAACCAGAAAAGTCTAAGGCAATGCAGGCTGAGTTAGCATTTGGAGTTAGAGTAAGGGTGAATTTAGAGTTAGTAAAACAGACCCCTCAGAGTGGGTAGAACACAGTGGTTAAGAACATGAGCTTTGCTGCAGACAAGACCCAGGAATTTTGTTCGCCTCTCCTGCCACTTATTCACACGTCTCTTTGAGTCCAAGACTCCTCATTGTCATGGCGGAGCCGTTGTCCGTTATTGTGAGGCTTACATGGCAAATTAATAGTCGGTACGCAGAGTCGTTGCTATTCATTCCTGTCCTCAGGGGCCTCAGGCTAGTTACGATAAAAGTACTTTGGGCCAATTTTCCTACCCCCCGTCATCATGGCTATTGGCTGGGGGCCGAGAGTCCATCCCCCTCCTGGGAATTAATTGGAGGAGGCAGATGGAACAACGGCGAGAGCCTTTCTAGCTGGAACACCCTCTGAGTCTTGGAGCTGCTTTTGCGACTTGGAAGTCTTTTCAATGTTTCATGAGGTCCCTAATGAAGAAGCTTTTCAGGAAATCTCTAATTAGTTTGGACCTGGTGGACAGAGCTACATCGATTAACCATCTATCAGACGGCCGCTGTTCGGGAGAGATGGGGTGAAAACGCTTGCAAGGCACAAATACCCCTGGTTGTCGGTGGACCCACAAGGCTGCCGGGACACCTCCTGCCACATCCCGTCAGGGTTAGAGCTGCGAGCTCTTCTCTGCCCCTCTGTCGCAAAGCCGGCATTCTGGGATCCTGAGATTTAGGAGAGCCGAGTTGTTTTGCTTAAGTGGATGAAGTATTTTGCTTAAGGTCACCCAGCAGACTCAAGGCTTGAGTGCTCTAGTCCAGTGACCTTTCCCACCCCCCACCATCCCAAACCAGGTCATGACTCAATTCAATGCTCCTAGGACTTGTTCTCTTGCAAAATGTAGGAACAAAAGGTACTGTTGAACCGAGATGGTCTCTGAGGTTCCTTTGTACCATGTTAGTCTCTGTAGTAAGAGTTTAGGATTGAAAATGTAACAAGGCACAGCCAAGGGGGGCCCCCAAATAGGGATTTGTAATGGGGTCCAGAACTCAGGGTGTCCAGGAAATATTAGAAAAAAAATATATAGGATGTCCTCACCCCCACAAGTCTGAGCTGGGGGATGGGATGCATGGAGCAGAGCCATTGAGAGTTGTTTTGAATAGCAACAGTTTTGCAGATAACATCTAGGATGGTCATTTAACATACCTATAACCTCTAACTGGTTTCATAGATGTGCTAAATAGCTGTGGCCATGCTTTGAGCCAGGGGGATGGGAGTGACTTCAACCCAGGATGCAACTGGGAGGCAACTCCCCCTGGTTACAGCACCTACATGAGAGCTTGGAGATGATTGGCTCCACACCACGAGGCCTCGCCTGCCTGGACTTCCTATGGCTGCCCAGTAAAGCTGGAGGGATACGGGAATGCTGGCAGGTGTAACTGATTGTGGGAGGAGTCGGAAGTGGGGCTGCAGAGGAAGGTTGGTGCTGGGATTTAAACCCAGGGGCGGCAGCCATGCAGGGCTTTTTGGGATCATGCGGCTTTGGTGAAAGTTGGGACTGTGCAGATTTGGGGTGCGCCCTTCTTGCCACGTGGCTTAGGAAGCAGAAGAGACTTTGTCTGGAAGAAAAGGGGTGAAAGGACTCTTGCTGATGGGTCATGAGAAGGTGCCACATGGCTTTGGATTAACTGGAGATCGTGGCAGCGACACGGCGGATGGTGCCGGAACCGAGGGGCTCCCTGAACCACAGACTTCTACTTCTTTTCCTGAGATACAGTACCCCAGACTGGGCAGAGGGGAGAAGGAAGGACTGTGAGTTTGTGGGGATTCTAAAGGACTTTAGTATTTTTAATGAAGACATTAAGTCATTACTCTAAGTCTGTATAATTTTTAAATAAATAATTCCTTTCCTTATCACCAGTCTCTGGCATCGAGAGACGTCTTTCCCTGGTGGTGGGCAAGGCGAACCTAGTATGGGGGGGAGGGTGCCCAGAGCACAAGGGTGGGTCCATTCGGTAATAGCATATTGTTCAGCCCCACCCCGGGTCTGTTCTGTAAAAAAGAAAGGGTCGGTGCCTTTGGAAGCAGGACCAAACTCTATGATGCGCTGCGGTTCCCAAATAGGGAGGCCCCAGGGACTCTGTTTCCCTGGCAGTGTCTGTCCTTGGTCAGGGGTAGTGTGGCATCAGGGACACCAAAGCCAAGCTCTCTTTCATTTGACTCAACACCTCTACGTGAACTCTGGCCTAGGAGAGGAGCTGACCTCCCTGGAGGGCGGCGGGAGCTGGACGTGACCTTCCCTCAGTAGGTGCTGGGTAAGTTAGAAAGGAGTGACATCCAGGGGTCATGGTCAGGCTGGCATCCAGGATCCCAGATGGGCTGTCAGAACCATGGGGAGCATCCTGGGAGATGGGGAATCTGGGGCAGGGAGAACCCAACCTATCAGACTCAAAGTTCGGAATTGGGCTGAGTCATAGAACAGGTCAGCAGCAGGGGAGGTAGATTTGAAGGGAACGAAGGTAAAATACCAGCTGTGCTTGGTGACATCGAGTCCTCCTCTTTTCAAAGCCACTCTGCACAGTCTCAGGGCATTCATTATGTTAGCCGGCTTATACACATGGTTTTACAGAATCGTCGTAGCAACCTGAGAAAGGAAATGTCATCACCATTTCACATTTAGGTGTGCAACCTCAGAGGTGAAGGGACTTGCCAGAGCCTCTCAGCTGGCAGAGCCTCTCAGCTTGAGACTGGAAATCAGCTGCCCCTGCCTGTAAGGCCCAGTCTCGTTAACCACATGCCTCCCCTGCCTGCCAGCACAACGAAATCAGGGCGGGTACAGAAGTGCACGGAACCCCACTGTGCCGCCAGACTTGGCGTTACACTGGCGTGGCCTGGCAGCCCACTCCTGGGGGGGGGAATGCTGGCATCTCACGGCTCTCAGCGGTTCTCAGCGGCTGCAGGGAGAGAGACGCAGTGTCGCCGCTGGGCACGTCAGCAAGGAAAATTGGCCTTCAGGTTGTCCTTGGTTTGGGGCCAGGAGTCGTGAACCCTGGCTCACCCACGTAGAGGTGTTTGGGGCACTGGGAGCATGTGATTCCTTGAACAAATAGGAGCCATTTGTTGAGTCGCTGACTGCTCAATTTCGGGCGTTTTTTTCTCCCACCCCTCCAAATTATATGTTGATGCTGGTTTTTTATTTCTTTGGAGCTGATGGAAGGGGGAAAAAAGCAGGTGAACAGAGGATACATCACAGAGCCAGGCAGCGCATTTCTTGTTTATTCCCATAAGAAATAACCAGCTTAATTCAAATTAATTCAAGGCTCCCTGTAACTGAAAAATAGGAACGAGCTAGCTAGATTCATTTTCTTAGTCTAGGACTAATCTATTAATCAGTTTAGCTCATAGAAAGAAAACACGCTTCTTCAATAATTTTCAAACTGAAAATAAATGCCTCATTAAGTTAAACATATTAACCTGGGAACGGTATTGATGTCAGACAGACTAATGAATACTATTGTAGGGACACGCAGTAATTCTCAGAGGGACCCGGGCAGCCATTAGGAATTCTCTGCAAATGCTCTCAGCTGCTGTACAAGAGACAGAATCACCCCGGGAGAGGGGGAGAGAGGGGACAGGGGACACTGCTGCAGCCTCGGCTGTCCCTGTGACTGACATTGCCTGATTAATTCAGCTGTTTTGGGCCACGTCAGAAAGGGCCTGTGAGTAAAGCAGGACCCTCACTCACAACGTGATGTCACTCCCTGTCGTTTCCAGGATGGTTGGAGCTGGCGTTAGCCTCCGGACCACAGGCAGCGCTGCAAGGGCTGGGACGGAAACCCAGTTCCAGGCTCGGCCAGCCTTTCCTGAGTCAAACAGCATGCTTGTACATATGTCATGCAACATACAGATTGAACAACATACACATGGAAGCGTCATGGATAGCCAGTCAGGTACGTTTGCCCGGTATTGAACACGAGCAAACTGAAGGGCTTTAAGAGGCGCATGCAAGGCCACCCAGTTTTAAGTGAGCCAACCGAGCTTGAAGACAGGTTGGTGTGACTTGGGGTAAAGAGACCCCCCTCACAGCCCACAGCGACCCCTCTGTTGGGTGAGCTGCGTTTAGAGCCCCTCCCAGCTCTCACTCTCTAAGAGTCTGTAGAGCCACCATGATCCTTGGGTGGTGCAGAGTCTCCACGTGGCCACACAAGAAGCAACAGGGTGTGGCGGAAGTCGTGGGCACCCAGGAGCCAGTCTGACCTGGGCGCAGACCCTGGCTCAGGAGCTGAGCTGAGGCACTGTGAGCCTTGGCCAACTTATCGAGTCAGTTTCCTTAGCAATCAAATGGGAATGGGACCTAAACAATCTAATAAGGAAAGGCCCCTGACACACTGTGGGTGCTCAGGAAGCACTGTCCCTCCTCCTCTGCACGGGGCTCCTGGTCCACCTGGTCGAGATTTGGTCCTTGGCCAAGGACCCTTGCGGGTGACCTGCAGAGAAGTAGGGCTGCCCTCCTGACGCCCACACACATCTCCTGAGGGCCAGCTGCCACCCAGGTACGGGGGCTCATGCTCTCTGATGCCTGGGTGTTCATAGCCTAGTGGCAAAGGTGGAAAAATGGCACCAAAGAATCCAGGTTCAAGGGTGGGGCAGGAAAGAGAGGGAAGCAACTGGATACAAGGGTAGAGCCCTGGAAATGGCACAGGTGAGAAATGGGGCTTGAGCAGGTGCTTCTCTGCGTGCACTGGGTGAGCGCACCTCCCCCTGAGCACTCTGCCCGAAGGCGACTGGGGAGCTGGAGGCCCTGGCTGAGTCAGAGAAGCAGCGGACGGGCAGGGTTGCAGTCTCCAGCACCCCAGCCTCTCTGGCAGCGGCGTGCGCTGTCTTCTATGAGCGTGTTAATGAGGGAGTGGACGTTTGCTAAGAATGTACCAGGATCCACGTATGCGCCTTTACATTTATGATGCATCGCCTTCTCATGCAAAACGTTCTCCCCAACCCTGAGCACTTGTGATTATTATCTTCCTGTGTCCAGTGAGGGATGGAGGCCGCAGGTGCCAAGTAACTGGACTAGGGTCATGTCTCTCATAAGTGACAGAGCCACCCTCGCTCCCTGGGGTCCGGCTCTGATGGCCACAGTTTCCCCACTCATCACGGTGCCTCTTACACCCTCAGGTTCTGCAGGGCAGTGTTCGTTCTGCCCGTGGACCGCCGCTCCCTCCCTGGGCTGGCTCCCAGTCCGGATGTGTCCCGTGGGACAGACGGAGGAGTCGCTGAGCTCTTCCTGTCTCACCGCGTGTTGGCACTGCCCTGACATCCTTGGCAAGGCCCGCGAGCTCCCCTTGTGCTTCGAAGCTGATGATCTCACCACGCAGGGCAAGCCAGCTGTTTATTTCCAGGCGTGAAACACCTGCTCTTCCGTCAAGGACTCTCTGAGTTCTGTTGTAACTTAATTTCAGTCTGGGGCCCTTCATGCCAGCTCACTGAAATGCTATTATGTTTGCAATTATTTCTTTCATGCCCGTGTCCCCTGTGTGTTCTAGGATGACAGGGGCCCTGGACTGTGCACACACAGTGAGCACACAATAAATATTGAGTGACCGAATATTTAAGGAGTGGCTGAGGGAGATGTGGATTCTACAACCAAGTGTTTATGGTCTCTGAACATGGGAGAGATTCCTCTACTTTTCAGGAGTGAAGATGGTGCTTGAGGGCGAGTTTGGAAGAGACAAGGTACCCGAGGCAGCATTGAAAGGTGGCTGAGTACAGCTGCTTTGGAATCAGGTACGTGCGTCAGAGAGCTGTTGCTGTATAACAAGGTATCTCAAAACTTCGCTGCTTAAAATAACAAGGGTTTGTTCAGTGTAGGAGCCTGTGGATCTGCAGGGAGGTTTTGCTGCTGTTGGTTGCGCTCGGCTGGTCTTAGATGGGATTGTTAGATTTTAGGGCAGCTGCTGTGCTGGCTGGAGGCTGGGTGGTCTAGGATGGCCTCAGCTGGGTTGGCTTATTCCCACTCCTTGCGTTCTCTCATTCTCCGGGGATGAGAGCTGTTCTCATAGTGAAGGCAGATTACAGAACATCAAGCCGAAGTACATAAGGCCTTTTGAGGTTTAGGCTCAGAAATAGCACAATGTTGCTTCCACAGCATTGTACTGGCCAAAGCATGTTGTGAAGCCAGCTCATATTAAACAGAGGAGAACTGTATTTTCCCTCTTGAGGGGAAGAATTGCAGTCATATGGCAAAGGGCCTGGATCCGTGGGGTGTGCAAGCAGGATTGAGAGGGAGGCATAGCCATCAAGTGGGGTGCTTGTGCTTTGGTATAGGACAGACCTGGTTTTGACTCGCAACTTGGGTGTTTTAGTGAAAATGACTCAGACTCTGTGAGCCACAGTTTGCTCATCTGAACAATGAGGATAATACTATTATGTATGGCACTGGGTTATTGGGAGAGTTAAGTGATACGATAAATGCAGAGTATGTAGGGCCAGGCACACAGGAGCTCCCAGTGGCTGAGAGTTGATGGCAATATCACAGTCCTTGTTGTATTTTTTGATGGAGAGCATTCTAGCATCTAATGGAGCCCTGAGCCTTTTTCCACTCCCAGAATTCAGAGTCTTAGGATGTGATACCTCTATTCACGTATTAGAGTTGCGAGACTGTCTCCTACACTCCGCCCTCCTCACCCCCAGCCCTCTCTTGGCCTCTACAAATGGTCTCTGTTGGTTCAGAGTCCCTGCCTGGATGGACTCCCTTTCCTAATGGACCGTTTACCTAATGGTTCTCGGGGGCATTTCAGGCGTCCTCCCTCCTCGCCGCCCCTGAACTTGGGAGGATGACTGATGCCCAAACTGTGGGGTGGGGTGGGGGGCTGTGGGGATCAGAGGCTGTTCCCTGACATGTTCACTGGGTTTGAGGAAGGGAGACCCCTTTGGGGGTGATCCGAGAGGGGGTTCTCCGTCTGCAACGTGGTGCCGATTTGCTCTCGCGTGAGTCTCTCCCTTAATCTTCCTCTCGGGGCTCAGAATGAAGTTCGATTTCAGCTGGAGGAAAAATAATTAAGACTTGTAAAGCCTTGTCCTCAATGGTGCTCCAGGGTTCCCAGCAGAGTGGCCCAGCTGGAGTTTTTATCATTTCTTGGTCTTGGTGAAAGACCCCCTTGGAGACTGGCTACTTAGCACTTGTTAATGGCTTTACCTTGCACAGTCTTCAGTGAAAAGCATGCTTTGGAGACCAGCAATAACCATCAGAGAGCCTGAAGGGAGCTGCACTTTATCAAGAGGTGAAAACGGTTTGCTTGAAACATGCTACAGGGGAAATAAAGGCTTCCCCATTGGCTGGGCCAGGGTGGGGGTGGTTCGTGTGCAGGCTGCTCACCAGAGGAAGAAGGGGAGAAATCAGAATTTATGAAGCACCCGCGTTGTACAGACACATTTCATAAGGGATTTCATTTCATGCTCACCATTGCCCACGAGGTCGTGTGTCCATCAGGGCTGCTTGCTTGCATTCCTCACCCATTTATCAGCAGTGTTCACTTTTCTTTGGGTCATCCCTTTCTCCACTTTCAGCCCACGGGGGAGGCAGCACCCACAGCTTAGAGGGGGGCCACAGGACCTTGGGTTAAACCTGTGAATTCAGATCATCCCTCTGGCTCAGGGATGGGCCTGGGGCCCAACGGGAAATTGTTTTACAATGAGTCTTTTATTGGGGCTTCTGAGAAATAAGACTCTTGCTCTTTCCACTGAACTCGAACCAGGTTCTGCCCACTGAACTTGAACCTGGAAGTTTCTGGTCTGGAGCAGTTGCTACCATCTCAGGTGTAACCTGAGGATGGAGACAACACATGAAGGAGAAACAGAGGGCATTGTGGTCGTCATGACATCATTGGAGGCCCCATCACGTCATTTCCGACTTAACCCCACCCCCGCAGGTTCCCACTACCCCAGTCATCGCGCTGATTCAGTTTTTGCTTGAGCCGCAGTGGGACTGGAGTGGATTGAGACCCAGGTGAAGAGGCTCAGGTAGAAGCGAATGCAGAATAAGGGCGCAGGGATGCCTCCGACCCCAACTGTGGAAGCCCACCAGGCCCCCAGGGGCCTGGAGGTCACCGGGCAGGGGAGCTCTCGGGCTCTCCGTGCCTTTCCCTGCCCTTCTCCCGGACTGGGCCTGCAGTAGGACTCACCTCCATGTCCCTTTGCCTGTCTTCTTTGTTTCCCTTGCAGACTGGCTTCTCTGCGCACTCGTGACCCAGCATGGCCATACCTAAATGACGGCTGTTTGACTTTGTCCCCCTGTTCCAAACTGAGATTCCCAGGAATGGATCTGATTTTTCCAGCCTGGATGAAATGTCCACTCCGGGCCTGTTCAGCTGCAGGGGTTGAGGGAGACACGTACCAGATTTGTGGGCCGACAAGGCGGGATGTACAAGGAAAAAATAATTGGCATTTTGACACAGTTACAGTCCCTGTTTTGCAGACATGAAAACAGACTCAAAGACATACAACGACCTGCCGAGACCTTGCAGCAGGCGGGTTGTGGGTGTGGGGCCCCCACGTGTCCTGCTGGATGCTGAGCTCCACAGCCCTTCCCCAGTGGCCCTCCCGGGGCTCCTCTGCGGCTTGCCGCCCGCTCGCGTCTGCCAGGATGAACGGAGCAGGACACAGGAGCTGACTTGCCCCCGGGGAGGTGACCACGGGGCCGCCGGCATGGAGCCCATGCCCCACCGGAGGGGCCAGGCCCTACTTCCCTTCCAGGGACAGGCTGGGGCCCACAGCGCTCAATTATTTAACACAGGTAAGAATTTAATGAAAATTTCATGGCGATCATTTTGTTTTACCCACACAGCCCACCAATGACCTTGCGGCTCTGCCTGAGTCGGGCAGCCCGACCGAGGAGCTCTTCCTCGGAGCCTTTCGGCCTCCACAGAGCAGTGTGGATGACAAGCCCCCCTGTGGTGGCCGTGAGGTCCAGCTCGGGCCAGGCCACCCTCGGACACAGCAGGGCAGTGACGGCTGGCTGAACAGGCCCTCTCAGGACCAGGGCTGGGTGCCTGGCAGCCACACGGCCCCAGCCTCCGGTTCCAGGAGACGATCTCTGGATCTCTGATGTTTACATTGTAGGAAGGACGTAGAAAGGGGGTACAGTGCGGGTTGGACCTGGAAATTACTGGAAACCACGTCCCTGCAGATAGGCAATGGGAGGGGGGTTTGCATGTACAGCCCTTTCAGGGTGTCGTAGGGTTAGGAGGGTGGCCTTGGGGCAGCGACTTAACCTCCTAGATCCGCAGTTTACCCGTGTGAAGGCAGGCCCGATGGACCCTTCTCTCAGGCATTTGTGAGGGTCAGGGGCCATGGAAAGCTGTCAGCCTGGGGCCTGGCACGCAGTAGGTGCTCAGATAAGCGTGTGGCCGTTGACTTGAGCTGGTGTCCAGTTGACTTGCTGAGCTGGGTGGGGTGGTGACTGACGTGGAGCCCTGGGTTCCAGCCGCCACCTGTCCCATCATGATCATCTGAGGAGGTTCTGTGTACCACTCGACATAGAGATGGGTCATACTGGGAAGAGCAAGGGTCTGGACAGCATGATTCCCTGTCAGCAAGGTAGGCAGAAAGGTGACAGGTGATGGCAGACAGGACCTGACCCTCAGAGAATCTGGTGACAAGGGAGAGAGGTCTGCACGGGCCAGGCCAGGTACCCCAGCAATGGGCGGTGGGTGTGCAGGTGCGCCCTGCAGACAGGAGCAGCTCCCCGCTAATCATGGGCTGGGGAGAGGGTGCGGTGACGGGAGACACCGTGGAAAAAGAACTGGAGGGCTTGATGGGTGCCTGGGGGTGGTCAGCGTGGCATGGACTCAGACATTTCAAGGCATACAGCGGTGAGGATGCTGCTTAGGACGAACTCTCGAGAGAATCAAGGATCTAAAGGGAAAGAGAGTGCCTGGGGGATCTGGGCAGGAAGCAGATCTAGCCTTTGTGGAGGAGGAATGACTGGACGCAGAGCCGGGGGTCCTGGTTCTGGGCAGGACTGCCTCTAGGTCACCATGTGGCTCGGGCCTTGGACTTCACGTCTGCAGAATGGGAGGCTTTAACTACATGCCCTTTATGTCCTCTCCCGGCTCAGGTTTCAAGTCTATGGGGCTCTGTTTTCCTGGCTCCCAAAGGGGCCAGTGCTTCCTCAGCTAAAATCAGCCTCCTATCGAAGGAGGGATGTGCAGCTCTGTTGGGAAACCCTGTGGGGAGATCTGTCGTGGGTCGGGGACTCTCCGAAAGAAGCTCTTCGTGACCTGTCAAGGCCACTTCTGCACAAGGTCCAGCCCTCTTGACGGCTCGAGGACGTGGCTCTAGAAACACTTCCATTCCTGAGTCCTCCACGTCTCTTTCTCTGTGGGGTCACTCCCACCCGTGCACATGCATGCCGTTGGTTCCCCAGTCACCAGGAGACCCAGTCCCGCGACACATCCAACTCACTCTTCATTTTACAGCCACATTCCTTGGAAGAATTTCTGCACGGCCCCTCTCCCTGCCTCCTGCCCTGGGGAACCCGCACTCACCGAGCTGTCCCTGAGGGGCTCGTCTGCACCTGGGCCTGCCTGAGATGACGAGACCCGGGGCCTTGGGCCTCATGACGCCCTTCACGAGGCTTTGGGGGGCTGAGGTCGGAGGTGAGGATGTCCTGCCTGCGTCTACTGGTAGATCAGTTGCCAAAGCTCAGCCCAGACCCAGGGGAGGGGCATAGGACCCACCACCTCTCTGTGGGAGGAGTGTCAGGGAATTTGCAGGCATATTAAACCTGCCAAAGACCACATATATCATTCTCATGCAAAGTTCTGTAGAGTTATGAGCATCTTCCTGCTGCTTAACCTTTCTATCAAGGGTGGAAAATGAGATAATTCTTGCTCCGAGTCCTGAAGGAGGTAAGAGAGCTGTGAGTAGATGTGAACTCTGAGCCTCATTTCTGTGGTCAGAACCCCTGCTTCCGGAGCAGTTGTCCAGACTTGCGGGCCGAGGTTCAGTTGAAGAGAGCTGCCTGCCTAGTTACCTGCCCCCACCTCACCCCCGCCCGGAGCTCTGGGCTTCAGACCAGTCTGGCAGAGGGCAACTCCCCTGCCGCAGGCACGGTGGGGCAGCAGCTGTGTCCCCGGGGCACTGCCTTCCCTAGGGCATACAGGGACAGAGAAACTCTTTGGGCCAGGCTCTGTTTCTTGGTTTCCTGAATTTTTTGTCTCATGATAAAAAAATTATCAAAGTTTATCTAATCCTGAGAGGATGAGACATTTCTAATCTGAGCAAATGCTCAATAATACCCCAAATATAATGTGAGTGTCCTGGAGGGGCGGGCCTGGAGAGGCACAAGGTAGAAGCCTCCTATGTCACTGAGTACTTTATGTATTGTTTAACTATTTAATATTAATTTATGCATTAATATTCTATATTCAACATTAATATTAACATTACACACATATATACCTATGCATACATATATACGTTCACAGGGTCACAAGTGAAGGGTATTTACTGTAGAAAAGAATTCTGCACTTCTGCTCTTTACAAAAGGATTTGCTGAAGGCTTCCTTGAAGTTCTGGTTCTCCTGGGAGCAACAGAAAAGGATTTTGGTTTTCAAACATTTTCTTTTTATGCTCCGATGTCACCTTAAAAGCATGTTCAATTTCTGTTTCAAGTTCTGTTTGATTCAACCAGCATTTCTCCAAGTTCCTATTAAATGCTAGGTCCTGTGCAGAGTACGGTGGGGGGCGAAGATGAAAGAGATCCGTGGTCCAAGGGAGATGGACTCTGTCATGCCCTCACAGAGGCGTCTCTTAAAGAGACGGCGCCCGGGTAGCTGATGTCAGGGGTGACTCTGCAAACCCCCGGCACCGCCCGCAGATCCAACCAGCATCCTGGAGAGATGCCCCCGGTGTCCCAGGCTGGTGGCGAGGCCAGGAGGTCTGCGCTGCGGGCAGGGGAGGAGCAACACTCCTCTCTCTTCTCCCTTCGTACTGTTACACGTACTTTGTAATGTGTCTTGAAATATGAAAGCGTGGGGCCTCTGACTTTCTTCTTTCCATGGCTGTTTTGGTTATTTGGGGTCCCTTGAAATTCCATATGAAGTTGAGGGTGGGTTTTCCTATTTCTGCAAAACATGCCACTGAGATTTTGGTAGAGATTGCTTTGAGTGTATAGATTGCTTTGGGTAGGGTGGACATTTCAACAATATTAAGTCTTTTAATCCATGAACACAGGGTGTTTCTCCATTTATTTGTGTCTTAATTGTTTCCAACAATGTCGTAGTTTTAGTGTGCAACCCTTTCACTTCCTTGGTTAAATCCATCCCTAGGTATCTTATTAATTTTGGTGCCGTTGTAAATGGAATTGTTTTTTTAATTTCCCTTTCAGACTGTGCATTCTTAATGTATAGAAACACAATTGATTTTCTGCATGTGGATTTTGTATCATGCAACTTTGATTAACTTATTTATTACTTCTAACAGGTTTTCTTTTTCGGTGGAATCTCTAGGGTTTTCTGCATGTATAAGATCATGTCATGGGAACAGAGGTACTTTCACTTCTTTTCCAACCTGGAACTCAGGCACAGACAGGAGGGTCTCTTGTCCCAGGACAAGAAGTGGCCTCCCTGGAGTGCCAGCTCAGGCAGAGGGGTGCACACCCTTTGCCACAGTGCGGAGGAACAACCATGTGATGGCAATGGTCCCTGAGCACTGGTCCTCGAAGCTCTTTGTCTTTGTTCAGGGGGTGGGGGGAGGGGCGTAGCCAAGCAGCGGCACACCCACTCATTCATTCATAAGCCTACACTGAGTGCCTGCTACAAGTCTGGCTCTGGGGAGGCACTGGCGGGCCTGATGTGAAGACAAGAATTCTGCCTATGTGGAGTTCAGAATCAAGCAAGAAAGATGTTGACACTGGAAAAGTCATAATAATGAAATGCAGAATTTTACAAGAGGAGCTGTGCAGGAACTCTGAGAACGTTGACTGGATTAGATTCTGAAAGGCTGCCTGCCCTGAGGAGGTGTATGGCTCCTACCATTAAGAGGTGGAGTCTCTTTCCCATCCCATGATGCAGTGCAAATATGACCTCAGCACACGTGCCTTTGTGCGCGTTTTCTGTCTTTAAATGCTGCCTCTGCTCTGAGAACGAGTTCGGGCGAGCCTGCTGGAGGCTGAGAAACCGTGGCTCCCAGTTGTGCCAGCACCACCACCCCCAGTGAATCTGCGGGAGCGAACTGCCCAGCTGAGCCCTGCCTAAACCGCTGCCTTTCAGAAAGGAGAACTAAATAAAAGACTGTTGTTTCAACCACAAACTTTTGAGTGTGCTGCAACAGTGATTGACACACGGGACCTTGGCGCAGGTGTTCCTGAGACAGCTCAGTTACTGTGCAAAGCAGCCAAGTGCCTTGCTCAGTCTGTTATTAAGGTGTGGCTAATAAGGGCTAATAACATCAGTGGCTTAGACAGGGTAGAACTGCATTTCTCTCTTAGGGAAATCCCTCCTGTTAGCTGGGTGGGGCTCATGGAGTGGCCCCACTGCGCGGAGGACCTGGCTCCTTCCATTCGTTGCTTTGTCTTCCCGAGGTGTTTATCCCGTTCACCTGATCAGGTATGTCTCACCTCCTCGCCCACATTTCAGCCAGAAGGAAGCGGGAATAGAGGACATCCACGTTTCACCTGTGAGAGGTCACGGAGGGCCCTTGCCTGCCAGGAGACAGCCCGAAGGTTTCATGTGTACACACGCACACCCGTGCACACATTCTTGTGCACAAAATACTTCCTCCCACATGCCCTTGGCTGATCTTAGTCATATGACCCTGCCTTGCTGCAGGGGAGGCTGCTGTGGAATGCAGTCTTTCATTAGGTGGAGCCAGGTAACCAGCTGAGACCTGAGGTTCTGTTATCAGAGGAAGATGAGCAGGTACTGAGGGGTAATAGGTGGGTTCTGCCATAGTGTTTCTGGTCACTGAGGCATGGGTTGGTAGTGGGAGGGGGAAGGAGACGCATCCATTTGTCTTATTTTTCTTCCCTCCTTCCTCAGGACCTCACTTCTGCTCTTGTGAACTGTCTCAGCCTTGACACTGATGTGATTCTTTTCTTGTCTTAATTTGGCTTTCAGTTGATAAAGGGTTAGCTCGGGGGTGTTCCAAGCTAGTGGGACCCACCCTCGAGTTTGGAGAGTTTGGTTTCTGAGGGTGCTGTGTTCGCACTGTGGAATGTCCTCCATCTCTGCTGACGAGTCCTGAGAACCCTCGATCATTCCTTCAGGAACCGGCGGAATCTAGACATGCAAGTCCCCTAAGTCAGCCTGGGGGTCTGGAAAGGCTTCCCAGAGGGACTGACACCCGAGCTGAGTGTTGAAGGGGATGCTAGAGGGTGACCAGCAAGAAGAGGGGAAAACCCACCAGGCAGAGGGCCAGGTGCATTGGGGAACCTCAAGAGGTTCAGTGGGGTTCAGTGATTCTTGTCACAGGAGACAGGCCAAGTGAGTCTGCAGAAGGGAGTGGAAGCTGAATCTTAAGTGGCCCTTGTGCCAAATGGTGGAGTTTGTGAATTATCTTTCATAAAACCCTTTTAAATGATTTTAACCATATGGTGAAATTTTGAATTAAAAGGAGCCCTCTGGCTCTGGAGAGGGAGAGACTGGAGGCAGGAGACCAGGAGGGGACTGGCCCAGCTTGCCGTGAGACGGTGGGCACAGAGCGAGGGCAGGGGGAGGTGGCTCTTAGGGAATTTAAGATTCAGAGTCAGTAGCCTGCATGATGGATTTCAAAGGAGAGGGAAGAGTGAAGGTGACCCCCAGGTTTTGGGTCTGGGGGTCTGGGCAGGTGGGTAAGTGGCGGGGCCATCACCGAGATGGGGACACGGGAGGAGAAGCAGGTTCAGAAGGGGAGGAGAGGAGCTGAGTGCTTTGTGGGCAAAGCTGGACGGTGAGCCACGTGAGAACAGGTCTTGGTCTATCTAGTTCGCTGTGCTCCCCAGGGCTCAGCACAGCATAAGACTCCCTGAATGCTTGCTGCAAAAAGGAAGGAAGGAAGGGAGGGAAGGAGTCCGGTCTCACTGAGTCAGTGGCTGAGAGGCTCTTAGTTGGGACAGGGCAGGGGCAGACGCAGTGGGTGTGCAGTGCGGGAGCATCTGTCTTCCCTCCCTCGTTTCAGTGGTGAAGCTGAGCATGTGGACACTGTGTGCCTGGCCCTGGTCCCTAGCAGCCAGGTCTGAGCTGGGGAAGGTGGCAGTGAGGAGTGAGGTTTTGATCTGTGGGGATGGGATAAAGACAGCTGAGCCCAGCGGTGAGCCTGAGCCGGGCATTCCAGAGCCTGTCTAGGAAGAAGGAAAGGGGCGTTATTGGCCAGTGGCCCTTATTGATCCCTGGGGATCTCGGCCTCCAGGAGTTTCTGGGACAGAATTCCTGCTGGACAGTAATGAGGAAGGATGGCAGGCTTCTGTTCCCCAAATGCATCAGGGAAAAGAACCACGGGCGCCCTCCCTGCCACCGGGCACTGTCCCCCTCCCCCCTCCCTCCAGGCAGCAGGAGATGGATGACTTACCCGTCCAGTTTCCATCTGTCAGAGTGAGGGGGGTGAGCTGGAAAATGATGCAAACCCAGAGGCACCTTCAGAGCCGGGCCATCAGTCATCCACAGAACCTCGCCCTGTACCCACTGCTTGTTCCACCAGCACAGGCCACGTGGCTGAGGAATTTTACTGAGCATCTCTCCTGGGTGTCCCTGACCCTCCCACCTGGACACTGCCCACCCTTCTCGCTGCCCTGGGACTGCCACCACACCGCCTCTGAGCGTGTTCTCAGAGCACAGGCCGATGGTGTCACGCCCTGCTACATTCGCTGCTCCTCATTTCCTACCAGGACAAGCCACCATGATCAGACCTGGGGCAGCAGCAGGGTGGGGCAGCATAGCGATTAAGATCCAAAGTCTGGAGCCAAGTCCATACCTGGTCTCTGCCACCTGCTGCTAGCTCTGGGACCCTGGGCATGGTACTTAACCTCTCTGAGCCTTAGTTTCCTCGTGTATAAACTGTAAATAGTAATATCCACCTCATAGGACTGCTGTGAGCAGAAATGACACGATGCAAGTAGAATGCTTAGAACAGGGTCTGATGCACGTAAGTGCTCCGTGGGTGCTCACTGTTGTGTGTATCCTTTTTCTATTTGCATAGCCAGCATTTTTTTCTTTGGATGGAGCCTCCTCCTCCTCTTCCTCCAACGTATTTCCTTTTAAAACTCAGGCAGGACGAGCTGGGTTTTCTGTCATTTGCAACCACAGAGCCCTGACCTGCTCAGGCCAGGTCTGCTTCCGCAGCCGTGGTTGACCCTTCCTGCTCATGGACCTGAACTTTCTAGACCCAGACCCATTGACTAGTCCCTCAGCATGCCCTTTTCCTTACTCTGTGCTTGTTCTTGTCAGTATCTCTGTCTCAAATGGCCCCCCACAAATTCTTCATTCAAATGCCACATGCCCATCAGTGCACCTGTGAGCTCCCAGACCTTGGAGCTGAGATCAGGGTTTCTCAGACTCAGCACTATCAGCATTTGGGGCTGTTAATGGGCGGTTGGCTGCTCTATGTATTGTAGGATGTTTTGCAGCGTCCCTGGACTCCACCCCCTAGATACCAATAGCATCCTTGGGTCATGACAATTGAAAACATCTCCAGGAATTGTTTAATGTCTCCTGGGGAAGGGACAAAGCCCCCCCCCCGCCCCCCCAGCTGGGAATTCCTGGCATGAGGGAAAAAATGGACTTGGCATCAGGGGTAGGAGTTTTTGCCTTTGGTCCACCCCTTACTTGCTGTGTGACCACAGACTTGTTTCCGAGCGGCTCTGAGCTGGAGTTTGTCCCTCAGGCATGTGCAAATGGTAACGCCAACCTCGCAGGGCTCTTAAGCGTCCGAGTGAGGGGGACATGTCCAGTGTCCGTGTGGTTTAAATGGACGGTTCATGAGAGGAGGCCTGGGGCACACCAGGTGCTCAGTAAATAGGGGAGGTTCTAACTGGCTCACAGAAGCCATTGGTGGCCATCCCAGTCCTTTGCTCCCAGAAGGGCAGGCGCAGATCCTAGGGAAATCTCACCCACCAGCCTTGCTTCAGGGAAGAGAAATGGAACATATTCTAATGTCAAAGTTTAAATGTCAGAGGCTCAGGAAGATGTATGAAAATAAACATTCTGCATAGAAGGGAAGAAAGGAAGGTGGGAGAGAACGCAAGGGGTGGAGATGCAGGCCCAAGGTTTACAAATTGGGCTATTACACATAAAAACCTGATTCCCTTTGCTCCTGAATCATCGGGAGGTCTGACCACACTGGGCGTGGCCTGGACAGTCGCTGGAACTGGGCAGATTTCATCCCCAGAAGGGCCTCACTTCGGCTCTTTGCTTAATTCGGTCCCCACCATTCCCGATGGCCCCCTCAGCTCCAAGGCTAAGTCCCGGCCAGCATCGTGTTTGCCCTGCTGTGTTTCTGTCACCTGAACACATCACCCTCTGACCTTAGGAGGCTTCTAAGTGGGAATTCCGGGTTGGAGGATCAGCCATAAGATTCTATGACTCAACTCAAAATGTTACCTCCTCCAAGAAGCCTTCCTTGACCACCTGAGACAAAATAGTCCCCACCCATCCCCTTTATGCTTTATCCCACCGCTTCACCAGGAAACGACTCCAGTGGATGGGCTGGGTGGCCCTGGGCCAGGCTTCACAGCGGTTGGTGAAGGAATGTCCCACACTTATGTCAAAGGGATTCAGTCCCATCCCAAGGCTGGATGGTGGCACCAAAGGTAGGATGCTACTTCCTGCCTCTCAAGAAGCTGGCCTTGCAAAAATTCTGATGCTGATACGTAGTCCTCCCCTTATCCTCAAACACAAAATAGGACAGGTCCAGTATACAGTAGGTCCTTTCTCATCACTTCATCACTATGGCAACTAAGGAAGAGGGGTCAGGAGGTCTGGTTCTGTCTCCGTTGTGATGGTCTGCCCGTCTGTGTGTCTGTCTGTCTCTCCTTTCTCCTATCACTATCCATAAGGGTAAATCAGGCACAGTGCTGACCATTTCTACAGGTTACCTAATTAAATCCTCCCCAGAATCCCATCAGGTAGGCTCTCAGAGTAGCCTGTTGCCCAGGGAGGGATTGAGGCTTCAAGAACTTCAGATGACGCAGCCAGGAGATGGCAGTGCTGGGATTTGAACCCGGGCCGGGTGACTCCAAAGGCTTTGAGATCACAACACGGCAGGGTCTCTGTGTGACTGGGGTCAAGATGTAGATAGAAGACAGAAAGAAAAACCGTGGGAGAGGAGGCAAAGGTCGGAGAAGTGAGAAGAGGAGAGAGAAGGAGATGTCTCCCAATTGTGGTGAGACATTGGGAAAACCACTTCTCTTTGCTCCTAGTTTCACCTCTGAAAAGTGATGGGGGTGGACTAGGGTCACTCCAGACCCCTCCCCAGCCCAGAAACAGCACCCTCTCTACTGTCAGCCTGCCGTTCAAGTCTGTCTCCCAGTCCAGTATAAGACAAGCAGCAGTAGCAGCAGCAGAGAGCATTTCCACAAGCTCCTTCCACAAGGCCCTGTGATATAAGGAACAGGGTGTCCTCTGAGAATTCATAAGGATCAGATGACCTGTCCCACGCAGGACCTTGGCTCCATGGACGGAGAGCCATCTTCAAAGACCCAGGGAGAGTTGATGCTGCGAGCCTCTGAATCCCTGCTGTGGTCCTGAGTGGTCCCTGCCCACCTGTGGCAGCTCCTTGAAGTCCTTCCTCAGCGCCCCTGCTTCCCACAGCCCCCCAACCTGACCCTATGAGATCTGCCTCCCAGGCCCCTAGCCACCCCTGTTCCCTTCTCTGGACTCGCTGGTGACAGTGGGAATCCCCAGTTCCCTGTGCAACCAGGAGCAGAAAGCCCTCCGTGCTCCCAGCCAGGTCCCCCACTCCTCTGCCGCTGAGATGGACACTTGCCCCTCCCTGGGATCTGGGTCCCAGGTCGGGATGGAGCCCACCCTGGCTTTTGCTTTCGGGGGTCTCAGAGGACACCTGAGCGCTGGGAGCCTGTGGAGCACGGCCCGGCTCTGAACGAGAGAGAAGCTCCTATCACACCCTGGGCAGACAGGGGCTCCAGCAGGATCGGGGTCACGGAACTGGGAGGACTGGCTGCCCCGGGGCACCGTGCATCCATGGTCCAGTTGCCTCCTGATGGTGCTTGAAGGATGCTCCCCAGAACTCGGTGACAGTGGCCAGGGAGGGGCCAAGGAAGAAAGAGGAGACGCTATCTATTGAACCTCAGATACATGATGGATCCCACACACAGAAGGTTTTGCCAGAGATATTTCATTTAATTGTTTCATTAGGGCAGTTCTCTTTGGGCAAGCTATTGCTCTTTTCTGAACCTCAGTTTCTCCTTCTGTAAAATGGGATGGTTAATAACACCCTCCCCTCCCAGACTGTGAGGACAAAGTGAGATGTGTGTTGGGGCACCGTGATGGGACGTGGGTCCAGAGCCACTGCCAGAGTCTCCCTCCACCGCCCCCTTCCCCATAACATTTGCTGACATTTGCTGCTATTTCCTGGAATGCAGCTGAGCCATCACTGGTCTAAGCTTTTCAGCAGCATTTTATCTTTGTGTCTCCATCACCCACAGGGGGGCTGAGATAAATGTCCTGATCCATTTGAAATGCAAAACCTCCTGTCCTCCAGCTGGTTAAAGCTCACAGAGCCCCCACTGCTCCTACAGCAAAGACTCATCCTTGAACTTGGTTGTCAAGGCCTTCTGGGGCCCAGCTTCTGCCTGGCCCACTCCAGCCCCTCCCATGGGATTCACGTGTGGAAGCTGAGGCCCAGCGAGGCCATCAGAGGAGCCCAACGCAGCCCAGCTTGGAGATGGCAGAACCACATTCGAAACCAGGCCTGTTGGGATCAGTACCGGAACCACCTCTGGTCCAGTGGTACATTCTCATCAGTGGGCCGTGTCCCAACTGGAAAAGATGCTTCTTCCCTGAGTCTGTGTTTCTTGGTCACATGTTGCTCCTGGTGGTAAAATCCTGCCTGGCTCAGAGCACTCATGGACCCGAGGCCCCTTTGTTCCCCGCCCTGAGCCCTCCCCAAAGTCTCTGGCTCACCCTAATTTGCTTCCCCCCAACTTCTCCCCATCCTTCCGTGAAGACAGGAGCTGCGGGAGGTGTGGGAGGCTCTGATCTGTGGCACCATGTTCGACGAAGACCCAAGAGCCTTCAAGGGGGATGAGAATGATAACTCAAATAACCACAGCAATTTGAGCCCAGCCTGAGGGCTGTGTGGACACTCCCCAGGCTCCTCATTAAAGAGCTAATTGGGCTGGTTTTGGAGGAGCCGAGGACAGCACAGCTGATGTGTCTCCTTGCCCTTTGTGGGGTCTTTAGAAGCATCTAGATGTAGACACGGAGAGCTCAGTTAAGGGGCCTCTGCCATCGTTCAGTTGCAGATGAGAGCAGGGCAGACACCCTGGAGACGGCAGGAAGTCAATGGACATGAGGGGCTTCAGGGATTACTGAGGCCTTTGGGCCCGCGAAGGGCCTGGCATTGTTTGTGGCCACAGAGCGCAGGTACAGTGGGAAAGTTGACTACTCGGGTGGAGTGCTCTGCAGGCCACCAGCAGGAAACCCAGACATGTCTCCGAAGGGCTGGTTTGCAGGGGATGAGTCACAAGATGTGACGAGCACTTTGCAGGCCAAGGGGCCACAAGTGACAGTGGTGATGTGAATGTGTTTAGTGTAGGTAGCTAGATGTTAGTGAAGGGAGGAAGCAAACGAAGTCGGGCATTATCAAGCATAACCAACTGGGGAGCATAAGCCTGCTTAACCAGGAAGCTACGGTTTCACAAATTGCAGGGGGTCACAGCACTGCCCTGCAAGGGGGGTTCACAGCCCTCCCTCCCCTGAATAGGGAGGAAGGACCAGCTCTTCAGTGTCCCCCCCGTGCACTTGCCCAGACTATGGGGGGAGGTAAGCACATGCGCAACAGGAGCCAAGATGAGGACCACAGAGGCCTGTCAGACTAGCCTGAGAAAAGGATCAGGCTGGATAAGAGACACAACCCCAGGACATCTAGGAAATGAATTGGTAGGGGGAGAAGAAGCCTGTGAAAGCTTGGGAAGTTGATTGGTTATTTTGAAAGAGCTCCTGGTCCTTCCCAAGCCTGAGATAATATAATCCCAGTTTAAGAAAGAAGCTCTTTCTCTTGCCTGGTTAACATGTATTTGCCCCTTTTGTCTGTGCTTCTCTTCATAGTAGCCGTGTGGCTTTAGTAGCCCTGCAGCAGGCAGCCACGTGGACTTGAAGCAGGCTCCCAGCTGAGCCTGGGTACTAGATACAGCAGTGCCAGCCAGCTGGGCACAGCCAGGAACAGACCAAGCTAGCCAGATCGGGACAGAGACATGGACTGAGCCAATGGTACAGAATGCCTGGACACTGGCCCTAATGCAATCCCAGCTAAAAAGAGAGCTCTCTCTCTCTCTCTCTCTCTCTCTCTCTCTCTCTCTCTCTCTCTGCCCTGGTAATGTGTGCTTGCCCTGTGCATTTGCACGATTTGTAGTGCCCACACAGGTCTGGCAGCCTTCTGGGGCCCATGGCAGGCCACGCAGGCTCCAAAGGACTGAGCTTTATTGTGGCACAGAAACCCTGGGGGTTGGTCCTATTTCTGGCCCTGATGAAGACAGACTCAGATTTTTTCCATGGCAGGATGGACAGAGATGGGACACCAGAAACCTGGGGACAGCCTTCTATTTCCACCCAAATAACTCTTACCGCGCTACACCCTCCCGTACACGGGACCCTGGATTGCCCTCCGTGTGATCCCGTGAAAGAACATGATTTCCACAGGCAAGAAGCAGAGGTGGTAAGAACACCTGCATGCTGTTTATGATGAGCCAGGCACTGTCTTCAGCACTTTCCACAGACACGTGTAATAATAATCCTCAGGACAGCCCTGTGAGGTGTGTGCTATTTTCACCCCATTTTGCAGAAGAGACAAAGACAAAGAGTGGTTTAATAACCTGTCCAGCAAGTTAGTGGCCAAGCTGGGGGCTTACACCCCGGCAATAGTTCTACGCTCTTAACCATTATTCTAGGAGATAACTATGAAGTTAGTGCCCTAATGGAGCTTCAAGGCATGAAGTAAAACCCACAGGTGCACCGGATGAAGGGAGAAATCACTTCTGGCTCTAGGCATCAGAGAAGCCTTCCTTGAGGAGGCAGCATTTTGACTAAGTCTTAAAAGGTGGAGAATTCGGTTTGTTATTTCACACAACACAAACTCACTCTGGTCAGTCTAGCAGAAAAGCTGTCAGGAAGTTACTCTACAAAGCCTGGGCTGGTGTGCCTGTGATTGGAGGAATCTTGCCACATGACTGCGTCCAACCAGCCAAGGAGATTGGAAGCGAAAGCCACTGGCGTATTTAGGTTCTGCCTCTCAAAACAGAGAATTCCATGAGCCGTTCTGTTGCTGGGTGACCCCAACAATGCTTGATGCTCACTCCACATTGTAAGGGAGGACATTGGAGCAGAGAGGTCCCAAACACCTGGGTGCAGGAAGAAAAGCTCTGGATACGTTGGGGGAGCCCCTCTGTTTTGCTGGAGCAGAAAGACCACGCAAGGTTCTATCTTATGAACATTTATTAATAAAGGGAAACCTCACTAAAACGAGGAGTCAGGAGGCCAGCAGCGGGGGCTCCCACACAGTTACCACTCCATGCCGATTATAGGAAGAATTGTCAACTAGAGACCCACCGGAAGAACCTTCAGCAGGAAAGAATCCACAATTATAGGCCCCCACAGGAAAAGCTGTACATGGCAGCGCCTACAATAGGGGTGGCAAACACAAGGCCCGCGGGCCGAACCCAGCCCTCCACCTCGTCTTATTCGCCAGCATCTTATTTCTACCCGGCAGCAGCACTGAGCTCTCGCTTAAGGGGTAGTTACATTTACGCAGTCCTAAAATTACATTCAGCCCTTTGAAGGCAACCTTGAGGCTAATGTGGCCCTGGTGAAAATGAGTTTGACACCCCTGTCCTATGAGAAATCGACTACTCCAGCAACGCAGCCAATAAGAAACTGCCATCTCCCTGAACTCTCACTTTTCTCCAATGAGCTCTCATTCAAAACAACCCCTGCCAACTTCCTCCTTTTCTCCATAACATACCATTCCTCTCTTTTGTGCGTTGGACTTGCCTGTGGCTATTTAGCTAGCCTAACTCAGGCTAGTTGCTTGTCCTGAGTTACAATTCTTTGCTGTTCCCGAATAAACTCAGTTCGCTGGTAAAAATAAGTGATTGTTTTATTTTTAAGGGCAATAACCCTCCCCAATACCCCTAACCAAAACCTGCATCATGGTTTCCATTGGGTGGTTAGAGAAGCAAAGGAGGCTGGGGCTGGGCAGCTGGAGTCAACGTGTCTGTTAAAAAATAGTCAAAACGAGTTGGGAGGAAAAGATCTACCTATGAGGGTCCTTGTGTTTGAAACCCCCTTTCATGGTGTGGCCGACGTGCGCATAGACACCTGCCTAAGCGTGGAAGGTTCCTGCCTTCTCCACGCCCGCCCCTGCCTCTCCACTGTTTTCTGCAAAAATTAGTAAGAAAGGGAATACAGTGTGTGAAGGCTCAACTCCCAAATGGCAAAAGGGAATGAGAGAATTCTTCAGGCTCTCCCCTAAAGATTCAGAAATAGCAATGGGACTCCTGAAGAAGGGGAGAACAGTGGCCTAAGAAAAGCAAAGAAACTGGGTTTTCGTTTTCTAGACTGTAAAGTGTTTGCGTTCTTAAAAACAAGGGACGAATGAGATGATGTTGAATAGAGTTCCTTTTTAAGGTGGTAAGACAATTCAAGCCAAAGGTTTTTCAATCTTCTGTTAACCTGATGTCATACCCTGTTTCAAACATTAGTGAATGTATCCTTTTTACCCGTTTCAGCTCTTCAGGAAGAATCAGTTCCCATTCAGGATGTAAGTGCCCCATTACTTACCATGGATTTCCTGTCATTATTCTTTAATTTTTACTGTCAACTGTCTATAGTCTTTTTAAGAAGCAATTTCCACTTTGGTTTATTCTAGCTGGAATTCCACCAACCCCACTCCAAAAATAGAAAAACAACAACACTAATAAACTTCAAAACTATTAGTTCAACCTCTGTAGATACAACCAGTGTAGAAAAAATCTTATCCCCTAGAAACCGCCAAGATGAACACCTTGGTCTTTTCTCTCTTTATGTAAATCCAGAAGAATAAAAACAGAACAAGATGAGGATAAGACTCTACATATACAGTTCAGTGCTTGATCTTTTAAAGAAACTAAATCATGTTCTTTGAAAAGGATTTTAATGACAGGAAAATGCTTATGATAAATGTTAAGCAGAAATCTATGGCACAAAGCCTCTATCGAGTGAAAGGGGAGTGTGTAGTGTAGAAAAACATACCAAATACCAGCAGTGATTATCTCTGGGCATAAACCTCTTGGAATACCTGGTTCTACCAGCTTTGGACAACAAACGCACATCCCTTTCAAGGATCGGGAGGAAAGACAATGGGATCTTTACATTTCTAAGTGATGGAGCCCAGACACTCTAAACAACTGACAAATATTTTGTTTCCAAAGCAAAGCATTGGGGAGGTGGGCAGGTGGGTGGGCAGGCGGGGGTCATGACATGCATTGTGACACTCTGGTGAGCAAGCGCCATGTCACTGCATTGTGACACTCTGGTATATAAGGCCCTTGTGGGGGTCACACTGGCTACTTCACTGGCAGTTTCCCGGGGCTCTCCATCCTTCGGCTTCCAGAGCTCCGATCACAGAGAGACTGGACATGGGAAGGCGGATGTTAATCACGCTGCAGCTGGGACTGCTCCTTCTGGCACTGCTCATACCCCAGCAGGCTGCAAATACTACGCCAGCCGCTGCCGCTGGTGGCGGCGCCGGCCCCGCCGCCCCGGCCGGGAGCGCCAGAGCCTTGCAGTCCACCGTGGGCATCCTTGTGGTTCCTCTCTCCTCCCTTCTTCTCCATCTCTGCTTCTGAGAGGGACAGGCCGAGGAACATTTTCATTTTCCCAACTCGTCTTTTAAAACACAATCCAAATGGCTCCAGATGTCCAGTGTTATAAGGAAAATATCGAGTCTACTAATTCTACTGCATCTTTTACTGGTACAATGTTGAGAATGTCAGATTGGACAGGATTGAAGAGCATATGAAGGATTTGACCTGATGTTAAATCAGCTGGAATTTTATTTAAAATGATGAAAGAAGAGCTAATAGCCAAAACTAGCGAATAAATCTGGGTTTAAGGAGCATGGACTCTTAAAACTTTGCCTTGAAAATAAGAATCAATTCCACCCTCACTTAGAGAAGAGAAAAGGGTTGGGCTGTGGGATGGAAATGTTTCATATTGATCCACCAAACCTCGAAGGCCATTAAAGCAGTTTGCTAATGCCACTAGCATCCGTGATTCTGTCTGTGTCCGTGGGAAGGGCCCCCGGGGTTACTGTTCATCAGAACTAACTTAATGCTGAGCCAGTCTAAAGGGTTACATTGCTAGGCTTACGCTGTGTTCCTGGAAACTGAACTCTTTCCTCTGAGGCTTTCGCTTTAACACTCTGTCTGGTAAGTAATTGATAAGTATCTATGTGTCAGTGCAATGACGGACTGAAATCTACCCCAGATGCAAGCTGCAAGTGCATCCCGCTTACGGCCTCCTAAAGGCAAAGAGGAGGTAGGCACTTCCCGCCACACACTCCCATCTAAAAGTGCGCCAGATTTACTTAGCCACCCTACGTAACCTGGTCCCAAAGAATGGAAGTGCCTTGACTTCAACTAATCTCAAAACACTGCTTAAGGAACAGGTAGCTGGGGCCCTGGTTTCCCGGAGCCACGCCAAAGAGTCTCGTTCTCCCGTGGAGGTAGGTGGTGGTGGATTTTATTTCTCAAGAGGTGGTATTTGGATGCAACGCTCCAAATACCATCTCTACTCGCAAGGTTGGTTTGACCTTCTGCATTTGTCCTGCTGGCCGTAGGTCCGGGTAGGAGTCGGAGGGGCCATAAAGCCGTCACTGGGCAGTTATTGCTTTGTCCAGGTGGGCTCCCAGGTCTCAGACACGGGGGCAGCCAAGCTGCCCAGAATTCTCCCTAAATAACAAAACGCAATCATTATCCCCCCCCCTCCACACACACAATTCAGGAGGCTGTAACCTCAAATGCTGCTCACAAGCCTCCTTTGTCTTCATCATCAAATCCCATAGGCCTTGGGTGGGGGCTTTGCTGAGTTCGGGCCTTGGGTTTCATTCTCACACTTATTTCTTCCCAGAGGAATAAATGGTGGAATCTCGGGCACTGGGTGCGGGCCGAGAGAGGGAGCCGAGTGGAGGAGTTCCGACCGCAGGCTCATGGGCCCCGCAGATCTAGGTTCAAATTCTGGCTCCACGGAGGGTCCGGAGATGACCCTGGGGAAGTCACTTTGTGTCTGTGGGCCCCAGTCCCGTCCTGTGCTAGATCACAATGATAGAACCTGCTGCGTGGGACTCTTGGAAAGATGAAATGAGATATGAGATAGTACAGGCTAAGCGCTTATCACCTTCCCGACACAACGCTGGTGCTCAGATGAGTCGGTGAACCCGAGTTGCTCCTTAACTTCTCTCTCTCGCAGTCCGTCCGAATTCATCAGCCCCACTGCAAGATCCCCAAGGCCTCGTGCCCCCCTAGTCCACCCCAGGGCCAGCTCCCACCTGGCCCCGCCTTCTGGACCTGGCAAGGAGCAGTCATGGAGAGTCACTCACGTCCCTAACGCTGTGACGGGAAGCCTTTTAAGCAAGTCTTCTCGGTCGTGACAGTGCAAGGGCACTTCCCTTATTTTTCCAGGGAAGGAGGAGAAGGCTCTGGGAGCTTAAGAGACTTCTGCCCACGAAACTCCCCTAGGTGACAAGAGCCAGTGCTGGGGCTGAAACTTGGGTCTCTCTGACATCAAAGTGCACGCGGTGCTTTTCAGGGCTCAGCATTTCCATGGGACCCTAGAACTGGAAGGATCAGCTGGAGATGGGGCCTGTGTGCCGCGGTCGGGCACTTGCTTGATGTGAAGGCAGGTAGGAGGCGGGTGGAGAAGAGTAAGCCACTAGGACCCAGCCGGGCAGCCTGGGCTCAAGCATGTGGGGCTTCGTGTGTGTGTTTGGGGGGGGGGGGGCGGTTTGTGCCAGGCACCAGGCATGTGGCCACCCTGGAGTTAGGTGACTACCTAAATCTTTTGTGCCTGTTCCCTCACCTGTAGAGTGGAGATAGCAGTAATTTCTCCATCGTAGGGTGGTCGTGCATATTAAATTAGAGCCATTGGCCCTGTGCCCGGCACAAGGCAGGTGCAGATTGCGAGTTATTGTTGCAGCAGAAGGCGGCGAGTTGGTGGGCTGAGCGTGGCTTTTCCTGCCAGTCGCAGTCCTGAGGCAGAGCCAGCTGCCCCGTGGGGACATCACCCACCACATAAAAGCCCCAAACCTTGCTTTGCACGTTTTTTAGGAAGGCTGTTGGTCAGATGTCCTGGTCACATTCTCATACCAATAATGACCACACTGCTTCCCCCGTGGAAGTTTCAGGACCGTAGTAACAGCGTGGATTCTGCTGTGGAGTCACGGGCAGCTGGGCAGAGAGGGACGGGCCTAGCTCTGCCTGGAGGAACCCAGGTTCGGATCCCAGGGCTAAGAAGTTCCCCACCACCTTCTGAGCCCCTTCTTGGTACGAAGCCTGGCGTTAGCAGGTGCTGTTGTCCCCAGGTGCCGATGGGGGAATTGAGACGCACAGCAATGAGCTGATCTGCCCTTTGACACCTTGCAGTTAAACGGGGGAGCCGGGATCAGGCTCTGGCAGGGTGACCCAGGAGTTGGAGACACCTTGATTACAGGCTTTGGCTGAACCAGCAACAACTCTGAACCTCAGTTTTCTTGTCTGTAAAATGGGGTTCACTCTGGGGCAGATATTTGTGAAGCAGGCAGAGAGCTGGGCTTTGGGACGAAGAAGCCCTGCTCCACATGTCGAAGATACTTCCAGCTACGGGCACGCTCCCTACCACGACTCACAGTGAGGCTAAGTCCGGGAGCATTCTGCCCATCCAAGTGGCTAAGGCAGTGGCAGGAGAGGCCCCAGAGAGTGAAGAGACTGCTACTGGGCCCGCCCCGTGGGAGCTGAGCTTCCAGTGAGTGGTGGGCTGAACCCCACCCAAAGCCTCACCCAGGTATTGCGATCCGTGCGTCTATCGAATCTACTCTGTCCCAGAGGGTGCTGAGGTCTGGGAGGGAGACTACCCACCTCCGAGAACAGTATATTCCCGTAGCGTGTATTCAGTCGCTCCTGGACAGGGAGGGCAGTGAGATTTTAATCAGTCGGCCCGCCTGTGTGCCCCGGGGCCTGTCTCCTGACTCCAGGACGCTCCACACAGAGGGCTGCATCTTTGTGCTCAGGACCTTGGGTAAAGGACTCTGGTCACCCCCACCCTGCATCTTGTGGACCAACACTCTAGACGCTTGCCAGAAGGGACCCCAGATGTAAATTATCAAACGGCTTTATGTATATCTTTATAGTATTATTCAGGATCACTTCCCTTTTTTCAAATGGGGTATAAGAAAGATCCCTCAGACTCAAAACTAATAGCAGCAGAGCTTCCCAGTTTGAAGAGGGGAGGGGCTGACTCAGCCCAGTTCTTGGCCGTCCCGCTGTTCTGTCTCCTCAGGCATCTCAAGGCCAAGGCCAGCAAACCTCTCGCCCCCGGAACGCATTTACTCCCTTTACCCTAGAGTTTAAAGCATGCTCTTTGTTAACCCGCCCCTCATGGCCGCCCCACCTTTCCACCTCTTGCCCATACGGCGACGGAGGCCCTCCGACCTCCTTCCGGGCCGTGGCTCCCGCACCTCCACGCCTTTGCTGATGCGTTCCTCTTGCCTAGACTGCCTCCCCCCACCTGCATCCCCACCCCCACCCCGACACACACCCTGACTCCCACCCGTAGCTTTTCTGCCCGGCAAAGCCAGAGAGTAGCAGCCCACAGAGGATCTGATTCTGAAGTTGCCACAGGCAGCTGAGACTGAGTTGAAGCGGCACAAACCTGCTTGGGTGGACCCTGTGAGCGCTCCCGCACGGGCAGGGCAGAGCGGTGGGGGGCCAGTTCCTGAGCACGCCTGACGCTGCTGCGGCTTCTCTCTCTTTCCCTCCCATCACTGCTCCCCCCCTCCCCTCCAAGGAGACACCTGCTTGTTCTTCCAGGTCTAAACCCAGTGTGTCCTCCTCCAGGGCCCGCCCGCCTTGGGCACAATGAATGACTTCCTCCCCTGTCCTCCCACATGAAGGACTTCCTTCTCCGCACTTTGTTCTCACCTCCCTCTTCTTTCATATACTTTCTTTTTAAAATATTTTTTTATTTTTAATTACAGATGACACACAGTGTTATATCATTTCAGGTGTACAACGTAGTGATTAGACATTTACATAACTCTCGAAGTGATGGCCCAGGTGGGTCTCGTCCCCACCCGACACCATGCGGTGTTACTGACTGTATTCCCTCTGCTGTACTTGACATTCCCGAGACGGTTCCGTACCCCTTCTTACATCTGCACCCTGTGTCTACACTGCCCGACGCGGTGCTCCAGGACAGTCTTGGCAGCTTATTCAATTCCTGCTTCTGCTACCTGACATGTTCATGGCCCACTGTAGGGGCTCTGGACACATCTGCAGGATAAATGAGAGGAAGGGGAGGGGGCTCATCGCTCATTATGAGCACAGGGACTGAGGTGACAATGGTCACAGCCGGCTGGGGGAGCTGGTTCGATGCAATCTTGCATTTCTGGGATAAACACCCCTTAGACATGATGTCCTTTTTACATGTTTGTGAATTTGATTTGCTAATGTATTAAAAAGTGTTTTTGCATCAACATCTGTGAGGGATATTAGCCTGTAGTTGGTTTTTCTTGAAATGGCTTTGGCTTTGTTATCAAGGTAACACTGTCTTTAAGGTGTGTGTTGAGAAGTGTTCCCTCCTCTACTTTCCAAGAGAATTTCTGTGTGATTGCCATCATTTCTTATCTAATGGGCTTACAGTTCACCAGTAAGTCAATCTGGGCCTGGAGTTTTCTTCTTGGGAAAGTTTTTAGCTAGAGATTCAGTTTGTTTAACAGATACAGGATTATTAAGATTTCCTATTTCTCCCTGTGTCCTTTTTGGTGATTTGTATTTTTAAAAGAATTTGATCATTTCATCTAAGGTATCAAATTTATTGGTATGCTATTATTAACAATATTCTCTTATTATCCTTTTAATTTTGATAAATCTGTAGTAATGTCCCTCATTTCATTCTTGACACTTGTGGTTTGAGACTTCGCTTCCTTTGTCTCAATCAGTCTATGTAAACATTTATCAGTTTTATTAATGTCAGTTTTTGGTTTTATTAATTTTCCCTATCATCTATTATCAAAAGATGATTTCTACTCATATTTATCCTTTCTCTTTGTTTTGAATTTAATTTACTTTCTTTCCTTTTGAGCTTTTGTTGTAATAACCTTGGTCATTAATTATATTCATTTATTTTTTCCTGAGAAGTTAAAGGTGCAAATTTCCCTCTAAGCAGTGTTTTGTTACTTACTTCGGCACGTCACTGAGCCTCTCTGCACCTGTGTTTTCTCAGATGTGAAATGGTTAACATAGTCTCTGCCTCTCAGACTTACTGTGGAGATGAAATGATGTCATGTATGTAAAATTTACCACACAGAGCCTGGCACATAGTAGGTGTTCAACAAATAAAAAGTATTATTTTGAATGAGCATTTGGTGCAGGACAGCTAAGATCCTGGTAATGAGAACCCCAGAAGACTGGTATCTCGACATGGCCCTAACTGGCCTTGCAAGTGATTCATTGCCCTTCTAAATATTTAAGCAGCCTTGGCTGCTCTGCATTAAAAGTGAATGAGTTCCACTGAGCTCCTGTTGGCTGATCTTAACATCCTGCTGCTGACCCACTCAAAGTGTGGCATCTTTCCAGGTAGCCCAAGAGGCCTGCCTGCAGGTGATTTCCAAGGTGTGTGGCCACAGGGGAACTATTGCTGGAATCTCCGTCCAAGGCTCGAAGGGCCTCCCCATTCTGCCCACGAGGCCCCTCCCTTTAATTTCCCAGAAAATCAGAAGCTTCCATGGCTGCTGAGTTCTGATCAGGGTGAACATGGGGACGGTACTTCTGGAAGGCGGGCCCTGGAGTGTGCACTGACCTTCTGGGGTCAGGAGGCCCCTGGGTACCTTTGAGGGGTAGAAAGAGGAGCGAGAAGGTGGGAGCCAGGAGGGAGAAGTGAAATGAGGTGAAACCTCCAGGCGGGTCTGTGTACTCCTGTTCGATCCAAGCAATCTTTAAATGGGATAAAAATATCTCCTAATCTTCTTTCTCAGTTCAGTGCTTCTAGAGAAGAGATACTCGACATTTAAGGTGGTGGGAAAAGGGGAAAACACAAATATGAGAGATGCATTAGAGTCAGCGGGAACCACAGGATGGAGGAACTTCAGAGTACTCACAGTAGGAGCCTCCTTTATGTCTTGAAAAATAAAGCAGGTGAAGAGAGAAGGTGAGACCAATGCCGGGCCCCCCTGCGGGACAACGTGCTCAGGCTTCCCGCCGGCACCCCTGTTCCCGGAGAAGGAGGCAGGAGTTTTGCCTCCCCGTTCTCACGCCTGGCCTCCCCAGTCAGCCACGGGGCTGCCACATCCCCTTACAAGCCCTTTTGCCATTTCGGCTCTGCCAGCTTGTGCCCGTGTCTTCCTCTGCCAGTCTGCAAGACAGATCCGCTGGGCTGAATAAATGTGCCTCCTCTCACCCCCATCCCACCCCCCACGCCCCTTTCTCCCTTGTCTGTGGGTCAATTTTCCACAAATAGGGAGTGGCGAGTGATGAATGAGAGATTCAGGGTGGCACTGGGCTGGAGCAGAGCACGAGCTCAGCGAGGTGCATCACCCCGAGGCTGAACCCAGTGGGGCTGGCAGCCCTGGGACAGCCCGGCCCCTGAGGAAGGCAAGGCTCTCAGGGCCCTAAAATGCTCTTCCTCAGAGCAGGAGGCAAACCACACCTGCCACGTGGGCAACGCCCACATCCGCCGACCGGGCGCGGTACCTATGGACTGGCGGAGAGAGACAGCGTGCCGGGTCTGCGTCAAAGGGGTGGGTCTGTGTTCTTAGGGACAGCGTCATTTATTTCAGACGTGTTCTCCCCCCACCGTGATTAATTAAGTTGATTGTGATGTGACTTGGGATAATTTTCTTCATGTTTTGTGTGCTTCCCTTTGCTGAGGTTCTTGGGTTGGTGGGTTTAGTTATTTTTTAATCCACTTTGGAAAAGTTTTGGTCAATGTTCATTCCCATATTTTTTCTTCCCAATCCCCCTTTTTGGGGGAAGCCTGCTGAGGCTGCTTAAGCTATCTCAGAGAATACTGATGCACACCGTTCGTAGTTCTAAGTCTTTTTTCTCTGTTTTTCATTTTGAATCATTTCTGTTGCTCTTTCTTCAAGTTCACTGGTCTTTCTTCTGAAGTCAATCTCACCCGGTATGCAATTCGTGTTGTCACTGAACGGGCCTGGGCCCTGCGTGGGTCTGCCCCAGGCCGGCCAGCTGTGTGTGGGGTCTTGACTTCACGTAGGAAAGATTTAGCAGCACGAGTCCAGGTGACTTTGAGGGTATGTTTGCTAAAGCCGGGGACAGTGAGACAGAGGAAGAGTTTAGGGCAGAAGCAGCGGCAGGGGAGAGCCCAGGCAGGGCTCCGCTTTGGCGCCTTGGAAATGTCATAGGAAAGAAGTGAGCCCAGGCGGGGCCGCTGTCAGCCCGCTGGAGAGTCAGAGGAGACAGGGCCTTGGAGACAGGGTCAGGACAAGCTGCCCTTGCCCGCTGCTTCCCTGGTGGCAAGTCCCGTGAGGACCCTTGGAGTTGAGGAGGAAGGAAGTAAAATGTTCATGCTCGGAAACAGGCAGGGGCGAGCCCTTGCTGGTGTTCTTTGTCTTGAGAGCTTTTATTTTTTTCTCCTCGGGTGCGAATCTGAGGGGAGGGTTTTAGCAGAACACTCATCAGCTCTCCAGGTGTGTTTTTAACGTGCTGATGCGTCCAAATGAGCGTATAGAGAGGTTTGGGAAGATTCCTTGGTCTGCGTTACTGTTTCACTTTTATCTCGGGTCTGTCTGGCTCTAGTTGGGCCTCTGTGATTGGTTTCCCTGACTTCATCCGTCCTTGGGTTTGGCTGGCACAAATCGTATTAACTGGGTCTCTGTCCTCTATCTCCCCTGGCCAGGGTGGTTTAAGCTGTATATTTTCAGGTCGGGGAGGAGAGGTGTAAACCGTTTGCTCTCAAGTGTCCTTGGTTAGGGAAAATAAGGTCTTGCAATTCACCAGGTGGCTGTAAATTGGTCAAACTGTTTGGTCTTTTTAAATGATGTCGTCTGTTTCCCTGTTCTTCCTGCCCAGGGGTTTTCCCAGCTTCTTACCTCCCTGCCGCAATGTCAGACAAAGTATCTCTCCTTTCTAGAACTTTTAGTTGGACATTTAAAAATATCTCTTATGGCATATGTTTTCCAATGCCTCTTGAATATATGGAATATAATTAGAATATTGGCTTTAATCTCTCTACTAACCCTACCAACTGTGCCGTTTCTGGGTCTATTCCTAATGAACAATTTTTCTTCTCATTGTGGTTTGTATAATTTTGCTTTTTTGCGTGCTTGGTAATTTTTGATTGGACTGGACGTTGTAAATTTTGCCTTATTGAGTGCTAGATATTTTCCTAATTCTTTAAATATTCTTAATTTTTGTTCTGGGTTACAGTTAAATTACTTAAAATTTATTAAATTATTTGAAATTTATGGGGCCAGAATCTGACTTGGGCCTCCCGGGTTAGCTGTGTGCCCTTGGGCAATGAACTTGACCTTTCTGAGCCTCGGCTTCCTCCTGCCTGTGGGGGAGCAGCTCCAACCTTCAGGGTAGGGACAAGGAGGTGAGTCAGCGCCTCTGAGACCTCAAGACCCAGCCCATCCCTTTTGCCATCCTTCACCCCACAGAGGTCTCCTGAGCTGCAACAGAGCACGGGCTCCGTGTCTCTGGTCCTACGTCCATCACTCTGATCCATGAACCCTGGGAGGATTGTCCACCAGAAGGGAACTCGTGGGCGTCACGGGGCCGGTGAGGAGAGGGCGGTGCTCGGACCGCACCTCGGAGCCTCTGCTCTCTCCCAGGCCCGATGCTGGGGTTTCTCTGGCTCCTGGAACCTGGGGTGTGTACAGCTCAGTATGAAAGATGAGAAATGTAAGGAATGTTCTGCTGTAGAAACCTCTCAGATTTACCTGGGTGCGGAGCAATTTCTTTCTGATTAACAAAATGTCACAGGTCATGTGTGACCACTTTTAATGTTGAATCTCTTCTGATTTCCTCGCTTGCACAATCTGCTGATTTCCAGGTTTCTTCTCTGCCTCCAGTTCTGCTGGTGCCTCTGAAGCGAGGCCCTTTAGTGTCCCTGCCCCCTCTTCCTTCCGTCACAGCTTCTGCTGTGAGCTCTGCAGGGTCCTGGTCCAGGGACATCCTAGAGCCTGCTGCGTGGAGGGAAGATGACAGAAGATCAAGAGGTGACCCGCCTGCCTTCCGGAGTCTGGCTCCCTCCTGGGACCCTGGGGTTGGGGTGGGAGCCGCACAGGGACCAGCATCGACAATCCGAAGACACTCCCAGAGGCCTGTGGAAGCAAAACAAAAAGGCAATTGGCCCTGAGAATCAGGGAGGGCTCCCTGGAGGAGAAAACATCTGAGATAGTCTTGATAAGCAAGTGCCAGGCCAAAGCATGTCCAGGGGCCTCACCTACAAGGTCATATTTATTGAATGGGTGAGTGACAGAATGAGTGAACAAATGAATGAATGAACCTAACTGAGAGCTTTTGTTTGGCAGCAGTTTGCTTTGGTGAACTTTAGGCTCTTTCAGAGCCTAGTGAGCCCACCCCTCTGCCCCTTCAGCCCCTCTGCTTTCCTGGGGGAAAATTCCCTTCCCCCTTTGCTGCCGGAGGCTTCAGGCCAACTGACGCAGACACATGGGAGCCTCCCTCCTCCCTGGGGGTGTCCTGGGCTCTTCATTTTGGAAGCCCTGGGTTTCTCTCCCCGTGGGTTTGTTCACACCTTCCAAGAGGCAGCAGAGTTGTGGGGAAGGGCACGGACCTGGGCTCAAAGCTTACTTCTGCTCTCTGCCAGCTGTGTGACCTCGGGCAAGCCGCCACACCTCTCTGAGCCTCAGTGAGATTGTAGCAACCCCTACCTTGTGGGAGGTTGGTTGTTACAGGAGCCCGAGTCTCCATTCCCATCCCTCAATGTGCATGTTTAGCTCTTTCCATCAAGCAGTGGAGAGTATCTTCCCCAGCCCTTCAATCTGGGCTGTACTTTTGGACAAGAGAATTTGGTAGAAGCGACATGGGAATCCAGCCCTCCAAAAGCCTTGAGCTTCTGAGCCCTATGGCCTCCAGGTGGACCAGCCTGGGCTACCCCCGCTGGAGGACAAGAGACCATGTGGAGCTCAGTCAGTCCATTTGTCTCAGCCACGACCAGCAACTCGGACCTGCCCATGACCCCCGGCTGACTGCAACGGCGTGAGCAGGCCAGCCACGTTCAGACTGTAACTGCTCAGATGGCCCGCAGGCTGGTAAGGTAAGTTAATACTTATTGTTTCAAAGCTTTGTGCTTCATAGTTGTTTGTCACACAGCATTCATTTGGCTGACTCCTCTTCAAGGGGTTCTTGGGAAGATGCGATAAACTAGTAACAAAAAAGGAGCTTAGAATCACTACCGGGCACATGGTAAGCCTTCAGTGGACACTGCCTCGGGGGTGCTTGTCTTTGTCATTGAGTGAAGATGTGGGTGGGCAGTACCCCCTACGCACAGTGACTCCCCCTTTATGTCACCAACAGCCTGGGCATCACGGTGCTGCCCCTCAGGAGCTGTGTGACCTTGGGCAAGTGCCTTCACCTCTCTGAGCCTGAGAGTGGACATGAAGACATCTGCCTGGCAGAGTTGTTGGGAGCCTCCTTCTGCAGCTGCGATTGATGGCCTGAGCCATCCAGGTTCCTGCTCCAGGGTGTGGACGTGGGACTCAGATGGAAGGACACCGTTTGGTGGTGGCCAAGATGGGCCGAGACCTAGCACGAGTCAGATGACTGAGCGGATGCGATGCTGATGCGGATGCTTGCTGTCCTCACCGCCTCCTCGGGAAGCTGTCTTCCCCGCTGAGGCTGAGGTGTCACTCCTTCCTTCAGGTTCCCACCCGGACCTTTAGACTCCTCTCGAAACACACGAATGGGATGCCGCTGTTCTTGGGAGAAAAGCTCAAATCCCTAAGGTGGCATTTGGGCCCCGGTACAGTCTGGCCCTCACTTTCCTTCCTCCAGCCTCGTTTCCCCCCCGGCTCCCCCCACACTCTGCCCTCCACTCGCACAGGCCTTATAGCCTCCACGGCCCAGCAGTGTCCACCCTTGGAGCCTTTGCAATGGCTGCTTCCCTGTCTAAACGGCCCCCTTCCCCAAACTCACCCCTCAGATCCCAGATTCACCTTTCTGGTCTGCAGGGAAATCTCTGCGGCAGACTGACCCAGCACGGCGCGACCTTGGCTGCACTTGGGACTTGACACGTCTCCTTGCGGTTCATTAATCTGCCTCCCCCTCTGGACAGCGAGCTCCATGGGGCAGGGACCATGGCACATTTGCTTAATTCCCCTGGCACAGTGGCTATCGCAGAGCAGGGGCTCAACGACCGTGTCAAAGAAATACATGAATATTGTCAATGCAAGGTCACTGGGACCTGTGTCCCTGGGCAAGACCTCACCACCAGAATAGAGAGGGTGCTAGGAGAGCATAGGGTCCACCCTGCTCGTGGGGAGAAGTTCCCAGGTAGGAGAAAGAGCAGGAGCAGCTGGGGAAACTGAGACCCAGAGTGGGCAGGCAACCTGTCCAAGGTCACACAGAGAGTTGGTGACAGAACAGAGACTAGGATTTGAACTCCTGACCTGTGGTTGCTGCCTCAGCTCTGCCCGAGTCACATGGGTCTCAGGTCTGGGTGATGGTTCAGAAGCCCAAGCCGGGAACAGACGAGGGAGGGTGGGTTTGGGCAGAGGGTGTGGGCCTGGATGGAGGGTGATGGGATGAAGCCCATGGAGTAAATATCTTCCCTCGAGCTCTGGAGGGAACTGTGCCTGGGGGTCGCCCCAGTCCTCACTGGGCAGACTCGAACCTGATGTCGGGGTAGCCTGGGGTGACATTGCTGCAGGCTCCCGGTGGAATGTGAAGCATCAGGCCGATGTGGACCCCCCGCGTAAGGTTGCCAACTGTTAACACCTCTGAAATGAGCGTCACCTGATCCCAGTTTGGGAAATGTCATGTGGAGGCATTTACAAGTCAGTGTGATTTAACAGGGAACTCGCACAGAGCTGGCCGGACTTTCTGCAGAGCGTGAGGGAGGGGTTGGAGGCGCCGGCTGGTGTCTGCTCCGTTCCTCCGACGTGCGGTGGAATAAATCCCTGTCTCAGACGGAGCGTGCCGTCCGATGGGAGGGATGCGGGTAACGAACGAGCATAATTTCGGGCAGTGACAGGTTCCGTGGGCAAATTGAACAGGGCGGTGAAGTGGAAGTGACGCGAGTGCTCGAGTACCAGCTGGGGTCCCGGCAGGAGACGGGTGACATGACAGTCAAGTCGGGCATCTGAGTGGAGTTTGACAGGGAGATTGCTCACGAAGCGTGGGCAGGGAGCAAGGGGACCTCTGCAAAGGGGCTGCCTTCCCTCTTCAGTCTCAGCCGGGCAAGGGGAAGAGCGGCTACTGGAGCCCAGAGGAGAGAGCTGGGCGGGCGGGGGTGGGGGGGCCCTGTGAGGAGGGCTACCTGACAGGAGCTGACACCCCCAATCTGGGCAGAGCCAGGCAGCTCCGATGCTCTGCAGGGAGGGACCCAGGGGGACCGACACCCTGATCTTCCTCCTTGATGCCCTGATCTCCTGCTGGGGTTCCCCCTTGACTAAACCCACCTGGAAGCCACAGGGCCCCTTGATGTGGCTGGTCTGGTTAGCTCCTCTGGGGCACAGAGCAAGGGGACAGGGGTGGAGTGAGGATCTGGGGGGCACTTGAGGGACCCATAGCACAGGGGAGAAGCATTAATTTATCATTGCACTTGGGATGGTAACTTGGAAGAGATGACACTGGCGTTGGCATCTGACTGTGAAGAGGGCACAGCAGGGGCACAGGAGTCGAGAGGCAGGCGCCGTGGCGTCCTGCGGGCCATGCAGTGGGGGCTGGAGTTTTACCTGGAGTCCCGGGGGGAGGCCGTGGGTGCGCTTTAGGCAGAGGAGTGCCGTGCGCCAGCTCCTCCGAGGGGGTACGGCGTGGGACCAGGCAGGGCCCGGCGGGCAGCAGGGGTCTATAGAAGATGAGAGGCCTGGACCAGGGCAGTTGGTGGGGGATAGAGAGCCACGGCCAGGGGAGGGTGCGTTTAGGAGCGAGAACCCCAGGACCGACAGGTGAGACGTGGGGACAGGGGACTCCACGGCTTAGGGATTGGGTCAGTGGGGGTAGGGCGGGGCTGTGCGCTGCGCTGGGAGAACTGGAGGAGGAGCCAGGGAAAGGGACACAATAAGGGTCCTGTTTGGACAGGACCGTCCAAGATGCTCTTGAGGCCTCTAAGGGAAGGTGCCAGGGCGGGCTGTTTAAACTTGGAGCTGGCCATTTAGAGGACAGGGGCTTATCTTTGAAAGGATGCCTTTCTTACTATTTTAACTTCATTTTAACAGAAGGATTTAATATATATGTAATAAATATATAATGCTTATTTGTTTATTTACTTATTTATTTTTCAAAGAGAGGGAGAGAAACATCAATGTGTGGTTGCCCCTCACATGCGCCCAACTAGGGACCTGGACTGAAACCCAGGCATGTGCCCTGGCTGGGAATAGACCCCTACTATATATAATAAATAATATATAATAAACCCTTCTGTTAAATACACATGCATATTAAGCAACCTTCTGCTCTGGACACCGTCCTGGGAGCAGAGGCTGATTGGCTGCTGGTCAGAGGAGGCCGCAGGAGCCTGGGCTCAGGCAGGGACCACATGGGGCTGGCAGGTCTTTCCTCGCACCCTGCGTGGGCCTAGGCCCCCAGCAGTCTAGCCACCCCAGACGTGGCAACGCAGTTGTGAAGAAGGCGCCAAGAGAGCCCTGAGGATTGCCGAGTTCCCTGTCTGGGCCCATGGACTGGACGCTTAGCTGAATGTGATGAACCTACCAGCAATGATGGGTGTGGCGTGAAAGGCACCTGAGGCAGAAGGAAGATGGGCCCCGAGCACCCAGGAGGCCAAATTGCCAAGCAGATTGATTTCGGGACAGCCTGCAGTGAGCACTCCGGTCTCTGCCCAACACAAGCTGGGAGGAGGGCTTGGGGGCTGGGCTCTCAACACGTCTGGACAAGCTCGGCCTGGAACAGGGGAGGCGCGGGCCTCAGGAGCTCGGCAGCCTTCGTGGTTGGGACTGTGGGACCTTCCGGGACACTTGACCTCTCTGGGCCTCAGTTTCCTCAGACGGTAGATAGGATGAAGAGTGCTTCTCCCGCCCAGGCTGCTGTGTGGCGAGAGAGGGTGTGCGAGAGGCACCCGGGCAGGGCCGCAGACTCTGCCCCACCTACACTCCGTCATCACCACAGGAGCACCAGTAACAACGTCACTGCCCTCTATCACCGGCCTCAGAGACTCCCAGAACGTTAGGATCCTGAGACCACGCCTGGTTAAATGCCCTTCATTCAGCTGTGAAGAGGGGGAGGCCCAGAGAGAGGAGGCGGAACTGCCAAGGGCTGCGGCTCGGGAGCGGGGCCCTCTCTGGCGCTTCTGCTTGTGAGGTCGACCCGTCTGCACCCGACGTTGTGGGTTTGCAGGCGACTTAAAGACCGTGTTGATGTGGTCAGTGGAGGGTCATGTGGTACGGGGGCTGCAGAGAAGGGAAAGGAGCAATTTTTAGGCCTGAGATGTCTACGCTGGCTCCTGAGTCTGGCCCAAGTCTCTGAATAACTCTGATGGCTGGGCAGACAGGCCTGAGTCTCCACGGTCCCACATGTATGTGGCCCTGGAGGTAGGACATGCTCGGAACCCGGAGACAGGCAGGCTCTACCCGCCCTGGGGCGGAGGAAAGGGCACGAGGCATGAGGCCAGGAGGGGTGTCCAGCCCGTGAACTGGGAGGCTGTAGCAACTTCCTTCGCTAATATGGAGGTTCCGGGCCCCAGGGCCCCAGGCTCCAGGTCCCGGGCCTGGTGGGGAGTTCTAGAGATGAGCAGCTCTGCAAATAGGCCAGGCGTGCGCTCTGGGGGTGCCCAGGCCAGGCCCGTCTGGGCCAGTGTGGCCTGATACCCGTGTGGGTGTCCGGGGGCCGAGGCAGGTTTTCAGGCAGGTTCGCCAGCGAGGGGAGGTGGGTGGGGGAGCCGGCAAGACGAGGCTGCGGCCTCCGTGCAGGGAACAAACCCGGCTGGGACAGACCCTTGACAGCAGGACAGGGACGGTGGCCGCAACTGTCCCCTTGTCTGATGCTTCTTTTCAGAGTTTCCCCGTTCTAGTCTCGCTCAGCTGGGCCAAGGAGCCTTGGCCTGGGTCAAACACCCCTCACGGCCGCCAATTAATTTCAGTTTGTCATAAATTTTTAACTGTTTGCTAATTGACACAGGCTGGGCGGCCCTCTGGTCTCGAAGGGAAGGGCGAAGGAACCAAAGCGCTGCCTGCTGGTCAGCGAATGGTCCACTCGCGCTGCCTGTCCTGAGCCAACTACCTGCTGCCTAAGCGCAACCCTTGTGAATCTCAAGCAATGCCCTTGTAGGCCACTCGTAGTTAGTTAGCGCGACTGAATGGCAGCGGTGTGGTTCGTGGGGAGGGAGGTGTGTTTCGAGCACTCAGGGCTGTGGGAGGGCGGGACTGACATGGGGGTGGGGCTTACAGCCTCCTAACAGACTGGCTTCTCTGGTAACCCCACAGGGTGACCTTGGCAGCCTGGAGCGGGGTCAGGGGTCTCAGACCTTAAGGGTCCGTTCCCAGACTGCCACCTTGCTACCAGGGCCTGTGGCCTCAGGAAATGACAAAACCTCTGTGCTTGGGAGTTTTTCTAAAATGGTGTGATAATATCAAGTCTCCCGAAATGTGAGACTTTGGACAGGGGTCAAACTCAGTGGATGCTGCCAGAGAGAAGGGCCGAGGGAACAGAGAGGGCAGCAGGTCCTGAGGACGGAATCCTGCACCCCAACCCGCTGTGTGCGATAAAGGAGGGTGCAGAGGGCGCAGCAGGTGCAGCAGGTGCAGCGGGTGCAGCGGGTGCAGCGGGTGCAGCGGGTGCAGCGGGTACAGCGGGTGCAGCGGGTACAGCGGGTGCAGCGGGTGGCGGCTGTCCCCAGAGGACGCGAGGCCTGGGCTGGGCCTTGAAATGCGAATGAACGTTTCCTGGATGGACGAGGTGGAGGAGCGTTTCAGGGGGAGGGCGCGGCATGGGCGGGGCCTGGAGGTGTCCACTGAGTTTCGCTGCTGCCACAGCAGCGCGAGGGGCAGACCCTGGGGCTCCTGTGCTGAAATGTGGCCCATTTCTGGGCACCTGGCCAGCAGGGTGGTTGGAAAAGCTTAAATGTACTTAACCCGGTTCACAATTTTTAGAGCCAACTGTCTGATGTTGGGCAAGTTACTTAACCTTCCCGTGCCTTAGTTTCCCCATCTGTGAAGTGGGGACAATGACCCTGGGCTGGGTGAGGAGTGAACCTGTGTGAAGTGCTTCAAGGGGCACCCGGCCCACAGGCGTTATGGGAGCGGTTGTCGGGACTGGCGCTCACTGGGCACCCGGCACCTGTGGGTTCCTTAGTCCTCAGAACACCGGCTGGGTGGGGTGGTAGGAGCTTTGGAGAATCTGAATCCCTGGAGGTGACAGGGCCGAGCTGGTGAGCCGGCAGCTGAGATCGGCCCTGTCTGACTTCAGAGCCACCCAGTGCCCAGAGCAGTGTCTGCCCTGTGGTGGGGGCCACCCTTCCCTCCCCACTCTGGGGAGACTCCTACAGCACCAGCCCCTTTGAACCCGGATCCAGGGGTTCACACAGAGACCCCCACGTGCCCGTGGATAAGGGCCATCTGTGCCCCAGACCCACGGGGCAGGGGGGACACTCTCCCTCCTGCCTTGTCCCACCTCCTCAGAAGCCTCTGCGTCTCAGCACACAGAGGACCTGCTCACTCAGTCCCTTCCGAGGGAGAGAGGGCGACAGGGGCCCCCCGTCCCTCCGAGGGGCTCAGTGTAGCCCCTTCACCAGCCTGCCTGCAGGGAGTTCGGGAACGGCGCTGGGGGCAAAATCCGCACCTGGACGGGCCCCTGCTGGAGGAATCCGTTCGTGTACACATAGAAAATCTCCGCAGACTTGTCTTCTGACATTTATTCTGGAAACTGGAACATGCAGATAAGGCAGCGCCTGATGCTGGAACCGGAATAAATTTGCATTCTCTAAGCCACAGAGAGCTGCATTTAGACAGCACTGGATGGGGGTGGGGTGGGGGGCGCAGTGGAGAAGGAGAGGGAAGCCTGCCCCAGCCGAACAAAGGTTCTGACGGGCCTTTTCTCCGGTTACAAAAGCCTACCTGTGAGAATCCCGGTACCTTAGCACTCAATCGTCCTAAAATCCTGGAGTCTTAGACCCCTTAGTCTTAAAATTGTCCCTTAATAGAATCTTAAAACCATAACATTTCAAGTCAAAATCACAGGATTTTAGAACTTAACCATTTGATTGGCGAGACCCCTGACCAGCACCTGAGTCCCCTCCGCCACGTTCAAACAAGTGGCCTCGAGGCCTTTGGGCTACCCTGGGGCCATCTCCTCTGGGCAGCCCTCCATGACCACTCATCATCCCGTTAGGAAGACCTTGGAGCAGGACCTGAGACAAGGAGCAGACCGTTGAGGAAAAAAAATTTCTAGCCAGAGGGAACAGCCAGTGCAGAGGCCCTAGGTGGGAAGGCACTTGGTGTGGCTGAGGGAGAGCAAGACCTGGCTTCTAAACGTGAGGGGGTGGCGGAGGTGGGGGGGCAGGACGAGCAGCGAGGGGCCGAGACTGGACTCCGCCCTCCGCCCGAGCCTACCCTGCTGTGCACCTTGGGCGAGTCACAGCCGCTCCGTGACACCTTTGCTCCTTGACCCAGGGCGTGGGGGCTGATGAAGCCGGAGGTCCTTCCAAGGCCAGGCACACCGGAAATGCCCCAGGTCCCCCGAAGAGGAAGGCAGGACGAGGAGGACGTACGTGCTGGTCTTCCTCGAGACGCATGGAGCAGCCCGGCAGCCCGGGCTGATAGGCCGAGAAGGCACTCGCTGTGGAAATAAATACAGGCTGTTTCAGGAACACTTCGGTCCTGAACATGCTCATGTCGAAGTAATCGCATCCCCTGTTCTCTGCAGCTTTCAATTGCAGAACTGAAGGGTTTCTAAATGCTTAGCTTGTGTGTGGCCCAGGGAAGGGAAGGCAGAACGCAGGTTGGCTTGAGGACTCGCCCTTTGTGGTGGCCGTGGTGGGTGGCCACGGTGGGGAGCCTGTCTGCCCCACGCTGCTGTGTGAACATGTTTTCCCGCCGGCACAGGGTTGTGGATGGACTTGGATGCCTCTGTCTCAGGGAGGCTCTTCCCAGACAGTCCTGAAACAGGGTTCTGAGGTGCTGGCGGTTTGTGTGGGAGATGCTTCTGTACAGGATGAGCGAGTACAGAGAGAGGGCCCGGAAGGGAGAGAAAGGTCCGATAAAGGCCATGAGTCCCAAGTGCTGACCTCAGAGCGGGACCCACACACAGCGGGGCCAGGCATTGTCGGTGACCATCACTGTTGGTGACGGTCACGGGGACTCTGGTCACGTGGGGCGACTGCGCCGGAGGGCCCATCCCGGGAGGCCGTGCTCTGCGCCTTCCCTGGACCGCAGGGTCTCTCCCTGTCCCACCCTCCCCCGCCCTGCTCCCACGTGCCTCCTCCCCAGGGTCTGCAGCGGCTCCTCCCCACCTCTCCCCTTCCCTCTCCCACTCAACAAACAGCTTTACTTAAAAAGCCATCTGGGACGATGGATGGCACCAGGCACATTCTGTAGAGTAAGTTTTCAGGGAGAGGCGCCAAGAAATTAAAGGCACAGCCCTCGTGATTCTGATCTCAGTAGGCCCCAGAACTCTGCCTGTTGGACCTCTGCGGCTGTGGAATGAGTCACCTCTGCCGGGCTCTCAGCCACCTTGGTCCCGCCACCCTGATGTCTCGAGAGCCTGGCGAGTCCTTGAAGGTACGGGCAAGTCTTCGTCAATCTCTGTATTCTCAGCTTCTAGGTCTGCGAACTAGAAGTCAGTAAATATTTGTTGAATTAATGAAAATAAGTCTGTGTTGAAGACATGACTTCTGTGAAGACATCTGCATTTTAACAGAGAACAGAGCCTCACGTCACAGGAACGAAGCTCCCACGGTAGAATTTCGGGCACCTGGAATCTGGGGACAGACGCTTCCACTGTTGTGCAGCGTCTGGAGGAGGCAGGTGGAATTTTCCACGCACAGCTTCAGGGGGTGCAAAACCACCGCGTGGTCTGAAAAGCATGAAAGTGTCATGAAAACAAATGTATTTCCCCTTCGACTCCCTGGTGGGAGGAAGCTTCTCTCCAGTCCTGTTGGCTTTCCCTGGGCTGGTTCTGGTCGACAGAACATTCCATCCCCACGGCTGCCCCCTGCTCCCCACGCTTCTGCATGGCAAAGCCCTGCTGACCTTCCTACCCGGCCCTGTGACGCGTGGCCACCAAGCCTCCCATTGGCGCAACTCTGCCTGAGCCTGGCGGAGGAGACCCTGACGTCAGCTGAGATGTGAAGAAGCCTGTTCTGCGGCTGAGACATTGCCACATCGAACCCGCTTGCTGGCTGCCCCGGCTGCTTCTCCCAGGCTGCTTTGGGGCCCATCCTCACCACTGGGCGCTGCTCCAGTCCTCCCGCCACGCACCCCTCATGCCCCAGCTCTATGCACTGACAGCCTCTTTGCTCTCGAGACTGTCCCCTCCAGCCTGACCCCCAGCAGCACAAAGCTGATGGGGTCCCTCCCTGCTGGAAACCCAGCCCAGGCTCCATGGTGTCCTTGGGTCACAGCACAAACTCCTCAGCTCTGCACCAGCCGCACAGAGGTGGGGACATTAGCCAGGTACATGCCAGGCAAGCACCTGTCCCTGCTTTTTTGCACCTGCCCTTCCCCTTGCCCAGATGTCCTGCCCTCCCTGTTGGCATGGTGAGCTCTTACTCACTCCTCAACACTCATCGCGAAACATCCCCTTCTCTGTGAAGCCCTCTCCTCCTTCAGGTCTGGGACCTGCCTGGTTCTGCTAACCCACCTCCCAGGATTCAGCCCCTGCTCCCAAGCCCACCCCATGGCTGGGCCCTAGAGCAGGCCCCGTCCCCACCCATGAGTGACTCCCCTGAATGTCATGTCTCTAGTCTTTCTCTGCCCAACCTTGAGCTCTCCCCTCCTGGCCACAGGTCACAGGCACCCGAGGCTGCTCCCAACACCAGGCTTTCTGGACTCTTTTATTTGCCTGTTAGTCTGAGAACCTCCACATCCAGTGGCTGGACTTATCTTTAGTCCCCGCCCCAGCTTCTGCCCGTTATTTGGGGGTGAACTGGCCCCCAAAGCAGTCTGTGCGGGGTGGAAAGAATCAGGGGGACCTGGGTTTGAATCCTGGCTCTGCTGAAAACTTGCTGTGTGATGTTAGTCAAGTGTCTAAACCTCTCTGGGCAGCCGTTTCCTGGTTGGTAACAGGGACTTGCTAACACCTCTTCTGGGGGTGTCCTGAGGATGCAGCATCTCGTGTATGGACGACAGGCAGCTCCCGGCCACAGCAGGCCTCACGCTCCCTTTACCCTCGTTTCTGCTCCCCTGCCCTCCTTCCTTGAAGCTCGGAAGGTGAGGCCCCTTCCCTAAGGTCACACAGGAAGTCAAGGGGTCCAGGGCCTGTCGCTGTCTCCCGAGCAGGGCTCTGACTGTGACACACTGCCCCGTGCCTCCGTTCCCTCATCCATGAAGTTAGGACAATAATCGTGCCCACGTCGAGCCGGTGGCGTGGGGCGGACTGGGCTGGCCCGCAGGCAGCACTCAGGACAGTGTCTGGCCGTTGTGACTGTCTGCGAGCTGTGGCTCTTTGTGGCTCCTGCTCCCCTCCCCCTGCACCCCCGCCCCCACCAGTCTCTGCACATCCTGGATAATTTAATGACTCGGCGTGACTAACACTTTCCACTCCTCTAAGAATCGAGTTCCACACCTATGTTTCCTGCATGGGGAAACTCAAGCCCAGGTGGGAAATGGCCGGTCACACCTGGAGTAGGTGGCAGAGATGGGACTGACGTCCTCCACAAGGTCCTTTCTGTTGCCTCCTCGGGGGCAGCCGGTGCCGGCGGAGCTCTGCTGAGAGGAAGCGTCTGAGACTGGGGTTGTTTTAATAATTGTCATCGTTATCCCTGTGCAGACACGACAGGGGATCTGGCCGAGAGCCACGTGGGAGAAGAGAAACTCAAGTATGGGGGCTCGGGGGGCTGCTCCCCAGAAGGGAAGACTGACTGTCCCCAGGCAGTGCCTTGCTGCCTCACCCGGATGCTCTTTCTTTCCGCCGGTTCATTGAGCAGCTCCTGCCAGGTGCCGGGCCCCACAGGTGGGTGGCTGTGGTCATGCTGAGCCCTCTGCCAGGCTGGAGAGTCCTGATTCCAGAACCACACTCACCATTTACTGGGTGTGAAATGAGGGTGCCAGGACGGCGTAGCCGTCACGTAAAGTCCTCATAACACGCCCACGAGGGAGGCAGCACGAGGACAGCCCATTTTCCAGGTGAGGTGGCGGAGGCGGCCGGAGTGGTTGGGGTGCCTGCTAGAACCCTGTGAGGAAGGGAGTCTCCCTGAGGAGGGAGCTGAGGCCTAGAGAGGGTCGGGAGCTCACCCAAAGCCATTCCGAGTTTTCGCTACTGCCTGGCTCCACTCCCACTCGCCCGGTGGGGGCTGAGCTTCTCCCACCCTCATCCCCCAGGCAGGGTGACCCCGAGGGCAAGATGAGGCTAAGTTTACAGGGGGTCTTTTAAAATGATAAATCAGATCATATCACCCTCTGGCTAAAGGTCTTCTGTGGATGGTGAGGGGACTCTGTCCTTCGGGGCTGAGTCTCATGACCTGGCAGCCAACCAGGTGCCAGTAGTGGGGCAGCCGTGGCCACCTTTGTAACTCCGAGGACCTGGGAAGACGCTGGTCCACATGCCGGCAGTGCTCCGGCTTCTCAGCGTCTCCGGTCCTCACAACTACCCCTCTGGGGTACACAGTGGATCCCCACCTTACACGGGAGCAGGCTGAGGCTCCCAGAGGTGAAGTGATGCACCCAGGCACCCACAGCTGGGAAAGGGCAGATCCACGCCCAGGGCTGCCTGGCCCCGAACCCTTTGTCGGCCCCTCTGAGGTCTCATTTCAGGAAGGCAGCGAGATTGATCGTGTGTCTGCAGCTGGCCTGCTGTTCCCGGCTCTCCGGGCCAACCTACCCGAATAGCAAATGTTTTATTACTTTTATCACATCCAATAAGTATCACCCCTTTGGCTGGACATTGAGAAATGGTCTCAGCCACCAAGGTGGAAGGTGAAAGAGGAATTGCTGGGAAAGAGGGAAACGATCCGCTGGACAGAGGCTGGGGCGGACCGGCAGGCAGAGAGGGACCTGAGGCCAAGGAGGCCGGCCAGGGAGTGGGGGCAGTGGGCTTCCAGTCCAGCCGCCCGACCTCCGGCTCCTGGCGAACTGGGCCGCCCGTTAGCCTCTCTGAGCCTTGGCTTCCTTCTCGGGAGAACAGCTCAGGCCATGCACAGCCTTTGGGCAGCTCCGTTCATGGAAGTTTTGTTGACACTGACTCTGCTGGACCCTGTTACCTCCCCTGTTCCCACCTTTGCACGGCTGGTGGCCCCACCAGGAGCCTCTTCCCCTCCTGTGGCCTGCCCCCACGCCCCTGCCCTGCTCAGCCTCCTGTCCCTGGCTGAAACTCCTCTTCCTCCGGGCAGCCCCCGAGTGCCGCATGCTGGACCGTCTGCCTGCTCTGCCCACGGCCTGTGCCCCCTTCCCACAGTGTGGGATCTGTCCTGCTCAGTGCTGCATCCCCAGAGCCTAGGGCAGGGCCTGCGCATAGTAGGTGTCTAATAAATGAATGATATTTACTTACTCAATAAATATATATTGACCACCAACTGCATGCCAGGCTCCACCTGGGTGCTGGGGAGCCTGTGGACAAGGGGGAGCAGGGCATTTGGAGGCTCTGGGCCATGCCAGCCCTTCTCCCTCTACCTGTAGGCTGTCCCAGCTTCCATGTGCATCATCCATACCCCTGCTGCATGCCCCGGGGCCCATGACAGGGCAAGAGCAGACCTGGCCATCTCTGTGTGGCCCCAAGAGCTGCTGTGGAGACTGCCCCGGCCATGCTGTGGGTGGTCTGGGCTGAGGTGCTCCTGGAGCTTAGCCGAGAGACAGGAGCTGGATACTGACAGCAGAGGGTGGGGCACCCAATGCAACCCGCTGTGAGCCAACGTGCAAACGAATTCCACAAACTGGGATCCAGTTGGTTGGGGGGCGCTGTGCAAAGCTGTGACCCTGGAGGACCACTCCGCTTCTGGGTAAGCCCCGTCCCTGCTCTTCCAGTCATGGCCACCTTTGCTGTTCCTTCAGATGCCCCTTCTTTCTATTCCCCAGGATGCTCTGGGCTCCGTACTCCTTGCTGTTCCTCCCTCTCTGGGTCTTGTTCCCCATTTGTGGAAGCGGGGAGGTGATGCCCAATGACCAGCTTGTAGCCTTCCTCTCAGGAAGTCACACAGTATGCACTGAATTAATGAAGACACTTGGACAAAGAACAGTGCTTGCCTTGTGGGAGTTCACTTGGTACCAGGAATATCACGGGCACCTCAGTAACGAATAAGAAACCGCCTTGAGGGGGGCACCGAAGGGCGGGGACTCGCACGCTGACCGCACGACCTGGGGCAGGTGCCTTCACCTCTCCGGGAGCCTGGGTCATCACCTGGTTGTGAGCAATAACTGAGACAGTGCAGGGGGGGATACAGGCCCGTAACCCAGCCAGGAGGCCCCTGCGGCACTGCCCGCTAGGCCCTGCTCCCCCCGGCGCGTGCCACTGAACGCCGGCACCAGGGCGGTCCCACAGGTGGAGGGAGAATGCTGGTGGTGAAGCTGGAGACTCGCCCGCCCCTCCTCAAGGGTCTAGGCTCACTGGTGACACCGTCGGACTGTCATTGCCTGACCTTGGTCTCCTCCCTCCCTCTGAGTCCCGGCCCGGCACACTGTCCATACGCAGTCGATGCTTCAGGCCATCCCGGATGTTGGCTGGACCCACGACAGGAGCACGATCAGATGCCCATACGCCATGTGAACATCTAAAAATTGTAACACATTGACAATAGAATATATCCTATCCTGTGACTTTGGTGAATGAAATTGTACAACTACCTAGAAAGCCAGATTTGATTTTAAAGCTTCGAAGGCTTCCGTGTTCCTCACCAGGATGTGGAGGCATGGGGAGAGCTGGCCTTGGCTTGGACTCCCCCCACCACCCCGGATCTACCCAGTCCAGCGAGAGGCCTCATGCACACACGCCACAACCTTTGCCAGCAGCTGACCCTTGGGCCCCGGTGCTCGCACAAGTGCCCAGGCCACGCTTAGGGGCACAAACCAGGAAAGAGGCCTCCCGCTCACACTCTGGACTCGGGAAGTGGGCTCCAGGCCACCTGGCTGGGGAATTGCCAGGTACCGGGCACCTGAACCACAGTCTGGCATGACGGAGCTCCTTAGCTCTGCAGGCTTCTCGTCCCGGGGAGTAGTGCCGCAGGAGAAGGACAGAGCGGGCCCTCTGGAGTGCAGGGCCCAGGGTGCAGCCTTTTGCCCAGGTCTGAGGATGGTGTGTAATCCAGCCTGTCCACCTGCCTGGCGGTCTGCGTGGTTTTCAGTGGGAATGACCTGAGAGGCTGGAGCAACCCATTAGGGAGAGTGAGACTCACAGACCCAATGCCAAGGCCACAGACAAAGTTCCAGAGACAGCACCAGACTTAGGGCCCAGAGCCTCAAGGAACAGGGTGCACAACTCATCCTGGTTTTCTCTATTTTCCCCAAATTCCCATAGTCCCGGGCAATTCAAGACAGCTGGTCACCGGAATAAGGACAGAATCGGTCAGCAGGGGTTCTGCACGAAACAGGTGGGAATCAGGCATCCGGAACTAGAGCCGCCGTCAGCCTCCCCCCGCCCCGTGCAGGTGAGGGGGCCCAGGTGGACCTGAGCGCCCGACTGCCTGGCAGGGCCCACAGCACCCACACCACTTCCTTGAGTGTCCCAGCCTGCGCCGTCAGGTGCAGGCAAAGGCAGACGGATCCGCAATTCGTTCAGAGCAGAACAACTCAACCTGCCCTTGTAAGGACCCCATGCTTCAAACACTCACACTCATTCCACAAATAAATACGTGTTAAAGAGCTGTATCTTCTCAGGAGTTCATGACTCTTCTAGAGTTATCTCCTCTAATGGATCTTCCGTACGAATGAACAAGAGATACTTTCATTTAACAGAAAAGAAAGAGGAAAGGTTATCAGCAAGTCGAGAGGAAATTCTGATTTTAACATAATGTGGCTTAAAAGGAAGTGCTACATTCCGGTGACGAGCTTCTCACCACTATTTGTTCGCAGCAGCCGAGGGAGAGAGTGCTGAGACCGGGGTCCCCCCATTATGCAGGCGGAGGAGACTAATGCTTTCAGTGAGATTCTCAAGGTACCTGCACACTTTGATGCGCACAGAGAATCCATTTCTGCAGCCTGAGTTCAGACCGGCCCTGCCTGTCAAAGCTGGACAGACAGACACGGGATGGCAGAGGGCAGGAGAGGGACAGCCCCACGTGGGATCCTGGAAGGGACGCGGGAACTAATGATCGTGTGGGAATAACAGCCCTCCCGTGGGTCCAGGGCTTCGCTGTCGAAAAGGCCCCGCAGAGCCCTGTCTCGGGGTGACAACGGCTGCTGCCTCTGCTCCTTCGCCTCTTCTGTGCCGGCCCCTGCGCCAGACACTTGGCGAGGATTATCTCAGTGCGTCCTCACCTTCACTTGTAGGGAGGGGCTGTTACTATTGCCCTTTTGCTGGAGAAGAAACCGAGCCTCAGGGAAGGCGGGGTTGTGGTGGGGGCGGGGAACTGGCCCAGGGCCACACCGCCAGGAGGCAGTGGAGCGGGGCACAGGTCCCAGAAGCGTTACTGCAGAGCCCACGTCCCCGTCTGTGTGACCCAGCAGGGGCGAGGAGGGAGCCCATCTATCAGGGACCTTCCATCCACCAGATGCTGGGCCTGCTTCACATTTCAGGGTGTATTACCCGCCCCCCCCGTCCCCCCGCCCCACCGCCACTGCAGTCCTTGGGAGGTGTCACTGTCCCCTTTCATGGCTTGGTCACAGAGAAGTGTGACTGGAGTAGGCTGCAGCCAGTCCCATCTGTTCACACCCAAGAGCTCGGCCTGCAGGAGGGTGGGCCCTGGGATGCATGCCCACCTGGTGCCTGCACCCCTCTCCCTCCTGGGAACCCCCCTACCCTGGCCCTCTGACTTTGAGCACCGCCTCCTGGGCTGCTGCCCACCCAGTCCTCCGCTGGGCTTGCTGCTGATCGCCCACCCCACTGGTGGCTGCCATGTCCACGCCTGGTCTGAGAGGGTCTGCGGCCGGGCTGGGGGGAGGGGCGGCACATCCCTGCTGGCCGCCTGAGCCTCCACCGGGGTTCTCCTGGAGCCGCCCACCCAGTGGGAGTGTCCACCTCAGCCTCTTAAGAGTGAGACCTCAACCACTATGTCCCGAGAGTCACGGTGCCCTGCGGGGACAGAGGTGGCACGGAAGAGTCCTCTATTCTCAGCAGGCTGCCCAGGGTTGGCCCAGCTCAGCCTCTGACTTGCTGGGTGAGCTGGGACGGTCCGCGTCACTCGCTCTCCAGACCTGGGTGTCTCCGACTGGCGGCGATGCGCTGGGTAGTTGGCAGGAGCCTTCCCAGCCCCAATTTTCTAGGAGACCCCAGCCTTCGGCAAGGGTCCATTACACTTCCACACTCCAGGATGGCCATGACCCTGGGTGGTCAGGGAGCCCACCGCTCTGCCAGCAGAGGCCCGAGACCAGGCTTCGGTGTCTTTGAGCTGCCAGTGCTCTCCCCCACCTTCCTCAGAGGTGGCCCCGAGTCCCATGCCCCTTTCACAGTCTTACTCCCAAGTCCTTCCTCTAAAGCACCTCTTGACTCCGCCCCTTCTCCCTGCAGCCGTGAACCTGCGACAGGCTCATTGGCCCCCAGCCTCAGTTAGTCCCTTGAATCCGAGACTGGCCTTGTTCCCCGCTCCAGTGCTGCCCCCAGCCGGACACTGGCTGTGACTCGGTTTTCCCTTTCCACTCTGCTGCAGACCCCGAGGGCCCCACACCGTCAGCCCAGGCAGCCAAGCACAGGCACAACAGGAAGACCCAGCTGCTCCCACTTCAGACTACACAGCAACGGGACGCGAACACCCAGAGTCCATCCTGGCGGCCCCAGCTACACAGTCTCGGCAACCATGGGGGGTGTGCTCCCCCTCCCACCAGCAGACCAGGCGCCTGCGTGTGGATCCTTCGCTCGGCTGAACGAAAGCCCGGGGCCCCCGCAGGTGTGCTCAGGCTTCGGTTGCGTTGAAACTGCTCTTCCACAGGCGGCTCCCCCACTCACGGCTGGGCCCCTGGCTCCCTCTCCAACGCCCGCTTTTGTGTGGCTGCAAATTGTTTTCAGTCCCAGCAAAGTAGGTCTCCGGCTTTGCACAAAGTCCAACGCTCTGGCCCTGGAGGGCGGCTTTCCACCTGCTTTCCCTCCTTCCAGCCAGGCCCCACATCCTCACAGTCTGAGCCACTAAGGAAGGCGGAATGGCACCTTGGAGGTGACAGAAGGGTCTCTCCCTACGGCCATGGATGCCACTGCCCAGGGGGTGCATCAACTGGTGCAGTGGCCCCCTGCCCATGTTCACCGATGAACGTGCGCCCCACATTCACACAGGAGGGAGCCGTGGGATCCTCACGGCAATGCCATGTGTGGTAGCTGTGATCACAGAGCCTTTCCTGTGGGCTGGGCGCTGAGTGGGGCTCTTTCCAGGCATCGCCTCTCAGTCCTTGCCATAACTGTACGAAGTAGGAGCTATTACTGTCCTCACGCCTGACGTCACTGACGCTTGGAGAAGTAAGGAAGAAGCCCCCGCAGCTCACGCAGCTAGTGAGCCATGGAGCACATCGCAGCCCCGTGCACGGGGGCCCCACACCAGGAAGCCTTGCCCACGGCTCTGGGGACACACCCGTGGTCTCACCGATGACACGATCCCCACGCACTCTCATGAGAACCTTCAGGAGCACAGGGTGCGTCCCTCTCCATCAGCACAGCTAACCCTGGTCCCTGGGCGTTCCTTCCACATCCAGCCGGACAGGACAGCCTTTGGGTTTAGTGATGGGCCCGCCTGCCAGTGCACCCAACACCCTCCACTGTGCCCCTCTCCAAACCCAGTGGGCTGTTTGGTGAAATGATCGGTGACCAACACGTTCCCTGAGTGCCCCACTCCTCCCATGGTGACCACAGCACCAGAGGACCCCTGACCTCTGCTCCTCCCTCCCCCGATCTCATCTGCCTATCTGCACAGCCCGTCGTCACACCTGCCGCCCGCCCGGGCCTGGCCGCGGAGCCAGCCTTCCTTATCAGAGAGAGAAAACAGTCAGAGATGGTTCTGGCTTCATCAGCTGCAGCGTGGGGTATCGGGATGTGAGTTATAGGTTCCCAGCACTTCATCACACTCGGTTACTGTCTTATCTTTAGTCATCCTGGCAAGTTAAATTAGCACTGTCTCTCCAATCTTTGTTCTCCAGGAGGAATTAAACACCAGTGGCAAAGATGAAACTGGCCACAAAAGGGGGTGTTTGATGGCTCCCTGCCTCTTAAAGGCCCGCTGCCCTGGACGACCCCAGGTAGGCAGGCCTTCTGGGGATGAGGTCTGGGGTACTCTGGATGGGACATCTGTCTCTTTTTTCTTCTTTATTCTCAGAGGGGCGTCAGTGAATCTTTTCTCATTCTGCTTCCCCAGGAGCAGGCACCATTGTCCCCATCTCACAGAGATGGGTGTTAGGCGCAGACTGGTCACTTGCCATCCAGTCACACAGCTGGTCCCGGGGCGTTAGGGCTGGGGCCGCCTGCCTCCCCTGCGGGGCTACATCTTGCGCACGGTGGGTGCCGGGCAGAGGCTTGCTGAGGGGTGTGGGTTGTGGCCACCTCCAGTCTCTGGGACTCAGAAGCAGCAGAGAGGACCAATGGGCTCTGAGGCCTGGGCTCAGTAAGCAAATGTCGGGCAGGTCTCCTTCCATCAACGTGTCTGGTTCAAGGTGAAGATGGAGGACAAGACTTCCATCCGCCCCTTTGCGTTAAGGGCACATGGGTCGAAGGCAGAGTGTGTCTGGGCGACTGGACCTGGGAGAATTAACTTCTCCACTCAGGGCTCTTGTGAGCCAAGTTTGGAGGTGGTGGAGGAAAGGGTGCGGCGGGGGAGGAGGGGGTGCGAGCTCCCCGCATCTGATGCTCGGGGCTGCCAGCTCTCGCCTCTCTCCAGCTCCCTCATCTCTCTGCCTCTCTCTCTCTCTGTGTATTTGTCTCTCCTTATCTTTTTTCCTGTCTTGCTATCTGTGCCCCTTTTTCCTTCTATGCCCCCACACTCCATTTTCCCACCGCCTGTCCTCACTGTATCTCTCTCCCTCCATCTCTGTCAGGATGTGTGTGCTGGGGCAGCGGTGGGCGTGTGTGGGGACATTTCTCATTTTCTCTTTGCCGCTGCCACACTCCTGCTTTTATACCTCTCCCAAAGTCCCTCTTTCCTTATCTGTGTGCATATGTGCGTGTGTTTCTGTATCTTCCTGTGAATGTATCCTTCTTTCCCCTTCTACCGTCCTCTCGGTGTCTCTTTTTCTTTGTTTTCTTATTTCTTTGGTTTTTTTTTTTTGCTCCCCCCACTCTATGAATCTTTGTCTTTTTTCCCTCCCCACTTTTCTGTCTGTGCTGGCTGTCCTCTTTCTTTCTACCCTCCTCATCTCCCCTTGTACTTCTTCTTCTTTCCCTGGGGTGGCGTGCTCTCTCTCTTCCCAATATTAGGGGCTGGTATTGACAAGAAGACCTGGGAACCTCTGATCAGAGAGGCTCAAGTTCCAAGGGAGAATCGGTCATGGTTTTGGCTGGGCAGGCGGCTCTCAGCGGATATCCAGGGAAGGAACATGTTGCGAATCAGAGGGGGACCCTGGCTCATCTCACCCACATGTGATGGCAAAAACACTGGGCCAGAGCGTGAGACTTGCCTCTTCTATTTCCTGTGTGACCTTGGGCAGGTCACCCAACCTCTCCTGGCCCTCAGCTCCCTCATTAGTGAAATGGGACTGTTGTAAATAAAGATTGAACGAGTTAATTGCTGTAGAACTAGGAGCCTAGTGCACAGCGTGGGGGACACGATAAACAGAGGCTGAGTCAGGCTCCCGGGCTGCCCCACGTGGCCAGAGACCCCCAGATGGATGCTGGACAGAGGGGCTGCTGGAGGTCACGAAGGAGCCGTGGGGGCTTCCTGGAGGCGGTGCAGACAGGCCTTGGGGAAGTCAGGCAGTGGGGGCTGTTGGGGGAGGGGAAGGGCAGCAGGGGGTTGATCCCCGTGTTCTCTTCCTCACCCAGCTTGGGGCCTCTTCCTCCCCGACACCCCAATACCCGCAGTCCCCCTCTCCTTGAGGGGGACTCCCACGGGCCCCACAGAGATAGGAGCTGGGCAACAGGCCTCAGGCCCGGCAGAGCGGCCAGGTCCCTCCCATCCACCCCACTGTCAGGAAGGAGCCAGGGCTCCTGCTGGGGAGCGGGGCTGGGGTCGCCATCTTGCCCTCACCCAGCACGTGGGGAGGGAACAGATGTCACCACCTCTCAGAACAACAGGCTCACTCACTTCGCAAGCATTCACTGAGCCCTGATCTTCGAAGAGCTGGCAGTGCAGCAGGGAGCTCAGTTTGGAGGAAGAGACGGAGGTGATTCCAACATCCAAGGATGCAGGCCCCTTCCCCTCCCTCCCTCCCTCCCTCTGGGGTTTCTTGAAAAGAGATCAAGAGATAGTGGATTCATTTCTACAGATAGTGGGTTCATTTCTCTCTTTCTCTCTTTTCTTTTTTTAAATTATATTTTATTGATTATGCTGTTATAGTTGTCCTGATTTCTCCCCCTTTACCCCTTCCACCCAGCAACCCCAGTCCCTCAGGCAATCTGCCACCATGGTTCAAGTCCATGGGTCATGCGTGTAAGTCCTATGGCTACCCCATTTCCTATGCTGTACTTTACATCCCCATGGCTAGTCTGTAACTACCTATTTGTACTCCTTAATCCCCTCATCTTTTCCCCCATTCCCTCATACCACCCTCCCATCTGGCAACCATCAAGATATTCTCCATATCCATGTTCTGTCTCTGTTCTTCTGTTTGCTTAGTTTGTTTTTTAGATTCAATTGTTGATAGATATGTATTTTTTTTTGCCATTTTTCTGTTCATAGTTTTGAACAGTAAAATCTTTTTCTTAAGTAAGTATGTATGACATTTCATATAATAGTGGTTTGTTGATGATGAACTCCTTTAGTTTTTTCTTGTCTGGGAAGCTCTTTATCTGCCCTTCAATTCTAAATGGTAGCTTTGCTTGGTAGAGCAATCTTGGCTGTGGGTCCCTGTTTTTCATGACTTTGAATATTTCTTGCCAATCTCTTTTAGCTTGCAAAGTTTCTTTTGGAAAAATCAGCTGACAGTCTTATGGGAACTCCCCTGTAAGTAACTAACTTCTTTTCTCTTACTGTTTTTAAGATTTTCTCTTTGTCTTTAACTTTTGACATTCTAATTAGTGTCCTGGAGTGGTCCTCTTTTCGTCCATCATAATTGGGACTTTTTGTACTTCCTGGACTTGCATGTCTATATCCTTCACCAAATTAGGGAAGTTTCTTCCCACTATTTTTTCAAATAGATTTCCAATTTCTTGCTCTTTCTCTTCTTCTTCTGGCACCACTATGATGCAAATGTTGGACATCTTGAAGTTGTCCCAGGGGCTATTTATACTATCCTTATTTTTTTGGATTGTTTTTTTCTTCTTGTTCTGATTGGTTGTTTTTGGTTCCTTATGTTCCAAATCATTGGTTTTGTTCTTGGCTTCATCCACTTTACTGTTGTTACCCTGTAAATTTTTCTTTATTTCAATTAGTGTATCCTTGATTTCTAACTGCATCTTTTTTGTGCTGCTGAGGCCCTCATTAACTTCCTCGAGCATCCTTATAAATAGTGTTTTGAACTCTGTATCCGATAGATTGCTTATCTCCATTTCATTTAGTTCTTTTTCTAGAGTTTTGATCTTTCACTCAGGCTATGTTTCTTTGTCTTCTCATTTTGGCAGTCTCCTTATATTTGTGTCTATGTATTAGGTAGAGCTGCTTTGACTCTGTGTCTTGGTAGTGTGGCTTAATGTAGTAGGTGTCTTGTGGGGTCCAGTGGCACAGCCTCCCTTATCACCAAGGCTAGGTACTCAAGGTGTATGTTTTGTGTGAGCTGAGTACACTCTCCTCTTGTAGTTGAGCCTTGGTCGCTGTTGGCAGATCAATAGGAGGGATTTACCCAGGCCCGTCAGCTGCAAGGACTGGCTGTGACTACTGACTACCAACCTCTGCCTTCTGTGGAGTATCAGCTGTGCAGGGGCAAGGTAGTGGTGCTCTGATGAGGTCTGTAGCTGTCCACTGGGTGTGCTGGCCCTGAGGTACCCAGGTGATGCAGGCCAAGGACAGCCACAACCTCTATTTTGCCTGGAGCCACCCTGCCTGAGCTATAAAACAAGCTGTTGCTACTCTTGCTGGGCTTGAAGATTCCCAGGTGAAGCCAAACTGTGAATCTAAGCTGGCTGCCACTAGGGCTCACTGAAGCCAGATGTTGCTTGTTTGATAGGATTTAGGACATTGTGAAGCATGAGCCAAGACCAGCCATTCATATGGAAAAGCAGCTTGAATGGGCCTGCAATTTGGGTGGGGCAGAGTCTCTGGGATCTCCAAGGCAGGTCAAACAGTGTTAGCCAGGTTGATGGAGTTTCAGACACGGCACTAGCTTGCTGCGTCTGTCACGGGGGGAGGTTTAGAAAAGGGACAATGGCCTGCTCGCATTGATGCCAGACACTTCAGTTCCTCCCTGTATACCACTGGTGCCTTTCAAGATACTACCCTGGTGCTGGAACTCAGAGGGAGTGAGTCTGAGTAGGTGAGTCTGTGTGTGGATTCTTTAAGAGGAACTGCTTGGGGCACCGGAAGTTTCTTCCTCTGACTCAATCCCTGTTGGTTTTTGTAGCCAGAAGTTGTGGGAACTAAGCTTCCTGGCTGGAACGCTGGCCTGGGGGGCTTGATGTGGGCCTGGGACTCCTCACTCCCAAGATATCGCTGCCTAATTTTTATTCACCACACATGGGCGAGCGACCAGCCCATTCCGTGTCTGCACCCCTCCTAACCAGTCTGGATGGATGTGGTTTCTTTAATTCTGTAGTTGTCAGACTTCCATTCAACTTGATTTTGTAGTTGTCAGATTTCCATTCAATTCAATTTCTGAAGGTTCTGAGTGATGGTTGTTCTATATTGTAGTTGTAATTGTGATGTGGTTGTTCGAAGAGGCGAGCCGTGTCTGCCTACGCTGCCGTCTTGACTGGAAGTAACCTCTCTTTCTCTTTTCTTTCTTATTTCTGCGTTTTTTTCCACCCTTCCTTCTCTCTTACTTTCTTCTCCTCTCTCGACATCTCTTACTGCCTCTCTCTCCCGAGGTGCATTCTCTCACTCCAGTTCTCTCTGTTCCTAACCCTCCCATCATCTGTCTTCCCCTGGGCTTATCTATTCTCTGTCTCCATTTCCCCTTGTTGTTGATTCACTTTCTGTCTCCCTTTGAGTGTCTCTTGAAATCTCTTTGTTTTTCTAATCCGAGTATGCGTGAATGTCTTTCTCTCTCTCACACAGGTACGCACACGCACACTGCTGGCTTCTGGCCCCCTGTCTAGCTCCTTTCGGCTGCCTCAAAGCCTGGCCCCAGCTCTGGGCAGCAGCTCCTCAGCAGGCAGGCTGCAGGTGTGTGTTCCGGGCTGGCTGGTGGGGGGCACTGAGGAGGCCATCAGGAGCCCCACTGTGAAGAGGAGGAGGGGCAAAGAGCCAGGACTGATGGAAGGGGCTGTCTGGATCTGGAAGGCAAGGTCTGATTTTGAGAGCACAGGCTTGTGGGCATTTAATCTTAAATGTCCTCTGGCTCCTTCCGCAGCCTCGCCTCTCCCTCCTCCAGGTTTGTCCTCAGCAGGACCCCACCAAGTGCCTGGGCAGACCTTCACCACTGTAGGCAGGGCTGGGCCAGAAGAAGGGTCTAGAGGTGGAGGGCCTGGAGGGCATGGAAGGGCAGGGGTGGTCTGGGGCAGGGGGCTTTGCCCTTTCAGAGCCAGGCCAGCCTCCCCCTGCACTTGTGAGGCCTCCCTGCCTGCTCCCCAGCCTGTTCCATCATCTCTCCTGGAGAGGACCCCCAGGCTCTGAAGCTCCTCACTATTACCATGAGGTCAATGGCGGCCCTCCCCTCCAAGGCGGGATGTGGGGAGAGTTGGATGAGATGGCACTGCAGAGCACCGAGCGCCAGCTGGGCTTTTCCTGACTGCTGGGCCCCTCTGCCCTCAGAGCTGAGGTTCTGTCTCCTGTCCCATGTGCCCCAGGGCCAGGCTCAGAGGCAGCCTCCCCGTAAATCCCAACGAGCCTTTGCCTGGGTCTGAAGCTCCGTCTAGACCCCCTGTCCTCCTGGGTCTGCCTGCAGGAATGACTGTGATGACATCAGTCAGAATTATAAGGGAAATAATGGGTGACCTGTGCAGAGCCGTCTCTCTACTGGGCACCGTGGCCAGAGCCACCTGCCTCACCTCACTAGGTCATCACCAGACACAACCATTATTGTCCCTGGTGAGCAAGACTCAGGCTCAGAGCAGTTGTGGCTGTCCAAGGTGACAGGGCTGGGGGTAGGTAGCTGCGCAAGGCCTGGGGGAGGTGACCTGCTCGCCTCCCTCCCACCCCTGGCCTGTGGGCTCCTGGAGAACAGAGCCCCTAACTGCTCCCCTCTGGTTGATACCAGCACCAGCAAAGGCCACGGAGACCCAGCCCAGGGCCTGGGGCACACGGGAAGCCAGCCTCCATAGTCTGAGCTCCGGGGATGGGCTCGAGGAGATCCGATTCAGGCCTGTATTCAGCTACCACTCTGGGTGACTTTGGGCAGGCCGCCTTCCCTCTCTGGGCCTCAGTTTCCCTATCTGTAAAGTGGAGACATCAGAGTCCAGGAAAGGTTCTTTGGTTTTCTAGGCTAAATTTTCTGTTCTCTGCCTCTGGGCTGACCGATGGTACCCAGAAACTCCCTGTTCCTGCTAAGCCTGATTCTCCTGAGCCTCTGATAGCTGCTGGATCGGCCCCACCCCGCCCTTGGAACATCCTTCCCTCGTCCTCAGACAGTGTGTGGTGGGTCCCTCAGCCTGGGGCTGGCTCACCCCTGGGGGTCCGCACTGCACCAGGCGGTACATGAAGCTAGAGATTAAGCAGGTGCTTTTTTTTTTTTTTTTTTTTTTTTAAATCTCAGGTGGCAAGGGATGGAGACCATATTTTTTACTTAGAACCAGGATAGAGCTATCACGGAATATATTGCAAAAGTCACAGGGGTTTAAGAAGTAAGCACCAAGGTTCTTCCCCAGGAAAGGTTAGGAAGCACTGGTGGACAAAGGTCTTCGGGGGCACAGGACAGGGGCTCACCGCCATTACTAACTCTCGGCTGCTGTGCAGCCTCTGGCACCTTTACTGCCCCTGGAGCCTCAGCTTCTTCATCTGTAAGTTGGGCAGAGGTGTTCTGGATGAGTAGAGACCGGGGCCTGGGTTCCTCTGGCATGTTGACTTAGTTGCCATCCCTCCCATAAGTATCTTTTTGTGTGGTTCAAATACACTGGATTAAAGGAGAGGAGAAGAATTTATTTCAGGAGGCAGGTGCCTGGGAAGCATGAAGGTGAGGAGATAGAGAGGGTATGCAGGTATCACGCTCTTTCCCTTTCTATCTCAGGGGCAGGCTTCTCATTCCACGAGGAGGAGGGTGAAGGCCAGAGCAGAATTGTATTCAGAGACGCTGTGTGAGGCTCGGTGCCCAAATAGTGCTGCTTGGGGTCCGGGGAGCCTCCAGAGCCAAGAGATGAGCCTCTGTCTCTGCAGAGCAGGCCACAGGCCCAGCGCCACCTCAGCCTTTGGGGGTCACTGTCTATCAGAACTGGAAGATACCCCAGCCCTCAGCAGTGGCGCAGGCTCCTGGAGACACTGGCATTGGTGGCAGAGGTGGGAGGCCCCAGTGATGGCCCTTAGGGTCTGTCCATGAAGATGGCAGAGAGGATGGCGGAAGGCAGATGGAGCCCTGAGCGCGCACCCTGCCCAGATACAGCGGGGGAAACCCAAGCAGAAAGTGAGGGTCTGTGCTCATCCGGCCAGGGAAGGGCTATCGCCTGGTGGGAACATGGCCCTTTACTTCTTTCTCGGAGGCATTCTGGTTACAAGGAGAACGATTTACTCTCCTGACAGCAGCAAGTTCAGAGGGACGCTGTGTGCTGAGAGGTGCTAGCAGGTGCTTCTGGGGAAAGGATTCCATTGTGAAATCTGCTTGGGTAACTGCATTAGGGTGTTTGCAGGGGAGGTTGTTTTTTATGTTTGTTTTATAACAACGTCAGAATGTCCGAACCGCAGGGGCCTGTAGCACCACACACTTCTCTTCCTCACTCGTGAGTCTGTGGGCTGCCCGGTGGGTGGATCTGCCCCAGGCTTTGGGTGAGTTCCCCGGCCATTGCTCAGGCCTCTCCTGGAACCAGTGGCTCCGTGTTCTCACCACCCACAGTTGAAAGAAAAGAAGGGCAAGTGCATGAGTGAGCGATGCCTCAGCTCAGAACTTGCAGCTGTCACTTCCGCCCACGTTTCACTGGCCAACACCAGTCACGTGACCACTCCCAACATTGGAGGGTCAGGGAAATGCATTTCGTTTAATGCACCACTCTGTCTGCAGGGTCACACGGGGGACGGAGGTGGAGAGGGGCAGAAGGAATTGGGAACAAACTCCATCTGCCGCCTTAACACTGCAGACTCAGGTTCCTCCTGCAGAATCGCGGAGCACCCAGGCCTCAGGTGTCTCTGGTGGGGTCCCCAAGTCCTCCTGACTCCTTCTCTTTAATAGCATGTGAACTGGTTGGAGCACCATCCCCACAAAAGAGGCCAGCAGCCTCTTTAAGCCTCTGGTTTCCGGATCCTGCAGAATGTGAGCCCTCTCCTTGCTGCGCTTTCTCTCCACCCACCCTGCACTAAGCTTAGCACCCGGGCTTGAATATCACAAACCTCCCTCCTGCCTGGCTAAATAGAGGGCCATTTATTTTGAGTTTCTCTCCTTTGTAGTATTACAAAACACTGGTGAAATTTTGTTAGTATTGTGGTTATTGTTTTGCCTCAAACACGGTGAACTTCTTCACCCCCACCCCTCACTATCTAAGTCAAAAGAAGTCTACAAAAAGGTATCTCTCACCAGCCCTGCAGCAGCCCCGCCGCTGGGAGTTTCTCTTCCATTCTGCTGCATATGTTAGCACGAGAAAGGTATACTTGGCATGGAAAAGATCTTTCCTGGAGCATCCATCACCTGTCATCGGACCGTGGGCGGTGGGGGAAGAGCCCTGTAGGGTTTAGGGTGCTTGTGAGACTTAAACGGAGGAGGTTGTGTCAAAGCCCCTGGGCGTTGAGAGGAACCCAGCCAGGGTTAGTGCTCCTTCTCTCGAGGGAACACCCCACCTGGGTTACTGTCCAAGCCGGACCTTGGAGAGTGCAAGGGACACTGCTATTAATTATATCCAGGCAGACTCGAACTGTGACTGTCCCAGGCCTTGTCCCATCCTAGACCCTATCACAGGCTCTGGTTCTTCGGCTCCCTCCCTCCCACCTCCGTGGCTACTTCCAGGCCCTGGCTGAGGCCCTGGGATGGGCAGGGGCGGTGGAATCCACTCAGGACACAGGCTCCTACAGACCATCCAGCACTACCTGATGCCTCTCCAGGTAAGTCTACACTCAACGCTGGAACGCAGGCCTGTGCCTGCTGGACTCTGGCCTGTTACCCCTCCGCTGTGACATGATCCTAAAAGCTGTGCTCCTTGGCTGTTCCCACAATACAAGAAAGACCCCTGGGAGACGTTCATGCCCAAGGGACCCGTCTGTAGCACCTTCTGCCCCACCTCACCGCATGCCCAGCAGCTGATGCCTTCAGGCCTCTGCAGAGAAGGGACTTCCCCAGATAAACCGAGGTGAGGGTGGGTTGTGTGGGGATAGAGGAGGAGCTGGACAGATAGACCTCCATCAGGTCTTGGTCAGATTGGGCCCGGCCTTCGTGTGACTGACAGCAGATCACCCCACTCCCGAGCCACTGCGCCCTCATCTGCAGAGCAAGTGTAACCACACCTTTCACCTGTTACGAGAACCTGATGGACCCCTTTAAGTCCTGGAGTCTCATTGCTGCTCCCACAGGTCAATTCCACCAGTCTCTAAGCAAAGCCCACACACACATGCATGTGCATATCATACACACGCATGCACACACACGTGCATGTGCACACAGCACATATGCGCACACTCCTAGAATATACCTAGAACGTGCTCCCCCTTCTCTCTGACTCCCAAACCCTCCCTGCACTTCAGGGGCCCAGCTCTGAACCTCCTTCTCCAGGAACTTTTCTCCAAATTAGCTAGAGCTTCAGCTCTGCTGGGGCATTCCAACCCCAGGCCCCCTGGAGTGGGCGACCCCTCCCCTGCTGCACTCTCAAGGCCTCAAGTAGGTCTTCATGGCCCACGTATCACCTTGTCCCTCCATTGGTTACATATACACTTTATCCAATTAGGCAAGAAATGTGTAATGAGCCCCTACAGTGTGCCAACACTGTACTAGGCTGTGGGGATCCAAAGGGAATGAGATTTGATTTCTAACCCCAGGAGCTCTTGGTTTAGAAGGAGAGACATCAGCTCATCTTGACATCTAACCCTTGAACGAGGAGCAGAGACGAATCTAGTAGGGCCTTTTGGTGGAGGCTCCTGGGCTGTAACGGAAAGAGGATCCCCCAGCACCCAGACACCTCACCTCACGTGCCTCGGCTCAATTTTCAAGCCCGAGTCCTAGGGTGATGGCAGAGACTAGGCCACTTCCTCCTCCAGCCAGGAGGGGGCGCTGATCTCAGCTTGCCCGCTGCTCTGAGAAGCGATTATCTATCAAGGGTCAGAATCCCACCCCGCATCGACAGTCCCCATGCCAACTGAGGAGCTGGTGACCCAGGGGCACTGGAGACAAATTACTTCCCTCCCTCCCCCTTGTTTGATCTAGCAGGTGGGCAAAGCGACATCTCAGTCCTGTCAAACCTGATAACAGAACTGTCACAGTCCGACTGGCCCTAGGAAGTGAGCGGTGAGGATTCCAGGAAATTGTGGAGATTGTCTGCAGCGTGGGCCATCTCAAACGAGATTGCCTTGGCGAGCGATTTCAGTCTCTGCAAATTGCTTCTTTAGCTCTTCTTCCCTGACCCTCAGCAGGACCTGTCACTGTGCCTCTCTCAGACTCCATCTCCTAAAACTCGTTCTCAGACCATCGGCATTAGAGACGGCTGGACCTGGGCTTGCATCCTGGGCAGTGACTGACTGGTGTGTGGCTGCCAGCAGGCTGCTGCATGGAAATGTTGGAAGATGGGGATAATAGTTGTTTAGTTGGATCCATTTCTGTTATAAGGGACAGACATTCAAATTATCTTAAGTCAGAAAAGGAAATTTCTAGGCTCATGTAACTGGGTTCAAGGGAATTCAGGTATGGCTGGATCCAGGTGCTCAGATGAGATTGAAAGGCATCCATCACACCCCATTTCTTGCATCGGCTTTTCTTTGAGTGGGCAGCCCCTCACTTCCCAGAGCCCCCCAGCAACTAAAGCAGAAAAGAGCACTTCGCTTGCCCAATATGCTGACGAAGGCCCAGGGTAGAGCCTCACTATTCAGGCCTCAGTCAGCTGTCCACCCCTGAACCAGTTACTGTGGCCTGGTTCCCACAGCACAGCATGCTGACCATAACTCTGCATATTTGTACAGGCTGTTCCTGCCACCTGGAGTGCCCCTTTCTCTCTCACCTTCTGATCTGTACCTCCTAAGAATCAAAACCGAGTTCAGCCCCCCTCCTCAGGGATGTTCACCCCACTTCACTCAGTGTTGCCGACCACTGGCCCCTTAGCACCAAACACAGGCTCACATACACAGTAGGTGTTCAATAAATGTCTGCTGAAGGACATGGTTAGTAGAAGCTGGGAGGTTCTGGTACGTGTTCGGAAGGCAGAGGATTAGGGCTTGCCCTGGGCAGTGGCCGTGGGGAAGTGGGGTGCCGGCCTGTGACGCATTCAGCAGGGGGCCTGCGGTCAGCCCTGCCACGCCTTCCCCCTGCGTGCTCCAGTGTCAGCTCCAGGAATCTGAGGCCCTTTGAGGTGGCTTCCCTCCCTCAGCCTTGAATTCTCAGTCACCCACCTGCCATCCTCACTTGAGTAGTCAGTGACATGTCAGCCTCAAAGCCGGGCTAGGATTCCCCTTTGTATCCAGGATCCCTTCCTCGCAGTGAGGAGAGCTCTGGCAGGGACAAAACCTCATCTGGGCCCTTGGAGGAGCCCCCGCTTCTGCTGAGCCGCCCTGGAGGGAGGGCGGCCAGAGGCTGGTTCCTCAGACGCTCCCACGCTTAGGGCTGTGGGCTCTGGGGCCAGGCATTGCTCTCTGGGGCTCAGTTTACCTCGCTGACAACTGGGGACAACAACCTGTCGTGTGAGTTTCCTTGGGCTGCTGTAACAAAGTACCACCATCCAGAATCGATTGTCTCACAGTTCTGGAGGCCACAAGTCCAAAATCGAAGGGTCAGGAGGGCTGTGCTCCCTCCGATGCCTCTAGGGAAAGGGCTGTCCTTGCCCCTTCCAGCTTCCGTAGGCCAAACGTTCCTTGGCTTGTAGATGCATCACTCCAGGCTCTGAACACCTTCCTGTGGCTTCCTGTGGCTTCCTGTGTGTCCCTTTTCTTACAAGAACACTGGTCCTATTGGGTCAGGGCCCACCCGAACGACCTTGTCTTAATTTGATCACATCTGCAAAGACCCTATTTCCAAATAAGGTCTCATTTGTAGGTAGGTACTGCGGTCAGGGTTTCGCTATATCTTTTTGAGAGAGACAATTGAACCCATAACCCCTCTCTCCTGAGTTTTGAGATAAACTGGTAGTGAACGTGAGCAGTCCAATCGTGGGCTGTTGTTAAGGTGAAGAGCTGGGACTGGTGACTGTGCTGGGGTCCCTGCCAGCCAGTGACTCTGTGTGCCCCTGGCTCCTGCCGCCTCCTGGGAAGGCGACCCTGCTCACTCAGACACGTAACGCCGCTCAGGTGAGGAGACGTGATGAACCGGCCTTGTCTCCTGGTTTGCTTGCTGTCACGTTGAATGCAGGCTCCAAGCCTGGCTACTCAGTCACTGTCACCAAACGCACCACTCTGAGCCAGCACCCGTGTCCTTCCCACTAATGAGGCTTTTCCCACAGTCTTCAGCCTTTACCCCAGTCTTGCTTCTCTTTGCCTTTCCTAGCACATCCAGGAGAAAGTCATGTTCAAGGTGTCTGGCAGCCAGAGGAAAATTAAGCCTTGTCGAGGTGCAATTCTCTAAGGGGCTGTCTTTCTGCGGGAACCTTAACTGAGGTCATCCTGTGGTACCTTGGCCATCCATCTGGCTGTGTGTGGCATTACCTGCAGTGGCTTCTTGAGTCACAGATTTAAGAAAGGGATTAAAGAATTCCTTGAGAAAGGTGATGTCAAGTCAACCGATGAGAAGAAAACTATAGACAATTCACCATCTGGGTAACTCAGCACAACAAATTTCGGACAACACTCAGCAGAGCTTGTACCCAAGACAGAATACAGCAAATATCCCTGTATTTCCCAGCACCCCTTGTGGCTAAGTTGTAACCATGTGACTAGTTCTGGTCAACGGACTGAGAACAGAAGTAACATGAATCATTTCTGGCCCAGGGCGATTAAAAGTGGGTGTGATGCCTGCATTCCTGGTCCTCTGCTGTGGTGACTACGGGGGCCACGTGCCCCAGATGAGAGAGACAGACCTTGTCTCTCTACCTTGCCCAGTACTTGCCCCAGCCCACGGAAAAGTAGGAGGCACCCAGAAGGTATCCAATCAATATATGATGTATGAACAGATGAATGAGCAAATGAATGAATGAATGAACAGATGAATGAAGTTTCTATGAATTTCCAATGTTTCTTCATTAAGCAATGGAAGGAAAACCCTTCACCTCGTGTGGCTTGAAGTTTTCTGTCTTCCTCTGTCTTGCCTGGTTTAAGTTCCCCGAACCCTTTCCTGAGGGGTCCTGCCGCCCCTGCTCACACTCTTGTGTCTCCTGAGTTTGCCTCCTTAGGTCAGAGGCTGTTTTCACATTGTCAGAGAATCCTCACATGGGCTTTCTCAAAAGCAAAGTTTTAATTCCAATGAGATCTGATTCATCATTTCCCCCCAATAGATTATGCTTTTGGTGTCAAGTCTGAGAACACTTTGCCTAGCCTTAGATCATGAAGATTTTCTCCTATGTTTTCTTCTAAAAGTTTAAGGTACTACATTTATGTATAGGACCCATTTTGAGTTATATATGAATCTGTCAAGGTTAATATTTTTGCCTATGGATGTGAAATTGCTCCCGCAAGTCTTGTTGAATAGGCTATCCTTTCTCCATTAAATTGCTTTTGCACTTTTGTCAAAAATCAATTGAGCATATCTATGCGGGTCTATTTCTGGACTCTCTCTTCTATTCCATCGATCTATGTGTCTATCTCTCTACTAACACCTCAGATACCTGATTAATGTAGCTACACAGTAAGCCTTTACGCCAGGTGGAATGATTCCTCTCACTTTCTTCTTTGTCTAGAGTGTTTTAGCTGTTCCAGGGTCTGTGTTTCTTCATATAATTTTTCCAATAAGCTTGTTTATAATAACAAAAATACTTGCTGAGATTTCGATAAGAATTGTGTTAAACTTGTATATTAATTTGGTGAGAATTGACACCTTTACTATGTTTAGTATTCAAATTCATGAACACCATTTGTTTCTCCACTTATTTAGGGCTTTTAAAATTTAGTTTATCAATAATTTATTGTTTTCAATATATAAATTCTGTACTTGTTTTGTTAAATGTATAACTAAGCTATTTCATTCTCTTTGATGTAATTGTAAATGGTATTGTGCTTTTAATTTTGGTTTCTGCATGTTTTGTTAGCTTATAAATAATTTTTTCTGCATTGATTTTATATCCTGAGACCTTGTTGAGTACACTCAGTTCTGGGAGATATTTTGTAGATTCCTTGGAATTTTCTATGTAGACAACGTATCTGCATACATATCAGCAAATAGAGATAGTTTCATTTCTTCTTTTCCAAATTGTATGCCTTTTATTTCTTTTTCTTGCCTTATTACACTGGCTATAAATTTCAGTACTATGTTGAATAAAAGAGATGAGACTGGAAAATCTTGTCTTTTTTCTAATTTTGAGCAGGAAGCATTCAGAGTTTCACCACTAAGTAAGTGAGCTGTAGGTTTTGTGAAGATGTTCTTTACTTTTCTTGAAAAGATTTCATAAAATTGGTGGAAGTTCTTTAAAAATTTGGTAGAACTCTACTGAAACCATTTTGGGGGGAAGTTTTAAAATTGTGAATTTAATTTTTTTGATGACTATAGAGTTATTCATATTATTTATTTCATCTTGATTTAGCTCAAGTAGTTTGGAGTTTTTGAAGAATTGGTGCAATTTTTGTATTTCATGAATATAAAATTGTTTATCTGGCACTTCCGTGGTTCCCACTGGTCTCTGCTGGTGCTGACTGAGGGGCACAGGGTGCACGGCTAGGTGTCTCTTGGTGGGTGTGGGAGGTGGTGGGATTCCCCTACAGGTGCCTCTGAGCTGGAGAGCAGAGTCTTGGGTCCTCAGCAACAGAGAGGCTTGTCATGAGGTTTGGACTCAATGCGATGTTGAGAATCTCTGAAGAGCTCTGATGTCAGGAAGGCTACCACACTAATGCTCCACAGTCAGAGCTGATGCACTTGTCTTTTCTCTCCTGATAAAAATCACTCACTTCTGAATAGCTCATGGGCTCAGTTCTTTTGACCTTCAGATCAGGTCCCTAGACTGGGCTTCAGAGTGCTCTTTCTGAACTACACTCCTGGTCCTTGATTGCTCCTGCTGAAGAACAGCGTAGTGGCTGACAGGTTGGGTTCCAGAATCTAAGTGGCCAAGTTCAAATCCTGGTCCTACCAACTAATGACTGTGTGGCCTTAGGTAATTTACTTAACCTCTCTCTGCCTCAGTCTCCACATCTGCCAATGAAGAGGCTGGTGACCCCTACCTCCCACGCTTCTTGTTGAATGAATTCAGTTGTGTGGGCAGGATACACAGGGCCATGTCTGGTGCATAGCAGATGCTCCATAAATATCAGGGAGACCCTTTGGCCTGGCTCTCCTGGTTCGTCATCATGTGGCTCGTGCAGACTCTCCGGCTTTATTTCCCTCACTCCCTAAGTTATACTTGATGCTGTAGCTGCCCTCCACTTCCTGAAACACCTGGTCTTGCTGTCACATCTGACTTGACCAGTTTCTCCTCCCTCTCTTTGAAGATTCTGCTCAGGAGCCGGCCTCCCTGGAAGCCCTCCCCAGCCCTCACCTGTCCCCTTGTGCAAGTTCTGCGCCCCCTTTCTGTGTTCTCAGAGGCCTATTCCTATCCCTGTGGTGATGGTAAAATACACTTGTTGAGGTTATTTCTTCAACATCTACTATGTGCTGGGGCCAGAGTGGCCACGGCGAAGATGTGCATCATGGTTCTCGCCTTCGGGGAGTGGATGCTCTAGAAACACAGACCTGACATCAGCTGCTTTGCCAGTGATGTCCTAAGCTCTCAGATAATAATGCTGGGGCTTTGTGCGTGTATGTTGCAGGGGCCGACAGCAACATCTGCTGCCCTGATTCTGAACCCACCAGAGGACCCGGGACATGGTGGGTGGAGAAAGAGCCTGCCCTTTATCACTGAGAGAGCTGTAGCTGGAGGGCGGGGCTCACGCCTGAGGGCAAGTGGACCCTCCTGCAGACCCCAGGATCAGACGGGGTGACTCCAGCGTCAGAGGCAGCATGGGCTTCCACAGGCTCTCCGAGTTCAGGGTGCTAGGGGTTGCTGCTGTGGGCTGCTGGCAGTGTCGGGAAGCGGGGCAGCTGGATTCCCGAAGAGAGAGAGGGGGAAGGGCGGCTCCGGGACAGCTGGTCCTGCTCCTCCTCAGACTCGCCCAGCAGGTGGGAGGGTTAGGGCTAGGGCGTCCGGGGGACACCCCTTCCCAGAGACACTGGGAGTGTAAGGAAGCCTCCCCCAACTCGAAATAATGAGATAATAAATTAACGTGACAGCTCACTGAGCCTCGCTCTGTGCTTAAGGCACAGCTGTCACCGTCAGAGGTTTGGACAAATCCATCGACTCTCCGGACCCCTGGGAGGCGGGGCTCGGGGATGGGCCCAGGTATCACCGTGGGCTGCTCTTTGCTCTTCCTCCCTCCACAGTGACCCCGCCCGGTATGGACCCTGCTGTCTCGCCCTCCTGCCGCCTCCCAGGGCTCACTCACTTGGTACCAGTGCCTACTGGCTCTGACCCTCAGAAAGTGCCTCTTCCCTTGAATCCGAGCCTGCGTCCTGGAAGGTTCTGCCTCTCGTGCTTGTTTGGCCCTCTGGAGCCACACAGTGAGTTTAATCTCCATAGTAACTGCAAAATGAATTTAATAAACTCCATTAAAGTGTGTAATCTCATACACAGGGTGCAGAATCTCTGTGCTTCAGATGGTTTTTCATAATTACTAGCACCACAGAAATTGCGGGGATTAGAGACTCAACTGGAGCCGGGGACAGATTGCATCACCACAAAGTACAAATAAGTGGGACTGCCACACACTAAGGTGGGCTGTGATTCACATTAAATTTGAGGCAGGTCTGAGAGACCGTGACCTTCTAGGGTTTGGTCAGGAAGCAGGGGAGGGGGGAGGTAAAGATAAGTGTTCAGTGTGGTGATTTGGTGGCAGCCCATCTTTAAAAAAAACTGATGTTACATGTCTGAAAGGAACATTGGTGATCTAGGATCATCTCATTTTCCAGATGGGATGACGGTCCTCCGCTACAACCACCCCTCCCCCACCCTCACCCCAGGGGAGAGGGGGCCTGCCCCAGAACACACAGCTGGTGTGCAGGGGACCGAGGACACTCTGTCCTGTGACCTTCCCTTCACACCAGTGGATCCTGGCTCCTCTCAGCTGTAATGATGAAATGGTCACCAGATGGCCATCGAGTGTTCAATAAACATCCATGTGGCACAAGAAGGAGCTCTCTGCAGTCTATTCTTATTGTTGAGTGTCTGCTATGTGCTGTGCGCTGGGTCAGGGTTTTGTCACGGGATCCTTTGGATGGCCCTACTGGGTGCCAGTCATCCCAATGTACAGATGAAAAAACTGAGGCTCAGAGTGACAAAAATGCTTGCCCAAAGCCACCCTGCTGGGCAACCACAGAGCTGGAATTCAAATGCGGGGCCCTCTGACTCTGTAACCAGCATTTCGTGTTGCTGGAGAGTTTGTAGTACTGGTCTGACGAAGCCAAGCTCGTTGGTGGTTGTATCTGCTTGATATTCAGCCTTGAACAAGGAGCTTTGGGCTGAGTTCTAAGTCAGAAAGACAGAGTGCTGTGATGGATTAGTGATGTCTGCCCCAGGAGTGCATGGGTGGAATAGGAGTGCGCTGCATTTGCCGTTTGTGCTGAAACCCCACGGGGTCACGAGTTAGGATCCGTGCCTGAGGGGACAGGGCCTGTGAGTGCTGCCTGCTCTGGCCCATGATGCCCATGCAGTCTCCTTCCACTCTCTGGCTCTGGGCCATGTGCCCCAAGGGGACACCCCTTTGCCCCTTCCCTGGGTTGGCTCTGGGTCGAGAGAGCTCAGGGGTGAGAAAGTACTTGGCATCCAGGGGAGGCGCTGGGGGACAGCTGTTTAAACATAGCTCCGCTCCCTCAAAACTAACGAAAGACAGTGCACGGCGGAAAATCGGGAGAGGGGAGTTTGTTTTCATTATTATTTAGACCAGAAATTGGCTACAACCCCATCCGTCAGGCACTGTGAAACTTAGATCAGAACAAATGAGGAGCGAAGGACTCGCACCAACTTCCCCAAGCTAATTTCTTTCAAGTTCAATGTCCTAGATGTGAATGGTTTGCCCAAAACCCTGGCTTGAAGTTTTGAGACTCAGGAAGACCCCCTGGGGCAGGGGCAGTCACCCCCCCCGAGGAGACCCTCGAGGCCATCCTGTCTCGGGGGGAAGGGGGGGTGTCTCCCCCAGTCCTTATCTGTATGGCTGGGGCTGCGCCCAGGGTCGTTAACGCCCCAGCGCTCCCAGGCAGCCCTGAGTGGGGAGCACCAGGGCTCAGAGTGGGGCCCATCAGCGTGCCCTCCCATGGTGAGTGCCCAGGGGCTGCGGGCGAGGTGCAGGGACACGCATGCAGATGTGACTGGTGGAGGGCGCAGGGGCTCGCGCTCCTCCCCAGCCCCGGTCCACCTCTCCCACCACCTTCCTAGCTGGCAGGAGGAGACCTTGCTCGTCAGGTCAGAGTTGCTGCGTGAGCAGAGTCACTGGTACCAGGGTCACGGCCCCTCCCCACAACCTTCTGCAACACTTCCTGTCTCTCCTTGTGCTGCATCAGCAGTGGAGAAAGGGCACACTTGGGCCAGGAGGAGGGGTCCTCATGCCAGATTTAGAGCTGAGGGAAACACGCCAAGGAGAAACTAGCCTCTTCGGTGGGTGCGGCAAAATGTGGGACTGTCAAGGAGATGTCACCGTGGAGGTCACACATGGGGAAGACTCAGTGGTCTTTGAGGCTCTGGATCCCTTCCAGTGGGCTGCGAACTATTCCACAGTGGCACAGACCTTTACACGTGGAGAAGCAGTGCTGGAGCCCATGACCTTGGAGGGTCAGCAGCTGTCCTCTTGCTCCTCCGCTCCAGGCTGCATGGCCAATGGCTGCCCAGGCTGGAGGGGGCTGGGAGTCCTCAAGGGCAAAGTGACCTTGGAGTGCCCCTCCCTGTGCTGCCACCACCCCCTCGGTTCCTTCTCCTCTCGCAGGCCAGGGCTCTGGGCCGGGAGGTTAATGGAAACCTGGAAGGAGCGGGCGGGTGGGAAATTGCTGTTACTCTCTCTCTACCCTTCTGCTGCTGCGTCCTCTCTTCACATGCAGACATCGGGCCAGGGCTCGGGCTCGTAATTTCAAAGTCCTTTTAACATTTCTGGGTGAGAGTTTTATTGCTTTTGTCCAAAGGCCACTTCAAATTTACGCAGCAAAGAGGAGGTGCAGTGCGATCTTTGGAGTGAGTTACCAGGCTCACAGGGGGCCCGTGGGTCTGGTTTACTGGCTCTGAAACACTCACTCCTCCCACTCAGCTCGCCCAGCAGCCCGGACCCAGGGTGCAGACACGTCCGCATCAGGCGGTTGGACGTGGTCCCGCTTTCCCAGCGTGCCCGCGGTCACAGAGGCGCTGGCGGCAGCTCCAGGGCCTGCGCAGAGCGGGGATGCCAGAGGACAGCGCCCCGGGCGGGGGTGAGCGTTCTCTGTCTGCTCTGCCCCCGAGCAGCCCCATGCGGTTGTGGGCTGAGACCCAGACCTCCCCGTGCCGCGGCTTCCTCATCCACAACTCGGGGCGAGTAACAATACCCGAGTGGCTGTTGTGAGGGTTCACTGAGGTGATGCAGGTGAGGTTGTGTGTCTGGCTCAAAGTCTGCTTTCGGGGACCTTGAACTCAGGGGTTCCAGAACTTTCCATCAGACCCCAGTCTCCTGGTAATGGAAAGTGAGGAAGCTAATGCTGGCGGTGACTTCGTCTCTCCCTGGACCACAAAGAGGACCTGGAGCCCTGAGCTGAGGCCGGGAAGAGTAGTGGAAGGAAGAGCAGCAGCTCCTGGCCTTGACTGACAGGCTGCCACTGGCCTGCTGGGGCCGCGGGGCCTGGGACTGGACGGGTCATCACTGCTGGCTCAGCTGAGTGACAGACACCTGGGGGGTTCCAGCTTTCTTCCTGTGGCTGCAGGACCTGAAGCTGAAGGCCCCAGGCTTGAGCCTCGCCACCAGGCCCCCCTGTCCCTCCTGGGGAACCTGATGAGGATTAGCAGGGCCCTCTCCACAGGACCCCCAAAGGCTGTACCTGTCTGTGTTCTTGGTCCTGAGGGGTTGGGGTTTGAGGGAGGAATGGGGATGGGGGTGGGGTCAGAGCCAAGGGCAGAGACTGGAGAAGTCATTTCCTCCTGGGCCTCACCTGACACCCCACAGAAGGGCAGTCGGGGTTCTGGCCGCAGCACCACTGGGAGGACGGTGCGGGCAGGCAGTGGGGAGGTCGGCCTGGGCCTGACACCCAGCAGGGGGCCTGGGGGCAGTGGGAAAGGAGTGAACCAGAGTGGGTGGTGGTTCCCAGAGGCTGGAGTGCGGCAGACTCACCCGGGGAGGTGGGTGAGCACAGACCCCCGGCCCCAACTCGCCCCGGAGGTTCCGGTTCTGGGGTCTAGGGAGAGTCCTGGGCATCTTCATGTTAACAAGCTCCCCGCCAGAGCTCCTCCTAACAAGGAGGCTGCGGACCACACTTCGGGGGTCTGAGGGGGCATCTCAGGCCTTGGACCAGGAGTGGAAGACACTGAGGAGACCAAGGGTCGGGCATGTGACAGGTGAAGGGGGCAGGAACAGCAGTGACACTGGGTGAGTCACTCCGAACCTCGGTGTCCAGACCCGAGGAGTCAGAGGCAGCGCTCATGCTCCCTCGGGACACGGTGTGGAGGTGAGGTGGGAGCAGGCCCGTCGCTTCGGAGTCTGTGCTGCGTAAGTGTCAGCTCTCCCTGCTCCCTGCAGACGCCCTCCCCCTCTCCTGGGCAGCCAGACCCCCTTCCTTGAGGTCAGGCCAGGGGCAACCCGGTCATCATTTGGCTCCAGGACCCTCTGAAACATCTGGGAGGGGAGCAGATGGGGCCAAGCCCCAGCCAGCCCATCCCGGCCAATGTCCTCAAAAATAAACCATTTTTCTGGTGACCCAAGTGAGAAGCGTATCGCTTGGGAAGTGCTGTTCAAACAGAATCGCCCGAACCATTGACCATCAGAGTGGGCTCCTCAGGGTAGACATCTGGCCAAGGTGGTGATCACCGTGATTGATTAGACCTCCCCAGGTTCCTGACACGGCAGTCCGTTGGCAGGTGCTGCCTGCGAGTCTGCAAGGGTGGAGGACAGGGAAATGCACCCCCGCTGTGGGGGCTCAGGGTGCTCAGGGACTACGGCAGCTCCAGGTGGGCAGCTCCATTCAGGGTAATACACCCCACTGTCCCCCAAACCCCCCGCTGCAACAGTGCTTCCGACACGCTCATTCTTACTTACGTATGCGAGCCGCTCCTCTTTCCTTTCCTCCATTTTCATTTTATATACCAGGCTTGCCAGTGAACTGGGCAATTTAGTCTTTGGTAACAGAGCAGTCAGTGAACTGTGGATGAATTTGAGGAGTGAGCTATAGCTAGTGCTGGATGCAATGAGTCTTGGGACTGTGGGTCTCCTCATTTGGGAGCAACAGCTCATTTATTTCTAAGACACATACCTACCTCTTGTTGGACGGAGACAGAGTTCTTTTGCTGTCGTGTGGGCGTTTGGAGATGTGCATACGTGTGCGTACGGAAGATGAGTATCCGAAGGTGTGTGCCATGCCTGTTACATTTTATTGCCTATCAGGTCCAATCCACCTTTTGTTGACTGATCTTCGGAAGTGGAAATGGGCCCCCCTCTAAATGTTTCTCCCTTTCCCGGTTGGCGTAATGTTAAATTTAGTCAGCAGGGGGCAGTGGAGACACACCACAGGAGGAGGGTAGTTTCAGTCCCACTTCTGGGGTACTCCCTGCCTGGCTGAATGGGCTATTGTGAAAGCTCTGGGAAGCCTGGGTCCCACTGTGCACATGGATAGTTTAGTAAAAGGGACCCCTGTGACACAGATGGCTTCTCCAAGCACGCACCTGTTGCAGAGCAGACCTCCCCAGCACCTGCTCCTGCAGTTCACCGTGGTCAGCAGCAACCACGGGCAATGGCTTCTCCCAGCAGCGCCCCCTAGAGTGGTTTCGTGGCAGAGTGCATCCAGCAAGTCACCTCCCCATAAACAGCTTTCCCTGGCACCCGAAGTGGATTTCTGGGAAGTTCCACCTTTATGGCAGCCCAGTGACTTTCCTGCCACTCCATGAGCTGACACTCTGCCATCCAGGTCAGGGTTTGGATCAGCCTGGGGCCTCTTCTCTGGGGGCACCGCCTCAGCCCCCATGATAGTGGCTGGTCCTTATATTTGCTTTTTGGAACCCTACAGCATTCCCTTGGCTTACTAGTTAATCCCTTGTTACTGATTCACCAGGCACGTAGGATTCTTTGTGTTAGACTTTCCCTGTTCACATCCCTGTGTGGTTTCCGTCTCCCGGTGGGGCCCTCACTAATGCATCCGGGCTGGTGGACAGGCAGGGCACCATGCAAGGTGGCAGAAAGGGCCCGGACTGCTCAGGAACTTTAAAAGCCTGGCTGTGTTCCACCACCTGCAGAGCTGGGAAGGGGGGTGAAGGATGCAGTTTGAATCGGAGGAGGGGATGCAGGCTCCAGCTCAACCAGCAAACAGCTGGGAGACCTTTGGCCTGCCTCCCCCATCCCCACCCCTCAGCTCCATCCTGGGGCCTCTTCTTGTGTAAACAGTAGTGCCCTAGGGCTGCTTTGAAGACAAAGGGAGGTGAGGGCGTGAGGGTGCACAGGGCTCCGCAGGGGAAGGGGCTCACTTTGACTCCCCAGAGTGCACTGGCCTCCTGAGAGGGTCCCCCGGCCACCACCCCCCCTCCAGCAGCCGGCCGTGCCTGTGCAGGGCGTCGTTAAGGGGCTCAGCCAACCAGGCAGGCCCGGAATGCTGCCGCCGGGGCTGTTAACGCCTTCTGAGTCTGCCAGTCCCTTCGTGACAGATGTGGGCAAACGGGGGTGGGGTGGGGGGGTGCGGGGTGGGAGGCAGGGCCAGCGGGATCCTGGGGTGGGGGTCTGCCCATGCTGGGGGCAGGATGGGGAGGGGGTGTGATTCCTCTGGGGGACTTGGTTTCCCTAAGAGCTCTCATTGTTCCCTCTCTTAAATCTTCATCGAGCGCCTGGTGCGTGCCAGGCACCGTGCTGGGGCTGGGTTGTTAGGGTGAGCGACAGGGACTCGGCCACTGACCACCTGGAGGTCAGAGACCAGTGGGAAGGGCGGATGTGAGTAAAGTGATGGCCCCCAATCCAGGAATGCCCACTGGGGAAAGTGCTGTGGGTGGGGGGGGTGCAGGGGAAGGGGTTGGAGGGGCTGAGATGGGAGCATCCTTAGGCCAGCCCCTCAGTCTTTTTGTCTGTAAAATGGGGCCAGTCACGCATCCACCCCAAGGGGAGGCTGTGAGGGTGAAATAAATCTCAGTGTGAGGGGCCTGGCACGTGCCTGGGGGAACCCTTTGGTATCGTCGTTATTATGATTATTGTTTCAAGTGTCTCCCTCACAAGCGCGCACATCAGTGGGAACTAGTCATCACCAGGTTGCCGTGTGGTCTCCGGGAAGCTGCTGTCCTCAGTTTCCCCATCTGCACACGGAGGGCTAGGGGGCTCCCTGCTCAGACCTGGGGTCAGGCTCCAAGTCCATGGCGGGCCCAGGGCTCCTTCCCCAGGCCAGGCGCCCCAGAGCAGCACGAGGCCACAGCGGCCACCGAGCAGGAGGTCACTGTGCGGAGCAGGAGGGCTGGGGCAGGGAGCCCGCCCGTCTTCTCTGGAAACGCTCACTTGTCCCGCCCAGACCCCCGCGGTCCGCAGGCTCTTCTCAGCCCACTGCCCAGGCCCCGCCCGGCTCAGCCCTGCTGGCGCTCCCTCAGCCTGGCCCCAGTCATTCTAGGTGGGGCCCCTGGATCATGTAGGTGACCCCCCATCTCACAGAGGAGGACACGGAGGGCCAGGGTCTGGCTCTGCTCACCGTGGTGTCCTAGCCCCTGCACACAGCATGGCCCTCGGAGGTGCTTACTAAGGGTCTGTAGAATAGGTCGGCGAGTCCCTGAATGCCTGGGGGAAGACCTGGCCCAGGTGCTGAGTGACAGCTGGGCCTGGATCAGGGTCTCTCAACTCCCATCCTGCAGCACGACTGGTACCCTGATGTGGACACGAAATGCAACAGTTTGCAAATCCTGTTTGTCCATTGTGTCGTTTTTATTCGTTGTCTTATTTCAACCCTCAGAACAAGCATGACTGAGCCCATGTGACAGACAAGGAAAGGGAGGCTCAGAGAAGGGAAGGGGCTGACCCACTCCCGGGGCCCAGGTGGGCTGGGGAGGAGCCTCTGGGAGGTATAGCCTCAGGCCTGGGGACACAAGGGCAGCTCCCTCCCCAGAACCACCACCAGGAAGGGCGGGGCCGTGAGTCCCTGCAGGGCCCCTGATGCTCTCCAGGTTGCTGCATAAAAGCTGGACCAACCCCCGCAGATAATCCCAACTCCAGGGTTCCTCCTCGATGCCCACCCTGCTGGCCTGGGCTAGGGGTGGGGCATGCTCTGGGAGGTGTGTGTCTGAGGATCTTCAGGGGGGCTCCATGGACCTGCCTGTAGGGCTCAGAGGCACGTTCCTTAGAACAGGGATGTGTCCCTCAGGTCTCTTGTCAGGGCAGAGAGACTGAGGAAAGGACATGGGAAGAGCAGGAGCTTGGAGAGAGAGAGAATGAGGGAGGAAGGGAAAGGCACACGCACAAACACGCATGCACACACACACAGAGTGTAGGAGTAAGTGGCAGGGAACTCCGACTGGCTTCCTCCTCCAGGAAGCCTCTCCTGACCTCGCCTTGGGCTGGGCTCCGGGAGCCCTTGCTCTAAGCCCCTGCAACAGCCCACTCCCGTTGGGACACCTTCGCCACCAGCTGGCTGGCTGTGCCTGGGTGTGTCTCCCCCTCCTGGAGGGGAGACACAGTGGCATGTCCACTTCTCTCAGGGTCAGTGGAACCTTGAGTGAGTACCAGTGAAGGAGCCATCTGCTCACAGAGCGGGAGGTGGAGGCTCAGAGTCTGAGCGACCTGCTCAGCGTCACTTAGCGCCGAGAACATAATCAGTATTGACTCCAGGTTGGGCTGGTCCTGAGGCTGGGCTCTTGCCTATTCACAGTAACACCCATTGAATTGAATGGTGAAATCAGTCACTCCCAAGGGCAAGGGCAATGGCTTCCGCTGAGGGTGGTGGGAAAGGAGCCACCGGAGGCAGGTGTGCTTCTCAGCAGCTGGCATAGCAACCCCATCTTCAACGCAGGGCAAACTCCTGCTCGTCCCTGAGAGCCCATCCGGCTGAGGCCCTATCAACGCCTCACTCCAGATTAGGGTCCAGCCTCAGCCTGGCACCTGTGGGCATAAAAGAGGTTTGTCCTTCCTTCCTTCCTTCCTTCCTTCCTTCCTTCCCTCCCTTCCCCTTCCTTCCTTCCTTCCTTCCTTCCTTCCTTCCTTCCTTCCTTCCTTCCTTCCTTCCTTCCAAAGTCCGCACTGAGCACCGCCACACCCCAGGCCGTAGTGGATTGCCTTAGGAGGGGTTGCAGCATCGAGCCAGTCAGCTCAGGATCCTCTCCAGAGGACTCCATTAGAGAAACCCACAGATTAGTTTGTAATTATAACTCATGTTAAGTGCTCGAAAGGAAAGGAAATGGACTTGAGAGAGAGCCTTAGGAGGGAGAAACTAATTTAGATTGGGAATCGGTGATCGGAGAAGTTTCTCTGTGGAGGGGAGGTTTAAGCAGAAAAGCTTGAAGGATGAGGATAAGTCAACTCGGCCTGGCAGAGGGGGACAGAGGACCCATGGGGGCCGGGTCACCCCAGTCCTCGTGGCCTTGCAGGGCGGGGACCTGATCTGTGAGCGGAGGGAAGCATTTACAGGCTCAGAGCCAGGAAAGGACCAAAGGGTTAACAGCTGAGATGCTCTGATGGGAGGTGCTGCCTGACTGCCCCTCCTCACCCGTGATCAATTCAATTTGCTAAAGCTGCATTTATGCTGCAAATGTAATCGTCATTTCTGATGGTAGGGGAATTGAAAAATAAATGGAAAGTGTCAGACAATGCATTAGGTTGGGTGATGGAGTGGAAGCAGGGCGCCCACCTGGCCTCCCCATTGGGTGAAATTAGCCAAGAAATTAGCCAAATTTGTTTCTAAAATTGTAAGATCATGAACCAGGGGTAAGAGTGGTGGGGGTGAGGGGATGTGGAGACCAGAAAGGAGATTCCAGAGAGCAGGAGGAGGCAGCGGCTGCCATACCCTGGCCCAGCCCGCTCACCGATGAGAGGCTGGGCCTGGGGAGGGGAGGGGCTGTCCGAGATGACACAGGGTGTGGGGCACAGTGAGGCTGGGCTCCAGGCTCCACCCCCCAGGCCAGGGGGATGCTATGGGGTCTGTGTTCCTGGGGGGGCTCTGCTTGGGGCCCCAGCTCTGCCTCTTCACCTGCAGTGTGCCCTGTGCCCAAGTTCAGGGAGGGGGTGCCCCCCTGCACAAGGGGCCACCTCACCACTGATCTCTGTTGGGACAGTGTGAGCTCATGTCTGTGTGATGTACGGGGACCGGGGCTCCCTCAGCAGTGCCTGGTCTCTCCCAGAGGGAGAGCTCCTGAGCCCCAAGAGGACTAGAACTCCCCTGTCGGACTGGATGTTTCTAAATCAGGACTGTCTCCTCCAGCAGGCCAGCGTCTTGTAAGGACAGGCTCCTGGCTCCCTGGTGAGACTGGGGCCTCCGTAGGGCAGGCCCGTGGACAAGCCTGCCCTTGGCCGTCACTCTTCCATTCCCCCACCTTGTTGGCTGGACTCCAGGTGGGGAGAGTCTGTGGAAGTCCCGGAGGGCAGGCCAGCTGTGCCCAGGCCTGGGAGACCTCTAGGGGAGGCAAGAGCGACCCATGGGGAAGTCTGTGCCTGGAGGACCAGGACCCAAGGGGTTCCTAGAAGACTGTCCTCTAGCTGGGGAGGGATCAGCCCCTGACCCAGTGTACACACCCTTCCTCCCCAACAACCTGGAACGGGGGGAGCCCTGTGCTGGGAGGAAGGAGGCCTAGGCTTCAGGCCCATTCATTCATTCATTCACTCCTTTGTTCATTCATCAAGTATCTCTTGAGCACCCACGATATGCCTGGCACCCTGCAGGGCACTGGGGATGCAGCAGGGCTCTCTCTCACACCCACAAAACAGAAAACAAGGTCCCTGTCCCACCAAGCTTGCAGCCTTGTCAGGAGACTGACAATAAACACGGCAATGAATGAATGAGGGCTATTTCCGAAAGTGTCAAATGCAGTGACAAAAATGAAGCAGGAGGATGTGGTACAGAGTGCCTGGTTGGGGGATCCTTTCCTAGCGGGTCTGGGAAGGTTTTAAGACTCTAGGCGGAGATCCTCCGATAAGGGTGTCTCCCCAGCCGGGAGCCACAGGAAAGATGTCCCAGGCACTGGGACAGTGACCACAAAGACCTCAGGCCATCTAGGGGTCCAGGTGGCAGAGCCGTGGTGCACAAGGACCTGCTGGACAGGATGAGGCTGTGGAAGTGGCTGGAGACGGCCGCCAGGAGACGGCCGCCAGTTCTGGAACAATCTTGTGGCCATGTGAGCACGCCGAAGTGGCTTCTGGGAGCAGCAGAGCCCTGGAGAGTTTTAAGCAGGAGAGGGACACAGTCGCATGCGTTTTTACAAGGCCGTACTCGCTGCTGCGGGAAATGGCGTGTGTGTGGGGGGGGTAAGAAGGAGCAGGGGGCCTGGCAGGGGCCACTGTGGGTTTCCGGGTGGGAGCAGGGGGCCTGGCCCGGGGTGCCGGCTGTGCAGGCGGAGAGAAGCGGATGGAACGTGGACACACAGCCACAGCTCCCAGTTAGTTACCTCCGTAGCAAAAGTCCTCAGTCTGGCATTTAGGGACACCGCAGGCTGTTGGCCCCGCTTCCCCTCCCAGCCCTCTCACTCAGACCGCAGGAGACTTGTCAGCTTGTCCTCCTTTAAACAAATCTTGTCATTCCCCTGCTCAGGGTGGCCTGCAGTTTTTCCAGCGAGTGAAATGTGTGAACTTGATCACCTAAATCAGCGGTCCCCAACCTTTTTGGCACCAGGGACCGGTTTCGTGGAAGATAATTCTTCTTCGGACCCGGCGTGGGGAGGGGACGGTTTCAGGATGATTCAAGAGCATGACATTCAAGCTGACCCCCTGCTGTGTGGCCTGGTTCCTACCAGGCTGAGACCGGTGTACCTGTCCGAAGTTTGGGGACCCCTGATGTAAATTCTTCCTTCTGATGCAAACAACCCGTGTTCTTGGAGCCCAGCTGCTGCCTCGCTTTCAGCCTGGCCTGGCTCTGCCCACGTCCACCTCCCCCGCACCCTCACCGGCTGTCTCTGACCCACGGAGGCAGCCCAGGTGGGAAGCTGCCACCTGGCAGCTGCCAGGCAGGAGGGCTCAGGGCTGCTGCAGGGGAAGGAGAGGGCTAATTAGCACGAAGGCTGGAAGGGCGCTGGGACTGACAGTTGTCCTTCATTTCTAGAATTTAGGGTGTGGGGTCCAGGGCGGGCAGGGCAGGGTTCTGAGCCCTGGGCAGAAGAGGAGGGGTGTTGTGGAGGGAGGTGGGGTCAGCAGGCAGCACCCAGGCCCGGGGGACAGCCAGCCAGCCAGCTCCGGTGGGCAGGTGCAGTGGAGACAGTGGCATTCCCTGAGCTCGTCCTGAGACAGCTCACGACCTCTCGTTTCAGGTGCTATGCAGGTGCCCGCCCTCCGGAGCAGATCTACTTTCCAGCAGGACTCATCATCGTGATGAACCAGGGCCATTCCTTCTTGTCACTGCCCAGGCCCTGATCTGTGTCTGCTGACCACTGGCCGTCAGCACACCTCGAATCCGGGACACTTTGGCGTGACCTTCCCTGTTCGGTAGATGAGGAAACTGGGAGGTGAGGAAACTGGCTCAAGGTCACGAAGCTCACAGGTGCCAAACCCAGGCCGTCGGGGCTGTCTGTGCCTAACCAGTGCTCTGCACCTCTCCAAGTGGACCATGCTGCCCCGTGGGGTGGGAGGTCCTCGTCCTCCCTTGACAGGTGAGGAGGCTGAGGCTAAGAGGAGGGGAGGGACCTGCCCAAGGTCACACTGCAAAGCCCTGTGGTGGGCTCTGCACCCTGGGTGGGGAGCAGGTGTCTGCCTTCCCTGTACTCGCTTTAGTACCCTGACCCTTTTGAGCCAGGGAGCTCACGGGCTCACCCCAGGACCCTGAGTGAGGGGGGTCAGTGAGGGGACCCTGGGAGAGGAATGGGCCCTGTTCTCCCGAAGACCCAGGCTCATGTTTCCCTACCTGCCACTCAGTGGTCTGGGGCCCTGGGCCCGTCACTCAACTGCCTGGAGCCTCAGTTTCCTCCTCTGCAGAATGGGGCAGTGGCATCTCACTGGGGGGATGGGAGCCAAGGCAGGCAGGGTGCTTGGCGCATCTCGGGTGCTCAGGAAAGGCCGTGCCTTCCCACTCCCACTGGGGCTGAGACTCCTGTAGACTGAGCGCCAGCACTGGAGCCTGACGGTCCCCTGTGTGGGGCCCTAAGCTCTCCCTGGGGAACACTAGGGGTGGGAGAAGGGCTGGTTGGTCTTGGCCAGTTCTGGACAGGGCACGTTCCTCCTTGCAGTCCCATAAAAGCCCTCAAGGCCTCCCTGTTTCTTCCTGTGGCACTGCCCAGCCACCGCACAAGAGGGCGGCCTCTCAGTGGACTCGGACTGTTTCAGGTGCCTGGGGCAGGGCAGCCTTGTGGACAGGCCACAGAGAATTCTCACCCCACGTGGTGGATCCCATGATGGCACCACTGGGGCCAGATGGGGACCGTCTGTCTGTCCATGCTTCAGCTCACGGACCACCCCTGGAGAATGGGCAGAGGGCTGCACTCTGCCGCCCACGGTCATGCCCTATCCCCTGTGTGGCCACCACACTGTTCCCTACCCTGCCACCCCGGGGTGGGTGCATTCTAGTACCCAGCCTCCCTGAGAGTTTGTCCTGTGCACACAGAATGCCCCACCCACCACACTTGTCTCTCACAACCGAAGGTCCCACGCTGAAGGGACAGTCACTGTGGTCAGTTTGTAGGTGAGAAAAAAGAGGCTTGAGAAAAGAAATTAACAACCTGGAAATGGGGCACCTGCCAGCCTCTAGGCCCCTGGCCATGACCTCCAGGGACAGACCTGTACCTGCACCTTATCACCCACTTTCAGGACCCTCAGGCCATCATCTGTCACCTGCCCCCACCTCCGGTCCCCTGCCCTGATGAACTGCTGCCTGCCTCCTGCCACCGCCTTCTCCCCAGTCACTGCACATGCACGCACACACACTCGTACCCTTTGTATGCGCCCACACACAGGTGTCCTCTCGTCCCACAGGTGCCAGGTGCACGTCCGCACCCACGTTCACCTCACCGCCTCCTTTCTGCGCCAATGTCCTTCTCAGTAACTCTTGTTTCTAGGTACGCTCTGATATTACCATCAGATTTAAAGCTGAGAGGAGAAATGGGCAAGGAGGAGTCAACCTCATTTTAATGACCTGTGGCAGGATCCAATTGTTCGGGGGCTGATTGTGATAATTAAACATTCTGTTATCAGCTCTGGTCGGGGAAGACACTGCATCCACAGTGGCTTCCTTGGGACGGTGAACAGGCAGAGTGTTCCGATGATGAGACCCAGCTCCCAGCCGCCCCGCTCCAGCCCCGTCCCGCGGTGATGCCGCTGGATGTTCTGAAGCTGGTGGGGGAGGACAGTGAGCTCGGAAAGAGGAAGCCGAGGACTACTTTGCCAGGGACATACACACGACCGATCAGGTGACCCATGCCTGTGTAATGCGTGAGCCTTTGGGTGGGCCCGAGGAGACAAGGGGACCCGGGAGGCCTTGGCTTTCCCTGGGGCCGGAACCTCCCTGCACCAGGGAGTGACCCCGATGGGTTGTGGGTCTGGAAACCCACATGGCGGCTCCCCTCACAGGGTTTGTCACCTGTCTGCTCTGCAGGCAGCCTGGCCTGAGCTCTGCTGGTGACCCATCCGGGGACTTCGGGTGTCCCCCTCAGCTCTGCATTGCCTCAGCTCTTGGCTACTTACAATCACTCTGCCAGCTGGTTCCTCCCTGCAGCCCCCTGATGGTCCCCCACCGTGGAAACTCCGAGGGAGCAGGGCTCGGCCTCCCCGGCCCACCTCTCTGTGCTCGGTGTTCAGACCAGGGCCTGGCACACGGAAGGCTCCCAAGAAATGCTTGTTTGAGGACTACAAGAATGTGTAAGTCCACAGTGTAAATAATGTGTGGGGGACAGGGGAGGGACACTAAGGCTCAGAGGGGTGAAGTGCTTGCTAATGTCACCGAGCTGGTTGGGGGGGTACAGGGATTAGGAAGGGGAGGGTCAGTGGTAAGGCTGGGGAGCATTCTCCCTCTCTTTCAAATCAATAAATAAAAAAAATTCAGAAAAATTCAATGCGTTACATGCTCCAGCCATTCCTGGGGAAACTGGGGCCAGCATGTGTGAGGCCCCAGTGATGGTGACCTTGGAGGAGAAGGGAGAGGAAAGAGAGGGAGCAGTCTCATTTGCATAAAGACTCTGCCTCCTCCAATCAGGTGGACTCTGAGCATTGGGATTCCAGGGCCTGGCCAATCACCAGGAGGCTGGGAGTAGAGGCAGGTGGAACAAGGATAGGCCCTGCCCAGGTGAGTGGCCAGGACTGTCCCTTGTGCACAAGATGGCCCTTCCTGAATGGCTTTTCTCACCTTCACTTCTTTCAGTCCCCCCAACAGTGCTGCATCCAGGGCAGGAATAATCATCTCCCCTGTGCAGATGAGGCAACTGAGGCAAGAGAGGCCACAAGAGTTGCCCAAGTCCACACAGCCAGGTAGCAGCAGAACCAGAACTGACCCAGCCCTTGACTGCCACCTAGGAAGCTGGCTTTCTCCCAGCTTCCTGGCCCAGGCCTCCTGTAGGCACCCCCACCCTGGGTCTGTCCTTTGTGACCACCACCCCTCTTCCCACCAATGGCCCCCACTCAGGGCTCAGCTCAGAACTGCTGCCAGCTCCCAAGCCCCCTCTCCAGCCTCTTTCCTGAGCCCAGCCCCCTGCTCCAGCTGCCCCCAGACACCCAGGTCAGGGATCCGCAGAACGTCCAGGCTGGCAGGGGCCCCAGGCAGCATCTGGATCATCCCTCTGGGGGCGCACGTGGGAGCAATGGCCCGTCACTGTGCCCCTCCCCGCCATCCTAGAAGCCCCCCCAAGGGCCTGTCTTAGGAAGCTGCTCTTCTCCCTGCGTTTCTCCCCCTCCTTCCTGCCGCACTCCCCCTTCAGCAGAGCCTGTGATCCAGGTCTAAGTTCTGATTTGCTAACTTCCTGGGGGAGGAGGGGTGACTGCCCCTGCCCCGGGGCTAAGCTGCTGGTGATTTACTCTGCCGGAAATGGGAAATGTTCGCTTCTCCCAGGGATTGACTTGGACCCTCCTCGTTGGCGGCTGGGATTTACTGAGGCTTTCCTTTCCCAGGGACCCGCCTGCTGGCTTTGGGAGGCCACGGAGCTGGAGGAGCGATGGGGACCCTCACAGAGGGAAGAATAAATGTAGTCAGTGTGGAGGGAAGAAGAAAATGGACTTAGGGGTCATCAGGAACCCGGGTTTGAATCCCTGCCCCCCACCATGGCCAAGCTATGAGGCCTTGGGCAGATCATTTAACCTCTCTAGATCTTGATTTCTTCATCTGCAAAATGGGCGTAATGACGCAATGGAATTGGTGATAACATCTGTGTCCTAAGGTGATGAGGTGTGAGCAAGGGGTGTATATAAATGCCTGGCACATAGTCAGTGCTCAGGAAAGTTGGATTATCTCCCCTCAAGCTCACTGACATCTTCCTTTCCCTGCCCAGGTCTCCACCTCAGGGTCTGTCCCCTGGCTTTCCTCCAAGTGCCACCTGTGCCTGTCCCTCTATCCTTAGGGAGAGTAGAGCTTGCCAGTCTTGCAGGTTCCACCTTCCTGTGGCTCAGGAAAGACAATGAGGCAGCCCTATTGGCCTGGCGGCCCAGCTGCCTGTACCAGGATGCCAGGCACAGATGGTTCGTATACCCAGGGATTGTTAGCAGAGCAGCCGCTTCCCTGCTAATGAGTTAACAAATTTCCCCTCTGGAAAAGACCCTTGGCAGAGTAAAGGGCCTCTGGGGCCCAGAGTTCTGCTGTGATACAAGGGGTCAGAGGAATTCTTTAATACATCTAATTGCTAATAAAGCCAGGGGGATCTGGGAGTGGGGGAGGGGCGCTGGCCGAGTTCTTTGGGGCGATCTGGGTCTGACTGCACTGGGGCGGACCACCCCTGGACGGGAGGGTGCAGGAGGTACCGTGGCTGAGCCCAGAGATTCCAGCCAGCTCCAGTCTCTCCTGAAGGCATCTTCAGCACCCCCAAATCTGACCAGAAACAAAGGCAAATCCCTACTCCATTTTCAAAGTGCAGTGCCAGGAAGAGGGGGCTCTGCTGTCACGCCTGTCAGATCCCAGATGGCCCAAGACCAGTGGCTGGCCCTGGAGGAATCCCAGCAGCCCCTCTGTCCTTTGGGCCTCAGTTTCTCACCTGTGAAGTCGGAGTGCCAATCTCTCCCCGAATTGCTGGTTGTGCCATGCATGAAGCCCTGGCACAGGGTCTGGCACGTGGTGAGTCCTCCACAGAGGACCGCTGTGGTCACACCGAGGTAGGCACAGTATCGGCCCCCAAGGATGTCCCTGTCCTGATCCGAGGCCCCCTCGGGTATGTCACTTTACCTCAAGTAGCAACGTGGAACAAAGGTTGCAGACGGCACTGAGGTGGCTAGTTAGTCGTTCTTACAGTACAGGGATTACGCTGGATGGTTTGGGTGGGCCCCACGTTATCGCTAATCACAGGGGCCTTAATGTGGAAGAAGGGGCAGAGAAGCAGGCCTGAGTGATGAGGAGAGTTTGACCTGCTGCTGCTGGGTTTGAAGACGAAGGGAGGTACCACGGTCTGAGGGATGTGCACAGCCTCTAGAAGGAAAAGGCAGGGGAACGTTATCCGGTAGAACCCCCAGAAGGGAAACAGCCCCATGGCCGTTTTTTCTTTTTAGAGAGAGGGGAAGGGAGGGAGAAAGAGAGGTAGAGAAACATCAATGTGCAGTTGCCTCTTGTATGCCCCTACCAGGGACCTGGCCTGGAACCCAGGCATGCATCCTGACTGGGAATCGAACTGGCAACCCTTTTGGTTCGTAGGCCGGCACTGAATCCACTGAGCCACACCAGCCAGGGCACTGTGGACATTTTAATTTCAGCCCAGTGAGATCTGTTTGGAACTTCTGATAATACATGTGCATAATGTAAGCTATAAAGTTTGTGGTAATTTGTTACAGCAGCAACATAAAACTAATACATAGGTAGAACCACATCTTGGCTCCCAGAGGGTAGCGTTGGGTCAGGTGTGCGCATGGCAGCCAGACTGCCAGAGTCAATCCCTGCCTGGCCCAGACCAGTGCTGTGGATTGGGGAAGCGACCTATCCTTTTTTTGGGCCTCTGTTTTCTCATCTGGAAAATGGGGTAATAAGAATACTTCCCTCACAGAGTTGTTGTAAGGATTACATAAGATAATATGTGTACAGTTCCAGAATAAAGCTGGGCACACAGGAAGCCCATCAAGTCAGAATAGTTAGAATGTAAGGACAGATTTTTCAAAAACATTAATGCAAGTAAGGGAGTCTTGCAGGCTATGAGCCTCCCCTTTAAATGACAGGTGGTGAGGCTGCGGTGTTGGGCAGACCTAGGATCAAATCCACAGTGCACCACATTCGGGCTGTGTGTCTTTGGACACAGCATGTCATTCTCTGAGCTTCGGTTTCCTCACCCATGAAATGGGGATGCCTCCAAGGGGGGCTATGGAGCTTAAAGGAGGTAACACAGGTAAATCATGAAGCCCAGTGCCAGGCACAGAGCAGGTGCTCAAGAGACGGTGGCGGCTGTGACTTTGTCGCTGCCCCACCACTGCTCTTAGACCCTGACATCAGAGGGATGCACCCTGGGCAGAGCTACCAGGATGCAGGAATGCTTCTCGGTGCGTTCCTCTGCCGTGAGAATCACAGCGGCACACACAAAGAATGAAATGGGGCCCTGTTATGGACCAGACCACTTATTCCATCTGGAGTGGCGCTCAGCCCACAGGGGCCCCTTGCACAAGCATCCCCAGGAGTGGGGGCCCAGGCTGGGCACCTCAGCCTGGCTGCCGTCGAAGCTGCAGGGGGTTTCTCCGTGCACAGTTCAGTGGCGGTGCAGCAACTGCCCAGCCAGGTCTCGGGGCAGCCTGGGGACTTCCCCAAATGTGGAGCACCCTCCCACTCTCCCCTCCAACCCCAGGCACTGAGGTTTGTAATTCTCTTTCTTCCCAATGAATATGTAATAGCCTCACAGGATAGGCCAGGGTGGTGGTTGTAATAAAACCAGTTCATTATTGCCTTCTACCAGGAGCTAGTTAATGAGCAAGCAGTGGTGCTCTGTGGCCCTTTTGAACCAAATGCAAATGAATACATTCCATGGTATCGTTTAATTAGCTTCAGCAGGTAGAGAGGGATGGGAAAAGGGTAGTGATGCTATATGGGATGGAGACAGAGAAAGGGGAGAGGATGAGGAAGACAGGGCTTCAGGGAGAGGGACGGGGAGAGGGGGAGAGCTGGAAGGAGGAGGAGAGCAAGGGATGGACAGAGAGAGCAAGCAAGGAAGGGAGAAGAGGAAAGATGCAGCCATTTGATTGTTTTTTATCTTTTATTGTATTTGGCTTTCCAAAGCCCCCTTGTGTGGGGGACAGGGTTGTGTAGCCTTGTTCTTCCCACCGGAAAAGTGAGGACCCCAAGGGATGGTGCATCGTGATGGGTGCTGAGGACCCCACAATGGGCGAGACAGATGGGGTCCTGCCTCTGTGGGTGCACAGGAGAGTGCAGAAGGCAGGCATTCACACATTTATGCTCGCGTGTAGATATATGTGACTTTGCATGTGGGCGCGTGAATGTGTGTATGTGTTTACGGGAGTATGTATGTGTGCGTGTGTGCATTTGCCACGTGTGAGAACGTGTACATGTGTGAATGTGTGTATATGAGAACATTCCTGTGCGTGCATGCATGCGCAAGTGTTGTGCATATGGGTGTTTATGAGTGAGAATTTGGGAGTGTTTATTTGAGGACGTGCATGTGTGCAGGTGTCTGAGTGAATATGTGTGTGATTGGGTGCAGATTTAGCACTCCCTAGAATAAGAGCTAAAAATCAAAGGGAAACATTGTGGGTTCTGACAGAAGAGGGGTCAGGGAAGTCTTTGAAGAAGTGTCACTTGTGCTGCGACCCAGGAGTCAAGAAGAGTGTGTAGGGGGCTTCTGTGTGTTTACCTACCCCGTGTCTTCTCCCAGTCAGACCTCCCCCAGTGTCCCTTCAGAAACAGCTCTCTGGCCACACTCAGTCTGCCTGGTCGGGTGAGCCCATCCCCTGGCTCCCGCCCCCCAGGCCTGGCTGTTCTGCTCACTTCACCTGCGGGTGGTGATTGTTTCAGGAGCGGGCAGATGACTCAGCCCAGGCCACAGAATTGTACCCAAGGCTATTTGCAAAAACAATGGGGAACGAGGGCTGTGCCGCCAGTGTGAGGGAAGCCCAACACTGCCAGTCCCATTCCCCCCCAGGGGGAGCCCAGCTGGGGATGATGCGAGGACAACAGGGGCGGGAAGGCCATGTTCCGAAACTGCGTCATTTGGGGCCCAGCCGTGCCCGCAGCTATCAGCTCCTGGGTTTGTCAGGTGAACGAACCAACAAATGCCCCCTTTTGTTTATGTTAAACTGGTTTTGTTGTTTCTGTTAGTATCATTGTAAGACTCTGAATGATACTGCGCCGTCCTGGCAAAGGGCACAGCAGGCCAGAAGGCTCTGGGGGGAGGAGCAGTGTCATCGGGTCACGGTGGGAACACAGGGCCAGCACAGCCGAAGCCCGGGACAGGGTGAGTGCTGGCCGTAGGGCTCGGAGGGGCCAGAGGCCTGGGCAGCTGTGTGTGTGCGTGCGCAGCAGGGGGTGTTCATAATGTAAGAGCTAAAAGTCTTGACGTGCCGTGCCCGGTGCATTCTTTAGAGTCGGCATTCTCTCTCTCTCTCTCTCTCTCTCTCTCTCTCTCTCTCTCTCTCTCTCTCTCTCTCTCTCTCGGGCTGCCCCGCATTGTCCTCACTTCTCACCCAACCCCCACCCCCGATGCTGTTCACCCCCGGGGCCTGAATCCAAGATCCAGAACAGAGAGGGCTATAGGAACCGGAAATGCCACCGAGTGTGAAATCTTTTCTATTTTATTTTAGTGTTTTATTTTATATTTAGAGAGACAGGAAGGGAGGGAGAAAGAAGGAGAGAAACATCAATGTGCAAAAGAACGCATGCCCCCAACCTGCCCCCAGCTGGGGACCTGGCCTGCCACCCAGGCATGTGCCCCGACTGGGAAGCGAACCAGTGATCTTTTGGTTCACAGGCCAGTGCTCAATCCACTGAGCTACACTAGCCAGGTCTGCTTTAGTATTTTATTTATTTTACCAAGTGACATAGGAATACATTCTCTTGGTAAAAAAAAAAAAATCTGTTAAGATAAAAAAAACAAATAGCTTCATTTTACGAGACAGGAATGGAGCCCAGGTAGGTGACCTAGTTCACCTGAAGTCACATAACAAGTTGCCAGACACCTGATATCATGGAAGCCTTCTGAATCCTTTCCATCTTATGTTAAAAAAAGGAAGGGAAAAAAAAAAACACCTCTGAGGGATAATAATACCAATGAGAACAATAATAATAGCTGACTATTTAGCACTTACCATGGACCAGCTATTATGTTAAGCTCTTTACTTTCCTGATTTCAGTTCAGTCCTCACACAATCCTATGAGGCAGCGACCATTATTTTCTTCATTTGGCAGACAAGCAGCCGGGGCACGGAGGTTAATTTAAGTAACTCCCCAAGGTCGCAGGGCTTGTGTGGTGCAGCCAAGGCTTGAACTCAGTCTGACTGTTTCCAGAGCCCAGACATTCACTTCTGGCAGCTTGCAAGAGTAAATTTTATTTAATAACGAGATAATTCTACCTATACGACAAAGGGAAATGGATGGTCTCGGTTGCTTTTAAAGAAGAAAGCCTTCCAGCTGTCACCAGAGCTCTCCGTGGTGCTGAAAGCCAATCAATCATCCGCTGCACCAGCCGATCCAGGATGTTGCCCTTCCTCAGTCCGTTTGCCAGCTCGATTTCCCCAGCCCAGCGCCTCACAACTCAGTACACTCATACCCTTATCTGCTCCCTCCATCCCACCGGAGCGCGACCTGACTGACGCTTCTCGAGTTGGGAAGCTACTCTGAAGCCCCTGCCACACACACATCTGGTGACAGCCACTGTCTCTATAGGAGGCCGGTTTCCTCAGGGAAGGGATGAGCCAGAACAGAAGGTAAGAAAGCCTAGATACCTGCTGGGGCCACGCTTACCTTTTGTGATCATCTGACCTGACTTTTACATTTTTCTGTTTGTCATAGTAAGACCGAACTCGCATACGGTACAGGGCACGCATCTTAAGGGTGTCCGTGGTAGATTGCAAAGCTAACCACAAATTTTTCCTTCCTGTGTCGGCACTTTTGTGACATGTCCTTTCAGATTCTCCCACGGGGAGTGGGACTCCGTTTCTCCATTTCTTCAGTCTGCGTGCACGCCCATGCGGCCACCACCCAGATCAAGATACAGAACATTATCGTGCCCCAGAAAGTGTCTTTGTTTTCCTGTCTAGTCAACCTGCCCAACCCCGAGAGGTAGCCATTATTCTGACGTCTATCAAGATAGATTAGTTTGAATGAATGGAATCATAAGGTATGTATTTTTTGCCTATTTTTTTCCTGACCAGATCTGTGATATTTATGCATGTTTTGTTCGTATTGGTAGTTCATTTTTTAAAAAAGCCTGTGCTGTTCCATTTTTATCAGTCTGCCCCAATTTCTCCCTTCTCTCGTACGTGGACATTGGGGTTGTTTTCTTTTTCTGCCTATTTTAAATAAAGCTTCTGTGAACACTGATATGCGAGTGACCTGCGGATATATGTACACTCCATTCTCTTGGATATTCACTGTTACAGGGTGAATTGCATCTGCTCCCAAATTCATATGTTGAATCCTTGACCCTCAGGACCTCAGAATGTGACTGTATCTGGAGATAGAATCTTTATAGAGGTAATGAAGTTAAAATGAGATTGAATGGGTGGCCCCTGATCCAATAGGATTGGTGTCCCTATAAGAAGAGGAGATTCGGGCAAACACACAGAGAGGGAAGACCACGTGAAGATAAAGATAAAAACAGCTACCTACAAGCCAAGGAGAGAGGCTTCAGAAGAAATCAACTCAGCTGAGTCTTGATCTTGGACTGCCAACCTCCAGATGGTACAAAAATAGGTTTCTGTTGTTTAAGCTACCCAGGTATGGTATTTTGTTATGTCAGCCTGAGCAAAGAAATGCAACTCTTAATGCCTGCCAAACACGAGCTAAGTGCTAGATGCTAGGCTCAGGGCTGGGTCCTCACGATACCCATTAAAAGAGCTTCCACTAAGATCTGCATTCTGCAGATGAGGGAACTGAGGCTCCAAGAGTTTTAACAAGTTGCAGAGCTGTAGAGTTAGTACATTAGGCTTCTGCATGATTACCTTATCACATCTCAACATTAACTACACAATCACTTTGGAGATTATTTGTTTACAGTTGGTCTTTTGATTATATGGTGAGCTCCACGAGGGTGGGGACTGGGTCCGGCTTGTTCACTGCTGTACTCCCTCCTCATGCCCATCACGTGCCCAGCACGTACGACACCTGACTTGCATTCCTAGGGTCTCAATGCCTCCCACCTCCCACTACTTCCTGTGATTCCAGGACTCCAGGATGGGGGATGGGAAGGAGGGATTCCAGGCAGAAATCCCTCTGCAGACAATTTGGGGAAGATAGTTCCCAGAAAAAGCAGCTGTGATGAACTCAAATAAACCGTCATTTTTTTTTTGTTTGTTTAAAGTCTTTGCTTACTGAGGTATCGGGTGGTGGGAGGGGAAGGCATGAGAGGGAGAGGCTCAGGCTCAGGAGCTGCCATTCCCCCAACTCCTTGGGCAGCAGAGCCTGGCCAAGCATCCACCACATGTCTATCCCCACTCCGGGCTCTGGGGGTCAAAGGCAGCTAAGACCCAGGCTGGCCCTGGGGAGCTCACAGGCAAGATCCTGGCCAGCCCCAAAGGGAGGTGGAGAAACAGTCAGGCAAGCACTTGCATAGGGGAAATGGAAGTGTGGATGAAGAGCCCCTAACCTGGGAGGGGCTGGGTCTGGTGGGGAGAGTTGACATCATGCAAATGACCTGGGTTCAGATCCTAGTTCCACCACTTCCTAGAGCTTGGCCAGGTGTTTCACATCTCTGAACCTCCTTTCACTTCTGTAAAGTAGGGATAACAATGATCCCCAAGGGTCGTTGGGGCACTAAATGAGGTCATTCTAGAACGCCCATAGCACAGTGCCTGGGCGCGGCAAGCTCGCAGTACCTTCCAGCTGTTATTATCAACCATGAGCAGGGCTGTGGAGAAAGCTGGTGCCAGGCGGGGGAGGCCTGGGAGAGGTATTTCAGGAAGAAGGACAAGCCCACCCAAAGAGCTGCACACAGAGGGGTCTGTGGGGACTAAGTGTGGCGTGGGCAGGGAGAGGTGGGCCTGGGAAGTCCCAGTGGCCTGTAGTCCACATATATTTTGGTCCTTAGAACAGTGAGGATCCATGGCAAGTGTTTGAGAGAGAGCCTGGTGTGTTCACCTGAGCTGCAGGCCATGCTCTGGGTGTGGGGTCTGAGCCTAGGAGACTGGGGGACTGCACAGTTTCTGAGGATGGAGGATGATACCCTGGGCCAGGTGAGGACAGTGTTGACAGGAGATGGGGTGAGGGGTCAAGAGACAGCAAGGAGGGCAGGGCTGGGGACCCCTGGGTGCAGGTGGCAGGAAGGTGACGGCTGAGGACCTGCCCAGGTTTCTGGCCCAAGCAATGGAAGGAAAGGAGGGTGCTGGGCTGGGGCCAGAACCTCAGGCAGGAGCAACACCTGGGCTAGGGTTCTCTGCCACAGGCCCCTGTGGCTGGAAGCACTCAGCCTGAGCCAGGGGAAGATGGGGACAGCCAGACCCTTCGGCCACCCTCAGAACTGCCCACATGTCATTCTTCCAGCTGGAATCTCCCCAGACCCCAAAACTGGTGGGGCCCAGCCTGGCCTACAGGCTACAGGTTGTTTTCCATGGGTACTTAGGCTATCGTCCAGCCATGTGACTCCCCCCACACCTATACACACACCTCAACCCCAACTGCCATGGAAGGTGACTGAGCAAGCCACACTGCACCCCTGTCCTCTTCACAGGGAGTGAATGTGGCCTCTCAGTAATGTGGGGAAAGCCCCTGGCCCATCTCCCAGCAGAGAAGGAATGTAGGGAGCTTGGGCCCCTGGCACACTCTGGCCTCCTATCAGGGGCCCCGGCTCACACCAGGAGAGATTTGGGGACAACGGGAGATGGAGACACCGAGAGGGACTCAAGGACAGACAGAGCGAGTGACAAGGAGAGAGAAGCAGAGAGAGGGGAGGCCTCAGACGCAGCCCCCAAGCCCCATCCCCCTGGCGCCTCCTCACCAAGCCCCGGAGCCCTGGTTGGAGGCTTGTGGGGTGTACGGAGTTGCTGGGCCTTAAATGGTGCTTTTCTCTGTGGTTTGTCTTCTCTGAGAAAGAAATCACTCTCCATCCAATTAAGTCTAATTAGACATGATCAAGTTGTGGAGATCTGTGCAGAAGGATGAATGATGAGGAAAAATTACCTCCCTGCAAAGAGTTTAAATTTAATTTTCATAATCTAAAGACCAAATAGAAACAATTGGGCTCCTTGCTGCTTCTGGCCGACAGCCAGGAATTCTCTGGGATGGAGGCATCAGGTAGGAGAGAAGGTCACACTTCAGCCAGAATGGGCTGGGGACGCAGAATGGGCTGGGGACGCAGCAGCCCTGATGAGATGGGTATCCGCAGCCTCCAGCAGGGCCGAGAGCACCGTCTTTCCCGGATCCCTCTCTCACACACTCATTCACACTAATGCACACCCACTATTACACGCCTGGGGCAAATGTGAGCTTCACATGCGTGCCTTAAGACTGTTGAACCCAGAACTTAAGACACATCCACAGGGCAAGCATACACACGCACAGATACAGGCACACACAGGCACACACAGACATGACATACACGTGGGCACAGATACAGGTGCACAAACACACAGATCATCTCACACAGAGGCATTGACGGTCAGCCCTGGGTCAGCCCCACGTTGGTCCCAGCTCTGCCACTGCCTGGCTGTGTGAATGCTGGGCTCCTTCCCAGAGCTCCTGGCGGCACCGAGGGCATTCCTGCCCACTCCCCACTGCACCCACACACACATGCACATACACCCCTTTCAGCTGGGGCACGTCATCACGAGCTCCAAGAATGATAGGTATCACCCAGAACCATTCCCGGGGCCAGACCCTGGGCCCAGGACCTGCAGCGCCATCTGCTCCTTGGATGTTTCTCTGAGTGTTGAGCTGGCGAGGACCAGCCTGGGAAGGCCGGAGAAAGAGCATCCGGGGCCAGAAGCCTAAAGGTTATGCCCTGTGGCTTCTCAGTTAGAGCGGGTCCTGGGGACAGTTTGGGGGAAGGGGTAGACAGAGTCCCCAGGTTGAGGCACAGCCTGGAGGCCAGGCTGAGAGTAAAGAGAGGTGGTAAGCGTGTCCCTGAGGGGTGACAGGGTCCTGCATGTTGCTCTCACCCCCATCCCCTCTTTCTCTGCATATCTGTGGCCACCTGAGCCCTGCGTGTGTGACCAGAGGGCTCCACGCTAAAGGACGAATCCTGCTGAAGGGGGTTGGTTTAAAGAGTTCTGAATAGGGTGGGGCGGATCTTGGAGTCTGGCCTGGTTTTGAATTCCAGCCACTGACTCACTGCTGTTGCTGAGAAGCCTCCTCCCTCATGCTGGGTGTTGGGTTCCTCATCTTTCCGACAGGGTGAGGAGCCTTCCAGGACCCCACGTGTGTTCCCGCTAAGCATGGGAGTGAGGGTCATCTGCAGATGCTCCCTGGACATTTGTTTCATCCCCTTCGCAGCCCCCACAGTGCCTCGCTCCAAGTCAACACCCAGTAAATATTGATTAGCTGGTGAGATAATGAAATGAGCTCATGTTGTGTCTGGGCCTCAAGGCAGCAAAATCTGAAACTGTTGGGAAATGGAACAACCAGAGGACTAGCGGGGTGGAGCCATTGAGGGGTTGGCTGTCAGACATCAGGGAGGGCTTCCTGGAGGAGGTAGGCCTTGTGCTGGGTAAGATTTGGATAGGGGCGGGGAAGGTATGCTGGGATGGGGAGACTGCATGTGTAAAAGCAGGGAGGAGGGAAGGGAAAGGGTCAAGGTGAGACTGCTCTCTCGTGTGTGAGGCTGCTGTACGTGTGTGTATGTGTAGCGGGGATTGTCCCTGCACAGTGCTGGGCTCTCAGGGGACACTCAATAACAGTGGCTCCCTCCCTTGTATCAGCTCATTCAGGACACCTGGCCCCTTCTGTCCCAAAAGGCGGCCTTGTAACCTGTTCTCATGTGTTCCCAGAGGGGAGCGGGCTTCAGTGCAGGGACCTGGGGGGACCATAGATATGCCACTCTTCTTGGGGAAGATCACTAAGCTCTTCTTGCCATGAAACACAGACCCTAGCACCCTGGAGTTGGGAGACCCCTCCAGCCCCTCCACCCTGTAGAAACTGACACAGAGAGGTTAAGAAAGTGGGCCAGTCACCCAGCTCCCAGCGCAGACGCCTCAGTGCTTTGCTCTCTAACCAGCTGGGGGAGGGTCCTCTGTTCACAACCAACCAAACAGAGAGCCTCAAGGATTCCTCTCCCCTCGTCCTCCCGAAGCCCTCACACCAACTCTCTCTCTGGGGTGAGAAGAGCCTGGAAAGGTGACACAGGCCGGTGATCTGCAGACCCATCTGGCTGGAGCCTGGGCTTGTGCTGGGAAGGGGAGGGGTAAGCTTTAAGCAGCCCTTCCTGGTTGGTGTTGAACTTGCAGTTTCTAAAGGCCACCAGGAGCACCAGAGAGCAAACATTTTATCTCTCAATGACACTGCAGCAGATTAAGGAGGGGTCAGCCTCCCAGACAGCAGTAAAGAGAGGCCGTTCGTTACCCAGGATGGTCGGACCTGGCGTTTCTCTGAGAAATAACTTTCTCAGAGACCTGACCGGGTGAGGAAGGGATTCTTGCAGCCCTGCAGCCAGCAAGCCTGGCCTGGTTCCTTTGGCCAGGGCTCTGGGGGGTGAGGGTGGATGCCCAGATCCCAGGCTGAGAAGGTACGGGCACAGACTGGGCTTTAGCTCAACACGAGGAAGGTCTCCCAGTCCCACTGGACCGCAAGCTGAGAGACATTCACTCTACAGATTATATTATTCTTTTTTAAAAAGTTATGTTTTATTGATTATGCTTTATAGTCGTCCTGATTTCCCCCCTCTGCCCCCTCCACCCAGCACGTCCCACTCCCTCATGTAATCGCCCCACCATTGTTCACGCCCATGGGTCATGTGTGTGTAAGTTGTTCAGCTTCTCCATTTCCTATGCTGTACTCTACATCCCCATGGCTATTCCGTAACCACCTATTTGTACTTCTTAATCCCCTCACCTCTTCACCTATTCTCCCCTGCCCCCCTCCCTCTGGGAACCTTTCAGGAACTCACTTCTTTTCTCTTGCTTTTAAGAGTCTCTCTCTATCATTAAGCTTCAGTCTTTTAATGATGATAAGTCTTGGAGTGGGCCTCTTTGCGTCCATCATAATTGGGACTCTCCGTGCTTCCTGGATTTGCATTCTATTTCCTTCATTGAATCAGGAAAGTTTTCTTTCGCTGTTTTTTTTTTTTCAGATAGAGTTCCAATTTCTTGCTCTTTCTCTTCTCCTTCTGGCACCCCTGTGAAGTGAATGTTGGACCTTTTAAAGTTGTCCCAGAGGCTGCTTATACTATCCTCATTTTTTTTTGGATTCATTTGTCTTCTTGTTCTGCGTGGTTATTTCTTGCTTCCTTATGTTCCAAATCATTGACTTGATTCTCTGCTTCATCCATTCTACTGTTGTTTTCCTGTAAATTGTTCTTTATTTCAATTAGGGTATACTTCATTTCTTACTGGGTCTTTTTTACACTGCTGAGGTCCTCACTAAGTTCTTTGAGCATCCTTATAAACAATGTTTTGAACTGTTTATCTGATAGATTGCTTATCTCCATTCATTTAGCTCTTTTTCTGGAGGTTTGATCTGTTCTTTCATTTGGACCATGTTTCTTTGTCTCCTCATTTTGGCAGCCTTCCGGTGCCTGTTTCTATGTATTAAGTACAGCTGCTCTGACTCTGTATCTTGGTAGTGCGGCCTAATATAGTAGGTGTCCTGTAGGGTCCAGTGGCACAGCCTCCCCTATCACCCAAGCTGGGTACTCGAGGTACGCCGCCCTTCATGTGGGCTGAGTGCACCCTCCTCTTGTAGTTGAGCCTTGGTTGCTGTTGGCAGATCAGTGGGAGGGATTTACCCAGGCCTGTCAACTGCAAAGGACTGACTGTGACCACTGACTACCAACCTCCACCCTCCGTGGAGGATCAGCTGTGCAGGGGCAGGGTGGTGGTGCTCCGATGTGGTCTGTGGCTGTCCACTGGGTGCATTGGTCCTGGGGTTGCCAGGGTGATTCAGGTCAAGGTCAGCCCACACCTGTGTTTTATACAGGGCCACCCTGCCTGAGCTAGAAAGCAATCTGAGATGGCTGCTACTTGTGCTGGGCTTGGAGATTCCCAGGAAAAGCCAAGCTGTGACTAATCTTGCTTCCACTAGGGCTCAGGGAAGCCAGCTATTGCTTGTTTCATAGGATTTAGGAGCCAAGACCAGCCATTTCATGGAAAAGCAGCTTGGGTGGGCCCGTAAGTTGGGTGGGATAGAGCCTCTGTGGATCTCCAAGGTGGGTCATACAGTGTTAGGTTGATGGAGTCTCAGATATGGCAGGAGACTATCAACTTTGTAGGGGAAGGGCTCAGCAAAGGAGCAGTGGCCTCTGCTTGCCCTGATGCCAGACACTTCAGTCTCCCCCTGTGTACCACTGGTGCCCTTCGAGCTGCCACCCTGATGCTGGAGCTCAGACGGAGAGTCTGAGGAGGTGAGTCCATGTATGGTTTTCCCAAAAGGAACTGCTTAGGGCTCCAGCAGCCTCTTCCACCAACTCAATCCCCTCTGGTTTTTGCAGTTAGAGGTTGTGGGGACTTATCTTCCTGGCACTGGAATCCTGGGCTGGAGGCATCCATCCTGAATTTTTATCCACGTGGGTGTGGGGCCAGCCCATTCCATGTCTGCATGCCCCCACCAGTCTGGATGGATGTAGTTTCTTCAATTCTGTAGTTGTCAAACTTCATTCAACTCGATTTCCCATGTTCCTGAGTGATGGTTGTTCTGTTTTTTAGTTGTAATTCTGATGCAGTTGTGCGAAGAGGTGAGCCATGTCTGCCTATGCCACCATCTTGACCAGAAGAAGCCCAGGTTATATTATTCCTAAAGTTGGCTTAGCTGGGGACCTCTGTCCTTTTTGGAGTTACAGAAGGGCAGAATTACGGGGACACAGCAATGACAGCCCCACAGGGAGATTAACCCAAAATCTTCCCTCCTCAGTTTAGGCATGTGGTTCAAAGGCAGGTGATGACCAGAATATGTGCTTCGTTTGTGGTTAGGAGATGTGCGTCTGTTTCAGTTCTACCTCTGTAACCTCGACATGTGACCTTCCTAACAACGACTGCAAATACCATTGCTTGAGCATCTACTGTGTACCCAGTTTGTATCAGACACGTTCCATCTGTCCTCTCATTTTATCTTCCCAGGAGGCAGGGGCCACTATCTTCATTCTAAACACAAGAGGACTGAAGCTTCAGAGACTGGTAAAGCCTGCCCAGCCTCAGGGCTGGGATTCAAACCCAGAAATGTCTGCTCACATTCCTTTTACTAAACTACACATGCCCTCTGAGCCTCAGTTTCTATATAGCTCCCAGGGTAGTTGAATAGTACACATGAAATGGTGCGTGGAAATTGTACACACTCACACACACGAACACAATTGTTCACCCAGGAGACACCAGCCAGTTATTATCTGAGGATGAAAAGTTACACAAGGGGCTGTTCTAGAATGAGCTTTATTTTTCTATTCAGTGAGCCCTGGTTAATATTGCATCTAACAGGCCCTAGTACCCAGCTCTGGGTGTGTAAGTATCTCAGTGCATATTAAAAAAACCTTAAAATGCCCATGCTTTTGTGCCAGCAATTATACCATTAGGACACAGTCAGGGGTGTGCGCACAGCTCATGTGCAAGGGTGCTCACTATGGGGCACTGACAGCAGACAGTGTTCAGAAACGTCCGGCAAGGGGACAGCTATGTGAAACAGTGTGTGTCTGTAGGATCGAATATTATACAGCCGACAAAAATCACAGGCGTGAAGCCCATTACATGTCCCAGGAACGAAAAAGCGGAGCCAACACCTGCATATGCCACACGATTCCCAAGATAGCATTGCTCTAAGATGGCAGGTGATTTCTATTTCTTCTGCTTACTTTCCTAAATTGACTCAATCTATTTTTAAAACAAACGAATGAAATGCACCTCACCCTCCCCGATTTCTAAACTGGGGACCGTGGAGCTCGATTTAAGTTTCCCTCCTTGCCTGGAGTCACCACCATCGCGCTACGTGTTCAGCCCAGGGTGTCTCCTGAGACCCTTTGCTCCACACTCAGGGCCCAGCCTGCTCTCTCCTGGAGTTCTGTCGTCTACCGCCCATTACTTTCCAGCCTTTAGGCTACCAGATGCTTCTTCTTGATGGTTTGCAGGCAAGACTTCCAAGAACCCAAAGGGAGGACAATAGCTGGAAAGACAAAATAGCTGAGAAGGAATTTCAGAACCCTCCCAATGTGGGGGAAACAGAATTGGGAGTATGAGTTCAACCAAGAGTGAGGTCATCCCACCAAGTCCCCAGATGGGGGCCACACAGCAGGAGCAAAATCCACCATCTCGTGACAGGGGGCTTCACCCTTAGATCAGGAGCAAAACAGAAATGGACCTGCCCAAGCAAAGCATGAAACGAAGAAGTCATAAGTTAAAGATTATCCAACAGTAATTTAACTGATGGCCAAAACTAAACTCGTTACTCTTCATGGAGACAAAGTTGAATCTCTAGAAAGTGTCTTTACAGTATCTAGTGCACAATACAACATGACTAGACATGTGAAGAAAGAAGACATGTAGCCAAGAGAAAAATCAGCCAATGGAACAAATTCACAGATGACTCAGATGTTGGAATTAGCAGACAAGGACTTTGTAATAACTATAATAAATATGCTAACCCACAGAGATGGGCAGCTTGAAAAGATGGCCAGAGCTTGAGTAAGATGGTCAAAGCTTGAAAAATTTGAACAGTAAAATAAATAAAGTCATTTTAAATTGGAGCCCAAAGTATAAGATAAATGTCTATGAGTCTACATTGCTATGAATAAATGATTGAATAAATTAATAAGCCATGGAGAAGATGTAAATCTCTTGGTCAGAGAATTCCGCATAATTTGTGTGTGTACTCTCCATCCTCAAGGAGATGGAACATATCCCTCCCCCCATCCATGGCGTCAGTGTGGGCTGCTCCTAGTAATTTCCTTTCAAAGCATGTACAAAGGAAAGGGGGGGAAAGGGTAATATTACAGTGGGGAAACCTGGCAGACCCTGCCTCAGCCAGGTGATGAAGGTCAACACCAACGGTCATAAATCATGTAGGTAGTTGTGCCCTTGACAGGACGTGAGTGACACTTCACCTCTGCGATCTCCCTTCCCTAAACACCTATGCCCCCCCCCCAGCCTCACCATGAGGATAATGTCAGACAAATTCCAATGAAAGGCCATCCAATGCTGTATTGAATACTTGACCAGCATGCCTCAAAATTGTCAAGCTATCGAAAACAAGGAAAGTCCGAGAAACGGTCACAGACAAGAGGAGCCCAAGGAGACATGACCGTCAAAAGTGATGGGGTGTCCTGGGTGGTATTCCGGGGCAGACTAGGAACATTAGGTAAAAACTAAGGCAATGCAAATAAGCTGCCAACTCCGGTCAGTTGTGTATCAATATTAGTTTATTGATTATAACCAATGTACCAGGCTAATTGAAGATGTTAATAATAGGGAGACCCGTGTGCAAAAAGTGTTGAAAATAAAGAAACAGGCTTTAGTGACTTTTGAGAGGAGAGAAGGAATGGGACAGAAAAGCAAACATTTGGGGAAATATTAGGAAAATAATTTCAAAAGCTGATAAAATACAGCAACCCACAGATCAGAAAGCTCAATGAATTCCAAGAAGGATATTTATAAAGAAAATCATATCTAGGCGCAGCGTAATCAAAGTGCTGCAATACAAAGATGAAGAAAAGATCATAAAGGCAGTCAGAGGGGAAGAGACATCAACACAGAGGAACAAGGATAATAATGGAAAGCTGATTTTATGTCAGGGAAATGGAGGTCTCAAGACAATGTAACATCTTTAAAGTTCTGGAAGAAAAAAAAAATCCCAACTTTTAAGCTAGAATTTTTCACCCAGCAAAAACATTTTTAATACATTAAGATGAATGAAACACATTATCAGATAAATAAAAGATGGTAACATTTGTTGTCGGCAGACCCACACAGCAAACTACTCTCAGTGAAGTTCTTCAGTTTAAAGGGAAATTTTAGAGCTACAGAAAAGAAGCAGCAGCGCTGTCAATGGTAAGAATAAAATAATTTTCTCTTCAATTCTTTAAAAGTTAGTTAATAGTTTAGAGAATAAATAATAACAAGGTTTTGTGGTGTTTACAACACTGGCAGGAATAAAATGTACAACTACGATAGCCAATGAATGAGAATGAGTGCAAAGGAAATGGCATTATTACAAGGTTCTGATATCAGTGAAGCACTGTAGTATTAAGTCCGACTGAGATAAGCCGAGGATGCTTCTGGCTACGGAACAGGTGTGCGCAAGCGCGACGTCGGGGAGCTCGAGGGGAGAGCGGCAGGTTGTATTCACTAGAGCGAGAACTAATAATAACACAAGGACCTATAATGAAAGCACCGGCAGAAGAGATAAACCAGAATACTGAAACTCAGTTAACCCAAAAGAGGAAAGGAATGGAAGAACAAAGAAAACAAGAACAAGTGGGCCCGATAGAAAACAATCCAACTGTGACGTGTAAAATCATATGAGAATCAAACTCCAGCGTCCGTAAATAAACTTGTGCTGGAACACAGCTGAAGACCATTTGTTTACTTGCTGTCCATGGCAAGTCTGTGTGTTGTGTATTTTTGTAGAAATCAATAAGCTGTTTCTAAAATTATACACAAATGTGAAGAAACTGCACTGGCCAACAATTTTTAAAAAGAATTTGGAGGCTCTGGACAGTGTGGCTCAGTTTGTTGGAGCGTCGCCCATAGACCGAAGGTCATGGGTTCGACTCCCAGTCAGGGCACTTGCCTGGGCTGCAGGTTCCATCCCTGGTCGGGATGTGGAGAGGAGGCAACCAATCAATGTTTCTCTCTCGTATCCATGTTTCTCCTCTGTCTCTCTCTCCCCTTTTCCTCTCTCTCTCTCCCTTTCCTCTCTCTCTGGAATAAAAAAAAAGAATTTGGAGACCAAGATCTGATTTTGAGATTATGAAGGTGCAGTAATCAAGACAAAGCAAGAATAGAAATGGATCAATAAAACAGAATAGAGAGACCCAAAATAAACCCACACATATATCTGCTGCCAAGACTAAGAGATATTTCAGTGTGAGAAAGGATTATCTTTTCAACAAATAGTACTGTAAAAATTGTATCCATATGGACTATTTAAGACCCTAGATTCTTAACATGCACCTTATATTGAATGAATTTCAGACAAACCACGAAAACTAGAAAAACAAAATAAGAGACAAATCTTTGCAAAATGTTATTTTGAACTTGAGTGTAGATATACTTAAGACACACACAAAAAAGCTCTATCCATAATAGCCATAAAAATGATAAATTGGTGTTTATCAGTATAAGAACCTTCTGTTCTTCAAAAGATATCATTAAGAATAAGAACATGTAAACCATTGATTGGAAAAAATAATCACAAGACACGTATCTGACAAAAGGCTTGTCTTCAGAATATATAAAGAACTTGCAGAAATCAATCATGAAAAGTCAAAATAATGGGCAAAAGACTTACAAACATACACTTCCTATTAGAAGAGATATTAAAAAACAAAATAGAAACTGAAGTATACATACACAGAACAGACTGACAGCTGTCCGAGGGGAGGGCGTTGGGGGCTGGGTGAAGAAGGAGAAGAGCCCTGGCCAGTGTGGCTTGGTTGGTTGGGTGTCATCCCGTAAAGGGCAAGGTGGCTGGTGGGTTTGGAGGGTGCCTACGAGAGGCAATCCGTCCATGTTTCTCTCTCACATCGATGTTTCTCTTCCTCTCTTTCCCTCTCTAAAAATAAATAAATTTTGTTTAGAAAAAGGGAAAATGTGAAGATACTAAGCTATATATGTATATATGACCAGGTCTGCCCGTAAGTCCAGCCATTGTTAATATGAGAACAGTTTGCATGACATTGATGTAACCTGGCTGTCAGGGAGAGTGGACTGGAATGCGCATGTGTGAACAATGACGACTTCGCTGCGCTAGTCAGTAGGGGTGGTAGACACCGCTGAGTGAGCATGTGTACTGTGTGGCTGTTGCATTCAAAGTGACTGAGCGAGTAGAGCAATGAATCTGTACCAAATTTTGTGTTAAACTTGAACATTCCTTTGTAGAAACTATTCAGATGATTCCGAAGGCTTTCAGGGACAATGAAATGGTGAAGCACAAATACAAGTGTGGCACAAATGCTTCAAAGACGGTTGGGAATTGTTGAAAGTGACCCATGTTCTGGAAGGCCTGTGACAAGCAGAACACCTGAGAATGTCGAATGTGTACGGGCTGCCATCAACAAAGATCAGTATCTGGCAGTGCAAGAACTAGGAGCTGATCTGGGGATTCCAGAAACTACCGTGTCCGAGATTTTGACACAGGATCTTGGCATGAAAAGTGTCGTGGCGAAATGAGTTCTGCAGCTTCCACTACCAGAGCCAAAGGGACGTCGTGCTGCAGTTGCTAATGACTTGACTCAAACAGCTGCCAGTGAACGAGATTCCCTCCAGAAGGTCATGACCAGAGAGGAATCGTGGGTCCACGGCTGTGATCCGGAAACCAAGGCCCAGTCGTCCCGATGGAAGTCATCTGGTCCTCCACACCAAAGAAGGGGCGGCAAAGTCGCAGCAAGATCAAGACCGTGTTTTGAACACTGGAAGAGAAGCTCAGAGAACTGTGTGAGGCCCCAAGGTGCCTATTTTGAAGGGAACTGAGGCACCAATGTCCTATGTACAATGTTTCCTGTATCTTCTTCAATAAACGTCTCCATTTTTCAGACAGCGTGGCTGGATACTTTCTGGATGGACCTCGTACATGCAGACATAAAACACATAGACACGGATGACAGTATGGTGACAGCCAGAGGGACAGGGTGGGAGGAGGCAGAAGAGGGTGAAGGGGGGACAAATGAGAATGGAAAGAGACTTTACTTTGGGCGGTGGGCACACGACGGACGCTGCAGGCAGGTGTGATGTAGATTTGCACACTTAAAACCCATATGGTTTGTTAACCGACGTCACCCCCACGCATTCAGTTAAAAAAAGAAGGAACACGAATGGCCAAACAGACATGAAAAAATGATCAACATTGTCAGTTGTCAGGGATCTGCATTATTGGTAAAATGAAAAAGACTGACACTTCCGGAGGGATTGTGGGGTAACACAGTCACGCTGGAGAACAGATCGGCGGTTCGTTGTAAGGGAAAACATACATCCACTCTATGACCTAGAAAGTCCGCTTTTAAGTACCTCTAAGTACTGAATACTTTGGTCTATAAATCAAAGACTAATAGCAACTTTATTTATATATATCCTGTATAATGGACTAACACTGAGCAACAAACAAGAATAACCTGCTGATAAGCATAAACCTACACATATCTCAAACACTAGGCTGAGCAAAAGACCCTAGCTATGTACCGTGGGATTTCATATGTATGAAATTCTGGAACATGCAAAATTGATGTACAATGTGGAAGGAAGGGGCTGAGAGGGGGATTGATGGCATTTGAGCACAGGAGACACTGGGGTGATGGAAATGGGTGTCTTACTAAGGTGTTGTTACACAAACGTGTACAAATTTTGGAAACTCACACATGAATTAGGAAAGGGGCACCATTTGCTAGCTGATCAGTCTAGGTCACACTGACCTGTCCCTCCTCCTCAGCACATCCTGCTGATCACAGTCCTGCCCGTCTATCTCCCGAGAAGATCCTGAGTTCTGTCCATCCCACTGCTCTGCAGTGACCAGTGCTGAGTTCGAATTCCTCCCAAAGTGTAGGCGGTTCATGTGGGAGGTGATCCCAGGGAGCTCAGTGAGGAGGGGAACAGCAGGAAGGGAGAAAAGCCCTAAAGGCTGTATCAGCCCTGGATGGTCTTGCTCAGTTGGTTGGAGAGTCATCCCATAACTGAAAGGCTGTGGGTTCGATTCCCAGTCCGGGCAAATGCCTAGGTTGCAGGTTCCATCCCCAGCCTGGACATGGGCACGTGCAACCTCCTGCCTGGACATTTACGATCCCTGGTCCGGGCGTGTACAGGAGGCAACCAATCGGTGCTTCTCTCTGCATCATGTTTCTCTCTCTCCCTTCTTCTCTCTCTAAAAGCAATGAGGAAAAATGTCCTTTGGTGAGGACTTAGAAAATAACACTAAAAGCTGACTCAGAGTGCTGTGAGCTACTCAGTCTGCTGTGGACCCTCCGAGGAAGTGTGTGGGACATGGCTCAGACTTGGCCCTCAGAGGGAAGCTGGGGATATCCGCACACTTCCATCCCTCGTTGGTGGAGTGGTGCCCTGGGACACTTCTGGGCTGCCCTGCTCTTGGCCGATCAAGCCCCCAGGATGCTGGAGAGCCCCCAGGTAGAGAGGCTGAGGGGAGCTGGGCTTGAGCGGGAAGTGGTCGGCACCCTGGGAACTGTGCGCCACAGGTGCAGGTGAGTGCGGAGCTGGCCCGGGAGACATGGTGTGTGTATTTAGAGCTTCTGCCACAGTGGTTGCCCTCACTGGGGGACTACCTGCCCCCATTTCCCTGCTATCCCTCTCATCTGTACCCCGGAAGGCAGTTGGGGGGCTTCCCAAGAGGTAACTCTTGTCTAAATCCCTTCAACTGCTCTGCTTGGCTTTTGGGAGAAGAATCAAGATCCTTATCTCTGCCTCAGGACTGGACCTGGTGTGACATGTGCCGCCAGCCCAGCTGGACAGCAGCCACCCAAGCTGCCTTTCAGTTCTGCAGATCCCTGGAGATGCAAACCCTGGTCTGTCCCGTAAACCAGACAGCCACTGCCCTCCTACCCTCTCCCTCCCAGTCCCCTGGGGTCCCTTCCTGACCCGGGCACTGGCAGGATTCCAGAGCTCCAAGTCACAGAGGCTCCCGCCAGGGTGCCCCCTCCTCTGAGAAGACCTGGCGCAGCCGCCCAGCCTGCACTCTTATCCACGGCTCCCGGCGTGAACGCGCAAACCCGTCTCCATTCCAACCAGCAAAGCAACCCCTACTGCACACTAAAGGCATAATTTGCTGCAAATTAAACTTAATGGGACTAGAATAATTATATTGACTTTTAAAAGTAGTTAAAGATAAATACATGCCTTAAAGATAAATATTTCAGAATATAAACTTTCCCCGCTGTTTTCAAAGGAGACGGGAGGCTGAATTGGGAAGACGTGGAATGACGTGGGAGGGAGGTGTCCAAGACACATCTGAGGACACGCTCCGACCCCTGGCAGGAGTGCGACCCGGGCCAGCTTCCCAGGAGGGCAATTTCACCACCTTTATCAGAAGCCTGAAGTCAGGGAGACCAGAAACCTGTCCTAAGGAAATGATCAGAGATGGAGATAAAGAGGGAGGTGCAGAGTCGGTCCTCGAGGTCGTTTAACCGCCAGATGCTGGGAACCGTCTGAAGGGCTCACGATGGATCAACTACGCCAGTCACCCGACCACCCACTGACGTGTGGCCATTAAAAACCAGGCCTGCAACAATGATTCGGCTGGGAAAGTGCTTCTAGACAACAAAGGCAGGAAATAAAAGCAGCATGTAAAAGGGAACATAAAGTAAATTCCTAATTTTGCTAATAAAACCCAGAGGATGTATGCAAAAATACCAACAGATGTTATCTCTGCATCGGGGATTATCAAAAATTTTAATATTAAATTTTTTTATGCTTGACAATTTTCTGCAGTGCGTGTCTATGGATAAATGATTATTTTCCATTCGTTTTAAAATGGAGGTGGGGATGAAAGGATCTCTCTGTCCCCCCCGCCCGCCAACTTCCCACAGTGAGGATTCCTGGATTCAGCTCCTGCCCAGAACTCCAATCTCAGAATGTCTAGGTCCTCATTTAAGACCTAGTTGCTGGGTGGGGCCCAGGCTGCAGATTGCCATTCAGAATCCCATCTTCCCTTCTTTAAAGCAAAGCTACTGGAGGTGCATGTGTGTCCTGCTTAAAAGCTGTATTTCCTAGTCTCCACCCCGCCCCTCTCAGATCGGCATGGCCAGTGGGATAGGAACGGAAGTGTTGCGTGTGGCTTCTAGGAAAGTTCTTTGATGGGTGCTTACCCTCTTCGCTCCTTTCTCCTCTCCCTTTTTCTTCTTGTCTGGAATGCTTCAGGCACCGTGGGTAGTAACACGAAAACAAGCAGGTGAGGACATTGACAAACTATGTGGAGCTAACATAGCATCCAGGGACTTCCTATGTCCAAAATTCTCTTAAGAGAAAAAATAATTTTCAATTCGTTTAGGCCACTATTGTTCAAATTCCTGTGATGAGCAGCTGAATGCAATTCCTGAAAGATACACTGGGGGGCAGTCAAGGATGGCAGAGAGAGGGGAAACTCCAGGTAACCCACAGACATCTCAGTGAAGCTGGTAAGAAAATAGCAACTTCTGTTGGAGCAATAGATAGTCGGCCTGGGCTAAGAGGAACTGAGTAGAGAAATCTGCAAAAAGAAAGAATGCTTAACATAATTCTTAGGTAGATCAGGCTGGCCTAGGCTGCCAGACTACTTGTCTGTTGGTGTAGGTCAGTCCCGTGTAGCAAGAAGGACATTACTGCCAGGCCAGGGGGCCACGGGGGTGCGTGTTGATTCCTTATGAGGACACAGAGTCAGGAGATAAAGCCTGGTGATGCAGAGACTAGTTAGGGGACCTTGACTTTGCTTGTGACCTTAAGAAAGTCTTTCTCCCTTTCTGGACCATTTCTCATGTGATAAGGAGAAGGGGCGGTTGGACCAGAGAACCTAAGGTTTTTTATGACTTCAGGGATCTCTGATCATAACCTGGGCTGGGTGATTATACACATGGGAGAGTGGGACATAGGTCTTTGCCACTCCCCATAAACATCCCCACCCCCACTCACCTTCCGCCTCCCCTCTGGTTCCCAGAGCTGCCCAGAATGTGGGAGGCACAGGGCTGAGTACAAATCGTGTCAGGACATCCCGGTCCAGAAGCTGAGTCAGGAGGTGCTTCTACTGCTCCTTCTGGGCTGGTGAATTCCCAGGGAGGCATCCGTACAGGGAGTGATGATGTCAATAGGGAGTGTGAGCCCTGCCTGACAGTGACGCGCCACCTTAGAGAGCATTTTCTCATCAAATCTTACAAGTGGAAGACGCCTTAGTGGCCTTCTGGTCCATCCCCTTCCCTGACGCTCGAACCCTTTCTTCAAGAACCACCGCCAACCCACACAAAACAGCATCATGATGGATAACGTAATCATCATCGCTGTTACCACCATCACTGTCATTACTGCCGTCATCGTCACTACCCCAGTCATCGCCATCCCCACTCCTTGCCATCACCGTCATCGCCATCACAATTGTTGCCATCCTCACAGCCACCATCACCACCATTGTCCTCACCTTCATCACTCTCATTGTCATCGCATCATCACCATGATCGTCACTGTCATCATCCTCACCAGTACCAGTATCACTGACACTGATTGAGCACCATCTTTGTGCCAGGCACTGTACCAGGTGCTCTATGTATTTGATTGCACTGAATTTTTATGACGATCCAATTGGGTGGGAATTTAGAGATGAGGGGACCAATCTCAGAAAGGTGAAGTACCCGCAGCAACACCGATCATTAGCAGAGGAAGGAGGAAGGAGAATTAGGATCCAGGTGTCTGTGATTGCAAAGGCTAATCTCTGTCCACTGTACCTTGCAGCTCTGAGAGCTGACCTCAGCTCTGCACCTCCACGGTAGAGAGGTCACTGTCCCCATGAGGAAGTATGCTCCATCTTGAGGCACCATCCCTTATCAAAGGGAATCAGCTTTCGTGTGACCTCACCCACAGTTCCTGGCTCTGACCCCCTGGTCCATGCAGGAAGGGTCTGATCTCTGGCCCCTGTGACAGTCCTTCTGACATTTGAAGGCAGCTTTCACGCTCACTTTCACCTCTTGCTTTTTAGGATAAGCGCCCAGTTTCTTCAACAACTCCTCTGTGAGTGACCACCTCTCAGAACTCCCCTCTGGCTACCCCTGGTCCTTGTGGGCTTGTGCGGTCCCTCCCCCTGGTCTTCCTGCTTCCGCTCTTCCCAGCATTCCTCTCCTCCCAGAGCCGAAGTGACCTGTTCAGGGTAGATCGGATCGTGTCACTACCACATTCAAAGCTCCGCATCGAATCCCTTCCACATCACAAATAAAATGCAAAGTCTGCTGTGGCCTGTAGATCCTAAGTGGTCTTCTTCCTGCCGAGCCCTCAAACTTCGTCTTGTGCCCACAGCTCCCTTGGCTCCAGCCTCTCGGCCTCTCTGCTGAGCCCGTCATGCTCCTTTCTACCTCAGGGAACTGCATCTGCTGCTCCCTGTGACCAGAGGGTTTTTTTTCTTTTTTCTTTTTTTAACAATTACCAGCAAGTTGCGCTCCTTCACTTTATTCAGGTCTCTGCTCAAACGTCACCTCCTCAGAGACGCCTTCTCTGGTCACCCCCTCCAACACTACAGCCCTCTTATGCCTTATCCCTTTTCATTTACTATTTCCTGTCATAAAGTGTATCACTTCCTGATACATAGTTATTCATTTATTAACTGTCTTCCCTACCGGAGTGAGAATTCCATGAAAGCAATGATGTTGTCAGTCTTCTTCACCCCTCTCTATCTTCGGGGCCTAGAAGAGGCCCCAGAACATAATAGAATCCTAATAAAGCTGTTAAACTAATGAATGTACTAATTAATACATGTATCCTCTCCCCATGCCCTTCTAAGGCCAGAGGCCCTGCTTTCAGACAAGATTCAGCTAATCCATGACATTCTACCTTTGTTCCTCAGAATGGCAGAAGAGCCTGAATCTTCCAGTTGAACAGGACTCTCACCTCCCTTTTGCCAGACTCTATACCTCTATTAACATGACCTAAAAGACCACATGCACAGAAGAATGTTTGCTTTGGAGTCAGACAAACTGAAGTTCAAATCTCAGTGCTGCCATTCACTGGTTCAGTATTATTTAGCTTTTCTAAGCTTCAATTTCTTCTTGTGTAAATGGTGTCAATAACATCAACCTTGTAAGTCTGTTGTGAAGATAAGATTATGTGAATGCAGAGTGAGTGTTCAGAAAATGTTCGGAGTTGGTAATTTTTATCTGTTGATAAATTTATTTCCATGGTTACCAACGGCATTGTTGTTGTTCTTATTAAGCTAGCCAGGTTTCAGGGCCTCCGTCTCACCAGAAGAGCCCTGGTTGGGAAGGGACTGACTGGTCCAGGGGTCGGGGAGGAGTGAAGGGACAGGTGACAGGAGAGGCTTCTCACCTTGTGGGCTCAGACACAACTCCTTGGCAGCTCCCGAGTCAGGGCCTGCCTCTCTCCTCTGGACCTGAGCTGTCGATTTGTTTTTCTTATCTCATCTCAGAACTTTGCACCAAATGATAAATTCACATTTCCATAGGAAATCCCATCCAGTGGGTCTCCCTCTGAGGCTCCAGCCTGTGGGGCTTAACTTGCTACTCCTTTGTTCTGCCACCCAAAGTGCTTGCTCTTCCTTCCTGAACCTGTCACCTGAAATCTGAAAAGCCCTCTCCCTCCCCAGCAGAGTGAATGCCGACGATGTCGCAGTCTCCTTCCCCCGGGCAGACTGAAGCTTCTCGAACTTTCAGCAGACCCTCTCCCCTGAGGCGAACAGGCCCAGCGGGCAGCCAAGGTTCTCAGCTGGAGGTAAGGGAAGGTGTCAACGGAAGGGGTTGGGGGGTCAACAGTGGGGAATGGCAGGGCTGGCTGATGAAGAGCCCCCATTGTCCAAGCATTGGTGTCACCCAGACCCAGGGCCCCAATCCCAGCTCCGCCATTGACATCCAGCTTATGACTTAGAGCAAATCCCTTCCCTCTCTGAGACTCAGTCTCCTCATCTGTCAGATAGAGATGACACTTCCCATCCCAGAGGATGCTGGGGGCGAGGAAGGAGGCAGTAGGGGTGGATGTGCTGCGTATGGCCTGGCCACACTCACTGTCCGCAAGGCGCTCATGTCCCAGGTGAGGTCCTGCTGGTCTGGGGTTCAGGCTGCGCTGTGGAGCAGAGGGTAAGCGTGCGGGCTCTGAGGCAGACCTGGGTTTGCATCCTGACTGCTACCTCTGGCTGCATGACAGAGGCAAACCCCTTACCCTCTCTGAGCTCCGTGGTCCCCTCTATGCTGTCATCTCCCTCTCAGGGGGTTGTCGAGAGCCTCGCTTTATGATGACAACACGCCTGCCTCAGTAGAGGCTGCGTCACTGTTGCTGCCCCTCCCACCCCCTTTGCAGTGAGGGACCCCTGGGAAATACGTCCCTGATGGGGCAGCCTGGGCAGGGGAGGCCAGAGGAGCAAAGGAGGCTGCAGGGACATGCCTGGGGGTACACGTGCACGATGGGGCTCCAGGAGCCGTTGGTGCTCAGTGCCTAGCAGTCAGGTACCCCCGGGGCCTGGTCACACCTAGACATGAACCTCTGCGGTGCTGGGACAGGGTTTGTTCCCAGGCAGGTAGAAACACTGAACTCATCGACGTCGTGGAGCAATCGCCAGACAAGCCAGGCGCCTGCGGTGCTGACATTCTACCTTTGTTCCTCAGAATGGCAGAAGAGCCTGAATGGCAGAAGAGCCTCTGCCCTGTTCCTGCCTCAGTGTAGTTGTCCTGAGACAGAGGCCATGGCCTCCATCCCAAGCCTGGAGGAAGGAAGTAGCCCCGCCTCGGCCAGGACGTGGGCCCAGGATCCACCCAGCACTGCCAGGACCACCTGTGCACTGAGAGGTCTCCTACTTGGGGGCGGATCTGCACCACACCCTCCACACTCATCCTGGCTGTGTCTGCGAGGCAGTTTGTGAGCCATCTGGGGAGGCTTAACGGTCAGCTGCACGGGGCGTGGCCAGCCTGGGGTCTGGCTGGTGGGCTCAGACAGTTGAGTGAATTCTTAGTGCAGATTAAGGGATGTAGGCTCAGGAGACAGCCTGGAACAGGTCTTACCCGCTGGTCGCTGGTCGGAGGAGAGACTGAGGCAGGGAGCCAGCCAGTGTGTGAACAGAAGCAGCACAGCACACAGCCAGTCTTCGTACGACAAGACCGAGGCCCAGAAACAGGGCCTGTCTTGCCGAAGGCCACGCGGCAGGTTTGTGACAGAGCCAGGAATGGCTCAGGTCCCTGTCAGCCAGCCCGCTCCTCCCGTGTCACCTGCTGAGGAAACCTGGGCCTGGGAACGGCGAGGCTCAGGGGAGCCGGATGACCGTCTGCAGCAGGGGTGTGCTGGAGTGTGTCCATCACTGCTGTGTGTCTGTAACTGAAGCCCTGGCCTGGGACCATGCAAAGCACTGAATCATGACCTCATCCGATCCTGACAGGATCGTCCCTAATTTACAGATAGAGAACTGAGGCCCAAAGAGGGCCACTGACTCGCCCGGCCAGGGTCTCACAGCTTGTGGGGCCTGTCTGCCTGACACCAGAGCCTGAGCGTCCCATGCTGCTCCCCAAAGAGCGACCCGGATCCAGGCCCCTGGGGGTGAGAGGCAGCTCTGTGGCCCTTGAAGCCCTCAGCATAAAGCCCACAATGTGAGGAAGTACCTCCAGGAAGGCCTGGGCCTCTGCTGGGGGTCCTCCATGACTGGGTCTGTCCCCAGTGGCATCAAAGCCAGTGCTCCCCCTCAGGCATTACTCTTGGGTTGACTGGGGGTCTGAGTGGTGGAGTTCAGGCACAGCTCTCTCTAGGATCAGGCCCAGCAGAGCCTGGAGAAGGATGAGTATTTAAGGGGCTTTGTCTAGGAGGATGGGAGGGTTTGGGGTGGGACTTGAGACCTGATGTCAAGAGCCAGGGGAGCTTGCCTTGGGGTGGTTGAGCTGGAGCTGACCTCAGGACACGGCCCAGGACGGCCCAGGACGCTGACTTGTTCCCTGGCCCCACCCTGGCCTGGTCTGAGGGCCATTTAGAAGCCTCTCTCAGCCTCCAGCCCAGGAAGCTCTGCCTCTTTTACTCTATTCCAAGCAGAGCGGAAGATGGTTGGCCTGGCTGCTGGCTAAAAGCCCTTTGGAGGTTCAGGTGGAAGAACATGGTGGTCCCTTAAGAGGAAGAACTCCAACTGCTGTTTCCAAGGGGCTTCCTGGTGGCGTCTTCGGTCACTGAAGAGAGGAAGGAGAGGAGAGACTATAGAGAGGTGGGAGGGGCCCATCGGTCACTGTAACTCAGTCTGGTGGGAGGTGTGCATCAGTGTGTGGAGGGGGACACATTCTCGCCTGGGGGCATCGGAGCCTGCTGAGGGGCTGGGGGCTCCCGCAGGGGTAGCGTGGGTGCTGGGAAGACTATTGAACAGAACCTGAGGAATCTGGGGCCTCCCTCCCAGCCCGCCTGTGGCCTCAGTGTACCCATGGGCACCTAGGAAGGCAGGGGAGGAGGCTCTCTGAAGGTCCTGTGAGTCTCTGAGCTGGGGAGGGTCATGTTGGGGCTCCCTCACCCTGAGTGGGAATGGGCTCATCAGGCGGAGAAGCGGCTGGGGAGGCCCTGGCCCTGACCTTCTAGGGTCCTCACCCATGAGGGTCCTGTTGGCCCACACTGAGCTCGTCTGGGAGGGGCCAGCTGGAGTCTGTTCTGAGTGGTCAGGTGTGCAGGGAGCCCCACTGATTGTCTGGGGGCAGGAGTGGATCCCGCTCCCACACCTCCGTCGGCGTCACCGATCACAGGGCTTGGTGTGGGGTCTCAAATGTTTCTGTCTGGGAGTTGGAAGGGTCTTGGGAGATTCATTCACTTACTCAAACGTATCGATTGGGTTGTTTCTGGGTTTTTGTTTTTGCAAACAAGGCTGCTGTGAACATTCTTGTACAAGTCTGCAGTGCACACATCTAGGAGGTTCTCTGGGGCACACTATCCAAGTAGAACTGCTGAATGAGGGGGTAGGTGTGTACTCGACTTTACAAACAGCACTCAATTGACTTTCAAAGAGCCTGTGTCCTTTCTGCTCCCCTCCGTGGTGCTGGTGCGGGCGAGTTCCACTGTTCTCCCCGAGCCAGCAACTTCATTTCCTCATTTCCTCTGACCAGCAGGTGTAAGATGGGAATCCGCAGTGTTCTAGAATTTGCATTTCTCTGATTGCTAATAAGATTGCACACATTTTCAAAGGCTCGTGAGCCATCAGAGTTCTGGCTGAAATACCTGTTCAAGTCTTTTCCCCAATTTCCTGTTGAATTTTTTATTGGTGTCTCAATGTTTCTAGAAAGTCTTCATACATTTAAGATAGAATCGTGTATTGCTTATGTGTTATAATGTCTGGTCCCGCATGTGGCTTCTTTTCCAGTTTGTTTATTTACAGTGACATTGGAGGAACAGAAACTCCTTATTTAAATTGAATCAAATGTATCAATCATTTCCTCTGTGTTTGGGACTTTTTATCTTTTGGTCAATACTTCCTTTTCTACCCAAAGGCATAAAAATAGTCTATATTTTCTTCCAAATGCGTAGGAATGAAAAACACAGCATGTAAGGCCCGTGGTTGCTTACAGAGGACTGTGGGGGATGCGGTTGGAGCAGGGCCCTGGGGGGCTTCTGTGCCCTTGACGCATTTTGCATGGCAAGCTACAGTTCACTGGGGTTTGCTGTGTACTGAGGGTTCATGACATAGGTAAATAGATGGACAGGCAGACAGATAGATGTGTAATACAGATGCTGCTGTGCATATGGAAAACTGCATCGTAAAAAGAAGAGATTTAATGAAATGGTATATGGAGAGCTCCTGGCACCCGGCCCAGCTCATGCGGACACTGCCAGCCAGCACTGCCCGTGCACTCTCAGGAGTCGGGCGCCGCACCAAGTGGTCCACATGCCCGGACACGTTTAGTGGTCACGGCAGCCCTATGGCATCCACCCCACTTTACAGACGAGGAAGCAGACACCCAGAGAGGGTGAGTGACTAGCCTCGGGTCACACAGCTAAGATCTGCGTGGCTCCCTCAGTCACTGGACGCCCCCTCTCGCACAGCAGGTGCTCAGTAAATGGGAGGCTGCTCTGATGGCCTCTGTCCCTACAGCAGCGCTCCCTCCCCCTCCCAGCCCCACCCCCACCCCCAGGCCCTGGGCATCACCCTCACTGCGGCCCAGGGCAGAGCCAGAGACCATCTGGGGGCAGGTAAAGAGAAGGCTCTGTGGCTGTGACCTTAACCATCATCCTCAGGGAGAAGGTGGACGAGGAAGGAGGGAATGAAAAGGAGGCGAGGAGGGCAAAGAGCGGGGTTGAGAGAATTGGGAGGACACAGAGGAGAAGGGGTGGAAGGGGTAGAGGAGAGTGTAAAGGGACAGAGAGAGAGAGGTGGGGAAGGGGACAGGGAGAGGGAGGGAAAGGTCAGACATTCCCCTCTCTGTGCCCATATTCACAGCCTAAAATGGGGACCCTTCTAACAACAGCACAGTGAGGTAAGTCGGGAAGCCCAAATGAGATCGTGAGTGATTATAAAAGAGAAAAAGCCCAGGGTGTCTGCACACCGATCCGAATACACCAAACTCAGCACAAAGCACTGTGCAGCTGCCAGTACTGCTGGGGCTCCGCTGCTCCCCCCAACCCACCCCCACCTCTCCTCAGTGGTCCCCCAGCCCCTCCAGCTGCCTGCTAATGAGCCGGAGGCTTCAGTAATGAGGCTGCTTCATCATTTAATGCGCTGGAGCAGCCTCACAAGGAGAGGGGGTGGGAGAGGTGGGGGAGGGTGCCGGCGTCTGCCCACAGAATCCCCTTTGGTCCACGGTGCTTAAGACGAGGAGGAGAGGGGCTCCCCTGCCGCTGTACCTGCAGAAGCTCCCAGCAGGATGGCGGCCATGGAAGTGGGAATCTGCTTCACAGGGTGGACCACCTGACCTATGGGATCAACTAGCCTTGAAAAGTGGCATCTGATTCCTGAGTCAACTCAACACCAAGGCCGTTATCAACAAGCCCAGGGGGCCTGAGCCCGGGGTAGTGAAAGCCAAGCCCTAGGCGCAGAGTTGTGCTCCTCTCTCCCCCACCCTCTTCCAGGCAGTCAGCAGGCTCAGAGTTCAGCAGAGATCTGAACTCTGCCTCCTACATCCCTGCCCACCCCCACCCCGTCCCTGTCTTCCATGAAACAAGTCCCTGGTGCCAAAAAGGTTGGGGACCGCTGGCCTAGACTGCCCACAGCTCTATACTCACACCCTGTCAACTCCAAGTGTGTGGTCATTCCCATTCCCACAATTCGGTCCCATTGGTTCTGATCGAGTCGTCCCTGTGTCCATCACTGTGTGAGGAGGATGTGAGACTCTGATTGGCTAGGCCTGTGGCTCAGCCCACTCCTCTATCTGGAGGTGGAGTGCCTTCTGCGGGACTCCCAGGACTGGCGGGGCTCTGCAATGGTTCCCCAAGAAAAGTGTGCAAGCTGGGTGAGCAGAACCATCAGATGCATCAGTGGAGTCAGGGATGGAAGTGGTAAAATTTGGGCCCCACCCACACACCCATCGCCAGGTCAGCACACCCATCCTCTGGCTACGATGAGTGTTGACTGTGAACAGCCCATAGTGGGACCGTTTTCTGAGAATTGTCCTCAGCTGAAAGGAGCTGACTGCTTACTAGCTGCAAATACCTGGAAGGTTACACTCCGTGTGGGGCAATCTGCAACCAAAGACCAGCTGACACAAGTGCAAAAGGCCTGGCTCATTGCCAGTGGGATGGGGTGGGGCACAGCCCGGTGGGGCCATAAGGGCTCCATGGCTCCCCGGGGCTCCAGCTGAGGCTACCTCCTTGCCTGCCCCTTCTTCTCCCTCTCCTGCATCCCTGGATCCCACCCCCCCGAGAGGGCACCCTTTGTAAGCCACTTGCCCGTGGGGTCTCATCTCCCTCTGCTTCTAGGGAACCCAGCCTGCTCTGGATCTGGGCCTGGATCTGCTGGGACCATGTATTTTTTTGTGAGGGGCCAGGTCTAAAAGAACCACGTTGCCAGGCTCCGAGACAGACAGGGGCTGGCGTCTGTTGGTTTTTCAAACCCAAACTCCTGCCGCTAACTCATCACAATTCTCCCGCATCTGCTCCAGGTCCTCCTGCAATCCACCCTCTCCATGTAATTCCCACGTCTCTCTCAGATCTGGGTTTGATTAACAGAAGGTTATAAACAAGTTCCAGAAAAAGGAAAGCCAGCATCTCCCCAGGGCAGCCATGGTCTGCTGGCAGACGGCAAATTGCTTTGCAACCAAAATATTTTTTGTTTTTTTTTATTTTTGTATAGATAAACAGGACTAAACTAATTAGGATTTTTTTCTTTCTTTCCTCAGGTCTTAGATGACAATGGAAGTCTCTTGATCCACAGTGAATTGGTTACCAGGTTTCAATAAGGGCTGTGTCTTTGCAATTACAGTTCATTAGTGGATTTACCAGGGAGGGAAGGCGGGCGGGGGACCGGAGAGGGGGTCCATAGTCCTAATAAGAGGATTGTTTTTGCATTTCCCCTCTTTTAATTGCACAATTATTTCCTGGACCAGTGCGCTGTGAAACACGGGAGAGGGGAGGCTCAACTGCCCCCTCTATTCCGTACACAAACGCAGTAGATAGGGGAGAAGATGAGCGGGGGTGGGGGTGCTTCTGTGCTGCAAGGGCGCACCTCCCCCCTTTCCAGAGCTGGGCACCAGGCTCGTGGGCCTGGGAGGGGCCCGCTCTGCTCACTGGGGGGAAGTGTCTCAGGATCTGGGTCAGGGCAGCCTTGGTCCTCTGTTGAGCTACCATTGCTTGGGCACTCACTACGTGCTGGGGGCTTTACATGGATTTTCTAACTTACACTTCACATCCACGTCATTTTACAGACTCCTTTGGCAGACACAGGAACCAAGGCAGACGGATGCAGGGCGCTGGGCTAGGTGCGGAGAGGGCGGGTCGTGGCCATTGTGCAGGTGTCACAGGGGGCTCAGGGACACGCAGGTCTTCAGGGCACTCGCACTGCAGCTGGAATCGGAAGGCAGGCCTTCTGTCTCTAGGTTTCTGCTGTTTCTACCCCCGCTATGCTGCCATCAGGTGAGCCCGAGACTCAGTTTCCCCATCTGTGCAGCGGGTTCTGGAGACCTGGTAAGGCGAGCTTCAAGGCTGTCTTGGGCTTTGGCGTGCTGTGTTTTAGAGAAGGCAGGGGTCCTGGAGTGGCCGACAGGAAGAGGTCTTCATGGTCTAGGATGGAGGGGCACAGTCCCTGGCCTGGAAGGAGAGAACAGGCATGATCAGAGAGGACTGGTTTCATCCCTGTCACTTGAGGCACATGGGCAGACAAAATCATCCTTTTTGACAGCCCCTGCTGAAGAGTCTGGAGTGGGCGGCGGCTCCTCCCTCCAGCTGGGCCACCCTCCCAACCCTGTGCTCTAACAGGCCTGTGAGAAGGTCCCCTGGGACCATCTCTGCTCTCCGTGGCCTCAAGCTGTCCAGAGGCCGCCAGGGGGGTGTTTGGTCCAGTCTGACTCTTGGGGGTGAGGTGCGGGCTGCATGCGAGCATTCTAAGGAAGTACATTCTATTCCCCACCCTCGATGGTTCCTCTTTGCAAATGGCTGAGTTTTTGTCCCAATCACATAGTAAATGCCTCCAAGTCAAACTGTCAGGGAAGAACTCCAGCCTCCTAGGGATGGGGAGGGCTGCAAAGGAGAGACTGCCAAAAGGGCTGCGGGGTGGACTTGCGGCCACTCCCTAGGTGCTGAGAGGAGGTGAGACTGGAGGAACAAGAGCCGAGGAGCCCGAGTGGACCTGGCACAGCGCAGCCAACAGCAAGGGCACTGCAGTGCCAGCGCCCCGCTCCGAGTTGCACCGGAGAAGCATCGAGTCCAGATGGAGACTGCACACCCAGTGGGTGCCTTATAGCTCAGGGACTCCGCCGAGGGGTCAGTGCCTTTGGTAGCAAGCTGCGAGGCAGCCAGGCCTCTCCCCTGGGGGGTGAATGGTCACCCATGGTCATCTTAACCAGCGTTGGAGTACGTGACTGGCCAGAGGAGCTGCTTAGCATCGGGGTGGTTAGGCCGTGCAGTCTGTCACTCAGAGAGGACATGCAGGGGTGCCCAGAGCCTGCTTCTCCCCGCACAGGTAAGCTGTGTCCTGGGCAGGGCAGCGGAGGTGCTGGGAAGCCCGAGCAGGGCTGTCTCAGGGGCCTTCAAAAAGGTGCCATAAGGGGAAAGCAGACTCCACAGTCTAAAGAGCTGGGGTGAGTCCTGGCCCTGTCCCTGACATGCAGTGTGAACTGTGGACCCGTGGCTGCCCTGCCGGGTCTCAGTTTGCTCACCTAGGAAATGGGGAGAACAGTTCCCTCCTCACTGGGGCATGAAGATGGACATGAGATGGTCGTACGTGCCCAGCTCAGGGCCAGTGCCCGTCGATGCTCAGGACAGGAACGGCCTCTTCGCCGGGGTTCTGCGCCAGGAGCTGCATCTCAGGTCACAGGTGTCCCACCAGGGCCTCAGGGAGGAGGCAATAGCATCTCCAGATTGAGAACTGTCCTTTCTTCCCTCACGGAAACTCGTGCACAGGTCAGAGTATGTCCCCTCCCATTTTCCCCTCAGGTTCACGGGGCCCAAAGTGGCTCCTTTCTGTCTTTCCTGCTCCTTGTAAAGTATGAGTGGCTGTCCTGCTTGGTGACAGTGACTGAGAGAGAGCAGGGGACTGTCTAGAGCAGGGGTGTCAAACTCATTTTCACCGGGAGCCACATCAGCCTCACGGTTGCCTTCAAAGGGCCAAATGTAATTTCAGCTCCTTAACTGAAAATGAGTTTGACACCCCTGGTCTAGAGAGTGAGCAGGGGTGGGACAGGGGGATGCGCCAGCACCCCAGTTCAGGGTGTGAGGACACCTGGGGGCACCCGGGAGAGCTGAGGGAGCTGGTGATCGGTGAGTCACCGTACGGGCAGCAAGTCAGGCCATCTACGGTCCTGGTCTTGGTGTCTGGCTGAATGCTGGGTTTTCAGACTCCGGGAAAGAGGAGGTTGGAGAAGACCTGGAAGCCGTCAGCTGATCCCTCTCGAGGGGTCTCCTAGTGTTCAAATGGGCGGGGTGCCCTAGAGCCTGCATTTCAAAGGGACCCCTGGGGGGCGGTTCTCACTGGCCACCCTGCCTCTCTCTGCCCAGGCCTGGGTGGGAGACCTGCCCCAGCCCCTGGCCCAGGAGAGTCCCTCTGCTCTGAGCCTCCTCGTCCATCTGTGAGTGGGCTGAATGCGTCCTGCTTCCTAGGCTTCTGCCGAAGGCTCAGCGAGGTGCTGCCGTGGCACACGCCTCAGCCTGTGACCTGCACGCAGCAGGCATGTCATCAGGGTGAATGTCTCCAAAACTCGCTCCAGCACGTGTTGAGTACTGCAGAAACTGTGACTGCTGACACACACCGAGTGCTCCCCGAGCTCGGCGTTGCGTTCCTCACCACTCCGGGACGTGGGCGCAGCGATGGCCCATCTCACAGAAGAGGGAGGTGGGGCTCGGGGGGCAGGAGTGGCTGCTAGTGGGAAGAGCTGGGGCTCGGACAGGCCTGTTTGTCCCGTGTGGCCCAGACGCCTTTTCTCTCCTTTAGGTGGGAAAAAGTCCCAGGAGCTGCCTGTGGATCCTCAGCTGGCTGCACGGTTGCTATGGCAGCCACCCGAGCTCCCAGCAAAGGGGAGAGGAAATCAGGCCAGAGGGCTAATGAGGCTGCAAGGGTCTGATCTGTTCCCTGACGGCTCGACTTCACAAGGTGTCTGTCTTCTCACATCAGAGGCAGCGGTTGTCTGGGCCCTGGATCAAAAGCCAGCTGCCTCCGAGCCCAGACACAGGGCCTGGCTCAGGCCTCACAGGGTCCTCCGGATCCTCCCACAGTGAGTCATGCTACCGCTGACACCAGTCTGGACTTGTTTTCCGAGGGTGTGGCTTATACCATCTGGATTGGCCATGAGCACAGGTCCCTGGGAACAGCCCCCATGGGGCTGCTGGAGGCCCCCTTGGGGCTGGTGGCCTCCTTTCCAGTGACAGCTCATGGAGAACCAGGGGCTTTTTGTTTTGGCAAGCCTGTGGTTGAGTCCTGGCTCTGCCATCCACACTATGGCCCTGTCACCTGGCTCCATTTCCTCACTGGTCAAGTGGGGATGATGACGTCCTTGTGTCCATGGTGGTGTGAAGAGCCAGGTGATGCCTGTGAGGGCCCAGAATGCAGCAGAGTGGACAGGAGTCCTGCCTCTGTCTCATGCTGTGTGACCCTGGGCACGTGTTCAACCTCTCTGAGCCTCTGTTTTCTCATCACTCAGTGAAGGTGAACCAAGAGGACAAATCCTTGCTCAAAGTTCACTTTCTCAAAGAGTCTTCCTCCGCCACTTTATTTAATTATAAACCCTGCCCCCGCTCTCCCACACCCCCCCCAGGAGTCTACATAATTTATTTATGCATTATTTTTTTCCTGTTTATTATCCGACTGCCCCCTGAGGGCAGCCCTCTGAGGGCAGGGGGCTCTGTTTCGTTTTCCAATGGGTCCCGCTCACCTGCACAGGGCCTGCACACAGTAGGCCATGCTTATCGAGTGAACATGTACCTTCCCTAGTCTAGGGCCTGGCGCTCGTTGTAGAGGCGCCAGCAGGGACCCCCACTCTTTTCTCTTTGGCACCCTCCCCTTCCGTGTGCGTACCTGGCCACACCTTTCCATCCAGCAGCAGGAATGGGGGACGGGGGCCTGACTCAGCTGCTTCCTGCTGCTGGCCTGGCACAGGTGCGGTGCAGCGGACCCCTTTCTCAGGTGTACACATGTCCACATCCCTGCGATTGCTTGTGTCCTTCCTTCCTCTGTATGACCGCTGCACCTGCAGTTACTCAGCCAGCACTTTTGGAGTACCTGCCGCACACGTCACATGACCCTGGCTGAGGGAGGAGGGCGGAAGAGATTTCATTTGATTAGGAGGTGCTGGTGGTACAGGGCTCTGGAAGGGCCGTCCCTCTGTGAGGAGCTCCTCCCAAGGGGGCAGTTGAGGGGAGATGTAAACAGGCAGGTGAGAGGTGAGCGAGTAGCCTAGGGCAGAGGCACTGATGGGGTGCCCAGTGGGGGCATGACATCCGGTCCCTTTCACAGAACCCTAGAATTCCGGAATCACAGAATCCTTCTGGCCTCACAGGCCCGAGAGTCTCAGAGTGACGGAATCTCCGAGAAGATCTGGAACCTCTCCCACGGCTCACTGGACCCTCGGAATCACAGAATCCATCCGGGGAGCGCGGAGTTGGACTAGACATCCAGGAGTCAGAATCTTAGCGCAGGGGGTGACCTTAGTCCACTTACCGCTCCCCTATCTGCGGCTATGCAGGAAGCAGCCTTTCACTGTAATAACTTGAACTCTTGTAGGGGTGGGGAGCTCACCACCTGCTGGAGAATCTGCCCCACCGTTGGACACATCCAACATCCAACATCAAGATTTAGGCTCTTGATGCTGAGCCTAAATCTGTTCCCACAGGATCCCCCTCAGCCCCTCCTCAGAGCTGAACATGTGACCATGCGAACTGGACAAACACAGAGGCTTAACCTAGGCAAGCACAGCTCGCTCCTTCTGGGGTCTGTCTCTCTCTGGGGCAGAGTTGGGCACCAGGACGTGGGAATGCGATGGGGTCATTTGGCTCACCTCGACCCATTGTCTTGCACCAAAATGAGCAAGAGAAGAATTCTACCTGTTCTCATCGAGGAGGGATCCATCAGGGATAGAGGGAGACAGGAAATGACCGCGAGGAAAGGATGCTCAGTAATGCCCTGGGGGTGGTCGGGGGGGGCAGCGGGGCCCTGGACCTCTGTCCAGCAGGGTGCGGTGAGGGTGCTGGGAGCTGCGGCAGGTGGAGGCAGCCTCCTGTGGAGACTCCCTTCCCCCACTTGGCATCTGGCCTCAGCCCGGGCACAGAGCGCAGCCGCCCTGCCTCCCGGGAGCCCATCGGCGGCCAGGCAGGGGCAGGAAAGTCGAACGAAGGCGCGTCAGAGACAATCGTTGGAAAGGATGAGTCTGCTTGCCTCCAGCCCCACCCAGCCCCGGCCACAAGGACCGATTCGACCGTGAAACCCAGCGCTGGGACACTGGAGCAGTCTGGAAGGATCTGGCAGGGTTTCACTCTGGCATAAAGAGCTGGATGTTATTAAGTTCACTTCAAACGTCAACTGGGAAGCGAAGGAGGCCAAGTCTCCTGATGAGCCTGGGCCAAGGCCGGGCCACGGCAGATCTGGGTAGCAGCCTGAGGCGCTTGGTGGGGGTGAGGGTCCGGGCTGGGGTCTCGGTTTTGCCCCCATGAGCTGTGTGACGTGGAGCAAGTTACCTAAGCTCTCTGTGCCTCGTGTCCCTCCTGGATGCAGTGAGGTGGGTGGTGGCGTTCTCCCACAGGGCAGCAGCACAGCCCGAGGGGGGCAGTGCAGGAAGGCCTCCCCCTGCTCCAGCCCGCAGGTGTCCCCCTCCGTCTTTCATTCCTTAGGGGTTCACTCGTTCCCGCTCTCTGCTTCACGCCGTCAATTCTCAATCCTTGCATTGTCTAGCGGGGTGTGGATTTACTCTCGCCATCGGTTCTCCTGCTCCGCCTCTTCAGTGCATTCATTCATTCATTCATTCATTCATTCATTCGTGAGTTCAGGCTGGCCCCACCTGGCTGTCCCGGCCTTCCCCAGCATGTGGGCAGACATTCCCGGCCCATGGGTGACCCCAGCCTTCTTGTGAGCGGCCGTGTCTGTCCCGTGCCGGTGAAGGGGGTCAGGCAGTTTAAAGAGCGTGGGTGTGACTCATTTGACTCTCACGTCCCCCAGGTCCCCTCGGCCCTCCCCTGTGGTCACTCAGGGACCGGGCATTGATGGGTACACCCTGGAGGGCAGGTCGGAGCCACCATCTGGAGGGGCGCCGACGGCCCCTCAGGGTTCCCGTGAGAGCGGGCCAGACCACCTGCCCTCACTCTGTCCGGGGACGTCCTTTCCCCTCTGGGCAGGGAGGCTGAGCACCACGAGCTCTGGGCTGGGAGAAGGGGCTGCCTCTGGGGCATGTGCAGGGAGCACAGATTGTCATCCATCCTGTCACTCGTGGCCCCGGCTTTGTGGTATCAGAACACAGATGGCGAAGGTACAGAAATGCAGAGAGCAAGATCCACATGGCCTGCTGTCCCCCAAGTCCCTCTTTCTGAGCAGGAAAGAGGTTGGTGGGAGGGAGGGGTTGAGGGGGTGACTGGTCTCAGACAGGTGGGCTGTGCTGCCCCTGAGGTGAGGAGAGGACTATTTCAGGTCCATTCTCCGGGTTCCTGGGCTCTGGGGCATCCTGCAGCTAAACACACAGTTGGTTGCACTAATTAATCAAAAATTTTTTTGGTATTTTTGTTTTTTAGGCTTGTACTCAAAAAGGAACCAAGGCTGAACCTAAAGCCTGGTGAGCATCCACCAGGATTGGGCTGATTTCTCTGCTCACTTTGCCTCGTGAGAAGAAGCACAGGAGAGTAGGGGCGAGGAGCAAGGGCCTTGGCACTAGCCGGCCCTGTGTTCAAATCCCAGCCCCTTCTCTTACCGCTGTGTGCAATCTGAGGGACTTCCTTCACCTCTCAGTGCTGTGTGTCCCTGTCCTGCAGAAGGGATGATAACACTGCGGATTGGGCAGGGCCTGGGGGGCCTGAGGAGGCAAGTGCTCCATAATCAGAGCTCACAGCATTGCTGAGAGGAGCGGTCCCGCTGGAAGTGCCTAAATCTCACGTCTCCGAGTCAGAGGGGAGGAGAGTGTGTGGCTCTGGGCGCTGCAGCCCCAGCAGAGGGCAGAGCGTGTGCTCCTTGACGGGGAAGCTGCAGCGGCCCCTAATCAATGGCAGCTGCTCCTTAATAGAGTCCCTGCCTCCTCTTCCTGTCTGATACAGGGTGTTTTATGTGTGACCTTTGCTGACCACAGCCATTCCTCTGGGGGATAATAAAAAAATGAAATTTGAAAGACCTGGAAATTTTATTCTATATAATGAATGTAAAGTATGGCTGTGCAAAAATTTGCCAAATTCTTCACAAGTTACGTCAGGAGGAGTGGGGCTGAGGTGGGCTCCAGGCTGGGCTGGGGCCTCGGAGGAAGGGGGCTTGGGGGTTCACAGGCTGCTGGACAAAGGATTCATTCAAAGCGTCTTAGAGTCTCAGCTCTGAGTTGGATGCAGCGTGCAGAGTGTGCCTACCTTTGCAGGGGTAGGGCTAGCATTTATTGAGCACCTATTGTGTACAGGGCCGAGTTCATGCTGAACCTGGTTGCCCCTCACCCTGCCCCCAGGTGGACACTGCTACTCCCACTCTTCTGGAGGGGAGACTGGGGCTCTGAGGGATGCTCTGACTTGTCCCAGGTCACTCAGCTTGTCCGTGGCAGGAGGGGAGGGGAGCCCGGGCCTGGTGGACTCCCCAGTTCCTGCTCTTTCCCTGGGCCTATGCAGGAGGCCATAGGGATTTATTAGCACATCAGAGGAGCTGGGACTCCAGACATCGGTGGTGGGACTTGTCACTGACCCAAAATGGGGCTGAGTCCACACTGAATTCAGCTGACACGCAGTCTTTTTCTGAGAGGCACAGGCTGGTACTTTGCAGGGAGGCCAGGTGAGGCCGGTCCTCCAGGGGTGTGCATCTCGTGTGTGTGTGTGCGTGCACAGGGGGGTGGGGTGGGGGGTTGGGTGGGGACTCCCTGGAGCCAGCAGTGAGCAGAGGCACACAGAGATGTTCTGGGGACATGCATGCTTAGGAGGGCTTCCCCGCAGAGGCGGGCCATGGGTGTGGAAGGCACTCTGCAGAAGGGAGCGTGAGGGGCCGGGAAGGGGACCCACAGGAGCAAAAGCACGGAAGTGGGAACTGGCTGGTGATTTCCTTTAACAACATGTACTTATTCAGACGCTGTTTTAGTTCTTTGCCGCTAACAGCTTCTTTACAGGAATGACGTGAGATTTTATATCCAGTGCCTGTTTCCTGGGGCCCCCAGCCCTACCCAGTCAAGAGCATTATCATCCCCTCTGCGTGCTGGGGACAGAGAGTACGGACAGGTGAAGGGATGACTTCGCCTCAGATGACTTCGGAGATGACATGGAGGCGATTCATGCCCTGAGCTCCTCAAGGTCTAGTCCGGGGGCCAGACGAGGCACCATTGTGTTAGTTCTTGCTTGCCTTGCAACATGTTACCCCCAAACTTAAGACAACCCACGCTGACTGTCTCACAGTCTCACAGTCTCACAGGCATCCAGCCATGGGTTCCCCGGCCCTCGGGCGCACGGTCCCAGGCAGGCTGCCACCAGCGTCCTCCAGGACTCGGGTCTCACCTGGAGGCTTGATGGGGAAGGGACCTGGGTCCAAGCTGACGTGTTTGTCGGCAGGACTTGACTTCCCTAGGCCTGTGGGACAGAGGGCCTCAGGGCCTTGTGTCCTTGCTGGCTTTTGGCCAGAGGCTGCCGTCCAGTCCCTGCTGAGTGGCCTATCTATCTAGTATGACAGTTTGCTTCATCAGGGTGCGAGCGCCCAGAAGATGCTGTAGGGAGAAAGCCAGCGCACAGATTCAGAGATTTCATAACCCGATTTCAGAGGCAAAAATGCCCCGCTGCATTTGCTACATCCTGCTCGTTAGAAACAAGTCTCGGGGTCCTGTGCACGCTCAAAAGGGAAGGTTACATGAGGGTGTGATACAGGAGGCAGGGGCCACTGGGGGCCGTGTCGCCAGCCGCCTACCACATAGATGTTTACAAAACGTGAAGAGCTAGGGCTTCTGCTGCTTCCTGGCTGCGTGGCCTTAGGCAAGTCACATCGCCTCTCCGGGCCTAGTTTCCTCATCTGCGAAGGAGCGAGAGTAATGATCTCCGTCTCCGAGATCAGAGATCTCTGATCTCCGTCTCACAGGGTGGTCGTGAGCATTAAGTGAGGTGACACAGGTAACACTGAGCACAGAGCCTGGCATGCGTTACACGCCCACGGCATCGTCCTGCCAGCTGTTCTGGGGCAAGGGTGAAGACGCCGTTAGTTCTTCCTGAAGAGGGCTTCCCCAAAGAGATGAATTCGGGACTTTGAAAGATGCGGAGGAGTTCCTCAGAGGGAGGAGCAAAGCTTGGGGTTTCCTGAAAAAGAGGCTTGCGAAGGGTGGCAGGCTGCCGACGAGGGAGGCCTGCTGGCTGGAGGCGGCTGACGGTGGGGGCACGGCAGGCTCTAGAGCAGGGGTGCATGTGACGTGGAGGACGCTGTTCTGCCCCATGCGTGACTGCTGATGCCACTGTGGGGAAGAGGCGGGGCAGGGGCCTGAGTCTGCACTTCGGCGCTCGTGGAGGAGCGCCAGGCATCCTGGCTGCACAGGGCTCTGGGGAGGGCGGAGGCCAGGGCCCAGCACACGATGAGGTTCATTGAGTGTGAACCCTCTCCTCCTGTCCAAGCCCTTCATTTCACAGATGTGGAAACGGAGGCTCCGAGAGGGTAACTGACTTCCCCAGGGACACAGAGCAGGCCTTCCTCTGGGACCCCAGTGGTCGCCTTTGTCTTGGGGTGGGGGAGGGATGGAGGAGGGGGAGAGGCAGCCCAGGGAGTGGGGACAGGGATCTGGGGGCCTCTGGGCAGTCTGTGTCCACAACCATGAGTTCATTCCCCAGGAAGGGTTGGAAGTAGCTCAGAGCGGGAGTCTTTGAACTGCTTGCTCCTCCCACTTGAACATACCCCTCCTCCTCCCCCTTTCCTCCCTCTCCTGCTCTCCTCCTCTCCCTCCCCCACGTGACTTGAAGTCCATGAAGTTGCCCTGCTGGGGCCTCCTGGGCCAACTGGCGGCCTGCTCTTTGGAGCTCCGCTTCTGGGCTGCCCACCCACTGCCCACACAGAGCCCCCCGCTATCCCCCTGCTTCCCAGCTCAGACAAGTGTGGATGGAAAACTTGCTGGAGACCCAACACCTGCTGAAACTCTGCTTGGGTGGCACCGCCCGCCAGCCCAGGCCGTGCACAGGGTGGGCCCAGCCTCCCTGTCCTGGAGACACCTGCGGCACTGCGGCAGCTGGCCGCTCCCAGGCCGCCCGTCTTCTATTTCCGCCTCCAGACTCCGCATGTCCCTCAACCCGGGGCTGCTTTGCTATGGTGCTGACTTTGGAACCCAGGGGGCAAATGGTTCTATGCCACAGAGGTTCAGAGACGGGGAACTGAGGCCCCAGCTGAGGTCCCACAGCTGTTCAGTGTCAGAGCCAGAATCTGCATCCATCTGCTAATTGGTAGGCTTGCGTGGGAAACACTGAGGCTCTGTTCTGCACCAGATCCTGGGGCTCCCCAACGTGGGTAAAACGCAGCATCACCTAAGGGTGCAGAGGGGCCAGTCACACAGACAGGTACAGCTACTGGTCCCTGTCGCCTTAGTGCCCCTGGTGCTGGGCCACTGCTGGCTTCCTCCACTGCTTGATCTCGCTGCAGTCCCACAGTGCGGGGAGAGAGGCCGTTAACCCAGCTGGCAGAGGGGGGGCCAGCTAGGGTGGGGCTGACGGGCCCAGCCCTGGGCTGTGGGAGACGAGGCGTACCCTGTGTGGGAGGGGCTGGGAAGGAGGACCCCGGCTGGGATGTGCAGGAGGAGAGGGTGAAATGTGAACTGCAGACGTCTCTGCTCCTCCAGCCTGTCCCCTCCACGTCTGGGTGCTCACTGAGGACTGTCACTCTGCCTCGGAAACGCCCCTTGACCTATTCCAGCTTTGGACTTGACACTGCCTCACCGCATCTGGTGAACCTGAACACATCTGTGTCCATCTGACTGTCAGAGATGCCCACATTGACCACCTGAGGGGGCTGGAAGTTCCCCCGAGGAGCAGGTGTGAGCCCAGTGCATCTCTCCTCCTTCCCTGCCTCCTGCCACAGCCACCACAGCCACCACCGCCACGCTTCCACCTGCTGCCCCTGAGGGCATCTGCCTTCTTCTCTGCAACCTGGGGTACTGGTCTGGTCCAGGCCACTGTCACCTCCCACCCAACTACTGCCCCTCCTTGCACCTGACCCCCTGTCTATCCACCCCCACTGAGCATCCACTCTACACCCACCTTCGCCATCACTGCTAAACACACATGCACACACAGACAAAAGACCCTCAGCCCTCGGTGGCTCTTTTGCCTTCAGGTCAAAACTCGACTTCCTACACGTGGCCTTTGACATCCTTCCAAGTTCACCTACACCTCCCCTCCATCTGCATTTTCCGCCACTCCCCCAAAGTGCCCTCCTCTCCCAGCCCCCCGGTGTCCTCGCCTCTGGGAGGGAAGAGATCACCCACTCACAGTAGCGCTGTTTAGAAAATGCGAGCAGGAGGAAAGATCAGGAGAAGTACAGAACCAGGGAGGCGCCCTCCTCCCCGCCGACACCCAGGGCATCCAGTCATCTTGGAGGATGGGACAAGCTGGCTGCCGCCTCTGCTGCGGGGTCCCCCTTGCCCTGCCTCAACGGTCTCCCTCTAGTCTCTCAGCTTGACAACTACCCCCCCCCCCCCGCTTCTTCCAAATTCTTGCTTTGTCCGATGGGGTATCTGCTAGTCCATGGGATGGCCCATGGTAAAGTGTCTCCCATACTAAAGCTCCTGAAAAGGGAATCCACACCCTGGAGTAATTCCTGCTTCCCAGAGAGCAGGGACACGTTCATTACCACCAGCGCCTTTCTCGTCCTCTGGAAACATCCAGCTCCATGGTGAGGAGTTAGGTCCTGATGGTGGGAAGCAACACCATCCTGAGATGCCACTCCTGTCCTCAGAGATGACACGCAGCAAGGGAGGGGGAGCGGAGAGAAGGGGTGTGGGGCGGGGGATAGACCGAGAGACAAACCAGAGCAGAGCAAAGGCTGCCCCTGGGGAGAAAGTGCGGGGCGTTGAGAGCAGGGCCGGGCCCCAGGAGCCTCAGGAAGGACAGCTGGTGAGTGTGGGCGAGACCAATAAAACCTGCAGAATCGAATATTGATTTTTCCATCTCTGGTATCTGGACACGCTGAAATCTCCACGCTGCTTGGCTGAGGTGGAAAGTGGATTTGCTCCAAGAAAATAAAATGTGCCACCACACTCTCCTCCGTGTCCTGAGTACAGATCTGGGTGTGGGGAGTGTGGCGGGTTACCCAGGGCTCGCCGTCCCCACTGCAGGCTCTGAGAGCTCCAGGGACGGAGCCGTGGTTGTGGACACCTGGCTTGGAGGTACTGGGGGCTGTGTCAGGCAATCTAATGCGGGGCAGACCGGGCACCCCCAGCTGGGTGGATGCAGTCTCTGAGTGTCTCTCAATCTCACCAGCTGTAGGTGAAAAAAATGGGGCATCTAAATAGTAAACTTGGATCCTACCGGTTCTGAGTTCCTCCCACATCATAGGAAACCGTGGTCCCTTATAATCGCCTCCTTCAATTTGAGGGTCTCTTGGTGTCTCATGTGGACTCAAAAGCCAACCCAGTAAGAGCTATGGTCGCCGGGAGCAGGTGTTCTGTGCCCATCCTTCTGTCCCTGATCTCTGCTTGGGAAGCTCCTGGAGGTGCCTGCAGGCTGCCCTGTTGGCTGTGCCCCAGTAGGGACGGCGATGCCAATGTCTGTGACAAAGGGGCCAGGTCCTCCTGCTCTCCGGCTGCCGTCCTCTAGTCCCTAGGGCACAGGTGGCTTCCCCTTCCTAGCTCTGTGGTGCACTTGACGTCCTGGTCCTTGTGCCAGCCCTGCTGACAGTGACACCAAAGAAGTCAGGGTCCTCCGCCTGCCCTTCGGGAACACCGCCTCTCATGGGGATAGACGCTGGGAGTCAGAACAGTCGGGGACACAGACTCAGCTGCTCCTGCAGGCAGGAGTAACCGGGCTCAGAGCCCTGAATGGCTCGAGCCCTGGTCGGTTCATTGCTGATCTTCTGCCAACGTTCCAGCACAGCTGTGTAGACAAGCAGGTCATAAACAAATCACGATTTGGTGGATAAGGACCGAAATGGAGGAAGTTATATAGTTCAAAAGCAGCAGAGAAAAGGAGACATCTTCCTCTAAAGGGAAATAGCAGGGAGGAGGCCTCCAATCTGGGCTTTTGGGGGAGGGGCATAAGTTATGAAATTTATTTCTATTTCACCTTTTAAAAGCCAGCATGTAACAAATTTCACTTTCTGGAAAGTCATCTTATTAGAAACACAGGACGTGCTCTTAATAGGAGGGAATCAGCCTCCGGTACCACCAGTGAGATGAACACGCCCTCGCCAGTTCCCTCAAGTGGAGGTTTTGTTCCGCTTCCCTTCAAATTTAGACCGGGATGGCATCTGTTCAGGGAGGTCTGAGCAAGCTCTTTCCAAAAACTCCAGTGAAGAAGCCGACCTTAAGACCTGGGCCCTCTCAAGCCATAGCACATTAGAATGAATCGCTTTGCTTCAAATGTGCTCGTCTTTGAAGGTTACTAGGCATCCATCCGAATTTCTTACTGCTTTTGATGAATGAATAGGAGCTTGTCAAGTGGATGAACTATAGCGAAGGGTATCTTAAAAAGAACAGAATGAGCAGCAAATGCCAAATGGCAGAGGCAAGAAACAGCATGGAGTGTCCAGGAAGCTCTGCACAGTTCAGGGCTGTGAGCAAATCCAGGGCGAGGCTTTGCAGGTGGACAAGGGTCTTCAATGCCAGGGTAACTCTCTGGTTCTGCCCCTTCCTGTAATTCCCTGGGACTTTTTCCACCCCTGCTGGGCTCCTACACTATTCCACCCGGCCAGGGCCATCTGCCTGGTTCCATCAGCCCCACCAGCATGAACTGGCCAGGGTCTCTTAGGCTGAGTCCGAGCCCGATGGGTCTGGCCTGGATCAGGTGTCCAGTGCTGGTCCAATCAGTTATGGCCAGGGACCATGGTGGTCCCAACCCCTGGGGGGCCCTCGAGGCTGAAGGTGGGCGTGGCGAGGGCAGACAGGAGGTTGCTGCAAGCTGAGCAGCTCCGGGACAGGTGAACCACAGAGGAGCCAGAGGGGACGCCGCTGAGCTGGTTGCTGAGGCACAACCAGGAGATGGGGGGTTGCGCAGGAGGAGGGGGTGTGCCAGACAAGGCATAGGCCACGTGGACATGGAGGGACAGCTCCACGGTCATCAGGGGGCTCGGTGCCCCACCGACACCAGTGTGCTGTGTCCTCTTGTTCCCTCTTCACGCTGCGGAGGAAGAGCCTCGTGCAAACAGCATTATTCTCTTTTACTGCACCCTGTTTTTAACTTGCTTTCCTGTCCCTGCCTGTAATGTGCCTGGTGCCCTGACGGTCGTTAGAAATGTCCGTTCTAAAGATTTTTTTTTAAGTACTTTTTTTTCCTTTTAGATTTTATTTATTTATCTTTAGAGAGGAAGGGAAGGAGAGAGGGAGAGAAACATCAATGTGCGGTTGCCTCTTGTATGTCCCCTGCCGGGAACTGGCCTGGCAACCCAAGCATGTGCCCTGACTGGGAATCGAACCGCGATCCTTCGGTTCGCAGGCCCGCGCTCAATCCACTGAGCTACACCAGCCAGGGCTAGAAATGTCCGTTCTAGGAGGCAGGAACCCCAGCTGTCCCCCTTCACTGCCATCATCCTGGGGGGCGGGCAGCGCTGCTGGGCCATACAAGGTGCCCAGTTCCTGTGTGTGGAATGAATGAATGAATGAATGAATGAATGCTAACTGAGAGCAGAAGTCTCAAAACAGAAGCAAGTAAGAATCCCTGGTTTAATATTTTATTCATGCACTTGTTTTAAGTATAATCAACATTAATTATAAAAATGTCTATTCACAACATGCTTAGTACTTAGTACCAGCTGGGTCTGTGCTGAGGGCTTCCCACCTATTTTCTTATTTCACCTCCAGCCACAGCCTCCGAGGAGGTAAAAGTGCTCTCACAGTTGACAGAGGAGGGAGGGAGGGAGGCCCTCAGAGGCAAGGGCCTGAGTCACGTGGCTGGTGAAGAGTAGAGCGGGGACTGGTAGCTGCGGCCCTGACTCCAGGTCCGTACTCAGAACCACCTGCCGTCTGCCCTACTGCGCGCAGACCCCGCGCCGAGGGCTCCCTCCAGGAGCTCGTGGTGAATCAGGAAGAGATGCGTAAACAGAAAACCGAAAGAGGGTGGCTGTAAAAGTGAGTGCTCTGGGAGTTTGCGGGAAGGGGGTGCGTGCAGAGCATGGGCCTTGCTGCCCAAAGCCAGCCCCCTGGCTCCAGGTTCGAACATTCGGGTTGAGACAGCACTTTAAAGCTCATCCAGCCCCTACCTGGGTAGGTGCAAAGGGTGGCACTTGGGGCCTGTCCCTGACCCTGGTCAGACCCTGGGCACTGGAGGACGCCAGGGAGACCACGCTGTGGGCTGGGACAGGGCCCACTCCGCACAGGCAGACCTGACCGGCGGGTGACCATCATGCCATGGCCGGGACTTGTCCTCTGTGACCCTCCGTGACCCGTCCTCTGTGACCCTCCGTGACCCTCCGTTTCCTTTTTGTAGGATATAATGACAATAGTCCGGCTTCACAGAGTGGCCCTGGGGTTAGAAGAGATGTGAGTGAGAGCACTCAGTCCGAGCAGGCCCACGGGGAGCTCGAAGGGCTGGGCTTCACACCGCCACTATCACCAGGCCTGTCCAGCGGCGGGGCCCTCCCATTGCTGCTGCGTCCCTGGGGCCTGCACTGACCTGGCACACAGCGGGTGCTCTGTGTCTGGGACTGGAGCCCCTCAGAATCCACCACCAGCAGCTGGTGTCCTCTGCACAGCCGGATGGGGCCCCTCGACACCCCGTCTGCCAAAGGGACAGGAGCAGAACCGTGCAACTCTCAAAGAAGGAGCAATTTTGTAGAATTCTCAGTCTCTCTCTTTTCCCTTCAGTCCTGATCTATATCCTCATTGACTCCAGCAACTTACTGCGCCAGCTTGTCTCCGGCAGAGCCGGCGGCGAAATGACAGAGAGCACGGTCTTTTATCTGCCTGATTTCCTGCAGCTGAAGCCCTGGCTACCACTCAGCTGGAGAAATGTAGAAATTATACCAAATCACAGGATGCAGGAGGTGACAGGAGAACACTTGTCACCCACCCACGCTGGTCCTCCGGCTCCCAAGCCCCCCGTGGGGAGGGACCGTCCTTGCCCATCTCGCCGTGCTTGGAGGGCCTGGCTCAGTTTGCCAGTCTTCCCGCCTGGTCCCTGTGGTGACCCTGGACGTGCTGTTCTCACGGTGACAGTGGGCAGACGTGGCCCGGTCCAGCAGCCTCCCAGCAGGGCAGCACGCAGAGCCTGGCGGAACAGACACCACCCAGGCAGCTTCTGACACGAGGCTATTTTTCCCTTCTAATCTCTACTAGTATTTTCTTTTGAAATTTTGAGAGTGTTGTAGTCACCTTGGGCTGCTCTGATGAATGGCACAGACTAGGCAACTGAAACAAGAGTCATTTATTTCTCACAGTCCTCGAGGCTGGAAGTCTGAGGTCCGGGTGCCAGCCTAGGTGGGTTCTGGTTGGGGGTCTTCTCCTGACTTGCCGCCCCCTCGCTGTACGGATGTGGAGTGAGTGAAGAGAGGGACGGAGAGAGCATTCTGGTTTTTCTTATGGACACGGATCCCATCATGAGAGCCCCCCCTACTCGTGACCTCCCCTAACCTGAATACCTCCCAGAAGCCTCATCCCCCAAACCCCACTTTGGGATCAGGGCTTCAACTTCGGAGTGTGTGAGGACACAACTCAGTCCACGGTGAAGAATAACGCAGTCTCGCTGTGAGATGTTCAAAGACGGTAGGAGGGTAATGAAGAGTGAAAGCGCCCTGTCCCCCCGCCTCAGTCCTCCATCAGTTTCCCGGATGAAACAACACCGGGAGAAAGGTAACAATGAGACTGCTGATTTATTGTCCTTTGGCTCTTTCCTTTGGGATGAGCCTTTCGGCTGCCTAATCCTCACACCCACATCGTGAGGTGGACACTGCTGTGATCCTTGTTTTAGGGACAGGGGAGCTGAGGCTTGGAGCCGGGGCGGAGGGGGTGTGAGATCCCCAGTGCCGGCCGACAGCGGTCAGAGACACTGCAGCCCGGATCCTCCTGATTCCCAAGCCCCACTTTCTCTACCTCGGCTTTTATTTTTCTGTGCATGTTCTAAATTTTCTTTAACAAAATAGGTGTATTTGGTACAGACTAATTTGTAATTTGCTTTTCATCTCAGAACGTCTCCCCCTGTAAGTCTGCTCTGTCTTTGTGTGTCTGGCGTTTGGTTGTGACAGACGCCATTATTTATTTTAGTCACTTCCCTTTAGATGCATTTGTATTTAGATGGCTTTCCCCCTCTATTGCAAGCAACAATGCCTGCCATTTTATTTCCCTCATTTGTTTATAATTATTTCTAATTAAGTAGTCCTGTATGCAGACACTCCTGTTGTTATATATTCTTGGAGGTCATACAAAGAAAAACGACCTCTCTGCTACCCTTCCCTCCAAACTTCAGTAACCACTGATATCAGAGCAGTATGTGACGCTAACAGACCTTTACGTATTTACACACACACATGCAGATATATGTATAAATGTGTATATACATGTGTATATACATTTATACATATATCTGTGTATGTGTGTAAATATACACATACATACACATATGCATGCTTAGCTATGTAAGTCCAGCTCTGTGTTTTTAAACAGATAAAAAGTCCCATTTTATTTGTATTTGTGCACCTAGCTTTTCAACCATTTAGTAATATCACAGACCTCTCTCGGTGTCAGTGCACACGGAAGGACCGCACTGGTTTTAATGATCCATCTCCAGTGTTTGGGTATCTCTCCTTTCTCCCTCCCCTCCGTCTCTTTCTCATTCCCCCCACCTCTCCCCGCTTTCCCTTGCCTTCAGCCTTTCTCTTGCCATTCCCCATCCCTTACTCACGGACCCTCGGGTTGTTTCCAGTTCTCTGGGTAAACATCCTTTCCCTGGGACAGATGTCCCTGTGCGTGCCTCACTGGGTGCGTACAGGAGCGACTCTCTAGTGCAGAACCTAGACCTGGGATCGCTGGGCTTCAGGGCTGGCCAGGCCGGGTCTTGTCGGAGGCCACAGAAGTTGGGAAAGGTCTGGGTTGTGGGTCCCAGGAGGCTGCTAGCTGCAAGCAGCAGGAGACCGCATGCGCAGGGGTCTGTCCTGTGCCTGTTGGTCCCCTGTCTGACGCCATGCTCTGGGCCGGTGCCTGGGGGCACCGCCAGCTCTGTGGTGTAGCTTTGTCTTTACAAAAGGTAAGGCCTCCTGCTGTGTAGTCACTGGACAGAATGCCTCCCATAAGCCTATGGGCCCCCTCTCTGGAATTTTCCCTTGGATCGATTATGGGAAGTTCCCTACTACCTTTGGGATCATGGGGTTGGAAACAGCTTGGGGCTACCTTTCTGCCCTCATGGGGTGTGCCTCAGGTGCAGGGGGAGAAACTGAGGCCACTCTGCCCAAGGAGGCGAAGACGAACAAATGAATGCTGGATGGAGAGAGTCCTGGCGGGCAGGACCCTGGTTCTGACCACTCCTGCTTCTGTCCTAAATGCTCCTGGGCTCTTCTCCAGGCCTGCGGCCGCCCGTCCCTTTTCCAAAGGCCTCTGCTGCAGGCTGGGGTCTGTGCCTGCAGCCCAGGGTCCTCACAGCTGTTGGGAACTGACTCATGAGGTCATGAGAACTTTGGGTGGACAGAGAGTGGGCCTCCTCTGACCCGACTGGCTTCCTGACTTTAGGTTTTCCTTCTGTGGCACACCTTCCAATCCGCCTGCTCTGTCTTTTAAGGCACAGGTCTGGTTTTGGCATACCCTTGCTTTTAGGGTCATGGTCAAACTCCTCAGCCTGGTGTCTGAGGTTTCGGGTGGGCTGGCTTTGGAGTGCCTCGCGCTTGCACACCTTATACTCTGGCTGCAACAAACTTCTGCCTGTTCCATGGTGGTCACTCTGTCCTCCAAGCCTTGGCACAGGCTGTCCCCTCGGCTTGGACACCTTTCTTCTCTTTTCTACCTTACCAGCACCCCTGATCTCTAGATGACTCATCTTCCAGATTTGGGATCAAATGTCCTTTCCTGCAGGGGGCGCCCTTGCTCCCCTCTTCTGCACTCAGCATCGTATGTAGCACAGTTGTGTGATGATCTGGACCCTCCAGGAGTCTGGAGCTCCATGGGGGCAAGACTTATGTCCCCTGTGCACAAGACTGTGCCCCTCACTCCGGGCCCGGGGTTCAGTAAGTTCCCCTGTAGTTACTTTGTGAATGAGCTGGTCAGGAGGCGCAGGGCAGGATGAAACCCCACAGCAATGGAAATCAGACCTGGGTCCAAAACCTGATGCCAAACTAAACATATCCAGTGGGTTACTTTCTTTCAGTGCAAATGTGAACGTTATTACCCACTTCTCTTGGGGAAAAGATAATGAGACAGTATTTGGCAAATGCATTACGCAAATATTAATCTTTCAAGTAACACCGGTTCAGGAACATGCAACGTGCAGGGATTATTCTGACAAATCTGGTAGTGATTCTTTAGGATGAAAATGCAAACAGCTCAGGGTGTAGGGCAGGGGGAAACAGAAACACACGTTTAATGAAACACTACAACGTGCCAAGCTCATTTCAAGCAGATCCAAATATTGATTTTTTTCACATAAAGAACTTCACAACTTTTGTTAGGTTTATTATTAATCTTAGAAAGTTTGTAAAAAAAAAACGTATTCTATTGTCAATGGAATCTTTATCTCTGTATATTGATTTTGAATCCAGCAAACCTGTTAAACTCTTTTATTATCTGTGGGCCCTTTGGGTTTTTCCAAAGAGGCAAACCCAGCATATGAAAATAATGAAGTTTTCCCTCTTCCTTCCAATCTGCATACCTTTTATTGCTTTTCTTGTTAAGTGCTCTAGAAAGGACCCCCACCCCATGTGGAGTGGTAATGAGGTTGGCAGGCGTCCCTGTCTTGTACCTAATCTTAAAGGGAAAGCTTTCCGAGTTTCACCACAAAATACGTGATGATTGCTGCAGGGTTTTTTGGGGGAGGGGGTGGAATCTCTTTTATTCCTTTCATTCCTAGTGTGCTAAGAGTTTTATCATGAATGGATGCCAACTTCTATCAAATGCTTTTTCTGTAACTATTCAGATGATTACATGCTTTTAGAAGGTCTCCTAATGTGAGGAATTACATTGCTAATTCATGTAGTAGTACTAAACTACCATCATCTTTCCTAGGAAAAACCACACTTGGCCATAATATAGTATCTAATTGATTTGTTGCTGCCATTGTCCTGCTAATTTTTTAAAAAAGACTTTTCTCATTCCATTTTTCAGTGTGCTTTGCAATTTTTTTATTGTTGGGGGGACTTTGGATTTCAAGGCTTTGTTCATCTCATAAGCGGAAGTGTTAACGTAAGACAGGAATGATCTGTCTGGAATGTCTGAGAACTCCTTGTCGAACCACACGGGTGAAGTGTTTTATTTGTGGGGAGACTTTTACTATCACTTCAATTTCTTTAATGGTTACAAAGTTATGGAGAATTAAAAAATTTCTTCTTGGGTCCGTTTAGATATAATTTTCTAAAAAGTACAGTCAATTGACCTAAAATTTCATAGTGATTGGTATATAGTTATTGAGACAACTTTCCATGTGTCATATTTCTGCAATTTCCTTAGCGGTTTTCCTTTCCCACTGCTTGTATGAATTATTTATGATCTCGCTCTATTTTTTGTGTGTGCATTTTTGCCAGTCTTCTCTGGTTTTTATGTATTTTTTAGAAAGCAAAACATATACATGTTCCACGGTGGCTCCATGGAGGCTCTGTTTACTGTATGCGGGACTTAGCCCCTCTGTGCCTCAGTTTCTTCATTGAACTCTGGGAGATACAGTCACCTTGGTAAACGTGCCTGGAGAATTCAGGAGGTCAGAGGTCGGTTGGCGGTCAGTCGGCCACCGCTCTCCACCAGGGGAGGGTGGCTGAGGGGCAGGGAAGGGCAGCTTGTGCTTCTAGGAGGTGAGTGGAGGGGGGAAGGGGGGGAACTCTCTGTGGACCACGTAGTTATGGACTGAATATCTGTGTTGTTCCCCCAGTTTGAAACCTAATCCCCAATCCGAGGGCACGAGGAGGCGTACCACGGGGAGGTAACTGATCTGGTTAAGCGTGAAGCGCTGGAGAATTGGATTAGTGTCCTTATCAGAGAGGCCCAGACAGCCCCCTCCCCTCGTGCACCACGTGAGGACTCAGCGGGAAGACGGGTGTCGAAGGACCAGGAAGAGGGCTCTCGCCAGACACCCCAGTCTGCCTGCGTCTTGACCTTGGACTTCCAGCCTCCAGAACTGTGAGAAGCAAACTTCTGTGGTTTATAAGCGACCGGAGCCCCGGTGTTTTTGGCTCAGCAGCCCGAACGGACTGAGACACTCGTGGAACCACAGACGTTCACTGAGTCTCTAGCAGTTTTATTGGGAGACTTCTTGGGAGGAGGGGGTCTCAGTAATGGGGTGGACTGAACGAGGGGGACCTTTGGGCTGGAGGTGGGGCAGACAAGGTCAGCCAGAGAGAGCATGTCCTGTGTCGGGAGCTGTGTAGTTCCAACAAACCCATCTGTCTGTGCCCAGGAGAAGGCTGGCACACGCATGCCCACGGTGACCAGGACCTCCACAGCCGGGGGAGGGCGGCAAATGGCACCGGCCAAGTGACAAATGGCTCTCCTTTTCCTTAATATGTTTCCCTTTCCCTTCCTGGACCCTGGCGGGGAAGGAGGAGGGGATGAGCAGACCAGGCACCCCACTGCCCCCAACTCTTCCCAGCAGGGGGCCCGGATTTCTGGTGAGACCTCAGCTGCGGAAAGGAGACCCAATCACATTTAACTTGGACAAGTGGGTGGACCCTAAATCCACAAGATGCTTTCACAGCTGAAGGTGGATGCAAGGCTCACCAACTGCCTATGACATCCTTCAGGGAGAGTAGGGGTTCGTATAAAGCTTGTTTAAAGGAAGCGCCAGGGGAATAGATTTTGTTTCCTATTTCCTATCCCCGAGCCTCAGTTTCTCCCTTCATACCTGCCAGATCCCCCCATCTCCTGTTTAAGCCAGCCGACCCCGTGACCTGGGCCCCCGCACTTAGTCAAGTGCTGAAAATAGCGCCGATCTGCCTACCAGGAGAGCTGGAGTCGGCCCACCTGTCACTAGCCTGCTCTGCGCCCTCGGCAGGTGTCTCTTCCTCTCAGAGCCTTGGTTTCCCTATCTGCCCAAAGACGGGTTTATACTCAGCAGTCTCCCCAGCATCCCCCCCGCGCCTTCCCTGGCTCTTTCGTTCTTGGATTCTCACCGCTCCTCTCCGCAGACAAACGCTGCCTGCCCGGCGGTATCACCTCACTGCAGGAAGAGGCCGCCGTGGGGAGGTGGCATTGAAAGCCCGGGCACATCCGCAGCTCCTGGTTAATTACTCTGGCTTCTGCTCACCGCCTCCTCGATTCCCCAAGCCGACATCTCCATTACCAGGAGTAATTTACTTGGCACCAGCTCCCACTGTGAGCAGTGGAAGCTTTGTGACACGTCCCCGCCCCCCACAACCTGGAGGGCCAAGCAGTGTCTCAGGACTTTGGGGCTCTCGGGCCTGGCCCTTCCAATCTGCGGCACATGCCACCCTCTTCTGGGACTCTGTAGACTGGCACCTGAGGTAGAGCTTCAGCTCAGGAGCCTAAGGGACCTGGGCTGGTCCTGCTCGGCCCCTCACTCCCTGTGTGACCTCAGGCAGGGTGAGTCTGTGTTCCCCAAGCACAGCAGGGCTCGACCTTCAGCCCCCACTGCCCGCACCCCACAGCTCTGCAGATGCCACAGGGACGGGGAGCTGGAAAGGAGCACCACTTCTCACCCCGCCCCCACCTGAAGGCGGCACAGCCTTAAGCCCTCTGGCTTTGCAACGTGATGGGACTTTGAGGCAAAGTACTGGGCAACCTCAGAACAGGGGTGCTGTCTGGAACAGGGGTGCTGTCTGGAACAGGGGCATGTTTCTGAGACGAGAGACCTGCCTGAGAGTGAAGTTTTGGGTGTCTTTTCTTCCTGAAGGCTCGCCTGGAATTGTCCTTGGCAGGCTGGGACAGCCACTGCTCATCTGGTTTGGGGTTTTCCTACTGCCGTCACTCTGTCCCTGCTGGGTCCTGCTGCTGCCCGGACCCTGCACAGAAACCGGATTTGGGCAGATGGAGCTTTGTCCAGCCCAGCACGAGTCCCGAAGAGGCCTTTGATTCATGAACCGCTGGATTTAGGTGGATTTAACAACTGGGTTTCCATTGATTTCCAGGGGGAGGAGGATGGAGCCATAAGCTCCTAAAGCAGCTTGCAGCCTCTCCGTACCAAGCAGTGGGCAGGAAGTTATTGGCTTGACCTGGGACCCTGAGGGGGAAAGATAACGAGGTTAAGACAAATCCACCTGTGTGGGGTTTGGCCTGGGCCTTGAAGATGTAGCTGCTTCTGATGCACATGCGCAGCCCTGCAGATGGCTCGGGGAGGGCACGGAGGGGAGGGGGCGGAGAGAAAGTGGGCTCCTCCTTCCCTCCCTGGCCCCAGGCCCTCTGAGGAAACTCTGGCTTTGCAAAGGATTGAAGTCTGCGGAAGTTCCTGGCGGACAAAGTTCAGAACTTGGATGATCTCCAGAGCCCTGGGGGCTGGCTGTCCTGGCTGCCCTCCCTACAGGCCCCAGCTGCCTTCTGTCCCTGCAGCCCCCTCCCCTCACTGGTGGCCCAGCTGTCAGTCGTCCTGCAGGCTCAGAACAAGGAAGGGAGGAGAAAACCCCCTTCTCTGTGGGTTTGGGGACAGGGAGTCCTGGGTGTGAATTCTGAAGGATTCTTACTGGCTGTGGGACCTCTGTTTCTTCACCTGTGAAATGGGAGAGTAGGAGACTTCCCTCCGAGGTCCCTGTGGGATGACATGAGGTGTAAAGGGGGCAGCACAGTGCCTGGCATGAAGTGGATGGGACATGATGGATCGGTTAACGGTGGAGTTGGACCTTGGTCCTGGAGTTCGACTAAGAAAGAATTCGGAGCCAAGAACTCCGGTATGAGAAATTTATTTAGAAAGTCATAGAGGCAGAAGAAGTGAGCCAGCTGGACTGTGTGGACTCCAGAGACAAGTTGAGGGCAGAGACAAAATGAGGGCCCTTGAACTTAGGAGAAAGAGAGCAAGGGTACTTGACTGAGGGGAGAAGGGGTGGGGGAAAGGCGCAAGAGTGCATGAGCACCTAAAGGCAGGAGTTTTAGGGAAGGTCTCGGGGGAAATCGCAATAGAACATTCATCGGCTCTCTAGGTGTGCCCTTGCGGGGCTGTGGTCTCCGCTGATTGGATTGGTTGGTGCTAGCAAAGGGGGTCACTAGTCATTGCATCTGGTCCTCTCGTCAGCCATGGTGTCGCTTCATCTGGTGCTTTTCGGGGCCTGGAGCTGAAACACAACTGAGGCTGAAATGTCATCTCTAGTTTGACCAGAACCCTGTCTCTGTGGTCAACAGACCCGAGGCTTCATTTCTAAGGTTATTTAACAAGGATCAGAACCTCATTGTCCTGAGGGCTTAATGCATAAGGGAGTGGTCATGCAAGGCCCTGTTTGGGAGTCCTAAGAGGCTCTGGCCGCCTTGCTCCTCCTCTAAGGGGGTCTAAACCGCATGACTGGTGACGTGCTCGGAGAGGAAAGGTAAGGTCCTAGCCTGTAATACTTGCTTTCTTTAGTTTCGCTCACTGCTAGGCACTCTGGTGACATTCCGTGGGTGGCCTGTGGTTCCTGAACTGCTCGTGCCTGTCTAACTGCCTCCTCTATCAAATCTGAGTGAAGAGAAGAGCCGACTCCAGACCTGGCTGGTGTGGCTCAGTGGACTGAGCACCAGCCTAGGAACCAAAGGGTTGTAGGTTCGATTCCCAGTCAGGGCACAGGCCTGGGTTGTGGGCCAGGTTCCCCAGTGTGGGGCAAGTGAGAGGCAACCACACATCGATGTTTCTCTCCCTTTCTTTCTCCCTCCTGTCTTGTCTATCTAAAAATAAATAACTAAAATCTTAAAAAAAAAAAAAAAAAAGATCTGACTCCATTGTCTGTGTGATCCTGGACACATGCCTTCACCTCTCTGAGCCTCAGTTTGCTTGTCTGTAAAATGGGGAGGATGGTAAAGATCTCAGACACATTAAGGAATTTTATAGGCCCTGCACTATTCCGTATGCTTTATTACAGTCCAACAAGGGATAAATCATTGTTAGTCCTGTTTTACAGGTGAGGAAAAGAGGTTTAAATGATAAATAACTTGCTCATGGTCAACTAGGAAGTGGCGAAGGCAGGGTTTGAACTGGGGATTCTGGCTCTAGAGCTCATGCTCTCAGTTGCTTCTAAAAGGAAGGGAAAGGGCTCTGCAAAGTTTAAAGTGCTGTAGAAACTCCAGATGAAGCCACGTTCTATTGGAGAATTGAACCTAACGGCTGTGGTTGTGCCCTGTAAACCATTAATTGTGGTGATAACTATGACCAGCGTTTCTTGAGCACCATCCAAGTGGCAGGCACTGGGACAACACTTTACATTCATCATTTTGTTAAATGCGCTGTGAGGTGGAAATTATGACCCTCACCTCACAGATGAGGAAACTGAGGCTGAGAAGACAGCAGCTTAGCCAAGATTTTGCAGTAAACTGGGATGTGAACCCAGGCCTGTGACTCCAGAGTCCAAGTTCTTACCTGGTAGAAAGTGCCAATACACACATTACTACTAAATATTAGCACATGAGTCAGGATATTCTGCTGAGAGCACCTGCTGTTTAGGAGAAAGATGGGCGGAAGTCAGAGTCAGGATGACTGGGGCCTGGAATAATCCAGGGAGACTTCCCAGAGTGGGTAGGCAACGCATTGAGAGTGGAGAGGTGGGCAGGACTGACCAGCCTCTGGTCCAGAGAAGGTTTTGGGGAGACTGAGCTCAGAGGGTGCAGCGAGGGCGAGGGCAGGCCAAGGGTCCAGCCCCTGGGCTCACTCAGGTGGGGCTGTATAAGGAATCACATGGCTAGAAAAAGCTCAGACCCGGCCCCAGGCTCCGAGGTGCCCTTGGAATGGTTTGTCATCACATTAGGTAGTTTCTGTCTCTGTTAAGAAGTTGGATGTTTGCTCATAACTCACTGTCATTGCTTTTTCAATTCGGTGCCTCCAACCCTATAATCAGGCTGTGAGTTGTGGCTTTTTCCCTCTGTATGTACTCAGTTCTATTGACTTGTCCTTCCTCATTATTCAGCTAGTAATTCTTCTCATGAGCTTCCATTGATTTCCATATTGAAATAGTACTTGATGCCCTTTTTAACGAGAATCCTGTTTCACATGTGCTAGCATCAGGTTGGACTGTTTTCATTCTGAATCTGTTTCATGATAAAAACAACATCAGTACCTCACTGGGGACGCCTGTGTGCCCTCCTCCTGGGGATGCTTGCTTTATCTCTCCAGACTGTGTTTTTTTTTGCCTGTTAGCACACCATGCAATTTAATGTTGATAGCCAGATCTAATGTATCAGGTCGAGGGAACTCAGGTAAACCAGTGAGATTTGTGTTTATCTAGCTAAGAGTTAGGCTGTACTTACATTTGTTGTTGTTGTGGTATCAGAGGCCAAAATTTCCTTCCATGTCCTTGTTTTTGTTTCCTCTGTTTTGTCTTGAGTTTTCCTTAAATAGGGTCTGAGGTGGCAGCTCTTTCAGCTGTGATCCTCTGTTATCACAGGGGAGCCCTGCTGAAGTGGTGGTGACATGGGCGGGGAGGGGACACAGTCCACAGTCTTGTGATGAGGTCTCAGTCTTTCAGTGAGCCTGAGTTGGGTATTTCCCTTTCCCCCAGTAGTTGGGCTCTGGAAAAATAGTTTCCCTTGCAGTGGGTCTTGTGAAGGAGGACAGACCACTCAGGGCTTATTTCAAAATGGTGGAGGGGATTTTCTCTGGTTTTTTACATTGAGAACCTGGTGGGCATCCAGAAGGTAAAACTCACAAAAGTGTGGGGTGCCCCTGAGATGTGGTCTGCTGGAGTTTTTAAACTCTCAAGCTAGTCTATGCTGAGCCCCTTGAAATTACATTAAAGTGTTCCTGCAGCAGCTGGCTCCAGTTATGGGCTTCTGGTCCTGATAAGCTGGGATCCTAGGTATCTGCTTGTCTTGCCAGTTTTCAGGGCACAGGTTCGTCTGTGAGCTCAAGTCTCTGATGGATTGAAGATGATTGTTAAATTTCAGTTTGTTCAATGTTTTTCTTCTTGTTAGGATGGAAACGATAACTTCTGAGCTCTTTATGGTAATTTTCAACATACAGATCTTGGATGCGTTTTGTGCAGCTAAATATTTTTATTTCCTTTGGAGATTGTAAATTTCATGGTGTTTTCAATTTAAATTTCCACATGTTTACTGTCAGTTTGTAGAAATACAATTAACTTCTGTGCATTGATCCTGTAACCTTGCTAAACTCACTCAATAGTTCTAGAAGGTTTTGTCATTTGTTTTTGTTTTTTGGTGGATTACTTGTGATTTTTTATAAGGGTAATTATACCATCTTTACATAGAGACAGTTTTATTTATTTATTTCAAATTGATATGCCTCTTATTTCTTTTTCTTGCCTTATTGCAGTGGTCATATCCTCCAGTAATAGTAATATGAGTGATGAGAGTAGATATCCTGCCTTGTTCCTGATCTTAGGGAGCAGGCATTTAGCCTTTCACCATTAAGTATGATGTTAGCTGTGTGATTTTTATAGTTGCTCTTTATCAAGATTGGAAAGTTCCTTTCTATTTCTATTTTACTAAGAACTTTTTTTTTTTTACCATGAGTGGGTAATGCCAAATGCTTTCTTTGAGCCCACTGATATAATCATGTGATTTTCTTCTTTAGTCTATCAATATTGTGTATAATACTGATAGATTTCTGAGTGTTAAACCGGCCTTGCAAACTTGTAATACATCCCACTTGAGCATGGTATATAATATAATTCTTTTTATGCAATGTTGAATTTGGCTTGCTAACATATTTTTTGAGGATTTTTGGGTGCAAGTTCATAAGAGATATTGATCTGTGTTTTTTCCCCTCTGTTTGGTTTGGTAACGGGCTAATACTGATTTCATGTATTGCATTGGAAAGTGCTCCTTCCTCTTCTATTTTCTAGAGGAGATTGAGTAGAATTGCTGTTAATTCTTCTTTAAGATGTGTAGAATTCTTCAATGAGCCCATGTAAGTCTGGACATATCTTTTGGGGAGTGTTCAAATTATTACCTCAGTTTCAGTCATGGTTTTAGGGCTATTCCAACTGCTTGTTTCATCTTGGTTGAGTTTGGTCATTGGGGCTTTTCAAGGAATTTGTCCACTTCTTCTAACTTGTCAAATTCATGAAGGTAAAGTTGTTAGTCATATTTCCTTAAATCATTTTAATAGCTGCTATATTTTGTAGCGATATTCTTTATTTCACTCCTGGAATTGGCATATTGTGTTTTTTTCCTTTTCATTTTTGTCATTCTTGTTTGAGGTTTATCAATGTTACAGATTTTTTTTTGAAGAGCAGTTTTTTGTTTCATTGATTTTTCTGTTGTTTTCCTATTTTTAATTTATTAATTTCCACTCTTATCTTTATAATTCTTCTTCTACTTGGTTTGGGCTTATTTTTATTTTTTGGTCTTTTTCTGGTTTCTTGAGGTAAGAGATTAGGTTATTGATTTGAGACTCTCCTCATTTCTAAAGCAAGAATTTAGTGCTATAAATTTTCTTCTCAGCACTTAGCTACAGCTTATGTATTTTGATATGTTGTGTTTTGTTTTTATTTGTTCTCTGTATTTTTAAAATTACCTTCCAGACTTCCTCTTTGGTCCCATAAATTATTGAAAGGCATGTTGTTTAATTTCCACATGTTTCGAGATGTTTTCTCTCTGTTGCTGATTTCTAATTGATTCCACTGTGGTCAGAGAACACACTCTGAATCACTTCAATTTTTGAAAAGTTACTGGCTTTTGTTTTATAGCCCATATGGTCAAGGTCTGGTCTACCTTGGTGAATGTTCCTTGCATATTCTGAGGTTGTTGGGTGGTATATTCCATTTATCAGTTAGATCCTGCTGTTGGTCATACTATTTAGTTCTTCTATAGCTTTTTCTATAATATCATTTCATTTTTTGTTTGTAACTGCTATGTCTTTGCTGAGATTTTCTATTTTTTAATTTGTCTCAAGAGAATGTGTAGTTGATTTTTAAAATATTTTACACAGGCTGCTTTAAAATCCTTGTCAAATGATTCCAGCATCTGATCATCTTGCTGTCTGGCAACAGTTGAAGGTCTTTGCTCATTTAAATTGTATTGTCTTGGTTCTTGGTATGATGGATGATTTTTTATTGCATCTTGAACATGTTGTGTACTCTGTTCAGACAGTCTGGACTCTAGTTAAACCTTTGTTTTAGCAGCCAGTCACTCTGTCGGGTTTAGCACATGAGTTCTTGGCCTGCTGCTGTGGGCTGTGGACCCAGCGGGCACCGCCGAGTCCTCAGCCTTTGTGGTGCTGCTTTGGTCTGCCTGGTTCATCCGGTGCTGCCATGGTTCCCAGTCCCTTCTGCAGCTGCCCGAGGGAGTGTCAGGGGCTTCTCTGTGTCTGCTGTGGTGGGCTGGGCTGTGGCGAGTCCCCCACTGGGACTTTCTGGCTGCCCTGGGGTCTCTGGTAGGGGAGTAATAACTCAGTGGTGGTGATAGTCCCCTCACTCCAATTCTGAGAGTGTATCAGCATGTGCTAACCCCCACGGTTCAGGGAGGGGCCCCCCGAGAGCAGGCTGCCAAGGTGTGCCTCGCCTGGCAATGAGAAAGAAGCAGGGACCGCATGTGTTGGCAGGAGAAGATGTCTAACTGGCCACCTTATGGTGTCTGGGTGTGCAACTGTCAATATTTAACTTCTCTTCACCTCACGTAAGGGCTTTGGGGCCTAAACTTCGAGGGAAATGCCTCTCAGCCACTCACTAGTTGCTGGGGTTAGTCACACACCTTTGCATCTCTGGGCCTCGGTTTCCTCATCTGTGCAATGAGAAGGATGACAGTCCCCACCCCACAGGTTCGCTAACACGACACTGATGTAAAATGCTGAGAGTGGCCAGGGGAGTCAGGCTGACTCCGCGCAGTAACCATCAGCCATTATTATCATGATCTTGGTGATTTTAGGATAATGGGGATGTCCATCTTAATAGTGATAATGAGCTGATAATGAAGATTCTATTAGTGCTAACAACACTGTGCTTAGAAAACAGGACTTGGGCGGACCAGCCTAGATCTGAATCCTGACTCCAGCATTTCCTGGGTTGGGACATGGGCAAGCTACTTAACCTTTCGAAGGCTCAGGTCTCCTTGTCTGTAAAATGGGGACAGTGATAATAACTGGTAGACAAGCATTGCAAAGGGCTTGGCATGGGCTCAGAATGCAGTAAGTGCTCAATAAATGTTGGCTACACACACACCACAGCTGGGCATTAGACTAATAGTCCTTCCTAAGAGCCTTGTATTTACATGATTTTATGATGTCAAGGCTGGGCAGAATTTCTGCCTGAGAATTTTAGTGCCCATTTCCAGAAAGTAGAAAATGCTTCCCTGGGGGTCCCAGGAGACCCCCCTCAGGCAATCAGTCTTCAGTAAGAGGGTGTTTCAGGGCCTTTCCTAGGTGCAGTTTTGATGGGGGAGGGGCAGAGACAGAAGGTCCCAGAAGGGCGAGGAGAAAGTGCTAATAGCCACCTCTGCCCCCTGCCCTCAGCATGTTGTCCTGATGACCAGGGGCCTTCCATTCCGAATTATCAGTGAGCCCTATTGAGGGTGCATTAGGCAGACAGAGTTGCCGTAACAGCATACCATGGATGGGGTGGGTGCTCACAAAACAGGCATTTATTAAAGGAGGTTGGAAGTCCAAGCTCAAGGTGCTGGCAGAATTGTTTTTCCCGAGGCCTCTCTTCTTGGGTTGCAGACGCCTGCCTTCACTCTGTGCACACCCCTGGAATCACTTCCTCTCCTAGTAAGGACACTAGACTTACTGGATTAGAACCCCACCCTTACAACCTTGTTTAACCCTAATCACCTTCTTAAAGGCCGCATCTCCAAATACACTCACATTGGGGATTAGGGCTTCAACATATGAATTTGAGGGTACACAATTCAGCCCATGACAGGATCGCAACCTCCAGGGAATGTCTGTGGGATCCCCTGAGCCCTGGGAAGGGTCCAGTGTGGCCCCGGCTTGCTCTAACTGCCCCCCCCCCCCACAATGCCCCCATTACCTCTGAGAGTGTCCGGTCCAGCCTCGCATTTCACCTGTGGAGAATGAGGCTCAGAGGAAGGCAGTGACCGAACAGAAAGTAGGAAACAGCTCTAGGAGGAAGCAGCTCTGGGAAACAGCTCGGTGGAGCCTCCTGGCTCTGGCCTGAGACTTGCCCTGATGCCAGTGTTCAGGCCTGAGGGCTGGCGGGCAGCTGGCAATGGGGCCATGTGGCTTGGGGACTTGGTGTCAGGGCTAGGAGGGCCTTGGCGCCGAGTAGCTGCATTTGTCTCAGGTCTGGCTTTTATTTCTCTCTTAGTGATTTCAATTTCAGAAGCTTTTTTGCATGTTTTTGTTCTTTCGACTTTTGTTGTGCTTTCTCTCTGGGTAATCTGAGGCATGCAGGCAGCTAACTACAATGTGTACATTCAAATGAAATGCAATAAAATATAATTGAACGTATTTCTTTCATGTCTGCGCAGTGGATTAGTCTCCCTGGCACATCCTATTTCCTCTCTACTCCCTCTGCTTTTTCTCTGTTTTCCTCCCCTCCCCAGCCTCCCTGGGATTTGAATGGCCACGTGGCCTCTGCTCATGGCAGATAGGCAGATGATCCCGACTTCACAGCCCGAGTGCCCGTGGTTGTGGGGAGAGGGGGCGGCCAGCGTCCACGTGGGCCTGGGAGGGCTGCCAACCCCTGTGGGGAGAGGGCTGCTCAGGGACAGCCAGGGCCGGTCTGCCAGGCCCCAGACAGCTCTATTTGGAAAGAAAGGTCCAGCCTGGGCCCCAGCTGACCTGGCGTAGCAAAGATCACACGGTGCTGTAGCCACACAGATCGGGCTTCAGTCTCCATGCTGTCCCTTCACAGCTGTGTCATTTGCATATCACTCCTCTGAGTCAGTTTTCTCGTTTATGCAATAAGACTAATAAAAACATCTCACTTCACAGGCTTGTGCAAGAGAGCTTATGGAGAGCAAATCGGGCTAATAATGACGCCTATTCTCTGAGGGACCGAGACAAAGGACAGTAAGCCCTGATCAGTGCCAGCCATTATGGATGCTCTTACTACTGTTATTGTAATAAGAGTATCAGCAGCAGCAGCATAATTGCCATCACCATTGTCACCATCATCATCATCATCATTGTTACAGTTTTAATCACGATACTCATTGTAGCACCACCACCATTGCTGTCATCCTTATTGTTATTGCCGCCATCATTGTCATCACAGCTGTCATCATCATTGTCATGGTCATCGTCGTTGCCATCATTGGCACTGTCATCCTCATCACGGTTGTTGCTGTCGTTGTCATAGTTGTCACCATTATCGTCACAGTTGTCACCATCTCAGCCAGCCCTCATGAGCATCTCCTTGGCCCAGGCTGTGAGGCTGGTGTGGTTATCATTCCTGGGTCACAGGTGGGGAAGCTGGGGCACGGAGAGGAGAAAGGACACGCTCAGGGCACAGGCACGTTAGCGAGGAGCTGGGATGCAAACTCAGGCCGCCTCGCTCGGGGCCGGTGCCTCTGCCCCAGCAAACGATGGCACGAGAGCTGCCGGTCGCCAATGGTGCGTCCATCCAGGGCTGTCTCCAAACTCCAAAGCTCCTGCTCTTTTCCAGCATCCTGGGGACCACGGCCGCCCGAAGGCCTACTGGGTGCTCTCACATCTGCAGGCCCTCACATCTGTGGGCCCATTGAACATGCAGCTCCCCCTGGAGGTAGATCTCAGCAGGTCTGCTGTGTTTACAGACAAGGAACGTGAGGTACAGAGTGGGTGAGTGATGAACGGCAATCCCAGACTTGGCCGAGGACAAAATGGAACAACACAGAAAACGTGAAGCGAGGGTGCCCAACCCGTGGCCCATGGGACGCATGCAGCCCAGGACGGCTGTGAACGTGGCCCAACACAAGATCATACACTTACTTAAAACTTTTTTTCACTCCTCGGTTTTCATTAGTATTTGTGTATTTAATGTGTGGCCCAAGGCAACTCTTCTTCCAATGTGGCCCAGAGATGCCAAAGAGTAGGACACTCTTGGAAGGGAAAAGGCACTGTCACATGTTATGGAAGGGAAACTGAGGCTGGAAGCAGATAAATGGGTGGCCTTGAGCCTCAGGCCCTGAGAGGTCAGGACTCTCCGTCGTCAGCTTCCCTAGGGCGACCCTGAGGGCAGGAGAGCAGACCTGGGAGGTCCTGGACAGGGGCTCTGGCCACCTCGGCCGCCACCTCCGACTGCCACCTCCTCCGGTCTCCACCACACGCAATTGTCCAGGGGGGTAATGACTTTGCAGTGTTGCCAAAAACGCACCTCTCTTCGGTTAGGTAATTAGCAGAGCTCTTGTGATGGAATGTGCTTTGTTTGATACCTTGATCTCTTGTCCGCTGAAAAAATGAAATCTGTCAAATTTCTCGAAACCAACTGTCAAAGTAAAATATTCTGGGGGAGACAGATCTCTTCCTCTGATGGCGAAATGCGTTTGATTTGATCCTTTAATCCCGTCTCCCTGCAAAACCTGGAGCTGAAACTTTAGAGCCCGTTCACCCCGAATGGTTTCTGCCCACTCCTCCCGTGGCCTCCTCTCCTGCGCCCTGTGCTCTGTCTCTTAGAGAACAATGCAGCGAAGAATCGCAGCTGACGGGTGAGAGCGGTTGGGGGGAAATGGCGGAGCACAAAGCCTGTTGCTCATGTCGTGTCTGTTGGGGGAGGGGGAGAGGCGCTGGCTGTGAGGGCTCCAGCAGCCCAGGGGGAGGCAGCCCAGGGGGTGGGCGGGGTCCACCCACCTGGTGTCTGCGCTGCAGGATGGAGAGGCGGGGTCAGGGAGGGTGAAGATGCCGTATTCTTCCCAACGATGTTTCCTCCAATTTCCGGTCTCCACTCTGCACCCCCCCCCGCCCCCCCCACCCCGTCCTCCCCCATATGTATGCACCTGCCCGAACCTTATCCTGCATGCAGACCCAGCACTTCACAGTTTACAAAATGTTTTGCACACACCGTAATCATTCATTTATTCGCTGTTCTTTTTTTGTTCCTCCCTTCTTTCATATTATTTATACTGTGGTAATTAGGAAGCATTATGGGCTGTGACCTGCGTGACGCTTGGGAGCTGCAAAGGCCAAGACACAGCCCTCACCTACAGGATTGCAGGGGCTGAAGTGGGAGATGGGGGTGGATAAATGGCCATGACCCTGCGTGGTGAGGCTTACGGCTGATGTGTTCTGGGAGCATAGCAGGCACTTCTGTGAGTTAAGATGTGTGGGGCAGCGTATAACAGGAAACTCAAAAACAGCGGCTCAGACGATTTAAACGTGAACTGTTTTCACATAGCGAGAGGTGTGCAGGGAGGTGGCTGTAGCTTGGTCAGATGCTCAGAGATGTCAACAAAGACCCAAGCCTTCTCTCTCTCCTCTTTACTATCTTTGCCTGTGCTGGTTTTTCTCATTAGCTTATTGCTTCGAAGTTGCAGAATGGCTGCTGCTGCTCCAAACACCCCAGCTCAGCACTGAAGTCTAGAAAAAGTAAGTAGAAGAAGCAGAAGAAATATTTCCTGAAACCGCTCCCTCCGCCAGCAGATTTCCCCTCACACCTCAGTGGCCAGATCTGGGCCACACCCCACTCCTAAAACTATCTCTGGAGGAGACGTGGCTTTACCACCGCCCCCCCCAAGGGCGGGGAGGCCCACCGGGTCTGAGCCTGTTGCTGCAGAGCAAACCCAGGTTCGGCAAGTGAATAGAGGAGGGGCTGGCTGCTGGGTGGGCAGCCACGTGTGTCCACCACCTTCTCGTCAGTGCTTGTGACTCAGTGTCCCCGGAAGTGTGGGGTCTGTGGTGGCGGCCAAGCCAGGGCCCTGGGGGCAGGAAGCCCTGCTCTGCTCCTCTGCCCCCTGCGGGCCGTGTGACCTGGGAAGCACCTGACCTGCTCCCAGCACCGCCCCCTCCCCGTGGGGCGGGGACCACCGCAGCACCTGCCGTGTGGGTGGTGTGAGGGTGACGGGATCACGGGAGCGGGCACCGTGCGGGGGTGTTAACAGCCGTGAGCTGTTGCAGCGATGACCCATCTGACAAACGGGCCTGTGGGGCCTCCTCTGTCCTGGTCCTGGGCGGCGGTCAGTCCACACGTGTGAGCACGTCCTGCGTGCGCTGGGCGCCCTTCCCTGGCCGTCACTCTCTTCATCCTCACACCCACCCTGGGAGGAGGGGGCTGATCTCACCCCCGCTCTGCAGCCGAGGACACTGAGGCTCAGGGAGGTGACCCAGGTCGAGGGAGGGCAGATGGGGCTCCAGAATCATGGGATTCTGGCAGCTCTGCTCCGACCCCCTGCAGGGCCCAGGTGCAGCTGCACAGGCAGGTGCTCGGGTCACCCCTCCCTGCCCTGCTGACCGCCACCGGGTCCAGGTGGGGCTGGGCTGAGCTCTCTCCTGAGCCTGCTCTGTGCCTGTGCTGGAGCTCCAGGGACCCAGAACCTGCCCGAGGCTTGGGAGATTTGCCCACCATCCCAGCTGCCCTTCTTTCTCCAAATTGATGAATAAACAATGTAGTTAATGGCATTGCTTTATTGCTGTATGCAAAAACCAGTCCCAGGAAGTGTACATCTGCACGTGTATCACAGCAGTAGCTGCACACGGAGCTCCTTGTGGGCCCTGTCTTGTGGGTTCCCGTACAAATCATGAAGTGAAACATGCAACTCGGCCCTGCTGGGGAAGGGGGACCCCGGGGGTCACCGCTGCCAGCCCCCCAGACCTGCAACCTCTCCCACCATTTCCAGCCTTCCTTGCTTCCCCATGAGAGGGCCTTGCGGGGAAGGGAGGAGGTGCATGGGGGAGACACTAGATTTGAATTCCCCATTTCACAGATGGTAAACTGAGGCCGGTTCAGCCAATGGACCCAAGAGTTTACTGAGTGCTCACCGTGCCAAGCTCTGTTCTAGGCAGGGGATGGGCACGGGGAAGGACCTAATGTGGGCAGAGAGAGCGCACTGCTGATCTTTAAAGGTTGTAACACTTACTATTCACCTTTGCTTTAACATCTTCTGATTGTAATATTTGGTGAGTGTAGCATTCTGTGAGCATAAAATGACTCCCCTCCTCCCCGAAACCGGCAGCCAGTCCCTCCAACCTGAGTCTCCCCAAGGCTTCAAGTCATCCCCTTCTTCCTTTTTAAATTCTGTCCAAACCACCTGAGGCTTCTCCCTTCTCCTGGGCCCACTTTGGACTTTCTGAGTTCACGCCGTCACTAGGTGTTATTGGTCGTGACAATGACAACTGGGGCAGTTACGCTGGATGAGAGATTTAGGACCCACAGTGAATCACAGCTCAGGAGCGGTGGCCACCACTCACCCCAGCTGTGCCTGAGGACAGTGGTGGCCAGAGTCAGAGACTGAGTGTCACCAGGACCCCTGCAGGGAGCCCACCCAGGCCAGCGTTCCTTGGCTGTTTGGGTTCCCAGGTCCCCCAGCTCCCTCCCCTCCTCTGAGCCCTGCGCTCCCTCCTCCCGGCTCCCAGGACAGCCGCTCAGCGTTTATCTCTGAGGGTCTCTCTGGGAAGTGGTGTCTCATGCTGGTTCCAAAGCCTGATGGTTCCAGTCCTTGTTAATGGTCCAGAGCCCCAGGCTTCATAGAGGGAGGCAGTGTCACCAAGTGGTTAGGACACCCCCTTTGGCTGACCCTGGTTTCCAGTCTGGATTCTGCCACTTTCTCACTGTGAGACCTTGGGGAATTGACTTAACCTCTCTGAGCTCACGTGTGAGCTGAAGAAAAGAAAGGCATCTGCTTTCTGGGGCGGAGGCCAGACTTAGATGTCCTGACATGTGGGACCCGCCAGTGGAAGATTCTGTTATTTTTACTCTGCGTAGTGTCAGGGCTGGCAGTGCCTTTGGCCCCAGGTCCCCAGGGTGCCATTCCTCCGGGGCCTCTTGTCACTGGGGCAGGAAACAGACAAAGGCCGAGGATCTCACAGACCCGGATTCAGATGCAGCCTCTAGCACCCACGGCACGCCTTGGGCAAGTGGCTTAATGTCTCTGAGCCTCATCAGTTTTCCCCTGTGACTCGGGCACAGTAATGCTGACCCCACAGGCTGGCTGTGAGGCCTCCAGGAGGGCGCCTCAGTGGGAGGAGCTCCCTGCGCTCAGGTGACACGGCAGGCAGCACTGGGGGCGGGACTCTGGGCAAATCCCGGGCCACTCTCTGTCCGGGTCCTCCTCTGTAACGTGGTGACTGCGACAGACAGTCTCTGCCGCGTAGGCGCTGTGGGGACCCACGCCCTAACGTGTGTCAAACGCCCGACACACGGGGAGCCCTAAATACGTGTTAGCTGACAGCGTGGCTCTCATGGCCATCACCATTCAGCTCGCAGGCGCACGGCCCTGTCCCACCCCGGCCCGGGGTTCAGGCAGAGCCACGGCCCGCACACAGCGGAGCAGGGAGAGCAGGCTGCTGGGGTGCGGGCCCAGCCGCAGCACGCCTGAGCTGTGTGAACGCGCACGCACAAGCCGCTGAACCTCCTGAGCCCCAGTACCTCCATCTGTGAAGTGGGGGGATGACAGCAGAGCCCCCTTCAGCGGACTGTTGCAATAGGCAGGTGGACCAATGCGAGGGCAGGGCTCAGCCGGGGCGGCCTTTTTATTCCAGACCCCCGGGGCGTGCTGGCGTTGACGAGGCCCTACACTTCTCCCCTCCTGCCACCACTGCACTTAGAGGTGAAGAAACTGAGGCCAAGAGACACTAGGTTAAACGTCTGAGAACAAGACAGCGGATGGCCGTGCTAAATTACGCAGGGCGGATGGTTAGAGAACAAGGCAGCCTGTGATAGAGGGCGGACTGGGCAGAGCAGACGCCGAGGGCACCGGGAGCGGGAGAGGAGGGCAGAGAAGGGCCGCCTGGGGCGGGGCGGCCTCCCTTGGCCAGGGCCCGGGGCCTCGTTAGTAACAGTGATCTTTCCCTTTAACATGAGCAATGCATCCTTATGGTGAAGCCTGGGAAAGTGCAAACACTAATATAAAAGAGTTGCTTTTATTTCCTTTATTCTTTTTTCTTCTCATCTACAAGTACATTTTCAGAACATTTCACCTTGGTATGACTCTCAGGTTATGTTCGGATATGATACAAAAACAAACAATCCTTCAAAATAAACAAGCATTAGAACAGTCTCCTATAAGGAGAGTTTGGGCGAAGTAGTATGAAGTTTTAAGACTAATAACGCCTAGTATTCATGGCCTGAATGATCCTCGGGTCCTGTCTGCTCAGCCTTCACGTGACCCCAGACCCGGGACCCTGGCCCTGCTCCTGTCTCTCTCTCTCTCTCTCTCAGAGCAGCCAGGTGACCCTGTGGGACTCAGGGTAGAGCTGTCCCTGCTCCGCTCCATGCCTGTGGTCCCTGCCTCACTCGGGCACAGTCCATGCTGACAGTGGCCCCGACTCTGTGGGCTCCAGCCCATCCCCCAGCCCCTCTATCACTCTCCCCACCCCAGGGCCCCTTCCTGGACCTGTAACTTCAGCATGTTCCTGCCCCAGGCCTCACCCTAGCCCCTCCCTCCAATTGGGGCCCCCTCCCCACACCTACCTCACTCCCTCCCCTCATTCAGGTCTTTGTTTCAGCGTCACCTGCTCTGACAGGACTTCCCTGACACCCTGTTTACAACTGTGACCTCCCGAGCCCCCCATCTCTGCTCGCATTTCCTCCTGCTCTCATCCCAAGGTTCACACTCCATGGGTGACCTCTGACACTCCGTGTGTCCCCCTCCTTCCAGAATCCAGTTTCTCCCAGCTGCCTGGTGAGGACTGTGCCTGCTTGCAGCAGACACTTGATGAAGAAGTGTCTCGAGCACTGACTACAACCCTCGTGTAGGGCGAGGCCCAAATGACATACTGTCCCCTTACTTCTCACAGCAGCCCTAGAAGTGGGTTCAAGTAACACCATGGCCTGGCGCAGGACCTAACCTGGCTTCTCGCAGCTGCCGTGGTGTGAGGCCAGCATTGCCAGCCACTCTGTGGGGCCAGGGCTGGGCTCTGAGCGCTGCCCACAGGGCTCTCATGCAGGAGTGACACGTTCTGGAGTGTTCCAGAAAGGGCATGAGTGTTGAGGGGTGTGTGAGGTGACCTCCTCGCTGCACCACTGAAACTGGCTGATTGGCTGGGAGAGGCATCTTGGTGAGATTCCATTCGCATTCACTCCTTTGGGTACTCAGCTGTGATCTGGTCCCTACTGGGGTCGCACAGACACCAGGTAACCAGGGGATGCTGTGACCGCCCCCTGCCCCACTCCCAATCACCAGCCCTCCAGGCCCAGAGGCTCTTGAGTTCTGTGACACATTCCTGCACTTGGGACTTGCCCCTATTCCAGCTTATTTCTCTACCCCAAAAGTACACTGCGGATTTTTCTGTTCTTTGCAAAGCGACCTGACTCAGATACCAAGGAAACCTGTTTGTTTAAAAAATTGATTTTTTTAAAAAAGCACTCTTTCCAGCGATGACTGTCTCTCTGTCTCTCTCAGAGAGGCCTCATCAAACGAGAGGAGCGAGGCTTTTGCAAACCGATGTGGAAATTAAACCCACAATCTGGGCACACACTTGTCTGACAAGTGATAATTAACTGCCGACAATATAATTTCAGCTTGGACGCAAACATGTTTTTCATTAAAAAGTAATCAAAGATCCTTGCGTTGAGGAGTCTGGTCTCCTCTGCAGAACGCAGCCCCTCTGCCGACAGCTCCAGAGTTGGCGTTGAGGGTCCGCTGCTCCCTGATGGCTGGGCCTTGGGCCCCAGAAGAGATGCCAGGACGGGATGGGCTTTTGGGGCCCCTCGGTCTTCAGGGCAATTCCCAGGAGGGGGCTTACTCCGCCCCTCACTCACTGAGGGTCTATCCTCTCCTCCCCTAAGGTGCCTGGAATGAGACAGAGCAGGGACATGGCTCCGACTGCAGCTTCCAGGAGGGTGGGGGAGACCCTCCTCTCTGCACCCTTCCCTGCCTCGGGTTCTACAGGGGTCCCAGCCCCTCCTTCACCTGACAGAAAGGAAACTGAGGCTCAGAGAGGAGGAGTCACTTGTTCGAGGCCACACCGCTGGTGGGATATGGACTATGACCCCCACCCCACTTCCACCTCCCTTTCTCTAGTGGACCATGTGTTCCGTGCTTCAGTTTCCTCGTCTGTAAAATGGGGGCAAGGCGAGAACTCTCCTTCTGAGGTTGTTGGAGGATGGGATGAGCTGATACAGCTCTTGGAACAGTGCCTGCCACGTAGTAAACCCTCGGTACGTGTTAGTGATATTTATTAGTTATCATCAATATTTTACGTTCTATACAAATGAATGTTTGTGTCTTTCCCCACCAGATTCAGATGGTGAAACCCTACCCCATGCACAGTGGACAGCGTCAGGAGCTGGGGCGTTTGGGGAGCGATTAGGTCATGAGGGTGCAGCCCTCATGAGCAGGATTAGTGCCCTCGTGAGATGCCCTGGAGCCCCTCCGCTTCCTGCCATGTGAGGACACAGACAATAACCTTCTATGAACCAGGATGGGGGCTCTCACCAGATACCCACTCTGTGCACCCCAGGACGCACTTCTCAGGCTCCGGATCTGTGAGACATAAATTTCTGTCGTCTGTAAGCCACCCGCACTGTAGCGTTCTGCACACCAGCCCCACAGGATGAGGGCGATATTACTAATACCAACAGCATGCTGATATTATTTGGCAAACGTCTTTCTTCAATCCCCAGACCAGTACCTGCCTCTTACATCATCTCTATGAATGTCAAGCAGGATCCATAAAATTAAAACCATGACTAGGCAACACTGTAACGAAAGACAAAAGACTGAGAAAAAGAAGACGATTTTTACAAAATAGCCTGAAAGATTCCCCTTCCAGGGAAGGAGAAGCCGGCGGCTGACCCCCGGCAGCACTGGAGGCCAGGGAGACCGGCTCGTGTGGTCGGTGCCAAATGGAACGAGCACAGCGGAATCCAAGACCTCGCTAAATTATCATTCAAAAGTGAGAGAGAAAGAAATACGTTTTCAGGCAAAGACATACTTGCAGGCTCTTGGTAAAAGAACTAATAAAAAATCACTCAGGAAGGTGGCCACTGAACCGAGAAGGGTGAAGATCAGACCAGTAATAGTGAGCGAAGACATGGGTAAATTGGGGGTCAGCCACCCTGAATAAACACAGCACCACCAGCCGTATTAATCGCAGCTGATGCAGGGATAGAAGGGAAGCGGGGCCGCGGGGCCCTTCTGTGGGGCACCGCCTCCCGACTGGAAAGGAAGATCGGAGGAAACGCCCTGGTCCCCGTGCTGTTTGGAGGTGGGGGTGGGGGACATCGATTTACTTTGGACTGTGTGAAGTCAAGTGTGCTTATTATGATCTGAAGGCCAAACAATTAAAGAAGAGCACAGAATATGGAATTTCCAAACCAGTAGAGAGAGAAGAGGGAGTAAACAAAACCCGATCAATATGAAGGGGTGGCGGGAGCTGAGCCAACATAAATGGAGAGAGAATAAAAAAGCAAAGTAAACAGACAGATCCTTGCAACGGCACTGAGAACGCAGGTGAATCCTGGCTCTGCCTTTCACATCTCTGTGTGACTTTGGGGAGGTGACACAGGGTCATCGCTTCTCCGACCTTGATTTCTTCCTCTGCTGCCTGAAGGTAACGGCACAGTTTGTGCACGGGCCATAACAGCACGCTCTGTTTGTGGGTGTCAGGAGGATTGGGGCGCTCAGGAGGTGGCCATCATCCTCCTCACCGTCCCTCTGTGCCAGGCGCCGTTCCATGTGTGCCCCACACGCCACGTCGCTTACCCCTCACCGCAGCCCCAGGAGGCGGCACTGCTGTCATTGTCACTTCACTGACGAGAGAACAGGCTCAGAGGCGAGAGGCTTGCCGAGGTCACACAGCGGAGCAATGGCCGAGCCTGGACCCCAACGGGAGTCCTCTGACCCTGGAGCTGCTTGCTGACTCGGTGACTCTGAGCGGCTGACTCCCCTTTCTGGGCCTCGGCTCCTAACCTGTGCATCGTGGGCCACAGGGCAGCCTGGGGCTGGGCAGAGGGGCAGCATGTTGACCCCCAGCGCCATTCCCAGCACAGGGTGACCGGTCAATAGGGCTGTTACCACCTCATTGCGAAGGCAAGGAGCCTGAGGCTTAGACAGGCCAAGAGCTGGCATGACCCCTCGGGCTGACCTGCCCCGACCTGCAGGTATCAGGCCCCAGGCTGGAGTGAGAGTTCTGGGAGGGAGGCCTGTCTGCCTGGTTTCATGGACTCGTGTCCAGAGCCGACCTGGGTAACAAGTGAATGAATGAATGAATGAATGAATGAAGTGTCCTTGGGTCCTACTCCACATGCCTATTATTCCCATAAGAACATTCTTTATGCCCAGGGCCACCCTCGCAGGAAGCAGCTCTGAGAAGCCTCATGGTGGCAGGACACAGGCCAGCCTCCCGTTAGGACAAACAAGGCCACCTGACGTCCAGCTGAGTTCTTTTCTTTCACACATGTCACCACCGGACACATTTTACACCTTCAACCCTTATGACCTGTGTCCCCCAGCACCACGCCAGCTCCATGGAGCAGGGACTTCGTTCACTGCTGCGTCTCACGTGGTAGGTGCTTAGTAAAGCGACTTCACTTGATGCACTTGATGCTGACACGGCGTGGCCTGTCTGAGCCTCAGTTTCTTCATCTGCAGAATGCGAGGATGATGCCCTTGCAGCTGTTGTGGGGCCGTGAGACTCCACCAGTCCTGTCCTGAGTGCAAGGGGACGCAGATGGAGGGGAGGGGCCGCTCTTACCTCTCGGCAAAGAGGGATCTTGTGTAAGTCGTGGACGTGTGGCCGTGGCAGCGTGAGTGTCTTCTCTTTTCCTTTCTCCTTTGGGATAACTCTTTCTGCAGGGAAGCTTTATTTTATCTGAGGGGTAAGAGATTATCAGCCAGCTCAAGCAGTCCATCAGGGAAGTGTCCAAAGGGACAGAGAGGCAGGAAGCCTCTCTCCCAAGACAGCCTCTGCTTTACCCTTCACAGAGTCGATAATGAGTATCATTTCTGATGCTTGCAATATCCCAGAAGTTGCAGTGTTTACCCACATTCCTTCAATCAAATGGTAGTTCACAACCAGGGTGGACTTTTGCCCCTCAGGGGACATTTGGCACCGTCTGGAGACATTTTGGTTGTGGCAACTTAGCAGAGGAGGGGTGGGGAGGTGTGCTTCGGTCACGCGGCGGGAAGGGGCGGCAGCGGCTGCTGCGGCACACTGCACAGACCGGATCCCCAGACAGAGATCGACCCCGCCCCAAATGTCGGACGTGCTGAGACTCAGAATCCCTGACGTGCACCCACGCAGCGACCTTGGGAGAGAGAGGTCCACTCCCACCTTAGAAATGAGGAGACAGGGGTGTGGGACCTGAAGTGACGCTGATACAAGGAGGTGGCCGAGCTGAGCCTGAAACCTGGGTCTGTCTGAATCGGAAGCTTCTGACTCTTTTGTTCCCGAAGTGGCCACTGTGTGCGTGTGTCCCCTCCCACCCTGATTTCACACGCTGAAGCCCCACCCCACAGTGTGGCTGCGTGCTGGCGTGTTCGGTCCACATCATCGCCCCTCCGGCACCACCAAGTCCCATGGGCTTTTTACGTACGTAAACCGGCTTTGTAGCAGCACACGCAACTCGGTCCAGCACGGGGAAGACGCACAAACCGCACAGCTGCAGAACTCGTGTGCACGGCTGTCCTGGCCGCCGGAGGCCCTGGGGGCCCTCCCCCTGTCGCGGCCCCTCTGAGGGCCACCACCGTGGAGAGCCTGCGCCGCTCTAGAACTGCAGGCCGACGCGCTCGTTCTGCCTGGGCTCTCATGTGTGCGGCCTCCTCCGTGGGCGTCGCGGGGATCTGCCCACTTTGTCACGTTAAACCTTGAACCGTCTACTCTTATTGATGGCTATGTTCTCCTGCATGAATATGCAACCGTTCGTTTACCCTTCGACCCTCCAGGGGATGCGGGTGCTTTCCTGTTCAGCTGTTGTGGATGATGCTGTTGTGAACATTCTTCCATGCACCCACGTGGGCACAGACCCAGGAGTGGGGCTGCTGGGCGAAAGGTCAAACACATGGTCAGCTTTAGTGATACTGAGAATTTTCCAGAGTGACTGTCTCCGTGTGTGGGCTCCACCTTTACCGGCCAGTTCCCCCAGGTCACTCGTCCTCTCCATGACCTTGGTCTACCCTTGTCTGTGTCAGGTCCCTCTGACCCACCTCAGTTCTCCCTCCCAGGCTTGGCTTCTCTGGGGGGCTTCAGTGGAGGCCGCCCCCAGCCCCTCGTCCTGCGGCTGGCTCTTTCCAGCCTCTGTCCTGTGTTTCTGTTCTGAGGACACATCCTCGGCCACTCTGGGTGAAGTCCTCTGTGCCTGGTCTGACCTGGCCACCTTTCCCACCCTGCGGGTGGCTGGGACTTCATTCTGCTGAGAAACTCTAGGACCCAGAAGGCATGCCTCTGAGTGGTCCCACCTGAGAGCCCAGGGAACTGGGGTGCCTGGTTGAAGGATTTGGGGGGTTGTTATTCCCTGGTCCTTCCGGCCTGCCCTGTAGGAGGTCAGAATGGGCACAGGAAGCTCAACGGCATACAGGAGTTGGTCCTGAGGGTCAGGCCTGCCCTGAATGAGGGGGTCCGGGCTGTGGGTGGGCCGTGCAGGCAGAGGGTAAGAAGGCATGTCTGAAAGGGATCGGCACGTTGTAAACAGAGTCGAATCGTATGAGGATGCCGAACTTCCAAGCCTGCGTGGCCGGGAAGGTTGTAGAACAAATCTTGGTGACTGGGGACACAGGAGAGGAGCTGGTCGGAGTGGAAAGGTGACGAGCTAAGGGTTGAACACGTTGAGTCTGGACATGTGAGTAAGAGATGACAACAGTCCACGCAGGAGAGTCGACAGAAACACGAGAACAGGTTGAGAGGGCGCTGGGGCTGGAGCAGGGACGCCCAGGGAGTCTCGGCTCGGCCACCCTCTCCGAGGCTGTGGTCAGCAGCAGCCACTTTTCCCGCCACTTTCCGCCGCCCACTGCCCTCCGACCTGCACAGGCTGGAGCAGGAAACAGTGAAATCTGAGCCGTCGGTCCTCAGAGACAGGGTTTATTTGGAAACAGGTTGGGGGCTCCTGAAGCAGCCGTGGCAAGCTTCCCTGCCTGGCTAAGGTGCTTCGGACCCCACCGCACACCTACCGTGTGGGTGATGCTGAGTCTGGGAGTTTGGGATGATGGGAACAGCTGAAATGGGTCGTCGTGGGGAGGAAGTCTTAAAGAGACAAACACAAAAGTGACCCCGAGGTCGTGCGTGCCTCTCATACCCTCCCGGCTCGGGGACCAGGGTCCACCTTCTCCAGGCAGATCCGGCCCTTCGGTCAGGGCCCCTGCCCGCCAATGGGAGGGATGCAAGCAGCCATCCTCCGGCCGTGGGCTGTCCCGGTGTCAGCCCTGCCAAGACCCAGAGGGAAGAGTGAGAAGCCTCCTTGTGGTCTCAGGCCCGAGCAGCTTTCTCTAACCAGTTCTTACCAGGGGTGAAGCCACTGGGTGACCCATGGGACAACTCCATGTTCTCTCCAGGAAGGGGTTCTGCGATCACCCCCCAGGACAAAGGTGCCAGCTCTCTGCAAGGGCACTCGGCAGTCACTCTCGCCCTCACCATTTGGGGACACCTCAGAAAGGAGCAGACCAACCTCAGGCCCCTTTCCCTCTGGTTCAAGGACTCCCACTCGGGGCCCTGGAGAACGTGGGAAGCGGAAGCCACACCCCTGCAGCCCCAGTTCTGGCAGGTGACCCTGGGCAGGTCCTACCACCTCTCTGGGTCGAATTTATGAACTGATGGCGAAAAGATCCACCTGCTAGACCTGTGGGGCGGATGGAACGCAGCGATGAGTGTGAGGGTGTTTAGCGGACTCTGGCGTTCAAGTATAGCCAGTAGCCATCGCCACATTCCACCCACCCCATCATTTTTGTCATCAACCATGACACATTTGAAATGTTAAACTTGGAAGGGACTGTAGAGAAGGACTAGTCCAATTGGGGAAACCGAGCCATAACCGGGGAGACGATGGGAGCCCCGCCCGGGAGGCCCAGCACCCAGCCCTTGCTTCACCCCTCCCGGTCTCAGCTCCCTGGGGACTCCTGCCTGCTTGCCACGGGGCTTCTTGGCAGTTCCTCTCACCAAGATCAAAAGCTAACAGGCCCGAAACCCAGCCCTCCCTGTCTGGAGGTAATTTGCCCCGAGGGCTGCCTTTTTCTTTGTTTTCTTCTTAGGATTACCTCCACTGCTTAAAAAGCACATTTTTAATAACCTAATGTGGCTGTCAGTTTCAGGCCGAAAGAAAACACGTGGCCTGTCCCCTGTGTGAATGTAGCTTTACATCAAGTTGAAAGAACCATCAAACGAATACATTACAAAAAGAAGGGGTTTGATTTGGGAAAATTCAAGCTACCACACACGTATTTTGCCTCCCAACCTTTCATATACTGTCTATTTTTTTAACCAAGAAAAAAGTCATTTCTAAAGGTTACCTTTCCCTTAAATATCTGAATGCGTGTAATTTAAGCTTGTGTTGAACACATAAAATGTTAGTGTTTTACCACTTATATAATCGTGCCCTCTTGTCTTTCTTCAGCGCAAGACACTTCCTCCCTGCGGTTTCTCGTGTAGCCCGAGGGTCTGTCTTTTCACCCCTGGGGGGCGGGGAGGGGGGTGGAGACTGAATTCAGGTGAAGACAGCAGCCCAGAGATTTCATTTAAGGTTCCGTAACATCTGCCTTATACTGGTCATCGCAGCTGCCATCTCCTGAGGGCCTACTGTGTGCCAGGTGCTGTGCTGGTGTTTTTTAAATTCCTCATCTCGAACCCTCATGCCTTCATTTGAAATAGGCCCGCCATCACCTGCAGCCCTGGTGGTTCCACCCCCCAGTCTGCCAGACTCCACTCTTGCCCTCTGTGGTCTCTTCTCCATCGAACACCAGGGCAGAGGCTTTAAAAATGTCGGTGCAACCACATCCCTTCTCTGCTCACACCCCCCATGGCTCCTGCCTCTCTCAGGGTAGGGCCAGAGTCTTCCAGGGCCCCCGGGACCCTGTGGCCTCTCCTGCCCTAACACCCCCCCTGCTCTGCCTCAGATACTCCACGCTGACCCTGGAGTGCGCCGGGCAGGCTCCCACCTCTGCCCTGTGTTCCCTCGGCCTGGGGCGCTCTCCCATCCGTCTGTCCGGTCTGTGCTCAGTGAGCCCTTTCCAGTAAGGCCCTTCCTGTCCACCCGCATAAAATTGCACCCCATCTCTCTGAACCCACTTCTCACTCCTCCTTTCTGATTCATTTATCTTCTTTCATTTACCACTATGCAATGTCTTCTATATACTTTATTTTTTTGCCTTGTTTATCAGTTGCTGTTGGTCTTTTTGTTTGCTGCTAAATACCAAGCTCCTAAGGCATTGATTAAGACATAAATACTTATTTTTTTTTTTTTTTTTTTAAAGATTTTATTTATTTATCTTTAGAGGGGAAGGGAAGGAGAGAGGGAGAGAAATATCAATGTATGGTTGCCTTTCATGTGTCCTCTACTGGGAACTGTCCTGCAACCCAGGCATGTGCCCTGACTGGGAATCGAACCGCGATCCTTTGGTTCGCTAAATACTTATTTTTTTAAAAGATTTTATTTATTTATCTTTAGAGGGGAAGGGAAGGAGAGATGGAGAGAAATATCAATGTATGGTTGGCTCTCCTGTGTCTCCTGCTGGGAACTGTTGCTGGAAACTGTCCTGCAACCCAGGCATGTGCCCTGACTGGGAATCGAACCGCGATCCTTTGGTTCGCAGGCCCGCGCTCAATCCACTGAGCTACACCAGCCAGGGCTAAGACATAAATACTTATTATATGAATGAACAAAAGATTCAAATTTGCAGTGCGTGGATCGGGGGATACAGACAAGAACCAAGTACAGATAAATATATAATATAATCTCTAACAGTGATAGGCGCTATGAAGAAAGTGACTGTGTGACTATTTTAGAATAAGGCCAAGGAAAGCTTCCTGGAGGAAGTGGCATTTGAGCTGAAACCTGCATTTGACAGACCAGGCAACAGGCCCTGGAAGGGGATGACTTGCCCATGGCTGTGCAGTAGAGGTGTTGAGGCCACAGGGAAGGGGTGCTCAAGCCCCAGGGAGCTCTCCTGAACCCCCCAAATGGACGGTGTGGGACAGGTTTGGAAGTCAGGCCAAGTGGAATTGAAAAACCAAGACGGATAGTTACATGGCCAAGCAATTTACAGCCATCGAGTAAATTGCAGAATCCTATCTCCCTAACCAAGGAGACTTCGAAGTAAACGGTTTACATGTCTCCTCCCCAGCCAGAGGGTAAATAGCTTAAAGCGCCCTACTCAGGGAGATGGAGAGCAGAAATTCGGTTAATGCCATTTGTGCGGACCACACGCATGGACAACAGATGGGTGAAGTCAGGGGAATCAATCTCATTTTGGCGTGTCAGCATAAAGCGGACGGAGATGGTGTGGAGATCCTCCGCGAGACCTCCCCCCAAATTCCTGCCTTTGGGAAACAGATAAGAACCTTCGAGACAAGGACCCTGCGTGGGCTCTCTCTGGAGCACACTCACTCACGCTTTCCTTCCCTCTCAGGTGTGCATCTTTATTTTTCCCTCCTAAGCTCTGAGTTCCCAAGAGACTTGCAACCAGGGGAGCAATGGGCAGTGACAGCTCTTCTCAGGCTGACCCCCTGAACCTGTCTCCAAGGCCCCCTTTTCTCCGACTTCCCAGTGAGCTGACAACAGCCCAGCCTAGGCTCTTCCTGTCTCGTCTGTCCCAGGCCCTTCCTGGTTTCACTGCCTTCAGCTTTAGCAAACGTCCTCGCAAAGGCGCCCGGTCTGCTGTGGTGAAATCTCTCCTGCACAAAGTCAAGAACCCACACACTACCAGTTGGCCTGAGGCAGACCTACTCCGGGCCTGGTCCCTTTCCTGGGTCCTGCAGGGAGGGCCCTGTGCTGAGCTTGCCCTGACCTTTTGACTACCGTGTTGTGGCCATTACTCCCTGTGGTTCCTCTCCCCACAGGGCTGAGAGTGTCACCCTTTGGGATCAACAGGGCCTCGTCCACGTTTTTATGCCCAGGACCAGTCACAGGGCCTGCGCCCAGAGGGGCCTCTGAGAAGTTCTTTGAATGAATTAAGTGTATTTGTTTCTGGGCAGGGGAGGGCATGCTGCAGTTGTACACATAGAGGAATGTCCCATTGTAGGAGGTCCTGGAAAAGTGAGGGCCAGGGTGGCAGGGAGTTGTCCAAGGTCATTGGGCCAGAGTTGGGACGCGAACCCAGACCTCCTGTGGTGGGTCCCACTTGTGGGACGCCTGCTGAGGGGGAGGCCTGAGACGCCTGGTCACTGTCACAAGAGTCCAGATGGAGGTGGAACTTGTGCCGCCACGTGTTGCACGTGGTAAAAGGAAGAGGCTCTGCACCGGAAGTCTCCGATTCTCTCAGCCCAGGAGGACATGTGTGCATCCTCAGTGGAAGAGAGCTAGACCACCTCCAATTCACGACTTTCTGTTTCAAACCCGTCAAGCGGCTGAGGTCGAGGAGCAAATTAGCCCTAACTCCGTGCAGAGACAGGCACCTCTTTCAAGGAGAGAGCAGAAGGAGGCACTCAGTCACCCGGGATGGACGCCGTCAAAGACAGGGGAGAGGGGTTGAGTTGGCAAAGGCCGACCGAGGCTTTCTCGGTGGCATGAAGTCCACTACCTTCAGGGCATCTGCACCAGTTTGCTGGCTTCCTCCGGAACCCCTGACACGGCTCCCAGAAAAGGTCAGAAAGAGTCCTAAGCAAGTGTCTATTGTGGCTCAGACATGGGGGAGTTGCCAAAAATCCTGCCCAGAACTTTCTCCCCTCTTCCTCCTACAAAACAAAAGCCTTAGTCTAAGTGGGAAACGGAACAAGAGCACCTGCTTCTAAGGCAATGGTGGGAACCCAGTTCAGCTGGGGGAAGGGAGGAGGAGAATCCCTCTCCCTGGGGGAGGGGCAGGAATACTCCCTGGACCAGAACCACAGAGGGGAAAGCGGGGAGGGGGACTGAGAAGGCCTCACCCTGAGATGAAGGGAAGCAGGGCCTAAGCCTGAGGCTCAATCGGAACAGAAAACACGCCCCAGTATCCCCACTGCCAAGCTAACAGAGCTTTCTGCCTTACTGGTCAGACCAGAATGATGCTGGGGGAGGAGCAGGAGATGGCGGGAGGGTGTCAGAGTCCCTCTCTGAGGCCCATGGGAAGGCACAGTTTCTAACAGACATGGCTCTGGAAAACCATTCTCTACCCTAAACACGAGGAGTTTGAATCCTGAGGTGCACTGCGGGTAACCATAGCAACAACAAATCTCAATCCCAGTCCAATTCCTGACTGGATCAACTCAAATCCCGTCACCAAGGCCTAGCAAAAGGAAAGGTGTGCTCACTTCCAGGCACAAACACTTCTTTGACTCCGAGCTAAGAAGTTGGGCTTTTGACAAAAACATTACAAGACGTATAAGATACAAAGCAATCACCAGAACCAAGAATTTTGCAAAGCCAATGATAGAATAAAGTACACATCCAAGAAGCTCCGACATGATCCAGCGGAAGAAGTGCCCCCCACACACCCCTAGGCACATCCTACTGGAACTGCTGGAGGTAAAAAGGCAGGGAGACACCCAGAAGGCAGACAGAGGAAGGAAAGGATATTATACAGAGAGAAACAGAGAAAAGACTCAGACAGGACTTCGAAACAGAACCCGTGCAAACCAGAAGAATGGAGTGACATTTTTGAAGGGGTAAAAGGAGAAAAAAAACACAACAAAACAAACCAAGCTGTCAACCCAGAATTCTATACCAGAAGAAATATGTTTTTTTTTAATTTTTATTTTAATTGTTGATCTTGTACAGTTTTCTGTCTTTTACTCCCACCCCAGCCCACCACCCCAGTCCTCCCCATCTCCCTCCCATTTCCACCCCCATAGTTTTTGTCCATGTGTCCTTTATACTTGCTGCTCTAAACCCTTCCCCTTTTCCCCTGAAATTCCCTCCGCTCTCCCCTCTGGTGACTGTCAGCCTGTTCTCAATTTCAGTGTCTTTGGTTATATTATGCTTGTTTGTTTGTTTTGTTGATTAGGTTCCTGTTAAAGGTGAGATCATATGGTATTTGTCTTTCACCACCTGGCTTATTTCGCTTAGAATGATGCTCTCCACAGAAGAAATATGTTTTAAAAAATGAAGAAGAGATTAAAACTTTCTCAAACAAAAATTGAGGAAATTCATGGATTTACTCTAAGAAATGCTAAAGGATGTTTTTAAACAGAAAGAGTATGATATCAAACAGCATCTTGGATCTGTGCAAAGAAAGAGGTGGACTAATTAAGGATATGTGTTGCAAATCTTAGGGAAACCACTGCAGCCATAAGAAGAGGTATAAATAATAAGTTAATAGATGAGATAAATGGAATGATAATAAATGATCAAGACACTGAAAAGAAAATTGAAGAAGAGGAAAAAAGACACAACAGATTGAACGAATATAACACTCCCGTGTGGTGCTTGAAAAGTTGGATGGAGCACTTGTGACAGCCTTTCCCTCTGTAACATTCTCCGAACCTGGGAGCTCCTCCGTTGACATGGAAGACATCCCAGTGTTTCACAAGGAGTCACGTTCTCGGGTTCACTGACTGGACGTATTGAGGATATGGGGCATCTTTTCTCTCTTAAGTTAATGTGATTCTATGAATAACAGTAAAAGCCACCACGGGTTGAGCATCTTCTTCACTCATTTAACAGATATCGACCCAGCGCCCACCGGATGCAGGATACTGATGCTGTTAGACCCAACCCGACAAAGCTGTTAAACGTCAGAGGCCAGCCAGCTTGACTCCCAGCTACAGGAACACATCTTGTGGCCTCTACCCCGCCACGAGAGCTTCTCTTCTGTGCTCAGTGCTGACATTCTTTCCTCCCCTACTCACGCGCTGGTCCTTGGCCTTTTTATAGCCTTGGGTTTTGGAGCATGGGTTGTGGTAGAGGGAGCAGGGACAAGCACATGGAGAACAAGCCACAGCGCCAAGTGAGGATTTTCTGCCTGTTTCTTCCCCTAAAGAAACAGGCAGGGTAGCACAATTTCATGTAAGCACAGCCTGTATCTGAGGTAGACGTTGGTTAGAGTCATTTTCTTAATCAACTGTTTCAAAGCCAGCATTAATCTATTCATTGGCTGAACTCATCAGGAGAAAACACGCTTCTTCAGGAGTTTTCTAACCGAAAATAAATGCCTCGTTAAATTAAACATATTAACCTGAGAACAGTATTGACGTCAGACAGACTAATGAATGTCATTACAGAGAATGCACAACAGTCCTCAGAGGGACCCTACCAGCCATTAGGAACTCTCTGCAAATGTGCTTGGCTTTTGTTGGATGTGGGATCATCAAAGAGAGAGGGAGGGAGGCGGAGGAGGAACATGGCCAAGGGAAAAGGGCTGATCCCGGCACAATGGATCTCTCTGAGCGTCGCCCTGATTAATTCCAGAATCTTTGATCTTTGAGAAGGGGCACGTGGCCGCCCTCTCTCATGTGATGTGGCTCACTGTTGACTCCGGGAGGAGGAAAGCTGAGTCTTGCCTCTAAAATGTGAGGAGAGATAAGACTTGGGAATCAGGGAACCTAGGTTCTCGTTCTTGTTCTGGCTCTGCCACACGAGGACTGGGAATAATTCTCAGGTTTTCTCCATCTGCCAGTGGACTAGACCTAATTTCTCCCATTCTTAATGAAGACAAACACTGTGCTAGGCACTTTCTCATACTGTATTTTATTGAATGCCCACAGAAACCCAGTTAGATATATCTTTTGGCTCCGGAAGGGGAAAACCAAAGCTCAGAAATGATCTGACTTGCTGTGCTAGATCCTGGGAAAGCAGAGGCAGGTGTGTGGCCCTGCCCTAGGAAGACCATCCGTGGACAACTGCATCCACCTTCGTACCCCGGTGCAAAAGGGGAGAGAAAACTCAGGCTCGGTCAGAAGAGCAGGATGCAGGATGCTCATGGGAGGAGGGCTGTTGAACCTGGAGAAGGAAAGGTCCTACAGACCAAAGGAATATCTTGAAATTCAAAAAGGGCTTCCACATGGAAGGAGCTCATGCCCTCAATGGGGGCTGAAGGGAGAGGGTTTCAACAGGCAGAGCTGTCCAGTGGTGGCCGGGGCTTCCTCGAGATGCGACAAGCTCCCCATCGTACAGGTGCCCCAGTAGTGATTAGATGCTCCTTGCTGGAGGGCATAATATCAAGACCACTTGTATTTGAATGGCAACTGCTGTGTTTTTTTGGAACAAAATATTCTACCTCTCTCACCCACGGTTTCCTGCTTTCTAAAATGGGGGGGGGGATGCTACCTACCCCATTGGACTATTTTGTGAGGATTAAGTGAAATAGCATATGCAGTCTGTTATCATGGTGCCTGCCTGGGAACTGATGTTTTTCCTACCAATGTTTTATTTTTATTGTATGGATTCCAGCATCCGATGAGGCCTTGCTTGGACTTTTGCCCACTTCCAGAACTCAACTTTTTTAGAAAAGACCTCTCTGTTAATGCCGTTGAAATTAGGGGGCTACTCCCATGATCGATTTATTGCCTCTTTGCTCAAATTTCCCTCTTCTTTGCCCTGCACTGCGATACTGAAGCTGACCAGAACCTTGCAAATATTTCTATGCCAGATGGTGTAATGTCAGATATTACCAGTAGGGGGTGCAAGAAAGACACTGCGAGGCTGTAAAAGAAGATGGATTGAAAAGTGAAAAGGATGGCAAAAGACAATGCAAATGGCAAGCAAGAGAGCAGGGGTGGGTATACTTATATCAGAAGAAAATGGACTTTAAATCTGAAAATCTTGCCAGAGACAAAGAAGAACATTATATATTCATAACAAGTTCAATATTGCAAGAAGGCACAACACTTGTAAACAGGTATGCATCTATTGGCAGACCGTCAGATACGATAGGCTCTCGAATAACAACGTTGTGCTCCACACCGTGTCATTGTGATGTCGATGAGGTAAACAACGGATCGCTGACTGGGGCCACTGCCGGTGTGGCGTTTGCTCGTCCTCGCCACGCCTGCGTAGTTTTCTCTGGGTACTGCCGTTTACCCCCACATCCCGAATGCGTGCACATCAAGCTGACTGCCATGTCTGAGCTGTCCCGGTGTGCGTGAATACCGGGGTATGCATGTGCGTGCACCCGTCCTGTCCAGGGCTGGCTCTGCTTGGCGCCTCGAGCTCCGAGGATCGGCTCTGGCCACTTGCAATCCTGAACTGGAGTAAGTGAGGTGGAAAGCAATTATTTCACTTGTTTTTATTCGTCTTTCTTAAGTGTATGTGTGTCTGACATTTATTTTAATGTATAATATTAGAAGTGTTTTGGGTCTTTATTTAGAAGTTCAGAGATGTTTCTGTGACTAGAAATATGTGGTAGGAACTTAACTCCTGTTTCTATCAATTAGACCATGTTGAAATTAGTTTCATTATACATCATTTCACTTGAAGTCACATTTTCCAAGAACTTATCGATGACATTAAGTGAGGACTTATTGTATATGAAGCAAAAGCTGACAGAATGGAAGGGAGAAATAGTTCTACAATAGCAGTTGGGACTTCAACACCCCACTCAGTAATGGATAGAATAACCTGACCGAAGCTAAGGCAATAGAGGCCTTAACACAAAACATTGCTTGGACCTAACAGATGCATTGGGGTGCACTATTCTCAGAAAACAACAATAACAGTAAGCAAAACAAAACAAAAACGAAAAACAACTCCGCATTCCTCGCAATTGTACATGGGACATTTTCTAGTATAGACTATATGTTAGGTCACGAGTTAAGTCTCAATAAATTTAAAAGGACAGCTATCATACAAAGTATCTTCTGCAACTACAACTGAATGAAGTTAGAAATCAATAATAGAAGTAAAACTGGCAAATCCACAAGTTTGTGGAAATTAAACAGGACACTGTTAAACAACCAATGGGTCAGAGGAAAATCACAAGGAAAATTAGAAAATACACAGAGATAAAAGAAAACAAAACACAGCATACCCACATTTATGGGACTTAGCAAAAATGGAGCTAAGGGAGAAATTTACAACTATAATTTTTTACATTAAAAAATAAGAAAAATCTCAGATCAAAAGCCTAAATTTCTAATCAAAAGAACTAGAAAAAGAAGAACAAAATAAACCAGAGCTAGTAGAAAGAAGAAAATAGTAAAGGTTAGAAGAGAGGTAAGTGAAATGCTCATAAGTAATAGAAAAAAAAAATAGAAAACATCAGTGCAAACAAAGGTTGGTTTTTTGAAAAGATCAACAATATTGACAAACTTTTAACTAGATGGACTAAGCAAAAAAGAGAGAAGAGTCAAATTACTAAAATAAAAAATAAAAATGGTAACATTACCACTGATTGTAAGGAAGTTAAAAGAAGATTATAGGAGGTACTATGAAAACTATATGCCAACGAATTGGTTCCATTAGATTAAGTGGACAGATTTCTAGAACCAAACTTAATCATGAAGAAATAGAAACTCTAAATAGACCTATAACTAGTAAGGAGATTGAAACAGTAATTTAAAAAATCTCTCCCCAAAAAGAAGTGTTGGGGATATGATGGTTTCACTGGTGAATTGTAGCAAATATTTAAAGAAAAGCTAATATCGATCCTCTCAAACTTTTCCAAAAAAATTGAAGAAGAGGGAACACTTCCTAAATCATTCTGTGAGGCCAGCATTGCCTTGAAACCAAAGCCAGACAGATATTATAAGAAAACTGTAGACCAGTATCACTAATAAATATTGATGCAAAAATCCTCAAAAAAATACTAGCAAACCAAACTCAGCAGCATGTTAGAAGGATTATTACACAGCATGGCCGTGTGAGATTCATTCACGGAATGCAAGGATAGTTGAATAGATAAAAACTGATTAGCATAATGCACCACATCAACACAATGAAGGGAAAATGATCATCTCAATTGATGTGGACAAAAGTCGGACAAAATTTGATAATTAATTGATTAATTAATTAATATCCATGATACATAGAGAACTTCTAAAACTCCACAGCAACAACAACAACAACAAGAAAACTCTATTCAAAAATGGGCAAAGGACTTGAACAGACATTTTTCTAAAGAAGATGTACAAGTGGCCAATAACAAATGAAGAATGCTCAACATCACTGATCATTAGGGAAATGCAAATGAAAAGCACAGTGAGACACTACCTCACACCCATTAGGATGGCTACATATAAAAAAGAAACACGGACAATTGTGAGTGTTTGTGAGAATGTGGAGAAATTAGAGCCTTGTGCACCATTTCTGGGAATGTAAAATGGTGCAGCTGTTTACGAAAATATGACAGCTCCTCAAAAAATAAAAAAAAAAATTACTACATGATCCAGCAATTTCACTCTGGGTAGATAGATCCCCAAAAGAATTGAAATCGGGGTCTCAAAAAAAATAATTGTACACTCACGTTTGGAGCAACATTTTTGCAATAGCTAAAACATGGAAGCAGCCCACTAGTGAACGAAAGGCTAACCGAAATGTGGACGTACATACAGTGGCGCATTAGTCAGCCTTAAGAAGGAGGGAAGTTCTGACGCATGCTGCTACACGGATGGATGTTGAGGATGTCCTGCTGAGTGCCATAAGCCAGCCACACCGGGACAAATTCTGTATGATTACACTTACGTGAGCACTTAGAGTCATCAAATTCATAGCGATGGAGGTAAAGTAGTGGTTGCCAGGGGCTGGAAAGAGGGAGAAATGAGGAGTTGTTGTTTAACGGGCATCAGGCCTGAGAGACGACGGCTGTGGGGATGGCTGGTGGGGTGGTCGCACAGGAATATCGATGTATTTAGTATCACGGCACGGCACACCCACATGTGGCTAAGACGATGCGTTTTATGTTATGTGTATTCATTATGACAAAAATTGGAGAGAAAGGATAAGATTTCTCGAACAGGTTGTGATTTTCTTTTCTTCTTGCTCCTGTGGCGTGACCCTCGGTGGCACGGGAGTGACCCTGTGCCTCTCACCTGTCTGTGAGCTCTGTTGTCACCCAGCGGGGAGCTTCCTACTCACTGGCTTTGGCTCACTGACTGTGGACCATTTCTGGCCCACATCCACCAGGCCACAGCGATGCTGTTTTCAACCACGTGTGGATCTCGGCCCTGAACAGGTCGCTCCTTCCTTGAGGGCCCTTCTTCAGCCTGAGAGGTAGTGGTAGCTGTTCCCTGCATTTTATATTTCTGTGCTTTAAAATTTTGTTTTACTCCTTTTAGTAGTCCACCATCTTTTACTGGTTAAGAATTATTTATATTGAATTTTCTCAGTTCAAATTACTTTTTTGATCTCTCTCTTCTGAACTGATGCCAGTGTGGGGTATTTGCCAATCTCTGTGGTGGTGAATGCTGCCACTATGGTCAGTTTCTGTTAAAATATTTTATTGATTTACTTTTAGAAAGAGAGGAACAGAGGGAGAAGGAGAGGGAGAGGAACACTGATGTGTGAGAGATACATCCATCAGTTGCTTCTCACATGCCCCTGACTGAGGACCTGGTCCACCACCCAGGCATGTGCCCTGACTGGGAATCAAACCGGTGACCCTCCGGTTCACAGGCTGGCACTCAATCCACTGAGCCACACCAGCCAGGTCATGGTCAGTTTCAAATTACCACATTAAATGTAAAATTTAGAAGAGATATGGAGCACCGCAGCATCATACAGTATTTTAGACACAATATGAATAATCTCAAAACATACACAGTAGTAAAACATTATAAAGTAATTAGGATTTGATGAGTTTTGAAAGTTTATTGCCTTTGTTGTTAGTGTAATTTTTTCATTCTAAGATTACATAATTGAATTTTTAATCATGGCTGTGTTTAATGACTGACAGAACGCTTGAAAACACAACATCAGCTCTGGGAGCTGGTTTGAGCAGGCTCCAGCACACTGCTGCCCCCCACTTTTCCCACCCCATCATCCCTGGTTCCTGATCCTGCAATTAGGGAAACAGAAACTTGTCTAGCTTCTCAGGCCTCTGAAAAAGCCCAGCTCAGAGGCCAGGCATCTGGTCCCTGCCTCACTTGATCACCTCCCCTAATGTAGTACCTGACACTCAATTTATTTTTCAATCCCATGATCATCAGAAACGACGATTAAGTTTCCAGTGTAAATACGAGTTGACCATGCTGAATTATTCAGAGAGTGGGTGGGCTTTACTGAGCATCACGGGGAACCCGTCACAGCAGCGAGCACTTCCATCCTAACCAAGGCCACCGCAGGGAGGACCCTGGGTTCCCAGGCCCCTTTGGAAGACCCGTTTAGAACTTCACTGGTGGTCACCTGTCCCTTTGTCCTCTTGTAGCTCCTGGTGATGAGGACACAGAGAATGCCTCTCTCCTCTTCTTTCTGTCCTCCTTCCCAGCTTTCTTATCTGCCCCCAGAAAGGTCTCTGATGGATCAGAATCTCCTGCCCTGCCTCCTGGTCCAGTGGAGTGATGAGTTGGCATTTTGGTTTCCTCCCTCCTTACTGCCCAAGTGTGTGGGGAATGACTGACGTTCACGTTGAAGAGACTCTGGGGACAAGCACGCTGTTCATGACCATATTCACAGCCCTTGGAACAGACACACCTTCAGGACTGAGATCAGTCTGCTCCCCAGGGCTGGTGTGTTCGCTGATGACTTCGAAATCATAATCGACTACAAAATTGAAACTGGAAAAGCCAGTGTTCGTGCTGCCTGTCACCACCAGAACCAATAATCACAGACAGGGATTGAATCTTTATGGGTGTTTTATTCAGATGCCCGGCGATCTGAGAAGATGGCGGGTTTGTACCCCAGCAGACCGTCTTCCCTTTCCTTTCAATCCAGCCTTGTTATAAGGAGGAAAAAGTGGAGGTAAGGGGTTTGGAATTCAGGAAAGAGGTTGATGGGATTAAAGCTGCAGTCCAGCAATTTCCTTAACATCCTTTCATCCGCTGACTGGTGATGTTTTTATCTGTGTGCTGTGTCCTGGGTGATTTCCTTTACCTGTGTTCCAGGTGGCGGGATGTCTCTCCCGGGGAGACAATGGCTCAGATACCATCTTGGCTGCTGATGGCCCCTTCCGGAGCACAAAGGCTGACTTGCTTGTGGTCTCTTGGCATCAGGGTGGGCCATCCCTTCAATCCTGAAATAATAGCCTTTATATGCATTAACCATGAAGCTGATTAACTATTACCCAAAACTAAAATTTTCCAACTCTTGAGTTCCTCATCAGGATGAACTTGAACTTTCAGCACCGAGGGCTCCCAAAGCCTGGTGTGAATTCTGCCCCAGGGCTCCCTGTGGCGCAGCCCCGTCACGGATTGAGTCTCCTTCTGGTCTTCGTCTAACGGCACCTGCTCTGCACACTGGTCGCTTAGCTCTTGTTAATGGATTTAAGTTGTTGGAATTGATCTTCTCATATAGAATATACTTGGGAGAAATAAAATAACTATCAAAAAGCCTTAAATGAATTACTCCTCTCAAGAATAACAATCCCCTTGAGGCATGAACTACAAGGGAAATAAAGGTCTGTTGCACATTGATCGGGAGGTTGAGGAGAGGAACTGTGTGTGCAGCCGAGCCCATCGTGGGTCGTTTTCTCTGCTGTGTGGGGAGGCACGATCCTGCCCCACTGCCCACCCCAGCGCTGCCCCCACGGGACAGAGGGGGTCTGAGTCACTGTCCCCCCAATCTGGGGGGGGGTGATGAGTTTCCTTAAAGAAGAGAGGGGGTTGAGTCCTGCTCTCCTCTCAACCTTACCCCACCCCCATCTATCTTCTGCCTCCTCTATTACAAGCCCCATCAGCTGAGGACTGAGCCCGGAGACACTGGGCACAACAAAAGTGGTGACCCCCACCCACCACCCCAGGGAAGGGGATGGCCAAGGAGGCAGGTAGGGCTCCTGGGGGTGGGAGGGAAAGGCACGCAGGGCTTTTCAAAGGGCTTCCGTGGCAGAGTGAACAACCAGTTCACTGGTTGTATGATGAGGAGTGAATCCAATGGTTTCAGTGGGGGCCAAGGGCCCAGGGCCCAGGGCTCCCCGCACTGCCCACAGTGGGCCGCACTGCGAATACCAGAGCCTGCCAGTGGCAGACGGGAGCCACTCGTATATTACCCTTTCTGTGAGGAGTTGACAGAGACCTGAGTCTGGACCCAAGAGATGTCCCAACATCCAGCAGGGTCCCCTGCTGCTCCTCTTTGTAGGCCTGGCGGAGCCTAGGCTGGCTGCAGCTGGCTGCATCACCAGGGCCACACAATCAGCATGCCCTTGCTTCCCTATGTCCTTCCTGCAGCTGCCGCCACCAGCCTATAGCCTTGGTGGTACCAGTCTCAGCCTCAGCAACAGGCACCAGCCACCTCCTGGTTGCAGTCTCCAAGATTTCAAGCAAAGTATTTAACATAAATTCTTCCTATAATGAAAGAGTGAAACTCTCCCATATTGGCCAGAGGGTTCTGGCAAGGTTTCAGGGAGCAGGTGAGACCCGAATCCACTCTGAATTTCAGGCTAGTGGAAGAAAATGATGCAGGAAGGGTGTTCTTGACCAGGGCATGTCAGGTGCAAGGTCTGTGCAAAAGGCAGGGAGGAAACTGGCCTGGAGGAGGGGTGAGACTCCAGATCCTAAGTGAACTGCTTAAAAGGGGTATCAGCTTAGAAGCAAGGAGGAGGTGAAATCAGCATTTATTGTTGCATATGGGTATCCTCAATGAGCTCACTCACCCTCAAAACTCTCCTGAAGGAGGTCAGAACTGGCTGGCTGAATTTCTCCTTCTTTTGGCAACAGGGCTAACTGGTTTTGGGCACCCTAGTCCCCATGTGCATGGGTGAGGCTGCACCCACAGCTCAGGGGTGGACGGTGTGACTCAGGCTTCAAGCAATCCATGTGGCCCACTCCTTCTGCCCCAGGAACGGGCACAGGGATATGACCCAACCAGGGCCAGTGAGGTGCAAGGAGACCTTTGCTGGGGTATCTGAGAAACAGCTCCTGCAATTCTTTGTCACTGAATCTGAACCTGGAAGTGTGGCATCTAAGCCATTGCCCACAGGCCACAGGCAGCCCGAGAATGGAGACAACGTGTGGAGGGGAGATGGAGAAAACAGGGCTTGGTGACAAGAGTGGGGGCCCCATTAAGCTGTGACACAAACCCATCTTCTTCTTTCTTTTTTGATGTCTGATCTTATTTGTTTGTTACCTTAGAAAATCTCATTTTTTTTTTTTTTTGACTGAACTCAGACTTAGAGGTAGAAGCTCTCAGATCAAACAGCCCCTGTCTCTTGGCAACCTGTTGCTGGCACTTTTCTTTGGCTTCCTTCATGCTCTCAGCCAAATGTTTGGCATATTCTGTGGCCTCTTTTTTATTTCACTTAGTATGACGTTTCTTCAGAGCAATACGTCGATGTTTGTGTTACAGGACGTGTGGAGTGAATCTTGGGTGCTTTGATTCTAGGTTTTCTTGCCGTCTTTGTTGAGGGGCTTTCTCACATGTGTTGGCAGATAGCATCTTCTTCAGAGAGACTGAAAAGTTTGCAGATTCTGCTAGCTCTTTTGGAATCAGTGAGACCAGGAATATCCTTCTCTCCTTTTTTTTTTTTTCAATGACCAAGTTGAGAATATGGAGAATTGGCATCCACAATGAAACCCCGGACCGGCTTGCCCTTTCTCTCTCTAGTCCTCTTTGGTCTGTAACAGGAACGCCCTTTCCTCAGCAGCGGGTGGGCACAGCCATGGGTCAAGACACCCTGCTCCACGGAGAAACCTTGTTTGTCGTTCCCACTGCTGATTCTAGCCACAGAACCCTTCCATTCTCTACCCAGAGCATCAGCAGCAGTTCCGTGGCCATGCGCTTCCCATAAAAGCTATGACGTTGGCATTCATCATCCACTTCAGTGAGTTTCTGGCAGCCGGTGGCTGGGAGGAGATGTTCAGCTTCATCCTGAAGCAACCAACAGCCTCTGAAGCATCACCAAGAACAGCCCAAACCAATCTTAACCCTGAAATGTTTTTATAGGTCAATAAATTCCTTTTATGCTTAAGGTAGTTTAGATTGAATTTTCTGACATGTGCAATAGAAAGTAATATAACAGGCAATGCAATACATGTAATATAATATATAAGAGAAAAGAACCATAACTGTTACACAAATTCATGTACAGAAACTCAAATAGAAAGAGGGCTGAGGATAAGGAGGCCCACTAGTCTTTTATTTTCTTTCTTCTTCCAGCAGACTGGCTTCTCTCCTCCCTTAAGACCCACCACGGCTACTCAGAGATGGCAGCCACTACCCTGAGCTAAGGCTACAGAAAAAAATTGAATTTTTCAGATTCGATTTTCAGCTAATTGATTTTGTTTCCTCATTCTTAACTGAAGATTCCCAAAGAAGAAAACCACAGTTTCCCAGCCTGAGTGAGCCATCTGCTTTCATCCTTTCAATAAGCTACAGCGATTGTGTTTGGGGAGTGGGATAACAGGCTTTGGATTGAGCGAGGAGGGATGTGTAGGAAAAATAATGAGCGTTTTTAACAAATGCGAACTGCAGTCTTTATTTTCCAAATGAGGAAACCAATGCCCAAAGACATAAAGTGACTTGCCCAAGATCATACGGCTGGTTAAAAAAATAGAACCTGGATTCATATCTGTTCTGCTGAACTTCAAAATCCATGATCTTTCCACACCACCAGCCCCGGAAGTTTCTCCCTGGCTTCCTTCCTGCCATTTGCCTACGTCTTGCCGGCCAACCGGGGCAGGAGACAGGAAGGCTAGGGTCACACACACAGGCCCCACGAGGAGGAAGGCCATCGAGAGCCCCTCAGCACTGAGGGTGTCTGTCATTCCCACCACCACCGGGCACAGCTCTCTTCCAGAGACGGCCCTGGGCAGCCAGTGGGCTTCAATCCCACACTTGTGTATTCAACACAAACACGAGCTGCATTAAAGTTTCATGACCACATTGCTTTTTATCCAGTTAGCTGATTGTGAACATATTTGCCTCAGTCCATCAGTCCAATCACTGAAATCTTTACCTTTCAACCTCCACAAATCAGTCTCAGTAACAAGCCCTCTTACCATTGTTGCAAAGTCCAAAGCGGGCCAGGCCTCCTGCAGACGCAGAGGGGCAGGTCTTGACTGTTTGTGGTTCTGTGCGGTCCCCCATCTACCACCCCCTCCCACACTGCCCTCACAGCCCAATTCATTGCCTTAAATCTGGCACTAGCTTCCCACCTCCAACCACCCACCAGCCACAAGGAGGTAAGTCAACATCAGGAACCACGGTGCTGAGTCAGCAGCCCTCAGGGTCACTGCACGGTGCCAGGTCTGGCAGAGACGGGGCTGCGGGCTTTGTTAAAGTCTGGGGGGGAATGTGTCCTCGCCCTTGGAGATGCCATTATGGGTGGTTTCTGCAGCTTCCTCTGTGGGAGAGAAGAAGGTGGGGAGAAAAGGCAACAGGAGGTGCACCTGACTCACTCCCCTGAGGAGGAAGCTGAGCCAGCAAAGTTTTGTGCTGGTCTCAGCTTGGAGATGGAGATGCTGGAAGCGGGGCGGCCATGAGACTCCTTCGTTTCCTGTGACAGGAACCTCAGTGCAGCCTGGCTTGAGCTCCGAAGAGACTGTTACTGGTTTGTACAAACAGAGAAGCTCAGAAACAGGGGGGTCTTTGTGTGCAGCTTGACCCTGGGGGCTCCAGTGATGACGTCAGGACCCGTGACTTTCTTCTTCATCTGTCAGCATCTCCCCATCATGCAAGGCTACCCTCAGGCACCCTCCTCCTGGTAAGCAGATGTTTTCCATTCAGACTGAAGTCTAGCAGAGAAGAGAGAAGTTCTCAGTTGATCAAGGGCCACGGACCCTCGGAGACACACCCCACACCTGTACCATCAGAAAGCACAGAAGGGCGGAATGTGCTGACTGGCTTAAGCCAATCAGGAGTGAGGTTAACCCCATCCAAGCCACATGGGCTAAGAGTGGGGAAGGGGTACAGCCTTACCAATAAAAGAATAAAATGGAACTAAGGCACAAAACCCCATGGATGACCCCAGATGGGTTTGGGTTAGAGGGCAATAAAAGAGAACATATTAACAGAAATAAAATAAAGAGGGGGAAAAACACAAACAGTAGTGCATTATGGCTGATCCCTTCTGATTTTCCCAATAGTCCAATGATGAAATGACCTTCAAATGCCTTGGTCCAACCCCCTTACTTTCACAGGAAAGGCACCAGAGACCCAGAGGGGTTAGTTGACTGTCTCAAGGTCACACAGCTCAGGAGATGATGGTGGAGTAGGAAGCACCAGGAATCCATCTCCCTACCTAGACAAAATTCTACTGGCAGACTCTGTGTAATGTAACTATTTTGGGAGTCTGGATTCTCTTAGAAGGCTTGCAACTTCTTCCAGGGGAAGCCCTGGCCAGTGAACTGTGGTGAGTTTTGGTTACTTTCAGCCCTTAGCCGGGCAGCAGTGCACATGCTGCTGGAGCAGCTTGCACACCACTCGTCGGGGAGAGGGTGGGCAATAAGGCCTCTTTCTTCTAAACAACGAGGTCTGTGCTCTGAGCCCTGATTCCCGGTTATGACTGAGAAGGTGCAGACAGAGATGTGCGCAGCCACTGTGGCAGCTCTCAGCACCATGCATGCCTGCCCCCACAGCCCCAGCTGAAGTGACTTCCAGGCTGCTCCTTAATTTTCCTCTTTTTTCCCCTTTTCGGAGCCAGGCAATCAAGGATCAGGACATTCAAAAGCAATTCACATCCAGAAGAATTTGGAAAGTTACTGTACGTGCACAAGGGAAGATGAGGACTCAGAAAAGACCTGAGGAGACATTAAGTCTCCATCCACCTCAGGCTGAACCCTGGCACAGAGAAAGCCTACAACAAACCCATACATACCCAGCAAATGCTGGAGAAAGGGGGAAGCATTTGATTTTTTAGAGTTACCATATTATAAGATTCAAAGGTCCAGTTTTCAGCAACAACAAAATCACAAAGCGTATTAAGAAACAGACAAGTATAACCCATTCACAGAAAAACAAAAACAAAACAAAACAGGAACTGTCCTTGAGGAAGACAAGAAGGTAGGTTTACTAGACAAAGACTTTTAAACAACAGTCTTAATAATGGTCAGAGAACTAAGGGCATATATGGAGAAAGTCAGGAAAATAATGTATGAATAGACTAGAAATATCAGCAAGAAAGTGGAAAACATAAAAAGAAATAAAAATAAATTTTGGAGCTTAAAAGTACAATAGTTGAAAAGAAAAATTCACTGGAGGGATTCAAAAGCAAATTTGAGCAGGGAGAGAAAGGACTCAGTGAAGATATGACAATGGAAATGTTCTAGCCTAAGAAACAGAAGGAAGAAAGATGAGAGGAAGTCGAGCAGACTCTGAGGACCCGTGGGACACCTCCAGGAGAACCAGCACGCGTGATGGGAGCATTACTGTAACTTCGGTTTGTAACTTCACTTTTTTAAAAATATATATTTTATTGACTATGCTATTACAGTTGTCCCATTTCTCCCCTATCATTCCCCTCCACCCTGCACACCCCCTCCCACCCACATTCCCCCGCTTTAGTTCATGTCCATGTGTCATAAGTTTTTTAGCTTCTACATTTCTCACACTATTCTTGCCCTCCCCCTGTCTATTTTCTACCCACCATCTACAGTACTTATTCTCTGTACCTTTTCCCCTTCTCTCCTCCTCCCACTTCCCTGTTGCTAACCCTCCATGTGATCTCCATTTCTGTGTTTTTGCTCCTGTTCTAGTTGTTTGTTTAGTTTGCTTTTGTTTTAGAAGCAGCAAAGGATAAGGGGACAGTCACCTACAAAGGAGTTCCCATCAGACTATCAGCTGATTTCTCAAAAGAGACTTTACAGGCAAGAAGGGGCTGGAAAGAGGTATTCCAAGTCATGAAAGTCAAGGACCTACATCCAAGATTGCTCTATCCAGCGAAGCTTTCATTTAGAATGGAAGGGAAGATAAAATGCTTCTCAGATAAGGTCAAGTTAAAGGAGTTCATCATCACCAAGCCCTTATTATGTGAAATGTTAAAGGGACTTACCTGAAAAAGAAGATAAAAAATAGACAGTAAAAAGATATCAAACTCACAGATATTAACAACCACACCTAAAACAAAAGTAACTTCACTTTTTGTTTCCTGCATGATTAAAGAGACTAACACATTATGAAACCACTAGCCTCTGTTTTTGGACACGTGATGTACAAATGTGTAATTTTTTTTGACATCAGTGACTGAAAGGGAGTGGGAATGGACCTATTGAAGCAGATTCTTTTGTATGTTATTGAAGCAAAGCTGGTATAAATTCAGACTAGAGTGTTATAGCTGCAGGATGTTAACTGTAGTTCCCATAGTGACCACAAACAAAATAGCTACAGAATATACACAAAAGGAAACGAGGAGAATTAAAATATTTTACTATGAAATATAAACTAAGCACAAAAGAAGACAGCAATACAGGAAATGAGGAACAATTGAGTTATAAGGCATAGAGAATATATATAGCAAAATGACAGAATTAAGTCCCTCTATATCAATAATTACTTTATGCGTAAATGAATGAAGACAGAGATTGGCAGAATGGTTAAGAACACATGACCCAACCATATATTGTTTACAAGAAACTTCCCTCAGATTCAAAGACCTAATCAGTTGAAAGTGAAAGGATGGAAAAAGATATTCCACGCAAATAGCAATCAAAAGAGAGCAAGAATGGCTATACTTACACCAGACTTTACAACACAGTAGACTGTAAATCAAGATCACACAGCCCCTTAGTGGGAGACTTGGGTCTTCCTAGAGAGGACACATCCCAGCAGGCATTCATCTACCAGAACTGCTGTGGGCCACAGAAAACTCTCCAGAAAGTGAGCCTCACTTCCACTCAAACCAGGCAGAGCAAGCTGCATGGTCCTGAGTCCAACTGCCCTGGGTGAGAAGCTATGTTTGCCCCTTTTCAATGTTTTCATTAAAATATGGATGGTTTTAGCCATGTCTTAAAGTTTCTAAGACACCTCTAGATTTTAATAGTGATTGTCTTGGATGACAGGAAGTGGCAAGATCACCAAGGAAAGGCTTAATATTTTGCATTTCCTCTTCAGTGTTGTTTGAGTTGCTTTAACCAGCGAGCATATATTACTTTTGTAGTGTATGTGCATGCACATATTTCTATATGTGTGTGCATATTATTTACACATATGTATGTCTGCATATAGGTGTGTATGTATTGATGTGTGTGTGTGTGTGTGTGTGTGTGTATGTGTGTGACCCAGCTTCCGGAGTGAGGGCTGTTTGCGGGAGAGAGGGATTCTGCAGTTTACAGAAAGATTTACCAAAGGCTTCTTTGAAGTGCTCTGCTCTCCGGGGCATGCAGGAAGGGGTTTGGATTCATAAACTCTCATGCTCTGATGCAGCCTTTAAACATGTGGTGGGTTTCTGTTTCAAGTTCCAATTTATCCAGCATGTCCCAAGTTGCAGCCACGTGCTGGGCGCTGGGTTTGGCTCGGTGGGGAAGACAGGTGAGGGCTGGCGTTCAAAGGGCAACGGGCGCTGTCTGCTTTCACAGAGGAAGCTTTGAAAGGAAAGCTCCTCAGAAGCTGCTGCCAGGGGTGGTCGAGCAAGTCCCTCTGCATTGTCCTAAACCCAGCCAGGAGCTGAGACAAGAAGAGGCATCTCTGGTCTCTCAGGGTGCTGGGGCAGCCAGAGGCTCTCCTGCAGTCCCAGGGGGTGAGAGTGATGGGGAAAGGGCCCTCTGCTCCCCCACTAGCACCCTGCTGAGTGGCAGCTTTGAAGCTATTATAAAAAGAAATTAGAGGCAGCTTGCTGAAACCTGTCCGGCAAACTTCATTAAGGCCAGGAAGACGCAGGCTTTTTGAGTTCTCCACCCTCCCCAGCTGCCCTGTCTGAAGCAGACCTCACATACAGGTCTCCCTCACACCCCTATCTATGACCTGCCTGTGTCCCTGATGTTGGCCAAGGGGGCAATTGGAAACCCCTGGACGGAATTGCAGTTCTGTATGTATTGAATTTTCATTTTATTGTTCCTGCCAGAAGTGAGTTTCTCTATGGATGAAACGTTTTAAAGCAAAAATACATTTCTTTTGAAATGAGAAACCAAGGCTCAATAAAAACAATAGAAAATGAAGATAACAGTACCTACCTCATTGGGTTGTTGTGAGGGTTAAATGAGGTAATACAAAGCCCACGGCACAATGCCCGGAGCACGAGGAGCAGACAGGCTGCGGAGGCACTGTGGCTTCATGACGACCATGGCTGTGTGGCCGTGGGTGTTGCTGTTGAATGTCAAGGGTCTTGGCAGGATTTTTGCTGTGTTACCTTCGCATCGTGGCTGATAGTCAGTAAAATCAGAACACCGCACTCTTCCCAGCCTGGAAGCAGGACGATGGGCTGGACGACCTCTTAACGCCGTCTCCAATTTTTGTATCCCTGTTGTTGCTCTGTTGGGCTGGCAGGCTGCGTGGTGAACTGCCCAGGAGGCCGTGGGATGCTTTGGAGTGCCCCCTTCCTCTCCCTGAGGTTCTTTCCCTTCATTTGTCCACGTGTTCAGGAACCGCTGCTGCAGCCTCTTCTTGCTCCCACTCTACTGGAGAGAACCCTGAGGCTTACAGCCCTTGCTACATCTGCAGCCCTGACCCTCCCTGTGGAGGCAGAGGGATCCCCACTTGCCTTGACTGCCATATCAGGAGCGCACACATTGGCACGGGAGACCAGAATTGTATGGCCTTGGGCGGATAGAAACAATGGGCTTGCTCGAATGGGTCATTTCTTTTCTGACTCATTGATGGCAAATCAATATCTGACGGTGTCCACCTGTGCGGTGCTCCCTCTCCTGTTCAAGAAGTGACAGAGAAGATCAATAATCTTCATATATTCTAGATAGAAGCATCTCGAGTAAACTGGAGGGGAGGAGGTGTGCACAAGGCTCTTGAGGGGCTCACCTGTCTGAGGCTGATGAATTACCTGGGCAGGTGCCTCTGCCACCGGCTTCCTGGCTCTGCTGCTGGTTATCTGGAGCAAGATGGTCCATTTTTCTTGTTTATTGCTGCTGGATTTCAAGACAGTGTTAGCTAAATACCCTCTCCCCTCCCTTATCTAAATAATGGCCTTATTTGGTGAGGCCCAGAAAACGCCCTGCAGTTAGGTGGACTCACTCTCTGAGCCCCCCGGCCCAGAGGGTCTCTCTTAGGCATGATGGGTGGGTGTCTGGGCAGTCACCTCTTCACAACCATCATCCCCATCAGCGGCACCATCAGTTTCCCTTCCTTCTCTCTCACCTGCGCTGTACCCGGATGTGCCCAAGTCAAGGCAGTGGGAGTAAGATGGGAATGAGTCAGGAATTTGGGAAAGACTTTTTGGCCTAGATAGGGGATGGAGGAAAGGGGTGGCTGGCCAGTGGGGCCATTTTCCTCAGCCCAGCTTTAACCTCCTCACTGTGGCTCCATTGCTGTCAGAGCCCCAAAAGGACCTGGCTGTAGTCACCAAAGCTATAGATTCCAAGGTGTCCCTTTCTAAACAAATTGTCCCGCATCCCTGGACACCCTGAGGCCCAAGTTGCATATCAAAATTAGGTGGCTTTTCTTCCAGGCATGGGCTTCTCTGAGCGATTTCAGCTGTCCTAAGAAACACCCACGTGCCTGGTGCTGAATACTACTGAGAATCACATGCTAAGACCAGATGTAACGGGGACTCATACAAGACACATTCCATTTCTTCCTCACCAACAGTTCTAGCATTGGCTGCCGGGGCCTCATGGGGTGTCTCCACAGTTCTTGGGCTCCAAGTGCTTTCATCTCTTGCTTGTAGTTACTAATTTGTTGGTTTTATGACTTTCGGGAAACGTACCTCAACTCCAAGTCCATGTTTCCTCCAGTTGGAAGGGAGAGCAAGGAAATTTAGTTCCCAGAACCCCCTCTGTGCCAGACAATCGGCCAGGTGCTCAGAGCACAGCAGGGAGTTACACAGACGTGTTCCTCTCGGAATGCAGGCTACGGCGTGAGATAATCCCACAAATATCGTCGAATCGCAGCTACGACGTCCGCCTCCGGCCAACACGGAGCAACAGGGACTGGATTTAACCTTGGAACATTTAAAAACTGGATAAACTATATGAAACAGCAATTTTTCAGGGATCAAGTAAAAAAGACAAAATGATCCCTGAAAGATGGGAACCGAAAAGGCAATATTTCAAGGTTGTCTGTCTGAGAAAGTCTTTATTTCTCTCTTGCTTTTAAAAGATATTCTTCTAGAGTTTAGAAGTTCAGGCTAAGAGGGTCCCCCCCCCAACATTTTAACGCGTTTCTCCACCGCTTTCTCACTTCGGTTGTTTCTGAGGGAAAATCTGCCGCCACCCTTATTTTTGTCTCTCTGCAGATAATGGGTCTTTATTTTCCCTCTGGCTGCTTTTAAGACTTTATTACTGGCTTTGGGCACTTTGATTATAATGTGACTTGGTGTCATTTTCTTTTCATGGTTTTTGTGTTTGGATTTGTCGAGTGTCTTACACTTGTGGGTTTATACTTTTCCTCAGATCTGGAACATTTTGGTGCATTGTTTTCTCTTTTTTTTTTTTCCATCTTGGAAGAATCGATTATGAGCAGGGCCACCCCCCAAGAAATGTTAAGTGAAGTCATTCAGGCAGAAGAGAAATGATATCGAACAAAATATGAATCTCTCAAAGGAAGGAAGGACACTGAAAATAACATTTCCACAGGGTAATATAAAGGAGTTTGTTTTTATTTAAACCTCTTTAAAAATCACTGACGATTTGATGACTGATAACGACACACGGTGTTGGGTTTAGGACATGTGTGGAAGTGGACTGGATGACCATAGACTTCTCCTGTGCGAAGTGGTGTGTCACCTGAAGGTACATGGTGATAAGTTAAGGATGTAGAGCACAGGTGGCAGACACAGGGCCCGAGGGCTGAACCCGGCCCTCTACCTTGCTTTATCCGGCCGGCACCTTGTTTCTACCTGGCGGCCGCGCCGAGCTCTGGCTTAACTGTTAAGGAGGAGTTACATGTATACAGTCCTAACATCACATTCGGCCCTTTGAAGGCAACCGCGAGGCTGATGTGGCCCCCCGTGAAAATGAGTTTGACACCCCTGATGTGTATACTAGGGTATAAACCCTAGCGCAACTACTAAAATAACAAAACAAAAAAAATTATAGATAATAAGTCAACAAAAAGAAAAAAGGAATTTAAAAAATCAGTTGTTCAAAAAAAAAAAGGCAGAAAAAGAGGAAAAGTGAACAAAGAACAGATATGACAAACGGAAAACCAGGAACAGGGCTATGTGTAAAAACTAACCGTATTAATAATTGTGTTAAACGTAAATGGTCCAAATTAAATGTGGAGAGTGTCATATTAGATAAAAAAAAGTAAGACTGAACAATACGTTGCTCACAAAAAATCCGCTCTAAGCGTTAAGACACAAATAGATTAGAAATAAAATGATGGAAAGGGCTATGCCATGTTAAGAATAATCAATAAAATGTTGGAGTGACTATATTGATATCAGAATAAATGTCAGATGAAAGAATACTACCAGCGATTTTAAAAAGTCATTTCATGGTGATAAAGGGGTCAATTTATTGAGAGAAAATAACAGTCTAAACATTTATGCACCTGAAAGCAGAGTCTCAAAATAAGGAAGCAAGAACAGATAGGTCTGCAAAGAGAAACAGACAGATTCATAGTTACACTGGAAGATCTCCACATCACTCTCAGAATAATTGACTGAATAAAGAGACAGAAAGTAAATAAGAATACAGACGATCTCCACAACACTATCAAACAACTTGATCTAATTGACATTTATAAAACTCTCCACAATGGCAGGATACATATTATTTTCAACTGCGAGCAGAACATTTACCAAGATAAATTTTACATAAGCCAAGTCTCAAACGCTTCAAAGAATTTTAGTCAAGCAAAGTATGTTGTCTGCTTATAATATAAATAAATTAGAACTCAAAAGCACAAAGATACCTGGAAAATCTCCCAAATATCTTCTGTCCTGAACATAAACTGAGCTCGTATGCACCCCTCCTTCCTCTTGACCTTGAACAGTTAAGGAACAACACCGGTCAAAGGTCAGAGAGCAAGCACATCACCCTGATACCGAAAACAGACAGAGACGTTCTGAGGAAACAAAACCACGTGTACGTTTATGCCACGCCGGGGTTCCTGGCCCACCGACGCTGAGATGAAGCGCAGGGCACGCAGGGTCCAACCCTGCTTGCTTTCTTCTTGGTTGAAGGCAGAGCTCACTGGGGAGAAAATGCCAGGTGCGCCTGCAGAGCCGGGCCGTCATTATCCACAGCGCCCTTCCTTGCGCCCACCACTCATTCAACCCGCACGAAGCCCAGGAAGACTAATAAGCACCTGCCACGCACCCCTCCCTCCGGACTCCCCGGCTCTCACCGCTCCTCCCCAGGCCTGTGCTCACACTGTCCCCAGTTGTGTATTCTCAGGCACCGCTCTGACCTAGCATTACTCAACAGCTCCTCATTTCCCTCGGAAGGGAGCCACTAAGCTTAGCTGCCTGGTGAGGCTGCCCCTGAACGTCCCGGAAGGTTGTGCGGGAGGGTAGGACAGTGTAACAGGTAAGCTCTTCAGCGGCAGTTCAGATCTTGACTCTGTCACCTACTGAGTGAGTTACCTAACGCGTCCGAACCTCAGTTTCTTCTTCTATAGAATCAGGATTGTCATAGTGTCTACCTCGTCGAGTTGTTGTGGGGACAAGTGAGTGCATGGGAAGCGCTGAGAAGAGTGCCCGACACAGGGGGCCGGGGGTGGGGGTCTGAACAGCACACTCTCCTTCTGGGACCAGGCCCTCCCCACCTCGGCCCTCCCACACTTGACCAGCCACTCAGATGCTTTGCTCTTGCTCTTCCCTCTGCTTGATGCCCTGTCCCCTAAGCGCTTGGTCCTCCCAAACGTCGCACGCTCTTTGGTGCACCAGTGTTGATGGGTCTTGGGGGCAGAGCACAAGGTAAGTCGGACGCGTGGTATCATCCCTGCTCCCCCTCTAACTCTCCGTGTGACCTTAGACGTGTTACTGCGCTGCTCCAAGACTAGGTCCACTCATCTGATGTGTGCAGATGGTAACGCCGGCCCTGCAGGGTTCTCGCACGGATTGAATGTCATAGTTCATGAGAAGGGCCTGGTGCGCGGTGGGTGCCTAATAATGGCTGCCTGGCACAGTCGCTGCTGGGCTGACAAAAGCCAGTTCTGCGCCGGCACTTCACCTCCAGAAGAGCAAGCAGGAACCCTGGGGAAATCTCACCCTGTAGCCTCGCTCTGGGAAAGAGAAATAGAAAATTTTCTAATTCCAAAGAGTAAATGTCAGAGGCTTGGGAAGGCTTCTGAGGTTCTGCATATACACACCTGGTGTGGGAGGAAAGGAGGGGAGGAGGGAGAGAAAGGAGGGAGTGAGAGGGAGAGCCAGGGTGAGAGGCAGAGAAAGAGATAGACAGACAGACAGACAGACTCTGTGGAGCCTCTGCGGGGTCGCTTTTTTTCTTGGGGTAAGACATTCAGGGGCCGCTGAGCACTGATGGGGGAGCAGAGGGCCTGCCCCACTTGGGAACTTGGGCCCACTGAGCAGAGCATGGACAAGGGAGATGTCTTCAAAGCCCCAGGGAGAGTTGATGCTGCGAGCCTCTGAATCCCCACTGTGGTCCTGAGTGGTCCCTGCCCACCTGTGGCAGCTCCTTGAAGTCCTTCCTCTGCACCCCTGCTTCCCACAGCCCCCCAACCTGACCCTATGAGATCTGGCTCCCAGGCCCCTCGCCACCCGTTCCCTTCTCTGGATCCCCTGGTGACAGTGGGAATCCCCAGTTCCCTGTGCAACCAGGAGCAGAAAGCCCTCCGTGCTCCCAGCCAGGCCTCCCACTCCTCTGCCGCTGAGATGGACACTTGCCCCTCCCTGGGATCTGGGTCCCAGGTTGGGACGGAGCCCACCCTGGCTTCTGCTTTCAGGGGTCTCAGAGGACACCTGAGTGCTGGGAGCCTGTGGAGCACGGCCCGGCTGTGAACGAGAGAGAAGCTCCTATCACACCCTGGGCAGACAGGGGCTCCAGCAGGATCGGGGTCACGGAACTGGGAGGACTGGCTGCCCTGCCAGTCCAGCTGTCTCCCGAAGGTGCTTGAAGTGTGCTCGCCAGAACTCGGTGCAGTGGCCAGGGAGGGGCCAGGGAAGCAGAGGCAATAAGCCCCTGCTTATTGTAACTCCCATGTGGCAGTGCCATGACCCTGGGGTGGGGTGAGGGGGCACCCAGCAGAGGTAGACACAGGGACGAGCAGTTGCTCCTCTCCTTCAGCCCAACGGGAAAAGCCTGAACCCTTCCCTCAGGACAAAAGAGCACTTAGTTCACTCCCTGCTCCCACCGTGTGTTTTTAACAAGTGCCTGCAGCTCGTGTTCAGATGCTCCGTTCTATCTTTAACCATCTCCTCTCTGTGGATATTTAGTTGTTTCTAATTTTCACAGTTTCCAAGGGGGCTGCAGTTGCTGATCCTGGACACCTGTACTGTGGTGGCTTTGGAACTAGACTTCGGTTACTTGTCACACGAAATGTCAACACCATGTAAGAGGTGGTTGGAGAAAAGCAGAAAGAGGTGAGTAGGGAAGAGATCCCACCTCCTTTTTGACTCTGCCACCTCCTCCCAGAAGCTTTCCTTGATCACCCCAGCCTACACTGAGCTCACTAATTCCTCGTCTGTGTTGTGTCTGAGACTTCCACACACTTCCCTTCTTGTCATCTCCTGGTAATTAGCAACATGATTTACATTAGCGCCCTCCCCTCTGGGGCCGTATGTGACTCACTTCTGTGTTTCTCGTCCCAACCACTGCTTGGCCCACAGTAACTGTAACAGATAGTTTACCATACACAAGCCAGTCCTCCCCTCCGGGCCTCGGTTTCCTCTTCTGTGAAATGGGAGTTGGCTCCATGGTCCCTTCCATTCTAGGGCTGATTCCTCCTCAAGCCTCAGTTTCTCATTCTGTGACATGGGGTGGTAACAACACCCTCCTCGGTGGGGCTGTGAGGCTGCAGTCGGAGATGTGCCACGTGCACGAGCTGGGGGCTTCTGCTTTGCCCCTAGACGTGGGGCAGGTAGAGCCTCTGCGGAGCTGCTGCTGGCCGGGTCTCGCTCCGCCTGCCTCCTCCCCATGACATTTGCTGTCATTTCCTGGGCCCCTCAGAGCCAGGCCTGCCAGGCTCAGCCCCTGGGGCTTGGTTGCCCTACAGACCTCCCAGAAACGACGCCTCCACACAGAACATGCCCATGGTGGGCCTTGTCAGAGCAGACACGGGTTGTTCCTACCCCTGTGTCTGGGCGTGGTGACCACACACCGCTCAGAGGCCAGGAAAAGTCCTTCCTGCTCATTGACCAGAAGGGATGGGCAGGCTCAGTCCTGCAAAGGTCTCCTTATGGATTGGCAGCCATGCGCCGGGCCCTCCCTGCAGCCCCAGCTCCCCCTGATTTGTTGTCCCCCCACAGCCCTGCACCTACTGATGCAGGAGGAATCTGGGATAGGCCCGGCGAGGCGCTGATCTGTCCTGCTGATGTCAGGGAGAACCGGAGCTCCTTGGAAGGGGGTTCATGATTCATAATCCCTGGGTGGGGTCCCAGGCCTGGTGTCCACAGGGTGCTTCCTAGGCTTCTCATGAAAGAGCTGACTGTTTTATTTGACAGCATAGCTGACGTCTGCTATGCCCTTTGCTGGGTCTTCAGAGGCATTTCGACCTCGGCCTGTGGGCACCGCTGGGCGTCTGTGTGAGAGAACAGAGACCTCTGGCAGTCTTGCTGGCATAGACAGCTGGGCAGCCCAGCTCACCGGGCAGCGGCCTCGGAAAATCCACGAGAACCTCGGGCACTGGGCTCGTGGCAGGTCTTTGCACGGCTTGATTTCTCCTACACCCTCCACATAGCAACACCCCCGGTGCTCTAGCAGTCGGCAAGAATTGATGAGCCAGAATTCTGGGCTGCACCCCCTTCTCTTCTTTATTCATCATTGGACTGGTGGGGGGATAAAAACATGCTGTTCGCCCTCGGGGGCTCCGGTCTGACGGGGAGGCAGGTGCCCAAGAAGACAAGCGTAACGCAGACTCAGACGCCCTGCGGAGCAGGTGAGAGCTGGCCTGTTTCAGAGGCACTGAAGGGAGGGAGTCCAGGGCAGAGGCCTGTCGGCTGGAGACCCAGCTCTGCGCCCACCGGCTGTGCGACTCTGGGCCAGTGACCTCCCTGAGCCTGGGCTCTCTCCTCTCTCCAGTGGGGATCATGGGGATTTCTGTTGCTGGGTGGCTGCCAAGATTAAACATTTATGTTTGTATGCGTGCGCATATATATAGTGCACGTATGTATAACATAACAGCGCATGTGCATAATAGTGGGAATGAAATCGGCTCACCCTGTGATGTTTCCCCTGTGAATTCTGATGTCTGGGGCTGTGTGACTGTCGCTGAGAGTGTGACCCATGATGCTGCTAACTGGCATTTTCCGGGCAGTGGCAGGGATAGCGGTGGCAGCCCTCATTGTCCCCTCCTCCGCAGTCAGGCTCCCTGCCACTCTAGGTGCTGGCAGCCAGCCGGCGGGCTGCTGTCTGAGGTATGAAAACAGACACCTCACCCCTATCGCTCCTCAGGCCAGGGGAAAACAAGGGCGGAGCAGTGGCCCAGAAAACGCCCTCCAGAAAACGCCGGCGCGGATGGATTCAGCCCGAGGCGGGCATGCGCATCTATTTCTGGGGTGTCACCGGACCTGAGCTCCCACTCATCCCTGCCTTCATTTAACTGGTGTTTGAGCGTCCACTCTGCTCACACCCTCAGGCCGTCCTTGTTCCTCAACTCACCTACTGCTGACATTTGTCATCGGCAAAGGTGTTCCCACAGAATAACTACAACCGCAACCACAAGCGTAGCCATCTGGGGACCCGGCATTACCGTGGAACGCTGTGCGGCCCTTGCTCCTCAGGGGCTCCAGTGCAGGGGTGCAGGCAGTGGGCTGGCAGGATGCGGTGGTCTGAATGGGAGGCAGCTGTGGTGCCCAGCGGGAGCTTGACAAACCCGCAGTGCCCCGCCCGTGGAAGCAAAGGTTCCTGCAGGGATGTGTGTGTGTTTATGTGTGTGTGTATGCACGTGTGTGCGTGCACGCGCACGTGTGTGTAGTGACAGGTAGAAAAACTGCAAGTACACGGTGGATTCTACGGAATACATCACTGGAAAGCTGACTGGTCCGGTCAGTGAGCATGTGAGATGCTCTTCAGGAAGGCTGTGGGTGTTTTGGGGAGGGAAGGGCAAATGAGTTCTTTTAGGCACAAGTACATGGGACAAGGTCCAAGAAAATATGACGGTAGATGGATGGTGGATGGATGGTGAATGGTGGATGGTGGATGGTGGATGGTGGTGGATGCCTGGTGGGTGGTAGTGGCTGGCTGGCTGGATTGTTGAAGAGCTGGTAGAAGGGATGAGTAAGAGGAACATTGTGAAGATGGATGAGGATCAAGATGGAGAGTGAGGGGGTGAGTAAGTAGGGGGTGGATGGTTGACGAGGAGGGTGGAGCCCTGTGGGGAGCCCTTTGGGGAGCCCGGTGACGGTGACGTGCCTCAGGGCATGCCTGCGGCTTCTCTGAGCATTACCCCTGCCAGGAACTTCACTTGGGGGGTGGTGCTGTTTCCTGCTCACACCATACCCTGCTTTGATCAGACTGCCCAGAGGTGGACTCTGGCCATCTTTGCAGCTATATTGCATTTTGATCACGTTGAAAGGCCATGTGTAGTTAAGATAAATTTTCAGGTGCATGAAAAATGACAAGTGAGCATAGGAAATTGGTTAACAGAAGCGGGGAAAAGGGCGCTAGAACCCCTTGGAGAGAAGAGAAGAAGGGCGGAGATACTGTCTTGGTTCCTTTGTCTTCCCACGCCAGTGCAAGGGGTCTCGGGGATGCCATTTCCATGAGAGGCAGCAGCAAACATTATTACGTACTCCTCCACTGGAACCAGCTCCGGACCCCAGAGAGCCCCGGCCAGGGTGGCGGCAGTGAGGAGGGAGAGGCTGACGCCACCAGAGAAGGGGGTTTAAACAGTGGAAGAGGGCTTCTCAGGAGCTGTGGCATTTGAGGGTGGGTTTCGAAGGATGACTGAGAGTTCTTCAGGAAAAGCACAGCATCTCAGCCAGCAAATTTCTGATGGTGAGCATATTTCTATCATCTGAACACAGTTTGCCTTGAGAGTTTAGGCAATGAGAAGGGAAGTAAAAAAAATTAAAAAGCAACTTCTGTTGAGCATCTACCCAGTGCCAAAGACCACTCAAGGTGCTTTTCATGTATCAGCTCATTTTGCCCTCACATTGCCCCCTAAGTCAGGGAGTGTTTCCCCCATTTTACAAACAAGGAAAGTAGGGGTCAGAGAGACTGGTGAAGGATGCACCGTGAATAAGGGGTAGAGGCAGGATTTGAACACAGAACTTCAGACTCGAAGCCGGTGCCCTTTGCTTGGACCTTTAGCACCATCTTCTAGCAGGAAAGGCAGAGAGGATGGGCTGGACCAGCTCTGAGAGGCTCAGTGTGCCCTCTCTTCAGATACCCTGTGGGTGTGGGACACACCTGTCCCTGCAGGAGATGCCTCGGTGGGTGCTCCAGCGCCTGGCCCCTTCCTTCCTCTGGATACAGCTGGTGCCTGGTGCAGAGCTGAGGGTGCACGTAGCCTCGGGACAGGGTGCTTGATTGATGCATGCCATTGAGTAGAGTTGTTCTGTTCAGAAACAGAGCAGATAATTAGGAAAGAGAGAGGGAGTGTTATTTTTACTGGCAGCAAGCCCAGCGGCCATGGACTTTTTAGGAATGAGCCCTCAGTGCAGAGTGAGAGGTCCGCCAAGTGAGGGAGAAGGTTGGTCCTCCTTATGGTGGGCGAAGGAATCCATGGGGAGAAGAGAAAGGGGAGAGGGGAGAGGGAAAAGAAAGGGGTAAAAGAAGAGAAGATGGAGGTGAGAGGAAGAGGAGGGGAAGAGGAGGAAGACAAAAGGCAGAGAAGGAGAGTTAAGAGAGAAGGAGGCGGGAGGAGGAAAGGGAGAAGTGACTGGGAAAGAAGGGGGGAGAGGGGAAGGAAGGGAGGGAGGAGAGAAAAGGGACAAGAGAACATTGAAACAGAAGGAAGGGGCTGGAGGTGAGAGCGGGGAGGAGGAGGGTAGAAGAAGAAGGGGGTGGGGGATGGGGGAGAGAGGAGGGAGGAGACATATAGGGGCAAGAGGGAGCAAAGAAGAAGAAGGTGGCAAAGACGATAAAAAAGAAAGAGGGATCATATGGTATTTGTCTTTCACTGCCTGGCTTACTTCGCTTAGCATGATGCTCTCAAGTTCCATCCATGCTGTTGCATAGGGTATGAGCTCCTTCTTTCTTTCTGCTGCATAGAATTCCATTGTATAAATGTACCACAGTTTTTTGATCCATTCATTTACTGATGGGCATCTAGGTTGCTTCCAACACTTGGCTATTGTAAACTGTGCTGCTATAAACATAGGGATGCATAGTTTCTTTTGGATTGGTGTTTCAGGGTTCTTAGGATATAGTCCTAGCTATGATCTCACCTTTAACAGGAAGCTAATCAACAAAACAAACAAACAAGCATAATATAACCAAAGACATGGAAATTGGGAACAGGCTGAAAGTCACCAGAGGGGAGAGGGGAGGGAATTTCAGGGGAAAAGGGGAAGGATTTACAGGAACAAGTATAAAGGACACATGGACAAAAACTATGGGGGGGTGGAAATGGGAGGGAGGTGGGGAGGGCTGGGGTGGCGGGTTCGGGTGAGAATAAAAGACAGAAAACTGTATAAGATCAACAATTAAAATAAAAATTAAAAAAAAAAGAAAGAGGGAGGAAAAGTAACTGGAATAACAGAGGGAGGGGCAAGAGAAAGAAACGGAAGGAGAGGAGCGGAAAGGAGGGAAAGACTAGGGAGCAAGGGGGAGGATGGGCAGCCGCCGGAGCCAGTTCGCAAGGGCTCAGCCAGCTGAGCAGCCTTAAGAGCAGTGAAGGGTGAGAAAAAAAATCCCCAGGGCTGACTTGGCAAAGGCCAGAGCCGTGGTTGCTCAATCACACTGCACAGTCTACAGAGCGATCCCATGTGCACACGCCTCACTGATGCTCACAACCATCCTGGGCGGCGGGGGGAACGGGATGCTGCTCTCTCGGGGAGATGTGGCTGTAGCAGGGATGCACACCGCTCACCAGCTGCACCCCAGCATCTACTGGTTAAGAGCCTGCGATGCGCACAGCGGAGGTTATCGTGTCACCAGTGAAGGAGAGAAGATCTGGGAGTCGGGGGCAGGGGTCTTGGGCAGACCCCTCTGAGCTGCCCCAGGAACACAGACCAAATGGAAGGAAGGGAAGAGAAACACCTGGCAGATGCCGTATGACATAGCCAGGTGCCGTAGACATCCCTGTCCAGCAGCCCATGGCAGATCCCAGGCCTCCTCCTCTACAATGGCCAAGGAAGGAATGGATGGGTGAATGAATGAACAAGGAGAGAGAGCAAGGGAGGGGATGCAACCCAGGGGTTAGGAGAGCAGATTCTAGAACCAGCCCAGGGTAGTAAATCTGGGCTCTGTCAGTTATTTAGTTGTGACCTCGACCCAGTTACTATATGTATTTAGTTTTCTTCTCTGAGCCTCAGTTTCCTTATGTGTAGGATGGGGATAATAAGAATAGTATCCATCTCAGAGCTGTTGGGAGAATTGCAGCCGTCAGTGATGAAAGTGCTTAGAGCCAGGCCTGGCCCACTGTGAGCACTCAGTAACTGCTAGTTGTTGCTAGGAAAAGAACTTTCTAGGTTTCTGGAATCCTTAAATATTAGTGTAACTGATCAATGGCAGCAGAAAGGATGTCCCTCCTGGTGTCTAGCCTAAAGCCTTTATGCTGCAGCTTTATTCCCGGCTTCTCACTCCCAGTCACACTTCTCCTCTCAGTCCCTTCCAGGAGGGAAAACTCAGCATCGATTGCACCTACAACGTAGATCACACAAGAGGCCCCATCAATCAAGTGCATTTGTAGCCCCGAAGTGATTCCCGCCTCAAATCAATTGATGTTTACAAAGTTGGGTGGGAGGGCTGTGATTTAATTTTTCTTCTTCCATGTCCTTTCTGGAATAAACAACCATCTCTCTTGCCAACTTATGCCACCTCCTTGGGCCCTGGGAGAGTGGCGGGCTCTGCTCCTGGTGGGCCCACACCCGGACTGAGCCCTCCCCCAGAAGCGGGGCAAAGAGGGTTGAGCTGCTTACCCAAGAACGCACAGCCAGGAAGTGGCAGAGTGTCAGCCTGAGCCCAGGACTAACTGATTACACACAGAAGCTAACACATATTGAGTTCTGTTATTGTTCTAATTGCCCGTATTCACTGTGGTGAATGGTCATCCCCATTTTGCAGATGATGAAACTGAGGCACAGAGAAGTAACACCTGAATCCCAGTCACCTGCCGGTAGATGGATTTGCTAGCATTCAAGCTCAGGCAGTCTGGCTCCCGAATCCTCGCTCAGAGAGAACTGTCCTGCCGTAGGCTTGTTCTCTCACTCAGGGCAGCCCGGTGACTCTCTGGGACCAGCAAGCTTGGACAATGCGAGGGTGGGATTCGAAACCAGGTCTCTCTGGCTGTAAAGCTGATGGAACCTCCTTTCCCTGAGCTCTCAGAACTCTCAGAAGACCTGCTGAAAAGGTAGAGAGGCCAGGTGAGGGGCAGTGGGGCAGTCGGTGCCACAGGCCGCTGTGGGCCCCCAAACTGGGCAGGGTTTCAGGAGGTGCCCCGTCCTGACAGGTGAACAGACTCTGAGAGGCCAGCGGTAGGATGGGCTGGTGGGTGCCCCCGCAGAGGAGAGAAGCTGAGAGGGAGGAGCTGTGGAAAGAAATCACAGCCAGCTGGGGGAGGGGGAGAGGGAGAGGAGGCGCCGGCAGGGGCAGGATGGGCTCACAAGCACTGTGCACTTTGGTGGTAGGCTGCCCTTGGACTTGAAGCCCCACTCTGCCACTTTCTCGGACACTCTGCGCTGTGTCTAGCCTCCCTGAGCCTCGGTGTCTTGACTGTGCGGTGAACGCCACACTGCCTAAGGCTGTCATAAGCCATGACTATGAAGTTTATCTTTTTATGCATGTTTTATTCTTTCAACACTAAAATATATATTATTTATGTATCCATAAATAATAGTACTGTTCAGTGTTTTGATATGCTATAGTGTATTATAAGCATACTTTTACATATATTTTAAGCTAAAATTAGTTTTTTAAAAGATTTTATTTAGTTTTTAGAGAGAGAGGAAGGGAGGAAGAAAGTAAGGGAGAGAAACACGGATGTGAGAGAGAAACCTCGATCAGTTGCTTCTGGTTGGTGCCCCCCCCCCCCCGCTGGGAACCTGGTCTGGAAACCCAGGCACCTGCCCTGACCCAGAATTGAACCGGTGACCTTTCGGTTTGCAGGTCAGTGCCCAACCCCCAGAGCCACACCAGTCAGGGCCCCAAATTGATTCTGGAAGTAATATCCACACAAAGGTATTAAATGACATCATTACAAAGAAGCCCGCCCCATGGGAAAGCTTTCTCTGAGCGCGGTGGCCGCCCCGTCACCGTCTCCAGGGAGGAGTTAAAGCGCAGGCCCTGCCGCCTTCCCACGGCTCCTCCACCCCCGGGGACCGGCTCGCCTCTGCCCGGACACCTGTGGGCCCTTTCCTCTCTCTGGCCTCCCAGAGTCTGTCCACACCTGGGATGTGGAGCCCTCCCCAGTTTTCAGGCTCACAGTGACCAGTGGGGAAGTGGGCGCTTCACCACAGGTGACTAAGAATAACGATTGCGACGCAGGCCTGGCAGCGTCAAGGACGGACACAGAGTCATGGTGCCCTGACAACTCTCCGGACTCTGCCGAATATTAATCCGGCCCGTACTTAAAGAGCGCCGTCTCCCTGGAGGAGGAGCCACTGTGTTAGAGGAGGCCCTTCTCCACAAAGAGGGAACACAGAGGCCAATAAAAACCCCTGGATTTCAGCATCACTTTGGAAATCGATGCGCTGTGATTGCAAATCCGGCCTCTGTCCCCGGCTGCCTAATTTTAGCTGGATTGTCGCAGGCTTCTCACCCTGTTCAGCCACGCCCCTCACCCCGGCCTGGTACAGTGGTTCTGAGAGCATCATTGATCTTTTGGCTAAAGTGTCCTAATGAAATACAAATCTGTTGTCACTGAAAGCATCGTCGGCCATGGCAGCCCAGGAGAAATGCTACCAGGAGAACAATAACCATAATTTCATTTTAAGACCCAGCCTTTCTCTGCCTTTCCCTGCTAGCAAAAAGTCACTATCTTTTACTGTTTCATTTTGTCACAGAGCCGTAGGGGGACAGCCATCAATACGGTGTTGCAGATATTTCCAATTATTGTGAAAGTTTTCTGTTACGAGGGTCCGTGGCCTCTAACAGCGAGTTAGCACCTATTTGAAGGAGGGGGAGTTAGGCAGCAGTGACTCAGCGCTCCTGCCCTTGGGGTGCTCTGTCTTGGATTGATGACTAAGGAGGTGACAGGTGCGCAGCATTCTCAGGGGGTCTGGGGGCCCAGGAAATGCCAGCAACAGTCTTACAGCACATTAGGCCATTCCTGGGCAGAGTGCACAGGGGAAGGAAAACAGATTAGGGTCTTGCACCCATAGCCCAGGCTGAAGGGATTTCCAGGAAGGGGGAGAGGATGGTTGTTTGCAGGGGAGAGGGGACAGCACCAGTGTTCAGGCAGGACTAGGTCACCACGTCTGCCTCTCCGAGGGCTCAACTGCCTCATCTTTCCACGTGGGCCTTTGAGACACAGGGAAGAAAAACTGACTTGTCTCCGTCACGCAAGCTGCCTTCTGAGGACCCCTCATACGTGATGGATTGTTTCTCACTTGCTGATTTCAAGGTTCTCTTTTTGTCTTTTGAAGGTTTGGTTCTAATGTGTCGCAGTGTCTGTCTCTTTGATTCGTCCCATTTGGCGTTCATTGAGTTTCTTACATGTTTATTTTTCATCGAATGTGGGAAGTTTCAGCCATTATTTTTTCAAACATTCTCTTCTGCCGCTTTCTCTTCTCCTTCTGAATATATGCTGTTTGCTTGATGGTGTCCCGCAGTTTCCTGAGGTTCTGCTCACTTTCCTTGGATCTTTTTCTTTCTACTCCTCAGACTTAATAATTTTTATTACCTTATCTTCAAGTTCACTGACTTTTTTCCTGCTTGTTCAAATCTGCCTTTGAATCTTCTAGTACATTTTTTGCAACTTATTGTACTTGTCAGCTCCAAAATTTTGAAAGAAATTTCTTTTCAGGTTTTCTACCTCTTATTGACATTTCCATTTTGTTCATACACAGTTTTCTTGCCTTTCTCTGCATCTTCCTTTGGATCCTTGGTCATCTTTAAGATAGTTGTTTTACAGTTTTTGTCTAGTAGATCCGCCATCAATTCTTTTCCAGGACAGTTTCTGTTTAATTTTTTCCTTTGAATGGGCCAGATTTTTCTGTTTCTTTGTGTGTTTTGTGTGTTTTTTTTTTTTGTTGTTGTTGAAAATTGGACGTTTGAATCTAATAATGTGATAACTCTGGAAATCAGATTTTCCCCTTCCCCAGGATTTGTTGTTTTGTTATTGTTTTATTCACTCCTTTATTTGTCTTTATTATTATAGAACATCTCTGTGCCAAGAATCAGCCTCAATTATAAGTACAAACCCAACATCTTCTCAGATCTTTTCTGAGCCTTTTCCTCGGCAATGCCTGGTCACTTTCTATTTTCCCCTTACATGTAATTGTTTTGAATGTCCTAACCTTTAATGTCTGCTTCCCCAAAGGAGAAAATAAGAACAATGAAAGGGAAGGTTAAAAAGAGCACTGGTGCTTTAAATGCTTGGGCAGTTGCTTCGGTGAGAAGGGGAAGGGCTTGCTACCCAGGGGGGAGGTGCAAAAAAATGACTCCCGACCTTTCCGCACCTCTGTTTACTTTCTGTGATTTTGGGCATGTTACTTGGCCTCTGTGGGCCTCTGTTTTTCATGAAATAAGGATTCTGTAGAGTTGAAACAAAGTATGCATTGGGTAAGAAAATATATAAAATTATTGGCATTTGAATGTTTTTAACCTATGAATGCTATAGAAGCTTAACGCCCACATAACAAAGATCCAAGGAGATTGGTACCCTGCCCCAGCCCCGACCAGCCCTTCCAGGGATGAAGTGCATTTTTGATTTAAAAAGGTCATCGCTGCTCTGCACCAGAGGCTAACACAGCTGTTGTTTCTGATTTTACCCATCCTCTGCTGACCTGTCCAGAGCCTGGTGTCCTTTCAAGTGGCAACAAAGCCTGTGGCTTGGGAAGTACAGAGGGCTTGTAAGACGTTGCCACAAGGCCACTGTGGCTGGTGTTGCATGCAGAGCAAGGCTTGAGGAGTTCTGCTTTCTTTATTTTTCCAGATAATCAGGCTTTTAACTGACAACTTTCCCCAGACAAGGTGAATGTGGGAATCAGGTTTCTGGAAGGCAGGCCTGGGAAAGATCCCTGGGGGACAGGTTCATCCTCCTAGTGCCGGGGGGGGGGGGGGGCTTCCAGGTGCCTTTGAGGAGTACGGAGGGGAGCAGGGGGGTGGGAGCCAGGAGGAGGCGGGGGGGTGGGGGTGAGGTGGAACCTCCAAGGAAGTCTGTTTACTCCTATTTGCTCAAGGTTACCTTTAAATTGTATAAAATTTTCCTCTCATCCCCCTTATCTCTGTTCAGTGCTTCTCGAAAAAGGCTTCTTGACATTTTAGGAGAAAAAGCATGTGAAATGAAAGGTACATGTCTAGCAGAAGTGGCGGGATGGAGAAATCTCAGGGTACGTGCAGTACGTGCCTCCTCCATATCTGAAAAATGAAGCCAGAAGAGGTGAGAAGGTGGGACCAACTCCCTGTCCCCCGGTGGGGAAGTGTGCCAGGACCCCCCACCTGTCCCCAATGGGGGCTGGGTAGGGATGTGAGGCTGGGCCCTCACATACTCCTCACACCTGTCTCCCTGACAAGCAGCGAGGTTCGCGCCTCCCTCCCCTCTCCTCACGAGCCAGCCTTCCTTTTTTGCCTTTTCAGTCCCTGCTGCTGTCCCATCCGTCCTCTTGTCATCCTTGGCCTGCCGGCAAAATATGTCCCATCAGTTCAGATAACAGACCCCCTTCCTTCTCTTTATTCCCTAGGGGGTCTCGGTCTTCAACAAGTGGAGGGGGCAGTTATGAGCAGCAACCATGAGCCACGGCCGCTAGAGTGGAGTCGCGTGCTTTGTGCCAGTCCCGAGCTGCTCAGTCAGGACAGGGCGCGGGCTGGCCTGCCCAGCTTCCTGTGTGACAAGCACCCCCACCACCCTGAAGCAAGGACTGCGGATCCACCAACTGGAGTCCTGGAGGAGTGTCTTCAACCCAACGAGGAGAGAGAGAGAGAAAGAGAAAGCACAAGCGAGCGCCTGGGGGCCGGGGGGAGGAAGGCGTGCCCATGACATCGCATGAGGCAGTCCAGGGGGCACGTGCCACTCAGTTTAAACCACGGCATCCCATGGACCACGATCATCTCTGCAGGAGCATGTCCTGCCTGGAAGTGAACTTATCCAACTCAACCCTCTAGATGCATGTGCCCGACAGCTCCACCATGAATCCGAGCGCCTGTGGGCAAAAGATGCTGTTCCTCTGACCACACCAGCAAATAGGTTAAAGAAGCGGGGAGCTAGAATCAGCCCCATTTACAAAACTCAGTTTCCTCCTCTGAAAAATGGGGGTGACAATTCTGAAAAGCAGTAATCGCTGCTTCGGGTTGTTATGTCCACACAAAGGAGAATAACAGAATCATTTGTTATTATCATTGTATGATTATTATTTGGGGGGATGGTCCTCCACAAAAGCTGGGTGAATAACTTTCACGGCCAGCTGCAGTGCGAGAGGACATCCCGAGAGGCAGAGCCAAGAGGCCCACTTCTGACCTTGACCTCCTCATACCACGTAAGACCCCACACAAGTCTTTTCCTCCTAGTGTTATGTCATCGCTGAAGTCAGCTCTGGAACTATGAACAGGATAGACATGCCATTCATAATTTTCCTGACACTTTCAAATGGTTCAGCAAAATATTGCTCAAAGATGCATGAAAGATACACTTCATGCCTGATTTATGATAAAAAATGAGTTACTGGGTTCCACTGTTCTTCCCTTACTATTTGTTTATTTAATAATAATTATTATAAACCACCATGGGCACTGTGAGAGATTGGGGGTAACCAATGTTCATTCATTCATTTTTCATTTATTCAGCAAACAGTGACTAAGTGTCTACCCCAGGCAGGAGGCAAATTACCCAGTGGGGCAGGAGGCGTCCGCGTGGGGAGATGGGGGGGCGGGGTGGCGTAGAGGGAGTCCCCGAGGACTGTGAGAGGAGATTGATTTCAAACAAGGGGATAATGGGGGCCAGGGTTCTCACTGTTGGAGAAAGGAGTTACACGTATGGAAAGAGAGAAACCAGAATCAATCCATTTACAAAACTCTGCAGTGCAGAACGAGAGCGGTAAGGCAGTGAAAAATGCTTCTGACAAGTCACTTTGTCGCAGAGGCACCGGGGCTAAAAAACAAGAGACAAACTGGGAAGTGGCATGGCCGTGGCCTTGGCTGGCCCACCGGGGCTGCTCTCCCTCTGGGCTGCTCAGCCCTCTCTGGGGCAGCTTCCCAGTTCTTCCACCCTGGGTCTCAATCCCCGAACTCCTGGCTGGGAGGACCCCGTGGGGGCCCTCATGCCCCACCTGACCTCCTCATGTCTCCCCAGGAAGCCCTTTGGCCTCCACCCAGGTCTTCTGGGACCCCTCTTCCTGCAGGTGCCCTGGGGACCAGACTCTCAGAGGCAGTTGGGGTGAAGGACCTGTATCAGGACGTGCCCCCGGGTCCACCCCCGAGGGAGGGAGGGAAGGAAGCAGAACCGGGTGGAGGGAGAAGTTGAGGTCAATGCTGTCCAGACGGAGGCCTCAGCCAACCTGCTCACTGTGCTGTTGACGCACACGAATCCCCCTCCTGCCGTGGGGCAGCACGTGAGTGATCGCTTCTATTATTATTACTACCGTGAGCACTCAAATATCCACCAAAGAAGTTTTAAAGTTTGCTTGTTTGCTTTGGATTTCTTTCTCCTTTTCCCTCATTTTGAAATAACTTTTAACTTGGAATCACTGCAGACTCACAGGACGCTGCAGAGAGGTCTGGTGTCCCCTCTACCGACTACAGTGTAGCGTCGGGGCCGGGACTCCAGCCATGGCGGCGCGGCTGCTGACCCGGCTTTACTCAGACTTCACCAGTGTTACCTGCACTCACGCATGCGTGTGTGTGTGTGTATGTATGTGCGAGTGCTGTATGCAGTTCCGTGCAGTTTTATCACACGTGTAGATTCATACAATTACTACCACCATTAAGATATAAAACTCTTACATCACCGTAAAGGCACTCTCTCGTGCTACCTGTTTATTCTTATTTCTTTTCAAGAAATACAATGTTTCAGACACAATGGAACCCTGAGCCCAGTCCCATTTCCCATCCTCCATCCTCAGAGGCAATCACAATTTCTAAGGTTTGACATACGTGTGTCTCCAAAATAGCTAATATTTGCCGAGTGCTTATTGTGCACCAGACATGGTTCTAAGTTACGTGCCGAAGTAAGTTTGCCAGTCACCACCCCCCCGGACGTTGTTACCCCAGGGAGGGTGGGTTCAGAGGAACAAAGAGATTAAGGTAACTGACACAAAGACACTGGGCGGGGAGGGCTGTCTGGGGCTTGAACCCGCCTCCACAGCCACTATTCTAAACTGGCACCTACTTGTCTTCTCGCCACAAGAGTCTTCCACTCACCGTGACGTCTGGGAGATCCATGCACGCTGATTTCTGCAAACAAAACGTGTCAATGTTGGCTGCTCTGCAGCGCCCCCTTTTGTGACCACACCGCGCTTTTTGAGTCATGTTCCTAACGAAGGGCATTTAGGATGGGAAATTGTTACTTGTGCGCGCAATGGTGTGGGAACCCTTGCCCATGTCCCCTTGTACCTGCACGTCTGAGTTTTTCTGTGGTTTATTCTGAGACGTGAAGTTGCTGAGTCCTGAAGTGCACGTGCCTTCATCCTGGGAGGATGTTGCCAAGTCTCAGAGTATTGACCACAACTGACACCTCCACCTGCGGTGCATGAGGTGACGTATCCCAATTATTTTCGTTTGCATTTCCATTTTCTTTGTGCACCCCTTTCTATTGGATCATATTATGATCAATTGTAGGAATACTTTTTACATATTCTGGATAACAGTTCTGATTTATTTATTTATGTTGTTGTTGTTCAAGGACAGTTGTCTCCATTTTCCTGCCACCACTTCCCCCCGCCCCACTGGATAGTAATTCTTCATTGATGACATGCATAGCAAATATCGTTCTCTGGTTTATGTGTTGCTTTTTTAAAAAAGTGAATGTCTTATATCACAGAGAAGTTTATAATTTTAATTTTATTGTATTGAATTTTATTATGTGGTTTGTTCTTTTGTATGTTTGAAGAAATTCTTTTCCACTCAAAGTTGTAAAGATTCTTTACCTTTTTTCCAGTTGTTTTAAAGTTTTATTTTTTTTGTCGTTTTCACAGTGAAGTTGTACTTTATGCAGCCACCTTTTGTGTGAGACAAATGCTTTCTCCTGCACGGGGCCGATTTCCTGGTGCTGTTTACGGAGTCATCGCTCTTTGCCACTGTTTGCCGCAGCTCCTCCGTGCCCCTGGGACCCCCACGCACGTCCCAGGCTGGTCCCGGTCCCTCCGCCGGCCTCTTTGCACTGACACTGTGTGATCTGAAGCACGAGCACTTTATTGTAAGTCTGGGTGCTGGGGAAGGTAAGTTGTCCTTGTCCTTTGAAAGGATTTCCCTCGTGAACTTGTGCATCCCCCTGCCACATTTCGCCGGAGCTCGGTCGGGACTGGACGCTGTGGTTGTGTTGCACTAGCAGGTTTGCTCAGGGGCCAGCCGACACCTTTGGATCGCCGGTCCATCCCATTCAGTTCCATCTCTCCCTTTACTCAGTTGTTCTCTGTCCTTCAATAAGGTTTTATAAGTTTCTCCGAAAGGCCTTGTACACGGTCGATTAGATGTATTTCTCGGTGCCTTCTATGGTTTATTGGAGCTTTGAGGAGAGGAGTGGATCCTGCTGGAGCTCAGCCGCTGAGGAACGACAGGCTCCCAGTCAGGTCCCTTAAAAGGCTCAGGGCTCAGCTTCCTCGTAAACAATTACACATCCACCACGGAGTGTGCATGACCGGTGACTGCAACAGGAAGGCGACGACACCCTCAGAAGGTTGTAAATACTGGATAAGCGTTAGCTCAGCCTGGAGTTGCGTTTCTGAAGGTGCGAGCACTGGGACATCCTGCCTATGCTTTGAAGGCGGACCCCAGGCTGAGACGGGGGAGGAGCGATTGACAGACAGCGCCCCCCCTCCTCCAAAGTAAAGAGCAGTGAGCGAAGCACTGTCAAAATATATGTTAAAACGCAAACATCTACTGCATCCCAAAGCAGGGATAATTGTTACATTTCCCAACTATTCTGTTTCAGAGCCAACTAAAAAGGAAAATTAATTGTAAAGGGTTTTTCTTTTCCGTTCACAATTTAGCTTGACTTACTACCGTAATTGTTTTTTTCTAGTCTTTTTCAAGCAAAAATGCTTAGTGTCATTTTTCTTAGAAGTTTTGTTTTTGTAAAACAGTACATGTTTTATCATAAACACATCAAACACTAGGGAAAAGTACAAAGAATCAGAAATGTCCCCAAATCATAGCAGTAAGGCGGAACCGTTGCTAACGTCTCGGTCAATACCCTTTTTTTATTTCTTTTTTTTTTTTAATTTTTTAAAGATTTTTTTTATTTGTCTTTAGGGGGTAGGGGAGAGGGAGAGGGAGAGAAATATCAATGTACGGTTGCCTCTTGTGTGTCCCCTGCCGGGAACTGGCCTGCAACCCAGGCATGTGCCCTGACTGGGAATCGAACCGCGATCCTCTGGTATTTCTTGAGACCAAGAAACGGGCTCCCGGGTTTCCTCTCCGCCAGGTGCTGCGGAGGCCTCCCCACCTCCATAGCTGCCGACTTGCAGCACCTCACTCACTCCCTTACGTCCCACTTTATAGAGCGGCACTCATTTATCGCATCAGTCCCCTATTTGATCATGTAAAATAAACCACGCTCTGACGAGCCACTGCGGCTCACCTTTTTACATGAATTTCGGTGACCGCCTCCGTCGATGAATTCCTTGGGAGGGAGTGAATATCGGGGTGAAAGGCTCCTTCCTTTTCCATTTTGATACATGTCGCCAACCTGCCTTCCTGAGAAGTCGGAATCAATTAGCGCTGTCATCATGGGTGCGTGAGGGCGCCCCTTTTCCAATAAGCTAAGCAGGTTTGTCAATTGTCTTAATCTTTATCTGTTTGGTGTGTGGAACACAGATCTATTTTTGCATATGCATGCCTTCGATTGGTAGAGAAATGAAACATCTTTTCATCTGTTTATTGGCTACTTGAATCTTCTTTTGAGGATTGCCTCTTTAGTGTTACATCCATCCTGTTGATTTGAAAGAGCTCTTTGTCCATTAGACATTGTATGTATCGTTGTGTAACAGCCTCTTAACTTTGGACTTGGCTTGCTTTGGCCAATGAGATGTTTGCAGATGTGATGCAGGTGAAGGTTTTCTTTTAAAAAAATCATTGATTTGTCTAAGAGAGAGTGGAAGGGAGAGAGAGAGAGAGAGAAACATTCATCATAGGTTGCCCCTGTGTACCCTGAACCTGCAACCTCATCATGTACCATGACTAGGAATCGAACTCATGACCTTTAGGTTTACTGAACAATGCTCCAACAAACTGAGCCACACTAGCCAGACCGGGTGAAGGTTTTAATCGTGTGTGGCTGAGCTTGCCCTCTTTTATTTCTGCTGGATCCATGAAAAGAAGATGCCCTGGATGATGCTGGTCTCAGAGGAATGAGAGACGCGTGCTCTGACCTGACCCAAACCTGGGCTCTGGAGCCCAGCCCATGGCCCAGCCCATAGCCCAGCCCAACCAAGATCAGAAGAAGCATAGCCACTGGCCCACAGACATGGGTGAAAATAAGTGGTTGTTGTATTAAGCCACAAGGTCTGGGTTGGTTTAATATACAGCCCTATTACGACAGGAGATGACTGATACGCTGTCATTGTCTTATTGTGTGATTCGTACATGCCAAGTTCTTCTCTGGGTCTCGGTTTCTTTAAATGTGGCATGAAGGAGATGATTCCTGAGAGATTACTAGGGTCTTTTCTTTTTTTTTTTTCATTTACTTTTCTTTATTTAATTTTCATATTTATTACATACTATTCATGCAATGACTTCTATCTTTTTTTTTAATTTTTTTCTTTTTTTTAATTTTTTTTTTTTTTACATGGACAAAAGCTATGGGGGGTGGAAATGGGAGGAAGGTGGGGAGGGCTGGGGTGGTGGGCTGGGGTGGGGCAAAAGACAGAAAACTGTACAATATCAACAATTAAAAAATACTGATTTAAAAAACAAACAAACAAACAAAAAACTAGGGTCTTTTCTAATACGAGGATTCTGGATTCCAATACAGGGTTTGGTGGTGAAAGGAAAGAGTGTTCCAGAAGGAAAGCCCAGTACAGAGGTACAAAGCAGGCTACGCAGGAAAGGCAGTTGGAGGGGGCAGGTTTGTCCCAGTGGACCAGGTGGTCTGAGACAGGCAGGTGGGTGGGGGTGGAGGGCTGATGCAGGAACCTGGAGGCCTGCGCTCCCGGGAAGCCGTATTTGTTCATCTAACTGGCTTTTGACCCTGCCTTCTGAGTTATGGCTTCTCATATCCAAATCCTTGCCTTGGCCCCCAGCCTCCTAGAACTTGATGCCTCCTCCCAGCCCTGTTCGCTGGCTTCTGTGCCCCCCACTCCTGGGCTTTCCCCTCTCCATCTGCTAAGTTTCTGTCTCCTTCCCTGAGGCTATTCTGAATCGCCAAGCTTCTTTCCGCAGCTCCCTCGTAGCCTAGCTAGGAGTCTGAAATTCAAAGAAACAAATCCCAAAAGGAGAAGCTGGGTACATAGGCCAGCCTTCCCGACAAAGCAGGCACAGGTCCTAAGAAACAATCAAGACCTTAATATTGCCACCGAACAGACGAGAACTTTGCATGAATACCAAGGGACCCAGGCCTGGACTCAGAACTATTGAGTATTGTGTTTCTGTGTCCGCTCACAGCTCCGGCGCCATAATTCTTACAGCATCTGTTCTGTGTTTGTGGCTCTAACGGACGGTCTGCGCAGGAGCAGCCACAGCCCTCAGGACAACTTGAAGCGGGGGTGGGCAGGCTGCCTCTCTCTTCCGTTCAGCACGAGATCGTCTCCAAAATGTTCTTTCTCCATACACTTACTTCTCCCTCTCCCCTTTTCTCTGTCAGTTGACCCCTCTCACTGCTGGCCTCTCCCCCTGTCCTGTGGTCCTGAACTCTCAGCACATCCTGGACCCCAGCCTGTGGTTTGATGGATGCTCCGTTGTTCATCTTGCAAATAGCCTCTGCCTTGGAATGCGATTTTGCTTGATGGATGGATAGGCTTGCCATTCTTCCAAGCCCTACCTGTCTGGGTCTGGAAACCATCTTCAGACAAAGTCTGTACACACTTGCGTGCATCCTCTGCATACCAGTCATGTCCTGCTCCCCAGCCTGAGTAAGACCCGGAGCCCCCGAAACAAATCTGCAAGACACAATACACAGGATTTATCATCACCGATACTCCCCCACTGAAGTGACGAAAGGCTTTGTGCTGACGTGAGACGGGAGGCAGCCCACTCAAGGGGAAAGAAGGTGAACTGGGGAGCAGACGCACTGGGCTTCCAACACTGGCCCCGTGATGCGCCGATCTGAGCAACTCACACGTACAATGGTGCGCAGCGTCTGACGCGCGGTTCGCTGAGTCTCAGCTCACCCTCCCCAGGACCTAGCCCGACCTCTTGGCTGGCATTTACTCTTTGTCTCCTCGTTGAGTCAAATCACCGGCTTTCTTTGCTTGGAGCCAGCACCTTGTTTACTTGGACTTTGAACTTCGAGCTCACGGCCAGCGGTGGAGCAGGTGCCCAGGAGAGGCGGCCTGATGTGTTGGGACGTAATGCAGTTCCCTGCAAACTGTGTGTGTGTTCTGTCCCCCAGCAACCCTGCTGGGCGGGCACCAGATCCTTGCGCTCTCTCTTCCCTGCCGTGGCCCCCCACCGCTCTCGGTGCAGAACCCAAAGGTGCGCAGCGGCCCGTCAGACCCTCCACAACTGCGCCTCCTCCTCTGCCGCCGAAACCACCCTCCACCGCTGTCCCTCCGCCTTGCTCTCTCCGTCTTCGTACTGTCCGTGCCTTCCGCCTGGGCTGTTCTTCTCCAGCACCTGCCCGCCAGCTGCCTCCCCTCCTTCAGGTCTTTCACGCAGTGTCCCCACGTTAGCCCACTAGGATCTGCTCCATGCCTCCCTGCCCTCGGCTGGCTAGCTGGCAGTCTTTAGTGTTCTTTGGCTTGTACACCCCCCCCCCCCCATCTCTTCCTCCCTCTTCATGTGTTGTTCTCCCTGTGAGCATGATTCTGTCTCAAATTTCTCCTCTATATAAGGGCACCAGTCGTACTGGATCAGGCCCCTTCTAATAAATTTATTTTAACTTGATTGCCTCTGGAAAGACCTCACCTCCTAATAAGTCACATTCTGAAGCTCCGGGGGTTAGGGCTTCAACATGTGCATTTTGGGGAGGGGCCACAATTTAACGCATAACGATCACCTCAGTGAGGCATAGCCTTTCGTCCCAATGTAAAACAGCGGAACTCGCCCCGCCCCGCATCCCTGACCACCCAGCACTTGGTTCTACTTATATCATGGAAGATGGAGTTTTTCTTCCTTTCTTTTTTTGCTGCTTTCAGTCTTTCCCTCCCAAATCAGACTAAAGCTAACATTGCCCGTGTGGCTCAGGACCATCTTCTCCCCTCCCCCAGTGCGGAGGCCCTCACGCCAGCACGTCTTGTGCCAGCCTCATCCCCATGTCCTGTGCCTGGTCCAACTTGCATGGTGCGTGCAGTGGGGTGAGTTCCGGTACCAGGTGGCCCTGGCTGAGGGGCCCAAGGGGGGAAGAGCAGTGGCTTCAAAGCTGACAGAGGCCACTCATGGACACCGATGACCCCCTACTTCAGCCCAAATGCAGAGACACCCACCCTCTACTTGGTCAGCCTCACGGAGCTCTTTTTCTCCCTTAAATAAGATGGCAGTTTGGCCTGGTGAAAACACCTTTATTTCCGTGGCTCACGAGTGAGAAGTGGAGCTTCTCCACTGCCATAGAATCCATTTCCGAACCTTCGGGCCTTCGCCTGTTGTCTGTAGCTGGCGGGGCAATGACAGGGACCAGCGAGGGCCTTGGTCCCTGTGCCCTGTGGGCAGAACGAGATCTCTCCTGCACCTCCGCTGTGGCCTGGCTCCCTCTTTGAACCTTCGTTGGAGCCCGTTAGGAGAACACCTGCGTTCACCTGCTCAGCACCTCATCACGTATCTTGAGTCAGAATGACCTCCCTGTTGGCTTCTGCATTTGTATTCACTGTGGCCTCAGGTGAGGCTCGGGTTCTGGGTGAGGGGCACTGTCAATGGGGCAGGGGAACCTGCCTTGGCCTCAGTCTCCAGAGAACATGGGAGAAAAAGAGAAATCAAGCAACAGAGCTAATTGAGATCATCCCTGAGTCTTCTCCTCCTTCAGGTCCACGTATCACCAGCCGAGCCGTCCCAGAATCCGCTTACCTTCGCCACTGCTTGCCTGCTGCCTGCACCGTCCCTCCTCCCACGGACTCCCTGCTTCCTTGCTGCACACCCCGCCCCCCACCCGCCAATCTGCTACTCTCTGCTCAGCAGCCCTAGTGGTTAGGCCATCTCCCTCCCCTGTGAGAAGCTTCCAGACACAGGAGGCTTTACCAGGAGCTAAAAAAGTTTAAGCTTCAAGGAACCTCACTCTCCAGAGTCTCTTCTAAGGCCCTCGTTGGGCCTCAAGCATGTGGTTAATGAACATTGTCGATGCAAAGATTAATTAGGATTAGTAACTGCCAGGAAAAATTGCTATGCCCTGAAATCATACAGCTCAGATATAAAAGAACTTGGATAGGAGGTTTTCCAAATCTGACAGCAATCCTGAACATTTGCATGACACAATCCACAATGAATTGTGCAGGTGAAAAAAAACTCCAACTCCATCAATGTAGAAAACTGTTACGATTAGACTGCTGGAGGAAACCCTGATTTAGCTTTCTGTTCTCTGCACAGAAAATGATGTTACAAAATCATTGTTTTAGGAGGACATAAATAAGGAGGATGTAATCCAAACAACTCAGGGGAGAAAGAAAGCCACAAAAGTGGGTCAGGATACTAAGTCAGAGATAGAGTGGGATTTCCCTCAATTTTGTGATGTTTTTGATGAATATCCACTTTTTCAGATCTGTAATTTATTGTGGTTTCTTTTCTCATTCTAAATAAATATTAAATTGCATAGCTAACACCCCCCCCCCCAATTCTATGTCCTTTTCTTTAAGAGGATGCTCCAAATGGCATAATTTTCAGACCCAAGGCACCTGGATCTTCTGCCTTCTAGGGCTTCCTGCTGCACTGGAATAAAACTTAATCTCTTTCTCATGATCCGCGAGGCCCCCCAAGCCCCTCCCTGCCCACTCTGCCCCCCCACTCCAGCTCTCACTCACCACACTGCCGCCTGATGGGTCTTCTCGCTGATTCTCCAGCTGCTGAGCTCAGTCCAACTTCGGCAACTTTGCATTTGATATATCTCTTACCTGGAACCTCTTCTCTGAATTTTCCTTTCTGGACATTCAGGCTTTAGCTCAAGGCCACCTCCTTCGAGAAGGCCTCCACAGGGAGACCCCTTCCCATCCTTCCTACCACAGTCCCTGCTGTATCCCTTGGCTTTGTATATTTATCTGAAAGTGTAATGTTCTTACTTCAGTTCCCTCACCCTGGGATCAGGGACCCATGAGCCCCAGGAAGGTAAGGGCCATACCTGCCTGGTCCGTCGCCACCTTCAACACCAACAACAGTGCCCAGCACACCGTTGACACAGTATAGGCTGCCGATCATAGTTTAAATTGATATCTCCTTTCTAGAAAGTGCATTGACAACATGTCTTCAGAGCCTTAAAGTAGGCAAACCCATTAATTTCACTCTAGAAACTAATCCAAAGAAATCATCAGGGAAGTACAAAGAAAGTGGTTTAGACCATGGACTTTATAATCAATCAGATCTGAGTTCCTGTCTTGCCTCCACCAATTAAATGGCTGCTGTGTGACCTTGAGCAGATTCCTATTGTCTCTGAGCCCTGGCTTCCTCGTCTCTAAGTGGGGATGGTAATCGTACCTGCTAGAGAAGGAACCAAGAGGCTCACGTGAGGCCATGCAAGGAAAGTGCTTAGCACAGAGCCAGGTGTATGAAAAAGCTCACCGAATGTTGACGCTTAGTGAATTCCATGATACTCAAAGACAATCTTGTTTGTAATGGAATAAAATCTGAGAGCCTAAATATCTAACCAAAGGGATTGTTTACATAAGTTACGTTACAACTTTAGAATAAATTATTGTACATTTATGAGAAGCTTGTGTTTAAAGAATATTTAATAATGCAACTAAAAGCACACAAAGTGAGATTAGGTGAAAAACACAGCATACAAACCAAATAAAGTGGCATGCGACTTTTGTTATGTAAATATACGCCCACGTTTATTTTTGTGTGTGAATGAATGCAAATCCTGAAAGGCAGAGCAACAAAATCTTAACACCATCTGTGGGTAATGGGATTATGGTTGTTTTAATTTTCCCTTCATTAGTAACTACAATTTTAAAAGTATTACTTTCAAATCAGTAGAGGAAAAATGTTGTTTTAAAAATGCCCACAGTGTGTCCAGCCATCTCACACTGTGCCCTGAGCACAGCAACCATCTGTGGGCGTTGGAAGGCAGATTAAATTACATACACTGATTCCTCTCGCTGCAGGTGCCTTCCCTGCACTTTACTACCTGATTGTCCGCTTCCTCCCGCAGAAGGCCTCCTGACTTCTTGGTCCAATGGAATGTGGGCAGAGGTGCCTCGGGCACACAGCACTTGGCACAGACTTGCATCCCAAACCTGCAGCCTTGAACCGCCCAGCCAACTTGCAACTGTGTGAGAGAAATACACGTTTATTGTTGAATGTCACTCAGAGGGTGTGGTTGTTCGTTTTACAGCAATAACTGACTGCTGCAGTGGGATTGAAATGCATCAATCACATGCACTCAAATCAATCAAGAGGATGTCTGTTATCTCGGGAAAGTGTAACTGGATTGCAATGATAAGAAAGCTGAGATCTGCTCCTGCTGGCATGGCTCAGTGGATCGAGGGCCGGCCCAGGAAGAGAAGGGTCTTGGGTTCGATTCCCGGTCGGGACACATGCCTGGGTTGTCGGCCAGGTCCCCAGTTGGAGGCATGCGAGAGGCAACCGATCAATATGTGTCTCACACATGGATGTTTCTCTCCTTTTCTTCCTCCCTTCCTCCCTCCCTCTCTCTCTAAAAGTAAAAAAATAAAATCTATTTTTTAAAAAAGAAAGTTGAGATCTAACACAGTTAAAAATCAACAATCAATTCTTAAGGATCTCAGAGGCAAAAGAAGCCCTGAGCTCACCCCGGTGACCTCAGGTCATTTTCAGGTTCTGTGAGTGTCTGAGATTTAAAGTCACCGAATGTTGGAATCTCCTTGTCCTCCAAGGTCACCTGGCCCTACAGACGAGAAAACGTTAACTTTCATCTTAGAAATTTTTTTCCTTTTAGAAAAATTATACATGTTTATCATAGATAATGAAGACAGACAAAAAAAAAATAAAAGAGAGGAAACCACTTTTGACACCACCACCAAAATAATCTGTCAAATATGAGTTACACACTTGTGTGTGTTTATGTAGATTTATATTTTCCCACAAAAAGGAGAGCACGATATCCATTCTGTTCTAACATTTTCTTTTCCTTTTTTAAAATTTTCTATTTACATTCACTGTGTCGTAAAAATCTTCTGTCATTTCACACCTTCTGCAGGGGTATTCTGAACTGCGGACTTGTCAGTTTCCAGTGAATGGATCCACCGTGAATAACTTCACGGAACCGCTGTGGCAACTCCTGTGATGATATCTAGCTTTTATTGTAGTTATAAGAATCATCCTGTGTGCAAAGATCTCCGTGTAGACACCTGATTGTTTCTAAGGGTTAAATTCCTGGAGATGGGAATTCTTGTGTGGGGTTGCATGTAGTTATGAGGTGTCCTGTCTCCAAGTGTCATGTCCTCACCCATCTCATGGGAGGGATCTGAAATTGGTGACCTGTGTGATCATCTTCCCGGCCACAGACTTCCTGTTGTACTCCAACACCCCTGGCAGGCAGCTACCCCTGGAACGACATTGTCCAAGGCACTATGACTAGATCGGATATTCCCAGCAGAGAAGCAGGACTCAGAGAAATGGGAAGAGTAAGTTATGAAAACGTCAAAGGTCTCACTTCACCCTCAAACGACCCCCATGATGGATCCTCTTACTGCGCCCTTATTGACAGATGAGGAAACCATCCCACCTCCGCCTCTGGATCAACCCCAGAACCAGGAGCCCGGGAGCGGTGGCTCTCTGCCCCCAGCCCCCATGTTTGCTGCAGCCCACAAAGGCACCGTGTTGACCACCTGTAGCCTGCCTCCCTCTCGCTGAGGGCGACTTTGTCGCAGGTCTCCTCACCAATCCTGTGACTCTGGTCTAACGTGGAGAGGAGGAACCTGGGGCCTGGTGCACACCAGAAGCTGGGGCTCTAAGGAGGGCTCTGCCCCTAACCTGCTGGGTCTCCTGGGACATCATCTCACCTCTCCAGGGGAGGCAGAGACTGTTCAGCTTTTCACCAAATATGTTTTTTCATCCTGGGCACACAGCAAGGCTACATCTCCCAGCCTCCTCTGCGGGCATGTGGGACTGTGTGACTGCGTTCCAGCCAATAGAATGTGACTTGTGTCATGCCCGCTCCAGGCCTTTGAGAACATCTCACGACTCCTTACCTTTTTGGCAGCCTGATGCTGGCAAAGGACCACCTGCCCTCTGCTCCTAGCCATGGGGGCCCCTCCCACCCAGCAGGGTCTCTCCTCGAAGCATGCAAAGCAAGAAGGCAATGGAGAGAGCGGGCCAGCAAGACAGAAACCAGGGGTTACTTGGCGGGTGCCTCCTGCAAGGAGCCATCTCAGATCCAGAGTCCTCGTGGCACCATTAATCAAGGACACCTGTTGTGCAGTTTACACGGGAATTCTGCTGCGTTGGGCCCATTAACATGGACACATGTTAGGGATGGCTGGGTAGAGCAGCGAGCATGATCTTAAGTAACACTTAGACTTCATTGAGTATCTATTTTGTGTGGGACGCTATGCTTCCCATACCACAAACATCTGCCCTTACAACCCCAACACAGGACTATGACCTTGGAGTTATTGTTCCCATGTTTCCAGAGCAGTGAATGAGCTTGGATTTGAGTGCAGGTCCTCTGGACCCTGATTCCATAGCCAACACAGCTTTAATGTTCCAGGGGACCTAACATTCCAGAATTCAGTTGGTCCGTGCTTCCCGCCAGCTGAACAGAGTGGTGAGGAGTGTGCAGGTTGGAGGTGACAGGCCAGGGCCCAGGCTCTCACTGATGGAGGCCTCCAGTAAGGGCTGGGCTTACCTATGCCTCAGTTTTCTCATCTGTCAAATGGGCCTGCAGTGAGACGTTTCACCACGTGGAGTTGTTTGGGGTGAAATCGTATCACTATCACAAGGCACTGGGTACTGAGTGTGGCTCTGGATGTGGCATCGATTGCATCCTTACCCGAAGCAGGCCCCCTCCCTGCACCAGCCCTCCCCTGGCCACCCTCACCCTCTTGCCTCTAAGCCCCTTGCCCTTTCCGAATTACCTTTCAGTGAAATCTTTCCCTCACCTCTGTTGGAGCTCTCCAAAGGTCTGTTTCACTGGGAGAACCGGGATACCACCGCTCAGCACAGTTCTTGGGAAGTCGAGTGCCTCTCCATTATTTATTAAGCAGCCTTTCTCCATCAAAGAGCCTAAAATTCCAGAAAACTTGTTCCTCTGTCGTCTGCTGGGAGAGTGGCAGTATCCTACCAATTTAGTGAGCCCTGGAGAGAAATCAGACAGAGTCTGCAGCTCCCAAAGGGAAGCCTGGCTGGGCTGATCTAAAATAGAAGGGAGGAAGGTTGACCCGGTTTGGGCTGGTTATTTGGGGCTGGCTTTCTGGGGTGCTCCTGAGGGTGCGGGGCAAGGACTTGGGGCGGGGGCAGCGGGCGGGCTGAGTGCTGCTGGCACTTCTGGTGAGTGGGCAGGGCAGAGTGCAGGGATTGGGGGAGGGAGGAAATTCCCGCCCGTGGCTCTGTGCACCTGTGGAAGTCCCCACAGGAGGGAGATTTGGTCAGGAAGGCTCAGGTCCCCACCCGCCCTGGTCTCTGTGACCTGCTCCCACGCCCCCCCGGACTCGGGGTGCAGTCAGCACACACCTGTGCCTTTGTGCAGAGCATTCTGGGCATGGACACACCACCCCGTTTTGGGTGGTTGGTTAGGAAAGGAAACTGAGAACACACATGGCCAAACGGAACGAGTCCGTTAAGTTTTACTCAATGAAAGCCGAGCTGGCTTTGCTGGCTTGAAGTGTTTCAGAGCTGGAAGAGGCCTTAAAGTTACAGGGCTTGACACCTCTGGAAATCGGCACCTGCTTGCTGCTTAAACAGTGGGTCCCCTTGCCTCAGGGGAGAGTCTGGTCCGCCTAGCTCTACTTCCGGTCGGGACACTTCCAGCCGCTCATTGGAAACCCCTGTGGCCCCGAAGTGGGTGTTCTGACATGTCGTGTGCCTGCCTGGGTGCGAGCCTTCTGTCTGTGTCACTCGTCTGGAAAGCCCTTCTTCTCTCAGCCTGGGGAAATTCTCGACACTCACCAGCAAAAAGCTCAGGTGCTGTCTCCAGCCGCAGGGCTCCCCTGGTCCCACCAGGTAGAGCTAACCTCGGGGGCGGGGGGCGTGGTGAGCACTCATTCTTGCCTTGGGGCCTGGCCTGGAAACCCCAGGCTGGCAGGTCACCCCTCTGATACTCAGATGTCTGTTCCTCATTATTCTTCAGCTCAAAGGCCCCTCCCTTCTCAGAAAGACCTTCCTTGTCCCATGGTCCAAGGCTGTCCCTGCCTGACCCCGCCCGGAGCCAGACTCCGGGACATCGCGCTGTTTTCCGTTTTTCCCAGCCCCCTCCACCTGGCAGTCCTGCGGGTGCATTGCTTACCTGTGCCTTCCTGCGTCCCAACCTCTGAGGACAGGGACCTCGTCAGTTCACTGCAGCACCCCCAGGCCCCACACAGGCCTGCACATAGCAGGGCCTCGTAAGCCTGGTGGGATGAGTGAACCCGCAGTTGGCTTTTATCTGGCATCCCGGGTGCTGTCCTTGAGGACTGACCAGCGTCCTGAGTGCTTGCAGCCCCTGGATACTCCTCTGCAGCGCGTGGGGCTCAGCGCCCCCAAGCCCGAGGCCGGGCCCTGCCCGGTGATGTTTACGGCTCTGCTCTAGGCCCCAGCAGCGGCCACATTTTGAGGGTTTGGAGAAGGAGCGTTCAGCCCAATCAAGTGGATAAATCACATCTTTTAAAATGGGCCAAACATGGGTTTGCACAATAGCCTGTGACAAACGCATCTTCAGGAAATGATCTGGCAGAAAATATCCATTTTTCCAAAGGGCACCACAGCCCTAAGAGAAATAATGAGGCTTCGTTAGGGTTCTAATTATCTCCAGTGCTGACAGGCCGCAGCGCCATCAACGGCCGCCCGCTCAGCGCTTGCACGTGCACCCGGCGGCGTCCATTCTGGGGCCCCCCAGGTAAGCGTCCTACTTCCAGGGGTGGCCTGGCACGCCCAATGTCTGTCCTCACAGTCCCTGCCCCTCCTGCTGACACACAACCTCCGAGGGAGTGGGGCACGTCTGTTCCCTGTGAGCCCAGGGCCCAGGCACAGCAGTGTGTGTGTGTGTGTGTGTGGGGGGGGGGTAGTGGTGGTGGGGGGAGGGGGGTCTCGTCTCCTACCTGCACTCGGGAGGTCCGTAGGGGCTGCAGTGTCTCCTGAATGCACCCCACAGGCTCATGAGGCTGGGGTGCTGTGGTCAGAGCTCGGGCTATGAGGCCCTTCAGTAAGGAAATAAGGGCCCCACACCGTCCGAGCTGCAAAGGGCCGTGGTGGCCATCCGCCGGCGCCCTGACGGTCCGGATGGGGGAGGGGGCAGATGTGGGGATGTTGAAGGCAGAAGGACGTGGGTGCTGGGCTCTAGGAGGACAGTCTGTGATGAGCTCCCGGCAGTGGGGTCCGGGCTCACCCACGTGGAGCACCTGCTGAGGGCCAGGCACAGTGCCTGCCCAGGTCCACACTGTCCCTGAGTGAGATGGCACAGATGTTCATCTGTGTCACACCAGCCCTGTGAGGCAGCTGTTAGCCCACTTCCCAGCTGAGGAAAGTAAGGCTCACAGAGGTTAAGCGACTTGCCCAGAGTCCCCCAGCTAATCCTTCTTCCACATAAAAATCGGCCACTTGGGAAGAGATCCCCAAACTTCCTGGTGTTCCTGCCCTGAAGTGAGCCTCAACTTCACTCCCATCCTGAGCCCACAGTGGAAGGGAGGGGCACCCAGGTCAGGACCAGAGCCCTCAGCCTGGCCTGCTTATCAGAAAGTGCACTGCCCTGACCTGCCCCGATGCCCTCCCCTCCCTAGTGAGGTGTGTGGGCGCTGGAACGATGGGGCAGCGAAGAAGGGTGAGGACCTCAGCTGCTGGTCTCAGGCCCTAATTCGTTGCCTCACAGAGATGCAGGCTGCTCAGAATGCGGGACTTCGTGAGTTTCCTGATGTTCTTGTTCAAGGCAGCCACTCCCCAAACCCGGAGGGCTCCTGGCTCCTGCTCACACTGCCCCCATTCTTCCTACTGAAAACTCAAACTGTCCACAGTCTTGGAGTCCTGGTGTGGCAGGGAGAAGAGGGCTCAGCAAGGGATCACGGGGCACCTGGGCTAGCTGTGTCCATCTCAGTCCTGAAGGGAACAAAGGAGGGAAAGGTTCTAGACCCCAGAGAGAGCTGCCGCCACGGCTGAGGGGCACCCGACGGGGCCGGGATCATAGGAGAGAGAAGCAGCCCCTGCCAACCCTGGCCCAGCAAGAGGAGCCAGGGGTAAACCCCGGACCTCCCCTCCCACTCCCGGTTCTCCTCTGCTGCCTCCAGGACCCAGCAGAAGCCAGGTCCTGGAGGGCACAGGGCCCGGTCAGTGCGGCCCCTCCAGGACACTGCCCAGCACAGAGCAGGGGAGACGGTGAGGGTGGGTGTGGCTGGGGGGGACGACAGCACATTCCATCCCCTCTTGCCTGTGGGCAGGGACCATTAGCTCCATTTACCGAGGAGGAGAGTGTGACTCAGGGAAATGGGCTTCGCAGTGGGGCGGGCGGGGGGGGGGTGCGGGCCCGGGGGCTCAGCCAGCCTGGTCTGCTCTGGAGCCCTCATGCTGCCTCCTCCTGCTGCAGCCCCTCCCAGCAGAACCCCTCACAGTTCTGACTGTGGGCAGTGAGCGGGCGGTTCCACAACAGCCCTGCTTCTGATGCCAGCACCACCAGTAACGCTGAACAGCTGCTATGCCGGAGCCCAGTGCCTGAGCTGGGGGCCCACCCTCTGTCCCTCTGCTCCCTGGTGCTTGCTGTGAGCAGGGGGCATCCCAGGAGGAGAGGCCCAGCTTCCTCAGAGGCCCGGTGGGAGGGTGAAGGCCTCTGCAACCCCCAGAGAGAAGGGGCAAATGGGAGGCTGTGAGAGCGAGGACCCTCTGAAAGTCCCACAGGGGACCCCCTTCGCAGAAGCGACGTGGTACTAGATCCTCAGCCCTACATTCCAGAAGCTGCCCGATGCCGACCCCTCGGGAGAGCTCTGCACAGCTGCTCCCCTTGCTGGTGCGGCTGGAGGGGCGCTGCTTAGTGCTAATACTGTCCAGAACAAGCACGAGTTCATTCCCTCCATGGATCTCCCTGAGGGTCCCTGAAAGCCCCTTGCAGGTTCTCTGAGCAGGGACCCAGCTCAGGGTCTGAGGCCTGGACATGGGTTTCTGTCCATGCCTTCGCTGTGTGTCCTCGGGAGGGCCACTGCTTCTCTCTGACCGCCCTGAGCGAGCCCTGGCTGAGTCCCCTCCTGGAGCCGGGTTAGGGTTAGAGGAAGAGACAGGACCAAGGAGCACGTTCTCTGACTACGGGACTGAAGCAGAGATGCCCCCGTGCTGCTGGGGGCAGGGCTTGCATTTGACTGTAGACTCAGTGACTCACCGTGAAAACTGCCCCTCAGCTGCCCCTCCACCCAGGACGCTTGCTTCGGGGGCAGTGTTCACCCTTGGGGAACCTCAGGAGCTCAGACCTGGGCCAGAGGCGCCTGGAGATGGGCTCGGGGCCATTTGGGCAAGAACCCCATGGCTCAGCTCCGGAGTGAGGTCTAAAGGGGCCCATTGTCCACCTCCCCTAGGCCCTGCTGAGTCTTCCCACCAGGGCCCGAGCTGGGTAAGAGGAGGGGGTGGGGGAGCTGCAAAGCCCAGGGGCCTCTTACAATCTGGTTTAAGGGCAATCTGCCCTAAACGTTTGTTTGTCACCCCCTTCTCCAATCCCCACCCTGAGCCTGAAGATCCAAACAAGCCCACCTGGTGGGCGCCCCCTTGCCCGGGCTGCCTGTCCTCCGTCCTCACCTCCTTCAGCTCAGCCCTGTGTCCACCTGGTCTGCCCGCTGCCCTGCCCAGCCCGGCCCCGCCCGCTCTCCCCTTGGCTGCGCTCAGCCTGGAGCGAGCAGGGAGCCCGGCTGGTGGAACTTGACTGAAAGCTCTACAAACAAGTTTCCCTGCGTGACAACCCTGCATCTTTCTCACCGTGCTCCTCCCTGAACATTTTATAGCAGAGAAAATGGGAAAGAAAAACAAGGAAGAAAGAAAAACACTTGAGTTTTCTGAGATAAGTAGTGAGTATCTGAGAGGCTGAAATGCTAAAAGCTGTCTACATCTCGAGGCTGTCAGATGGACCTGGCTTTCCTCGTCTCCCGTGAAATGTGTGCACCAGGAGAGAGGGCTCCATCCCGCACCCGCCCAACCTCTGGTGCACAGGTTGCAGGACAAGGCTGCAGGACAAGGCTGCCTCTTTCACCCTCCCGGTGCAGAGACTCCACCCGCACAGATCCTTCGAGGCCTTCATGTTTTATTTGAACCAAGGGCCACTGACTCTGCAGTGCTGTTCTCTGCCTCAGGAGGGGTGGGGGAGAACAGCTCAAACAATGGTGAATGAAATTAGTTCTCACTGTGCCAGTGGTGCCCCAAGGCAGTCCCTCAGCCACCAGCTGATCAGGCTTCTCGGAGACACTACTTCTCGCCCTGAGCATCTTTCTCCCATCGCTGGCACATGGCCACCAGGTTCATGCCACCTCGCCAGGCAAAGGGCTGGGGTGGTGTTGGGTCCTGTGGTCTGGGGAGCCAGACTGAACACTGAGCCCCCACTGCATGATCTGGAAGGCTGGCTCTGCCCTGACATTGGCAGGAGCAGAACTTGAGTTTGTCAGTTTGTCGCAAGGCCTTCGTTGAAGGGATGCAATATAGACAGAGTGGTTAAGGGTACGGGCTCTTGGTTCAAATTCTGGCTCCATCACTTCCTTGCTGTGCCATCTTGGGGCACTTCTGCCCTCCCTGGGGCCTCCTTGTCCCAGGCAGGGATGGCAGTCTTACAATGATACAAGACAATGCCTGGAAAGTGGGCAGCGTGGTACCTGGGGCAGCAACACACGGCAGCTTCTCTCTGTGGGCGTTCTTATCCATATCAGTATCGGTCCAGCTGGGTGACCTCAGGGGCTCTACAGGCCTTGATCCTGAAACTCCTGGGAGCCTGGGTCCCCCCTCTCTACCTCGCTGCCCTCCAGTCCACCTCTGCAGCAGCGAGCTCAGGGTCAGCCCCTGGGGTGACATCTCTTGTGGGCGAAGACAGCGTGCAGGATGACTGTGTGTGAGTAGGACCTGGCTCGTCGGAGGCCCTGCTGACCACGAACCTCACAGGGACGGCCTGTGCAATTACCACGGCAGAACCAGCGCAAGCATGAGCCTGGCAGGGTGCGAGGTGGGACCATGTCTCCTGTCCTGGGGGGGACGCGCTGGGGAGACCTCTGACGCTCTCTCATCCTGCAAGGTGCTTAGAGGGGAGGATGGGAAAAGAGTGGAACTGGGAGCCTCTGTTTTTACCGGCCTTGGTTCCATGAGTGACAGATCCTTAAAGCTTACACTGCAATTTGCAGGTGGGGACCCTAGGGGTCAGACCAAGCCAGCTTGGCTAACCCTGTGGACCCAACTCCCAGGCAGGGTTCCAGCTCACCATCTCTCCACAGGCAGTGAGGGAGTGACCCAAAGATGTCCAAGCAGGGATCTCCCAGGGGGCCCAGGGAGCCATCTCCTTGGAACTTCACTGTTTTCCTAACTTTCTAAGACCTTCCACCAAGTAGTTCCCCACCGACCTGCCTGACGTTGTTGGCAAAGTCCTTTGGAACCGGCTTTGTGGGCATTCTGAGGTCTCTTTCACCTTGAACATGAGAGCGGGAAGAGAAAAACACCCTAGAGCTGCTTCCTAAACTGCTCCCACCTAACACAGCCGCAGCAGTAGTTACCTGCACTTGCCCGACACTCTCCAGCCCGAATGACAGGGGTGTCCCCGCCAAAGGTGATTTGCATTTAGATTATTGGCATGTCTCCTCCCCGCTGTGAGCCCTTGGAGCCTAGAATGAAGTCAAGCGTGGGCAGAGGAGAGAAATGTGTGGTTTATATTTAAATAATTCTTTCAAGTTTTAGATTTTCCCTGTTCCTTGCGGGTTTGGGGCTGAAATTTATATCTTGACAGGATCCTTCGTGTTAGGGACTCACACAAGGTTATAACTGAGCTGTCGGCTGAGACCGGGATATTGCACGAAGCTCAAGGGGGAAGAGCCCGCTCCCCGGCTCGTGCCGTGGTTGGCGGCACTGTTCCTTCAGTGATGACCTGATGACCTGAGAGCCTCAGGTCCAGACTGTCTGTCTGGTGGCTGCTGGCTGGAGGGGATTAGTGTCATGTTCCTCACTTGGGGGCGGGTGACTTCCACAGAGAAGCTTGCTTCATCTGAGTGTGCAAGCCAAGAAGGCAATAGAATGAGTCAACCAGCAAGATGGAAGCCATAATATTTTGCAATCAAATCACATAAGTAACATCCCATACCTTGGCTCTATTCTCGTGGTTAGAAAAAAGTCACAGGTCCTGCCCATCCTACCACCCCAGGAGGCCCTCCCAGGAGGGGCCCCAGCACAGGATAGTTCATTAAAGCTCTTAACCCTGCAGCCACTTGGCCTCCCACCACATCACATTGGACCCCTCCCCATCCTGTCCTCCATCCCTGTTCATTCATTCACTCAGTCACTCATTCAGCAAGTGCTGCTGACACCTCTCTGTGCCAGACTGTGGGTCGGGCCTTGGGAACAGGGTCTCTTCACCCCAAGCAGCCCTCAGTCTGGTGGGGGGAGGTAGGATTCACAGTAGTGCCACCTTTGAGGCCACTCGGCCCTCCTCTGCCCTCATGCACTTAGCAGGGTGCAGACTTACATGACATCCCAGTCCCTCCAAGGTCCCTCTGTGGGGCGGTGCCTTCTCTTTCTGAGAACAAGACATTCTGAGGCCTCCCTCCTCTCTCTCTCCACCCCTGCCAAAACTTCCCTTAAGAACCACAGAAGAAAACTGTTTATCCCAGGGCTTCAGGGCTGGGAACATAGGCAGATGGCACTGGAATTAGCAGCACTGCAAGTACAGAAGTTTCTGAACACAGTCAGCTTGAAACAGATTAGAACTTCCCCCTCCCCAGACAAGTGTGGGAGCAGTGCTGGGAGCCCTCTCCCAATTCCTGGCCCCTCCCTCTCTGCCCTCCTGGCCCAGGCGTCACATCATAGCCTGGCACTCAACCTCCAGGCCAAGTGCTTGAGTTGCTGAAGTCTAGAGTAGGCGCAATCTGGGTGACTTCTTGGAAGAGGTGGGTTCAGAGCTGAGCCCAAGGTCTGGAAGGCTGTTGGAGATGCAGCAAGAAAAGGAAGAGGAGACTTCAATTGTCCAGGTTTTTCCAGAGTGGCAGGAGGCTGGAATTCAGCGAGTCTGAGTGGCCTATAGAAGGTGGTACAGCCAGGTAGACCAGATGCCCAAACCCAGGCTGGGTTCAGGGCCTCTATTTTCTTTGGGGTTCGGGCATGGGATTCTCTCTGACACCCAGGAATCTGGGTGTACACAGCTCAGCATGAAACAGGCCTCAGAAGAAATGGTTCACTCCAGAAAGCTCTGCTGAGAGCAAACTCGGAAGAGCTCTAAGATTTACCTGGGGTGTGGAATCATTTGTTTTTGGTTAAGCAGAATGTCATTGATCACAGTGGGACCATTTTAATGTTCAAGTCTTCCTGTTTCCCTCACTTCTCATAACACGAATTTGCAATTTTCTCCTCTGCCTCCTGTCTTCACCTGTGTCTATGAAGCAAGTCCCTTTATTTCTCTCCCTTTTCCTTCCTTCCTTCCTTTCTTCCTTCCTCCTCCCTCTCTGCTTTCTTCTATTCCATTTTGACCTGCCTTGTGCCCCGTGGTGTTCTGGGCTCTAAGAAAACCCTGGGTGAGACATACACACCCCTGCCTCAGCCTGGAGCCTCCAGCTGGACAGGGGAGACAACAAAGGGAGGTGATTAAGTAGCCCCCACCTGCCCTTTTGGAGACTTGCCCTCTCATAAACCCTGGGGATGGAGATGGGCACATAAATCAGCAATGGCCATCCAGAGAAACTCCCAAGTATAGTAAAAGCACAAAGTGGCGCTGGGGGTGGCTAATTATTATTATTAGGGAGGGCTTCCTGGAAGAGGAGACACTTGAACTGAGTGTTAGGGTGAATGAGTGCCAGGGCAGAGCACGTTATGAGGACTTTCTTCCAAGGTTGTAGTTATTGGATGGATGAATAAATAAATACACAAATCTAATCAAGACCTCCTTCTGGCATCAGAGTTGGGTCTGGTACCTTCCAAGTTCTTTCAGAGCCGCTGAGGTCTGACACCTGTCCAGGGAGTCCTCTGCCCAGGTGACTCCTTTAGGGGAGGAAAACCACTTTTCTCCTGCTGCCAGAGGCCTCCCTGAGGCTTTGGGCCTCCCTTTCCCCAACAGTCTCCTGATCAGAACCCTAAAAGCCCTAGGTTCCCCCAGCCCTGGGTTTCTCTGCCTGAGGATTTGTCCACAGCTCTCAGGAGCCAGCAGAGTCATGGAGAAGGGCACAGACCTGGGCTCAGACTTCACCTCTGCCTGTTCATGGCTGTGTGACCTTGAGCAAGTCACTGCACACCTCTGAGCCTCGGAGCTCTCACCTGAAAATTAAGGCTTGTTATGACGCCCATCTTCTGGTAGACCGATGGCAAAAACACCGCAGCTGTCCACCCCTCCTGTATCCATACTCTTTGGGATGTGACTCACGAGGTGGAGCTTCTTTCCAGCCTCTGGAGGATGCACTGCCCTGTGTCTTGCTCTGGCTAGCAGAATATGTTGCACGTGCTATTGTGCTGACTCTAAGGAGCCTCAAGGGCTTTGTGTGCTTCTGCTCACATTTTTGGAAACCTGAAACCTCTGTTTGAACACACAAACCTGGGCCAACCTTTGTGGAGGATCAAAGACCACACAAAGCCCCCAATATGTAAGGAAGGCAGCCAACATCACCTAAGCCAAGCCACAGATGACTGCACGAGCCTGGAGGAGCTTGGCCAAAGCAGCAGAACTGCCCAGCCAGCCAGGAGACTCATGAACTAAATAAACATCCATTGACCTAAGCTACTAGTTTTGTGGTTGTTACATACCATAACTGTGGCAATGCATGACCGGAACATACCCCACAGGGTTATTGCGAAGATGAAATTAATGAGTAGATATAAAGTGCTTAGAGCCTGAGTCTGGCACCCCAGAAACCCCAAATAGGCATTAGCTATTGCTGGTGTTGCAGATCTGCCTGGTCCTCAGGCAGAGCTTGTCCTGGTCACCAAAATCAAGGTCTGGGTAAACATCAATGCTTGTGATGTCATCACCAGCCTGGACACCATGCTTCTGCTACCTGGTTGCTGTGTGACCTTGGAGAAGTGTCTTTACCTCTCTGAATTTATATTTGCTCATTGGAAAAGCAGACAGAGGATATCAAACTCTAAGTGTTGCTAGGAGCCATGGTCTATTCAGCAAATACCCAAGCCGACTCACCTGGGTTTCCGCACCAGGAAATACTGATGAGAGTTGCAAAATGGATGGAAGTGGGGGTTCGCCATGAAGGGCACCATGTGGGAGGTAGAACAGGGAAAGAGGGGGACATGGCCTGATGACTTTTGGTCTCAGAAGCTTAGCTCTACTCTGCGTCCTTTCACCGAAACCCCTTCACTGCCTTGGGGTGGTTGGGTTTCTCTTGCTCCACTCTGAACGGTCCCTGCTGGCCTTTTCTTTCTCACCTGATAAGAAAGCCAGCCGATTATCAGGGCTTCCCAGACTGGCCTCACAGGAGCTGGCTTTCCCTGAAACATTAGGGAAAGATCCGCCCCTTCCTTTGTCAGATCCTTGAGGACAGTGACTTCGTTGTTATCGATGCTGGTACGCTCTGTGAGCACAGGCCAGGCACGAAGTCGGTGCTCAGTGCCCACGTGTCAGACGACTGCATGAGCATCACGGAGGTGCGGATGCTCCCAGCTTCCAGCTCCTCCTTGGGAAGCCATCTTTCTCCCTCCTGGCCGAAGCCAAGGCTCCCATCTCCAGGTCATACTGTTCCAGCACTCCTCCCATCACAGCTTGTCTTGCTGTGGCCGGAGGATTAATTTGGAAACACCGATCTGATCACATCAACTCTGCTTCCTGCCCTCCACTTAAAATGCTCCACTGGTCCCCCACACTTGGGAGAAAGACCCAAATCCTGAAAGTGGCATTCGAGGTTCTCACTCAGTCTTCCTCCTGGCCCTGCCCCAGGCTCCCACCCACTCCCTGCTCTCCAACCACACAGGCCTTAGGGTTCTTGTTGCTTGCCAAGGCTGGCCACTGGGCCTTTGCACATGTTCCTCAACCCCAAGTTCACCTGTTAACTGGTTTATTCTTCAGATTGTAGCTATAGGGTCCCCTCTTCTGGGATAAACTTGAACCCGCCCATTACACACTCTCATAGCACTCTGAAGAACCTCTCTTTTAGAGCACTTGTGATGTCAGCACTGTTCTCGCTCAGTCTCTGTCTTCCCCTCTGGATGGTGAGCTCCCTGGGTCAGGGACCGCAGCGGTGTTGCTGACCTTCGAGTCTGCTAACATAGTGGCTGTCACAGAGTGGGGGCTCAACAGCCGTGTGAGCTAAAGGAACGTTGTGACCCTGCAGGCAGGTCTCAAAGTCCTCCAAGGGCGGGGAACACGTCTCAGCCACAGGCTGATACTGGGGTTAGGCAGGAGAGGTGTCCAGGGCACCACGTTTAAGGCAGCGCTGTGTCATCCCGAAATGCCTGGCGCCAGCTGCAGGGTCTGCGCTCAGTCGGCATCACTAAGTGCCGTAGGCAGGGAGGGAGGAGCAGTAGGTTTGAGGTGTGAAATGGCCGTGGGCTCAGTTCCGGTCCCAGCTCTGGAAAGCCAGCCTGTGTAGAGAACGAGTGCGTCCCCCACCAGTCCGGGCTTCCGGCTCCCAAAATAGCCCTGGCGGCTCCATCCTCGCTGGCACATGGGGGAGACCCCACAGAGCAGCCGAGTGGGTGTGTGTTTTCATGCCTCGTGGAGTTGTTTTGCTTCACAGGCTCATTATGGGAATGGGCTGTCAATGCAACGTAAGAGAACTGGGAGGAAAATGGGCCAATTTCCCCGATTGTGGACATAATGGGGGATTCTTGCCTTCTCGGGGTGCTGCTCCCATGGGGAACTGGCAGGGAGATCCCAGGGCCTGTGGGCTGTGCAGTCCTGGGGCTGACGAGACACTTTGCAGGGACTGTGTCTGGTGGAGTTGACTGGCTGAGGGAATGTGGTCTAATGGCCTCATCAGAGCTCTTGTGAGACCATTGTCCCCTCACAGCAGATGGGCAAGGACACTGGCATCCTTGTTCCCAATCAGGAGCACCTGGGACAGAAACCAAGAGAACAGAATGTTCCCAGAAGCCCCTGCTCCAGCCCCTGCCCACCACCCCCTACCTGGGAGCCCCCTCCAACCTTGCCCTGGACACTGCTCTGGAGAGAGGTTTCTGGGAACATCTGCTCAGGGAGGACCTTGAACTTCCTCATAGAGAATTCCGTACCCAGAAGCCTAAAGATCTGGGGGAAGCAAACTGCGGGCTGCTCCTCTTTCCTGCATGCTCTTTTCTTTTAGTTTGTCCTTCAGGGCCCAGTTTGGGTGCCTCATCTTCCAGGGAGCCCTCCCTGATGCCTCCAGCCCATGTTGGCCTCTTTCTTTTCTAACTCCTCTCCCATGCTCTGTGGGGTAGAGTGGGCTGAGGGAAGAAGCATGGGCCTTAGTAGCAGGAGTCTGGGGTTTGGACCTGCTCTGTCGTCCTGAGCTGTGTAACCCTCAGACAAATCACTAGATTTCTCTGGTACTCCATTTATTTTATTTTATGTTTTAGATGTATGTATGTATGTATGAATGTATGTATGTATGTATTTTAGAGAGAGGGAAGGGGAAGGAAAGGAGAAAAGGAAGGACAGAAACATCAATGTGTGGTTGCCTCTCGAGCACCTGCTACTGGGGACCTGTCCCACAACCCAGGCATGTGCCCTAGACTGGGTTTTGAACCGGCGACCCTTTGTTTTACATGCCAGCACTCAATCCACTGAGCCACATCAGCCAGGGCCATCTCTGGGACTCCATTTAAAATGACATATTTGAATTCATTCATTTACTCACACACTCCTGCATGCAAATGCTCTATTGTGATGAAAATGAAGGTATCATTTCTGTGAAAGCACAGTGTCCAGTGGAAACGGGAGGCACAGCATTCTGGCCACAGTCCACCCATATCCCCTCCTGAGATCTGCCCTCGGAGTGCCTGGTCCTTCTGGCCATCCCCTACCTTCTGCTAGGAGATACCAGGCAGTCCCTTGTCCCCTTCCTGAGAGACCAGAATGCAGTGTGCGGAGCACTGGCCTCGGGGTCAGGGAGCTCCAGCCCCAGACCCTGCTCCTCTAAACTGGCTGCAGCGCTCTGGGCAGGTTGCCCCTCTCTGAGCCTTTGTTTCCTCCTCCAAGGGCCCAAAGAGCGGACCTTGCTACTGCAATGGGGAAAGGAGCTGACTGGCCATCAAGCCTCCTCGTTAGTCCCTGGAGCGGGGGTCCCGCCTAGGCAGTCTGCAGCTGTGGGCAGTGGGGAGGCTGAGAGAGGGAGAGAGGGAGAAATGGCCGGGCTCATTTATTTATTCCTGCATCGCACAAATATTTACTCAGCATCTATTGTGCATAAGACACTGTGCTCCCTGCTGGTGATGGCAGAGCAGCATCAGAGCTCATTTGAGCTGTGGGTGATGGAAACACATCGCAAACTGTTGAGACAGAAAAAGAAATGCAATGGCTAGTGAAACTGAGACACCTAGGGGGCTGCCGAACCGAAGCCTGCCTAGACCCAGGGGCTCGGGCGGCTGCACCCAGCTTTGCAGGCAGCCTCGGGCACTGACTGCCCAGCAGGGACCCAGACCGATGAGGGTCTCAAGTTCTGTTTGTCCTGACCATCCCTCTTTTCCTCTTCCACCCCATCTTTCAGGGATTTGTTCATCTCTTCCGACTTTGTTTTCAGACAGGCTTCTCTTACAATAACCACCAGCAACTTCTGTCCTACCTCCAACTGGCTTAGTAGCCTTCAAGGAAAGAAAAGAAAAGATCTCTTTTACACCACTTTCAGCCAAAGCTTAAGGGCAAACTCTGATTGGATTAACCCGAGTCCTGTGCTCATCTCTGAGCCAATCACTAAGTCCAGGGGACTAGAGCTCACTGATGGGCTACTTTCAAGTTTCATGTTCACCCTTAGAGCCATGTAGACTCAATCCTGGCCGAAACACCCAAAGTATAAATGGCAGGTGAGGGGCACAGTTCTAAAGGAAAATGAGAAGGTGAGGGTAGCAGGTTCTGAGTGGATGCAAACAATACTAACGCACAAATGAACCTAAGTCTTGCCTCTTCCTTGGTTGCTGGGCTGGGGTCACCAAACTCAACTGGGTTAATATGGTGACCTTGAGGAAACTTCACAGTCAGAAGGTGACAATGAACCTGCAATCTAGCGCCCACTCTGAACTCTGACTACCTGGATTGGGCGATCACATCGGCCTTAGGTCAGCCGCAGCAGACCCAGCCTCCTTCTGAGTTGGGGCAGGCGCAGCAGAGCTGCGGCGGTGCTGGCCGTCCACAAAGCACACGCTGACTCAACCTGCCATGCGACCTGGGTGAGTTCCTCGACTTCTCTGAGCTTCAGTATCCTCCTCTCTAACGTGGGAATGATTCATTGATCTTACAGCGAAGAGGGTTGCTGTGAGAGTTAGCATGACACCTGTGAATCAGCTGGTCTTGGGCCCAGCACACAGCAGGCACTAAATGAGCAGAGTTGTATACAGGAGGTACTCAAGGAATGGCGCCCACTGCTGTGAACTCCAGCCTGGCTCTTCGCAGGTAGGATGGTGCGCGTTGCTGGCGGGTCCGTCTGCCCCATCTGCCCATGACCTCCTCAAGCACAGGCACATGACCGAAACTTTCCCTGGTGCCCGGAGTCCTGCCCAGGGCCAGATGCTCCATGGTGACATCTACTGAGTTGCTGGACACTGACGTCCCAGAGGATGGAAGGACTGGGAGGACGCTTCCTGTCATCTTGCAACAGCTGCCAGGGCTTGACTCTCTCCGGGACGTCTGTTCGCAGACACATGTGTCTCTGCAGGACATACACTTCTTCACAGCAGAGGGAGTTATTTAAAGTCCCCATGAAAACAGCTGTATCTTGATTAAAACAGACTGGCTGGGCCTAAGGGGCATCCGAGGAGAACAGGGACATGCCAGGAGGATTTGTTGTAGACCTTTTCGTGGCACCTGCTTTTGATAGCTGTCTTCAGGGCAATAAAGATGCCAGCTGGCCTCAGTGGCTGAAGGGACAGCCGCCCGCTCACAGCAGAGGGAGCCTGTGTGAACCGCACTTCTGTCTTGGGGATGTGGGTGGCCTTGCTCGCTTTTCTCTTTGATCTCACTCTTAGAAGTTCGATAAGAGCTGTTTCGAGTCATCAGAAGTGGGAGGAGCTGCTGTTTCCGTAAGAACAAAAACAGACCTTCCTGATGATCTCTGAGTTAATCTGTCAGCCAGCTGGGATACCTACTGTGTGCTCGGCCAGGGGCCTGCTGCTTTACAGAGGAATTGGTGCATAGTGGGCCCATTATAATTTCTAGCCTGTTATTCTGATCACGATGATGATGACGACAATGATGAAGATAATGACAGTGGCGACACTTCCTCCCCCCTCCTGATTCCCCCTCTTCTGCCCTCAGGCGTTGGCTCCCCCCTCGACGCTCCACCTCCCCCGAGGCTGTGTCACCCAAGAGAGGCTTCCCTCCTTCTCACTGACGTAATCCTAAAGTCCACCTCTCAGACGAGGGGCACGTACTTTTGGCTCAGGCCTTCATCTTGCTCGCCACACAGTGGGCGTGAAAGCTGCCTGCAGCCCGGCCAGCAGTGAGCAGCGGGAGCCTGTTTTGGGGTGTCCCAGTTTGCCCTCCATCCTCACTTCCCCAGGAAAGACCGTCGGACAGAACCTGTACATCTCCCCATCCCAATCTGAGCAAGACCCTCCTGCGCAGAATCACAGATTCTTAGACCAGAAGAGAGAGAAACCAGATCATTCAGTCCAACCTTTCATGGTAGAGTTGGGGACACTGAGGCCCAAAGTGGGGAGGCAACCTGCCCAAGGTCACACAGAGAGTTGGTGACAGAACAGAGACTGGGATTTGAACTCCTGACCTGTGGTTGCTGCCTCAGCTCTGCCCGAGTCACATTGGTCTCAGGTCTGGGTGACGGCCCAGAAGTCCAAGCCGGGAACAGACGAGGGAGGCTGGGTTTGGGCAGGGGGTGTGGGCCCTGGTGGACGGTGATGGGATGAAGCCCATGGAGGGAATGCCTCACACTGGGCCCCCTGGGTTCCAGAGGGAACAGTGAGTGAGGGTCTCCCTGCCGTCCTAGAATGGGACTAACGGACAGACTTGAACCTGATATCATGGCTGCCTGAGATGAAATTGTCTCAGGCTCACAGTGACATGAGAAAAATCAGGTCAACGCAGTCTGTCGGTATAAAGTTGCCAACTGTTCTTTTTGGAAAAGGCTGTCTTTTACCATGAAATAACATCATTCCTACTTTTGGATAAACCTTTCTTTCTTTCATGAAAGGACTGTGAGAATCAATCTTGGTTGCTGTTTTGCAACTCACTTTGCAGCTGTCAGAGAGCTTCGTACCTGCAGGACTGCCTCAGCATCCGCTCGCCCATTAGACCACTAATGCGTTTCATGTCTAACGTTCCTCAAACTTACAATCTCTGTGCCTGAAAGTCATTGCTGCCATCCAGACCTTGTGCTTCCATGCACCCAATTTGGGAAAGCTGGCATTTAAAAATTGGTGTGATTTGTCAACAAACTTTCACAGAATTGGCTGGGCTTTCCTGGAAGCCTGTGCTCAGAGACGGGAGGTGGGAAAATGTGTCTGCTCCCTCCCGCTGCCGGTGGGGCTGTAGATCATCCCGTGCGGGGCCCGGAGCCTCGGGTCTCACCCTCCTAATCCGGACGGGACACTATAGCCTCTGAGGGGCATTCCGGCACCAGCAGGGGTAAGAATCTCCTAGGAGAGCCTTGGGCTTGTCACTTTGCTCTTGTCCATTCATGCCTTGTTGGATAATTCTTTGAGGTGGGGGGCAGAATGCTACTTCTGGGCCTGTAGGAATGAGCGAAGGCAGGGCTCAGTGTCTGGTACTCAGCATAGGAAATCAAGAAGGCGTGGTTGGAGGGGAATATGGCATTTGGGGGACAGGTGGCAGAGGGGCCCTAAAGAGGGCGTCAAAGCCAGAGTAGCATGCTGGGGCCCAAGAAGGGAGGGGCTGGGCAGTGAGATTCACAGAGCCCTGGAGCAGGGTGTCTACTTCTTTGCAGCGCTGGGACCCCCTACACTGTGCCCTGACCTTCTGGAAGGTCAGTGGCAGGTGAACAGCCTTCTGTCTGTGTCCTGCAGGAGATGGAGGAGGCCGACAGGTTTCCCGGGCTTGGGTAACATGGGGCGGAGAAAGGCTGCAGGCAGCCAGACAGGGAGAAGAGGGGTTGGAAGATCAAGCCCTTGATCTGGACCTCAGAGGAAGTGGGGCTGGGGGCGCTGCCGATGCCAGGAGTCCCTGGATGGAGCCATGGGGGCGGGGCTGGACATGCCCCAGCTCTGGGGTTCTGGCTGGGACAGTGTTACTTGCACATTCAAGGAAAGGCCCGGGACCTGGGCAGTGTGCCCTGCGGGTGTGCAAACTTCTCCCCCCTCTGGCCTGCCCTCCCGCAGCAGCCTCATCTGCGGCAGTGAAAATTGACTCACCCCAGTCGCACCTCTATTTCCATCCATCTCCACTAAGATATTTACCCAGCGAATGAAAACACTTGTCATCAGAAACTGGGGAGCTGAAGCAGATGCTTCAATTGATCTGTCTTCTTGTGTCTCCAGGAGCCCCAGCAGGACCCAGCTCAGGGTCTGCATGAGCCTGGACCGGTAGGGGGCGGGCTTGGCTCAGCAAAGGGATGCTGGACTAGGGGCCTAATACCCCCCATCCAACCTGCCCCACTGCCCCACCCCCACAGTGGCCGTGATTTGCTGGATGACATTCCCAGAGTCAGGGCAATCTGGGGCAGGAAGATGGATTTGATGAGGCTTCACAAGCTGCTTTCCTTGTAAATTTTTGGCAATTACTTTGTTTTTATGGAGGAGATGGATCAGGCTTTGACACATTCCATCAGCCAAGCTCTGACCAATGGTTGATTGCTGGGGGAAGAGGCACCAATGTGCTTAAAAGTGTCACCCAGGACAAGCCACAGACCATGGGAGAATATTTGCCAAACATATATCTCATAAAGGTCTCTATTCAGAAATACGAAGGACTCTCAAAACTAATACAAACTAATAATAATAAAGGAGTAATAAAAAAACAAAGCACCAATTTAAAAAGATCTCTGAGTAGACACTACACCACAGAGCCTTGGGTTAGCCAGCGAACACGTGGAGAGGGGCCCGACACTGTTCGTCACCGCAGAAATGCACAATGACACCGCAGCGCGGTCCCACGTCACCCCACTGAGGTGGGAATGGGACTGGCAACAGCAAGCACGGGAGAGGACGAGGGGCAGCTGGACCGCTCACGCACCGCTTGCTGGTGGGGATGCAAAAGAGCAAAGACACTTGGGGAAAGTTTGGATGTTTCCTAAGTTGAACACGTACCACCGCATGAGAAAGCGTGTGGTCATACAGAGCCTCGTGCCCGCATGTCCGCGCGGCTTTATTGGAATAGCCACCAACTGGCAACAGCCCAGCGTCCATCAGCTGGTGAATCAATGAACAAATCGTGGTACACTCTCCCACAATACAAAGAAGTGAAATATTGATACACACATCATCGATGAACGTCAGTACAATTCTATCGACTGAAAGAAGCCAGACAAGGAATAGCACGCAGCGTACGATTCCATTCCCTGAAATGCTAGAAAATGAAAAGGAGTCAAAGGAACAGAAAGCACATCAACCATGCCTAGGGTAGGGGAGAGGTGTGGCAGTGAGAAACACAAAAAGGCAGAGGGCAACGTTTGAGGGTGATGAGTATTCAACAGAGGGTTGGGGTCTGCATCCCCCAAATTCATAGGTTGGAGTCCTAACCACCAACACAGTAGTATTAGGAGGCGGGTCTTTGGGAGAGGATTAGGCCACGAGGGTGGAGACCTTGTGAATGGGATTAGTGCCCTTGTGAAAGAGGTTGCAGTGAGATTCTTTCCCCCTTCTGCTGCTTGAGGACACAGCAGCGAGAAGCTGGCTGCCTCTGAACTGTGAGGTGGGCTCTCCCCAGACACTCGGTCTGCCGGCACTGCCATCCGAGACTTCCCGGCCTCCGGAACGGTGAGAAATCAGTGTGTTTAAGCTGCTCAGTCTATGGTATTTTGGTTACAGCAGCCCGAACAGACGAAGACAAGAATGTTTGTTATCTCGATTGTGGTGGTGATTTCATGGGTATATACATCTGTCAAACTTATCAGAATTGACACATTAAATACACACAGTTTATTGTATGTCAACTATAATGCAATAAAGCTGTTTAACATTTTTTGAAAAGTTCCGACATTGCAGTATCTTCAGAGCTTTGGGAGATGAATGCAGTCTCTGCAACAAAGTGCGTTGTTTGGCCCCAATTCCCCATCCGCTCTCCACATCAGCACCCTTTGCCGTGGGACTTTGCAACACCCTCCCACTGTGGATGGGAAGCTGTCCCACCCCTTGACAGAAAGCATATGGCTCTTCCGTATGACTTGCTCTTGGCAGTGAGATGTCAACAGATGTGAAGCTACTGAGACAGAGATTAGGCTGTGCGCTGGGTTGCCTCTTGCATCTCTACCATTGCTGTGAGAACGAGCCTGGACTCGCCTTCTAGAGGGTGAGAGGCACACAAAGAAAAGACAAGTTGCTCCTGTCATCTCAGTCAAGGTCAGCCTAAAACAGCCAAAAACCATGGAGCCCCCAGACATGTTAGTGAGACCAGCCAAGTTCTACAGAGCTGCCCAGAGAAGCAAGCAGTGCATGTGTTTTGAGGAACCAATGAGGTTGGATGATTTCTGTTAGACAGTCTAACCGTGGCAACAGACACCTGACTCAGGCTCTGCAAGAAGGCGAAGTCTCGGCTACCCTGTAAGGCTTCCTGGAGGAGGTGAAGCAAGAGGGGTTTGATGGTGAACACGAACTGGCCAGAAGAAAGACAACGGGAGACGAAAGAACAGAGATGTGAACAAGGCTGCAGGCCTGACAGACTCAGCGCAGGGAACTGAGACAGAAACTCAGTGGGGATAGAGGCAAGGGTAGGACGAGGACGGAGAGCAGGCAGGGAGGGAGGCCAGCCCACGTCCCGAGGGGCTTGAATGCCAGGCGGAGGCATGTATAGGAAACGAAGAGCCACAGCTGCTTTTCAGCGAGGTTTGCCTTTTGGAATGACCGTTCACGTGAGCAGGCTGGAGGGAGGGGTGAGGCGGACAAGACGGGAGTCTGGGGCCCCGGTGCAGCTGTGCAGGTATGCGAGGTTGGCGGCCTGAACCCTGGCCCGGATGCAGGGACGGAGAGCCATCTGAGGGACAAGGAGCCCAGAGGGTGTTCATGCGGCTGGTCCTTTCCTTACAGTTTGTCTCATTTTAGGATCACCTAAGTCACGCCACAGAACCTTTGGCTTGGGTCCAACTCACCTCTCACTGTGGTCAATTAAGTTAACATTGCCAACAATTTTTAATGGCTTGCTAATCAGTAAGAACTGGGAAATAGCTTTCAAGGCTCCAAGTGCGGGGGAGAGGAGGGGAAAGAGCTTCCACGATGCTTGCAAGGTTATTGTATTCATAGGGTCCCATGTCGACCCCCTCCATTGCGGTGATTAATTACATGGCCCTGATCCACCCACATTCAGTTAGTGGTACAGGCTGACTGAAGGGGGATGGCGTGCTTCGGTGTCGGAAGGGGAGAGTCCGTGGGAGGGTGTAATTTATGTCAGCGAGGAGTGGGGTTGCTCTTACAGGTTCAGTTTCTGAATGGCTTCTCCCTTAACTCCCTCAACAAGGGCTGGCCAGCCGGGAGGGGGGTCAGGTGTCTGGACCACTATCTTTCTTCCATGGTTGTGTGACTTCAGGTGATTTGCAAAACCTCTCTGGGCGGCAGTTTCCTCTTGTTTAAGACGGGATAGTAACATCGACAGCACAAGTTAATTCTCTCCCCTCCGAATGCACTGCCCAGACCCGGTGGGAAGTGCTCTCTTGCCCGGTCCCCACCGCAGCCCAAGGCCTCTGCATGCGAAAGACTATCCTCAGTCCCTTTGACAAAAATTGAGACCTGTCCCTCCCTGGGCTCCCGGCAGCAGTGCAATCACCAGCCTGCCTTGCGGTGAGTGCTACCATCGCGCCCTGTATCCAAATCCCTCCCGGGAAGGTTTGTGTCCTCTACACACAGAAAATCTCCAAAGGTTCGTCATCTTCTGGTATCTATTCTGGAGACCAGAGCATGCGGACAACGTGAGTGTGCTCAAAATGCACAATAAATGTACAGTGTCTAAGGCACAAAAAACCGCACTGACATGGGGCTGGCTGGGGACCAACCTGCTCCCAGCGGATAGGACGTACTAATGGAAGTTTCTACAGGGGCAAAGGGTCACTTACGAGAATCTCAGTATCTCAGAACCCAGAAGTCACCGAAACCTAGAATTGTGTGTTATGTTCTCTTAGGATCTTTAATAGAATCTTAAGCTTATAAAACCTCAGGTCAGATGTCAGAACTGTAGAATTTTAAGATTTCAGGAACCTCAGCTTCCTTCCCCAGACACCCAACCAGCCCCCAAGTCATTCCTGTGTGTGAGGGCCAGGTCTTCCAGACAGAGGGAGCAGTGAGGGCGCAGCACCCAGGCACACACGTGCTTGCCGTGTGGGGGCACAGCAAGGCCTTGGGGTTTGTTAGGAATAATGGAGAGGATGCTTTCTTCCCAAGGAGTAGGTTACTCGAAGGCAGGGGCTGGGCACACAGCGGGTGCGTAATCACAGTTCAAATGTATTCAGGCCATGACCTTGACATTAGGTGCACTGGAAGAGAGGACTGAGGTGCAAGGGGACTGAAGAGAAGCCAGGCCATGGAAGGGGTCCAAGGAAGGTCCTGGGGTGTCCCCTTGGAGAAGAGAAAGGGCTGCCGGGGGGTATGGAGCGGGTGGGCTGCAGGTGGAGGTCCTGGGTGGCTGTGCACGAGTGGACAAGAGGACTACGGAGTCAGGCAGGCCAGAACTCAAGTGTAGACTCCGTCAGGGCCCCCAGGTGACATTGGGTCACATGTCACCGAGACAGTAAGGACTACATAATGAGGGGGGCTTATCCAGCTTTGGAACAGCTTACTCCTTTGTGATTCAGTTCTCTCATTTATAAGAAGATCTGTAATTTCTGTGACCCTCCAGGTTGTGGAGAATGAGGAGGAAGTGCACTTGGTAAGGGAAAAACTCGTAGTCACAAAGTCAGCTGACATGCCCACCCCCTCCATCCTGCTTGCAGAGTCTGCGAATTCACGTGGTCGTGGCTGGGGCCTGGCTGCACCAGAGATTCTGCTGGAAAGGGGCCTGGACCGCCAGCCTCCAGCAGGCAAGGCATCTGTATGCTGGCAATAAAACTTCTGGTTTTAACCACCCCAGGAGGAAGGTGTGGGCCACAGGGTGTGGTAGGGAGCGGTGGGTGGAGGGAGGGAGGGAGGGAGAGACTGTTCCCTCTTCCTCTCCCCCATCCCTGACAGGCAGCCTTACCCTTCTGCCGGCCTGCTGTACCACATTTGGGAGAACACCTTGGTCGTCAGCAGAGCAGCAAGGAGATACTCACACACTTGGTGGGCGGGGGGGTGGTGGCGGGGAAGAATGGAGAATGAACTCTCAGTGGCCTCGTGCCATGCCTCTTCAGGTGTGTGAAGAGGCACACGGGTCTGGATGGGGAGCCATCGCCAGCCCACTGTCGAGTTTCCTGCGAAGCTAGATCTGGAGCGGCAGGGAGCCTGAGGTGGCAGGGTGAGGGTGGGGGTGCCTGGCAGAAATCAGTGTTAAGGGAAATAATTCCATAATTCAACAGCGTATTGGGAAGGATCTGCGGCTTCCACCTTCGAGGAACCCTGGAGTGGTGGTTCCCGGATCCTCCAGCCCTGGTGCTTGCCTTCCTCTGAAGGGAACGGGTGCAAATGCAGCTCCGGTGAGCCAAGGGTGAGCTACAGGGCAGCCAGGGACTTCTGTGCCCACCCAGCTCTAACTGCTGCTATGGCCCCTAGAGGGGACACCTGGGTGAACTCCAGGACTCTGCAGGGACACACTCAGCCGAGAGCAGTCACCAGGGCTGCGCACAGTGGGGCTGGGCTGGGAGCTCTGTGTACTGTCCGCACAGTCCCGGAACGTGCCCGGGCTCAGGGCACGTGGCTCCAAGCCTGTGCCTGGCCCTCCGCAGCCCCAGCCAGCCGCTCACAGGAGAGGTAGATTCAACTTGAGAGGTGAAGTCCGCAGGCCAGGTCCAAGCCCCATCACCACCTCGCCCTGGCAGGTCTGTGAGCCAGTTTCCACAAAATAGGGATGATAGTGGCACCCACCTCAGAGGGAGGAGAGCCTGGTAACCACTGCATCTCCTCCGGGCTCCGGGACTCTTTATACAGCCCCCGCACTCCCCCCTCCCCCCCCCCCCCCCCGCCGGCCTGGCAGACACACACGGTGGCAGACACTGCAGAGAGGGTTTCGGACGCTGCCAGACCTCGAGAGCGCTCGAGTCCTCTCAGCTGCGTGGCTCTCGGCAGATACTTCGACTCTGTGCCCCATTTCTTTATCCATGAACGGAGACTACGAGGTTCCCACATCCTGGCTGCTAGGGGGTTTCAATGACATAATGGAAGTAAAGGCAGGCATGCAGCTAGTGTTCAGTAAATAGCCTTCATCAGCACACCACTGCTGCGGCCATCATCATCACCACCATCATCATCACCACCATCATCATCATCGCCACTACCATCATCATCCTCATCGTCATCACCGTCATCATCATCATCATCTGAGCTTTCTCTCTGCACAAATATTGTACATTTGGGGCCGTATCTATATTCAATTCATTCCTACAATTCCTTCATCAGCATTTTCCTAAAACAGCGAAAATTCCTCAAAAGCATAATGTTAATAACTTTGTATTGGGTTGGCCACAAAGTTCATTTAGATTTTTTCCCATTAAATGAAAGACACACTTTTTATTTTCACCAGTCACTTCATTGATTTGGATATTTTGAGAATGTCGGCTATGTCGTGACGTTGATTGTTCCCAATCACTGTCTCCATTTGGTCCGTACCAACTTCAGCTGCTCCACCGGACTGTGGAGCGTGGTTCAGCGGGAGATCTCGGGCACAAAACACTGCCAACCTACCTGACACGTTCAGTCAGCCACAGCACCTTCTCCATGCACCACAGAAATCTTTTTTTGCATTTCAGTTGGGTCTTCACCTTTCTTGAAGTAATAAAGCACACTATGCCAAAAGTGTTGTGCATTTTCTTCCATCTTCTATATTAAAATGGCTACACAAAAAGATTCACCTATTGTGATAAGTTTTTCTTTAAAAATGCATGCTGATAGGACAGCTGTCACAACACAATCTAACAAAATTGTTCCAAATGAAGTTAAAGACAGCCCTGCGCTGCTAGAGCCACTGTATGGAAAAACTAAACAAACTTTTTGGCCAGCCCAGTAATTGTACCTGGTTCAAATGCACCATAATTTACCGCACCACCCTCGCCCGGCAGGCACTCAGAGGACTGTGAACCCCCTGTGCCCGTCAGGCTGTGACAGACCCTGTGGGCCCTGCGCCTCTGTCCCTGACCATGTCCTCGGGGCAGGTTCCTCCTGCAGGTGGAGTCACGGCACCGAGAGCCGCGACCTTTCTCAGGCTCAGGGTCTTCACCACTCAGCCACTTTCCCGAAAGTTGCCCTGAGGAACGCCCCCCAGCAGCCCAAGTGGGTGCCTGTCTCACGCCCACAGCCTTGGCCTGTGGCACCGGCATCCCAGCTACAGGGTCATCAATCACCTCAGGTTCCTGGGTGTCCTGAAACATGACAAGGACAAGAAGCAGCCTGGGGAGGGGTCAGGCAGCTCAGGCAGGGAGTCAGAGGTGGTTCCACACACCTGTGCCCACTGGCCAGGCGCCAAGACGCGGCCCTTCCCCTTCCCTGGGTCTTCATTTGCCCACCTATTGCAACAGCCCCCAGCTGGTCTCCCTTCTGTCCACCCAGCGCCTGGAACAGGGTCTGACACCCAGTAGGGGCTGAGTGACTATTTGTTGGAGACTGAACTACCAAGTGCACTTTATAAAGGACAGTTTGCACTTGTCACACTCCCACTTTCAACCTTTGCAGAGCTGACTACGTTGCGCTTCTTTGCTTTTCACGGCATTTCATTGCAGTGCAAGCAAGGATGGTCAAGGATCCAGACTCTGGAGGCAGACAGCCCGGGTCTGAAGTTTGGCTGTGCTACTTAGTGACGACATCACCCCGGGCAGGTCATTCAATCATGCTGATGAGCCCCCAGTCCATGGTACTTTGTTCTAGCAGCTCGAACCAGCTGAGACAGCCACGTGCCTGCTGCACAGGTTGTGTGAGAACTGTCTGGGCCAATGAGTGCTCACCCCAGAGCTGGGCCCACAGTGGGGCCAGGCCACTGTCACTGGGACCCGGGTCACAGGGACCAGCTGTGGCTGAGCTCCCGCCCTGGACCCCACGGACTCTCCCTGCCCCGCCCTCCCCCTCACCATTCCTGCTGCGTCTCCTCCCCGGGGGATGGCAGCAGCTCTGCCTGTTTGCCCCTTTTGATCAATCTGCCTTCTCTTCTCCCACTTAACAAACAGCTTCACTTAAAAAGCCATCTGGGAGGATGGATGGTGCGAGGCACATTTTGCAGAACAAGTTTTCAGAGAAAAGAGCTGAGAAAGGCATAGCACTTATGATTCCAATCTTATTGGGTCCCATGGCTCTGACCCTTGGAACAGAACTGTATTTCTGCACTGTGCATTCCCTGCTCCACACCCTCCCACCCCTTCAGCCACGCCATGTTCCCAAATTCTGGCCTCCGTCTCCGTTTGTCTTTGAGTGGGCCTCCTCCAGTGTCCCAGCTGACACCCCCCTCAGGATAAACTCCCCTCCTTCCACCAGGACGGGCTTCAGTGGGGCTTCCCTAATCTGAGACTCTCCTCTCCTGCGTTGTCGCTGTCCCACCTCAGGGAGCTGCTCCCGTCCCTAAGGAGCCCCTGGTGAATATTTGCCTTCTGCTGGGGATTTTCCAAGGCAGATTTGGGGTCACTGAGTAGATGCCCTATGAAGGAGATATGTGTTTACATTTAGAGTAATGGACAGTCCTGAGGAAAGGTAGTGAGCTCCCTGCCATTGGAGGTATGTACAGAGGATGGGTGACCTCAGCAGAGAGGCTGAGAGCATGGGCTGCAGAGGCTCGGAGGTCTGGTCCAAGTCCCAGCCACGCTGCCTGCAAGGTGTCTGACCTTCAGCAACAATTTACGCTCATTGAGCCTCAGCTTTTTTCATCTGGAAGATCAGGCAAAATAATAATTCCCACTTCCCAGGGTTGTCATGGGGATACAGTGACATAATGTGTGCAAAGCACTGAGAGTAGAGTGTACATTCTCATTACCAGGAGGGGGAGGTGGCCAAGAGCTTGACACCCAAGCAATTTAAGATTCAAAATTTCTGTGATTTTAAAAACCTAAGTCTCTGAGGATTCTATGATTCAATTATCTTAAGATTATAAGACTTGATAAGATCCTAAGGCTTTAAGATAGTGTGATTTTGTTCTTCTCGTCTGCAGCTCATTAGGAATCCAGGGCTGTGTGATCCCCAGATTCATCCTCCGTCTGCAGAGCCTGTCCTGTCCCAGCCGTAGGCTGTCTGCTGGATCCCGAGCATGTCCCCCTTCCCTCCTGAATCTTCTGTCTGTGACTACTTCCCTCCTGCACCTCTGCCCCCGGCACACCAGGCCCCTCAGTTCCAGCTCTGTGCCCTGCCTTTCTCACCTCAACACCTGTTCCCCACCCTCCACTCCATCTCCCCACCCATAGACCACCTTCAAGGCCAAGTGTGAAAGCAGAACTTCGTGAGGCTTCTCGCACTCCGGGCAGAAATCTGTGTTCTGCTGCTCAGTGTCTCCTGGGCACTTGTTTGAATCACTGTTACGGTTGCCATGTGTGTGACTTCTTACTGCTTGGGGCGGGGAGCTTCTTCCCTCACCCTGATCGCACCCCTTTATGGCGCCCTTGCAAGACCCTTCCAGGATCTTCCAGAGTCCCTGCCGTCCCTCTGACCTGCCTTCTTGCCTCCTCTGTCTCTCCTTATTCTTATACATCAGCGCCTGCTATGGACTGAATCATGCCTCCCCAATGTATACGTTGAAGCCCTAACCACTCCCCCTCCCAATAACAACGGTACTAAGAGGAGGAGCCTTTGGGAGGTGACGAGGTTGTGAGGTGGAGCCCCCATGATGAGATTAGTGCCCCTGGAGAAGAGGCCAGAGAGCCAGCTTGCTCTCTTTCCATGGGGAGGGTACACTGAGAAGCCAGCCACCAGGAAGAGGGCCCTCACCAGAACCTGACCGTGGTGTCGCCCTGCTCTCGGACTTCGAGCCTCCAGCACCGGGAGAAAATAGCTTTGTTGCCGAAGCCCGAGGCCCGTGGCATGGTGTGGTGGCAGCTGGAGCTGAGACGGTGCTCTGGTTCTCCCCACCGCCCTCCGCTCTTCTCCCCTAGCTGTGTGAGCTCACCCCTGCCCACGGGCCCATCTCCTGTGCGTGTGCCAGCAGCCGCAGGTCCCCATGTGCCACCACCCCTCCCCCGAAGCTGGACCCATATCGAGGGTCTTTGATGTTTCCGGCTGGACACACAGCGCTGACTGAGCTGGACCGGCCACGCTTTCTCCTGGACCTTCCCACTGGAGGCTCCTGCAGCTTCTGCCCTCTGGGTGGCACACGGCTGCCTGTCCCTGGACAAGTTCAAAGCTAAAACCTTCCATCTTCCCGTCAGACCTGCTTCTCCCCACCGTTCCCATCTTTGTGTTTCCCTGCAACGCGTGCTCACCCAAACCAGAAGCAAGGGGGCATCTCTGACTCTGCCCTCTCCTTACCCCTCTGGGACCATCCAGTCCTGCCATTTTTAACTTCTTCAATCCTCTAGAACCCCCCTCCCGCCACATGCACCACCCCGCCCCCTCTCAGGTCCTGGTCATCTCGGGCCCAGACCACCCCGTGTCCCCCTGCCTGGTCCCTCGGCTTCTCTACCACTCCTTCAATTCATCCACACTGTGACTCTGGGGCCTGAGCAGGAGAGCCCTGCCAAGCCCGTGCTTTAGGCAGGTCATGGAACTTCCAGTCCCTGCTGCTCCTCAAGCAGGCTGGGCTCAGTCCCACCCCAGGGCCTTTGCACTTGCTGTATTCTCTCCTGGAAGCCTCAGACATTTGTGTGACTCATGCCCTCACTTCCTTCATGTCTCTATTCAACTGTCTCCTCCTCAGGGGGGTCCCCTAGTCCTCCCCTCCCCCACCCCATCCCTTCCCCTGCTTCCTGTTCCTTTGTAGCACACATCACCACCTGATAGGATGTGACAGACACACTTGTTTATCATCTGTCTCCCCACTCCGCTGCGGGCTCCAGGCAGCAGTGATTTATTTTGTCCATTTTGTTCACAGCTGTATCCCCAGCAGCTAGAACAGTGCCTGCGTGCAGTGATCAAAACATTTGTGGGATGAAAAATGAACGAATGATGTTGATTGCACTGCGCCAGAATAGGCAGTTCCTGCCCCAGACTGTCCTGCTGCCTGGACACTCGCTCTGTGGGCTTGGCCGGGACAGGGTCCAGCCAGGCCCTCTCCAGGCCTGGCACCAGCGTGGACCCAGGCACCATTTAGCATCGACAGGCACTTCCGCCCGAGTGTGGGAGCTGATGGATGGGGCAGTCGGTGTCACCGAGAGCCCGGGGTTTAAAAATAAACCCGCTCTTAGCTCTCCTGTGTGTCATTTGTAACTTCTTATAAAAACACATGGCAGAGCAGATTTCGGTCACTTGAGGGGGACATTCAGGAGCAAGAAATAGAAAGCTTAAAAATAAATATAGCAAATCAAATGAGCCCCACGGACAGGGGCCCCTTCTGGCCCTGACAGTGCAGCCGCAGGGCAGGGAGGGAGGGTGGGGATGCGGGAGGCGGGCGTTTCTGCTGGCAGGCACAGACAGGACAGCTCTGGATGGGCGCCGGGAGGCCCTCCACAGTGGTCCCGGGCCTCCCCTCCACCTGCCCAGGAGGGTGTGGTGGAGGCCCGCCCTGGCTGTCCTAGGCGCTGGGGCCGGGGTGGAGGCTGGAGCCTGGGCCTCGGCCGGGTATCCAGCAGGCTGGTGCTTGTCAAAGAGGGAGAGTAAAATGAATCTCCACCAGTGCTCCCTGGAGCCCGAGGCCCCAGCACTGTCTCCCTGGCAGCCAGGGCTCTTCCCACCACAGGGCCTTAGCCCACAGCCAGGAGTCGGGGGACAGGGTGAGCACAGTCTCCTGTCTCCATCCTGACCCCTTCCCTCCTCCCTTGTCCTCTCCCCCCAGGAGGCACATGCTCCTGACCCCTGATGGAGCACCTCGGGCTCTCCTGCACTCCCCTGGGGCGCCTGCTGCTTCTCACCTGCCCTGCTCCCGGGACACAGCTTCTGAGCTGCACACCACGGACTCTCACCGCTCCACCTGCCCTTGTCCTCATCACTTCCGGAAATGGTAACTCCACCCACCTGGTCCCGGAGCCAGAAACCTGAGTCCTCTGGACAAATCCCTCACCCCACACCTACCCATCCCCAAGGCTGAGGTGCTTCTACCGCTAGGACCCCTCCTCCTAGGTCCACCCACTGCTATCCATTCTCTTGGCCACTGTTCTGGTCCAAGCTGTCATCAGCCTAGCTCAGCCTCCATGGAGCATCTGGGAATAGTTTTAAGAAACCAATCACACCAAGTCACCCCCTTACACAAAACCCTTCAATGCTGCTACCGGAACCTTGAGTAAACCCAGCCCAGTGGCCAAGGCCCAGGAGGCCCCATGGGGTCTGGCTGCTGCCTCGTCTCCCTCCTCTCCCTCCTCATGCTCCTACCTCTTCATTCTGCCCTAGTGCCCTTCTTTGGTCCCTTCCACACTCTTTCCCACCCCAGGGCCTTTGCACATGCTGCTCTCACTCCCTAGATCACTCTGTCCCCTGCTCTTCAGGTAACCAGCTCCTTCAGGGCTCAACTTAAATATCAGTTATTAAGATTCCCCCATCTGAGTTAGTCCCTCTCGTTATCCTCCCACATAGCCTCAAGTACATGGCATGCTTGGCTCCATCCCAAGTTGTCATTTTCTGTGTGATTTTTGGAAGGGCCATGTTCCCTTCCTGAGTGTGAGCCCCAGGAGTGCAGGCAGTTTGTCCAACGGGTTTATTTCTTATTCCTGCACTCAGCATGTGCTTGTCATATAGTAGGTGCTCAGCAAATGCCCTGGATGAATAAGTGGAACCGAAAGAAAGGAAAGGAAGTCAAGAACAAATAGTCTGTTCCTTAAACAGAATGGAAATAACTGAAAGCACTGTTAATTATTGTATTAGGAGGATGGACTTCTTTATTTTAGAGTTTGTAACTCACGCTGCTTAATCAGAGCTAGTAATTGCAACTCTTGTTTCTGGTTTGTGCCTCCTCGAGCCAGGCCTCGAGGGCAGGAACCATTTCATATTTAAGCAGTATTAGTTCTGCGACGCTCTCGGGGGAGCAGGAGTGTGCCGGGCGTGGAGTGTAATTCTCAGCGATGCTAATTAGATCGGGAAAACAGACTGGGCTCCCACAGGGCTACGGGGGTGGCTGAGGGTGGGAAGAGTCTCCCTCTAACAAGCCAGAGAGGCCGGACCCACCCGCCGGGCCCTGTCCCCTGGCAACTCCCCAAGTCCTCCTCCTCAGGAAAAGCAGAGCCCATGTCCTTCCTGGGACCTCTCCTCCAGACTTCCCCCAGGAGGTGGGGCAGCATCCAGTGCCCGGGGAAGGACTCAGCCACCCTTACCCCACAACCTCCTCAGGGCGTTCCTGGATCCTCTCCTTCACAGCAGCGGTGAGGGGCACCGGAGGGGACTGTGGTGGGCCGGAAGGGGCATGGCTGGAAAGCCAGCTTCCTCTTCTCTCTGCTCGGGACAAGATATTCCCTTCTCCTCCCAGTCGTATCTGCTCATTTACCGGTGCATCCCACCTTTACCGCTCGGCGCCAACCCCCTCGTGGTCACCATCGTCACCCTCCTCCCCACCTGGCCCTACCTGGCACTGTGGGCCATGCAGTTTGCATACATCATCAAAACTCTGAGGGAAAGCTCCTGAGGTGGTCTGATTGGCCCCGGTTCGCAGATGAGAAAACCAAGGCTCACCAAAAAAAAGGCCCCGGCCAGGCCCCGAAGCTGGTGCGTAGGGAGAAGTACTCAAACGGAGAAGGAAGTGCCCCAGCGATTATGACGTGGGCCTTGGTACCGGAGGGATCTGCGTTTGAGTCTCAGCTCTCCTGTTTACCTCGGGCCCATTTTCTTTTCTTTTTTAAAAAAGGTATTTTTATTTTTATTTTTTTTATTTTAGAGAGAGGGGAAGGAGAAGGAGAGAAACATCCATACGAGAGAGAAACATGGATTGGCTGCCTTCCGTATGCACCTCGACTAGAAGCTGACCCTGCAACCCAAGCATGTACCCTAACCGGGAATTGAACCTGCGACATTTTGGTTTGTAGGACAACACCCAGCCAACTGAGCCACACCGGCTGAGACCTTGGGCTCGTTTCTCAACATCTCTGAGTATTGACTACCTTTTCTGTGTCATCTTGTTTGAGTATCTCAGACAATGCCACCACGCGGCGATTAGGCATTGTGCCCATTTCCCAGATGCAGAAACTAAGGTTCAGGGGAAGAGAGAGCTTTGTCCACGTTTGCACGGATCTGACGTGGTGGCACTGGGACCTGGCCTCAGCCTGTCTGGCGCTGTCCTTTCTGCTGTTCTGCCCACGCTGGGCCAGCTCAGTCTCAGGGAGCAGTTTATCCCCGAAGGCTCCTGAGACAGACCCGCTATGAGACAGACAGGCTCTGTCACACACTGCGAGGCCTTGGGCTGGTCATTTCACCTCCCTGAGCCTCAGTTTCCTCAACTGTAAATGGGGGCAGATGATACCTTCCTGTCTTAAAGCTTCTCTGTGATAAAATAAGGTCACAGATGTGGGTCTGACCAGTCAAGGCCTGGAGCATAGTAGGTACTCAGCACACGCTAGTCTCTTTTCTTCCCATGAGATTCCCCTGAGCTGAGAGTCCTTCACTTGAACCTTCAGCCAGTCCCTCTGTGGGTCTCCCTACAGAGGAAGGAAGGGAGACGTCAGGGGAGAAGGTGACCTTTCCTGGGGTGTGACATTTGATCAGAGATGTGGATGAAGTCAGGGACTGGAGCATGCAGACATCTGCAGGGAGAGCCAGGCGAATGGAACGGCTCATGCAAAGGCCCTGAGGTGGGTGTGTGCTCGGAGTGTCCAGGGGCATCAAGAAGCTGGTGTGGCTGGCGTGGAGTGAGCGAGGGGGGTGTGGTGTGAGATGGGGGTGGGGAGGTGGGTGGACCAACAGGAAGGGTCTGGTGGCCTGTGGACAGTAGAGGGGAGGGGATGGGAAGGTGTGCATAGTGTGACTGCAGGACACCCCAATCTAGGTCTAGCCAGCTGTGTTGCTGCTGGAATGTCCACTTCCCTGCAGGACGGGGAGACTGTCCAGAGTTGCCCCCACCTGCTCCCCTCCTTCTCCCTTCTTCCATCCTGACCTGCTGGGGGAAAGGATGACGAAGGACATCTCCATTGGAAGGAGATGTCAGAGCACAGGGCCTGTGCTGGCCTGGCCCACAGGCCTCTCCCCAGGAGCCGTGTGCAGAGACGACCAGGATGCCAGGGAGAGGCCGGTGCTCTCTGGCTCATAGCAGGGCCTCAGTAACTACATTCCAGTCCATTAACATTCCCTTCACCTGCTCCTCTAGCAAAGTGGTCCCTGAGCTCCAGGGTGGGAAGAATTGGAGGATGAGGGGCCAGGGAGAGCTCATCACAGCCCTACAATCAACCCTGCTCGCGCTTCCCTGCCTGCTGGTGCTGCTGAGGCGGGGTCCCCACTTTCTCTCCTCACCCCCTTCCTTCCTCCTCCCTCCTCTTTCTCCTGCCTCTCCTCCTCCCCCTTCCTACTCTGCCTTCTCCCTCTCTCCCTCCTTTCCTCTCTCTCTCCCTCCTTTCCCCTCTCTCTCCCCCATCCTTTCCATCTGCATCTCCATCTCTAGCTCATCCTTCTCTTCCTCCCTGGCTTCTTTCCTTACACAAACATTCACTACTTTCTCCGTGCGTGACTCTGGGCTTGTGGGCACAGCGTGGAGACGTGCTGGGATGAGACGTGCCGCCGGACGACAGCGGCTCCCATTCAGTGTTATCACAGACAGACAGACAGACAGACACTCACAGCATCGCATCACTCACTCCAGGATTCTGTGCAGGGGCCCCGGGGACACAGGTTCCCTGCGGGTGGGAAGGGGGTGGGAGGGGAGCCTTTTCTCCATCAGACTCTGTTCTGGGCAAAGTGCCAGGACCTCAGAATTCTTAAAGGGCCTATGAAAATGCCTAAGGCCTAGGAAAACAATTTATTTGGCTTCAAAACGAAAAGGAAAAGCTGCATAGTTGAAATTGATAAATGTTTAATCAAATGTCTACCAAGCATAACATTATCAACTGCTCACCTTCCACTTCAGCTTTTGCATAGTTACATATCATTTGTATTTAGTGTGGGACGTGGGGCATTTTAATATGTTTGATCTGATGGAGGAAGGATGTTCTACAAGCGGGATTGTCTGTGGCTGGGGAGGTACTGTAAGAGCCAAGTGTGGGTCTGCTGGGGGCAGGGCGTGGCAAGCAGGGGCAGGGCACCCACAGAACAGAAGAGCAGAGACTTCACGGAGGAGGGGCAGGTGGCTGGAAGGAGGATGGGGCTGTTCCCAGCACAGAGAAGGGCGTTCCAGTGGGGCACACGGCAGGCGCAAAGGAGCAGGACATGGCGGAGCCTGCTTGCCTGAGGAGCAGGGACCCTTCACTGCCCGGGCTCCATAAAGTGGGGTGGGTCAGGGACGAGGGTGACTGGAGCCCAGGCGTTCTTTCCCTTCTTGAGCCTCTCTCCATCCTCACACCTGCTTCCTCATCTTTAAAGCCCAGCTCTGCCCTCATCTGTGCAGAGGCTGGGCCAGCACGGAGGCCCAAGCCTGGCCAGGTCACCAGGGCCTGGCTCGTGACCCCATTGCTGCTCACAAGGCCTCACGGGAAAGCACAGCTCCACAGAGAAGAGGAGGGAAACAATTCAGAAACACAGAGAGACTCCCAACTCGCTTCCTGGGTCATTTCTAGGTGCAAGTCCCTTTTCCTGTACTTTGTTCTCCTCAGCCCAGAGTTTCAGCTGAAACGTCCCTCATGTCCATTTAAAGGGGTTTTGGTCCCACTCAGGGATGATGCCCATTCTCTGCCAAGACAAAAAACCTCTAGGGACTTACGGCTGGGGGAAGGGCCGCCTCATACTGCCCCACCAGCCAGTGTGTCTCTAGCTGAGGCGACAGCCCATCGTCAGGAAATGATGGCCTTAGGTTAAATGCTACCTTCCCCTGGCTCTTTGGTTTCTCTTACAAAATCAAATTCTCTCTGACCTCTGGGGAAATGGGTGCTGCTTTCTCCTTGGGAGGCAGAATCGAAGAGCAATTAGGTTGGGAGTTGGGGTGGGGTGGGCAGGTGGTGCTGTCAAAGTAGAAAAATCAAACCCTGGACACAGGATGCTCCACCACTTCTTGCTGGGCAACATTACACAGGTTATTTAACCTTTCCGTTTCTCTGCTCCCAACCTCACGCGGCTGCCATAAAAACTGCTCCGTCTCCAAACGTAAAGTGTTCGAGACAGTGCCTGGCAGACGGGAACCCTCAAGAGGTGTCAAAGTTACAATAGTAATAGTAATTGTAGTAACTTTAAAATATCTGTTGTTATTAGTTTATGTTGTGTGGGTACTGCCTGTAGTTACAAAGCAAGCAGGAGGCCCCCCAGACCTTTCTTGGTCTGGCTTCTCCCTCCAGAATAAGTACCCCCGCCCCCTCAATCATCAGTCATTCCACTCCTTCTTCTCTGGCCTCCACGTCTTCACACACAGCGTTGCCCTTCCTGGAAGGCCCTTCCATCATCTGGCAAACTCTTCCTCTAAGTGGCTGAATCAGCTCGGATGCCACCTGCTCTGTGAAGCCAGGCCAGACCTCCCCTCCTCCACTCCTTCCGGAAGCCCCCTGGGCTGCCGGCACCTTCTCTGGGCTCCCGCAGTGGCGGGCACATCCCTGCCACATCCGCAACCACCCGGCACTAGAGCTGTCACCAACACATCCCGTGGGCAGGGACTTCCTCCGCTGGCTTCTCGTCTCTGTGGCCCTGGTCCCGGGACTCCATTTGGCATGGTGTGTGTGTGTCCACGAGGGGCCATGGGATAAATAGTAAACAAACGCCCAGCGCCAGACTCTCCTAGGTCCTGAGGGATTCACCCCTCATTGCCCCTGTCCGGGCCTCGGTTTCCCATCCGAAATATGGGTGTGATCGCCCCTGCGGGGCCCACACTGCCAGGAGAGCAAAGAAGGCTGGCACCCTTAGGCTGGCGGCACTGGGAGCAGTGGCTGTGAAAGGCAAGGGATTCTGTTATTAAGCTCATCTGTCTGGTTCCTGGTCTTTGGGGAGATGAGCCTGGCTGGTAAGTAGGGGTTTTAAGGGAGACAGAGTCGGGGTTCATAGTGATGCCAGCGTCGACCCAGAGCAGCCAGACCTGAGTCTGCGGGCGATTATGGCGTGGGGGGGCATTGGGGCAGAACCAGGTGGGCGGGCACCCCCTTCTCTCCTAGACCAGCGTCTTCCTCTTGGCGCGGGAGATCCCGCGGCGGTCCCAGCTCCGGCCTGAAGGTGGCGCTGCAGGCCCTTGCAAGTGCAGCTCAGCGACGAGTCTCCAATGCCTCAGGTGGGGAGGGGTCTGGAGAGAACAGAGGGCGGGGAAGGAGGAAAGGGAGAGAGATGGGAAGAAGGGGAAGAGAAAGGACTGACTGGAGGAGAGGACAGAGAGGAGCAGGGGAGGAGAGACAATGCTGGGATGGGGGGAGATGGGAGGTTTGGAGGAGCCGGAGCCTTTGGGATATCGCCCGCTCCCATGCTGCCTGCAGAGCGCTCACTCCTCCCTTAACCCTCCTCCTCCACCCTTCCATGGCTCCCCAGGACGCTCAGTGAGAACCCCCAGCCTGTCTTTCTCCACCTCCCCACCTCCCACTTCCATCACACCCCAGGACGCAGCCACACTTCCAAGGGTAGGAGGCTCTCCCTCTTCCCCAGACCCATGCAGGTGCGGGGTGCTGTGGCCAATAATCACCTTCTCTCCTACCTACCCCTCCTCCTGGCTGCCCCACTTCTGCTTTAGGTCCTAACACAGACGCACTTCCTCCCAGAGGTCCTCCCTGACCTCAAGTCTGGGGTCCAGTCCTCCCCAGGGCTCCCCATTCCCACATCGCCCCCATCTCAGCACTGAGCACCCAGGTTGTGACTGACGCACCTGTTTCCCCAGCCATACCGGGAGCTCCTAGAGGCCAGGGACACGGCTTCCTCCCTCTGGGTGATCTCAGCATGGCCATTCTGGGGGCTGGACAAGCACAGGTGGGCAACAGAAGATGCCTGTGAGATGAATGAGTGGTCGGATGAGGGGCTGGATGTGGGAGACAAGGGAGAGAGACATGGGCCCCTGTGACCACCCGTCATTTTATTATTGAAGTCTGGGCTCCTTGGGGAACAGGTGACGGAACCTGCTCCGCTGCAGGGGGAAAGAGGGTTGAGGAAAGGACTCAGGTTCCTTAGATGCCAAAGTCAAAGAACGCAGCCCGAACTTAGGAGGAACTGGACTTGACCGCATGGGAGATGGGGGCGCCAGCCAGATCTCAGGTTCTCACTGTCTCTGTCCCATAGCACTTTCATTATCCACCTTTCTCAGGGTCCCACGGACTTGAACTTTATTTACCATCAGCCCAAACAACAAGCAGATTCAACCAGCCTCTCTCAGTCTCAGTTTCAGATTCATAAGACACCCCGACTGGCCCATCTTCGGCAGGTGCCCACCCCGATGCAGTAGACTTGGGGAGTGGGCAGAGCAGGGTCGCGGAGCACCGACTGGGGCTGCGGGGGCAGCGCACTGGGCAATGGGGGCAGAGCATGCCGCTGGCCTCCTCACCACGGCCTCACTCTCGGGTCGTGTGTGCGGGACCTGCCCTTTGCCCAGCACTCGGAGGGGCCATGTCTTATCTTAATCAAACATCACCCCGTCAGGTCTCGTAACCCCACTTCACAGATAAGGAATCCGAGGCTCACCGCTGAGCTCTTTCCATCCCGCCACATCCCCGGATTCTGTTCCCTCCTCTGCCATCATTCTGGTGTGTTTCCTTGGTCCAGCCTTGTCTTCTTGGGGCCTCAGTTTCCCCCTCTATAAAAAGGGGGAGACGGAGAACTAGGAGGTCCTCTCGGCTCTTGATACTGGGGCCCTCTGCTCTGTTGGAGGCCGCCAGCGGGCTCTGCAAGGCCCGTGGTCTGCGCCTTTCCCTTCCGGTGATTCGTTTGCTGTCCAGACCCTTGGAGAAGCCCCCCGGGAAATATTAATAATGCAGGGTTGCCTTCATGTCCGAGAAAGAGGATGAGTCATTTCCTGCTTCCCTCCTGGACTCGGAGCTGTAGTGGAGAATATGCTGGATCTGTGCAGCAGCTGCGAAGAGGCCTGGGCTGATGGGGTCTCACTGCTGAGGCAGAGCCACAGAATAGCCACGCCCTGGCTGCCCTGGGCCGGACATCAAAGCCAAGTCTGTGCCAGAGGCTTAGCGTCCAGTCCTGGTCCTGCCAGACCCTTGCTCGTGGCTTGCTCTGCCTCTCCTGGAGGATCGCCGTGTCTGTGGGGCAGGATGGAGGAGGCAGGCCTGCAGAGCCTGGATCTCACCCCACTGAGCCCTACTGGTACGCACTCACCTTCCCTGAGCCTGTGCTGGTCACACGTGGATGCACGCCTGATCCCCCCGCCGTGTGGGCTCCTCAAGAGCAGGGCGCTCAGGGTTCCGGTCGGCCTCTCCAGAGCCAGCACGGAGCCTGGTGCTTTCAGTGGCCTGCTTCAGCTCAGAACGGCCCCCTCCACAGCTCCTTGTCACCCAGTAAGGGTCTGCCAGAGGCTGCTCTTCTGCTGGTGGACCTGCCCCCAGCGAGAGCGGGAGAGACCAGAGTAGACGAGCAGAGAACCAGTCCGAGCTGGACCAGGCGGGTTCTCTCTCTCCCAGATATCTGGGGTGGGGACTGAGGGTCTGGTGCCATCTGCTCTGTTCTCACCAATGCAGATGTGCGTGCTCAGGAGCCGTGCTGTTCCAGACTTCTCTTCCAGAAGTCTTGATGACACAGCCAGAAGAGGGTCCAGGCCATTTCCTCAGCCTGTCTCTTCCTGAGGCCACTCTGCCTCCTTGCCCTCAGGGTCCAGGAGACGTCTTGTGCCATAATGTGGCCCCCACCCCGTGTCCGTGTGAGTTGATTCCCACCACAGGCCACTGGAGTCCTGGCCGGTCCACACGCAGAGGCTGTCCTATGCCAGGCACGGCTCAGCGACTGCACTTCATCATTTCACTTGGCCCTCTCTTCAGATCCACCACGTGGGCGTTTCCAGCCTCTCACGTCACAGGTAACGACCCTGACCCTGAGTGAGCTCAGACCACTAGTCCAGGGTCGTCAGAGCAGGATCCGATCTTCCCCACAGCCCCGGGAGCATCTTCACCGGGTGGGCTTGCTGGGGCCTCTCCCACCAGGGCCCACCAGCTCAGCCCCGGCGGTGCTCACCAGACCAGTGGGGAGCTGAGAGTTTAGTGCATGCCCAGGACAGCCCTGCGGTGACCCGTTCTGAGGCCTGGAGGTGGGCAAGCCGAAGGCCGCTCTGCCCATTACTGTCTGAACAGAACGGAGTTCTAACCGTTCAGCCCTCCCTGCCAAGCCATTTGAGTGACCTGAGGATAATTGGAATCTCAGGACCATGCATTACTTCCACTCTCAGGCCACAGAAGATTATCTGGCGGCCACAGCCCCTGCCCAGAGCGGTGACTTGCATGACCTTCCATTTTTCTCTCCCTGTGGGCCAGTGGGTTATTTCCAGGGCCAAGGCCCCCAGTCAGACCTGACACCTGCTCTTTGACCCTCCACACGTAAGAGTAATTGGCACCCACTGCTGCCTTTTGGGGAGGGTGGCTCTTGTGCTTCTCTGTAGAACTATGTACAATGAGAGACACAGGGGTGCAGGGGCTCCCCACAGCCTGCCCTGCTGACATCATCAGACTCTGGACAGCAGCTATCTCCACATGTTCAGAGGCTGCCTTCAAAGTCAAGGGCAGAAGCAGGGGAGGACCTTAGAGACCATCATCCCAGACACTTCATTGAACTGCTGGGGTAAGGATAACCTGGAGAGCGGTAGAGACCAACCCAGGGTCACACGGTGAGCTGTGACCTAGACGATGAGTTATTAAGGGGGTAGAGATTCCACAGCAACCACAGGCCAGAAATTACATGGAGCTCTGGGACACAAGCTAAGTCAGACAGACACAGTCCCCTTCCCTTTGAATTCAGTCTATGACTGGAGAGAGGCCGCTGATTCTCCATGAGCGTGGTGTGTACCATGGGAGCTGAATGATCAGAAGTGTAGAGAAGAGAAGGGGAGGGGAAGGAAGGAGAGAGAAAGAAAGGAGAGGGGAGGGGAGAAAAAAGAGAGAGGACGGAGCCGGGGAGGGGGGGAGCTGGTGTGTGTGTGCACATGGGCATGAACTCAGGCAGGGGGCGTTGCAGGCAGGAGCCGAGCGCACAGGATGATTGGTGTCTGCTGGGCTGCAGCAGAGCAGAGTAGTCAGAGCACAGACACGAGAGGCAGCTCAGGCCTGGGGGCCCGGAGGGCTGCAGGCACTAGTGAGAGCTTGACTCACACTCCAGGCTGTTGTGCCTCTAACTCCAGGCTGATCCCTTCCTGGGAGTGGCTGTTTCTGCACGATGCACTCTCTCACACCAGAGAGAAAGCAGCTAGGCACTCCTGTTGCCAAGGGGACATGGAGAAAATGAGGGGAAAACAAACCAGCACTTGCGTAGTGGTTCGCCTTTTGCCATTTGCAGAGCTCTTTCATATCTTTGCTTTCATTTGGTCCTGCGCACTCACTGTCCCAGTTGTGCCGACGAGGAAACTGAGGCTCGGTGAAGGGGTCTAAGGTCTCCTAACTGGTGAGGGGAGGAAAGAGATTTGAGTCTAAGCCTGCCAAATTGCATCCCTCCATCCTTCACCAGACTGCCGGGCAGATGTTTAAGTAGGGAAAACTAGGGAGGGCTCCCCAAGGATGTGAGTTTTAATCTGGTTTTGGAAAGCAGAAAGGACCAGGAATCGGATGGCCAGAAAAGCAGGGGAGAGGAAAGTCCAGGTGTAGGACCTGGGGCGGGGAGAGACCCTGCAGGTGCTGTCAGCAGCTGCATTTACTTGAGCACCTACTACCTGCCCGGACTTTGAGAGCACCTGAGATGTACCATCTCTTTTACTCTTCAGATGGCCTGTGACGTGGGCTCTGTCCCAGCTGGTCAGTGGGAGCCAGGATCAGACCCAGGTCTGCCTGTGTGCGGAGCCCAAGGGCTCAACTGCCCCGTCGTACATGGAGCTTCTGCTGCGTGGACGGGGGAGTGCCAGCGAGGGGGTGTAGTCAGTGCCTCTTCCTTGCCCCCACAAGTTTGCAATAAAGCTGTTAATTTAAAAAATGCTTCCTATGGGGGGATGTTTTAGAAACCAGCGAGGGAGCTGAACTTTGCACTAGAAACAGCCCAGAATGAAAGAAACCCAAGCAGGTGGATGGAGGAGCCCAACCACAGGAGGAGGAGTCCTGGGGCTGAGGGGTATCGGTGGCCCCAGGCTGTCCAGGGATCAAGCCAGTGACAATCTGTTCTCCCAGGGACAAGAGTGCCCAGCTGGCACCTGGTCGTCCTGACCTTGACAGTCACTTCTACCGTCACATCTGCTTTCTTGTCAACCCCTAAACCCCTTAGAGCCCTATTCCTGCTGCACCGAAGGCCGAGCCTCCGCTCGCACCTTGGGGTCCGTCTTCCACTGCCCTGCATCGCCGCCCTCACTTTCTGCACCCACACTGTCATCTCCATCACGTTCGCAAGGCGAGCTCTGACCTCCCTTGTGCAAAGCAAGGCACAGCGAGCGGAGCAAGGCCAGCAAAGAAAGAGGAAGCCCTCCCTTAATCCCCCTTCTGCACCCCACCTCTCTGCAGCACCCTCCTCTTTATCACGTTGCCTGCACCGCTCCCTCTACCCCCTGACCCAGCACCTTTCACACCTCAGGGACCACTGCTTTCTGACTTGTCAAGGTCACCAGTAATCTCCTTGTTGCCACATCTTAAGACCACTTTCAGAACTGCTGGGAAGTATGTGACGGGAGGAGCCACGCCCCCTCCTTCTGGAACCGCTGACTCCGTGACGCCCCCTGCTTTCCCTCCCATCTCCCTGGCTCACCTGTCCCTGTCTTCTCTGCTGCATCCCCGGCCCCATCACTCAGGGCTTCCCCCTAACTCCCTGGTTGGGAGACCCGCCCTTTCCAGGGCTGAGCTCATCAATCGCAGTGGCTATTTTTAACAGCTTTAGTGAAGTGTAATTGACGCATGCCAAACTGAACATATTTGAGGTGACATATTTAAAGACCTAGTTAAAGAGATCATTTGATCCGGGTTGACGTGTCTGTGCACTCAGGAGCCGTCGCCACAGTCAAGATGATGAAAGTATTCGTCATCCCCCAAATTTTCCTCCTGCTCCTCTGTCATCTCCCCAAAAGCTCCTCCCCCTCCCCAGGCAACCACCCATCTGCGTTCTGTCACATGGCTTAGCTGCATTTTGTGGACCGTTAGGTCCCTGGAACTAAGCGGGATGTACTCTTTTTGCCTGCTTTCTTTCACTTAGCACGCTTCCTTTTAGATTCCTTTGTTCTGTGTGTGTATCGAGAGTTCATGCATTTTTATAATGAAGTGGTATTCTACTGTACGAATATACAATTTATCTGTAGACCTCTGTGTTGTTTCCAGTTTCTGGGTATTACAAACTGCTGTGAACAGTTTACATACAAGACACGTGTTTTCGTTTCTGTTGGGTAAATATGGAAGGAGGGAAGAACTGGGTCTTACGGTAAGCGTAGTTTTACTTTTTAAAAAACTGCCCATCTTTTTTCCAAAGTGGCTATAACATTTAACATTCCTATCAGCAGGGTATGAGGGTTCCAATTCCTTTGGATCCTCACCAATTTGGAATGGTCAGTCTTTCTGATTTTAAGGAAGCAGTGCAGGGATCTGAGTGTGGTTTTATTTTTATTTATTTATTTTTTGACGGTGAAATATGTCATTGGTATTTTAGCTTTTAGTTTTTAATTTTTTTTACTGAGTGTGGTTTTAATTTGCATTTCTCAAATCACTAATGAGACCAAGTATTTTTTCATATGTTTATTTGCCATTTGTATATGTTATTTGGTGAAGTGTATGCAAATTTTTTGTCCATTTTTTAATTGAGTTGTTTGGTTTTTTTATTATTGAGTTACCAGAGTTCTTTAAATATTCTGCATACAACTGCTGATCATATTTGCAAATATTTTTCTCCCAGTCTCTTGCTTGTATTTTCATTCTTTTAACACTGTTTTTTGAACAGCATAAATTTGCAATTTTTATGAAGTCTTATTTATCAATATGTTCATTTATGGATTGTGTTTTTGGTGTTCTATCTAAAAATCTTTTTGATGATATAGTAAATCTGCTTAGTCCCATGTTATAAATATTTTATCTTTTGATTTCCTCTAAAGGTTTATAGTTTTAGGTTTTACACTTAGATTTATAATTCATTTGAAGTTAAATTAACTATATAGATCAAATTTAAAAAATTTTGCCTCTACAGATTTCCAACTATTTAAACACCATTTGTTAGAAAATCCTATCTTGTCTCTATTAAATTGCCTTTGCATCTTTATCAAAACTCAAGTGTCCCTACATGTATAAATTTACTCCTGGATTCCATTCTGTTCCATTGATCTATTTGTCTATCTGATGTTACTACTACACTGTCTTGATTACAGTAACTTTATAGTAAATTAGTCTGAAATCAAATAATGTTAGTTCTCCATCTTTGTTTTCTTTGAATTTGTTTTAGCTATTATAGGTTTCCTGAATCTTTTTTTATGAATTTCAGAATCAGATTGTAAACCTTTTTTTAAAAAAAGTTTCTGGAATGTTGACCGTGATTGCAATGAATCTAAAATTCAATGTGGGGAGAATTAACATCTTAACAAAATTGAGTCTTCTGAATCATGAACATGGTATATCCCAATATTCCTTTGATCTCCTTTAATTTCTCTCAACAATATTTTGTACTTTTCACGATCTAGGTCTTACACATCTTTTGCCAGATTTATTCCTAAGTACTTCATATTATTGATGCTATTGTAAAGTTATTGTTTTGTTAATTCCATTTTTTGATGGTTTGTTGCTAGTATATAGAAACAGTATTGGTTTTTATATGTTAATTTTGTGTCATGCAACCTTGCTAATTGCACCTGCTATTTCTAGCAGCAGTTTAACAGATTCCATCAGATTCTCTATGTAGCTGATCATGTCACCTACCAGAAAGGCAATTTTACTTCTGTGTTACCAGTCTGCAACCTTTTATTTTTTCTTGCATTATTGCACTGGCTGGAACTCCCAGTATATTGTTAAATAGAAGATGTGAAGGTGGATAACCTTATCTTATGTCTTGATCTTATCGGGAAAGCATTCAGTCTTTTCCCTTAATGTTTGCCATTAACTGTATGGTTGTCATAGTCATCTTTTATCAATCTGAGGAAGTTCCATTCTATTCCTGGTTTGCCGAGGCTTTTCAGCAGCAATTGATATTAGATTTTGTGAGATGATTTTTGTACCTACTGAGTTGGTTATATGGCCTTTCCTTTTTAATTCATTATGATAATGAATTTCCTTGATTGGTTTTTGAATGTTAAACCAGCCTTGTATTCGTGGGCTAACCCCCACTAGGTTATAATGCATTATCTTTTTTACATATTGTTAGATTTTATTTGTTAAAATAGAATTAGTTTAGGACTTTTGCATCTATGTTCTGGAGGGCCATTGGTCTGTAGTTCTCCACCCTTGCCATGTCTTTGTCAGGTTTTGGTCCCAGGTTGGTGCTGGCCTCATAGAATGAGTTGGGAGTTTTTTATTATTATTAGAATTGTAGAACTGGTACTGTTTCTGTAGAATTCATATTCTTTCTTTCTTAAATGTTTGGTAATATTTACTAGGGGGAATGTCTGGGCATGGAATTTTCTTTATGGGAAAGTGTGCAACACCACACTACATGTTGAAGAGACATAACGATATTCAGGTTGCCTACATCTGTTTGTGTGAACTTGGGTAGTTTGAGTCTTTCAAGGAATTTGACCATTTCATTTAAGCTGCCAAATGTATTGTCATAATGTTGTTAATAATATTCCTTTATTATCCTTTTAATATCTGTGCTATTACCTCTCTCATTATTGATATTAGTAATTTGTGGCTTCTCTCTCTTTTTAACTGATCACTCTGGGCATATATTTATCATGTTATTGATCTTCTCAAAGCTTCGGCTTCTGGTTTTATGACTTTCCCTATTTTTTTGTTGTTTTCAATGTCACTAAAATTAGCTCTCATTTTCATTATTTCCCTATTTCTTCTTACTTTGGGCTTAATTTCCTATCCTTTTTCTAGTTTCTTAAGATGGACTTGAGACCTCTTTTCTAATATAGGCATTTAGTACTATACATTTCCTCCTAATTATTGCTTTAGTTGCATTTCATAAATTTTATGTTATGTTTTCATTTTCATTAAGGTCGAAATACTTCCTTGGAGTCCTTTTTGCTTCCATGGTCCCTGAGTCACTTTGTCCAGGAATGGAGCTGAGAGAGTGATTGTTTTTGAGATTGTGGCATATCTCTATTCTGGTTAGGCTCCACTTAATCCCCTCATTTCCCGGTTGAAAAACCAGATCCCCTGCCCCTTTCACCCAAGAGCTAGTTCCATCACTCAGGGTCAAGGCCAAGGCAGGCCCAGAACCCCCATTTCCTGACATGCAGTAGAGAGCTCTTTAACACCCTGATTATAGTTTACCCAATTCAGTTTATTGATCAGCTTCCTGGTGCTAAGCACCTCACGCACATTATCTCATTAAGTCTTTATAACAGTCCTAGGAAGTAAGCACAGTGCTGGGGCCATTTTATAGATATGTAAATCAAGGCTCCGGTTTCCGACCAGAGGAAGTGCAAAAGCGTGGGGTCCCATTTAGGTCTGTCTGATCCAAGGCTGCCCGCCACCACGAGGCAGTTCTGTGTCTCCTTCAGGTCACCACCACCAGCTCTGTTTCCACCCTGACACTGCCTTGGGGACTGAGGAGCAGAGCAGTCGAAGAGAAAGACCTGGAGCAGTAGGAGGAAGGCTGGGTGGAGGGAGACGTTTTCTAACTCTGAAACAGTCTTTTGACCTTTTTGTGTTCATCCAACTAAGCCAAAGGGGTTGAACTTTGGAGCACTGGCTTCAAGTATAAATGCAGATTGATGAAGAAAAATCTGCTTTGCTAAGCTTGGAAAACATGGAGCTCAAATTGAGCATGAAAATGCCAGCTTGGAGGGCTGGAGCCAGACCACAGCACAAGCTCGTGTGAGCTCCAGGCCACGTCCTGAGATACTGCTGGGAAGCAGAGGTCTTGCTTCTTTAAAAGTAAACCCCAGAGCAGGGGCCCAGACACCTGGACAGGGGCCTTCCTGGTCCACCCTCCTTTTTCTGTCTGAGACCAGACAACTAAGGACCTTGTCAGCCGCAGCAAAGCCTGGGGTCCAGGTTCTCAGGGCCAATTTCTGTTGAGTCCTTGGGCCCCTCGGAGAGTGCTGAGCAGAACTCAGTCATCTCCCTTGCAGCTGGGGGGTCAGCTGGGACTCAAAAATGCCAAGTGGGGAGAAGGAGAAGGTGACTCCACCTTGGCTGTGCAACCACAGTAACTGCATGTTCAGATTCCACCAGCTCTGGGACTCTGGCCAAGGTGTCTCCTCTCTCTGAGCCTCAGTTTCCACACCTCTGTAATGGGGCTCACCTCTTCTGCCGTAAAGGGTAATGGTGAAGGTTATCTGAGACAGTGTATCTAAAGGGCTTGACAACTGCTTTATCTCTTCAATTATTCAATAGATATTTGTGAATGCCAACCATGGACCAGACCATGGGGTGATATAGGGCAGGAGCAGGCCTGGAAGTCCCCTGGGCCACGGACTTGCTAATATACATCAGTGAGGCTAAAGCCAGTTAGAGTTAAGTAGGAGCTAGTGGGTCCATGGCCTGAGAACTGAGTGGGCAGTGTATAAACCTGACTCTGCCTTAAGTGGCTGTGCGACCTTAGGAATTTATACAGCCTCTCTGAGCTTCAGATTCCTTATTGGTTTAAAAGGTGAGGGCCACAGCCCGACAGATTTGGGGTGTTTGAGGGAGTGCTCAGCCTGGACAACGTTATATGTCCTTCAGAGTCTAAGCTTCTATATGCTTCAGTACCACCGATCTGTCGGTGCAGGTGGGAATTATCAGAGGACCGGAGCAGTGATGAGAATTCTGCTCAGCACAGACCCTACACCCTCCCCTCCCCCCAGAGGTGTCCCTGGAGGGAAGGGACTGGATTTCATAAAATAAGTAGCTTGATGCTTACCTGGCTCAGACAGACTCACAGAATGGGTAAGACCAAGCCAGGTTCAAGCCTGGGCCGTGTGACTGTGGGCAGGTCATGTTCCTTCTCTGAGCCTCAGTTTTTTCATCTGTGACATGGGAATAATTACACCTCTCTGGGCCGATTACATATGTGGAGACTCAGAATCTGGTCCACCCAAGGCCTTGTTTATGCTTTTGTGTCCTTCCTTAAGGCACCTGGGAGGACTAGCAGTGTCTCTACCCTCTAAGATCCCTACCTTCAGGTACCCAGGTAGCCTGGGGTTACAGAGACCTTCCTGGGGCCTTTCTGATGCCACCTCATGCTCTCAGTACAAGGAAACCTTCTCTTGATAACCTCTAGTATCACTGCTGATAATTCCCTACCCCACACACCCCAGAGCTCTGCCTGCTGCCAGCCCCTCAAACAACGGTCATGTTGGACATCTGCTCCAAACTCTGGTTCTTGCTGGTTTGTGGCTGATGGGCCCAGCAGCCCTGCAAGGTGGACCTACCTCCCAGATACAGAGAGGAAACTGGGGCCCAGAGAGGGGACTAGAGCCAGGTCAGGGCCACTCCCATCTGAGCTCAGAGCCTGCACCCTCCCTGAACCCCACCATCCCACCCGCTGCCTCTGGGCTCTGTTCCTGCGTGGATCACCTGTCACCGAACACTGGCTCCAGCAACCCTTGGAGTGCGCTCTGTGGGCTAACTTTCAGTCCTTGCTGCACCTCTGGGGAGGAGCCTTCAGGATCTAGAGATGAGGAGTCACCCAGCTCCAATCACCAGCTGCCACCCCAGTGCCTTTCTCTGACACCTGAATCCTAACCCTGACCTTCCGTAATGCTCTGGGCATGTCCTCCAGGATGGCTTCCTCCCACCCTACACCAATTCCATTGGGAAAACTATTGGTTCAAGGGCCAAAATCAAGTGTCGCCTGCTCTGGGAAGCCTTCCCTGATCTCTACTCCAACACCCCATCCAAGCAGAGTCCCAATGTGAAAGCACTGATCTCATGTGCCCTTAGGATGTGTCTGTGTGCCCTTCTCCCCCTCTAGACAATGGGTACCCAGAGTGTGGCCCACAGTGGCATCCGTCAGCCCTGATAAAGCCTGGCAACACCCCAGGGAACCCAGCCCCTGGTGGGACATCCCCTCATTCCACTGGTCTCTGGGTGCCCTTGGCAGAATCACTGGACTCTGTGAAGCGGGAACATAAACCCCAAGTTGCCTTGAAATCAGGTTGGGAGGCGCACAAGTGATGTCCCAAGATCCTTCCCAATGAAAAATGTGTCATTGTATTTGTTCTGCAAAGACACGTAAATGCCCTGACCCCTCCCCTCCCTCTACACCTGTTAGATCACCTGATGCTATATATTGAGATGTCTGTTTATTTCCTTTTCCCTGCACTAGAAAGCCAGTTTCACCAGGGCTGGGAACTGGGTCTGTCCTGTTCACCAGGGATCCCCTTCCTAAGAGCACCAGCACACGACAGGTGCTCTGAAAGTGTCTATTGAATGAGTGAACTGAGTGATGAGTGGATGGTTAATGCCCTGGAGTCTGGAGTCAAGCAGATCTGGGTTCAAGCCTCAGCCCTTCTTCCAAGCTCCCATGTGCCCCCGAGCAGGGGACTTCTGCTCTGTGAGTCTCCGTCCTCCCTCATCCCTCATGTAGTCATCAGTAATAGTTCCGACCTTGTAAGACCTGATTGCAGTAGCATAAGACAGGCTTCTAGAGGGCTAAGCCCGGCTCCTGGGGTGCTCTCACTAAATGTGCTCCCCACGGCCCCTTGCAAGCTACACTCACAAGTTCTGAGCCAATGGACTTGGGTCAAGTGGCTGCCTTCTGAGCCTCAGTTTCCCTACCTGTAAAATGGAAATGCTAACACCTATCCACAAAGGTGGCTATGAAGGCTCAGGACGATGGTAATGAGAGCTAAAGTGATCACATGCTTCCTGCACACTTAGCCCTGGCTCTACACAAATAAATGCATTCCACTTTTATTATAGCCCTAGGAGGTAGGTGTTAGTATTATCTCCACTTTACACTTGAGAAACTGGGGTGCGTGGCAGGGGCGTAGTGGGCCCCGGGTCTCCAGTGAGGACGCAGGGCTCCCCGGGCGCTGCGGGCGCACAGCAGCCTGCCGCCGGCAGCCCAGCTCAGCCCTCAATCTGCAGCTCGGCCAGGCGCATCCCTTCTTAGCTGCTTTGTGTCCCGCTCCGAGGCAGGTGATGTTTTCTCCAGTATTGGCTCTTCAATCATTCCTTTGTTTTTTAAAAGAGGTGGACACGGTGGCCGAGGAGGGAGGGCAGCCGGGGGAGACAGGTGGGTGGAGATTTAAGATGATGGGAAAAGTGGGAACAATGCTCGGGTCGATAGCAGAGAATCAGGAGGGAAACAGCAGTGTTTTTCTTTATGTATTTATTTATTGGAACTCTAATGGATTTTCAAGTCTTTGTGATACTTCTGGTTGAGTGAAATCAAGATCTCCGTGGCCATGAGGGCCCTGCTGCGGGCAAGCAGACAGGGGGGTGCCGCAGAGCATGCTTGGCCGGCAGCGGCCCCACTCAGCCCCTGGCAGCCCAGGGGCAGGCCTGGCAGGGCCACTGCAGGAAGTGGACACTTAGTGTGCGCCTGACAAGCGCCAGGAAGGGGGCAGAAAACAGAGAAACAGAGAAACAGAGCCCAGGGCCTGGTCTACTGAAGTGCACGCTGGGGGCGGCAGAGGGGCTACATCAGAAGCACCAGCTATGGTTGGTTCATGTGTTGCCACACTGACTTGATTATGCAAATGTCCCTGGGGTTCTTGGTCATCGGGTGTCACTTGCCGCACTGTCACACATGAAAGGGAGTCATAAAGCAAGGAGGTGTGTGCACTCGTACAACTTCCAGAACCTTGGTGCTGAGTTAGCAAAGAGCTTCATGGTCGTTACTCTCTGGCTGGGTGGGAAGCAGCGCAGCCCCAGGGGCCACGGTGCCGAGTGCCGGGGCCTGCAGCCGGGTTCTGCTGCGGCAGAGCCGGGAGAGCAGAGGGCGCTGAGGGGAGAAGACCAGGAGACGCTGATCTTACTCCACGAGCCAGTCGGAAGGGCCGTGAGCGTGCGATGAGAGAGAGAGCTTCCCTGACCTCCCAGCCGATACAGGACACAGAAGCACACACGGGTGCACACGGGCACACCCTTGCACACACATTTACGTGCTTGTGTGCGCACACAGACACAAACACAGCACATTCCTATTCTTCACGGACCCCATGAATTCCATGTTTGTGTGACCGTCAGATGACCGAGTTCCCTTCACTAGGGAGCTTCCTTGGGAGAGCGGGGATGGCGGGGTCGGGTGGCTCACCCCTGCATTCGCACAGGTGCTGCTCAAATGTTGCCTCTAAATTTAATTTAAACAATAATGAATAAAAGTTAAGGGATGAGCAAGAATGAGGTTCCCAACTGACCTGTGGGGCTTGGGCCGATGCCCACCTGCTTGTCCTGGGACAGCAGCGGGCTCTATGGTCTCATGGGGCAGGGACTCGTGGCCACACAGACGCCTCTGCTTGACCTTCAGGGCCTTCTTAGCCTCCTCCTCCGCAGCACCTCCTGCCACCCCGCCCTGGGGTCCCAAACCCTCCTCTGACTCTGCCTCACTCTTCAATAGGGTTGGCTCCCTTCACTGAACTTCGATTTCCGGGACCCAGCCTCTCAGACGAGCAGTTCTCCAAAAACCAATTTGTAGAGGTCTAGTAAATGAATGATAATTTACCGATGATTGTCAGAAAACTTCGGTGCCGGTGTCCTCGAGGCATGCACACTACGCGTTCGCTCATCGGCGCGGCCGTGTTCATCGAGCACCCGCTGCGGTGTCTGGGGCAGTGTAGCGCGAGGGTGAGGAGCTAAGGTGCCGAAATCTAGTGACAAGGAAAATTTGAGTCCCTGGCAAAGGGTGGACGGTGGAAAGAGGCAGCAAACACAGCAGAGGGAGAGAAGGGTGCATCTGGACTGTTCACCGTTCTCCGTGACCAGGGGCTGGCCCGAGGACGCGGCTGCTGCCCCACCCCCTCACCCCCCTGAGCCAGTTGGGGCGAGCACTCACACCAGCCTTCCCCTTCGCCTCCACTCGGACATGGCCGGCACCCACCCCGAAACGCTCTGCCTCTTCTCGCTCGACCCAGGCTCACTTGGTACCCACCCACGTGCCCGGCTTCCTTCAGCCCCAGATAGGGGCAAGCCCCCACTTCGGGCCCTGCCAGCCCAGCAATTGTGGCTGGAATGGGGGGGGACCCATCTCCTGCTTTTCTCAGAAGGGGATGGCCCCACTGATATGAGCGCGGAGCTCCGGCTATAATCACAGGACTTTACACCCTCCCTCTCCCACCAAATAGCATCTCTTACTTTAAACAAATAAAAGTAGACACGGCTAAAGCAAGCCAGAAATATCAGTAATAAAAGTTCACATGTGAACAAACACATTATCTCCTTCACAGAAGATTCTGAGAGTGTGTCCGGAAATTGGCTCAGATATGTACCAAGGAACCATGAATCCTGGCACAGGTGGGGCCTGGAGTCGGGGTGGGACAAACTCAGGGGCGCCCCCCACATCGCTGGCCTGGCATTTCCCTGAGATCCGAGGCAGCAGCAGAAGGAGCTGGATGAAGACCCATGTGCCCCGAGCAAGTCACTCTATGGGTTCATTCATCTACCCAACAGCGGTTCATCGAACATCTGCTGTGCGCTGACACTCACCGAGCTGAGCCCATTCCATGCATGACCTCATCTCAGACTCACCGCAGCCCTGTGAGGCAGGAGCTGTTACCAGCCACAGTGTATGGACCAGGAAACTGAGGCACAAAGAGGCTGTTACCTGCCCAAGGTCACGCGGCTTGTAAGTCATGGGCCAACCTCCGCATATCCCACAAGTCCTAAAAGGCCCTCTGTAGGGATCCGGTCTTTCTCTTATTACGCAGAAGGGGAAACAGAGGCCCAGAGAAGGCAAAGGACTCCACTGAGGTCACACAGCCCATTAGTGGTTGAGCCAGGCCGCTTGATTCTTGCCCAGGGTCCCTCCACCTGCACACCACTCTGGCCACCTTTTTCTCAGACACTGGCAGGGAGGTGACCCCGAGCCTGAAGGAGGCTGGACACAGTGGGGCGCAGGCAGCTCCAGAGGGTGCCAGGAAGGGCCACAGCAGCTGGCAAAATGCCCAGGGGCCCGGGGTTCCCCCCCTCCGCTCACACACCCCGGGTAAATACATGCTTTGAAAATGAAAGCCGGCTTGAAGTAAACAGATTAGTAGTGGTTATGTGCTAGCACTTTATTAATTAAGTGTTCTAAATACATTGAAACTTGTGCATTTAATTTAGATTTATAGGGATAATTTAAATTTATAAGACCAGTTATTATGCATTAAGTACAAAAAATGCCAATTGGTTTTCACAGGCAATATTTATTGAAGTATTACAAAAGAAAATATGTACAATTTAATTACCCTTGTGTCGAGTGTAAGAGCCGGCAGGAATGTTAAGGTGGGGGCTGTCCAATTTCAGGAGCCGTTCTCTCAGCGTGTGGATGGCAATCCCCTCTTCGTCTTGTTCGTCGTCCATGTAGAACGAGGCATCACACTGCGAAGGAGACTCACATTGCACAGGACAATGCGAGGTTCTGCCTGGGCATCTCTATGCCGGGGTACCACCTGGCGGGTGCGTGAGGTGGGAGGCTTGGTGGGAGTGTCCAGGATGGGAGTCAGGAGCCCTGTTCCCCGCTCAGCAATGCCTGAGTCATGACCTTGAAGTACTCACCTCACTTGTACACTTTAGACCCAAGAGCTTGGGACCACGAGGGGCAGGGCCGGTGGTCCAGAAACCCTGTTGGCTCTGATGTTTGAGGAACTCGAGGATTTTGTCCCACATCTGGATGGGACGTTGGATGCTGGGTCATAACTCCCCAATCTATCTCTCTCGCTCTGTCTTTCTATCCCTCTTCATATAACCTGCGGTCCTGGGAGTTCCACGTTCATGATTGTGAAGGGGCCATGTCTGCAAGGTGGCAGGTGGGCGGGGTGATGGGCCAGCATCCCTGCAGGGGGTGGTCAGGCCAAGCCCCAAGGCACCCTGCTCCAGAAATGAGGCGGTTTACAAAGTTCAGAGAGGCCTCCAAGGGCTGGACCTCATTTTTAGGTTGTGTCTCTCCTTCCCCCTCAATGCCTTCACTTCCCCATAGGAGACGGTGGGCTGGTGAGTTCAATTTATGCTGCAATCCCACAGCCCACAGGATTGAATTTGAGACTTGCTTTTCATTAGTTTCTGCCTCAGCTACAAAACACAAAAGCTTCCTGAGGGCAATGTTGGAAGATCTCTGGTTTTCTGGTGATGCTTCCAGGGCAGAGTTTAAATGCTGTGCTTGCCATTTCCGTTTTGCAGACTCGCCAGTACGGTCCTCAGTAACCAACACCCTCCTCATTCCTTATAATAGTCGTGAGGACCTCCCCGGAGGCTGAGCACAGCAGCCTCTGGGCACTGCATCCCAGGCAAACACAGGGGGTGATGCCAGTGACTGAATGTCCCCCCCCCCACCTGCCATCAGGACCTCAGTCCCCCTTTCCTGGTGACGAACTTGGCGCCGTCCCAAACCCCATCGGCAAGGGTATGTGTCCTGCTCTCACTCCTCGTAGCCAATGTGGTGCATTCAGGGCTCATGTAGGAAAAAGCAAACAGAGACTCCACTGGGAATTGCAAACAGAGGGGGCTTACCACGTGGACTGATTATAAAGCGTTGAGAGAGCAGAAAGGGAAAATGAGGGGATCTGGGGCTGGAAAAGGGAAGGAGGAGGCGGCACTGCAGCTCGTGGCCACTCTCCCTGCTGGCTGTGGGGTGGCGGGACCTGCTGCCGCCACCCCACTGCTATCATCAGGGGCCCCACCAGAAGCAGCAGAGCTGGCAGCCAGAACCTCTTCCAGAGGCAGGGAGGAGGATGCAGCTTCTCCCCCTCCTCCCTGTCAGGCTCCCGCCACACCACCCAGTGTCCAGGGCCAGCAGTGAGGGGGTTCGGGGAACATCGGGCCGCGCTTCAGCGTCACACGACGGTCTCAGGGCGCAGAGCACACACCGCGGTGGACGGATGACCCACCGGGCAGTTCAGCTTGGACTCTGTGTGCGTCGAAACAGTTGGGAACTCAGCTCTGTGCCCTTGAGCACGTCACTTAATCTCTCAGAGCCTTACTTTACCCACAGGTAAAATGAGATGATAACACCCACCCCACAGCGTTGTTAGAGGAGGATTAAAGAAGGACGTGAATGTGTCCAGGCCAGGGTCTGGCATATAGAGGCCCTCAGTCGTTGGAGGCCGATATTATCAGGACCAGTGTCATCCCTAGCTTACGCTTTGACCTTGAGCAAGGGCCCAGGCCTCCCAGGGCTCCGTTTTCTCATTTGCTAAGTGACTGGGGTTTTGAGCTAGAGGCTCCCTTCAGCCCCAGCGTGCACTGTGGCTGTGAATCACCCCTGCCATGAGAAGGTCGGGCCGCACAGGCAGGAGGGCCGAGGAAGGTCTGGCTTCTGGGAAGCAGCCGGGGGAAGGGAGGCTTGGGGAGGCGCTGGCTGTGTCCGAGTGCTGGGGCCGTGCGCTTCCCGGGACAGCATGTTCACATGTCAAACCGCTCACACCGCAGCCACCTAAGTGTTGCGTGTGTCTCCAGGCAAATGTCGCCCCCTGCAACACCGTCCTGCTGGCTGTTCTCTTTGATGTGCCCCCTCTCAGCACTGCTCAGTGGGTGAGGAATTGCTGGGAGCAGCATTTTCCCGCAAACAGTGGTCCAGAAGGAAAGGGAGCCTCCAATTAAATCCATCATGAAGATTAGGTTTGTAAGCTCTGGGGCCTGGGAGAGACCTGAGTGTCTGGGCTTTGAGGATCTTTCTGTTTGAACTGGAATTAGGAGTTTAAAGCTGTTGGAACTCAGGTTCAGGAGCGCCGGAGAGGCTGCAGACGCTGGGCTCCCTGGGAAGCACTGAGGCTCAGTTAAAAGCCCAGGGCCCTCGTGTCGAGCAGAGAAGGGTTCAGGGTCCTGCTCTGCCTCCCGCTAATTTGTAGCAATTACTTAACTTCTCTGAGACTCAGTTTCTTTATTTATAAAAGGGAATGAGAATAGCTTCCACAGTTGGGTCACATGCTGTTTTGGCCCATCCGGCATCCTTCCCCCTTCTGTCTTCAGCACTCGTCACCCCCACCACCCTTCCTTCAAGAAACCAAGCCTCGTGCAGGCCCCGGGCCCTGATACTATGGCCTGGTTATTAACCAGGGATCCGATTCTGCCTGTCCCCTTAGAGACAGGTGCAAGCCTAATTGAACTAATCATATCCCTCCATTCCCCCAGGAAATACTGATTTGTCCAAGGACAGCACATGAACCTAATCAGACCTATCAGAACATTTTACTGGGACTTTATATGTGGTTATCAGAGAGAGCCTTCTCCCTTCCCAGTGAAGTCACTATCTGGGCTGATGTAAGCTTGGAGCTGCCAGTGGTTATGACTCTACTCCCCCTGCCCCCTCATGGGTAAGTCCATTGGCCAAGAGAAAGACGCTGGCACAGGGTCCTATGAAAACCAGAGATGTTGAGACACAGCGCATAACAGATCCAGTGACAGCATTGAAGCGCCTGAATCCAGCTGTGCCTGAAGCTACTGCCCACCACCTTTCCCAGGCTACAGACTACTAAGTTCCCTCTTTGCTTAAAGCAGCTTGGTTCTTTTGGTTGAAAGTACTGAAGACCGAACTCAAACTGCTTTAACCAAAAGAGGGAATTCGGTAGCTCAATAAATGCTTCTCCCCCCCCGCGCGTACCCTGATTGCAGATGCCTGCGGGAGTGTCTGTCTCCGTCCACTTGCCGGAGAGGCCCTCAGGCGCAAGGCCTGATGTGCCCAGCGCGTACTCCCGTCTCAGGGTCCTGTGCATAGAGGGTGCTGGAAATGGCTGATGAATGGAGGAGCGTGAGGGCATTGATCAGGTCCTCCCCCTCCTCCGTCCTTCATTCTGCTCAGGACCCTCCTCCACGACACGTCCTCAAACACCCTGTAACCGCATCATTGAACGTCGGCTGTCCCCCTCCAGCATCCTCCCCTGGACTGGGAGCTCCGTGTTCATCCGGGCGTACAGAGCAGATGTTCACTGAGCACTTACTACTAAGCATCCAGAGGCACTGTTGTAGGCACTAGGAATACGAGAGTGAACTAGACAGGCTCAATTCCACCCTTATGGCATTTACATTCTAGTGGGGAGACTGGTGAAGGACAAAGATGTGCATCATATGAGGTCCTGAAGCGTGCTCTGGGAAACAATGTGGGGAAGGGACGGGAGGTGCCCGGTCAGGGAGAAGCCAGTGAATGAAGGAGACCCCATCTCCGTCATCACCTGCTCCCCACCATGTCTGCCTGATTCTTACAGAGGCTGGGGTTTAGCAATGCTCAGAGAGTGAGTGAAGTAAGGAGCGAAATGTGGGCAGGCAGGTCAGCTTCTGTAGGAGACCTGTTCCTGGGAAACAGAGTCCCGGGCCGGAGGGAAGTCGGGGTGAGACCGGAGGAGGTGGGGAGGCAGCTGAAGTCCCACTCCTACAGTCAGAGCCCAGTGGGCAGGGGGGCCCAGCACCCAAGGGAGGAAGCAGGAGGCCGGTCTGTGTTACAGGCGGAGCCCAGACATTAACCCTGCAGGCAGCCAGGGCTGGCCCAGACCCCTTTGGGACACCTTTCTTGGGCACTGCCCCTGCCCCTGGGGCTCAAGAGCTGCAGACACAGAGCTGAATCCAGGAGGAAACAGGAAGACAGATCGCAGCCTTTCTCTGCTTCCCATTGGCTGAACCCAATAGAAGACAGCCTGCAAGGCGCCCTGACGTGGTTTAGACAGGTCAGCCTCACTGGTGCAGAGCTGCACCCCGGGAAGTAGGGTGTGGAGAAAAACCAGCCAGAGAGGGTCAGAAGACTACTCCCCCAAAACAAATGGCATTACTTTTGAGAGCTCTTTAGAGTCTTTAATTTCTTTATGGTTTGATATCAGTTGGATCTTGTACAAATGATGTGACTCATTTGTTTTATGAAGCTATTTTAAAAGGAAATCAGATGACTTCATGCTCAGGGGCAGAAACAAGGTGACCTTGACATCATAACACCGCCCCCCCCCACCCCCAGCCAGAAACTAGGTCTCAAGGTCACCTCTGAGGCCTAGCAGGTGCAAACAAGCTGCAGTGAAAGAGCAGGCTCCAGGAGCCTGGAGGTCTGAGTTCACCTTCTGCCTCCGCTCCTGCCCTGCAGGGTGACCTCAAGCGAGTCCCTCCCCCTCCAGGCCTCAGTTTCCCCAGTATGCACCCGTGATCCCTAATGGCTGCCCAACCCCAGTGGCCAGGAACCCTCCAAAGAGGAAGAAGCCACCAACGCCGACACTGTGGGAGCCTGGCGTTTCCAATTATGGGAGACAGATGACTTTGAACCTATTTATATAGAGGAAAATCATCAGACAAATGTGCCTGGAAAACACCTGGGAGCATTTGCAAGATGATTAGATAATGCCATGATGAGCGCTCATAATTAATGCCTGCTGGGACAGGAGGGAAAATCAAGGGCCAGGTGTTGCCACAGAAGCGTGGGGTTGGGGGAGAGAAGGATCTGGAAGCAGTGATGGGAGCCTGGCAGCTGGATAGGTTAGAGGCCGAGTCAGAATCCCAGCTGGGCCGCTACTTCAGAGAATGACCTTGAACATACTCCTTCCCCTCTCAGGGCCTCAGTGTCCTCAGCTATAAAATGAAGGGGTTTAACAGATCAGCTCTGTGGCCCCCTCCAGCTCTGGGTTCACATAGATTGGGGAATCTGGCAGGAGGTGAGGGTCTGAAGAACGAAAGTTTCCAGGGTCTGGAGGGCCAGGGGCAAGTTACCAGCACAGGCTCCACAGGCTGACTTGAAGGCTGGCCCCCTCCTTCCTGGCTCTGTACGTCTGGACAAGCTCCTTTCTATCTCTGTGCCTCGGTTTACTTCCCTGGGAAAAGATCCTTACAGTGGTATTGTTAGGGTTTAAATCTATCATCTTGCTATTTGTTTTTGATCAATCTGTTCTTTTTTTTTTTTTTTTAAGATTTTATTTATTTCTTTTTAGAGAGAGGGGAAGGGAGGGAAAAAGAAAGGGAGAGGAACATCAATGTGTGGAACTCTTCCTACTGGGGAACTGGCCTGCAACCCAGGCATGTGCCCTGACTAGGAATTGACCCAGCGACCCTTTGGTTCACAGGCCGGTGCTCAATCCACTGAGCCCACACCAGCCAGGGCTCAATCTGTTCTTGATATACCTTCTCTGTTTCCTTTGCCTTCATTTGGATTAAGTATTGTTTATAATTCTGCCTTAGTTTCTGTGTTGGTTTATTAGCTATAACTCTGTTTTGTTGATTTAGTGGTTACTATAGGGTTTGTAGCATAGATTGTTAGCACAGTCTGCCTACTTGATATTACACCATTTCACTCGTAGTTTAAGAACCTTACAGGAGTCAAGCTTCTCACCTATTAGTGTCCTGTTGCTGTCCTACATTTATTTAACATATGTTGTATACCTCACACAGTATCATTACTTTTGTGTAAAGGATCACTATTCTTGTATATGTGTGTGAATCAATAACTTGTTCACCTATACAGTTGCGTAGTATTCCACTGTGTTGATGTACCACCACTTGTTTTGCCATTTACTCGTTGAAATGCATTATGGAGGTTCCCATTTTGGTGCAATGACCACTGATTGAAACAGCAACCACAGACAATCCTAACAAAGCTAGCCTGGCTAAGGCTCTCTGTGTGCCGGCTCTGTTATGAGTGCTTTATGTGCTTTACCTGACTCAGTCCTCACAGTGACCTGGGAGGTACCATCACCCCCCCATTTTACAGATAGGAAATCCAGGTGCTGGAGGCCAATGTGTCAGGGACACAGAGCTGGGGTGTGGGTGGGGAGAGCTCTGAATCCTGGCCATCTGGCTTCCAAGAGCACACTTCACTAAAACTTGGTTCATGGAACTTTCATAGAGTCACACATATTTCTGAAAGACCTACTACGTGCTGGGTACCATGCAGGGGCCATGCTGACATTACTGAATCTGCAGTACAACTAAATGAGAGGAATTGCCACGTCCACGTCCACTTAACAGGTCAGAAGACAGGGGCTCAGGAGACAGAGGTGCTGCTGGAATTTGCACAGGGCCAGCCCTGGTCTTGGTGGTCCCTTTGAGTTCTGGCAGGTCGGACTCCAGAGCCTCCCTCCCCCTGACACTGCACCCTGTTGGATGGGCTTGGAGACTCCTTCAGGAGGCCATGAATCCAAACTGAGATCTATGGGTCCGGTCTGGAAGATTCCCACTCCCTTCTCAGGAGTCTCCCAGTCTAGATGGGTTCTGGGCCACCTGAGCTAACGAGGCCAATGCCCCCACTCAGTCCCTCCTTGCTTTATTAGAAATTAGATGCATTAAAAAATTCTGCTGACCCTTTGAATCACATCAGAACTCTACCTGGTTAATGACAGGAGCGCAGACATGTCACGATCCCACTTTGTGCCTCTTGAATAATTCAGGCTGCACACACCTCCCCCCTTCCCTACTCACCAACAAGGGGCTCATTGCTGACAATTTGGGGAAAGGCATCCAATCCTTTCTTTTATGTAAGAAGCAACATTTTCACAGTAGGAGCTATTCTCCCCTTTTGTTTTCTTTCAAATGATAGTATTTTTTTGCTCATTCTTTTTTTTCATGGAAGATCTTGAAAGAGTGATGATTCTAAGAAATCCATGGACTCCTGGGAAGTTGTGGTTCCTAAAAATGTACTCGTTTGCAGTATGAAATATGGCTCTGTGTGTGTAAACCCAGGCAGTTTCATGGGGCCATAAAGGTGTGGGCTTGACTTCTTTGCAGTAGAGCTGTCTGTAATTACCTGCTTCTACGGGTGCCCAGGGCCTAGTTCCACATGGTGTCACTTGGAGGAGCGATGCAGCACGTGTGGGTCAGTCCAGCTAGGCAGCCAGGTAAGGGCCACCCGGCACCTCCCACCTGGTACAGCTCCCCTGAGCCCAGACTCCTCGCTGGCTAACTCCATCCTTGGGGATCTAATTCCTAAGTTTGGACCTTTGTCCATGGCCTTCACATTGGGTCTGTGAGTCTTGCTCTCCCTAATGGCTTGCTCCATCCTCTCGGGTCATTCTCACTGCACACTGGGCAGAGATCCTGGCAGGGGAAGTGGGGCTGGATTTCATACCACCCCCAGAGCTGGGTAAGAGTCCATACCTGGGTCGCACACTGTAGAGAACCCTGCTCTGTCCATGGCACAAGGAATCTGTGGAGCCAAAGGGGTGATGGGCTCCCCTGGAGACTGCCTGACACTTCCACTTTTCTAGACTACTCTCTGGTACCTAGGACCCCCAGATTCCCCACCCAAATGGTCCCAAACACACTTCCTGATCCTGGATGAGCCTCTTCCCCGGGTCTGTCCTCCTGAGGTGGACAAACTGTGGGGTAGAAACTCCAGGCCCGAGTGGTGCTGAGAGGCAGCTGTTCGTGGGGATGGTGGCTCTCAAAATGTGGGGCAGACCTGGGCATGGGAAGTGAAGGGGGTGGGCCCAGGAGGGACCAAGGCAGTCTTCTTTACACCTCCATGTCTGGAGTGGAACCTCGAGGGGCCTGAGAACACGAAGTTACACCTGTTCTCCCAGGTGTAATTTGTCAAGGGAGAAGGATGACATATTTTGTTTACTGGTTTGCTAGTGTGATTTATCATTTTCTTACTTATTAAGGATAATTAACACGTAAGGTTACGTTAGTGTCGTGTGTACAACATGATTTGATATTTGTGTAAGTGTGAAATGTCACCACAATAAGTCCAGTTAACTGTCATCGCCACACACCTTCACGGTCAGGGTGCTCACGACCTCCCATGCAAACCAGCACATTTCACGGAGGTTCTCCGTGGCGCGAAACAGATCAACACACCCACCCAAGTTCTCCAGACCCAGGACAGGCCCTGCCAATCCCAAGCGCCCTCCCCCTTCATCTGTGCAATGGGGTCATTTTGCTGCTGTCCTGAGCTTGGTGGGTTGCAGACACAAAAGAGTTTGCCTGGGCTCCTCATAAGCACCAGCTTCTGTGACTGCTGTCATCCTTGTCATTTCCCTCCCCTGCCCACCTTGTCCCCTCTGTAGGTCTCTCAGAGCCAGGAGCTCATCCTCAGGGAGCTGGCCCCTGCTCTCATATCCCTCCAGTTCTGGACCCTGAGTCCCTTCAATAGGTTCAATCCCCCTTTTCCAGCCTGAGGTTCATTCTGTTCTATTTGTTATTCAGGTGGAACTCGGACCCCTCAGTGCCAGGTCTCAGCAGGGGTGAAGTACACGGTAGATTCATGAAGCCTCAGACCACCCCCAACTCTTCTCATATCAGACCTGGAGGGCAGCAACCCCCCGTGGAGGCCAGGAGGAGGTTCCCACTGTGGAATCTGCCTATGACCTACTGTGTGACCTCAGGCAGGTTGCTGCCTCTCTCTGAGCTGTGGATTTTTACCATCAGGGGGAGAGAACCATGCCCTTGTCCACTCTCAGGGCAGGAGTGGTTTGTGAGAAACAAATGGAAGAAAAAAAATAAAAGGGGCTCTGCTTATGAGAGTGTTTATTCTATTAATATTAAATATAAGAGTGATGTGGTTGCAGTAAGGTTTAGCTTAGCATTTCACTCTTGATTTTATGTTCATCTCTTCTAGGTTTATTGTTGGTAATTTGTTTCTCTATTTCTCTTTTTTTTTTTTTTGCTTTCTTTTGAATTGGTTGAATCAAGTTTTTAGAATTTAATTTTTATTTATCTTCTAGCATTTTAACTATACCTATTTGTATTTTTTTAAATGATTGATCTAAAGACTACGAAATACACTCTTAACTTTTAACATTACATCTGTATGTCCATTTCATGCCCTCCCTCATTATCCTTCGTGGTGTGGTTGTTATATGCATTACACCTGCATACATTATAAATTCCACAATGCAATAACATATTTTTGTTTTAAAGACTGTGATGTACCTTCAAGAAAATAAAATGAAAAAATAGTTTCTTGTATTCACCCATACATTTATCATTTCTGACTGTCTTCAATGCTTGAATATTTGAATTGCCATCCGATATCATTTTCCTTCAGCCTAAAGAACTTTCATTAATATTTTTATAATTCAGTTCTACTGATAACAAGTTTTCTTAGTTTTCTTTTATCTGAGAATGTTTTTATTTCACTTTTGCTCTTAAATGATATTTTTGCTGGAGATAGAATTCTGGATTGACCACGCTTTAAAGACTCAATTCCACTGCTCTCAGGCCTCCATTGCTTCTTGTTAGAAGTCAGCAGTTAGTCAGAGTGCTCCTTCCTATCACACAGACTGTTCCTTCTGCCTGTAGTGTGCTCTCAACCCCACCTTCTCCAATCTACCCCTTACCTTTTAATCCCAGCTCAGCCCTCATCCCCTCAGGATGTCCTCTCTGACCTTTTGTAACAAGGTCAAATCTCTTACCTATTGATACATGCCTTCAAAGCCCCTAACCCGCTCTCCCTTATAATATGTATTAAAGCTGCAAATTCACATTACTTTAAGGTATTCCTCAGTGTCTACCTGCTGAGCTAGACTGTCAGCTCCACAAGATCAGAGACTTGTCTGGTCAGTCTTGGCTCACACTGTAGTCCCCAGGGCCTGGCACAAGGTGAGAGCTTAATAACAACTTGTCACAAGTTTGTGGGCAGGGGCCTGGCAAACATGCTGCACTTTTAGTTATAGGACTCACTTCCCTTTAGACTTTGATCCTTGAGTGTGGCTGATTTTAGGTAGAATCTTTCATTGCAAGGAACCCAAATATGTTAAGCCTTCTTCCCCACAGTATGGAGAAAGCCCGCCAGAGAATGAGGTCAGCACCAAGGAAAGCAGAGATGAAGTCAGGTGAGAGAACCCCAGCCCCAGCCAGCAAGGAAGTGAGCTGTACCCTTGTATTTTCTGGTTATACGGGCCAATAAATGTTAATCCCCTTTACCTTAAAACTTGTAATGCTGTTTTTACAGAAGTAAATGTATGAGTCCAATACTTAAAGTTTTCAAGGTAACCAAAATAAGATCCAAAAATATAATAATTTTGGCAGAAGGGGAGACAGGCTGGTATAGAAATGAGCTAAAGCCTTATTCATCACAGCAGGGAGCCAGGAGATAGTGGTACAAACATATTATTTAACTTTATGAGGAAACTGGTCAGAGAAACAGCTAAACAAGTTAAAATTGGTTGCTTCTGACAAGCAGAACTCTGGGTGAGAAGATCAAGGGACCACTACTTTTCATTACCAGTCTCTCTGTAGTATTTTTTTTCAACCATATGCACAAACCACTCTGCAAAATGAAATGTACAAAAGCAAGCTGGGCACATAACGGAACTGCAGCCTCTGAAGTCGACCTGGCTGACAGAGCCCATTTACTTTTTGTTTTGTAGGAATAAAATCTCACACTGATAACTAAGAATCGTAAACATTAAAGACCACATAGTTTATTTTGTTTTAGTGATTGTGTAATTAAAGTTTAAAAGTAGACCCTGGGACATCTTTCTTTCTAGTGTTTAAAGAGAAGGATGGACTTGGTTATCAGAACCTCTTCCAGGAGGAACCGAGCTGAGAACAGGGCCTGGAACTGGCCCCTCACGGGGGTCAGAGGGCACATCCAGAGCGTAAAGGCTCCTTTCATGACCCATGCAGAGGTCCATCAGTGCGCTCAGGCCTGGGTGGCCTCGAACCCACAGGCGAGTGGTCCCAGAGTTGTTAGAGGCAGTAATGGTGGAGATTAGAGGCATGAGGGGAGTGGGGCAGGCGGCCAGGCTCCTCGTGGCCTCAGGAGGCCTGTTACTAGGAGTCTCTACCAGGGTTCAGTTTACTCCTGCCACCTTCTGCAGTGGCCTCCCCTCCCAGGCCAGTCATTCCACAAGCCTGACCTTTCCCTCCTCCTCTGGGAGGAAAAAGTGAAGCCAAAAAATTCCTCCAAGCCTCCTCAACTCTGAGTTTTCATGATTCTAGAATGGACCATCCATGAAAATAGAGACTGTTCCTTCTTATCCAGCCCTGTATCTATCCCTAGCACCTTATTCAGTGTTTAGCTCAAAGAGGGCATTCAGAAAATATTTACTGAAGTAATGAATTCTGAGATTCTAGAATTCTAAGTGTCTAAGACTATAATTTCAGGAGTCTATGCCTCTTTGATTCTGGCATTCTAAGTTGCTTTGATATATTACCAAGGATCCCAACTCCAGTGCCAAGAGGGGTCAGGCAGGGAATGTGTATGAGTGAAAGAGCCAGATATAAGTGCAAGCACACAGTTGCTCAGGCGCAGTGGAGCTAGCCTTGAAGATTGGCATGGCTGAGGGTTCTGCCCAGGTGATCACCAGGGCTCTGCTATGCAGCTAACGGGCTGCAGACAGAATGAATAAACAATAGGATGGTGGGCCCCTTAGAATAACCCAGGGTTGGGAAAAAACGTATCTATCGTAGCCAACCAATCAGGCAGCTCTTTGTAATTACAACAGGCAAATAACATGAGGAGCAAATCAGCAGCTCCCTCCAATCATCTGGACCAAACAAATGAATTTGATTTTCAGCCAATCATGTATTTCGTGCCTGTTAAGAGACAGGTAGGTGAAGTTGGTGGTGTGTCTAGGTTTTTCTTGACCTCCAGGGGTCTCCCCACCTCTCCCACCATGGGGAACAGCCTCTCTGACAAGCTCAGGACAAATGGCCACCCGTGGTACCCCCCAGCTCAAGGCACACAGGTGGGGTCCTGCCTGGCATTTCAGTGGTTTTTGGTATGTACTTGAATCATCAAGCTTGTTGGAGGTGTCAAAATGTTATGATCTTCCTGGGAGAAGCAATGAGTGGAATCTAGCAGAGTTAAATATTTATCAGGTTCTTGAGGAGTATGTCACCATGGAGACATCCCAACCTTCTCCACAGGGTCACACACAGGTCACACATGGATTGGAGAAAAGAAGCTTGTCTCCACATTTAGAGGCTCTGGGGATATTCGATTTTTTTATAGCTTTATTTCAGTAAAATTACTGTACACAAATCTGCACATATTAGAAATGCACAGTTTGAAGAATTTTAACAAATGTCTGCACCTAGGAAACCATCAGCACAATCAAGATAATGAACATATTCACAGCTCCAAAATTTCCTTGTACCCCCTTGTCATCCTTCTACCCTACCCTCAAGCAGCCACTCAAATATTTTCTGTCACAAAGGGTTAGTGCATATTTTCTAGAATCAAAAATAGAATCTTATGGCCCTGGCTGGTGTAGCTCAGTGAATTGAATGCAGGCCTGTGAACCAAAGCATCACTGGTTCGATTCCCAGTCAGGGCACATGCCTGAGTTGCAGGCCAGGTCCCCAGTAGGGGGTACGCTAGAGGCAACCACACATTGATGTTTCACTCCTTCTCTTTCTCCCTCCCTTCCCCATCGCTCTAAAAATAAATAAATAAAGTCTTCAAAAATAGAATCTTAGAGTCACTCAGCAAAATAATTTTGACGTTCATCCCTGTTGGTGTGTGTCAACAGGCTGCTCCTTTATCTGGCTGAGTAATATTCTAAAGTACAGATACACCTCAATGTGTTTACCCAGTCAGCTGCTGGTGGACATTTGGGGCTATTACGAATAAGGGTATAATGAACATTCAATACACACCTTCGCGTGAGTAAATGCTTCCTTTTTATCGCGAGTAAGTAGCTAGGAGGGGGATGGCTGGTTCACATGGTAGGTGTATGTCTGACTTTAAAAGAAACTGTCACAATGCTTTCCTAAGTGACTGAACAGTTTTACTTCCCACTAGTGGTCCATGAGAATTCCTGCCCCTCCACATTCTTGCTAAAACTCGGCCAACTTTTTGGTTGCAGCTGTTCCAAAAGGCTGGTAGCTTTAATTCATTCATGATTTTGACAAGGTCTAACATTAATTTTTTTCTTTTATAATTTGTGTCAAACATAAGACTTCCAAATTCATTCATTCATTCATTCACTCATTCCCCGGATATGCACTTAGCTCCTATCATGTGAGAAACACAGAGAACACAACAAGATGCTCCCTGTCCCCACAGAGGCTGTATCCCAGCGGAATGGCAAACATTAACAGAAAATCAAACACACGAACATAGCATCTGATGCTGGGATGCTTGTTAGAAAGGGAGAGAATGAACAACAGGAGGGAAGAGCTTACCTGGGGGCAGGAACTGCCTGTGTAAGGACCCTGAGGCGGAAAGGAGCTGGGGGCTTCAGGAAGCGGAGGCTGCCAGCATGGCTGAAACAAGACTTGAAATCAGGCTTGGCCCTTCACTCCATTCAGACATCCCTGTGAGTATCATCCATCCCAACCCTTCACTCTCTGCTCCTAACTCTGTTTTATTTTTGTGCTCCCAGGGCTCTGTGGGGCACTCATCAGCCCTGACATTATTTATGTATGTATTCATTTGCTGTTGGCCCCCTCCTCACCCCACACACTCAACAGAGGCTCCATAAGGCAGGGATTTGATCTCTCCTGTTCCCTGCTGTGTCCTCAGACCACAGGGCAGTGACTGGCACATAGTAAGTATCAGTAAAGGAAGAAGTTGGAGCTACACATGTCAGTGTTTAAATCCTGGCTCCTCTACTCCCTCACAGTAAAACACAGACTGGACCCTTGACCTCTTTAAATCCAGCATGCTTCATCTGTAAAGGGACCTAACGATTGTGCCCACCCGTAAGAGGGTTATGAAGGGTTAGAGGTGATGCAGGCAAAGGGACAGTTGTGGGGCTTGGCATATAGAATGTGCTCTGGAAATGAGAGCTATAATCCCTGCTGCTGCTGTTCCTATAATAAAATAGTAGTAAGGAAGGCATTTGGGTGCACGGTTTTATTGATTTATTCATTGTTTCATTCCCTTCATAAACCCATTTTGACATATCTGTTTTCGGATGCTGGGAACACAAACATTTAGGTTTAGGCTTCCCTTAGTTTAGTAGAGGGACAGATCAGGTGGTCAGTAATTAGGGGCCATGTGTGGAGACAGAAATAGGCTTGGTGGGGTGGCATAAGGCTGGGGAGGATTGGCTTTACAGTAAGAATCAGGGAAGGCTTCACAGAGAAGATGTTAGGGCTAGGTCTTGAGGAGAAGAGGGAATGTCAGGTGCAGAACCAGGGACAGGCATTTGCCTGGTGTGTACTTGCCTAATGTCTGTGCCTCTCTGTGGCTGGTGCAGGTCTGAGAAGCTTCGAGTGTGACCCAAGGACACTGTGGAGGCTGGGACAGGCTTCCAACAGGGCAAGACCCTGTCAGCTTTGTGCTGTGGAGGGGCAGGCTGGAAGGGCCAGGCTTGAGGGCAGAAAGGCTGACAGTGCATAGAGCTGGGGCACAAAGGAGGATTGGTGGGGGGACCTGGGAGGGGCCCCAGGGAGTGGATGAGCCCCAGATTCACTGAGAAGCAGCCAAGCCATTGGGCTTCACATGGAAATGTCTGAGCTGTGGAATGTGGCTCTTTGAACACCCAGATAACATCAGACTCCTCCAACCTACACAGGGCAGGAATGACAGGTGGCTGTGAGATTCGAGAGCTGAGATGACCCTGGAGTCAGCCAGGGCACAACCCCCTGGGTTGTCAGGGAGTGTTCTGTGGGCTGAAACCACCGCAGGTAAACCTGACAGGACTCGAGAAATCGCCACCCCGAGAAAACCAATGGGAAACACGTTTGTCTCCACGACACATTCATGTCTTTTCAAGAGACAATGTGATTGTTTTCCTAATTTTGCACTGGGAAGCAACAAATGGAAGATTCTACCGACAGTGACAGCCACTTCCTCCCCCAGGCACTAAACAATAGAAGAAACTTCCAGACCTAGCTCATTGGTGCCTGAAATTCCACCGCAGGAGCTTCCTTTCTTTGGCTCATCATTTTGCTCTTTGTAAAAATGCAAATCCTTGCACAGCGACCAGATATTCAACAAAAATGCAAATACCTGCACAGCAATCAGGTACTCAACAATAAAAGCTGTGTTCATTCATTCAACAAATACCTCTCTTGTAGCACTAATGGCCTATAATAAAAAAAAAAGAAAAGAGGTCTTTAATTATCTCAGATTCAATCTTAAGAAACCCAGAGTAAATAGAAGAAAGGAAATAACTAAGATTAGAGTATAAATCAATGAACTAAATAACTGAAAAATAATAGAGAAAACCAATAAAACAAAAGCTGGTTGATCATAAAAATTGATAAGCCTTTAGCCAAACCGATCAGGAAAAAAGAGAAAAGACACAAATATCAGAAATGAGAAAGGTGACATTAGTGCAGATTATCCAGATATTAAAAGGATAATAAGGGAATATTATGAACAATTTTACACCAATAAGTTTAGCAACTTAGAAGAAATGGACCGATTTTTTGAAAGATACAAACTAACAGAGCTCACTCAGGAAGAAATATATAATGTGAATAGTTGTAAATCCATTAATTCATTCTGAAGTTAAAAATCTTCCCCAAAAGAAAAATCCAGGTCTAGATGACTTCCCTGGTGAATTCTACCAATCACTTAGGGAAGAAATAAAACCAACCCTCTACAAAGTCTTCCCCCAAATTGGAGATGAATGAATACTTCCCAACTCACTTTTTTTGTGGCCAGCATTTCTCTTATGCCAACACCTGACAAAGACATAACAAGAAAACTGTAACCAATATTTATCATGAAATTAAATGTAAACTTTCTATAACAAAACTATAACAAATTAAATCCAGGATAATGCATCATGACTAACTGGGATTCGTGCCAGGAATAAAGAGTTGGCTTAACATTTAAAAATCAATCAATATAATTCATCATATTAACAAACTCACAAAGAAAAAACTACTGGTGTATGTTATCTTAAAAGATACCTAAAATGCATTTGACAAAATCCAACACTCATTTCTGATAAAAACTAGCTAGAAAGATAAGTGAACGTCTTCAGTGGAATAAAGAGCATTATAAAAACCCTATAGCTCACATTGTACTTGTGGTGAAAGACAACGCTCTACCCCTAAATCAGGGAGAAGGCAGAGTTCACCTCCTACAACTTCCATTCATTGTTGGACTGGAGGTTCTGGCTAATGCAATTAGACACAAAAAACAGTAACTCAGTAATCAAAGAAAGAAACAAAACTGCCTTTATTCACATATAACATGATCATTTATGTAGAGAAACTGATGGAATTTATGATACAAGAAAAGATACTAGAGCCAATAAGTGAGTTTAGCAAGGTTTCAGAATATAAGATCAATATGCAAATATCAGGTGCATTTCTACACGCTAACATACAATCATCAATAACAATTAGAAGAACAAAACCATTTACAATAGCATAAAATAGGAAATTCTTAGGGATGGATCTGATCAAAGATGTGCAAGTCCAATACACTGAAAACTACAAAACGCCATCAGCCTCTTCCTAATTGTTCTGTGGATTTGATCAATCCCAATCAGAAACCCAGCAGTGCTTTGACAGAGATGAACAACTGATTCTAATATCTATATGTAAATGCAAAACAACTTTTAAAGAGAAAAACAAAGTTGGAAGACTAACAGCACCTGGTTACAAGAACAGTTAGAAAGCTATGATAATCAAGACTAATATTGGCATAATATTGGTGATACTGGCATCAAGAGTGATAGATTAATGGTGTAGAATAGAATCTAGAAATAGATCCACACATATACAGACACCAGATTTTTTACAATGGTATAAAACAATTCCGTTGAAAAGTGTTAGTTTCCCGCCCCCAACAAATGTTTATGGAACAATTGGATATTCATATACAATTTTTTAAGATTATTTATTCATTTATTTTTTTAGAGAGGGGGAAAAGAGGGAGAGAAACACCAATGTGTGGCTGCCTCTTGCACACCCCCCACTGGGGACCTGGCCTGCAACCCAGGCATGTGCCCTGACTGGGAACGGAACCGGTGACACTTCGGTTCACAGGCCGGCGCTCCATCCACTGACACACCAGCCAGGGCCATATGAAAAAATTTTTTTAAGTAAAAATTATAATTCATACTGAATGTAAAACCTGAAACTATAAATCTTCATAAAGAAAGCATAGAACAATTTATAATGTTGACTTAGGCAAAGATTTCTTAGCTATAACATCAAAAACACAATTTAAAAAGGAACAAGCCAATAAATCAGACTTCATCAAAATAAAAAATTCTACTCTTTGAAAGATTCCTTTAAAGAGAATGAAAAGATAAGCCACCAACTGAAAGAAAATATTTCTAAATCACATGTCTGCTAGAAGATATGTATCTATAGTATACAGAGAACTCTTAAAACTCTATAATGAAAGAACCTAGTTTTTAAAATGGCAAAAAATTTAAACTAATACTTTATCAAAGCAGATGCAGGTAAGCTCATGAAAACATTCTTAACAATAGTAGTCATTAGGAAAATTCATACTAAATGATGGTGAGATATTACTTATTAGAATGGCCAAAATTACAAAGACTAACCATACCCCGCACTAAGAATTATGCATGTAATCCTCCAACAACTAGCAAATGAAGATTCCATTATAATCCTTAATTTATAGGAGAGAAGTCCTAACCCCTACAGTGTGAGAACTAGAAAGGCCTTAGGACTCAACCACTCCAATCCCTACCCTCACCCATTCCCACCTCTATTCTATGGATGAGGAACCTACAGAACACAAAGTGGAGATGGCTGCCCAAACTCGCAATAAATGATTTTATTGACATCCTATGGTTTATTCCTACCAGAGGTGGTAGTTTATAGAATTGAGGGAGTTGGATTGTATCACAAACTTTTCCACCTCTTTACTCACTTGGTATGAGATGAAGGATATACAGACATAATTGTGTCGGTGTCTGTGGCCATATGTGAATGTGGGAATATGCGTCTGCAAGTAGCAACCATGTCAATGTGCTTCTATATGTATATTCTGATACAGGTATATGTATACACAACCTTATGAATTCCTTAGGAATCACTTTGGGTCTGTTTTTTTTTTTCCAAAAGCCTTTTAGGGTTTATTGTGGCAGATGTGACTTATTCTACTCTTCTGCAGACAAGCTCATCCCTCCATCCCCCAGTGGAGGGTTGATAGGGGTGGTTTTGTCCTTTTCCTCATTGTTGTAGCTACTTAAGAGTAAAATCATGATCCTTGGCAAGAGGGCTTGGTTGTTATTTTCACAAACAAAGCTGTGAGCTTGGATGGCTTAAAAATAATAACATCTAAGTGAGAAGTGATTTCAGAAAGGTAAAGAAGTATTCTTCTCCTCCATAACCACAAAGCTAAAAATAGTAAGACACATGAGTGATATCAACCCCAAATTCAGACCTGGAGTTCTCTTGTCCATCACAGTTTTGACTAACACCTACTCATATTGGGTTAAAGCCCATTCTCTCCAAGAAGACTTCTCTGGCCCTCCTGTTCTTGTCCTGAGGTTTCACCATTTCTTGGGCCTGGTTTACCATATCTTACAATGTTAGATAGAGAGATGGGGAGGGCTGGATGGACGAGGGACATGGGGGAGCTTCCCATATCTTGATTGTGTTAGTATAATCCATATGTGTAAAATTTTGCCCAAAGTCATTAACCTGCACACTTAAAATGTGTCCATTTTATTACCTATAAATTATAATGTAATAACGTTGTCTAAAAAATTACTCCCCAGTCCTCAGTAGTTACCCAACTTCTCTACTTTCCGTTCATTCCTCACAGCATGGGATAGAATAGGAAATTTCTGCTGAGAAGTCATCTGTCAAAATGCTAACCCTATTCAGGACCAAGGACAGATCCACACCAATGAGCAAGGGCTGGAGAGTGTCTGCCATTGTTCAGGTCCATGAAGGATAATCTGGTATTTTCTGGTTAATGGTGTCAAGACATATGGGAAGCCCAGTCACGACAAGTCATTGCATCTACTGAGTACGTTTTCTAGATCACCGCATATTTACAAATGTCTAGAGAATGTTATCAAGCTATAGTGGGGAAAGCACTAGGGGAAGTTCAGAAAAATGTGGCCCTAGTCCTTAACTCTACCATTTGCTCATGCCATGACCCTGGGAAAGTCATCTTTCCCATGTGAACCTCAGTTTATCTATCTTTAAAGTGAGGGGAAGCAAGGTATGCTCTTGAAGGGCCATTCCAGCAATGACAGCATTTCTCCCATCTTAAAGATAATCTGGCCTTATAACTTTGTAAACCATAGTTTCTGGTTATATATCCTACATAGCCAGTAGCACCGAAAGTAATCTTCCCTCAGCCTGGATGTCCACATTCTTCTCTCCTGAACCATTGCGGTATCCGGTCTTGCTGGGCAGGAGAGGCCAGGAACTGTTAGTCATAGACAAAGACTCAATGGTGGTCAACTTTGACAAGTGGATGGAGTTTTGGTTTTAGACAGAACTGAGTTTGGGTCTGGGTTCTCACTCCCTGTAGAATTTTGGAAACACCATTTTATTTTCTGAGTCTCACATGTCATTCACAATCAGGTTGAGTTATGTGAATTCCCCTCTCTTGTTGCTCTAACATTTGCACCCATTTATTCTGTAATTGTACACAGGGCAATGATTCACTCATAATTCTCCATTTAAATTTCTTCTCGATTGATCCATAAGATGAAATTTGCCTTCAGCTTCTTATTACAATACTCATTACAGCCACCATTATAACATGGATTCATAACTCTTCTTCCCACTAATATAATTGCTGTTAGACTGACATGAATAATTCCTGCTATCATTAACACAGTTAGAAGTTGTTAACTGCACTCCTTCATTTGTGTGGTCTGGATCTCTGTGCATCTCCAGATTTCAGTCAGCTCAGGGCAGCCCATTTGCTCCTCTCCAAAAACACAGCCCTTTCTTCTCTTGTCCCCATAGTCAGTGGGATAGATTCTGCATTCCCTCCTGAAAGAAGGCATCACTTTATAGACTTACAGCAACTACTCTTGCTGCTATTGCTGTCACTACAAGAAATAACCTGGACCAGATGTAGTGCTAAGGGTTTTGCCACCATTGTCCCTATAAGAAAAGTGTCATTCTCACTTCCCATTTTATAGATGTGGGGACTGAGGTTTAGAAAAGTCGAGTTTCCCTCAATCATTTAACCAATGAGTTATAAATCCAGCATTTGTATTTCTGACTCAAGAGCCCATACTTCGGATATTTTGCACCCCAGAAAGGAGACTGTCTTTGTCCTGCCACTCCTCTTTTGTATTTCTTCTCCCACCTCCACCCCCAGCTCTTTGGCCACAGCCCAGAACTTGCAATTCTCCCTTGGCAGACATCCTGAGCTTCGTAATTCCACTTACTCGTGACAGTGAAGGGGATTTTGTCATAAAGGTCTCCCTCATCCTATAGGGAGCTCTCCAGGGATTCTAAGCACTATAGTCCAGCCTGAGACCTCCCTCCTGGATCAAGGGCTTCTTATCTGGGAACTAATGCATCAGTTTCCCTCTGCTCTTGCCAGCAGTTCAGATGTAGCCCTGACTCCACTTCAAGCATCACTTTGCTGTTAATCTGTGAAGCATGACAGTACTATCCCAGGGTTTATTTCACACCACTGTGCCAACAAGCTTCTGAAGTAGGCATTATCTTCACAGTGGTATGGGAAGTAGGTGGTATGGGAAGTAAAACTTGTGTTCACTTGAAAGACAAGAAACTGAGGTCCAGAGTAACATATTTTTGGAAGTAGAACTAATCTCAGAAACCATCAACCTCCTCATTATACAGATGAGAAAACAGACCAAGAGAAGGGAAGAAGCTTTGCAAGGTTCTCAGCACCAGATCACCCCTTCTGTGACACAGCCTGTGAATGGGTCCAGAGTTTTGTTTGTTTGTTTGTCCATCTGTTTGTATTTTCACTCTGATTCTCACCCAGCCTGGCCTTCAGAGAAGCCAGGGGTTGGGTAAAAGCTGTCTGTCTGGGCTCAGGCTCAGAGTCCCAGGCTTGCCACTGACTCATTGTGTATGACCTCAGTTTCTCATTCGGAGAATGCCCTTTTTGCTGGACCAGCTGCTGAGTGTAAGTTCCCGGGGTATTCTGGAAGTGTAGAACACATCGCCCCACCATCTCCAGGGGCATCAAAGCCATACGTGGTCTGTGCAACTCAGCTGATCTCAGCTTGGCAGCAGCCCCTTCAGTTCCTCAACAATGACTTAATTCCTCCTACTGGAAACTCTGACCCATGCTTGTGGGCTCAATAAATTGATGTCAAAATTACCATTTCCTGGGGCTGCTCTCATCAGTTGTGAACAGGCAGTTGTCCGAGTGCTTCTGAATGAGTCCTGGAGTCTAGCTGGGCCAAATCTATCTCTCCAGAGTGACATTTTCTGGCAGGCAGGATTGAATTATATCATATTATAATAACATTTCATTCTGTTCTTTACCCTTTATTTAACTGGAGCCAGAACCTCCTCCTGAGTCTGAGGACTTTTCATAGCAGGAGGATGCCCTGGCTGAATGGAGATGATTGTGTTATGAATGGTGGAATGGGACGGCAGAGTGAAGGCCCTCCAGGGCTGCTGGAGTGTGCAGTTTTAGACCCTTTGATGTGGCATGAGAAGGCTGACTTTGGCAGAGCCAGACACATAAGCCTAAATTTCTTTGCAATAGACATCCAGCTTAGGTACCCTAGAGACCCAACTATTTGTCCATTCATTCATTTATTAATTCACTTAAGAAAAATATATTGGTCATCTTTTTGCTGGAGTAATATGCTAGGTGACAAGGACACATGCTTAGTTCTGAGGACCCCAGTCTTGCACAGGAGACTGTCATGAGAAATGTTTGAATAGATATCAGAGCACTTGACTCCCTTGAGGAGGAATGGATAAGGAGACATCTGTCTTAGACTGGGTGTGGCAAAGCAGACCTAAGACAAGGACTCGGGTACTGGCAGTTCACTGGGGAGGTGATTTCAGGGTGCACTGAGGGAGTGCAAAGAATGATGCAGGAAAGGGAGAGAAGCCAAATAGTGCATTCGGGAGAAAAGCACAGCCCAAGAAAGTGCAGTGATTACTTTGAAATGAGCATAAAGTGCCATGCTTGGGCGGGCTCTCTCTTCCCACCTCAGGGAGAGAGGAGAGGAGGAGGTGGGCTAAGAACTGAAACATGCTGCCTTTTCCTCAAAGAAACTTCTCAGCTCCAGGGCTCCCACTAGCTCAGCCTACCCCACCACATGAAAACCAACCAGACAATGAAGCACCCAGCAATGGTTTTTGTGGCCCTACTGTGTATAGGCTCTGTGATTGGGGAGAGGATTGATGGTAGAGCTTGATGGGGCTGAGCCTGGCTAGCATGGCTATTGAGATGGCAGCCTGTTTCAAGGTTGAGAAAGGGTTCAAGCAGCTGATGTGGTCCAGGCTTAGATTGGCTGGTGCTGCTGTGGAGTTTCTATGAGCACCAGCTTAGCAGCATATGTGGCAGGTCTGAGTCCAATATGCAGCAAAGAGATCAGCTCAGCCTTGTCTGTAGTTTGAAGCACATCCATCCAGCCACGCCCTGTCCAGAGTGACTGACCTCCAACCCAACTGTGTGACATAAATGAGAATTAACTGTTTTAAACACTGACTTTTGGGGTGGTTTGTTACACAACAGTGGCTGAGTGATACAAGTGCCTGGCTTGTGTCAGGCATTGTGTTTAACACATGGGACATGGAAGTGACAGGATTCACATGGTTTCTGCCTTTTTGGAGCTCATAGTCTGACTGGGGAGGCAGGCAATGGATGAAGCACTAATGAATAAGCTGTGAAAACCAAGAGGAGGGAAAAGTACTGGGAAGCACCTCAGATAGTGAGGAGGAGGAGGAGGCCAGCTCTAGGTGGGTGTGTACAGAGCCCCTCAGGGGAGAGGACATGTGTGCTGAGACCTGAATGATGACAAGAAGCCATGTGAAGTGCTGGGAAAAGTGTTTGGGGTACAAGACACAGCAGGTGCAAACGTTATGTGTCACAGGGTCTCTCTGGCCAGAGATGAATTGCAACCAACAGGAAAATGACTGTAAGAACAATAATAAAAGCCAATGTTTACTGAACATGTCCTATGAGCTGTTTTAAGTTCTTTGCTAAAGTGGTATTATCTAATCTTGTCAACATACCAAAGTAGTTGTGCTAGTTGGGATTACTTTGGTTGAAAATTACAGAGACCCAACTCAAACTGGTTTAACCAAATAGGAAACTGAGTGTCTCATAGAAGTGGACAAATGGGGACAAGTAGCCTCAGGCAGAGCTGTGTTCAGGGACTTCAATTAGGTCAGGAGAGCCCTCTCTCTGTCTTTCTACCTGTCTCTCTCTCTCTCTCTCTCTCTGCCTCTGCTCATTAAACTTTAGTTTCTGAGAGGGCCCCTCTCCCCTTTTGTGAATGGACTTCTTCAAGAGGAAGCAGGAGGAGAAGTGAGAATCGTATCATTGGCAGCTCCAGTCCCACATTGTCCCACTTGGTGACTCTAGAGAGAAGAGAGATAGGCCAATGTGCCAACGTGTCTCCCTCATCTGCATAAGTAACCCCAGAAAGGAGTCTGATTAATCACCCATGCACTCCATGAACCTATCATCTGATTGGTCCAGCCTGGCCTTTTACTCTCCTCTGAGTAGATATGTTACCGAACTAAAGGGGTTCATTCCTCTGCACACATCAAAGCCTGGTCCAATTCGAACCAGAGTTTGCAGCAAAGAAAGTACAGGTTTATTGGTTAAGGAAATGATGCCAAACCCAGAGTCACAGATGAGCAGTTGCTCTAAGACCTGGCTCCTTTATGGCTTCTAGTGGATGGATTATATAAGGGAAAGATCACTGGTTATGGTGGCTAAAGGAGTTAAGAGTCATGGTCTCCGCGATTGTTCGGGGCTGGGGTGGGGGGTCGTTGATCATGAGGTCAGCCGTGGCATCTCTCTGTCTGGTTTCACAAGGGTGAGGTCAGTGGGGTTGTCCTGCTTTTCCAGAGCTGAAACACAAGTGAGGGCTAGATATCATCTTCAGTGTGACTGAAACTCTGTCTCTGTGGTCAACAGACCCGAGGCTTTGTTCCTAAGCTTTTTGATGCTGACCAGAACCTCATTGTCCTGAGGGCTTAATGACCTCCAAGGAAGAGGGAAGTGGGTGAGTCAAGGTACTCCTAGGCTGGGTGAGGCAGATTGGAATCAAAAGGAAAGAAGACAAGTTCAGATTAAAGGAGATTCTCCGTGGTTCTAGACAGGAGCTGTGACTGGTAACCTTGTCGGAATTGTGTCATCTGAATAGTGGAAATGGGTAGTTTCTTTTCTTTTTTATTTTTTCAAGTTCAGTTCTTTTTAAAAATTTGTTTATTCTTGTTTATTCTATTACAGTGGTCCAGTTTTCCCCCTTTGGTCTCCTCTGTCCCGCCTGACCCCCAGCTCCCACAGTCCATCCCCACACTGTTGTCCATGTGCATGGGTCTTAAAATCAGGGTGAAGGGGGTCCAGGAGGAGACACTGAGGGAGGACATACTGAGTGAATAATAATAATACAGATAATAATAATATAAATGATAAATAATATCTATTGTTATTCCAGTTTAACAAATAAGAAAGCTGAGTCTCAGAGAAGTCAATAAACGACGTTAGTCAGCAGGCGGCAAAGCAAAACCTCAAATCCATCTTTGCCTGACTTGAAACCTTCATATTCTTTTTAAAGTATTTTTATTGATTATGCTATTACAGTTTTCACAATTTCACCCCTTATCCTCCCTCCACTCCGCTGCCCCCAACCCTCCAGCATCCCCCCCGGCTTTAGTTCATGTCCATCGGTTGTACATAAAAGTTCTTTGAGTTCTCTGTTTCCGATACCATTTTTTACCTCTCCCCATCTATTTTATGCCTACCAATTATGCTTCTTCTTCCCTGTACCTTTTCTCCCCTATTCCTCCCTTCCCCCTTCCCACCGAAATCCCTCCATGTGATGTCCATTTCTCTGATTCTGTTCCTCCTCTAGTTGTTTGCTTAGTTTTTGTTTTCATTGTTTTTCTTTTCTTTTAGGTTCATTTGTTGATAGTTGTGAGTTTGTTGTCACTTTATTGTTCATATTTTTATCTTCTTTTTCTTAGATAAGTCCCTTTAACATTTCATATAATAATGGCTTGGTGATGATGAACTCCTTTAACTTGACCTTATCTGGGAAGCACTTTATCTGCCCTTCCATTCTAAATGACAGCTTTGCTGGATAGAGTAATCTTGGATGTAGGTCCTTGCCTTTCATGACTTCAAATACTTCTTTCTAGCCCCTTCTTGCCTGCAAGGTTTCTTTTGAGAAATCAGATACTAGCCTTATGGAAACTCCTTTGTAAGTTAACTGTCTCCTTTTCTCTTGCTGCTTTTAAGAGTCCCTCCTTACCTTTAATCTTGGGTAATGTAATTATGATGTGCCTTGGTGTGTTCCTCTTTGATTCCAACTTCTTTGGGACTCTCTGGGCTTCCTGGACTTCCTGGAAGTCTATTTCCTGTGCCAGGTTGGGGAAGTTTTCCTTCATTACTTGTTCAAGTAAGTTTTCAATTTCTTGCTGTTGTTCTTCTCCTTCTGGCACCCTATAATTTGGATATTGCAACATTTCAGGTTATACCAGAGGTTTGTAATTCTCTCTTCATTCTTTTTAAATTCTTGTTTTTTCATTCTGTTCCAGTTGGATGTTTATTTCTTCCTTTTGTTCCAAATTGGTGATTTGAGTCCTGGTTCCCTTCCTGTCACTGTTGGTTCCCTGAATATTTTGCTTTATTTCATTTTGGGTGTCTTTCATTTGTTTCTCCATTTTTCATCCAAGCTCAATCAGTTCTGTGAGCATTTTGATTACCAGGGGTTTAAACTTTCCATCAGATAGGTTGGCTATCTCTTTGTCACTTAGCTTTCTTTCTGGAGTTTTGCTCTGTTCTTTCATTTGGGCCATATTTCTTTGTCTCGGCGCCCATGATAAGTTGTAAGGGGGCGGGGCCTTAGATGTTCACCTGGGCAGGGCAACCCTCCTTGCTGCACTGCAGCACCGCCTGTGGGGCAGGGGCCAGAGAGGGAACTATGCAGCTCCCCTGCTTGTGTCTAGTGCATCCTCCAATAGATTCTCGTGCGAGACTGGGAGTGTCTCCCACCGTGGCAACCCCACTGCCATAGTCCACAGCCAGCTCTGAGTCTCAGTTCCACCTTCAGCCAGCCCGGCCGCTGGGTCCACTGCCTCACTGTGGTTTTTCTGAGCCGGGCCCACCTGCATGGCCTCGCTGCAGGTTCTTACCAGTCTGATTGTTCTGGTTAATTTTTTCTTTAATTCCTTGGTTGTCGGAGTTCCATGCAGTTTGATTTTCTGGTGCTTCTGGTTGTTTATTGATTTTAGATTGGCTGTTATCCTCCTTTTGGCTGTGCGAGGAAGCTCAGGGTTTCTATCTATACCTCCGTCTTGGCTGGAACTCTTCGAGAGGAGATCAAAACCTTCATGTTCTTAATCATCAGGCTCTAAACCAGTCAACTGTTCTGGGAACCCGAGCCCCAAGAAGCCTGATTCCAACCCAGACTGAAAGACTCCCAGAGCTCAGGTGTGCTGGCTCCTGAATGGCTCCAGAGTTTACAAACCTAACCTTCACAATGCCTTTAACACAAGGCAGCTTTGCTTCCCATCCACGGGGTGAGGGTACAGAACGCGTGGCCCCAGGCAGGCAGTCTCTTGTTATCTGAGCAGTATTGAAAAAAGTGAGCATATCAAAGGGAATAGAGACTGCAGTTGTTACTGCCAAGGGCGACATTAGCCAAGAGTTATAAGACACATTAAGGCCACTGAAGTATGATCTGTTTGTCATTTAAAGATGCTCTCCAGCAAAGTGCACAGCCCAGAACACTCAGACACAATTAAAGCCTCTCTTCCCGCCCCTTGGTTCTTCCCCTGGGCTCCTTCCCAGCAGCCAGATTCTCCATCGACCTCTCCTGACAGTCCCAATCTGTTCATTTTAGTTAAAGGTGATTCATAGCCAAACAGCTCATCACATCTGGAAGGATCTTAAGGAGCCTTCAGTCCACCGTTGTTCATTTAACACATGAGAAAATAGAGCCCTAGAGAGGCCCAGGCACTAGTTCAAGGTCACTGAGTAAAGATGGAGCCATCATACACCAGACTCTGTGTTAGGTACTTTCACATAGCTCATCTCCTTTAGTCCTCACATAGTAACCCTGTGAAGTGGATGTTCCTGTCTGGGGAAATTGAATCTCAGAGAAGCTAAATTCCTGTTCAAGGTCACACAACTAGTAAGTAACAGAGCTGTTTTTCAAACATATTTATTTTTGTTATAAAAATGTACGCCGTGGACCACTGTGTACAACATGTGTCCGTTTGCTCTTTCTCCTCCCTCTATCCCTGCTCTCTTGTGTCCTCTAGATGCCTGCAACCTGTATGTGCCAGGCTCCCTTTCATCTCTCTCGCAGTTACCTGTGGCCAGTAGGAGGCTCCAGAAGAAGATTGGAAAGTGCTAGGAAGGGAGGTGTCATTAGGTGTTCTTTCTCCCTTGTTTTCTGGCATATCCGGAAGGAAGAAGTTTCATCTCCTCCGGTGCTCCAGTGGGAGCTGCAGTGGGCTTCGGTGACTCTGGCAACTGTTGGATCAGTGACCGAAACAGCAGCAACACCTCAGCAGCAAGCAGCCCCCCACCCCCACCCCAGCCAGCAGGAAGTACGGTCCTCAGCTCTGTTAATAGCACCTCATTCCTAGGAATAGTAGCAGCTTCCTGAAGTTACTGATCATCTTTGAGTTGTCTTGCCTTCTCCTCTTGTTCCTTCAGCTCTTTTAAGGCAGTTGCCAGCAGTTCCCTGAATCAAATCTCCTAAGTTTGAAATTTCTCTGTGGTTTCCATCAACAAACCCTGAATGTTATAGCACTTGGACCCAGGAGTGATCACAAGAAACAGATCAACGAGAATGGGACTTGGTGTGGCTGGCTCACTGGATTGAGTGCCAGCCTACAAACCAAAGGTCACCAGTTCGATTCCCAGTCCAGGGCACATGCCTGGGTTGCAGGCCAGGCCCCCCAGTGGGGGTGCACGAGAGGCAACCACACGTGGATGTTTCTCTCCCTCTCTTTCTTTCTCCCTTCCCCTCTCTAAAAATAAATAAATAAATAAAATCTTTAAAGAGAGAGAGAGAGAGAGAGGGACTTGGGCTTGGATGTCTGCCAGGCAGTGATGACCTCATTACCAGTGAAAAATGGGATCCTGGGACTTCCTGAGAGGCAGTGAGATCAAAATTACTTAACTTATCAAAAATTATAAAAATTACTTAAATTACTTAAGTTCTGTGGGGTGCAATGCCAATTGGAGACATAACTTTAGGTAGACCAAGTGGCTGCTAATCTGATCGTTTTGGTAGGATTGATGACTGTTTACAAGGAATCAGGGGTGTGATGGTTACTTGTGATTGCACTGAAGAGTTTACAGGAAGAAATTCACAAACTCACAGCTTTAACCTATCAACTAAAAGCATGGTCACCAAACTGGGGACCACCCTTGGTGACTCTATACCAATCTCTTATCTTTGGAAGCCCCAGGACAGATACAACTGAAAATCAGATTCCAAATTTGTCCTTGTGAGTTCCAGAATTACAAGATGGGTTGAAGTCCTGGCTTTGTCAGTTTTCCTAGGTGACAGTTAAGGCGTTTGCTGGGAAGGAGAGTGTTGCGGACCATTCAGCCTGGTTTCAGGAGTTGTAACCCTCACCCCATGGTGGGCTGTGTAAGAGCCCAAGGGACCCACTTCATCTGGGTCTGTTCTGTCACAAGGACGTGACCTACTAAGGAGACAAAGCTTATCTCCCTGGCAGGGGTGCTGCTTCTGCCTCTCTGGCCCAATTGCTTGGTTGGCAGTCAATGACAGGTAAGACTCCTCATGGGAGGGGCAACCTAAGCCAGACGCGACCACTTGGAAGGCCTCATGGAAGGACTCGGGGGGTTGCAGCAAAGAGGATGTGATGGACCCTCGCCCCCTGGCTATTCTGACATAGCCCGAGTCCTCATTTCCATCTGGGAGATGTCTCCTGCTTCTTAATCCGCTTAAAGCCTGAAACTGTGGGGGTGAGCGGTGCAGCCCTGTCCTGGCCAGGACGGCTCCCTGGGTGATCTGGACATAAGAAAGAATTCCTAAAGTCCTGTGAAAACTGCTTTGCTAAGAGTGCTCTTCCTTAGGTGATAAGTGTCCCAGGAGGAAATGAGTATGTCTCCCAAAGTCTGGCAACCCCCTTTCCTGACAAACACTGGCTCGAATTAAGCCCTCAGATTTCTTTGACATGTTAAACTTGTATTCTGGTGTATTTGAGCCCAATAAAAGCCTAGTGAGGAAGGGGCTCTGGGTCATTCTCCTCTGAGAGTTTGACCCCTTTCCTCCCCAAGCAGTCATGTCTTGGTAGTTTTTATTTTCATTCGTGACGGAGGGATGGGGCTCTGCGGGCGGAGCCCCCCCACATCTGGCACCCAGGACAGGGTCCCCCGCAGGAGAGGGACCCGGAGAACCAGCACGAGGACTCAGACGCATGTGAGAGACCTGCTCCTCCATATCACCCTGAGACCCTGTTTGTCATCAGAAACAGCTTCCATCTTCTGTCTAAGGAAATTAACCTTCATTCCTTAAATTCCCATCGGGGGAAAACTCAAGGGTGGTAATTCTGGTCACACCCTCATTCGACTTGCTTGTTTGGCCTGTGCAAGAGGGAGTTAGTTATACCTTCGTAAAATGAATCGGGTAGTAAATCCAATTGCAGGTGCTGCTGAGGTCAACGCTGCCTCTGGCCCTGTGAGAAGCACTGTTTCAGACACTGCTTGCAGCTATTGAACTGAAAAATATTTTGTTCTCTGTACTCATTTGCAATGACAACAGGAAGCAGTTTACTTTAACCTGGAAGCCATCTTAGCTGGTCTCTGGGCTTTCTCAGCTCTCTTGATCTGTCATAATCTAGTCTGAGGCAGCTTGATCATTCTGGTATCTTCTGCAACATCACACTGACTCACCAGATTGATGACATCATGCTAATTGAAATCAGGAAGTTGACCGTACTTCAGATGCCTTCTGAAGCTACATGCACGTCAGATGGTTGAGAAACAACCCCAAGAACTGTCTGTGGCTTGTCACCTTGGCAAAGTTTCTCGAGTCCGGTGGTAAGGGGAATTGGGAGATATATCACCCATTGAGAAAGAAAAGTTTCTGTGCCTTACAACACCTACCTCCACTCAAAATTACTTTATAGCATGTAAAGCCACCAATGCTGAGTGGAGCCCCGAGCGAGGAAAAGATGTGCAGCAGGTCCAGCCTGCTTTGTCCTCTGGCCTGTTGACCCAGAGGATCTAACAGTGACTGGAGTCTATGTGACAAACAGGGATGCTGTGACAAGCCTGTGGCAAGTGCTAGAAGGGGATCCACAGTGTTTGATGTAAAACATGCCATCTTTCCTCAATTGTTTCCTATTTGAAAGGCACATCCTGTATTGTTCCTGGGCCTCTGGAGAGACTGAACATCACAAAACAAGTGATTATGAAACAAACAATTGGACCTGAGCTGCACGTCATGAGCTAGGTGTCATCTGACCTAACACGTCAGAAGGTTGGAGTTAATACAGAAGTAATCCAACCTCAGGTGAAAGGAGTCTGTACAATTTGGCCTTAAGAAAGTATTAAGAGTGCAAGTAAGTTGCACACACAGGGGGATCATCCCACCGCACACACTCCCGCTTCATTGATAGTTTCCCCTCAGCTCACATCCGTGGTCCTGGGAAGTTCCCCAAGATGAGGCCGCTGAAGCAGAAAACCCTTTGGCTCGGCTTACTGATGACTCCACGTGACATGCTGCCACCAGTGAAAGTGGATGGCTGCAGCAACATAACCCCACTCAGGAGTGTCCCTGAAAGGCAGAAATGGAGGGACAGTCTGTCAGGGAAGAGAACTTCAGGAGGCGCCTCTGTTCTTTCACATGGCTTGAGTTGGGAGATCCAGAGGCAAAGGTCCATCTTGATTTATGGGCTGGGTCTAAAATTTGGTTCCATGGAGGGAAATGGGAAGTACAAATGGGGGTACTGGTGACAAGGACATTTGGGGAAGAGAGAGGATGGCAGAGTGTACAAAGGTCACTGCTGCAGAAGATGCAAACAATAATCAGTTGGAAAGATGGCCATCCTGCGGATGTGAGCTGGCCTGTTCCCCAGACCCATAAGGGCTTGTAACACCCCCCAGTACCATGGCCATGACGGCAAGCGTGGAAGTTGTGTGGGAGCGTAATGATGTGGACTTTCTCTTACCAAGCCTCGTCTGGCCACAGACACTAACGAGTCCAAAGAAGAGCTCTTTATATGGCAATATTTCCTGGGATGATCAACCACCTGTTTGGTGGCAGGTTAATTACTTTATATTCTCTCTTTTTTTTTCAAGATCGATAAAAATAACTGTATTTCTATCAACTTTCAATGAACAATCCAAAATAGAAATAAAAGAGTTCCACTCACAATGGCACAAGGAAGGAACAGTTGAGGAATGAATTTAACAAAAACTGTTCGAAAGTGGCAGAAACTGTCTGCACATCACCCACCTGTGGGTGACTTGTTTGTGGGGCATAATTACTTTATATTCTTTCCATCAGGAGGAGGCAGGCATTTATCCTGAAGGAACAGACACTAATGTTTCTAGCTCCCCTAACTATGAATCTGCAGAATACTGTTTGTGTTATCACGATGTCCCATGAAGCATTGCTGCTGTCTCAGGAATAGATTTTCCAGAACAAGACATGAGCAATGGGCTCAGTTCTATGGAATCGACAGCACTCCCTGCATCTCACTGAAGCAGCTGTCCCGATTGGCCCACTGATGACTCAGTTTCCGGTCCACCTGAAAGAAAGCACCTCGTCAATTCTGGGTGGGGTCCTACAGGATGGGGTACATCCTGTGGACCAGCCACCAGCACATGGTATGTCCTTTCCTTAGCCAGGATTCATGGGTCCAAGAATCAAGGGGTAGAAGCCGAGTGTTTCCTCTCCCTTTTATACCCAGGGCCCCATTACAAAACTTGCTTCCTGTCCTTACAACATGGGCTCTGATGATTAAAATCCAGTGGTCCCCAAGGAAAGAATGTTTCCACCAAGGAACATGGCAACTGTTCCTTAGAAGCTAAGATGGCTGCTCAGCCAGTCTGGGCTCCTCATGTGACCGAACCAACAGACAATGAACCAGCTGGGCGATGTGTCCCGATTGTCAAGAGCAAACTGGGTGGCACGAAAGAAGGCAGGGGCATCTCTGTTTGAAACGCAGGGGCTTTTCTGGAAGGCCCCCATTAGTAGAATGTAATGGGAAACTCAGTATCACGCCCATAAAGGCAGACCCACAAGAGAATCCAACCTCTTAAGAAAAAGGTTTAAGTTACCCATGAGGAAAATAACACTGACCAAGCAGGGCCCTATCTCAGGGCCAAAGGATGAGAGAAAAAGAAAGTTACAAATATTAACTATAATCTATTGCTCAGTCATAGACATACAGTAGCAATTATGAATATTCTACTTTCTTGCTTGATATTTGTATGTATTAGCCATTTTATATACACTGAATGTTTGTATTCCCTCAAAATCTATGTTGACATTTAATCCCCATTGTGATGGTATCAGAAGTGGGACCTGTGTGGGACCCTCCTGTAGGTCAGGAGGGTGGAGCCCTCATAAATGAGGTTAGAGCCCTTAGAAGCGTGACCCCAGAGAACTCTCCTGCCCCCTCCACCATGTGAGGAGAATAAGAAGGCCATTTATGAATCAGGAAGTGGCTCCCCAGACACAACATTTGCTCATGCCCTGGTCTTGGATTTCTAGCCTCTGAAATTGCGATAACGTTCTGCTGTTTATAAACCACCCCATCTATGGTAATTTTGCTACAGTGACTCAAATAAATTAAGATACATTTATGTTTCCCCATTCTTTTTCTCCACTACTTTATATTAGATATGCCTATAAGGACCTAGATCACTGTAGTCTCTCAGTTAACAGAATATCCAGGTGAGACTGTAATGAAACTGGAGGAAAAATTCTCTGCGCCCAGAGTCCAAGAAAGTGGTGGGTGGGACTTAGTGTCTCCCTCCTCTGGGAAAGAGTCAAGGTGTGTTCATTTGCAGGAGGATTAATCATATTGGGTGAAAGTATGAGGCTGCAGCTCCTGTTCATGGAAGCTGTTGTTGTTCATGAAAATGAGTGGAAGGGTGAGAATGCGTCTGAGCCGTCCAACGGTGGCAGATGCAGTACTTTCCTAGCTGTTAGCAGCTCCATTCCCACTCTCCCCTGCTCTACTCTGTGTTGTGGGGCTGGACACCTGAAAACTACATTTCCCAGCATCCTTTGCTAGTATCCTTCCTGTTACATTTGGAAACTAGGAGGCATCAATAGGAGAGTAGAAGGTGCTGGAGGAGAGAAGCCATTTCCCTCCCACACTGCGACTGTGGACTCCTCAGGTGTGCTCCCTGCAGACTGATAGTAAATTAATTTGTTCACTCAGCAAGTACTTACTGAGATACGGAACTGAAGGAAACACAATTTCTGCCTTTAGGGAGCTTACCATGTAGGGAAGAAACCAGCAACCTGTGGTCCAGAAGCCAAATCCAGCCAGCCACGTTTCCACGGCCTGCGAGCTAAGAATAATTTTTAAATTTGTAAATTGTTGACGCAAAAAGGATCAACTGAATAATGTCTGGTAAAACATAAACATTATATGATATTTATATATTCGTATCCATACAGTAAGTTAGTTTGGAACACAGCCATGCTAGCAGAGTTGAGAAGCTGCAACAGAGACCATGTGGTTTCAAGCCTGAAATATTTACTCTCTGGAGCTTTATAAAAAGAGCCAGTCCCTGGCCAGAGGATGGGACAGAGTGAAGCAGGGACACGAGGCCAGAGCTCCAGGGCCCCTGTGGCAGCTCAGAGGGAGGAAGACCGCTTCCGGCAGGAACGGTGTCCAGGAGGAGAAAGCAGCCTGTGCAAAGACCCAGAGCCGTGAACCCCCAGGCTTGTGGGAATGGTTTGTTGTGTAGTGTGCGGCGGGACATGAAGGAGGCTGGTGAAGCTGAAAGAGTCGGAGCCAGACTGAGAAGGGCCTTCAGCACCCCAAGGTGGGACTGAGACTCGTCCTGGGGGCAGCAGAGAGCCACTGTGGGCTGTGGGGCACAGGACACTGAGGGACGGAGTTACAGGGGAATGTGACAAGTAGCAGGGAGACCGGTTAGGAAGGCAGCCTGGGACAGGAGGGAGAGCTCAGGGTCAAGCAGATCGGAGGGCTCATCCCTGCTCTGTGTGACCTTGGACGGGCACTTCACCTCTCTGAGACGACCTCAGATCCGTCAGGGAGGAAGCCCAGGATCCTGCTCTGAGAGCTGTCAGGATCAGACAGGCTGATATATCGAAGGGTTTGGCGCTCAGTGAGTGTTGCTGATATCGTCGCCCTCATCACGGAAACAGCCCTGGGAGGCAGGCGTCCCGCCGCAGCTTCCAGACACTCCCCGCGGCTCCATCTGCCACATGCTCCTGTCCACGGATCTAAGAAATGGGCAGAGCAGAAGAGCTGGCTACTGGAAACCAAAGAAGGAAGAGTCAAGGTTGAGTTTAGGTCACTGAGCCTGGCCCTGGAAGAGACCCCGGGGAGGGAAGTTGCCAGCAGGAATAAAACATACACTCTTCAGTGGTTTGTCAAATCGCTTTCAGGTAGCAGAGCTGGCAAGAGATCCGAGGTCTCCCAACTTGTCGCTACCAGGCTATGGAACTTTGTGAGGATCCCTTCTGGAAAATCAGGGTGTTGAAGTGGATGACTACCAGCCTCCAGGCATCCTTCAGAGCCTCCCAGACTCCCCCGAATCTTGCTGCTGGGAGCCAGGCGTCTGGTCTCACCAATGGGACCACGCACACCCCCAACCGGGACCCTTGCCCTCACCATTCGCATTTCTCTCCCCTCCACTCTGCCAGTGGCTTGGACCTGACCCCACTTGGAGGGAGACCTGCCACGGTGCCCACCAGGCCACGGCTGTGCTGTGTGGCCCTTCAGGTTCCTCAGAGCCCTGGGCTTGGTGTGTGGCAGAGACACTCTGGGGAAGTCACAGCCATGGCTCCTGACAGCTGACAGGAACTGAGTGCTCACCCCCATCTGGAGGCAAAGCCACCTTTCCGGATGCGTCAGACTTCAGAGCTAGAAAGGGCACCAGATCACCTACCCCCAGCCTTCCCACCGTCATGAATCCTCGAGAAGAGGTAAGTGTGGGAGCCGGACTGCAGCTCAGGGCTGCGAACGCCCCGTCCGGGGCTCCTCCTGTTGGGCTCCTTGTCCAGTGCTCCTCACACCATGCCTCACGGGCCCCGTTTGCCCTTCGCTGTGTGACTGGTACAGACACGGCCCCGGACACACCTTCCACGGCGGGCGGTTGTGTGTCTCAGCCATGGCGTGATGTCTGGCTCTTATTTAAATGAACAGCACGGAGAGGACAAAACCACAACCCAGGAGGGATGAGAACACCTTGCGGGCTGAGGCGTATCCACCCCACTCCCCGACTCCTGTCAGCTCTGAAGCGAAACTCAAGGGCAATTAGCGTTTACATAGTTTCCTTTTTCTACTTCAGTAAGAATTGCCCATGGAAGCCAGTTGGCATTTTCTGTACTTAATGCATAATAACTAGTCTTATAAATCTAAATTATCCCTATAAATCTAAATAAAAGGCCCAGGTTTAAGTGGATTGAGGATATGTAATTAATGAAGTGTGAGCACATCACCGTTACAAACCTGTTTACTGCAAGCCAGACTCTCATTTTCACAGGAATTTTCCCTTTGCTGTGTAAAGGTGGAAGGAAGACAGGGCCCCAGGGGACCTTGGGCAGTTTTCAGGCTTCCATAGTCATTGTCCATCTTAAGATTCTTTCGGATGGCCTGCTGGGACTTTCAGAGAGCTCCCTGAGACGGCTGAGCCTCGGCTGGACTGTACCCTGGCTCGCTGACCCCAGAGGTGAGCGGTGTTCTAGTTGAGGGGCCTCCAGGTGGCCCTGCCAGTGGCTCGCCATCCTCCCCCGACACTGGCTGCCGTGTGTGTCTCTCTCTCTCGCCCACACCTAACGATAACCACATCTTTCCTCCTCGGCCTCCCCGCAGTTTTTCTCCAAATCAGGCCCTTTCTTCCATCCTGGCTGTTCCTGCCTCCGCCCGGGGACCACTGTGTCTGGCCTGAACTGCTACAACATCCCCCTGCTTCCGCACTGGTCCTTCCTCCCTCCGTCTTGCGTGGGGCCCACCTCCCTGAGAGCAGCATCATGATCTGCTGAAAGTGCACAATGCACCGGCTCTCCCCAAGGCTTGCGGTCCCCCAGAGTGCCCCCTCGCACTCAGGGTCAAGGCCAAAGTCTTCCGCATGACTCCCAAGGTCCCTCGGAGTCCAGCCCCTGCTGCCTCCCATCTCCTCTTTTAACGGTCACCCCACCCCCTGCTGCCTGTCCGCGCCACGCTGACCCACCTGCCTCCCCCCCACCCCCGACCCTGCCTCTCACCGGACTTTGTTTCCGTGGTAGAAAAGCTGACCGTCATGCCCCCCTCCAGCCCCTGTCCCGCAGAGAGGAGTCCTGCTCCCCTGCTCCCTGCAGGGACAAGTAGTCTAGCATGTGACCCAAGTGCCAGGAGCCACGTGGGGCCATGGTTCCTGCAGTTACCTTGAAAACTCAAAATTAGTACTAAAAGGACGTATTTGAGCCCCAGGTGTGGGGAAAATATCCCTCCATCAACGACAGATAAGGTTCCAATTTATCCTCTGCCGAACACTCTCACCTTCTCAGTTTGGAGCCTTTGGCTTCTATTCTGCACTGGGAACTCTGAGCTCAGGGACACAGGAGTCTTTCTGGCTCTGATATCTTGGCTTCCCTCTTGTGCCGCAGAGGCATCGTCACCTCCATGGACCAATGTGAGGTCCCTGCTTGAAAGAGGATGGGCTTCACCATCTAGCGAGCAGCTTCCCAGAGCTAACTACTTACCAGATGGCACCTCCATCAGTTCACAGGAGAGTCTGGCCAAGACATGTCCCTGTGACACTTTTTTTAGATGGTAAATGAAGGGCTTAGACAGAGACCCAGAGTCACCAGGCTGTTGTTTAAATCAGGTTGGAGTTTCTCTGGAGCTCGAGTTTCAAACACACTCACCAGCTGTGAGACTTTGGGCAATGGGCTGCATTTCTGTGCCTCAGCTTACCTGTCTTTAAAATGGGGATAACACAATAGCGTGCACATCACTCAAAGGGCTGATGGGAAGGCTAAACAGGCTAATATGCGTGAGATCAAGGGGCAGCTCTGGGTGCACAGCAAGTGCTCCATAAATGCTTGCAATCATCAGGCTCAGCTTTTCTGAGAACGCCTGATTAGTGCGACCAAGAAGACTCTTGGAAGCTGGAAGGGTGAGTCCGCCAAAGCTCCTTCCAGTTCTCATGTGGCACATGCCATGTTCCAAGTCCTGTGCCATTTGCTTTCACCAATGTGGAGCATTGCTTCAGCACTGAGCAGGTTGGATTTCAGCAAATGAGTTGAGGGCCCTTCTCCTGGAAGCCACTTTGGGAGATGTCTCTGCCAGGTGGGCTCACACAATCCCCCCTCTAACCTGCTGTGGGCACTGGTGTGGACCTGGACCCCCAAATGTCGTCTTTGTTGCTTGACGTGGCTCTGCTCTCTGCTTAGCCCTTCGCTTAATGAACACCTGCCACATGCTGGGCACTGGGCTGGGTGCTGGGACGACAGGTCAGGACAGAGACCTTGCAGTCCAGAGCCTACTCTCTAGTCACCCAAACTGGTGTGAACTGGGGGGCAAAGGAGGCACAGCCTAGGAGCGAGAGGCCACCTTGCTCTGTGGGGTGAAATGCACGTGTGATGGTGACTCAGACCAGCAGGCCCAGTCCTTTCCCTGCCCTTCCCACCGCCAGAGGCAGCAGACCAGGGCAGGCAGGCGAGTGCACACAGGGAGAGGGAGATGGTGGTGGATAAGGAAAGATCCTATTCCCCCTGGAGAGGGGGTGGGCTGACTCTCTAGAAATGCCCTAATCTGCCACTAAAGCCCTCTCTCCCCTCACCACCTGGATTCTTCCAGAAAGCTCATGAATGGACTTGCAAGTGCTGATTGGCTCAACTGTCCTACAAGGGACAGCTACTAGTGGCCCGAGAGCCAATCAGCACCTGGACAGTTAACTCTGCCCCGTCCAGGGGGGGATGGGACACAACGGGGGTAAGCGCTGAGCCGCTGTGTGCTGGGGCGAAGCCAGCGAGTGGCGCAGAACCTCTCATTCTTGTCACTGAGGGCCCCGCAGCAGCCCCGCTCTGAGCTCAGGTTGTTTTCCTGTTCTAATTAACATCACTGAGCATTAAACTCTACACTCAGACGTGAGCTTGCTCCCCTGGGACCGTTCTGGCTCAAATACTGATTAAATATGAAATGGTTCCAGTCCTCTAAGCCGAAGTCAGGAGCCACAAGCCAGAGATGGAAGCTGTAATTACCAGCTGATTATGCTGTGTGAGTTATTAAAAGATCAAATAAAATGAAAACCAACATCCTCCAAATAAAAACAATTAACAGCACTCACAGTTATTTCTGCTCTACTTAAAGGGACATGGACTTTCTATTTTTTCACTCCTTTCTCATTCTTATGTTTCTAGGTACTCACCCATCCAGGTCATTTCCTAAGCACCTACTATGTGCCAGTAGATACTGGGGGCAGAGATGAGAAATAAACAAGCAAGGCCAGGTGCTGGCCTCCTGAGGCTTACAGTGCAGAGGGACACATGGCCTTTCAAGGAAAAGTCACACAGACAACTACACCTTGGGATGGGGCCAAGCATGCCATGTACTTGAGGTTATGTGGGAGGATAACGAGAGGGACTAACTCAGATGGGGGAATCTTAAGAACTGATATTTAAGTTGAGCCCTGAAGGAGCTGGTTACCTGAAGAGCAGGGGACAGAGTGATCTAGGGAGTGAGAGCAGCATGTGCAAAGGCCCTGGGGTGGGAAGGAGTGTGGGAGGGACCAAAGAAGGGCACTAGGGCAGAATGAAGAGGAAGGAGCATGAGGAGGGAGAGGAGGGAGAGGAGGGAGACAAGGTAGCAGCCAGACCCCATGGGGCCTCCTGGGCCTTGGCCACCAGGCTGGTTTACTCAAGGTTCCGGGAGCAGCAGTGAAGGATTTTGTGTAAGGGGGTGACTTGGTGTGATTGGTTTCTTAAAACAATCCCCGGGTGCTCCATGGAGGCTGGAATGGCAACAGCCCAGTGAGAAGGTGAAAGGGGACATCTGGGCAGGAGCCGATGGCAGCTCAGACCACAGCAGTGGGCTGGCCAAGGGAATGGAAGGCAGTAGGCAGATCCAGGAGGGGTCCTGGAGGTAGAAATGCCCCACCCTTGGGGACGGGTAGTGTTGGGGAAGGGATTTGTCCAGAGGATGCTCAGGATTCTAGCTGACAGGTCAGCCGGGTGAAGCCCATGGAGCTGGGCTGAGAGGCCAGTGTGGTGTGTGGAGTCCGTGGCTCCTGAGCTGCATCCCCAGGAGAAAAGGGGGAGAGGCTGCTGGGGGTCCTGGGGGAGTGCTGGGGGGAATCTGCCTGGAGACACCCCGAGGCCTTCATCAGGGGACAGCAGCCCCGTGCCTCCTGAGGAGAAAGAGAAGATGGGGGAGGGGGGCCGTGAGGGAGAGAGGAGAGCATCCTCACCCCACTTACAGGCTGAGGTCTCGGAAACAAAGAGCCCTTGGTTGCCCCGAAGGCCCCAGGGAAAGAAGTGGTGGGGTCTGGCTGAAGGGAGGACCTGGGGCGGCCATGGTTGGTCTCCCAGGCCCTCCCGCTCCTCCTGCTTTGTGGACCCCGGCCCACAGCAAGAGCTGGAAATTCCACGGCCTGACCGATGGAGGAGGCGCAGGGAGAGGTGGGAGCACAGAGAGCTCTGGTCTGTCTGGGTGAGAGTGGTGCGTTCACGGAGGGCCCCTGGGAGGAGCCTCTTGGACTCGAAGAATGAGTGGCAGTTAGCCACCTGGTACATCCCGCCTCTTTACTGTCTGTCTTCTCCAATTAGAAGTCAAGTTTCATGAAGGCAGAGATTTCTTCCTGTCTGTTGTGTTCACTGCTATATTGCCAGCACCTAGAGTGTAGCCTCACACTAGCAGTGAGTCAGTAAATAGTTGTCAAACGAATGAACGAACAGCTTTAAAAGTTGTGTGCGGAGGCAGACTTCAGTGGCATGTTTTAGCGGCAGCTGCCTCTCATCCGTGATCCCAGCTCCCACTGGACAGCCCCCTGCTCCACGGCCCCGGAGCTCCCCGGGGCGGGGGGGGCCCTGCCATGGCTTTCACTCGCACGGATAATCCCAGCTTCTGGGCTCTGGGATGTCACCTCCTCATCTTCGTGACCTCCCAGTCCCAGAGCTGTGCTGCTTCTTGCTATCACTAAGGTCTGGACAACCTCATCATCTCCTGTTTGGTTTCTTAGCTCCAGTTCCCTGCGTTAAATTCTTTGTCCGAATTTCTGGAGTGGATTCTCTTTTGCTGACTGCACCGTGACTAGACTAGTCTTGGAGGTCAAAGGGTAGCTTGAGTGAGAGCTGCTGCTTCCTCCTGGCTGGGTCTGCAGAGCTCACTGGTCTCCTGGCTGCAGGCTGTGGGAGGCGGGAGGGGAGGGAGAGAGCTGGTCCAGCACCATCACGCTCTAGCACTAATCCTGCCCATTAGTGAGCATGGGTCCCCCCTCTGACCAATCAGAGCCATACCTCTTCCTTCCTTGGAGAGCGTGGAGGGGTCTTGGACCGACTCCAGGGGGTGGGTCTAACATGGAATGAAGGTCAGAGACCTTCTCCCTAACAACAACAATGAGTCAGGCTGTGATAGTTGCTCTACTTGTGACTCAAACAAAGTGCCCTAGAAATACCAAGCAGGACGTTGATTACTGATTTCACTTGGGAAGAGAAGAAAGCCTCTGGGAACTTCTACTTGCACCTGGACCTTGAAGGGTGATTTCAGTAGGCAGATGGGGGTTCAGTGGAGGTGAGGAGGAAAGGCAGGGGTGCAGGAAGTTCAGAAACACTGAGCAGTCTGGTGTGTCTGCGACAGAGGATTCAGTTACCAAGGCTGTTAGAATAAAGGCGGACTCCCTCGGAAGAGGAAGGGTGGTGGAAACAAAGACGGACGATTTGAAGTCAGGGGAGGGACAGAGGTAAATGCTCCTGTCCATCACGTAGCTGGTGGGCGTGGGTTCAGAGCGTGATTCTTTGAAGCATACAGTCTCAGATTTTTAACAAGCCTCAGGAAGGTAAAAGAATAAAATCATGATTTCTTAAGGCCTTAGAATCTTAGCGACTCATCATCTTATGATAATTGAGTTGTTGGATCTCAGTCTTAGGTTTCCAAAACCTTGGCAATCTGGAATCTTGCTCTGGAAGACTGCTCAGGGTGTCAACCCAGCCTCCACTCCCCCACCCCCACCCCCATGCCAGTACTGATAGTGTTCACTCTGTGCTCAGCATTTTGCCAACATTATGTCATTTAGTCCCCATGACAACCCTAGGAAGCAGGACTATTATTTTTCCTGATTTTCTGGATGAAGAAACTGAGGTTGATGAGTGGAAGTCATTGCTGAAGGTCAGGCAGCTTGCAGGCTGCTTGGCCAGTGCTCGGCCCAGACCTCTCAGCCTCCGAAGCCCCTGCTCTAACAGCCATTTGACTAGTTTGCCTCCTGCGACGCCTTTCTGCGGAGTGCTCACCTATCCACTGTGCATACCTCCAGTGACAGGGAGGTCATTACCCCTCCCCAGGGCCACCATCCATCCCAGCTGTGGACACATCACTCCTTCACAGGGCATCCACATGTCCCCACAGAAGACAAACCTTCACCCAGGACTTGTATGGCCGGAGAGGGCAGCTCCCCGAGGTGGGACAGCGATGACACAGCCAAGGAGAGTCTTGCCCCAGGGAAGCCCCACTGCAGCCTGTCCTGGTGAAAGAAGGGGAGTTTAACCTGAGGAGGGGTCAGGGGGGACACTGGGAGCAGGCCCACTCAAAGACAAACGGAGACGGAGCCCAGAGCACCGGGCGGTGGGAGAAGCAGGATTTATAACACAGAACCACGACTCTCCAACAGTCAGAGTTATAAGGCCTAATAAGATTGGAATCGTGAGGGCTGTGCCTTTAATTTCTTGGCGCCTCTCCCTGAAAACTTATTCTACAGAACGTGCCTGGTGCCATCCATCCTCCCAGATGGCTTTTTAAGTGAAGCTGTTTGTTGAGTGGGAGAGGGAAGGGGAGAGGTGGGGAGGAGCCGCTGCAGACCCCAGGGATCCAGCAGGAACGAGGGCGCACTGCTGGCCGGGGAGCAGGGTCCTCAGGAGAGAGACCCCCAGGCTCCACCAGGCCCACAGTGAGCCCGAGTCGCAGTTACAGCCGTGGGTGTTTCGTGGACTCTCGTTGTCCTGCTCTGGGTACTTCAGATACCTTTGCCCAAGAAATCCTCGCCAATTGACTGTAAGAGTGGAGAAACTGAGGTCCTGCAGGGACAGAGTTTGAGCGAGGTCACACGGCAAGTCACTGGAGAGGGATGAGAAAACGGCCACCACCTCCAGTGAGCCTGGGGCGGGTTCCGCTCCCAGCTCTGCATCTCGGGGTCTCCGCTTTCCTGCCCCGCCCCTCCTCCACCTGCACAGCCCAGCCCCTCCCTGCAGACTGGACCTTAAGGGGCTGTAAGAATCTTTTTCCTTCCAGTGGATTTCACAGTGTGGTGTCGCATCGGTCGCCAGTGGAACATACTCCAGCAGCTCAAGATCTGAGACACCTTTTGCAGCCACAACAGCCCACCCCTTGGGCCATGACCTCTTTCTCTTCACACAGGTGTGGGGCACAGCCCCTCCTTGGCTCCCATGGCCTCCCTACCTGAAGGGAAACTCAGGGGAGGAAGGCTTGTGAGGCCAAGCACAGCTTCAGTTCCTGTATTTGATCTTGGTTTCATAACCGACGACCACTGGCCTCCTCCACTGCACTTTCTGAAGTCCCCTGGCTCTCAGCCATCACCTCATGCCTGGTGGTGTGGCACCCCTTATTCCTGGGGGAGAGGCTCCTGAACCTTGCTACTCCTGCTCAAGCCAGGAGGGCTGCAGTGTCTATTCATAGTGACAATGGGGTTACAAGGGACCACCTGGGCTCTACCTGGTGCTTCTTGCCCCCTCTCCTCTTCTCCTCCTGCTGATTGGGCTCCAAATTGCCCTGGGGCAGCTATAATTTGCAATAGGACCCTTGCTGTGTGTCCTGGCGAGAGCATGGCTACATGGGACCAGGACCTCCGAAGCTGGGGAGTCCAGAGTGGCAGAATCATAAACAAACGTCTGTTCCATGTGTCTGTGAGCTGCTCCTCATCCCCTTCTCTAACGGGAGTGGAAAGAGACACATCCCCTAAGATGATGCCACATACCACCTACTGGAGGCCCCTCTCCTCTGTTCTAGCAACACGCCACGCCCAGCACACAGCCTCCAGTCAACCCTGCTCCCTGCAGCGGTCCGCAGCCATTTTCCGGTGCGCATCTGTCTCTGCAGAGGCCAGGTTGCCCATTAAACGGAGACATGACAGGGACGCTGTAGCTGTTCAGTTTTTAACGATGGGACTGATCTTCACCATCCTCCAGCCCAGATGTGATATTGTTTTTGACAGCATGGGGGATGGTTTCAGAGATTTTTTATTTGGCCTTCCTTGCTATGGTAATTCTTACCGTACAGGCCGGGAACCCAAATTTGGGGTTATCTGAACGACCAAGTGTATCAGTTCCAATGATCTACTCTGGGTCCGGGGAAAGGGCCACCGAATGGGCCCTTTGGACCCAGGGGCCCCACTGTGAGCCTGACTTCAGCCCGAATACAATCCAATGCCTGATTCCTCTAGGCTCCTGCTCGAGGAAGGGGGTCATGGAGACACAGCCTCCAGGTACCAGTGTCAACTCCGACCTCATGCCCAACAGTCCATAAAGTATCTGGTTATTCCCTTTCCCCAGTGGACAGTCAATTGAGCAAATAGCTGTCAGTCTCTTTGGAGAAGAACTGGGACAAACAGCGTGGTATATACTTGCTGTGATTTTTTTTTGTTTTTTTAATATATTTTATTGATTATGCTGTTACAGTTGTGCCATTTCTCCCCCATCATTCCCCTCCACCCTGCACACCCCCTCCCACCCACATCCCCCCTTTAGTTCATGTCCATGTGTCATAAGTTCTTTACCTTCTACATTTCCCACAATATACTTGCCCTCCCCCTGTCTATTTTCTACCCACCATCTATGCTACTTATTCTCTGTACCTTTCCCCCCCTCCTCCTCCCACACCCTGTTGCCAACCCTCCATGTGATCTCCATTTCTCTGTTTCTGTTCCTGTTCTAGTTGTTTGCTTTTCTTTTAGATGTAGTTGTTAATAATGGTGAGTTTGCTATCTTTTTACTGTCATATTTTTTATCTTCTTTTTATTAGATAAGTCCCTTTAACATTTCATATAATAAGGGCTTGGTGATGATGAACTCCTTTAACTTGACCTTATCTGAGAAGCGCTTTATCTGCCCTTCCATTCTAAATGACAGCTTCGCTGGATAGAGCAATCTTGGATGTAGGTCCTTGCCTTTTATGACTTGGAATACTTCTTTCCAGCCCCTTCTAGCCTGGAAGGTCTTTTTGAGAAATCAGCTGACAGTCTGATGGGAACTCCTTTGTAGGTGACTGTCCCCTTATCCCTTGCTGCTTCTAGAATTCTCTCCTTCATCTGAATCTTGGCTAATGGAATTATGATGTGCCTTGGTGTGTTCCTCCTTGGGTCCAACTTCTTTGGGACTCTCTGAGCTTCCTGGACGTCCTGGTAGTCTATTTCCTTTGCCAGATTGGGGAAGTTCTCCTTTATTATTTGTTCAAATAAGTTTTCCACTTGTTGCTCTTCTTCTTCCCCTTCTGGTACCCCTATAATTTGGATGTTGGGACCTTTGAAGATGTCCTGGAGGTTCCTAAGCCTCTCCTCATTTTTTTGAATTCTTGTTTCTTCCTTCTTTTCTATTTGGTTGCTTGTTTCTTCCTTCTGGTCCACTCCATTGATTTGAGTCCCAGTTTTCCTCCCATCTCTATTGGTTCCCTGTGCATTTTCCTTCATTTCACTTATAGTAGCCTTCATTTTTTCATCTAATTTGTGAGCAAAATCAACCAATTCTTTGAGCATCCTGATCACCAGGGCTTTGAATTGTGCATCTGATAGGTTGGCTATCTCTTGGTCGCTTAGATGAATTGGCTCTGGGGCTTTGATTTGTTCTCCCATTTGAGCCATTTTTGGTTTTTATTTTTCATCTGGTCACAGGTGTTATGTAGTGAGGGGCAGAGCCTTAGGTGTTCCCCAGGGCGGGGCAGCCTGGTCACTGGGTTGTGATGCTGTATGTGGGGGTGGGGTCCAAGAGGGAACAATGGCGCTTGCTCCACTATCTCTAGGATTCCAGTCCCTTCTGCCACTTCTCCTTTGCCTGGATTATCTGCGCGTGAATGTGGGACCTCCTGGTCAGCCAGCTGCCTTGCTTGGCCTCACTGGGTCTGCACCATTGCCACCCCATGTCCGGGGTCCACTGGCCGCCTCCTGCACACCTGGGATCTGCTAGCCGCTGCTGCCTCTGTGCCTGGGTCCACCAACCTCCACTTTTTCCTCCCGTCTGGATGAATGGTTGTTGGACTTCTGTACAGTTCAATTTTCTATCAGTTCCGGTTCTTTCCTTTTTCTAAATCTTTATTGTCTTTAATTTTGGTTGTGCAAGGAGGCACAGTGTGTCCACCTACGCCTCCATCTTGGCCTGAAGTCCCCTGCTGTGTCATTGATGGCTCCTTCTTCTTGGGGACATGGCCACCTTGTCCATCAATGGATCCCAGATCTGAAAATTGGCTCAGGTGTGGTAAGTGAGCAACTGATTACATTTTGTTGGGGTGACTGCTTAATTCACCTTCTCCATTCTTTTAAAAAACTTTTTATTTTAAGATAATTAGAGATTGACATGATGTTGCAAAAAATAACACTGAAGGGATTATAAAAACTTCAACTAGTCCCCCGCAATGGTCGCACCTTCAAAACTACGACACAAGATCAAAACCAGGAAATTTGTATATGTAGTTCTATACCATTTTATCACATGTGCAGATTTTCGAGTCTACCACAATCAAGGTCAGAACCACTCCACGCCCCAGAGATCTCCCGTGTGCCCCGCTCCGAAGTCACGCCTACCCTCCTCCCCATCTCCCACGATTCTGCTCCAAACCCCTGGCAACGCCGATCTGTTCTCCAGCTCTACGGCTTTGTCACCTTTAGAATGTTATTCAAATGGAATCGTACAGTGTATATATAACTTTTGGGATGGGCTTTTATTTCTGTCACTGGACATAACGCCCTCAAAATCCACCCCCAGCTATTGCAATAGCAGTAGTGTGTCCCTTTGTTTTGCTGAGTGATATTGCACAGCATCGCTCGCTGTCCATTCTTCTGTTATGCTGGTTGGAAACTGGTTAGCACCCTCGTTGGCTGTCCCATCTCCACAGCTTCTCACAGGTCCAGCCCTGCTGGCTGCCCCTCTGACCTTACTGGTCATTTTGCTAAATGCAGCCTCCTTGCTTCTGATCATATGTGCCAAAAGCCAGCCTCTGCACTTCAGGGCCCTCTCAACCCCAGACAAAGGGGGAGCCACTGCTGGGCTTCTCAGTGCCCCCCCCCACCCCGCCAGGGCTTTCCTGATGGCTTTGATGAGCTGTGTGTCCTCGGGGCCCTCCGATGGGACACAGTTCCTTCCAGACTGCCCACTTTCCTCAGTCTCTCTATTCTTTTCTCTCTACCTGCCAAAGGCAACTCAGGCACCTCCATATCGTGGAGAACCAGCCAGCACATTTTCAAGGCCATCCCTCGGGCCCATGCTAGATTGTTAAATCCCGTGTGCCCACAAATTCCCCAAGCCGAGGAATGCTGTTCATTCGCAGTGTGCCCTGGCCCCCTGGATCCGCACCCTCGCAATCCACTCCTCTGGCTCCTGCGAGGATGCGCTCAGTAATTCTTCCTGCTCTTTTGGTGGATAGTTTCTTTCAGACCAGCATGCCACCACCCAGATTATGCTGGGATTCAACCTATTTGTTCACCTGGCAGTGGTAAGAGGGGGCAGGGCAGGTTCTCTGGGAGTACCTATTACCTTAGGGGCGGGCTAGGCCTGGGCAGCACAGCCCAAGTTCTGGCTCTTCCTGGGAAAGGGTAGGCTGTCCCTGTGAGCCCGGAGAGCTTGGAAAGAGTTACAAAGTCAGTATCCTTGGATGTCCTTGTTCTGCATTTCAGAGTTCCAGGTTCTCCCCATCGAGGCCCTGGCCTATGTATAACAGACCTGAATTGGGCTGAACAGCACGCAAACACCTTTAGAGCTCTAGGCCTCTGACAATTAGATCTCTGGTCTGCTTTTCAGCCAACTCCGCTCTTCCAGTGTGGGAGAGACGGGCCTCTCTGTGAGCCAGCAGCTGGCCCTTTGGCTCTCGCGCTTACCATTGGCTTGTTGAGAGTCCCCGGTCTCTCATTACTTGTCTGCAGAACGTGAACCCAGCTTAGCGGCTCAATGCTCAACACAGTGAAATTGTCAGAGTTGCCTTGGCAGATGGTAGAGGAAGTGCCCAGCCAACTCTGCTGTCTTTCTAGGGATTGCCCACCCTCCATCTTTCAAATACCTGCACTAGCACACCTGCTGCAGGAGGCCCCTGCCCAGGAACATTCTCCCAGGTGACCGCACATAAAATCTGCAGCAACTGAGCCACCACTTTATGCCAAGCACTATCTGTGCCCCACCTTCCCACCAGGATGGTGTCCTCCACTCTCTGAGGGGGGTGGGCACGGTGAGACAGTCCCAAACCCTCCTCGCCACCTGTTTTCTCGGACCACCCCTTTCTGAAACCACTAGCATGAGTGTTCCAAGAAGCAGACATAGAGGTGGGGTTATACTCGGGAGGGATGAGTTACGGTGACCCCTGCGAGGGGCAGATGGGGAGAGACCGAGGGGCTCACGGACATGCAGGACTGCGATGCAGGCCCGATCCTTGTGAAAAAGAGGCGAAGGAAGGTTGGTGGAGTGCCTCAGGCGGCGGTGAGTGGAGCGAGGGAGCAGCTGCAGACCTTTCCTTCTTCGTGGGGAGAGTGGGGTGAGATTCGCTGTGACCGGGCACCCGCTCTGGGCCAGGCCCGATAAAACGGCATTTACACAGCTGCCTAGGGCACCTTGTAAAATGGTCGTGTTCACCTTTGTTTACAGAAGAGGAAGCTGATGTTCAGAGAGGTCACCCAGCTCTCACTGGGTGGCGATCAGGGTTGTAGTCTAGTGACCTGATCATGGCACCACGCTGGCCCTGGGCAGCCGAGTGGACAGAGGCCCAGGTCGGTGACACATTGCTGGCTGAGTGCTGCCAGAGTTCAGGGTTGGGGTGAGGAAGCTGTAGGAGAGGCAGCTGTGGACAGACAGTGGTGGGCTTTGAACAGCAGGCCAAGAAGCTTAGAGTCAGTCATACAGGCCGGAGTTGTGACAGGTGGCCTCAGGCATATCAGGTCTGCGAGCAGAATTTGTTTGGCTCAGTCAGGGTTTTAAAAAAATACTTCGTTTGATTACCAACACTTAAAAACTGCCAGATTTTTAAATAAGAATCCTCATTCTGGCTTCTCCAGAAAAAACAGAAAATCTGACCACAGGTCCCTGTTTCCTACAGCAGAAAGATGCAACTGAGCGGCTCCCACGCAGCCCAGGACGGGTGCTGTCCAGCTCCCACCCACTGCGAGGGGCCACCTCCCACACCAACGTTCTGGCTTGGCTCCTGGCGGAGGATCAGGATAAGTGGGGCTCTGCCGCGGTGACGGCCTCAGATCTTCTTGGCCTCGTGCACCAAAGCCCACGTGAGTCCAGGTGTGTCTCCAGGGCAGCCGTCTTCAGGGCTGCTGCCACTGCGGCTCCCCTGTCCGAACACGAGGCCTCCTCTGTGGCGCTCAGGCAGGGAAGAGAGCGCTGGAGGGTCTGCACCAGAGTTTAATGCTCCAGCCTGGGAAGCCCACACGTCTCTTCTGCTCACAGCTTGTGGGGGAGATCTAGTCACATGAGCCCTAATAACTGCAGGGGCTCGGAGAGGTGGACTCCTTCTTCCCAGCAGGAGAGGGATCAGCATGTCGGTGAGCAGACTTCTCTGCCCGGCGCCGCAGGCTTTGAGTCTGTGTGTGACTTGGATGCAGGAGGCAGCACCTCAAACTCACTTAGATACTGCTTCTCTCTGCGGGTGCCATTCTTCGACTGAATACTTTATCCGCACTATTGTCGTTAATAGTACTATTACAGTTAGTTAATTATACTATATGTATAATATATTCTATACTATACGTAACAGTACTATTCTCGTATAGTTAATTATACTATTACAGTTAATCCTGATAGTAACCCTATGAGGTAGGCTTTCTCAGTTTTACTGAGGGGAAATGGAGGCAAAGAGAGATTGAACAGCTTTAAAACCCAAGCTCTCTGGCTCCAGAGTCTGTGTTCTTAATCTCTGTTCTATACCACCTTCCATGGAAGGCCTGGGTACCATCATCACCCCCCTTTACAGAGAAGAAGGGTAAACCAGTGTCTTGCTGTCCAGGGCAGCAAGGAGAAAGAAATATAAAGGAGGGGGAGCTCCGGCGGAGAAAGGGGGGATGCTATGGCAAAACGAATGTGTGTGTGCGCTCAAAGAACATTCTGGTAGTTCAAGCTAACACGTATTTGCTGAACATTTGCTGGGTGTCAGGCCCTGCTCTGGGCGCTGAGTGAATGGGAGGGAGGAGACCAGCCCGGGGCTGTTGCAACAGGTGGGCAAATGAAGACCCAGGGAAGGAGAAGGGCCGCGCCCAGGCACCGGGCCAGTGAGCGCAGGTGGGTGGAACCACCTCTGACTCCCTGCCCGAGGTGCTGCCCCCTCCCCAGGCTACTTCTTGTCCTTGTCTTGAGGTTTCAGGACACCCAGAAACCTGAGGTGACTGATGACTCTGTAGCGGGGATGCTGGTGCCACAGGCCAGGGCTGTGGGCGTGAGACAGGCACCCACTTGGGCTGCTGGGGGGCATCCCTCAGGGCAACTTTCGGGAAAGTGACCGAGTGGTGAAGACCCTGAATCTGAGAAAGGTCTCGGCTCTCAGTGCCATGACTCCACCTGCAGGAGGAACCTGCCCCGAAGACGTGGTCAGGGACAGAGGCTCAGGGCCCACAGGGTCTGTCACAGCCTGACGTGCACAGGAGGCTCGCAGTCCTCTGAGTGCCTGCCGGGCGAGGGTGGTGCGGTAAATTATGGTGCATTTGAACGAGGTACAATTACAAGGCTATTAACATCATGCTTTTGAGGAATTGTCAGTGTTGTGGGAAAATGCTGATGATGTATAGTGAGTTAAAAAAAAACCTGAATAGCTGAATAAATTGTAGGATCCCAATTACATAAAATTCAATATGTGCAGAGTGAAAGCTAAGGAGGGGAAGAGGAGGAAGGAAAAGAGGGAGTGAGAGGGGAGAAAAGGAAAGAGGAGGAAGATGGAGATGATGGAGGGGGAGGAGAAAAGGGAGGAGCAGCAGAGGAGAGCGGAGGCAGCGCCTCCCTCTGGTCGGGTTGCTTCACGGGATCTGGGTGAGTGCCGCGCACCATTACCTTCATTTCGCAGAAAGGACAGAGGAGCTCAGTGATATGTCTAAGGCCACAAAGAGAAGACCCTGAGCCGGCATTGGAACCCAGGGCTGGCTGCCTTCCTAATTGCTAAACTGGGGGAACTGAGGCAGGCTGAGGCCGGGGCCCTTAGTCTCCTGGTCCAGGGTTACTCAGCTGGTTCGAAATGAGAATCAAGAGCTTTACGGGGAGTGTGGTCATGGCGGATCACGTCACCTCTCTAAGGCTGGTGTCATCAGCCCCATTTCACAAATAAGAAGGTTGAGGCAGTGTCTCCATGTTTAAGGTAATAGTGGAGGTAGGGTTGGGACCTAGGTGTGTCACCCCTGTACCCACACTCTCCCCTCCACCGTGAGGGGCTGGCATGGCATGGGGCCGAGTAGAGGGACAGGCACGAACAAAGGTCATTGGCAGCCTCCCTGGAAAATCCCTTGTCCATGGCTCCTGGGGATTTCACCTCTGCTCCTGGGGAGGAGTGAAGACAACCCCCCCCCCTCCGCCGCTGGTGGGCCCCGTGTGGCGTGCCGCCCCTGGCCAGGCCCCGGGCCCTCCAGCAGGAAACCCCGTGACCCCACCTGGCTGGGTTTCCTTTGTTAAGGGTCCTCAGAGTTCACTCACGAGTCTCCCCAAAGCTGGGGCCGCTCAGCTGGGGCTGGACAGGCAAGAGGCGCCCGATCGGAAGCTGAGCCTCACTGGAGAGCTGCTGCCTCCGACATCCGCGAACAGCAAGCACCAGGCAGGAGGAGCCGTTACTCAAGGACTTCTCGGGCCCAGCCTTCCCTGATTCACCCCCTTCCCCTGTTGCAGCCAGCCTCTCCCCGCCCGGCCACAGGCTCCCGGGAAACTCCCCGCTCCCGGCCTGGCCTGTCTGCCCACAGGCACACCAGCCATAACCCCTGAGGAGCACCACTCGCCCCCACCTGCCCCTCACCCAGCTTCATCCTCTCCCCCACTGCTCCTGCTGACGGAGCGGGATGTCCTGGTCTGACACCTGGTGCAGCGGCTGCTGCAGAGGGTGAGGAAGGGGTAATGTCTCCCCTCCCCATCCCCCTCTGCCTCCCGCTCCCTGCCCCAGCGGCTTGGGCAGGAGGTTCCGTGGGGGCGGTACTGTACTGTGGTCATTGGGGTCTGGCTGCCAGGCTCTTCCTGACAGAATTTCTGATGTGGCCATACTATGTGCATTCTTGGGGGTGGAGAGGGGTGCTGGGAGAATTTTAATTAACTGTGTGTGTGTTCTTGTACAGAGTCCTTTTTCTTGTCCATTTTCCAGAGCTCACAGAGGCTGATGAAATTATTAATCCCATTTTACAGATGATAAAACTGAGACACAGGGAAGCAAGCTGTTTGCTCCCAGAGTTTCCAGCTAATTAGTGGTGGCAGGTAGACTTGAACTAGGATTTGACTGAAAAAAAAAAACTGCCTTTATCAGAGAGAATGAGACTAGAATCTCTGGGCAAAAGAGGAGAAGGGTCATGGTCAGAAGTACAAACATATCTGCCCAGCCAATGCCTGAATCTCATCCATCTAATCTCCTTCAGGGGATCTCCCAGTGTCCTTCGAAACACTCTCAATGACAGAGCAAAACCTCTCTCCTCCTGAGACTGCACCCCACCAAGATCAGCCTGGCTATAGAAATTCTTCCTTCCAATAAGCTAAAATTCTTTCCTTTATTCCTTAATTTGTCCATCATTCATATTGCTGTGTATTACGTGCCTGGGAGCCGACTTTGCTCAAAGAATTAGACTCAGAGGCAGACGAAGAAGGAGCCAGGAGTCCTGGGGGAGGGGGAGTCGATTCCGGGCCACTTCTGGCCACCACGGCGGTGCATCTACCTCTCTGGCTGACCCATGTCCGCTTGTCTTGCCTGCTCTAGGAGGCTGGAACCCAGGCTCCCCCTGCCTGGTGGGTGGGAATCGGGGGGGTGGGGAGCTGCCCAACCCAGGGTCCCCCAGTCTCAGAGGGTTTTCTTGAGCTGTGCATGGGGGCAGCCTCTCTCTCTCCCTCCTCCTCGGCCTCCTGCTGTGGCCACCATAAAAGGCAGAGTTCACAAAGCTGATCAGAGCTCTGCCTTCCCTCTCCTTTGCCAAAAAGCTAATTGGTTTTGCAATTAAAAGAATGCACAGAACAGGCAACGCAATTGATTTTATAAACACTTGTTCAGTAATGAAGTGCTTACTTCCAACTGGGCCGCCTTCTCTGCATATCAATCTGAGCCTCTCACGCAGCATGACCACGGCCACCCTCCCCCGCCCCGCGTTTCATGCTCTGCTCTCTCCTGTGCCCCTCACTCTGCATCCCGGAAGGACCGCACTCAGATCTGGCCTCCTGACTCTCGCTGAGGAACAGGCAGAATGTTCTCCGTCTGTCAGATGAAGAAACGGAGGGTCAGGGAGGTGCAGCGACTCACCCCCGGTGCACAGCGAGGCCAGGGCAGTGGAGAAGTTCTGTCACGGGCTCCTGGGCTCCTGGCCTCACTGCCCTTCCCGTCCCGCAGCCCAATCAGAAGCTGGAGAAGTCTTTGGGCTCAAGACAGAGCAGAAGTCTTTTCTACAAAGGAAGTAGCTCGGTGTATTTAGTGTCTACTCTGTGCCAGCTCCACGCTTGGCCTTGGACCTCCATCACAGCACCCATCCCTCACCACAGGCTTCTAAGGGGGTGTCGTGTTTCCATTCTACGGATGAGGAAGGCGAGGGCAGAGCCGCTCAGTGGCCTGCCTGAGCTTGCGCGGCACAGGCCTCCCGCCAGCCTTTGCGGCAGGTGTGCTGCAATGGGGGGAGGTGGTCCGTTCTACTCGAAGAGCCTAGGCTTTGGCAGCCATCCAGTCATTCATTCGTCCGCCCATCCCTTCATTCGAATCGTTCATTAATTTAGTCACTCATTAAGCAGATAGTCATTGAGTCTCTGCTGCGTGCCAAGCTCTGTGTTCGGGATCCAGTGATGAGTAAAGCAAACCAAACCCACCCGTGTGGGGCTCACCATGTGAGAAATGGGTGTGGGGGGGAGGGGAGACAAACATCATGATATAATCATGAAGGTAAATGGCCCCCGCGGCTGAGCGGGCAAGGCAGTGCACACGGAGCACTCGGGGTCTGTGGTGGGCGCTGGGATCTGGGCAGGGAGGTCTCCCTGCAGGGGTGGGCCCTGGAACAAGGCTCTGGGGCCTGAGGCCACTGGGTGGAGCATCTCGGAGGGAAGGCACCCATGGGATTGCTGTCTGAGCAAGCTGACCGTTCCAGTCCTGGAAACGCTAAGATTCTGTGATTGGACATGAGGTTCATGGTGTGTGATTCTGACCCAGTATTTTGTCCTTTTAAGACAGTTAAAGTACGAAAGTTTAAGATGAGATTCTAAGATCCTGAAATTCTGACTCAAGCTTTCATAGTTGTACGATTTTATTAAGTGAAGATCTGAGGGTTTAAGACTCTAGGACTGGAGACCTGTCAGCGTGGTGGCCTTTGCTGCCAGAGAGGCACCCTGCAGAACCTTGCATTAACTGGAAGTGCGTTTTCCCCTTTTCCTGGCTCATAAAGTGGATGCATATGCAGCTCTCTGTGGCTTAGAGAATGCAAATTTATTCCGGTTCCAGCATCAGGCGCTGCCTTATCTGCATGTTCCAGTTTCCAGAATAAATGTCAGAAGACAAGTCTGCGGAGATTTTCTATGTGTACACGAATGAATTCTTCCAGCAGGGGCCCGTCCAGGTGCGGATTTTGCCCCCAGCGCCGTTCCCGCACTCCCTGCAGGCAGGCTGGTGAAGGGGCTACACTGAGCCCCTCGGAGGGACGGGGGCCCCTGTCGCCCTCTCTCCCTCGGAAGGGACTGAGCGAGCAGGTCCTCTGTGTGCTGAGACGCAGAGGCTTCTGAGGAGGTGGGACAAGGCAGGAGGGAGAGTGTCCCCCCTGCCCCGTGGGTCTGGGGCACAGATGGCCCTTCTCCACGGGCACGTGGGGGTCTCTGTGTGAACCCCTGGATCTGGGTTCAAAGGGGCTGGTGCTGTAGGAGCCTCCCCAGAGTGGGGAGGGAAGGGCGGCCCCCACCACAGGGCAGACACTGCTCTGGGCACTGGGAGGCTCTGAAGTCAGACAGACAGGGTCGATCTCAAATGCCAGCTCACCAGCTCGGCCCTGTCACCTCCAGGGATTCAGATTCTCCAAAGCTCCTACCACCCCACCCAGCCGGTGTTCTGAGGACTAAGGGACCCACCGGTGCCGGGCACCCAGTGAGCGCCAGTCCCGACAACCACTCCTGTAACGCCTGCGGGCCAGGTGCCCCTTGAAGTACTTCACACAGGTTCACTCCTCACCCAGCCCAGGGTCATTGTCCCCACTTCACAGATGGGGAAACTAAGGTACGGGAAGGTTAAGTAACTTGCCCAACATCAGACAGTTGGCTCTAAAAATTGTGAACCGGGTTAAGTACATTTAAGCTTTTCCAAAAACCCTGCCGGCCAGGTGCCCAGAAATGGGCCACATTTCAGCACAGGAGCCCCAGGGTCTGCCCCTCGCGCTGCTGTGGCAGCAGCGAAACTCAGTGGACACCTCCAGGCCCCGCCCATGCCGCGCCCTCCCCCTGAAACGCTCCTCCACCTCGTCCATCCAGGAAACGTTCATTCGCATTTCAAGGCCCAGCCCAGGCCTCGCGTCCTCTGGGGACAGCCGCCACCTGCTGCACCCGCTGCACCCACTGCACCCGCTGCACCCTCTGCACCCTCTGCACCCGCTGCACCCTCTGCGCCCTCTGCGCCCTCTGCACCCTCCTTTATCGCACACAGCGGGCTGGGGTGCAGGATTCCGTCCTCAGGACCTGCTGCCCTCTCTGTTCACTCGGCCCTTCTCTCCGGCAGCATCCACTGAGTTTGACCCCTGTCCGAAGTCTCACATTGCTGGAGGCTTGATATTATCGCACCATTTTAGAAAAACTCCCAAGCACAGAGGTTTTGTCATTTCCTGAGGCCACAGGCCCTGGTAGCAAGGTGGCAGTCTGGGAACGGACCCTTAAGGTCTGAGACCCCTGACCCCGCTCCAGGCTGCCAAGGTCACCCTGTGGGGTTACCAGAGAAGCCAGTCTGTTAGGAGGCTGTAAGCCCCACCCCCATGTCAGTCCCGCCCTCCCACAGCCCTGAGTGCTCGAAACACACCTCCCTCCCCACGAACCACACCGCTGCCATTCAGTCGCGCTAACTAACTAGGAGTGGCCTCCAAGGGCATTGCTTGAGATTCACAAGGGTTGCATTTAGGCAGCAGGTAATTAACTCAGGACAGGCAGCGAACGTGGACCGTATTAGTTCACTAACCTGCAGGCAGCGCTTCAGTCATTTCAGTTCTTTCACCCTTCCCTTCGAGACCAGTGGCAGGCTGCCCAGTTCATATTGATTAGTAAATTGTTAAAAATGTATGACAGGTTGAAATTAATTGGCTGCAGTGAGGGGTGAGTGTGACCCAGGACAAGGATCTGTGACCGGGCCAAATGCGACTGGAATGGAAAAAAAAAAAAACTCTGGAGAAGAAGCACCAGCCACAGGGACCCCTGGGGTCACTGTCCCTCTGATGTTCTCATGGGGTCCGTTCCAGCCAGGTTCAGGCCACTGACCTCGCTCACCTGCACCGTGGCCCCGGCCTCTCATCTTCCCGGGGGGATGGGGAGCCCAAGCGGGGCCCCGAAGGACAAACTAGAGAAGAGCATGCAGGGAAGGAGGAGCAACCTGCCGTTTGCTGCTTCCAGATCTTCAGGCTCCGAGTCTGGAATTCTCCCTAAGGAGGTTCCTTGAGCAGATGCCCTGGGGACGTCTCTCCAGAGCTGGTGGAGCTACATTCAGGGCAGGGTTGGAGGCGGCTCCCGGGTTAGAGGGTGGTGGGCAGGACTGAGCAGGGGCTTCTGGGAACATTCTGTTCTCTTGGTTTCTGTCCCAGGTGCTCCTGATTGGGAACAAGGATGCCAGTGTCCTTGCCCATCTGCTGTGAGCCGACAATGGTCTCACAAGAGCTCTGATGAGGCCATTAGACCACATTCCCTCAGCCAGTCAACTCCACCAGACACAGTCCCTGCAAAGTGTCTCGTCAGCCCCAGGACTGCACAGCCCACAGGCCCTGGGATCTCCCTGCCAGTTCCCCGTGGGAGCAGCACCCTGCAAAGGCAAGAATCCCCATTATGTCCACAGTCGGGGAAATTGGCCCATTTTCCTCTGAAGCTGTGTTGACAGCCCATTTTCTCATAATGAGCCTGCAGAAACAAAACACCATGAAGCACGAAAATACACACCCACTCGGCTACTCTGTGGGGTCTTCTCCGGGTGCAGGCAGGCAGGCAGGCTGGCAGAAGACGGGGCTATTTTGGGAACCAGATGCCTGTGTGGGTGGGAGATGAGGCCATTCTCAGCTTGGCCACTTTCCAGAATGGCCCAGAAGCTGAGTCAGTGATTCTTCTCAATCTCAAGCCCCCTGTGCTTCCTGCCTACCTTCCCTCCCTTCCTTCACAAGCATTTACTGATACCAGTGCGGTGCAGACCCTGAAGTGGGCACGGGCTCTGCGGATGCCTGAGGCAGGCTCCAGTCCTTGGTGGACAGCCTTTCTTGGTACCAGAGCACTCACAAAGGGATGGTGCCCTTGCAGCGACAATATCCACGTGTGCGTTCAACACATTTGTTAAGCTACACTACACTACAGCCGCTGTGTCAGGGAAATTAAGCCAATCTGCCTTGGTCCCTGCCCCAGGGAGCTCACCATTTAGAGGGGGGACAGAGATTCATCTAGACTCACACAATAGCAGCTGTAAGAAGAGGCTCTTGGTGCTGCGAGAGCATATACTAGGCAGTGGGGGTCCAGGGAGACTGAAGAACGCTGCCTGAGGGTGAGATGCTTGTGCAGGGGTCTGAGGAATGGACAAGAATTGTCTGCTGCAGGAAAATCATGTGCAAAGACCCAGTGGCTGGAGGGGTCTCAGTGACCATGAGGATCTCTAAGACCTGGGTGGTTGAAGGGTAAGGAGTGGACGAGAGCCTGGAGAAGGGGGCACACGCCAAACCGTGTGTGGCCTCAGGTTCCACATTAGGGATTCGAGTGTCCATCCCCAAAGCAGTAGAAACATTTGAAATGTTTAAGTGGCAGGGCCTGACAGGAGGGTTTGCATTACGTCCATTCGTTCACTTATTGATCCATTTAACAAATGTGACTTTGACACATTCTGTCCCTGCGTCTGTCCACTCTCCTGCCCATGGTCACCCCGAGTGGTCCTCTGACACTCAGCTCAGGTGTGGTCCCCTCCAGGGAGCTTCCCTGATCTGAAGGGTGAGTCACCCCTTTTTTGTGATCCCGCAGATCCCCTGGGAGCATTGCTGGACTGTCGGCTCTGGTTTATGTGCTGGGCCCCCAGCACCCGCTCCTGCAGTCCCGTAAGGGAGAAAGACTCAGGAGAGGTGTCTCGTCTTCATCTCCTTCCCGTCTTTCTCGCTTCAGACCAGACGCTCCAGGAGGACAGGGCTCCGTTCGTCTCACGCATTTGCGGTGTGGTTTCTCTGGGGCCTTGGATGCTGCAGAATTCGCAGCAGGATCAAAAGTACTAGAAGGGAGGGAGTGGAGAGCGCAGAGGCAGCAAGGGACTTGCTCCATAGACACGGCGTGAGGACAGGAGGCAAAGAGGAAAATTGGAAATTAATAGGTTGTGAGAAGCGAAGAAAGCAGAGAAGATGAAAGATTTAAAATGGCCGCACTGTGACCTGTAACATTTTCTTTAATCAAGTACAGATTGCTCTGTGCCTTGGGTAGATGTGAGAACTGGTCAGAGTTTGCTTCTCAGAAGAGCTTTCTGGAATGACTCATCCCTCATGAGGGCCATTTCACGCTAAGCTGAGTACATTCGAGATGCCGGGAGCAGGAGAGACTCAGTCCTTCAGCCTGGAAAGAGCAGAGGCCCTGATGGGAGGCGGGGCTTGAGTTTACTCTCGCTCAGGCAGTGAGTTTGGGCGGAGGCCCCTGGAAGGAGAGGGACCCACCCCAGCTGCACCTTCCTCAAAGCCTTGTCCCCAGGCTATGGGTTCCTGGGACCCCCAGGTGACCCCTCTTTGTCCCTCCTGGACCCACCTTGCCCATCTAAGGGTGAGCCGAGGCTGAGGGGGAAGTCTTAGGAGCCGCCTCTCGGCGGTTTCCCCAGCATGTCATACCCAAGCTCAATGAGACAGGCCCCGTCGAAGCACCTGAGAAACACTCACCGAGGGTCCCGACGGATTCGGAGCCCTTCACGCCTGGATTACTTTTGGCTGCCCGATTGCTGGTTGTTGTTTCCCTCGTCTGTAAAATAGCCACATTTCACTCATTCATCAAATGTGTACCGGGTGCCTGGAGTATGCCAGGCAGTGTCGTAGATACCAGGGACAGGGTGGTGGGGACAGATGGGGTCCCTGCTTTCATAACATTCCGTCTTGTGTCTCAGGCTTGGGTGGATCAGAGTGATGGACGCAGGGCCAGGGACACGGGGCTTGTGTGTTGTAGGAGCTCAGAAAACCTCTGTGGGGTGAAGGACAACAGCAGAGAGAATTCTGGGCTCCAAGGTTTGGGAGGCATTGAATCACCTCCCTTTCCTCACTCCTCACCCCACCTCGAGGGTTGGAGCTGCTTCCCCATAGAGAGGTGGAAGCTGAGGCTCAGACAGGTCAAGTGCATTGCCCAAGAGCACACAGCTACCCCTGTCAGATCCTGGCCTAGTGTTCTTCCCATGACCTCTGCCGCCCTCAGAGTCGTATCCTGGGTCTGGTTAGGTACCCTCAGCCTCCCCCTTGCTGGTCTGACTGCATCTAGGTTGCACCCACATCCCAGTGCCATCAGTGCCCAGCGCTATAATGGGAATGAGATGGGTTGTTTGCAAAAACGTCTGCAATTATTCCCAGTGCCCTCGCCCTGTATCCTGGCCCTTGGCAACGTGACTTTGCATCTCCTCCTACTGAGATGTGGAGTCTTTTTCCCACCTCTGAAATCTGGCCTGGTCACTAGCTCTGGCCAAGAGAACGCGCAAAAGCAGCACTGCCAGTTTTGCACCTGAACCCCAAGGGACTGTACTCCCTCTCTTCCCTGAACCCCATGACCGCCCTGTGAGTCCAGGCCCAGCCACGTGGACCAGAACCATGTCAGTCGATCAGCAACAGCAGGGGCACCAGGCACAGGAGAGAGCCCAACCACACCAGCATAGCCCACCCTCACTGACCACCCACCTACTGCAGACACATGAGCTAGGTGGTCCTGGGCCAGCCAGGCCTGACCAGCCCCCAGACTCATGGACAAACCAAGTGCTTCTTGTCTGAGGCCCGTGAACATTGGAAAGGTATTACTTGTAACGGTTCACTGACAGCTCAGGCGAAGTGCGCAAGCATCGTTGGCTTTCAGCAGGTGTCACCCCCTTCACTTTTTCCCACAAGAGGCCACAAGGAAAAATCAATCACAAGAGTTCCAGAGCATCGCTCATAACAGAATGAGAAAGGAGTTACGAGTCTGCCGTGTGTAGGATCTCAGGATGGATGGGGGACTGTAGATTGTCGGCAAGCTGAGTAGCAGCGAGCAGGAGGATGTGGGGGTGAAGCCCCCGCTCTGTGCAGAGACACTTTGAGGAGATAAAGGAAACTTGACTTATCAGCTGTATTCATGACGTTGGCAGCAGGCGAAGATGCATTTTTAACAATTCAGCCTTGCAGACTCTCACAATTTATCTCAATAAATGCCAGGGTGCTTTTTTTTCTTTCCCTTTTGCCTAGCTATAAAATGCTCAGGGAGTGGTGCAGCAAGAAGATGAAGGGTTGACACGCAGGAAAAACTCATATTTAGATGTTCTGCTAAAGCACCATCAGCCACGCTCCATGCGGAGCAGAGCCGCGCAGACTGGTGAGCTGAGCCTGGCCTGGCCGAACTGAGCGAGATGGGGTCGGGGGGAGACAGTGGTTCCGGTAGCCCTGGAGCAGGGAGGACAGGGGAGGGAGGGGACAAACATTTAAGGTAGCCCATCCTTAGCTCTGGTGTAAGGGGCCCTGCCCTGAGTCCCCAGATTTTAAGGCTCTGCGCTGGCCATCCTCTGGCTACCTGTGACCCCAAGGCTCCACAGTCAAACACAGGCTCTGCAGGGCTCAGGAGCTGTGCCCACCCGAAACCCCCACCTCCTTCCTGTGCTATGCCTGCCTGTCCAGGCTCCTGGAATGCCCATCCAAATTGCCTCCAGCCCACTGTACATCCATGCAGGCCTCCCCCCAGGCCCCTCCCCCAAGAGCAGCCCACACTGCCTATGGGAGCGCTCAAAGGGCAGCTGTTGGGACAGAGCAGAAGGGACAGTTGGTACTTGGACTTGCAAATTATAGTATCCTGTGCAAGTCAGGCCCCAGGCATTGGGGACAGAGCTGGGGGTGGGAAGAGGAGGGGGTACAGCTGAAGCCTCCATACATACTCTGGCTCTACAAGTGGCACGGTGGGGCCCAAATCCAGGATTCCTGCCATGCATCAGCCTTTCCCTCCCTCCGTGCATTCCAGGAGCATTTCCCGCCTTGCAGATGGAGAAAGTGGGGTCAACAGGTGAAGGGAGAGCCTGAGGTCACTCTCAGTTAACAAGGGCCACAGCCAGGATTAGAGAGCCCGGCTGTCGATACCTGGGCCTAGCGGGTGGCAGGGAGGCAGCTGGGCACAAGGGCTGGGAACACGGAAGTGCCCCAGATGGCTCGGCGCGAACCCCGTCTCTTAGCCTCGCCAGCTTGGTGACCCCACAGTTGCTTGTCTCTTCGGGGCCTCCTCCACTGTGCGTTGGAGCGTGATTCAGGTTCATAGTCTGCCTTAGTCTTTCAGGCTGATACAGCAAAATACCACTGGCTGGGTGGCTTCGGCAACAGACTATTATTTCTCGCAGTTCTGAAGGCTGGGAAGGCCAGGATCAAGGTTCTTGGCGAGGGCCTCCTTCCTGGCTTGCAGAGGGCCACTGCCTGGTTGTGTGCCCACAGGACCCCTTATCTGTGTGAGCAGTGAGAGCTCTGTGGACACTAGTCCCGTTATGGGGGTTCCACCCTCATGACCTCACTAAATCTAATCACGCCTCACAGGCCCTGCTTCTCAATCCCATCACGCCGATGTTCGGGCTTCTGTGCACATGCATTTGGGAGGGACACAAGCATTCAGCCTACGACAGTCTTTACCTGAAACCCCCAAATCCCCGAAGTTCCCGAAACAGAAAAGTGTTTGTTTGTTTTGTTTTTACATCTATAATCTGCATTTAAACCGCTGGATGCTGGGGCAGTATCTCCAGGTTCGATCACCAGGATTTGCCCTGGGTGGGATAGGTACAGTAGGTCTATAATAGCTGCCTCAGACATTGTTCTGAGGATTACAGGGAAAATACAATAAAATGGAAGAACAAATGAAAAGAGTGTGAAGTAGAAACTATTGATTAAAAGAGAGGTAAGGGGCTTATCAACTAATCGCTCTGCATCAACTTTATTTGAATCCTGAGTCAAAGAAACTTTAAAACAAAGACAAAAATAAAACATCTATGAGACCATTGGAGACTTGTCTGGACATTTAATGAAATTAAAGACTTGCTAGTTTGGGCATGGATGATAATGGTGTAGTAGTTATGTTTAAAAAAAGAAAGGAAGAAAAGGGGAAAAATAAAGTCGACTTGGAAAGAAAAGTGGCTTTGTGTTCCTGAGGCTGCAAATGAATTGAAATCACCCCCGTCCACATCAGTCTTTGGCAGGTAGGGACAACTTTGATCTTCTTTCCATCTGTGACAAACAGGGTCCCTAGTGCCAGATAAGGACTCCACGAGTGTTTGCTCAGAGGTGATTCAGTGGCATCCAGCGACTCCCTTAGAGGGACGCGTTATAACACACAGTGGGAGATGGGGCGGACGAGCCGGGGGCGGTGGAGGGTCTGGAGCCTGCTGTCGGGCTCCGGCCAGGGTGGCTCCACCATCGAGGAACCTCTAGCGGTCTCAGGAGCTGGGAGGGAGACCCACCGATGACGATCACTGCTCAGCGCTAACAAAACCAAAAAACGGTTGCCTATGGATCCTTGGGTGTGAAAAGGGCAAAACTGACCACAATAGCTGGTAGGTCTTCCCTTCAACAGCCAGAGTCTATCCGCCATGACCTAGAATACAGGCTGGCCTTGTCGCTTGTTTGGTCAGTGGGACGCAGCAAAACTCACACTGCAGGTACGGGAAGGTGCAATACACCTGGAATGAAGTCTAAGAAAACGAGTGAGCAAATTGTGAGAGGACGGGAGACAGAGGGAGCTCCTGCAGAAAGGTTGAAAAATTCGAGGATGCTTATTATGAGACAGCAGAATGATAGACAGTGACTGGGAAGATAGCAAATGTCCCTAATGAACCCTCAGGCCTGGGCAAGATGATTTCCAGGCAGAATGATCAGAGCATCCACTGGCTTCTTATCTGTGACAGAGCACGCAAGGCAGAGAGGAACTGGAGAAAGGCTGTTTGGTTCGATTCGCAACCCAAAGTTGAAGAAATTAAGAGTGGTGCCAGGCCTCACTGGATGAGAAAATGCAACTGTTTTCTATCCTCCATCTCCCTAACCTGTCCAAAAATTTCAGTCTGAGGCTGTAAGTTCTTTGAAGACCAAATTTTTGAGGTGGTAACTTGGAGACCCTCTCAGCTAGAGAAAAGATCTTCTAAGAGTCTTAAGGATATGATCCCAGTGCAAGGGGACACAGCCTTGGAGCAGACAGGCATGCTTCAAAAACAATCTTGCACGAGCCTCTTGCTGGATAAAGAGGAGTATGATCGATGTATAAAAAGCCCACAGAGTTACAAAGTGTGTTGTATCAGCAAAAACACTCCAGCTTGCACCAAAAGGGCTGGGCCTCTGATGCTCCAAGGGCGGGCCATGGGTTGGGAAAGACTCGTAGCTTAAAACACAGGCTGCACCTGAAGGAAAGGGAAGAACTCAGAGGGTGAGCGTGGAGCCTGATGCTGGAGTCGAGACTTGGGAGAGCCAAGTCCTGGGAAGCTATTCCCGAGCGCAGACCATGGCCCAGTCAAGGACCATCCCCGACGCTGTGGTGTCAGAAACTGACTACGTTTGCCCTCCTCCCTCCAGGATGTCAGGATTGTATGGCCCCGTGTCTCCCATGTCATTCCGCCCTTGCCCTCGGTTGACAGAAAGGTTTATTACGGTTATCCTATCTGTGCCTCACAGTTTATGATAGATGTGGGGAAGGGAGAAGCCGAAGTAACTCATCATTTTAGCTTCTGGATCTTTCAATGGAGAGAGCCATCCTCAGAGAGGCTCGGCCACAGAGCGATCTGATCGCGAGATCCAGGACTTCCTGATTTTTGCTAAAATTGGACACATCCAGTTTCTAGGGGGTCCTGGGATGATGCGGGGAGAATGTTTTGCACGTGGGGGTGATGTGATTCGTTATGGCCAGAGGGAGGATGGCGCTAGGTGGCAAAAGTGGCTACAGTGCTTTGAGCTCTTCATACCAATAAATAGTGTACGGCCACACGCCTCCATCAGCCTGAGTGGGCTTGTCACATCATTTTCCTTCCCGGTTTCTTCTCTAAAGGGATGACTGTACCAACCTATTTCATCTCCACAGCTTCCCATGACAGTGGGGACCACTACTGTTCCCATTTCACAGACACAGAAACTGAAGGATGAGAGGTAGAGTTACTTTTAAGGCCATATGGCTGGTAAGTAAATGTCAGGCAAGGATTCCTACCCAGCCAGGCCGCCTCACAGCCTCCGCCTCTACCCTGCCCAGCACTTCCCCGCCCTGGGGCCCTGAAGGAGTCACACTTGGGAAGAGATATTACTTCCCACAGCCCTGGGGCAGGCGGCGGGCACGGGAAGCCAGAGGCCCCGGCTCACAGTTCTCACGCAGGGAGCAGTGCTGTCCCGTCCCCGAGGGGGCCGGGCAATGCTGCCATTTTCCAGGCGGGCCTCGATGCGGGAGAAAAGGCCGCCACGTGTGTGTCTGCTCTGCGCTGAGACCTCTCACAGCTGGCATTTAATGAAGGCTGTCATTGCTGTTAGTGTGGCGGGCGTTGTCATTACTATCACAGCCACCGTGGCTCTTCAGGACGTCAACACACACGGGCAACTCCAGGGAAACACTCGTCTTCTAGGAGGACCCAGGACACGGCCGCACAGCCCTGCTGGGCCTCCTGCTCCGGGGAAGTGGGCCAGGCCCCTTCTCAGCCTCCCCGTCCTCCCGCACTTAGGTCCAGACCGCAGGGGCCTGCAGCCTGTTCTGGGTCCACGGGGCTCAAGGCTCCCCTGGGCCTTCAAAGGGTGAGACTAGGCGGCCCCCGTCACTGGAGTTGGCTCGGTGCTGTGCTAACTTCTCATAAAGCCAAACTGCCTGTCATAGAAACACTGTTACGGTCTCTAATTTCTCTGATGCTCCGTTTACACATAGCCATTACCCAGAGGCCCCACGTGCTCAGAGAAACGACTGAGCAGCGTGGCTCCTGCCTCCTGTGCAGGTGGAATCACACTCTCCTGGGATCCCTACGTGTGTTGTACGTATTTATTTGCAAACTGAAGGTGTCGGCTATACGGGGAGAGGAGCCTGCCATGTGAGGATGGTTGAATGGGCCTGAGCAGGCTGAGGGGCCAGGGCAGGAATGTCTTTGGGCCATGGGGTTGCCCGGTGGGTAGGGTGACCAACCGTCCCAGTGTATCTGGCACTACCGAGGGGTTTCCTGTGATAAGGGACTTTGGGTGCTAAAATCAGGACAGTCCTGGGCACCCCGGGATGATTAGCCACCTTACAGGGAAGGGTAAAAGCCCAGGTCAGGGGTCATCGTAGTCACAACCGGGGGTTATGTCAGCTGATGGGGGCTCTAGGGTGGGAAGTCACCACATGACTGGGGTGTTAAGAAGCCAGCACTTTCTGGACACTCACACTGTGCTAGGTAACATCCTCAGAACGTGGCATTTATTTAGGCATCAGTCCTCTTACTATCCTTTGAAATACAGTTGAGCCTGGATGACAGGGGTGTGAGCCTTGCAGACCCACTTACACGTGGATTTTGAAACACTGCTACTTCTGTGTCTGCTGCATTTCCTATCCATGGTTGGGAATCTGTGTGTGCGAAGGGCCCACGGCAGGGACACACCGATTTGCAGCCCCTGAGCTGTGCAAGGATCAGCTGAGTCACTGTCTCCACGTAGCGTGTGAGGAAATGGAGGCACAGAAAGGTGAATCAAACTGCCCAAGGCCCCACAGCTGATCCATGGCACAGCCAGGATTTGGGCCTGTGTCTCACAGTCTTCTCCTAGAGTCACAGTGATGGACGCCAGACTCTTCAGCCAGGCAGGAGGCCCTCTCTAATCCGGCCCATCCGTCCTCTCATGTATGGGCCAGCTTCCACTGTATAACAAAGCATCCCAAAATGTAGCAACTTAAAGCAACAAATGTGTATTATTTCCCATGACTCTGGGTTGGGTTGGGCAGTACTTTTTTGTTGGGACAGGCTCTGCTTGGACTGGATGGTCTCTAACGTGGCCTCAGTCACCCATCTGGGCCTCATCCGGGACAGCTGGGATGACTTGGATGGCTGGCACCCCTCTCCACGTGGTCTCTCCTCCTCCAAGAGGTCTGCTCAGGCTCATCCATGTGGTGAAGCCCACTGAGTTCCCAGCAGGAGGAAAGGAATAGCCCCCATGCCTAGGGCTTTTCAAAACTATGCTTGTGTTTGCTGATCCCGAGCCCAGTCTCAGGGTGGAGAGAAACAGACGGAAAGGAGCACGTTCCAATCTGAGGCCATGGGACCCCCTTGTTTATGGGTTGACAGCCCCTTTGGCCTGCCTTTCTGAGCCCTAAGTGCATAATCCTTAACCCATTTCTCTGGCTCTTTCCACACAATGGCACCCTCCTATCTTGCCTTTCCACCTCTTGTCTCTCTCAGGGCCCTGCTCTTCCGTTGGGCAGATCTGATGTGCTCAAGTCATGGCGCTTTGGATGATGGGGCTCCAGGGAGACTGCTCCCAGGGGGTGTTTAGACTCAGCGAGAAGCCCGTGAGATGGACGGTGATCACACACTTCACCAGTTTCAATCACCTCCTGTCAGACAGATGAGGACAGTAACACGTGCAGACAGGATGCCTCATAAATATGTATAACCCCAACTCAGGCATGCACCACCAGGAATTAACCCTTAGAAACAATCAGAAATATACAGGGTGGGGGAGGCTAATATATAGGATGTTGCTTATGATAGCTAAACACGGGTAGAATTTATACACATTACCCCGGGAGTTAGGTACAGTTATTTATGGTGCAGCCACTCAATGGAAATCTAGGCAAGAATTCCACTTAAAAATGATTCTGCAGAGGATATTAAATGGCAAGGAAAGAGGTTTATGACAGTAAATGTAAACAGAAAATTATAGAACAGAATGTAAAAAAGACTCTCCTTTTTGCAGGAAAATATAAACATGTAAAAACATGCAAATATGTATATCCATGTTTGTCAGAGGTTAAAACTTGGGGATGGGATTAAGAGTGGCTTTCTTTTCCTTTTGTTTGTATTTTTTACAAAGATTTTGCATAATTTTCCTAAGAGGGAAAAATACATTCTCAAATGGAGAAACTTGGAGGTTTTTATCTTGGCGTCCCCGGGAACTGACAATACCTAAGAATAAGGAAATTCTGTCTGCTGTGATGTTAGGTGTTAGTAAGCACGCATGTCTGAAGTGGAACCAGGTGACTGCGGATATGGCTGGGTTCTTGTTCCTTGGAGATCATTGGGAGCTGCATGCTTGAATGTTTAAAAGTATTCTTGATTTCAGCTTTTTAACTTATAATTCCAATCAGTTTTCCCTTCATTAGATCTGAGTTCATGCAAAACAGCTAGGCAGCAATGTATTAGTCAGCTAAAGCTTTATAACAAGCAGCCACAAAAAACCTATACGACATACTGCAACACGTATGTATTTCTCACATGTCTACAGGGTGACAGCTGATGGTCTCAGCTACAGATTGAATGCAGGTCTGTGCCACTTGTCCCTCTCCCTCCTGGGGCCAGTGGGCTGGACAGGGCATCTTCTTTCCATGGCAATGACGGGGCCCCAGAGGGCACATAGGAACAGGTGATGCCCCTTAAGGCCCAGACGCAGACAGACAACTGTCACTTCCACCCACAGCCCACTGACCAAAGGAAGTCAAGGCCCGAGGACCCTGTCAGGAGGCCAAGGCTCCCTCTGCCCTCTGTGGAAGGGGCTATGGCAGGTGCACAGGGACGGGGTGTAGTTGAAGACCTGGGCCACTTCCTTAAACCGGTGCCACACACTCACAAATGATCGCCGTGGCCAGGTCGCGGTGGGGGCTGGCCGAACAAACCCTGAACACTGTGAAAGAGCGTTATTCCTCCACCGCCTCTAAAAGTCACACACGATCACAGTGAAAAAGCCCAAAAGGGAAAATGAAGATCACTGCGACTCCACTTCCTCAGACGGCCCTGTGAGGACCACGCACATCAGTTTGTGCCGTCAGATAAGCATACGCAAGTATCGGTCTGTAACAAGGTGAGGTCACACTTTATTTGGTTGTGTGTGTTATCTTTTCACTTAATCCCATTTAGTGAGCAGCTTCCCGCAGGATAAAATATTATTTTTAAAGCAGGCTTCCCCATGGCCGTGCGGCATTTCAAAGCTGTGCGGCACGCTATCTAGGCCTGCAGTCCCCGCTGCGCGGGCCACCAGGCGCAGGGGGATGGAGCACTCACAGTGCGGCTGGTCGGAGCTGGGGGTGCAGGTGTGGGGTACACACCAGAGTTTGAGGACGTGGTACCAAAAAAAAACACACTGCTGACTACCTGTTGAAATAATATTTTGGATATATTGGGTTAAACGAAATGGATTATTAAAATTAAATTTCAAATCGTTTTCTTTATGTTCTTTTAATGTGTTTACTAGAAAATTTAAATATATACACAGGGAGGGGGAAAGGCCAGTTTGCGGTTGTTCGTACGGAAAAGAATACAATAATTAATAAGTAACAGTACAGAAATGAACTCCGTGTTTCACATGTTACAACTGCAAACCTGCTTTGGCCCCCTGCTGTACTCGGCTCACATGTGTGCCTCGTGTTGCATTGCACTTCAGTTGGATGGTGACGTGGAGCCAGACAGTCCCTTTGGTTAGACGTTTAGGTTCTCTCAGACTTAACTCAAGTCTAAGCAGCAGTACAATGAACATCATGGAATACAGTCATGCTGACAAACGCATGCGTATACGGAGCTCTTGCACACACCTGGCTCTGAGCTCCACACCTCCCGTGCACAACCTCCCAGGCGCCTCAAGCTTCCCTCTCCAGTGGGTACGATTACCATCCCCCTTTACAGATGAAGAAACCAGGGCTCGGAGACAGTAGAAACTTGCTCAGGGTCACACAGCAGCTGTTTGATTGGTGGAGTCAAGATAACAGTTAAGATCTGATTGATTCCCTAGTTTTTACCAGCGGTTGGCTTCCCTTTTTGCATGCCTTTCTGATAATTGCCTTGGAATTAATTTCTAGGAGTGGGAATTGGGGGTCAAAAGGTTTGCACCTTTTAAGGCTCTTGGGGAAGAATGTCAGCCCACCCTCCAGAAGGTGTCAGCTCAAACTATGAGGAACAGTCTATTAATTCAGCCAATAAACATTGTGGGTTTACCGTGATTTGGGCACTGTTCCGTGTGCTGGAGGCCACAGTCAATAGGACAGACATGACCTCCCCCTCCTGAGACTCACACGTCCCTGCTCTTAGGGTGGGGGAAGGGGACATTATACCTTCAGGTAGATAGAAATGTGCATTGTGGATAAACAAGGCAGAGAGGGAGAGCAGTGAAGAGGTAAGGAGGGATGGGCAGGGGTCTCTAAGTAGGGTTATCCCTGAGGGCTTCTCAGAGGAAGTGGCCTTGAGTTAGTCCTGAAAAACCAGAAGGGAAAATTGGGGGGAGAGTTTCCAGGCAGAAGATGCAGCAGTTAGAGAAACAGGGAGAATACCCAGGAGTCTGCAGCACGGTGAGTGGCGGGGACAGGGCTGGGGAGGGGGCTGAGAGTGGGCAGAAAGGAGTCACACCACGGGGTGGAGACTTGTTTATTCTAAGCGCAGTAGGAAGCCCTGGAGGGAAGGGGTTCCACATTTCGAGGGACCTGAAATGTACAATTAGGAGCATTACCTTTAGAAGAGCCCAGAATTAGGAATCCAAATTAGCTACATAGTTTCATATTTATTTCAAATGAGAAATCATATTAAATTACAGATTTAAAAAGCTGAAAATTACCAAAAATATTACAGAATTGAGAAAAATAACAATTCGTTTTTGAACTAGCCTCCTGACACACCTCCAAGAATAATTTTTTCCTTACATTTTTGAGTCGCGTCCTTTCAGATTACATCTTTTATGGCAATAATTTATGGGAGCATTTTCTGTGGAGAGGATAGAAAGATAATTTAGCCTTTCCTCTAGCAGAGTTTGATGGAAATTGTTTTTTTTATTATTGATGGTTTAGGAACATTTTATTTTCATCACTGCAATTCATTATTGATGAATGGTCCTATAAATTTTTAGGGTTTGTTGTCAAAGCTGAGAAAACTTCTATCAGGGTTTTTGTTTGTTTGTTTGTTTGTTTCTTATAGAAGCTGTGAGATTTCAGGGCCTTTTAAAGTTTCTTGAGCAACCATGGACCCTAATGAACCCCGTGAACCGGTGACGCTCATTAACCACATTGCTGCCTGCCCCCCCCACCCCCTCCAAGACCCAGAGCATGGCAGGCTCTGAAGCTAAAGCCACAGGTAAGCCCACCTCTAACCGGAGGGGATTCAGGGGAAACGGAAGGACCTGACCGCTCTGGCTGCTGCGCAGAGAATGGACAACAGGGAGCAGGGGCAGCAGCTGGAACGTCACTGGGATGTCCAAGAGAGAGACGGTGACGCATGGACCAGGCTGGCGGCCTCCCAGGGGAGACAGGTGGACAGATCCCAGGAATGCCTTGTACATGCTGACCTGGGAGCTAGGAAGAGAGGCTCCCGGGATGACCCGAGGGCACTGGAGTGTCCGCCAGACGCAACTCCTTCTTTGATTCTTGTCCTTCTTCCTTGTATTTTGAGGTCCGGGGCCTGCCTGGCTTGCTCCCCATCTCCTCCTTTGAGGAGTGGGCCCATTACACCAAACCGAAACCAGAGCCCTCCCCGACGGAGCAGAGTGAGAGCCAGGGGAAGAGCAGCAGGTCTTGTTGTGCCATTCAGACTCAGGACGCTTCATGAGGTGCCCAGTGCTGGCAGTAGGCTGGATTCCTTGAATGCAAAGACTTGAATGAAGATTCGAGGAGAGGGTCAGGCCTAGGTGGCTGCAGAGAAGAGAAGACCATTTCACCAGGAGGGAGGGGAGACTCGGCTGCCCCCGGAGACATCAGAAGACGTGAGCAAACCCACAGCTGTCAGTCATGGTTCCCACCAGCCACACACCGGCAGTTGGAGGCCTAAGTGACTTGGAAATGGGCCTGCTGGTGGCAGAGAACCTGCATCTCTTGCTACAGCAGGGAGTAAATAAAGGCGTGTGCACTGGGCTGTTGGTCTCACTGCAGCAGGAACGAGAAGTTTGCAAAGGTGACCGAGTCCAGGTGCTGACACCTTAGAGCTGGGTGACTAAAGTCAGGAGTGGCAGCTTTTGAGCCTCTGCCAGCTTTGATGCCACTGCCTTTGCCTCCCCAGGGCCTCCCTCCAGCCAGTAGCGCCTTGTACCTGCGCTCATCTGCTGGGTCCTCATCAGCCAGGCGGGGTTGAAGCAGAGCGAGGCCCTGTGACAAGAGAGGCTCTGGTCTGGGGCCAATTGTTCTGAGCTATTTGACAACTGACTTTGGTCTGGTTAATGACGGAGGGTGGAAACTCCCCGCAAACAGCACTAAAGGATGAAAAAATGGGTGAGAATAGCCTCCCTCTCTATCAGACAGGGGAATGCTCCTGCACCAACCCCTCGCTCTGCTGAGAGGCTGGAACACTGCAAAGTCGGCGGACCGCTGGGCCCCTAGCACAGGCTCTGACCTGGAGCAGGGCCCGGGGGTCTCACACTCATGCATGCATTCATTCATTCATGCATGCATTCATTCATTCCACAGTTTTTCTTGGGGGTCTGCTCTGTGACAGGTTTGGTTCTAGGCCCTAGTGATACTGCAGTTGACAAAATAATTTTTTTGTCTTTATGAAGCTAATGTTCTAAGAGGCAGAGACGAGTCATAAACAATGATAATAAAGAAGTAAGTTTTATTTAAGCACTGGGAAAAAAGAAAAAGTGAAGCCAAGTCAAAGGGGTTGAGAATTCTCAGGGCAACATGACATGTTAAATAACATTGCCAAGGGCTGCCTGAGGAGAAGGCGGCATGAAGGGAAGACTGAAAAATGGAAGGAAGTTAGCCGTGCGTGGGGGGGGGGCAGGAAGAGCTGATGCCAAGGCCACAGCAGGGGTCCCCCTGGAGCCTCAGGGAAGAGCACGGGGGGCTACAAGGATGAAGAGAGGGAGGGAGAGGAAGGTGGAGACCCACTGACGGTCCCCAGGGGTCAGATCCTCGTGGGCCTGGGGAGATTGGGAAGACAGGGAGGCCTCGCAGAGTTTCGGTGGCGAGGAATGACAAGAGGGCTCAGGGTTTAGGGGCAGAGGGATGCCACGAGGTGCCTCGCATTTCGCAGGACCAGGCTGCCCACTGCATCAGGTGTGGGGGCAAGGAAAGAGGAAGGGGGACCAGTTCGGAGGCCCTTGCAGTCATCTAGGCAAGAGACGGTGGGGGCGCGGGCCAGGGTGGTCACAGCGCAGGCTGTAAGAAGGGGACGGATCCTAGACGCGTGCTGAAATGGAGCCAAGGAGACTGTTGATGGGTTCATTGTGGGATGTGAGGGAAACACGGAGTCAGGATGGCTTCCAAGTGCTCGAAGGGTTAAATTGTCGTTTGGTGAGAAGTGGAGGCTAACTTCCATGTGTAAGTGTTTTGGGAAGGCCTGGCCGTGACCTTCTGATGGGCTGAGGAGAGGTGAAGGTGTGGGCAGGCTACAAGGGACCCAATGCCCTGATTCAGCATGGCAGAGGGTCCCCGGTGACCAGAAAGAGAGGGCTGGGAGAGGAGCAAGGTCAGGAGCTGATGAGACCTTACTATAGAGTTTCACCAGCAAGTTGAGCCAGGAGCCAAAGTGCAAAGGGTCAGGAAGCCAGTGTCATGGCTGGGGGCGGGGTGGGCGGTGGCGGGGAGTTAACAAATGCAGACTCTGGGGAGCCCAGGCCCCAGAGTTCTTGCACCCAATCCCCCAATCCCCACCCCAACTACATGCCTCAGACCTCCTGCCCCAGCAGAGCCAGGCAGCCCCCCCCCACTCCCTTCCCCTCCAGCCTTCTTTCCCTCTCAGAGCTGGGCTTTCCTCCCGGAATACTCTTAAGACTCCCTGTCACCAGCAAACCCGGCCATGGTCTTAGTTCTCAGGACGTTGAGGAAGATTGGCCCATGAGCTCCCTGACATGTCTCCCTCCACAGTTTATCCTGGATATTATGTGTCTCATCTTTTCCCTATTTTTTCCTCTAAAAATGTCAAGGTGCTCTTTTCTTAGAAGTACTGCATGGAGAGAAAGGAGATTAGTGTGTAATTTTCTCCTATTTAAAGATAACTTGAAGCGAATGGCAGAAAACAGACCCACTTGGAGTCCATCACCTCGCCTTCCCCTCCACCCTGTCTCCTGCCCTCCTGCCCCACCTTCCCACCTCACAGGCTGCCCTGGGAGCTCCCGAAGTGGGGTGCATGCTACATCAGCCCAGGGCTGCTTCCTGTGAGCAAGTCCAGGGTGCAGGGGGAGCAGGTGCAGCAGAGGATGGGCTGTGCCAAGGGTGGGTAGAGGCCTCCAGGAAAAAACACAGGAAAAAGCTGAGAAAATGGGCTTGCTGCCTTCAGGGGCCCCCAAGTTCCAGGCCTGAAATGTGGTCTCTGCTTATAAACTCTCTGCTCAGGGGCCTGAGGTGAGGAGCGGGTCACTGGGAGAGGTTGACTCTGACCGTGTCCCCTGCCCTGAATGGAGCAAGAAGGCCCCTCCCCCATGAGCCCTTGACTTTGCAGCCGGCCAGGCAAAAGGCCTCACTCTTCTGCTGGATCCAGGGCTAGAAAGGTTCATCCTCTGTCACCTGCTCACAGTCCAGGCGAGGAGCTGAGGTCAGAGAGGGCAGGGACTTCCCTGAGGCCACCGGGCCAGCTGTGGCCTTCCTCCGTGGCAGTTAGTGGGGGTGTCCCAGGAATCTGAATCTAGAAACAGCCTTTTGACCTTAAGAAAGCATCTCTCCAAGTTTGTAACATACATTTTTAAACTTTCCAAAACAAAACGTTCCTTTCCATTGACCTAGACATTTAATTTCATCTTTCTTTCCCCTTCAGAAGCTGTTATTAAGTTAATTGATGGTCTATCTGCTGATAAATGACATCTTAGAATAAAACAAATGGGTCATTGGTAAAAAAAATAATTCTAGTATGAGTAACTATTATTTTAGTTCCTTTCTAAGTTTTCAGGGCTGCGCTAAATGCTGAACTCGCCTTTTCTCAGTTAATCCTCTCAGCAACCCTGTGAGGGAGGCACTAGCCTAGCCCCATATTACAGCTGAGGAAACGGGGTCTCAGAGACACCCAATTATTTGTCCATGGCCACACAGCGAGTGGTGGAATTCCAGTTCCATTGAAACCCAGGCCACATGGCTCCGGAGCCTGTGCAGCCCACACTCCACCCCCACCCGTGTTTATACTGCGTTGGCTGCCTCATTCCTTCGCACACTCACTGGTTCACTAGCCTGTGAGGAACACTAGCATTGCCAACCTGAGAGCTTTGGGCCTGCCCTTAAGGAATGACCATGAAGTAAGGGATATCAGCATCTACTTTCTGTCACCAAATTGCTGTGTGGCCTTAGAACGGCTTGCCCTTCCCCTCTGGGGTCAGGGCCCCGTCTGTAGACGGAGGGGCTGGACCCTCAGAGCCTTCCACACTCAGGTCTGAGGTCCTGCCTCACAGACGCACCTGTCATACAGCTGGCTCACGTCTTTCTCCCCGCCGGCATCCTGGAAAGCCCCCTGCGTGGGGACAAGCTGTGTGACAACACACTTCCTGTCCATGCTAGCCAGGACAGGCTGTTGCTCTTCAAGGGCTGTGTTTTTGTTCTGGGGCCCTGGGCTCTCCCCTGCCAGGGCCTTAGCTACTCACACTGGGTGGAATGACCCAGGAGAGAAGCACTGAGCCACCCTCCCCCAGCTCCCCTTCTGCAAACAAATAGGTGCTAATCCACTTACAAGGAAGCTTTGTAATAGGGAGCTCGCCCACAGTGGCGATATCTTTAACACCTTACTGATGCCTTTCCCCCACTGCTCTGTGACAAAGTGGGGGCAGTACAAGGCATAGATTTTCCAGGTCTGAGCCATGAGGCCAAGATCAAAGTGGAGAAGAGGTGGGAGGGCAGACTTTACAATGAAATTCTGGTGGTTGTTCTCCTAGTAGCATTTCTCCTGTGCCACATGGCAGGCAGCTCTCTGAGTAACAGCAGGTTTATATTTCATGGGGACACTGGAGTCAAAAATCGATGATGCTCTCGGAACCGTTCTGCCAGGCCACGGGGGCAGATAAGCCCAGTGAGCAGGCTGCAAAGATCCAGCTAAAATTAGGCAGCTGTTGACAGAGGCTGGATTCACAGTTGCAGCCCATCGATTTCCAAAGTAATGTTGAAACTGAGGGAGTTTCATCGGCCTCCGTGTTCTGTCATTGCAAAGGGGGGACTTTGTAATAAAGTGGTTCCCTCTCTGGGGAAATGGAGCTTTTTAAAGGCAGGTTCTGGATGTGCCAAATTTCTGGTGGGGGTGGGTGGTCCAGCAGAGCATGGGAGAGATGACTTTGCCATTAATTAGCTGTGTGACCTTGGGCACACTATTTCACCTCTGGGAGCCTCAGTTTCTTAATCTGGGAACAACTAGGAGCAGTAACAGAAGTAGGATTACTTCTGTTTTACATTAAATGATGTAAAGCTTGTAAGTGTTTACTGTGATGCCTAGCACATAGTAAGCAATTAACATATTTTTGAGTTATTTTTATTAGTAGGCCACAAGACCCTAGTGTGACAAAGAGCATAATGCCAGCTTTAAAAACAACAACAACAACAACAAAAAACCACAAAGAAGCAACTGAAGCCCAGAGAGTTTAAGTGGCTTGGTCAAGGTCACAAAGCTCAGCCAGACTCAGGGCCTGGCAGGTCAAGGCATCTCAGGTCCTCTTTCTTCCGCCAGGCCAGGCGGGTCCATGGGCCCAGGGCCGGGGTCCACATCTAAAGATGCCTGTGGTAGGATGGGAACTTGGTTGCACATTAAGACCCGTGGGTTCTGGGCTCAAGTCTGCCAAATATTTGTGGTGTGACTTTGACCTTAGTCAAGCCAAGTGTCTTAATGCCCAACTCAGGCCCTTAAAACGGTACCTTTGTTGTGCTAGGGCACTAGTCAGCCAGCCCAGCTGGGCCTGCATGATTCATGCTGAGGCTGCTCAGAGCAACTTCACTTAATGGTGTATCCAAGCACCTATGAGCCCTGAAGAAAGGAAGAGCCAGCCCTGGGGTTGTCCTGCAGGAGGCAGTGAAGGTCTGAGAGGCACAGGCCGGGGAGCTCTGAATACTGGGTGAAGGTTGCCTGAGGCCAGTAGTGAGATTTGGTTTGTGGCGATGGGGTGGTGAGGCAGGAGTGAAAAAATGCACGGTATGCCTGTTACGGCACAGGTGCCAATACCATTTCACACACCAGAAAATCAGGCACAGAAGGGTCGTGTCCTTCCCAACCACAGAGCCACGTCAGGACCCAGTCTCCCAGCCAGTGTCCTTCTTGCCACAACTATCTCTGGAGTGACAACTATCAAGAGGCAGGGGGAGCAGGGACACAAGTGCACAGTAAGTGCTCAATGGCTGTTAGTAAGGGAAGGCATGAATGACTGGGAGTTAAGGCCACGTGACATCTCAGATGCATGATGTATGTGAGACGGCTTCACACTGACTTCACTCACCCCAATGTCTCCCAGACAGAATTCTCCAGGAGCTTGTCCTGCTCCTGCTTTCCCCTGGCCTGGGGAGAGGCGGGACTTGGGGTCTCTACCGCCTGGGGAGGAGATGGGCAGCCGAACACCAGCTCCTGTGGAGTCAGGCAGCCTGGTTAGGCAAGGCAGCTTGGAGGCCTCCCAGAAGTGCTAGGAAGCAGCACCATGGACAGCGCTCAAACCCTGCAGCCCAGCCTCGTATCAAGATTCATGGAGGAAAGAGCAGAGTGCAAGGCAGTGTCAGACCCAATATTATGTATATCTATACCTACTCCCCCCCCACACAGGCACACAGACACACACACAAACACTCTCATGCTTCCCAGTCCCAACCTCCTTCAGTCTTCAGTGGACTTGGGGGTAGTAACTGAATCACACTTGGACGAAACTTGTGTTCTCATCTTTCTGCCCCTTTCCAGTGTTCCCTGCATGTCCTATGTTGTTTCCTCCTCTTCACCTTTGCAGTTACCGTGTCCCCTGAAATGATGGTCACCCTACTTCATGGGCCCCAAGCCTCTCTGTCCCCCTGAGGCTGCTCGTGGCCACCCAACTCTTGCCATCTCTACCGCAGCTGCCCTGCTCTCAGCTGCACCTGAGATCTTTGCTGCCAGGGTCTCTGCCCCCAGGTATCTTCCAAAAACACAGTGGCCCTGAGCACATGCTCCTGCTGAAACAGGACGGGGCACTGAGTCCCTCTGGCTCCAGCTTCCACTGCTGCTTCCTCCTCCCAGATGCTGGGGCAACCGTGACCCTAATGCTCCCCCCTCCCAGTTTCCCGACTGCAGGGTGCGCTCTCCCCTGCACCTGGGCCTCTGCAGGCCGGCCCCTCGCCCTCTATGTCCTCCACTTCTCTGTCTAGTGAATCTCTTTGTCCTTCAGACTTAGCCCAGAGTGACTCTGAAGAGCAGACCTGACTTCCTCCCTAAACCCCATCAGTGTAGGGGTATCCTCTCTCTAATGACAACCTTCACCTGTGAAGGTCCACAGGCCCCCATGTGTGAGCCCTGGAGGGGAGGACTGGCCTTTCTCCTCTGGATCCCTCAGAACATTTCAGCCTGCAGCTGGTAGAGCAAGACCTGGCTCCCAACTCTGTGTCACACGGAGATCCTCAAAGGCACCACAGACCCGCCATGAACAAGTCCAGACTCAGGAGCTCCCCCTGCAAACCTGACTCCTCCCCAGTCCTCCCCATGAGGCACTCCTCCACCTCCTTACCCAGCCAGGAGCCTGAACTCCATCCTTAACATCTTCTCTTCCCCATCGCCCAACGTGACATCCAATTCTGTCCATTTACCCTTCAAGTCTCTGCGTCTGTTCTCCTCTCTCCATCTTCCTGGCACCCCCAGGACCCCGCTCTTCCCTTTAGAGCAGATCTCTGTGTGATTCGCATTCAGGCCTCTGATTAATACTCTAGGGTCTCTGAGGATGAGGGTTGTGTCTGGCCTTCCTTCTCCACTGAATTCTCTGTTCCCCGAGCTGGGCCTGGCACATTGCAGGTGCTCACTGAACCCTTGCTCACCAGATGCATACATAAGAGCTACTGTATAGTAACACCTACTATGTGCCAGACACTAAATTACATCAACTAATTTATTCCTCCCAATTTCCCAACATGATCCCCATTAGAAAGAAAGGAAACCCAAGATTCAAGGAGGTAAGAAACTGACCCAGAGTCCCACAGAGGTGAGGGTGGGCAGAACTGGGTCTCAAGCCGACATGCCTCTGACCTGGAACTCCCTCACTGTATGCCTCTAACACACAGATGCATTCTACCCCCATCGTGGTTGGTATGAGTCCGCATGATGCTTGTCCTCTTGGGTATCTGCCTCCACATCAGACTAGAGCCCCTGTGGGTGGACATCCTATTTGTATTTCCATGTCCCCCTAGCTCAGGGCCTAACACCTTGTCTGACAACTGAATAAGGAAATAAGAAGAGGGAAGCAGCCCAGGGTCCTGGTTCATCAATACCTGTCCAGTGAAGGATTCTGTCAGCACCCAGAGATGTTGCTCCACGAAGAGCTGAAGGAGAAACCAGGGAAGGCAGGGGCCCCCATGTGGCCTTGTCCATTGACTCAGGCTACTACCAGGTGAGCTGGACTTGGAGGGTTACCTATACCAGCAAGGCTGCCCAGCCACCTGTTCTCAGACACTGATGCTCAGCAGTGCCTGTGTGTTTGCTTCTAGATGCCTCTAAGGACCCCACAAAGTTCAGAGAAGACACATCAGCTGTGCTGTTCCCTGTTCCTCCAAAACCAGCCTGATTTGCTATTTAATGAGCAGCCCCAGGGGCATCCACATGGGCCTCAGCCTGCACCCAAACTACCATGGTTGAGTCTCATCCCCTTCGAAGGCTCTTGGGTTCTCACCAAACACGGTGCCACAGATCAGAGCCTCCTGCACCACCCACAACTCCTGTCTTCACAGAAGGATGGGGAGAAGTTGAGGGGAAGCACATTGGGGTGATCCAGAGGCTGTGGGGAGGGCTCAGGGCTGGAGGCAAAGGGGCCTCAGGTCCACGAGTGCTGTGGGCCGGGCAGGATTTTACCCTGAGTAGCACGTGACCATGAAACATGAACGCGGGGAAGAAGCCACTTTGCTATTGTGACACAGCCCACGGATGGGCACGTGCCACCCAGAGGTGGTGTTTCTGGACAGCCTGTAGGGTCAGCGCTGGCAGGAGGATTCAGAGCACAGACCTGGGGTTTTGCAGGGTTTCTGACCCACCCGTCTGTCGCCTGCTAGATTCACAGAATGAAGTTTGTATGAGATATTTGAAGAAAGTGACTCATCATCCCCACATTCTGCTCAGTGACACCAGAGTCCCCTCATTAGCAGCAGTTCCTCTGTCCCCTCCCAGGGGAATGCTCAGAGAATGCCTGAACCCCCTATCCAAGGTCTCAAGGAAGCATCTGCAGAACAGCCCACCCCCGTTCTCACACTCTGCCTCCCCAGGCTTGGCACCCCACCTCTGCCTCTCACCCTCCTCCCTTTCCTCCCCTCCTTCCTGTCTCCCCTCCCCTCCTTCCCTTCCACACCAGGTGTGTATTTTCAGAACCTCAGAAGCCTTCCCAAGCCTCTGACATTTACTCTTTGGAATTAGAAAATTTTCTATTTCTCTTTCCCAGAGCGAGGCTGCGGGGTGAGATTTCCCCAGGGTTCCTGCTTGCTCTTCTGGAGGTGAAGTGCCGGCGCAGAACTGGCTTTTGTCAGCCCAGCAGCGACTGTGCCAGGCAGCCATTATTAGGCACCCACTGTGCACCAGGCCCTTCTCATGAATTAGTGTGTTTAATGCACTTAAGAACCCTGTGTAGTTGGTTTTACTGCTTCCATGTGCCAGATGAATGAACAGAGGCCTAGAGCAGTTTAATAACAAGTCAAAGGTGACAGAACAAGAGAGACAGGGAGCAGGGATGAAACCACACGTCCCTGACTCTAAAGCCCATTTCCTGCCTCTGGGGTCTGCCAAAGCCCATGGGCGCTGGTGCACCAAAGGACCTGCAGCATTTGGGAGGACCAAGTGCATAGGGGACCGGACATCAGGCAGAGAGAGCAGCAAGAACAAAGCAGAGAGGCAGCAATGTGCAGGTCGTGTGTGAGAGGGGGTTCAAGTCCAGTATTGGAGAGAACCAGCACAGCTGTGCGGTTACCAGGGACAGAAACCCCAGCTCATCGTGGCTGACCCTGAAAGGAAATGCATCGCTCCTCTCAGTGGCCTGTCCAAGGGTGAAGTGGACGGGGTGAGAGACGGGCCTGATCCCAAAGGAAAAACTGCTGACCAGACCAAAAGAAAGAACAGACCACCAGAGTCAGCACACACGGAGAGCTTACGCGCGTCAGACCCTGTTCTCGGCATTCTACATGTGTATCTTATGTATCCTCCCAACCACACTGTGGGTGGATATCATTATTTCCTGTTTCTAGATGAGCAAACAGAGAGGTTCAGTAACATGCCCAGGGTCACACAGCCAGTAGGCGGCAGAAGCTTGATTCACATCTGACTCTAGAGTTTAGGTCTTAACTGCTGCACTGCCAAACCCCTGCGCAGCTGTCCGATCATAGTGACCTGGCACGTGCCCTACTACGGTTTCTTTGTCATGTCTCCCCGGATACTCTGCATCTGCCCACAGCCTTCCTAAATTCAAGGACCCAGAGACGAGATGACCAAGAAGCCGGAGTCCCATGTGACACAGACCCATCTTCAATGGGAGTCTCAACTCTGGCTGTAGTTAAAACAGAGCTGAGAGAGACCTCCTGGGTTCTAGGACCAAACATCTTTGCTCAAACCCCTTAAAATTCTCTGGTGCCTTTAGTAGAGAGACAGAGCTTCCCAACATGGCCTACGAGGCCCTTCCCAGCCTGATCCCAGCCAGCCTCACCTCAACCCTTCTCCCTTACATCATTGGACCCACTCATGCTCGTCTCCTGATCATGCTGGCCTCCCACCCCAGGGCCTTTGCACACACAGTTCCCTACACCTGGAATGGTCTCCCCTCCCCCTTTTCACCTGGAAAACTTACCTTCCAGCTCAATTATCGCCTCTTCAGAGAACCCTGCCCTGACCTTCGTATGTGCAACACCTCGCAGCGCGAAGCTGCGGTTTCACGCACACTTGCATTATTTGGGGGCACAATGCCTCGTTTTGGTCTATTCTTTGGGAAGCCCAGAACCACATCTGTTTTAACTCACTGTTGCATCCCCAGTACCCAGCATAGTGTCCGCACAGAGCAGGTGTCCCGTAAAGGCCAGGTGAATGTAGGGGTGCACGGAGCCTCCAGAGTGGTCACCGGACATGAATAAGCTCCCTTCAGGGGACTATGGCACCTTCATGAGATAAACTATAGTTTCAGGAGGCCCAGGGAAGGCGGGGAAATGGGGATGTCATGGAATGGATCTATCTCCACCCCCGCCCGCTGTCAGCCCCAACCAATTCCAGAAACGTTGCCCTACCATCCGTTCTGTACCGCAGCGGTACCTACGAGTTTCTCCCGACATACACTTCTCTACTTCTTTTGGAAACAGAGCCTCCACTTCCAGGCATTTACATGGTTGCCCGGAACAATTTCACTTCCCAGCTTCCTCTGCAGCAAGGTGTGGTCATGTGACTAAGTTCTGTGTGTGTGTGTGTGTGTGTGTGTGTGTGTGTGTGTGTGTGTGACCTCCAGACTGGGCCTTAAAGGAAAAATCCACACCTTCCACATTCTCCCATCTTCCCTTCCTTCCAGCTGGACTGTGGCCATGGAGACGAGCTATATTATCCCAGCAGATAGAGCAAGAGCTCAGGAAACACAGAGCAACAAGGCGGAGGGAGACTGGGTCTCTAACTCGTTCGCTCAGGACACTGACATTGGGATCGTTCCATGAGAAATAAGTGTTCTCTCGAGCTGCTTAAGCCACCGTTAAACTGAACCTTATTTCCTGTGCCTTAATAACACACCGATGAAGGTCACTGGCGTGGCAGTTGAAGTGTCTGTGGTAAGCTTCTTATGCGAAGGGCCTGCACGTCAGTCACCCATTACAGAGGAGCAAACCACCCGAACATTTAGTGACTTACAACAAAAGCTTTTCTTTAGTTCACCATTCTGGGGCTCAAAATTGAGGCTGGGCTCCTCTGAACATCTCTGGCTGACTTTCTTCACGTCTTTTTGGTGAGTTGCTGGTCAGCTAAGCAGCCCCTCCTCTGCGGATTGGTGGGGGATGGCTGGCTGCAGGCTGGGGCAACGGGGTGCCATGGTCTCTCGGCGGACTAGCCTGGGCTCACTGTGGGAGTGGGGGGAGGCGGGGCTCTGAGACCGGACAACATGCCCGAGGGCACACCCGCTCTGGCACCAGACTGCTCCCACGGCCTTCTCTTGGCCAGGGCAAGTCGAGAGATGGGGAAGAGACTCCACCTCTTAATGGGAGGAGCCGAAAAGAATACAGATGCAAGAGAGGGAGAGAGATTGGGGCCATGTTTGCAATCAGCCTGGAAGAGGTCGATGTCTAATTCTATCACGGATTTAGGGCCCTGGAAGGCCAGGGCTCTGAAACGTTCACTTGAGGCATCGTCTCGGGTCTCATTCCCTGGGGTGCTGCGGGCTGCAGGACGAAGTGGCGAAGGCTGGGAGAAGTTAACATGGGTCGTGGGAAGTGACTTCGCCGGTCACCGCCCCCTTTCCTCTCCTTCTGGGTGCGGAATTCCGGCATCTCAGCCTTAGGAAGAAAGAACGTCAGAGGTTGCCCAGTCCCTCTCCAGACCCCTAATCGACCAAGAGCGTTAGATGCCCGTGCCACCATCCAGCCTGCTTGGTTCCTTCCTTTACAGGAAACGACCCCCGCCTCTGAGACAGCTCCACTGATGGCAGGGACCTGACCCCCTAGCAGTCCATTTTGGTGGAACAGGCCCTGTCGCTCACTGGCTGAGTGGCCCTGTTCAGTTACTTCACCTCTCTGAGCCTCAGTGCCCTCGTCTGTAAAATAGGGCAACCTCCGGCCAGCCCACGTTAGACGGAGACAGGCTCCCACCGCCCAGGTCCCAGACATCAGGCATGTTTTAATTCAGCCTACCAGTTTGTTGTGGGTGTGTGGGGCCATCGTACCCTGGACTTGTGCTCAGTTTGTACCCACCAGAACCTCTCAGCCTGGTTAGTCATGACTCGGTCTCCAGATCTCAGCCGGTACATCACTTCCTTTGAGAGACCTTTCGTGATCTGACTTAATGTCCTATCGCATGTTCTCTGAGCTCTCCAGACACCTTTCGCATTTGGCTACTACTGCTGCTTTGGTGTTGTCTTCCTTGCTGTCTTTATGAGTGCAGAATCCTTTTTTTCTAAGCCTTGGCCTTTCCCAGGGGCTTGCCCAGAGCTGGACTAGAAACAGGTATTCAGTGTAAGCTTGTGAATGAATGAATGAATGAATGAATGAATGAATGAATGAAAGAAACTGGTGCTGCTGCTTAGCCACACCTCCTCCACTGTGGACACTCTGTGGTCCTGGCTGTGAGGACCCATGCTCAGGAACTTTCATTCACACATCTGTTCTTCCACACTCTTGCAGTCATTTATTGAGTGCCTACTGTATGCCAGCCTTTGCTAGGGCCGGGGTAGCGTGGGGAGAACACAGGTGTGGTCCCTGCTGTAGGGAGCACACAGTCAGGTGGGAACGTGGCCTGTACCGCCCACAGTTAGTTGACAAGCCAGAGCAGCAGTGAGTCCAGGAAGGATCAGGTGCAGCAGGCCCTCTTTGCAGGGGAACTGGAGACTGTTGATTGGCATGTGATAATGGTGTATGGAGGCCCGTTCCTGAGCTGGAACTCCAGGGAAGCCACTGCCTGTCTCCGTGCCCTTCGGCGAGCTGCACCCCCTCTCTGTGCCTCTGTTTCTCATCTGTCAAACAGTGGCTTTCATGAGGAGTGGGAGAGGTAACGTGCAGGAACCACATGACACCCTGCCAGGGACAAGGAGAGCGCCGGCCATGTTAGCACCATTAGTGTCCAGGGCTGGGACCCGCAGCGTGCTCTCCCCCAGTCGGAGTCTCAGCGGGGCAGGTGTAAGATATTCACCCCTCAGGGAGTCTGGGGTCTCCCTGTGAAGGGGTCTCCTGTGGAGATGCCTCCTCCCAGACAGCACTCCAGAGAATTCCCTGCCTCAGCTGGATCGCAGGTGCCTCAGATCTGGGCACATCCACCCACAGAGCAGAGGAAGGGGAAGGAAAGGAAACCGATGGTACCACCGATGAGAGTGATCGTCTTGACCAGCTGGCTGTCCAGCCACCCACCTGCCCCACCCACGAGAGAAGCCACGGGACAGCTGGGCTCAGGGACCGAGTCCTCCTTACTGCAGGGCACACCCTGGCCCCATCACCGGGTCTAGTGGAGCCATCAAATAAATCCAACATTTAGAAAAGGGGGGTGGGATGGAGGATTCAGCAGATACTTTCCTGAAATTCAATGGTAATAAAAGAGAAAAATGGACCAGCTCATTCCAGACAACCACTGCCAGAGAAATAATTATGCCACTCTTGTTCTGAGCCAGGGTGCTGGGGACCGAGGCACAGCAATTCATCAGGCGCAGATTTATGGACTCTTCAGGGGCTGCCTGCTCGTGTCTCCCTCCAGGTTTCTTAGGATACGTCTGTTTAGATTTCATCCAGACTGCTTTTCTCTGTCATCCCTGAGTGGAGAGGTGTGCCACCACCCCAGGTGGCATAATTGAATATTGATTTCCTGGCACTTACCCAGCAGAGAAACAGTCCATTCAAGTGAACCAGTGGTTTCCTACTTCTCCGGACCTCCCAAGGGCCTTGGTGACCCTAACAGCTTGTTGAGTTGGGGCTGTCACTTTAGGCAAGCAGAGAGCCCAGCTGCTGGCTTATTGGCACTAAGGCTTCATCATTGAGAAAGCACCGCAAGCCTTGGTTTTCTCACCTGTAAAATGGGAAAAATAGGAGTGGGAAGATAGAGACGGTCTCTTTTTACTATTTGTATTTCTCTAATACTGGAATTCTTTAAAACAGCCATATCTTTTCCTTTATAATGAAAAAATGAAATGCAATGGGATTATAGATAAAGTTAAGAAACAAAGAAATGGAATTAGGCATCTCATTGGGTGGCAGTGAGGATTAAATGAGATGGCACGACGCGCGCAGCACAGGGCTGGCACGTGCTGAACGCGCTACGCCTGCAGCTCCCAGGCGGCTTCAGTTACTGTGGCTGATGACGGTTGTGGCTGTTGGAACTCAAGGTTCTTGTCCCGGCTGTTGGCTGTGTGACCCTGGGCAAGTGCTTTAACCTCTCTGGTCTTGGTGAATGCATCTTTACAATTAGAATGTCAGGAAACTTCCTCAACCTCATAAAGGATATAATAAAGGGAAAATACACATTTAATTTGTACTTAATCGTAAAGAGCGAGTGTTGCTCATCTAACATCAAGAACAAAGCAAGGGTATCTACTTTGGCCACCTCTATTCAACAATTCCCCTTGGAGGTGGGTAGCCATGGCAATGGAGCAAGAAGAAGAAATCAAAGGCATCTGTATTGGAAAGAAGGAAGCCAAATTATCTCCTTTCACAGATAACATGATCTTGAATATAGAAAATTCTAAGGAATACACAGAATACAACTATTAAAACTCATAAATGAGCTCAGTGAGATTGCAGGATATAAGATTAGCATGCAAAAGTCAGCCGTGTTCCTACACACTAGAATGAACAGCCTTAAAATGAAACTGAGAAAACAATTCCATTTACAATTGCACCAAAACAATGTAATATCTGCAAATAAAAGTAACATATTTATGATCGATTGGTTTCAACAAGGGTACCAAGATAATTAAATGGAGAAAGAATAGTCATTTCAACAAATAATACTGATACAACTGGATAAACATGTGAATAAATTTGGACCCCCCACTGAACACCATGCACAAAATTAAACTCAAAATGAATCGTAGACCAAATGTGGGAGTTAAAACATAAAACTCTTAGAAGAAAGCATAGGAGTGAATCTTTGTGACCTTAGGTTAGGAAATGATTTCTTAATGACATGAAAAGCACACGGAGCAAAAGAAAAAACAGGTAATTGACTTCATCAAAATTAAAAAGTTTTGTGCTTCAAAGGACACTATATAATAAGAAATAAGAAAATAAAAAGGCAACCCATAAAATTGGAGAAAATATTTGCAAATCGTATGTCTGATAAGGGTCTGGTATCCAGAATATATAAAGAACTCTTACAATTCAACAATTAAAAGACAAATAACCCAATTTTTTTAAAAGGGCAAAGATTTTGAATAGACATTTCTCCAGAGATCTCTAAGTGGCCAACAATCGCATAAAAAGATGCTCAGCTTCATTAGTCATCAGGGAAATGCAAATCAAAGCTACAGAGAGATGCTACTTTACAGCCAGTAGAATGGCCATAATCGAAAAGACAAATAGTAACGAGCATTGGCAAGGGTGTAGATAAATTGGAATTGTCACACCTTGCTAGTGGGAATGTAAAATGGTAAAGCTGTGTTGAAAAATAGTTTGGCAGTTCCTCAAAGAGTTACACGTGGAGTAACATATGATCCAGCAATTCTACTCCTAGGGTTATGCCCAAGAGAAATGAAAACATATGTCCACACAAAAGTACATACACAGATGTTCATAGAAGTGTTGTTCCTAACAGTAAAGATCTGGAAAAAGAACAAATGTCCATTAACTGCTGAACAGATAAACAAAATACAGTATATCCACACAATGGATACCATGCCACAATAAAAGGAAAGGAAGCGCTAACACGTTCTACAGCATGATTTAACTTTGAAAGATTGCACATCATATGGTTCCTGAATCCCCCTTCCCAAATGCCTGTGTTGGAGACTAATTCCCAAAGTAATGGCCTTTGGAGGTCGGGCCTTTGAGAGGTAATTAGGTTGTGGGGGTGGGGCCCTCATGGATGGGGTTAGTGCCCTTATTAGAAGAGACATGGGGGAGGTGACTTCTCTTTCTCTGTCTCTGCCATGTGAGGACTCACAAAAAAGTGACATTTTGAAAACCAGGGAGAGAGCTCTCACCAGAGCCCAGCCAGGCTGGTACTCGGATCTCAGACTCCTCAGCACCCAAATCTTTGGGAAATGTGTTTCTGTTGTTTAAGCCGCCAGACTGTGGTATCTGTTACAGCAGCGGAGCTGACTAACGCTGTTCCATTCACGTGAAATGTGCGGGACAGGCAAATCTAGAGAAGCAAAGTAGACTAGTGGTTGCCAGGGGCTGAGGAAGGAAAATGGGGAGTGACTGCTACTGGGTGGAAGGCTTCTTTGCAGATGATGGAAACATTCTGAAATTAGATAGCAGTGATGGTTGCGCAACTCTATGAATATACTAAAAACTACTAACATGCACACATTAAAAGAGTGAATTTTAGGGCGTGCAACTTTTATCTGAATGAAGCTACTTTTTTTAAAAATATATTTTATTGATTGTTATTACAGTTGTCCCGTTTCTCCCCCATCATGCCCCCCACCCTGCACACCCTCTCCCACCCACATTCCCCCTTTTAGTTTATGTCCTTGTGTCATAAGTTCTTTAGCTTCTACATTTCCCATACTATTCTTACCCTGCCCCTGTCTATTTTCTACCCACTCTCTATGCTACTCATTCTCTGTACCTTCCCCCTCTCCTCCTCCCACGCCCCTGTTGCTAACCCTCCATATCATCTCCATTTCTGTGATTCTATTTCTGTTCTAGCTGTTTGCTTAGTTTGCTTTTGTTTTAGGTGTGGTTTTTAATAGCTGTGAGTTTGCTGTCTTTTCATTGTCATATTTTTTATCTTCTTTTTATTAGATAAGTCCCTTTAACATTTCATATAATAAGAGCTTGGTGATGATGAACTCCTTGAACTTGACCTTATCTGAGAAGCGCTTTATCTGTCCTCCCATTCTAAATGACAGCTTTGCTGGAAAGAGCAATTTTGGATGTAGGTCCCTGCTTTTCAAGATTTCAAATATTTCTTTCCAGCCCCTTCTTGCCTGTAAGGTCTCTTTTGAGAAATCAGCTGACAGTCTGATGGGAACTCCTTTGTAGGTGACTGTCCCCTTATCCCTTGCTGCTTCTAGAATTCTCTGCTTCATTTTAATCTTGGCTAATGTAATTACGATGTGCTTTGATGTGTTCCTCCTTGGGCCCAACTTCTTTGGGACTCTTTGAGCTTCCTGGACATCCTGGTAGTCTATTTCCTTTGCCATATTGGGGAAGTTCTCCTTTATTATTTGTTCAAATAAGTTTTCTACTTGTTGCTCTTCTTCTTCCCCTTCTGGGACTCCTATAATTCGGATGTTGGGACGTTTAACGATGTCCTGGAAGTTCCTAAGCCTCTCCTCATTTTTTTGAATTCTTGTTTCTTCCTCGTTTTCTGTTTGGTTGTTAGTTTCTTCCTTCTGGTCCACTCCATTGATTTCAGTCCCAGTTTTCCTTCCATCTCTATCGGTTCCCCATGCATCTTCCTTCATTTCACGTATTGTAGCCTGCATTTTCTCATCTAATTTGTGAGCAAAATCAACCAATTCTGTGAGCATTTTGATGACCAGTGCTTTGAACTGTGCATCTGATAGGTTGGCTATCTCTTCGTTGCTTAGAGGAATTGACTCTGGGGTTTTCATTTTTTCTCCGGTTTGAGCCATTTTTGGTGGTTTTTTTGGTTTTGTTTTGGTTTTAGTCTGGTCGCAGCTATTACGTATGAGGGGTGGAGCCTTAGGTGTTCCTCAGGGCGGGGCAGCCCAGTCACTGGGTTGTGATGCTTATATGGGGGCGGGGTCTGAGAGGGAACAATGGCGCCTGCTCCGCTCTCTCCTGAATTCAGTCCCTTCCGCCACTTCCCCTCTGCCTGGACCGTCTGCGTGCGCGAATGCGGGATCCCCTGGCCAGCCAGCTGCCCTGTGCGTCCTCACTGGTTCTGCACAGTTGCCCCCCTGTGCCCGGGGTCCGCCAGCTGCCGCCTGGGCGCCCGAGGACTGCCAGCCACCGCCCGTGCACCTGGGAACTGCGAGCCGCTGCTACTTGCGTTCCTGGGTCCACACCTCCACTTTTTCCTACCGCGACTCTGCCCCTCTTACCGGTCTGGATGAATGGTTGTTGGACTTCCGTACAGTTCAATTTTCTATAAGTTCTGGTTGTTTTCTTGTTTCTAAATATTTGTTGTCCTTAATTTTGGTTGTGAGAGGAGGCACAGTGTGTCCGCCTACGCCTCCATCTTGGCCGGAAGTCCTGAATGAAGCTACTTTTAAAAGACTCACAATGACACGACTTCCCTGCCTGGAGGGAAAGGGGTGGACTGGAAGACCTTGTCATGGCCTTTCCTGTCCCTAAAACCCCTTCCTACCGCCATGGGGGTGGTGACCTTTGATATCAACACTTCAGGAGACTCTCTAAGACTCATTTTCCTCTTCTATTAAATGATACTCACTGCCTCCTGGGGTTAACTGAGATAAAATCTGTGAGTGCCTCGTAGCATGCAGGATGTACAGAAATAGTTGCTCACTATTGTTAGTACGGCCAGTACTGAGATCCAGCCTGGGCCTCCCTCAGGCCCTCCACAGTGATGCAGGGAAGACGAAGGGTAAAACCAGATGTTTTACAGACCACATATGTGGACACTGAGGGGCCTGTCTCTCTCTGCTCCCTCGCTCCCCCTGGCACTGCTGCATGCCCACCTGTGGGCTCAGAGACACTGAGAAGCTGTAGCCCAGGCCTGGAGCAGCTGCAAGCCCAGTGCCTGGTGCCTGGTGAGCATCTGATGCAGGTGGAGCTTGCATTGGCTGCAGCCATATCCTGTCTCCCACTGGCTGGTGCTGCCTGGGACCTCAGCCTCTGTTCCTGTCTGAGGTGCATCTCTCCCCACCCCGGGCTCCCAGGGCTCTCCTCACAGTTGGCCCTTGTGCTCCAGCCCCACGTTTGGGCCCTGCCAGTTCCCACACAGCTCCTGTGAGGCCAGTCCTTCATCTGCACACCTGGGTCTTCTCTGAATCCCACCTCCTTGAAGCCCCCAGAACTAACGGCTAAACTGCAATGAGCTGGTGTCTGGGCCCCACCCACCCCACACCTGCTCCATTTCCTGGCTGGCCGGAGTCCCGGCCTGCTTCACCCTAAGGCAGGAAAAGCAGGGATGATGTGGGAGAGGAGTAAGACGAACCAGAGTCAGGGCCTTTCTGATCACCAGGTTCCATGCTCTCTCCGAACAGAGCAGTTTCCAGGAGGAAAAAAGTTGGAAGAAGTGGGTTGACAGGCCTGAGTGATGGCCCCAACTTCAGAAAATTGGAATAAAACGTAACCATATGGGTCTGCCCCATGCAGATGGCTAAATGAGGTAATGAACTAGTGGGAGAGCTCTCTGCCTCCGCCTTCTTGATCCCCACCCCAGCTCTCATTTCCTGCTGAGCCGTGGGGAGGGACGCAGAGAGCGCCTTCTGTGACTTCCCACTGCTCTAGGAAGAGACACACTTCAGCCTGGCCTGACTCTTCCCGTCTCCAGCCTCAACTGCCCCCACCACACCTCCCCCCAAATCTTCCACCCTGGGCATACAGTTCATTCCTGAGAACCTCAAACTGGCCATGCTCCCTCCCACCTCAGGGCCTTTGCATATGCTCTTCCCTCTGCCAGGAACACACTTCTCTGCTCAGTTAAGACAACCAGCAGGTCCCAAAATGGGGTGGGTGACCCCAGAAGTAAGGTGAACTGCAGGCTGCATGCCTGATGAGTGAGGAACCCAGGCTCTGAAAAGGCATTGCTCACTCCTCACCGGCCTTCTCTGGGTAGAGCGCAAATGTGCTTTCACAGGCTTCCGTGTGCTTCTTTTTTATCATCTCGTCAACACGTAACCTAAACAATGTTCGTAAGACGTCCCTTTTGTGCAGTGCACACAGTGGAGTTTGTGAGGGGACAGAGCAGCTTCCCCTCCCCACCCCTCCGGCTGCTCCTCTGCCTGCCTTGGACCCCTCCGGATGCCCCCGGGGCTCTGAGAGCCAGAGACACCTTCTGGCTTCCAGGTTGATTTGGGGACTGAGGACGGTCTTGCCAAATGGTCCCGGGCCCAGCTTCTAAAAAGCTCTTCTTAAAAAGAGTGAGTGAACAGCTCCAGATTCCTTTGAACACAGACCTTATCTTATGCATTTGGCTTCCCCGACAGTGCCAAGCAAAGTGCCAGTACTTAGTAGAAACTTAGAGAAATTCGGTTGAACTGGACAGAACTTGAGACAGAAACTGAACGAGCTCTCAAAGCTTGGGTCGAAGTGGCAAGAAAAGGTGTGCGAATCCAAATCCTTCTCCGTGGGCCTCTAGAGAGCACAGCACTTCAAGGAAGCTCGGCCAATCTGTAGGTGAAGTCTAGGATTTCTTTCAAGTGCAAATAGCCCTCACACACCTGGCTGGGCTCCCCATTCTCCCTCCCCCCACTCTCTCTCTCTCTCTCTCTCTCTCTCAATACCTATCTAGTGAGTCAGTCTCTGTGAATCATGGATTTCATATCTAAAAATTTGCAGTCTCGCTAAAATCTGTTTGTACCCCACAAATCCGTCCTCCCAGGGCCTTGCTGTCATTCAAGGACATGTGCAAAGGAGGGGACCATTTCAGCCGCCCTATGCCTGTGGCCCCACACGAGGCCACTCTGCCATCTCATTTCAGCTGTCGTACTGAACACGAGTGTCTTTGTCTTTGTTTAGTTCCACAGTTTTACATTTCTGTGCTTTTTGTTGTTGATGTTTTTAATCCTCACTTGAGGGTATGTTTACTGATTTGAGAGAGAGAAGAAGGGAGAGAGAGAGAGAGGGAGGCATCGATCTCTTGCCTCCCGTACTTGCCCCGACTGGAATCCGACCCGAAACTTGTTGGTGTGCTGGACGGCGCTCCAGCCGACCAAGCCATCCAGCCAGGGCTCTTGCTGTTGATTTTGCTGAAGTGCTGTTTAGGGTTCCTAAGCCCGAGAAGACTGTGATGTGCCTTGGGGAGAAAATACCTGTGTTAGATAAGCTTTACTGAAGCATGGGTTACAATATTGTTGGCCACAAATTCAATGTTCTTGAACCAACAACATATATTAAATGAATTGTACTGAAACAGAAACACCCACAAATCAATATGTATTAGTTGGTTTAGTTTTGCAGAAATTGCCACACTGTTTCCCAGAGTGCATCATTTCACATCCCCACCATCAATGTACAAAGTAACCCATGTCTCTGCATCCTCCTGAGCACTTGTAAAGGCAGCACTAGGTGACTTCTATGCCAGGTCCTAAGAGAAAATAAAGTGTTTGTGTGGTTTGGGGGAATACTCACACTGGAGCCTCGGGCTACCATTTAAGTATTCTGACTGCCCTGAGGCCACCATTGTGAGGAAGCTCAAGCCCATTCACCCATATAGACCACGTGGAGAAACTCTGGGACTACAAGAGGGGGAAATAAAGAGGCCCGCACCCCCCCTTCCAGCTCTAGCTACAGTCTGATTGCAACCACCTGAGGAGGGAGCAGGGTGGGAGTGAGGTCAGCGAGGTGGTCAGGGTGGGATCTCAGTCCACGTAGGGCTGGGTGGTCCATCGTAAGGACCCTGGCTTCTTTCCTTCCTGAGATGAGACCACGCAAAGTTCCGAGTAGCCGATGAACACAGTGTGACAAGTTTACTGGGATCACACAGGGCTGCTCTGGGAAGAGCCGACTCGGGGAAAGGGAGGAAGCAGGAGAGCCGTTAGGAGGCTATGGCAGCAATTCCAGACAGAGGTGATGGGGATGGGAGAGTGGGGAGGTGGCTGTGGGAGGGATGAGAAGTGGCCAAGTTCTGGGACTGTTTTAAAAGAGAGCCAACAGGTGTGCTGAGAGACACAACCTGGGATGTGAGGGGCGCAAACGGTGACACTGAACTCCAGGTTTCTGGCCTGAGCAACTATGGGGATGGAGTTGCCTCAGCTGGGGTAACGGAGACAGATGGTGGGAGCAGTAAGTTTGGAAGCGAGGCAAGTGGAAAACAGGATTCCAGTTGAAATTGTCGACGGAAAAACAATATCATCTAGGTGTTTCGTCATCAAAAACAGTTTATTCAGGAAAAATAATTGCAATCCAGCACATGCCAATGTGGAAGTTAAGAGGAGGGGCGGTTACAACCGCCAGCTTTCTCGTAAGCATGGAGTTCTTCCTGTGGCGTTCTCGAGATCACATAGAGAGGAAGAGCTCCTCCCATAAGCCCTAACTCCTCCCACAGACCCCTGGAACCGATATGCTCATCTGAAGTCCCCATCAGTCTTTATCAGGGTGTGTGGGGGACGTTGACTACCTGTTGGACACCCAGATGGAGGTGTTGAGTAGGCATTTGGATGCACAAGCATCCAAATGGTCAGGGCGTGTTCCGGGCTGAGATGTAAATCTGGGAGCTCTCATCATATGAATGGCATGGAACGGGTATGAGTCTGATGAGGTACCCTAGGGAGGGAGGGAGGCTAAGGAGAAAAGGACCAAGGACCAAGGACAGAACTCGGGGGCAGCCCACGTATGCAGGTCAGGCAGCCAAGGAGTTATCAGCGAAGGCGATGGAGAGGGGCAGCTGGGGAGACGGGAGGAAAAGCAGGGGAGGGTGGGGCCAGAGGGGAGTGAGGGTTGCACAAGAGCGATGGGTTGAGTAAGATGACAACTGAGAGCTGATCATTGGATGTGACAGCAGAGAGGCCTCTGGTCGCTTTCACAACAGCAGTGCTGGATGGAGGGGTGGGGATGAAATCTTGATATGAGTGTTAAGAGAAAATTGAAGGAGAGAAGTAGGAGATTGTGAGTCTCGATAATGCTTTCAAGGGGTTTGACTGTACAGATAAAGCAAAGAAATGTATTTGTAGCAGGAGAGTTTGGGGGATTCTTGTGTGGTTTACTCTTTGTGGGCGTAGACATAAATACCAGCATGTCTGCGCGGAGACGAGAGTGATCCAGGGGAGAGTGGACTCAGATAACGCAGGAGGGGAGGCGGGTTGCTGGGGCGATGTTCTTGAGCAGACAGGAAAGGGTGATATCTCACACACAAATGGCCTTGAGAAGGGACACGTGAGTCCCGGACCCATGATGAATTTTCCCCAGGGTCTCCCAGCAAAGGTGCGCAACCTTGCAGGCATTCATCTGTGCACGATCCGAGAAGGATACGTATAGAATGTTTTTGCATCGTGCTGTTCCTATATTTCAGTGACTTTATTCAAAAATATGTTGCAGAGATCCTCCCATGTTAGTTCTTGGAGACCGAACTCAATCTTTTTAACGACTGCTTGGAATTCAGTGATAACGTTTGCGCCATTATTTGTATTATGGACATTTAGGTTGTCTCCAATGTTTTCTTTGTCATTACAAGTGATGCTACAGAGAGCCTCCTTGCAAATCCTTGAGCTTTTCAGAATCACAAACTTCTAGAAGTGAAATTCCTAGGTCAAGAGATTGCTAGGTGCATTTTGAATTGTAGTAGATGCTGTTCAGCGCTCTCTACAGAGAGTACTTCAGAGAAATCCCACTAGTGGTGTAGGCCTGTGACAAGTTCAAAGTGGGGATCACCTTTAAAGTGGCGTCAGAACCATAGCTGACGTTCAGTCTTCGGGCTCTCTTTCAGGATTCCGGGTCCCTTGCCAGCGTTCTGGTTCTCACGAATCTGCTTTCTGGCACTGTAAGCCCCTCCAGGCTCGTCTTGTGGAGTCCCTTCTTCAGCCCTGGGACCAGCCATTTCTCTGAGCATCTGTGGTCCCTTTTATTGGAGAATAGTATTAGAAACCAAGGTCTGGGCAGGACCATGGGCTGGTGAAGCTACCTCCAGCTCTAAAACAATGGGATCCTAAACCTGGGATGAAAGTAGCTCCAAAGTCACTGGATTATTGGGAAGATGACACAAAACCTGCTATGTTCTATAAATATTAGTGGGATTTTTGCCCTTTGGTTTTTGATTATGTTTCTTTTTCTTGTCTGCCTCCCCCCCACCGTAATCCCAACTTAGAAGAAGAGATCTGAGGGTCTTCCCACCCAGTACCTTGCACCCTTTCACTGGTAAACTAATATCCAGAATTTCTTTTGTGAAACCCCAAATGCTGTGGGGGCCTGGGGGAACTGGGCCCAGAAGTTTTGATCAGTTATTGAAGGAGGAAGCTCTCTCTTCTCCGCTGGACTCATGTGGGGCTGGAAACCACCTGGTAATGGGAAGAGGGTCCCAAGAGTCCCTGGGACACGGCACAGGGGCCCCAGCCGAGTCTCTGGGCTGGGGCCGAGGCTGGCCATGGCTGTGCAGATCCGCGTGGCCACAGCAGCGCCAAGGACCTTTGTCTCTGGCCAGGGCTGGGTTGTCTTCAGTCATGGGAGGGTGGAGCTTGCTGGTTCTGAGCCCTGGGTGCTCCACGCACACGAGATGCTCTTAGAGACTACCGCAGGGACTGCAGGTGTCCCGCCCATGGCCCTCGGGCACTGGCCCTCACACTCCAAGGAAGGCTACCCACTGAGGACACCTGCAATCGCTTCCTGTTCCTTCCATCAGAGTGCATCCAACAGCATTCATCCCCAAACGGAGCATCTGCTGTGTGCCAGGGGCTGTCCCAAGCTTGGGGCACAGCCCTGAGGGGGCAGGAAAAGCCGCATCCTCGTGGAACTGAAGCTGGGTGGGGAGACAGACAGTGGCACACACAGCTTGTCTAGTGTCAGACAGTGACCCATGCTAAGGAAACACACAGCAGGGGTGCGGGGACAAGGTGACAGGCAGGCCTGTTAGAGTCTCGCATGGCCTCACTGCGCGCAGAGCGAACAGGAAGGCAAGTCCTGCCTGAACTCCCAGGCTGGACACAGAGCCGGGTGTCGGCTGACTGAGGTAAGAAGAGAGCCAACAGCATCCACGTGAACAGAGTGCCCTCCTCTGCCCCTGTGTGGGGAAGGAGGAGGCTGATCTCCGTTCTCCCATCTCTCAGCAGTGTCTGTACATGGCCCCATTCCTGGAGAACTGGGGTCCCTGTAACCCTTTTGCCCAGGGTCTCCGGGTGTCCCTCCTCAGCAGATGGCACCAGGACGGAGCAGGACCTGGGGAGTAGGGTGGGGCTGAGGAGAGAACAGGACCCCCTCATCTCCTTGTCCCTGCTCAGCATCACACTGAGAGGGGAGGAGAGTGACTCAGATACCCCCTCTCCCTGGGGGCTGAGCTGGGGTGGCACCAGGAGCAGGAAACGCTAATCATATGGCTAAGAACATGACCTGGGGCTTGTGTTCCCCTAGCGAGTGGCACATGCGGCCCCTCCCCCTCTCCCCGGCGAAGCGCCCCAGCCCTCCGCCTCCCTCATAGCAGGTTTCCAGTGCATTGCTTCCTCCTCCCGATCAAAGCGTAATTCATTTAAGGCTCTCTGATGGTTATTTCATGTTCCCAAAGCAAATTTTTCACAGGAAGATCAATTCCAAGAAAACACCTAGCGTCGGTGGAAATTAAATCTATTAACAAGTGAAAAGTGGCCAATTGCCACAGGAAAGGCCTTTGACAAAGACCAAGAGATGTGAGGACCGACAGGCTGCTCCGCTGGGAGCCCTGGGTGGCGTTTCCGCAGGAGCTTTACGAGTCTCGATGTTCTGTTTGTTCCCGGTGGCGGAAATGAAATTTCATTTCTGGGTCCAGGGAGGAAGGTTAAGGGAAACTCATCAGAGAGCAAACCAGCCGAGTGCCCTGAAAAGAGGGGCCGTCACAGGTGACCCCCCCAAAACGTTTCTGCTCCTCAAATGCAATGACGATGTCAGGGAACAGACTCGGGATCCCACAGCTCCCCTGACCCCTCAGGGGCGGCTGGAACACCAGGCATTCTCACGTGGGAGGGGCACCGGGAATCCAGGAATCCCGAAATGCCACTTCCGCCCCACGGTCCGCCGGGAAAAAAGGGCCAGGTGGGGATTCTGAACCAGCAGAGACCATTTTGGGAGGCCATGGTGGGTAAGGGGAGGGAGGAATGCTCCCTGACTTCTAGAACATCTGAAAAAAGGGGTGAATTCCAAAGATTCTGAGTGCTGGAAAGGGGCCAAGCCCCAAAGCTTCAGGCAACATCAGCATCCCAGCCATGAAAATGACACCTTGTGGAAATAAGATCAGTCCCAGCCACTGGCAGCTTATTGGGTGCCCAGCGCTGTGCTGAATGCACGTGTTACTTCATTTAAACCACATAGTAACCCCAAAACACCATAATGTGAGTGGTAGCATTACTGTCCCCCTGCCCCGCTTACGGAGGAGGAAACTAGAGCTCAGAGAAGTAAAGGTATTTGTCCCGAAGCACACAAAGGCTGTGAGGTGATGCAGGCCTAGGTAGTCCTCATATCATGCCTTTCAACAAGTAGTCAAACTCTTATTTGGACTCCCCACGAGGATGGGGAGCTCATCACCCACCAAGGTAGCCCACTTCATCTCAGGTCAGCTTTGACTGCTGGAAAGTCCTCAGGCTACACGGGGACAGTAGTGCCCTCTTCCATGTGGCAGCCCTTCCTCTACTTGAAGACAGCTCTCTTGTCTCTGCAGGGTCTCCCGTGTCCAGGTTCAAAAGCCCTATTGCCTTCAGCGTCACTCATCACACATTCTTCATGCAGCTTGCTCCTCTGACCCCGCTGGAGGTTCCCAGCTGCCTTGGCCTTGTCTCACGAAGTGGGATGCAGGTCTTCAAGGAGGAGCTTACAGAGAACAGGGCTAAACACCCAGTAGCAGAAACCATGTCAGCGGAACGAAACGCAGCATGGCACTGTTCAGCGTCCGCATGTAAGCTGCAGCCACGGCGCCCAGCCCGAACGCTCAGAGCCCGCTGCAGGACAGTGAGGGGAGCTCAGACCCACCGGGAACAGCTGGGCTTGCTCTGCGAGGTGGGAGCGCAGGCTCCGGGTCAGAGGAGTCACCGCAGGTCTGTGCCCAATCCCCCCAGCTGGTGCTGACAGGCGGTGGCAGGGCCTGCCTCTCCACGGGCAAGGCTGGGAGGCGTTCACGGGTCTTCAGCCTCCAGCCATGAGATGCATCCTACTGTAGAGCTAAATCAGAGGAGGAAAGGAGGAAGGGCCAGCAGCAGACACTTTCTGGACGTCTGCAGTCTGCAAGGGAACAAACACCACCCAGCGGGACCTGCTGATGTGAGAGGCACCGTGGCCAGTGGGGAAGTCATGGCCCTTGGCATGGGAAATTCAGCACTTGTGAGCTGTGTGACCCCGGGCAAGTCACTCAGCAACTCTGGGCCTCCGTTTCCTCACCGGACGTATGGGGCTAATAATAAATCACCTCTGGGGGGTTGTTTTATTTTTTTTATGCTTGAAAATATCTTTACTGGAAACCATAAAAAATGCACAAGGAGATTTGAAAACATAGCCAAAGAATTTATAGAAATAACAACTACAGTCTAAAATTAACAACTCGATGGATGAGTTTAACATCAGATCGCATACAGCGAGAGACTTGGTCACCAGTGTGAGGTCCTGCACACACGCCCCCCACACACCCACCCCCTCATAGAGCAGCAGTGAGAAAGGTTGGCCGGGAGTCCGGGTGACCGAACATACAGGTTTCTACTCTTTTTCCTCTTCCCTCACCTTCAGCCACCCTCCAGCTGACCTGGCCTTTTATACTGAACACTCCTCGGGCCCGAGCCCCTCTCCCACGCCCTCCCAGTTTCTCTCTGTGCCAGTCCCAGCGGCTCCACTTCTGTCTCCAGACCCTTCCCACTCTTCTCTGTCCCTGCCTTCGGGGACTGCACTCTCTCCGATGCCCTGGTCCCATCTGCCCAACTCGGATGTCAGCGCTCTGGTCCGGGAGACCATGGTGAGGTCATCTCTGCATTGAGACCGGGGACGTGCTGGGCGTGGGAGCAGGTGGGGGCCGTGGGGCTGGCCCGGATGGCAGGAGGGGCAGCTCTGCTCCTCTGCCTTCCACCTGCCTGGCCCTTCACCAAGGACCAAAGCCAGCTGGACAGACTGGGAACCCAGTGCCCAGAAGGTGCACCTACTACGTGTCAGGAGCTTTAGGAATTCGTTTGATCATCACGGCAAGGCTGCGGGGTGGCCGTATCCATTCATTCCCTTTTTGTAGGTAAAGAAACTGAGACTCGGAGCGGTCACTTGGCCCAGGGCCCAGGGCAGGAGTGCTCCCAGGACATATGTAACCAAGGCCTCCCTGGCTCCTAAGCCCTGTGATTGCGTCCACCTCGGTGGGCTTGTGTGGTCACGGACAGAGCTCTCCCCAGAGCAGCTGTAATCAAGGTCTCACAGGGTCCTGCAGGGTGGGGTGGGGATGGCTTTGAAGACGACCGCCCGGCGGGAGCGGCAGGACAGGAATGGGACAGGAAACCTCCACCAGGGTCAGCCGGCCTAGGTCTCAGCCTCAGCTCTCCCTCCCACACACTGCCAGCCACGTAGCTCCTCTGAGCCTCAGTTTCCCCATCCGCAATCCTGGGCCCAAAGGCCTGTCTCCTGGGATTCTGTGAGGGTTACATGTGAAAGTGCCCAGCACAGCGCTCCGCTCAGTGAAGATCGGCTGGAACCGAACCTTGTTCCCTGAGATGCGACGACCTGGGACTAGAACCCGTGTTCGGATGCCCAAACTCTGACCCTCCTGCCCTTCCTCCTCTGTAGGGGCTACGCCAGTGTCCTCCCCTTGGACCCAACAGGGAGTCACGTCACACACGGTGACTCCCTTGGCCACGTACCCTCCCCCACGTTCGAAGATGGCGGAATTCACCACTCGCAGGGATGACCGCAGCTCCACCCCAGCCCCTTTCCGGGCCCCCCCCCCCCGTGATTCCGTCCCTTGTACGACAGCTGAGTGCACCGGCAGAGAGCTCCTAATGGCTGGTCCCTCTGAGGACTGTTGCGTGTTCCCTGTAATGACATTCATTAGTCTGTCTGACATCAATACTGTTCTCAGGTTAATATGTTTCACTTAATGAGGCATTTATTTTCGGTTAGAAAACTTCCGAAAAAGCATGTTTTCTCCTGATGAGCTAAGCTGATGAGTAGATTAATCCTAGATTTGAATAAACTGGCTAAGAAAATGAATTTAACTGACTTCTTCTTTAGTTGTGAGCTGAGCCTAAATTAATTTGTGTAAAACCTGTCATTTCTTAGGGGAAGAAACAGGCAGGAGATCCCCACTTGGCACTGTGCTAGGTCCCCCTTTTGTCTCTTTGTTCCCGGTGGCCCAGCTCTGGAGGGGACAGAAGGACCAGGGACCAGCTATGAGGCATGAGGAAAGCAGTGTCCGCATCAGAGCAACAGGAGGGGCTGGAGCGTGAGAGGGGAGGTCTCACGTGGGGACAGCGGATGGAGCAGGGAGTCCAGACGGCCTGTCTCCATCACTGCCAGCTTTGTGGGGGTCACTGAGCCCAGCGCGCAGTGGACACTCAAAGGTGTTTGTTGAAGGAGTGAAGTAGGTGCTCAACAAATGGTGGTTTTAGTGCTATTCTAGCAATCGCAGGGACTCAAAAGGGAGGAGATGCCCGTTGCCCCAGGTACGGCGGGCAGGTGAGCCAGTGCTCATGACTCCTGGCCCAAGGGCCTCAGCGACCCAAAGGCCAAATTTCCTTTGATGGTTTGGCCAGTGGGTGTTCCCACATCCTCTCCCGTTGGGCACTGGACTCACTGCCTGCCTCCAGACGCCAGCCGGCACGCACTCTCTTCCCGCAGCGGGCTGCCAGGCCAGGACAACTCCCTGCCTATCCTTGCCCCCCAAGCCAGAGATCAGCACCCATCCTGCTTGCTCAGTGGCCAAAATTCACTCTGAGGGCAAGACTGGCTTGGTTTCCTTGTGTTCATAGGTGGGGGGTGGGTGTGTGGAGGGGGTAGGGTGGGGGTTTACAGGCAGGCAGAGCTGTGGAATCAGAGACCAGTTGGGCAGCTTGGCCATAATCCAGGCAGGAGATGGTGGTGGGAGGCACAAATGAACCTCCACTTTGCAAGGTAGCTGCAAACGTTTGCCGAAAGCACCCGGCACAGCGCCCAGCACAGGACATGGGAGCTGTCCTCAGCCGGGCACGGACGGAGCCACCAAAGCTGAGACGGAGCCTCCTGGCTGCCCAGCCTCGAGTCTCCTGGCCCAGTAGCTGCGTCCAGTCTCTCCAAAGAGATGAAGAAACTCTGAGACTGCAAAGAACATTTGCTGGTGATGAGTTCTTGGGCGGGGGGAGTCCCTTGAGCAGAGGGTGAGGTCTTCACAGCAGGAGGGAAGGATAAGAGGGCAGGAATAGGTACGGGAGAAACACTAACCTCTTACTCGTTGGACACGCGCTTAAGCGTTTTGAAAGTGAAGGTAACCTTTACAGGCAATGTCCTCTTCCCAATTTAAATAAAGTCAGTTTACGGCATCAAAGTGCCCGTGATGACTGAATTCTCCCAGGCCAAACCCTTTCCTCTTGTGATACATTTTCTGGATGGAATTTTAACCAGAGGTAATTACATCAATGGCATGCTATGTTCACGTGGGGGAGAGGTCACAAGTGTTCCTTTTGGAGTGAGACTGGCAGCCACTTTGGATCAGCAAACGTGGCTTTTAAGTGCCTGTGTTGGAAGCGGAAGGTTCCCAGCAGCACAGACAGCCTCCGGGCAAATCCGCCGTCGGCTGTTCAAAGGCAGCACTTGCTGATTGTCGGCTTTATTCTCTCTGAGTGTTTCTGGCAGAGAATTCAGAGGTGAGGACAGACATCGCCCTGGTGCGTACAGAGCGGGCACCACAGTGTGTAAAATAGAGCTGCTAGACCAGCTGGGGTCCAAGGCTCCTTCTGAGTTGAATCAGATAATAAATAAGTCCAAGCGGAGCCCAAAAGGAGAGGAGGTGGGAGGGATGACCAGGATGGACAGACCACTGTTCAAAGTCCTGCCTTTACCACGTCGGTCCGGGACACTGTCGATCCCCCACCCCTGCACTGGCCTAGGGGTTTGCTCTGGTTACCGATCCTACCCTGGTGCCCCGTGTGGTGGAACTTAACTGTCTGAGCCATAACGGACCTGCCCAGGAAGAGCCCGCCACCAACACAAGCCTGCTGGTACCCGTATATAAATACCCAGGCCCACGCCGTCCTGGGCCCTGTTGGGTGGCTCTGCGACACTTGTGCTCCACACTGCCTTCTGGTGTCCCATCTGATCACCCTCCGGTCACCCACCGTGGGAACTGAGGTGACAACACAGCCCTTGTTGGAGGGCTTCCCCTCCAGTCCCGCCCCCTCGCCGCCCTCACGCGTTGCCTTCACCTCCCAACATAGCCGCAGGCGCTGAATCCTTGTCCTGGGTTCTGCCACCAGGGGACCTGCAACCAAGACGGTAACGGAGAAATGGAGGAGGGCTCAGGGGCACTCTGGGTGGGTGCCCGTCCCTCAGGCGTGCCCCTGGGAGTTACTGGGAGTTCTTTGAGCTGCACGTGTGTGGTGTGTGTGCCTTCCTCTGTGAATGGTTTACGTTATCCCACACGACAAAGCATGTTCGCAAATAGAACAGGGCCCTCTTTACTGAGACGTCCAGAACCTACCGGAGGGCAGGGGGTGACAGGAGTCACACTGGACAGACACCCGCGCTCAGAGCACATGGACAAAGAAGTTAGTTTGTCAAACGATGTGCAAATGAGTTCATTAATTAGAAAATCCATGAACCATTGAGGAAATGAATGAGCCAAAGAATAGCGCATAATAAATTCTTGAATGAGGTGGTGAGTGAATGAGCACATTTAGGAATGAGTGAATGAATGAACCAACAGAAGAAAAAACTCCCTGATGACTGAGTGAGTGCGAAAATGGACAGTGGAAGGAAAAAATGAATAAGGGGAGGTAAGAATGAATGAACCAAGGAGTGAAGCAAGAGGTGAATGAACCCAGGAGTGAGTATGGGAAGGCATAAATGAAAGCAACCATAAATGGGTGAAAAAACTGAGGAAGGGAACGACTGAATGAGTAGACATAAAGCATAAAAACAAAAAGCAAAGAGTGACTGTATAAATGCATAAGTGGGCAAATGGTTCAGTGTGTTCTGGCTGAATGCGAGGGGAAAGCAATTGGCAGACCAGGAAACTCAACTCCGAGGACAGCGCTTCTGCTCACGCACCCAGGGGCCAAGGGCTTGGCCTATCAGCGTGCTCCTCTCGGAGGAGTTTCCTGAAGTGACTTCAGTCTGGAGCTAAGAAGAACACTGTGAGCAAACATCAGCGAGGCCAGGAGCGAGCCCCTCCCTAGGATGAACTGGTTCCGTGGGAGGAACCCAGTGGAGCTGACTACGTGGTTTGCACACTCCGGTCACAGACAGTTTCCCGTCATGCAGCAACCCCCCGAGGGATTTTCATAATACTGTTAAAGTAACTGCTCCCACCATCTCCTTGCAAATTAACCTCCAGAAGGGGTAATTAATGTCGCAAGAGAAAGACCACTGTGTGGCTCAGCAATAAGGAAAGGGGTGGGCACTGTCGCTGGGATCATCCTGTGAAACTCCGCAAGGAGGCCACGGGACACACGGGGACTCAGAAGTCCCACCCACTGCCATTGACACTGAACTCAGTGCTCACCCATCTGGGCCTCAGTCCCTTCACTGTAGGACGAGGTGGGCGTCCCTAGTTCCCATGCTCCCTGGGGGAACTGGGGCGGCCTTGCTCTAGTCTGCGCTGCTCGCTGCCCCCACCGTGTACCAGGGCACATCCCCCGTCACCAGGTGGGGAGGTGCCACCCCTCCCACTGCTGTAAGGGAAAGGACACAGGCAACTCGGCCTGGTGCCTGGGACACTGCGGACCTTCCAAACGCAGTTGCTGCTGTCACCAACTCAGTGAAGAATAAAGATAAAGCAGAGGCTGTCTTGAGAGAGAGGCTTCCTGCCTCTCTGTCCCTTTGGACATTTCCTTCCTGGGCTGCTTAAGCCAGTTTGATAATCTCTTATTCCTCTGATAAAATAAAGCTTCCCTGCAGAAAGCGTTGTCATCCAAGCTTTATTATCACTGTGAGGTCCACAGATGCGTTTCTTACACAAGCCTGGGAGCAGCCACTGGCCCGTGCCCGTATCACCCTGCACTGGGGACAGGATGGGCAGAGTCTCTTTGTGCCCCCACAATAGCGACATGGGGGTGTCACCCTCCAATTGTACAGATGAGGAAACTGAGGCTCAGAGAGTCACATCATTTTGACGACACGGCAACGGATGTTCCCAAGCACCCGCCACGTGAGACGCAGCAGTGAACGAAGTCCCTGCTCCATGGAGCTGGCGTGGTGCTGGGGGACACAGGTCATAACGGTTGAAGGTGTAAAATGTGTCCGGTGGTGACATGTGTGAAAGAAAAGAACTCAGCTGGACGTCAGGTGGCCTTGTTTGTCCTAACGGGAGGCTGGCCTGTGTCCTGCCACCATGAGGCTTCTCAGAGCTGCTTCCTGCGAGGGTGGCCCTGGGCATAAAGAATGTCCTTATGGGAATAATAGGCATGTGGAGTAGGACCCAAGGACACTTCATTCATTCATTCATTCATTCACTTGTTACCCAGGTCGGCTCTGGACTCGAGCCCGTGAAACCAGGCAGACAGGCCTCACTCCCAGAACTCGCACTCCAGCCGGGGGCCTGATACCTGCAGGTCGGGGCAGGTCAGCCCGAGGGGTCATGCCAGCTCTTGGCCTGTCTAAGCCTCAGGCTCCTTGCCTTCATAATGAGGTGGTAACAGCCCTATTGACCGGTCACCCTGTGCTGGGAATGGCGCTGGGGGTCCACGTGCTGCCCCTCTGCCCAGCCCCAGGCTGCCCTGTGGCCCACGATGCACAGGTTAGGAGCCGAGGCCCAGAAAGGGGAATCAGCCGCTCAGAGTCACCGAGTCAGCAAGCAGCTCCAGGGTCAGAGGACTCCCGTTGGGGTCCAGGCTCGGCCATTGCTCGGCTGTGCGACCTTGGCAAGCCTCTCGCCTCTGAGCCTGTTCTCTGGTCAGTAAGTGACAATGACAGCAGTGCCGCCTCCTGGGGCTGCGGTGAGGGGTAAGCAATGCAGTGTGTGGGGCACACATGGGACGGCGCCTGGTGCAGAGGGTCAGTGAGCGTGAGGATCGATTCTGCATCTCGGTGCTGACAGTACTTAGTCCTCCTGGTCACCCTTGAACAGAACATACCGTTACAACCCTTTACCAAACACGCCCTTATCGCCAGTTTGCAGATGAGCAAGCTGAGGCTCGGAGGAGTGGAGTCTCTTGCTAAAGTCACAAGACGATGAATAGCAGAGTCAGATTCTTTCGTCTCATTGTGCATCCTATCCATCCTGGTTTTCTCCTTTGCCTCTTTCTTCTCTGCCTTGTATGCATTTTCTGCTGTGCACTATATCCATCGAATTGTCTTCGTTATCTTTCTACTTCTACTGGTTTCAAAAGTCTGCATCCTGTTTCTCTCAGTTATTAGCCACCTTCAATGAAGGAAATGTATTTATTTAGATTTAACACAGTCTGAAGCTAACTAGCATCCCATCCCTCCCTTTAAATAACCCCAAGACCTTCCAGTATCTTAACTGTAATCTCCCCCCTCATCTTAATGTTGGTGTCCTCAGGAGCATCTTCCGCTTCTTTCTCCACAGCTGAGTTCTTACTCTTCTCGTTACTGGTTTTCCTCTTGTTCCCTAAAGTCAGTGAGTAATTAGATTTACCCACGTACACAAATATTTCTGCATGTGCTTCCTGCTTTCATCCTACTCCTGCCTTTTAGGTTCAATGTTCTGCTTTTGGAAGTGATCTTTTATTTGTTCTTTCAGCAAGAATTGGTGAGTGATAAACTATCTGAGTTTTTATGTAAAAATATCTTTACTCCCTTAGTGTTGAGTGATGGGTTAGCTAGAACTAGAATTCCCCTTTGGTACTTATTCCTCTTGGCACCAAAAATATTTCTCCACTGTTCTCTGGTCTCTACGGTTGCTCTGAAGTAGTCTCCTGTCAATCTGTCTTCCTTTAGTTGCTCTGTCCTTTCTCTGGTTCCTTTTTTTAAAAAAATATAAACTACTTTTAATGCTTTTCCAGAGGTCCCTCATGCTTCCTTTTATTTTCTACCACTCCACCAGCTCTAACCTGCTCTAACACTGTAGATTAGTTATGCCTGCTTCAGAACTTTTTATCAATGGAATATTACAGTGAGTTCCCATTTGTGTCTTGTTTTCCTCCTTCTCAAAATTGTCTTTGTAGCTGTAGTTCATCAATTCCTGTTGGTATGGATATAGGTACAGGTACAGGTACAGGTAAATCTCAAAGTAAATCTAGGTCTAGACATAAGCATAGATTTTTTAAAAGATTTTTTAGGATGCATAGAGCTTCTTGAATCTGAAAATCATCTTTCATAAATTCTGGAAAATTCTGGGTCCTTATAAGTTTGATCATTTTTCTCTTTCTCTCCTTCTTTTGTTATATTCTACAACGCTTATTTCATGTATGGTGGGTCATCTTAGTCTGATCTAATGTCTCTTAATATCACTTACACGTGTTCCAGTAATACACGTTTCTGACCTGTGTTTTGGAAAGTTTCCTCTTATCTCTATTTCCGTTCACTTGTGTTCTTCTAGCTTTGCCTAATCTGTTATTTTACTCATTCACTGAGTTTTTATTTCAAAAATTACATATTTTATTTTCAGGTAAAGATTCCATTTCCCAATGTGCTTGCTCTTTTCTCACAGTCTCTGGTTCCATTCTTATGATATTTTTAAAGACTTTATGTTTTTAGAGCAATTTTAAGTTCACAGCAAAACTGAGAGGAAGGTACAGAGGTTTCTCGCATACCTGCAACCCCCACACCTGCACAGATTTTCCCGTCATCAACGTCACTCACCAGAATGGTACATTTGTCACAACTGATAGTAATAATCACCCAAAGTCCATAGTTTTCATTGAGGTTCACTCTAGTGTTGTACATTCTGTGGGTTTGGACAAATGTATACTGGCACATACAAGGGCATGAAAATATCTCTGTGCCCCCAAACCCTCTGTGCTCCACCGGTTGATTCCTCCCCCATCATTCTTATGATTTTGTTTTTTTCTTTCATGTCTTTATTGGAAGCATTTTGTAATAGAGTTTCCCTTGCAATCATCCTTTGGGTTACCTTCCTCTTCTCTTTTTGTCTGTTCCCTCTCATGTATGATGTCCATTCTCCATTTGTTTTGGAACTGTGGTTTCTGAGCTCCTCTTCAGTGGGTCTGTCTCTTCGGGAATTCTGTGTCATGTGAGTGGAGGACACAGCCCTACTGAACTATTCTGGGTTGGCTTCTCAGCTGCCCCAGAGGTATCATCGGCCTGGGACCAGTTATGAATTACTTCATGGCTTCTGTGTTCAGGAATCAACATTAAGAGGTAAATTAAAACCCCGAGTTCAAAAAATGTATAGGCCTGTGTTCCCAACTTTCCAAGAGAACTCTCTGCGTTGCTGCTCTATCCAGGGTCCAGACAGAGACAGACAAGTTTCCCTGCAATCTCCTAGTTCCTCTGAATAGACTACATTTTTCTAACACACTATTTCACTGAAGAGGCATTAATAGCTCTTCAAAGGTCTCAGCTCTGTGTGCGGACCAAAGACACCACTCCCAGGCTCCCATGGACACATTTGTCCTTGTGACGGTGTTAAGCCCAAGTCCTCAGCTTATCAAGACTCACAATCTCACTCCCACCCCGGGCATGTCAGCCCCAGTTCACACATTTGCTACCCTGGTTGTCAGTTCCTCTCTATTCCCTGGGGATGTTCCTGTCCTTTCTGTTATATTTGATCAAATGTTTCTAGGGTTTGTGGAGGGAGGGTTTTCAAGACCAGGAGTTAAAACCCAGCCTCTAAGCTGGTTCTGCCCCCTGTGCCATCCTCCCCAGGCCCATCCGGGCTCACTGAGTCTGAGTATCCTGTGTGGCCTCCATGGGGCTGGGGTGTGGACACAGATTTGGGGTGCAGTGGATGTGCTCACCTACATCCTTGGGAACGTGCAAACGTCCACAGTGATGTGTCTGGGGTTTGTTCCTGCGTCTGTGCACACCTGGGTTTGAGGCCTTGAGGTTATCAGTAATAGCCACGAGTGCAGACTTATGGGACACCACACCCTGCTGTCTTTAGGGGAAGAACAATCTGGATTCATTTGATCTGAAGGTAGAAAGAAGGCAGCCTGGGACTCTATCACACACAGCCCAGGGTTTGGGCTGGTCAGACCTGGTTCCCCACTCGGGCTCTAGTACCTTATAGATGAAGGACTTTGGGCAAGTTGATTCTCTTCCCTGAGCCTCCACTGGAAACTAGAGATAATAAAGCCCACCTAAGGGCATTATGGAGCTTGAGATAACTCACAGGTTGTGCACCGAGGCAGGCTCCTGAGGAAATGGACCAGGAGCCTCTGCTCTGTGCTCTGTCAGGGCAGAACCACTAGGGTACAAGGGGTCATCAAGCAGTGTCTGGGTTGAGCCTCAGAGCATCAAATTCCACCAGGCAGAAAATGGAAGGGAGAGCTTTCCAGGCAGTGGAACCATGTATGTGAGGGCTGCAGATGTTAAAGGGTGGGGATGTTCTGGGAGCAGGGGCTGGCTCCACGCGGCTGGTGTGGTGGGACAGGGCATAAATTCTGCAGATGCCTGGGAGGACCCAGGGAACGGAAGTGGGGACAAAAATGCTCCAACGGGTCATAGTAGGCCACATCCGTGTGTGGGTCAGAGAAGGCGGGCTCTGTGACGTCAGCCAGGAGAAGCCGGACCTGTCTGTTTTCAGATGAGTCAGACCTTCGAGACCCAGGAAGCAGCTCGTCACCCAACCCCCAACACCACGGTCCCTTTCACTTTTCCCTCGTCGATGGAGGCTGAGGATCCGCACGGAGTCCACAGAGGGGCACGGAGGTGACTGCAGGGGCAGAACCAGGTAGCCTGCGGGCTAAAGGGAAAAAGTACACCTCGCACATCAGTACGCTGCTGATATTATTAATGTTGACTATTATAAAATGATTGATGGGTAATGTCAGTATTTAGTCAGTACTATTAATATTCATAATATTAGCAATAATAATTAACATGCATTAATGCACACTGAGGCATTACTGTAGGCCAGGCACTGTTCTAGGAGCTGTGTGCGTAAATATATAGGTGACACGTATGTATATGATATCTACATATATCAGCATTTTTCATCCTCCAACGAGCTCAGAAGGAGAGTACTAGTCTTATCCCCATTTTACCAATGGAGAAACTGAAGCACAGAACACATGGATTCATAACAGAAAGGGAGGTGGAGGTGGGGTGAGGGTCAGAGTTCACCTCCCACCAGTGGTGTGGCCTTGAACAAGTGACTACCTCTGAGCCTCGGTTTCCTCCTCGGTCAAATCGGGGAAGGGCTGGGACGCCTGCAGGACCCGAGGCAGGAGGGGCTGCAGACAGTGCTTCCTCCACCACCGAAGCCGCAGTTGGTGCCGAGTCCCTGCTCCGGGCTTCTGGGCACATTAGGAGCTTGGGGCACCCAAAGCAGATGGACCCTTAGTGACAGAGAGGCTGCACGAGCCCCCTCCTGGGAATTGCCACGAAGTCTGTGGGGCCCTGAAAGCCCATCCCGTCCTGGCATCTCTTCTGGGGCCCAAGGCCCAGCCATCAGGGAGCAGCGGACCCTCAACGCCAACTCTGGAGCTGTCGGCGGAGGGGCTGCGTTCTGCAGAGGAGACCCTACTTCCCAAGGCAACGATCTCTGATTACTTTTTAATGAAAAACATGTTTGCATCCAAGCTGAAATTATATTGTCAGCAGTTAATTATCACTTGTTAAACAAGTGTGTGCCCTGATTGTGGGTTTAATTTCCATAAAGATTTGCAAAAAACTCCTTTCTGTTATTTATGAAGGCTTTCTGAGAGAGAGACACTCACTGTTAGAAACAGAGCTTTTTTTTAATGCAGATTTTAAAAATAAACAGGTTTCCTTGGCACTGAGTCAGGGCTTCTTGCAACAGGATAACCTGCTGTCTAGTTTAAACAAAGACAAATGGGGGAGGAAGAAAGAAAGGGGGAGGGGACTGGCCCTAGGGGGTCTTACGTGGATCTGACTTGCGTGGAAAGGGGCCGGCAGCCCTGCCCACCCTTCTCTCCTATGGTTTCATCTGGGCTTCTCTGCTCTTCCGTCCCACACTTCCTTCCGCAGCCAGGTTTTCTCAGCTTCTCCATTACCTTGCAGAATGGCCTTTCCAGCTTTCTTAGAAACACACGACCTTGTGTCTACAGCCCGTGAAATGAAGGGCCAGACGTGGATTCGCGTCCTGGTTCAGCCACTGGTTTGCTGCTGCCGTGGACAAGTCCTCAGCCACATGGATCCACGCCTTTCTCCAGGGCCAAGTGCTGCCTTGCCTGGTGTTCAGGGCCGCCACGGGAGCAGACACACGGTACCAGTCACGTGGTGGCCTTCGTAAGGAGGCGGAGCTGCGGCTCTGGCCGCTGAAGTATGGTTATTTGTGATGGCACTCCCGGCAGCAGCAACAGGAATAATACTGTCCGATGAGCAGAGCGGGAGTCCGTACTGGGGAGATGGGGCTGGATGAGTGGTGTCTCTGTGTGTTAGACCCTCACTGGGAGACCAGGACACCAGAACAGGAGTTGGGTGACCTCAGCCCTGAGCCAGGAGCCCCGGCTTCCTCGAGGTGAGAAGGGATACTGTGTGGTAAGGAGGAACTGAGGTGGTAAGGAGGAGCTGAGAGAACAGGGACTGGCACGGGACAGCCGCTCCATGAATACTGATTTGCTTTCTGGCACAGCCTTGACGGCGGCAGGGTTTGGTAAATGTCCAATGAGTGGAGAGAAGGAGAATACATACTTGCCATTGGGGGTGACAAGTGAGGTTCTTAATTTAAAGTGTTTAGCTCAGGATCTGGAATATACTGTGGTCTCAAGAAACATCGCATATTATGGTTATTAACTATCTAAGGTTCGGTGTGAAGCCCAGGGTCAGGATGGGGAGGGGACACCGAGGAATATGATGCGGAAGAGGAGCGAGGAGGACCCTGGAGAGCGTCGAGGTGGGCCCCCCGCCACCTCTCCCTCATCTCCAGCTGTAACTGACGCTCGTGGTGTTCCAGCTTCTAATCATTGCTTGCAGCTTGAAAACGGTTTCTTTGGTTCCTGTGAACAGAGCTACAGGGTCGTCTCTGCTGGGTTCTTCCCTAACTTTCCGTGGAAGAAATTCATGAAAATGATGGTGCAAAGAAACAGTGTCTCCTGGCTAAGCAAAAAGAATGAGAAAAGAAAACAGGAAAGCATTGTGAAGCGAGGGAAACTGGGGGAAGGAAGGAGGCAGACACGCGCGAGGGCAATTACAGGGAGATCGTTCGAGCTAGCAATTAATTTTTTAGCTAACAGTTGGATACATTCACTTCTCAAGGGGCCATCTTCACTGTCTGCTCTGATAGGAAAGTTTTTCCTTATAATTTTTCCCTCCAGCCCTGGAGCCCTGGGCCCCTGGGTCCTCTGCCTACAAAAATGGGGCCAATGCCAGCGAAAACTCAGAGACCATTTAGTGCAGAACCGGAGGTGCTCAGCAGAACTTTCCCATTCAGGCTGGGAGCAGAGATGCGCGTCTTTGCCATGCTGGGGGATGGGCCCCATTTGCCCCCAGTGCCCAGGGGACAGGGTGGAGACTGAGGTCGGAGTGACACCCTCCCTCAGCTGGGCATCCAGGAGAGTCTCTGCGAGGACCTTCCTGGTGGTGTGGCGTCAGCAGCCCTGCCTGGCTAGGAGGGCTGTGACCTGATTACTCACTGCTGCCCACCAACCGGTGCCCATCAGGCCTAGTCCGCAGGGGTCTGTGGCTCGTGTTCTGTCCTGAGGGGCCAGACAGCTGTGAGCAGAGCGGGTAGACACTTCACATCCTTCAGCAAAGGTGAGGTTTGTCCCACACCAGCCCCTATTACCTGTCCCCATCATTCCCTCCCTCACCTCACAGGGATCTCTCGTCTCCCACTGCCCTGGACAGGCCCCCAGATAGGCCAGGTCCCCAAGACATTGAAGCACCTGTTCTGTGCCAGGCACAGAGCGAGGTTCTGGAGTGCGGGGTGATGAAGGCAGACTCGGTATGCGCCCTGTGAGGTCTCCCTCCGAAGAGGCCTAGCTGACGTGGAAGCAGTAAATACCTAAAGAATCAGCTGAGGGGCACGGGATGGCTACCCTTGGGGGTGGGGTGGGGTTCAGGCAGGCTTCCCAGAGGAAGTGACCCTTCTGCCGTGAGACAGGATGCACACACACAGGAGTCAGCCAGGTGAGATGTCCTGGAGGATGCTCAGGCAGGGGGAACAACACTGCAAAGGCTCAGAGGTTCCAGTGGTAGAAGAAAGACCGGCGTGCCTGGACCATCTTGAATGGGGGCAATGCAGGTGGCAAAGGTGGGCAGAGCCAGATGGCCTGGGCTTCCAGGCCTGTCAGAGCAGGAGATACTGGGGCAGAGACCTGAATAAAGGGAGGGAGGGCATGGGGCAGATGTGGAGAGGGGGCCCAGCTGGAGGGAGGGCCTCACCCCTGTTAGGGTGAGGCCTGGGGCAGGAACCTGCTGAGGGTTCAGGTTCAGGAAGGAGTCCCAGGGCTGGGGGAATGATGAGGGGGTGGGGGATGGGCTGGAGATTGCAGGGTCAGGGCCACTGTCAGCGTGGACTGTCCCCAAGTGAGGCAGGGACCACAGGCATGGAGTGGAGCAGGGACAGCTCTGCCCTGTGTCCCACAGGGTCACCTGACTGCTGCAGAGGGAGTGACAGGAGCAGAGCCAGGGCAGAGGCAGGGACAAGGCCTGAGGCCACTGGGCCATCCAGGGGCGGCGGTGGTGGGACCAGGGTGGGGCCTGGGGAGCGGGAGAGGGTCCCGGGTCTGGGGTTACGTGAAGGCTGAGCAGACAGGACCGGAGGATCATTCACTCCAGGACTGCTCAATATTGCTAGTTTCTCAAACTCCATACTATTTTACTTTCTCCTTATAGGAGAAAGATTCGAGAACGAAATCCATGGCAATATTACTCATGAGAGTTAAATAATTGAAATCATCCAGATTTTTTAAGTGGGAGTTTAGTCAAATAAATCATGGAACATTAATTAAATGGGCTATTTCCAAGAATATATAATGTAAGGAGATGGGAAACTGGTCAGACCAGAGTCTCAGGTAAGAAAGAGCCAAACCAGCGTGTACGGTGTGTGGAGGACTCAGCCCGGGTCACCGGCACCCAGCTCTCGCCCTGTGCCCCCAGGAGAACGGAGCATCTCCATCCCCTTCAACTCAGGGGTGGCCATGAGACTTACTTCGGCCATTGAAATGCAAACAGAGTGGGACGTGTCACTTCCAGGAGGGGGCATTGAAGACCCAGGGTGCGCTCATGTCCTTTCTGCCCCTGCTGAAGTGGCCACGGGAGCATGTGTGGACACAATGACATCTGAAGACAGTGGTGTCCCCATCTGCCCGAGTCCCTGAGCATCTGGGGTGAGCAAAGCCCACCCTGCTGACCACAGTGGACACGTGACACGAGCAAGAAATGACCGTTGTGGTTTCAGGAGAGGGGGGAGGTCATGACGTCAAATCCCAGCTTATCCTTACAGTTTGTATGGTATGTTCTAGAATTCCATGTGTTGCTTTGACATCTTTGCGCCTCACAGAGCTCCAAGGCCCGGTGGCCAGTTCCCCTGCTCCAGCCAGATCTGCCTCCCCCGCAGCAGGGAAGTCTCCTGAGCCAGCTAGCCCGTCACCCAGAACAGCCGTGCTCTCCCTGCCCGTGTGGAATTACACACGCAAACCACTCACGTTCTCCCCCAGGAACTGGTAGGCACCTCGCCCTTTCGTTACTACAAACCTGCCTTCCATGCCCCACTGGGTCGCTCTGCTCCGGAGCACCGCCCTCCTGGGGCCCCGCCCTCCTGGGGCCCCGCCCTCCTGGGGCCCCGCCCTCCTGGGGCCCCGCCCTCCTGGGGCCCCGCCCTCCTGGGGCCCCGCCCTCCTGGGGCCTTGCCTGGCACGCACCCCGCCCCCCACCCCCAGGCTGTGCATGTCTATGCTGCGGCTCTCCTCACCCAGCCACAGCCGTGGCACTTAGGACAGGAAATCCCTGCCTCGAAGGCGAGGTGACCAGGAGGTGATCAGAGCAGTCCTCCAATGGGAAACCAGTTATGGAAATAGGTACTTGTATGTAAGTAGAAAAGAATGAAGAAAGGTATCACTCACTGTCTTTGGAGGTGAGAAGCCAGTGCTTCATATCGGTTTTGCACATTCTAACTGTTTACAGTAAGTATGCATTACCGATGTTAAAAGAAAAATATCACTGTTACTAACGAGGCTCGGGGCCCTGGCCAAAAGAGCCCCCCCCCCGCCCCCCCGCCCCAGGCGGCCCTTCTCCGCCCTCCTCTCCCACTCCCGCTGCCCTCGGCGTCTGCTCTGCCCAGTCCGCCCTCTATCACAGGCCGCCTTGTTCTCTAACCGTCCGCCCTGCGTAATTTAGCACGGCCATCCGCTGTCTTGTTCTCAGACGTTTAACTTAGTGTCTCTTGGCCTCAGTTTCTTCACCTCTAAGTGCAGTGGTGGCAGGAGGGGAGAAGTGCAGGGCCTCGTCAACGCCAGCACGCCCCGGGGTCTGGAATAAAAAGGCCGCCCCGGCTGAGCCCTGCCCTCGCATTGGTCCACCTGCCTACTGCAACAGTCCGCTGAAGGGGGCTCTGCTGTCATCCCCCCACTTCACAGATGGAGGTACTGGGGCTCAGGAGGTTCAGCGGCTTGTGCGTGCGCGTTCACACAGCTCAGGCGTGCTGCGGCTGGGCCCGCACCCCAGCAGCCTGCTCTCCCTGCTCCGCTGTGTGCGGGCCGTGGCTCTGCCTGAACCCCGGGCCGGGGTGGGACAGGGCCGTGCGCCTGCGAGCTGAATGGTGATGGCCATGAGAGCCACACTGTCAGCTAACACGTATTTAGGGCTCCCCGTGTGTCGGGCGTTTGACACACGTTAGGGTGTGGGTCCCCACAGCGCCTACGCGGCAGAGACTGTCTGTCGCAGTCACCACGTTACAGAGGAGGACCCGGACAGAGAGTGGCCCGGGGTTTGCCCAGAGTCCCGCCCCCAGTGCTGCCTGCCGTGTCACGTGAGCGCAGGGAGCTCCTCCCACTGCTCTACTTTGCCAGACCCTCACAAGCACCAGACGCCCTCAGTGTTGCGGTGCCGGTGCCCGTGTTACCGAGGGGAAAACCGATGCTGCTCAGAGAGGGGAAGCGACTTGCCCACGTGTCACAGGGAGGAAGTGGCCAAGCCCAGGTGAAACGGGGCCATCCAAAGCTGGTGGCCTAAACGTTGGGCAACACTGCCCTCCTCTACCAAGCCGGGGGCTCTGGATGGTTAACAGGAACGGAGTCTCCTCCATCAGGGACTGAAACCAAAATGCAACACCACCCCCCCCAGAGAGACCCTCGGAGATCAACGCTGAGCTGCTGTCCTGGGAGCAGGGAGGGGGGAGCGCGGGAGGCTCAGAGGAGGGGAGGGAGCTGGGGGACCCGGGAACCCAAACCACCAAGGACCCCAGGCCTGGGTGGGCTCCCTGCAGGGGCCCCAGGTGACAAAGGGAAGCGCTGCTTCAGAGGGGCAGCGTCACTTTGCGTTGGTGGCCAGTGCTGTCCGCAGGGTGGAGGCCCGTCAGGCACAGCTGGAGTGGCTGATGGCCACTCCAGCTCCAGAAACTCACTGTCAGCCCTAACTCCTGCGGAAGTTTATGACCCAGTATAATTGTTCTAACTGTCATTGTCACGGCTAATAATGTTCTGTGACAGCCATAAACTCGGAAAGTCTGAAGTGGACCCAAGAGAAGGGAGAGGTCTTGGATGGTTTGCACAGGATTCAGGGGGAAACAGGAGGGCTTGCGGGGGCGGGGTGTGCAGCCCATCTGGGGATGGGGCGTCTTTTCACAGATTCACTCAAAGCTGCACTCCCAGAATTTTGGAACGGGAGTGCATTGACACAGTGGGATGATGAAACCTTCGAACCGTTGGAGATCAGCCATGCAGAGCGTAGGGTAATCATCACCGTCATAAGGAAAGGGCTACAGAACAGGACAGCCGGACGTGAGAATGGGACCCTCTGGGACCTGTGGAACACTGATGTCATAGGACCTTGCAAACAGCACAGCAGCATCTGGGGCACAGCGAGGGGCGGGCGGTGCCACAGAGGCCAGAGGAGGTCAGCTGTGCCGCTCTGAGCTCTGGGCTCAGCTCCCCCCGCCCCCCCGCATCTGAAGAGAAGAGCCTGGAAGTTTCCTTCACGGAGTTTGTAAGTCCTGAATGCAAACAGGATGCTATGCACCTTGTTGTAACTGATAAATGTATAGATGCAGATACAGATAGATGATAGATAAATAGATGGATGGATGGATAGATAGATAGATAGATAGACAGACAGATAGAAAGAATGAATGTCAGGACTGGAAGGAATCCTCTGAAACCTCCAGCCCTCCGTCTGCCCACTGGAGTCGCTCCCTGAGGGTTTAGAGCAGCCCCCAGGGCAGGCTCCAGGCCAGCGGGGCGGGTCAGATTTGTCCCTGCGGCACACTCAGCCCACAACCGACCTTGGCTCAGAGTCAACGCCCAATAAATCCTGTTGAATGGATGAACAGATGCATAAAGAATGAAGCTTAAGGGGCAGACAGACAGAGGCAGCTGTGGTCTCTCTCGGATGAGGACCTGGGAGTCGAAATCCCTGCCCTAGGGTCCCGTGTCTCCCGTTTACCAGGACAGGGCAGGGCAGTGCCGGCCTCAGGGAGGACTGTGAGTTGGTGGGGAGCTGGCACGGGCCAGGCGCCTAGCGGCTCTGAGTGAATCATCTCCACTGAGCCAGGCTTCCTCTGCCGCCCAGCCAGGAAGTCCCACAGGAAAGTGAAGGAGATGGTGGGGTGCAGTGGGCGCACCCCCGTCCAGGCACCGCAGGAGTTGGGACGTTTCCAGCAGGCTGCAGGGTGCCTGTGGGTGCCTAAGCAGGGCAGGGGTGGGTAATCTGAGCCTGCTGTGCAGGGCAGCGGGTCCAGACTCCGGGGGGCAGGCGTGTTAGAGATGCCGCGGGCTGACCTGCCCCGGGGCCTTGCTTCTTCTAGCTCAGGGCCCGTGGGGGCACCCACCCTGCTACCAGTAAGACCTCACGAGCACCAAGCTCCCCATTGTACAAATGGGGAAACAGAGGCTCAGGGGCTGCAGAAGGCAGGGTAAGCATGGGGACTGGACCCAGGCCTGTCCGGGTTGCTACCCCTGCAGCTCTCAGCCCCTGAGACATCCCCCACCCCTGTCGGTGCCCTCACCCCCAGGGAGGTCCTCCTTTATCCAAGCCCTGTGTCCAGAGGAGGCCCTGAGGACAGGGACTCATCTTTGCTTCTCTCCGCTCCCCTTGCCCTCAGCACGGGCGCCCCGCATGTGACCAGAGAGTGGGTGACAGGACACCTTCCCCGGGCAGGCTCAGCCCCACTGCCTGCTAAGCCTTTGGGCATGTTCTCCCCCAGGACCCGCAGTTTCTCTCAGTTCTCTGCTCGTGTCACCTGCTCAGGGAAGTCTTCCTCCCCACCCACCCCCACCCCATCTCCCGCCATCATTCTCCCCCCGCTCCCTTCAGGTCTCTTCACTGGGTCATCGCCGCCTGGCGTTTGCTGCCCCCTGCCCAGAACACCAGAGGATTCCCACGCCTAGAACAGAGCCTGGCACTTAGTAGGCCCTCAGTAAACTATTGGCAGAGAGTGAATGGGTGAATGGGCCTCAGTGTCCCCATCTGGGAAAGAGGGAAGTCATTCTCTGGTCTCAGGGTCTCTTCCAGGTTTATTCCCCACAAGCCCTATCTGGGAAGCCTGGAGGACCAGGGAGACTAGGAACCGTGGACATGGACACTGGTCGTAGTGGGGGCAGAAGCAGTGGCAGCCAGGCCCCCCGCAGGGCTGGGCTGCATGTTCCACTTCACACTGGGTGCCCAAGCTCACACCACAGGGCTGGCCAGGGGCTGTGTGCACAGTTATTAAACTGTGATGCATCTGTAGGTGTTTAACTGTCAGGGACAGGTCTGTATGTTTGAGAAATCTATAAATATGGAGTGTAATTATCCTGCATTAGCACACGCTTATGTTCTGCATAAGTGCATATTGTTTCTCTGAGAATGTAAGTTGCCGATTCATCATCCAGACACAGTGACAGCAGCCTGACATGTGTCCTCCATCAGTGAAGACACAGAAGGTGTCCACTGGTCATCCTGGGGAGGAGGAGCAGCCAGGACGGTGAGCAAACCTCCCAAGCCTCGGGCAGGTTCTGGGCCCCGAGCTCTGGGGGGCAGAGAGCAGGCTCAGGAGAGAGCTCAGCCCCAGCCGCCCCCGGACCCGGTGGCGGTCAGCAGGGCAGGGAGGGGTGACCCGAGCACCTGCCTGTGCGGCCGCACCCGGGCCCTGCAGTGGGTCGGAGCAGGGCGGCCGGAATCCGAGGGTCCTGGAGCCCCGTCTGCCCTCCCTCGACCTGGGTCACCTCCCTGAGCCTCAGTGTCCTCAGCTGCAGAGCGGGGGTGAGCTCAGCCCCCTCCTCCCAGGGTGGGTGTGAGGATGAAGAGAGGGACGGCCAGGGAAGGGCGCCCAGCGCACGCAGGACGTGCTCACACGTGTGGACTGACCGCCGCCCAGGACCAGGACAGAGGAGGCCCCACGGGCCCGTTTGTCAGATGGGTCATCGCTGCAACGGCTCACGGCTGTTAACACCCCCGCACGGTGCCCGCTCCCGTGACCCCCTGTCACCCTCACACCACCCACACGGCAGGTGCTGCGGTGGTCCCCGCCCCACGGGGAGGGGGCGGTGCTGGGAGCAGGTCAGGTGCTTCCCAGGTCACACGGCCCGCAGGGGGCAGAGGAGCAGAGCAGGGCCCAAGTGGGACACAGTCACGAGCACTAATGAGAAGGTAGTAGACAAGTGTTGCTGCCCCCCCAGCAGCCACCCCCCCCACACAGAACTTTGGGTTTGTTCTGCAGCAATAATCTCAGACCTGATGGCCTCCCCAGCCCCAGGGTGAAGCCAGGCCTCCTCCAGAGAATGTTATGAGAGCAGGTGTGTGACCTAGATCTGGCTTTTGAGGTATGAAGGAAAATCTGCTTGTGGAAAGAATGCTTCTGACATTCCTTCTGCCTCACTCCACTTCCTTCTTCTAGACCTAAATGCTGTAGAGTAAGATGTGATCTTTGGAGCTATGGCAGCCATCCTGCAACTCTGAGGCAACAGGCTAATAAAAAAAGGCCGACACGGTCAGGGATGATAATGCCAACCATGGTCAGGGCCATTGGCATCACCGAGCATCTGACCAACCCCAGAGCTCCATCCCTCCAGACATCCTTCCGTGCACCATCACCACATGTCTCAGTTGCTTGAGCCATTGTTGTTGGGTCTTTTGCTAGTTGATATTCAACCGGCTCTGACTGATGGATGCACCCACTGTGGTCCCTGCTCATGCCTCTCATAACCCTCAACACACAGGGTCAGGGCTGTTGCCTACACTTCCGTCCCGCACAGCAGACCCCGGCCTCCTGAAAATGAACATTGTGTCCTGTCGCATCTGAGCCCCGAGCTTCACAAGTCACAGCCCCCAGTAAACCCCACTGCCATGAGATGAATGACGTAAATGAATGACAGAAGGAATAAATGAATGATTAGATGAATGTAATATATGTAAGAGAGTTTTGCACATACAAGATGAGGTCCTGGCAGTTCCAAGCAGACAGGGGTCAGGGGGTGGAAGAGGTAGGTGCAGGGTAGAGAGCAGGGACAGAGAACAGCGGCAGCCCCTTGCTCCTGGGAGTGAGGACCGCCATGCTCCCTGACGCCCCCTGCCTCTCCATCCTGCAGCGCAGACGCAAGGTGGGTGGACCCCGCTCACCCCCTGGGCTGCCTCCCCCTGGGCTGCCTCCCCCTGGGCTGCTGGAGCCCTCACAGCCAGCGCCTCTCCCCCTCCCCCAACAGACACAACATAAGCAACAGGCTTTGTGCTCCGCCATTTCCCCCCAACCGCTCTCATCCGTCAGCTGCGATTCTTCGCTGCATTGTTCTCTAAGAGACAGAGCACAGGGCGCAGGAGAGGAGGCCACGGGAGGAGCAAGAAGAAATCATTTAGGGTGAACAGGCTCTAAAATTTCAGTTCCAGGTTTTGCAGGGAGACGGGATTAAAGGATCATTTCAAATGAATTTTGCCATCAGAGGAAGAGATCTGTCTCCCCCAGAATGACTTTCTCACTTTGACAATTGACTTCAAGAGATTTGACAGATTCATTTTTCCAGCAAATGCTACCAAGGCGTGAACGAAGACCCAGTCCATCGTGTGAACCCTGTTAACTGCTCGACATAATTGTGGGCTATCCAAAGAGGGGCTTTTGGGGAAACCGAAGAGTCTCTATTTTATCGTTCTTGTCCCACTGGTGCTTCCCATTTCCAGGCCTGCTCGGGGGGGCCCAGCGCGGGGCAGCCGGTGAGCGCCTGGCGGGCGGAGGCGTGAAAGTGGAAGCCGGCGCCCCGCCCAGCACAGCCCTGTCCTCCTGCTTCGCTCAGACTCATGCAGAGCACCAAGAAAGCGAATCGTAAAGACAGGGTTCCTCCTTTGAGAATTTAAAGTACAATTAAAGAGGTGACCGGAATAGACAAATGTAAGACTCAGCGTCAGCCAATTTCCTCAGTTTCTTCACCTGTGAAAATAAAGGACTTGCTGCCATTTACCTCCTGGGGGTGGGGGGGCTGCAGATTCCACAGGCCACAGATGTGAGCCCATGAGGCACAGCCGGCACACAGTGGGACTTCAAGAAGTAGCCATTTTCTCCCCGTCCGACGAACCTGAAGACCACGGGGAGAAGGTGTGGGGACACCCCTATCCCCTGGGGTGTTCCTCAGGGTCAGCTTTCCTCCCCACCGTTGTTTCTTCAGAAATGACAAGTGTACACACCAGTCCATTTCTAAAATCAGAATGTGCACAAATGTCGGGTTCCCAGCCTCCCAACCAAGGGTGCATGTGTGTGTGTGCACACAGTGTGCACGTAGTGGGTGGGCCCCGTGGGGGAGGACCTTAAGTGTGACCTTCTGACCTGTCTCTAAAATAGGCTCCCACAGCCACAGGGGCCCCGGGGACAGGGGGAAGACGATGAGACCTCCGCTAACTTGGGTCCCATCCCTGTCCACTCGGCCTCACCTTGGAGGGACTGCGCCTTTTCACGCCTCCTGGGATCATCGGCTGAATGCGCAAGCACAGTGCACCATGTAGTCACTCACGAAAGTGTTCGTTTGTGTCCTGGGCTGTCGGGCTCCGAGAGGCTGGGGTGTGGTGGGCACCCGCCCAGGTGACAGCACCTGTCTGTGCACCTGTCTGCCGCTGTCGGGCCCTTACGAGTGCCCGTACAGAGAGGGGAACCTGCCCACCTACCACCTGCCCGCTCACCGCCTGCCTGCCTGCATTGGAAGAACTTAGCTCAGAACCTAGTGCAAAGTAAGTGCTCCATTCAGACCAGCCTTTAGTCGTGGGGTAGGGGGGTTGGTCTTTGGGAAGGAGTCAGAAGGACCTAAGTTCAAATCCAGGCTTCGTTGCTTACTTGCTTAACTTCTCTGAGCCTCAGTTTCCTCAATACAACCTCATCCTTCGGATGAAATTGGGGAAGCACTGGAGATGGAGAGGGTGAATCAGACCCTCAAGTGCCAAGACCAGCATCGCCCCCCACCCAGTGATAATGGCATGGTCCCCCTCTTCCCCCTCCCCCTCCTCTCCGCTTTTCCATCATCCAGGTGGAAGGAAGGGCGGGGCGGGGACACATGCAGAGACAAAGTCCCAGTCACTCCCCTGCCAAGTGTTTCCCAGCCTCTGGGAGGCCTCTGATGGTGGGGAGCTCCCCACCTTCTGGAATGGGCAGGAAGCATGGCAGCGCTGACCAGAGACGACAAGGGAAGGAGCCCGGAGCTGCGGCAGCTTCCGGGCACCAGTCCTGCGGGGCCCAGTGGCCCAGGGCCACCTCCTGAGAGGTGGGTGCCCTTAGCATAGCAGGAGCAGCGTTCCCAGTCCCTTCGTTGCTACAGGAGAGAGAAAAACCTGTGTGTTCTACAGTAATAAAACATTAAAATAAAAGGAAATCTACAGTCTCCCAGGCATGGACAGGGCCTATTTATCAACTTCCCTTTGAACCATTAAAAAAAGTTATGCTGTAAACGCAATGGCTCTTTAACTATTGATTCAGGGACTGATGGTCCCATTAGCCCAAAGCCTGCAAAGCACAGCCTGGGGAGCAGAGCCCCGAGCACCGACTGTGGTGTCTGGGGCTCAAGGGGCACCGGGTGGAGGGGGCAGGGCTAAGCAGCAACAGGAAGGAAAGCCCTGCTCTGCCCAAGCTCGTTGTGTGGCTATAGGAGGCCCTGCCCCTCCCTGGGGGCCCTCTCTTCCTTGCCCCTCAGGGTGCGTACTACGGGGGCAAGGAAGAGAAGGAGAAGACACTGGATGAAAAGAAACCTCTTACACCAGGAAGGTGCGGAGGAGAAAGACCAAGCAACACGGCCACAGTGACCATGACCTCCCCATAACCCGGCTCCCAGGTCCTGACTGCACTGGAGCCTTCACCCCCCCATCAGGAGCCCTGGGTGGGTGGGGATCATCCCCGACCCCTCCCACTCTCTCCTGTTCCCTCCATTCCCCCCACCTCTCCATTCCGGCCTCAGCCACCACCATCCAGGGCCTGAGCTCATTGTCCCCACTCCCGCTCAACCTTTGCACACACAATTCCCTCCCTACACCGTGACCTGGAGCCCACCCCTTCCTCATCTCCCGAGAGGCTCCCCTCCTCACCCCTCAAGTCTCAGAGCAAGTGTCCTCTCCTCAGGGAAGTCATCCTTGACCTTCCTGACAAGGTCAAACCCTACACAGGCTCACAGAGCCCTGGGAGCCTTGTCCTGGGTTGTTTAGTGACCGTCTGGGCCCAGCGCTGGGCTGCGAGCTCTGGGTCTGGAGTGTCCTCTGTTCTGTTCCTGCTGTAGCCCGAGAATGGTGCTAGCCCAGGGCTCAGAGAACACTGGTGTGGGGGAGGGAAAGGAGGAGAGTACCTCCTGTGGCATCAGCTCTGCAGTGACACAAGCTGGAAGGAGGGAGGACGGGGCTCTGTGCCACAGCCAGGGACGTGCAGACGTGTCTCCAGCTGGGAGCCCCTGATGTCGAATCAGAGGACAAGAAGAGAGTCACTTTGAGGATTCCCAAGGGAGGGGGAGACAGGAAGGACATTCTGTCTTCCCAGAGGAAGGAGTCTCCACGTAGGATTATAAAAGGACCTGCCACTATGACACATCCCTCCCCTGCTCCCAAACCATCTATGGCTCCCCAGTGCCAGCCTGACATAGCCACCTTCCCGCTTCACCTCCCTCCATTTGTCCCCCGGCCCGGGGCGTCAGGCTCACCAGCCCACTCCTGGTCCCCAACTGCCTCCTGGCCCCCGACCCACCACACACTTCACGCTCTCCTGCCTTTGCCCTGCTGTCCCCACTCTTGGGGTGCCTCTTACTCATGCCCTGCCTTCTGACGTTCAACGCCCCTTCAGGACTCTGTTTGAGCATCACCTCCTCCAGGAGGCCTTCTCTGATTCCCTTTAGGGTCAACTTCGCTCGCTCCCTCTCTGTTCCCAGGAAACCCAGCTTATAGCCATCTTACAGAGCTTTTTTCAGTCTCACCACTACACTGTGAGCCACTGAAGGTGACAGGAGGCTCGATTCTTCTCTCCCTGATGCCTGGCACACAGCTTGGCACTTAGTAGCTTGCAAAGTGGGCTGGACGGATGAATGAATGAGAATGGGTAAATGAATGGGTGAATGAATGAATATTATTAACTTCTATCTATTTAAGAACCACTGTGGACCACGCACTGTGCTGACATTTTATTTATTAACTTTAAAAAATAAGTTCATTGATTTTTAGAGAGGAAGGGGTAGGGAGAGAGAGAGAAACATTGATGTGTGAAATATCAGTCGGTTGCCTCCCATGTGTCCCTGACCGGAGATCAAACCCACAACCTAGGTGTGTGCCCTGACCCAGAGTCGAACCCCTAACCTTTCAGTGTATGGGATGATGCTCCAACCAACGAAGCCACATTGGCCAGGGCTGTGCAGACAGTTTACAAATACCATTCCATGTCATCCTTTCTACAATCCCTCGTGCACCGTATGGATACGCGTTCACATTACGGATGGGGAAACGGGCTCGGCGCAGTGGGTCACTCGCCCAAGGCCCTGCGGGAAGCCTTCCTGGCAGTAGAATGCTTTCCACTCACCTTCATCCGATGCCTCCTTCTCTCATCCTGAGCGGAGGCCACACTTCACGGTCATATCCAGGACACCCCTGCTGATTCCACCACTCACTGGGGACCCACGATGGCTGCTCTGGTTGAAAGTTATGATCACGAACACTCAGCCTCAGTTCCGAACAACGGAGAAGCGCCTGTCTTTCCCCAGTGCATGCGCAGGGAGGAGTGTCTGCCCAGGAAGGTCCCTGCCTAAGTGACAGGCCTGTCCACAGGAGAGCCCCCCAGTCACAGACACTCTCCATGCTCCTCCTCAGAGGAGACCCCTCACCTCGCCCCACAAGCCCACGTGGACGCTGGCCGCCCCCTCTCCCCGCGACCACGGGCACTTGGGCTGTGAAGTCGGGATCATCTGTGTATCTGCCATGAGGAGAGGCCACGCGGCCATTCAAATCCCAGGGATGCTGGGGAGGGGAGGAAAACAGAGAAAAAGCAGCGGGAGCAGAGAGGAAATAGGATGTGCCAGGGAGATTAATACTCTGCTCAGACATGAAAGAAATACATTCAATTATATTTTATCTCATTTCATTTGAATGTACACGTTGTAGTTAGCTGCCTGAAAGCCCCAGATTACCCAGAGAGAAAGCACAAGGAAAGACGAGAGAATAAAAGCACGGACCAAAAAAAAAAAAAAAAAGATCCTGAAATTGGAATCATTAAGAGACAAATGAAAGCCAGACCGGAGACATATTGGCCGCTTGCACCGAGGCCCCCACAGCACTGACACAGGTCACCACGGCCACGCAGCCCCTGGCCGGGTTGTCCTGATGACCAGCATCAGGGAAGGACTCTGCCGGAGCAGGAGACCCAGGCTGTGGCCTTGAATCTGCCCCTGAGGCAGGTCACTCTCTGTCCCTGAGCCTCGTTCCCCAGGGGGAGAAATGAGACCCCTGAACCAGACTCCCTCAAAGAATACGGGGGTACAGAGCAGGAAGGGATCCCACAGGATCCAGAGCAAGGAAAGAGGATCCCCAGAGACATCCCTAGGGGCTGTGATCCCTGCAGCAGAGCCCTTGGGCGAATCTGTGCCGAAGGGCCTGTGATGAATCGGGGCAGCTGGACTGGGCGCTGTGTGGGAGGGAGACATGGGTCTCTGGTGCCTCCCACCGCCCTTCTGGCACCTCCTGCCTCCCCCAGGACCTGAACCCCTGTGTTCTCAGTCCCTCTCCATCAAAACCGCACTCAGGAAAAGCCCCAAATCCCCTCTCACTGTGGAGTGATTGGCTGAGGATGGGGGGAAGGGAGCAGGTGCCTGGGCGCCCCAAGGCAGCATCTTCCACTTTCCAGAAAATGGGCACTAAGATTCTCAGGCATCAGAGAGAGAGGACCTGGGTGGAGGGCGACCTGCCAGCCTCCTGACCAGTGACTCTGCCCACCCTCAGTGCCAGAAAATCACGGGGGATGCAAGGATCTCAGGAGGGACTAGTAGTCTAATGCCCAGATGTGGGGGGGGGGAGCGGTGAGAGAGAGACAGACAGACAGATGGACAGACAGACCAGTGCCTCAGTAACAGTACACGTGGGAGGAAGCTCGGACACACTCTTTAGCCCCTGGGGGAAGCGGTGTAGCTTCCTCGGCTGCCCAGAGCGGGAGGGCGGCTCCCAGCAGCTCTGGGGCCCCGTCCTGAACCAAACACAGCCCCGGGCAGGAAGGTCCGGCAGCCTGGCAGAGACCCCCGCCATGTCAGGGCTTAAATGAACAGACACACTGATGTTCATTCATATATTTGTTCGATGTTACAGGCTGCGTGTCTGTGTCCTCCCGAAGTTCTACGTTGAAACTTCACACCCCAACGCGCTGGTGTTTGAAGAAGGGGCTGCGGAAGTCATTCCAGTTAGGTGGTGAGGTCAGGACAGTGGGGCCTTCAGGAATGGGATCGGTGCCTCTCCAGAAGAGACCCCAGGGAGCTCCAGCACTCTGTCCATTGTGTGGGGACACATGACAAGTCAGTAGTCTGCAGCCTGGAGCAGGGCCCTCACTAGAACTTGACCATGCTTGAGCCCTGAGCCCAGACTCCAGCCACCAGGACGGTGAGAAGTAGAAGTCTTGTTTACAAACCCCCCAGTCTGTGGTGCTGTGTTACAGCAGCTCAGACAGACCAAGGCACTCAGCACGTATTCCCTGGGCACCTACTCTGCGCCAGGCTCTGCTCTGGGCACTTGCACCAGCAACTGACAGAACACAAGAACCCCCATGGGGTCCACAATTTAGGGGCTCATGCAAATGGCGAGTCTGGCCGACATTTGCTGAGCACTCACTGTGTGCCAGGCACAGTGCTCGGCACTTCACCTGACCCATCCCTGTTTCAGGGGAGGGAGGGAGAATAAATGGGCACCGCTTCTGGGTGCCCAGCCTGGTGTGGTCCACCTGTCCCAGCCTCTCCGGGTGCTAATAAAAGCCATATACTTTTCCTGAGAGGACCAGTGGGGACCCCATAAGGGCTGGCCTTATAGGAACCCCAAGGCCTTAGGGGCCCATCCTCTGCTGACCATCCCCATTCAGCCACCCTCTGGGAGTGCCTCATACTCTCCATTTACAGGTGAGGCAGCTGAAGCCTGACTGCAGGACGGCAGTAGCTGAGGCCTGATTTCGTTTCCACTGCAGGAGCCCAGAGCAGCACTCAGCCTGGGGCTCTGCCTCCCACCTCATTCCTGGCAGCTCTGACCCTGGGCAAGTGAGCTTACCTCAGTTTCCCCATCTGTGAAGCAGGTGTAATGATAGGACCTACCTCACGGAGCAGGCAGGAGCATTAAGAGACGGCATCATCAAGGCCCATCACAGAGACCGGCTCACAGGAAGTGCCAGAGCCTCAGCCCCTCCCCCACTCATTGCTGGCGGGAATGCAAAGTCATACAGCCCCTCCGGGGAGTGGTGTGACAGGTTCTTATAAAGTTAAACATATAGTCGCCGTATGTATCGGTCAGGATTCTCCAGAGAAATAGAACCAACAGGATATATAGAAAGAGATTTATTATAAAAGATTGTCCCATGGGATTTGGGAGGCCAAGAAGCCCCGTGACCCGCCACATCTAAGCTGGAGGTCTGGCGGAGCTGCTGGGGTCACTCTGGTCCACGCCCAAGGCTGGAGAGCCAGCGGGGCCCTGAGTCTGAGTCTTGGCCTGAGTCCGAAGGCCAGAGAACCCGGAGGTCCATGTCCAAGGGCAGGCTAAGAGGGGTGTCCCAGCCGAAGGAGGGGGCAAATGCACCCTTCCTCAGCTTTTTGTTCTATTCAGGACCTCAACAAATTGGATGATGGCCACCCACGTTGGTGAGGACGATCTACAACACTCAGTCTACCCATTCAAATGCTGATCTCTTCTGGGGATACCGTCGCAGATGCACACAGAATTAAAATTCCACCAGCTCCCTGGGCATGCTTTCGCCCAGCCAGGTGGACGCATAAAATTACCCACCGTACCATATGACCCTGAAACTCCACTTGGACGTGATTTACCAGCTTGGCCTAAACTAATATCGTGCCCAACAGCAGCAGGATGCACACTCGTTTCCAGGGGACAGAGAACCTTTTCTACCACAGACTGAACCCTGGCCATAGAGCAAGCCTTGACAAGTGGAAAAGGACTCAAAAAAAAAAAAAAAGTAAGCACTCTGATCTTTTTTTTTAAATATTTTATTTATTTATCTTTAGAGGGGAAGGGAAGGAGAGATGGAGAGAAATATCAATGTATGGTTGCCTCTCGTGCGTCCCCTGCTGGGAACTGTCCTGCAACCCAGGCATGTGCCCTGACTGGGAAGCACTCTGATCTTTGTAGAGTTAGAGTTCAATAATAGAATGGTATCTGGAAAAGTCCCCAAATATTTAGAAATTAACTAACACACTTCTAAATAACCCATGGGCCAAGAAGGAACCTACAGGAAAAGTTAAATGTGTTTTGAAGTGAATGAAAATGAAAATACAACATATTGAAAGGTGCGAGATGTCAGCGAGAGAGAAACGCGTAGCAGTGCACGTCTATATTTGAAAAGATCTCAAATTAACGACTTCAGTTTTCATATCACGAAAAAAATTAAAAAGCAGTTAAACCCAATGCCAGCAGGAGAAAGCTATAAAGGTCACGGCAGAAATCTGTGAAACAGAAATCAGAAAACCAACACAGGAAATCAACGGAACTAAAAGCTGGTTCTTTAAGAAAACAAATACAATGAATTAACCTCTGGACAGACAATTCAGGAAAAAAAGAGAGAGAGTCGATGAAAATGACAAATACTCGGTTGAGAAACAGGACGTCATACAGATTCCTAACACAGGGAAAGAGTCGCGGAGGAGAGCCCAGAAAGCTTCGAGCCGGCACACGGGACAACTTAGGTGAGACGGGCAAACGCCCAGGGTGATCAGCGGCCAAAGTTCAACCCTAGAGGTCACGGCTGCCTATGCAGGAAGTCTAATGGAATTCACAATAAAAGCTGCTGGAACAAATAAGCAAATTTAGCAATGTTGCAACATAAAAGATCAATATACAAAAATCAATTGTATTTCTGTATCATAGCAATGGCAATCAGAAATAAAAGTGAAAAACAGCACCATTGACAACAGCACCACAAATGGGACGCACTTGGGGACACATATGACAAAAGCCGTGCCGAGCTAGAACTCTGAAAACTCCAAAATGTTGTTAAGAGAAATGAAGACCTAAATAAAGGAGAAAAACTCTGTATTCTTGGTTGGAAGATGTTTATTCCAACCCCAATGGATCGATAGGAGCAATAAAAATACAAGCAAATCGCAACAGTTTTTTATAGAAATTGAAAACTCAATTCTAAAAATCATATGAAAATGCAAAGGAGCGAGAATGGCCAAAAAGAAGAAAATGTTCGCTGGACTTACACTACCAGATTTCAAGATTTATCAGGAGACTTTGACCATCAGGCAGCGTGCTGTCAGCGGGATGACGGATTTGCCAGTGGGACAGAAGTGAGCTCACCTCTGCGAGCCTTTTTAGGCTCCTGGCTTTTGACAGAGTTGAGAGAGCAAGTCAATAGAAAATCAATTGTGGGGGGCACTGCCTGCAGAACCCCCGGTTCGTCACGGATGAAAATAAAACTACCAAGACATGATCTGCTTGGGTAGAAGTGGACCAACTCTCAGAGGAGAATGACCCAGAGCTCCTTCCTCACTAGGCTTTTATTGGGTTCATAATACACAGGAATACAGGTTTAACATGTCAAAGACATCTGAGGGCTTAATCTGAGTCCGTGTCTGTCCGGAAAGGGGGTTGCAAAACTTTGGGAGACATACTTATTTCCTCCTCGGACCCTTATCATTTAAATGAGTGCACTCTTAGCAAAGCAGGTTTTACAGGACTTTAGGAATTCTTTCTTATGCCTGATCGCCCAGGGAACCGTCCTGGCTGGCACAGGGCTGCACCACTTGCCCTCATAGTTTCAGGCTTTAAGCCCATTAGGAAGCAGAAGACATCTCCCAGACGGAAATGAGGACTCGGGCTATGTCAGAATAGCCAGAGGGCGGGGGGGCGAGGGTCCATCACATCCTCTTTGCTGCAGCTCCCTGCCCCCCGCCAAGTCCTTCCATGAGGGCCTCCCAAGTGGTCGTGTCTGGCTTAGGTTGCCCCTCCCATGAGGAGTCTTACCCATCATTGACTAACCAACCAAGCACTGGGGCCAGAGATGGATAAGGCAGAAGCAGCGCTCCTGCCAGGGAGATAAGCTTTGTCTCCTTAGTAGGTCATGTCCTTGTGACAGAACAGATCCAGATGAAGTGGGTCCCTAGGCTCTTACACAGCCCACCATGGGGTGAGGGTTACAACTCCTGAAACCAGGCTGAACAGTTCACAACATCAACTGTCTTCCCAACACTCATTCTGAAATAGTTAGAAGTTCATATGCAAAAACAAATCTTGATTTAATACCTCACACCATATACCAAACTTAACTTATATTTGTTATAGGCTTAAAATCACAACCTAAAGCTTTAAAATTTTCTAGAAAAAACATGGACAAAACTATTTATGATCTTGGCAAGATTTCTTAGATTTACCCACAGCATGCCCGTCAAAGAAAAAAACCAACAATTTGGACGTCATCAAAATTGAAAACTACCTTTCCTTAACGAAGGACTTGCATTCAGAATATATACAAATTCTGAAAACTCAATACTAAGAAAGTAAAAACTTCAAAAAAGGCCCGTAATTTTAACAGAAACTTCCCCCCAAAAGGTAATGAGGATGGCAAATAAGGAAATGAGACAATGCTACACATCATTCGTCGTGAGGGAAAAGCAAATTAAAACCGCAGTGAGACACCGCTGCGCACCTAATTAGAACGGCGACAAGTAAAGAGACCGATGAGGTGCTGGCGAGGACTTGGAGGGGCTGCAGCTGCCACGATGACGTCACAGGCTGCTGAGGGGGGCAGCGTGTCCGTCCCGAAAAACTTCGACGTGTTCCTGCCATGTGATCCGCTCATTCCGCTCTTCAGTGTTGGTTTCAGACAAATCACATATCTACACAAAGGTCATTCACCTATGTTTATGGCAATGATTTTATAATAGCCAAAAACTGGAAGTGGGAAGCAACGGAAATGTCCATTAATAGGTGAATGAATAAACAAGTTGCTGTATGTCCACCCAATACGAATGCTTTAACACCATTCGGCATGAAAAAGAAATGAACCCATCCATACAACAGAGATGAATCTTGAAATAACCATGCTACATGATTCCATTGATATAAAGTTGTTGGAAATGAGATGTAATCTCTGGTGACAGTAAGCAGAGGGGCGGGGGGGGGATGACCTGGGTGACAGATTTGTTTACTGCCACGAGTGTGGAGACGGTGTCACAGGTGCGCCCACCAAACTTACCAAATTGCACACCTTGCGAAGGAAAGTGCACTGCATGTCAGTTATACCTACCTCAAGAACGCTCTAAGAGTGAGCTCATAAAACTGGATACTGTGCTCTGCTGTGCTCTGCACCCCTGCACCACCCTCGCTTGGGGCTGCTGAGCCTGGGGTGCTGGTTGTCATTTGCTAAAGGTTATGGACAGTGTACCCCTCCTCTTCCAGCTCTCGTTCTGGGCGAATCACTTCAAATTCCACGGGTGTGATTCTGGAAGGGGGCAGGGGAAATGAGACACACCGAGAGGATCCCTCCCCACTGGGATGCCGGAGCCTCGGGGAACAGGCAAGAGACGGGTGACAAGTGTTCTCCCACCGTTCACGCGTGCCCTATGATTTAATAGAGCTCCGACACGTCTCCAGCTGAACGGCAGCCAGGCCTTGGGCTGTGTGAAATTGGGTGGATAAAAAGCCGGAGTAAAGGGCACCGAGACCTTGGCTCTCTGTCATTTCGCCGCCAGCTCTGCCAGATCCCAGCTGGCACAATAATGGAGAGTAAGAGCGAGAATGAGAGAAAGCCTGAGAATTCCACGAAATTGCTCTTTCTTTGAGTCACGTGGTCCTGCTGCCATCCCTTTAGCAGAAGGGGTGTTGGGAGGCCCCATCCGGCTGTGCAGAGGACACCCCAGCTGCTGGCAGTGGATTCTGAGGAGCTCCAGTCCCAGACACGGAGCACCTGCTATGTGCCAGGCCGGGGCGGGGCCCCAGGGACGCAGCTGTGACAAGCCAGGTGAGGCCCCCACCTCCTGGACAAACACCATGATGATGGTGGGAGGAAATGGCAGGACTTCTGCCCTCTGTGGGCCGGCTCTGTGCAGAAAACTCCACCCCAGTGTTGCCCACCCAGGGGACGCTTGACAATGTCCTGAGACATTTCTGGCTGCCAACCTGGAGGAGGTGGGGAATGCGACTGGCACTTGGTGGGTAGGGGCCAGGAGTGCTCCAAAGCACCCGCAGTGCACAGGACAGCCCCCACAATCAGGCATTCCCCAGCCCAAGTGGAAATGGTGCCCAAGTGAAGGGCCCAACACTCATTTCTCTTATAACCCGCACAAACACCCTGGGAAGTGGGGCTGTTATCACTTGCATCGTGCAGAAACGGAAACTGAGAGAGGCTGAGCGAGTCACCCACACGTGACACACCTGGGCGGAATTAGGACTTGAACCAAGAGTGTCTGGGTCGACCCACTGCCCGCCGGCATGCCATCCACCCAGAATTCTCTAGGAACCCGGGGCCCAAGTTCAAGTCCCCGTGGAGCTTTGTGGACTGCCAGGGTCGGGGGACAGAGTTGTTAAGCCTTTGCAGACTGGAGCACTTTACTTTGAGACCAGCTGGTGACCCTGGCCGAGGAGAGCATGGGCTGAATGAAAAGCCTCCCTGCTTGTGAAAACATTGGGGTAGCAGAAGGGGTTTCACATTCATTTATTTATTTAGCCAACACTTACTGAACACCTACTGTGTGCCTGACACTGCACCAGGCCCCGGGGACAAGCGGTGAACAAGATACAGGGGTCCCCGCTCTTGGAGCGTGCGCATGCCCAGCAGGGACCTGGAATCAGAAGGGCAGGGACACCAGTCCCCTCGTCCCAGCCACCTGACCCCGACACTGTGCATCTGAGGGTCTCCTCCCTTCCTTCGAACAACACGAGAGCATCTTCTCCTCCTAAACGGTTGTGGTTGGAGATCAAATTAAAAAAAAAAAAAAGGTCAAGTAAAAACGCTCTCAGCCCAGGGCCTGGCAGGTGCTACGTACCAAGTGGTCAATGAATAGTCATTGTCATCAATAATGATGACATCACCTGGCTGTGCCTCAGTGCCTGGTCAGGAGTGACACCTCTGCCCCCTCTGTGGCTGACCCATCCTGGGACCCACCCAGCTCTCAGCAGCCTCCTGTCCCCTCTCCACCTCAACCCTCAGCCCCCAACCCTCAGCCCTGGGGCTGGGGGCGGGGCAGGGGGCAGTGATGCAACCACCATGCGTCTGATCTTAGCTGACTTGGCCTGGGCTGGACACCTGACCCCGGCCAGGCCAATCAGGCTTGAATTCGGCCTGAGAGACCCTGGCCAGGCCCTGTGGCGGTAACAGGAGGAGGACCGAAGGCCCCTTGGCTGGGGCCCCTGGGGTCAAGCCCCCAACCCCATCAGGAGGAGGTGGGTTAGGGGGAAGAAGAAAGAAGTTCTATCAGCACCTGCCCCAGGAGGTGCCCAGAGAGGGCCGCTCAGCCAGTAGCTTGACAGGTGGGGAAAGCGAGGCCTGGCAGGAGGGCTCAGCATGCACCAAGGGGCAGGGGCCCCGGAGCTCCCGCCTGCACTGGGACCTTCCTGGTTGCAGCTCCGGTGGAAGGAGAAGGAGAGGGGAAACTGAGTCAGAGAGAGGAGGCGGGGCTGGTTCAAGTCCTTGGAGGGGGTAAAGCAGACAGCAGGGAGAAGAGAGGGGATCGAAGACTTGTAGATACAGAGAGAGAGAGAGAGAGAGAGCAAGCATACAACTAATTTAGCGGGTTTGTTTTTCCATGATCTCTAGCAGCTCATCAACTTGAGAAGTTTTTTAAGTATAATATTTTTTAAATCCTAAATATCTGAATCTGGCCTTTTCTGATGCTCAGATTTCACCCCCGCCCTCAGCATGTGCCTGCCCCTGACCCCCAATCTAATCAGCCCAGCCTGGAGGTGCTGACTTTCTCTTGTCAGGCCCACAGACTGTCCTGGGGAGGTGACTCGATGGTGCCCCTTGGTCTCTGTCCTCTGGTACCCAAGGGCCTGAGCCCTGAGTCGGGGAGCAAGAGAGCTGGGGGCAGAAGATGACTTGACCAGTCCCCAGTTTGGAGTCTTGGGGGGGTCGCTCGATCTCCACAGATCTCAGGGTCCTCACCTGTGAATGAGGGTGGTGACCTCAAAGGGCTGTGGTGGGCACCGGGATAGTGTGCAGGGCACACCGCCTGGCACAGAGCAGTCACTCACTGGGGCCCACAGCTCCTCCCTCCAAAGGAAGAGCAACGTGGAAGGTCATCTGCAATGTTCTAGTTGCAAGTGGTAGAGACTCCAGCCACCTAAGTCAGCGTAAGCAGAAAGCAAGTTTTTGTTTGTTTGTTTGTTTGTTTGTCCAAGGGAACTGGAAAGTACCGGTACCCCAGGTGTCCAAGCTCAGAGTTAGCCCTGTGGGGGTCAACAAGACAGGAAAGGGAAGCAAAACCCCCCATGGCTCCCCTGGGGACTGGAAACCCAGCACCACGCTTTATACTTGGGTAGGGGTGGGGGCCGGGGCACTGAGCTGCAATACAAACACGAATTTCTCTGGGAAGGTGTGTGTCTCGGGGTGGGGAGGCAGGACCCCAGGACCCGCAGGGCAGCTCACAGCCAGTGCTTGGGGGTGAGGTGCGGTGGCTCCCTCCCAGGGGCTCTGGAGAAGACAGTGGTCATGAAGATTTGAGGCGCCTGGGGAGCAGCCTTCACTGTCTTGCAGGTGAGCTCTGGCCAGGGGCCTCCTGAGCTAGACCACCTGCTCCCCAGCCCCACCCCCAGGCTCTGTCCCTCCCTGGCCTCAGGGACCAACTCTGTGGTCCCAGCCCAGGCCTGCGTTCCTGCTCACAGGGCCTGAGTTTGGCCATCTCTGCACCAGCTCTGGGCTGGTCCCTGACGGGGCCTCTGCCTGGCATGAGGCCCAGCTGGTCTTCAGTCCCGCTCTGCTCCCGAAGCCCCTCCATCTGCCACACAAGGTCCCCACGGCCTTTCCCACCCAACGTAGGGCATTTCCACCCTCCCTCGCCCAGCAGCCACTGCACTTCCTCACTTCAACATCAACAATGTTCATTGTTATTGAGTGAGCAGAAAGTTCGTTCGGTTTTTTCTGTAAGGTGGCTCTAGTAGCGCTTAGTTGTTTTTAACTTCACTCAAAACAGTTTTGTTAGGTTGTATTGTGACAGCTGTCACATCAGCGTGCATTAAAAAAAACTTACTGAAATTGGTGAATTCTTGTGCAGCCATTTTAATACTGAAGTTAGAAGAAAATACACATTTTCAACATATTATGCTTTATTATTTCAAGAAAGGTAAAAACACAACTGAAACACAAAAAAGGATTTGTGCAGAGTGTGGAGAAGGCACTGTGACTGATCAAACGTGTCAGAGTGGTTTGTGAAGTTTCGTGTTGGCGATTTCTCCCCGGACGATGCTCCACAGTCAGTTGAAGTTGGTAGCAATCAAATCGAGACATTAATTGACAACGATCAACATTATACCACGCAGGAGATATCCAATGTACTCAAAATATCCAGATCAATAAAGTTATTGGTGAAAACGAAAAATGTGTCTTTTACGGAAAGAAACTAAACGGACTTTCTGGCCGACACAATAACAACAGCAATAACCATAACAGACGCATTTAGCGAGTACCGACTATGTGCCAGCCCTATACTAAATTTTTTCATGCATTATCTCATTTAATTTTTTGAACAGTCCTCAGAAATAGAGATTCTGCTGAAAATCCATTTAGTAAATAGTCAATTCTTTAAACGACCAATTTACCAAAACTCTATTTGCCCAATGGTCCGAGATACCCAGCGACAGGCAGGTCCGTTAGCCCTGGTCTGGGCTCAGAAACCGCAGAGGCGGAACCAGAGGCCAGGCCACAGCTGCGAAGAGCCAGGACAGGCCTGAGAAAACCTGGACTCTCAGTGACCTCCGTGGAAAGGGAAGGCAGCCGGCCCATCTGATGAACTGCTTTTCTGTGAATGGGTTTCCTGAGACTGAGGCACAGAGAAGTCGGGGAACTGGTCCAAGGTCACCCAGCTGGCGAGCAGGCACTGGCTGTCAGATCCACCTAAGGCCCCTGCCACCGGGGCACCCAGGAAGTGTGGGCTCTATGTGGGGTCCTCCTGCAAGTTGCTTCCCCTCTCCAAGCCTCATGCTCCCCATGTGTAAAGAACATGTTGAAATGCATTATTGCTAAGGCCCTCCTGGGTTGATGTTCTATGAAACTGAGGCTCAGAGACAGCTAGCAACCTGCCCGGGGCCACACAGCAGGTCAGCTGGAGAGCAGCGCCAGCTCCAGATCTCCTGCCTCTCCCTCCTGCTTTGGGACACCTCTTGAGCATTAATTTTCCAGAAAGACTATTTCCGGCACTTAAGGCAAAAAGATGACTGCCAGAGATGAGCGAAAACTCACACAGATGAAGAATCTGTTCTAGACACAACTGGACTAAAGGCGCCCACCTACAGGTTCGGCTCTCAGAGCCACCTCCAACAGAAAGCAGGCGGTGCCGCATCCGGTCTGTCTGCCCAGTAGGAGGGCCCTAAGTCATCACCCCCAGGCCTGCCCTCAGGCCTGAAACCACCCCTCCCCCACCCCAGTGCCACCCTTGGAGGTTTGGCTTGCACAGATGGGCTCTTGCTGCTGTTGACGTTGGGGTAGATATGAGCAAATGCCAGGGCACCGTGACCATGACCGAGGAGGAACCTACTGTGGTCACGGCCACGGTGCAGGCTTCGGGGCTGCGCCAGGCTGGGCTCTCAACCATCCCCCTGCCACTCTTTTGGACGCTGCCAACGCGGACCGGCCGCCCTTGCTTTCCCTGGAAGATCTGAGCTTCCTGCTTCACTGTCCTTTCTCCAACCTGCTTCCCGTTCCGATCCCTGCTGGTCACAGCAACCGCACAGGTGACCTGCCTGAGGCCCTGAACTCCACACGCACTCCAGCCCCCACCTCCTCGGACCCCAGCTGCACCGATCTGCCCTTCCCACCAGGACCACCAAGCCATGGTTCACCCTCCTTTGCCCTTGACCTTACCCACTCCTGCCCCCACCTCCCTACACCCCCAGGGGAGGCCCCTGGGACATCACCGTAGCCACTCCCTGACACACCCCTCACCTCTTCCCTCTGCCCTTTCCTCCTTGCTACCTGACACAAGGCTGCCCTGGTTTAAGTCCAGCTCTCTGCCCCACCCCCACCCCTGCACCTGGGCGGCTGAGCACACCTGGAGAAAAAGCCCCCCACACATCCAGGACCAGCAAGCCAGCAAGCCAGCTGCTGCCTGCCCCTGCCAGTCACTCCCCTGCTTTGTAAAAAGACCACTTCACACCCTCTCCTCTGCCCAGCACCTCCTCACCCCTTTTCATTCTCAGCCAGTGACCTTGCTTCTTCCCTCACAGAGGAAGTAGAAGCCCCTGGGGAGAACTCCACGGGCTCCCTGCAGGGACTCTTCCTCCAGGGCCCACCTCCTCTGCCTTCCCTCCTTCCCCCTCTGGCCACTTGGCAAACTCTTATTCATCCATCAAAACCCAGATGAGGTTCTCCCCCCACCGCCTGCTCCTAGACCACGTGACTTCCTCTACAGGGTACAGAAGATTGGGTTTACTTGTTCCTGTTTGTGTCTCCACAGCTGAACCTACGGGGAGGAGCCAGCATGTGTCAGTGCAGGTGCGTGGGGACATTCGCACACTTGGGGGGACGGTTGTTCCCTGGGGGCATGGAAGCCGGGGTTCAGAAAAGCAGCTGAGCGTGTTCCCAAGCTGCCCCCCAGCTCTGGGTGTCTGAGCAGGGTCCCCATTTACCTGGGCAGCCTTACTGCCAGGGGAGGCTGGCATACGCTAGATGCCCAGCAGACAAAGTGGGGGCGGAACTAGGAGGGGCATTCCCCCCACTCCTGCGCAGAGCCCTGTCCCGCTCAGGAAGCATGGGGACCCAGTCCTACCCCCCGCCCCCAGCACAGGCACGTCCCCTGCGGCACAGTCAATGTCAGCACCTTGAGTGGCTCCCCATGGACAGGCTGGTGACAGCAGGAAGGAGAGCAAAGCAGCTGCCGCCTGGTGGCAGTTTGGGTTCTGAGCCCAAAGGAGGAGGAGCTAGAGCTGGAAAGGCCAGGCCACCTGGCACCTGCATTTTCACCCGCAGCCCATAGGAGGTGGGCACTGTCCGAGGCCGCGGCCGCCCAGCCGGAACAGCTCGCTCCCCCAAAACCCCCCATACCAAGCCCCTGCCATGCACACGCCAGCGCCTGCCCCCATCAGGCTGCCCAACACAGAGCCGAGGTCTGAGACCAAGAAGAGAGCCCAGCCCATGGTGACCGTAAAGGCCCTGAACCATCTAGTCTCAGCTGCCACCATCCTATCCACAGCCTGGGAGCTACTGGCACCTACAGCTGGCATCACAGTGGCCAGGTGTGGGACCTGCTGGCACAGGAGGCGTGGCCACATTTGCCCATCCAGATCTGCACCCAGAACATGGGGAGCTCGGCAACACACTTGAAATGAACTTAGGAAAAATGAACTTTCCACCTCATCCTAACGAGTATGATGTGTCCGGATAGCCAAGGTCTACAAACAAATACCCAATTCCGCAGGTGCATTGGACTCACCCGCCATCACCTGCTGTCCCTCGCAGAAACCACCAGCGGCCTGCTGTGTCCTCCGAGCCCGAGCCCGTGTGCACCACCCCCTGCAGAGGGGTCACTGTCTCTCAGTTCTTATTTCTTTCACCTCCCTCCCTCCCTCGCACTGCTCCTCTCCCGCTCCCTCTGTCCCTCCCCCCCCCATTGGTCCCTCTCCCCTCCCTTCCTCTCCCCTCTCTCCCTTCCTCTCCCCTCTCTCCCTTTCTCCCTTATTCTCCCTGGTTATAGTTTCTGAGAAGAGAAAAACACTAATTCAGACCGGAGTTGTCTTTTACTAATTAGGATTTAGTTCCTTCATTGAAGTGCTTCAAGACTGAGGCTTTTCAAAAGAGACAATGAAAGTACTGATCATAATTAATATTTTCCTGTTCTCTAGAAAACAGGAAGTATTGCGAGGTGTGGATTTCCTTTTCGGGAGCTTTAGCACAAGAGACACTGGGAGACCAGCCCATGGATTAGCAGATACCACTCCCCACCCCCGCCAACAAAGCAAGAATTTGAAGGAAAGGAGAGTCGTCAAGATGAGAAACCAGAGGGGGAGCCTTAAAGCAGGGCTAGGGAGGCCCCCTAACAGGGGCTGGAGCCTGTCTGGCCCCCCCACCTGGATGCACTGGATCTGGGAGGGAGAGAACAAGGAAGCAGGGAGGGAGAGATGGAAGCATCTGTTCAACAGTGGCGGGACAGGTTACCTTGTCAGGTAGTGAGCTCCCCATCCCTACGAGAGCCCAAGTTATTACAGGACATTGAATAAAGGGCTTCCTGTCTTTCGGGGAAAGGGGAGCACTGACTAAGGTCACATCCTGGGCTGAGATTCTGGTGCCAGGATGTCTGTTTCAACTTCATGCTTCTCTGAATCATTCCATAGCTCTAAGGGCCATGCATGCTGCAAATGTGGTTAAAAGTCTTTCCAAGCAATTCCTTAATCCTCAGATTCTTTGGGCCTGTGATTCTATGAATGCATCTGCGATCCTATGAATGCATCTGCGATCCTATAACGCCAGGATTTTGTGGAAGGAATAAGACTCTCAGATACTGCAATTCAAAGACTCTATTAAGGCAGCTTTGAGTCTATGAAAGACGCTCTAATTCCGAGATCTTGTGCATCGCAAATGCCATGGAAGGGCTGACAGATCGGAATCCTGGACCGTGGGAGGGAAGGAGGGTTCTAGGACCCGCTCCCCGCTCAGGTTTCAGCGTGTGCAGAACGAGGACACCTCTGGGCAACGACCTCTCACGGGGGTCCCGGGGAGTCCCTCACTCTACACTCCCCCCTCCTCCCTGTCATCGCCTGGCTCACTCCAGTCTCCCTCATCAAAGATCCAGGGCCCTGGGGGTGAACCAAGCACTCCAGGGGCCCCCCCATCCCACCTCCACCAGAACCTGGTTAACCTGCCAGCAGAAATGGACCCTTCCCAAGAAAGGCCCTGGTACTTGCTACTAGTCTATAAACTGTCTTTTGGGTTCCTCACCCACCACTCCCTGGGATCACCCCCAAAATAGTCTGGGACACCTTCTCTTCTCTGCCTTCTGTACCCCCAGAACCAGGGCAGCCAGCATGGGTGCACCCCATTGCTGCCGGCCCAGGGATCCTTGTTGTAACCACCGAGGCTAAGCCATTCCCGGGGACTCCTGTGCCCACCCCCACAGGCTGAACTGGCTAAATGGACCCAGAAGTCCCAGGTGACAGAGCCCATGAGCTTCCCAGCCACATGCATTTTTTCCCTGGAACGTTCGATACTGGCATGATGGCGGGAAGTCTGGGATACCAGTGGCATTTTTCTGGTGTGGCTCACTCGGAGGAAAAGCAGCAGCAGGAGTGGGAGCCAGGGCCCACGTCCTTTCCAGTCCCGTTTGGTTTTCCTGACCCACTCGCCTGCTCATCGCGGCGGTCTCCTCCCTCAGCCCGTGTCTAATCGGAGGCTCTCGGTGGGCTCAGAGCAATCAATGGCTTCCTTCGGGTTCAGTTTGGTTTCTCTGGAAAGGGATTGGATCCCGGGGAGGGGAGACATGGCGACCAGGCAGGGAGGGGCTGGAATTCTGGAGGAGGCTGGGGACGTCCAGTGGGTCCTCCAGGACGTCCCGGGGTGGCCCCTCCCCACCTGCCCCAACCTCAGCAGGAAGCCTGGGGTCCCCATCGCACCAGCAGCAGAGAGGAAACCCAGCACCCGGAGCCTGGCTGACTTGGCCGTGGAGGAGAGGAGCAGGGGTGATGGGGGTTCAGTCCTGGGCAGCCTGGAGCAAAGGCCTGTACGTGAGGGGGCGGGGAGTCACTGGGGGCCAGACGGCCAAGGTCACTCAGCAATCTGCGTCCTATGGCCTCAGACCCTGCCGGCCAGACCATCTCTGCTGCCGCTGCCCAGGATCCCCTGGCCGCATGCGCACAGAGCTGAGCCCACGTCCAGCCTGGGCCCAGGCCTTTGGCTCAAGAACAAGACAGTGGCCGGCTGCCTCTGAGTGGGGAGACGCCCTGTGAAGCCAGAGCCGTCAGGGACAGATCAGAGCTGTGCGGCCTCATTACCCCTCTGGCCCGATTTCCACTTGGTGCCCAGGAGCTGCGGTGGCTGCTATGGTGACCACACAGACAGGTGAGGAGGTTCCGGAGGCAGCACCAGGACTGGACCAGAGGAGGAGCACTGAGGCCCCAGGGCCTGAGGGTGGGGCTGGCCTGGGAGAGGAGGGTGGGGTGCAAGGAGCCCCACCCCTCAGCAGGCCCCGAGCTGGTGCTTCACACACGTTGTGTCTGTGATCCTCACAACACTTAACAGCCTCAGCTGTCCAGATCACGGAGTTTGTGTTCTCTCCTGAGGGGCCTGCCTGGGGTCCCCGTGAGTCAGCGTTCAGGCAGGAGACAGAAACCACACGGTGATGTGAATAGGGGCTGCTTAACAGAAAGAATCAATAAACTGTGACGGCTAGTGATTATAAAGAGGTCAGGAGACACCTGAAGGGAATCTGAGGCCTGCGGAGGGATAATCTTGGAGGGCCGCCCCACCCCAGGCCAGGGCTCAGACCTCACGGAGCAGTGCGCTTAACAGCCCGCTAGATGGCAGAGAAGTTGCTGGGGTCAGCTGGAGAAGCAGGGGTGGGGGGGGAGGAGGAAGCACCCTCGGGCACAGACCAGCCACGGCAGGGGAAGGGGTGCACAGAGGGATTCAGCGCCCTGCAGGTGTGAGACCTGGCGCACACAGTCCACTCCAAGTCACCTGTGGTCAGTGGACAACACACACAGTGAGGCGGTCACCACACTCAGGGTGGGCGGCAAGCTGGCCAAGGGACCATGCGCTCTGGGGGCACGGCCCAGGCAGAGCACCACTGGATGGCCCCCCAGCACACCTGACCGAAGGTGCGGCGAGAGCAAGAAAAAGCGAAACTGCACAGCCGACCAGGGAGAGGCCCCATCCCGTTAGTATCCCTCTAGCGCCCTCTACTGGCACAGTTTAACACGGCGCACAGGTCCCCTCCACAGTCCAGGAGGAGTGGCTGCAAGCGGGGAGCAGGGCTGAGAGGCAGGAATAAATCGGGTCAGCGACCTCCTGCCCACGGTTCACATCTGACCTCTCACCTGTTTTCACATGGCCTGTGAGCCAAGAATGGTTTTGACATTTTTAAAATGCGTGGAAAAACAAGAGAAGATTTCATGACATGAATATTTCATCAGGAATATTTCATGGTGTGAACATTATATAACATTCAAATTTCTGTGTCATAAATAAGTTTTAAATTGTGTCATTTAAAAGATTTTGGAGATTTTTTTCCCTCTCTGCTTGCACAAATACCTACATTGTATCCTTGATTTGTCTCTTGGCCCACCAATCCTAAAATATTTAATATCTGGCCTCTGCAGAAAATATTTGGCAACTCTAGCAATGACTTGGTAGCTGCCTGGCTCTCTGGTCACCATGAATTGCCCCCCACGCCGCCCCCACGGCTGTCGGATCTGGGTGCCGCCCCCTGGTCTGCAGAAGCCTGCGGACAGCTGAAGGCCAAGAGGTGGGAGAGGAGCAGCCCCCCCCCCCCCAGGTACCTTCACCCAGACGCCTTGGGCTGGGAAACCCAGGAGCAGGGCTGGAGAAAGGGTGCAGTCTTCTCTGAAGGGGCAAACCTCTTTTGGGGAGTTATCCCCATGACAGAGATGACTGCCCTGCTTGGAAGGCTTTGGGAGGAGGAGGTTAAATGGATCAGATGCTGTTGCTGTGCCTCAGGTGACAGGGGAGACCAGCTCTCTCCGACCAGGTCTGAGCCCTACTCCAGGTGCCGGGGCCTAGAGGCCCCTGGTTCCTGGATGACAAAGCCCGTTGGTGCCACCTGCTCCAGACCAGCCCCACCGTCTTCAAAACACACCAGCTCAGAACCTAAGATGACCTTCACACTCAGCTTGTCCTATCCCTGGGCCCATTTCACAGATGGGAAACCAAAGCCCAAAGAGAGCCACCAGGTGGCAGCAAAGTGGGAGTAGGAACAGCAAAAAATGAAAGGCCTGCCTTGCAGTTCCAGCTCCAACTCCCACGCCTTAGGCAAGACCTGCGTGTCTCTGAGTCTCTTTGACACCTGTGCAATGGCCACGACCTGCCCTCTCTGCACCTACCCAGTGCCCTGCATCTTTCTGCCTCAGTTTCTCCTTCTGACAGATGGGTCTGTAAAATGACGTGGATGTGAAATGTAAGTTAGAAAGTCCCTGTAAAGCCCCCAGCACATAGTAAGTGCCCAAGAAATAGTAGCTCAACAGAAGATGAAGTCTGCCCTGACCCAGATCCCCAGATATCACGGCCCCTCCCAGAGCCCCCACGCCTGATGCCCACCAGGCTGCAGGGGCCAAGCCTCCCAGCCACGAGGCAGCTCTGAAGAGGAGGGAGAAGCGCTCCTGAGCAGCTCCCATCACCCCGCACGTTAATTGAGTTTGTATCTGGAGCAGATGGGGTGGTGGGTCTTTTCTTTTTCCTTGTTTTTCAAAGAGCTTTGGTCCCAGAGATAAGTGTGTAATTAAACAAGACAATGCAAACAACCCTCTTAGAAGGACCTCACGTCTTCTCTACTTATAAATCTATTAATGAACTGTAATTGCGAAGATTAAACCCTGACGGAAACCTGGTAACCAGTTCACCATGGTGCCAAAAGATCGCCATCCAAGACTTAAAGAGGGAAAGAAAAATATATTAATTAGCTCGGCTCTGTTTATCTGCGCCAAAAATGAAAGAAATACACACATATAGCTTGCATAGTAATGTGACATTTGCCAGTAGCCTGGCTGCCCCAGAGATGAGACACCGGTTTCCCTTCTATCTAGGGCTTGTTTATAACCTTCTGTTAATCAAAGCGAAAGCTGAACAAGATTTGGATGTCGGTCCCCTAAGAGCAGATGTGGGAAGAATCAAGATGAGTGAATGCAGGAGTCTGGGTTTGAGGTGATGCTGCCTGCTCCCTTCCTGGGGGTAGCATGGGGGTCCTGGCAGGTAGAACAAAAGCCCCCGTGCAAGGAAGGAGATGGGAAGGGGGAGCCTGTGGAGGGCAGGCGTGAGGGTGCAGGCTCCAAGGGAGCTGTCAGCAGCCAACACGCATGGCAGGTGGGGGACGGATGTCCTGACCAGGTGATGGGCACCTTCATCCTGCCCCCACCAACTATTAGCCCACTGGTGCGTCACTGCGAGTGACGACTCCACCTACCTGGCCTCGTTTCCCTTGGGAGTGAGCTGCTGCTCAGCTTGCTCATTATTCTGGAAGAACTCACCCCCCACCTCAGGTTCAAGGGTGTGCAGAGCCCCAGACCTGCGTCTCCAGTCCAGGGATCACCTGTGGGGTCAGAGATGGGGGCGGCAGCTGAAGTAGATGCTGATTCTTGTGCAAACAGTTTAGCAAGGGAATGTCTGGGGAGAACCCTGAAGAAATGGGCATTTGGGTTGTTTCTAATTTGGGGCTTATACAAGCAAACATGTACACACATTCCCAGAATAGACTTTTCGAGGACATATGTTTTCTCTGGGGAATTTAGGAAGGTGGAACCACTAAGTCATAGATTAGGTGCATGTTTATAAGAGGCGCCAGCTTGTTTCCCCAAGTCCTGTTCCGCCGGCATCCCCACCAGCGGCACCGAGAGCCCCAGCGTCCCCACACCCTCGCCAGCACTCAGGGTGCTCCGGCCGGCCGTCTCAGCGGGACCAAAGTGTCTGTTGTGGGTTTGTTTGTCTTGTTTTTTTGTTTGTTTGTTTGTTTGTTTGTTTTTGCATTTCCCTTATAACCACTAATATTGCTCATTTTTTCCCTGTGTTTATTGGCCGTAATAAATCTATTGTAACCCGTCCTTTGGAGTCCTTTGACCATGTTTATTGCACTTGTTTGGGTTAGTCTCTTTGTATGTATTTTTAGTTTGGGTTTTAATGGTGAATAGTATTCTTATTTTACTTGCCGATGGTTTTGGTTGCTAGTACACAAAAATTCAACTGAGGTGGACAGAGCAAGCTTGCACAGCCTTCAACAAGCATTTATTTGAGCTCCCTGAGTCCACTTAGCTTAGATGGTACAGGAACGAAGGAAGATAAAGGGAGAAGTCGGATAATGCTCATTGTTGACATTTCATAGCGTGTAGCATATGCCAGGCACTGCACACACTCTCCAAACCCTCAGAGCCGCCCCAGGGGGCCAGTGCGGTCGTTGCTCATTCCATCTCCCACGAGGAAACTGAGGCATGGAGAGCTCGTGCCGCTGTGTGAAGGTCACCCAGCCAGTAAATGCAGAGCCCGACTGAGATCCTGTCAGCCCGGCCTTCATGCCTGTGCTCCCAGCCCCAACACTGTCCTGTCTCCAGCACATCCTTGAAGATGACCTTGAAGGTGAATTGATAAACGCTTGTGCAGATCTGAGCCCAGTCCCAGCGCACAGTCAGAGCTCAGTGCATGCTGGCTAAGGTCTCAGGCTCCGTCCTGAGCTCCGGGGAAACAGCAGTGACTGAGCTGGACGTTGAGCCCTAAGGGACTACCAGTCCCATGGGCGTGGACTGAGAAGTGAGTTAATTGTCGCTTATAGCACCAAGAAGAGCCAGGAATGGAGAAGCGCAGGGGCCATGGGAGCCCGAGGAGGGAAGGGGAGACAGAGGACAGAACAGCATGTGCAAACAGAGTCCTGGCGGACATAGAGGAGCGGTGGCTGGGGACCAGTGGGGAAGCTCCCCGGTGACTGGTGTGCTGGGGGTATGCCACCAGCCCCCACCCTGCGGGTCCCTTCTAGCCCTGGCACCAGGCCTGCAGATGAGCCTGCGGTGGGAGGGCTGAGACTGTGCAAACGAGAGGCCTGGCCAGAGCCCAGGCCTGCTGGGAGCAGGGGTCCTTGTGCAGGGAAGGGCGAGCAGCAGCAGCGAGGCTGTCCCAGGTGGAAGTGTGTCTGCGAGGGCTGCGTGTCCTGGTGCACGTGGCAGTGGGCAGCAGGAATCCCGGCGCATCTTAGAACCCAGAACTTAGAAACATGGTGTTTTGGAGTTTCATAGACCCAGGATTTGGGAGTCTAAGAATCTCGGAATTTAGAATTGTAGAGGCTCAAAACCCAAAGTGGGAGAGCTGCCAGGTAGTTCAAGGACATCTAGTCTACTGGGTTTCAAGTCTTTTCAAAGCAACAGGACCTGTCTTCAAAGCACCAAATAAACTTCCCCTGGGATCCCAGTGCATGGAGCAGCTGGAACTGAGCCTCTTGTTGGAGCCTGATGGGGGCTTCTGAGACCGTTCCTCACCTCATTCCCCACCAGGCAGCCCTAGGACACTGTTGTACACACCCCTTAATTGAGGGATGGAGATGCTGAGTCCCAGAGTGGGGCACGGACCTGCCCAAGGTCACCCAGGGAACCAGAGGCAGAGCCTACCCCACCCTCTCTCCACCTGGGCTCTGGCTTCCGTAGCCCCTGCTGCTGCCAGGCTGGGCACACACGGATGAGTTGGTGCCAGGTCTCTGGGCTGCCAGCAGCAGATAAGCAGGATCCAGGGGAGGACGGAGAACTAGCAACTCTCCAGCTCTCCCCTCCTGAGCCTGGCTTGAAGCCAGACACTGTCAGTAGAGAGCCTAAGAGTGTGGTGGGGAAGTTGGGGGGGGGGGGCGGGGGGGGACCTGGGAGGGGAAATCCGACCAGAGCGGTAGTTTTGATTTTTTCCTGCCTAGCTCTCAGCACAGCTTCAAGATACAAAATATATTAAAGCATCATTTGTTGAGCAATTACTATGTACCAGGAGCTTCACATACAGCACCTTTTAGGACGTTAGTTATTGAGTCCCTACCATGCACCGGGCACCACCTGGCACTCAGGAGACATCAGAGAACATTTCATTCTTGGATCCTGACCCTTGTAGCAGGTCTGACTCTCCCTTCATGCTGAGGAAACTGTAATGAAGTGACTTGCCATGTCACTAGATTGATAAATGGCTGTGTCTGATTGGAACCCAGGCCCGACTACGAAGCCCATGCTCCTCACATGGTTGGCACACAGTAGGTGCAGTAAGTGGCAAGTCCCTGTCCTTCTCCCCAGCAGGGGGCCTGGGAGTTGACTCTGGTGGGTTGGGAGTGAGGCAGGTAGAGAGGGGTGCAAGAGAGGGGTCAGAATTGGGGGGCTGTATTTAGCGCTATTTGGCACCTTAAAATCCCACCCCAGTCTCCAGGACACAGGATCGGCCATGTGAAAGCCTGGGGAGAGGGAGACTGCTGTCTGACCCAGCGAAGACGTCACTGACGGATTCTCACGTCTTCACACAGAGTCCTCACACCAGCCCCGACAAGTGGGAACTGTGACCCCATTTTATTGATGAGGAAACCGAGGCTCAGGGAGGGTAAGGGACCTGTCAGAGGTCACAGGAAGTGCAGAGCTGGGGTTACCACCCAGGCCCCTGTCTGACTCCCGATGCTACTCTGTCTTCCCTGACTCTGCAAGCCTTCTAGAATAGTCCCCCCACCCTTGCTTGTTCTCCCTCCGTGAAGAGCAGACTCAGAAGGTCCTGGACCAGCCCGGAGGACGGTGGTGTCTCACCTCCTCCTCCCTGGACCCTCTATTTGCATCAGCGTTACCCAGAGTCATACTAGCTTTTCCAGCAACCACGCCCACGTCGCTCACCGGCAGCCTCCAGCTCAGCTTTTACAGGAGTGGCTGACACGGCAGCTCTCCTCCCTGCACTTGCGCGGTCCAGTTTTGAGCCGGATGCCGAACTTTTCCGAGTGTCTCATCACATTCCATCTGCTAATCCCACCCTGAGATCGGGGGTGGGGCCGGTCCTGTTCGGTGTCCCTCCCGGTTCTGTCTCTGTGGATCTGCTTGGCTGATGTTCACAGTTCTTCCGAGTAGGCCGGGAGGGCGGGAACAGAGCCCTGGGGCCCACCACCGGAGACCGCCTTCTAGGCTGGTGTCCACTCGCTATGGGTGCTCTTTGGGCACTGTTGTTCAGCCAGGTTGACTGGCTATCCTCTGTCCATAGTCCACTGTCTTCCCTGTGGCTTGCTGGTGTCTGACCTGTCTCTCCCTTTATTTCTCCTTCCCTATCTCTCTCTCTGTCATTGTCCCTGTGCTCTCTCTCCCATTCTCCTGCCCTCTCCTCCTTCTCTGTATGCTAATTCTTTCACCCCTCTCTTTGCCCTCGCCTCCTTTTCATTCCCTCCTTCCTCGTCCACCTTCTCCCTGAGGATGATGGTTAAGGTTACAGCCACAGAGCCTTCTCTTTACCTGCCCCCAGATGGTCTCTGGCTCTGCCCTGGGCCGCAGTGAGGGTGATGCCCAGGGCCTGGGGGTGGGGGTGGGACTGGGAGGGGGAGGGAGCGCTGCTGTAGGGACAGAGGCCATCAGAGCAGCCTCCCATTTACTGAGCACCTGCTGTGCGAGAGGGGGCGTCCAGTGACTGAGGGAGCCACGCAGATCTGAGCTGTGTGACCCGAGGCTAGTCACTCACCCTCTCTGGGTGTCTGCTTCCTCATCTGTAAAGTGGGGTGGATGCCGTAGGGCTGCCGTGACCACTAAACGTGTCCGGGCATGTGGACCACTTGGTGCGGCGCCCGACTCCTGAGAGTGCACGGGCAGTGCTGGCTGGCAGTGTCCGCATGAGCTGGGCCGGGTGCCAGGAGCTCTCCATATACCATTTCATTAAATCTCTTCTTTTTACGATGCAATATTTTACTTGTATAAAAACTCTGATAACAAATGTGAAAGTTGTGATGCATAATAATAAAATAAATGGCCATGATACCGAGCTTGGGAAGTAAAGTTTCCAGGAGAACTGGGACCCCTGGGCCATCGCCCCCCATCTGCATCCCACACTGTCTCCCGGGGGGACCACTGTCTTGCGTTTCGTGTCATACTCTCTGTTCTTTTTAGCCCGACCAAATACGTCTGCACCACCACCAAGGCACTGTTTAGTTTTGCCTCGTGTGCCCTTAATAAAAATGGCCTCATTACATACACATTTTTCACTCGACATTGTTTCTAGATACCCTTGTATAAATGTGTGTGGCTGTGGTTCATTCATTTTGCTGATGCTGATATTTCCTCATATGATCTGTCCCACTGAATCCATCCTCCTCTCCATAGATAAGAGTTGTTTCAGGTTTGGTTTTGCTTGGGGGTTTTGGTTTGTTCTTACATTCTTGCCCATGTCTCCCAATGACCTGCCTGGGGGGCTTCTGGGGGTGCATCCCACAAGGGAATTGCTGGCTTGCGGGGTGCCGGTTGGTTCAGTTTTACAAGACAGTGCCCACTTGTTCTGTGACGCGGCGGCGGCGACCATCTCCGCCCACAGCAGCGGTGCGTAAGTCTCTGCTGCTCCGAATCTAGACCCAAACTTGTCAGCTTTCTAAATTTTTGCCAGAATAGTAGGTGTAAAATGATGACTCTCTGTGTTTACAATTTCATTTCTCTGATTACCAATAAAACAAAGCATATTTTCAAAAGATTGTTGGCCTTTGGGTTTCTTCTTCTGTGAAATGCCTCTTCACGTCTTTTATCTAATTTCCTGTTTGTTTGTTTGTTTGTTTGTTGTTATGGCTTTTAGGAGTCCTTTACGCATTTAGAATAATAGCCACTCATTGATTCCGTGCTATAAATACCTTCCCTCCATCCAAGGCTCGTCTCCTCACTTCGTTCATCGTCCTTGGCTGAACAGAAGGTCTTTATTGGGATTTAGTCAGTTTTCAATCTTTTCCTTTCACGGTTTTCATTTGGTGCTCTGGTAAAGAAATCCCTCCCTACCCAAGGTCATAAAAATAGTCCATATTTTCCTCCAAAATAGTTAGAGCTTTGCATTTCACTTCACATCTTTATCCATCTGGAATAGATTTCTGCAGTGTTCTGAGTTTGGGTTTTGATTTTCTTTCCCCATACGGACAACCAGTTGTCACAGGATAGTCCGTCCCTTCTCAGGGACAGCTCCGTCACACATCCACTCCCTGTACCTGTGCGGGTTGGCTTCTGGGCACTGCGTTCTCCGCAGACACGCGCGTGCTGATCGCTGCGGCCTTGTAAGTCTTCATACCAGAAATGACAAGTCCCTTGCCTTGTTCTTCAGGTGTGTCTCAGCTATTTTTCTCCTTATTAGTTTTTAATGAATTTTATAATCAGCTTGTCAAATGCCTTAAAATATGCCATGAAAATTTTATTGGAATTTTACTAAATCTGTAGAACTATTTAAGAAATGTCTTAGGTCTTGAGTATCTTTTAATAACTTTCTACAGAAATATCTCAAACATTTTTGTTAGATAGGTTCTTGTGTATCTTTATAATTTTATTGTTATTGTAAATGGTGTCTTTTGAACTATAATTTCTAACTGTTGCTAATGAGTAGAAAGAAATGATGTTTCTATTTTGACTTTCCCTTCATACACTTTGAGTGTCCTATTAGTTCTAATAATTTGTGTGTGGATTCTTTTGGATTTTGAATGAGTCAAAGAATCTTGGAATAATGGCAATTTGTTTTTTCTTTTCTCATTCGTTAGCCTTCATTTCATTTTCTTACCTTATTGCACTGGCTCTGGTTGACAGGCTGGAACCTCTAATGCAATATCAAATGGAAGTAGTGAAAGAAGCCATCTTGCCTTGTTTTCCTGATTTTAAAAGAAATTCTTCTATATTCCAACATATTCGGCAGGCTTTTGATAGAAGCATTTTGTTGCATTAAAAAAGGTTCTTTCTGTTTCTAGTTTGCTAAGAACTGTTTTTATTAACGGCGTTAAATATCCCAGAGGCATATATTGAGATTAATTTGTTACTATGGCAAAAAGTTATAGATTTTCCTAATGTTAACTGAAACGTAAATTTCTGGGGTAAACCCAACTCAGTTATAATTCATGATTTTGTTTTCCAGTCACTTAAGAGTGTTTACGACTTTTACAACTATGATCATGAGATGTGTATAAACTATAATCTTTCTTTCTTGTAATAATACCCTTGTATGATTTTTGGTAACCAGATTATAGGAGTCTCATAAAATTTATTAGGAACTGTCTCCTTTTTTCTCATGTCTGAAGGTTGGGGATAATGTGCTGAGTAGAAGTGAAGTTACCTGTAAAACAACCCAGCATTTTTTTAGCCCAACATGAGCACGTATGCCATTCTCACCAGCATGGCACAAACCTGACTCAGCTGTGCTTGCTTCGCTTCTTGATGATCATACATTCTACCAACACTCTCTACATTTAGCTTACTGATGAGAAGAACCAAAAAGTAAAGGGGCCGTGGGTGGCTCTATCTTTCCCTTGGCTTCTATGGTCATCACCGTTAGCGTAAGCAGACTGCCAAAGATCTTTCCCACATTTAACATATGATGGAAAAGGGGGTCCACTATTTCCAGGCAGCACTTCCTCTGTCTATTGGCATGGGTTAACTCCTCGCTGGATGGCCATGCATAACTCTGTGCCTCCCACGCTCTGGGCAGCGCTAAGAGCCAGAGAGAAGGCTGGAGGTGAACAGGGAAGAGGGTGATGTACATGGAATGTTCGAGGCTCTCACATCTGCTCATATTCCCTGCTGTTCCTCATTACTCTAGCCACCTAACCAACCAGCTCATGCTATGGTCAGAGATCCTTGGAGTCATGAGAAACCTTAGATCTTTTCCCTTGCTCTATTAAGAAGTGAATTGAGATAGTTATAGGAATCTCAAAAACAGTGATTTAAACAAATTAAAAATTTATTTTTCTCTCGGGTAAGAGAATTCTGGACATAAGAGTTCCAGGGCTTCTATGGTAGATTCATGCACAATTTTGTCCATGTTTCTTTCTTGATTTTGCTCTACTCTAGCAAGTTCACTCTAAACATTATCTCATGGATACATCACAGCTGCTAGAGCTCCAGCAATCATAGCCCCATTCCAGACAAGAAGAAAAAGGATGAGGGAGCGCATAGAGGCCCCTGCCAGCTGCATAAGCTCCCAACAAGAGAGCTTTCCTGGGAGCTGTACCCATGACTTTCATTCACACTTAATTGCCACCCTTTCCCTGGCCACCTACAGGAGATAAGTGAGAGACTTGCCTTTTTAGCAGGGCACATAGACACGGCCAACTGCATGAGCATTCTGCAACTAAGAGAGAAGGAAAGGTAGAGATCTAGGAGATGAATGGCAACCTGTGCTCTCACCAGAACCAAGATACTCAAACACGGACGAAGCAATCCTGGGATTAAACCCCAGAGTTTAATCCAGAAAGTTCTCTCATGGGATAAGGAGATGTGGAGATTCTTTCTTACCTACATCCATTTAAAAAAATTAAAAACCATATATTAGTAGTAGATGCTCATTACAGAAAATTTGGAAAGCATAAAAAAATAGAACAGAAAATTAAAATCCCCGGCAATCCCCCACCAGAGACAACAACTGTTGGTGGTTTTGCACACATCCTTGCGGGCTGTATTAGTCCCACGCGTGTGCCAACGCATGTTGTAACATGCTTTATGTTCAGTGTTACGGGCTGCTTTTCTCTCTAGCTCTTAATTTATAAGCATGCCCCAACATAAATTACTTTTGGAGGTTTCATTTTGAATGGCAGGGCAATATTTCATCATAATTATTTTTCATCCATAATTGATTTAGCTAATCCGCCACTATTAGACATTTTTAGATGGTTTCCAGCATCTGGCCATTATCAGTGGCATTGGATGACCAACTCTGCTCATAGATCTTTGTCTCTGTCTCCGATTATCTCCTTATGGCGGATTTCTGGTCTCAGCTAGGTCAAAGGGTATATGCATTTTTCAGGTTCTTGATACTCATCATGAAGTTGCCCTCTTGGAAAGCTGGCCTGGGTACCACCGCCGCCCCGCCGCCCCCCCGCCCCCCGCACGTGGGGTCTAAGAGCATCTTCAAACAGGTTTCTGGGGCCTTCCGGCCCCTCCTTCTGCATCCTTGCCCTGACTTGCCTGCCTCCTCTCTCAGCTCCCTGGGGAAACACAATAGAAAACAATTATATTCTGAAATACTTAATATGTTTTTATCTGAAAGTATTCTAAAAAGTCAACATAATTACTCTAGTCCCAATTAAGTTTAATTTGCAGCAAATTACACAGTTAGCATGAAGTGGGGGTTGCTTTGCTGGTTGGAGCGGAGATGGGGTTTGGCTGTTTGTAACAGGAGCTGTGGATAAGAGAACAGGCTGGGGAGGCCGCGCTTTCTTAGGAAGGTGTTATCCGCAGGGGTAACCCCAGCACCTTGGAGCCCTGGAAGTGCACCAACGCCCCAGGAGACCCTGGGGACTCAGTGTATCCCTCGTCCATTGCTGCATAACAAATTGCCCCCTCACTTTCAGTGGCTGAAAGCTATGAACGTTTTTTGTTTTGTTTCGTTTTTTCTGCTACAAACATTTCTGATCTCACATGTTCTGTGAGTCAGGAATCTAGGGGTAGCTCAGCTCAGTGGTTTTGGCTCAGGGTCTCCCAGAAAGCTGCAATCAAGGTGCCACCAAGTTGCGGCCTGATGAGAAGAGGAGCTGCTTCGAGCTCACACGACAGGTCTCTCCAAAGAGCTGCTCTGTGCCCCGGTGAGCTTGCCCTGGGTCTTCCCAGCTATCCCTGAGCCTGTCCCCTATGTGAATAAAATGGAGAGGAGGGATGAAAGATTCTGGCACAAGCTGAGCACACAGTAGATGTTCAAGCAATGTGAGTGGTGGTCATTGTTAGGAAAGTCACTTTTCCAAAGGCCCAGAGGCAAGACCTGGACCCCTGTCTCCTACCCCAGGCACAGTGCATGTCCGAAGCATCTGACTTTGGACCACATCCCCCAGAGAGGAAGAGCTCGTATGGCTCTGCACATGAGGTTATCCAAGCCAGGCCCTCCAAGGCTCGTCTTGCTGAATATGGATGGAGACGGTTTCCCTTTTTAAGCCAACTTTTAATATCATACAGCCAGGGAGGCCAACAGTTATCATCTTGTGGCTCTACTGGAAGATTATTTTCATGTTGAATGGAGCTTCAGTCTACGTCCGTGTCCTCCCAGCCCGGGACCTGGACACCATGCCTTCCTCCACCAGATTTCTGGCAAAGTCATCACAACCGCCAGACCAGGCCATTCTGGGTGATGGATGGTCTCTCTTCAACGTTGGCTCCCCTTTAATCTTCTGCAGGGTCATTAGGACAGAAAAACATTTGGGCTTCGGGTGGCCTTTAGAAACTGCAAGTTAAACACCAGGAAAGGCTGCTCCAGACTTAACCCTCCCCTTCCCAGGCAGGACCAGGTCTCAGGCGGATGGGTCTGCAGATCACCGGCCTGGGCTTACAGGCGGCCCCCTGGTCCTTCCTCATGGGTCTTCTCGGCCTGGTGCGCGAGTGGGTGTGCGGGCAGAGGGAGGACAAGGGAGAAAGGAACACTTGAGGCTCTCTGTTCCAGTGTTTGTGGACAAAGGACTCACCCCCCGCCCAGGCTGGATAGAGAGCAGAGCACTGAGGGGTCTTGTTGGGGGCTGGGTGACTTTGGGCCACTTTCTTAACCTCTCTGTGCCAGATTCCTACAGGGTGAAGGAGCTAAAGGGCCTCCCAGCTCTGAGTTCCTAGGGTTCATGTTTCAAGGCAAGAAGAGTCTGGTGGTCTTCCCCAAGAGGGGCAACGTGCCCACGGTCCCCCCAGGTCTCTGCACTGGTGCCCTGTAAACCACATGTGACCAAGTCAGAGGGCCACCCCTGGAGACAGAGGGGAGGGTGTGACCTAGATAAGCTGACAGAGCAGAGGGAGCTCAGCAGCCCCTGGGAGCCCAGCACTGTGCTGGGACACCCACGCACACATACAATACCCTGTGCCAGCCTCACAGCAACCCTGCAAAGAGGGGGTGTCATTACCCCACTTCACAGCTGACAAGGCTGAGGCTCCAAGTGGAGGAGGGACCTGTCCAAGGTCACACCCCAAGCAAGTTATATACAGGTCTCTCAGATTTCAAAACCCAAACTCTCACCCATCGCACCACTGGCAGAAGAGCATAAGTGTTGATCCCCCTCCTTCCCATCTCCGTTTTTGCACATTCAAACTTCCCCTCCTAGCATGCCTTCCTATCCTCTATCTAAATCCTACTCAACCCAGGCCTACCTCCTCCAGGAAGTCCTCCTTGATGCCTGACGGTCGAATCCCTGATGGCTCCACCCCACTGATCCTTTAGTTGTTCAATTTCCCAACAGTTTCAGATTTTGCTGCCATGAGGCCCAGACACAAGCATGGGCTCATTTCGTTGTCTCACCAGGTTAATCAGTGTTTACTGGGCGCTGACTTGGAACCAGGCACTGTGGGGGCTGCGAGGGGGGATGGAACAAATGTCCAGGGAGCACCGGCAGATGACCCTCACTCCCATGCTTACCGGGAACCCACGTGGGGTCCTGGCAGGCTCCTCGCCCTGTCGGGAAGCCAAGGAACCCAAGGCCCAGAGATGGGGAGGACACTGCTCAGCTCCCATGGTGAGTCAGTGGCTGGAATTCAAAACCAGGCCGGACTCCAAGATCCACTCCAACCTGTTACCTGCCCCAGAACTCTTTAAACCCCCCTGGTTGGGGCGGGCTTTGTCCTTTAGCTTGGAGCCCTTTGGTCTCACAAGTGGGGCTCGGGTGGCCACAGCTGAGCAGAGGACTGACAGGAAACAGCAAGGCCTCACACCACCCCTCAGTGACATGCAAGGCTCTGTCACTCTTCAGCGACATGCAGGGCCCTTATGACACCTCCCAGTGACTTACAGGGCCTTTATATCACCCATCAGTGACACACAGGCCCTTTAGGTCACCCCTCAGTGGCATGCAAGATCTGTCAGCCCTCAGTGACATGCAAGACCCCTGTCACCCATAAGTGGCATGCAGGACCCTTATGACAGCTAGCAGCATGTCACCCATCAGTGACACACAGGGCTGTTAGGTCACACTTCAATGACATGCAAGGCCATGTCACCCCTCAGTAACATGCAGAGTCCTGTCACTTCCCAGTGATGTGTAGGGCCCTTGGACTGTCACCTCTCAATGACTCACAGAGCCCTGTCACCCCTTGGTAACATGCAGAGCCCTGTCACCCAGCGACAAGGGGGGCCTTGAGTCACCCCTCAGGGACATGCTCACCACCTCTCTTTACTCTCAGCCTGGCCTCCCAGCTCCGCCTCCATCTGGGGACTCTGTCCAAACTGTCCCCAGGGCCCGCTCTAGCTGAGAAGCCACAGGGCATAACCTTTAGGCTTCTGGCTCCGGGTGCCCTTTCTCCGGCCTTCCCAGGCTGGTCCTCGCAAGCTCAACGCTCAGAGAAACATCCAAGGAGCAGATGGCGCTGCAGGTCCTGGGCCCAGGGTCCGGCCCTGGGAATTGTGCTAGGTGATACTTCTCATCCTTGGAGCTGGTGATGATGTGCGCAGCTGAAAGGGGTGTGCGTGCATGTGTGCGTGGGGGCAGGGATGCCATCGGTGCCCCCAGGCCGTGTACTGGAGCTCTGGGGCCGTGTGGGCAGCTGTGGGGAGTGCCCAGAACTTGCGTGACTGAGAATGCCACCTCATGGGCACCCCTGGGTGACCTCTAAGACCATTTTCTCAGTCAGCCTTGACTTGAGAGAGAGAGAGGTTAAGGGGGGGGGGAATGGAATTCTAAGCTGCAACAGCTGGAAGGAGACCCCCAGATCAATGATGACTCTTCTGGTTACAGCTGGGGAAACAGCAGTCCAAAGGCCCACAGCCAGTTACGGCAGGGCCCAGGCTGACCTCAGACTCCTGCCTGTCAGTGCGTCCCTCTGAGGTGTGTGTGTGTGTGTGTGTGTGTGTGTGTGTGTGTGTGAGTGAGAGAGAGAGAGAGAGAGAGCATGGCTGCTCTAAGCTGTGTGTGACAGTCCCTGTCTCCCTGTGCAGCTGGCGGTCTGACTGTGTCCGATGGACCAGTGCCCCTTCTCAGGAAACTCTCCGTCCTCAGCTGGTATGAGGTGGGGGGTAGGGGAGGGGGGCAGAAACCCCGTTCTTCTTTATTTGGTCTTTAGATTATGGAATGAAAATTAAATTTAGATTTAAACTCTTTGCAGGGAGGTAATTTTTCCTAATCGCTCACCCTGCTGCACAGATCTCCACAACTTGATTATGTCTAATTAGATTAATTGGATGGAGAGTGATTTCTTTTCTCCCAGAGAATGAACCACAGAGACGGGGGACCGCTTGAGGCCCGCTGACGCCCTGCCTCCAGCAAGCCCCTCTGCGGGGTCTGCACCTGGTGGGGAGGGGGCAGGGGTCTAGGCCAGGGTACCCCCTTCCCAGGCCTCCCCCCCCCGCCCCCGCTGCCTGACACCAGCTTTCTTCCTCAGCTTTGCTCAGGGTCAGTAATGACGGACGGTGTGTACCGAGCACTGACCACGTCCCAGACACCGTGCTGTGTGCATCCCTGATTATCTCTTTAGTGCCCGGGCCACGCTTGGAGATCCTCCTAACCCCACTTTGCAGATGGAGACACTCACGTTCAGAGTCGGGAAACGCCTGGCCAAGGCCACTAGGCTGGGGAGTGGTGGGGCTGGGATGTGACCCCCAGGCACTCACCTGATGTCAGCCCTCCGCACTCCACCAGCCCCTCCCAGCTTAGGGGCCCTTCCCCCACATCGCTGTTTCCCCTCTACAAGCACTTGCCTGACTGTTTCCCCATTTGCCCCAGGCCTGGGCTTTGAGCCCCCCACAGCCACCCTGGATCTCAGCTATCTATGATCCTCAGAGCCCAACGTGAGGCCGGGCACATGGTGGACATTGGGTCAGAGTCTGCTGCCCAGGGTGTGGGGGTGGCAGCCCTGCTGGCTGCTGGGCACCCCCATAACCCCCACCCCCAACCCCGCCTGCTACCAATACCCAAATCTGCAAGTCCTTTAAACCAAGTAGGGTTTTACAGTTCATTTGAGCTGATTGCGGCTGCCCTTTCTGGAAATCTCTTCCACAAATTGCCTGCAGAGCGGCAGGCATCCTGCTGGCAGCTCCTTCCACTCCTGACTTCACCCCACCCTAGTGCCCTGAACCCCCAGAAGAGGGAAGAGAGGGACTAGGAGACCTGGAGAAGGTGATTACACCAAGCCCAGGATGCCACCAGGTCAAGAGGTGTGGCCCTCCTGGACCCTTGGGTCACACGGATGCGGCAGAGATGCGGCTGAGAGTGGGGAAGCCCCACTCTCATCAGGGCCTCGTTTCCTGTCGGCACCCCCTGTGCCAGAACCAGGAGCTCTTTGCAAGTCCTCCTCCCACACCCGGCTCCTTCAAGCCTCAGCTCTCTTTTTCGGCTCCTGACAATTCTCCCTGGAATCCCCTGCCTATCACCTATCTAATTCCAACTCACCCTTCCAGACTCTGCTTAGGTACCACCCCCACCAGAACACCTTTTCTCACCCCCAGGTGAAGTTAAGGGTGCCTCTTTAGGATCCCCACAACTTCTGGGTTTACCCACTCTTAGCACCTCAGCCCTGGGTGGTGATGGCAGGTCTACCTTCATCCTCCTCCCCATTCCCCAATTTCTTTAGACTGAGAGCTCATCAAGAATGGGGAAAGCCTGAGACAGCCCCGCATGTCCTTCCAGAGGAGGCACCTGGGAGAGGCACCACCCCAAGGGCACATCAGGGGGTCAGTATCCAGGGATGTCAAGGGGCCCAAACCTGGCACACAGAGCCATGAGCTGGCCTCCCAAATGACCACTTACTCATTCCCCACTCGGTGTCTTACACCATAAAATAGATGGCAGAGGAGAAAGTGATTTTAGGAAATCTCAACTCCTACCAAGGAATTCAGAGATGCTGGGAGGGGCTGGCACCTGGCCTTTTGCCCCAGCTCCTCCTGAGCATCCTAACAGACGTAGGGCACTCTCACAGCCAGTTAAACACTGCCCGAATAACCTCAGCAGGCTTTCCCTTCCTCCCCGCCCCCCTACCCCGCCAAGAGCCCTTGGCCCAACCAGCTGGCTCACTGCCTGAGCACTGGATCAGCTCTGACCTGTAGCAGGAGCATGTGATGGCTCCAGCCCCAACCCCTGGGCCTCCTCACCAATTGCTGCACCCTAAACTTTATCCCCTGTGCCAGACACCCTATATTTTCTATCACCAATCTCCCTACTCCAGTCCTCCCTGCATTCAGCATGTGTAAACTGAGCCCCTGCCCTATATCTCCCAGGGATACAGGGGAGGGAAAGGCAGACAAAGTCCTTGGCTTCTTGTTACTGACATTTAGTTGAGAGACAGACAGAGAGAGAGAGAGAGAGAGAGAGAGAGAGAGAGAGAGAGGATGAAGGGAGGGGAGGGGTGAGGGGAGAGAAGGGAAGGGGAGGGAAGGGAAGGGAAGGGGAGGGGAGGGAAGGGAAGGGAAGGGAAGGGAAGGGAAGGGAAGGGAAGGGAAGAGAGAGAGGAGAGAGAGAGGAGAGATCGGGGAGAGAGAGATTAAGTTTAGAGCATCATGAGTACGGGGAAGGGAACAGGACAGGGGCATGAGATGGTAAGACTTTCTCTCTCCTTGGCCAGCCACCATCACCTCTCATCTGAACCTTCCGACAGCCTCCTCCATGATCTCCTGACCTCCAGCCTTGTCCCCAGAAATCCACATTTAGTTGTGTCAATTCCTCACATAAAACTTGTTAACAGCTTCCCACAGCCTTCAGGAGAAAATCAAAGTCCTTCAACAAGGTTCATAAGGCCCTGACCTTGCCCCCACTCACCTCTTAAACCCACTAAGTGGCAGCATGTCTGTGTTAACTGGACTCCAGCCTTACAGGTCAGATGGAGCAGCGCGTGAGTAATCCCAGAGGGGAGAGAGGAGCCCTGGGTCCGGAGAGCTGTCAGAGTCCTGGGATGACTTAGAGCAGATCCTGTAGGACCCTTAGCCGAGGAGTCCTTTGCCGCATTATCTCTCCATGTTGTAGTTCCTTGGGGGCAGGTGCTACATTTTTTCCTTTTTCCTTTAAAGCTCAAGAATGAGAAAAGATTTGGTTAGGAGAAAAGGCCAACAGAGATGTAGCCTGGAAACATTACTCTTGATCAGCTGAGGCAGCTCATGGGGGAGAGGAGTGATCTGAAAATGAATGTGTTATTAAAGTAGCCAAAACCAAGGGCGGCAGGTTCCAGGAAAACAAATGCTGAAAGAGGGCATGAGGTTGTGCTCAGCACCATGGAGAGCTCTGAGGGCCGGTGGCAGGCTTTCCTTTTCAGTATTCTGGGGCCACTCATTGGCTGCTGTCGTTAGGTAGAGTCATCTGGCCTCGAAAGGAAGTTTATGAACTGTATTTGGTCATCAGAAACGAGGGCACAGACTCTGAAGTGAGACTATTTGTGTTCAAATCCTGCCTGTACCATGTACCTATTGTGTGAACTTGGCCTCATTTCTTAACTCTCTATGTTTTTGTTGCTGTATCTAACTAATGAAGATAATAAGAGTATTTACCTTATAGGATTTGATGAAATGAGGAGAATAACTTAGCATAGAGAATGGTGCATAGAAAGTGTTATAAAAGTGTATTATTATTGTTGTCATTATTATCCCCCAAAGCTTTTCCATGTAAGGGGGAGGCCCGTGCTTCAGAAGGCATTCATGCCCCCAAGGGCCTGTCAACCTTCAGGGAGGTGTTTTTGGGTGGTAGCCAGGATATTAGGATATGTCTCAGTCATCTCAGGCAGCTATCGCAAACACCATGGACTGAGTGGCTTAAACAACAAACATTCATTTCTCACAATTCCGAAGTTGGAGAACTCCAAGATCAAGATGCTGGCCAATCTGGTGTCTGGTCAGAGCCAGCTTCCTGGTTTGTAGACGGCTGTCTTCTTATTGTACCTTCGAGTGGCAGAGGGAAGAAAGAGAAAGCAAGCTCTGTCTTGTCTCTTCTTACAAGGCCTTAATCCCATCATGAGAGTCCCACCCTTATGACCTGATTACTTCCCAAAGACCTCATCTCTGACTACCATCACAAAGAGGACTGGGGTTTCAACATAAAAATTGGGAGGAGGGGGGCAGAGACACAAACATTCAGTCCACAGCAGGATGTTGAATGAAGTAAGAAATGCTAAACCAGAAGCCTGATGCCAGCTACTTTTAATAGGCTGTGTTACTTTAGATGAGTCATGTAACCCCGCCCACTTCCATTTTCCATGTGAAAACATGGTGTTTTGTTTAATTTCCATGGTTATAATTTAATTTTTCCTTTTTCCTTTTCCTTCCTTCCTTCCTTCCTTCCTTCCTTCCTTCCTTCCTATTTTCATCTGTAAGAATAGATTCATGTATTTCTTGGTAAATTAGAAATAAAATAATATAAATGGGTATGATGGGCTGCATGTTTGTGTGTGTCCCCCCAACCCCCCATCAAATTCATATGTTGAAACCCTAACCCTCCATGGGATGGCATTAGAAGGTGGGGTCTTTGGAGATAATTAGGTTTAAATGATGTCATGAAGGTGGAGCCCCTGATTGGATTAATGTCCTTCTAAGAAGAGGGACTAGAACTCACTCTTAGCCAAGGGAGGGTATCCCAACACAGGAGCTACCTGTTAACCAGGAAGTGCTCTCACAAGCTCGACCATGTGGACACTTTGATCTCAGACTTCCAGACTCCAGAGCGATGGGAAATTAATTTCTGTTGTCAAGTCACCCAGCCTGTGGTACTTTTGTCATAGCAGCCCAAGCTGATGAAGACAATGCAGATCACAGACTGTGGCATTTAAGGGCCTTTCTAGTCCTAACTGACCCTCGTCTTTGATTCTGCCTTTCCAAGAGTGCATAATGCATGTTGGGCTATGATGAGCAGTGATGCCTTTGGGAAGGCCGTAGAGTGCACCTACGGCATGGAGATGGATGCCTTTGCTTCGGGCATGTCCAGTCTCTTAATCCAACACTGGACTTCCCCTCTTTTCCTAATTTAGGCTCAGGCTCTTTGGGCCCTCTCCACCTCGATACTCAGATGGTCATCACTTTCTACCTGCTCACCAAGCTTCAGCCACGATGGCATTCTTTCACAGGCCAAGATTCTCACCCTGGGTCTTGTCATATGCTGTTCCCTTTGACAGGAATGTGCGTTATCACATAGGATTCTTTCAGTTGCAGGGGACAGAAACCCAACTCAACATGACTTAAATAAAATAAAGAAATATAGGCAGAAGGGAGACAGTGTAACTGCCTCTGTCACTTGAAAAGTTCTATCCAGGTAGGGCTGGATCCAGAGGGTCAAATGGTATTGTCAGGACTTTCTCTTTCAATCTCTCAACTGCATTTTTTCTTCGCATTCTTGATTCTCAGGAAGGTTCTGTCCCCTAGGTGGGAGATGGCCATAGGCAGCTCCAAACTTACATCACACAGGCTTATCACACTTTTTTGCTGATAGTTTAAGCAAAAGTACCTGGTATTTTCCCTTATTGGCCCACCTTGGATTGTATGGCTATCCCTGAGCCACGAGTGACCAGGAGCAGAGTTCATAAGTAGCCAGGGCTGAATGGCGTGACCATTCTGGAGCAAGAGCGTGTGGTTAGCCCCACCCCCAGGGACTGCAAGTGAATGGGGGGCACTACTTTCTGAAGGGAAATTAGGGTATGTTAACTGAGGAAGAGATCAAAGATACTGGGCATATTTTTAAAAAGCAGTTGGCCATGGCTTTTCTTTCCGGTTCCCTTGTCTGAGTTCCACGCAGCCCCTCAGTTTCCCTGGTGTGGCACTCATGCAGGGAAGACCTGTCTGAGTTAATTATTCAAGCTGGGATCCTTCAGTCATCTTTCCTTCCAGTTTTAGCTTTTAACATATTAATAGCTAACATTTACTGAGCCCTTACTATATATCAGCGTTCTGAGTGTTGCACATGTATTAACCAACTAACTTCTCATAACAACCCCAATAGGTAGTTATTTTATGATCTTAATTTTCTAGTTAAGGACCTGAGGGCTAGTTAGGTCAAGGAACTTGCTCAGGATCTCACAGCTAGAAGGCGACAGCCAAGATTCAAACCCAGGCAGGCACTCTGCAGAGCCCATCCTGTAAGAAGGCTATCCACTTTCTGATAATAATCACACAGCTTACTTCTACTTACATGTACTATTGGTGTGATTATTTGCTCAATGGCTGCCCCCCCACCAGATTCTCAGCCCCACAGATACAGAACCCCATCCATCTCAGCCATTGCGAGGTCCCCAGCAGCCATCACGATGAACAGAGTAGGACTTGGTGTCCTGACTTTTCCTGTGGAAAAATGAGGCTGCCCGGCCCTGTCTTCCAGCAGGGGGATTTAGAGAGTCACTACAAAAAATTGACCCATCGCTCCTCTTTCTCCTTCCCTTGCTCACTCTCTCTGTCCTTCCCTGACCCTCTCCCCTCCTCCGTGCCCTCCCTCCCTCTCTGTACTGCTCCCTGGCACCCTGTCCTTCACCATCTCGCCTATTTTTCTGCTTGTGTTCTATACTATCTCCTCCTTCTCCCCATCCCCCACTCCCCAGCTAATTAAATGATACCATGAAATGTGTTTTATTTGCATTTGGCTCAGAGGCCTTAGTGCTGTTGGCTGCATGTTTATTAAATGGCTCTGCATAGAGGAATGTAATGAACCAATTTTATTACCACCGTCAGCTCTGCCCATCCTAGGAAGTGGTTTTGTATTCATTGGGAAGACAGTGAACTACAGACCTCAGCTCCTAGTGCACAGGGTTCGGGGGTGAGGAGAGGAAAGAGAGTGGGCTCTGACTCAGGGAGGGACCTGAGCTCTGTTTGGGATGGGGGAGGGAAGGTCAGGTCCACACCTCTATCACTGCAGCATCCCCATGACTGTGAATGTCAGAAATCCCACTGGCTTCGAATCCCAGGGGCCAAAACTCCTCAGGGTGGTCATTGCAAGGAGTCCCCTAAGTCACCTCTGTACTAAGCACCCTCTGTAGACAAGATTGGCTTGGCGCTTTAGGACGACTGTTTTATTATGTGTGTGTGCTGCTGTGATTATGATGACAGAGAAATTCATTGAGAAACATCATGGGAGAGGGTTCCAATGGACATTTGTCCACTGTGTCTTTCCTCTTCGAATCACAGATGAGCACTATTAGTGACAATAATACCATCAGCCACACTGAGCCAGGCACTGGACTTGGTGATTCACGTGGATGATCGCATTTAACCCTCACAAGAATTGGGTGACTCGGGTATTGTTATTCCCATTTTATGTATGAGAACATGGAAGCTCCAAAAAGTGGGAGGTCCAAGGCCATGTAGCCAGGACACAGTGGATCCAGAGTGTGAGCCCAGGGCTGCCCTCTCCAGAGCCTCCCCGCTGCAGACTGCCACCTGCAGTTTCAAAGGGCGGGCCATATCATCTGTGAGTTCCACGTCTTATTTATCAATACTAAGACAGGGTCCTAAAACTCAAATACCATAGCAGTGAGTAATGGTTTCTACAGAAGACTCAGCTTCCTCTCCATGGTTAAGTTGGGCTGGGCACTAAAAGCATCTGACTTGAAGCAATGAGTTTGCATGGAGGTGGAACCTGTGACAAGAGCAAGGTCCAGGACCCCCTGAAGTAGAAGGACTGGAGTTCAGTTGCATTGTGGGTCAACCAGCCTTCGGGATGAGGCTCTGGTATGGTGTTCGGAAGCCTCAGCCCTGTGACTACATGAGGTAAAGGTCTTTTGTCGGGGCGGGGGGGTGCAAACAGAAGATTTCAGGTTATTTATACAAATCTTGAGCTAGGAATTAGAATCCCTGAGCTCATCCTTTGTTTTCTCCACTTTTTTCAACAACATTACGAGCAATCATCCAATCTCATTATATTTGTTAGTTTGACATAAATGTTCAAACGTATCGTGTACATGGTCAGTCATTTCCTTGCTTCTTAGAAGTGGGTGATTAAGAATATCCAATGGTGATGTTACGCATATCTCTATTGCCAGCTCATGTCATGGACAAATCAGCGCTCTCTTTCCTATTGGAAATAGAGTTATTAGCATCTTTAAATCTAATCAGATTAGACAGCCAGTTCCAAAAATCTCAAAACTGATTCAAAAATAATTTATTCTTAACATTAAGATTCCATTTCTCTAGAAGCACTTTTAGTACCCAAACCTGTATTAATTGGCATTCTCTAGGGAAACAGAACCAATAGAGTGTGTAAACATAACGAGCAAGAGAACTTATTATAAGGAATTGGCTCATGCGATCATGGAGGTGGCAAGTCCGGACCCGTAGTGTGGGCCAGCAGACAGGGCCCCAGGAGAGCTGACAGTGTGTGTGAGGTCTACAAGCAGCCTGCTGGAGCACTTTCTCTTACCCGGGGTGGGGGCTAGTCTTCCTGTTCTATGCAGGCCTTCAACTGATTGGACGAGGCCCACCCACATTATGGAGAACAAACTGTTTTACCCAAATTCATATTTCTGCCCAGTATTTAAACAGTATTCTCATTCAGAAACACTCCAGCTGACATAAATTAACCATCATAAGACCTGACCACAAAATAATGAGGTGACATTAGTGAGCACACCTTGAGCACTTACTGCATGTCCAACTCTGCACACAGCACTTCAAATACTTTACTTTAATCCCCACTATAAGTTCTGCAAATGGCTCCTCTTATTTTCCCCCCATGAAACCAAGTCTCAGAGAGGGTGACACTCACCAAGTGCCACACAGCTTTTAAGTGGGAGACTTCTAGCTTGCACCTGTGCTGCCTGCTCCATAGCCCATGTATCCAACCACCACACAGGACTGGCATGTCTGAGACCATGGCCATAGTGGTGGGGAGGAAGGGCCTGTGCACAGATCTGAGAGTCTGAGCTAACAGGGGACAGACAGCAAAGCTGGCCAAGGCTTGGAGTTGAGTATGAGGAATAAGGAGGAGAGAGATCAGATTTGAGAGGAAGCAAGCGAGCTCGTTCATGTCAGAGGCAGAGACAAGGCAAGGGGCATTTCCCTCTCTGCTCTCTCTCTCCCAGGAGCATCTGAGGGGGTAGGGGGAGAGGTGGTTCTGTCTCTTCCTGACAATTCCAAAATTAACATCTCCAAGCCCAGACACCGTTCTTTGTATCAGTCAGGCTGAACAATACCCGACACCGCCTTCCGCTCCGCACTGTAATAATCACTCGCCTATTTTTGCCCAGGCCCCCTTGTTCCCACCCCCTCACCTGATCATGCCTGAATCTTGATTCTGCAATAATAGAACCAATAATTTAACTAATTGTATGGGTCTAAAAATCGTCCAATGGGGAGGCCAGGTGGGCGGCCCTTGCTTCCACTCCACCACCCACCCATACGCATCTCCTGACACTTTCCATTTATTTTCCAATTCCTTTACCATCAGAAATGACAATTAAGTTTCCAACGTAAATACCACTTTACCAAACCGAATTAATGTGGGTGGGGAGGGGCAGGCAGGCTCCAGCCGTGTGATCAGAGCATCTCAGGCGTCCACCCTCGGTGCCCATCGAGGCCCCTGAAGGGAGGGCCGGAGGCTCCAGGGTCCTCATTGGAAGGCACCACGTCAAACCTCCTCCTTGGGGGCAACCGAACCCCATATCCCTTTGCCCTCTTGCAACCTTTCCCCTGCTGGGAGAGCCTGAGGCCAGCAAAGTCATTTCTCACTGGTAGAGCTTTGGATCTAATCAGACTAGGGAGGAACTTGGCCACTTGTCAGTGAGGAAATCGGGCCCCAGAGAGCAGAAGTTCTCCCTCGTTGTGGCTCGTCAGAGAACTGACATCACAATGCAACCAGACAACCTGCATTTGGGAAAATACAAGGACCTGCACGGAGAAATACAATAGAACCTGAGTGTTTACCTATCTCGGGTAAATGTAAGAATGCTAACCTACGAGAAAAAACAGATAAACGTTTTTTAAAAAACCGAATTACTGGTTTCTTCCTCCCCAAACCCAAAGCACTCACAGGGAAGTTGAAGGAGATGTCTCAGAAAGCTTCCCCGTGGTCCTGGCTCCGAATGGAGTGCTGCCCACCACGAAATCTCCACCAGACCAACTGCCCCCAAGGACCGTAAGCCTTGATCTGCAGAGCAACGAGAAACAGACGCGGTTGCCATGGGCACTGGTGCAACTGAGGAAAGGAAAGAGCATAAAAAATAAATACTAGCCCTGGGGAGGGGCAGGAATACGTGCTTATGAGAGGCCTCGTGTTATAGCTGGAGACAGACACACTTGTGAAGTCTGTACCTGGAGACCCAGGGACGCAGCACTTGCCTAAAGCTGAGAGCTAATCATATCATCAGAAATATACCCTCCCACACTGGCTAACGAGCACTGAGTAAAAATAACAATGGAGTATGTGTGGGAGAGCTTTCAGAGACAGGTTATTTCTGGGGTGCCGCGGAACGGAAACACCCGAAGGCAGGGACGTGGGGAGCTGACACTGGAGACGGAAGAGGTAAAGGAACACGGCTGAGTTTCACAGCCAGGACAAAGTAGGGTGGGGATTCTAACCCTGGTTCCATCAGGGAGAGACTTGCAGGGGCTTTAACACATCCCGTAACCTCCATCGCCCACCACCCCCCCGCCATATCACCGTCTCGTGTAGAAGCGTTATCTACTGCATGCTTGCCATTACTAGAGCGAGACCTGGCCTCCCCCAGATGCATCTCCCGCTTGAAGTCCTCCTCTGTCAGAATTGTGGTGCACCGCTCCAATGTCTGATTTCAGAGGTGCCCTTCTCCAAAGCCCAGGCTCCTCTCCAGCTTGTCTGGGACTGGGCCTTCCCAGGTGGAGAGCCCAGGACCTGACCGACTGAGGCTTGCTCCGGTGGCATCCTTGGATGATTTGGGAGTGGGGCTTGGGGAGGGGTGATGTCCTGCTGCTTCTTAGGTGCATTGAGGACCCAAGCTAAGAACCAAGGATTTGAGAGTAGTCATTAGAGATCATCTCTGAGGGCAACTCAAGATCTCTCCAAGCAGCTCTCTCTTTGGCCTTCTTAGAACCACCCTGGGGAAACCAAGGCAGCCCACCAAGTTACCTCTCATGACCACACCAGAGAGTGGATTGGGAATCCTGGTACTTCTAGTGAACTCCATCCCCATTCCTTCTCCGCAGCGCAGTGTGCAGTGAGCAGTAAGCCCGGAGTGGCACCGTGCATGGAAACCACCAGCCTCCCGGTCCTTGAGGTCTGGGGCCAGGTCTGACCTGAGTGGGGCGCAAGGAAGGGTGGGGAGGAAGAAGAACACGCTTCGTGCCTTCATTTTATTGCAGATCACAGGTCGACAATGAGGCAAATTGCAGCTCGTCAGATGCTGAATAACTTTACTGCCGTTTAGCAGTGGTTTCGGCCTCAACTGCACCTGGAGGGCTCTTCTCAACTGCTCCTCCTCCTCTCCTTGAATTGGGAAAAAGGAAGGAGAGATGCTAGCATCAGCGAAAACTCTGGAGTGAGAGCTGCTGGTGGGAGCTAGATATTCCTGGAAGTTGTGGAAAGTAGAGCAGTTTAAAAGCTTAATAGTTCCATTCAAGGAGGCTTACCTGCCCCTGTGCACCCGCACCAGCCACCTCATTTAACCCTCACCTCATCAGCCACGCTGCTGGGGCTCCTGTCCTGCTCCCCTGCCTCTCAGCAGCGTGACCCTTAGCCAGCCCCTCCCCTTTCCTGAGCCTCAGTTTCCTCATCTGCAAAATGAGGGTAACAGCCCCTCCCTACAAGTGAAGGTGAGGACGCACTGAGATAATCCTCGCAAAGTGTCTGGCGCAGGGGCCGGCACAGAAGAGGCGCGGGAGCAGAGGCAGCAGCCGTTGTCACCCCGAGACAGGGCTCTGCGGGGCCTTTTCGACGGCGAAGCCCTGGACCCACGGGAGGGCTGTTATTCCCACACGATCATTAGTTCCCGCGTCCCTTCCAGGATCCCACGTGGGGCTGTCCCTCTCCTGCCCTCTGCCATCCCGTGTCTGTCTGTCCAGCTTTGACAGGCAGGGCCAGTCTGAACTCAGGCTGCAGAAATGGATTCTCTGTGTTCATGAAAATTGATGATTCATCCCAAGAATCACAGAAAATAGTTCTCTTTCCCCCTTAATGACAGAAGCATAGCTGTGCCACGGTCCAGCTCCGCGCCTCCGTGAACAATCGAAGCTGCCCACGCCCTCCTCCACCCCCTCTCCACCAGCCAGGGGCTCGTGGCTGACAATTTGGGGAAATCCAGCCAGTCCTTTTAAGAAACGTTATATAAAAAGCAGTTTCCACCAAGCAAGCTGTTACCTTTTCTTCTTTCTTTTCTTTTTTCTGACCTTGCGCATTTGCACATGTGTTTCAAGCTTCGGAACTTCCAGGAACACTTGAAAAAAGTTGGGAATATAGATAACTTAATTTATACCCTAGCACATTTCTATTTTTTTTTAATTATATTACCTTCTTGTACCATAGCGTTCTGCCGGGGAGACTGCCCCTTTCAGAAGGTCGTGGGCCCGAGGATTTTTTTCACTTGCCAGCTTCCAGCCTGTGGGGCTGCCCGCCTGGGGGATCATGGTCCTCAAGGAGAAACCTGTGAGGTTTGCGTCCCTGGCTGTAGCTCGGTATCCTTGCTGGGCAGGCAGGCCCAACGGCTAGTTTAGAAGAGCAGAGTGAAAAATCGGTCCAGTTGCCTCTGAAGTCGATTCTCAAGGGACTAAGAGACGCTGTTGAGAGGACAGTGCTTGAAGGCGGTGCTGTGGCATTGGGTTTCATCACTGCGTTTGGTCTCCTTTCTCTCCTTTCAACGCCAACATCTCCTGTTCACTCTCCTGTCTCAGGAAACCGTGACAAAGGACGATGGCGCTATGAAATTCAAGAACTCCTGGAAGACGCGGCTCTTCAAACTGCACTCAGCTGCCACATGAAACGCCGCCGAGTTCGAGTGTGCCAACTCAGGCAGTTTCAGGGCAGCGCACAGTCTGCACTGAGATCTGTGGGTGTGTCCCTGCTCCTAACTGGGCCCTCGGCTTATGTTTTGAGCTGTGATGCTCAGGGCGGTGTTGCAGGTCTGGCTGGGCGCGGGGGCCCTGCCTCGGCCCTCTCTGGGAGCTCGGGACGGCCCCACCTGTGCCCTCCCCTCTGTGCGTGGGGACTTGGAAAGATGCGGGGGCTCCATCTGGATACTTCTCCTTGAGCCCAGACTCCTTTTCTGGCCAATACCATCTGGAGGCTCCATAGGCCAGTGCTGGTCCTTTGTCTGGGCCTTAGTCTTTGGCCTTGACATTGGGTCTGTGAGTCCTACTCTCCCTCATGGCTCACTCCAGCCTCATGGGTCCTTCCCACTGCAGAACCAGGCAGATGTCCCGGTACATGGAGCAGAACTGAATTTTATACCATATTGAGATGTGGGCAAGGCCCCCAACCTGGGGCCCTGCGCCGTAGAGGGCTCCAATCTGGCCCTCCTCTGGACGTGCTTCTCCCCGTGGAACGTGGAATCGGCACGGCCCCTGAAACCAGGGCCCCTCCCCTGTTCTCAACCCTTCCTCCTGTCCCAGCCTTTCAGAATGAACGAGCCTCTTCTCAGTCTTCCAGACTGAACTGGTTCTGCTTCCCTCCACGGACTCCCTCCTCAGGCTGGCTTTCTCCCCATTGCAGGGATGATGGTCACCAGCAACTCCAGGCTTAAAGTGTCCTTACAGCTTGCGCAGCCAGAGGAAGACAGACCTGTCCCTTCAAGTGTCCATACGCCAACACTCGAGGACAGCTCTAATGTGCCTGCTCTGGGGGAACCCCAGGTCTACCACACGGAATTGGCTTCTTATCACAAAGGTGAGATCCCATTGACTGAAGAGGGAACAGGGGTTCTGCACAAACGCTCCGGAGTGCCTTCCCATGACCTGGGGCACCCCCTGGCTCACAGAACCCTGGAAGGACAAGGGTCTCCCTGATGTGACTGCAGTTCCCTTAAACTCACAGAAAATGAGAGTGGGGTCCCCTAGCTGGTGGCTCAGTTCAAAGGGCTCAGGGGGAACACTTGTAGAAAAGGGAGGGAACCCATTTCAAGTCTTCTCTCCCAGTTTTCCACTTGGTGGTGGGAAAAGAAATTCTGGAGGGCCTTGAGTCTGGGACTCAACGCCAACTGCAGTCCCACTGGACCTGGGAAGGGCCAAATGACCCAGGGATACGCTGATACACTCGCATCTCCAGGCTTCTGGGGATGTCAAAATATTACGATCTTCCTGGGGGAAGTGATGACTGAAACGAAAGGAATTACATACAGGCCTGAAACGGGCGGTGGATTCCTAAGTGAGGAGGTGTGATAAGATCATCCCTGTTGGCTTCCAGTCACCGAAGGAGACACAGCAGCTGGGAGAGACGAACCTGTCAGGCCCTCCAGGGAACGGGGCCTCCAGGTCTGTCTCACTCAGGGGTCCTGAGGACCTTCACCTTTGTTCATTCAGTCGCTCACTCATTCAAAATCTTGGCTTATGTTCCCCTTGTACTAGGCACAGTGAACAACAGGATGCTCCCTGCCCCCACTGAGCTTAGATTCTTAGGGGTTGACAAAGATAACCAGACCTTCAAACAAACGAATATATAAATTAAAACTGAGGTGCACAGAATTAAGGGAACAAGTGGGACAACATGTGAAAGAGAGCCAGGCCCTGATTTGGAAGGAAGGGCTTTCCTGGGGAGCCGCTGTACTGATAGCAGAAGGGTCTGGAGCAGTCAGACAGAAAAGAAAGAACTTTCCTGGTGCTAGGAACGGCCTGTGCAAAGGCCCTGAGGCTGGAAGGAGTTTGGGGCATATCAGGAGCAGCAGTCCTGGCGTGGCTGAAATAAGGCTGGAAACCCAATAAGGACCAGATCAAGCAGGACCACATCAGCTATCTCAGAGTCTAGTGGCTCATCCCAAGGCAGTGGGGACCATGGGAGAGGTTTAGGCTGGACTGTGACCCCACTGGGTTTGTGTCCTTAAAGTCTTTTGACTGCACTGTGGAGAGTGGACTGGGGAGAGGGAGGGAAGGGAGAAAAGTGTTCCAGGAAGAGGGAGCAGTTCATAGGCGGGTCAGGCCTGAAGTTCTAGGAATTGCCAGGAGCAAGTGGCATGAAGCATGGAGGGTGGGGGAGGGGCCAATGAGGGTGCGGGTTTGGGCAGGGCCAGGTTTCTACTGTAGATGATAGATTTGAGGACGTTTAATCACTCAGCCACTCATTCATTCAATAATTTGCATGTGTACAGGGGCATTGGGGTTGAAGTAGTTCCTTGGTCACATTCAGGGCAGTAGTGCAACAGGACTTGACAGCTAATGGGTACAGGTGAGGATGACAGAACTGGACCTGGGGGACATTATCTTTGTCTTTGTCTCTGTTCTATAAGGTTTTTGCCTGGCAGGGAAACGGAGAGTAGGAGGTGAACTCACTTGGAATAGGACCTGGGCAGTGAGTGAGTAGACAGGCGGATAGTAGGTTCCTGGTGTCCCAGAAGAGGAAGGGAGGGACAGAGGGATCCAGCAAGGTTAAGGTTTGTCCTCAGCGCTTGGCCCAGCAGTTCAGGGCCCAGGTATTCAGGGGCTAGGGGCTACTGGGGACACTGAGGCTGAAGCCCAGAGCATAGGGCCCCACACTGTGGAGTCGGGACTGGCCCACAGAGCATCACGCCCAGGGTGGCACCACTATTCTCACCCTTCACCTGCTCAAGGGTCTAAAGCAGCCAGGATACTCTCTAGCCTGAGCTGGGGACTCAGAGCCTCCAGATCAAGTGTCTGAATGACATCTGTCATGTGGGACACACAGGCAGGGGGCTAGAATCAGCTGTGCCGAGGCAATCCTGGAAGACTACCTTGAGGAGGTGGCATCTGAGTGTGGTCAGAGGTTAAACAGGACATTTTTATATGTGGAATGACATTCTGGTTAGAGCCCAAAGTTGCAGTGTTGACAGGAAAGTGCGTCACAGGCCCGACACATTGCACCATTGTGTTTGTTGGGGGAGGGAAAAAAGTATTGGATGCCCTGCTTAGGACTGTGGGCTTTCATTCTCACATTTTGAAAGAACACTTATATTTATTACATTAGGCTGGTCTGAAGGAATGGCAGCCAGCTCTGGCTATCCTAAGCGAAAATGAGAACTTGTGAAAGGGACGTGGGCTACCCAGGGGCTGTGATGCGTGCTGACAATGGACTGGCACGGAGACAGACCCCGAAAACGCTCTCTTCATCCATCTCACCAGTTCTCTGAGTTTGTTTTTTCTTGCTTTCTCCATGCAAGTGCTCTCTGTGCCTTAGCCCACCTAGAAAAACACGACCTCCATCAGCTCCCAAGCATACAAGAGACAAGAAGAAACTTAACCTTTTCCCCTTCTAATTCCAAAACCATGGGAAAGTTCTATTCACCCAGCTGGGATCGGAGCCTATGTCCAGAGAGCGGGTCCCTATTCACTCATATGGCAGATTCTAAGATGAACAAGTGGGTGGATTGGAAAGAGTAGAAGGAGGAACTTCCTGAAGTTGCTTGAGAGCTAAGCTTTTCTGGTGCTGCATTAGCTCATCCACAACCTTATTTCAAAGGGGTTCGGAGAGGTTAGGTAACTTGCCTGAGATCAGACAGCCAAGAATTAGTCAAATCAGGACTAAACCCCAGACCTGACAGAGTGGGCACCTAGCATCCCTATAACCTATTTTCCGTGACTGTTTTGGTGATGCTGGACTTGGGCAGGATTTAGTGTCTATAAGAATCTTCCCAACTCAGCGGTCCCAAGTTTTCAGGAAAGAACATGTGCGTGTTGGGATGGTCTCTTCTTTCTGGAGGCCAAGGTCTTAGTCACATGAAAAAAGGAAGTACAAAGTCACTGAACCTCAAGGAGTGGGTGTGTGTCTCCCACGGCCAAACCTCCAGCTGGCTCTTCAGGAAGGGGAAGCCGTGGCAAGGTGTGTGTACTGTCTACACATAAGAGCTGTGTGATCTTGGGCAAGTGTCCCACCTTCCCTGAGTCTGCTCCTTCATTTGTGAGATGGGTTTAATCATGCATCATAACATATAAACACCACCCACCTCATCACCTGGCATATAATTCAGTGTATTTGGTTCCCTTCCCTCATTATTAGACCCTTTGGGGTATCAATGTTGAACCTGTCCTTCCCTGGGAACATACTACTAAGGCCCACTCTCTTGGTTCATAAGAGAATGAACTGGATCCAGTTAGTAACTAGAGGATGGCAAAAGCTACCATGGCAATGAGCATTGAACAGGTTGTCCTGGGGACCCTGACTGATGCTCTTGGTGATGGAGGCAGTGAGCGGCCAGAGCCTATCACAGATGGAAGGCGCACTCCCATCATATGAGCCACAAGGCCCCAAAGAGCCACATCATTGCGGACTGAAACAGGTAGGGGTGGTGGAGAGAGTTCAGAGGGAAAACAGAGTTGGGAGGGACTTTCAACCCAGCACTGGACAGCCCCCACTTCCTTTTTCTCCCACTGGACTGCCCCCCACTTCAGCGCCACAGACAGACTCTGCCTTCTTGAAGAAGGCTCTCCTGGAAACAGCCTGAGGGAATCGGAAACCAGGACCTGGTAACTTTCAGCTAAAGGCACCCAGGTGAACCCAGGTCACAAAGAATCCACCTGGCCCAGCCCGCTGCAGGAAGGCAGCTCTTTATCCAAAGCACTACATACTTACAAAGATGCAGCAGACGTCATTAGGCTGTTGTGAGGAAGGAACAAGGGTCCAGGCTCTCTCTGAGACGACTGGCTCACCCCACCCCCTGTCACTCCCAGCCAGACGACCCCTACAGGCTTTTCCAGCCAGGACACTTTGTGACCTAAGGATATTTCAACCCTCGTGGAAATATGCTTTCCTGTTTTCAGCCTTCTGCCTTTGCAGGCGTACCCCCTGGTTACACAGTCCATCAAGACTTGATGGACTTCCATGTCCAGTCCATCAGGACTGCCATGGAAGGTCCCCTCACCCCAGCCACATGTACCCCTAAGTCTTGGACTGCTGTGTCCCCCCTTCTCCTCAGACTGGGGTGCCCAGTCTCCTCAGACCGGGGTGCCTTGGAAGATTCAGCCCGGAGACATGGTGTTGACCAACCTCGATGAGCGGTCAGGGCTTCAGCTTTAGATGGCTGAGTCGGAGTCCGGGCTCCACTCACCCACCGCAGGATTCGGGGGTGTCGTTTCACCAGCTGCCCTTCGCTGACCTCCAGTGTTGACCCCAGTAAGTGCCCCGGGCGGCTGCCCACGCAGCACCCTGGCACTCCCTCTCCTGTGTCACCAACATCCACGGCCACTGTTAATGCCTGTGACGCTCCTTCGATCCTGGTTGACATTTCTTCCTGATTGATCTATTGAATGAAATTTGTCTTCAGCTTCTTATTATAATAATCATTATAGTCACCACTAGCACATGAATTCATAACTATTCTCCTCACTAATATAATTGCTGCTGGGCAGAAGCAAAGAATTCCTGTTCTTATTAATGTAATAAAAAATTAGCTGCATTGCCTCACATATATCATCTGGGTCCCTGTGACTCTCCCAATTCCCTCTACTTGGGAAAATTTATCTTTTTCTCTCTGAGAAGAAGTCCATTTGTCTTCCTGTCCCCACGGTCAGCAGGATACTGTAGCCTCCCCCTGAAGACACATCGCTCTGCAGATTCACAGCGACTGCCTGCTTTGCCCCTGCCACTGCTGGTGGCCGCGTAGGGAGAATCTACACGGGGCTGCATGCCTCGTCAGCATTATCCCCGCGGGAGAGGCGCCAGGCTCATTCCCGACTTACAGATGGGGAAACTGAGGATGACAACTGAGGAACTTCCCCTCCTCACTCAGCCAGCCTTTGGTCTCAGGTGTCCCCATAGCTACAGCCCACACTTGACATTTTGCACCAAAGCCTGTCCCCACCGCTCCCCTCTTCCCCATCCTTCCCTTCATCTTCTCCCTTTCCTTTCCCATCTTTGCTTTTTGCTCTCAGCCCAGCACTGCCAACACCTTTGGGCTGGAAGCTTGAGAATATGAGATCCAATCTCACAGGTGACAATACTGAGGGGGTGTGGCCTCAGAGCCCCACCCCCAGGGATCTATAGCCCATTCTGAGGGCCCTTCCCAGTTTCAGAACTACCAGACTGGACGAGAGCGATGCATCTGTTTCCCCTTTAACTAGCAGCTCATATGTGGACCTAGCTCTACAATAGCACCTTACAGTGCAGATGTGCGAGTGATGACACCGCTGTTCCAGGGTTACCGCTGTGCCAAGGAGCTTCGTGTGGCGCTCACTGAGTCCCACAGTACCCTAGGAGGGAGAGCGTTATGCCCACTTGAAAGATGTAGAAACCGAAGCTCACGGTGTCATAGACGTTTGGAGCTGGAGGGTCCCTTAGAGAGCATCTATTACATCAACTTGCACATGAAGACACTAAAACCCAGAGAGGGGGATAAACTTGCCCAGTGTCACACAGCCAGTGAGAGGCGGAGCAGGTTCCCTGATTTCTAGGCCAGTGTCTCTAATTCATTGTCAGGCAAATCCCTGTGAACCAGTCCAGGATGTGTCTTGGATTCCTTCAGGATTCCCATCCTGTCTGCCTTTTAGAGACATCGAGGGGCGAGGAAGATGGAGTTGACCGTGGTCAGACTCCGATGATCCCCAGATCCACCACCCACATGCAGCGTAGACCTAGCTCACCCCCATCCGGTCTGAAAGCCTTTTTCTCATTGTGGTGTGACTGGGAAAAGGGCGCTACGTTTGAGTGCCCTGGGCATTTTGGAGATGCTCAGCATCCTCTCCCCCCAGGGAATAAAAGACTTTTTTCAAAGGGAAAAAAAAGCGTTTGAAGCAGCCGCTTCAACTCTGCAGCAACGAATTTAACGGCAGCTCCTGGAGACCTCTGTGGATTCATTTGAGCCGAGTAAACTAATTCGTAGAAATGATCACTCCATAGTGCTCTTCTCATTGGCTGCCAATAGGCGGTTCTCCTGGGTGCTTCTCAGTGAGCCCTGAAGTCCAGCTGAGACAATCCATCCCTCTGAAGTGACATCTCCTGGGAGGCGGCATGAACTATGTCAGATTACAACAGCACACCACTGTGTCCCTCTGCCTTTTACTTACCTGGAGTTGGAACCTCCCACCGAGAGGCTCCATGCGCTAAGGAGTTCCTCCACAGGAGGGTTTCCTGGGCCATGCAGCAGAGATTGCGTCTCGGAGGGCTAGAGAGCCGAGTGGAGGCCTCCGGGGCTGGACGTGACGTGCGTCATAGTGTTGGTGAAGGCTGTCTTTGAGGGACCAGAGTCATTGGTGCAACTTGCCCTCGGAGTCTGGCCAGAGGGCTGAGATGACTTTGGGCCTCATCTTTCACTCATTCTTTCATTTTCACATTCTCTCAACAAACATTTAACAACCATTTATTTTCCAGAGCAGATTGTTTGGTGATGGGGATACAGGGCTAATAAAAGCCTGCTTTATCAAGATGCTCAAAGCCTTGCATAGGACACAGTAATACCTAGTGGACCTCAGAGAGCAAGAGGAGGGAGCACCCAACTCCTTGGAAGCTGGGTGCAGCAGGCATCTATCCTAGAGGGGGTGCCCCCAGGGCAGACTCTGAGAAAAGAACATGGGTGTAGCTCATTTGGGAGGTGATTCCAGGGAACATAGTGAGAGACTGACAATATTGATACAGGGAAGGGAGAGAAGCCAACTTAGCAAAGGCCGATGAGTGGTTACCTCTATGGGAAACTGGGGCTCAGGCTCACTGGGGACATCTGAGGAGCCAAGACCCCTCAGGACTGTCCCCCTGGTGGCTGGGGAGACTGGGGCCTTAACCCACTGACCCTCATGCCCCACAGTGCAAGGATCACTCCTGGGATGCATTAAAACCCCTGTGCTTGGATGCCTACAGCCCACAGATGAGCCAGCTGGTGCTGGAGGAAGCCAGCAGGGGGTTTAATGGGCCGTGGGGACAGGGGGAGGCAGCAGCAGCACCTGCTGCGGTGCTTCTGAAGAGGGGGCATCCGAGCTGGGTCCGGAAGAATCAGCAGGCGTGGGCCAGTGGAAGTGGGCGTGGGGACTGGCACAGCCGCACCGTGAGAACAGGGAAGACCAAAGTGAAAAAGAACCAAGACGATGCCTTTAAATAACAGCTGCTGATAAGGCAAGAAGGCAGTGGCCCCAGGCACCAGTGCACTCGAAGGGAAGGGCTTGCTCTCAGGCCAACGTCGGGAACGGTTTAAGCAGCTTGTGCACGGGGCAGGTGAGTGGTGTGCTGAGGAAGCTGAAGACATGGGAAGAGAGAGGAGAGAGCCAAGAGCTTGTGCAGAGCTGGAAGGAGGTGGGATCCGGGGGGAGGGAGAGGGACCAACCTGCTACCAGGGGGTGGGTGATGAGGAAGGAGGGGCCTTTTGGCCTCTCTCCCTCCCGATACTGAAGGGACTGAGGGGACCTGCAGCTTGTGGCAGGACCCCGAGCAGGGCAGGGATCTGGAATAGTCCTAGAGGGGAAGGGAGAAGGACGGACCCCGGGTAGGTGAGACGGTGAGAGGAGGGGAGGGTGATGGGGGTGACAGACCTCCCTGACGTGTGGCCCATGCGCAGCACAGACGTGGAGAGAGCAGCGGTTGCGTTGGCTCCTGGCTGCGTTGGCCAGCCTGGCCGGGCAGGAGCGGAATGAAGACAACATCAGCCCAGTCCAGAGCGTTCCCGGGGCAGAACTGCCCGGCCTGGAAAACTGTGAAGCCCGGGGCCTGGCACAGAGTGAGGGCTCAGTAGACCCTGGCAGCGCTGTGCAGGCTCCTAACCACGCTGCTCCACGTGAGTGGGCCCCTGTCTCCTGCACTGGTCTGGGAGTCCTTAAGGCAGGGGCCCAGTCAAGCCACCTCGCCTCAGAGCCAGAGCAGGACAGGCAAAGCTTTATGGGATGGACGTGTGAAGGGGGTGTGGCGGGGGGGGGCCAGAGACTGTCCCTAAAGGCAGAAGAGGGGCAGAGAGGTTCCCCGAATCCTCATCTCTCACATCCACAAGGCGGGCAGGAGCCACCCTGTGCTGAGCCAGCAGGATTTGTTCCCATGCCCTTTGAAGCCCAGCGTGGAGCCCCCTAGTGGGAGAAGTGAGCAGAGCCACCCGCTGTCCTTAGCTCAACTCCTGCCTCTGCCTGGGCTGACTTATTCTAGTCTCTTCTCAGTGTAGACCTGGCCCCGTGGGCCGCACAACCACACCGGGGTGAGGACAGCAGTGGTAGGAACAGGTGTTTTCCCTGTGCCCACACACGCCATTCTGCCCCTGGACACTTCTGAGCCCCATGGGGTCCCCCTGGCCAGTGCTCTGCGGGCCCAGCACCTGCCTGCACCCTCCTGTCTCTGCTGGGGGAGCTTGCTTTCAAAAGTCCTTTGGACGGTCTGGTCCCACAAAAAGCAGCTTGATTCAGTATTCACCATGTCCTGCCAGGTAAATCTGTGCACATTCCTCCCCCACCCCCCTCTTCCTCCACCTCCCTCTCTTTCTCTCTCTCCCTCCCTCCTCCCCCCGCAACAATATGCCAGCACAATCTGTCCCCTCGCAGAGGGACCATCAAGCAATATTTCAACACGGGTAGCCAGATTGCCCAGGCCTCTAGTCTCAATGCAGAGCAAGGGGCATCGTAAAAGCTGCGTGTGATGGCGCCTTGCCTGGCTCCACCTTGTCCAAAAGCTCTTGTACTTGCTCCACTGAAAACGAAGTCCCTGAGCAATGGGCACCGTGTCTTGGCAGAAGGACGGGGCTGAGGACAGGGGACACACAGGCAAGGCTACAGGGGCTTGGCTGTGTGTCTCGGCCTCGCGGCTCATAGCCATGGACTGGGGGTGAGCTGCTCACCGAGCGGAGACTCCGTCTCCTCATCAGCAAGGGGAACAATGGCAGCGCCTACCTTGTTTGGAGGATTCAGAGAGAGGTATGAGAATCCTCAGCACCGAGCCCAAGAAACGATGGTTCTGGGTGGAGGCAACGCCTCTTGTCCTTGGGGCAGCCTGGGAGGCCGGTGGCCTAAGCTCCAGCATGGCAAGAAGGAACCCGAGGGTTAGAGACGTTAGCTGAGGGGCCCCAGGCACACTCCGCAGTGACGGTGGGGCTTTGGTGTGGCGTGCTCACCTCCAAAGCCTGACCAAACAGCTGGGTGCAGCCGTGGAGGGGGCAGCAGACCCCTTGGGCTGGCCGGCTGCTGGGGGACCCTGGGCAGCCAGGATGTGAGCGCCACTGCCTGCCGTTGCCCCAGACCAGGTGGTGGCTGCAGACCGCCGCAGGGTGGCTCCCAGCAGAGGGACACAGTCAGGGGAAGCGGAACCTCAACAGGGTGAGGACCCAGCGCTCCAGAGACCCCCTCCTGGCACTTCCACCTCGCCCTGGGCCTCCCCTGCCTCGCGGTCAGCCCTCATGCCTGTCCGGACATGGCCCTGCAGCGTCCGAGTCTCCAAGTGTGCCTCCTCCACAGCGTCATGCCTGCAGGTGGCATGGGGGTGACACTGACCCCCAAGAGAAGAGCGCACCATGGGCTGCCACCTCCCAGACCCCCCGTCAGCTCAGCCTCTGAACGAGGGGGCGGAAGGGCCCAGCTCCCTTTACACTTTGGTGAACGCTGTCTGTGAGAGCCAACTGGTGCTTTCTGCATTTAACACGTATAAATGGTCCATAAATCTAAATTATCCCTATAAATCTAAATTAAGTGCCCAGGTTTTAATGTATTTAGAACACCTAATTAATAAAGTGCTAGCAATAACCACCACTCATCTGTTTACTTCAAGCTGGGTTTCATTTTCAAATGTGTGCTTCTCCAGGGTGTGTGGGTGGCAGAGGAGGGATCCTGGGGCCCCTGGGTGCTGCCCACCTTCCCGACCCCTCCAGAGCTGCCTGAGCCTCCCTGTGTCCAGCTCCCTTTGGCCTCTGCATCTCCCTTCTCCTGCCAAGGAGAAGGTGACCAGAGTGGCCTGTGAGTGGAGAAAACCAGGGTAAAAATCAGGAGTAACGTGCTGTGTGACCACACATGGGTTGCCTGCCCTCTCTGGGCCTTGGTTTCCCTTCTGCAAAGTAAGGGAAGGACTAGACCCCCACGGGAAGCCTTTTGAATGCTGTGGGGTGAGAGAGGCTTGGTGCACAAGTTTCAGGCAGTGTGACCTAGGGAAGGTGACTTACCATCTTCATGCCTCAGTTTCCTGGTCCAGACACTGGATGGGAACAGTGCCCGCCTCACAGGGCTGTGGGATCCTGGGATGCGGTCATGCCCGTGAGGGGGTCAGCTGTGTGTCTGGTGGGCTGAGTGCCCTGTAATGTCAGCTGTTGCTGTCCTTCCAAACTGGCCAGTCCTGGGCCACGGTAAATGGTCATCTAATCTGTGATGGATTTGGGGGCAAGGGGTATGACCGCCAGGGACCATGTGGAATGGGAACACTGGACCTGGTCACTAGAGACCCCACTAGGAGTGGTCAGAGCTAGAGACAAGTTGTTAAGGGATCGAGGGGGTGACTTTGTGCTGGGTGTGTCCCCTAGGGACAGGCAGGCCCCTACCCCAGCACAGCTCCAGGGTCTGTCCTTCTCTGCTGGAACTGCCAGGACGTCGGGACAGGACGCTGAGTCACTGAGAGGTGGACAGCATCAGGGGGATGTGGCCCGTAGTGGCTCACGCATTGTCCACGTCACTAAGTGCCCACCCAGTGGCCCACGCCCAAGATCTGCGTCATGTCACCCTCCGGCCACATCGAAGCCGTCACCATGCACTCTCCATCCCTGTCGTTCCCACCTTGGTCTGGGGCACCCTCACATCTGGCTTCAATGAACACAAAAGCCTCCTAACTCACCCCTTTCCCCCGAACCCCATACCCCCAGGCTACCTCCTCACTCCCTCCCCATCCACCCTCCCCGCCAGCTCTAGCCCAGCTTGGAGGGGGCCCAGAGGAGACCCCGCTCCAGTGGGCAGTGAGCGGTGCCCCTGAGCCTACGCCCCACCCCACGCACTCCCACGGCTGCCTCTCCCCAGGCTCCTGGGGCCTCCGCTGTGTCCGGGGCTTGGTCCACCTCGCTCCTCAGACACATTCCTGGCTCCTTTTGTGATTGAGATAATGCATTTGCTCTCATGTTAACTTTTATTACTTATTGATTTTCTTCACCCTGTCTCAGCCACGTCCATTTTTATCTGTTCAAAGTGGGAAAGCCATTCAGAGAACGGCTGGGGGAACTGGACCGTACATTCCATGGCCACAGACAAGGACCCGTATTAATAGGACTGTCACCTTTGAGGGAGCAGGAGAGGGGGGCCCACCGGTCACAGAGCACAGTGCTGGCCTGGGAGAGCTGAGGAGGGGCACCCATTTGGCCCCCCACGGAGAGGCCTGGGAGTGGGCTGGAGGAAGCCACGCGGACAAGTCCCAGGTCTGGGTCTAAACCAGGGTCGTCCTCTGGGGTGACCGGGGGGGGGAGCGGGGGGCAGATGGCCCTGAGGGTACCTGCAGGGCGTATCCGAGGTGGGGGCCCAGGAAAGCGTCCGCCCGGCAGCCTCAGCACTGGTCAGGCGGGTGAGTGTCTGGTTACAGGGAAGGAAACGGGAGGTGAAGCCCGAGGCCAGGCCCCCGACAGAGGCCGAGAGGTGCTAGGGGTCTCGGTAGGTGCCGTCTCGTTCACCCTCCCTCACCCACTGAGGGACTTGCCCAGGGCTCCGACGGGCAGGGAGGAGCTGGGCTTCAAACCTGCCATCCGAGTCCCTGTCCCCAGTCCTCCCCCTGAGGTGGGGCCATCTCAGCAGTCAGCCTTTGTGGACCCCCAGGGAGAGGTCACAGGGGAGAGGGCACTGTGTTGGAGGGTGGAGACCTGGGTCCACCCCTTCCTAATAGGCGCGCTGGCCACGCCCTCGCCCCTGTGAGTGGGGTCACCTCTTCTATGAGGGGAGAAGCATAAGCAGCTTCCTCTGGGGGTTTTAGGGAGGGCAGGTAATGAGGTCTTGTCAGAAAGCACCTCATGGCACACCTGATGCTCTAAAGACCGAGGGTGGCTGAAGTCTCCCAGGCCCTCTGTCGGGTCTGCTGCTGCAGGACACCGATGTCCCTCTGTGGTCCATCCACTACCTCCGCAGCGACAGCTCTCACACTCCCACTTCGTACCACATTCTCCCACCTCATCTCCTCTTCTCACACGGGTATCACGGCGTCGTTGCAGAATCCATGGAACTGTGAACCCACATAGGAAGACACCTTCGATCACTTACCCCCAGCCCCTGCCACCAGCCCAGCCATGAAGCAGCTTCGGGTTTACTTTACTCACTCTTCAGAGACCACCCCCACCCAGACCCTGCCCCCCACCCTGGGCAGTGCCATTTTTATTAAATAACAAGGTCCCCCCATCAGGGCTGATTGATGCCACTGTGGGCCACACTCTGGGGGCCCATTGTCTGGAGGAGCGGAAGACATGTGGACGCCTCCTAAAGATACAAGAGATCGATGCTTTCACAGAGGGACTCAGCCTGGTGAGTGCTCGTGGAGCAGGTTTGGGGGAGGCTTCCCAGAGCAGGCGGCACTGGATTTGGCCCTTGAATCAGGGGTATTTTTCCCAACGGAAACACAGCAGGGGCATTCCCAAAGGTCCGGGTTAGTGCGGGCGTCAGAGCGAGGCGGCGGGGTGGCGCCTGGTGATGCGTGCCGGGTGACAGCTCATCCGTGGGTCCTGATGGCCCCTCCCCAGAGGTGCAGTGAGGACGGAAGGAGTCAGCCCGGTGAGTGCACTTGGAGGGGTGCCCAGAGCCAGTGCTCAGTGTCATTCGTGATTGATGCGGGGACAGAGTCCAGAAGAAGGGGTGGGACAATGGCGGGTGCAAAAAATGTGCAGGTTCTGAGCCCAGATGGGCGTGACCCTGACCCAGGTCCTAGTCCCCTCTCTAGGCCCCAGTTTTCCATCTGTACGTGGCGGGGGGCAGGTCAGGCCCACCTTGCAGGGCACCGGGCACGTTGGTGACAAACCGTCCAAGCCCCGGAGCTCTGAGCAGGTGTTCACATGACTGCTGTTCGAGGGCCTGGCAGCGGGCGGAGCCCCTTGAGGTGGGAGGGGCTTGGGAACTCTGACAGAGCCCAGTGGGGCTCATTGAAATCCCAGGAATGAAGGAGGCCCCTGGGGATGGTGTGGGAGCAGAAGAGATGAAGGGAAAGAGTGCCAAGGGGAGCCCCCGAATCCCTGGCTGCACTCTGCCCATGGACTCCTCTGACGTCGGAAAGGAACTGGAGTGTGGCTGACGCAGGAGAGTGAGCCGTTAAACACAGAGAAGAACTCTGTGAGTAGAACCCCATGAAGGACACAGAGGGTGTGGCGCTTAAGAGGGTGGGTGTGAAGCCCATTCCTCCTCTGGAACCACAAGACTGTGAGAAGGACGTGACATTGGACCATCCAGGCTGGATGAACCCTCAGACACCCCAGCTCGTCCAGGTTGGAGTTCTCATCCTTTACTTAGATAAGACATATGAAGCTCAGAGAGGCTGAGTCAGCTCCCAGAGGGTGCACAGCAGGTCAGAAGCAGAATCAGACTCACAACTTGCCTGTTCCCCTGATTCCACACCCAGTCCCCCACCCACTGTCCCAAGCTGCTTCCCCTCTTTCAGCACACCCTCCATGTCCCCATGGCTGCCTGCTGCCCTCCTGTGGGGAGATGGGGGGCACACTGCGTGCAGACGCTCGGCCTTGGTCTCAACCGCCAGCCTCCCAGGAGGAGGCGCCATCTTGCAAGGAATACTAACTGGGGTTTTGGCCTTGGCCTTCTCATTCACCAGCCCTGCTCCCCGGCATAGATACCTGCTGACCTTGCTCTGATAAGGAGACCCTTTCCCAGTGCTTTACTTGCTCCCCAAAATGTTGTGAAAGACAGTTGACCTGGAATCAAAGGTCCCGACTCTACCGTTTCCAGAACATGAGACTGCAGGCAGTCTAGTCCCCTGTCTGAGGCTGTTTCTTCATCCTCCGAAAGGAGACAGAAAGGTTCTCTTTCCCCTTCTTCATTTCAGTGACCTGGAAAGTGTGGCTTTTGACCTCAGAGAGCCCTGGGCTTACTCCTTAGTCCACCACTCACTGCCACCAGCTGTGTGAACTTGGACAGGTGGCTTCGCCTCTCTGAACTTGTCTCCTCTTCTGCTAACACAAGCGAAACTGAGCGCCCCCTCGCCGAGCTGTGTCAGTGGAGCTGAAAGGCGGCGGTGCAGGCACACAGCAGCGGGTCTCTCTGACTCTCTGCTCCCCGAGCCCTCTGCACGGACAGGCCGGGTCCTCACCAAGTAAAACACCGCGGTGACTCCGCCTGGCCGCTCTGAGCGGGTTTCACGGCAGAAATGGCTGTGTTCACGGAAATTGACTGTGAGGAAGTCTGAGAATGATGATTCGGAGACCGAAGGCAGCAGCTGGGACACAGGCACAGGTGTGAACAGTGCCTCTCCCAGGAGCCTCCTGGGATCTCAGGTGGGAAGGGGTCTTCCCTGTCACCGGCCCGTGGTGTCCTGAGTGGCTCTGTCCAGGGGTCACCTCCTGGAGCTTGGCTCCCTGCTGAGCAGGGGACTCAGGCAGACCCAGACTCCAGTTCCAGCTTGTGTCCTAGCGCCCTCTTGCCCCCAGGTGATCCCTTCCCCTCTGGGGCACGGCTTCCTCCCCCGCCTTCAGGGCCCAGCTCCCCTAAGTTACCGGTTACTATTGTCATTGTTATTTAAATCCAGCACCTCCCCCGCCATCATTACCTGATGATCTCGGGTCAGCCCTTATACATTCTGAGCCTGTTTCACAGCCTGCAAAATGGGGGTACCTTTTTTTACCCTGCCAGACAAGGGGACTTAAAGCACCTGTACCAGGCCTGGCACATAGTCAGCGCCCAACATACAGGCAGTCCCTCTTACTCCTTTTCCCCTCCCCCTCCAGAGGCAGCCTATGAGACCCCTGGACACCTTTGATTTGTAGAAAGTCCTAGAGTTTTTTCCTCGTTGGTTCTTGGCCTGTGAAGTGGGAAGGAAACAGGGCAGGTGGCACTGAGTTACAGAAGCCTAGGTGAGGTGGCATTTCCAGCAAAGAGTGGTCTCTTGGGTCAAAGGCCATGCAGAAGTAAAGGCCGCAAAGACAGAGCTGTGTCCACAAGACTCAGGGTTACGAAGGCGGCTTAGACCTTGCCCAGACAGACCAGACTGTGGTGGGCAAAAAACTGTGGGAGGGGCGGGGGGGCCAGCCACGCAGATTACCCATTCCAGCGGATGGGGGCAGAGAGAGCAGGAGACTGTTGGGGGTGGACCTGGGGCTTTCTCTTCCCTTAGAACTAAACACGGGAGCTGCTCACTCTGCCTGGGAGCTTCTCGAAGACGGTGTGGCATCGAGAGCGAGGGGGAGCATGCAGAGTGTGGGCGGGGCCCAGAGTGAAAGCAGAGGGCTTGGCCTTGAAGGAGCAGAAATAGGGTCTCCAGGGAGTCTGGGGGGGTGATGAGATCTAAGTGGGTGTAACCCAGAAGCCCGCAGGGGCTCCCTGCCCACCGGGAGAACCAGTCTACCTGGCTCAGGCCCACTGAATGGCTTTCACACTGCTCAGTCCCGGGTCTGGATCCAGGTCTGTCTGTCTGTCTGGGCCTTTCTTCCTCGGTCATGCCCAGGGCAAAGCTCAGCTCCTTCTCTCCTTGCAAACACCACCCCCTCCCCACCCCACCAAGCAATATGAATTTATTGCCGTTAGATGTTTGTGGGTTAAAGGGAGGGACACAGACTGGCTGCCTCGCCAGCTCTGTTCGCTTTTGGTCCCCCACTTCTCAGGAGAAAGCTGGTCTTGTTTGTGGAGAGCAGGTCCTCCTGCACCCCCCAGATGCCTGCACGCCAGCTGGTTCTGTGCCACCGGTATGGCAGCTTTTGATCCAGATCCAGACAAACGTTTTGTTCTCCACCAGAAGAATTGTGATGATCAAAAACGTCTTTCTCATGCTCCACAAGTATCATCATTATTTCAGACCAAGAAAAGGGAGTTCAGAGAGGCTGAGTCACTCGGCCCCAGGAACACAGCCAGGGAGAGATTTGGACTGCAAAGATCCGCCTGGCGAGCTGGGTGGGGCGGTTGAGCCCTTGAGCTCTGCTGAGACGGACCTGGGTCCGCTCCTGGCCCCACCACTGACCAGCCGGGAGAGCGCCCACACCCTGGGCCACCTGAGACATAAAAGTTGTCACATCCCAGGCACATAGTAGGTGTTCTCCTGTGTTCATTGTTCACACGATGCAGCTGCTATTCTTACTGGTAAGCGGGCTGCACCTGCAGACCCTCCCCACCCCAGGTCTACACCTGGACTTTCCTCCCCCCATTCCACTTCTGTTCATTCCCTTCTTCCGGAACCACTCCAACCTCAACCTCCCTCCTGGAGGGTGTCCTCCCTGACCTGCCTCCCTTGCCTGGCAGCCTTTTAAGGACCGGGGAATGAGAGATGGTGTTAGTCCTGGGCTCGACTCTTCTCTCTTCTTTCACTAGCGATGGGGCCTTGGGCCGGCCCGTAGCCAGGCTCAGTTTCCTCATCTGCATGCTGACGGCAGCTGTCCGTGGATTCCAGGCTTGTTATACAGATCAAAGGACACAGCAGGTACGAAAACAGCTTTGCAAATAGCAAATGGCAAATCAGCGCATGAAACCTGCCTGTCATTTCCACCTGTCTTCCTTTGTGCTGTGTCCCCTCAGCAGCCTGGAGTTTAATGACTGTTTTTCTTCACATTTCTTCCACATTTCATGATCTCTTTCCATGCAGAAATTGTGGCACTCAGGACTAATCAGACAGCACAGGATGATGGAATGAGCCCACCGTGTGGAAGCATCCAGGCTAAGCTGCCAAATAGGACACAGGCCGCAGTCTCCCCTGAGAGCCGGAGAGGCAAAGGAAACTCTAGCTGTCTGGCAGAGCCTGGACTTGAATCTGGACCTTCGCCGCCTGCGTTTCTTGTGCTGAGAGGGAAGTCGGGCACAGCTTTGGGATGATGGAATTTCAGGCACTGAGGCAGCCAGCGGGGCAGCTACTTCCTGGCGCTGCCGCAGCCCCATCCACCAGGCCCATCGAAGTTGCCCAAAGATCCGGCGTGTTTTTAGTTAAGGGTCTGAGCCCAAGAGAAAAGCAGGAAATGATTCATTCTCTTTCTCAGCCAATGTACACAAAGGCACACTATTACTATTTACTCGGGGGCTTCTCCAAGGACCCCAAACAGCAAATCATGGGAAGAGAAAGGAGTGGAAGGTGAGCTTTGCCAAGCGTGCTGGCTGCCTTCAGACGGAGGGAAGGGGCGCTCGCCAGGGTCAGGCCTGGCAGGAGCCTCGCAGCTCACCCTGTCCACCCCAGAGAGGGCGGGGGACTTACTCACGGTGACCCAGCAAGGTCTGGACAGAAGAAGAAACAGCATCTGGGAGCACGGAGCGACGAAAAGAGCATGGGGCTGTGAGCCTAGGGCCTGCCCTCATCTGTAAAACTAAGTCCTACCTGCCCATCGCATGCGGCCGGGAGCCGGTAAAGGCATCAACAGAGCTGTGATGGGCACAGGGTGTCAATGCCAGTCCCTGCCCCCATTACCCAGAGTGCTTTGCAACGGCCTTAGGTGCCCCTCTCCGTGGGGTAGGTTGGGCTCCCCAGGCTGGACTGGTCTAATGAAAACCAAATGGAGAAAGTATCAGTTACTCCACACAGGAAACATCCTCTTTCAATTCCATTCACAATTTCCTTTCCCGAGCCAGGCAGCAGCACCCCAGAATGCCTTTCCCCCAGCAGCCCTATTCCGGGCCCCTCCCAGGCTCAGCAACCCACCCCCACCCTGCTATGGCCCCCTCAATGTCACTGCCATGAGGTTCGAGGTCCAGATGTCATTTTCTTCATGGCAGGCCCTGCTGACAGCTTCTGTCACTTAGTAGCACTAATTGCAGCATCCTCTCCCCCTTCATGCCCTGGCCCGCACAGACTCTCCTCTGTCTCTGCCAGGGAGTTTATTAAATGGTTTATTAAATCTCTCTGTCTCCAATTGCAAACTGTCTCTTTTAGGTATGAAAAATACTAAGCCCCAAAGAGGCCAGGTGAACTGCCTGAAGGCCATGCGCCCAGGAAATGAGTGAGCTGGGAGTCCATGAGTGTTACTCCCGCGTCTCCGGCCCTTCTGCGACTTCCCCAGGCCAGTGAGGGGGTGGGACAGAGGGTAGATGCCTGTCACTGAAACCACGGGGTCAGAGCGTGGGTCCAGCCTGGTGGTGTTGGAGCAAAAGGGAGTTTCAGAGATAGGCGAGGACACCAGGGCCCTAGGTTTATTCCTCTGTTCAATAAATGCTGGTTACACATGGAGCACCTGTGAGGGGCCCTGGAGGTTCCATTATGAGTCACACCCTTGTCCTTGTCTGTCTCGTCCCGCTGGAGGTCCGCTGGCGTCATACAGCAGACGGTGGAGCTGGGCTGTGCAGTTGGGGCTACATCCTGCGGGTCCTGGGGAGCCATGGAAGGGTGGAGGAGGAGGGTTAAGGGAGGAGTGAGCGCTCCGCAGGCAGCATGGGAGTGGGCGATATCCCAAAGGCTCCGGCTCCTCCAAACCTCCCATCTCCCCCCATCCCAGCATTGTCTCTCCTCCCCTGCTCTCTTCCCCCTGCTCCTCTCTCTGTCCTCTCCTCCAGTCAGTCCTTTCTCTTCCCCTTCTCCCCATCTCTCTCCCTTTCCTCCTTCCCCGCCCTCTGTTCTCTCCAGACCCCTCCCCACCTGAGGCGTTGGAGACCTGTCGCTGAGCTGCACTTGCAAGGGCCTGCAGCGCCACCTTCAGGCCGGAGCTGGGACCGCCGCGGGGTCTCCCGCGCCAAGAGGAAGACGCTGGTCTAGGAGAGAAGGGGGTGCCCGCCCACCTGGTTCTGCCCCAATGCCCCCCCCCATAATCGCCCGCAGACTCAGGTCTGGCTGCTCTGGGTCGACGCTGGCATCACTATGAACCCCGACTCTGTCTCCCTTAAAACCCCTACTTACCAGCCAGGCTCATCTCCCCAAAGACCAGGAACCAGACAGACGAGCTTAATAACAGAATCCCTTGCCTTTCAGAGCCGCTGCTCCCCGTGCCGCCAGCCTAAGGGTGCCAGCCTTCCTTGCTCTCCTGGCAGTGTGGGCCCCGCGGGGGCGATCACACCCATATTTCGGATGGGAAACCGAGGCCCGGACAGGGGAAATGAGGGGTGAATCCCTCAGGACCTAGGAGAGCCTGGCGCTGGGCGTTTGTTTACTATTTGTCCGACGGCCCCTTGTGGACACACACACCGTGCCAAATGGAGTCCCGGGACCAGGGCCACAGAGATGAGAAGCCAGCGGAGGAAGTCCCTGCCCACGGGATGTGTTGGTGACAGCTCTAGTGCCGGGTGATTGCAGATGTGGCAGGGATGTGCCGGCTACTTCGGGAGCCCAGAGAAGGTGCCAGCAGCCCAGGGGGCTTCCGGAAGGAGTGGAGGAGGGGAGGTCTGGCCTGGCTTCACAGAGCAGGTGGCATCCGAGCTGATTCAGCCACTTAGAAGAAGAGTTTGCCAGATGATGGAAGGGCCTTCCAGGAAGGGCAACGCTGTGTGTGAAGACGTGGAGGCCAGAGAAGCAGAAGGAGGGAAGTTCCGGGTGACCTGATGAGCTAGGGAAACCTTAGGCTGGACAAAGGGGCCAGACCAGGGAGGGGACTTTCTCAGTGGGCAGTAGGGAGACAAGGTATAAGTAACAATGATTATATCAATAGCCACAGCTAACACCAGAGGTTTGTCTCCAGGCACATTTTGAACACTTTGGAGTTAGATATGCATTTGTTTTACTAATATTAAGAGGTAGGCATAATTATGCCACCTCTATTTTATAGAAAAGGTAGCAGGCACAGAAAGGTTGTTCCGTGCCCTGGTCCTTCAGCTAGTAAATGACAGATTTGCTCCCTGCATCCTGGCTCCAGAACCTGAGCCCTAAACAAGAGCACTAGAAAGGGGGTACAGGGCTGGGGAGGGAGTGGGTTCTAGAGCTCTTTAGGAGACAGGGCCATCTGGACTGAGCTGCTGATTAGATGAGGGGAGAAGAGGGAGGAGGCTAGGATGACACCTCAGTGTTGCGTGACACCCACTCATTCAGAGAGCAAATCCCTGCTCCAGGTCTGCCCAGACTGGGTCTCTGTCCTCTAAGTGCTGCCGTTTCCGCAGGGATGGAGGCAACAAGCATCAACGCGTGACTGAGGAAGATAATTTCAGACAGTGATACGTGCTATGACGAAAATTGAACAGGGAGAGGGATCGAGTGACCGGGAGTGGGAACCCTGCAGAGGAACGCCTCGCTTAGGGCCACCCTCCAGGGACCCACTTTACAACCCTTCCCCTCTCCCACCCTCCTGGGCCCTGTGGGGGCTGCAAGGGGAGAGGAGGTTCCTGATGGCCCACTTCTGGGAAAATGCTCCTGAAGACCCTCTTTGCTTTCTGGGTCAACTACTTGCTTCTACATTCGTGGGCTTCCAACATCCCCCTTCGAGCCGTCGCGCATTAATGTGCCCAAAATAGCAGAAGTCTGGGGCAAGGGATGAGGAGGGACAGCTCCGGCCTTTGGAAACATAGCGTTGACCTCGCTCTGCAAGGGGAAATGAGGAAATGAAATTGCCTACCACACACTGTTTGGATTTGAATAACCCCTGCGTTACCCATGAAATATTAGGCACAGAGAATCTTAAAGGGATAGAGTCTTAGATCCTTAGACTTAGTATCAAATTATAGACTCTATGGCTCTTAAAATGATGGAATGTTAGAAATAGAACCTTAGATTTATGGCATCATTAAATTATAGATTTTTAGAATTAAAACATAACATCTTAAAAATCTCAGAAGCCTAGGATTTTAGAATTTGGAGTTGTAAGGAAACTATATCTCGTCTCCTTGAGCCATCTTTCAGTAGCTGATGTTTTTGGACATTGACTTAATCTGCCTGTGCTTCCGTTTCCATGTTTGTTAAAAGGGGACAGTAATAGCTTGTCTCTGGTAGGGGTCCTGTGACAATTCAATGACTTACTATACGCAGAGAGCTTAGCCCAGTGCCAGGCATCGTTCAACTTCGGGTTGAACTCAGACTCACAGCTGATCTCGTTCCCCTCCCTTGGTAATGTGCATTAACCAGCCTCCCACCCTCTGCCCACCCACAGCTTCTGTGGGGGGCGGGGGGAGGCACCCAGCCTAGGTGTCCTCCGAATACTAGATAGTCCCCTTCACAGGGAGCGCCCTCCCTCCTGCTGCATGGTACTGTTTGCTGTTGTCGTTGTTTTGTTTTCTGTTTGTGTCTTTGTTTCTTCCATCACTCCCAAGTCTGCCATCCCCCGGTACTTCCTGCCTCCCTTGTGCCACTGCTGTCCTCCAATAGTGGGGACCTCTTCTTCTACATCCCCACCACCACGAGGGTGGGGGCAGTGTGCTCAGCCTCTTCAACCCCTTCTCCCAGATGGCTTGGGGGAGGTGGTGTCATCTGTCTGAAACCCTCCCCCATCCGACTCTGCTTTTCTTCCTTTCTCAGTAAGGTGAGAGCAGAGCCAGGCTTTAAGGATGGGGAAGCAGGTGTGAGGATGGAGAGAGGCTTAAGAGGGGAAAGAACACCTAGGTTCCAACCCCCTGACCCCCGACTCACCCCACTTTATGGTGCAGGTGAAATGAAGGGTCCCTGCTCTCAGGGAAGCAGGCTCTTCACCTGCTGTGTGCCCTGAAGCAATGCCCTTCTCTGTGCTGGGAACAGCCTTACCCTCCTTCCAGCCACATGGCCCCTCCTCTGGGAAGTCTTCTCAGTCTGCTTTCCACTGCCCCCCTCCTCTCCAGCCCCCGGCCCCAACCACTGTTCTTTTACAGACTTTTCCAGCCCCAGATATTCTTATTTTTCGAAACTCCTTTCTTCATCAGATCAGACACATCACAATCAGATCCCATATTAAATCAATGTACTGGAACAATGGAAGAGCCAAGTAGAACGGAAAGTGACTCTTTGACGATGTTACAGTGCATAGACATTTAATTAGACATGCATCAATTTCAACGTTGCAGCTTTCCGTTTACATCTTGATATCATGTTTTTGTTTTCCAGCCTTAGACATTCTCATCGGCCCTTCAGAGCTCCAAGACCCTGGCACTGCGGCCAGTGGAGTGTCTGCTGGAGCGAACAAAGCTCCCCTCCAGACCCAGGCGGCCCGGCACCTCCTCCAGACTCGGTGTAGTATCATGTGGTGATGTGGCGATCACCTGTCCAGCCCAGTCTTCCCTGGACGAGGCAGGGTCACATCCTGTCTTTTCTGGATGCCACAGGCTCAGCCCAGGGCCCAGGGCAGAAGCATCAGTAAAGCGGTTGAGAGAAAACCTGAGGTGGTCAGACCTCCCAGCAGAGCCTGCAGGGAGCGGCAGACAGACACCAAGGTCTGGGTTAGGGAGTTCAGGGACCCGGGGTGGACTTCTCAGGCCCGCCTCTCTGCACTTCTCACACCGGAGACCAGACTCCCCGCCCAGGGGGCCAGGCATTTTCTCCCCCACGGACGTGGTGGTGGGTTAGGATGTTATTGAGGTCCTGCTACGGGCCAAGTGTGAGGTGTGCACGGGCCCCTCCCTCTCGCACTGGTCCTCTCTACATGGTGTGACCATATTGGGCAGCAGCCTGGTTGCTGGGCCGGCACAGGCTGTGGTCTGCTTTCTGGCATCTTTGTCCTCTCTCCTGGCGGGTCAGGATGGTAGGAGGGGAGAGATGGGGGGTAAACCTGGACAGTCTCCCATCCCCTGCAGGGAAATGGACATTCCAGCAGTGACATGCGTGGTCAGAATTTGGACATCGAGGGATCACGTTATGTCTGACCCTGAAAGGAGTGACCCCCCCACCCACTATCATATCGCCCCAGCCCCCACCAGCAAACATCAACAGGATGACAGATCCTTCCTGGCCTGTCCTGTCTGCGTCTCCACCCCCATCTCACACCACACCCCCCTCGCTCACTCCACGCCAGCCACACCAACTTCTTGATGCCCCTGGACACTCCAAGCACACGCTCACCTCAGGGCCTTTGCACGAGCTGTTCCATTCGCCTGGCTCTCTCTGCAGATGTCTGCATGCTCCAGTCCCTGACTTGATTCACGTCTCTGATCAAATGTCACACCCACAAAAAGGGTCACCTTCTCCCCTGACCTCTCCCGTCCTTCCTCTGTAGGGAGACCCACAAAGGGACTGGCTGAAAGTTCAGTGAAGGACTCTCGGCACAGGGGAATCTCATGGGAAGAAAAGAGACTAGCATGTTTTGAGCCCCTACTGGGTACCAGGCCTCTGATTGGTCAAAACCACAACTGTGACTTTATTCGATCAGTCTTTTGAGGGAGGAAGTTATCATTTTCTTTCTGGGTAAGAAAACTGAGGGTTATTGAAATGAACTACCATGGCCTTAGACAGACTGTAAGTAACAGAGTGAACCCTAACCCTCCGTCCACTGCCCTAGAAGTAAAAGTTGGAGATCCTCAGCATTGGAGGTGGTAGCTGAGGCCACAGGTGTGGACAAGACTATCCTGAGAAAGTAAATAAGAACAACCCCTTGGTTAAGTCACCTGGTAGCTAAGATGATAGTGATGATAACAGGTTGAGTTGAGCACAACAGGGACAAGAGAGTTAATAAAGGAAAGAGCCTGTCCCCACCACGAGAAGGGACAGGGCTGATCATCCCTGGATGCCCCCACATGCCATGCAGGAGAGGCTTCTGGAGGCTTCTGAGGAAGACTGAAGGGGAAGGAAGGTGGCTGCCTTCCCACAGCCAAACATCATTGCTGGTTCTCCTCGAACAGGAGACTTGCCAGTCATCACAGGCATGAGAGAGATGTCTGGTTCTGCCTCCTGTGGGGGCAGGGGCTAGAGTGATGAGGACAGGCTGGGCGGAGCAGGTGTGAGCAGGAGGATGGTATCCGGTGCACGACCTCTATGACTTGTTAGTGGCACAGCCCACGGCCATCCTGCCCTGAGCCAGGTCTCTTTTCTTAATTTAATCACCCTCAATGAAAATTAAACTACACAGCTCTGAACTGAGCCTGCTCCCCCGAGAGCATTCCAAAACTAATACTGATTAAATATGAAATGTTCCTCTTTTCAGAGACAAGAGCTGAAATGACTAAATCTGATCATGCAGTGTGAGTTTTAAAAATGGGATAGAATGCAGTGGAGTGGAATAGAATGAAGTAGAGTAGAATGGAGTAGAGTTGAATAAAGCAGAGTGGAATGGAATGCAGTGGAGTGGGATGGAGTGGAGTAGAATGGAATGGATGGGGCAGAATGGGGTGGAGGGGAATGGAATAGAATGGAGTGCAATGGCATGGAATAGGGTGGAATGGAGCGGAATAGGGTGGGGTGGAGTGGAATGGAACATCATAGAATGAAGTGGAATGGTTTGGAAGGGAGCATAATGGAGTTGACAGGAATAGGGTGAAGTGGAAATTAGTGGAATTGTGTGGAGTGGAATATAGTGAAGTGGAATAGAATGGAGTGGAGTGGGTGGAATATGGTGACGTGGAATTGAGTGAGGTGGAATGGAGTGGAAAAGAGTGAGATATAATGGAATGGAGTAGAGTGGAATGGAATGGAATGCAATGCAATGGGTGGATTGGAATGAATTGTGATGGAGTGGAGTGGAATAGAATGGAATGGAGTTGAGTTGAGTGCGGTAGAGTAAATGGAGTATAATAGAATGATGTGGCGTGGAATGGGAGGGAGCATAGAGGAGCGGATTGAAATAGGGTAAAATGGAATGGAGTGGAATGAAAGAGAGTGGAATATAGTGAAGTGGATTAGAATGGAATTGAATGGGGTGGAGTGGAGTGGAATGGTGAGGTGTGGAGTGGAATGTGGTGAATTATAATGGCATGGAATTGAATGGAGTAGAATAGAGCGAAATGGAATGTAGTGGAATGGAGCAGAGAGGAATGGAATGGAGTGGAATGGAACGGAACGGAACAGAGTGGAGCAGATTGGCATGGAATGGAACTGTGTGGAATGGAATGGAGTGGAGCCAAATGGAATGGGATAGGATGGAATGGAATGGAATAGATGGAGTAGAATGGATTGGAATGGAGTGGAGTGGAGTGGAATGGGGTGGAATGGATCAGAATATGGTGAAGTGGAAGGGAGTGGAATGGAATGGAATGTGGAATGGAGTGGAATGGAGTGGATTAAAGTGAAGTGGGACGGAATGGAATGGAGTGAAGTGGGATAGAGTGGAGTGGAATATGGTGGAGTGATACGGAATGAAGTCGAATAGAGTGATGTGGAGTGGAATGGAATGGAGTGGAGTAAAGTGGGTGCAAAACGCCCCTCCCAATCCACAGGTAAAAACAGTTAGCAACATTCTGGGTTGTTTCTGTCCTACTTAAAGGAACATGAGCATTTTTATTCTTGACTCCTTTCCTATTCTAGTGGTCATGCTTTTTCATCTAGGTTATTTTGCTACGCAGCTACTTTGTGCTAGGCATGCATTGGGTGTAGGGATGAGAAAGAAACAAATCAGCCGGTCTCCTGAGCTTACAGTCAGGAACAGTCATGGCCTTCCACGGCAAGTCTCAACAAATCAGTGCAGCTACACTTTGGCGTGGGCCCAAGCATGCCCATAGCTACCTGGGAGGACAAGGAGGGGGAACAACTTATACAGGGTCTTGGGACCTGGCATTTCAGTTGAACCCAAAGGGCTTTTGCACTTATTGTTCCCTCTGCCTGGAGTGATCTTCCTCAGATATCCACATGGCTACCTTCTTCATCTCCTCCAAGGTTTTGAAAAGTGTCAATTTGTCCATGAGGTCTTCCTTGACCATCTTCACATGTAACTTTAGCCCTGACATTACTATACCCCTTTCTGCTTCATTTTCCCCCCTCATTCTTGTCACCATGTTACATACAGCACACATTTGATCTATGCATGTGTTGTATGTCTTCCCCAGTAGAGGGTAAGTTTCGTAAGGCCAGAGATTTTTACTGTTGTTTATCTCTGTTGTAGCCCTGGCACCTGGAATAGAGCAGGGCTCAGGACATTTGCAGAGAATGAATGAATGATGGTGTGAGTCACGCTAAATTAGCAGCATGAACCTCGTCCTTAGGGCAAAGAACCATCCCAGGCTCTGGACAAGGTGAGTGCCAAGGTCTGGGTCAGAAAGAGCATGTTGCCTGAATTGAGGGAGACTCAAAACAGAGAGGCCCCTTAGGAATGTGTGATGGAGGTGTGGGTGACTGGCAGAGGAGATGCCTAGAAGGAGATGGGAGCCGAAGGAATAAGGAATAACGGTGACACCCAGGAAGTCAGAGCTCTGCGGAGTGTAGTAATGGGGGGTAGAGGACCGAGGGTAAAAATCCGAGTTCTCGGTGTTGGTGACCAGCTAGGAAGCAAAATGGCATAAAATTGATGGTACACAGGGGTTCATACTCAGGTGGGTTACCGTGGAGGAGCCTGTGGCCGTTTGGGCTCACATAGCAGAGCCCAGCATAACCAACATGAGGACTGAATCAGAAAGGAGAAGCCAGGAGGAGATGAATGATGCATTAGGCCTCACAGGCTGAAAAAGCATAAAAGGATGCATCTCCCTGTCCTAAAACCTTCCTGATTCACATCAAAAGCAAGCAGAAGCAGAGGCTCCACACAACACCCGGTCATGGATTTCACAACCTGGTGACATCTTTCCAAGCCAGGCTGTAATAATCACTTCCTCCCACTTGCTTGTCCATGACAAGGGCACATTCCTTTCCTAGTGGCAGGGTTGGGGCGGGGTGGGGGAGGGACCCAGCTCCAGCCAGAGGGTTCTGGTTGCCATGGAAACAGGGTGGCTGGGGAAGGCTGGTCCTGAAGGCAGAGGCTCCTCAGCCAGGCACCAGTCTGCAAAACTGGGTCTACCTGAGCCCAGGCAAGGACTCGGCCCCCTGTTCCATCATTATTCCCATAATTCCACTTGTGAAAGTGGAAGGGACCCCTCCCCATTTCAGAACCCCAAGGCAGGGCACCCAGACACCTTCTGAAACAGCCCCCCTGCCCGCTCCGGTCCTGGGGGCACTGATAACTGGTGGGAGGAGGAGCGCAGGCTGTACCAGTGCCTTTAGGTTTAGAGGCCGTGGCTACTGGAGCAGAGAACAGGCTGCCGGGGCAAGCCCAGGAGGAAGCCAGGACGTGGGGCTCCTAAAGGCCCCATGGGAGAGCTGAGGTGGAAGGGGCACCCTCACAGCACCCCAGCACCAACACCGGCCTCCTGCAGATGCTTCTTCCTGGTGGACAAGGCCGTCTCCTGCCTCCTCCAGGGCAGCTGGGCTCCGTGCCGGCCATGGCGATGTGGACCCAGGGTCTGCTGACTTCTCGAGTGACAGCCAAGGCTCAGCTCTCCACAGGGAACAATAGTTCCAAACTGCCCACCCGGTGCCTGACCTGCACCCTCTATCCCTGCACTGGGGTCAGGGAGCCCCAGGCTGACCACACACCAAGGCTGAGAGCCCGGGTTGGGAACAGTGGGGGACAAGCAGCACAGTCTGAGGCTTTCATAGAGTGTATTTCGGTGTCTAGACTGGAGATGCCGTTGGAGATGCAGGAGGGGTCATGGCCCCAAGAGTCCTGCGAGCCAGGCTCAGGGTGCAAATGCCTAGGCCCACGGGAGCCATGAGTGGGGCTAGGCAGCGGATCGGTGAGACTGTCCTGTGCTTGGGATGACCGCCCTGTCTGGTGGCTGGGTGTGGAGGCAGGCTGCCCCTCAACACTGCAGCAGCTGGTGGCAAGAACGCAGCGAGGCCCACAGACCAGCTGACTATTTAAGTTATAAATCAACTAACAACCTGTCAAATAAAAGGAGCTGATTCTCCTACCTGGACAAAGTCCCCAGCTCTGCACTGGCATGTGGGCCCAGCCCTCCGTCCCTCCCTCAGTCCAGCCACACCACAGTCTCACACGCACCAGTCTGGGGTCTCACACACATGGTCTGAGGTCTTAGACACCCAGCCTGCAGGTCCAGGCCCTGTCCATCCGACCCCACGAGCAGCTGCACTCTGGGGTCCAAGCACACGCACACTGGCTATGAGCTTCACCCGTGAGAGAACAGACCCAGACACGAGGCACACAGGCCCTGGAAGCAGGTTTGGGTCGATCAGGAAGGGATTTCTGGGCCTGGGGTAGTGAAGCTTGTCCCCTTGTCCCCTAAGACTCCTGATGGGAGGGGCGTGGATGGAGCAGGCTGGGGTGGGGACCCCTTGCTCCGATCTCAGGGCAACAGTGTGGATGGATTAAAGAGGCATCAGAGAAGCTGAGGGACCAGACAGGGGGACACGGGGCGGTCTGGGCCCAAGATGACCAGGACCTGAGAGGGGGCGGGCAGGATTCTAGAGGATTGAAGAAGTTAAAAATGGCAGGACTGGATGGTCCTGGAGGGGTAAGGAGAGGGCAGAGTTAGACATGCCCCCTTGTTTCCGGTTTGGGTGAGCACGCGTTGCGGGGGAAACACCAAGATGGGAACAGTGGGGAGAAGCAGGTCTGACGGGAAGATGGAAGGTTTGTCCAAGGACAGGCGGCCGTGCGCCACCCAGAGGGCAGAAGCTGCAGGAACCCCAGGTGGAAAGGTCCAGGAGAAAGGGTGGCCCGTCCAGCTCAGTCAGCACTGTGTGTCCAGAACTTAGGACAAGATGGGAACACCAGAGACCCTCAACATGGGTCACGGGGGCTTGTCAGCACATAGAGACCCGGGGCTGTGAGAGCAGGACGAGGAGGAGCCTTGGCTTCTCCCTGGCTGGGTCCACAGAGCCGACTGGCCTCCTGGCCGCAGGCAGTGGCAGAGGCGGTGGGGAGGGACAGTGCTGGTCCCGCACCACTGCCTTCCAAGCGCTGACCCTGCCCACTAGTGAGCGTGGCCCACTCAGTGTCCACCTCCGAGCAGTCAGATCTGTAACCGAATGCAGGGCCAGCTGCCCACCGCTCTGCAAGCCAGTACTCCAGAGCCAGGTGCTGATGTAAAGGAAAGTGGTTTTGTTCAGGTGCCGGCAACCTGGAAGATGGGGCACTCTTGTCTCAGAGCCCGTCTCAGCACCTCGGGCGTCCTGACTAGTTACAGAGGGGAACTGTGGGAAGAGGGGGACCGAGGAATTTCTGGCGATGCGCAGTCTCTCAGTTCCACTCCCAGGGGGTTTCGCTGCCATCTCCTGCGCACGTCATCGCGTGGTTTCATCGCACCGTCGGTTTCACTGCTGGCGTCAGGAACAGGGCGTGCGGGCAGCGTGTCTGCTGGTGCTGACCTGCGCCGCTGACACTCGCTCCGTTCCTCGTGCTCAGGGTCACTCCTCCGGTGAGCAGGAGCTGCAACTGCTGATGCCTATAAAATCCTTACAAGGGAACTTTAATGCATGAATCTTCTGTGAGTGTGTTAGTACATTTTATTCTCATTCCATTCCGTGGTAAGTCAGGGCAGTATAAAGCTCTTACCCCCTGTTACAGGTCCACACCTCCTTCTTCTGGGAGCAGGAAGGGGTCTCGGAAGTCCACCAGATGCGAGTCTGCCTTGGGGCAAAGGGCAGCCGCTTCCCCCCAGCAGTAATGGGTCAGACTCTGTGACTGCCACAATAGTGATGCAAACAAAACTGCAGTGCAACCCAGAGTCGAAAGACCTTCATTTCGACAGGGCGGAGAAGAAAGCCTCACGGAAGTTCGGCCTTTGACTTGGGCCTTGAAGGTGGGGGAAGATTTCAACAGGCAAAGGTGGGGTTTGGTGGGGAGAGCGGGAAGTGCAGGCGACACCGTCGGGAGGGTGTGTGCCGCCAGAGCCCAGCAGCACTGCGGAAAACAGAGGGGCGGCACGCAGGCTGGGTTAGGAGAAGGGCCCCTGGAGAAGATGGGCCCGTGGGGGGTACAGATGGAGGGTTTGAAGTAGAGAAAGAGACGGAGATACACGCCCCCTCTGCTGCAGACCGCCCACGGCTGGGACCAGCTTCACTGGTAGAGGGACAGGTTTAGAACTCGAATCTTAAAATCACACAGCCTTAGATGTAAAGAACAACAAAATCACACTAACTTAAAAACTTGGAATCCTGGGGAATCTTACCATCCCACGGTAATTGAATTGTTGGATCTCAGAGTCTTAGGTTTCTAAAACCACAGCAATTTTTAATCTTAGGCTGCTTAAGATACCATGCAAACCAGCCTCCCCTCCCCTGCCCTGGTAATGAGAATGTACACTTTGTGCTTGGTGCTTCGCACACATTGAGTTGTTTAGTCTCCATGACAACCCTGGGAAGTGGGACTATTATCTTGCCTAATTTTCCAAATGAAGAAACCGAGCTTGGCGAGTGGAAGTCATTGCTGAAGGTCAGACACCTTGCAGGCTGCGTGGCCAGGACTCAGCCCAGACCTCTTGGCCTCCGAAGCAGATGCTCTCAACCTCTCTGCTGAGGTCACCCATCCTCTGTGCACACCTCCAGTGATAGGGAGCTCACTACCATCCCAAGGGTGCCATGTATCTCCTTCACAAAGCATTCACCCATTGTCCCCAAATATGCCTTGGGAGTCCCCGGAGGAGAAGACAAACCTTCACAAGGGACTCCTGCAGCAAGAGAGGGCAGCTCCCCGAGGTGGGACAGCAATGACACAGCCAAGGAGAGTCTTGCCCCAGGGAAGCCCCGCTGCAGCCCATCCTGGTGAAAGAAGGGGAGTTTAACCTGAGGAGGGGGTCAGCGGGGACACTGGGAGCAGGCCCACTCAAAGACAAACGGAGACGGAGCCCAGAGCACCGGGCGGTGGGAGAGGCAGGATTTATAACACAGAACCACGACTCTCCAACAGTCACAGTTATGAGACCTAATAAGATTGGAATCGTGAGGGCTGTGCCTTTAATTTCTTGGCGCCTCTCCCTGAAAACTTATTCTACAGAACGTGCCTGGTGCCATCCATCGTCCCAGATGGCTTTTTAAGTGAAGCTGTTTGTTGAGTGGGAGAGGGAAGGGGAGAGGTGGGGAGGAGCCGCTGCAGACCCTGGGGAGGAGGCACGTGGGAGCAGGGCGGGGGAGGGTGGGACCCTGCTGTCCAGGGAAGGCGCAGAGCACGGCCTCCCGGGATGGGCCCTCCGGCGCAGTCGCCCCACGTGACCAGAATCCCCGTGACCGTCACTAACAGTGGCCCCGCTGTGTGTGGGTCCCGCTCTGAGGTCAGCACTTGGGACTCATGGCCCTGGATGTCTTCACACACCCTGTGCAGCAGGCCCCATCACCATCCCCATTCCACAGGGGAGGGGCTCAGAGAAGTGCAGACACGAGCCCAAAGTCACAGAGCTGGTGAGAGGCAAAGTCAGGATTTGCGCCTGGCACTGTCGGACTCCAGAACCCTGGCTCTTAACCAGGACATCGCACAGCCCCTCGCAGACTGTCAGCTGGCAGGGCCGTAGAGACCGTCCCCACCAGAGCACTCAGGCCCCAGGCAACAGCTTCTCCATCTGCACAGGGAGGCAGTTAGTATTGGTGGTGGTTCTCAAGCCTGACTCCGCACCAGAATCTCCGGGGCCTTTCAGCAATACTGAGGCCCGGCCCCACCTCAGGCTCATGGAGTGAGAATCTCTGGGAAGGGAGCCCATGTATCTAGAAGATTTTTTTAATATCCCACCCAGAAAATGCAAACTTCAGAGAGGGTACAAAGCAACAAGAACTCTTGCTCGCTGCTGCTGTGAATATAAAATGGTGCAGCCTCTTTGGAAGGTAATTTGGCAGTTTCTTACACAGCTAAATATAGTCTTGCCATAGGATCCAGCAGTCACACTCCCAGGTAGTCACTCAAGAGGTTTGAAAATGCATAAACACACAGAAACCTTCGTGCGGCTGCTTGTGGCAGCTTTATTCATAATTGCCAAGAACTGAACACGACCAAGAAAGATGCCTTTCAACAAGTAAATGGATAAATGGTGCTACCTACCTACATTGGAATATTACTTAGTAATGAAAAGGAATGAGCAATCAAGTCATGTAAAGATGCAGATGAATCTTAAATGCCTATTGCTAAGGGGGGAAAGGCCATTTAGAAAGACTACATTAATACGGCATTCTGAAAAAGGAAAAATTATAGATAGTGAACAGATCAGTGGTTGCAGAGGTTTAGGGAATAGGAAGATTGAAGAGGTGAAGTACAGAAGGGATTTTTTTTCCAGATAGTGAAACTATTATGGTTAATATTATAATAGTGAATAAATAGGATAAATGATACCATGTATTTTTCAAAATGGAAAATACACAGAATTTTGCAGTAGAAAGATGAGCCTTAATGTTTACAGCTTTTGAAAATTTCTTTAGGAGAGCCAGGATTTCAGGATGCGATGAAAGAACCCAACTGTGTTACACACGCATTGGGCACCCCCGTGGAGCTGGTAGAGATCGGAGGTGCTGACCCGTGTGTCTTTGGAGATTACGGCGTCTGTAAGGCTAAAGGCGAAAGGAACCACACAGAGCTGTTTTTTCAGGGGGGGATGGGTTAGCAATTTTGAAATCACTGCGCATGCCTTCTGGGCATGAACATTCCTGGTGTGTGGAGGGCAGGTGGTAGGAGCAAGGTTCCTCACCCCTGAGGGGGCAGGTCCCATCCAAACAAGGGGAAAAGTTAAGAATAATCGGTGTGGTAAAGGATGAGAGCTGGAGACAGCAGTATGAGCCCCTGGTAAGCTGAGTATAGATTAGCTGTTTACATACAGAAGTATGTATGCATGTGTGCGTGCGCGGGGCAGTGTACAGAGGTGTATTGATCGCCTTGCTCTGCAAGCCCGCGGAGCCTAGAGGCAACAGCGTCTCAGTAGCAACCAGCACACCTAGGGCCCAAATCTGGGCTTCTCGTCCTGTTTCTCCAACAAAAGGAGCCAGGGCTCCTTGGAGGACGAGGGCAGGAAGCATACTAAATGAGCCTGGCATGTGTTTTAGTGCCAGAAAGTACTGAAGTGCAAAAAACAAAAACAAAACCTCACCATAATCCTAATAACGGGCAAATACTGAAGAGACACAAGAGCCCGCTGAAAGAACACTCAGCGGTCAAGGCTGGAACAATTTGTGCAACAAACAAACAAACAAAAAGTAGTGTTAGATTATCATCCAAAGAATAAAATAAACATTCATGGTTCATCCTGATATGAAAGAAAAGAATGAATGAATAAGAAAAGACACCTCAGTTGCCGAAGAATTCCAAATAACTTGCACAGAGTCCATGACGTCACCGCTCTCATCCCAGACACCGGTCACCTGTGCCCTTCCTGTTTTGCTTCCTGATCAGTGTGGCTAGAGGTTCATCCTTTTTTTTTTTTTTTTTTTTTTTAAATCTTCTCAAAGAACCACCTTTGGTTTCATCGACTTTCTCTCGTGCTTCCGTCCACTGATTTCTACTCTGATCCTTGTCTCCTCTCTGTTGCCCACACTGGATTGAATCTGCTTTTCTCTTTCTAGTTCCTGAAGAGGGATGAGGAAGTCACTGATCCGGGACATTTTTTCGTTTCTAACGCAGGCATTGAGAGTTATAAATTTCCCCTAAGAACTGCTTCAGCAGCATCCCACAAACTTGGACATGTCGTGTTTTCATTTTCTTCCAGTGAAAAATACCTTCAAATTCCCCTTTTGACTGATTCTTTAACATGGTGTTATTTAAAAGTGTGCTATTTCATTTCGAAACATTTGGAGATTTTTTCCAAGATCACTCTGTTACTGAAAGAGATCTTTCTGTTAAATTACTGATTCTCTATTTATTTCTGCTGTAGTTAGGGAACACACTCAGGACAACTTGAACCCTTTAAATTTTACGAGGTTTATATTACGACCCAGAACACAGTCTGTCTATCTTGGCACGTTTAAAAGAGTGTGTACTCTGCTGGGGCAGGCTTGGCCTGTTCTGTAGATGTCACTTAGGTTCAGTTGGTTGATAGTCTTGACTGGATTCTCTGTATCCCTAGGACCTGTCTCCTTGCTCTATCGAGTGTTGAGGAAGGGTGTTGAAATCCCTAACCGTCACGGTGGATGTGTCTACTTCTCCCTGCCACTCTGTCTTTGCTGTTCTTGTTGTTGTCCATGTATGTCGAAGTGCTGTTATGAGGAACACAAACACTGGGACTGTTAGGTCGTCTTGACGCATTTACGACAGGGTCTTCTTTATCTCTCATCGTCTCGTTTACTCCGAAACCTCCTTTTTTATTTTACCTTCACCATTCTGGCTGTCTTTGGCAGGCGCTGTGAATTTTACCTTGCTGGGTGCTGGGTATTTTTGTTTTGCTATAGCCATTCCTGAGCCTTTGCTCTGTAACTTGGAAACAGTGCGATCCTTCAGGATCTCGAGTTAAGATCTCTCAGGCAGGACCAGAGCAGCTCTCAGTCCAGGGCTGAAGGGTCCCTGACCCAGGGCAAGAGCCTTCTGTGCACTTCAGAGCTCTCGCTCTCTCTCCGGGCAGCTCTCTCCTCCTGGGCACCGAGTCCTGAGAATGCCAGCCACGTGGTCCCTGGAAGCTCAGCTCCACTTCCTCAACCCTGGGACCTCCCTGGCTCGGCCTGGGCTCCTCCCGCCTGTCCCATGGCCCGGAAATCCTCTCAGGGCTGGAAGCCGAGGCTGTTGTAGAGCTCGCCTCGTTTACTTCCCATCTCCCCTTCACTGCAGGGTGTCCAGTGTCTCATGGACCATTGTTTCCTCGTTCTGTGGTTTGGGGTCACTTCGGGTGGGAGGAAAGCATCTAATCCCTGTCACTCCATCCTGCCTGAAAGAGGAAATCACCACGTCTCCAGGGTGAGAACCATGGAGCGGCACTGATCTCTTCGTGGTTCAGATGGGGACATTCGTACAAGGTCACACGGCAGATTGGGGGGTCTAGAACCTGCATCCCCCCATCTGTGGCATTTTTATGAGAAGCCCTCAGGTGAGACAACTGCCTGAGAGTGATGAGGAAATAGAAGTTGCCCTCGCCACCCATCTGCAGCAACCAGGGGGGAGGGCCTGCGACAGAGTCTGTTTTCCTCTCCGCACCCCAACATCCTCTGTCTTCCTCCTTCTCTTCCTCCTCCCTCAGAGCCGCCCAGCCGGGGGCTGGGTCACCTCCGCCAACAGCAGCAGATGGCAGAGGCACCACTCCGCGCCAGCCTCCCTACGCCACGTGCAGGACTGCAGCCCAGCGAAGCACGATGGAATTATACGCCAGAAGGCAGAAGGGGACGATGCTCCCAGACAGGAACGACACAGGAGAAGCCGCGGTAGCTCCGCTGGAGACCTGCCCAGCTCCGGCCCATCCTGGCGTTCTCCTCATTTCAAACTTTTCAACATCGAGATCTGGACCTGCCCCACGGAAGAGGTTTGAGGCTTGTGATGGATAAGAATGGAAAGGTTTTCGTGTCTGTGTGCATTGGGAGGTGGCTCTCAGAGCCTGGCCCCGTCCCCAGTCTTTTTCTCCACGGGAAACTGCTCGGGAGGGAACGTGAACTCGCCCCGTGTCGGGGGCCCACAGACCTGCGAAGCTATCCGACCAGCCCACGTCTGGCCTTTCAGGATCCATTAAAACCCCAGCTGCTTGTTTCTGACCTGCTGTGATGACAGCCAGCCCCCTGCTCCCGGACTTTGCCGAAGGGGTGACAGGTTCTCTGTCGCCTGGGTCCTCAGAGGGTCCTGGCGTCCTGCGGATTTCAGCTCATGCTGGTGCCTCGCAGTCCCAGCGCCTGGATGGACTTAAGAAAAGTAACGATTGTGTAGATTATCTGGCATTTTCTTCACTTTCTCTCTTGTGTCTTTTCATATCTTAAGTCGAAGCAGAAATTCATGAGAAGACCAACTAAGTAAAAGTAAATACAGTGTTAGGAAGTTTGAGCAAAGGTTGAAAGCAGCATAATAATGTGGCCAAACTTTCCCTTTGGAAAGGTCACTTTGGCAGTCCACTCTTCGACACATATTTGCTGTGTACACACCACGTGTCAGGCACTGTTCTAGGCGTTAGATAAACTGCAGGCCAGAGACGAGCTCCCCAGCTCGTCCTACTGCATTAGGCTGGTGAACGAAGGCCCAGCGAGGGCAACGTGATATACCCAGGTCCCACAGGCCACAGGCACAGAGGTGGGACAGGAACCCAGCGACCCCGACTCCCTTCCTGGGGCTACCCCACCACGGCTGCCTTTCATCCCGAAGTTTGCTGGAAGCCCTGAATAGAATTTGATAATCACCCTGCTGGGAAACAGAGGTCAACAGGTCATGGCTCTGTCTCCAAAAGACAATGAAATGTAATTTTGAGCCATGAGATTAGTAAAGACGAAATAAAAAGAGTAATCAATGCTGGTAAATGTGCAGTGAGACAGGCACCCCCATGCACCACTGGGGCCTTTTGGGAAGGCAATTAAGTAATAAAGATCTTGAGACTTAGAAATGTCAGGGCCTTGATGCGGCGACTCCACCTCCAGGAACTAGTCCTTAGGAAGCAGTCAGGGGTCAGGCAAGGGTTGCGCCTACAAGTGTGTATTGCCAAGTGAAAACCTGCAGGGTACCATTCCATGTGGGGAAGACAGAGTAAGTGACAGTAAGTGATGGAGCATCCTGATGGAAGACTATTGTGAAGCTATTAACGCTTCGTTTTTGAAGAACTTTAATTATGTGAGAAAAGTCCTGATACAGTGATAAGAAAGAAGGGGAAAAGAAAGAAGAAAAGAAGGAAACAAGAAGAGAGAGAGAGAGAGAGAGGGAGAGGGAGAAAGAAGGAAGGAAGGAAGGAAGGAAGGAAGGAAGGAAGGAAGGAAGGAAGGAAAGAAAGAAAGAAAGAAAGAAAGAAAGAAAGAGAAGTACAACTAGCTGAATATACAGTAAGATCTCAACAATAAAACTATTTTGGACATATATATATAATACATACCTATAGAAAGGCTAAGTAATCATACTAATAATAACAATAGTTAGAAGAACAGCTTTTATTTGAGCCCTTGCTCTGTGCTAAAGTTTTTAGCTCCCAAATGTGCATAAGGTACACAGAGGTTAAGTGGCATGTCCAGTGACAAAAGCCAAGTTTCTAACTCAGGGTTTGCACTCTGTCTGCAAAACCCCCACCCCCGCTGGGGCCGAGGAGGGTCCAGGCACAGGCTTGAAGGGTCCACGTGCTACGTTCGGGAGACTGTGGGGGGTCTCCTGCCTCAGCTCTGATAAACTGAACCCCAGATGACCCCTCTGACCACCTCCCTGCTAGCACAGGCCCCTCCTCTCTATTTGGCTGCATCTGCCTGCCCCTCAACCCCCAGTCTTTGGAGTTAATCAGTGTGTTTCCCAGATGGCCTTGCCAAGGGCTGGGAGACGCGTGGAGATAGACAACCTTGTGAATGTCTCAAGGCCCAGGTCCCCGCTCATCAGAGCTGCTTCTGCATCCATCACCTTCAGCAAAAGGCAAACACCAGGGCAGAAGGATCCGGGAACCATCACTCAAGGCCTCCTCAAATGGGCGAGGGGGTGATGGTTTCTTCTCTGATTTGTTGATAAATGTTTTCTTTAATGCATCGGTTCTGGTGCCCTGCCCCGCATGGGCTGCCCGCATCTCTCCCCTCCTAGCCTGGGGCTCTCGGAAGATACATGGCCTGTCTCGCCCTGTCTGCTCTCGAGCACATGGAGGGGGGAGTCTCATGAGGCCCCAGGAGGCTTTATCTTCTCCTCCCTGAATGCACAGCCACCACATTCTCCTGTTGTCTTTACGGGTCTAGACGTTCTGATCTGAAATGTGGTGCCGCAGCCTGAACAGTTGTGGAGGGGGGGGGGGCTTTCTGGAAAGAAGAGGGGAGAACAGCAGGATCACCTGCAGCTCACCGTGCCCCACCCCACTGTCCACCTCTACCATCTGTACCTCCCCTCGTGGGGAGCTGGAACAGCAGCCGTGATGGGGGTGCGCCGGTGTGCTGGCCACTGGAGTCAGCTTGCCCAGACCTGATTCCCAGCAAGATCCCACATCCAGATAGGCTTCGTTGCTTATAGCTCTCAGCTTGTACCCGAGGCAGTGCCAACAGAGAGATTTTTAATTAAGTGTGTGTGTGTGTGTGTGTGTGTGTATTCCTTTACAAAACATCCTGTCTGTTCTCCACAACCCTGCAAGGCTGGGGAATGTATTAGCCCCATTTTATAGATGAGAAAACCGAGGCACAGAGAGACAAGTTGTTTAGCATCCCATTACCAGTTAGTTAAGTAACAGACATGGGACTCAAACTCAGGGTTGCCTGATACAAAGTCACTCGTTTCCTCTGTGTCACCAACTGGATCCTGGAAAAGCAGCCATGGAGTGGAGTTGGGGACGAGAGATGCAGACTAGGGATCAACAATGGTGAAAGGAAGTGGAAGGCAGCGGGACTGGAGGGAAGGAAGTCAAACTGCGACGCAGGGCTGACGAAGCCTCGTCCGACCTCGTCCGGAGCGAAGGAGCGAGGGGCAGGATAGGAGGGCTGAACCGTCGGGGCGTCTGAGCAGGCCTCTCCACGCTTGTCACAGTCCACCCCTCGTGCGCCTAGACCCCTTTCTTCATGTGGATGCCCCTTAGGGAGAGTCTTCTCAAACACTCCTGTGGTCCCCCTTCCAGAGAAGGAAGAGGTCCGAGGGACAGATGTGGCCCTCGGCCCTGGATCGGACTCAGGGCTGCGACTGGTGCTCTTCACCTCCCTCCTTTTCTGCCCACCCCAGACGTCTCGCCTCCTCACTCTGGCGGCCTGCATGACAGCACGACCCAGGCTGTCTTCACCAAGGGGCCTGAGCTTCTGGTCATCAGGCTGTCCCCGGGCAGGAACGCAGGTCCTGCCTGTTCACAGTCGGTTTGTCAGGGGAGCATCAAGGGCCACCCAGCAGGGTTGTCTGAGCCCCACGCATTTTCCTCCCACTCCGTGGCACTGCAACAGCCCTGCCCTCCCCGATCAGGGGTGACTGATCGGAGGCCATCACCCTTGACTTTTTCTGTGTTCCCTGGCACATGTGGGTCCTGTAGGGAGCAGGACTTCTAACCCTGCCGAGTCAGAGCTGCAGGGAAGGGGACCACCAAGTCCCCTCATAGTTCACTGGGAGCGCTGGTAAATGGGGCCACTCGGGCTGTTGTTCAGTAAACCCTTTATGTTCTTCTTACTGGGGACCCATCCTTTTTTAAGGGCTTTGATTATGGACCCCCCCCATCCCAGAGCACTTCCTCCCATGTGGCGCTTCAGCTGGGCCTGCAATAGGCCGCCTTCACCCTCTGCAAGGCTGGCAGCTTCTGGGTGGCTGGCGTGTGATACAACGGGCCTTGTGGTCGTGAGCCCGCTCCTGTGTCTCTTTCACAGTCAAGTGCGTCCCCTGGTCTCTGGCACACCATGACATGGGACCCCAGGCCCATGGGTCAGACCCTTCCTATACCCAACGGCCAGCAGCACAGACCGTGGCTGGCAGGACAGAGTTCAGAAGCAGCAGTAGTGAGATCAGCCTCGGAAAGTGGAGTCCACGCCGCTGCTCCTGCCCCCGCCCCTGGCCTCCATCCCCCTCATGCCGACAGCGGGGTGGCCCATGGCCGCTGTGAACTGCTGGGTCATTTTATTTACTTGGTTCTCCCCTGGCTCTTCCTTGCAGATGGTCTTGGCTGAGCATGAACACCTAGTACGAAGACCTGAGCACTTACTGATGGCCTCTCCTGTAGATGCTGAGCTTTTCGTCTACGAGAAGGATGAGCTGCGAACTCTCACCATGCCCATGTCACAGGTGGGAAAAGCGAGGCACAGGAAGGGTGAACGCCGTGTCCAAGGCTCCCCAGCTAGGGGGCAGTAGAGCCACAGTTCATATGCTGCCGTCTGGCTCCTCAGCCAGCGCTCAAACTGGGGTGGGGTGGTCATAGGGCCCCTCTGAACACCCAGACAGATCCTGGTCCTGTTCTCTTCCTCCCCCAGGAGGTGCCCCAGCCCAGTGCTCCTCAGTGGGAGAAAATAGACACAAGGTGGGGGAAGGTCTCAGTCATCTGAGGCCTTCACTTTTGCCATGTGCACACCACCCGAGACATGGGCTCCACCGGGCCCCAATTACCCAGAGATAAGGATGCCTCTGATCCAGCCTTACAGGGCAGAGGGCAGATCCATTGCAGGCAGGGATACGGTGCAGCCTTGTGGGATACGTTCACTGAGCATCGACTATGTAGCAGCCCCTGTGCAGGGATTTGTGAATCAACAAAAGCAGACCCTCCCTTCCCCTACAGGGCCCACAGTGCGGGTGAGGATTAGAGTTAAAATGACACCCCTGGTGGGTCTCATAAGGCAAAGCACATGAAGCCATGAGAGCCTGTGATGGGAGCTCCGAACAAGCCCAGGGAGGCAGGGAGGGCTTCCCAGAAGAGGTGATGCTGGAGCAAGAGCAGAAGCTTGAAATGCACTGGTCCTGCTCAGAACCCATTGTGGAAGGAACTGGGTGTCTGGGCAAGATGATGGCTAAGACCCTGGAATCCTAAAACCCTATGATTCTGACTCAATATTTTACAGTTTGAAGATTCCATTAACTGAAGATTCTAAGACAAGGGAATTTAAGATGCTGGGAGTCAAGGCCTGCTGGGTTCTAAGGTGCTGAAACCATCAGTGTGAGTCTTTGGTGCTGCCAAGCAAACACCAGTCAGAACCTCCCATGGGCTAGAAGCTGGCTTTCCCCATTCCTGGGCCCCCCGCCAGGCCCAGAACACAGATACACACACAGCTCTTTGTGGCTTAGAGAATGTAAATTTATTCTGCAGTTCCAGCGTCAGGCACTCACTTTATCTGCATGTTTCAGTCGTCAGAATAAATATTAGGAGACAAGCCTGTGGAGATTTTCTGTGTGTACATGAGTTAAATCCTCCAGCCAGTGGCTAATCCAGGCAGGGATTTCTGCAGAAATGCTCTCCTTACATTAATTACAAAGAGGGGTTGGTAACCTGGCCTCTGTAACGATCAGAGAGGGCCCCGTCCCCTGCGGAAAGGACTGAGAGGGCCCTTCGTGCGCAGAGGTTCGTCCAGGCAGGAGGAGGCAGGAGGGTGAGTGTCCCTCCGCAGATCCGGGCCGTGCGGGCACAGCTGGCCCTTCCTAAGTGTCTGGGGGTCTCTGCATGAACCCTTCAGTGTGGGCTCATAGGGGCTGGATCTAGGATCCCCCCAGAGGGATGGGAAGGGAGGGCAGCCCAAACCCTGAGTCAGAGACCATGCTGGGCACTGGGTGGGCTCCAAATCAGACAGACTGGGCAGTCTCAGCCCCCAGTCACCAGCCTTGTGACCCTGAAAACGCTACTTCTCCTTCTGGAATTCAGTTTCTTCAAAGGGACCAGTGGTCCTACCGCCCCACCCACCTGGGGTTCTGAGGAATAGAGAGACCCACAAGCACGAGGCACCCAGTGAGCTTCAAACCTGACAATCCCTCCTATAAAGCCTTCAGGGGCCGTGCACCTCATGAAGCATTTTGTACAGGTTCACTCCTCACCCAACCCAGTGTTGTTGCCCCCCATTCGCAGATGGGGAAACTGAGTCTGAGGAGGGTGAAGTAATTTGCCCAACATGCCATAGGTAAAAAATGGCAGAGGCAGGATTCGCAATTAAGCAGTTGGCCCCAAAGTCCATGAACTTGATTTTTTTTCAACGACTCTCCCTGCCGGGTGCCCGGGAATGGCCCACACTTCAGCACTGGCGCCCTGGGACCTGACCCTCACTTTTCTGCTGGGACAGGTGCTCAGGTTATAACCAGGAAGCAGTGAGATGCGGCTGATGTCTCCGGGCCCTCTCTCACGCTGGGCCCTGTCTCTGGAACACCTTTCCCCTGCCTGGTCCCCCCCGCAGTCACCGAGTTCAGCCCCTGTCCTACGGTTCACATTCCAGGGTGGAAGGTCACAAGGTGGCTACAGTCCCTTTGGAAGACAGTTTGGCACTTTCTTACAAAAGTAAACATACTTCCACCGTATACCCCAGAAGGTGCTCCTCGGTAGTTTCCGAGCTACCAGTGTGCACCCACACAGAACCCCGCACACGGCTATTTACAGCTGCTTTGCGCATAACTGCCAAAACTTGGAAACCACCAACATATCCTTCAGAGGATGAATGGATAGGTAAACGGCGCACACCCAGGCGATGGAACATTATTAAGCATTAAAAAGAAATGAGCTATCAAACTGTGAAAAGGCGTGGAGGAGACTTAAATGTATATAACTAGGTGAAAGAAGCCAGACTGAAAAAGCTGCATAGTGTATGATTTTAACTATAGGACATTCTGAAAAAGGCAAAACTATGGAGACAATAAAAAAGATGAGCTTGCTGGGTTGGCGGGGGGAGGGGAGTGAAAAGGCAGAGCACAGAGGATCTCTGGGCCAGTGAAAACCCTCGGTATGATAACATAGTGATGAATAGATGCCATTAGACATTTGTCCAGGCCCTTGGAAGGCACACCGCCAAGAGTGAGCCCTAAGGTGAGCTCTGAAGTGTGAGTGCTTGTGACATGTCCGTTCCGGTCCATCCTTGGTGAGAACTGAGGTGCAGGGGCGAGTTATGCGGATACCAGGGAGGCTCTCGTGATGTGTGTGTGTGTGGGGGGGGACAAGGTGCATCCGGAAAATCTCTGAGCCTTCCTCTCAGTTTTATTGTAAACCTAAAACTGCTCTAAAAATTGGTCTTTAAATAAACAGGCAATGAATGTAGAACCATATCAGTACAATAACCCAGCAGGCATTATTTAAATTCTTTTCACCCCTTCACTTTGAGATGCACTTACAATTGCCCAGGTTTTTTGTTTTTGTTTTGTTTTGTTTTGTTTTGTTTTTTGAATAGAGAGTCTGAAGTTGGATTGGGAAGAATGGGTTTGGTCCATAATGTAGATTTTTTTTTTAATTTTATTTATTTTATTTTTAGAGAGAGAGAAAGGGAGGGAGAAAGAGGAGAGAAACATCGATTGGTTGCCTCTCATATGGGCCCCAACCAGGAACTGAACCCACAGTCCAGGCATGTGCCCTGACCAGAAATCAAACTGGCAACCTTTCGCTTTGCAGGACAACGCCCAACCAACTGAGCCACGCCGGTTGGGGAGACTGCCCAGTTCTTACGGATTAGCAAGCCTGTGCAAACTGAGGGCCAGATGAAGTTACCTGACCGCAGTTTAGGGCGAGTTAGACCCAGGCCACGGCTCCGCAGGCCGACAGAGATGCACTGGGATGGAGACAGCTCCGTAACGGAAGCACCAGCCACACGGACACCTGGGATCGTTGTCCGTCAATGGGTCTCATGGGGTCTCCGTCCAGGCCCAGGGTCGGGCCACCATGCTTACTCGCCAGCCCTAGCCTTCTGTTTGGCCCCCTCCAGTCCCTTCTCGCAGCCCCAGCTGATGGGTGGGAGGCACCGGTGGGGAAAGATGCCCAAGCGTTGATTGCTCTCATGACAGGTTGTGACAGCGGCGTGTTCCCAGGCGGGGAGGTTCACAGCCAGGGAGAGAGTGGGTCACGGAGACGAGGACAGAGGGACGCCGGTCACTCAGCACTCCCCAGCACCTCCCCCGCTCACCCCACGCGTGCTCTGAGTCTCGGCAGGTCAGGGCGTCCCCCCAACCCCGTCCTTCAGCCCTGCCCCTACAGAGGGGAAAACTGAGGCCCCGAGGGTGGTGCAGCCTGGGGGCTGGAAGCATGGAGTCCGGGTGGGTACCACTTGACCCTGCGGGACCTGGGCCGGTGACTTGACCTTTGGGCACCTACTTCCTCTTCTGTAGAATAGGGACATTTGGGGTACTTACCTCATGAAGCTGTTGTGTCGGATTAAACTATATAAATGTCTACAGATGACTCAGCACTGGGTCTGGCACTCAGCGTGTGGCTCAGTAAAGTCAGTTAATCTAACGGTAACAAGAATAGTGTTATTCTACGAAAGTGACGTGGCCTCACCTCAGATCGTGGCCTCACTGTGGATCATGGCCTGTTTGTAGGGTAACTCCGACACCCCGGGGTGTCATTTTTATCTCTCTCTCCTGCCCCTGCCATGGCTCTCAGGGGCCGCAGGTCTTGGCTCCGTGATTTCTAAGCCATTCCATTTCATTTCTTAGAAGAACGATTGATTTTGCCTGACGTTTACCTGGCCACAAGTTTGTGAGTCCGCATTCATTGGAAATCCTTTCTTTCCACCTCTCTCACTCGGATTCCTTGCCAAGAGCCTCTCACACTCACGTATCAGAATTGTGGTGCTTACAAAAAAAGTACAATACGGCTTTTTAAACTATTGATTTATTTTATTAAGGGGTTGACACTCTCAGTGTTTTAAAAGGTTAATTTGGAAAACCTCACAATTAATAATGCAACTTTCTGCCTTTTCTTTGTTTATACCGACGGTGCCTGGAGCCGCTTTTACGAAAGGCACTCGGTGGAGAGTGGAGCAGAAGGGTTCCCTCTCGGGGTCGCTCACAGCTTCGTGGGAGGGGACAAGCAGACAGAGGTAAAGGACAGAGAGGCAAAGGTGGAGAAGCTTGTGCAAAGGCCCAGTGGTGGCAAGGGGCACAGCACAGAGGAGCTGCTGGAGGAATAGAAAGGAGCCCTGGGCAGCTGCCGAGGGGTGGCTGACAGGGCCACATCTCACAGGGCCTGGAAGGCCCCCATCAGGGTCCCACTCTTCAACCCCAATAGTGCACAGCCACTGGAGGGAGACACCCCTAACAACTCGATGACCCTACACTCAGGATGGGGCTACTTCTTGTAGAAAGCAAGGGGGGTAGTCTAGACCTCCCAGCAGGGACATGTCACTCAACTTGCCACTAAACTCCAGTCCCTAAAGCCAGGAGCAATGGCCCCATCGTCTCCCACCCAGAAAGGGGCTCCTGACATACCAGTGAGAGTCCCCTTCCCTATGCCGCTGGCACCTACTCCCGAACCTGTAATGTCAGGTGTGAATGAGAAACACTTCTAATGAAACAGACAAAGGCAGGTTGGCAAGCTAGCATATGGGCAGATGTGGAGTTCTTCCAGGGGTTGAAGTGTCCCTTGGGGATTTCAGTGTCTTGTCTGGACTAGGAAGGCAGGGCTGCAACTTCACGGTGCCTCCAAAAGTTGATTTACGACCCCAAATGGCAGAGTCCTAGCAGAGCAAACACTTACCCGTACCTCTTAACATGGAGCAAAGACGCTCAGGAAAGCCCAGCCAATTCTGTGAAGTTCATTGCTGAATCACGCCACTTTTTCAATGCATTTCCCAGCTGGGAGCAAACGGTTAACACCTCCCCAATGAGGAGACACTCATTCAACTCAGGTGACAGTTGGAAACTTTATACCCACAGACTACGCTGACCGTTCTTTTTCTTATTTTATCAAAAACCTGTGGCAGCTTCATCCCAAGCTGCCGTGACATCAGGTTCAAGTCTTGTCCATCAGCGCCTGTCAGGCCTGGGGAGACCCTCATTCACTGGCCCCTCCGGAGCCACAGTGGTCCCTGAGTGAGGACTCTACTCCATGAGCTTCATGTCATCACTTGCTACCCAAGTCCCTGCCGCCTGCCCAGTTCTGCCCCCTCCCATCTGTTCCAGGTTTGGAAGGCTGGCCTGACCAGCCCCAGGCCTAGGGTCCATGTGGCTAAAGCAAAAATGAGACAGCAGCTGTCGTGGGTCAGGAGAACAATTCCTGCTCCCTATTCTGTCCCTCACTCTCCGCGTGACCTTGAACAGGTCGCCCTCCCCCCAGCTCTAGACCTCAGTTTCCCAACTGCACCATGAGAGGGTTAACCAAATGATCCACCTAGCTCCTCTCTGCTCTAGTGATCCAAACACCCATGATTCTGTGCGGGAAGGTCTGCCCGGGAATCTGGAAACGAATGACACAGCACCTATCGATGACGGTCTCTGTCCAGGAGGTGAGCCAGGAGAAAGCAACGTCAGCCTAATCATGAACCAGAACCAGAACTGAAAGACACAACTGCATGCTGGCCACCACTGACCTGACGGAGGGACATCCCTGTTTCCGCAGCGACTGAACTCCACTAAGGCAAGATGGTACGCCAAGACAATAGGAATTCAGCCCCAACTCTAATACGTGGGGTTCAGTATTAACTGAGCCAATGAAAAAGAACGGAGCCCCTACCTGATGAAAGAGCTGGGAGAGATGGGTCAGGGAGCCTGGCTTTTGATGAGAGGACAAGGGTGGTAGAATGGGGGAGGGGGAGGGTGAGCATATAAATAACAACAATATTAATAACGGCTGATGTGTATCAGGCACCAGCGTCCCTCTCGGGGCTCTTGGTAAAGTGGCTAGCCCAGCGCTCGGCACGCGGGAGGTGCCCGCGCTGGGTGTGATGATTAATTCAGAGGCCACCAGCGGGGTCTGTTTTTGATGCTGCTGAGAGGACACTTCCTGTCATATCTGCCACACGCAGCCCAGCTTCTCAAGGAACTTCTAAGAATGATGAGATTAGAGGAGAGAGCAGACGAGGCTCCCCCGCACCCCCTGTCACAGCGGCATTCACAAATGCCTGCCCGCTGTGGGCAGGAGGCTGCCCCTTCACACCGCCAAGGTCAGACTGTCTGCACACCCTGAACGTGGCCGCAACACAGGCATCTCTGAAAGGCTCGGAAGGAACCCCGCCTGTGCCCTGCAGCCCATCTCGGGCACCTCTTCAGCCCCGGCAGCGACAACTGTTCCTTCGCCATCTAAGTCCAGCTGTTTGCCCGGGGACTTGGAATAACACCCTCTGCTGCCAAGAAACCCACGTCCTGCAGAGACGTGCGTGGCATGAGCAGCCGTCTGAGAAGGCCCAGCAGCTGTTGGATGTGACCACAAAGTGCCCCCCCTGGCCTGTGCCTCCGGGATGTCAGCTTCCAGCGGCTCAGCAGATAGATGCCACCACAGAACGCCTGGCCGAGGCAGGGCTCTGGGCAGAGAGAAAGATCAAACGTGTTCCTGTGCTTGAGGGACTTCGAGGAACATTCCGTTCTCTTGGGTTTTGCCCCAGGTGCTCCTGATTGGGAGCGAGGATGCCAGTGTCCTTGCCCATCTGCTGTGAGGGGACAATGGTCACACAAGTGCTCTGATGAGGCCATTAGACCACATTCCCTCAGCCAGTCAACTCCACCAGACACAGTCCCTGCAAAGTGTCTCGTCAGCCCCAGGACTGCACAGCCCACAGGCCCTGGGATCTCCCTGCCGGTTCCCCATGGGAGCAGCACCCTGCAAAGGCAAGAATCCCCATTATGTCCACAATCGGGGAAATGGGTCCATTTTCCTCCCGGTTCTTCTCTGAAGCTGTGCTAACAGCCCATTTCCCCATCAGGAGCCCACAGAAACAAAACACCACGAGGCATGAAAACGCACACCCGCTCGGCTGCTCTGTGGGGTCTTCTCCGGGTGCCAGAATCGGCTGGAGCCGCCAGCGCTATTTTGGGAACCAGATGTTGGTGTGATGGGAGGCGTTTCCATTCTCTGCACCCTGGCTTTCCAGGCAGCCCGGGAGCCGAGTCAGCGATTCTTCTAAACCCCAAATCCCCCTTGCCTCCTACTTGCTGTTCTTTGACAAGCGTTTACTGGTGCCACTTACGTGAGAACTGTGAGGGGACACCTGGCTATGCAGAGACAGATTGCTGCACTTGGGGTTACCTGTCTTGGGGCAACAAGTACAAGAACAGAGAGAGACCCTGAAATGGGACAGCAGTCTTCACTTCCCAGGGCTGGCCCCTGTGCGGCTCTCACCTCCCCCCCCCCACCCCCACCCCAGGGTCCCAGGAGGGAGCCAGACTCCGGAAGGCAGGCGGGTCACCTCTTGACCTTCTGTCATCTTCCCTCCACGCAGCAGGCTCTAGGATGTCCCTGGACCAGGACCCTGCAGAGCTCACAGCAGAAGCTGTGACGGAAGGAAGAGGGGGCAGGGACACTAAAGGGCCTCGCTTCAGAGGCACCAGCAGAACTGGAGGCAGAGAAGAAACCTGGAAATCAGCAGATTGTGCAAGCGAGGAAATCAGAAGAGATTCAACATTAAAAGTGGTCACACATGACCTGTGACATTTTGTTAATCAGAAAGAAATTGCTCCGCACCCAGGTAAATCTGAGAGGTTTCTACAGCAGAACATTCCTTACATTTCTCATCTTTCATACTGAGCTGTACACACCCCAGGTTCCAGGAGCCAGAGAAACCCCAGCATCGGGCCTGGGAGAGAGCAGAGGCTCCGAGGTGTGTTCCGAGCACCGCCCTCTCCTCACCGGCCCCGTGACGCCCACGAGTTCCCTTCTGGTGGACAGTCCTCCCAGGATTCATGGATCAGAGTGATGGACGTAGGACCAGAGACACGGAGCCCGTGCTCTGTTGCAGCTCAGGAGACCTCTGTGGGGTGAAGGATGGCAAAAGGGACGGGCTGGGTCCTGAGGTCTCAGAGGCGCTGACTCACCTCCTCTTCCTCACTCGTTGCCCCTGCCCTGAGGGTTGGAGCTGCTCCCCCACAGGCAGGAGGAAACCGAGGCTCAGAAAGGTCAAGTTCAGTGCCCAAGGGCACACAGCTAGCCCAGGAGGCCCATGTCAGATCCTGGCCCCATGCTTTCCCCATGAACCCAGACTGCCTTTCTGGCTCCAAAGGTGCCTTCTGCAGCCCTTGGTGTCATATTCTGGGGGTCAGAGAGGCTGCTCAGGCCATTCCACAGGACCCTGACACTCAACCCTGCCAGGCCACCAAGCTCTTTTTCCTCCCCAGCCCAGATCCATCTCTCTCTGTGAGGGCAGATTGATCCTGGGAGGCCCCTTTCAGACCCAGTGACTCGAGCCTGTCACTCCACGCCTTCCTGGGGCTGCAGTCCACCACGGGTCCTCCGGGTTGCTCTGAGGGTGCATGGAGTAATTTGCATAAAGCTGGGAGCATGTGGCCAGCATGGTGGGGACTGTACCTGCTCTTCCCTCCCCAGGAAGCTCTTCTCACCCTGCCACTCCCTCCTCCCCAGGCACACCCCAACCTCTCCCCCAAGGACCTCCCACCCACCACCTTCCCAGATCTAGCATCTGTTTCTCATCATTGTTTTTTTTTCCTTTGCAACACTTTCCATACCATGTAATTTTTTTTTGGTTCATTTACTAATTTTATTTGGCTGTTTCCCCAACTGTGCCCAAGCTCTCCCTGAGGGTCACGTTCATGGCTGTGTCCTGGTGCTCAGCAGAGAGCCCACACCCAGAGGAGCCTGATAAGTACCTGCTGGATGAACGGTTGGGTGAGGAGAGGGACTGGGTTGTAACAGTCAGGATGGATGAGGTGCTGTAACAAAGAGCCCCAAATCCCAGTGGCTTCATGCAGGAAGAGCCCATTTCTCTCCCACGTGAAGTTCAAGTGGTTGTTGTTGGTCAGAAGGTCTCCTCCAGGGAGGCACCTCCTCTGAGCAGTGATACAGGGATCCAGCTTCTTCCAACTTCGATGACATCATCTAAACACACGGCCTCCAGAGTTATCAGGGAAGGGGAGTGAATGAGGGAAAGGTCACCGGGTAACCAACCGGATCAGCCCAGAGGGACCCACATCATTTCCACTCACATTTCATTAGCCAAAAGTGCCACCTGGCCCCACCAGAGGGAGCTGGAAAATGTGGGCACAGCCTGGGCAACCGCCTCAGCGCCAGCATGCCTGTGGAAGGGAAGTGTGAGCAAGCGGCGGGCGGCCGGGCATCTCTGCCCCTCAGCACTGCTGAGGGATGACTCTGTCACTTTGGTCCTCTTCCTGAGATCCCTGGGCCCTGATTCCTCCTTCTGCCTCCGGCCGACATGATGCCTGGGTCAGGAGGGCAGAAAGGGAGGGGCCGGGACCTGGGAAAGCTCTCCCCACATTCGTCTGGGGAGGGGGAAGTTCTGAGCTGTTTTGAGCTGATTGTGTTCAGAACCTTCTGTGTCTGCTGAGCTGCTAATTCCGGTGCCATCTGCCTGTGTTCCCAGCCCCGAAGTCCCCAGATAAACAGTTTTCTTCTGCAGTTCTTAAATAAAGTTTTGGCAGGGGGTGGAGAGAGGGAAAGGAAGGAGAACGTCTTGTTCTCAAAGGAGGAGACACTGCCCCGCAGGGGGACATTGGAGGGACCGGAGTGTAGCTTACAAGAGCTCTGAGCCTCCTAAGAACCTCCTGGGGTTGCTGGGACTAGCCCCATTTTGCAGACGAGAGACCTGAGGCTCAAAGAACTTAACGAAGATCCTGGAGGTCAAACATCCTTTAGAGCTGAGCAGAGCCGGGGCTGCTTTCTCTCCATTGTGCATCTTCAGGCCTCCATCCCTCCTGCTGGATGCGCCCTGCCCCTCCCGCTGTCTTTGGGGTCCCTCCCCTCTCCCCAGAATTCTGGGAATCAGAAAGACTCAGAACTGAAAAGGAGTCTCGGAGGTGTGGAGGGCCTTGCAGGCGGTCCCCCAGCCGGGCGAGGCTGAGGAGGCGTCGGAAGGGCACAGACGCTAGAGGGACAGGACTGAGGATGAACCCAGCTCTCCCCAGAGCTGGCTCTGCGACCTTGTGAGGCCTGGACCTCCCTGCGAAGTAAAACTCCTCCCTTCTTCACGACCGTGGGGGCACCGAGTGGCGCGTGGCCTGTGGTCGTGGACATCCATCCCTCTTCTGTTTGGGGGGGTCTAACCATCGCCTCCAAGAACGTGGAGCTTCCACCCCCGACGCGTCACGCAAAATTCCTCAGGAAATTTCTTTGCTTTCCCAGGCCGGGTGCCCATGTCACTGTGATTGAGGTCAAAACCGGCAATCAGGACGGGGTTTGTCATCTGCCCTCCAGGTCTCAGCTGCCTTGTTTCTGGAGTAAAACTGGCCTGGGACAGGGTGCTGGCTCTGTCACCTGCCTACCCTGTGACACCACACTAGTCATTTCACTGTGCTTACGTGTCCCTTTCGTAAAGTGGGGAATGTAATGGAAGCCTCTTCGCATTTTATTCAAAAATAAAAAAGTAAATCCAAAAAGTACAAAAGTTCTCAGGACTAGACCAGAGGCAAAATAATAACAATAGCTAAGATTTCGTTTTCACAGATTTATTGAAGTAAAATTGGTGTCCAATGAGCAGCACATACGTAAGTGTACGCTTTGGTAAGTTTCGACATACATATACATCTGTGAAAACATCACCCCAATCAAACCGATGAACACATGCATCACCCCCAAACGTGTCCTCGAGTCCCTCTGGAATCCTGACCGTCAGCCCGCGCTCACCCCACTCTGTCCTCAACCAGACACCCATCTGCTTTCCATCGCTATTGGTTGGTTTGCACTTTCCAGAAGTTTCTATACATGGAACTATACCTTATGTACCATTTTTGTCTGGTTTCTTTTACTCAGCATAATTATTTTGAGATTTATCCAGACTGCCACATGTATCAGTAGTTTGTTCTTTTTTTAATAAGTGAGTGGTTTTCCCTGGCGTGGACAGTTTGTTTACCCACTCATGGCCCTGTTAATGACGTTTAGGTTGCTTTGCGTTTGAAACCATCACAAACAAAGCTGCCCTGAACACCGGGGTAATTTCTCTCTAATTCGTTTCCGCAGCGCCTCACAAATTTTGATAGGTTCTGTTTTCATTTTCATTCGGTTCAAGATACTTTATAGTTTTCCTTTGGATTTTCTTTGTTCCATGGGTTATTTAGAAGTGTCATATGTAGTTTCCAAATACGTGGGCATTTTCCAGGTATCTAATTTAATTCCCTTGTGGTCAGCAGAACATGCAACGTGCGACTAGCATCTGTGTGATATTGTTGAGATTTGTTGTGCGTAGCCTAGAATTCCATCTGCCTTGGTAAATGTCCGTGTGCCCTGGAACAGAACCCGCATTCTGCTGTGCCCAGGTGGAATGTTCTGCAAATGCCAATGACGTTAAGTTTGTAGGCAGCACCGTTCAAGTCTTCTGTATCCTCACTGATTTCCTGGCTATTCATTCTTTCGGTCACTGAGACAGGTATTTCAGTTTCTATCTAAGAGTGATTTGTTTATTTCTCCTCGCAGTTTCATGCATTTCCTTCATGGATTTTGGACCTGTTATTAGGTTCATAAACATTACTGACTGATACATCCTCATGATGAATGAACACCTGTACCGTTACGAAATGACCCTCTTAAACCCTGAAGACATTGTCGGCAGTGATGTCCACTCCATCTGTTATGGATATTGCCACCCGCTTTCTTTTGGTTTATGTTACATGATGTTACATATTTTTCCATCCCTTACTTTTAACCTGTCAGTCTTTATATTTGAAGTGGATTTCCTCAAATAAAGTCAAGAAAGAAAGAAACAAAGAAAGAAAGAAAGAGAAAGAAAGAAAGAAAGAAAGAAAGAAAGAAAGAAAGAAAGAAAGAAAGAAAGAAAGAAAGAAAGAAAGAAAGAAAGAAAGAACCCTGGCTGGTGTGGCTCAGTGGATTGAGTGCTGGCCTGTGAACCAGAGGGTCGCCGGTTCAATTCCCGGTCAGGGCACATGGCTGGGTTGTGGGCTGGGTCCCCAGTAGGGGGCACATGAGAGGCAACCACACATTGACGTTTCTCTCCTTCTCTTTCTCCCTCTCTTCCTCTCTCTCTAAAAATAAATAAATAAAATCTTAACAAAAAAAAGAAAAGAAGGTGGGTTTCTTGTAGGCAGCTGAGTATTTGTTTTGTATTTAATATGACAATCTCTGCCCTCTAATCAGGTATACTTAATGTGATTACTGACGTGGTTGGGTTTAAATTCATCATCTTGCTATTTATTTTCTATATCTTCCACTTGTTCTTTGTTCCCTTTTCCTTCTTTTTCTGCCTCCTTTGGGATTAATTGAGTAATTTTTACGATTTTATATCTTCCATGACTTTACTTATCATCTCCAGGCTTTCTCCCATATTCCTTCTGAATATATGAAACAATGTTATAATAATTGGCTTTATGACTCTTATCTGCTAATTAAATCACTTGTGTCAGTTCTAAGTCAGTTTCAACTGATTGATATTTATACTCATAGTTTCCTGCCTCTCTGCTTGCCTGGAAATTTTTATTGAATGCTAGTCATTGTGTATTTGGTCTTTCAAGGTGCTTGATAGTTCTGCATTGTGTAAGTACTCTTAAACTTTGTTCTGGAACACAGTTAACATGGACACATGCATTGCAAGTCTTGCTTTTAAGCTTTGTGAAGCATGAACAGAGCAGCATTTATTTAAGCTAGGGCCAGTTTCCCCGACGACGGAAGCAACACACTTCTAAATGCTGTAGCCTATACCCCGTGACTGGCTCGGTTTTCCACTCTGGTGGGAGCAGGAACTGTTCAAGTTTCGGGATTGCCCCTCCCAACCCTGTCAGCCGGGTTCTCCGACCTCAGGTTTCCTCACACTCCGTGACTTGAGCAGGACCCACGCAAATCCCCGGTGTCGTCGCTCCACAAGGTTCTCTCATCTCCAGCGCTCGGCCCTGCAAACTCAGGCTGCCTCGTCTCCCCCATATTCCAGCTCAGTCTCCTTAACTCAGGAACACAACCCAGTTCCGCCTGGGTTCCCGTCTCTGACTCCTGGTCACCATGTCTCTCCAAGCATGTCAGCAGTAAGTGTGGGAAAGATTAGGGCTCTTCCCCATCTCTCTGGGATCACTATCTTTCGTTGCTTAGTGGCAAATGTCTTGGAAACTGTTGTTTCGTATATTTTGTCAGTTTTTTTGTTGTCTCAGGCAAGCAGGTAAGGATGGCCCCTATTTTTTCATCTTGGCTGGAAGCAAAATTTTTGACAATGTTTATTGAACACTAATATAACCCAGGTCCTGTTCATGGGACTTTACTGATATTGACTCATTTTATCCTCCCAACAAAACTACAATGCAGGGACCATTATTATCCCCATTAACAGATGAGGAAACTGAGGGGCAAGAGATGGCATTACTCTCCCAAGGCCACCCCGCTGGTAAATGGTAGCACCAGGATTCCTGCCTGGCCAGGCTGCCCCAGAGCCTGGCCTCCCCACCCCACCCAGCGCTTCCTGACATTGGGGTTCCCAGTGGGTCAGGCATGGGCTCCACTTAGGCAGGGGGCAGAGGGCTGGCCCTCTCACACAGGCAGCAGCATCGTTCCTGGGAAAATTCTGTCTTTTTCCAGGGGGCCCTGGCCGTGGGAGGTGCAGCCAGGCTCTGCGATGTGCGCCCTCTCACAGCAGGCACCGAACAGGGCAGCTATCGCTGATGCTGTTCTTATCCCTGTTATTATTATCACCACTAGAGCCACAGGCAGCCTCGTGCCTCAGGATGCCCTCACGCACCAGCCACTCAGGAACACACACGTCATTTAATAACACAGGGGCGTCAGCTGCGAACCCCCACTGGGGCTCCTGCTCTGGGGAACTCGACCAGGACACCTCTGACCCTCCCAGGCCCCATGGACCTGTTAGCTCAGACTGAGAGGGGTCCTTCCAGTCTGCTCTGGGCTTCGAAGGAGCGAGGCAGTAATCTTGTTGCCAAAAAGGTTCATGGTCCACCCCTAAGGGTTTAAGGAAGAGTAAAGACACACAGGGAATGTTTGCTACTCGGACATCGGGGTCAGAGACACACAGGCTCAAACGCCGAGTCCTTCTGAGTCCTGTGAAGCTGAGCCTCCGTTTCTTCATTTATGAACCGGGAGTTGTTACTGCTGCGGAGAGGGAGGAGCCAGATCGTGGTCGGGCAGGGGCCTAGCACGGTGCCTGAGACAGCTGGCGCTGGCCAGACCTTCCGCAGCCATCACCCACGAGCCGGAGGACCTTGCACGAGTTGTCTCGCTTCTCTGAGCCTGGCTTCCCGATGCGTAAAACAGGGAAACTATAATTTTCCTCATTGTTGAATTTTAAGAACAACATGGGATAATCACACCCCTCTGATTCCTACCTCACTCACCTCACCTACCCCTTTTGCTCCACTGACCCCAAGCCCCGCTCCTGGACGCCACAGTCCGTGATCCCCCATGCTCCGAGGCTGCAGCAGCACAGCAGAGGCAGAGGGTCTCCGTGGCCCTGCCCCAGAGCGGACTAGGCGGCCCCCGTCACTGGAGTTGGCTCGCTGCTGTGCTAACTTCTCATAAAGCCAAACTGCCTGTCATAGAAACACTGTTATCGTCTCTAATTTCTCTGATGCTCCGTTTACACACAGCCATTACCCAGAGGCCCCAGGTGCTCAGAGAAACGACTGAGCAGCGTGGCTCCTGCCTCCTGTGCACGTGGAATTACGCTCTCCCTGGGGCCCAGTGCGTATTATACGTGTGTATTTGAAATAAGATGGGTCTCAGCTATAAAAGAGAGAGGCTACGCCGCTGCAAAGGAACATCTCGATAGGCCTGAGTGGAGTGGAGGGTCGGGAGCAGGTCCCTCAGGAGGCCCACAGGCTGGTCTGGCAACAGCACACATCTCGCGGTTAAGGGCCCCACATCCAGCACCTCATCCCGGCCTGGGGGCCTGGGGGCCTGGGGGCCTGGGTCAGCTGGCACGGGCCAGACCGAAGAGTCGGCAGACCCAGCAATTGGCCGTCACAATGTGCACTGAACAATCAGCAGTACTTCTCAAGTTCCAGTCACTGTTCATTGGCCCCATTTAGCAGATCGGAACACTAAGATCCAGAGAGGTCAAATGACCTATCTGGCCAAGGTTCTACCTGGTAAGGTTCTATCTGGTAAGTGGCAAAACTGGGATCTGAACTCAGGCCAGCCGGTTCCAGACCCTTCAGTAAAGTCACCGAGGTTCAAACTCCTCGACCTGGAACAAAAGGCAATGCCCCTCCCCAATCTGGCTCCTTCTGACATGTGAAATTCTAAAACTTAAAGCTTAAGACACAAGTGTGTGTATTTCTGATGATTCTGTTGATCAGCTAGGCAGCTCTGCCAGTTCAAGCTGCTTCCCTAGGGCTGGATGGTGTCACATGGCCTTGGTCACCTGTATTGGCCTCCAGTGAAACAGCTGAGCCCTGGCGGGTGTGGCTCAGTGAATTGAGTGCCGGCCTGCGAACCAAAGGGTTGCTGGTTTGATTCCCAGTCAGGGCACATGCCTGGGTTGGGGCCAGGTCCCTAGTAAGGGGCTTGTGAGAGGCAACCACACATTGATGCTTCTCCCCCTCTTTCTCCCTCCCTTCTCCTCTGTCTAAAAAAAATTTTTAAACAATAAATAAATAAGCAGCTGAGGTGGCTGGGGCTCCTGTCCACGTGGTCTCTCATCCTCTGGAAGGCCAGCCCAAGCTTGTCCAATGGCAGCAGTCATAGGTCTCCTCATAGGTCTCCTTCCTCATAGGTCTCCTGGGAGCAGGAAAGGGCTGGCCCTTTGCACAAGCGTTCTTCAAGTCCCTGCTTGTGTTATGTTACGAATGTCATCTTGGCCAAAGCAAGTCACCAGGCCAAGCCCAGATTCAAGACAATGAAACAGATCCAGCCCCCTGATCAGAGAAGCAGCAACATTCATCTCCTCTGCTGCCTCCAGGCCCCAGAGGGTGGGTGCTGGGAACACAGCAGGGAGACCATCTGGTGACGATTTGTGCTGGGACCTCAATGCCACAAGAAGATGAGGAAGAGGAGCCTCCCAAGGAGAAGAGCAAGCACGAAGGCCCTGAGGCAGGCATGAGTCTAGTATATCTGAGAAAGTGGACAAAGGTCAGTGTGGTGGAACCGGAGTGAGGGGTGGGCAGAGGGCAGGAGATGAGGGCCGCTGGGCCCGCAGGGGCAGGTCTGGTTGAACCTCAGGGACCACATGTGCTGCCATCCTCCATGTGTCCCCCCAGGCGTACCCTCATTGCCTCCCCTGCTCCATGCCCAGAACTGACAGGGCCCTGTGCCCTCCTGGGCCTGGCTTCAGATGGGTCCTGGCAGCAGCAGAGACCAGGGGTGGGAGGGGAGGTTGGGGGCTCATCCCTGGCTTCTCCTGCTGGGCAGGGGCAGACTTACTCTCTCGGGGCCCCGGCTCCATCAGATGCCCCTTGGCCATGGCTGCAACTCTGGGGTCTGGAACCATTCCCTCCTTTGTCCCCTTCAAGACTGGCACAGACACAGCGCAGATGCCCCACCATCTCCTGCTGGTTCCCCCGCACGCTGCCCATAGGTTGGCGAATCATGCCTCCATCAAGCTCCCTGTCACTGCCCTTTCCAGTTGGCCATCCACTCCCTGCAACAACCAGCATTCCGGTGGCGTCTCTCTTCTGTAACTGGAAGTTTGTGCCATCTGACCCCCTCCTCCCATTTCACCTGCCCCTCACCCCCTGCTTCTGGAACCACCACTCCGTGCCCCGTATCCATGAGCTGTCGTTGTTCTCTTTCATTGTGGTTGGTTAGATCCACGTGAGAGAAATCACACGGTATTTGTCTTTGCCTGACTTATTTCACTTAACGTAAGGCCTCAGGCTCCACCCATGTTTTCACATATGGCAAGGTTTCACTCTTTTATAACCCATAACCCCGTTGTGTGTGTGTGTGTGTGTGTGTGTGTGTGTGTGTGTCTCATGTTTTCTTTATCCATTTGTCTATCGACGCACGCAGGCTGTTTCCACGATTGGCCATGGTAAATAGCGCTGTAACGAACATGGGGGTGAAGATGCCTTTCTGAGATAATCTGTAGTTTCCTTCAGATGAGGGCCCAGAAGTGGAGCTGCTGGACCGTACGGGAGCTCTACTTCTGATTTTCTGGGGAACTTCCACGGTGTTTCCCATCGCGGCTGCACCAGCTTCCCTCCTCCGCATCCCCACCAACACTTGCGGGCTCTTGTCTCTCCGATGATGACGATGATGACGCCTCTTCTCACCGTGTGAGGCGCAGCCTCGCTGTGGTTTCGATTTGCGTTTCCCCACCGACTGGTCCTGTTGAGCACTTTTTCCGTGCAGCTGTTGGCCATCGTATCTATTCTTACGAAAAAATGTCCACTCGTATCTTCTGTCCATTTTTTAATCATATTATTGGGTTTTTTTTTTTTTGCTGTTGTATGAATTATTTATTTATATGTTTAGGATACCAACCCTTTAACAGGCATATGATTTGCAAATATTTTCTCCTATTCAGTAGGTTGCCTTTTTAGTTTGTTGAAGGTTTCCTTTGTTCTGCAAAAGCTTTTTAGTTTACGTCGTCCTGATTTACCTTTTAGGAAGATCCCGCTGGCTGCCATGGAAAGGGATGAGAAGAGGAGGCAAGAATGGGTCAGGGACACATTAGGGTCCAGGCAAGTTGAATGAAGTCAGTCTAAGTGGAGGAGGTACAAACAGGACCCTCACCAGCCAGAACCACTTGCTATAGCTACTGAGTCTGTGGCTCATTGTCTAGGGTCTTGAAGCACCGAGTGAAGGGGAGGTAAACGGTGCAGAAGCCTGCTGAGCCTGGGGCGGAGCTGCCGGAGCTTAGTGTGGAGGAAGAGCTCTCTGGGTGCAGGGAGGCCTCTGGGGTGTAAGAAGGAACACCTCTGGGAGCCAGGAGTTGCTCTGGGCCCTGGGGGAAAGCCGCCCCTGCAGCCCTATAGGCGCGTGCAGCCTACATCTGGAGAAGGGACCGTTAAAGCACTAAACCTAATGGCTTCAGTCTCCCTGTTGGGGGTTGGGGGGAAGAACATGGTGCAGGGCAGCAACGCAACTGGTCTTCCATCACCTGCTAACCAGCAGAACCCAGATTTGCATCTCAAACACCAACAAAGCTCCCGGGCCCTGCCCTGCATCCTTCCCTCTACCTGACAGTCCTGGGGCACAGGAAGTGGTGCAGTTGGGGGACCTTTGATTGGTGCAAAAGCCCGGAAGTTTGGGTATCTTTTCCAATTGGCCAATTCTATGTGGAGGAAGGATTAGCTGGGGGACTCTGGGCAAGTCGCTTAACCTCTGTGAGCCTTACTTTCCTCAGCTGGGAAGTGGGCTAACAGCTGCCTCACAGGGCTGGTGTGACACAGATGAACATCTGTGCCATCTCACTCAGGGACAGTGTGGACCTGGGCAGGCACTGTGCCTGGCCCTCAGCAGGTGCTCCACGTGGGTGAGCCCCGACCCCACTGCCGGGAGCTCAGCACAGACCGTCCTCCTAGAGCCCAGCGCCCACGTCCTTCTGCCTTCAACATCCCCACATCTGCCCCCTCCCCCATCCAGACCGTCAGGGCGCCGGCAGATGGCCACCACGGCCCTTTGCAGCTCGGACGGTGTGGGGCCCTTATTTCCTTACTGAAGGGCCTCATAGCCCGAGCTCTGACCACAGCACCCCAGCCTCATGAGCCTGTGGGGTGCATTCAGGAGACACTGCAGCCTCTATGGACCTCCCGAGTGCAGGCAGGAGAAGAGACTGCCCCGCCCCCGCCCCCCCTACACATACACTGCTGTGCCTGGGCCCTGGGCTCACAGGGAACAGACGTGCCCCACTCCCCCAGAGGTTGTGTGTCAGCAAGAGGGGCAGGGACTGTGAGGACAGACATTGGGTGTGCCAGGCCATCCCTGGAAGTAGGACGCTTACCTGGGGGGCCCCAGAATGGACGCCGCTGGGTGCACGTGCGAGCGCTGAGCGGGCGGCCGTTGATGGCGCTGCGGCCTGTCAGCACTGGAGATAATTAAAACCCTAACGAAGCCTCATTATTTCTCTCAGGGCCGTGGTGCCCTTTGGAAAAACGGTATTTTCTGCCAGATCATTTCCTGAAGATACGTTTGTCACAGGCTATTGTGCAAACCCATGTTTGGCCCATTTTAAAAGATGTGATTTATCCACTTGATTGGGCTGAACGCTCCTTCTCCAAACCCTCAAAATGTGGCCGCTGTTAGGGCCTAGAACAGAGCTGTAAACATCACCGGGTGGGGCCCGGCCTCGGGTTTGGGGGCACTGAGCCCCACGCGCTGCAGAGGAGTATCCAGGGGCTGCAAGCACTCAGGACGCTGGTCAGTCCTCAAGGACAGCACCTGGGATGCCAGATAAAAGCCAACTGCGGGTTCACTCATCCCACCAGGCTTACGAGGCCCTGCTATGTGCAGGCCTGTGTGGGGCCTGGGGGAGCTGCAGTGAACTGATGAGGTCCCTGTCCTCAGAGGTTGGGAGGCAGGAAGGCACAGGTAAGCAATGCACCCGCAGGACTGCCGGGTGGAGGGGGCTGGGAAAAACGGAAAACAGCGCGATGTCCCGGAGTCTGGCTCCGGGCGGGGTCAGGCAGGGACAGCCTTGGACCACGGGACAAGGAAGGTCTTTCTGAGAAGGGAGGGGCCTTTGAGCTGAGCCCTCAATGACAAGATGGAGAACAGAGCAATCAGTTCGGCCTGGGCAGAGGGAAGAGGCTCCTGGAGGAGAAGATAAAAGATACCTGATTTACTCTTGGTGATGCTTGGAACTACAGCAGGTGGTAGAGAAATGGGGATTCCAGACAGGGAGCTGGGAGCAAAGGCCCAGGGCAGTGAAGGTCCCAGCACGTTGGGGGAACATTTATTGTGCTGGAACTGGGGCTATAAGAATCCTGGGGGCGACATGGCCCAGACCTCAAATACTGTGCTAAAGAGACAGGACTCTATCCTAAGGCGAGGGGGCCCTTCACAAATGGTTAAATGGTGAGTCACACCCCTGAGGAAGACACACTCTGTCATTTCTATGGCCACTTCCAGTTCTAAATTTCCATGAGCCGGACCTGCAAAGGCTGTTGACTTCAACTGAGTGAAAATTGAATGTTAACAGACTTGTACTCAAGTAGATTTGAGTGTCAAGAAACCCTGGGGTTCACAGAGACAGAGCTCTCGGGGACACCTGAACCTCCACCACCAAGGCTCCATCATGTGGGGACCTCAACAGATGGGCACGGCCAAGGGCAGGGCTTTCCATCCTCCTCCAACAGCCTCTGTGCTCTGCTCTGCCTACCCATCAAAAGTGGCAATATTCTAAGTGAAAAGAGTCCTTCGTAGAGTCACAAGAAAAGCATTTCCAGGGACCATGCAAGGGAGGAAAAGGTGAAGTGGTAAGTCTTGTGGAGGTTGAAATAAATGACTGCCCCCAGGTTCCCGGTGTCACCCATCAGCTGTGGAAGAAGTCCAGCCTTGTCTTCATTAAGCCCAGAAGGGCCGCGGTCCAGAGATTCTGTGCCATTAGTTCAGCCCACGTCAAAGCTTAGTCCGGTTCAGTCTGTGTCCCCATTTGGCTAGCTCAACCTATGTTCCTGGCTGCTTCTAGCAAGCACTGAGCTGCTGTACCCAGTACCCAGGCTTGTGCTGGAACCCACTTGGGACCCACGCTGGGGACCCGTGCAACCTCTAGGCCCCGCAGGGCTGCTACAGAGAGAGAGAGCGCGCATGCCAGCGCAGAGCACTTGAACAGTGGGTGTCACCAAGCCAGAGACCTTTGTTAGGCTCTGATTGTATTACCTCAGGCTTGGGACCAGGCGCTCTTTCGAACTAACCAATCGATGTCCCAATCCTTCACGGGCTTCTGCTGGGTCCTCTCCTAACCAATCTAGTCTTTTTCTCAGATTAGATGCCTCCCCTTTATGGTCTCTATTTTGGCTTCTATTGCACATGCACCCAGCAGAGGAATTTCCCCTGCTGTTTTTATTTTTCCCTCAGTAATCTCGGCTAATGGCAAGTAACAGATTCTTCCTGCCCACTTCGGGTACGAGGTCCCCAGGGCAGAGGATGCAGCAGTTCCAGGGGGAGCCTATGAATGCCGCAACTTCCTAGTGAAGCAGGCTCATTGCCCAGCTTAGCTCCCTCATTTATTACATTTACTTGTCTGATTCCCTTTGCTCCCTTCCTTTATTTATAACTAACTAGCTACCTACACTAACTCCAGCAGCAACTGGACCTCCTACTGCTCCTGCCTCAAGTCCTTGCCCAGCACCCTTGGGAGCACCCCAGAAGGCCAGCCCCAAATAACCAGCCCAAACCAGGTCAACCTTTCTCCCTTCTATTTTAGATCAGCCCAGCCAGGCATCCTTTTGGGAACTGCAGACTCTGATTTCTCTCCAGGGCTCACTAAATTGGTAGGACCCTGCCACTCTCCCAGCAGGCTCTTTGATGAAGAAAGTCTATGTAATAAATAATTGAGAGGCACCTGGGCTTCCCGAGAACTATGTCAAGCAGCAGTGTCCCAATTAATTCCTCCAGTGAAGCAGAGCTTCAGACCGCACCAGCAGAGGTAAGGAGAAGTGTTTACTTAAAGATGAGTCAGGAAAGGCAGGAGTGCTGGAAGCAGAGAGGCTGGAGGTGGCCAAGGAAGGCCGGGGGGCCGGGGTGTGGGGGGACCTGCTTCAGATAAGGATGTTGTCAGGCAGTTAGTGATTATAGGCATGGGGTCCACACTCAGACAGACCTGGGTAGGAGGCACATTTGCATGGACATAATACAAGGTCAGATGCCCAGCTTGTCCTCCATTCCAAGTGGCCAGATGGATGAAGAGGCCACGATAGAAGACTTACAGGCACCCAGAGGAGAGAGAGGCCTTTTTCCATCCTGCATCCATTCATAAAACTCCAGAGAAGGGCTCTGATTGGCCTGACTTGAGCTAGGTGCCTACCCCTGCACCAGTCACAGTACCTGGAGGGTGGGTTCTGCGATTGGTCGCTTCTGGGTCACATGCTCACTCCTTTGTCAGCAAGGAGGTCATTGATTGGTAGCCCAAGTAGAACCACAGAGTGGGGAAGGAGCAAACGAGAAAGAAGTGGGCTGTTAGCAGAAGGGTGGGGAGAGGAGGGAGTGTTGCTGGGCACTTGGCCAGGCATGTCTGTGCCCTCTTGATCTGGCTGCAGGCCGCCTGCCCAGCTTCCTCCAGCCACACCCCTCCTGCGCACTGTGCTCTCGCTCCCTGGGCATTTGCAGAGAGCTGATGGTGGCGTTCCCTCTCACCCACCCGTGTGCTCCCTCTGCCTTGGATGCCTTCTCCCACCTGCACGGCAAATGCTGTCACTTTTTAAAGTCTCAGGTGTCACCTCCTCCACACTTTGAATCCTGCCCCCTGCCATTCTCACAACACCTGTAAAACTGAGATGATGATGATGAAACTTTTTCTCATTGTTCTGCCTCTGTCCCCACCCCCCACCCGCCTTGAGCACAGAGATTGCTTGCTGAGTCCTAGTACCTTGCACATTACATGGCGTGAAAGGCATCAGTGACTATCTTTAGAATAAAACAACGGAGTAACTGTAGTTATTGGCAGAACTGGCCTTCCTCACACCTGGAGGGGCTCTCCATGCGCTATGGTTTCATGGGTCTTGGGGAGATATCCAAGTCCCAGGTTACATTCCTAATAGGCAAACTAATGAAGCTCCTTCCCCTCTCTGGCCTCACATTCCTCATCTGGGCTCCCTGACCTGTGACTCTGGTGCCAGTCCTGTGAGTCAGGGGAAGGACCGGCCTTGGGAAACATGGCCAGCCTGGAAGCCAGGCTTCCTGGGCAGCAGAGGGCCGGGAACCAGAATGAGAGAAGTTTCAAAGCATAGAAAAGAAAAACGTATGCACTGAATTTACAATTTGGCTAATATTGGAAATGCTGTCAGATACCTACAAAACTCAAGAAAAGGGAGCTATCAGCCTTTCATTAGTCTTTGCATCTTCATGGGGAAATTTAGACCAGCCTTTGAAAGCGCAATAAGATCTCACTCATAGAAACTGGTCATAGCTCTGGGCACCTTCGCATTCACTCAGGGAAAAATTGTTTTTGCTAAACCAATTAAGAATATAAACAGGACTCAGGACTGGAGGCTCAAGCATTTACCCTCCGAAAGTGAGCAAATTGCTCTCCAGCCTCTTGTTCACCAACTCATGGATCTGGAAAGGCCCCCAGGACCCTCTCACTGATCTCCTCTCTCATCCCACTCGTGTTGCCTGTGTCCAGGTGAGCGCTCGGAAACAGGAGCCAGTTACAGAGGGCCTGTCGTGTGCCAGCGGCCGGGCTGAGGGCTGTCAATCCTCCCAGGTCTGCAGCTCTCCCCTCCCTCCCTCAGCTCCAGCCACGCTGACCTTTCCTCAGTTCCTAGAACGCGCCCAGCTAAATGTCCGCCTCCAGCCCTTGGCACACGCCCTCCCCTCTGCCTGGAGCCCTCTGCTCCCGGACCTCCACACACCTGGGTCCTTCTCACCGTTCAGGCCTGAGTTCAATATCGTCTCTCCTAAGAAGCCCTCCCTGATCATCCTGTCACGCCTTTCCCTCCCCCGGCCCCACAGCACTGGACCTGTTATTACCTTCACGGCCTTTGTCATGGCCTGAAATCAGTCTACTTATGCATATGCTTGCTTAACGCCTGCCTCCCCCTCCTGGATGCGGGCATCTGCAGGGCAGGGTCCTTGTCCATTTCTGTCAAAATTGCATTCCCAGAGCCCAGAGCTGGGACTTCATAGCCACGTGTTCAATGAGTAAATGAATGAGTGATTAAGTGATTTCCATTTCTTTAAGCCCTAACCTTGTCCAAGGTGCTTTCCAATAAATGGCTATTAATTTAACATGGATGCAGGAAGTACAGCAGAGTCAAGTAACTCAGAATACATCCTGCACTAGGCATGAGGTTCATCTCTACCCCACCAGCAGGTTTTCTTGAGTTGTTTGAAAGACTGTAAAAGAGATATCTGTTCTATTTAAAGGAGGGCCTTGTATTCTGGCCATTTTCATTCATAAACTCGTCCCATGGAAAGGATTTCAGGGATCATATAAGACTGTGGACTCTCTTCACAGATGAAAAAACTGAGACTCAGAAAGAAGGACAAGGATTCAGCAAATCATCTGTGTGTCAGAAGAAGAAGACGCAGGACAAGAAACTGACTCTCTCCAGCCTGTCCTATCCATGCCTCAAACACGCAGGTGGTGCTGTCATGAAAATCGTCACAACTTTTCTCTAAGAATAATAATACAATAATGGTGTAGCACCTAACATTTCTCGAATGCTTTCTATTTATCGGACACTGCAATAAACACACTAATTCTTCACAGCCACCTAAGGCGGTAGGTACTGTTATCGCCCCCATTTTCCAGAGGAGGAAAATGAGGCCCAGATAGGGGAAGCCTTTCGCCTATGATCCCACAGTGAACAGATGGTGGAGCCGAGGGCTGACCCAAGGCATTCTGGCACTCTGCATCATCAGCGTTGGATTTGACCAATCCACTCCTGGAGATTATTCCTAAGGACATGATCGTGGTCCAGGGGATGATGCATATTTAAAATAAGTGACCCTCTCTGAACAGCTCCCTTTACATGGACTTCAAGGCTGCCCATGAGGAGGGTGGATATGAGCCCGGATGCCCATGGTGGAGAGGGAGAAGGGCATGCGTGAGCAGGGTCAAGCCCCACCTCCCCACAACACCCTGCCCCCCGAGACAGGGACACGTGGGGGAGACCCTGGCACACTTTCCACAGGAGGGCCAGGTGTCAGTCCTACCTTCCTGCCTCACCTGGCTAATTTACAGAGACATTAGGAAGCACCAAATGCCGAATTCACTGAGATTTCTCCATCCTGCAGTTTCAACTGAAAATTACGTCTCTTGCTTTTCTTTCTTCACCCTCCTGAAATGTCAAGTAGGTCTTTTCTAGAAGCACTGAATGGAAATAAAGGGGATTAGAGGATAATTGTATCCCTTTTAAAGGTAACCTGGAGGGAATGGAAGAAAACAGACCCACTTGGCAGCTTCACCTCATCTCCCTTCTCCCTCCTGGCTCCTGCCCTCCTGCTCCCCACCCTCACCCTCCCGCTCCCCTCCCCCCCCCTCAAAGGCACCCTGGGAGCTGCCTACGCCAAGAGGATTCATTCAGCGTGCACCAGGGCCCTCACCAAGGCCTGGCTTCCGGAAGCCAGGCTCCCACATCGCCTGACCTGAGGCAGGTTGCCAGAGAAACCTCCGATCTTCTGGAAAGGAAAAGGGAGGATTCCCCTTGAGAAAGCAGAAGCCCCCCACGCCTGGACCTCCGATGACTTTGCCATCGCTCCTCTCTGTGAATCCTGCTTCGCAGTGAACCTCAGCCAGGAGATCCGAACCTGCTGTTTTCTGGATTTCATTTACCGGCACGGGCCAACTTTGCAGCCCAATACTCTGTGAGGGGGAACCTGCAGCGCTGGCCAAGAAGCAAAGCTGAGTGTGAGGGCCGGGGGTGTGCAGGCAACCCAGGCGGGGGGGATGCAAAGGCACAGAGGTGTGGCCGGGAGCGAGAAGGAGCTCCTGGAGCCAGACAGTGAAGGATGAGAGGGGAGGAGAAGGACAAGCGAGGGGCAGGAGGTGAGGCTGCCGTCTTGGGCCAAGGGCAGACTTGAAAAGCCAGGTTAAGAGGCTTGTCTATTCTGGAGGCCAAGTTTTTGCTGAGGCATTTCCTTTGAGGTCGCTCACGGGTTGGGCTGCCAGATTTAATAAATGTAAATAAAACACGGACTCTCAGTTACCTTTGAATTTCAGTTAAACAACGAATAATTTTTTAGTCCAAGTGTGAGCCACACAAATTTCAGGCTGTGCTTAATCTTTTAAAATTCCGTTGTTCAGCTGGAATTCAGATATAACTGGTGTCCTGTATTTTATCTGACAAGCCCACCTGCGGGCAGAGCAGGAGGCGGAGGCGGGGAAGCCAGGAGGGGGCAGGCTACCCCCTCCCCACTGCATCTGAGAAGATTTGCTGCCGTCAGGGTTAGAAAAGGGGGAATCCATGTCAGTTTCTATTTGAAAACCAGTGTCTGAATTTAATAATATTAAATGTACATAAAACCTCTACACAAATTATGTGTAAGATCCCCTTGGGCACGTGTCCACAGAGAAGGTCAGCGGATAAAGGGCCAGACAGCAAATACCTCAGGCTTTGTGGTCCACGCCGTCTCTGTTGCAGCTCCTCACTCCGTGGGCGTGGAGTGAAAGCAACTTTAAGCAGCACATGAACATATAAGTGTGCCTATGTCCCAATAAAACGTTATTTACAAAACCAGTTTGGGGGGCCAGATGAGGCCCCTGGTCTAGACTGGCTGAAGGCAACCGTATTCTTTCCCCAGTGCTCCGTGCAGAGATATCTCCCCTTCAGGAGCTCAAGACATAATTGGGGACAGCTGCAGGTGCTTTTTTCCTTGTCCCCTTTCCTGGAACTGCCCATTGCCTGGGCAACAAGTTGCAAGATAAAGACATGCTACTTTTTCTGTCCACTTCCGCCCTTAAAAACAATGTTTTGTTTTACTTTGTTTTTCCCCAGAGCTTCCAGACCCTTAGGAACCCTCCACTTCTGCTACCCCTTTAGCCAGTTAGCTGGGTGGAGCACCCCTCGAACAGAAGCACTGAGTCACCCTCCCGCTAACCCTCCTCATGCAAACAGACAGGTGTTAATTCACTGCAAATGGCCAAGGGCCCTTGCAACAGCGAGCTTGCCCATAATCTTCCACCCTATTGATGCCTTTCCCCGGCTGCTCTGGGACAAAGTGGGAGCAGTACAAGGCATAGATTTTCCAGGTCTGAGCCATGAGGCCAAGATCAAAGCAGAGAAGAGGTGGGAGGGCAGACTTTACAATGAAATTCTGGTGGTTGTTCTCCTGGTAGCATTTCTCCTGTGCCACATGGCAGGCAGCTGAGTAACAGCAGGTTTATATTTCACGGGGACACTAGAGTCAAAAGATCAATGATGCTCTCGGAACCGTTCTGCCAGGCCACGGGGGCAGATAAGCCCAGTGAGCAGGCTGCAAAGATCCAGCTAAAATTAGGCAGCTGTTGACAGAGGCTGGATTCACGGTTGCAGCCCATCGATTTCCAAAGCGATGTCGAAACTGAGGGAGTTTCATTGGCCTCCGTGTTCTGTGATTGTGGAGAGGAGCCTTTTCTAATAAAGTGGCTCTTCTTTTGTAATGAAATGGTTCCCTCTCTGGGGAAATGGAGCTTTTTAAAGATAAGTTTGGCAGAGTGAAGAGGTGGAGCAAGGTGGGGTCGGGGGAGGGTGGTCAGGGTGTCAGGGTCTGTACATAGTCCTTCAACCCAGACCTTGACCTTGGACATCAACATCTTTGGCCTCCATTGTCCTCATCTGTAAAATAGGTATCTCATCCATTGGTACCATCCAGTGGTACCTCATCAGGGTGTTGTTTTGAGGATTCGGTGATTTAATTCACGCAAAACGATTGGCTGAGGGCCAGGCACAAAGGAACTGCTCATTATCTGGAGGCCATGTTGTTGCCTCTTACTCAGCATCCTCAACATCACACACTGCACCTTGTGTTTTCCTGACCTGATCTCCTACAAGCCTCACAGCCACCTTACATGTGAGGAAAGGGTAAGCAACTGTAAAATCTGCATGGAAATGACAGAGCTGGGCTTGAGGCCCAGATCTATTGAATGCCAAATACACGTGTCTGGGCCCAACCCACCCATGTCAACTTCTCCTCCTTTTCCTCCCACACTGGCCCTGCCAGGCCCTCTTCTCATGGCTCCTCCATCCCCTGCAGCCATCTCACCTCTGCCTGGGTGTCTGCTGGCCCTTCCTCCCCTCTGGCCTCTCAGAGTCCACCTGGCCATCAGGACAAAGCCCCTCCCCAGTTCTAAGGCCCACACCGGCCTGCGGCACTGACTGCCTGCCCTCTGTGTCTCGCCCGAGTCTCTCTACAGCTGCACCAGGTCTTCTGACCATTCTGAGGGGCACCGCGGTTCAGGGAGAAGAGCACTGGGCTTTGAGCCAGACGACCTGGACTCAGATCCCAGCCTAGACACTGCCAGGCTCTGTCATCACTCTGCTTATACAGCTGCTGACTTTCAGTCTTTCAGCATAATTATACCCACAAGCCCACCTGGACTGAATGGGAAGAAAATCACCGTGGCCACCCTACTGAAACTATAAACCCCCTGGGTACAGGCAGGATGGCGTGAGGAAGGAGGTGGGGGCAGAGTCATTACCGTTTACACTCCATGGTGCCTGGAATAATCGTACATTTTGCCAAATATTTTCACAACTTCCCCCTTCCAGGCCCAGTGGTGGGACTGACCTTCCCATCCCCTGTGGCTCAGTGGGACCATGTAACCAGTTCTGTCAATAGGCTGTGCAAGTGGAAGTAACGCGTGTCACTCTCCCGCTGAGCATGTAATGGCTGGAGCGAAACCCCCAGAGCTCTCTTCACCTCTGATGTGATAGCTGCTCTGTCAACTGGGGTCCACAGGGGGCGTCGATGAGTGGAGCCACCCCCACCCAGCCCACAGTGGACATGTAGGATTAGCAAGAGATGAATATTTAGGTTTTTAAGCCATGGTGATTTGGGAGCTGTTTGTTACTGAGCAAAGCCTGTCTGGTGCTGACTGATACAGTGTTCAGCACAGACAAGGCCTCAAACAGGTGTCCTCCATGATTGGCTATTGAATTAATCCATGAGCCACCCCTCTGATACTGTTCCATTGGGGCCAGGAATAGGGGCAGCAGTGACCAGAGGCCTTGGTCTAGCCCTGGAGAGGAAGAGGCAGTAATAGGCTGGTCCCCTGCCCCACTGGGGAGGCTACCAGAGTCCTGGCAAAGACAGCTCTAAGTGACACAAAGCACACAGGGCTGGCAAGTCAAAGCCAAAGCCTTTTAACCACAGAGAACATAACCCAGGCAAGAAAGCCACACAGGCTGCACCCCGCACAGGGCCTCAGTCCAGGTGTGGGTCTGCCGGGAAGAGGGCCCGCCAGCCACCCAGGACCTGAGGAGCAGGCAGGAGGGAGGCATTTATTTGTGAGAAAGGTGGTTGATTATTCCAGAAAGGACATGGGAGAAGGGGAGAAAAATCACATCCCTCCCACCTGGCTGTGTAAGCGTTATTGATTTGAGGTGAGAGCCACTGGCGCTGCGAGAATATCGATCGATGCGGCTGGGCCGGCCTCGCCGGGGAGTGGGGGCCGCACACACGACCGGCCCTGTCCCGTCCCTGCCCTCCCAGTGCGGTGCTCACAGGATTAAAGGCTCCAGAAAGCTTCAACGGTGCAGATGGCTGCCAGCGCTCACGGAGCCAAAGCAGGGTGGCCAGGACTGTCGGTGGCACCTGAAGGAAAGGTGGTGCTCAGCTTGATGTGCCCCAATGTCCACAAGGGTGCAGGTGCTGAGGCCAGCGCTGCGGGCGGAGGAGGGAGCCGCAGTGACAAAATGAATGGAACTTCCTGCCTACGTGGAGCTTTCGTTCTGTCAATGAGAGTGACATTTTCACACTTTGTAAGTGAGTTTCCTCGATTTCCTCCTTCCAGAATACACAGTCCTCAAGGTCAAGGGAAGGGATTTACTTCCCCAGGACATAGCCTTGCATTTGAAATATTGTCCATGCCTATTTATTACAGAAATAAAATCTGTTAGTTCCCATTTGCCAGGAACCTCACACTCCTGGACTATTCAGACTATTAATATCAGCAATAATGTAGGACATGCTGAGGACCAGAGAGGGGAAGCGACTTTCCCAGAGATGCACAGCAGGTTACCAACATCCTATCCAGGACTGGACCGGGCAGTGCCAACTCCCAGCACAGGACCTCTGGCAGGCCCTGCTCACATCTGCCTGGCACAGCCGAGGCCCCGGAACAGGAATTTTATTGGAGTATAAAGACTAATTACTTCCCCCTAAAAATAACTGGAAAACGAACGACCGTAGAAGACACCCAAATGTTTACAAATGGGCTACAACTGCATTATCAGCACATAAAGCACAGACGCGTGGAGGGAGGGAGGAGGGAGCTCCGCCTGCCAGGCAGCAACAGCCCGTTCCTGGCGCCCCGGACAGAGGACAGAGCGGGCTCTGCGGCACGATAAGCCCCGTGGGAAACCCCAGGCGCAAGGGCAGCAGGGCCCCGGAAAAGGAGCTTCCGACGCCGTCTCTATTCCATCCTCGGGCAGCAAGCGCAGAAGACAAACCCTACTGCGCGCTGTCTTGTAACAGCGCCAACCTGTTACCTCTTTCACAGCAAATCACAAACTAAGCGGAAAAACTGGGCGCTTCTCACGTAGAATTTCACGGGTTTTGACATAGAAAAGAAAATGTGGTACCGAGCAAGGAGAAAAGGCGTCCAGTTGGTGGCAATCCTGTGTCTAACAGAGAGAGGGGCACTTTTAACTCATTTTTTTAATCTTCCCGCAAAGCAGGTGGAGCAGGGACTGTGAGTCCCACAGGCATGCGGAGAGCAGGCCCACTCTTCAGCGGAGTCTGAGCAGCAGTTAACGGCAGAACAGGGCCCCTCGACCCGGTGGCTCCATGAGCCCAGTGTGATGGTATCTGTTCCAGCAGCTACCTGCTTGCTCAGCTCCGCGTCCCCTTCTTCCTGAGGAAGGGAGGAGCCAGGCATTGGACCACGGGCGGAGGCAACCAGCCCATTCTCCTGTGCGGGCAGATGTGCCCAAGATCCACATTTGAAGAGAGGGCATGGCATACTCAGCCTCTCACAGCTGACTCACCCATTCTCTTCACCTTGTAGGAGGCAGCGCTGAGGTCCTACGGAGAGACATGGGCTTCTAGTCTGCAGATCTGGGTTCAAATCCCACCTCTACTCCCTATTCACTGTTCATCTTCACGAGTCCTTTTGCCTCAATGTCCTTATCTGTGAAATGGGATAATACTACTTGGCACTCAGGGCAGTGCGATGACAAAATAACATGATAGATGCTGAACAATGGGTCCTTGGCACTTAGTAGATGCTTCATAAATGTTGTGTTCTTGTTATATTTTAATTATATCTCAATAAGTAAATAAATGTTGCCTTTTCCTCCTTCCTTTCCCCTCCCCCTGTAATAGGAAGAATAAGGCCCACCCCAAAGATGCCCACAGGCTGACGATCCCTGGGACCTATGAATATGTTATTCTTACATGGCCAAAGGGATTTGTCCAGTGTGATTAAGGTACGGACCTTGAGATGGGAGATTATCTCAGTCTGAGTTGAGTCAGAAGGGGGCAGTCTGGTGGAAGAAGGGGACAGAGAGGTGGGAGAGGTTCGACGTATGAGAGACGTGACCCATCATTGCTAGATTTGAGGACAGAGGAAGGAGGACACGAGTCAAGGACGCGGTGGTCCACAGAAGCTGAGAGCACCCTCAGCTAGGAAACAGGGCCCTCAGTCCTGTGATCACAAGGAACTGTCAATGACCCCACTGAGCGAGGAAACGGGTCCTCCCTCAGAGCCTCCAGGTCTTTATTCTAGCCCGAGGAGCCCGTGTCCCATTTAGGACCTGAAGGGCTGTAAGATATCAGAAGCTGCCAAATTTGTGGTCATTTTTTAAAGCAACAGTAGAAACCCAACACACCTTGTCCTCTGCCCAAATGCTCAAGCAAACCGCACCCCAGGCACAAGACGTCTGCATCACTTCCTAATCCCGTCCTTCGTGTCTCTGTCCACGCAGACGCCTCAGTGCTTCTCCTCCACCTGGAGAACTCTTACTCACCCTTCAGAACCCATCACGCCACTCACCCACTCTCCACAGGACTCCAACGTGGGTCTGTCTGTGCTGGGCCAGGGTCAGGCCCAAATGACTGAGAGCCAGGCTTCTCTTGCCTCGCTACTTCTCAGAGAATGTGGCCTTTCCTTTGAACCTCTGCCGCTTTATTAGGTACCCAAGCCCTGCCTGGCCTGCTCACATGCTTGGCTCGTCCCCAGGGTCTGGGTCTGCTGTGCCCAGGTGAGTGAATCTAATTCAGGCCTGGGCACATGGGCAGCCCACTGGCCAGCAAGCCTTGGCCACATTCTCCAACATCAGCTTTAGCAGAAATAAAGAAGGGACTTTGTTCTCCATCTGTCTGACTCCCAGGTATGAATTCCCTTCAGTTGGTTCCTAATTGTGAGTTGAGGGGGTGACAGGGGCGTGCAGGTATCCAGGTGCCTGATTAGACGTAGGGAGAGATTCTATGTCCACCCACTTCCTGCGGTCTCCACCAAGGCCACCCTGCTCTCAGCTGCACGTAGACCATTGCAGACGCCTCTTACCTGATCTCTTTGCTCCCAGAGACTCCCTTCCTATCTCCTGTGCACTCAGGTAGCTTCTCAAGGCTCAGTGGCCCTGAGCACACGCTCCAGCTGAAACAGGACGGGGCGCTGAGTTCCTGTGGGCTGCCACCGAACCGTGACCCCCACACCTGTGGTCCAGCTTCCCCTGCCTCTTCCTCCTCCCAGGCACTGGGGCCACAGTGACCCTAATGCTCCTCCCTCCCAGTTTCCCGATGGCGAGGTGCGCTCTCCCCTGCACCGGGGCCTCTGCAGGCCGGCCCCTCGCCCTTCACATGCTCCCTTCCTCTGTCTAGTGAATCTGCTCAGCCCCTAGGACTCACCCAGAGGTGGCCCTACAGAGCCGACCAGACCTCCTCCCCACAGCTCATCGGGATAGTGGTGTCCTCTCTGCCCAACGACAACCTCCACCTGTGAGGGTCCACAGGCCCCAACATGTGAGCCCCTGAAGTCAGGGTGAGACTTTCTCTTCAGGATCCCTCAGGACATCTCAGTCCAGGGTCACAGAGCAAGACCTGGCCGCCGACTCTGCATCATGTGGGGACCCTCGAAGCTCATGAATCCCACTTATTTATGTCCAGGTTCAGGAGTTCCCCTGCAAACCCAGCACCTTCTGGGTGAGGTGGACTGTGAGGGCCACCTGTGAGGGCCATCCAGCCATCAGTTCAGGGATACTTACACTCAGCAGCACCTGTGTGCCTGCTTCTGGACGTTTCTAAAGACCCCACAAAGGACAGAGGAGACATATCATCTGTGCTGTCCTCGGCTCCTCCAAAGCCAGCCCGATTAACTCTTTAACGAGGAGCCTGGAGAGCGTCCACATGGGCCTGAGGCTGGACCCAAACCCCCGTAGTTATCAGTCACTCATCCCCCCTCAAAGGCTCTCGTGTCCTCGACAAACACAGCCCCACAGGTCGGAGCCTGGGTCTCTTATCCCAAGAAGAAAGAGGGACCCTGCAGAGTCTCCACAGAGTCTCTCTCTCTCTCTGCCTGTCCAGGCTGGGCGCCCCATCTCTACCTCACCCCAACCCTCCCCCTCCTTTTTCTCCCTCCTCCCCTCCTTCCCTCCCACACCAGGTGTGTATTTTCAGAACCTCAGAAGCCTTCCCAAGCCTCTGACATTTACTCTTTAGCATTCGAATATTTTCTATTTCTCTTTCCTAGAGAGAGGCTGATGGGTGAGGCTTTCCCGGGGCTCCTTCCTGCCCTCCTAGAGGGGAAGCGCTGGGGGCAGAACTGGCTTTTGTCAGCCCAGCAGCGACTGTGCCAGGCAGCCATTATTAGGCACCCACCTCGCACGAGGCCCTTCTCATGAACTATGACATTCAATCCGTGCGAGAACCCTGCAGGGCCGGCGTTACCATCTGCACACGTCAGATGAGTGGACCCATTCTTGGAGCAGTGCAGTAACACGTCTAAGGTTGCAAAGTAATGAGGGGGGAGCAGGGATGAAACCACACGTCTCTGACTCCAAAGTCCTTTTCCTTCCTGTGGGCTCTGCCAAGGCCCCTGGGTGCTGACGCACCAAAGAACGAGCAGCATTTGGGAGGGGGCATTCCAGAGAGAGGTAACTTCAAGAATGAAGATACAAAGTGAGGAACAGAGGGGCCAGAAGGTGGGACTCGGTCCAGGGTTCAGATCCAGGAGCGGGAAAGGACAAGCACAGCTGCAGAGGCAGACTTGGCCTTTGCGGGTCAGGGCTCTGTGGTTGCAAACGACAGAAAACCCAGCTCGTCCTGCCTGAGTGTTAAAGGAAACACGGTGGCTCATCTGAGTGGTCAGTCCAAGGGTGAGGAGAGCGGAGGAGAGAGAAGGGGCTGTTCCCAGAAGGAAAATGTCCTGATCAGACAAAAAGAAGGAGAAGAGAAAGGAAGAGAGGGAGAAGAAGGGGAAGAGAAGGAACTAACACATCACGAGAAAGGGCACATACCGGCAGCTTCTACGGATGGGCACAGCCCCAAGCATTTGATGTGCACGAACTCTTATCCTCCTAACAGCTGCATTCGATACATATTATTATCTCCAGTTTATAGAGGAAGAAGCTGAGGCTCTAAGAGTTAAAGCACTCCATTCAGAGTCACTGGCAAGCTAAGACTTTGAGCCAGGTGGCATGGCTTCGAAGTTGGGGTCTTAACCACTGCACAGCACAGCCCCCCTGCAGGACTGCTACCGGGCCCCCTCAAGGCTGGCCTCAGCTGCGAAGCTGGTGGCTTCCTTCAGTAGGAGAGGAAGAGCCCTGGGGTGTTCTTAAGCAGGGAGGGGGCTGAGCTGGTCGAGGCTGAGCTGGTCAGGGCTGTGCCTGAGAAAGAGCAAGTGGCAACCGGATAAGAGCAGGTTTCGGGGGGTGGGGGGCCTAGGCGGTGTGCAGGCAGGGCCGTGGGGAGGGAGAGGAGGAGGCCCGTGTGAGATGCTTATTAATCTCCCCTTGGCCATTTGCCTCTCTGCTGGTTGAACAAGTGGTGAGCATGGGGACGGGCCTTGTTGATGATACACAGCCAGCTTCTGAAGGTGCGCCTGGGTTGGCATCCTTTCCCAGTGTTCCTTGCCCTCAAAAGGAAGCAGCCAGTGCCAGGCTCCGCACACCTGCCCCATTGTCCTCACGGGAATGGGCCTGGCTCCGGGGAAGGCTCTGCTCATGAGGAATGAAAGCACCTGAGCTGCCCACGACCCTGCCGTGATGTTCTCCCTCCAAAAAAGAAGGCCAGGGATCCCCGGGGTGTCCAGCGGGAGTCAAGAATACAGCTCATCTCCCGCGATTTCCATTCTGGACATTTGGCGGAAAAGCTCGTTGACTGCCGTTAAGATGGATGAAACCATTCACAGGGCAACTGACTTTGTCAGAGAAAGAAGCAGGTGTGTAAACCACCCATCCCCTGCTGCCCCATAGGGGAGGCGAGGGGGCGTGGGGAAAGCAGAGCGGAGCCGGCTCTGGAGGGCAGACGAGGTTCTCTCCCACGGCCAGCGTGGAGGGCAGCGGTGCAGGCCCACAGGCATTCTTCCTCATCGTCATCCACCCAGGGACTCCGGGAGGCTCTGATCTGCAAAGAGCAATAAGGGCCATCAGACCAACCACCTCCCTTTCCTCAGCCCCAAAGGACCACCGTAGCAGTGCTGCAGGACCTGGCCGTCTTTTCCTGCCTGACCTTGCCTCAGACATAAGCCCATCACCAATGAACAAAAAAATAAACCCGCCCCAGCATTCAAGATCTCACCCCGACGCCCCAGGAGTCCCCGCCAGTTCTCTGGGCTCCAACCAAATCAAACAGCCTGTAGTTCATTTGTTGTTGCTTCTCCGTTCATTCACGAGCACTAATGGAGTGTCTGTCATGTGCCAGGCTCCGGCTGTTGGTGTTGGGGTGCAGAGGTGACCCAGGCAAGGTCAACTGCCCCAGCCCCATGAAGGATATAGATGTTTTACCCAAGCAGAAACTGTCCCCACTATAAAGTTCCCACCTCTGTGCATTTGCTCTTGCTGGTCCCTTTGACCAATCAAGCCATCTGTTGATCTGTCTGTCACCTATGTCTGTAATTCTGGACACATGGCTGTAATTGGAGGCACTAAAGCCAAGACCAGAGCAGAGATGCCGTGCAAGTCCTGGGTCCCCACCGCAGCGCCGGCCCCCACCCTCAGGCCTGAAGCACCGTCGTTTACCCCTCTCCTCCGCTCTCCTCTCCCTGACCTCAGTCACCAAGGCCTGTCAACCTTACAATCAGAACTCCCTTAAAAGCCCCCCGTCCCCTCTGCCTCGGTGCCACTCCCCCACCTCGGTGCATTGGGCCAGCCTCCCTCCCGACCTCGCTGCCTCTGTGCTGCCCGCTCCAACCCAGCCCTGCACTGGGGGCCAGCTGACCCTTTCCGATGCACAAGGCTGACCATGTGGCTCTTCTGCTCGAAGCTTTCCATGGCCACTCAGTGGACTCGAAGTGCTTCCCACAGTCCTCCGTGTGGCACCACAGCTGCCGAGGACCCCACTCCTACTTACCTCTCTGCCCTCGGACCCTGTCTCTCCCCATCACTGGGTACACTCTGACCACAGAGGCTGCGGCAGGTCCCCGCTACACCCGCTTCTCGCCCACCGACCTGCGACCCCGCTGTCTCCGTGGCCTGGCACACTTTCCAGCCTCCCCACTGGTCACTTCTTTCTTTTTCAAGACTGTGCACAGTCCTTCCCTCCTCCGGGAACGCTCCTCTCCCTCGGCCAGGCTGCGTTAAGTCCTCCCCCTGCTCTCACAGCCCTAACCCTGCCAGCCGGCAGGCCGCTTTCCTCCACACAGTGACTCAGGTCCCAGGCTCCTTTCTCCTGGGACTCGGATCCCCTCCAAGACCTCAGATGTCTCCGCTTCCAGAGGGGACATAGAGACCTGAGAAGGCACACCTGCTTTTTAACCACCTTGGCCCGGAAGTGACACTCACATCGCTTCTCCCAACCCCCGGGCAAGAACTGGTCCCATGGCCTCACCTAGACAGAGGGAGCCTGGGAACGTGACCCCCCCAGAGGTCCCCATCCGAGCAGCATCCCCGCACAGCCCCTCGGAGTCATCACGACTTGGTCACCACCACTGCACTGGTGTGCTGGAGCTGCTGTAACGAGACGCAACAAACTCGGTGCCTTAGAACAACAGAAGTTCATTGACTCACAGTTCTGGAGGCCAGAAGTCCCACACCACGGTGTCAGCAAGGGCCAGGCTCCCTCTGAAGGCACGGGAAGGATCTGTCCCAGGCCCTTCTCCTAGCTTCTGAGAGCCCGGGTGTTCCTTGGCTTGTAGATGGCCATCTTCTCCCTGTGTCTCTGCCCTTGTCTTCCCTCTATCTGACTCTGTGTCCAAATCCCCCGTTTTTACAGGGACACCAGTCATGTTGGATTAGGGCTCATTCTAATGACCTCGTTTAACTCAATTGCCTCTGTAAAGACCCTGTTTCCAAGGAAGGTTCCCTGCCTAGGTCCTGGGGGCGGGGTAGGACTTGAACGTATCTTCATAATGATTGTTAGTATCACCTTGGCCATTTTTACCATCATCATCAGCTGCATCTGGGGGCCTGGAGGCAGACAGAGCGGATGCAAGTCCTTCTTTCCACGGTAGCCACTGCCACGAAGAGAAAACCTAAAGGGCAGCGAAAAGGAGCGGGAAGGTGCTGGGGAGGGAAGTTAGCTCAAAACATGCCATTTCCAGCTGGTCTTTGATGCTGCTGATTTTGAAATGCGATGCTCAGAAAGGAAAGAGCCTCCATTGAAATGGAAATGTGTTGTGGTGGGTAAAATGGGAAAATGGAAACTGCTTTCCTTTCAGGACGTGTTTCAAGTCTCTCCTGAAAGGATGGCTCCTAATAAAAGCAGCCCCGATGCTAATTGAGCTGATGGAGATGAGAGAGCGCTGAGCTCTGGGTGGAAAGATGCCAACGGGAATCGTGGCCGCTCTCTGTGAATCATGGGGACACAGCCTGGAGATGAGGGCCTCACACTGACAGTGGGGAGACCGGAAGGAGCAGGAGCCCCACTGGCACCGACTTGCCGACTTGCCGAGTGACCCTGGGGAGGTTATTTCAGGGCTCGGAGCCTCCCTTTCTTCACCTGACCCCTGCAGCCACAATCACCCCCAACCTCCCTCCTGGTGGAGAAGGTAAAAGGCACCCTGAGCCATGTGACCGTGCAGGAGACAGAGACACCAGGACTTAGGGACATTGTAAGACCCTGAGAGAGGTCAGATGTCTCACTTCCACGGGTATTACAGGCATTACTGGAGCTTCTGATGAGCAGACATCTCCCCTCCCGCCTGTAGGCTCACAGCTCTGCTTCGCGCACTTCTGAGTCCTTCTTGCGCATTCCCAAACCCCAGGCCAAGGAACCCCTGCCTCAGCACCCTCTGGGAAGCTCATTAAAGGCACAGGCTCTGGGCTCACCCATCACTACTGCATCGCATCTCCCCCACCCCCGTCTGTAATGTTTAAAAACTTCCCGCAGGAGCGTATCCAAGGACCGCCACCCTAGAACGCCAGGGCCACTCTTTTTGACCATGACTTTGAGCCTGAAGGGTGGGTAGGCATTATTCTGAGTGCTTTATATGCAGTGATTTAACCGAACCTCACGGCAACCTTACATGGTTTGTACCATTATGTCCCCATTTTACAGAGAAGGAAGCTGAGGCATGAGCTGACTCAATAATTTTTCCAGTGTCACCCAGTTGCTGAGCTGGCATTGAGTTTCACGACAACGTTCAGTCACAAACCAGAGTCAGTGCTGCTAATCCCTACGCTAGTGCTGACACGGACATGCTTCCCGTAATGAGAGTCACAGCCCCGCACTTCGCGTGCACCATCTCCGAGCCAAGCACCCTGCAGCCTGGCTCGCCGACTCTCACCTCTGCCTCTGCTCCAAGAGTCCGGTGTTATCAGTAACCCCTTTACACTCAGAAGGGCTACGTTCCCTGCCTGCTGTCACACAGCTCGTACTATTCAGAGCAAAGATTTGAACTTCCTCTCCTATCACAGCTCCACTAGTCTCTTCTCCTCTCCAGCCATGAAACCCACTAACTCTTTGTACATAAAGAGAAGCGATGTTTACTGAGCATCTACTAAAGGTCAGGCACATAGAACTTAACTCACTGCCTGGTATATAGTCAGTACTCAAAACACATCTGTTAGACTCATTTCACAAATAAGAACTCGTTTAAGGCCCAAGAAAAGTACACAAGTGATCTAGTTCCCATGTTACAGAAAGGGAGTCCTGGCTGGTATGGCTCAGTGGACTGAGCACCAGCCTGCAATCCAAAGGGTCACCGGTTCGATTCCTAATCAGGGCACATGCCTGGGTTTTGGGCCAGGTCCCCAGTAGGGGGTGCACGAGAGGCAATCACGCATTGATGTTTCTCTCACTCTTCCTCCCTCCTCCCGACTAGGCCTCCCACACCTCTGGGGAGGGGCGCGGACCACAACCTACAGTTCACCTGATCACAAAACCCCTTCTCCAGAGCTGAACTCTGCCTCCCAGAGGTTCCTCTAAATGCCCCAGCTCTGGGTCCAGGGACGACTCCAAGCAGGTGGAATCAGCCACCTGGCAGCCTTCGGACGTCCACCATATCAACAGCACCACCACCAGTAATAAGAGCTGTCGATATTCACTGAGTGCTCACTGCCCACAAGAAATCATACAAAGGGACTCACGACTCATCCAGCGAGCCTCGTGACAACCCGGGAGGTAGGGGCTGCCATTATCTAATTGTGCGCATGGGGAAACTGAGTTTCATTGAGGCAGAGGACCTGCCCATGATCATGCAATGTGAGTGCTTGATAAACTAGCTGGTTGCCCCCTCTTCTCCTTTCCCCTCCCTTGGATCCTGCTGACATCTTGCTGGGGTCCCTTTCTTAATTCTCCTACTATCCTAAAATGGCCCTGGGGCTGCAGAATGAACCACACCTGAAACCTCACCCACCCCCGGGTTTGTCACATGCAATGAGTGTCATCATTACGGAAAGCATTTTGAGTTGTGGTTTGATTGACGTCTGAGCATCATTATAAATACAAAGGTCATGATAAGGTACCGGACTGATGTTATTGTTAAAAGAGATTATCAACAGAGTAGGCGCAGAGCCAGGAGAAAAGAGAAACACCAACATAATTCGGAAGTCTCACACCAAGGCCACCTCCTGTCTACTTCCCATGGCACAGCTCTGGAAACATTTTTTGCTGTGGCTCCATGCCCAGCCCACTGATGCAGAGACAAGCAGACTCACCCTTTGCAGATGAGGAAACTGAAACTCAGACAGCTGAAGTCGCTTGACTAAGATGACTCAGCCAGTGAGGGGCAGAGTGCAGAGTGGACCCGGATGCCTGGCACCAGACTCAATGAGCATTTCCCTGCACTGTGGTCCTCAAATGGGCCAATATTGCTGGAAATCAAACAATTTAATTGTGTGGATTACAGAATGACAATGCCAATTGAACTCATTCATCAGTCAAGCCCCTCCTCTTCTCCCAAAGAAGAGCAAACGAGAGGTGGAAACTTCTGGACAATAGTCCCGTGGTGCAGGTGAGATGGGCTGAACCTCAAGCCCCTGCCAGCTGCAAGCCCACTCTTTCCTTTCCCTCCCCCCAGGAGAGCACAGAGGAATGCAAGCGAAAGGCGAGGGAGACAGAGTGTCTCCTGGGAGCGTCTCTTGGGAGAGCCCACCCCAGGCTTTCCTGGAATGAGGGTGAGCAGTTTCCCAAAAGAGAAAGAGCTTTGGCTCTTTGCACCCTGAAAGGATTGATCTTTCTCTTTTTATGCCAAGGCTCAAAGGGCCAACTGTAATCCAAAGAAGCCTTTACCCTTGGTTATTAGACAAGAGTGAGGTCAGCAAGGGCTAATGGGAACTATTTTCATCCATTCTCTGGGTCACAGCAGCTACCAAAGGAGAGTTTTAGCAGCGAGGCCCTCTCCAGTGCTCGGGACTCCACGTCGGGTGTGTGAATCCTGGGCATCACTGCAGCCAATGCTTTGCTCTGGACTTTTTCTTCCCCTGTGGGCTCCAGCGAATCTGGCCCGACATGCTCAAACCCAGATGTGTGAGACCCACTGGAACAAAGTCTGTTGAGGACCCCTCAATGCCCAAGTGACAGATACACCTTCAATGGGGATAGCCAAAGACTCTCAATGCCCTCAGCTGTCTCTACAAGTGGGGGAGGGTCTGAGAGACTGCCTGACTGTGAGGCCCAAACCGGCCTGTTCAAATGCCTACAGAGGCTTTCTGCAGCCCTCACCGGAGAGACAGGACTTCCTAGCATGTCCTATAATGCCCTCCCCAGCTGGATCCAACTGCGCTCCAGCCTCACCTCACCCCAAGTACCTTACTTTATCTGCTCAGCCACACTTGCCTCCTGGCCATGCTAACCTGCCCATCCGGGGCCTTTGTACATGCTTGCTTGCTTTTTTGTGCCTAGAATATTTTTTCTCTCCTTTTACCTGAGAAACTCCTATTCATCACTTTCTCAAGAAAGTCTTCCTGGACCACTTACTAGAGCTGTAATTATAATATATTAGATGATTGATTTTTTTTATATTATCTGCTCCCACTATAGTCTATGGGAGGTCAGGAACTGTTCTTCCCTCTGCTATATCCCCAACACCTAGCACAGTGCTTGTCACTGAGTGAGCACCCAAGAAATACTGAGTAAATGCATGAATGAATGAATAAGGAGTTTCCACAGTGGTTGCCACGGATGGATACAGCGCTGTCAGTGTCAACATTAACTAATTCTCTAAATGTTCAGGTGGCCTCGCTAACTTAAGGGATCTCAGGGTTCAGAGGTAATCCAGAGAGCACTTTGGGAGATCCAAATTAAGGCAATAAAAGAACCACCTACCAATGCCAAGGCTGAGAAACATGGAGGTCTTGGGGGAAAGAGAAAAGGTGGAAAGAATAGAATGAACCCACCTTCTTTCCCCTTCCACTGCCAGCCTCACCCCATTTCCCAGAAACACTCCCTTCACCTACATTCCTGAGTGTGGTGAATCAGCCAGTGTGTCCTCAACAGATTAACCCCATTTTCCCGTAGTAATTGAACCTCAAATTTCAGCTTTTTACATGACCGTTCAGAGTACATTTCCCAAGGCTGAGAAAACCTTAGCTTCAGCCTATTCCCCCTGCCTCGAGTTGGGTACAGCCAATCCACAGAGCAGGGGGCACAGAAGGAAGGGAAATTGATGGTACCACTGATGGGGATGATGCTTATGAACGGCCTGGCTGTCCATCCGCCCACCAATCACACCCACAAGAGAACTCACTGGGCAGACAAGCTCGGGGACCGAGTCCTCCTTACCGCAGGGCACACCCTGGCCCCCATCACCAGGTCTAGTGGAGCCATCAAATAAATCCAACATTTAGAAAAGGGGGGTAGGGGTGGGGGACTGAGCAGACACTTTCCTGAAATCTGGTAGCAATAAAAGTGATAAATAGGCCAGCTCGCTCCAGACAACCAAGCGCCAGAGAAGTAATTATCCCGCTTCTGGTCCTCAGCAAGGATGCTGGTGGCAGAGGCACCTGCCCACGTAATTCATCAGCCTCAGATTTATGGACTTCTCCGGAGCCTCCTGTACAAACACTCCCCTCCGGTTCACTCGAGACAATGCTATTTAGATTTTGTCAAGATTATTGCTCTTCTCTGTCCTACCTGAGTGGGGAGGCTGGCACCGCAGTGTGTGGCACAACAGAATATTGATTCGCCCGTCCAACCCACCCAGGAGAAAAGCTTTATAAACAAGCCAATTGTTTCCAACTGCCCAAGACCTCTCATAACTTTAGTGTCCCCTATGAGTCACTGACCTGCTGATGTCACACCAGGCAGGCATAGAGTTCAGCTGCATAATCCTTGGGAATGAGGCTATGTTGTGTAGAGAGTATAAGCCTTAGTTTCCCCATCTGTAAAATGGGAGTAGGAGCATCGGATGATGAGACCTCTTGTCTTCCATATTGCTTGAAGTCTTTTAGAATGAGCATATATTTATTTTGTATGAAGAAAACTAAGCACAGCAAAATGTAAAATGTGATGAAGGTAGTACACACGTCATCAGTTTGCACTGAGGGTTGAACGGCATGATGCTCACTCCGCCCACACCACAGGGTGGGGCCCATGCTGAGGGTGCAATACCAGTAGCTGCCAGAGCACCCCAGTATTGTGGCCTGTGATGGTTGTTGCTGTTGAAAATCAGGGTTGTTGGCAGGGTGTTGGTCATGTAACTTTGAGCAAAAATGATGACCTCTCTGATTCATCTATAAAATCAGAATGACACTACCTTCCTGCTTAGAGGCAGGGGGATGGACTGAAAGATCCTTCATGCCATTTTCCAGTCCCCAAACCCCTTCCTCATCACGTTGGGGTGGGTGACCTTTGGTGTTAATGCTTCAGGGTTTCAGGATGACGAGAGATGGCTTCAGTGACCCCTTCAGTTCCCCATGGTCCGATGCCTTCACTTACTCACTCATTTGCTCACCCATTCATTCATTCAGGACTTTATATGCTGTGGCTGGGTCCTTCAGGAGCCACACAGGTGCAGAACACACAAGAACAGGCAAGTCTGGTGCAGTGAGAGGGGCCAGCTGTGGGGACATGTGTGGGGGTTGCGGGAGCTCCAACAGGGCTTGTCCACAGCTGCCTGGGGAGGTCAGACAAGCTTCACAGAAGACACGACATTGAACCAAGAAGGGAAGGGGGAGTTTGTGGGGATGTTGTGGTGGGAAGGGCCCTCCAAAAGGAATAGAACATGCAGAGTCTCAGAGGCTCAAAAGCATTTGGCCAGTTCAAAGAAGAGCGCCCGGCTTGGAATAGCAGGAGAACGGGGTGTGTATTTAAGGGGCAGAGCAGAGGTGAGAGGCGAGTCTACAGAGGCCTGTGCCAGGGCTCCCTTCTCCCTGTTTTCCCATGAATGGTGCCTATGGGACTTCTTTCCATGTGTAAGTTCAAGTCCCAGCTCTGCTCTTGATCCACTACGTGACTTTCAGCAAGTAGCTTCGCCCTCTGAGCCTTGGTTTCTTCCATGATAAAGTGAGATCGAGATGTGCCTTATAAGCTTGTGAAAGGAGTAAAGGTCTCACTCAGTCACTCCTTTATTCATTCATTCAGCAAGTGTTTATTTTGTGGCTGCTCTACCTTCAGCTCTGTGCTAGACGTGGGGCCCTGGCAGAAAACAACGGAGACCTGAAAAATTGCGTAGGGGCAATGGCACAGGCTTGAGCAGAGTCAGGGAAGTGAAAAATTACAAAAAGTGGGACAGGGTTAGTCCCCGTGAAACCCGGCTGGGTTTGCTAAGTGACACTTACGGAAGTCAGGCTCCTACCTCCCACAGAGGCTGCATGACAGCCGCCCTGCCTTCAGGTGTTGGTGGGAACAAATGCTAACTTCTTCTGGCAGCCTTGAGTTTCCTCAGTCGGGCTCTTTAAGAGGGGCTAGGGTCACCCTAGGGACGTGGCCTTGAGCTGTTGGAAACTACATCAGTGTTTGTTCAAGTTTCCGTAGGTCATGGTTTGGCTTTGTTGAGAAGAGGGCTCAGAGGGCCTGGCTAGAGTTTGGTCAAAGAGAGAACCAGAGACCAGGGCCACATCTTCATTGTGGGCTGCCGGTCCCCTTTGCTTATGATGCGGAGGGTCTTTCCCGAGTCTCCTGTGGTATCTGCTCCCCAGGTAAGTTCTTGAAAGCCTCCTCTGGGAGAGTCCACAATGCCAGTTCCGTTGGAACAAAGGTCTTACTTATCCTTGTCCCGCCACAGTGCCAAGCACAGCATCTGGCTCTTAGTAGGAACTTGGGAAAATACTGGTTGAATTGGACAGAACTTGAAACAGAAAGTGGCCATGGATCAATTCTAAGGGTTGCCTTGGATCACAAATAAATGTATGGAAAGAAAAATGAAAGGTGGAAAATTGGAGGCAGCAAGAATGGCAGCTCTTGTTTTACTGTGAAATGAAGCAAAGGGAACCAGAGAGGTTAGATATTGACCTGTTTTTCCTCGTGGGGTTAAGGAATTAATGAACTGTTCGTACACTAATTGGAATGATCCAGGAGAAACGAGAACGTTGATGATGGAGGGGAGAGGGGAAAAGATCTCAGACACGAATGGAGAATGCATGCGGTCAGAGGGTCTCAATGCATGAAGAATGTTCCCAAGTGTCTCCCAGTGCAGAAGCACGTCCTTCCAGACATTTACCTGTACAGACCAAGATTATTGGAATCTTTATCATGCTGTTCATATTTTCCAGCAGCCTACTTTCTGTATTCAAACAACATATCATGGACATTCTCCCAAGTCAGAGTATAGAGACCAAATTCAATCATTTTAATGGCTGCTTAGTATTCAGTGGTATGGACGTGCCATAATTCAGGTAGCCAATCTCCCGCTGAGGGACATTTAAATTTCTCCAATTCTGCTATTACAAATAACATTGTAGTGAAGATCCTTACACAGCTTTGTGTTCTGGAGTATTTCAGAATGATGAGCTCTTAGAAGTTCAATGGCTAAGATAAAGGGTACATGCATTTTGAATTTTGATAGACACTGGATAAATGTCCTCTGCTAAAGTTACCCCAATAAACAGCCCACCTCAGATGTGAGAGAGGGAGTGCAACACTGGGGGGCTGTTTTGAGTTTGGACTCCCATAGCAGACCTGCTTGAAAGTGGTTCAGCCTGAAAGTGGGTCAGAACCATAATGGATAAACCACTGCCCCCTCATCTCCAGGCTGCAGAAATGTGCTTCCCTGGGCCAGTCTGGGGAGCTGGAGAGGCAGAGAATGGGGCAGGGAGGAGAAAGCAGACAACGGGAGACAAGCATACAGACCTGGGGAGCTGTTGGGTGCTCCGGGCCCGGGAGCCAGGGCTCTCGCCTGGTTCCGCAAGCCACTCCTGCGGGGTCTTAAGCAAGTGATCAGCCTCTCACTGCCTGATCACAGCAAATCTGCCTGTGCTGCTCCAAGGAGAGAACAAACGTGAAAATGAGATTCTAAGTGTTGGGGCAGTGACTGCCGGCAGTCCACTAATAGTTATCTGCCTCTTCTTTCTTACCAGCACAACCCCTATTTTATCAAGGACAATTTCTCCCACTTAAAAATATTTCATCCCTACCCCTCTGCAGGCAGTCATGTGACACAGTTCCCACCAATGAGACAGGAGCAGAGATTACTATGGGGCATTCTGGGAAAGCTCCCAGAAGGGCAACAGCCGGCTTGACCAACACTGGCCACCCAAGTAGGTCGTCTACTAATGAGCTGCGTAACCTTGAGACAGTCACTTAACCTCCCTGGGTCTCTGTTGCCTTATTTATAAACATGAGAATGTCAGACCAGGTTCTTTTTGAAGATCCTTTCAACACAAAAATATAGGATTCTAGATTTAGGGTACTGGTAGTTGTACTCTCACTAGCTTATTGGGGAGATGCAATTAGATCAGCCACACTTTGTGGATATAGGGCTTCTCCCCTTATTCCTCTTGGTTTCACTTCATGCTTTTCTTTTCTCGTCCTCCACCCCCAACCCAGTGGAGGATAACTGTGGGTTATTGCCACCCAGTACCCTGGCACCCTTTACAACTGCTCTCCCCTACTCTCAGCTTGTCTCGGCTATAAGCTGAGTGAACCTCACCCTGAGATTCTAGGGTGGTCCCTGATCGGATTAAGCCAATCACCACATTCCCTCTCACTGGCTTTCCAGATTGGTTCAGGATAAGAGCCACTGGGAGTCAGCCCAGGACCTTTGGGGACGTTTTCTCTTCTCTGCTGGGCTCCAGTCTGGATGGAAAACCATCTGGCCACCAAGAAGGGGGCTTGAGCATGGTCTTCCATGGGGGAGAAGTGCTAAAATATGAAGGAGGTCCTGGTGGCGTCATTTGAGCCCCTGCAACAAGGTCTAACTAAAGGCCCCTCCCTGAGATTTTCAGTGGCATAAAACCAATCAATTCCTTCTGAGCTCAAGCCAGGTTGTACTGAGGTTCCTGTCACAGGAAACGATGGAGTCTCATGGCTGCCTCCCTTCCAGCATCTCCATCTCCAAGCTGAGATCAGCACAAAACTTTGCTGGCTCAGCTTCTTCCTCAGGGGTGTGAGTCAGATGCACCTCCTGCTGCCCTTCCTCTCCACCTTCTTCTCTCCCACAGAGGAAGCTGCAGGAATGACCCATAATGGCATCTCCAAGGGCAAGGGCACATTCCCTCCAGACTTTAACAAACCCCGCAGCCCCATCACTGCCAGGCCTGGCATCACGCAATGACCATGACGGCTGCTGACTCAGCACTGTGGGTTCCTGGTGCTGACTTGCCTTCTTCTGGCCAAAGGGAGCTTGAGCTGGGAAGCCACCAGTCAGATTTAAGTTCGGGGTACAGAGGGCAACTACACAAACCCTCTAGAGTCAAGGTTCAAAGGGGTCTTAGAAATGACCTTGTTCTGCAGATGTGCAGACTAAGCCCAAGTGACTTGCCCCCAGTCACACAGTGGTCTGGAGACTGAACTGGACCCAAAACACAGATCTCCCGATTCTGAGTCCAGTTGTTCCCTTTACTCAGCCACAACATCCTCCCGGGATTAGGTCTGTTTCTTCCCCAGATTCCCCCGAGAATGTTCTTCTTTCTGATTCTCTAGGATAGAGTCCATCCTATGCAGCCCTCCTACAGAATCCTTGCTTTCTCCCGGAGTCTGCCCCACACTGAGCACCTCAGTTACGCACCAGATCTTCTCAGTTCTTCTTCCATCGGCAGGTCCTGCAGGGTGGATGCAGAAGAGACAGGATGGGCACTGCGGTGTCTGCTGCACTGATTCCCAGGGCCTGAGCTGAGCTCTGAGTTTAGCTCAGATCCCTTAAGCAGATCTTAAGGATGCTCTTCTTCACCCCAAGTCAGGATCTCCTCTCAACTCCTGCTCCCAGCCCCCACGGGGGTTGGAGCTGTGCCTACGGGACACATCTGTGTTCTGTTTTGTGGCTGGAAGGCCTCGATTGACCTTCATGGCCACCTCTCCCCTGCCCCTGGTCTCTCTAAGTGCCGAGCCTTGCTTCCTGTCACCTGTGGCTGGGCTGCCCCCAAAGCCTTCTTGCCTGTTTGGACAGGAAAGTCCACTGCTCACCTCCCTGAGGATCCATGTCTGGTCCACCTCAGGGTGGGCCCACCCTCCTTCTGCTAAGTGGTGCCGGAACATCCTCAGATGATCAACAACAGGACAGGTGAGTGCTGGAAGCCGGGGCTCCCATCACCACTCCCACCCAGGTAAGAAGTGGTCTGTGCACCGACTCAAGTCAAGAGCTGCCCATCTGAGCACCTCCTGCACTGCAGGCACCAGGCAGACAGTTTTTCATAGCCCCCCCACCCCGTGACTCCCACAGCTGCGCATGAAGGAGGGTTCCTCAGCTCTACCTTCATGTGGGGAAACTGAGGATCTGAGGAGTTAAGTCGCTGCCCCAAGGTCACCCGCCTGACCGTTGGAACGCTGAAGGGGATTCACATATAGCCCTGCCCTCCCACTGCCCTATCTGCAGGGATGTGGTTTTCAGTGACCTCCAAGTGCAGCCGCACTGCAGCCCCTTTCTAAGTCCTTCCTGGCCGTTGTTTACCTGTAATCAATGCCAGGCGAACATCAGAGATCGTCCGCTGGAACCGGAGGCTGGGGCCGTGTGGCTGGCAGGCGCCCAGCCCTGGTCCTGAGAGGGCCCGTTCAGCCGGCCGTCACCGCCCTGCTGTGTCCGAGGGAGGCCTGGCCCGCGCTGGACCTCTCGGCCGCCACAGCGGAGCTTGTTATTAAAACTGTGCCGTGGAGGCTGAAAGGCTCCGGAGGAAGAGCCCCGTAGTGGGGCTGCCAGACTCAGGCAGAGCCGCCAGGCCATCAGCTGTTTGTGTAAAATGTAATGGCTGCCAATCTTCTCGGGCAAGGGAAACAAAAGAAAAAATAAACCAATTGGACTACATCGAACTAAAAAGTTTTTGCACAACAATGGAAACCATCAACAAAACAAAAAGACAACCTGCTGAATGGAAGAAGATATTCGCCAATGACTCATCCAATGAGGAGTTAGTATCCAAAATTTTTAAAGAGCTCAGAACAACTCAGCCAGAAAAGCAATCAGCCCAATTAAAATTTGGGCAGAAGACCTGAATAGACATTTCTCCAAAGAGGATGTACAGATGGCCAACAGACATATAAAAAGTTGCTCAACATCACTAATCGTCAGAGAAATGCAAATCAAAACCACAATGAGATACCGCCTCACACCTGTCAGAACGGATATCATCAATAAATCAACGAACAGCAAGTGCTGGTGAGGATGCGGAGAAAAGGGAGCCCCAGTGCGCTGTTGGTGGGAAGGCGGACTGATGCAGCCACTGTGGGAAATAGTGTGGCGGTTCCTCGAAAAATTAAAGATGGGACTGTCTTATGACCCAGAGATTCCTCTGCTGGTAACATACCCAAACAAACCCAAAACACTAATTCCAAAAAATAGAGGCACCTCCGTGTTCATTGCAGCATTATTTACGAAAGCCAAGATTGGAAGCAACCCAAGCGCCCATCGACAGACAAGCAGAAGAAAAGGCTGTGGTGTGTACACACGATGGACTACCACTCAGCCATAAAAAAGAACGAAATCTTACCTTTTGTGACAGCATGGATGGGCCTAGAGGGCATTGTGCTAATTGAAATAAGACAGAGAGAGACAAATACCATATTGTTTCACTTATATGTAAAATCCAAAGAAAAGTAAGCAAACAAACAGAATAAAAACAGACTCATAGATACACAGAACAGACCGATGGTTGACGGAGGAGAAGGCTTTTAAGGACCGTGAAAAAGGTGAAGGGATTAAGAAGAGCTAATTCGTGGTTACAGAATAGCCATGGGTTTATAGGTTACACCATAGGGAATATAGTTAATAAGATCGTAATAAATATTTACGTAGGGACCAGGTGGATACTTGAGGTTTTGGGGGGACAGCTCTGTAAATGACATGATTGTCTAACCATGACGCTACACGTCTGAACTAACACAGAACAATACTGAATGTAAACCGTAACTGAAAACTAAAAAATAAAATGCAAATACATAAAAAATACAATGATTGCCGTGAACTGTTCATTAAATTCTTACTTGCGTGAATAATTGAGTATGAAGTTCAAGTGCACTGACTTCCCCAGGCCTTCGCTGGAAGGAGAGCTGGGGCCACCTCGGCACCAGGGGCAGGGCTCAGGGGGCATCTGCATATGCCCAGGTTCTGAGGGAGTGAAGACCAGCTGCACGGGCCCCAGGAGCCTCCCCACTTGCTCCTCTCAGGGAAGTCATTTTTCCCCGTTTTCTGCTCGGCTTGGCCCAGCAGGAAGTGGCAGGTGAGAGGTGCAGATGGGAGGGAGAGACGGAAAGCGGGAGGGAGAGAGGGCAGGAGTTGGGAGCCCAGCTGACCCTGAGGTATAAATCATGACTCCACAGCTTGCAAGCTGTGTGATCGTTACCAACCCACTGTACCTCTTTGAGATGAGGTTTCCTTGTCTGAAAAATAAAAGCTATAACTTCCATCTTTTCAGAAGGGTTGATTATCTTCTCCTGGGCCATCCCTCCCCGCTTGGCGCCCAGCTCTGATAGGTGATTCTCCGGGCCGCTGCCACCACCAAGAGCCCGCAGTTTGTTAACACTGTCGAGGTGCACCTCTGGTCCACACGGCACGAAGGACCCCATCTGCTCTCCCAGCAATCCCAGTTTGGAACACGGAGCCAGAGTCGGTAAGCTGCGGAAGGCAGCAGGAAGAGCACGTAGCTCTTTGGTGTGGCCATGGTGGGTGGGAAGTGAGCAGAGAAGCCAGCTAGTCCACAGCAAGAAGGAAGAAGATGAGCAGAGGGAACACGAGATGAGCCTGCTGATACAGACACAGGTTAAGCGACTGGGAGCTCCCTGTCCAGTGACTCTCAGGCCCCAGGACCCCTTGTGGTTCTCCCTCGGGCCATCTCCTCCCATGGGGAAGGTGTCCCCGTCCTTTCTGCCAACCTGGCCTGGGCCGCCACCTGTACTTTTGCCTCTCCAGCACCTCCCACTGGTCGGGGTCCAGCAGAGCCCAGGACCTGCCTGTGCACCCTGCCCGCGGAGCTGCCCAGAGGGCTGTGCCAGCGAGGCCTGTGGAGCTCAGAGGCTCCAGGAACAGAGACGCTGGCTCTCCTCGGCTGTCCCCTCCAAGCTCGGCTTGTATCTTGGCCCCTCACACCACACATCCCCGCTCCATCCCTGCCTTTTCCCTGGGTTTCAAGTCTCATCCGCCCACTTGATTCTTCACCTGGCTGATGTTCAGAAAGCCCACTCTAAGCAGAGAGTGGAGGGCCAGAGGCCGAGACACAGCACAGAAGCCCCAGCTGAGCCCTCTTTCTGCCCACAAGGAGGGCTGGGGCTGAGGCAGGTGGTGGCTTTGCAGATCCCCAAGGTCTGGCAGCAGTGTGAGGACACAGTTGTCTGTGCAGGGGTTGGGCTGTCGTCAGTCATGGGAGGACGGAGTTTGCTGGGACTGAGCCCCAGGTGCCCCATGCTCAGGGTGCTCTTGGCGATTGTGGGAGACCCTGCGGGTGCCCCACCCATGTCCCCTGGCCACTCGCCCTCACACACCAGGGAAGGCTACCCACTGAGGACACCTGCCCCTCGGTGCCTCCTGTTCCCTTCATTAGGGCGCACACAATGCATCGTTACAATACAGAGCATCCGCTGTGTGCCAGGAGCTGTTCCAGGCCCGGGGACACAGCTCTGAGGGGGCAGGAAAAGCCCCATCCTCATGGAGCTGATGCTGGGTGGGGAGACAGACAGTGACAGACACCACTGTGACCCAGAGTCAGATGGTGACACTCGCTAAGAGAAGCAAAGCAGGGTGACAAAGCAAAGGGGACGGAGGTGGTGAGTGGGCCGGTTAGAAGCTGCCGTGGCCTCGCAGTGCTCAGAGTGAGGTCAGGGAGCAGGGCTGGTCCTGCCGGAACCGCCAGCGGGGACAGAGAGCTGGGTGCAGTCTGGCCTTCAGCAAACGCTTGCTAACTGCGCATCTAAGTAAATAGAGACCCCTCCTCGGGCCCTTGCGGAAGGAGGGGGAACGGAAGTGCTAATGTCAGTTCTTCCATTTCTGGGGAAATACCTCTAATGGTGCCATTCCTAGAGAATTGGGACCCCTGAACCCCTTGTGCCTGGGGTCTCCAGGGCTTGCTCCTCAGCAGATAGGGCCCAGAGAGAGGATGGGGTGGGGGGAGGAAGCGTGGGGAAAAGAGCTGGACCCCTCTCTGCCTCCCCTATCCAGGCACAGCCATCAGCCCCGACCACCCCCCCCCCGCCCCAGAGGAGAGGAGAGTGACTCAGACCCTCTCTCTCCCTGTGGGGGCAGAGCTGGGGTGGGGCTGGCAGCGAGGAAAGTTACATCACGCAGCAGAGACAATGATCCGGGACATGGCGTTCCCCTCTGGAATGCAAATGCAGACACTCGCGACAAGATGAGTCCAGCAGCAGCAGACACAGGGCCCTCTGCTCGCCCTCCGCGCCTGACAGCCCTTCATTCCCCCTGTAGCGCACACTTCAAGTGCGTTGTTTTTCTCCAGTTGATAAAGTGTAATTCATTTAAGGCTCTCTGATGGTTATTTCATGTCTCCAAAGCCCACTTCTCACTGGAAGATCAATTTCAAGGAAACACTTAAAGCCTATGGAAGTTAGATCCATTAACAAGTGCTAAGTGGCCAATCGCTCATGGAGGGGGCCTTTGACTAGGACCAAGAAATGATAACTCTGCCAGGAGCCCTGGAACGAGGCTTTATGAGCCTTTTCTTTTCCCTCTGCCTGAAATTAAGGCTGATTTCAGGGAACCAGGGAGGATGATTAAGAGAGCAGCCAGCCAGCCAGCCCTGTGTGGTAGACAGAGGCGGTGCGCCCAGATCACCCCCTGGAGAGGGGTCTTGCTTCCTGAAGGCTGTCATTACATCTGTGAAACTGTGTCTCCAGAAGCCCCTCCTAGTGTGAATCAGTCATCATCACACACACACACGTGGAGGCAGCAGGAGCAAGGAAACCCGATGTCACCTCCATGGCACAGTTCACTGGGGAAAGGAAGCCCAGGTGGGGGATTGTGGATGAGCAGAGACCATGTCCAGAGAGAGAGCGACCGGAGGAGAGCAAGGAGAAGGAGGGACAGGTCACTCATTCCCCGAGATAAATGATGGGGTTGGTTCCAAAGACTCAGGCTGAGGAACAGGGGTAGCCAACACCTCCCCTGATGGCAGATCCCCAACACAATGACATCAGCTTCCAGCCACAGCGATCATGCATGTGCCTGACCCTACATCAGCACCTTACTTGTGCTACTTCAGTTAAGTCTCATAGTAGTCCAGTGGTTTCGATGGTATTATGACCCCACTTTACAGATCCGGAAATTGAGGCTCAGAGAGAAGTGCTTTGCCATGAAACACCAAGTTGCAGTTCAAATCCAGGTCTGTCTGATGCCAAAGCCTGAGCATTCACTATCATACCTCCCCTCATCTCACAATCGCCCATCTCCATGGATGGGGAGCTCACCAAATCTGTAAGTAGCCCTTGCCTTCTCTGGACAGCTTTGAATATTAGAAAGTCTTCCTTCCGGCCACACTGAGGGTGTCTACTTCCTCATGCACGTGGCAGACTGTTCTGTACTTGAAGATAACTCTCTCTTCCCCTGGGAGACGTCCCAACTCCAGGCTCTAGAGTCCCACTCTGTGGGCATTCCTCAGCACGCAGCCCCTGTCTCTCTTTCCCGCCGTCTGAAAAACCTGCCTGCAGTTCTCCAGGGAAGGATGCAGAGGGGCCCTGGACCCAGTTTCTGACCTTTTCTGCTGACTCTTCCTGAGCGAGGAGACATCTGCAGAGGCATCGGATTGGCCGAGGACAACTGGGTGATTCCCCTCCACTCACTGTCCTGTTCACCTGATGCCTGCCAGAAATCTCCTGAACTGCAGCTGGAGGTCTGAATAATAATAATTTTGAAAGCCACTTTATTGACATAAAATAAACTGCATGGATATAAAATGTACATTTGGATACGTTTGACGTAAGCGCACATCCTTGAAACTATCGCTGCAATCAAGATAACGAATGTATTCATCGCCCTCACCAGTCTCACAGGCTCCTTCCTGATCCCGCCCCCCTGCCCTTCCCCGCCTTCCCCATCCGCACCCCCAGGCAGCCACGGATCTGCTTCCTGTCACTAGTGACTAGTTGGCATCTTCTGGAATTTCATGTAAATAGAATCACACAATAATGCGATCCTTGATATCTGGTGTGAGTATAATTATTCTGAGATCCATCCATGTCGTCGCATGTATCAATGGTTATTTTAGTGCTGAGTGGTATGTCCTTTTGTGAATATGCCAAGTTTGTTCATCCATTTACCTGCTGGTGGACATCTGGGCTGCTTCTAGTTTGAGGCTCTTACGGTTCAAGTTGCTATGACCATTCATGCCCCTGTTGGGTAGATAACCAGGAGCGGAAGGGCCAGATCATATGGAAGGTGTTTAGCTTTGTAAGAAACTGTCGAACTCTTCCAAATCGGTTGTCTCCTTTTATATTACCACCAGCGGAGTGTGAGAGTTCCAGCTCTTGCACATCGTGGACCAAACTTGGCATGAGCCATCTTTTTAACTTTAGTCTTCCTAATACAGCTGGTCCGTAGAGGTATTTCATTGTGCCGTCAGCCTTCGTGCACGTGCCTGTGTATTTGTCATTCCTGTATCTTCTTTGGTGAAGTGTTCAAATCCTTTGTCTACTTTCATTGTTTGTCTTGAGAATTATTTACATACTTTAGGTATTAAGCTTTCATCGGATAGATGCTGAGCAAATATATTCTCCCATTCTATGGCTTGTGTTTTGATTATTTTAATCTTTCAAAGAGCAGCAGTTTTTACTTTCTAGTAACTTCAGTTTATCAATGTTTTTATTTATGTATCTTGGTTTTGGTGTCATGTCTAACCCAAGGTCACAAAGATTTTTTTCCTCTGTTTTATTCTACAAGCTGTGTAGTTTGAGGATTTATATTTAGATCTATAACCCATTTTGAGTTAAGTTTTTATGTGGTGTATGGTGTGAACTGAAGCCCACTGTTTGCATATAGACACCCAGCTGTACCAGCACCACTCATGGAAAACTGCTTCTCTACTAAGTTTTCTTTGCACTTTCATCAAAAATCAGTTGTCTGTGTGTCTATGGTCCATTTCTGGTCACTGTCTCCTATCCCATTGATCTTTCTGACTATGTGCCAAGGCTACACTGTTTGGATCATGTCAGCTTTATAAGAAGTCTTGAAATTAGTTCATGTTAATCCTCCAAATATATTATTTTTTTAAGATTTTATTTATTTATTGTCAGAGAGAGGGGAAGGGAGCGAGTAAGAGAGGGAGAGAAACATCAATGTGTGGCTGCCTCTCACACACCCCTACTGGGGACCTGGCCTGCAACCCAGGCATGTGCCCTGACTGGGAATCAAACCAGTGACCCTTTGGTTCGCAGCCTGTGCTCAATCCACTGAGCTACACCAGCCAGGGCCCAAATATATTATTGTTTTTCACAGTCATCTGGACCCTTCTAGGTCTTTTGCATTGTTTTATAAGCTTTAAAACCAGCTTGTAAGTTTCTACCAAAACAGAAAGGCTATCGGGCTTTTTGTCAGAGTGAGCTGACCTAGGGATCAACGTGGGGAGAGCATCAGGTCCTGTGACCTGTGGACACGTGTGTCTCTTCGTTCATCTGGAACTTCTTTCCCTCGGCAATGCTTTTAGCTCAGTGTACAGATCTTGTACACCTGTTGTCAGATTTATCCCTAGATATTTAAAGTGTTTGATGCTGCTGTAAATACATTTTTATTCTAATGTCTCGTGGTTCGTTACTAGTAAATATACAGTTGATTTTTTAATATTGATCTTTTAGCCTGCAATGTTGCTGCACGCACTTGCTAGTTCTGTCAACTTATAGATTCTTTCATGTTTCCTATGTGGACAAGCAACGTGCTGTCTACAACTACAGTTTTAATTATGTTTTTCCAATAGCAATGCATTTTCTTTCTTTTCATGCCTCGCTGCACTGGCTAGCCCCTTCAGCGCAGTGGGAACGAAGCAGGTGCGCTCTGGCCCTGGTCTCATCCCTGACCTTGGGCTGGGGTACTGACTCTCAGCGTTAAGTCTCTTGTTATCCATTGTTTTTTCATAGGTTGGTTTCTCATACCTGTTGGGTTTTCTTTATCAGTTGGCAGCAGTTCCCATCTTTTCCTTGTTTGCTAAGGGTTTTTATAAGGAATATTAAAAATGGTTAAAAAATCTTAAAACCTAGGTGAGCCCTGGCTGCTGTGGCTCAGTGGTTGAATACCAACCTGCGAATCAAATGGGCGCTGGTTTGATTCCCAGTCATGGCACATGCCTGGGTGGCAGGCCAGATCCCCAGTAGGGGGCGCACAAGAGATAACCACATGTTGATGTTTGTCTCCCTCTCTCCTTCCCCCCTCTAAAAAAAATAAAATAAATAAATAAAATCTTTTGAAAACCCTAGGTGAAAAATTGATTGAAAATGACCACACTACTTCTCTCTCTCTCTGTCTCGCCCTTTGAAATGTGGCTTTGCTTCTCCATCCCTCAAGAGGAGAGGTCTGCCTCTCCAGCTCTTGAATCTAGGCTCACCCTGCAACTAGCTTTGGCCCACAGAATGGGGTGGAACGGGTGTGCTAGTCCTCAGCTGTTTTAAAATGTGCCCAGGATTTTTTTTTAACCAGATAGGGTAAGACCCGCAGACACAGAAACGACAGCTATAAGGGAAGAAGTTTATACTCACAGATCTCCAGAATCCAGAGACACAGTGAGCCACACACAGACACCTGGGGAAGCATTGGGATGGGTCGGGAGACAGACGAAGAAGGGGTGGGGGAACGTGGCCAGAGGCTTCATTAGCATCTTTGCGGGAAGGAAAGGGCAAGGTAAAGTAGGTATGCTGAGTAACCTTAGGATTGGAGAGTTTGAATAATTTCAGCAGGCTCTGGGCTATTGGGGTGGTCCCCAGACGTCTGGCAACCTGTCGTGGGGTCGTTTAGGGCAGGAGGAATATTGACTTGATGTGTGAGAGAGTTAGGTAGAGGTGTGGGGGTGTGGGCTCTGGATTGGTTGGTTTTTACACGGGGCCGGGGTGGGGGGGATGTGGTTGTGATAACTAGGAATTCGTTAGCCCTAGGAGAAGCAAGCCTCTCCAGGATCAAGGTCCCAATGCCAAAACATCAAGAATACAGGAGAAAAATAAGCCCTGGCCAGTGTGGTTCAGCAGTTGCAGCATCATCTCCATGACTGAAAGGTTGCAGGTTCGAGTCCCGGCCAGGGCTCATACCGAGGTTGCAGGTTCATCCCTGGTCCGGACGCATGCTACCCCCAGTTCCAGGGCAGATCTCCAGTCTGGGTGCATGCGAAGGCAGCCAATCGATGCTTTCCTTGCATTATGTCTCTCTCCCTTCTTCTCTCTCTAAAAAAAGCAAATGAAAATGTCCTCAGGTGAGGATAAAAAAATGAAAGTCACTGTACACTTGAAACTTATATAATTTTATTAACCAACGTCACCCCAACAAATTCCATTTTAAAAAAGAATATACGGTCACTATACCAGCCCGTGTCTCAAAACGCCTTGAGGACCTTCAGTCCTTCTTTTGTGCTTTTACCCTCACCATGAGACAAGCCTGGGCTGGCCTGTTGTCAGACGAAGCCACGGGGAGCGGCAGTGAACCGTGGCAGCCGAGGCCGTGCTAAACCAGGGCGCCCCAGACAGTCCACGAGCTGACTGCCACAGCATGAGCGAGCCCAGCGAGACCAAATCAGCCCTGGCCAGCAGAACGCCCAGCCCACCTATGCACTCTGAGCTAAATGGATGCCTATTATTTTAGGCTAATAAGCCTTAGGGTGGCCTGTTATGCAATATTAGCTAACTGATACACCAATCTCTCTTCACTGCTTACCTCCTGGACTCAACACATGCCTTGCAATATTTCAGCGAATACCTTGACTCTTCTTCTGAATTCTCTCTTCTCCACCATCTTTGTTCCTGAAATCCTGCCTACAGAAATTATAATTGAGTTAGTAAAACTCCTTTTCCTCCTTCGGCGTATCCTTTATTTAACCACTCGACAAACATGTCGAGTGTGCCCACCGTATGTGCCAGGCACAGGAGGGTAGACGATGGACCTCCCCCTGAAAACCGTGTAAAAGAGGTAGGAAGTAGGAAAATCGAAGAAATGTTTGCAGAAATAATTACCGTGGAGTTCAAGACAGCATTTCACCCAGATGGTGTGCCATTCAGCATGTGAAGTACCCCAACCTGAGACCAAGTGCAGCCACGGCGCTCAGCCCGAACACTCGGGGCCTGCCGTGGGAGAGTGCAGGTGCTCACAGCAAGGGGAGCTCAGACCCACGGAGAACAGCGGGGCTCGCTCTGCGGGGTGGGAGCACAGACTCTGGGTCAGAGGAGTCACCGCAGGTCTGGGCCGGATCCCCCCCCTACCACAACCACTGGCTTGTGCTGACACACGGTGACAGGCCTGCCTGTCCACAGGCAAGGCTGGGAGGCGTTCACGGGTCCTCAGTCTGCTGCCTTGAGACACAGCCTACCTTAGAACAGAATCGGTGCAGGGAGGCAGAGGGGCCAACAGCAAACATTTTCTGGACGTCTGCAGTCTGCAGGGGAAACAAAAGCTGTCCAGCGGGACCTGCTGGTGTGAGAGGCACCGTGGCCAGTGGGGAAGTCATGGCCCCTGGGGTCAGGCAGATGTGGCTGTGAAATTCAGCCCTTGTGAGCTGTGTGACCCTGGCGCATTCACTCAGCAACTTTGAGCCTGTATTGCCTCATCTCTCAGATAACCACCTCTCAGAGCTTATTTGTTAGAGAAACAAAATTATAAACATGAATGTCCATTCCCTTGTTAATAAATGAAATGACAGACACAGAGTCTGTGAATACGTGAATTTCCATGTATTTTCTGCTTACCTCAATCTTGGACCGGAACTGGGCTGTCCTGGACCCGGACGTAGACCCCTGGACCTCTGCTCTGTCCCCAGGAGAAGGCTGGCTTGCCTGGCCCACATTACAAAAGGCACCTCCTCCGTGCCACGCCCAGATTCTCTCTGTGCCAGTCCCAGTGGCTCGGCCTCCATCTCACATCCTTCCTAGTCTTCTCTGCCCCTGTCCTTGAACTCTCTCCAACGACCTTGGGTCATCTCCCTCACTCAGACATAAATTCCCTGGCTTGGGAGAACCTGCAAGGTCATCTCCATATCCTATACAGTATCTGGAACAGGTTGGGCCCTCAAGGAATGCCTGTCGATTAGGGGATTTAAGCCTGCTACCTCTAATTGCTGGCCTGGACATCAGGAGGTCCGTCTGCTCCTCACATTCCCCCGGGGCTGAGTTCAACCTCTCCGCAGGGACCAAAGCCGGCTGGACGGACCGGGAACCCAGTGCCCAGAGGGCGCACCTACTACGTGTCAGGAGCTTTAGGAATTCGTTTGATCGTCACAGCAAGGCTGCGGGGTGGCAGCACCCATTCCCTTTTTGTAGGTGAAGAAACTGAGACTCGGAGCGGTCACTTGGCCCAGGGCCCAGGGCAGGCCTCCCTGGCTCCTAAGCCCTGTGATTGCGTCCACCTCGGTGGGCTTGTGTGGTCACGGACAGAGCTCTCCCCAGAGCAGCTGTAATCAAGGTCTCTCAGGGTCCTGCAGGGTGGGGTGGGGACGGTTTTGAAGACGACCGCCCGGCGGGAGCGGCAGGACAGGGATGGGACAGGAAACCTCCACCAGGGTCAGCCGGCCTGGGTCTCAGCCTCAGCTCTCCTTCCCACACACTGCTGGCCATGTATCTCCTCTGAGCCTCAGTTTCCCCACCCGTAATCCTGGACCCAAAGGCCTGTCTCCTGGGATTCTGTGAGGGTTACATGTGAAAGTGCCCAGCACAGTGCTCGGCTCAGTGAAGATTGGCTGGAACCGAACCTCATTCCCTGAGATGCGACAACTCGGGACTAGAACCTGTGTTCGGATGCCCAAACTCTGACCCTCCTGCCCTTCCTCCTCTGTAGGGGCTATGCCAGTGTCCTCCCCTTGGACCCAACAGGGAGTCACGTCACACACGGTGACTCCCTTGGCCACGTACCCTCCCCCACGTTCAAAGATGGCGGAATTCACCACTCACAGGGATGACCGCAGCTCCACCCCACCCCTTTCCTGACCCACCCCCCCCTGTGATTCCGTCCCTTGTACGACAGCTGAGTGCACCGGCAGAGAGCTCCTAATGGCTGGTCCCTCTGAGGACTGTTGCGTGTTCCCTGTAATGACATTCATTAGTCTGTCTGACATCAATACTGTTCTCAGGTTAATATGTTTCACTTAATGAGGCATTTATTTTCGGTTAGAAAACTTCTGAAAAAGCATGTTTTCTCCTGATGAGCTAAGCTGATGAGTAGATTAACACTAGGCTTGAAAGACCGACCAAGAAATTGAGTCTAACCAACTCTCTTTTCTCTTCTTCAAGTATGAACTGGGCTGGAATTAATTTGAGTTCAACATGTCATTTCTTAGAGGAAGAAATAGGAAGGAGATCCCCACTTGGCTCTGTGATTTGTCCCCCATGTGCCTTTTTTTCCTCTCCCCTAGTCCACCAGCCGCAGCTCCAAGGACACTAAAGGACCAAAGACCAGCTACAGTGAGTGAGGAAAACAGCATCTGAAACTGACCAGTAGGAGGGGCCGGAGCCTGGAAGGGGAGACAGAGACAGCAGCCACCGTGGACAGAGCAGGGAGTCCCGCTGGCCCGTATCTGTCATTGCCACCTTTGTGGGGGTCACTGAGCCCAGCACCTAGTGGGCGTTCCATAGGTGTTTGTTGAATGAGTGAAGGAGATGCTCAAAAAATGGCTTTTATTCAAGGAATCACACGATCTCAAGAGAGAAGTGCCTGGTGTCCCTGACCTGTCTGGTAGCTGAGCCAGTGTTCACGACTCCTGGCCTAAAAACCAAGGATGATCCAACAGCCAATTTCCTTTGTTAAACTGTCCAGTGGATATTCCCAAGTTACTCTCCCCATGGGCACTTAGAGTCAGGGCCAGCCATGAGGTGCCAGCCAGTACATGTTACCATTTCCTCCAGGAATGGGCTTCCAGGCCATCCTGATTCAACGCTGTGTCTGCCCAAAGGTCAGACAGCAGGAAGACTCAGCACCCTACCTGCACCCGCCCTGCTCGCCCACCTCGACAAGTCCAGCCCTGTTCCCTTTGCAGCCAGAGTCAGGGGGGAAGTGTTAGCTGCGGAATGAGTGAGGATTTCACAGGCACACAGAGGCTACTGCAAACCTCACTTCTGCCACACCCCAAATGAGAGAGCTTGGAAAGTCCCTCGACCACTCTGAGGCTGCACTGACTTAGATGTGAATGGCGATGATGTTGCGTTCTTTATTGAGTCACTGAAGTGAGTTCAATGAAACCGCACGTGCCAGCCGACTGACACAGCGGGCGCTCAGTGAAAGTGTTCGATTGGATTGGAAGAGGCGCTGCTACCACCAGGCACAGCCTCCTCGAGTCTGTCTTCCCTGCTGCAGCTCTGTTCTTCCGCCCAACCGACGCCACTTGTGAGTCTGAGCCAGGGTTCTCCTGCCTTCCTGCCCCATCTCTTCCATCGTCCTGGGCCCCCACCCTGTGGGCTATGGCTGCTCATTCAGGGTCCCGACAGCCAGCCCGTCTAAGGTCTTGGGCAATCAGCTGACCACAGCATGTGGGTGCTCCCTTTACTGTATCCAAAATCCCCATCTCCCCAGTTGTATGGAGATCTCATGGAGAGAGCTTGGCTCTGGTGTCCTTTTGGCTGGACCACCCAAGCCGAGGACAGACACTGCCTAAATGCCTCACCAGAGAGAAAACACAGCTACCCCAGTACTCACCACCGCTGGCCGTTCCCCCAAAGGCCCTTGTCATATGTGGTTTCCAGGGCTTGGTGGACGGGGCACCAGGAACCTGACGGGTGGGGAAGTGATGAGATGGTAGGAATAAGGATTCTAGGATGGATGGAGCGAAGCCCTTCATCGAGCCCTCCTCCCCTCGGCTGCGGGAGCCTGGTGGTGCAGACCGGCCCGCACTGTCACTCAGAACCTTGGAAGACAGCCATGCTGACGGAGGTTCTAACCCGAGCGTCTGTGTGTCTTTTATGACTCAAGGAACTGTAAATTAATATAATGGAAAGGAATCTTGAAGGCCATCTTAGTCTTTCTCTTCATTTTACATGAAGAAATACCAGGAGTGTTGAGTTGAGTAGTGACGTAATTTGATAAAATGATCACTGGACTAAAAAGCCTACTTCTTATCAGCTTTGTGTTCAATTGGGGGAAAAAATCGATTCCCTCTGTGAGCCACAGCACCCTGCTACTCTACAATTTTAGGGTGCCTGGTGTGAGGGGAAACGCAGCTGACATGTATCCCTGAGTCCCACAGCCCTAATGCGGTCCTCACACGGGGAGCGGGGCCCATCAGGCTTGCGAGCCTGCTGACTGCCCGTCGCGTTTGTGCCTTTCAGGGGCTCTGTCCCTTCTCTGCTCCCATGTAGAAGGTCCTTGATGAGCAGCTAATAAGTATGGTAATATGCATCAACACCAAACGGAAGATTGTCCGGAAGATTTCTTTATCAGAGACCACACGAGGCAGCGAAATGGTGCTCGGGTCAAGAAAGCAACGCCCGGATTCAGAAAATGTCCCAGCTAGAAGCACGTTGTCCATTGCTCAGTCCAACTCTCTGCATTTTACGGTGAGGAAACAGAGGCCCTGGAAGAGAAACGAACCTGCCCTGTCCCGTCTGCGAGCGAGTGCCAAAGCCACAGCCAGAACCGAGGTCAGCCCTGGCCCCCAGCCAGGGTCCACGTCCCTTTCCTCTCCGAATGCCGGGGAATTGACCCCAAACTTTGTGGTCCGGTCCCTGGATGGAGGACCGCAGACCTGCTGTGCTGGGAGCTAGCAAGAGTGAGGGCGGTGCCATTGATTGGGTACCACTGTGCTGGCCGCGCTGCACTCATCATTCCACCGGCTCCTTGAAGCCTACGGAATAGACTCTAAGCAGCTCCATGACATGATTCCCAATACTAGCACCATTTCAAAGATGAAGACATTGATGATAAAAGACACTTGCCTGGTTGGAATGGATACGAGCGCCAAAGCCAGTGCTCTTAACCACTACACTCTTCATCTCCCAGCGGCCCTGACACCAACTCTAACTTCACCCTATTCCATCTACCCCAAGGCCTCACTCTACCTCACCGCCCCCAAACACCTTTCCTTCTCCAGTTGGCGGAGTTGCAGGCACAACACCTCTTTCAACATAAGCCAGCCTTCCTAAAACATCAGTATGACTCAAAGATTTGGTGGGAGATTTTTTTTAACTGGAGAAAATACAAATATATAATGGAATAGAGTACAAATTACCATGACTTTTTAAAAGACACACGAGCAGTCCTCAGGAGGCTCTCTCTCGTGGTGGCTCATTTCTGTTGGTGTCCTCAGACTCCCAGAGAGCATCCGCTGCCCCTGCCCTAATGGGACTTCGCAAGAAAAGTTTCAGGAATAGTGATTGCTCTTAACACTAACCAGCATCCTAAAGATCATCCAAGCCCTCCTAAACCTAATCCCTAGAGGTCAACTGGATCATCATTGGAGGTGTGAGCCGTGATTGCACCTGGGGAGAGTATGCCAGGCTGTGAGAAGCACAGTGCAGAGGCAGGAGCTGGGAGTGAGCCCAGCACCCTTAAGTGTCAGCAAGGAGGCCCGTGCAGCTGGGGCAGAGTCAGGGTGCGCGTGTAGGGGCAGTGAGATAAGAGAAGTCGCAGGGATCTGGGGGACCAGTGAAGGACTCTGGCTTGAATCCAAGGAAGGTGAGCACCGTGAAGGGTGGGAGCCCTGGCCAGTGTTTGCAGTGGCACTTTCAAAGACTCTTCTCCTATGCAGAAGGAACCACAGGGAACAATAGTAGAGTCAGGGAGAAGGTGGGGCAGCGCCTGTGATGGTCCAGGTGGATGGTCCTTGTAATCAGGATGAAAGCTTAACTAAACACATATTTTCCAGGGTTACTATAAGCACTATAAATAATGGATAATAACTAAACAAACAAATTACACTCAGCGCAATGTATGGGCATTCGGCGCATCATGAGGAGACAGTGTCCTCTGGAAAAGACAGCAATGCTGAAAAAATGAGAAGACAGCAGGAGAAGAGAAACCCAGGCATGAGCTGTACTGACTCGGTAAAGGAAGCCAAGGGCCTGAGTCTACAGGAGTTGAGCAGGGCTGTTGGGGACAGGACAACGTGGACGTCTCTCGTTCATAGGGTTGCCAGGAATCAGCGCCAAGTCAGTGGCATGTAACTTACACACAGTGTCTGGCACATAGTAGGCCCTCAGGGGATGGTAGCTATTACTATCAGTAAGTGGAAGATGCTGATAAAGTTGAAGTCAGACCTTGCAGCTTCCGGGACACATCTCTCTGAGTCCACTAGCTCTGTCGAGTTGCTCAGAGGGAACTGAAAAAAGTGGAAACGCTCAGGGTGCAAAGAGAAATTGCCGGATGATGCAGCACAGCTGGGAAACCCTCACCAAGGCCCTCCTGTCACTGGGGAAAGGCTCAGCAAGTGATAGAACCCTCACGCATCCCACACATGCAGCCCATGCCCGCATGGCACAGATCTGGAGCATTTTTAAGGGGAAGGTAACCTTTAAATATGATTTTCTCTTTCTTGGTTTAAAAATAAAATGAAAAGTTGGGAAGTAACTTGAATTCCCCCCAATCAAACCCCTTATTTTGTCATAAACTCCTTGGATGGGATTTTTAAGCTGGATGTAATTACATCCATGGCACGCTGTGTTCACATGGGCAATGGATCAAGTGCGCTGGCTTTGGAGTGGAACTGACAGCCAGCGTGGATCGGAAAATGTGGCTTTTGGTGGGATCTGAAAGAAAATATGGCCCCAGGGCAGATTAGCCTCCAGCACTTCAAAGGCAGTGTTTCAGGCCTGCTGCTGGGTTTGGCTTTGCTGAGAACGTCAGTCAGAATCTCTCTCTGGAGCACACAGTAGGGCCGCGCTGAGCAAGGACAGCCATCGTTCTCGGGCTGGAACTCCTGAGTGGAGCTGAGAGTTGAACTACAGTTGGCTACATGACCCTGAGACCATTGCACCACTTCTCTGGGCATTGGTTCCCCCCATGTGTAAAACAGGGGGCCTGGGCCAGTTCTCTTACAATCCTTCCGAGTCTAAAATTATAATAAGGCAAAGCCATCCTGAGATAAAAGAAGGAAAATGAGCAGGGAGTGGAAAGGAGGCGAGAAGAAGAACCTGAAGAACCAAAGTGAGGAAAGCACCATCCCCCCACGAGAACCTGGCGACCATCCCCAGGGCGCATGAGGCAGCAGAGTCGGTGAACCACCTGCACCACCGCCATCTCTCTCGATCCACCCCCCAGGCCCAGCCTGCGGGTGTTACCAACTCCGTTTCGTGACTGCTGAGCCTGAGACTCGGAGAGAGGGTGGGACTTGCTGGAGCTCGCGCTGCTAGAAAGCCAGAGACAAACGGCAGGAAACGTGGGTCCGGTTGGCTGCAGCCCCCAGAGAGGGCGACAGAGGCGAGACCCTCCCTGACCTTCCAGCTCCCACTCCAGGGCCCGCTCCAGCGGTCACCCCTTTCAGGGGCACTGTTGGCATCTCTGTGTGTTCTCATCACCAAAATGGGTGCTGCTGGTTTTCAGTTGCATGGCTGGATGCGGATGGATTGGAATGTGAGCCCAGATCTGACTTGTCTTAAAGTTCAGGTACTTTCTGTCCTGTGACATCACCCTTGTTCCCCACCCCACCCCCCAGGAAGTCAGATGCCAAGTTCTATGAGTTGCACGTGAAGTGTCAGCTGTTCACTTCTTTCTCTCAGATCTGACTATCCATCTCTGAGTCACAGTAAGAAAAGCCCAGGCAGTATCTCAGACACTCGGCTGTGAACCCCACGGGGGAGGCAGCCACACCTGGTTTATCAAAGACCTCCCGGTGTTCAGCAGAAAACCTGACCCGTAGATGATATTCCCCAGGAGGTAGGTCAGGAAGCCCTTCCACCAATGAAAATTCCAGGGTGGAAAAAGGCAACTGGGCAGGTCTGGGCTGGGCTGGGACCAGGTGACTGTCACCTGAGTGGCTTGAGAGTGTGTCTTCAGCCAGGGCTGGAAAGGGCCAACAGCAGGACCAGGAGGGAGCAAGTCCTGCACGGGAGCCCCAGGGAGGGGCAAAGGTCTGGAGGGAGCACTGAGCGGGTGGGCCAGGGCTACCTGAGGCAGACCAAGGGTGAGCCGAGGTCGTGGGGAAGGTGAGTGGCTTGGGGGCAAGTCTGTACCGAAAGTACGGGCCCCGCACACTCCTGATGGGGGTGTCCGTTGGAAAGCCGTATGAGAGTGTCTGCTAAAGCTGAACATATGTGTAGCCCATGAAATCCAGGAATCCCGCTCCCAAGTGTCAGCCCAGCAGAAATTCACCCATATGTTCACCAGGAGCATGTGCAAGGGTTTCATAGCAGCCCTGTGCATAACAGCCCCAAACTGGAAAGCCCTCCACTTCTTCGAGAGTTAGATGGGTATATAAATAGTTGCATATTCATATAATATGCAAACACCACATATCAATACGAGTGAACAACGTACAACTTCACACGGTCACATGGATAAACCACACAAACGAAATGTTAAACAAAGTGGAAACAAAACACGTAGGAACATAAAGCAGTGTGAATCCATTTTTCTGAAGTTCTGGAAAAGGCCCAAGTAAGACACAGTGTTGGAAGTCAGGGGGCTGATGGCCAGACCTGCCTCGAGGGCTAGTGACAGGCAGGGGCCCGAGGGAGGCTGCTGGGGTACTGGTAACTTTCTCTGGCTTGACCTGGGTCTTTTTAGTTTCAGAAAATTCTCCTAGCTGTACACTTGTGAACTGTGCACTTTTCTCCAAGTTTACAGTAAGTGTTATGTAATGTAATGTAACATTAAGTGTTACATTATCCCATAATAGTTTATTTTTTAAAAAGATAATCGCCAAGACCCCTTTTTCTGAAATTCTTACACAGGCCAGAGGGGGGCATTGCTGCAGTCACACCAGAGGGACGCACCCAACACGTTGTACGTGGAGGGATCATTCACGGTTGAATGATGAGTGAATTGACAACCGCGTGAACCACTGAGTAAATGAGTGAAGCAAGAGATGATGAGTAAGTGAATGAAGTGCTGAATGAAAGAGCACATTCAAGAGCGGGAGGGTGAACGAACCAATGAAATAAAGAGTGAAGCAATGATGACGTCACTGGTTGACTGAGGACCTGAGTTCATAAATGAACAAGGGAAGAAAGAATGATGGAAAGTGCCATCAAAAGAAGCAGGAGTAAATAAACCAAAGTGTTAATAAATTAACACAAGTAAGGCTGTGAGTAAGTGAATGAAGGAAGCAGTAAATGAATGAAATAACCTAGTGCAGGAGGCGTGTGAGTGGATATGAACACATAAATATCGGCAAGCAGATGAATAGTGTATAAATGCATAAACAGATAAATGGTTCGAATGCCCTGGTTGGACACGAGGGGCAGTAACTCTGAATAAAGAGTCTCCACTCCGATGCTTGGGGTCAAGCTCTTGACAAATTGTCGTGTTCCTCAGAGAAGTTTCCTAACGTGACTTCAATTTAGATGTAATAAAAATATGATTGCACAAATACCACTAATGCCACTGAGTACACCACTCGCTCCCAAGGATTAGGTCTGGGTTCAGCGGGAAGAGCTAAATAGAATTGACTACATTGTTTTCCCAATTATGTTCCAGATAATTACCTATTATGTGGCAAAGCCCAGCATGATTTTAATAATCGCTACTTAAATAACACACTTTCACCATCTCCTTACAAATTAAGCTCCGGGTGGTGTGATTAATGTCAACATTGGTAAGTTTGCTGCGGAGCCTGGGAATGAGTGAGGTGGCACTGTGACTGGGATCACTATGTGGGACTCTGAGGCCAGGTGACGCTGCGGACAGAGCTCAGGTTTGGGAAAACCTGGATCCAGAATGTCAGGCCAGTCGCTTCCCGCCTAGACCTTGGTCACCTGCCCTAGGAAATGATAATGGTCCTCCAAACTTCCTAAGTCCCTGGGTTATCAAGGACCTCCCACTCTAGACCCAATTCAGAGTCAGGGTTAGTCATACCCCCACTGCCCAGGGCACATTCCTCATCTCGGGGCCTCAGGGCTTCCCCTGACAAGTGCTTCTCACCCCCCCAGACTGCAGGCAGGGACCTCAGTGCACACTCAGCTCCCAGAGCAGCACTTCCCAGAGCACGAAGTAGGCGCTCCATGGGCCTCGGTTACAGCAACGAGTTAACCTCATCACATACTGTTTGTTTAATAAACTGCCTTTTAAATAAAAGAGTTTGGTGAACAGCCAGACACTCACCACACGCTGTGACATCACCCCCAGCTCCCGCCTCACTCCCAGGCCAGCTTGCCTTCCGTCTCCTGCACTGGTATCCACCCGTCTCAGACCCGCGCCCACTCCCTGGGCGCTGCCCCAGCACCTGGAGGCCTGGAGAGGATGCAGACAGGCTGGTACGGTTGTGCACAAAGTGAGTCCGGACGGGCTCTGGTGAGGGGCCGAGGCACTCTGCTCTGGGTGAAAGTGCAAAAAGGAAGGTCACCTCTCTCGGTGTCCACACTGACCCTGGCCCGGCCCCGCCCAGCACTGATGAGAGGTCAGCATGTGGGCCTGACCCCCACAGGGACAATAGGGGGCAGAGAACTGCCAAGCCCCCCTTGAGTGCCTAAAGGAGCTGGAGGGAGAATCCAGGTCCTTGACAATGAACCCGATGCCTTCCCTGCTATCCATCCTGCTGATCAAACGGGTCTGCGTCTGTGATTCCAGGATTTCTGTCTGCTTCTGGAACACAGGAAGAGCTGAGGAAGGACAGACAGCCTAAGAAGGGAGTGGGACACCTCTCCTTAAGTTAGCTCTGTTCTTCAAATTGTCCTTGATCATCACAAATTGCCCTAAGGAAAGAAGTTATAAAAAAAGAAGAGAAATGGACAAAGGTGGCTCCTTTGAAATGAGATCAAGTTTCCTTTCAGCATACAATTAGACAGGGACATCCAAAGGGCCCTTTTGCCCTGATGGGACAGATTCTTCAAGACCTACAGGATGAGAGGCTTCTGGCTAGTTGAATGGTATGGGAATCTCGGCTTCTCGTATGTCTATCCTCAGAGGAGCCTGCCTTTCGTGGGCCAGGAAACAAATCCTCACCCTGTTCTCCAAGTCACAGGGTCCCTCTCAGGTCTCCCTCTTAAGTGGATGAGAGAGATCAAGACAGATCCCCGGGGTGGGGATACAGAGACGTGAAAGGGGCCGAGCCAACTGGTCCCACAGGGGGAAGACGTGAGGACGGCACAGTGAGGTTTGTGATTATCTGAATTAATAATAAGCATCATAAGTCACACAGATTGACAGGTTTCTATGTACCAGGCACTGTTCTGTGCATTAACTTATTTAACCCTCACAACAAGCTCACGAAGTAAGTGGCGTTATTATTCCCACTTCACACATGGAGAGGCTGAGGCACAGTGGAGGTGAGTCAATTATAGGAAAGTAGGTGGGGCGAGTGGCACAGACTTGGCAGTCTGGCAAGTAAGACTCCCCAGTTTTGCCACCGCCTGTGTGACCTTGGATATGTGACCACACATTTCTGAGCCCCAGTTTTCTCCTCTGTGAAGTGGGGAGGTGGAATATGATGCTGCAAGACCTGGAATGAGGTAGGGGCTGCAGAGCTGAGGGCCCCTCCCTTCCCTGAAGCTGGAGTCAGTGCCCAGCCCCCTTCCGGTTGTCTCTGGGCACATTCAAGGCTGGACACGCCCACCGGAGGATGCTGGTCTCTTAGCAAGAGATGGATTACTGACCCACCTTCTGGGGGCTACCCCCAGGTCTGTGGGTCACAGAGGGTCCAGGGACACGATCCCAGTGTCATTTCTGAGCAAAGCCCCATGCCAGCGAAGAGTAGTGGACGCTCAACACTTATTCTGAAAATCTCAGCAAAAGGGCTCAGTTCCCGGAGCCAAGCCTAGAGTTTTGGGATCATCTCTTGGAGAGGAAGGGCTGGGCTGGATCACGTGGTAGGTGCAAGTTAGTGTTTTTAGAAAGAGCCAGATTGTTCTCCACCGTTATCATAACATTTCAGATTTCCACCAGCAGTGTACGAGGGCTCGGTTCCTCCACATCCTCACCAATACTTGTTATTTTCAATCTTTTTAATTTTAGCCATTGTGCTGGGTGTGTAATGACATCTCATTGTGGCTTTAATTTGCATTTCCTTGATGACTAACGATGCTGAGCATCTTTTCTTGTGCTTATTGGCCATTCATATTTCTTCTTCTTTGATTACTTTTTAATAAAAAACACATTTGCATCCAAACCGAAATTATATTGTCAGCAGTTAATTATCACTTGTCAAACAAGTGTGCACCCAAATTGTGGGTTTAATTTTCATCTAGGTTTGCAAACGCCTCATTCTTCATATTTGACAAGGCCTCTGAGCGAGAGACATTCATTGTTGGAAACGGTGCTTTTTTTAAAGCAGTTTTAAAAATAAATGGGTTTCCTTGGTGCCTGAGTCATGGCTCTTTGCAAGTAAAAGAAAATCATTCAGTCTAGCTTAGGCAAAGAGAAACTGTGTGTAGATGTAGTATTTTACCAGGTCTGGGTGGGGGAGCATCTCATGGGAGACCCTGCATCACCAGAGTCCGGAACCAACGCCTGAAACCCCCACTGGGACCCCGGACGTCTGCGAATCTGTGCCCCCCCACCCAGGTTCATCTCAGCTTCGCCCTGTGCATCTGCTTTGTTCTCTCTATAGCCAGTTTCTCTGCCTCACTCCTCTCACTGCCAAAACGACTGCCCTGCCTCTCCTGAAACCACACATCCTCAGGTCAAGGGCAAGGAGACGCTGCCCTGGCATGAGGGTCCCATCTCCCTCGGCCAATAAGGCATCAGTGCCCTGGGAATCCTTGGCCTCTCAGACCTGTGCGAGCCTTGCAGGATGCGTGTTGTATGTGTGTTGCATGTCATCACACAAGTAGTAAAGCCCTTCACTCGGCCCAGCAGCTGGAGCAGGCGCCTGTCGGCAGGAGGAGCCAGGGGCTCAAGGCACAAGGCTCCGGGTAAGGGGTTTATCAGCGTGAGGAGGCAAATCCATTCGTGACTCCTAAGAGCGTGGAGGCTGAGGCACCCACCCCAAGGTCGACTCCACGCTCTTCTTCACCTCCCTCCAGAGGAGAGTTGGGCAGAGCATGGGGGGCAAGGGGCTAACACTCACAGCCCTCACCCCCTCTGCCTGTGGGCTCACCTTCTGCTGTGACCAGGCTTCTGTGGCTGCCTCTGCCTTTGAGCTTGGCCAGGCGGAACTATGTCTGCATGTGACATGAATGTGTGTGTGACATGAATGTAGGCGTGTATCAGGGTGTCTGTGTGTGTGTGTCCACTTGTGCACTGCGCATATCTGTGCCCTGTCTGCACGTACAGAGGTGAGACTCCGGGTGAGGCCCACAGGGGCTCACTAAGACTCGGGGCACAGAAAAGCCCGGACATCAGGCCTCTGGGGACCTCGGGCTCCCGGCCCAGCAGTCTCTCCTCTGCCCACATTCAGGCTGCCCCCCATCACTCCGAACGGGGTTGCACTGCAGCCCCACCCCCACCCAGACCGCCTTTCTCTCCATCTCCAGCTGTAACTGAGGGAAATTCTGTTCTAATTTTTAATCATTTCCTGCAATTCGAAAAAATGATTTCTTTCATTCCTGCAAAAGGGGCTACACAGTCAGTTCTGCTGTGCTTCCCCTCAGAGGAGCTTCATGAAAATGATGCGGCAAAAAAATGTTGTCTTACAGTTAAGCAAAAAAAAAAAAAAAAAAAAAAAAAAGGCAGGGGGAGGAATAAAAGGAAAAAAATGATAGAGCATCATGAGAGCAGGGACCATGGAGAGAAGATAGGCAGCCAGGGAACAGGAGGGTCACCACAGAGAGGCGACAGGAGCAAGTCATTGAAGCAAATTATTTCTTAACTAAAGGTTAGTTCCAGTCAATCACTTGAAGAACAAACACCACCTGGGTGATGCCGGTGCCCCTCACCTAATGGTCCTTCATCAGCCAAGGGGACCAGATAACTCTATGGGACTTCGTGCAGACAGAAAGGCCTGTGGGGCCGGGGTCGTCAGCCACCGGTCCACACCCACACGGTGCATCATTAACCCACTACGATCAGGTTGGGGGGATCCTGGTGAAAGGTTCCGAGCATCTCCCCCTTTATTCCTCCCAAAATCTGAATACTTATTCTATTGCACAATTATTCCCATTTTTAACCCCTTCGTCATGTTATGCTTAAAAATAAACTTAAGATAATCATTTTAAAATTAAAAATCATAATAGTAGACAAACCTCACCATCTCCTGTGATGGGCATTCTTTTCCTTCCCTTTCCCACCCCACTCCATGGTCCGCAGCCCCCATGACCCCCACCCGGGAAAATGGGGCCGGCCCCAGTGGAAAACTCAGAGTCCGTTCAGTGGAAAAGCAGGCGTGTTCCGAAGAGCCTGGCATTCAGGCTGGGAGCAGAGATGCAGGTCGGGACCCTGCCTGTCAGGGGAGGCCAAGGCCAGAGTCACTCCCCGCACCTGACCCGGCATCGCCTCCGGCCCTGCTCAGCCCTCCTACCCCACCCGCTGGCGGTTCCCACGCCGTCTCCCTCGGGACCGGAGATGGCCTTTATCGTGTTCACCTTTACTTCCCGTCTGCATCTTCACACAGATGCTGCCACACCTGTCGGCCCATCTCCCCCCCTCCGCCCACCTCGGGCCTCTGCACATCGCTTGTCACCACGTGGCATTGTCATCCATCTCCCCCTCCCCAGCGCACCAGCTGGGCCCCTATGCCTAGACCAGAGCCTGGCACATAGTAGGCATTCAGTTAACTTTTGGGTGAGAGAATGAATAGCTAAATGGGCCTCAGTTTTCTCATCTGGAAAAGGGAGAAGTCCCCCCGCCCAGGGTCTCACCCCAGCGCACCACCCACCAGGGCTGCCATTCTGGGAAACTGGGAGGACCAGGAAGCCTGGGAAGGGCATCGATGGGCTCAGGTCCGTGTGGGGGGCCGGCAGCAGCCCATCCCTCATACTTGGCGCCCAAACTCACAACACAGGGCTGGCCAGGGGCCTCATACGCAGTTATAAACCGTGATGCATCTGTAGGTGCTCAATTGTCAGGGACAGGTCTGTATGTTTGAGAAATCTATAAATATGGAGTGTAATTATCCTTCATTAGCACACGCTTATGTTCTGCATAAGTGCATATTGTTTCACTGAGAATGTAAGTTGCCGATTCATCATCCAGACACAGTGACAGCAGCCTGACATGTGTCCTCCATCAGTGAAGACACAGAAGGTGTCCACTGGTCATCCTGGGGAGGAGGAGCAGCCAGGACGGTGAGCAAACCTCCCAAGCCTCGGGCAGGTTCTGGGCCCCGAGCTCTGGGGGGCAGAGAGCAGGCTCAGGAGAGAGCTCAGCCCCAGCCGCCCCCGGACCCGGTGGCGGTCAGCAGGGCAGGGAGGGGTGACCCGAGCGCCTGCCTGTGCGGCCGCACCCGGGCCCTGCAGTGGGTCGGAGCAGGGCGGCCGGAATCCGAGGGTCCTGGAGCCCCGTCTGCCCGCCCTCGACCTGGGTCACCTCCCTGAGCCTCAGTGTCCTCAGCTGCAGAGCGGGGGTGAGATCAGCCCCCTCCTCCCAGGGTGGGTGTGAGGATGAAGAGAGGGACGGCCAGGGAAGGGCGCCCAGCGCACGCAGGACGTGCTCACACGTGTGGACTGACCGCCGCCCAGGACCAGGACAGAGGAGGCCCCACGGGCCCGTTTGTCAGATGGGTCATCGCTGCAACGGCTCACAGCTGTTAACACCCCCGCACGGTGCCCGCTCCCGTGATCCCGTCACCCTCACACCACCCACACGGCAGGTGCTGCGGTGGTCCCCGCCCCACGGGGAGGGGGCTGTGCTGGGAGCAGGTCAGGTGCTTCCCAGGTCACACGGCCCGCAGGGGGCAGAGGAGCAGAGCAGGGCTTCCTGCCCCCAGGGCCCTGGCTTGGCCGCCACCACAGACCCCACACTTCCGGGGACACTGAGTCACAAGCACTGACGAGAAGGTGGTGGACACACGTGGCTGCCCACCCAGCAGCCAGCCCCTCCTCTATTCACTTGCCGAACCTGGGTTTGCTCTGCAGCAACAGGCTCAGACCCGGTGGGCCTCCCCGCCCTGGGGTGGGGGTAAAGCCACGTCTCCTCCAGAGATAGTTTTAGGAGTGGGGTGTGGCCCAGATCTGGCCACTGAGGTGTGAGGGGAAATCTGCTGGCGGAGGGAGCGGTTTCAGGAAATATTTTTTCTGTCTTACTTCACTCTAAGGTGAATGGAGCAGTATGAGACATGATGTTTAAAGCCATGGCAGCCGTCCTGCAACCATGAGGTAAAAAGTTAAGAAAACAAGGCCACCGTGGTCAAAGGTGATAAATAGAGAGAGAAAGACGCTGGTTTGCTGGCATCGCTGAGCATCTGACCAACCCCGGAACTACCTCCCTCCGGCATCTTTCCGCGCTCAATCGTCACATCACTTCCATGACTTGAGCCACTACCGTTGGGTCTTCTGTTACTTGATACCCAACACGCCGTAACTGATGGAAGCAGTTACGATGGGCGCAGCTCATGGTTCTCATAATCCTCAACACGCAGGGTCAGGGCTACTTGTCTACACTTCTGTCTCCGTAGCAGACCCTGGACCAGCGTGGCCTGATGGGAAAGGAGGAAGAGAGAAAGCATCTGGGTCTTTGTTGCTGTGTCTGAGTTCTGACCAACCCCAGACCCTTCTAGACATCTGGTTATGTGAGGTCATTTCATGTCTCAGTGGCTCGAATGACTGTTGTTGAGTTTTCTGTTACTTGCTACTCAAAATATCTGAACTGATAGCAGCCCCCCACTCTGTGCCAAGCACCCAGCTGTGTGTTTACAACTCCATCTCCCTCACTAATTCTTGAAGTCTTAGAGGACAGACGCTGTGTCTGGCTGAGCTCTGTACCTCCCTGGCCCATCTCTGTACCTCCCTGGCCCCAAGGCCAGCCAGGCATGGCACACAGATTCCACGTGTTGAGCACCGTGAGCAGGGGATGAGCAAATGCACAAATGAATAAACAATGACTAGAGGGATGAGCATAATGGATGGATGTGCAAATGCTTTGCAAGCCTCAAAGTGCTGGGCACACATGCAAGATTAAGATCTGGAAGGTGGGCAGAGACAGGGATGGAAGAGGTGCAGGGAAGAGCAGGGAGAGAGAGCAGCGGCAGCCCCTTGCTCCTGGGAATGAGGACCGCCATGCTCCCTGACGCCCCCTGCCTCTCCATCCTGCCGCACAGACATCGGGGGGTCGGTCCCGCCCACCCCCTGGGCTGCTGGAGCCCTCACAGTCAGCGCCTCTCCCCCTCCCCCAACAGACACAACATGAGCAACAGGCTTTGTGCTCCGCCATTTATGCCCTAAAAATTTCTGTGAGAAACCAAATGGTTACCATTCTGTCAGCTGTGATTCTTCACTGCATTGTTCTCTAAGAGACAGAGGACAGGGCGCAGGAGAGAAGGCCATGGGAGGAGTGGGCCAGAAACCATTCAGGGTGAACGGGCTTTAAAGTTTCAGCTCCAGGTTTTGCAGGGAGACGGATTAAAGGATCATTTCAAATGAATTTTGCCATCAGAGGAAGAAATCTATCTCCCCCAAAATGTTTTAATTTGACAGTTGGCTTCAGCCGGCATGGCAGAATTCGTTTTGTAAGCCAACGAAATCGAAGAATGAAGCAAAGCACATTCCACCGTGAGAACTCTGTTAACCATTTGACATAATTGTGTTTCGTCCACTGCTGGGTTTTTGGCAAAACCAAGGAGTGATTTCTTCCCACTGATGTCTCGTATTTGTGGTGTCTAGAAAAGGTCCAGTCATTGGGCAGGGGGATGGGAGTAGGATGGAGGGGGCAGGGAGGGTCCTCCCTCCTCCGCCCTCAGAATCACCTAAGGGAACCCACACAGGAGAGCCCGTGTTCCCCGTACCCCCCATCTTCGTGCCAGAGCGCATATTTGTAGTTGGACAGTAACTCCTTCACCCCCGTCCTAGCTACCCGGATCAATTCCTGCGTGATATGTACACTTTCAGCATCACCATGATAGATGGTGGGTCCAAGTGGGCCCCCCCACCCCTGACTCCCCACCACACATCTCCAGACCCGTGACACACAGATTTGTGTGAGCTGAACCAAGATCAGTTGTAATGCCTTATCTAAGATTATGCCCTTGAACAGTACCTTCCCTGCAAAGAGTTCTGACCACTCTCCCCTCATCAACTACCCGGCAGCCACATCGCCCACCTCCTATCTGCCTACACAACTCGTGCCTGCCTGCGCACCTTCCATCAGTGACGTCACCTCCCACCTGCCTGCCCCCCGTCTACCTGTGAACACTCTTCCTACTTGCCTACCCACCTCCTACCTGCCTGCTTATTTCCTACCTGTCTGCTCACCTTCTACCAGAGTGCTCACCTACCTACCTGCCTACCTCCTTACCAACCTGCAGACCGACTGTATACTCATCCATTCATTTATTCTTCAATTATTGTAAGACATACCACAGTGAACAGAATAAAACTGTTCCTGCCCTCCGGAGACTTATAGCCTGTTTATTACTCTAATGCATCTGATCTGAAGGTCAGGATGCAGAATTTGGGTTGCACCTCAAGAAGAACTTCTCGCAGGAGGGGCAGCATGTGTCATGGTTACAGGCAGACACTGGGTGGAATGCTAGCAGTGGAGTTCAACGACTGTGTGTCTTCAGACAAGTAATTTAGCCTCTCTGAGCTTCATTTTCCTCACCGGAAAATTGGTGGTAAAACTATCTACTCCAAAGGCCCTTGTCACTGGGGACCTATGCCGGCTGCTTTGGCTAAAAGACATGATCACGAATATCCAGCCTCAATTCTACAGCAACAAAGATGAACCTACCTACAGTTAGTCTACCTGAGGGAAACTTTGCATCCACAGGGACCCCTGCCAATTCCACCAGGGACCAGCAACTGTCGACAACTTCCGCAGAGACCCCCTGCAAACACACGCAGAGGCTGGCAGTGGCCTCCCCTCGGTCCTGGGCATGACCTACGGATGATCGCTTTAGGGCTGTGGTGTCTATCGGGATCATCTGTGCATCTCCAGTGACCAGAGGTCACGAGCCGCTCAAGTCCCAGAGATTCTGGAAAGGGGAGGGAAATGGGGAAAAAAGTAGAAGGAGCAAAGAGGAAATAGGATGTGCCAGGGAAATTAATCCACTGCTTAGACATGAAAGAAATACGCTCAATTATATTTTACTGCATTTCATTTGAATGTACACGTAGTTAGCTGCCTGCACGCCTCAGATTACCCAGAGAGAAAGCACAACAAAAGACGAGAAAACAAAATCACAGGCCGAAAAGCTCCTGGAACTGAAATCACTAAGAAATGGAAGCCAGACTTGAGACCAAAGCAGTCACTTGGCACTGAGCCTTTCTCAGCTCTGACGCCAGGTCCCTGAGGCCACGTGACTGCCCGCCAACTGCCCGCCAGCCCGCAGTCTTGATCACTGGCGTCAGGGAAAGTCCAAGGCCAGAGTTAGGAGGCTCCGCTGTCCTCCTAGCATGTGCCTGGCACTGAGAAAGCACTGAGTAAACATGGGGATGTTGTTACAATTCTGCATCAGTTCTTCATCCTTCAAAACAGAGCTCAAGAACACCCTCTGGCAGGGCTGCTGCCTGCACAACTCTAGGGGGCGCCATTCATTGTAATGCACAAGCATAAGTGGTGCGGTGCACAGCCAGTGCAACAGTACACTGCGGCCCTGGATTCTGGGAAGCTTTTCCTAACTGGCTCAGCTTGGTCAAGGCCCCTCCCTCCTCTCGCTCCATCCCTCCCCATCGGACTGAGCTCCATGAGGACAGAAACCCTGTCCTGCCCGCCCTTGTGTCCCCAGGCCCAACCCTGGACCTGGTCCACAGTGGGGCAGGCCCCAGCAGCCATTCCCACAACTAACAAATGGCTGAGCAGGAAGTAGCACCTAAATTTAGGCTCCAAAGCTCTTAACTGCGGCCCACAGAGGTTAAGTAACTGAAGTAGTTCGACCTCCTCTATCTTGACACTTGCAAAGCCAGGCATCTTGAGGTGGCCAATTAGGCAATGCCCAGTGTCCAAATCTACAATCCCTGCTTCTTGTTGCCAAGCAGCATGCACCGGCGGTGCCCTTGTCCCCTGACGTCCCTGGGTGAGCGGGCTGAGACCTCTCAGAAGTGCAGTGAGGGCTTCTGCCTCCGACTTCGCTGAATCCTTTGGAACTGCTCAAAGTGTAAGGCTTTCTTTCTTTCTTTCTTTCTTTTTTTTTAGGCCATGTCAAAATGCTACTAATATCACCCAAAACAGCAGGTGACAAATGCTCCTGAAAGCCACCGAGAGAGAGGAAGTGGACAACTGTACAGCATGTACAAGTACAAGAGCTGCAGACCCCCCAGCACAATGGGTGGTTCCGGTCAGGAGAGCCCTGACCTTCTGCCCACGCCCCCTCCCCGGGCTGTGCAGGGCCAGGCAGGCACCCGTTCCCTTATTCACCCAAGAAGGGACCATCGGGCTCACGTGGCCTTTGGCGGCAGCTGAGGCCTTCGTGCCAGGCCCTGCGCTGGGCACTGAGATTACAAGGATGTCAGAGGCCTCCCTGCCGGGGGTCTCGGCTAAGACCTGAGCAGGTTAAGACGGAAGCCAGGTGGAGAGGAAGGGCTGCTAAACGTGAGAACTAACGGTGCATGTACTGTGTGCTGGGGCCCTGCTGCGAGGGCTTTGCTTATGTATTAACTCATTAAACCCTCGCAATCACCCCGTTAGTGTGAGGTAGAGACAACCACCACACCCACTTGACAGATGAGGAAACCGAGGCAAAAGCAGGTGAGGAAACAGCTCACCACCTGGTAACTGGCAGGGCCAGGTTTCAGGCTGAGGTGGTCTGGCCCCCAAGTGTCCCCTCTTCAAGCCGTGTGCAGGCAGAGGGAACGGCCGTTGCAGAGGCTCCGAGGCGAGAGTGAGGGGAACCGAGGACTCTGGAACAGGAAGAGGGTCAGTCCTGCCTGGAGTGACATGCGGGGAGCTGAGGGGTGAGAGAGAAGACGAGGGAGGGGGCTGGCTCACAGGGGCCCGCTGCCGGGTCAGGGGTCCCCGTAGTCACTGCTCTGGGCAGAAGGACAGGGGCAAACGTTCGCCCACAGCACACTGCGCTGGATTAGCGACTCTTCTGCAAGTCTGACCCAGCCCCTGGGGCCGTGTCGTTGTCATCTCTGGGTCCCTGCCCCTGGCGCAGGGTGGGTCACATGGCATTTGCTGAACTGAAGGGCATTTGCTTTCTCCTGCTCCGAGCTCCGCTGCGGGTGGGCACCGGGGGGCTGCGCAGATGGGCGGACACGGACTCCGGCCCAGCTCTCCCGCATCTCCAGCTCCCTCACTCCTGCTTACGGTGGGATCGGCCTTATCCCTCCATTTCAAGGCTGATGCCACCTGTGACTGGATCTAGCCAATGAGATGTGAGAGGCGGCAGCATCGGTCACTTCTAGGAGGGACTTTTAAGAGCCAGCCCACAGCCGGCTGGGGTGATCCTGGAGGTGAAGCCCTTGTCAGCCCAGAGCAACTGTGGTGAGCAGAACATGGCGCCTGTCCCAAGCATGTCAGTGCAGAGGGGGACCTTCTCATGTGCTGGGAGGCCATGGCCATTGGTCACTGCCGCATCGCCCAGGCCTCCCAACTGACGCCACCACTGGGCACCCAAGAAGGCACGTGACAATGAGGAGCAAGGGGGTGGTCTGCGCTCCCCGGCTCCCAGGCCTCCGTGGATGCTGGGTCCCTGCAGAAAAAGGTCACCCAATGCCATCCCCGTCACGGGTCTGGGAAGGTCCTGCCAGTACGCAGGAGGCCGGAACCTCCCGACGGGAACATAACCAAGTGCAGACCACCTGCTGGAGAGCCTCTGGGCTCCTTACTCCTCTCTGTTGACTCACCCAATCGACACTCCCCCCACCTCCACCAGAACACCAGTCTGTGCCGGGCATGTGCTGGGCACTGGGAATGCCCCCAGGGGTAGGACCGACACAGCCCCTGCTCTCCTGGAGCTCACAGACTAGTGCGGGTGACAGGTGGTATCAGTGAACACCCCAAGAAAAGAATTCCAGATGGTGTCGAGTGAGACCAGAGGAAAAAACCAGGGAGAGGGGGATGCCACTGGGAGAGAGGAACCAAGTCTGCAGGTGGGGTGAGACCCAAAGGTGAGAGGGACCAGCCAGATGAAGGGAGGGCAGGAAAAGGCATTGCAGGTGGAGGGGACTGGACATGCAAAAGTCCTGTGGCAGGAAAGGGTTGGGGGTGTTCCAGGGAAAAACAGCAGAGGGCAGGGCAGAGGAAGGCAGATGGGACAGGGTGGGCAGGGGTAGGACCACACAGGCCTGCTGGCTGGGGCTACTCACTGGATCCTGGGCTCAAGGAGAAGCCGCTGAGGGGTCAGGAAGGGAGGGGTGCAACCAATTCACATTCAGAAAAACATTCTCTGAGCCCAGGGCTTAACACAGGGTCTGGCATACAGTGGCGCTCAATGAGTGCTGCTGACAATGGCATCACTTGAGGGAACTGGAGAGATTCTGTTCAGGACAACAGTGGACGCCTTGTGTGGTCACATGCTGTCCACACCCAGTGAGGGGGTGTCCACTGGAGGACTGGGAGGGGCTGGTGCAGGTGGAGCAGCTGCCCCCTGCCTGGACCCCAGGAGTCTCACTTGTCCTCTCATGTGTCCTCACTGGGACGCCAGGACAGGAGCACACAGACGTGTGGAGTGAGGCAGCGATGTTGTTTTTAATAATAGAGCAGGTTCAAAATGAAAACAGCCTAACCTGATGCGAGGACGCGTGAAACAGGATTCTCGTTAAAAAGGGCATCAAGTACTATTTCAATATGGAAATCGATGGAAGCTCATGAGAAGAATTACTAGCTGAATAATGAGGAAGGACAAGTCAATAGAACTGAGTAAGTGCAGAGGGAGAAAGTCACAACTCACCCCCTGATTATGGGGTTGGAGACACCGAATTGAAAAAGCAATGACAGTGAGTTATGAGCAAACATCCAACTTCTTAACAGAGACAGAAACCAGCTAATGTGATGACGAACCATTCCAAGGGCACCTCGGAGCCTGGGGCCGGGTCTGAGCTTTTTCTAGCCACGTAAGTGACTCCTTATACAGCCCCACCTGAGTGAGCCCAGGGGCTGGACCCGTGGCCTGTCCTTGCCTTCACTGCCCTCTCTGAGCTCAGTCTCCCTGAAACCTCTAGAACATGGCGGTTAGCTCCATCCACCCCTCCACCCTCAGTGCATTGCACACCCCCTCCAGGAAATCTCCTCTGCTTACTCCAGGCCCCAGTCACCCAGACTCTGACCTCAGTCCAGAGACTCTCATCTTCTTCCTAAACAACAGGTGGTTTCAGCAGAATGTGAGGTTAACAGTTTACAGACCCACAGCCACAGCTATTTGGTTCGAATTTCCTCTCACAAGGAAGGTGACCTCATCTGGCATTTCTACAAATCTTTAAAGTTTACAGAGCCCCTTCACACCTTTCCTTTTAGAGAACCCTCAGAACTCTAAGAAGCAGCCAAGAGCAAGGGCTCTGGAGCCAGACTCTGGTTCAAACACTGCCTCCACACCTTCCTAGTTGACCTTGAGCAAGTTATTTATTGTTTGAGCCTCAGTTTCCTCACCTATAAAATGGGCTAACAATGGTTTCCACCTTGCAGAACTGCTACAAAGCATGTAGAATAGTACAGGGCCTGCAAAACTCCCCCGGTTGTGTCTGAGATCTTTACTACCTTCCCCATTTTACAGACAAGCAAACTGAGGCACGTGTCCAGGATCCTACAGATGGTGGAGTCAGCTCTTTCCCTCCTACCCACCGTGTCTGATCCCGTGTCCTGCCCACCACAGGCTGAGTGCTGTGCTGCTCCCTTTATACCTCATGTCATCCCACAGCTGACCTTGGAAGGAAGTCTCCTCGTCTCCCATTTCACAGGCAAGGAAACTGAGGCCCACAGCGCTCATGCAACTGGCCGAAGGCCCCACAGCCACTAAGTGACAGAATCTCATAGAATTCACACCCTGGGCCCTTGTTCCAAAATCCACAACAAGGCAGGTGTTCTCCTCCCTCCCTGTCCTCAGCCTGTAGGGGGACTGACGAAGGGCCACAGCTGAGCGGAGGGGGCTGCAGGGACAGGGGCCCAGCTGTGGACTTCGGGGAGAGAAGGCAAGGCAACCAGCTCCCAGGTGTCCGGAGAGCGCCCAGCTTCTGAAGTTGCTGAAAACTCTGCAGACTTCGATCCTTTGCAAAGCCAGAGGGCTTAGGCATAGCCAGTTCTCTGAGAGCCAGAAGGGGGGCAGCAAGTGAACCTCATTTCCTAGGGTTTATGCTTCACGCTCCTCTCCCCTGTGGCACTTGGAGAGCTGCGTGTCTGCATCAGGCCACATCTCCAAGGGGCCGGCGGTAAACCCTGCAAAGATGGATTTATTATAAACTCATTATCTTTCCCTCCCCAAGGTTAGAGATCATGTCAATAACTTCCTACCCACTGCCTGGCGCAGATCTGTGGCAGGGCTGCTACCCGGTTTTAGGGGCTGTAAATCTATCCCCTTTCTCCTCTGGAAATCAATTGGAAACCCACTTGCTAAGTTGACCCTAAATATAAAATCTCTTAAACCACAGCTTTTCCTGGGCCAAGATGAGGCCACCTGAGGACGTGCCCTGAGGAGACTCCATCCTTGACTCAGACCAAGGCTCTGCCCAGGGTCAGGGGCCACGGCAGGGACCTCCCAGGGCCAGGCCCAATCACAGCACAGTCCTAGAGAGCAGGTGACAATGGAAAAACCGCATCTGGGCGGGGCTCTGTGGTTAGCACCTCCCTCTTCTCTTACGCCCATTTTTTTCCACTCCCTTTGTGACTCTCTCTTTCCAATCAGGAAGATCCACTCAGAGAGGGCAGAGGACTCACCAGCTTCCACCGCAGGTCAGACTGAGGGTAGGGACCATGGCCTGGCCACTCGGTCCGCCTTTGGTCCCGGAGACAAGGCTTTCTTACTGTATCTAACATGACGTCACAAACGCAGGTTTTTCTTTAGGATAAAAGCTGTCTGTGAATTACACTGATGAACGTCCTTCCCGTACACGGCTCTTGCTGTTTTGGGAGATGAGAACAAGATCATGTGCAGGGAGAGAACAGACCGCCCTGCGTTCACAGAAGTGGGGTGACGGCTCCCTGTGAAAACTGCCAGGGCCCTGGCCTCCTCTCTTCCTCCTGCATTCTAGAACGCAGGAGGAGACCCCGCCCTGCGTGTTTGCTGCGTGCACTGATGGACTGACTGGGGTGGGTCAGGTGCAGATACAGCACCTAGAATTGGGGGATGACCTTTTGACCAGCCTTCTGCAACAGCAGTATTCTCTCCATCACCAATGGTGGTGATTTTATTCTTCCTTTTTTGAAAGATTTTATTTATTTATTTTTAGAGAGAGGGGAAGGGAGGGGAAAAGAGAGGGAAAGAAACATCAATGTGAGGCAAAAACATCAATCGGTTGCTTCTCGTATGCACCCTGACCAGGGACCGAACCTACAACCCAGGCATGTGCTCTGACCAGGGATTGAACTGGCAACCTTTCGCCCTGTGGGATGGTGCCCGAACAACTGAGCCACACTGGTCAGGGCACCAATGGTGGCAATTTTGATTTCTCCTCCTCGACTGCTTCTGTCAGTACTGTGTGGTGAAAGCTGTATAATTTCCAGGGCTAGGTCCTAAATGCTGGGTGAGTTCGGGTGCCCCGAGGCCACCATGGTGTGAGGAGGCCGGAGCCCCACTTCATCAGCTGAGCCCAGCCTTCCGGCCCAGCCCAGCTCAGCCATCACACGTGTGAGTGAGAAATTCTCCAGATGCCTTCAACGCCCAGCTGTTCAGGTCACTCTCAGCCGTTGGGATCTTTCTAGCCGAGGCCCCAGATGTTGCAGAATGGGGATCAAACATTCCCACAGCACCTTGTCCGAATTCATGACTCATTGACGCCGGGTGTTATTTTATACCACTAAATGCCAGGTGGGTGGTTGGGTGGATAACCAGACTGCCCACATAGGGTGCCAAACGCTATTCAGGCAGGGAGTGCAGTCCACTTCCCAGGGGTAACCCAGGAGGAAGGAGGGTGGGGAGAGGAAAGCAAAACGACAGCTCAGGGGACAGCATGAGGTTCGGGCAGGTCAAGAAAGGGGACGGCCGAGGCTCCACCAGGTGATCCCCTAGTGGTGACGTAGCCCCTCCCCCACAGCCCCCACTCCGGGATGTGCACCAACAGCATGTGGAATGGGTGTTCATGTCGGTCTCACCTAAATGTTGAAGGTCTCTCAGCTGGGGGACCGGGACCAGCCCTGTTTTCGTCAGGTTCCAGATGAGTCTAAATATCGTAGTGGCCAGAGGAGGGAACAGGCCATGTAAGACCACGGGAGTCCCCATTATTGCCATGTGGAAAGGGATGGGACAGATGCCTCAAGGCAGGAGGAAAACTGGGGAGTTCCACCCCCCATTTCACAGATGAGGAAACCGAGGCTCACAGAGTAGAGGAACTTGCTCAAGATCACACAGTGATAAGGCAGCAGAGCGAGGATGTGAACCCGGGTCCTTTGGGCTTCGGAGCCTCTGCTCTGACCACTGGGCATCAGAACCCCAGGCTGCAGACTCGGGAGGCCCTGCCAAGGCTGGAGAGGCTGCAGGGCCCCGGGGTCCAGGCAAAAGATTCCTGAGTCCAGGATGCCAGGGAGGGCTGGCGCTTTGCCCTCAGTGGCCCTCGGCCCCTTTCAGAGAACTTGGCTGGGTGAGCATGGCCAGGGCTCGGTGGCTGAAGTAGGGGCATGTCTCGAAGCTTCTACTCTTTACAGCCAAAGCTTCTGCCAGCAAATTACTCCAAATAGTGGGGCTGTTTGCTCAGGAAATCGCGGAGGCAGTAAACAGTCACCAAAGTAATTAAACACAAACGGTGGACGTGCCAGGCTTCTCAACGCCGCCAAGCTGCTCTGACAGCAGCGCCCCCTCCGCAGGGCGAGGCGAAGCCACTGGGTTGTTTGTCTGTTGAGCAGAGCAACTGAAAGTCAGTTAATCCAAGGAAAGTCAGAGAGGATGAGGAGCGGGGTGGGACGCCTTGGAAACCACCGAACAGAAACCCCTTGACCCACAGATAGGGAAACGGAGGCCCAGCAAGGAGCAGAGCGCTGCCCAAGGACACACGGCAGCCTGGGGGCAGAGGCAGGTCAGGAATGTTCCCAGGACACCTGGCTGGATGCAGGGGGCGGGGCCTGAAGACTGGTGAAATCTGGCAGGTGGTGAATGAGAAAACTGAGGCTCAGAGAGGGGAGGCAATGTGCCCGAGAACCTACAGTAGGTTAAGTGGTGGAGCAAGGAGTTGGACCAGGTCTGTCCAGCATCTTTTTATTGTGCTTCGCTGCCTTCCTTACTTCAGCCTCTGGATCAGGACTGAAAAGAGAGGTGCTGGGAGGGGTCAGGGACACTGATGTCCAGAGGCAAGGGACGGCCTTCCAGGCTGAGCAACCGCACGGAGGTGGGCCCCTGCTTGGTGTATTTACCTATTAGTCCTCTAGGTGGCAAGGGAAAGGGTCCATGCGCCCTGCCTTGGACAGTCCAGGGAAGGGATTGGTTCCTGGAACTGAGAGGCCCCAGTCCAGACGAGGTATCTCCATTTGTTCATCCAGACCCGCCCCACCCCGCCCCGCTCAGGGCCCCAGAAGGACAACCTGTGCGGATTATTATCCTCTGCCTTCCAGCTGGCTCAGCCAATGGAAGCACCAAAGGGAGACTGGAGGGAGGAATGACAGTGTGGCCAAAGAATTGATCGCCTCTCTCCCAGGGCAAGGTCACCAGGGACTGTGACCCACATGCACAGTCCCCACAGGGAAGCCATCTCCACACAGCGCTCTGTCCCCAGGTTCTGATACCTGCTCACTCCCCTCACCCGAGAGTACTGGCCCTCTATTACGTGCCCTGAACTGTCCCTGTGGTGTCCCCTCCACACTGCCCTCACCCTTATAAATTGTCCGTATATTAAATTCTCCTCAAATTGCCCAATTGCGTTTCCTGAGACCCGGACTCACACAATCAGCTTCAGGTGTGGCTTGATCCAGTGGCTCAAATGATGTCAATGAGAGACCCAGGCTCTCTCTGTCTACCTTCTCTACCTTCTGTGATGCCAGCTTCATCCTCAGGCTCCCTGTGTAGCATCCCTCCCCACTTCCCAACCCCATTCCCCTGCCCACCCCACTCTCACCTCCAATGACCAATGTTCTCCAGGCCTCACCTCCCCACCTCACAGCATTTGGGGGGAAGAGAGAATCTCTTTGGGTAGCTCAATGGAAAACCTCTCTGTTTCCCTGAATCCAGAGCAAATATCTCCACATCTCATTGGTTCTGATCCAACCAAGCCAGAAACTGTGGCCAGTGCCTAGCTGGCTCAGGCCAATGAGGGCCCACCCTAGAGCTGTGAATAGGCCAATCCCATCCAAACCACATGGCTGAGAATGGAAAAGGGGTCGGCTCCACAGAGGGGAAGCTGGGAGAGCCTGGAGGTGCTGGCGCGGAGTTAGGGCAGCCAGGAGGCCATTGCAGCGGTCCAGCTGAGCACTGGGAGGGCCCGGCCTGAGGCAGGCCGTGGGCAGCGAGAAGGAAGAGGCTTCAGAGAGAGATGCGTAGACACGCACCCCTGCATCCCGAGGGCCCAGATGAGGAACTAAATTCTAGAGTTGGCATCTGGCCCCGTGTGGTCCAGGCCTTTCCAGACCAAACTGATGGATAAACAACAGCTGTGGGAGTGCAGAGACAGGGCCCAACAGCCACCCGCACCTGCACATCATAGGGCCGGGCTGCAGACGGAGCAGAAAAGCACACAGATGGGCCTGAGTTGGGTGGGAGGCAGGGGAGAGATCCTCTGTGGGGAAAGACCAGCAGCCACGCAGCGCAGGGGAAAGGCCTGGACTCTGGAACCTCGTGTACCTGCGTCCAGGTCCCGCCCTGCCACTCACTTGCTGTGCAAGTTGCCGCTCTCTCTGGGCCTCAGGTTTCATCTCTGTATAAAGGAGGGTTAGACTTGACTGTAAAAATCAGCTGCCCCAGTCAAATTCTGGGAGCAATGTGGGCTGCGGCTCAAAGACGGACCCCTGACGCAGGAAAGAAGTTCTTCACCTTAACCCAAACACCGTACCTAGCTGGACTGTGCCAGTACGGGAGGCCACATGGGTCTCATTAGGGTCTAGACTTACATGCAAATTGACCAGACGTACTGTGACAGTCTGGGGACCCGGTCAGCAGATGGCATTGGCGGCAGCACAACAGCCTCAGCCTCCCTACCCTTGGGGCCTGCCCGCACAAGACCCTCGTTAATTCAGATGTCATTGCTGACTGGAGCCTCTGGCAAAGAGGGGGAGTCCCCACCTGCAGGCGCTCCTTAGGGATTTTGGTGCCCTGCCTCCCTGACCCGGGTACCCAGCCAGACTCCCTTAGAGAGACAGCTTCCGGCCCAGTATGGGGTGCTTGTGGAGACTAACCACTTGAGCCAGGACCGCCAGGTAACACTGTACTCGGACAGGCCCGTCTTGGGTTGGGTCCTTTCAAAAGCTGACCGCAGCACTGGGAAAACATAGCAGTACTGTCCCATTAAATGGAATACTCAGGAGGGAAGCAAGTCTGGTCCCACAGGTGCGTCCTTTGATATGCAAAAGGTGTAACCATACCTGTGAGTGACTCCCCTCAGTCACCCACAGGGGCAGCCTTTGGCTATCTGGAGATAGGGGTTCTGGTTCCAAGAAGTGTCTCAGGGTACTTGGGCTTAGTTCACTGATAGCTCAGCCACACTATCAGCTAAAGGTGTCCAGTGGGTAGCTTCCTGCCCTAAGAGCTCTGAAAACCATCACCCTTGTCTTGGACAATACTCCTAAGAACTAGACATGTTACACTTTCACCAGCTCTTGGTCTGTGGCTAGTGCCTTAGGCATCTGCTCAAGTACAAATGATGAATACCCTTCTATGAAGCTGTGAGCTTGCAAATCCATTGCCACAGCCCAGTGGGACATTTATAGACCTGTGTAGATGCCATACTCATGTGAACCTGGATGGGGCAATGTGACTGATCACACCTGAGCGGCCCAGGTAGATGGCATCACAATGGGGGTCCAACAGTGGACTGGGCACAGCAATCCTGCCCCCAGAACTCAGTGGGCTCCAAACACGGTCTCCATCTGCCTGCCAAGGAGGGACCATGGTACCTACCAGTCAGCAAGCACCGCTCTGTAGCTGCTCGTTCCTTCCAGGACAGCCACTGGTTTCTTTAGGGCCTGTTACGATGTTTGCTTCATGCTCAACAAGTACCGAAGCCTTAGCCCTGGGTTCCCCCACAACCCACTACATGGGGTGGATCCACCTGGGTCCATCACCTGCCCGGTGGGACTTGGGGCAGCGGGATCCGTGCAGCTATGCTAACGGTCCTGCTATTCCCTGTGTGGAGTAATGAAACATTTTGCTCTGATCTACTTCTACTAGTGGCACTTATGGAATCAGTGGGAGGATTCTCCTTGCCATCCTCTAGGAAGTGGGGTTCTTCCCTGACAGGCCCCCAAGGCTGGGGAATCTATGAGGGAGCTCTCAAAACAGAAACTGCAGGAACTGGAGTCTCAGTGCCTCCAAGGAGTCTTTCTGCACTCATCTGTCACCTCTGCTGGTCTCTGCTTCACCCCACAAAGTAGCCTGAGTTTCTCTCACCAGACCCAGACGCACCTCGTGAGGACAAGGAGGGTGACCCCAAGCAGCTGCTTCCAGCACCATGATCCCAAAGACAAGAGTTTCTCCTATTAGGTCCCCCAGAGAGTCCCAAGGAGGGCTCTGATTGGCCCATCTCTGAACCAATCACTGGGGCATAGAGTGCAATACTGGGGCGCAGATTGGCCAAACTTTAGTCACATGCCTATCCCTGGGCATGGGGAGGTGAGGTTGAGGAATTGAGAGTTCTCCGAATTGCATGGGGCTGATGGGAAGTTCTCTCAAAGGGAAGAGGTGCTGTTACTAGAAAAGGTGGGAGATTGAAAAAAAAAGGAGACATTCTATACACACACCCACACACCCACACTCACCTGGTTAATTCCTACTTACCCTTTAAGACTCAGCCAGAAACCTCCCCTGACCACCTCAGACTCCGTCAGAAGCCCCCTAATATGTCCCTGCAGTGTCCTATACTTACCCCTATCACATCCCTAGCCAGCTGGTGTAAGTGTGTCTCCCCACGCTGGATGCGGACCCTGGAGGGCAGGGCCCTGCACACAGGAGGCATAGAGGCGGTTTCAGGGACAGGTGTTGTTGACTAATCTGTTACACATCTCCTCCAACCTTGCCTAGGACTCACTGGTAGAGCAGACTGAAGCCCCTCATATAACTGGTATCCGGATTGTTCACTCCAAAACCCAGTGGGTACAAAGAGGAACAGAGAGAAGCAAATTGTGTGGGGCTGGCCCCACAGGCGACCCACAAGGCTGTTCTGATCACTCTGCCCAGATGGCTACAGAGGCAGGAGCTCTTTGTCACCAGGAGCTGTCCAAGAACTTGGCCACACATAGCGAGCTAGTGGACAAAGCAAAGACCCCCCCCCCATCTTGCCTCCTGCTGGCTGTTTGCACAGCCACCTGGGGCCTGCAGCCCTGACCTTCCCCAGCTTCTTGTGGCCTCAGACAAGGCCTGGCCTGCAAACCCTTCAACCCAGAAATTCAAGGGAGAAACGCTCCCTTGAGCACAGAGAGAGAGGCACGTACAGGGTGTTTATTGTGGTATAAGGATGTTTACATAAAGAATAAGATGGAAACAACCTAAATATTTATAGGGGGATGATTTAGGGAGGGAGGGAGAGAGGGAGGGAGGCACTGAACATGACATACGCCTTGTGAAGAAGAACGAGGTGTCTCTGTGCTCACCCACGTGGGGAGATGCTAGTGATTTCAAATGATGAAAAGCCAGATACAGCACAATGCATAGGGTGTGATACCTGCTGTGCTTTTAAAAACATAGCTCAGCACACGTCTACGGGTTCAGAAATGCGTGTAGAAGGGTCTGTAAGGATTACACGCCACACCAATAACTATATGCCACAGGGAGGGGATTGAACACTGGAGGTGGTTATGGTGGGAGAACAGAGGAATTATTCCCTTATCTGAATTCTTGAACATAAAACAATGAGAATGTCTGCATGCCACACTTGTGTAATTAAAAAAATAATTTAAAGTGAATGGGGGAAATGGCAGCATCAGCTTATTGCAGCATTGTTATAATAGCATAAAAGCCAAAAACAACCTAAATATTCATCTGTAGGGAACTAAGGAAATAAATGACGGTGCCTATGGCAACAGAGTACCAGGCAGCCACCGAAAGGGAAATGCTCACAAATGAAAACCAGCTTGAAAAATGTGTCTTGCATGATCCGATTTTCGTAAAAGAAAGAAAATTTAGACTGTCCATAAAAATGCACACCGTTGGACAAAGCACGTGAGCTCTGGGACCACACAGACCGTGGTTGAAATCTCTGCTAGATTGACATCTACTAGATGAGGGGCCTTGGGCAGGTCACCCCGTGTCTCTGAGCCTCGTCTGTCCACCTTTAAGTGGCAGCAACAGCATCTATCCCACAAGTCCATGGAGAACTGGTTGAACTCCTGTGTCCAAAACACTTGTCACAGCAGAGATAAGAGATAGATCTCATGATTACCGTTATTTTTAGTGTCTCATCTGGAAAGTGGACTCGGAGTAGAAGAAGTATGGTGCTGTATTTTATTTGCAAAGAACTTTTCTGAGGTAGAACTGAAATCCAATAAACTGAACATAATTAAAGTGTAAAGTTTGGTTAAGTTTTGACAGAGGTACACACCCATGAGACCATCTCCACAACTGAGATAATGAATATATTCATCACCTCCAATAGTGTCCTCATGGCCCTTTGTGATCTGTCCCTCCTGTTCCCCTTTGGTAGCCTATGTCTTTCAAGGAGTTGGTCCATTCCATCTAACAAATTTATGTGCATAATATAGTATTGTCTTATTACATAGACTTATATTGTCTTTAGGCTCAATTCTTCTAATATTGGTGATTTGTTTTCTCTCTCTCCATCTCTATCTCTCTATCTCCTGACTAATAATTTACCAATTTTATTTATCTTTTCCAAGAACCAGCTTTTGGTTTTATTAATTCTCTCTATTAATTATCTGTTTTCAATTTCATTGATTTATGCTTCAATTTTTATTATTTCCTTTCTTCTGCTTGCTTTAGAGTTAATTTCTTTTTTTTACAAATTTCTTAAGCTTATTTCAAGAGTTTTCTTCTTTTCTTATATATGTATTTTAGTGCTATAAATTTCCCTCCTAAGCACTGCTTTAGCTGCAACCCACAAATTTTGGTATGTATTTTCATTCTCACTTAGTCCAAAATAATATTTAATTTTTCTTAAGGCTTCCTTTTGGTCCATGGGCTATTTAAAAGTGTGTTGCTTATTTCCAAATAGTGAGGAGTTTTCTATAAATCTTTTATTATTCTAGTTTAATTCCACTGAAGCCAGAAAACATATTTGTATAATTAATGGGTTTTTTTTAAATCTGTTAAGGTTTGTCTTACAGTCCTAGATATGGTCTATCTTGGTGGCTGTTCTGTATGTAGTTGAGAAGAATGTGTGTTCTGCTGCTGCTGGACGAAGGGTTCTATAAATGTCGTTGTGATTAGTTGACAGTGTCGATCAAATCTTTTATATCTGTACTGGTCTGTGTTCATTGCGATTCGGTTTCAATGGGTTGGTGTTTCTCTTCATCGGGCACGTATTTTTCTGGTGGTTTGCATTCCAGGTAATTTTTGACTGGGTGCCAGACGTTGTGAGTTGTATCTTCCTGAGTGCTGGACATTTTTGTATCCTTATACATATTTTGGCCTTGTTCTGGGATGCAACTAAGTTGCTTTGAAATAGTTTGATCACTTTAGGTCTTGCTTAAGCTTTGCGAGCAGGCCGAGAGGAGTATTCAGTCTAAGGCCTCCCCACTCTGCCTAGTGTCATATGAGGCATGTGCTTTTCCAGTCTGGCGACTGGGAGCAGAGACTATTCCCAGCCCTGTGTGAGTGAGTGGCACTGTTATGTGGGTGACCTTTACCCCAACCCACAGGCAGACTCCTCCCATATATGTCCCAACGAGGACTCCAGTGAGGACTTGAGGAGAAGATCTCTGCAGATCTCTGGTGATGTCTCCGGGTGCAGCTCTCTCCTTTCCAGTGCTTTGTCCTGCCAATCCCGGCTGCACTGGTCTCCCCAGACCCTCAGCTCCATCGCCTCAACTCGGGGAGTCCACTGTGCTTCGTCTGGGGTCCTCCTCTGTGAATGACACATAGCGGAAAATGCTCGAGGGGGAAGCTAGTGCAATTATAGGACTCACCTCCTTTGTTCCATCTTTCACAGATCACTGGCCTTCACCGCTGGATGTCCAGCATCTTACACACTGTTGTTTTATATAGTTTGCCCATTGTTGGTCCTTTCCGATGCAGGGAAAAACCCAGTCCCTGCTAGTCCATCTTGGCCAGAAGCAAAAGTTCCTCACTTTTATTCGTTATGTATTTTTACGCTGTGTGAATGTTTACAGTATACTCGTATTATTTTCTAATTAAAAAAGAAAAACATGCTAATGAAGATGAAGGTGAGGTAAGGGAATGAGCCAGCCCACCAGTTACCTGCGATAGGTCCTTTCCTCTGGACTATACATTTGGTGCCGCCCTGAGGAGGGGACCCTGGGACCAGTGTGCCGACCTTCAGCTTCCGGGGAAAGCTGTCCATCTCCACTCTCATGTCAAGAAAATTGCTTTCCGTTCTACAACAGCGACGGTGGAAACTGCACGTGAAACGAGCCAGGTCCTTGGAGCACAGCGAGATAGGCTCAGACGGTCCCTCCCTGGCAAGGGCTAGGGTGTGGGTGACAAGGATCCTCTTACCGCTCCCACAGGCCCTGTGATTTAACATTGTTTTTGAAATTTCTCCAGTTGCGTGGTGGCTGGGGCTCCAGGCACATGAGATTGTGCGGACGAAAATGTAAACAAAGGACGCCGAGACCTTGGCTCCCTGACATTTTGCCACTGGCTCTGCCAGAGCCCAGCGGTCACATTAAGTCGCTGGAGTCAGTGCGAGATGCTGTGGGGACTGACAGGAGAGAGAGGAAGCGGGGGAAGATTGAGAGCCCTGCAGAACGGGCTCTTCTCTGAGAGGTGCATGGTTCTGCTGCTGTCGCTTTTGGAAAAAAGGGGCAGCAGGTAAGCCCTCCAATTATGGAGAGGCCACCCCAGGTGACTGGCAGCAGGGACAAGGCCAGCCTGTCAACAGGGTGTTGTCATCGGTTCCACAGAACTCAGACAGCTGCTCTGTCGGCTTTTGGTCTGCAGGGCACGGGGCGGCTTTGTGAAGGAGAAGATAACAGCTCAGCTGCGGTGGCTTCTAAGGAGCGCCAGTCCCGTGCGGCGAGCACCGGCTGCGTGCCTGGCCTGGTGAGGCCCCTGCCCGTGGACAGCCATGATAAGCAACAGCTGTTACTAAATAATAATATCGTCGTTCCTTGGTCGACAACTCCTCGCCCAGCTCTGTGCTAAGCGTTCCAGTTGTATTTCCCCTTAAACCTCGCAAACACCCTTCAAAGTACAATTTTATAGAAAGGGAAACCAACCCTCGGAGAAGGTAAGATGTTGCCCACTAGGTCAAGCTCTGTGAAAGGCAGCTTTAAGGTGTGAGCCCAGACTCCTCTGTGTCCAGAGCCTGCATGCTGATGCCCTGCAGGTAAGGCCCCCCTTGTTCTCTAGAACTGCCCTGACTGCCCACCTTGGTTGAATGCTGTGTGGCCCTGGGTGAGTCGTGAAGGCCTGTGCAATTGGTTAAGTCACCTGCCCTGGGCACCTATGTGATTTCTAACTCACATGGTTAGAAATCAACTCAAGAGGAGGTTTTCTCACTATTAGTTTTAAAAATCTTGTGTGTCTCTAAACCTAAAAAAGATTTCAACTCCTATAACATGTAGCCTCCCTCAGACTCCCAAGCTAATCAGTCAAGTGTGGGGTCTCTTGGGCAGGTCCATAGGTTGGGAGGGGCAGACCTCGGACAGAGGTGATGTTAGACCAGGCTGCTCCGGGCTGCTCTGGGCTTAGTTGTTTGATGCCTGGGAGACTAAGCCCCGGGCAGGCAGGGAGGGGATGGAGAGGAAACCGAGCAGGAGAGTGGCTTCTCTGGCTCCCAGTTAGGAGGTCTTAGACCTCAGAATTCTCATCTGTAAAATGAGGATACTAAATTCAAAGTGGAGAGGGGTGTGATAATGTGGGAAGAAGCACAGAGCCCCATTTTCGGCATGGAGCAGCTGCCCAGAAAGTGTTAGGCTTTCCGTACTGTGCCCGCAGCTCCTCCCGGCACAGCTAAAGCCACCTGGAGGACCAATGGAATTTTTTACGTAAATGGCAGAAAACTTAATCTGAGCTTACTTAAGAAAAACAAATGAATTTATTGAGTGGAGTAACTGCAGTCCATGGGCAGTTCCAGTGGCAGACCTGGCTGCGTCCAGAGGACCCCCATGATCTCCCCAGGGCCTGGGTTCTCTCTCTTCGCCCTCTCACTCCCAATTCCTCTGGTCTGGCTGCATCCAGACACACCCTCGGCTGGGGGAGACCAGATGACCGCAGCGAGAACGCATCCGTCCCGGGGTCCAGAGAGCCTTCCCTTACACCCAGCGCAAGTCCTAGAAGCCACTTGGATTTCCTCCCTAATCTTTATTATCTTCTTTCTTCAGCTTCCTTTGAATTTAATTTGCTCTTATTTTTCTAGTTTCTTAAGGTGCCAGTTTCAATCATTGATCTGAGATCTTCCTGCTTTTACAATATAAGTTTTTGGTGCTGTAAATTTTCCTTTAAGTACTGCTTTAGAGGCATCCCACAAACTTAATTTGCTGTGTGCTTTTATCTACGTTCGGCTCAAGGTACTTTCTAATTTTGACCTTTTTTGACCCACAGGTAATTTAGAAATGTGTTTTTAGTTTCCAAATATTTGGTGGATTTTCCAGGGAACTTTCTGAATTTAGTTTCTAATTTAATTCTATTGTGGTCAATGGAATTAATGCACTTAATTCCATTTAAATCTTTTTGGTTTTAGATTTCCAAAATCTAAAAGATAAAATCTAAAATCCAAAAAGATAAAAATTCCAAATTTAAATCTTTTTAAATTTGTGCACTTAAAAATAATGAGTATAGGTTGTTCTTGGGTGGAGTGTTCTTGACTATCAATTATGTCAAGTTGGTTAATAGTGTCATTCAGGTATTTTATAGCCTTACAAATTTTCTGTCTACTTACTTTATCAGTTATTAAGAGGATATCAAAACCTTGGACTATAATTCTCTGTTTATCTATTTCTCCCTGTAGTTTTTGCTTTATGTATTTTAGTTTTTGCTTTGTGTATTTCAAAATTCTGGTATTAGGAACATAAAAATAGGATTTTTATGCATGCTTCATGAATTGACCCCTTTATCCTCATGAAATGTCCTTCCTTATTCCTAGAATAGTCTATGCCTGAGATTTCCTTTATTTTATGTTCATATGGCCACTCCAGACCTGTTTCAATTAGTGTTAGCGTGGTGTGTATTTTTCAATCCTTTTACTTTTAAGCTATTTGTTTCTTTATATTTAAAATGCATGTCTTGTAGGGAGCACACAGGTGGATGGTGATCATTTATCCAATACGATAATCCCTGCCTTTTACTGAGGTGATTAGACCATGAATATTTAATGTGGTTATTGATACAGTTAGACTTAAGTCACCTATCATGCTTTGTTTTCTATTTTTCCCAAGTGTTCTTCATCCCCTTTTACCTTTTTTCTGCCTTCTTTTAGGTTGAGTATTTTTGTGATTCCATTTTATGTCTCCTGACTTATTAGATCCATCTCTTCATTATGTTAGCGGTTTTCTTTAGGGTTCGTATGTGTGTGCGTTTAACCTATCACGGTCTGCCTTCGAGTGATAGCTCACTGCTTGCTTCAGTATGGTTTTTTTCTCCCCCTACCTGGCCTCTGTGCTATTTGTTTCAATCCATTTTACAATTATGTATGTTACAAAGCCCACAATGCATTGTCGTTACTTTTGCTTTGGAACCAATTATCTTTTTATCTTATTATCTTAAATAATAAGAAAAAAGTTTTTTATCATTTACCTACATAGTTGCCATTTCCAAAGATTTCACTCTTCATGGAAATCCCTATTCCGTGTGGTATTATTTTCCTTCTGCCTGAGGACTTCCTTTAACACCTCTCATAGTGTGGCCCTGCTGGTGACAAATTCATCCAGAGCCTGGTCCTCAAGACTTTCGTACCCAGAAACCCAAAATGACAATTTCCCAAGGATGGAGGGTACCCTCCAAAAATTCAAAGTTAGCCAACGTTTCCTGTCAACCCGAGAGGAGACAGCTGGATGTAACCTGGCAGGAGCACTAAACCTCAGTCACACCAGGTCTTCTTTACGATCAATATCCATCGGGGGCCCCGCAGAGCTGATGTCCTGGGGGACGGATGGCAAGAGTGGCGATGCTGCATGTTGTGCACCTACTGTGTGTCAGCGCTGTGCCAAGGGTGAGGAATACCTCATAGGGTTGCAAAGAGGATGAAAGGAGCCCCCACCTGGCCCATGTCAGAGGTAGCTGTTATTCTCTTCCTCGATTGTTTTAACAACATCATGGGACAGGCATTGTGACCTTGAGTTACAGATGAGTAAACCAGACTGAAAGAAGTGAATCATCAGGGCAACTGGGATTCAAACCCAGATCCGTGTGGCTCCAAAGCCTAGGCTCTGCTCCACCTGCTTTGTCCCAGTCCTGCAGGGCCAGGGGCCTGAGCTGCAGGGGCAGAGTGGAACTGACCTCCAGGCGGTGGAGCCCATGGCCATAGAAAACATGGAAAAGAATAATGGCCGGGGAGTGGGGCTGCAGTGAGCCAGGCTGATGACAGCTTAGCTCAGAAATCAGTCTGAAGGGTCCCAGCAGGAGTGAGAAGCAGCTCCAGCCACCGGGGCAGGGGTGGGTGGGAGCGCCCAGAGCTGGGTCCGGGGCCGTTTCCCAGCAGCCCCACCACACTCCGCCCGCCCGATCGGCACCCGGCACACGGAGAGCTCCAGAACACATTTGATCTTTTCTTTTAACACATCAGTATGTTCTTGCCGCAGCAAAGCGGTGTGAAAGTACAATGTGTGCGGCATCGGAGGTATTAAAACTAAACTGATTTTGCAGGTTTTGCTGGTCTCCCCCACAGTCACCAGCTACCCCTGAGCTTCAGCTCCCCAGAACAAACCAGGAACATCTATTTTCTCTTTTTTCCTTTTCCCCCCTCTCTTTCTCTCCTTTGTTCTTTTCCTCCTCCTCGCTTGCTGCTTGTCATCTCTGAGGACAGGTACGCCATCTCGGAATGGTGCTGCCTTCCTATAATCAGGACTTAATCCCTCATCACAGAGCTGGATATTTCAAGAAAGGCGCTGGTGGTAATTAACGTTTCCCTTTTCTCTGAGAATTACTCCAAGGTGTGGATTTCTTTTTCAGGAGCTTTAGTATGGGAGACACCGGGAGGCCAGCCATGGGTTAGCAGAGACTCCTCTCCCTGGGAAAAGCCAGAATTCAGAAAAAAAGAAAGAGGTCGTCGAGCCGAAAACTGAGAGGGGGAGCTTTGAGGCAGGGCTAGAGAGACCCCCACAACAGGGGCTGGAACCAGCTTGTGCCCGACCATCAGGATGGCTAGATGTAAGAGGGGGAAGGTGGGGGGGCATCTGGATCAATTCTGCTAACTTTGCAGTACTGTTCCTGGTTCTCAACCTTTGCTCATCTTCTTTCCCCGCCACCTCCCATCACACTGAATTCATTAACAATTATCTACTCTATCCCAGAAGATGATGAGAGAGGATCCCCGTGGCCGTGGCCAGCGTGGAGGGCACCTCGGGGAGAGTCAGGAGCAGGGACCAGGTCAGGCAGACCCAGGGAGAGGCTGCTGAGGTCCTCAGGGGAGAGACGAGGAGGAGGGGAGGAAGCAGCAGACAGAGTCTGCAGCCTTGGTGACTGTGGGGTGCGAGTAGGACTCAGAATGTGTATGAAGTTGCCCTGAGCGGCAGGCCCACATCTAAGCCAGACGGGGTCCAGAAGATGATGTTTTAAGGCAGAGTGGCGGTCTCAGTGAGCGCCCAGACATGGCGGGAGGGGTGGTAGGAGCAGAGACGTCTGCAGTTCACTTCTCACCCTCCTCTCCCGCACATCCCAGCCCGGGGTCCTCTTTCCCACCTCCCTCCCATGCAGGACTCACCTGTCTCCTCGCGGCTGACCCACAGTCCAGGACTGGGCTCTAGCTCGTAGCCTCGTCTCTCACTGGCCTCAGTTTCCTCCTCTGACAAGTGGGTTAATGCCCCCTCCCCCACACTGTGGGGACCGCAATGAGATCAGGCAGTGAAGAAAGCCAGCAGCGACCCAGCACTGAGGGCACCGAGGCCACTGGGACCAGCCTCTGTGCCTGACTGTTCTGTGCCCTTAAATGACACTGGGCTTTACTGAATTTGGGGAATTACAGGGTCCAGCACAAAGGAGCGCCTCCATCCATCAGGTTGTCACACGAACACATTAGTTAATGGGTTGAATTCCAGCTTTGACATTTCATAGTTGCATAACCTCCAGCTGGAGCATAGAGTCATTCACCCCTGGATTTCAATTCTTAAAAATCTCAGTAAAACAGGCTCCGATTAAAGAAGGGGACTAGGGGCTGGAAAACAGAAATAGTTTTAGAAACGGCTCAGAAAGACGGGGCGTTTTCTTCAAAAAGCAGCACCCGACCTGCGCCACCACTCAGCCCTGCTCATCGGCTTAGCACTCGCCACCGCTGCCTTGAAGTTCTTCCTTATTTTATCTTTAACTCCTGTTTGTAAGTGAAATCCGAGGGGATGGTGGAGCACACGCATGTGAGCAGCGGGTGTGCGTGGCACGTGTGTCCGCTGTTCCTTTGCTGTCCCCTCGCGAGTACAGCGTTCACGGCGCCCCATGCGGGCCAGCAGGACGCCAGCGAGCACGTGGCAAGCGTGACATCTACGACGAGTGGGCGCGCGGACAGCCCCAAACCGCCAGGCTTTCTGCCTGAGCCAGAACACTCTACAGGTGCGGAAAAGAAGCTGTTGGCATTCCAAGACACGAAAATGACCGAGGCAACTTACCATGTTCTTTCCTTCTCGTGTGGCTTCCCGGTCAGCCAACCACTTACACCGAACATCAGGACAGCAGAGAAACGCTGGGCGAGCACTTCATGGCTCTTTGCCTTTCGGGTCTTTCTGGCTCACCAGAGGCCGGAGGCAGGACGTGCTGAGAGGCTGAGAGCGCGTCCTCGTCTCCGGAAGTGGCGGACCAGCTGTGGACTTGGCCTTGTGCAGAGTTTCCACCCTCCGGCACGAGTGAAATACATACGCACGAGAAAGCTATGAAACACAAATTGCATGATTTCAGTGATTCTGTATGCAAATTAAATGTCCTTGTATTTGCATTTAAAACTAGCATTGCACAATATAAAGATTAACGGTAAAGTTCATGCTAATAATTTAAAATTCTAATGTTCTTTACTTAAAATAACATGAAACAGAAAATGAAAGCCACCGTGACAAGATGAAAGAGAGACTGGCAACAAGGGAAAAGCTTTATATTGTAGGACGTTTAATGGCACTTCTTTCCAGATTTTTGAACGAGGGCCCCACATAGTCATTTTCCTCTAGTTCCTCGAATTATGTAGCCGGTCCTACAGGGAGAAGCCAGGTGCCAAAGCGGAGTCTGAGTTTCTGTTACACGGCTTCTCAGCTAGCAGAATGTGCTAATTAAGCACAGAATCTTTTAAAGTGTGAGTCTGAGTCCAGGAGGAAGTTTTAATTACCTGTCCTCTGAATGCAGGGAGGTGGGAGTGTGGGGAGCACTGCAGGAGAGGGAGCCCAGGACCCCCCCTCCCCCCCCCCCGCCGTTGCCCCCCTCGGAGGCGGAGGTGAGAATAGAGAGAAGTGAGGCAGGAGGGAGGGGAGAGGCTGGGGTCTGAGGAGCACGAGCTGTTGCGTGAGCCTGTCCCTGTGCCTGTCCCTGTACCCATCCCTGTACCCATGCCTGTACCCGTCCCTGTGCCTGTCCCTGTGCTCATCCCTGTGCCTGTCCCTGTGCCCGTCCCTGTGTCCATCACTGTGCCCATCCCTGTGTCCAGGGCTGTCCGCACACGTCTCACTTCACACCCCAGCTGTCCTCAGAGATGGGCTGTCACCCCCTTTCAGCGATGAGGACAGCGAGGCTCTGAGTGGTCAGGCCACTCGTCCAAGGCCCCACAGCTCGTGAGGGCAGAGCGGGCGCCGAGCCATCTCTCCACAGGCGCTGACAGAGGCTGGCCCTGTGCCGGCCACAGGGACGGAGATGCTGTCACTGCCCTCCAGGCCCCCGGTCCTGTGGAAGGCCGATGACGATGATGCAGGGGCATCTGATGGGGAAGCACAGGCCATGTGGGAGCCACAGGGGGACCCTAACCCAGCCTGGGGTTAAGGGGGCTGCCCAAGGAGGAGAGGGAGGAAGAGGGGAATGAGGAGGAAGGGGAGGAAGATCATGTCCGGGTGGAGGGCCAAGCAGTTCAAAGGCCGCGGAGCCCCGTCACCTGTGTCCCGGGTTGTCTCCCATCTCGAAGGTGAACAGCCCGAGCAGGAACCGCTCCCGAGTCTCCCCTGCACCCCCAGAACCTAAGAAGCAGGGCCTGGCAGTGTCATGGGGGGTGTCATTCACATCTGCCTATCGGCTCCACCCCCCAGCCTTTGCCCCACCATCACCCCCGCCCCGACGGCCTTCCTAGTCTGCCTGCCTGGTCCGGTCCTCTCAGTCTCCCCCACGGCCGTCTCCTCGGGGAGGCCTTGGGCTTCCCCACATGGCCTGCTGCCTCTTTCCCGGCTGCTGGTTTGGAATCTGGCCCCGATGGGGTACGTGTTCCCAGAGGTGCAGGACCTGCCTCCCTCGGACCCCCCTCCAAGTGCCAGCCTGTGCTTCACAGGAAAATTCTCCGTGTCCGCTGAACCGATGTCTGGAGTCCCAGCTCCTCTGAAGTGCGAATAAATCCCCGTGGCCTCCTGCACGGGCCCAGGGAAAGAGCAGGGACCTGGGGTCCACCAGGCCCAGACTCCCCTCCTCTCCTGCCACGGACAAGCTGAGTGACCTGGGACAAGTCAGAGCATCCCTCAGAGCCCCAGTCTCCCCTCCAGACGAGTGGGAGCAGCAGTGTCCACCTGGGGCAGGGTGAAGGGTGACGGGGTTCAGCACAAACTCGGCCCTGTACACAGTAGGTGCTCAATAAATGCTAGCCCCCACCCCTGCAAAGGCAGGTGCACTCTGCACACTGCATCCAACTCAGAGCTGAGACTCTAAGACGCTTTGAATGAATCCTTTGTCCAGCAGCCTCTGAACCCCCAGCCCAGCCTCGAGCCCACCTCGGCCCCACTCCTCCTGATGTAACGTGAGTGGTTTTGTGGGATTCGTTCCATCGCTACATATGATAAATCTTCCAGGATGTTTAAATTCCAATCTTTTTTGTAATTTCCCCCTCCTCCTGAGGGGGATGGCTGCGTTCAGCAAAGGTCACACATAAAACAGCGCGTATCAGACAGGAAGAGGAGGCAGGGACTCGAGTAAGGAGCAGCTGCCATTGATTAGGGGCCGCTGCAGCTTCCCCATCAAGGAGCACACGCTCTGCCCTCTGCTGGGGCTGCAGCGCCCAGAGCCACGCACTCTCCTCCCCTCTGACTCGGAGAGTCGAGAGTTAGGCCCTTTGAGAGGGACTGCTCCTCACAGCGATGCTGTGAGTGTGGTTTATTGAGCGCCTACTTGGTTGCCCCCACCCCAGATCTGCACAGTTGAGAGTATTATCATCCCTGCTGCACAGTGGGGGGTACCTGGCACTGAGAGGTGAAGAGACCCCTCAAAATTGGGCACAGTAGTAAGAAGAAGGGCTGGGATTTGAACCCATGTCTGGCTGGCACTTAGGCCCCTGCTCCTCACCCCCACTCTCCTGCTCCCTAGGAACACAAGAGGATTCCAACAGGAAAGGTAAGCAGAGAAATCAGCCCAGTCCAGCTCACCAGGCTTTGGGTTCAACCCCCTCTGCTGGTCATTTGCATATATTTGCATGCCATGACTCCAGGGGTCTCAAGTATAGGCAATAAAATCAATTAATTAGTGCAACCAACCAGTGGGCACTTAGCGGCAGGATGTCCTTCGCCAAGGTAAGAAGTGGAATAGAGTTAGAAAAGAATCCATCTCATCACGTCCTGGTTCGGTAGAGCTGTCTCTGAACTGGGTTCAACCCCCCACCGTCAGCCCCTCCTGGTCAGCAGGGAGGCCCTCAGGGGGAAAGGCTGCGCATGCGCCAATTTCGGGAAGAACGAATTGGCTGTCGGTAACACAGACACAGACATAAGGACACAGGCGTGGGTGGGACATGGCCAGGGACAGACACAGGTACAGACACAGACATAGACATGCAGGGGGACACAGACAGGACTGAGGCCTCGTGTGACAACATGGACAGCACCTCTGTTCTCTGTAAGTGCCCCAGAGGCAGCGCCTCCTCCCAGCCCAGAGCTCGCGGTGCTCAGCCTCCCTGCCCAGAGGGGACAGGACATTCCCCGGACAGAGCGAGGGCAGGTGGTCTGGCCCGGTCCCACGGGAACCCTGAGGCGCCGTCGGCGCCCCTCCAGATGGTGGCTCCGACCTGCCCTCCAGGGTGTACCCATTAATGCCCGGTCCCTGAGTGACCACAGGGGAGGGCCGAGGGGACCTGGGGGACGTGAGAGTCAAATGAGTCCCACCCACGCTCTTTAAACTGCCTGACCCCTTTCACCGGCACGGGACAGACACGGCCGTTCACAGGAAGGCTGGGGTCACCCATGGGCCAGGAATGTCTGCCCACACGCTGGGGAAGGCCGGGACAGCCAGGTGGGGCCAGCCTGAACTCACGAATGAATGAATGAATGAATGAATGAATGCACTGAAGAGGCAGAGCAGGAGAACCGATGGCGGGAGTAAATCCACACCCCGCTAGACAATGCAAGGATTGAGAACGGACGGCGTGAAGCAGAGAGCGGGAACGAGTGAACCCCTAAGGAATGAAAGACGGAGGGGGACACCTGCGGGCTGGAGCAGGGGGAGGCCTTCCTGCACCGCCGCCCTCGGGCTGTGCTGCTGCCCTGTGGGAGAACGCCACCACCCACCTCACTGCATCCGGGAGGGACACGAGGCACAGAGAGCTTAGGTAACTTGTTCCACGTCACACAGCTCATGGGGGCAAAACCGAGACCCCAGCCCGGACCCTCACCCCCACCAAGCGCCTCAGGCTGCTACCCAGATCTGCCATGGCCCGGCCTTGGCCCAGGCTCATCAGGAGACTTGGCCTCCTTTGCTTCCCAGTTGACGTTTGAAGTAAACTTAATAACATCCAGCTCTTTATGCCGGAGTGAAACCCTGCCAGATCCTTCCAGACTGCTCCAGTGTCCCGGCGCTGGGTTTCACAGTCGAATCGGTCCTTGTGGCCGGGGCTGGGTGGGGCTGGAGGCAAGCAGACTCATCCTTTCCAACGATTGTCTCTAACTCGCCTTCGTTCGACTTTCCTGCCCCTGCCTGGCCACCGATGGGCTCCCGGGAGGCGGGGCGGCTGCACTCTGTGCCTGGGCTGAGGCTGGATGCCAAGTGGGGGAAGGGAGTCTCCACAGGAGGCTGCCTCCGCCTGCCACAGCTCCCAGCGCCCTCACCGCACCCTGCTGGACAGAGATCCAGGGCCCCGCTGCCCCCCAGACCATGTCTGCAACTTTGCCCCCACATCTTAACCCTTGAAGAATATTGTGTGCTGTTCTCCATGTTATCCTGACGTGTTTGTGGCTCTCGGGCCTTTGCACAGGCTGCTCCTTTACCAGGAATGCCTTCCCGTGTCGCCTCCATCTGGAGAAACCCTGCTCATCCCCCAAGGCCCAGGCACAGGTGACAGGAGGGAGGGAGCCAACATGCTGCCCCGCTGCCGTGTGTCAGGGGCCATGCCAAGAGGGGAGGACTCCAATCACAGATGGAGCTTCATTAGCCTGTTTTACGGATAGAGAAACTGAGACTCAGAGACATTGGTAACTTTTCCAAAATCACCCAGGGGTCAGTGGCAGGGCTGGGATAGCTCCGACCAGAGCAGCTGACCCACAGACCAGGGTGTCTGTGGTCATCCATCCAACCCCTGAAAAGAGGCATCACTCCTTCCTTCGTGCCCTCACAGGGCATCTTTTCCACATGGTCATTTCCTGTCTGTTTGCCTCTACGCCTGACGGGTCCTTCCTCAAGAAGAGGAGCAGATAGAATTCTTTGTTGCTCATTTTGGTGCATCACAGAGGGTTGAGGTGAGCCAAATGGCCCCATCCCATTCCCACATCCTGGTGCCCAACTCTGCCCCAGAGAGAGACAGACCCCAGAAGGAGCGAGCTGTGCTTGCCTAGGTTAAGCCTCTGTGTTTGTCCAGTTCACACGGTCACATGTTCAGCTCTCAGGAGGGGCTGAGCGGGATCCTGTGGGAACAGATTTAGGCTCAGCATCAGCGCCTGGATATGTCCAACGGTGGGGCAGATTCTCCGGCAGGTGGTGAGTTCCCCACCCCTAGAAGAGTTCAAGTTATTACAGTGAAAGGCTGCTTCCTGCATAGCCGCAGATAGGGGAGCGGTAGGTGGACTAAGGTCACCCCCTGCGCTAAGACTCTGACTCCTGGATGTCTAGTCCAACTCCGCGCTCCCCGGATGGATTCTGTGATTCCTCGGGTCCAGTGAGCTGTGGGAGAGGTTCCAGGTCTTCTCGGAGACTCCGTCACTCTGAGACTCTCGGGCCTGTGAGGCCAGAATGATTCTGTGATTCCGGAATTCTAGGATTCTGTGAAAGGGACCAGATGCTCAGATTGTGAGATGCAAGGATTTTATAAACGTGTCTTTGAGTCTATAAAAGAAGTTTTAATTCCAACATCCTGTGCGTCACAGATGCTGCGAAAGGGCAGGCGGTTCTGAAAATCCTGGGCTGCATGAGAGAAGGCTCCAAGACCCCCTCCTGGGTTTCGGCGTCTGCAGGAGGACACGCGTGGGCAAGGACCTGCAGGCTACTCTCAGCCCTAACGTGTGTCCCCGGGAGTCCCTGTCTCCCGCTCTCCTCAGCCGGCTCGTACAGCCTCCCAGGTCCCCTCAGGCTCGATGGGTTAAAGGGACCCTGAAGACCAAGGTGACCGAGCCTATTCGGTCAACCCCTGGATAGCTGTCCTCCCAGCCAAACGCTGTGCATTCCAGTGTTGTCCTGCTCTGTGACTTAGGAGGAGTGTGATGGGGGTGCAGCCTTTGCTGAGTAGACTTTTCTGGTGCATCTCCCCTCTGTAGAAGCAGCAGGAGTGGGAGCCAGGGGCCCACGTCCTTTCCAGTCCCGTTTGGTTTTCCTGACCCACTCACCTGCTCATCGCGGCGGTCTCCTCCCTCAGCCCGTGTCTAATCGGAGGCTCTCGGTGGGATCAGAGCAATCAATGGCTTCCTTCGGGTTCAGTTTGGTTTCTCTGGAACGGGATTGGATCCCGGGGAGGGGAGACATGGCGACCAGGCAGGGAGGGGCTGGAATTCTGGAGGAGGCTGGGGACGTCCAGTGGGTCCTCCAGGACGTCCCGGGGTGGCCCCTCCCCACCCGCCCCTGGCTAGAGGGACTTTCTTACCCAAATTTGCTCAGGTCCCTCCTCTAGTCATACCCTACCCAGCAGCTGCTGCACTCAGGACGACACCCCAATGCCCCTGCAGCGTACCCACAGCCGCTGTCCCCCCACCCTACCTCCTGACCCTACCCCAACCACAGCAACCATGTCTCTGTTCCTCAGACCCACCCCACCACCCTGTCCACACCTCCCAAGGGTGGGTGAGCCTCCACCCACCCACCCCCCTTCTCTGGTGAACTCCTCATGGTCCTGCTGGTCTCTGCTCAGATGCTCCTTCTTCCAGGCAGGCTTCCCTGACTCTTCCAGGGGACACCTCAGCAGCCTGTGCTCCCCTTTGCAGCCATTCTCACAGTTCCTGGGGACACGTGCTCACCACCAGTTTCTTTGCTCAACTGAAGCACCATGAATGTGGGACCACAGCTGTCTTGTTCACCTGACACGTAATAGGTGCTCAGTCACCATTTAATGGACAGATGGATGGATGATGGATGGGTGATTGATGGATGAGGGATGGATGGATGGATGGATGGATGGATGGATGGTGGGTGGGTGGGTGGAAGTGTGAGCATGTCAGAGTTGACACATCTAACACTCGGAGCTGGTTCAGAACCCCCCAAATCGTACCAAGCTGTCCCTTCTTGACCAGCAGATCTTCACCTCATGGGAAGACAAAATGTCACACAAGATGAAGCCCTACTGTACTGGGGACTTGCCCTGCCTTTTCTTGCCGCTCCTCACACTGCCCACACCTCTGTGAGATGTGTCTCTAGGTCTTCATACATTAAGAACATGGCAGCTCCAAGAAGCTGTGTCTCTGCCTGGCAGTGGCCCAGGGGGACACGTACAGCCTGCCTGGCCCAGACCAGGCTCTTCTCCATCGGTTCCAGTGTGATGGCTACCGCTGTGAGGATTGGGTGACCAACTCTCTCCCTATGAAGCCATCGGTCACCTCACACGGGATAAACTCCTGATGATGATAATGATTCTATCACTGTAATAATAAAACCACCACCACCTCGGCCACAGCTGGGCGCTGACCCCGTGCCGAGCTCCAGGCCAGCACTCCCACCTCCTCACCTCGCTTCACACTCTCCATCCCCACTGAGAGCTGCCACCGCTCATCGCACGTGACAGAGGAGGAAACAGAGGCTTGAGGAGGTGCAGAGACCTGCCCAGGTGCCTCGGCCACAGGCAGGGCCAGGCTGGCCCCCGGGGACCTCCCCTGGGGCTCAGGGGCCTTGTCGGTGTCTCCCGCTCAGGTCCTTCCTCAGGTCCTTGTGTGCTTCTCACCCTCCCCACCCCCCACCCACAGGATAAAGACTCAGCCCCTCCCTTTGGAATGAATTGAAGCGGGCTCCCTTTTCCAGTCGGCCTGGCCCTGGGCGGGGACACCCACGAAGTCAAGGGTGCGACGCTCTACCTACCGTGGGGTTTTCTGATACCATTAAAACACAGGCGCGACCGGTAAACCAGTGAACATTGGTGTTTGTTCATGCGTCACGCACACTCACCTCTCAGACCCCCAATGAGCCGTCCCAGTCCACCGAGAGGCTCGGGCCTGTTGAGGAGAGGGAGGGAGTGGGTGGGAGCAGGGCGGGAAGAGGGGGAGGAGGTGGCATCTGGGTGGTGGACATGGCCTGGCCCAGGACAGCGGGGTTCTCTTTGTCCTGGGGGAGGCCCCACCCTCGCCTGCTGCCCCCAGGCTGGGCCTCAGCGAAGAAAAGACCAGGCCAGCAGGAGGGGCCCAGCGGAGCACAGGCCTCGGGAGGAAAAGCCCCGAGGGGAAGGGCTCAAAGGCTGTCACCGCCCCAATGGCCTCTGGGCGTGGGGTGCATGTTGGGGTACTCACATGCCCCTCGTCTCTCCCAGAGGAAGCCCTAGACACCATGAGCAGAATTCCCAGCTCTGCAGCACCCCCAGGAGAGAAGCCAAGAGGTACCTTCTGTTCATCTGCAAAGGATCCTGCCAAGAACTAAGACAGGAAACTGCAAAGGAAAATCTGACAACAAGAAAAGGGAACAGAACCTTCCAGAAAGGCAGCCACAGCCCCATCTGCAGCAACTGCGGTGGGGTAGGGGGGAGGGATAGGGGGTGGGAAACAGGCAGAACAGTCTCCAAGCTGGAGTGGGGACAGTTGGGGCGGGGAACGTGAGCTGAGACGGCGTGTCTGCTCCAGGCCCACACTCAGGGGCCGTGGTCAAGCTGGAGGGCGTCCAGATGCAGCACCAGCAGGGGCGGGGACCTCAGTCCCATCTTCCTGAAGAGCGTGTGAGCGGGCGAGAGGTTCTCCGCAGGGAAAGGGAAGCATCAGGGGCCACGAGGGGCAGACAGGCCTGGTTCACAACCCAGCTCCTTCTCTTAGCACTTCAAACCGTCTGCACTCTGGGCTTCATTTCCCTCGTCTGTAAAATGGGATGGACTAGCCTCTGTGTCCGGGGCTTGTTGTGAAAAGTAGCCGTGCTGAGCACACGGGAAGCACGCAGTATGTGTCAGCTACCACAACACTGGTTATTTAATGCCACTTACTGTTGCAGCTGAGGGGCTGTGGGGAGCAAAGGCAGCCAGCGTGTAACGTGCAGCTTGGAATCCTTTAGTAACTCATTTACTCAACAAGTATTTTCACTGAGCACCTGATGTGAGCCAGACCCTGTGCTGGGTGCTGAGTGTGGATACAGGGAAGGGCTGGAGCCCATCCGTGAAGCAGAGTTGAGTTCAAAGTGGGAAATCATTTAACTGCAGTCACACCCTTCCAGTGGGTGCTTTAGGAAGGGCTGAGTCCCTTGCTGGTGCTGGAGTTTTGGAGACATTCACACTGATAGCACGCCTACTGTGTGCAGGACATAGGCCGAGGCACACTCCATGGCAGCATCTCACTAACCCTTCAGCAGAAGACTAGGAAGCAGAAAGAATTCAGCCCACTCACACATGGACAAGGAGACTCAGAGCAGGAGAAGGACTTGCCCAGCATCTCCTGGGCCAGGGGCTGGAGCAGGTCTCCCACCTGGACCTGGGCAGAGGCAGGGTGGCCAGTCAGAATCCACCCTCTACTCCCCACCAAGGGTCTCCGAAATGCAGGCTCAGGACCCCCTACTCACTTGAAGACTCAGGACCTCAGGGCCCGGTTCTGGGATCTGGGGCCACAGAGCCCACAGAAGGGAAGTCCTGGTGGGGAATCAGCTGGACAACTTCCAAGGTCTTCCCCAGCCTCTACCTTCCCGAGTCTGAAAACCCTGCACCCAACGCCCAGCTGGGCCCAGCACAGTGAACAGCCCAGTTTGCTGGATGCACTGCGACTCTCATTATTGGGACCCTCAGCTCTCCCAAGTGCACCTGGCTGTTCTCCCAACCCTGGTCCTCCGCTCCAGGCTGCCTGCCCACCTTCACCCCCCTACCCCACCCCACCCCCCCACACACAAGCTCCCCCAGCCAGAGAAGGCTCTAAAGAGGAGGAAGGAGTGTCCACCTAGCACAGAGCCCCTCCCCGCACCTTTTGCCTTCTCCCCTATCAATTGCATTTGCATCTGAAACAGATGGAGCGTTGGTACTTCTCCCCCCATTTTTCACAGAGCTCTGGGCCAGGACAAAACCATGTGTAGTGATTAAAAACGGAAAAATGCAATGCAATCCTCCTAGTGGGACTTAACCATCTTCCCTCTCTTGTAAACCCGTTAATGAATTGTAATTGCATAGACAGATCCCTTCTAGAAACCTGGTAATCAATTCATTGTGGGGCGAAGAGCTTCCCCAGACCTGAAGAAGGAAAGAAGTGTGTATTAATTAGCTTAATGCTTTGACTATGTAAAAATCAGGACAACAAAAAATATTGGTTGGAAAGCAACCTGCCAGTAGATGTGGCCGCCCTGGGGAGATCCTGGCTTCCCTCGTCTCTGCACCTTGTTTACACCCTGTTGATCAGATGGAGGTCCAGGAGAGACACGGGAATGTCGTGGAGAAGGCGGTGGCCGGAGGACCCCGGGCAGAGATGGGGAGAAGTGGGGTGAGTTAGCAATGAGAGTTTGGGTTTGAAAGATTCCAAGATGCCAGCCCCACCTACCTGAGAATCTGACAAGGGGGTCCCTTTGGGCTCAGCGCCTCGCCGGGAAACCATGGTCCCCAGGAGGGCAGCTGTGCGTGGGAGGTTGCTCTGGACCCGAGGTCCAGTGCAGGCTGGGTTCCCTAGAAGCAGAGGCAGATGGGAACCTGTGGACAAGTGGCTCACAGAGGGCACCCTCTGCGAAGGAGAAGAGGAGCCAGGCAAAGGTGTGGCCTCAGCCTGAGCTCACGGGGACGTCCTCCATGGCATCACATGGCCGTGTCACTCAGGCCACAAGTGGGCTTTTTGCACCTGTGCCAGCCAGTCATCAGCTGCAGGTCAGCAAGTGGGGAGAGGGTTTTTTCAGAGTGAGTCAGCCGAGAGTAATACTCAAACAGTTAGAACGTGGGTGCACTGGCCCCATAAAGAACATCTACACGGGGCATCAGCTTCTGTGCCTGTGACAGGCTGAACTGTCTCCTCCCCAGATTCCTGTGTTAAAGTCCTAACCCCCAGGAGCTCAGAGTATGATCTCATTTGGAGACAGGGTCCTTACACAGGTAACAAGTCACAGTGAGGTTGTTAGCATGGGCCCTAATTTAATGTCACTAGTGTCTTAGCGCACAAGGGAAATTTGGACACAGAAGTGCGAGCAGGGAGAAGGCCACATGAAGAGAAAGGCAGGGGTCGGCAGCGTGCTGTTCATACAAGGAACACCAAAGACAGCCAGCAACTCACCAGAAGCTGGGGAGAGGCACGGAGCAGGTCCTTCCTCACAGCCCTTGGAGGAACCAACCCCTGCCAGCGCCTTGACCTTGGACGTCTAGCTTCCAGAACTGTGAGGTGACAATTTTGGTTGTTGAAGTCGTCCGGCCTACTGTGCTCTGGCAGCTCCGGGAAACGACGACAAGGCCCAGCTCTGGCTCCGGTTCTCAGTAACATCTGGGGACTCTGCCGCCCGCCCCGCCCCCACCTCCCGCCCGCCCAGCATCAAGCCCCTGAGAACGGCCTCCTGATTTTCCTCGAGGAAATGCTGTTGTTCGGAGCGGGTCAGTTTTATTGATCTATCCTGAAGTTCACTGGTTCTACCCTCCGCCCTCCCGACTGCTGAGCCGCCCGTTGAGCTTCTTATTTCAGTCATTGTATTTTTTAGTACAATAATTTCCATTTGGTTCTTTTATAACTCCTATTTCTTTGCTGAGATGTTCTTTCATTTGTTTCCAGAGAATTCGTAATTGCCTATTGAATCATTTTTATGACGGCTGCTTTAAAGTCCTTGTTAGATCATTGCGACATTTGATTCGTCTCAGGATCGGGGTCCGTTGATTATCTTTCTCATTCGAGGTGTGATTTTCCTGGTTCTTGGTATGATCACTGATTTTTTTTTTACATTATATCCTGGACAGTTTGAATATTATAAGACTCTGGGTTCTATTTAATTAATTTTCTTTACCAGAAATCGCATCAAGAAGCCAGATGGGTAGGCACGCTCAGCTCTTGCCACCCCCTCACCCAGCAGGCCCTCAGAGACAGGGCACCAACCTACTCCTTGTTGCTTCTGAATGGGGATGCTGGGTTCAGCTTTCCCCTTGCCCTACCGACACAGCCCGTAAAGGGAGGGGGCACCTGAGGACTGACTCACACCACCCCGCTGCTGTAGGGTGGAGGCAGGAGCTGAGCTTCCCACTGGGCCCTGCGGACAACAAGGAGGGGAGGGAAGCAGGGTGCCAGCGAGGCCTGCCTCCCACTGCCTCACTACGCCTCATTGATGCCAGAGTAGGGGAAGGACTCAGCTCCTCTCTGGGCCCCACTGGTACCAGTTCGGTGGTGGGTGGGGCATCCGGTGCTGCTAGCCCACCTCCCGTCACAGTGTCAGTCTCATTGCAGTCCGGTGGGACTGGAGGCTTAGCTCATGGTTAGCCCCATCTGACACTGCCCTGCGGAGGAATCGGAGCATCTAGCCTGCTTACTGACTGGGGTGGGGGATCATCAGCTTCCTGCTCGATCCTGCTGAAAATGCAGGGCAGGGGGAGTGAGGGGAGAGGAGCTTTTCTGTTGCTTTGGGGCTGGAGTAAGGCAGATTGTGACAGAAAGCTTGTCTGTTAATCGGCCACCCCTTTTCCTACTCCACTGGCCAGAGCGGCAGGCTTTTCTTGGAGGTTTTTCTTGGAGCTTTTTCAGTCTGCGTCTTTTGGTGGTTCTGCGCCGGAGGCCTCTGCAGCGCTCTGTCAGGATATAGGGTCGGCGATAAGGAAGCTCTGGAACTCACCACCAGGTCAAGATTCAAGTTCTGAGGCCCCCAGGCAGTCCACCTTCTTCTGTCTGTCTTAGTCTTCTGTGCTGGCTGTTGTGTTACGTCCAGGGTGTTTTAGCTGTGAGGGGAAAAGCCTGGGAGGACTGGGGCTACTCCAACTTGGAGGAAACTGAAGTCCCATCCTGTAGGTATTTTATTGTCACCCTTCGATGGAAATAGAGAAGCCCTCCCTAACCCCCACAATAGGTCAGTCCCACCCTCGCCTTGTTACATGTTTCCATGGCAACCGTGAGTTCCCCTGTGTTACCATCAGCTGCATTTATATACTTGTGTGTGTGTGTCTGTCTGTCGGTCCTCAACTAATATCAGTGCCCATCCTTCCATCTTGTCCACAGAGCCCACAAGGGCCCAAGGACAGGCATGGGTCCTGCTCACTTCTGTGTCCTCTGTGCATAGCCCAGAGCCTGAAAAGGGGGTGGGAGATTTGGGGGTGGAGTGCGGGACTCCTTTAGATAGAAGCTCAGAGAAGCCCACTCCGAGGCGGTGGCTTTTAGGCTGAGACCAGAACGACACAACAATGGAGTCAGGTAGGTGAAGCTCTGAGCTTCCTGGCAGAGAGAACATCAAGTGACAAAGCCCTGAGGTGGGTATGAGTTTGAGGTACTCCCAGAGCAGCGAGGAGGCCGGCGGCTGTGGAGGGAAATAAGGAAACGGATCACGTGGGTCTTCGTAGGCCGATGGAGGAGGCAAGGAGAAGCCGTGAAAGGCTCCTGTGGAGGGACAAGGGGGCGCGACCTGACTGTGCTCGTCGGGAGACCTCTGTCTGCTGTGGACTGCGAGGACGGCAGGCACGCATGTGGGGGCTGTTAAGACACTGGCTGAGAGACAACGTGCAGATTAAATTAGGTGAAGGGAGGAGGTTAAGAGGTGGTTGAATTTGGGGATGAATGACTCTCCATCTGCAGAAGGGCGTCCGGGTTAAAATGGAACAGGGTGCAGAATGCACGGACACACAGTAGGTGCCTTCCCCCTCCCAGGTTAGAAACCGGTTCCACCCCTCTCAGCTCAGGGCTTCCACTGCTCCCAGGGCCTCGGCAGGTTCGGGTCAGTACAGGCGGCTCCAGCTCCAACGCAGATGCTGTCAGCGGGCCCCTGCGGAAGCCGATGGTGTTCCTGCATCTTCTGTGTGTGACTTGTCATGGCAGGTGGCAACCGGCCCCCAACTGTCCTGTCTCAGTGCACTCCAGTACGGGGGGGCGGGGGGGCGGCCATAAAAGCATCTCTCCCGAAGCCTCACCTACGAAGTCCAGCCCGCTTCACTTCAGACCAGGAATCTGGCCTGTTCCCCGTGGGCTGTAGATGGGATCTGGGGTGGAGTGTACAAGGGGAGCCCATGGCCCTGGACACCCGCTCCCAGTCCAGACTCTGCACCAAGAATCACGGAGGCAGACTGTTAGCACTGGAACTTTAGGTATTATCTGCTCCAGCCCCTTTAGCTTTCAGATGGGGAAACTGAGGCTCAGAAGGCTGAGTAAAGTACAGTACTTTGGGGTCAGCAAATCTTGGATTCTCATCCTAACTCTACCACCTCATTGCCAAGATCTTGGGCAAGTGACTTACCTTCTCTCTTGGTTTCTTCATCTGTAAAACGTGGCCAGTACTCGTAACCAGCACTTACTCTGTTGTCAGGCATTGTTTTAAGACTTTATTCTTTAAATCCTCAGAGCAACCCCATTTGGTAGGTATTTTCATTACTTGCTCAATCTTGCATGAGGAAACTGAGGCACAGAGAGCTATGTGACTGCATGAAGTTCCATCAGCCAAAGCCTGATTGAAATCCAGTTGCTCTCAGCCCCAAAGCTGCCCTGTCTCCAGCACAGCGTTGGTCCTTGAAGATGACCTTGAAGGTAAATTGATAAATGCCTGTGCAGGGCTGAGCCCAGTCCCAGCGCACAGTCAGAGCTCAGTACATGCTGGCTAAGGTGTCAGACTGAGCTGGACATTGAGCCCTAAGGGGCTGCCAGTCCCATGGAGGTATCAGAGGAGTGAACTGTGTCTTATAACACAGAAGGGGGCAGGAACTGGAGAAGGTCAGTCAGGAGGCCCCAGGAGCCCCTGGAGGGCAGTGGAGAAGGAGAAGGGAGCAGCATGTGCCCAGCCCAGGGGCCCAGAGAGGGGCAACAGGAGCCATTGTAGGCCCCAGGGGTCCAGAAGGGACACAACAAGACCCGAGGGGGTTTTCAGGGGCATTCTGGGGGAGGGATCACATGGGGAGAGAGTCGAGAGTGGAGGCTGGTGAGCTGCTGCAAGGGTGGAGGTTAGGCACGTATTCAGGTCCTTGCCTCCTCACATTTCGTGGGCAAGGGGAACTTTCACAATAGGAGCCAGGGTGACTCTCTCTCCCCTCTTCCTGGATGCTCTAGACTGGGGAGTGGATTCTGGGCACAGCTTCTGCAGCTGCAGAATCACTCCATGGCCTCATGGGTGAGCCAGGAGCCTCCACCTCTCCCCTCTTCACCCCCTCTCCTTGCGAGGCTGCTCCAGCGCATTAAATGAAGAAGCAGCCTCATTACTGAAGCCTCCGGCTCATTAGCAGGCAGCTGGGGGGGCTGGGGGACCACTGAGGAGAGATGGGTGTGGGTTGGGGAAGGGGGAGCGGGTGTGGGGTGGAGGTGCCGAGGAGCAGCGGAGCCCAGGCAGTACTGGCAGCTGCACAGCGCTTTGTGCTGAGTTTGGTGTATTCAGATCGGTGTGCAAACACCCTGGGCTTCTCTCTTTTACAATCACTCATGATCTCATTTGAGCTTCACAACGATCTATGGCACCCTGCTGTGGTTAGAAGGGCCCGGTTTCAGGCTCTGGATATGGGTGCAGAGAGGGAGAATGAGCTCCTCAAGGTCAGGCAGCTAGAGGCCCATTCCTAACAACGGCCGTCCACAGTTACCGAGCCCCTCAGCCCCTCCTGGGGGGGGGGGGGGGTATTAAAAATAACATATATAGCAAGAAGTGGACCCAGGATTGACCCAGGTCTGCCTGATCTCCAAACTCAAGCCCAGCCCACACTGACATGCTGCCCTCCTCCTCCTCCCCCTCCCCCACCCCAGCCCAACCCCTTCGACCTGCCAAAGGGCCTGCGACCCTCCCCTCCGTCCCTGGGATGGATGAGATGTGCTGTGTGACCTCGAGCCACACTCCTGCCCTCGCTGGGCCTCAGTCTCACGCCCTCCTCTCTCCTTCCTGCCCCCCAGTCTGCAGGGTTTCTTTGCGGAAGGCCATCTGGAAGGCCGCGTGTTAGGGTTCTGCTGATAGGGTGATGTGGGGGCGGGTGAGTGGAGGGCCCCTGGGTGTGCCTGGGTTGGGCCTCAGGAGAGAGCCGGCTGTGGGGTCAGGGTCCTGACCCTGCTCTGGACCCTGCCAGGGACCCCCAGAGAGTCCCGTGAGACCCTGACTGCCTGAGACTCCGCCTCCTCACCTGTGAGGTGGGGGTCAGACCTGCTCTGGCTTGTCTCTGTGGGTGCTTTGCGGTCACGTCAGGGTTCTTGATCCAAGTTGTGCTTTGGGTGCAGGTGAAGGGCAACCTCACTTCTTTAATGGACTCCACACTGGGAGCAGTCTGGGTGGATGAGGGGGAACCCAGGTTTTCCCTTGAGCCCTCTCCACCCTGCCCCCTCCCTGTCCCAGCTGCTTGCTCCCTCCCAGAGACAGGTTTACACAAAGGGCTGTCCCCTCAGAGGCAGAAGGATCTGCAGGTATGAGGGGGGTTGGGACTGAGGTGGCCGGCTGTCTGCAGGGGCGAGCACAGTTACCTTTGAGTGCGTGAGTGGGGGGTCCTGTTTGTAAGTGCGTGCATCTGTGCATGTGTCTGTGAATCCGCATCATGTACATGTCTGTGACTGTGTCAGTGTATATGTTTCATGTGTGTCCGTGCACGTGTGTCTGTGTCTACATTTGTGAGTGTATGCGACAAGGGTATGTAACCTCACTGGAGGTCACAAGCACTGGCTTGTAGTCATAGTCTCGGCTTCAGACCTGGTTCTGCTGAGTCACGCCAGGCAAGTCACTTACACTCCCTGAGGCTCCCTGTCCTGCCCCCCCTGGAGGCAGCCCCAAGTGTTTGTGAGCCATCCCTGCTGATTAGACCACATTCCTCGCCCAGGGGGGTCCTCACGCAACCCCAGTGGTGGCTCTTACCATGGCTGTGGTTATTACTAAACTAACCAGGTGTGGGGGCCTCCATCTCTCAGGAAGAGCCTTGGTGGGGACTGGACTGGAGGAAGGGACAGGTGATGTGAGAGACATGTCACCTCATGAGTTCACACTGAGCTCTCTGTCAGTCCCATCTCAAGACCTGTCTCCCTCTTCTGTCCCTGAGCTGTTGATGTATTTGGCACCGCATGTTTAATTCACTAGCACATAAGAAACCCGTCAAGTGAGTGTGTCAGTCTGCGCCTCTGGCCTGTGGGGATGCTCTTCTCCACTCTGGTCCAAGATGCTTGCTTGTCTTCAAGAGCCTGTCATCTGCGAAACTAAAGGGCCCGGCTCCCCAGCAGCATGATTGCTGATGCTGGGCTGGGTGTCCTCCTCCTCCTCGTGGACTAAAGGCTCCCAGGAAGTATGGTTTGAAGCTGACACTTAGGTAGACACTCTCCCAGAAAGTCCAGAGCCCGGCCCAGAGGGCATGCCAGGATGGTCAGCAGATGGGAAATGGTTCTGTCAATGGAACAAGCTGGAAGGTCACACCGTCCCATAAATTGTGGATATAGATGAAAGGACTTTGGATCCCAAATTCACTAGAATAAGTCATATCCTCTGGCCAACGCTCTCATGAAGACTAGAATGAGTTTCAAGGTCAAAGTTCAAACCAGCATTAGGATGAGTGTAAGAGTCTAGGTGAGCCTGAGATTAGATTAAGGGTCAGGGTCAAGGTCAAAAAGAATCAGGTTGACAACAAGAGTTGGGTTGAAGTTGGACCGGGGCCAGAGTCCACGTGAGGAGCCAGGCGTGGCCCTGGGGGGGTCCCAGCTGGACTGGGGCCCTGCACCTCGTACTCCTGCCTGAAGCCATAGCCCTCGGCCGTCTTCATCTGGTTGATGTGCTGCAGGAGGTCGGCCACACGCACCGCGGGATGCAGCTGTCCCGTGTGGTACGGGGAGCCCTTCCGGCCGCACGGGCGCCGCGGGGAGCCCCCCAGTGAGCCCCCCAGGAGGCTGCTGGCCTCGGTGACCCCACCGCCACGCTGGTCCTCTGCAGCTAGAGGAAGGGAAAGGGTTTGTGACACACACAGGCTCCAGCTGAACTTGGGGACCAAGGGAGGGTAGGGAGCATGGGCAGGGAGCACTGCTGGGCTGGTCACTGGAGCCAAGCAGCCCAGCTGGGCCCACCCATGTGACCCTGGGCCAGTGCCTTCCCTACCGCATCTCTGTTTTCCCATCTGTAAAATGAGCAGGTCAGATTGCGTGACCTCTGAGGGCCCTTCTGGCCCAGCTCAACCTGCTGTCATCCTGAAGTCCCCTTTCTCCATCCCTCTGCTTCCTCCTAGGACCTGACCTCTGTGACTTCTCCGTGCCTCCTGCAGGGGGCAGCACTCAGCAGAGTCCATAACAGCCCCTTCCTTCCTCTCTTCCAGGGAACAATCTGGAATACTGACAACTCCCAGCAATCACCCCCATTCAAAGACTAGCAAATCGCAAAATTAGCTGCTGCCACAGCCTCTCTGTGGATTCGCTCTTGCATCCACAGATTCAAGATGACAGGGAGAAGTTCACTGTCATCCTGTGCAGTGGCCTCAGCCAGTCCGGGAACAGATGAAGAGGTTCACAGTGCCCCCCATCCCCCACCTCCAAAAAAACGATCTCCTCCCACTAGACCGACCTGCTCCCAACTCTTCTGGTCAGCATCCCCAAGGACATCCCCCACAGTCCCTGATGTCAGGTCCTGGGATGGAGAAAACAGCCCCCTCAGTCCCACCCGCCTTCGGACACCCCCTCCCACAGCCACAGGGTCACCACGCGTCGTGTTCCTCCTCAGGGTCGCAGTCCTGCGCTGCCTGTTGCCCAGGGTCCGAAACAGCTGTGCCGTGTATTTGCTCTGCTTTCTAGCTGTGTGGGGCGGGAGGGCAGCCCGCTGCCATCTGGTCCATCACGACCGCAGCGCCGCCGAGGCTCGGAAGGATGGGACTTGCCACTGGTAGTGTTTCCAAACTTTGTCCCAGAAAACGCTAGTTATGCAAGATGAGTAGTGGTGGTCCATTCACACAATAGGCAACAAGGACCGATGTTCAGTTTTTAAAAATGAATTTGGAACATTTTGCTTTAAGCCAAATGACACAGGTGTGTCCCCTGCAGGATGCGTCAGGACCTCCTGTGCACAAGTGTACACAGCGAACCTCCATCAGCACAGTGGAAGGAGCAACACTGCCCAAACTTCTTTTAGTGTGGAGGCTTTTTTGCCTGTTTCACAAAACGTCTTCAGGGGACAGTGTAGTGCAGTGATGAGCAGCAGGGACTCTGGGTTAAGACACGCGTGAGCTTGAATCCCGGCTCTGCCACTCACTGGCTGTGTGTCCTTGGGAAGGCCACGAGCCCTTTCTGAACCTCAGTTTCTACACACACCAAATGAGGATAGAGTCGTTTCTACCCAAAGGAGGTACTGAAATTACTAAATGGGAGGATGCACGAAAAATATTCATTCTATTGTTGGCACATCGTGAATGCCCACAGACAACTGTCGCTGGTATTACTAGAATTTACCGTGAATTCAGATATGCTCCGAGTCCCAGAGAGCTGGGGCAGCTTCGCAGAGGAAGGAAGGAGCAGACAGGAGTGGAGCTTGACCTGTCTTTAATCTCCCTTTGCATAAAAACGTGAACCAGAACTTGAAAGGTAGCACCGGAGAGATGGTTCTTCAGAGGCAGCTGCAGCCAACATGCAAAACATGTGTTCAGATTTCAAGAGAGAGAATCTTCTCCTGCTTTCGGAACTCTTAGGAGCTCCAAAAAGGGGACAGGGGAGACAAAGGATTTCTCAGGCTTTTTATGAAAGCTGCGCTGACAGCTCGCCAGAGAGCTCTTCAAGGGGAGGGGGCGGTGTGCGAGGGCTCCTTGACGGGCTGGCAGAACGTGCACGCACGCGCAGGAGCTCCTGTGGCTGAGGACCGGAAAACTGCGCCACCTGGTCGGGGTCTGTCAGGAGGCCAGAGCACATCTGGGCAGCTTCCTGACTGAGTCCAACGGCAACATAAGCGGGCAAATACACATACAAATGCAAATACAGCTGGCAGGCAGGAGACTCACATAAGTATAATCATATAGTATTTGTCTTTCTGCGCCTGCTTTATTTCATTTAGCATAATGTCCTCAAGTTTGCTCTATGTTGTAGCGTCTTTCAGAATTTCCTTCCTTTTTAAGGTTAAATAATATTCTGCTATAAGTTTATACCGCACTTTGTTTATCCATTCATCTGTCAGTGGACACGAGTTACTTCCGCCTCTTGGGCTATTGTGAATAGTGCTGCTATGGATACAGGCGGATGCCCCGCCCCCAGGCTCTGGGCCTCACCCCCACTGCGGCCCAGGGCACAGCCAAAGACCCATTTGGGGGCAGATGAGGAGAAGCCTCTATGTCAGTGACCTTGAGCATCAGCATGAGAGAGAAGGTGGAGGAGGAAGGAGGGAAGAAAAGGAAGGTCAGGAGGAAAAGAGAGGGGTAAAAGAATTAGGATACAGAGAAGGAGGGGGGGCAGGAGATGAAGAGAGAGAGTAAAGGGGCAATGACAAGGACAGAGAGATGGGGAAGGGGAGAGAGAAGGAGGGACAGGTCAGACACCAGCAAGCCACAGGGAAGACAGACAGAGGACAGAGGATAGCCAGTCAACACTGGCCTAGAAGGCGGTCTCCGGTGCTGGACCCCAGGGCTCTGTTCCCGCCCTCCCGGCCTACTCGGAAGAACTACAAGCACCAGCCAAGCAGATCCACGGAGACAGAACCGGAGGGACACCGAACAGGGCCGGCCCCACCCCCGATCTCAGGGTGGGATTAGCAGATGGAATGTGATGAGACACTCAGAAAAGTTCTGCATCCGGTTCAAAACTGGACTGCGCAAGTGCAGGGAGGAGAGCTGCCGTGTCAGCCACTCCTGTAAAAGCTGAGCTGGAGGCTGCCGGTGAGCGACGTGGGCGTGGTTGCTGGAAAAGCTAGTATGACTCTGGGTAACGCTGATGCAAATAGAGGGTCCGGGGAGGAGGAGGTGAGACACCACCGTCCTCCGGGCTGGTCCAGGACCTTCTGAGACTGCTCTTCACGGAGGGAGAACAAGCAAGGGTGGGGGGACTATTCTAGAAGGCTTGCAGAGTCAGGGAAGACAGAGCAGCATCAGGAGTCAGACAGGGGCCTGGGTGGTAACCCCAGCTCTGCACTTCCTGTGACCTCTGACAGGTCCCTTAACTTCCCTGAGCCTTGGTTTCCTCATCAGTAAAATGGGATCATGGTTCCTGCTTCTCAGGGCTGGTGTGAGGACTCTGTGTGAAGAACTGAGCCCAGAGGAAGCACCCAGGAAAGGGTGGGTCTGAGAAGTCGGGGGCCACCCAGAGAAGAAAGGCTCCTGGAGACCTGACTGCTGTCTGCACTGTGCAGAGAGCCGCCAGTGTGGGGACAGCTGCCTCCCACGTGCACACACACGCACAGGGCTGTGGACCCCACACACTTACTTTGCCCTGTGTACTCACCTGATCTCCTCACCACCAGTTCACATGGTTAGTGTTATTACTACTATTCTACACAAGAGAAACCCGAGCCTCAGAGAAGCTGAGTAATGGAGAGGTAGAGCGTGGTGGAGCTGAAATTTGAACCTCACTCTGTTTTACTACAAGACTGACATTCTTCTGCACATCTCCTGTCACTTTGCACGCCGTGTGAACAGGAGTGTGACGTCTAAAAAAAGAAGAGAGTCCTGTTCCACTGGGTGGCACAGGCCTTGTCCCATCAGATTCTCAACTACAAGAGAGCCACAGATAAACTGAAACTCACCTATGGGCCTCCAGGCCCAAAACAGTGTGGGAGCAAGGCCGTGTCGATTAATTAATTAACTTAAGATGTATTTATTAGAATCCTACTGAGTATTAAGTCTTCTTCTAAGCACTGAAGAGAAAGAGGTGAGGAAGATGAACAAAGTTCCTGCTCTCCCAGAGCTAGCATTCCAGTAGGGAAGACAGGTAATCATCACATTAGCATATATTAAGAGGTGATATGTTCTGTATTGCAGAGGGTGGTCAGGGAAAGCCTCACTGAGGAGGTGATGTTGGCACACAGGCCTCAAGTAGGGAAGTAAACGTTTCAATAATTGTCAAGAGAATGATTCAGTCCCAGGGAGCAGCAAGTGCAAAGGCCCTGAGGTAGAAATGAGTATGATATGCTCAAGGACAGTGGAGACGTCAGCGTGGCTGAAGCAAAGCAAGTGAGGAAAAAGAGATAGGAGACCAGGTGGGAGGAGTTGGTGGCAGAAAGAGCATTTAGGGTCTATGGGCCATGGGCGAATTTGGAGTTTATTTGTCGTGTTGAGGAATTGGTTGCAGAGCTGTGAGCAGGAGAGTGACGTGACCGGATTTGCGTTTCAGAAGACCGCTGTGGCTGCTGGGTGGGGAAGAGGCTGCAGGGACTGAATGGAAGCAGAGAGGCCAGGGAGGAGGGATCACAGAAGTCCACGATGACCGGGGTGGGGGGCACGGAGGGCTTAAAAGTGGCCATTCGCACGGGGAGTGTTGTGGGAGCAGAACGTTCATCCTAAAAAAGCAGAGGCTCGGGTGGATACAACAGTTGGCCTCCAGCTTCAGAAGGCTGTCACATGCACCAGAAGTGGGACCCCTTCCACAGTCCCCAAAAGGTCAGAACCAGGATCCATGGGCAAGGCTACAGGAAAGCGATCGTGTTCACCAAAGATGAGGTAGCTTCCCATTGGGGACATGTCCCCCCCCCCCCCCGCTGGAGGGGCAGGGCAAAGGCCAGCTCTCAGGGCTGCCAGGTGGAGTGGACAGAGGTTAGCTTCTCGAATCAGACTAATCTGAATTCGGATCATCATCCCTTTCTGCTTATTACCTGTGCTGCCTTCGGACACTTTACTTTCCTGAGCTTCAGTTTCTTCATCTGTATTGGTTTCTCTTCTGCGTTCTGTGGCTGACACACAGAAGGTACTCAGTGAGTGGAAGTGATGTGGTGATAATGATGGAGATGATGAGGTGACGAGGACGATGGCGGTGGCAGTGATGATGGTGATGTTGGTGATGGTGGTGCTAGTGATGTAGCTGGTGATGATGATGATGACAGGGTGACGAGGTTCCTGATAGTGGTGAAAATATTTTTAGGATTGGCAGTGGTTGCGTGGAAGGTACCCCAGCACCAAGCAAGGGGTAGAACTAGAAGACCACTAAGGTTCTCTTCGAATACTAAGATTTGATGAATTAATGCTCCACGAGGCAGCATACTCCCTCTACCGACGTCGTCGCTCTCTCTGTTGACCCTCCCTCCCTGGGAGTTCCTGTGCCACAGGGCGAAGCTTCTGGACAGGGAAGTCCTGGCCCAGCTTGGGGGGTGACACCGCGCTGCCCATGTTCCTGGTAGCTGTGGGAGCCAGGGAGAAAGTAGATGGTCAGCCTGGGGGAGTCTCTTACTTCCGTCAACACTTCCTGGTCTCCCATGTGCCATAACTGCCTGGTCACAGTCAGAGATCCTTAGGTCAGAAGGAAACTCAGACACCCTCTCGTCCAACTGACTCCTTCTTCCATTTAACGCATGGAAACGGAAGCTCAGAAGGGAAAGGGGACTGCTGAAGGCCCCAGGCAAAGTCCAGGTGTCCTGACTTCCAGTCTCACTCTTTCTCCTTCTGTAGAGTGGATCTGTTGTGCCAGTTACCACTCTCAGCTCCAAGTTCACTCTTCAAAACCTGACCTACGCTAGTTGTCTGAGTTCCTTTAAGCATCTCTCTCTCTTGCAGTGAGCGCAGCCTTACGCTTTCTCAGCAGAGAGCGCTGCAGGAAAGATGCAGGAGGAAGGGGCTTCCGCTGGATCCAGCAGCTTCACAGTGGGTCAGCAACATGGTTCCGAGGACATCTGGCCACACCTGGCCCAGCCATGCACCCGGAACACGCACCCAAGACTGGTGCTTCTGAAGTGGGGGGATGGGGTGGGGGCAAACTTGTGGGACTGAATCCTTAACCTGTGGGATCTGATGCTGTCTCCAGGTAAACAGTCTCAGAACTGAGTGAAATTGTCAGACACCCGGCTGGTGTTGCAGAACTGCCTGATGGGTAGAAACCCGCACACCCGACATCAGAAGAGTAGAGGAGACACCCAAGTGTGTGTTTTTCCTTTACATTAAAAAATAATTAAAAACTGTTGGTGTTCTTGCATGCTTCTTGAGATTTCTTTTTCTCTGGGTATGTTTAGAATGTTTAGACTTACATGCTGCTTTTTGCTCTCACTCCTCTTTTATCAGCACCTTCCCAACGTGAATTATTTTTGATTGTCTTTTTTAAAGATTTTATTTATTTATTTTTAGATAAAGGGGAAGGGAGGGAGAAAGAGAGGGAGAGAAGCATCAATATGTGGTTGCCTCTCCCACACCCCCAACTGGGGTCTTGGCCTGCAACCCAGCCATGTGCCCTGACTGGGAATTGAACCAGCGACCCTTTGGTTCACAGGCTGGTGCTCAATCCACTGAGCCACACAAGCCAGGGCCTCAACTATCTTTTTTAATGGCTGTTCTACAGTCGGTGGTGTGGTTGCTGTGTAACTGAGGGAGCTAATTGCCATTGCTACGCTCCCATCTACATGTGTCTGTTATAAACGATCCTGGGAGGGCCAACTCTTCACGTAGATCTTTGTCTCCCTCTGATTTTCCCTTACGATAGATCTGGGGGCTTAGCAGGGCGATAGGCATGGGTCTGTTTAAGGTTTTGGATGTGCTTAGTCAAATTGCTTTCTCAGCGGCTGGGCTGGGTTCCACTCTCCATGCGGGGTCTGAGCGGGGTCCTCAAATGGTTTCTGATGCCTTCCCCCTCCTCCAGCACCTTCTCTCTACCTCCTCTCCCTTTTCTCTCAGGAAACACAATAGAAAAGTTGATGTTCTGAAATACTGAATCAGGTATTTCTCTCTAAGTAGCTTTAAAAGTCAATATAATTATTGTAGTCCCATTTAGTTTAACTTGCAGCAAATTATGCCTTTAGCGTGCAGTGGGGGTTGCTTTGCTGGTTGGAGTGGAGACGGGTTTGCGTGTTCATGCCGGGAGCCGTGGATAAGAGCGCAAGCTGGGGCGGCTGCGCCGGGTCTTCTCAGAGGAGGGGGCACCCCGGCGGGAGGCTTGTGCCTTGGATGCCCCGCCCTGTGTCCCTGGGCCAGCTCTGAGGTCACCTGCAGCAGATGGCCATGGTGAGGGCAGTTCCAGTAAGTCTCCCACACTTCCACAGGGGGTGCCCAGCACGCCGGAGCTCGCAGAGCTCTCCGACTCAGCCTTCAGGGCTTTTTCCCTCCCCCACCCTCTGTCCCCTCCTCACTGAGCCCCCTGGGATCACCTCCCACATGAACCGCCTGCACTTTGGGAGGAATTCGAACTCAGTACTGGTCACTGCAGAGCAGTGGGATGGACAGAACACAGGATTTTCACGGGAGACAGACAGGCAGGACTGTGACCAGCAGGGTGGTCAACGGTGAAAGTGACTTTTTCCCATTTCTGTTGAGACACCTGACTAGTGTCTGAGGCCCCACTTGTTCCCTGTGCTTGCAGTTTCTGTGTCTACCAGGCCTCCATCTGGGGCCCAAAGCCTGCTGGGAGGCCTGCTCCAGGGATGACACCTGCTAGCCAGGTGGCTGGGCCTGGACAGTGGCCTCCTGTCTCACCCATTCCACGACCAGGCACCAGGCCCCCCTAGGCAGCCCTCTGCCTCCTGCCCTGGGCTATAAACTCGCCCTCTCCTGATTGTAAGGCCCCAGCCCCACATATCCTATTGTGACGGTTAATTTGTGTGTCAACTTGGAACATGTTTTGAGTGAGATTCATGCTCAAACTGGCAAACTTTGAGTAAGCAGATTGCCCTCCATAGTGTGGGTGGGTCTCACTCAATCATTTGAAGGCCCGAATAAACAAAAAGACTGACCTCCCTGAGCAAGAGGGAACTCTCCAGCAGTCTGTCTCTCCAGGCTGCAGGTTCACACAGCAGATTTGGGACTCTCCAGTTTCCATAGCAATTGCATGAGCCAATTCCATATAATAAATCTCCATATATAGCGTGCGCACGCACACACGCACACACGCACACACACACTCCCTATTGGTTCTGTTTCTCTCTAGAGAAGCCTGACTAATGCCCCTGCCCAGACCAAGAGCCCACGTTCTCCAGGGCTGTTCTGATATTCCGCAGGTAGCCTCCCCAGGACGGTCTCCTGGGTGTGGAGACAACATCCTCGGTAGCTCCTTCTCCTGTCTCACATGCTCCCGTCACTCCCCTCTTCCCAGTAAACCACTTTCTCAAGAATCCTTATTCAGGCTCTGCTTCTAGGGAGCCCGAGCTCAGCTAAATGGTAGTGAAAATGCTCCTAGGAAGCAGGCTGTAAGACGAAATTGTTGAGATGGCAGTGAGGACGCTGTCATGGCTGGTAGGGGAGTAGCTACAGTCCCTGACATGTGGTGGCCGTGCCATTGCTGAGACATTCACCAGAGGGAACAGGGACGAGGTACGGCTGGGGGAGGGGGTGCACTGGCTGGCTCGAGGTCTCTGGCACTGTGACGTATGTGAGATAAGTGATTATAAGGACATTGGAATTAGAGGCTGTTGTTAAGTGTCACCCATACACAGGAGACTGAAAATTATAGACTCAGATTTATTGATCAGCAATTTGCAGCGAAAGGCTCATCAGAGAACCTACTTGGCAGCATACAAAGAGACATGAACCTCTTGTAGCCAGAGACCAGGCACAGGACTTTGCTGGAAAAGTGGCAGAGCTCCAAAGAACGGTGGCCTCTGGCTAGAAGAGTCTTCTGTGCCAAAGTCAGGCCCTGACAGGAAGTCCTTGAGACTTGGCGCGACAATGTCTGATGGATGGACTTGAGAGCCCAGATTCCCCGGAGCCCCTAGGCCTGCAAAGTGACTCCCTCACCCCTGTTGGAAGATGAAAACCCCCTGCTAGAAGACTGCAGAGACCTCAGTTGAGAAGGTGCCTTACGCAGTAAGACCTGCCTTCTTCAGGGCCAGCCCCTACGTGCCCTATTGGTCACCAGACCCATAATGAGGCTCAAATCCAAGCATATGGTAACTACCCAAGACTGGGTCTGCCAGGGGAGGAGAGATTGTATATCCAAGGAGCTGCAGGACCTGGCAACAAAGAGCAGCAGGGACCGGGGGAGCAGACCGGGAAACAGACCCTGGAGGTGCCGCTGGATCAGGAGAACAGAATGCAAAGCTGGGTAGCGAAATACGTTGGTGTCGGGAGACTGTCCCGCGACACTGGATCCAACACCCTGGGAAGGGCCGATTCCAGAACAGGGTTCCCTGGCGTCTGTGGGGATGACAGACACCACAACGGCAGATGGCACGATTATCGTAATGAGCAGCAAGGTTGGAATGGCAGCCTCATTAAATCTGAAAACGTTGACCTTCAAAAGACACTGGTTAAAGATTGAAAAGGCAAACCCCAGACTTTATAAAAGGACTGCAAATCATGTATCTGATAAAGGGCTTGTTTCCGGAATATATAAAGAATTCTCAAAACTCCATACAGAGAAAATAACCTATTTTTTAATGGGTAAAAGACTTGAACAGATATGGATAACAAATAATTACACAAAAAGATGCTTGACGGCTTTAGTTATTAGAAAAAGGCAAATAAAACCACAAGGAGACACTACTCCACACCTAGCAGAATGGTGAAAATTAAGGCGACAGGAACACCAGATACCCGAAAGGATTCCCCCACACGGTAGGTGGGAACGGAACGAGGCGCCGGCACCGTGGAAAACAGTTTTGCGGCTTCTTAAACAGGCAGACATGCAGCCTACCGTAGGACCCAGCCACTCCCCTCCGCCTATTTACCCAGGAGAAGTGAAAACGCGAGTTCACCCAAGGACTCGCACACAAATGCTCATAGCAGCTTCATTTGCAACATTAGAAAAACCGAAAACAATCCAAATGCCCATCTCCAGGTGAACAGATGACCAGATTGCGGTATATCCGTATGATGGTTACTACACAGCAATTAAAGAGGGACAAACTACTTACACGCAACAACATGGATGAAACTCAAGATAGTAGGCTGAGCAAAAGAAACCAGACAAAACAATACATGCTTTATAATTCCAGTTATATAAAATTCTAGCAAATGTAAACTAATCTACAGTGACAGAAAGCAGGTCAGTAATTGCCAGGAGGAAAACGGGACAGAGAAGGGGTTAAAAAAAAAAAAAGCGTGGGTGGGGGGAGGTAGATGAGGGCAGATGGCGGCAGCTTGCAGGGCCTGGGAGCTCTCCCTTGTGTTGAGCAGAGCTCCAGCCCTCCTCAGTGCCTTTCCAGACTGTCCTCTCATGAGCCAGTGTCAGAGGGACCGGACAGAATCCGCTGATGGCAGGAATGAGAGGACCCCTCCTCCACTCAGCCAGGTCTCCGGGAAAGTTACTCCAGCTGCCGGCCTGCAGCCATTCTGGGTGATGGATGGTCTCTCTTCAACGTTGGCTGGAAGATGGGTCCTCTTTAATCTGCTGCAGTGTCATTAAGACAAAAAACATTTGTTCTGTGGGGCTTCGGGTGGCCTTTAGAAACTGCAAGTTAAACACCAACCAGGAAAGGCTGCTCCAGACTTAACCCTCCCCTTCCCAGACAGGCCCAGGTCTCAGGCGGATGGGTCTGCAGATCACCGGCCTGGGGCCCCTCTCCAAGCCCATCTCAGCCTGGTGAATGAGTGGGTGTGAGGGTTGAAGGAGGGGAAGGGAGAGGAATCCTTGAGTCCCTCCGTTTGGGCGTTTGTAGGGCCCTCCTCCAAGGCTGGTTAGAGAGCAGAGGGCTGGGAGGCTGGCACTGGGAGCTGGGTGACGTTAGGCCACCCCCTTAACCTCTCTGTGCCAGCTCCTACAGGGTGAAGGGGCTGAAGGAGCCTCTCGGCTCTGAGTTTCAGGGGTCTTTCACCTTTCATGGCCAGAAGAGTTTGGTGGTCTTCTCCAAGAGGGGTAATGTGCTCGTGGTCCTCCCAGGTCCCTGCACTGAAACCTGCTGCCCTCTGGAACCATGTGGGACCAGGCCACCTCTGGAGACAGAAGGAGAAGGTGACCTGGATGAGCTGACAGAAGGGAAGAAGCAAGCCCCTGTCACTGAGTGTCCTCTGAAAGCCCAACACCTTGCTGGGACTGCCCCTGCCCAAAGACACACACACACACACACACACACACACACACACACACGCCACCCCACACCATCCCCCCTTCCCACCTCCCTGCTTCTGTACATGCAGCCTCCCCCTCCCAGCATGACTTCCCCTCCTCTATCCAAATCCTATCCAGCCCAAGGGCTGCCTCCTGCAGGAAGTCCTCCCTGATGTCTGGCTGTTAAACTCCTGATGGCTCCACCCTGCTGGCCCACTAGTTGTTCAACTTCCAACAGTTCTGGATTTTGCTGCCGTGAGGCCCAGATGCAGAGCATGGGCTCGTTTCATTGTCTCACCAGGTTAATTTACTGGGCACTGACTTGCCACCGGGCACTGTGGGGCTGCAGAGGGGGCGGAGCAAACATGCATGGGACACCTGCAGAGGCCGGTGCTTCCTTTGCCTGGCAGGTGCCCACGTGGGGGCCTGGCAGGCTCCTCACCGTGTTGGGAATATGAGGGACCCTAGGTCCAGAGACAGGAAGGAGGCTGCTCAGATCCTGCAGTGAGTCAGTGTCTGTCTGGGATTCAAAACCAGGCCAGCCCTGGCTAGTGCGGTTCAGTGGGATGAGCGTTGTGCCATAAACTGAAAGGTTGCTGGTTCAATTCCTGGTCAGGGCACATATGAGAGGCAACCAACTGACGTTTCTCTCTCACATCAATGTTTCTCTCCCTCTCTTTCTCCCTTCTTTCCCCCTCTCTAAAAATAAATAAGTAAAAAAAAATTTTTTTTAAAACAGGCCAGACTCCTAGGTCCACTCCACCCCACCCCGGTACCTGCCCTGAAATTCTTTAAGCCCCCTTGACTCGGGCAGGCTTGCTCATTTAACTTAGAACCCTCTGGTCACACAAGTGGGGCTCAAGTGGCCCCAGATGTGCAGAGAAGGGGGCAGAACAGGAAGCAGCCAGGCAGGGCCCCTCGGAGGACAAGGGTGAGGAGAGGGAGGCGCCCAGCATAGAGGCAAACTTTTAAGGGACATCCTCTCTCAGGGCCATGCAAGCACCTGCTGCTTCCCAGTGGACGCTCTCACCCCTCTATAGACTTGGGGTCCATGGTCCACCTGGGACTCTGGGCCCCCTTTCTTCACACCGTCCCCAGGACCTGTCTGTGGCTACTGGACATAATCCATCTGTCTTTAGGCTTCTGGCTCCAGAACTGTTCTCTCGCCTTCCCTGGAAAGTCCCCTCACTGGCGAAATTCTCAGGGAAACATTCAAAGAACAGAGAGTGGCCACTGGCCCCAGGTGGTGGGAGGGCGAGGCCTGGCCCTGGTCCTGGAGCTGGACGGTAACTCCCGTCACTTGGAGCTGTAGGAACTTCCTTGCCGACGACTCTCGACATAAAAGCAGAGGGCGTGTGCACGTATTGGGGCAGTATAGCTGCCCCGTTGTCCCAGGCCTGGACTCCCTCTCTGGCTCTGCCCTGGGGCCTCTGGGGAGAGAGGCCAGTTTGTCGATGAGGTTAATAATAAGCATCAGCTTGTGACCCCACTCTGGGCTGTCCCTTGGTCGACTTCAAGTCGAGGAGAGAAAAGAAAGACAAAATTAAATCCCAAGGTGCTACCACAGAAGGATCCCCCAAAAACTGAATCTAACTCTCTTGTTACAGATGAGCAAACTCAGGCTCTAAGAAGGTGCCAGAGGTTTATACTCCTGTGCATAGCCTGTGGGGAGTCCTGAGTGTCAGAGCTTCTGTGTGAGATGGTGTGTGTGTGTGTGTGTGTGTGTGTGTGTGTGTGTGTGGCTGTCTCACAACACACACGGGACGGTCACAAGGCCAGATGTCTCAGGGTGTGTATGAGCATGACTGGGTGTATGATAGGAGAGACAGCAGCCATCCCTGAGGGTAAGGGTGGTAGCCTCAGGTAGCTCAGCCCTCTCAGAGCATGTGGGTGCCTGTCTCAGCCCAGCCACACAGGGTGGGGATTCAGTGAACACTTGCAGAATGCAGGGAGAGCAAGAGGGGTGAGATCAGTGACATCAGCGACAATGTGCAAGGTGCCCAGCACTGTGGTGGAAACCTGGAGTCCAGGGCTTGCTGCCAAGCCCCAGGGGCTGAAACGGACACCCCCCTCTCCTGCTGCAGGTAGGGCCCATCTCAGGCGCAGGCACTGAGCCTGCAAGGGGGGCCAAGTGGCCTCAGCTTTGGTGGGGGAGGAGACCAGCCCACCGAGCCTCTGCTGGCAGGTGGCTCAAACACGCATCTGGGGATGTAGGTGTAGATCACGGATACCCAGGGTGAGTCGGGGCAGAAGGACCAGGTGCCTCCCAGGTCTCTCCCAACTCCTTAGGCCACAACTGCACGGCACTCTTCCAAATGCCCTGGCAGCCTGCCAATGATTCTAGTTTCCTAGAATCATTCCCCCATCTCGGCTTGTGGTGAAAGGGACTCCCTGATTTAGGACATAGGATCTGCAGTTAGAGAGGGGCATGAGGAAGGGTTTGTCCAGGAGACCAGCTCACTGTCCACTGTGGAGAGCCACACCCTAACCCCCCATTTCCTAATGCCTCCATGGGTCCTGTGATCCTGGAGAGGATGCAGCCGACTGACCCCACAGCCAGGAGGGGAGGAGAGAGGAGGTGGCCAAGGCGAGACCAATAGTGTGATAGTTAAGAGTTTGGGATTCCAAATTGGACCGACCTGGGTTCAACTTGTTTGTGGTGTGAACTTGGGCAAGTCCTTCCACCACTCAGAGGACAGATATCTCACCAGGGCAGGCCCCACCCTGGACTCAGACATGTTGGCACTATCCTGGAGATCATTCATATTCCCAGAGAAAATACATTCTTCTCCATCTAATTAATCTAATTAGAAGTGATCAAGTTGTGGAGCTCTGTGCAGCGGGTTGAGTGATTAGGAAAGATTACCTACCTGCGAAGAGTTTAGACTTAATGTTTTTGATTCCATAATCTAAGAACCAAATAAAGAAAAGTGAGGTCTCTCTCCCCAGCCCCACTGGCCAAGCACCCAGAGATAGAGGGAAGCTACCACCAGACTGGCAGGGAGGCAGAGCGGACCTGCTGAGCAGACAGCCCCTCGCAAGCTCTGGGAGAGCTGTGCTGTCTCAGGACCACCACCCACACCTTTGGGCACAGCCATGGTCCCACCACCAGGCCTCCCTCACACACAGTGGAGCTTGTACACACCCACATCCTGAGACAAATGACACGTCTGTCCGTGAACTTCAAAGTGTCCTTCATATTCTATTCTAATAGGCCCTCCCTCAAGAGAACCCAGAATTCTCGGGAACCAGAGATGATGATGTCACATGTGTGCCCGTATGCGTGTGTGTTGGGAGAGGAGCTGCACCAACTTCACTGCTTCATCGGGAGAAGCTTGGGAGAGCAGCCCGAGGGATGATGCCTGGGTCGTGCAGTGCCTCGAAGGGTCCCTAAAGCACACTCCCTCCTCCGTCTTCAGCAAGGAGTAAGCCCCCGGGTTATTTCAGGATAGGGGACCTCTTTGCTGAGAACAGGGCCCTCCCTACCCAGGCCACCCACCACTTAAGGATGAGCAGAGCCTGGGGGCAGATATTTTCTGCCCTACTGAGTCAGGTGGACTGGTCCTTCCATCCACAGCCTTTCTCAGCTTGTCCCCCAACTTACCTGAGGCACCTCATTAGGGGCAGAGAAACTGGGAAGAAAAGGACTTAAAAAGGGAAGGGACGAATGGAGGGGCTTTCCTTAAACGGAGGGCCTGTCGTGGGGAGGGAGACAACATTCTTCAGAGGGGCTCTTCCGCAGCACCTGCCTTTGGGTTTAAAGATAAATAAACATGATGTAGCATTCAGGACCGTAAATAAAGCCTGGAAGCCAGAATTCAGAATTTTATAACCCAGAGTTAAGACTATGGAATTCTTGACCCAAGATCTATAGATTGTAAAACTTAGAACCCCGGAACCTAGAGGCAAAGACCCCAGAATCACAAAGTTCTAAACCTGGATATTCAGAAACCAGAGTCACAGAATCCTGTGCCATGGAATCTAGAACAGAGAAATAAAAGACACTGAACCCAGAATTATAGAGCTCAGAGCCCAGAAACACAGACCCTAGAACACTGGAACAGAGGACTTTTATTCTCTCTGAAATGCTCTTTGCCGCCTATACCATTGCAAACCCTCATCCCCCTACTCAGAGACTCTTTCCCACAAGGAGTCTCCTTGATACCCAGGCTTTCACAGGGCCCTCCTTCATCCGAGCTGCCCAGCTCTCTCCTGGGTCCCGTGATGCTGTTGATGCCTGTCACCTCCTACCACTCAGGTCTGATTCCCTCTGCATTCACCCGACCCCTGCCCTGGGCCTGACCCAGTTCCACACTCATGGTAGACACTCGAGGTATGTTTGTGGAAAGAGTGAGTTCTGGAGTCATTTAGCTTAAACTCCTTTATGTTCCAGATGGGGTGCCTGAAGTCATGGTCACGGTGCATTTAGAAAATCCCAGAAAAGACCCTGGTCCTCCTTATCCTAAACCTAGAGCTCCTCCTGTACCCTAGATGGCCTCTGAGGGACCAAGCATTGGCATGGAGTGCTGCCATATCTTGTTGCTTTATTATATTCACCCACTGGTGTTGGTTTCACTTTTGAAAACCCCAAAAGTTTAGGAGACACTACTCAGTCTGGCATTGTTGTGGATGGTGGTGGAGATGACAGTAGCTTGCCTGGAGGAGATGGCACCTGAGCTCAGCAGCTATGGGAGGCTATGCCAGTCAGAGAGCAGTATGTGAACAGGCCCAGAGATGCATCTGTGTTCAGAGCCTACAGGGGAAGGGTTATCATTGAGACAGAAGACCATGTTAGAGCAGACCCTGCAAGGTTTTATATGTGACCCTAGGATGTTTACACCTTACCTAACATGTATCTTGTATATATTATATCCCCAGATTTCACATAGCTCCTTGAGGGTAAGAACTATGTTTTCCTCCCCAAATTCCAAATATAAACACAGATTCGATCAAGAGAAAAAGTAGAGGGTTGTGGCTTGGGAATACTGCTGGGCCAAGTCTCAACTGAGACAGCTCAGCTGAAAATGAATGAATGTCAGATTAGACCAGGTGGGTGTTACAAAGAGTAGCCTCAACAGCTGGGGGCAGGGGCTGAAGAGGGTTTGGACACAGGGGAGGAGAAGGTGGGTGCATGTCAGGAAAGGGGATCCCAGGTGAGGTTCCTTTGTTGATTAGTGGCCATGTGGGTTTCAGAACCACGGACAGCTCCCAGGGCAGCTACTTGGCTTTTCTCTTCAGACTCCTGGGATCACTCATTTTCCTCTGCATTCTAGATAAAATTCTCAGGTCAATAAAGAAAATTTGCTCTTGAAAATTATGCATTGTGACCAGGAATGAAGGAATGGATTCTGGAGCCAGACTGCTTGAATTTAAAACCTGCCTCTGCCCCTTAATAGTTATATAATCTTGAGCAATTTTCTTAACCTCTCTGCTATGGCTGCCTTACCTGCAATAAATAATGGTACCTACCTCCTAGGCTTGTAACAAAGAACAAATAATAGTCATTGAAGTAAAGAGCTTGGCATAATGACTGGTACATAGTTGGTACTAAAAGAATACATGAGCTATTACTGTTCTTGTTGTTGTTATCCTGAGATCTTCCTATGCAAGATGGGAATTCTTGCACTCAATTCCCATTCTTTAAAATGAAGCTATTTGCTCCAGACATATTATTAGACCTTTTTACCATGAAAACATATTTACATTATTTTGTTAATAACTTAAAGTAAAACAACAAAATAAGGGTATTTGAGTGAAAAAGTATTTAGGTTCCATAACTGTCCAGTCATAATTTCCCCTGGGCCTTTGATTCAGAACTTTCCATGAGTAAAGAGTCAAGCATGCGGTGTGACAAGATATGGGGCCTTTGGAACAGATCATAGGGTATACAGATTATAAAGAACTGTAAGTCCTTGTCAATGTTCTCAGCTTCTATATCGTTTTTCTCCACTTCCCCAGTGTACACTCGGGCTCCTCGGCACCCCGAGGCATGGTGTGCAGACACCCACCACTCTGCTCACATACCACCTATCAGTCACATTGTCCTTCTTTGGATTTCCTGGATAGACCATGATGCTTCTCTCCACTGGCACACCCCATATGCTGTTTCCTTTGCCAGAAATGTACAATATCAAAAAGGATTATTTCTGTTGCAAGGGGCAAAAAACAATTCAACCTGGCTTAAACAAACTAATAAAAAGGTGAAATCAATTGCTACATTTCCCTGGAATATCCAAGGAGTTGATGACATCAAGCGAATTTGGATCCAGGCACTGAAATGATGTCATCAGGACCTTGTCTCACCATCTCTTCTGTACCAGGGTCCTTCACAGTCATACTCTCCTCTCAAGGTGGGAAATGGACACTATAAACACCAGATTACATACACTGGCTGAGCATCTCTCTTTTTGTTTAGCAAAAGTTCCTGGTAGGATTATCATCGGTCTGGCTTGGGTCATCTGTCCAGGACTGAAATGTTATTATTGCCGAGAGGTGAAATGAACTGAATGGCCAGGGTTTGGTGGCAGAAGCCAAGGGATGGGTCAGCTCCATCAGGGCAGTCTGAGAGTGGGTCAGGAGTTGTTTTCACAGGGAAACTGGGGAGTGGTCCTACCAGAAGAGGGATGGACTCTAGACAGGCAAACAAAAAAAACAGAGGCCCACTACCCACTTTGTCTCCCCTCTTTCTGATGTGTGCATCATCTTTCAAATCTCAGCTTAAATTGCACCTCTTCAGAAAATACTGTCCTGACCTCTGAGCTAAACCACAGCCTCTAATCCTTTTCGCTTTACTTTTTAGCTCTTTTATATTCAAAGTTGGAATTTATTGAGTACTATCAAAGAGAACCAGAGCCAGACACTAGTCAGAGTTATAATAGTAGATTTTATTCAAAAACTGTTACAATAGGGGAAGAGAGACTTCAGTATGAAACTAAGCACAAATGGGGATTTATAGCCATAAAGCAGGGTGAGCAGTTGGTGGACAGAAAATCACTAAGAGGAGGCCACAAGGGTGGGGGATTCTTATTAAACTGACCTAACAGGATTCTTACGGAATGTAGGCCAGGGTAATCAGATGCCAAAGGTGAGAGATTCTCTCTAAACTGACTTAGCAGGATTCTTGCTATCTGGACTTGGCAAGAATGGATATGTAAGCCCAAGATCAAGGTCTGGTGAAGAGGAGGGCTCAGAGCAGCCTGTCTAAAGTCTGGTCAAGGAGAATCTGTCATTACTTATAAGGCACCAGGCACTATTCTAACTGATTTACACACATTACCTAATTTAATCCTCCCAACTTTCCTATGAGATACGTACTTTTTTCTCCATTTCAGAAATCAGCAAACTGAGGCCCAGAGAGGTGAAGTAACTCTCTGAAGTTCCCACAGTCAGAATGTGGCCGGGATTATAATCCAAGTAGCTATTCTTCAGAACCCACTCTCTTAACCACTCTGCGCACTCTTTTTATACACAATCATACAAATAATCACAAGCTACCTGTACTTTGATATATTCTTGATGTGATTATTTACTGAATGCCTGACTTCTCCACCAGGTCATGAACCTAAGAAGGCAGAGATCTCGCGTGTTGTGTTCATTATTAGAATTTGTCACATCTAGTCCCTCACACAGCATGCAGCACATAGAAGGACGTGGTGTCCTCATTTCCCAATGGGGATAAGAAGCCCACCCACTATTTCCCTCCCTACAAGAGGGATTTGGAGAATTAGCTCCAAATGTAAGTTTCTTCCCCCCTCTTCCCCCTTGCTGGCGCACTCCTTTCCTTCCCTCGCCCTCCTTCCTCTTTCCTGCCCTCCCTCCCCCTTTCTGCCTCTCTCCTACCCCCCTGACTCACCCTCATGCTCTCTTCTTTCGCTGCCTCTGTACTACACTATCTCCTCCCTCTCCCCAGCCTACCTCCTAACTAATTAAATGATACTGTGAAATGTATTTCATTTTCATTTGACTCAGGGGCCAAAGAGGGCTGGCAGCCACGTGTTCATTAAACAGCTCTGTGTAGAGGGATGTAATGAACCAGTTTTATTACAGCCATCATCTTGGCTCATTCTATGAGACGATTATGTATTCACTGAGAAAAAAAAAAAAAAGAACCTCAGCCACAAGTGCTTGAGACTTAAAGGTGGGGAGGGAAGGAGGGTCCAGCTCTCAATCCAGAAAGAGCCTGGGCTGCTGAGTACTCTGCGTGTATGGAGAGCAGGGGAGGAGGGACAGCTGGACCCAGGGGACCCCTGGACTCCTGTTACCGAAGTGCTGCCGTAACTATGCGATCAGAAATCCCTCTCAGCTTTGACTTGATCCAGGTCAGAGTGTGGTTATTAAACTCATGGGGATGGTTGTTGCAAGGGGTTCTCAAATTTGCCTGTTGTACACCCAGCACCTACCAGCACCAAGCACAGGGTGTGCGTGGAATAACTGGCATAGCACATTACAGACTACTGTTTTATTAATATACGTGCTACTGCGACTGTAATGACAGAGAAGTCCATTAAAAACATTTCCGAATTCCTGCTAGCTTTTGCCCATTATGTACTTCCTCAACCATTGGTACTCAATAGTGGTGATTGTAGTAGTGATATCGTAAGAGCAGCCACCATCTATTGGGCACTTACTGTATTACACTAGGCATTGGGCTTGGTGGTTTGATGGATTATCTCATTTAATCTTCACAGCAACTCCGGGAAGGGAGGGTAGTTATTCTTACATTTCTGTAGTTCCCTTTGGTGAAGAAGGAAACCAAGCCTCAGAAGTAAAGAGCCACGACCAAGACACTGAACATTAGACGATGCAGGACAGCGATCCCCGAGAGAAGGGCCACAAAGAGGTGAGGCCAGGGGCTTCCCAGTCATGATGTAGGAGAGAGGAACCAGGTGGAGCTGAGCTGAAGAGACGTTGCCAGGAAGCCAGGAAGAACAGGGCAGTCAGGGTTCATAGCACCGAGTACCGAGAGGAGCGAGAAGAAAACAGAGAGAACTCGGAAGATCTGCAGAGGGTCCCTCTCAAGTGTGCCACTGAGGACTGAGAAGTGCCCCCATTGGAGGAGGCTCTGGAGAAAGAACCACCCGAAAGGATGAGAGGTCACAGAGCCAGCACCCACGCGGGCCTGGGAACAGAGCCTGTTCCCACCAGCCAGCCGGGGAAACCCACGGCTCACAGGCGTTTGAGAAAAGCACACAGAGGGTCTCACCTGGATCATGGGAGGTAAATACCTCTAGACTAGGCATTACTTCAGGTCCACCTAACAAGTCTTAAAAGCAAGACCACGTTTTCTGTTTGGTTGTTAGTTTCTTCCTTCTGGTCCACTCCATTGATTTGAGTCCCAGTTTTCCTTCCATCTCTATCGGTTCCCCATGCGTCTTCCTTCATTTCACGTATTGTAGCCTGCATTTTCTCATCTAATTTGTGAGCAAAATCAACCAATTCTGTGAGCATTTTGATGACCAGTGCTTTGAACTGTGCATCTGATAGGTTGGCTATCTCTTCACTGCTTAGAGGAATTGACTCTGGGGTTTTCATTTTTTTCTCCAGTTTGAGCCATTTTTGGTGGGTTTTTTTTTGTTTTATTTTGTTTTGGTTTTAGTCTGGTCTCGGCTATTACATATGAGGGGTGGAGCCATCAGACTGTCAGCTGATTTCTCAAAAGAGACCTTACAGGCAAGAAGGGGCTGGAAAGAAATATTTGAAATCTTGAAAAGCAGGGACCTACATCCAAAATTGCTCTATCCAGCAAAGCTGTCATTTAGAATGGATGGACAGATAAAGCGCTTCTCAGATAAGGTCAAGTTCAAGGAGTTCATCATCACCAAGCCCTTATTATATGAAATGTTAAAGGGACTTATCTAAGAAAAAGAAGATAAAAATATGACAGTGAAAAGACAGCAAATTCACAGCTATTAAGAACCATACTTAAAACAAAAGCAAACTAAGCAAACAGCTAGAACAGGAACAGAACCACAGAAATGGAGATCATATGGGGGGTTAGCAACAGGGGTGTGGGAGGAGGAGAGGGGGGAAAGGTACAGAGAATAAATAGCATAGACGGTGGATAGAAAATAGACAGGGGGAGGGCAAGAATAGTGTGGGAAATGTAGAAGCTAAAGAACTTATGACACATGGACATGAACTAAAGGGGGGAATGTGGGTGGGAGAGGGTGTGTAGGGTGGAGGGGAATGATGGGGGAGAAATGGGACAACTGTAATAGCATAATCAATAAAATATATTTTTAAAAAAATTTTAAAAAAAGCAAGACCAAAAGGATTAAACTGTTAACTATTAACCGGTAACTACACCCCAGAATATAGCTTAAGAAATTAATGGAAATACAAAACTACCCAACATCCAACAAGATAGAATTCACAATGCCTTGGATTCAATTAAAAGTGAGCAGGTTGCCCTGGTCCAGAGGTTCAGTTGGTTGGAGCATCATCCAGCACACCAAAACATTGTGGGTTCAGTTCTTATTCGGGGCACCTATGGGAGGCAACTGATGTTTCTCACACCAATGTTTCTTTCTCTCTCTCTCTCTCTCTCTCTCTCCACCCCCTCCCTCTCTCTCTAAAATAAATGAAAACATATCCTCAAGTGAGAAAAATAAAAACAAAAATTAGCAGGCACTCAAGGAAAATGCAACCCATGATGAGGAGATAAATGAACTTACAAAAACCAACTCAGGAGTGACAAAGATGGTAGCATTCTCAGAGAAGGACTTTAAAAGTTGTTATAACTGTATTTCCTATGCTCTCACAATGAAATAGTGATCATGGAAGATCTTAAAAAGATCAATGAACACTGACAGGTGAAAACCACAATGTGTGAGACTACATATATACACACTCACATACAGACACTGGATGGAATCAACAGCAGATTAGAAATTGTGGAAGAAAAGATTGATGAACAGGATGCCATACCAATAGAAACCATTCAAACTGAAATACAGAGAGAAAAAGAATTTTTTAAATGGACAGAGCAGCAGTGAATTGTGGGACAAATTCAGACTCTATTGTACATGCATAATTAAAGTCCCTGAAGAGACTTGTTGGGGCAGGGATTCAAACCCGGGTTCCTGATGACCCCTAAGTCCATTTTCTTCTTCCCTCCACAGTCTACATTTATTCTTCCCTGTGTGAGGGTCCCCATTGCTCCTCCAGCTTCGTGGCCTCCCAAAGCCAGCAGGCGGGTCCCTGGGAAAGGAAAGCCTCAGTAAATCCCAGCCGCCAACGAGGAGGGGCCAAATCAATCCCTGGGAGAAGCGAACATTTCCGGCAGAGTAAATCACCAGCCGCTTAGCCCGGGGCAGGGGCAGTCGCCCCTCCTCCCCCAGGAAGTTAGCAAATCAGAACTTAGACCTGGATCACAGGCTCTGCCGAAGGGGGAGTGTGGCAGGAAGGAGGGCGAGAAACGCAGGGAGAAGAGCAGCTTCCTAAGACAGGCCCTTGGGGGGCTTCTAGGATGGCGGGGAGGGGCACAGTGACGGGCCATTGCTCCCACGTGCGCCCCCAGAGGGATGATCCGGATGCTGCCTGGGTCCCCTGCCAGCCCGGACATTCTGCGGATCCCTGACCTGGGCATCTAGGGGCAGCTGGAGCAGGGGGCTGGGCTCAGGGAAGAGGCTGGAGAGGGGGCTTGGGAGTTGGCAGCAGCTCTGAGCTGAGCCCTGGGTGAGGGTGATTGGTGAGAAAAGAGGGGTGGTGGCCAAAGAGGACAGGCCCAGGGTGGCATTGCCCAATAGGGACCCTGGACCAGGAAAACTAGGAGAAAGCCAGAGGGGCCAGACTTAGCACCCTGGGCTGGCAGTCAGAGCCTGGGTCAGTTCTGGCTCTGCTGCTGATGAGTCATATGACCGAGCACATCTCATAGCCTCTCTGGGCTTCAGTTGCGTCATCTGCACGAGGGAGATGATCATTCCTGCCCTGGATGCAGGGCTGTTGGGAGGACTGAAAGGGGTCAAGAAGGGGAAAGCCTATTGGAAAAGGACCTGCTCCACTTGCCTCTGCTCCCAGACTTCTAATGATGGGCCAGGCCCTGGCATCCCTGCCCCTGAGAGCACACCTAATCAGAGGAGGCAGGGAATTTATGCAAATGAGACTGCTCTTTCCTTCCTTCTCTCCCTTCTCCTCCAAGGTCACCATCACAGGGACCTCACACTTGCTGGCTTGAGTTTCCTCAGGGATGACTGGAACCTATTAACACATTGGTTGTATTGTTTAAATGAACAGCAGCTCTGGCTATCTCTTCCCAGGACCCACACTGCTCTGGAGCCCTACCACTGACCCTCCCGTCCTAATCCCTGCCCCCCCACCAGCTGTGTGACTTTGGACAAGTCACTTCACTTCTCTGAGCCTCGGTCTCCTCCTCCGTTACATGGGAATAAGAATGCCTATATTATGGATTTGTCCAGGGTATTTACACACTCTTGTAGTCATCAAACAAACATTTCTTGGGAGCCTCCTGCATGCCTACCCTGGCCTGGAGAATGGGAAGGGGAGATGAGGCCCTGCTTTCTAGGAGCTTCCTTGATAGTGGGCTGTCAGGTGGCTGCAGGGAGGAGCTGGCTGGGAAGGCATTTGTAAGACGCCGAGAGCTGAAGCAATGCAGGGTGGGGCAGGGGACACACCCTGAGTCACAGGGTGGGTCCTCCAGCAGAGCCCAGGCCAAGCTGGCTGCAGAGCAGACATGCGACAAATGCTGTGAGGAGACTCACAGCCTGGGTTTCCAGACCTGCAGGCCAGAGAAGCCACCTCCTAGAGCAGGGACGTCCCGGCCCCAAAGCAAGCTTCGGCTCCTGGCGGAGGCTGAAACCTTCTGGGTGCCCTTGTCTCCTCAGGCCCAGACAAGGCCCCATGTTCCGTATAGGTGAGGGTCACTTGCTCAGCTGTGTCCCCCTGGAAGAAGGACCCTCAGCTTCCCCCTCCTGAACTCTCCATCACCTGTCCACTGGCTTCAGAATGCCCAGCAGTCTTATCTAGGGATGTGGAGATCTTGTTATCGGAACATTCTGTCCACGCAGCCATCCACAATGGCTGGGCGAGCAGCACCTTCATCCCCACAGGTGATAATAGAATTTTTAATTATTATAATCATCATTCAAAACATCGCTTTACTAGCACTGATAAATAGAATGAGATTTGGCTCCTCTTTGCCCATCTCTCCCTTCAGCTCCAAATCTGATGGTGACTTTTATAACCATCAGAGTAGGTAAGCGGAGGCTCCTAAAGGAGACTTCGTGCAGGAAGGCTTCTGGAGCAGAGGGTGTGAATATGGATGTGGAGACACAGCTGGGGGCAAGGGAGTGTGTGTGTGAGTCTGCCAGCAGGTGCTTATGCGCATGTGCAATGACTAGGGGGGCAGACAGCACCTTGTCAGGAGCAGGACACAGGAGGTGAGGTCAAGTGACAGATGACGGCATACCCGGGGAGTAGGTGATGGGGTGCAGGTGCAAGTCCGTCCCTGGAGGTAACAGTCAGGGACTTGGAAGGAGGGGGGCCCACATGCCTGCCTCCTAGTTGTCATAGCCTTTCCTGAGCACCCGCGATGCGCCCAACACCCTGCCTGCCTTGGCTCCCATCCCCCCAGTGAGATGCCACTGCCCCATTCTGCAGAGGAGGAAACTGAGGCTCCGGGCAGTTGAGTGATGGGCCCAGGGCCCCAGACCACTGAGTGGCAGGTAGGGAAACATGAGCCTGGGTCTTCGGGAGAACAGGGCCCACTCCTCTCCCAGGGTCCCCTCACTCAGGGTCCTGGGGTGAGCCCATGAGCTCCCTGGCTCAAAAGGGTCAGGGTACTGAAGAGAGTACAAGGAAGGCAGACACCCGCTCCCCACCCAGGGTGCAGAGCCCACCACAGGGCTTTGCAGTGTGACCTCGGGCAGGTCCCTCCCCTCCTCTTAGCCTCAGCCTCCTCACCTGTCAAATGACGGGGGTGGGCGGCAGGGGAGCAGCGTGATCTCCGGCACAACCTAGACAGCCTGGGTTCAGATATGACCCTCAGCACCTGTGAGTTTGCGTGACCTTGGGTAAATTGCTTAACTACACCATTTTCCTACCCATGAAGTGGGAGACCACAATGAAATAATAGGTGGCTTGTAGAGGTATCATTAGGATTAGGTAAGAGTGGCTCCTTAGAAAAGTGAAAGCAGGGCCCAGGGTAAGATAAATGCCCAATGAATGGGAGCTATTTTAATGTGATGATGGGCAATTATGAAGGCCAAGCCTAAACTAATACCTGACGCTTAGACAGCGCTTTGTAAAAGGAATGATGCTGGTGAGCACTCCATTCAGGATGAACTCAATGAACGTCACTGTCCCCGTCACGCCCTGCCCACCACTGACCCCATTTCACGGTCCCCACCCCCACCCCTGTGCTCGGAACTCCACCCACCTGCTCCCAGCCCCTGCACTCTGAATCCTGGAAACAAGGGGCAATTTCAGCCTACCCTGCACCCCAGCCCTGGCGCTGAGCAGACCCTGCTTCCCTGAGATGTAATTACTCAGACCTGCAAGGCTGTGCGTCCTCACCGGCTGACTTCTCTCCCGCTCTGCGGGGCCGTGGGGGGCAAGGGGGGGGCGCGGGTGAGGGCGGGTGATGAAGGCAGGGCCTGGGAAGAGATGAGGGTGGGGCGGGCCAAGCGGTGCTGGGAATGAGGCAGTAGCTTGGCTCCCAAAGGCAGGATGTTTGCTTTACAATGAAGCTGATTGACTTCAGCCTCCCTTCCTCCATGTATTTCTTAGATGGGGAAACTGAGGCCCAGAGAGGGCAAAAAACTCCCTCAAGGTTACACAATAAGTCCATTGCAAAGCAGGGACTAGAATTCAGGTTACTCCTCATGCCAGGGCTCTTCGGGCCACTCTGACAGGCGATTGGAGGCTTGTTTCAGGGAGAACACCAGGCCGGTCTGCTGCTGTGTGGGAGGGAGGTCTAGGAAAGGAGGCCCCCGGAGTGAGGCTGAGGAGGCTGGACACCATTACGTCAGGTAATAGGAAGCCCTGGGTGGTTCTTGAGCACAGTAGTGACTCGGTCAGAGCTTGCCTTAGGGAGCAGTCTCCAGAAGCCCCGTGGGGTGTGATTGGAGATTGGGGGTCCAGGGGGAGGGGACCTGCTGAAGAAGCCAGGCTGCAATCCAGGAATGGAGTGGCCAGAAAACCATGACGTAACACTAGTGACTGTGTATGGACCACTGTGGGTCCTAGGAACTTCACGTGCTTCATTTGATTTCGTCTTCAAAACTGTCCCATTAATAGTCCCATTTCTTCATGCAGCTGAAGCTCAGGGAGGTTAAGTTCTCCCCTGAGGGTCTAACATCTATTAAGCAACAAACCTCAGGCTTGAATCCAGCACTGCCTGCCCCACCCAGGGCTGACATGTCTGGGACTGTGTTAGTGGGGACAGGAAGGAGGGAACCTCCCAGAGACAACCGAGAGGACAAACTGACAAGGGAGGGAGGTGGCAGAGATGAACGAGACTTGGACGATCAGCCTGGCAGTTTGAGCTTTTGAGGGGGTGCTGGGGTAAAGCCTGGGTCTAGGGAGAAGGTAGTGAATCCAACGTGCAATGTGAGGCATTTCTGTTGCTAATCTCATGCCCAGTAGCTTCTAACCTGATTTTTTAAAAGAAAAGGTTTTAAATCAGTCACTGATGACCCTCAACACTAAATGAGCACCTCTCTGAGTGCCTGACTCTGAGCTCTGCATCAGTCAGTCAGGCTAGTCAACGCTGTGGTAACAAATACCCCCCAAATCTCAGTGGGCTAAAACCACAAAGGCTTCTTTCTCACTCAGGATACCTGTCCCTGGTTGGCTGGCCCCTCTGATCCACATTATCCTCTCCCCAAGCCCCAGGCTGACGGGTCCAATGGAGCATTTCGGGTCATTCAGGCAGAGAGAAAAAGCAGCAAGGGGAATTGTGCACGGATTCGTAAGGTCCTATCTGCTCCTATCTCACTGAGCAAAGCAAGTCAGACGACCTCACCCCATCTCAAGTGGGCAGAGAAGTGCAACCTACCATGGGTCTGGGAAAAGAGTAGAAAAATTGGTGCACAGTGCAAGTGCCAACAGCGTGTCTGATATTTCCAGTTGTGCACCCAGGAGGCAGCTCACGCTCGGCATTTCCAAAGAGAACTTCCTTCTCCTCAAAACTACCACCCCCAAGCCTTCCTTTGCCTGCAAATGGTGCCTCCATCTACCAGTTAATCAATCTGAGAACTTGAGGCTCATTCTGACTCTCCTCTTTTTCTGCCACCCACTTCAAATTCTTCATCCAGTTCTGTTGATTCAACCTCAGTGATGTGTCTGGGTTCCATCTGCTTCTCTCCACCGGCACTACCTACACCCTGGTCCAGGCCCCTAGCTCTGACACCTGCAGTGGCTCCTGCCAGGTCCCCCTCCTCCTTCTTGCCCCTCTACACCCCATCACTCACAACAGTGAGTGTGACCTTATAAAAACACATATACCTGTCACTGTCCTGCTGAAAGCCATCCAGGGCTCTGCTGCTCCCAGAATCAACTTCAGAGAGCTCACACGGCCATGAGGTCGTGCAGGAGCAAACAGTGGTCTCCATCCTCTCCCACAGTCCCTCGTGCACCGTGGCTCGGTCACCTGGACTTCGATTATTCCTAGATGGTGCCAAGGTTTTATGGTCACCGTCCCAGAGCCTGGGATGTCCTTCTTGTGGCTCCCGTCTGGGGGGACACCCTTCTCATCCACAGATATCAGCCAAGAGTCTTTAAAGCCTTCCCAGATCTCCTGGGAAAGGATCCCCACCTCAAGCACTCTGTACCACCTCATCCTGTGTCATTATCTTCATGGCATTTAACACTTTCAGAAGTTATCCTGCTTATTTGTTCATTAGTGTATCTATTTTCACTCTTCCCACAAAGCTGCAGGCTCCAGGCGGCAGAGACCTTGTCTGCTTTGTTTCCTGTTGCATCTCCAGTGCCCTGTAGGATACTGGGCACGTAGTAGGTGCTCAAGAGACAATTGAATGGATGGATGGATGAATGAATGAGTCAGTGAATCAATGAGTCAATGAGCTGAGCCAGAGCCCAGACCTCCCGCCTCCTATGGTAGGAGCAGGGAGGAAGGGCTTTAAGTGTGGTCGGGAGCTGGTCCTCCCAGGCTGGAGGTCACAGTGGGGACCTGTCCTCATGATCCCTTGGTCCCTGGTCCCCCTGAGGAGGACCTTCTCTTGTGTGTTGTATCCAAGTGGTTTGAGGGCCAGCATGTCACCTCCCCTCCATCTCCGGCTTGCTGCCTCCACCCCTTCCACACGTTGGCTGAGTCAGGACAGGGCCAGGCTGAGCCGAGTCTTCGACAGACCCTGCCCACCGAGGGCCTGTGAAGAGGACCAAAGAGAGGATGTCCAAGGGGGAGGCTCATCCACTGCCTTCAGGGAGGCCTCAGGTTGGTGGGGGCAGGGGCATTCCTGACTCCTGGTGACCCCAGTCTGAGGGAGGAGACACACATCGGTTCTCAGGAGCCACCGACCTGGAGGGAATCCCAAAGACCTGCCCTAAGGAGTCCCCAGCCTGCTGGGGGAGACAGTCCTGATTTAGAAACATCCAGTCTGACAGGGGGGTTCTCGTCCTCTCTGGGGTCAGGAGCCCTCAGGGAGAGGCCGGCCACTGCTGAGGGAGCCCCGGTCCCCGCACATCGCACACACATGAGCTCACACTGTCCCGACAGAGACCAGGTGGTGAGGTGGCCCCTTGCGCAGGTGGGCACCCGCATCCCTGAGGCAGAGGGGCAGCTTGGAGGAGGTGGAAGCTACCCTCCCCAGGTGAGGGGACACTGAGGCAGAGTTGCCAAGAGCTTCCCTCTCCTGGGGGAAGCATCCCCCCTGGCCCGGTGGAAGGAGCCTGGAGCCCAGCCTCACTGTGCCCCCAGCGTCCTGGGCCATCGTAGACAGACCCCTGCCCCTCTCCGGGCCCATCTCCTCAGCCGGGACTCCGGGGCTCAGTGGGGTGACAGCTAACACTGGCACCACTTCCCCGCCCCCGGATTATCTCTCCTCTTTCATCTCAGCCCCTCGCCCCACCCTGCTCACCCCATCACCCGTGGTTCATGATCCTGCAATTGTGAAAACAGAGGCCCGACTCATTTCTTGGGACTATACACCGCCCAGTGGGGAGGCCAGGTGGGCGCCCTGCTTCCACTCCATCACCCAACCTAATGCATCGTCTGACACTTTCAATTTATTTTTCAATTCCTCCACCATCAGAAATGACGATTAAATTTCCAGCATAAATACAGCTTTAGCAAACTGAATTAATCACAGGTGAGGAGGGGCAGACAGACGGGCTCAGAGCGTCTCAGGCGTTAACCCTTCGGTCCTCACCAAGGCCCCGCAGGGAGGCCCGAGGCCCTGGGGGCATCCCTGGAAGCCACCCCTCAAAGCCTCACTGGGGTCCCCGACCCGAGGCCCCGGGGGCATCCCTGGAAGCCACCCCTCAAAGCCTCACTGGGGTCCCCGACCCAGCGTCCTTGGCCCTCTTTTGGCCGTTCTCCTGTGGGGAGTCCGGGAGAAGAGTCTTGCCCAAGGTCACCTTCCCCGTCAGGGCAGAATCGGGACACCAGTCCCTCATCCTCCAGTAGCAAGGGGTTCTGCAGGAAGCCTCCATGGGGCAGGACGGACAGGTGGACCTGAACATACTGACACCCCAGGCAGGGGTTTGTCTTTCTTGAGGCTTTTGATTCACCATTTGTAACCATGAGGAACTTCTTAGAGGTCCCCTCCCTGGCCCCAGCTGTGCCCCAGGGGGTCCCACCCACCCTGAGCCTCTTTCCTCATCTGTAAAAGGCTCAGTGATGCTCGCTCTGAGGCTGAAGAAAATGAGAGAAAAGGACACTACAGGCTTCTGTTAATATAACATTAATATCAATACAGAAAGGGCTTTGCAAATTGTTATGTGCTGTAACCACATCAGGAGTGTGGTTGGCGAGGAGGCAGGGTGGGGTTAGGAGACCCTGTCTGGATCCCTTTTGGTTGCTGGATTAGTCAAGCTCCTCCCTTATTTATTTATTCACCAACCCATTTAAAAAAAAACATAAGCGCCTCTGCAGGCCATGCTGTGTGCCAGGGGCTAGGACACCACGGTGAGCAGAGCCAGACCCTGGCCCTCCGTGTCCTCCTCTGTGAGATGGGGGGTCACCTACATGATCCAGGGGCCCCACCTAGAATGACTGGGGCCAGGCTGAGGAGGGGCCAGGCTGAGGGAGCGCCAGCAGGGCTGAGCCGGGCGGGGCCTGGGCAGTGGGCTGAGAAGAGACTGCGGACCGCGGGGGTCTGGGCGGGACAAGTGAGCGTTTCCAGAGAAGACGGGCGGGCTCCCAGCCCCAGCCCTCCTGCTCCGCACAGTGACCTCCTGCTCGGTGGCCGCTGTGGCCTCGTGCTGCTCTGGGGCGCCCGGCCTGGGGAAGGAGCCCTGGGCCCGCCATGGACTTGGAGCCTGACCCCACGTCTGAGCAGGGAGCCCCCTACCCCTCCGTGTGCAGATGGGGAAACTGAGGACAGCAGCTTCCCGGAGACCACACGGCAACCTGGTGATGACTAGTTCCCACTGATGTGCGCGCTTGTGAGGGAGACACTTGAAACAATAATCATAATAACGACGATACCAAAGGGTTCCCCCAGGCATGTGCCAGGCCCCTCACACTGAGATTTATTTCACCCTCACAGCCTCCCCTTGGGGTGGATGCGTGACTGGCCCCATTTTACAGACAAGGAGACTGAGGGGCTGGCCTAAGGATGCTCCCATCTCAGCCCCTCCAACCCCTTCCCCTGCACCCCCCCCACCCACAGCACTTTCCCCAGTGGGCATTCCTGGATTGGGGGCCATCACTTTACTCACATCCGCCCTTCCCACTGGTCTCTGACCTCCAGGTGGTCAGTGGCCGAGTCCCTGTCGCTCGCCCTGACAACCCAGCCCCAGCACGGTGCCTGGCACGCACCAGGCGCTCGATGAAGATTTAAGAGAGGGAACAATGAGAGCTCTTAGGGAAACCAAGTCCCCCAGAGGAATCACACCCCCTCCCCATCCTGCCCCCAGCATGGGCAGACCCCCACCCCGGGCTCCCACTGGCCCTGCCTCCCACCCCGCACCCCCCCACCCCACCCCCGTTTGCCCACATCTGTCACGAAGGGACTGGCAGACTCAGAAGGCGTTAACAGCCCCGGCGGCAGCATTCCGGGCCTGCCTGGTTGGCTGAGCCCCTTAACGACGCCCTGCACAGGCACGGCCGGCTGCTGGAGGGGGGGTGGTGGCCGGGGGACCCTCTCAGGAGGCCAGTGCACTCTGGGGAGTCAAAGTGAGCCCCTTCCCCCGCGGAGCCCTGCGCACCCTCACGCCCTCACCTCCCTTTGTCTTCAAAGCAGCCCCCCTCCCACCCACTGCTGTTTACACACGAAGAAGAGGGCAGGGAGGGAGGTGACAGGACACGGAGGTGCGGAGAGGACAGGCCCAAGGTCAAGTCGCTGCTCAGTGCTCCCCTGCTCTCACTCAGGTAGAATCCTTCCTCCTCCTCCCCAGCACTGGTGGTTGACACAGCCAGGCTTTCCAAGTCCCCGAGTGCTCCCCCCCACCCTGCCACCCTGCAGGGTGCTCTGCCTGTCCCCCAGTGTGCCTCTCAGACTGAGCAGCTCCTCCTCAGGCCCCGGCTGCCCCCTCCCCCAGGCCTGAGAAGTGTTGGCGATTACAGAAGCTTCCTCCGGGAGAGCTGTCGGGCTGAGACTTCAGACAGTGGTCGGAAGAGGCTCAGGGCAGGCGACATCTGAGCTGAGACCTGAAGTGCCAGGGTCAACCTGTGCAGGAGCCCGGGGGGAGGGCGTCATTATGAACAGAGCCACCTTTACTCTGAAGTGTCCCGGTGGGGCAATAAAGCCTGTAGTCACCTTTGTCAGTAGGGTCAAAAGAGTTCATGTCCATAAAATCCAATCCGGTCCCAGCACAGAGTAGGCAAACCACACATGAGAACAGTGGCACCATCGTCACTACTGCTGTCACACTAGTATCACACATACCTACTGTCACACACACACAAGTCCTTCCTGTTCACCTGTTCTGCGTCTCAGGGACCACCCCCGGGGGGTGGGTGGGGTGAGCGCTGCCTGCCCTGATGGAGCTGCCCAACCCGGGGCTGTCACGTGACGGAGCACCCTGAGCCTCCACGGCGGGGTGCACCCAGGTGTGGGGTCAGTCCCTCCCTGCCCATCATTCCTGCAGCACCTGCCAACGGGACCTGGGGGGGCTCTAATCAATCGTGGTGATTGGCACCTTGGCCAGATGTCTACCGTGAGCAGCCTGCTCTGCTGATCAAAGGTCCGGGCAGTTCTGTTTGAACAGTACTTCCCCAGCGATACACTTCTCACTTGGGTCTCCAGGAAAATGGTTTATTTTCGAGGACGTTGGCCAGGGTGGGCTGGCTAGACCCTTGCTATCCCTCCTGGGGGGTCTGAGAGAGTGTCTGGGTGGGCGGGGTGGGACATCAGAGTGTCCCGCTCAGGGCACAGGACTCATCCTCTCAGGGCCCTTCACTGGGTAACTGTCTCACCTCTGCCCCGTTTTTCTTATCGTCTGCAAAGTCTCCTCGCTGCATGGGGGTCTTCACCAGTTTACAACCCCACCTACTTCCTTTCATCCTGCCCCTTGCCCCAGATCTTGGTTTGTTTTGTTTCTGATGTGCCCCAAGCCCCTAGAATGTGCCTGGCACATAGTAGGTGCTCAGTCGGTCGGTGCATCCTTAACAACGCCAGCACATGCACACGCAGGAAGGCTCGCGGGCCGCTTCGCTGCAGTGCTGCGGGTGACGACAGGGCGTGATCGCAGCTTGCATGCATCAGCGCTTACAGGGCTCTGATGAACTGAACACTGGACCCTCACAAAGCCCCTGAGGCCGTACGGTTATTAACTTCCATTTACTGATGACTTAAGTCCCTTGACTAAGGCAGCATGACTGCAGAGTGGCAAAGCCGAACCTTGAACCTGGCAGTGTTCTTTAGGCACCCCGGGGTGAGACTCAGTGCCAGGCCTGGCTGACCTCCACCCCACCTGCCCACGCCATCCTCCCAGCGCTGCTGCGGCCAGGGCCCCCACCACCCTTCTGTGGGAAGTCAGGTGAGGCTCAGGATGCAATGACTTCTCCAGTCTCTGCCCTTGGCTCTGACCCCACCCCCATCCCCATCCCTCCCTCAAACCCCAACCCCTCAGGACCAAGAATACAGACAGGTACAGCCTTTGGGGGTCCTGCGGAGAGGGCCCTGCTGATCCTCATCAGGTTCCCCAGGAGGGACAGGGGGGCCTGGTGGCGAGGCTCAGGTCCTGCAGCCACAGGAAGAAAGCTGGAACCCCCCAGGTGTCTGTCACTCAGCTGAGCCAGCAGTGATGACCCGTCCAGTCCCAGGCCCCGCAGCCCCAGCAGGCCAGTGGGAGCCTGTCAGTCAAGGCCAGGAGCTGCCGCTCTTCCTTCCACTACTCTTCCCGGCCTCAGCTCAGGGCTCCAGGTTCTCTTTGTGGTCCAGGGAGGGACGAAGTCACCGCCAGCATTAGCTTCCTCACTTTCCATTACCAGGAGACTGGGGTCTGATGGAAAGTTCTGGAACCCCTGAGTTCAAGGTTCCCGAAAGCAGACTTTGAGCCAGACACACAAACCTCACCTGCGTCACCTCACTGAACCCTCACAACAGCCACGCGGGTATTGTTACTCACCCCCGTGCTGTGGATGAGGAAGCCGCGGCACGGGGAGGTCTGGGTCTCAGCCCACAACCGCACAGGGCTGCGCGGGGGCAGAGCAGACAGTGAACGCTCACCCCCGCCGGGGGCGCTGTCCTCTGGCATCCCCGCTCTGCGCAGGCCCTGGAGCCGCCGCCAGCGCCTCTGTGACCGCGGGCATGCTGGGAAAACGGGACCACGTCCAACCACCTGATGCGGACGTGTCTGCACCCTGGGTCCCGGCTGCTGGGCGAGCTGAGTGGGACGAGTGAGTGTTTCAGAGCCAGTAAACCAGACCCACGGGCCCCCTGTGAGCCTGGTAACTCACTCCAAAGATCGCACTGCACCTCCTCTTTGCTGCGTAAATTTGAAGTGGCCTTTGGACAAAAGCAATAAAACTCTCACCCAGAAATGTTAAAAGGACTTTGAAATTACGAGCCCGAGCCCTGGCCCGATGTCTGCATGTGAAGAGAGGACGCAGCAGCAGAAGGGTAGAGAGAGAGTAACAGCAATTTCCCACCCGCCCGCTCCTTCCAGGTTTCCATTAACCTCCCGGCCCAGAGCCCTGGCCTTCGAGAGGAGAAGGAACCGAGGGGTGGTGGCAGCACAGGGAGGGGCACTCCAAGGTCACTTTGCCCTTGAGGACTCCCAGCCCCCTCCAGCCGGGGCAGCCATCGGCCATGCAGCCTGGAGCAGAGGAGCAAGGGGACAGCTGCTGACCCTCCAAGGTCAGGATGGTTCTCAATATTTTGGGTTCACAGCACCCTAGAATTATCAGCAGCCCACATGAAGGTGTCCCAACAAGCCAGCCAACTGGACAATTCGCAGCAAGGGCAGGGTCCTGCTCACGGCACCACGTTTTGCTGAGTGTGCACTTTCTCCTGCCCTCTGCTCTGGGTCTCCGTATGCGACCATGCTCTTCAAGCTCAGACGGAGCCTCTTCTATGGACTCTGCCCTGTTTAGAGGTTTCCAGCTTAGTCTCGAGGCTTAGCTGGGCCGGCCTGCCTTGCTTCTGTATAAGCTTTGAGATTGGTTCACCTTCGGCTGACCACAAGGAGGAAGGAAGTCCAGGAGGGGAAGGGGGAGCCACAGGGCCACCCTGGCAGTCTCCAGCCCAGCTCCCCCACCTAGTGATCCTTTTGGACAAAGTGGGGAAGAAGAGGCGGGTCCCGCCTACCTCTGCCCTCCATCCGGCAGTGGCTGAAAGCGGAAGACAGAGGCTCCAGCCTTGTCGCACAGTGACCCTGGCCCCAGCAACAGTGGGCTCTGATGGGGAAGGGGAGTTGACCAGGAAAGCAGAGGGCATGACTGAAACGGGGAAGAAGACGTCCCCACTCTGACAATCACATACGTAGCAAATGCCATCCCAATCCGAGGCACAGCCCCTCCACGCTCCCCACCCTGGACCCCACTTCTAGCATGCTCCCTCCAGCAAGTGCCCTGGAGTCTCCTTCTGAACTTTCTCTCCTGTGTGAACTTTCTTTCCAGGCAGGCAGTGTTCTGCCGAGGCTGGGAGAGGCCGTGGAGGACACCTACCCCAGCTCCCTGGCCCACTGGTGGGCAGCTGGGAGGCCTGTTTTAAAATGCCTCCTAGCGTTGCCTACCAGGACTGAGCCCCAGTTGCCTCCTTTGGTGACTGTCCCAAAATGCGCTCTTGTGAGTTGACTCTAAATCCTTCCTAGTTGTGTCCTGAGGCAGGTCACCTCACATTCTGATTTCAGTTTCTTCCTGCTCACGAGGATGCCACATGGCAGTTGGCAACATGTGTGAAAATGGGTACCAAAGACTTAGAGCAGCATCTGTGTGCTGTAGGCTCTCCATCCCGCACGTGCACTCTAGCGGCACCTGTGCCTTGCCCCACTCCCAGCACCCATGTCCTCATGTCAACAACAGCTCTTGATCTAAGGAGGAACCAAAAGCTCCCCTCTTCTTCCATGCTCAGTCTGTAGTCCTTGGTGCAGCTTCACCCCAAGCCCCAGCTAGTCAGGGTATGATAATAACTATCCCTCAGCCATAGCTATTGGCTCAGGGGTGATCACATGGATCAATAAGAGCAAACGAGGTGCAGCAAACATTGGCTGGAGTGCTGGGACAGGGGCTCATGGTCCTCGCCTCTGAAATTGAACCTGAAGGGACAAAAAAAGCTACTTCAGCTATCTTGCCATCACACAGGGCCTGAGGATGGAGCCACTGTGGCAGAAGCAGAGCAGAGAGAGAGACTCAGACATAGTGACATCATTTGAGCTCTTGATCAAACCATTCCTGAAGCCCTACTCTGACTTTTGAGTTACCTATGCCAACACCTCCCCTTTATGCTGAAGTCAGTTCGATGTGGGTTTTCTTCTAATCATGTGCAGCTGAAGGCATTGACAAAGACATAACTGCTGTTGTTATTATTATTTACCCTCAGACCTCAGTTTCCCCATCTTCATTGTGAAAAGGTTGAGCCCAATGGCTCCTGGAGTCCAGTTCTGACATACTAGGATTCTAAGGACCATGAGAGCCTGGTGAGGCCTGGAGTTCCCAGAGGCAGAGATGGACTTTTCTTGCTCAGGTCACAGGAAGGATGGAAAACAGTAGGAGAAATACTGATAAAGACAACTCAAGCCCTGGCTGGTGTAGCTCAGTGGATTGAGCGCGGGCCTGCGAACCGAAAGATCGCGGTTCGATTCCCAGTCAGGGCACATGCCTGGGTTGCCAGGCCAGTTCCCGTCAGGGGACATACAAGAGGCAACCGCACATTGATGTTTCTCTCCCTCTCTCCTTCCCTTCCCCTCTAAAGATAAATAAATAAAATCTAAAAAAGGAAAAAAAAAAATCTTTTAAAAAAAAAAAAAAAGACAACTCAAACATAGTTTTCACTTACTCACTTGCTGAGGGATTTGGTTTAGGAAAAACAGTGTCAGGGGAGGAAAGGAGAGCTTCTTACTGTGCCCTGAGATTGCTCAAGAACAGGAGGAGGCAGCTCCCATGGTGGTGCTGATACCCCTGGGCTCGCAATAATTCCTCTCGCCTCTCAGGTTTGTAAAATGTATTCTTATCCACTTGAACCTCCCCCATTGCACCAGGCAGGTACCAAATCCCAGGCAGAAAGGACAGCCCAGAGAAGTCAAGTGGCTGGCCCAGGGTCGCACAGTCATCATGGGATTAAGCCAGGGCTTGACCCCACCTCCAAATGCTTGATCTTCAATCTCCCCAGGCAGCTCTGCTGCCCACCCCCTGCCCCGACTTGGTGGTCAAGTGTGGCTGAGCTGTGGTGGATGCTTGTAGATGAGCATACACACGGCTGCTGGGCGGAGTCTTCCTGCTGTCCCTACATGACCTGCCAGAGGCCTAGATGGTAGGAGGAGAGTGGACAGAGGGTAAGAGGAGTGGCCATAGCACTGTGCCTAAGGATGAGCTACTCATTCTTAGAGCTACACAGCCTGGTCGGATCCTGGCTCCACCGTTCAGAGCAGTGGGACCTGGGACCGACCGGTGACTCAACATCTCTGTCCCTCGGTCTCCTCACCTGTGGAGCGGGCATTAATCAGAGTCCCTGCCTCAGGGTCTAAGGGGAGGCTGTCAGAACACTAGCTTTGAGTTCATTGAGTAAGACACAATCTGAGATCTGACCGATGCCACCAAAACAATTTTAATGAATTTTTATTTTGTAAAAACGGCAACTACGTAGTGTAAAACATCCATGCAATATGAAACATTACCAAAAAATAAGTTCAATATTTGGTGGATCTTATTCTAAGCATCTCTCCATGCATGTAATTGCATAGAAGGAACAAAAGATGAGGGAAAATGAAATTATACAAGTTGTTTTTAATAAAAGCATATTAAATATAATTTAACAGAAAACTTTTAAATTGAGGTTAAGCTGAAATAAATATTAACTCCAAATAAATGTTGCTTCATAGGAGATATTTCCTAAAATAAATTCACAGTTAATAAAACTTATAAAATTTTAAGATGTTATGGTTATGCTTTTAAAAAAACTTTGTTTTGATTTTGGACTGACTGTATTGACTCCCTTGTAATAAAGGTTAGGAGGTTAGTGCTCTTATTATACTTACACTGTTCTTTAAAACGTGACTATTACCTTGTCAGGCCTTATACACTTCATGATGGTGCAGAAGCACAATTCTCCTGGAAATCTGGAGTGAGCTCTGCATTTAAATGGAGTCTGTTCTCAGCCCCAGTCCTTCCTGCCTACCTGCCTGCTTTTCTTCTTTGTTATTTCAATTTTTAACCATATCTATGCCTTTCTTATATTCTTTTCTCATTTCAAATTTTTTAACAGGATATTTCTTCCAGAAAGACTCATGCATGTTGTTTGGTGAGCTCTGCACACTGGAGAATATGTTGCCTTTTTACTTGAAAGACAGCTTGGCTGGGTATAAAATTTGCGGAGTGTATTTTCTTTCCCTCAGAATGTTGTGGTCATCGCCCCACTCTGTCTTCCACCATTATTATGGAGGTATTCAGGCCAACCTGATTTCCCCCTCTGTTGTGATTTGACCTATTTACTAGATGAATCTTTTATTTTGGAAGCTCGATTATTTCATTCAGATTTGTCTTAGAGCTGATCATTCTTCAGCAAAATTTCTTGGGTGATTGTGTGCACTTTGGACTGGCAGATTCATGACTTTTCCAGACTTTCTGTATAATTTGAAATTTTTTAGACCATTTGTCCCATACAAGGTTTACTTGTTAGATAACCTCTGTCTGTCTTGTACGCCCCTTAGCACCCTAATCTTTGCCACCAGAAAAGGCTCTCCTTTTCCATTTAATGTTGTATGACTTTCCGTAGCTTGTCCGCAGTGTTCCTTATTATAGTTCCTCACACCCATTTTATTCACTGGTGTTTCTAATGTGGGTTTAATCTCTTCCTCTTCTTTTACTCCCTTCCTTCTGTTTCATTCCTGAGGACAGCCAGCTTGATTTTCATCTCATGCTGTTACTTCAAGTCACCTCTTTCAATCCTCACATTTCTTATTTGAGTCTTTTTAAAGAAACACTGGGTCGTTTGAAATTGATGGAGACTGTGACAAACAGCTGTTTCCCTGATATCTTGGGCGATCCCTCTCGTGGTGTGTATTCCTCACCTGCCTTTCTGTCCCCTTTCTCCCTTTTTGCAGCATCTCCCTTTTTGCGGGTCTCTTCTTAACTTGTCTGGGCCAGCTCTTCGCAGGAAGGAAGTGTGGGAAGGGGTGGGAGGGAGGGCCTCGGGCAGCCTGCAGCTTCCATTTGGGTCTACCCTCTCGGACTCTCCCCACATCAGTGGTTTCCTTTGCTGTGGGAGCACAGCTCGGTGTTCGACACTCAGTGGGCAGGGTGGTCCCAGCCAGAACTCTGGGGAGATGTCTGGGTCTCCGTGCCCTCAGCCAAGGATTTCCGGAGAGTTTTCAGGTTTGGGACATATCCCACAAAGCCTCAGCTTTCCTGTCCACAAAACGGACACATAGTGTCGCCCGGGGCCACAGCTTCCTCTGCGCCAGGGCAGATGTCACAGTATTGGGGCAGGAAGGCTTCAGAGCTCGTGGCTTTGGTCTGTGGTCATTTCTGATTTCAATTAAAAAATCAAGGGGAAAAAGAAACAACTCGTTCATTCCTTTTGCTGTTGTTGTTATTGTCTTTAGTTAATTTTGGGAGAGAAATAATATTCAAAAATCCTTGTCACCATTTTTACGTGGAAATTAAATGCCTCCTCTTCTCACCCATTGTCTCTTCATCCTAACACCAACCCTAAGAAGGCAGCAATATTCTGTCACTCTGGGCCAGATAGTGGTGGCAGCAAGGCCAATGACCAGGGGACCCAGTGTCTATATATAAGGCAACAGTGCACGGGCACCTTAGGTAAGAGCAGGTGGTGCTCACAGACACCCTGCTCTGCCTCGGGGGGAAACCCTGGTACCTCAGCCAAAAATTCTCTAATGCTTTAGGTTTGGGTGTACACAACACTTACATGGCAGATGTATAGCAGTCACACCGCTGCTTCTGGGTTCACCACCCGCGGCAGACAGCACTAATCAACCACAGCACTCCCTTATTTCCCTGCATCTTTTCAACACTGAGTTACAGGCAGACATTACCAACTAACTGATGTTGGCAAGTGAAATGAAACCTATTTGCCACTCCTGTGTTACAGGTTCTTTAGCTACGTTAAACATTGACAAAGGAGTCGGAAAAATCTGGGCCAAATTTTAGCTCTGTGATTACTATCACGATGACCTCAAGCAAGTCTTTAATTCTCTGAGCCTCGACTTTCCCATCTGTAAAATGGAGATGACTGTTATCACATAAAATTATTGAAGGAAATACATTAGTGAGTGCATGTTAGTTGTAGTTGCATTTTTCTACAAAACTTCAAAATTTATTGTCTTAAAATGATGAGCACTTATTTAGTTCTTGCGTGTGCAATGTAGCTGGGGGACACTTTTGTATGAACAGGTTTGACTGATCCTACTTGAACCTACTCCCTTGTCTATGGTAGGCTGGCAGGTCAGCTGGAGCTGGTTGGTCTTTGATGGCCCTACTCAGATGAATGACAGTTACCTGGCTGTCAGCTCAGGTGATGGAGTGATTGGGTCTCTCATCTTCCAGCAAGCTAGCCCAGGCTTGCTCCCATGGCAGCAGCAGGATTCCCAGAAATTGGGTAGAAGAATGCAGGGTCACTTGGGGCCCAGGCTCTGAACTGTTATGCTATCATTTCCACCCTATTCTAGCAAGCAACATAAGTTGCAAAGCCAACGCAGTATGAGGGATGGGGAAATAAACTCCTGCACCTGATGGAAGAAACTGCAAAGTCATATTGCAAAAGGCGTGATTACAGGGAGGGATGGGAATTGTGACCATTCTTGCAATAAGTCTCCCATAGCACTTCGCACGCTAATGGACTCAGTTGATGCTCAATAGTGGGTTTTAAGGGGGGAGAAATAAAAAGTCACAAATTGTGCATTTTTTCTCTTGGTTGATGGAGCTTGTAAAGACTGAGTATAGCAAGTAGCTTTCATCTCATGAGTTAACTCCAGTATTGGATAAGATCGCAAGGTCCACACTTAGCGGGAACGGTGCTGAAATCCATCAGCGCATGAGAATGCGATGGGAGGCGGGGTCAGAGTGTGTGTGCCAGGCAACGGGACTAGAGCTTAGAGGAGCCAGGCCCTGCTCTCCCCATAGTTCCTCGTGGGATCACACAGGTGCATGAAAAGAAGAGTGTTCTTTTAACAAAATGGCATTTTCTGCTGACCTGATGACAGTCCGGTGGCACATACATTTTTCATCAGAGCTGACGGGGACCAGGACTAATGGGAAGGTCGCTGCATGTAGCATCAGCAGGCCTATATTATGGTCCCTGTTCCCATGGAGCAGCTGTGTGATGGCGAGCAGGTCCCTTCCTGGGGACGGACTCTGGTGGAGAAGGGATGGTGGGGGAGGAATGCTGTCTGACCTGGAAAATGGGGCTAGCCCTGATGAACTCTCACACGGAGAACGAGTCAGTTTGTTAAAGGTAGGCTGCCACCAAATCACCACACTCTACACTTCCCCTGTCTCCCCCACCCCTTCCCTGGTTCCTGACCAAACCCTAGAACATCGCTGTCCGTCCCCAGGGAGTTTATGGGTGCAGACCTGCCTCTGGTTTAATGCAAATCCCAGCCCGCTTTAGCATGCAGGGTTCTGTTCATTTGTACTTTGCTGGTGATGCAATCTGTCCCCAGCTCCAGTCGAGTCTCTAATCCCCGCAATTTCTGTGGTGCTAGTAATTATGAAAAACCATCTGAAGCACAGAGATTCTGCACCCTGTGTATGAGATTACACACTTTAATAGAGTTTATTAAATTTATTTTGCAGTTACTATGGAGATTAAACTCACTGTGTGGCAAGCCTGGTGGGTCACTCTGTAGGTGGCCAAGAGCAGGGGCCATGGTGATGCCTGGGCGCCTTCCCTGAGCACCACTTCTCAGGGGTCTGGGAGGGTCAGTGGGTTTTTCTAAACCTCTGATGGCGATGATCATGCATTAGGCACAGAGCAATGTTCAAAAAGTGGCCACACTATTATTTCATGATTTAGAGTCAGGAGAGGCTTCCTCCCACTCCAAGTTTCCCCATTAACAGTTGTGGAAACTGAGGCAGAAAGAGGTTATGTAAATTACCAAAGGTCATTAAGTGGTGCAAGAGGGATTTGAACCAAAGTAGTCATATTCTGGAGCCCATGTTCCAAGGCAGCGGTCCCCAAACCTTTTGGTACCAGAGACCGGTTTTGTGGAAGACAATTTTTCCGTGGATGGGGGAAGGGGTGCAGGAGGCAGAGCCTAGATAGTAAGGCCAGCAAAGCTCCCTCACCCCGCTCACCTCCTGCTGTGAGGCCCAGTTCCTAACAGGCCACGGACTGGTACTGGTCCGCAGCCCCCCAGGGGTTGGGGACCCCTGCTCTAAGGCACCACAGAAGGATGGGTCAGCTTGAACTTCAGAATGAGTCCCCTAGTGGCTAGTCTAGGAGGTTCATTTGGAAACACAAAACTTGAGCCTGCTGATAGATTGAGAAGCACATGAGCATTGTCCTGTGAAGAATGACCCAGTGGCACCGGTGGCCCCTACTGGATCCAGGCTTGCTGTGGACTCAAATATTAATGTGTCAAACTTCCACGTTGGCCTTGGACCAAACTACTGGGGAAATTGGTGTGGGAAGCCTCCAAGCCAGTGGTTAACGGCAGATCCGTCACAGGGGCGAACGTGCTCCTCAGAAGTGCTACTGATGAAGACTCGGGTTTAGGGCAAATGCCAGAAAGGCCCACGTCATAGGGAAGTGGCGTCAAGCAGGAGCGGCAAGGACTCCCAGAAGCGACGGCCCGTGGAGCCGGAGCCAGCCAAGAAGAACGAGAAGAGCAGAGACTTCCGTTGCAGCCACACCTGGGTAAAGGGTCTTCATTGGCTGCCCAGCGAGGCAACGTTGGAAGTTCAAACAGAAATCATATTCAGTCATTCGTCAGAAGTTTGTTTCACTGCTTTTATGCTTTTCAAGACAGACAAGGAGTTTGTCTGCTTGCCCACATGGAGTTTACATTCTCCTGGGCCCTCCTCAGCCGGCATGGTGATCTCCTTCCCCCACCACAGACACACCCCAAAATCCAAGGGCTAACCTGCCTTCTCATGCACCTCACAGTCTGATGTGGGTCTACCAGTTCTTCTGCATCTCGTAGCTACACTGTCTGGAACAGGCGGCCCCAAGGTCCCCTGAGTGGGAAGAGAGGGATGGAGGAGTCACATTAGCTCTTCGCCACCTCACTCGGGAAGTGACACAGGTTACTTCTGCTCACAGCCCATGGGTCAGAGCAAGACACAGGGTGTGAACTTAACACCCTGTGTTAAGAGAGGCTGGGAAATGCGGGCGGCACGCGGACTGGTTGGGGAATAATGTCTTGGCCGCGGGCTCCATTGAGACCACCCACAGTTGCATTTAGTCTCGTATGACCTGTGCAGAGTTGTCGACAGCTCTCTCCTCGTAGATTGATGCTGTCTTCCTCAAGGACTCATCCAGCCGACGTGATAGAGTCCTGAGTCTGGGAGCTCCTGCAGACCACGCCGCACACAGTCGAAAGGGAGGGGCTGGGGCCACAGGACCGCCGTCAAGATTCTGGGCCCAGAAAGGAACAAATCAGAAAGACAGCCCCTTAGAGAATTTCACCTCAGCACGGCTTAACTTTTCCTCTGGCTGACAGATACCTTGAACACGACTTTCCCCTGGATGTGACAAGAAGAGCAAAGAGAAACAAGATTGGGGTAAAGGCTGGAGACTCCAGGAAAAGCCTCATTAGTGGGAAGGACTCGGGTGCTGGCTCAGAGCAGGGTGTTTGGTGACAGTGACTGCGTAGCCAGGCTTGGAGCCTGCATTTAACGTGACAGCAAGCAAACCGGGAGACACGGCCAAGTCATCACGTCTCCTCACCTGAGGGGTGTTAATGTGTCTGAGTGTCCGCAGCTGCCTCCCCGGGAGGCTGCAGGAGCCAGGAAATCAAAGAGCACAGAGCCGTGGGCTGGCAGGGCCCCCAGCGCAGTCGCCCATCCAGGCTCCTCATGTTCATGGCGGCCCACGCTCCTGTGATGCTCTCACATTCACTATCCGGAGAACCTGTGTGTGTGTGTTAGGGGATGGGGGGAGGACGTCCCCGCTGTCCTCACATGTCAAAAGAGAAAAATTGAACCGCAGAGAGGGTGGTGCCTGGTTTAGGGTCACACAGCTGGTGTGCGAATGAGTGGGGCATGGAAACTAGGTCTCTGCTGGCTTCCACATTGTCATTCCTCTCCAGGAACCAGAGGAGAAGGGACAAGGCCTGAATTCAGCCAGCAACAGCAAGCCCTTCTTCATCCTAAGGAGGCTGCATTCTACCCTGTGACTGCGGCATAACCTTCCCAGCCCCTGTAATGTTATCCATCTGGATAAGTGAGGCTCTGGTGCAATAACAAACAGCCCCCAAATCAACAAAGATCTAGCACCCAGGCTCTACGTTCACGGAGGCTCTGCCCCATGTGGTCTTCACTCAGGCACCCAGGCCAACAGAGGGGCCACCAGCTGGTACCTGGCCAGTCGCCAGCGCTGATCAACAGAGAGGGTCTGACAACATTAAATGCTCCAGCTCAGAGTTGTCAGGCACTGTTGTCCCGGTCAGCTCAGGCTGCCATAACAAAATAATGCCGGTGGGGTGGCTTAAACAACAGGAATTCATTTCTCACTGTTCTGGAGGCTGGAAGTCCCAGATCAAGGCGCTGGCAGGGTTGGCGCCTCGTGAGGGCTCTCTCCTTGGCTCGCTGATGGCCGCCTTCTTGCTGTGTCTTCGTGTGCACTTTCCTTCGAGTGTGAGGGTGAAGACAGAGGGGAAGCAAGCTCTGGTATCTCTTCTCGTAAGGACACTAATCTCATCATCAGGGCCCCACCCTCAAGACATCATCTAACCCTAATTATCTCCCTAAAGCCACATCTCCATACACCATCATCTTAGGGGTAAGGGCCTCAACATATGAATTCTAGGGGGACACAATTCAGTCCATAGCAAGCACTTGTGTTCACAACAAATTGCCCAGAACGAGTTACTGAGCTACTGCCCGCAAACCCTGGGAGGCCAGAAAGTCCATCCTTCCTGGTGCCAGGAAGGGAGGAGAGCAGGAATGCTGGGTGGGCAGTGTGGATGACCCCACCCCCAGCTTTCCCACATGGGTGACCGGGCAGCTGCTGCTGCCGTTAGCAAGTCACAGAGCGTGGGGGAGGGGCACAACTGACGGGAAAAGTCATGATAATGACTTGCACTGAAAAATTGCTTCAAATCAGGCCCTATGATATGTTCTATAGATACACGATCTACTTTAATAACCACAGCGCGGTGTGGAGGAGGTGTCGTCTCCCCCTTTCCCAGGTTGATTTTAACACAAGCAGTTACTGAGCACCCACCATGGGCCAAGCTGTGCTCTAGGCACCAGGAAAGAGCAGTGAACAAAGCCGACCAGATCTCTGTCCTCACTGAACTTGTACTTTAGTGCAGAACATGGATAATAACCAGCTAATCGAAGGCGCAAAGGGTCCGATGACACATGTGACGGAGAGGAATGCAGGGGAGAGGGAGCGATGGGGAGGCCGTGGTGACGGGGTGTTCAGAGAAGGCTTTCTGGGGAGGGGACATCTTAGCAGACCTGAGTGGGGAGAGTCCTGTGAATTTGAGGTGAACAAGCATCAAGACACTGGGAAGGGCTTGTGCCAAGGCCCTGGGGTGGGAATGTACTGGTTGTGGTCACAGGATACCCAGGAGACCAGTGGGGCTGGAGCAGAGGGAGGGGGAGGGGGAGAGGGAGAAGGTCAGTGAGGATGAGAGACCAGATCGGGCCTCGCACGGAACCCAGGCATCTTATAGGCTGTTCCTGGCCATGTTCATGCCCTTCCTCCTCCAGAACGCCCACCCGGCTTGGTCACTGTCATTCTCCCTGTGAGATGCCTCCCCACGGCTCGCCTCCTGGACAGTGAGACCCCATTTTGTGCATCACCCTGCAGCCCAGCCCAGGTGGCTGGACCTGGAATGGGCACCTGACCCAAGCTGGAGCAGTCACAAGTTTGTAATTAGACCATGAGTTAATTCTTTATTTGGCCAGACCGCTAACATGTAAACCTGAGGTGTCTGCGGCGACATTCTGTCACGTGTCTGGACACAATGCGGAGGTGGGGTGGGGAGGATCATGACGTGTGAGAGGAGCAAGGACTCAGGACCCTGAGAGAGACCCCCAGTGCTGCCCTCTCCCCTGCCCTCTCTGTTCTAAGTTTGGATCCCCCTCCTGCCCCTGGACCCGGGGAGGCCACGGAGATCCTGAATCCCCTCTGGTTGTAAGTTAGCTTGCATAGGGCTCCGATACCTGCTACCAAGGGAATGTCATTGGCTTCGACTACGCACACATCTGTCATGGCCCGTTCATCTGCAGCCTCTGCCAGGAAGCCCATCCTGACCATCTTTCCCTTGATGGGTGTCTCCAGCCACCGCCGACCCCAACACTTTGAACCTTCCTGTGATCCTTATGTTAAACAGTGTGATTTGTCCATGTAGCTCATCTTTCTCTCTTGAGTATCTCCTCCCAGGGGTCAAGAATCCTGTTTTCTCACACCTGAATCAAAGCCCTGATCTCCAGGCCCTGGCACAGCCCTCACATGCAGCAGGCGCCCACGAACATGGGTGAGTTTATTGAGCCAAGAGCCGATCATAGTGAGGACCACTCCACTGAGCACTGACCCAGAGCCTGGCATTTGCTGTGCATGCTTTCATTGTCTCATTTCATCCTCACGAGGAGCCATGCGTCTGAGGTTCAAATCTCGGCCTTGCCACTAACTGTTTGACCGTGGGCAAGTTGTTGAACCTCAGCGAGCCTCTGTTTCTCATCTGTAGAATGGGACTAATAATGGTGTCCCCCTCATGAGATGGCTATGAGGATTAAATGAGTTAACGCAGGGGAGGTGCCGACACCAATAAGTGCCTAATGGATGTTGGCTGTTTTGAGGCAGACAGAGCAAAGGAAGCCCGATGCAGTACCAGCACTGCTCGCGAGACTGAGGATGCTGGGCCCGCTGCTCCCTGGCCACCCACCTCACCCCAATGCCCACTTTCCAGGGAGTGAACAGTGGTGCATACTTGTTAATAAGGATCTAAAGAGAAGGTACATGCACAAGCCTGAGGACAGTGCTAAATCCAAATGCAGGTGTCAACCCAAGATAATAAGGGTGGCGGTCTGGGCAGGGGCAGCCGCCCATGAGCACTGCTCCCCAGGACTCACTGGCACAGCCAGAACAGTTGATGAAATGCAGAAGGATGTCCTCATCGTGTGGCTTTAGATGCCACCCTGAGCCCCTGGGTGCTCTCATACTGCCCCAGCCCCTCTCCAGGTGCCCTCCAACCTCCAAACTGTCCCACTTGAAACTTGTATTCCAGCCTTGGGCTGCAGAGTCCTTTCCAGCTCTGGCTGCCTCCAACCCCTGTTGGGTGGGTACCCTTGGTCTACTAGCCGGTGTTTTCAGACTCATCCCTGCTCAGGAGGCTGTTTTTACCTGATTGAAAACTACTCCTTTTCTCTAGAATGCCGTCTCCTCTATTTTCCTTTGGAGACCCACCGCCCTCACCTCCTAGGTCCCTGGTGGCTGGGTTCCAGGAGGTGGGCACACAACCTCAGTCTGGCCAGTTAATAATTGAAAATATTGCACATTGCCTCTGGCCATAGCAATTGGCTGAGGATGGACACCTACCTCAGGACTGACCAATGAAATTCTATTCTGAAACTCTCCCTGGAATTATTAGGCTAGTAAAGCTCTCCCTTCTGCTGGAACTTCTGGAAGCCTCCAGGAAGATGGAAGTTGTGAAAAAGGTAGAGGAGTGAAAAGGAGAAAAACACCAGCCAAGTCATAGGGAGAGATAGGTTCTTAAAGACCGTATCTGATCACCTGGATCCAGCCACACCTGAAATTCCCCTGGACCTCTCATTTAAGAAGCCTCTAGTTTCTCTTTTGCATTTCTTTTCCTTAGAAGGAAAAGCATCTTGCCTGGCACACTTATTATCCCTCTGAAATAGTGCCCCCATGAAGTAACTTATCGATAGTGCCACACAGGGATTTAAGCCCAAAACCAGCTGTCTCTAGCAGTGATGGTCTTTGAGGAAAGCTTTCAGACTTGAGGCTGAGGGAAGTAAGAGGCGCTGCTTAAGATTCAGTTTGCAGAGTCTGAAGTCACTCAGCAGGGCAGTCTAATTTAAGGTGGCCCAAATTGCAGGCAATCACCACAATTTCCTGGAACCCTCCACTCACCTCCCAGGGCCAGGCTGTCTGAGGACCATGACAGTTCTGTTATCAGGCTCGGCAGGACATAAGCTGTTGCTGCAGGTGCCAATCCAAACAGGTGGTGAAGTATAGCAGAAGGTCATTTTCCTCCCTCTCACTTCCTGGGAGCAGCCCCTCAGCTGCCATCAAGACCGGCTGGTGGGGGGTAGGGTGGGGGGTCTCCAAGAGGCCAGGGGCTCTAATGAACCTTGACAGATAACCACTTTTCAGAGCAGCAGGTAAGCTGTGAGTGGCGCCCCTCCTGCTGGAGAAGGAAGTGGTCCTGTGTCCCCCATCCCCGTAAGACTCCAGCGTGGAAGGTGTTTAAACCAGCACAGGTGTGGTGAAGCCTCCAAATGCTATGGGATCCTCCTTCTGTTGCAGCCTAGGATCCACCACAAAAAGGCCCTTCTAGACGGGGCTCTGCTCATGGATTGAGGGTTAAAGGTCAAGGTGAATCAGAGACCATTGTCTTCTATAGGCCGATCCCCTTGAAAACAGGAAGTGTTTTATGCCACTGTTGGCTCCTCAAGGCCTAGGGAGCGCTAGGACCTAGGAGTGTTTGTTACATATTTGATGAATGATTGAACAAGTGAAAAAAAAAAAAACAATAACTGAGTTTCTAGGTGGGGAAACTGAGGCCTACAGAGACTTCATCGCTCATTTGAGATTACCACCAGCTATGAAGCAAATGGGGAGGGAATCATCTGCCCCACTTTGCCCAGGACAGTCCAGTTTATATTGCCTACTGCCCTGGCATAATCATTAATACTGCCGCCTTCCGCTCTCAAAAGTGTCCTCATTTGAATACTTTTTCAGGATCAATGAAGCAGGTGGGCTCTGGAGGAAGGGGCTACCACTGACTGGTCACCAACAAATCTCTGGGCCTCGCCTTCCTCCATTTAATCCTGACAACCACCCTTGACTCTCCGTGGCTTTCTCACGCCTTGGGCTTTCATGTATTAATAGAAGCTCCATGACAAAGATGTTCCACAGCCAAGTAAGTCTTGGAAAAGCTGCGTTAAACAACAGTAAACTGGCTTCCTCACCTCCACGTTTCTCAGGGCCCTCGCCAAGCTAATATTAGCAGCAGGAAGAAAGAAAGGACACTCCCTCAGCACTGTAACTGCATAAAAAAATTGGTATTAGATAAATCTTTATACTATTTCCCTTTAGTTTATTCCTTTGCCCAGACAGGTAGTTTACTGTGCCACAGAATGTTAATAGGAAGGGGGAAAAAACACATAAGCATTTTATGATGCTAAAGAGAAGCTCAGAATGAGATGCCTTTTTGCTCAGTCAAGCAAGTCGAGGGTTTTTGATTATGCAAACATAAGCCCTAAGCTTAGTGTGCAATGGAGGTGGAGAACAGACATAGAAAGGAAATGGAAAAAATTTAGAGAGAAAAAAAAAAAAACAGAAGAAGCTGTGATCAGGAGCCCCAAAGCCCAGGGAATTGGTAGATCTCTTAGGCAGTCCCTGGGACATGAACAGAACACAAGATGGGGCTCGAACCAGACTACAAGACATTAAAGGAGGACTGCACCAACCTGGAGGGCTTGGGACACCCCAAATGGAGGGTGCTAGGAGAGGCCTGGGTGCTCTGTGACTCTGAGTCTGCAGTGTTGCATACGTTAGGTGGATTTTTGTTCCCAACCCTTTAATCCCTTTCTGTCTCTACCAGGTAGGCTTGTAGAGCACTGGAATAGGCAAGGTATGATTGCCTGCCTCACTGATCTTGGGCTTGGCCAATAAAACATGGATGCAAAAAATAGTTACAGTTCCAAACTGAGGCCTTAAGAAGTAAGGGGGCTCTTGGGAGTCAGAGAATGAGGGAGAAAAGCACAAGAAAAGGAGAACTTGAGAGGCCATCCAATAAACCTGTGCATAAACTATACTACAAAGCTATAGTAACCAAAACAGTATATTGGCAGAAAAACAGTCTCACAGACCACTGGAACAAAATTGAGAGCCCAGAAATAAACCCACACATATATGGGCACAAATTTATGACAAAGGAGCCAATATGCCATGGTTAAAGGTCTTTAATTAATAGTGTTGGGAAAATTGGACAGTCCCATGAAAAAGAATAACACTAGACCACTATCTTACACAAAAATTAACTCAAAATGGATTACAGACTTGCATGTAAGACCTAAAACAATAAAAGACATAGAAGAACAAAGATGGAGGTGTAGGTAAACACAGCTCATCTCCTCACACAACCATATCAAAAATTACAACTAAAATACAAAACAACTATCACCCAGAATCATCGGAAAACTGAGCTGTATGGAAGTCTGACAACCAAGGAATTAAAGTCACACTCATCCAAAAGGGTAGGAGGGGTGGAGACACAGAGACACGGAACAGGTAGTCCCATACCTACGTGTGGTGAATAAAAATCAGGAGGCATACCTCAGTAGCAAGGAATCTCAGTCCCACCCCAGATCACCCAGCCCTGGGTTCCAGTGCCAGGAATATAAGTGCCCGTAACTTCTGGATGTAAAAATCAGTGTAGGGTTGGGGCAGCGGGAAAAAAACTGTGGGATTCTCAGGCATCCCCTCTTAAAGGGCTGGAAATAGACTTAGGACTTATGAAGACTCAGTCCCTCTGGGCTCCAGCACCGGGGCAGCAGTTAGAAGGGCACCAGTGGCATGCAGAGAGAAGCTGAAGTGTCTGGCATCAGGCTGAGTGCTGGGGGACAGCCTCCTGGACAAAATCCCAGAGGCCAAGCAGCAGCCATCACCCCTTCTCTGGGCCCTGCCCAACACGGAGCAGCAGAGTGGAGAAGCTATATGTGAAATGTTGTCAACTTGGTTGACACGGGTTGCAATTACCTGGCAATTACCTAAGGCTCTGCCCCATCCAGTTTACAGGTGCACTTTTCTATAGTAGGCCATACTACTAAGACAGGGAGTCAAAGTAGCTCTACCTAATACATAGAAATAAGCACAGGGAGGCTGCCAAAATGAGGAAACAAAGAAATATGGCCCAAATCAAAGAACAGAACAAAACTCCAGAAAAAGAACTAAACAAAATGGAGATAAGCAATCTATCAGATGCAGAGTTCAAAACACTGGTTATTGGGATGTTCAAGGAACTCACTGGGTACTTCAACAGCATAAAAAAGACCCAGGCAGAAATGAAGATTACACTAAGTAAAATAAAGAAAAAATTACATGGAATCAATCAACAGTGGAGTGGATGAAGCCAAGAATCAAATCAATGATTTGGCACATAAGGAAGAAAAAAACATTCCATCAGAACAACAAGAAGAAAAAAATTCAAAAAAATGAAGATAGGCTAAGGAGTCTCTGAGACAATTTCAAACATACCAACATTCAAATCATAGGGGCACCAGAAGGAGAGGAGAAAGAGCAAGAGATTGAAAACTTATTTGAAAAAAATAATGAAATCTCTCCTAATTTGGTGAAGGAAATAGGCATACAAGTCCAGGAAGGACAGAGAGGCCCAAACAAGGTGGACGCAGAGGACCACACTAAGACACACCGTAATTAAAATGCCAAAAGCTAAACATAAAGAGAGAATCTTAAAGCACAAGAGAAAAGAAGTAAGTTAACTACAGCGGGAATTTCCATCAGACTGTCAGCTTATTTCTCAAAAGAAACTTTGCAGGCAAGAAGGGACTGGCAAGATGTATTCAAAGGGATGAAAGCATGGACCTACGGCCTAGATTACTCTATCCAGCAAAGCTTTCTTTTAGAATCAAAAGGCAGATAAAATGCTTCCCGGACAAGGTAAAGCTAAAGAAGCTCATCATTACCAAGTCATTATTATATGAAATGTTAAAGGGACTTATTTAAGAAAAAGGAGATCAAAACTATGAACATTAAAATGACAATAAAGTCACAACTATCAACAATTGAATCTAAAAAACAAACTAAGCAAACAAGCAGAAGAGAAACAAAATCACAGATATGAAGATCATTTGGAGGATTATCAGTTGGGAGAGGGAAAGTGAAGAATGGGGGTAAAGGTGCAGGGATTAAGAATCACAAATGGGTAGGTACAGAATATGCAGGGAGGTGTTGAGAACAGTATAGGAAATGAAGAAGACAAAGAACTTATATGCATGACCCATGGACATGAACCAAAGCGGGGGAGATTGCTGGAGAAAATAGGGGGTATGGGATGGAGGGGGACAAAGGAAGGGAAATGGGACAACTGTTATAGCATAATCAGCAAAATATAAAACATTTAAAATTTTAATAAAAAACAATCCTGCTCCCAGATGGAATTTGTTTGACATCCACAGTGTCATAAAAATTTGGACATTTGATAGAAAAAAACCCCACAAGGTCTCTGATTTCTCTTGAAAAAAGTAGGAAATCAGGACACTTCATTCTAAAAGTCCTACATGGCAACAATTACCAGGAGCCAAGTGCATCTTCAAGAGCAGCTCAGGCATTGGGGTTCAGATGCCTGGGTGACCCTGACAAGTAACATGGCCCTCTGGGCCCATTACATTGTCTATATGACAGTTGTATCCCGAGTGCCTACTTGGGGGTCCTCAAGAGCCATAAATGAACTAACACGTGTAAACACAGGCGGGTTCGCGGTAAGAGCTATTATTGTGTTCGCTCCGGTTCTCCACCGATGGGACCTGCCCTCTCCTGCTGCCCACACTTCCCTCCTCTGCTGAGTATCCCCACTATCTTCATCCCGTCACTCATTTACATGACTGACCTATCCACCTGCCCCCAGTCATTAGAGCTTGTGACCCCTGCCTTCCAAGATTTGGGCTTGAAAAGGGACAAGACTCAAATGTGAATCAGAAGTTCTCAGTGTGAGTTCCAATCTGGATTCTGCCCTCAGTCTGCGCCTGCCTGCATCCGGGGTACCCTCACCAGCCCACACATCTATCCTCCGGGGCGTGGAGGCCCCAGTGCCCTGGGATGGAGAGAATGGTCTGAAAGGGGCAGACACCCTGCAGGACCTCCCAGTCCTTGGGGTGACATAATGTGAGAGTGAGGTATCACCTCCTGTGTCCTCACACCCAGGGCTTCTCGGGCCTCTGGATGTTCCCCCATGTGCGATGCACAGGCCTTCTCTGAGCCCCCACCAGGAGGTCCAGGCCAGTGGGGGAAAAGCATCCTTGCTCCGCTGTCCCGAAAAACATCTGTCGGCACCAACAGGACCGTGTGAACAGTCCATCCGCTCCCATGAACAGTCAATGGAGCCAAGCAGGGGGCCTGGGTGAACTTGGAGGAAGAGAAAAAGATTGATTTTCAGATTATTTCCCAATCCATAGCTGTCAAGGAAGAAAAAAGACCTAAACAATCGTGAAATTAAATCAAATGAGTTTCTGGATGCAGAGCCATTTCTCTCCGTCCACGGACTCCTTCCATTGTCCCTAGGGAGGGGATGATGGAGCGGCTGGCCACAAGTCTGTTCCCCCACCGCTCCCTCTGACCAGCCGCACATCTCCACAGTCAGCAGGGATTGGCTGTGCGCCTACTGTGCGTTCAGCCCGGTGCCTGGTGCCAAGAACCTGGGAACAAACGGTCAGACATCACCCCTTCTTCATGGTCCTCTGACCAGAGGGCCCTCCGGCCTTCAACAATCAGCTACCGCCTGGGACTGAGTGTTATGCTGGGGGGCACAGGGTTCTGTGGGAACACTCCAAAAGGGCAGGGGCTGGGATGGGCAGAGAGGCAACAAGGACTTCCTGGAGGAGGCCGAGCCCAGCACTCAGAGTAGCAGTGAGCTGGGCAGAGGCTGGCCAGGTAGTGGGGCAGCTCTGAGTAGCAAATTATCAAAACTTTGGACTTTGTTCTGAGGGTAACGGAGATCACAGGAGGTTGTAATCAGTAAAGGGTCAGATTCGTGTGGAATCTCCACTCTGGCTCCTGTGGGGAGAAGGGGTTGGAGGGGAGGAAAGCAGGGAGGTGGGGAGGGCAGATGGGAGCCCAGACACCCTTCCTCTAGAGGAGATGGAGGCCTCAATTCAGATGCCTGAAACACCCAGCACCGAGCCGTGAGCGTGCTGAGCCAGCGCGGCACCCAGCCAGCGCCACAGGGCGCCAGAAGCGCTCCCCCTCCACCTGCAGTCCCCGCTCCGGTCTCCTCAGCGAGCCGCCCCGACCCCCTGAAAGTGCAGACCCTTATCCTGCTCTCATCGTATTTGAACGTACAGTAGAATTTACTTATTCGCTGTGTTTATCGTTTGCTGTCTGTAACACACACCCACATGAATGGGAGTTCCAGAGCAGCAGGGACTTTGTTGTGACTTCAGATGTTCAGCGGAGCCGGCCCCTCCTTGCCCTTCCAAAGACCGCCCTTGGAGAAAAAAATCGAGGAAGTCGCTTCAGTGACCTCTCCTGTGACCAGCCTGGAAAGCAGAGCTGGGGTCCTGGAACTTCTAGTAAACTCCGTGAGCAGGGAACACGGAGGTGCAGACCAGAAGGCTCCCGGTCCTCAGGGTTATGAGGCCAGGCTGGGCCGGGCTGGGCCCGGCCGGGATGGAGTGGGGACGAAGAGGGATGGGGTTGGCACCTTCGTATCGCTGTGGACACAGGTTGCAGAGGCTAAAGGCAGCTCAGCTCACTGCAACCCTGCACGCCCTTCATCGTCAGGCTGCTGCTTCTGTTGGGCTGTGGTTCCCCCCCCAGCCACACCTGAACAGCTCTTCAGCCCCCCATCCTCCTCTCACCCACTAGGGAAAAGGGGGAGGTAAAGATTCCATCCTGCTTCCACCCTCGCATCAGCAAGGTCCCTGCAGCGAGAGTCACCTGTCGGTTTCCAGTGTCCCTGGAGGTTTTCGAAACTAGAGCAGATAAAATGTGTAATAATTTATGTTTATGGAGCTGTCCTGCCTTATTCAATCTCGCCATAACTGGGGTGAGGTAGGAATTATCATCTTATTAATTGTAAGGACAAGAAACCCAGGCTCAGGAGGGACATGACATGGCCAAGTCACATTAACAGCAGAGCCAATATTAGTCCTCAGATCAGAGAGACTCTGGTGACCGCTCTGTTCCCAGAGGACATCGGCAGCCCCTGCCACCTCCATGCTCTCATGTGTCCTGAGAGGCGGGCACTGTGGACCAGGCTCTCCACCGTGCAGAAGGGAAATCAGGGGGACCTGAGGTTCTGCAGCTGGTTTTCAGCAGGGCTTATTCCAGAGGCCGGAACGCCAGCTTTTCAGCTGAAAAATGCATGACATGAAGACGTGATCGATTACAGGCTCTCTTAGCCCCTGGTTCTCAGTCTCTAGGTTGCTGAAGAAGCACCTGGGGGCAGGTGTGTCTGTTTAGAGTACATGTTCCCTGGTCCCACCCAGAGACTCCAATTTCGTGGGAGTCGGGCCAGGGAATTTGCATTTTATGGAGCACCTGCCCCTCACCGAAGTGCTCGGGCAGAGTGTGTGCCTGCAGACCGTTCTCAGAGAAACACTGGCTTAGGGTTGTCCCAGCCCCATACTCGGTTCTATGGGGACACTTGATAGCCCAGCGTTTAAGATCAGAGAGCCTGCATCCACCCAGTCTGGGCTCTAGGACCAGCTCTTCCACTCCCCAGCTCCAACCCAGGGGAAGCTACCTGACCACTCACTGTGTTCCCAGTGTTCCCATCTGGAAGTGGGGATGATAACAGTGCCTCCCCCTTTAGGTCCTCACAAGGAACGTGGAGTCCATGCAAGCTGAGACCTGGGGAGAGCGCCTGCACGAATGGCCATCCCCGAAACAGCCCTGTGACGCAGAGGTGGTAGGCCCACTCCACAGACGCGGGATTGTGGGTGCAGTGAGGTCAAGTAATTTGTGTCAGGACCCATGGCTAATGAGTGGCAGAGCCAGGACTCAAACCCTCTTCGGTTCGTCTCCTCCATCCAGTGCTCCCGACCACCAGACAGCCCTGCTCCAACAGCACACGCCCCCTGACCCCACCAGGTACGTCAGAAGGAGTCAGAAGAGGCCACCTCAGGGGCTGGGCAAAGACTTGCTACATAGTCCTAGAATCCGCACTGCGACTTTCCAAGTGGCGCTGGCCAGAGTCTTCAAACAGCATCCCTGTTTGCCACAGACACTTCAAGCATGATTGCACCTGTTGTATCCTAAGGCCAAAGGGGTAGAGCAGTGTGCCCCGCAGCCTGGACTTACTGCAGAGTCTGCCTGGGCTCCCACTCAAAACCAGCAGCTTCGCGGATGCCTCTGCCGTGGTGCACGTGGACCAGTGTGGCGTTTTGTGGAGGTCAAGACAGCCGAGACCGCATTATGGGCAATAGCAGAAGACTCACCGTACCCCTTGGCAAGATTCGGACAGTGTACGGTTGGCCCTGCCAGGTCAAAGAAAACTGCTCCTTGTGGTCCTCACAAAATTGGTGTAGAGAAAAGGGCATCAGCCAGGTCAGCAGTGGTGCTCCAATTGCCGGGGGCCATGTTAATTTGCTCCAGCAAAACAGCACCTCTGGGAAACGGCTGCAGTTGGAGTCATCCCCTAGCTATGCTCACAATAACCCTTACAGCCTTACAACGGTCCACAGCCGTGTGCCAAGAGCCATCTAACTTCTGAGCGAGTTCATCAGATTAGTCAACATGCCTTTTTTTTCCCGAAGATTCTATTTATTTATAGAGAGAGGGGAAGGGAAGGAGAAAGAGAGAAAGAGAAACATCATGAGTGGTTGCCTCTCACATGCTCCCTCCTGGGGACCTGGCCCACAACCCAGGCGTGTGCCCTGACTGGGAATCGAACCAGCACCCCTTTAGTCCACAGGCCTGTGCGCTCAATCCACTGCATTACACCAGCCAGGTCAACACGCCTATTTAGAAGCACCCCTGCTTCCTTCACGTTGCAAAGGTGGCATTCATCTTTGCAATCTGCACCCCACCCTGCACCCCGCCGAAAGCATTATCGCCTGGGGTTTACCATCTTCCTAGGGAAGGGAAGTTGTAGGGACTTCTACTTAACCTTCCCTGACCGAAGGGCCAAAGTGGGGATTCTACCACTTGCTTTGTGTGTCTATTTCAATCCCACTTTCAGAAACTAGGGAAATAACTGGCTTGGCCCATTGTGAGATGAACTTGAAATAAGACTCCACCTTTCCCCTGGCCATTGTAAGTCCCTCTTGGATAGGGACCACAGTGGCATGTTGGGACCCAGGACTGAGCATCACCTCATAGCCAGTGTCTAGCAGTCCCTAAAAGGTCGGGGTCTTTCCTTTCCTCCAGCTGACGGTCTCTCTAGTACAGGGACTGACAAGCCGTGCCTGTGTGCCAAGTCTGGTCCACGGGCTGTCTCTGCATGGCCTGTGACCTAAAAATGTTTGTTACGTTTTTAAAGGGACACACACACACACACACACACACACACACACACACACGTATCTTTGCTGATCTATATCCTGGGACCAGTTTCTGTATCAGTCTGGATGTAGTCAGTAACAATGTTGTCAGGGGAAGTTTCACATAAAGAATTATCATCTAGTCATGGGATTAACCACAAAAAAGCTAAGAGAACTCTAAATTAAACAGAAGTAGCCGGTGTTTGGAGCTGAGGCAGCATGCTCAAGAGGAAACAAAATTGAAAGAACCAGTCCCTGAAAAGCTGGGACTCAGACCTCAGTGGAGAGGGTGCGGCTGCAGCCACGCGAGGACGAGGCTGCTGAGGTCCGCCGGGCTGAGGCTGAGGCGACAGCGCAGCGCAGGGCCAGGCGGCCAGGAACCTGCCGTCTGAGGTGCCACGGAGCCTTGCTGGGAAACCCTCCTTCTCCGCAAGATGGAGGTGACGATAGTGTCCACAGTGCGGCTGTGAGGATTCAACAATCCTCAGCCAGGTGATTCAACAAGGTGAGAGGCTGAGAACAAGTGGTGTGTTTTTCCAGGTGCACTGAAGTGCAGGTGAGCCCTCCGTAAATGTGAGCTGTCGCTGCTATTCTTATCATCCTCGGCATTGTCGTCATCACCTCTTACTACTATCCCCACGGGGAGAAAACTGAGCCTTAGTGAAGTGACCTTCCTGAGGCCACCCCAGGACACAGCAACACTGGATTCCAAGCCCATGTGTGTCTGGTGCCAAAATCCAAGTTCTTTTCACCTGGGCCAAGCAAGAAGCCCCATCCCAGTCTCTGCATTAGATAAATGGGGAGACTGAGGTCCAAAGAGTGGGAGAGACTCTGGTCACACAGCGAGAGGGGCCAGAATCAGACCCAGGTCCCCCGCTCAGCCTTATCTAAGCAGAAGCCTGGGACAACAGCATCCTGGGCACCAGGGCAAATGTAAACCCGCTCGGGTAACACTTCCCGAAACCCCTGTCCTTTCTCCCCCTCCTTCTCCTTGTCCAAGGTTGATTTAACCTGTGGCTTTACAGTTAATCATCTTGTAGTAAATCTTGGTTTTAATCTCCCCTGGGCCACCCAGGCCATCTATTCATTAGGGAATAAATCGTGCAGGCACTCGGGCCCCACTGCGCCAGCCCAGGGAGTGTGGTTGTGGGAGGAGAGGCTGCAGAACCTGGAGGAGCCCGGAGGCCCTGGAGACAGCGGGGTCGGGTCGGAGGAGATCACAGCATGAGGGGGGTGTGGGCAAGCTTTGTGCAAGACACCAGAGCTGTGATAGAATCAGCTTTTGCTCCAAAATTCTAGGTGAGATTTTAAATGAAAAGATCAGCTCAGGATACAGGGCTTGGAAACAAGAGCCTTTGACTTACGTCCTTGCACTGTGGCTTACCTGCTGTGCTGCCTGAGGCCAGCCATGCCCTCGCTGGGCCTCTGCCTCCTCCCTGTCACTCAGGGGTGATCCGCCCGCCCAGCTGGGGTGAGAGCTGAGGAAGTCTAACTCAGAAAGAAGCTCTGCCCACAGGTCCCTTGGCTGATGGCCTTTGAAGAGCCCTGAGGGCCAGCCCTGCCCCACCCAGCTTCCTCTCTTCTGTCCCTGCCTCTCTGAAGGGAAAGGGCACTGGACAGGGAGTCGGGAAACCTGGGGCCCCAGCTCAGCCTGGACAACAGCTTGCTGGGTGACCTTGGGTTAGGGTCTTCCTGTCTTGGCGCCTGAGACACTGTGATTTATAATGCGTATTTGGTCTTCCTCCACCATTTCTGGCACGGAGTTCCTAAAACCCTTGGAATTTCTTAAATATTGAGGGCGTCTTTTGTGATATTAATGAAGTGACTTTTGGAAAGCCCCTAGGTTCACCTAGGGACGGGGGCTGGTTGCCAGGAGAACTCACCCTGTGATTAGAGGTTTGGAACTTCTGGTCCCATTTCTCCTTGCTGACCTGCGAGGGGGGCTGAGGGGCTGGAAATGTGGCGCGATTGCCAATGACCAATGATTTCATCGATCACGCCTGTGTAGTGAGTCCTCCCCAGGAACAAAGGGAAAACGGCAGGGGTTCTGGGAGCTGCCGGGCTGGCAAACACGCGGAGATCTGGGGGCAGCGGCATGCCCAGGGAGGGTAGGGATGCCCCTTCCCTCGTGCCTTGCTCTGTGCATCTCTCCCATCCGGCTACTCTGAGTTGCAGCCCTTTATAATAGACCGGTGGTCCAGGAAGTACTTCCCTGAGTTCTGAGAGCGGCTCTAGAAAATTAATCACAACCGATGAGAAGGAGGCCGTCTTGGGAAGCTCTGGTCTATAACGGTTCAGTGAGAAACACAGGTGGCCGCCTGGACTTGGAATTGCTGTCTGACGTGAACTTCCATCGGGTAGGACTGAGTCTTTAACCTGAGACTGGCGCTGTCTCCAGGTAGGTAGTGTCTGAATTGAGTTAATTGCTTGGTGGTGTGGGAAAACCCATCCATCAGGGGGCCTCATGTACAAAATCAGAAATGTGCTGGACGGGAACATTCTTCCCAGGGTCTTGGGTTCTGGGATCTGCTGCAGGCTGGTCCACTGGATAGGGCGGAAGGTGCGGAGGGCTGGGGCGGGGGGGGGCGGAGTGCGGAGCCTGGACATGGCCCTGCCCCCCAGCTGCCTGCCCCCTCACCCCTGCTGCTGCTCCTCCATGCCCCTCTGCCTCCTTCACTGATTTCTGGGGACCCCATGGGGCACTGTCCTCATTCCGCTCTCCAGATGCCAGCGGGAATATTTCAGTGCCTCTCAGTCAGATCCAGAGAACCGAGGCTGTCCCTCCAGATGGCGAGTCCTCTCCTGCTCCAAGCCCTAAACTTGAATGTGTTCAAGATGAAAACCAGAAGCTCTAACTACTCCTTCCCTTAGCTGTCATCCCACAACCTGTGTTCCCAAAGAGGTGCCCCAGAAGAACTGAAAGCGGGGTCTGAAAGAGGTGTCTGTACACATAGCATGTGGCAACATTGTTCGCAATGGATAAAACATGGAAGCAACCCAAGTGTCCACCGAGGGGCGAGTGGATAAGCAAAATGCAGTCCACACGTACAGTGGAGCCCTTGGTACTGGGGAGCTGGTGGGTGCTGGGCTCATCCACAAGAGCAGGAGTGGGTTCTACGTCAAGGGAGGCTGGACCGGAAGCAACCTGAAGAGTCCGTGACCCTGACCAGGAAAGTCACTGAGAGATGCAAAGACTTCCTGCTCTCTGTACAGGGAGCTGGCAGAACATTCTGGGAGGGAGGAAGTGCCGGAGTTGGCTCACCCTCCAGGGCGCTAGAGGCAGCGCCGGCTGAACCCAGGGAAGTCAGGTGCCAACCTTTTATCTTGCCTCTCATGGTCACCACCATGTTCAGGAAGTGACCACAGCAGGGACTGGCTTCCTTCCCTGTACCTGACCAGTACCGCAGGACCTCCCCTACTTTCTTTAAAGATTATTGTCTTTAAAACAATCAAAAAGCCCCGAGTTGATTTCGGAGCTGTCATGAGATAGGAAGAGGAGGGGCTGGGGGTCGGGCAAGTCCAGATCACTTTCCAGTGGAATGAACTCGTGGCCTCAAAGAACCCACGCCCCACCTCTGAGCCTCGGTTCTCTTGACAGTTAATGGGAACAGTGACCAACGTCACAGGCTGTGGGAAGGATTAAATGTGATCACGCAGGCAGGGTTTGACACTTACAACAGTTCCATCACCTCTTTGCTCCCGACAGAATGTCTTTTCTTTTTCTCTTGATGGAATGTCCTTTCATGACCTGGGAAGGGAGGCAGGCGTACCAGCCAGTGAAAAGGAACAAGAAAATATTTGAAAGTAAAACATTCCACATGCCTAAGCCTTGAGAAACCAAACCTTCCTTCCAGGTTCAGGTTGGGACCCTCCTGCCAGGTCCTGGCTCTCTGCCCGCTCCACCCCACACCCAGGGGCCCCTGCTTCGCTTCTGTGCCTGGGCCGGGGCGAAACAGACACCTGGAGCCAGGCCAGCTCGGAGCTGCTGCCCAGAGCCTGGCTAAGGTCCCAGACAGCGGGAAGGAGTCTGGAGACAAGCCAGGGCCAGCGGGGAAGACAGAGTGTACTGGAGTGTGTGTGTGTGTGTGTGTGTGTGTGTGTGTGTGTGTGTGTGAGAGAGAGAGAGAGAGAGAGAGAGAGAGAGAGAAACAGAGACAGAGACAGAGACAGAGACCAGGAAAATTAACTGCGAATCCCTGGTCTTTGCCTGGGTCTCTTCCTCTTCCCTGACCCCCTTTCTGCCCAGTCCTCACCCATCCCCTTACCCCCACCCCAGCTCCTGTTCCAGTAGATGTTCAGTATTTGGGGCCTTAGATGCCCCAGCTCAGGGAACCGTTTATCAGCTGAACTCTGGGCTGTGCCCGAGGGGCTGAGGGAAGCGCCCAGAGAAATCGGGGTCCTTCGGATGCTCCTATCACCTCATCCAGAAAACCAGGACTGTTCTGGCTGTGGAGTTCTTGCAAACATTGTGACGTTTCATTCATGAAGTACAGTTTTCCTGAGGACTTTTGAAAAACAGAGACTGGAATGAGAACCCAGGCCTCAAAAGGCTGCACCCAGGAAGCTGTGTCTGCTCAGAGTAGGAGTCCCCATGTCCCAGTCCTTCAGGTCACAGAGAGGGAGGGACAGCTTTCAGCTGTGGGGAGAGAGCAGGAGTCACGGACCAATTGCACAGGGGTGCAAAGTGGAATCACCTGTACATATATAAACCCACACAATAGCTGGAATGGAGATGATAATAGTTTGAACTTATCAAAGCACCTAATAGGTGCACAGTGAAGAGTCATTGAATGAATAAAAGACATCCCATTTGCAGATACAACTTGGTTCCCAGAATGCCCCTGTGGATTGGGGAGGGTAATTGCCATGACCTCATCTTTTTAGACAAAGAAGCAAAGGCTCAGAAAGGTTAAGCAACAAGTTCAAGGGCACAGAGCAGTAGCTGGTACTCCTGACTCCTGGGGAGCACCAGGTCCAGCTCTCCTCTGACAGACAAGGGAGCTCAGACTTGGGGAGCAGCAGGGATGAGCCCCAGGGCACCAGCCAGGGCACAGCCGGGACTGGACAGGACTCCCACCGGGGCTGTTCTGACCCAGCGCGGGCTGGTGCCTGGATGCGGACCCTTTTCTCTCAGGTCCCCCTGCACTGTCTTCCTGTCCCCCTCCCAGCCCAGACGCTATGACACTCCTTGTCACAGCCCCATCCTGACCTCAACCTTTTGGAGACCAAATGTGCAGAGCTCACCAGGCCAACAGAGCTGCATGATCCCTTCAGCTCCCTACACCCTCCAGCGAGATGTTCTCCTATGTCCTGTCCCCACCAGAAGGCCAGGGGAACATGGACACCCCTCACGGATGTTCTTCGTCATCCCAGGAACTGAGCCGTGGCCCCTCCTGATACCAAGACTCTAGATTGCCAAGTCTAGGGACACTGCCACAGCTCTTACTACCAGGCCTCTGCTTACACACCTCCTATGATGGGGCGCTCACTCCCCCAAGCGCCACCAAATACACCAAGACAGCCCCGACTGCCAGAAAGGCTGTCTGTAGACTAAACCAAGAGTTGCCGGTGTGGCCTCACTGCCCTACCCGACACACGCTTCTGGGGCACCCAGGCCGAACCCCTTTTTCCACGGCAGCTCTTTACACATTTAAAGGAATCACCATAGCCACTCGCTTATTCATAAAATATTTACTGAAAGTGGCCACTGTAATGTTTTCATCATCCATTCATTCTTCCGAGTGGGAGCCAGGCCTCGGCTGGCCGGCACATACAGGATGGAACTGTCCTCACCACAGTCTGCAGGATGAGACCCTTGTCCTCCTGAAGGAGGAGCTCGTGAGGCGCATTCAGGCAAGCCTGGGAGGGGGGCGGATTCCGGGCCCTGTGTAGGACTCAGTGATTCGTCTGGCTCACTCCGGCCTCTGACCCCAGAGCTCAGCCCAGGTGTGGGCCTCCACTGCGGTGGTGGACAAGAGGCCAAGGCGGGAGTGACTGGAGGGTCCAGCCCAGGAAAAGGCCCTGGTGGCCAGGCAAGGGCCCCTTCGGCACCGCCTTGGGCTCAGCTCTGGCCCTGCCTGACCCTGCCTTGGGTTTGCTCCCCAGGGCTGGGTTACTGGGCTTCAGGGCTCAGTTCAGGGTCAGAGAGGCCCAGGATCCAGGCTGACTTCCAGAACTCGTGGCTGCTCCCTGGCCAGCCTGCGGTCTCCTGTCGGCTGGGGTGGATGGGACTATTTGCTGAAGGCCTGGAGGCATAGATGGGCTCTGGAATCAGATGCCCTTCAAATACAGCCTCTGACCCGGAGCAGCTGTTCCCTGGGCATGCCAGGTAACCTCATCTGTAAATGGAATAACAGTACCCTCCAGAGGCTGCTATTCAGGGCTCCGTGACCCAGGGAGCAGGCAAGGCAGAGCATTCCGCTAGAGTCAGAGCCCCGACGACATCGGATATCATTCCCAGGCAGCCCGGAGAATGTCATCAGTGAGGAGAGCCCTGTGGGGGCGAATCTAGGACCCAGGCTCCAGCAGCCACTCCCCTGCGTCCACACTATGTGATTCTCCCCGGTCCTTTCGCTCTTTGTCTGGGCGATGCCCATTTCACAAGGCTGCATGAGCAGTGACAGTGTGAGAGCCCCTCCCCTTCTGGAACCAGTCAGGACCCAGTGAAGGTGGCTCCCACCCCTTTCCCACGGAACTCACCCCAGACACTGCCGCAAAGAGGTTCCTGGTCCCCCTTCTCCATGGGGGGTTTGGAGCCAGGCCCAGGTGAAAGGCGTTTGGTGGGGTGGCTGATTAATAATCCTGTGAGCTCATAGTTGTTGTGTGTAGGGTGATGAACAAAGCACTTTCCACAGCTATTATCTCACTGGGTCCTTCTAATGGCCCCAACCAGGCAGGGGCAGACTCCCCCCATTTTACAGGTTGGACGTAGGTGGTGACTTACCCACGGCCCCACAGGTGGAAATTGCAGAGCCCAATTAGAACCCAGCCAGCCTTCCCCAAGAGCCCACTCTCAGCCACTCACCTGCCCTGCCAGCAGTAAGAGTGATGAATCACTAGGAGGGGACAGTCCCTGTGGGACAGAGCCCTCTGCTTCCCCTTCAGGAGATGCAGTGACTCAGCAGGAGGGAGCCTGACGTCTGGCCCCTCTCACTGATTCACTTTCTAGGGCAAATCTGCCCAGGGCACCGCAGTCTCCCACTGTTTTATTTTATCTGTTGAGCTGAACAAGCCTGCAGGACAGAAGGTGAGCTTGGCTGGGGCCCTGCTGCCCTTCCTGCCTCGTGGGGGTGAGGAGGGATGCCGGGGAGGCTGCCCCTCCACAGCCAACTGCAGGATGTCAGGACACCTCTGCCCCTCCTCCTTCAGGGACCTCCCCCACACCCCGGCAACTCGGTGACCTTGTTCCTCCTCTCACTCTGCACCCAGGACCGGACCCCTCTCTGCGTGAACGTGAGCAGAGGAGAGATGGCCATCTCTAGGAGCGACAGAAGGCTCTCTCACCTCATTGGCTGGTGGTGACCAAGGGGGCAAGCTTTGGGGTGTTTGGGAGTCGACTCACTCAACCCTTCTGGAAGCAGTTTTCCCGTCTGTACAATGGGACGGGGAGCTACGCCACCGTGGGAGGAGGAAGTAGACGACAACGTGTGTGGCGAGCTCAGTGCTGGGCAGGCCTGCAAGCAAGTACACAGTGAGCACCAGCCGTCACTGTCACTGTGAAAATAAAGACCACCCAGCCCGTCCGGCCCAAGCCCTCCTAACTGTGGGGAGAGGGAAACTGGGGCCCAGACGGAGCAAGAGATGGATTCCAGGCCCCAAAGTTGTGAACAGGGGTTGGGATGAAAGGCCAGGTCCTTTGAGCCTGCGTTCCTGACCCAGGTGGGTCTCGGCCCCACTGAGGATCTTCTGGGCATCCTCAGAGGAGCCAACTTCAAAGGGTAATTATCCAAGAGAGGAAACAGTCCTTGTCTCTGGTCTCAGACCTAGAGCAACATCAGTGCCTTGAAGGCACCTATGGAATTGAGAGGGGGCCAGGGAGAGAGCTCAGAGCTCGGAGCCCAATAGCGGCTTTGCAGACATACATTTAGGGGCACCGACACCCAATTAGCACCTACTGCATGCCAGGCATGATGTCAGTCACTTTAAGTTGGCAAAGCCATGCTCAGATCCCAGCTCTGCTGCTGACTTGCTGTGGCCTTGGCCAAGTCCTTTTACTTTCTGAGCCTCGGTTTTCTCATCTGTGAAATGGGTATATAATGTCCATCTCATGGGAGGGCTATTTGTAATAAATGTAATAACGTATATGGGGTGCCTGGCACACAATGGAAGCCCATGCCCTCTAGTTTTCTTCCCCCCAGCCTTGACTAGCCTGGGGACCCGGATGACCCCTGACGCCCTGACTCTATCTCCTTCTCTGAGAGAACTAGCCTCGGAGCTTCCCCACGCCTCCCCTTCCCAGCAGCTCAGAGTTTAGAACCTTCCATTTTCTCTGTCTTCTCCTTGTAGATCAACCAAGGCTCATCCTGAGGACCAGGTAGGGGCATGGGAGGTGGCCGGGTGGGTGCCACAGGAGGGAGGAGAGAGGGGCTGCTCTTTGAGAAGCAGTCAGAGGAGGGGCAATAAAGGAGGACCGGAGACAAAGAGAACCTACCCTTCACTGATTCAAGCCCAAATGGTGATGGCGAGTATGGTGAGTACGGTGATGGTGATGGTGATGATGGTCATGTGGTGGTGAGGATGGTGGTGGTGGTGGTGATGATGGTGATGGTGGTGATGGTGATGATGGTGATGGTGATGGTGATGATGATGATGGTGATGGTGATGATGGTGATGGTGGTGATGGTGATGGTGATGATGGTCATGTGGTGGTGATGATGGTGATGATGGTGATGGTGATGGTGATGGTGATGATGGTCATGTGGTGGTGAGGATGGTGGTGGTGGTGATGGGTGTGAGGATGATGAGGATGATGATGATGAGGATGATGATGTGATGGTAGGGAGAATGGTAATGGTGATGATGATGATGGTGGTAAGGACGATGAGGATGAGGATGGTGGTGATGATGGTGATGGTGAGGGTGATGAGGAGGAGGTTACTATTGTGAAGATAATGGTGAGGATGACTATGTCAGGCAGTTATATGTACCAGGTGGTATTTTAAGCACTTACACATTTTGATGCATTGATTCTTCTCAACAACTCTAGAAATTGGTATCGGTGGGATCCTGATTCTGCAGGTGAGAAAACTGAGGCACAGAGAGGTTAAGTGACTCACCCAAGGCCACGCAGTTGTTACGTGACAGTGTTGGGATTGAAATCCTTCTGGCTCCAGAGTCTATACGTTCAGCCACAGTGCTAGGATAATAATGACTGCAAAACAGTGGACACAAACAGTAAGGTCAGCCAACCATTATTAAATGTTGACAATATGCCAGGACCTATTCTAGGCATTTTATATGATCTTATTTTTATTAATCTGGCATGTAGTAGGTAACCAGTAAACAAGCTCACAGACAGATCTGCAGAATAGGTTGGGCACCCCCTGGAGTGGAGGGTCCTCTAACCACAGGACTAGGCGTGGCCTCAGAGCAACGAGGCTAGAACATAAAAATCCCCTCCAACCGGCTTGCTCCTGTCTCTCTGCGTTGTTCACACCGCCAGGGTGGAATTACAAAGCCCTCCCCCAAGCCCGTTACCAGCCACCACTCGGAACTCCAGAACCCGGGCTGCGTTTCCCACAGCAGCCCTAAGGCTGGGTTCCTTCTGCTGGTGGGCGGTACCTGGGGCACAGAACGCTGTCCCAGCCCTGGGCTTGCTGACCCACATCCATGTCCAATATAAGGAAAAGCCAAACGTCGGGCCCAAACTCCATCCCCAGTTAATCTGGTTGTCTGGTAGTTTCCAGGACAGTGGACCCATAAGACACGGGGCGCTCAAAAGTACTCAAACATCCCCATTACGGTCAGTATTCTCTTTGCACTGTTGTTAAATTGCTCCTGGAGAACAAGATTGGAGAGACAGTGCTAATTTAATTTGCCAGAATGAATAAAGATAAGACAGTTACAGAGGGTGATGAAGCGCTGGGAACACATAATTCACATCCCGATACCGGGCTCCTTCCATCACCACCGCCTTCCCCACGCTGGAGCTGATTAAGCCAGAACGATTGCAGTTAATTATCTTCCTCTGTCGCTGGGCCAGGCTGTGGGCATGAGGGGATTGTAAATGGGCGAAGGATGTTAAAAGGGGAAGGAGGGAGCAGGGGTTTGTGAACCCCTCTGGAGCTCACAGGTCCCCCTTGGGGAAGAGGGGGCCACTTAGAGAACCTGTCTCTTAGTTAGAAGATCATGAATAACCCTCGGGGCTTGGAGTCCAGAACTCCTGCGAGCTGTTGATGGATGTGCCTGCGAGTGGGTTCATCACTAGCCGGACAACCAGCAGCTGGACCCAGAATGTGGCAGCAGTGTCGGTTGCATCAGGGGGACAGCGCGGTCGGTGTGCACAAGGGCAGTCACCTCCCGGAGCACAGAGGCCTCTCATCAGTGCACACGGGGGTGTGGCCCCTCAGTGAGGCAAGAAGGGCTTTTGTGGTACAAGTTGGGGTGCGCTGTGGTGTGAGGGCACGGGGGGATCCTTGGGGGCTGGCTCAGAGCTGAACATGGGTGTGAGGTGGTTAGAAGCACCTGTGTTCAGACAGCCCACTGCTAACTAGTTGTGTGACCTTGGCAAAGTTTCTCCCTAAGTCTCGATGACTTCACGTGAGGAGTGGGGACAGTAATGGCACCCTCTTCATAGAGTTCCGGGGAGGACTGAGAGGCGATGCCTGGAAAGAGCCCCACTCAGCGCCCAGCCCACAAGAAAGGCTCTGTGATCACAGCTACCACACATGGCATTGCCGTGAGGATCTACAGCTCCCTCCTGTGTGAATGTGGGGCACACGTTCATCGGTGAACGTGGGCAGGGGGGCCACTGCACCAGTTCATGCACCCCCTGGGCGGTGGCATCCATGGCCATAGGGAGAGACCCTTCTGTCACCTCCAAGGTGCCATTCCGCCTTCCTTAGTGGCTCAGACTGTGAGGATGTGGGGCCTGGCTGGAAGGAGGGAAAGCAGGTGGAAAGCCGCCCTCCAGGGCCAGAGCGTTGGACTTTGTGCAAAGCCGGAGACCTACTTTGCGGGGACTGAAAACAATTTGCAGCCACACAAAAGCGGGCGTTGGAGAGGGAGCCGGGGCCCAGCCGTGAGGGGGGGAGCCGCCTGTGGAAGAGCAGTTTCAACGCAACCGAAGCCTGAGCACACCTGCGGGGGCCCCGGGCTTTCGTTCAGCCGAGCGAAGGATCCACACGCAGGCGCCTGGTCTGCTGGTGGGAGGGGGAGCACACCCCCCATGGTTGCCAAGGCTCGGTGGGCCGGGTTTCAATGTCCTGTTGTATGGAGTCTAAAATGAAGACAGCTGGCATTGGGGCTTGGGCTGGGAAGATCCTGGAATCTAGGTCAGGCAGGGCTGGGATTTTTCTGGGCATGAGTCACGTCAAAGATGAAAAGGATTTGGAGCTGGAAGGGCTGTAACAGGCACAGGTTCAGGGAGTGAATGTGGCTGTGAGTAGGAGGGTCTCGGGGAGCAGAGCAGGTGGGACTGAGGGGAGAGAGTGTTTCAGAGCAAAAGGCTCAAGATAAGACTGGGAGCAGAAAAGGGGCAGGGCGTGGCACTGGGTGTGAGAAACCCAACAGCTTAAAGGAACAGGAGCCTGGCTCTTAGCCCCAGGAGCAGGTCATGGGACCCTCTGATTTACAGCCAGTCAGAAGCACAGGTGACATATAACCTGCACTTTTTTGACTGGCATCTACAGTGGGGAGGTGAGACAGTCTTGTAGGACAGAGTCTTTAACCTATGGGATCTGACGCTGTCCCGGGGTAGGCAGTGTCAGAACTGAGGAGAATCACAGGACACCTAGCTGGTGGGGAGCACGGCTTTGTGTGTGTGTGTGTGTGTGTGTGTGTGTGTGTGTGTGTGTGTGTGTGGCGGGGGTTGGGGGCAACCCCACACACATTGGAACTGGGATCAGATGCATAAGCTGACAGCCAGCCACATAGCAAGTCGGAGGCTGAGCTGGACCAAATCCCAGGCAGCCCGCTGAGAATATGGGACTGCTGAGAATACAGAACTCTCCTGTGCTACCTCTGTCCCCGCCCCACCCCACCCCAGGGCAACACAGCTCTGGAAACACCTCACTCTTAAGAATCTGTGTTGGGCACTCCCACTGGCGGGGGTCTTCCCAGGGAGGCCCCTGGAAAAGGCTCTGGCTGCCTGGCAGGGATGCGCCAGCCCCTCTCCGTCAACAATGAAGCGGTGCTGTCTCAGCCAGTGACGCTGAACCAAGTGGGCAGTTAGTGGGCAGCCAAAAGCTGAGCAAGCCAGGGACTGGGCAGCAGCACAGGAGGCAGTGCCCAAGGGCTGGGGGTCCCGGGAGGAAGGTCCCCGCACCTGGTGGGTGTGTGTCCCACTCTCCTGCAGGACGAGCTCCTGGGTGTGGACTGAGCAGATGGGACTGACTGCTCCAGGCACACTTTTCTGTAGCCCGGCCGGCTGCCTGGATGCTCTGAGTGGGGAATGGGAACGGTAACACCCACCCAGAACTGCCTCGGAGCATCGTAAGTCCTGACATCGGGAACATGCCTATCCCAGCACCTGGCAGAGGGAAAAGTCCCTGAGAGACGGGTTCCCTCCCTGCCCACCCCCACCCCAGCCAGGTCCCCCAGCCCAGGCACGTGGGCTCCACAGTAACGCTTCTGGGACTGTGCCCTGCTCCACTACCTAGTATGAGCCCGGGCCAGCCCTCCCCTTCTCTGAGCCTCACTTTCTTCATCTGCAAAATGGGAATAATAACAGCCCCTCCTTGTAAGTTTGGACAAGGACGCAGTGAAGGCCTGACCCAGAAGAGGCAGTGGGTCAGAAGCAGCAGCCGTCACCCCAAGACGGGGCTCCGCAGGGCCTTTTAGAGGCGGAGCCCTGGACCCACCGCAGGGCTGTCGGTCCCACACGATCATTCATCCCAGTGTCCCTTCCGGGAGCCCACGTGGGAGGTTCGTGGCTGCTCGTCTCCTGCCCCCGACACCTTCTCTCTCTCCATCCAGCTTTGACAGGCCAGGTCTGGCTCTACGTAGAAAGAGATTTTTCTGTTCATACCAAAATCTCGTGGAAAACAGTATCTTCTGCTTGGTTAACAACAAGGGCAAAAACATACCAGCGTTCTTCCACTGTGCCTTCATGAACAGACAGGCTGCCCCACGTGGGAACAGCTCCTCGAAAACTGTGCGGAAACACACGGCCCCCCTTTTAAGTCACAATTATGGTAAAAGCAGTTTTCTCAACACTGTCACCATGTTGCTTCTCTTTTCTTTTATTTCTTTATTTTTTTATTTTTATGTTTTTAAACCCATAATTTTATTTTATTTTTTATTTTTTTAATTGTTGTTCAAGTACAGTTGTCTCCATTCTGTCCCTCACCCCCCCGTTCATTGCTAGGGACTGAAAAATATCCCCTCAAAATTCATATTTTGAAGCTTGACTCCCAAAGTGATGGTCTTTGGAGATGGGGGTTTGGGGAGATAGTTAGGGTTCGATGAGGTCATGAGGGTGGGGCCCCCATGACGAGGTCAGAGCCTTTATAACAAGGGACACCAGAGAGCTGGTGCTTGCTCTCGCTCTCTCATTTACACAGGGGGTAGGTGTTTGTTTTCCAGCCGGGAAGAGACTCCCCAGAACCCACTCATGCTGGCACCCCAGTCTCAGATATTCAGCCTCCAGAACTGTGAGAAAATGAATTCCTGTTGTTTAAGTCACCCAGGCTACGGTATTAGCCTGAGTTGACTAAGGCATTCATTCTTATGAATGATCTGTTAAGGGAGCTGAATCTAGCAAATTCATGAACTCCTGGAAAGGCATTGCTCTTTATAAAAGCATTCATTTGTGGCATAAAACACAGCTGTGTGCGAGTGTGCGAGCCCAGGCAAGGTCGACAGGACGCCCCTGTGCAGGCTGAACGTTCTGCCGCCGAGCTGTCTCTAATTATTCACTCCCAACTGGTGCCTATGGCTTCTGTTTCCAGTCATGACCTGCAAGGAAACAGCAGAGGTCCGGTTGGGTCTGGCAGCCCTGCCACAGAGTCCTGTAAGGCAGCCAGGTAAGGCCCCACCTGGACCCTCTCACCTGTCCAGCTCCCTTGATCCCAGACCCCTTCCCTGGTTGACTCAGTCCTTGGGGCTATAGGCCCTAAGTCTGGTCCTGTCCCTGGACTCTTTTCCATGGCCTTGGCATTGGATCTGTGAGTGTCACTTTCCCTAAGGGCTTGTTCCTGCTTCTTGGGTCCTTCTCCGTGCATAACCAGGCAGGTGGCCTCGCAAGTGAAGTGGGGCTGAGCTTGATACCATCCTCAGGCCTGAACAAGGGGCCTCACCCAGGCCCCAGGCATTAAAGGACACTGTTCTGTCCCTCCTCTAGCCACGCTGCTCCTCACAGGATACGGAGCCTGTGTGGCCAAAGGGATGTGCCCACTGGAGACTAGCCCCCAATTTCAACAACGGTTTAGATACCTGGGACCCCACACCTCCCACCCAAATGTCCCAAATGTCCGCTTCCTGAGCCTGGTGGGCCTTCCCTGGGTCTGTCCTCCTGAGGGTGACATACTGTGGGGTAAGCCCCCCAGTCCTGAGAGGTGCTGGGGGGCAGCTGTTCATGGGGATGTAACAGCAGTCTGAGCATGTGCACTGGGGCATCCACACGCATGTGAGGCCTTGGTGGTGTTCAGCAGCCTGGGGAGAGGAAGCGAAGGGGTCGACCCCCGCGGGTCCCGTACAGGATCTCCCCACACCTGCACGTCTAGGGTGGAACCCCGAGGGGCCTGAGAACGTTAAAATCAACCCTGGTCTCCCAGGTTGTCATACAGATGTATTTGTCAAGGTAGCAAATAGAATATGTATTATTTACCAGTTAGCTGGCTTATCACTTTAAATATTTAGGAAAATGGGCCTCCATTAGTGGGGGCATCCCTGCCTGGGCCCCTCAAGTATTAGGGACAGCCTGGGGCTCCTACACTGCGTGGACAATGTGCTCAGCACGTCGTCGGCAGGGAAGAAGCCGACCTCCAGCAGGGAACGAGCGCCAGCCCCTCTTTCCATTGTTGGGAGTGGAGGAGTCGGGGGCCTCAGCTGATCCTGTTGAGGGGCAAGCAGAGTCCTCGCCAGGTGCCATGTCCCACTGGGGACCAGCACAGTGCTCGTCCCCCCGTGGGGATCATTTTGTCCCGCTGTGTGAGAGGACAGGCTCTGCCTCTGCGGGCAGTCAATGCTGCTCCAGAGAAAAGCAGGGCCCTGTCGGGAGGGGTGGCTGGGGAAGGGGGCAGGGCCCCGTAGCTGGGTTTATGGGGCTCCGTCCCCTTTCCACACTGTCCCACTTATTCCTCACAACCACCCTGTGACGGGTTACGATCATCATCCCATTTCCAGGTGGAGGCGGCTGGCCCAGGTCACGTGTTCTGTTTGTGCACCCCCGTCTTCCGACTGTTGGACCTGAGCCCCTTCCGTTGTCAGCAGGAGGTCAGGAGCAAGGGCCAAGAGCATGGGCAGAGGCTGGGGGTGCGGGAGAGCTGGGAGCAGCTGGGAGAGGTCTCAGCCAGTCCTGTCTCCATCCCGGGGACCTTCAGTGCCCAGCACAGGGTGTGGCACAGAGAGAACTTCCCTTGAGACACGTAGCTGGTGAAGGGATGACACAGCTATAGGGACAGGGTGGGAGACTCCGCTAGTGTCCCCTCAGCCCGGACCCTCCTGTTTCCCAAGCTTTCTTTAGTCACTGGCTTCCCTATGCTGTTCCCTCTGCCTCCCAGCCCTCAGAGCCTTCTCTCAATCTCCCAGAATGCATCAGGCTCCCCCCCACTCAGGCCTTTACATTCACCCTTATCACTTCCTGGTCCCTTGGCTCTTCCCCACCTTCGAGGGCAGGTCAAGTCTGTATTACAGCGCCTCTTTCAGGGCATTCAAGCCCTCCGCCACGTGGCACTAGCCCCAGCCTAGACTAATGATGATGTGGGCAGTGATTTGTTCAATGCATCTCTGCCCGACTGGCTGCAAACTCCATGAGGGCAGCCTCCAGGGCCTGGTCACCTGTGTCTCCAGCGTCGTAACCCATGTGCAAGAAACGAGGAGTGGGTGACTGAGTAGTGAATGAATGAAGGGGATGGCGGTGGAGCTGGGTCTGTGACTGCAGCCTGGAACTTCCTCCAGTACCACCTTCTCTGATCCCCAGACTCACCCTGGCCTCTTCCTCCGCATGCCTGTCCCCTGAGTTCGCCCCTCACTGGGGCCCTTCTCATTGTGCTTTGTAAGTGGTCTGTGCCTCTGCCTGCCTTCCCATCCCGACCAGGGACTCTGAGGTGGGGTTTCTCCAGGGCCCCAGTGCCCACCCCAGGGCAGGACCAGAATGGGGACATGGAAGGTGTGTTGAATTAATGACACTCAAGAGGGACATTCAAGAGAAGGAAAGCACCGGGCTGTACTCAGGCGTAAAGGTGATGGCCCTTCACTCTGTAGACTGGCTGCTGACCATCCCCTCAACACGCACACGCACACGCACACACCGGCCCATGGAGCAGCTTCGGCTGTAGCCCTCAGAGGTCCTGTGGGTGATACAGGAAACAGGAGGGCACCCTGGAGCTCAGAGTCTGGGAGTGAGCCTTTTGGGATCAGAGTGTCAGTGAGGCCCCCACCTCCCCTGTGAGGAGACTGCTGGCCAGTGGACGGGCTTCCAGCACGGCTGTGGGGTTGGCTAGTGTCTGAGAGGCACTGGTGGGGTGAGGGCTTCAGCTCATCCCTTTCCCCCTGAGGCCTGACATCTTAAAATTCATGGAATGGCAGCATCTCAGGCTGCAGGGACTCCCCTGGGCCCTTCATGATAACCTGCCTTGGTGGGAACAGGATTTGTTATCGTGTGTGTTTGCAACCGTTTCCACACACACGAGAATTTTATCTCTACCCACTCAGCCTCTCCCCTTCCCTCGCCCTCTAAACAAGAATATTATCTTTGCAAGATGATTTCTGATGTGTGTGTGCGGCTGTGCGTGAGGCCGAGCCAAGAGAATGGGCTATGGAGAGAAAAGCAAAGGAGAAACCAGAAGAGCAAGGTGGTCGTTCCATACACAATGAGCCAGGCAGGTGAGGGAGCGAGGAGGCAGGGAGAGCCCCGCGCCAAGCTTGTGGTCTGGGGAGACTCTGGAGCGTGTCCGTGAGAGGCCCTGCAGTCTCCGAAGGGAGGACGGGGGCCTTGGCAACCTGTTCTGGGGGTAGGAATTGTATCCCCTTTCTCTGCCTTCAGGAAATGGAAGTAAAGTGGAAATTCCTTTTTTAAGTGACTGCGGGTTACTGGGCTGTTTCTTTGGATACAACACTGAGTGGACACTCGGCCTCAGGGATCCCCAGTTGTAATTGGATCACCCCGACATGAAGGATGCAGACACTGGGGCTCCTCGAAGGCTGAGGTGAGCTTGTAGGCGTTGTGCCAGTACCCAGGGCTGAGCCCATGCAGGGGGAACACTTACTAAATAATTACTGAATAAATGGAGAAAGAGGAACAAGAGTCTGTCTGTGTGTGTGTGTGTGTATGTGTAACTTAAGATTTTTTTTTAGAGAAAGAGAGACATCGATTGGTTGCCTCTTGTAAGCGCCCCAACCAGGGACCCAACCAGCAACCCAGGCATGTGCCCTGACTGGGAATTGAACCGGAGACCCCTCAGTTCACAGGCTGGTGCTCAATTCACTGAGCCACACCAGCCAGGGCAGGAACAACAGTATTTACTTTCAGGAGTTCATTTTATGGTCAGTTTGTGGAACAAAAGTAATGAACGAAAGACTGTCCTAAGGTAGGAGTGACTGAGTTAACGCCTATTGAATGCTTTATTGAAAGCCAGGTACAGTGTGGTCGGTGGGTGTCACTTCTGTCATCCCACGGATGAGGAAACAGACTCAGAGAGGGAAGAGACTTGCCCAAGGTCACACAGCCAGGCAGCCAGGAGCTGGGGCAAACCCGCCTGCCTGGCCCTCCCACCACGCTCTTTCCACGTGCTCAGAGCAGGGGCGGGGGAGGCAATGTTCAGCTGTGGGGGATCTGGGCCGGAGTTGGGGGAAGGTCGCAGGTGAACTGGACTTTGAAGGAAGCGAAGGGTTCTGATGGGCACAGGTGATAGGACAGGAGTTGCAGGGTGGGAGGGGCATTCCAGGAGGAAGGAAGAGCTGGGAAGCGGGAAGCCCAGAGTATCTTAGGGGAATGGAGAGAAGTGGTGTTCGGTAGGATGGCAAGGGAAAATAGGAGAGGGGACCACCCCCTAAAACGGAATTGTCTTCTGGAGGGCGGGCCTCTGTAGTGCGGCTTCCCCGCTAGGCGAGTGTTCTGGGAAGCCATCTCCGTCAGCGTACCAGCTGGTGTCGCTGTGTTCTGCCTCGGTGAACTTTTTTTTTTTTTTTTTTTTTTTGAAGACTCCTTCAGCACACTTGCCCCTTTTGTGATGGGTGGTTTGTGAGCGCACCTGCCCACACTGCACTGAGTGTTCAGCACCTTTGACCAAAACAACAGCCTGCCCCCGAGCCCCACCCTCCCTGTTCACCCTATCTCACCCCAAGCGACTTTCGTTTGCTTGTTTACCCAGAGGAAAAAAGTCCTCAAAGGGAACCGTTTTGCCCACGTGGACGAGGTAAAACGAAAAACAGCAGAAGTACTAAAAGGCATCAAAAACAACAAGTTCAAAAACTATTGTGAACAGTGGAAAAAGTGTCTCAGTAGGTGTATTGCATCAAGTGGAGAGAACTTTGAAGGTGACTGATGTTTAAACATGTAAGAATGAATACACAATTTTTTATAAATAAATTCCAGGGATTTTTTAGGTCCCCCCTCATATAACAGGAAGGGCAGGGTGGGGCTCAACCAGGAGGTCCCTCTCAGGTCACAGCTCTGCACAGCTCCTCAGCCCGCTAGAGTCAAATGTGTGGGCCCTGTCTGAATATGAATGTGCGGACCCTTTTTTCAGCCCTTCAGACTCTAGTTACTTCCCCTGCTCTGTATGCAGCCAACTTCCAGCCGTCCCTTGGGGCCCTGGCCTGTCCTCTAGGCCCAGGGTCTGTACATCCAGGCTCCACAGGCCCTTCAGACTCCGTCTGCCTGGCCCTGAGCCTCTCACCCAGCCTCCGCAGGCCCTGTGCCTTAGACTGCAGGGACTGAAATGGGCCCCAGGGGATGAGGGGTGGGGTGGGGGGCGGTGGCGATGAAGCTCACAGAAGCCAGGACAGCCTACAGGTAGAGGGAGAAGGGCTGGCACTGCCCAGAGCTTCCAAAAGTCCTGCTCCCAGGTGGAGCCTGCCATGCAGTAGGGGGTCAACATATATTTATTGACTAAATAAATATCATCCATTTATTAGACACCTACTATGTGCAGGCCCTGCCCTAGGCTCTGGGGATGCAGCACTGAGCAGGACAGATCCCACACTGTGGGAAGGGGGCACAGGCCGTGGGCAGAGCAGGCAGACGGTCCAGCGTGCGGCACTCGGGGGCTGCCCGGAGGAAGAGGAGTTTCAGCCAGGGACAGGAGGCTGAGCAGGGCAGGGGCGTGGGGGCAGGCCACAGGAGGGGAAGAGGCTCCTGGTGGGGCCACCAGCCGTGCAAAGGTGGGAACAGGGGAGGTAATAGGGTCCAGCAGAGTCAGCGTCAACGAAACTTCCAGAAACGGAGCTGCCCAAAGGCTGTGCACGGCCTGAGCTGTTCTCCCGAGAAGGAAGCCAAGGCTCAGAGAGGCTAACGGGCGGCCCAGTTCGCCAGGAGCCGGAGGTCGGGCGGCTGGGCTGGAAGCCCACTGCCCCCACCCCCTGGCCGGCCTCCTTGGCCTCAGGTCCCTCTCTGCCTGCCGGTCCGCCCCAGCCTCTGTCCAGCTGATCGTTTCCCTCTTTCCCAGCAATTCCTCTTTCACCTTCCACCTTGGTGGCTGAGACCATTTCTCAATGTCCAGCCAAAGGGGTGATACTTATTGGATGTGATAAAAGTAATAAAACACTTGCTATTCGGGTAGGTCGGCCTGGAGAGCCGGGAACAGCGGGCCAGCTGCAGACACACGATCAATCTCACTGCCTTCCTGAAATGAGACCTCAGAGGGGCCGACAAAGGGTTCGGGGCCAGGTGCCCTGGGCATGAATCTGCCCTTTCCAAGCTGTGGGTCGTTGTGAGGACTGGAGACGCTGGGTGCAAGCTGTCACATCTCATGGTGGTTCTATGCAAAAGAAAACAAATTAACACACCTGCCCAAGTTCTCCAGGCCCAGGACAGGCCCTGCCGATCCCCTTAGCCCTGGACTTGTATGCAGAGACAGGGAAGGAATAGGGTGCTGGGTGGAAGCTCGGGTTCAAGTCCTGGACCTGCACCTATTAGAAGCTGCTTCCCCCTCCAGCCTCACCCCACCTCATCTGTGCAATGGGGTGTTTGTCCTGCTGTCCCGGGCTTGGTGGGTTGCAGACACGTAAAAGTTTGCCGGGGTCCTCATTAGGCACCATCGCTGTGCCCACCATGCTTCTGTGACTGCTGTCATCCTTGTCACTTCCCTCCCCCCATCCCCTTTGTGGGTCTCTCAGAGCCAGGAGCTTATCCTCAGGGAGCTGGCCCCTGCTCTCATATCCCTCCCGGTTCTGGACCCTGAGTCCCTTCAGTAGGTTCAATCCCCCTTTCCCAGCCTAAGGCTCATTCTGTTCTGTTTGTTACGCAGTCTGGAGCAGCAGCAGTTACCTTGGAGATCATCTGGTCAGATTCCTGCGCTGTCAGATGAGGAAGCCATGCAGGAGGTCACTGGGATTCGGGCCGGGAAGCCCAGTGCTAGGCAGGGCTCTCTGCCTCTCCAGGAGGCCCCCTTTTCATACGCCGTCCCCCACTGACGTCCCCCTCTCTGCTTCTCCACCTGTGAAGAGGGCACCTCGGCCCCTCCCTCTCAGGTGTGGGGAGGGGAGATTGCTTGGATGAAATATTATTCAACCATAAAGAAGGAAATCCTGCCCTTTGCAAAAATGTGGATGGACCTCGAGGGCATTATGCTAAGTGAAGGAAGTCAGACACAGAAAGACGAGTGCTGTATGCTCTCACTTATCTGTGGAATCTAAAAATTAAAAGCCAAACTCAAAGGAACAGAGAGTAGAATGGTGGTTGCCAGGGGCTGGCGGGGCGGGAATGGGGAGATGTCGGTCAGAGGGCACAAGCGTCCAGCTATCAGATGCAGCTATCACACTCGGCGCGGCGACCACACTGGGTGCAGCGCTGTACTGCACACTGGAGAGGTGCTTGGAGAGATCTTTGGTGTTCCCACCACACACACACACACACACACACACACTCACTCACACACACACACACTCACACACTCACACACAGTTGTAACTGTGTGAGGGAATAGGTGTGAGCCTCGTTGTGGTAATAACTTCACAATATACACACGTATCGAATTGTCACATCACATGCCTTAAACTTACACAATGTTATAGACCAATCACATCCCAATGAAGCAGGGAGGGAAAAGTCAAGAGGCTTCTCAGGCATCCGGATGAGAAGCACAGCAGGCAGGGGACGTTCAAGCTCAAGTTCAGGTGAGAGGTGTCCATTTGGGGGTCATCAGCATGTGGACGGCATTTCCATGGGACCAGATGGTCTCCCCTGGGGGAGGACATCCATGGAGAGGAGAAGAGGATGGAGGACTGAGCCCTCCGTTACTGAGAGGCTGGGAAGAAGGGAAGGATCCGGCTAGGGAGGCTGAGAAGCACTAGACAGAGAGGTCAGAGGGACACCAGGGGAGCCTGTGCCCTGACCACAGGTGGGATGGGGGCCACGTACACACTAGATTTTGCATTTTAGGACCCTGTTTATCAGATTCAGAACTAAGTCTGAGATTGCATCTTCCTCAGTCTCTGACTCCAGCAGAGATCTTTGAGACCTTGCACTTCAGAATCATATGGACCTGAATCCCAGCGCTGGCGCTGCCCCTTACTGGCTACGTGACCTCAGGCAAGCCACTTCCCCTCTTTGGCCTTCTGACTGGTAACAGGGAGATGATAATTACTTTGCCTCATCTCACAGGCCTCCAAAGCCACGTCACCCACCCCACGGCAGGCCCAGTGGAGCAGGGCTCCGGGAGGCCTTGCGGACTGGTGCAGCCGGGGCCTCTGCCCCCGGTCCTGCCCACAGCCACCACCCTCACCGGTGACAATGCCCATGGTTCCAGCAGCTCAGCTCTGCAGCTTCTCGGCTGTTCCATTCCAGGCATTGCTTCCTTTATGGAGTCGGGTTCTTCCCCTTGACTGAGGCTTGTTTTAGGCAGAACCTTCTACGGTGAGGGGCAGAGCACAGAGAGTCAAAGCAAGGGGTCTAGCGATTCATTGGCCCACATAACTGAAAACACAGGGCATGGAATTGGCCTCAGGGTTGGCTTAGAGGTAGGGGCTCAAACGGTCTCCTGGGGCTCCGTCTCCTTTCTCCCTCCCCTTAGCTCTGCATCCTTCACGTGAACATCATTCTCGGGCAGGCTTTCTCCTCCCTGTGTGAAGTTGACACCAGTGACTCCAGGCTTAGAAGGTCCTTATGGCTTGTGGTCCCATGGAAGGGGACCTGTCTCTCTCCCAGTGTCCATATGTCAGATCACAGGGTCCTGCTGATGAAAGAGAAGGGAAGGGTCTGGACAAACCCAACAGCGGATCTCTAGATGACTGATGCGCCCTTCGCCTCGTAGGACCCTGGAAAAATCAGGATCTGTCTCCCTGATGTGACCCCCACTCAACCCAGGAAGGTGAGTGTGAGGTCCACGGGGTCAGCAAACGTGGGTGGGGCTCCAACGAAGGGCTCAGAGGATAGAGTGGAAAATTCGGGCCGACAGGCACCTGCTCCTGAGCTCTCTGATTGGAAGGCAGCAGCAAGAGGAAGGCTGAAGGGACTAGAGGCCAGGGCCGGACCTCTCGCCGCAGCCCCCAGGGCGCCGAAAAGAGGTAACACCCCAGACACTCTCCTGAGCTCTGGGCCTGCCCGGGCTGCCTCCTGTAGCTGGGGGCAGAATGAATAAACAACAGGAAGGAGGGTGCCTAAGAATAACCTGGGATCCGGGAGGAAAGTATTTATCATGTGAGCAAATCACAAGAGAAAACAATCAGCAATGACCTCCAGTCAGCTGAATTCATGTATTTGGCTAATCACATGTCCAGCACTGCTGTGAGCTCCCATTAAGAAACAGGCGGCTGGCACTGGTGGGGCCTCCTGGGGTCTCCCACCCACCCCAGCGGGGTGCACATCCTACCGAGCACACTAAGGACACCATGGCCTCCCATTGGGTGGGAGCCTTTGGAGGCTTGCAGGGGGACTCCTGTTTGATATTTTGGTGAGACGCTAATACACTGGCATTGCCAGGCCCCTGATGATGTCAAAATGTTATGATCTTCCTGGGAGACTTAATGAGTGGAACCAACTGGAATTAAATACAAGCCTGACTGGAGAGGCTGCTGAGTGTGTAGCCGTGGTGATAGCCTCCCTGCTGACTTCCCCCTGGTGAAAAGGGACACGGGTGGTTGGGGGAGAAGGGCGTCTGTCAGGCCTTTGTGGGGACCCCAGCCCCATTCAGGAGACAGAGGACCTTCAGCTTCGTTCACGCATTCCCCTACTCATCCCCTGTATTCCCCTAGCCCCGATTTCCTTGTGAACACCGCAGGACGCCCCTGTCCTCAGAGAGCGCATGGTCCAGGGGTGTAGCAGGACCTACATACACAAACGAATGAAGATAATTTAAAACTGAGGTGCTTTTCATGAAGTGAGAAGATGAAACAATGTGAAGGAAGAAGAAAATGAGGGCTTGACTTGGGGGGTCAAAAAGGGCCTCCCTGAAGGAACGCTTGAACTGAGACCAGAAGAGTCAAGAGTCAGTTGGGCAGAAAGGAAGGGGAAGAGCTTTCTTGGTGGAAAAAAAAACCTTCCTGTGCAAAGGCCCTGAGGCTGGAAGGAGCTTGGAGCATCCCAGGAACAGAGGCCGCCAGCATGGCTGGAAGGAAGCTGGAAACCCAACAACGACTCACCCAAGGGTGGTGAGTGACAGGAAGCGCCCTGGAGACCAAGGCTGAGGCTGGTGAGTGGTTAGAGCTGACACTCTTTGGAGTCCCATGGACATAATTCAAATCTCATCTCCCACTCACTGGCTGGGGGCCTGGGTCAGGAGCCCAACTACTCGGGCCTTTGCCACCACCTCACCTGGAAAATGGGGCTGTCCTCGCGCTGCCTCCCTCATGGGCGTGTTGTGAGGACTTTACGTGACGGCTACGCCATCCTGGCACCCTCATTTCACACCCAGTAAATGGTGAGTGTGGTTCTGGAATCAGGACTCTCCAGCCTGGCAGAGGGCTCAGCGTGACCACAGCCACCCACCTGTGGGGCCCGGCACCTGGCAGGAGCTGCTCAATGAACCGGCGGAAAGAAAGAGCATCCAGGTGAGGCAGCAAGGCACTGCCTGGGGACAGTCAGTCTTCCCTTCTGGGGAGCAGCCCCCCAAGCCCCCATACTTGAGTTTTTCTTCTCCCATGCGGCTCTCGGCCAGATCCCCTGTCATGTCTGCACAGGGATAATGATGACAATAATTACAACAGCCCCAGTCTCAGACCCTTCCTCTCAGCAGAGCTCCGCCGGCACTGGCTGCACCCCATCCACCTCCCCAGAGAAAGGGGTGCTAAAGACAGGCTTAGCGCAGGAAATCCAGCACCAACACACTGTGTGACTCTGAGCTGATCCTTTCTCCTTCAGTTTCTCCACCTGCACAACACAGGTATTGAACTAGATACTTACAGAGGTGGGAAGAGTTACTCACTTTGAACTGCTAAGTTCTAAGCATGTTCGGAGTGTGCGTGTGCGTGTGTGTGTGTGTGTGTGTGTCTGCCTTTCTGACTTTATCCCCTCTCCTCTCTCCAGCTCATAAAGCAACAGCCCCAGGGGCCTCTTGCCGGTGCTCAAACAAGCTCTGCCAATTCTGGCGTCTGCCAATTCTGGCGTCGGGGCCTTTACACTTGCTGTTTCCTCTGCTTCTGCTTTTCTTGGCTGTAGCCCGGCAGGTCCCTTTCTTTCATTCAAGGCTCAGCTCAGACGTCCCCTAGAGTATCACCCACCCCAGCCTATTACTCTTTCACCCCCCGAATTTATCCTTTCCAAGTTTCATTGTTGAAGCTCTAACCCGCAGCACCTCAGAATATAACTGTGTTCGCAGAGGGTGCCTTTACAGAAGTGAGTAAGATCAAACGAGACCATTAAGGTGGGCCCGAATCCAACCTGACGGTGTCTGTATACAAAAAGGAGACGAGAACACACAGGGAGGCACCAGGGCTGTGTGCACACGGAGGAGGGACCATGTGAGGACACAGCGAGAAGGTGGCCATCTGCAAGCCAAGGAGAGAGTCCTCAAAGAAACCGAATGTGCTGACACCTTAATCTTGAACTTCTAGCCTCTGGAACTGTGATAAAATAGATTTCTGTCCCTGAAGCCACCCAGTTTGTTGCATTTTGTTGAGGCAGCCAGAGCAGACTAATAGGTCCTCAACCCTGCTGTTTTTCTGTCAGCGCTTACCAGCACTGACCTTATTTGCATATGCGTTTGTTTATTGTTTTGCCCCCTCCCACCTCATACACTGCAGCAGGAGCCCCATGAGGACAGGAACTTTGCTCGTTCTGTTCTTTGTGCGCTCAGACCACAGGCCGGTGCCTGGTGCAGAGCAGGCCTCAGCATATGGCGAGGCCAGAGCCAAGATCTCTGGGTTCAAATGACAGCCCCTTCCCTCCCTCATGGTGTGACCTTGGACGGGATTCTTGATGTCGCTGAGCCCACTGTATTTCCTCTATGAAATGGACAGAATAGTTGTGCCAAACTCAGAAGGGGGTATGAAGCTATGGTGGATAAATGCAGACAAATTGCCTAGCACTGTGCCTGGCATGTAGTGTATACACGCTCCAGAAACAGGAGTTATAGTTATTGCTGTATAACAGTAATAAGTACACTCGCTCACTTATTCCTTCCTTCCTTCCTTCCTTCATTCATTCATTTATTCCCTCCACAGCACCCACTGACACCTCTTCTGCTGACAGACCCTGGGGACACCACAAATCAGACTTGGTTTCTGACCTCGAGATGCTCGTGGTTCAGTGGGGGAGACAGGCCAGGGAAGCAGTACTGACAGGCTGTGCGCAGAGACAGAAAGTGGGAGGGCTTCCTAGAGAAGGGGGTGTTGGGGCTGGGCCTTGAAGAGTGAGTAAGAGCTCACCAGGCGGAAAGGGAGGGAAAAGCATTCCCTCAGAGAGACAGGTGGGTTTCCAAGCAGGGGCGGCGGGCACTTGCCCAGTGCGTACCCAGCTAATGTCCCTGCTTCTGTGTGGCTGGTGCAGAGCTGAGGAGTTTGGGCTGTGACCCAAGGACACTGTGGAGCCTGGGAAGGGTTTCCAGCAGGGAGAGACCCCATCAGCTTTGTGCTGTGAAGGAAGACTAGTCCTGGGGCACCATGGAGCGTGGGCTGGAGGGCAGAGAGGCTGTCAGCAAGGAGAGCTGGGGCACAGGGGGACCAGAGAGGGGTCCTCAGGTCATCTTGGGAGAAGCTTCCTGGTCAATGGGCTTGACATAGAAATGTCTGAGCTGCAGAGTGAGTCCCCCCACCCACTCACCAAGCAGAGCCGGACCGACAGGAAGGACTCGGTGAAAGAGGGGACAGAGAATTGAAGAGGGTCAATCAGGGCATCATCTGTACAGTTCATGGGGAGGTCAGGAAGGAACATTCTGTCAACCAGAACCAGTGCAGGAACACTGGCAAGACCAGAGAAGTTTCCTCCCCCACCAAAAAAAAAAAACACAAAGAAAAACACATTCATTTTCATGACACATTCGTATTTCCTCAGGAGACCATAGGATTGTTTTTGCACTGGAAAGCCATGAATGGAAAATTCCACCTGCCTCCTCCAGACGCTGCATAATAGTGGAAGCATCTGTCCCCAGATTCCAGGTGCCCAGAATTCCACTGTGGGAGCTTCGTTCCTGTGACATGAGGCTCTGTTCTCTGTTAAAATGCAGACGTCTTCACGGAAGTCATGTCTTCAACACAGACTTATTTTCACTAATTCAACAAATATTTACTGACTTCTAGTTCGCAGACCTAGAAGCTGGGAATACGGAGATTAATTATGACTTGTCCACGTTCATACCTTCATTTAAAATGATTAAAGAAGACATTTTAGACGACACACACAAACTTATTTAACACTTCGTGAGGCAGGGAGTTCCCACGGGTTCCGGGAACTGCAAAACAGGGCAGAGGGCAGGAAGCTTTCGTAGGAGAAAAAAATGAGGAACAAGAAAGACAGAAACAGAAAATAAACAAGGAACAAGGAAGTAAGCATAGAGCCCAGAGTTGGCTTCAAATTTAAGGGTTGGCTGATTAGATGTATTGCATTTCTGGTCAAGCGGAGCATTTACAAAGAAAGTTATCTGACTTTTAGTTTGCCGATGTGGCACCCTGGCAGGAGCAGCTCCATCTTCAGCCTAGAAATCTATTTCAACGCCTTCAAGATACTGCCAAGCTCTGTGTGTTTAGAGGGTGGGTCAGGGGGACGACGGACGCTCTGACCGAGCGGTGCAGCAAATGGTGGTGGGAGCAGGGTGCTATGCAAAGGTGACTCATTTCGTAGCTGCAAAAGGCAAAGCTTGAGACGCAGCTTAGAGAATGAAAGGGAGTGGGGGGCGGTAGAGAATTCCAGACAGAGGGCATAGCCAGGGAAAATGAAGGGAGCCATGAGCTAGTATGCTGGGGGACAAGGGACTTCATGCCACCCAGAAGGCTTGGGCATTAGACAGGACATGGAGATGGGGCTGGAGCTGCAGGGACTTCTCATTGATTGAATGGTATTAATCACCTCAGTTCTTTGCTAGCTCCACAACTTCCACCTTATTCCTCCCACCAAGCCCAACAGAACCTTTTCTGGAGAACTGCTTTGTCCCCCCATCTCGGTCAAGTGGTCTGAAGGATCCACCCTCAGCACCAGGGTGAGGTCTGATTGCTTTCAGCTGGCAGCCTACCCCATTCTGCTGGGGAGGGTGGCCAGACACTGGAGGAGGGTTGAGAGGGGAGAAGTTCTGAGAAATGGAGCCTGGTAGAGCTGGCCCTGCAGATCTCAGCTGAGCCAGCCGATTCCCACGTTTGTACAGCCCATTTGTTGTTACTTTCTAGTGAAAAGTTCTTAACTGCTGCAGGGCACTTCTGGAGGACAGAATTGCATAGAGCTGGAGCAGTAGCAGCCAGCAGGTGCCTATACCTGGAGTGGGGTAGCGTGTACAGTTCTTATGAGTCAAGATCTTTCCCCAGACAACATCCCCTGACCCCTTTCACTGCTTTGGCACCTGAATGGCAAATCCTGGCTGGGCAGCCTGGGCATCCAGACTCATGGGTTTTATCCAAACCTGACCCCTTGCCTGATTGTGGAACCCAGTGGAATCTCACACCCTCCCTTTTTCTCCACTGGTGATTCACCCTTCAGACCCCAGAATAAACTCCCTAAGGGCAGGGACAAGGTCCAAGCCATCCCTGCAGTCCCAGAGACCAGGACAGGCCTGGTACAAAGCAGGTGTCAGTGGGCTGTTGCCCAATCAGTGTGGGTGCTGGGTGCTTCACCTTCACCTTCCAGGGTCAGTGTCATGTTTGATGCTTACAGGGACGGGCTACTGTTCCTCTGTCCATCCACACAGCCTCCTGGAGATGCAGCCCTATGTTAGAGCAATAGGAAGAGAGTTCACAGGCTGCATGCAGGAGGCCTCAGCTCCCACAGAACCTTTAATGCTGTTGAAAGCTCACTGAGCTGCAATTAGACTGTAGGGTGAGAAAAAATACCCCCAAAGCTCAACCATTTACTTTTCAGCTGCAGCTGACCCAGGCAGTCAAGCTCTAAGAATCTCTCCTCAGTCTGCTTATTGTGGGCAGTGTTGAAGAGTCCATTCTGGGGGAAAAGACTCAGTGAGCAAAATAAATCAATGGCAGTCAGCCCAGGTTTATTCCTGAAAAACAGCAGAACCACTGCTCTGCCCTGCTGGGTGGCATGGGCTACATCTCAGAACACATGTCTGCGTTTACAGGCAGGAGCAGAGAAGGCAAGGGTGGAGGGACCCACCTTCTCCTGTGGAGAAAGGATATAGTGTGAAAAGCACTAAAGGATGAGTCTGGGGCTCAAAGGAATCTGTGTGTGTGTAGTTCTTGTGTGAGATGTGAAGGCGGGGCAGGGGTGAAAGTGAGGGAGGAAAAGAAGGAAGTGGGCAATGATGATTTCAAGCTAAGGTGATTTCCAAGCTAAGGATCTTGCACTTTGCCCTGTAGGCAATGTATCCCACCACACACACACACACACACACGAACACACACACACTAGAATAAATATAGGGCATCTTCCCTCTGTGTCAGTTTTACTGGAAAAATCTTCATTATTTTGTATTTTATATTAAAACAATTATAGATGCCACAGGAAAGGAGAGGGTACAAAGAAGGGGAAGGGATTAGTCAAAGAACATGTATGAATGACCCACGGACATGCATGATGGTGTGGGGATGGACTGTGGGAGTGGGGATGGGCTGCATATAGGAGGGCAAAGGGGGCAAATTGGGGCAAGTGTAATAGAATAAACAAGAATTTAAAAAAACAAAAACAATTATGGGTATTTCATAGAGGGCAAATTTTGCATAGATTTGAAATATGAAATTGGAAAACAAAAGGAACCTGTGAGCTGCGGCTGGGGTCTTGATGAAGCACCATATGGATGGAGATGTTCTGGTAACCTGGGCGTCCCCATGTCCTGACACCATTAGCAGGAAGCTCTCAGTTTCTCCTTCCTAAACTTGTCAAAATTAAACCTAAGGGTCCTCCTAATGGAGCTGTCCGTGGTGCTGAAGCAGGATTGAATCATTTCAACAGGTGAGTTCCGCCCTAAAAGTTTCTGTGTCCATCTCTTGGAAGCAGATGATAGGAAAGGCTCAGAGAAGACCCCTAAAATTCGAACAGCTCTGAAGGCCAGGAAGTGAATAATTTTTACCACTTCCCCTTCAGTTCAGGGGACAGAATCCTCAGGGCAATTAGGCTGGAGGGTAAGGAGAGGAGCAAGATTAAGACAATTATTACATGTGGTATTTACAGGGAAATTATATCTTGAGTTTGGAGACTTTCTTCTGCTTCTTAAGAACTATTTAGGGCTTTTTGTAATTTTTATTTATTTATCTTAAAGAGAGAGAGAGACATAAATTTGTTGTTCCACTTATTGATACAGCCATTGGTTGATTCTTGTATGTGCCCTGACCAGGGATTGAACCTGCATTCTTCACATACGAAGATGATGCTCTAACCAACTGAGCTACCCAGTCAGGGCTCCATTCATGTTCTTGAAGTTACAAAATAGTGTGTGTGTGTGTGTGTGTGTGTACATACACATATGTGTGCACATCTGACTGACTATGCATGTAATAGATTATCTTGTTATATGTCTCTCACATTAAAACAACCTGGCATCTCATAATCCAATTACTCAAGATGGAAAATCTCCGACAAACTTTTTTTAATTCTACAATGTAATTTATTTATACTGTATTTATGTCAGTTATTAAATTTTTTAATTTTATTTATTCATTTTTATTGAGAGGGGAAGGGAGGAGGAAAGACAGGGAGAAAAAGATCAGTATGTGCTTGCTTCTCATGCTCTGCCTACTGGGGACATGGCCTGCAACCCAGGCATGTGCCCTGGCTGGGAATCGAATGGGCAACCCTTTGGTTCGCAGGCTGGTGCTCAATCCACTGAGCCACACCAGCCAGGGCAGTTGTTAAATTTTTAATACATACATTTTTATCTGTTTGCTTTATTTTTGCAACCCTAGTGAGAACTATACACTTGCTTAAGTAAATTTTTGTAGGATCCAAAAGTGACAAAAAACAAATTCCCTCCTCTTTGGTGCTTCCATTCTCATGGAGAAGGAGACAATAAATACATATATACCCATGGACAAAGTCAGTTGATGATAAATGCCTGGAGAAAAATAATGCAGAATAAAGATGTTGCTATTTTATTATTTTTTTTCTCCTTTTTTATTTAAACTAAAAACAAAAATAGTGCATGCACATCTCCCCTCCTCCACCCCTGCCTCTGGCAACCATCAGTCTGTTCTCTGTATCTATCAGCTTGGTTTATTTACTTATTTTTAGTTGCCACATATAAAAAAGCTCATATGATATTTGTCTTTCTCTGTCTGGCCTATTTTACTTAGCATAATGCCCTCAAGGTCCATCAATGTTGTTGCAAGATTTCATTCTTTTTAGGGCTGAATCATATACATATATAAAATCTCACATCTTCTTTATTCATTCATATATATATATATATATATATATATATATATATATATGAATCTTCCTTATTTATGCATCCATCGATGGACATTTAGGTTGTTTTCATATCTTGGTTATTGCAAATAATGCTGCAGTGAACATGGGGGTGCCAATATCTTGTCAAGTTAGGTATTCATTTCTTTGAATGAATACCCAGAAGTGAAATTGCTGGGTCATATGGGAGTTCTATTTTTAATTTTTTGGGAACCTCCATAGTGTTTTCAACAGTGGCTGCATCACCTTACATTCTCACCAACAGTGTATGAGGGTTTCTTTTTCTTCAAACCTCACCAGTACTTGTTGTTTCTTATCTTTTTAAAGATTTTATTTATTTAATTTTAGAAAAAGAAAGAGAGAAAGTGAGGGAGAGAAACATCCATTGGTTGCCCCTTGCATGCCCCCAAACCGAGAACTTGGCCCGTAACCCAGTCATGTGCCGTGACCAGGAATAGAACCAGCAACCTTTCAGTTCACAGGCCTGTGTGCAATCCACTGAGCCACACCAGCCAGGGATGTTTCTTATCTTTTGATAATAGTCATTGTCACAGGTGTGTGGTGATATTCATTGTGGTTTTGCATTTTCCTGATGGTTAATAAATAGAACATCTTTTCATGTACCTGTTGCCCATCTGTATGTCTTCTTTGGGAAAATGTTTATTCATATCTTCTGCCCATTTTTAATCAAATTGGGGTTTTTTGCTGTTGAGTTGTACAGGTTCTTTATATATTTTTATTGAATGTATTAACCTCTTATCGTGTAGATGATTTGCAAATACTTTATCCCATTCAATATATTACCATTTTGTTGATGGTTTCCTTTGTTGTACAGAGCATTTTAGTTTGATGTAGCCCCACTTGTTTAATTGTGCATTTGTTGCTTTTGCTTTGATGTCAGATTCAAAAAAATCATTATCAAGACTTATGTCAAGGAAACAACAACAAAAAACCCACCAAAAATGGCTCAAACCGGAAAACAAATAAAAGCCCCAGAGCCAATTCCTCTAAGCAGTGAAGAGATAGCTAACCTATCAGATGCACAGTTCAAAGCACTGGTCATCAAAATGCTCACAGAATTGGTTGATTTTGCTCACAAACTAGATGAAAAAATGCAGGCTACAATACGTGAGATGAAGGAAGATGCATGGGGCACTGATAGAGATGGAAGGAAAACTGGGACTCAAATCAATGGAGTGAACCAGAAAGAAGAAACTAACAACCAAACAGAAAACGAGGAAGAAACAAGAATTCAGAAAAATGAGGAGAAGCTTAGGAACCTCCGGGACATCGTTAAACGTCCCAACATCCAAATTATAGGGGTACCAGAAGGGGAAGAAGAAGAGCAACAAGTGGAAAACTTATTTGAACAAATAATAAAGGAGAACTTCCCCAATCTGGCAAAGGAAATAGACTACCAGGATGTCCAGGAAGCTCAGAGAGTCCCAAAGAAGTTGGACCCAAGGAGGAACACACCAAGGCACATCATAATTACATTACCCAAGATTAAAATGAAGGAGAGAATTCTAGAAACAGCAAGGAATAAGGGGACAGTCACCTACAAAGGAGTTCCCATCAGACTGTCAGCTGATTTCTCAAAAGAGACCTTCCAGGCAAGAAGGGGCTGGAAAGAAGTATTTGAAATCTTGAAAAGCAGGGACCTACATCCAAAATTGCTCTATCCAGCAAAGCTGTCATTTAGAATGGATGGACAGATAAAGCGCTTCTCAGATAAGGTCAAGTTCAAAGAGTTCATCATCACCCAGCTTTTATTATATGAAATGTTAAAGGGACTTATCTAAGAAAAAGAAGATAAAAATATGACAGTGAAAAGACAGCAAACTCACAGCTATTAAGAACCACACCTAAAACAAAAGCAAACTAAGCCAACAGCTAGAACAGGAACAGAACCACAGAAATGGAGATCATATGGAGGGTTAGCAACAGGGGCGGGGGAGGAGGAGAGAGGGGGAAAGGTAAAGAGAATAAGTAGCATAGATGGTGGGTAGAAAATAGACAGGGGGAGGGCAAGAATAGTGTGGGAAATGTAGAAGCTAAAGAACTTACAACACATGGACATGAACTAAAGGGGGGAATGTGGGTGGGAGAGGGTGTGCAGGGTGGGGGGGAATGATGGGGGAGAAATGGGACAACTGTAATAGCATAATCAATAAAATATATTTAAAAAAAAAAAAAAGAAAAGAAAAGAAAAAAAAAAAAAAAAAAAGACTTATGTCAAGGAGCTTACTGCCTGTGTTTGATTCTAGAAGTTTCATGGCCTTACATTCAAGCCTTTAATCCACTTTGAGTTCATTTGTGTTTATGGTTAAGATAGTGGTCCAGTTTTTTTTTTTATATGGCTGTCCAATTTACCAACATGATTTATTGAAAAGAGTATTCTTTCCTTGTATATTCTTGGCTCCTTTGTCATAAATTAATTGACCATATATATGTGAGTTTATTTCTAGACTCTCTATTCTGTTCGACTGATCTATGTGTCTGTTTTTATACCAATACCACACTGTTTTAATTACTATAGCTCTGTAACATAGTTTAAAATCAGGGCGCATGTTGCCTCCAGCTCTGTTTTTCTTTCAGAATCACAGTAATTATTCAAGCTGAAGATCTAGAGATCCTTAATCTTCTCGTTTTACAGGTAAAGAACTGAAACCCAGAGAGGGGCACCCGGCAAGTGAACCAGCATCAGATCCCAGGGTCCCTAATTCTCAGGCATTTGTCTATAACAAAATGGCAGGCACAACCTGAGAGTTGCTCCACGATGTTGTGTCGTGTTGTTTTGTTTCGTTTTGTTTTATTTTGTTTTCTTTTGGTTTTAGCATGTTTCTCACCCTGCCTGTTCTTCTGAGAGTTTGGGGGTGCAGGTAGGGCAGAGAAGCCTAAACTCAGACATAGTGTCCCAGGTCTGCCATTGGCTCAGTGTGTATGGCCTTGGGCAACCTCTCCTTTACTCCCACAGGCCTCACTTTCTCAACTGTAAAATGATCTTTCACAAGACAAGAGCACAGAATTTTGAGTCCCCTGGCATTCTGGATGTGCTCAGAACATCCTCTTCCCCAGGGGTTGTAAAGCTGGATGTGGTTTATATGCAGTTTTGCTTGGCAACAGCTGCTTCACTTCCCCAGCAACAAATTCAATTCCTCCTGCTAGAAACTCAGCTCCATGTATTTGGGCTGAATAAGTTGATTTGTAGATATTACCATTTCCTGGGGCTGCTCACATCAGAAGCAGCAGGAGGGTGTTCCGAGTGCTTCTGAATGAGCCCTAGAGTCCAGTGGGACAAATCCATCCCTCCAAAACAACATCTGCTGGAAGGCGGCATTGAATTATGTCATATTAGAATAGCACTTTATTTGATTCCAGTAACCTTTATTTACTCAGGGTCCAATCTCCCATCAAAGGACCCAGTTTCCTGTCTGGGGACTTTTCCTGGCAAGAGGCATTCTGGGAGGTGACTGAGTTATACAGGAAAGAAAGGGTGTTGATGGTAGAATGAAGGTCTCTGGGGCTGGGTGGGGGCAAGAACAAGCCCCCTGACAGGAGAGGAGAGGCTTGGGGTAGAGAAGGCCACATCGGTGGGATAATTTGCTTTGCAGGGTCTGGTGCCCAGCATAGGTGCCCTGAAGATTCATTTCACCACTCATCCATTCCCTTCTCGGTCACTCACTCGACAAGCACTTCTTGGCCATCGGTGTGCAGGAGTAATGTGCCAGGTGAAGGGGACAGAGGTGGTTAAGAGTTTGCCTTTACCTTCAGGGACTCACAGTCTGGCACAAGGGACAGAAACTCTGCCCCAAGAAGAGCGAAAATAGACACCAGGGAGCAGGAGACGGAGCATGAATCAGCTCAAAGGGCAGACGGGGCAGACATGGGTCTGAGGACAGATGCCCCAGAAGCAGATGGTGAGATAAGGGCTCTGATGCCAGTAGTTTATGTGCAAGGTGAGCTCAGGGGAGGATATGGAGAAACCGCACAGAGATGGGAGTAACGCCAGCACAGCATGGACTTACAATGTGTCACAGCGACAGGCAGCCAGCTCGGCCCTGCTGGGGACCCTCTGAGGACCATGAGGGGCTGTATCAGAGCCATCTTACTGCAGGACAGGGAGGTTGGGCATTTACCCACTGGCTCTCAGGACATTAACTCCTCCTGTCCCCTGAACTTCCAGGTGGCACTCACCACACACACCTGTCACAAGAACAAGCAACTTCTCCAGGTGCCAGAAAGAATAAAAATGCAGGCATTTGAGGTAGGAGCTGTCACCATGCCTAGAATGGTCTGTAGTTTCAGGAGAACTCAGGAAGTCGGGGAGAGATGTGCTGGGGCACCCGCAGCACCTGCTATGGCATCTTTGGGAAGCCCACATTCGAACTGGGTTTGAAGCGTGAGTGGGAGTTTGGTCACTGCAGCAGGTATGGGGTGGCCAATGCAGTCAGCTGGAACAGTGTGTGGATGGGAGAGGGAGAAGTGAAAGTGACTCAAAGGGCCAGAGTATTTCAAGAAAATAACTTATTTTAGAGTTAATCATGGGGACCATTTGAACAGCCTTTATGCAGGGAAGCTTAGGTGGTGGAGTTGGAGGGAGAGAGAGAACTTTATAGGACTTTATAGGGACAGCCCCCTGCAAAGGCAGAAAGGAGAGAATCCAGAGGACAGGAAAAGACTGGCCTTCCACCAGGAGAGGAAGAATTCTTTTCTGGAAAATGGTTAAGAATTCTGTTCCTGAGCTGGCTGAGAACAGGTTTAGCTGTAAAACAGAAGGGAGTACTCAAAGGAGTCAGTTACCTGTTGGGAGTGAAGGCTGGGGTTAGGAGAGGACTTGAGAAGGATGGAGGACTTGAATAGTCTTCGAGGGTAAGGAGAGTGGGAGCAGACGACAGGAAGGTCAGAGGAAGGATGGGCGATGCTGAAGGCAGCTAATGTTGGCATGGACACCTTGGCAGTGTTGCCAGTACTCATTGAGTGCATTTTTCTCAGCAGCTTCCCGGCATCTCAGAACAGGAGCTGAGAAAGCAGATGGTTGCGTTGGGAAATGGCTAGGGTTTGGCAGGGCAGGGTGGCAAGAGGAAAATGCCAGCCTGCCGGCACAGTGTTCCTGGGGGTGGGCCACACTGGCGCCCCATCTCCTTTCTTACCCTTGTACCAACGAGAAGAATGGGTGAGGGTAAGGGCTGAAAAAACCTCAGGTGGGGGTTCAGGGACCTGGCTGTCATCCAAGCTCCTGTGCCCACTTTATGAGTGACCCTGGGCAAGTCACGTCCCCTCCTCTGGGCCTCCATTTCTTCATCTGTTAATTCAGAACTTCTCAACCTCAGTGCTAATGACGTTTTGGGCCAGATGATTCCCTGTTGTGGGGGCTGTCTTGTCCCATATAGGAGGTTTAGCAGCATCCCTGGTTTCTACCCACTAAATGTCAGCAACATATACACAGCTCTATTGGGAACCAAATGTGTCCTGAGAAGCAAAGCTGCTCCCTATTGAAAAGCACTGTAATAATAATAATAATAATAATAATAATAATAATAATAATACCTATCCAGCCAACCCCTGTGCAAAAGGGTTCTCATGAGGAACACATTAAAAATGGGAAATTAACTGGTGGGGGGCCCCTCTGACAGCTGATTAGAACAACTTGGATATGAGTAGGTATTTATCACAACTTCTCCATGTCCCAGCTGTGAGACACATGGGTCAGAGACTGAGCTGGCTCTGTAATCCAGGCGTCCAAGGTGCAAGCTCTTCCCACACAACCAGCTTTGTGAAAGTTCACCTTTTTGCAAAGCATCTTGGGAGGCTGCCACATCTTTGTCTTTACACAGTCACTGAATGTTCCCAAGATGGGTCTTAAAGAGCAGAGGTGAGGAGAAAGGCCAAGATGAGAACAAGAGGGAGCCCAATGTGTTGAGGATGGAGTTTGAGGCAGCAAAGGAGACCAGATGACAAGGTGGAGAGAAATTTGAATCAGAGTTCATTCAGGAGGCAGAGGGCACACCAGGAATATGAACAAGGAAAATCAAATGTAACAAGAAGTGTTCAGACTTCCGGCCAAGATAGAGACATAGGCAGACACACTGTGCCTCCTCGCACAACCAAAATAAAGACAACAAAAATTTAGAAAAAAAAGGACAAAAACCAGTACTGACAGAAAATTTAACTGTATGGAAGTCCAACAACCAAGGAGTTAAAGAAGAAACATTCATCCAGACCGGTAGGAGGAGCAGAGTCAGGAGGCTGGGAGGAGAGGATTCATGGCAAAGCAGCGGCTGGAAGACCCTAGGCATGAAAGGCGGCAGCAAGCAGACCCAGCGAGGTAGTGGATTGTGGAAGGGCACAGCACACAAGGCAGCTGGTGGACTGGACAGCCCCACATTCACGCACAGGTAAACCAGGAGAAACTGGGGAGCAAGACTGTTCAACCCAGGGCTCCAGTGCAGGGAAATAAAGCCTCAAAACACCGATTGAAAACACTTGTGGGTGTTGAGGTTCCAGGAGAGACTCCCAGCCTCACAGGATAGTTCGTTGGAGAAATCCACAGGGTCCTAGAACCTACACAAACCCACCCACCTGGGAATCAGCACCAGAAGGTCCCAGTTTGCTTGTGGGAAGTGGCAGAAGTGACTGAAATCCAACAGAGAGCGGAGCAAGTGCCCTTGTTCCCTCTCAGACCCCTCCCCCACATAGCGACCCCTCAACCCAGCAACTGGGTTGTCCCACCCAGGTGAACACCTAAGGCTCTGCTCCTCATATGTAACAGGCACATCAAGACAAAAAAAAAAAAAATGGCCCAAACGAAAGAACAGATCAAAGTTCCAGAAATAATACAACTAAGCAATGAGGAGATAGCCAACCTATCAGGTGAACGGTTCAAAGCACTGGTCATCAGGATGCTCACAGAATTGGTTGAATTTGATCGCAAATCAGATGAACAAATGAAGGCTACATTAAGTGAAATGAAGGAAAATGTATGGGGAACCAATAGTGATGGGAAGGAAACTGGGACTCAAAACAATGGAGTGGACCAGAAGGAAGAAAGAAACAACCAAACAGAAAACAAGGAAGAAACAAGAATTCAAAAAAGTGAGGAGAAACTTAGGAACCTCCAGGACATCTTTAAACATCCCAACATCCAAATTATAGGGGCACCAGAATGGGAAGAAGAAGAAGAAGAAGAAGTGGAAAAGTTATTTGAACAAATAATAGAGGAGAACTTCCCCAATCTGGCAAAGGAAATAGACTACCAGGAAGTCCAGGAAGCTCAGAGAGTCCCAAAGAAGTTGGGCCCAAGGAGGAACACACCAAGGCACATCGTAATTACATTAGCCAAGATTAAAATGAAGGAGAGAATTCTAGAAGCAGCAAGGGATAAGGGGACAGTCACCTACAAAGGAGTTCCCATCAGACTGTCAGCTTATTTCTCAAAAGAGACCTTCCAGGCAAGAAGGGGCTGGAAAGAAGTATTCCAAGTCATGAAAGGCAAGGACCTAAATCCAAGATTACTCTATCCAGTAAAGCTTTCATTTAGAATGGAAGGGCAGATAAAGTGCTTCTCAGATAAGGTCAAGTTCAAGGAGTTCATCATCACCAAGACCTTATTATATAAAATGTTAAAGGGACTTATCTAAGTAAAAGAAGATAAAATACATGTACAGTAAAATACAGCAAACACAATTATTAACAACCACACCTAAAACAAAAAGAAAAGCAAACTAAGCAAAGAACTAGACAGGAACAGAACCACAGAAAAGAAGAGCATATGGAGGGTTAGCAACAGGGGAGTGGAAGGAGGAGAGAGGGGGAAAAGGTACAGAGAATAAGTAGCATAGATGGTAGGTGAAAAATAGACAGGGGGAGGGCAAGGATAGTGTGGGAAATGTGGAAGCTAAAGAACTTATGACACATGGGCATGAACTAAAGGGGGGAATGTGGGTGGAAGAGGGTGAGCAGGGTGGAGGGAAGTGAAGGGGGGAATGGGCCAACTGTAATAGCATAATCAATAAACTCTATTAAAAAAGAAGTACTCATTCATAAAAGGTGGTTAACTACTGGGAGAATTAAAAGAGGACTCTGAAGAACACAGAAACAGTAAATGTAGGGAACATGTACTACCTCTAGCAATGGCCAAGGGTGTGGCTAATGCCCATTTGTACAAGTGGCTGCCAGCTGAGGACAGCACAGACTGAGGGTGCAGTGGAGGTGGCCCCCGATGGCTGCTGAACTGGCTGCTGAACAGCTCCCACGCTGAATTAAAAAACGGAGGTCCAACCCCTGAAATGAGCTGCCATCCGATGCTATCGCCTTGCCCTATCCCTCCAGTGCCCTCGATTGACAGACGTTAACACTGCCAGGGTCCAGCTCCAGTACCTCAAAGCAGGGCAAAGAAGGGTGGCCTTGGAACTGAGAGACAATAAAGTGACAACTGCCACAGTCCTTGCCTTTGTCCAGTCAGCTTCCACATACACCCTCACCTTCTACATGCTTTTGAACTTCCCTTCACAGCAAAGCAATTCCGGTTTTCCACCCGATAGGATGGTTATCCTTTGTGCCAATAAAATTCCGATTCTTGCCTCAAAATGGGGAGACACACAGCTCCAATGTCACTGTGTCTGTCACTGGCTGTGCGAATGACTCCTCAAATTCAGTACAGTCAAGTTCTATTTCCTAAAAACTAAATTATGAAGTTTACCTCCAAGAGTCTGTATACAAATATTAATGGGAAGAAGAGAGAAGAAGGAAATTGTTAACATCTAGATATAAATTCATAAACATAGCAAGCAAAGGTATGAGAGCTCTCATTTCTGTAACTGGTCACAAGGCCTTAATCTCTGTCTGTGGTTTCCTTCTTCCACTACCCATCCCACATCTCCCCCGTCCTCAGCTAGTTGGGGTTTTTACCAGGAAAAATGAACCAAAACTTCATTCCTGAATGGTAGAATCCTCAATTACCCTGCTCTTGGGGGTTGGCAGAGTTTTCCATTAACCTTTACAGTTGGACATGGAAGTACTCAGAGGCACCCCAGAGAGGCCCCCGAGTTCCAGATGCAGTTCTCTATGCCCCATTATGTAGCAGCAACTCAGGTTCACCTCGGAAGTCAGGATCAATCCATCGCTTTGTCCAGTAGCATAACTCTTTTTTGTGGTTAAGCAAAACAAAAAACAAACAAACAAAAACCCAACAACCGAACTTTTCGCTTTAGTGTTTGTTCAGTGCCACAAGGATCTCAAATGGCTCGACGGCAGTCTCATCCTTCCGTTCACAAGAACCGTCATTGTGTCCTCTGGTGTGACCCCTTGGGAACAAAGATCTCCAAGCTAGCAAAGCTCCATTTCCCTAAGAAAAGAAGCAAAAATTCTGCAAATGGGGGATTACAACTGACAGTGAGAGGAGCCTGTGTGCATCGTTACTTATCGCTTCTCAGCTTCCAATCCACCCCTCAAGGCCTGCTTGTGGTACTAGAATGTCTTCTCCTGCACACATGATGTTCATCTTTGTCAGTAGGTGGCACTGGCAGGACATGGGACACTACCTGATTCCAGTGTACTTTGCTCCTGGGTATGCAGGAGGACACTCGGGAGAGCACAACCCTTGTGGTATCCTCAGCATCCCTACAGCTGGCTTCCCAAAGGCAAGATGGATGGAAGCTCCAGCTCCCCTCCAAGCCTCTTGCTGACGGTGGCTTCCTATTCCCTGCCCCCCAACTCTGTGGGAAACGTCTTGGCAGCCAGTGCCTGAGCTGGCTTTCCAGCACACTCAACAGCACCCGGGACAGGCAGCTTCCCCATGTCATCAGCACCTCAGCAGGGAGTTCTCTGCCCACTAACCTTGGCCCGCCATTACACCACCTCTGGTTGGGACAACCTAGTGAACTTTTCCACCGTTGATGGGCTGCAACCACACCCTCTCTAGTGGTCTGAATCCCAGGCATGGGGAGGTTCCTCACTCCCTTCCCAGTTTTATTCCTTGAACACTCTCCTTCAATCTCCGTGGTATTCTTTAAGGTCCTCCTTTATTTATGCTTAGTTAATTTGATGTGGTTTCTGTCTCCTGACTGAACCTTGACTCACACAGAACCACTGGCACTTCCTTCCACGCCTCGATTAACGGACCCACACATCTCAATGATGAGGGAGACAGCACTACACATTGCCGTCCGAATCAAAGCGTAAATTGCATCCTTTCAGGGTTTGTGTCCCAACTGGCACCATGCTTGAGCCTTTAATAAGCCATTCTACCTTTCAGTTAAGCCATCTACTTTCCGGCGATGACTTCTATGGTTAAGACCAGTTAATTACATGGGAATGAGCCCACTGCCGTTCTTCCTTTGTAATGAAGTGAGTTCCTTGACAAGAGGCAATTCTGGCAGGGTACCATGATGGTGGGTGAGGCATTCTGTAAATCATGGGTGGCAGTATAAACAAAAGCATTACAGGCAGGGACAGCAAATCCATATTCAGAAAATAATTCTATTCCAGTAAGGAAGAATCATTTCCCCTACATGACGGAAGAGGGGAAAGGAAATCAACCTGCCACCAGGTAGATGGCTGGTCCATCCAGGGAATGGTGCCATATTATGAGCTTATGAGCACCCAGCAGTGTTGGTATCCAAGGCAGCCCTTAGTAAGGGGAAGCTCATGGTTTTGAGCCCATGCGTATCTCCTATCCCTACCACTATGGCAACTTCATTCATGGGCCAACTGGACAAGCACAGGGATAGCTGGGTGAAGAGGCTGATAACCACAAAGCACGTCCTAATGTTTACCTGATTAGTGGAAGCCTCTCTTGCAGTGGATTTGCGTTAGTGAGCATTTGCCTGGGACACAAATCAGTCTGTGCCTATTCTGAAGAGTCCATCCACATTCCTCCTCCCCAGAAGTCCTTGCCACCAATCTTCCAATCCCATTCCCCCCAAGTCTCTGACCGTCCGGCCAAACTACACCATTAACAACTGCTCGTAAACCACTGTAGATCCATACTTTTGGCCATCTCTAATTCCAAAATGGGCAACCAAATATATTATCCATACTTAACTACCTAAAGTTGTACCCACTGTGAAGATTTTCCTTCACCACTGTCCGGATGGGGCTGTAATGCTGCAGCCTTCCATTTGGGGTGGTACCAGCCTATTGTGTAGCACCAACTATAAACCAGGCTCGAGTTTTTATTCCTCAGTCAACTGGTCATAAGGCACTCCCCAGGAAGCCATAAGTATGTTTGAGAAATAAGAGGCGATGAAGCAGGAGTCAGAATCACTGACTCATATAAATCATAACTTCCACACTTGCCTAAGCATAGACTCTTTTACACCATTCCCATCTGATGGTAGATTGCTGCTTCACGAAGCTAAATTTATAGCTAGTTGTGTCAAGGAAATCCTAAATGGGAATCTCAGACTGCGTGATGTCCCGTAGTTAGGCATCCAGTCTCTATCACAGTCCAGTAGCAAGCTAGAAGCTATTTCTCAGAAGAACAAGTATTATCTGCATAAGAAGGAATAGATTTACTCGAACCCTAGAGGTCTACTCTATGGTCTTTCTGTTGGGGCTTGCCCGAGATGCCAAACAGCGTCCATACTTACTGTAAAACCTCTGAGAACCATTGGAGCTACTGGATGACAAGGACAAAGTGGTAGAAAGACTTTTACTGCAGCCTTTACTCCATGCAGGGCCTTCTTTGGCTATGGACCCCGCTCACAGCTGGCAGTCTAATGAGGGTTTTGTCAATAGGCCAAAGCAGCTCACACAAACGTCTCATATATGTTTCTTCCAAAATCCCAAAGCCTACCAAGTGCCATCCTCTTTTTTTGAGGTAGGTAGTGTCAGGTGCAGCAACTTGACTTTCACCTTGAAGGGGATATCTCAGCACATTTCATACCATCGAACATTCAGAAAGCTCCCAGAGACAGCACACCTTTTTGTGGTATTTTGTGGTATTTTTCCCACCCCCTTGTTCACATATGTGGTCCTTCCTGTTCATCAGAGGCAATCAGCTTGTCATCAGGGCAGTGCACCGGTGTGAGGCTGTGCAGCAGGTCAAGATGATGACCTTCCCTGTGGACTGTCTAATGGCAGAAAGCCAGAGAACCAACTTAGCTCCCAGGCAAGACCGTGAAGGTGTGCAGTTAGCCCCCTCAGGAAAAAGCAAACTGGTTTCAGCAGTCCTCACAAATTGGTATGGAGAAAAAGGCGGTAGCCACCGTACGGTGGGTCAACGATTATGTACCAAGTGCTGTACTGAGTTGCTCCAGTGAAGACTATGTCTGAGACAGAAGATGCAATTAAGTCACCGCCCGATGAAGCGCACAATAATGCAGTCATTTTCCAAAACCCATCCAACCCCTGCACAGGCCAAACGGGCCAGTTAAATGGGAATGAAACAAGAATCACCGCCTCCGTACATTTCCGTCTTCATCAATCCCGGAAAGTCCCCTGGGACGGAGAAGTGCTTCCACTTTACCATCATGGCAGAGAAAGGAAGTTCCATTTTTCCCCCAGAATTCCTCCCATAATTGCCCTCACTTCATGAGTCACAGACCCAATCATGGGGATCCTTCCAGTTGCCAAGGAAGGCCACACAATTATACCTTCAGGAACTAGGCAAACGGCCCACGAGATACACTTGGTCTAACTATCGATCACCTGGCTGTTAGTTGTTTGTTACTTGGACTGGTGAGCCACATGGCATTTTGCATCCCCAAGGATTATCATAAATTCAGAGCAGAGTCTAGTAATGTCTGAAGGTCTGGGTACTTTCTTTTTCCTACCAAGTTCAGTCCTTCTAGTAAGTGGCCACAGGGCCCTTGGGGAAGGCTTGGGGGAAGACTAATGGTACATAGGGATAGCTCTGGTGCAGGAACCTTCTTCAAGGGGCCTGGCCTCCTCTTCAGCAAGGGGCCCTGATTTGTGACTTGGCTTACACCTGGAAACCAACGAGAAGCCACAACTCTTCAAGGCAATGATTCAACTTAGATTTTGACCGCTGGGCCCAGAAATTTGTTTGTTTGTTTGTTTTCCTGTTAAATAGATCAAGTAATACTGAGAGAAGCTACCCATCTATTTCCTTCCTAGGGACACACCAATCGATTAGCCACCACCAAATGTCCCTATGGACCAAGGCATCCTGATTACTGGTACTTCCTTGCTGTGCTTTATGGCAAAGGCACTTACCTTGTCTTTAGCTATTAAGCACCGCCACTCAGCCTCTACCTCTCCAGGAGCCTATCGTCCCCATGAAATGAAGGAGCCCCTCTGAATGTCAGCATACTCCCAGTGATATCTGGCCTACAAAGGTGAGCACCCACAGAATAGCTTGAGGATGTAGGTTCTCACCTCACTAATATATTTCTCTATGCCTTAGGAGAGTGTCTTCTGGGAATTTCCATGGAACATAGTTTGGGGTGGCCATGCAGATCATACAGGAGACATTCACCCCAGCACTCTATATCCTTAAGCCTTTGGATTCCCTCTTCCACATGATTCCATGGAAGCTCTGGCATCTCTGCTCGTTAAATGTAAGCCATCTTTTTTATATATAAATATTTTATGTTTTTATGCTATTACAGTTGTCCCTCTTTTCCCCCTTCACCTCCCCTCCACCCAGCCCACCCCCCACTTCCATAACCAGCCCCCTCACCGCTGTCCATGTCCATGGGTCCTTCATATATGTCCTCTGACTAACCTCTTCACCTTCTCCCTATCAGTCCCCTTCTCCTCCCTCCCCTCTGACAGCTGCCAGTCTGTTCCACAATTCTGTGCCTCTGGTTCTATTTTGCTCATTAGTTTATTTTGTTCATTAGGTTCCTCTTATAAGTGAGCTCATATAGTATTTGTCTTTAACCAACTGGCTTATTCCACTTAGCATAATAGTCTCCAGTTCCCTCCATGCTGTGGTGACAGGCAAGAATTCCTTCTTTCTTTCTGCTGCATAGTATTCCATTATGTAGATGTACCACCGTTGGTTTTTGTTTGTTTGTTTTTTGTGTTTTTTTTTTTTATCTACTCATCTACTAATGGGCACTTAGGCTGTTTCCAAATCTTGGCTATTGTAAATAGTGCTGCTATGAACATGTGAATGCATAAATTCTTTTTTTTTTGGGGGGACGGTATTCCCAGCAGTGGACTCACTAGGTCAAAAGGTAGTTCCATTTTTAGTTTTTTGAGGAGATTCCAAACTGTTTTTCACAGTGGCTACACCAGTCTGCAATCCACCCCGCACCAGCACACTAGGGTCCCCTTTCTTCCACATCCTCACCAGCACTTGCTGTTTGTTGACTTATTGATGATAACCATTCTGACAGGTGTGAAGTGAAATCTCATCGTGGTTTTAATTTGCATCTCTCTGATGAAACGTAAGCCATCTTCAAGTCCAAGTTTCAGTCAACCAATCAAGTCAACTGCTTAGAGCCACCTTCTACCACACAAGCTATCATATTAAATCCCAAATCCACATCCATGAATTCAGAATGATTTAATATTATCTTCTGCCCTTTGAATCAACTCTCATATGTATTCCCCAGGATTAGTCAAATCTTGCCATTAGCAAAAGTCTTGCTAGTCTTCTATTCTGTAAACTATCTCCTGGATCACAGTGTGTACCTGACCTCTTAGAGCATACTGAGATTTGACCCTCATTATGAATATAATGGCAACACAGGGCGCTTGTGGCATGTTTGATTAGAACAACCATCAGCTTCAAGGCTTCTGCCCCATATAAGTTACCACAGGGTTTTCAAACAAAGGAGAACTAGTCTCTTAAGACACAAGAGAGCAAGTTCTTTGTAATAGCAAAGCTCAGAGTGACTCTCCATTTCATCTGCGTCCAACCAGGTATCGCTATTCCAAGTTTCATGATCCCATTCTTTCCTGACTTATATCCAAACTCTCCTGTGGACACCTTGGCCATGCTGTAAATTTAACTGATGTTTAGATCCTGCAGCCCACACAAGTAAGTGTTTTATTTTCATTAATATTAGCTCTTTGGCTGCATGAAATAAGATTCTTTGATGGAAGTTCTGTGACTCTCAAGCCATGATTTGAGCTGAGAATTAAATGGCCTGAATTCATCTTTTTTTTTTTTTACCTTGAGTGCTCCAGGGCATTCAAGACTCCATCCCACACCACAGCCATACTCACTCATGTGATGGTCACCTGTAGTAGTCACTTGGGCTCCCCAGACAGTGGGCAGTGATTGCAGTGGGCATTATGATGGTTTTCCATCACAGGTGGTGGGATAATTACAGCGCCTCTATGCTTTGGATTACCAGCATCCTGTGTCTCACTGGCAGGGAGCTCAGCACTGTGCTTATGGGCAACAAAACCACCAGACTTGCACTTTTGAGGATCTGTTTCCTCGGACCATCCCTGCTCCCGATTCTATAGCAATTAGAATTCAGTCAGGAGACAGAGTTCCTAACCCAGAATTTGAACATGAAAAATTTAATATAAAGAGTTATTAACTAGCAAGGGGCAGTTCATTACTACAGGCATAAAGACACTGAGGGACCCAGGAGCAGCGGGACAGAGGCATCCAGAAGAAAAAGTGTTCTGAAAGGAAAAAGGAAAAGCGGCACCTTATGGCTGGGCTGAGGGAGAGGGAACGACGAAGGGTCTAAGGACTGAGGAGGTCCTCGTGAAGACTGGGGTTCGGGCTGCTCAGGTGAGGGCAGGATGGCCACAGGGACGTGAAGGGCATGCAGTTTCTGGTGGCTGGGAGGCTTGCCAGGGACTGCGGGCCAGCACTGGTCTGTAGAAGCGGCCCTCCGAAAGTGAGGCCTGAGGGAACATCTGGAGCTGGTTTACAAGTTTTGGGCTCTTGAACTGGAATTTAAAAAAAAAAAAAGGAAAGAAGGAAGGAAGAGCAGACCCTTCAAAAGAAGCGACTTCCGGCTATCACCTTACAGTGTCCCTCTAGCGCCCTCTACTGGCAAAGCCTATCATTGTGCCAGCTGGTAAAAACTGTTCGCAGGGTCCAGCTCCAGTATCACCAAGCAGGGCAAAGAAGGGTGTGTTTGGAGCTCACAGACAATAAATCAGTAACTGGCTTGGGGGAGAAACAGATGTGTAAGGGAGCAAAGGGTTCACTAGGGGAAGAGACTGAAAGGGCAAGAGTTCCTCTGCCTTTTGGGGAAGAGGGGCAGGCATGGGCTAGAGCCCTGGGGAGAGAACTGTCCCCAGCTCTCTTCAAAAAGAGAAGGCAGTCACATGATAACCACAGCCCAAGAAAGCCACATTGTTCAGCTTTCAAATGAACAGAAAATAAAATTCCTGGACAGGCTCCCTCTTCCCACCCCTGGGAGTAAGTAGGAAGTGAACTGAGATGCATTTCATTTTTCTTGAAGAGGCTTTTTCAGTTCCTTGGCTTCTGCTGACTCAGGCCACCCCCACGATTTGCAGATCCACCTGATATTCAAACATTTATTCAACAGCATCCCTGACGGGCCTGCCAGGGGATGAGCACTGAGTCTGGGAAGCCGCCTGACCGAGGGCCTCGGCTGTGCCTGTCTCCAGCTGTCTGCACTGGCTGAGCCTGGCTTGAGAAAGTGTTGAGAGGGAAGAGCGATTTGCAGACAAAAAAGAAATTGCAAACAATTCACGTACCTCAGGCTCAGATTTGCCAGTATTTCTGTGATAATTCCAAGAGCAAAGTGTTTGGAGTCAAGTGACATGGGTTCTAATTCTATCTTGGTTTTTTCCTATCTATGGAACCTTAAGCAATTCACCTCACTTCTCTGAGCCTTATAAATCAAATGGTTCTGGTAATATGCACCTCTCAGGTTGCTGGGAAGATTAGGGACAATGTCTACATTAAGTATAATGCAGGGACCTACCAGGATAAGTGCCCAGGCCTGTGAGTCCAAAGCCCAAACCACACGCAAGCTTTCACCAGATTCTGAAAGCAAATACTTAGACCAGTGGCCTGACACCACTGAGCCACATCAGCCCCATTGTCGCCGATGCAGTTTTTGTTTTTATTAGTTGACATACAATGTTATATTGGTTTCAGGTATACAGCATAGTGTTTAGACATTAAATAACATATAAAGTGATCACCCCAGTAAGTCTAGTACCCACCTGGCACCACACAGTTGTCACAGTATTATTGACTGTGTGCCCTAGGCTGGGTTTTACATCCCTGCTTTTGTCACTGATGTTGAACCAATGGTACCCTCTTTGCAATGGGCTCCTAAAGGGCAGTGAGTCTCTCCGCACTGGACAGATGAGGAGATGGAGCCCCAAAGAGAACAGATGTTCGCTCAAGGCCGCACAGCACGGTGGTGGCTGAGCCAGCTCTGGAACCCAGCCTCATGGTATCAAGCCATTTTACCATCTGGAGGACTAAAAATAATGTGCTTAAAAGTATGGGCTGTAGAGGAAGACAGACGGTTTGTGTCCTGGCCCTGCACCTTCCATTCATCCAACAAACACAAGTATTCATTGAGGCTGTGCCAGGCGCCACGCTCGGTGCAGGGGGCACAGGGGCACCCGGTCCACGTGGCTGCAGCTCTCTCGCAGTCTGGTGGGAGGGGCAGTGCACAAACGACCAGTGGATAGCAAGCCCATCGCCCACTGGGAGAAGGTGAGTAAGGCCATATGGTGCAGGGCCCTGAGAGGGACAGGGACAGTGAGGCAGGAAGGGCCCCTCAGGACAGTCAGGAGGGCCTCTCAGTGTGGGGCTGGGACCTGGATAACAAGAAGAACCAGTCATGCAGGGACTGGTGAGGGGCAATCAGGCAAAGAGCTGGAAGTGATGAGAAGAAATGAGGTCAGAGAGAGGGCAAAGGCCATACCAGGCAAAGCCTCCAAGGTCAAGACCAGGAGCTCCGCTTTTACTCACAGCACAGTAGGAGGTCCCTGGAGGTCGGAGCAGGAGAGTGATGGTGCCTGGCTTTTTGTTTATTTTTTCAAACAATCACTCTGGCTGCTGCTATTTATGGGACATTTGGTGGCCCTGTGACCTGGGGCAAGTCGCTTCAGCTCTTTGCACCTTGACCTCTGCAGAAGGGGGATAACGGAGCCGATCTCACAGGTTCCACTGGAGGTCAACCACGCACAGAGTACTCAGCACTATTCCCCGTGTACAGCGAGGGCCAAGTACAGCTTTGCTGTTTACATCGCCATGTACAAAGCCTTTGTCCTCCAGGCACAGGGCACAGCATGGCCTGAACCTGTTGAAACCAGAGCTCCTTCCAATCCAGTCCACACAGCCCAGCCCCCCACTGCTCTGGCAACACCACAGCCCGTGGTTTTTCTCTCTTCCACTTCTCAGATGAGGCACCGGAGGCTCACTCATGGTCCAGCCTCAGTGCCTCTCCGCACCGGAGAGGAGGCCCTCGGACTAAGGGCCTCAGACACCAGAGTCCCTGCTCTCTCCACCGCACAGCAAGGTAGGGTCCGTCTATGCAGTGACCCCGTTGTTTCTGCACTACCCTCGGCCCTGGGGTGTCTATTAAGCTCTTGTCCATCAGAGGTCAGCCAAGGGAGGTCAGCAGGATGCCAGTGATGGGGAGGCAGCCAGGGCCTGCTCTCAATTAGGGCCTTGCAAATGGCCTTCGCATCTATCAAAGTCAGGGCTCCATCTCCTGGGTGCCCAATCAGAGGCCGACAGGGAGGCTGGGAGAATAATTGCTTGGCAGGTTCCTACAGCCAGATTTATTATAACAAACAAATTCTGCTCCTGGCAGTGCTAGGCAGCTGGCCCATCCGCGCTCGCAGAAATCCTATTTGCTGGGGTTGAGTGGGCAGAGGCTCCCACCCCACTCCTGCTGGGCCCGTGGCCCTGGGCAGAGCCAGGCTAGAACATTTGTCTTTTTGTGCTCCAGGCCGCCTGTCCAAGAGGCTACCACCTCTGACACATTTCACAGCATTTGAAAATCAGTGCCTGGGCCACAAATTACTCATTCGGTGTTGCGCCAAGTGATTCTCTGGCTTTGACACCACCCAGGTCATCCATAGAGTGAGGCAGTTAAAGGCCCAGGCTGTGGAGTCAGCCCAACCATGGGTTCAAATTCAAGTCCAGACTCTGTCATGTACTGGCCATGACTTTGGGGGAGCAAGCTGCCTCTCTGAACTTCCAGTTCCCCATCTCTAAATGAAGGAGTTATCTCTACCTTAAGGAGCTGTTGTAGGAAGTAAGTAAGAGAGACAAAGGGTACAAGGCATCTAATACAGTAACAGGTGCAAACAAAAGTGACGGTGACCATCGTTATTAACCAAGGACCTCAGTATCATGATGTGAGACGGCATTTGTGGAGGGACAGTTACTATGCTAATTCCTTTTGTTTTTTAACAATGCTAGTTCTTTTGAAACATTTTTTTCTCTAAACATCACGACCAATCCTGCAAGTAGATATTGTTACGTTGATTTTCTAGATTAGGAAACAGGGTGGCTGGGGCACATGAGCGGTGGGGTGTGGAGCTGGGGTGGGATCCGGCTCGCTGGCTCTGGAGCTGGCACTCCTGCTGATACACAGCCCACCTTCCCAGCTCCTCTGAAAGGCCATGCAAGGCCACTGGTCAGAGACAGGCACGACCACACTCCCTCCTTGCCTCCCTCCCCATGCCAACATTTCTTTAGCACCAATTGCAAGACCAGCCCTTTGCTAACCCCTGGACACAATAAGATGAATAAAGAAACACTTCCTGCCCTTGAGGAGCTCAGTACCTGATGGGGGCAAATCGTAAAGCTGTATCCACACTGCCCAGAACACATGTATCAGTTAGCTGCTGCTGCATAACAAACGACCCCCCAAAACTGTCTTGGTTTAAAAGAAAGAGCAATTAATTTATCAGTTCTGAGGGGTTGGTTAGACAACTTCTGCTAAGCTTAATGATGCAGCAACTCTCACTTCACAGGCTGACCAGGCTGGAAGGCCCCAAACGGCCTCATTTGCAGGTGCGATAGCTGGTATGTGCCGTTCACAGGTTGCACTGGTTCTTCTCCGAGTGTCCTCAAAGCTTCAGGTAGGCTAAACAGGTTTCCTTATGGGGCAGAGTTCCAAGAGGGCAAAGCAAAAGCTGCAATGCCTCTTGAGGTCTAGGATCCAAAACTCACTGGACATCACTAATGCCACATTCTATTGGTGAAAGGAAATCGCATTCTGTTGCTTAGCCAGTATCTGACATACATCCTCAAGCCATCACATGAGGCTCAGCAGTCAGTTCAGAATGAGAGTGAGTAGGTAAATCTAGCCAAGTGGGATCCCAACTGATGAATTATTCATTCAGATTAAAGGATGTTGAATTGTGTGGTTGTTAGAAGAGATCATATCCTTTCCAGCGGTACCCAACCTTTTTAGCACCAAGGACTGGTTTCGTGGAAGACAATTTTTCCACAGACCCGGGTAGGGGATGGCTTCGGGATGATTCAAGTGCATCCAAGCTCACCTCCTGCCGTGCAGCCCAGTTCCTAACAGGCCAAGGACCAGTGCCAGTCTGTGGCTCAGAAGTTGGGGTCCCCTGCTTTAATCAGTGGGAAAACTGAGGCACAGAGAGTCAGCCAGTGTGCGAACAGAATCAGTACATCATACAGCCAGTCTTCATATGAAGAAACTGAGGCCCAGAAACAGGGAATGTCTTGACCAAGGTCACATGGCAAGTCTGTGACAGAGCCAGGAGTGACTCAGGTCCCTGTCAGCCAGCCCGCTCCTCGTCCTCCCACCACACCCCCAGAGGAAGCCTCAGTCTGGAAATGACCGAACCTGGGCAGCAGGATGACCATCCCCAGCTGTGTGTCTCCTCCGTGTCCTCTCCGCTGTGTGTTCATAAATAGCCCTTTCAGCACACCTGACACCGTGCAAGGCACTTAATCATGATGCCTTCTGATCCTAACAGGACTGCCCGCATTTTACAGTCAAACCAAGACGCAGGGAGGGAAGCTGGCTCGCCACCCAGGGTCTCGCAGCTGGTGGATCCCGTCTGCCTGACACCAAAGCCTGAGCTTCCCATGCTGCCCCCAAAAGAGCTGGACCTGGATCCAGATCCCCACAGGTGAAAGGCAACTCTGCAACCCTTGAAGGTCTCAGGATAAAGCTACCACCCGAGGAAGTACCCCTGAGGCCTAGGAGGAAGCAGCAATAAGCCAGAGTCCCTTGGAACCACCTCTGCAAATGGAAGGGCCCTAAGTGATGCTCTGGTCCACACATCCACCATTTTGTGGATGGGAAACAGATGCCAGACAGCACCCAGGCATCTGACTCCCAGTCCAGGGCCCTCCCACTGCCCTGGGTGGCTGGGGCAGGTGGGCAAGCCCCAGTCAGGCTGGGCAGACACACACACGGCTGCTCTGCAGCATTCAAAGAGCACGTTTATTTACAAAGCACTTTACAAATACCAGCTTATGCCTCCCCACAGCCCCTTGCGAGGTAGGTCAGTAGTCATATCTACAGTTTACAGATGGGGAAATAGAGGCACGGAATGGGGGTGTGGCCTGCCCTATTTTAAAGACAGCTTCCCACCCGCCCATCAGAAACCAAAATAAACACAAAGCATTGATCCTCCATCCCAAAATATACCTTCTTCCTCTTAACTCTAAGGGCTGCGAGCAACCCTGACCTAACAGTGCCCTCTCCCCATTTGGCAGCCTGATCAGGAGCCACAGGAACCTCAATGGCAGGGGCTGTAGTTCAGATTGCCACCAGCCCAGGCTGAACAGGACCCAGCCAGTGAGGCCTGAAAGTCCTAGGCAGAGGGAACTAAGGTTATGTCTCATTCTGCAGACACTGGGGCGGGGAGGGAAGGGGCCCCACATCAGGCACGGCAGGGATGGGCAGATCCTGGGTCAGGAAAGCTCAGAGCACATGTCAGGGAAGCAAAAGTGGGAAGGATGGCGAGCAAAATAGCCTGGGGGCTGCAGGGGGCAGCAGTCAGGGGTAGGGGGCTGCAGTTCCCCCTGGAGAGCCTCAGTCTGATGTGCCCACTAGCAAATCAGGGCAGACCCTGGTCTCCCCAGGACCTTCAGGAGCTGGGCCAGATGGGATTCTAGGTGCCAAGGCCCAGTGCACTCCCAACGCGTGTCAAGCCACGCGGGGTGGAACCCTGGCCTGGTATACACTACACCAAGGGCTGGGAAACAGTCGAGGCCCTTGAGCCTTGGTCCCCTAGGGCAGGCAGTTCTGAGTCCCTGTCACGCTGCCAGGCAGTGCCAGGCCTCTCAGCACAGGCCAGCACCCTGTACAGGTGGGCTGGGCTGCAGTCTCGCTAAGCTGCCCCTTGGCCCCCCATGTGCCCGTGGGACGTGGCAAAAGGGCCTGCCCACTGAGGAAGGCAGCACCAAGATGGCCCGTCATCCACTCCAGTGGTCTCCCTGTGGGGGCTGTGGTGGAGCAGAGTTGGGGACGCAGGTCTTCCTCGTCAGTTCGGATGACAGGCCTGGTCCTGAGTGCACAGTGGCTGCTCCGAGCCAGGGGCCCCCGCTATCTTGACTCCAGCCCCTCCAGGTACTCCAGGGCCATGTCGTAGCAAAAGTGGTACTGATCCTGGGGACAGGGAGAGAGGGCACCATGAGCTGGCCCCTCTCTAGTACTGGGGAGGGAGGGCAGGCATGAGACCTGACCCATCTTTGAGGAAAAGGGGGGAAATGGGGTAACGTTTTGGCACCACAGGATTAATCGTGGGGAACCCAAGGCCCAATTGTGGGGACTGGGTACGGGAGAGTGGGTGCTGAGGGGCCTGGCTGGGCATGAACCAGGAAGCTGGAAGTAGCACAGGGAACATGGCACCTCACCAGCGTCTCCACCATGTTGGGTTTGTAGTTCCTAAGCGTTTTGGCAGCAAAGAAAACGTCCACCAGGTTGTGGCAGCGAATCATCTCCAGGACCGTGGAGCAGGCGCAGAAGGTGCCGCTGCGGCCGCCCCCGTTTCTAAATGAGACAAAAAAGGTTTGGGGCAGGGCTTGGGGTAGGAGGCTGAACTCCAAGGTAAAGGGCAAGGCCAAGGTCTGGGAGCCCAGAGGTGAGGGGCGGGGCCAGGGAACCCAGAAGGGAGGGGCAGGGAGCCTAGAAGTGAACTGCACAACCAGGCTAAGGGGGCGGAGTCAGATGCTAAGACTGACATCCCAAGCTGAAGATATCTAGGAAGACAGAGCTTCCAGGAGAAACAGCAGATTCTGAGAGACAGGAGGAAGGATTACTCCAAGAGAAAGAAGTGAGACAGACAGCAACACAGGAGGGCCACATGAGGTCCATCCGGCAGGATGGAAAACGAACACTGAGAGGACCAGTCACCCCCAGCAAGGCAGACACAGGTACGCCCTGGGCCGGACCTCGGCCTGTCCCTGTCCCCCTCCCTCCTCTGCCCCCTGTAACTCAGGGGGTGAGGCACCGCCTGGGAAATGAGGGACTGTGCAGGCCCTCGGCCCCGGTCTCCGGGAGTCTCTCCCCGCAGAACTGAGAGCCCCTGAGAGCCAGGCAGGCCCGCTGGACTCGGCTCCCTCTCCCCGCATCCCGCATGCCCAGACCCGCATCACACGGGGAAGGGCAAGTCCGAAAGCGTGAAAAAGTGGGGGGCAAAGGAGCGGCCGCACCCAGGCATGAGTGAACACATGAATTATGAGTAGGGCATGTGAACAAATGAATGAATGAGTGAAAAAAGTTTTATGTGAGCATTCATGAGCAAAGACGAGAAATCCATTGGCTTAAAAAGTGTACTACATTATCATAGGACTCTGACAGGACTCTCTGGTTAAATTGGGAAAGTCAAACACCACCCAGAGAGTGCTGGATGGTTCAGGGTTAAGTCCACACCCTGGGAACCCTGGGAACTGACCGGGATACTCTAGGGAAGGCAGGGTCAGGGCATCTGGGAGCCCAGGGGCTCTGGTGCCCTCTCCCACACTGGACCTCTGCCCCTGGCCCTTGGGTCCCCGCCCGAGGCAGGACCAGCACTCACAGGCAGTGCACGACAGTGCGCCCGTCCCCGCTCTCTGCCTGCCACTTGTCCACCTCGGCCAGCAGGTGCAGGAAGGCCTTCTTGGAGTCCGGTGTGTCCCGGTATGCGGACCAGCGCAGGAACTGGAAGTGCCGCACCAGCAGGTGCCCCTCCTGCAGCTGGGGTTTGGGGTGGGCAGCCAGCGAGGGGACATGAGCACCGGTTACAAGGCCCCTGGTGACCTGAAGGTCATTACGGACCCCAGTTCTCACCTGGGGCTCCCGGATCACTCACCCTGGAGATGTTCTGTACCCGGAAGACACGGGCCACCAAGTCTTCATCCGCTGTGCCCGACACGAACTCCACCTCCATGAGGCCATACTGCTGCCGGCCCGGCTCCGGCCAGTACTGCAGGCACGGCTGGCGGCACGGGCACAGAGACAGGAGCTGAGCAGAGCCTCCGGGTGGCTGCTGCTCACACCCACCCCCAAGCCTCCACACCTGCCCTGGGACTCCCACTCACCCTGGCCCACCCACTCACTCCGGACTCATCTTCAGAGTTCCCCGCTCTCCACACTCACCTACGAGACGGCAGTGCACACCTGCCCAGGTGCATTCTGCACAGGCACACTCAGGTCGGCTGAGACGAACCCTTCGCAGTGGGTGCACTGACACGCTCACACTTCCTCACAAGCACACAGACCTACACGAGGCTGCCTTCTTCCAGGGACCCATCCCAGCAACCCCTGTCCCCTTGTCCTCTCTCTCACTGCTTCTCGGGGCCCTCACCCAGGCGGAGTTGGATTGGTGCAGCTGGTTGAGCATGACGATGGAGGTGCAGCCGTAGTCGTAGACCAGCCGCCAGAAGTCGGGCATGGTGCTCTGCAGCGGGTGCAGGGTCACGATGAAGGCCGCGCTCCGGGTGTAGCTCTGCGAGGAAACCGGGACTCAGGGGGGCCTGTCTGCCACCACGTCACAGCCCGACCCCGGCCACCGGCTGATCCTCCCCCACCTGCCACACAGCTGCGCCCCACAGGACCAGGCTGCCTCCACTGGCCCTTCACAAGTTAACCAAGGCCTGAGTTGGCAAGCTGAGCCCCCAGGCTGCTCCAGGGTCCAAGTCCACAGCTCCCAGGAGCTAAACAGCAGAAGGTTCCCAAATGGGTGGCAATGGAAGCTTCGGCCTGCTAGACAGAGGCTGGCCAAGCTTGCTTCCTGCCTCAGGGCCTTTGCATCTGCTATTCCTGTTGCCTAGAACAAATTTCCCAAGTGTTTACATTGCTTTCTCCCTCACTTCTTGTCTTTGCTTAATTGCCATTTCCTCAAAGAGGCCCTCCTCAACCCTTCATCACAAAAAGTCACCCATAGCCCTGGCCTGTGTGGCTCAGCTGGTTGGAGCGTAGTCCTCTGTACAAAAAGGTCGCAAGTTTGATCCCCGGTTGGGGCACATATGATAGGGCAACAGATCCACGTTCCCTCTCACATTGATGTCTTCTCTCTCTCTCTCTCTTTCTGTCCCTCTTTCTCTAAAAGCAATGGAAAATAAATGTTCTTGGGTAAGGATAAAAAAAAAAAATAGCTACGCATGCAGGCCTCCAAAACCCCACAATAAATATTCCTTCTTCCTGGTTGACTTTTATAGAGATTACCAGCATCTGACATTCCATTGTATACTTGTTTAATAACTGTTGCAGCCCATTCCCCAATGCAAAGTTCCAGAGAGCAGAGATTCTAGAGTGTGGCCTGTACCCAGCGGCCCATTCCTACCTGGAGCCAGGGACCCAACGTGACCCTCCCCGGCTCAGAGACACCCAGGACCCTCAGAGAGCCTGCCGTCCAGCCCAATGTGCCGATGGGCACACTGAGGCCAAGGGCTGGGCTGGGAGGACAGTCACAGATTCCTCAGTTCCCACCCCAGACCCTCCGGCCCTCATGCCACCGCCCAGGACCCCGGCCCCTCAGCGGGCACACGCACACCTACACCCGTGCATCCCTGCAGGCTGAGTGACAGTGGCTGGCGGGTCCCTCTCCAGTCATTCCCTTCAGCAGCTGTGGCGACTCCTCCCCTTGCCTTCAGCCCACACCAGGAAGCCCTTGGGAAGCAAGCACGGGGCTTTCCCTCCTCAAAGAAACCCCCGCTGTCCCCTGCGCTGTTCTGCCAGGAGCCAGGCCCCCTCTCCCTCACACCTGCTGTGAGGAAACCTCCCTCTCCATGCGGAGGGACAGCCAGTGGTTGACAAGCCTGGCACTGACCCACTTTCACGCACGCCTCCCACAGCGAGTTTTCAGACAAGGACCAAGCTCTGCTCAGCCCCCTCCTCCCTTTCTCCAGGCCAGCCTGTCCTCAGAGAGTGTGCGATCAACGGCTCCTGCCGCCACCACACGTGAAGGCCTGTCCCTGAGGGGAAGAGGGTGGCCTGCGGCTGCACAGCCATGTCCGGGACAAATACACCTGATTAAGGGGTGAAGGAGTAGCCAGACCACTAGGCCACATGTCGGAAGTCACTTTCTCCAGTGTAATCAGCTTTTTCTTTTTTAAAGGTAACATTTTGACCTCCACCTGTTTGTCTTCCGCACCCATCTCTCGACCAGTTCCAGTTTGGGAGAAGAAAGGGGTGATGCTCACACTCTTCCCCACTGAGTTCCCCACTCAGACTGCAGCATCTTGGAGTCATTCATTGGGCCCAAAAGCCCTGTTCTGCTTGCAACACCCAGTGAAGGAGGCGGAGCCCCCTGAGCTGGGAGCAGGGCAAGGGGCTTCTAAATGGATCCTGAGCCCTCAGACCAGGCCAGGGTGAACCAGGGAACAAGTCACCAACCTGGGCAGTGTCACGGGGAAGACTCCAGGCTCGATCCCCTGGCTCCAGACATCAGGTCTCAAGTCCCAACCCCAAACCCTCCCATCCTCCCAGTCAAAGCCCCAAGCCACTCCTCCCCCAGGCTCTGCTGGGCCTGACCCCCGCTGACCGCCCTGCCTGGACTCCGCCACTCACACCCCTGCTCAGGACGAGGGGAACGCCTGAGCGGGAGCACTGGCTTTCATGTCCTGAACAGAAGCTCACTGAGGATAGAAGGGTCACCCCAGAAAGGGCAGAGGGTCTAGAACCAGAGCCTTCAGGCTCCTGGACCTCCCCAGATGCTGTGGGGCGGGGGAGTCCCAGAGCCCACCCCCGTCCTAGCCCTCACATCCGTCAAGGCCGCGTTGATGTAGTTGTTGGGGTCCCCGTCGGTGGAGATGAGGAAGGGCAGGCAGCGGTCGGGCGGCAGGACATCCATGCTGCGGTTCTTGTCCCGGTTCCGGGGCAGCAGGGCAATGCTGCACTCCTCCACGTCCAGCGGCGGTGTGACCGAGTTCAGCGTCTACAGGGAGCGAGACGAGGAACGGGCTGACAGCCGGTGCTTACTGGACCTCCACAGAGCCTCATGAAGGAAACTGGGCGGGGTTGTTAACCCCATTGCATGGATGGAGAAACCAAGGTCCAGAGAGAGGGGAGAGAGGGCACGGGCCCGGGCTCCCTGTCTCCAGGCCACGCAGAGCCTGGACGGAGCTCTGGAGACTGGAAACTGCCTCCTCGCCACCCGTGTAAACTTAGCCTCATTGTCCCTCAGCCGTACAACAGGATAGCAACGTGCCTGCCTGCAGGGAATATTAGGAAGATAAGGGAGATTACACGCAGGGCTCAGTACACAGAAGGCACAGAGATGATGGTTACTAGCTTGTCGGGTGCATTCCAGGAGACAAGCCCTGAGAGCTCGCGTCTCCCACAAAGCGGACTCCAGGGACCTGGCAGAGGAAGCCACCTTCCTTGGCCACAGCCCTGCGTGAAGAGAACCCAAGTCCAGACCACCTGGCTCTATAACAAGCTAGGGACTCTGGATTCCTCCCTCGCCTGCCCTCATGACTCGGGCATCCTGACTCAGGGGGGTCTCAGTTTCTTTCTCTCCCCTCACAGCGGATCCCCAGTCTCTCAGGATCCCCGGAGCCCAGGCTCCCTCTCCGGGAATCATCTCCTGAGATGCCACTCTGTGCTGGCTCCAGAGCACCAGATACCCAGCACGCACGCTCCGGCTGAATTCTGGCAGGAACCCTGGAGTGGAGAGCACATCTGGGGTCTCTGCTCGCCCAGCGACCGCACTCTGGACCACTGCAAAAGTGCCTTTTTCCAGTCTCCTGACAGTAGAGAGGATGGGAGCCTAGCCCTGCTGGGTGCCAGGGGGTGGGTCTAAGAATGAAGCCAAAAATAGAAAAGAGCAGAACCAAAAACAGAGACTGTTTCTTGACATCATCATTTGAGCACCCAGATCCAGCCATAACTGAAGCTGTTACCACCCTCAGTCTTTTCAGTTACAAGAGCCACTGAGCTGGGTTTTTATTACTTGCAACCCAAAAAATCCTGATGAACATGAACACTGCAAAGGCAATATTTACCTACCCGTCTTTTCTGGATGAGAAAACTGAGGTTTGAAGAGGTACAGTAAGTGTTCAAAGCCATTCACAGCTCAACTAGAAAGTCAGGATTTGAACCCAGGTTTATCAGACTTCAAAGCCTGGACTCCAAGGCACTTCGATGCACCTTCTCCACTGTCTCAAAGTCCTTCCTAATAGCTCAACTCTGAGTCCTACAGCACTGAGGACCTCTAATGCACACACACAACCCACACCCCCATGCCCACACACCTATACACCCACACACATATGCTCATGGCCTACCTGGAACTCTTCCCGCAGCTGGGAGGAATTACTCTGAGGGTCAATACGGATCATCTCTTTGTAGGTAGCCTTGAATTCGCTGACAGGGATGGTGGTCTCCCCACACAGGCAGGCCTCCAGGATTGCATCATGGATGAAGATGTACTGCTCCTGGAACAGGAGGTAAGAATACGAGGGACCAGGAGGGGACTAGAAGCTAGAGATTTTGGGGTTGTGGCAAGAGGAAGTAAGCTCAAGGTTGAGGTGTGGGTCCTGATGCGGAGTCCAGCCATGTTGTTACTACAGGTTGGACCAATCCTATTTGAAAGAGCCTTCATGGGTGCGTTCCCATAACCACCCTGAGAGAAACTCCGAAGGTCAGGGGACAGCCCAGGGTCGCCTCCAGTGAAGCTCCACACCCAGGCATATGTTGAATACAGAACCTATGACCTTGGCCGGCTGCTATTTGGGTGAGGACTCAACAGAACACAGTGGAGCTGAGTTTGAGAGACCCTGAGAGGTTGGCTGACCAAGTTCAGGGATAGGAAAAAACAAGGGGAAATTCTAGGGAGGGGAAGAACCTAAGGACACCCTTCGGACACCAGCTCTGGGCTCCAGCGTGGAGCAGGGGACAGAGGCCTGTGTCCCCTACCTCAGTCTGGATCATGTTGACACGCCGGGAGCAGAGGGTCTTCACACAGTTGTAAATGTCCACAACACCCTCACACTCGGCCATGTCCAGCATCACGTCCAGAACAATGTAGCAACCTGTGCGGCCGGTGCCCGCGCTGGGAAAAGAATGGCCCAGGCCAGGTCAGGGGCTTGGGGAGGGAGCCCAGGAACAAAGGGAAGAAAAGAGGGGCCCTGGGGCACCTGGCCAGGTCTACACCACACAGGGGATGAGGGGCAGAGAGAGCCCTGCTCCAGCAAGGAGCCAGGGAGGAGGCTGCTGGAAGAGCTCTGGAGAAGTGTGAGAAGGACAGAGCTGGGGATGAGCCTCGGGGAAGGAAAGGAGGAAAAGTGAAGGGAGAACGCAGAGGTGAAGTTTAGCAACTTTGCTGGGAGGGAGGCACAAAGGTGATGCTGGGAGCTTGAGCTGAGGCTGCTCTCACTCCGGGATACTCCTCCAAGCTCCTGCATGTCCCTCGAAGCCGCCCACACTCAAACCCACTCTCAACGCTTCTGAGTCCCCAGAGCAATTTGGACAGACTTTTCTTAAAACACCCTTCCTGCTGCGTGATCACTGGTCACGTGGCTATCTCCCTAACCCGACTGGGAGCTCATCGAGAGCTCAGCTGTGTGGGATCCATCCCTGGAACCTTCATGCTCAGCACCAGTGAAGCAAATTGAGGGGTCAGGGTGGACAAAGATGATGCCAAGACTTCAAGATAGAAAATAATAGTGTCGAAGTGGGTCCCCATACCCTGCTGGTGGGAGCTTAGTACAACCACTGCGGAAAGCTGGCGGTCTTTCCTAAAACACAGACAGCATTTCCACTCCTATTCACGCACCCTGCAGAAAAGTGTGTGTGTGTGTTACTCACAGAGCTCAAAACGGGAAACTACCCAAACGCCTATCAACGGCAGAACCGATAAACACGGGGTGGCTCACTCACCCAGAGGGAGAAGATACAATACGAAGGGCTCTTAGGAACACAAGGTTGAGGGGACAAAGTCAGACACGAAGGAGCACCCGCTGCGCAACCCCAGGTACACAAAGTTCCCAAACACCGGACACCCACCGACCACTGCTGGTTTGGAAGTCGGGGCGGTGACTGCTCGGGGCGGGGCCAGCAGGGCTCCCAGGGCCTCGGGGGCCTGGCGATGCTCTGCCCCTTGACCGGAGCGGTGCCGGTTCTTCCACAGGTGTGTTCAATTTGTGAAAATTCATAAAGTTATATGTACACATATTTGTGCACTTTAAGTGTATTATTCACAGAGGAAGTTTTAGTCTCAAAAAACAGTACTGTAAGAGGCCTAGAGAAATCCAAGAGAAGCCGGTGTGGGGGCTGGCAGGGCAGGCAGTGGGAGGAGTCAGCTCTGTGGCACTGAGGGGGCTGATAAGTCAAGTAGTAGAGCCCTGGACTCGTGGGTCCAGCAGACTGGCCAAAACCACAGGGTCAGAGGTGAAGCTCTCCAGTGGGATAGTGGGGGCAGGAGCAGGACAGGGCACGGGGTCCCCCACTTCAGAGGCAAAAGGAAGATATGGAGTCAAAGAGGAAGCGGAGCAGAGAGGAAGGACAGCTGGGGTCACAGGACCCACCCAAGGCAGGAGTCAGGAGAGGAAGGAGTGAAGGTCAAAGCTGCAGAAGGTGAGAAGGCCAAGGAGTAAGGAAAGCCCCTGGGTTTGGAGAAGAAAGAGAAGGTCCTTCCCAGCCCCTGGGCCAAACCTAGCACACAGGCATGTGGTGACACTCGCTGAACTTGATCTTGCCTGGTGCCGCCAATCTCAACCCTCTATGTCTCCAGTGTGTCCTTGGTATCTGAGCCAGGGTCTTGGGAAGCACATGAGAGTGCCAACCTTAGAGCCAAAGTTCAAAGGGCAAAGGGCCCCAGAGGGTCATTCTTTCCTGTCGTCTGTCTCTAAGTAGGATGAACCCAAGCCCAATCTCCCATATAGACCTTGCACCCACCCCACCCCCAGCTTCTCTTCCTGGGGGTGCCCAGTGCCCCACCTGCAATGGATGACAACCGGCCCAGCATCAGGCGGGGTGGAGGCCTTCACACGCCGGATGAAGGCCAGCAGCCCCGTGGCATGGTAGGGGACGCCGTGCTCCGGCCACGCCGTGAAGTGGAACTGGCGGACCTCGTGCCGGGCAGAGTAGCCTCTCTGGGGAGACAACAGTGAGTCACCGCTGGCGTCTACTGGACACTCGCTGTGTGCCAGGTGCCGTGGTGAGCTTCTCACCGCAGGGTCTCAATTAATTCCAATAATAAATTCAGGCGTAGGTGTTACTGCTCTTTGTACAAGCGAGAAAACCGGGGCTCACAGAACAGAAACCCCTTTCCCAAGGTTCGTTATGCCAGACTTGGGCCAGGGTCTGCCTGACAGCTGCACCTGCACTGTCAAACGCCGACCTCTGACACCAGGTTTGCCTGCACCTGCGCTGTTGAACGTCAACCTCCAACAGGTTTGCTGCATCTGCGTTGTTGAACATCGACCTCTGACACCAGGTTTGGCTGCACCTGCGCTACTAAACACCAACCTCTGGCACCAGGTTGCTGTTAGCCCTGGGAGATCACAGTGGCTCTCTGGTCTTCATCTACAGGGGGAAACTGTCTTTCCTGAGGATCTTACAGAGGATCAGGTGGGATCATGGATGGGAGGACTTGTCCAATCACTGGTATGACCACTCTGGTTGTAACCACTCTGGGCCTCACTTGCTTATCTGTAAAATGGGGCTAGTGGTAAACGCCTCACCATACAGGGCCATCCGGGACTGATGCAGTACGGGCATGTGGCACGCTCAGCGGAGTCCGGCACAGATTAAGTCCCACACCCAGCAACCACGGTCATCGGGGTCATCGGTCATCGTCTGCAGTACCTCAACTACCTACAGTTAGTTTCCTGTCCAATCACGCTGCTCCCAGCAGTTCCCAAGTCAATGCCCAGTGGGAGGGCAGCAGTGCCCGCCTCCCCTCCTGCTCCTGGGCTAGGGGAGGTGGGCAGGTGGGCTCTGCCCCACCCCCTTGTAACAGGGTGCAGCCAAGATGGGGGCCCTAGAAAAGGATTTGGAATGGGGCCCAGAACTCAGGAAATATTAGAAAGACAGATAAGATGTCCTCACCCCTTCCCCCTCAGGTGTGAGTTGGGGGAAGGGACACATGGAGCAGGGCCATTCAGAGCTGTTTTGCATAGCAACGGCTTTGCAGCTAACCTCTGGGACGGTCATTTAACATATCTATAACCTCTAACTGGTTTCATAGATGTGTTGAATAGCTGTGGCCATGCTTTGAGCCAGGGGGATGGGAGTGACTTCCACCCAAGATGTAACTGGAAGGCAACTCCCCGTTTGTGGCAGCTGCAGGAGAGCTTGGAGATGATTGGCTCCACACCACGGGGCCACACCTGCCCAGACTCACTATGGCAGCCCAGTAAAGCTGGAAGGGTACAGGAGTGCTGGCAAGTGTAGCCAATTGTAGGAGGAGTCGGAAATGGGGCTGCAGAGGAAGATTGGTGTGGGGATTTAAACCCAGACGCGGCAGCCATTGGAGGGAGAACCATGTGCTTTTGGCAGAGTCAGGACCCTGGCAGCCATGTGAGAGAGAATCATCATGTGGCTTTAGCAGAGAATCGCCACTCGGTTTTCCCCGAGTGCCAACCCCCTCCCTGCAACTTAGGTGAAGGGGGAGCCACGTGGCTTTGGCAGAGTGGAGACCCTCTCGCAGCTTTGAGGGGAGAGTGACGAGGTTTTGCCAGAGTGGAGACCCCTTCCCTGCAACTTCGGTAGAAGAGGACCAGGCGGCTTTGGGGTGCTCCCTTTGGCTGTGTGGCCTGGGAAGCAGGAGAGACTTTGCCTGGAAGAAGGGGGGAAGGACTCTTGCCGGTAGGCCATCAGAAGGTGCCACATGGCTTTGGATTAATCAGAGATCCTGCCTGGACGGCGACACAGCTGACGGTGTCAGGAGCCTGGATCCCGGACGTTTGCTTCTTTTCTGGAGTTACGGTACCCCGAATTAGGGCAGGGGGAGAAGGAAGCACTCTGGGCGTCTGTGGGTATCCTGAAGGACTTTGATATTTTAATGAAGACGTTAGGTCCCTACTATAAGTCTATAGCAATAAATAAACATTTCCTTACCTCTTCACAAATCTCTGGCTGTGAGAGACATCTTTCCATAAGGCGGCGGACACAACGAACCTTGGCCCCTGAGGCCTCTGTGTTCTGTAACACCCTCAGACACCCCAAGTCACCAGGTGACAGGGGACTCACCCGCTCCAGGGCAAAGGTGCGCACGACATACTCGGCTAGAGTCTCCGTCTTCACCAGCGTGATCTTGATGTCCCCGTACATGTCCGAGTCTTCCGGCCAGTACCGCGAGCACTTCACCTGCAGGCCCACGGGGCGGGCTCAGCGGGCTCTTCGCTGCGCCCTCAGCCCCCGCGCCCCTCACCCCCAGCCCCGCTTACCCTGCCCACTTCCACCAACTTGGTGATCATGACAATGCTGGAACAGTGCTCCTGCCAGACCAGGCGCCAGAAGTCGTAGACCATCTCGGGCTTCGGCCCTGGAGGCGCAGAGGGCACTTGTCTCGGAGGCAAGGCCTCCATCCAGGGCCGGCACCCCCACTGCCGGGCACCGCCATCCCACCCAGGCCAGGCGGCTCCTGGGTCCCAGTGGGAGCTTCATGCCTATGCCACTCATACCCCACCAGCTGCCAGCTCGTGCCCAGAGGGCCCCGGGGATGGACAGCGTCAGGGAGGGCCTGGCTGGGGATCTTGGTCATCTTAAGTGGAACCCAGGAGGTAGAGCTGGAGGGCCATGGCACAAGTCTCCAGAAAGGATGGACAAACGGACGGTCGGGGTCGGGAGAAAGACAGCCAGAGGGGCCCAGGCAGCCCCCAGACTGAAAGGCACCATCCACAACCAGGAGCACGGAGCCTGGCCGGCCCCTCTGCATGCACCACCTCAGGGACAGACAGATGGACGGGGAGCTACAGACGGCCCGGGCACATCAGCGAGACGCAAATACAAGGAGGGTGGAGACTGACAGCCAGATTCCAGAAGGTGCAGCCAGACCGGGGCTCGGAGAGACAGACGGACACAGAAGGGAGACAGGGAGTCAAGCAGCTCAGTAGCAAGATGGAAGGGTGGCAGAGAGCATTCAGCACTGGGGGGCACGTGGGCAAAAGTGACCGATACCTTGAGTAGCTATGAAGTGGTTTGACCTGTGATAACCCTGGAACAGAAGAAGAGGGAGCGGTGAGACCCGAGGGAGGAGCCCCCTGCTCACTCAGCCCTGCTCTGCCCTCCTTCCCCAGAAGCACATCCCCACCCCCAGAACTGCCCCACCCGAGGGAAGACCCCAGGACCTGCTAACCAGGTGACTCTGTCCTCCCAGTCCCCAAGCAAGAAGGGAAGAGCAGCGGGGACACCAGTGTCTTGGGTCTAAACCCATCATTGCTGTGCGGCCCCAGGGAGGACACAACTCCTGTACGGGCCTAGTGGATCTCCCCATCCACAAAATGGGGACAATTATCCACAATCGGCTGACAATACGGCTGCTGATTGGAGAAAAATAAAGCTAGGGTGACCCTTCTCTGTCCCCAAAGCCCCAGAGGCCCTAAGCAACCCCAGACCCTAGGCTGAGTCCTGTCCGCTGTTCCAGCCCTACTCCCTCAGCCACACACCCCTCCCCCGCCCCCCTCAGCCACCAGAGCAGGGGGGGGCGCCCCAAAGGAAAGCGTCAGGTGGGAGCAAATGAGCACCCAGGCTACTCATGGAGCTTAATTATTTTCTTAAATCCTTAAAATCAATAATAATAATAAAATTTGAGACCTTATTATGGCCACATACTGTGCTAAGCACTTTACCTGAATTATGTCCCACAAAAGAGAGGCCAAGAACTACTTCCTCCATTCCCTCAGCCCTCAGGCACAGCAGAGAAACTGGCCACGCCCCACCGCCACCCCAGGGCCACAGCTGCCCCTGAAGCCCTGCCCCAATGAGACCCCCAGGGCATCACCAGGGGACCCCGGATTACAGCTAAGAAGTACCACAGGGCCAGGTGCAAGAGAAAAATAACCAAGGTCAGCCACTTGCATGAAGTTTACACCCTCAATACAGCTCCTGGAACTCCCCTGCCCCAGGCCCAAGGAGCCCTGGAGTCAGACTGCCAGGGTCCAAACCTCTAAGGAGCGCTTGCTAACTGTGTGCTCTTAGGCAAATCATTTCACTTCTCTATGCCTCAGTGTTCACATCTGTAAAATGGGAAATGCTACAGTGTTTACCTCCTTGGGCTGCTGTGAAGAGTGAAGTAACATGTCAAGGGTTTGGCACTGGGGCAAGCGGTGTCAATACTTAATCAATAGCAGCTATTCTTATTACTATTGCTTCAAAGGTCAAAGAGTGTCCTTCAACATCCAAAGTATGAGTGTCAAGAATCTCTGGGGCAGGAGGTAGTTTACTGTAGAGGTTAAGAATCTTATCCCGGAGTCAAGTTGACCTGGATTCCTCTAACAGCTTTGCCAAGTGAAGAGCATGCTTCTCAGCCTCTCACGTGCACACGAACCTCCTCGGGTCCAGGTAAAAGGCAAATTCTCATGCAGAAAGTCCGGGGTGGGGCCTGGGACTGTGCATTGCCAACCACCTCCCAGGTGGTACTGATGTTGAGCCTCAAAACACACACTGAGTAGCCAGACTCTCAGCCTCTCTAAGCCTCTGTTCTCCTCTGCATATGATGGTAATAGTGAGAAATATATCTGAGAGAGCCTGCTGTATACCTACATGACATTCTTGTGAAAATGACCAAAACGGAGTCAAAGACACCAATAATGGAAAGCCTCCCAGACTTACTCGGTGCTCACTACTGGAACTCCTCCAGGTCGAGCCTAATGCCCTACCTCTGTCTCCCTAGCCGCTGCCTCTGCTTCAGGCCCTCAGCCAAGCTGCTGGGCCACGGGGGTCGGAGGGGAGAACCCAGCAAAGGTGCTCTCAGTCTGCCTGCCCACCCCCAGTGCTGGGCAAGCTGGGAAAAGGCTAGCCCACCTAAAACCCATTTGCCTGAGAATCCCACATGAGAGCAAGAGCCTCTTCTGATTCCTCCATTTCTCTCCGCAGGGCCCGGCACCGTGCCAGCACCCACCCATGTGCTAGTCAGCAAACACACGTTTTTAAACAGATAACCCACAATATTCGCTTATTACCTTTTAAACTGCATCATGCGTTATTGTACAATTACATTACTTAGAGGACAGTGGAGTAGAAAGTTTAAAACAATTGGATTTAAAGGAAGATAAGGAATTCACCTGGAGCAAACCCACTTTAGAGACTGGCATTACAGAGCACTGGTCCTCACGTGCCAGGGCCTCAGCGTGTCCTAGGACGCTGGGGCAGACCCTGCCCCTCCCTGCAGCCTCCAAGTGGGGGACGCTGGAGGACTGACCACTTGCATTGTGGGTGAGACCCCCCTGGGCACCCTGCTGCTCCCCAAAGGGAAAGAACCACCGTCTAGTGTTAGGATTGAGGGCTCAGGCTGGGGGTGAGGCCCAGCTCCATGTGGTCACGAGCAAGTCACCTAACTTTTCTAAGTCTCCATTTTCTCATCTGCGAAACGTGGGTCCCCACCTTGAAGGGTGCAGGGAAGGGGATGATGGGCTGTGCTTAGGTGCCCACGCTGAGCAGGCACTCAGCCAATGACACTCATGTCAACTGGGGCCGTTTCTTAAGAGACTGACAACAAAGAACCAAGCAGGTGGGACAGTGTGTTGTTGGCAGGAGGACAGCGACCCGTACTCATCGCCTCCTCGTGGAGGCACGGGGACTGAGTGTAGCCGCTGCACCTCGTGGGTCTAGTGCCCCATCTACATCCGGGAACCTCACACGCCGACTGTGCTTGAGCGCTCTGAACATAAGGGGATGGGTGGGCGCACATCTGCGGTCACCGGTCACCTCCAGCAGAGGTGACTGCAGGGAACTTTCACTTTACTGAGGCGTCTCCATGGTGTCTGGTAGTCTGATAATGAACCGTATTTTTGCAATCATAAAAAAGCGAGAAAAATATTTTTAAAAGAAAAAAAGGAGATAAAATAGAAAATACACACAATAGCAAATAATCAGGCATCAAATATTATGAAAATAATATATATAAAAATCAAATCAGAAGATCATTAGATAAATTTGGGGGTTTTTTAATAGTTTTAAAAGGCCCAAAGATGACACAATTTAAAAATAATAGAATACCCAAACTGCTCTCCAAAATAAAACATTTCATATTAGGGTCAAATTGAAGGCAAAGTGGTTAGGGTGGAGTTTCAAGCAAACTCATCGTGAAGGGATTTGACCACCGGGGAAAGTAGTTTCTGGGAGACTGACAGTGGCCATCCCGCTTCCCTGAAAACCCTGACTCCCAACGGCAGGGACAGGGCAGCCGGGGCGCCTCCCCCACCCGCCCTTCCCAGGCCCCTGAAGAAGGTGTGGCTAAGGAGGGGACTCCTAGAGCACAGGGGCTAGGGACGAAGGTGACAAAGGTGGTAGCCAGGGCATCACGGGGGCCTGAGGACGCACCCCAACGCAGGCCGCTGCCCATCTCAGGGCAGCAGAGGACGGGAGGGACCTGCTGCCGATGGGAGAGCGTCGAAGCGTCAGCTCTGCGCGGCCCCTGGCCAGGCTGCTGAAACAGACGGTTGGTGTTGGGCACCCGAGTGACCGGAAAAGAGGGCAGAGACTGAGAGAATCTGAGATACAGCCAGTCAGACAGACAGGAGGAGGAGGAGGAGGAAGTGGAGGCGGGGAAGGGGAGAGAGATACTTACTTCACGGTTTATCCGAATCTTAATGATTCCAGTGAGGAACAGTACAAAGCAAAAGAGACAGAGATTAGGCCAGAGGCAGAAGGAGGTGGACGGAGCACAGGAATGGCCAGAGTGGGCGATGCCAGTGGGGGAGGCAGAGTGGAGATGGGGGGGGTGCGGCTTGGGCCAGGGAGGGGTCAGTGGCGTATCCCTGCAGAGGCCCAAGAAGAAGCCAACTGGGACCTTGAGGAGATCAAGGAGAGGCCCCCTGTCACCGAAACTGCTTCAGTCTGAGATGCCAGGCCCTGCCCATACCCCAGCCAGGAGAGAGGATGGGAGCTGGCTGACAAGGCAAGGAATTCTGGGAAATAGGGGTTAGATTGTCTGGCCCCCAGGAGGGGGTGAAGAAGAGGGAGAAGAAGGTCATCTCCAGAATCCCCAACTACCCCTCCTCCTCCTATGCACCTCAGGCCTTTGCTCACGCTCCTCCCCACCTGGGATGTCCTTCCCTTTCCTCCTCAGCCCCCCAGAACCAGCTCAAGCCCTCCTTCGCCCACGCAGCCCACCGCTGCTAACCGCAGCCCTGCCACTGACCTGCTGTGCGACTCCAGCAAAGTCCTTCCTCTCTCTGGCCTGCGCTTTCCTATCAAATCTGGAATTATTTCATTTGTGTACATATTGTGAAGGGTATTTGTGTAGCTCCCTCACTAGAATTTAATGCTCAAGGAAAGCAGGGACCATGTCCATCTTGTCCACGCCTGTGTCCTTGGTGCCCAGCACAACACCTAGCACGTCATAGATGCTCAAAATACCTCTGATGAATGAACAAACGACTCTCTCCCAAACCTGGCCCGCTGCAGCCGAGGGAGTCCGACCAGTGTCTTGTCTCAACCTCCTCCATCCTTGGGCAGCAGACTCGTCTCCTCCTCTTCACACCCCAGCCCAGGCCTTGGGCTGCCTACCCTGTCTGCCCTGTCTCCAGCCCCTCCCTCCGGTCCAGCCAGACCCGGCTGCTGCAGTGACGGTTAGCAGCAAAGGCTTTGGAGACACAGACAGGCCGAGATTTGAGTCCTTCTTGGCCATGCACTAGCTGTGTGACCTGAGAGAAGTAGCTTCACCTCTCTGAGCCCCAGTTTCTTCACCTATCAAGTGAGGTCATGATGCTAACTACCTCACAGGGTAGTTGTAGGGATTATATGAAACTAAATATTTGGTATAAAGTGCTTAGCACAGTGCCTGGCATATCACACATGCTGAATAAATATGAGTTGTTACCCTCAAGTTCTACCCAGATCACCGTCGAACACTTTAACAATGCCCTGGTGCCCCTAGGGAAAGGCTCCTGTTTCTTAAAAACTGCCATTGGAGTCCTTCTCGGTCCAGCCCCTGCCTACCTGCAGCCTCACTGCGTGTCGTGGGAATCCCAGCTCCAAGCCTCTCGGCCCCTCACCAAGAGGGGATCCTTCCTCACAGCTAGACCTAGCTGTCTACCCTCTTCCCTTTATTCCATGTCACTGAAGCCCCCCATCTCTCAGGCCAACCCAGAAGTCTGCAGGAACCTTCCTGGTGACCGCCACCCTCTCTGTCCTCCCCTGCTCTGAACTCCCTGGCCCTGATGCAGGAGATGGGGGCACTCAGAACCCGGCCATTTGAGACCCCACTTATCCCCCGGCAGGTTTCGGCCCTGCCTGGACGGGGAGCCTGGAGTGGGCAGGGCCAGGTCAGCGGAGATGGCAGGGGTGAGGCACTCACGTCTATATAGTTGGCGTTAATGTAGTCGGCATCGGGGTCTCCCAGCATCGGGTGCAGCTTCACTCGGTGCCGATCATCTGGAAACACAGAGCAGGTAGCCATGGGGTGCGCAGGGGCTGAACCGGGGAGCACAGAGTGGGGGCCGGGGGGGGAGGCTTCCTGGAGGCCAGATGTGGGGCACAGGCAGGACAGCCAGGGCACTGACCACTAGGCTCTGGGGACCACGAGGGGCAGGGCAGGCCAGCGATTTGAGTCCAGGCAACAGCATCATGAAGACCAGAGGCCATGTGCTGCTCAGACAAGTATTAGCTGTGTGACCTTGGGCAGGGGGCTTAACCTCCAGAGCCTCAGTTTCCTTACCTGTAAAGTGGGTTATAATGTGCCCCCCTTCATAGGATTGAGAGGAAGAAGTAAGATAGTGAGTGTAATGCTCAGCACATGGCTGGGCACAGGGTAGACCCTCAATAAATGGCTCACTCTGGCTGTTCTCCCTCTTCTACGAGCCCCTCCCACCCACTGCCCCGGACCCAGGCCCTTCCCCAGGACTCACAGGCAGGCAAGGGTTCCTGCCGGCCACCCTTGACCTTGTCTTTCTTCTTTGTGGCATCCCAGCCTTCAAAGAAGCTCTGCCAGAAGGGAAAGTGGAAGTCAGTGGGGGAGAGAAGCCCCTCCACTCATAAGACCCCTGTCTTGTCAACAGGATGCGGTGGGACCAGGATGAGGGCCACACTCGGGGGTGAAACCTGGACCCTGAGATAAAGCCACCATAAATCCCTTCACCAGCTTGGTTCAGAGCCAAGCAGTGTGCGAGGAGGAAAGTGAGAAAAGGGAAAAAGAGAAGCAGGGTTCAGAGACATTTCAGAATGAGAAGCAGGTTTAGGTTAAATCAGGTTGGACTTGGGAAGAAAGTCAAAGTGAGGGTCAAATTCAGATTAGGACAAGAGTGGTGTCAGAGTCCAGACGGAGGTAGGATGGGATTCGAGTCAGACTTCAAATGGCGCTTAGATGAGAGTCAGGGTTAGGTTTGAGGTCACGGTCAGTGTGGTGGTCAGGTTCAAATGCGGGATAGGATAAGGAGCATGATCAGCATCCAGACAGAAATCAAAGAAAGATTTGAGGCCTGATTTCAAGTTGGGGTTAGGATTCAAGTGAGAAACCAGATTAAGTCTGAGATTAGGATCAAGATCAAGGTCAAAAAAGTTAGAATAAGTTGGGCCTGTCGGAGGCAGGGTCCGTTGGGACTGGGCTGAGGGTCGGCAGGCTCAGGGCCCACGTGAGGAGCCAGGCGCGGCCCTGGGGGGGTCCCGGCTGGACTGGGGCCCTGCACCTCGTACTCCTGCCTGAAGCCATAGCCCTCGGCCGTCTTCATCTGGTTGATGTGCTGCAGGAGGTCGGCCACACGCACCGCGGGATGCAGCTGTCCCGTGTGGTACGGGGAGCCCTTCCGGCCGCACGGGCGCCGCGGTGAGCCCCCCAGGAGGCTGCTGGCCTCGGTGACCCCACTGCCACGCTGGTCCCCTGCAGTTGGAGAAAGGGAAAGGGTTTCTGGTATACACAGGCCCCAGCCTGAGGAACCGCAGAAGGACTGGGGCAGTGGTCCCCAACCTTTCTGGCACCAGGGACTGGTTTCATGGAAGACAATTCTTCCACGGACCGGGGTCGGGGACGACGGTTTCAGGATGATTCAAGCATGTTACATTCAAGCTCACCTCCTGCTGCTCAGCCTGGTTCCTAACAGGCCCGATTGCTACTTGTCCACAGCCGGGAGGTGGGGGACCCCTGGACTAGAGGCGGGGAGGGAGCATGGGCAGGGAGCACTGCTGGGCTGGTCACTGGAGCCAAGCAGCCCAGCTGGGCCCACTCATGTGACCCTGGGCCAGTCCCTTCCCTACCGCATCTCTGTTTTCCTATCTGTAAAATGAGCAGGTTGGATCATGTGACCTCTGGGGGCCCTTCTGGCCCAGCCTGGCCTGCTGTAGTCCCTTCGCTCCATCCCACTTCTCCCCGATCAGGACCACCCCTCTGTGACTTCTCTGAGATGTCCATGTGGGCCAGAGCCTGTGACATTCCCCTCCTTTCTCCCTTTCTTCTGGGGAACAATCGGGAAAACTGACAATTCCCAGCAATTACCCCCATTCAAAGATAAGCAAACCCCAAAATTAGTTGTTGAGGCCACTGCCTCTGCCAATTAACGAGAGGCACCTGAATAGAGGCATTTATCCTGCATACGCATTTCCATTGTCAGCCTGTGCAGTGGCCTCAGCCAGTCAGGGAACAGGTGGAGAGCTTCACAGTGCCCCCCAAAGAAAACTGGACCCTCCCCAGAGACCAACCCTCTCCCCAGCCCTTCTGGTCAGCCCCTCCAAGGATATCCCAACCTGTCCCTGATATCAGGTCCCGGAACTGAGGAAATGGCCCATTCAGTCTCACCCACCTTCGGACACTTCCTCCCACACACTTACTGAACCCTCCTCTCCCTCCTGTCCCTGGTAAGACGAGAGGGTTATTGAAGGCCAACCCTCTGCCTTTCTTACAGATGATCTCTGCCCAGGCCTGAGCAGCAGGGGAGAGTAGGGCACTCCCAGGGGGCCTGCATGCCGGCCTCCACCTTTCCCTCTGCCTCCGCACATGCTGTTCCCTCTGCCTCCGCACATGCTGTTCCCTCTGCCTCCAGCGCCCTTCCCCTCCTGCTTTTGCCTGGTGAACTCATACTCATCCTTCAGATCTCAGCCAAAATGGCCCTCCTTTGGGGAGCCCTCTCTGGTGCCTGGCCTCTAGTTCCTACTCACGACCAACGGAATGAATGCCTGAGCACCAGGACAGACCCCTGGGCAGCTTGGCTTCCCCTGCCTCCAACGCCTGTCCCTTCCCACCGGGAGACCACCGGGCCCTGCCTGCACCCCGCCTTCCCACGCCGCAGTTTGAAGGCTGGCCCCAGGTGGAAAGGGAGCTCAAAGGCGGGGCTCCACTCATCCGTCTCTCTTCTTCCAGGAATCAAAGTCCTGAGCTGCTGTCACCCCATGTCTGCAAACAATTACTTCACATCTTTTATCCAGATTTCTAGTTGCTTACAGCTGGAGAGCAAGTCCAGTGCCAGCCACATCACCGTGACCAGATGCTCCAAACCCTTAATTTCACAGATGAGGAAACTGAAGTCCAAGGACAGAAGGCTTGCCGGATGCAGGGGTTGCCGCAAGGCGTTCCAGGAAACGTTAGTCACGCCACATGACTAAGTGGTGTCCCATTAAAAAGATGGTGAGGAGGACAAGGGGGGTTCTATGTTCTAAGGAAATCCTTGAAATTCTGGTTTAAAAAAAAATAAGTACTTTTTTTTCCCTGTAAGTCCTCCTAGGGCTTCCAATACGGTAGCGTGCATTTTAAATCTCCAAGAGATGGGTGGAAAGAGTGATGTTTCGCCACCGTCTTCACCATGGAGGGATTTTTTGTTTGTTTCATGAGACACCCTCAGGGAACATCGTGCAACGCAGCGACTAAGGAGCAGGCTCTGGGGTCAGCCCCAGGTCAAACCCCAGCCCTCCGTGAGACCTTGGGGATGCTACTTACTCTCCCTAAATTTCTGTTTTCACCTGGCAGATGAGAAAATAAAACTGTTGATCTCAAATAGCATGATATACAAATTAAATACGATAATGCGCACAGAGCGCCAGCCCAGCACCTGACACACAGTGAGCACCTGCAGAGGCAACTGTTGACCTGCGAGGAGTTTCCAGAAAAGGGAGGAGCCCCTTGAGTCTCAGAGAGCTGGGACAGCTGGCTGAGAAGAGGAGGCCTTTCTGTCTCAGTCCCTCTCCACCGGCTCAGGACCTGACAGTTCCAAAGAGCATCCGAGACAAACACACGAGGACAGGGATTTTGAGAAGTGGTTCTGCTGGCTTGAAGCACTCGGAGACAGACGGGCCTGGTGCTGTCTGCGGAAACCACGCTGGCAGCTCCACAGAGGGCTCTCCCGGTGAGGAAAGGGCTGCAGGAGGTGGCCGGGAACCCGGGAGCTCGTCCCGGGGACCCTGCAGGACTGGCAGCCCTGACGCAGCCTCACGGGTAGGCATGGGTCAGCTCAGTGGCTGACGACAAGCAAAACTCCCACCTGGCTGAGCTCCTGACCGAAACCAGAGCCAAGCCTGGACGGCCTCCAGCTGAGCCTGACAGAGACGCAGGTTGTTCTTCAAAGGCCACCACAAGACGATAGGATGAAAACCTATGACATGGCCCAGAGGACCCTCCACGGCCTGCATCCAGAGACGACTGGTCCCTGCTCTCTTTGTCTATAAATTCCCATGGGATTCCACACACACATCCTCTGTCTGTCTGTCTGTCTGTCTCTCTCCCCCTACCTCTCCCCCACCCTCCCTCCTCACCACCCCGACCCCAAGGACCAGCTTGCCCACAACTGGCAGCCCCTAAAAGGGAGGAAGAGAGGAAGGGAGGGAGAGCCAGCCCTCGGCTTCCAGGCTGCCACCCCTGGGTCCTCCCAGGCTCTTCGCAGCCCCATCGTAATGCTGGGGCATCTTGCACAAGTAACCACCCGACGGTTGATGTTTTGTGGAAAGGACTGCAGCCCGGAGAAATAAACCCCGGGTCTGGAATCAGAGAGGCCTGAATTCAAATTTAAGTCACTTAATCTCTCTAGACCTCAGTTTCCTCATCTGAAAATGAAGATCCTCGCACCTTCCTCGAAAATGGGCCCTTTCCCCTATTCCCATCCACTCCCCAACAAAGACGGGCCCTTGGTGATACAATCCAGTAGCACGCTACAACTTTCCTTCACTGTAAGCCATTAGCATAAACTTTAAAGAAATGCAGTCTGTAATGACAGCTAACAATAGCTAACATATTGAGTGCTTTCATGTGCTTGGCATGATTCCTAAAGCCATTTACTCCTCAGAACACCCCTACGATGTAAGCACTACCGTTCTCTCCCTGTCCAAGCGAGGAAACCGAGGCCTGAAGGGTCAAGCTGTTTGCTCAGGAGGTGGCGCACTAGGACCCAAACGCAGGCCCACCTATTGTCCACCCTGCTTTCTCTGTTCCACTCTTCCTGATAAAAGGACATTTGTGGTGACGAGAGAACCCGGCACTTATTTGACAAACCATGTGGCCGGAACCCACAGGGGTCAAGAGCTCCGAATGGCCAGGGCCCAGAGGGCGTGAGGGTTTTCCCAGGCAGGACTTCAGGGACACCAGGGGCGCATTCCAGTGTCTCGGGCATATCCCAGCTGGCTTCTTCACAGCCAGCCTGCCACCATCTACTCAGCATAATAAGTCTCTATTTTAAAATCTGCATACCGAGGAGGCATCAAAATCCACATGGCTTTCCATTCTAAACCACCAAAATCTGGCCTACCAAGTTTGGAAAAGAAAAGAAGAAAGTGGAGGCTAGACCAGCGCAGGGCCTGGGGAGGCGGAGCGAGGCTCTGAGACCCAGCTCAGTCCCCGGAAAACACCCGCACCTCTCCACTGCCACATGTCCACCCGCGCCCTCCCTCCTCACCATCAGTCAGATCTGATCCGTCCCAGCTGAAACCTGGCCACCCCTGCCCAAAGGCAAGATTCTCAAAAGGTTGGCAGCACTAATTGTCCCCACCACCCACACGGCAATTAGCCTGGTGCTGCCTCCCTGGATCCCTCTTGTCTCCCCCACCCGTCAGCAAGTTCCTTGGGAACAGAGCCCAGGCCTCCTGCCTCTCTGGATCTCTCAACAGGACACAGAAGCAAGACAGGCGCGCCATCACCCTCACCTCCCGCTCTCCCCAATACCCACCTGAGTTTTCGGTGTGATCAGATCTCTCCTTGTCTTCCTTACATGCCCACCCCCGTGCATTTGCGTGTGCTGGTGCCCAACCTCAAACACCCTTCCTTTCCCATCGCTGCCCATCCAGGTCCTACCCTCTCCTCAAGGCCCAGGATGGCAGGTACACTGGGACCAGCAATCTGCAACTCGGAAAGACCTGCGAGGCAGCCCTGGCCATGCCACTTCCCGGCGGTCAGACCACACGAGCGCCTCCGCCTCTTGGGGCTTCTGTTTCCTCATTTGGGTTTGTTGTTTTGTTTTGTTTTGTTTTGTTTTAATGTTTACAGCAGAACAGCCCCAAACTGGAAATAACCTAAACATTCGTCCAAGGATGAATCTGTAGCATGAAGGGTTGATAACAGCCGCCGCGCACGGCCGTGGTGGAAACTCAGTGAGGGAGATGGCAGAGCGAACACGATGAACAAGTGCATGTCAGTGAGTCGGAAAAGTCAGATGAAATTGGACAAGTTCCTAGACAAAATTAACTCACTAAAAGTGGCTCAAAAAAACTAGAGAGCTTCAATAATCCTTTACTCCTTTAAATAGAGTTAAAAGTTTAATTTTTTTTTCATAGAGAAAACGACAGAAAGAGACTGTTGTACAGATGAATTCCATTGAACTTTCAAGGAGCCAGTTATTTCAATCTTCCGGGATAAGGAAAAAAAGAAAGAAAGACCTCAATGCATTTTAGAAGGCTAGCAGAATTTTGATATCAGAACCCAGAAAAGGATAGCACAAAAAAAGACCAATTATAGGCCAATCCCACTCGGGAAACCCAGCTTTAAAGTTGAGAACAATATTATAATTATACTGAATCCAACAATACATAAAAATGTAATGCATCACGACCAAGCTGAACTAGCTCAGGACTTAAAGGTTACTTGCACATTGGAAAAGCTAAAAATGTCACTCGCCTCATTAACAAGCTAAAGGGAAAAAAATGACAATAAGGCAGAAAAAGGGATTTGATAAGTTTAATGCCGATTTAAAATAAAATCTAGTAGCAAGCTAAAAACCAAAGGAACTTCGTTCATCTGGTAAAACATTTCTACCAAAAACTCCAGTCGACTTCACGCTCAGTGTTTAATGCTATAAGTACGCCTTTTAAAATCAGGGCAACACGACCGGGATCCCCGCTACAACCACTCACTTCCATCCAGCACTGCACTAGGGTTCCCAGCCAGCGCTACTCGGAAAGACAAGGGGGAAAAGGATCAGAACAAAAGAAGAAGAAACGGGACTGTCGGTATTTGCAGATGTTTTCACTGCAGTCAGAAAATCTGAAAGATTCTACAAACAAATTAAAATCAATAGGAAAGTTTACCAGGACGTATGGATATAAAAACTATGTACACACAGAAATCAACTACGTATCTGTACACGAGCAACAATTAGACACGCAATGTTTCACAAGTATACCATTCCTACAGGGAAAGCTGAATATCCACGTACCACAGGGTGAAGCTGGACTATTTCTAACATCATACACAAAAATGCACTCACAATGGATCAAAGACCTAACTGTAAGACCTGAAACTATGGAACTCAGAAGAAAATACAGGGTGGCAATGAGTTCTTGGTTATGATACCAAAGGCACAGGCAACAAAAGGTTTTAAAAAAGACAAATTGGACTTCATGAAAATTTTTCTCTTTTGTGCATCAAAAGATAGCCACAAAATAAAAAGGCAACCCACGGAATGGGAGAAAATATATGCAAATCATACACCTGATAAGAGAGTAACAGCCAGAATATCTAGAGAGAGAATGCCTAAAACTCAACAGTAACAACAGAATAAAAAACCTGACTCAAAATGGACAAAGGCCTTGAATGGTCATTTCTCCAAAGAAGACAGACAAAGGGCACAGGCTCAACATCATAGATTGGGGGCATGAGAATCAAATCCACGAGATACCATCCACACTCCTTAGGATGGCTTCCACCAAAAACAGAAAAGAGCAAGTGTTGGTGAGAAGGGAGAGAAACTGGAACCTTGTGCCCTGTTGGTGGGAATGCCAAATGGTGCAGCCACTGCAGAAAGCATGGGGATGGCTCAAAAAAATTAAACATGGAGTTACCACGTGATCCAGCAATTCTACTTCTGTATATACATATTTTTAAAAACACTGAAAGCAGGGTCTCAAAGACACCCATTTCGTACAGCATTATTCACGATAGTTAAAACATGAAAGCAACCCAAGTGTCCACTGACTGATGAACGGATATGAAAAATGTGGTGCGTGCATACAATGAAATATTATATCCTTTATAAAAGGGGGAGGAAGTATTGAAAGGCGCTGCCAGATGGGGGAACTCTGAGGGTATTATGCTCAGTGCAGTCAGCCAGTCACGAAACACAAACACTGCGCGATCCCACTCACACGAGATAGAGTAGTCAAGATCAGAGCGACAGAGGGCAGAAGGGGGTTGCTAGGGGCTGGGAAGAGAGGGGAATGAGCAGTCACTACTCCAGAGGCACAGAGTTCCAGTTTACAAGTCAGAAGAGCTGTGGGGGTGGATGGCAGTGATGGCTGCACCACATTATGAGTGAATTCGATACTGCTATACTGTACACTTAACAACGGTTAAGATGGGCCCTGGCTGGTGTAGCTCAGTGGATTGAGCACGGGCTGCAAAACAAAGGGTTGCCAGGTCGATTCCCAGTCAGGACACATGCCTGGGTTGCAGGCCAGGTCCCAGTAGGGGGCACATGAGAGGCAACCACACATTGATGTTTCTCTCCCTCTCTTTCTCGCTCCCTTCCCCTCTCTCTAAAAATAACTAAATAAAAATCTTTTTAAAAAATGGTTAAGATGGTAAATTTTATATTACATGTATTTTACCACACATACACACAAATCTGCCATTTGCAATAGAAATAAAAAATTTAAGGGACCTTGGGGTACACCTAACAAAAAAAGGTAGAAGATTTAATGAAAAAAAAATGATTGAAAGACATTCAAGACCTAAGTAATTGGGGTGATATATATCACATTCAAAAATGCAAAGATGATCTCAGGAGGTGTCAGTTTCTCCCCAAATTGATCCATAGATTCAATGCAAGCCCATCCAACCAAGTTTCCCAAGGAACCTGACAACTGTAGACTTTGTAAGACAGTGAACGAGAACAAATAGAGCCAAGACGTCCCTGATGAAGAACGAAGCTGGGAGGGCTTGACATTTCAGATGTGAAGACTTAGATCATCTCAAGACGTGGAGAAGGTGGCACAGCCATCACCGCATGGGCCCACGAAAGAGAATGGGGGCGGAAACAAAACCCACATGTATACGGAGTGAGGAGTGTGACAAGAGTGACTCGGCAAATCCGTAGTGAAAGTATGAACTACAGTAACTGATGCGGGGACGGCTGGTTTTCCCTACAGGAAAGGTAATAAAATAAAATCCTTCATTCATATCACACACAAAAATCAATTACAGAGAGGTAAAGATTTCAATGTAAGCCCTGGTGGGTGTGGCTCAGAGGACTGAGTGCCAACCCGCGAACCAAAGGGTCACTGGTTCAATTCCCAGTCAGGGTCCATGCCTGAGTTGCGAGCCAGGGCCCCAGTACGGGGTGCGCAAGAAATAACCACACATTGATGTTCCTCTCCTTCACTCTCTCCCTCCGTCCCCCTTGCTCTAAAAATAAATAAATAATAAAAATAAAATCTTTTTTAAAAATTTTAATGGGAAATGCACATTATTAAAAGTTTTAGAAAAGGTTAAAAAGTATTCTATGACCATATACAAGGAAGATTCTTTAACAAAAAACAAAAAGTCAAGCTCTAACAAGACCGATGAACTTCACTAAAGTGAAATAAAAACCTGTTCATCCAAAGACACTATAAATAACCTGCAAAGATGAGTCACAAATTGGAAGATATTTGCAATTCATAAGTCACAAATGATTATCATCCTAAATATATAAAAAAAAACTTTGAAAAACCACTAAGAAAGCCACAGAAACGCCAACAGAAAATTAGGTAAAAGACATGAACAGGCATTTCATGGAAGAGGAAACCTGAATGGCCAGTAATGATTTGAAAATACATTCAACCCCATTAGTAATCAGAGAAATGCAAATTAAGACTACAGAGAATTACCATTTTATGCAAACTAGTTTGGCAAAAATGAAGAAGGCTGGCAAATTCTGATCTTGACGTAAAGCGACGGAAACTTCTACGCACTGCCGCCAGGAGCGGACTCGGGCAGAGCCACTTCGGAAGACAACTGCGCGCTGCCTCGTCACGTGGGACAAGCGCACACTCCATCACCCAGCAGTGCTAGCATCTCCTGTGCAGGTGCATCTGGAGATGCATCTCAGAATATTCATGGCAGCCTCGTTTGTAACAACAGGAAACTGGAAACAAAGCAAATGCCCGCGGGTGGCAGAAGAGAAAAATAAATTGCAGCCCATTCAAACAATGGAAAACTACACGTTGGAGAAAATAAATGAACTGTAGCAAAACATCCATCTGGGTCAATGTTAGAATCGTGACATGGAGTTGAAAAACAGAGTGCGATTTCATTCTTATAAGGCTCAAAAGCAAGCAAAATTCTACAGCACCCGGTTTGGAGGTGTATGCCCATATGGCAAAGCTACCCCCCAAAAGGCAAGAAAGTAGAAACACAAATTTCATGGGAATATTTACATGTAAAAGGGAGAAGAGGGGGACCTGGAGGATGCTGTAATTCACCAGTGGTGTTCACTGGTGTTCATTGTGTTATTATGACTTTATGACCTTCGTAAACATTGCATATTTTCTTTTGTACAAATCAGCACTAAGTGGAATAAAAAGACGTGTGATGAAGTGAGTTAAGACAAGCCCCTAGCACACACACGCAACTGCTTCTCTATGCGCTCCCTGCATGCCGGCACAGCACCGACCATGTACGCACATCCTCCTCCTCGGTCTGCAACAGCCCTACTGGCAGAGGGATGCAAGGAAGCGGACAACCAGAGAGGTTAAGCAACTTGCTTCTGGGATCTGAGATGCAAATCCAGGTCTGTCTGGCTCCAGGGCAATCCCTTTTAGCCACTGGTCCCCAGCCTCTCACATAGCAGGAGCTGCCTAAGCCAGGAGCCTGCTCAGATCCCCACGGATCACAGCATCTCTCCCTCCTTGGAGTCCCCAGAGCACTTCCCACAATCAGCACACATCGCCTCAAATTCCTCCCCTGAGTCTGTGTTGAAGTCCTCCATTTTCCGACAGCTCCTCCAGGACAAAGGCCACACCTCTGCCTTCTCCGCCTTTCCAGGCCCAGTGCTGGTCGCTAGCAGGGGTACAACAGATGCTTCGATTTGGGTTGGGATGTCACAGAACTTAGCAAATGTGAGGAGCCCCAGAGCCATGAGGAAGGGACCTGCGACCGGGCACTCACCCCGGGGGCTGTAGCCATGCGCGTCCATGAAGGACAGGCCCAGCCGCTCATCCTCCTGCAGGGTGCTCTGGTCCGTGAAGCTTCGGTCCACAGCACTCATCATGTGCGTCTTCTCTTGGCGGTAGTTGACGGTGGCCTTGGTCATGTTCACAGGCTTCCTGCAGAGGGGGGTTGACGGGAGACATGGATGCTGAGCTGGGCAGGACAGTGCCCCGAGACGGACGAGAAAGCCCAGCACTCGGGGGCTGTGAAGCCAGGTGTAGAAACTATTCTAGAAGCATCTCTGGATGCTGAGAGGGCTCTGACTCCCTCCTTCACTCACCAGACCCAGAGAGTGCTGCCTCCCCCCAAAAGGGACTGGGCAGGGATCCTCTCCTGAGGACCTTCGCTAAGAACAAGGGAGGGAGCAGCGGTGGGGACCTAGCCCCAAGGACTCAGGATATGGCCGAAAAAATCACTCTAGTCCATTTTAGTGTCACAGCAGTCACCCCATCCCAAACTAGGAAGACAGCTACGCCCACTCCAGCCCCCACACGCCCCCTACCCATCGTCCTTTCCCCTGTCCTCACCAGTCACCTGCCCTGCGAACTCATTTTTCTCAGGTAATGAGATGGCCCACAATCCTCCTTCTGGGCAGAGGGTCTGGCCAGTGCTCAGCCAGTGCTCAGGAGTCCTCCCCTGGGCAAACTCCAGCCATGGCTGCATCTTACCCCCAAGCTCCCAGGACGGGCCCAGCACTGGCCACACTAGACTTGTAAAGAGATCCACACAGGTCCATGTTCCTACCACTTAACCAGCAGTCCATCCAACTGCTAGAAGCAGCACCAGGAAAGACAAGAGGCCCCACCCCTCCCGAGGGCAGAGCTTCTGCAGAAGGTCCTGGGCAAGGGCCCTGCACAGCCCAGGTCTTCAGCCAGATGAGGAAGGCACTTTGTGACTCAGGCAAATCGGAGTAAAGTGGAAGGGAGAACAAGGGATGGGGAGACAAGGACACAGCTCCATGACAAAGGGGCCAAGCAACAGGCAATGACTTGGGACTCACTTGAGATTGAAGAAGAGCAGGGGCACAATCACATGAAACACTCAAGACAAGAGAACTATCAGCCCTGGCCAGGTAGCTCAGTTGGCTGCAGCTTCCTCCCAATATGCCAGGGTTGTAGGTTCAATCCCCAGTCGGGGCACATGCAGGAATCAACTGATGTGTGCATGGGTAGGTGAAGCAACAAATGGATGTTTCCTTCTGCCCCCTCTCTCTCTAAAATCAATAAATAAATTTTTTAAAGTTTCAAAAAATAGAACTATCCACTTGTTCGGCCCTACAGCATGCAAGATGTGGGGCAGACCTAAGAAAGGACTTTCAGGTTGTGAAGGCTCAGGGACACTGATGATCACAGAGATAAAAAGGCCCTTGAAGGCATCTTCCCACACAGGCAAATGCCAATTAGCCTGTCCTGGCTCAAGAGCTTCTGGGGCAGGGGGAGGACAGGAGGACCTCTGGATGCCCCTTCTGCCAGAATCCCAATGTCCTTCCTGTGCTAAGAAGATGTCTCTGTGTACACCCTGGGGACCAATGCTGCTGTGCACTGAGACAGGCCCAGCCTTCTCAGTCTAGACCAGAGACAGCTCAGTGGACCCAGGCCTCCTCCTCCCAGTCCCACCCACAGGCTCTGGGCATCACCCTCACTGCGGCCCAGAGCACAGCCAAACACCCCTTTGGGGGCAGATGAGGAGAAGCCTCTGTGGCTGTGATCTTGACCATCCAAACAAAAGAGAAGGTGCAGGAAGAAAAAGGGAAGAAAAGGAAGGCGAGAAGGGAAAGAACAGGTGAAAGAATTAGGATACAGAGAAGGAAAAGAGGGTAGAGGATGAAGAGAGAATAAAGGGACAATGACAGAGAGAGAGAGATGGGCAAGGGAACAGAGGGGGTTGTGGAACAGAGAGAGGGAGGGACAGGTCAGACACCAGCAAGCCACAGGGAAGACAGACAGAGGACAGAGGATAGCCAGTCAACACCGGCCTAGAAGGCGGTCTCCGGTGGTGGACCCCAGGGCTCTGTTCCCGCCCTCCCGGCCTACTCGGAAGAACTGCGAACACCAGCCAAGCAGATCCACGGAGACAGAACCGGGAGGGACACCGAACAGGGCCGGCCCCACCCCCGATCTCAGGGTGGGATTAGCAGATGGAATGTAATAGAGACACTCGGAAAAGTTCGGCATCCGGCTCAAAACTGGACCGCGCAAGTGCAGGGAGGAGAGCTGCCGTGTCAGCCACTCCTGTAAAAGCTGAGCTGGAGGCTGCCGGTGAGCGGACGTGGGCGTGGTTGCTGGAAAAGCTAGTATGACTCTGGGTAACGCTGATGCAAATAGAGGGTCCGGGGAGGAGGAGGTGAGACACCACCATCCTCCGGGCTGGTCCAGGACCTTCTGAGTCTGCTCTTCACGGAGGGAGAACAAGCAAGGGTGGGGGGACTATTCTAGAAGGCTTGCAGAGTCAGGGAAAACAGAGTAGCATCAGGAGTCAGACAGGGGCCTGAGTGGTAACCCCAGCTCTGCACTTCCTGTGACCTCTGACAGGTCCCTTAACTTCCCTGAGCCTTGGTTTCCTCATCAGTAAAATGGGATCATGGTTCCTGCTTCTCAGGGCTGGTGTGAGGACTCTGTGTGAAGAACTGAGCCCAGAGGAAGCACCCAGGAAAGGGTGGGTCTGAGAAGTCGGGGGCCACCCAGCGAAGAAAGGCTCCTGGAGACCTGACTGCTGTCTGCACTGTGCAGAGAGCCGCCAGTGTGGGGACAGCTGCCTCCCACGTGCACACACACGCACACGTCTGTGGACCCCAGCGTGGGGCTGCGTGAGGACTTTGCTGGACGAGGACTGTGGTCTGACCAACAGGGATGGCTCACGAACACAAGGGGCTGCCTAGGGGGGGCAGGACACAGAGCCTCAGGGAGTGTAAGAGACTTGCCTGGGGTGACTCAGCAGAGCCAGGTCTGCACCCCAGACTCTGACGACAAAGTCAGTGCCTGTGTCCTCCACTCGAGGAGGACAACACACAGAGGAGAGTCAGAGCAGAGGAGGGAGGCTGAGCCTGCAGAGGAGGCTGTGGAAGCCAGAATGGGTAGGACGGGGTCTGCCAAGGAGGGGCCGGGACCCAAGGCCTGTGGAGCTACTTACGGGTAGTAGGAGTAGGCATAGTGGTCTCTCCTGGCAGCGTGCAAAGAGAACAGCACAGTCGGGCCCGAGGTCCTTCCACAAGGCCAAGCCCAGGGCCGCACACAGCCAGCAGGGAGGAGCCGGGTGCTTTCTGGGCTGGAGGGGGCCTGGCCCCGGACCAGACAGGTCAGAAGGGCCTTCCTTGTCCCAAGGGCTGGCCAGGCTCAGTCATTTAGGACCAGGACCCAAGGCCCCCTCTGGAACTTTCCCTGAGCCTGCTGCTGGAGTGCAAAGGAGGTAGGGAAAGGGCCTGGGGGAAGCAGAGCTTTCAGCCACTCATACATGTATATGCAGAGAGAAATACATGGAATTGCACACCTGCACAGAGGCAGACACACTCAGATGGATACACACTCACTCTGTATGCAGGTGGAAACACACACAGACACTATATGCACTCACAAATGCACATGGACCCACATGCACAGACACATGTATTTAAACACACACTCACACACTCAAATACATACGCACACAGTTGTGTACACACACAGACACCCCCCACTCATACAGCCTGTGCACAGGCCCCCGCCCTCAGTCCTTCTGCCCCTGAGGGGACAGCCCTTTGTGTAAACCTGTCTCTGGGAGGGAGCAAGCGGCTGGGACAGGGAGGGGGCAGGGTGGAGAGGGCTCAAGGGCAAACCTGAGGTCCCCCTCACCCACCCAGACTGCTCCCGGTGTGGAGTCCATTAAAGAAGTGAGGTCGCCCTTCACACGCACCCAAAGCACAACTTGGATCAAGAACCCTGACATAGGAACAAGTATAAAGGACACATGGACAAAAACTGGGGGGGGTGGAAATGGGAGGGAGGTGGGGAGGACTGGGGCGGTGGGCTGGGATGGGAGTAAAAGACAGAAAACTGTACGAGAACAACAACTAAAATAAAATTTATATATATATAAAAGAACCCTGACGTGACCGAAAAGCACCCACAGAGACGAGCCAGAGCAGGTCTGACCCCCACCTCACAGGTGAGGAGGCGGAGTCTCAGGCAGTCAGGGTCTCACGGGACTCTCTGGGGGTCCCTGGCAGGGTCCAGAGCAGGGTCAGGACCCTGACCCCACAGCCGGCTCTCTCCTGAGGCCCAACCCAGGCACACCCAGGGGCCCTCCACTCACCCGCCCCCACATCACCCTATCAGCAGAACCCTAACACGCGGCCTTCCAGATGGCTTTCCGCAAAGAAACCCTGCAGACTGGGGGGCAGGAAGGAGAGAGGAGGGCGGGAGACTGAGGCCCAGCGAGGGCAGGAGCGTGGCTCGAGGTCACACAGCACATCTCATCCATCCCAGGGAAGGAGGGGAGGGTCCAGGGCCCTGTGGCTGCTCAGAGGCCCTGAAAGGGGGGGCATGGCTGAAGGAAGAGCATTCTTCTGCTCTCCTTGCAAGGTCATTACTTCAAAGGGCCCTCCCGGACCACGCCCCCATAATCACTGACTACATTATATCCCCCTTTACTCTCTCTGCCCCCAACCCGGGCACCCTGTTCTTTTCACAATTTGTAATTATCCATTTGTGCTTCTAATTTAATGCAAGGCGCTGCACTAACTACAAAGCACAAGAGGATTCTGCCCACCACTGGATCCCCAGGGCCCAGGACAGTGTCCAGCGCATTGTAATCTCTTGATAAATAATTCACTGAATAAGTAATCAATAAATAAGGGGAAATAAATTAAAGATCTCCACCTCCATGCGCTTCCATTCCTCCTCTAAACAAGTGATGTTAATAATACCTCCACCTCCACCTTCCCATCCCCTGGGGCTGTTGTGAGGCTTAGGCAACAGGAAGCATACGCTCAGCTCTGCACTGGGGGATGAACAGCCAATGAGACAGAACCTCCTCTGCCCGCACAGAGTGTTCAGTCCGGCAGGGAATATGAACACTGAGCAAAGCACTGTATGGAAGTAACTGAAAAGGTGCAAGGAAAAGAAAGAGCTGCAGAGGGAAGGGGAAGGGGCTCTAGAAGCAGAGCGAGGAGCTCTGACCCGGCCTGAGGTCTCGGGTCTGGGGTAGGTCAGGCCTCCCCTCCCAGCCCTGGAGTCCCAGGCAGATTCAACCAGACTCACTGTCCATGCGGGCAGGGCAGGATGCAGAATCTGACATCTCCTCCCATCTGGCCCTGACTGTCTCCCATAATTCCCTGCCCCCAGCCACCTCCTTCCTCCAACAAAGGTGCCCAAGGGGTAAGTGAGTAACTACCCTCCTACAGCAACCTCCTAATCTGTCCATTACATCCGCACCCCAAATTGATCCAAATACCCCCACCCCTGCCAGGACTGCCCCGTCCCATGACCCCTGCAGTGCAGACTGGAGGAGCTGTGAGGGCCACGATGCACCCTGAAGGCCAGGTAGAACTGGGGCAGGGTAGAGAGTGGGTGGTGTAGTGACAGGCTGTAGAATGGGCTGAATGGCTTTTAGAGGACCCTGAGGCTTCGAGAGTTGCCTGAAGGGTTTATGGGGAAGCAGTTGCATAAGCAGAGGGCTTCCCAGCGAGGGCCTGGAAGCACCTCTGGCTCATAGTCTCCTGGGCCCAGCGCTCTCTCTGCAGGGATGGATGGCACCCCCCACTTTGCCAATCCTCTCTCCTTGAGGGTAGATTGCTTAGGGCCTCAAATACCACCTGCAGTCCCCCAGTGTGGGAGCCCTCCCTTACACCCCTCTCCATCTGTCCCACTCCCCAGTGATGTGTGTGAAGCTCCTAGTACCTAGTGATTACTCAACAAATGATGCTTTAAAACATTTTGCATTTCAAAGCTATGTGGAAAGCAGGGAAGGGAAAAATTAAGCCTAATGCCCTGGACAGGCCACCCATCCCGATCTCGCTCCCTGTACCACCTCCCCACTGCGGGCATGCCCTGTCCCCAGATTCTTCTCCTGCTGGTGCCTGGCCTCAGGCAAAGGGGCCCTCGCCAATTCTTCCTCATCTCCCTGGATCCTGCTTATCTGCTGCTGGCAGCCCAGACCTGGCGCCAACTCATCCATGTGTGCCCAGCCTGGCAGCAGCAGGGGCTACAGAAGCCAGAGCCCAGGTGGAGAGAGGGTGGGGTAGGCTCCGCCTCTGGTTCCCTGGGTGACCTTGGGCAGGTCCGTGCCCCACTCTGGGCCTCAGCATCTCCATCCCTCAATTAAGGGGTGTGTACAACAGTGTCCTAGGGCTGCCTGGTGGGGAATGAGGTGAGGAACGGTCTCAGAAGCCCCCATCAGGCTCCAACAAGAGGCTCAGTTCCAGCTGCTCCATGCACTGGGCTCCCAGGGGAGGTTTATTTGGTGCTTTGAAGACAGGTCCTATTGCTTTCAAAAGATTTGAAACCCAGTAGACTAGATGTCCTTGAACTACCTGGCAGCTCTCATTTCACTGGGCTCTGAGCCTCTACAGTTCTAAATTCTGAGTCTTAGAATCCCAAATCCTGGGTCTATGAAACTCCAAAACTCCTTGTTTCTAAGTTCTGAATTCTAAGATGTGCTGGCATTCCTGCTGCCCACTGCCAAGTGCACCAGGACACACAGCCCTCGCAGACACCGTGGCTGGACCTTTGAGGCTGGACCTTTGAGGTCAGACCTTTAAGGACTGGGGGATAGGAGGGGCCAGAGAGAGGACTTCTCTGAGTCATGAGCCCAAGAGGACTCCTCGGGCACCAACATAACAGGGTCTAAGGCAAGCTGAGCCCAAGGGAGAGTGAGGCTGAGGGTCCTTGGTCTTAAGGGGAGTGAGCACCTCCCTCACTGCTCAAGGTCAACACCACAATCCCATAGTCAGGGCAGACAAGTTGGCAGAAGGTCTGCAGAGGGGTGGGGATTCAAAGTCATGTCACCTCCACACTCTCCACGCTGGAACAGCCCAGCGGGTGCAGGAGAGCGGTGCCTACTACCAGCACAGCTCCTTGGCAACAGGCACCAAGCGCCCTTTCCTGGATAGCAGCACCTGGCACCCGCCAGACCCAGCTCCAGCCAAGCTGCCCAGGGGCAGCTCTGTTTGCAGAGTCTCTGGCTTCCCACCGCCCGGCTTGGGTCCATCCACAGGCCTGGTGCCCGGGCTGGCAGCCCTCCACACACCCGCCTGGCGGCCCCCCTACCAGCCCCCAGCCCTACCAGTCTCCAGCCATGGCTCCTCTATGCCTGCCAGGCCTCTGAGGGGCAGGAGCCACCGGTGGGCCAGGGCACGGCCTCACTCACCCCTTGCGGATGATGATGATGATGGCCCCCAAGAGGAGTATGAGGACAGCAAGTCCCCCAGCACAGATGCCCAAGATGAGCCCCATCTCCTCTGATCTCTGGGACACCTCCAGGGGGCGCTTGCTTTCCTTACAGGCAGCTGGGGAGAACAAAGCAGGGCAAAGGATCAGAGGGGAGAGAGGGACCACCTATGCCCTGGTCTGAGCCACAGGGGAGGAACCGGGCTGCAAAACACATGTGCACCGAGGCACCTGCCCCTCTCCACAGAGCAGCTTTCCCGCAGGGCTAGCTCCTTGCCGCCCCTCATTCCTTCCGCATCCCTGTGTCCGCTTCCTTTGCGCTGTTGCCCCATCAGAAGTAGCTCCCATTTCCTCTTGACTATCTCACATCCTCCCCATCCTACAGTGAATGGGGGACCTTCAGACCCACCTTCTTGCCCTCCTGGGAGGTGACAGAAGGAGAGAATTATGCACCTAGAGTGTGGCGAGGGCATCTCAGGATGGGAACCAACTGTCTGGGAGCAGGGACAATCCCTTCACAGCAGGGTCCACCCTATCCCCACCACAGGAAAGGGGACAGGTAAGAACCCCAAGCTGTGCCCAGCATCCATCACTCCTGTGGCCCCGCCATAATGGCTGCCCGTCCACAGGCCTGTTCCAGGCCCCTGCCAAGGCCCCTTCTGTGACCATGAGCAGCGGGATAAGGGAGGCAGTTGTCCCTGCTGCCTAGTCTGGGAGAAGGAGCCTTGGGGTGAGCACATGAGGGCCAAGAAGGGAAGTGTTTTCTGACCCCGGACAGGATGGATGACCCTCCTCTGCTCCCACAGCCCTGGGTACTCAGGGTCCACCTCCCAAAGCCCAGCAAGCAAGAAACCCCCAGACCCAACGGGGCTTACCTTTCCTGGCGATGCGGATGCAATTCAGCCGGGTCTCCTGGAGGCACAGGTGGGGGTCTCAGCACCAATGAAGCCCAGACCTGACCCTCCCCGGGAGGGAACCTGGGACAGCTTCTCCTGGGCTGGCCAGGGCTTGCCTGGTCTGAACAGTAACCAAAGACAACCACCTGGCCAGGGGACCTGGGGGACCCTGGAGGGGTGCCAAGGGCTGAAAAGGGAGGGACCTGCAAATACGGCAAGGCCTTAAGAAAGAGGAATGAGATCAGCTATGGAAGAAAAGAAGCCTGGGTAGGAGAGATAGAAGGAGAAGAGCCTGGGGAAGACCAGGGCTTGGGGAGGAGGTGGGTTCTACGTCTGAGGTCTGGTGTAAACAGAAACCTGAGATGGTCTCCTCTGGGGAAAGAAGAGCCTGAGACAGAAGACCATGGCCTCAGGCAGGAGTGGGGTCTAGACTGGGGGCTTGGATAGAAAGGAGTCCGGTTAAAAAAAAAAAACCTCAGGAAAGGGGTAGAGCGGAGAATCAGAGCCTAGGGTCAGGAGGGCGGGGCTCAGGGGGGCGGGGCTCGGGGCGGGGGGGGGGGGGGGGGATTAGAGTTCACCAAACACCGCTCCCATGCTACCTCTGCCTGTCCCTCACCCCCTTCAGGTGGCTTGTTGCCTGGAAGTAGATGAGGTAGGCCTTCCTGGGCTCAAGCGGTGGGTTCCAGAAGCCTCGATAGGTCTGATTGTCGCCCACGGTGAAGGGCATGGCCTCAGGCAGACTGCTGGCCATCAGTTCGGCCCCGAAGTAGTGCACCAGGCCGCGGGCCAGCGCAGCGTCGAAGGTGAGCGGCACTGGGAAGCAGTCCTGGCCGCCGGGCTCCCGCCGCAGCCTCCTGGGGCGCTCCTCCTGCACAATCACCTGGTACACACTGGAGGGGGACAGGAGAGCGCAATGATCACTGGGGCCAGGGACAGGGAGAGCAGGGAGAGCTACCTGGGGGCCAGGGCCATGGGCTCGGAGGTCAGGCCCAGCTGGGGGCTGATCTCAGCTCTGCCTCTTGCTAGCTGGGAGAGTCACTTAACCTCCCTGAGCCTCAAGTTTCATCCTCTGCAGAACGGGAATTATCATAGAGCTGTTCCTAGAGGTAGACGTGAGGAAGGAGACAAGCTTAGCAAGCAGCCGGGGCCTCTCAGCTGTTATCACTGGGACTAAGTAAGGCTGAAAGAATGTGGGCCCGGCTCAGGTGCGCCAAGCCCTAAAGGCCCCACCCGGACTCCTCAGTGAATCCTGCCACAGCACCTGCCACAGGTAGGAGAAACCCATGGCCTCGGGCTCCACTCTCACTACCGCTGGCTCCCTTCAGAGCCTCTTCAGTGAGAGTTAGACGAGATGTGTTCATTCATTCAGAAAGTGTGCGGTGAGCTCAGACAACCGGCCTGTGCTGGGCACTCGGGATCTGGTGACCTCGCACTGAAGAGGCTGTCGCTGAGCAAGCAAACAGCGATGCACTAATGCTGCATCCCGAGTGTCCTCCCAACCAGAGGCAGCCTTGAATCTGCAGCTCTGAGCCCGAGGTCTCCCGGTCCTAATGGCTGATTATGTTTCCTGGTCTATATTCCCTCTGATTTGTGTCTCCTGGTCCCGACTTGCGTGTTTCTATTTATTTTTACCACTTTACTGAATGGCTTTTTGCTGTGAGCGCCTCCAAATCCTCTGTGGAACAAAGCCAACCGTGACTAAATGAATACTGACAAATTTAAATATTTCAGGCCTCAGCCTTGATCGCGTCTCGGCGTGTGACGCCCCACACTGACAGCCTGCGCTCTGGGAAGCAGAGACGCCTCTGCCTTGCTCTCCCGCTGCTGCTTTCGAGCTTCCAAGCTGCGGGAGAGTCACCACAGCATCTTGGCATTTGGGCCACACAGGTTCATTCCCTGTCACTAGCTTGTTGCAAACGCCAGCCCAGGCCCCTGTCAGCCTCCATTTCCCAGGCTCTGTTCAGACCTCTCCTGGCCCTAAATCCCATCAGATGATAATAACCAGCATTAGCCTCTTCAGCGGGCATGATCCCCATTATGCAGACAAGGAAAGGGAGCTGCGAGAGGTAAGGACACACCCAAGGCTGCACAGCCATCACGCCTCTCCCTGCTCACCGTGTCCCGCCATCACCCCCACCCCGCCCAGTCTTGTCATCATCATTCCAGAGCACTGCTGACCGGGCCGGCTCACAGGAGCCCTCAAAAGGACAGGGCAAGGAGGTTTCCCAGTCCCTCCCAGACTCAAGTGCACAGAGGCCCTGTGCTCCTGCAAAACGCAAAGTGCCTCTCGGATGCCCCCGTGTTTTTCTGGGTCTCCCCCGAGGATCTGGGAATCAACGAGGGACAGGCTTTGCAGAGGCAAGCATGGAGGAAGCAAAGCAGAGAACAGTGGAAGGGAGTGAAGAAGTGAGGGGTGTCAAGGGCACCTGAGCAACCCACTGCCTTCTTGAAGGGCTTGCGAGGCCCCGCCCACGGCCAAAGACAGGTTTTCACCTTCTCGCAGCGCATGTACCTTTGTGAGGGGAGAAGATGGACCAGAGGTGCAGAGAGGGTCTGTGACTTCAAGGAAAGGTACTAGCTTTGCAGACAGACCCGAGTTCCTTCAAACCCCAGCTCTATCTCTCACCAGCTGTGCGGCCCTGGGGCCAAGTTCTTCAGGCTCTGAGCCTATTTCCTGATACGTAAAATAAGGTACTAGTACCTGCTCCACAGGGTGCCATGAGGACAAATGACTGGGCAGGTAAAGTCCCTAGCATGGTGTCTGACAGTGAGTGTGTACACATACCCCACAAACACCCTCACACTCTCTCACACACACACCTCTCCACACCACACATCACACACACATATCACATATCTTTTTCTCTCTCTCACACACACACACCCCAACTTGTCTCCAGCACCTTCTCCCCAGCAGAGACAGCCCCATCAGCAGCCCCAGCCTCCTCTGGGGAATAGGAAGTGGAGAAGCCAAGTTCTCGGCCACTCCAGAGAAGTGGCCCTATCCAGCTGGCTGCCCGAGCCTTCTAGACAGCCCATCCCTGTGTCTCCCTCAGATGAACCCTCCAGGAGATAAGCTGGAAAGAAGGGCCCCAGAGTTCCCTTCTCCAAGGGGTCTGAAGGAAGGCCTTCCGGAGCTCCAGGCTGACACTGTCCACAGATCTCATGACGATCACCACCTGACACCCGTGGTCTCGGAAGGGAGCGGCTAGAGGCATTCCGCCTGCCCAGGATCAAAGAACAGCCTCCGCCAGACACTCCAAACTCTGAGTGGGAGGCTGAGGGAGGATAAGGGGGAGCTGGCCCAGGGGGAGAGCTGGCCCGGGTGGTAAGCTGGCCTGGGTGGTGGGCTCTGGGTCAGAGGAGGGGCTTCTTCCCAATGACCCTGACCTCCCGCCCCTCCCTGCAGGCTTTCCCACCTGATGGGCGCACCACGGCCCTGCGCAGGCCTCAGCAGCACGGTGATGGTGTTCTCAGACTCTCCCAGGGGCGATGGCATGTCAGCATAATCAAAGCTGGGAGCTGGCGGAGGGGACAGGGACATACGTGCTGAGCCACTGGACCAGAAGGCTAGGCCTCCAGCCTCCTTGACCCCTGTCCTTAGATCTCCTCCCCTTCAGCCTTAGGCTCCTTGTCCCCCCTCACCTGAGCTTCCCTGACCCCTGACCTCAGCCCTCTGATTCCACTGACCACAGTCTCCTGTGCCCTCTGACTTCATTCTCCCTGACCTCAAACCCTAAATGGTTCATTTATCTCAGCAGGAGCCAACTATAACCACCCCCAGAAGGCTCCCCGCCCCACCCCCATGGAGCCCTAGGATTCTGGGTCTCCTCCGAAGGGGCCAGGCCAAGGTCGGGGGGCTCACCTGAGATGTTGGTGGTGATCTCCGTGAGGGCCGCCTGGCCGAAGCCTTTGCCCGTGCGGGCCCGCACAGAGAAGAGGTAGGTGGTGCCTGGGTGCAGGTTGGAGAAGACATGGTAGGTCTCATTGCGGAGCTTAGAGATGGTCCGCCGTGGGCCCGGCACGTTCACTGCCGGGTCTGATGACTCGATGCTCTGGTAGCTGATCTGGGGACAGGAGGGGCAGGTAGGCAGGCACAGGGATAGAGAAAGGCATCACTGGCCTAATAGCCTCCCATCCATTATGGTTAAGGGATAAGGCTGGGCAGAGGGAGCGGCTCGGTGGGACTGTGGGTGCCGCTTAGCCCCGGCTACCGGGAACTTTCCCCTCCCTCTCCTGCCTTCAGGTTCCTTGTCCCTATAACCCAGGGGTCCCCAACCTCTAGGTCACTGTGGACCAGTACTGGTCCAGGCCTGTTAGGAACTGGGCTGCACAGCAGAAGGTGAGCTTGAATGTAATGCCCTTGAATCATCCCAAAACCATCCCCCACCCCAGTCCGTGGGAAAATTGTCTTCCACGAAACCGGTCCCTGGTGCCAAAAAGGTTGGGGACCACTGCTGCAACCCACAGATGCTGATCATAATTGAAGGAACCTCAATGATCACCCCAGTCCCCACACCACGCCCCTCCCTCTCCAAGTTATGTGTCTGCTTCCACTGGGGCCCCCACAGTAAGGGGTCCAAACCCACCTCATACTGAGTGATGAGGCCATTGGGTTCCTGCGGCTCCTCCCACTTGAGGAAGATCATGTCCTCCAGCGGAGTGAAGGTCAGAGACTCAGCGGCGATCCCACCAGGCACTGCGAGTGAAAGGCAGCATGGGGCAGGGGAAAGCTGGCTTTGTAGCCAGAGACCTGGATTCAAATTCCAGCCCTGCCATTTCCAAACTGGTACACTTGGACTACTCGACCTCTCTGAGCCTCGGTTTCCTCATCAGTGAAATGGGGGTGATGATAACCCTTCCCCCACCAAAATTAAATGATGTGATGTACATAAAGCAATTTCCTATGGCTCGACCTACTCCTGAGTACTCAAAAAGTAGCTGGCACTTTCATTACTCTGCAGGTTGCGTTCTGCAGAGAAGAATGTTTGGATGGTCTCATTTCGACCCAGCTGAGTAGTTTTCAGAAAATATAAACATTTGCCAGAGAAATGAAAATAATTGCCTTAGTGGATAGATACATTCTTTTCTAATTACATAAACAATATGCTCAATGTATAAAATCAAAATGAGCAGAAAAAAAATTAATGGCACCTACAATTCCATTACCCAAAGAATAATACTGTTAACATTTCGGCACAAACCGTTTCGGGCCCAGTTTTGTTTTGCTTTGTCTGTTTTTGTTCTCATGTATCATCTTAACAGCAAGTCACAAGATGTTTCGCCTGGGAAGAGAATGGTCTTTGTTTGGGAAAACACCTTAATAAACCACCGCTGGGAAGCTCAACCCCTAGGACGGGGGAAAGCAGAAACCAAGACGGTAATCACCGAAAGCTGAAGCCGTCTGCGTCAAACGGAGCGGTCAGCAAGGCAACGCCACTCTCCACCCGCCAAAACGATGAAATGAAAAAGACAATTCCAAGTGTTGGTGAGGACACAGAGCAGCCACAGTCTTCACACTCCTGCTAGTGGGCACGTAAACGGGTAAAACCACTTGGGAAAACTGGGCCTGTGTGCCTGTTGTGAATAAGTCTACCGAAAATATTCTACAAAGACCTTTTCTTTTTCAGCACAATTGAAAATAGCTGAACACAGAAAACAACTACAATGCCCAGCAATAGTGAAGGGGATGAGCAAATGCACGGCCTTCGCACAGTGGTCTGCTCAACAATGAGAATAAACTCCCTAGAACTGCACACGCAACGTGGCCGAATCGCTCATGCAAAAAGTTGAGAGAAAGAAGCCAAGTGTTTTATACGGTGTATGAAAAGAACACGCCCTGCATGATTCCATCGATATAGAATTCAAAACCAAGTGGAGTTTCATCCATGGCATTACGGGTCAGGATGCCCCTGGGAATCTGTGGGTGGGAAGGTACATGGAGGGGTCTCCTGGAAGCTGGTGATGCTACTTCTTGGTCTGGGTGTGGATTATCCTGATGTGCCCAGTCTGTGAGAATCCACGGAGCTGACCACTTAATGTGAGCATACCTCCTCTAAGTACTGCACTCATACTTAAACGAAAAGTAAAACACAGTGAGCAGTGAGCAGTTACTGGAGGGAGGAGGGAGGCCAGGGGCCGAGAAAGAAGAAAGAAGGCCAAGCAGCCCAAGTGAGGCCTGGTCAGAGTGAGGTGAAGTCTCAACAATGTACCTTGTGTGGGGGCAGGGCAGAGGTCAAAACATTTTAAGAACAGAGTGATCTGATGTTGAACTTGAGGTTGTTTGTGAAGGGTAGCAGAGTATGTTGCCCCCAAACATGCCACTTTGGCTTAAGGATTAATTTGAGCTGAACCGAGAGGGGAATTGAGGAGAAGCAGATACAGAAGGTCCTTGAATAAAGTCTTTTCATTCAACACTGCTTTATTATAATGTTGATAAGAAAAAAAATCGCTTCCTGGCGGGGGCCGCTGTCTGTGTGGAGTCTGCACATTCTCCCCATGTCTGTGGGTGTTCCCCCGGTACTCCAGTTTCTCCCCGCACCCCGAAGATGTGCATGTGAGCAGAGGTGGTGTGTCTAAACGGTCCCAGTGAGTGTGACCTGCCTGTGACGGAAGGATGTCCTGTCTAGGGTGGGATCCCGCCTTGGGCCCTGAGCTCCAGCCACCCTCCACCCTGCACTGGAATAAACAGGTTGGAAAACAATTATCTTACTTGTCTTTAATCATCTTTTCAATGTTTACTATTAGAAGTGCTTTGGGTCATTAACCAGAAATATGCCATAGCAACTTGACTCCTGTTTATATCAATTAGCCTGCGGTAAAACTGGTTTTCTTAGATGTTGTTTCACTGGAAGTCACGCTTGCCAAGAACTTATCACTGATGTTAAGTAAAGACCATACAAGAAAAGTTCTCTGCCCTCACCTATTTGCCTAAAAGAAAGACATAAATTTGTAGAGGTGTCCCCCGTTCCCTCTCTACCCTGAAGGAAAGACGTTAATCATGAGATAATGCTAGACTAGAAAAATCTACACAGACTTTACTAACTAGCCCTTCTCTACCAGCACTCCCCATATTTCTGCCTTTGCATAATCTGCTGTCTCTAGAATCTCAAGCTTTTTCCTTTGCCTTGCCACTTCACTAACAATTCAGTTCTTTTGTTATGATACCATAGAAGCCCAAGTTCTAACCAGCCCTTCGAGTTACTCATCGCTGAGCACTCACTCCCGTGTGTACGTGCCACGCACATGGTAATAAACTCCCATATGTCTCTCTTGTTAAGCTGCCTTTTCTCGGTCTAATTTATAGAGAGAGCCCCAGTCAGGGAACCTAAGATGGAGAGAAGGGAAAAAGTTCAGCTTTTCTTTCTCTACATTTGCAGTTCTTCGGGGTAAACCCCTGCGGTCCTCACTCCCGCCCCAGCAAATCCTCACCATGCCCGCACGGGGCACCAGGCATGCGCGCCGCCTTGGGTGAGCGGGGTTTGGTGAAAGCCAAGGGAGGAGCTGCACCCTGTGTCTGGGCCGCTGCTGGGCACAGCAGGAAACTGCACATGTGGGCAGGCAAGGAAAACTGTCCGCCGAGCAGCCTCGGGCGCCCAGGGATTTGCAGGCATCTGGGAAGGCTCTGGACCTGTGCTGAAAGTGGGGCTGCTAGGAATGAAAACTCTGATGCAGGTGGCCCGGTTTAAAACCCAGCTCTGCAACTCGTCCACTAGCTATGCAATCTCATCTGTAAAATGGGAATGGTAAACGTAACCTACCACGTAGGGCTGTCGTGGAACTCCATGCATGAATATACGGAAAGCATTCAGAATAGGGCTTGATGTGGGTAGTAAGTGCTGGCTAAGTATTAGCTGAGCGTAAGTAGAACACGTCACCCAGCAACGACAGAATGCACGTTTTTCCAAGTACACATGAAACATTTACCAACATTTAACTATAGGTAGGGCTGTAAAGCAAGAATCAAATTTCAAAAGACCAGAATTAAAGCACGTACTCTGCCCACAGTGGAATTAAGCTAGAAAGGAATAACAAAACAATAATTAGAAAAGTCCTAATTGCCCAGAAATTAAGCAACATAATTCTAAATCATTCTTGTGTCCAAAAAGGAATCATGACAGAAATTAGAAAATATTGTGAACAGAATGATAATAAAGATGGAACTTATCAGAACTCATGAGTACAGGTAACACAGGGCTGATGGGGAAGTTTATGGCTTTTGATGCATATATCAGAAATGAAGAGAGTTCAAAATTAATGCTCTAAGAAGCTTCCATCCCAAAAAGTTAAAAGAACAGCTGATCAAATCCAAAGAAAGTATAATAAAAAAGGAAATAAATATACAATAAAGAAAATCAACTAAGCCGAAGTCGCCCCTTTGTAGAGGTTAATAAAGTTTATAAATCTCTAGCAAGAGTGAACAAGTTTTCGAGTTGGGGGTCAGATCTGAACCTCGGCTCTGCCAGGTGCAGCCAGAACCGGTGGCAGAGCCGCTTCCCCTCTCCGAGCCCCAGCGTCCTCAGCTTCACAACGAGGTGACGATCGGCCCTGCCGCGCAGCACGGCTGTGAAGTTGAAGGGCATGTGCGCAAAGCACGTGCGCACCAACAGCTAATGCCCAACAGGCCCTGAAAAATACCAGCTATGGTTTTGTTTCAATAACACAGTTCGCCTCCTAAGAGAGAAGACACAAATTACCGCATCGGGAATGAAAAGGGGGTATCGTTTAACAGACGTTAAGTAAATACGATAAGAGGATTTTATAGCCAACTTTATGCCAAGGAATTTGACAATTTAGGTGAAATGAACAAATTCCTTAAAAACACATTACACCAAAACTGATACAGGAAAAAAATCTGCATATCCCAAAATCCGTTTTAAAAATTAAAACTGTTATTTAAAAACACTGCCACAAAGAAAACTCCAGGCCCATGGCTTCACTGCTGAATCCTTCCCAACACGTCAGGAAGAAATTATACCAATGAACCCCAAGGCTTCCAGAGAATAAATATTAGCTATCATTACTTTGTTGTTACAGAGTTGATTGGATCCTAAGCCAAAAAACTTTGCTACATACATCTCAGGCTCAGACCCGGGGTGTCTGCGGGAGGCCCCGAGGGCCCTGGGAATTGGGGCGGGGCTCTTACCGTCCTCGTCCGTCTGGAAGGTGACCTCCTTGCCCTCTTTGCGCCCCTCGGGGTTCGCGAGGACGAGGCGCACGTGCACGCTCCGGTAGGGCAGCAGGTTCTTGATGGTGTGGCGGCTGACCCCGCGCTCCATCTTCACGCACTCCCGCACCGTCTGGTTGTGGCTGCTGCCCAGCGTGTAGTGATAGCACAGGGACACGGTGTAGGTGTGGCAGCGCGTCACATTGTAGCCCAGCGGCTCCCACTGCAGCGTCAGCTGGCGGGCCTGGATCTCAGCGAAAGCCAGGCCTTTGGGGGCCCTCATGGGCTCTGGGGAACCCGGGGAGGGGGAGAGAAGAAGGCCGAGGAGACGGGGAGAGAAGACGAGAAATCAGAAAGGAAACTTCTCAGTCAGTTGACTGCAATCACCTCTCCTCTGTCCCCAAGAGCTCAAAGGGTCCCCTAAAAGTGTGCAGGTGTGTGTTTTGGAGCCGGGGGGGCCACGTCTGAACCCTGGCTCTGCCGCTTGCCGCTGACAGCCACTGGCTGAGTCGCTTCACCTCTCTGAGCCTTTGTCTCCTCAGCTTTAAAATGAGACAACAATAAGCCCTACCGCACAGGATGGTTGTGAAGTATAAGGTGATACATGCCAAGGACACGCAACAACACACACAACAGGCCCCATAAAATATTAGCTATAATTCTGTTTTGATAACACAGTTTATCTCCTAATTCCTGGACCACATCAGGCCAGTCTGAATCAACCCATTGCTATATTGTTCTTAAGAGATTAATTCCAAAGTTGTTCTGCAATATATGATACAATCATATAGAGAAATCAGGATGATAGAGGAAACGAGAGCCAAATAGTTTTAAAATGCCAGAGAATGTTAGGGAAACAGAAACGTGTGCCATGAAGTCCTATGTGGGGTCTAAAAATAAGATTCAAATAGAGTGATGAGTATCCTGGCTACCAAAGCAAAAAGAGAAATACGATGTTATATAAGGAAAATAATAATAATGGCAGTTAACGTTTACTGGGGGCTTTGTACGTGCCAGGCATTGTTTTAGAGCCTTTAAAATGCTCTATTTCATTTAATCCTCCCTGAAATCCAATAGACTGATGCTCTCATTAGCCTCATAAAAATGCACAAGTGGAGACACAGAGAGATTAAGTAACCTGCCCGCAGCAGCACAGACAGGTAAGTGGTGAAGCTGGGATTTACATCAGCACAGGCTGCCTCCAGAATCCATGATCTTAATTCACCACCACCACTCAACCTCCCTGGTAGGAATTCACTGTCAAAAAAAAAAAAAAAAATCACACCGATGCCTCAAGAGAGACAGCTACCCCAACAAGAGGAAGGAACATGTTATTGCCTCTTGATGGCTCTGTAGGGCCATTAAAATGTCCCCATTTGATAAATGAAAAAACTGAGGCTTCTGAGGCGAAGCCAGGATGGAACCCCAGGGCTCACCCCGGAGTCCAGCATCTTCACTGGCCAGCGGTGTGATCTCAGGCAAATCTCTGGGCCTCAATCTCCTCACCTATAAAATGGGGGCATGAGGGAGAAGCCAAGATTACTGGTGAGGGTCCTTTTCTCTCTTGCTCCCTGACTCTGTGAAACGCAGTTTTGTTGCCCTCAAGTTCTACGAGCACCAAAGTGTCCCCAGTTAGAAGATCTCAGGAAATGCCTTAGCGAACCGGGGAGAGGGCACCGCTGCTTGGCCTCTCAAAATGATTACATCCCTATCATAGTTTTGTCTACAAATGATGTGCTCAGGATGCACCTTGCAAAGAAGATGCAGAGGCAAACATCGGCCCAGGCTGCTCTTTACTGGGACACGTGGTAGCACAGCTTCAGAGGCTGGCCCCAAGTGCAGCACGGTTCAAGGTTCTGCTTCCGCCCGGGAGCTCTCCTTTCTTCCAGAGCCACAGGCAAAGACCACGCCTTCGGTCACATACCTCGCCACCAAAGAGAGATTTCTGCACCTGCTAGGAGCAAGGCCCACCCTTTGACTTCTTACAGCTCTGGCTCCCTCCTCCGCACAGGCGTGGCAGACCTCGTCCCCATCGGACAAGGACACGAAAGGGCTGGCTCCCGCTGCTCACCGCCACCTGAGGGCTGCGGGCTGCAAGCCCACTTACCACACTTAGGTTTTTCCTTTCTGGACCACGGAGATTTTCCTAATGTTTTTCTATGCAGTCCTGTTTTAACCCATCATTCTTACGTGTTTGGGGCGGAAGGGGTGGATTTTGTGTGTGCTGACTCTGCCGTCTTCTTCAGAGGTCCCAGGTTTGTTCCCTGACTTTCTGGCTCCGGTCCTTGCTGTCCCATGTGTTTTGTCCCGAGGTGTCGGTGGGAGCCAGAGTACCACTGCCTTCTGTGTGCTAATGAGGGCGGGCCTGAGTGGCTCTGTGCACACCATTCCTGCCCCTGGGAATACCTGCCCCACATTCCTCTCCATGCTTCCGCCCCGCCGAAGCGTCCTGCTTCCTTCGCCCTCCTGCGGCACTCAGAGGCGGGCAGGGGACGTTACATGGAAACTGGTGACACGGACTGGGCCCGGAGTGCGATAAACAGGACAAGGAGCATCCCATCTGAAAGAGGCGGCTGCTGTCCAGCTCCAGGCAAGGTCACCAGGCCCAGCGACGGGCTCAAGGTTGCCATATGCCCCCGTTTTTTACAGAGAAGCCAGAAATTCAGATTTTTATGTGAAACCTCCAGATTTTAAACACTGACAATCTGCTCAGGTCCTTTAAAACCACTTTGCCAGGCCCTGGCTGGTATCAGTGGATTGAGCGCAGGCTGTGAACTAAAGGGTTGCTGGTTTGATTCCCAGTCAGGGCACATGCCTGGGTTGCAGGCCAGGTCCCTAAGAGAGGCCATGTGAGAGGCAACCACACAGTGATGTTTCTTTCCCTCTCTTTCTCCCTTCCTTCCCCTCTCTCTAAAACTAAATAAATAAAATCTTTAAAAAAAAAAAAAAAAACACTTTGCAGGGTACAGAACAGCAGCCTCTAACTTGGGGAGATGACACGTCCACCCACATGCTGGGGTATCTCCTTCTCCCATGGCGGTGCCAGCCCCCACCAACCTCGCTGGGCTGAGGGGTCTTTGGAAAGAAAGCGCGCATTTCTCTTCACTCCCCACGGTGATCAAATCTGGGCAGATCCAGAGGCTGAAAGAGTTTGTTGACTGCAGACTGATACGTTGATTGAGGGGTGTGAATTCATGAGTCTCTCCGTGTTTCCAAAAACCATCTGGCACCCAGACACACTCCCTTCAGCTGCCAGCACGCACTGGCAGCACAGAGCCTGGGGGCCTCCAAGCCCCCTCCCTCGGAATTCCACAGGGCTGCAGGCCACTCCGAGACCAAAGGTCAAAATGCACATTACAACCACAAGGCTAACAGTTAACATCTGTTCAATTAGTCCTTAATGTGTTTATTTTAATGATGCTAATAAAGATACAGTAACCCTGAACCACTCAAATGTTTCTTGCGGAAGGGACATTGGGGTGAGGCCAGGTGCTCCAAACTGCAAATCCTACATTCACCTCTGGTTAGTTCTGCGACCTCGGGCAAGTGACTCAGCCCCCTTGGAACGTGAGGTCCACAACCAAAACAAAACGGAGGTGACGACGCCTACTTTGAAGAGCAAGTCCCAGAGCTCCATGAGATGGGTCAAGTTGCCCAGCCCGTGTTAATGAATTAAACAGGTGCGCACTAAGGTGAGACGCTGGCAGCTGTGCAAATTAGTACAAACCTTTTTTAAGGCACTATATGTCAAAGCGCCTTCTTAAACCCCTGCTGTCGACTTATCCTAAAGAAAACTCAGGGAGGAAATAAAGCACTATAAGCACTGTTTCAACATCGTATTTTTTATAATAACGGGAATCCAGAAATAAACAGTCCAGCAATACAGAGACACTCGGTGGACTTCTACACCCACTAAACAATCTGATAAACAACCTAACACATGTAATGGCATCAAGTGAAGGCAGCAGAATACAAATGCTTTCTACGTCGCAGTAACAAGGGTGTAAAAATGTGCACATGGGCAGAGAGTAGAAGAAGACAGAAAAACTGAAACAGCTGTTGGGCTAGGGCGGCGAGATTAAGAGCGATTTTTTCCAGTGCCTTTTACTGACATTATATTATTGTTTTTATGGTAAATAATGTTGTGGGAGGGGAGTGTCAGGGGGATAGAGAGATGACAACACAGCTGGCCACCAACACAACGGCCACCGGCCCAGGCGCCCAAGCAAGGAGGAAGTGGCTCTGTCGGCGCGGAGAAGCCTGCAATTAACAGGGGCGGGAGAGCTGCCTGGGTCCTGCCTGTCTGGCCCCTGCCCCGGCTTCCCTCCGGGGCGGCCTGTTCAGAGGGTTCGCAGTGCCTGGCACAAAGTGGGCACTCGGCCCTTGCTGGCAGCTGTTCTGATGTTGTTTCAAACACGGGATCGGAAAGCAGGGCATTCGAACTTCGGTTCTGACTCTGCTATGGACTCGCTGTGTAGATTTGGGCAAGTGACTAAGTTTCCAAATCTCAAGTTTACTCATCTGGAAAAATGGGACCAACAGCCATTACCAGGAAACCTGGGATCTTAACCCACTCCGTGACCACAGGCAAGAGCCCGCCCCTCTGGGTTTCTGTCCCCCACTCTGTATGCTAGCAGGAGTGGAACGAGATTCTCTATGGGTCCTCAGCTCTGATTTCTTTTATTCTAAGTACCTACCTGACCAGAACTGGCTTTGAAGAGTTAAAAACACCATAATAATGACGGTTGTCATTTACGAAGTGCTCACTGTGTGTTAGGCACTATATCTCCCATGTATTTAATGCATTTGTATGCAATTACCTGCATTTAACCCAAAACAGGGGAGGGCCCCAGGGTGCAGACTTAGCAAGTCCTCTCTTTTCCACCTACACTTATTCCCAAAAATGTAAGGGCTAAGTGTGGGGTTCTCAGCCTCAGCATTATCGACATTTTGGACTCGATAATTCTTCGTTGTGGGGGGCTGATTGTGCACTGTAGGATGTTTAGCAGCTTCTCCTGCTTCCTCCACCCTTTGATGCAATTAGCCCCCCATCTCCCCCACCCCCTCATTGTGACAACCGACAAGTCTCCAGACCCTGCACATGTCTCCTGGGAGACAAAGCACCCCTGGCTGAGAACCACCCACGTGAAAGACCTCATCCGGTCTCAGGGCTTTAAATACCATCTACATCACCTCTACGCTGATGACTTCCAAATGCATATCTGCAGCCCAGACCTCCTCCCTGATCTCCACACTCGTAAATTCATCTGCCTGATGAATACCGCCACTGACCCTCTAACAGGCACTTGGGCGTCAACAGTTCCAACACCGAGCTCCAGATCTGCGAGCCCTGGTCACACCCACTCCTCCCGCAGTCCGCTCCTTCACAGTGCACGACAGTTCCATCCTCCCAGCTGATCAAGCAAAACACCTTGCAGCCATCCTTGACTTCTCTCTATTTCCTTCCCTCTCATTGCGTATCCAATCCATCAGCAAGCGCAGTTAGCTCTACCTTCAGAGGAAACCCAGAATCTAACCACTTTTCACCACCTCCACGTGTCTTCCCAGCTCTCAGCCTCCACCATCTCTCAGCCAGAGGGCTGCTGCAGCCTCCTCGCTGGCCTCTCCTATGGTCCCCTTGCCCTTTTAGAGTCTATTCTCCACAAAAGGGCCAGAATCCTCCTTTTAAACAAAGCAGGTGATGTCACTCCTGCTCTCCAAACCCCACAGAAGTTCCCCAGCTCACCCCAAGTAAAATGGCCCTGAATCCTACATCCCCAGCATGCTTGTGACCTCGTCTCCTGCCATCTTCCCCTCAGTCACTAGCCAGCAATTACACTGGTCTCCTTGCTGCTCCTCACACAAGCCAAGCACACTCCAGCCTACACTGAGCTCACTCTTCTCCATCAGCCTGGAATGCTCTGCCCCCAGCAATGCCTCCAGCTTCCTGCGTGGCCCGGTCCTTACCTCCTTCAGGTCTCTGCTATAATGTCACCTTCTCAGTAAACGGCACCCTTGAGCCTTTTTAAAATAACAATCTTCGCACCCCCACACCCCCTCCCCCTCCCTGACCCTGATCATCATTTCACCAACTACCTAGTTCCTTGCTTTCTGTCTCCTGCCGCCAGAATGTGAGTTCCACACGCAGAAGAACTCGCATGCTAGCAGCCTTTGTCTGCCTTGGTCCTAGTCCTATATCCCTAGCAACTATATGGTACCTGACACATAACAGGCACCCAACAAACCTTTTTGAATGAATCTTCACAGTCTGTACGGTAAGATTATTATTATTCCCACTTTATAAACAAGAGACTAAAGTTCCGAGAGCTTAAGTAACTTGACCTAGATCCCTCAGCTAGAAAGTAATTCCCACTGGAATACTCCGCCCCACCACCCTAGGGTCTCCCCCAAATGTAGCATTAAATTGGATTTTAGCTGGTTCCCAGATCAGCTTTTAAATAAAGCAAAGAACATATATTACTTGTAACTGTAAAAGTCAATATGTGCAAATGAAATACGAAAAATCTTGCTGTCACAGATAAAAAGAAACACTTAAGAATATGAATGGCAAAAATAAATAAACCGAAACCTTGTACCTTATTCAAAAATTAATTCAAAATGGATCATGGACTTAAGCATAAAATGTAAACACTATTTTACAGTTTCATTTAAAAAGAGAGGAGAAAATCTTTTGAATCTAGGGTTAGGCAAGGAGTTCTTAAACTTGACACCAAAAGCACAATTCATAAAAGGAAACTTTTATAAATTGGCCCTCATCAAAATTAAAAACGGTTGTTCTGTGAAAGATCAGACAAAGAGGATAAAAAGACAAGTTAAAAGCCAGGAGAAAAATATTTACAAACTGTGTAACCAACCCAAGGGCTGGATCTAGAACATGGAAGGAATGCTCAGAACTCGACAGTGAAAAGTTAACAACCCAGTTAGAAAGTGGGCAAAAACATGAACAATTCATTGAAGAGGAATACAAATGGCAGACAACACATGAAAAGATGCTCAACATCACTAGGCGTTGAAAAATGCAAATTAAGACCAGACTGGAATATTACTATACACCTCTCAAAGTGGCTAACGTAAAAAAATCATACCACCAAATGTCGGCAAGAATGCTAAAAACTGGATCACTCACACATTGCTGGTGAAAATGTGAAAAATCCAGCTACCCTGGCAGTTTCCAATAAAACTAAATACGCCATGACCACATGACCCATCAGCTGGGAGCACTGATCCCAGAGAGTTCATGTCCACGGGGAACCTCTACGCAAATGTTCACAGCAGCTTTCCTTGTCACAGCCAAAAAGCAGCACCAGTCCAGACACCCTTCAACAGGCGGCGGGTTAAACAAACTGTGCTGCACCCATACCACAGAACACTGCTCAGCCATGAAAAGGAATGAACTGTTAATATACACAACAACCTGGATAAATCTCCAGGGAATTAAGCTGAACAGAACAATCAGTCTCAGTGCCAAAACAATTCAACTGGAAAAGAAGATTTTTTTTCAGTGAATGTTGCTGGGACACCTGGACATCCCCATGCAAAAGAATGAGGTTGGATCCTTACCTCACACCATATACAAAAATTAACTCGAAATGGATCCAGGGTCTAAATGTCTATGAAACACTTAGAAAACATAGCGATAAATCTTTGTGACTTTGGATTAGGCAATAGTTTCAGGTATGACATCAAAAGCACAAACTGGGCTTCATCAAAATTAAAAACTGTTGTGCTTCATAGGACAGCATCAAGAAAATTGAAGGACAACCCACAGAATGGAAGAAAATGCTTGCAAATATATCCAATAAGGGTCTAGTATCTAGAACATATAAAGAACTCCTACAACTCAACAACAAAAAGAAAAAAACAACTTAAAATGGGTAAAGGATCTGGATAGACATTTCTACAGAGAAGACATATCAATGACCAGTGAGCATGTGAAAAAATGTTGAATGTTATTAACCATCAGAGAAATGCAAACCAAAACCACAGTAAGATACCACTTCACACCCACGAGAAGGGTCATAATCAGAAGAGAGATAATAACAAGTGTTGACAAGAATACCAAGAAATCGGAACCCTCGTACACTGCTAATGGGGATGTAAAATGGATCAGCCGCTTTGACGTAGTTACCACGTGGTACATATGCCATATACCCGGATGAAATGCAGACATACGTCCACACCAAAACCTGTCCCTGAATATTCATAGCGATATTCTTCATAATAGCCTAAAAGTACAAACACCCCAAATATCCATCAGCTGGTGAATGGATAAATTGTAGTGTTGTCCACACAACAGAAGATTATTCAGCAATAAAAAGGAATAAAGTACTGATACATGCCACAAGATGGATACACCTTAAAAACATTATCCTAAGTGAAAGAAGCCAGTCACAAAAAAAAAAAAACCACTATATTTTGTAAAACTCCATTCATATGAAATGTCCACAAAGAGGTAACTCCATAGAGACAGAGTAAATTACTGCTCACCTAGTGTTGGAGGTGTTAGGGAGAAATGAGTGGGCTACTAAAGGGTAAAAGGTTTCCTTTCGGTGTGATGAAAATGTTCAAAAACTGACTGTGTTGATGACTGTACAGCTCTGTGAATATACTAAAAACCACTACACTCTAATGAGTGAATTGTATGAGGTGTGAATAAAATCTCAGTAAAAGTGGTACCAAATTCAAAAATCAATTCCAAAAGGTCATATAATGACTTCATGATTTATATGACATTTTTGAAATGACAACATTGTAGAAATGAAGGACAGATGAGCCGTGATCAGCATCTGGGCTGGAGGAAGGACTGGCGGCGAGTGTGGACATGAGAGAGCAACACCAAGGATTCCCAGGCTAATGGAACTGCTTGGTGTCTTGACTGTGGTGACAAATGCACAGACCTGCACGTGTGATAAACTGTATAGAACCAACTGCATACGAACGACTACAAGTGGGACTGGAGAAGTCTGAATAAAATGCGTGGATTGCATCCATGTCAATATCCTGATTGCGATATTATGCTACAGTTTTGCAAAATGTTACCATTGTAGGAAACAGGGTACAGTGTATAGGGGATTCTGTCTGTATTTTTTTCTCACAACTGTGTATGAATCTACAATTATTGCAACAAAATTCCAATGGTAAGAAAAGCTGAAATCGCCGAGTGAGAAAATTGTTCTTTTCTCAATTTCTCTTCAGATTAAAATGCTTTACCCTTCTCACAGTGGAAGGGCAGACCTCAGGCTCAAATGCCTGGACCAGAGAATCCAGCTCCATTTAATAATACACTTTCTTATTCAACGATGTTTAGTTGTTTATTTTATCTAGATAGTATGATATAGAATAAAGAACACAGATTCTGGAGATGGTCAGTCAAGGGTGGCAATGCCAGCTCCGCCACTTACTAGCTGTGTTACTTTAGGCCACTTAACATCTCTGTACCTGTCACCTCATCTTCAAAACGGATATGAGGAGAGTACCGAGATCATGGGGTTGTTGTGAGTTTTGTATCCGTAAGAGTGTGTGTGTACACACACGTGTAAGTGTCTGGCACAAAGTTACGAGTTAGCTATCATTTTTATCTTTCCCATAACAACTCACGTCTTAGTAAGTTTTAGAAGCACAGATGCAGCCCGCACTACCTCTCAGATTGTGCCTCTTTCCCCCTTGGATGCCCTGAGCCCGGACCCCAGCATCCCGGCGAAGGAGTTCAGGGAGGCACACACCTGCGCACTTGGTGCGGCTGACCAGGGGCGGCCCGGGGCGGCCGGTGCCTCCCTCACCCGGGCGCGTGAGCAGCACGCTGATCTCATACTCCGTGTCGGGGTCCAGGTGCCACAGCTTGTAGGTCTGCAGGTTGACCGCGTGCACCTCTGCCCACGGGCCACGCGACATGCGGTACTCAATCTCCTTGCGCACTATCGGCCCGTCGCCAATAATGGAGTTGGTGTTGAGCTGAATGATGAGGTAGGTGGGACCAGCACGTAGCAGCTGCGGGGGCGCGATGGGAGTGGGGGGCTCTGCGAGGACATAGGGTGGAGAGGAGCCGACGGGTGTTGCTGTGAGGCCCCGCCCCAGGTCCGCATCCCATCGCACCCAAATCCCCAAGAGCCCTCCGCGTCCCACCAAGACCCTCGCACAGCCCCCAGGTCCTCCTCGACCAGAACGCTTTTTCCTACTCCATTAAATGCCCAGGCCCTAAAGGCGCCCTACTCCAAAGGCTGACCCTTTCCTCACCTCTCAGCCCACACCCTCTCCCTCTCTCCCCCTTGGAAGCCCCAGACCCTCACCTCCAGGGACTGATCGCATGCCAACCCGGGTCAACCCAGGTCCCTGCAGCCTGATCCCGCCTCGCCTGGCTCACACCTTGACCGGGTCGTCCCGCGGGCCGCCTCTCAGTCAGACTCCACCCCCTCCATTAAGACCTCTCCGGAGAGACACTTCTAGCTCCCTAGGCCAAGTTTCGGGTCAGACCCGGAACCTGTAAGACCCTGCTCCGCAACCCCCATCGGCCTCGCCCTCCGCGAGCGCGCGCGCTGACCCTTGACGATGAGCTCTGCGAAGTTGGAGACGCCCGCGCCGCGCGGGGCCTGGGACACGCAGCGGTACAGGTCCTGATCTGCGCGGCCCACCGCGGCCAGCGGGAAGGTGGCTAGGAAGCGACGGTGGCTGATGTGCCGCACGCCGGCCGCGGGCACCAGCGCCCCGCTCTGCCGCTGCTCGAGGGGAGAGGCGACAGAGTCAGGGACGCCGGGGAGAGAGGGTCCCAACCTCGCTCTGACCCGGCCGAAGGGAGTAGCAACTGTCCTGGCCCCATTTGGCCGTCCCTACTACCTACACTGGGGGCACCTGGGGTTCCCGGAACCCGCTGCTCCGCCACAGGAAAAAGGTGCGGAGCTGATTAAAGAAAGGTGGTCGCTCTGCCTTTGATGGACAGTGTGGTTGGGGGAATCCTTGGGCCGCGCTCTGTCCTGGGGGGATGCAGGCACCCAAGAGGGCAGAGCAGAGCCAGGGTCCGGAAGAGGCCCGAGCGCACTCTGGCCAAGGTTCCCGCCCCCCTCACCTGCAGGAGGAAACGCTCCGCCTCCGCAGCTCGGCCTGCGGCCATGCACTGGAAGGAGGCGTTCTGGCCGGCGTTGACCTCCACGTCGCCCAGGCGGGAGAAGTGCGGGGCCTTTGCTGCGGGAATACAGCCGCGGGGTGAGCTGGGTCTGCGCCCCCCGCAGGCAGAGCCGTGAGGGCCCGCACCCCTCACCTTGCACCCCAGGGATCCGGAACTCACCGCAGGGGTAGCTGAGGAGCAGGATGTCATCGAGGCCCATGTAGCCCCTGCGGTCTGGCGAGATGAGGGCCTCGAACAGCACCTGGGAGAGGCGGGAGGGCCCCGTCACACTGACTTTCCTCCAGCCCTGCCTGGGGAGGGGTCGGCCAGAGCCCCTCCCAGCTCTGCTCCAGCCCCATCCTCAAACCAGCGGAGGTCAGCCCTGCTCGCAATGACCTGTCAGCACCCAGAGCTAACAAGGTCAAGGCCAGATGTTCCATCCCAATCCTTCAAGCAGCAAAACTCTTCCCAGCCAGACAGGGGCACAGTGCCAACTCACCCTTGACCCCAGCCACAGACTATTCCCACTAAGAATAACCTCTGATGAACCCTCACTGAATAGCCCAGCACTGCCCACAGACTGACCCCTGACCTTGACCACAGATTGACTCCTGACGCTGAACAAACTAATCCCAACCTTAGCCGCTCACTTAGTCTGGCCTCAAGGGAACACCCCTCTACCCCCACCCCACAGCATGAGCCGCCCACAGGCTGCACGCAGCCTACCTGATACTCGTTGGGCCAGAAGGTGCTGACAGCCATCTCGGCCTGGTGCCACTGGCGGCCGTGGGATCCGGTCATGTTCCAGACGGCGCTGCCCAGGGGGCCTCCGTTGACCCGCACGTAGATGCCCAGTGTGCCTGGGCTGTGCCCATCCCGGCTGTACAGGAAGTAGCTGAACTGCACGCAGTGGGTGTCGTTCTCGCTCAGGCTCTGGAAGATGACGTGGGCCCGCTGGCCTGGAGCATGCTGGGAGGCATTGACCAGCAGGTAGGAGCCTGGAAGGAGAGGAGGACGAGTCAGGAGCTGAGGAGACCGCAGCGGGGACCGAGGTCAGCGGGGCCCAGAGGAGGGGCCGAAACTAAGGACCGCAGGTGTGTGCACCCGCCATGAGCCAGGGGTTCTGATTCTGGTCCCAGCTCTCATTCACTGGGTGCCCTGCACTTCCCTACGTCTGTTTCCCAAAGGAGAGAGTTGGAGCAGCGAGAAAAGCACAACACCCTTTCTTGCTCCCCACCACCTACCATCACATCCAAACTCAGGCTGATCCAAGGCTTTCGCCATGCTCGGAGCTGTCCCTCGAGGCAGGGACTAGGCCACTCATCTCTACAGTCAACAGCCAGGCACGACTAACCCTCAAAGGCCACCTCTTCCAAGGTTTCACCCTCACCCCATCTTTCTATGGGCTTCCCCCTGCCCTTAGATCATTAATAAAGGTGTGTCTGTTTCCCAGCAGCCTGTGGTGCCTCGGGCCCCCACTGTGTCCCCAGCACAGGCTCTGAACTCAAGCTGAGTGAAATGTACAGAGCAGATCGCAGGAAAGGACTCTAACTTCTCTTCCAGCACCGCCCCCCAGTCCCCCACCCCCCACCGAGTCGAAATTCCTGTTACAATTCTCTTGGTTTCCAATCTGAAGAAAGACAACCCTGCCCCTTCCCCAGACATGCAGGCTGTGAGCTGGCCTGGGACTGGGACTCGAGTGGGCTGACCTCCTGGGGACCTGGCTGAGGGATCATGGCTTCCCTTCCGTGGGGAGAAGGCCCCAGCAGCTGCCAAGGGGGTGCCCGCAGCCACCAGGGCTGCCTCCTCCTGGGCTTGGCTGACAGCCAACACAAGCTCATTCAGCTGCCAGCTCCAGGAGGACTCCCCAGGGACTCCGCAGAGGAGATCTCATTCATCTCTGTGAGCCAGAAGCCTGTGAAGGCTGCTTCTGGTTCGGTCCTGGAGGGTTAGTAAACAAAGCCCCAGGTCCCCATCCCCTCTCAGGAAGGGACAGATCCCAGCCCCCAACAGCCTCTCTTGGCCCGCTCCGCATCCTCCTCTCTCCTCTCCCTGTCAGCAGCTGTGTGTGTCTCTCCCCGCTCAATCTGACACTTTGTTCTTGCTTCTTCCTTCTGCTCCCTCCGCCTCTCTCCTTTCCTCTAGGTTTTTCTCACTCGGCATTCCCCACCCTTCTTTCCTTCACTCCCGCCATCCCTGTGGCTCTTCCTTCTCCTCTCTCCTGCTCTCTGTTCCTTCTTTCTCCACCCTCCACACCCTCCCCAAGACGGACAGGACCAGGAAAGCAGAGACCATGTCCACCTTGCTGACCGCTGCATCCCCAGGATCTAGCTCAAGGCCCACGTTACTTGCTAAATTTCTCTCTCCCCTTTCTCACTGGATATGCCTCTGCTCATGTGCATGAGAGAGGCACAGCCCACATGTGCCTGGTACGTGCCAACCACGCACCGACTGAGCCAGGGCCCGGTGGGCGTGGAGACAGCCCACACAGGGCCCTATCATGGGGGGCACCTTGACAGATCACTGTCACACAGGTCAGACTTTGACAGCTGAGAGTGCAGAGGTCAAACAAAGAGCTGGGAGCCCTGCAAAGGCAGAGACGAAAGCTCCAGGGAGGGCTCAGTGCGCAGAAGGGGAGGCGGGGAGGCCTCCAGGAGGCAATGCCAGTGAGGGAGGTGAGGACTGGAGGCCACCCAAGCCAGGGCGTGGAGGGCATCTCTCCTGTGGGCTCCCACTCCTGGCCCCGCCACGGAGAATCTTGGTGCCCTTCCCCCTCCCCCGCACCCTCGACAGCAGTTGCAATCATGGCCATACTGAGAGCTGAGCAGTTAGACCCCGGCCCCCACCTGTGATAGGGCAAAGAGGAAGGGGCCCACAGGCTGTCTGCTCCTGAGGTTCCCTCAGCAAGCCCGTGTGGTTCTCACACTACCCTATCTCCTCCCACCCAGCCTTTACGGGTAAGAAGGTCGATAATTTGGCCTCTACCTGTCTTATCCCTTTATTAACTCCCAGTGGATTCTGCACCCAGCGAAGAGGGGTGCTAGTAATTGGGCCCCCTCAGATACCTCCAACAATAGCAACTAAACATTGATAGAACCGCTACATGCCACCCCAAGTTATGTACTTTATCTAAAACCCCTATGAAATGAATTACTCTCCCCATTTTTCAGTTAAGAAAATGGAAGCCCAGAGAAGTTAAGTGACTTGCCCAAGGTCACACAGCTGATAAAGCGATGATGCCAGGATCAGAAGCCCATTCTTCACAGTGCTGGGACCAGTGCCCTAGGGGCCATGACCAGAGAAGGAAGCCAGAACTAGAATCCATGTATGTAACTTGTCTCCTGGCTCCCCAGTCCAGGACTCACAATGCCCAAGGTACCACATCCTGAAATAGTGGCAGGGCACTGCAGAAGGTGGGAAGGATCTGGGGCTTGTAAGAAAAAGGGGGCACAGGAAGGAAGGGTTCACACATATCCAGCCCCTAATGTTACTGCTCCATCGGCATCTTCAGGTCCCGGGAGACCAGGATCCAGAGGCTCTCAGGGAGAAGAGAGGGGCTCTGATTGCCCAGACCCGCACCCATTTTACAAGGAATGCCACACGATGTGCACAACTGGGCAGTGTCCGGAGAGCTCCACGTTCGCAGTGCCACGTACGTCATTACAGATGCCAAAGCAGAGGAGGCCCGGAGACTGAGGAATGTACCCACGGTCACACAGCAGGTGGGTAGAATGCCCCTAGAAGGAGACGAATGGGCAATGGCGGCTGAGAGGAGACTCACCGTGGGGCAGGTCCGCAGGCGCCCGGGTGCCGGGGTGGATCCGCACCTGCTCCCACTGGAAGTCATCGTACTGGGCCTGGCTGTACTCACAGGGCACTGCTGAGTCACTTGCCTCCTCGAAGGTGCAGCCGGCTGTGAGGGTGGGGCCTGGTTAGCAAGGCCAGGACAGGGCTGCTGGCCAGGAGGGCTTCTGGGTTACCTCCAGGTGCCCCCACGCTATCCTCTCCCACCCAGGCCCACCCACCTCCGCTCCCTCCCCTCACTGTGCCCTCCCACAAAACTCTCCCTCCTCCACCATCCCCCTCAACCAAGACCCTCTTTACATTGCCTCCTCCCAATGCCAGACCTCTGCACAATGCCCACGCCCTTGGTACTTTCCAGAAGCCCCTACTGTTCAACCACCCATCAAAGACCCTCCTCGACAAGAACGAGTTATCATCACTGCTCTATCCTTAGGGCCTCACAACAACTCGAACAGCAGCACTGGAATTAGCCCCATTTCACAGATGAGGTAACTGAGGCCCTAAGAGGCAGAATGACTTCTTTAAGGTCACACAGCTGGTTAGTGACAGAGATGGGGTTTGAAATGAGGTCTCCTGACTGCTATTCAATGTCCCATCACCTGCCCCTCCAACTCCACATAGCGGACCCCGAGATTGTCAGGGTCGTGAATGCCCTACACCAGCCCTGACAGTATCTGGTGACAGGCTTACAACAAGCCCTGAGCACTTCACATGCACACTCGCATTCCGGCCTTGCCTTCAGAGCGCGTACCACTGTCATTCCCTACTTGACAGATGAGCTTCGGAGTTTTGGTCATTGCCCAAAGTCACCAGACTTAGGTCTCTGCCTGCAGGAATGTGACATGTGAAAGCACAGTCGTGTGTGGACGGGGCACAAGTATGAGTAGAGGAAGCAAAGTCTCATAATTCGGAACCAACATTTCCAGGTTAAATGAGAAGAAGAGGAAGGAGGAGAGGACTGAAGTGGACGTGAGACCTCCGGCTGGCAACGAGGGCCGTGAATCTTAGCGAGCCCATCGAAGCCCTGAGATGGACATCTGATGAACCTGAGAACACCACGGGATCGTGAGAACACCTCACGAGTGTTCTCACTGAGAACACCCACTCCCCAGCCTCAGAGTTCAGAGTCCCATCAGGGTAGTCGGAAGCATCCGAGACTGGACAAATGCCTGAGCAAGTGGCAAGGAAGCAGGCATACACATGCCAGCCCTGGGTGTCTGCAGGAGACAGATGAGGTGACCGAGGCTCCGAGGGGTGGAGGGTGCACCCACAGTATAACGTGGTAGACAGGTGAGTGGGCTTTGGCCTCAGGCAGACTTGGGCGTGGTCAAGTCACTTCTCCTTTCTGAGCCTCAGTTTCCCATCCACACATGGGTTGTCGAGGATTCAGTGTAGGGTCCACTTAGCACAATGCCTACAGCACATGCGAGTACTCTGGGAAGGGCGGCTCCTCACACCTACGTGAATAGCAAGCAGGATCTGAACCCATGTCAGTCGGCTGCCAAAGTCCACATCTCCCACCAAAAGAGCCTTCACTAAGACAGGAGGCAAACCTGAGCTGCTTCCCAGGCTCAAGAAGAGGAGGGAAGAGAAAGAGACAGCAGGTGGGGAGTGAGTGCCCTGTGCCAGGAACAGCAGTGGCTTTGCACACGCAGCGAGGGACTTCACTGTAGGAGGCTCTTGTTTCATCTGCAGCAGGGACTCCCCAGGTTGTCATGACGATCATGTAAAGTGGCATATGGAAACACGCCCGGCACGGCCAGGCACAAAGGGGCTCACCACTGTTGGGGTGTTTTCCTTTCCTCTTCCTGGACCCTATAAGTGTGCAAAATGATGAGAAGTGGGCATGAGGCTGGCACCAAGCGCATGCAAGGAAATAACAGAAGCCTCTCTGCAGAGCTGGGGCGAGACCCAGGCTGAGCTCTTTGCCCCTTTATGTGAAAAGCCCTGGTCAGCATCATGTCCTGTGGCCAACAGGAGGTGGGTTTTAACCCCATCAGTGCTGGGAAGGCCTTGGCTCTCCCGCTAGAAAATGGTCCACAGTACAGCACAGAGACAGGACTTGGCCAGTAGGGATGGTCAGGGAGGACTTCCTGGAGGAGGAGACAAGTGAATTCATTCAGCCTGAGCTGAGTCTCTTCCTGAGGGTCTTAGCCAAGGCCTCCCTGAGGCAGAGGGATTGCCAGGAAGGGAAGCCGGGGATTTGGAGCCCTAGCGAGGGCTCCAGTGCTTCCTTTTTCTTCACCAGCAGCAAAGCAGCTCGCCAGATGTCTCACCCATGGCCCCGGAGAGAGCCTGAGCGTGCCGGCCCCCTCCCTCATGTGCTGCCAGGACCTCCAAACTGACTGACCTGGTCAGAGGGACTCCCAGACCATCTGACCTTAACCGGAGTAGACCCCAGACTGACTGAGCCAGGTCAGTGACCCCGCACGGGCAGACTGCGCCCGAGTGGCCCCACTGTCACTCAGCTGACTGCCAGACCATTTGACCTCAGCCTGAAGGACCACCAGACGGACTGACTGACCACAGACCAGCTGGCCATGGCCAGAGGGACCCCTGACCTCTGCCAAATAACGGACCCCAGCCAGGGTGGCGTCCCCAGCTGACTGACTTGGTCCAGAGGGCCCCTTTAGGCAAAACGACTCCCTCTCCCTGGCCCGTGTCCATCCCCAGTCCTGTACGTATGAGCCAGGCCCATTCCAGGCACAGCCCTCAGTGGATAATATCCTCAAGGAAAACCCCACGCCCCTCCTCCCCTGCTCACCCTGAGATGCGATGGGAACAAGCACAAGCAGCCCTCCCAGGCCCTGGGAAAATCCCCATGACCTCCAGTCTGGACAGCGCAGAAGCCAAGATCCAAAGCCAAGTCCCAGCTCCTGCCCGAGACCCAGCTGCTGCAAGGGGCCAGCAGCCCAAGAGGAAAAAATTAGATCAGACTTTGGGTTCAGAGCAAGAATGGTAGCAGGGAATCCGTCTCAGCTCCGCTGACACAGGCGTGGGCACAGACACAGGCACAGACGTGATGTGGGCACTCACATCAACACCACCACGAGGGGGCTGCCACTCACCCCTGTGACCTCCTGCACTGGTGAACCCTCACGGCAACTCAGAAGGTGGGTGCTGTTACTCCTATTGAACCTATGGAAACTGAGGCCCAGAGAGATGAGGAGGCTTGCTGGCGGCCACACCTACAGTCCCAGAAGCTGGGCCTTACGCCACCTATTTCTATTCAAGAAGACAAGGCACAGACAAAAACCAGGCCCTGGTGTAACGCTGGCCACAGGTGTTAGCTCAGTGCCATTCACGGGACATTGTTCCCTGACAGAACAAGGCGGGGCCCAGGCTGGCACCACTGGAGGACTGCCCTGCCCGCAGACCTCCCAGTATGAGTGGGGGAAGAGAGGAGACCAATGAGAGGTCGCCAGGGCGGGACCTAGGAGAGGTGCAGAGGAAAGGTTCCTGGAGGGATGGGCGTCACTCTGGCCAGCAGAGCTGGGTGGAAGGGCATGTGAGGCAGAGGGCCCAGCGGTGGCAAAGGGAGGCAGTGAGTAAATGCAGCTGGTTGGTCGGGGCACAGAGAGGAGCGACTGCCCGAAGCAGCGGGGGATGAGACTGGAGGGAGGGGGTTAGAGCTACATCAGGGAGGCCTGGATGCCAGAGTGAGGGGTTTGGCCTCCTTTGAGTTGGGAAGCCACAGGCGGCACTGGAGCAGGGAGCTCCCGGATTCTGCTGAGACGAGTGACGTGCTCTGTAAGCCATGAGGAGGCAGGTGGCTTCTCCAGAGGGCACTACAGGATCAGGAGCTCAAGAAGCCGCCGAGGGGCCGGGGGTCAGCTGTCAGGAACTGGTGAGGAAAGGGGCCTCAGTCCCTGTCCTGCATGCAAACATCACACACGCCAGTCTCACTCAGAGAGACCCACAACACGCACACTCCCTTACCCCAGCCTAGTCCAAGCCTCGGGGACACAGTCTCCACTGGACTAGGGACAAGGAGAAAGCCAGGCCCCTCCCTGTCTCCACCAGGACCTCCCTGAGAGGGTGGGCTTGATCAAAGCGGGACCACCACAAGCTCCCTCAGCCTCAGCTCAAACTGGCCCAGCCACATTCCTCAGCTAATCTCCCCAATCTGGCAGGCGGTTGCCTGAGCAACCGTCAGCCACAATTTGGGGAGGCAGGAGGATGGTTTATCCACATCCGGCTGGGCTCTGGATGGGGTGATGTAAGGGGCAAAGTAACCTCTGCAGGAGGAGCCAGAGTGGGGTGGGGGGCAGATTGGTCCTGGTGTAGGTCTGGCGTGAGGGTCTCCACCACCCCACTGCACGTGCTTCCACGTGCTGAGGCGTGTGTGTCTGTGTGTGCATGGCTGTGAGAGTGACAGCCTGGTACCGACTTCCAAGGACTCAGGCAGGACACCCGGATCTAACTCCTGCTGAGCTTCTAACACCCCATGTGACCACGGCCAGTGGCTTGCCCTCCCTGAACCCCTGCTTCCTCCCTTATGAAGTACAAGTGGGGAGCCGGGTCACTGCTGACTCTACCTCCAGAACTCCGATCCCATCCGAGTGAGTACACACGTGAGCACGAATTCCGTGAGGGCAGGGACGGATGCCATGGCGGGGAGGCGAGACCGAGCACGGCTGTCTCCCAGTGGCGTTCCCAGGCGTGTGCTGTGAGGTTGTGGGTGCGTAGGGGCACACTTGTGTGCATATTCAGCGATATGCTCGTGCCTAAGGGGAAGGTGAGCTGCAAGGGGAGGGGCGGTGCGTGCGTGCGTGCGTGCGAGCGCCACAAGCATGTGAGCGCCAACTCTCCTCCCCGCTAGGCAGGGAATGGTGCTCTGTGCCACCCGCAGCTGCCAGCCACCACCGGGGGAATCCGAAGGCCCTGGGTGAGCAGAGTTTGCATGCGGTGAGATTTGTGTTCCCTTCAGTTTGTCAACAGAGCACCCAGTCCCCAAGGGCAGCCCCAGGAGAAAGAAAACTTCTCCCCGAAGATTACAAATTGAGGGCTAGGGTCACACCCAATCCCAGCACAGCCCTGGCCTGGGAACCCGAACACCACCCCAGTGACAGCATAGGCCTATGTCATCAGCCGAAGCCACACCTCTACTCCAGGCAGCCCCACCCCAAAACCCGGAGCCAGCACGGGCCCCACCCCTGGGCATCCTTGCCCACCCCAGCCCTGTCCCAGGTTCTCCACCCGACTAAAGTCCCAGCTCGGGCCCATCTAACCCCCACCTCCTCCCTCCCTGAGGTCAAATCCCCAAACTCTGTGCAGAGTAGATGGTCAATGCGCTCCCCAAGAGTCTGACCCCGACTGACCCACCAGGCTCCAGGACCATGCATGACCCCAGCCCAGAGACCTGACCCCGCCCACTCCACCCATCTCCTGGTCCAGACCATCACCTGTGGGCCTCAGCCAGGGCTCTCCACAGCTGCCCTCCAGAGCCCTGAATAATTGATGAGCAATTAATTAAGGGCAGAGCTGGCCGCAATAGTCCACCTTCTAATCACACAGGCTTCAGCAGAGCTGCAACCAGGAAGGTCAATGCAAAGGTCAGCCAACTCAAAGGCCAGCGACATCCTTCATCTCCACTGAGGCTAGAAGGAAGCCAACTACAGAAAGGGGAACAAGCCAGACCCACTCCCCATGTCCCTGACCAATAAGCACCCCAAACCCCAAGGTTAATCGTAGGGCCGATCTACTGGCAGCATAAGGGAAGGCACAGGATGGGACCAGGCTCCGCAGGGAGGCAAAGGACTGAGTGGAGGACAGTGCTGTGCAGAGGGACAGTGGCCGAGAGTACACAGACCCCTGCCGTGCACACACCCGGTGTCACACAAAAACACAGGGCAGAGCAGAGAGGCAGGGGGCTGTGCATACACCGTGCAGTGGGAAGACCTGCCCTTTCTAACCATGCAAGGAGGGAGAGGGCTATGTGGCCCCACAGTGCGGTGAGCCGAGGGCGCGAGGCGGCAGCTCCACGCTGTGCAGAGGCAGAATGCGGTTATTCAACGCAGGGGGGCAGGGCCCTCGGCGTGCACAGACCCCAGCCCAGACACCTGGAACAGCACAGCCCAAGTGGTCAGCACCATGACACAGCGTACAGGAGCCGCACACATTGTGGCCATGACCCAGAACCTCACAGAGGCACAGCACACCAGTGCGGTGAAACAGGTGCCTAGGGGAATGCCCAGGTGCTAAGTTCCAGCCTTACTAGTTCTGCCCCAGCAGACCCCGGCATGGGGCCAGGCACGCGGCTAGTGTCCCATGCACTCTACGAAACGATGTGTCCAGTGCGGGCACGGGAACGGCACAGAGATGCCGGGAAGGAAAGGACGCGTGTGGTGCAGAAGGAACTGCTGGGTGCGGAACACAAGCTCGACACGGTCCCACGGAGCAGGGTAGGTGCAGACACGGGGACGGGGGTGGACTGTGGCACAAACCGGCCCACAGAAACCCAGGCCCAACACAGTGGCCCCAAGCTGCGGTCTCAGTACAGACCCCTGAGCAGCGTGCACGGAGGGGCAGAGGGGCACGCAGTGACAGCATTCCATGTAAAGACCCTGTTCAGCGGGGGCTGCCAGCAGAAACCCGGGAGAGGCCACCAGCAGGCACCTCAGCGGTCACACTGAGACGGGCATGGGTCCCAGGGGGCAGGCAGCGTTACAGAGGCAGCGGTGCACAGGGGAGGGCTGGGCCAGGCGCAGGCTCGCACCCGGTGCAGTCCGGCGCAGAGAAGCCATGTGATGCGAAGACGCAGTGTAGTGGTGGCATGCCATCTGTTGGCACAGCACAGTGGTGCATTGCTAGGAGCTCTGCCCACAGCCCAGTGCCACAGTGACATCTGAGATAGGAATACAGCCCGGACGGGAACGGCAGCGCAGCTGCAGGGTGGAGGGGCAGCCCAGTGGGACCGTGCAAAGGCGGGGCCCACAGACGCACGGCCGGTGCAGTGCAGGGTCCGGGCACAGTCCCGCAGCGCTGGGCTGAGGTGCGGTGCCAGGTGGCCCAGCCCTGAGGGCCTGGCTCCAGGGACCCCAGAGAGCACACACTCAGAGTGGTCCAGGGCCACGACGCAGCGCAGTTATCAGTGTAAGGCAAAGGCGTGGCCCACTGCAAAGTGGGGAGGGTTGTACCTCCTTCCCCGTGATGCCCCAGGAATAGCAAGCCCGGACCCCTGGAAACACCTGTGTCCTAAGCTCCGTCAGGCTGAGCTGGCTGCCCCGTGGGTTAGGAGCTGAGGCCTCGTCCGCCCTGCGGGCTTCCCTCTACCCCACCCCCAAGCCCCGACATCTTCCACCCCAGTGACCCTCCCGAGGCCCAGGGCAAACCACCGCCGCCGAGGGACAGGCAGCACACTGTCTGGGTGTTCATCTCTGAGCTGGGTCCCAGTGCACGGGCAGGCAAACGATGAAGTCGGATTTTGCTAGAAAGCTTTGGACAATTTAGCACATCCCCTGGCCCCCAGCCCAAGGCAGAGCAGGGAAGAGACAGAGGGGGACCTACTGGGTCAGGCGCCGGCACAGGGCGGGTGGCAAGTGGGATGAAAAGCAGAGCGGGAATGAGAGGGAAGCCAGCCCCAACCCCTCCCGCTGGTCACTCCTGGCCTCCCCACCCCGTGACCCCTCGCAGGCCAGGACTTCATCAGAAGCTGAAAACACACACGTAATAACAGCTAACACATACAGTGCTTACTGCGGGCCAGGACCTGTTCTAAATTGCGCGCGCACACGCACACACTACACCCTCACAGCGACCCCAGGCAGCGAGTTCTGGAATCACCTGCCTCACCGGTGAAAACACTTCAGGCCCAGGGAAGCCAAGTAACTTGCCCAAGTGTTGAGCGGCTAGCAGTGGTGGAGCCAGGATTAGAACCCAGAGGGGTTTCACACTCTAGGTAAAGCGCGTATTTACACACACGCACAACCAGTAGGGTGCACACGTGCCCACACGCAACCACACACAAACACACGGGCACACACTCTGAGTGACACCCCTGTGTCCTGTCCAGATGCCCTTCCGATGCCTCCCAGTGGTCGCCTATCCCCCCGCTGTCCCGCACCCCTGCTCTCCATCCCCCTCTCTGTCCCTCACGCCTCCCCCAGCCCTCAGCTGTCCCCAGCACCACCCGCGCCCCCACTCCAAGCTGTCCCCACCCCCAGATGTACCTTTATGACTTGTGACCTCTCACCCCCCAGCTGTCCCCAAATCCCCAGCTATCACAACACCCCCAGTTGTGATCTTGACCATCACACGCACCCTGTGCCCCAACGAAGCCCAGTTTGCCCATCCCCACCGCACGCACGCACGCACGCACGCACGCCTCTATAATCAACGCCAAACCTCAATGACCTCTCTAAGCCCCCTTCTCCTCATCCCTTCCGATTCACCACCAGGTCCACGGGTCGACACCCCCAGGGTCTGCCAAGACCTCCTGGGTTGTAACTGCCCCTCCGGTGGTGTCCGCCCAAGGGGTCCTCCATTCTGCAGGCAATGGCGGCCCCTGCCCAGAGCCAGCCAAGGGGGCCTGCCAGCGCCCCCCACAATTGTCCCCTGGAGCCCCAGCTCCACCTTCCACCCCCACCACCGAGCCTCCCTGTGTACCCAGGGGCTCACACGGATGCAAACACCGAGTGGCACCTGTCATGGACAAGGCCCTGGGGACAGGAGATGACAAAGACTCAGCCCCACCCTTGGGGCTCTCAGCCTAGTAGGGAAGGAGGCAGAAAAGTGCGGCACACTGTCACAGGGGCATTTGGGAGAACTCTGACCCACTGTGCCGGAAGCACGCCAGGAAGGCTCCTCCGGGGAAGGGCCATCAGAGCTGGGCGCTGAAGGCTGAGCAAGTAGGCAGGTAGGGAGGCCCGGCGCCCACAGAGGTGGACAGTGTGCGGGGCCCCGGCAGGGGCCGGGATCAGCACTGGCCCGGCGAGCCCGGAGCACAAGGTCTGGAAAGGGAGGAGTGGGGTCAGAGAGGGCAGCCACAGCACAAAGCTGTCATGGAAGGCAGGGGCTGGGCCACTCAGGGCCGCACCTGCCCATTAGGGTTAGGGTTTTGTCCCCTGGGTGCTGGAGAGCCTTCAGGCCACGGCATGGCAGCATCCTGTGTCTGCCAGAGAGAGGTCCTGCGGGTCCCCAGGCAACGGAGGCATCGGAAGGCTGGTGGCAGGATAAAGACCAAGGAGGGGCTGTTGCAACCACCAGGCAAGAAACAGTGGAGCAGGGGTCGTGGATTCGGCCGAACCTCCTCAACGGCCCCTGAGCAGTGGTCCATCCAGACCCATTCCACCCCCTGAGGCGTCCAGGCCTCGCCCCCGAGACCGGCACTGTCCACGGAACTTCCCACCCTGATAGAAATGTCCTCTGCCCGAACTGACCAATATGGCAGCCACTAGCAACGTGCGACTCTTGAGGACTTGAAATCTGGCTGGTGAGACTAAGGGACTGAATTTTTCTTTTAATGAATCTCAACGAACTTAAATTTAATGACCGCATGTGACTACATGGCCACCATATTAGAGAGTACAAGAGCAGAACACTTTCATCATTGTTAGAAAGTTCTGGTGGGCTGTGCCGCTCTAGACAGACCACGCACAGGGACACGGAGCCACTGGAGCCTCCTCCAGGGGCTCCGGGCCTTGGGGTCTAAAGGGGGATCGGGAGGCAAGCCCCGGGGAAGGGCATCACAAGCTGAGCTGGCACAGCCCCAGTTCCTGGTCCACCGCTGGGCACAGTCACCAGGATACTCCCCAACCGGCTCGCACACACCCCTTTCCTGAAGACATACACACCTAAATAGAGAGACAAGACACCCCAACTACAGGGCGCCCCATGGCCAGGTTCAAACACGGGTGGTGCAATGCCTGTGCACCCCGAGTGCTGGATACGGAGATAGCCCGTACTCGGCTGTCCGGACACTGCCTGCCTCACACCCAGACACCCAGGCTGGACGGCCCCGCAGCTGGACACGACGCAGAAATACTCCTGCACTGGGACACCCACTGACCCGAGGACTCCCCAACATCTGGGCACACCCACCTCCGGACGCAGAGCGGCTGGGATATCCTTATGACAGCACACCCTGATCCTCCAAGTCCTGGCCCTGGGAGACCCACACGACACCGAAACACACCCACCAGATAGCTCCGCAACCAAACTCCAGGAATGTAACACTTCGATACCCAGACACCCTGGCATCAGGCTCCCCAAGGCTCAAAGCAGCTGGTTGCATCCCTACTCCAAACTCAGATCCTTCCACACAGAGAAACCAGATGGCCAGATGCCCTGACAGGCCACACGTATGTCCTGTGCCCCGGGCTAGAATCATACAGCCACAATCATCCACACACACACACACACACACACACACTCCCCATTCTAACGGTTCAGATGCCAGAATCGCACCTGCACACACCTTAGCGGGCCTCGCCCCACCTGCAGAGGTCACCGGAGGGAGCAGCTCTCCCCACTTCCCTCAGGCTCACAAGCAGCCAGGACAGAGGCTGGGACCCCACCTGCCCACTCCCAGATGGGCTACTGAGGGAGTCTCCCACTCCTGATGCCCCGTCTCCCCCTCCCGACTCCTCCCCAGGCAGTCTCACCGACCGTTGGGACGCAGTGGCGCGCACCAACTGCCAAGGCCTCCAGTACAAAGGGCTGTCCACTGACACGCCTGGCCAGCTGCTGGGGGTGGGGCTGCCGGGAGGTGGGAAGCAGTGGGGGACGCTGGGGGAGGGGCTGGCAGGCTGCGACCTGCTCCCTGCCTCTCTGCCAGGGACTCAACCTCCCTAATTCACAGCTCCCAGACGCCACTCTCTCCGTGGCCTGTGCACACACCACATCATCCCCCAGCAGAATTTTCCAGATTCCTGGAGGGAAACTTCTTTAGTCTTGACTTTCAGTGGAATCACTGCGCCCCCATCTGGCACCTCCAGCTCAGAATGTGACCCTCTGGACTTCATTCATTCTTTCATGCCACATATTTTTCACTCAGCACGTGGGCTGGCCGGCCGGCCTGCCTCGCCGCGGGCCTCGTGCCTGGCACTAAGGATTCAGAGGGGAGCTAAAAACTCAGTCCCTGTCCTCACACAGCTCGTGGTCTATAAAGGAAAAAGAACCAATAAACTGTAATTACAATAATTACAATGGTATAAAAAACCCCATCAGCCCCCCCTTCCCTTCCCAGGCTGGAACAGGGAGTAACAAGGAAGACTGCAGGCAGAGTGTGATGTCTGAGCTGAGAACTGGAGGAGGGGGAGGGGTCACCAAGCGAAGAGGCAGAGGTAGAAAGTGCAAAGGTGCAGAGAGGAGATGGAGGGCAATGGGCATTCGGGGAATACTGATGAGTGAGTCCGACTGGCCAGAGCATCGGACGGAGAGGCGAGGGGCACAGAATGAGGTGGGGCTGGACAGGCAGGCAGGCGCTAGAGCAGGCGACGAGACCAAGGGAGAGGGACTGAACCCTGAAGGCGAAGGGGAGCCTTCACAGGGTCTCAAACCGGGGCTCCAGACTTGTACTTCATTTTAGAAAGCTCCCTGGCACCGTGGAGGGAGGGAGGGAGGGAGGGAAGGAAGAGGCTGGAGCCTTCCTGCAGGTGAGAGAGGCTGAGGGTGGAGAGATGGGAACGGATGGGAGGTCCTGGGAGGGGGTGAGGGTAGGATGCATCCGGATGCAGGAAGAGGGCTTGGAGGACAGAAGGGGGTTGAGAGAGGGAGGGGGCACAAGGCGCCCTGTACCTCCAGCCTACCCAGCCCTGCAAGTCTAGCTTAGCTGATGAAAGCATGGAAGGGTGGCAGCGTGCCTGGAGCAAGCAGGGTGTCCACCCTGGACTTTCTCTGACACCTGAGCTGGGCAGGAAGCTGCCCGGGAGCTGGGCACCCCCACTCTGGCCACTCTCACTGCTACCTGCGGGGTCCCCTCCCCCAGCCCCAGGGAGAAGGGCCAGCTGCCTAAACAAGCCTCTATTGCCCAACCTGAAACCACCGGGCAGCCTCTCCCTCATTACTGCTGTCCGCAACTCTTGCAACGAAAAGGCCCAAACGAGCTAGAATGCAGAGGAAGAAGCTGACTGCCAGGTTCGAGTGGCTGAGAGGCCTCGCCACCCAGACTACGGGGGAGGGGGACGCAGAAGGCATTCAGGGACCCGGGTTGGCTGTACACAGCCTGGGAGCAGGGCTGACCCCACCCCTTCTACTAAGACCTTCTGGATTAAGCTCTAACAGTAAGCAATAGCTACAAAGGTGCCAGGAACTTCAGAAGTGAACTGACCCACCCAAGGTCACAAGGACAGCCAGTGGTGGAGGCAGAATTTGAACCGAGTCCCGGAGCTTCAAATCACAGCCCCAGAGGGGCACTCTGCAACAGGTGTCAGATCCATCGTTCGTTCCCTGGCACTCCCAGATAGAGCCTTCCGTTACAATCTGCCCCGTACCATACACCATCATGATGGTGCCCATGCAGCAGAGGGGGAAACTGAGGCCTGAAGAATGGAAGTAATTTGCTCAAGGTCTCACTCCCAAAACCTCAGTTCTTGACAACTGTCCCCACTGGCGGGAGTTGGGGCACCTGAAGATTCTTGGAATCAAGGTAAAGGTAATAGGGGTGGGGAGAGCATATTACCCCTTGGGTTTAATCTCGAGGTGGGGGAGGGGGACAGAGTCGCTGAGGGACTAGGGAGGGGTTGGGGAAGGACAGGGAGCGAGGTCGACTTGGCATCCTCTCAGGCCTGGCGAGGTCAAAACTAATGCTGTGCGTTAAGGCCCTAGAGCATGAGAGCTAGTCCCCAGCGGGAGCCGGGAGCCTGGGAGTAGCGTTCGGAAGGCCTGAGAGGACGGCGGGACCCTGCACTCGATCCTGGGGAGGCCCGTTCTCAGAGGCCGGCGGCCAAGAGCAGTCTCTCTCTAGGGGCCGGGGCCTAGGCACAGTGCTGATCCCTGCCCCCGGCCCCTCCCTGTTATTCGGTGCCCTGGGTACCAGGCTGGAACTGCCCAACCGGTGGGAGTGGGGGAGGCTGAGGCCCCCGGGAAGCGCTCGGTCGCCCCGCCCTGGGGGAGGGGTCGGTCGCAACTGTGCGGGAGGGGGCCACAGTCTGGGATTCCAGGCCTCAGGGTGGGACGTGGGGGTTTTCGGAGGTAGGGGCTCACAGACACACGCACACAAACACACAGCCGACACACGGTCCCCAGCACACACGGGCCCGCAGACACACGCCCCAGATACTCGAGTAGAAATGGGATCACACATACACCTACACAAACACACACACACACCTACACACACGCACATACACACACACCAAAGGACACCAGACTCCGAAACACACCCAGAGACAGCGCGATCGCACAGTACAGAGATGTGTACACGCTTTCACACGCGCGAAGGTCCTGGCCAGCGGGGAGACAAAGTTGCGGAGTCGACCACGGGAGTGTCCCGGGAGACCCCGTCGTCCGCGTTGCCTCCTGCAAGCAACGGGAGGGGGAGCCGTCCGGAGGCCAAGAGCCAGGCCCTGCCCTCGCCCCGGACGTCGCAGCCCAGCTTGGGCCCGGCCCCCCACTCAAGAGCCCCTGCAGTCCCAGTCCTCCCCGCCGCCCTTCGCGTCCACCTCCCGCGTGGGGCTCTCCCAGCCGCCCGCCCGGCGCCCTGCAGCCCCGGCGCCGACTCGGATCAGCCGCCCGCCAGCGCCGCGCGGAACTTGCGAAACAACAAACGGCCCGACATGTCGGAGTCGGCGGCCGCGGGGGCCCCATTCCTCCCTCCTGAGCTTCCAGCCCGGCCTGACCCGGGAGGGGCGGGGGAGACGGGCGCGACAACTTGTTCCGGGCCCGCGCTCCACCCGCACGCGCGCGCGCACACACATATACACACACACACACATCCTGCCACTGCCCCTCGGGCGGCCCCGGGCCCCGGGCACACACTCAGCCACGGCCCAGGCGCGCACCACACTCACCACATTCCTGGACACGCAGCCAGCACGCACGCACACACTCACATCCGCTCCAGACACGCTCCTGCACACGCATTCCCGGGTCACTTGGCATTCACTCGGACCCACACGGCCCCCGGTGGAGCACACCACCAACCCCAGACACTCCCACACGCACACAGCGCACGGACACACACGTTCCGGACCCGTTCCCACGCCTTCGCACACGTACACGATCTCACAAGCACACACACCACACACGCGTTCTCTGATCCACATGCGGGCAGAATCCACAGAGCACTCCCGGTCACACGTATAACACACAACACATGCTCAGGCACAACAAACATGCCCTGCCACGGCACACGAAATGCAAACAAATGCAACACTAAGCAGATACAACTCCAGCCACACAAACTCAGATGCACACACAACGGACACACAATCTACATGGCTGTACAAACATTACACACAGGCAGACACACAGACCCTCTGTGCATACCCAATGCCTCGATGTACACAACATTCACTCCAACAAACTCGCGGACACACAACACACACAGCACCTTTTCTTACACACACAACTCATGGATACACAACATTCGCAGACACAGAACACCACGAACCCAGGATCGCACATCCAACACTCAGACACACACGGGGAGCAAGCTCGTAACGTCCGGTCATCCCAAACTCACACTTTCTTCCGAGCTGCGCCACGGGCCCGGGGACTCCGCAGGGCAAGCTTGGTCCGACCGACGCGCACTTACCTGCTGGAGTCTCGGTTTCGGGCGCACAGAGCTGGAAGGTGAGCGCCAGAACGAGAACTTGGGCGCGGGCCATGGTGTGCCGCCGTCTGCCCGGGAGCCTGGCGCAGGGGGCGCCGCCGGAGCCCGAGCCCAGCCCGAGGCAGCCTGAGCCCGAGCGAAGCAGCGCGGAGCGGACCGGGACTGGCGCCGAGTCCAGAGCGGGAGCCCAGGCAAGCGGGGCGCTGACGTCAGTCCCAGCCTCAGGTTCCGCGGTCTCGAGGCGCCCCCTGGTGGCAGCATCCGGTTCTGGCGTCGGATCCTGTTTAAGGCTGCCTGGGCGCTCCCTTCCCCCACTCCTGCACCGCACCCCACCCCCCTTCCCCATCCCGCCTGGAGGTCCGGAGTGGGCCTGGACCCCACCCGACTCTGCACTGAGCGAGCCAGCACCGACATTCTCAAGCGAACATGCTCACGGTCCACGCCTACCGCTCACACAGTGCTCTCAGGGACAGAGACCCAAAGAAACCCGGCCTCTCTGTCCCGTTTCATGTTCGCACCTCCTCCACCTCTGCCCCTACAAATCCTCATTCATGCATACCTTGAAGTACAGGAAGCTCATTGCCTGCGAAGAGCTGGTGGTTGGGTCTTTGGAATGTTAACTTTTAGAGCTGGTCATAGTATTCATTGTCCTTTTAACGTCCGTGGGATCTGTAGTGATGTTCCCCTTTCTTTCTGATGCTGGTAATCTGTGTCATCTCTCTTCTTTTCTCAGTTATCCTGGCTGGAAGCTTGTTTATTTATTGATCTTTTTAAAGAAACAGCTTTTGGTTTGTTTGGTTTTTCTCTATTGATTTTCTGTTTTCCATTTCACTCATTTCTGCTCTCATTTTTATTATTTTTCTTCTGCTTCCTTTGGATTTAATTTGCTCTTTTGTTTTCCTAGTTTCTTAACGCAAGAGCCTAGATGGTTGATTTTAGATCTTTCCTCTTTTCTCACATATACATTTGGTGCTATAAATTTTCCTCTAAGCACTGCTTTCGCTGAATCCCACACGTTTTGATAAGCTGTGTTTTCGTTTTCATTTAATTTTCACTGAGTTCAAAATAGTTTTACATTTCCCTTGAGATTTCTTCTTTGACTCATGTGTTATTTAATCTCCAAGCATTTGGGGATTTTACAGCTCTTTCTCTTATTGATTCAAGTTTAATTCCATTGTGCTCTGAGAGCAATCATTGGTTGAGTTCTATTCTTCTGAATTTGCCAACATGTGTTTTATGGCCCAGAATATAGCCTTTCCTGGAGAATATTCCATGTGAGCTTGAGGAGAATGGGTGCCCTGCTGTTGGATGGAGCGGTCTGTTGGATGTCTGTTATATCCCACTGATGGATGACGTTGTGGAGTTCAGCTATGCCCTCGCTGACTTTCTGCCTGCTGGAAACGTCCATTTCTGACAGAGGGGTGTTGAAGTCCTCGACTAAAATAGTGGATTCGTCTATTTCCCCTTGCAGTGTGGGCTGCTAGAAAGCGCTTCCTTTTCATTCTGTGAAGTCCACCTCCCTCAGGAACTCTCATTGGTTCTAGTCTACTCTCTGGCCACACAGGTTAAGTATTATTAGGGCTTCCACCCAATATAAACCCTTGTACAATGACCCCAGACTAGTTGTCCGTTACTGTGTGAGACCAGACACCTTAAGACACCTTCTATGTGCTCAACCCACATGGACTCACCCGGTCCTCGGCCCTGCTATTCCCACTATGCAGCTGAGAAAACTGAGATGCAGAAATATAGAGGTGACTTTTCAAAAGCTACGCAGGAGCAGTATGCGGCAGCACCAAGGTTTGAATCAGGGTCATCTAGCCTGAGCTGAATTGGGGCTGCGACCTGCCTTTCATCTGGAACAAATCAACAATTACTGGATACTGATTCATTCATTCAACATTTGCTATGAGTCAAAGAGTAGATATAAAACAGACAAAAATCCCTACGCTCGTGGAGCTTATATCCAATGAGAAAACAAGGAAAATAAACAACCAAAGACAGCAAATTATCTTGTATATGAGACAGTGATATACCAGAGAAATGGGAGAGAGGAACAGTGAGGGGAGAAGCAGGCAGCGGCAGTTTTAAACAGAGCACCGACTATATGACATAGTCATTATTTGTCTCCACCCCTCAACATGAGCTCCCTAAGGGCAAGGACTCTGTCTTCTATTCCAGTGCTTGGTATCTGATGTAGTTAGTGCTCAATAAATAGTGAATGGATGAACGAATGGATGGATGAGTGACTGAATATAGACATTGTCCTTGCCCTCATGTGGCTTATATTGTAGGGGGAGAGACTAATAGCAAACATGCATTAAATATATAATTACAATCTGCAATGTGTGCTCTAAAAGAAATGAAAGGAGTGTGGTGATAAACAGCTGGAGGGTGGAGGGATCTACTTCAGTTAAGACGATCCAGGAGGTATTCCCTGAGCAAGTGATGTGGTGACATTTGAGCTGAGCCTGACGTATGAGAAGGAGCTAGCCTCATGCAATCACTGGCGAGGAACACTGCAGCCAGAGAAGACAGCCTGCGCAGAGGTAGAAGCTGGCGCATCTGAGGAGCAAAGAGGCCACGGTGGCTGGGATGGAGTGAGTGGGGAGGAAAGGGGGGCCAGGTGCAGCTGTAAAGGCTGGGAGGGCCTGCAGGTCACACAAAAAACTATGAGGCTTTAGGTTAAACCGTAAGAGCAGTGGGAAGCCATTGAAACATAAAGCAGAAAAATTAAAGGTTCTGATCTCTGTTTTGTTTTTTAATTTTTATTTATTTATTTTTAGACAGAGGGAAGGGAGGGAGAAAGGGAGAGAAACATCAATGTGTGGTTGCCTCACGTAGCCCCCACTGGGGACATGGCCTGCAACTCAGGCATGTGCCCTGCCTGGGAATTGAACTGGCAACCCTTTGGTTTACAGGCCCGTGCTCAATCCACTGAGCCACACCAGCCAGGGCTGATCTCTGTTTTATTTTTTTTTTTATTTTTTTTTTTAAAGATTTTATTTATTTATTTTTAGAGAGGGGAAGGGAGGGAGAAAGAGAGAGAAACATCAATGTGTGGTTGTCTCTCACATGGCCCCCACTGGGGACCTGGCCCACAACCCAGGCATGTACCCTGACTGGGAATCGAACCTGCGACACTTTGGTTCGCAGCCCGAGCTCTATTTTTTTTTTTTTAAAAAAAGAAAGAAATGCTCCCTAAGCAGCCAAAGGGAGAGCAGGCTGAGGAAGCAGAGACCCCTGGAAGCAGATGGATCTAACCAGGTGGTCAGTGACATTGAACAGTGCCTAGCAGTTCAAGGTATATCCAGGCCCTTCCTGTGCACCAACTCCACCGTCTGCTGCTTCCGCACTGGGGCTGGCACCGCTGAGGTTGCCCAGGCCCGGAGGAGGCAGGACTGAGGATGCCTGGGCTCTTGGTCTCCCCTCTGGTAAGCCCGGAAGAGCTCCAGGCTGAAATGGGAAGGGGCCAAAAAGACAGCAGGCAAGGACCAGAGGCAGCGAATAAAAGAGAGAGAGTCACAGGGAGAAACATAGAAGCAAGAAAAAAGTGATGGGGCCCTGACTGGTGGTTGGGTGTGGTCCTATAAAGCAAAAGGTTGCCAGTTCGGTCCCTGGTCAGGGCACATGCCTGGGTTGAGGGTTCGGTCCCTGGTCAGGGTGTATAAAAGAGATACCCAATCAATGTCTCTCTCTCTCTCACTGATGTTTCTCTCCCTCTCTTTCTCCTTCCCTTCCCCTCTCTCTATAAATAAATTCTTTATTTTAAAAAATGGTGATGGGGAAGAAACAGAGACAGAGAGACACTGGAGTAGAGAAGAGACAGAAGGTACAACCCAGAAAATGAAACTCACGAAGAGAAACCTGAGGAACAGCAGGAACAACCAAGAACGCTGCTGTTTGTAGACAACTCATACAGGAGCCTCTGACAGAGGTACACCATGGATTCTCCTTGTTTTGGACATGGAAACCAAGGCTCAGAGAGCATAAGGCGCTTGCCGAAGGTCACATGGCTGGTAAGTGGTGCATCCAGGACACAAACCTGCACCAGACTGATTCTCACCCCTCCACTCTTTGTGCCACACCAGACTGACTCCACCCCCCTCCGCTCTGGGCAGGGGAAGTCTACAGGGCAGGGACTCTGATGGAAGGAGAAGGAACACAAGCAACAGGTGGCAGGCAAATGAAAAGAAACATTCTGCTTTACTTGAAAAAGACCATGAACTTCTCTAATCCTAGAGAGAGGGGGGAAGGAAGAAGAAAAGTCCTGCGCTGAGTGACCCAAATCTAAGGAAAAGGAGACAGCACCACAGGCAGGGCCAGGCCGTGAGGAAATTCAATTACTTTCAATTCATGGAATATTTATGACACTGACACTGCGCCAGGCCCCGTATTGGGTGCTGGCGTCATGGAGATGCACCAAACAGGGTTCCACTCTTGCCTAGAGGGGGAAATGGGCACATAAATAAATAAGAGGCTGAGTCCTAAAGGCCGTAACACCTACGCAGAGAGAACCCAAAGGCAACAGGGGTTGACTCAACTTAGGGATTCAGGAAATAACATCCAACAAATAATGTGTGAACCTGGAGCTTCCCGGGTAGGCAAGGCAGGGAAAAGCATATCAAGCAGAAGGAGCAGGCTGAATACAGACACGAGACATGGAAGTTCTGAGAAATGTGGGTATCAGGTACAGTTGGATCATGGGCTGTGTACGGTCCAACAGTAAGAGATAAAGTCAGTGTGGGAGACGGTGCAAAGGCATTGATACAAGCCCAGGACTATTGGACTTGACCCCCTAGATCAATGGTTTTCAAACTTGTCCCTGGGGGGACCCAGGTGTTCCTCCAGCCAAGTTGAGGAGTTTTACCATTGCATTAAAACCAGTCATAATTTTTCTAATTTGTAAGAAGGGAGGTTAATTGCATTGAACGTAATTTTTTTTTGTTGCTTTAAGGTATCTTTTCACCACACATTTTTCTAAAGACTTCAGTAAGTGTCAGTAGTGTGAGAGAATGATAGAATTAGCATAGAATCACAGTTTTGTTTATAATTTTAAGTTTAATATATCAATTGTCAGTGGTGTTTTACAAAGAACTGTAGTTTCTAGTGCTCTCTAAAGGAACTGGGGAGGCAGAAAAAAGGGAAGGAATCTCAGTTAGGGAAAAGCTGTTGACACAGTTATAAGAGCTGAGGGCCTAAACAGAAAGTGAAGGCGATCGGGATGGAGGGGACTGAGACCAGCCCCAAGGAGGAAGACCTGCCAGGCTGGCCACAGAATTGAGGGGAGCCAATTTGGTAGAGAAGATAATGTCAATAGCTCAATGTCACCTAGGGAGTCTTACAAGAGAAGTCATCCCATGTGTCACCGTGAAAACAGAAGAGAAGCAAGACTGGGAATTTGTGTGTGCGCGCACATGAGTGCAGTGTGCACCCAAGTCTTCCCCCCATCACGGGACACCAGCTTTCTCTATAATAAAAGCAAGTACAGCCCTTTGCAGTGTGGCTCAGTTGGTTAGATGTTGCCAGTTCAGTTCTCCATCAGGGCGTATGCCCAGGCTTCAGGTTCAATCCCCAGCTGGAAGCATATAAGAGAGGCAACCAACTGATGTTTCTCTCTGTCTCCCTTCCTCTGTCTCTAAAAATCACTAAATATATTTAAAAAGAAAAGCAAATACAAACACTTTTTGAGCACATCTATGAGCCAGAACTTAGTCTGTATGTTTTACAGGTGATACCTCTTATTTAACCTTCACAGTAACCCCCTAAAAACATTCGTCAAAAGCTTTGGTGTGCCAAGCATTCTTGTGCTCGGCGCTTCAAGTGAAGTGAATAATATCTCACTTGATCCTCACAACAGCCTTGAAACAGATGCTATTATTTCCTTCTCTTGAAGATAAGGAAATGGAGACACAGAGAGGCCAAGAGACTTGTCCAAAATCACTTTGAAGTGGTTTTAGAAAGTGGCTGAGCCAGGACTCAAACCCAGATTTGCCAGAGTCCCGAGCCTGCGCCCTTCATCACAGCACTTTGCTTTCTTCTCTTCCTCAGAGAAAAGGTTCTGAGTTAAAGAGCTTTGGGTCCATAAAATCCTGAGGAAGGAACTTTTCCTTATCCTTCAAAGCCGTGGCTCAGTGTTTCTCAAAGCCTCTTCCCTGGGCCACCTGCATCAGAATATTCTTGAGAGCTTGTAAGAAATGTACATTCCTGAAGGCCTGCCCAAGATTCTAACACAGTAGGTCTAAGATGAAACCTCAGGTGCTTTTTGTACATATTGAACATTTTGAATCACAGAACTGGCTCCAACAGCGCCTCCTCCGAAAACCCCTCCCCCAGCCCCTTCCCAGATGCCTCGGTCCTTGACTTCAGTGGTGCCCTCTGTCATGCTCTTAACCTTCAACTGGGATTTTAGTTAAGCTCACGTCTTCACTCCACCAAAAACATGATCTAATGTCTTTACTGGGCTACATCTTTTTACAAAGCACTTCCATTGTCGCACTTAATCCTCTTCTACACCGATAATTTTCAGAGGGGGCCCGCCTCCTTGTGAACCCTCCCTTACATCTGAACACACTGCGTTTTACAAAGTGCTTCCCCGTCCACAATAACATTATTCTACTGTTTCATCCTACCCACACAACTATCTTGAAGGAGGAATACTCTCTCCCATGTTCCTAGGAGAAGACAGACTTCACGTTTCAGTCACTTGCCTAAGGTCCCCAAGCTAAGAAGCAGCAGGGCTGGGTTTAGAACCTAAATCTTCTGACTCCAAGGCCAGTATTCTGGCCTCCACATCAGCTTATATGTACTCTACTTAGTGTAGGGAACTCAGCTTTACCTCCCTGTGCTATTAGAAGATAGTGTAGATTAAATGAGAGCATGCCTTTAATGACCTGGGCACAGCGAGCACTCTATACATGGTGGAGAGAGGGAAAAACTGAGGCCAGGGGAGGGGAAATGTCTTCCCCAAAATCAAACAGCAGATCGAAGACTGCTGACATAGCTTTAGGCCAGCCTCAGGCGCTCCTTGTTGGGAGATCAACTGTGGCGAGCTCGAAATCTCCGCGACTCCCTCAAGCACCCCCCACCATGTAACCCTCCCTTCTCGAACAGCCTCACAACGCACCACAGCGCAGGCAGCGGAGCAACGGGACGGCCCTTTAAAAGGAGCAAGGGGCGTGGTCACGAGGCGGGGCCTGGGGCGGGGGCGCCAGCGCGCCGTCGCGAGAAGATGACGTATCCTGGCGTCCGGCTTCGAGTTCTTGGAGTGAACATGTGGGTCCACGGCACTTTGTGGTTAGCGCGAACCGCGGCCCTCCTGCGGCGGAGGCTGCTACCTGCCCCCGGCTGCCGCCGGCCTGCTGCCGCCGCCTACTCTGCATCTGCCGACCCCTCCCGGGCCCGAGCGCTGGTCTATGAGCACCACGGGCACCCAACCAAAGTCGTCGAGTAAGAGACAGCGCCGAACCGGGGCAAAGGGGACTGGGGTGCTTGTAGGGTTTTAAGACAGCTGTGGGGAAGGGGGCAGGGAAGGAAGAGACAGGGTCCGAGAAAGAAGGCAGAGAATAATAGGACTGAAAGAAGCCCGGGGTACGTTTGGTAGCTTGGCAAGTCCGTGTTTCTAAGAAGTTAAAGACTCGAGGGGCACAATTGTAATGGTAACAGTGGCTGACGTTTATGGGTCAAGTACTGAATGTCAGGCAACCCCTGTGTAAATGGATGCTCTCATTTAATCGTCACCACAACCTTTGGGCTAGGTAGTTGACTTACTCTGACTTTTCAGATGAGAAAACTGAGGCATAAGAGAGGTAAAATCACTTGCCCAAAGTCACACAGCCAGTAAGGGGTAGAGTCGGAATTTGAATCCACGTCTGACTAACAGATCTGCCTGCGTCCTTACCTTCTGTTATTTTTGGAGGGGATTTTCAGAATACTTTTACACCCATTTGGATCTTCACTTCTCAGTAAAGTAGGTCAGAGATCATTGTTCCCATTTTACAAAGGACATGGGACTTGTCCAAAGTGCTGTACTAATAAAGATTGGAACAGAAACGGGAAGCCGTAGCTTCTGACATCGCTTCTCCTGTGGTTTCCTCTCCACTGCTCTGTGTGTGTGTCTTGGTTGCAAAGTGCTCCTGTTTTGGAGTCAGTGCAGACCTGAGGTTGAATGCACACTCCGCCTCTTAGTAGCTGTTTGATCTTGGACAAGTTGCTCAGCTCCTCTGAGCCCTCATTACTTTCATAATAATGTCCTCCAAAAATTCTGGTAGACCTTCATCATTGATTTTTGCTTGTGACTGATAAAGACAGTATGTGACTTGACAGCTATTATAAATGTGCACATAAGTAACTACAGGCATACCTCGTTTCATTGCGCTTTACAGACATTGGGTGTTTTGCAAGCTGAAAGCAAGACCCTATACCAGCGATAAGATTATGATTCAGTTTATTGATAGACTCACCTTGTTGCAGTGCTCTGGAACTGAACCTGAAAATCTCCTGTGTAGCTACTCAAAAGGGCCAGTGTGGACTGTCGTGGAGCTATGGTGAAAGCCCTGATCTGGAATTCAGAAGACCCGGGGTCAAACCCTTGCCCTCCCTGTCCTAGCTGTGTGTTTGGCAGGTTACCGAGGTTCTCTGAGCCTTGGGTTCATCATCTTTAAAAATGGAGACAGTACCTTCATAGCTCATGGTGCTAATCAGCTGAGATCAGTCCGGTGCCAAAAAGTACCTACATACTCTCCTGCAGTCCCTTGTTTACGGCTCTGGTCCCCAGCAAGTAGTTTGACTGTTTTCCATAGGATAGGCGGAGGGGATTACTTCATGGTTAACAGACAGGCCAGAGTGCTCGCTTCTGCTGCACATGTACTAAAATTGGAACAATACAGAGAAGATTAGCATGGTCTCTGCACAGGGGTGGCTCTGAAGCATTACATTTTTTTTAAAGATTGATTGATTGATTGATTGATTGATTTCCAGAGAGGGGAAGGGAGGGAGAAGGAGAGGGAGAGAAACATCAGTGTGTGGTTACCTCTTGCGCACCCCTAGCTGGGGTCCTGGCTTGCAATGCGTGTGTGTGCCCTGACTGGGAATCGAACCAGCGACCCTTTGGTTCGGAGGCCAGCACTCAATCCACTGAGCCACACCAGCCAGGGCGCATTCCCTATTTTTACTTAAAAAAAAAAAAAGACAAGATGGATGTTTTGACAGCCTGAGGAGATACACCTCAGATAAATTCAAGGTCATTCACTCAGCCTAGCCACTTCCATTTGAATTGAGACCAAAAGGATTTTGAGAAGACTCATCGGTCAATAAACCCCAAATTGTATGTTGCTCATAAGTAATAAACCACCAGTAAACCCTAAAGTATATGTTAATCATGAGTAATAAATCTCCAGTAAACCCCAAATTCTATATCAGTCATAAGTACTAAATTACCCCGAGGACTGTGCTTTAACTATCTGGTAAATCTGACCACACCTTTTCCAAAACAGCCCCAGAGAGGAACGATGTAGAGCCTTTCTCACAGCTTGTGACTTATGTGTCTGGTCCGGGGCCTGCCACAAAACAGGCACTCCAAAAATGTTATTAATCTGTGTCTGATTTCAGTAAGAAGTGCACCTTTCATTGCGTTCTGTGGTGATGAGGAAGGCATCTCCGATGTTCAGGGTCCCTGTGGGAAGGCCTGGGAAGGTTGGGCAGTTGCCTCCTGATTGATCTCCTCCTCTTGGAGAGCTAGGGACACCGAAACAGGCTTGCTGCAGATGCCACTTAGGGAAAAAAAGACAACTGTCTTGTCTCCTTCTGTGGAGCCCTAGTAATTTCCCAGAAGTTGGAAGCACGATACCTCCGTGAACCACTGTATTCAGCCTTGGCCTCACATCTCAGTCACCTACGACACTTTTAGAAACTACATATTCCCAGGCACCAGCCCTGAAGTACTTAGTAAGGCTCGGATGGCCCTGAAATCTGTGTTTTTAAAGGTCTCCAAGTGACTCTGATGTCAGGCCAGGGCTGAGAACCACTGCCCTGTGGACAGGAACAGTCAGGCAGGCGGGCAGTTCTCCCTCTGCCTTGGAGTGGCAGCTTTCCCTTCTGACCCAGATTCAGGCAACGTGACTTGACCGTGTATGGACTGGGGCCAGAGGCTGGGATTCTCTTCTTTGTAGTCATGTCTTAGGAGGATAGGGTAACCGCACTGTCACAGAAAGGATCAGGTGTCCTTTAAACATCCTAGTGACTGGGTATGTGGGTCAGGTTACACCAGCTAGGGTCATGGAACCACTGAGTTCAAGCAGAGCGTTCCCCAGACTCGCAGGTTCATGGTGCTTGCACCGAGCGCTGGGGGCAGCGGAGAGGGGGTGAGGAATGCTCTGGTCCGAGGAGCTGTGGAACTTCTCAAAATTAGGCCTCCTGGGAGCTCTTGTTTTCATTTCAACATTCTGAATGGCCTCTTCGGTTCTGCCGCCCCGCAAACTAAGCTCTTCCCTCCTATACTAAGTCTTTTCCCTGGGTATTTTAGAGTTTCTTTCTTTTCCCCCAAAGTGAACTCCCCTATGCACTTGGGCCTTCTTCATTTAAAGAGGTGAACTGCTGATCTAAGTGAAGTTATGTGCAGGACAGAACAATGACATGGGAGAGTGACAAACATTCTAGAGATTTCAGAGGCCTGCATGGCCGTTACCCCTTGTGCAGAGTTCCAGGTCCTCGCCGATATCCTTCCCCTTCCTTTTGTTCCTGAAAGTTTCCTTTCAGAAGTTTGCATTCACTGGGTCTTATGGCGAAAGCTGCTCTCATTTGTTCTGTACCCACTGTGTGGCAGGCATGGGGCTAAGTGCTCCACATATATTATGGAATTTAATTAAATACCCCCGTTCAGTCATTGTTATCCCCATTTTACAGACAAGGTAACTGAGGCTCAAGAAGCTCAAAAGTCACTTGTCCAAAATCATACAACTAGGATGTTGCTTTATTCAAAGTCCTTGATACAGATGTAGACCTGAAGAAACAATGTCAGTCATCCAGATGTTTTTTGAGAATGAGATGGGGGATGAAACTGGGAATGAGGGAGGTCAGAAGAGACAGGAAGATTACAGGTCCGCTCTTCATGGGAAGGACAGCGCACTCTGGGGAAGATGGCAGGAATGCCGTCCGCCGTCTCTGCCCCTTTTCAGGATCCTGAAGCTTTCATAGAACAGCATCCTGGTTATCATGGCTCTCACCTGCCGAAATGAGACACAGCCAGGGAGCCCTTGGACACACACCCACCCTGCTGGCCGGGTGGGACCTGGGGCGCAGGCAGCTGGCCGCCGAGCGGTGTAGCTGTGGGGAGTTCGCACTGCAGGGCGCTGTCTGTTCTCTCTGCATTTCTTCTTTTTCCAGCTGATGTCAGTGTTCAAACCCCAAACTCTGTGCTGGTGACTTGGTTTATAAAACAGAATTATGGTACTTTGAAAAAAAATTAGCATTCTGGTTTGGCATCCTGTTGAAAACCAGGATTCTGTTTGTTTTGTCTCCTGCAGCTCTTTATTGTGGCCCTGAATGAAGGGGAGGGGACAGAATTCACTAAGTTAGCCTGCATTCATTGGAGGGTCTAGCGAGTGCTAGGCACCGAGCCCACAGAGGGGTGGTCCGTGGGGTCTTCGCCCTCAGGGAACTTGCGATCTAGTCCAGGAGAGAAAGTACAGAAATGTTCCAGGCAGGTTCCTGCATGTGCGAAAACCTGGAGGGAAGAGAAGAGAAAATGTGGTGTGCGATGAACAAATGCTTAGAAAGGGCCCGTCAGTGACCCTCTGAGGGAGGCATCTGCTGAAACGGGCGCAGGGGGGAACGGCCTACGCTCGCAGGGTTCTAACTCAGGCTGGATTCCATGTCCTGTGGCACCTGAACATCGCCTTCCGTCTGGACTTCACACTAGGCTGCGGGGTTTAGGGCCAAGTCCTTTCCCTCCAACTTGCTCATTCTTGCCTCCAAGGGTGAAACCCAGCAGGCACACCTCTGGGGGACTAAGTGTTGTCCCCATGTCCAGAGTGTCTGGGAGGAATGCTGCCACCCAGTGAGACTCCAAGTTACTGTGGCCGAGTAGCCCTTGCCTAGCAGCTCCGGAAGCTCTCTGGTACAGTTCCAAGCCGTCCCCACCCTGGATGGGGTGGCAGCATCCTCAGGTTAGAGAAGGAAAAGCAAAGCGGATATGAGATTATTCCGTGGCTCAGGGTGTGTCACTGGGGACTGGCCAGGGTTCTAGTCCCCACTCTGCCACTCGTTATTACAGCGAAGAAATTGCTCCAGTCTGTTTTTGGGTTCTTGCGTTTTTCAGTTTCTTTGATAAAGGAGTTGATCAAAGTCGGCAGTGGTAAATGCAAGCATTTGTGCTGCACCCCACCCCCCACCATCTTCTGTGCCAGTGGCAAACCTTCAACAGCTTCCTTATTTATATACCTCAAACCCTACATACCTCTGTGCCCCATTCTCCCCAACAACACTTTTTCCTGCCGAGACAAGAGGAGGCCTCGGCAGTCTTTTCAACATAGTACTGCAGCCATGGAAATTGTCAGGAGACACGAATCCTCTTTGATCCAACAATTATCGCGCTCCGACAATTCTATGAAATGAAGCAAGCCTTGGACTGCCTGCTTGCCGGTGGTTGCTCTAGCAACCCCGGAGAGTGCTGCTGTGGCTAGAAATCTGAGGTCCTGGGCACAAGGTTTCACCAAGGGCCCCCTTTGCCATCGGTTGGTTACCCAGTCGGCAGCCCACCAGGCAGGGGCTGCAAGGTCCCCTTTGCACCTGTCAGAGACAAAAGCAGCGGCAGGCAGAGACTCCACCTCCTGCCGTGGCCGGTCTTGCTCTCTGGAGCAATGGGGAGAGTTAGGCCTCAGCAAAGCAAGCGACAGAGATTCGGCAGCCCCCCTCAAGCAAGTGACCTGATGTCAGCAGACTAGAATATTATGGGGCTTGCAGGCTTCCTGGTCATCTTAATTGCGGAAAAGTAGGGGATTGAGAAGGAAGGGAGAGGGTTTCTTTGCCAGCGCTAGGTAGAAACTTCCAGAAGTTGCCCCAAGTCTCTGATTCCCTTTTGTTCAAAATGAGTGAGCAAAAAGTCCTGGATGGTAGGGGGGCGAGATTTCTCTGAGACAGGGAGGGAAGCAGGCACACCTAGCACACCAAGACACATGGAACGGACGCGTTCACTCAGGGAAGGGAGCTTCCCTGAGGGCCGAGGACTCCTGCAGAGCCCCCCAGTGGGGGCTGCCGACATCCCCTGCTGGGGGTAAGGCTCTGCTCTGTTTATTAATTATTAATCAAGTCTCGGAACAGCATGCCCAGCACAGCAGGCATTTGACCAAGTCACAGAAGAAGGCTTGTTTGTAACCATGGGGCTTGCAGGCAGGCCAGGGAAGGCCACATGAGATGTCAGTTTCCTCCACCAAGTTTGCCCTGTGAGGGGACACACTCTGTGCTGTCCATAGTGAGCAGGCAAGAGAAGGTCCGTGTTCGCTGACTCTCCCCCTGCCTGTTTGTTCTGCTCAGAACGACACCGACCCGTGTGAGGGGACTGAGTGGAAGATGCAAGATAAGTACAAATGGTTGCTAATTAAATGCAGAAGGCGGGAAAGCTCTCTCAGCGGTGCCGGCTGGTGCCCGCCTTACACAGCAGATCCAACTGAGCAGTCCCCAGAGCCCTGGCCTCTTTTCCCCCTCTCAAAAGGCTCTTTCTTTGGCCTGCTTTTGTCTCCCTTGTAGTTCACATGGCATCACAGGTGTACAGCTGCAGCCTCAAAGGAGCCATTGTGACCTTATCCAGCCTGGGATCTGTTGAGTGGAGGCAGTGGCATCCCTGTGAGTTGCGTGGCGCCATTACCCTCGCAGGGAAGGGCCCTGGACGTCCAGGGAAAGCGACTTGAGATCTAGCCAGGCTGTGTTTGGGTGCTTCTTTGTGCTCCACTACACAGCTACCAGTTCCTTTGGTGAGTTTAAAAAAAAAAAATTACAAGGAGAAATTGCTATCATTACACCAGAGGTCCAACTCCTGGAATTCAGACTCGCCCCGCTTTCCTTCCTGTCTTGGCAGACTGGTATCCTTGACGACGCTGTTAGAACTCTGCAGGAACAGCGGTGCTGTGGTATTGATGGCATTCCACGGGGCAGGCCCGGGCTAGTCTCCCTGGTGAGACGCAGCTGGTCCAACACACCTTCCCCCGGCGCACAGCGTGTGTGTCGGGCCTGCCCGCCGCCCTCACCCACCTGTGTTTTGGCTTCAACTTTCCACCTCCTAGACCCTCGTCCCCATCCCATTCTCCTTCCCTCCCACTTCTGTGGATGTCACCTAGCGCAGAGCAGCCAGGCCGCCCAGAAGACAAAAGAGAGAGCTGGGAGCAGGCTGGAGCCCGGTGCAGCACTTCTCAAACCGCTGTCAGGGGGCCGGCAGTCCCTCGGTCGCACGCAGTCCCTGGGCCTGCTGTGCGACCGTGTTCCCGGCTGAGCCAACTCCTGGGGCTCTGATTGCTCGAAGCCGCGGGGGTTTCTTTACTGGAGGACTTCTCAGAGCCTTTACGACTCCGCTGTGCTGTCTGGATCTTATAAAGGGGATTTAGTAGGCAGCGTTTCCCAAACGAATAGCACCCCAGGGAAGACCTAATAATAACATCTCTCAGGACAAAATTCCACAGACAGCGGGAGGGATGCAGGCTTAGTGTTCTACAGTCTGAGCTTTGGAGTCAGGCTTCAGGTCAAGTCTTGCCACTTACTAACAGTTTAACCTTGGGCAATTTACTTAACTTCTGAGCTTCAGTTTCCCGTGTGCAAGTAGAGTAATAACATTCTCCAGACAGAGGTTTTGAGGACTAAACAGCATCAGGTATGTAAAATGTTAAGCACAATGCCTGGAGCTTAGTAAACTGTTAACATCAGCTGTCGATTAATTATCCAGCCATCACCCAAAATATATTCACTGCCCTAGACTTCATGCCATTCGGCTGGGGCCTGCTTTAAGCTTTCTCCCAGTCCAAAGCGCCCCTCTTTTGTCCCATTGTCATTATCCAGTTACCCAAGCCACAGGCCCAGGAGCCATCAAAGACTTCTCTGTCCCCCCATATGGAGTTGGTTACTCGTTTAAGAGATTCTAGGTCAGGGGTGTCAAACTCATTTTCACCGGGGGGGCCACATCAGCCTCGCAGTTGCCTTCAAAGGGCCAAATGTAACTTAATGCTGTATGAATGTAACTACTCAACTAGGGGCAAGGAGCTCAGCACTGCCGCCAGATAGAAACAAGGTGCCGGGCGGATAAAACAAGGCGGAGGGCCGGGTTGGGCTCACAGGCCTTGTGTTTGCCTCCTGTGCTCTGGGTTGTCCAACCCTGCCCATTCCCACAGCTCCAGTCCCCACCGGCCCTGTCGCCTGGCCATTTTCTGTGCCACTCTCTCTGGCAGGAAAGCCCTCCTTCTTCGCTCCGTCCACCTGGTAAACTCCTGTTTATCCTTCAAGCCCCAACTAAACTATCACTTCTTCCCGAGCCCCTTTGTTCACTGCTTTCCTCCTCCAGCTGGTTCACCTCTCAGCCGCTGTTCGCACCACATGTCTGCCCCCGGGACAGCACTTCTCCCGTGTGAGTGCCCACACAGTCAGGCTCCTGGGCAGGGTTTTTTTTCGTCTTTAAACCCCATGGCATCATACCTGACACTTAGTAGGACTATCAGTATTTATTGAATTAAATTCACTTGAATTTTCCAAAAAATTTATCTTCCTTTCAGTGATTCTTTACAGAGGTATGGCCAGCTAATTGTTTCAGAGGCTTCCTTGGACTGGTAACAGGCACCACCTCCTCAGCACCCACCAGGTACTGGGCACTCTGAAAGACGCTTTATGCACCTTAACTCAGGTCACCCTGTGAGCCAGGCTCCAGTGTTCTCCCAATTTCACAGACCAGGGTTTTGAGGGTTATCTAGCTGGTAACTGACCAGCGCAGGATTCAAACCCAGGACTGCCAATTTCGACCGGAACCCACGCTCTGGCCTTCATCTATGAACTGAGATCTGCCTGGATTCTCATCTTGACCACAGCCATCTGGATCTTTTTTTTTTTTTTAATATATTTGATTGATTATGCTATTATAGTTGTCCCATTTCTCCCCCATCATTCCCCTCCACCCTGCACAACCTCTCCCACCTACATACCCCGCCTTTAGTTCATGTCCATGTGTCATAAGTTCTTTACCTTCCACATTTCCCACACTATTCCTACCCTCTCCCTGTCTATTTTCTACCTACTGTCTATGCTACTTGTTCTCTGTACCTTTTCCCCCCTCTCTTCTCCTCCCACTCCCCTGTTGCTAACCCTCCATGTGATCTCCATTTCTGTGGTTCTGTTCCTGTTCTAGCTGTTTACTTAGTTTGCTTTTGTTTTAGGTGTGGTCGTTAATAGCTGTGAGTTTGCTATCTTTTTACTGTCATATTTTTTATCTTCTTTTTCTTAGATAAGTCCCTTTAACATTTCATATAATAAGGGCTTGGTGATGATGAACTCCTTAAACTTGACCTTATCTGAGAAGCACTTTATCTGCCCTTCCATTCTAATGAAAGCTTTGCTGGATAGAGCAATCTTGGATATAGGTCCTTGCCTTTCATGACTTGGAATACTTCTTTCCAGCCCCTTCTTGCCTGTAAAGTCTCTTTTGAGAAATCAGCTGACAGTCTGATGGGAACTTCTTTGTAAGTAACTGTCTCCATATATCTTGCTGCTTCTAGGATTCTCTCCTTCATTTTAATCTTGGCTAATGTAATTACGATGTGCCTTGGTGTGTTCCTCCTTGGGTCCAACTTCTTTGGGACTCTCTGAGCTTCCTGGACTTCCTAGAAGTCTATTTCCTTAGCTAGATTGGGGCATTTCTCCTTTATTATTTGTTCCAATAAATTTTCCACTTGTTGCTCTTCCTCTTCGCCTTCTGGTACCCCTATAATTCGGATGTTGGGATGTTTAACAATGTCCTGGAGGTTCCTAAGCCTCTCCTCATTTTTTTGAATTCTTGTTTCTTCCTTGTTTTCTGTTTGGTTGTTAGTTTCTTCCTTCTGGTCCACTCCATTGATTTGAGTCCCAGTTTTCTTCCCATCACTATTGGTTCCCTGTGCGTTTTCCTTCATTTCACTTAGTGTAGCCTTCATTTGTTCATCTAATTTGCTACCAAAATCAACCAATTCTGTGAGCATCCTGATCACCAGTGCTTTGAACTGTGCATCTGATAGGTTGGCTGTCTCTTGATTGCTAAGATGAATTGGCTCTGGAGCTTTGATCTGTTCTCCTGTTTGAGCCATTTTGGGGTTTTTGTTGGGTTTTGGGGGGGAGGGGTCTGGTTGCAGCTGTTACATAGTGAGGGTCAGAGCCTTAGGTGTTCTCCAGGGCAGGGCAGCCCAGTTGTTGGGTTGCGATGCTGTATGTGGGGGAGGGGGGTCCAGAAGTAACATTGGCGCTTGCTCCGCTCTCTCTCGGATTTCAGTCCCTTCCGCCACTTCCCACAAGGAAATTGGGCCCTTCTGGTGCTGATTTCCGTGTGGGTGGGCTTGTGCACATTCTAGGACCCTGTGGGTCTCTCCAATGAACTCTCCTGTGAGGCTGGGAGTCTCTCCCGGCACCTCAACCCCCACAAGTGTTTTCAACTGGTGTTTTAGGTTTATTTCCTGGCACCGGGGCCCTAGGTTGCGAGGTCTGTCTCACTCCCCATTTTCACCTGGATTATCTGAGCGTGAATGTGGGACTGCCTGGTCAGCCAGCCGCCTTCCCCAGTCTCACTGGGTCTGCCCGTTGCCCAGGGTGCACTAGCCGCCACCTGTGCACCTGGGGTCTGCTAGCCGCCTCCTGCACGCCTGGGGCTCCTGCACGCCTGGGTCCACCAACCTTCACTTTTTCCTCCCACAACTCCGCCCCTCTTACTGGTCTGGATGAATGAATGGTTGTCGGACTTCCGTACAGTTCAATTGTCTGTTAGTTCTGGTTGTTTTCTTTTTCTAAATCTTTGTTGTCCTTAATTTTGGTTGTGCGAGGAGGCACAGTGTGTCCACCTACGCCTCCATCTTGGTCAGAAGTCGTGATGAAATTCTTGCCATCTGGATCTTTAAGAAGTGCCATCTTATTGCATCTCTGGGCTGAACGTGCCTGTGAGGAAGAGCCATGGGTTTTTGCTCAGACAAGACTCTCTTAGAGGTCATCTCCATTTTTTTTTATTTGCTCCCATCCTTCAGGCCTATTTTCCCTAAGAGCCCAAAATCAGGAAGAGCAAATACAAGCCTCAATAGTTAAGTCCCTGTGGTTTGAGCCTCTCCTTTGCCCTAAATGACTGGCACTTCTGTGCCACATTTTCTCTCTGGAGAGGAAACTTGGATCATGTCTGTGGGGAGCCGCAAGCGCTGTTCTGGTCCCAGGCACTGTGCTGAGACTGCGAGTTCTCTGCCCTTCGTGAGCTCCTGATCTAACGGGAGACAGGTCACTGTGACTATAAAACTAGGAGGTCAGTAAGAAGAGCGCTGAACTGAATCTGAAAGACCTGGATCTAATTCCAAATTCATACCCACAACTCCAAAATCCAAAAAAGCCCTGCACACTGACCCTTGTTTTTCTTTTTTAATAATTTGTGTTTCTTCATAACTCTTTTGGAGGCAAAACCTGACCTCCAACGTGAAGTTCTTATGTGGTCATTATTCATTCCCCTTAGTGTGAATATGCATGTGTTTTGCTGCAAAACAATGTGTCTGATCATGGAATGCTACCCCAGCCCCCACACGGGGTGTAGATAATACACAGTTCAGAACTCTGAGGTACGTACATCTCACCCCAAGTGTTTTGAAAAGGAATGTGAATTTGTGCCTTGTGATCAGTGGAAAAATATGTATGAAAAGACTTCGTAAACTAGAAAGCAATGAGCTCGGGTTAGAGGGTCTTACAATATGATCACTCTTTCTGTGTAACGGGGGCGCTCCGGATGGAGCCAAGAAGTGGGTCAGAAGATGTCTTAGGGGGAGTGAAATTTGAGTTGGGTCTTAAAGGGTGAATTGAATTTTTCACTTCCTGGGGAAGCTGCAGGAAAGTCTGGGCTGAGGCAAGAGCATATAGAAACTGCAGGAAAAAATGTCTCAAATAGCTTGAGAGCATGGACTTTGCCAGCTTACATAAAAACTCCGATTATAGGTCAGAATGCAAGAGAGAAGCAGCACAGACGAGACACAGGGGCCGCTGGCCCATATAGTCCATGCAGTGTGGGCACGGCTTGCCTTTGCAGTGCCGGCTTATACGTACAGTCACGGAAAAGCATCGCTGTCTGGCAGACGCCTCCCTGCTTGGCCAGCTGGGGAGCTTCTGACCCCTTCGCCTCCCCTGGCCCGTCCCGCTCCTGGCTGGTGCTCTCCTTGCTGCCCTCCACTTGGTCTGGAGGAATCCGCTAACCATCTGGCTGCTGCAGCATCAGACTACCAGGGTCACCCACTTACTACTTTCGGTGGCCTTGAGCAAGCTGCATCACTTCTTTTGTGCCTTTGTTCCTCGGGCATAGAAATCAGAGTAACAGTAGAAAGGTGGCATGGAGAGCGCTCAGCAGAGTGGCTCACTGGTAAGCCCTCCAACCGCAGTTACTGTCGTCATTACAAGGACCCCCTCCAGCCGAACATAAACACATGCGTTCCTCAGCGTTTACCGAAAAAGGGGGCAGGGGAATCTCTATTCTCTCTGCCCTGGTCGTCGTCAGCTTCTTCCTAGTTACCCACTTTCTTTTTTTTTTAAAGATTTTTTTTAAGTACTTTTTTTTTTTCCTTTTAGATTTTATTTATTTATCTTTAGAGAGGAAGGGAAGGAGAGAGGGAGAGAAACATCAATGTGCGGTTGCCTCTTGTATGTCCCCTGCCGGGAACTGGCCTGGCAACCCAGGCATGTGCCCTGACTGGGAATCGAACCGTGATCCTTCGGTTCTCAGGCCCGCGCTCAATCCACTGAGCTACACCAGCCAGGGCTAGTTACCCACTTTCTGTAGCAAGTATTTTTATTTTGTTTTTTTATAGCTGTTTCTCAATCACAGTGAGGCACAGCCTCCCTTATTTTGGTCATAATCTGGTACAGGGATTCCTGCAGTGGGGTCCCCAGACTCCCAGGGTCCTTGCGGGCAGTCAGGGGGGTTCCCAGACTAATTTCAGAATGCTGGTGACAGGAAGGTGAATCAGAGCACCGACTTTGCAAGTAGGGAAGCCTCACCACTGTCCAGGCATGTTGCCCTGCCCAGTAACCCCTGGCAGTCTCCACTTCCTACCTGATAGAAGGGGAATATTAGTACTTTCCTCACGGAAGTGTTACGTCTTAAATCAGATCATGTATTTAAAGCCCTCAGCACAGGACGCCGTGTGTAATAAATACCTGCCACCATTATTACTAGTAGTACAAGACATTTCTTGAAAATCACACTTTTACCGCAAGATGGAGCCTCAGATATAGTTAAAAGGTCGGATTTCCATGGGAGGTGGGTAGAGTTACATCAGTTTGGTGCGGTGACGTTGCCTAATGCTGAGGGCCTCTGGCCAGCAGGCACACGTGCCTTTGGTAAGTGCAAATGAAGAGAATCGTTGCTTAACAAATCCATTTGGGCAGAGAAAGCAGCGCAGACACGAAGCCTGAGGGGTGTGGGGAAGGAAAGGGTCCCGTGATGAAAAGTCACAAGGACCCACCAGTCTAGCATACTGATCAGGGCTTTCTGGTTGGAAGATCTCCTTAAAAAAAAAAACAAAAGTAACACACGAATGTTGTCACCAGGCCGCACTCAGAAGCCCTTTGGCAGGTTTTACCCATTGACCAAAGTTCCAGGGGCCTCTGGGGCCCACAGCGATCAAAGGGAGTTGTCACATAGACTGGAAAGCAGAACCGCTCTTGGAAGTGATCGAGTGCCAGCCCCACCCCACCCCTGTTTTATGAGTGGAGAAACAGCCCAAGGTGGCACAGCCATCACACAGTAGGGCTGCACCCCTAAGACGCTTGCTCTCTGTTCAGTGTGCCTTCTGAGCAGGTTCCTCATCCAGAGGGGGCACCGCACCAAGGGTGGACCAGTCACCAAGGAGTTCTTTCTGACGGACAAAGGCCATCTCAACTTCCCTCACGCCCTCTGCGCCTACGGGAAAGTCTCCCCCTCCCCTCTGTGTGTCATGAGAGGGAACAGGCGTGGAGGACAAATGAGCCAGCTCAGAGAGGCCCTGTTGTGCTTGTTCCTAAGGCCTACTTGGGACTCCTGTCTGGAGATTCTGGTCAGCAGGTCGGAGCCGGGGCCTGGAGCCTGTATTAGCGAGCACACCAAGCAACTGATGAGCGAGTTTTGGGAAGCATAGAGTTCATCCAGGCCAGCGGAATCTTTAACTCTGTTCTGTCCTGGAGTAGGCAGTGAGGTTGAGAGGTCACTGGGGATTTCCCCTTGCAGCTAATGAGAGACTTAGCCTGTATCCTGTTCCTTACAGCACCTTTCTCTTTTCTGACAGAACCCAGACTCCCGGGTGCACAATGGCAATCGCAGCGCACACAATGGTGCTGCCTAATGCACTCTGGGGAGATGGTTTGAGTAAAAGCTGCCCTGTCTGCCCTGGGTGACATTAACATCTCTCTCTGGCTTTGTGTGCAGACTGAAGAACCTGGAGCTACCTGCCGTGGGCAGGTCAGACGTCCACGTGAAGATGCTGGCAGCCCCTATCAACCCATCTGATATAAATATGATCCAAGGTAGCATTGGTTTCTGTGGCTGACATTAATTGGCTTTTTTTCCCCCCTCAGCCACCACCTCGTTTTCATCCCTCCTCAGGTGTGGGTGTGAAATGCCTGGGATAGCAGCCGCTGGCTCCCAGATGCAGATGCGCAATCTGCAGGCAGTGTGAGCCCCTGGCCTCCCCTCCCTGGGTTGTGGGGCTTTTCCAGAGTTAAGAGGACTGTGGTAGGAGTGAATCAGTCACAGTAATGTGCCTGCAACATGCTGGGCTCCTTTCTCACATTATCTTGTTGAATCCTCCTAATAACCATGAATGCAAAAGAGCATTGTCCCCCTTCACAGATGAACAAGCTGCGGCTCAGAGAGGTCGGGTGGTAGCTAACACAGCTGGTCAAAGGCAGAACCCAGGTCGGGCTTAGGCCTCACTTGAGAGGCCATGCGTTCACTGCCCAAGCCTTGTTGGATAACCCTCTGTACTCTTCCTCCTTAGGAAATTACGGCCTCCTTCCCGAGCTGCCTGCAGTCGGAGGAAACGAAGGTGTCGGACAGGTGGTGGCAGTGGGCAGTAGCGTGACTGGGGTGAAGCCGGGAGACTGGGTGATTCCAGCAGCTGCTGGTTTGGGTGAGTTTCTCCAGGTATCTGTAGCCTTTCGTTGTTGCAGATCCTCATTCACGCACACTGTAGAGGTTTGCTCATCGGCTCACTGCAGCTAAGCAATGCGGGGTCTACGGTTAAGTCCACAGACCTCGCCTACCCTCAGCAGGGGTGGGAGCTGAACACGGGGAGCAGAAATTCTGTCTCTTCTGCTCGGAAAGTGAGTTGCCTGCTCTGTCATCTCCGTGGGCTCGTGTGGACTGGAGCTGATTCTCTGAATCCCCGAATCCCTGCTGTGAGGTACAATGTGGAACAAATAAGACAGCCCCTGCCCTCCAGGAGGTTAGGGTCCAACTGAAGAAATCTCCAAACCAATAACCTCAGCAAAGGGAGTGCTACAAATTCACAGGAAGCAGAAGACGTTCCTGGCGACTCTGTGCGCCTGTGTGTGGGGGAGAGAGACAGTCTTAGGGGAGGGTCAGGGCTTCCTGGAGGAGGCTTGTAGGAACAGACCTTTGCCAGATGCGTTTTGTCAGATGGAGATCAGCCAGAATCATTGCATTTGGAGGAAACAGAGGAGCAAAAACACAAAGATGAGTTTGGGAAATGGCGGAAAATCTGGTGTAGCCTCAACGGAGGATCTGCACTTGGGAGAGAGGATGGTGTGAGAGAGAAGGTCACAAAGGGAATGGGGCCACGTGGGGCCCTGCAAAAGCCAAGGTAAGCGTTAGGGCCTCCTTTTTAGTAAGCAGTCGTTGCTGAGTTAGTTAACACTTGGTGGTTTTTGAGGCACAAACATGACACAGAGGATTCCTCCCAGCAGCCGAAAGAGGGAAGCAGGACAGACATTGTCCATCCCATTGGGCAGGAAGAACTGAAGCTTGAAAAAAAGCCCTCGCCCAGACTGAAACAGCAAACTGAAAGAGAGCTCACCAGACTCGCCTCCTCTGTTTTCCCCGCTACACCCCAGCATTAGGACTCTATGGGTTATGACTTTCAGAGAGTCAACTCAATCTTGCTTTACAAAAAAAGAAGTTAATCGGTCTATGGAACTGGGAAATGCAGGAGATGGAAGGCTTCAGGCAGAGCTGGATCCAGGAACTGCAGTGATGTCAGAGCTCTGTCTTTCTCTTGTTCTCAGATGGGATCTCCCGCACAGTGATATAGTAATAGCAACAAGTATTTATTGACCACTCCCTGTGCACCAGGCACTGTTCTAAGGACCTGACATATATTAACTCATTTATTCCCACATGAGGTAGATACTGTTATTCCCATTTTGCAGATGAGACGATAGTAAATGTAAAGGATTAAGCAATTGCCCAGGGTCATCTAGCCAGTAAGTGGTAGAGCTAGGATTCAAAATCCCCTCTGTTATATACTTTCCATAGATGGCCACCAGCAGCCTGAGGTTTACGTCATCCTGAGAACAAACAAATGAGCACACCCTGCACAGTCCATTCAGCACAACCATATCCATCTCCCCAAAGGGCGCCCACCAACCCCCTCTGGGTCCTTGCCCATCCGTGAACCCACCACCAGGGCGATGGGGTTGGGCCACTCCGATCGCTTAGTTGATTCTCTTGCCCATCTCTGTGGTATAGAGGGTGGGCCCTGTGGTTGAGAGCCCCAGAGGTGAGGAAGCAGTAGTTATAGAAGGAAAAAGGCCAGGGACAAAAACGAACGAACCAGTAACAAATCTACTAGAAGCTCTTTGCTTCTGTGAGATCAGGAGAGCTGTCAAAAATGGCCACACCCTCTCCTCCCGCCACTTGGCTGTAAAAGCGCCGGGCTCTGTGAGTGAACGGGGAGCTGCAAGGGCTCGTTGGACACTGACCAGTGCTCAGACCAACCCCCAAATAGTGCCGAGTGAGGCACACACGTGGTAGGGCAGGCAGGCCCTGCCAGCACAGGGCTCCCGCCTGAGAACAGGAAAACAGCGATACGACGCAGTATAACAAGTGCCACCGTCACCGGACGGCACAAAGGCAAGAGTCCCCTGTCTCCGGAAGCTTTAGGAGAGGCTTCCCAGAAAACTAACGTTGAACTTGGTCAGGAAGACTGAGTAGAAATGCAGCCAGCAGGCTAGATGAGGAAGGGCTTCCCCGGCAGGAGTGCAGTGTGGGTGAGGGCACGGCGCGTCACCGCTGCAGGCAGCTCAGTGTGACTGGGCGGGGCGGGGCGGGGGGAGGGACGGTGGAGAAGCAAGGTGAGGCTGGAGAGGTGGGCTGGGGCCCGGACATGGAGGGCTCCGATCCACGGTAACAGGGGCCTGGTGAAGCGATTTGATCAGACTCCTGCAGCGCAGAGAATCCTCAGGAAGGGCAGCAGCTGCGTAGAGGCAGGAAACCAGAAAGGAAATGCCTGACTTCAGGTGATGAGTGTCTGAACAAGACAGTGACGTAGGACTGGAGGAGACGTGAGTTTAAGAGCTAAAGTAACAGGACGTGGCAATTAGACTTGGAGAGAACGGAGGACATCTGCCAGGCATGTGGGTAATTGCATGGGGGTGCTGGGGGTGCTGGTGGCCAGAGCAGGGATTTCTCCCTGGGGGAAAAGTGAGTCTTCTAAACCAGGTGCCAGTCAGAGAGGAGGAGGGTTTTATGGTTATCAGGACTATAATTAGCTCAGTTTGTTCAGTAAACATTTTGTGAACATCTGTGGTGTACTGGGCCCTAGCATACAGCAGCGAACAGACATAGTCTTGTTGTGAAGGCTGCAGCTTAGTAAGGGTGGTAATTAGGTAAGCAGCTAAGTCCTCAACTAGCCAAACCGTGGTCATTTTTCGTGGTATTGAGCTGCCCAGCCGTTGCTGTGGCCCTAGCGAGCTTTTTCCCACATGCAACCCAACTAGTCCCAAGGGAGACTGGGCCAGAGAATGTGTGAACTGACTTACCCATTGCAAACACTCAAAACCTGGCTGAGGCCCTGGCTGGTGTGGCTCAGTGGATTGAGCCCAGGCCTGCGAACCAAAGGGTCCTTGGTTCAATTACCAGTCAGGGCATATGCGTGGGCTGCAGGCCAGATCCCCAGTAGGGGGCGCCGCACAAGAGGCAACCACACATTGGTGTTTCTTTCCCTCCATTTCTCCCTTCCCCTCTGTCGATAGATAGATAGATAGATAGATAGATAGATAGATAGATAAATTTTAAAGCCCGGCTGAGGCAGCATGGAGCAGGAGAACAGGCACCGGCCTGGGAATCAGATGCGGGTTCTCCTTCCACCTGCCCTGTCTGACCTTAAGTCACAACTGTTGCACTTTAGGCCTCAGTTTGCTCATCTCCAAAATGGACTGATAGTCATTGCCTTGCAGCTCAGACACAGCTCAACTGAGGTAATGGGTGCAGTGATCTTTGCAAATGCTAAATCTCTGTGCATGAGATTGGGGGCTGGCAAACTTTTTTCTTGAATGGCCGAATAGTAAATATTTTAGGCTTTGCAAAACATACCACCCCTACTCAACCCTGCCATTTTAAGTAGCCATAAACAATTTTAGAAAGTGGGTGTGGCTGTGTTCCAGTAAAACTTTATTTACAGAAATAGGTGGCGAGCCGGATTTGGCCCGTGGGCTGTAATCTGCCAACCCTGCATTAGATGACAGAGATGGGGAAGGGTCAGTGGCACTGGTGTGAGGGACGGCTGTGCTCGGAGCTGCGGCGTAAGACTCAGGACCAGCAGAGGGGCGGTGCACGTCTCCTGCCTGCTGGGCAGAGTGGCAGTCTGCACCAGTGCCATCGTGTTGCGTCTTCACGCTGCAGCATGAGTGTTCTCCTCTGCGTTTCACAGAGCAGGAAGGGTGAGCCTCAGAAGAAGTGAAGTGAGAATTTGAGATCGCACCACAGGTGGGTGGCAGAATGGGGTTTTTAATCAGGTCTCCTCAGCTCCAAAGCCTAAGTGTTTCTCCTTTAAACCCCTGAAGACCCTCGGGGCTGGCCCAGGTCCTCCTGAGAAGAGGAGTAGGGACAGTCAGGCCCCGGAAGTGCACATCAAGGGCTGAATCTCCATTGTCGTGCCATTAAGGGGAATTAGAAGACAGCCCTGACTTCATGCGTGACAGCCGGGCACGGAGTGTTTGGCGCGGACTGGAGTGCAGTAAACGTGGGCTGAGATGAGGGGTGATGATTACAAAGAGGACCATGCAGACTTGAAAACCAGGCCGGGGGAAGCCCGGAGAATGCCCAGGCCCCTCCTGGACCCCAAAGGAGCCCTTCAGTTTTTCAGCCTCTCATTTTTCCTCAGTCACAGATCTGCTCTGGGATTGACACAGCCTTTAATAATGTCCTGCCCCTTGTCCCCAATTCCTGGTCCCTAAAGTCCACATATTTTCTGCCCTCCCGCAGCACAATTAGTAGTTGCTTAAGCTGCCCCTTACCCCCCATACCTGGGATGTGTGGCACCAGAAGACTGTTAGAATCCCAGCAACCAGGTAATGAGTGCGCACATTCTCGGGCTTCAGAAGTTTCGGCCCAGAGCCCTGAGACAGCACAGCACAGCACAGCCAGCAGACACTGAGCGGGCAAGGCTCCGCGGAGTTGCCCTGAGGCGGCCTCCTGAGTACCTGGCGCAGCCTGACTCCAAGGTCCATGCTCTTTACCTCTGCTTTGTACGCGGTCCTGCCTGCCTGGGTGAGCACCTGCCACCCCTCCCCCAATGCCTTTCGGCCCCTGCTGACATATCTTCAGCTGATAATTCAAACCCATCCACTTCTCTCCTGGCGTCTTGGTCTAGGCAACCATCGTCTCAGGGCTCAGCCCCTGCAGAAGCCTCCTCATCGGGCCTCCCCGTCTCCACTCTGCCCCTCGCCACGCCCCGTCCCTTCCTCACAGCAGCAGGGTGTCTTAAAGTATAAATCCAGTGGCTCCATAGTTCTCTTAAAGCTCATTAGAAACCGTGATGCTCATTATTCACTAAAATAAAATCTGTTCTCCATGCCATGGCCCTGAGCCCTGTTTTTCAGACTATAGGTTATGACCCAGTAGCAAAATCAGTAAAGTAAGTTGCAAACAGAATTCTTTTCTACTAAGGCAGAATAGAATAAAGAATGAGATGGTAGGGTAAATATTGGTCCACGAAAAAATTTGGCTTCTGAGGTGTGTGTGTGTGTGTGTGTGTGTGTGTGTGTGTGTGTATACACACACATATATGTAATATATATGTTGAGAGAGATACACATATACACACTGACAGAGAGAGAGAGATTCATACATGCGTGTGTACTGAGTTACAACATCACTCATGGTTCCCTAGGTCCAGATCATGAAATTCTCTAAAGCACTCATTCAGCCCGTAATACTTCAGCTACATCTTAACCACTCTTCCCATCACTCTCTGCCTCCCGTTTCCACCCTGATGTCTAGCCTGCCTCAGAGTCCCTGTGTGTGCAGTCTCCTCTGCCTCGGATGTCCCTGGGTGGCTAACGACACCATCCTTTAGCCCTTGCCAGCTACCTCCTCAGAGAAGCTGTCACTGACTCCTGTCTAAAGTAATTCTCTCCACTGTTCCTCTGTCCCTCTATAATTTATAATTATGGCATTTTCTTGTTTATTTCTCACTTGTTCTACTCCGCTAGAGTGGAAACTCCACAAAAGTAAGGCGCATGTCTACGCTGTCCCGGTGCCTGGCTCGTAGCAGGTGTGGGGTGGATGTCTGTGGAGGGAGGGGGCAGCCGGTTTCCAGGTGACTCTGGGCGAGTCGCTTTCTCAGTTTTCCTGCCCTGCTGAGTGAGAAGGTTAAACTCCCTGCTCTCAAGGGCCTTCTCAGCAGTGACATTTTATGAGTCTTTTGTCTGGGACTGGAACGTGGTCTAGGAGTTCATGATCATTTCTTTCCATTTATGGGACTTTTTTATTGCCCGTATCTCATTTGATCTGTGCAGCAGCTCTCGGAGGAGGCCAGCCAGGCTCTTCTTGGCAGTGTCATTTATCTGCTAGAGTAACGAAAACTCAAGTGACACGGGGATTTGCCCAAAGTGGCAGACTAACACCACCAGGTCCCAAACCTAGGCCTGCGACTCCTCCTGTCACGCCTTTTCCCATAACCCCACCCAGGTCAGCCTGCCCTGGGTGAGAAGAATGAGGACCCAGGAGGAAAATGGCAGCCTTCTCAGCTTCTCATTTTCCTGGTGATGCTGTTACTGTCTTCCCCCCAAGTCCAGTAGTGTGAGATTCTTAGCCACCTGCTGGGTGGCATGAGCTAAATCTGATGGCAGCTGGCGTGGGAACAACACAATCTACACCTCACTTAATTATGAGGACTCAGAGACGTTCAAAAGGTCTTCAAGACTGTCTTTGTTCTCTAACGCTTCTTCGAAGTCTGCCGTCCTAGAGGCCCATTCACGGAGGAGGGTGGACAGGGGTAGAGGAGGAGAGGGCCCTCCTCACTGCCCGGAACTCCTCCGCTGACCCAGGAACCTGGCGGACGGAGGCCGTGTTCAACGAGGACGTGCTGGTCAGAGTTCCCAGCGACCTCCCTCTTCAGAGTGCTGCCACACTGAGCGTCAACCCCTGCACGGCCTACAGGATGCTGATGGACTTCGAGCAGCTGCGGCCAGGTAGGACCCTGCAGGCGGGAGGAGCAGGCCAGCATCCGCCAGCTGGGTGTGACCCAATTCCTGGCGCCTAGGCCATGGGAACTCACTGGGGAGGGAGACGGGCCCTCACCTGGGCGAGTGTGCTGTGGTTGCTTTTGCTTAGAGAGATGTTAGCTTGGTTCCTGGAAAACACGCTGAAACCCCATGAGGAGCACACTCTGAAAAACTGCTGAAGGGTCACATTCTTAGAGCTTGGGATGGAATCCTGTCATTCAGCAGAAACCGATTGAGCTGGGCTAAACCCTAGAGATACAAAGCCAGACAAGATAGACACAGGCCCTGTGTTTTCAGTAGAATGCTGAACTCAGTAATTCCACTCGGCACCCACCTACCACTTTCCAGTTCACACAGGTGCCTCTGCGGCAGCCCACATTGGATGCGTCCGGTCGTCAGAGCGGTGCGGTGGGGGTGGTGCCACTGGTTGACACGCAAGCCCCAGGCTGACAGCCTTGCCCTGAACTCCGGCTTCACCTTCCACTAACTGTGCGCTGGCCTCTCAAGTCATCAGACTTCGTAAAATGGAGGCTGGGGGTTCCGAGGGTGAGCCGAAACCCTGCAGTGACGTTGGCGCGGGGCCTGGCGTGCAGGGCAGTGACCACCCTGCTTTCACCGCTTGCCCTTTTCAGGAATGAGGAAGCTGAGGTCCAGAGACGTAAACTATTGGTGTGAGATCCCTCAGCAAGGAGACGACAAAACCAGGTGTTTTACTTGGGGTTTCCTGATAGCAGAGTCTGAGATAAGGCCTAGGGACACACAGTTCACTGGGGAGGTGACCCGGGAAGCAGGAGCGAGGGAGAGGGGAGAGTGGAGAGTGAGACGGGAAGGAGGAGGAGCCAGTGAAGGCCGGTTGCTGCAGTGGGCGGCCGGGGCTCGGTCCTGCGGGGGTCCTCGAACGACCCTCAGAGAACCCGCCTCAGCATTGACCTGCAGTGGCAGGAGGCCACCCACCGACCCTCCCATGTGGGAGGCTTCCCTGCACGTTGTGCATGTCCGCAAGCCAGTAGGAGTATGGGCATCTCCCAGCTTACCTCTGCCATGCCGGCGAGGAACCTGAGAGCAAGAGATGTTGGAATACGGTGAACTCAGGTGGCCGCTGCTGCCCCAGGCTGGCTGGAAATCCCAACTTCCCTCGAAGAGCAATGCAGGCTCTCGCAGCGCCGGCGGAGCAGTCCTAGCAACCGATAGTGGGGAAAGCCAGCAGGTGTGACCGAGGACCTTCGCTGGAGCCTAGTGCGAGGACACTTTGGTCACCTGCATCTCATCTCTTCGGGTCACCCCTGGTTTGGGTCACCGCTGTGGTAGACACAGCAGAGCATTCTGCCGCCACCCTACCTCAGGTGCCACCATGCCCCTTCACTTTCCTGACTCAGGGCTGGTGTGGCCTAGGCTAGATCGGCGTTGAACTTATGATCTTGACCTACAGTGAGAATTCCATTTTATATTAAAATCCAGTACATAGACATGTATGAATATACATATAATGAGAACCAAAATTTCATGGAGCAATATTTACCCTTACTATGTGTGATGTGCTCTGCTGTTTTTTATTCTAGTCCCTTCTATTTCACTAAAAAACAAAAAATTTGCCGCTTGCGACCCACTCACTCCATCGATTTCATAACCCACTAATGAGTGACAGCCTGTGTGCGGACCCTGGCTGAGGAGAGTGGGCATCCTTCCAGGACATCCCATGTCTCCCGCACCAGATCCTGCTGCCTGTCAAGACCTCGACAGCACTCGGGGGAACAGAGCGCCTTCCCAGGCACGACAGCATCGGCTCCAATTGGGAGCGTCCCCACCGATGCTCGCAGGGCTCTTGCTTTATTGGGGGGTGGGAGGGGAACTGCGGTTCAAAGAGGCCGTGACCTGCCCTGTCTTGTTCGGTTACCGTCACTGGCGAAGTAGGACTCGCGCCCAGGCCCATCTTGTTCCAGGGCCCCCGTTTTCCCCAACATGCCACGCTGCCTCCCCGGGGACTAATTCCAGATCTAGGCCTGGGCTTGGACCACAAACTATAGGACCCTGTTTCAGGGCTGCTTAGCTTCTCCAGGATGGCTGTCATCCCATTCCCAGGCAATGAGACTTTATAAGCAGTACAGAGGGCGTAGGCATGGCCTTCCATCAGGTAGCTGCAAGCTCTTGGTACAATTGGACCCATATACAACCAAGTAGAAGATGAGGCTGACTGTGTGTATTAGCAGAGATAGGTGCCTGCAGAGTGCTGTGGGGAAGAGTGGGAGGGCTTCATCGAGGAAGCCACACTTGAGCTACACTTCAAAGGATTTCAGTAGGATTTCAAAATGAAGGGAGAAAGAGGAAAGCATTGCACACCAAGGAAATAACCTAAGCAGAGACTTGAGGACATAAGAATTGGAGGATGACGAAGGATATAAAATCATTTACACAGCGGAGTCTAAATTACGCCCACTGCAGACTCTTAGGTGCCAAGTCTTAGGAGGCACCGAGGGTGTTGTGGAAGTTTGGGGGGCCATTGGGAGAAGAGAGAGCAACACTCTAAGGTCTGAGAAGGCTCAGCAGCCAGGTCCCGGGCCCCCTTGAGCCTAAGCACTCCATCTCTTGTCTAACATGATAGGAACGCAGGCTGGAAGCCCTTGACCAATTACACGTCTCCAGGGCTTGATCTGAATCTCTTCCTGGCTCCACAGGAGATTCTGTCATCCAGAATGCATCCAACAGTGGTGTGGGGCAAGCAGTCATCCAGATCGCTGCGGTCCTGGGCCTGAGGACCATCAACGTGGTCCGAGACAGGTGCGTGGGAGGTGGTATCCCAGATCATGACTTGGGCCTTTCCACCTGGTGTCCCTGCGTTTCCACCAGATGGCGCCCTTGCATAAGCAGGCTGCTCGCTCACGGAGGTGAGAGGAGAAACCAAGTCTGGGCTTTAGGACCAGCGAATCTCTCAAATGTAGAGGGAGGGTGGGGAGGAGGTGGAGCTGGCTGTGGCTGAACGCTAGGAGTGTTTGAAACTCTTGACCTGTGATAACCCAGTGTTTTCAAAACCAGCGTTCATATTTGGGAATGTTTTAAGCTGTGTTACTCTTTCTGCGAACCGTCTAACCCAGGGCCTTTTCCTTGCATGAGTGTGCAACTTTGAAGTGCACCGAATACGGATTGAAGGGCAGGGGGCGGGTTCGTCATCTCCGTTTGACACCTGAGGAAACTGAAGCTTCAGAGAGGAAGCGGCCTGCTCTGCTCGGGGAGCCGCGCACAGCGATCCCTAACAGACTCCTTTCCTGACTGGTTCCGCTTCCCTCAGATCGCCCAGCTCCTTACGCCCCGCTGGCCACGAGTGTGGCCGTGTCTGTCGTGGAAGTCCAAGCTTGGTGGGAGAATTGATACTCTCTTCCGTTCCCCACCCCCTCGGGCGTGCCGACAGGAATCATCGTTCGCCTTGGCCAGAGGGCCCCAGGCCCACTCCTGGGCTGGAGTGCGTTGCACAACACTCTGAAGAGCCCCTTGAAAAGAGAGGGAGCGGAAAGGAAATGGAGTTTGTCTGATCACTAGAAGACATCAGGAAGCGACGTGACTTCTGGGCACGGATGGTCTCGAGTATCCCTGAGCTGGCGGGAGCTGCATGAACTGTGCAGCCCTGAGGAAACCGCAGCTCGGAGGTGGGGAGCGAGATGCAGTGGGCGGCCAGCCCTGCCCGAGGCCTGGCTGAAGCCCAGCCCCAGCTTCCCGCAGGGAAGCTCACGGTCTCACGGCTGCCGCGCAGGAGCCCTGGGAGCCTCGGTGGAGAAGGTGAGTGCGTGTGACCAAGGGCTGTGTTTGCTTTCCAGACCTGACATCCAGACCCTGACCGACAAACTGAAGAGTCTGGGGGCTGAGCATGTTATCACAGAAGAGGAACTAAGAAAACCCGAGACGAAGAACCTCTTTAAGGTACCTCGGATGCGGGACGTGGCACCTCTAGTTCGTGCTCACCCCCCTGCAGAGAGCTGGCTTGAGCTAGAACAGCCGGGACCTGGCCCCACTGTTCCTCTTCACATCGCCCCTCTGTCTCCTCGTGGGAGGCTGAAGCCCGCCCCTCAGCCAGGGGACAGTGTGCAGCAAGTGCCCAGGGGCCGTGAGGGAGGCAGGAGAGACGACGGGGTGGAGGAAGCCCTGCGTGAAGTGCAGTTTTGAGTGTTTGTGTTGGGACCACATCATCCCACACAGCCCATGGGAATCTCAGAGCTGGGAGAGGACCTGAGGAGACTGAGGCACAGACGGGAAAGAAAAAGGAAAGAAGTAACATTTCCTAGGTACCTACCTTCTGTTTTATCTGTGAGTCCCACGAAGTAGCTGCTGTCTATTTTATAGATGAGGAAACCCAGACTCAGAAAAGGTGAAGGATTTGCCCGAAACCCCACTGTCAAAGTGGTGGCGTCAGGGCCGCCCCCAGGACTCTCTGAACTCAGAGCTCCTGAACCTTCCCGAGCGCCCACCCCAGCACACTAGTACGTGCCCAAACCACATCTCAGCCTCCCGTCACTGAACCCCGGGGTGACCGAGCACACGCTCTGTCGGAGCGCACGCCCCTTGAGGACGACACTCCTGAAGCGGTGGGTCTAGTGTGAACTGAGCTCAGAGTGCCGAGAAGAGGCGCTCGGGGACACGAAGTCCTGGGAGTGGACTGCACGTGCCCTTTGTCTCTTCCTTCCCAGAGGAGGTGAGATCTGAGCGAAATTCTCGAACAGATCACAGCATTGGGTTGGTAAAGAAAAGGCCATTCCTGAGCGGGGAAGAAAGAGACCTCTAAGACAAGAACATCCTGTTTTCTTCACCCCGACCTCCCGACTCTTGGGCCAGGGAAGTGGTGGGTAGCAGCGTCAGCCCCCTCCCGCTGCCCCGTGCAGAGCGGGAGCCCCCTCACTGCAGGCCCTTGTTTTCCAGGACACGCCTCAGCCGAGGCTTGCTCTCAACTGCGTCGGAGGGAGAAGCTCCACAGAGCTGCTACGGCACTTGGCGTAAGTCTCTGAGCCCCGCAGGGCCAGTTCGAGGCACTCCCCGGGCCTTTAGCTGCTGGGCCAAAGTCACGTGCTAGTTATCTGGGCACTTCCTATCTCGGCCACCTTCGTTACAAGTGACTGAGAAGCCCACCCAGCGTTGTTTTTCCCAGGGACCCACTGCCAGGCTCTCTGTGAGGGGGGAGTGGTGAAGAACTTATAACCTAAGGACGTCTTAAAAAGTCACTTAGTCCTGGCTTATTAGCTTTTAAAAATAGATTCTAATTTCAGAGGTAATACGATGCTTATTATAAAACATTTTGAAAGCATGTGAAAGTACAAAGGAAGAACTAAAGTACCAGAGTTACCTGTCACCCCACCACTGAGAGGTTAGCACTGTTGACACGGCTGACAGTGCGTGTCCTTCCCTTCTTTTTCCCTTTAACACAAACTCGGGTGGAAGTGTGCCCAAAAGTACACTTCCCAGCTACAGCAGGAATCCCCTAAACTATATTAGTTGGCATGTATTTGCTAGCACTCAGTAGCTACAGCATGTAGAGGTGGCTGAAATGCTGGAGGAGAACCCTCGAGAATTCACAGTCTAGGTGGGAAGATGGGTCAAAGAGCTGGGAAAACAATCACTGAGAGTTTACTGTGCACTGAATTCTGTGCAGAGAGTTTGAGGTGCCCCTCCCCCAGCCACCCTGGCCAGGGGTGCTGTGCCCACCCCCACTTAAACAAGGCCCCGAGAGCACAGTCACCTACCTACCCATGATCTAGGAAGCAGCAGAGCCAGGCTCAGCCCTGCTCCAGGCAGCCTCCGAGGGAAACTGCAACGCGTGTGGTTCGGTGAGGGAGGAAGCGAGGTGGGGTCTGGGCCAATGTCAGCGCCGTGCTGCAGACACACCTGAAAGCGGAGCAGAGCCAGACTGAACGCAGGTCCTGAGCTTTTTTTCTCAGCAGCACGCGCTCCTCTGTGGCTCCTCACCAGAGTCTGATTGGGCAGTTCAATCCGTGGGCCCCCAACCCTGCCCCCACATCCAGGTGACCCAGAGGGGCGGTAGTTGTTTTTAATAGAGACCTTTGCCCCCTGGTTCATTACGTCTGGGGTAGGGCCTAGGAATCTGTATCTGGGGCCCTTCCCAGGAATTCTGAAAACAAGGTTTAGGCTGTAGAGTTGGAATGGAAGCGCTGCGGCGGATTCCAGAAGGGCCCGTGCACCCACTCCGTCCTCTCTGACTCCTCAGGCCCGGGGGAACCATGGTGACCTACGGGGGCATGGCCAAGCAGCCCATCGTTGCTTCCGTGGTAAGCCGGTGCGGGAGGCCGACCCGAGCGTGGGCCCCAACTCCGCAGCTCTGTGAGCTCAGGCAGACCCCGTCCCTGGAGGAGGAATGTTTGCTTTAAGTCGTATCTGAAGTCCTTGCCCTCAGAGCCTCAGTATGTCCTTCTGTGTCCCCAGAGCCTGCTCATTTTTAAGGATCTCAAACTTCGGGGCTTTTGGTTGTCCCAGTGGAAGAAGGACCACAGTCCAGGTGAGTGCGCGGTGGCCCCCTTGCCAAGGGTCACATAAAGGGCAGTGCCTGCTGTAGAAGTGACCAGACTCGGAGCCCCGGATAGGTGACTGGACCCCCCTACAAGCCCACAGCAGGATAAAGGAAAACAGCCCCTAACTGCAGCTTCACTTAGCAAATGGTTATCGGACTAAAGTGGGCTTAGTCCTTGGGGGCATAACAATGAGCAAGGCACACGCCCTGCCCCGTCAGTGAGGCGCTGGCAGGGGAAGACCCCGTGACAGACGACCAAGCAGGGAAAACACTTTCTGGAGCCGGCCTGCCTGGGTCTCCCGTTTCTGGTTATAGGTTCTGCCTAGCTGAACTGTGGGACCTGACAAGCTCTGCCCCAGTGTAGATGTCATCATAGTCTCAACTGTTGTTGGCCCCGTTGGGCAGAAGAGGAAACTGAGGTTCAGAGGAGTTAAGTGGCTTGCCCGAAGTCACGCTAGCCAATGGGAAGGGTGCAGCCAGGATGCAGCGAGCTAATCTCTTTGACCAGAACCTGGGCCAAGCCGGGACATTCTTCCCCTCCTGGCAGACTGGCTCCCCAGAGACTGACCCCCAAGTTGAGACTGAAGGATGACGAGGGGCTGTCCAAGTGAAGAGAGGATAGTGGTGGTGTGAATGGGGTGTTTCAGGTAGAAAAAATGGCATGTGCAAACGCCCAGTGGGGAGAGCAGGAAACTGGACATACAGGCTGTGACCACCTTATAAAAGGCCTTATAATCTTAAGGAGTTCGGACTCTATCTTAAGGTAGTTAGAGAGCCATTGAAGTGTTCTAAACAAAGGTGAATGTTGAATGAATTGATGTCTATGAAAAAACACTTCTTAGCCAAGGCCTTCGCTTCTTACCTCCCTGTACCAAACTGGCTCCTCAGTGGGAGGGGATGTTGGTGGCCTCAGCTCCTGGGTTCTGAGGGAGTCCTGGGCTGTCGGGGAGAGCTCCATTCCAGAGCAAAGCACATCTGTTCCGCATCAGTAGGTGTGCCAGGTACACTCACCTCCCTCCCTGATCCTCTCCTGGCTTCCCTGCCTCGAAGTCACCCTGCCCCTTCCGCCATTCAGACTCCAGGATACACCCCAGTCAGGTTCTGTGGGTCTGAGCCACCAGTCTGCCTGCCCGTCAGCTCTGGGGCCACTCCCCATGTTCCTCTGCCCCCACCCTGGCTCTTGCTGTCCTGAACACAGGTGGGGACCAAGCAGCCTCCACAGCTGCCCCATCTGTGGCCAAGCCCTGTGCTCTCCAGGCTTTCCTGGAGCGCAGCACCAGCCGCTACAGCAGGGGTGACACGTGTGCCATGCCTGAGCCCTGCTGCTGCTGGCTGCACCCCTGTCTCACTGCCTCCAACCTCCCACAGCCCAGTTCAAGGAGCTGATCCTCACTCTGTGTGACTTCATCCACCGAGGCCAGCTCACAGCTCCCGCCTGCACGGAGGTCCCCCTGAAGGACTACCATGGTGCCTTGGAGACTTCAATGCAGCACTTCGTGTCTTCAAAACAGATTCTCACCATGGGATAATTCCAGCCGAGCCAAAGTGAAGTGGGAAGAGAAGGGGATCAATAGGGCTGGTTCGGGCCCTTAGTCTGGGCCCTCGACCCTCCACAGGCTGATCCTCTCCTCCCTGTGACTTCCCACCAGCAGAGCCATGAAGCCAGCCAAGGCTTTCTCCCAGGCCAGCCTCAGGGTACCTAATAAAGCCTGGACTTCCTAAAAACAAACAAACGAAACCCATAGAAGTCACCCTGTTGAGAAAGGCCATCACCGTCACTGTGCACCTGCCATCTCCCAGGACTTAGATGCTCCTCCTTGCCTATCCTCCTTTTCTTCCCCCAGGGATCATTTACTGAGGTTCTGAAAGCAAAGCCAGGGTGGGCCTGGCAGGTACCAAAGCCCCTGAGACTCAATCTCTGCCCTCAAGCCATCCAAGCTCACAGAGGAGAATCTTCTAAAAAGGCAGGGTGAGCCCTAGCTGGTGTGGCCGGGTTGATTGAGCACCAGCCTACAAACTGAAAGGTCACTGGTTCAATTCCCAGTCAGGGCACATGCCTGGGTCGCAGGCCAGGTCCCCAGTTGGGGGCATGCAAGAGACAATTGATGTGTGTCTCTCACATTGATGTTTCTCTCCCTGTCTTTCTCTCTCCCCCTCTCCCTAAAAGTAGATAAATAAAATCTTTTTAAAAATAATGCCCTATTTCTAAGAAAAAAATAAATAAAAATAAAAAGACAAGTTGACTCATTCTCAGGTGGTGTGCAGCTCAAGAAAGAATATTCCATCCAGTCCAAAATTCGATAGTGCCTCTGTTGGGAAACCCTTTGATAATGCAGTAACCCCACAATATTTCTCATGGTGATCAGTGAGCTACAGAAGAGCCGAGTGGGAAGGTCTACTGGTGCCCTCTGGGTAAGATTTGCCACCTTAAACACCTGGGTTCAGGATCCACTCCAAGTCCCCCCATAGCCCTGTCCTTTATCCTCAGGATTAGGGGAGCAAACGATGTATATAGAGGGCTTTTGTGGGTGGTGAGAAAAGCCCAAGAGGTGGTCAGGGGCTGCCCAGAGGCTTTAGGAGCGAGAGTTAAGGTTAGGTTCTTTGGGCAGTCCACACTGTTGGGCTTAGAGGGAGTGATGAGCCTGCGCAGAGAAGTGACCAGCCCCTGGTGCAGACTTGGGGGAGGCAGACAGGAAGGAGTAAGGTTCAGAGCACCATGGTTAGAGACCTCTGGAGGGCATTCAAAATTCCTAAGAACAATACCCTTAGGGGTCTGGGGGTGACTTTTGGATTCAGCTTTAATGGGTGATTATTGTTTCCTCAGACAGGAAAGGGAAACAAGCATTACAGATTTAAGAGATCAGATTAAGCAAAGTTGTAGAGGCAGAAAACTTACATTTGAATCTTCTGATTTTCCCCAAATAGTCATTCTCTTCCTAGGAATTAAAACTTTCGACTTTTAGGTGGACACATAGTAGGCTACAATAAACACTTCCCTGCCTCCCTTGCAGCAGAGAGGTCTGTCCCTTATGACTGATGTAAGCAGACTGCGCATCAGTTTCTTAGGAGCCTCTTTAAAATAATTGCCATCTATCCTGAACTTTTTCTTCCCTTCCACCTACCGCCTGGCTGGGATGCAGACGTGATTCCTGGAGTTTGCATGGTCATCTTTGACCATGTTAAGAACGGAACAGCAGTGAGATCACAGGAGCCTGGGTGACACCCAGGAGGTTTGACTGTCCATCTTGGAAATTGAGAAATAAGTTTTACTTAAGAAATAAGCTTCTGTGATATTTAACCCCCTAGTGTTTGGGCTTTCTCTGAACCTAATCATAATTGATACGTATTCTATGATTCAATTTCTATTGAAATCCAGTGAGTCAATCTGAAGCTGAAAGAATGATTTGTGGCAGTTTGTGATTCCCAGTTAAGGAACGTGGACTTGATCCGATTGGCAGTAAGAAAAGATTTCTGAGCCAAAAGATCAAAAACTGCTGAGGAAAAATCCCTCCAGCAGCATGTTGGAAAATTTGGAAAAGGGAGGCACTAAAAGATAAAATCAGAAATTCTCATGCTCCTGAATTTTAGATAAGTAAAATCTCCCTAAACTTGAAAGACCAACATAGGGGTTACCAGCATTTAAGACGCTGGCAGAAGAAAGGAGACAGACAAAATGACCTCAGAAAAGAATCTGACTTAAGCCCTAGCCAGTGTGGCTCAGTTGGTTGGGCATCGTCCCACAAACCAAAGGGTCTCAAGTTTGGTTCCTGGTTAGGGCATGTGCCCAGGTTGTTGGTCCCCAGTAGGGGGCGTGCAAGAGGCAGCTGACAAGCTACTTTCTCACGTTGATGTTTCCCTCCCTTCTACTCTCTCTAGACTCAATAAAAGAAAAATAAAATTTTTAAAGAGAATCTGACTTAAAATGGATCGCTTCTCCCATACTTGACAAGTACAGGAGATTATTTTTAATTTTTAGGCCTGAATAATCTCTCTGCAGAGTTGAGACAGCTCTTCTGGCCCACTAAGTAAGCAGTGCCATTTTTAATAGTTATAGGAGGAACCTTTGGCTCCAGGAGGCTAATGGAAGACAAACCAGCATTACCTCCTAAACCAAAGCTTGGGCACACCTGGAGCCCTGAGGCTTCGTGACTCTGGCTCTCCCTGGTGTCTTCTGGGAGCATCCATCCTGTGACCAGTCTACAGCCACTGCTGTCATATTGATGACTGTCTTGTGTTTGGAAGATGAGATCATTAAGCCTGCTTTGCTCCAGGAAAGCATGAGGCCCAGAAGAAAAAGGTTCTTGCATCAACCTGTGTATGCTGGAAGCGCTCAGTTGTACCCACCAGACACATGATTCTTGGCAGGCGCCATGTCCTGGGTGGGACACTGGGCCCAGACAGAGCAGCTGGAGAGGGTAGAAAAGAGGCTCAGTCCTGGTACAGCGCCCGCCTTCGTCTGAAGGCAGGAAACGCCTGGGAGGGTAAATGGGAAAGAGACACTGGCCCCTCTGAAACGGAAGAAAGTTTTCCCTACATCCCTAACCGTCTGCAGTGTACAAGCACTCTGATGTGCATCTTCATTTGATTTTTACAACTTCCCTGTATCATTGAGATTTTAATATCACCACTTTACAGAAGAGGAAGATGCTGAGAGAGGTGACTTGCTCAAGGTCACAGCAGGCAGCAGAGCTGCCCCCAGACACCAGGTCCCTGATCCTGTCTGGTCACCATACCAATCAGTCCCAATTCTTTGGACCTCACAGTTGGCCTTGAGCTCCCTCTTTTCTCAGGACTCCTTGATCTTGTTCAATGACAATTAACATGTCAATCAGAGGAGTTCAAATTTCCCTGAGTCTATGTCTCATGGACGCATGGGAAAAAAAAAACAAAAAAACAAAAAAAAAACAGAATCAGGAGGTCATTGAAGTAGTCCATTTATTCATTCAGTAAATAGTCCAAACACCCATTATGTGGAAATCCCTGTTGTAGGTGCCAGGGATAAAGCAGGAGACAAAAAATACCTCACAAAAACAGAAAACAAACTGGGGCCCCTGATACCAGGGAACTTATATTCTAGTAGAAAAGAAAAACTGAGCGAGTGAATAAACAAGGTAATTAAAGTGTGTTAAGTGCAGTGACAAAAATAGTATGGGGGGGATGTACTTGGAACAAGGTGGACAAGGAAGGTCTGAGGCCTGAAGGAGGAGCCAGCCATGCTCCAGACAGAGGGAGCAGCAGGCTTAAATGATGTGACCCTGATGTGACCCTGGCCTGGTAGCTCAGTTGTTTAGAGCATCACCTTGATATGCGACAGCTGTGAGTCCAATCTCTGGTCAGGACACATACAAGAATCAACCAGTGAATGCATAAACAGGTAGAGCATCAAATCGATGTCTCTCCCCCTTCCCTCATCCTCTCCCTCCCTCTCTCTAAAAATCAATAAATTAAAAAACTTTTTTAAAACCCTCATGTGTGAACAGTATGATGAGGCCTGAACTAGCTTAGTAAGTGGAAATGGAGAGAAGTGAATAGATTCATGAATGTTTAAAAGGAAAAATCAAAAGGACAGACTGGTGGTTGAAGGTTGAACTTTGGCACTTAGAGGTGGTTAGAGGTGCTACTCCCTGAGTTAGGGAACAGCAGAGGAGGAACAGGTTTTGGGGACAGGCATTTCCCCTCTGTGGGGCTCTTTTCTCATCTGTATGACAGACTGAGCACATTATATGACAACCAGGGTTAGTGCTAGTTCTTAATATTATGATCCTCCACTTTACTAAATTCCAAATGAATCAAAGATTGCAATAAAAAAATAAGCCCTAGAAGTAACAGAATAAACCAGGGGAGGTTTTGGTTTTGGCGGGGGGTTTTTTAACCTCAGTATGAGAAAGGCCTTTCAAACTACAGCACAAAATCCAGAATCGAAGAAAAATAAAGAATGGATAAATTTGATCCCATAATTATCGAATATTTTTGCATGGCAAAAAACACTAGGCAAAGTCAAAAGTCAACAAACTGGGGGAAAATATTTGCAACTCATCTGACAAAGAGCTAATTTCCCTATTATATTGTCAGCTCCTATGAAAAAAAATAAAATAGTCAAAAGATATAAAAGACACAGAAGGTAAAATATAAGGGTCTCTTAAACAAAATAAGTCTCTACTCAAAATAAGATAATTTCAATGTATTGCACAGTACCCAAGATACCATTTTTCAGCTATCAGATTGACAAAGATCATAAAATTTGATAATGGTGTTAATGAGGAGATGAATAATTGAGCAATATCTGTCAAAACTACATTTGTCCACACCCTTTGAGTACTTCTAGGAATAGATATTAACACACACTCGCGCACACACACAGTTACTCCTTGCAGCATAGTGTCCTTCACTAGGACACTGATTAAATAAATTCCTGAGTATAAAATGTTTATTATGAGCTACAAAAATAGTCCTGAGGAAGTTCCTTTTGTACTCGTATGTAATGATTTTCAAAATATCAGTGCATAACTGTATGTATACTACTTTTTGCTTTATGTGTGTAAAATACCTCCAAAGGAACATTTAACAAACTGATTACACTGATTGCCTCTGGGGAGGGAAACAGCAGCCAGAGGAAAGATGGGAAGACTTTTCACTGTATATCATTTGAATCAGTTAGTAAAGTATCTTTTCAAAAATATAATTTGAGAAATAAATACAAACAAAACCCAAGAACCTCTTGTGGTTCTAGGTAAAGTGAGAAAGGAACCAATATTAAGCTCCTATTGTTCAGTCCAGATACGGTTCCAAGCCCTTCCAATTACACTACCCCACTTATCCTGCCTGATATTCCGTTGAAACGGGATAAATTATTCTAATTTTACAAGTTAGAAAGTAGGTTAAATTGGTCGTGTAACTTAGTCAATGTCAAGACTAGTCTTGCTCCAAAGCTCCAGGCTTCTCCATTTTCCAAACTGCTTCTATTGAAGCAAAGTGTCCTATTTAAAAATAATAACAGTGGTATTTATTGGGCACTTGTGATGTGCTGGGAACAGTACAAGGTGTTTTGCGTAACAATTCTCAAATCAGCTCTTGAAGGTTGGAATTTCTAGCCCCCTTTCACAGAGAAGACAAACGAGGCGCAGAGAGGTGGCGCGTAAAGGACCCAAGGTCACAGATACAAGACGGTTACAAGCCAGGTTTAATTCCAAAGCTCCTACTCTAAGGTAGAAACCACTTCCGCCCAATCCAAAGGATAAAAGCGGAACGCGAGCTGGGCGGGAGGGTTGGGGCAGCGGGAAGAGCACGGGCACTTCCGCCCGAAGGGGCAAAGCCAGCGGCTGCGGAAGGCGGTGCGTGTCCCGCCAAGAAGAGCTCGCGAGAGGATGTGTCGGGCTGGCAGGGGCCAAGGGCCTCCACACCGCCTCTGCCGCCTGTCGATCACCTGGCCCCGCCCCACGCCGGCGCACCCCCGGCTAGCTCCGCCCCCAACCCTGCCTGGGCGGGAAGCGAACGCGCGTTCCCTCCCGTTACCGCCCGCCTGCGGGGAGGGCGGGGGAGGCGGGAGGCGCGCGCTCGCGAACTGCGTGCTCGCGTACGTCGCCGGGGTTCGGCTGCGTCGGTCTTGCCGTCCGCCCGTTGCCGCCGTCGCCGCCGACGCCGTCGCCGCGCTCTCGCATCGCCGGCCGCCGCCTAAGGGGGTTGGGGCTGGGCCAAGCTACCGCCGCTGTTGCCGGGATGCCGCGGGTGTACATTGGCCGCCTGAGCTACCAGGCCCGGGAGCGCGATGTGGAGCGCTTCTTTAAGGGCTACGGGAAGATCCTGGAGGTGGATCTGAAGAACGGGTGAGGAGGGCGGAAGAAGGGCCGCCTGCCTGGGGACAGGGCCCTAGCGGTGGTGGGGATGCCGCGGGGACGGGAGAGGGACGCCTGCCGGGCGCGGAGCTGCTATCGGCCTGCTCCGGTTCCGCCATAGTCGCGGCGCTTCGGGGGCGCCAGTAGGCCCGGGTTCCCACTGCGCCTGCGCGGGTGGGGGTGGTGGAGGGAAATGGGAGCAATGGTGAGGCTCGGAGTGGGACGGGGAGAAGGAAAACCCGAGTGGGATTGGGGCTCCAGGCGGGAGTGCACAGCTTCAGGGCACCGAGGAGGCCTGGTTTTTCTCCGGCTAGGCACTGGGACTGGGCACCGGTTTTTTTCCGGCTAGGGGCCAACCTTTCCCGCTGTACGGGCTGCTGGAAATAGACAGGATTTCCTGCTCCCCTTTCACCCCTTCCCCAGTATAATGGACCAGACGGTCACAACGCATCTTTCCTGGGGATAGCAGCTCTGGAGAGAAACCTTGTTTAGACTTGCCATGTGCCACACTTCGTTGAGGCGGGAGACTCCGGTTTGAGTAGTCTAGTGACAGTTTCGAAAGTATCGTCTTGCCATACTGAAAGACTTCACCGTTCCCTCTACAAGGGTAAAGTCTTAACTCGTTATCTTTAAGACTCCGTACAGAGTTTCCAGGCTGTGGTTTCCGTTCTCCAGCTTGCCAAAAAAAAATTGCTTTGTCGTTGTAGAATTTGGTGGAGAATTGTGGCCGCCACCCTGGCTAGTATGCGCGTCAACTAGCTACTGTAGACGGGGACGCACAGCGCGAAATTGCTCACCGCCTCCCTGAGTGTATATATATGGTCTGTTACTTGTGTTCCTAATCTACTTTGGCAGAGCAGGGCCCGCGGGAGCTACATGTTTCAGGGAAAACTGAGGGGGAGTCAGGTAGGAGAAAGAAACTCAACGGGGGAAACTGTCAGAATCAGGAAAGTTTAGGTAGGACTTCAGAGCCACAGACATAAAAATTAAAAGGAGTAAGGGCAACATTTTAGGGTACTGAATCTTGGCTTTTTTTTTTTTTTTAAAGACCTGCCTTGCAACAGGTCTCACGTTGCTCCAGTTTGCTTCCCAGCATAACATTAGCAACTAACACTTGAGTAGTTAGGGAATATACCTAAATGTGAGTTGCATGTTTGGGAAAAATTGGTAACTACCATATTTTGGGTATAACAACATTTTGAGTATACTCAAAATGTTGGCTGGGTTTTAAAAAGTCAAACTGATGGTTAGAAAAATCACCTCACTCAGGAAAATGTTCTCAATAAATTGTTTTTTATGAATACTGACTTCGTTTAGAGTAAAAGACTTAGGAAAATAATCATTTTGTACAATAGGGCTTTCGGTTCTTAAGGGGTTTTTTGTTATTGTAATACATATAGATATATGAGAGAGCAAGTTAAAATTCCCAGTTTTCTTAAGAGCCCAAAGAAGTTGGCAGAATAACTATATTTTACGGGGAAAGCATGGGTTTTGAAGCTAGACAGACCTGGGTTAAATCTTAGCTTCAGCATTTAGTATCTGGGAAAGTTACTACTCAAATTCCAAGTTTCCTCACCCAGGAAGATTAGAGGTAATAATTATGGAGCATTTGGCTCATAGTTGTAAATGGTGGCTGTAATTACAGAGGTTTGATCGTGATGTTGACGAGACATCTTAGCTTGTGTTTTATAACATAAAGCACATTTGGTGAGGCCTGTTTTCCAGGGTTACTCAAGTAACAGTGAGCAGGAGATGATGTTGATATTAATGGGAAAACTGGTTAATTGAACAAGTATGTTGATGACCCTCCAACAGGGTGCCTGCTAAATGAATTGGGAAGGAGACAAAAGAATTCTGTTCTTGAACACATTAAGTGTTTATGGTTATAAAATGTATACTTTGAGTTAAATGCTTGCTCTCACTTTAAACTCAAACGAGTGGAACTTGGAATGGTTTGTTTGAAAAGGGTTTTAAAGAATGGATTGCCTAAGGCTTCAAAGGGAGAAGAGAAATGCCTGGGAATAGTGCATGCTGTCACAGGTAATGAGGAGGTGGTCCAATAAGGAATAATTTTGAGAAATAATAAACAATCTAGTTTGGCTTGACTCTCATTAAAGATTTAGAAATTTAACAACATAAACCAGAAACAACTGTAAGATTTTATACTAAAAAAGCAAAATCATAGATTAAAAATTCAAAGGCTTTAGAAAGATTGAGCAACCCTGGAAATGTTGGGATGAGAGAAAGGGCAGGTTCTTCCAGGATCCAAAGTGTCTAGGTCTCTTTTGGGGAGCTGTCAGATCTTACAGTTCTGCTGCTGGACTGTGATGTGCATGAGATTTGTGACCGCAATGAGAAATAGGACGTTATTTCAGGGACTTGAAGACAGGTGTGGCAGTCACCAAGTGGGCACACCTCCTGGCATCATTACAGAGGAAAATGAGCCAAGAACCAATGGTATAGACGTATTTCAAGTAAGAATCGCCTGGACAAGATGGCAGGAGTGCTGAGGAGTCTGAAAGGAAGGAGCAGGTCCAAAAGGAAAAGATGGCGTAACACAGCAGCCTGTGTAAGCTTGTGGTCCTGGAAACAAAGGAGGATAGGGGATCTCCCTGAGCAGTATTTTTGGAAATACCTGGATTGTGGTTAATAGTAATTAAAACTCAAAAGCAGATCTTGGATGGTTAGGGCATTTAAGAATTGCTGAAGCGTCCAAGTTTGTAGAAGGGAGATATTATCAGCAGACAGGCATGTTACCACAATTTGCATGTATAATGCATGCTCGCTGTGTGTGCGCGCGTTGTACACAGGATTATTATACCCATGGTATGTGATCACATTATACCCATGTATAACGCGCATCCTTACTTTTCTCTCAAAAATTCAGGCAAAAAGGTGTGCGTTATACTTGAATGATTGAGGGTAAAGTTCAGAATTAATTACATAGGCATAAAGCACTGCCGTAGCAGAAAGTTGACCAACTGATGAAGCAGATGAGCTCTCTAGATGAGACTTGAGTGTCAGGGAGAGGCTTTTATGGGCCCTCTTGGGTTCTGGAGAAGAAGGGTGTGTGTAGTAGTTCATTGTACCACACAACCCAGGCATAGACTGCCTTTGTTTTTGGAGAACTAGGACCACAAACATGATGTCGATCTCCCAGCATCCTGGAGACCACTCCAGATCCCCTTAGGTGGAGCCTACATTCATACCTGCCACGGTAACTCCAGCCAAGAGTCTCCAGGGTGGTCAAGGAAGCAACAGTATTAGCACCAAATTATGGCTTACCAACTCCACAGTAACCTTTGCTGCCTCCGACTGTGAATCCTGTGGGCTTTCTTTTTTATTAATAAAACTGCTTTCCATGTACAGTGTAGAAGGTTTTTTGATACAGTAGTTTCTCTTGCCACGAAATTTTGTGGTTTTAGTCAAAGACCTTTGTATCTTTATTTTTCCATATTTTAGTTAATGAATTAAACATCACATCCTGAGATTATTCTACTTGCCTAGTAGAGTAGCTGGACAGGTCACCCCTCCCCACCAAATCATTGAGGTGGTAGGTTTTTGTTGTTTGTTTTAGTCTGTTAAAAACATGAATTAAAACTTTCAAGGGAAGCTTGGCTATAAGTTTCAGAATCCATGTTTCATATTACAGTGAAATAGTTAATAGCCAGAATTTTTAGGGGATATCCTGGTCTGTTTAATTGGATTTTTATGATACCTAAGTATTACCAGGAAGTTTTGTTCTCACCCTTGTTAAAAATTATTTCAAGTAGCCCTAGCCAGGTGGCTCAGTTGGTTGAAGCATTGTCCCCTACACCAAAAGGTTACAGCTTGGATTCCTGGTCAAAAGGCTAAGGTGTGGGAACCATCCCTGGTCGGGCGGGGCGGGCACATTTGGGAGGCCACTGATGGGTGTGCTCTCACAGCGAAGTTTCTCGTGTCTGCTGCGTGGGTCTCCCTGCGTCCCTCCTTCCCTTTCTCTATTTAAAATAAACAAACATATCTTCATTGGATGAGGATTTTTAAAAATTCCTTCAAGTAGAAGGTACCTTATTTAATTTTTTAAGTATGTTAAGACTCCTTAATGAGTCAAGTCCGTGTTGTATTTGTTTCTGACCTGGGGCATCGCTAGGCCTCGGATACTAAGATGAATCTCCACCAACCCCAGAACCTACACAGGGATTTTACCTTACGACTGCACTGACGGAGCTTGTTTCTTCCTAATTTTTTTCTTTTAAAGGGGCAGTAAGGGAGATATATTAGTTTAATGTTCTATATTAGGTTCTATGTAATGTTCTATGAACCATTTTTTCTTAATCCTGTGGAAGATTGCCTTCACCCATCACCAAAGGAGCAAATAAATGCTTTATAATTTTCTGTGGTAATGCTACAATTAATGGGTGGCAGGAATGACAAACGAAAAACACTCTCCCTTTAAGGACCCCGTTACCTTTTTGTTCTTGGGTAGTTCTGTTCTCAAAAATAGTGTCACATTTGAACCCACACAGTCCCAGGCTTTGGAGCTGTGTTAAGCAAGGCATTCATTCTTGATTAATTTTATGATTATCTAAGAAGAGATTAAAACATAGCTTTCTTTAAAGGAGTGTTTGAACAACTGTTTTATAAAGTTAAGTAATATTTCAAAATAGCATGTATTTATTTCTGATTATAAAAATTTTACATGTTTATTGTAAATTTTTTAAATAGGTAAAAACAAATCATCCAAAAGTGACACTCTGCATTTTGACACTTTTTAGAGAGAAGGGAAGGAAGAGAAAAAGAGGGAGAAACATCAATTGGTTGCCTTTTGCATGTGCCCAACTGGGGACCCAGCCCACAATCCAGGCATGTGCCCTGACTGGGAATTGAACCAGTGACCCTTCAGTTTGCAGGCTGGCGCTCAGTCCACTGAGCCACATCAGCCAGCGCTACATTTTTGACATTTACCTTCTCTCACTCACTGTCTTCTTATTCCTCCCCCTCCCTTGTTTTAACATATTTGGGATCATACTATAATTATAATCCTATGTTGTGACCTTTGTGTTTCCAACAGCCTGATGGTCTTTTTCCTTGGTCATTAAATATTCTCTTACAACCTGATTATTAATGGCTACATAGTATTCCCATGTATAAATGGGAATAATTAAAACCATGTTGTAAGACATTTAGGGTGCCTTGGTTTTTCACTGTTTCGTGCATCTAAGGCACTGTGGTGGGTATCCTTTAGTAAATCTTGTACACATGCTAGTTGTTACCTCAGGGCAGCTTCCTAAGAGTGGGACTCTGGAGGCAGTGTATACTGTACACGCTCTCAAGGCTTCTGCTACCCACTGATTTCCACTACTCTGAACAAACAGTGTTTACATTTTCACTTGCCATGTATAAGAGTTCCTGTTTTTCTGAACTCTCAGCTATCCATTGTTATAGTTTTTAATATGATTTTTAAATTAGAATGTTTAAAAATTATGTATGAGAAAGTTATCTTGAAGCCTTTAATGCTCACCCATTTAGCCTACCAAGTATAACAAATTCAAGAACTTCTTTAAAAAAAAAAACAAAAAAGGCCCACTTCAGCCTGATAGGGGGGTGGAAAAGGCTCATGGAGAGCCTTTTAGACAGCACCAAAAGCACAGAGTGAAAAAGAAGTGGTGTTAAAGAGTCCTTTTTCAACAGGCACAGTCTTATGTACAATTTTATGTCCCACTTTTTCTACTTAATTTATCTCATGTATTTTTTTCCTGTTACATTAAAATCTTCCTCATTCACATCATTTTAATGCCTGCATAAAACCCACTGTATGGCTATATCATTCTTTACCCAACCATTACTCCCAGGTTGTCTCTAGGTTCTTGCTATTAAATATAACCCTGCGGTGGATATGACGTGCATAAAACTTTGTTTGCATTTTTATCATTCCTAAGGACAGATTCCATGAAGTAAAAATTCATATGTCACAGCAGGAACAAACATCTTCAAGGCCGTCAATACATACAGCCCAATAACTTTCCCTCCTAGCAGCCTCACCAGCACTGAGTGTCCATGTTGTTTAAAATCTTTGCCAATTAAGTGAAATGGTCTTATGTGTTTTAACCAAGAATTTTTTCTTAAGCAAATGAGACATAATGAGAAGCAGGACTATGGATTACGTAGCAATTTGTTTTATTAATAATAGCATGGTCAGTACAATGTGACTGAGTTTTTGTACTGAAGTCTTGTTGAAGTCAACCTGCCTCCAAAAAAATGTATTCATAAGTATGTTACTTTACTTTTCCCAAGACATGGTTAATTTTTTAATTTGTCATTTTGGTAAATCAGTGCCAGGAGATGAGGCCGCACGGCGATTCTGACCGAAGGTTACTGCCCTGGCTCAGCGCCTGCGCTCCTCGGTCCCATGTCCCCGCAGTGGGCGATCTGGGTGAACGTTCTCTTTTTTGGCCAAGTCATTTTAAACCCCTGTTCCTCGGTTATTGTCTTGCCCCTCCCCCCTTCCTCACTGAGGTAGCACGTGAATGAAAGGGCCACGTGAAGAGTTTTTCTCTGAAAAGATAGGTGCAGAATGTAGACTAGACAAAATGTGCTTTCAGTTACTGGTATGTCTGGGTGCTTCCAGGCAACCTAAGGAGAAAGTTGGGTTTTGAGCTTCTCAGAAGAACGGTGCTCCAGGCACCCGACAGAGTCCTGCTGGGGGTGGTATTTAGAAATTTGTGAGCTGACACTGCGATTTTCAAACTAGAGTATATGAACAGTGTGCATTTGAGTGACTTCTTTTTTAACTGAGTATATCAAAACACTGTACAAACAGGTGTTGTCTCCAGTTTGTGCCGATGGGGAAACTGAGGCATGAGGAGATTAATCAACTGGCCCAAGGTTACAAAATGAGTTGTTGACCTCTGGAAGCGGAAGCTCGTTCTTACTCCCACAGCAGATACAGAATGACAGAGTCAGTCAAAGTTGCGCGCATGCTGTCTCTTTCCAGATGGTTCTGCCCTGTCCTTCTGGGGCTTGTCTCCAAGGGTGAGAAGGTGGTTCAGGTTCCATAGCTTGTTCAGTCTTTAGTTTCTTGGCAGAAACTTCCACAGGCTGACAAGTTGACTGCCAAAAAGTATGACAGGTGGTACTTTTTATGACATTGGCCCTGGACAGAGACTGGTAGTGATTCTTCACCTCAGGCCACTCTTTGCAGAGCTGCGAGGTAGGATTTGTGCAGTAAGCGCACTAAATGGCCTCTGCCCTGTTAGCAAGGGTCAGGCCGTGCTCTGAATTTGCATGCCCATGTTTTGAGGACGTGCCCTACATGACCTTTTCTTTGTATTGAAATGAAAGTTTGAGGTGTCTGAACTGCAATGAGACCTGAGGAAGTACTTTAAGGGTACTTGTAATCCCTTCGTGGGGTCCCCCAACCATGTCTTTAGCCCTGGGTGTCGGAATAGGGCGGGCAGGGGTCTTCCTAGAGAGAGGTTTCTGAGACCTAAAAGCGGGTGGGAGGCTGAAAGGAGGGAGGTTTGGAATGAAAGTCAAGCAGGAGGCTCAGGGAGTCAGGAATCGCAGACCAGGAGCACTGACTTGGAGAAAAGTTGTTTCATATGGGTGAAATAAAGCTCTCAGTTTATTAATTTTAAAGAATTTCATTAAGATATTCCATGGCCAGTTTCAGGGGAAGGGCATCCCCAGGAAATAGCATAGGGAGTGACATCTTTAACCAAAAATAAAATAAAAAAGAGAAAGCAACTGACTGCTGCCCAGGGACTGTGTGGCAGTTACAAAGGACAGGAGAACGGCCAAGATGGTCCCAGAGGCGTGACCCGTAAGAGGCTCTAAAACCTGTCGTCCGTCCCCTTATAATGTTTCTTTAGAAGCAGGCACTGGTTTTCTTTGTAGTTTTGGTGTTGGAATCAGGAAGTGCTGTCTGCTGAATGTAAACCTTTATTTCATTAATTGGCTATGTGACTTTCATCTTTTGAGTTTTTAAAAAATTGTGATTGAGTCTTCATGAAATTTAGTGGGTCATCAGGGAATAGTTGACCCCCTTTTCTTATGACACCTTTTAATTTCATTTACCCTTAATGGTGATGTGTCTGAAAATTGAATGGACACAGGTGTGATTGTGTTTGTCCCCCCCGCTTTAAGGAAAGCAGCCATGTTGACTTAAAAATGTCAGTGACAACATTTAGTTATGACAGGACGTTCTGGTTGTGATCATTTGATCTACAGACTGTTTGCGGGTCTGTTGCTTTCTGAGGGTAGCCCCATTTTGTAGGGTAGAAATATGACTGCAACCTAGTAAGTGAAATAATAGCATAGTGACCTTAGTTTTTTAAGATAGTTTTGGATAGTTGAAACAAATTGGCAGATCTGTACATAGGACAGTTACAAAATAAAACTAAATTTGAATGTGATACATATTTATCTTTACCTCCTATTTTGGAGGAATTATGTTTTGTCCCTTAGTTTTTTAGGATAATGATTGTTTCTATTCTGTTTTCCTCTGGTATGTGAATATTCCCTTTGGAGATGGGCTGGTGTTTTCTTTATGGTTTGTTACCTTTCTCTGTTTTCCTAGACTGGTTTTTAAATTTTTATAAGTTTGGTTCTTATAGCCTAGAGAATAATAGTTCACAACTTACTAGTTCTGGTACACTTAATGGTATTTCTTGCCATTTAGTTTTTCTCACAGATGCTAATGTTCATGTGGGTATTTGTTACCCAGAACACAATTGGATGAAATCGACTTTCTGTGTTCCTGAAATTGTGTTTGCCCTGTGGACCACTCCTCGCTCTTGGTGTACAGAAGGTGTGGGACATGGCGGTGGAGCGTTGGTTTTAGGTTAGAACCAGGATTTGGAGAGTCCCAGGTGTTGGGTGTCCTTGGCAAGTTACTTAACTGCCCTAAGTCTTAGTTTCTTCATCTTTGAGATTACAGTAAGTGTCAAAGTTGTAAGAGTGACTCCAAAGGAATTTGAAGGAGAGAAGAGTCCTGGCGGGCAGTAGTAGTCATGTTCATGGTAGTCTGACATTAAATCAGATCTTAAATGCTTATCTGCAAAGTACTTTCCTGGTTGCTATAATTCTCATATAGTTGGAGGGCTTGTAAACCTTACAGTATTCTTTGATTTCTGGTCCATTTTCCCCATTATTCATGCTTTATTTTTTGATCCCAGTCATCATTCCTTACGAGACTAATTAAGTGCATTTTAAAGTACATAATATTGTCAGTACCCACTCACATCCACCCCCCTCTAGGCCCAACTCTGTCATCTCTATGCTGGTCTAATTTGTGCTGAGTCGAAAACCAAAGACAGATTCTGGGGGTTGATATGGGACCTCCAGAATGGGATTTGCACAGAATAATCTTATTTTTCCTCTATTCTTCTAGTCTGTTATGTTCTGAACCCACACATGTTTTCGGAAGGACCAGATGGCTGACACTGGCTAATGGGAACCAAAAGACAAGAGTGAAAGTAACCTGATTGTTACATACCCCAGGCTTTGCGGTGCTTCACCCTGCCCCGAGAAAAAATTGATTTTTCCCTCTGGAGACCACCCCACTGTGTCAGAAAACTTGAATACAACCTGGCTGACCTGAGGTCAGACTGTCACGTCAAGCAGCAACACTTGTTGAATGGAGAGGATTACACTCAGGACGGGGAGAGAAGCATCGGCCTTTACAAAGGCGGTGTAACCTTGTGGTTAAGAGCTTGGATTTTCGAGTCTGTTGGATCTGGGTGCAAATTTAGCTATATCACTTATGAGCTCCTTGATAATAAGCAAGTCGCGTAGCCTCTCCAAGCCTTGGTCTTCTCATTTGTAAAATGGGGATAACAATAGTGGTAGTAATAGTATGCTCCCCACTGATATGGGGCATGAGTGAAACATGGACAATTACTTACTGTGTGCCAAGCACTAAATATTAACTTTGGTGGTTATTATTAAAGAGCTCATAATCAAATGAGAGGAGAAGCACAAAGATAAAAGAACAAGGCTTGAAAGGACACAACAACGTTAGGTTAAACATAAAAATGGATAGAAGTTTTGAAGCTTTAAAGAAAGTGCTGTAAACGATCAGAGTCAGGCAGGTTTCTGAGACTCATACAAGGGTGTATGGAAGAAGGGTGGTATCATTCACCTTGTATATGTATAAGCAAGGCGTTCCAGGTCTAGAGGGTGGCACAATCGGAGACATTTAGGAGTCATCGTAGACCTCTGAGCAAAAGAGTGATAAAGGAGCTGACTTTTCCTGCTATGTATAAAGAGACAAATTGACTAAGTAAAAATAGCCATCTCCTAGAATTAAGTAAGTTGATCAGACAGGAAGAGACCGCCCTGAGGGCCCAACAGAAAGAAAATTGTGAACTAAGCAATAGGCTGAAGGGCCAACCAGAAAGGAGCCAACAGAGGCGATTACAAGGTTGTTGGGAGTGAATTAGATGGCCAGGGATCCAGAAGAGAGAAATCATGAGGTAGGTTTTCTTCTTTGAAGGTGGGGAAAGATCAAGTGCAGACTGAGCTGTGGCCAGCGTTTGCAGACCAGGAATCCACACTAGCTCTAATCAGAGAGCTCTTGGTGTGCGGGAACTGCCGGTTTGCCGACGTGAAAAGAGCCCCAGACTGGGTATTGGTGAGTCCTGAAGTCGCACCCCAGCTCTGCCACTCAGTGAGCACGGGTAAGTCATCCACCTTCTCCGGGTGGCCTTGATGGCCCTCCCTTCTCTGAGGCCAAAGAAAGGAAATCCAGAATGCCCAGAGCAGCCTCCTTCCTGTCTCATGGTAGAAAAGGGTCTCAGGAACCTACTTCATGTAGTAGGAGCTCCTAGTCGTGGGTTATAAACAACCCTCTGTAACCGGGAAAGTCAAACTGCAACCATAGTCAGTGACCCAAACAAGTGGCTGTGACACTGGTTACTTCTGCCTTGAGGGCTGGACCACTGCACACCTGGAACGTAGCAGACCTTTGGGACCAGGGGCAGTCGCAGTGCTCACTTGCAAGCCGTTCTCCGAGTTGGCCTCACCTGAGCGCCAGAGAGTTGGTTGCAGAGTATCTTTCTGCAGTTTTCCAAGCTCTTTGTGCAGACAGCAAGAATTGCTGTGTTGTTGTTTTAACTACTCTCCTGTCAATGTGTCCTAACTTTTTTCGCCTCATAAACCAAGTTGGCTGAAGTGTAGGTCCAACGCTGAGTGCTTTGAAAGAAAGCTATTTGATTCCTGTTCACTAAATGCCATTTCTTTCAGGGTAGTAGATTTAAGGGCTATGCCCTTAAAGTACAGTGCTGTTGACCCTAGTTTGAGGGTTCAAGCCGACCCATGGGTTAACTTCAACAGATGAAAATTTTTCCTTGGCTACAGCAACAGCCCTAATCCTGACCAGCCATGGAGAGGTTCGGTTCTTACAAGGAAAATGAGTGAATGTGGGAATGGCTCACCACATTGGGAAAACAAAACTCACATCCTGCTGATGGTTGGCTGAGGACTGTCATGTCCACATACAAAGAAAAGCATGTGGCACAGTTTTAGGACAAAGGTGAGCAGAGACGCACCGTGGAAAGGGGCACATTTCTGTCATAGAGAGAACATCCAAGGCATGCCCCTCGGTGAGCAGTGTTGGTGGGTGACCGCAGGCACACACACGGAGGCTTGCTTTTCCTGGCTCCCCACGTCCACTCCCTGTCCGTTAGCTGGTGCCCAGCACCGCCTCCGCCAGTCTCTGCCCAGTTAGCCACCGATCAGCGCATCTCCAGGGCAAACCATGCTCACCGTGTGTCAGACAGGACTCTTCTCCGGTCTCCCTCCTCGGAGATCATGTCGGGAAGACGGAGATGGCCCTGAGTTACTCCAGAAGGGGTGAGACGACCTCTGCATCTTCAGTGGGACGTAGCGGGTGGTGTTTGGAACCATTGGTGTAGGTTACTGGTATCGGGAAGTCTGTGTAGCAGCAGCACAGGCTCAGATGATCGTTCTTCTTTGGGGAATTCTAAAATTGAAGTCTCGGAGCACTTCAGTTTGAGAAACATGGCATTCCAGTTCGTGCATTTCAGCCTTCGGACTGGGAGCCTGCGCACTGCATTCGGTGTTGAGTGAGGAAGGGCGTAGCACTGTCGGTGGTGGAGGGATGGATTAAAGCTTCGAACAGCCCACGTCGTTCGGTGTGGCTTTGTGTGCGCTGCCCAGCTACCTGGCTGTACTTGGTCAGAATTGTGCCCACGTTTTTTAGGGAGAAAATAACTCCCATCCCATCATCTTTTGACTTCATTTGTCAGAGTAAAACATGACCCCAAGAAAAGGAGTTTGGGAAAAGGCAATAGTACAGAAATGTTGAAGAAGGGAGTTTTTCTTTTCATTGATAACTAGCGTCCATTTAGTAATTAGGCCATGCCGTTAGTTCTTTCTCACAGGCACAGGGGACAAAGGCTGAAAGACGTGACCCCTGGAGTCTAGCGAGAGGAGGAATATTGGAGGGCTTTTGTTTGTTGTTACTTTTAGCAGTCCCTGCCAGAGATGGATTTTTAAATTTGTCTTAGATTCAGTCTCCAGAATTCCTTCCTCTTCTTTATTCTCATACTGGAATTATGAAAGATGGTCTTTATTTTTAATAGAGCGTAAGAGAAAGGGTGTCTGCAGCTAGAATTAAGTGTATCATCTGTTGGGCTGTGCTCTTGAGAGGCTCACCCTCGGGTCACACCAGGGACGCGTGTGCGTGTGTGTGTTGAATATCACTCCTTCCTCTGACAGAGGAATCAGAAGGAGAGTGCTTTGGGGGGGGGGGTCAGAGCTCAGTTTCATGTTATTTTCTGCAAAGCACAAATGGATGTTAAAATGGATTACGAAAGATTCTTTGACATTAGTTATCAGAAAAGCTCTTTACTTTTCAAAGGCACTGAAATTTCGGAGACAGTTAAAATGTTTAAATGAACCTGAATGGGACCCATACAGTAGTTCTAAAAGGTATTTTAGATGATACAAGTTAAAGTTCGCCCCGACCATCTGTCACTCTTGTGCATAGCTCTGGTGCCACCGCGTTAGTTTAAGTTCCCCCTCATTAAGCCAAAGGAGGACTTTCATTTGTCATACTTCTGATGTTAGAAGAAACTCTAGACATGTGTAGCATAGCCCTCTCATTTCACAGACTAGACCCAGAGAAATTAAATTATTTACATGTGCTTTTCAGAGTTGGTTTATAGCTGAACGAGGGCTAGATCCCAAGCCAGTTCTTGTTTCTCCAGTCTTACTAGTTACAGTATGCCTCAGTTTCCTCATCTGTAAAGCAGGGATGATAGCGCCTGATTCTTAGGTATTGTGAATATTAAATAAGATAACATTGCCTTGGATATGGAAATTAATAAATGTCAAGTAACATATTGTTATGTAGCTTCTGCCTGATGTGGGGAACCCTTTCACTTTATTGACTGGAACATCATTCTTTGAGTAAAGCAGATCTAAGGAAACTGACGTGGTGGAAGCAACCACACTGACCTGGTCTTTACTTTGTTCTTAGAACAGGCAGGCGTCTGTGTCGAGTGCGGTTTGTGATTGTAGAAGGAGAGTTGCTTTAATCTTCCAAACCCACCCAACATGTCAGTGGCAGAGAGAAGTGACAGGTGCCCGATTTACCCTTGGACTGGACTTTGACATTAAAATGTTGCAAATAGTATTTGCGGCTTTTCACAGAGTAGAGGCCAGAATTTTCCTGTGAAATACATTTGATCTCTTGTCAGCTGTTTTAATAAGTGACTTGGATAGCCCCCCAAAATATGGCTCCTAAGTGACATACCTGTTGGGACTTTTTAGTAGGGAATGTTAAGGAGGTTCTGTAGGGGACATTATTTTCTAATAACACAGGTGAATCCCTGCAACTCCGGGAAGAATTTTATTGGCAAGGCATGCCTGCCTTCAGCCTCAGCGAGAGAGAGGTCTGACCAAACATTAATTTTTGTTTTCAGATCATTGTGCTTTCACTTAACAGACCGTCCTTACTTTCCCTCAGAGATCAGAATAGGTTCTGCATGTGAGCCTCAGAGCAGATTGAGCGCGCACAGGATGGTCTTTGAGTCTGGTAGAGCGCACTGCCTCGCAGGTCTAACACGTACTTCTTCACTCTTTAAGTTTGACTTTTTATTCCAGGTGACTTGCAGAGCTTAGGGTCTTGCATTCTCTGACCACCCCCCACCCCAAGTAGTTATAAACCGTCTTTATTCTGAAGGAAGACCATCTGTGTAGGTGTTTTTCTGATTTAAACTTTAGGAGTCACTGTCCCCTCTGACGTCACACTAGACGAGTGGGGGGTCGCTGAATGGTGCAGAGCCCGCGGGGTGTTTCATCGCACCCACATTGAGTGTGCTCTCGTCCCTCTCCGCTTGGCGTCTGCTCGCTCTCATACGAAGCCAAGAGCAGTGGTGCTGCGGGCAGAGCAGACCTGTGGCCGGTTTTGACAACTGAATTCAGGGTCTTTCAGGGGGAGGAGCAGGTACTTTATTGTGATCTGTTTAGAAATAAATCGAAGTAGAAAGTAGTTAGCTTTGTTTTTTTGTTTTTTTTTTTGTTTGTTTTTTTTTTGCTTTTCAGATTTTTTCTCTAAAAATGATACTATGGCTTTCCTCATGACCCACCCTACTTTGGAAAGGAAAAGGCAGTGGCAATATATTTTATCTGTTAGAGATTTTTAGTGACTAAAACACTTTTAACATAGAAAGTCAGTGATTTGGAGAGGCTTTACTTGCTCTGTCAAATATGACATGTTCAAATCACTTATTAAGCTGCTCAGCAATTCTAGCCCATGGAATTAGTGAAACCATGTTTTAAAGACTTCATAGCCCACAAAGGGAGCCAGGTGCCTTCTGGATAATGTTACTGTGAAACGTTTCCCATTAAACGACTGGGTGTGCCTGTATTACTTTTTTTAAGGGAGTTGAGATTGAGTGACTCAACATTTGAACGCCATTAATAGACATTTCAGCTTAAAGAACCCTCCGAAATTGTTAGCTGTGAATCGTCACCTAGAGTGACTCTTACTGGAGAGGGACTCTTTAGTGAAGAAAGAATCCTGCAAGACTGAGTTCTCTCACCTCACATGTTGTTGAGCATTATGTGCTGATGAAGCTGGAGTCATTTTGGTCAGGCTGAATGGACTTGTGGCAAGTCTTGTAACCTGTTTTTAGTTCCAGTTTGTTTAAACACAGAGAAACGCTAAGTTTGCCGGTGTGCACCGCTCTGTTAGAATTTAAAGACATTGCTGGGAACTTTCCTTTGTGATCAGACACGATCATTAAGATGGTGTTGGTTTTTAGATAGGAGTGGACACAAAGCTAGACCTCCCAGGGCTGCGACAGACCAAACCAGAAGTTTAGTGATGACATAGTTTATAGGGCATTTGTTTAACCTTGCTTACAAATATTTTATAATTTCTGTGCTTTCACTTTATAAGTTGTACTCTGTAACAGGCATTAATAGAATTTTGGAGGGAGATTGTTTTCTTTCGGGTGTATGTTAAACCCCAAACCTCTTTGCTGGGAAATTCCTAGCAATAGTTTGTATAGGAGTTTGCACAATCGTATAAAGGTTTTAGATAATTCCAGCCTAAAAGTTCATAGAAATGAATTTGGAATAACATGAGAAAGTGATAGCTCTGAATATTTTTCACTGATAATTTCTGGAACGTTTATTCATTTGTGACTATTTAGGCAGAGGAACAGGAACTCTTTTTAAAAATTCTTTCACTAAAGAGATTAGAGACACTGAGATTATCTTTAACCTGTTGTATTACTCCAAACCGTGATTTAACAGATAAAGCACAGTGCCTGAATGTGGGTCTAATCAGTGAGTTCTCTGTGGTATTTTGATACCTTATACTAAGCACCCCTGCAGAGGTCTTTATAGTTGCCACCAACTACTCGGGAAACAAAAGAAGTGGTCTCTAGATTTAGCCAGTCTCCTACTAGAAAGACAGGGGTCTACCTTGAGAAGTCTCCCTCTCCCCTTGTAGTGCCTGTTGACACCAAGCAAAGTGGTTTCAGTTAAAGGGAGGAGAAAGTTGGTCCTTAGTTTGCAGACCCCACCTAACCTTTGTAAGCATGAACCTCGTTTTCTCTTTAATGTAGTGAAGCTGGATGTCAAAATGGTGCCAACCAGGCTTTTGTTTGCTCTCTTCTAGATATGGGTTTGTGGAGTTTGATGATCTGCGTGATGCAGATGATGCTGTTTATGAACTAAATGGCAAAGACCTTTGTGGTGAGCGAGTAATTGTTGAGCATGCCCGCGGCCCACGTCGAGATGGCAGTTACGGTTCTGGACGCAGTAAGCATTTAAAGGGCATTTGTATCAGTGACATGCCTTTGTTATTAAATGTTAATTTTTTAAGTAATTGAATTATTGTTACATTGAAATGTATTGATATTTAAGCCATTTGTTTTTAAAATTATGTATCTTAAAATGTAAAATTGCAAATAAACATCTTTGATAATGTTTAATTTTAATTAAATTAATGGCATAAATTTCTTGTTTTAATACTTTATAAATATGTTTAATGATGTATGTTTGTGTTGTTTTGTTTTTCTCTGTAATGCAATTGTTTAACATAGATTTAACAAAGACCTCAATGTTTTAATTAAAAGAATCCTTTGAGGCTAAGATGACTGCCTGTTCCATTTGCTGACCTTGGGTTACCTTTCCATGCGTGGCTCTTTGAACCATTGTGGCCCTTGGCTGACCAAACAGGAAGCCATGTGACGACCGCAACCTTTCCCCATTAGACCTGGGTGGTGAGGATCCCAAGGGTTAGACACAGATGAGATTAAACTGAAATAGGTGCCTGAAAATCTTTTTTTTTCTCATATAAAATATTCACAAAAACTTTAATCACTGTGAGTAACACCAGTAACTGATTTAGTAATTTGGTTACTTATTTCTAAATTGTTAAATTGTTAATAGTTTTTAATTTATGCATGTTAACTTTAAATATAAATATTAATGAATATATATATATACTTACAACTCTGTAAATTGAATTAAATTTTCATGTTCGATTGCTTTCTTAAAAAAAAATCTAGTTTGGATTTGAGGGTGGGGATGGAGTTAAAATATGTGTGCTATTTCGGGTGGGGGTGAATGGTATATTTAAGGGGAGTATCTGCTGTATCATTTTTGCCTTTTCCCCCACTGAAGTAATCTTATCTATTTGAACCTTCCAAAGGTGGATATGGTTATAGAAGAAGTGGCCGAGATAAATATGGCCCTCCTACCCGCACAGAATACAGACTTATTGTGGAAAATTTGTCAAGTCGCTGCAGCTGGCAAGACCTAAAGGTTTGGACCCTATTAACCTTCTGGGATAAGGTTGGGCAAGAGTTGGCCCTGGCTGGGTAGGTCAGTTGGCTGGAGTGTTGTCCCAGTACGCCAAGGTTGCAGGTTTGATTGCTGGTCAGGACATAAAAAACAGTTGGCCAAAGAATGCGTAAATAAGTGAGCCAGCAAATCAGCGTGTCTGTCTGTCTGTCTCTCTCAAAATAAATGGATGGATGGTTAGGCAAAAAGTTATGGTTGGGAAGGAGGAGTTTCATGCAGGCCCAGGCACACACAGAATGTAATGGTGTTCTACGTTCGAAAGCCTTCCCGAAGCATTTGGGAATTTTTATGATTCAAGTTTCTGTCTGAGTACAGAAGGCATCAGAATTTCACTACTGCCGCATGTCATGGGGCCATCACTCTAAGGACAGTCGGTGTTGCGTGAGATTTTACTCCGTGGAGAGTGTAAGCAAGTGGCGATTTCCAACCATTTTCATCTCCTGGCACACATAAACTAATGACTGAAGTTCTCTGGCACACCAAAAATGTATTCTTTGCCAATCTAACCAAAAAAATAGGAATAGTTTTGATTCATCACACCAGGTGGCTGTTGTTGTGTTGGCTGTTGTCATTTTATTTGATAATCTAAGAGAAAACAGGTCGGTGCCTCTGACTAACTGGTCAGGTATTGCATGTTTTAGAAATTCTTGCGGCACACCCGTTGAAAATCAATGTTACAGAGAAATACCAATGTAAGGTTTATTTGTTTGTTTTTCAATTAAAGAAAAAGTTATGACCACCGATATTTCCTGCAACCTTAGTTGTAAGGTGCAAGTTTATGTCAGCTTCCAGTGTAGGCCCTCTTTGGTAAAAATGGTTATGTGACCCATGGTTTTTTTTTTTTTTTCATAAGGTTTATTTGATTTTCATGGAATATTTATGCTGAAAACGTTTTTTAAATTACTTTTTTAAAAGATTTTATTAATTTTTAGAGAGAGGGTCAGGGAGAGAGAGAAACGTCCATGTGTGGTTGCCTCTCATGTACCCCTGCTAGGGACCTGGCCCACAACCCAGGCATGTGCCCTGACTGGGAATCGAACCAGCAACCCTTTGGTTCGCAGGCCAGCACTCAAACCACTGAGCCACACCAGCCAAGGCTTTAAACTGGAAAAGTAAGGGTTGTTTTGTGTTTGTTTGTTTTTAGAAAACTTTGTTATCTAAAGTTTTTAGATAACAAAGATGAGATCCAGAAAAAGGCTAATTCACGCAGTCGGTCTCAGCAGAAGGGCGGGGACTGGACGTCGGCTGGTTGCCGCCATTGCAGCAGGCCCTTGCTGAGTGTCTGCCAGCACAACCACACGCTCTGAAGGGAGGGGTCCAGTGTTCCGAGAGCCAAAGGCTGAACATTGTGGGTGGAAACTGGAAACGCTTTCAGTGTTTTGGGTTAAACTGGGGCCTAACCAAGGTCCTCAGTTGGTTTTATGTTCTGTACCTTTGGTAGTTGCACTCTTAGGAAAAAAGAGGAATGAAGTCAATTTTCTAGTAAGTCAGGGCAGCCTGAAGAGCAGGCTGAAATCCCAGCTCTGCCATTTATCGGGTCCTCTATTTTAGCACGTTAATTTCCTCTCGTGCTTCATATTCCTCAGCCATAAAACAGGACTAATACTCATTTCTACTCAAGGTTATGTAAGAATTGAAGGCATTTTTATATTAAAAAAAAAAAAAAAGCCTATAATGGTTCCGGGCACAGTAAATGCTAGCTATTAATCAGGGAAATGCAAAAATAAAACATTCAGGGCATAGTGTTACTTTTTAAAATTTGTAAATTCATAATAGCACCCTGTGGCTAAGGCATTGAGATGAGATTATACAGCAGCACACCTCTGGTGTCTGGTGTCACTGAGGGTGGCCTGTGCTGCCGGTCAGCGGCGGACCACGTGCGTGGCGTGCATTGGCGGTGTATTCCATGTCCCTGGGTGTGCAGCGGGCCTGCGTCGTCTAGGTCTGTTTCTGTGAGGGCGCACTCTGAAACCCCCCCCCCCCCCCCCCCCCGCGGGCGCAGGCGCCTCCCAGCAGTGTCGCAGCCTGCCTGCGCTGAGCGCCCCAGTTCGAAGGCCACTGCTTATGTTCGGACCCGGCTTATTCACCTACTGCCTCAGTGACCTTGGGCAGCTTACTTAACATCTCAGTATTTCAATTTTTTTCTTGTAAAATAGGGGTGATGATTGTATCTGCTCACACGGCTGTAATTAGGGCTGAATTAATCAAAGTGTTCCTATCATACAATGAACATTCAACATGTTAGCTGAAGTAAAGCATTTTTTGTGCAAAGGTGTTATTGCTGGATTATGAATAATAGCAAAAGGCTATATATAAAAAACATAAAAGTCCCAACAATTGGGAAATCCTCAGAAAAAGTATTTGGCACACAAATTATGAAGACATGTTAACATTTTATGATTCACTGAGCAAAGAAATAGTATCAAATGGCATGTGTTGGGTGTTTATGGCAGTAAAATATAGAGAGGAAAGTAATAAAAATAAATTGCTACTGAATATTCATATTGAGTGTATATTATATATAAAGAAATCTGGGGAAATTGGCCATAAGTCCCTAAGTTTTAAATTCATCTAAACTTCTTTCTTTTCGAGCTCTAATCAGACCTCTCTTTTGCACGCCGCTCTAGTGCATGTCTAGCACGTGAGCTGTGTTCCCATTGGATTGTATCAGGTCCTCAAAGATAGCGCGGAAGGAGGCCAGGCGCAGTGCAGGGCCTCGCGCGGTCCGAACCCAGAGCGGGGCGGCGCTGTTCTGTGGCCACGTTGTCTTTCATGTGCTTTCAAGAGATAACAATTTCAAATAAAATTGAGGTTCTAGTTTTATAGTCCCTTTATGTATTTGTTTACATTATCAATACCTGTACATGTTTTTAGACAAGAATTTATAATGAAATGTAAAAATCCTGACTTAAAAGTAGTGATAGGAGCCTCTCAAGTTTCTGAAAACAAAGAACATGCCAGTATAAAATCTAGAAAGTGATAGGTAACTAAGAGGTTTTATATTTACACATAACTTTATTTAAAAGAACAATTAAATATTAATTACTTCTACCACCTACCAAATGCCTGATGCTACAAAGAACCTTGGAAAATGGTTGGTGTGTAGATTGAAATGTTTTCAGAGTAAACTTTATTCTGAGGAAAGCTAGCATTTCTTCCTAAAAGAAAGGGAAAACTGTTGTAATGGTGATCGTGTTAGCAAAGTATGTGTTAACCTATCAGCAACTCTCTTTCCCTCCAGGATTACATGCGTCAGGCAGGAGAAGTGACATACGCAGATGCTCACAAGGGCCGCAAAAATGAAGGGGTCATTGAATTTGTGTCTTACTCTGATATGAAAAGAGCTTTGGAAAAATTAGATGGAACCGAAGTCAATGGCAGGAAAATCAGATTAGTTGAAGACAAGCCTGGTTCCAGAAGACGCCGGTCCTACTCCAGGAGCCGGAGTCACTCCAGGTACTGTCGCCCTCCGCGTGTCCGAGCTCTCTGGAGACTCGTGAGTGAGTGCGCAAGTAGCCCGTTTCCATTCTCCTGTTGGGTTCTCGGTGACGTGGTTCCATCTGGTTCGGTAACTCAGAACTTTGAACTGAGTATTTATTTGTGAAGCTCTTGAACTCTTAGTCATTAGTACAAATAGAAAGAAGTAAAGTCCTTTCTATGAGGGCAGGAATCAGTGACCTTCTTTCCCAGTTCTTCTTGGGTTCACCAGATCATACCCTCATTGCAAGCAAACACGGTCGCTGATGAGTCTCTTGGTCACTCTCCCAGGTGCTCCAGCTACTCAAGACTGGAGACCTTCTTATCCGGCAGCTACTCTGCAAAGGGGCCAGGCACTTGTGGAAAAGGCTCATGCCCTTATGGAACTCAGGCTAGTGCAGAAGACGGGCATTGAGGAAACAATTGCCGTTGTGCTGAGTTTGTCTATGGAAATGTACACAGCACGACCGGTCTGGAGAGCAGGCAAAGGCTTCCCTAGGACACACCGGAGAAACTGGGCCCTGGAGGGTGACTTGGAGATGGTGGGCAGAGACTGCGTCTACATGGTGTAATTTATTTCTTTATTTTAGAGAGGGGAAGGGAGGGAGAAACAGAAGAAGAGAAACATTGATGTGAGAGAAGAACATCGATTGGTTGTCTCTCATGTACGCCCCGGCGCAAGACTAAAGCCACAACCTTTCGGTCCAGGGGATGATGCTCCCGCCAACAGAGCCACACTGGCCTGGGCGACGCATCTTGATTCTCCTTTGAGTCACTGATACGTCCTTCTTCACCTTCTCTTTTTTCCCATTCGCGTAGTTTGAAAAAAATGGTTATCTGTTTTGAAGACTTCCCCATAGTTGAGGTTTTGCTAATTGTGTCCTTGCAGAGGTGTTTAACACGTTCCTTCAGCCTATCTACCATTCTTACAAACTCATAGTTAGACATTGAGGCGTTTAGAGTTAAGGCCAGGCGCGCTTCATAAGTAGTGTTCGCGCTTCCTGTTGCCTCACTTGCGTGGTGTCTGGATGTCCCACTTTGAGTGATTACAGCGTGCATCAGTGTGGTCAGGCGTTGTCAGCCTGCGCCGTCCAATCACAAGGTTCTGCACCAACACTCCCCCCAACAGTTTTAGCATCTGTTGGTAATCATTAGCTAGAGCCATTCATTGGAGATTGCAAAATGACGACTTTCTAATTTTATCGTTCTTTCTGCATTTAAAGGCTATAATTCTATAAAGGATGATTTCCCTTATCTATTTTTTTATTACCTAGAAATAGAGTTTTTATAGGACATGCAAAATAAAGTTTGATGCCTTTATTTACCAACTTTCAGAATATTAAATGTGCCCTAGCAAACCCCAAAGGTGATTGGTTAGTATCATTTTGAATGAATTCTTAGGTGTTTATACATTTAACGTTTCAATTTATTGCAGTCATAGTTTCTTATGCTCAAATTGTTCCCTTTTTTGTCACTGGGAACCCTTCAGGCTGGCTCCTGTTTCAGTGCCTTTTGGTTTGGTTTGGTTTTTGTGTGAATAGGCTTTACTAAATATTTCCCCAAACGTACTTTTTATTGCGATCATTTTCAAAAAAAGTTGAAAGAATAGTTTATAAAGCATCATCCCTATACCTTCCTCCTGGCTTCAGCAGCTGTTAGTGTTTTGTCTTCTTCTGTCTTGTCTCCCACTCTGTATGTGCGTACAATTCATACACACGGCAAAAGTGTGTTCATATGTATTTATACACGCACCCTGTACATTGATTTTGTCACAGAGTTTGAAGGGAAGTTGTATAAATTATGACACTCGGCTCCACAATACCTTAGCATGTCTCCAAGAATGAGGATAGCCACACTCCTGTTTTCTAACCTGAGAGCGTTAATAGTGATGCTGTGAAGTCATGCAGTGTCCAGGCCGTGTCCCAGTTTCCCCAGTTCCATGGATATCTTCGTAGCTGCATTTGTGTGTGCGTGTTTCCTGACCAAGATCCAGTCCAGTCCACGTGGGGATTGCAAGTCCCTTCAGTCTGAGGCGGTCCTCCTTCCCCCGGGCCCCTATGATATTTACTTTCCTTAGGTTTTTTTTTTTTTTTTAAATGCTATCTCACATTCTGAATTTGTTTATGTTTCCTCTTGGTGTCATTGAATTTGAACTTTATCTCCTGAAGTACCTGTAATCTGAAAGTTAGATCTAAACAGGAGTAAATGAGATAAAGGTTCAACATTTTGGGCTAGAGTCCTTTCATAGAGGACGGTTCCCAGGGACCTTTGGAAGTTTTCCCCTTTCTGCCATGATGAGGTATTCTGGGCCCTTATTTTTTTTCGTTCATGTCCTGCCTTATACCTGGATACCTTGTTGGTTTTGGTAGGCAGTAATAAGGAGAGTCCACAGCTTTGGCTTATTGAAGATTTTTTGAAAGCTTGGAGTGTATTTGTACAACAGCTCTCTGGTCACATTGAGTTGAATAGATTAGACACGCAAAGAGCAGAGGCGGGTGGACTGGAGAAGAGGCTGCATGACCATATATGAGAAGGTGGGGGAGAGTCGCGTGGCCGGTGTGAGGAGCGGGGAAGCAACAGCGGCACCCTTGAAAGGAAGGAAGGAAGGAGCCCCGCGTTGTGGGTCTGGGGGGAAGTGCGTTCAGGGTTATCAGAGTTGCTAGGAGTTTCGCGGAAGCCATCCAGGGGAATGTTGGTGAGCAAGTAGATCTGTGGGCCTGGAGCACAGGAACGAGGTCTCTGCCAACTTCATGCCTGGACACTCGGTGCTGTACGTATTTTCTTACTGAAAAAGTGTCTCCGTGGACTCCATTCAGCTACACTTTTGTCAGCAAGTTTTTTTTTTTTTTTAAAGAAATGTTTTCTTCCTGTAGGTCCCGCTCTCGTAGCAGACATTCTCGTAAGAGCAGAAGCCGAAGCGGCAGCAGCAAAAGCAGTCATTCTAAGAGTCGTTCTCGGTCCAGGTGGGTCTTCCTTGGTGTAAGTTGGGGGGATGAGCAGGAAACATCCACACCATTTGCCACGTTGACTTTAATCATGTGACTGCTAGTCTTATCTCACCCAGTTTCTCCAGCTCTGCACTAGAATGCTGGGGGTTTAGAAGGCAGTTACTGGCCGTGGGTTATATTGTGGGGCATAGCTCCACGTTCCTGTGGCCTTTGCATCTGATGATTAGCATCAAGTATGAAGTTGCGTGTGAATTCGGCATCACTGTGTCTTCTCAGGTCAGGCTCCCATTCCCGGAGCAAGAGCCGCAGCCGCAGCAAGAGCCGCAGCCGCAGCAAGAAAGAGAAAAGCCGCAGCCCCAGCAAGGATGACAAGAGTCGCAGCCGCAGCCGCAGTGTGGACAAGCGCCGCAGCAAGAGCAAAGACCAAGTTGAAGAGAAGGTTCAGAACAACACCACCACCGGGAAGTCCAAGAGCAGAAGTCCCAGTCGACATAAAAGCAAGAGTAAGAGCAGGAGCAGGAGTCAGGAGAGGAGAGCAGAGGAGGAGAAGCGGGGCAGCAGGAGCAGGAGCAAGAGCAAGAGCAAGGAGAAGAGCCGGAGTCAGGAGAAGGGCCTCCGCAAGAGCAGGAGCAGGAGCAAGGGGGGCAGCCGGAGCCGCAGCCGCAGTCGCAGCAAAAGCAAGGACAAGAGGAAGGGGAGGAAGAGAAGCCGGGAGGAGAGCCACAGCCGCAGTCGGAGCCGCAGCCGCAGCAAGAGCAAGAGGAGCAGAAAACATAGCAGCAAGCGAGACAGCAAGTCGGGCAGCAGCGAGAAGAAGAAGAAGGAAGACGCCGACCGCTCCCAGTCCAGATCGCGGTCCCGCTCGGGGTCAAAGGAGCGGGACCGCGCCAAGCCTGAGTCCAGCCAGAGGGAAGGCCGAGGGGAGAGCGAGGATGCTGGCACCAATCAGGAGACCCGGTCCCGGTCGAGGTCCAATTCTAAATCCAAACCAAACCCTCCGTCAGAGTCACGCTCCAGATCAAAGTCTGCTTCAAAAACCCAGTCTCGGTCCAAGTCTAGATCCAGGTCTGCATCCAGATCGCCTTCCCAGTCGAGATCTAGATCCCACTCAAGGTCCTAACTGGCTACGACCACAGCTGGAACTACCCAAGAAGTTTTGTACATGTTCGGTAGCCGTAGCACAAGTGGTTGAAGTAGAACATACGTCACTGCTGTACATTTTTAACTCCCCTAATGGTGTGTCTACAATTGTTAAATCTAAGTGCTTCCTCTCTGTAAAGCCTCCTGGCACCAGGCCTTCCTGCTCGACTGAAAACAGTCTTCTCTTTGAAAACCCCCTTTCCTCATGGCCCACAGTAGAATATCCAAAATGCCTTGGCTTTCAGGCCTGGCCTTTCTTACAGGGAGCTCAGTACCTGGATGGGTTTAAGGCTGGAATGATGACATAGGTAGGTATGGTGAGTTCAACCATTTTTGCCCCTGAATTGATGCCCTTTGATGTACGCCATTTAGTGAAAGTGCTAAGTCTTAAGTTCCCTACCACTTTGGTTTCATATTTTTGGACTTAACAAAGTTGTGAATAGCACAGTCAAGGAAAATTGATACCTGCAGTAACCCATAGGAAATAAACTATAGAGTTCCATATTCTGGTATTGTGATTATATTGTTTTATATTAAAAAAGAAAAGAAAAGAATTTTTTTTTAATTTTATTTTTCCCCGTCTTGCAAAGTATAGTGACCCCTGTTTCCATTAAATTTGAATAAAGACTATTTTTGCTTGACAAAATTTCATGGTTCTTGAATCAAAGTTGCATTTCCTGATCTCTCTTGGTAACTCTTCTTAGCATAACAAGTTCAGTGTATAATGACTCTGGTTTCTTGAGATCATGGCTTGGGAGCCAGCATTTTTCCTACAGGATTTTTCTCACCCAGCAGTATAAAGGAATTTAAAGCCCTTCCTCTCTTCAGAACCTAGGATTTGGCCCGACCATTGTGGCTCAGTTGGGTGTCATACTGCAAAGCAAAGGGTCACCAGTTCAATTCCTAGTTGGGGCACATGCGAGAAGTGGCCAAACAGTGATTTTCTCCCTCTCTTCCTCGCTCCCTTCCCCTCTAAAAACAAGTAAAAATCTTTAAAAAAAAACTTTTTTTTTTAAGTTAGGATCTGAACGTGGGTTTAAGCAGGGTTTGCATAGGACTGAATCTACTTTCCTTAAGCAAAAATTTCTAAGTGGCTGCAGGATAATGCCACTAGCCCACCACTATGAATAAATTTTAATTGCTCCACCGTTTGATAAAGACACAGAGGCCTACTTTGGAGGGCCCATTTGTCCGGGCCCAGGTCATCAGTCCACATTCTAGGAACCAAGGAATGAAGAGAAGAAAGATGGTACATTTTAGCTTCTATAGTGGGAAGCAGTTTAATGCTCACAAGAATGCATTCAATAGGGAATTTTCCAAAAAGGAAGCAGCCAACGAAATACAATGGCCCACTATCATTAGCCTCTGGATGCTCAAAATCCACACATAACTTTCCTTCCATACTTAACCTTCCTCCCTTCTCCCTCCCCAAAAAAGAGTGGAAGGCAAAAATAGGGATAAAAAACAAGGGTAATGATAGAAAGTAGTAACAAATATAGTAGGTATTAAACTGTCAGTGATCACTTGAAATGTTATGTAGATAAAAGACTCATCAGCCCTGGCCTGTGTTTGCATCATCCTATAAACTGAAAAGTCACAGTTTAAACAGTTTGATTCCCAATCAGGGCACATGCCTAGGTTGTGGGTTCAGTTCCTGGTCAGGGCAAGTGGGAGAGGCAACCAATCAATGTTTCTCTTCCTCTCTTCCTCCCTTCCCCTCTCTCCAAAAAAAAAAAAAAAAAAAGACCTTCAGTGGAATTTTAAAAAGAGCCATCTATATGTTGTTTAAAGAAACCCATTTTAAATATAGAGACATATTACAAGTAAAGGGATGGAGAAGGGTCATGGTGACACTAATCAAAGAGGTGTAGGGGAATAAATGGGATGGCAGGAGACGGGGCGGGGCACAGAATACAGTGTACAGTTGGTATCAGTGATTGACAGGTTCAGCAGGCAGAAAGCAGTGCGGACAGTTGAACTGAAGAGTGCCATCAATGAGCTTCATCTAATTGACATAAAATAGTAACAGCAGAATACACATTCTCAAGTTTACATGGAACATTCAAAATAGACCACATTCTGGTCCGTAGAACACATTAGGAAATTTAAATGCCAAGTATGCTCAGACCACAGTAGAATTAAACTAGAACAACAGAAAGAGAGCTAGGAAGTTCCAAGATGGTTGGATATTAGACACATATCTGAATAATGTGTGTCAAAGAAGAAATCCTAAGAAATATTTTGAGCAAATAAAATAACAGCTTACCAAAATCTGTGAGATGTAGCAAAAGCAGCCTTGGAAGTTTCTAGCATTAAATGCTCCTATTGGAAAAAGAAAAAAAATCTGAAATCAATAATCTTATTAAGCTTCTGCCTTAGGAATCCAGAAAAAAGAAGAGCCAGTTAAATCCAATATAAGCAAAAGAAAGGATTAGAGCAGAGATCAATGAAATTGAAAACAGGAATTTTACAGAGGAAATCAACAAAATCAAAGCTGATTCAGAAAATTTATAAACTTACAGCTAGGCTAACCAATAAAAGTAGATATAAATAACTAATACCAGAAATGAAAGGGGCCATATCACTACTGATCCTATGGTGTAGACATTAAAATGGTAAAAATGTTAGGAACAACTTATCCCCACAAATTCGGTAATCTAGATGAAATGGAACAATTCCTTGAAAAAGGCTCTACCAGAACTGAGAGAGAGGAAGGGAGAGAATCAATAACTCTAAAAATACCAGGCCCAAATGGATCACTGGTGAATTCTACCAAACATTTAAGGAAAAAATTATGCCAATATTCAATATCTTCCAGAAAATAGAAGCAGAATAATGTAAGATCTTTGATTTCTTTCACCAGAGATCTTGTACATATTTTGTTAGATGTATACCTAAGTAATGCATTTTTGAGGGGTGTTAGTGTAGACGGTATTGTTTTTAATTTTGAATTCTAATTGTTCATTGCTGTACATAGGAAAGCAATTGACTGGTATATTAATCCTAACTCATTTTATGAGACCAGAATTACCCCACCGTCAAAACCAGACAAAGACATTACAAGAAAAGTATAGACCAATATTCATAAACATAGATCTAAAATATTAGCAAGTAGAATCCAATGATGTATAAAAGGAATTATACAATAGCTCATGTAGGGTGGCCCCAAGCAGAACACAGGTGGGGGTTGACCTTGGCCTGCACCACCTGGGAAAGCCCAGAGCCTGCACAGCCAGTGGACAGCTACAGATCCTGTCAGAGCACCACCACCCTGCCCCTGCACAGCTGATCCTCCACGGAGGCTGGACGTTGGTAGTCAGTGGTCACAGCCTATCCTTGGAGCTGACTGGCCTGGATAAATCCGTTGATCTGCCAAGCAATCAAGGCTCAACTACAAGAGGAGGGTGTACTCAGCCCACACAATGGGTGCACCTTGAGTATTCAGCTTGGGTGATAGGGGAGGCTGTGCCACTGGACCCTACAGGACACCTACTACGTTAGGCCATGCTACCAAGACGGAGTCATAGCAGCTCTATCTAATACACAGAACAAATACTGGGAGTTAGTTATAGGGAGAAGTTAGTTACAGGGAAGCTGCCAAAACAAGGATACAAGGAAACATGGCCCAAACGAAGACAGATCAAAACTCCAGAAAAAGAATGAAACAAAATGGAGATAAGCAATCTATCATGCAAAGTTCAAAACATTGGTTATAAGGATGCTCCAGGAACTTAGGACCTTGAGAGTTTAAAAAGGATCTAGTCAGAAACGAAGGAGACACTAGTGGAAATGAACAATTTACAGGGAAACAACAGTAGAGTGGATGAAGCCAAGAATCAAATCAATGATTTGGAACATAAAGAAGCAAAAAACAACTAATCAGAACAAAGAGAAAAAAATACAAAAAAAAAACAAGGATAGTGTAAGAAGCCTCTGGGACAACTTCAACCATTCTAACATTCGCTTAACAGGCGTACCACAAGAAGAGAAAGAGCAAGAAATTGGAAATCTATTTGAAAAAATAATGAAAGAAAACTTCCCTAATTTGGTGAAGGAAATAGATGTGCAAGTCCAGGAAACACAGAGAGTCCCAAACAAGATGGATGCAAAGAGGCCTACTCCAAGACACATCATAATTAAATGCCAAAGGTTAAAAATAAAGAAAGAATCTTAAAAGCAGCAAGAGGAAAGAAGTTAGTTACCTACAGGGGAGTTCCCATAGACTGTGAGCTGATTTCTCAAAAGAAACTGCAGGCTAAAAGGGATTGGCAAGAAATATTCAAAGTCATGAAAAGCAGGGATCTACAGCCAAGATTGCTCTTCCCAGCAAAGCTACCACTTAGAATCAAAGGGCAGATGAAGAGCTTCCCACACAAGAAAAAAAACTAAAAAGGGTTCATCATCTCCAAACCATTATTTGAAATGTTAAAGGGATTTAAGAAAAAGATCAAAAGTATGAACAATAAAATGGAAATAAATACCTATCTATTAACAACTGAATCTAAAAAACAAACTTAGCAAACTAGAACAGAGACAGTTATAGATATGGATAGGGTTTTGATGGTTGCCATATGGCAGGGGGCTGTGGGGGAATGTGTGAAGAGGTGAGGATATTAAGAAGTACAAATAGGTATTTACAGAATAGCCATGGGGCTGTAAAGTACAATATAGGAAATTGAGTAGCCAGAGCATTTATATGCATGGCTCATGGACATGAACAGTGGGGTGGGGGGGCGGGGTTTGCCTGAGGGAGTAGGGGTGCTGGGTGGAAAGGGGCAAAGGGGGAAAAATTGGGACAACTGTAATACCATAACCAATAAAATAAATTAAAAAATAAAAAAGTATACGCCAAGACCAATTGCAGTTTATTCCAGGTATGCAAGACAGTTCAACATTCAAAAACCAATTCATGTAATCCATTACATGAACAGGGCAAAGAAGAAAAATTACATGAGCATATCAATAGATATAGCAAAAGCATTTTTGAAAACCCAGCACTCACTCATAGTAAAAACTCAGCAAGCTAGGAATAGTTTCCCTCAACTTGGTAAAGAAATCTACAAAAGACCTACAGATAACATCATACATAATTGTGAGAAAATAGATGGTTTTCCCCTAAGAGCAGCAACGAGGCAAAGACATCCCCTCTCATACTCCTATTCAACATTGTATTGGATTTTCCAGCTAATGCAATAAGACCAGAAAAGGAAATAAAACGTAAGCAGATTAGGAAGAAAAACTATTTGTAAATTACATAATCTACTCTATAGAAAGTCCCAAAGAATCAAGAGAAAAATTCCTAAAACTAAGGCAATTACAGCAAGTTTTCAGAATACTAGATTAATATACAAGTCAATTGTCTTCTACATACAGCAATGAACTATTACAATTTAAAGTTAAAAACAGTACCATCTGCATTGCTTAAGGTATAAACTTAACAAAATACATACCAGCTCTCTGGTGAAACAAATCAAAGGTCTACATAAATGGAAAGAGATTCCATGTTTATGGATACGAAGACTCAATATTGTTAAATAGTTCTTTCCAACTTGAGCCATAGATTCATTGCAATCCCAATCAAAATGCCAGCAAGTTATTCTGTGGCTATTAAACTGATTTTAAAGTTTATATGAAAAGGCAAAAGAGAAAAAACCCAAACAAACAAACCCAGAACAGCCAACACAACACTGAAGAACAAAGTCAGAGGATTGATGCTATTCAAGGCTTACTGTAAGCTTCAGGAATCAAGACAGTGTAGCAATGGCTAAAGAAAAGAGTAGATCAATGGAACAGAATAGAGAGCCCAGAAATAGACCCATGCAAATACTGTTAACTGACCTTCCACAACAAGCAAAGGCAATTCAATACAGAAAGGACAGTCTGATTCCCTCAGCTGCCCCACTCCCCCAAGGCAGAAGTAGGAAACTGTGAGGAAGCAGTCAGTCACACATTGACAAATGTCCGCTACACATTTGCGATACCTGGTGTCGGCCTGGAGGATTCCAATATGAACCCGATGAACCAGACATGGGACTTCTCTTCAAGAAGCTTCAGCTAGTTACAGAGCTTTATTTTTAGTGCTAAAAGCCACATAACCTTAACGCATGCTCAGTGCAGCTATACAAGGCAAAAATCCCAGGATTTGAAAAGCAGGTGCTGCATTTCACCACCAACACGCCAGCGAGCCAAAGAGACGCAAACCCAGGGCTTGTACCTCTCGGTGTAGCCGTACTGGAAGTGTGTAAGCCACGCTGGGCACCAAACCCCAATGGCATGCACAGGAGTGTCTTTAGCAGCCTTATTTGTAATAGCCCAAAATTAGAAACAATCCAGAAGTCTTTTCAAGCATAGCGTGGATAAGTTGCGGTACATTTCTACAACAGGACTAGGCAGGTGAAAATGAGCCAACTGCAGACCCGAAGCCACGTGGGTGAATCTCCCAAACATAAAGAAGCCAGACGCAAAGGAGCACAAACTTAAATTTCACATACATAAGCTTTTAAAACAGCCAAACTATAATTTTGCTGTTTAAAAAAAAAAAACAAAACGCTAAACTATAGTATTAGAGGTCAGACTAGCATGTTCTTTTGGATGGAGGGAGGAGGTAGCCCTTGGAGAGGACCCTGCGGGGCCTTCTGGAGTCTGGCCGTGTTCTGTTTCCGGACCAGAGGAGGACTGGATGGGGGTCTGTTCCGTGCAAGTGGACTGAGCTGGACACTCCGGTTTTATACTCACAGCAGAAAGAGTTGTGAGTATATTATACTGGAGGTCTATTACACTCGCAGCAAAAGAGTTTTACTGAAAGGCAAGGGGAGACTCAATCAGATCCCACTGGAATCAAATTCCTTCTTTCACAAGATAGAATACTTTTCTCAAGTCGCACTTCCCAGGAACCCCTGGTGTTTCTGAGAGTCTATTAAGAACCTCAGGGTACTCCTAAAGAAATGCAAATTGCAACAACCATTCAGTATTATTTACATCTGGTATCTATTATGAGCCCCTACCTCCCCACCCCCAGCAGCCCCACTAATTCTGAACTGGTGGCCATAAATCACCCGAATGACAGAGAAACCTAGAGAAAGCACCTAGTGCTCTCACTCTGGGGCATTCACCCTGAGGGGGCGACTGAAACAAAGAGAAGAGCACCCAGTACAAAGGTCTTCATACTGCCAACAGGGGGAGCCATCGAGTCTGACAGTAGGACACAGACCCAGTCTCATAAGCACCCTCAGGGGCCTTCTGCACACACTGGTCTGCTATGCAATTCTCAACCCCATTCCTAAGGGTTTTTTTTTTAAGATTTTATTTATTTTAAGAGAGAGGCAAAGGAGGGAGAGCGGGAAACATCAATTGGTTGCCCCTCACACACCCCCAACTGGGGACCAGGCCCGTAATCCAGGCATGTGCCTTGACAGGGAATTGAACTGGTGCCGTTTCAGTTTGAAGGCTGACACTCAACCCGCTGAGCCACACCAGCCGGAGCTATCTCTATGAAAAAGCTTACAGAGGATTACGTATTGAATATCATTTAGTGAATCACCTTTACTGGGAAGACTCAAATTACCTGAAAGCCGAAAGTGTCACGACCACACACATCAGTGACTAGGGCCTGGCCGTGTTTTCCATTGAGCTACCATGAAGTTGGCTGTAGGCGCTTTCAATGATCTTTGAGTCCCCTGAATGTTTTCCCTGAGGCATCTCTCGGCAAAAGACTCGAAAAGTCTCTTGGAGAATCATCAGTGGTTCTTCCAAACCAGAAACCTGTGCTGGACTCAGTGCCGTCACTGACGCATAGCAAGGGCTCCCAGACAGGGGTACATTGGCCGAATGATTGGAGGCGCCAGTGTCCTGTGAAGAAACTCTGCCAGGACCTGCGACTATCTGAGGACATTTTCTCATCTTCTGGCTCCTGGAATATGATGGGGGACATAAGGTTCCTGGGAAATGTCGGTAGGAGACCAAGTAAATGATCTAATACTGACTGTGTCCTGACCACCAGCAAGGCGCAGTGGAGAGGCTTTGCACATGGCCAGTAACCTGCGGCTCACAGCGGCCTCCAAGGTCAGTGTATTGCCTGCATTTTACAGGTGAGGAAATGAGAGATTCCAGGAAGGGTGTGACTCTCACCACCTTCTTGCTGTGTGACCTTGGACAAGTTACTTAAAATCTCTGGGCCATAGTTTCCTCAACTGTAAAATGCAGACCCCTATCTCCCTGCTCTGTTGAGAAGGCTTGGAGGCAGAGAGAGCTGGTCTGTAGTCACTTCACCCCTGAACCTGCAGGAGGTGAGGTCAATGTCAATCATACCAGCCTGGCTTAGAGTAAGGGCTAGGTGAGTGGTGCCCATGGCCTCAAATACCTTTCATGCCCTCATACCAGCCCCTCCACTGGGGAGGGAGGCGCCCCTCCGGGGATGCCCACTGCTGCCTGCCATGTCCTCGGTCTCCTCCTTTGTAAATGTGCCACAAAGCTGCGCTGGTGCCCATGTCCCTGGGCCCAGCTGCTCTCTGCATCACCCAGCATTTGAAGCGAAGGAAGGAGGAGAGGGCACTTGTGAGGGAGCTCCCTAGGCCTCCCAGCCCCTTCACTTGGTGATACAGGCATCACGAACGTCAAAGGACACATGGCTGTCTGACAAAAACACAAACTTCTGCAGGCCAGGGCTGAATCCCCAAGCACGGGACCAGGCCAGGTGAGCCTGGGGCAAGACGTCAGAGACCAGAGTTCGGGCTTAGATCAGGCCGTCCTGGGGTCCAGCTCAGCTCTGGCTGCTGCCATGTGTCTGTACAAGTGTTTCGGGTCTGCAGAGCCGGACGCGGGGCGGGTGCTGCCCTCTCTGGGCCGCGAGGAGGATTCCAGAGGGCCCGCTCCTGTAGAGCCTTGCAGGGGCTCCACGCTGTTCTGACTCCGCCTTCCACTCCCACTGCTTTGTCCCTTACGGTCCACCACACAGTTTTGCACCCTCTTTCACTCTCACCCTGACCTCCCCCAGCGGAATCCCTCTGTCGTAGGCGACGTGCACTGTGCCAGGGGAGAGCATCCAAAAGGCCTGAAGGCCGGCGACCCTGGGTTCTGGACGGGGCCTGAGGGTCACGTACGGCCCAGGATCCCCCCGTGGAGAGTCGGCATTGAATCCAGTGCTCTGGGCCCAGAAGGGAGAGGCGGGCGGGAGTGGGCCCCGGGTGGGCAACGCGGACCTCCGCGCAGGGAAAAAGGAGCCCGCTGGTGCAGGTGCGGGGCCTCGCCTCCAGATGGCGCCAGGCCGGCCCTGGCAGCGACTCCGCCTGCCTTTGGCGTCCAGACTTCTGAGTCCACGGGCTCCACATCTCCATCGCTGTGTCCTGGGCATACTTCCTACTGTCCCAGCCTTGGGGCCTGGGTCCCAAGCTCTCGGCACAGCTTGGAGGCAGGGGGTTACTCCCTGGAACTGGAGTCCTGCCTTGCTGAGATGGGGAAGAGTGAACTGGGGTGACTCAACCCATCATCAAGCTGTGTGACTTTGGGCATGACAGTCACCCTCTCTGGGCCTCCTCACTTTGTCTTCATTCAGATCTCTGGAAGCTGACATTTGATCCCATGTTACAGACAGGACTGGGACCAGTCCAGGGCTGCCGTGTAGGGGTGGGGCAAACTAGACCATGTGATCTGAGAGCCCAAGAGCTGTTCTCTGCAGGCAAGGGTGACCAACAGGTAGATAGAGACAGTCCCCACAGGCCTAAACAGGAAGCTCAGTTCTGCATGTGTGACACAGGTGATAGTGGCACCTCATGTTCAGGGTGGCCGTGCACACCTAGGAAGGTAACGGATATAAAGGGCCTCAGCCTCAGGATCAGGGCCAGAGGCTGGCTTTGCCCTGTTCCCCAGGAGGGTCTCATCTCCTTGACTTTCCCAGTGTCACCCAGGCTCCGCCTTCTCTTTTCTGGGCTGGGGAGAGCAATGGATACAGGGACTCCTCCTCCCTAAGGGCTTTGCTATGGCCCAGAGACACCAGGTGAGAAGCCCAGGGGCCCAGCTCAGAGCTTCCATGGGGTGGGACACGGATTTAATGTTCACATCCCAGAATCCTCCGAGGGCCTGAACCTTGGATGGGACCTGTGACTGTAGGGAACCCTTTGGACCCTGAAACGCAGTGGGAATGCCACTAGCTGGGTCACCCTGGTCAAGTCACTGCCCCTCTCTGCTCACTGGTTTCTGCCCCTATAAAAGAGAGCCATTCGCACTGGGTTTCTGGATTCTCCTTGCCAATCACTTTCTGAATCAGCACACTAGTCCTGCCTGTGAGGGACAAAATGCAGAGGCAGAAGCTGTGACAGAGTGCTGTGACATGCCCAATGTCACTTAGGGGAATGACTGAGCAGCATAATCAGAACTGGCACTCAGCCACGCTCTGCCCCCTGAGCCAGCATCTGAATTCTCAGTTGAGGGTATGGTCGCTCCGGCAGGGCCATTTGGGCAGAGGGCTGTGTCCCGAGCACTCCCAGGGCAGCCCTGACACAGGATGGTTTTAGAAACCCCTGGGGTTCTGGCAGGAAACCCGGGGCAACCTAGCTTCAGCCAGCCGGGTCCTTCCTAAAGTAGAGGGGAAAGAAGGTGAACTTCGAGGCCCATGCCATTCGTTCCATGGCCCCAGGTGAGGCGGTGACATGCAGGAGATGACAGCTGCTCCCTCCCCACGGTGGCTCCTGGAGAGGACATGGAGCCTCAGGTAGGCAGGGACATAAGGGTCACTGTGCCTGGATCCCTGCTTTCACAGAGAAGTGTGGGGAGAAATCCTGACCACCTCGGTCCCTGGGGCACAACGCACCCAGGCCCCTCCTTCAGAAGTGAGAGTCCACAACAAGTATAAAGGACACATGGACAAAAACTAGGGGCGGGGGGTGGGAATGGGAGGGAGGAGGTGGGGAGGGCTGGGGCGGAGGGCTGGGATGGGAGTAAAAGACAGAAAACTGTACAAGAACAATTAAAAGAAAAAGAAAAAAATAAAGTATTAAAAAAAAAAAGAAGAAGTGAGAGTCCAGGTCACGCAGAGGCCAGCACAGACTCAGGAGGAAATCGGCGTCCCAACAGCCAAGTGACCGCTGCCCACACCAGCAGGCCCTGTGGGCACCCCTCTCAGAGTGGGAGGGCCCTGCTCTGTCTGGCTGTGTGTCTGGGGGCGGCCGGCCTGCCTCTGGGAGCCAGTGTCCTCATCTGCAAACCAGGCTTAACATCGACTCCCCAGAGCTCTCCAGGGACTTAAAAGGGGTTATACCTAGGAAAGGGGACCCTTCTCTCCCCCCAGCACCCCAAACAGGCCCAGGGAAGGTGTCTACAGCCCCTAAACACTGCTCTCGGAGCCTGGAGCCCAGCAGTCGGAGGAGGGAGCCGCTGTTTGGCGGGTACCCGTCCACTTTGTACCAGATGTTGGACATGTGTATTTTTTAAAATCCTCACCCAAAGATGTGCTGACTGGTTTTAGAGAGAGAGGACAGGGTGGGGGAGAGTGCGCAGCACCCATTGGTTACCTCCTATATGCACCCAACTGGGGATCAAACCCACAACCTAGGAATGTGCCCTGACCAAGGATCAAACCTGCAACATGTTGGTGTACAGGACTACACTAAAAAGAACTGAGCCACCTGGCCAAGACTGAATATATGTATTCTTATTTAATCTTCAGAACAACACTGGGAGTTGAATATTATCTCCCCATCACTTTTTTTTTAACAGATGGGGAAACTGAGATGCAGACAGCTGAGTCTTCTCTCTCGCTGTCTTCGAGGGGCTGAGGGGTAGAGATTAGGAAGGGGCCTGGGGGTGGGGAGACACAGGCCAGTCTAGGGCCAGTTGTGGGCAGGCACTCTGCTGGGCACTGCACTCCAGGGCTGAGCGAGACAGATCCATTCCTGCCCCTTCGAGCTCAGGGTAGGGCGGCACAGATAGGAAGCGGACTCAGTTTCCAAACACTGACCTCGGTGTGCCTGAGCACCATGAGGGTGTGTGATGGAGGGGCTGACCTGGTCCGGGGGCAGGGTGAGCCGGAGCCAAAGGAACCATCAGGGGACACCAGAACACAGATCAGAGGGTGGGACAAGCTCAGCTACCCAGGAAGGGCGAGTGCGAGAGGGGCAGGGGCCAGTTTGTGGAAGTGAAAAGGGATTTTAAATTCCACTTGGACCACAATGGGGAGCCATTGAGGGTTTTAAGCAGGGAGTGAGAGGTGGGTTCAAATTCAGGGTAGGGATACTCGATGTCCCTCTGCATAGCCTGCCTGCAGGACCGATCCCTGGGGCAGAGATAAGGTGGCTAATTCCACACCAAAAGGACAGGGTCTGGGAACTTAATTAATTCAATGGAAGGGGACGAGGAAGGAGCCTAAGGTGGCCCCTGGTGTAGCTGTGGGAAACTCGAGGACAGGGGGAGTGCCCAGGACAAGGACAGCCAGGCAGTCCAGGCTTGGCCTCCAGAGTTGATGTCCCGGGGAAGAGCAGTGACTGAGGGAGCAGGAGGAAGGAATCTGTGAGCGCGGAGGGCAGAGTGTGGTGAGTCAGAGTGCGCTGGGTGGGTGAAAGACAGGGTCGATCTGGGGGTCTCAAGAGAAGGAGGTGTTGGGAGGCGGGAGGAGGCAGGAAGGAGGCTGCTGCCTCCGTGAGGCGCAAGTAGCAGCCCAGGCGGAGAGCTAAGGGCGTTCTCTTCCCAGCTCAGGCCGAGGGAGCCCTCAGTCCCACGTGGCCTCGCTCTCGGAACGCAGGGGGCAGCCCTGGAGACAGGGCTCAGCCCCACTCCCTGTGGCCTCCTCTGAACACCGGTAATCTCCAGGTCGGTCCGCCGGAGGAGGCTCTGCTCCCAGGGGTGGCCGAGGGTGCCTGGTCCCCAGGGGCTGGGAGAGGGGGTTCCCAGGAGTGCCAGCGCCATCCCCAGTTCCTCTCGACCAAGCCGGAGGGCAGGAGCCTGTGTTCGAGGCCTAGCTATGCCATGAGGCTTCGGGACCCGCTCTGCCACGCGTTGGGAGGTGGGGTGGCCCAGGCCGGCGACGTCCTCCAGTTCCCCGTCTCAGCCTGGGGCGCACAGCCGGGTCTCATTACCTCCCACACCCCGCCCCTCGCGCCCCGCGTGCCGGGGGGTCTCGGCGGCCGGGGGAGGGGCTGCTCTAATCAATCCCAGGCCGGAAATTCCTCCCGAGGGGCCCGGCGGGGCTGCGGGAGTGAGGTGGGGGCCCGGCACGGAACCTGGCAATCCTCCTGCGCCCCCCTCCTCTGAGCCCGCCCCCAGCATCATGGAAACTGGGCTGCCGGCCGACCCCCGTGCTCAGCGCCACATTCTTGCCTCTGGGGGCGGGCGGGGCGCGAAAGCCAAGTCGCCCCCTTCAGGCCGGTCCGCGGGCGCTCGCGGTCCTCGGTGCCCCTCTTCTGCTTCGGCACAAGAGCCGCCCTCCCCCACCTCCAGACCGGACGCATCTTCTCAGGGGGTGTGGGAGGCGGAGCAGGACCCGCGACCCCTCCTGTGATTGATTCCCTGAGTTCTGGGCTGGTCCCAGGTACCCGCACCCGCACCCCCACCCCTGCCGTGACTACTCGTCACGGAGCGCTCGCAGGGAGGGCCGGGCTGCGCCCGCGGTTGTGCGCCCCGCCCTCGCGACCGGAGTTTAGCCCTTTGGCATCTGGCGAAGCGGACGGCATCTGGCGAAGCGGACTCCATCTGCCCATTTCACAGGTGAAGGCAGTGAGGTCCGGACAGCGGAAGGGCTGGCGGAGCGGGAACTCGGGCCGCCTCCTCCGAGCAGCTCCCCGGACGGCGCTGGGCGTCAGCGGGCTCTCGGAACCCCCGCGAGTCCCCTCCCCGGCGCCCGGACCGAGAGAACCTGGGAGGCGCGGGACGTTGTCTCCGCGGGCCCCTCAGGCCGCGGGGCTGGGCAGGGGGCTCTCAGTTCCCTCTCCCGGGGACAGGGCGCCCTCCCAGGTTTTGCGGACGTAAGCGGGGGACTCGGGCCGCGTCTCCGCGTCTCCGCGCGTGCACACTGCACCTACCTGCGACCCGCAGACCTGAGTTGCTGCTTCTTCCAGCCGCGGGCCTGGCGGGGCGCGGGCTGGCCCGGCCCGGCCCGGCCCGGCCCCGGGACTCCCGGAGGGCGGGGCCCGTGCGGCGCGGGGCGGGGCAAGGGCGGGGCCGGGGCCCCGGATTCCGCGGAGACCGCGGCAGCGCCGCGAGTCGCGGCGCGCGGACTCGGACCGGGACCCACCCGGGTGCCAGGTGAGCAAACCAGGGTCCCGGGGTTCGTTCCTCGCTTTCCCCAACTTTCTGTTTGGCTCCTCCCTCTGCAAAGGCCCGGGCGGGCGGGAGCCGGGTCCTCCCTCTCTCCGGGACTGAAGAGCGGACGCGGGCGGAGGCGGATCCCGAAGTGCCCAGGATCTGGTGCCGAAGAACTTCCCGCGACCTGGGACCTTCGGGCTGTGTCGCCAACTGTTGGCCCCTCGGGGCTCCCCAGCGTCAACTCACACCCTCCAGAGCCTCGGGGTCTCGGAGCACGTCCCCATCTCTCTGCACGCCTCCGACTCCCTCCCCGCACGGGGGCTCGGATTGACTTTTCTGGAGTTGGGACAGGGGCGCTAGCTCTGACCTGGGGCGCGGCGGTCCCTTCTCCGGCTTGGGGCAGCGAAGAGGGCCTCACACTCAGCCACAAGTGGGTAACGGGCCTCGCCCCCTGCCAGGACCCTCCTTGGCTGTGCGGAGAAGTGCCCAGCGCTGAGCCAGGTCCGGAGGCCCGGCGTCGGGTCCTGGAGGAGCCCCCGCCTTGTATGGCGGTGTGACCGCGGCAGGCTCCTCGCTCGGCCACAGTTGCCATCTGTGAAAAGCAGGCGGTGGACGCGGTAGACGCCGCTACTCCATGCTAGGCCCTGGGCTTTCAGCTCTCCTTTCGGGGACGGGGATGGGTGTCCTGCTTTGAGCTTCTGGGGTGCGGATGGGGAGTGGGTAGGGTAGCAAGGCCTCCCCGCTGGGGCCTTGGGGCGAGTTCCAGCGCGGGAGTTGTTTAGAAACCAGATTGGGGTTGGGAGTATACACCACTGGGTCGCGCAAAGTCCTAACCCCCCTCTCCCGCGGCCCGGGGCGCCTGGGCGGGCATTTCTTCCTACACCCTCCCTTCCTTGGGGGCCACACCACATGTAGCCCGGTTACTCCTGCTCCGGCCCGGATGCAGTCCCCAGGCCGGGCCGAACCAGCAGCGGGAGGGACTAGAGCCGGGCGCCCGGACCCTGGGGCGGCCCTAGGAGCAGGGGCGGTGCTGCACCGGCAGGGACGCGGGCCACTGAGGCCTCGGGCAGAGGAGGCCGCAGAGAAGGCCAGGCGGCGGGAAAGGGGGATGATTCATCCAGAGAAGCCCGAATTGGAAACGTTGCAACCTGGGAACAGCCTTGTCCGAGCCAGGAGGGGAGTCCACCGGACAAGGCCTGCGCCCGGCCCCGGATCCCCCTGCCTCCTGCCCGCCACAGCCTGGCTGCTGGGGCGGGGTGGGGGGCGGCCTCTTCTGAGCGGAGTTTAAAGAAATCCTGGGCAAAGTCTACCGCTAGTCATGGCCAGAGCGGTCTTCCCGGAGTCTTGCTCACGTCTCTCCTGCTGCAGCTTCAGTGCTGACTGAGGAGGATGGAAGGAGGAGGGGGCGGGCAGGAAGAGGCTGGAGTCAGTGACACCCCCTCCTTTCTACGCTGCGGTATGTAAAGCGCAGCAGGGGGAAGAGGGGCCCGCGAGCGAGTGACTCCAGCGGCCCGGGCGGTCTGCCTTCCCCCACCCCCTTTACTACGGTGCTGCCACGTGCGGGGGCGAGGTCGCGCCCGGGCGGGACTTACCCTGCAGACACCTCCCGAGGCTCGGGACCGCCTGCTGGCGGAGAGGGCGTCGGCGGTCGGAGCCCTGCAGCCGAGGATGCGCCAGGCAGCAGCGGGCGCCCCCCTCCCGCCTCTCCGCCAGCAGGCCCGGCCAACTCGGGTTTCTGCCGCGCGGCCCTGGCTCCGAGCACGGCTGCGGAAAACCGGAGTGGGGGCGGCTCCCTGCCTGGCAGCCCAGGAAAATCCGGGGGTGGCCGCCAGGGATCTCCAAGCGTCCTGGGCGAGGCAGCCCGATCTTCCCTCCCGGATTTGTGTCCCCAACCTGGCGCTCCAACACTAGGCCCGTCGGTTCAGTTCCTGCCTCCCGTCTTCTCTCCGCAGAGCGCGCAGACGACAGCGAGATGACTGCCGGGAGCCCCGGAGACCGCGTGGAGGTGCGGAGGAGCCCCGAGGGCCGCGTCTCTCGCCTGGGCCGCCGCCTGGGCCGCCGCCGGCGCCCGCGCTCCCCGCCGGAGCCTCTGCGGGTGCGGGCGCGGCTGCGGCTGCGCTCGCCGTCGGGGGCGTTCGCAGCGCTGGGGGCGCTCGTGGTCCTGGTGGGCATGGGCATCGCGGTGGCCGGCTACTGGCCGCACCGCGCGGGGGCCCCAGGGCCCCGGGCTGCCAATGCCAGCGCGCCGCCGGTGAGCGAGCTGCGACGCGAGGGTCGCGGTGCCGGCCGGGCCCACGGCCCGCACGAGCGGCTGCGGCTCCTTGGGCCCGTGGTCATGGGCGTGGGCCTGTTCGTGTTCATCTGTGCCAACACGCTGCTCTACGAAAACCGTGACTTGGAGACCAAACGGCTTCGCCAGGGGGTACTGCGGGCTCAGGCGCTCCAGCCCCCCGACGGCCCTGGCTGGGACTTTGCTCTCCTCCCCAGCCCCGGCCCCAGGACTCCCCGAGCCGTAGGCTGTGAGGAACCAGAAAGTTGGGACCTATCCCCACGTCGGGGTACCTCACCTGTCCCGTCAGTGCGGAGTCTGCGTTCAGAACCTGCTAATCCTCGCTTAGGGTTACCTGCCCTGCTCAACAGTTACCCGCTGAAGGGCCCGGGGCTGCCCCCACCTTGGGTTCCGCGGACCCAGACTGGCCATGTGATTATCACCGTGCAGCCCTCTGGCTCCTGCATCGAACACTCCAAGTCTCTGGATCTGGGCCTTGGAGAGCTCCTGCTTGGGGCCCCCGCTACTCGGGACTGTGCTCACCGCAGCTGGCCACGGCTGGATCACCTCAGTCTGGAGGGCTATGCCAAGCTGGGAGGGGGAGGGGACTTGGGGGCTCGGGTTTGAGCAGCGGGGATGGCCTTCCCTGAGGCTGCACTGTGGACCGTGGTAACAGGACCAGCACTTCAGTCATACCCCAGACGGGAATGGATGCTCCGCCGCATCCACTGAGGAGGCATCCTGACTTGCATGTGGGCAGAGAAGTGCCACCTGCACAAGGGTTCCATACGCTGGGATGTGTTTTGACGTGGATTCTGGAGACCAGCATGACTCGGCCTCAGGAATTCCTTCAGCCTCCAAAGTGGCCTTAGCCCTGAACAGGTACCTGAGGGGGCTGGTGGTCCAGGCCAGGGTACTTGGGAGATGCACCTGGTGTCTTGGCAAACCTGAAGCAGTGGGCAAGGACCCTTAAGACTTGGAAGGTAGACTGGGATGTTACAGGTTGGGACAGGCTTCCTTCAAGGGGGCAGTGGTGACGGTTTGGGCCTCCAGGAAGATGGGCCATGGGGTACAGCCAAGACCTCTCACTGCCATCTGGGATGGGGACTGAGCCTTCAGCTCCCACCACCTCAGCCCCTGTCTCCCCTCAGCCGTGTGGGGTGCACCCTGATAGGGCTACACTACTGCCGATGCCTTCCTGCTGAGGGTCTGCCCCCAAACAGGTCTGAGAAGCCCTCTTCTCTCCTTCGTCCTGGTCTATGCTGCAGAATCTCCCTCCAGTTGGCAAAAAGCACTTGCCAGTTCTCAGAAATCTTTTTATACAATGTTGAAGCTGCATTTTGGCTAATGTTGGTAGTTTACTTTAGCAAAAGGGGAAGGGAACTTTAAAAGTTGATCAATCCTCACAGATTCAGTCTTTTTTTTTTTTAAGTTTATTGAAAAATGCAGTACAAGAAGCAAGACCAAACACATATCTAAACACTACAGTTCTCTTACTACGAAAGGCCAAAACAGCAGACTTCATTATTGCCTATTTAACCTAAGGATTTTGCCAATTTGATTCTGCTGCCATAGTTCCGATTTTGTCGAGAAATGTAAACAACTACTTGATATGATTCATAATTTTTAAAAATTTTACAAAGCTCCTTCATTTCTGTCACCAAAATAATACATTTGAGAGAGACGGCTACAACCACCAGCCGGGGGCCGGGGTCCGGGGCAGGTGTTTCCTGTGCTCATCCCTTGGTGTTGGTCAGGCCGGACCTCTGGCTCCGTGCCCCCAGGTGGCTGCTGGCCCCTCACCCGCAGCCGCCCTGCAGAACACAGGGCGGAGGGCCCGGGAAGGGCGGCAGAGGTGCCCTGACTGACGGGTCCCTGCAGTGAGGCCTCGCGGGCCCTCAGCTTGGACATGCAGGTCCAGCTTGGTGAGTGGGTGGGTGGCAGAGACCTCATGTGGCTTGGAGGAAGTCTTTATTTCTCAAGTGAAATAAAAATAAAGTTGCAGCGAAATTTGTCACTGTGATATGTCTGAGTCACCTTAGGAAAACTGCTGCCGAGTCCCTCCCCTCTTTCTTCCCACCCGGACAGAGCCTGTGTTTCTTCACATGTGCACTCGCGCGCGCACACACACACACACACACACACACACACAACCGCAGGAAGAAAAAAATCCAAACTATTGCCAAACCCCAAGATCTGTTACCGGAGGAGGAGAGGGGAAGAGGCTTGGAAGGACCCCCCCTCTTACTAGCTTGTCCAAATCATAACTTCTCAGTGCCGGAAGGGCGTTAGAGATCTCCTGGTCCAGGTCACAGAAAAGGAAGCAGCAAGAAGGGTAGCGAGTTGGTGCCAGCGCTGAGGGAAAGGCGAGGCCCCCGGGTTTGTGGTCCCTGCGCTGAGAGCCGCCACGCCGACCTGGACAGCACACGGAACATGCGGTCTGCCGGGCTGCCAGTGCACTGGCTGCGCCCTCTTCCCTTCCCCCATCCTCTTCATTCCGTAGGTTCCAGCTTTGGGAGCCGCAGTGGCTTTCAGCAGGACTGCCGGCCACTGGGAAGTGAGCTCCCCGAGGCATGTTTGGTGTGAGCTGGACCGTCCAGGCTTGGGCCCCAACCAGAAAGCTCCATCCGCGTTGAGACCTATGCCCATGGGCTCCAAGTCTGTTCCTGAGACAGGACAATCTCCCCAAGCCTGCCACACGTGCCCTCTGAGGTCTTCCTGTACCTCCCCAGAGAGAGCTGCCTGTTGCTTAATAACAATCTCACATAACTATTAGGAGAAAAAAACGCACACACCTGAAGGAAGTTCAAACCAGCTGCACCTGCCTAAGCAGAACCCGGCCAGCAGGGACTCTGGACACACGCCGCGGGCTCCTGCTATGGGGGGCGGGGGGAGGCAGGCCTCTCTCCTGCTCACAGCCCTGCAGCCCCCCGTGACTGTGGCCTCCGACCCACCATCTGCCTCATGAATTTACTGCTGTCCCAGAATCAGGATTCTAAGAACTTCCAAGCAGATCTGTCTGTGGGAGCCAGCTGGAAGATTAGAGAAGCCCCACTGGATAAAAATGCCCCCAAATCTGTACCTGGAATGGTGGAATTGAGACATCAGCCCTCATTTTCAAAACCAAACCAAACCACAACAAAAGAATTAGACCCGAGTCCCCCATACAAAGCAAGCCCACAAACCCTGACAGCCCTCAGATGGGGAGTGGGAATGGGCCGAGCTGGTGCTTGTAACCCTTGGCACGTGGGGTCTTGTGGGCAGAATGGCCCCTAAAAGCCAACTCCCGTGCTCCCAAAGGGTGTCTGCAGGCAGGTGCTGGTGGTAAGAAGACAGGTCAAGGATCTCAACCTCCTCTCTGAGTCGCATTCCTGCTCATCCCAGGATCAGAGGAGAGGCCCATGGGTGGCACCTGGACATGCTGCTCAGCAGGCTCTGACGGAGGGACAGCCCACCATTCCGTGTGGCGTGCATGGGCCCAAGCGCTAGAAAACCTTTCAAAACCTCATTCACTTTCTTTGCCCAAATCACCACAAAAAAATGTGCCTTTAGTGCTCGTGGCCAAAAGTGCCTATTTTTCCGTGAGCTTTGGTCTCCTGAGACGGGAGGTGGGGGGGGGCACTTAGCAGAGTGCCACTACTGCTTCCGTGAGGTGAAAGGAGAGGGAGGGCGGGAAGGTGAAGGCCACGGGTCTGCTCAGACACTCACAGTATCGGATACAGCTGAGCGGCTTCTTATGTCTCTGATCTAAAGCTCCGGAAAGAAAGAACAGGAGGGAGGAAGGGAAAGCAACGCTACGTTCTTAGCAGAGGTCTCCGCCTCACCAAAACCACCCTCCACCACGGGACAGGGACACTTTCCTGGGGTCTGTGGATCAGGGCTGCACCCTGCCTGACATTCTGGTAAAGTCACATCATTGGCTCTGAGAAAGGGCTGGTTTTTGAAGTTTCTGCTGTCATCCGAAGGGTACGATAACACTAGGAGAGGAGCAGGGCAGCCCCATCAAGCTGCCTTTGGCCCCCAACACAGCTGACAGAGGCTTTGGAGGATTTCCAGAAGGATTCTGTGGACCCTGTCAGTATCTGGGTTGGAAGTACATGGGGAGAGGCTAGATTGAATGAAGGGATTACAAACCACCCCATAAAAAACCCAAAAGCTCTTTAAAAACAGTCCGGGCAGTGAAAAGTTGAACAATCTCTGGTATCACAATATAGAAAAAGGTATTCAAAAGGATCGGTGATGTCTAGAAGACTCTGTTGGTATAAACTCCAAATAGAAAATGAAATTAATTTTCTGGTGGTTCATAATAATCTTGAAAATCTGAAGTCTGACTATTGCAGTTTAGCTTCTTTATCATTTCTCTTGGGTGGGAGATGGGCAGGGAGTTGGGGTAAACGATTCCTAGAGGAAAGAAAAGCAAAGTTGATAAATCCCGAAAAGAAGACTTACCCAGTGCCATCACCAAATTCTTGTGGCCGAAAGTATAATCAAGGCCTGAGCGGCTTCACGGCACCCAGTCCTGACGACTGATGGTTAGGCATGAATTTATCTGGATCCCTGTCTCCCAAAAAGCAGCTATCCTGCTTTCGACCCTCTAGTCCGGTCCGAGAACTTTAGCCATTTCTTCCCTGTCCCCCAACCCCTCCCTTTTCAGACAGCCTGGTCCTGCCTGTCTTGGTTTTTTTCCTCTCCTCTGGCCCTTCTCTGTGACAGCAGAGAGCAGAGCAGCAGAGAGAACTGGAAGGCAGGCGAGCTGGAAAAGCAGGAGGTGGCATGAAGATTCAGGAGGTGGGTGGGCGTTTGCACCCACGCCTGGGGTGTCTACTCTACCCCGTCACTGCTGCCACCACTAAGGAAGGGCAGGAGGGCCCAGGGAGACCTAGCTGCTTTAGCAGGAGCAGATACTTAATAACCGCATCAGTCTCTCCTCTGCCTTCACTGTACCAAGCTCCAGGGCGGACCCCTCTAGGGGGATGGCTCCCAGAGGGGCCAGGGTTCGAGTCCAGTGCTTTCTGAGGCTGGGACAGTGAGCACCCTCCACCCCAGCAAGAACCGCCCCTACCTGAGCTCATTCCTCAGAGATTTCGGTCTCCTGATGGACGACCACCTTGGTCACTGACATGTCTGGGTGCTGCTCCTTTGCCTCCTTGATGGCCTGCACGAGGACCTGAGAAAGACGGAAAGGTCACCCATCAGGCAGAGAGCAGCCTAGCGGATGAAGTAAGGCAGGGGTCATAGGACAGCACTTCTCTGGCAAATTCAATCATGTCTGCAGAACCGGGGCAGCATTTAGGCGAAGCCAAGCTGACAATGACCTTAACCACTGCATCCTGCACAGGGAAGCTCCTGGACTAAACACAGACACAGGGAAGGTTAGAGCTTCTCTATGGAATCAGAGAGGGACTTCAGGGGCCATGGCTGCACCTGTGTGGTGGGTCTGGGAGGAGCCACTCGGAAGCGAGTCTGAGGGACAAAGCAAAAGCTGTGTTCAACGAAAGGTAACTGGGAAGTTCAGAACAGGCACGGGAAACACAGAGGCATGCTACGAAAAGGGAGAGATGTCTTTGGCTAAAGCAGGGAGAAGAAAGGAGGCGTGGGAGGGCTACTGTCATGCACCAGCCTAACCACATTACTTCTTATTATACAAGTATAATTAGTCTTCACGACCACCCAAAGAATGAAGGTAAAAACCATTATTTCCCTTTTATACACAAGGAAACTGAGGTTCAGTGCTTAAAGTGCCTAGTGTTTTACTAGGTTAAAGTGCCTAGTAAGTAACACAACGGAAGTTTTAACTTAAGTCCATCGGACTTTCCTCTTTACCATACTGTCTTTTAGATTCTGGGGAGGAGGGACCCTGTTTTAGCATCTGAAGGGGTTTTGATTGTTTTAGAAAAGCTAGAAGGAGCAGAGGGAAAGAAGAGCAATGGAGCCACCACTCTCCTTGGGCTGCAAGTCTCTGAGCCTCTAGCTCAGGGCACCCCAAGGTGCCGCAGCCTTTGGAGGCTGGTGGCACAGTGATTCTCAGAGACAGCCCCCGCCACCACTAAAAAGGATTCTAGCTAGATCTGACCAGCTGCCTGTTGACTCTGGCTCTTAAGAATCATCTCTAGCCCTGCCTGGTGTAGCTCAGTGGATTGTGCACAGGCCTGCAAACCAAAGGGTTGCCAGTTCAATTCCCAGTCAGGGCACATGCCTGGGTTGCAGGTCAGGTCCCCAGTAGGGGACACACGAGAGGCAACCACACATTGATGTTTCTCTCTTTCTCTTTCTCCTTCCCTTCCCCTCTCTCTAAAAGTAAATAAATAAAATCTTTTTTTTCAAAAAAGAATCATCTCTAAGATGGACAGGGAAGGACGGGGGAAGAAGGGAGATCCCCCTTTTGGTCTCTGGGCTCCATGAAAGCCGCTGTTGGAACCACCACCTCTACAGGCCCCTGCTCACCCTCCCTGACCCCTTTTTGCCCAACTTTTCTGCTCATGCTTCACCACCCAGCCCAAGCCCTCGCTTTGGCTACTCTGGCCTTCACCTCTCTCTCTATGAAAGCCCGCACCGCACAGCTTCCCCTGAACAGTCAGTCCTTCTTAGAGCACTTCCCTCCCCCATCCAGAGAGCACACCTTATCCTTCACGTAGCCCCCAGTGCCCGGAGAACTGAGGGACTCTGGAGCATCTCTTTGTCACAACAACCCTGAAAGAAACCTATGATTTTCTTTATTCTATAGATGGTGAAAGTACATCTCAGAGAAATAAAATAACTTGCTCAAGGGCATACAACCAGCGAGCTATGGAGTCAGGGTTCGACCCAGCTCTGTCTCGCTGCAAACCCTACACACCCTTCCAGCCCGCTGCTCCTGCTGCCCAGCACAGACTGAGCACATAGCGGGGCCCAGATCAGCCCAGATAAGGAGGTGGGGGCAGGCTGCTGATGCAGCAGGATCCCCTGAGCTGGGGCTGCAAGGCCTCCCCCTCGGGCTGAGCAGCCTTGCTGCTGGGACCCTGAGCCCAGCATCCTTAGCTGTGAGTCTCGACCCTGCTACCAATGGAACCGCCAGCACCGCAGCTCAGGTTTCATTTTCCTTCTTTCTTTAAAGGCACTCGGCATACCAGAATAAAGGCCACGGAAGCGCGGCTCCAGCGCTCCTGTCAATGATTCCAGGAGCGTCTGCATGCAGTGCCTTCCACCCCCTCTTCTCTGCAGCGTTCCTGCCTAACCTCTCTGGCAGGGGATTGGGAACATTAATCCTGACCTTATTATTTGCTAATTGCTTGTAGCACACAATTAGTACCTAATTAACATGAAAACACAGAATTTAGCTCTCAGACGGGCCCAGAAATTATCTAGATCAATGTACTGTTTTGGGAGAGGAAAAAAAATCAGAGGCGAGGTGTTTTGCCCAAGGTCACACAGTAAGTTAGTGTTAGATCTAGGGCAGAAAGCAAGGCAAGTCCAAGTGCCCCTCGCTGTCTCCTTAGACATGACAGCCCTGAGGGTAGAGGTCCTACCTTCCCTTTGCTTTGATGCCATCTATTGTCCCTAGCACAGGTTTAGGTACCGGATATCCCTCGAATAGCAACAGCTCCATTTCCTTGGAGCCCACCAGGTGCCACACGCTAGACGTCCATATCTCACCCGATTCTCAGAACCACCTTGAGAGGAAGGTGTTAAGACGCCCACCGTACAGCTGGGGAAGCAGAAGCCTGGGGAGGTGAGCGTTAGAATTCGGTAAGCCCTAGGATCGGAACTCAGGTGTTTTGAGACTAAAGTCCACGTCTTCCTATTACATTTCCTTGCTCCCCAATCTCTGGCCCCCATCCCACAGGCCTCAGTGAGCCGATTCCTTTTGTCTTTCTTCTTCTTTTTTTTTTTAAGATTTTATTTATTTATTTTTAGAGAAATGGGAAGGGAGAGAAAAAGAGGTAGAGAAACACCGATGTGCGAGAGAAACATCAGTTGGCTGCCTCTCTCACAAGCCCCAGCTGGGGACTGGGCCCCAACCCAGGCATGTGCCCTGATGGGGGAATCAAACCAGCAACCTTTTGCCTTGCAGGACGATGCTCAACCAACTGAGTCACACCAGCCAGGGCTCTTTCTTCTTGAGTAAGAGCTAGAGTCGCCGAGGGGGCTCTTTGGAGGTGAAGTTGGCAGAGGTATCTTCTACATCCATCGACCCTCCTTCCCAGGGACCCCTCCCATTCCCACAATCCCCTCCGCATTCCCACCTGATCATGGTCAACATCGGCATCTCCTGTGATCACAATTCTCTTTTCGATCCGGGTCTCTGATATCCCACCTTTTACGGTCTGAAACCAAAGGGAGGTGGTCATATGAGAAGGAAAGAAAAGAGAAATAGCAAGAGATTATTCTGCAAGCTCCAATCCAAATTTTAACCTGCTGCTGATACTGCACAGAGTAGCTTTCTCATGTGCTTGTCCAAAGTCTTGGCTGGACCTGCTGAATAAACACACCTCTATCCCCTTGCACTGGTAAAATCTTCCATAAGTTAAACAAAAAAATCAGAATTCTCTATTTATTTACTTTCTCCTTTTTCTGACTCCTAAACACCACAAAAATTCAGTGAGTACATAAAACAGATAGGTATTTTGTTTATTCTTTACCAGTATATTTTATTATTTGATTATTTTGGGGAGGAAAAAATCAGAAAACTGACCAAAAGTGTTATGCAACTTGAAACCGGGCTCTTTATTTTAAAGCATGGTCATATTATTGATGTCAAAAAAGCCTCCAATAACCCCCTCAGGGTGGGGAGGGTTCCTGACTTGACACGTGAAGAAAACCAAGGTCTAGACATGTTAAGTAACCGGCTTTCAGCCATCTCTGTGTGATGGTGGTGAAGCTCGGTCAGAGATCTAGACTTCGTACTTGTCCAAAAACGTATTTTCCTCCAGTGCTACAGCAAACATGGATTGTCTCTGATTTCCTGGGAGCAGTTCCAACGTTGCATATGTTGTCCCTCTTGCCCTCATAAGCAATGCTGTGATACTTCCAATATTACAGTATCCAAACTACAGTTCCCATGGCCTTGATCCTGGACATGGTCCTGATTTTTTTGGCTTGGACATCAAGAACACTTGTCTTTAAACTGACTTTTTAAACTTACCTCCACAGCCAGATAGAAGGCTCCCCAACCAGAGAGATGCACAGATGTGTAAGGAGAACAACCACATGTGACTTCATGACACCGCTAAGGAGGCAGGGACACTCTGAGGGTCTCCCTAGATTTATTCCTGGGGAAAGCAGCAAGTGCTTTCCACCTGGGACACTTGGAGTAATTTGGCTCAGGAGGGATGGAGCGGAAAACCCTTGTTCATGGACCAGAGTCCTCCCTGCAGAGAGGCAGCATGCTTGACACACTACTGGGTTCCAGAAGAGCGTACCGGCTGGTCTGTTACCTTGGTAATCTGAGTTGTGGTGGTGCTGCTGGTGGTCTCCGAAGTGATGGTCTGAGCTGTCAGCAAGACTCCGGGGTCCAAGTCCCCATTGCTGTCCTCAGTCTGCAGAAGGGAGGAAAACAGCCGGTCACTGGGCCTTGCAGGGAGCTTTGTGGGCAAGCGTTGCAGGGTGCAGTTTTGCTCTTCAGCTGTACACTCTACATTCGAAACCTGATTCCTTTACAGTGACCTCTCTCTCTCCCTTTTTAAAAAAAATTTTCTCCCCTTTCCTTTTCTTTTTCTTTTTTTTTTAGAGAGAGGAAAAAGGAGGAAGAACAAGAGGGAGAGAAACATCAATGCATTGATTCATTTCATTTTGTACGTGCCAACTGTGGAACAAACCCACAACCTAGGCATGTGCCCTGGCCAGGAATCAAACCCGCGGCCTTTTGGTTTTCGGGATGATGCCCAACCAACTGAGACACTTTGGACAGGGCTACAGTGATCTCTTAATAAATAAATTTAAATAGATACATAAAACCAGCCCTGGCCAGGTGGCTCATTTGATGAGCCAAGGAGTCTCAAGCTATTTTCTTTGAAGATGGAGATGGAAGACTGGAAACAAATGAAGTGGGAAGTGTCCCTTTAAAGTAGAGTGAAAGGAAATAGACATAATATCTCAATAGCATTTCTGACAACAACACTATTGTTGAAATGGATCCTCCTTATTATAGGAGGGGTTGGAAAGTCTTCAAAATGCCGAGCTATACGATTAATCTAAATAGAGACAGAGGACTGGGGTACTTCTTGTTTCTCAGGAGCTCATCACGTACGACCCAATGAACACACTATGGTCAGGCTGAGAAATGATGTCAGCAAGAGGAAGAGAGGTGCTTGGCCCGGGCCGAACTCAACACGATGAGCGGTGGTCAGCAGTCCTTTGGGCCGTGTGACTCGCTGCTGCTAACCCCAACCCAAGGGGGACACAACTGTGACTAAAGAGGCAGAGGCTGCCTACAGCCACATGCTCTTCACCTGACCATGACCTAAAATACCTGGCACTGGTATTGCACGCTGTTTCAGAGGGGCATTTAGAGAATTGCAAATACTTTCATAAAGAATCCTGAAGCAAAAAAGGTGAAAGGTGTCAGGTTATTATCTTTTCTGGACCCTTTACACAGTCATTTGAATTATAAGCAGAGGCTCCCAATCTTCTTATGAGGAGAACCACATTTTATTAAGGTGAAACTTTGACATGGGCGGGCAGTACTCAGGTGGAGGAAGGAGAAGAAAATTGGGAAGGAGGAAAGTCCCTGGCTGGGTGTGTCCAAGTAGGCGTCTAGACAAAACGAAGAGAGGGAACACGGTCGTGTCACCCAAGTCTTACACACACGGCACCACCACTCCGGCTATATAATGGGCTCATTCACTGACACTGTCTTCAGCCCTGACCCACTTATCTACCTTAGATTCAGACCTAACTGAGATTTACTGCACTCCTACTATGCGTCCAGCACATACTGCGAGTGTTATCTCAATTGCACTTCTCAGTATCTGAAGTAGGTCCTATTATTATTGTCCTCACTGTGTATGGTTAAGAAAACTGACATCCAGAGAGATTAAGTAACTGGTCATGGTTCTAGAGTTAATAAGCGTTTGAACTAGGACTTTGGGCAGGGAACTTTGTGAAGTTTCAAGTTCGGAAGCTTGAAGACTGAGGTTTGGATCTCAGCTCAAATAACTGGGCACGTTATTCTGACTTCTCTCAGTGTGAGCCTTCCCATGCATCACAGGTAACACCGAAGCGCCTGCTCCGCCGCCCACACAGCCCTGTTTCGAAGATCAAAACAGATCACAGAAATGAAAGTGGTTTCTAAATTGCTGTAAGAATATAAATTTGCCTGCCAGGAGGGCTGAGCCTTTTTAAAGAGTTCCTCCTCTACTAAACCTGGGACTCAACGTTTCCTACCTCATCCCGGCCCCTTACTCCTCCCCTCCTGTCCCCGAGGAAGGTGACAGACGGAGGAGACACATCAGGCTTCTTGTCCGTGACCGTCTCACCAATGTTTCCTCAAAGGGTACTGTGGCTTTGACTGCTGCTGATAAAGTTAAACATCCGTTTATCCCGTGACCCAGCGATTCTACTTTTCAGTGTTTACCAGGCTGAGTGAGACCCTGTCCACAGGAAGACCTGCACATAAATGTTCACAGCAGCTTTCGTCATATTTGCCCCAAACCGGACTCAACTCCAATGTCCATCACCAAATAAAAGGATGAATTGTGGTACCTTCGCATGATGCAATACTATTTGACAATAAAAAAACTAGATTCATGTAACACGGATGAACCTCTGAAAAACACGTTCAGACACAAAGGTGTACTGCAGTAAACTCTGTTCATACCAAGTCCAAGAACAGGCCAAACTACGGCGATGGAAGTCAGAGCAGTTGCCCAGAAGGGTAGGGGTTGACTGGGAAAGGCCACAAAGAAAGGGGTGATGGAAATGTTCCGTATCCCCAGTGCAGCTTGGTCATACAGGCACATACAGCTGCCTGAGCCAATCAAACTGAACACTTAAAACCTGTGCATGTCATTGGATGTGAACCGGACCTCAAGCACACACATCCGCACATTTACACAAACAGAAAAGCCCTCTGCCGGCTCCCCATCGCCTCTCTCCCTGCCCCCCAAGAGTGGGACTGTGGAAGAACAACAACAAGGTTCCTGGGCTTCCTTGTCTGGCCAGATAATAAAAACAGAAGTAGAAATACTTCTAACAAATCAAATAAATAATAACAGCAGCAAAGAATTATCTGGCACTTATCATGCACCAGGCACTTCTTTCTACAGGTTATTTCCATTTTATACTGCGCTTTTTCACTTGCCAATTTATCATGTAGATTATTCTCATCAGAAGCTTTTTAAAACAGCTGCTTAGAATCACCTTAACGGGACGGACCATAATTCGTTTAACCTGTGCCCCACTGACGGACAGTTAGGTTGTTTCCATGGCAGCGACAACTTAAAGGGCCCCTCCCATAAGCAAGTAATTCTCTCCTGCCTCCTCTGGCCAGTCGTGCACGAGATCTCAAAGCGATCTCCTATTCCCTCCGTTTGTAGTCCCCCTCACTGCCCAGTCCTAGCCACTCGCTCCTGCCTCCTTTGCTGCCACAGCTCTCTCTTACTTCCTCAGGCTACACTTCGGCTCTCCACAAGGACCTCCCAGACCCGCTTTAGTCACATTCCTGTCTCCAGGCATCCCCGGCTGTAATGTATCCAGGACACAGCTGTAGGAATCATCTTCCAAAACGACTGCTTTAATGATGCCAGTTTATCACCACTATTAAAAAACCCCAAGCAGCTGCTCATCATTCACCAAACGCAAGCTCCACACTCAGAGGAGAGAGAAGGGGGAAGCATTCTAACGTTGACCGAACACTTCACAGATGTCCTTTCACTGGATCCTCCCCCAAATCTTGCAGTGGTAGGTAGTATTGTCCCCAGTGCACAGCGGAGGAGCCAGAGGCCTAGAGAGATTAGTGATTGGTTTCAAGTGATCCAGCTAGTCATCCTGGATCAGCAAGGCCTCTGAGCCAAAATATCTGCTCCTCAGAGAGGATTTTCCAGATGATTCCAGCCCCAAAGCAGCAACCTTTCATGTAATTCCAGGTCGCCTAACTCTTTGGTTTAGTTTCTTTACAACACTTATCACCGTCCCAAACTTGCATATTTATTTATGTATTGTATGGCCTGTCTCTCCTGACTAGACGAAGGTTCCAGAGGGCAGGGCCCGTGTTTACCGTGGACATTGCTTTGGCCTAATGAAGAAATGCTCAAGAAATGCTTACTGCAGGAAGAATTAACAGTTCAGTTTATAGAGGGAAGAGTTTTTCTTACTGTTGGCTTCTGTGAATTAAAAAAGGAAGAAAGACAACATAAGCAACCCTAGCTCATTCAAATTGCCAATAACGAAAGAGAAATTTTATTAAAAGTAGGAAGCAAACAAAAAATTTCAATACAAAGACTCTTATGTGGTATTAAATTTGATTCAAATTGTACTGAATTGATTATAATTATTATAGCTGTTATTTATGCTTTCAGGCTTGGCGTTCAAGTCAATTCCATGCAGTAAAAGATTTGATTTCTTTATTTTTAGAGAGAGGGGAAGGGAGGGAGAAAGAGAGGGAGAGAAACACGAATTGGTTGCCTCTCGCAGGTGCCCCAGCTGGGTGTGCGCCCTGGCTGGGAATCAAACCAGCAACCTTTCCGTTTGCGGGATGATGCCCAACCCACTGGGCCACGCTGGCCAGGGTGATGTCTTATGTAATCTTCAGAACACAATCATGAGGCGGCCACAGGTTCTAACATCATGTGGGTGGAGGTCGGGGGGTGGGACAGGGCATCAAGGCTCAGAGATGTTCGGTTGCTTGCTCAAGTTAATAAATGGAGAGGCCAGGACCTGCACTCTGATTTGTTCGACCCAAAGCTCATATTCTTAACCATTACACTAGACTGCCCTCCCTCAATGAATTGGGTGGATATAAACAATCGGATCCAAGACAGTTTTGATTTTAATAAATTACTCTGGGGCAGGGGTCCCCAACCCCCAGGCCACCAGGCCGCCAGTACCAGTCAGAGGCCTGTTAGGGACCAGGGCGCACAGCAGGAGGGGAAGCTTACCACCTGAGCTCCGCCTCCTGCTGCTTCCTCCCCTCCCTCAGCCCATAGTGGTGCCAAAAAGGTTGGGGACCGCTGCTTCGGGGCATCCTTAGAGCAGTGATCTCTTCTAAAAAGAATGGCCCAGAAAAGCCTAGCATTATTTGAAGCAAATAATTAGGCACCCTGAGAAAAAAGGTTATTTACTGTGTTTATTCTGTCTTTGGTTCTGAAACATTAAATGGTGTCCTACCTGAGCAGCCTCATAGGTGATGGTCTTGGTCTCAGTGTGGACAATAGGGACGTCTTTGGTCGGGATCTCACTCTTCACAGCATCGGCAGTATCTGAGAGGGTGACGGTCTGGGTCTTCACCAGGGGAGGCTGCGGAGCAGTAAAGAAATGGTTACGGGGCCTTCTGAAGGCTCTGGAGGACCAATCTTCTGACATTGAGCTGATCAAAGTGAGAGCTCTACCCAAGCAAGGGGCTAGTGCACCCTCTGCCCAAGATTTGGACCCGACTCCAAAGTGGCTCTGACAAGGTGTCAAATCCTGAGCGAGATTGAAGAGCAGCATTACTGTAATCACTTCCATATGCTTAATGGAAAGCTGTAGGATCAGACGATTATGATCGGTGATAAAAAACACTTCAGACTGACCTTCAAAATTTGAATATAAAACCATTTGCCAAATAGCTGTCTTTTTTGTTTGTCCTTCTGACTGTGCCATTAAGAAAATCAGCCATAGTTCCTCCACTTAGTTCAAATGGTGCATGAAACTGCAGTGGCATTGAAATGCATTACCCTGAATGCATTAACTTCCTTCAAATCAATGTCAGACATTCACTTTGGAGTGATTGAGAAGAAACAGTATTTGGAAAACTGGAAAAAAAAAATCAGTTCTACCACCACCTGGTGATTAATCTCAGAATTTCAGAAGAATGAATATTAGTAGAATATCAAAGGCTACTTATCCATCAGTTCACCTTCCCCAGGACTATAAACCACCCTAAAACTAGCAATTGATTGTCATCAAGTTCAGTGGCCATCCACCTTAGCATAGGAGATTAGCGCCTACAATCACAGAAGCCCCTGTGAGTGGGGTCGGTGGGAGTGGTGAGCTGTACTGTGTGGTTGCAATACATAAATAATTTTTGGGGGGGCCTGAAATCTCATAATAAAATCAGTTACCCCTTCTAATTAAGTGTATTTTAATTTTTCGAGCACAGTCTCAGCACACTGTAGGCTCCTCATCATATAAGTCTCAGAAATCCACCTCTTCACATTGCCCATCTTGACCAAGGAAGAGGAACACACACCAGCTTCATAAAGGTGAACAGCTGGAGTTTACCCCCAAGAGTCCTGTTAAGTCATCAGGGGAAAACGCATTTTGAAGCCATGGAGGCGATTCCCCTGGCGAAATTTCTTTAGCGCAATCGAGGGCTCCCATTTGATTCTGTCATTTTGAAAACAGCAGAGAAGCTACTGCCTTCACCACCGCCACCACCTCCTCCACAGAACAGATTCGGGCCCTCTCCCAACGGGAGTCACCACACCTGCGTCACTGAATCAGTTACTACCTGGAAACTTCGAATGAGGGTGGGGAACTGGTTACCCACACGAGAGTCAAGAAATGATCCATTTTGCTTTCCAAGGGGCTCTCCTGGTGTAACATGTTCTTCACTACTCTCTGCCTTTTTCTCACCGAGGCGCAGCTGAGAGGGAGCTGGTGACACTGAGATCTTTAAGGCACTGGCCTGATCCTCCACTCCCATCCATTCCCCACTGGGGCCTCTTGGCATCTCCTTAATATCAAGATTGCCAGCTTCCCCCTGCTCCTTCTCTTCTGTCTCCTTGCTGTTTATGGAGAGGGAGCCAAAGTCAAAGCTTTGTGGAGACTCCGGCGGGGCGGTCGTCCGGCTCTTACTAGGAATTACTGAGCGCTCGGGGCCCGCCCATTCAGAGTCGGGGTTGGTGGATGGCCCCTGTGTCACGGCAGCCGCCTCCTCTGTGCGAATGCCATTTACATTCTACAAATAAACGAACACATACAAAAGCAAGAATATTAGGAGTAAGTGGGGAATATAGTGAACTCTGAGAATCAACAATGAATGACTCATAAGAGGCCTCAATAATATTAATGCAAATATAAACCAACAAGCTTAGCTCCTGAAGTAGTCAAAAGAAAAGGAAGCAGCTTAAGTAAGTGCCAACTTCATTTTGGTCGTGTTTCTAGAACTCTGTTAACCTGAGAAGTAATTTCAATGTCCTGTGCCCACTACCAAGAACTTTGTATGACTATGGTCTTTCCTTTACGACACACTCTTCTTACATAAAGCAGTTACTGGTACTTTGCCATTCCTAAATACCCAAGTCATTACTATACACAGGGCCCCATGCAATTTATGTGAGTCAGTCAAAACATCCTTGAGGAGCCTGATCAGGTTCAAAAACATTTCATGTCTCCGGGATATATGTATCATCATCCCAGCACCTAATACAGAAGCTAAAATCTAGACTATGGTTGGTGAGGATATAGAAGTTGAGTTCATCCAGCACAAACTTAAACTAATTATTGCCATGGAATTAAATATAATATCAAAACTAGTGAAACATTTCTGTGTAAACAGAATAAAAATGGCCTAGCAGCTGAGGTCATTTCTTCAGAGATGAATGACTCCCACCACCAACCCCTAAGGGAAACGAATCCTGGAAACACAGAGTTCCTTCTTTGGCTAAACGCCTCACATCATGGGAAAAACAGATCTAAAATCAGGACTTCCAAGAGAATGCGGACGAGAAGAACATGTCACAGTAGATGGACCTCTTCCGAAACTTTAAAAAGAGGTGCTGAAGGTGGAAGAAGGAAAGGAATTCGCCGTAGCAGGAAAAGAATGAGCCATCTGAAAAATGAACAATCTAACAGAAGCCAAATGTAATGAAAAGTTACAAATTCAAGTACTCACCAGAAAGCTGTAAACGTGCCACTTAGGCCTGAAATTTTGGTGAGGTCAAATTGCACACTACATGCCACACAGGAACTTAATGACAGACGGGGACTCTTTTAAAAAGGTGCTCCTGAAGTGAATGACATATGTTTGGACCAGCTTACACACTGTAGTACTCAAACCATGTTGTATGGACTATATTTTGGACAATCACTGCTGCTCCTTTCCTTATAAACCAGCCCACTTGTGATGAATAAAAAAAAACTGCTCTATTAAGGCAAGAAGAGACGCAGCACACTCAAGAACTCGAGGCCAACTTCTCCTCTAAACCATCTGGAAACAGTCGGCAGCATCACAATCAGGCAGGTCTTTCAGTGACGGGTTATAAATATTACTTAGGATGTAAAAATGGAATTGAGAAATGACAGAAGAAACTGTCTCTGCAGATGTATCAGAGATGCAGAAAATATTCTTGCTAAGTGTATATGAATTGCCTCATACTTAAAATGAGAATAATACTTGGTTTGACTCACAGGGCTCTGAAGATCAAATACAATAGTCTGTAAGAAAGCACTGTGTAAATTCTACAGTACCATATGAATTCACTCCATTCAGTCAGCATTATCTGAGCACCTCTAACATGCTACAGTCTGGGGACACTGGAATGAACTTGTACTTTCTAGGGCACTTAGCTCACCATTTCTTTTGGGGTAGACAAGCTGATGTTGAGGTATCCAAAAATAAATGAGCTGGTAATAAACAAATAGGCTTTCCCAAATTGCTATATGCTAGCTCTGTGAATAGCATACCCAAACCTATTCGCATGGAGAGGAATTTCATCAGAGATGGCTGATTAATAACCAAGAAAATACCTTAAAAAAATCAATCAAGTAAGAGACAATTTTATACCAGTCTACTCAAGTGATATAAGTGTAGTCTGTCATCAAGAGCCATTTGTGGCAAGATGGAGGCATAGGTAGATACGCTTTGCTTCCTCACACAACCAAAAGAAGGACAACTAATTTAAAAACAAAAAACAACCAGAACTTCCAGAAAATTGAACTGTATGGAAGTCCAACACCAAGGAGTTAAGGAAGAAACATTCATCCAGACTGGTAGGAGGGGTGAAGACAGGCAGCTGGGTGGAGAGAACACCCAGCAAGGTGGCAGACTGGGAGGTCCCACATTCGTGTGAGGGTAAGCCAGGAGGAACAACTGGGGAGCAAAACAGACCACACAACCCAGGCTTCCAGCACAGGAAACTACAGCCTCAAAACCTCTGGCTGAAAAAAACCTGTGGGGATTGCGGCAGTGAGAGAAACTCCCAGCCTCACAGGAATGTTCATTGGAGAGACCAACAGGGTCCTAGAACACACACAAACCTGCCCACCCACCCAGGAATCAGCACTGGAAGGGCCCAATTTGTTTGTGGGTAGCGGGGGAAGTGGCTGAAAGCCGGCAGAGAGCCGAACAAGTGCCACTGTTCCCTCTCGGACCCTTCCCCCACAAACAGGCCACAACGCAGCGACATGGATTGCCCCACCCTGGTGAATATCCAAGACTCTGCCCCTTACAATGTAGCAGGTGTACTGAGGCAAAGAAATATGGCCCAAATGAAAGAACAGATCAAAACTCCAGAAAAAAAAAAAACAAAGCAACAAGGAGATAGCCAACCTATCAGATGCAGAGTTCAAAATACTGGTGATCAGGATGCTCACAGAATTGGTTGAGAATGGTCGCAAAATAGAGGAAAAAGTGAAGGCACTGCAAAGTGAAATAAAGTAAAATATACAGGGAACCAACAGTGAAGGGAAGGAAACTGGGACTCCAATCAATGATTTGGAACGGAAGGAAGAAATAAACATTTGACTAGAACGAAGGAACAAGAATTTTTAAAAAAGTGAGGAGAGGCTTAGGGACAACTTTAAACGTTGCAACATCTGAATCACAGGGGTGCCAAAAGGAGAAGAGGAACAGCAAGAAATTGAAAACTTATTTGAAAAAATGAAGGAAAACTTCCCTAATATAGTGAAGGAAATAGACTTCCAGGAAGTCCAGGAAAGTCAGCGAGTCCCAAAGAAATTGGACCCAAGGAGGAACACACCAAGGCACATCATAATTACATTACCCAAGATTAAAGATAAGAAGAGAATCTTAAAAGCAGCAAGAGAAAAGGAGACAGTTACCTGCAAAGGAGTTCCCATAAGACTACTAGCTGATTTCTCAAAAGAAACCTTACAGGCAAGAAGGGGCTAGAAAGAAGTATTCAAAGTCATTAAAAGCAAGGACCTACATCCAAGATTACCCTATTCATCAAAGCTATTATTTAGAATGGAAGGGCAGATAAAGTGCTTCCCAGATAAGGCCAAGTTAAAGGAGTTCATCATCACCAAGCCCTTAGTATATGAAATGTTAAAGGGACTTCTCTAAGAAAAAAAAAGAAAATCAAAACTATAAACAGTAAAATGACAACAAACTCCCAATTATCAACAACTGAACCTAAAAAACAAAAACAAACTAAGCAAACAATTGGAACAGGAACAGAATCACAGAAATGGAGATCATACGGAGGGTTATCAGTGGGAAAGGGGAACGGGGAGAATGGGGGAAAAAGTACAGGGAATAAGAAGCATAAATGGTAGGTACAAAATAGACAGGGGGAGGTTAAGAAGAGCATAGGAAATGGAGAAGCCAAAGAACTTATACGTATGACCCACGGACATGAACTAATGAGGGGGAATGCTGGTGGGAATGGGGTGGAGGCTGGAGGGGGTTTGAGGAGAGAAAAAAATGGGACAACTGTAACAGCATAATCAATAAAATATACTTTAAAATAAAATAATATTTATTAGCATAAAAATAACAATAAAATTAAAATAAACATTGTTCAGGCCAGCACCACCTGGCCCAAAGTTGCCTACTGCTAAGTAAAATTAGATAGGTCATTCTTTTCAAAGCATGTACAGAGGAGACCAAGTGTAAAGGCTGTAGCCACAGGAATATCAATCCAACAAATATTTACTGATCACCTAATATGTGTTAGTCATTAGAAAAAAAGAAAACTGACAACAGTTGGGTTAAATTACCACTTGCAGCAAGCACTCTCGCATATGGTCAAACCGACCTCTCCAGCTGGCTCCATTGTCCAGATCTCTTGGACAACACAGCCAACTGCTTGCTGGACATCCTCCCAGGCATATGGAATGCAATATGCCCCGAATTAAGCTCATCTCTGCTGCTGTCTGGACCCGTCACCCCAACCTCCCCATCGTTTCTGTTACATTGGTAAATGGCACCATCATTCACCCAGTCTTCCATGCCAGAATCCCGAAAACATCATCAATGCCTTCCTTACGCTCACCCACCACCTCGCATAGATTACATCATCAAGTCGTTTCTAGTCCACTGTAATGTCTCCGTTATGTGTCTGCTTGTTTCTACTGCACATTTACTATCTTCATTCCAGCTCTTACACTGCCTCACCCAGCTTATGACTCATGCACTCAGTTTTTCTCCTTTCCTTCTTTCTCGTCTCAAACCTTGCTTGAATGCATCCTCTATTCTACTACTAAAGTGTTTGTTTCTAAAATGAAACATTGAAAATCCCAATTTGCAGTTTAAAACCCTTCAGTGGTTCTTCGTTTCCTTCTGGTTAAAGTCCAGTAAGAGATAGAAAATACTTTAAAATATGACTCTTAGCCCTGGCTGGTGTAGCTCAGTGGATTGAGTGCAAGCTGCGAACCAAAGGGTAGTCAGTCAGAGTCCCAGTCGGGGCACATGCCTGGGTTGTGGGCCGAGTCTCTGGTGGGGGCCACGTGAGAGGCAACCACACATTGATGTTTCTCTCCCTTCTCCTTTCTCTAAAAATAAATAATAAAATCTTTAAAAAAAAAATAGGACTCTTACCTCTGCCCTGGCTGGTGTGGCTCTGGATTGAGTACCGGCCTGTGAACCAAAAGGTCGCTGCTGGTTTGATTCCAGGACAGGGCATATGCCTGGGTTGCAGGCAAGGTCCCCAGTTGGGGCTTTGCAACTGATAGATGTTTGTCTCACATCGATGTTTCCTTCCCTCTCTCCCTCCCTCCCTTCCCCTCCCTCTAAAAATTAAAAAAAAAAATCTTAAAAAAACATGATTTCTACCTCTCCAGTTTCACCCTGCTACCATTCCACACATATCCTTTTCTCCATTAATTCAAAACTACTTGCAGTTCCTAGGACAGAGCAAGCTTTCTCTTGCGTCCAGGCCTTTATAAATATTGGCAACATTGTTCCTTCTGCCTGGAAGTCCACGCTCAGCTCAAGCGTCAGTTCTTTTCAAAGTTTTCCCCTGGCTGCCTAAAATCTGTTAGATACCACCTCTTGTCCCCACTGTATCCTGGCATTACTCATTTAGTCCTCAGTCTTCTCCATCAGACTACGAGCTCCTTAGCATGTTACCATGTGCTCTCTTGTACAGTTTTCGACACATAATAGATGTTCAGTAAAAACTTGTTGAAAGTATACTCCAGCCAGGAGAAGTGAGAGCATCTGCTTTGCCCTATACCAGTTGAAAACCGTAAAGCGTGTTTAGAAAGCTCACAGAAAGTGGCTCACTCGCCCAGACCCCCTGCCTCATCCAGCATGTCATCTCCTCCGTCAGTAAAACAAGAGGGAAGCTAACATTCTTCCATGTTCACCACGTGCCAGGTATTGTGCCAGTCACGTTAACATGTTTCCTCAATTAATTTTTCGCCTCACTAGGAGGTAAGTCACTATCTTTATTTTATAGATGAAGCAATGAAGAGGTTAAACCACTGAGAACTAGTAAGTGATGGAGCGAGGATTTAAACTCAAGCCAGTCTCCGGTTCTAAAGCCCATTTCTTCCCATGGCAAGAGAAAGCACTGATGTTTCGGGTAGGACCAAAGGACACACCCACCAGACCTGACTACACTTTTGGTAAGTACGAAGATAAGTCTTCACAGCAGAGTCTGATTTTTGTGGCCAACACTATTCTTTCAAATATAAGGAGAAAGCCAGAAGAAAAATATCGAGGTAAAAAGAAGACATAAAATCTCTATGGTATAAGGCACTCAAAATGTGGAATACAGCATCAGTGAGAAATTTTAACTAACAATGTTGTGCCCTTGGCTACGACCATCAACAAGGACATTGGATTAGGTAAGACTGCACAACCGCGTGTACCAAACTGCCCTGAAAACTTTAAAGGGAGCTTCTCAGGGATACGAATAAATATATGACTGCAATTCAATCATCCATGGTGATACACAAAATTGGGACTTAATGTGACTCAACGGTGCTAATTCAGATGCTGCTTGTCTGGACTCATGGGGGATCTATAAAAGGGTACTACAAAGAAAAACCAGCGCTTGTACAAAGTGCTGTAAGTCCTTCTAGCTGGTTTCAAGAATGAGAAGAATGTTGGACAAATATTTAATTAAGCAGGAACACAATTTGATTGAAAAATCTCAATTTTACTTAAAAACTCAACAGTTCCTGCTACATACGATCATTCAGTATTTCTTTGGGGGGTGGGTGGGAAATGGAATTTTTTCCCTAAAGGCTTTCTCTTGAAAACTATTTATTCAACGGGAGTATGTCTCAAGATTATCAAACTCTGTGTGTATATGTGCTCTGGGGAGTTACTAATTACTTCTCCCTTGCCTTAGAGATTTCAGATATCATTAAGAGCAGGATGTAGGTGTCTTACAGGTACGTTGCTGCCATTTCATTAAATGCAATCCAGAGTATTTTTCTTTTCAGTTTATTTTTGAAATAAATTATTTACATATTTAGAGAGAGACTATCAAAAGAACCGCAGTTACGCTCTGGCCAGTGGCTCAGTTGGTTGGAGCATCACCCCATACACCAGAAAGTTGCGGGTTCGATCCCCAGTCAGAGCGCATACAGGAGGTAATGGATCGATGTTTCTCTCTCACATCAGTGTTTCTCCCTCCTCTCTCTCTCTCCTCTCCTCTTTCTCTAAAATCACAATAAAAATAAATCCTGAAAATCTTTCTAAAATTGTGCTACATAAGCAAGAGCCATACAATTCTTTCCCCCTGGAAGGCCCCTGTGGTAATTTCTATCCCACACATTTAATCACTCGTTCCTGCTTAGTGAAGACCAACTTCACCTCTGGGCAGCAACACAAAGACAAACCCTTTCTCTGTGAAAAGGAAGACAAGCCCTGACCGACCGGTGTGGCTCAGCTGGTTGGGCCCCATCCCGCAAAGGGAAGGGGTTCCCGGTCAGGGCACATGCCTGGGCTGCGGTTCGGTCTGTGTATCAGAGGCTGCAGATCGATGTTTCTCCCTCTCTCTCCCTCCTTTCCCCTCCCTCTAAAAACAAATAAATAACATCTTTTTTTAAAGGAAGACAGGAACCTGCTTTTGTCTCATTTTTATCTCTCTCTCTATTACAACCTCGGGCAGGCGGATGAGGACCAAGTGGACGGCAGCAGTGTGCCTGCCCGCACTGCCCTGTGACCGCAGGGAAGTGCTTCCCTCTCAGGACCAGGGTTCGACGCTGGAATGAGGAAAAAGCCACAAATGCTAACTTCAAGGGCTAAACCTTCCTCTTGATAACGTGCTGTTTTATTTCTTATCCATTTAAAAATTGTATGTTCTTACGCATATAATTATACACATGAAAAGGACCTTAAGTATGGTAAAATATCACTAGTGGTAGGATTGCAAATAGTTTAATTTCTTTCTTTGTGTTTCTCTCTACTTCCTAACCTTCCTAGAATAAATATACATTACTTTTTAAAATAAACAATGTTATTACATTATTTTCTTATGCAAGCTTTTGCATCTGGTTTCATAATGAAATGATCTATAAAACCTGAAGAATCTGGTAAACAACCTATCATGTTTAACGCTTTCTGATTTAGAGAAGGCAGGAATATTCTCAGGAATGCAACTGAAAATATGGTTGTAGCTGTAATTTGAGTCCTAAGTCAATTTTCTTACTAGATACCTCCCTCTGCATCGGTGAAGACACTCAGAGAAAATGATCGCTGTCTTGGTAAAGCCATGAGAGCAACTAGGAATACAGAATACGAAAGATCGAAGTATCCCCGAACTGGGTCTGAATAATATCTCTAGATTAGTGATATAGATCAACGCCATCATACTTCACATCAGAATGATTTATGATTTATAGCTCTCTCGCTTTCTCCTTTGGCTGAGTGCCCTGCACCTGAAGGTGAAATCTTGTTTGAGTAAAGTCAAGTATGAAACATCAGAATGAATTGACCGGGTTCAATAGATAGTTGATTAACTGCCATCTCAGAAGAGAAAACCTTTAGGTGATTTTTGGGATAATGAAAGAAAGTAAGTGACCCAATCTCCAGGGTACTTAGATTGAGTTGAATGAAGATACTGATGTCGATACATACAAATGGCAGTTAAATATGTTCACATAGTAAACTCAGGGCCATGTGATGTTTGTGGCAATGGTGGAACCTTGGGAAAAGGCCAACTTTTGTCAGAGCTGGTGGTCTCTGTGCTTAATTACAGTGTCTTGTTTCGGTTTTTTTCTTGTGGATTCTCAGGTATTATAATGTTACACTAAGCACTGAAATAAACAAATCAGCAATGTTACTGAGTCTACCACAAGCAGAATTAGACAGTTGAGAGAAAAAAATTGAAAGAAAAGAAGAAAATAGCCATGTCAGTTATAAAGCTAACTTCTAATGAGGTTCTTGGAATCACTATGTGTTTAAGTTTTCAAAATATGTTTTCCCTCATATTCCATTCAATGTTTTCAAAGATCTAGCTTTAGAATACCTGTGAAAATTTTACCTGCATGTATATGCATGGTTAAACATACATTATAAATGAGTTAGTAAATTGGGTTTTCTTACTTGCTGAAATTATACAAGATAAATTTTATTTAAAAAATTTTTTAAGTTGATTTGAGAGAGAGAGAAACATTGATCTTGTTGTTCCACTATTTATGATTCATTGGCTGATTTTTTTTAGTCCTCACCAAAGCCTAAGTTCATTGATTTGAGACGGAGAGAGAGAGAGAGAGAGAAAGCACTGATGTGTGAGGGAAACATCCATCAGTTGCCTCATATATGCACCCCGACTGGGAATCAAACCTGCAGTCTTCTGGTGTATGGGACAACGCTCCAACCGAGCCACCCAACCAGGGAGGTTGATTCTTGTATGTGCCCTGACTGGGGATAAGACCCGCAACCTTGGCATATCAGGGACGATGCTCTAATCAACTGAGCTATCTGGCCAGGGCCAATACAAAACAAAGTTTAAGGGAGGACCATTAACATGCTAAAGCAACATTTTATTTTATCAAATTGACTAAATTGAGAAGTAGGAAATGCAAATGATGATTGCAAAAAGAACTTCATAGTCCAACCAGACCAAAATACAAATTCTTTCACTAAATTGCACAAATACCCTGACCTACCTCATTGTACCAATACCATCTTTAATAATCTCAAATCCTCTATTCCAATCAATGAGAGTTTCGTGTTTACATAAATATACTTAGGGGCTTAAGCAGAGAACGCCAAAAAATACTTTCTTTGATGAAGAACAAATAATTACTAGGGTTACAAAATGTCATTTGGTTTGATGATGGTATTTTTTGCTTTGTTCGCTTTTGGATGCCAACTAAATTTTCTTCTGACCTTGTGCTTGAGGTTTGGTTTAATTAACAAGAACTTATTGATTTATTTTTAAAGATTTTATTCATTTCTTTTTAGACAGAGAGGAAAGGAAGGAAAAAGAGACGGACAGAAACATCAAGGTGTGATTGCCTCTAGAGTGCTCCCCTACTTGGGACCTGGCTCACAACCCAGGCATGTGCCCTGACTGAGAATCGAACCAGCAACCTTTCAGTTCTCAGGTCAGCACTCAATCCACTGAGCCACACCAGCCAGAGCTACAATTGTTTTAAAACTTCATAGATTTATTGTTTCTAAACTCAAAGCATATCTTCCTATGTCACTAGTCACAGGTTTTATTTCCTGAAATTTACTGACTTTTGCAAGAAAGAGCCTGAAATTTGCATGCTACCTCTATAGTCACTTACACAACGCAACCCTAAATGCACCACATCTATTAAACTACCACTGGTTCTCACATTCTCTCCATTCTATTTGGCCATTCTAGCAAGTACACTGAGAGTTAGGACTGGCCTTGTAATGTCTCCATCATCTTTGCAATGATTTTGTGGCCTGTTGAAATGCAAATACCTCCAGGAAAAAAAAGGGATTTGGGGGATCTGTTAGACTTCTTAATAAGATTCGTATAATTTTTAAAAATAAGTTTTTAATAAGAAAAAGGGGGTGAGCAGAAGGCGACAGTGGGCTCGAAGGGGAGGGGTGTGCACAGACACACAGGCACCCAGAGTGCATTACCCTTGTCGAGCAAGCCCCGTAAGAAGTGCTCTGCGCTGCCAGTGCCACAGAACCAGCAGGGATCGAGGTTATCTTAGCCCAGAAGGAAGATACCCAGCAGAAGAGTCCAGCTCCTGGTTCTTAACTAAAGTGAACAATAAATATGACAGTCACTTAAACGGTCAACAATGAATTTACATAGTACCCCCGAATGGTCTGCAACATGCGAACTAAAACGTGTACAGTCCAATCCTGACAAGATCAGTTCATTGCGAGCACTTCGTTTCTATGATCTTTAACACGACACCGTGGGTCGGCAAAGCACGGCTTTAAATGCCTTTGGGAAAAGCTCTAAAAAATAAAACATACCAATATTTGTAGTATTATTCCTGTTCTGAAAAATTAGTAATAGCGTTTCCCTTGGTTGTATAATAATCACTAGGAACATAAACCTAGTGATTTCTTAATTTAATCTTTATTGCATTTTTTTCCATTACCATTCAGTGGCCTTATACTCCCCTCCCCCAGCAATCAGTACACTGTTGTCCAGAATTTTTTAAATTTGTCAAGTTAAAAAAATGCTTTTACATGGGCACTTGCAATAAGAGATAAATCAGATGTGGTAATGGCTTCTTTTGTAAAAGCCATATGTAAACAGCACATGAAGTTGACAAGTCAAGCAGCAGTAGCCCATTCTTCAGCCAAAAAAGGAAAGAAATGAAGAAAGAAGAACAAAAATTACCAAAAAGAAAAACATTCCCTGGCCCTCTGCCCCTCAAAGCCTCAGAAATACCGGTTCTGGTACACTTTTGCTGGAAAACTCAGGCCAACTGGTGAGTTAAAAAAGGACATTAGAATGGCAAATACTCAATATGGGGATAAACTAACAACGGAGTAACCGTGTGGCCAGCAAAAGATGGTTTAAAATTCTATCTTTCCTCTCCAGTGTGCCGTTTTTTTATCATGCAATACATGTCTCTTCATTCTAAAGTCCCTCTTGGCTATACCCTCCCCAACTTTAAAAAAATAAAAATAAAGTTTGTGTGCTATTGGTCCCTAGCTAGAAATACAGCCTTGTAGAGCTCACTAGCTTCTCCATGAAACTTGAGTCATTTTCATGGTCCATTGCTATTTTCTGGCACACAAAGATTACATCTGGATAAAGGAGCTTATTTAGGAAGATGTTGGCCTTAATTAAATCACAGTTGGTAAAACTGCTTATTATATGAACATCACTTCTGTGCTCGCTTCGGCAGCACATATACTATATGAACATCACTTCATAAAACAGCCTTTCACAAATGCCAGTGAATGGAATTTGCCAATGACATATCCTTCAAGTACAGTTTTTATAATTTCCTAAATAGTGCTGTTATTAGATTATCCCCACAATAGGCAAATGTAAAAGCAAACAGCTTCAAAATCAGCGCCCGCTGCAAAATTTTAACTATTAGGTAATAGAAAATTTTGCCTTAATACCACACTCACCAGCAAGGACTCCACAGATCAAATGAGTGTTCTCAGACTTGAACTACAGACGTCAGAGTGATGGAGCAAGTGTTAAAGGTCACACTAAGCACACCTAGGAGACCGGAAGCCTTTAGTTGGTCAATTCTACTTCATTGCACTATGAAGGGCTGAGGTGGAGAGAGGAAGACGGAGAGAAGGGGCTCTAACCCGCACAGGAACTCACTTAGCATGGAATACAGTTAAACACGTTTGGCAGGGTTTCTCAGAAGTCCCCGTTCCAGAAATAATAAAGCCGTAATAAGCACTTCAGAAAACTATAGATACTAGCTAGCAGTGTCTTCTCCTCCTGAAGAAATCTATAATAGTGAAAAGGGCTTTCTATGTTAACATTTTCAACAAATTGCTACAAGAAATGTGGCTTTGGAGAAACACTGCAATTTCTTTACATTGCTCAGACCTCCACAGGGTACTTACTTTGAGCTGGGAAACAGACCACTTCAAAAGGCAGAGTGCCGGTTCTAAGTAATCACCTGGGGAATACAATAGAATCTGGAACAGCGAGGGGAGCATGAGAGATAAGGTTCATCCAGGGCGAAGTAACAGATCAAGGGGAACGCTGCCTGCTAATTCCGCATCACAGGGGCAAGCTCTCCTCACACCCACGGGCCCACGCCCACCCCACTCCTGGCAGGTTAATAGCTACTGATTTGTACAGTGCTCTTAAAAAAAAAAAAAAAAAAAAGACATATCCAGCGTATTAAAAAATGCTTCTAACAGATGTGACAATTGCATTGTGACCAATTAAGTTGGTAAGAAAAAGTTATTTTAAAAACTTGGTATAAATAAGTCAAATGAGTTCCAAGCTTATTTAAAATATTAATATTTTGAGAACTGAACATGTGTCAATAGGTTACCTTGGTTTCAGGACTGAACAAAAGACAACTACTGGGCGTAGATAAGAGAAAAACCATAGAAAAACAGGAGAATGTTTCTGGGAAGACCGGCTGACAGTATCTCTTGATCCAACGAAGCAGAGGTTCCTTTTCCTTTCTTTTTTTTTTGGCAGTGGTCTGTCTATGTACGACATTGTTAGCTCCTACTTTCCTTGATGACTAATATCAACCAGCAAAAGATTTGCAATAAGATTTATTCATGATAAATTTACATATTAACAGAGCCAATAACATGAGAAAATACCAAAGAAGTTGTTCTAAAAGAGAAGTTCTTAGCAGATGTTTTTTTTTAGGCTTAAATATTTGCTGAACTGCTAAATGGATAAACAGTTTACCCCACGGAGCATCAGAGCTCAGAAATCCTGGACCAGGGACCACAAGGAAACACAGGGTTAGGGTTTAGAAGGCACCTCCCAAAGCTCATTACAGACCAAGGAGCCCTTCAGAACGCAGCCTTGTCAACTTGGGAGCAAAGACACTTAGGAAAGAAGATAATTTCTTTCTATTCTGACTTATTGGTAAACACTGCCTCGTTAGGCTCTGAATTGAGGGATTCCTCTCAGAAAAATCTCTTTATTTTCAAAGAGAACCCCTTCTAAAATGTTTTCCTAAATACCCAATTGCTTAAATCACTAAGGTGTACCAAAAGTTCACAGTGAAAATTATTTCACTTTCTTTACCGTGTTTGTTAGATAATGTCTAAAATCTGGCTAAAGAGAAGGTGAATTTGGGAATTGATTATTCCTTAGGGGAAAATAGAGGTAAACTCTTAAAAACTAAGAAACAAACACCAAAAAAACTTAGCTGGATTCATCACTGAGTATGTTTTAAACACAGTTAACAGAGAACTATTTGGAAAACTGGCAAAGGCAGGTGTGCTGGGGTGGTTACAGTTATTTTAGATTACAGTCCAGGTGTACCCCGACAGCCACATAAACAGAAACAAATACCCTGTCTTTTGTTTTCCATTTCTAATCGCAAACGAGATAAAAAAACACTCCAACATTGAATGAAGATGCTGAGATTGCAACTCGGCAGAAACAGCTCTCAGAAACAGCACGAAGGCAGAAAACGTGATCGGGCGGTTCTCTGGCTCTCTGGACCTGTGTCAGGGGTCAGCACGCTGCAGCCAACGGGTCAAACCCAGCCCTCCCCTGCTTTCCGTGTGGCTATGAGCTAAGAATGGTTTTACGTATTCAAATGGCTGGGGTGGGGGAATGTAATAATACTGAATGACAAAAATGATATAAAATTCAAATTTCGGGGCCCGTGAGTGAAGTCTGATTAGAACACATTCATGTCCGTGCGTTAACGCACTGTCTCGGCTGCTTTGACTCTGCAACGGCAAAGTCTGTGGTGGGCAAAGCTGAAAATAGTTATTATCTGGCCCTTTACCGAAAAAATTTGCCAACCCCTGGTCTATCTGATGGTTAAAACTCTTGATATCACAAGAGTTTGATACAACTGGTGTTTTTATATCTTGTAAAACACAAGACAAACGTATCAAACTGCTCCCTGCAATGTATTTTTGGATAAACACAAGTTGTCAAATAACTGGTTCCTTTTCTGATATTACAATCCAAGATGAACTTATATATATGGAAATGCACCCTAGTCTCGAGAATATGTTCTACAGTGAACACGGTTGATTACTACCTGTGGTAAATGGACAAGAGATTACAACTGAACCAAATTACAAGACATCACTAGAGAGACTGACACCCATTGCAGAGGTGTATGTAGATTCTTTGAATAAACCAGGGACCATGCCACAGAATTAACAAGAGACCGAGGCTTCTGGGTCTTACAAAGGGTTTTGGGACTGCCTGCACATACTGCCTGGGCCTACGGTGATTAATTTGGCACACACCTGTGTTCCAATAGAAGAGATTCTAAGTGAAGAGTTAGAATCGATCCAGTGCCATCTGTGATTTATCATTTAATTCAACACTTATCTTTTGTTGTATGTCTCAGATATAAAGGTGATGGACTGACAAACAGCTAAATAAAGCAAAGCTTCTCACTTTGAGAATCTCACAGTTTTGAGGAAACAGGCACAAACTTAAAGAGATGGGTTAATAATATTTCGAATTTTTAATATCATGTTTCTCTGGTGGGAATCTAAATCATAATCGGAATGTTAACAGAGAGTAAGTTCCGGTACTTTTATCCTATCACACTGGTATAAATCACATCACTTGGGGGTGCTAAAGTCTCTAAGGACAGTCAGGCTGTCAGAGACGGCAAGCAAACTTAGCATGCAGACTCTGGCGGTACACCTCTTCAAAATAAAATAGTGCTACTCTCTTGTCAACAGATTCTGGGCTATGAGAAGTTTCCAATGCTATGAAACTATCCCACCCTGACTCTTTGGTCTAAAAAATAAGTCCCAGACCTTGGCTGGTGTGGCTCAGTGGATTAAGCATTGGCTTGTGAACTGAAAGGTCCCCGGTTCGATTCCCAGTCAGGGCACGTGCCTGGGTTGCGGGCCAGGTCCCTGGTTGGGGGCGTGTGAGTGGCAACCCATTGCTGTTTCTCTCACACATCGTGTTTCTCTCCCTCTCTTTCTCCTTTCCTTCCCCTCTCTCTGAAAATGAACAAAATCTTTAAGAAAAATAAAAAGTAAATCCCAAGTGCCTGTGTTATCTGTGAAGAAGCTGGGAGTTCCAAGAACTTCAAAATGTTCTTTTAGAAAGGACATAAAGCTAAAGAAAAAAGAAAAAAAAAGGAATCAACCTATGGGCAATAGAACCAGAAAGAGAAAGAGCTGGTAAAGCAAGGAAAACTAGAAAAGGAAGGAAGAAAGCAGACCAGATAACATGCGAGAAGGAAAACTGGACTGATCTGGATATAAGATGGTAAGTTATATGAGGGCAATAACTGTCTAATTCCAACATGCAAGTTACTTTAACTATGCAAAGAGCTTATAACGTGGAAGACAGAAAATTCTTCAGGACCAAGAAGTGAAAGCTATGAGAAAACATTTTGACTTAACATAAGAATGATTTATATACAAAACCCAGAGATGTCCAAAGATGTGATGTGTTATATCTTGGGAGATATTTACACACAGGTGAGGAGACCACCTGGTCTCTAAATCTCTATACGATACTGTACAGTAGAGTCAAGCATTACAGGGGAGAGGAGTTGGATCCTAACTTCTGGTAATGCCACCTCTTAACATCCCTGCAATTCACTGCCCTTGTGGGCCACGAACAAATGAACGGACAGCAGTTGCCATGTTTTTCCCTAACTTTTATTCTCTGTGTTTCGTTGAGACGGGATCTTGCGCAAAGACTCTTCTTCGAAGAGACAGTAGAGGAGAAAATGAGACTAAACGGCATCCTCTGCTGATCTGGGGGACCTAATGAGGAAGTTGGGACCCTATGCTTCCTTCTCCCCTATAAACTCTGAAATGTTAGATTTACTCTATTATTTACCCCCAACAGGATCTTGACTATGATAAAGGGGAGAGCTGCCCTCAAGGGTATCATCACAACAGATGAGAAAAGCACTGCTAAAGCATCGGTTTCCTCAGCAATCTCTTATACATACATTTCGCGTTAAGTCTGTATTTCCTATCTATGGGTGTAATAGACTACTTTCTCTTCTGTTTGTCTTTCAAGTTTTAGTACGATAGTAATATCATCCGCAAAATGAAATCCTCCCTGAATTTGTAACTGCTGATTATAGCCACCTTCTTCCTCGTCCAGCCTCACTTTACATGGCTTCTTCTCTCTCAGAGCCGCACCCTCCTAACCTTGGCAGGTGCCTATTCCTTGGTCCGCACCCATGTGCTCCTTTTTGCATCACGTTCTGTTGCAGTACAAAGGAAACCCTAAAGCGTGCGGGGTGACTGCAGCAGAAATGAGAGCAGACTTACTGATACCCTCTACTACAGTGTAGAAGGAAGATTGGGATTTTGCAATTTTATACTCTCTTGGCAAAAAAATACCCTTGGCAAAAAAAGCAACAGTGAGAAAGCATCTCATACCATTTTTGGATTTTAGGGCTTCCTTTTAAAAATACATGATCACTGGGTAAAGCTTAAATATAAATTTTGATTTGTAATGCCTTCTAAAAAAACCAAACCTCTAATACCTAGCGTGTCCTGTGTGCTTATGTGTAGGAAGTATTACCGAAGTGACTTAGTGATGTAGGAGAAAGTGAATTGGCTTATACCCATGGAAATTTCAGACTAAAATTTGTGATAATATTTAATAGGAAGAAGTGTACTGGGTCCTAGGACCTAGGATGATCCGGAACTCTAACCCACAGATAACGCCAGTCTAATGTTAGCTAATGGAGTCAACATCTTCTCCCTTCAAAACGTTTACCGAAGATGTAAACAAGCATAAAAACTGCCCCCTGCAAACTGAATCTCCTTCACACTCCAAGTACTGGCGTAAGAGAATGGCTGAAAGACACGCCCGAAACACTGATGCTGGCTTCATTCATGAGTCTGGCCCACTCTAAATATACGATATGGATAAGATGAATTGTTTAGGAGTGGAAAGAATTTGGAAAGACATTTTTAACTTTAGTAGTTTCAAGTGCTTGTTCAAATACCAATAAGGAGTAGATGGAAATAAACACAGCTATTTAATTGCTTCCTTTCATATAAAAAATTTCAAGAAGTTGACGTGTGTTTGTTTTTTAGTTTCCGTCTTCCTGGCCCCCAAAAGATCAAGAATTGAACAATAACCAGAGCTGCTGGTGCCTGGAACATGTTACACATTCATTCTCATGAGGTAGGTTTGTTTCCACAACACTAGGTGGAAATCTGGGCGTCAGGCAGGTCTCAGCGAACTTCTCAGTCACCCTAGAAATAATTAATAACAAAGGCAAGGCAAAAGCAAGGCTTTCTACTGGTTTCTATTAATAACTTTAGTCCAAATTATTTTTTTAAATATCAACCTGCTGTTAAGAAACTGAACCAGGGTAACACCAACCAAGGGCGTCCTATCTTTTGGTGTCTCTTTTGGTGACACTGGAAAAAGAAAAGTTGTCTGTCTGGTGCCACACATTAAATACACAAACACTAATGAAAACTAATGAGCAAAAAAAAAAAAAAAAGGGGGTTTTAAGTAAATTTACGATTTTGTGTCGGGCCACATTCATAGCCATCCTGGGCTGCATGCGGCCCATGAGTCATGGGTTGCGTACCCCTGAGACACGGTTGTTAGGATCCGTCTCTGGTATTAAGAATGGAATGGGGTATGAGAAGGTAACCAAAACTATTTACAGTTTTATGTGACCAACATAGACAGCATTAACTTTAGGTAACACAAAGCTGTACTGCCCAATGTTTTTCCTCTGAGAATTGTGTTGGGTATAGCTTTTGAGCCCGCACTGACCCTTCTCCTCAAACATCAGTGAGGGTCTGTGAAGACTCCTGCTGCATTTAGGAAAACTGAAAGGAACTGTTGGCTTCCACTAGATTAATGAACTTGGAGTGACTCCAATACAAAGGGAAACAAAATTCGAGGTGAAGTTTACAATAATAATTAATAAAATGCCACGTATAGGAATGAAAACTGGAAATATAATCTGAAACAGTTATAAAAGTACCAACAAAATTCTAAGATTATTTCCTTTTCAGTTCCTTGAAAAAATAATTTAAACCAATGCTACGGTTTTATTTCACAAAGAAAGCTCTTATATCTCTATTTCACAGATAAAGGGAATACTTATAATGATCCCTTTCTGGGTTAGAGAACAACTTCGCCATATTTCAGGTTGACTTGAGATCTCTTATAACGAGTAAATCAATAAATAAATATTCTTAATTATAAATATTTGTTGTAAACAGACATAGTCTGTGACATGAAAGATACACACTTGCACCAGATTTTTAAATTTAACCCAATCTGCTTCTTTTTCCCTTTTTGCGAGGGAAATCTTATAATCACAGAGAAGCACTTTTCAGGAGTACCAGAGAATTATTTCTGCATGTCCACAGAGACAATAAAACAATAGCGGTGAATGAAGGACAAAAGATTCTTGGCTTTACTGTTCTTTTTTTTTTCTCTAAGAAGCCATCACCTTCAAAACAAAAAGTCTTGTTTAGCAGTTTCATCAACTGAAAAGCATTAAGAGGTAAAATGAAGTGCAATAATCTCGGTTTGATAGCCCTAAGAACTCCGATTTCAAAACAAATATTTGAGACAGCATTAACCAAATCATCTATATTGGTACATTCAAGTGCCATAAAAAGCAAGCTACATGCAAGACTTCATTAATGCAGAGGTAAAAATGACAGGTTAGACATCTGAGTTGTGTTATAGACAGCACGCTCATGTTTACTTCAGGAAAGTCTGAAAACTCAACATGCAAACAGAGAACACACACTTGTCACATAGAACTCCATTGTGCACAAGGCCATCAATTAAAAACAATTGATTTCAACACAAGTGTAAGAACAAACACGTCTGAAATGTATCAAGAAAACAAAATATATTTTTTATATTTATATATTTTTTAAGCTTACCCTATGGCTAAATACTGCTAGAAGCAATATAATTACTTAAGTCATAAAGAAGTAACACAGTATTTTAATTCAGAAGAGGGTATGTTTATGCACAGATCTTGAATAAATCTGTATTCCAGGACTTTTAAAGATGGGCAGAGTAGTCTGGAAAATTCAGCCCTGGCTGGAGGCTAAGTCAGGGACACCAGCACCATTTTCCTTAAACCAACATGTTACTTGTGAAAAGATGGCATTTAACCTTCTCAGCTCTCTTTTCTGCGCCAGGCAGGATAAAGTTGTTTGTCCCTGAACGTCTCAGAAACACACATAAAGAAGGCCACAGAAGACAAAAGCCCTTTTCCAAAAAAGGCCTTTGTATACACTGGTTTGATATCGCAAGAAAAGGAGTGGTTTTGGATTCATAGATTAAAACGTGTCTTTTTAAGGCTTTTGTAAAGGTTAGTAAGTTGAAATTTTTCCTTAAATTACAAAGCCTGTGCCACACAAATGACTACAGAAGATTAGGGAAATATTCCATCTGATGTTTCTACGGAGTATCTGGCTTTGTGTGAAACACTGGAGAGAAGGACGTAGCCACACTGAATAAAAACATGCAGAATAAAAGGGTGAAAGCTTCTGGGGAAAGTACCAACCTGCCATAAGCTTAAATCTGATTTGTCTACACTTGTTAAACTTCAGGAAGGAAAGCTGGCTTGGGCAATCTATTCCTACGCCTTTGTGCCCCATAATACACTTCTACAAAGAGTAACATTTATTGACAGAAAAATGATCACAAGAGCTTTTCTAGGACAGCGCACTATGAAGATCAGAGAGCATCATACAGGAGATAACATGGCAGAAGTCAATGACAGGTCTGACAGTTTCAGTCTTGACATTTCGGATGAGCACCCTGTTTTCCGGTCACAGAAAGACCAGCCACCAAACAGCCAACGCCAGAACCACGAGAAAAGACATCATGAAAGGAAAACGAGGAGATGGAAAAGTACTAGAGTAGAGGCGGCACTTTTTGAAAGACTTGTGATCCTCGGGGATTGGAATAGAAACCTTGGGAAGAATTTCTTCAGTTTCTTGCTGGGGTAAAGCTCTTTCGGTAGATCTTTCTTGCCTTTTAATTTTCTCTTCATCCTGCACTAACAGAGCACGTTCCTGTGTCTGCTTTCATGGTAGAAGATCAAGAAAGACAGAGAAAGATGAACAAAATGACAGATGAAAAATGCTTAAAAATGATACTTGGGGATGTGCAAAGGATTTAGGAAGATCTTTTGGACATTCTATTTTACTTTACTTTGGCAATTTACCTCAGCAAAGGTTTTATAAAACAGTACTCCATACATTTTTTTTTTTAATGAATGGACACTAGAAGTCCTGAAAGTTCAAGGAATCATGGACTTCCTTATAGTACTTATTTGCCCTGCGAGGACATTCACATAAGAATTTGGGGTCATTCTTCACTGCTTTGTTGCTACCAGTTTTTCTCAGGTCAGTTGGGCAAAGCCAATAAGGAAGCATTCTTCTTGCCATCACAAAAGTCACCTTTATTACAAATAGAATGGTAGAATATAAAAAGTTATCCTCATATCTCTAATATAGATTTAAAAAACTGTAACAGTTCATTCAATATGGCAATTAGCTTTTGCTCAAGGGAATAAAAATCTGAATCCTATACATTTTAAAGACAGCAAAGAAAAAAGTATAAAAGTTCCTATGTGCCTCCAAAGTCTACTAAAAAAAACTCAAACCCACAAATCTTAACAATGGCAAACCCCCTTCCCCTCTCTCTCGGAATTATGATTAAAAATAATAATGACCATTATGAAGGTTTATACATCACATTAAGCAAATACTTCTGACACTTTTAAGGAAAATTGTTTTTTTTTTTAAATAATTGTCCAATTGTAAGTCCCCCAACCCCCAAATTTCTGTACTCTGCCATCCAGTCAAGACAGATGTTGTCTATGAAAGGAAAAACTTGGCTCTCAGTTCTCTCAGCTGAGCCAGCCTTCTCGGGTCAGTTTGGAAGTTCGACACTGGTTCTTTGCACACCCCTAAGTGATATGTATCAGGGAGAAAGTAGCTGGGGGACTGGTCAGCAAAGAAGAAAAAAAGGAAAAGAAAGGATGCAAAATTATAATAATGATTTTTAAAAGAAAACAAAGGGGAGAAGAAAGACAACATAAAAAGAATAGGGTACAATTAAATTCATTTTTTCTCTGAATACATATTTATATCTTCATGCAGCTTTTCAACCAGCCATGCGCCAAAATAAGCAAATTGAAAGCTGCAAAAGCTGCAGCAGTGGAAATGTTATGTGTTAGGTCAAAAGGTGGTATATGTGAATCTGCTAGTATAGCCAAAAGAAAAAAAATTACTCAGCAGCTGCTGTTTGATTCTGGGGGGGGTCATCTGCTTAGTGCCATGACAAGAGCAAACTGTGATTAAGAAGCACAAGTCGTAACAGCAGCTTTACCTCTGGCCCACCAACCTTTCTTTCCGAGGGAAGGATAGAGGTTTTCTTCACCTGGTCATACACAAATTACATACAATTCAGTTGCTTGCAATGCAACAAAAATGCTGTCAAAGGTGAAGAGGTATCCCCAGAGAACGTAAACATTGTCCTAATTATTTTTTAAAAAGTAAGATATGCCAGAAAGTGGAATTATCCTATGTAAAAGGTTGTGACAGTATAGTTCTTACTTATTCCACTATTCGTTTAGAGGGTAATATACACAAACACAGAGCGAAAGTGGCTCAACTATCCCCACTGATCTAATTTAATTTATAAAGAGTCGTTTCTTTAAAAGTCCACAGGATGACACAGCCATTCCCCAGAGCAGCCCTGAGATGGTTTCTGAAGGATTTCCTATTAAGATATAAGACATTTTCTGGAACTGGAGACTGATTCAACTTTACCAAACCTCATCCAAGAAAATACTGTTACTTTTTCAAAGCAGTTGAGCATCTTTGATTATTTGTACAGAGTCCAAAAGAAAACTTCTAGAAAATACGCAGTTACCAGGCGAGAGAGCAACAAGGCATCTTCTCGGTGAGCAAAAAGTCAGTTCAGGGGACAGTAGCTAGACTTAGAATCAAAACTAATGTCCATGAACATCAGGGCATGGAGACCCAGAGGACAGTGACTAGAACAACTGCATTCTCTCATCTCTGGTAGCTCTATTCAGCTGCCCATCATTCAGGGGTTCTCCACCCTCACTCAGCGAAACTGGCTCGATTCCATTTAGAGAGTCATTAGCCAATTTTAATCACATTTCGAAAAATATAAAAGGTACCCTTCATCAACCAACTTTTATTATCCTCTCCAGTTCCAGAAACTAAATAAGTTCAGTAGTTTACCATAAATTCTAAATATAAAAACAAGTTTTTTTAAATTATTAAGATATCACTTTACCTTTCTTAACTAGAATTGTTAATGCTTTGGGGAAAAAACAAGCATATAATTTAAAAATCATTACAATCACTCATTGAGTCATCGTGACTATTTATATAAATCTTTAGCCTGCCAGGCTAAAGATTAAGTAGACTTTTTGAATGTATGCGCAAGGTAACTTTTTCATTACACATTCATTTCTTTAGGTACAGAATTTCTACAATAGGTAATGACAAAAATGACAGAAAAGAACAGCCCCTAAAAGGTATTGCTGGCTTCCTCTAATTGTGACTATGGTACAAAACAGTGAATTAAAAATTTGATGTTACTCATAAAGATAAAATTAAAAAAACAATAGTTTTTCTAAAAATGAAACACAACTATTAATACTTGGTATTCTACATTCTCTGGCTTTGGGGCCTCCTGGGTTTATTATATAATTGCGGCCAGCCATTCCAGACATTTCTAAGTTGTGCAAATGTTCAAATAAAGGTTTTTTAAAAAATGCGTATTCCTTTCCAATTTTGACCTTACTAAATTTAGTACACTCTCCAGTCCTTGAAGGCACGGTTTGAACATAAAGTTCCATTGGCTTACGGCCAGCTTGCGTGCACACACTAGCTTGCAGCTGCAGAGCGAGCTCTCAGACCGACTCGTCCACCAGGGGCTGTGAGTGGCTCCCATACCCAGACTGGGTCGTCCATGTGACTCAGAAAACAAGTGTTTGATGAATGCCTGAAAGCTGCCATGAATTTGCTGGAGGCACCAAAAATAAATTTCACCTCTAAACTTGCTCTCAGATACAGAACATTCATATACAAAAACACTTATTTCACTCATTCTCCCAAGTGGTCATGCGGACAAAGTACTCACTCCTTCTCCTGTGGGAATTTGGCCATTGATGTTGAGTGATCGGAACGGGGAGTGAGTGGATAAGCGTTTATCCCATTCACTAGGCCGTGGTTCTGGTACAGATTCCATAAAGTTCTTTTTTAGCTCACTGATGCTGGCATGATGTTTTTTGATCTCTTCTTGACTTTTGTCTAAATCCTACAGTTGAAAGGACAAAGATGCAAAACAATAAATACTCAGAGGAATAAAAACACACCAAGGGACGCCCATCACAGACTATGGGCACCGGCAGAAAACACACCACATCCAGGAGCGATATTACTAATCCAAAAATTGCATTCAAATTGTAAATATACAACATGGTATATTTGCTTGCTTTTTTTTTTTAAACAAGGTGCTTTTCTTGGAAGCAATGAAGCATCATAAGCCCACAGCTCTTAGCAGTTGTATAACCCGTAAGGAGCTCACTCAATTTTACAACTTTTCTGCTCATTATGACACAAGGCTGGCTCTCCAACTCCTCATCCCAAGAAGGTAATCCCACAACTCAATTAGCCTCAGGTTGATATGAACTGATTTAGGCTCAGCTCAGGCAGGATGGAGAGAGCAAACGACAAGGAGAAACTATGAAACGAAGGACAAGGTGAAAGGTTCAGCTTTCACCATTGACTGCCTTGCCCTGGGGTAAGCTGCAACTGGACAGTGCCCCTCTATTTCCCCCTAGAGATACCTGTGCTTCCCTATTATTAGGGGCCTGTTGTTGGTTTTTGGTAAACAGGAATAGCCCTTTCTTGATATACGAATTTATTACTGGTACATAAAAGTTGAATCACTATGTTGTACACCTGAAACTAATATAATATTTTATGTCAACTACAATTGTCGTAAAAAAGACATTCCTCTGGGAGAAAGTGATTGATTCCAAGATTACAAAAAAAAATGTTGAAATTCATGACTCAGGCCTTCAGAGCAGGTTGTTACTATCTCTGAATAATTACTCAGGGGTATGTAATATAATGGCTTTTTTCCTTTGCCAATACTACTCACAAATTAAAAGGCTTATGCTTTCTAGCTTCTGACAGCTTCACTTCATTCTTTAGTCCCATTCAAAATAGGGACCTTCTTCTACTGACCTTCAATGAATGGGGAGAGATTTAACAAGAATTCTTCAAATAGCTTATATATCTCCTTATGATTTAAAATACCTCAACTGGCCAGGTGGCTCAGTTGGTTGGAGTGCCGTCCCATGTACCAGAAGGTTGTGAGTTTGATCCCTGGTCAGGGCACATGCCCAGGTTGTGGGTTCAGTCCCCAGTTGGGGCACATACGGGAAGCAACCAATGAATGTTTCTCTCTCACATAGATATTTCTCTCTCGCGCTCACTCTAAAAATCAATAATAAAAACATATCCTCTGGTGAGGATTAAAAAATAATAAAAAATAAAATACCTCAACTGTTCCAGCAGATTTGCATACTGGACAATTAGGGGTAAGCTCTTCAAGAGCATATTCTAGGGAGAAATGATCAAAACTAAGGCTAATAAAGCTAGACATAATGAGAAATATTTAGGTTTATGTAATAAGAAGTATATAACAACTTTCAAAAGGGAGATTGGCCAGAAATAGTCTGAGAAATACAACTGGAAGACAAAAACGCAAATGTTCTTTGTCCAAAATACTTCTCTGAAAAAACTCAAAAGATCTATGCCTGAAACCAAAATATGTGAGAGCCCGTCACTTGATAACTGCTAAAAATTCTGTGTTTATTACATATCAAGGCAGCTCTGTGTCCAAGAAAAGCACAATACTAAATATATCTCCTAATATTCTATGTGAATTTTGGGATTAGTCTTTCTTATTCTTTTAGACTCCGTGGGAAACAACCTCATTTGGAAAAAAAATTGACACCCATTTCATTAAAAAGTTTCTTTTTCTGGAGCCATTTAGGCTTCAAGTAAGTTAGATTTTTTCTTTTTTCAAAAGCAATGTCCAAGGGAAAAATAGCATAGGAAAAGAGAATCAGTTGGGACACATGACACAATTTTGATTCTGGAGATATTCATTCAGAAAATTCATTTAATAGCCTATCCTTCTTATTCTCGCAAGAATGAACAAGTTCTTCTTGTTCATTCTTCTTGTGTGTGTTTGCTTTGCATTTGTTCAAAGAGAAAACACAAGGGCAACCCCGAAGCTCTCTGGGATGAAGTGTGAGTGTAGCTCATGAGCAGAGGCTTCCCCACAAGGAAACGACAGCTTGCCCTTCCGTTCTAGCTGGAAGCAAGAAAAGCATGTTTACTAGCTAAAGAAAAGTCATGAGCAAGCGCAGTCAGCAGGAGGCTGAGCAACTGAGAACCACCAGGCATGTATAAGGCCCTGTGACCCAGCTCCCGACTGGAAATTAAATCTGCTTGGGCCAAAAACAACTGAACATTTTGGGGAGAGTTAAAAGTGTGAATGGAGCAAAACAAAAACGAGCAAGAGATGCTAGGGTCAACTCTAGGTTAGCCTTTCAACACGAGAGATTTGTTACTCTTCTTGCCTAGCTTTTCACTGGCTGGAACCTGAGGAAATAAAGGTTCGGTAACATCAGTAGCTTCTGAGGGAGCTTTCTCCATCCTTCTTAGCTGGCTCTGTTGGAAACCTGTGGGGGCACAGAGTAAAATTAAGATCTCAAAGGGACCTGTTCCAAATAGAATTTGTCATAGACACTTGCTACAAGTTCCCTCTGGGAGATGGAGGAGGAGGCGGTACATCTAAAAATGAACTCGACCTTATTTGTGCCAGAACAAAGCATTAGTGGGAGTGGGGGAGGAGTAAGGGGAGGAATGCTTAAAAAAAAAAAACAAAAAACTGCTAGAGTGACAGATAGGTTGAGAGAACTTCCTTAGGAAGAAAGAAAAAAAACAAAAAACAAACTTTTACAATAACTAGAGAATGATGGTTAGCCAAACTTTAGCCATTTTCAGGTTAGACACTTTTTGATGCCTATCATATTATAATTTAAGCAGCAATCAAACCAAACCATTTAATATAAAATATTCTCAAAAGGTAGTTAGTAGTTTTAATTATCAAACACACACTTATTAGAAATCCCCTCTCACTGCCATCAATGAAATGCTGGGGAAAAACACATCACACGCAGGGACTTTATGAGTCTCAGAAGCCATAACACACCTCGTGGAACGAATGACAAATATATGATTGGTGCTGCAGGTTCCGGGTAAGAGGAAGCACTGAAGATGGACTAGCCAAGAAACAGACGTGTTTAAAATTGGGAGCTGTTGCATTGCTGAGTTCAAGGAGATCAGCTGATTTCTGTCATTCTTCCTACTCTCACAAGAGGAACCACCCAGGTCTGGTTTCAGTTCCGGGCCAAAGCAAAGAGATCTAGTCGCAATGTTTGGCATGTTCTAGGGTCCAGCCTTGACCTCGTGTTACCTGAGGTCAGTGTATGTACAGCACTTGGCGTTGTGCCCGCCACACAGGACACGATCAATGAAGGCTGGCTATAATTTGTGTTACTCTCACCAAAGTACCTTAAAGATAGCAGGCACTCAAAGTATACATTTTGACAAAGAATAAGATGAGCTTAAGTAATTAGTAGAGACCATTACATTAAATCAGATATCTATCTCAGGACGTTTTTTCAAACTTCCAGATTAATGATATTGACCACATTTAATACAAGTTCATCTTTCAGGTCTCAGTGAAAATGTCTCTTCAGAGAGAATTTCCTGCCCATTTTATTCTGAGTAGAGCTCTTTCATTAGCACAGAGTATGGTTTATTTCCTTCATTGTTTTTATAACAAGTTGTAATCATTTTATTGCTATTCATTTACTTATTGTTTTTCTCCTCCCCACTCCCCCACGCTGTAAGCCTCCTGAAGGCAGGAATCATGTTTATCATCTTCCTATATATTTATATTTTCTTTATATCTAAGTTATCAGATATAAAGATATCTGATATCAGAGTCTGTGCTCATTTCTTCTGGCTCTGTCTTGAGCAGAATTGCAAAAAATCTGATCATCAACTTTTATATAAGAGTTTTTCAACGTGTAAACTAACATGGACTCAGTTTTTTCCATACAGAATAATTCTAATTCCCTAAATTTTTCCTCATGGAATTCTCTGAATCTGCTAATGAGTTTTACACGTATATTTCTTTATCCAATGTGGAGAGCCCAAAACTAGATAAAGTATGCAACATAACTCTGGTAAAAATCTTACCAACGTTGACTGTAGCAGGAAAATGACCTTACAATTGCTACAGCAGACAGTATGTTGCTATTTCTGAATCGGGGGGAGGGGGGAGTGTAGTTTAATAGAGTTAGATAGGCCCTACCTGAAATCCTGGCTTTACCAATTTACCAACTCTGTGACCACAGGGAAATTAACTAATTTCTCTAAGCCAGAATTTTCTCATTTCTAAATTAACAATCTCATACCCACACACCTGTTTCTCTGATTAAACTATCTTCTGTTATAGCAAGTACTCATTACATGCTAAGCTCCCTCCTTTCTTTCCTGTCTCTCCCTTTTCCCCTTCCGACGGTCTTTCTGTCATTTTCTGGTACTCCCAATATTTTAAGCCCATTTTGAATTATGATCATTTATCTTACTTTTCCAGTTCAGAAGATAACAAATTTGATGCTTGGGGCATATAGTAGTTTATACTCTTGGAAAATGTGAAGAATTTTCTAAGAGCGATAAAAGTTTTCCAGAAGTGGGTAAAACAATGGAACCACAAGAGGCAAAGCTAGTCCCAATCATATATTTTTTTTAGGTAAGTATGAGAGACGGAAGCGAAAGAGAAATCAGGCGAGATGGTTACAGACCTTCATGTTCACCAACATGCAAAAGCGTTTTAAACCTAAAATCCTCTCGTGCAACGGCATGCAAAACCAAACGCGGCACAGAAGGAAGAAAGGAGCATCCGCGGAGAATGCAGAAGGTTACAGGCAACCAACTGAAATAAGCTTCAAGTTCATACAAACCTCCAACATTAAATTGCTATGTCTGATATAAATGTTTTCACCATCTAGTCTCTCTCTCTTTTTCTGTGAAAATGAAAGAGGGGGAAAAACAGAAAAGCATAAAAAATTAAAATGTCGTTCTTGCGGGAAAAAGTTGCAAATTGGCAAACCAAAAACCATTTAAAATTACACGTCCACAGCGCAGCGTATGCCAACACGAAATGGTCACAGAGCCACAAAGACACACAGGGAACACGGCTACCACTGGAGAATGGATGGCTTGTTCATGAATGATGGGAGGATGCGATGATGCTATTTAAATAGACAGTGCTCCTGGCTCCACTGGCTTCTTACATAACAAACTGTTTTATGTTCATTCCTGAAATTGAGCTGTTGAGGGGTTTTCCTAAAATACATGGTTTTAAGAAGGCTTAAAACTCCGTGTTCTACAGAGCAGAGGAACACTTTAAGACATTCGTTTTTTGACAAATCGCATGCTCAGCAATACTGCAGTATGTGCCTCTCCAATCCTTTCCACAAAAGAGACCGGCCTGTGGGCACTTCATATATGATCATTCGGTATCACATTCGGTGGACACTGGTGCACCCCACTCTGTAGCTGGGAATGCAGAGGCACAGAGCAGCCAAGCACAGAGTTGTTAACAACGCCGGCAGATGCTATGATGGTTTCATAATAAATACGTATAAAATATTGCCAGCCATTTCAAGAACATGGTGCCTTGTGGAATATTTCTTATAAACTTTAACAAAGGATAGGTTCAGTCTTTACTAATTCTTTCATGTTTCAAAAGATATTTTCCTACTGGAAAAATGTTCAATATATAGTAAAGGGTTATAATTTCTTTTGTACACATACGCATGTCGTCCACATATGTGCGTATGTACACGTATATCTATCTGCTATCTGACAGCAGTTTCTGATTGAGAGAAATCAATGAGCAGAATGGATCACTGTCTTTTTAATGCACTGTACAAGTCAGCATGGGTGATGCCAATGCAGTTTTGTGAAGTGAAAAATGGCTAACCTTCCTCATTCTTATCAGATCTTCCGTTTTTCCTGCAAGCTTCTGTTTTGCCATTATTAAAAAAAAAAGAAAGAAAAATGATAAAATATTGGCTCATTGAAGTTTGTCTGAACCTTCGTTTCATGTTTTTTTAAGGAGGGGGAGGGAGACAGGGAGGAGGGAGGGGGAGAGGAACGAGTGGCCTACTGGCACAAACCTGCATTTGGTCACCATGTGAGGTGGGTACTGTGACCTCGATGTGGGTTTTTTCCACCTACATTTAAGAAATAAAGTGGTAGAAACATTTCAGGTTAGTAGGTTTTTATGAATAGCATTGTTTCCAAATAAGCCGCATCTTTACGCTGGTTGTGAAATAAGCTGATGGGCAATCATCATGATGCAGCCTTTGGGGGGTGTCGGGGGAAGGACATTACCCTCAAGGGTAATCTGTTAGCTCACCAGCACATTTTCAAGGCTGAAGAGATAATACGGACAGCCAAATGAGCAAAAGAGAAAATTAAGGTAATTATTCTACTGATGAAGCAAATAGTATATACTTATTTACAAAAAAGTACTTATTAAAGACAATAATTAGGCTTCAATAAGCTATGTGTTTTTGTGTTGATTTTTAACGATCTGAAAGTACCTTAAGTAACATTTAAAAACAAAGTCACAAATGAAGATATCAATGTATGACATACATGATAGTTAGAGACAAAAAGAAAATCTCTGCAGTTAAAGAACACATATAAATAAACCACATATAACAGAGCAAGCAGGCAAATACAAAACATTTCGTTAAATGATCAATATATTTAAGGAGGCAGTTTCATCCTCGAGTTTCTTAGACAACAAAACATCACAATAAACGTAACCCAATTTGTTGCTCATGTATGCAATTGTTACCAAGGCCAGTTTACACACCAGCACACAGGGCTCAGCTACGATTTCCAACACACTGCAATCCCCTCTCTAGGGAGTTGGAACCCATGTGTTTGGTGAATGGGTGAGATTCATCCTTCATACTAGGAAGAGAATAACTAAGGCCTCCTGCCTAACTTTGAAATATCTTTGTAATAGTCATTTCATATACCCCAAATGGAGTAAGTATAAATTTAAAAAACCTACACGGACTATTAACAGGAAGCATAATAAAGTGAGCCATGCCTAATACACTGGATATCTCAAAATGAGAAGACTGTTTTTATTAAGGGTCAACTCAATCACTTTGTATCATTAAGTTGTTTACAGAATCACATCACTCAGTCATTTTGACATACGCTTTTCAATCACACTTGGCAGCATTCCTTTGAAGTACAATGCGACTGGGATCTCTTCTCTGGGACTGAACGAGAAGAACATAAAATAACACCAAACCCTGTGACACTGTCAAATCACCAGCACATCCAGCAGCAGCACCGTGAACTACCAGAGGTAGTTCGTGAGCAATTCGGGTCAGTTCTACTCGGAATCCCAGGGTACTGGCTGCGTGGCCATTAGCAAGTTACTTTGCCTCTGAGTTCAAGTTTTTTATTGATAAAGTAGAAACACTATCTTCACAGAGTTGTGAATACTCAGCAAATGGTAGTTTATAATTATTTTGTAAAGCTTAACTTGCTTGTAAAAATGAATAATGACTGTTTTGCTTTGGGTGCTTAGCAATCCAACAGCAAGAAACTGGAAATCTCTGTTTCAGTCTAAGAATGGAGGCCCAGTAGCAACAGTATGCACCTCCAGATGCACAAACAGGATACAGAGGCGCACGCCTGCAAAGTAGGTCTTGTCAAATGACTCTAACTGGCATCAACTTAGTGTTAGATAATGAAATGTACACAGTTACACTTCAATAGTAATAATGTTATTGTTATTGCTCCATGCAATAAATATTGCTTCAGGTAAGTTCCATAATTATTTTCTAACTGCTACAAATACAATCAACTCAGAGTCACTCTTAATTCTGTTACTGCTATTATGGTAACAGAAGGTTATCAGAGGTGGCTTCCAGTCTGATGTCTACCCAAGTATCTCAAAACAATGTAATACAAAGTTAAGCAGGGACCAAGCACTTTAACGGGGAGTATATACCAGAAAGTGATCTCTCCACCCTGCCAAGGTCCCGAGAGCAAAGAGAACCTTTCTTGAGTATACCTGTGTCTGCCTATAGGCAAAAGAACAAGTTAGCTGAAAGCCAAAGGAACCTTAGCTGCTCAGAAAGAGTCCCTTGCTCACTCCAGTCATCTAACACTTTCCAGTCAGTATGACAGTTGAAAAGTGCCAGGTGAGAGAGCCTAGCATTAAAGACTGCAGTTGACACTGACCCTGATGGCTCCTGTCATGCGCACCTGGCTGGGTACAGAGACGCAAACACCCACCCTTCAGTCAGTTTTTTTCCTCTCTGGACTCAAGTTGGTCTCAAAGGACAATAAAACTGCATGTCATATTCAACAGTTTTTTAAAAGTATATTTTACTGATTATGCGATCATTTTCTCAATGTTTTCTCCCCTTTCTCCCCGCTCTACCCTGTACCCTCCCCTCCTGCATTCCCCCCTTCCCCATTAGTTCATGTCCATGGGTTGTACATACAAGGAACAGTTTTTTTCTTCATTTTTTTTTATCCCTACCTCTCTCCTCCCTCCTCGACTGTTTCCTACCTTGAAATGAACAGTTTTTTTAAATACGGTCAAAACAGAGCCAGTTTGGCCTCTGCTCTACAGATAAACTAAGTAGTGAACTGACTCCAAAAGAACCGGATTGATCCATCTGCCAAGGTGAGAGCACTTACTAAGCTTTTACATGGTTTTAAATTTCTTAACAGATATAAAAACGCTGTTTTTCTTATAAAGACTGTGTCTGTTAGCTCCTGTTGTCAACAGTGAGACTGGTATCCGCTGTGCTTCACTAAACCTGAACTGGCGCCTCAACTCCATCACGGCTCAAATGTGTTTAAAAAGCTTACCAACACATAGAAGTATCGGTCCAGTTACTGTTACTCCTGGGAAATCTAATGGAATTGGTAATTTTTCAACAAGGGTCAGTGACTAAGGGTACAGTCACGTCAGAACTGTAAGCAGGTCAGTAGTATAACCTCTCCTACAGAACAGAAACTCCCCCCGTTTTTAAAGCTACGCAAGGTTTCCACAGCCACGCAGACGTGCTCCGTGGGATAGCTGGGTGTCCTGGCTATGCTGCACACACTCCCAACTTAGGGAAATCAAACATAGCGCAGCTTACTCTTAAAAAGGAGTGTGGAGGTTCCTTCTAGGTGAGTAAAACTTAACTTTTAAGAGCTTACGATCACAGTGCTGCCACGTTTTATGGACTTCATTTTTTTAATATAAGAGTTTGGGAAAGGTTGGGTCACATGAAAACTTCTCCGGTACAGCTTACAGTCTTCAGGACGTAATTCTATGAACGCGCGCTGCAGGTTCATGGGAGACACCTTCTTCCGGAAAGAGCGAGGAAGAAATAACCTCACTAGGACCCTGTACGAATCGGTGCTTTGAAAACCTTCCTGCTCAAGGAGTTTCCACCTGCAAAGCAGAAAGCGAACGTGCCAGAGCCTGGGCCGTGGGACATACCTGCCATATTTCCGTGGCCTCCGGCTCCGCTGGCTCCGGAGGCACTTCTTCCTTTTCCACGTCAACCTGCACTGTTTCCTTCTGTTCTTTCGAAGCCACTGTTTTCTTGGCAGGTGCGCCTGGCACACTGCCTTCCGCGTCCTGTCTCTGGGAAATGGCCGGTGCGGACGTGGGCCGAGAACTTCGGTCTGTCGAATCGACGGCCGCTGTTACGTGAGAAAAGGAGGAGAGAAGGACGAGCGATGAAGGGTCACTGCACCACTCCGAAGTCACCAGGTGACACCTGCCAGGGCTGCAGTGTCCAGTGGACTATCGCACGGAAGGTGCAAAAATAAATCATTGGCAGTGCTCTGCCAGGTAACCGATGGCAATGGGAAAGCTAAACCAGAAAAGCTAAAGTGTGCCGGCGATCTGTGTTCCTGTTGGGAATGGAACTTAAAGAAGAAAGGGACAGCCCCATGCGGTCTGGCTGTCCAGGAACAAAGGAATGGGGTAGAGTACCATTTAAGGAGATCACTTCCTGAAACTAAGGGATAACAAGTAGCCTAACTGCCAATAGCTAACAGCTACATCTGCTTCTGTGAAATGCTTGCTTGCTTATGCATATAAAAGGATTTGTTTGTAAGCGCTGCAGGCAGCTCTCGTCTGTAGCTCTTCTGAGCATTGTGTCTCCGGACACTCTGGGAGTCCGCCCCTGCGCAGGTTAAACTTTTGGCCAATAAAGTAACATCTTTGAATCCTGAAAGTTTCCGAGCATCTGTTTCTCGGGTCGGTGAATGCAACATTCCCGAACAGGGGCTGTGGGTGGAGGCGCTGACATCAAAATGAGGAAAGAAACTGAAAACTCCCTTTATCAAAACGTGGGCAATTGTTTAACCTTGCAATATGTTTGTTAGTTTTAAGAACCTATAACGCAGTCTATGTAAGGGGAACAGTTAATGAGGCTTATGTCTTCCATTAAGCCTTCTTGAAATAAATATTTATTCACTTTTTGGTAATTTCAAGAACCTAAAAATATATTTTAGGAAAAAGGATTAGCCTGATTTCTTCTGTTATGGAATGATTACAAAATAACTTGATAAACGGATCTTCTTTTTTTTTTTTTTTTTTTTAAATATTTATTTATTTATTTATTTTTAGAGGGGAAGGGTAGGAGAGAGGGAGAAGGAGAGAAATATCAATGTACGGTTGCCTCTCGTGTGTCCCATGCTGGGAACTGGCCTGCAACCCAGGCATGTGCCCTGACTGGGAATCGAACCGCGATCCTTTGGTTCACAGGCCCGTGCTCAATCCACTGAGCTACACCAGCCAGGGCGATAAACGGATCTTCTAAGACATGTATACTTTTGATGATTGTGTAAGGGCAAATCTTTGAATGAAAACACGTTGATTTTTAATAAGTCGTTTGATTAGCATAATATAAATTCAAAACCTTTGGCCATTAGTCTTTAAAATAAACAAACAATGACCCACCCCCAGCCTTCTGAGTTTTGTTCTACCATCTCCTCCAGTCTTAGCAACTTGCATTGGAACTCCTATTCTCCAGTATATTTGGGGCAGCAGGTCTCACCCAGAGGTGATTTCGCCCGCCAGGGAGTACACGGCAGCGTCTGGACACATTTTTCGTTGCCACACCTGGGAAGGGAAGTGGGAGGGGGTAGGGGCACCCACTGTGTACGGGCCGAGGTTGCTGAAGTTAAGAAACCTTAATTTTGGGAAAAGGTTATGTATAGACTATTTTAGAGAAAATATTCAATGTAGGTTTATGATAAAATTTGATCTGTCCACAGAGTTAGTATTTCTTTTGGTCTGGACTATCTCGGTTGAAGGTCGCTCACTTCAAAACAACCGCGCACACTCTTCCGATCTGCACCTTCGCTCTTCCAGGGGCTAGAAGAAAACATCCACACACTTCGCGGTGAACCCTCACTTCTCTGGCGGGGTCTAGGGCGGCCGTGTTTCCACATGGTCTAACATTTCTGACAACGAACGACCCTTGCATGTACTGACAGGTCTAAATTTTAATTATTTTGCATGAAAACCTCCTCCATTTTGTTTTTTTTTTTTTTTTAAGATTATTTTATTTATTTTTAGAAAGAGGAATAGAGGGAGAAAGAGAAGGAGAGAAACATCGGTGTGAGAAAGAAACATCAGTCAGTTGCTTCTCATTCGTGCCCCAGCCAGGGACTAAACCTGCAGCCCAGGCATGTGCCCTGACCGGGGATCGAACAAGCAAACTTACGCTTTGCGGGAAGATACCCAACCAACTGAGCCACATTGGTAAGGGCGAAAACCTTTACAATTTTTATGACGCATTTTCCTGCCTCTTAAACTGAGTATACTGAACTTAATATATTCTGATAAACTGAGATTTATAAACAGTAAAGATTAGAAAAAGAAATCCATGAATCAGAACAGATAAAAAAAATGGAAATTCACAACTACTTCATTCAGACCAAGAAGCAACACCAAGAAAGAAATGCTTGTTACCCTGTAATGATCTCCAGTGAAAGAAATCATTCCTCAGACATACATCAAAAAAAAAAAAGACAGAAACACAAGTATCGACTTTATCTTTCAATGAAAACTGCCCTGTTGCAAGTCCCTGCTACTCATGGGTGCGCTAAGCCAATCGACGCAAGAATGGCAGATGGCAAACCAAATCCAACAACACAGGAGAATGTGACAAAATATTTTGCTCACAGTTGTGTGGAAGTATCATTATACATGTGTACTCACACCTCCTCTCAAAGAATTAATTCAACTCTGACTGGCATCGTAGAAACACAGCCCATGCTTCCGCCATGTGTTATTTTGCCACTTGCATTTGGTTGTAATCCAACACTAATATTGCAGAGCCAAATGATTTATGTCTTCAGCATTCCTAGCCCTGGCAATCTGTACCACATGTGGAAAAGTAGATAGAAGTGTGGAAACTGGCAGTTAGAAAGAGAGGCGGAAAGTTTCATCATCTGTAAAATGTGGAAGATATTAAGTCCATAGAATAGTGGGGGAAGGCATATTCAATGGTTACAAAAATAGTTAACAAATCCTGCCCTGGCCGGTGTGGCTCAGTGGACTGAGCGCTAGCCTGCAAACCGAAAGGTTGCCAGTTTGATTCCCAGTCAGGGCACACGCTTGGGTCGCCTGCTAGAGGCCCTAGTTGGGGGCGTGCAAGAAGCAACCGATGTCTCTCTCACACATCAATGTTTCTCTCCCTCTCTTTCTGGCTAAATAAATAAATAAATCTTTTAAAAATACCTAATAAACCTAAATATTAATAACTTCTAATGTCATACCTAAGTCTTTGTGTTTCTTTCGTTATGGGTTAATATTATTTCAAGAGCACGTGGGGCAAAAACTATGTACACACAAATATGCAATTCAAGCGAAAGATATAACTTGGGAGCCCTAGAAAGAGGCAGATTTCTTTCCTCTTTTCAGTGAGAAGACTACAAACCATGGACCACAACAGAGAATCATGGTAATGTCTCTGATTGCTGAGATATAATTCACATACCATGCAATTTGCCCATTTAGAACGCTTAGTTCGATGGTTTTTAGTATATTCACAGTGCTGTAGGTTGTGAATATTTTTAAAGATGTTTTGGTTCTGCAGTTTTATGAATTCATTTGTTAACTATTACAAGATTTTGATGCATATGTAGAGAACACAGGACCTGAAAATTCAATTATTTCCCATAACTAAAGAGTGCAGGTTGTGATAACCTTATGGACCCATTCATTCCAGTATTACATGGCTCCTGTCTGGCAATAGAAACTCAGATAGTTATACATTAGAGCAGAAAAGAGCAAAACTCAAAACCCTCACACTGAATAACAGGAGACTCAAATTCCAGTTCTAGCTCCGAAACTTACTAGCACGATTTCTGCTAGCATAGTACAGGTACAAAAGGTAGCAGCGAATCAGTGTTTCCATTTCCAGAGGGACCCCACATGAGTCGTCTGTGATCTTAAAAACAGAACAGAACAGAACAACGCCAGCTGGTGCCCAGGTCCACCGTGGACAGATGAGATACCTAAGAGAGAGGCTGGGGCATTGGTTTTCAAGCTCCGAAGATGACAGGCATGTACGCCCCTGGCCAAAACCGCTGCAACCGCTACTCACCGCATGATGAACTTTCTGGCTGCATCACCCTGGCAAGTTATACAACTGTTTTTGTGCCCTAGTGTCCTCATGAGTGAAACAAGAATTCCTAAATACTCCTTGATACTAAATGATTGTTGGTATTCAATAGAGATATTTGGAAATGGTTTGAAAAGCAAAAAGGACCACAAAAATGCAAGTTGGAAAATCCTCCTCATCACTAGTAGTTTATCCTTGTGGCTATTCCCATATAAAGTGGGATCTGAGCGAGTCTTAGTTCTTCAGCTGGTGAAGCGGATGCTCTGAGCACCAGACGTAACAACACTCTACTTTGCTTACTGCCTCTGAACTTATTTATTGGCCACCTTTTTTTTTTTTTTTTTTTTTAGTGGCATAAAGAACTGAACATGGCTTGTTACTTCATTTCAGTAATGCTCACATATCCTTGAGATTAAACTTAGGCAAATTCAGACAGATCTTCTGTCAGAATATACAATCATAAAACTTACTGCCTCACTATTTTATCTAAACAAAATCTGGAGACCCCAATAACGGGACCGCTCTTCCTGTTTATAACTGCCACATGGCAAGTGATCTAAACTTTTTAAATGATTGCTCTGGCGAGGCAGACCCTTTTCCTCTTTCCTACTTGAAAAAAATAACTATGTAAAAACACCCAAGAGGGCTTTATTTCAGTGCACTGCGTTAGGTTTCCACTGTGGTACATGTTCTGGATTCTAATTCCCGTTGTGTGCCGTCTACCACCACCTGCCACGGAACGCTGGCGCAGTGACTACTCTCTCCGAACCTCACGTCTCCTTTTCTTAAGACGGTTCCACCGACTTAGACAATTGGTGGGATCCACCGCATTTTGCCAATGTCATTCTTCAGTCTGGCTCTCTCACAGATACCTGCACTTCTGCCATCTCTCCCTAAAGAGTCGGGGCCATCGGAAATCACCAAGATTCAGCACAAACCTCCATCGAGGCTCCGGGACGCGCGTTTGCTCGCCGTGCGCTCGAAGTGGGGAGCGGGCCTGTCGATCAGAGCGCTGGCTTGCCTGGTCTGAGCCTGAGTTCGGCCACTGTACCGAAATTTGGATCCCAGTGCAAGAAATTTGCTCTTCGGAATGGTGTCTGTAGATGTCAGCCTGGGGGAAGAAAAAAACCATAACGGTCATATGGTGTATATTTATCACACTCTAATGACATGGTGAGATCAAAGACAAAAACCTAGATTTTTAAAAGTTTCAAAATTCTCAAAGTTTCCTTATAGTTCCTAAGAGAGATTTCAAATCAAGCAATTGTTATTTTAATTCTATGTCATTTCTCAAAGCAACATATCATTTACTTGTGGCCTATAGCAATAATATTATCTTACATAAATAGGGCCTTATGGTTTTCAAACGCTTTGAAGCACTGTAATGTTTTCACTACATCCCATAATATTGTCATGATTTTGTAGATACAAGAAACTGAACCTCAAAAAGTAAGTTACTTGCTTAAGGTCACGTAGTTGTTAAGAGGCTGGGCAGTAACAGAGCCCAAGGCCAGAGCTCTTTTTCCATTCCACTAGAACAAGTCTGTCAAATGCACTCCAAACCCCGTTAATGCCTGGTAACCTATTTAATAGGTTGTTCGGTGTATTTCAACTCAGTTAGGAGGCCCGTCTTCTTTTCATGCAGTACCCGGCGCTCTCCTTTGTAGTGGCATTTACTGCACCGAATTGAAACGATTTATGTGCTGGTCTCCACTACAAGACTGTGAGCTCGCTAAGGGTGAAGGATAAGGACTATGACTTATTCTTCTTGGTATTTCCACCTCTGGCACAGTGCCTGGCATGAATTTGGCACTCAGTAAATGTTTGCTGAATTAAAAATTACTACATCAACTACTATAAAAAAAGAGCATTTTTTCCTTGGAGATTGTTCATTTTAATTCAGCAAATAACGACTTACTTTTAAGCAACAAAGCATTACATGTTATATATCCTTTTATTTTGATGCAATGGATTTAACTATGCTATCCACCAAGTAAATACATTGGCTGCAGCTAAAATATGTACCATAGGTATTAAACATTCAAATAACTTTTTTCACTTTTCCTTACCCTCTTTCAAACTTCTATTTTCTTGGTTTGGTTTTAAAGAAGAGGAAGAAGAAAGCATAAAAAAGTATCTTAATGCCAATAATTAAGATTCTTTAATTGGGTAGAAAATGTACCCTTGTGTTTTATTTTGAAATGAGAATCAATGTTATTTTCCCTGACTTCTCTTCCTGTCCACTGTGCCATAGCGCTAAGTATGATGCAAAATTACAAACAGAAGGAAAAGATACCATGATTCTCTCTCTTGAGAGCCATTCATGCAGTCAAATTTATTTACGAATGACATGGCATGAGGTCTTGGACTTACTTCAAAATAATCTGGGAAGCAGTGGGAAGAAATGGGTGGGGCTATAGATAAAACGAGACTGGCCTTGGGGTGATATTACTGAAGCTGGATAACAGGTACCCAGTGAGTTCACACATGCAATGTGTGAGTTCACACATGAGTTCAATGTTGTCACGTATGCAATTTTCTATAATAAAAGAATTTTTCTTTAAAAGGCAAGCTGACAATAAAAAGCTGGCTCTCCTTTCAATACAAGCAATTGTTTGTCCATGGTCTGTACTGTCTGCTAGACTTTATGTTCTTGTGGTATATTCTCAGTGCCTAGTATAGTACCTACACGAAGGGTAAGCACAGAGAAAATGCTTGGTGAATTGAATACAGAGGGTTAATGATATGGCCTCTTGAAAACCAGAGGAGATAAAAACTTTTTTCTACCTCCTGATTACTTGATACAATTGGGCTTCAAAGATGGTTCTCTGTGCTCCCTTTCTGGGGTTGGTTAGGGCCAAGATAATGATCAGTTTCATACCTTTAACCTTCCAGTAAACATCCCACAGAAAGCAGTCAAGCACAGCTTAGAGAGATTGCATGCGGAGGTAAGTGCCGGGTACCTCCTCCCGAAAGGACTGATTTCAGCTCCAGTTAGGGCAATCACAGAGCCCCCAGTAAACACAGGTTCCTAGTCCTCACGTCTCTCTTCCTTCTACCACACACAGAAAGGTGCTCTGGGAATGTGGAGGCATGATTCAACCCAAAGGAGAAATGGATTCATTTAGTCTTGCTTAAGATGATCTTACCTGAGCTAAATAAAAGAATGCCAGCCATACAAAGAAGGGAATTTTAACAGCAGGTTTAAAATAGAAACATGCACAATTTATCCTTGAAAAATACTTATGTGAGAAGAATACCTGAAAAATGTGTGATGCTCTACACAGACTTTCCATAATTTCTTAGCTGCTCGGTAGCTGGGAAGTTTGAATCCAATGGTACTTTCATACTGTTCTTGCTATAAAAACACAGACAAATATAGAACACAAAGGATTACTTGACTACAGTAACACAGGACCAGAGAAATGGTGCATCAAGAATAAAAGCAACATTCCTAGTCTACAGACATAAAATATTTTAAATTTTTCCTACTTACAAAAAGAAATTTACTCACTGAGGTGACTTCTTCCACAACAAGGAAGCCAGGGAATGCATCTTATTTTGTTCAGAAACACACGCGCGCACAGAGCACATTTTTCTGAGCCATAATTAAGCCACCTTTCGATTGTCCAGACACTGCTCTTCCTTAGTCACCATCTGCACTTGGGATACGAGACTACTCCACACGCAGGCAATGGGGTAGATACAATTCCTCTAATCAATCAATATTGCTATGCAGTCCTCTTGGGGTTTTTTTTGTTTTTGTTTTGTAATAGGAACTAAAGATTAAAGATTTGGGCTCAAATCAATTCTTGAATCATTTGTCTTTTCTCTTTTTCTTTTGGTTGACCATTAATCTATCTCAATACTTCTTTTCTTTTTTTTTCCCATCTGCACCAGAGGACATTTATTTTCATTGCTTTTGAGAGAGAGAGAGAGAGAGAGAGAGAGAGAGAGAGAAACATCGACTGGCTGCCTCCCATACATGCCCAGTCCAGAGAAATCAGACCCACAACCTAGGTATGTGCCCTGACTGGGAATCGAACCCTCAACCCTCTGATTACAGGAACATGCTGCAACGAACTGAGCCACACCAGCCAGGGCTATCTCAATACCTCTTTGACTGAAGCGGACCATATCCTGCCTGGGCTACTAGAAACATTGTCCTGCTGGTCCCTTGCTTCTTTGTTTCTGCCTTAAGCATACTTTTTAAAATGGAGAGGAAACTAACATTTATTTCTAGTGCCCATTATTGCCAATAACAATATGATGAGATAGTATTACACATGAAAAAACTGAGGTCAGACAAGTTGCTTCTCAGTCTCACGACTATGAAGTGGCAGAACCAGAATTTCATGGTTCCCACTAAACCATGCCACTTCTAAATCATCTACTGTAGTCATAATACTTCACTTCTCAAAATCCTACTGTTGTTTCTGATTGCTTTCTTAAAGTAAGAATTCTGTATTTTCAGTATATAGAGTTAATGTTTAAAGAAACCAAGGACTTCAACTATCAAACTTACTAAAATTTGTGTGTGTGTATGTATGTGTATATGTATAAATACATACACCCTCTGCCTTTCCACATTAAAATGTAAGATTGCTGAGAGATGGACTCTCTCATTCACTCGTTCGCGCCCCAAGAATAGTGTCTGGCACGAAGAATGCCATCAATTAGTATTTGTTGACTAAATGACCTTTGGATTTGGAAAACTCTTTGTTGGAAGATAGTGATTGCTATGACAGGCACAGGCAAATAATTATGGTCCTAAGTATATGCTTCAGTGCTAATCCTTATGAGACTTCTAATGCTGCACATCCAGTTTTTCGATGCTCGAATAATGAGACATTTTCACCAGCAGATGGCGATATACACACAAAAGCCACTTCACACGAGTTTGATGCTTTCCTGCTTATACCTTTTGCAGCTGTCATCTTGTTTGCTCTTCAACTCCGACAGAGAAAGTATTCCCCGCCTTGAATGATAAAGAATCTGAGCTGTAGATTTCTCCAGGGTCTTTTATTTAGTAGGTGGCAGCGTAAGAGCTAGAACTTTTTTTAAATTTTAATTCCTACTTAAACAATTTTCCACTATACCGTGATTGCTTTTTAACATAAAAGTTAAATTTGGTCAGCATCAGTATATCCTAAAACTTGCCCACCAACTAATAACTGAATTATCTGGCACAAAGTTAAATAACCCTATTAAAAATCTAGAAGGTGACCCTGGAATATATTGCCAGTAACTACTAGAAGCTACACATACAAATGCATTTTAATTATATGAGGTAAGAGATTGGTGACACAAATGTAACTTAACCCCACAACTTAAAAATGTCACGCTACTTAATTGAAAACTATTTTCTATCAAGATTTTACCTAGAGTAAACGATGCAAGTTTCACTTCTGGCCACGGTATGTTTACTTACATAGAGAGGAACGCCCCCAAAACCCGTGGCGAGGAGGAAATGCCTCACAGGACTGATTTAGAAAACAGAGCATCAGCTCCTGCATCATTAACACCAGGGAACTCTTAGATGACAGAACAAGGAAAACAGGAAGGAAGAGATGTTTTAGACATGGTCTGTGTTTGATTCAGGAAGAAAGAAACACAAATTCTGTACCTCTCCAGGCCGAATCTTGATGAAAAAGCTGCTACGTTTATAAGAAATCTTCAGCACTTTGGGCCAAGGAAAACGGTTAATTCTCAGTTTATCTTTGTAAACCAGAAGGCCACTAGAGCAGACACCCAGGATGATATCCACTCCCTCCAAGTCCTGAAAGAGAGAAGCATTAGCATTTCAGTCTTGAGCAAAGTGCTCAACACACTGTCGACTCTTACTAGACAATCAGACCTATCAACAACCAGAAACAGAAATAATCATAACCCATGGGACTATTCGGTCTATGTAAAAAAGTCATTACTCTGCCACATTTTTTAAAAAATCAATGTTATTACCTATTACAAATATCTTTAAATGTCCAAATCAGACACAATAATTCTATTTCTGTAATCTGTTCCAAGAAAATAATTCAAATCACAGAAAATACTTTATACATGAAAATGTTCAGAATGCTATAGGTATGAAAAGCTGGATGTAACCTAAGTATTCAAGCACGAGGGTTAAATTATTGTCCATCCTTTGGTGAAATAAAATGTGGCCATTAAAATAGTTCTGTAAAATTTGGGAACTAACTGGGAAAATAATTGTGTTGTAATGTTAAGTGAAATAAAGCAGGTTAAAGCTGCATATACAATTTGATCCCAACAATATAAAAAATATACCTAGAAGAAAGATGAATATACCAAAATGTTAATGATGGCAGTTTTAGGTGGTACAATTATGAGCAATTTTTATTTTACTTTTCCATACTTTCCAATTATAATGAACATGTGTTATTTTCTAAAAAACATTTAAATATCACAAAAACTTATATATGTGTGTAAAAAAATTCAAACAATACAGATGTGTATAAAAGTAAAATTCTACTCTCTCTTCCCATACTCCTTAATGGTAACCAGTAATAATTTGATAATTTCCAGGATTATCATCCTATTTTCTATGTACATACAAATATGTTTGGATAGGATATACACACATACATAATTATTACTAATAATTATTATATTAAATAATAATATATAAATATATATTACCTTTATAATCAGGAAAACAATGAGAAAAAATTATAGCCCAGTCCTTGAGGGTAGAAATTGTAGCTTAATCATTTCTGTGTCACCCCAAATACTCTCTGTTATTGACAACATACTCAATAAATGTTTACATTAAGTTTGTTACCTACCGACATTATTCATAATTTCTTATGAAAAATATTAGTAAATTCTTTGCCTCTGATTTACAACAATTTTGATTCATTTAGACTGACAAATTAAAGAATTTCATGGTATTTTTTAAAGGTTTTATTTATTTAATTTTAGAGAGATGGGAAGGGAGGGAGAAAGAGAGGGAGAGAAACATCAATGTGTGGTTGCCTCTCATGTGCAACCCAGTCATGTGCCCTGACTGGGAATTGAACCGGTGACCCTTTGGTTCACAGCCCATGCTCAATCCACTGAGCTACACCAGCCAGGAGAATTTCATGGTATTTTAGTAATAAAACACATTAGGCTTAAACCTTTGATCATTAACATAAATTATTTCATTCATTATTAGTGACTCTGAGGGAACATCGGCTTTTCTCTTGTCTAAGAAACGTAGGCATGAACATATCTTATACCCTGGAGGAAGCAATGGCTGTAACAAGCAACACAGCCACCGCCGCCACCTCTCAAAGCCACTGTGACATGTCACTGGGCTTGCATCTCACCTCCTTCACATCCTTGCATCTCATTCCTCCGGTAAAACTGAGCCTTTGCCACCAAAAAGGCTTTCCTTCATAATCCAAAAAGAGACACTAATTTACTTTTACCATGCTTGTTTGCGTATGAAAGTTCTAGTAAACACTGATGTTCTCATTTTGGCCTCTGAGTTCTAAAATACTCAAACCTATCACTGTCATAATCAGCAAGTACCTACTACAGGAGCTGTGGCAGCTGCATATCCTACCCACACATGTGTAAGTCGGCACGCCGCATGCCTGCCCGGAGGCCAGAGCTTAGGGCTACGTGTACTGCCAGACATCACACACAACTAAAATTCTTTTTTAAAAAATGATAAAGTGGACATCCCTCCAAAAGTCATAAGTAAAGGAGTTAATTTTATTCCTATATAAGCTCAGTGTGAGAGAATCACAGATTCTTATAATTATGTTAAGTATATTAAATTATAAATATCACCCCCAAGTTAAGAAAGAACAGTAAGAAAAATATAATCATATTTACATGTGTCTTTTCTCAAAGAAAATTTTATTTTTTTCTTTTAATTAGATTTTCTTGATTGTGCTGTTACCAGTAGTCCTGATTTTTCCCCCTCTGCCTCTCTCCATCCAGCACCCTCCACTCCCTCAGGCAGTCCCCACACCACTGTTCAAGTCCATGGGTCATGTGTATAAATTCTTCGGCTTCTCCATTTCCTATGCTGTATTTTACATCCCCATGGCTATTCTGCAACTGCCTATTTGTACTTCTTAATCCCCTCACCTCTTCACTCACTTCTTAGAGAAAATTTTAGAAATTAAATATACGTTAACATCTATATCTGCAATTCAAGGGAACTCAATTTCACCTGAGTTAATCTCTACAGATGATTACTATTTAGATAAGTAGTCAACACCTAGCGTTAAATGCTTCTTGACTACTTCTTTCCCAGAACTAAGTATAGAGAAACATATTCGTGCCTACACGTGTGTGTATAAGCACACTCAAGAAGCAGGAATTGTATACAGCTCTAATTCAATGACTATGTAACCGAGACTTTTTCAGAAGACGCCCTCTGAAGTTCTTAAAACATGTGAGTACAACTCAATTGTATATCTCTCAACTGTATGTTCCGCAGAAACAGTTTGCTTTATTTACATTTGGGAACGGAACATGCTACCTGACTTCTCCATCTATTCCAGATAATTACCAAATCAGCAACCAGCCTCCCATAAGAAATGAGAAGCAAAACCAAACAATTTCAGTTCTGGGAATACAGCTGACCTGATGTACTAGTCTTCCTACCATTTCCTTTACAGAGTCACAGATTACATAGATTCCAGTTACAGTACTCAGCCCAAAACAATCAGAGTGACAGCTTAAGAAAAGCACTAACATGCAATGAAATTTTAATAGAATTAATGCAACTTAAATAAAGAGAAGACTTCAGATATTAGATACTCAGGTTGGGAGAAGCCTGAAAGGCCATTTTAGGCCAATCACCCACCGTATGTTTGAATGTCCTTGTCTAAATTCCTTCCAAGCCACTCTACTGCCTGTCTTTGAACACCTCCAGCGAGAAAGACCTCACTGCCTTATGAGGTAGCCCACCCCATCTTCGAGTAGCTCTGACTGGTGGACAGTTTGTCAGACTAATTTGAACAGTCTTTCCCTGTAGTTTCCATTTTAAAACTGCCTCTAGTTTTACGTTTTGGAACAAAGGTAAAATCTCCATTTCACACACCAATACTTTAAATATATGAAGACAGACATTATATCTTCCCAATTTTCCCTTCTGTGGGCTAAGTATCCCTGTTCCTTTGCTGGTTTCTCATTGACATAGTTTTGAGTCTCCTCTTCATGCATCCTGGTTAACTTCCTCTACACGAACCTCTGATCATCTCTCGAGCCCTTTCCCTCAAAAATTCCTCAGCCTCCCAGCCACTTCAGTAGCTGAAGATGACAGAAGTCAAGTGACTTCCCTTAAGTATTCATTCTGTTAGGTTGTATTAAGCAGAACCAGGATTAAAGCTCAAGTTTCCAATTTCATAACTCAGTGGTTTTCAAATGAGCCACTATTGCTCCTGCCATGTGTACTAGAATCACCGAACAGCTTGGTTCAGCAGATTGCTGGGCTCTATTCACAAAGTTTCTGATTCAGCAGTTCTGGGATGGGGCCTGAAATGTGCGTTTCTAACAAGTTCCTAGAGATGCTAAATGCTGGTTCAGAGACCACACTTTGAGAACTGCTACCTTCAGCCAATGGTTCTCAGATTCAAGCATAGATGAGAACTGTTTGGGATATTTGTTAAATCTGGAAACTTAGCCTCTCCTCCAAAATAATTCAAAATAAGTCTGGAAGGAGTTTGGGAACCTGCATATTTAACAAACGTTCCAAGCGAGTCTGACATAGTGACGTTGGCGATGAAACATGCGTTGATGCCACTTTACATTTTCAAATGTATCTTCATTTTGAGAAAACATAATTTCTTTTGCTCTAGGTGCTGTATCTTTTGAGCTATACAGTGGCTTGGATATGCAACTTGAACTCTGATGGTGAAACTGCGAAGGGGTAATTTGGTTTATATACTCAATATACTTGATTGACTCAATTTGTAGACTTAAAATTCTAACATGAATTTCTCTCTTTAGGATGTTTTACAATAACATCCCAGATGAAGGTTGGTGAGAAGCGTTACATGACACAGGTCTGACACATGCATGTGAATAAAGGCCAAAGTTATCATTACCTTTGCTTTGTGAAGGTCAACACCATACATGGACAACTTTTTGGCATTCTCAAGAAATTCCAGGTCGGCTTGAGCTGGAGTCATGGACCTTTGATAGGACACAAATTTAAAACTCTTTCAGTGTCACGGCGTCAACATTTACAATAACATTTGTATAATGATTGTATTTTATATAAACGCGGAAGCATATAGACACCGATATGCATGTAGAAATAGTTCATAGTTCTAGAAGTAGAATATTATGGAAAATGACTCTTGAAATATGTCTTCAAATAAGAGATCTTAAAGAAACAAAAAGCCCACCAAAAAGCTATCAGAAAAAAAAAATTTTTTTTAATCCTACTAAACAATTTCCTTCAAGTAGCCTCATCTACCATCAGTTCTGCCCCTCCCTCTCCTCAGCCTTTGCTTCCAACACACATAAACTCCGCCCAGTAATGCTCTTGCTAAAGAGGTGACCAAAGTTACAATCTCCTCTTAGCTGCCTTCTTCTCACCGTCCTCCTAAATTGAGCTATTATGGAAATTGAACAGGAGGGCAGCTGAAGTTACTTAACTGAACTCTTAGTGGGGGCAGGCTTGATGAACAGAAAATTTCTGGTAACAGATGGTGTTCCTGCCCACTGATCTAAACAAAATAAATTGGTTAATAGAAGCATGTAGATAATGGGGCTGCTTTGTTATTAAGATGTCTTCATCACTAGGCATATAATGAATTTGACTTGTTTGAAAACAATCAGTCTCACTGCCTAAACATTCACTCTGATGGTCTTTCCTTCTCCTTTTTAACTTTCCTTTCTTTGGAAAAGTGCTTATGAGCAGTTACGCTGAGCTTTGGAGAGAAAGATATCACTCCTAGTGCTGCACAATTCAGACCAATCAAATACAACTTCATAGTAACGATAATGCGCACACTCCCCCAAAGAAAAACCATGGAAATGCCTGTTTCCCGTAAGACTGGCTCAAGCTATATAGAGCAGCAGTGCCCTATTCATTTAACAGGATGGGAAACGTCTCTTCCTAACTCATCTGTCTTTACCCTCATTAAAAAGAACAAAGGGCTTCTCGGAACCACCACCAAAAAAACAAATCTTAGGAGAGAGGGAGCAGATTTGTCAACGTCTCAGCCTGCCTGAGTAAACTTCTTTCCACCAGCACCACACTATCACATCTGAGCTCTGTGTGTTAATGGGTCTCTCACTGAACAACCACACAGAAAAGAAAGGAAAAAACAGGACATTTACAAGTCTGTATATTCAAGTCATTCAAAACATCGCAAGAAGGTTTTGTAGTCCCCCTGCACCCCACACACACGTAAGTTAAATACTTTTATAATTAAGGTTACTCCAGTCATTTTATGGTTTTTGTTGCTACTATTATTGATAGCTTGAATTTTGGGATCTTGAAGCTGGAATGGAGCTGGAAGGTTACAGAGTCCAACGCTTTCATTTCGCTGATGAAGAAATAGGCCCTGAGGGATCACACGGTCATGGGCAAGTTGTAACTCCTTGTTTCAGGCAGCAGGATCTAGTCAGCACTCAAGTTTTATCGCCTGAACTGGAATCCTGGCTCCTGCATTTAAAAGTGGCGACCTGGTGTCTCCTTCAATATCCCAGCTACAAAGAATCATAACAGTACCTACTTTCCAAGACTAGGATGGGCAATGACTTTTGTCTGTGCTGAATGAATAAATGTGACTGGTAGGACAAAATGAGGTAATGGTTGTGAAGCTGCTTCGTAAAATATAAATGTTTATTATTATTGTAAACTTAGGTTTCTGATGGTACAGTGATACAGCTTATGCAGCTCATAAAGAGAAATAATTTGGACCACACAAATTTGAAGACAAATTTTAAAACATTAAGTAAAGCAATCATGACAAAATCTTCCCTAAACTCACTCCTCCAACTCTAAGGGACTTTAATGGGGTCAATTTGAATACAGATTTAAATTTCAAACTATGTGGTTAAATGCTTTTCTGAGTAAGCATGCTTTAAAACTATCATGGGCAGGTAGTAAAAAGAGATCTTTAACTTTAAAACTATAACTTTCCTTATTAGTTGAAAATAATATAATTTAACAAATTTTGAAACACACAAACTTAAAAGTTACCTATAACACAAAAACTAGTACAAAATAATGTTGAATGTAAACTGTAATTGAAAAATAAAATCTTTAAAATAAAGTTACCTATAATACAAGTAATTTTTTCCTGAACCATCAGAGTAAATAAATTGTCGACCTCATCGCTTCCAAGTCACTTGTCATGACTCATCACTTCCAAGTGTCTGTCATTCCTACAAATAAAGACATCCTCCTACATAGCCTCAATATAATGGTCAAAACCAGGAAATATTCATACATTACTACCATCTGACCCCCATTCAAGTTTAGCCAGTTTCAGAAACATCCTGTATAGCAAAAGGATCCAGTTTAGCATCATGAGTTTCACTGAGTTCACCGACTCTTTAGTCTTCTTTGGTCTGGGACAGTTCCTTACTCTTTGTTTCATAACCTTAACCTTTGGAAGATCGTAGGCCGACTGTTCTACAGAAAGCCTCCTCCATTCGGGATTGCGTTTCTCCGTGAGTTGATGCGGATTCTGCGCCTTTGACGGGAACGCACAGAAATGGCCCTGCGTCCTCAGTACGTCCTAACAGGTGGAACACAGTTTCAGTCCGTCCCTCCACGGATGACGTTCATTGTGTCCACTGGTGTCTGCCAGGCTTCTCCTCCTTATCTCTTTGTAATTAAAAAGCGCTTTGTGGGAGTGTATTTTGAAACTTTTCTCCATCTATTATTTTCTTTTTCTTTTAAATGAAATTTACTGAGGTAACATTTGAAACCTTTTGAATATCCTATTATCAAACTTTAAACTTACTAATTTATTTACATCAGTATGAAGTCATGGATTCTCATTTTATTCAATGCAATGTAATTATTTTCCTTATTTATTTTGTGCTTAAATTGCTCCAAATTTGGTCAGTGGGAGCCTCTCCAACCTGGATTCTGTGTCCTTCGACTATTTCCTATTATTTTTTGAGCACCTCCTTTTGGTACAAAGTGGAAGTTAGAGCATGTCAGTGTCTGTGTGTGCATGTGTGTGACTGTCTGTGTGTGTGTGTGTGTGTGTGTGTGTACGTATCTATCTATCTACCAACCTACCGACCGGAGACCATGAGTTTACTTTGGAACCTCCAGTATCACAGGGTTCATTTTAGTCTCTCATTCTCCAAAATTTGTATCTCCTTTATGGACAGTAAGAAACCTGGCTCCGGTTGTCCTAAATATATTGCCTGATTTGATCACCTTCCTGTGTATAACCAGTCTCTCATTGCTGCCATTGACCCATACCCCACGTGGATGCCCGCCCCGCCCATGTGGACTCTGAACTCCCCATGCTGGGCTGCTCCCCACACAAGGTTGTCCTTCTTACCTCCCCCAGGTTCTGACTCCTGGTGTGAGGCTACCCCTTTCCGTGGACATCTTCATCTTCCTCAGGCTTCACCACCCTGAACCAGGTACCACCCTCATGGATGTCCCCCACACCATGCAGGCCTTACCCCCACGTGGACGCCTTCCTCGCTCTGCTCTAGCTCTGATAACCACCACCGAGTAGCCACACATAACTACGCTCTTCATCCTATTTGAACTCTGCTTTTCATGCCAGACTGCTCCGCCCACCCCATGAACGCTCTCCCCACCCTGCTTAGGGCCGAACATCCCCAGCCAGACTGCCCTTCTGCATGGATAACTGTCTTGCTCTACCCCACCTAATGACTTTAGAAAAAAAAAACTGTTTAAGGAAGCCTTTTCTGATTATAAAAATCATATACATTTACTGTATGAAATTTAGAAAATATCATTAAGAGCACAGAAAAAAATTCCTATAATCCCATCACCTACAGACATTTGTGCATGTAAATATAACATATTTTATAAATGTAATATTACATATTAAACGTAAATTATTTTCAACTTAACATTTTAAAGAGTATGGCTTTTCCCAAGTTTTCCAAGACTCTTAAAAGCAGTAACAAAGTAGCTGGGAAGAGATGAGATACTTCTAAACCATTAAGATGACTGTCCTGAATTATTAAGTACCGCCTAATAATTTACTACTTGAAAGTATTGCAGCTCACAAAAGTACCTAACCAGGGAGCTTTGACACCCATTCATTCTTGCTCATTAAAAAGGAAAGTTGTAATAAAGTTTCTCTGTATTTATTTTGAGCAAGTTGGATCAGAATATAGAGCCACTCAGTGAGTTAGAGTGTCATGTGACAGTCTCTTAATGATGTCTGTTGCATCTCTTAATTAAGGACTGTGATGTCAAACAATTAAGGAGGATAACTGACAAGTTTACATACCTTCCTAGTACCCATAAAATGGAGGACAATTAATTTTAAAGCTTGATTTGCTCATGTAAATTTGAAGTGTAATTACGGCTTCAAAGCCTCTGTCTAGGCAAAGAGCCACTACTAAGGGTTCCATATACGGTGGCTGTCTTCTACTTTATCTGAGGAGCAGGGCGCCATTTATCTGTACTTTTCAGTGTGTAGTAAAATGCTTCTGCCTGAGCAGAAGTGTCTTTGGATTGGTTAAAACATGTTGTTGGGAGGTAGGTGGGGAGGGCTGGGGCGGTGGGCTGGGGTGGGAGTAAAAGACAGGAAACTGTACAAGATCAACAATTAAAAAAATAGTGATAAAAAAGAAAAGAAAAAAAGAAAATATATGATTAAAAAGTGGGGTCGGATCAAGGGTGGGAAGTGGAAATGGCTGGGGTGGGAGGGAGTGGTGTAGGGAAAATGGAGACAAACTGTACTTGAACACGAATAAAAAAGGTTAAAAATAAAATAAATAAAAAATAAATTAAAAAAAAAACATGTTGGACAGAATTAAAACTCCCATTTGGCTTTCTGTTTGTGAGGGTTGCTGATGGCTCTAAAAAGGAGTAAGTAAACTCCAAAATGACAGACTACTAAATTTTCTATTTAAGGAGATTCATTATTGCTCAGTTTCTATCTGTATACCTAACAGGTCATCAACTGAACCATATCCATTTGTCCTCTGAGATCGTTTTGCCTTTCAGGGTTTAAATTCTGTTACATCCCAAAGAGGGGTTCTCTAAACCCAGACTCACATTCATCACTTATAAAATAGGGACAAGAATTATTACTATCCTAGCAAACATCTGAATTCTCGCTACATACTAATCATGATGCTAAGCACTTTACATGGACTTTCTGATTTAACCATCACAAAATTCATATCATCATCCTTATTTTTCAGATCAAAAAAATAAAGTTTGGAGCCCTTAAGTAACTTATTGAAAGTCATAAAGTTAATGAGGAATGACGTCCACACTCAAAGTGAGACAGGCCGACTCTGAAGCCCACGCTTCTTATCTTATCACCTGGCTCAGTGGTTCTCAAAGTTTTTGACCTCAGGATCCCTTCACTTTCTTTTTGTGTAAAAAGTAACAATATTTTCCCAAAATGTAGTAAAAAATGGACATTCTTTTACGTATTTATAAATTTTTAAATGTCTGGCTTAGGTTGGATATTCCTATCTGCTTCTGCATTCAACCTGTTGCAATATGTTGATTTTGTTATAATACATTAATGTGATCTCACACAGACACATAGTTGGAAAAGGAAAGATTAAGAATTAAAACCATTCTTCTCTGATAAGACACCAAAACTCAACAATGGCAGTTTCTTAAAGGTTACTTGCAATGTGAAATCTGAAAACATATCAGTAAACTTTTATACTGTGCTCCATTAAATCCATTGGTCTATCTTGCATTTTGAAAGTTTTAAACGGACCTTTCTCACCCATGCATGATTCACAGTATGCATTTCATATTTGAAAAACACTAATAATGCAAGACTTCCAAATGTTGACATGTGTCGTTGTGCAATATAAGAAAAAAAATCACATTCGTTAAAATCATCGCAACTTCATCAGAAAAGCCTTTAAGTATTTGGATCCTGTCAAGATCATGGTGGTGAATACAAGTTTTCCAAAATTTTAATTTTTCACCTGAAAGCTTGAATTTTGTCATTAGCAACAAATACTGTCAGTTGTTTACTAACCCTAAACAGGGGTGTCAAACTCATTTTCACCAGGGGCCACATCAGCCTCACAGTTGCCCTCAAAGGGCCGACGGTAATTTTAGGACTGTTTCAATGTAACTGCTCCTTAACCAGGGGCAAGGAGCTCGGTGCTGCCGCCGGGTAGAAACAAGGTGCCGGGCGGATAAAACAAGGTGGAGGGCCGGATTCCGCCCACGGGCCTTGTGTTTGCAATCTGTGTCCTAAAAGTACAAGGTTAGCAAACATTTTTAAGAAAATCATTTCAATTTTAAGACAACAACGTCTAAATAATAAGTCACTTTTTTCAAGTAAAAATGGCGTTCATGAAAAAGGTAGCTAATTCAGCCTACACCTGCAAACAATTACGCAGGAGCTTCCTCAAGACAACCACTGTATCAGTACGCAGCCGAGCTGCTTTCTGTATACGTCATGTTTAACCACACAGAATATTAAACAGAAATATACCTAAGATTTAATAAAATCATCATCTTTTTCACTGCCTCATCAAGAGAATTTCTAACTGAACCAGCCCTGTTAGCCTTATTTTTAGCTGCGAGTTAGAAAATGAAGGTGCCTGTTGGTGGAGAACCAATGACCACCGGCTTGGCATCGCCGCCTTGACTGTGCTTCCCGCCCCCCCCACCACAGGGGAAGGCGACTATCGCCACAGCATCACCATGAAAATGACTCTGACCCCGTGGGCCCTGTGACAAAATCTTAAAGACCACCAGGCTGGCCTAACTCGAAGGATGGTTATAAAGATTAAATGTGGTATTGTCCATAAAGTGCTAAGCATTGTATCTGGCACATAATAGATACACAATAATTAGCAGTTTCTAATGACCATGTAATAATACTACAACCGAGAGCCAAGCATTAGATGAGAGTTAGACCATAAAGTCTTCCCAAACATGAGATTCTATTATGATCAAATAACCATTAAAAGAATCATTAGAGACAGATTTAAGGTATCGATCATAATCGGATACCATCTGCTATTTGGCTCCACAGCAGTAATACAAAAAAATACACACACACACACACACACACACACACACACACACACACATACATATACATATATATATTTACTATTTTACTGATTGCCCAAAGTTATACTACTACTAATAAGTCATTTTATTTATCTATTTATTTATTTTTGGAGAGAGGGGAAGGGCAGGAAAAAGAGAGGCAGAGAAACATCGGTGTGCAACACGCTGACCAGTGTTCTCTCACACACCCCCAACCGAGGACCTGGCCCATAGCACAGGCGTGCACCCGGGCAAAGTTTTGGTTTGCAGGACAATGCCTAGCCCACTACGCCACACCAGTCAGAAGATAAAAACCATTTCTAAATTATTAGAAAATAAAAAGAGCATTCCCCTACCATCCTGACAGTCTAACAAATCAAATTATTTTAACTGATTGTTTCTTTCTACTACTTACTTTTGTATATATAAATGTAGTGAATATATTTTATGTATATATATATATTTCTAGAATCATCAGAATATGAATAAAGGTATTAAAATGTAATTAAGGACAATGTAATACTCTTAAATTACAATCATCAAAAAGGTGCAAATGCTATATTTAGCGGTCCTGATATTAGTGCACAGTTCTCTTTGCACTATGGGGAAATAGTATGACCCCATGAGAGTGAGGGGATTCTTTGAAGACTACCGCTCTGCAGGTTGTAGACTTAAAATCCTCGTGGTTCTCACGACTGACACACCAGAACCTACAAGGCAATAAGACAGCCAGAATTGGCCACCTTGAGTTAAAGCTCTCTTACTTGAAGCATCTCAACCTATTGGAACCACTCCAGGGGAAACAAGATTGCTCAACAGTGAGACAGAACACTTGTTACTATCATGTAAAGCCAACTGAGACTGTTCTGGGATGACGGGGGTCGGAGGAAGTGGTAGCGGGGGGCAATGGAGACAACTGTACCTGAACAACAACAAAAAAAGTAAAAAAACAGACTGCTCTGGATTTCTCAGCAGCGTGACCCTCTGGAACATCGTAACATAACTCATACTAACATAACTCAAGGTACTCACTCAAGGCCAAGATCAGATATTTGCCTTAGTAGACTAAGGCAGTTCACAAGATTTAGCATAGCAAGTCACTCAAATAACAATGGGATGTACAGTAGAAGAAACACAAATTATCCCGGCGCTTTACTATGAGCTAACATTTATTGAATTTTTACTATGTGTAAGACATTGTATTAAGTTTTTCCGCACCTTATCTTTTCTAACCCTATCCACCACCCTCCTTCCTCCGAGGTAAATAATCTCTGTGAGACATGTAAGAAACCTGAGGCTCGAAGAGATTCAACAAATGACCCAAAGTCCCAAGGGCAGGACCACGCAGAGCCAAGAATGTAACCCAGCTCAGTGCGACTACAAGCCCTTGCTCTTCATAAATGTGTTATTATACCTCTCAACATTATCAATATTGCCATGAAAAAAGTTTAATAGATTTTAAATACACCTTCAGGGGTTTCGTGGGCCCTCTGAAGTCTATCCATGTACATAGACCCCAAGTCAAGAAACTCTGCACAAAGGATCACAAGCACCTAATACAGTATAAGTTTAAAATTTGGAAAAATTAGGTACGGCAATCATAATAATAGCTATCATTTACCGAGCACTTACTATGTGTCAGAGACACTGTGCTTAGTGCTTTGCATATATTACCTCACTTCGTTTTCTCCTTCAATGCATCACCCATTACTCTGATGTGAAGACAGGTTCAGAGAGCTTTAAACAGCTTACCTAAAGAATTGGGAGGGAATTAAGCTTATACCAACTCTCTCTGTGGCACCAGTTCCCGCTAAGGCAAACACTGAATCAACACCAGGTCAAGGGTTTAAACTGACTGACAAAACAAACACAGAACAAACCCTGGAGGCATATTTACCTGTAGGATTTATGCAGCTCCATGACCTTCTCTTCAAGTTCCTTGGTCTGATTTGGGGCCAGTTTAAAGTCACTAACATAATCTGCACCGTGGAGTTCTGGGTCGTAGTCGCCCAGCTCAGACTGGATGGTGTAAGAACCTAGTAACGCTAAGGTGGCAAAGGAACAAGGCAGACGTCCCGCAACTATGTCCTGCCGAAGTTGAAGACATAAATAATATCTACAGCCAAAAGAGAAAAGATATCACCATGTCAGCACCGACAGCAATGACAAAATATAGGGAGAGAGAAGGAAGAAAGGGGAGAGAGACGGCGGAAGAGAGAAAAACAGCGACTGAGTAAATATGAGGTAATATTAAGAATTGTTCAATCCATGTCGTGGGTATATGGTTGTTCCTTGTGTTGTCATTGGTTCTTTTCTGTGTGTTTGAAATGTTTTCATATAAAAAAATTCTTTTTAAACTGCATGTTGGAGTCATGGCTGGGAAGAAGTTTAGAAAGAAAGGAGGAAAAGCTGGGGAAAGTCTGAAGGAGGCAAAGGAACTGTTTTGTTGACTGCACTAAGAATCACATACACAATATACTTGTCCAACCTCGACAGAGAAACCCGTGACGGGGGTCACTGCTGGATTACAGACGAGGAGTCAGCCTCCGAGGGTAAAAGCTCGCTCCATGGCGGACTGTGACAAAGGCTGCTCGACTTGGCAATTGGGCCCCGCCTTTTCCATCACTCCGTTTTGGCAGTATATTGCTCATCATATACAAAAATGACATTATTGATACATTTTCCCAGGAATATGAACATCTTTCAGTGTGTTTTTCCTCCAAGGTGGGCTTAACTTGCATTCAGCCTTCACACACTATCACCTTGTGAGACTCATCCCACCAGTGTGCTAACTGTCGGGAATTCAGACTGGTGTTAAAACAGTTCCGTCCGACAGACCAGCTGCACGGCCCTCCCGGGGTTAGACCCTGGCTTCTGTCAGTATAGTGTTCACACCATGACCCTGACCTCCTAGCTCTTGCCCTAACTGACCGAGCTGACCCGTTCAGACTGTTTTACCAAAGAGGAAAGCTGGGAGGTATGATGAAATTTAACTTTGTGCATTATTCAGAATCACATCCTTGCTTTGACCATAATAAAATATTGAATAACATATTTATTGGCAATAGTTTTTGCTATTTGTAATTAGTCACTACTATATTTATGTTTTAAAAAGAACAATGCCAACCAACCACAAGAACCTTAATTAAGCTACTCTAAAATATGATTAATAAAGATTTTTAGAGATTTGTTTTGTTGTATACATAATAAACCTCAATGAAGAAAGAGGAGTAAGTAGCAACTCTAAGAGACAAATATTACCTGTGAAAAAGAAATAACCAAAGCATGTTTTCAGGCAGAGATCGCGTATCTCAACTTTAAGAATGTACTAAGTATAACAAGACAAAGAATAATTTTTTAAAAACTATATAGAAATTTCACAGTACTTAACAATCAGACATTTTGAGTCTTAGGCTATTCTCTTATTTGAGAGAGAGAAAAAGTAAAGCCCAGAAATGTGTGTCTGTAATCAGTAGGTTGAACAGCAAAGAACAGAACTAGAAAGTAATTTCTCAACAACCAACAGTTCAGTTGAAAAGACATTTGCCAAGTACCTACTACACACAGGCACCAAGCAAGGTGCTGTGTATATAAATATGTATAGTAGCACTCTTTACTATACACTGCTTTACCATTTTCTTTTTTGTTAATATTTATATAGAATTCAATGAAGGCCACACTCAAATCAGTAAGTTGTTTTTTAAAAGTAAGATTTACTTGATAAATTACGTGGGCTCAAAAATTACTGAGGAAGACTTAGTTGTAAGGATCATCTACCTAATCACACACTTTAAAAGGGAGATGGGAAGAACTAATAATGACGCTTAGGCATTAGCTTTTTAAATCCCTATAAGAAAGAACATGGTGGGAGAGGAGTATTTTTTTTTTAAAGGTTGTGGCGGGGGAGGCGGGGGGAAGCTATCTTACTACTACATTTGTGTCTTGCCCTCTGGAGGTTGGTATGGTTATTTGGTGCCCGGTCCATGGCTTGGCATAATACCCGTGATGGGCACAGTTAATTCCCCCGCCAATTTTTTCCAGTCCAGTCACAGGTATTTGAGGCTTTTGGGCTAACTTGTTTGCTAGCCTGCCTTGAGGTAGTCAGCAACTTTCTATCTTAGTTTAATAGATCAACATTTTTCTTCAGTTCTGAAAAGAGAAATTCTCAGAGCTTGTGATAAGGAGAATTACTTATTACATAGTTAACTATTAATAAATGGTTTACCTTGTTATATCTTCAGTTAACTGTGCTGGGTCAGGTGGATAAAACTTTACATTAAATGTGAAATTCCAAGGGACACCTGTAAAAACAAATGCAAAAGAATTTTATGCTTATGCCTAAGTTTTTGATTGTTAGAAATACCTAAAAATATTCAAAGTTTTCTTTCCTGAAGTTTTAATATGTTCATGCTTTGTGAATGAAATATTTTCATTTCTTTAAAAGTTGTTTAGACACCGTTTAAGAAGTAGAGTTAGATGATTTCATTTTTTAAAAACCCAACTTAATATAGTCTTGTTTACAAGACTAAAATTATATAGGCAAAATAATACAAAGGGAACCATCTTATAGTATAGGGAACTGTTCAGCATGGCATGGGGAATGCAGCCCAGCCCCTGATTCGGAAAACCGACGGGGAGCGAGTTGGCACACAGGACCCACGCCCATGGATAGGTTTTCCCGTCAGGAATCAGGCCTGCGTTGTACCTAGGCTGCTGTGAGGCTTGCTTTTGCTAAAACTCCCTCACCCTGAACTGAGGCAGCAAATGGTTACTGCATATCTTTAAAGTAACTTCCTAAAATCTATGCTAAACCTCCCAAGGATGAGTGTAACCAGTTCAACCACTTTTTCCCCTTGCATCTGAAACATCCTTCTCTTTGACATAATTAGCAACATTCTTTCATTTGTTATCTGCAAAAGGTAATCACCTACAGGGAACCTGTGTGTAGTAAATGAGGACCATCCTCCATGTAATGTACCCAGAAAAGCAATAAGAGCCTGTCCAGGCAGGGGTCGGGGCCCTCTCCCTCTCACTCAGAGAGCGGCCATGCCGTCCCTTTTTCTCCACAGGACTTCTGCAGTCTGTGTGAATTTGTTTGTTGCAGCCACAACACACGGACCCCATGGGTCGGGGTCCGCATCATTACAGGTCAACATGTTTACAGCATGTTTACAGTTTTCAAAGTGTGATCTGTATACCACTCTGTGTCTTCAGAAGTCATTTGAATGAACCATGATGTTCTCTTTTGGTGGTGGCATTATTTATTTGTGACATCTCTCAATACAGGCATACCTCATTTTATTGAACTTTGCTTTATCACACTTTGCAGATATTGGGGGGGGTTGGTTTGTTTTTAACAAATTAGTTTTGTGCAAGTCTATCAGCACCATTTTTCTAACAGGTACAGATGATGGTTTGCCTTTTTTAGCAATGAAGTGTTTTTTAAATCAGGTATGTACATTGTTTTCTTAGATAATGCTATTGCACATTTAGTAGACTACTTTAGAGTATAAACATAACTTTTAGCCCTGGCTGGTATGGCTCAGTGGATTGAGCACCAGCCTGTGAACCAAAGGGTCGCAGGTTCAATTTCCAGTCAGGGTACATGCATGGGTTGTGGGCCAGGTCCCCAGTAGGGAGCGTGCAAGAAGCAACCACGCATCGATGTTTCTCTTTCTCTCTCCCTCCCACTCTCTAAAAAAAGAAATAAAGTCTTTTAAAAAAAAACATAACTTTTATATGCACTAGGAAACCAAAAATTTTATGTGACCCTCATTATTGTGATCTTTGCTTTATTGCAATAGTCTGAAACCAAATGGGCAATATCTCCAAGGTATGCCCAAGAGAAACATCAACATGAGAGACAAACATGGATTGGTTGCTTCTTGTACGCACCTCGACTGGGGTCCAAATCCGCAACCCAGGCATGTGACCTGACGGGGAATCCAAACAGCAACCTCTCACTTTACAGGACACTGCCCAACCGACTGAGCCAGGCTGGTCAGAGCTGTCGTTTTACTTCCTGATATTGATATCATATCAATCTAGCCATTGTTAATTCAGAACTTTCCATACAAAACTTTTTTAAAAAAAGGTGATTTCTATATTGCCCATAAAATGTTTGGCTAGAGTAAATCCATATGGAAAACAAGATAGCCACAAGAATGTTTAAGTTATGTGAATTCAGCATTTAAGAATTTCAAACATAAATTTACTTATTTCATAATGTACTGTATGTTTCAGACAAGACGCACCTAGGTTTTAGAGGAGGAAAATAGAAAAAAATTTTTGAAGCAAAAAATGTGGTAAAATATTTAATAACATAAATAACATCATATTTCACCAATGTAAATGTAAACTCAACAGCAGCATTAACAACCATTATTCCTCCCAAATTTGGGGGGTGGGTGCATCTTATAGTCCAAAAAATATGGTATATAAATAACAATTTTTTCATTGTACAGGAAGAATAACAGTAAGGAAATCAAATTAGTAACAGTTTGCTGCCCTGACTGGTGTGGCTCTTTGGGTTGGGTGTCATCCCACAAAACAAAAGGTCACTGGTTTAATTCCCAGTCAGGACACATGCTTGGGCTGCAGGCCAGGTCCCCTGTTGGGGGTGTGCATAACTGATTGATGTTTCTCTCTATTTCTCCCTCCCTTCCCCTCTGTCTAAAAATAAATAAAATCTTTGTTAAAAAATTAGCAATAGTTTATAAAGTGTGATTTTTTCCCTTGAGCTCTATGTTAAGTAACTGATATCGAAAGCTTAATAACCCAAGAGTTGGTGGGGAAATAAAGCACTTTCATGTACTGCCAATGTGAGTGTAAACTGGTACAAAACTATGAAGAATAACCTGACAAATATCTATCAAAATGTAGAATGTATATATACCATCACCCAAAACTTCATTTCCATAAATCTATCTAAACGTATACTTAATTGTGGTCAACATGAAATGTGTGTAAGAAATTATTTACAATAGCAAATGTCTGGAAACAACCTGAATATATTTATTTAGCAAAAGAAGGTACAGCTCCAAGATACACTGTTAAGTGAAAAAACAAAATCAAGGCAAAGAGCAGCACAGATAGAAAGCAACCATGAAAGTTGGGGTAGGAGAAAAGTACACACTACAGGTATAATGACACACGCAGTCTCCTCCTGTGAGGATGTGCGATAAACCAGTCAGAGGAGGTGAGAAACGAGAAGGGCAGCGCCTGGGGAGGGAACGTGAGAGGCCAGGGGGGAGTGGTTAGGAGGGAGACCTGCTCTCACTACATTCCGTTTCACAACATTTGAACTTGGTGCTTTGTACGTGTACGACTTAACAGATATACGCATATATGTATAGATATACACACATAGATACATATGTAATTTTTAAAAAGGATAAACTTTGTCTCCTCCCACTGAAATGCTAATATCCAAGGACAAGAATTTTTTCTGTTTTATTTAATGTGTATCCCTAGTGCCTGAAACAGTGCTTGGCATATCATGGATGCTTAAGAAATACTTGTTGAGGTCCTGGCTGGTGTAGCTCAGTGGATTGAGCGCGGGCTGCGAACCAAAGAGTCGCAGGTTCAATTCCCAGTCAGGGCACATGCCTGGGTTGCAGGCCAGGCCCCTAGTGGGGGCCACATGAGAGGCAACCACACATTGATGTTTCTCTCCCTCTCTTTCTCCCTCCCTTACCCTCTCTAAAAAATAAATAAATAAATAAAATCTTTAAAAAAAAAAAAAAGAAAAGAAAAGAAATACTTGTTGAGTGAATAAATGAAATAAAGTAACTGACCCTATGCACTGTTGTGAAGGTTACAGGAGAATGCTACAGCTCCAGAAAAAAAAGTTTTTTAAAGGACTGCATAAAAGAAGAATAGGTACTAGTATACTAAAATTATTTATTGTCCGAGCGAGGTGGCTCTGTTGGTTGGAGCATCACCCCATATGCCAAAAGGCTGTGGGCTCGATTCCTGGTCAGGGCCCATACCTAGGCTGTGAGCTCCATCCCTGGTTGGGGTGCATATGGAAGGCAACCAATCAATGTTTCTCTCTCACAACAATGGGTGTGTCTGTCTGTCTGTCCCTCTCTTCCTCCCTCTCTCTCTAAAATTAATAAACATATCCTTGAGGGAGGATTGAAAAAGTTATTTATTTACTTATTAATCCAGATCCCCCACTGATCTCAAGTCACTAGATCTAGTCAAACAAAAATCACACACACATGCACACAAACCCTGTATTCCGATTGGATTTTTCCTCTCTAACCCAAAATAAGGAAGTTTAACTGTATTAAAAATAATATCTAAACAGAAATGTCCCCCAAATTAACTCTTTCACTTTTGTTAATAGCAACTGTTAGCAGAGGAACCCCAACTTTCAGTTCAAATTTTTTCCATTCAAGAGATACAAGCTTTGGATACTTTAAAAAAAGATATCCAGTCTCATTGCACGCAAGCTCAGGGTCAAATGCAATAGGGAGACTAAAAAAGTTAATCAGTTGGGACTTAAAAAGATATTAAAATTAAGCTTTAGTCAGTGACTATTTCTAGAATATGATTCATACTGTTAGTAATTCCTTATGGAGACAGTTTAGTGGGAAAAAATGGTAGCCGGAAAAGCCCTAAAAAGTTTCAACACTAAAATTTCTGCCTCTAAATCAGCAACACATCAATGACATTCCTGCCAAAAGTGCATACAGGATTCATGTACCATGAAGAAAAATCAGACAAACTCAAAGGGACCACTTAAAAAATAACTGGTCTGGGTTCTTCAAAACTGTTAGTATTATGAGACACTTTAAGGACTCAGGAACTGCTCCAGATTAAAGACAACTGAAGAGATGTGACGACTAAATGCAACGCAGCGCCTTGGACTTGCGTTTCTGTAAAAGCATTGTCGGGACAGCTGACAAAGAAGGCCCACAGGTTACAGTGCTGCCTCCGTGTTAATGTTAACGTCCTGCTTTCAGTAACGGGTACGTGAGACACCGGTCCCCAGTTTCTAGGAAATGCGAACCGAAGTGTTTCGGGGTGAAAGGTGTCATGACAGCAACTCCTTTTTTAAGTGCGGTGAAACTCCCGCCGAGCCATTTTAAAGTGTGAAAGTCCATACATTGACTCATATAATTAAGTGGCACTGAGCACATCCACGATGTTGTACGACCATCACCTCTATCTAGTTTCAGAACATTGTCATCACTCACAAAAAAGACTCCATATCCACTGAGCACTCACTCCCTCGGCTCTCCCAGCCTTGGCAAGCTCTAATGCGCTTTCTGTCTCTACGGATGTACATATTCCGGATAATTCATACAAATGGCACCATGTAATGTGTGGCCTTTTGTGTCAGACTTCTTCTACTTCTACAATGTTTCTGGGGTTCATCCATGCTGGAGCAATTCCCAGTACTTCCTTCCTTTTTCAAGGCGGAATAATATGCCATTGTATGGACCCACCCCATTTTGTTTATCCATGACCCACTGATAGACATTGGGTCGTTCCCCGCTTTTGACTAATGCGAATGGTGCTGCTATGATGCAACTTACTCTCTCCCCAGCTAAGCTACCCAGCCAGGGCCTGTAAACTCTATTTTAACTCTTCTTCCTAAAGAGTCTTCTTGTAAAATCATTTATTCCTAAGTAAAATTGAATATTAAAAGCATTTTCATTGAGCCCTGGCTGGTGTAGCTCAGTGGATTGAGCGCGGGCCTGCGAACCGAAGGATCGCGGCTCGATTCCCAGTCAGGGCACATGCCTGGGTTGCCAGGCCAGTTCCCGGCACGGGACATATAAGAGGCAACCGCACATTGATGTTTCTCTCCCTCTCTCCTTCCCTTCCCCTCTAAAGATAAATAAATAAAATCTAAAAAAAGAAGAAAAAAAAAAAAGACATTTAAAAAAAAAAAAGCATTTTCATTGAAAGGGGCTAGGAGTTGTTTTTCCTGTCATGTCTCAAATATGCTGAGTATTTTTTGCTTACATTTTAAAACAAGATTTTTAGGCTGAGAGCAAATACGGAAAGTTGATAGTCCAAAAGAGTATTTTGTTTCTCTGTCTTAAGAAATATAAATTATAAATAGGGTCAAAGGAAAACATTTTACCATCATAAAATTATTTTATTTAAGAAACAAATAAAAATTAAAAATTGTTTTCAGGTGATAAAGAGTTAAAACTTACTAATCATGATGAATAACATCTTTGCAGTTTCTAGAAGTTTCCTCAAAATACACTCAACTAAAAGGATATCTGGTCACAAATAGTGGGGGTTTGGGGAGAAAGGCCTCTACCCCTCAGCCAGCCTATTAAGCCTATAGCTAGAAAATTGTAATCTATAGTTTTTTGACCTAGAAATATCTATTTCTAGATACTAGTCAGAGAAGGGTGTACAGCAGCAATATATTCTAGAGGGTTCGAAGCTAGGAGAAAGCCGCAATGTCAGAAGGATCATAGGCAAAGACTTCTTATTCTTCTATTCTTATACTTCAGTTTGGAAGAGGAATGTTGAAAATGGACAAGAAGAACCATAGAGGGGAAAATACGAAAACAGTTAGTCCAGAACAATTTGAAATGTCCAAACTCAGGCAGCTACTTCTAACCGAAGGCTACTACAGTTTCAACCACTACCCTTTTGAGAACTGACTCCCATATCCTTTTTCTCCTTTCATCTTTGTTCTTTTCCACCTCCTGTTTCTCTTCACTGGCCCTATCTTCCCCGACTTTACCTATTTGCAAAAAAAAAAAAAGAAAGAAAAAAAGAAAGAAAGTCATCAAGATCTGCCCTACATCTCAGCAGCGCCCACCGCCGCTGTACCGTTCTATGACGGAACCTCCTCCTTCCGGGAGAAGGCTATATCTCCATTTCAAAGCCGTCTGCTACAGTCAGGATTCTAAAGTGACTAATAGTCAGAAAGTGGTTAGAAATCCTCTGACCTACTAAAAGAAAGAACTATAAAAAAAGGCAATGTTCACTTACCACGAACCTGCTTTTTTATTTCTTTGGCAGAGTCCAGCCATGTCTGTAAAAAGAAGAAAAGGCATTCACACAGATCTCCAAAATGTAAACAGGAGAGTACGGGAATCAGGGTTGCTAACCATCTTCAAACAGTGCCTCCGGGTCAACCTGCACCTCCCATATCCTTTGCATCCATCTCCCAGAGCACGGTAGTTTTGAGTAAAAAAAATGGGGCCGGGCAGTTGGGCTGGAGTCCTACCTCTACTACGTCCTAGCTGAGCATCTTTAGGCATCTCTGTGCCTCAGTTTCCTCATCAATAAAATAAGATATTAGTGCTAGTGCCTACCTCAGAGAGTTATTGTGAAGGTTAAATGAATATACATAAAACTCTTAGCAAATGAGAAATGCCAAATAAGCTCTTGTTATTTTTATTACACTACAAAGTCTAGTAGAGACCTATAACCAGGATTATTGACATCAGCCAGATCTTATTTCCCCTCCGACTCTGATCTCCAGTCTGGTCTAGCTCTTCTGTGCCAGCACAGCACCTGGGACGGGGTTCGTCTCAACGAATGCTTACTGAATGACTATTCGGTTTCCCCTGGCTAACCCTGTCCACGCTAATCTCTCCCTTCACTGTTCTTCAGCACCACTTGGAGTCTGCCCACCACGGTGATGGACCATGCAAAATAATGGTACTTGAAAAAAGCCTCACCCTTAACATCTTTCATAGGCTCCTCAGGACATTTTTAAAGATGGAAGTTTCTAAATTAAATTGTTTAAAGGATTTTTGTTGGCATAAGATACATACAGAAAAGTACATAAAACATAAGTATATAGAGCAATAAATTATCAAAGCAAACATATAACATTACCAGCATCTCAGGAGCTCCTCCCAATCTTCCCCATTCCCTCCTCTAAAAAGTTTAAAATTGAATTTTAGTGGTATGTAGACGAGAAGGGTAAGGTGTCCCCTCTTCACCCTCTACCAACAAGGGCAAAGCACAGGTGGCCATCCAACACGCCCCACCCAAGCGATAAGCTTGAACACCCCCATCTTGTATTTCATTGGATCCCACTTTAACTACTATATAAAGATCATCACTACAACAGACAACAAGCGCAAGAGTGAAGACGAGTTTCCTTTTATAACCCCTGCTCCCACAATTAACACAGATGATTAGGAAGTATATATTAAAAATGCCACAATATAAAATTGTTCTATAATATAAAACTAAGCACACGTTAGTTTAAGCCCTATCAGAAAAGGGGTAACTGGGGTGTTTCTCCTTCATCTCTCGTCAAGACCAAAGCACTTTAGGTCCAAAGGCAAGGGAAGACTTTAAATGTGCCAACTGATAGGTTTTGTGGAACCTCTGAGAACTATGGTTTATACCATGTAATCCAGAATTCTTAACAAAGGCTGCTTATTACCACTTTAGAGTAAACATCTCCCCACCATAGTGAGGCAACTCCATATTTTCCACTATTTTTAAGAGAAACCTCCCAAAATAACCTGAAGCTGCCAATCATACAGAGATTCCATAAGCCATTCCCCACAATTCAATATACAGAGGGCAAACCCAGATTTGTATCAATCACATGGTACTCCAAGGTATAAGCTACCTTATAGAATACATTATTATTGCTTCAGTATCTCAACCTCCAAATCAAAATGTAAAACAGTGTGTGCAAGATAATAAAAATCAGTGTGCACACGAATAGGTACTTTTATGTTCAATTTAAATGCTTCATTTCATAGCATTTTATTTAGCCAACAAATGTTTGAGGAATGCCTCCACATGCTAGGCACCACGGTTACAAAAAGGGATTGAAAAATAGCACTTGTCTTCAAGGAGCTGTCTGTCTAATGGAAGCGGTGAACACTGAATGGTCACTTTGTTCTGGGTGTGATCATTACTATGGCAGAAGTGCATGGAAGTGCTACGCAAGAGCAGAGAGTGCTCTCAGAGCCAAGAGGAGGTGCACCAAAATGGACTGGGGATAAGAGACAGGTAGGAAATGTTTCTCAAAAGAATGTTTGGGAGACCCACAGTGAAGCTTGAAGGACAAACAAGAATTAGCCATGCAAAAAAGAGGAGGAAGTAATTAGAAAGGCACAAAGTATAAGAGAGAACATGATATATCTGAGTTACGGCCTGTACTTCAACACAGCCGGAGCACAGAGGTACGGAGAAGAGATGTAAAATGGAACAGGGACATAGCATTCCACGCTAAGAAGCTTGGACTTTATCAAGTTCTAGGCAAGGAGGAGCCACTTAAGGATTTAAAATAGAGTGGCATGAATTTGAGGAAACAAGACTGTACACAGGGAGACCAAATAAGAGGCTGTTGTTGAGAATGATATATGTGGTCCAGAGCAGAATAGTGGCTATGGGTACCATTTTTGAGGTCAGAGAGCCTTGCGTTTGAATCCTACCTTGACCTCTCTACCACTTACTAGTGATGCAACCTTACATAAGACAATCTTTCTGAGTCTCAATTTTCTCATACGTACAATTGGGATAAAACTGCCTTCCTCACAGTTATTGTGGATTAAATTACACCATGTACATAAAAAACATACAGCCGGTATTAAATAAATTATACTGATACTGATCATCAAAAGAGTGTAACGGGATAAAGTCTAGGGGACAGAGAAGGTATTCAGGAGCTAAAACAGTCAGAATTTATGACTGACGGCTGGTAAAGTATAATGGTAAAGGGTAACTCCCAAATTGCTGGCTGGGGCAACTGGGGAGATGTCGGAACAGAAAATTAATGGAATTAATTTTCATGAAGAAGAGAAAAGATAGCAAAAAAATTGGAAACAGCACTAATGTCTCCCTGTCCAGAGTATATTTTGCCAATTATATCTGGTGAGTTAAGTAAATTAACATTTTAAACAGAATTTAAGTTTGTGCATTAAAAAATTGCTTTCCTATATAGGTAAACACAGCTTGCCTCCTTGCACAACCACATCAAAACTACAACTAAATTATAGAACAACCATCACACAAAACCATCAGAAATCTAGTTGAATGGAAGTCTGACAACTACTGAATTAAAGAAACCACACCCGCCCAGACTGGTAAGAGGGATGGAGACATGGAACAGGCTGGTCCTACGTCCAAACACGGTGAATAAAAACTCGGGAGAGAGATCTCAGGAGCGAGGAGTGCCAGCCCCACACCAGGCCCCCAGCCTAGTGTTCCAGTGCCAAGAAGGTAAGTCCCCACAACTTCCGGCTACAAAAACCAGCAGGAATTGAGTCAGTGGAAGAAACTTCTGGAGTCCCAAGCAGTTCCTCTTAAAGAATCCACACGCAGACTTACTCAGGCTCACTCCCTCTGAGCTCCAGCACTGGGGTAGCAGCTTCAAAGGCACTAGTGACACAGGAGGAACTGAAGTATCTCACATCAAGGTGAGAGCTGGGGACAGCTTTCTCCCAGACAGAAAGTTGAGCAAAGGCCACTGTCCCTTTTCTGAACCCTCCCTCTAGAGAGCTACAGAGCAGACAGGTGACATGTCTGAGACTCCACCAATCAGGCTAACACTGTTCCCCTTCCCTGGAGATCCCCTGAGGCTTTGTCCCACCCAACATACAGCTGTTAACAATGGCTTTTACATATGAATGATTGGTCTTATGAAGCAGGAGCTTCATAACTTCCTAACTCCTTTCAAACAAGCAACAGCTGGCCTCTGTGAGTAAGTGGCCTCAGGCACCGCACTAGCAGCAGGCAGCCTAAATTCACAGCTTGGCTTCCCTGGGAATCTCCAGGCCCAGCATAAGTAGCAGTCACCTCAGATTGTTTTATAGCTCAGGTGGGGTGGCCCCAGACAAAACACTGGTGTGGGCTGACCTTGGCCTGCAGTGGGGGAAACTCCAGGGCCTGCACAACCAATGGACAGCAACAGACCACTTGGGAGCCCCACCACCCTGCCCCTGCACAGCTGATCCTCCAAGGAGGGCAGAGGTTGGTGGTCAGTGGTCACAGCCAGTCCTTGCAGCTGACTGGTCTGCTGCAATGGGAAGGTAAATCCTTCCCATTGACCTGTCAACAGCAACTAAAGCTCAACTACAAGAGGAGGGTATACTCAGACCACACAAAGGGCATACCTTGAGTACCCAACTTGGGTGATAGGGGAGGCTGTGCCACTGGACCCAACAGGACGCTTACTACATTAGACCACACTACCAAGACAGGGATTTATAGCAGCTCTAATATTTAGAAACAGACACAAGAAGGCTGTCAAAACAAGGAGATAAAGAAACATGGTCCAAATGAAAGAACAGATCAAAATTCCGGAAAAAGAACTAAACAAAATGGAGATAAGCAATCTATCATGTAAAGTTCAAAACACTGGTTATAAGGATGCTCAAAGAACTTAGTGAGGACCTCAGTAGCATAAAAAAGATCCAATCAGAAACGAAGGATACACTAATTGAAATAAAGAATAATTTACAGGGAAACAATAGTAGAATGGCTGAAGCCAAGAATCAAATCAATGATTTAGAACATAAAGAAGCATAAAACAACCAATCAGAACAAGAAGAAAAAAGAATCCAAAAAAACGAGGATAGTGTAAACAGCCTCTGGGACAACTTTAAGTGTTCCAACATTCACATCATAGGGGCGCCAGAAGGAGAAGAGAAAGAGCAAGAAATTGGAAATCTATTTGAAAAAATAATGAAAGAAAACTTCCCTAATTTGGGGAAGGAAATAGACATGCAAGTCCAGGAAGCACAGAGAATGCCAAACAAGATGGATGCAAAGAGGCCCACTCCAAGACATATCATAATTAAAATGCCAAAGGTTAAAGATAAAGGGAGAATCTTAAAAAGCAGCAAGAGGAAAGAAGTTAGTTACCTACAGGGGAGTTCCCATAAGAATGTCAGCTGATTTCTCAAAAGAAACTTTGCAGGCTAGAAGGGACTGGCAAGAAATATTCAAAGTCATAAAAGCAGGGGCCTACATCCAAGATTGCTCTACCCAGCAAAGCTATCATTTAGAATGGAAGGGCGGATAAAGAGCTTCTCAGACAAGAAAAAACTAAAGGAGCTTATCATCACCCAGCCATTATTATTTGAAATGTTAAAGGGACTTATTTGAGAAAAAGAAGATCAAAACTATGAACAATAGAATGGCAATAAATACATACCTATAAACAACTGAATCTAAAAATCAAACTAAGCAAACAAGTTCAGAGCCAGAATCATGGATACGGAGAGCGTTTTGATGGTTGCCAGATGAGAGAAGGGTGAAGAGGTGAAAGTACAAATAGGTAGTTACAGAATAGCCATGGGGATGTAAAGTACAATATAGGAAATGGAGTAGTGAAAGAACTTACATGCATGACCCATGGACCTGAACAATGGTGTGGGGAGTGCTGGGTGGAGGGGGGGCAGAGGAGGTAAAATTGGAACAATTGTAATAGCATAATCAATAAAATGTCATTTAAAATCAATAAATAAATGGATTGCATTCCTTCTTGAGATTAAAAAAAGTTTTTAACTAATATAGAAATGAAGAGCAGCAATATCCTGATATAGATCTCCATTCATTCAATTGAATAATTATAGGTCTCGCATGTCCTTCAAGATACCTTCTCAAATACTGTTCCTGTCACTTGAAATATTCTATCTACATTCTTCATCTGTAAGATTCCTAACTATCTCTTATAATATAGATCTTATGTTACCTTCTGCAGAAAACCCTTTCTATGTTGATAGAATATAGAACCCATCTTACTTACATCCCTTAGTCAGTCTGCAAGTTCCCTGAGAACAGACTATGTCTTTTACAGCTCAGCCCAGAAGGCAGATGCTATCTACTCAATAATGTTTGATGAATGAATAAATGAATGAAAAAATAAGGAGTGCTACTGAAATAAATCAGGATAGCAATGATAAAGTTTTAACTAAAGGGATGGCATAAATCTCTCACAGGGCTATAGAAGTTCACTTCTCACTGCTTTCCCTCTTTTCTTGCCAGACTCAGTTGGGCAATTATCATGTAGTCAGTAGGGGAAAAGAGCAAGCAAGCGATTCCATGTGTGGAAAAAGTCAATTCAATGAACTTCCCTCCCTGATGAAGGTACCAAATTCTCTACAAACAAAATACACAGATATAGATGCTCTTAAGGAGAGAAGTTACATATACAAAGGATCAATCTTTACACACACAAAAGGAGACACTAGACACTGGGAATGTATTTATTTCTCCTTGTAAAAAATTTATTTCTCTTTGTATTATGGTTCACATTTTTTCCCACAATATGAGTAACTAATTCTGTAGTTAGGAAGCAAAAACCAAGAAACAAAGATAAAATGTTAAAATCAAGGAAAAAGAAATAGAAAGCTGAAGAAGAAAATCATGAGGAAGAGGCAGCAGGCAAGGGATTTCAGAAGTGAGTTGACTGTGTAGCGTTGAGGAAGCCACTCAGTCTTTATGAACTACAGTTTCCTCATCTCTAAAATAAGGGGATGAGCCCCAAGAGCCTGTTTTCAGAATGACAGAAAACTTAAGATGTATGACAATCATAGATTAATTGCTCTACAGATTTAATCATTCCATGAATATCTGTAGGCTTAGAGTATCTGGAAATCCGGTTTATTGAAAGTAAATATATAGGGAATGGTAACTAAAATGAAGTCAGAATACCGGACCAAAGACATCAATTTTAAGTAAAAAGTACACTATCCTCCAGTATTCCCTACCTGAGAAAAAATCAGGTAGTTTACTCAACCTTAAGTATGGTCTAAAATGTGCCTCTAGAGTATGAAACATACGTCTAATTTTTTAAGCAAAGGCTTTGGTTACTTGGTAATTTCTTTTTAAAATAATACTATCATAATAACAAGATATAGCTAATTTTTATTAAATGCTTTCTACATGCCAACTTGGTAATTTCTTTTTAAAATAATACTATCATAATAACAAGATATAGCTAATTTTTATTAAATGCTTTCTACATGCCAGGCACCATTCTACATGCTTTTATAAAGATTATCTCATTGTAATGCCTATTTTACCAATAACATGAGAGGTGTAAGTCATTTACCTAACTCATAACTAAAAAGTGGAAAGCAGTTCTCAGAAGTGTAATATGTCTACTCTTTCAACAAACATTTATTGAATGCCTACTACCCTCAAGCCAGGCAATGTGCTAGACAACGAAATTTTTTAGGAAATCACAGTGCAGAAAAAAAACATACATGGGCCCAGAACAGTAGATGATAACCCACAACAAGATGCATCACTGTGAATCTCAGAACCCTAAAGAAAAGAAAAGTAAAGAAGGTTCTACGAACTTAATTCTACAAAGGTAAGAGAGAGGGAATGTTACACAAAGGATCAAAAGTTGGAATGGCTTTGGACTTATTAATAGCAACATCAGAAATCAGAAGTCAATGGAGTAATGCTTCCAAAATGAAGGCAAATAGTTTCAAACCTAAAATTCTATACCCAACCAAACTAACAACCAAATGTGAGAGTAGAATAAAGATATTTTCCAGACATGTAATGTCTGAAAAAGATTACATCTTATGTGCCCTTTCTCAGAAGAAACACTCTAATAAAACAAAAGGAAATGGTAGGATCAAGGAAGCAGAAGAAATATCACTAGAGCGTTATGTACAAGGCAGAAAGGGCAACCCACCCACACTGAAGAAGTATGACTCAAGAGATATCATAGCAAGGGAGGACTGTCATCACCAAGATCACTTTGTAACAGTGTTGGCCTTTAACTTGGCAATGCTAAGGAAGTCTTCCCCAGATTCATTTTTGGACACGGTTTGTTTGGGCCATGAGCTAATGAAGTTCCTGCTTTCCCTTCAATGCAGGATGGGCTGAAGGTCCTCATTGTGACTCAAAGAAAAATTCTGCTTTGCCCTATTTCTGAAGGCTGAGGGTTAGCCACAATGAATTTACAAGCAAAAAATATAGAACAGCCCACTGCCCCTGACCATGTTCCTTTCAGATATTCTGTGGGAACCTGGCCCATACTACAGACCTGTCAGATGACTCTGAATATAAGCCCTATGTGTCCCAGGATTCAACTGCCCTCTGACTTCCCCACAAGGGGCTCTTATAAACTATCAGGAAAGTTAAAGCTAGATAATGATTCAAAGAAACCAGCTTTTCTTTTCCAGAAATATGTTATCTCAGAAGGATAATAATACCTTTTTTTACACAGCCAGGTTCATACTGCTATTCAGCTTTTATATTTGGCACTTTTAACATCACTTTGTACATTAATATATAAATGTATGTAAATAAAGCAATTTCATATTTGCTTTTAAAAAAATAAATAAGATAATGAAAAGTACTATACAGGAAACAACATTTGCTGACAAAACAGAATATAAATGACACCAACAATGATGAAAGTTTTTGTGCCAACGTGGGCCCTAGAAGCTCAACTGCAAGTGGAAAGAATCTCCTTTGCTGAATGTCTTTAGATGAGCCAGCTTCGGAAATTTAAGCATGCCTGGTTCATAGAAAAATTATTTCCAGTTATATTAAACAAGTACTCAGTGGCTTTATTTACATGCTAAATTTAAGCATTCTCAATTATTCTCAAATCGACCATGGGCCAATATAAAAACACTCAATTTTATCTCACGGAGCTTGTATAACATAAAATACATCTCGGAGTATTTTTCTTGATTTGTGGAAGAATTTTCTAGCTCAACAGCTACAGAAAGTTTTTCAAGGCAGTTCTAGGGGTATTGTTTTGTTTTTTAGTTACATTCAATCTTTGCTTATGATGGAAATTAGAGACTTCAGCACAAGTTTGGTGTGGGCCTTCAAGGAGACAAAGTTAGGGTTAAATCCTTAAAGAACAATATTAACCTAGTGCTGGTAGACATAGTTCTTCTGTTTGAATCAACAGTCATTCATAGAAAGAACAACTATTGCAAATTACTAGAACTACTACTACTATATTCTACAAATAGATTTTATTTAGGCAAAGGGTAATTCCATGTCTTCTAGTACACATTGTCTAACTCAAATGACCCAATCTATAGAGTTCGCAGTTGTTAAAGGATGCTGTCCCTCAACTTCTCATAATATAAATCATCTTGGAAAAAGAACCAACTAAAATGGTTTAAACACGTTGCACTCAAGGGCCGGGCCCCTGTGTAGCTCTCCACATTCATCCGTTACTCTGTTCCTCACTTTCTCCACTCAGCCAGGCTAGATGGCTCTTAGTTCCTCCAATGCCACTTCCTCAACCCCAGGCCATTCTCTCTCCACTTTGCTTGTCCATTTTACCCTTCGGGTCTCAGCTTAGGCATTAGCTCTCCAGAGAGGACTTCCTAGGTACACCCCCATGACATCTTCTATTTCCTTTAGTATGACACTCATCACACCAAACTGTAAGCTCCACAGGGCAAGAATCATGTCTACCTATTCACGGCTAGATCCGTATCATCTGGTATAGCACCTACAATACTTATTGAACTGGACTCCAGTTTTTATCATTTTAAGTAAGGTAGTTATTTGTCATTTTAAGTAATTGGCCCAGGAAATAATTGAAGTTTTGTGAAGTAAATATTTGACTTTTAATCTTTCTTCCCTCCTCCATGTTGTCACACTTTCTTTTACTTCCTTCAAAGTTAAATTTACTGGTTTTCTTTTAGGCTGAAAGAAAATGTCAGATTCACTATATAATTGTTTCAACAATATTGGGGCTTTATTCTCTTTTACTCTCAAATATATTATAGGTACTCTCAAATTATAAGTACATATCATATTATAAGTTACTCTCAAATTATAAGTACATATCATAATTATCCTATAATTACAATATTGATAGAACCATCCACTCAACGAATATTTACCATGAACCTCCTACATTTAGATCAAATAGTAATTGTATAATACATAAAGTTATTGAGATATGCTTGCTAATCAGGACATCATAGCTCTGTACTTTCCCTGTCTTAAAAATAAGCACTAGATACTTTCATGATGAAAGAACATACCAGCAATGATTTTTTTTTCTTTAAAATGTTCCTTCTAGAGAAACAACAATAACTCTAAGTGCATTGTGTCTTGGAGAGGCAGGCATAAATACATTCTCAACAACAAAAGAATTAAAGCAATTTTTCTTTCAGCCTCTTACATTACCAGCAGTCTCCTCACCTTGGAGGTTTCATTATCCCAAATGGCTAGACCAAAGTAGTCTTCTTCCAAAAGATTGAGGTGCTCACACACTCGTTTAAGCAAATCTTGTCCTTTTGCATGTTTCTGTGAAGATATGCATACTTTAGTTGAGGTTTCCTTTTATTCCTGTATTCGTCACCAAATCAAATAAATTTCATTTCCAATTTCCTCTTTTACCTTTGGTTACTAACACTTTCAAATGTGAGTTACAAAAACCTTATTTCATTATTTGTAAACAAATATACAACACACTTACAGTGGCTTGGAAACAGTGCTATAATTCAAAGCAAAATTCCACCTTCCCTCCATCTACCACCACACCCTCACTTCCATCCTGAACACGACATTCTTTACTGTCTGGTGCAGTATTTCCTGAAGCTCGCTATGGGCTGCTGTGAGTCATCATGACCACCCGAATTAACTGAATCAACTGTTGATGCTGACCATTGTTAACGGCTTTGGAAATCATTAGACTCTATCATTCTCAGAGCAGATGTCCCAAGAGAATGAACTATGCCTCAAGTGTTCAACCTCTTTCCGAAAAATGCGTAAAACATAAAATTCTAGATACCCTGCCTATATTAACTACTGCAGTTGTTCTTTCAGTTGTGCTACAAATCATTTTTTTTTAAATGTAGATTTCTTATTTATTTATTTATTTATTTATTTATTTATTTATCTTTAGAGGGGAAGGGTAGGAGAAAGGGAGAGGGAGAGAAATATCAATGTAGGGTTGTCTCTCGTGTGTCCCCTGCTGGGAACTGGCCTGCAACCCAGGCATGTGCCCTGACTGGGAATCGAACCGCGATCCTCTGGTTCGCAGGCCCGCGCTCAATCCACTGAGCTACACCAGCCAGGGCTACAAATCATTTTCTTAATGACCCTTTACCTAGAAAATAAACGACTACCAAATGTAGGTACCTGCATTCCTGTCCATAGAGAGGAAATGCCCTAACTTAGGAGCTAAAATTTAGAGACAAAAAATCCTGGCTCATCCATACACTAGCTAAACAGCCTGAGGCTATTCAATTACTACTTCTAAACATTAGCTTTCATATTTACACCTGTCCTACCTATTGACTGGAATACTTGGAAAAAAATCAAATATGCTAGTCAATGCCTTCTGAGAAACATTTTCAAAATGTAAAAAAATTAGAAATAATCTTTTGGAACACATATGATATATGACATGTCCTTTTCTCCATGAACTGAGTTATTTTTAATAACTATTAGTAATTCACATAGATACGAATTCACTTTCAGACTTAATCCATTTATATTACATCATTTTCTCACCTGTGTTTTCACCCTAAATGACAGATGATTTGGGAATTCTTCACATATAGGTCCCTACTCCCTTGCGTATAATTCCAAATCAAGAAGTTAAGTGATGGCTGTTTTTGTCAAAGCTCATTTGAAAGCAAATTCTGAACTGTTATGGGGCTATTTTTGATCTTTTATTAATCATCTTAAAATGAATCTTCAATATTTTACCAAAAAAAATAATGTGTTTGACCAAATAATGTCTGACTGCTATACATTCTACTAGGTATAGTATGAAATATGCAAAACATGTACTTATAGCTTTTCTAAAACCCAAAATATTCTGAATTCTCAAACACATCTGCCTCCAAACATTTCACATATAAGGGGCCCATATCTGGATCTTGGTCTGAATGGGAAGAACGAGTGTGCAATAGCTTTCCTTATCTCTAAATTAACTAGTGGTGAGCACTGGGGCATACCATAGGTCCCTAGGTCTCCTCTAGTTCCCCTGTAGAGTAGCTATTTTCAAAGTTCAACAGTTTATTTTTCTGGATTTATTTTTTAAAACTTAGAAAGGGAATACCTATTAATAAATATAATATTTTAGACTATTCATGCTTCGATATATTTGCATTTGCACATAAATAATTCAATTCAGAAATAATTTGTTACAAACCTAAGATACAAATATATATGAATTGTCTTATTAATAAAAGCTATTATTAACAATGATCACAACAATTGCTTTATACCAAGCCTATAATTGACAATTACTACTCTAGTTAAAAAAACACCTAACAGGTTTTAAAGGATTTTAACTTGTATTGAGGGAGCAAAAGAATAATTAAATAACATTTTTATTCAATCTTGATTCAGTCCCTTACTCTTTCAGAAAATAATAGAGAATTTTAAGAAATGGCATTATTTGAATTAAAATTTTTTATATCCTATTTCATGGGGATAAAGAAATACATTAAGTAAACTAAAGCTTATTAAGGTTTAGAGAAGACAGCAGAAATGAACAGACAGTAATTTCTTTTTGACAAATACAATTATGGGGATAGCCACATCTAATATCAGAAATTGAGACTATCCTAGGAAATTTGTCATGGAACGTTATTCTATAAATAACAAACCTATTTTTTTTTAAACAAAATTGTTTTAAATCATAAAAGTAACACAGGCTCAATTCACAAGATTTGACACATGCAGAAAAAATTGAAAACAGACTCACAATCCTTCCATACCTCTACCTCCAGAAAAATCACTATTAACATTTAAGCCCTTAGAAATGGTCATTGCACTGGGTCTTATCTCAGGCCATGGCACCACTCACCCAATCCTACATGAAATAAGTTGTGAAACTTCTTACCACTGAAACTTAGAGCACTTACTTCCACCACACATTCGTACACTGTGTCATCCAACAAAGAAACCTTGCAATGCATGTTTCTGTGTCTTCTGATCGATTTATGGGAAGCTTTTATTTCTCTTTCTGCTTTTGATTCAGGACTTTCTTCTTTCACTTCTGTTTTAGAGCAGTCTTCAACTCCTCCTTCTTCCTTAGTTTCAAAATCTGGATCTTCTCTCTGTTCTTCTTGAGCAGGCTACATACACATGACATCGCCAAGTCAGTAACACACACATTTCATGAAACATTCTATATACACTTCTACCTATAATAATGCTTCCAATAAAAGCATTAACTGAAGAAGAGAAATTGTTGAAACAAATATAAGTGATATTAAGATTATTTTTCTACAAAAGATATTACAGTCTCCCAAAAGATCTACAGACTATATTCTTAAAACTTCATGATAGAAGGTAGAATCCCATCTTTCAAATCAATAAATGAAAGTTTCAAGTAAACCAGAGAATACAAATTTGTTGCTTTCAGCATTATATATTCCTGACTATGCCATTATATATTTTTAAAGTCTATCAAAACTTTAACATCTCTGCATCATGCTCCTCAATTTTAGAAAGGAGGCCTAATGAATTATAAAATGAGATGTGATTTGTCACATATTCTAAATTTTATGAACGGTTAAGAGGAGTTTGGGGACCAATTTTAGAGCATAAAGCAACTATATATAGTAGGTTAACAACTGTAACTACCAATTAACTAATACCAGGCATCAATCACGATAAATGCAAAGATCCAAAGAAGCAAGAGACAGATTGAAACCTGGGTCTCCTAGGGCCTAAACTGCTATGGGGCTATTTTTAATCTTTATCCATCTTAGAATGAATCTTCATATACTTTACATTTACATCCCAAAGTTATACAGGTAAGTGGGATGACATTTTGGCAGACTTTTATACTTCTAGCAAAACAAAATTGCTAAAAGATTCTTAACTAAACCTCACTAATTCTTTTTTTCAAAAGAATACATGATTGACATTTAGGAAAAAGAATTTCATTACGTGACATTAAATATTGGAAGAGGTCGAAAAGCCTCCTTTCCGACTCTCATGACCCTCTTAAAATGCAACCTCTTCGGAGGGGTCTTCACTGGCTATCCTATATATCCTATCCGTCACATCAGTACCCTGTGCTTTGCCTTCATAACATTTAATATGATAATTATTTTGTATTTACTACTTTTTTGTCTCCTCTGTTAGACTATAAAGTCATCAAGAGTAGGGAATCATGTTTGATTTATAAAAATAAAGCAAACATTTACATAACAATTACAATAGGCCATTTATTGTAAAAGCATTACTCATATGAACACATTTTATCCTCATAATAACCTCTAGAAAGGACACTCCTATTACTCCCATTTGACAGATAAGAAGCTGGGTCCAGAGAAGGTCAAGTAACTTGCCTAAGATCATAGTTAATAAGTCATATGTCAGTCTGGCTCCAAAATTCATGATCTCAAACCTCTTCACCATATTGTAGTTTTGACTTACCAATGTATATTCAACCTAGGGCCTGGTACACATAATAGGTTTTCAATAAACATGTTTCATGAATAAATAAATTTTAAAAACTGACACATGGCTTCCAAAGAAATCCAAGGCATTCTAGGTGAAAACTATCAGGCAAACTCACTTTTTAAAAAATCCTGGACAGAAAAGGCCCACTCAAATAAAATTCTCCTACAACCTTTACTCACAAGGTTCCAATCCACAAGGTTTTGACTTTAAACACTAACTTCCAAAAAGCCCCAAAATAGTTTTTCTCCTTTCAACAATATCCCCTTGAAATTTTGTTATTTTGTTTCTTTTTCTTTATATGTAGACAAATACCTGCACAGAATTTATCCCAACTCAGAATTAATGAAGTTTCAATGAATGAGATTTTTAGTTAAATCTAGAATTGTGTCCTTCATCTGTTTCAGCTTCAGTACAAATGCTATGATCTTTAAACAAAATAAACCAACTCTGAGTCAAATGCTAACTAAAATGAGATACGGATTTTTTCCCTGCATAAAGCAGAGAACCAAAAAAAAAAAAAAAAAAAAAAAAAACAGTTAAAAACCTCCTGAAAGTACCAGGCATCCTGAAAGATGATATAATTTAGCTCTTTCGATATTCTCTTTTTCAAAAAACTTTTTTTGAAGATTTTATTTATTTGTTTGTTTGTTTGTTTTTAGAGAGGAGAAGGGAAGGAGAAAGAGACAGAGAGAAACATCAATGTGTGGAAACATCATATGTCACCCACTAGGAACCTGGCCGGCAACCCAGGCATGTGCCTGGACTGGGAATCGAACCGGCAACCCTTTGGTTCACAGGCCAGCACTCAGTCCACTGAGCCATACCAGCCAGGGCTCTTTGGTGTTCTTAAAATAAAATTAATGATATTAAGATACGTAGAGTTTCTTTGCCTTTACTGTCCGTGTTTATTTAATGAATAACAACAGCTAACATTTATTGACGTTTCTATGTGCCAGGCAATGCCTTAAGAGCTTTACACGTGTATCTCTTCATTTCTCATAATTACCAAATGAGACGAATACATTATCCTCACTGCACAGAGGAGGAAACTGATAAAGCCAATGTCACGTCTCTATGATTTGAACCCTCTAGTCTGAGTCCAAAGCTTGCATCCTTATCTGTTACACTGTGTGGTAAATCTTGCTTTCAATCTTGTTGCACTACTAGCAAGAATGTAACTACGACTTTATCCTAAATTTTCCTCTTAGCACCTTTAAAATACAATAGTTCTAGAAATACATGTAATACTTTTAGGAAATTCTAATAAAATTGTACAGCCCAAACCTGAATCCTATAATAGAAATGTATAGGACTTATACTTTTACTGTGCCAATAATGCTCACATGCTTCAGGAATAAAAAGACTGAACATTTCCCCACATTTTTTGGGCAGATGAACAAATTCACAGCTCGTGTTTAAGTGTAACTACACTGTAACAGTTAAGGCTTCAAATTACTGTACATTACAATGGTGATATACAGAGCCAGACGTCCTCATCCGTTTCTTACATTCTGTGATAATATGGTCTAGTTGGAGAGTGAGACAAAAATAAGGCAGGCACGGCTCAAATCTATCACAGGCCTCTGGACAGCCTGAATCTATCACACGGCTTTTATGAGACTTCCATAAAAGAATCATGTCTGCTGATAATTATCCCATGCCTAATAATTCCAACAAAATGAACTCTAAACCACCTGAATTCTTCTTTCCTTTTCATTAAAAATACGGACTTGTTCCACTATTACCGTAAAATGATACATAGGCTGAATAAAACCATTTGATAAATTCTTTTTTCGCTTTCTTTTCTTTGATGTATACTATGTAAGTATCTTTTTAAAAATCAAGTTTCTGTTGACTACATTAATTGTTTTATTTTTTAATTTTTATTTTTCAATTACAGTTTATACTCGGTACTATTTTGCATTAGTTTCAGTGTACAGCATAGTGGTTAGACGATCACATACTTTACAAAGGGATCCCCTCACTATTTCAAGTACTCACCTGGCACCATACGTAGTTATTACATTATTGTATATTTATACAATCTTGTATATAAATACAATATTTATACATTATTGTGTATAAATATACAATATATTCCGTATGCTGCACTTTACGTCCCCATGACCATATTAATTTCTTTAGGGCAGAAACTCCAAACCTTCATGTTGCTTATCACTATCAACGCCAAGTCAACTGGCTAGGAAGAAACAAAACCAGACGTTCTTGCATGAAAAGTAAGGTGTGGAACCTCCTTTGCTGATGCCCTCCTCCCATACACCTGCATATCCTTACCTGTGTCTCTGCACTGCTTAATGAGTGAAGATCCAAGGACGGGTCTGTTTTGAGTTCAGGTTCAGGAGCTGCGATGGGGGCCTTTAAAATGATCTCTTCATCAAGATTGGTGGCAAATTCTGTTTCTTTCTGACCTCCTTCGCCTTTCTCTTTAGCGGACTCTAGTTCTTTGCCTTCTTCCTCAGAGACCTGAGATTTAGGCCTCTTGAGGAATGAGGAGAAGAGCCGTGACAGGCCCCTGTTCTCCGATGTCCGCTCCTTGTTCTTGGTCAAGTCTTCACGTGTGGGAGTGTCTCCATTAGATGCTTTCGGCTTCTGCTCACACGGATTTTCCCCCTCAGCTGCTGCTGGACAAGCCTCTTCCAGCTGAGTCTCTTGCTGGCCTGAGTTCGAAGCGCCCTCGCCCTCTTCCTTCTGCTGTTGGTGCTGTGAATTTTCAGCCTCGGCCACTAAACTCTTCTCTGTTGTCATGATGTTGCTATTAAAAAGAAGTTGGAAAAGGAGGCCTTATAAGCAAAACACAGGACTGCCGGCAAAACCCCAAATCAGGTCAAGTGTGCCAAAATTACTATATTTAGGTATTTAATCACCAGTAGACAATACTCCAGTCCATTAAACATGAGGCTTTCCATTAAAGCACAGGAATATTTACCTACACATCCTGAATAAATTATTGATGCCTTGACTTGCTAAAGATATGCACATAGAGAAATTGGCTTAAAATAGAACACCCTGAGGTCACCTTAGTGAAATGTATCCTATTTTAAATTCAATGTTCAGAACTGTACATAGCAAAAACAGTTTTATCCTGCATTAAAAAAAGGATATTTGTATAATGTCCTCTGAGAGTGCAAAGTATGCAGGAATTACTCCTTTATGCCCCAAAAGATAATGACGTTAAAGGTTCTCCAATTCTTTCTTATTGTTTTTTCCCTATATTTCTTAGAATGCATAGACTTCTATTTTAAAAGCAGAAAATTCAGAATTCTGATCATTTATGAAACTTGACAATAGCAATGACAAGTATAGAGTTAAAAGAATCACAAAAAATTCCTTACATTTTCATCTTGCAATACTAAATTACAGGCTTTTGCAGAAGTATCCTACTTTATTTTTTTAAGTTTATTTATTTATTTACTTACTTACTTACTTATTTATAGGAGATGGAAAGGAGAAAGAGAGGGGAACATCGATGCAAGAGAGAAACAGCGAGTGATTGCCTCTCACACGTGCCCTGACTAGGGACCGAACCTGCAACCCAGGAATGTGCCTGGGCCAGGAATCCAACCAGCAACGTTTCACTTTGTGAGATCACACAACCAACTGAGCCACACCAGTCAGGGCCCACTTTCAGTTCTTTAAGACCTTTTTTCTTTCTAATAAATACAATTTTGAATGCTCAGCATTTTCAAGAGTAGGCACTTAAACTCTTACGAAGTAGAGAAATAATGGACAAAAACAAAGAAACAAAATAGAAGAAAATGTAGTAAGCAAACAATGCAACTGTAGGAGAGAAGAAGGCAGGCTGTAGACCTCACATGTTTCAGACCTGTGGGTTTCTAGCCTCTTGATCTCAAAACAGAACAGCCAAAGAGCATCGTCACACCTTGTTTACTAAAGAACAACCAACACGCAAAGGAACTGCTGAGACACTAGCCAATGAAGCTGACTACTGAGGATCTCACTCTCTGATTCACTGTTAGACTAGAAAGGACTCCATGCGAAAAGCAGCATTTACATTGTCTTTACGTCTGCTCCACACTATTTAGATGAAGTAATTTTGTTTAGATGCTAACAATACAAATTAATCAATTATATTTAGCCCATTCCCTTCTCAGGCCTTTGCACTTGCTGTTTTCTCTACTCAAGATGTTCTTCTCCCGGCTGTTTGAAAGCTGTTCCTTCTCTCATCATCACCGTCTCTGCTCAGCTGTTACTTCCTTAGAAATGTCTCCCCCACGCATCCTGTCCAAAGTGGTGGCCCTTACTCCTCCAGATGGCCTCACACCACTGCTGCACTCATTCTGATCTATTATCCTGTTAACTTAATTGTCCCGTTAACTGAATTGTTTCCTGGTTTATTGTCCTCTTCCTTTCTCTCTCCCCAGCTAAAATTTAAGTTCCACGGCAAATCAAGACCTGGAACGTTACAGGTCTTCATTAGTTTGGTGAATGAATGAATTTCAACGGAATATATCAACAAATACAAACTGCAAAGGCAGTCTCTAAGTTTATTTAAGCAAATTTACTCAAATGCATGATACTCATTCATTCAACAAATCCTTATCAAGCACTGAGCACAGTTCCTCCATCAGGCATTCAGGGTACAACAGTGAACGAAAGGAAACAAATGAGGTCCATGCTATTACGGAGTTTATATTCTTGATTCGACTTTAACCAGTATGAAAAAATTCAAGAGAAATCTTATTTACAATATGAGCAAAATCTAAATGATTGTGTATAAATGGAATAAAGCAGTAAAAAGAGAAAGAAATCAGTTTTACTGAGCGCTAGTTCTGTGTCAGGTCCTGTATCAGGGGCATTATCTATATTATATCAAATTAGCCTTGCAGCAAGCCTGAAGGGGAAAGCGGAATCACTCAGCTTACAGTTGAAGAAATCTGAAACTCAGAAAGTAACTTGCCCAAGGTCACACTGCTAGCAGTGGCAAACCAACCACTTTAAGTGGTATTGAGCGAAATAAAGGTATATTAAAAGGAAAAGCCTTCATGTTGGCCCTCATTCCTAATCTACTCAAATTATTTTAAGTGTTAAGAATATGTTAAGTAATAAAAATTTTTACTGAAGTACATTTTTTTTTAATTTAAAGATTTTTATTTATTTATCTTTAGAGGGGAAAGGTAGGAGAGAGGGAGAGGGAGAGAAATATCAATGTATGGTTGCCTCTTGTGTGTCCCATGCTGGGAACTGGCCTGCAACCCAGGCATGTGCCCTGACTGGGAATCGAACCGCAATCCTTTGGTTCACAGGCCCGAACTCAATCCACTGAGCTATACCAGCCAGGGCTATTGAAGTACATTTTTTAATCTCATTTACTAGTCATCAAATTTACTCTGCACTAATAAGCAATCCAGTCTTTATAAACACTACTGAAAATATTTACCACCCAATATACATTATTAATTTGTTACTGCTAAGTGAGGTATACTTGTATTTAAATTTAAAAAAATAATAATAAAATTATCTTCAATTCCTCCTTACATTAGGAGTAGGCAATTGATTTTTCCAAAATTCTTTTTCTTTAATCTCAAAGTAATCAAATGTGACCCCAAAAGAAAATCTACATATTAAATCATCAGTTACTCTAAAAGAGCAATGATTTGATTTGAGAGCACCAATTTCTTCACACTTCCTTTGCAAAAACAGAGGACAAGCTGGAGATTTAGCACTCTTTCCATGGATTTCAGAAACGACTTTACCATTCACCTTACTAAAAAGGCAGACACTACTTCTATTGTAACATCTTCCTACACAACAGTTTACAACAAGGTCTCTCATAAAGACCAATTATTTGTGAAAATTTTAGCAGATATGAAAATCACTTAAACCTCACTTTCTAACAGTCTTTTACTTGTATCTTTCAGTAAATAAACAGTAACAGTACTTACGTTTTGCTTTACAATTTTTCCTATAAATTTAAAGATCTTTTCTTATAAAAATAGATGAGATCTCCTAAGGATACTCCTACAATTGCTGTCACATAAAAGAGTGTCTTATCTCTAAGAAAGTAAGCTGAATGAGTCTAAGTACCTAACTGTTAAACAAAAACACCCGGAGAGTAACAATCCATATGCTAAATGTGTTTGTTAAACTTGAATGTGTATCTGACCATCTAGTGATGCTGTTAAAATACAGATTCCGACACAGCAGGGCTGGAACAGGGCCTGAGACTCTGGGATTCCAACAAACTCTCAGATGATGCCCATGCTGCTGGCCCACTGACCACATTTTGAGTAGCAAGGCAGAGAAAATCACTATCACTTTGGGAACGTACTCAAAATGCCTAAGAAACAAAGATGGTAAAGTGGAATATGGACAATTAGAAATACTTGACACAATATATGCTCAACAAGCACTTGCTGAGCTAATGAACAAAGCAAAGAAGGCAACATATTATTAAATGTGGAAGCTAAACCATTAACATGGTTTTAGAACTCGTCTGGTGGTTAATCAAAAATTAATTGAAATTTTTAACCACAGAGCTGTGCTAATTCCAAGTTGCCCAGGCATGTAGCCATGGCCCTTGCCCAGTTAGTACTCTTGCTGTCTTCATTGATGTGATCTCTTTGCCACATTTCGGAAGAAATGATCAAGACATGAAAAAAGATTAGAGAATAACATTTATCAGTGCTAACTCAATACATTTTGCCACATAATTGGACATATGTAAAAAAAACTGAACACAAGAACAAATGAGAATACAATATAAGGAATGGGCACACAAGTGGAAGGGCAAAAGAATTCTTTTGCAACATACTGCAACCAACTTCAGGTGATATCATAAATGCAAGGAAACAGACAACGCAGTATTCAGCCGAGGCCACAATTCAGTCTATGCGGAAAGGTAGATAAAAAATAAATTATTAAGGATGGTTTGTATGTATGTTCTTTCCAGCTTTGCACATGGGCAGTGATGTAAGGAAGAGCCACAAAAACAAAGGTAGGGGTGGGGCGAGAAAATAGAAAATGAAAACAATAAACCAGGCAAGTATCTCCAGTTAGCTCTGAGGCTGATCAGAATTAAAGAAATAAACAATAGAAAAAAAGAAAAATTCTATGAGCTATTCACTAAAAGCTCAAACTCATCCTGACAAATCTGTTACACATGCAGCCAAAGTCTTCACATTACAAATGACAGAATGCGCTACCAGAGGAAAAGATAAAAAGAAGTCAAGCAGTAAAAAAACAGGATAAGTGTTCAGGAACAACTATAAGGACACATGGAAAAAACCAAGGCGGGGGGTGGAAGCAAGGGAAAGAGGTAGATTTGGCTGGGGTGGGGGGGACTAGAGGGGGAGAAATACAGACAACTGTCAAAGTGAACAACAATAAAATAATTAATTAAAAAAACAGGATAAATGCTTACAAATAGATCTTTCCTCTATAAATAATGCTATTTTTCATTCTGGATACAAAATCCAAAGGAAGTATCTGTTTATGTAATGTCAGAAAGAGGTCTTGTGATTTTTTTAAAAAACCAGCACAGCACTGAAGATAAAGTAATGAGTTCCCATTCCATTTCAATCCTAACCCTCCAAACCCTAGGAATTATACCCCAGCTTGTATCAAAGATACACTTGTTTTAACAGTGTCCATCTGTTGACTTCAGGCAAATCAGATCTTTAAAGACCTGATACAGAGAAGACCGCAAGTGCTGGATGCTATCTTTCATCTTTTTTGTGTCTCTTCCTAACAGTAGCAGAGTCAGTACTCCGTTAATGCTTGTTGGGTGAAAAACTTTACAAAAAGCACCATTTAAAAATTCCCCTTACAATCATCATTTAGGAATAAAGTTTAATGATTTGATTATTAGTAATACTATTCAAATTAGCTCACTGAATACCAATTCAATGTTTACTGGGTACTATGCATAAGGTTTTGGCTCAGCTCAGGGAGATGAACTAAAAGAGGATAATATACAATTCTTAAGGAGATGAGACACATACAGGGTGGGGCAAAAGTAGGTTTATAGTTGCAAGTACATGAAACAGCTTATTCTTGTATTATTATTTATTAATTATTGTATCATTTTCCATATGAACAAGTGTAAACCTACTTTTGCCCCACCCGGTATACAGATAACTAAACCACAAGGCAGTACCCGCTGCTTAATCAGACAAGTCCTCATGAGCGGAACCAACTAAGCACTAAAAAAGCAGGAAGAACTTTCAACTAGAGCAGCGATTTTCAACCGGTGTGCCATCATACCTGGGAAATAGTCAAGGGACTGACCCTCTTTCCCCTGAGATTCTCAAATAAAAAAATGACAACGGTTAACACAACAACAGCCATCCAGAGTGAATGAATCAAAACCACACTTAATGTTTTTTGTCAGATCAGCAAAACATATATATTTTTTATTGTGCCACAGAATTTTAGTAATTAGTTTATGTGTGCCGTGAGATGAAAAAGGTTGAAAATCACTAAACTAGAGTGATCACAAAAGGCCATATAGAAAAGATGGTTTTAAAGTCATGCTTTGAAAGATGAGTATAAGACATTAATAGAAACTTGAAGTGCAAAGGGTAGAGGGAATTCCAGATCAGGAAACTGGAATGTTGTAGATATTTGAGAACTAGTAAGGGGTCAAGACTAGTTGGAATAGGGCTATAAAAGGGAAGGAGAAGGGATAAGGTTAAGAATAGAGTTACCGTTTAATATTAATTGTAGGTTGCAGGGCTGGGTGAAGGACGTGAAGGGATTAAGGAAAAAAACCTCAGGCAGTAGTATAGGGATTACTAGAGGGAGAGGAGGTGGGGGGATTAGAAGAAGGTATGGGGGGAAGAAACATTAATTCTCACTGGAATAATAATAGTAGCCACCATTTACTGAGCACCTACTAAACATCACACGCTTCACCATGCCACCTTACAGCCATTCTGTAGGGCAGGACTTCTCATTTCCCAGATAAACAGGTTCTGGGAGGTTCCTTAGTTTTAGATCATAAAACTAAGCCATACTTTTAATGAAACTATTAATATACTACAGGGTAGTGATTCTATTGTAAATCGCCCTGACAGCATGTGCCTTTCTAAAATGTGGTATTTCAGATGCTTCTACCCCACTGTTCTCTGTTAAGGATTTCTGAACAGGCTATTCACCTGGCCAAGACCACGTCGGTTCCCACCAGTTTCCAGTCCCCTGCTCATTTACATAGCTCTCTTTTCATAGAGGGTATATAAAGATGGAATGCGGAGACAGGGAAAGACAGGCAAAGAGGACAGATTATGAAGGGACTTGACTGACATGCTAAACAGTCTGGACTTCATCCTGAAGGCAGTGGAGAGCCACTGAAGGCTTCTAAACAGGGAAGTGGGTAAACAAAGTGAAGGCAGGAGAGGCTAGAGGAAGAAAGAAACTCCGCAAATGATTGGGTAAATTCAGGTTATCAGTGGATAAGTAAACAATGGGAATCCCTAGGGAAGCTGAAACAAATACTGAACAGAGAAACTTGAAAAGCCTTTGCAATCAAAGCTTAAGAACTACTGTCGCCCTTGGTTTCTCTAGCTTATTCTCATTAACATGCTTCTCATTAACCCAGATGGTTTCGTGTCTGGGCCTGAAGTCATTTTTATAATAAACCTTCCTTGACTTTCTGTGATAAATGGTGTAATAAAAGAGGTATAGCAATAGAACCGAAATAGAAAAGAGAGGGAAGAGAGATGGATATCTCCCAGGCATCCCAATACATACGTCCAAAATTAGACTCTGATTCACTCTCCTTTTCCTATACCGTAGCTCAGACCAGAAACCTAAGCATCATCCTTGTTTCAGTCAAATCTGTGTTTCAGTCAAATCTATCTGTGTAGCACTATAGCCTACCTCCAAAATATATTTAGAATCAGTCCATTTTTTCTCGTCTCTATTGCTACCATGTTTGTGCAAGCTTCTTTCACTTCTCCCCTGAACTACAGGTCCTTGAACATCTCAATGACCTCAGCATGTGCTGCTTTTCCTCTTAGCCTCTATACTCACTAGTCTCACTAGCCCAGTGCTTTCCTGACTTCAGACAGTGGTACATGCCGTTTCCTTAGACTGAAATGCACCCCATCCCTTGCAACAAGTCTGGTTTCTCCATATACTTCAAGTTTCGGCTACAAGAAGTCCTCCTCAAACAACCTTCCTTGACTGTACTAACATCTGCATAACTCTCCCCATAAGTCACTTCCCCACCCCTCTACTCCAGATCTATGTATATCCTTCACAAAACTTCTCTCAGTGTGCAAGAACATACTCGTTGTTGGCCTGTGTAATGTGTCTTCCTTCTCACTGCACCACTGTCGTCTACACTGTAATACCATGGCGGGAGGGCAGCCTTCCCTTCCATAGGGCACCTGGCACCTAGCGCAGAACCTAGTACCTAGCACACTGCACCTAGGCACTGTAGGTACTCAATAAATATTGGTTCAGTAAATGAATAAACAGAAGGGAAAAGAATCATTTAGATTCAACCATTCCAATTATACATACACTGGACGGAGGTTTACAATTTCATAGTTCATGAGAAAAGGGTGTTAAGGTCTTCACTGAACATGCTCCAGGGATAACATTCTGAAAAAGCTAATAATCTTTAGCTACATTTCTAGATGTACAGTAACCAGAGAACTCACTGGACTCTTCAACATATATTTTCAGAGAACATTATGGCGTTCTGTGCAATACAGTAGGCAGTGGGGTTGCACCAGTGAGAAGAACACATGCTCACTGACTTCCTAGGCTTCACTCGCCACGCAGAAAATCATGGACCATAACAACCCCTCCGTTCTCGTTATTTGTATTACATCTTACAGCTTACATTCAATTCTGGGCAGTTTATTTCAGAGAAACCAGAATCTGTCTGAAGAAGGGATAGATAATGACGGAATCTGAAACCACGTCATAAGGTAAATAATTGAAAGATGTTGGAATGCTTAGCCTAGAAAAAGAGAATCCAAGTCAGGGACTGACTTGATTGTTGCCCACGCACATTTCAAGAGTTGCCAGATTCTATGTGATCCCTGAGGGCAGAACTCCGACTAATCTGCGGAAATTACAGAGACACAGTTTTCATCCCCATCAAGTAGAAGAAATTCCAAGTAATGAGAGATATCCAATAATTAAGCAGGTTGATTAGGAATAGGGAGGTTTTTAATCAGCGGAAATATTCACTCAGAACCTGAATGACCACCTGTCACGGATGCCAGAGAAAATGTTCTTCCATTAAATGGGTACTTACATTAACTGACCCCTGAGGTCCCATTCCATGCTAAGATTTTACAGGAAGGAAAGTGAGGACTAAAACAAAAAGGACATCAAGCTAGTGATGCAACTGGGTTATTTTCTAAAGGCTTTATTTTGAAGTCAGAATTAGCATTTAGGTTAGAAGAGTAAGGGAGAGGAAAAAATAAAAATAAAGGCTAAAAGGCCTTTTACTTCTCTAATCAGACAACAGATTCCAGCAGCATTCTTTCAGACAGAAAGAAAAAAGTGCTCAAATATTGAAGTTTCAAAAAGTGTGCTAAAAATAGTGTTCCCCAATAAAATCGATCACCTCAAAACCACAGGAAAGCATCTTTCCTTTATAATTCAATTTAAGTACACAATTAGCACTTTTAGAAAAATAGGGTAACCACTTATATGATTTTCAGATACAAATGGTAATTTAAAATATACAAAAGTTTCTTTGTGATTCTCCCTCCACTCCCCCAAAATTATTTGGATCTTAAAGTACTCTTTATGCAGACTTTTAAAGAATACTTGCATACTGAGTGCATCGGGAATGTCACTTAGCATGAACACGCTGTTTTCAACAACTTGCTTTTGAATTTAAGTCATTTCCATGGTGACTAACACCACTGAATCAACTCATTCAAAGATATTTTTATTTTTTATTTTAAGGTTTTATTTATTTATTTTCAGAGAGAGGAGAAGGGAGGGAGAAAGAAAAGGAGAGAAACATCAATGTGTGAGAGATACATCGACTAGTCACCCCCAACCAGGGACCTGGCCTGCAACCCAGGCGTGTGCCCTGACTGGGAATCGAATCTGTGACCCTTTGGTTCACAGGAGCCACACCAGCTAGGGCTCAAAGATATTTTTAAATAAATACTCTTACTCATCTCCTTCTAGGAAGACCAAAAAAATGTTCTTTACAGATCCATAGAATTCAAGCTTGAGACAATGTCTAGACATATTCTAAAAGTACACAAACCATGCCCTACCAGAAGAATACACTACCCCTATAATTACGAGGCATCACTAAGGAAGATGTGAGACAAAAAAAAAAAATCATTTTCCATAGAACCAAGTTTTACTCATTTTAAGTATCAAAACATGTTAGTTTAGTCATTCTGAGTGGAAATCATTATAAAATAGATTACATGCTTCCTTGCTTCATTTTAAAAACCTATAGAACATAATTAGACTTGTATTGATTTAATCAGCATGATGAAGCTCAATTACTATGCAGTGCTAATGTCCTCAAGGGCTACTGAAGTCTGTAGGGACAGTAAGTTCTGCCATGAGAATACCTGAGTACTGTATTGGTAAATGTTTTGTTCCTGCCTTCAGTAGTTTTCTTGTTTGTCCATCTGCAAAATTAACTCACACTTCCTCTTGATGTCAAGGCGGCCTACCTACAAGTAGCTTCCAACATCTCTTCTAATCTGTTATTTGCTAATCTATCACTGACTAGGAAGCCAAGAGCCAAGTGTGTTAAAATTGTGTCTAAAATAAGAGTTAAGTGCTAAGAAAGAGTTAGACTAATGCCTCACATTAGTAACTTCAACACATGAATTTTATGAAATCTATTTTAGCCCTTCAAATACCATGGAGGCCCACTTTGAGGCTCCCATTATATTGTGACTAGTTGAGGCTATTAAATAAGTGACTTTCAGATAAGTCACACCAGGGTAATGACCATTCTCTTTCTTTATAAGTAGAGATCAAAAGTCTTTAATGCTGTTATTTACATAAGGTGTTGTATTCCTTTAAGTATTCATACAAACTTTTCTAGAAAACAAAAAAACAAAATAATAGTTTAGTCTGAAAATGTAACAAAAAGAGAGAACTACTTAACTAGCATAAGAAATCTCAAGGTAAATACAAACAAAACCTGAAAATGTCCAGCTAAAAAAGGGTTTTAGCTAAGACTATGGAATCTTATCTTTATTTTATCTTAGAGCTAATTCAATCTAACACTCTTAGTAGTATCTAAACTCAAGATATTCCCTAAGATTTATTATACAGGTAAATTTCACTTTAATCAGAAAATTAACTGAATAACAGATGTCATCTGACTAGCATACAAGTATAAATCAGAAGCTTGCTCTGGATCATGGTTTGCTTTAACAACTCTCTGAAGAGGGGAAGAGACGCTGTAACTGTCTCCCACCATTGCTAAGCATGAAAACTACGCTACAGACTACCAGCAGGGACCATGCTTTCTCACAGTTTTAACACTGGAGGACAGACAAGATTTGGTGACGGTGGAGTATTTCAAATAGCCCACTATTTGCTAAAAGCATTCAATAAAATTTTTGACTAAACTTGACAACATTTTTCTCTCTCCAAGGAGAAAGGCCCTCTTATTGTGTACTTGATTCTGAGCAATAGAGAATAATTTGTTGGTAACATGAACACATCTGGAAGCTAGACAGAAAATAACACCACAATTTTTTTTATATTGAGAAGAGGGGTAGATCATAATCAAATATATAAGTTTACTATAAACAATAGTTAAACACTTAAAGAAAAGTAAGGCATGATTCCATGGCCAAGGATTTTATAAGGATAAGGCAATTCTTGAAAGTGAAGGTCATTCACTACATATACATTAAGTGCCAGATTCTTTTCTAGGCTGTGGGGATATGGCAATACGATTTTTTTTTTTACACAATTAGAAACTTATACAAAAACATGAAGAAAGTATTAAAGACATAATCATGAGCAGCAGGGAGATTATGGAGACATATGTACAATATTTTTACAATAGCATTCCAAAGGAATGCTTACAAAAATAAGGGCCAAAGGCTAAGGCCCACCAAAGGATGAAGCTTCCAAAAAAGAAAGAAAAAGAACACTTCGAAAAGAAAAGAAAAGAAAAGGGCGAGGGGAGGAAAGATCAAACTTACACTAAAACTTGAGAGAAAACAGAATAGTGTTAACATGTGTCAGAGACAAAATTACCTGTGCTCTTTCAAACCAAACAATATAAAGAAGAATTTACAACCAAAGATAGTTCAAACTAGTATAAGTAACCTTCATGTTAAAATGTGTTTAGTTCCCCAGTTCCAGAAAAAAATCACATTTTAAAGTTTCACTGAATCATGGTTCAAAAATACCTCAAGATGGAGAGATGGACCAAACCCAAAAAGGTGAATTTAAAAGAAATGCAAGGTTTCTGCACTGAAGTTTGAAAAATAATTACAAAAAATAGTAGAAACAAATATCCATCAGAGAACAGATGAATAAATTAATAACAAATTCACAGGATAGAAACTACAGCAGCAAAAATGAACAAGAACTACATATGATCATAGATGTGTGTCTTCTTTGATTAAAAAAGCATATTGAAGAAATATATTATGTAATATTGTTTCTATAAAATTGAAAAACATAAAATGCATATTACATATATTGCTCAGAAATTAACAGGTAACAAAAGTATAAAGAAATGCATACTCACAAAATTTAGATCAGTGATCACCTCCAGAGACAGGGAGGGAAATGAGATTGGAGAGAGATACCGCAGGGACTCTCAACTACTATCAGTAATGTTCTATTTTGTAAATTGGTAATGTTTCTTTCTTTCTATTTCTTAAATATTTTACAACAAATTTTAAAAGAATTACATAATTATATTATGAGAAAGACCTAATCTACTTGATAATAGTATTTTTAAAAGATTTCATATGAGCCAAAAATGGGATGTGATTTCTAAAAAGATTAATCTCCATAGAAATGCAGTACCCATAATATGGGAAATCACCAAGCCACTGCATTCTTCATAGTTAAGAAAAGAATATTGTTTTAGACCCTAAGAATCCTGAAACACCAATTCAAAAGAACTTATGCACCCCTATGTTCATAGCAGAACTATTTACAATAGCCAAGTGCTGGAAACCGCCTAAGTGCCCATCAGTAGATGAGCGGATCAAAAAACTGTGGTACATCGACACAATGGAATATTATGCAGCAGAAAGAAAGCAGAAACTCCTCCTACCTTTCGCAACAGCATGGATAGAACTGGAGAATATTATGCCAAGTAAAACATGCCAGTCAGTGAAAGACAAATACTATATGATCTCACTTATAAGAGGAATCTAATGAACAAAATAAACTAACAAGCAAAATAGAACCAGACATGGAAACGTGGAACCGACTGACAGCAGCCAGAGGCAAGGGGAAAGGGGATAATGGTGGAAAGAAGGGGAAGGGACTAGGCAAGGAACATGGATAAAGGACCCATGGACACGGACAACAGTGTGGGGATTGACTGTGGAAGAGGGGGAGCAGGCTGGATGAAGAAGGACAAAGGGGGAAAAATAGGACAACTATAATAGAACAACAATAGAAAAATATCCTATAAAAAAGAATATCATTTTATTCTGAACATTTTAAGCAGGGCATTAACAAAACAGAGTATATTCAATGATCAGAATGATGAGCCTAGACACAAGGACCTCAGATAATCCACCAAAATAAACCTACTTCTGCTTCCTTATAAATAGCTTTTCAAATCTTTGAAGATAGAATTAGTTGGAACTAGATGAAACTGTCAATATTCAACCACTTTTTACCTTAAAAAACAAACAGCAATTTCATGTGGTTCAACTTAGTATACTTGTTTTTTTGTTTTTTTCTTTTTTAAAATATATTTTATTGATTATGCTATTACAGTTGTCCCTTTTCTCCCCCATCATTCCCCTCCACCCTGCACAACCTCTCCCACCCACATTCCCCACCTTTAGTTCATGTCCATGTGCCATAAGTTCTTTAGCTTCTACATTTCCCATACTATTCTTGCCCTCCCCTTGTCTATTTTCTACCCACCATCTATGCTACTTATTCTCTGTACCTTTTCCCCCTCTCTCCTCCTCCCACGCCCCTGTTGCTAACACTCCATATGATCTCCATTTCTGTGGTTCTGTTCCTGTTCTAGCTGCTTGCTTAGTTTGCTTTTGTTTCAGGTGTGGTTCTTAATAGCTGTGAGTTTGCTGTCTTTTCACTGTCCTATTTTTTATCTTCTTTTCCTTAGATAAGTCCCTTTAACATTTCATATAATGAGGGCTTGGTGATGATGAACTCCTTGAACTTGACCTTATCTGAGAAGCACTTTATCTGCCCTTCCATTCTAAATGACAGCTTTGCTGGGTAGAGCAATTTTGGATGTAGGTCCCTGCTTTTCAGGATTTCAAATATTTCTTTCCAGCCCCTTCTTGCCTGTAAGGTCTCTTTTGAGAAATCAGCTGACAGTCTGATGGGAACTCCTTTGTAAGTGACTGTCCCCTTATACCCTCACTGCGTCTAGAATTCTCTCCATTTTAATCTTGGATAATGTAGTTACGATGTGCCTGGGTGTGTTCCTCCTTGGGTCCAACTTCTTTGGGACTCTCTGAGCTTCCTGGATATCTCGGTAGTCTATTTCCTTTGCCAGATTGGGGAAGTTCTCCTTTATTATTTGTTCAAATAAGTTTTCCACTTGTTGCTTTTCTTCTTCCCCTTCTGGGACCCCTATAATTCGGATGTTGGGACGTTTAACAATGTGCCGGAGGTTCCTAAGCCTCTCCAGTATACTTGTTTTTCACCCCTCACTCACACTGCTCCAGTCTCCTTTGGTCTTTTCTTTCTAAGGCTAAATATTCCCAGATCCTTAAACCGTTCATACAGAATAGTTTACTAGTTTCTCACTAGATCACAGAGGGAAATGCTTGGCCCTTCTGACTCCATCTTGTTCAAGCCTGCTTTGTTCCCATGGCCTTCAGGCTAATAGCCTCTGCTTAGTCTTGCATATAAACATGCTAATTCTTAGAGGAATTCTGCTTGCAGCCTGAATTTTACAAAAAGAGCCCCTTACCAGAGAGTGCCTCTCCTGAGGAGATAAAGGAAGTGTGTGTTGTTTATTAAAGATCTGCAGGAACCTTGTGACCAGATTCCAATCAACTAGGGTCAACAGACGAAGCACAATCTTCTTCAAACCCATCCTGGTGCCCAGATGTCTGAGTCACCAATCACCTCCGGCCCCTCCTATTTCCACCTCCCCTTGACATAACGAAAGCTGAACTCTGTACTTTCTGAAGATGGATCTGAGTCTTCACTAAGTCTCCAAACTTCTTGGCGGGCATCTTCTCAATGAATAAACCTTTCCTTACTCCAAACTCTGGCTTTCGGTTTTGAGCTTTCAAAGTGTTGGGTACATGGACGTTGGACCAGAAACAACTATGCTCATCAGTCTGCTCCAAAAAGATTCCAGAGTATCAGTATCTTTCTTTCACATGTGGTACTTGGAACCAATTGCATTTTCCTAAATGACTGCCATCACAAAAGTTCTGATACGAATCCAGTTGTATAACCTGATTCTGAACTGAAAACTGAAGTCAGTTCTCAGAATGAAAGACAAAATCTTTTCTACCACCTCTCCTGCTCTAGACACATTCATCTCCTCACTCTTCCTTAAACATGCTGGGCACACTCTGGATTTGGGCCTTTGCATTTGTGGTTCCCTCTGCCTGGAATGCTGTTTGCCAGCCACGAGGCTTGTTCCCAATGGAAGTTTACTCAAATATCACTTTCTTAGCCACCCTACCCAAAACTGGAGTCCCCATTGCACTCTTTTCCCTTTTCCTTTAATTTTCTTTGCAACACTTATAACTCTTTAATGACATACTATGTAGTTTTTCCTTATTTATTTTATTCATTGTCTATCTACCCCACTAGAATGTAAACTCCATTGAAGCAAAGGATTTTTCCTGTTTTTTTCATTGCTTCATACCGGCACCTAGAACGCTGCACTAGAGTATTACGCTAAGTGAAATAAGTCAGTCAGAGGAAAGCAAGTACCATATTATTTCACTTATATGTGGAATCTAATGAACAAAATAAACCGACAAACAAAATAGAAACAGACTCAGATACAGAGAACACACTGACAGCTGTCTGAGGGGAAGGCGGTTGGGGGTTGGGTGAAAAAGGTGAAGGGATTAAGCAAAGAAAAAAACCCACAGACACAGACAACAGTGTGGTGATGACAAGAGGGAAAGCGGGTGGGGGAAGGGAGAAGAGGGTAAAGGAAGGACACTCGACTTCAGGTGAACACACAATACAATATACAAGTGATGTATTATAGAATTGTACACCTGAAACCTATATAATTTCATTAACCAATGTCACCCCAATAAATTCAATTTAAAAATCTAAAAAAACACACAAATAAATGAACAAATAAACGAAAGAAGCTGATCTTGATATGCTTAAAACTTGAAAACTATTTTCCTCATGATAAAAGATGTTCATAAATAATTTAGTGACAGATAAAGAACTTCAGAGTCTGGACATACTGGAGAAGAACACAAAAGGCTTATTCACATGTCCAAGGCATTCAGAGACTTCAGATGTGGAGGTGCTAACTCCTTTTAAAATAAACTGATGAGAGGCAATAATCAATATCCAAAACTTTGCATTAGACTTCTAAAGCTTTTTTTAACTTATAAGTACTATTTTAAAGAAAAACATTCACTCATAGGAGAATGCTTTTGTAATTTAATTACAAAACAATTAGCTAAATTGTTTTGCCTAGCCACAAAAGGAAATGAATATGCCAAGACCTTGAAAATGCTCACGTTTATTCCAAATGTTTGCTGGTGTAGTCCAGATAGTCTCTAACAAAGGTAACACTCACAGGAAATCAGAGTGATGTTAATCAACGCAAATGGCAATGACCTCAGATTCCCTAAGGGTGTTCAGTTCTGGGTCAGCTCCCAGGGGCCTGAGTCCGGAGAGAAGTAGGCCTAGCCATTCCTACCTAACCTCTAGGTCATTCTTCATTTATACGTGCTCTGAAAAAATCAGGTTGTGTTTCAATGCCGCTGCTGCTGAGAGGGCCATGCACCAAATGAGATACCAGAAACACTGTTAACTCATTCTGTACCTGCACCTGATTCATTCATCTTCTTTCTCTTTAATACAGTCTCCAGACTGACACCTATTCTTTTAAGTAATAATACCCAATAAGGAGTTCTTTCTATCAAGAAATAACTTTCAAAAAATTCTTTTTTAAAAATTTTATTAATTTTAGAGAAAAAGAGGGAGGAAGGGAGAGAGAGAAACATCTATTTGTGCTTCCACTTATTTATGCATTTGTTGGTTCATTCTTGTATGTGCCCTGACCAGGAACAAAACCCACAACCTTGATGTAACGGGACGACACTCTAACCAAGTGAGCTACCTGGCCAGGACCTCGAAAAATTTTTTTAAAGTAATTATAAAATGTTTCTTGAATAATTTAGGTTCTATGAAAATTTTCAAACAGTATATAAAATTTTCTTGGAAGCCAATGAAAATTACAATATAAAAAGCAGCATTTTCCCATAAATAAATAACAAGATATTTTTCTTCTTCCTCTTTTGAGGAAAGTAACAATTAAAATTATATCAAAATTATAAACAATATAAAAACCCATTAGGTTTAAACCCATTCGTTTAAACCTAATTTAAACAAACCCATGTACTAACATTAAAATATATAATTCCTGTATGTCTGGTGATAGAATTATTCCCACAAGAACAATATCAGGATATCCACATGCAAAAGAATTAATCTGGACCCCTACCTTATACACTATTAAAAAACCTCAAAATGCATCAAGTCCTAATATAGAAACTAAAACTATAAAAGTCTTAGAAGAAAACACAGATGTAAATATTCATGACTTTGGATTAGGCAAGGGTTTCTTAGATATGACAGCTAAAGCACAAGTAACCGAGGAGAAAATAGATGTTAGACTTCATCGAAATTTTTTTTATGCTTCCTAATGACACTATCAAACAAGTAAAAAAGACAACCCACAAAATAAGAGGAAATATTTGCAAATCATGTATCTGACAAGGGCCTAGTATCCAGAATATATATATGTATATATAAAGATTATATATAAAGATTATATATAAATAAAGATTTATATAATTACATATATATAAATAAAGATTATATATATATATAAAGAACTCCTAAAATTCAACAATAAAAAGACAAATAACCCAATTTTAAAATGGGCAAAGGATTTGCACAGACATTTCTCCAAAGATATACAAATGGCCAATAAGCGAATGAAAAGATGCTAAACATCATTAGTTATTAATGAAATGCAAATTAAAATCACAATGAGATACCACTTCATAACCACTAGGATGGCTATAATAAAAATAAGTAAACAAACAAACAGAAAATAACAAACGTTGGTGAGGATGTGGAAAAACTGGTACTCTCATACATTGCTGGTGGGATATAAAATGGTACAACCACTGTGGAAAACAGTATGGTAGTTCCTCAAACAGTTAAAAATAGAGTTGCATGACTCAGCAATTCCATTCCTAGGTATGAACCATGTAGAGTTGAAAACGTGTTCACAAAAAGACTTGTACACGAATGTTCAGAGCAGCATTACTCAAACAGTCAAAAAGTGGAAGGAACCCAAATGTCCATCAACTGAAGAATGGATAAACAAAACATGGTAGATATCTATACAATGGAATATTAATCAGCCATACAAAGAAATGAAGTACAAATAAATGCTACCACATGGATGAGCCTTGAAAAAAACGTTATGCTAAGTAAGTGAAAGAAACCAGACACAAAGGCCACATATTGTATGATTTCATTTACATGAAATGTCCAGAATATGCAAATCCATAGAGAAAGAAAGTAGATTCTAGTCGCCAGAGGCTATGGGAAGGAGGGAAAAGGGAATGACTGCTGATGTGTAAGAGTTTCTTGGGGTGATGAACATGTACTGGAATTAGGTAGTAGTGATCATTCACAACTTTTGAACACACTAAAAACTGTAGTATACAGTGTATAATTTGTGATATTTAAATTATATCTCAATAAAAAAAGCAAAGCACTAATATCAACCAGAGAAATCTACTTACGAGTAAGAGCAAAAACCAACTTAAAAATTACTTCTAAGTCTGGGAACGATAAATAATAACATGTATGCTAAAGTCACCATTGCCGAAAAAGCTTATAAACCCATGATGAGCTTCTACGTAGAGGTGAACCCCCGTCTGTTCTCCTCACAAAGGAAGAGAAAATTGATGGGAGTTTCCTCTAAAGACTTACTGCCCTCCTGGATCTGGATCTAGAAAGAGAGAATCACACCTTACGATAGTAATTTGTAATTTTACAAAGTTGAACTTCTACTTTTCCTTTGTGAAACTATGAGTTCTAAGTGTTCATACACACATTCCTGAGAACTGTATTACGGATTAACACACACACGGAAGGATACAGCTTGGTCAACAGTCTCACCTTACCTCATCCCTAAGAAGTAGATGAAACAGATATTATATCCATTTTACCAAAAAAGATAATTTCAGAGGAAAGCATGACCCATTCAAGACCCTAGGGTGGTATAGTGCAGGGGCTATAAACCAGGTGCCCCGATTCCTGAGACTGGTTTACCTTCATTCAATCAAGGTTCTCTAGCTTTGGCACGCTTTCCCCTTCATTCGACAAGTCTGTCACTCAAATACTTTAATACACTGCTTGTGGAAAAACAAGACTAATTTCTAAATTATGGTATTATGAATTCTTAATAAAGTATAATCTATTTACAAACCAGGATATTCTGTAAATATAGAAAATACTTCAAGCACACTTCAATCTAATCCATCTAAAGTCATTCATCTTAAAACCTCAAATGTCACAAGAGTTAAAATAAACAATACTATAAAACACATACCACTTATAAGAAAGCTTCTTTGCGCCCTCACTCAGAGTTCATTTACCTCTATTTTAAGACTAATTCTAACAAGCTTGTTTGTCTAATTCACCAGGTAAATTGTATAATAGGTTATGATTCCACTAGATAGATGTTCACATTGAGAGCAAAGTGACAACAAGGAAGGAGACACACAAAATTCCAAAGCATAGCAACCTTGACCATTTGTAGGGGTAACAAATCCTACGTAGCTCAAGGTTTTTATTATTGTTCGTAATACTCCACAATCACCAATAAAAGGATGGTAATTCTATATCTTTTATTCAAGAAGCCAGAAAAAAATATAACTCCTCTTTTCTCAAACTCAAAACCTTGAATTCTCCTATTCCCCTTTTGTACCCAATTAGTTAAATCCAATCAGTTGCCAAATCCTATAGACTCTACTCTCCATTTTTACTGTTCTTGCTCTCATTCACTCAAGAGCACCACATAAAAGGTAATGGGAAAAAAATACAATAAAGATTAAATTAAAAATTAAATAAAAATAATAAAAAGTCATTGAATAATCTGCCACTATTTCCAGTCCCTGCTGCTACAAAAGTGATCTTCCTAAAACAAAGATTTAATTATGTCACTCTTTTATTCATTTGGTTAATATTTATTGAAAGATCTAACTTTTAAAGGCTCTGTAATTGGGCCTGCTGCATGGAGGGGGGCAAAAGAGGAAAAACTGGAACAACTGTGATAGCACAAACAACAAAACAAAATTGAAATTCTTTTTAAAAATTAAAGCTCTGTAATTGCTAGAGTGTAAAATCCGGACTCCTTTTCCATAGCACCTCGGTCTGGCTGTGATGAGCCCTCACCCTAGCGTTCTGTCTCTTCTCCCACCGGCGCCACCTGGAACGACTACGTTTCCTGCATCAGCCTGCAGTTCCCCGCTCCTGCCCCTTCGCTTTCGTAATACCCTATGCCCGCATCTCCACCTCCTAAAATTCTAACCCTCCCTCAAGGCCCAGCCAAAATGCCGTGTATTCCATGGAACTTCCTCTCACCTTCCAGTCATAATCAATCCCTCCATCTAAGTGCCTTTATTTATTTAAAACATAGTGTACGTTTTCCTTAAATATCCAGCTCATTCTTTTGAATAGCTGCACAGCATTTTACCGCATAAATGCCACAGGTTTTATTCAAAGGTGACGTACAATTTTTTCAAACAATTACTTTATATAGAGAAGACAATAAAAATAATCCTGTAATCCCCCTGACCAGATAATACCTGTTGACCCTTTAAAAAAAAACAAAAACAAGCATTAAATGCCCCTGGTTAGAAAATTCGAACAATACAGAAAGGTTGTTTGCTAGAATTCTAACAGCAGCTTCAACCAAGTGAAAAGGCAGAGAGCACCAAACCAGACGAGCAGCGAGAGGGTGAGAAGAACTGAGGGAGCAGCACAGGTTCACATAATTACAAACATTCACTGAAATTAACTTATTTTTCCTCCACAACAAAATAGGCCATTTTTAAAGACCCATTCTTTAAAAAAAATGGCCTGTTATAAAAAAAATTTTCTTGCTGTGTTTCTGTAGAGCAAACTGAACATTTTTTTCACTTTTTTCTTTTTTCTTTGACAGTCTTCCCTCCACATAGGGAAGGAAAAGTGGACTATTTAGAAGCAATCAGTCATTAGCAAAATCAATGAACATCCATCCCCATGAAGGCATCTGTTTCTAACGTTCTCTAACTTCCCCTGCAGAGAGAGTATCCCGAGTGGGAAAGGTTTTTGTGCCCTGACTGGTGTGGCTCAGTTGGTTGGGCATCGTCCCCCAAGGCAACCCTTCAATGTTTCTCTCCTCTTTCTTCCTCCCTCCCCGTCTCTTTAAAATTAAATAAATAAGTAAAAATTTAAAACCATTTTTAAAGGCTTTTGCTATATAGTGTGGTTCTATCCTGCCAAAACCAGACCTGACAGATGTAAGCCATTCACAGAGGATGTACTGCCTACCCCACTTTAATGCAAAAGCTTCCTTTTTAAAGGTTAATTTACTCCAGATTCAACCAAACCACTCTCCATTCTTCACACTACATACACTTCAGTCTTTCTCCAGCTATGCTTTCTTCATGTCTTGCGCACAGAACTCTTCCTGCTATTTCAAGGCCACGCACTTTGCAGCTCTTCCCGGAAGCCTGTCCTTCCCTCTAGCCCTCTGGGATCTGTCTTTCTCCCCTCAAAATCTAGAGAGCTTGTTTATGCCACATTACCCAGCATTTCATTAAATGCTACTTTCTCTGTTATTTCCTGTGTATTACCAACTGCAAGTTCCTTGAAGGCCGAGTTTATATCCTAAATGTCTATTATTTCCCACAGTACCTAATCAGAGGAGTTGCATAGAAGGTTCTCAATAAATGACATTTTAAACAATTCCTACTGCTAATTATTTTTATAGTAATGTAAATATTAAAACTTTACATATAATTCTGTTACCATAAACTTGAATTCAAGTTTATTTGTGGTTACATGTTGCATAAAGGCAATATTAGTAAGACTGATTGCAAACCAACAAAGATTCATCTGTCAAGCAACCTTCCAAGGCACGAATAGCTCAACCTGTGACAGTTCTCTAAATTTCAAGGAAAACTTCTTGTTCTTAGAGACCTGAGTGTAGACCTGCTGAATGAGTGGCAGTTACTTACTTTCAATTCTCTAAAACGAATTTTTCCCTACAGCTGTGTTTACTCACACCATGCCTCATTTATACTAGAGGTGTAAAACAGCAAAGCCCAGATCTCTCCCCCTCTCTGCATTTTCCCTTGCCTTTGTTATTTGCCTTTCTGCAGCTTGCTAGCCAAAGCCATAATTAGCCCCCCACAGGGGCCTATGTTTTTCTAATAAAGAACAGCCTACAGCACAATGGCATGTATACACACACAGCCATGTGTATTCCTAACAAATTAGGGATATTTTACACATGCAAGCCTTCAATAGCTAAATGAGAGCACTTTGCATTGCAGCTGCAACTGACTCAGGACACCGACTGCAAATTGATTGGTCCCTTTTCTCACTGCGCACTCAATCTGATGAAGGGAAACCACCTCACTGAGACCGAGTGAGGTTACGAGTGCAGGGCCTAAAGCAGACCTTCGTTAAGTAAACCATATTTGTCAAGAAACTTTTTCCCCACAAATTACTACCAAAGTTGTGGTGGTTGTTACATGACACTTTACTGGGATTTTGCTGTAAGGTCACAGTGTCCAGCCAGACAGATTAATCAGAGCTTCTGAAGGTAGGCAGGCAACACCCCGTGAAGGCTCTGAATCCTGTTGTGCGCTGCCTTTGCCGTCCAACCTCCTCCGTCTCCCACCGGCACCGCCTTTCACTCACTCTTCACCACTTGTCATTAACCTTGTCGGCCGCAGTCCCACGCCCCTTCAGTAAATGGAGGAGAGTCAAGTAGCAAAATGCAGTATCAAATTGAAGAAAAAACCAACGACTCATTTGTTAAACATTTAATTTACTTGAAAGTAAAATTCAAGTAGAAATAAGACTTGTGCCTTCCCCACTAAGGCAATATAAATGAAAATTCCTTCACTCTTATACAAATATCCACTGTAACTGGCTCATGTCCTTGCATTAGCAAGTTATTACTGGTAAGCGTAATGACCAACCTCTTTGAAAGTAAGGCCGTGGAGGCTTGGGCGTTTTTAACAAAGGGTTCAAAAAGCCATATTCACCAATATTGCCCGTAGTTTCCATATATACTACTATTTTTATAAAGTATATAGATGCTGCTATGATTAATAAAGTCAGACTACATTTACAACATTCACCGACTTATGCCCTGACCGGTGTGGCTCAGGCGGTTCGATTCCCAGGCAGAGCACATGCCTGGGTGGCAGGTTCCGTCCCTGGTCGGGGCGTGTAGGGGAGGCAACTGATTAATGTTTCTCTCCTCCTCTTTCTCCCTCCCTTCCCCTCTCTCTAAAGATAAATAAATAAAATCTTTAAAAAAAAGATTTACTGACTTATAATAGTTTCATCATGTATTTTGTTAATTAATAATTACGGAAATTATAGCTACTGTCACAGGAAGATCCACTAAAATATTTTACCTGAAAAGGAGTCTACATAACTGATGGTTATTAATTGAGTTTGAAAATGAAGGATGAATGAAGGTTGAAAATCTCAATCTTAAGGTTGAAAATCATTCCATGAAGCTCGACTCCTTGAACTGGAACTGTATATAACTTAACTTACGTAAGACATAGGAGTTACTGAATAAACATGCTTTTGAACTACACTGAATATGGCTTGAACGTGGGGAGTCTGAATCTCCCTTCGGCATGGTGTTCAAGTTGGTCAAAGATTTTAAAGCCCTAAAATTTTTAAACATGTGAGATGTAAAGTAGAAATATTAATATATGGTATGAGGTGAGAGCCTCTCCTTAGAAAATGTTATTCAGGAACTACCAATTTCTTATCACCCGAACTGGCATGTCTGATCTGTCTACTCTAAATGGGATGGAGATGTCATCGCTCCTCATTGGCTCACGCACATAACGGTCAGTGAAAAAAGTTCAGGGTCTAACACTAAACAAAGGGGGTCCCTGCTTGAGGTTCCTCAGGCCCAGCTATTTTCAACCTCCCTTTGGAAAATATTAATCACCTTGGAATAGCAGTCATGCTTTGCATCGAGCAAGAGCCTGAGTACTGATTTGTCAAGGGTAGGTGCCAACGGCTTTGTTTCTTATTTTTGCCTTTATTTACTTTGCCTTCTATTGTGATGATAAATAGGACAGTGCAAAACAACGAATCCTCCCTAACCGTTTGCCTCTTTTACAGTAATATCACAAGCCTATAACATTTTAAAATGGAAAATGAATGAACATTTCTTGGTAAATAATAAAATATTCAAAGGGATAAACTAAACAATTAGAGCAGCAGTTCTCAATCTGGGATGCACATGAGAATCATTGCAAAATATGTTAAAAAATATAGCTGTCCAGGCCCCAGCAGAGCATAAGAGTGTGGGTTTTTTTAAAGCTACAAAGGTAATTCTAATGCAGACCCTTGGTCAAACTTGAAACTAAAGGTTCTCAAAGTGTAGGCCTTCTATCAATAGCATCAACAACACCTGGGAACTTGTTAAAAACGGAAATTCCCCGACTTGCCCCTGACTGAATCAGAAACTCTGGAGATGATGCCCAGCAATGTGTTCACAAGACCTCCAGGTTATTCTGAGGCATGCTGAAGTCCGAGAACCTCTTCTACCCTGTGGTGTTCACCCCGCTTCATTAAGTCTGCAAGACGAAAATGTGATTTAAAACTAATACAAATATACTTAAGGCATTTTTTAATTGGAAAAAATTGGTTTTGTCTTAATGAATCATTAAGTTAACACTGTTCTGACTTCCACTGGTTCAATTAGTTAAGTTCTTGGACCAGGCGTCCTTCGTAAACATCAGCATGCCTGGTATCAGACACAAGATCCCAAGTCAGCACACTACCCCGGCTGTTCTGCATCTGGTCCTGGGTACCAGCGGTTTCTCAAGTAGGCTGGTTAATTGCAATGCTTGAGATGGAAAAAAAACACATGGTTTTTCTTTCTTCATTTTAATTTTAAGATTAAATGATGTCTAGATTCAACAACCAATTGACAGAAAATACAAAGAACAAAGAAATCTGTTAAATCCCCACCATGGAACAAACTGAAGTCGGCAAAATCCAAACCAACTAGAAATTCTACAGAATAAACGACCCAATTTCGTCAAAAAACAAATTATAAGAAAAAGGAGAGATAAGGAGGAACCTATGGATTTAAAAAAAACTTAAGAAGCATATCAATCACCTGCAATGGATTCTAACTAAAACAAATTACAAAAAAATAGTATTTCAGACAATTGGAAATTTGAACACTAAATGGATATCTGGTATTAAATAATTGCTGCTGCCCTGGTGGTAGGGTGGCTCAGTTGGTTGGAACATCATCCCGTACACCAAAAGGTTATTGGTTTGACCCTCCCATCAGGGCATACACCTAGGCTGCAGGTTCGATCCCCAGCGGGGGCATGTATGAGAGGCAACAGATCAATGTTTCTCTCTCACATTGATTCCTCTCTCTCTCCCCCCCCACACCCCCTGCCTCTCTCTCTAAAATCAATAAATAGATCCTTGAGTGAGGATTAAAAATCAATCAATCAATAATTCTGCTAATTTTTAGGTATAATAATGGTATAATTATTTTTAAAGTGTATTTATCTTTAAAGAAATACCAAGTTATTACAGATAAAATGATATGTCTTGGATCTGCTTCAAAATAACATGAGGAAGAAAAGCTAGTGGATGGTAGAGACGAAACAAGCCTGCCCGTGAGTTAGTAATCATCGAAGCTGGGTGACGGGCACCTGGGGTGCATTATAGGGTACTTTCAATTATCTTATTACATACAATACACACAAGTATGTTTAAAGTTACCCAAAATTTTAAAGTTTTAAACCAAATGAACTTAGTTTAGCAAAGCTCTAAGCGGAACATTTGTTCCACGTATTGTCTGAAATGTTAAAATCAGGAAAAGATTCAAAAGAAGCCACTTAGCACTTTTTAAGAGTTTAAAAACACAAATCTAAATACTATACTTTGCAATTTAAGGAACCAGATGGCTAAACGACATGCTTATGAGCTGCTCAGTTTCCTTAAGTATTTTTAATTCTCGAAGAAAACAACTATAAAACCCGTATTTTCCCGTCCCAGTGTCTAGGTCCACACAGATAATTACGCTGATGACCTCAGCTGCCCAAGGCGTTATTAAATGGCTATGGTGTGTACACATGTGCTGTCTTCCCTTGAGCCATTCCATCAACTTCTTCCTAAATGGGCTGGCAGGGAAACCACAGCTGAGGTCCTGCATAAAATCTGTCATAGTGCTTTCATGAAAAGGCAAGTTAAATCTTTATCTTCATCCTAATTTACACAATAAACTTATTTAAAAAATAAGAAACTGTCGAGAGAAAAACTTCAAGATACCAGCCCTTGCCTGGAAATAGTTACCCTCTAAAATGTACGTAATACACATAACTGATCATCTTACACCATTGTATCGATATAGTGTATTTACAATGTACTATATAAGAAATATAGTAAAGATAACAATGGCTTCTCCTTGTGGAAGGATGTTTTTCTTCCTCCTTTTCAGCATTTCCCAGATTTACCACAAAGAGCATGTATCACTTTGACAACTGGGAAGAAAAAGTGCCCCTCCACTCCAGGGACAGAAGAAAATTTATTTTACCACATTATATAGTAAATTGTAAGTCCCTTTACACAATTCAATTGAGCCCAACTTAACACAGGCTATATATAATTTTGTTTTTCTTCTACCCTTATCCTTGCTTGTATCCCCAATATAATCTAGACATCTTTTTCTTAGGAGTCCTCATCAGTAAGGAGACAGGTCACCTCTGTTTCTCCATAGGTTGACTTCAAAGGTTAGATAACACGAATCTTCAAATCACTTCCTAGTCTGAAAACTCCTGGGTTGAAGAAATAATCCACAAACTAGTATCTTTTTTCATTTAAAAATTTATTTATAGAATTGAGAGAGAAAAACATCGATTTGTTGTTCTACTTATTTACGCATTCATTGGTTGCTTCTTGCATGTGCCCTGACCAGGGATCAAACTCACAACCTTGGCCCATCAGGGTGATGCTCTAACCAACTGAGCCACCTGGCCAAGGCCTACTGGTACCTTTTTTTCTAGGCAACTTCTGTCTGCCTAGGCTACATCCTCTTAGAAGTTATCTTCTCATTCAAATTTGTTCTAATTGATTTGTTTCCAGTCTATTACTATACTCCTTTCAGTCTTGTCCTTCAATTCCTCCAACATACAGCAAATTACTTCATTTTTTTAGCCTATTTTGTGTTCAGTCCCTACCCTATTCCTAAGCACCAATACATCGGGATGATGTAAAAATAAAATTTCATGTGATTCAACCTAATGTTCAACCCAATATCAGGTTCAACCTGATTAAAAACCAACAACTATAGGCCCTGGCAGGGTAACTCAGTTGGTTACAGCATCGTCCCAATATGCCAAGGTTGTGGGTTCAATCCCCCCTCAAGGCACATGCAAGAAACAACCAGCGAATGCATAAATAAGTGGAACAACAAATCACTGTTTCTCCCCCTTCCTCTCTCTCTTTCTAAAATCGATAAATAAAAAATTTTTTTCAAACCAACAACTATAACACCATCCTTGGTGAATTGAAGAATGTTGTATTTCTTCACTCGGTCTTGACATAAACCTGCAGAAACTGCTCAGTGTCTATCCAAGATGTCTCTCTCTTTTTCTTAATAACAAAATCCCCATATAATTAAAGGCAGAATGTGCCCAACTAAAAGGCTACATTTCCCAGCTCTCCTTACAGATAAAGAGTCTGCCAGTGGGATAGAAATGGAAGTCATTGCCCTTTGGCCTTCTACCCTTCCCCCTACAGCCTTCTTGGCCTAGGACGCAGATGGCTCAGTGGGATGTAAGCAGCCCTCTTTCAACCTTCAGAATGGAGGCCATATGTTAAGGCTGGCAGAGCACAATTAAGAGACTAGTTCCCTAATTTCATGGGACTCTGAAAGTTTTTTTTTTAATATACACAAAGATTTTACTCTTTAAAACAGATCTATGACTTAAGCATTCACACTAACAAGCATCCCAGTTACACTATATCTAAAACCTGACTATGGACACTTACCACAGGAAAGGAGAACAATTTACTGATTAAGTTCCGGTTCTGCACTTAAACATGGATCTGAGCCTGTGCAGACAACTTGCTACCTATGAGGCTTCTTGGACACATAGTATCTCTATGCCACAGTTTCTTTATTAAACTGTTGGTAGTCAGGGTTGTTCTGACTATTAAATTCTAATGCTTAATACCACACCTAGTAGGATGTTGTAAGGTGGAACACATATACTCTATGACCCAACAATTCTACTCATACATACTATAACCCTAGAGAAACTTTGATAGCTTATGCATGTCTGCACATCCAATCCATACACACACACACAAGGAGACCTCTCATACACATATAAGAACACATGTACAAGAATGTAATGTTCGTTGCAGCATTGCAACGTTTGGCAGGAAAATGAACTATTGTGGAGTAGTTACACAATGGAAAATCATACCACAGTAACAGTGAATCAACTACAATTACATACAATAACATAAACAAGCAAAATTAAATGATGTATTTCCAGGGATATATATACAGTAAAATGATCTTTTAAATAAATGTAAGATACAAAGGGAAGGCAGGAAAGTGGATAGGGGAGGGAAATACTGGTAGCTTTAACAGAGCTGGTAATGTCCTAGTTCTCACGTTAGATAGGTTTATAGGTATTTCTTTTATTATTACACCTCCTAAATTACATTTCATGTTTCAGACAGTCTTTTAATGTATCAAACGTCACCTAGTAAGCATATAAAAACAGTGTACAAGGACACTAAAGTCCTGGTTCAAACACATAAACAACAAATTCCATCCTTGCTGCGCTCAAATAGGTGCCGCTTCAGTTTCAACAACCAATTGTCATCGCTTAGCACAGATGACTATCGCGCTGTCCTTAACAGCTTTCCGAGAACCGTCGATTTGCTTCGTTTTCTCCCAGAGTGCATGTCAAATTTCTCTTGAAGAAATAAAATTTCCTCATGATTGGAGACACAAAATGTCATTCCTACAAGTGTGTTAGTATAAAAGCTAAGACGTGACCGTTTCCACAAGTATGTTTTATAATGAATCAGGGGAATGTTTAAAGAGAACATGAAAAAGAATTGAAATTATTAAATAACTTCAATTTGTAGCAAGCCAAAATGCATTTTAATCATTATACTAAAATAATTGAAACAATTTTGCTATTTGACAAGAATTAATATGACTATTTACAAAATTAAACATTAAGATGTCCAAACTCGTCTGTGGAATATCTAAAATAACTGTATTTTCCATGGCATCCAAACACTGGACGAGTCCCTAGACGCAGCTAACAAAATGAGAGCCATTCATCCTTGAGGGATTAAGAGGCCTATTTCGAATTCATAATTAAGCAAAGATTTTGAAGTTGCACTTATCTACGAATTTGGCCTTCCTTTCGCACACACTCACAGCTGCTCCATTCCCAGTCCTGAATAATTACCTACTCCCCCTCACCTCCCTTGTTTTTCCACCACATTCTGCATATTCTTTCCATACATAGGATCTTTCCTTTCAGCTGTGACGCAGGCCTCTCTACCTCTCCTTTTGTATGAGTTTACTTCATTCCACATTAAAAACACAAACACCTGAAGTATTCATGAACACTCTATTTACCCTCAGAAATGTCTCGCCTACATCAAAGAGCAGGAACTGGGCCAGCAAACTCTAGACCGTCCTTTGAGATTTAAACCAGCTAAACATCTTCATTACTTGATTTTTATCAGTCAAAATTATGTGCTGGATAAGGGGGAGAAGGGGAAATATAGGCACAAAACAAAATGCAGTTGCTACCTTAATAAAATAAAAAGTGGAGCCATTACTGCAAGTAAAATTCTAATTTTAATTCAAGTTACAATTATTTACACATGACACACATCCAAAAATTTCATCTAATGGAAGTCAACAGACTAAAATAAAAAGTGGTCTCTAAAACAGCAAATATCCAACATTTTCACATCATGCCCAGTCACCCAAATTGTTAATGTCCACATTCGGCCAAGTTCCAATTCAACTGGCTGCAGCGAGGTGAGACAGCAGAGGAGATTTCTCTTTTGAATGAAGAGTTAAAATAGATCAACTTTAAGGTTCTTTTCAAGCATAAAGTATTAGATACATTAGTAAAAAGCTACAAACATTTACGAAGCAATAAAATATTACACATTGTCAACAACCCAAATCTGTGTCAGCACCATTTTTATTCTTCCATTCATTCGCAATATCTATTTGAGAGACATAAACTCATCTTCTTCAAAGACAGATTTTCCAAACACCATACCACATCCATTCTCCTGTCACAGGCACCACGGACATTCCGACTGATTCTCAAGTAGAAAAGCAACCTGAGGTTATCTACCAAAATGAGATTATATTAATCAACACCACTACAACATCTCTGGCAAATCTTGACTAATTTTAGATGTCAATCTAATTCAGTCAGCCCAGTAAGATCTGTATCATTGGAAGCAAATTTATTTTCTAATTTTGTTGTCAAACCTGTTTTAGGAATCCTGCCTGCTACAGCAGATGATTAAAATGGAAACAGAGTAATCTAACAATATGTTAATATATAGAGGATTCTAAGAATAACCTTACAATGCACATCAATCCAATAACTTTACCCCATTTTCTAACTTAAAGAAAATCAGTCCTGGCTGGTGTGGCTCAGTGGATTGAGCACCAGCTTGCAAATCAAAAGGTCACCAGTTTGATTCCCAGCCAAGGTACAATGCCTGGGTATGAGCCAGGTCCCCAGTGTGCAAGAGGTAACCAATCAGTGATTCCCTCGCATGTAGGTGTTTCTCTCCCTCTTTCTCCCTCCCTTCTTCTCTCTCTAAAAATAAATATTTTTTAAAAAGAAGGAAAAACAGAACATGAAATACATGTACCTAATACATTCTACTGACCCACAAGATCTTTCTTCCTTTAGAGTTATGAAACTGGTAACTCCAGAGTGATGCTATGTTGCAATGTAAAAGATACCTTGTACCTATTCTCATTTACAATGTTTTGGGTTGGTGATATAGCTACTTTAAAACCATCAGTTGAGCCCTGGCTAATGTGACTTAGTGGACTGAGTACTGGCCTGCAAACTAGAGAGTTGCCAGTTCAATTCCCAGTCAGGGCACATGCCTGAGTTGTGGGCCAGGACCCCAGTAGGGGGCACATGAGAGGCAACCACACAGTGCTCTTTCTCTCCCTCTCTTTCTCCCTTCTTTCCCTTCTCTCAATAAATAAGTAAATAAATAATTTAAAAAACAAATTAGTTTTGGAATCTTGATTTCAAGATTCCTTTCTTGAATCAAAGAAACTACTTTTTGAAAGCTTTTACCAAACTAGCATCAGATTGTTTATTTGTTCCATTGACCAGAGTTGAAACCTGTACTCCTCGTATGTAAACAGGAGGAACTTTCTCTTCTCTTTGCTCTTTTCTTCCAACAAACCGAGTTGATATTCCTACTAGAATTTAAAAATTAAACAAAGTAAGAGCAAAGAGCTAAAACTATTTGGAATCAGAGTGGGAGAGGTTGGGGGTATAAAATCCATAAAGCTCCGTATCTCCTCATCAAATGAAAAAAAATTTAAGTTCAAAAAGAAATACCATCAAAATGTTTATAGTGTTACTACTGTTTGATAAAATTATGGGTAATTTTTAGTTTTCTCTTTATACTTTATCACCCCAATTTTTAAAAACTCCACAATTATTACTTTTAAAATTGGGGGAAAGGGATTTTAAGTAATTTATTTCTATGGATCTTCTTTGCAGAAAAACTTTCTCTGCTGATAAATTAATAGCACAACTTGGGTAATTTTTGATAAGTACCTCTTAAAACTCAGTGTAGATTCACTAAAAACAAAATCTTCCTCCAAAGGATACTCATCTAATAAAATCTGCTTATAACCATCTACAATTCATTCTTCCTTATAATTTGAGACTCCACACTCAATGTTATAACAATCTGGTATTCTATCAAAAGCTGTGAAACATGTCCTGAAAACCAAAATTACAATCTGGTGATTTTCTACGTGCTCTTCACATCCCATACTTCAGGGTAATGGGTAAATCGATAAGCCTTTCAGACGTGAAAAGTCCCCAGTAAGAAAAGTGAATGTCATGCTTTCATTTTCTTATCAAGGAACACATTGAATATCCTAATACGTACTTCTTAGCAGATCACATGTCAGACAGTTGTAAATATTTTCTTTTGGTTCTACGATGGCCAATCTCTGGATATTTTGGTTTCCCTGTTTAGGACCAGAATAACTTTCCATCTCAAAATTAAACATAATTTTAATTTTGAGATAGTTGTTAACCGAACTAGAATAGTGCTGTGACATGCAAAAGAATGGATTTGGACTCCTGCCTCACACCACATAAAAAATGAACTCAAAATGGATCAAAGGTATGAATGCAAGAGGTAAAACTATAAAGCCCTTGGAAGGAAACATCAGTGTAAATATCCATGACCTTAGATTAAGCAATGGTTTCTTAGATATGACACCAAAAGCACAAGCAATGAAAAAAATTTTTTTATTAAGTGGACTTCACCAAAATTAAAAACTTTTGAGCTCCCAGGGCACAATCAAGAAAGTGAAAAAATACAACCCACAGAATGGGAGAAAATATTTGCAAATCATGTAGCCCCTGGGCACTTTCCTTAGGGAGCTATTCCCACCTTGACCGGTGGTTTTCTTCAGGGTAGGAATTGTGTCTTGTCCATCTCTGAAATCCTTATTTCTAGTACAGAGACTGACAAAGAATAAGCTAGTGGGGAGACAAACGGTGGAGAGAAGTGATGACAGAAAGCCTCCAAAAGTGGAGTGGAGTCAATCCACAGACACTGGAAAGACAGACCAGAACGTGGGTGCCGGGGCTGGAAAATGTAGATCTCAGATTCGACTGCTTCAGGTAGTATAGAATCTCTAAAAACAGAGAAAAACCTTAGAGAAAGGAAGACGAAATGCAGAGGAAAAAGCAAAGAGTTTCTCAGTGTGCGTGCCCACTAAAGGAAAACCAGTCTGTCCTGGTCACAGTTTTAACATGTAACCTCTCTGATGAGAATCAGTAATCTATCATTTGTCATACCTGCTTTTCTATATGGTTAAAAATAAAGTCAAAGAGAAATATAAATAAGAAATCATTGCCCTGGCTGGTGTGGCTCAGTGGATTGAGTGCAGGCCTGTAAACCAAAGGGTCCGCAGTTCAATTCCCACTCAGGGCACATACGTGGGATGTGGGCCAGATCCCCAGTTGGGGGCACATGAGAGGCAACCACACATTGATGCTTCTCCCCCTCTCTTTCTCCCCCCCCCTTCCCTCTGTCTAGAAACAAATAAATAAAATCTTTAAAAAAAAATCATTTGGCTATTTTAAAGTTTAGTAATAATAGGAGCAAGGAAAACAAAAACAAACAAACAAACAAACAAAAACAGCTTTTCTCTTAACCAATCAGTCATATGGATTAACCCTGTCTAAGATTTCTAGGTGCCATAAGGAATATGACAAAACAGAAGACTAAGTCTCCACACTTAAATTCATATTCTAGTTGGAACAATGTCATATACAGGTAAAATGATGCAAGGCAGTATAAGATATGTCGCATACAAGTATTCAAGTTTTTGGAAGAGAATAAAAGGAATCTTTTTTTGACATGAATCAATTCTCCCTAATTTATCTTTTTAAAAATTTGGATTTTCATAAATCGAGATTTCCTAAAAAGAAATGCAGTATGTTTATAAAGTAATTACATAAAAACCAGAAGAACAGTGGTTGCCTCCTGAAGGGTGTGAGTAAGCAGGGATTGACTGGGAAGGAATGTGAGAGCACTCACAGAGATGAAGATAATGTTCTTTTAAAAAAAAAATTGTGTTTTGTCCATTACTGTTTAGTCCCCTCATTCCCCCTCCCCGCAGCAATCACCACACTGCTGCCCATGTCCATGAGTCCTTTTTCCTTTTTGCTCAATCCCTCCACCTCCTAACCTCCCACCACCATAGCTGTCACCCTGTCATCTATGAGTCTGTCCCCATTTTCCTTGTTAGTTCAGTCTGTTCATCAGAGTCCACACATGAGTGAAAGCATTATAGCATTTGTCTTCCTCTGACTGGCTCATTTCACTTAGCATAATGTTCTCCAGGTCCATTCACACTGTCACAAAAGGTAAAATTTTCTTTTTTAAGAGACAATGTTCTGTATCAGTGGTTCTCAAATCCCCAGACCTGCATCACTGGATATTAGAAATGCGAATTCCCAGGCCCCGCTGCAAACCTACTAAATCGGAAACTCTAGGGATAGGGCCCAGTAATCAATTTTAAAGTAGTCTGTAAATCCTTAAAGAGAAACAAGATATTGCATAACTTCAAAGTATCTCCCCCAAATATTTACTAATTATATGGTGCTTGTTACATGTATCTATTAATTCTTTCAAAGTCTCTTTTTCAGGAGATGGGGCTTGATTCCCTTGAATGTAAGCTGCACTTAGTGACTTGATTCTTTTAGTACAAGAATAAACAGGAAAAATATATTAACCTTATAGTGGAGAAATCTGGCAGTCCCTTAACCGATACCAGTTGATTAACTCGTAATAATTAATATCATATATCCCCTGTCATGTGATAAGGATATAGCATGTCTGTGACATTCCTCTCAAAAATGTACAACTTACCTAATCATGAAAAAAGTCAGACAAACTCAAATTAAGGGACTTTCTACGAAATACCTGGCCAGTACTCTTTAAAAGTTTCAAGGCTGTGAAAGGCCAAGAGACTAAGAAACTGTCACAAACAGAAGGAGACTAGGCAAGACCTGACCACTAACCCAGCGTGGTACCCTATATTGAACCCTGCCTGGAATAGGGGAAAAGACAACAATGGGAAAATGGGAAACTGAAATAAAGTCTGTTATTAATAGTATTGTACCAATGTCAATCTCTTGCTTTTGATAAATGTGCAGAGATTATGAAAGATGTTAAGATTATGGAAGCTGCCCTGGCTGGTGTAGCTCAGTGGATTGAGCGCGGGCCTGCGAACCAGAGGATCGCGGTTCGATTCCCAGTCAGGGCACATGCCTGGGTTGCCAGGCCAGTTCCCGGCAGGGGACATACAAGAGGCAACCGCACATTGATGTTTCTCTCCCTCTCTCCTTCCCTTCCCCTCTAAAGATAAATAAGTAAATAAATTAAAAAATATATTTTAAAAAAAAAAAAGATTATGGAAGCTGAGTAAAGGGTATGAGAACTTTCTGTGCTATCTTTGCAAGGTTCTGCATTGTAGATTCTAATGCAAACTGGAGTTTGAGAACTATTCTTCTTTATCATGTTCTATGTCTGATAAGAGATGTGAGTTATGCAAGTCTTACGCACTTGTCAACAATCACTGTTCACTTTAAGATTTGTGCATGTTGCCCTGGGCAGTGCAGCTGGTTAGAGTGCTGTCCCAATGCTTCAAGGTTGAGGGTTCGATCCAATGAATGCATAAATAAGTGGGACAACAAATCGATGTGTCTCTCAATAAACTAAAAACAATTTTTAAGAAAAGATTTGTATATGTCACCATAAATTATATCTCAAAATTAAATAACTGTAAAAATTTCGCCCTGGCGGGTGTAGCTCAGTGGATTGAGCGCGGGCTTGCGAACCAGAGGATCGCGGTTCGATTCCCAGTCAGGGCACATGCCTGGGTTGCAGGCCAGTTCCCAGCAGGGGACACACGAGAGGCAACCGTACATTGATATTTCTCTCCCTCTCCCTCTCTCCTACCCTTTCCCTCTAAAGATAAATAAATAAAAATCTTTAAAAAAAAATTAATCACAAAGTGTTTCCTCTCCCCCAACACACAATTTTGAGAAAATTAAATTGCTACGTATTAATGGTAACAGTTCCATCTAAACAGGTAAAGGAATGCACATAGACATTTAAGTTAGTCAAGAAGCAGAAGATACTAATTTATGTAGGAAAAAATCAGTTCCATACATTAAGAGCTTCATGATTCAGTTAAAATTGACTCTTTAAAGTTTACTTATCCCAAAAAGTAAATCAATGATGAAAATCTCAATGGAAAGTATTCAAAGCAGGGTTTAGCACATAGTAGGAATTATTTCAGCTCTTTATTTTTCTTCGGCTATAGTGGGATTGCATCTACTTCTCAAGTACATACAAATACAAAAAGTGCCAATACCCAGTAACATCATAACAAGTTACCAGTAAACTTTCAGTGCCCTCCTTACCAAAGATTATGAAAAAAACAAGAATGTCTCATCTGTCTCTTCCATACCTGGATTCTCACTCTTCCTTTCTACAGCCCTAAAATGGACACAATTGTTCTCTCACCTCTTAACAGGACCTTGCCCAGACCATCAAAACAAATCCTAGGGTATGTTAGACTGCAGAATCCCAGGCCTCATCCCACACCTACTATCTCAGAATCTGCACTTTAACAAGCTCCTCAGGTGATTTGTATGCCCATTAAGGGTTAAGAAATACTGAAATAGAGATGTTAATATGCTTTTACCCAAAAATGTTGCATAAGAACACCACAGCAGAAGTTTAATAATTTAGAGTGCAATAAATTATGACTTGTGAAAATCTGAATAGGATGAAATGAAAGTCTACCACTATCCCACCCATAACAGGAGCACCAATCTAATCAGCATGCTGGAAACCAGTTCTGACTACACCCAACTAAAGTCAACTAGACCCAGGTTTAAGTCTGAGTCCCCCAGTTATTAGTTGCATGATCTTCAACCAGTTAGTTACCTCTCCTAGCCTCAGTTTACTACTTTGTTAAAGGAAAGTACCATCTTCTGACTCATGGGATTGCTGGAAGAATACTTAGTAAAGTCCTCAGCACAAGATACTCAATAAATCTTCTTTACTTCTTCCCTTATTTTTGAATAGGACAAGATAGACTCAGAAAAATGTTGCAATCTATTCACCGGCAAAATATAATGAATACAACAAATGTGTTTTGATCGAAAATGATTTTCTGATGCTGCCTTTTATGGATTAAAGCTCAAAAGAAACAAAAGAAAGCTTGCCCTGACCAGTGTGGCTCAGTCAGTTGGGTATTGTACCACAAAGCAAAAGGTCACTGGTTCGATTCCTGGTCAGGGCACAAGCCTGGGTGGCAGGCCACTCCCCAGTTGGGGCAGGTACAAGAGGCAACCAATGGATATTTCTCTCACACACCAATGTTTATCTCTTTCTCTTCCTTCCTTCCTTCCCCTCTCTCTAAAAATAAATAAATAAATAAATATTTTCTTTAAAAAGGAACCAAAGAACATTTAAATGTTCAACTGGGACACATCATATCAGATCATTTTCACTGTGATTTAGAAATCATATTATTTTTAAATTTTTTGATTTAAATTTTAAAATATAGTATATTATGCAAAATAATACACTACGAAGTAAATTACCATACCTATAATTAAATTTGGATTAGAAGATGTAGTAGCTCTTAAAAGCTGGGAAAATATTAAATACTCAACCACACACAACCTAAATATGCAAATTATACTCAGCTCAAAATGTAACTGTATTGTACTCTCGATACTGAAATTGTCAATGAAGGTATTTAAAAATATAACAAAATGGCCCTGATTGCTATGGCTCGGTGGATTGAGTGCTGGTCTGCGAACCAAAGAGTCACTGGTTCAATTCCTGGTCTAGGGCACACGCCTGGGTTGCAGGTCAGGTTCCCAGTGTGGGGCACGGGAGAGGCAACCACACATTGATATTTCTCTGCCTCTCTTTCCACTTTCCTTTCCCTCTTTAAAAATAAGTAAATAAAATCTTTTTTGAGCCCTGGCTGGTGTGGCTCAATAGATTGAGCACTAGCCTGCAAAACAATAGGTTGCCGGTTCAATTCCCAGTCAGGGCACATGCCTGGGTTGGGAGCCAGGTCCCCAGTAGGGGGCGTGTGAGAGGATTGATATTTCTCTCACTCTCTTTCTCCCTCCCTTCCCCTCTCTAAAACTGAAATAAATAAAATCTTTAAAACAAAAAAATCTTTTTTTAAAATTAAAAATAAACGAAAGTAAAAACAACAAAATATCTAGACTTTTGTTTATAAAACAGTAGTATACACCTTGGAGAAAAAGCAAAGTTCTACTCTCACTAGCTTCTCATATTTTTCTGTCCTATTTGTAAATCCTTGACTTCCAGAAAGTCACTCCAAAAATAAAACTGTAAATAACCAATAATATTCATAAGATACCAGGGTCATACTGTCATGGAGCAAATTTATTTCTAAGTGATTTGCAGAGCATATGGTCTTTTAATAGTCTAACTGTATTTGACTTACACTAATACCAGAAGAAGAGATAAACATAATTAAAGTTGACATGGAAGAGTAAATGTGCTGAGGGCCTGGAAAACCAGACTATTTAGTCTGAAACTAAACAGAATAGACATCTCGGGCTGAAAAATACATGACTGTTCCCAACTTAGGCTTGGCCTGTTTTTACCCCCACACTAACACTAGCACACACCATCTGGGAAAGAAAGATGTCTGCGTTGGGAAGGGTGCGAGGAGGTGGAAAAAAATCTTTGGCTGCCAAATAGGAATAATTGGTACTGCACACTCCTAGAAAGAAAGATACTATAGAAATGTACATAAATAAATCTATAATTGAACATTTAATCCCAGAAAGAATGATTCACAAGAAGTAACTTATAATGAACAACTGTAATCAGTGATTAGAACACAGAATATGCACATTACAACCCCTTGGTTAATATGTGAAGATTATTTACTGTGCAAAGGTAGATTTACTATGAAACTAAAAAAACTTAAGCTTCAGGGCCCTCATTTGTACTGGCAAGTTCATGTGGTAGAGCAAAGACCGAATTATCTTTCTATTGTCTCTATAGAAAATGATATTACAAAGTCACAACATGAAAACGTTTGGAGGAGTATGAAGCAAAAAATTACATCAGTTTAATAGGCAGTTAATTAATAAAAAAGTCATATTTTTCTCAATTCTGATGTTTATGCTATTTTTCAGCTTTTTAAGATATGTAATTTGTTGTGATTTATTTTCTCTTTCTAAATATTTTTCCTCTCTAACTTTGTATTCATACTTTTGTATTTTTTAAGATTTTATTTATTTATTTTTAGAGAGAGGGGAAGGGAGGGAGAAGGAGGAGAGAAACATCAATGTGTAGCTGCCTCTCATGCGCCCCCTACTGGGGACCTGGCCTGCAACCCAGGCATGTGCCCTGACTGGGAACTGAACTGGCAACCCTTTGATTTGCAGGCCAGCACTGAATCCACTGGGCCACATCAGCCAAGGTTGTGTTCTTTTTCTTTTAAAAGTCCCTGTTAGTAAGCATTTTGAGTACAGGTGAAATAATTTAACCTGCCTCATAATTTTAATATCATTGTATTAAAGACCTGTTTAAAGATCTCTCCTTCTATCATAGATCTTGGGTGTTACTTATCACCAGGTACAATATAACAAGGCACAGGTCGAATTTCAGCAGAATTTTATTTAGAACTTTATTTTTTCTTTTTAAAGAATATTTACTTATTTATTTACTTGAGAAAGGGGAAGAGAGGAAGAGAAACATCGATGGGAGAGAGAGACATCCAGCAGTTGCCTCTTGCACATGCTATTACTTGGACCAAACCTGAGACTCAGGCACGTGCCCTGACTGGGACTAGAACCAGCAGCCTTTCACTTTGCAGACGACACCAAACCAACTGAGCCACACCAGTCAGGGCTAGAACTTTATTTCTTAAAATCACATTCAGCCTGAAAGAAATAACAGTGTTGAAAAGGTGGTAAAATGGAAAAGAACATTTCATGGATAGGTGGTACATCTAACAGGAAAACGGATTCATTTGAAATGAGGTTATTTATCTGGCAGGATGGAATACAGCTAAACAGTAAGAACATAATAAACAATAATCAGAAAGCTATTGGTAACTAATGGTGCAGACAGCTGACAGAAAACAGGAGACTATGGAATCCAAGAGAAAAAAATGATTAAAAAATAATTAAGGCAGGTCTTCAAAATTTAACAGAGGTACCATATGACCAACAATTCCTCTCCTGGGCATATACTCAGAAGAAATGAAAACATGTTCACATAAAAACTTGTGCATGAATGTTCACAGCAGCATTATTCATAACAGTCAAATAGGGGGAGAAATCCAAATATCCATCAGCTAATGAATGAATAAATGAAATGTGGTATGACCATATAATAAAACATTATTCAGCAATAAAAAGGAGTGAGCTATTATAGCAACAACCAAAATTAAGTACCTAGGAATCAACCAAGGAGGTAAAAGATGTATACTCGGAAAATTACAGAACACAGAAGAAAGAAATTAAGGAAGATATAAATACATGGAAGCATACACCATGTTCATAGACTGGAAGAATTAACATCATTAAAATGTCCACACTACCCAAAGCAATCTGTAGATTCAACACAAGCCCTATTAAAATACCAATGGCATATTTCACAGATCTAGAACAAATATTTCAAAAATTTATATGGAACTAAAAAAGACCCTGAATAGCTTCAGCAATCTTGAGAAAGAAGAACAAAGTAGTAGGGATCACAATACCTGATATCAAACTATACTATAAGACCACTGTAATCAAAACAGTCTGGTACTGGCACAAGATCAATGTCAGTAATCAATGCCAGTCTGGTACAGATACACAGATCAATGGAACAGAATAGAGAGCCTGGTAATAAACCCATGTCTCTATGGTCAATTAATATTCAACAAAGGAGTCAGAAGCATACAATAGAGTAAAAATAGCCTCTTCAATAAATGGTGGTGGGAAAACTGGACTGGTACAGGCAAAAAAATGAAACTAGACCACCAATTTACACCATACACCAGAATAAACTCAAAATGGAAAAAAGACTTAATTATAAGTCATGACACCATAAAAGTCCTAGAGGAAAACACAGGCAGCAAAATTTCAGATGTCCCACTCAGCAGTGTTTTTACCGCTATATGCCTAGAGCCAGGGACACAATGGGGGAAAAAAATAAACAAATGGGACTACATCAAAGTGAAAACCTCCTGCACAGATAAATGAATAGAGAGCTGACTGTATGGGAAAACATATTTGCCAATGATACCTCGAACAAGGGTTTCATCTCCAAAATACGTAAAGAACTCATACAACTCAACACCAGGATGTCAAACAAGCCAATTAAAAAATGGGCAAAGGACCTGAATAGACACTTCCCCAAGAAGGACGTACGGATGGCCCACAGACATACGAAAAGATGCTCAACATCACTAGCCATCAGAGAGATGCAAGTTAAAACCACAATGAGATACCACTTCACAAGGGTCAGAATAGCCATCGTTAACAAATTGACAAACAGCAAGTATCCGTGAGGGTGTGGAGAAAAGGGAACCCTAGTGCACCGTTGGTGGAAATGCAGACTGATGCAGCCACTGTGGAAAACAGTATGGAATTTCCTCAAAAAAACTAAAAATGGATCTGCCTTTTGACCCAGCAGTTTCCCTGCTGGGAATATACCCTAAGAATCCTGAAACACCAATTCAAAAGAACTTAGGCACCCCAATGTTCCCAGCAGTGCCTATCAGTAAATGAGTGGATCAAAAAAACTGGTACATTTACACAATGGAATACTACGCAGCAGGAAGAAAGAAGGAGCTCCTACCTTTTGAGACAGCATGGATGGAAATGGAGAATATTATACTAAGTGAAATAAGCTAGTCGGTGAAAGACAAATACCGTGTATGGTCTCACCTATTACAGGAACTTAATGAGTAAAATAAACTAATGAGCAAAACAGAACCACAGGCAGGGAAACAAGGAACAGACTGACAGAGACCAGAGGGGAGGAGGGAGAAGGATAAGGATGGAAAGAAGGGGAAGGGGCCAGGCAAGGAACATGTGTGAATGACCCATGGACATGGCCATGGACAACAGGGAGGGAAAGGACTGTAGGAGTGAGGGGTTGGCTGGGAGGAGGGGAACAAAGGGGGGGAAATTGGGACAACTGTAATAGAATAGCAATGAAATATTTAATTTAAAAAAGAATGAGCTATTGATAATGTTACCACACGGATAAACCCTGAAAATGCTATCATAAGTGAAATAAGCCAATTACAAAAGGCCACATATTACATGTTTTCATCTATATGAAATATCCAGAATAGGCAAATCTATAGGTTGCCTAGTGCTGGGGTTGAAGACTGGGAAATGAGATTGACTGCTAACGGGTGTGGGATTTCTTTGGGGGGAAAAATGTTCTAAAATTAGATTGAGGTGATGGCTGCAAAACCCTGTGAACATACTAGAAAACAACGAATTGCACATTTTAAATGGGTAAATTGTATGCTGTGTTAATTATATCTTAATAAAGTAGTCACAAAAAATGCCAAGGTCAGAACATACATAACTCATCTACAAGCTGGATTTTAAAGAAATGTCATTTAAAATAATAATAATACTTTCTTACTCATTAAGTGTCCACTACATTAAGCATATATTATTTCTAATCTTTTCAGCAATTCTAAAAGGTAGGTTTATGGTTTTAAATGTTATGTAATTTTAACAGGCAAAGAAACTGAGAAACAGGGAAGATAAGTGACCTGCCTAAATACACACAGCTGATCAGTGTCAGCCAGGACTCTAAACCAGAGCTGTGGCTACAAAGGTCTTTGACCTTGTTACTCTTTTCCTATCTTAGAAACAAGCTCAGGAACTTTGTATCAGTAGCCTGGCTCTATACCACCTTCCAGAATTAATAGTCTGTGACACAAAGGACGCCTCCTTTAACGTTTAAACTCAGCCTGCTCAGGGCAGCAGGTGCTCCATCTTGATCACACCAAGGTATGTTTATCACCACTGTCCTCAGCCAAACTTTGGACCTGATTAAGCGCTTAGGATCTTCTCAAGCAAAACTCTGAGACAGAATTACAACAAAATGAAGGATAACTCCTTAGGTATCAAATATTGTTAAGAAGCAAAGAATGGGAAGGGAATGTTTATTGAGAGCTATTTTGTACAAAATTACTGAGCTATGATCAGAGATTGTATGATCTGAGGTACATGATTACAAGGAGACCCCTTCCACATCTACCCCCAAATCCCTCTGTTGTTTGTGTTTCTCTTCTGTGAATAGTACTTAGATACTGTTTGGATAACTGTGTCTCCCCTAAGGGTAGTGTAGACATAGTGTTGATCACAAGCAAGAAGTGAGTCCTCTCTCAGTTATAACCTTAGGTTAGCAATTTCCCAGCAATGTGCAAGAGATACACCGATCAGTTGCCTCTTGCACTCCCCCAACTGGGGACCTGCCTTGCAACCCAGGCAGGTGCTCTGACCAGGAATCGAACTAATCACCTTTTGGTTCACAGGCTGGCACTCGGTCCTCAAGCCACTAAGCCACACCAGCCAGGGCTAAATCTTGTGAGCCAGATTACACAGAAGTGTGTTTGTAACTTTGTGTTTATTTCCCTTTTGTATCTCTGAGTCTTTAGTAAATACAAAATGTTTCAGCTTGGCCTCAGCTGTGTACAACCAAAGTATTAAGAGAAGACTCACCTCTGGGACAGAAAAGTGAGGAGACAGCAATACTCCCTAATGTCAGCAAGGTATTCCCCGCAGCAAGGTGAATCTTCGGGAGCAAGTCATTGCTGTGAACTCCAACTATTCCACCCCATGTGCCGAACCTCCTTCTAAAGCCAGTTCTAGAAGATCTTGACGTTTATTTATTAAGATAGAAAGCAGTTTTTTCCTACCAAGAATGGACCTTACCATAATCCCAGATCTATTTGATTCCAAATCCATATTCTTATTGGCTGCTACATCACATTGACTCTGAAATACTATAAATAGAAAACTGTTCAGGAAAAGTATGGGAGAGAATTATTTAAGAAGAGAAGGTGGAAGAAGGTGGAAAGAGAGGGAGGGTGGGAAAGGAAAGGAGGAAAAGAAAGGAAAGGAAGGGATTTCACCAAAGCATAAAAACTCATTGTGGGCTGAATGTCAAAGATAGAAATATTTGAATATATGCATTTAGCATAAATAGAGAGCAGTACCTGATATACTGCCAGCATTTATGTGTTTTAATTCCCTTTCTTAGGAACGAAGACAAGAGGCATGTAGAAAAATGCTGTCTTGCCCTGGCCATGTGGCTCGGTTAGTTGGAACACTGTCCCCACACAACGAAGGTCGCAGTTCCAACCCTGGTCAGGGCACACACCTAGGCTGCCCGTCCAATCCCTGCCTGGTTGGGGCTCATACTGGAGGCAACCGAGCAATGTTTCTCTGTCACATCAACGCTTTTCTCTCTCTTTCTCTCCCCACCCCTTAAAATCAATAAACATATCCTCAGAAGAAGATTTAAAAAGAAAAAGAAAAATGTTGTCTGAAGTGTTAGCTTCTGAAAAAGTTCAAGTGTAATGACATTAGAACATATATGCAACAACAAAGCACTCCACAGTTCCTGATTGACAAATATTCTGTAGGTAAGAAGAAGCCAGAATTGTGGCAACTACAAAAGTTATACAGCTGTTCTCTGTTTTAAACAAAAAGGAGAACGCACTACCTCACTTCTCCAATATGTTTAAATGCAAAAATACATACTAAGTCATGAATTCATTAAACTGCAAAATCGTTTGCTTTCTTATTTACTTTCAGACAATAAGGTATTGTCTGAAAGTAAATCCTCTGCTAAGTCACAAAGATTCAAGGCACTTCAGATTTCAGGTGGCTTGTGTACAAGTTCCCCTGCAAAAACACCCTCCCAAGGAGCATCAGCCAAACCTCTTCCTGTTTTTCACCTTGTATGTTTACTTTCACATCTGCTGCAAAAGATAAAAGCAACAATGGGAACTTCAACCACGTGACCAAGCCCTACCAACCCGGAAATGAAACTATGAAGCCAGAGCTGCTGTGAAATGGGTCTTCAGACACAGGCTTAAAACTGTTATGTGTAAGTCTGAATCAAATCCAAAGATCACCACTAGATGAAACCATATATAGTATATTTTATATAGCTATATTTACTCATATATAATAATCATATAGATACATAAATACCCAATTTAAGAAGAAAAAGGGATGGGTCAAGATGCAAAAATTATTGTTCTTAATCAAAGATTATTCTCCCCTATCTCCATGAGATCAAATTTTATCAAAGGGAAAAGGGAACTAACATTTATTTATTGAGTATTTGTATGTGACAGGCACACTGCAACATTTATTTTTGTTTGTTATTATTATGTGTTCTGTGTGATGTGGGTATTATCCTCATTTTACAGAAGAGGAAACTGAGGCATAGAAAAGTACTTTCACAAGATCACCATCATTAAGAAATCATTAGCTCTGGCTCTGGCCAGGTAGCTCAGTTGGTTAGAATGTTGTCCCAACACGCCAAGGTTGCAGGTTTGATCTCTGGTCAGGGCACATACAAAAAGCAACCAATGAATGTATAAGTAAGAGGAACAACAAATCAATGTGTCTGCTTGTCTGTCTGTCTGTCTCTCCCTACCCCTCTAAAATCAATCCATCAATCAATGGCTTTTTTTTTTTTTTTTTTAAGAAATCATTAGCTTTGGCAGAAGGCCTGCATACGGATCTCTCCTTCCCTACTTGCTCATGGACACATTCAGTAAAGTTCAGAAAATTGTGTAACTTAGGAAAAATTATTTGACTTTTAACATACTACTTAAAACGGAAAATGGAATTAATCACACATACTTTATGGGTTTGTGGGGAGGCTTAAATGCAAAAATAATGGATAACATTTATCTGGTGCCAGACACTGTTCTAAATATTTTACATATAGTAACTCATTTAATCATCATAACAACCTTAAAAGGTAACTCTTTTTATCACCCCCATGTTATATGAGTAAACTGAGGTACGGAAGTTACCGTGCATAACTTGCCTAAGGCCACCAGCTAAAGAGCGGCACAACCGGAATTTAAAATCAGGCATTCTAGCCCTGGAGTCCACGCCTTCAATGCCTATGTCATACCTAAAAGCACGCAGCCCAGGGGTTGGTTCATAATAAATCATTAGTAAATACTAGCATTTTTATTTTACCTGGCACATAATACCAGCCAGTAAATAGTGGATGAAATGTGTTAAACCAAGTAGAAGAGCCACAACTTTAACCCAGGTTTCACTCTGTCCTTTCCCATAACTACCCGTCTTTCTGCGACACAGCGCGTCTATTCCTCTGCATTTTGCGCAAGCCCAGTCATCTCTACTAACACGAGAGCATCACACTTCTTTAGGACAGGGGTCACGCCTTCTATATGCCTGTGCTCACACACTCCAGGGTCCTGCTCATTATGGATAATCAATTAACATATATTGAATGATCGTGCCATTGCTCTGCTCAAAATCCTGTCAAAAATTCCTGTCTCGGAAAACAATGCGGGGTCTGTAACTTAGCCAACAAGCCCCAGCCTCTCCGAACGCAGCCCCGGCTGCTTTCCCCTAGCTCTCTGCGATCCCATCCTGCCGGCTCGCTTGGTGTTTCTCAATCGCTCTGAACACGCCTCACCTCTGCGCGTGTTGTTCTTCTGCCCGAAATACTCTTCTCCAAATACCAGGCAGGACTCTGCTCAAGAGTCACCTCATCAGAGAGGTCACCTCTGACCGCTCGATGTAAACTGTCCGCCCCACCTCCCCCACTCTTTGTCCCCTCATCCTGCTTTTCCCTGATCGTCACTAAAATTTTGTATTTGACCCCCAATTGGTATATTTGTTTATTATTTGTCCTCTCCCACTAAAATGTAAGCTCCACAAAAGCAGATATTTCTAGTCTTCATTTTATTACCAGATAACTATTCACTGCATGTCCCGATGTACTTAGCACAGCATCTGGTAACAGTAGACAATCAATAAATAGTTATTAAATTAATAACTGGTAAGTGTATTAGTTATTTACTGTTGTACAACATATCACCCCCAAAACTTGGTGGCGTAAACCGACAAACACTCATCCTCTCAGTCTCTGCGGGTCAGAAACTCAGGCACGGCCTAGCAGGCTGCCCCTGGTGCGGGGTCTCTGATGAGGCTGGAGCCGAGCAGTCAGCCAGGCTCGCATTCATCTCGCGGCTCGGCTCTGCTTGGACAATCTGCTCCCAAGCTCGCTCTCATGGCTGCTGTCCAGCCTCTGTCCGTTCCCAGCTCACTTACATAGTTACGGACAGACCTTGGTTTCTCCCCACGCGGGCCTCTCCAGAGGCCGCTTGAACATGCACAGGATCTGGCAGCTAGTGATCCAAGTGACAGGAAGAGGGCCAGAGAGGGTCCAAACGAGAGTGCCCGAGACAGAAGCCACAGCCTTTTGTAGCCTCATCTTGGAAGTGATGTTCCTCCGCTGGTGTACGGTACCCATTAGTAGTAAGTCACAGATCCAGGCAACAACTCAAGGGAAGGGACTACACAGGAGCACGGATACAAGAGGCAGGGATGGTTGGAACTATCTTAAAGGCTGCCTACCTCAGTGAGCGTAAAAAAAAAAAAAAAAAAAATCTTTAAAAAACAGAGAACACACCTTGCCCTTTGGCCACCTGATATGTCCTTTAGTGTATCTATTTAAATGATTCTATAATCATTCATCCCAGTGCTAGTCATTTCCATCTTACAGAACCCCAAAGGGCATACACTAACTGTTGAACACTGCTTATTACTCAGTGTTGATGAACAGCCCTATTAGAGACGATACAACTAGCAAGGATCGGTCAACAAAAACAGCTTCTGGGAAAAAAAGAACTATTGAATAAATTTTTGCTACATACATGACATCAGTTGTTTAAAAATATGTATTAGATATTGGTCGATATTATAAAAATATCATTGATTTTTCTTAGGTTTGATGATGCTATTGTGGTTATGTGGTATAACATCTTTATTCTTAGGAAAGGCATACTGAAGTGTTTTAGGAGTAAGGTGTCGTGATATCTACACCTTACTTTCCAAGAAAATAGGATATATGCACACACTTACAGAGAGAGAGGTAATCAGAAACAGACTCGGAATTATAAACCAAGTCTTAAATATTAGTTATCCTGGAATTCACATTTTCCCTATACCTCTGTATGTCTACTATGTCCCCTATGTTACGTACCTAGCTACTATACTAAGCAATATTTGTGTTTGGGTGGATGGGGAGGGCAATGAAAGATATGACATTGACCCTTTGCCCTCCAGACACTGACAGTCTTCCTGGGGAATACACACTTTATATGCAGTATAAGATAATACATGACAAACCTGGTATGGAACAAACAAATGCCACAAGAGTTCAGAAGAGGATTCCAATAAACCTTCAGTGAATAAAATATCTTTAAAACCTCTTTCCTTTAGCAGGTTTCCTATTCTTGGCCTCCTTTCCCTTAAATACTTCTCCTTTATTTTCTTGGCACCAACTGAGTGATTATTTCCTACCTAACAAAATTATCTGGAGACTATCTAAACATAAAATACATGTTTTGCCTGTTTGGAACACAGGATATGATTTTTTTGAATAAAATACTGCTTACATTTTTACTGGAAAAACCACTAAATATACTATCTGAATTTTCTTGCCTTCAGAAGCAATTGTGTTGTTTCAAGTCTTGAGGATTCCAGAAAGCTTGACGATTTAAAAATAACCTCACAAAGAGCTCATTTCCAACACCAGATGGAAAGAAATTACTCTAAAGACACATGTGTGGGAGGACATACATACAACATCATATGACACCATGCAAAGGGTTATATAGTTATGTAATACCATCAAAACTAGCAGGACTCTGCAAGTAGTAAGTTAGCAACAGTATCAATTCTCTGAATCATTAAAAAATATAAAAGGGCAAGAAACAGCAAGTGGGTGGTAGCAAAAAAAAGCCTTCACTTTAAGCTGCCTTCCATGTGTCCCGGGTGCACACTGAAATGGTTGGCAGGTAAAATCTGAGGGCTTAAATCCTTGGAGCTCTTGACAGCTCTGCCTGTGTCCATATGGTCAAAACCAGGCAGAGGGAGGGCAGAGGAGAGGGAGAGAACGAATTTCAGCAATCTGCACCAAGTGTATTATTAAGGTGCAACACTTCATTTGAATATAAGTAGAACATCAAATTGGTAAATTAAAATACATGCTTAACATATCAATTGAAAATAACACTTCTTTATAAGATATTTGATTTTTATATTCAAAGATATACTGTTAAGATAGCACTGTGTTAAAATGATTCTAATAGGGTTACTTAATTTATCGAAGCATTAAGTAAAGCCATTCATCACAAAGGAAGCTTGGCACAGTGCATCCATTCACAAATTACCAAAAGTGTACATTTCCATTGCACTTGTGGGTCGCAGGCTTAAATTAAACTATTGCAAAATAACCCTATGCTTTAATGTTAAATCACTGAGAGTTTCTCACTCGAGATTTTTCATCATAATTTTTTATGGTTCAATGTAGATATTACCAAAATATAATATGAAAGTTTTCTAAGTGAACATTAATGTAGATAGTATCTAAGCCTCAGTCTGTGTTATGTCCAGTGCTCCAAGTCAGGAATGTAGAGGGCCCACCAGAAGCTGACTTGGATCAGGATTGTTTTTGTAGGGATAGAAGGCATACGAGCAGTCAGGGTGCATTTATAAGTCACAGTTAAATACAGGCGTATATGTTATACCCTATTTCATATTATTTTTCCTACCTATTTCCCACAGAAGAAACTGAGTAGAAATTTCTAATCAGGTGAAACTGACCCACAGAGGCTTCAGCCATGGGAGGAAGAGAAGTAGCAATTCAATAAACAATCACAGTGTAATCCATCTAGATTTACCTTGGAGATAACTAAGAGATAACTAGAAAATGAGAAATGGTCTTAAATAATAAAAAAAAAAAAATAAGTAAACAGATACCAAAATAAACATGATGCCAGAATGGCTCTGGAATTTCTACATAGAAGAGATTTTTAGGGGTAGCAAAAATACTTAGATGACTTTGGGGAAAGCTGGTGAAGATTAGGAGTAGGGTATATTAAAGTCTCTCTAAGTCATACCTTGAATTGTATTGGTCACACCTATAGTACGTTGCTTTTCTTTAAAGTTCGAAGAGCTAGCCAATTTAGTTTTGAATACTTTAAGATGGGTACCATCCCATTTAAATAAAAATAATTAGCAAAAATAAGTATAAACAGATTTTGATCATAATCAGATTCTCCCACTAGACTTTCTAAAACCAACATTTGAAGTAATGTCAGTGAGGTAGTTAATTCTAAATAAGATCAGCACTCAAAATAAAATATCGAGGTCTCCTTTCTAGCAACACCAATTTCTCAATACTGTTCATAGCTATAGCTTTTTTTAATCCTTCTCACTGTGTATTCATTATATAGCAGCAAAGTAAATCAAAACACTAATCTAACCCAGTGTGTACACCAGAGTATTTGTTACAGTGCATTTTTCTGAACAAATCATGACCCCACTCATTAAAAAAACACAGAATAAACCATCAGTGACATGCCAACAAATTTAAATAGACAACTAACATACGTATTTGAGATCCGGCTATTCTCTAACTCAAAGCCATTATAAATGCAATGAATCAATTACTTTCCAATAATTCTACATAAATAAGGCCCATAACTGATCAATTCATCATGTTATTTTTATAAGAATTTTAAAAAGTTTCACCTTTGGGAGCAATATTCTGAGAAAGAAGCAAAGTTGTTCATTAGAAAAAAGTTATTAGAATTATTATTGTTTAGCTCACAAATAAAATAAGGGGATTGATTCCATGCTTGAGCAATAAGGGGAAAACAATCCCTTTAGACGTAGCAGTGAATCTGCATATCAATCTGCATGTGACCAATCACGAATCTGATGAGACTTTTGGAAAAATACACTGGTGGCACTGGGGTTGGCCTGCTCCTTAGACAACAAGGAAACACACTGTGGTCTAAATGTACACACGTCTTGATTTCAGAACCAAATTCACTTCCTGAGGGCCACTGCTATACTAAAGTTACAATTGCAGATCACCAATATTAAGTCGGATTTGCACATTCAGTACACAATGTAAACAAGCCCGATCACTCCCATCACAAATGATGGATTACATATTTTAAGCCACAGTCTACTGGTAAGCATGTCACAGTAGCTGCAGAGAACCCAAGAACCCCTTGACGGCTGTTAGAAAAGACATCGGACAAGCACAACTGAAAGCTGTCTTAGGAACAGGAGGAAGGGACCCAAATAGCATTGTAACCACACTATCTCCCATAATATGAACTTGTTAAAAATTAAGAACATTAGCTAAGGAGTGAGCTGGAAGGCTAGCTCTGTCATTTCCAGAAATGTTAAGTTCAAGCTGCACACAAGAAAACATCACACCGGTGAACTTTAAATGTGGGGCACAAACCTGACCAAACAGGAAAAATATATAGGTCACATCTCAACAAAATACCACAACCATTTTTTTTCCACAGGCAACAGGAATCATTTAAAATCATTTGTTAATTTAGATATTAGAAGTGTTTCTCAAGGAAAAAAGGAGGTAAGGTGAAAGATTAAATATACAGAGGGAGATTTGTGTATCATTTTGTTAATATTATATAAATTATTATATCATGTTATTGTATGTATTTCATTGAGGATAAGCCTACTTTAAAAGAGCTCACCATATCTACAACTCACCATATAGGTTTACTCACTATAGCTACTACTGTAATAAATATGATTGGATGTTTAACCAACACCAAGGACCACCAAGAAAGAGAATGGGAGCCTAAGAGCTTTTCTTAATCTACCACCAACCACCATCTACCGTAAGGGCTGCACATTCTGATGCAGCACTTAGGACCTAAACCGTTCTAATGAACACCAGTTGAAGAAAATTCAACTGGCTGGCCCTACTAATGAAGCTCCAAGAAAACTCAAAAAAATTCCTTCAGATGCCTTCAACATAGGGAACTTTCTCCCACACTTCGAATTACTAACATAGTTAACACTTTTAAGGTGAGAGAACTGAAAATGGTCAGGAGGAATATACATACACGACAAGCACAGATGAAACCACACGGCCCAAGGACAGAGATGGGGAAGTATGGGTTATTACTGAGCAGTTCTTCTTTGGTTGGAAAATACAAGTAATGAGAATACCTACAGAAACTGAGAATAAATTTGTGTTGTTTTAAGCAGCTTTCAGAAAGAATAGCCCTGACCAGTGTAGCTCAGTTTGCTGGGCGTGGTCCTGCAAAGCGAGGGGTCACCAGTTGGATTTCCTATCAGGGCACATGCCTGGGTTGCAAGTTCAGTCCCCGGTCTGGGCACCTGCGAGAGGCAAACAATTGATGTTTCTCTCTCTCTCTCTCTCTCCCCCCCCTCCCTCCCTCCCTCCCTTCCCCTCTCTCTAAAAATAAGTAAAATCTTTTTTAAAAAAATAAAAGGAGAATAAAGACAGAAGTGCAGATTGGGGTCATACTGTACAAGGACTAACCTACAAGACATTTGGTATAAAACACTGGTATAAATGTCGAGAGGATTTCAGTGAGGCCTAAAGCTTAAAAACATTTATTTCTAAGCCTAAATTCAACTATACAAGGGGTGGTGGGAGAGTATAGTTTTGTTACTAGAAGAGAAAGGAATCAGGTTAGCATGCTGAGCCTGGGTGTACCCAGTGAGTTCACTTTTAACAGTGGCAAAGATACTGTACTTCAGTATCCCCAGAGATATGAATAATGCCTACCTTTATCTTAATTATAACCTGCCCATAGAAAGCCCTCTGAATTAGCACCTTCGTTCCAAGGCAATCTGATGTTCAGTCATTATACCCATATTTTTAATCTGTCATTTATTGAGTGCTTACTGTGTGCCAGATATGCTACTATATAGCCTACATGGGTTATATTAATAACACCCCAAAAATGATTTCATAAAACCAAAAATTGCACAGCTAACAAAGAACTTGTACGTTTCCAATTTACAGAAAAGGAAAATGAAGAGTAGTTAAGTTTCCATTAAAAGTAAGGGTTAATGCTACACTCCCAAAATTGGAATGAAAAGAAATATACAAAGAAGACATATATTTCATGTATATAGCTTATACATATGTGTATATACTTAATTAAAAGGATCAAACCACCTAAAAATCTTGCCAGGACTGAGAATCCTGAAAACAGTAATGACTAACAACAGCTTTGAGTACATATCCTCAAGAGAGTATAAATGCACTATAATAATATCCAAGATACAAGACATAACAGTTTCTTGCAAATTTTCCCTAAAAACAGAAAGAACAAAATAGCAGCTGTGAAATCACCCAGACTACTAAAAAAAGCTCAGCATCTCTTAAAAAAAAGCCACACACACACACACACACACACACACACACACACACACACACACCCCACTATCTGCTAATCAGCAGTACACGCCAAAAACCGACAAGTCTCCACAGACTAGTCATTTATGGTAGGTTACAGTTAGAGAAACAACAGAATGACAGTCGCTATCATGTGGCCAGAAACCAATCCGTCAGCAATTTGTTTCACGTGAGATCACTTTCTCTCTCCAGAGAACTCCCGATGCTGGGAAGCACAAACCAGCTTTGGCAAACCCCGCTCAGGAAGAATAGCCTGCTGATGAATCTTGGAGGGAGAGCCTCCATCCAGGCTCTCCACAGGTATTTAAAAAAAAAAAAAAAAAAAGGCAGCCCAGCGAGCAGGAGGAAATACTTCCAAGGCGACAGATGCGCGAACTGAAAAAGGAGGTCACAATGCTGAGAGAAGAGATTTAACCGGTTGGTCAAGGGAACCGTGAAGACTAAGGGGGAACGCGGCTGAGCCCTCCGGGCTGGCGAACGGTTTAAATGATGCGGGTGGCTATGGCGGGAAGGCCTTCCCCTCCTCGCAGGGCTCCGGCCCCCCTCGGCTCGCGCCCGACTTCTCCAGGCAGCCGGCTGCCTCGCCACGAAGAAAGCGCTCTGCAGCTGCGCCCCACACCTTCGCCACCCGAAACCTGCGATCTGGCCCATTAGGTTTCCTGCCAAGGCTCCTGCCCCCAGTGCGGTGATGGACGGACCAGACCGCACCGGTTTCCCCGCGTCAAAAATGACCCCCAAGCCTAACTTCCAAACGCTCCCCCAGACCAGCCCCCGCCTCTCTCCCTTCTGGCTCGCCGCTTCCCGGCTGCAGTCCCTTCGCCTCCGGTGGGCGAGGGCGGGAGAGCCCGTGTCCCCGGCCCGGGGCCTGCGGGGGGCTGGAGACAAAGAGGCTGCAGCAACGCTGCGGCCGCCGGGACGCCAGGACCGTCCCCTCGGGGACAGCTCCGTGCCCCGCCCCCGGCCCCCCAGCAACCCGCTCCCGAGCCGCAGCCGTCTAGCCTCACCCGTGGCTCCGGAGCCCCGGGTCCTGCGCCCGCCCGCCGCTGCAGCTGTCGGATGAACAATGGCAGGAGAAGGCGCCGGCGTCCAGGGCTCTGGCCCTCTGCGACTCGCGGCCCGCCGGCTGCAGGCGAACCGACTGACTGACTGACTAACCCACCGGCAGAGGGAGGGAGCGAGTGAGCGAGCAGGAGGCTCCGCGGCGCGCCCTCCCGCCTTCCCTCTGCGCCGCTAGGCCGGCCCGGCCCGCAGCCAGCCCGCCCGCCGGCACCCGCCCCTCCCACTCTGGTCGCCACAACATTGTAGTAAATTTCTATTGGACAGCGCCGGAGGGAAGGAGGGGGCCGGGCCCGCGGCCCCTCAGCCCATTGGATGAGGCCAACTGGCTCCTCCGGCTCCCCAACCCCCCTGGGCGGGTAAGGATTGGAGAGCGAAGGGAAAAGAGGGGAAAAGGCTAGGGGGCTGGCCTCGTGTGCGCACGCGCAGGTCGAGCCTGCTCTGGCGTCCGGGTGTTCCCAGCCCCTGCAGCACCCACGTGGGTAATGAGGCAGCTAGTGCCCAGGACGAAGGTGAGGCCCTTTCCACCCAGAGGAGGGCCAGGTAAGAGGCTGAGATTTGAAATCCTCAGGGAAAGCGGAGGTTGCTGCCAGACTACTCCAGCCAACTGTCCCCTAATGCACCTAATGGCTTCGGTTAAGTCGCTCAGCTTTTCTGGACCTCAGTTTCCCTTTTTAGTAACCTGACCATCTCTAGATACCATTAGAACCTTGACATTCGATTAGACTTTACCTCTTTTTGCAGATGTATAAGGAATGGAAGCCTGAAATGGAGTGTTGTGGCCACACCAACATTTCAGCTGTCTTCTGGGTTGAATGATCTAATTCTGCCCTGGCACCCTCAAAATCACAAAAACCTAGCTGAACTCCAGATTGCTCTGACAATTGCCTTATGTGCCTTTATTTCCTTTCAGAAGTTTCAGAGGTCCCTTGACCTTTCGCATTCCCTGCCAAGTTGGTCCCTGAACAGGCTGGGGCCCTACAGAGCAGAAAGAAGGCTCTGTTTTAAGCATGCTCCCTAAAAGGTAAAACAGGTTCTGCTATTTTCATTTTAGAGAAGAAACCCAAGCAGAGAGGCTTAGACTTGCCAGGGTAAGAAGCCAGGCAATCTGACATCAGAGCCTGTATGTGCCAGCTACATTGTCTCTTGGTATCTAATCACAGCCCTCACAGCTCAGCTCAGCCTCCAGAAACAAACTACCTAGGTTCAGTTCCCAAACTCTAGCCCTCCCTAATTGTTATGCCTTCTCTGTGCCTGTTTTGGACTCCATGAAAGGGGATGATAATAATTCCTACCTCATAAGAGTTATTGTAGGAATTAAATAAGTTAAAATATGTAAAGGTCTTTGAACAGTGCCTAGGTCATAGTAAGAGCTACATATGTGTTATTATCACTGCTATTTGGAGACTAAAATAAGGACTGAGAGGTGTGGGCTGGCTAACATAATAATAATACATTTGTTAAGCACTCAATTGTTGTCAGCACCAAACTGAGCACATTATATGAATTCTCTGTTTGAAACATCCTGAGAACCCCTAGAGGACCACCTGATTGCCCTAGCGAAAACCGCCTCCACTCACACTCCCTTGCCCTGCTCTTATTTTGCTTCATAGCACTTCCTTCTACCTGACTCTACTGTATGTGTATTATTTATCTGTTGTCTCTCTCAATAGATTGCTGCAGTATAGACCCATTAGAATGCAAGCTCCAGGAGGGCAGGGACTTTGTCCTTCTTCATCTCATGAACAAGTTATTTTATGTATAAGGAAGCGAAGATTTATAAAGTCAGATGATTTGGCCAAAGTCATTCTGTATCCTAGGGGTTAAGTCCCTCTTCTGAAATACTCTAGTACCCTGTCTCAGGTCCTCCAGTTCAGCCGTGCTTTTGTTTGGGGGAGTTCTAGCCCTACCACCTCTGTGCCTCAGAGGCTTCCTACACCACCAAATTCAGATTTATAAAAACCAATATTCTCTACGCCATGAAGTGCTAGACAATGACACATCATATTAAAGAGGCTTGGTTGGATGCATGGAGTGTATAGTATTTAACAAACATCACCCTGAAAAAAAGTAGGAGGTCTCAGGCTAGCAGGAAATGGCCAGTGTAGGCAGGTGTATACCACTCTTAAATTCAGAGTGCCATGCAACACCACACTAAGAACTGTTATCACAGGCTTTAGAATCTAAAGGACTTAAATTCTGTTGTGGATTTTAATTCTTAGCCTGAAAATGAAAGAGCTTTGTAAACTGTAAAGTAGCATCCACACAGGGGGATTTTTTGTTATTTATTAGGCGCACACCATCACCTGTTATGTTAAATGCCCAGTCCCTAAGTATAGCTGGACCCAATGCATAATTGTTGGGGGTGGCGGGTGAGTAATGCCCAATCTGAAGGCAGAGAAACTACCCTTACTCATATGCCCATCTGTCCTCTCAAAAGAGGCCACTGCAAACCAGACACTGAGTCCCAGCTCATCCTGCAGAGGCTGCCACTGGGTACCAAGGTTAAAGATCTCAAGCACCATCTCTGAAGCTAATCACCTAAACAGAAACTCAGTTCCCTGCCCTTCCTGCTCCATGCTCACATCTGGGTGGCAACTGTGCCATGCTCCAAGCCCCAGGATGGGATCTCTAGGGGCCATCTCTAACCCGCCTGCCAGCTGAGCCTGCCACTATCTCCCCCACCACCCCTCCTGTTCCTTCCTAGGGAATAGAGGCCCTGCTAGCTGTCTGTCAGCCCCTGGAGCAGTCAAGGCCACTAAGCAAAAAAAAAAAAAAAAAAAAAAAAAAAACAAAGAAAAAAAGGTGGCATGAAAGGGTCCTAATCCTCCCCCAATGCAAACTGAGCTCCAGCAAAGCAAACACCAGCTGCATGGAAGAGGGTGAAATTAGATGGTGAAATTAGGTGGTGACCAGAGGAGGGAGCCTGGGAGGGTAGATGGGACCTCCAATGACCTGGAAGAGATGAGACTGAAAGAAAGTGGGGGCACAGTTGGAGTCTGAGCCATTCCCAAATCTGGGACGTAGGCGGATTAGGGACACAGCTGGCCTGACAGCCCAATGATAGGCCCCTGGAAAATGTTTGTCTGTCAGGAGGGATGGCAAGAGATGAAGAGGGCTTTGAAAAGCTGGGCCCACCAGCAAAGTGCTCCGAACAGCCACTGTTGAGTAAAAACCAACCCTGGCATCGAAAGTGCGTGGAGAGTAGAGCACCATCCTGCCCACCGTCATGAAATTGCAGTCATTTAATAGACCTTTTAAACACAAGTGATAAATCAAACAAGCTGTAACAAGGCAGAGAAATTACCATTCATGCAGTGGTATGCCTTTCTAGGGGATTATTTTTAGTAGTAGGACTTGAATTGTTCATAGAAAATATATAGTTAAATTAAAAGGAAAAAATTACAATCACCATAAAGCCATCAGTCACAAATAACCATCGATATTTTGGTGGGAGACTTCCCTTCAAGTACCTTTTCTTGCAGATACTTTTTTCTTTATAAATATATAGATATAATTATCATACGAAATTGCTGATTTTAGAGGTTAAAAATTATCAAATACCAGAAAATTGCATATGGTTCAACCTAATGCTTTTTAAATTTTAGATCATATTTTTTTGGAACCAACTGTTTTCACTTAACCATATATTATGACATTTATATCACCATATTTAACAGAGCCCTGTTATAGTATTATAATAATAAGTGTATATTCCATAATTCAGTTAAACCTAAATGTTGGACATTTAGGTTATTTCCCATTTTTTGCTCTTATATGATACCTGACAAACATCCTTTTATCTAAATCATACCCATGATTATTTTTCTAGGATGTATTGATGGCAGCATGCTTCTCCTGTTCTTTTCCAGTGCCATGAAACTATTTGTGTGATTGAACACACAAAGCCATAAAACAAATCTCAAAAACATGAAAGAATTAGACTATTACCGCACACAAGGCCGCCTGTTGTGGCCGAGATGAAGGTGAAAGAACACACACACAATGGAAAGACTATCTGAAAACACGGCCTGTTTTGGCCTCTTTGACACAATGCGATTTGCTTACGAAATTACATTAAGATCTGCCATGAAGAGTTTTCTGTGGACAGTAAAAGCAAAAAACCAAATGTAAGTAAAACAAATATATTAGAATTGACACCTGATCTCCTTTCTGCTGTGGAGACACTCTAAAAAACATGGGGCAGAGGGAAGGAAGCTGGCACTGTGGAAGACGGCCTGTGGAATAGGTCCTCCAGTATTCCTTCCGGCCTCTAGATTCACAAAACGTTAGGAGTGGATAGGATGTTGGAGATCATCAAGACCAAGCGCTAACTTTTAAACAGTTTGAGAAATGGGTCCAGAAACTAGAAGGGACTTGCCCAAGGTCACACAGGATAGGGGTAGCGAGCCTAAACTTGAACCCAAGTCTTCCAACCTCTACAACAGGGTTCTGTTCACTGCCCTCTTCTAAGTTCAGTTACATTTCCCTTCCAAAGCTGGAGGCGAGGCCAAATTCTACAGCCATAAAACCTAGGAATGTCTGAGCTGGAAGGGACTTTAGAGGTAACTGATTATTAAAAATAATGACAACTCCATTTATTAGGTGTTTATTCTGTGTCTGGTGCATACTAAATACATCATATGCATTACTGCGTTCACCTTATATTGGGTTGGTCAAAAAGTCCGGATAATTTTTTCTGTAAAATAAAAGACACGTTTTTCACTTCGGCAATAACTTTATTGATTTGGATATTTTCAGTATGTCGGCTATCTCCCACTATTGGCTTCTAGTGGGTAGAGGCCAAGGGTGCTGCTAAACATCTTCCAATGCATAAGGCAGCCCCACAGCAAAGAATTATTTGGCCAAAAGACCAATAGTACCAAGAAACTTCGCAAACCACTTTTGACACATTCGATCAGTCACAGCACCTTCTCTTTTCTTGTGTTTCAGTTGCATTTTACCTTTCTTGAAATAATAAAGCATAATATGCCAAAACTATTGTGTATCTTCTTCCATTTTCAATATTAAAATGGCTGCACAAAAAATTCACCAATTTTGATAAGTTGTTTTAAATGCACACTGATATGACAACTATCACGATACAATCTAACAAAACTGTTTGAAATGAAGTTAAAGACAACTAACTAAGCACTACCAGAGCCATCGCACGGCAAAAACTATTTGAACTTTTTGGCCAACCCCACAGTACCCCTGCAAGATATTATTAGTTTCAACTATAGTTAAAGAAACTACAGCCTAGAAATGTTAGGTGATTTGCCTAAAAATCACGCAGCTTAAACTAGACTTGTGTGCTGCCACTGTCCTCTGCCCCACACTGCTTTCATACCACTCTCAGAAAAGCAGTCTGGAAATGAGATGAATGAGCACCGTAACACCTGTCCTGGCCTTGGCCAGGCTGCTCAGCTGGTTAGAGTGTTGTTCCCAGACACCAAGGGTGCAGGTTTGATCATTGGTCAGGGCACATACAAGAAGCGACCAATGAATGGTTGATAAGCAGAACAACAAATTAATGTCTCTCTCTCCCTGTCCCTCTCTCGGTTTAAAAAAAAACTGTCCCTTGACCCCAAGGAAAATCTGTCATGACTGCTTCTGATTGTAGCCCTGAGACATTCAAGGAGGGACGCAAGCATCTGGCCTCTCACGACCCTCCCACCCCCTTCCCTCACCAGCTGGAATGAGCCTAATGACCCTGATCCAGCAAAGCCTCCAGCTCACTCAAGCTTAACTGACTAATTCTCTCTCCCTAGGGCAGGGACCCCTCTCAGCTAGTGAATTTCCCAAGAAACACAGGGGTAGGCTCAGTGCCATCGGTTACTGGAGCCCTTTCTAAAGCTGGTTAAGTTGGCCTGGCCCACCCCTGGGAAAGGGTAGAGAAGGAGGAATAGGGAAGAAGGGGGGCATTGGGCACCCAGAAATGGCCCAGCTTTGACTCGCCCCAGGATCCTCCAAAGCTGCTGTGGCAGGACAGTCCCTGAGCTGCCTGTCTAGCATTTAACTCATCTCAATTTCTTAGCCTTCCAGAGACCAGAAGGGCTTCAGTGGGGAAGAAAGAGACAAATGACTGCAAATAACTTCCAGCCTTAGCTCTGCCAAAAGTTCACTGTGTGACCCTGGGCAAGTCACTTACCCTCTGCCACAACAAAACACCGCAGACTGAGTGGCTTAAGCAACAGAAATTTACTTTCTCATAGTTCCAAAGGCTGGAAGTCCAAGATCAGGATGCCAGCCTGGTTGGGTTCTGATGAAGACTCTCTTCCTGGCTTGCAGGTGGCTGCCTTCTCTCTGTGTCCTTACGTGGCAGAGAGAGGGAGCTCTCTGGTGTCGCTTCTTATAAGGGGACTAATCCCATCACCAGGGCTGCTCCCTTATGTCCTCATCTAATCCTAATTACCCCTGAAAGGTAATTACCCCCAAAAGGTAATTACCTGCATCTCCATGATGGTCATTATAAGACAACCAGCAAAGGTGTATAGAACACTTACTGTGTACCTGGGTACCTGACCTGCGCCCTCCTATTTAGCTCTCACAACCACCTTATGGAGTGGGCACTATTTCAACCCCATTCTATAGTTTCAGGAGCTGAAGTCACAAAGGTGGAGCAGTTTGCCCCATGTTACACATTTAGAAAGGGGTGTTGTTAGGAAGCCAGGTGTGTCTGACTCCGGAAGTCTGTCCTCTGCCAACTACACTACCCTGCCTCTCTTTCTCAATGAAGCCAGGGAGGTGTCTTTACCTCTATTGGACAGATGAAAAAGCTGAGACCCAGAAAGAGGTAGTGGTCTGTGGGCCTAAGGTGACCCAACAACTCAGCAGCTAAGCAGGGATTTGAACCAGGCTCCTGAGTCTTATACCCAGGGTTCTTTCCCCCACCCCTACTACCTGAATCCTGAGCATCAGAAAATGTCCCTCTCTGCTGGACACTGGGAAACTCTACACCTAGCACCCCCAGGGGCATAGGGAGCCCCCTCTATTTAGGAGTGTTGGGGAGAAACTTGGCAGAATACTGCCTGGGGAAGAGAGCAGTTGAGCTGGTTATTCAAGTGTCCCTAGCTGGGGGTACCTCCATCTGGGTCTCCCTCAGCCAGGGACCCTGGGGGGAAGGGGGCAGTTACAGAGGAAGCTGCTCTGGGCCTGGGCCTCAGTGGCTGGTGCAGCTCTCTGCTGCAATTTCTGCTTGCTGGGGGAAAACAAAAGCTGGATCCTCTGAACCTAAGTGCTAATTACCAATAATGACATAATAACCATTGTGGGCCCAACAGCCAAACAGCCTCAACTAGAAATACTGCATAGCTCGGGCTTAGGAACAAAATGTCTGGGCACTCGAACTGAAATCGATGCCCTGGCAGGAAATGCCAGGAGCAAAAGGGCTTCGGGGTTGACCCAGCCAAAGCCTCATCTGACAGATGGAGAGGACAATGACCACTCGCGCAGTTACTTATTGAGAATCTACTATGTGCTTAGCACAGTGCTAGACCCAGAGAGGAAAGGCTTTATTTATTTATTCATTCATTCATTCATTCCACAAACATTTACTGAATGCCTGCTATGAACCACACACTGTTCTAGGTACAGGGAATATAACACCGAACAAGACAGACAAAAATCACTGTTATCACTGAGCTTACATTCCAGTCAGGGGAGGCAAACAATAAACAAATATTCAATAAAATATAGCATGTCAGACAGCGATAGTGCTGCGGGGGGAAACAAGCCAGGATGGAGGACAGGGAGTGTTGGTGTTGCAGCAGGAAAGAATGTTGCAATATTAAACAGGCTAGTCAGGAAGGGCTTTACTGAGAAGCGGACAAAAACGAAAAAATTAAGAAGATGAGAGAACAGTCACAGCAGTGTTTGGAGGTAGAGTCTTCCAGGCCTAAAGACCAGCAAGTGCAAAGGTCCTGGGGCAGAAGTGTGCCTGGTGGACTTGAGGACTTCCCTGACATCATACCCCCAGTCATTAACAGAACTGGGAGAGGAAAGGAATCAGACAGACTGATCACCCACTGTGCCCTTGAATTCTCTCAAGCCTTAGGACAATTCTGGAGGGAAGGATTATGCTCACTATCCCACCATTTTACAGTGGAGGGAGTGAAACCCAAAGAAAACAGTAGCTGACCCCACATCAAACAGCTAGAATAGGCAGGCCTATTGGACTCCAGCTTCCTCCAGCCTCCCTGCCCCTCTTCTCTGTGTCCTGTCTATCCAAATCCAAAATATTTGTTGAGTGAATGAACGGTAAGGAATAAATCCTGCACGTGTCTCAAGCCCTACCCTCTCGACAAACTGTTTTCTGACTGGCCTTGACTGACTTCTTCTTGTCTTTATTCAATCATGAGTAACAACAATAATTCTGATGTGCCAGCTAGACTGAGAACTTTCCCCAACTTATCTAATTTAGCCCTTAAGTAATCCTATGAGAAGGTGCTAATATTTTTTCCCATTTTATAAGTGGAAAAAAAAACAAAAGCTCACTGAGGTAAATCAACTAGCTAGAGGTTCCCCAGCCGGCAAGTGGTGAGGCTGGGATTTAAATACAATCTGTCGGCTCCCAAATCCCTTTTTTTTATCCCATAATATTAGTAGAAACCTCTGACATCAATCCATCCCCTTCCTTTTATAGATCAGAAAACAAACGCAGTGGCATTGGATCAGAGAAGGCTGCAGAAGGGAAACTGTCCTCGTGTGGCTTCTGGAAGAGAGACTGTACGGGCGTGGAGCCAGGAGGACAGAGGTCATCCAGGGGCAGGGGCCAAAACCAGGCCGAGGGTGAGGCTGGAGCATTCCAGCCAACCAGGAGAGGGGGAATTTGGGGTAGGGGTGGGGGGGATGCTGCGCCTCTGGCTTTCAAAAGCAGTTTATTGGGTGTTATTTGTTCAACAAGAGACTATCAGAACTCCAGGTCTCTAGACTGGAAAGACGTAGAGCAGAGATTCTTAGAGGCAGCAATTACAACAGCAATAGCACTAGCTACCTACCACTGAGGACTCGCAGAGCTGAGCACTGGATTGTGCTTTACCTGCATTCGCCAGTCCTCACAGTAAAATCAGCCCCTTCTACAGCAGAGAAAACTGAGGCTCAGAGAAATACAGTGACCGCCCAGGTCAGTCATCATATCACACCCATTCACAGGACGGTGCAGAAAAGAGTCTAGAGACCTCGGCTCGTGCCTCGTGACCTTGTACCATTAGCCACCTGCTCTGATCTGAGGTTCTGCATCTGTCCCAAAAAGGACTTGGTCGCTGGCCTCTGCTGTAGAATCCAGGAGGCTCAGGGATCCAGGTCTGTCCAGATGATGGGGTCTCCCACGGATACAGGACATCACACTTGCTCTTCTCCCAACCATGCAGAAAAAAAGACCCGATTACCAGCTTCCAGGGGAAAAAAAATAAAACTACATTTTTTTCCAAAGTATTTGTCCCTTTTTCAAGACTGCTGCTGGCTTTGGCCTCTAGCCAGGGAGAATCTTCTAGGGTGGGGAGTTGGGAGGAGCTCAGGCCTCAAGACTGAGTGTCCTTGGGCCTGAAGCCAAGGGGAGCAAGGGGCAGGAGAGAGTGGGCTGGCAGTGGGCCAGGTCCCCTCTGGAGATTTGGGCTTGTTTCTTAATCCCTTCCTTCCTTTGTGGGCCAGAGCAGGCTGCCAAAAGAGGCAAGGGAAGCAGTGGGTGGGACCAAGGGGACAGAACAGTTCAAATCCTGATGAAATAATCCTTTCTACGGGTGTCCAATCCGTGTGCAGGGCCCCTCGTGGGGATTACCTTACTGAAGCCTCCACCCCTCCCTGTGAGGAAGGCCTGCTGTCCCCATTTCACTGAGGTGGAAACTAAGGTTCAGAGGGGAATGCAGGCCACACTGCTTCTAAGTGGCAGCTGGTGCGGAGCCCAGGTGTTGACTCCTGAGAGAGGCGGCCACTGGGGTTTGACTAGGGTCACGATGAGAAGGGAACACGGAGAGGAGGCGGGTGAGGAGCAGGGTGGGAAGGGCCCTGGCAGCCTCAGAGAGAACAGGCAGCTGTGAGGATGCAGCGGGGAGAGGGTAGCAAAGTGACTGACTGTCCGCAAAGCCCGCTTGGTCGGGCCCTGCCTCCCTGTCCAGCCTCACTCCCTCCACCACCTGCCTCTCCCTTCATGCTCTCGCCACACCAAACTGCAGAACTCACGTCCCTGAGCACGTTAAGTGGGTTCAAGCCTTCACACATGCTGTTCCCTATGCCTAGAAATTTGTTCCCTCCACCACCCACCTGGAGAGCTTATTCATCCTTCAAATTCCAGGTTAGATAGATATCTCTTCACCTGATGCCTAGAAAGAGTTAAATACACGCTGAGCTGGCCTTGCTCGGAAGTGTTTCACGCTGACCTGACTGAGAAGGAAGAGCCCTGTCTGAGTCATCTTTGTGCCCCCAAAACATAGTACACAGTCAGTGTTCAGTAAATTATTGTTGTCTCTAATTAGACTTTAGCACTGAATCGTTCAGGCAGGCAAAGCGGGCTTTCTTATATTTGCTCTCAAGGCGAGGAAAAGGAAGGCAAGAGAGAGAGTAACTTCGGAGGTCACGCAGACATTCAGTGACAGTGGTGGCACTAGAAGCCAGGGCTTCTCTGTACCACACAGCCCCTGCGTGACCCCTTCCCCAAAGAGCTGTCCTTGCTGCCAGACCTGCCACGGTCACCACAAAGAACCCCCACCCCGAGGCAGGAGTCGGGGGTGTGAGCCCTGGTGACCTGGGGCCTTGCCCAGTGTCCAGCTCAGACAAAGGTGCTCCTGGGGGAATTGAGGCAGAAGGTGGCAAGGAGCAGACAGGTGGCTTCCCCTGCCCCAACCCAGCTCTGGTTCGTCTTCCCACCATGTCCTTCGGCCAGAGACCCCAGCAAACCCAACGTCCTCCAGACGCCGAGATCTCACTCGCCTCCTTCCTCACCTACCCGCCCACTGCAGACCACTGTCATATCGCATCCCACCGGCTCTGCCTCCTAAACAGACCTCACCTGCACCTCACCACTCCCCACCCCATCTCTCACCTGGAGATTTGCCTCCATCCCTGCCCTCCTGTTCATCCTCCACATCAAGTGATCCTCCCAAAATACAAGCCTGACTACATCATTCCCCTGCTTACTATCCGATGCCTCCCGATTGCCTCTGGGTCAAGTCCCCAGTGCTCCTGAGCCTGGTGCTGCAGCCCCATCTCCCCCGAGTGCAGGTCACAGCTGCACAGGTCAGTGAGGCAGTTCCCGCAACGAGGAGTGCCGCTGCTGCTGGGCCTTGCCTGAGAAGGTGGCCACAGTCCACACTTCGGTGTGTCGGTCAAGGTGGAGTTGGCGGTTTTTGTGCCTTTCTCCCCAAAACTAGACTCTGAGCTCCCAGGGAGGTAGGGGGCAGAGACAACACAGATTCATCTCTGTCCCACGCCCTGTGACAGAGTAGGTATTAGTGAAAGCAGATGATACAGTCAAAGTAGGTGGCTAGGTGACTAGATGACCTTTCAAGAGGTCTCCTCCCTCCCTTCACCTCACAGGTGCCTTTCAGAACCTGTCAGACTAGGCTGCTCCCTGCCTGTCTCCAGCAGATGTCTCCACTGTCCCAAAAGGGACATCTTTATAATCCCAAAATTATACTCATAAGTATACCTATAATAACAACAACACTAATTACTATCATTGATTACTCACCATGTGCCTCATATGCATTATTAATCCTCAGAAGGACTCTCCAGGAACTAAAAGATAGGTGGGTTTTTTTATTATCCCCATTTTACAGGGAAGGAAACTAAGGCTCCAAAAGGTTCAACATCTTGCCCAAGGTCACAAAGTAAGTAAGCAACAGATATGAAATTCAAAGCCAGGTCTGTCTGACTCAGCCACTATGGTGCCTGGCTTTCTCCTGCTTTCAGGCATCTTTTCTCTTCAAAATTCTCAGAGCAGCAGGCCTGGGAGGAGGTACTGTGTGTGCGTGTGTGTGAGAATGTATTCACTCAGCAAACACTTCAGCAGTCCCCGCTGGCCCTATGCTGGGCACTGGAGATGAACAGAGATAACTCAAATGCAGTCTCTGTCTCCTTGGCGGGGGACAGGAAAGTCTCACACTAAGAATCTGGGCTTTGGGGTGAGCGGACTTGAGACTGAGCCCCAGCTCCACCCCTGTACAACTATGTGACTCTGGGTAACTCACTTGGTTTACTCAGCCCCAGTTCCCTCCTCCATAAAGTGGGGATCATAATGCCTGAGTCCCTGGGGGGACTAGATAAGATCATGTATCTAAAGTAGCATAAATAACCAGCCCAGCATATAAGACATATCCAATAAATGGCAATAATACACATGATGACTAGAGATTCCCTGGATCCCTAGGCTGTGATGGGATTAATTCTCCAGGGCCCTCTCTGGAGCCTCCTCAGCCAGACCCAAAGAGTAATAGCAGTGTTAATGCCTAACCCACCCAGTTTCTCATTCAATAATTCTTCAAGGTAAGTGTCCCTTATTAAGCCTATTTTGTAGGTGAGGCAATGGAGGCCCAGAGAAGGTGGGTTACTGAATCAAGTCACACAGCAAAAGAATGGCCACGCTGGGACTTCCACTGAGCTACTTGTACGCTAGGCAGAGCCCAGCCCTATCCCAGCCCTATCTCTGACCAGGTTGCTGAGGAGTGTGGGGCTCCTGCCTCCTAGATTCTAGCCCCAGCTAGGTGAGAACTTAAAAGGAGGAGAAAGGAGCCAAAAGGGGGGGCACTTTACGTGGTCCCCTCCCAAAATGAGCCCAGGGCTGGGAGGAAACCACCAATGACCACACAGGCCCTAGGCTGGGCACTTCTCGGCTCCTTCCCATGCCTGCGTAGGGGAAGTGTTATGATCTGCGCATCACAGATGAGGTCTCCGAGATTCAGGGAAGTTAAAGATTTGTCCAAGGTCACAGAGTAAGGGAAGTGGAAGTACTGGGAGGCAGAGTCTCTCTTCACCCTCCCATCTTCAGCCCCAGATCTCCCCAGCCCTCCCTCTCTTCTGAGGAAACCTAGAGGCTCTGCCACTCCCTCCCCCATCCCACGCAGAGGCCCTGAGAGGCCTAGGCCCCTCCCTGCCGACTGATGGACGTGGTACTCGGCCCCATGCTCATTCAGAGGACCCAGAGCTCACTTCACAGAGCTCTGCCCCTCAGCCCCAGGAACTCAGTCTAGTGAGCAATGCGGAAACCCACATTCACAAGCCCTTATGATGCTGGGCACTTTATATCTATTAGCCTTTTAATCCAATACAAAGAACACTGATGGGCATAGTGACACTGAATGAATGAACGGGTTCATTCAGAAATATTCATTGAGCCCTGGCTGGTGTAGCTCAGTGGATTGAGCGCGGGCCTGTGAACCAAAGGATCGCGGTTCGATTCCCAGTCAGGGCACATGCCTGGGTTGCAGGCCAGTTCCCAGCATGGGACACATAAGAGGCAACCATACATTGATATTTCTCTCCTTCTCCCTCTCTCCTACCCTTCCCCTCTAAAAATAAATAAATAAATATTAAAAAAAAAAAAAAAAAAAAAAGAAGAAATATTCATTGAGCACCTACTACCTGCCACTATATCCTCAGTGCTGGGGATACAGCAGTGAACAGATGAACAAAAATCCCTGCCCTCATGGGCATTACATGAAGAAAAGAACAAACTTACCTGTGTTGGGTAGAACCTAATATTCCCATTTTACAGATGAGACATTGAGATGCAAAGATGCACCCAGCTATAAGTGGCAGAATAAGCATTTTATTCCAGACCAGCCTGGCCCCGAAGACCCTTGCATCGTATCATGGGACCCCAAAATCACAGCAGCGTGCTGAGCATCAGGAGTGAAGTCAGCAGGTTGTGGTAGGATCCCAATGTCACAGAGTACTCTCTCAATTCTTCCACCCCCACCCCTGGGCCTCCCTTCACTCCTCGTAGTGGTCCCAGAGCCACAGGACATGCATTAGAATCCAGCCCACAGGGCAGCCACTTAGCCAACCCAGTACTCACCCGGAAGAAGCCATTGGGGTCGTGCAGCCAATCAGGAGAAGCCGTGGAGCCATCGCCACAGTGGCACATGGAAGCAAAGGACAGCAGTGAGACACAAGTACTACCAACAGACAAACTCTTTTGGGGCCCCCTCTTCGGCCTGGGCCTGGGCCAGGGGTGAAAATCTGCCCTCCCTCTGCCTCTGCTGCGGCTCTGCTGGGGCAGATAGCCCCTTAGTCAGCAATCTGATCACGTGATAATCCACCCTGAGCTCATCAGGACTCCCAGGGCACAGCCCACTGGAGGCAGCGCCATCCCTGTGGACAAATACTGACTGAGCACCTACTGTGTGCCAGGTGTTGGGGCTCAGCACAAAGAAAACAGACATGATCCCTGCCCTCAGGGAGCCTACAGTGTGGTCAGGACGCACTCATATAGTATTAACTGAATTACAGCTGTGCCGAATGCTCCAAGGAGGAAACCTAAGAGTTTGGGTTCAAACCCTGGCCCTACCAGTCACTAGCTCTGTGACACTGGACCTATTTCTTAACTCCTCTGTGACTCAATTATTCATCTGTACAATGAGGAGAGCATTAGTACCAACCTCCAGGGGTGTTGTGAGGGTTAAATGAGTGAACATATGAGGGGGGACCTCCAAAAAACAGAATTTATTTATTAAAAAAGTGTGTATTTATTCTCACATGTTTAAACTTCAGTCACCTTCAAAGAACTCTCCATTTGATACGATATACCTATTGAGACTCTTTCCCTCTGCTCAAAAGTTTTGACTCATCAGTTTGGATGCCTTTTATTGCTTCTGCTGTTTTTTTGTTTCACCTCTTCTACATCAGTTTCCCTTTGAGGACTTTTTTCATCCTAGGAAACAAACAAACAAAAAAAGCTGCTGGGGGTGAGATTGGGTGATGGGGAGGTGGAGCATGGGGGCCATGCCGTTTTGGTCAAAAACTGCTGAACACTCAGCGCAGTGTGGGCTGGTGCACTCCTAAATCACCCATCATGAAATCGGCAAATGCATTGAAAGAGTCTTTAAAAAAAATTTCACTGATGCCGAATGCAGCCTCTCACTACAACACCAGCTGGTACACTATGATACAGATGTACACTCACCTAGTAGGGAAAGCCTGTACTACAAGGGCCCACCCTCAAGAAGATAATTCTGAGGGTGGGGGGTTGGGACCCTCTCATAGATAAAACATTTTGCACAATGCCTGGCACACAGTGAACTGCCCATTGGTGTTGGCTACTATTACTCCAGGGAGCTGTAGGCATGGGTCTTAGAGGGACCTAGAATGGGTCAGGCCACCACCTGCCTGACAAGGTAGGGGTTAAAGGAGACAATGAGAGGTGAAGCTCTGAGCCCAGTGCCTGTTGCATGGTAACTAGTCAATAAATGATGGTGGCATTCTTAAAGCTGTTCTCCACACTTCACCATCATAAGCCATCTCAGCAGAGGCGCTGTGAGAAGTGCCCTCTCCCCTCAAACACACATCCAGAACCGCAGCTTTGTACTGAAAAATACCCTGCACCCACGTTCTCACCTGATTCTACAAATGCCTGACCTCCTCTGACCTTCACAATAACCCAGGAAGTGGACAAAGGGGAAATTATGATTATTCCCATTTTACAGATGATGACAGTGGAAGGGACTCACTCTTCTGTGTATTTCCGGCCTAGTTATGTGGTCAAGCCAGGATGCCAACTGGCATCTGCCTGGATTTTGTTCTGCAGGCCCTCCCTTGCTCCTTTCCTGCCATCTCTGCAACACTAGCTGCACAGCCCTCGACAAGCCTTGGAACCTCTCCAACCTCAGGCCCAGCTGTTCCGAGCTGTTCCCAACCCAAACGCTTCCTCCACGGGCTCACACACTGCTACACCAACCCCACCTCTAAACTTTTACCCCATTGTTGACTTCAGTCACGAACCCACAAACCAAGAAATGTCTGTACTCAGCTACTAAAATTCAGGTTTTACAGATGAAGATACTGAAGTCGCAAGTTGGCCACATAACCAACGTTGCCTTTCAGTGCCCAGCTCTTGCACCTGAGCAGTAGTCGAGTGCAGCTGGCTGTCTGGGGAAACTTCCAGTGGGGCTCTGACCTGCAGGATGCTCCTTCTGCTCCTTCCCCCATACCAGGCACAATTGGGCATTGGCACAGCTTGTGCCCCTGCTCCCCGCTTGAATACACCAGAGCTCCAAGCTTACCTGGCAGGGGTCAGGCAGGTTCCAGAAGTTAAGGGGTAGGCAATATGGACACAGGTAAGGGTGAGTACCTGTAGAATAGAGGCTCCCCCTTTTAGTGAGTCTGGGCTTTGAAATCAGACAGACCTAGGTTCAAATCCCAGCCCAGCCACTTCCTAGCTGTGTGACTTTGGTCAAGTTGACTCACCTCCCTGAATGCCTGTGAAATAAAGATAATTCCTATTCCCTCATGAGGTTGTAAGGATGACATTAGTTAATGCTGCATATTAAAGGCTTAGCACAGAGTTCCAGGTATAGTAAGTATGGCTCGCATTATGCTTAGAGAATATAGGCCAAGAAAAGGACTTGGGGGCACACCACACTCAACCTTGCCCTTGCCCCATACTGTCCACTGCCCCTTATGTGAGTGAGGTAGGGGGTAGACTAAGTCCCAAAACAGGTACTGGAGACTATAGCAATGTGTGCTGGAAGATTGTTAGACTCCAGGCTCATCTCCCCCTCTCATTTCCCAGAAAGAGAAACTAAAACTCAGGGAGAAAAGTAATTGGTCCACAGACTATAAGGGAGTAAAACCCTGCCTCCTTTCATAAACATCCGAATCTTAGGACCCGGGGAAATTCTGAATGCCTCCCACCCCAGGGACTATCATAAAGATTCACTCTGTTAGCCCCTAGCAAATTCAGCCCACCATAACCTCTATGGTGAGACCTCCATGGGTATCCTGTTCAGCTCTGTGGCTAGCAAACCTGTATATGGCACACAGTAGGCACTCAAGAAAGGCTTAGGGTATAACCCAATGAAGTTTCTCTCTGGTTCCATGGCTCTGCTCAGGCTCTCCCTCTAGGGGTTTCTCCGTGTTATCTCTCTTCAGTCACTCCCACCCTGGCCTCTGTCTCACCCCACAGCCCAGGTCTCATAAACTGGGCCCGACCCCAGCCAGCAGCGTTCTGGGCCTCCAGAGGCCTGTACAGTGTCAGCACCTTCCAAGCCAGGCTGGGATGTTCCTGCTCAGCACAGCTAGCCGGGCTCCTAGCCAGGATCCACTCTGCAGAGGGGGTGCTGGCCCTGCCCTGGCAGAGGTCCCACCCCCACTGGCCTAGCGGGTGGCATAGCCTGGGAGCTCTGGGAGCCTTGGAAGCTTCTATCAGCACCCCTGGGGCCTACAGAAGGGAGGCCAGCCTGGTCTAGACAGCACAGGGATGGGCTGATCAGCAGACAGACAGGTGTGGGCTTCCTCACCTCTCTGAGTACCACCTACACACCCAGGCACTCCACCTGCATCCCACATTGCTGAGACCTGGCAGGCCCTACCTGGCTCTGCTATACACACAGAGGAAACTTCAGGGCTTCTCCACTCCATTCCCTTCTTAAAACACCTCCACTGGCCTGCTCCCAGATCAGCTACCACTCTGGTCCTGCACACTCATTACCTCATTCAATTCTGCTAATGCCTGTGAGACCCAGATCGACTAAGAAGGAACCTGGGACTCAGAGAGGTGAACTGACTCATGCCACAACATCACACAGCAAGGAAATGGCAGGGTCAAGATTCGAACCCAGTTCTGCTGCATGAAAAGCCTACAGGGCACAGGATGTCCCCTACCCTCCCTCTTCTCCACTTGCTACAGCTTCTGGATGCCCTTCTTCCCAAAACTTCTACCTTCTCCCCCATTCCTAGTCAGAATTAACAATTCCCATCTCATGACTGCTATTACACCTTGTTTACCTGCCCAACAGCAGCAGGGTACAGGAGTTATCTCTGGAGTGTCTGTCTCAGACACACAGAAAGGCTTTGAAGGCAGAAAGTGATCCCAGTAGCTGGTTCTTAGACCTGATAGTCTGTAACTTCTGTCTCCACGGTCCCCTTCCCCCCACCCTGCCCCATGCAAAAGTCCTCTGGCCTCCTGCTGTTGATCTCCCCATCCCCAGCCTCCTGCCAAGCCCACCCTCCAGGCCTGTAACTGGGGGGTGAAGGTGGGGAGCTCACTGGATCCTCAGGGGCCCTGTGTCAGTGCTCCCGCCCCACCCTCTCCCCTTCGGTAGCTGGGGATCTGACCCAGACCTGACACCAAGCAGTTCTCACAGGGACTCCCAGCTGCCCTAAGCTTCAGCCCCAGCCAGGTGCTCCCCAAGCCTCCTTCTTCTAGAGAAAAGGGCTCCAGAAACACAGAAGGGGAACACTGTCTAAAACACTGCCTAAAGTCAGCCACTCCCTCCCAAGTGAAGCTGCGGGCCTAGCAATAACATCCCCCAAACCTGCCGGGAGAGTTCTCCCCTCCCCGCTTCTGGAGCAAACTTGGGCTGGGGTCTGTCTGGACAACTCCCCGCCTCCAGTTTGTCGGAGGGGAGAACTGTGCTACCCCTAAGAAGTGGGGTCTGCCAGAAAGTGTAGGCTAGGACAGGAAAACTCTAGTAGAAAAACAGAGGACAGGGACAGGGAGAAACTGGGGACAGGGCTACACAGAAACCAGAGATGAGAGACACTGGGAATCGAAGAATGAGAGCCAGCAGGGATCTGAGACCGACGGAGAGACCAGGGAGAGACCAGAGACAGAGGGAAGTCCCGGAGACCAAGCCTGGAAGGGCGCGTGCAGGGCAGAGCCGGCGCCCCAGCTCGCGGGTCCCGCGGTCCGGAAACTCAAAGTCAGTTACGTAAGGACCGGAGCGGGGCGCGGGACCCGGGGCTCCGGGCCCGGGTGCCCCATCCCGGTGGGCGCCTCCCGCACTCCCGTGCCCGCCAGGGAGGATCCAGCAAGAGCGTGCGGGGCGGTCAGGGCGGGGTCGGGAGGAGGGGACCTTCGGCTGCACCGCTCCGCAGAGGCCGGCCGGCGGGAACCAAACCCGGGACCCCCGCCCCAGACAGGCCCGGGACGCGCTGGGACCGTCAGCGGCAGGAGGCCAGCTCCGACCCGAGCTCCCGGTCCTCCTCTTCTGTCGCCAGTGCCCCTCCCCGCTCCCTGAACTTCGAAACGCCCAACACCCTCTGGACCCCTACTTCGGACCTTGGAACCCGAGGCCCCTAGACCCCCCCCTCCCCGTCACACACATACACACACACACACGCTCCTGACCCTTACAGTCAGTTCTCTCCGGTGCCGGGACGGCCTGGGCCCTTGGGAGTGGGTCCCTCTGGTGTCCTCCCGTCCCTCCCGGGGACCCGGGGAAGCTCCGCGGGTGGTCCAGGCTCACCTGTGCCGGACGGGGCGGGGAACTGGCCGGGCCAGGCCGAGCCGGGCCGCGTTCTCGCCGTCCGCCGTTCTCTCCCTTTAAGAGGTTCCTGCCACTTTACCCGGCTGGGGGCCTCCACCTGCACTGACAGGGCAACTCTGGCTGAGGCCCCGCCCCCAACCCGGGAGGACTTCTGATTGGCGCAAGCAACTGCCAATCGACGGGCGGTGGCGAGGACTGGGCGGAGGAGTGCGAGCGTAGCAAGCGGGAAGGGGCGGGGGCTGCAGGTGCGGCAGAACCCGGACGCCTAGCCCAGGGCAGCCGCATGTTAACCTCAGGGGTTCAGAGGAGGGTTGAGCAGGAAGCGACTGGATTGGCTAGTAGGGTCTCTGACGTCATATGACAAACGTATGATGCAATTTGCCATGTGGTGCTGCCCCTAAGGGCAAAAAGGGAGGTAGGAGGGTAGTTGTCATAGGGAACCTAAGGGAATGACCTTGAAGCGACACCTGAATCACCTGCCCACCATTTCATCCTGTGCTACCTTGAGCAAGTCACTTCTCTGAATCTGAGTTTCCTCAACTATAAACCTTACCATGTCTTCCTGAGATTAGCAATATAGCAAGCATAGCTCTGGCACATAGTAGGAGACTTTCAGTGAATGCAGGTTCTGGTTCGTCTCATCCCCCTTTTGCGCTCTTCTCAGAGACCTTCCCCTCCTGCTGGTCCATCTCAATGCTAGAAGGGGCTTACATAGTCAGGGATCCAAGTCTCCTCGCCTCTATAACCTGAATGGCAGGAAACTCACCACCTTCCAGGCTGGCCTCATTCATTTCAAAACTGTCCTGAGACTTCAAAAGCTCTTCCTAAAATTAAGGCCAAATCTGCCCTCTATGATTTCTGCCCACAGAGAACAAACCTAATCCCTCCTCTATGTAGAGGTATCACAGAATCATAGGATATGTCAGGTCAGAGAGCCATGGAGAGTTTACCACTTTTTTGGGTGAACGGGAAAAACTGAGGCCCACTGTGGGCAAGTGACATCCTATGGTTCAGTGGTCTTTCTGTTAGATGGGCTCTGGAATCAGGCTGCCTGGGTCTCAGTCTTCAACGCTGCCACCCACTAACTGTGCATTATTTTGGGCAAGCTACTAACCCTCTGCAAGCCAGTTTCCTCCTCTGTAAAATGGGGTTAATAAAAGTATATTCATCCAAGGTCGTTGTGAGAATTAAATGAAATAATCCATGTAAAGTACTGGGAATAGTGCCAGTCTCAGGGCAAGCATCCGAAAATGGTTAGCATTTACTATGATTACTGAAGTTAAGGTTATATCAAGATAATAAATGCATGTATTGCCCCACTCCTACCCTCAAATCTGCTGAAGCCTCCTCTGAGTCAGGTCTTATTTGAGGCCCCAGGACCCTGGTCCCTGCCTTCGAGAAGCTCACAAGGTCACAGAGGAGGGTCTGACTGACGCCCCCCCCCCCAGATCTGAGGGATGCTTTCTGATATACGTGGGTGGGCTCCGACACATCAGAGAACATTTAGTTCCTTTAACCAGAAATATGAACAGTTGAGACCCTGTCAGTCCCTAGCCCTGTGGACCCTGGGGAAAGCTGACATACACACTCAGGCTCCTGAGTATAGTGACACACCTTCCACCTGTCCACAATTTCACTTGCCCACCAGGTGACATTGCCTTGCGGTTAATTAAGGGCTTGGGATTTGGTGGCAGTTGAGTTTTGGCTCTGCGTTTTACCAGCTTTGTGCCTGTGGGCAAGTCACTTTATCTCTGGGGTAAAAGGACTAATAATAGCCCCAACTCTACATAGAGCTGTTGCGAAAATTAAATGAGTCGTGTGAAAATACATATGCAAATATCCAGTAGTGGATCTATTACTATTTTTAATTGCTCCCACAAGTATTCATGCACCCAGGAGAGAATGCCTTGATTTAGCCTCTGTAAACAGGGATTTCCTCTCCAGCTCCCCCCATTCTGACTCTGGTCTTCAATCGAAGGGGCGGGGCGGGGCGCGGAGAATCCCCGCAACGGCCGGGATTACACTGAAGAGCGCCGCAGGCCCCGCCCCCTCCCTGATTGGGGTGGGCAAGTGGCTCCGGCTGCTTTGGGCCGAGCTGCCTGTGGGTGACTCAGCAGGGCCAGCGCCTGCCCTGCCTGATAAGGATGTGTGCCTGTGAATGTGTGTGCGTATTGGGGACGGCCAGGAAGGGCTCTGTCTCTGAGTTTGTGAGTGAGAAGCACATGTAGGAGCGTGTTTGTGATCTTGATGTGTGTGGCCCTCATCTCTGTGTATGCGTGTGTATGGAAGTGCATCTGTGTATGTGAAGGTGTGCCCATGTGTTGGTGAGTTTGCACAGAAGGCGTGACTCTGTTTGTGTCTGTCTCTGTGTGTCATATAAAAAGGTTTTCCCCCAACCCTGTTCCAGGCCCTGGGGACCGAGAGAGCTCTGCCCCCCCCCCCCGCCCCGGGGCCTCTATGTCCAGGCAGCCTGTGTTTCTTGTTGAGGTGCCTTGTGTACTTGTAAGGGTGAACATGGCCTTGTTGGCCACTGTAGAGGTGGGGGTAGGGGTGCTGTCACCCCTGCCCCACTGCCTCTGCCTGTGAAATCTCCACCTCCCTCCCCTGAATATTGGAGGCAATTTGCTACCCGAGATGCTCCTGGTGAGGGGAGATCTCCAGGGAGGCAACTGACATTTAGTGATCACTGTTTTACATGCATTCTCTCATTTGATCCCATTGAATCCTCACAGCCAAAAAAAAAAAAAAAAAAAAATTCTGAAGAAAGTGAGACTCAGAGCAGAAATGACAGCAGGCCAAGGTCACAGAGCTCTCAGGTAACGGAGGGCACAAAGATGACAGGCAGATCTTCCCCTTGAGCTGAGCACCCAGTTCGCCTGTGGCCTGTCGGGGGCCTGATAAGCTTGGGGGCAGGGAGAGGTACCTGTTTGTGTCTCCCCCTCCTCCTCTGAGTTGCCTGGGCCTTCAGCCAAATCCTTATCCATCCAGAGCCTGGACACTGTCACCAGCTTCGACTGGGTGACTGAGTCTTGAGTTGGGTGATAAAGAGGCCAGGAGAGTGGCTGGGGGGTGGCAGGAGGAAAGGACCGAAATGGGACCATCTGTTCCTTCAGCAAATCTTCATTTAACATATGATTAAGAACTGACCACTACCCTGCTCAGTCTGAAAGGAGAAGAGTCACATGACCAGGCCACAAGGAATGGTGGAGACTGAGGGGGAAGCTCAGGCCTGAGGCCGGGGGTGTGGCTGGAATCTGTTACTGGTGTGAATCCTGATTTCACCATTTACAGGGCATGTGACCTGGCCAGTCATATAATTCTCTCCCCGTTCATCTCCTCATCAGTCAAATGAGGTAATGGCATTCATCCTGCCTGCCTTTCCTGACTCCAGGACACTAGAAGGGAAAGCCATTTGTAAACCGAGCATTGCTCTCCATGCTTAATGGACATTTCTGGTGTGAGAAGGCCCTGAAGCAACTGTCTACCCAGAGCCCAGAGGGAGGAAGTGATCCTCGGTGAGGGATCCGGGAAGAGCGAGCGCCTGGAGAAGCAGACCTTCAGCTAGGCTTCTTTTTAAATATAAAAAATGTAATATTTATTCTCAATTCTTATGTTTAACCCAGATAGACCTTTAAGGATGAATTCACTATATGGAAAAGGAAGAGGGAGTTCCAGACAGAGGAATAGCCTGCACACAGGCCTGGATGGGGAACAGTGAGGATGGGGTCCGGCAGCAGAAAATGGTCCAGAACATTGTGAGACCAAACTGCGGAAGAGCTTCAGTGCCAGGTTGAGACCAGGGCAGGTGGGGCGGGGAGAGCTGCTGACATCTGGGGGTAACCAGGGAGCCTTTGAGGCAAAGACAGCCATGTTCTGGCTGGGGTGTGGCAGTCACAGAAGGTGTGGGAGGTATGGAAGAGGAGAGGGAGAAGTGGTGGGCAGTTAAGAGAGGCCCCGCCCCAGAAGGATCTATTCGAAGCCTGGGGCAGATCCGCAGGATAACATTCAGGTGGGCAAGAGGCTGCAGAGCCCCTTCAAGGGAGAGATGGGTGTTGGCAGGGGTGGAGAAAAAGCTGAGCTGGATGTCCCGTTCCAAGGAGGGACCCATGCATGGACACAGAGAGGGCCCACCAATGAACATTTAAAGGCTCAGAAAGACCCCCCTGTCCAGGAGTTCCTCCGGGTTTGCCACAGTGTGGAGAGGCAGCCAGTCCCACCAGGAGAACTCCATCCCAGGGCAAGGGTGATGTCCAGAAGCCCCTGTTGAAACAGCAACAGGTGTCAATGACTGGCTTACCATGTATCTGCGGGTACCACTAACCCCTTCCCATCAAGTACCCCTATTTTATGAATGAGTAAAATGAGGCTGCGAGAAGCAAAGTGATTTGCTGGCCACCGCACAGCTAGTAAATGACAAGGCCAGGACTTGAAGGCAGCGCCCCCTATTTCCTGAGAGGGCAGGAGGTGCTGGGAAAGCTAAGATTCTGACTTCGTGGGGCCCGGAAACCCGGAGGAACGGGCTCCAGGAGAAGGAAAGAAGGTGTCTGCCGCCACCTTGTGGTCATAGAGCCACTTGGGCAGAGCCGCAGAGCCCGGACGTTCTACCCGGGGAAGAGAGGTGCTGCCTTTAGTGGACACGTGCCGGGCGGCTCCGAGGCAGGGGGCCGTAGTGAAAAGGCGGGCTGACCGTCGGACTGTCCCGGACTGCAACTCCAACTCACCGCAGTATGTGAGACCCCAGGCAAGCCTCCTAACCTTGTTCCTCATCTCTTCCCTCAGGACCTCTGAGAGGATTGAAAGAGGTAGTCTTTACTCCTGCAAAGGCCCTTCAGAGCCGTGATGCTCTTGCAACCTTTGCAGTTGGGAAAACCAAGGACCCCGTGGGAAGTTCCAGGATTGTGGGGCTCGAAGCTTATTTGGGGCCCTCTCTAAGAAAAAGAAAGCTAAGAATACAAAATGCCTGTAACCACTCAAGCTGGAAGGCGTGGAAATCGGAATGGAAAGAGACAGTGGTCTTAACCAACTGATGTGAACGTATTTTATCTTTGCCAATTTCACAGAAATACATGACCCTGTGAACACAAGGCCAGGGTCCCTCCTAGGGCCTATGCAAGTGTGAGGCTTTGGTTGACACATAAGCCTCATAGTGAGTTCACCAACAGGCTTGGTGGAGTCAAGTATGAGGTCCCCGTGGGAGATTTAGAGATTCTGAAGCCAGAGCCAGGTCTGGGTTCCAGTGTCCCAACCACCTCAAACCCTCCCATCCCCCTGCTAGGCACGACTGTCACTCAGAACTCCCAGAGCTTCCTACCTAAAACTGAGTCCATACTCACCAACTCACCGCACCGTCTGTGTGGCCACCTCCTAACAGCTGGGTTGCTCCAGCCAAGGCCGCTCAGGGATCCTCTGTTCAGTCCAGTCGGACTCTCCTTTGCTTTCTAGGCTTGGGGGTCCAACCCCATATAAGCCCCAGGAAGCCTTCTCTGCCTGCCCATGCCTCCCCAGGCGGTGCCAGCATGCTACTTGGCATAGAGGCCTTTGGTCAGACAAGGCTGTCGTCTGGGCCCCTGCAGTGCTGTCTGTCTGGCATTGCCTGCATGTGGTCAGTCCAGAGGGACACATTCGGAGCCCCTCCTCTTGCAGCCAGGCCTGGGGGCTGGGCAGTGGGACAGAGGACTCTGACCTAATCCCTCCCAGCCCTCCTCTAGCTCACAATCTGGTGGTCAGATAAGACATGAACCAGATCTTAAAACTTTTAGGGCCAATAACAACTTAGAGATCAAACTGTTTGAGAAGCCCAGTGTGGGAACCCCAGAGCAGTCGGGGTGCCGGGGTGTGGGAAGGTCCATGTGCTTGGCTTCCCCCGTCCGACCCTCTGCTTGGCCTCTCCCAGCCCTTCTAAGGAACTATGAGCCAGAATCACTGTTCATAGTTCAAGTTCAAGCCCTTTGCTTTAACAGAGGCCAGCAAGGATAAGAGATATGACCCAGGTCACAAAACATGTTAGTGGCTGAGGCTGGATTCAAACCTGGGTCTACTTGATTCCAGGTCTGAGGCTCTCTGCTCGACCTAAAGTATAAACAGTTGGGGTGAACCATCCCTTCCCACCCTTGACTCCCAACTCCCTGCTCTCACTCCAGATCCTCCATCCACTCAGCATGGCCAGAATGGCAACGAGAGGTTCAAAGGGGTCCCAGGGGACCATGAGAGTTGGACAAGGAAGGGGCCCTTTTGGAGCCCCCCACCTGAGATGAGGGCAGAGAATGGACTTTCGTCTTCCCCTTCACTGCTGTGCTCAATGTGAGCGCCTAGCCTGCCACGTTATTTTCAGTATGTTCAGTTGAATGAGTGACTCTGAAGTAGCAACTGAGGGCAAGGAACCTTCCTAGGTGGGGAAATCATCCCTCCTGTTTGACCTCATCCGCCTCTGGGTGCTGCTCCTGGTCCCCTGCGGGTGGGGATCGGGGCTGGGCTTCCTGTGAGTCCTATTAAGGATTTTCATTCTGCCGCATCTTCCCTCGCTTTCTCTTCAGAACAACGTCCTATCAGAGGAAGCCATTTGGTGACTCTGGGGAAGTCACTTCCCCTATCTGAGCCTCCACTTCCTTGTTTGTTAAAAATACTCCCTTCATGGTGTTTTTAATTATTCAAATGAAATAGTTATTAGGACTTTTCACATGCTGGGCACTGCACAAGGCACATGGAGTTGAGGAATTAAAGGAGATAATAACCGTACAGCACAGCACTGCCTGACACAGAAGGCTGGTCAGTGAGTGACAGGTCGCCACCCCCTCCAGCCCACACTCACCGAGTGTCTCCCAGACGAATGCTTCCCTCGTTCAAGACCCTCTTTCAGGAACCGGCTCCAGTTCACAGCTTCCAGGGAGGAGGAGAGAGTGGGGCTGCAGGGGCGCGGGGCGGGGGTGGGGGGGTGGTGGGGGGGTGGGGGGTGGGGGGGATAGGAGCCAAATAAGGCTGCTGGTGCCAGGTATGACCAGTAGGTGGTAGAAGCGTCCGTGAAATGAGCCTGTCCTCAGGCAGCATCTCCTAAATTTCTCCCAGAGCCTCCTAAACTTTTGGGTCCTGGACCCAGGCCCCTGGCACCTCCAGCGAATCCTGCACCAAGGCACATAGGGACACACAGTGCGTATCCTATTTCAGAGGGCTCTGGAATCACCTGTGGACCCCCTAGGGTAGGGGTGCCCCCAGGGAAGGGAGTACACTCAAATGTTAACAGAATGGAGAACTATCAATGTTTTCCCCCTACAAGTTTATTGGGTTTCTCAGATTCTATATTGAGTATTCTATAATAACCACAAATGTTACTGAAGAAAACCCCTGCTCCTTCCTGGCAGTCTTTCCTTATCCCTTTAGGGTACGGTGTGGTTCCCATGAGTCTGGCGATGCTGTAGGGGCTCAGCAGCCAGCTGAGAAAGAGCGGGTCTTGCTCAGCGAGGGGGAGCAGTTGTGGGGCGGTCCAACCAGGGCAAAGGGTCAGTACAGAGCAATCAGAGAAGGCTTCCTGGAGGCAGAGGAAGCCGAGCTGGCCTGGAAGGGTGATGAAGGTGGCACCTGACAGGAGCCTGCCCTGTCTACTCCACGTGTCTGAGAACCGCCCGCCCTTGGGCAGCCCCCTTCCTGGAGAGGGTCCCCTCCTCCCACTGCAGGAATTTGAGGTTGCAGGAAGACAAGATTGAATTTAGAATCCTAGAATTCGCCACTGGGAATTGGGACATGAGAGAAGGTCATCTAGATTTTTCAAGCAACTAGCCACTATGGCAGGTGGAGGGCAGAGTGTGTTTCCCCTCATTACCACGCGAAACCGTCATCTTGTGGGGTCCTCGGGAGAGCCCTGGGAAGTTGGTTACAATCATTGTCATCCAGTTTTACAAAGGAGAGAGTGATGCCAAAGTGGTCGAGCAGATACGCTTCTCCTCTGGGAACAAGAAGACCCCACTGTGCTCACGCGCTCACGTCTGCACGCAGGGGCCCTCCAGCATGCTGTGCAAACACTGCCTCTGACCTTCGGGGATGTTCTTCCAGCCTCAGCGGGAGCTGGCTCTGGGCAGAGCTGCCAGGCCTCTGCGGAGTCTCCTTGGCACGAGTCCCTCTCTGTGAGCAGCTTCAGACCAAGCAGTCAAGCCACCTCCCCACCCTGGGAATCCGCAGCCCTGCCCAGGCTTCTGCCCACACAGTCTGCAGCTGAGCGGGACTGGGATTCCAGGCTGGGCAGCCCATCGCCTCGGTGCTCATCCCCTTGACACCACAGCCACAGCGGCGGGGGGAGGGGGGGGGTGTAGCCCTGGGCCAAGGTTCTGGTTCTCTGAAGGAAGGTTGCCCTAGGGAGGAAACAGGAGCTCTGTGCCCTGGTGGCCTCTTAAGGACCTGGTCACCTGGTGTGCGGAGGCGGACGCTGGACCAGGAAGTTTTCCTTCCAGAGAGTTACTTATTAACCGCCAGGGCCAACAACTATTTGAGAAGGAAACACTGAGGACAAGGAGACGGTTTCTTAGGACACCTCTAATTCCCACCCCCAGAGCTGCCTTGAGGGCACAGAGGTTTGGGCCTTCTACAGCCAAAGGCAAGGTCAACGTGGGGCAGGGAGATAGAAGGGAGGTGGGAGTAGGGTGGAAGGAGGAGGGAGTTAGTGGGAGCCCCAGGAGGCATATGGGGTAGGCAGGGCTCTGGAGGGCAAGGGACGTAGATTAGGGGTGTGGGCCACAGGGAAGAGGAGCATCAACTTGGAGGTGGGGGAGGGGGAGGAGGCCCAGAGGCCCGGTTTCGTTTGGGGCATACTCCAGAAGTCGCTACAGCTGCCTGGTGTGTCTGCCTCTCCCATCAGACGGGATTCTTACGGGCCGTGCTGTATTTACCTCCAAGGCAGGTCCTGAGGGTAGAGCCGCACTTGTCCCTCAGTGTGAGCAGGAGGTCTATGTCACCTCCCACACTGCCCCCCACACACGCAAACACGCACAAGGAATCGTAGAAGGTGAGCAAAAGAAACAGCCAGAGGCATGGACACTGGGAACAGAGCTCACTTTATTGGGGAAACAGAAGGTTGGGTCCTTGGTCCCAAGATGGGACCTGGGACTGGCAAAAAGCCGGGTGTTTGAGTCAAGCTTTCTTTGTGACACGCCCGCTTCCCTCATTCCCAAAGTGAAGCAGCTCCAGTTACAAACAGCAGACCCCCAGGCATCCTCCTTCCAGCCTCTGGGCAGATGCCCAGGGGATTTTACCGACAGGTGAATGTTTCTGGGGTCAAGGAACAAGAAGGAAATGTCCCTGTTCTCTCCCAGGATGGTAGAACCCCCAGAACCCATCAACTTCTACCTCTATCCCTCCATTGCATAGAAGCCCAGAGAGGGACAGAGACGTGCCCAAAGTCACACAGCAAGGAAGTGGAGGACACAGAGTCAAACCCACATTCCCTGTCCCCTGGCTTGGGACTCATACCAAGAGAAGATTCTAGAAGATAAGCCCCATCAAATGGACGTCACCTGCACTGATACCCACCAAGGGACTCCATCACCATGACTCAAATGTTCAGGCCACAAGGTCTAGGCCAGTGCCACCAGGGACCTTTCTTTCCTCCCAGGTTGTGCCCACCTCTTGGGTCCCTGGGAGGGCAGTGCCAGTGAGGACAAAAAGGTGCAGCCATGGACAAGTTACTTGGAGAGAAGAGAGTCTCTTAAAGACTTCTTCTCCATTGCATTCTGTCCATCTTCTGGAGCTCAAGGAGATGATTAAAAGAGACAGTCCTTTGCTCCTGACCTACAGCATTAAGAGACATGGCTCGGAGCATGTGTGACCTAAAACACGATATAAAATATTAAACTACACAATATTAAATAGCTCCATTTGTTGAGCACTTGCTATGCACCGGGCACTTCGCCCACCCACTGGGTGGAACAACGACCGGGTGCAGTGCCACTTGCTGGGAACGCTTTCTTGACCAAAAACAGACGAGGTCCTTCACTCACAGCCTCTTTCTTAACCTTCACTACTTCTCACCAGAAGAGCTGTCATCCGTGGGTGAGGAAGTGGCCTCAGAGTGAAGTGACTTGCCCAGAGTCATACGGCAAAGTCACAGCAGGCAGTCAGGAAATGACAGGACCAGCAGGTCTCCCAAGGCCGGAGGAATGGAAGGGCGGGGAACCTGCCAAGGTCGCTGCAGTTTCTCGGGCAGCTGGCACGTGGCTCTGCTGCCCAGGTGACGAGGCACGGAACCTGGCACTGAGAAGGCTCAGTTCACGCCTGTGAGCTGGACACAAGGCCTCCCCAGCGTCCTCTGAGCTACCACCGAGTGTCCCCCAGAGACGCAGAAGGAGGAAAGCGGAGGAGGAGGACTTGATGGGCCCAAGGTGGCGTCCTCACTGGCCTAGCTATCGACAGGCCTCGTGGCCTTGGACAAGTCACTCCCTGCTTTGGGCCTCAGTTTCCTCATCTGTAAAATCGGGGTAATGGTTCCTACCTCATAGTCCACTGTGAGAATTGAACAAATTACCCCAGGCAAAGTGCTTAGAACAACAATGAGCACTGCGAGCCGTGCGTTCCCTGTCGTTATTAATACACGGGTCTCCTTCTCGCTGAGATGGCCGCGCAGAAGCGCTCTGCACTGTGGGAAGAGCTGCACCCTGGCTGGGGCTCATGGCCGGTGGAGATGACAGAGCTAGCACCCCGGCAACCGCCCCGGCCTAGCAATCCACTCCAGCAGGAGGCCCATTTTGAAGGCCCCCACCAGCCCCGTTTGCACTCCCAAGCTGCCTGCAGCCAGAACCACACAGCCAGCTGTCCTAGTCTCCCGTCTTCTAAGCATCTGCCAGCTTGGAGTGGAGGGACCAGGACTGACTCTTCGCCATTACCACCCCCAGTTCCCAGCACTATGCGCTCAGCGCCCTGAAATGAAAGGGAGGAATACATAATAATGAGTAAATCCAGGACGAGAGAGAGGTATGTGGCTGTGTTCCGTGTGAGTGGGGGACCACCACCCAGGGGCCTCACTTCCTAGGGGCTTTCAAGCTTCTGGAGCTGGTCCAGGTGGATCTGCAGTGGTCGCCAGGCAGGGAAGGTGGCCAAGCTCTAGGCTAGGGAGCCGTTGCTGCAGAGGACTGGTCTCTGGTGGGAGACCTACCAGGCACCCAGCCTCGTCTGTGGCTCCTCCAAGCCTTCTCCCGACGCTGGTGGCCCCTTTTCACCTTGAGGATCATTTTAAATTCCAACCCAGGCAAACCTCCTTAGATAGCTGCCTCTGGCACCCCACCATGGTTATGGAATCACCCTGTCTTGGGGTCTGCTCTGTGCCAGGCTCTTTGGTAAGCACCTCACTTGCATGATCTTTAATCCTCAGAGGGGGAATCTTAGAAGTAAACTGACTTGCCTAAGATCACGCTGCCGGCAAGTGGCCAAGAATCCAGCAAAATCAGGACACTATGAGACTGAGCATCCTTTTAGAGACTAACCCATTCCTTGGACCTAGGAAGACACAGAAGCCCAGAGAGGGCAAATCCCTTGCCTAGGTCACACAGCCAGTTAGCTTCAGAGCTGAGATTTGAATGCAGATTTGGAGCTTCCCAGGCCTTGTAGGAGACTGACCTTGAGGATTCTGCTTTACTCCCATCACCCTCCCACCCTGCTCACCCCCAACCTTCCTTATATGACGTTTGACAGTATCCTTCACTCCCTCCCCCTGGGTACGCCCTCCTCCTCCAGTTTCCATGGCAGCGCATCTCCCCATCCTCCTCCAGCTTCCTGGCAACTTCTCACTCTGCACAGTGGCTCCTGAGCGTAGAGGGATCCCTAGGCTAGGTCCTCAGTCTCTCCTCTCTCATGACCACCCCTGGAAGCTCAGCTACGTTCCTTCTGGGTCTCAAGCTCTGACCTGGCACTGCAGCCCCACTTTTAAATAATAACAGCGACTTACCATGTGCTAAGAGCTTAGTTATGAGCAGGGCCCTACACAGCAGGTCCCTGAATAATGCTGTTGTGTTCAACATTGTTTCATTATGTTGGGGAGGGAAGACATCCCCAGCTGGGGGCCACTATCTGTGTGGGGTTTGCACGTTCTCCCACGTCTGTGTGGGTTTTTTCTGGGTGCTCTGGTTTCTTCCCACATCCCACAGATGAGCGTGTGAGGTGAAGTGGCGTATCTACACACATCTACACTGTCTCGGTCTGAGTGTGCGTGTGTGTGTATGTGTGACCTGTGATAGAAGAACATCCTCTCCAGAGCGGGTCCCACCTTGCTCCCCGAGCTACCAGGAGAGGCTCTCGTCACCTGTGACCCTGAACTAGAATAAGCGAGTTGGAAAATAATTATCTTACTTGGTTTTATTACTCTTTCTTAAATGTTAGTTAGCACACATTGATTTCAATGTTTAATATTAGAAGCATGTTGGGCCTCTATTTAGAAGCTGTGTGACGCTTTTGTGGCTAGAAATATCCTGTCGGAACTTAACTCTTGCTTACATCAGCTGGCCTATGTGAAGTGGTTTCATGATACATCATGTGACTTCAAGTTGCACTTTCCAAGAAACTATAGATAATGTAAAGGGAGGACTTGCTGTGCATTACCTCATCAAATCCTCACAGTCCCATGAAGGAAGTTCATTCTAAAATTTTTTATTCTCACCAAGGACATTTTTTCATTGCTTTTAGAGAGAGAGAGAGAGAGAGAGAGAAACACTGATGTGACAGAGAAGCACTGATTGGCCGCCACCCCCAAGGGCTGGGACTGGGCATTGTAGGCACCCAGACCAGGGATCGAAACCACAACCCAGGTATGTGCCCTGACCAGGGATCGAACCCGCAAACTTTCAGCTACAGGACATTCCAACCAACTGGCTAGGGTGGGGGGTTCATTCCACAGATGAGGAAACTGAGGCACGGAAAGGAAAAGCCAAGATCTGACTCTAGCCTCAACCACTACTTCTATTACAAGAGATATGAGATTGTAGGATATTTTGAAACGAGAGGCTGAAACTTCCTTCTCTCCCACCTTCTGAAGAGAGAGAAATGGAAATTTCGAGAGAAATCAGACCTACTCCAGGTCTGAGAACGCTGTGGTGCTCTAGATCTCAGGTGGCAGACACAGGGCCCGCGGGCTGAACCCGGCCCGGCACCTTGTTTCTACCCGGCGGCAGCGCCGAGCTCTCTCTTAACCGTTAAGGAGGAGTTACATGTATACAGTCCTACAACTACATCCGGCCCTTTGAAGGCCACCACCAGGCTGATAATGGCCCCGGGTGAAAAGGAGTTTGGCACCCCTGCTCTAGACTACGCTGTCCACTTGGAGCGTTAAAACGCATCGTGTGCAGCACATTTAAAACGTGGAGAGGGAGAGTTCCAGGAGGAACAGAAGTCCGTGGAAAATTTCCCCTCTCCTTCAGGTTCCTCCACTTGGTTTTAAGTCTTCAGAAATCCCATCCCAGGGTTCCAGCTGCTACGGCTCTTCTACTGTGATGAGGGCTGGTGTTCATCATCAAACTCCGGGAAACCTGGATCCCGATGTGCCACGGCCCCGAGTTCTGCCACCGCTAATAAGTTCTGCGACTTAGGGGTGAGTGGCTTGACCTTTCTGAGCCTGACTTCTTGTCCAACATAAGGGTAATAGTACTACCTTCACACACCCCTGCCATGTCCCCCCAGGAATGTCATCAGAAACTCTAAGTCCCGTGCTCCAGCTGCACACAGCTTCTCAGGTTTGCCCAGCGCTTGAACATGTCCCTGCTTTTGCACACACCATTCCCTCTTCTTGGTGGCCAACTCCTAGTCATCCATTAAGGCCCTCTGACCCTTTCCACCTCTTCCGGAATTGCTACAAATGTTTCAGTAAAAAGCTGGAAGAGGCACTTCCCTGTGCACCCTCCCTAGGGCTCCTCGTCACTGCACACATCACAGGGAGAGGCAATGCTCTGTTCACGTTTTGTCTCCGAGAATGGGCTCGAACTTTCTGAGGGCAGGGCTGTCCCTGACTCCCTTCCAAGTCCCAGTGCCCAGTGTGCACACAGAGTGGCATGAAGTAGATTCCAATACAAATTTGCTTTACCTTAGCCCTGACTGGTGTAGCTCAGTGGATTGAGCACAGGCCTGCAAACCAAAAGGTTGCTGGTTCAATTCCCAGTCAGGGCCCATACCTGGGTTGTGGGCCAGGTCTTCGGCGGAGGGCTGGTGAGAAGTAACCACACATTGATGTTTTTCTCCCTCTCTTTCTCCTTCCCTTGTCTCTAAAAAGAAATAAAATCTTATAAAAATTTTGCTTTACCTTAAAGGCATGTGGTCTGCACCCAGCCCCTGCTGACCCCAGGACAAATTCATGGATGAGAAGTGGTAAAAGGAAGCCAGTCTGTTAGTCACAGAGCATGGCAGCAAGCGGACCAGGAGCAGCCTCCAGACAGGCCTGCTCTAGGAGGGGCTGAAGGGGACGCAGTTCTCGTAAGGAAAATAAACCTGGTTCCAAATGTTACCTCCTTCAGGAGCCTTCCTTGATTCCTAAATTGCTTCCTCTGACATCTCCCCAAGGCATTTTGCAGAAGCAGTCCCAAGTGATGAGGAGTGTCCAGGCGTGTCCTCATCTTGCTGATACCCACCCCCACTCAGACACAGGGGTCTCTATGGTCACGGGCTCCATTTGGGTGGGGAAGGCCATCTAGGTGTGCTGGGACTCCAGCAGGCTGGATCTGAGTGCTGGACACAGCCCCACGTCTTCCCAGGCCACTAGGGGAGCCTTTCCTGGAGGAAGAAAATTCCCAGGTCCACAGCTTCCAGGGGCCTCGCCCTGAGAGAGGGACTGTGCTTTGCCAAGGGAGGACATCCTCACCCCTAACAAGCCCGAAGCCCATCTCGGTGCCTCAGCCTCCACCCCTCTCAGCCCCTGCTGGAGCGACAGCCTCCCAGGGAGAGGAAAGGCTTTTGTTCCCAGGAAACGACTGTCAAAGGGAGACGAGGTACATTGTTTCTTTTTCTTTTTGCTTCAGACAAAGACTTCAATTTCTTTCCATCTGTCCCAAAAAGGGAAGATTAAATTTGTTTTCACAGGGATGTCAGAACACTGCTTCAATAGGGAGTCAGGCTGTATGACAGGCTGCGTCTGTGAGGAAGGGGAGGGTGGTGGGGGTGAGAGACGAAGCAAGGGGACCCACAGAGGACAAGGACAGACCCTGGCATTGGGGGAGCAAAGATCTAGACCTGCCTGGATAAAATGACAAACGAGTGAGAAGAAATACTTCTCTGCCTAGCTCTGGGTGGACCTGCCCTCCCCACAGCTTGAAGGGGACAGCTAGAGCAGGTGCAGGGAAAAGGGGAGCGCACACTGATGTTGTTAGCATTACAGCTACAGAAACGTCCCCCCGCGGTACCCCCCACCCCCACCTGCCACAGTTCCTCCAGGGTCAGGTCCCTGCGTGGGCAGGTCCAGCTCACTGGAAACTGGACCCAGTGCACGCAGTCAGATGTTGGGTGAAGGGCAGGAGGACGTCTCAGAGGTTCTTCTCAGCAAGCCTGCCCTGGTGCTGCAAACAGATGCCCCACCCAGTCCCGGGGGCACTTACCCTCCCCAGCGCTCTAACCCATGGTCCTCTGTCCTCAAGCACCTGGACCAGAAAAGCCAGGGTCCTAGAGACACCCCTGCTCCCCCCAAAATAGCTTCTGTCCTCTGGCTTCAGGACCTAACCTCCAAGCAGAACTTCCCCCACCCCCCAGCCCCGCCAGCCCTGCCCCCGCACACTTCCTGCCTCAGCCCACCCACCGACATCGCTTGGTACAGAGATCGACCTGCAGTTCTGTTTGGGAACTGAAGCCCCCAGACCTCCTTCCGCCGTTTGAGCCCCGTTAGGGACTCCGACTGAGGAGTCTACCCCAGCTGTGGTCCTGCTCCGCTGTCCTGTCCTGAGCCACCCACCCGGATCCAGTGTCCTGTCCCGACCCCCACTGAGATGCAGTGCTGGGGACACTGATTCGATGCTGAGGGCACATGACTGTCAAGGAGTGAAAAGGTATGCATGTACATATAGTTCTCTGTTTTCTTTTCTTTATAAAGATGTCAAGTTGGACCTGGACTTCGGCAAGCCCGGCCTTGAGCCCCACCTCCTGCTAGAGCTCAGGGCCGAGACTCTATCCCGAAGTTGAGGCCGCTATCCCCTGCACACGAGCCCTGCATCTGGGGCCCAATCTGGAGCAGTAGCTGCGTCTCACTGTCCCTTCCCTGAGACTGGCCCGAGAAGAGGCCTCTCCTCACTACACAGAGACCCAATCTTGCAGCTCAATTCTCAAGCCACCTTCCCCACCACTGCCCACCCCCTTGCACCGCCCCCAGGCATCTTCAGGCCTCAGTCAGTAGGTATCACCACTGACACGCCCGCCTCAGGGTTTGAACTTGAAGCTGTCCCAAGGTCGAGCCCCTGCCCCACTGTAGTGGCCCTGTTTACCCGACCAATTCTAGAGCCACTCACTGTCCTATCCCCTAGGGGTCGCTGGCTCCTCCTCCCTCCCCCAACCGGGAGCCCTTGACCAGGCGCTCAGTCCAGAGGCACCGCCCCACCGCTCCGCCCTCTGCCCTGCCCCAGAGGTCCACCCGCAGCTGGGGCCCCTTCTCTTGGACCCTGCCTCATCTCAAGCCCAGCTGCGTTTTCCAAAATAGAGGCTCCCTTCTGCCCCCTTCCTTTTGCCCCCATCCACGTCACGGCCCCCGCCCCCATTAGAACTCGGTGTGACGGCCGGCCAGGTCACTCCGGAGGGGTGCGCGGTGGGCCGGCCGAGCTTGGTCAGGCGGCAGCACCGCCAAGACCTTCGGACGGGGTGCAGGCGGTGACCCGCTCGCGGACCGTAGCTTCGCGGGCGCGGCTGAAGGTGCCCGGCTCGGGGCGGCCGCAGGGTGAGCGGCAGAGCTGGCGGAAGCAGCGCTTGAAGTTCTCGTCGAGGAAGGCGTAGAGCAGGGGGTTCAGACTGCTGTTGGCATAGCCGAGCGCGATGCACAGGTGCAGCGCGGCCACCACGAGCGGGTCGCGGCGGTTGATGTCCACCAGCGTCCAGACGATGACAAAGATGTGGATGGGTGCCCAGCACACCACGAAGGCTCCCACCACCACCAGCACCATGCGCGTGATGCGCCGCAGGCTGCGGTCCTTCTCCTTGGAGCCTGAGAGCAGGCGCACACTGCGCAGGCGCAGCAGCATGAGGCCGTAGCACACCGTAATGATGAGGATGGGCACCACGAAGGCGAAAAGGAACACGCAGATCTTGGTGACCGTGTCCCAGTACCAGCTGGGGCTGGGGAACTGGAGCATGCACACCACTGCCCCATCTGGGTCAAGGAAACAAAGAAGGACACAGGGGGTAAGGGGCTTGGGGGCCTACGAGACTCGGGGGCCTAAGGGGCTCTGCCTGCCTTCTCACCGCAACCCACCGCCTACCCGCCTCCAACTTGGTCAAGTCCCACCACTCCTTCTGGCCTTTGCTCAAGGTGATTCCTCTCTCTGGAAAGTCCTCCTTTTCTTCTGCACTTGATGAACTCTTACTTATCCTTCAATGTAGGATTGGCCCTAATATAGAAGGTGTTCCTATATTCTCTCCCAGTCCCTCCCTTCATAAGACTCCAGTCCATGGGCAACAATAATGATAAAATTTAGCCCAAGACCACTAAATGCCAGTCGTTGTGATAATTCGAAACAGCTCACACATTTCCAAAGTAGCTTCAGTGGGCACGATATTGCTAACAGAGAGCCTGAGTTAAGAGTAGGACTCAGGTCCAACTAACTGTGTGGTGTGGCCTTGGGCAAATTATTCGAACTTCAAGAGCTTCCCTAAAGTGGGACTAATAACAGTACCTAAGCCTCATAGGGTTGTCATGAGGATTAAATGGGCCAAGGCATGTAAACCATTTAGCACAGTGGGGTTTGAGCTCTTGGTGCATTCACAGGGCTGAGGGTAGAGGGTAGATACATGTGGGAGTCTGGAGGTCAGGACTAGGGCTGGTGCAGCAAATCTCAGCTTCTTAGCAAAAACTTTCTGACTGTCAGATTTGTCCCAAGATAAGAGGGGCTCCCCGGATGGAATGAGCTCCCTGTTCCTAGGCTGTGGGCTGGGGCAGCGTGAGCACCTCACGGGATGCTGTGAGGTGCAGACACAGGGCTGGGGCTGGCCCAAGCAACTCCCCAGGTCTTTGGGAATTCTGGAGTTTGAGGAACTACCCAGTGGACTCGGAGCCTGAGGGCAGTGAGGAGGGGCTGGGGACCCACAGACAGTGAGCCCAGGACATCAGGCTGTCAGGATCCACAGACACGGCAGAGGCCAAGGACTTCACTGTGCAGATGGTAGAACCAGGCCCGGAAAAGAACAGCACTTGTCCAAGGTCACACAGCGAGTGGCATACAAGTGCTGATGGCACACACTGGGGAAGTGGGGGGTGCGTGTGTGTGTGGAGTGAGTTAACCCATCTGGCCCAGCCCCCAGCAGGGCTGCAGTTAATGGCCCATAAACTGAAGGCTGACAATGAGGAATGGGGCCCAGCTGCTGAGTCAAGACCAATAGCTCAGAGACTTTGTAAGGGCTCTACCCTTGTGAGTCAATGGTGGCCAAAAAGCCTCCCAGCAAGCCTGTTCCCCTCTCCCAGCACAGCACTGATGCTCTGCAACCCTTCACGGCAGGGGCCAAAAGGAGCAACAGACATGGGGACAGAAGCCTTGGTTTCTAGGCCAAATTCCAGCAGATGCCTGGCTGTGTGACCCTAAGCAAATCATCTGTCTGACTTCTCTGGTTATCAGCTTCCTTAAAGTTAAATGGAAGCAGGAGTCTCCACCTTGTCTCTCTCACAGGCTTGACCATTCTAGTAGCTGCTATTTACTGGGCCTTGGCCATGAGTCAGGACCTGTCCTGGGTATTTAACATGTACGACCTCATTTAGTTTTCTCCATGCCCCATGACAATATAGTGCAGCTCGGATAGTTTAGTGAACAGTGGCTTTGGCGCCCTGCTGAACTACCTTTCCCATGTCTTTCCATCAAGTTGGGGTCATGTGACTAGCTATCACTAAGAAGAGATGGGCTGGAACATTTAAAAGTGGCTGTGCTTTCTCATCGTTCCCTCTCCATACCCATTTGTTGGCCAGATGCCAGCAGTGGAAGATTCCGAAACCACCCTGTGGAGCCTGGGTCCCTGAATGATTGTGTGGCATAGAGACCCTCCTCTTCTTGCTCATATTGAACTGTAATGTGAGTGAGAAATAAACTTCTTCTGTGTTAAACCACTGAGCAGCTACCCTAACTGATACAACTGGCTACTGTACTAATAATTACCATTTTCCTATGAGGAAATCCACCTACCTATAATGCTCTGAAGGCCATCTCTAGGCCTTGCTTTGGTCACATGGGCCAATGATTTCAAATTGGGGCGGAAGGGAGTTGGGATACGACCGAAGATCTTGTGGCCTCCACTGCTCACTGATCAGTGACACCCTCACTGCACTGGCCATCCAGCTATCTCCTTATAGGTCAGTTATCCACACCCTTCTGGCCAGCGGCAATGTGCTCATAGATCAACCATCCATGATCCCATTCATAATTTCTTTTGGCCAGCAACCCACAAGACCAGCCATTCATCCTCGCTACCGTCAACCATTCCCATTCCTCGTTGGCCAGCCATTCCCATTCCCATTGGTTGACTATCCATAGTCCCCCTGGCCAGTCACCCACACTTTCATTGATCAGCAGTCCACACCTCCACCCTGGTCAGTGATGTGCAAACCCACAGAGGCCCGTGTACTGCCTCCTCCGTTCACTCACCCCGGGGACGGGTCACGGCCATGATCATGATGGGTACACCAACACCCGAGGCCAGGATCCAGATACAGATGTTGATCAGCTTGGCCTTGGCAGGTGTGCGAAAGTCCAGGGCCTTGACAGGGTGGCAGACGGCAATATAGCGGTCGACACTCATCATGGTGAGTGTGAAGATGCTAGTGAACATATTGTAGTAGTCGATGGAGAGCACAGCCTTGCAGAGCAGCTCCCCAAATGGCCACGTCTCCATCAGGTACTTGGCGCTCTGGAAGGGCAGCGTGCTGGTGGCCAGTGCATCTGCCAAGGCCAGGTTGAAGATGTAGATGTTGGTGGCTGTCTTCATCTTAGTGTACCTTAAAAGGAAGTGCATGTATAACTGTTCCATCACACAGACTTCAGTTTCACGTGAAATTCAGGGAGGTGAAATGACTGGTCCAAGGTCACACAAAAAGTCAGGGGCAGAGATGGGACTGGAACCCTGATCTATCTGATTCAGCAGCATTCCACTATAACAGAAGGGGTTTCTCTGGCTGGGGGTAACTTTGGCAGAAAGTATTTTAGGAAGAACCCTTACCTTTTAAAAAGAAAACTAAGCTCCAGAAGAAAATAGCTGAGTGATTCTGGACCAGTTACTTGAACTCTCTAAGCCTTGGTGTTCAAAGCTGTACAAAGAGGGGGACACGCTTCCCAGCCTCATTGGGTTGTTAGGAAATTTAATGAGATGATACAGCACTTAGCCCGGTGCCCAAAGCACGGTAAGTGCTCGAATATGAGAGCTGTTCTTATCCTTCATATACAAAGAATGAAGCTGGGGGCTTGACCAGAGTGACCTGCCCCTCTGCCACTGACCTGGCCTTTTGGGGATGTGATTCGGCAGCTTTGAGGGAGGGACTCTGCCTAGCAGGATGACTGGGGCCTGAGACCACTGCGGCTGTCCTCCCTGGGAGACCGGGGCTGCCAGTCCTTCCTGCCATCTTGTCCAGAGCATCTTCCTCCCGTGCAGCTAGACTCGCCCAGCTGTAGGGAAGGGGAGCAGGCGGGCAGTGTCAGACATCAGAGCATGTGCCCAGGTGTCCAAGCCAGATGTCTGCACCCAAGCCCTGCACCTGAAGCTCTGCAGCAGCCCTCCACGCTCCGTGCTGCCGCACAGCTGCTTGCACTGCAGCTGGCCCCTTGTCTGGCCAACACTTAGAGTCATGGCCCCTTCAGAGCCACGGCCTGGGCCGGGCACCAAGTAGCCTGGAGGACGCTGCCTACACTGAGACAGTCCCAGCGCAGTGTGATCACTGCCGAAACACACAGGTACACCAGGAAGGGGTGAGGACTGTCCTGGAGTGATCGGAGAAACCCAGAGAAGAGTTGTATGAACAGCTGCTCGAAGTTCAGAGCAGAAGAGCCCTGAGAGGCTGAGGGGAATTGATTTTACGGAAGTGTGGTCCACGGACTTCCCTCAGAATCGTTGGAAGAACCCGTAAGAAATGCAGATTCTTGGACCCGACCCCAGCCCTTCTAGATCTTAACCCCTGGAAATCATCTTTAACAAGAACTGCCCTCCGCAAGTGATTCTTAGGGCCCCTGAAGTTTGAAAAGCACTATGTGTAGCCTAAAGCCCGTATTGTGAAGAGATGGGGAAACTGAGCCAAGGCCGCACAGCGGCAGTGGCAAAGCCAAGTCAAGAAATCGAATGCTTTCTCTCCACTCTACCCACCTAGGCTAGCAACCCACAAGACCCCCCACCCCCCTCACACACCATGCACTGCCCCAGGCACCCAGGAGGAGGGCTCTCACCTGTTTGGAGTGACTGAACAAAAACTATCAGTGAAGGCTGTTCCTTCATGAAGTCACTGATTAGTTTGTTTAGGAAAAAAAAAAAGATTTTGACTCACTCATTGTCCTCCAGGGCCAGCATCTGTCCCACTCCCTCTCAAAATAGCTGTCATTTGCCCTGCGGCTGGAGAAACAAAAAGTTTTGCTCGGAGATAGCAGAACTGCTCGGGAAGTCTGTCTTCGGCGGGGTGGGCACGGGTTCACAGCTGTGTGGGAGGCAGGCTCAACCCCACAGCTGACTCGTCTAATTTTGCTTCTTTACGCAGAACAATTAGAGGCTGTTCTTTGCCTGCTATTTTGATTTGTGAAGGATCCTTCAATTCCCAGAGGGGGCTGGGATGCTGGGAAGTGGGTGATGAAGCTGCTGTGGTTGATCCAGACAGGGCTGAGAAGCCCCACGACGACGGCCAGCCAGAGCCCCAGGAGCTCCCTCCTCACGGCCCCCACCCCACAGCTAACCGGTGCCAAGCCCTGTCTCGTTGGCCTCCTCGGACAAATCATGCCTCTCATCTGCTCTCAAGGCTCCAGTGGCTTCCCAAAGTTCTCTCCATATTTCACAAACTGGCCCCAACCCCCTCTAGGGCCTCAGCTACCAGAACCTTCCCCCTGATGGCTGTCCCCCACCTCCTGGCCTCTCCCCTGTTCCTTGGACACAACCAGCCCACTTACACCTCAGGGCTTCTGGGCGCTTGCCGCTCTGTCTTCCTGATGGTCTCCATCCCGCCCCAGCAATTTTGCATGGTTTGCTCCTTCACTTGACTCAGGATTCTATTCCAATGTCACCTCCTCAGAGAGGCTGCCCTGCCCTCCCCACCTAAGGTACCCCTCTCACCCCCCATCACTCTCTAACTCCTAACACTGCCTCATTCTTTTTAAAGATTTTATTTATTTTTTTTTTTTAAGATTTTTTTAAATTTATTATTTATTTATCTTTTAGAGGGGAAGGGTAGGAGAGAAGGAGAGGGAGAGAAATATCAATGTACGGTTGCCTCTCGTGTGTCCCCTGCCGGGAACCGGCCTGCAACCCAGGCATGTGCCCTGACTGGGAATCGAACCGCGATCCTCTGGTTTGCAGGCCCACGCTCAATCCACTGAGCTACACCAGCCAGGGCAGATTTTATTTATTTATTTTTAAAGAGAGGGGAACGGAGAGAGAAAAGAGAAGGAGAGAAACGACTGCCCTACGGCCTCTCACGCACCCCCAGCCAGGGGCCTGGCCCGCAACCCAGGCACGTTCCCTGACCAGGAGTCGAACCGGCGACTTTTCGGTTCACAGGCCAGCGCTCAATCCACTGAGCCACACCAGCCAGGGCTCATTTTTCTTTACATCATGAACTTCTGCCTGAGTTAACATTTATCTTCTTTTCTCTCTACCTTCCTCTCTCACTCATGTAAACTCCCCGAAGACGGGACTTTGTCCATTTTGTTCCCTGCCGTGTCTTCGGCCCTACCCGTAGTCCCTGGTAAACCGCAAGCTTTCCATAGCCGTTGGCGGTGTAGTTCAGGTCTCATCAGCTGTCTCAGGGACTGCCACAGCAGCCTCTCCACCTGACAATCCATCATCCATAAGTTGGGGTGCTCATGATAAAAGGCAGATTTCCTCAGGGCACTCTTCTGCTTACAAGCCTTCTGTGGCTCCCCATTGCCACCTGGACCACAGCCAAACCCCTCAGACCTACACGCCGTCTGCGTGCACTCCTTCCCCACAGTGCCTTTCAGCCACATCTGTGGCTCCGCAGACGTTCAGTCTCGCATACCCTCCCTCCTAAGGGACAGCCACTGTGATGGTTTGGTGGGAACCCTTCCAAAGCACATACATGCATATAGCTTTTTATAAAATGTTATTGCTGCCAACGCAATACCAGTACATGGTATAAAAAGTCACATAGTACTATAATCAAAATAGGTGCCCCTCTGCCCTTCCTTGTTCCTCTGTCCTGCTCTCCAGAGGCCACCCCTTTTCATGTTTTTAGTTATTCTTCTAGAGATTATCTCCATAACGCTAAACGATATGCTTAAATGGCTAGTTCTTTGCTTTTTTTTTTTTTTTTTTTTTTAAGAGAGGGGGAAGGAAGAGAGAAAAAGAAGGAGAGAAACATCAATCCACTGCCTCTCACATGACCCCAACCGAGCACCTGGCCCACAACCCAGGCACATGCCTTGACCGGGAATCGAACTGGCAACCTTTCAGTTTGCAGGATGACACCCAACCCACTGAACCACACTGGTAAGGGCTTAACTGGCTGTTTCTTGATGTAGCGATTTTAGACAGTATTTTTTGAAGTTTGTATTCAGGTAAGCCAGACTATGCAGCAGTAACAAACAATCCCAAAATCTCACGGCTTAATACAATAAAGGTTTCTTTCTCACCCTTGCAGATTCTGTTCAGTGCCTCAGGGACTAAATCCCACGAGGCAGTTTGAGCCTGCTGCAATCCTGTGGCTCTGCCTGAGGCCTTCTGGATCACCTGGATCACAGTCTGGAGAAGAGACTGCTGCAGGGTCATCTGAGCTCTGGGCAAGCTGCGACACAGCACTTCCACCTAAAGCTGACAGGGGGGAACTAGTCACGTGGCCCCAACCAACAGCAAGGGGCTGAGAAGTAGTCTTGTGTGTACCCAGAGGCAGGGACAACCAGATTTCACTGAACACTAGTAATGTCCCCGAATTCTCTCCCACTACCCAACTCCACACCCCTTCTCCATCCTCCCAATATAGTTTTACCACAATTCTTAAATTTCTAGTTAAAGTGATAATCAGGGTTTATACTCTTTTGGGGGGGTTTACATTTTTATGACTCTGTAGATATTATCTACTGCTGAGCCAAATGGTATGCTATAATTAGACTTACATTCTACTACAGGTTTTTTCCTGGAATTAATAACTGCCTCCTTTTTTTTTTTTTCATTTGCTGTGTACATATTGCTAAATCTCCTCAAACACCCCAGGCTTTTCCATGCAGTCATGTAATCTTCCAGTTCCTTTTGTTTTCCTAGTGATCCACCTCCTGGAGCCTCCCTTCTCCCCTTTCGGACGGGGCATGGTTGATTTCTAGACCAGCTGTATGCCTGTCCTCCTGTGTCACAGCCCCTGTTTCATGGCTTGAAAGTCTTTCCTGTCTCGGTGTCTGCCCTCGTTTTAGTGGAGCACATCCTTTAGTCACTTTCTAAGAAAGGACACAGAAAATAAAATGTTTACTCTTGCATGTCTGAAAATGTCTTTCTTCTATCCTCACTTCTGATTTCTTTGTATAAGGAATAGTAGGTTGGAAATAATTTCCCATCAGAATTTTTAAAGGCCTGGTTTCCTCATCTTCTGACTTGCATGTTGCCACTGAGGCACCTGAACCATTCCGATTCCTGGTGATTTATGTGTAAGTTGTCCTCCCCGCCCCCGAAACTTTTAGTGTCGTCTCCTGATCGCTAGTTTTCTGACATGTGCGATGATGTACCTTCGGGTGGTTCTTTTTCATTTTTATAGGGCCCCCTCAGTCTGGAGATTCATGTCCTTCACTATGCAATGTCCTCGTGTCGTTTATGTGGTCACACCCGCGCTCTGCGTTGTCTGGGGCCCTGGACAATCCATCAGTCAGACACCGGGCCTCCTGGACTGATCTCTAATTTGATCTTCTCTCCATCTCTTTGTCTTTCTGGTACACCCTCTGAGAAATTTCTTTTCATTATCTCTTACCCTTCATACTGACTCTTTAAAAGTTAATGGCTCTTGTGTTTTATTTTCTCAGTGCCCTTTCTTCTTACTCCTTTTTATACAACATCTTATTTCATGGATACGGTGTCTTCTCTTACCTCTCTGAGGACATAACAGTTTTGGGGCTTTTTATTTTCTTCTGCTCTCTGCATTGTCCTTTTGCTTCCAGCGTTTGCATTTATTTGTCAGTTGTGGCCTTTCTCTTCTGTCCTGGAGACGTCCTTCAAATATCTGGTGATCTGTGGCTACAGGTGGGTCTTCCAGTGATGCAATCGATAACTGATTGGCAGGTGTGTGTGTGTGTGCATGTGTGCGTGTGTTATCCATGTGAAGGCCTTCTGAAATGGTGGTCTGCACTGTAGGGGGACTGAGCAAAGACCTGGCTTTCCACTGGGCAACATCATCTAAATATCAGGATCTGTAGTTCCCTTCTCTGGGGGCTTCAGAAAAGAATCCTCCCATCTCCTGACTGGCTGGCAGGGTCCTGGTGGGAGAGATAGAAAAGGTACCTGGGGATCCCTCCATTTTTTGTTTGGTATCACGCTCTGACCCTTTCTTTGTCTGATGGCCCTGAGTTCCGAGTTTCTCCAGATTAACGTCTCTTGGGAAAACCTTGACCTCCTGCAGAGTGGGGTAGTCACTTGGTCGTGCAGGGTCCAAGAGTGGGAGGCCTAAGCGCCTCACTGCTCCCTGTACAGCTAATCAATCCCCTGCCCCTGTGTGCAGCCCCACACCTCACCCCCGCTCAGCCTGTTACTCCTCTTCCAATTGCTCTTCATCATCCAAATGTGTGTTGACATGTCTTCGGGAACATAAACTGAGGCTTAAAAGGTAAAGCGACTTGGCCAAGTCACATGACCAGTAAGTGGCAGAACCGGTATTGAATTGAGACAGTCTAGTGCCAACACATCTGGTAATAACTTTGCAGCAATCGCTCCCTCTCTCTGTCCTTCTCCCTTTCTCTCCCCCTCCCCTTGCCACGTGAGGACACAGCAAGACGACAGCCATCTGCAAGCCAGGAAGAGCGCTCTCATCAGAAATGACCACGCTGGCACCTTGATCTTGGACTTTGGCCTCCAAAACTATGAGAAAACAAATTTCTGCTGTTTAAGCCACCCAGTTTATGGTATTTTGTTATGTCAGTTCGAGCTAAGACAAAATGACATTCCTGCCAGGTTGGAAAGAATGAGGAGGAGTCAGTCGTGTGAAGATAGAGGGGTGGGCTGCTTCAGGCGGAAGGAACATGTGCAAAGACCCGGTGGCAGGAAAGAGCTTGATGGGCTGCAGGAATAGACAAAAAGCTAGTGTGTTTAAAGGGTAGTGAACCAGACAGGAAACAGCAGAAGACGCAGCAGGGGAAGTCAGCAGGGGTCGAATCGTGCAGAGCCTCTGGGCCAGAACGAGAAGTTTGGGTTTCATTCTGAGTGCAAGGGGAAGTCACTGGAGAGTTTAAGCAGAGGTGCAATATGGTCTGATTTATGTGTGTTTCTTAAAAGATCCCTCTGACTACTCACTGTACGGAGGCTGGATGGAGCACAGAACAAGAGTGGGCGAGAGACTGAACTTTCTGGAAAGATGAAGTGCTTATTGCTCCACCTCCCAAATCCTGCTGTTGGTCTCTAATTCTTTTTTTCCCCAAAAAAGTTGTAGATATGGCATTGGACTCCCACTTTACACCTTACTAAATAATTAACTCAAAATGAATGAAAGACCTAAATGTAAGAGCTAAAACTATAACACTCTTAGAAGAAAACGGGAAAAGCCTCATGACACTGGATTTGGCAACAATTACTTGGATATGACATCAAAAGTGCAGGCAACAAAAAACAAAGTAGATAAACTGAACCACATCAAAATTAAAAATCTTTGTGCATCAAAGGGCACTAATTAACAGTGAAAAGGCCAACCACGGAATGCGAGAAAATATCTGCAAGTCACAGATCTGATAAGGGATTAATATCCAAAATATATGAAGAAGTCCTAGAACTCAACACTTTACAAAAAAGCAAAGGACTTGGGGAGACATTTCTCTAAAGAGATACAAATGGCCGAGAAGCACATGAAAAGATGCTCAGCATCAGGGATCATCAGGGAAAAGCAAATCGAAACCACAATGAGATACCGCCTCACACCTACCAGGAGGGAAGAAAATAAACACAGAAAATAACTAGGACGGGAGAGGAGGAGGAAGGAGGAAGAGCGGAAACCCCTGAGCTGTGCTGGTGGGAACGTAAAGTGTCCAGATGCTGTGGAAAACCACGTAGCGATTCCTCAAAAAGCCAACAGTAGAATTACCGTCTGATCCCGCAACCCCACACTTGGGTATCCGCCTGAAAGAACTAAAAGTAGGACCTCAGATTTCTGTGCACCCTTGTTCACGGCAGCATTATTCACAACAGCCAGTCCCAGCGTCCAAGGGTGGGTGAGCAGGTAAAGGAAAGGCGGTCTGTCCACAAAGTGGAATATTATTCAGCCTTAAAAAGGAAGGAAATTCTGACACATGTTGCCACATGGATGAACCTTAAGGACATTGTGCCAAGTGACATAAGCCAGACACGAAGACGCGAAAAGACAAATACTATATGACTCCGCTTACAGGCGGTCCCTAGAGCGGTCAGATTCATAGAGGCAGAGAGCAGATTGGTGGCTTCCAGGGCTGGGGTGGGGGTGGGGGGCATTTGCTCATGAGAAGAGGGTTTCATCTTGGGAGGATTTGAAGAGTTCTGGAGGCGGACGGTGCTGACATCTGCATGACAATGGGAATGCACTTCATGTCACTGAACTGGACACTTAAAAAATGATTAACATGGTACATGTTCTGTTATATGCATTTTATCACAATTTTAGAAAAAGTCATGGATCATCAAGAGCCGTCACTGTCTGTTTTCTAAGCTGGAGAGTGCGGTGATGGGCCCTTCAGAGCCATTCAGATCTTGGCTCCTCCACACACTTGGCTGTGTGATCTTGGATAAATTACTTTACCTCTCTGAGCCTCTTTTCTTGTTCGTAATTTCAGCGTAATCATGTTTTTTAGGAGCCAAAATGTGTGAACATGTCTAGCTTACTAGCCAGCCTGTAGACCAGAACAGGCAACCCTGTTCGGTTTTCTTTTCCCTCTGATATTTTTCTGTTTTTTTCTCATCAATTCTCATCATTGGACCCAACCTGGGCATGAGGACATTAAGCTCCAGCGGAACCTCTGTTGACTCTGAGATGCACTGGGAAACCCTTTGCTTTCTTTCTAAGTCAAAATCCCCATGAGTGCATCTGGAATTACGCAGCTGCTGGAGAATTTGCTCCCAAACATCCCTGTCCCGGGCAAGGCTGCCTGTGCGCGAAGCACTGAGTTTCCGAGCTCTCAGCCCGCCCTGTCTTCTGTCACACAGCCCCACTGTCAGGGAAGATCTCACCACCGCTATTAATTTTCCTTCAGTTTGAAGGAGATTGGGCGTGCTCTGTGACTGAAGCGCAGCCAGGGCCCCATTAAATCTGCACACCCTCCCGAGTCTCTGAAGCGCTGGGCTTCTCGGATGACAAGCAAGCTCCTTGTCAGAACTGTCTCCCCCAGGCACAGCCAGGGCAGTTGGTTAGATGGGCTGGTGCCTTAGTGCCCGACGCTCAGAAGCAAGTTAACACAGTTCCTCTTCCATGCGGGGCCTTGGCGGGACTGGTCCGACAGCTCCGGGCGGTGGTTCGTTTCCTTCCAGCATATTCTCTGAGTGTCTGCTCTTCCAGGTGCCAGGCTCTACGCCAGAAGCAGCAAATACACGATCTCACCGCATCCTCATTGCGGCCCTGAGTGTTAGCACCATCCTCATTCTACAGAGGAGCTAAGTTAGATGGCTCACCCAAAGACATGTGGCTAGGAGGTGACAGTGATAGGAGCAAACTTAGCACCACGCTTGTAACCCCTCAGGTCTGTGCTTTGCTGTTCACTGTCCCCCAGCCTCCTTGCCACCTGCACTGCCTTACCAAACACTGGCCGTGGCGAGGAGCCCAATCCGGAGGCCAGAGGTGGGCTGACTCCACAGCATTCATCCGGTTTCCACGCAGACTCGCCCTTGCTGCGTCCGGGGGCTTGGAGACAACCTGCTCACAGACCAGGTGGAGTTGGGAGGGACAAACTGACATGCATCAGAACAACGTCACAGGCACAACAACAGGGCCTGATGGGCAAGGAGGAGAGGTCGATGCAGCACTGGTCATAAGGGGGCTTTGGTTTTTTTTTAAAGATGTATTTATTGACTTTTGGCCAAGATGGAGGCGTAGATGGACACACTGTGCCTCCTCTTAAAACCAAAATTAAGGACAACAAATATTTAGAAACAAGAAAACAAGCACAACTGATAGAAAATTGAACTGTACGGAAGTCCAACAACCATTCATCCAGACCAGTAAGAGGGGTGGAGTCGTGGCAGGAAAAAGTGGAGGTGAGGACCCACCTGAGGCTCCACTCCTCACTACATAACAGCACACACATGTGCGCAGATAATCCAGGTGAAGGGGAAGCGGCAGAAGGGACCGGAGTCCAGGAGAGAGCGGAACAGGCGCCATTCTTCCCTCTTGGACCCCGCCCCCACCTATAGCATCACAACCCAGCAACTGGGCTGCCCCGCCCTGAGGAACACCTAAGGCGCCACTCCTTACTACGTAATAGCTGTGACCAAACTAAAACCAAAACAAACAAACAAAAAAAAAAACACCAAAAATGGCTCAAACCAAAGACCAAATCAAAGCCCCAGAGCCAATTCCTCTAAGCCATGAAGACATAGCCAACCTATCAGATGCACAGTTCAAAGCACTGGTCATCAAAATGCTCACAGAATTGGTTGATTTTGCTCATAAATCAGATGAAAAAATGTAGGCTACAATACGTGAAATGAAGGAAGATGCATGGGGAACCGATAGAGATGGAAGGAAAACTGGGACTCAAATCAATGGAGTGGACCAGAAGGAAGAAACTAACAACCAAACAGAAAACAAGGAAGAAACAAGAATTCGAAAAAATGAGGAGAGGCTTAGGAACCTCTGGGACATCGTTAAACATCCCAACATCCAAATTATAGGGGTACCACAAGGGGAAGAAGAAGAGCAACAAGTGGAAAACTTATTTGAACAAATAATCAAGGAGAACTTCCCCAATCTGGCAAAGGAAATAGACTACCAGGAAGTCCAGGAAGCTCAGAGAGTCCCAAAGAAGTTGGACCCAAGGAGGAACACACCAAGGCACATCGTAATTACATTAGCCAAGATTCAAATGAAGCAGAGAATTCTCGAAGCAGCAAGGGATAAGGGGACAGTCACCTACAAAGGAGTTCCCATCAGACTGTCAGCTGATTTCTCAAGAGAGACCTTCCAGGCAAGAAGGGGCTAGAAAGAAATATTTGAAATCTTGAAAAGCAGGGACCTACATCCAAAATTGCTCTATCCAGCAAAGCTGTCATTTAGAATGGAAGGACAGATAAAGCGCTTCTCAGATAAGATCAAGTTCAAGGAGTTCATCATCACCAAGCCCTGATTATATGAAATGTTAAAGGGACTTATCTAAGAAAAAGAAGATCAAAAATAGGACAGTGAAAAGACAGCAAACTCACAGCTATTAAGAACCACACCTAAAACAAAAGCAAACTAAGCAAACAGCTAGAACAGGAACAGAACCACAGAAATGGAGATCATATGGAGGGTTAGCAATAGGGGAGTGGGAGGAGGAGAGAGGGGGAAAGGTACAGAGAATAAGTAGCATAGATGGTGGGTAGAAAATAGACAGGGGGAGGGCAAGAATAGTGTGGGAAATGTAGAAGCTAAAGAACTTATGACACATGGACATGAACTAAAGGGGGGAATGTGGGTGGGAGAGGTTGTGCAGGGTGAAGGGGAATGATGGGGGAGAAATGGGACAACTGTAATAGCATAATCAATAAAATATATTTTTAAAAAAAGATGTATTTATTTAGACAGAGGGGAAGAGAGGGAGAGAGGGAGAGAAACATCAATGTGTGGCTGCCTCTTGCATGACCCATATTGGAGACCTGGCCCACAACCCAGGCATGTGCCCTGACTGGGAATCAAACCAGTGACTCTTTGGTTCGCAGGCCAGCACTCAATCCACTGAACCACACCAGCCAGGGCACAAACAGTATTTGTAAACAACTATGTGCAAGCTGTTCTCAGGCATGATTGTATGCACTCCTTACACTGAGTTTCTTTCATTCTTTAATAGATAATAAACATTGGCTGGACACTGACTATGGACCAGGCTCTGGGGAAGCATTCTGCATCATTCAGTCCTCCCAGAGCCCCCTGCAGGGTAGACAGTATTTATTATTCCCAGTTTACACAGAACTTGCCCAAGACTGCAGTCAGAAAGAGGCTGCGCAGAGAGTCGAACCCAGGGCTCTTCCCTGAAACCCCAGTACCTTCCTCTGACTTTGGTTTTGGCTTCTCTCCTGTGGATCCAAAGCATTCCACGTGCCCCTCACACACTCTCTCTGACAGTTAAAGTGTAAGCTCCCCAAAAGCATGGCATTTGTCTGGGTCACCACTTTGCACCTAGAACTTGGAGCAGTGCCTCTCACCAAGCAGGTGCTCCAGACACATTTGGTGAATGAATGAAGGTCAGTGAGTTAGTCTTCCTCCAGACTGGGACATCCTTCAGGCAGCGACCATGTCCCCTTCATGCTATACTGAGGGGACACGGTGTCTACTGGAGGACTTCCTGTGGACAGAAGCCAGTAGCAAGTCGCAGAGTGAAGAGTTCAAATTGGGACAGCCCTCCCCCTCCCTGCCTCTCCTCTGTCTTCCTTCACCTCCTCCGCCCTCCCTTCCTCAACCTGGACCGACCCAGGTCCCCTGAAGGACATCTGGGCCTGAGCCCGTCTGCCCTGGATCTGAAGTGACTCAGCTCTGCGGCAGCAGAGAGAAATATTGTCAGATCATTTATCTAAAGTAGCTCATTTGTTTTCAACTAAACTAAGGGGGATTTTTTTCCCCATTTTTGCACAAAAGCCCATGTGAGTCAAAGTCAGGGTAAGAGACCTAAAAACCAAAACAATAACAGCAACAAAGTGAGGGCACCAACCGCCCATCTGACCGACCCTGGGACACCTGGGCAACCACATCAAACAAAACAGCTGCAGCCGAGATCAAAACTCATTCGGTCCCGAACGGTGTGGATCGCTGGAGTATTCAGAATTCCTTTTATTCCCAAATGCTGTTGAGATCTCAAAATAGCAGCTGCTCACTATAAAATGTTCAAACAACACAGAAACATTTGATAAAGAAAGCTTAAAAACAATCATTAATATTACAGACCATCATTACAGATAACATGCAAACACACAAACTCTGTTTTACATCCCTGGGATCTTGCTCTAATGCTGTTATATAGCCTGCTTCTTTCAAAAGTATACTGTGGCCACCTTTTGATAACCATAGATACAAATTAATATAATTTGGGGGGACTGAACTAATTGTTATTCTCATTCAGAGATCAAAACCCTTTTCTTCTATAGAGTCTGAGAGTGAACATTTCAGACCACGTAAGACCTCTGTTGTACCTTCTTCGTTTTTTTAATCCTCACCCAAGGACATGATTGATTTTAGAGGGAAGGGAAGGAGAGAGAGGGAGAGACATCGATGTCAGAGAGAAACATCAATCGGTTGCCTGTCACACACATGGACTGGGGACAGAATCCGCACCCTGGGTTTGTGCCCTGACCGGGAATCGAACCCGCAACCTTTCAGTTTATAAGATGATGTTCCAACCGACTGAGCCACACCAGCCAGGGCTGTTCTTTTTTTTTCCTTTCTAACAACGCTTTGAAAGCATAAAAGCCATTTTTAGCTCAAGGACCACACAAAAACAGACTTCAGGCTAAATATAGTCTCAGTCACAGATACTGAGGCTCCTGAACATAGTTACTTAATAAACCTGCTGTTGAAAGATATATAGATTGTTTCTGCTTTTGATATCCTAAATAACGCCGTCATAAACATCTTTGTGCACACAGCTACCTGATGGTCTCCTAGAGAAAACTATCTCCTAGAATCTGAGCCAGAAGGAAACTTCACAGTGAGCGCACTTGCTCTACGGCCCCCCCCTCCGAATGGCTGTGCAGTTTCTCCTTGAGCGTGTGGGAGACCGGGAGCTCACCACCTGCAGGCACGATCCACCCCACTGTTGGGGCAACTCACAGGATAGGCCAGTTCTCTTCTTCCTTTCTTCGTTCTTCTCTCTCTCTCTCTCTCTCTCTCTCATCATAGTTCACGCCTATGATGTCCTAGCACACTGCCAGGCACGCTCATGGAACTGTAGCTTCTCCCCGTGTCCAGATGAGGAAAACGGACCCAGAGTGAACCTGTCGAGCTGCTCTGGAAACCCCAGGAACCCGACTGCTCCGCTGGCCCTTGGGAACCTGCCACCACTGGGGCGGGACACAGAGCCCTGTGCTGGAACTTCGGAACTGGAAGACACTTTCATCCATAACAATGAATTCAAAACCCCTCTCCCACTTTACAGATGGGAACACTGAGGCCTGGAGAGGGAAAGACGTAAGGTACAAGGTTACATAGAGTACCGGTTCTCCTGACGTCTGGGAGGCCAGGTTCTTTCTACCTCTCCAGGCTGCTCTCCCAGGAGCTAAGGCCCAGGTGAGGGTTTGAGATAGCTGAGGCCACAGGAAAAAGGAGCTCCCATCCAAGGCTTCAGAGTCCCCGAAGTGGCCCTGGGCCCTTCGTAGATGCCTACCTTCTAGGCCCCATGTCTGGTGACGACCAAGGAAGGGCAGGTCCGTGGGTGGAACCACCTCCATCACTGTCGCCATCTTTGCCACCACCTCCATCACAGCAGCTACGCGGACTCAGTGCTTGGACGGCCCGACATACTCTCTCGAATTCTAGCATCACACTCCCATAGATGATCTCGCTTAGTCCCTCCAACAACCCTTCAACATTGCTACCACTACTGCCCTCATACGCAGGAGAAAAGTGAGCCCTAAGAGTGTACTGGGGTGAATAGGTGCCCCCAATACTCATGTCCACCCGGAACCTCAGAATGTGACGTTAATTTGGAAACAGGGTCTTTGCAGATGAAATTCATTAAGATGAAGTTAGACTAGATTCGGGTGGGCCCTGAATCCCGTCTGACCGGTGTCCTTACAAAAGGGAACACACAGACAGAAGGAACACGGGGCCGTGTGAAGACAGACAAAAACCGGAGCGATGCAGCCGCAAGCCCAGGGAGGTCACGGGCTGCCGGTGCGCACAGACGCTAGGGAGGAAGGGCTCCTCCCGGGAGACTTGGGGGAGCGTGGCCCTGCCTGGTTTCAGACCTCTCGCCTCCCAAGCTGTAAAGAATCCATTTCTTTAAGCCATGCGGTTTATGTAACTTGTCACAGCAGCTTGAGGAAGCTCGTACAGGGAGGGCTCACCATCTGGCCAGCCGTGGCCTAAAACACAGAAGCAATGTCTGTCAAAACTGCTCCACTCCCCAGCTGTCCCAGCAAAAGGACTTTTGTCATCAGGAACACAGAATGTTAGCACTGAAAGGAAAGGGGGCCACTGAGAGTGTTTACTGAGCACTTACCAGGTGCCCGCCACCCTGCACAGCAAGTGCCACATGTGCGTTCTTGATGCCACTGGGTCTGCACAACCACCACGGGAGGTGAGCGTGAGAAACCCATTGTACAGGTGAGGAACGTTGAGGCTAACAGGGGTGAAGTAGCTCACCCGAAGTCCCTCAGCAAGGAGTGGCAGGGCCTGGGTGGGGCCTCAGGTCCTCCAACTCCTAACCCCTACCACACCTTCTCCATCCTGTATGTCAAGTTCAATCCCTTTGTTTTACCAACGAGAAAGCCCAGGCGTGGCTGGAGCAGCGATCAATCGCAAAGGCTCTGCCCACTGTGGGGAGCAGCTGAAATAGGGCAGCTGCCAGGTGGCCGGGGCTCAGGGCGGGGTTCCCCCTGTTTGCAGATAAAGGGTGGCTGCTCTTGGGACAGGCAAAAACGAGGCAGCCGGGCAGCAAGGGCTGCAAGCTCCGTCGCCACCCACCATTCGACAGGAGTGAGTGGCGAGTGGCCAGAAATTAATTAGCTGTCTCAGTTTTGGCAAAGTCCAAGGAAGGAAAAGTGGTTAATTACAATGAGCCCCAGTGAGTGTGTCACTGGAGAAGATTAACAGCTGGACCACAGAAACACAGGGCCCCTGAGCTGAACGCGAGTAGGGAGGCCGCCAAGGTCAGCAACAAACAGGCCAGACTCCTTGTTCAAAAGCCACCATATGCTCGTGGAAGCAGGGAAGTGAAGCTCTTCTCCATCACCCTGGCTCTGCTTCTGGCTTAAAGGATGGCTGGACCGAGGGATGCGGCAGCCAGACATAAGAGAGGCCCCAAGAAAGCAGAGTTCCTCAAACGTGACTTGTCAACCCATGGGTCTCTGGAAAGAGGACACGCCCCCCCCTCCCCACAAATACATCTGAGGGTCAGCCCCTAGGGTGGGGCTCCGGCTATGAACAAAGGATTCTCCCCCAAGCCCACATGTGCCCATTTCGGAGGGAAAGAGAGAGAGGAGCAACCACATGCTTGAAAATGTGTGTGGTCCCTGCTCTGATGGGGGCCACACAGGGAACTGTGGGGACACAGAGGAGACGGATCAGAGAAGGCCCCTGGAGGAAAGATTCCCTGAGTGGAGAAGGGGTTATTCTAGAGAGAACCGAGGCCTGAGGTCGCTGCACATTTTATTTCCCTCTTGTCTGGTAGTTGGGGGATTTTTATTATAGGTCCCAACTCAACAGAGCGAATCTCGTGAATAACATGTCAACTAGATATTTAAGAAATGCTTAGTGATAGCTCCTTAGGGCCAGGTATTGAGCCAGAAAACAGGACAGAAGATGAATGGGACACAGTTCCTGCCTTCCAGGAGCAGCCAGTGCAAAAGGGAAGGCAATCAGAGGGACAAATAATTGTGCGGCAATTAGAAAACATGCCCTGGCTGGTGTGGTTCAGCGGGTTGAGTGCCAGCCTGGGAATCAAAGGGTCACCGGTTCGATTCCCAGTCAGGGCACATGCCTGGGTTGCGGGCCAGGTTTCCAGTAGGGGACACATGAGAAGCAACCACACATTGATGTTTCTCTCCCTCTCTCCCTTCCTTCCCCTCTCTAAAAATAAACAAGGAAAGAAAATCTTTAGAAAAAAATATTCCCATAAAGAAAAGTTAAAAAAGAAAACACTGTTTCATGACCATGTACTTTTGTGTGGGTCGCCACCCTTTCTAAGTAACAGGCTCTGGACAAATACACTGGATTTGCACCATTGATTTAATCCTCCTAACAAATGACTGTGGTAAGCACTCTCACAGCATGGGGCCGGGGGCGGGGGTCAGGGAGGCAGAGAGACTTGCCCAAGGTCACACAGCCTGCAGGTGGCAGTACCAGGACTCGAGCTGGGTCCCTGTGATGCTTAGTTCTATGCATCAATTTGTCGAGGCTATGGTTAGCCAGTTATTTAGTCAAACAGGAACCTAGATATTGCTGTGAAGGTATTTTGTAGATGTGGTTAAGATCTACAGTCAGCTGACTTTAAGTAAAGGAGAGTGCCCTTGACAATGAAGGTTGGCCTTTAGGACAAAAGTGCGGTTTCCAGTGTAATTCAAAAATAAAATTAAAATTACTGTGATTAACATGTTAAAAAAAAAAAAAACCTGAAGTTTCCCTGAGGAAAAAGAAATTCTGCCTGTGGACTACAGCCTCATTGTCGCCTGAGGGTCCCCAGCCTGACAGCCTGCCCTACAGATTTGGGACCTGCCAAGCCAGACCCCACAGTCACATAAGCCGATTCCCCAAAACACATCCAACTGGTTCTCATTCTCTGGGAGGGCCCTGACGAACACAGACCCGAAAGCCCAGGCTCTCGGCTAAGGCGGTGCCACATGGTCCCCTCACCTGGAAAAGGGCAGCAACAGCCACCGCCAGCGTGGGTTGTGGCAGGGGTCAAATGTGATGAGAGGCAGTGCGATGAAGCAGAGAGAGGGCAGGCTCTGCGGACGGACACTCACGCTGGTGTCCTTGGGCAGAAGACTGACATCTCTGAGCCTCAGCTTCTTCGTCTGTAAAACAAGCACACTAAACTCTCCCCCAGTGTGTTGTAGAGACTAAATGAGATTTTCATGTCAGGTCTCCTGAACCAACGAAGTCTTGTGACATTATTACCAAAGCGCATGCGCGTGCTGGCCATGGCCAAGGTCGGCAGGGTCTTGACCATTTCGAGTCCTTACCATTGCCAAGGAAAGGTTCCTATCCCACGTCCCATGTAAAAATATTGCCCACAAGTTCATCATTTATAATGACCTTGTGTGGATGCTACATGGGGCCTGACCTGTCCCCCACCCCCCAGGCACACTCTGAGGACAAAGGGGCAAGGCGGGCCCCGCAGAGCACTTCACACACGTTCCCCCCGCTGACTCAACACCCACCCTGGGAGTGGCGATCAATCAATACACACCCGTTTTGTTCATGGAAGGAAGCTGACCCAAAGGGGAGAGGGGCCCGTCTGGGAGTGTCGAAAGGGCAGGGCCAGGATCCAAACTCGGCTGTTCCGAAAAGCCCAGGTGTCCCACCCCTAGGCCTTCGGCCAGGCTGTGCATCACCTATCACGTCTCCCGCTGCCTGACACACGGCACAGTTTCACTTTTGTTTCATTTCCTAACAACTGATTCGTTTAATAACTTTATAAACCAGTCTCCCTGCTCCATGGCCTCTCCCAATCTCTGGCTATATGAAAAAGTTTTTTTGCTACTGTTGGAATCAGAGGGTATCATGAGTTCGACCTTCTTCACAGACATCGCTCCGTGGACACTTGGCTCCTGTGGATTCTGGGAGTCGAGGGGCCCTCGGAGCAAAGGCTGACTGCCCCTACCCACTGTGGTCCTCAGCCAGTGAACCCCCATCTCTGAGCCTCAGCGTCCTCATCTGCCAAAGGGAGAGGAGTATGGTGCCGGCCTCCGAGAGCTGGGGGAATTAAGTGAGATCGCATATGGGGCACCCAGCAGAGAAAGGTCGGGGGTTCTGACGTGGTTGTGAAGTCCCGTAGAGCCAACGGGCTCAGCTTTGCTGTTGCGCCCTCTCTCATCTGGGAGGACGAGGCTGAGCAGGTGGAGGGAGTGTCTGGGGGCTGCCTGCCCCACCCTCGCTCCGGGCAGGACAACCCCCTCTCACCCCGCAGGAAGGAATGGAAAACACTAGATGAGGGGCATTTCCTAGCACTTCAGGAGGATAAGCTTTTGTAACCAAGGGAAATAGATGTACCTCCATCTGTCCTGCAGGGGTATCTGGGCTGACCTGGAGAAGTGGCCTTTCTGCCTTGGCTTAATCCCTCTCCCTGGTGCCCAAGTGCTAGGCAACCAGCCAAAGGGCTGCATCATCACCAACAATTTCCCATTACTGGCCCGGCCCTGCACTAAGGCTATATAGCTTCCCTCTTAACCTTTGACCTCACTGTACCCTCTACCGAAAACACTTCCTCCCAGCAACAGGCCTCTGCTTAGTGCCGCCTTCTCCTCAGCCTCACCGTGTGCACCTGCACCCCGCCAGGCTCTGTCCCCAGGCCTGTTTTAGTTGACTTCGTTGCCCACAACCTGCACCTCACATCTGGTTTGTCATCATCCGTCTATCTCTTCCCCACGAGAACGCCACCTCCGTGAGGGCAGGGACGGTGCCTTGCTCACCGCTGCGCGCCCCGCGCCTGCAAGTGTGCCTGATACTTAGAGGGGCTGCGGCGTGGATGTTCACCACGACCCTGCCACGTAGGTGTTTTTCTTTCCAATAAATACAATTTTATTTTTTCAATTGTATTCTTCTTCATTACCATTCAGTCCCCTCATACCTCCCCCCAACCCCTTGCAATCACCACCTGTTGTCCATGTCCATGAGTCCTTCCTCCTCTCTGCTCAACAGGTGTTTCTCTATCGCCTCCATTTCACAGATGAGAAAATGGGCTCAGCGAGGTGAGCCCAAGGGTGGACGGCGAGCAAGCAACAGACCTGGATTTGAACCCCAATCTCTTGGCCTCTGAAGTGTGCGGCTGCCTCGCCAGCGGCAGGCCCTGGGCCAGGAATGGGGGTTCTTTGGGGCCTATCAGGCATTGTCAGTGGCCCTCAGGCTGGATGACCTGTGCAGGAAGCCACTCCTCCTGCTCCCGGTAGCCACTCCCATGACCTCTAGCCACCCCTAGCTCTTCCTTAGCCCAGGTAATTCCAAGCGTAGAAAGAAACGCAAGAGGGGGCAAGGGGTTAGGAAAGACAGGCTCCAGTCCTGACTTGGCCACTAACTCAAAAGACACAGAACATCTCCAGGCCCCAGTTTCCTCCCTTGTAAATCAGATGGGCTGAACTTGACACACAAGGTGGCAGAAGCCAGGGCAGTGGTTACGAGTGTGGGCGCTAAGGCCAGCACAGCCTGATTTCAACCAGACTCTGAGACTTGGAGCATGTCAGATCTCTTCTCTGAGCCTCACCCTTCCTCATCTATAAAACAGGACTCACTTCACACAGGTATAAGGATTAAATAAAATACTCTAAGCAGGGCATGTGGCATAAAATAAGTGCTCAATAAAAAGAACCATCACCCATGATTCAAAATGCTGTGCCTTGGTGACAGGCTGCTTCTGCAGGGAGAAAAGAGAGGCTGTCTCCACCTCTTTTTGTGTGATGTTCACTGAATAGAGCTCAGAGGGCTTTGAAGTTTGAGTTCTTTCCATTTACCAAGAAAGATTCGGCAAGCGACAAAAGACATAATTCTTCCACACACACCCACCCAGGCCAAAGACAAAGCTACTGATTTCTGCAGCTGCACTGGGAGCCATAAATCAACAGAGCACAACCCAGACACCCCATCCCACCCCATGTCCCCCAGCTGGTAATGGGGCTGCTGAAGGCTGCGTGATGCGCAATTACTCATTTAAGCCAGGCTTTCTGTCCTGCCCACCCACGATTATCCCTCTTCCTGGGCATGTTGTGATATTCTGGGTAGCCAATTGGATTTAGAGGTCCCAGGACTCTGAGCTTAATGAAATCACGCCTTGCCCTTGCACAGCCCCCTTCCTCTCGAAGTCCAGGCATCATCCGCCAGGCAGGGGAGAGAGAGAATCTGAGATCACAGCGTGTGAGCAGCATTCTTCAAATCTCAGCCATAGTGAGAGGAGCCTGAAACTGTCTCATCTTTCCTCCACGCAAACCTGCACCCAGTGGTTGGCCAGTGTCCCCTCACATACCTCAGTGACGGGAAGCTCCCTATATTACACAGTGCCCGTACCTTCTTAGAGAGCTTTGACAGCTGCAAAATTTCTTATAGAAATCATGAGATGTGAGCCCTGGCTGGTGTGGCTTAGTGGACTGGGTGCCGGCCTGCAAACTAAAGGGTCACCGGTTCGATGCCCAATCAAGGCACATACGTGGGTTGCGGACCAGGTCCCCAGTAAGGGGTGCTCAAGAGACTACCACACATTAATGTTTCTCTTCCTCCCTTTCTCCTTTCCACCCCCTCTGTCTAAAAATAAAATAAATACAATTTTTTCAAGAAATTATGAGATGTGTACAAACATCTCAAGATGTTTATCTTGAGTGTTTGAACACTTAAGATAAGTGTTCAAGAATGTTCACAGATGCATTATTTAGATTGGCATAGTACTGGAAATAACGTATGTCCCCCCAAATAGAACACATTCGTATAATGCAGCCATCGAAAATCATGTTTTCAGAGAATGTCTGCTAACATAAGAATGTGCTCATGACATAATGTTAAGCAAAAAGGCAGCTTACAAAATATTTTATATGATGTGATCATTATTTATAGTGTGATCCTCACATCATTAAAACACAAAGGGGGCTAAAAAGAAAGAGAGAGAAAGAGAAAGAGAAGGAAATACACCAAAAAGACAAAGCTTTTCTCTGAAATAACTACTGCGTTACCTTTATAGTAAAAGGAGGTTTCTAATATTGAACTGATAAAGTTTCCCTACAGTTTCCACCCAATAATTCTACTTCCTATGGGGCTCAATAAATAGCGATCAAATGAATGAGAAGCAAGTCTCACTCCTCTTCTAACTAATAGAAATAATAGAAAATGTTTATTGAATGCTCAGTAAATGCCTGGCTCTGTGCCGAAGTCCTTCACGTCATGCCTCGCGAACTTCTCATAACCACCCTATATGGGTCTATCACTATTCCCATTTCACAGATAAGAAAACTGAGCCTTAGAGAGGTTGTGTACATATGGCCCAACCTCATTCTCTTAGCCAGTGGCACAGCTGGGGATGTTATCCCAGGTCAGTCTGACTCCAATGTCCAGGCTCTCAGCAGCTGTTACCCAACGTAGAAGCCTCAGAGGTTTGCAGTCCGCCCTGTTCCTGCCTTCTCTAATGGGCACCCCCCGCTCATGCCCCCATTCCCCTTGTGCCTCATGGACGGCAGTAGCAGAGTCGAAGTGGAGTGGTTGGAGTCAGAAAGACCCGGGTTTGCACCTGTCGGCCCTGAGTGGCACCTACGCCCTCATCTGTACACGAGAATCTATAGCCCCCGTGGCAGAGCCGTCGTGAGGCTTAGACAAGCCTCTGGCATGTGGCGGAAGCTCTGGAGAGGCTCCTCAGTGCCCTCTGTGACTCCTCTGGCCTCAATCACTTGTGTCTGAGTCACACACTCCTCAGGGAATGAACCCAAGGCCTGGGAAGTGTTGGCTCCAGGTCAAGGCCAGGAGACAGAGCAGGAACACCAGCCAGGGCTGCTGCTCACTGTCCCTGCTGCTCCTCACCAGGGGTCATCTGGCCTAGCCTCCTGCCTTCTTATAAGGCCAACAGCGCCTCAGGGGACAACTGAATCCAGCGTGTTGGTGACCAGTCCGAGGTCACACGGCTCTCTTCCATACCCTGAGCTGGCCTGTCTGGTTTCCCCACACTGAGGCCCTCCCCATCCAATCCTCCTCACAACCACCCACACCAAATTCAACCTCTTGAACACCATTCGGGACAGACTGATGGCTCCAAAGTCCTTTCCCCCATGGGCTGTGACCCAAAGCTTCCTCATTTCCCAGCACGGCCACCTTACCGTGGGACCTGAGGGCCTGTCCGGCTCATGCTCCCACCGTCCGGACTTGAAAGTGGAGCCTCAGTACAACCCCTGGTCCCTAACATAGCCCTGCCAGGCTGTCCGCTTCTTCAGTCCTCCCTCCAATTACCTGGGGCCGGTCCACGGAGTGCCTCTAACAAGTGCGCCTCATCGGGAATTTTGGAAGGCAGAGACCATAGCTGGTGGATTCCTCCCTGGCCCCAGAGCCTGGCCAGAGCGAAGCTCACAGCGGGCACCATGACGGCCGCGGTGAGGAGGGCACCTGCTGGCAAGGCCTTTCCTGCTTTTGTCCCTGCACCCTCTCCCTTGTCACAGCCACCCAGCCCTGACACTCTAATCTCAGCCACAGTGAACTCTCCCGCCCTCTGCAGCTCTGGAACATCCACCGAACCTTTCTTTGCTCACGCTGCTCCCTGTGTCTGGAATGCTCCGCCCCATGTAACTACCCACGGGGTCCTGACGGGCACGGCTGGGTTAGGAGCCAGAGGCCATGCTGAAGCTTAAGCTGAGAGCCTGGGAGTGGGAGCTGGGGCGGGACAGGCCTGGCAGGGGTCAACATCAGCAAATGCTTGTTGAGTGAGTAAATGTGCGGATGATGCAGGAAGTAGGAGAGGGCCCGAGGCGGAAAACAGTCAGGCCTCAGGGCCACCCGCTCTGCGTGCCTGGAGCAGCTGCAGGGGTGTGGTTACCTGAGGGCTTACAATGCCCCAGGTGCTGGGCTGTGGCCTTTCACATGCAGGAGCTCCCTATCCTCCCGGTAATCTACAATGATCACCCCAATTTTACATGGAGGCTCAGGGAGTCAGGCTGTTTGCCCAGGATGTGACTGAACTGGGATTGAGATGGGGCACTACCTGAACTCCAGCTGTGACCTTTAGGACTGCACTGTGTCATCTCCCTGGGATCTCCCCTGGCCTAGGGCCACTGGGTCCATGGACCCCGACCCAGGCCACAAGAGATGGGAAGGAGACAAAAGGGAAGAAGTTTATGCTGGGCCCCCAAAATCAAGACGGGGACTCAGAGCTCCCAATCCTGAAAAGTTGACACCTGAGCACCTCCCAGCAACCCGTGGCACCTGGGTAGTAGACAGAGGGGACACCCGAACCTGTCACAATCTGCCCCAGTCACGGTGCCTGGCTCAACCTCCCCTCCCGGCTCCGAGCTGCAGTCACCTGGGATGGGAGGGAAAACACGATGCTTTATCAACACCGTCTTATTTTGAGGACAAAGGGCCTAGGAGGCAGGTACTGGAATCTACATTTTACAACCGAAGAAACTGAGATGCAGAGTGGCCATCCAACTTGCTAAAAGATCTTAGCAGGTGGCAGAGCCAGCGTTTAATGCAAAGAGACAGGAGCTGAGGGAGAGATCAAGGGGCAGAGAGCACAGCGCCTAAAACAGAGAATCAGGAGGAACAGCAGGGCGAGGTGAGGGTGGAGTTGCAGTACCAACCTGCCGAAACCAGGATCGGGGAGAGGGGGAGGTAGGGACCCAGAGCAGGCTGTGGCACAGACAAGAGGCCAAGTGGAAAAGCACAGACTCTGTTTACCCACCTGGATTCTGGGGCAGGCAGACCGGGAAGATCTGGGCCAGGCAGAGGGAAGATGGAGTGATGTGTCAGAAATGGTGGGGGCTCCTGCTAAGCTCTTCACACTCCATCTTGCCCAGAGGGCTGCCAAAGGGAACTCTGAGATGCCAGCCCTGCTCAGGGTACTGACTCCACCCACAAACAGGGGTTGCCCAGCATCTGTTCTGAGGACCCTCGGAGTCACTGACCAGCTGAACTCTCGTCACAGGACTAGGGAGTGATGCTCTGCTTGGGGAGCAGATGTCCCGAAAAATCCTGCTCACCCTTCGGGAAGCACAGGTTGTTTCCCTAGAGGCCCCTCTGTGCATCCCGAAGAAGGAGTGGGCCTCTCGGGCAAGCAAGCCCGTGAAGTGGGGAGAGATGCAGGATACAGAAGGGAAAGGAACGGAGAATGCTTTGCGATGTCTGATTCTGAGATCCCTGTGTCCCTGTCTTTCAGCACCTAGTCCGTCCGTCTGTCCATCCGTCGTGTAGTCTTCCCACCAGAAGCTCCTCCTTCCCACCAGAAGCTCCTCCCTCAGCTTTTCACTCAGTTGCCCCTTCCTCATCCATCAGCTCCTCAAGGCCTCCTCCGAGCTCCCTGCCCAGGTGAGACCCTCCCCCCACCGTGGGCTCCCAAACCCCCGCAGATTCTTCCACAGCTACAAATTTAAGCTCCTTGGGTGACTAGCCCAGGAATGCCGAGTCTCCCACCAGACTCTAAGCTCCCTAAGGGGACGGGCTTCCCCCCCACCCATCTCCTCATCTCGGCATCCAGCACAGAGCAGCCACAGAATTTTCTTGAATTAGTTAACTCTTTCCATTCCTTCACACAGACACCCTCCCTGTTCTCAAAGAGCTTGAAAGGCTCAGAGACAACGTGCTCTTATATTTAATGCTCACAACACAGGATGCATTGCATTCCCACTTCACAGGCAAAGACACAGGCTTCAGAGGCGAAGTCTCTAGCCCCAGTGCACAGCGAGTATGTGGATCCAAACTCAGGACTTGAACTTAGATGTCTGGCTTCAGAGCCTGAGCTTTGACACTACACGACCCTGCTCTCCTGCCCCAAGGGTCCTCCAGATTGTCCCTTGCAAACCTTCCCTTCCCTTCCTCCTACCCTGCAAACTGCCTAAGCTCAAGATGGACCAGCAGAATCCATCCATCCATCCATTCATTCATTCATCCAACCAATCAACTGACTCCCTTATTGGCTGTGCCAGGCCCCACATGGGGGGCCAGAGAGACAGATAGAGCAGAGGCTTTTCTCTGTCCTGGGCTCCCCTCTCCCCACTGCTCTTGGGACTTTGCCAGCAGAAGCTGAGCCCCAGACAGCCGCCCTATCCCTAGTCTCCCACTCAGTGGGGAAGGACTAACTTTGAGCCTCCCTCATTCCCCTCCCGCCTCCCCCAAGGACAGCAGCCTAAAATACATGGGGCCAAACAATGTAGAGGCTCACCGGCCTATTGTCCTCATCATCCTCTGAGGGTTCTAGGACAAGAGGAGGGACAGGTTCGGCCTCCTCCTGCCATGTGTTTCTTTGACTGTCCCCTATCCCAGGCAGCTCTGAAAACAGTTCTGGACTTGGAGTCACAAGACCAAGTTCAGCTCCACATCTAGCTAGCTGTGGGCCTTCAGAACCAGTCACCCTGCCTCTCTCTGAACCACAGATTCCTCACCTGTAAAACAGGGACGATGACAAGGATTCTAATGCTTACCCGACAGGGAGGTGGGTGAGGACTGAATCATTCAGACCCAGGTATACGGTTATCACACAGATGGTCCGCCAGGGAAACGCCTTAGCAAAGTGGGGGCCCAGGGAGCTTAGCGGCACCGCTGGCAAGATGCATTTGATCAGGCGATTTGGGGAAGGTCGGTTGGGGGGTACCCCAAGTAGGCTGAGCCCAGGCCCTTCCCTGAGTAGAACCTCGAAAATGAGAGGCCTTCCCCTAGCTCAAGGGCAGTGGGGGCGCTGAGCTCCTCAGCCCACCAGCCAGAGGCCCTGGGGCTGGGACTGCACACACTGACACTCAGCTTTTCCCAGGCTAGAGCACCAAGGGCCCCCTAAGAGAGGGTATATGCCAGGACTCGGCAACTCTCAGAATAGTAGCCACTGTCGGGCCCACCTGAGGGCGAGTGCCTCCCTCACTCTGGAAAATTCCTCCTCTTCATCACACAGACAGTTCCCACCACGGGGTCCAGGCACCCGGCCAGCTGCATTATATATGCTCTCCCAGCAATGCCGCACAAAAGCCCTGTTGAAGAAGGTCCTATTATTACCCCATTCTATAGATGAAGAAAGTGAGGCTCAAAGAAACTAAGTGACTTACCCAAGTCCCAAAGCCAGTTCACGGCAGAGCCAGGAGGGATTAATACATTCACTGGCTGGCCCAACTCTAAACCCTATACTATCCCCAAAGGCAAAGTGGAGAGAATCACTGACAAAAACGCAAAGCAAAGATCAGCGCTGCCTGTGTTGGGGGAATTTGCCCACGGTAGCTGGTGATGAGTCACTGAAAACACAGGAAATTCTTGTGTCTTCCACTCTTCCTGGGGGAGCAAAGATCCCCCAGAGATCATGGATGCCAAAGCCCCCTCAACACCCCCCCCCCCAATGCTGTACTCCAGCACTCTGTGCTCCGTCCTGCGGAGATGCCGTACTTCCCAGCGGGCGGGGGGGAGACTGAGTGTCTGTCCTTCAGAGAAACAGAAGCTGGTGGGAGGTGGGGCAGGGGAACATTGCCCTCCCTTGGACGGGCATCAGTGACTGCACTGAGACCACAGTTCACATCTCCAACTTCTGAGTCCACGATGTCCCCCTGCCCTGCCCGGTGGCACCACGGCCCAGAGAGGTTTAGGGCTGTGCCCTCAATCAACCAGCACAGAGGACCCATTTTCAACTAGCGGTAAATACCAGGACATCTTTGTTATTATAAGAATAGGAGTTTCCTTTCGATCCCTTTGCCCGTCTGAATTAGCAGAGCTGGGTCAGGGGGCTGCTTGTGGGGCAAGCCAATGGTGGTTCAGACTCCCCGAGAGGTTCATGGACACTGAGGAGAGAGCCTCACTTCCTGATGTGAAAGTACAAACTCCAGCCCAAGCAAACCACTGCTGCCTTTGGTTTAAAAAGAGAGAAAAAAAAAAAAAACTATGAGAGGAGAAAATGGGAAGGGCATTTGTGAAGTGGATCTGAGGCCTCTCGAAATCACACCCAGAACTCCTGACCAGATGGCCACTGGGGACAGGAGCAAGGCCCTGACTGGCTGTCCCAGAGCGGATGACCACGGTGCCCAGGAACCATGGGCTCTCCATCCCCAAACACACACGAGTGTGCAAACACAAGTGTCCGAGGCCACTCTGGACACTCCCCTCCCTCTAGGGTGTCAGGGGTTTGACAAAAAACGACACATAGTCACGTTCTCATACAGAGAGAATCACAAACTGACAGTGCGGGACAAGCACACACCAGCACGGGGACCCCCACGGATGAGCACCAAGTGTGATTTGGTGAGTGCCCCTACAGCATGGAGCACACACACACACACACACACTCACTCCTGTCGCCCCAGCTGCAGAGACAGCCTGTACACAGCCGGCTCCCCAGAGGCCCAGGGCACCTCGGGCATCTCTGCCCACCCCGATGGGTTTCGGAGGTCCAAACAAACAGAGCATTTGTACTGTCACAAACACAGAGTCACCCACTCACAAACTGGCAGATACACAAACTGCTGCCAAAAAGTCCCACATAGCCTGATGCAGAGGCAAGGGAATGCCAACAGATGATCAAATGTTATTTAAACACACACACACACAGATACAATGCAAATTTCAGCGTCCTCCTTTCAATGGAAGTGGTCTTCCCGCTTGGCCCCATACGCCCCCTGCAGGAGGTACGGAGACCAGGGGCGGGGGTCTGGGGTCTGAGGTCAGGGTCCCTAGTCTGCAGTCCCTACACTATCCCGGTCCAGGCCCGTGGCACCACTCAGCAGCGGACTCACCGGACGATGCCGAACATGACGAGCACGTTGCCCAGCAGCCCCACGGCGCACACCGCTGAGTACAGCGCGGTGATGGCGATAGCCAGGGCGAGGGATGAGCCGCTGCGGGCGCCCGGCGGCCCCGACGCATTGGTGCCAGAGCTGGGGAAGGCGCTGGGGAAGGCGTCCGAAGCGGTGGCAAGGAGTGGGGACTGCAGCTCGCTGTCAATGGAAGTGGCCGACTCCATGGCGGCCAGGCGGCTACCGCCGCGTTCCTCTCCACCGTGCGCCCAGGGCGCAGAGACCAGGCGCGGAAGAGACCTTTCGAGGTCCAAAGGCCGGGACCGGGGCCGAGGCCACGACTCCGCCGGCTGCAGCGCCCTGGCTGCCTCGCTCCCTCCGCGCCTCCTTCTCCCGCCTCGCCGCCCGCACAAACCCTTCCTCGGAGCTCTTCCGCCCGCTCTCCTCTCCCGGAGCGCTCTGAGCTGGGAGCCTTTGCGGACTCGGACGCGCCCCCCGCGCGCACCACGTGGCCCCGGAGGCAGCCTCCAGTCTGCGCCCGAGACCGGGGGCGGGTGCTGCACCACTGGCTTGGAGCTGGGCCGAGGAAGCTTCCCAATCCCTCCCTAGAGACACTCCGCGGGCTCGGATGTACCCCACCCCAGCCCGAACTCACCGCCTCCTGTCCCTCCGTCCCCCACCCCCCGTCCCACACCCCTTTAAAGGCCGCTTTGGAGTCAGGAGGACCTGAAGGGGAATCCCGCCTCTCACCCCAGCACTGACCAATAATGACCTTGAGTGAGTCACTTAACCTCTCTCAACTTCAATCAGCTTCATCTGTAAAAGGATAATCACACCACCTGGCTCAGAGGGTTGTTGGGGAGATTAAGGCGATGCGAGTAAAGAACTAGCTCGGTGCCAGCACACAGCAAGTGCTTCATGAATACTCATTATTTCCCGGGGTTTTCTTGCACCCCGTTCCTTCACTCAACAGATTTTGGAGGGGATGCTGAGTATAAGAGCCAGGCACTATTGGGGATCTGCTAGTGCACAAAACCTCATGGGGTTCACAGCCCAGGAGAGGAGGGACAACAGTCCTAAAATCACACCAGTGAAGATACAGTTACAAGTTGAGGAGAGTGAAGGAAAGCGAGACTTTCCTGTGGCAGGAAAAAAAAAAGCCAGAGGTCTGGCTGGCTTCCCGGAGGAAATGACACTTAGGGTGAGAGGTGAAGTTTGGGGAGTAACTGACTTAGAGAAGAAACCAGGAAAGAGCATTCCAGCACGTGTCCACGTGTGCGAAGACACGGTGGTCAGAGGGAATAAAAGGAGGCCAGGAAGAGGGGAAGGAGGCAGGGAGCCAACGTGGAGAGAACGGGATGAGGTGGTGGGCAGGGGCTCAACTGCGCAGATGCGGAAAGAGGGTCGTTTTGCATACTCCTCCCTTAACCGGCCTGCCCACACCCAAAACCATCCTCCTTCTCCGGGCTCCCATCCTTGCCGGAGCATTCTCTCTACTGACCATTTCTCTGTTCTGGGCGCGGTGATAAGCACTTTATCCATGCATCAGCGCTTCAGAGTAGATTCTGTTGTTGTGTCCCCATTTTACAGGTGAGAAGACTGGACTAGACACTAAATGATCCCATGCGGCAATTATTTCTGAGTTTGCTTCCTCCTTGGGGACACAAGGCCTGGTTGATCCCTGCACCCAGTAGAGGGCTGGGGTCACAGGGGGTGCTCGGAAAATGATGGCTAGATGAATAAAGGTGGGTGATGGTTAGGCGAATACAGGAGAATGAATGGAGTGGGACCACATTGGGGTTCCTGAGCTCTAGGCTTTGGGGTGCTGCTCTTGGCCCTGCGAGTGGCTGGGCAAGGACCCCTGACCCCTATCACTCTCCAAGATGGCTTGAGTCATCCATCTATATGCAAGGCTCTTACCCTTTCCCAGAAAGAATTCCCAAGTTCACCCTCCCCTCCATGCCCTCTGCCCCTCCCAGCTACTGTCCAAGCCCCTTGATCAGCCGCAGTAGACTCCTCCCCCACGAGGCTTTCCCATTTATCACCTAAGGTCTCATCAGAGAGGTGGTTTTTGCTCTGCGGTCAGATGTGCTGCCAAAACTCTCTCCCCTGTACCTAAGGGCCTTGCACTCAGAGACTTTTCTGGTGCCAGGGGAAAGAAATTGGAGCAGGAAAGAGGAGGGTTACGTTCGTTATGAGAGTTCTGGCCCCCTCCCAACCGTTGCAATGAGCCAAGTTTTCTCCTACCTCAGGACGGCTGCGCACTCTCTTTCCTCTCCTTGGAAGGCCCAGCCACGTCCCGCAGGTTTCAGCCTAAACATCGCTTCACTCACTGCCCCTCGCCCCACCAACCAGACCAGGTCCCCTTGTCATTTGTTCCCGCAGCATTGTGCGCCTCTTCTTCACAGAATGTCCCACATGTCACTTGGGCAGTCCCTGGGTTTCTGTGCATCGCCTTTACAACAGGTGTTGTGCACTCCTGCACCCCCACCTTAGTGCAGTCCTGGCACTCAGTGAGTGAGTGGTTGAATAGGAAGTTCCATTTCAACCTGGTGAGCTCCCATTTTGGTGAAGGAGACAGAACAGGCACAGCTTACTACAGACCTAGAAATTCTTCTAAGTAGCTAAAACCCTTTGCGTAAACTCTGCAATCACATCTTCCTTGGAACTGAACTACCAGATCCCAGCTCCAGGTCTGCACTTGGCTTTTGGCCATCACCGAGCAAGGCTATCCTCACTTTCCGGCCTTGCATTTGGGGTCCTCCAAGTGTGGTCCCAACCAGGGTTTATTTCTGTCCTCTTCCGGCTCCATGTCCTATTCCCAACCCCAAAGGCATGCTCTAGCCACACTGGGCTGAAAGGAATTTTTTAAAATTGCATTTCGAAATGTGTTTTGAGTCCCTCCTGGGTACAGAGATGCTATGTTGGAAACCTATAGCTGTGGTGGAGGCAAAAGGCAGAGAAAGAATCCCTTCACTTCTCTGAGCCTCAGGCTTCTCATCCATAAGGTAGAGAGAGGGGTAGGATCGGGCGAGGGTCTGGTGAAAAAGCCGATGCTTTGCCAGCTGAGAAAAGCTGCCTAAGCATCACTGCTAAACCATGAGGATGAATGAGACCACTGCTCTCTTAAAGGAGCTCACAGTCAAGAAGCTGTGAAAGATATGGAAAAGACCAAGTACATGAGTGAAATATCATAATTGCCAAAAAACATTGCCAATATCATATATGCTATTATGAACAGCCCCTTTTAAGAGTCTGCTCTGGACAGAACAAGAAGTCAGCCATCTGCAACCCAGAACAGAGCCCTCACCGGGACCCGTCTATAGTGGCACCCTGATCCTGGACCTTCAGTTCCCAGAACTGGGAGAAATAAATTTCTGTTGTTTATAAGCCACTCAGTCTATGGTGCTTTGTTATAGCAGCCCAAGCGAAGACACATGCCAAGTCCATGTCCATTGCTCCCATTGACGATATTTCGGAAGAATGAGTGGAAACTTGAAAGGCGTCTAAAGGGGATTCTGACCTGATAGTGTGGCTTAGTGGTGAGTGCAGGCCTGTGAACCAAAGTGTCGCTGGTTCAATTCCCAGTCAGGACACATGCCTGGGTTGCAGGCCAGGTCCCCAGGAGGGGGCGTGCTAGGGGCAACCACACATGGATGTTTCCCTCTCTTTCCCTCTCCCTTCTCCTCTGCCTAAAAGCAAATAAAATCTTTTAAGAAATAAATAAAATAAAGGGGATTCCCTAATAGCTTCCCAAAGTGAGTACCTTGAAGAGATCAACCCTTGGATGTGAGCATTCTAGTCTATTGACCATTCTAAGGCCGTCCCATTTCTGTGGTCACAACTCATAATGATCCTTTGGCTACCATCTACAGAGAGCTTGCTATGTACCGGGCGCTGCGCCAAGGGCTTTGTGGGTTATCTCCTTTAATCTTCATTGGCCCTAGAGGTGTAAGGTCCTACTATTATTGTTCCATTTTGCAGAGGTTAGGTGACCTACCCAAGCCACCGCTGGGATGCCACTCTGAAAGCCAGTCCCCCGACTGCCCCACTATGTTGCCTCTCAGAGCAAAGACTAGAAGGTTCCCCCCCCCACATAAAACACAAGAACTCATTGCTTCTGCTTTTGCTTGGCAGAGTTTTCCCCTTGAGTTCACCCCTGCACCTGGTCAAGCACAGAGTAGACACAGCCCTTCACAGCTGGGTGACAGGATCGTGACCCAGACTTGGCTTGGGACTTGTCCTCATCCTTGATTTCAGGGGGAAAAAAAAAAACAAGCACATACACGCATGGGAAATCCCAAGCCAACAGGGGGGCATCAGAAGATGTCAGCAGTGGAGAAACAGAAATCGCAGAAGGAGTCAGAGCAGAAAGGAACTCCCTGGGGAAGCTATTAACAATTTAGTACGTGGGAATGTGGCTCCCACCTGCCAAAGAGACAGATCCGCCTGATGGAAAATACAGCGACTCCTCCTCAGAGTGAGCGGGCAGCTCCCTGGGGCTGCCTTCCAGTCTGGCTCCATCTGCAAGCCCCAAGAGAGGGAGGACCTTAACAATAACCATAAAATAACAACCACTTACATTTGCAAAGCACTTTCGACTTTCCAAAGCACTTCCAGATTGATGACTTCATCTCAGCCTGACACCATCTGGATACATGGGGAGGTCAGGTTTCATTATCTTCATTTTATAGCTAGGAAGACAGACATCTACAGAGCCTGCGCAAGATCCCTGAGGATACACAGCAAATCTGGGAAAGAAATAGGGTTGATACCATCCATCTAGTTCTCAAGCCAGAAATCTGAGAGACATTCTTGACTCCCTCTCTCTTTCCCCCAGTCCCTCACCTCTCACCAATCAGTGAGTCCTATCCATTCTTCCTAGACAACCCCAAATCCTACCATTGTCCTGTATTCTTAATACTGTCTTCCGAAATAGCTACTGAAATCGTCCGGAAACGATCTCGCCGAGGCCAGGCTCGCTGCCTTCAGGTAGTGATAATGGCTGCAGGGTGCTCCGCGGCGTTACCTCTTTCTACCTCCCTAGCCCCTTGTACCAACTTTCCCTTCACACACTATGTTCCAACCAAAATAAACTGCTTGTGGGTCTCCGAATAGCCTGCTTCTCTCACCCCCAGGTTAATCTAAGTGATTAAGAGGGGAGCTTTGGTGTCAGGCTGGTTGAATTTGAAATCCCAGCTCAGTCACTTATTGGTTGCAGGTTACTTCTCTGAGTTTCATAAAATGGGGACAACAAAAGTATCTGCTTTATAGCACCTGGCATACAGCTGGTGCTCAATATGTGTCAGTGGCCACTGTGATGATGGTTCCTCTCTGCCTGGAGCGTGGCACTGCAGGCTCCCCAGCCCCTTTGTCACCTGACCCACTCCTGTGCCCCCACCCCGTCCCAGGTATGTTGCTTCCTTGCCCTCTCCTCCAGATTAGCACAGACGAGTTTCCATCACACACAGTCTGTTCCCTTAGAGTGTGTCTCCTTCCTGGAAGCACAGTCAGGTGCTGGGCTCCTAGAAAACCATCCCACCTGGATGCTGCTGGGGAAATCTAAGTCTGTCAGGAGGAGAGAATGGAGTTGAAGAGAAAAGGTGGCCAAGGCAGGAGAGAGTTGGGACTTTGCAGCTCTTCCCATCAAGCAGTGGAATCTATTTCCCCACCCCTCAAACCTGGGTTGGCCTTGTGACTTACTTTGGGAAGGAAATGATAGTGCCAGTTCAGAGTCTGGGCCTCAAGGGGCCTTGCATTCTTCCACCCAGTCTCTTGGAACCCTGTTGCTGCCATGGAAACGAGCTTGGGCTAGCCTACTGAATTAGAGACTCAATTACCTGGCATCCCAGTTGACAACAAGGCAACACCAGACATGTGAATGAGTGAGGCCATCCTAGAGCAAGCAACCCCCAACAGACCCAACAGCTGACCACAGGTGCACGAGCAAGCCCAGCCAAGATCAGCCAGGCCTGGCTCATATCACAGAACTACTCAGCTATCCATAGACAGCTGCTGTTTCGAGCCACTAGGTTTTGAGATGATTTATTAAGCAGGAGCCATCATAATACATACTATCCTATATCAGTGATTGGTCTGAGGGGATATGTAACCAATGAAATGTAAAGAGAAATCTGCTGGCAGACTTTTTTCTATTATAAAAAGCAAAGCCCCATCAGAAGAGAGCTGTCTGACCAAACCCCTTGGGATGCTGGTATGATGCCTAGAGCTGCAGCAGCCATCCTGCAATCAGGAAGCAATAAACATGAGGATGAAAAACTAATGTGGTGCCCTGACTGGTGTGGCTCAGTGGGTTGGGCAACATCCTGCAAACTGAAAGAACGCTGGTTCAATTCCCAGTCAGGGCACATGCCTAGGTTGTGTGCAAGGTCCACAACTGGAGGCATATTAGAGGCAATAGAGTGATGTTTCTCTCTCTCTCTTTCTGCCTCCCTTCCTCTCTCTAAAAATAAATAAATAAAATAGTTTTTAAAAAAAGGAAAGAAAAAGAAAAACGAATGTGGTGAGGTTTTCTATAAAAAGACACAGAAGTCCTGAGTCTTTGGTGATGATGCTGAGCTCTTAGTATAATAGCTCTGAACTGCCTGCTTCAAGACCTCTTGTTTAAGCCACTCCTTAATGGCTTGTCATTTTTTGTTGTTGTCATTACTTGCAGCTTAAAGCATTCCTAAAGGATGTACCAGTGTTTGGGTAACATCCCAATGAGAGTGACCCAGGAATAAAGAGACATGGTTTATTGGCATGAATATGTCTTTGTTTTGAGACTGGGAGGTGGAATTTTGTGACTAAGAGTATGGACCCTGGCCCCAGCCAGTGTGGCTTAGTTGGTGGGACATTGTCTTGCAAACCAAAAGGTTGTAAGTTTAATAATTCCCAGTCTGCGTACATGCCTGGGATGGGAGTTCAGTCCCTGACTGGGGTGTGTACACGGGGCAACCAATTAGTTTCTATGTCACATTGATGTTTCTCTCCCTCTGTTCTTCCTCTTTCCCTCTCTGGAATCAATAAAAGAAAAAATATTAAGAGAATGGGCCCTGGGTTCGAACACTGGGTCTGTCACATGCTAGTTATGTGACTTTGGGTAAGTATATCAACTTCACCAAGCCTCAATTCTCTTACTTGCTAAGAGGAAATGATAATACATATTTTATAGGATTGTGAAGGAGATGAATGAGATGATGCAGATACAGAATTTGTTGTGCTGCCTGACCCACTGGAAACATTCAGTGAGCTCTTGTCTTAGCTGTTACTATTATTGCAATAACTATGTTTATATCAACCTTCCTTCCTCCATCTTGTGAGGCAAAGTGACCCCAGATTTAAAGGAATCCACCCCTGGGATTTAGCCAGTGCGGGTATATGTACTGAGTAGCGGGCTGGGTCCTGCCTGGAGGTAATTCACAAGGGTCAAATAGTAGGACTTGTTTGTTCAGAGTGGAAGGTAACAAGGGGAGAAATTAGAAGGGACTTGAAACATGAGTGAGCAGCAGCAGGGAAGGGACAGTGGCTAGGAGGAGAGTGTGGGACAGGCTCAAAGTTCCCCAGCCCAGTGCCAACTAGACCTACATGAATAGAGGCCTAGGCGTCCAGGCAGAAAGCCAGGGGCATCTGCGGCATGGGCCCCAGCAGTCCAGGCGGCCAAGGGTGACCCAGTGGGAGAAGGCCTTCTCCAGCGCTCCACTCTGAGAACCGTGCGCAGGGCCTGCCCGCCGGCCTCTGAGGGGCAGCGAGCCAACGACACAATGGCGGAAGTGAACACACTGTCTCCTGTCTTTAATCAAGCCGTCATCTTCCTTAGACAAAGCTCAGTTCTTCCCTTTCCTCTCCCTACTCTTTTTCTCTGCTTATTTCCTTCAGCTTCTCACTCCATCCCAAACCTCCGCCTCCTCCCCATTTGGAGTTCCCGCTCCCTCCACTGGAGTCCCTAGGGTACCCACTTCCTTCTCCCCTCCTCCTTCCCCCTCAGTGATGACTCTCAGGAGCATGGCCGCTGCCTTCTCTCATCTCCACACTCTGATGCAGAGGGTGTTAAAATCGCTTTCGGTTGACCTTGTCAGATGAGCACAGCCTCCTTCTTCAAGGTATCCTTCTCTCCCTGCCCATCCCTGTCCTCCCCAGCCTGTCCCCACAAAGCCTGGGCAGGATCCTGAACCAGAGGTGGGCACTGGGAACCAGCCTGAATGCTGCCAGCCCCACCCTTGTGTACCGTTCTGCCCTCAGAGACCAAAGGCGTCTCTCCCTCTCCCGCAAAGGAACATCAGGCTTGGCGTGCTGGCTTCCTGGCTGGATCGTAGAGACCTAGGACAGCAATCTGTCACCAACTGCACAGAATTCAGACCTGGAAAAGATCTTAGGCACCATCTCCTTTCAGTTACAGAAAAAGATGCTGAAGGCTAACGTGGTAAAACCCGTTAGCAGCAGAGTCAAGGCCAAAACCCATGCCTCCCTGAATCTGGCAATGATGCGTGGTCCCCCATGTTGGGCAGGGTGACCTTGGGCAACTGCACCTCTTCAAACGACAGGCACCTCTGGAAGCACTTTTACGTGTGTGATTTTATTTGATCCTTCACCTAATTCTTTCAGGGAAGGAGGGTCATGATCCCCAGTTTACAGGCGAAGAATCCGGGACTTGGCAGTTCGGGAGCTTGGCCCATGTCATGCAGGGGCTGGACTGGAACGCAGGTCTCTCAGACTCCAGAGACCCTCCTGACCTACACACAAAACCTTTGTCAAACACTAAGCACCCTGGGCCTCAGTTTCCTCATCTGTGAAATGGAGGGATGGGGCTCCATGGTCCCAAGACCCACCTGGGAGGCACTGAAAGGAATTTCAAGGAGAGGCAGGCTGTTTGAAAGTTGCCTGCATTATTGGGAGGATTTCTCTGTTTTCCCCGTTTGCTCCAAAACAGCTCGCCCCCAGGTTTACGCTGAGAGGAGCCTAGGGAAGGTGCCATGGTAACCACAGCGGCTCCAAGCCAGAGCGGAATTCGCCTGACTTACCCAGACTGGCAAACCCAGTGACCTTAAGCCTGCTGTCCCCAAGGGAGTCAGGACAGAGCCAGGGCCTGCCCAGAGGACCTGAATCAGACCACAGGGCACCCTGGGAGGGGTTGAGCAGCCTGCACTCTGCCCCTGAGATCCTGCTGCTCAGGTAAAGAGCATGGGTTTGCGGCCTGAAAACAAGCGCCTGTGGTCAGATCTGTGGCATATAAATTTGGGGATCTTGGGCAAGTCACTTACTCTCCCTGAACCTGAAGAGCTTTTTTCTTCTTCTTACCTCACATATAGAATATATACAAAATAAATAGCAGCTGCTATTATTATTATCATTACTAATATCTAAATTCCGAAGAGTTGGATGCCCAGCAGCAAATGAACTTGAGACTGCCGGCCAAGATGGAGGCATAGGTGGACACATTGTGCCTCCTATCACAACCAAAATTAAGGACAACAAATATTTAGAAACAAGAAAACAATCAGAACTGATAGAAAATTGAACTGTACGGAAGTCCAACAACCATTCATCCAGACTGGTAAGAGGGGCGGAGTCGAGGCAGGAAAAAGTGGAGGTGCGGACCCGGGAACACAGGCAGCAGCAGGTGGCAGTTCCCAAGCATGCAGGCAGCGGCTAGCAGACCCCAGGTGCACAGGCAGTGGCTAATGGACCCCGGGCACGGGGTGGCAACCATGCAGACCCAGTGAGGCTGCGCAAGGTGGCTGGCTGACCAGGTGGTCCCACATTTGCGCACAGATAATCCAGGTGAAGGGGAAATGGCGGAAGGGACTGGAATTCAAGAGAGAGCAGAACAAGCGCCATTGTTCCCTCTCGGACCCCACCCCCATATACACATCACAACTCAGCGACTGGGCTGCCCCACGCTGGGGAACACCTAAGGCTCCACCCCTCACTACATAACAGCTGCAACCAGACAAAAAAACAAAAACAAAAACACCAAAAATGGCTCAAACCAGAGAACAAATCAAAGCCCCAGAGCCAATTCCTCTAAGCCGTGAAGACATAGCCAACCTATCTGATGCACAGTTCAAAGCCCTGGTCATCAGGATGCTCACAGAATTGGTTGATTTTGCTCACAAATTAGATGAAAAAAATGCAGGCTAAAATATGTGAAATGAAGGAAGATGCATGGGGAACCAATAGAGATGGAAGGAAAACTGGGACTCAAATCAATGGAGTGGACCAGAAGGAAGAAACTAACAACCAAACAGAAAACAAGGAAGAAACAAGAATTCAAAAAAATGAGGAGAGGCTTAGGAACCTCCGGGACATCGTTAAACATCCCAACATCCAAATTATAGGGGTACCACAAGGGGAAGAAGAAGAGCAACAAGTGGAAAACTTATTTGAACAAATAATAAAGGAGAACTTCCCCAATCTGGCAAAGGAAATAGACTACCAGGAAGTCCAGGAAGCTCAGAGAGTTCCAAAGAAGTTGGACCCAAGGAGGAACACACCAAGGCACATCGTAATTACATTAGTCGAGATTAAAATGAAGAAGAGAATTCTGGAAGCAGCATGGGATAAGGGCACAGTCACCTACAAAGGAGTTCCCATCAGACTGTCAGCTGATTTCTCAAGGGAGACCTTACAGGCAAGAAGGGGCTGCAGAGAAGTATTCCAAGTCATGAAAGGCAAGGACCTACATCCAAGATTGCTCTACCCAGCAAAGCTTTCATTTAGAATGGAAGGGCAGATAAAGTGCTTCTCAGATAAGATCAAGTTCAAGGAGTTCATCATCACCAAGCCCTTATTATATGAAATGTTAACAGGACTTATCTAAGGAAAAGAAGATAAAAAATATGACAGTGAAAAGACAGCAAACTCACAGCTATTAACAACCACACCTAAAACAAAAGCAAACACCTAGAACAGGAACAGAACCACAGAAATGAGGATCACATGGAGGGTTAGCAACAGGGGCGTGGGAGGAGGAGAGAGGAGGGAAAAGGTACAGAGAATAAGTAGCATAGACGGTGGGTAGAAAATAGACAGGGGGAGGGCAAGAATAGTGTGGGAAATGTAGAAGCTAAAGAACTTATGACACATGGACATGAACTAAAGGGGGGGAATGTGGGTGGGAGGGGGTGTGCAGGGTGGAGGGGAATGATGGGGGAGAAATGGGACAACTGTAATAGCATAATCAATAAAATATATTTTTAAAAAAGAAAATTAACTTGAAAATGCTTTCTTTTTTTTTTTTAAAGATTTTATTTATTTATCTTTAGAGGGGAAGGGAAGGAGAGAGGGAGCGAGAGAGAGAAATATCATGTATGGTTGCCTCTCGTGCATCCCCTGCTGGGAACTGGCCTGCAACCCAGGCATGTGCCCTGACTGGGAATCAAACTGTGATCCTTTGGTTCGCAGGCCTGAGCTCAATCCACTGAGCTACACCAGCCAGGGCTGAAAATGCTTTCTATACTGCAGCACCACACAAGTGCAAGAGGTTATTATCACCCATTAAGAATATTCACACTCCCCTGGTTGTCTAGAACCCTTCATTGTATGTAATAATCGAACGGAGCACTTTCCGTACAAAAGACATGTGTTTGGGGAGAAGATGAATCGTCCACGAATCTTTACAGTCCAGGAGACACACCAGGTAGACAGGACGAGGCACGAAGTGCCGTACGAGAGGGTCAGATGAAGTTGTTGGGAATTGAGAGACAGAGCCCACAAACCAACCTGGGAAGGGTTTCCTGGGGGCGCAGCCACGTGGGCGGGTCACATCCTCAGGTGCCCCGGCTGCACACAGGACTGCAGACACCTCTGTGAGAGCACGCACATCCTGGGTCTCCGTTACCGACAGCACTGTCTCTATCAACTGGGACTCTGGCCGCAAGTAACAGAAACCCCCTGCAGCTCCTGGAAGCGGACAAAGGAGATTTACTGCAAGGAAATGGGTGTCCGAGAATCCACGCCAGTCAGGGATGTAGTAGGCTCGCTTTGGGAAGGCCCGGGGGCCAAGAAGAGACTCAGTCCCAGCACTCACTCTCGGTTCCCCAGCTCGCCTCCATTCTCCTCTCTGCAGACCAGCCTCCTCTTCTGCTCCAGCCACAGCAATGGGTCTGGCTGCCCACAGCAACTAAATGCTCAGCTTTAACACTCAGCCTGGCACACAGCACGTGGTGCGACCACCACCCTGGTTTGCCTGGGACTCTTCTAGCTTCACCTTGGACACCTCTCAACTCTGGGACATCAGGAGGCTGGACACCCTCACACCAGCTGCTCAAACTACGTTTGAGTTACTGTTCTAGCGCCAGCCACAAGCAGGGACAGGATTCCAATCCACACTCAGCGGTCCTGGGAGAAGGAAACTTGATTGGTCCTGCTTAAGTAAGGTGACCCTCCTGGTCCAAAGTGCCATGGCAGGATACTTGGCTCGCAGAGTCCAAACACGGCTTCCAGGGACCAGCAGCCCTGGAGGGCGCAAGTTCCTGGAGAACGTAGGGTTGGAGTCATTGGTTCATGGTCCAGGTAGATTCCCCCAAAAGGGTGTCAGCTATAATTTCTACCTCCCTCCAAAATAGTGAGCTCTTCAGGGGAAAGGACTAGACCTATTTATCTCTGTAGCCCCAGAACCTAGCATATGCCGAACAGAAAGTGCCTTGGCACTTGCTGTTCCCTCCGCCTAGAATGTTCTTCCCCACGTCCCCATGTGTCTGTCTCCTCTAACCAGTTCAGGTCCCTCTTCAAACGCCAGCACTGAGCTCCAATCTAAATTACGCCTCTCCCCCACCCTAGCACTATCTTTCACATCTGCCTATTTGCAACCTGTTATTACTTCCTGGCTTTCTTCCCAGCACTTACCACCACCTGAAATTATCTTGTTCACGTACTGGCTTGAGTTGTATCAGTTTTCCCAATACTAGAATGTGAGCTTCAGAAGGGCAGGCACCTCAACTCTCTTGCTCATCACGGTGTCCTCAATGCAAAGACAGTACCTGCCACCTCCTAGGTGCGTAAGAAATATTTGTTGAATTAAAAAAAAAAACAAAAACCGAATGAAATGTAGAAGAGGGGGCGGTGCATCCCAGGTGCAATAACAGCACCAGGTGCAACACGGAGGAGGGAATTAATTGCAGGGTCTGTGCTGGGAAGAGGAAGTAGCTTAGTTTGGCCGGAGGAGGAGTCGGAGGGGAGACAGCACAAAGGGAACTGGGTGAGGATTTGATGAGTAGATTAGTGGGTTAGGGCCTCATCTCCACACCAGAGGGTCCAGCCCTCAGCTGATTCAGGCCTGCAAGGAGAAGGTTTTAGGTGAGGCTCCCCTTTTTGTAACAGAATAAATGTTCAGTTGGTTCAGGTCACACGGGAAGAGAACATTTCTCTCCAAAGACACACTTTTTAATAATGCCTGGCAGGAGCATTTTGTGGTGACACCAGGCATGCACGTAGACCTTTGTGGAATATGAAGTGTCTGCACGAGACTGTCTCTTGTGCTCCAGCAACAGCCCCAGGGGCCACACAGGCCTGGCTCTGGCCACCATTCCAAGAGACGTGTGGCGGGGTGGAAAGAACAGTGGCCTGCACCCGCTTCAGAAGACCAGGCCTCGTTTTTGTCAGCCGTGTGATGCAGGCGAGACTCTCATCCTCCGAAAGTTAATTCATTTGTTCAGACACTCCTTCAACAGTCTCCCTGTGACTGTGGTGACAGTTAATTTTACGTGTCACGGGCCACGGTGCACAGATGTTCCGTCAAACGTTATTCTGGAGGTTTCTGGGAGCGTGATTTTGGGTGAGATTAACATTTAATTTGGTGGACTTTGGGGAAAGCAGATTGCCCTCCAGAATGTGGGTGGGCCTCAGCCAATCCTCTGAAGAACTGAATAGAACAAAAGCCTGACCTCCCATAAGCAAGAGGGAACTGTCCAGCCTGACCCCCTTCGACTTGAATCACGTCAGCTCTTCCCTACAGATTTTGGACTTGCCAGCCTCCACAATCACATGAGCCAATTTCTTAAAATAAATCTCCCCCTCTACATACACATATCCTATTGGCCCAGTTTCTCTGGAGAACCCTAAGACAGTCTACTGTGTGATTAATTCTGAAGACAGAGCAGTGAGCAAAATTGACACGGTCTTCGGCTTCACTGAGTTCCCATTCTAGTGGGAGAAGGAAGCAATAAATAAAAAACAAGTGCAGCATTAACACATTAATTAGAGATGTCTGCAAGTGTGTGGAACCCCAGGGCGTAGCTCTGACAGACCTGGAGGCGTGGGCAGAGCAGCTTTTAGGCCAGGACCACGGCCTTCATTTCAGTTCCCTCTTTTGTAAAATGGGAAAAAGAGTATCAGCTCTGTTGTCATAGAGAATGTGTAGAATGAGCTCATTTTTGTTAAAAAAAGAAAAGGAAAGGAAAAAGGATGGATGCGTCTAGCAGGATGGAAGGCATTGTCTGTCACCGTAACAGATGGCAGCAGCTCCTGAGGGAGAGGATTGTCTCTCTTTAAGACAACACTCTGATACACCACCTGAGACAGGGAGCGCGCATGCTCTTCCAAGAGCATTAGCTCTCAGACCAGCCTATAAGAGGGATGCGCCAAGAGTACTAGGGAGGGGGCCCCAAGGCAGAGGGGAGAGGCCGCAAGGCAGGAGGTGGAGGCGAAGGACCCAGAGATTTTTCTTAACAGCACGTCAACATTCAGTGTTCAATGGTTTGTATTCTGGTCCCGTAACCCCATGCTTTGTCCCCCCTACCTTAGGGGTGTTTGGAATACACACATGACTTCCTGCAAATGGGAATGCTTCTGGAAATGGAGGAAAGGAGCTAAATTCCAGGTCTCGGTTACCACCAGGCATGTCACTCCGGGAGTTAGACACCAGAACAGCCACAGGATGCAGAGCAGAGACTAAGAATTCCACGGAGTTAGGAAGGAGGAGCCAGAGGTGACTGTGCCCACTTACGCCCCCTGGACAAACTTAGTTTTGAGAAGGGAATTAGAATTTCCACTGGGCACAGACTAAAGCATTCAAGCCATTTTATCTCAACCTTCGGACTCCAGCTGAGTTGCAAGTGACCTGGACATGAACGCAGAAGAAAACAAAGTGAGGAAATCTTGACCCAAAAATGCTAACAGGGGTTATTTCCGGATGATGGAATAATGTGATTTTGTTTACTTTATACACACACACACACACACACAAACAAACAAACACATACACACAATTTTGTTTATATACATATATACATCTTTATGCAACTGTAAATCCTTTACAATGAGCAGAAAAAAACCAACAACCCTTCTTTCATTTCTTAGAAATAAATAAATCTCCTGCTGCCGATCCTGCTGAAGTGGCCCAGACAGCAGGTCCCTCCTCGACAGGAGGGGCCGTGGAGAGGGGCCGGGAAGGGCAGGCCAAGTCTCTTTCTTCCACTGCAGTTGGAAACGTGACTCATCTCCTCTTCAGACTGGCTCGTTGCCCACCTCCCCACCTCTCTCCTCCACACGAGAGTGAGAGGAACCCAGCTGCCCTGTTCTTCTCTCCAGAGAGCTCGTTGCAGGCCATTCACCTGCCGGACCCTGAGCTGCCTCCCACTCCCTGCAAGGCTGGACCCGTTCATTCCCATCTTTCTCCTCCCAGCTCCGTACCCAGGCCTGGGGCTCTGGAGAAGGCCTCCTCTCTCTGCAGCCTCCAGGGCCCCCCTGAAGCCTCCAGCCTCTGCTGCCACAGGCCCTGACGTCAGAGAGGGCTGCAGGCCTCCCAGGAAGTCAGGGCTCTCCTCCCTCCCAGCTCCCTCTCCTGCAGGCCCCGCTCTAAGCCCTGCAGCCTGGCAGCCAGGGTTATGTAGACTCCTTCTCACCTGCTTCCACAGGGCCAGCCTCCTCAAATGATGGTCCAGGTGAAATCGGGTTACGAAGAAGAGCATTTGGGGAGGGGCAGGGTTGAAAGGGAAATAAAAGTAAGAAACACAGAGTTAAATGCGGGAGGATTTTAGCAAACGGTCCAAGTGACAAAAACTATTATCAAGATGCAAAGGTTGCGACCTGGCCCCTCCTTTTGTTGAACAGCAGAACCATGTAGCTCAATCCTTCCCTCTGAGTGAGTGCAGGGAGGCTCGTCTTCCTGACAATATTTCTGAGGGTTCCTGGAGGAGAGGTACTTAATAATAATAATAATAACAGCAGCAATAATAAAAGTAATAATGTCCTGTATTTACTGGTTCCTTATTAGGTTCTACATGAATTTGCCTCTCTTCACCCTATTTGAACACAAAACAGCAATTTCAGGTGGTTGAACTGAAGGCTGCGAGACAGGCTCTATACGAAGGGACATGCGTACAGTATCTGGTCTCATCCCCACGGCAGCCCTGTGAGGTAGAGACTGTTATGCTCACTGAACAGAGAGTAAAAGTGAGGCTCGGGGAGGTCACACAGCTCTAAGGTAGAGTCAGGAATCAAAACGAGACCGTGCGAACCCCAAACTCGTAGCTTAACCACAGTCACGTCTCGTTTGCACGTCATCTGAGCAACTGCTCTGGGGTTCTTCCTGGTCGTTCCCGGGTGTCTCGTGAGCATGCTCTCAGGCTACAGCCACCCTCCCAGTCACCTTCACCCAAAGACAGGGCCACTCTTCTTCCCTTCAGCGCCCCCAGCAGCACCAGCCCCAGGCTGCTTCCCGGTTGTGGCAGCTAACAAGTCCTCCCAGAACACTCAAGCACAGACATCTTAAGGCCCTACGGTCGCGGCTCTCTGGTCCCTCAGGCTTCCCGCAGCCCCGCCACAGCCCCTGCCACCTTAGGGGGCCTTCTCTGTTCAGATCAGGTCTCCTGTCCCTGCTCTTTCTTTTCTGTGGCCAAACCGTGCCCCCCAAAGAAACAAAGCAAGAACAGCATTTATAACCAAACAGAAGCAACAGCGGCAACACAAAACAAGCTACCCACCTTGCCACCCAAAGAAGACGACCCCTTTACCTCGGGGTACAAAGTGCTTAGTAGCTGTACTGGCCTCAGCTGTCCCGGCCTCAGCTGTCCCTCCACATTCATTCTCAGCCTCGCTCTGCATCACCGAAAGCCAGGGAGGCACGGAGGTCAGAAAACAGCGGTCTTCCACCAAGATGAGACCTGCCTGAGCGTATAAAATGCTACCAGGCTACATTTATTTTTCTTATGTATTTTTACATTTTATTTATTTATTTTTAGAGAGGGAAAGGGAGGGAGAAAGAGAGGGAGAGAAACATCGATCCCTTGCCTCTTGCACGCGCACACACACACACACACACACACACACACCCCCTAACAGGAGAGGGAACTCGCATCCCAGGCATGTGCCCTGCCCGGCAATCAAACCGGCAACCTTTCGCTTTTCAGGGTGACGCCCAGCCCACTGAGCCACACGCCGGCCAGGGCTCCAGTTTTCCTTTAGTTTCTATGAGCTATTTGATAGCCTCCCAGTCCATTCCTTCTCTGCTCAAGCTACCCAGAATTGGTTTCTGTTGCTTGCAATCAATCACCGTGACCGATACCCCTGCCTCCCTCCTAGATTGCTATCCAAGGAGAGGTTGTGTACATGGTGCTTTGTGAACAGCGAAGCCCGGCAGAAACATGATTTATCATTCCACTCTGTATGCCCCACCTGCCTCCTCCCCTCACCCAGCTGCCTCGGACAGAAAAGAACCAGCGAAATAACTCGCAATCACATTAGCTGAAAGGAATGAAGGGCCAGAAGAGCCAGCGATGAGGCCCAAAAATAGATCACTCATGGTACACTTGATAATTACCTCCCTGAATATGACTTTTGCAATTATACAATTTCAAACTTTTTTTTGCACTGTAAACATATGGCAAATAATCTCCAAAACCACTTACTGATGATTCCTGATTCCATTAAGGAAGTTTAAGTACTTTGTTTAGATCCTGTGTTACTGAGCCACCAAGAGGGAGAGAGTGGCCGTTTCCTCCTACGGGTCCCTCTCCAGACCAGGCGGCCTCCGCTGCCCACTTAGCTGGAAGAAATCACTCCATCCTCTAAAGTCCTCTGATGCAATTTTTTTCAAGTATAATTTACATACAGTAAAGTACACAAATCTTAAGTGAACTTTTGGATGAATTTTTACATATTTCGCCTGTGCCCAGGTGTCCATTACCCAGATTAAGACAGAGAACATTTCCAAAATCTCCCCCACACCTCCTCTTAGCCAAGGCCCCAGCAGAACCATTGTTTTGATCTTCATCACCTTAGATTGGCAGTTCTAGAACTTTGTAAAAACGGAATCATGTAGTATGTACTCTTTTGCTTTTAGCGTCTTTCATTTAACAAGATTTTGAGTCCCCTGATTTTTTTCCACTAATCTTTATCATTTGGCACACAAAAGCTTCCTTACTTATGTCCATGCCCTTGTTGGACAGCTCTTTCTCCAGGACCCTGCACAAATTAGATGCTCAGTAAGTTCCCAAACGAAGTCACCTGTGAAGATCAGAACCACAGACCCAGCTTCTCTGTCCCTTTCACCATCTCTGTCACGAGGTGGTGCACGTCGTTGACAGCTGACTATGTGCCAGGCTCCAGGCTAAGCTCTTCATACATGTTAACATCACATAAGTGCTCACAACCCTAGATGCAGGTGTGACTTTGTCCCCATTTTCCACTTGAGGAAGCTGAAGCTCAGAGATGCTACATTACTTCTCCCAAGGTCAGCTGACTAAGAAGTGACAAAGTCGGGACTCAGACCTTGACCTGTCCAACCCAGAACCCAGTCCGCTAACCACTAACCCATAGTGCCTCATGTTTAGCAAAGAAGCTAACATTAATGGTCCTCGTGTCCTCTGTGACAGCTCGTCACCCCTCCCATTAACCCAGCAATGCACATATTTGTATGCCCGTCCTTCTTACAGATAGAAAGGCCGAGGGTCAGAAACATTGAATGACTTGTTCATACAACTAACAAGTGGCCAAGACTGGAAACTAGGATCCTTTTCAACATAAAGCCCCTGTTCTTTGTGGGACAGCATGTGCTGCCTTTCTGTAAGATGAGCGGACTGCAGGAAAGGGCTTTAACAGCAAGTCGCTGTGCAGCCTGGGTGTTTACTCTGTCTTGAACCAGGGAGCTGTCGGAATCGACGGTCTCCTTAAAAGCACAGCCCTGGAGCATGGTGGACTTGCCTGCGCAAGGCTATTACTAGGGAGGCTCTGTCTGTGGCAGCATTTAAGATGTCATCCTCAAATGTTCTAAAAACAGATCCAAATGAAAATGACATGTCCTTTTATTCAACCAACACGAATTGAGTTAATGATATGAGTAATGCACGGTGCCAAGCATTGGGGAACAAGGCAGATCTGGTTTTTCACCTCATGGAGTTTTGGGTCCAGTGGAGGGAACAGACATGAGTGATGAAGAGCAAGTTCAGGAACATGAGAATCTATCACAGAGGATTTTATTTATTTACTTTTACAGAGAGGGGAAGGAAAGGAGAAAGAGAGGGAAAGAAACTTCAGTGTGTGAGAGATACACTGATTGGTTGCCTCTCACGTGCCCCCAACTGGGGACCTGGCCAGCAGCCCAGGCGTGTGCCCTGACTGGGAATCGAACCAGCATCCTTTTGGTTCACAGGCTGGTGCACAATCCACTGAGCCACACCAGCCAGGTATCACAAAGTTTTCTAACTGAGCCTGAGAGGTATGGGAAAGCCTTAGAGAGGAAATGAGATTTAATTTTGACCTGAATGATGACCCAGAATTAATAGCGGAGGGGAGTAGAATGTGTGTCTTAGAGCAGGGAGTTCAGGCAGAGGGAACAAATATGAAAAGAGCCTGAATCAGGAAGAGAAAACCCTAGAGAGGGAGGCTTCACGAGGACAGAGGCATTCGTCTCGTTCACAGCCAAGCACCTAGTACTACCACACCTGGCACAGAGGAGGCACTCTGCAAATATCTAGTTGCCCGAATGAATGAATGAACGCTTCACTCAAATTCAAACTAGCTGAAATAGAGTGGGGAAAAGAATAGCACGAGATGAAGCCTGAGAAGTGGGCATTAGCCAGATCATACAGGGTCTTCAAGATCACGGTTAAAGGAATTGGATTTTATATAAGGGAAATGGGAGAGTATTTGAAGAATTTTCAGACGTGTCATGAATATTTGCTTTTGAGGAGAGAATAGCCTGCAGAAGGGGCAGCTCGTGATGAAGGCAGCGGTGGGGATGGAGAGCAGTGGAAAAATCCAGGAGATACTGGTGGAATGGAATGATCAGGACATGAGTCAAGGATGACTCACACAAGCTTCTGGCTGAAGCCACAGGTTGAGGATATGGCCATTTGCTACCATAGGGACCCTAGAGTTTCAGAAAGCAGGTTCTGTGGAGGAAGATGAGGAGTTTTTATACATGTTGAGATTAAGATGCCTAAGAAACATCCAAGTGAAAAAGTCAAGTAGGCTCTCATTGGCTGTGTAGCCTGGAGCTCAGAGAGAGAACTATGGAGAGGACCCTTGGCATCCAGATGGTAATTGAAACCACGGGAAAGATTACCCAGAGAGAGACTAAAACAAGGAGAGGCTAGCGCTGAGAGCTCAACCTTTCACAGCTCCAGAGAGCAATAAGAGAAGCTGGCAAGCTCATGAAACCAAGAAGAGGAGAGAGGCAGGTGGCAAAGGGGAGCACAGGGTCACGCAAGTAGGAGGGAGAATGTTTCAAAGAGAAGCAGTTCTTAATTAAGTAGAAATGAGGACTGAAAGATTTCCATTGGACTTGGCAGTACTGAAGTGATGGATGACATCAGTTGCTATGAAAATATCAGTTAGGATTTCTATTGTCTCAGCCCTAAGGGAGGAGGCCATGTTCCAGGAAGAGGAACTGGGAATTCTCTAATAAGGCTCTGGATGCCAGCGACCCCGCAGGTTATTACAATTCTGTCCCTTTTGGTGTCAGGATTTCCTGTCTTTGGGGGAAAGAAAAGCTGTCTATGAAGATCTCCAGCCCTGGCTGGTGTGGCTCGCTGGATTGAGCCCCTCCTGGGAACCAAAGGGTCACTGGTTCAGTTCCTAGTCAGGGAACATGCCTGGGCTTCCACCCAGGTCCTCAGTTGGGGGACAGCTGATCATTGTTTTGCACATTGAGGTTTTTCTCCCTCCTTTCCCCTCTCTCTAAACACAAATAAATAAAATCTTAAAAAAGAGAGAGAGAGAGAAATTGATCTCAGACACAGGGGAAAGAATCCTGGAAAACACATTTTAAAAAAATAATTTACTTCCGGCCAAGATGGAGGCGTAGGCGGACACACTGTGCCTCCTCTCACAACCAAAATTAAGGACAACAAATATTTAGAAACAAGAAAACAACCAGAACTTATAGAAAACTGAACTGTACGGAAGTCCAACAACCATTCATCCAGACCGGTAAGAGGGGCGCAGTCTCGGTAGGAAAAAGTGGAGGTGCGGACCCAGGAACACAAATAGCAGCGGCTGGCAGTTCCCAGGTGCAAGGGCAGTGGCTGGCGGTCCTTGGGCCCACAGGCGGCAGCTGGTGGACCCCGGGCACAGGGGGGCAACTGTGCAGACCCAGTGAGGCTGCACAAGGCAGCTGGCTGACCAGGTGGTCCCACATTCACGCACACAGACGGTCCAGGCAGAGGGGAAGTGGCGGAAGGGACTGAATCCAGGAGAGAGCGGAGCAGGCGCCATTGTTCCCTCTCAGGCCCCGCCCCCACATACAGCGTCACAACCCAGCAACTGGGCTGCCTCACACTGGAGAGCGTCTGAGGCTCCACTCCTCACTACGTAACAGCACGCGCACGTGCGCAGATAATCCAGGTGAAGGGGAAGCAGCGGAAGGGACCGGAGTCCAGAAGAGAGCGGAACAGGCGCCATTCTTCCCTCTTGGACCCCGCCCCCACCTATAGCGTCACAACCCAGCGACTGGGCTGCCCCGACTGAGGAACACCTAAGGCTCCACCCCTAATACGTAATAGCCTTGACCAGACTAAAACCAAAACAAAACAAAACAAAAAAACCCCACCAAAAATGGCTCAAACCGGAGAAAAAAATGAAAACCCCAGAGTCAATTCCTCTAAGCAACGAAGAGATAGCCAACCTATCAGATGCACAGTTCAAAGCACTGGTCATCAGGATGCTCACAGAACTGTTTGATTTTGCTCATAAATTAGATGAAAAAATGCAGGCTACAATATGTGAAATGAAGGAAGACGCATGGGGAACCGATAGAGATGGAAGGAAAACTGGGATTCAAATCAATGGAGTGGACCAGAAGGAAGAAATGAACAATCAAACAGAAAACAAGGAAGAAACAAGAATTCGAAAAAATGAGGAGAGGCTTAGGAACCTCCGGGACATCGTTAAACGTCCCAACATCTGAATTATAGGGGTCCCAGAAGGGGAAGAAGAAGAGCAACAAGTGGAAAACTTATTTGAACAAATAATAAAGGAGAACTTCCCCAATATGGCAAAGGGAATAGACTACCAGGATGTCCAGGAAGCTCAGAGAGTCCCAGAAAAGTTGGGCCCAAGGAGGAACACATCAAAGCACATTGTAATTACATTAGCCAAGATTAAAATGAAGCAGAGAATTCTAGAAGCAGCAAGGGATAAGGGGACAGTCACCTACAAAGGAGTTCCCATCAGACTGTCAGCTGATTTCTCAAGAGAGACCTTCCAGGCAAGAAGGGGCTGGAAAGAAGTATTCCAAGTCATGAAAAGTCAAGGACCTACATCCAAAATTGCTCTATCCAGCAAAGCTGTCATTTAGAATGGAAGGGCAGATAAAGTGCTTCCCAGATAAGGTCAAGTTAAAGGAGTTCATCATCACCAAGCCCTTATTATATGAAATGTTAAAGGGACTTATCTAGAAAAAAGAAGATAAAAAATATGACAGTAAAAAGACAGCAAACTCACAGATATTAACAACCACACCTAAAACAAAAGCAAACTAAGCAAACAGCTAGAACAGGAATAGAACCACAGAAATGGAGATCATATGAAGGGTTAGCAACAGGGGAGTGGGAGGAGGAGAGAGGGGAGAAAGGTACAGAGAATAAGTAGCATAGACGGTAGGTAGAAAATAGACAGGGGGAGGGCAAGTATAGTGTGGGAAATGTAGAAGTTAAAGAACTTATGACACATGGACATGAACTAAAGGGGAGAATGTGGGTGGGAGAGGGTGTGCAGGGTGGGGGGAATGATGGGGGAGAAATGGGACAACTGTAATAGCATAATCAATAAAATATATTTAAAAAATAATTTTATTTATTTATCTTTAGAGAGGGGGAAGGGAGGGAGAAAGAGAGGGAGAAATATTGATGTGTGAGAGAAACACCGATAGGCCACCTCTCATGCACCCCCAACTGGGAACTGCAACCCAGGCCTGTGCCCTGACCAGGAATCTAACCTGTGACCTTTCAGTTCATAGGCTGGTGCTCAATCCCCTGAGCCACACCAATCAGGGCAGAAAACACATTTTAAAGCATCAGAAAGGACATGTGATTTGGCAAAGAAATCATCTGGAGTTCTACGATTCATTCATCCGACTACACGTTTATTGAGCCTCTACTATTCGCCTGATACATAAATCTCAATGCATTAAGTAGTTTTTGAGCCCCTGCTGTATGCGCTGCATTAGTTAATTTCATAAATCCTTTGTCCCTTCATCAAAAATGTGAACTCTCAGAAAGCAACTTTTTCTTTACCCTTTTATCTCCCACCAAACTGGGATAACCCAGCCCCTTGGCAATTCACCATTCTCCCAATTTCCCATGAGTCCGTTCCTTGTACCTAGAACATCGTCCAACTGCATAAATCTTCCTCATTTTCAAGGACCAGTTCAGATGTCACTTCTGTGAACTTTCCCCAAATGCCTCAAACTTAAAGCTCCCTTTTCAGGGCTCCTAAAGGTCAGCATAGCACTTGTCTTCCTGTCCCTAACCTTTTCGGCACCAGGGACCAGTCTCGTGGAAGACAATTTTTCCACGGACTGGGGTTGGGGGCTAGTTTCAGGATGATTCGAGCGCATTACATTCAACCTCACCTCGTGCTGGGCAGCATGGTTCTTAATAGGTCCGGACCCCTACCGGTCTGCAGCCAGGAGGTTGGTGACCCCTAGTGTTGATTTCCATGTGGGGCTGCTGTCTCCCTGGCCTAGCTGTGCCTCATCTTACAATCCCTGGTCCCTAAACCTGGAGCGCTTAGTTAAATTTGTCAAAAATCAGCTACTCCGCCCCTGGTCAAAACAGGGCTCTAAGCTCCAGACTGTGATCAGTGTGAGCTGACAACTCAGGAAACGCTCCTCTAGTGCCACCTCCTGGCTATAAGGGATATAACAGTGTCTGATTCGGGCTTTCCTTGTTCTTGGAGTCCCCTCGCCTCAATTATTCTTTCATGCATTCGGTTTGTTCCATGCTAGGCTCTGTGTATATTGGAGAGCAAGGCAGATTCAGTTCTTGGGAAGGTTAGTGCAGAAGACAGTCTCAGAACTGAAGTGACAGCAGCTGTGATACTGAAGGTTTTTAGGCCACAGGAAAGATTTCTTTGCCTGTCCCCAAGGCTGCCATCCCCAGAGGCCATAACTGGGGCATGGCCTGAGTAGGAGGTTGCCCTCTTGTGGCTACCTAGGGTCTCACTTGGCAAGCACATCTGTGTCCAGCAGGTCCTCCACATTTCACCCCCTCACACATTACCCATCACTTTTTCTTTTTTAAGCTTATTGATAACAATAAAGACAAACAGTATACCACACTACAAAATAAATCAGTGTCTCTCTCAGTGCCTACGTACAAATGGCTGGGTCCTGGAATGCATGTCTTATGTTCCTGAAACCCTAACATTAGAACCACAATGTTAGAGTTGGAGAGACCTTCATTCTTTTATTCATTCATTCAGTCAATACTTATTGAGCACAACTAGGTCCAGGCAATGAGTGCTGCGATCAAGAAGGGTCATGGTATACATTCTCATGACATTTATGTTCTCTCTGGGGAGATGGGAAACAAAGCAAGTAAACAACTTTTAAATATTTACTTATTTATTTTTAATAGGTGGTACATTATGTGATTCAAAATACAAAAAGGTGCACAGTAAAAAACCTCCCACTCCTGCCACTACCTACCTAGTCCCCTCCATAGAGGCAAGGAATGTTACCAGGGTCTCCTGTACCCCCCAGGAGACAGCATATGCATGTGCATACACGAGCAGGTATATCCCCCCCCACCAACACACAAATGGCAGTATTCTACACACTGTACTGCACCCTGGGGTTTTTTCACTTAACAATATATCTTAAGAAATTACTCTATATCAATACATAGATTGCTATTCTTTTAACAGTTGTATGGTGTCCCGTTGTGTGAGTAGTGCATGACTTAAAATATTATTGTGATGTTATGATGCAAACAGAAAATAAGTAGGGGGTTGAATTTTAAACTAAGGGAGATCTGGCTTTAAGGTGGTTGGGAAAGGAAGTTCACACTCAGGAAATGACACTGAAATTGAGTCCTAAAAAATAAGAAGGAATCCACCAGGGGCACACAAGGAGGAAGGGCGTTCAAGCAAAACAAAGGATTGCCAAGGCAGATGTGAACTTAACCTGTTGGAGGGGCTGGAATCCACCACTGGCTGGAACCAGATGAGGTGGAGGAAGCACAGAGCCAGATGGCGAGGGGCCTATCGCCCAGGGTGAGGAGCACAGGGGTGATTCTGAGTGCAATGGGGAACACTGGAGTTCGTGAGCATGCTCTGATTTATCACTTTTTTCTCTTTAAACTTCACTTGGGCAGCTATGTGGAGGGGGATTAAATGACTAGAGTGAAAGATCAGTAAGAAGGGTGATGCAGTAGCCTGGGCAAGAGAGAACAGCATGGAGAGAGGGTGGTGGCAGTTGGGATGAGAAACACTGTCAGCACTGGGGTTTATTTTGGAAGTAGAGACGACAGGATCGCATGGACCATTTAGCCCGGTCCCCTCACTTCCCAAGCTGACCAAGCCGAGACTTGCTTGCCTTTGCCACGGGTCATAGAGCTCCTTAGTGACAGATCCAGGCCTACACTCCAAGGTTTCTGACTCCCAGGTCAATTTCATCACTCTAGGAAAGCACGAGTTGGAATTTGAGAATAGAAGCTTATTTTTATAATTCTGTTCACCAGTAATTACTGACATACTCAATTTTTAAATTGTTTGACAACTTTCTATTAGCTTTCTTGACTCCCTACCTCAGAGTACAGACAGAATGGAATCTCAGGCCCACCACGGCCTAATGTAAGCCTGGGGCAAAGGGCTTCAGCAGCGTGGGAGATGGGGATAGCGAACGTAAATTGGACAGTCAGGAGAGACTTCACAATAAGGTAACTCCAGCTGCAAAAACCTTAAGGAGAAGGCCTGAATGGGCCTTGCATATACATGATGGAAAGGTACTCCAGGTGGAAGACACTCCTGACAGGAACCTGGCATGTTCGAAGGGTTTCTTGGATGCCAAGGTGAGCGGAGTAGACAAGAACAGTGGAGAGGTGAGCAGAGAGAACAGTAAGATGACAGTGGGAACCGGGGGCAGGGGCGGGGTCAGATGGCATAAGGCTTTGTGAGCTGCAGAAGGAATTGACTGGCCTTTACCTTGCGTGAGATGGGAGCCAAGAGAGCATGTGAGCTAAGTGACAGGATTTGTACATTTTCAAGGATCCCTCTACTGTTGTGTAGAGCTCAGCCTGTAGGAAGCAAAAGCGGAAGCCCAGCTAAAAGATCGTTGCAGTCAACTAAGTGACAAGATGGCTTGGCCCATAGATACAACGAAAAGTAGTCAACCATTAAGATCTTCTGACAAATGTAAGATGTGAGAAAGGAAGTCAAGCATTACTCCCAGGATTGTGCCTGAGAAATGGGAAAGATGAATTGGTTAAAACGTAAGTTGGGGCAGATGAGGAAGGAAGGGGTCTGGGTTTGAAAGAACTGGATTTGAGATGTTGGTGAGACATCCCCTGGAGAGGCTCAGCAGGCTGTTGAGTATACCAGAGGTCAGGAGACAGATCTGGACTAGTTCTACATTTGGAAACCACTGGCACACGGATGGTGTTTAAAGCCACAGGAATGGATGAAATCTAGCATGTAGAGGGTCAAGGACTGTGCCCTGGCTCACTTTGGCATCAAGAGGACTAAGTAGAAACAACCAGTGAAATAAGAGAAAAATCAAGAGGTGTGCTGTGCTAGAATCCGAATGAAAAAAATTGCATCAAGAAGGAAACAGCAACAATGCCACATGCTGTTTATAGGTCAAGTAAGTTGACAGTTAAAACTGAGAATTAAAAATGTGGTATCAGTAGACCTTGACCAGACCAGTTCCACTAGAATTGAGAGGATGAGAGCTTGACTGGAGTGGGTTGGAGAGAATGAAAGAAGTGGGACCAGTAAATAAGCTTCTTCCTTCTTTGGAGTTTCATGCGTTCCTATGTTGACAGAAATGATCCAGTACAGGTAAAACTGGGGTGCGGAAGACGGAGATTTGATGGGGCCATGTTCTTGACTTGATTATGAAAGACTCAGATCTGGAGCACAAGTGGAGGGATTCGTTCTAGACGGAAACATACAGTCTAAAGACACAGTTTTTCAAGCTCTAAGGTTCATCAGAATCACGTGACACACTTACTAAAGCAGATTGCTGCCCACCCCCTGGACCCATTTCTTTCACTCAAGTCTGAAGTGGGCCCTAATCATCTGCATTTATGACAAGGTCCCCAGTGGTGCTGATGCCACTGGCCAGAAGCTTCAAAAAACACTGATCTCCAATTATGTGAAGTGAGCAAACATAGTGGAGAGTGTCTGTGATGTCTTTCTAATTGCTTCAATTTTCTCTGTCAAGTAGAAAATCAAATTACCTGAAAGTAAAGATGGAATATGAGATGTTGCAGTTTGGGGGAAAGGGAACAGGGAAGAAATACTTATCTCAAGAGCAGGACAGTGAATAGATGAAATGTTGATGATTTCCCTCCTGAGGATAATGACCATTAATTTAAAATGAGACACTGGCTGAATGTTTTTCTCCAAGAGCCCAGATGCAGGTAGCTGGAGATCTGTATGTAACCAGGATTGTGTTTTGTCAATTACATTAAGTGAAGTAAGAGAAGGGGAAGGAAGATGAGGAGGAACACAAGGTGGGGAGGATTACGGTACACCACGAAATTTAAGCTGGAAAAGGAGAGATATGAGGGATGGTGAAATGCCAAGGTAACACTTTTCTCAGAAGTGGGTGCTCTCTTCTCAAAGCCTTACCCAACTTTGTCTTCATCTCTCACCTCTCTGGACTTGTCAGCACGACTCCCTCCCAGTCTCAAACCCTTGTTACTTTTCTCTACAGCATTCATCACTACCTGACAAACCTGTTTCTCTCTCCACAAGTATTAGTCCCCTTGAAGGCAAGGGCTTTCAGTTTGCTGCTGCTGTGTGCCCAGAACTCTTGCCTGACGTGTAGCAGCCCTCCCCCACACTAGCCACCCTATCCACTCCTTACCAGTTTACTTTTCAACCATAGGCCCAGGACATGGCCTATACTTCTGCAACAAAATGCCTTGACTTGGAATGGCATGCATCTAAAAACTGAGTGCCGAACTCTTCAAGTGAAGAGGCTATGGGGAAGCAGAAATCTGGAAAAGTTTGTTTCAATACTTAAGAGGACAAGATCAGGACAGGTTTCTGCCAAACTGCTTTTGATGACAGAGACCCAGGCTATTGGGGCTCTCACTGCTCTCACACCAAAATCCTAAAAAGCCACTCATATAAGATTGTCACAGAAGACCCAGGCCCTTCTTTGGGAGACCAAAATTTAAAATTCATGGAATTAGCCCTGGCTGGTGTGGCTCAGTGGGTTGAGTGTCAGCCTGCAAACTAAAATTCACAGAATCTCAAGAAGAGGGCAGGGATCAAACACTTAGCAGATGATTTGGTATTGTTCCGTTTTTTAAAAATAATTTTAAATTATGTGAATATATATATTTAGGAATATACATAAGCTATATGTACTGATTTTACATAGGTAACATAAAGCAAGTCTTTAAAAAATGTTTAAAAGGATAGTAAACTTTTACCAAAGTGGAGCTATTTTAAATCCTATATATGTTACTGTTTCGCTTTTCATTAGAAAAGCACTACTAGTTAAAATGAATTCAAATCCCTGTAAAAATCACACAAGTGGCTTCAGGGGTTATTTTCACTTTCCAATAGGCAAATGTGTTACAGAGCGATCCCCAGACTTGCCCAGCTCATTAATGATGGAGCAGAACTGCCTAGGAGAGCTGAAGCTGTAGGAGGATGAAACGGTTAGGGGCTCACGTGGTTATCATCAAGATAAGGAAATGCTAGAAGAAAAATCCAGTATCAAGAGGGCAATCTTCTGAGTAGATGCCCCTCTTCTCTTCTTATAAGCACCTTGTGTGTATCTCTGACAACTCCAAACTAGTTGACGGTGTAACCTTTAAACTGAATTCTGAAAGAACAAGCATCTTATTTCCTTTTCTCCCAGCGCCCAACAGGGACTCACAAAATGCAGGCTAAATGACTAGACAGATAAGTACACTCTCGTGCAAAACTGAACAAAGCAGCAAAATTAGGAGTTTCGGGCAATTTTCCCCCAAAGGGTAATTTTGTTTTTTAAGGGCAATTCTTAACTTTTTCTTGGCACGTGAGCAGCACCTATGGCCAGCAGGTGGCGCCAGGGTAATAGCTTTCCAAACTTCAGCAAGCCACACTTGAGTATGAAAAAGTAGACTGAAAGCAGTAAGCCGTACATGGCACAAATGACAATTTTGCCCCCCTAAATTAATGCAAAATTCCATTTCCTACCTAGCTCACCTGTGAAGGTAAGGGGTTTGGCACAAGGGAGGTTTTTTTGTACAGGTGCAAAAGCAATGGCAGACACCATCTTGAACCCAGTTTCTCTCAGTAAAATTATCTGCCTGACTGGGACAGGAAAGAAGCATACAAAAAATGAGGATAAGAGGAGCAGGCCCACAGGCTGCCAACAGCCAGAGTTGGCAGGGCTGCAGAAGTATGGAGAGAATCGGGTTAGCAGGGGAGTTTTGACCTCCAGCAGGCTCAAAGCTGCAGCCTGCAGCTGTGGTGGCATGCACAGCTGTCCAGTTGGTGCTGGATAGTGAAAGGGCAACCCCCAACCCACCGTGGGGCTACAGAACCAGTGCTGGAAATCTGGAAGCAGAGGCCTGCAAGCTTGTTGGATCTCCCATGCACTTATCTGGCTGTAGGTGGCTTATCTGCCTAGGAGAGCTGAAGCTATAAAGCTTTTGATGTGCAGAACCAGCAGCTGTAATTAGTATTACAGTTCCAAAGAAAGGCTTCTCAGGGATAAGGAGTTTCACCGGCTGCCCAAACATCACTAGCAATGAATTATAGTTGTAAGAAATTGGGTACTTCCTAAGGCTAAGAAATAAGGACTATAAAATGACCTTATCAAATCTGAATCCTAGGGACACTTTAACTCATTTTCAGAAAGGTCCTACCTTCATGAGGCCATATTTCACATAAATCATTTTTCAAACAAAGGTCAAAATAAGTGGCACTATTCAAGTGCTATATATTTCTTCCATAATGACCATTTACCTTCTCACAGATAGAAAAAGCTCTGAACCCTTAAAATAGTTTTGATGGGGTAGAAACCAGGGCTTTAAACATTTTGGGTTTCTACCTACCAGGCTACAGCTAGAAATTATGAAAGGGTGCAAGCCAAAGCCCATTCAGTGGGCCTCACTCTAGGTGAAGTATTATGCCAAATTAAAGTTCTCTCTATAACTCCAGAAGATTCATATATAATGCTGTAAAAGAAGGAAAGCCATTAGGTGTTTGGATTAAGCTAAATAACCCTACATCTATTAGAAATGAAAGCTCCACTTTAGTACTCTAGCAATTTACAGAATTGCTTTTAAAGAAAAATCAAGGGATAGTGTCTAAATACTTTCCAATAAAAAGAACCTTTGTTCCTTGGAGAAGTGAAGCTGGACCAGGGAAAATACAGAACTATCCAGGAACATCTTGTAGTACCAGAAAAGGGCTCCAAAAAATATTGGAGCAGTCAAAAAGAGAGCCAACTTGAAGGAGCTCCCAATGGCCAAAGCCGAACAATTTGAGCAACAAAATTAATGATAGCATTGACCCATGGAATAAAAATATCTGAGTCCATGCTGATACAACAACTGAATAAAATGGGAAGAGAGGACAGCTTCTCCTTACAAAATTCTAATTATATGAATACAGAAAGAATAATAGTGAACTAACATTTGGCAAATGCCACTTGCTACAAGTAAGTAACAATCCAAAGATGTCAAAATAGTGAACCAGTGATTGATAGTTTTAAAGTCTATCTTCCATGAGTTACTCCTTATTTATATAGGGAAAACCAGTAACTTTACTGTGGAGAGACCCAGCAGTCACTACCTTAACCAAGTGACCAAAGTTAACATCACTAGTAATGAGACAGGGACATCACATATCCTCATATAATGCATTGAGAAGCACATGACTTTTGTGCAGTCTTCCCCCAAAATAACCTCAATCTAATAATGAGAAAGTATCAGACAAATTCAAGGGGCACTGCATAAAAAACAAACAAACAAACAAAAAACTGGCTAGTACTCTCTAAAAAATGTCAAAATCACAAAAGGAGAACATTAAAGAACTCACAGGCTAGCGGCCTGAGATAACTAAATGCATGTGGGATCTTGGATTGGATGCTGAGTTAGAAAAAAGACACTCCTTAGACAACTGGCGCAATCCGAATAAAATCTGTAGATTGGTTAATAGTACTGTTTTTGGTAATTGTACTATGGTTATGTAAAATATTAACATTTGGAAGAAGCTGAGTGAAGGGTTATGAGAAACTTTCCATATTCTTTTTGCAAAAGTCTAAAATTATTCCAAAGAAAGATTTTAAAAAACAGCCCTGGCCAGGTAGCTCAGTCGGTTAGTGTCGTCCCAGTACGTCAAAGGTTGCGGGTTTGATCCCTGGTCAGGGGCACATACAAGAATCAACCAATGAGTGCGTAAAATCGTGAAACAAAAAATTAATGTTTCTCTCTTCCTTCCTCTCTAAAGTCAGTAAATTTTTAAAAACTTTAAAGAATTTCAAAAAACGAAACATGTTGGGAAGATAGCCAATCAAATGTAACTAAGATGAAATTCAGTGAATGTATCATACATTGTTTATATTAAAGGCTAAAATTCTTTGAATTAACACAGATCAAATATGGTGAGATTATTCAATTTTCCCTCATCTTACACGAAGAAAAGTAAACAAGCATGGCTATTCAAAGTTTTACATTCACAAATGACAACAGAACAAACCACTGAGGACAAAAGAGTCAAAAGTCAACAATTTCCACTGGCAAAAATTGTGGTTAGCAAGTAAGAGCTGCATTTGGGCTCTTCACCAAATCAACTTTTGGGCCAAACTCTTAAGAGTGAACAACATAGTCTAACTTTTTACACTACAGAAAATGCCAATATGGTTTTGGGGTTTTTTTCAAATACACAATCCAACATCCTGACACACACCCTCGCCCGTCTCCCCCACAACCAAATACTCAGGAAGAGCTGGGTAAGCAGCTTTGTTAGGGGCTCCAAATTCCTTTCAGTTTGCACCCAAAGCCACACTAGTATTTTTTCTATGTGACATGAAAACAAAGACTGGGAAGCACTGGCTTAAACTAACATTTCAAATTGCAAAAAAGTATCTTGAATGATCTCAGAATCAACTTGAATACAAGGTAGGGAAATCAAGGTAAAATTGCTTTTGTGTTTGTTTTTCTCAGGATATTTTCCTTTTTGAAGGTGAAATACTAAGCCCGTGGGAGTCCTCTAAAAGCCACAAAAATAAGACCTAAAACTGATAATGCTGTTACATTTCTAATTTGGAGACTGGGCATTTTCAAACTGATGAAAGCACAAATGACCCCCCAGTTTCAAGGAAACTATTTCAAAAAACTTGGAAAAAGAGAATATGTAAGCATATTGTACTGTGCCTTAGATAGGCAGAAAAAAGTTCTCAACCTCAAGTGTCAACTGTAATGCTAATTACAAACCTGCAGTTAATAATTTTATCACACCCCTGATTTAGGAGCCTGGACCGTGCACACTAAGATGAGTAAATCATCTGAAGGTAAAACAGTATTAAAACCCATTTTCAGGACCCTTTCTTATTATGAGGTTTTCACACATTTAACTCCCCAACACAGGGTCATTGTAAGGGCTAAAAATCTTTAAGGCAGAGAGGCCCCAACCCTTAGAAAATGTACAGGGGTAAATCAAATACCATTACGATTATATGGTTCACAAAGATCCAAACCCACTGGAATTTCTTATTCTTGGACCTGCATCCATGTGGAATGCTGTCTAAATAAGCCGTATTTCAGATTAAACACTTACATCCTTGATACCAGGACTCAATCTACTTCTCATACAATTATCTGGCCAGGTGTCTACAGAGTAAGCACAGTGACTGGCACCTCGTAAGTACTTACAATCAAATATTTATTGAATGACTTAGCAGTGGCTCTATCTTCTCTGGGAATTACACAGAAACAAAGCGTTATAAATTTTGGCCCAACTTGCTTTGCAGAGGTCATGGTTATCTAGCCCTGGGCACAAAAGCAAACCTGAACTATTTCATCTCAGCAGACTTTCTTAAAATAGTTGCCGTTTCATTTCTTCAAACTCCTTACACTCCAAATCTTTCATAAAATATACCAGACTCAAATAATACTAATAAATGGTACTAAAAGTGATGCTCAACAGGATCTCACGTTTATTGAGAAGTGATTAATGGTAAAAAGAAAGGCAATGCCCTTTCCTCATTGGCTGAACAAAAAACTGAAGAAACATTCACTACACGTTTTACAATATTTTTCTCTTCCAAAATGCATTTCTGTAAACAAGTTTTTACCACTGTTCTTAGCTGTGAAATGAAATTAATCCTGACTTAATCAGTATAATGTACAATAACAGAACATTTCTTAGGACTCCTAGTATTTTACTTTGAGTAACAAAGGGTAAGAGAAAGTGAACCACCCTTAAAGACAGAACCTTGGATAACACTGTTAAATTCTCCAAGGCAAAAATTCTTCATAAAAATGTTCTTCCAGTTCGGAAGGGAAAAACCAAATTCCCACTTTCTGGGTTGGAGGCCCATACCTTTGAAACTCAGGTGTTCTCCAAGTGCAAATGTCAAAATGGGGGGAGGAAAGGGTTTAAAAATTAGAGAAAACTGTATGCACTTACGGACTTTAAAATCCGAAAAACATAGTAAAAAGACAAAAAAACCAAAGCATTATGCTCTGAAAATCACAACCAAAGCCAAAATAAAAGGGACATTTTTCACCTAAACTACCTAGAGGGATTTTTTTAGTTTTTTCTTTTTCTTTTTTTTTCATTTTCCAGTTAAGTCCTATGTCTTTTGTGAAATTCCAATACTTAAACTGCAAGTCTGCAATCGTCTCTGAAGTCAATGAAATTAAGAAAAAAGTCCTAATTCTCTTGAAGGTCATTTTTTTCCTCTTAGGATATGCAGATGCAACCGTTGCTGTGGTCTGTGCAGAACTGCCTTTTATTTTCCACGACCTTGACGTTCCTAAAGGTTAAAAATAAATCAAAATGGTTAGTTAAAACTTATCTGAGTATGCTTAAGAATTAAAACTTCACAGAATAACCCAATAAAAACTTAATAACTTGTGCTAGATATTCTCCACCAAAAAAATCAACTTTTACTTCTTCCCCTCAAAATATGAACCTAACAGAAGCAACACACGTAAGTACAGTATACTAAAAAAGACCAAACAGTTCTAGAGTCATCCCATTCTAGGCCCAGAGCCTTAGACGTATTTATAAACCTCAATTCCCTTTTTTTTGTACAGTGAGGCTACGTATCTGTCACAGAGCTGTGGGGGAATTAATGAACTGAGTTATAGAAGGCTCTTAATTCACAGGATGCGAGAAAGTTATCCTCTTCTCCTAGAGTGACTAAAATCCGATTAAGAGATGGATTTTGAAAACTCCAATACTGAAGTTTCCCTGAAATAATTCTAAACGCTCATTTCTTTTTTTTTTTTTTTTTAAGACTTATTTATTGTTAGAGAGAGGGGAAGAGGGAGAGAAACATTAATGTGCGACAGAAGCATCAAATCATTGCCTCTCACATGCCCCCAACTGGGGACCTAGCCTGCAATTCAGGCACGTGTCCTGACTGGTAACAGAATTCACAACTTTTCAATTCGTAGGCTGGTACTCAATCCACTGAGCCACACCAGCCAGGGAAAAATGCTCATCTCTTATTAAGAATCATTCTTTATAAGCCTTTCATTAATCTATTCTAGACTGCTTTCTATGTCACATACTCCTCATGTATTGAAGTTTTTAAAAATATGACTCAATCCACATGCCTTTTAAAAGCAAAAGTCTTAACTGGTTAAGAACACAAGCCTGAATGTAGCCTTGATTCATCAATCTAACTTGGGTAGAGTTACTGGTTCCCTTTACGCTATGCAAATTATGGTTCTAAAGTTGAATATGATTACTACTAAAAAGAACAGCAACTAGCACTTATGGGCTTCCATGGTCTAGGCACTAAATAATGATCTTCGTAACACCCCACAAAGACTATGTTATTGCAGCTTCAGGGGTCAGAAAACAAAAGCTTAGAAAGACACTTAACCAAGGTTACCGAACTAAGACCTAAGATTCAAACCTAGGGCTATATGGCTTTTTATACACCATGTTATTACAAATATTTATATTAAAGTCAGAGTCAACAAAGCTAAGTGAGGCTTTGTGATGAAATGACTCCCCTAAAACAAAAATGCTCCATGGATACAAAAAACAGTAAAGCCCTGGCTGGTGTGGCTCAGTGGATTGAGCACCGGCTTGCAAACCAGATGGCCGGTTCGATTCCCAGTCAGGGCACACGCCTGGGTTGCAGGCCAGATCCCCAGTTGGGAGGAGCATGTGAAAGGCAACCAATCAATCTATCTCTCACACATTGATGTTCCTCTCCCTCTTCTTCTCCCTCTCCCCCCCTCTAAAACTAAATAGTCTTAAAAAATAAAAATAAAAAAAAATAAAAAAAACCAGCTAATCATTCAGAAAGAGCAGTTACAGGAATAAACTCACCAACGTACCTCAATCTGGAATATTGTTTATTAAATAAATTTTGAAATTTCAAATTTACTAAAATTTAAGAGCTCACACACTTATCTCTCTGGAAATCAACCTCCATTCAAGAATAAGAAAAAAAAGGTTCAGTCACACATAATAGAGATTTCAAAAAAAAAGTTTTTTAAGATTTTATTTATTTATATTTAGAGAGGATAAGGGAGGAAGACCGAGAGAAACATCAATTTGTGGTTGCCTCTTATGTGCCCCCTACTGGGAACCTGGCCTGCAACCCAGACATGTGCCCTGACTGGGAATCAAATCAGTGACCCCTTGGTTCGTAGGCTGGCACTCAATCCACTGAGCCACATCAGCTAGAGCAATTTTTTTTAATTTACTGATTTTTAGTGTGGAAGTGGGGAGGGGGAGGGAAAGAGAGAAAAATAAACACGAACAAACAAAAAAACCCACAGACTTGTTGCTCCACCTATCCAGGCATTCACTGGTTGATTCCTTTATGTGCCCCAACAGGGGATCAAATCTGCAACCCTGGCTCATGGGAACAACGCTCCAATTAACCGAGCTACCTGGCCAGGCTCAAAAGTTTTAATGTTCCTGGGCTACAGTATTGGCCCCTTTTCCCCCTTTCTATATGTTCACCCAAAGTTTTAATAATATATTGTTAACAATAGAAAAATTACAATTTAAAAAGGCCTCTGGAGTTGACCAAAGTCAAACTTTCAATAGCACCTTGCTTCTCGTATCAATTTTAAACTCATGTACCTTGGGTTTTGTTGTTCATAACTTGGAGGAACACCATTCTCACCTCTCTTCTATTAATGATCAATATCTACCTGTAGCTTTAGGAAATCTAGACTCCGGTGTGTTTCTTGATTAAACTTTGCTTCTAGGCTTTTTATTACTCCTCAAGCCAAGAATGTCTGGCCTTTTGTCCTTCAAGGTAAAGTTCAAAACACCTTCCCCTTCTCTGAGACCTTAACCCCTGAAGCTTTCAATGTCCTTCCAAATCTGTATCCACAATTGAAAATTAAATTGCATTGTCTTGTTTCATATAAAATTAGTCCCAATTCAATCAAAAGCTCCTTGAAAGCAAAGAACAGGTTTTCAACTAACCTCGCTCACAAACTACTTATGAAATTAGCAATGAATAATAGGCTACAATCAACTCTTAAAAATTAAATTCTAGTTCTAATCACACACAAAAAATTGTAATTGTATTAGATGATGGATGTTAGCGAAACATTGTGGTAATCATTTCTCTCTATATATAAATGTATCAAATCATTATGTTGTATACCTTAAACTAATACAATGTTATATATGTCAATTACATTTCAATAAAACTGGAAAAAATAGTTTGCCTATTATCTCTTATTTTAATGTAATATAACCCCAGGGGTACAAATCAACTTACATGCTCCAAATTGTATAGATAAAAAAAAGAAAACCCAGACTTTGCCAGATCTGTTCCTGCATAAGAAACATGCTTATATTTTAAGATCAGCAAAATTAATAACAGCCATTGAAAATAGCCAAAAGAAATTCAAAAGAGCATTGTGTAATAACACATACTGCATTGACTAATTTTTAAACAAAAATTTGTTCCTCTTTAGGTGCTACCAAGTCTACAACTACCTGTGTTCATTTTGCCTCAAACATAACATAAAACTATTTCTGAATCTTAACTATACAATGATACCAAAAAGGCAGGTACAACCTGTGCCCTAATGTAAAGTTGTATGCCAGAGGCTTATTTTAAATTATGCAAATTACATACAAACAAATGGCATCAGCCACCTTAATCTCTTGCTCAACATCAAGAAAACATCACATTGGTACCATTCAGCAAGATGACTAAATTGCTCTTCAAACCCTATATATACTATATACTCTACTATATATAGGTACCTTTCTCTCAAAGCAAGCACTTTATAGCTTCTCTTTGACATATCCGAATTGCCAACATCACTGTTCTTGCACTTTCGAGCCACTATTAAGTAAAGTAAGGGTAACCTGAACACAAGCACTGTGATACCATGATGGTCGACTGTCTTGATCTTTTTTAACTTTATTTTTCTATTACAGTTAACATTCAATATTATTTTGTATGAGTTTTAGGTGTACAACACAGTGATAACATAATCATATACTTTACAAAGTGTTCCCCCCACAATTATTTCCAGTATGCACCTGGCACCATACTGTTATTCCCTATGCTGTACCTCTCCTGTGACTATTCCATAACTACCAACCTGTACTTAACTCCTTTACCTTTTTCACCAAGTCCTCCAGCCTCCTCTCCCCTCTGGCAACCATCAGTCTGTTCAATTTTTTTTTCTTTTATTTTGTTCTTTAGATTCCACATATAAGTGAAATCACATGGTATTTTGTCTTTCTCTGATGCACTTATTTCACTTAGCGTACATCCATGCTGTGGCAGTCAATCTTATAACGAAGTCAGTTATTAAGTGGCTAATACGTGTGTATTAGCATACACAGCATGGATACCCTGCACAAAGGGATGATTCATATGCCCTCCAGGAAGGAGTGGGACAGCATGAGATTTCATCACACTACTCAGAACAGTGTTACGCAATCTGAAACATAAACTTTTGTTTCTGGAATTTTCCATTTAAATTTTTGGACTGTAGCTGACTACAGATAATGGAAACTGTGGAAAAACAAAACCACAGCTAAGAGAGACTACTGTACAATTTTGATGTATACACAAAAGAGTAAACTTATTTAGAAAAAATATTCATCTCAGATTATAAAGATACTTAAGTATTCATATCACACTATCTTGAAAGTAGTATTTAGCACCATTTTAAAAAATGTGCATGATTCACAATATTTTAAATACTAGATTAAATTTATAAACATTTATTTTCATTCAAAAATATAGACTAGAAAAAGGAATCAATAGGACCTGCTTGAAGGAGCTCTCACTGCCCAAATCTGTGACAATTTGAGCATTATATAACCTTAATGATAAGTATACAACTATCATAGTAATATATGAAATAGGTAAGAATTAGCAAGGGATGCTAAAACTAAAGGGTGAAATGTGATAAGGAATAAGGCATTTATATAGTCTTAAACTATTTTTTAAAGGTTTTTTTTTTTTAAGATTTTTTTTTTCCTTTTAGATTTTATTTATTTATCTTTAGAGGGGAAGGGAAGGAGAGAGGGAGAGAAACATCAATGTGCGATTGCCTCTTGTATGTCCCCTGACGGGAACTGGCCTGGCAACCCAGGCATGTGCCCTGACTGGGAATTGAACCGCGATCCTTCGGTTCGCAGGCCCGCGCTCAATCCACTGAGCAACACCAGCCAGGGTAAACTATTTTTCTACTTGTTAAAAAATAGCTTCACAATGAAGAACCTGGTGAACCCCTTAACCAAGTGATCAAATTGAGTATTACCAATAATGGCGTAAACACATCTTAAACCTCCCTAGTGTGATTCACTGAGGACAAAAGTTACTTATGTATAGTATCTCTGCCAGATATACCTAATTAAGAAAACCTTAGACAAATTGAAGGACATTCTACAAAAATAAATAGCATATACTCCAAGAAATTTCAATGTCAGAAACAAAAGAGGCCAGGATGTGGGTATGTGTATAACCACTGCAAATTAAGAAACTAAAAAGACATGAAAACTAAAAGATCCTGTACTGGAACCTGGACCACGAAAATAACTGCTATCAAAAACATTAAGTCTACTGGTAAAGTATGAACAAGATCTATCGGCTAGATAATAGTGTTGTGTCAGTGCTGAATGTCCTGATTTTAATAACGGCACTATGGTTATTATGTACCATGTTCTTAGAAACACAGCAACGTATTTAGGAGAAAAGGGCATAATGTCTGGAACTTACTCTCAGATGGTTCAGAAAAAAATTACATGCATCCAAAAAGCAAATGTGGAAAACATTACTTTAGTAAATCTGGATGAAGACTATATGGGAGTTCTCTGCACTATTCTTGAAATTTCTGTTTAAAATTATTTCAAAACTGCCCTGGCTGGTGTAGCTCAGTGGATTGAGCGCGGGCCTGCGAACCAGAGGATCGCGGTTCGATTCCCAGTCAGGGCACATGCCTGAGTTGCAGGCCAGTTCCCAGCAAGGGACACACGAGAGGCAACCGTACATTGATATTTCTCTCCCTCTCCCTCTCTCCTACCCTTCCCCTCTAAAGATAAATTAAAAAAAAAAAAAATCTTTAAAAAAAAAATTATTTCAAAACAAAGTTAATAAAATGGGGGTATAACAGTTTTCAATTAATTCTTCTGCAAAAAATTGGCTGCATTAAAAAGTTATCTTAGTCTTGGCTGGTGTGGCTCAGTGGACTGAGTGCTGGCCTGCAAACCAAAGGGTCACGGTCACCAGTTTGATTCCCAGTCAGGGCACATGCCTCGGTTGCAGGCCAGGTCCCCAGTTGGGGGCATGCAAGAAGCAACACACAATGATGTTTCTCTTCCTCTCTTCCTCCCTCCCTCCCCCTAAAAAAAAAAAAAAAAGAATAAAATATTTTTTAAAAAGTTATATTTAAAAACAAGTTACTGGCCCTGGTTGGGTAGCTCAGTTGGTCAGAACATCATCCCCATATGCCAAGGTTGACAGTTCGATCCTTAGTCGGGACAAATCAACCAATGAATGCACAGATAAGTAGAACAACAAATCAACATCGATTCTTTCACCCTACCCCCTTCCTCACTCTCTAAAAATAAAAAATTTTAAGACATAAAAAAAGAGTTATCTTAATTCATAAAACCTTAAAATGTGTTATTTCCTCAGATCTATGCCAGAAGTCATAAACTACAAGGATATTTTGGCAAAATAATTAAAGTACCTAGTAATTATTTCTTACAAGTCTTAGAATGAGAAAAGAATACAGAGAAGGTACTAACACAAGGATCATTATTTTTAACCACTTTTGGACATTAAAATCTTGTAGGTTTCTATGAAAGACTTACTTTATGGCAGATTTTCTTTCACAAAATTTCTGTTACCACTGGGAACAATTCTACTAAATACTCCGACAATTTATGGTCAAAGGGCTTCACCTATAAGTCAGCTGTATTTGACATTTCTAATCAACCAGTCCTACCCTGGTAATATTTAATAAACAAAATGCAGGAGGGTGAAGGGGAGAGGGGATGAGAATGATGATGGATATACGGTAAAGGGAAAAGAGCAGAATGACACATAAAAATAAACTTGCATCATTAATGGGTCCAAGTCCCAGCCAGAATGCCATAAGCACAACATAATTTGTGTCTGTTGGACACTCCAGCTTTTATACATGAAGAAACTACTGACTCACCATCGTAGCAGGGGAAATAGTATGACAAGCTGGACTTCCCCATAGTGTTGTCATGTGGAGCCTGCCTACCACTTTTTTAACTAGTACTCCTAGACCACGTGCAAGGCAGCTACAGTGAGGGCCGCAGTAGGAAAAGGCCGGAGTAGCCAGTCCAGGTTAAGCTCCTGCCACAGACTGGCGGCTCACAGGTGCAAAGAGGTAAGCATAAGATCTTCAAGAGCAAATACAAAAATCGCGGTCTTATTAGTTAACCCAAAAACAGCCCAAATGCTAAAAAGAAGGGAAGATGTGTGTATTCCTAAGGCTTGAGGATGTGATGGCATACACAAAGAGGGGGAAATAGTACAGCAAGATTTTACTCTCACACCCCATTCTAAAATTTCTAGTAGGACACTCATCCTGATCTTGAAATCAACCCACAACCCTCAAAAAGAACAGTAAAAAGACTAAATAGACAATCTTAAGAAATAAAGATGAATTTTAAGATATGAGAAATTATAAACGGAAGAAGTTTCTAGCCCTCAATATCTGGTCCTCAGAGGTTAATACCTATACTATACACCCACCCCACCTCCCCATTTTATATCTGTAATTATAAACTACAAAACTTCTGTCTCTAGAGGAAATACCCTAAAAGCCACAAGGTGGCAATGTTACTCAAAGTCTGCACATTTGAAATCTCTTCCTGTAATACGTACACAGCTGGCCCTTGAACACAAGTGATTAGGGGAACCAACCCTCACCCCCATTCAGTCAGCTGAAGATCAACCTAACTTTTTTTTATGTATTTATGACTTTTTTTTTTTAATTGACTTGAGAGAAAGAAGCATCAATTTGTTGTTCCATTTATTAACATAGTCACAGGTTGCTTCTTGTATGTGCCTGGCTGGGGATGAAACCCACAACCTTGGCATATTCAATGTATAATTTCTGACCCCCCCAAAACTTTACAGCTAGAAGAGTCAACACATTTTTTATGTTATAGGTATTTATTTTCCTATTTAGCTTAATATTCTTTCTCATTTCTACTACCACTCCTCCTCCCTCCACTAAGTAGGCCATAAAACACAACTGAGGCATATTTATATTTTTTTTGGTGGGGGGGTAATTTTATCAGCTTTACAATCTGCTGTTAATCCCCCCATCCCCAAATTAAATTTACTTATATGGCCCTCAACTAATTTTTCCTATGTCCTCATGGACCTTGATAGAAAAGAACACAAATTTCAGTACCCCTGGCTAAAAAATGAGAATGCTTAGATAGGCTAATATGAAAAAATATGATTACATTAAAATCACTTTCATTGCTTTAATATTTTATTTCTTTATTTTTAGAGAGAGGGGAAGGGAGAGAGAAAGAGAGGGAGAGAAACATCAATGTGTGGTTGCCTCTCACATGGCCCCCCCTGGGGACCTGGCCTGCAACCCAGGCATGTGCCCTGACTGGGAATCGAACCGCGACCCTTTGGTTCACAGCCCGAGCTCAATCCACTGAGCTACGCCAGCCAGGGCTACTTTCATTGCTTTAACTTGCTTTGTATGGCTTATACAATCAACATTTATAGTCTCTGATGCTATGAAAAGAAGTTAAATGAGTCCAAGAGCAGAAAGACAAAGTTATATATAATATTCTGCCTTCCACAGGTGACGGAACAAAAATACTTTCCATCAGTTCTTCAATTTAAAGCAGGGCTATAATAGTTTATAAAAATATCTTCTTTCTTCTCATCCCCCTTTTGAATTTTTCTAGGTGCAGAAATGGACAGTTAGTAGGAATGAAGTTCTGGACAACTGAAGTAGGAGCATCAAAATGAAGTAAATGCATTAATTAATAACCTTTCCTACTATCAAATGCTTTTCCAAAACTGTTAATTAGTATCTGAGCTTCTATATACATTTCACTAAAAGAGTAAGAAGTAAAATGCCTGGATAATCCACTATTTTCAGTACTTGAATAATCTGACTAGTAACAGACTAAAGATAAAACAGATACATAGTCCTGACCAGTGTGGCTCACTTTGTTGGCTGTCTTCCCAAAAATTGAAAGGTCACTAATTCAATTCCCAGTCAGGGCACATGTCTGGATTATAGGTTCAGTCCCCAGGTGGAGGCAACAAGATCAATGTTTCTCTCTCACATCAATGTTTCTCTCCCTTTCTCCCCCCCTTCCCCTCTCTCTAAAAATAAATAAAAGAGGGGAAGGGAGGGAGAAAGAGAGGGAGAGAAACATCAGTGTGTGGTTGCCTCTCACGTGCCCACTACTGGGGGCTTGGCCTGCAACCCACCCATGTGCCCTAACGAGGAACTGATCCGGAGACTCCTTGGTTCGCAGGCTGGCACTCAATCCCACTGAGCCACACCAGCCAAGGCTAAATAAAATCTTGAAAAGAAAAAAGAAAAGAGAGAAGAGGAAAAAAAGGGGAAGGGAGGGGACATTAACATTTTTTGGCTTAACTAAAAGTAAACTAGAAAACGCTAGTTTCAAACCAAATAAAATGGTTTGACAAGTTTGCTTATTCTCTGAATCACTCACTCCTTGGCTCTCCAGTAAGAACTACATTTAAACTAAAACTAATTTCACAATAAAACCAATTTCTCAAAACACTTCAGTATACAATTAAACAAATATGGTTTTTAATAGCTTGTCAAGTCCTGCCTGCTCCCAGCATGAAGATTCTGCATTTGTGCCCTGTTAAGTCTATGCCAAGTAAGGGCTAGACCCAAAAATGGAAAACCAGCAGCACAATTAAGTACCAGGCCAAAAGTTATTGAAGAATTTGATGACTAATGACATAATGATCTAGGACTTCTCAAACTTTAAATGCAAGTACATCGCCTACAGAGCTGACAGAATGCAGATTCCAAGGCCTCACCTCCGAATACGCTCATTCATTCAACGGGTGAGAGAGGACAAGACTGCAGAGTAAGCACTACCAGATGATAACTTACACAAACTGAGTAACTTCTCTTCAGTCACTTCTAATCATGAAAGAAATACCTAGGGAATTTACGAAATAAAATTTCTAGCTTAGTAAATCTGGGGGCAGAGCCCAGTTATCAGTGTTTTTATAAATACTTTTCAGGTGACTCAAAGTTTGTTTTAAATCGTTGTTACCATTTTTTGCAGTATATATGATGAAGTGCTCCACCCTGTTCCCCTCCCCATCCCTTTGCAGGCTTACGGAACTACAAGTAACATGGCATAAGTGACTGAATTACCCAAGAACTTGTCTGGGTTCCAGTTCTAGCTCTGCCACTAAAGTGAGATAATCTCGCGGTTTGTGTAAAAAGTGAGAGTAGGGTAGACAAAGTCCTTCCCGCTCAATTTTATTACATTATCCAGAATCATTCAAGTTCCTCCTTACTCCTGCTGCCTTAACAGCAACTTTCACGAAATTAGGTAGAGTAGATCCAATTCACTCCATTTTGATACTTGTGATGAGGGACTTGGACTCAACTCGAGGGCTCAATTAATTATGTTCTCCTCATATATCCACAAACAGGTGACTGGCTACCAGCATCAGTAGGTAACAGAACATTGTTAACTATTGTAAATGATAAATGTGAAGATGCAGCAAGGTTTAACAACAGAAAAAGCTTTGAGGCAAAACAAATTCCAGCTCTTCTACAACCTATGTCTTGAAAAAGTTATTCCTTTTTGAATAACCCTAAACTGCTGTTCATACCACAGTCCTTATTATTCAGTTCCCTACCTGTAAAATAAAAGTAATCTTAACTATTCTACAGAATTATGATAAAGGATTAAAGATAAGAAAAGTGCCTAATATACAGACGTCCAAAAATGGCTATGTGTAAATACCCGAAAAAGAAAAGAGCAGGATAAAATATCTACAGAATAACTGTATAAACCACTTGGGTAGATAAAGAAGAAAAACTTCATGATACACAAGTGATACAGCCAAATGTTTAACTCTGACATATGTATAAGAGTACTAATTACCTCATAAGAACCACTAGATATTACAACAGCAATTAAGTGCAAATGAGTTATAAAGAAGAGCAACTGCCTACCTCTTCCCTTTCTCCTTCATAACTAATAGTTCAAACTTGAGAGTTAACCATTTTCTTCATTTTTCCACTATCTTTTCCTATCCATCCTTTGGACCCAACTCAAACTTAAACCCAGTCTTCCACAAAAATATCTTGATTCTATCCAAACTGATTTTGCTATTCTTCCTCTGCACTTCGGTCTCATACTATAAAATTAGCACTTCAATACACACTGACCTATAATGTTTAATTTATGATATCATTTCATAACTTGGTATCTTTTCCCTACAGCTAACTGGACTTTTAAATCAGTTCAATGAAGAAATGTTTATTCAGCAAGGGACAAAAACCATCAGGGCACTACTAATTAAGCTAACTGTTATAACTAGAAGAATTTGGTCCAGGAGAAATGGTAGCAACAGGCAAATTTAAACTGTATTACCCTGCTTCTGCGGAGAAAGGCAGAAGAAATAATCCGCGCTAACTACCACACTCAAGAGCCTTTCTCCCTGGCTGGTGTAGCTCAGTGGATTGAGCGCAGGCCTGCGAACCGAAGCATGGCGGTTCGATTCCCAGTCAGGGCACATGCCTGGGTTGCGGGCCAGTTCCCGGCAGGGGACACACGAGAGGCAACCGTACATTGATATTTCTCTCCCTCTCCTTCTCTCCTACCCTTCCCCTCTAAAAAAGATAAATAAATAATAAATTTTTAAAAAAATCTTAAAAAAAAAAAAAGAGCCTTTCTCCTTGCTCATTTAAAGACATGCAGGATTCAATGGTAAAAGAGATCATTTTTGTTCATCTTAATTCAAGGAGCAGCTTTTTCTCCTCTATATGAAACTCCTGAGCAGCTACAGGTTAAGAGTCAGTCCCTTGTCATTATGTCCCTTAAATTAGGGCAGTCAAAGCGAATGCTATAGGCTCCCCACCTCCTGTAAGATGTATGTCTTCCTCACCCCTCTCCCTCCAGACTAAGTAAACCAACACATCTACGTGAGATGCTGAAGCTGCAGAATATCTACATTTCTTCAATTTCAAAACAGATTTCCCATCCCTACTTCCATTCACCACTCCTCTATTTTAAAAAACATGTCATTGATTAAGTTCCAAATTATGCTGCATAGGGAGATGCTTGGGGGATGCTCCAGGGAGGAAAGGAAGCTAAGCATATAAAGTCAACCATTCATTTGATTCTGAGTAACATTTTGTTTGGGTGGGGTGGGGAAAAGGAGAATTCCACTCCTCAAGTTTGAAGACTGTAAGAGGACTAATCTTTACTTCTGGGATGTAAGCAGAATGGCTTACATCTGAGTAATTCTTGGTTTTAAACTATTCAGAATAGATACTAGCCCTGGCTGGCGCAGCTTAGTGGATTGGGCGTGGACTGTGAACCAGGGGGTCGTCGGTTCGATTCCCAGTCGGGTCACATGCCTGGGTTGCGGGCCAGGTCCCCAGTGGAAGCCACGTGAGAGGTAACCATACACTGATACTTCTCTCCCCCCCCTTCCCCTCTCTAAAAATAAATAAAATCTTAAAAAAAAAAAAGAATAGATACTAAACGATTCTAGAGTTGCTAACTAACCCGTCTCACAAGACTCACAATATTTACATGTGGAAAAACAGCAAACCCCCTGAATGAATCTTTAACCATATCAAAAACAGAATACTGCCACTTTTCACATCTAATTGTATTTCAGACATTTTTATATGGTCTAATTTACCAAAAACAGCCCAGACTAAATAAGTAAAAACTGGTCTTCACTAAATCTCTTTAAGGCTTGGAATGGAACAGACAGCTTGAAAGACAATGGGTAGGGAGAGGTTGAAACAATAGGAACAACAAATGCAGACTATTAACTGATAAGTGGAGACTAAACACTAAAAACAAAGCACTCTCATGTTACTTTTATTCAACAGATAGCCACGGGCATTTGCAGTCATCATCTGCTGTCTCCCCACAGTTTGAATAAACTGATTACACCACCCCACTGCTTGAAATTCTATTCAAGATATAACCTTTTCCTTATTCTTTCTTTTTTTTTTTTTTTAGATTTTACTTATTTATTTTGAGACAGGGGAAGGGAAGGAGAAAGAGAGGGAAACATCAATGTGTGGTTTCCTCTCACGTGCCCCTCACTGGGGACCTGGCCTGCAACCCAGGCATGTGCTGGGACCGAGAATCAAACCGGTGACCCTTTGGTTCACAGGCTGGCACTCAATCCACTAATCTACACCAACACCAATCAGGGCTTGTTCTGTCTTTTTGTTTTGTTTTTTTTAATGGAATTTATTGGGATGACATTGATTAATAAAATTATATAGGTTCCATGTATACAATTCTATGAGACATCATCTGTATATTGTATTATATGTTCACCACCCCAAGTCAAGTCTTCATCATTTATCCCATCTTTATCCTCTTCTACCTCTTACTCTCTTTCTAAAGCTCAGACTACTCCATCTCAATCTTTCACTTGCTGCCTCTTTAACCATCCTTTAAATTTTGTGATTTCTGGGAGCTCTTTCTTTGGTCCTCTTCTCTCACTGCATGCTAGCTCTAGAATCACACTGCAGAAGTAGAAACACCAGCTCTGCTTTCTTAGTTTGTGTGACTTTGCAAAGTTATTTCCTCTTTTCTGTGCTTCTGCTTCAGTGTCTTTATCTGTAAAGCTGAGATAGATGCACCTATCTAGCCATGATGAGAAGTAAATGAAAACTTACCTATGTATTCAGAAGAGTTGTATGCTAAAACATGTAGAAAGTGTTCAATAATTACAGCCATTATTTTTATTACCAGTATTCTTGAATAATCTTAAACTCTTCCATGCCTTTACCTACATACTGAGGGCTGAAAACTCCCTACTTTCTACCAACAATCCTTCCTGAGCTCCAGATCCCAATTATCACCACACTGCCCCCAGGCACCTCAAATGCTATTTCCAAAAGCCAACAAATGTCCAATCCTTACCTGCTAGCTCATCCCATATTATTTGATTTTTTAAAATAAGATATGGGAAATACATCTACCACATTCTTCAAATCCAACTTCCCCATCTTCATTGTCTTGGTTCAGGCCCTCACCGGCTTTTTCTCCCAGACTATTGTAAAACCATCTCATTTGATCTTTGATCACTTACACCTACCTCTCTTCATTTACCAGACGAGTTTAAGTTGCTAACCTGAGTTTCCATTCCCCTATCTGTAAACATGGGATATTGCCTCCCAGGATTGGTGTGAGGGTTGAAGTAAGACTGTGCAAGTACCTAACAAAGTCAATGCCAGGTAAAGTATTTCATCCTTCCTATCCTCCAAACTGCCACTCCACATTAACTACCTTCCCTCTACAATCCAACCAAAACAAAAGTATAGGACAAAAATCCAAGGTCCTTTATGTACTGGGCCCAACCAACCTGGTTCAGCTTTATCACTCACTCACTTCTCCACATTAAACTTATTCTGAAAACATAACCTAAGCATTCACCAGACCATGTTTTTGAACCTGCTGTCTCCTCTTCCTAGAATGTCCTCACTTTTCTATCTAGCAAACTCCATATATCATACAGTGGTCCATGCCTTTGGGATTTACGGTGTGGTTCCAGCACATGTTTAAGTCAAAAGTGGAAAAAAAAAAAAAAAAAGATGTGTCAGAACTTCACTGATTCATCAATGATGCTTTTAAATTTCCTTAAATTTTCTGGTTTTTTCAAAATATATCAGAGCTACAGACATGACACACTTCAGTTCAATCTGCATTGGTATTTTCTCCATCGCTGTAAGTCTAGACCACAGGTGGCAAACACAAAGCCCTTGGGCCAAATTTGGCCTGACACCTTGTTTCTGGCAGCGCCAAGCTCTCACTTAACTGTTAAAGAGTAGTTACATTTATACAGTCCTAAAATTACATTCAGCCCTTTGAAGGCAACAGAGAGGCTGATGTGCCCCCCTGCCCCGTGAAAATGAGTTTGACACCCCTGGTCTAGACAATCAACAAAAATCAAATCCTGATGTGTATATAGCATTTGCCAATTTCCATGCTGTAAATAACAGGGCTGGTTTCAATACCAATTGTGGTATCACTGAATATGGGGTTGAGAAAAGATGTGCATGACAGTTTTATATACTGTGTTGAACAGATAAAAATTACCTCAAGAGTAATGAGTATTTATTATGGTTTAATGATAATAATAATGGTATTTTAAGTTTATGTAGCTTAATTGTAATTTATATTGCAAATAATTTATAATGTAATTTAATGTAACGCCTTTTTAAAAAGATTTTTATTTATTTTTAGAGAGAGGGGAAGGGAGAGAAACACTTATGTGTGGTTGCTTCTCGCATGCTCCCTACAGAGGACCTGGCCTGCAACCAGTGCCCTGACTGGGAATTGAACCGGCGAGCAACCTTTTGGTTCGCAGGCCAGCACTCAATCCACTGGCCACATCAGCCAGAGCTAACGTAACACCTTTTAATACAATGTATTTAATATTAAGTTTACGGTTTCATAATGACCTGTTTAACAACCAGCTTGCTATTTTTTTAATTATTATTATTTTTTTTATTGATTCCAGAGAGAAGAGAAAGGAAGGAGAAAGAAAGGGAGAGAAACATTGACATGAGACAGAAACATCAGTTGCTTCTTACACGCACCCCAACTGGGGACCAAACCTGCAACCGGGGCATGTGCTCTGACCAGGAACCAAACCTACCACCTTTCGGTTTGCAGGACAATGACCAACCGAGGTCTACCAGCCAGGGGCAGAAAGAAACATGAATGTGAGAGAGAAACAGGTTGCTTCCCATATGTGACTTGACTGGGGATCAAACCTGGAACCTAGGCATATGGAACCAGAACCACCGTTCTGGTGTTCGGGATCATGTTCCCCACTGAGCCTAAAATTCTTAAAAGCTAAACAGCTGGCCCACAGTTAGCCAGCTTTAGCACATGGTCAAACTTCCACTGAAATACCAACTCCCCCACTTATTAGCTATGAGACCTTGTATAAATAACTCTTTGAGCCTGCTTCCTCATCTGAAATATGAGAATGATATATTAGATGAGACAGCTAAACTTTAATGTGCACTATGTGCCAAGCACTTATTACATGCCAAACACTGTGCTATCATTTGTATGATTACTCATTCTATTTGACATGATTCAAGTGTTATTTCCTCCATAAAGCTTTTCTTAATGTCCCCAAATTTATCACTCTTCTCCAGAAAGCCAAAACATTTCTTAATTCTCTATTACAGTTCTTATCCCATATTTTATTCATTCTGTTGTTGCCCTAACAACACTGTCTGGTCCTAAGGCAAAGATGGTGCCTTGTTTATTTGTTCTAATCCAGCAATTAATAAAAACACTGGTTTAAATATGGATACAAAAAAAGGACATGGTTCATAAAGATCCAAATTCGGTGTCATCTATTTTCTAGACCTCCTTTAAGAGGCTGAAGGCATTTTATCAGCCACAAAACGAGGAAAGTGATGAGTAATACAAATAGAATTTCCTCAACCTTTTTGGCAGTGAGACAAGCAAATTTATCTGCAAGACAGACAGCCCTAGAATTTTACAAAAAGTTCATGTTTGTCATCCCAATTTAAACAGGATGTCCACTAACTAGTTGTGAAGAGGCAATTTAAAACAACAGTGGAGTAGCGAAATGCTAAATGGAAAGAAACAATACCCATGGTTATTTATTTCCTAAGACTTAATAAGAAAACAATGTAATTGGCTAAAGCGATGTTTTCTTCCTCTCTGACTTTTGTATCACTAAAACTTGGCTATTTTTAAATATTTTCTAAAGTAAAAATATGGAACCAAGGTGATTACTTCAAATGTTTCTCAGCAAGGGGCAAAATAACCAAGTTAAAGGGTTAGGCAGCAGAGACATGGCTGTAAAAAAAAAAAAAAATACTTCCTCAGAAGAAAAACATTAGTGTACTAACACTATAGGAGAACTGGATTTTTAAAAAAGAAAACAAATCTCTTCAATAATCATATTTAGCCCTGGCTGGTGTGGCTCAGTGGATTGAGCACTTGCCAGCAAAATAAAGGGTCACCGGTGTGATTCCCAATCGGGGCACATGCCTGGGTTGCAGGCCAGGTCCCCAGTATGAGATGCGCAGAGAAAAACCACACACTGATGTTTCTCTCCCTCTTTTTCTCCCTCCCTTCTCTTTCCAAAACTAAATAAATAAAATCTTTTTAAAATATCACATTTAAATTCTTTTAGTAAGTCTTTAGTACATTCTAGGTAAATTTTTTTTCAATACTTAGACAGTAAATGTATTAAAAATAACTACCTATATACCTAATTGGTACTAAGATTCACTGGGAATCAACCAATGTTTTTGGTCATCCATATCCTCTAGCCTTAAGTCCTTATTTTTTATATGTAGTAAGGTATTTGGGTCAGAAATTATAGAAGAGAAACAATGACTTTCCAAAATACCCATTTAGTGGCATCAATTCCTCTTCTATGAACCTCAAATGTTACCTGGGACCAGCTAACCCTCTTATCCTTGGTTTCTCTGATCTAGATTAACCCATGGATGAATCTTCCCTGCAAGATATCTAATAAAAGATCTTTTAGCCTCTTCCTGAAACCCTCCTGTAACCAAGACCTCCATTTTTAGAAAAGTCTCCCTTTTATTTACAAAAATCTTCCTCCCTACAACCTCTATCCATTGGTTCTAGAGCTATTTTTGGTATAGAGAATAAACCTGCCAGAATTTTAAAAGCATTTGATAACTGCTATTATGTTCCTCTTCTAAATTACTTCTTGTAAGCTGAATATTCCACCAAACACTAAAGGATATTATGATGACAAATAAGATAACCTACATGAAACATATTATGGGAAGAAGTGAGATGTATTCAGTAATGATATCTATTGTCATCATATACTGGTACACCTTAACTCTAACAAGAGTCCCATCTATCCTCTGTGCAAGGATCACATGAAGGAGCTCCACCACCGATTAAAATTAGACTTTACTCCTCATTCTTTTAAATTCGAATAGTTTTTATTATCTATCTACCTATCTATTTATTTCTTTTTAGAGAGAGAGAAAGGGAAACAGAAAGAGACGGAAACACTGACACACACCCCAACCGGCCACTGAACCCACAACTCAGGCATGTGCCCTGACCAGGAATCAAATCAGTAACCTCTGGCTTTGCAGGACAGCACCCAACTAACTGAACCACACCCATCAGGGTTAAGCTCTAACACTTTTTAAAGCCAACTCTGTACCTCTGTCTTAGTAAATTCCTTCTGTATCAAACTAATTGCATACACAAATTCATTCAACTCCCTTTCACTAATCTAATCTCCAAACTTCCCTCTTAGGAAACACATTCCACAGATACCAATTAACCTTTCTTGAACTACAGAAATTCCTGTTCAAATTATTATCTATACAGCGTCCCAGACTTTGTGCTGTGCAGAACCTACGTTCACTCTTTCCAAAACACCTAATTTCTATACATCTTTCAAGGTTCGGCTGAGAGAACACTTCTTGCAGGATTTCTTCTATGACCAATCCACCCACACCCCAGGCTGAGTTAAGCAATGTTTAAGCTTCCAAATTGGCACCCTGTGCGTACCTTGAGAAAACACTTTCTGTTTTATGCTGTTACCTATCACTAATGTAAGGCTCCTTCATAGACACTAGAGAAACTCATGGTCTAGCACATAGTAAAGTTGTTCAAAGAAAAGATAAAAAGCTTCATCTCAATTCTTAAATAGCATAATAAAATTTAAGTATATCTGAACACACTCCAAGTCACAATTCTTAGGTATTCTGCTTGAAAATATGAGAGGTTTTATGAAATCCTGCTATTCTAACCAAATAGCAAGGAATTTTTAAAAAATACACACCTTGAGCCCTGGCAGGTTGGAACATCATCCTATATACCAAATGTTGTGGGTCTTAACTCCAATCAGGGCAACCAATAGATGTTTCTCCCTCTCCCCCCATTCCTCTCTAAATCAATAAACATATTTTAAAAATATACATATACATACACACACACCTTGAGTTGTTGTCACTAATCACATCTTCTCCAGATCTTTCTCTCCACTCTGCCATTATTCAAAAAATATTATGTACCCAAGTGCCTGGTTAACATTGGGCTAGGCTTTAAGAGAATTAGGTGGTTCCCACTATTCTTATTTTTACCTACAGTTATTATTCCAAATAATGCCAGACTATTCCAAAATTGAGACAAAGGGAGTTAACTCACTGTTATCTTCATTTGAACAGCTAACATTCTCTCAATTTTTTTTTCAGAAGAAAAAGGCTCATATGGTAATATATAGCACAGCCAAACCTTCAAAAAGCATACATCCTTTGACCCAGTAGTAACACTAAAAGGCAGATGTGAATCAATATTTACATCAAAGATTGTTCACTACAGTGCTATTTTAGCTGGAAAAAAATATTAAAAAGCTGACATATTCAACAATTAGGAACTGATAAATTACAACATATCTATGATAAAATACTATGAAGTCATCAAAAGTAATGTCACTGAAGAAAATTAAGAATTCGGGAATGGTTCTAAGCAAATGCAGGTCACAAATTGTATCTCAAGCATACAACAAAGTAGACCATATATCTACGATGTCAGAAGTTTCAAGCCAGATAGCTCCAATGCATGAAGGGTCTATGATACTGAATTATACCACATGACAGAACAAGTCAGTAATAATGCTAGGCAAAAACAGCTGTAATTCTGCTTTAGTGTGTTCTGCCAAGATACATGCCTAATCTCAAAACTGTGCAACAGCTGTGACATCATTTTCAGGATGAAGTATTTCCCTATGTACTGAGTTACCATGCCCATTTGGCATAAAGATTTTTTGCATGCTTGTAAACACAAAAGTGCACACACAAACGCCCAACCTAAGGAGGTCTCTCTACTGCCTCAATAAGCTATCGCTCCCATTCTCATAAAACTTGTTTTGTCTTGGAAGCCTAATAAAGACTGGAAGTTTACAGTCACTTATGTAAGGATATTAAGGATAACAGTGGGAAACAGAAAAATAAGGTAATACTGACTGAAATGGCAACTGAGTTTAGAAGTAATCACAGGTATGTTCCTGAAAGCCTAGCAAGCCTTTCTTACAGAAGGTAAACTAAAAAGTAATCTGACAAAAGTATAATTGAAGCTTTTTTTTCCCTTGGTGGTTTTGTTCACCTGCCTGAGAACAATTAAAATACTCAAAAGTCTTTATAGAACAGTTTTAAGAAAGATCCATCAGTTAATAGAAACCATAAATATTATTATATCTACTTTAAGAAAACATCATAGGACTGGTCAATTCCAAAATATAAATCTTATACCTACTTATGAAGTTCAATTATCATGCACCAAACCACTCAAGTGACTTTAATACAAATACATACCTTGATTAAAAGTTTACATAAATACTCCTCAAATTTGCTACTTCATTTTTAAACCAAAGTTTCCCCACAATTCTAACACATAATACCAGTTTACCTTAGCATCTACAGTGTGCATCACTAAAAATATTCCTGTCTCTTCCTTTCTGCGTTTAATCACAAGATGTAAGATAGAACTTTGCAGATGAAAGAAAGCATACTGATGGTATGAGAGAGTATCAAGCACCTGGACACCCCTCCACACATTAAAAATCTGCCATGCCACTACATAGTACCTAAAAGGTCATGTCTACCTTCCTTGTACTTCTAGTAACAGGAGCCTGTGAAGACATCTTTGGTGTCTTTCAGATGTCTGGCAAAAATAACCAGTAAACTGTCTTTCTCTACAAGATTACGGAAGATTTTACATTAAACTGTTAAAACTTGGGGGAAAGAGGGGAGTTTTAAAGGACTAAAAAGGAGGAAAGTTTCTAACAGCCAACTTTTCAGTAATCTGGCTCTACATCCCCAATACTTTCAGCATTACTGACAAGCGTATCTCCATTTATTTGTCTGTACACACTAGAATATAAGGCTGCAACTATCCTACTTTAGGAAGAACAACTATGCACCTCTGGTCCTGCACTATGGAGGGGAAAAATCTACTGAAGACCCTCCTCTCACGGCTCGAAGGAGTTTTTATAGAGCCGTACCAAACGTCTCAGATCCTATATCAAATATGTAAGTTCTTTATGAATTCATAACAAATTTAACAAAAGTATATTTACATAAAGTTTTAGGCTTTGTTTCTATTTTTTATGAAATTTATTGGGGGTGACATCGGTTAATAAAATTATATAGGTTTCAGGTATACAATTCTATTATACATCATCTGTATACTGTATTGTGTACTTACCACCCCAAGTCAAATCTCCTCACATCACCATTTACCCCTGCATTCCTCTTCTACCTTCCCACCACTGGGCTTTTTATTTTACACTTAAGACTAACCATTCAGGGTTCTCTCAAATCATTTACAGATTTTTCTTTAATTTCATCCTTGCTCATAATCCTTCTCCCTAATTCCTACATTTAAATATGTCTAAGCCCACCCCTGGCTGGTGTGGCTCAGCAGGCTGAGTGCCGGCCTGCAAACCAAAGGGTCGCTGGTTTGATTCCCAGTCAGGGCACATGCCTGAGTTGCAGGCCAGGTCTCCCATAAGGGGCGCTTGAAAGGCAACCACACGTTTCTCTCTCTCCCCCACCTCTAAAAATAAAATCTTTAAAAACAAATAAATAAATGTCTAAGTCCTAGATAAAATATGATCTGCCCCAACTAGTATTTTATCATTCTCTTATGGTCCTGAAATTTATATTCGCTCCACACACAAGGATCAAGCATTACCAACTCTCAAATAAATTCAACTCTACCCAAGATTCCCACTTGGTGCAAAGGAAACAAAAGAAAGTAACTCTTCAGGAATACAACAAAATATTAAGAACAAGAGGTCAGCCTTTTCTAATGATCTATTTTCCAAGTTTTATATAATAAACATTTTACTTTTCCAATGGGAAAAAGGTTCCGAAAAAAGAAAGAACACTAAGGATAGGAGCAAGAAAGTTCTTAAAAACATCCTCTTAACATTGCCAGTTGTCAAAAGTCAGGCTAAAAGATGATGTCAGGGCTTGGTGACATACCAACTCTTGGGGGAAAAAAACACAGTACCCATTAGGCCAAAAGTTAATTCCAAGAGAACTTGTATCTTTTCTCTCTGCCTTACTACAGCCTCAAACTTTTCCTACTTTAATTTCCATAGTATTATCAATCATTCCCTTTCAATTTCTTTCAGACTCATTCTTCACCTCTTTCTGCATCATGTAAATTCTTTTTCTCTACATTTCTTTTCCTTTAAACCTACATTTGTATCCTCCATTAATGTTCCCACGTTTCTTCACACTAAGGTTCATACAGTAGATAAATCATACTCCCACATAAAGGACTGAACTATTCAGTGATACTTGTTATTTACAGAGCTTTTATAATTCAGTATAATACCTCTCCTGTTCTCTCTAGTTGCTTCCCCCCTTCTCTAAAAGTCTTAATGGTAAGCTGGTTACCTTTTTAACACTTTCTTCTTCCTCTTGGCGTTTCTCATAGTGTGAGAAGTCATCAAAAATGGAAGTGGTGTGCTTGTAGCTGGCTATGATTTTCAACACCTGCTTAGCCTTTTCCAGAGGCACTTCCTGAGTGTCCCTGGAGTTGGTCACTGGTTTATTCTCGTTGTTCTCTAGGCGAATGTGTCGCAGCTGGCTATTGGGAACGTCCTTCACAAAAATCCACCGGACATCAAAACGCCCCTTCCATTTGTCCTGGGACCATACACCTGCACACGTGTTGTAGTCCACAGCTGATTTCATTTCTGCAACGCCACAGAAGTGTCCACTGCCGTTGACACTGAAAAGTAAGTAAACGGGGCCTTTCCCGTTCATGGAGCGATAAGCAGCATCCAGTCTCTTATTACCATGCTCTGTGCTGCACCAGATATTATACTTAATGGAACGGTGGATATCGTCCTCAGAGTAGCTCTTAATGATGAAAACCCGGCCATGTTTCAGATTCCAGTCAAAATCCTTGGGGTTATAGTTATTAATGGACCGTAGCTTCTCCAACACTGGGTGAGGTTCTGAAGGAGTAGATCCAGATCCAGCCTGAGACTGTCCTACTCCATTACCATCCACCCCATTATGACCAAACCCACTGCCACGGTTCCGAGGTGCTACCCAGCGGGCTGGCTGAGCTGCCTGTTGCTGGACTGAGAGCTGGGCAGGCTGTGGTGGAGGTGGGGGCAATGGCTGCGTCTGTTGCCCTACTGATGCCTGAGCCACTGGTGGGCTAGTGTTAGCCTGCTGACCTACAGGTTGGGGAGACCCCTGGGTTGGCTGCTGACCTATGTTCTGAACCAAAGCCTGTGAGGGGGTTTTTGCCACAGGACCCTTGTTATCCCAAGTTCCAATATCCATGTTATGCTTTATTGGGGGTGGTGGAAGACTTGACCCTGCAATGCCATTCTTGGTCTTCAACTTAGGTTGTTGTTTAGCAGGCTTGCTAGCTATATCAGCCCAAGATGCTGGTTTTGGAGGAGCAATGGTAGCTGGAGGCAAACTATTAGAAGCCACGATGTTACTAGTAATGGACCCACTGCCAACAGCAGAGCCTACAACTTTTGGAACACTGCTTGCAACTTCTGTGCTACCCAACTTCAGTGCTGCCATCCCTTGGTCTATAGTGTTCATGCCAGGAGCTTTATTGAGGGTATCACTGGCAAAAGCTGACTGTCCATCAATCATGGCTCCACCTAAGGAGCTAGGTGCATAAGCATAATTGCTACTGTATCCAGAGCTCTGAGTAGACTGTCCCTGAGAACTGTTATTTCCCCAAGCTGAGAAGTCAATACCACTGGGAAAGAAATTAAAACCATGCTGACCAAGAAATGGAGTGCTACCAAGGGCTCCTGGTTGTCCAAACATTGCATCTGGTAAGAAGTGAGGCTCTCCGTTGCTCAGTTGTCCATAAGATGTTAGATAGGGCATCGCTGTGTCGCCCCCTGTAGACCAAGCAGCTTCACCCAAAGAATAGGAGAAGCCGATGGAAGGACTGTAGTAACTGGGTAAGTAGGAATCTGACATGGCAGTATATGCATTATTCTGTGGAAGGGGGGAAAAAAAGCAAATCAACACTACAGATATAAATAAATAAATCAGGACATTTCTTCTCTCAATTATTCAAACCATTCAAATACTTTATCCATTATTATAAAAAAAAGAGTGACCATTTCAGATGGTCTTGTCCCATAAACTTGCTTCTTGTAGTAAGAAATTTTGATTTAATAATCGTTTAAACATTTAAAATTTAACTTACACATAATGTGGGCCTTAACTTTAGCACCACAATTCAGAAAAGGGAGAAATCCAGCATTTAGACAAGTTAGTCTTGCTTTGTTAAGTGTTGAGATGATGCTTTTAGGAAAACCAGTATCTCTGGATTTGAGAGGGAATTTTGGCAAAACAAAGGAGTGTTCAAAAAAGTTTCCTATTAAAACCATACTGTAATAGATACAACAATAAAACAAAAACTGGAAATTGCAAATTCTACCCCAAAAATCTGTGCAGCCATTCCTCAACCATAAACCAAGAAGCAAAGTTCTAAAACTATATTTACAGAACATAGTGTTTGTATGTCAAGAAAATTTCTTAAATCTTATTAAACATTTATATGGCATGGTTTTATGTGTGTTCATAAATCTTTGCTATGTTAAAATATTGGTGCATGAATTTATTTTCAATCATCAAAATATAAAAATACGCAAAGACATTTTGGTATGTGTCAAATAAATGATTATGTAAAAAAAACAAAGGACACATGGACAAAACTATGGGGGTGTGGAAATGGAAGGGAGGTAGGAAGGGATGGGGTGGTGGGATGGGGTGGGAGTGAAAGAGAAAACTGTACAAGATCAACAATTAAAATAAAAATTAAAAAAAAAAAAGCAAGGTTCACTACATCTAATTTACAGTGGTAGCCTCTTGGCAAACTATCTGGGAACATTAACAGATGTCACTATTTAATTATAACCTAGAAAGGAAATATACAGTAGCCCCTAGAGGATTTAAAACTAGAAAAAATGTTGCTACCTGTTTTGTTTCTCCTGTAAAACAAATGGCTATAAGCTAAAACGCACAACTAACTTTTCCATTAAAAACAGGAGTATAATTCTAAAGACACCACACACTCCATTACCTTTAAAAAAGGAATCGTCGTAAAGAATAACCAGAAATAAAAACTTATATGCAACTAGTCTTCATGTTAGAGGGGAGATTACGCAGCAAAATCATTCTTGATCTTACGTTAGTCAGTGAAGGTATTTTCATTTTTAATAAATCCTATAGCTCACAATATAGTCCCTTAAAATGAGAAGCTAAAGATATACAAAATAGGTCTCTACAGATATAGATACAGCTCAACCCAACAGAGTACTTCACCCTAACTTCAAAATAGCTCTGGTATATAAAAAGCCATTAACTAGTCAAAATAAAGAATTTTATTCTTAGGAGACTTGGATGACTACCATTATCTTAGGCCTTAAGTTTATATTACCAAAGTTGAGTGCTTCTCCCTAGCCACTAAAACACATCTCTTAAAGATTAAATGTTTCCACTAATGTGATCTAAATGGCAGCACTTTTCTCTGCCAATCTGAATTTTCCTTAAAACAAAAAAACAAAAACCTGTCTTTTCAAAGACTTCTCTTAAAATTAAGAGTCTCTCTAGAAGATAGTGTTAATACTTTAACAAACCCAAACCCATTTGTAAAAAATTCAATCTATAATGACTGGATTAAGACTGAAGGATTATTCCAACATATGATGATGAAAAACTGATTAAAAAAATAGATGAATTATTCTTGAAGTTAAATTATGATGGACAAAGATTCTCAGGTTTTCTAGCCAACCAGATTTCTATCCCCCCCTCCCACCCAATATTTAAAAAATAAAGACATTTAAGCTTTGGCTTATTTAAGAAAAAAAAAAAGCACTTAATACCACAGGTTATGCCATTATATAGCTAAATTCTACACCTGAATCAGCAGGTTCCCACATGCCCCTGAGCTCAAAAATCTCAATTACACAATGTTTCACAAGAACTACTTAGAATTGTATTTCCAAATGCTCCAACTCTCCCTGTTATAAAGATTATGTAAGCAAACTACTTCAATAGCAGGAACCTATTAACAGTTCATTCCTCTACTTCCTTCCCTACTTTTCCTGATTAACTGGTTGTTTTCTGCAAAAACTTTTTTCCAATCATTGGCTTAAGTGGTTTCTATATATTCAATATAGAAAATTGCACACAAAGAATCTAAAAGTTTTATGTAAGAATTACATCCAAATATGGACATATGCTAATACATCAAGTTATTCTACACTTGCACCTATCATACAGCATCTGTTCAGAATTTATGTAAGTGTTCCATAAGCTGCTGCTTTTAGGATATTTTGGTTGAGTTATTGCCTATTTTCCTTTTGGTTTATTAGTCCGGGGATTATATTTGCTAAACTTTGTAACTATGTCTTTAGGAAAGAAGATATTTATACAAAAGAACTGCCACATTAAAGAAGTTTCTATATGCATAGGTCACGTACCTCTAAGCAACTATCTTCACATTAGAAGGTAGATTACATTGCAAAAACCTCAATCATTCTTGATATTAATCTGTGCTAAACAGTATTTTATCTTCTTTTAACTCCATTTTATAAATCCCATAGCTCCCTTACATGAGAATCCAAAGGTAGCTACAAAGTTGGCCTCTATTAATGCAGATATAGTTCAACTTGAAAAACAAGTATGTACTCCAAAATAGTTCTAAGACCCCACTAACTTTAGTGACCAGAGGAAAGGAAGAATACCCAGTTCTGCAGTACTGAATAAAGTTAAGGTGATTTCTTTAATTAGTTTTTTCCCATGACATGTGAATCCAATTTTCAGGTGGGGGCGGGAGGCGGAGGAGGTTTGGGGAATGAAAATTCAGAATATTTAAACTGGAAAGGTTATTAAGTTGGTACTGTATATTCTTGATAAGGCAGAATTACTCAAACAGGTGTTAACACTAGTGCACTCTAAAATATCATCAGAACTAGTCTCAGAGCACATGTCTGCTGACAAAAAAATGGGAATCTGAACAGTCTAATAACATTTGTAACAACTTTTTATAACACCCTGACTGCTAGTAAAAAAGTCACCCTGAAAATGCCACTTATTCTGGTATACACCCTTTGATCAGGAAGGTAAATGGTTAAGTACTCACGGGTCTTGCCTGTGGACTCAAGTAAGGTTCAAAATCATCATCATTTAATCCATCCTTTTGATGTACAGATCCATTTTGTACTAAAAGAAAAAATTAAAATTACGAGTGTCTCAATCATACGGTCTCCCTCTCAAATTAATCAAATATATCATAACCAGAGCAATCAAGTTTGAGTTTCGAAACGATAAGGATAAGAGTGAATGCTGGGCAGCATCAGTAAAAATGTCTCCCTCCACGTAGAGCAAGTTGATCCAAAAAGGTCATTTTACCGGCTCCTGAAGATCTCAACGCCCTCCCGCTCCCCCCCAACCCCGGTCACATGTGAGTACTTCCAGAGTGTGATCCACGAGGATGAAAAACAAAGGCCTTCTAAGACACACAGGAAACTCAGGACCTGAGACATTTCAAAACAGAATCCACCCCCACCCTTCATGAATTACTCCTTGTTCGCTAAAAAGCTGATCGCCAGCTGCAAGAACACGCCGAAAGGGTCAAATACTTAAGTGTGAGACACCTGCGAACCAAGGGCTTCCCAAAGATCCGCGCCTGCGGGCGCTTCCCCGAGACCCCGCCCCCACGCCGCGGCGCCCCCCGCCCGGCCCGGGGCCACCGGCGAAGCTGAGCTCACCTTTGTTTCCTTGACCTTTTGGTCTCTACGGGCGCAGGGAACGTCGCCGAGCAGCAAGTTGTCCGAGGGAAGAAACGGGAAAGGGAAGACAAATTAAAGCCGGGCCGAAGAAGGGAATAAAGGAGCAGGCCCGAGGGTAGGCGTCAGGAAAGGCAGAGAGAGGGGGAGGCTGTAAACGGGAGGCGGGGAAGAGCGCTAGGCCGGGGGGCTCGCGGGCAGAAAGCGTGGGGGACGCGCCAGAGGCAACGCGAGGGCACCAGGGCTCCAAGGGAAGGGAAGGGGACCAGCGGGAAAAACGAGGCCCGCCGAGGAGGGCAGCCGGAGCGGGCGTTGGGCGCCGAGGGCCGGGAAGAAGCGGGAAGAGCGGGCTGAGGGCGAGGCGCAGGGCGCGGCCGGCCTGAGAGGCCCGAAACCCGGCCCGCGAGAGGCGCCGCCTCAGCTCGGCCCGACCGGGGGCGGCGGGCCCGGGCCTAGTCGGGCTCCCTCTCTCCTCACACAATGGCCGAGGCATGCGGGCCGGGCCTGTACCTGCTCCAAGAGGCTGCTAGCCGACATGGCTCTCGGATCCTCACAGGTAGCGACGGCGGCGGACTCTCCTCAGAGTGTCGGCGGCGGCGGAGAAGCTCCGGCGGCGGGAGCAGGCGGCGCGGCGGCGGCTTTTGTCCCTGACACTCGGGGGCCTCGGCGGACGCAGCGGAGACACAGCGCGCGGCTCGGGCTCCGGCTCCGACTCGGCGACGCTCTAGCCCCGGAACGCAACGCCCGTCTCTATGCCTTTACGCGCGCGCGCGCCCGCCCCCAGCAGCCGAAATAAGGGCGCGGAGCGGCGGCGGCGCACGGCGAGCGCGGCGCGACGCTGACTCTCACATTCACTCACCCACGCGGAAGGGTCCCGGCGCAAAGCACCTCCAAAAGGACGAGGCGGGGCCGCAGCGCCCTCTGGTGGGCTGGAGGAGCGGAAGCGGCTCTCACTGGCTCCCCGCCCCCACCGCCTCCGGGTTGGGGCCTAGGAAGGTGGGGACTGTTGGGTCGCACCACGAGGTTTTTAACTAACACCTGGAGAGAGTGACTCTAGCTTCAGAAAATCCACAAAAACTAGTCTTTCAGTTCGGAAGAGACCCCTGAAGCCTGAGACACCATAAAAGAAACCTGCTTCCCAGCTGCAGATGGCACCCCACCCCCATCTGGGGAGGAACCCGAAAAAGGTCACAGAACCTCCAGGGAAACTTCATGGGGGCCCTACCTCAGAAAGACACCCCCTCCCCAGGTACCTGGTTATCCTCCTCTGTTAGCATACTGCAAAAAAAAAAGTAACAGTACCCAGAGAACAAAAACATTCACAAAAATTGGGTCCCTTGCAAAAGATAGTCACCCTTTAGCACTGCAGGAAGAGAATCTACAATGTTTTAGGTTAGTCATTGGGCGCCGTACTAATGTTAAATTGTGGCACACACACATCTAAACAAAATTTTTCATGTACTTTCAACAAGTCTAGAGAATCTATAAGTCTATGGACTTCAAAAGGAAATGTCCTCATCCAAGGAAGAAAGGAAATTAATACTACTTGAATACCTGCTCTGTGTTGTTTTGTTGTTATGTGTTTTCAAAGCCCTATTAAAGGTTTTCAGCCTCTTCAAAATACCTATTAGTTGCTACATTTTGCAACCAGGGAAACAGAATTTAAGTACTGTGTCCAAGGTCACAAAGCTGTTAAATGTATCTGACACACACAAATGTCATAGTGTCGCTCTGTCCCCAAGAGAAAACCTGTTTTCAAGAACCGGAATCCAGAGGTGATTAAAGGGCAGGCAAAAGTATTTTTAATCAGAGACAAACACAACTCATGCAGGTTTATTTGATCCTAGGACAGCCCGTCTCCTAATAGCTTTTGGTATTGCTAATAGTAGTAAACATAAATAATGCACTGTTAAGTATCAACCTGATACCATCCACTCCCTGGATACAGGAGGCTTTGGTGGACTCAGTAGTAAAATAAATTATAACACTACATACTAGGTTTTGCATCATAAATATGTATCCAGTGCTCAATTCATTTTTTTCTTCCCATAGTCGCACTTAAGGTTGGAACAAATAAGGTCAGGCACCAAATGTGATGGACTTTTAGAAAAGACAGTAAAATGTCAAGTCACAGACCATAGATCCCACCAAAAGAATAAAAGAAATCTAGTAAGCCTTCTTTATAGATACTCAGCCTGGCCCTGGTGGGGTGTCTCAGTTGATAGGAGGAGCAACGTCCCATGCACCAAAAGCTTCTATTCCCAGTCAGAAAACATATCTAGGTTGCATGTTCAATCCCCAGTCGGTACAGAAGGCAACCTATCAGTGTTTCTCTCTCCCCTCCTCTCTAAAAATCAATAAATACATCCTTGGGTGAGGGTTAATAATAAAAAAATGATAGTCAGTTAATCCCGTGGCCCAGATTTATGTATAAACTATAAACAGTTCCCTACGCTTACTGTAGGAAACAGCATGGTATGATAAACAGAGGACTGACCTGGGAGGGGGTGGGATTAAATACTGGCCTCCCCACCAGATTTGCAATATTAAGTAAATTACTAAACTTGCCATTCAATAAATGGCAAAAGAGGATAATAATATCTTCTTAAAAGGCTTGTTGTGAAGATAAAGTTTTGGGGTTTTTTTTAAACATTAAATAGCCCTGGTCAGGTTGGAACATCATCCCGATGTCCCAAATAGCTAGATTGGAACATCGTCCTGATATGCCAAAGTTGTGGAGTTTCATTCCTGGTCAGGGCATTTACAAGAACCAACCAATCAGTGCATAAATAAGTGGAACAACAAATGGATGGATGTCTCTATCTATATATCTATCAATAAATAAAATTTTAAAATAAATAATAAAAGGAAGACATTAAAGCAAGTCCAGTACATTCTAGATTCCTTCCCTATAATTCCATTAAGGCATGGTAGTGAAAATTCCTTCCCTCAAATGATGAAAATTTTATTAGTTCCTTTGGGATTACTTTCTGTCATCTGGGAGTTGCTATTCTTAGGGGGAAAGCCACTCTGGATTTCAGTTCACCAGAGTGGCTTTAATAGGCCCCTGAACAGAACACACAAGAGTGATGTATTTACACTGGAAAGAGGGAGAGGAAGTCTGGAGTGTGGGGTGTCATCTTATGTGACCCTCGTGGTTTGAGAAAACAAAACTATGCTAGTAATGGGTCTGTGTTCTAGTGTCAGCTCTGCAACTGGGCAGATCAAGCTTTCAATCCCTCTTTCAACCAGTATTTATTGAGGGCCAGGCAATGTGCTGGAGAGAACATCTTAAGAGTTTACTTTCTCTTGAAGCTTATAGACTAGTCGGGGAAACCGACTGTAAGCAAATAATTATTCAATTACAGTTGTGCCAAGGACAGTGAGAAAGCACAGAGGGACCTGTCCTGGGGGATGAAGGGGGCAAAGGAAGTTTTCCCTGAGGTGGTGACTTCAGCTAAAGCCTGAAGAATAACAAGAAGGTGAGGGAATAGGTGCAAAGGCCCCAAGCAGAGAAAGAGCTTGGCACTGGTGAGGAACTAAAAGGCCACCAGCATGACTGGCACATCCTGAGAGAGACTGTGGCACCAGATAAGACCGGAGAGTTGGGCAGAAAAGAATAGGAACCTTAGATGTTAACTACAAATGATGATCAGCCAGTAAAGGATTAATAGGAGTATAGCATTCTCAGATTTATATTTAAGACGTTGTTAATTTGTTAACTCTGTAGTGTGGGAAATAGATTTAGGGAGCAAAGAGAAGATTAGGAATTAGAAGAGTGTTGTAGTAGGTCAAGGCAAAAGGTAATGGTCTAATATAGTAGTGGCAATAATGACAGTGAAAAATGGACATTTTAGGAGGTAAAATGAGAGGTCTTAGTGCTCCATTGATTGATTGGATTGGAGGGGAACTTAAAAAAGCATTATCAAGGATGATACCTGGTTTGACTTGAGCAATTGGGTGCATGAGGTGCCATTTTTCTAATGTGGGGAAACCTGGAGGAGATTTGTAGGGGTGGGGGAAAATTATAAATTTATCTTTGGCCCTGACTGGTGTGGTTCCATGGTTTGGGCTTTGTCCCACAAAGCAAAAGGTCACTGGTTCGATTCCCGGTCAGGGAACATGCATAGGTTGCAGGCCAGGTCCCAGGCTGGGGGGCGTGCATGTGAGAGGACATGGATCAATGTGTCTCACACATCAATGTTTCTCTCTCTCTCATTCTCCCTCCTTTCCCTTGTCCCTAAAAATAAATAAAATCCTTTAGAAAATGTATCTTTGGACATGCTGGATTTCAGAAGATAAAACATCAGATAGAAGTGTTCTGTAGACAATTAAAGGTTTTGGGGGTGTAAACAGAATGACAGGGCTGAGAATACAAATTGTGGATATAGGGATGTTAGTTGAAGCCAAAGGAGTCCATAAGATTGCCTCAGAAGAGAGGGAGAAGAAGAAAAGGCCCAGCACCAAACTGGAGAGGTAGAAGGGAACACAAGGAAAGTGAATCATTTCCTCATTCAGGCTATTTCCAAGGCTGTAAAACAAGGAAGTTAGACCAAAATAACTTCTAAGTCTCCTTCTAGTTCCAAAATTTTAGATTTCTGGAAGGTAGAAACCAAAAAGCTCTTTCTAGGGGCAGTGGGAATAAGAGAGAAAAAGGAGGACAGATTTTATGTACTCTTTTTTTATTTTAAGATTTTAGTTCTTTATTTAGAGAATGGGGATGGGAAGGAGAGAGAAAGATCAATGTGTGGTTGCCTCTCTTGTGCCCCCGCACTGGGGACATAGCCCGCAACCCAGGCATGTGCCCTGACTGGGAATTGAGCCAACAACCCTTTGGTTCACAGGCTGGTGCTCAATTCACTGAGCCACACCAACCAAAGCAGATTTTATATACTCTTCAGGAACGGTAGATCTCATTGCCTATCACCTCCTAGTAAGGCAGGGATAGGAGAGACCTTCTTTGAGAAATACTTACCCACTTCATGTAACTGACAGTGTAGAAACTTATTTTTAAAGATTTCTCCCAGCTCTCTCTAGTCCACACAATGTACAAAGCTTGCCATCTCTGGCCCTGTATATTTCTCACTGTGTACTTTGTGCTCCAGCCACACTGAATTTTTTCCCCCAAATACACATTTTTTTCTGGAACCCATAATTTTGTATATGCTGTTCTTTCTGCCTCAAATGTCCTTGAGAATCTCCCCCACCCAACTTCTTTTTTTTTTCTAAGATTTTTATTTATTTATCTTTAGATAGGGAAGGGTAGGAGAGAGGGAGAGGGAGAGGGAGAGGGAGAGGGAGAGGGAGAGAAACATCAATGTATGGTTGCCTCTTGTGTGTCCCCTGCCGGGAACTGGCCTGCAATCCAGGCATGTGCCCTGACCGGGAACCGAACCGAGATCCTCTGGTTCGCAGGCCCGCGCTCAATGCACTGAGCTACACCAGCCAGGGCCCCACCCAACTTCTGATCACAAGACTACAATCAGTGAATGTTTATCCTTCCCCCAAGCAGAAGGAGGGTGCTTGATTTTTTTGTTCACCCATGATATTGGCATTATAGTAATTTATTCTGGTATATTAAATGTATCTGTTTACATCAATATTTCTTTTTTGATTTGCAAGTCTTGGGCTCAGTTGAGAATGTAATGAGAGTAGTAATGAATTTCCTCAGAAAAATGCATATACACCCAAATGTTTCCTTACAATCTTATTAAACAACCCTGCCCCAAACCCATCCATCTCATGGACCCAGCTTAAAATAACCAACCCCTAGATTATATATTGCCTTTCCAATAAATCTATGACTGCTTAAGGGCAAGAATATTTTTATTATTAATTGTTGTAATCCAGTATGAAATAAATGTTTGTTGAATTAATTTAAATATCTCATTCGTTTTCAAATTCTCCCCGGTAATATCAAACCCCATTTTACTATTGAAAACCTGGTGGGCCCATTAGTGTTAAAAAGTTAAGCGTGTAGACTTAACTAGCTTAATTGAATGTTAAAAGGAAATGTGGAAATCCCAAGATAAATTAATGATTGACTTTTTAAAAGTGCAGATGTATTGCCCTGGCCAGGTAGCATCATCTCAATACACCAAGGTTGTAGGTTCAATCCCTGGTCAGATTACATACAGAAAGCAACCAATGAATGTGTAAATAAATGAAACAACAAATCAATCTCTCTCTCTCTCTCTCTCTCTCTCTCTCAAATCAATAAATAAAGTACAGATGTGTTTTATGAATTACTGAATGGAGATGTGAAAAGAGCAACATGAGAATAGGCTAAAGGAAGAAAAGACAGCTGGGCTAGGTGGCCTTAAAACACTAGTAATTCACAGCTGTGTATATCCAAGAGCAGCTGTTAGAGACGTCAATGGCAGAAAAGAATAAGAACCAAGAGCCAGCAGTAAAGGAAACTTGAAGATTCAACTTAGAGTCTAAGAGGTCAGAGCAGGATTTTTTAGGAGTCCTCCAGAAAGTAAGAAAGGTAATGATAACGTAATTTGTTTTTCATAAAGCTAAACTTATTCAATGTAGAGAACTCTTCTTTATTCTGAGATTATTTCTCTCCTGCCTTTTTAATGTAAAAATGCTCTCTCTTGCCCTGGCCAGGTAGTTCAGTTGTTTAGAGTGTCGTCCTGATATGCCCAAGTTGCAAGTTTGATCTCCAGTCAGTCACATAGAAGAATCAAACAGTGAATGCATAAGTAAGTGGCACATCAAATCAATAGTTCTCTCTCTCTCTCTCTCTCTCTCTCTCTCTCTCAAATCAACATATTTTTTTTTAATGCCCTTTCTGCTCTGGCTGGTGTGCCCTTTCTGCTCTTCTGCTCAATGGATTGGGCACCAGCCTGCGAACTGGAAGGTCTTGGGTTCAGTTCCTCCTGGTCAGGGTACACGCCTGGGTTGCAGACCAGTTCCCAGTTGGGGATGTGTGGGAAGCAACCGATAGATGATTCTCTCCCATGTGTTCCTCTCCCTCTCTTTCTCCTTCCGTTCCCCTCTCTTTAGAAATAAGTAAATAAAATTTTTTAAGTGCCCTTTCTTTTCAAAGATGCTAAAAAGGATTGGTCATTAAATATATATATACTTATTTGGTAAAATATAATGTTGGTGATTTCATGTGGTTACTAAGACTTTGGGGGCGAGTCATCTCTTTTATTGATACATGGATTCTAAAGTCCAACTAGCACTATGCGAAGGAACAGTTTACATTATAGTCTTAATCTAAGAAAACAGGCTGGAAGGGAAAATGAAGCATAAACAAGATTTCTGGAAATAGTGCCAAAGGGAATTGCAGTTAGGGAATCCTGGAAGGCCTGGTGCAATTTTCATCTGTGCCAAGAAAAAAAATAGTTAAACCAATGAATGTGTCTAAACTATTTGTGACAACTTTTACAGATAAGTCCTTCCCTTTTGCTCCTAGGGTGGTAGCTACAGAGAACTTAAATAAGGCAAGAATATGAGAGGATATGTCCAATTTTCTCTGAAAGTCTCAGTTAATGGAAGTGTTAACATAGCATTTCTGAGACATAGTAATTCCATTTTTGTTCCTGGAGCTAGAGAATGTTTGCTTTTTGCTCAGTTGGCAAAGGCTTTATAATACTACCAATGTTCTATGGCGTAGGTTCCCTATGTAACAACTGGCACATGGGGTTGGATTTAGCAAAGAAATTAAGGAGTTCTGCTCTTCTGGAAAGTGGCCAGAGGTGACCTCTGAAAATGCTTTGCTATTCAATGGACCCGGAAAACCCCACAAACATCAAGAGGTTCAAATCTCCGTGTTCATTTTAAGAACTTTAATGAAACTGCCCAGACCATCAAGGGTATGCATATTCAAAAAGCCACCAAGTTTCTGAAGAATGTCACTTTACAGAAGCAAAGTGTGCCATTCTGTCATTACAATGGTGGAGTTGGTAGGTGTGCCCAGGCCAAACAGTGGGACTGGACATAGGGTCGGTTGCCCAAAAAGAGTGCTAAATTTTTGCTGCACCTGCTTAAACATGCAGAGAGTAAAGCCCTGGCCAGATAGCTCAGTTTGTCACTAAGGTTCTGTCAATCCCCAGTCAGAGTACATATAAGAATCAACCAATGAATGCATAAATAAGTGGAACAACAAATCAGTCTCTCTCTCTCTCATCAATTAAATTTTCTTAAATGCAGAGACTAATGCCAAACTGAAGGGTTTAGATGTAAATTCTTTGGTCATTGAGCACATCCAGGTGAACAAAGCTCCCAAGATGCAGCAAGAATTTACAGAGCTCACAAGTGGATTAACCCATACATGCGCTCTCCCTGCCACGCTGAGATGATCCTTACTAAAAAGAGCAGATTGTTCCTAAACCAAAAGAGGAGGTTGCACAGAAGAAAAAGATATTCCAGAAGAAACTGAAGAAAAAACTTAAAATAAATTCAGCATAAAATAAATGAATTTAATTAGCATAAAATAAAATACTAATAAAAGTAAAAGCAGAAAAAATAGAATTCTTACCAGGGACACTGACATCAGCATTATCTCAAACAGGGCCATTAACAAAGTGATAAATCAGTACTTCGTGTGACAGGTGGACAGATGATCTAGGCTCTAAAATCCTTCATCAGGTAAGTGGACTTTCCCAACCTTCAGTACTTCCTCTCCAGTACTTTTGGGGGATGGTGAATGGGACTTCTTGCCCATCAGATAGCAAAATCTGATTAGCTTCCATTGCCCCAGATCTCTGAAATTCCAACTAATTGTATCATGATCTAAGCCCAGTCCTAACACTAAAAAATTTAATATGCTAGGAGTTGAATGTAAAGAAAACAACTTGAGGAGCAACTAAACATGTTATCAAATAAAACATCATCATTAAAAATGATTTGTTGAAGGGTTCCTTTTAGGTATTAAGCTTCTCTAGTATATTTAAAGATTAATTAATTTGATGGGTACATTCTGCTTCAAATGTATCTATTATTTTGAGTAGAAGATAAATACATTCATTTCCTCATTGTAAAATGAAATAAATAATGCTACCCATCACATGGAATTGTGAGGATCAAATGGATTCATACATGCAAAGGGCTTAGAACAATGCTTTCTTGGCACATAGTTCCCCTTCAGTAAGTATTGGTCGTTGTTATTATTACTATGATTACTATTGCATCAAATATCTATCAAGTTCTACTGCATGCCAGGCACTGTTCCAGGGACTGAAGAAACAGCAGTGAGTAAGAAATAAGAAAGGTCCCTGTTCTCATGGAACTTCCATTCTAGTTGGGGGAGAAAAAATAAATTTATGCCAGGGGATAAGTAAAATGGAGAAAAATAAAGCAGGGTAAAGGAAAATAGGGAGCATAGTTCAGGGGGAAATTGTCATTTTTTATAGTATGCGTGGTCAGGAAAGTCCTCTCTGACAAGGTAATGTGTGAGGAAATAAGCTTTGCAGTTATATATGAAAAGAGTGTCCTAAGAGATTACTGAATTTAAAGAAAAAAAAAGCTACTAAAATAAGTAGGCCTAGGTTTGTAATACATAATATGGGGGGACGGTCTGTAAAGAAGCTATACCCCACCTAAGATAGGCCCTGATTCCAGTCAAGTGTTGGTATGAGGAAATGTTACCAGATCTTGCCTTTTTTTCCTTCTCTTTCTTTTTCTGTTTTTTAAATCCTCACCCAAGGATATGTTTATTGATTTTTAGAAAGAGAGGAAGGGAGAGAGAGAAAAAAAAAGGAGAGAGAGAGAACCATCGATTTGTTATTTCATTATTTATGCATTCATTGGTTGATTCTTGTATGTGCCCTGACTGGGGATCAGACCCACAGCCTTGGCATATCGGGATGACCCTCTAACCAACTGAGTACCTGACCAGGGTCTGTGTGTATGTGTATGTATTTAAATTGTATCTTGTATCTTTCATGCGAATTGTCCCAATTTTGAAAGTCTACATAGGCATACATACATATATATGTTCATCAAAAGATATGTGCAAGAGCCCTGGCCAGATGGCTCAGTTGGTTGGAGCATCATTTCATACACCAAAGGGTTGTGGGTTCGATTCCCAATCAGGGCACATACTTAGGTTTGGATTTAATCCTCCAACAGGGTACAAGACAACAGATCGATGTTTCTCTCTCACACTGATGTTTCTCTTCTTCTCTCTCTGACAATAAACATATCCTCAGGTGAGGATTAAAAAAAAAGACATGTGCAATAATGTTTTACAGCAGCCCCAAGTTGGAAACTACCCAGGTGCCCATCATTAGAATGGACAAGCTGTCACTGGCTGGGTAGTTCATTTGGTTAGAGCATCATCTGGATGTGTCAAGGTTTGGGGCTGAATCCTTGGTACATGGAAGAATCAATCAATGAATGCATCAATTGGTGGAACAAATCGATGTTCTCTCTCTCTTCCTCTCTCTAAAATCAATAAGAAAACAAAGTGGATCAGCTGTGGCATAGTAACAGTTTCTACAGAACAATAAGAAGGAACCAACTACAATTTCACATTATGAGTGAATCTCACAATACAATGTTGAGTGAAAAAAAGGCAGTCACAAGAGTTCAAAAACAGGTAAAACTAAGCTATGGTATTAGAGAGCTAGACAGTGGTTACTCTGGTTGGGTGAGGTAGTGGTAACGTTTTTTTTTCCTTGATCTAGAAGCAGATTTTATGGGTGTGTTCAGTTTGTTAAGTGTATCAAATTGTACAGTGATTTGTGACTTTCCTGTATGCATTTATACTTCAACTAAAAGTTAAAAACAAACAAAAACATGGCCAAACAAAATAAATCTTTAGGCTGAGTCAGGACTGTGGAATTCTAGTTTGTTCTATAATGCATAGATTTCTTTAGGGAAAACATGACAGAAATTTCAAAAACAAAACAACAACAAAAAAACCTTACACTTTGAAATGCAGATAAACCTCCCCTGGGTATGCTTTCCTTAGGGAGAAGCTCTTACAAAGCACAGTGAGGAACTTTATCTTCTGGGTCATTACCCAGCCTCACACTTACACTTATATGTAACCCAATACAATTGTTCATTCTTGTTCTCAAACTAGAAAAATAAATCCATGTATACCACATTACAAGACATAACTATCAGTAAAGGTACAGGAGGAAAACCTAGAATCGATTTCAAAGAAGAGTCTGGTCTATTTCTGGTTGAGAGGGCACCAAATGTCTTTAGACTGAGAGGTTCATAAGACATAGCAGGAATATGTAGTAGAAATCATAATGGCCTTAAAGAATTTATCCAGGCCCTGGTCAGGTAGCTCAGTTGGTTACAGCATTGTCCTGGTACGCCCAGCTTGCAAGTTCAATATCTGATCAGGGCATATACAATACAAGAAGCAACAAATGATGCATAAATAAATGGAACGACAGGACCTGCTTGGAAGAATGGCACTGCCAGATGAGGATAAGACTTTCAGCCTTGGCTGGTATAGCTCAGTGGACTGAGCGCAGGCTGCAAACCAAAGGGTCACCAGTTTGATTCCCAGGCAGGGCACATACCTGGGTTGTGGGCCAGGTGCCCAGGGGGGCCAGGTGAGAGGCAACTACACATTGATGTTTCTCTCCCTCTCTTTCTCCCTCCCTTCCCATCTCTCTAAAAATACATAAATAAAATATTTTTTAAAAAATACCTTGCCTCCTTGCACAACTACAGCAAAAATTATAACTATACTACAAAACAAATATCAGCCAGAAAATCAAGTTGTATGGAAGTCCAACAACTAAGGATTTAAAAAAGCCACGTTCATCCAGGCAGGTGCACTTTTCTACCATAGACCACACTACTAAGACAGGGAGTCAAAGCAGCTCTGTCTAATACACAGAAACAAATACAGGGGGCTGCTAAAATGAGGAGAAAAGAAATATGGCCCAAATGAAAGAACAAAACTCCAGAAAAATAATTAACAAAATGGAGATAAGCATCCTATTAGATGCAGAGTTCAAAACACTGGTTTTCAGGATGCTCAAGGAACTCACTGGGTACTTCAACAGAGAGAAAAGAGGAGAAAAAAAAAAAGACCCAGGCAGAAATGAAGGTTACATAAGTGAAATAAAGAAAAATCTACAGGGAACCAACAGTGGAGGAGATGAAACTGAGCATCAACGATTTGGAACACAAGGAAGAAATAAAACACTCGATCAGAATAGCAAGAAGAAAAATGAATTCAAAAAACAAAGATAGGCTAAGGAGCTTCTGGGACATCTTCAAATGTACCAATATCTGAATCATAGGGGTGCCAGAAAGAGAAGAGAAAAAGCAAGAAATCAGAAATCTATTTGAAAAAATAATGAAAGAAAACTTCCCTAATTTGGTGAAGGAAATAGACATTCAAGTCCAGGAAGCACAGAGAGTCCCAAACAAGATGGAGCCGAAGAGGACCACACCAAGACACACCATAATTAAAATTCCAAAAGTTAAAGATAAAGAGAGAATCCTAAAAGCAGCAAGAGAAAAGCAGATAGTTACCTACAAAGGATTTCTCATATGACCGTCAGCTGATTTCTCAAAAGAAACTTTGCAGACTATAAGGGACTGGCAAGAAGTATTCAAAGTGATGAAAAGCAAGGACCTACAATCTAGATTACTCTATCCAGCAAAGCTATCAATTTAGAATTAAAGGGCAGATAAAGTGCTTCCCATACAAGGTAAAACTGAAGTTTATCATCACTAAGCCATTATTATATAAAATGTTAAAGGGAATTATATAAGAAAAAGAAGATCAAAACTACAAACATTAAATGGCAATAAATTCACAACTACCAACAACTTAATCTAAAAAACTAAGCAAACAAGCAGAACAGAAACAGAATCATAGATATGGAGATCATTTGCAGGGTTATCAGTTGGGAGAAAGGAGGGAAAGAATGGGGAAAATGTGCAAGGATTAAGAAGTGAAAAATGGAAGGTACAGAATAGATAGGAGGAAGTATAGAACAGTATAGGAAATGGAGTAGCCAAAGAACTTACATGCATGACCCATGGACATGAACTAAGGAAGGGGAGATTGCTGGAGGGAATGGGGGCACTGGGTGGAGGGGGGCAAAGGGAGAAAAACTGGGACAACTGTAATGGCAATAATCAATCAAATATATTTTAAAAAGTGAAAAAAAATAAGTGGAACAACAACTGATATTTCTCTCTCTGAAAAATCAAGGAAGAAAGGAAGAGAGAAAGGAAGGAAGGGAGGGAGGAAGGGAGGAAGGGAATGTATCCAGGCAACAGGCATGACTTAGCCTGGGTCAGCATAGGTAGAAAATCCATCAGGTATAAAAGACAGGTTTTAGATCTATGTGTGCTGGGGATCTTACCTACAGTCACTGCAACATGTACATCCCAAAGGTGCTTCAATTCAGGTGATTGATGGAGTGAAGAAGGCTGTTTTAGGTAGTAAAGACAGCCATCTCTGGATGTATGCTGAGTTTGGGTTCTTGGGGTACCATGAGAAATGATGATCTGAAGTTGAAAGTTACTGACATGGCAGAATTGGGAACAAAATGTGTTTTGGTTAGGGAAATAGGAATATGGATAAGGAAGTTGGACGAAAGTAGAACCTTCCAGAGGAAGTCAAATTGCATAGCTCAGGACAAAGAAAGGTGTTCCAAAATTGAGGAGGAAACCTGGAAAGGACTCAATTAGGGCTGCCTAAGAAGAGAAATCCCAGGGACAAAGAGAGTCCAAATCTAGCAGAACTGATCCTGTGCAGTCCCTTGTATAGCACAACCACCTTGGTGGTTATTGTAGTACATTGCAGACCACATAAGAATTTCCCAGGAAGGAGGTATCCTAAGTGTGAGGGAACTGTACTAGATATGTGAAAATGCAGGGGCAGGCCTAGCATCCGAGTTTTCTCTCAGAAAGGACTATTTCCTCAGGAATATGGGCCAAAATGAATCACAACCTCATGCCTATTTTCAGAATTCAACCTTTTCTTTATCCTTCCTACTTCCTTGACCCGGACCAGTTATAACTCAATAAAGTAGTAATTCCATAGTTTATGCTTGATTTTCTATTTTTATAATTGAATGTTACCAATACAAATACTTCCTACCATACAAACTTACCTTTTGTGCTTTTATGAAAATGGGATAAAATGCCTCCACTAAAGAGTTATCATATTAACTGAACAGAATACTAACTTCCAAGGTATTGGGATTAGCATTGCTTCTCCTTCCCTAACATGGACAAAAGTGTAAAAAGAAACAAACCCAAAACTGCAGTGAACTGGCTTTGGATCCTGAAGTATTGTCCATTTTATACTTTAGAAAAACTGGGAGAGTTTTTGTTTTGTTTTGTGGGGTTTGGGTCAGGGAAGGAGACTGAAATGGGGAAAAGAACAAGGGGAGAGCCAAACATGGACTTGGCGAAGGTGAGACAGTTGTACAGCTGACTCTGAGGCCCTTGCAGATTCCACATCACAGGAAGGTTTGGGTATTTACTGTCCACCAGCTAAACTCCAGTCCTACAGTGAATTCATCTCACCAAAACTCAAGAGAAGCTGACACATAATTTGGCTTTCTCCAGTAGGGTGCCCTTAGGAAAAACTGCCTGTGCTTCTAACTGCCTGGCTCTGGAGGCAAAAGCAGCGAGGCAAAGGATTTTTTTCCTCTTGTATAAACACAACTACTTGAAAATGGAGTGCAAAATAACCCCCCAAAACTTAGCCAAAAATGGTCTCTCCTAAATCAGTTTAAGGTCACACCTTCAGGAAGTACTCCCGTATTTGCTGACCCCTGTCCCCAAACTGGAGGTGCTTGATCCTTTGTTTTATTTTTCCCCCCTCATTTATTTTTTTTTTTTAAGATTTTATTTTTTAGAGAGGGGGAGAAAGAAAGGGAGAGAAACATCAATGTGTGGTTGCTTCTTGCACATACCCTACTGGGAGCCTGGCCCACAACCCAGGCATGTGCCCTAGACTGGGAATCAAACCAGCGACCATTTGATTTGTAGGCTGGCACTCAACCACTGAGCCACACCAGACAGAGCCCCACTAACTTATTTGAGTGACTTGAGACATCAGTTTGTTGTTCCACTTTACTTTTATGCATTCATTGGTTGATTCTTGTATGTGCCTTGACCAGAGGTTGAACCCACAACCTTAGCATATGAGAACAATGCTCTAATCAACTGGGCTACCTGGCCAGGGCCCTTTGTTTTCTTAACTCCCAGCCAAGACCTCTATCACTGCATTTATTCCAATATGATGGTGTGTTTCAGTATCTCACTAGAGAAGGGTTTAACCTTTTTGTACCTCTGGTAGACCACTGACACCTATGGATCAATTCTCAGAATAATGCTTTTCAATGCATGAAATAAATTCATAGGATTGCAAAGGAAACCAATTATATTCAAATATAAATTCTAAACAGTCTCTAGAGTATGAACTTTTTGAGTGCAGGGAATGTGTTTTCACCTCTGTACTGCCAGTGCCTAGCACAAAGCCTGGCACATAGATCATACTTATAAATGTTTATTGAATGGATGAACAGAAAGACAGCTACTGCCAAGTCAGCCTGAGGAATGATTCATTGCAAATGCTTGTGCACAGACGAATGGCTTGCATATATTTCCCCCATCTGAGATCATCTGGACTGGACCTGAAAAAGAACCCCCCAACTCAACAATGGGTGCCATAGCATGTAGCAATAATGACAGGCTATTGGAAGACCAGGAAAACAACAAAGCTTATGTATTTCCACCAGCTGGAATATTCGGAAAGTAAAAGTAAAGAGGCTCTGTCCTTAGGAGGAGATCTCTTGACTTTGGAAGCATGATGATCATACTACATTAAAATACTACCAACAGCTCTGATGGAGGGCAGAAAGGAACCTAACGTGTAGGTATTTTCCTCCGCTGTTCTGAATTGGGCCTCTTGTCTCTGGGAAAGAGAAAAGTGTCCCTAAAAACCACATTAGGAATGATATGCCTTTTTAGCTTCAAATAACAGTTTTAGCCTTAGAGAGAAATACTGGTTTTGTTTATGTACCAACAGGAAACCTAAAAAAGCAAGAAATAAAAGCCACTTTCCTCACTAAAGATATATAAAGGGCCAAAGGTTTGTTCTAAGCTGACTGCTACATCTATTAAATGTTTTGAAAAGAAAAATAAAACCCCAATTTTAAAGCTGAAAACCACAACTGTATGGGGTTCAGAAATCTCACCCTTAAGGCTTTTATGATTGACCCTCCAAGTTAGAGGGCTTCTCCAGCTATATACAGCTATCTGAGGGATAGAACTGTTTTCACTTGCTAACAACAGGGTTTCCAACATCTGTTGGGAAAACATGGCTTCAAATGGGTGGCTTCTTGGGGGGGAAAAAAAAAAGGAAACTACAGGACAAAGTTTTGCTTTTAATTAAAAAACAAAACAAAAACTCCCACTCCTAAGGTATGTGCTTTCTTTTTGACCTATTTTTTCCTTTAAACTGTCTGCAGTTTCCCTATATTTTTCCTAGTGCAGTAAACAATACAACCAAAAGAAAGAAAAACCAGGGTCCACTTTCACCCCAAACACTGAAGATGGTCAAAGAAAAGGAATCACAACACAGAAAATGGCCCAGCTCTAAATATACAAACAACAGTAAAAAAAAAAAAAAAAAGTAAGATATACTCTGCCAACCCCAAAGACATTATTGTTGACATTCTTGGTACATTTCCTATAATATAATGTTGTAGACAATGTTTCTTTCCCAGGGAGTCCAGCTTGCTCAGGCGGAGACATCCACTCGGTGCCTCAGGATAGGCTGGGGGTATTTAGTCTTCCTGCCGAGCTAAGGGGTTTTTTTATGAGTTCAATCTCACAGAAACATCTGTGGTATAAATGAATCTAAAAGGGGATGAAGGCAGGCACCTGTCACTGTTCTCAAAATCAGCCAAAAAGCTGAAGAGCGTGGGATCCAGAAGACAGATGTCATTAACAGTTGAGGAACGGAGGGTAGAACAAGAGGAAGCACCAAATGAGTGGATGCTTTTGGTTCCAAAGCCAAAAAAGGGCCCCACCAAAAAGGGCAGCTGGTCTGGATGAGGAACTCCCCTGCTCCTGGAGTTATGCAATAAAAATGATGGCCTTGGAGGCCCAACCACCACAACAGCCATAGTCAAAGAGCAATTTACATCACATCACAGTTCGCAAATAAACGCACTGATGATAGTTTAGAAAGGTAAGTGCTTTGACAAAGTTGGGGCCAGGTGGGCTTGAATCCCAAAGCACAGCTGTGACATCCCTGGATTTCTATTTCTCCTGATGCTACTTGCTCCATGGCAATGTATCCTTCCATTTATCAGTGGCCTCTCCTCAAAATAGCACCCATAGTGGTAACCCTCAGAAATATCAAGAGGTATCAGTTGCACTTCGGGAAATAAGATAATTTCTTTGCCCCATCCTGGCCAAAGCACTTCCCTTTTTAAGCTGCTGCTCCAAGCAACAGAGTTCCCCTTCAAGCAGAATTCAACTTCCTTTGTTTCAGAGTTTTGCACTGGCCTCTGAGGGCCCATTCCAGGATACAAAATGAACTATCCTTCTGCATCCGTGTGTGAGTGGGTTGCCTTCCAGTATCGGGTCTGTGTTCCAGAGTTTGGTCAATGCATCTTTACAAGAATAAAACCACATGCATACACAGGTAGACTAGCCTGGAAAGGGCTTTCAAGATAGGGTTTCTGGTTATCTTGATGCCTCCCCTGAAAGAAATAACTTCCTTGGTGTAAGAGGATGAGGACATTGAGTGACCTACTCTCAACTTCTAGAAGGGCAGCTTGTTTTTGTCCATTCTTTCAATGAGGGGGTGGGAGGTACCCAACATTTTCAGTTACAGCAACGAGATAGTTTTTTTTTTTTTTAAAGGATCCTATGTGGAAATGAGTGGGACAATGATAAAAGTAAACAAATAATTAAAATTTAAAACCAAAACATATCTCCTGGCCCCAATCTCCCCAGTTAATCCTCTAAGACCACAATTTCCACATTGTGGACTTGATGCTGATGTTCTTCCATCTCAGCCACAACTTTATCCTCAGTCCTCAGCTCTGTTTCCAAAATGACTGCTTTGCCCTCAGTATCCTCAGCCTCTGGGTCTGGGGCTGGGTCAATCTCAATGATGGTCTGCCCATCCTCTGAGGTGCTTTCAACAGCCTGTATTGCCGAGGTCAGGCCGGACTCCATGGCCACCAACTCCACAGGGCTCACCATGGTGGTCATGTTGCCCAGGGTACTCCCATCCTGCATAGCAGTAGAGCTTAGCAGCGTCAAGCTAGATGAAGGGTGAATGGTCACTGTGTCTGGTGAGCTGCTCTTGGCAGAAGAGACCACTGTGGCATAGCGGAAGAGCTGAGGGCCAGAAGGCAGTGTGTGGACAGTCACAGGGCTGGAGCCCTGGCTGAGGGTGGCCACTGGAATATTGCCCATGGAAAATGACTGACCCACTGGGGTTATGGTAATAGGTGAGATGACTGTGAACTGAGGCTGCTGGACAGGAGGAGAAGGGCTCAGGACAGTGGTGGAGGCTGGCCGCTGGAGCCGGGGCCTTTTTGGAGGTTTAGGAGTGCTCACAGGCATTAATACCACATTTTGAACTGTCTGGGATTTCAGCCTGTGATCCTGAGCTTGCTTCTTCTGCTCTTCCAACTGGCGTTCCAAGTCTATGAAAAGAAAAAAAGAAAGACTGTGTGAAGGGAACTATAATCTTGGGAACAGTAAAATGGGAAGGAGGAGACCTGGGGTCTTGTTCTAGTCTTGCCACCATGTTGTCTCAGGAAAGTCACTTCATTGTTTTTAAGAAGAAACTAGACTGGATGATTTTTTTTATCCTCACCTGAGGACATGCTCACTGATTTTAGAGAAGGGAAGGGAGGGAGAGAGAGAGGGAGAGAAACATTGATGTGAGAGAAACATTGATCTCATATGCGCCCCAACCACGACCAAATCTGCAACCTAGGCATTTATCTAACCAAGAATTGAACCCACGGCCTTTTGGTTTATGGGACGACACTTAACCAACTGAGTCACACTGTCCAGGAATTTTTAAAAGTTAAGTCAGGTACTATTATAAATGCCCAATGTTGGTGAGTTCAAACTGGTGACATAAATTAGTATAATCTTGGAAATTTGACAGTAATTCACAGAAACCCATAAAACAAATTATAAATACTATTTAACCTTAAGCTTAGCCCTGAGAAATAGTTTAAAAGGACATAAAAAGAAAAAGTTAGGGCCTGGTTGGGTACTCAGTTGATTAGAGTGCCATCCCCATATGCCAAGGTCGTAGGTTTAATTCCCAGTCAGGGTACATTTTAGAATCAACTGATGAATACATAAATAAGTGAAACAATAAATTGATGTTTCTCTTTCTCCCCACGTCTGCTCTCTTTCTAAAATAAATAAAAATTTTAAAAAAACTATATTCACACAAGTCCAATGTAACAAAATAAGCTACTGAAGAAGAGTTTCAAAATTTACATATCTAGCCCTGGCTGGTGTGGCTCAGTGGACTGAGTGCTGGCCTTCAAACTGAGAGGTTCCTGGTTCAGTTCCCAGTCAGGACACATGTGCCTGAGTTGCAGGCCAGGTCCCCAGTTGGGGGCATGCAAGAGGCAAACTGATTGATGTGTCTATCGATGTTTCTCTTGCACACTGATGTTTCTCTCCCTCTTTTTCTCCCTCCCTTCTCTCTCTAAATCTTCTTTTTAGGATTTCATTTATTTATTTTTAGAGAAGGGAAGGGAGAGAGAAAGAGAGGGAGAGAAACATCAATGTGTGGTTGCCTCTCACGCGCCTGCTACTGGGGGCTTGGCCTGCAACCCAGGCATGTGCCCTGACTGGGAATCAAACCGGCAACCCTTTGGTTTGCAGGCCAGCACTCAATCCACTGAGTCACACCAGCCAGGGCTGAAAGTAAATTTTTTTTTTTAAAAGTAGGAGAATGTCTAGGTGAAGTACTACGTAGCAACTTGGAAAAATATTAATGTCATAGTGAAAAATCAAAAAACAAAACTATGTACACTACAATGAAAACTACCTAAAAAGTAATATGGACAAGGAACCAGAAGCCTACCATCCTAACAAAAACTATTTTTCAGATGGCATAAAGTTTCAAGGTAGAAACTGGATTAGGAATAAGAAGACAGAATTCTACTTTCAGCTTCACTTTTGTGGCCCGAGGCAAATAATGCATCCTCTCTGTTCCTCTACTGGGTCATCAGCAAAACAGGGATAACAGTCCTGGGGGGGATCAAATAGCAAAGGGTATCTCCGACAGTACTTGATAAACAGAGTTTAAAATACAAACTGGGTATAAAAATAACTTTAAAACAACCCAAATTGTTCTTTTCTTTTTTTTTTTTTTTTTTTAAAGATTTTATTTATTTGTAGAGAGAGGGGAAGGAGGCCGCCCCTCACTGTGGACCTAGCCTGCAACCCAGGCATGCGCCCCGACCGGGAATCGAACCGCGATCCTTTGGTTCGCAGGCCCGCACTCAATCCACTGAGCCACACCAGCCAGGGCTGTTCTTTTCTTATCAAATTATCTTTCTTACCTTTGGGCTTCTTGACTGACTATAACATATTCTACTGGGTTGGCCAAAAAGTTCACTTGGTTTTTTTACAAAAGATGGCTCTAGTAGCGCTTAGTCATCTTTAACTTTATTCAAAACCATATTGTTAGATCGTATTGTGAGAGCTGTCATATCAGCATGCATTAAAAAAAAACTTATCAAAACTGTTGAATTTTTGTATGGCCATTTTAATATTGAGGATGAAAGAAAATATACAACATTTCTAGCATATTATACTTATTATTTCAAGAAAGGTAAAAATGCAACTGAAATGCAAAACAAGATTTGTGCAGTATATAGAGAAGATGCTGTGACTAATCGAACATGTCAAAAGTGGTCTGTAAGTATCTTGCTGAATGATGATCCATAGTCAGGTAGCCCAGTTGATAGCAATCAATGAGACATTAATTGAGAACAATTAATGTTATACCATGCAGGAGACAGCTGACATATTCATAATATCCAAATCAATAGTTATTAGTGAAAATGAAAAATGTGTCTATTATTTTGCAGAAAAAATCTTTTGGCCAACCCAAAACATCATTCAAATGCTGATAATACTCCATACCTCTGACCTGTTTTGTATTCTTCACTTGCTTTATCTCCTTTAAAAGCCTCTCCTGATTCTTTCTAGGTATAAGTGATAACTCCATTTGCTTTTCCATCATACCTGCTATATGCCTGTCACAAAACTGATTATTTTTTGCACTTACTCTATATCAATGTCTGCTTTCCCTTGAATTCCTTGAAGGCCCTCAATATTCAACACTATATTTCTAAAAACCTAGTGTAGAGACCAGCACGAAGTACTTGATAAAAAAAAGTTAAATTATCCCTGTACCATAATTTATTACCACAAATAAAGGAGAATGTTAAATGTACATCTCTCAAAAGACTCACTAGTAATAATGTAAAAAAGACAAAGGCCAATTTGTTTCTTCTGCCATCAATATTTCTGGATTAAGAGAGCATTCTAGCAGACATCCCAATTCTCCAAAAAATATAGAAGGAGTACTGGGGTGCTGGCTTCTTTCTCTTTTCCTTTGTGCCTCATCTGTTTCCCACCACTTCACCCCACCTGGGGCTTTGCGTAAGAAAAAGCCAAATAGGATACTATGTGAATTGAAAGAAAGAAAAAGAAAGAGAAAGAGAGTGAGTTGGGGTGGGGGGAGAAAGAAGAAAGAAGCAAGCTAGTTCCAACAGAATTCAACAACAAAATGGCAAGACTTGAGGATATTAGTATATCACCTAAGAAGACACATAAATTATACATACCTGTCAGAGTATAGAGAAACTGCTCTTCCCCCTGCTCTATTTGGTTCTTTCTGTTGTCCAAAACCTTCTTGACTGTGTCCATTAGGCCAAACGTATGTGCCACATTGTTGAGAACAGCGGCATCTATTTAAAACAAAAGACATGTCTGTCGAGTTAAAATAGAAAGGTTCCACCATCTCCTTGTTGTGCTTTATATAAATATGGAACAATCAGAAAATGATGGGACTATTCTAATTGCATTTTTAATAATTTTAACCAAGATTGATCACATGTATAACTAATTTTGATTTGCTATATCTATATTAATATATTTAAAAGTATATATACTCATATATATATGAGTGAGAGAGAATTGAGAGAATTACTTCTCTGACACATTGATAAAGGCAAAAATTACCTGTGGAGAAAGCATGGCCAGACCTGAGTTCAAAACTCAGTTATGAACTTTGGACAAGTAACTTAACTTTTATGAGCCCTAGTTTATTAATCTGTAAAATGGGGATAATAATATCTATCCCTTAGTGTTTACATAGGGTAATAGGATCTGCCTACCTGCAGCTGTTAGTATTTAATAAATTACTTGATATTATTAGCATTAATGCATTTACCTGTGACCTGGAAAGGAGCCTGGATGAGCCGCTGCTGAACCCCCCTGAGTAGCTCCTCTATTTCCTTCTGTATATTGCATACAACCTCTTCCATCAGCCCTACATCAGCTATTCCCTTCCAGAACATCAAAGTGTCCTCTGGTACAAAAGAGATAAGAGAGGGTAAGCAAGTGATGCTACATATACTTAGGCATATCTTTACAATGTATTAAATTCAAAATCATTTCAGTTTGAAAGGATTCCTTGTCAGGGCATTTCTGGACAGAGGGAAGAGGCTTTTGGAATAGTGGCTGCCTTTTTAAGTTGGTACTAATTATTTGGCCTCTTTAGCAAACTAGGGACTTGGGATAATTGCCTCAATTTGTCATGCCCACAATTTGTCATGGCTCTGGCTACAAGGAACAGGTACCTACTCTAACAAATATATTAAATTAAATATTAAATAAATATTAGATATTATTTAAATAATTTAATTTTAAAAGTAATAAAGATGCTAAATTAAAGATACACTAAAAAAATAAGATATATTTGCCCTAATCATATAGTTAAAAAAACAAACTAAAATGGTTGCACAGACATTGTTATAAGCTCCCTGAAGTCATAGGCTATGTCTTTTCATTTACCTGTCTAGCATCTAGCAAGAGTACCAATTGAAAATATGCAGCATAAATATTTGTTAAATGAATAAATGACTGGAGGATGATGTGAAGCCTCTCCTGGTCCCCTCTAAGTGAATCATCATTAATCACCATCTTCTATACAACCTGCTACCTAATTTTTTCTTCTAACATCTTGCAGCTTGGTTTATCTAACAAATGTACTAAAGTTGGAGGCAGTATGAGAGGATGAAAAGCATGGGCTACAGAGTCAAACTCAGCTGAATTCAGCTCTAATAGGTTGTATGACTGGCATTAGGCAAGTTGTTGAAGCTTTCTGAACCTCAATTTCTTCATGTATAAAATGTGACTTTGCAGGGCCGTTGTATGGATAAAAGAAGTTTGCAGCTATAGTTAGTATCAATATGAACAAGAAAAAACAGCAAAAGTAATTAAGAGGTCTTTTGTGTCCATAATCATAATGGTGATAAGGTCATAAAACCCTGCAAGATGTCTGAGCACCAGAAAAAAGTACCTGAAATTTCTTCTGAGTCTTTCTTCACTCCCTCCTCTGTGGCCATGGTGACAGCAGCGGTGAGAGCTGAGTTCCATTCTAGCCCTGCTTCTTCCATGCTCTCTTCCGAAATGGCAATCTGTGTAATGTTACCTAAAAACAGTCCATTAGAGGTAAGACAGTCATAACTATCCTCCATCTCATATTCATAGCCAAAGAGACCCTGTTATTTTATTTAACATTCTGGCTTTTTGTCTGAAGAGCCCTATATTAAAAGCTAGAACCCTAGGAAAGCCAAGATAAATATTGGATTTTCCAAAGAAAACCTACCTTGCAAAATAAAATGTTTTCTTCTTACTCTGAATAGAAAGTGAAGGTAACATATAAAATCACAAAAGAGCAATCTGGCCCTGGCTGGTATGGGTCAGTGCATTGAGTGCCAGCCTGAAAACGGAAAGGTCACTTGTTTGACTCCCTGTCAGGGCACACGCCTGGATTGCGGGCGGGTCCCCAGTTGGGGGAGTGTGAGAGGCAAATGATTGATGTATCTCTCACATATCAATGTTTCTCTCTCTTTCTTCCTCCTTTCCCCCCTCTCTAAACATAAATAAATACCTAGCTGGTGTAGCTCAGTGGATTGAGCACAGGCCTATGAACTAAAGAGTTGCTAGTTCGATTCCCAGTTAGAGCTAATGCCTGGGTTGCTGGCCAGGTCCTCAGTAGGGGGCATGTGAAAGGCAATGACACATTGATGTTTCTCTCCCTCTCTTCTTCCCTTCCCCTATCTCTAAAAATAAATTTAAAAAACTTTAAAAAAAAAAAGTAAATAAATACGATCTTAAAAAAAAGGGCAATCTGCTTTTCGAGCAGGTATATTTTTGAAAGAGACTTAAGGTGGGCATAACTGCCAGGCTACCTGCCCCAGACTTAGTGAGGGTGAGAAGGACCAGAAATAATTTAAGAGAAAAGTATGGTGTTTAGCCAAAAGCCCTACTAAATACAGGCCTGTTTGATACTAACCATCTATACTATCTGAAGTTGCTATAACTTATTTATCAGCTTATGTAAGAGAAAACAAGAGAAGTAAGACCTCAAAAAATCAGATGAGACCAGAAATAATAGATGCGCAGAGGAAACTTTTGCTGTCAGTTGTAAACAAAGAGAACTGGAAAAAATCAAACTGATAGAAATAAAGACAAGTGTGAACTCTACAAGTTGGAGGATATCAATAATCAAGCAAAGAAGTAGTATCAATATTGGTAATCAATTAAATAAAGAAGTTTTGGCCAAATAAAAAGGATTATGTAATTTCACAGCGTTTTTCACTTTTCAAGTGAAAGAGTCCTATCAACAAAAATTCAAACTGCTAGATATTTTATACTTTCCTGAAAAAGATTTGGCTTCTACTTACCCAGTTGTTACAGAATATTAGGTCTGACCAAAAGAAACCTTAAGATGCATTTTTAAAGCACATTACTTCCTTTACATCCTTTATCATTCTTGCTATTCTGTCAGGCATATTTGTAAGTTTTCTGGAAGTAACTGATATGTATTCTAAGAATTTTAGCTGTACTAACTCTCCAGCTGGACTAACTGAATCCTTAATAATCTCGCATGGCTATATCTGTCCTGGAGATGGACAGGGAGCCCTAGTCCCAAACTCAACAATACTGAAGTTAAGTGTCTGCCCATCCTGTCTCATTTGTGAGGAAGCCTCAGCTTGGTTATCTGGATCCCTTCCAGGCATAGCTCTTTGATCCTTATAGCAGAGTCACCCACAGTCCCTCCCAGCCAAAGATAAATTGTCTTTGATACATCTCAGTTTTTATCAATTAAAATCGAACTTTTATCATTCCAATCGAACTTCCTCCTTTGACCACTAGTAGAGCAAAGGATTTTCAAAACAATCTAATTTCAAAAGTATGCCAAGCGGCTCCCAAACAAGATCACTGAATAAGCACTATGACTACTGAACCATCTTTCTAATGTTATCGTGCATTGCAAGAAAGAAATAAGGAAGGTAGTCAATAGGAATCATTTGGGAGAAAACAAAGATCTGTTTGTAAAGCATGGAACCCCATCCATGATTACTATATCTTTCAGGGATATCACCACTCATGAGAACTGAAATTAAGAAACACAAAGGAGAAATGATGGGAAAGTGCTACTGAAAAATACAATGGGTTTTCAGGTGGTTTCCTACCCCCTACCATCGGCCGAAGTGGGTGTCTGCACCACACTTGTCTGCTGTCCTGGCACTGGTGCTCTTGCACTGCTGATAAGAAGATCAAATTTGGTGCTTCTGCAGGTATTGGAGCAAACCTTATCATGTTGGTAAAAATCAATTTGTCCAGAATCCATCATTTTCCTGCACAAAGGGAGACAAGAAGTCCCAGTTTAGCCTGTACTTCATCTAGAGGGAAACAGGCCTCAGGGAAAAACAGACAAGTTGCTGAGTCTACTTTGTAGATTAGTGAAACCTAATAGCTTTAAAAGTCATTAGGTTGCAAAAATTCTAATTGAGACTATAAAATTTTCATTGGTCCTGCCCACATTTACAAGTACTCCTCTTCCCTCCCTAGTCTACTCATGAATACTCTCTTTTATGCCCTGTTATCACTAAGCTTTAGTTATATACTCCTGACAATAGCTAAGTTTCCCCATAGAATCTCATTGAAATCAAATCCAAAAAGGGAAAAAAAGACTACCTCATATCCTAGCACAACTGAGAAATGCCACAAAGGAATTAGAATTTTGTGATGGCATTCTGATGTGTTAGTATTCCTAGACCATTGAGATCTGTTGTCACTTTTGGAGACATAAAATTTCAGCATGTTTCTTTCCTTAAAAAAAAAAAATTGATAACAACTCTCGAATAAATACAGAGCAAGGCTGATTAAACTAAACCCCCACTATAAGATGTCCTTAGAACTGGATTCACAAGACGTTGTTATGATGGACCATGAGCAAAACCATGCAGTACTTTAATTATAGTAAACTGTGTTATATTACTTGTCTTTTACTAAAGATGTTTTTAGGTATTCTTGTTCTATTTTACACTTGAGGAAAGTTCCCAGACGCTTGTTTTTCTGGCAAATAAAATAGGCTAAGAACAACAAAAATAAAAGTTAAAAGTGTTCCTCCCCATTTCAATCAACTACTAATTTCTGCATACAAATCATCTGGAATGAATATTTTTTAATTACGTGTCTCTCACTATAAAAATAATATGTAAAGGAAAAAAATTAACACCTTTTATGAAAAATACAGAAAACTATAAAGAAAACAACTGCCCTTAAAAAAGAACCTACAACACAGAGATAACATCAACATTTTGGCATATTTTCTGCCTATTCTTTTTAAAGATTTTAATTATTTATTTTTAGAGAGAAGGGAAGGAAGGGAGAAAGAGAAGGACAGAAACATCAATGTATGAGAAAAACATAGATTGGTTGCCTCTTGCACACCCCCAACTGGGGACCTGGCCCACCCAGGCATGTCCCCTAGCTGGAAACTGAACTGCAGCCCTTCAGTCTGTAGGCCAGCACTCAATTCACTGAGCCACACCAGCCAGCACTGCTTGTGAATTTATTACAAGTAAAATCATACTGTTTAATTGATTTATATTTTATTTTCTTTCTTGCATTATATTATAATTATTTTTCATGTAAAAACTTTTTAGAGATATTTTAATTACCGCATTATATCTCATAGTATATACTTATATATATTTAGGTGTGCCATAATTTATTTTAGATATACCTTGACTGTATATTAAAGTAGACTAATTTTGCTCTGGCTAGTATAGCTCAGTGGATTGAGCACAGGCTGTGAACCAAAAAAGTCACGGTTTGATTCCCAGTCAAGGCACATGCCTGGGTTGCGGGCCAGGTCCCCAGTACGGGGCACTTGAGAGGCAACCACACATTGATGTCTTACTCCCTCCTTTCTTTCTCCTTCTCTTCCTCTCTGTTTAAAAATGAACAAATGAAATCTTAAAAAAAAAAAAAAAAAAAAAAAAAAAAAAAAAAGAAGACATAGGATAAAGTAGACTAATTTTCATTATAAATAACATTGTAATCAAAATATTTATGCTTGAATCTCCACAAACACTATAGATTTTTCTTAAGACAGATTCCTTAAAAAGAATTAAAGACAGCCCTGGCTAGTGTGGCTCAGTGGATTGAGTGCTAGACTGAAAACCAAAGGGTTGCCGGTTCAATTCCTGGTCAGGGTGCATGCCTGGGTTGCAGGCCAGGTCCCCAGTTGGGAGAACTTAAGAGGCAACCACACATTGATGTTTCTCTCCCTCTCTCTCTCCCTTGTCCTCTCTCTGAAAAAAAATTAAATACAATCTTTAAAGAAAAAAAAAAAAAGAATTGAAGACAAAGGGTGAGATGTTTTTGAGACTCTCAGAACATGTTCTGTGTGGAACTTTTAATTCCTGACCACATTTAAAAATTTTATATCAAGCCCTGACTGGTGTGGCTCAGTTGGTTGGGTACCATCCTGCAAAGCAAAAGGTTACCGTTTTGATTCCCGGTGATGATACATGCCTCACTTGTGGGTTCAGTCCCCAGTTAGTGTGTGTATAAGAGGCAACCCACTGATGTTTCTCTCTCACATCGATGCTTCTCTACCTCACTGTCTCCTTCCCTTCCCCTCTCTCTTAAAAAAAAAAAAGTCAAAAATTTTCTATCATTAGGTGAGTGCTCAAAGAACGAGTATGAATTTAATCAACTAATGTTATTTTTCAGAGGGGAAAAATTAGAATAGTAAACTTGTTGCATAAAGAGAGGGAGTTGGGGATATTATACATGCTGAATTTTATTTCTGTAGTACAGTGATGGCAAAGACTGCATTTACTGTGCATCATTGATACTTATTAACTCCTTCTACTTCTACCAAATTATCCCAGGATTTGTCAGTCAGCCTACACTTCTCTGTGGCTGTTATGCTTCCTTAGCACCAGGCTTAGCTCTGCCTATGATTGATAATCTCAAGCAGGACTATCATCTGCTGCTCCTGAGTTTCTCTGCCCAGAGAGGATCCTACCCAACATCCTAACATTAGAAAAATTTGCCCTGGATTCTGGGAAGAGTGAATCTGATTCACTCTTCTTTCTCTAAGAGTTTTTTAAAGAACAAGTTAATGAAGGTCAAATAATACATGGATTTCTTAAGCTAATCCTTCAGACAGAATAAAAATTTCAAATTAAAGAGAAAAGACTGAATTCTCTGGATTCTACCATGATTTAGCGCCCCAAAGTCAGTTGAAAGGTATGTTCTTAGTATTAGAGCTCACCTGAGCATAATTCCACCCAAACGAATGGCTCTCTTCCAGTCCTTTAGGGTGGACTTGCCAGCTAGATGAACAAAATGCTTGGGGCTGATCAACTGATCATTGAACTAAAGTAAAAAGAAAAGTCCAAAATAATACAATGTCAACTTAGGCAGGCAGAGGTAAACAAAGAGATAACTCTACTTGTTATATACAAAAAATACCAGATGGCATCTTAAGTCATAGTCTTTTATTATCCAGCCTTTTGCCTTATTGTACCAGAGAAGATGATCCTTCTCTGAGCACAGTGCCCTATCCTGGTAGAAAGCTACAGAGGACATGGGGAAAATCAGCGATTAATATACTAATTAGCATTTAAAATCCATTTATGCTCTGAATCAGGTGGTTGGATTCAATGTTACAAAGGCTGTTTAAATAAACTGAAACAAACTATCCAGCCTTAATAATAAGATTCAGGATATGGTAGAAGGATTAAGTACAGTAAGACCCAGTGGCACTTCAGAGCGTCAAAACTACATAATCTTTAATGATTCTAGGATGAGGCCACTGATAGTGACTACTATCTATGGGTATAGTTGTGGCTAACAATGGGGACATATATGATTATTCATATTTTAATATATGAGGTTCTGAAATATTGAATAACTTGCTCAAGGTCACCCACCTAATCAGTAATAAAGATGGGACTCCATTCATTCATTCAACAAATATTTTTTGATAAATACACCAAGTACCATCCTAAGTGCTGGAGATACACTGGGGAACAAGATCAACAGGTTCTCAGCTCTCATGAAACTTCTATTCTGGCGGGACTTGAATCCAGGCCACTCCAAAGTTGTTTTTGTCTACTATGATGCAATAGGACTACAGCCACAAAATTAAAAATACTGATACAGTAGAAGAAAGAGGCACTGGAACCATCATGCCCTTCGAAAACAAGGAGCCCCAAAGTAGGTTCCAGCAAGGAGAAAAGACAGTTACCTTGACACACTTTACATTTATTCCTGGACATACAAATTTCTTCCAAAGAAGAATGGCTTTGCTCTCCCCACAAGTTATGGGGTAAGCAATTTCCATATCCTCATTTGCTTCTATAGTACTTGCATCTGAAAATGAAAAAACAAATACCAGTTATTTCATACCACTCTTCCCCAAAGCTTAATTCAAAATCTTTAGTCTCCAGGTTCCTCTCAAGGGCTAACAGTTTACACTGGCTGGTGTTGTTTAGAAATCCTCTGGAAGAAGTTAGGCACAACAGCTCTTTTACTGAGCTCCCACTATGCATCAGACATGGTGCTATATGCTTTGATGCACTTAATCTTATTTTGTTCTTGCAATAATCCTGGGAGGCAGTGATTGTTTTCTATGTTTTACATGTTGTATGTAGGACTCCAAAAGGTAAAGTAACACCCCCAAGGACACACAGCTAAGTGGGAAGGTAGGCTTTAAACTCAAGTTTGTCTAATTTCAAAGCTTCTTTCCACTGACTGTCTATCAGTGAACGCCTCATCAGTCTTCATCAACAACTTTCCTAATGACAAGAATCAACCTTGAGGCTCTAATTTCTTTGTGGGACTTTTATAGATGAAAATTTTTCAACAACCCTAGCAAACTGATGTTCAACAATCAGCTGACAGCCCTATCACCTTAATCAGTGGTGTCTCTAGATGTGCCACCATCAAACCGATGGCTGCAGTATTGACAGGGCATACTAAATAGGATGAAAAAGGCACAGAGGCAAGAAATCCCAACTAAGGAAGTTAAGGTCAAATGTACTAGAATATGAAAGAGACTTACCAATCCCTTCTTCAATTTTGTGTATCGTGTGAGTTTCTACTGCCACAACTGCTGTGTTGTTCTCAGACCCAGCTTCATAAATCCTGTTGTAAAAGTGTCCATCGATAAACAAACTACATAAATCATGAAAAAATTAATATTCACAGCAGGGCGGTTAAGAATTCTTTTAATCTATCTCAAAAGGAATAAAACAAATACATTTCACAACTGTATGTTAGTGCTTTGACTAGTTCCCCATTATTTTTAAACTCTAAGTTGCCTATAACTGCTTAGGAGCTATTACCATAGAAATGAATTCACAATTTTCCTCACATCAACGGAAAGTTCCTCTTGCTACTGTATTTTATACCAGACTTTTCCCTTCATAACTTTAAAAGCTCATGACATAAAGTATTGCTTCAAGCATAAGATTAAGTCATATTATAGAATTACCTTATCAAGACTACAAAGTAATACTGTTGGACAGTTCAAGATAAGAAGCAATGCTGACCACAGAAGTTGATGACCCTTGTTGGAAACTAGATACTGAAGCATTTTTAAGCACTTTAGCATTTTTTTATTTTTTAATCCTCACCTACGGATATGCTCATTTTAGAGAGAGAGAAAAAGTGAGAGAGAGAAAAAAGACATCAATGTGAGAGAGAAACATCGTTCAGCCACCTCCCACACACACCCTGACCTTCCAGTATTGAACCCACAACCCAGGTATGTATGTGCCCTGAATAGGAATTAAACCTGCAACCCTTTTGGTGTATGGGACAACACCCCAACCACCTGGCTAGGGCAAGCACTTCAGTATTTAAAAAAAAAAATTAGGCCTGGCTGGTACGGCTCAGTGGATTAAGTGCTGGCCTGTGAACCACAGGGTCACTGGTTCGATTCCCAGTCAGGGCACATGCCTGGGTTGTGGGCCAGGTCCCCAGTAGGGGGCGTGTGAGAGGCAACCACATATTGATGTTTCTCTTTCTCCCTTCCTTCCCCTCTCTCTAAAAATAAGTAAAATCTTTTTAAAAAGTAGGTTTACAGTTGTAAAAAAATATTTTTAAATTTATTGATTCTATAGAGAGAGAGGAAGGGAGAGAGAGAGAAATATGTATATGAGAGAAACATCAATCAGCTGCCTCCTGGAAGCACACCAATCAGGGATCGAATCTGCAACCTTTTGGTTTATGGGATGATGCTCCAACCAACTTAGCCACACCAGCCAAGACTTTAATATTTTTTTATATCATTTTTAAACATTTTTCAATTACACTTGACACACATTATGATATAGCATTTTTTAAAGCACCATAACCAAACTGTTGACATGAGCAGAGCCTACTAAAACATTAAGAGACAGACTATGCCCAAAGTAACTAGCAGTAACTAGAGGTACCACTTCATGAAGGTGTCTTTCTGAAAGTTTCTACTTTCTAAGAAATGGGCTCAGATAACCTAACATGATACAGTGATGTCTTTTAATTCCTATAATAAATCTAATGTGTTCATTATTGCATCTTGTTATTTGAAAGCACCGCTTAAAACAATCTCCTTTGCATCAGTGATTATCCACCCCCATAGTGACACCTCTAGCACTGACCTCCTTTCTGAATTTCACACCAGGACGGTTAACTGCTAAATAAATAAATATATTTGGATGCCCCATAGGACATTGTTCAATTCATTATGTCTAAGTTAAACAAGTTGTCTTCCCTTTCTTACCACCCAAATTATGTTTTTTCCTTTACTCCCCATCCTTGTTGATGGCACCATCTGGCACACTGAAGCATAAGACAGAAGCCTGGGAATTATACTGGACCCCCAACCTTGGTGTATTGGGATGATGTTTGATGTTCAAACCACCTTACCAACACAGCCAGGGCCTATTTCTTGCCTTTTGCATATAATTTTTACCAATATAGTCCCAACAATTCATACAAGTTCTTTCATTGTTTCTTTCCTTCATATTTGAACCTGAAGCCAATTAAGTTAAGTGTGACTGAAGCTTAATCAGACTGACACCTGATGACTTCCATCTTTGTCTCAAGTGTATGAAACTTATGAGACCTAGCCGTGGCTGGGTAACTCAGTCGGTTAGGGTGTCGTTAGGACACGCCAAGGTTGCAGGTTCAATCCCTGATCAGAGCACATACAAGAATCAACCAAAGAATGCATAAAGAGGGGAATGACAAATTGATGTCTCTCTCTGTCTCTGCTTCTCTCTCTCTCCCCTTTCCTAAATAAATAAATAAAATAAACTTCTGAGACCTGTACTTCACTAGTATCAGAGTTTTTGTTCCCCACTCATTTTTATAAAATGAGACTAAGGCACAATAAAATATTCAAGTAATTAAAAAACAATTACAGAAATCAACTGAGCACCAATTGACAGGCATCTCAAAATGCAGTACCTCAAAATGTTCATTCACAAGTTCATATACTAAATTCAGTGTAAACAGTGGATTAGGAGGTCAATATATATTGTACAAAGATACCTATCTCTGATCAAATAATGAGAAGTTTCCAGAAAAGGCAATATCATTTAGAAAATAAGAGACAGGCAAAAGAAAAATAAGTGGAACAAAATCTTCAAAAGAATTAATTCTCTAAGCAACAGAGAAGCTTTTTCTCTCTTTGCTAGGGATAAGGCAAGTGACAACTGGAGCACTTTAAAAAAAAATTTATAAGAATTTAGCACCGCTGGAAAGGAGGCCGCCCCCTTGCGGAACCTGGCACTAAACCGTTGATCGGTACACAACCTGCTTCTGGGCTGGGATTTCATTCGTAGCAGAGCAGTTCCCTTACGGCAAGCTACTGAAAAGTCAGTTCTCAACACAAGGGTTTGAGGAAAATAAAGAAAAAATATTCTAAAAATTTTTTTAAATTAAAAAAGGAAAAAAATAATATAAAAAGAATTTATTTGAGCCAAATTGACAGCATGCTGGGGAGCAAGATCTCAAAGCTCCCTGGAGCACTTTAGAAAGGTAGAAGAAATAATGACTCCATGAGAAAAATTAAGTTGGCAACAACCGAAAGACGTACTCTTTAATTCTTCTTCATGCACCAAAGGATAACAACTACAAGTATTTGTGTGTGTAACAAATGAAATTCCCAAACAAGTTAATTTGAATAAGCATACATAATCTTTTGGTGCCAATAAAAATTTAAATCACTCTATTGACTCTATGTCAGGATTTATCATATATCACCTTTCCCTTATAAATCTTAAAATATTTCCTCATGCTTAACAACATTCAGAAATATCAGCAAACTATAGTTATATTTTTAAAGCTAAAAAGTCCTTACCTTACAGATACATACTAATGTCTGAGATTTGCCTCAAAAAAATTCAGGAGTAGTTGGATGTGGAGATGAATAAGATTTTGGCCATGTGTTCATAATTGTTGAAGCTGGGTGATGGGTGCTTACATTATAATTTTCTTTATTTTTGTGTAAATTTGAAATTTTCTATACTAAGATGTTTTTAAAATTACCAAGAAAAGTTGATTGTGCTTTTCCAGATGTGTTTAGACAAAGTACATTACTTAGTAGATTAGGATTGGATTATTATGTTTGCCCAAGAACATTTCTAATCATATGAAGACTCATACATTCCCCAAGGTAAAATAACTATCCCTCCATTCTCTTTGTAGATGCAATTCTTACTTAACCTTTAAGACAACAGACCATTTTTTAAAACTTATCTCTTTTTTCAAATTTATAGTGGTCCCCTGAATCAAGACTACTTCCTAGCCATGACATTCAGCACTTGTTAGATTTTGCCATGTAAGTGATCTCTCTCTCTCTCTCTCTCTCTCTCTCTCTCTCTCTCTCTCTATATATATATATATATATATATATAAAATTTTTTTCTCAGTTTGCACAGCTAGACTGCAAGGTCCATGATAGTGGGAACCCTGTGCTATATTTCTTCCAACATCTTTATAATATATTGTATAATAGTAGGTAGTTTATGTTATTTTTGATAGACTAAGGTTGATAATTTGTGCACCCATGACAGTCCAGAGAGCTTCTTATAGGAATACTTTTATAGTTGTTGCCTTGCCTAATCTCCTCTGATTCTAACTACACTGTCTTTTGGTAAACACGTACGAAGACCCCATGCTAAATAGGGTGGATAAATAAAATGAGGGAGCCATGTAACTTACCCTCAAGGAGTTCACAGTAAAGAAGAGGAGAAGATACAAGGAAACAGCTAATTGTTGTAATAAGTATTGCAATGACAAATATAGCATTCAACATGTTATTATAGAGATGAAAACTTGGCCAGCTCTGAGATTAATGTTGAATGTTCCACTGTGATAAATAGCCATCAAGTTATAATTTCCCCACTCTTTAAACCTCCCAAGTTTTTTAGAATATCCATATCTTTAGTCACTTACCCTTGTTGCACAGGCTGTAACTGCAAGATCACTTGGGTTTTAGTGTCTTCAGGGTTCTCCCCTTCATTTCCTTCAGTGGGTACCACAACCACATCCCCCACTGGGACACTCACTTCCGCATTAGCCATCTTTCACATGAAGTCAGATAGCTGAAACTGCTGTCGGAAACAAGAAGCACCAGTAACTTCATCTGGTTTGAAAAGATGGCAACCATAGGAGAGGAACACCAGGATAATAACTACCCAAATCCAAGGGCACCCTGGAGATCATGGTCCTCCAAAAAGGATGGGAATGTGAAATGGTGCTAACACAGGCTCTGATCTTTCCAGAAATACCTCAGTATTCACTTGTTATTGTAGGTTTTCTTAGTATGAGTGATTCATCCAATGGTGTGCCTTACCAGCTCTACCAGCTCCTAAGAATCAATTGTGTACGTCACTTCCCAACTCCAAATTTAGTGACATCAAGTTGCTAGCTTAAAATCATTGATGCTGCGAGTATATACACCACAGAAATTGGCAAGCACTACAAATCAGGGTATTTTTTTCCCTAGAGAGCTGGTTTATAGCATACCACTGGTTCCATCCCAAAGAGTAAGCTCCTAGAGAGTAGGAATCCATTTTCTTTGCAACCAGCTATTGCACCTCATTAACTGCTCTGTCCTTTGTGAGTACTTAATAAATATCTGCTGACTAACTGAACTTAGGTGATTGTGAAGAAAAAGATGACTTGCCCTGTGTAGTTGTTTAACAAATGCTAAATCCAATTGTATGACCTCTAGAACTTAATACCTTTCTGCTTCAGACTGAATGGAGAAATGATTTCACCTGAAACCTCCCTTGCAGAGCTGGTGAGGAAACCAGTGTCCAGCACTGCATGCTCTTCAACTCTAAAGTAACTCAAAGTGCCCTGGCTGGTGTGGCTCAGTGGATTGTGCACTGGCTTGCAAATCGAAAGGTCGCTAGTTTGGTTCCCAGTCAGGGGCACATGCCTAGGTTGCAGGTCAGGTCCCCAGTTGGGGGTGCACCAGAGGCAACCACACATTGATGTTTCTCACCCTCTCTTTCTCCCTCCCTTCTCCTTTCTCTAAAAATAAATAAAAAAAATAAAAATAAATAAATATAATCTTTAAAAAAAATTAAAGTAACTCAAAGCATTGTCCCAATCTTAACAAAAACTCAGAAGGCCACAGGATATTCTTCAGTGTTAGTCTTCACCACTGAAAAGGAAGGAGGGAGTCACTAAAGAGAGTAGATATAAGAGCACTGTATTTACTTAGATAAGTGTGTGAAAATGACTAGGCCTGTGCTGAATGGAATAAGCACACAATGGATGCAAATATGAACATGTAACTGGCAGTCAGATGACTGAAACTATATCTCAGCTCTGCCACAGCACTCATTTGCCTTTAATATACATACTTAAGCATAACATTCCAGGGTTAAGCCATAACCTTGTCTGGCCCCAAAATACTTTTCCAGTCTTATCTGTAACTATAATAACCCGAGAATCTTAAACTCGAGCCACACCAACCACCCACTGTATTCTGAACATGTAATATGTACTTTCAGGTTTCTGTATGTTGTTATTCCTTAAACCTAAAATCCTTTCTCCCTCACCTCCTCCCTTCAGGCCCAATTCAAAGCCCACTCCTCCACATAGCCATTGCCAAACCATTTACCATTTTCTTTTCTGCATTACCCCAATACTTGGTTTGTAGTTGTCCTCCAGTGTTTATCACACTGAGCTCTGTAATGCAGTTAACTGAACAGATATCTATCCTCATTACTTCACTATACTCTCAGTAAGGACAAGTGGTGCTTATCCAAAAATCTTTTTTATCTGTCACAGACCTGCTCATCATAGGCACTGACATAGCTTAGTTCAATTAATTTTTATATTTGACCTATTTAAAATTCCTTATGTCTGACTTATACTTCTGCCCTTTATGATTCTCACAAACTTTATACCTGAATTTACACTTTCTATAACCAAGAGTCTCTTAAAATATCTTGTAGGCACCTTAAAAGGAACTCACATTCCCTCTCAACCTGCTCCTATTTCCTGCCTCAACAAATGGCACTAGCCTCCACCCATTTTCTCAAGCCAGAAATGGAGTTATTATTTATTTATTTTTAAGGATTTTATTTATTTATTTTTAGAGAGCGGGGAAGGGAAGGAGAAAGAGAGGGAGAGAAACATCAATGTGTGGTTGCCTCTTGCACATCCCCTACTGGAGACCAGACCCACAACCCAGGAATGTGCCCTGACTGGGAATTGAACTGGCAACCCTTTGGTTCATGGGCCTGTGCTCAATCCACTGAGCTACACCAGCCAGGGCTTTAGTTTTTTGTTTTTTTTTAAGATTTTTATTTATTTATTTTCACAGAGAGGGTAAGGAGAGAAAAAGGAACAGAAACATCAAAGTTAGAAACATCAATCAGTTGCTTCTCATACACCCACCTACCAGGGACCAAACCTGCAACTCAAGCATTTACCCTCACCAGGAATCCAATGGGTGACCTTTTGCTTTGGGACAATGCCCAACCAACTGAATCACACTAGTCAGAGCAGAAGTTATTTTTGAGTCCTTTTTTCTTTTTCTAAAGCCAATCAACTACCAAATCCTATCCATTCTATCACCTATATATCTCTTAACCATCTCCCATTCTCTATCTGTGCTGCCACCACCATATTCTGAGCCACCAGTTACCTGTGTTTTTCCAGGTGTGTCTCATTAGTATCCTAAACTCTGGTCTAGCTCTCAAAATCATTATCTACAGACAAAGTGATCTTACTAAAGGCCATGAGTCATTTCCCGTTTAAATATCCTTCAGTGGATTACCTTTGCTTTTAGAATAACGTGCAAACACCTTAACATGGCTTACAAAATCCTCCAAATCTGTCCCCTGCCCATCCTGCCAGCCTCATTTCTCATAGTTCTTCCTCTCACAATGTTATTGAATTTTTCCCAATTTCTCAAACATATCACCATTTTCTCACCTGAGCCTTCACACTTATTTCCTCTACCTGGAATTCTCTTTTTCTTCCTCTTTGGCTAGTTACTGCTAAATTTTTGTGACTTATTTAAAACATCACTTCCTTGGGGAGGCTTTTGGTGACTTCCTTGACTAGATTGGAGTTTATGTCCTTGCTCCTTCAGTGCCTGCAGCACCCATGTCACAACGATCATCACATTTTGTCAGCCTCTCCCCACTAGAGGACATCCTGGGAAAGCAAGGACTACTTTTTCAACAACTTCCCTGTGCCTAGCTTACTGCCCAGGACATAGGAGTATAATAGCTTTCAAGTATCAGACTTCCATCTATCTAAACTTTCTAAGGCAATCTGGCAAATAGCAGAAATATAATAAACTTTGGTGCAATTAATGATTCAGCTTACCCTAAAAGAATTATAGAATTTTCTACATCTTTAACTTAGGGGATACATTTACTTAGGTAGCTAGGCTAAGCTGCCTGACTTATTGTCCATCAATATGGCTAGTTCAACAAATATTTACTGAGTTTCTATTCCATATCAGGTAGAGTTAGGCTCCTTAGATATGAAAAAGGACAGTATCTGCTCTTAAGGAACTATAGAAGGGAAAGAGATGCATGGCACTGTCAGATACTAGAGGGGGAAAGCAACTGCAAGATAAAACAGTATACAATTCAAACTTCTGTAAATTAAAGGTTTATTTTTTAAATCTTTTTTTATTAATGTTCAAATACAGTTATCTCCATTTTCCCACCACCACTTTCCCCTACCCCACCCACCCTCGCCTTCCACACTCAATCCTACTCCCAAGTAAATTAGAGGTTTAAAACTAGAAAGAAAGCCCTGGCTGGTGTAGCTCAGTGGATTGAGCGCGGGCCTGCGAACCAGAGGATCGCGGTTCGATTCCCAGTCAGGGCACATGCCTGGGTTGCAGGCCAGTTCCCAGCAGGGGACACACGAGAGACAACCCTACATTGATATTTCTCTCCTTCTCCCTTTCTCCTACCCTTCCCCTCTAAAGATAAATAAATAAAAATCTTTAAAAAAATAAAAAATATATATTTAAAAAAATAAATAAATAAAACTAGAAAGAAAAAAATAAGAGAATCACAAGTACAAAGGACCCAAGGACAACAGGGTGGGGACTGACTGTGGAAGTGGTGGGGTGGAGTGGACAGGGCAGGGGAGAATAATGGGGTGGGGGTGGAATTGGGACAACTGTAATTGAACAATTTAAAAAAAGAGAGAATCAATGGCCTGGTTTGGCTGGCTTCTGGCAGTAGAACAAAAAAAATTAGGTCCTGTGAGTCCAGAAAAAGCCAAAACAGGGTATGATGAAGCATACATATACCATCAAGTCCTTGAATAACTGAACCAATAGATATCGTCGAAGTTTAAACTATAAAAATGTAGGGTAAATTAAAATAATCACAACTAACATTTGTTGGACACACTTTTTTCAAGCACTATTCTGTTACTATTACATATTTAATAAATTTAAAAGATGTAATACCTGCCCTGACTGGTGTGGCTCAGTGGGTTGGGCATCACCTGCAAACTGAAAGGTTGACGGTTCGATTTCTGGGCAGGGCACATGCCTAGGTTGTGGGCCAGGCCCCTAGCTGGGAGTATGGGGGCTTGCAGGAGGAAACCTTATCCATGTTTCTCTCCCTCCCTTCCCCTCTCTCTAAAAGTAAATAAAATACCTTAGCATGTATCAAGCTTAAGGAATTTATTATCCCAAAAAGGGGGTTTAAATGTTTAAAAATTAATAGTTTCGGTGAATTAATGGGTTAGAGAAGCAGAACTAGAAGGATGCTTCTAGTTTCAACCTTCTACTCTGTGGCTGAGTCCTCTCAAGAACACTGAATAAGTGGCTGACTAACAACTTGATTAATACTTTCCTCAATAGAAACTCATATTTTATTCCTTACCCCTCCCACATCTTGGCACCCAAGAGGAATGTTCTGGCTGTTTCTCTAACTTTCTGAGAGTTTATCAAAGAGGATAATTATAATTATCCACAATGTGTCCCTCAGTGTCAGAGACACAGATCTGATTCAGTCAACTTGGAGAAGAATGCCATGTTGACATTCTTTAGAGAAGGCAGTTTGGATTGAATCTCTTACTACCCTAAATACCATATTCCTAGCAAGTAACCCGAAACCACCTCTTCAGACTACACTGGCTAACTACAAGGTCATCTCTGAGCTGAGTGTAAACTGAAAAGTGGCTCTTGTTTATATCAACAAAAACTCCTGAGGCAAGAGAGTTAGTTGATCCTTTAGGTATTTTTATGGAAAGGGCCTCAGAGTATTGATTGTGTAATCACACAACACTCCCTATAATTCTAAAGGAATACATTAAAAAAAGATGCCAAATTTATATGAAAAGTTAAAAAAAATTGTAGTTATTTTCAAAGATAAAAGACACCTTGAAAGCAAATTCATGACTGCTTACAAATGCTATTGAAACACTAAAGAAATGATATCTGACCTACTCTGGATTAAATTTATTTTTTTGTCCTTAAAACTAATGTTTAAAACATGGCGAAGTATAAATGTGAGTATCACATGATCACAGGGACATGACAGTTGGAAGTTAATGAGGAATGACAGAAATACCAGATGCCCTGCCCTGGCCCCAAAGCTCAGTTGGAGCATCATCCTGATACACCAAGGTTGAGGGTTCCATCCTCTGTCTGGACACATACAAGAGTCAACCAATGAATGCATGAGTAAGTGGAAGGAAAAAAAAAATCAATGTTTCTCTGCCCCTGCTTCCTCTTTCTCTTAAAACAATTTTTAAAAAATAGATATCCTGAACTTCTCTAACCCTAAAATGTATGTGTGTATTGCCCACTGTAGTGTAATTTTTGTAGACTGTGTAGTCTATTCTTAAGAAATTTCTAAGTTAAAACCCGAGGCCAAAACTCCTTGATTTTTTTCCTTTATTCCTTCTCAGATATTTAGCAGGTGATCCAGAGTGCTACCGAATGTAATTGAAGCCAACCGAAGGCTACACAGGACCACTGTGAGGGAAAGAGCCCGAGCAAATGAAGTTCAGAAGTCACTACTGGGGATCACTAGGCAGAAGTTTGGGGAAGCAACAGAATAAAAGCATTCTTTGAAGAGTCGTCCTACTGCAGTGTAGGGGACTTCTGCTTAGAACAAGCCAAAACAGCGCCCAAACTAAAGCAAGGGAGGTGTGTACAAGTTTGCTACTGGATATGTTTGTTGAATATAAAGTTGATTAATTAAATAGTCAGTAGACATTAAATACACATAACTGATAAAAGGCTAACAAATTAGGGGATTATTCAAACACGTAATGAAAAAGTCCCCCCAAAAGCACCTCAGTAACTACTAGCAAACCCACGGAGTGGGGAAGGGGGACTCCGAGAAGACTACTAGAACTATCCGTTCGTCCCTTTTTGTAATCGTCCAGGTTGAGAAAGCCCCACTTCCTAGTTCTGAACAGACCCCAGTCACAGCCCCTTTGGCATCTGCTATATAGAGTGCTTTCGAGATTTCTCGATCCCGAGAGGGTCATTCGGGCTTCCTTCGAACACGCCTTCATCTGGTGGGATCCTCTCCAGGACGCCTCCGGTCGGACTCTGCCCTCACCCACCCGGCCCCTCGGTTAGCCGACACCTGGGGAAGTCCCCGCCATTTCAGAGATGAAGAGTATTCTGGGCTTCTCCCCCTCAAACAGCTTCTCCCCGGCCCTCAGAAGCTTGGGTCTCCCCACCCCTGAAACACGGGACTCCCTCGGCCTCCGCCTTTCCGTCCTGAGGTATTCGGAGCCCCTCGTGTCCTCCCAGGTTGGGACCTCTCTCACTCCCACTTCGGGAGGCCCTGCGGTGCGCTCCCACCGCCCCTCATCTACAGAAGGCGGGGGGCTGCTGGCGTCCCTTGGAGCTCTCCCTTGTCCCCTGCTCCCACCACCCAGACCTGTCCCCACGGCTTTGGAAAAGCCCCTGTGTCTTTGCCCTGGGCTGAATGACCGAGGCCTTTGCTCAGGTGAAGCTTGGGCCCTCCTTTCCTCAGCAGAACCCCCTCTCTGCTCTCGCTCTCCCGCCAAGGCTCCGAGGGTCCGCTCCCGGGTCGACATCCGGGTTTCCCTCACCTCTCGCCCCCTCCCGCACCGCCCCCCAACCCAGCACGACCCAGGCCTCGCCCCAGCGCTTCATCGAAGGGCCTGGCACTCCCCAGACCCCGCCTCTGGGGATACCCCAGGATCCCTGGACCCCTCGCCAGGGTCCTGAGCGTCAGGGCCTCCTCAGTCAGGAGTCGCTCCTGCCCCTCCTGGCCCCTCAGCCGAGGACTTCCGGGCCCCTCGGTCCGGGGGCGCCGGGGCCCCCCAGTGCCCGGCTCGCTGGCCTCCGCCGCCCTCGGCCGGGGGCCGAATTCGGGCGGCGCAGCCGGCCGCGCTGGGGGCGGCCCGGCTGCTCGGGCGGACCCAGCGGCAGCGTCCCCCCACCCCCCCCGCGGCGCCGCGACGTCCGCTCGCTCCCCGGCGGCGGCGGCGGCACGCACAGGGCGTGGGGAGGCGCCCGCGGAGGCAGCAGCCCCCCGCCCCCTGTGCGCCCGCCCGCCCTCGCCGGCCGCCGCGCGGCCCCCGCGTCCGCCCCCCCGCCCCCACCCCACCCCGCGCCCGCGCCCGCGCGCCCACCCCTCCCCCTCCTCACCGTCTCCGTCGGGCGGGCGGCGAGCGGCCAGGGCGGGCGGGCTACGGAGCATGCGCAGAGGCCGCCACGGCTGCTACCGCCACCGTCGCCGCCAGGCCGGACTTCAACACTTCCGGCCGCCGCCGCTGGCGAGCTGGCGCCTTAAAGGGGACGCGTCCTTATTGCCGACCCCGTGGAGGATGAAACTCAGCCGGAGGGATTTGAGTAAACATTTACCTGAGCGGGGATCTTCTGCTCTGGATTGTCAGTGCTGGGAAGGACGCTAGGGACCGTAATAACTCTTCTCCCTTTATTTCATGGATGAGGAAATTAAGCCTAAATTGAAGAATCACCTCATCCACAGGCGCGGGCATAGGCATGTCTCTCGACTCCTCTGGAGGACTCCGCCGCCTTTACATTCCAAATCCTGTTTTCTAAAGCTTACGTCTTACTAGACCTCCAAAAGTTATGAGCCAACTATCAGTTTGAAATCAGATCTGATTGAGTGTAGAGCAGTAGCTGGTCACGAGTCCTTGGAGCGAGCTGCTTACATTCTCTGACCCATGCATGATTGCTAAGCTTTCCTGCTTGTGATGTTCTAAGTTCAAGTGTTAACTTCTTTGTGGGAGTTATTTAATAGCTCTAAACCTTTATTTCACGTAAAGCACAAATGATGTTGTGAGTTTTAAAAGAGATGATGTGTGAAAAGTGATCAGGAAAATTCCTGGGACCAGTAGTAATAATTTAGCAAGTATTAAGACCTTTCTGTATGGCCGGGTCTTGGGGAAGATGCTTTTGTCTAATGATCCTCATGGAAACTCTAGTAAGTAGCCAGTTTTCATTCAGTTTTACAGATAAATAGGAAGCTAAAAGAAGTTAACTAATCCCTCAAGGTTATATAACCTGTAAGTGGCACAAAGAGAATTTAAATTTGGCCCTTTGTTTCTCCAGAATCCATGTTTATAACCACTAAGATGGTTGCAGTGGTTATAAGAACAAATGAGGTGGTAGTGTGCGGACACTTTTTTGAGGGTGGAGGAGAATCGCTTCCCCATTTTGCCTCCTGTGAATCATATCCCTGCTTTCTATTCCCTCTGTCTTGAGGTCACGGAGTTTTACAAGTTCTTGATTCAAGAACAAGTGAAGCAGCCCAGGAGTAAACAATAGAACTGAATTGGGGGGGGGGGCAGGGGTCAGATAAGCTGGATTCCGGCCTAGCTTTAGCAGCTGTAGATATCTTGGCCAAGCCACACCTCCCTTTAAGCCTTGGTTGCTTCACCTGTCAAATAGAGATGATTTTTTTTTTCCCACGGTGCCCATCTCTCAGATCTATTTCCAGGCTCCAGTGAGGAGGCTTAGTACCCATGCTAGTGTTCCTTATGATCAAGGACTCACACATTAGTAGATGATTCTGAATATAATGGGGCCTGGTCACGACTGGACTCTCGACCCATGTGAACTGTTCCTAAAGGGGCCATTTGTATCTTTTGATCATGCATTGAGCATTTACCCCAACCTTATCTTTCATAAGCTCTTAGTCTACCTTCTGCAGAGACAGAATTGTAAACCTAAAGAACAGTACTGTGTGATAGGTGCTATCCTAGAATTATAAACAAAGGGAGGTTTAAGTCCTCTCCGACTGCACTGCCAACACCCAGCCCCAGCCCACAGGACTTGCCTGGACCACTGCAGTAGTTTCCTGGTACTGAGCAACCCTATCCACCCCACCTCCAAATGCTATTCACCTTCGGTACTTAGAGTAATCTCTTAAAGAGATAAAGTTAAATCTGACTTCCCTGTTAGAAATGCTTTAGAAGCCTCTCATTGCACTTAGAATAAACCCCAAACTCCCCTCCAGGGCCCCACTCATGATCTTCCTGCCCTCCTCTGTCCCCCACCCCTCACTGTGCCTTCCCTGACTCCCAACTGAAAGTAGGGTCCCCAGCCACATTCTCCTCTATCATTGCTGCCCCTGGTTCCATCAGGGCACCTATTAAGTTCATTTGGGAGACTATTTCAGGGCAAAGACCGCATCTGAGAGAACTTCCCTCCCATGCCCTAGTTATTTTCTTGCAATCCCTCTGCTTTCCTTCATAGATCTTGCCACAATTGAAATCCCCTAGATGATTTATTTATCTATTTTGTGTCTTTATCATTTACCCCATATAGTATTTGGAGCAGAGTTTGGTGCACAGCTAATGTTCGTTGATCAAATGAATGAATGATCAGAAAAATTACAAGATATGGACTAGAAAGGAGAAAAACCAGGAAGAGAAAGCTGTGGGGGAAACTGCTATGATCAACCAGGCAAGAGAGAAAAAGGGCCTCATGCAGGGCGGAGCCAGAACACATCAGCAGTGCTGGTGTACTCTAGACACAGTTCTAAATTTGAAGCAGCTGGTGTTAGTGACCAACCAAATGTGGGGGAGTGAGAAAGAGAAAGGGACAAGGATCCCCCCAGTGAAAGAACAAGGCAGGAAGAGTGGGTTGGGATTGAGGGAAAGTAGAAAGATGAGTCCATTTGGACTTGTTAAGTCTGAGGTGTTTGAGGGACATCCAAATGGAGGTGTTCAGAAGGATGTTGGATTGACCTGTACCCAGCAAGAGGCCAGCGCTGGAATTTGGGTTGGAACCACAGAGGTCAGGAGTAGATGAGGCCATCCATGAAGTGTGTACAGAGGGAGGGGGCTAGAGGCCCAAACTTGGGGAACATTAAGACTCGAGGAACCTGCAGGGACCAACCAAAAGTCAGAAAGGTTAGGTCCCTGAACAGAGTAGAGAGAGGAAACCCAGAGAGCAGTCAGGGAGCTTCCAGAAGAAGGGGATGGTACCAACAATGTCAGATATTGCAAAGATCTGGCAAGGAAAAACAAGCTACTGGATTTGGCAACAAGGATCATTCCTGATCTTTCCAGGGAAGTCACCTCTGAGGTTGAGGAGGAAGCCAGATTGTGATAGATGAAGTAGTAAATGGGAAAGGAAGTGGCAGAAACAGCAAATGGAGACAATTCTTTAAATTTTTTTGATAGTAAGGAGGAACTAAGACAAAGCAATAAGGTGATTATTTTAAGAGGAGAAAAAGTCATGTGAAGGCTTTCCTTTTTAATTTTTTCACTTAATTGTTTTCTCTGTTAATTATATGTTGACTATAGAAAATTATAAAGTGCGTAAAAGGATGGAGAAGCAGAGGGGGAAAAAAACACTTATTTAACACTTAACGTATTTCCTTTGTATCTTTTTCCTGTGCGTTTTTTCCTTTACCTAGATGACTTGTCTTGACAGTGCAATTCTTTGTTGTACTTTTTTTCCTACTAAACATTGTGTCCTAAGCACTGAAGAGAATTCTTCTTTTCTTTTTTCTTAGTTGTCTTTTTTTTTTTTTTTTTTAAATACGAGAGACAGTTGAATGGCCAGTCTGGTTCTGTCTTCCCCTCTAGCATTCTTGGAGTCTCTCTGGTATCTGAGCAGACAGATTTTGTTTGGAAGATACTTCTGTTCATTTTTGGATGAATAAAAAAGCTGAACAGTGGAAGGGCCAAATATAATTTTGGTGGCAGCTGACAGGGTTAAGAGAGGCCCCAGTGTGTTCAAGGCATCCAAGGCCCCTTTGGGTGAGATTCTCAGCTGGGCATAGGCCCACAGTGGCTGCGGTGGGTTTGGAAATGGCAGGGAAACTGAAGGGTAGTGACGCCTAGGCCTGCTGAGAGCTTGCTAGCTGCCAGACATTGCTCTAAGCACATTAATGAACTATAGAACAGATCCCTGAAAGTGTAGTCTTTAAGCACTTTAAATTTATACAATGTCCCAGGTCCTGTTATTAACCCAGTTTACTATGAGAGGTTAAGAACTTTCCCAAGTTCGTGCATCTATTTATTGGCTTGGATTGATTTGAACATGGGCAGTTGCACTTAGACTCCAAGCTGCTAATGACCCCTCCATTGTGGATCCCATATCCCTGGCTACATAGAATCACTTGGAGAGATTTTATAAACACCCATACCAGGATCCCATCCCAGATGAAGTCAGGTGGGATCTCTGAGGGTAGAGCCAGACATGAATATTTTCTAAAATGCCCCTAGATGACTTTAATGGCCAGCCAGGTACAAGAATTGTGGCTCTGCTGGCTCTTGAGCATATTTATTCCATGCTAAGTGATAGCAACAGCAGCAACGATAATGGCTAACACAAACTAAGTGCCATGCCATTTTAAACACTTTATATTAACTTATTCCCCACAACGTATGTACGTATGTACTAACAGTGTTCCCATCTCATATAGAGGAAAACTGCTTGCACAGTTGGTAAGTGGTCGAGACAGTACTAACCACTTTGATTTTTTCATCGGATTAAAGGGAAAGGAAACTAGCATTGCTCGAGCCCCTTTCTCTGTATCTGCCACTAGGAACTTTCCCCTAGCTGAAATTCCAAGTAGGGAGTGCTATCCCCATTTCCCAGGAGACACAAGGCAGGCTCAGTGAAATTAAGTGGCACCTGGTTACATGGCTGAAAAGCTGCATAGCTGCCACTCCCAGACATCTGTCTACAGTCCAGGCTCTGGGCCAGGTCAATTTTTTTCCTCTTCTAGGGTGCCACCTTCTGCCCATTCCAGAGTTTGAAACTCTAGTGCTGCCCGGACCAGTCCTTGAGTGGAATCTGGAGCAGTCCTGCCAGGTTCCAACCCGTCCATCTGGAGGGGTAGCAGCTCCTCTATCAGCCTGCCATGGCCTTCCCGGGACCTTGGCCCTGTGTGGCCAGACTATCCAATTTGGAAGAGAAGGTAGAAATCCTGAGTTTATTTGATATCTCTGAATTTATAAATATTGATAACCAGTTAAAAAAACCCTTCAAACATTATCCATCCGTGAAGAAGTATGGCCTGTGGGTTCCCAGATGGCAGCCCCTGGTCTCTCCTGCCAGGTATCTGCCTCTAACCTGGAACAGTGTTGCCAGCTGCCTAGCCAGCCACTGACTGCAAACTCAACATGTCCACAACTAAATTCATCATTTCTGTCCCTATCTTTCCTTAGACTGCCCTCTGCCCCCAACACTAAACCAGCTTCTCCTCTTGTCTCCTTCACCTCCAGGACTGTCACCTCATCATTCAGTCATCTCCCAAGATCCCTCTAATACCACCTCTCTGCATCCCAAGTTGGTCTGGACCACCATCATCACCTGCCTCTGTTATGTAACAGCCAAAATGTCCTAATTGGTCTCCCTACTTCCTCTCCTGCTGCCTTCTAGTCTTCATTCTTTTTTTCCCCTTCTTTTTACTGAATTTATTGAGATGATGCTGGTTAACAAAATTATACAGGTTTCCGGTGCACAGTTTGATAACACATCATCTGTACACTATATTGTGTGTTCACCACCCCACAGTCTTCATTCTTGATTCCTCCAATGGCCTCCTTCTCTGTAGAATTAACCTTGAACTCCTCATTGTCGTCTACAAGAGCCTACATGAGCTGGCGCTGCCATTGTCTCTTGACTCCTTTTGTTTCTGTCACTCTGCCACAGCCTCTCTGGACTTCTCCAGTTTCCTCCAAAACACACATTTCATGGCCTTTCCCCTTGCCATTTCCCCATGGAATCCTGGAATGCTGTTCTTCCAGATCTTCATCTGGCTCTTTCTTATCCTTTAGGTCTTAGTGTCTGAGCCAGGCGGCCTTTTCTGTTCTCACTGTCTTAGATGTGTCCCCTCTCAGTCACTCTCACACATTTCCTTTATAACCCTATGACACCCAACCTATCTTGTTCCTGGTTTGTATTCACTTCCCTCTCCTCCCCCATTTCCCCTCCTTTCTACCCCATCCTCCTCTCTACCCCTCACTCTTCACTGCCCCCCCACACTCTCCCCCTCCCTCCCTCTCTCTCTCTCTCCCTCCCTCTCTCTCTCTCTGCAATTAAATATCCCCGAGAGCAGGTACAAGGCCTGTTTTATTCACGACAGGACTATAGCCTCTAAACATTGCCTGGCATATAGAGAGCAATCAAAAATTTTGTTTATTAAGGACTGCCTGCACTTGTGGGTCTACCTCCCCACCCCCACAGCCTACCCCACCCTCTGGCATCACATTCTCAGGAGCCAGCAGCCACTAATGTAGAGTGAATCAGAAAAGGAGGAAGTTCTGCCAGTGGGTGCAAGGAAAAAAGTCTGGAATGAATCTAGATAGTCAAGTTGAATCCACCTCCTCCTCAAACCCAGCTCCTTCCTTACCCACTGTACACTACCAGGACCAAAATAAAAGTCTGGTTTTGGAGTCAGAGAGGACAAGATTCAAGTCCTGATGGCTCTGTGACCTTGGATCAGTCTCTGTCTCAGCCTCAGTTTCTTCATCTGTAAAAGGAAGAAGGTAATGATACTTCACTCACAGGGGTTTATGAAGGGTAAACAAGAACTTAGAATATACAAAAGGACTTAGAATAATGTCTGGAATGTAGTAAGCACTCAAGAAATGCCAGCTGGAGGCCCTAGTTTCTGGTAGCTCAGTTAGAGTATCAGCTGAGTACATCAAGGTTGCTGGTTCAATCTTTGGTCAGGGCACATACAAGAAAACCAATGAGCGCATAAATAAGTGGAACAACAAATTGATGTTTCTTCCCTCCCTCCCTCCTTCCCTCCCACCCTCTAAAAATCAATAAATAGCCCTGGCTGATGTGGCTCAGTGGGTTGGGTGCCATCCTGCGAACCAAAGGGTCTTCGGTTCAATTCCCAATCAGGGCACATGCCTGGGTTGGGGGCCAGGTCCCCAGGAGAGGGGGTGTTCGAGAGGCAACCACACATTGATGTTTCCCTCTCTTTCTCCCTTCCCCTCTCCAAAATTAAATTTTAAAAAATCTTTTAAAAATTATTTTAAAAATAAAAATTAATAAATAAGCCCTGGCTGGTGTAGCTCAGTGGATTGAGCGCGGGCCTGCGAACCAGAGGATCGTGGTTCGATTCCCAGTCAGGGCACATGCCTGGGTTGCCAGGCCAGTTCCCGGCAGGGGACATACAAGAGGCAACCGCACATTGATGTTTCTCTCCCTCTCTCCTTCCCTTCCCCTCTAAAGATAAATAAATAAAATCTAAAAGAAAAAAAAAATAAAATAAATAAAAATTAATAAATTTTTAAAATCTGATGTCAGGGTTTATTTCTGGACTCTATTCCATTAGTCTCCATGTCTGTATTTACACTACTACCACACTGTTTGACTTACTGTAACTTTCTAGTAAGTTTTGAAATCAGGAAGAGTATTCCTGCAACTTTGTTCTTTTTCAAGAGTGTTTCAGCTATTCCGGGTTCCTTGAGATTCAATTTTAGAATGGGTTTTTCTATTTCTATTAAAAAAGTGTTTAAAAAAAGGATTTTCATAGAGATTGCATTGAATCCACCAATCACTTTGGCTAGTATTGACATCTTAATGATACCATGTCTTCCGATTGATGAACATGGAACATCTTCCCACTTATTTGTGTCTTCTTTAATTTCTTTCAGCAATGTTTTGTAGTTTTCAGTATACAACTTATACTGCTCCTCGGTTAAGTTTCACTTCCTTGATTAAATTTATTCCTAAATATTTTATTCTTTTTGATATTACTGTAAATGGAATTGTTTTAAATCCTTTTTTGGATTTTAAGTGTACAGAAACACAATTTTTGTGTGATCAACATTTCCTGTCTGTGGTCACTGATCCCAATATCCGAGATATGGACCAAAAGGGGAGCTAGTGGCCAGGTTTGGTTGGTTTTAAGAGAGGAGCCATACTTATCCAGCCACCTGAAGGATGGAAACTTCCTCTTGTCCTCTGACAAATTGACACCTGCTTCCCTCCACCCTTCAAAATGCCAAAGCTTCATGGCCTCTCAAAATCCACCTCCCTGAATCTCCTCCCCTCCTCTCACCCACCTGCAGTAAACCCGTCCTGTTGGGAGTCTATGATCTTATCAGAAGGAGTTTTATTTCAGTTTCAGAAGGTTCTGCTTCTTCCTTACAAGTGATATAAGCTTAGACTACTTGTAAAATAGGAAAATTATCCTTGTCCTACTTAGGAGAGTACAGTCACCCCTAGAATGGATAGGAGCAGGCTATTTCATTTACTCCTATTTGCATATCCAAGGACACAGTAGGTGCTTAATAAATAGTAGCCAATGTAATTGTATATATACAAGTACTTCATAAATTGTGAAGTGCTCTACAAATATGGATTGAATGCCTACTATGTGTCAGGTACTATACTGGATATAAAGTATGCAAATGGTATACAAGATACAGGTTTCTTGCCTTCACATATGTGACATTCTGGCTGGGGAATATAAATATTAAACAACTAAGTTTACAACCAATTCATTAACAATGACTATGACGTTTTGCAGAGAAGTACATGTGCTATGAAAGAGGATAATAGTGTGCAAAACTAACCTAGTGAGGGGTGAGGAGGTAAAGGAGGGCCTACCTGAGGAAGTGACATCTGAACTGAGATATGGAGAATGAGGAGTTAGCTGCTTTGGGAGAGGAGAATGGGGGAGATGCTGTTGAGAAACAGCATTTCCAGGCAGAGGAAAGAACTTCCTGGAGGCCCTGAGGCAAGGCAAGTAGTGACTTCAAAGATACAGAGAGAAGACAAGTGTGGCTGGAGCCCTGAGAACAAAGATGGTGGTGCATCCACTGAGACTTATAGGATGCTAACTCAAGCTAGTTAGGAGCTGTCAAAGGGTTTTGAAAGAGGAAGTCATTGACATGATCAGCTAACACATAGAAGCACAGCATGCAGGAAATCCGCTAAGGTCAAGTTCCTAAATTAGAGAACTTATTCCATAAATTGATTTTATATTCTCAGGCTCCTGATTAGGTAAACTTTTCTCCTTCCAGCTTTTGATTTTAAAAAATTTTCCACTCTTGATTTTTTTTAAAAAAGCTTTATTAAAGTATAATTTACATACTATCAAATTCACCCATTTTAAGTACACAACTCTCACCATAATCTAGTTTTAGAACACTTCCTTTGCCCCCAAAATATTCCTCATGCCCATTTGTGGTCAGTCCCTGCCCTCACGCCCAGCCCCAGACAACCACTAATCCTACTTTCTGTCTCTATAGATGTGCAGTTTTGGGACATTTCCTATAAAAGGAATCATACAATATGTGACCTTCTGAGTTTGATTTTTATTTTCCATCATTTGTATTCCAGTGACTATATGTCCTCATAATTTCTCTAACCTGTTTATGTACATTTTTAATAAGAAAATATGGATAAACAAAAGGAAAAAAGCTTCACTTTCCCAATAAATCTTCCCTCACTAACAGATTTCACTATAATTGACATTTTGGGGGGCGCCCTGTGCAGTCAGAGCAATTCATTCCTGTCAGAAGACCTGGTCTCATTCCTTGATACCTTCTAGTTATGCAACCTGGACCTCCTGGAGCTTCTGTTTTCTTACCTGTAAAGTTAATATAATACTACTACCTACCTTACTGGGTTATAGGAACTAATGCATCTAAGTGCTTAATGCAGGGCCTGGTACTTGATAAGTGCGCCACAGAAGTAAACCATTATCATAAATTCTTCTGTTTCAACATTTAATTTTATTTATTTATTGTGGCTGTAAAATAATTTTTAATTGAAGTATTTTCCTTTGCAGTTCTTAACTAGCTGGGCATTCCTACACCACTGCTGATGTCATCTATGGTGTCATGAGGGTGGCATCCATCAGCATTGCAGCCCACAGACTGGGCCATCCCCAGGATCTCTTCAATGGTTCCAGAGAGTTCTATAGCTAAAGATCGGTGACACATCTATTGGGCAATGTTGACAATCTCATCACAAGTGATATTTCCACTGTGCTTAATGTTTTTTTTTTTGTTTGTTTGTTTGTTTGTTTGTTTTGCTTCTTTCTGTCTTGTGGTGGTATGAGGGCTTTGATGATCAGGGCAGAGGCAGAAGGCACTGCCTCAGTCTGGGCCTGTCTGTTCTGAACGGTCAGGTTCACTGTGATCCTCAGACCCTTCCAGTCACTGGTGGTTTTGGTGATGCCATCACCAACCTTTTTTAGAGATATCCCAGGGGGCTGATCTTGGGGGCTGGGGCAGATGTGGCACTGACTTCCCCACCAGTGCATTTCAGGTATATGACTGATCTCACTGGAGTCGAACTGCAGCAGCATGGTGGAGGCAGGTGGTGTCTGATAAACCAGATTCAGGAAGACCAAAGAAAGTTGCACCTACATCTCCTTCAAGCCTAAAGCTGAAAGCTGTTTCAACATTTTATTTTTTAAATATATTTCTTTCAAAAAAGATTTTATTTATTTTCAGAGAGAGAGGGAGGGAAGAAGGGAGACAAACATTGATGCATTAGAGAAATAGTAATTACCTGCCTCTCACACACCAACTGGGGCCCAGGCATGTGCCCTGACTAGGAATTGAACCAGCAACCTTTCCATTTGCAGGACAGTTCACAACCCACTGAGCCACACCAGCCTGTTTGAACATTTTAATGAGTACATAGTATTCCATTGTGTGGATATCCCATAGTTGGTTTGACCAGGCTCTTCTTGCTCTTGAATTTGTAGTCCAGGGGCCAGTAAACTATAGCTCCCTGGCTGTTGCTTGAGAACCCAAGGATGGTTTTCACGGTTTTTTTTAGATTGATTTATTTTTTTAGAGAGAGGAAAAAGGAGGAAGAGAGGGAGAAAAATATCAATGTGTGGTTGCTTCTTGCGTGCCCCCAACTGGGGACCTGGCCCGCAACCCTGGCATGTGCCCTGACTGAGAATCAAACTGGTGACCTCTTGGTTTGCAAGCCAGCACTCAATCCACTGAGCCATACCAGCCAGGGTGTTTTTCACATTTTAAAAGGTTTGTGGGGGGAAAAAGTGAAAAGAAGAGTACTTTTGCGTTCTAGGTCAGGAGGCTGAAGTGTAGAGACCTTCTGTGGCCCTAGAATTAGATCCTCAGCCAAGTCCCAAATGCTTGTGGAAAGAATTCAAAGGAGACAAATAGGGAGGTCCTAAAACTTGATGACCTGAGGCCCAATGCCCTGACATCAGCAAAGCCCTGGGCCTGGCCTGGTCTCCCATGGTGCTGGGATGTGAGTGGACAGGTACTGCTGGCTTGGTAGGAACATTTTTCTCATCTTTTGCTCTGGTTGCACCCCCAGAGAAGGCCCCACATTCCATACTACCCAGATGCAAGTAGGATTTGCAGTAAGGAGGGAAATCAGAGAATAAGAGGTCCCCACCTTGGGCTCAGACTCAGATGTGGAGAGTACACAACTCACTGCTTGACCTCACCATGCTCCCACTATCCCATAACTTGGACTGACTCTATGTAAAGTGGAGACAGGCAGGCAGGGCAAGTGTCATAACCCTTGTGGCAGTTGCTACCAGCTTTGTTACCCATCTTCCCAAAAAGAAGACCTCAGACATCTAGGTGTCTACAGGGATGCAAGGAAGAGTGGGAAATCTCTAAATAAACACTGGACTTTGCATAGCTTCTCTCTATACACCACTTTTGCTATTCTGGTCTCTCTGCATGGAATAAGCCTAAGTGTTACTGATTCAAGGTACATGTTCCCAATGCTTCAAAGACCAATATACAAAATGTCAGAGTTTGGAGTAAGGAAAAGTTTATTGATCAAGAAGGTGCCAGCTCAGGAAGATGGGGGGAGGGCCTTAGGGCTTTTTCAAATGCATCTTTTTTTTTTTTTAAATATTTATTTATTTATTTATTTATCTTTAGAGGGGAAGGGTAGGAGAGAGGGAGAAGGAGAGAAATATCAATGTACGGTTGCCTCTTCTGTGTCCCATGCTGGGAACTGGCCTGCAACCCAGGCATGTGCCCTGACTGGGAATCGAACCGCGATCCTTTGGTTCACAGGCCCGCGCTCAATCCACTGAGCTACACCAGCCAGGGCTCAAATGCATCTTAAGAGAGCATAGAATTCAGGCTTCTTTTATGTCAAGGGGAGGGAGAATAGGTAGGGCAAGAGGTGTGTGAAGATCCAGACATCTAAGTGCCTACAGGGATCCCAAGAGGGGAGTGTGGGGGGAAATCTCTAAATCTCATAGTTCCCAGTCCATTTTCCCCTGCTAATCTGGCTCCTACAAATCCTTGCCAAAAGCTCAAGCCTCAAGCAGAATTTCTCTAACAATTAGTACATCTATAGCAGGAGCTATTTGCCTGAAGGCCAGGGGGAAAATGCAGGCTAGAATTAAGATAGAGTCAAAGAGCAAATATTTCACTGTTATACAGTTTTCCCTTCACATACAATTGCTGCTCTTTCCTGACAGGGCCTGGCATCCCTGTACCTCATGCCCTCTGCTTCCAGTCACTAGCTGGCGCTGCTGAGCCAAGCCCTGCTGTCCTGGTCCCAGCAGGCCGGTGTCTCCCTTAACTTCTGGTCCCCAACGGGTACCAGCGGTATCTGAAAGAACAGATTTCCATCAAGACCAACATCCCTTTGATCCTTCCTAGGAGGTGGGACTGACTGGAATGAAATAAAACTGGCAGAATAAAGGTATTGCAGAAACATGTGCCTGACCTATAAAGAAATTCTGTTCCAAATGACATATATTATACAGACACTGTTTCTAATGAGAGGAGGAACTTATTTTCATCAGAATTTTAATTTGTTTTCTTACAATTTTGTATTTTTCCTATTTTGGTGAAATAAATAATTTTGATTATATCAGCTGAATTCAGCCTGTAAAAAGGATGTTAAGTTATGGGTAAAATATACAAATCAAGAGAAATATATTGCACAAATTCTATATTAAAAAATAAAAGAATACTAAAAACAAAGACAACTTAAAAAAAAGGTAAAAGAATACTATTTCATGATATATGACAATTAGGAAATCCACATTTCAAGCCCCGGCCAGGTAGCTTAGTTGGTTAGAGCCTCCTCCCGATATTCCAAAATTGTAGGTTTGATCTCTGGTCAGGACACATACAGGCATCAACCAGTGGATGCATAAATAACTGAAACAACAAGTCAATGTTTTTTTCTCTCTCTCTCTCTCTCTACAAAATCAATAAATAAAAATTTAAAAAAGAAATAACAAATTTTGGTGTCCATAAATAGTTTTATTGAAAAACAGCTATGCCCAATTGTTTATATATCACCTTTTGGTGCTTTGCAACAGAGTTGAGTGCCTACCAAACACGATATGGCCACAAAACCTTAAAGATATACTATCTGGCCTTTTACAGAAAAAGTTTGCTGATATCTGCTGTAGGTAATTTTTCATTTCTGCTTTACGAAAAGCACTGCAAGAACGCCCCAGCCTCAGTGGAGTCTTCTGGCTTCCCTGTGTCCTGCCAAGTGGATTGTTTCACTCTAGCCATCTTGGCCTTTTTTTCTGCAGCACATTATCCATTCTCGAGGCTTTGCCTTTACTTAAACAGTCCTTCCCTCCCACTTTGCCTGGTTGTCTCCTCTTGAGGTTTTAGCTTCAAAGGCTTTGCCTCAGGAAAGCTTTCCCAGACATCCCACTCCCAGACTATTCCATGCTGTCTTCCTTTCGTCTTTCCCTTCACTAAACTAAGCCTTGTGAAGTCAGGCACTGGGTCTATTGGAGTACACTATGCATTTACTGTTAGAATGAATGCGCCCTTACTGCTAAATATCTTAAATATAATTCTGTATAGGAGGATACATAGTTAAGAGACAGAATATCTGTTGTTGAATTGCTGCCAAAAAAGGTTGTTGCTACCAGTAGTAATAGTGCTACTTACCGAGTTTTAAACTAGTGCCTGTTTTTAAAGAATAAAAATTATAGGAAAAAACCTCGGCTTTAAGAAGGAATGAGTGTGGCCAATAAAAGAAAATTTCAAAGTCCAAGTTTCACGTGGAGATTAGCTATATTACTACTCACCGCACAAGGCTGTGGGTTAATTTACTTAAACTTCTTTAATCCCAGCAGCAGGAAGAGACTACAAAAGTAGCCTTCCAAAAAAAAAAAAAAAAACCCAAAGCCTACAAACACCATTAAGAAAATTGAAAAGTAAGAACACCTGCACTAAATATGGCAAAATACACACACAAAAAAAACTCTCTTTTTTTCCTCATTAGTTAAGGGCGCCAGGACCAACGATCACTAGCTGCCCAGATACCAAAAAATTATGCTTCCGAAATCTCTTGATGTCGATTCCGCACGTAGAGCAATCAAGCTGCTCTACGTGTGCCACTCACGACAGAAGCCCTTTTTGCCTTACAAAAACCGAAAACAGAGTGGCAATCTTGGCGAAGACCTATTTTGGTATAAGTGAATAATTAAAAAAAAAAAAAAAGTGTATTCAGGTTCCTAGTCCATGCTCTAGAAATTGAGGAGAAAATTTCCAGTCCTCCTGAACCAGAGGGAAATCTTCGCTAGGAGAGTATGATTTTTCTTTTGATTTTTATTTAGAAGCGAAGGCAAAACGCTGAGTTGATATGCAAATCGCGCAGTGCTTGCTGGGAAGGTGCGGGCGAGCGCAGGGGGGAGGGGAAGAAAGGTTACGGAAGGGAATCGAGCTCTACTTTGCAGTGAGCACCTCCTGTTGTCCGCTTCGTAGGAAAACCTGATTCTTACGGGGTATGGGTACCTATGTGAGAAAACTCGAATTCCCCCCACCCCATTAATATTGAAAATACAGTCTTGTACCACTTCTTGAAGCTGCCCAGGCACGCGAACACTGGAGGCACGGATCATTGTAAGAGCGAGCGAAGCTGCCCAGCGTTCACTGTCACAACTGATTAGCAGTATGTGGGTGTGTTCGTAAGGTAGCATGCTATCCGCAGCACTTTCAAGGACTGAGTTAGACATCAAAAAACACCTAGTAAGAGGTGCTGAATAAGGTACAGCATGATACCATTAACGAAGGAAAAAAAGCAATACTGCACCTGGAATGATGAAATAGATCTTTATCAACAGATATAAAAATAATTGAGTGAAAAGTGTTGAATGGGTAGTACCGCATGACACCAGTAATGTAATAAAGAGCACACACGTGCGTAACTAAGACCCTGTGTTATACATTTTCTATGGCCCCGTATTTGTATGTATTAACAAAACAAACAAACAAAAAGCCCTGGCTGGTGAGGCTCAGTGGACTGAGAGCTGGCCAGTGAACTAAAAGGTCATGGGTGGGGTTCCCCCATCCCCCTCCCCCGACAGGGGTCGTAGGACAGGTCCCCAGTTGGGGGTGAGTGTGAGGCAACCAATCCACGTTTCTCTCCCTCTCCCTCTTCCTTCTCCTCTAAAACCAATAAGCAAGTCCTTGTGTGAAGATTAAACATATATGTATATATATAGCCTGTTAGGCATTTTACTTTCTTTAATACAATAATATGTGGAGATCCCTGACCTCTACAAAGTAGAAGCTGCAAGAGGAGTCATATAAACAGCTTACACTATAATAGGAAGCAGATGTGTAATATAAACTGGTGGAAGCCTAGATATGTACTCTCTGTCAACTGTCTGTTGGGGACTTCACCAGTCATTTCCTAAAAACAAATCATCTGACCTCTGCTCCACCCTCCAATGCCTTCCCATTGCACAATAAAGAAAATTCCGTGTCCCCGCCATAGATTACAAGGCCCTGCCTGAGCTAACACCTGCATGTCTGTCCAACCTCACTGCCTGCCACTCTTCCCATCACCTATTAAGCTCTAGCCAACCTGGCCATCTTGGTCCTTGAATAAGCTGTTTCCCACCTCAGGGCCCTCCATTACCCAGCTAGCTAAATCTAACTTATTCTGGTATTCTTTCCCTTTACACTTTTGTGTACTTGCTAAGTAGTCTGTTTCCCACTTCAGATTGTAAACTCTCTAAGAGAGAATATTGTCTGTCTTATCTACTAATAGATACCCAGCACCCAGCAAAATGAGCAGTCTATTTGTTAAACGAATATATATTAAACTGGGTCTTAAAAGGATGGAGTACAAAAATTAAAAAATGGTACGCCAGACTATTGGAAAAGTAAAGACAGCAGTGGCAGGGAAGTAAGACTAGGAAGATGGGGGCGGGGTGGGTGGAGGTGGAAGAGGGTAGAAGGGGGATAAATGCTAACGGAAAAAATAAATTTAAAAAGACTAGAAAGATAGCTTGGCGCTTAATGGTGAGGGGGCCTCTATTCTGGGAACTTGGATGACAGTACAAAGGTGGATTGGGAATTTGGTGGGATGAGGATGGGAAGATAAGACTGGGAGGTCAGGTTGCTGCACTAATCCAGGTGAAAGGCAGCTTTTGATCCCTGCGGGCAGTTACGGTCACTTGCTTTGGACTGTCACAGACCTTTTTACATTCCTTTATGTTTCACCATCTTCGTGTGGGGACCTGAGCTCCAGAAGGGACTTAGACTGGAAGCAGGTCTTGTGTACATACCCAGCACCTGGTAAATGCAGCAGTTCTCACTAAGTATTTTATGGACGAAATAATGGAATTAGTGTAAGAGGACAGGTTCAAGGTTTGGGGTGAGAATTCTAAATTCGAGTTGAGACTCAGAAGTTATTAGCTAAGACTTTGCTTTATTGCTCACAGGTTTCCTTTAAACCATAAAATGATTTATCGGAGGCGAGGAGCTTGACAAAACTCGACAGATACTAAGCGCTCAATTATTATTAATTGCCAATTCACACGCACAGCCGGTCTCTCTTGCCCCTAGGTTCTTGCGCTGCCAACTCCACTGTTGGTTCCAACAGGATACGTATGGGGTGCTGCTGTCCCAGGTGATTATCCCTGTCCTGCTATCACGACAAAGGCACCAGCCAAAAATGGCGACCTCTAACCCATAAGAGGACGTCAATTACCGGTCATGGTGGCGATAAACACGACAGGCGGAGTCGGGAAGAAACAGCTAGGGCAGAATTCGAAAAGCTCGGGGAGAAGGCGCTGAGCCCGCCCACGTTTCCAGTCAACACCAGCAGGAAAAAGCTCCACCGCGGGAGCTCGGCAACAACCCAGGACAGCAACCACGTGTCGGAAGGCAATCTACGTCTGCGCAACTCAGGCGCGCGCCCGCCGGCCGGAAGAGCCGCGCGTTTCCGGGTTGGAGGCGGGGAGCGGTGCCGGAAGGACTCGGGGAGGGCCGAGCAGTCTGACCGGCTGCCGAGACGATCGCTTCACTGGGGCAGTCTCTGCATATCATGGGGAGATAGACCTGCTGCCTGTGAGTCTTGGGCCCTGGCAGTTGAGGAAAAAGAGCGGGAGGAGGGAGTCAGGACCCAGACCCACAGTGGGTCAGTGTTTGAAGAGACAGATTGTTGAGACAGGACTGCGAGGATCAGGCTCTTGGGATGGGACTGAGGGGATCGGGGCTCGGAGAAGACGCGGCTGTGGGGACCCGGGCTCCAGACCGGACTTAGGGAACAGGAACAGATGTGAGTTCTCTGGCACCTGAGAGAAAGCGGTCTGAGAGGGACAGGACTGTGAGGACCCGGGCTCCTAAGAGGAGAGTGGTCGGAACGGAACGGGGCGTGAAGACACCGGCTCCTGAGAGGTAAAAGCGGAGCTGTGAGGACTTGGGCTCCTAAGAGGCAGAAGTGGGACAGTGAAGACCCGGGCTGCTGAGGATTCAGAAACAGCAGAAAGACTTAGATTCTTGAGGGGCAGAAACAGTAAGGGAACTTTTGGGTTTGGGAGGAACAGGAGCGGGCAGTTAAGACGGGCTTCTATGGGGACAGGATCGGGGTTTGGAGACTCCGAAGTACCTGAGGGAACAGGGCTGTGAGGACCCCAACTCCTAAAAGCAGAGTATCAGGGGCCATGGCTGTGAGATCAGCCTCTAAGGGAAAGGAAGAGAATTCGGAAAACTGTGGTGATCCGTTTTTTGTTTTTTTTTTTTCCTCATATTCTCTGAACCCAGAGTGGTAAAGGATGTATTCAGAAGACGACTTCTTCGCTTTGCCTCCTTGGCTTTTGGCAGCTTTTCTTGTGTCAGATACTTAATCTAGGAAGGCCACATGCATTATTCTTGCGAAACTGATGTGAAGTTGAAGCAGTTTGAACTCAGTTATGTACTTGACAAGTGCTTTAAATTCCATTCCACTCAACCCTGACTGAGTACAGATCTCTACATCTCCTATAAAAGAATGTCAGAGATGGAAGAGCCCGAGAGATCTTTTTAAAATTCCTGTTTTACGTGCAAACAGGGCTTAGGATCACAGTGAAGCAGTGCTGATTAGATCATGATTTTGGTGCCGTACCCTGCTGTACAAAGCAAATAGAAGATGCTTGGTTTAAAAAAAAAAAAAAGCCTTGGCTAATATCCCTTGAAAACATGCTTCTGGAATCTGCTCTAACTTCAAACCTAAGAGGGAATTATTTTTCACAGATTCTACTACTTTATTTTTAGTCTTGCTACTGTATTCACATTGATACAGTGAATGTCACCACCAGTTAAGAAACCTTTCAGTGAAGCCCGTCCCTCCCCCAAAAGATGTAGTAAGCCATTTAGAAGTTGCTGAGGATAAGTACGCTGCATCCTGTAGTTTTAGCATAAGCATTCACTGGAGATGGCTGCTTTTAGATGGGGGTGGCAGAGAGACATGGACAAGTCACTTCTTCAGTAATATCTTGTTCTGAACCCACTCAGGCTAACCAGGCAACATCATAAGCACTCTCAAGTATTTTTAAATTTTTATTGACTTTATTAGGGTGACATTGGTCGATAAAATATAGTTCTCAGGTGTACAGTTCTATAGTACGTCATCTGTAGATTGTATGGTGTGTTCACCCCAAGTATTAGATCTTAGATCCTTTAATTACCACTTACAGCCCCTCAAATTAGATATTGTTAGTCCCATTGTACAGATAAGGACATTGGTTCAGAGATTAAGTACCTTGTCTAAAATCACATGGTATTAAGTGGCCCATCCCTAGTCAGACCCAGTTATGTATTTGATTAATTTTTTTTCTACCTTTCTATGTGGATTCCTCTTCATGTTTGTTTGCCCATCAGCAAAATGGAAGTAGTTTTACAAAGCATATCATTGAATGAACTCACCCCTTCTCCTTAAGACTCAATGCCAAATACTATAACTTACTAGGGTACTTATGTAGTGTGGTATTTGAGGAGAACTAAATTCCTGTGTTTTTATTTTTATTACTATTTTTCTTTTTAAATTTCTGTGTTTTTAAAGAAACACAGATATTCAAGATTAAAAAAAAAGGACCTGAATAGAACTTTTTAGGAGGCCAAGAAAGGCCAGTTTGAAACCAGGGCTTAAATTAGATTAACTTTACAATTGTAACATAACTAGATGATTGAGGAAATTGGGATAACTTAGTTGAAACTATTTTTTCCCAATGAGTTAGCCTGTGCTATTTGCAGGTGCCTATACTGTATACAAGTGATCAAAACTTACACCAAATTATGAGGTTAATAAGTATGCCCATGCCACCATTTCAGAGTACTTAGTGGTTCCATGATAATTTATTACTGGATTAATAGCCTCACCTTCATTTACAGAATGTACTTATTTCACTCCTTGGTGGCTCTAATATTGATTGAATTATTATAATAGGATTTCAAAGTACCTGATCAGAAAATCATTGTGTTAGAGTAGAGCTGAACATAGAACATACTACTTTCGACCTGAGGTCTTTGGGGAAAGCTCCAAAATACTATGGAGGCAACGTGTCAGCAGTGCTTATAGTCTGCACTGTGAAACTGGTGTGTCAGAGACAGGAGACAAACTTTGAACTCTGTACATATGAATTTAATTTAAAATCTTACCCTAATTATTAGAGCTGGAAAGGACTTTAGAATTTGCCTGGTCCTGCTGTGGAAATGCGGGAGCTCACTTAACTCAGTGGCAGAAGTAGGATGGTACCCAACCCTCCTGAGTTGGGTCTTCTCCTGTCAGTCTCCTGCTGACCATTTGCCACTACTGTTTTATTTCAATCCACTTTTTTTTTCTAATGTCTATAGTCATAAGAATGGTTATAGGATACCACCGACACATATCAAAATGGGTGAAACCTTTTAGTTTTAAAACACTCAAGTTTATAACTAACATTTAGAAGAGGAGAACATATATATTAGTGAACATTGAAAACATGTTCTCCTATGTGCTTACTGTATACCACACACTCTTCAAGTGTTTTAGATACATAAATTTTGTGAATTGCCACAACAGTCCCATGAGATATACTTTAACTCCATTTTATGGATGAGGAAATTGAGGCATAAAGAGATTAGGTAACTTGCTCAAAGTTGTCTAAAGTTAAAATGTGGCAGAATTGGTACTTGAACCCAGATACTGTCACCTGAGTCCATGCTCTTGGCCACTGTATTGTACTGCCATTTTACTAAGTCAAAACCACCTAAATAGGTTCCAACTATGAGTGAAAACTCATATTTCTCTTGCTTTCAAGTCTCACACACTGCAATTAATTGATTCTCTTTGATTCATTTAGGCTGGGAAGTAAAGCCAGTGAGGAAATAAACAATCAGGTAGAAAACCCGCCATTAAGTCAAATCACGCACCACAGTGGTCTTTATGCCATCAGGCTGGTAGTCCCCTTGTCTCCACATTTTGTGTAAATAATAAGTTCCTAAACATTTCAAAGATAAAAGGGTGTTGAAGATAATCTGATCTTCTAGTCTCTTATTTTCTTCATTTAAAAAAAAATCTGTTAATGGAACAGATGCCCAGAGAAGGCCAGGTCTTGTAACTATTGCAAGGTCTCCAATGGTTTCTTACCTTCTGAAAAATCAGATCCTTTTAACACAATAATAGCGTTGCAACTGGATTTCTGTTTGAGGAACAAAGTTGCTAAAAGCAAAAGCAGGGCTTGTCATCCTCAGCCTTTCAACCACAGTTTGAATGTGATGGGCTGCGGAGAGGGAGAATATACTAGGTTATCTAATTAAACTTGCAGCTGTACAATATTGATTACTGGGGCATGGACTTTCTGGACTTTGGGAATCTCATCATAGCACATGATTTCCACTTAGTAGGTGCTAGTTAGGGTTTACTATTATAATTGTCCTCTCAAACTGTCCCATAGTTAATGCCTCTGTTTTATATATAGCAGTATATCTCATCAGGATGTGAGAGTTAGAAATTTGAGTAGCCCAAAGGCAACCATTCTAAGTGACATAATGGAATTCAGGTTATTTACAGTCACTTCATTCCACTGTGCTTGGTCAGCATCATCCATAATAGGGCTTGATGAAAGTTGTTAATAAACAGGTCATTTGAATGGAGAGTCATTAACCATGCTGATCAAGCTGTGATACTTTGTTTTTTACATTTTCACATAATAAAATTCTCCTTTTGTGGGGTATGGATCCATGAGTTGTAACAAGTGCATACAAGGGGGAACCCCCCCCAAAAAAAACCCAGAATTATCTCCTGGAGGGTGGGACCCTGGTAATACAGGCTTCCCCTGCTAGGTGAGTGTTCTAGAAAACCATCTGTATCTGTACCAGCTGGGGTTTTTGTGAGAGGTTGCATTTGATTTCAGTGATTTTTTTTTTTTTGAAGACTCGGTGTCATTAACCACTTCATGATGGGTGATAGATGACTGCACCCGCCCACACAGCACTGAGTAATCAGCAGTTTTTGACCAAAAATGGCATGACCCCCGTGCCCCACCCACTCTATTCCCCCTATCTCACGCTGAGCAACTTTTTTTTTATTTCCCTGGGTGAAAAAAGTCCTCAGACAGAAATGTTTTGCTGATGTGGAAGAGATGAGACAAAAAAACAACAGAAACCCTAAAAGGTATCAAAATCAACAAGTTCGAAAACTTTCAAGCAGTGAAAAAAAACTTCTCAATAGGTATTTTGAATACGTTGAAGGTGACTGAAGTTTAAACATGTTAGAATAAATACACAATTTTTTATAAATAAATCCAGGGTTTTTTGGGTCCCCTCTCATACTGTGATGTAAGCACCGTAACACTTGGGTTACTTAACAGTTCCACCACTCCCAAAATCTCCCTTATACTGCTCCTTTGTAGACAAACCCTCCCCCACCCAAACCCCTGACAACAACTGATCTGTTCTCCATCCATATAGCTTCACCTTTTCCAGACTGTCATATAAATGGAATCATACAGTAAGTAACCTTTTGAGTCTTGTGTCTTTCGCTTAGCATAACACATTTGGGATTATCCATGTTGTTGCATGTATCAGTTCTTTCTTTCTCTTGCTGAGTTGTATAGATAAACATAGTTTGTTTATCCATTCACCAGTTAAAGGGCATCTATCTGGATTATTTCCAGTTTTGGGTAGTTATAAATAATGTTGCTATGAACATTGACATACCGATTTTGGTGTAAATACAAGTTTTCATTTCTCTAGGGTAAATACTTTAGAGTGGAATTATTGGGTCACATAAGCACATATTTAACTTTATCAGAAACTGCCAAACTTTTCCAAAGAGACTGCATCATTTTACAGTCACATCATAAATGTATGCCTGTTTCAGTTGCTCCACATCCTCTCCAGCACACTTTTCTTTTGTTTTTATTTTAGCCGTTCTAATGGGGATTTAGTGGTGTGTCATTATGGCCTTAATTTGCATTTCCCTAATGACTAATGACTATTGAGCATCATTTCATGTGTCTATTTGCCATCTATGTATATTCTTTGGTGAAGGATCTCTTCATACATTTTGCCCATTTTTTACTAGTTTTTGTCATCTTTTTAAATTTTTATTTATTGATTTTTAGAGAGAGAGGAAGGGAGAGAGAGAGAGAGAAACATCAGTTTGTTGTTCCACTTATTTATTCATTCATTGGTTGATTCTTGTATGTGCCCTGACCTGGGATTGAACCTGCAACCGTGGCATATTGGGAAGATGCTCTAAGCAACTGCGCTGCCCAGCCAGGGTGGGTTGTTTTCTTATTGTTGAATTTTAAGAGTTCTTTGTATATCCCAGATACAAGTTATTTGTCAGATATGTGATTTGTAAATATTTCCTCTTAGTCTGTGACTTTTTATTTTCCTTTGCAGAAGTTTTACATTTGGGGTTAAGCCCACTTTATTAATTTATTTCTTTTATGAATTGTGTTTTTAGTGTTGTATCTAAGAACTCTGCCTGACCCAAAGTCATGATAATTTCCTCCTAAGGTTTCCTCTAAAATTTTTATAGTTTTACATTCTTATATCTATCATCAGTTTTGAATTTATTTTTGTATAAAATGCGAGATGTAGGTCAAGATTCACTTTTGCGGTTACCACTATATTTTTTGTTATACTTAAAAACACAGATCAGTATTACCTGTTTCTTCAGAGGAAACAAAGCAAATAATAGTTCTAAAAAAATTTAAAGGTTTTATTTATTTATTTTTAGAGAAAGGGGAAGGGAGAGAGAAAGAGAGGGAGAGAACTATCAATGTGTGGTTGCCTCTCGAGTGCCCTGTACTGGGAAATCAGCCTGCAACCCAGACATGTGCCCTGACTGGGAATTGAACCGGCGACCCTTTAGTTCACAGCCCGCACTCAATCCACTGAGCTACACCAGTGAGGGCAGTTTTTAAAAATTTTTATAGGTAACTTGTGTGTAGATAGTACAGAATTTTGGATACACAATAAAAAGTAAGTATAGTAGAAAATTTGGGGTATTCAATGAAAAGTAAGTTTTCTCCCACCTCCCAAGGCCAGCATTGTTACTAGTTTCTTATGTGTCTTTCCAGGAAGAATTTATGCATTTACAGTTGTGTATCTGTGTGTTTTAATAAATGATAGCAAATTATTGTCATTATTTTATTTTTACTGAACAGTGTTTTTTGGAGATCATTTCACGAGCTTCCTCTCATTTAAAAAAATAGCTTTATTGAGATACCTTTCACATGTACAATTAACCCATTTAAGTGTACAATTCAGTGTTTTTTGGTACATTCAGGGCTATGCAACCATCACCACAATCTAATTTTTGAGTATTTTGCCCCCCCCAAAAAAAACAACAACAACAACAACAAAACACCATACTAATAGCAGTCATTCTCTATTCCTCTTCCCCACCTCCCAGCCCTAAGCAACCACCAATCTAGTTTGTGCCTTTATGTATTTGTCTATTCTGGACATTTCATATAAATAGAATCATATAATATCGTACAATATGTGGTCTTCTGTTACTGGTTTCTTTCAGCATAATATTTATTTTATTTATTTTTAGAGAAGGGGAAGGGGAGAAAAAGAGAGTGAGGGAAACATAAATGTGTGATGTGGACACTGGCCTGCGTGTCCTCGGTTTTCACATGGACTACGGAGTCCTGTGGAGGAAAAGGGACTGCATGGCCACTCTCTCAAGGAGAGAGCACCCTGACCCTTGCCTTGACAGGCTTTTATTGGCTTTATTTGCATAGGAATACAGGGTGTGTGTGTGTGTGTATACATATATACATAGATAACATTCAAAGAATTCTGAGGGCTAATTCTGAGTCAGGGTAAAGCGGCATAAAACTTTGGGGAAGGAATTTATTTCATGCTTGGACCCTTATCATTTAAATTAAGGGTATTAGCAAAGTAGGTTTCATAGGATTTTATGCATTGTTTCTTAGGCCTGATTGCCCTAGGGAACCCGCCCTTCCCCCCCACCCCCACCCTGAACAGGGCCCCATCCACCTCCAGCATTGTTTCAGGCTTAAGTCAGGCAGGAGAAGTAAGGCAGCCAAAAGATTTGGAGACCTCTTGCAGACAAAATGAGGACTCAGGCTATGTCACAGCCGATAGGCGAGGGTCCATCACCCCCTTTCTCTAAAGCCCCGGAAGTCCTTCCCTGAGGGGCCCTTTGCGACCATGCCTGTCTTAGGTTGTCCCTCTGAGGAATCTTACCTGTCATTGGCTAATCAGTCATCCGCCTGGAGCCAAGCAGGTTGAAGTAAAAGGAGGCAGAGGTGGTGCCCCTACAAGGAAGATAAGCTTTGTCTTCTAAGTGGCTTATGGTCCCAAGGTCTTTTTACTCAGCCATGAAGGGTTACAGTTTCTGAAACCAGGCAGGGTGGTTCCCAACAAATGTGTGGTTGCCTCTGGAGTGCCCCTCACTGGGGACCTGGCCCACAACCCAGGCGTGTGCCCTAGACTGGGAATTGAACTGGCGACCCTTTGGTTCGCAGGCCAGCGCTCAATCCACTGAGCCACTCCAGCCAGGGCTCAGCATAATATTTTTGACTCTCATTATTTCTCAGTGTATTTCATTATATGGTTATACCCTACTTTGTTTAACAATATCACTTTTGATGGACATTTGGTTTGAAATTTCTTGTATGTGTAGTATTCTATCACATATAAGTTGCTAACATAAAAAGCTAAAAATGAAAGTATGGGATCAAAACAATAGATACTTTAAAAATTTGGGTAGATACTACTAAGTAGCCCTTTATAGTGACCTGTAGCTAACTTATATTCTCTTCACCCCCCAAAAATATGAAATGACTCTTTCTCCATAAAGTTTTTAAACACAGTATGTATAAAACTTTTTCGTCATTGCCAAATGGGGAATAAGAGGTAGCTCAGAGTTTTAATTTGCATTTTTGTTATGAACTAGAATAAGAATTACTTTATTATTTTAACAGCTGTTTGAATTTCTTTTTCTTGTGCTGTCATAATTTTTGCAATTTGGGGGGGGGTAGTTGGGCGTTCATTGATTTGTAGATAATTTTTGCTAGTTTGTCTTTTATCCTTTGACTTTATTTATTATGTTTGTTGCCATGTAGACATTTTTTATTTTTATGTAACTTAACATATCAGTCTTTTCTTTTATGGCTCCTGAGTTTTAGGTCATCTTAAGAAGGATTACAGTTACTCTTGAGACTATATTTTTCTGATTTTTTAAAATCAGGCGCTGGCTGGTATGGCTCAGTGGACTGAGCACCGGCCTGAGAATCAAAGGGTCTCCAGTTCCATTCCCATTCTGGGCCCATGCCTGGGTTGTGGGCCAGGTCCCTAGTGCAGGGGCACCTGAGAGACAACCACACATGGATGTTTCTCTCTCTTTCTTTCTCCCTCCCTTCCCCTCTTTAAAAGATAAATAAATAAAATATTTTTTAAAAAATCAAGGCAATTTTAGATTTATATGCAGTTGCAAGAAATAATGAGCAATCCCTGTATACTTTGCCTAGTTTTCCCCACTGGTCACATTTTGCAAAACTGTTGTGTAATACAACAACCAGGATATTGACATAGATACAACCTACCAATCAAGCTCAGACTTCCCCAGTTTTGGTTACACACTTTTTTGTTTGTGTGTATGTGTATATTAAGTCTTACACAGCTTGTTTATTTTTTTCATCTAATCCATCACTATAGTCAAGATACCTCCATTACCACAAGGGTCCGTGGTATTGCCGTTTATAACCCACCACCCCCTCACTCAACCCCTGACAACCTCAGTAATTTGTCCTCTATTTCTAAAATTTTGTCATTTTAAAAATGTTATCTATAAATGGAATCATACAATATACTCTTTGGATTGGCTTTTGTTCCACATAATTCTCTAGAGGTTTATCCAAGTTGTGCGTTTAGTGTGTTTCTTTCTATTGCTAAGTAACACGTATTCTGTGGCATGATATCCTACAGTTTGTTTAACCATTTACCTGTTGAAAGACATCTGAGCTGAATCCAGTTTTTGGCTATTACAAATAAAGCTACTGTGAACATTCATGCACAAGTTTTTTGCGTAAACATAAGTTTTCATTTCTCTAGGATAAAGCCTAGGACTATGATTGCTGGGTCATATGTCAGTTGCATGTTTAGTATTTTTTCAAATCAATTTTACTAAGGTATAATTTGTATACAGTACAATGTAGACATTGTAATTTCATGGTTCTATGAATATTTTTTAAATCCTCACTCGATATGTTTGATTTTAAAGAGAGAGGAAGAGAGAGAAACAGACATCGATGTGAGAAACAACCTCCCACACACACCCCAACCAGGGATCAAACCCGCCACCTTCTGGTATAGGGGATGGCTCTCCAACCAACTGAGCTGCCTGGCCAGGGCTGGTTCTATGAGTTTTGATAAATGTATACAGCTGTGTAGGCATCATCCCACTGAAGATACAGAACTTTTATATCACCGTAGAAACTTCCCTTGCACCTCTCTGCAGTCATTCTCCGCCCTATCAGGAGGGATTAGTTTTACTAGTGATAGAATTTCATACGAATGGAATCATACCATATGTATTCTTTTGAGACAGGCTTTTTTCCCCTACTTAAATATGTTAAGATTCATCCCTGTTTTGTGTTTTAGTGTTATTTGTTTCTTCCTCTTTTTTAATAAGCTATTTCTTAAAACAGTTTTAGATTTACAGAAAATTTGCAAAAATAGTACAGAGTTCCCATATACCCTATACCCAGTTTCTTCATTACTAACATCTTACGTTAACACGGTACATTTGCTGTAATTAATGAACCAATATTGAAACATTACTGTTAACTAAAGTGTATAATTTATTCAGATGCTGGTTTTTGCCTAATGTCCTTATTCTGTTCTAGGCTCCCGTCCAGGATACCACAGTACATTTGGTGTTCGTGTGTGTATTTAGGTTACTCTGAGAGTGCATGCTTAGATTTTCAAGAAGTCGCATACCGTTTTACAGAGCGGCTATACCATTTACATCCCCACTAGCAGTATGTGAGTGATCAGCTTTTCTACATCCTTGCCAGCATTTGGTGTTGTCATTGTTTTTTTATTTTAGGCATTCTGATAAGTATGTAGTTATAGCTCATTGTAGTTTTAATTTGCCTTTCTTTATTTTTTTTTAATATTTTATTTTATTTTTTCTTTTAGATTTTTTTATTTATTTATCTTTAGAGGGGAAGGGAAGGAGAGAGGGAGAGAAACATCAATGTGCGGTTGCCTCTTGTATGTCCCCTGCTGGGAACTGGCCTGGCAACCCAGGCATGTGCCCTGACTGGGAATCGAACCGCGATCCTTCGGTTCGCAGGCCCGCGCTCAATCCACTGAGCTACACCAGCCAGAGCCCTTTCTTTATTTTTAAAAAATTTTATTTATTTATTTTTAGAGAGAGACAGAAGAGGGAGGGAGGGAGGAAGAGAGGGAGAGATACATCGATGGGTTGCCTCTCATATGCCCCCAACTGAAGACCTGGCCCAAAACCCAGGCATGTGCCCTGACTGGGAATGGAGCCAGCAACCTGGCTCACGGGCCGCCACTCAATGCACTCAGCCACACCAGCCAGGGTTAATTTGCCTTTTTTTAAATGATTAACGATGTTGAACATCTTTTCATGTACTTATTTGTCATCTATGTATCTTCTTTGGTGAAATGTCTGGTCATCTCTTTTATCCATTTTTAATCAAATTACCTTTCTTTAAAACTGTTGAGTTTTGAGAGTTCTTTACACATTCTAGGTATTAGTTGGAAATGTAGTTTGTCAGTATTTTCTCCCAGTCTGTAGCAGATAGTACCAAACCCTATTCATACCATGTTATTTCCTACATGTACTTTCCTATGATAAAGTTTAATTTATAAATTAGGCACAATAAAAGATTAACAATGATAACTAATAAAATGGGACAATTATAATGATAACTAATAAAATGGGACAATTATAATAATATAGTAATAAAAGTTGTGCGAATGTGATCACTCTCCCAAAATATCTTTTTGTACCGTACTTATCTTCTTTGCTGATGTGAGATAAGATGGTGACGCAATGCCTACGTGACGAATGAAGTGAGGTGAATGGCGTAAGCGTTGTGGCATAGCATTAGTTTACTCTGAAGGTAACTTGGACATAAGCGCTGTGATACCAGAACAGTTGATCTGATAGCCCAGATGGCTACCGAGTGAGAAACCGCAGGCAGCATATCCAGTGTGGATATGCTAGATGAAGGGATGATTCATGACCTGGGCACAAGTGTGGGGAGCAGCATGAGATTTCATTATGCTGTGCAGAAGGGCACGTAATTTAAAACTTATGAATTGCTTATTTCTGGAATTTTCCACTTAATACTTTCAGACTGTGGTTAACTGAAGCTGGAAAGTGAAACCTTGGATGCGGGGTGAGGAGTGGACTACTGTATTTCGATGTCAGCAGCCTTTTCCTATCCTGATTCTTCCAGTGGTAGCATTTGTGGGCAAGGGAGAAAGCATAGACCTTACATGGTTAAAAAAACAAACAAGCGGTCCTGATACCCTGCTGTCCCCCTCAGCGGGCTCTTGGCCAACAAGTTTCTCTTGGTCATGTGACCAGTGCACGTAGTTGCTTTTATTAGGGTAAGCCAGGGGAAGATGTCCTCTTAGAAAGTTAGAAGGTATGTTGGGGAGGAACTCAGCAATAGGGGTGAGAGTAGAACAGATGCAGATACCCATTCTGGTTGCTAAGCTTTACCAAGTTCTGAAAACCATTGCTTTGAGTTCTACAAGTTAAAATTCCACAATTTTGCCTGGTCAGTGTGGCTTGGTTTGCTGGAGCATCGACCCATGCACCAAAAGGTCATGGGTTTGATTCCTGGTCAGGGCACATACCTAGGTTGTGGGTTTGTGTGTGATTGGGGCGCATGCAGGAGGCAATCAGTCCATGTTTCCATCTCTCTCTCTCTCTTCCCACCCTTCCTTCCTCTCTCTCTGAAATATTTACATTTATGTATATAAAATAAAATTCAAAATATAAAATTCCACAGTTTCGGCCAATTATAGTATTTCATATGCTGCCAGTTTATCCCTAACTGGGATAAACTAGAATATTCATTTTATAGGAAGAGAGTGTATTATTATAATCATTAAATAATTTTAAAAGTTGTATATGGAAAAGATGGAGATGTTTCTCATGGTGCCCAGTAGGGACAAGGAGATATGCTTCTCTGCATTCCGCTTGCGTGGATCCTGGTTGGCGAAGGTGTGCCAGGCCATGGAGCTGGACTGGTTCTGTGGCAAGGGTGGTTCTTGATGCCAGCTGTTCATTTACAGGTAGCTTTTGAAAATGGCTGCCTCTCATTTCACCGGGCTCACAGCTGTTGCTGACGTAATTAAAGATCTAGACACTCAGATAGCTGTAAGTAAGCACTTTGAGGCCACTGTGGGAGGAACTTGGTGAATGTGCTTCTGATTTGTCGTGACACCAAAGCTGATGTCACAAATTCAAGCTCATGGCTCAAAAATTTAGCAATCTCAGCTACTCCAGGCTAGGGGCTCTGCATGCACTTGAAGATTGCTAACACTCAGAGAAAATTTGCTCTTGATGGCAAAAAAAGACTTCCACGATTGCTAAAAATTATGTTTATTAGGCGTAGCCCTGACATAGAGTTAAGCATGTTTTGAAATGTCAAAGTGAACTAATCTGTCTTCTGAAGTTTTGTGATTGGGTTTTAGGTATGTGACTGTGCCATAATTTCTTTGAATTTAACATTATTTGATGTTCAGTAATAGTGCATGTAGTACTTAACCATGTATTCTCTTTTTACGAAGTCTCCAAAAATGATTTGCTCATTGTAGTTTATTTTGTACAAAAGATTCCTCATTTCATTTACTTACTTATTTCAATATGGCGGACTATGTCATTCAGCTTTTGGAGAAGAGGTGGTTTCTAAACATCAGGTGAGAGCAATGAATATTCTTCATTCCCTCCATTTTTAGTGTGCAGGTATCAAATGGTTACCATCTTTTATATACTGAATACCTTTCAAAGTCTGATAGGCCACATATAATTTTACTTTCAAAACTTATCCTTTATTACAGGTGCCTCTGGGGCTCATTTTCCTGTTTTCCTTCCACAGTTGATTGGCCTCAGTCCTCATACCTCCAGAAAGAAACAGGATCTTGATAAGCTCTATGAGCTGAAGTCCAAAGCTCGGCAGATTATGAACCAGTTTGGCCCCTCAGCCCTAATCAACCTCTCCAATTTCTCATCCATAAAACCGGAACCAGCCAACACCCCTCCACAAGGCTCCATGGCCAATAGCACTACAGTGGTTAAGATACCAGGCACTCCTGGGTCAGGAGGGCGTCTCAGCCCCGAAAACAATCAGGTATCATCCTCCTGCTTTTTGCTCTCTGTGGTCACCTCTCATCTGTTTCTTGAACCAGTGGTACTTTGAGAGATGTCCATCTCAGATGCTGCCTCTTCCCCTCAGTCAAAAAAGGTCTTTTTCGCTCCTTGGACTTCTAAAGTTCTAAATTGAATGATCATGTGCAACATTTATCAGTTTTTACTTGTAGTATTTATGTGTGTCTACCTGCTTGTATATACACATATCCACACACACATTAATACAACACCTTACCTATGACAAGTTTTTATATGTTTATATGTAAATATATGTGTGCTATATAATTATTTGATAAAATAGTTAAGTGAAATAGTAAAATAATTAATGGATTTAATATTCATTATTCTTATAATAAAAGTACTCTTGCTTTCAGTCTTTTCTCCTTCTAGTTCCTCTAGCTGCTGCCATTATTAAGTTTCTGCAGTGATTCTAAAGTCTTCTGCCCTCTTTCTGTTCCTGGTCCTGATTCTGTCCTCCAGAGCCATAAGAAATAAATATAATCTCTTGACTTGGGCCTCATAGGCTGGGTAGACTAGGATGAGAGGACAACATTTCAAGAGAGTGGGAGGAGAGACTAGCAAAGGTGAATGGGGAGGGATGGGCAGATAGTCAGAAGACCAACCTATGTGAATGTGGAGTTTACTGGAGAACAGGAGATAAAATTATGCGGATAAGATTACAGCAAAACATACTGGGCCTATACTAATCAGTTTCCAGTGGAACTTTTAGTCAATAAAAAGTCTTTGCAAATATTAAATAGAGGAGTAAGTAATATAATCAAAACAGTATGTCTTAGGAGGGTTAACTTGGCAGTAAAGAGACCAGAGAGGTAGGAAAGGGGTAGACTGGAAGAAGACCAAGTCTAAGACTTTTACAATAAATTGAGACATGTGTTGAAGGTTTGAATTAAGTGCTAATGGTAGAATGGAGAAGAGTGGATAGATCCGAGACATCATTAACAAACGTTTATTTTTAAAAATACTCTATTTTTCCTTATTTCCAAGTTAGTCATGCTTATCACAGAAACTTTCGAAAAACACAAAGAATAAGTAGCCAATAATTCTACTACCACTTAAAAATAACTATGGTTAGCATTCTAGTGTGTATCTTCCATCATTTTTAATGGTGTATGTATACGTGTGACGCGACATTTTCTCTGAGAAAGAGAGGAAATGTACGTGCTTAGGCAAAGATTTAGTTATACGAAGATGAGCACATGTTCCCTGCCCTCAGGGAGCGTTCGGCCTATTAAGTCAGGAACAGGTAAGTTTATAAATGTACATAATGATAGACGGGTAGACAGGGTACAGTAGAGGCCAAAGGAGGTAGTGAATGCTTTCACCTGGGTGGGCTAGAAAAAGCATCAGAAAGGAGGCACCGTGAGCCAAGCAAGTAGGAAGAAGGAAGGAAGAGCATGTCCAAAGGCAGCAGAGGCACTGTACGATCTGTGGCAGTCAGAAAACTGTAAATGATTTAATGTGGAGGGAAACCAAGGCTCAGTGAGAAAAAGATGAGACGGAAACTGCCTGATAGACATTGGCCTCTCTTCCAGACTGCTCTTTCGGCCTTTCCCTACGCTGCTTCAGTCTTGAGAGTATAGTCGTAGCAGTATTACCAAGTAGGCCAGACTGTTAACTCCTTGGAAAGCAGAAACCGAAGCCAACAAATTGACAGTCTTGCTTCATCATAAGGTAATGAGCTTTTTGTTTGTTTCCTTGATACTTGGCTGAAAAATCTTCTCCCAATTAACTTTAGGTATTGACTAAGAAGAAATTACAAGACTTGGTAAGAGAAGTGGATCCTAATGAGCAACTAGATGAAGATGTGGAGGAGGTAAGGTGGCTGGGTCCCCCCGAGACTGTCCTTGAGAGCCAGAAGAGAATAGTGGTTACAAGCATAGATGTTAGCGCCAGACAGATCTGACTTTGCAGCTTGGCTCTGCCACTTAACAGCTTTGTAGCTATGGATGAGCCACTTAAGATTCCTGATACTCAGCTTCCTCCTGTGTTGGTAGGGTATGACATTATTTATCTATTGGGTTATTGTGAGGGTCCCATGGAATAACTTAAACAAGTCACTTTATACCTAGCAGCTGCTGCTACTTTTGCCTGACAGAAAGGACATAGTCTACTATTACAGGCAATCACTTTCAACAATTTTAGTTGCTCCTAGAATGTTCCTCCATGTTTAAGTATATTACTCAAAGTAATATATTTAAACAGATATTCTTATTTTCATTCTTTTTTCTTTTTTTAAACATTCTTTCCTTCATTCATTTTAAAAAAATTTAAATTTATTTTTAGAGAGAGATGAAGGGAGGGAGAAAGAGAGGGAGAGAAACTTCAATGTGTAAGAGAAACACACATCAATCAGTTGCCTGTCCCAACTGGAGAACAGCCGACAACCCAGGCATGTGCCCTGACTGGGAATCAAACCAGTGACCTTTGGGTTTGCAGATCCGATGCTTAATCCACTGAGCCTCACCAGCCAGGGCTGATTCATTAATTTTCTAATAGTCTATTGACTTCCTTTTATGATAGATAATAATTTTGTTAAACCATTCACATACATGCTATACACTCTCTCCTTTCCCTCATTTTTCTAATAGAATTTTATCACAATTATTTAATAACTCAAAAATCAGTATCTACATTAGTCTGACTGTACAAATACTGTTCACCACAGAGCCTAGTCACTCATGTCTTCAATTACTTTTCCTTTCTTGCGTAACTTATTTTCTTGAAGTTGATAATTGACTCATTTTTATTAGTTCTCTATGTGCCTTTTTTATTCTGCTTCCACCATCAGCTCTGTTGCGCACCTGTCAACGTCGTTTTCCAAATGGAAAAATAATCTGTTGGTTTACATCATCCCCCGTGTCCCCGCCCCAAGATTTCAATCTCAGAAAATGCCATCCTCTTGTGGTCTGATTAATGTTAGTTTGCTTGCATAAATCCCTCCTGGGTCTTCCTTTGGCCTCTTGGGATCTCTTGTTTCCTAGATCACACATCCTGTTTTTACATTATTCCTTTTTTTTTTTTTTTTTTTTTTTTTTTTTGTTAAAGCACTGTTTTTTAAACTTTCTACAGAAGGATAGATGAGAGGTAAATGTCTTAAATTGTCTATGTTCTAACCTCACACTGAATTTTTAGTTTGGCTAAAAATTACATGTGAAAATCTAGTATTTAGAATTCTATTTTGGAAATTGTTTTTTTCCTTTCAGCCGTGAAGCAGTTGTTCTATTAGCTTCTGAAAATCTCCTATTAAGAAATCTTAAGCTGTTCAGATCCTGACCCTGTTGGGGTTTTATCTTTTTCCTGTTCTGAATTTTCGTATGAGCCTTAGTATGTTTATTTTTCATTTGTTGTACTGAGTTTTTGAAGGTTTCTTTTGTTTTAGCAGCTTGTGTGCCTCAATTCTGGGATGATTTTGTATATTTTGCTTTGATTTTTGCCTTTGCTGAGGCATACATAATGACAGCGAAAGAAAATACAGGTTATAAATACAATATAACTCCATTTTTTGGTTTTATTTTAACCAGAGGGAGAATATTTGCCCTTTTTGTATAAACGTGGGGTTTTTTTAAGCACCTTTATTAAGATATAATTCGTGTACCTATTTGAAATGTAGTTTCTTGGTTTATAGTATATTCAGAGTCATGCAACTGTTAACACAATCAACTTTAAAACATTTTCATCATCCTTAAAAGAAACCCATACTCGTTAGTAGTCACTCCCCATTTTCTCCAGGCCCCACAGCCCTAGCTACTAATATATCTTCTGTCTTTATAGATTTGCCTATTCTGGACATTTCAAATACATGGAATCATAATATTTGTTTGTTTGGGACTGCCTTCTTTCACTTAGCATAATGTTTTGTTTTAAGATTTTATTTACTTTAGAGAGAGGGGGAGAGAGGGAGAAAAAGAAGGAGAGAAATATCGCTGTGAGATAGAAACATTGATCTGTTGCTTCTTGTACTGCGCACCGCAGCTGGGGGCCAAACCGTAACCCAGGCATGCGCCCTTGGCCAGGATTCAAACTGGCAACCGTTTGCTTTGCAGACTGATGCCTAACCAACTGAGCCACACCAGTCAGGGCTGTAGCATGATGTTTTTGGCTTCAGAATTCTGATTTTGCTCATCACACAGTCCAGGATTAATTTATGATGAAGTGGAAAGAACCCAGGATTTGAACTCAGAACCTTGAGGCTGAATCCTGGTTCCACAGCTTAGTAGTTGCATGGCCATGAGCAAGGTAGTCTCCTGAAGTCTTAGCATCCTCTACTGTAGAGTGAGGACAAAATTCATGCCCCATTTTTTCCACAGGATTATTATAAGGACTAGGTAAGATAATCGGAAATAAAGCTGCTTTAAGAGACTGTGAGTCTCTTTAAGAGTGAGGAATAATAATGACTCACTTTTGTTTTCCCACCTAAATCAGAAGACAGTGTAGGGGAGAGGGGTTGGGCTGGTTGATGCCTGCTGGGTGAAAGTGTAGAAAGCTCATCCTCAGGAAGGTGTGAACTGCACTCTGCCTGGTTAACGAGTTAATGTGTTTCTATTGCCATTGTCACTCCTCCTCCTCACCTTACGCCAAAGGCTGATTATAGGCCTTCTAACAGAAAGCCTGGCTAAATCTGCGGTTGTCCCAGCTACTCTCCCGTACTGTCGTCTTCCCCAGATGCTGCTGCAGATCGCTGATGATTTCATCGAGAGTGTGGTGACAGCAGCCTGCCAGCTCGCTCGGCATCGCAAGTCCAGCACCCTGGAGGTGAAGGACGTCCAGCTGCACCTAGGTACGTGGTCTCATTTCTCCCTGAGGCATCCACATTATCGCACCTTCAGGACCGTCAGGAGCAGTGTAGTCAGAGTAACCTTTGTGCCAGGATTCGACCTTTGGGCTCTGAGATGTGTGCGTTCCCGGGCATGGGGTTTGCTACCTTCTAATTGTGTCACCTTATCCTTCTTTCTTAATTTCTCTTGGAGCCCATTTCCTCATTGGTAAAGTGGAGATCATAATATCCTCCTTACATGGTAATCGTGAGAATTGTGGATTTGGTTTGTAAAATGACTGGCACAGGATCTGGCCCAAAGTTTCTATGCTTTTCCCCTTCATCTCTCTCTCTCCCCCCTCCCCCCCCGCCCCCCCACCCCGCCCCCTGCAAGGATTAAGAACAACAACAATAGCCCTGGCTGGTATAACTCAGTGGATTGAGTGCAGGCTGTGAACCAAAGGGTGGCTGGTTCAACTCCCAGTTAGGTCACATACCTGGGTCGCAGGCCAGGACCCCAGTGGGGACCATGTGGGAGGCAACCACACATTGATGTTTCTCCCCCTCTCTTTCTCCTTCCCTTCCCCTCTCTCTAAAAATAAATAAAATATTTTTAAAAAAAGAACAACAACAATAATGATAAATAAAAATTTAAAAATAAATACATAGCATTACAAGAGACTTCATAGTGAAATACAATTAGAAAATACAGTTTTAAAACAAATTTGTGATATAGTATTCTGTTTTTCTTTATTAACGCGTGAAATGTCAAGATATTGCAGTGGGTCAAATAACTATTGAAATTTTAAAGCAACTAGAATATATATCAATAAATCCATAATAATTAAAATGTGATATGAAAATGTCTGGGATTACTATTGACAGTGAAAGGTACTACTGATTCTACTGTGCTCTGTTGTCTACAGTCACTATGGGGAAAATGCTGAATTTCAGTTGGACATTAGTGAAAATAAAGATACTATTTTTTCCATCCTAGTTGGAAGATTGTTGAATTCCATTCAGAGACTCTTTTGAGGACATTGGCCACAAGGATAAGAACACCTTGGACTGGGTACTGTAATTAAAGTGATTCCATCACCCCAAATTTTCTGGGATAATGTTTCAAGTATTTGGCCATACAGCCTTCATAAGCATACTCCACCATCTCAGACCATCTGTCTTGATTTCTTTATTTGGAAAAGGTGGTCATCTGAGCTTTGCGTTTCCAGAAAAAATTAAAAATTGTATGTGTGTATATTCGTGGATTCAATATTTCACAAATATTTATTGCATACCCTCTATATACAAATAACTGTGTTAAAAATAGGGAATATAAAATGAATAAAACACAGTCTCTGTCCTTAAAGAGCTTATGTGTGAGCAGACAAGGCAGGCAAAGTATACAAATAAATATAATAAAAAAATAAGTCTTTAAGAAGAGCTGAGCCCTGACAGGTGGGACTCCGTGGGCTGGGTATCGTACCACAGACAGAAAGGTGGCCAGTTGATTCCTGGTGAGGGCACGTGCCTGGGTTTCGGGCCAGGTCCCTGGTTGGGGGCCTGTGAGAAGCAACTGACCAATGTTTCTCTCACACATTAATGATTCTCTCTCTCTCTTTCTCCCTCCCTTCTCCTCTCTCATATAAATAAAAAATAAATAAGTACTAAAGGCTTTCAAAAAAAGTTATATACAGATGTTCGCTGGGGATGCTGAGACCCAGCGTCACACAGCCCCACGGGGAAGCAGCAGAGCTGAGACCTGGCTCTCCGCTTCGGAGCGCTTTTCTGTTCCTACTCTTCCTTTGGCGGGAGGGATTACTTTGAACATCGAAGTAGACAACTGAAGAAACAAATCACTTTCGTTTTCTGTGGAGCTTCATGGAGACTTTAGGACTCAGCACCCACAGCTTTGACTCATTTACCCCTTTTGTCCCTGCAAGAAGGTCAGATGGTGTCATTGGAAACCTTGGAGGCACGACATGGGATTCCCCCATTTGTATTCCACAGAATCCTTCTGCAGGGTTTCTGTTCCTTAGTCTAGTTGATTGCTTAGATTCATCCTCCCTGACCCTTGTCTGAGGATCACACTGCACCCTGACATTGCCTTCCCAGTCTCCTTATCTCCGTGCTGGCCTTTTCCTTGCAGAACGCCAGTGGAACATGTGGATCCCAGGATTTGGCTCTGAAGAAATCCGACCCTACAAAAAAGCTTGCACCACAGAAGCTCACAAACAGGTGAGGAGCCATCAGCGCCCCAGGGCAGCCACGGCTGACCCCTCGAGCTGTGTCTCAGGGGCATGCGCACAGCTCCCATCACTGCAGTTATCACTGCCCCCCATAGCCCGCTCCGCTCTGGACCACAGGGCAGGGAGGGGGGCTCCATGGGAGGTCAGTCACATATTTCCTTGGTGTTTGGCTATTCCCACAGCGGGGTCTCTGTTTTTTGTGTTAACTCTGATGGGCATTGCTTAAAGCTGTGGAATCTAGGTTCTTCTAATATGGATGGAACTCATCCCTGCCCAACTCCTTAATGAAGTCTTCCTTCACTGTTGGTGACTTGAACGTCATTTGGCCCTATGACTGAGGACAGGTTCAGGAAAGCAGAAGTGTGCTGTACTTGGGGTGGGAGGCAGCGCCCAGACCGCTCTGCCAGGCATTCTAGCCTCTGTCGCAGCTTAGCCTTCGTTCTCCGTCTCTCTCACCATGGAACTGAGAAGTCCGCCTGAGAACCTAACACCGCTTCTGCTGTGGAGGACGTTGTCCCTGTCATTGGTCAGTCTAGTGGCAGCAGTGGCCTCCCTTGACAAGGCTCTTGCCTTTTCTGTCTTAATTTAACTGGCCACTCTGATTTGAAAAGTGAGCTTATTCTAAGCTTGACAGACACACCTGGGCCATCTCGGCCAAGCGTCCCTTGCTTTCCGTAGCATGGGATCTCTGGAACGGGTGTGTCTCCAGAGCTCGCAGAAGCAGCCCTGTAAGGAAGCCTCAATAGCCCAGATCAAAGGACCACAGCATTCTTCAGAAGGGAGTCCTTCCAGATAAAAGATGGTTACTTTGTCTCTGCTGCCAGATTATCCACTTTTCAGCCATATATGTATAAACAAATAGAATGTTGCGACAGTCCTTGATCAAAGACAGCAAGCAAAGCAATTCAGTGATTCGGGTGGGGCTGGTAATAGTCAAATTTGAACTCCGTGGTCTGACTCTCCCTGCTGGGTTGTGGTAGAAGTTGGTGTCAGTGTCCTTTGTTGCAAGTCATCCAGTGTGAAATGGCACAGGCTTGAAACGAAGGCCCTCTCCTAGTGTCTGCAGCGGCAGGGAGGAGAGTGGGTGTGGGTGGGGAGCCTCGAAAACATGCTTTGATGGCCTTTCCCTAAGTTCCCAAAAGGTAAGAGCTGTCACCTTCTGCTCTTTTTTTAAACAATGAAATAATTTATTACCATTTTGAAAGGCTTGTATTAAATAAAAGCAGTTATTAAAGGAATAGTTACTGTTCCAGCTAAAAAAGAAATAAATTCCTAGAAGTGACAGCTGTTGCAGCGAGTTGTGAACCTGGAAAAGGATCACATGCCAACACCGACAAGAGCAGGACCAGAGAGGTAAAGATGCACTGTTAGTTCACATCTCTTGAGTGACAGAAAGATTTGTAGAATGGTTTATTTAATCAAGACATTTAAAAGTACTAATTTCCTTGATATGCTTTCGAAGGAAAATCTTTCCGCAGCTGCAGTTTGTTAGTAAAAGGAACATATTTTCATTCCCTTTACCCAAGTAGAACTAAACTACTTACGAGCCAGTAGCAATCTAAGGAGGTAAAGGAAGGTAGACCTTGAGAAGCAGACCTAGAAGTAGACACCTCACGCATCGATGTGATAAATAATCTTCTGTGTCACCTGCTTTTAACTTTTCTGCCATCCTGCTAGCCTAGAGCAGTTTGTCTTTGGGTGACTGGAATGGATCCGCTGGCCTAGCTAAACATCTCTGCAGCCCTGCAGACCGTCCTCAGGTTAGATGGAGGCTGCTGAGCTGGCCTGTGCCCGTAAGTTCCACAGGCTTCAGCCTGTGACGTAGACCATGCCATGCCGCCTGCTGGCTACATGGGATGTCCCAGAAAGTTCTTGACTCTAACCTGTGTGTTTCTTATTTCTCTCTCCTTTCAGAGAATGGCATTGATCCGAAAGACAACCAAGAAATAACACATGGAAAGGTCAGGGAATGGACAACAATGTATTTGGAGATACTTGAGCTGAGACCTCAGCCATCTCATTCTTGGATTTTTTTTTTTTTTAATGCTTTACAGAGAAGCATATATTTTTTATTAACAGTGCAGCAATATCTATAATGACTGAAAGGATCTGCCAAAAGAATAAAGCCTCCTTCCCCCACTTTGGCCCCTTCTCCCTGCCGTCTCAAAGAGGAGCAGTGTACCTTCCAGAGAAGATTTTATTTGTGGTTTATTATATAAGTGATGGAATATGGGACAAAGCGGTATGGTCTTGTTTGGTGAGACAGTATTAGCAGGATTTGTAGAGGTTTCTTTTTCCTTCTCCCTCCCTTTTTTCCCTGTACTTTGTAATGTCAGTGTTTATATGAATATGACTTTCATTTGCTTTTCCAGAATAAAGAAGTTATTAATCGAAAGACACAGGGTGCATGGCCTACAGCCTTTGAAATCCCTGAGGGAGTTGGGAGCAGCAGCAAGGCTGGATGCAGCCCCCTAGTCAGCAGGTGGCAGCAGTGTTACTCACTTTTCTGCCTAAGACAAGACCCAGGGATTTTCCAGGACTTCACTCCAAGGAAGGCAATGCCTTTGGTAGAAGTTTGAGTGCAGTTTCTGTGCGGTAGAATTGGGTAGAGTGACCTTCATGAGCCCAAACTGAAGAGGCTTCCTGGTTTTGACAAAGCCTTCGTTGACCTGCTCTTCTGGAATTCCGAGAGAAAGTTGTGCTCCTCCTAGGTCCGAAGAAGGCCTAGAAGTAGCCTTGAGGAAAGTCTGTCTGCTCTTAGTTGCTGGTATCTCTGATCCTGGTGTTTTCACCATCCTGCAGAGGAAACCAAGCCCCCTGAGACCTCGGGGTCATGACCTTCAGTGGCACCTAGCAGCATTCTGTCCTGTGCCCAGCATAGCCCTTGTGGATCATGAAGGCTCCATGGGCTTCAGGGGGCGTAGCTGTTCCACCCAGGGATCACCAGCACATCCACCTTGCCCTGCTTCGCTTCTCTGTCCCCTGAGGTTGGCCTGCAGTGGGACCCTGCTTTTCACTGCCTCCCACTCAGTTTGGCCCCATTCCCCCTCTCTTTCACAGCCCCATAGATCCCTTGAGTGGGCAGCTCAAAGGATGTGCTGATGTTACTGTTGCTCTTGGCTGGAGTCTCCACCTAGTGAGCACCCAAAGAAGAGGCAGCCAGCTTGTCCCCTTCCTCCAGCATCACCTGTCATTCAACTACCAGGTCACTCTTGTGGCCTACCACCAGGAAGAAAATGTTGAAGGGTTTCACTTTCTCCAGAACCTCCTGATGGCACTGGGTGACACTCTCAAAAGCTGTTCTGTTGGTGATATCAAACAACAGAAGGCCTCCCGCAAAGTTCTCCTAGTAGGTACCAGCCACTGACTTCATCAGCCAAGAAGAAATCCAGAATTAGTTTTGAATCCTCCACTGAGAACAGAAGAGGGTGAGGGAATTCGAGCCGTTAATGGAAAAAGCTGGGGTAGAGTCAAAAGACTTCAATTTTTGATCAGCTGTGTGACATGTAAATAGCTTCTGAGTCCCATCCTATCTGTGTATGGAAGAGACTTGATCATTCAGGAAGAATTTTTGAGCTGGACCTGGGCCTGCCAGTGGGTCACTATGATGAATACGAACACGGAGCAAGCCCTCGCCAGGCAGCTCAGTTGGTTAGAGCGTTGTCCTGTTCTGCCAAGGTTGCACATTGTCAGGGCACATACAAGCATCAACCAGTGAATGCATAAATAAGTGGAACAAATTATCTCTGTCTCAGAGATCTCTCTCAAATATTTAAAAAAGAACAGACCAATCCTCTGATTGGGTAAATATAAAACTGCTACTCTGACAGGCTGGCTGCAGAGGAGAGGTTCACAGGCCAGGGGAGAGGGTCTGACTAGTTGGGCCATAGTTCAAAGGACCCAAGTGAAAGGGTGGGGATCTCTTCCAAGGAGCAAGAACTGCATGTGTGCCAGCCCCAAGGCAGTGTGGTGAGGCAACTTGGGCCAAGTCATGCAGTGTCTTGGCCCCTCAAAAGAGGGGGCTTTACCCAAAAAGTAACAAGAGCCTTTGCCAGTGTGGCACAGTGGCTGGAACATCCATTGTCCCTATAACCAGGCTGTAGGTTCAATTCCTGGTCAGGGCACGTACCTGGATTGCAGCCTGGTTCCCTGGTTTGGGCACGTACAAACCCTGGTCTGGGAGGCAACCAGTCGATGCTTCTTTCTCTCGTTAATATTTCTCCCGTCGATATTTACTGGCTTTGTAACCTCTCTAGGCCTCAGTCCCCATATCAATAAAATGGAAGATTAAAGTACCTGCCTTATACAGTACATAAGGAGAGCTCAGTCAGTGCTGGCAGCTGTTCCTTCTGCCCAAATATCTGCTTTTAGCTTGGTTCCTTCTCCAGGTCCCAGCTCAGAAGTCATCTCAGCGAGGCCCTCCTCACCCACCTGCTCTAAAGGAGCCCTATCACTCTCAGTCCCATCTCCCTTATCTGTGGTCTTCAAAGATTTTATTTATGTATTTATTTTTAGAGAGAGGGGAGGGAGGGAAAAAGAGAAGGAAAGAAACATCGATGTGTGAGAGACACATCCACTGTTTGCCCCTCGCATGCCCCAGCTGTGGACCTGGCCTGCAACCCAGGCATGTGCCCTGACCAAGAATCAAACTGGCAAACTCAGTTCATAGGTGGGTGCTCAATCTGAGTCCCACCAGCCAGGGCTTATCTGTGGTCTTCGTAGCACTTACCACAACTAGGAGTTCGCTTCACTTATTTATTAATTTTTCTCTCCCTCTTCCACTAGAATATCAGCCCCAGGAGGGCGATTCTGTAACCCCAGAGCCCAGAACAGAGCACTGGCTCACGTTTAAGCATCTGATGAGGGAGGAATAATAATATGCGGTAAAGCAAACAATTCCCTCTCCTGGCCCAAGCTTTCCTGTCTGTGAAATAGGGATAGTCATGGCAATCTTGTATGGTTGTCGTAACGATGAACGAAGACTTTTTTAAAAGAGGAGGCAGGAGAAGGCATGCACAGGGAGACCCCAACTGGCCCAGCTGCCATGGGGAGGAAGCTAAGAAGCTCACCCAAGAACCCCTAGGGTGGGGGGGATTGTCAGCACCCATTACTGAGAAAGATTCTGAGGCTCAAAGGGGTGCAGTGACTAGCTCCAGGTCACAAAGTCAGTCAAGTAGTCCTGCTGTCTTTGCTGTGGCATCTGCCCATGCTCTTCCACTGGCACAATGACATCTTCAAGACACCCCCTCTACACCTATTGAGATTCTTCCCTACATAAGCACCATCTCCTCCAGGAAGCCTTTGATTGAGCCAGGACATTCCCTGTTGAGGAGTTTCTGTTGCAAATTAGGTTCCCCAGAAGGCATTTACAGTTGACCGTGAACAACTCTGGGGTTAGAGGTGCTGACCTCCTGCACAGTAGAGGCTCCCCACACGTACACGTACAGGGGTTCCCCATCATGCAGTTCACCCTTGAATAACATGGATATAAACTGTGTGGGTCATTGGAAAAATCCAGGTATAAGTGGACCTGCACACTTCAAATAGGTCAAAACCATGCTGTTCAAGGGCCAACTGTATTAGGGCATTTTTGAGATCAATACCTGCTTGGGGGAGGAAAGGAAGGAAGCAGGATTGAGCAGAGGGAGGGAGGGAGGATTTATCTGTGAGATAACAGTAGTGGCTTCAATGGACCCCATAATGAATGATAAAGCAGGGGGTTGAACTTTAGACTTGTTCATAGTTGGGAGAGGACAGCCAGGCCTTTGATTACTCTTCTCCCGTTAGATCAACATTGGACGTGGGCTGCACCTGAGGGGTGGGCCATTCCCAGAGAGTGGGGCTCCTCATCCCACAGCACTCCCAGCAGCTGGGGGTGGGGTGGGGTGGGAAGGATGGTGAGGAGGAAGCTATAAACTCTTCAGTCCTGCCTCCCAGATCCATATCCAGACCAGAGGTGCTGGGCAGCAACAACCACACCTAAGTCTCAGGCTCAGACTCATCCAACCAAGACAGGATCTAAGAAGGCTCCGAGCCAGGCTTCCCCTGAAATTCCCCACAGCCGTCCTCACCTGTGCAGCGGTGTACAGACTCAGCGTCTCAGCGTCCCAGCCCAGGAACACTGCTGGAAATGGCCACATCACAACCAAGAGAAGAAGGTGGTGATGACAGTTCATGTCATTCAGTTCTCAGCATGTGACAGGTTCTGGCTGAGCATATCCCCCATTATCTCATTCATGCACCTCCCCACCCCCTTGAGGTAGGGTGTTTTACGAGGAAACAGGCTCAAGAACAGGAAGCTGCACACCTGCCTCTGGACTTTTCTAGTGGAAAGAGCGGAGCTAAGACCCCAAAATCCAGGAGCCACGACTGTGCCAGAATACTGTTTATATGAACACTTAGGGTATATTCTGCCATTTGCCCTTTGGGCAGATACTCTCCCCATCCCACCAGCCCTTCTGGGGTTGGCATCGCTTCAGCCCTTTCCCTTCCAGAGTCAGCACTGGCATGGGCCTGCATCTTGCTGCCTGCTGGGGTGCCTAGGGGTTTGAGTCTTGTTGATGAGCCGAATGCCCCCCCAGTCCTCCTCCAACTTGATGTTCCCCTGCTGCAGGGCTTGCTGGATGGCGTCGGCAAGTGTGTCGAAGGCCAGGTCCACATTGCAGTTATTTTTGGCTGAGGTCTCCATGAAGGTCATGCCCAGGGAGGCAGCCAGCTCCTCTGCCTCCTGGGCCGAGACACAACGGGTGTTCTGTAGGTCACTCTTGTGGCCAACCAGCAGGAAGATTGCCTTGTCCGGGCCCTGAGTGGCCACAACCTCCTGGTGCCAATGTGGAATGTGTTCAAAGGACTTCCTGTTTGTCACATCAAAAACCAGCAGGACACCCACCACATTCCGGTAAAAAGACCTGGTGATGCACCTGATGGGATTGGGGAGTAAGTTGAGAGGCTTATGTCTTCAGGACACCCCTAGAGGCAGAATCTCCCCTGCATCCACTGAACGCCTCCCCTTCTTCCCCACTGCCCGTTACAGCTCATTTCGCACTACCTTGTGTTTCTGTTCCTGGGCTCTCTCTCTCTCCCAAGACACCCAGTGCTTCTCACTTCAGGGGTGAGTTTGATTCACGTACTAGACCAGACCTCCATTCCTGGAGGAGGCCAGTATTTGCCTGTGTAAGGTCTGCTTCTCCATTCTCTGTCTGGCAAACTCCTATGCATCGTTCAAGGCCAACACAAATCTTTCCTCCTTTCCCATGTCCTTGACCTCCTGCCCTGTGCTCCTGCAGGCTCCCCCAGCACCCACATCACTCATCCCTCCAGGGTTCAATGTCCGGTCCTCCCTCATCCCCAAGGCCTGAATGTTCCTCTGGGGGCTGTGGTGGGAGGAGGGAGGAACGACCAGGTCTCAAGCATCTGGCACAGGGGCTTGGCCCACCCAGCTGTATTTGTTAGGTGAATGACTCAAGAGTGAAGGACCCGAACTCCAGGGCAGGGACACCCAGACCTCTACTTTTGGGTCAATGGGGCTGACCCCTCTGAGGGATCTGCACCGCCAGGGAGACCAGCATTGATCCCAGAACTGAGTGAGGATCTTCATCCACTCATTTCACCCCTTCTCTTCCCTCCTCCGTCCACCTCGTATCCACAGCACTCTGCCCCATCCGGCACCTGAAACGCTCCTGGCCCGCGGTGTCCCAGAGCTGCAGCTTGACCCACGGCCCGGCTCCCAGCTGCAGTGGGCGGCTGTAGAACTCGACGCCCACTGTGGGCTCGGACTGGAGCTCTGCCTCCGGCGCCGGGGTCCCGAGCGCGCCCCCCACGTAGCGCCGCAGCAGCGACGTCTTGCCCACAGCCGCATCGCCCAGCAGCAGGATCCGAAACTGGTAGCGGCAGCCTCCCGCCTCCATCGCCTGAGTCTTGTCTCTATCCAGTCCGACAGTCATTGTCCAGACCCGCCCCGCCCCCGCCCCACCCCGCCCAACACAGCTGCTAAGCGACCCCGTCACCAGCACGTGGGGGACTGTGGAGCCTGGGTTGTTTACAGCCCAGGGGGCCTGACCCTGGGGAAGCTGCCAGGGAAGCTGGCTGGTGGAAACACCTAAGTCACTTCCTCTCTGAGCCTCAGTTTTCTCTGTAAAATGAGGATAATGGTACCTCCTACTGCACGGGTTGAAAAGATTGAACTGAAGTCGGTAGGAGGACTGGGGAGGAATGATAACCAAAGAGGAACTGGCCTGAGACGAACAGTGCCAGAGCGGTCACATCCTTCACTCACCTGCTGTGGTGGTTTCTCTCTCCAGCATCACGCTCCTGTTAGTTCGACCAGCTGGCCCCCCTGCTGCTGGACCTGGAGACACCACTCACTCTGGAAAGCTGATGGCTTATAGGTGCCCGTTTTCTGCCCGGTACCTTTTCCTTGGGCCCCACTTACCCTGGCCTGGGGCCTCCTTCTCAATGTTCAGGTTCAGTGTCCTCCCTTCTGCCCAAGCAGGGCCCCACGGCCCAGGGAGAGGATGGGACACAGTCGGGCAGAAGAGGCAGAACAGACGCAAACAATTGTGATTGCAGAGGGAGTGCATTTGGCCTGTGGCCTGAACAGCTAACATTTATGAGGCTAGAGGTCCATTCTTTATGCTTTGTGGGCAGCAACCCTTTGAGAGGGGGCTCAGATGTGTGGCTTGTCTCAGGTCTGGGACTCACATCTGGGTTTTTCTCCTTCTTTTAAAAATTTATTCACTGCTTTTATAGGGAGAGGAAGGGAGAGACAGAAACATTCATTTGATGTTTCACTTATTTATGCATTCATTGGCTGGTTCCTGTATGTGCCCTGTCTGGGGATTGAACTCACAACCTTGGGATATTGGGATGATGCTCTAACCAACTGAGCTACCTGGCCAGGGCTGTCTCGCTCTTTATTACCCCCTTGATATGCCCCAAAAGGGGACTGCAAAGTAAGTCCCAAGATGACAAGGACATGGTGGTCAGTTCTACTTCCAAGATCCACTCCACCCTTTCCAGTCTGGCAACCCAGAGGAACGAGGCTGGACTTCTGGCTAGTCCCAATGGGTAGCTTTTCACAGGTTTAACTTGTTTTGGCCAACTGGTGGGGCGGGGTGGGGATCCTCACTATTTCAACCATCACATCATCACTTCTTCCTCATATGACCTTGTGAGTGGGTGTTGTTATCCTGTCCATTTTTACAGATGAGGAAACTGAGGCTCAGAGAAGTTAAATAACCAGCCCAAGGCCACTCAGCAAGGAAGAATGAGACTACCTTCTAAGTCCACCGGAGGTCAAGGCCCTGTTTGCTACCATGTTTGCTATTTCTGTTTCTGACTGAACAGGCTGGGGATCTGAAAAGGCCCGGGTTTTCTTCTGGCTAACTCTGAACAAATCAGTGAGAAGCCACCTGCATGGCAGAGCCTGAAGGAACCCACCTCTGCCTGCCCCTTCTTCCAGGAGTCGGAGAGAAACCTGACAACCTAGGAACCACGAGGCACCAGAAGGAAGGTTGTGTGTGTGGGAGGGATCCTCGCCACCAGCTCTCCCCAAATCAAGAGAATCTGCCCACTCCTTCCTGCCTCACCTACTCCTCCATCCAGCAGGGATTGTTCTCCCCACCTCGCTCTATTAGGCTGGAAAATATTTCTAGTGTCCAGTTCTTACAGATGCCCCCAGTCCCTCTTTACCTACCACGGGGACGCTGAGCTCCAGCCAAGCTGAGCATCTTTCCTATTCTCAGCCCTCAGCCAGAACACATTCCCCTTCTGCTCTTCAGAGGGCTAACACCGCAGCCTAGATCCCTGCCCTTGGGAAGCCGCTCTGAGACTGGCCAATGAGGTCACATGCCCTTTTAGTCGGCTGTGAAGTCTGCCCCCCTTCTAGGTGTGAGCCCCTTTGGGGCAGGGACCAATGGTTGTATCCTCAATGCATGATACAAAATAGAAACTCAGTAAATATGTATGGCTGAATGAATGAATGAAAGTGGAGAAGTGCTATTCATTCATTCATTCATTCCATCAGTCAGTCAGACACCATAATAGAGCAAGACTTGAGGAGGTCCAGGTCAGAGACCTCTTACAGGAGGTGATGGGTCTCCAAGGACAATGGGAGCTGGGGAGGTCAGGGAGGAAGGGCTGCTGGGCAAAGGCAGAGAGGCACGAAATAGCCTGAAATGCAGTTTGAACCCAGCCTTCCCAGAAAGCTTTATGGTCAGCACACGTGGGCCAGTGCACTGTCAGCATCAGGCTCCTTGAACTTCCTCTCCGAGGCACTGCGGGTTGGGGGTCATGTGCCTGCCTTTGCCTGCACTTACCACATGAATCTGGATGTCGGCTGACCTATGTGGTCTGGGGGAAGTCTTCCTCCCCTCCCCACTCCTGCTTCCCCTTCTGTGAAGTGAGGCAAATCGCGGTGCCCACCTCACAGGGTAGTTCTGGAAAAATGTGTTGAGAAGTCAGTGATTTGAGGGCAGAGGAATTATATCATCTAAACGTTTTCTTGTTTACTTAAAAAATATCTTTATTGGGGTAAAATTGGCACAATAAACTGCACATATGAAAAATATACAATATAAGGAGTTGTGACATAAGTATACGCCCATGAACCATGGTCACAATCAAGATAACGAACATTAATCACCCCCAAAAGTTTCTCCATGTGCTTTTGACATTCTTCTCTCCTGACCCCCACTCCCAGGCAACCACTACTTTGCTTTCTGCCACTAGAGCACACTTTACATTTCCTCGCAGTGTATATAAATGAAGTCACACAGTATGTGTGTTTGCCCGGCTCCTTTCAGTCAGCAACACGAAGATTCATCCATTTCAATGCGCATGTAAAGTCTGTTCCTTTTTATAATTGAGTAGTACTCCAGTGCATGAATATACCACAATTTGTTTACCCGATCCTTCGTTGAAGGACATTTGGGTGATTTCCAGTCTTTGGGCATTACAAATCAGATTGCTGTGAACATTTATATTCAAGTCATTGTGCAGATGTGTGTGCTTTCATTTCTCTTGGGAAATACCTCATAGTGCAGTGAACGCACAATATGGCAGGTGCATGTTTGACTTTAGAAACTGACACACTGTTTTCCAAAGTGGATGCACTATTTTACAATCCTGAACACTGTCTGAGAGTTCCAGGTGCTCTACCTTCTTGACATCACTTAATATTGTCATTTAATTTTTAGCCATTCCAGTGGGTCTGTGGTGTTGTTATCTCATTATAATTTTAATTTGCACTTTCCTAATGACTCATGTTGAGCATCATTCATATGTTTACTTGCCATCTGTTTATCTTATTCGCTGAGGTGTATTTCAAATTTGGTGGCAATTTTAAAAAATTGAATAGTTTTGATTTTTAAGTGTTGCGCTTTAAGTGTTCTTTATGCTCTAGGTAGAAGTCCTTTGTTGGATTTTATGTTTTGGAAATATTTTCCCCCAGTCTATCTCTTGCTTTTTATTTACTTAACAGTGTCACTTGAAGATCAAGAGTTTTAAATTTTGTTGAAATGTAACTTAATAGTTCACTATTGTACTGGAGGTCCCAGAAAAAGAAATAAAAAGCATCCAGATTGGGAAGGAAAAAGTAAACCTGTCTTTATTCATAGACATGTAAAAAGTCCTAAGAAACTTACAAGAAAAATTGCTAGAATTAATAACTGAGTTTAACACGGTTGCAGGATACCAGTCAATATGCAAAAATTAACTCTATATCTATATACTAGCGATGACTATTTGGAATTTGAAATTGAGAAGAATAATACTATTTACAATAGCATCCAAATATGAAAAACTTAGGGATAAATTTAACAAAAGGTATACAAGATGCAAGACCTATATGCTGAAAACACTGTTGAGAGAAAGATGATCTAAAACAATGGAAAGATATACACCAGCCTCATGAATTAGATGACTCAATATTATTAAGACATCAATTCTCCCCAAATTAATCCACAGATTCAATGCAATACCAACCAGATCCCAGTAGGCTTAAAAAAAAAAGAAATTAGCTGATACTAAAATATATATGGAATTTCAAAGGGCTCTGAAGAGCTAAAATAATCTGAAAAAGTAGAACAACGTTGGATGACTTATCCTACTCTATTTCGAGACTTATTAAAGAGCTACAGTAATCAGGCAGTGTAGTACTGAGTACAGAAACAGACCTGTACATATGGTCAACAGATTTTTAACAAAGTGCCAAAGCCATTAGGTGGGAAAAAAATCTTTTCAACAAATAAAGATGGAACAATTGGATGCCATATGCAATAAAATACCTTGCCTCCTACCTCACACCACGCACAAATATTAACTCAAAATGGATCAGGGATCTAAATCTATTTAGAGCTAAATAGCTCTAAATAGCTAAATAGCTCTAAATAGAGTAAGAGCTAAAACTATTAAACTCCTAAAAGAAAACATAAAAAATTTTAATTTCTTTTGAGTTAGGCAAACATTTTATTATTTATTTTAAAATATTTTTTAAAGGGCACAAAGAGCACAAACTACAAAAGAGAAAAATCAATATATTGGACTTAATCAAAATGAAGAACTTTTGCTCTTTCAACACTGGCTGGTGTGTTAAGACCATGGTGCAGGGACCAAGGGCAGATTCGGGGAGAGCAGTGAGGAAGCTACTGCTACCTTGTGGGTCAGAGGGAATGATAACATCAATGGCGGTAGTAAAAACAGCGATTCTTGAAGCATATCAAAGATGGAGAACACAAGGGTGAAAAAGGTGAAGGGCTTAAGCAAAACAAACAAAATAACCTCATGTGTAACCGTATGGTGATGACCACAGGGAAAGGGGGTGGGGGGAGGGAGAAGAAAATAAAGGGGACATTTATGGTGATGGAAGGAGACTTGACTTGGGGTGGTAAACACACAATACACTATACAGGTGATGTGCTATAGAATTGTACCCCTGAAACCTACATAATTTCATTAACGGGTGTCACCCCATAAATTTGATAAAGAAAAAAAAAGACGGAGAACAAGGATCTGCTGATGTACTGAACCTGAGATGTTAAAAGAAAGAGGAGTCCAGGGTCATCCCAAGGACTGAGAAAGGGAAGAGGAGGTTTGGAGGAGGCAAAGCTGTGTCCTGGGAAGCCTGTTTATTAAACACCCCAATGTAGAGGTCAAGGAAGCAGCAGAATATAAGGTCTGGAGCTCAGGAGAAAAGTAGGGTTGAAGACACACATTTGGAAGTCATTAGAAAGTTTCTTACACTCCTAATCTGTCACCTTCTCCATAAAACGGGAAAAATAGTAGTACCGACCTTTTAAAGTGCATGTACACATAAAATAAGTAGATTAAGCACAGAATAGGAGCTTAATTCTTGTTTTCTTAATTCTTAAAAAAAAACTATTTACAGAGAGAGGGAGAGAAAGAAAGGGAAAGAGAAATATCGACTTGTTGTTCCACTTATTTATGAATTCATTGGTTGCTTCTTGTATGTGCCCTGACCCAAGATGGAACCAGCAACCTTGGTGTTATCTGGAGGATGCTCTAACCAACCGAGCTACCTGGTCAGGGCTGGGGCACTTAATTCTTGACAGCTACTATTTGTATATTGACGCTCATTCACTAGATGGACGAAATACGCAAATGGCACAATGACTGTGAGCGTGGTCACTGGGGTGGACTCCGGATTCGGACTGCTAGCTGTGTGATACATGCCTGTTTCCTATCTGAGTAGAAAAGGGCACAATTATAATAATGCCTGTACATAGGATTATTATGCAAAGTCGCCGAGGTAATCGAGCATAGTTTACCGGTACTTAGCACTCAGAAAAGGTACTTACCCATTAGCGGAAAAGACAACCCTGAACAAATAAAACATTCATCCCATGAGCAATCAATCAGTCGCCTCTTCCTAAGACGCCCTCCCAAGGCTCCTCCACAAGACCTTACAGAGCCCTCCCCGAAACGCACTCAGTCGCTGCCCCCCATCAGGCAGGCCCGCGGCGGTCCGACCGGACCCCTTTTTTTCCCCAGCTCTGAGAACCTTCCCAGACTAAACTCGAGGGCACGGGGAGTTCGAATCACGCGTAAGCTTAGCGCCCTGCGCAGGACGTTCACGCAGTGCTGGACTGACGTAAACAAGGTTCCTCCGCAACGGAACACACGCTCTGCTTCGTTCCTCCCTCCCCCGCTGTGAAAAGGTGCCCGCCCCGCACGCACGTCGGTCCGGGAGCCTGACGCACCGCCCAGAGCCGGAAGGCAAAGGGACCGAAGGGACTCTAACTCCCAGCGGTCCGCGCGGAGCGCTGCTCCAATCCTCGCACGCGGCCGCCGGAGGCGGAGCCTATATATACCCCCGCACCGCACCCACCAGTCCTTTTTCTCCACAGTCGTGTTCGTGGTTGTATGTGATAAACTGGCCTGTTCTTCATGCCCGTCCTCTACCAGCAGCCCCCCTCCTTCCCTGCCTTTAGCCTTACCTCCATCGGCCTCCCGAGGCTGCAGGATGTTAAGTGTGGCAATGAGGGGCCAGGCCTCTCCGCCCGCCGGGGCCGAGGTCCAGAGGGGCACGTGGGCCGCCTGCGCGGAGAGGAGGGCCGGCACCCTTCCCCCCACCCTCGGCCCGCGCAGCCTGGCGCTCGAGTATGATGGGTAAGTAGCGTGGGCGGGCGGCTGTGTGCGCGGGCGGCTCTGGGCCTTGAGTGGGTTAATTTGGGGGAGGCCGCGTGTTGGTGTCAGCCAGACCTTGAATTGGAATCTGCCTTTATATCCCACAGCTACCTGCTGGGTTCCCTTGGGCAAGTGACTTCCCTTTTATTATCTGGCTGCACAACACATGATACGAAGGTCGACCTAGTGAATATGAGGGCAAGGATTTCTGGAGGATGGGGTTTAGGGTCATTAGGTATTAAGTGGTAATTGGAGTCTGTAGGATCTGTTTTCTTTTGGTGTTCGGAATGACGGGTGTCGGTAGGCAATGATACGAAGGATTTAGGTGAGTTTTAGGGCAGAGCAGAGCTTGGGTTGTCCTGTGACACAGTGCCCTGTGGCCCTTATCGAAGCTGCTGCTGCTTCCACATAGCTGCTGCAGTCAAAAAGGAGCCCAGAGTGACAGTTTTCCTTGACGGTCGCCGTTCTGTTTGCTGTAACTGATCTGCAACATTTTGGGAAAAGACAGTTTCGATTGTACCTGCTGTTTCTCAGGTATAAACAGATCTTTATTAAAATTGACATGTTTCCATAGACTAGCAAGAAATGTTGACAGGGTGGCGATTTTCAACCAGTGTGCCACAAGGATTTTTAAAAGGTGCAGTACCTGCCAGGGCTGATGTGGCTTAGTGGATTGAGTGTTGGCCTGTGAACCAAGGCTCAATTCCCTGTTAGGCCACGTGCCTGGGTTGCTGCTGGGTTCCCAGTTGGCCTGTGAGAGGCAACCTATGGATGTATCTCTTGCACACTAGTGTTTCTGTCCCTCTCTTTCCTCCCTTTCCCTCTGTAAAAGTAAACAAAGTTTTTTTTATAAAGTTAAAAAAAAACTTGCAATACCTGTTAGGGGCACTGACCTCTTTTTCCCTTAGATTGCAAATATAATGGCAACAGCCAGAACAACAATAGCCATCCAGTGTGAGTCAAAATCGTACCTATGTTTTTGTCACATCGGCAAAAAAGACATTTTTTTGGTGTGCCGCAGCATTTTAGTAGTTTTGTGTACCGTGAGATGAAAAGGGTTGAAAATCACTGTGATGGGGTCTGGCATCGCTTTTGAAGAGGAGCAGATTGAGGCCAAGATAGTATGGAGGGGCAGATGGGAGTGGGTTATAGACATCTTCATGGGGAAATCCAGTGGCGAGTGGCACAGATCTTGGCGATGCTTTGGGTCATTGCCCTTGAAAGCTTAAGGCCTCAATACCAGGATCAAAGGCCAGTGAAACCTTTATGATTCTGAAGACCAAATAGATCATTCAGGGCAATTGTGTTCTCATCTTAGCTGTTCCAGGTGAAGATTTCCAGATGGCTCAGATTGCTTTCTGGTGAGAGAGGACCTGAGTTATGGCAGTGATGGAACACAACCACCTCAGGACATGGTAGGTTTCTTGTGGAGACTTGATGTGGGCGCTGCCTGGTGGTTTAGTACAGCATGTTTCCAAGGGCTGTGGCTGGTTGTAGCCATGGGATCTCCAACTGCATGCGAGAGCAACCTGGAGAGACTTTGACAGCTCAGGTCAGCATAATACCTGCAGCTGCCACTCGCCTTTCCTATATCTCAGGACCTGGGCTTGAGAGCCTGCTGCCTGAGTCCAGGTGTTTGCATCAATTTCCACGCAGATGGGTATATTCCATCAACTTTGGTTTAGAGCTTTCACACTTTTTCTGCAGGCTGCCTCCACATTTCCTGCCAGTGGCTGGTACTGAAAAAGCTAAGACGTCAGCTTGTTGCTATCCCTGTGCTTTAAAATAAGGTAAAGTTAGATGTTGAAGACAGCATGACCCTCCGGATCCCTTTCCCATCGGATCTGAACACCGGTCTTGGTGGTCGTAAAAGGAGGGAAAGTAACACTGAAGCTGGCCTCACAGCTCTGTAGCATGTGGGCTAGTTTCAAACAAGGTTAAATTCTCTTTGAACTTGTAGATGAAGAGAAGAGCCTGTGTGTGACCCTCTGGGCAGTTGGTATAATGATGGCTGACTAATAGTTCTGTATTTGGAAGGAAGGGATTTGTCATTGGCTTTGTTGCCTCTTGATTGATCGTGTCCTCCTTTTTTTAGATGTTATCAGTGAGCTGTCTTCATCTATGATTAATGATCTATGGAGCTGGGTAAGTGGAGCAGTTGCCTGCCTTGTGTGCTATATTTGTTAGCTGCCAGAGTACAAAAATTAGTGTTTACAGTACCATTTGGTCAGTTAGATTTGCCCATCCTAAAGTCCAAAAGCACATTCTGCCGTGAGTAGAAAGTAGCAGAGGGGGCAGCCCTGCACTTTGGGACTTTGGGCAGCATGGGCTACTGTGAATATGCTCTACAGGAGCTTGAGCTCATGCTCCTTGGGGTAACCTCAAACCAGTAGAAACAAGTAGTACTGTCTAGCTTGGGGCGTTTGTTTTATTCTAGGGTGACTGGTCTGGGATGAAACCTAATCTAAGTGGACATCTGTGGATGATAAATGCGGATATGGGACTGAGACCAGCTCTTAGGATCTAAGCGCCTGGGTGGCAGTGATGAATTGGAGCAGTATTAACACACTGGCGTACACTTCCTTTTCAGGAGAAGCTGTATGGGAAGAAGAAGCAAGCTGAAAGACCAGTTTGTAAGGGCCAGAACTGAGACCAACAGTAAATCCCCTCGACCACCCCTCCACCCACCCCCCATGCTCTACCACCCACTGCTGGTTCTTGAAACAGGCCTTTCCCACCCCTTATCTGGGGCTGGTCCTCTGTCCATCCTGCCCTGCAGCATGGAGGACTGTCTTAATAAACTCTTAACGTAATGAAGTTGTCAGCCTCCTTCTTTGGGCTCGGTCCCAGGAAACTTTCCTAACAGGTTAACTGTAGCTGAAAACAGTGGCTATGGTCATTTTGTGAGTGCTGGTACTCTACCTAAATACTTCACAGACCCAAACTAAGTCATAGTCTCAATCTCTTGACAAAAAAGGTCTGACTTCTCAGGACAATACGATCAGTTCCATAATTGTAGTTAGACATGGTTCTCCTTTGCTGAGCCTAAGATGTGATGTTTGAGGGCTTCTGTGGTATGGACACTTTAACTCAAGTTGTATTTTCCCTGCCACCCCCTCTCCCCCAAACAATTTGAGCACAAAACTAAAATTTGGTGCAGAGTTCTAGCTCAGACTCTTGAGGAAGAGGGTCCTGGTGTTGGAGTTGACAACATGGGGGCCTGCCTGATTTGTTGCGTTTCCAGGCTGAAATGGCTCGCCACATCACGTGAAGGCAGTGGTGTCACAGTAATCATAACCTTGGGGAACTTGATTAAAAATTTTTTTACAAAAGGTTTTACAGAGGGCAAGGGAGGGAGAGGGAAACGATGTGCAACTGGTTGCCTCATGCACTCTCTGACGATGGACTTCTAGTTTTGCAGACTCTATAGAGTTCAGTCCATTAAGCCACACCAGCCAGGGCTTGATTATTAAAATCTAAAACATTTCCAAAAAAGTTAAAGTTCTTGAACTTATTTTAAAGGAGTCTCTTTTCCCTTATATGGTCCATTCTGGCTGTCCTTTGTCCTGGCTACATCATGGCAGGGATCTCTGAAGACACTGTGTCCAGGGGCTGCCAGTGACAATCCATCAGCGCGTCGTACAGCTCCTCACTCTGCTCCATGAACTCCTTGTTGGCCTCGGTCACGTCCAGCTGTGGCATGGGGTCTGGAACAGAAACAAGGATGCATTTAGAGAGCACCAAGGGGAAAAGTGCTCAGCAGCCACAAGACCTCAAGGGTCTTGGGTTCAGTCCCTATCCAGGACTTCCTGTTTTCTAGGGCAAGTTCCCTAACTCGGGCTGATACAACTGCCTTGCAGGGTTCCTGTGAGGGTGAAAAATAGGATTAAAAAATGTGTAGTTAAGTTAGCACTCAAATAATGGCCACTATTAATTTACACTTAACTGAAAGCTACACCTATACCTAGCCATCACGTGTCCTGGATTTTCTGATGTGCTTATATTAATTTTGGGCTTGGAAAACCTGATCCAAATGACTAAATCCAAACCACTATTATTAGAGTATTACACAGCACTGCCCTGCCTGGTGTAGCTCAGTGGGTTGGGCATTGTCCTGCAAACTGAAAGGTCAGGTTGATTCCCAACCCTGTCAGGATACATGCATCGGTTGTGGGCCAGGTCCCTAGTTAGGGGCATGCAAGAGGCAACCAATCTTTTCTTTCCCTCTCCCATCTCTAGAAATAATTGAAAAATTTTAAGAAAGACTAATACATAGCACTGAAAATGAACCTCAGCTGCACACAGTTTGAATCTCAAATTGAATGTTGAATGAAAGAAGACACTATAGTCAGAATGACTGCATTATATAAAGGCCAAACAGGCAAAAATAAACCCCATTGTTTAGGCATACACATCTAAGTGATAAAAGCTATAAAGAGAAGGAGGAAAACGGTTGCCACAGAAGCTGTGATTGGGAGAAGGCTGGCTTCCAGAAGCTGGCAACATTGTACTTGACTGGAATGCAGGTTTCATGGGCAATTGCTTTACAATTTCATGTTAATCTATACATTTGTTTTATGTACTTTTCCACATGTGCGTTATCTTTCACAAAAGCTCAAAGCAATCACTATGATAACATTTTACACTTTCAGTCTTAGGTTGGTATGAAATGCACATGCACCCATTCATTAAAACACACATTAAAACTAACGGGAAAATTAAAGACCTAAATAAACAGTCCATGTTCTTGGGCTGGAAGACAATTTTGTTAAGATGGCAAAATTCCCCAAAAATAATCTACAGATTTAGTGTAATTCCTAGCAAAACTGCAGTTGCCCTTTTTTGTTGTTGTTTGCAGAAAATGACAACGTGATCATAAAATTTACATGGAAATGCAAGGGATCCAGAACAGCCAAAACAATCTTTAAAAAGAACAAAATTCAAGGACTAACACTTCCCCATTTCAAAACTTACTGGAAAGCTGCAATAGGAGAGACTGGCAGTGGTCTGCGGACAGACATACAGGTCAGTGACTAGGAAACAAACCTATAGTTACAGCAAACTGCTCTTCCACAGTTACCAAGACAATTCAGTGGGGAAACAACAGTCTTTTCAACGGATGGCGCTGGGTTAACTGTAATTATACAGTCTGAATACACAAAGCAGTTTATTCTTACATTATTATTCATTCATTATTGCATTGTTTTCCACATAAACAACTATAAACCTATCTGTGCCCCAGCCTGTACTGTATATGGTGACTGTGTCAACTAGATTTGTGGTTATAATTTTTAAAAAATATTTCATTTTTTCTAGAGAAGGGGAAGGAAGGGAGAAAGAGGGAGAGAAACATCAATGTGTGGTTGCCTCTCACATGCCCCCAACTGGGGACCTGGCTGGTAACCGGGCATGTGCCCTGACTGGGAATCAAACCGGTGACCCTTTGATTTGCAGGCCGGCACTCAATCCACTCAGCACACCAGCCAGGGCTGTAGTTATAATTTTGCAATACATACAAATATTGAATCATGTACATCTGAAACCAACACATTATGCAAATATAACACTAATACATTATACAAATATAATGTATGTCAGTTATGCCTCAATTTAAAAAAAACTACCATTATTTGTTTGACAAATCCTCCTTTGGATATTTATCTGTACTCATGATTATCACTAGAAAAAAACTTTTCAAGTAAAATTGCTGATTCAAAGTATATAAACATAATAAAAACTTTTTTAATTTAATTTATTTATTTTTAGAGAGAGGAAGGGAAGGAGAAATGGAGAGAAACATCAATGTGTGGTTGCCTCTTGCTCACCCCCCTACCGGGGGGACCTGGCCTGCAACCCAGGCATGTGCCCTGCCTGGGAATCAAACCTGTGACTCTTTGATTCACAGGCCTGTACTCAATCCACTGAGCCACACCAGCCAGGGCCATAATAAAAACGTTTAACAGTATATTCTTAAAACAAACAAAAAAGTGTTTTTTTCTTTATTTTAGAGAGGGGAAGGGATGGCGAAAGAGAGGGAAAGAAATATCCATTTGTAGTTACTGCTCACATGTCCCCGACCAGGGACCTAGCCAGCAACCCAGGCATGTGCCCTGACTGGGAATTAAACCCATGACCCCTTGCTTTGCAGTCCAGCACTCAATCCGCTGAGCCACACCAGCCAGGGTTACAGTATATTCTAATTTGTATTTGATTATCAATAGTGTGGTGATGGACTTCTGTGGGAATTTGGCAAGGCTATGGTGCCTAGTTGTTTGTTTGACCACCAGTTCAGCTGTTGCTGTAAAGGTATTTTGTAGATATGATTAACACCTGCAATCAGTGACTTTAAATAGAAATTATCCTCAATAATGAGGTCAGGTCTATTCAATCAATGGAAGTCGTTCAGGCCTTAAACTGGTTTCCCAAAGATAATTCTGCCATACTACTGTAGACATAGAAATCCTGCCTGAGTTCCAGCTTGCTGTCTGGCCTTGTATGTGAATAAATACATCCTACTAGTTCTGTTTCTCTGGAGAACCTTGACTGACATAAGAGTATGTTTACATTTTTCTTGAGGTTTATCAGCCGTTTGTATTTCTTTTGTAAATTACTTCCACCTTTCTCACCCACTGTTAAGCTTCTGTCTCCATTCTCAAACCAGTGAGTGATGAACCTCTTCATCACATAAGTACTATGCCTATTCCTGCAACCAGAGGGGTCTGTCTCTCTCTCTGAGTTGGAGATCTGAGCACTGACAGGCTCCATGTGGGAAATGCTAACAGAAAGCAGGGCCAGTCTGATTCTGTGTAGGTAACAGCTATGGGAACAGAGTAAAGGGCTCAACCAAGGGCAGGCCTTTGCATGTGCAGACTTCCAAGGACACACAATAAAGCACCCTTGCCCATTCCGCAGAAAGTCTGGAGGATGGCCTCCTGAAACCAAGAACGAGGCAGAGAAGGGTAACAATCCCTGCTGGGCACCCCCTTCACTGTGCGGGTATAGCAGGTTAAAATGGGAGGCGCTATAAATCAGTGGCAAAGAGCAGGAAGTCTCAGGCAAGCCTGCAGAAGCTCCAAGACTGACCCTGCCTCTTGTACTGAGCTGCAACTTACCACTATGTTGATGCTGAACAAGTAATCTAACTTCTCCACCTCAGTTTTCCATTCTATAAAAGTCAAATTGTGGTACTTACCTAAAATTTGTTGTGAAGGATAACTTAGTTAATGCATGTAAAGTGCTTGGAACAGTGCCCTGAATGCAGTAAAAACCTCAGTAACAGCTATTATTAAGCCTCGGTTTTCTGTAGAAGAATGAGGGTTATGCAGGTATCTACCCATCACAGTGCTAACAGGAAGCAGTGCATAGCTCAAAATATGCTGGCTATTATTATATTTATTACTAATGGATGAGAGATTGGAAAAGCTCTGGCAATGCACAAATATTATTATAATAAGGTTTATTATCTCTAAAAGGAAGGCGTTTCCTGGAGGGAAGAGCCAGCGATGAGTATAGAAAGACAGGGACTCCAGGCCTGACTTTGTCCCTAATTCACTCTGTGACCCGGAGCAGACCACCTGGGCCCCAGTTCCCCATCTGGCAACTGGAGCTCCCGTGTTCTGCCCAGCCTGCTCTCCAAGGTCACTGCTGTTAAAATCAGATGACAGCACATAAGGAAAGTGTTTTAAAACGCTACAAAGTGGACAAGTTTGTTCTCTGCCTGAAGGTGATGTTTCCGATATTTTGCTTCGAGACTGATCACCTTTTCCCTGTGACTGTCTCTTTAAAGACAGTCCTTAGGTTTCAATCTTTGAGTCTTTTTGTACATTAAAAAAATTTTATTAGAAATTAATTCTGATTTTAAGACAACTATACTTATAAAACAGTATCTGTTCAGAAATATGTTGAAAGAAACAATTGTTTTTCATAATTTTTCAAACCTTAGAGAATCCTTTAAGTATTAATATCACATTAAAAATCATTTTGTTTGGCCCTGGCTGGTGTGGCTCAGTGGACTGAGCGCCGGCCAGTTCGATTCCCAGTTGGGGCACATCCCTGGGTTGCAGGTCTGGTCCCTAGTGAGGGGGATGCAAGAGGCAACGAGACATTGATGTTTCTCTCTCTCTCTCCCTCCTTTCCCCTTGTCCAAAAATAAATAAATAATTTAAAAAATCATTTGTACATTAGCAATTCTTCCATTTTCTTTGTTAAGATTCAATAAAATTATAATAAATCCTTTAAAAAATTAATAGCTATTACTATGCAGCAAGATTAGGGATGGTTTTGAGTGATTTCATAATACTTTACTAATTTTCTAAAATTCCAATCATAACTATTACTTGAAAATGAGAAACATGCAATTTTATATAGAAAAAAAACCCATGAAATAAAAAATGATTTTTACAAACTGTCGAATGCAAGGCAACAGTATTTTTTGCTAAAGACCTACATCCCAGGGTAGAATGCCATTCATCTAGGGAGTGACTGGCTACCTCCCGCCCCCATAGAGCTGCTCTCCCCTGGGATGTCTGGGACCTGCACTCACACCTCTGGGTGACATACACACCTCTTACTGTAATTACGCACTGACTCTCTCATTAGAATGTAAGTTCCTCCAGCCCTGGCCTGGGAGCTCAGTTGGTTAGAGTATCATCCCAGTACACCAAGGTGGGAGGTTCAATCCCCGGTCAGGGCACATACGAGAATCAACCACATGAATGCAGAAATAAGTGGAACAAATCAGTGTTTCTCTCTCTCAATTTTTTTTTTTAAAGTTAAGTTTCTCCAGGCAGAATTCACCATGCATTCCTTCAGCATGTAGCTGAAGGCACAGTGCCAGACACAAAGCAACCACTGCATAATGGCGGACAGAGGGAACGAGCGACGGGCTCCTTCCTTACCTTCCAATGCATCATCTCCGACTTCTTCATATGTCTGTCAAGAGACCAGAGAGGTGGGTGAGAAGGACGGTGAAGTCCTGGGCCATCACCAGGATGGCCTATTTTTAATGAGGGGAACTAGGTTGCTCCATCTTCCCCCATTTTTTTCCTGAAGCCTGACATCCTGTCCTTATCAGTCCCACCCTGGAGAATAAGCCATGTCTCTAAAGGACAACGTTACCCAAGGTGGCAGACTTGCTAAGGCACAGGTACCTGCATGGTGCTCTGCGTGTAGCCGTACTGGGGATAGCTGTAGCTGTAGCTGCCTGTGTTCTGGTCGTAGCCCCACTGGGCATAGTAGTTCTGGTACTGCTGGTAATACTGGTTGTAGCTGTAGCTGTACATCTGACTGTACTCCACTGGTTTCACACGACTCCTTAAATGAAGAACCACAAGTAAATAGATGTAAGCGAACATCTCCATAACACTTATTAATCAAACGGGCTGTTGTAAGTGCTTTACATAGATTAACTTCATTTGATCCCCACAACAACCTTGTGCAATAAATACACATTAACGTATTTCACAGATGAGAAAACTGAGGTACAGAGAGGTTACACAGGAGCTGCCCCAAGCACTCTTCATGCGTGGTCTCCTGTGTTAAGTCCTGCACAACCCTATGACAGGGCGATCATGCATTACTCCTGTACTCAGATGAGAATGCCGCGTCTCTAAACGGTGATTTACCCAAGACCACACCCCCGACTGGAGCAGACATAACTCCAAGGCTCACGCTCCTAACACCGCACCATTACCTACAGCGCCCGGCCCGACAGACGGAAGACACGTTTGCGGTCTCCTACGTCCTGCACTTGCCCACCAGGGCTAAGGCCCAGGGTCGGTTGAAAGCTTTCTTATCCTGACTGCACATCTGTCCCAACTAACCAAAGACAATGGAGGGTCTGCAAAGGAGCCACTGCTCTCAAAAACATAGGAAATGGCACATGTGAGTAGGGTTTCGACACTGGCCTGGGGTATGACCAGCAGTCCCAGCTGACAGGAGTCAATGAAACTCAAGACATGACCATGCTCTTTCCAAGTCATTGTACTCCTCGGACCAGGGTCTAGCGTAAGGGCACCAAACACGCACAGCTGGTTCATAAGGAGACTTGGAAGTCACACAGTTGGGACGCAGGATGTCCTCACGATTGGCAGTGCATTCTCTCTCGCAGTGAAGCCAAAGAGGAAACCAAGCCACAAGCAGATTTCCATGAACTTCCACAGACATCCCCACCACAGGCACCACAAAATGCTCCAAGTCCGAATGAGCTCTTCTGAAGTTCCTTTCAGGTACAATATCTGCTTGGTGAGCAGGGCTCAGCCAGAGCAGTCAGACTCCACCTCCGATCACCTCCTGACAGGGTGGATGGATGCTGTCAAACAGCAGACTCCCTCCTCCTGCCCCGCGCCAGGCTGAACGCTGACGAGGTTGTGCCTCTGCCAGCCCCCTTCCATGAATGCTTCCGAGGGTGTCCACGCTGCTCCTGCCCTGTTCAGGCAATCGAAGGTGCAGGCAGGGTCCGGACCTTCCTGTTGTTTCTCCACGCACAGCTCTCACAGCCTAGCTCTCAGAGGGAACTCTTACCTCCCTCCGTTCCTAGTGCCCGGGAACACTGCCCCAGAAACAGGCACCAAATGCTGACGATATTCTAGGAAGAACTCATAGATGTAACAATATAACCTCTCTGCAGAAAGGACTTTGTGAGAATATACAACAGAATTACCTGCAGCGGTTACAAATATTATAATAATGATTGTGCAACTGTATGGAAAAGTGAGTGTGTATACTGAGTAAACTGGGGGGGAAAGACCATGGTTATTATAAAATGAATAAAGAAATAAATCTGGCCCTGACTGGTGTGGCTCAGTGGATTGAGTGCTGGCCTGCAAACTGAAAAGTCAGGTTCAAATTCCCAGTCAGGGCACACACCTGGGTTGCAGACCAGGTTCCCCAGTTGAGGGCGTGCGGGAGGCAACTGATTGATATATCTCTTGCACATGGATGTTTCCCTCCCTCTCTTTCTCCTTCCCTTCCCCTCTCTCTAAAACTAAATGAAGTAAAAAAAAAAAAAAAAAAAGCAGTTTACAGCATGTAAAGTCAGCCACATGCAGTGTGTGTATGTATATCTATGTATCATTAATAGCTATGGAGAAGTCTGGAAACAAACTCAAAATTATAATTAGTCATTTTAGGCTAATGAGGAAATCTTTCTTTAAAATAGTTTCTTTATTTTTTTTTTTAAGATTTTATTTATTTATTTTTAGAGAGGGGAAAGGAGGGAGAAAGAGAGGGAGAGAAACATCAATGTGTGGTTGCCTCTCATGTGGCCCCCACTAGGGGCCTGGCCTGCAACCCAGGCATGTGCCCTGACTGGGAATCGAACCTGTGACCCTTTGGTTCACAGCCCGCGCTCAATCCACTGAGCTATGCCAGCCAGGGCTAAAATAGTTTCTTTAATATTTATATATCAATACATGTGTTTATAATAGAGTTAAAAAATAATATATATAATAGAGTTAATACTTTGGTGCAGGGAATCACTCAGACTGATCTTCCATGTATTAAAAACAGTTAAACCATAAAGAACCTCCAAATCTTCTGTTGCTTTAAAAAACATGGCCATTTGGAAGTGCTGCCCTAGGAACGCAGACGATCTCACACTCTTGACACAGTGTTTCTCGGTCTGGACGTGACTGGCTGTGGCGCGGGCAGGTCCGTCTGCAGGGCTGTCCTGTGCATCTCAGGATGTCTGGCAGCATCTCCGGCATCTACTCATTAGATGCCAGGAGCACCTCCCCCACCCCGAGTTATAACAACCAAAATTGTCTCCAGATGTTGCCAATGGCCCCTGGTGGACAAAAACCATCCCTAGTTGAGAACTACTGCTTTGGCCAAAGGGCAGAGGATTCTGTGGAGAGAAAAGTGGTCTTACGTCTGAGTGAGAGACCTGCTTGGAGTTACCTGCCTGGCATGACAGGTACAAGAGTGACGTATATTCTCTCCTGTGGAGTGTTTGGATCAGTAATTCTTAGCCATCCCCACAGCATGGAACATTCACAGGCCCACAGGATTAAATGATATAAATATGGCTAAAGTTGGGTGTTGTTTTCTCCTTCTGCTCAATTCTTACCAGCTCTCTGAATAAACGTCTAACAGTGGCACTACTGGGTGAAGAGCAGGGGCATCATGTACGTGTTGCCAAACTGCTTTTCCAGCACTGCTATCAGCAATGTCTGAATGCATCTGTCTCCCCCAGTTACAGCTCTGTCCCCAGCCATAAGCTTCTGGAGGGGCTGGGTTCACCTCCGATACCCAGCAAACAGCCTGGCCAATATCAGGCATTCCGTAGTTATGAGCTGAACTAAATCTCCTGGTATAGCCTTTCATCCAGCACGTGGATGCTCTGATTATCAACAAACAGGTGAGGGGTGCCCAGGTCGGGGGGTCGGTCCAGAGGCCCTCCCCCTTCCTTGCCGGCGCAGGACTCACGCTTTAGGGATGGCCACACTCAGCCGCACGGGTTTAGACCCCAGTCCCACTGCTCCCTGGCACTCTGTCAGGGCTCGCTTCTGTTCCAGTTCGTCTGTGAACTTCACAAAACCATAGCCCCTGCAGGAAAAAAACAACCAAACAAACTAAAACACACGCTATATAGATCACAAATGGGATAAAGGTAAAGTCTCAGAATGGGACAGGGGCTGAAAGGGATAGAAAGAGTTCATTAAGCTATGTGGGCAGGCGTGCCACAGAGCAAAGCGAGGTTCAAGCACCAGAGAATCCTGAGATCTGTAGGAACTGCCCCTCTCGGCTCACCATTCTCCCTACACCTTGAATGACAGGGCTTCTGCCCAAACAGTGGCTTCCCCTGAATCTGCTAGAAAAATATTATTATCGTCATGGCAACAGCAGTAGCAACGCGTTGTAAAAAGCTCCTTCAGCAAGTATTTACTGGGCCTGCCTGTATGCCAGGTATTGTGCTGGGCACTGGAACTCAGCAGTCATAAGCAGACGAGGTTCTTGATCTCCTGAAGCCATGGTCTACTTGGGGGAATAAATGAATGGCAGCTAACATTTAATGAGCACTTCTCATTTCCCAGACACTGTGCTAAGCATTTCCTCCAGGGTTATCTCACTGAATGGTCCCACAATTTCATGTAGTACCCCCATTTTACTGAAGAGGGAACCAAAGTTCAGAGAGAGGTTTACTAATTCACCCAAAGTCATAGTAGAAGCAGGACTGAGATCCAGGTCTGTCAGCCTCCCAAAGAATAAGCTGTTTGAGGCTTTTCCACTTTTGAAGTAACAATAATAAATAAAATAGCAAACATCTATAAAGCATTTCCTATTGCTTTATTTATATTACATCATTTAACTCCTACAGAGCCCCCGAGAGCAGATACGATGAGTCAGTCCTGTTTCGCGGACGAGGAAACAGGATCAGAGGTTCAGTAACTCGTCCCCTGCACTATCCCTGGCCAGTACTGCAGCCAGGATTCAACCCCTGCAGTTTGGCTCCAGGACCTGTGCTCGTAACTACCCCACTGCATGGCCTATCTGTATACCACCTCAGTCTATGAGGGAAATGCTCAAAAACTAACAGGGTGGGCATCAATAACAGGTAAGGCCTTACTTAGACACGCCTGTCTGGTCCAAAACCACCTTGCCTCCCCGACAGGAGGGGTAGACTTTGACGAAGAATTCATACAGCATTCCATCATCCACATCTGGGGTCAGGTCCCCCACAAACAGGGAGTACTCAGGGCTGAGAGGAGAGAATAAGATTCAGAGACAAGACCTTCGTTCTGACGAGCTCTTTGGCCCATTCTAGGGAAACCTTATCTGGGCCTTCTTGGGGAATGACACATTCAAAGGGTCCTTAACCAGGTCCCAATCTGTTTCGTTTGGCAGTCCCAGCGGAAGAGGCATGGAGGCAGTCCCCTGATCCCCCCAGTCCTCCATCCACCGCACAAGGCCTGCCTGGCTTCAAGGATTACATGAGAGCAAATGGGGGTCAGGGTCAGAGGCACTCAAAACATAAAACTTGATGTTCTGTGGTCACTGCATATTTGCAATTTAAATGGTGAAAGAGAGAGAGAGAATGAGAACTGGACTTTATCTACAGAAGACCTACAACCTAGCTAAAATGCAATCCCCCAAATTTTGGGACAGGGGTCATCAAGCTTTTTCTGCGAAGGGCCAGGGTACCTATCTATGGTCTCTGCCTTTTTTTTTTTTTTTTTTTTTTGCCTGTTTTCACAATCCTTTAAAAATGTGGAAACCATTTTTAGTTTACAGGTGATACAAAGCAGGCCACAGTTTGCCAACCCTTGTTCTAAAACAATCCTTTTAAAATTTTTACTAAGTAAGAAAAGGACAAGCAAATTCATTTTTCTTATTTCAAGCATGATACAAATTCCTTGTGTAAAATCAAAATGCACGAAAGGACAAAGAAAAAAAATCACCAATAACTCAACCACTCAAAGGTAATCAGTGAACGCTCTGAGACTTTTTTTTCCATCTTCTTCTTTTGAATTTACAAAAGCTGGCTATGATTTATTTGTTTTGTTTCTTGCATTTTTTCACTTTTAACAGCCAGCATCTCGACATATCACTTCTGCTACAGCATGACTTATTCATGGAATCATCACACTCCTATTAATTAATATACTGCAATTTAAACCACTTCCCTATTATTAGATTGTTTGGTTTCTCCCAATTTTGCCCACTATACACAATCTTTCAATTAACACTTTCGAGGCAAATCTGGCACACATCATGAATAAATTCTGAGAAGCAGAATTATGGGGTCAATGGGTATACATCTTTCTAAAGCTTTTAATACATTGTTTTAAAGTTTTCAAAAGCAACCTAAAATGCTGAATCAGATTACCAGCATACTGCTACAAGTCAACTGTGATGGAATAAAACCTCAACACTGTGGGGAGCAATGGGGTGGAAGGCTAGAAAGAGGGCAAACAGAGAGAAGCCACGGCCTCGCCGTGAAGCACAGTGGGAAGCCAGCCCCACCAGTGGGGAACGGGACGGTGCTGTCCTTCAGGAGGGAGGCAGAGTGAGCCAAGCTCCACTCCCTACCCTCCCATCGGGTGGTGGCCTGCACAGGGATGCATCCTGTTTCTCTCTAGACATTTCCTGGGGCTTGAAGCTACCTTGGGGCTACTCTGCACTTACCTGTTATCTGGTTGTTTCCCATAAGTGGCATAATTCAGTTTAAAACGTTTTGCCTGGAAGTTTAAAAACAAACAAACTAAACCAGAGAAAGGTGTTTTAAGAGTCAAACAATATTTGAAAAGAACTGAAATAAATTACCTTGGCCAAAACATCTCCCCCTCTCTAAGCCTCAGCTCTTTCTCCTGTATAAAGTGAGGGGGTTGCACAGATGACCGCTAAGGGCACTGCCAGCTCCATGGTTCTATGGCCCAGGGGTGCCAGCCTGGTGCCGCTGTAAGCTAAGTAACTGTGGGAAGAGCAGAATGTAACTCTCTTGAAATGTGTCCTCACTACTGCCAGCCTGTTCCACTTTCTCAGTCGGACAAGAGCTGTAGTTTCAAGTCTTCCATTAAGGGAGGTGGCGAGGCGGAGTGAAAAGGGCATGGATTTCTGGGTCGACCAATCTTCAGTTTGCATCCCAGTTTGCCACTTACTACCTGTTTTGCCTTGGGTAGTTATTCCGCTTCCCTAAGTTTCAGTTTCCCAGTCTGTCCAAGACAACAATGCCTACTCATCAGGGTTGTTACAGAATTAAATAAAATAATATAGCCCTGGCAGGGTAGCTCAGCTGGTTAGAGCATTGTCCCCATAAAAAATAATATAAATATACAGCAGGGATTCAATAAATGATAGTTATTGATAACAGTAAAAATGGCAACATCATCATTATCTAAGTGTCCTTACAGGTGTGGCTCCTGGAAGGGGTTTCCCATTAATTTTATGCAAACACTTCTCAGCTGTGGCCAAATCTGCGAATTCTACAAAACAGTAGCCAGCTGGGATCCTGGAGAGCAAGAAAACAGAGAAAGAGAATGGTTTGGGATGTGGTTCCCAGATGAGAGTCTTTGCCTGAAGGGAGGGAAATAGGTTTTTTTGATTAGAGCTCATACTGTTTTTGTTCCCCGACAAATTCCAGTTCAGAACTAACCTACAAATATAAGACTGTCACCCTGGCTGGTGTGGCTCAGTGGATTAAGCGTTGGCCTGCAAACCAAAGGGTCACTGGTTTGATTCCCAGTCAGGGCACATGCCTGGGTTGTGGGCCAGGTCCCCCCAACCCCGGTGCGGGGCGTGTGAGAGGCAATCACACATTGATGTTTCTCTCCCTCTTTCTTCCTCCCTTCCCCTGTCTAAAAATAAATAAAATCTTAAAAAAAAACCCTGAAATGTAGACTGGCCATTCTATGGCATATTACTGCTAATTTTGTCACTGTGACATGAGCGCTGTGGTTAAGTGAGAGCATGTCCAGTTTGGGGCAATGTATGCTTAAGTACTTAAAAGTGAAGGGTCACAATGCCTGTAACTGACTCTCATATGGTTCAGAAAAATATATATATATATATCACCTACCTACCTGTCTCCATCCTCCTAAAGATAGACTTAGGTAAATAAGAAAAATATGGCAATACGTTAGCAAGTGTTGAAATTAGGCGGTGGCTGTATGATTGTTCATTGTACTATTCTTTGTAGATTTGTTTTAAAATTTTCATATTTAAAACTTTTTTTTCAATCACCTCCACAGGCCAGGCTGATACAGAGTTGGAGAACATGGTTTCTGCCCTCATGAAACATACAATCTGGTTAGACAGACAAAGCAAACCCACGGACCTTCCCTACCCGGGCATATCTGTGAGATTTCTGGCGTTCTAACCTTGATAGCATCACTAAGAGATGTAAGGAGGAGGACCCGACTATATCCTCTGACATCCCTTCATACTCTGAGATACTGAAAACTGTTAACTTCCTTAACACCAATCTTAAAGCTATTACTAGTGAAAGAATCCTAACTTTTTTGGATATACTACTTTAGATCTTCAGTTCAAACAACCATATAGACACACAAAACCAAGAGGGTATGGGCAAGGCCAGTACCTGAGCCCAGGGACCACGGAGCAGTCTGTGAGCTCCACAAATGTTTACTGATGTTAAGAATGGTGGTGGGCCAGATCTGTCTTGTGGGTGCTGGACTCTCAAGGCTCACAGATGTAAAGACCACCGCCTGTAAGGGCACTCACTCACTGTGGGCCAGGCACCGTATCAGCCGCTTCACACGCACCATCTCATCTCACCCTTGCGTAGCTCTAGGAGGCGAAGGAAAGCTGAAAGCATCATAGCCACTTCAATGAGAGGAGTGACATCTAGCAGGGTTATACAATATGCCTTAAAGCACACAGCGGGTATGCACCAAAGGCTGGATTTGAATTCAGGATAGTGTGATACACCCTTTACCCATTTTATTGAGAAAAATTCCAAATATAAAACTGAAATAACGGTACAGCCTTCATGTATGCACAACCTTTAATGAATATTTTATTATACTACTTTCCAATGAATATTTTATTATATTTTATATTTTTTAAGATTTTTAATTTATTTTTAGAGAGAGGGGGAGGGAGGAAGAGAAGGAGAGAAACATCCATGTGAGAGAGAAACATCAATCAGTTGCCTCTCTTAAGTGCCCTGAACGGGACTAAATCTGTGACTCAGACAAGTGCCCTGATCAGGAATTGAACCGGCGACCTTTCACTGTGTGTGTGGGATTATGCCCAACCATCCGAACCACACTGGTCAGGGTATTATACTATTTTATCCAATTATCCATCCTTCTACCCACTTATTATCCTTATTTTCTGATACATTTCAAAGTAAGTTGCAGATATTGGTATACTTCCCTCAATTACTTTTACGTAATTATTATTAACAGAGTTCAATTAGTATTTCCAGTTTTTTCTCTTTTGGTTTACATGCAATGAAATGCACAAATCTAGAGAGAGAGAAAACACTCATGGACACAGGCCCTGACTGGTGTAGAAAACACTCAGTGCATGGAGTGCCAGCCTGCAAGGAAAAGGGTCTCCAGTTTGATTCCCAGTCAGGGCACATGCCTGGGTTGTGGGCCAGGTCCCCAGCTGGGGGCGTGTGAGAGGCAACTGATCAATGTATCTCTCACACATTGCTGTTTCTCTCCCTCTCTTTCTCCCTTCCTTCCTCTCTCTCTAAAAGGAAATAAATAAAATTTTTAAAAATCCCCTCACGAACATAGACAAGTGTGGGGATTGCTATGGGGAGCTGGAGGTGACAGGAGGTGGAGGACAGTATGTGGGAAATAAATGTCAATGGAAGGAGGTCTGATTTGGCTTGGGGCGGTGAACACACGGTACTGCGTACAGATGATGTGCTGTGGAACTGTGCACGTGAAACCTGTATGATTGGGTTAACCAGCGTCACTGAACAAATTCGATAAAAAAAAATTAAAAAAAAAAAAAAAAAAAAACAGCACAAATCTAGATGCCAAATTAATTTCTACCCACAATTTTAAATGAATGAAATCATACAGTATGGCTTTCTTTGGAGATTCATTCATGTTGTTAATACATAAGTAGCTCCTTTTTACTGCTAAATGGTATTCTATTGTCTGACTACACCAGTACCTATTCGCGGATGTTGGGCTGCTTGCAGTTTTTGGCCATCATCACAAAGCTGCTCTGAATATTCTTTTACCACTCTTTTTTTGGTGGATACAGCTTTATCTCTCTTGGTTAAAGACCTAGGACCAAACTTGCCTCTATTGGTTGTACCATTTTATAGACTCACAGATGTGGTTGCACCATATCTAACTGCAGTCTTTTAATTTTTTTCTGAAAAAAATTTTTTTCTCACCGGAGGACATTTTTTCATCTGCTTTTTAGGAAGAGGAAGGGAGAGAGAGAACACTGATGCAAGAGAAGCATCGACTCGTTGCCTTCATACTCACTCAGACTAGGGATCTGTGCCAGGATCCGGGCTCGCATGCATCAGGACAGGGGATGAACCTGCAACCCAGGCATGTGCCCTGAGCGGGAATCAAACCTGCAGCCTTTTGGTTACAGTATGACGCTCCAAACACTGAGCCTCACTGGCCAGGGCTATTTTGAATTTTAAAAATTGTGGTTAAATATACAAAACATAAAATTTATCATTTTGGCCATTTAAAGTGTACATTTCTGTGGTATTAAGTACAACAACTTGTACAACCACTGACTGCATTTTAAAATTTTGTTGTAAAAAATCTCTTCATTTTTCTTTTGACTCATTGCAATTTTTTTTAAAGCACAATGCTCTGTTCCATATTATTTTTTCTTGGGTCTTATCTTTTTTCCTTATTTTCTCTGGTTTTGGTTTTTAAATTTACATTGATTTAAAAAGATTGTATTTTATACAATTCTTTTTTAAAATTTAATCTTTATTGTATTTTTTCCCATTACCATTTAATCCCCTTATGCCCCTCTCCCATTTTATACAATTCTTGTAAGCCCGCTCCAGTCTCTGCCAGATAAAGCAGGATGTAAATGCAATGCGCCTGTAAGTATCAACAAAGACAGCAGAGTTTGGTAATCATGGGTAGAAAAGGACAGTTTCAAATCTTATTTCAATAAAGATTAAAATGTGAGAGTTAAGTCAGTGCTTAAAACAATGCAAAGCACTACAGAATAAATTTTCATACTAGGAGCCCATTATCTGGGGTTTTCTGTCTACAGGAGCAAGAAAAACAGTTACACCAGCATGATCCATCCATCAGAGAATCAGTCTCTGGCTCCTGGGGTTCTGAATACACAAAGCACCCATCGACCCAACAGTCAGAGTTGGTCATACTTCCTATGGCTCGTCTGTATGTTCAATCATTTGATGTTTGAGTGAGTTGCTTTAGTAGAGTAACTGACACAGAGCAGATGCACAATAGCCACCGTCAAACTGATAAAGGAATCCTCCCGTTTCTAACAAGAACCCTAAAGAAAACTGACCCCCCACAAAGAGAAAGAAGAAACTGGAGGCAATAGAGCACCACTATCTGAAAACATTCTCTGTGATGTTTGTTTTGTTTTTTTAAACTATTTATTGTCTCATTACCCCATTAGAATGTAGTAAACTCCATGAGAGGAAAGACTATGTCTGGCTTGTTTCATGGGAATCTAGAACAGGAGTACACAGTAGAGTCTCTATAAATAAAGTTTTAAATGAACAGTGTAAGAGTTAAGGGCACTCATGGCTTTGAGGGCGGAATTGAACTGGAGTCCTGGCTTGTCATCGAGTAGCTGTATAACTTTAAGACAGTTATTAAGTTTCTATAATAACAGTACTTTGCACAGTTTTTGTGATTGTGATTTAAAACGTGCTTTTGAAGTGTTTATTACCTAACAGACCATAACCTGTTTATAGTACAGAGCATATACCATACGCAGACACTCTTCTAGGTGCTGAATATGAATTAACTCATTTAATCGTCACTATAATTCTACAAGGTAGGTGCTAAAATCATTTCCACTTTTATAGACAAAGTGAACTAGACAGAGAGGTTAAGTAACTTACCAAACGTCACACAGCAGACACAGCTTTCAAATACAGGCTGCCTCCAGGATTCATATGCTATACTTCCTCTCAATAAGCCCCCAAATGTCAGCTTTTATAACATAATCACTATTATTAGGGGTGAGAGGCCCTGATTCTCTGCGATTTTTACATTCACCCGAAAGACACTTGCAGAATAATTAAGGAAGAAATGAGAAGATGGAAAGAAAGAACCGTACCCAGTGAGGCGGTTTCGGATAATTTTGACGCTCATCACGGTCTCCCCCATGGTGGCAAAGGCTCTGGAAATGAAATTCTCATCCATGTAGGGCTCCAGCTGCGTAAATACAAGGGCAGAGCGACTCAGGCCAACAGGCAGGCTCCACTTGTCCGGCTCCAGAACCCCTTCCCCTCAGCCCTGGGTTGGCCCCACAGCTACGGGATGGGGTGAGGGGTGTGGCCAGGTTTTCATTTACAGAGTGATCTGAACGCCAGCTCCCGCTTTCCCAATTCCTTGCATCCCTTCTCTTTAAACTTGCTCCCTTTAGGGAGCCTCTCCTTGGATTTAGGCACCCCACCCCTCCAGTTTTAAAAACACAGAGCCCTTCAAAATCCCTGAGATTCCTCCTATGCTCAGTCCCCAAAGAACTTCCCTTTCCCCTCCAGGAACCCAGGCAGGGCCCCAGGACCCCGCCCCCTCAGACTCAGCCCCTAACCGTGGATGCTGGGACCCGCTTCTGTGTCAACCAAAAGAACTCCCCATTCAGTTTCATCTTTTTGGCATTGGAGGACGCCCATCCCTTCACCCCCTCCCTCCCTGCTGACACTAGGATCCCTCCTGACACTAGGATCCCTCCTGCTCGGACCCGGACCGCCCCCCTCACTCACGTCGCCCATCCACAAGCTGGCCGCCATGCCCGGCGCCGGACCTGGACCTAGCGGGCTGCGCCGCGCTGGCGCGCCAGTCCTCCGGGACGGGACGCCCACCGAGCATGCGCCTACGACGTCTTCTGCGCATGCTCCGAAACTCGGCGCCTAGCGCAGCGCGGGCTGCTGCGACTCCGGGTTCTTCCGGCGACTGGGCTACAGGGCGGGAAGCAGAGCTTCCGGATCTCTGCAGGCGAATTCCAATCAGACCCCGCGGCACGGTGCCTCGGTAACTGGCTTTCTCGGGTTTCTTTCTGACTCTATGTATGTAAGCACACATGTGTACCTACATTACAAAAGTAATATATGCTCATTGTAAAAGCTTGCAAATATAGGCATTTTTAAAAGATGAAAGGTCCCCTTTGGGAGCCTGGATGATCCCCTACCACTGAGTATGACCTGTCAGCCACCCAGTTCGCAAGATAGATTTTTGTTCAAGCTGGAACGGGATTCCTGTGTACTGTCCTGCTGGGGCATGGGGAGGGTTAAAGGGAGTGTAAATTGGGGCAAACCTGCCATCTCAACCAGTCCATCCCCGTCTTTTCACTCTTACGTTTTTGAGCCCCCCTGCCTCAGAAGTGACATGCCCATAGAAGGCCCTCGGTTTTGACAGTGTCCCAGGCCATCGCCTCACTTTAGTGTTCATTTCTCAGAATGGGACGTTTCCGTTGGTGATGACTGTAGTCTCTAACAGCGAAGCCAACCCAAATGCTTGAGGATCCCTTTCTGGGGCTCCTTCCCACTGAGCTGATGGGCCACTGAGGCCCTTATATAACCTAAGCCTGGGGTGCTGGGCCCCTAAGTACGTCATTCATTGATCTGAAAACTTGAGATTCAACCACGAGTTGCCGAATTTCCAGCTTTACCCTACTCACTGCAACAGTAGTGTAGTGGTTGGGTACTCCGGCTGTAGATTCAAACAAATGGAGCACCAATCCCAATCCCTTCTCAATTACTGTGGCAAGTGCTTATCTCCTAGGGTGTTGAGGCCTTGGAATTATAATTTATAGCTATCTATATATATTCAGTTCTGTTTGCTAGCCCCTGGGCTATACACTCTTTGCTTACTATTTTTAAAATATGGAAAATGGAAAAATATTTATTCTTAATTTAGAATATAAGCTTCACGGGACGGGGATCTTTGTACATTTGTTTCTAATCAAATTCCTACAATGTTTGGGATAGATATGCACTGAAAGAAGCATTTGCTGAATTTCTGTCATAAACAGCAGTCCCTTACCCATCTAGCCTTACTTCCAACTGACATTCTATTGGAGCAGTGATTTCCAAATATTTTCCCTAGAATCTATCTGCATATTTCTAAATGACCTACTTTCTTTTCATTTGGTTTGATATTGTAAGCAACTATCATCCTTCCTACGTACACACTTCTCCATCTTAATTTTTTTGTCAAAGCAGTATTGAACATTTACATTATCACTTTGTCATTATTACTTATAGCCGAGCCATATGAGGTACCATGACTACAATTGTTTTGGGGTAACCAATCCAAATTGGAGGAGGATGGGGCAAGATAAAATTGAGAGTACTGAGTGTAACTAAAAAAACTAAGCACTTGAAAGACAAGGCAATTATTAACTCCAGGAAATTAAAAAATGTACAATAGTCATAATAGCAAAGACTTACAGAGCACACACACTATGTGCCTGACGCTGTTCTAATGCAAGGCACCGACAGACAGCTCTCTAACTCTTACAAGCAATACAAGGCAAAGCAATCCAGTGCCAGGCTCAGGTGGAGGCTGATTTAGATTCCAGTCTAGCCTGTGTATTTACCTGACTTCAGGCAAGTCACCTGAGCTCTCAGGGACTGTTTCCTGAGTGCCAGCAATTACTACTTTGAAGGGCTAATATAAGGATTAAATAAAATAGTATTGCCTATAAAGTGCTCAGCACAATGCCTGGTTCATTCTAAGTCCTGATCCACAAGAGCTATTATTAAGAACGGTACTTCCGACCTGCTATATTGTCAAAAGGGAAAGAATTCCTGTAACTCTAACCCAATTGGAGTTTGGCAAGGGGTGGGGGAGTAGCAAACACACAAGTGCTTCTTTACAAAGAAAATATAATGAAAAGTGTGATTTTTTTTCCCTTCTAAGAAGTCAATTTCTAATCAGTATAGCACTTGCATCAAAACCACAAGTTCAAAGGAGGTAAAAATCACAGAATACATTTTAAGTTATTTTACATCATATTCATTTTTCCGAGTCACTTACATCCAAGAAGAATCTTTCTGGCACTGATAAAACTTTCCTGTTATACATATATAGACTTTCTATGTCCGCATTGTCCATTGTAACTTTCTGCAATTATAGAAATGTTCTATATATTTCTACATTTACATAGCCCAAGACCATGACACTAGCCACATGTAATTATTGAGGACTTGAAATGTGGCCAGTGAAACAGAGGAATTTAAAATTTTTACAAATTTTAATTGATTTAAATGCAAATGGCCACATAAAGCTAGTGACCACCACTGGACAGATCAACTGTTTTGTTTGCCCAACTGCCTGTGAAAAATCTACATTAATGTACGTGAGTTGTCTTAGGAGTTACTGTATAGTCCATCATGTTTGATCGGTTACATCGGCTGTTGAAAACGATACAACAGCAAGCTCAGTTTAAGTATTTCTAGAGATATGTTGTTCTGGTTTGGGGCTAGGATGCTGAAGAACCATTCCATGTCTCATATTATGCAGCATAATCTTTAAAAAAAACACACACACACACACACACAATGATTCCTGAAACATAAATACCTAAACAAAAATCAAAACAATTTTTTGATTTGTACGGAACAGTCACATCGACAGCTGACAGGCACATATCAGGACATCTTGACATCGCCTTAAGCCCTAGTCTTGGCCAAGTTCACAGGTGTGGGTTTATCTTGCCCTTCCCAACACAGCAGATGCTCCCTTAAAAAAGCAGGGAGTTTGTAGAAAACAAGTGGCCTGTTTTATAAAATTCTAAATTTATTCAAAATGTTAAAAGATTTCACTCTCCCTTCTAAAATACTTTACATTAAAAAAAAATTAAACTGCTTGCTATTTTCTCAGACACTGTACAAGCTGCTGCTTTGCTTTCTGGGGAACAGCCTCTGCCCATCCAAACCTCTTCCCTGCCCTCCCTTCACTCTTGATATTGCTGTTTGTTTCGAAAAACCCTCCTTTCCCTCTCCCCCCATGTCCTGCTCTGCAGGCGCAGCTTCCTGTCCAGATTTTTGGCCCTTGGCTGCAGGTGAGGCAGGCTGGATCGGCAGTGCAGGGCAGAATGCTTTGTGCTTCTGGGAGAAAGGCTAATTGGCTTTTTTAATCAAGCAGAGGATCGTCATTTTTTGTCTGCCCCACAGACACCTGTTCAGAGCCAAATACTTGGCTTGGGCTTGCCCATGGCTGGTAGCCCTGCCGCCTTCTCCAGTTTCCCCCAGGCGCAGGTCCAGGACAGCTGGGTCTAACAACTGTACCGTGTGTCTGCATGTGGCTCATCAAGGGCAGGAAGAGTGGCACGTGACTAGAGTAGGGCTTGATGGGGCCCTGACTTCTCAGGGTGTGGGAACCAAACCCCCCTGCGAGGAAGTTTTGGTTATTGGTAGACAAAACCAGGGTCAGCTAGGACCATGGGAGGTAGGGAGGGGGAACGGTCTAATCACATCGTTCTGGGGTAAGCAACATTCCCACAAAACCTGCTCCCTCCCTTCATCCTGTAGGTTACAGGACGATTCCAGAAAGAGGAAGAAAAAGATGATTCTGTTCTGTGGATGGAGCAAAGGCAGGAGATGACAAAGTACTTGGGGCTGGGGGAAGCCTGCTGGAGTCTGCAGTCATCACGGCTTCCGTGTTCCAGGAGGGAGGGTGTAGGGGCTGGGAGCCAGGCCCTCTGAGGCTTCATCAGCTCTGTTCCTTGTTCTTCACGAGTAAGACCGTGTGCTGGCCCCCACTGGACACAGATAAAACCATTCGGTTCTCCAGCTGTTTGCCTGTCATCTCCATGGGACTCCAGGCATCCTCCTCTTGCCCTGTGCCCAGCTGGTAGTTTGTGCCCATGCCCCAGGCAAAAACACGACCTATAAGAGAGAGAAACAGGGACAGTTGTCTTCAGGACCCAGGACCCAGAGCTTCACCTTTTTGTAGTGAGAGAAGTGTGGGACTTAAGGGTGAATTTTATTTAGCCTTAGCCTACTGCAGCCTGGAATGTCCCAGCCTCTGGGAGTTCAGGGAAACTGGGAAAAGTCAAGGAGATGATGGATAAAAGCTTCGTCATCCCAGTACCACAGTCCTTACACTGTAAATTGCCCAAGACCCCTACTCCTAGGCATGACATTCCAGGCCACGCCCCAGACCTCTACACCACCCTGCAGTCCCAGGACCAGCCACCTGAGACAGCTCTCTCTGTCCCTGTGCCCAGGATGCCCTCCTTTGCTTATCACAAATCTTCGAGGTACAGTACAAGCCCCTGTCCGCCAAGAACGCTGCCCACGTAATCCCAGACCAAGCAGCCGCACCAGCCTGACCTCTCATGGCTTCCACGGCTGTGACCCTCACCCGCTCAGGCTTTGGTGACTGCCTGCTCACACCCTCCTCTGCTGTGCTTGTCAGAGCCCTGACTATGAAGCCTTCTTCTCCTAGTAGAATTCTAAGCGTAACTCCCTGGGAAGTTGGCATATACTAGGTTGTAAATAAAAGGGTTACCATGGAGGAAAATGTAAAGAAAAGCCTGAATTAGGAGTCTGAAGACCTGGGTTCAAGTCCTACTGCCTGGCTAGGTTTCAGTTATATTTCTCCTCTACAGAACAAAATCACCTTTATGAAAATAATTCATTTATTCACGTTAATTTCATCAAAGCCAGAGCTTTTGACAATCAGGAGAAAAACAATGTTTTCATAAACACTGCCCTCTGCATCTCAGCTGCACCTGCCGGTGGCCCCAGAGCCTCCCAGCCAGCTTGGCAAGAACCACACACAACTCCCAGACCCCAACCAGCCCAACTGCGGGCAGCCCCACTCACCATCCTTGGTCACAGCGTACCCCACAGAGGCCCCGCAAGCCACTGAGGAGACGGCAGGCAGCCTGGAGATGAGGGTGGGTACACTCTTCTCCTCAGCACCCTCCCCGAGGCCCAGCCGCCCGTACTCAGCCCGGCCCAGGCTGTATGCTTTTCCTGTGGGAGGAAGGGGAGAGATGAGGGGTCACAGAGGGCGTTCCAGGTCAGCCAGGACAGTTCTCATACCTATGGGAACTGGTCCCCATTCCCAGGGTGATGAGGAGGAGGTCTGCAGTGTCTCTTCCAGTTTTCGGGGAGGCCTGGGAGAACCTTCCCCACTGAACTCATACTTGGAAGAGCACCAGGACTCTGGGGACAAGTGAGACCCTTATGGACCCACACCTGGCCCAATCCATGGAGCAAGCCTGGGTTCCAAAGGCTGTGGTCTCAGGGGTCAGGCCAGGCCCGTGCTGAGGAGACAGGGCCCTCCCAATCCAAAGGGCCCACCTTCTGAATCCATGCAGACTGTATGGTGCTGGCCACCGGAGAAGCCCACCCAGGACTTGGTCGAGTTCTTGAAGGAGGTCAGGTTCTGGGGTACAAAGCAGGATTCTGTGCCTGGGGTTCCTGGGAAACAAGGCCAGGATAGAGTAGTCAGGCGCAAAGGTGTCCAAGGAGCTGCTCTTCTTCATCCCCTACCACAGAGGCCACCCAAACCCCACCAGCGTGTGGACATTCTCATTTCACAGATGACAAAACAGTGGCTCTGAGGGGGGCCCCACCGGGGGTGCAGATCAATGAGTAGTGGACCAGGACTGGAGCCCAGGCCACTCTGGGCACTCACCAAGCTGATGGTAGTTTGAAAGGCCAAAGCCATACACATGGCCCTCAAGGGAGATGGCAAAAGTGAAGTAGGCACCACAGAAGGCATCCTGGAATTTCACGTGGCCCCGGCTTCCCCTGCATTTCAACATCACACACTTGGGGACCAGGAGTCGTTCTGCAGGCAGAGAAAAGCCAGGGTCAGTGGTAGGCACACACAGCCTCTCCTCTCTGTCCTGTGTTGGTTTCTCCATGTCACTAAAACCCTCATGGGGAGACTGAGCAGCGACTGTTCTCCTTATGCAGAGATGAGGTAACCAAGGCCAAGAGAGTACAAGGGCCTTACTCAGACTCCCACGGCCCCAAGAGGTGATGTTGACATGGAACTTACCAGGTGCCAGCCATTCTGCTATGTTAGCTCAGTTAACCTCACAACGCCCCAATGAGGTAGGTAGGTTTACAGACGAGGAAACTATGTCCAGGGTCCCACAGTAGGTGGAAGAACCAAGAAACCCACAGTAGCCTGGCTGTACAGCCAAAGGTGTTAACTACCTCTGCGAGTCTATCTGATATAAGCCTCGACACACACAGGGAATCCCTCCTATGGCCATCATCAGTGGCTGGACTGCCAAGTTGCCCTGCCAGAGGGACCCAAACCACCTACCAAGGCCCTGCCGGCCACCACGATTGGCAAATAATTCAGGCACACGGCCCAGCTGGCCCTGCTCCCCGCAGCCCAAAGTGTAGAGGTCACCATCAGCTGTGAGCATCACCAAGTGGTCATTTCCTGAGGATGAGAGGAAGGCAGGATGCAGGGCTTGCCTGTGAAGCCGAAGGCTGGGCCAGCACCAGAGCAAAGTTCTCCAACTCCTGCCCGGGGCAAGGAGCCCCAGACCCACCTGAGGCCACCTTCACCACGGGCACACTCAGCTGCACTTGCACGGGAACCATGCTCTTCTTCATGGGCTCCAAGAGCCCAATCACACCATTATTGTCCTGGAAGGAAGGGGCAGAGCACGCATCAGAAGTCCTGCATGCCCCATACCAGCCAGACGCAGGCTTGCAGGCAGCCACAGAGCTGTCTGGTAAGGGGCACCAGCACCAGACGGCAATGGAGAGGTGTGCAGGAGCCAGGCCATGTAGTGAAATACGTATGAATGAAATTATGCATGGTTCTGTGAGTTGCACTAAAATAACAAAGGAGTTGGGGAATGCATGGGAGCAGAAAGGAAACAAGTCTGCCCAAAAGTTGATAATTGGTAAGGCAAGTCGATGGGCATTCAATATATTATTCTAATTACTTTTATGTGTTTGAAATGCTCCACAAAAAATTTAAAAATAGCCCTGGCTGGTGTGGCTCAGTGGACTGAGTACTGGCCTACAAATCAAAGGGTCTCTGGTTCGATTCCCAGTCAGGGCACATGGCTGGGTTGTGTGGGTCCTCAGGAGGTGGGTGTGTGAGAGGTAACCACACACTGATGTTTCTCTCCCTCTCTTTCTTTCTCCCTCCCTTCCCCTCTCTAAAATAAATAGATAAATAAAATCTTAAAAAAAAAAAGTTTAAAAATAGCCCTGATGAGGAAACACCTCATCAGATTTTTTGACATTTCAAAGTAAATTAAATACCAAAGTACCAAAATAATTTTAATGATGAATTTGCTTTTTAAACTACACTCCTGTGCCTTGAAAATTCTGGTATGTGACAATTTCCCCCCAAATCTCCTGAGAAGTGTGGAAGAAGGCTGGGAGGGGAGAGGAGAGGTTGAAGGTAAGGAGATGGGTGAGTGAGGTAACAGGCTTCCTAGATCAGCCTCAGCTTAAAGACATCCCGGACTCACCCCTTCCCAAAACACACACTTCACAACATCAGATTCAAGAAAACAGCCAGTGGTATGGACAGGCCCAAATGAAGAAGCCGCAGACCTGGGTCGAGGCCCAGGCTCTATCTCTGGGACTTGATTCCACCCCCCCACCCCCCCCAACCCCCTGTTAACCTGCCTGCCAGCCCCCAGGCCATCTTCTTAGACCATCTTACCCGGAAGGAGCCCCAGAGGAAGACACGGCCATCCTCGGTGAGGGCTGCTGTGTGACTGTCTCCTGCTGACACTTGTACCACCTTCTCTTGCAGTTCCACTTTCCCGGGAACCATCTCTGAGCCTTCCACTGACGTGTCCCTTCCCAGGGCACCCTCATCGTTGCAGCCGAAGGAGTAGACCTGTGTGCAGGGTGTCCCATTAGTGCAAGGTCTGGCCTTTCAGTCCACTCTTGTTCAGACCACCCCCTGCTCAGCTAGCCAGCTCCATTTCCATAGAGAAATGTGTGCTGGCTCGAAGCTCCTTCTCCAAACCCAGACCCTGTCCAATCCCGTGCCATCCCCACCTACCTGGCCGCTTTTGCTTAGACACACGGTGTGCATGCCCCCAGCCTCAGCCTGTACGATGTCTTCTGGAACGGGTACTAGGGCGGGCTTCTTCCTCTCCATCACATTCTCGCCCAGCCCCAGCTGGCCCACGTCGCCCTGGCCCAGTGTCAACACCAAACCTGGTTCTGTGCGGTGGGACCTATGTGAGACTGAGGGGTGAAGAAGACAGCCCCTGAGTGTACAGGATGACTAGAGAGAGGAGAGGTCGCTGCATGGGCTCCGGGATCACACAGACCTGGGTCCAAGCCCCTGCTCTGCCACAGACCATTAGCACGACCTTTCTGAGCCTAAGTTTCCCCATTTGTAAAATGGGGATAACATTGGTACCTAGCTCATAGGGTTCATAAAAACAGAGTACATTATTGTAACAGGAAGGAAATGGAAACAAGGAGCCAGTCCATATTATGAAATGAATCTTGGTGGGGAGAACAGTGAGTACACAAGACAGTTTTCCTGATTAGTTGTAAGCTCTTAACCAGGTGCCACGGTGCCGCCAGTGGGGGCTCAGTGAGGTAATAACATCTACCCCTTACTGACTGCTCACTACAACTGTTAGATTGCTTTGTAGTCCCCCACATGCTACAGATCTTCCATATTTAAGGTCCCAAATTACAGGACAGGGAACAGAGCCTCTGAGAGGGGAACAGAGCTAATAAGTAGCAGGGTTTGCACTGAGACTAAGGGAGCCTCCATGGGTCTGAGCACGGTCCCCGGCCTCCATCCTTCGGTGTGCCTTAACTCCTGAACATATTCACACCGACACCCTGCGTTCACACTGGTCCTCCAGGCAGCAGAGGCAGAGCAGCTGAAGAGGGAGGGGAACAGTAAGAGCTGACACAGGTTTTTGCTGGAGGTTAGCACCAACCAGTAGGCGACCCAGGGCCATCTGCTGGCCAATAACAATTGCCTGTGGCCCCGGACAGCCAATGGTGCCCCGTGCCTCCCCTGGAGGTATGGCCACAATTGCCAGGGCCTCAGAGGGTGTGCAGGGCTGGGAGCCACCTGGTTGGGTTTTCTGGTCAGGAGGGCTTGGCCTGCAGGCACCTCGGAAGTAGCGGGTGCCTGGAGCGCGGTGGGATGCAACGAGGGAACTCACTGCCCGGTTGCGAGGGTCTGCAAAAGATAGACACTTGTCTGAGTGTGAGTTCACACTCCTCCTTCCCAGCTTGGGGGCGGATCTCTCCTACCTGCCTCCCTCCAGGAAAGGGGAGACCACAGCCACCTCCCTCAAATGGCACCAGGACATTATCTCATTTTCCTTACAACAGTTCAGTGAGGCTCATACTGTTCTCGCCCCTTATTTTGTGATGGGGTAATCCAAGCTCAGAAAGATTAAGATACCTGCCCAAAGCCACACACCTAGGGAGTGGCGGAGCCCCAGACCTAGCATCGAACCCACGCCTGGAAGTCAGCAGTCTAAACCCTAACCTGTCACTCACTGCCTGGAGCAAAGCCTTAGAATCTAGATTTTTTTTTTTTTTTTTTTGCTAGTTCTACCTGAGTGCTTTTAGACAAGTCTCTGTGCCTTTCTGATTCCCAGAGGGTGGGATTCAATGACCTACAGGAGACTTTCCACCTGGGTAGAGTTCCTGGACTTCCGGGCCCCTCAGCTTTAAATGTCAGGGGGAAGGAGCCCAGTCCCAGATTCGGGGGGCTTCGAGAGGCCACCCAACACCAAGATGGAGGCCAGCTTACTCTTCGCCTTCTTGCTTTTGAGGAGGGCATCTTCTGGGGGTGACGTTCTTTTAGCCATACGCTTGGGTGGCATCCTTCTGTCCTGAAAAACCCGAATACTCCGTGTCAGAGATGGTAATTATTTTCTTCCTCTAATCAGACAACATTAAAAAAAAAGAAAACCTTTGAAAAAAGTGAGAGGAACTGCCCAGCAATTTCACTTCTCGGAATTATCTGAGAAGAACAGAATACATCTCGAGATTAAGTTCCACAAATATTCTCTATTGTACTCTTCAAAACATTTTTTAAAAACACAGTAACTCATGTGCTTGATAGTAGGGGAACTGCTAGATAACGTATGGTGTATTCATGATGGAACAGTATGAAGCCGCCAAAAGTGATGCTTTCAGAGATTCATTTACTGAATAGGAAGATGTTTACCATTGCCAAGGAATATAAGCAGATTTTTAAAAAGTCCATCCCATTTTTGAAATATAAATGCAGACACATCGTGCTAGCTGGTATGGCTCAGTGAATTGAGCACTGGCTTGTGAACTGAAAGGTGGCCTGTTCAATTCCCAGTAAGGGCACATGCCTGGGTTGTGGGTTTGATCCCGTTGGGGCATGTATGGGAGGCAACCAACTGATGCTTCTCTCTCACATCAATGTTTGTCTCTCTCTCTCTAAAATCAATAAACATCCTTGGGTGAGGACTAGAGAGAGACAGAGAGAACCCGAGAGGCTCTACTAGAGCCCAAATCTGGGCTTGGCTACTTTCTAGCTGTTTGACCCGGAGTAAAGTTATTTAATCTCTTCTTGATTGAGTTTCCTCCTCAGTAAAATGAGCATAATAATAGTACCTACACCTCTGGGATGTACAGGATTAAATGAGCTAATACTGTACAAGTAATTACATAATAAGTGCTCAATAAATCAATACTGGTTTTGTCATTAAGTCTAGAGCCTGCCCCGGTAACATTCAGGTGCAGCTCTGAACTGACCTAGCCCTCCTCCCCCGCACTTCGGAGATGAGGGACAGAGGCTCTCCCTAAGAGCCTTCTGAGGCTCAGCTGTGGGTCTACCCGGCAGCCAACGCCCTCTGGCCCCTCTCCCTTCCTTCCTGCCAGCGGGTCCGAGAGCCTCAGCCTCTCTAGCTCTCATGCCATAGTATACGAACATAGTAGATGGCCTCTAAATTTGGGGGCACCTTCTGCTGACTATGTTGAGGGAGGAGAACAAAGTCCTGGAGATAGGGAAGCAGCCAATGCAGGCCGAGCTTCTACAGGTTGTGACTGGCCCAGTTCTGACTCTGATGAGGTGGCAGTTCTGAGCTTCACCCAAGTTTTATTCTCCCAGGAATCCTCCCTCCAACCCGCCTCTCTGAGACCCCTCTTCCCTCACTACAAATGCACGTTCTTGGGATCATAGGGAACTGGCTTCACCAGCCAGAGCTGCAGCTGGGTCACCCGGCGTTTGTGACCATGGTTAGCCAGCAGCCTTAACCTCTTTGAATTGAATTCTGACCCATAAATGGCGATGCCGTGACTACTTCTCAGTGCTGCCATTAAGACTGAAGAAATGTACCACTGCACATCTATTAGCGTGGCCAGAATCTGGAACACTGACAATGCCAAATGCTGGGGGGATGTGGAGCAACAGGTGCTCGCTCGCTCTCTCTCTCTCTCTCTCTCTAAGATTTTATTTATTTATTTTTAGAGCGAGGGGAAGGGAGAAAGAAAGAGAGGGAGGGAAACATCTTTGTGAGAGAAACATCAATCGGTTGCCGCGTGCACACACCCCGTCCCACCCAGGGACGGAATCCACAACGCAGGCATGTGCCCTGACTGGGAATCAGAACAGAGACCTTTCCCTTAGCAGGACGACAACGCCCAACCAACTGAGCCACACTGGTCAGGGCCGGGCACTTTCATTCACTGCTTGTGGGAATGCAAAATGGTACAGCCACTTTGGAAGACTGTTTGGCAGTTTCTTACAAACCTAAATACAGTTAAAAAGATAAGAAAAAGAACAAAGAAAGAAAAGATCAACAACTTAAATTTCAAAAAAGAAAAACTAAATACAGTTGACCCTAAACAACACAGATTTGAAATGCCCAGGTCCACTTACATGTGGGGTTTTTTCATAAATATGTGCAATACAGTAAATGAATTTTCTATTCCTTATGATTTTCTTAATAACACTTTCTTTTCTCTGGCTTACTTTTTTAGGTATGAATATACAATGTAATATATAAAGCATACAAAATGAAAGACTAAATGAAATGTTTGTAAAGAACTTTGAAGTGTCACCTTCGCCAGGCAGCTCAGTTGGTTAGAGTTGTTGTCCCCAATATGCCAAGGTTGCAGGTTCAATCCCCAGTCAGGGCACATACAAGAATCAACCAATGAATGCAGAAATAAGCAGAACAACAAATTGATGTTTCTCTCTCTCTCTCAAATCAATTTTTAAAAATTAAAAAAAAAAAAAAAAAAGACTTTGAAGTGCCAAGCACACAATAACTACAGTAACTCTACATTTAACATCATCGATAGGTTCTGCGACTTTAAGTAAACTGACTACAGTGTTTCATCAACATTATCATGAAACAACGTGGAACGAAACATCATATCATGACCTGCTGTATTCGATACATGGAAGCATTCATTCATTCCACAAATATTTATTGAGTGTCTATTACCACTGATTGCCTTTGGGCTAGGGGTAGCAAGAAAAAAGAATGCTAACCCTCTCCCTGTTCTCATGGAGCTTACGTTCTAGTGGGAAAGAAAAAAAATTACTACAACAAGTATAAAAGACACATGGACAAACACTGGGGGGGGGGTGGAAATGGGAGGGAGGTGGGGAGGGCTGGGGTGGTGGGCTGGGATGGGAGTAAAAGATAGAAAACTGTACAAGAACAACAATTAAAATAAAATTTAAAAAAAGAAAAAAATTACTACAGATAGTGTTGTTGAAGAACGGACAAGGTGCTACATGAAAGAATAACTTGGGAATCACACAACAACGTACATGTACTCAATGCTGTACATTTATACAAACTGTACACTTATAAATGGCTAGAATGATAGATTTTATGTTATGTATACTTTACCATAATAAAAAAAAAGAGAGAGAATAACTGGAAAGAGGGAGGAGAGTGGTCAGGGAGTTGACAGGTAAGCTAAGACCTGACACAGGAGAGAAAGCTGGGAGGGGACAACGGCACCCATCACAGTGCGCTGCACCTAGGGGCCTGGGGCCGGCCGGGGAGGTGCATCCCCTGCCCTGCAGCTGGAGCAAGAGTAGTCCGAAGGCACATGGGAACCAGGGGTGGATCCAGAGAAACAGGAAGGTTTTAAGAATGTCTTTATCAGATCTGCATTTTATTTTTTTATTTTTTTTTTTAAGATTTTTTTTCTTTCTTTCTTTTTATTTTTTTCCTTTTAGATTTTATTTATTTATCTTTAGAGGGGAAGGGAAGGAGAGAGGGAGAGAAAGAGAAACATCAATGTGCGGTTGCCTCTTGTATGTCCCCTGACGGGAACTGGCCTGGCAACCCAGGCATGTGCCCTGACTGGGAATCGAACCGCGATCCTTCGGTTCGCAGGCCCGCGCTCAATCCACTGAGCTACGCCAGCCAGGGCCAGATCTGCATTTTAAACATTTTAAATTCCACTGGTAAATCACCTGGGATTCCTCTCCCAATCCTAAGGGAATCATTCTCTCCCAGAGAAACCAGGACAAACTTTGAGACCATAAGGACTTTATTTACATGTCCATCCACCATACAAATCGACTCCTTAAAATATAAGCCTCTCTGGGCAATGACCACTCCTATCTTCTACACGCCAACAACATTTTACTTCTTACAACAAGCTGAAGAAGGCACTCTCACTCCTATTTCACAGTTGAGAGAACTGAGGCTCAGAAAGTAAATTCACCAACCAAAGTTCACACAGCCAGTAAAGGAGTGCCAGGACTAGAACCCAGATACATCTGATGGATTAACACATAAATAAACAAAACAACACAACAGGCTGGCTAAAGGTAGGCCGTGATCTGGGAAGGGGTAGTGGCAGCCTGGGCAGGCCTCCCCAGGATTCCCTCATGAGCTTGGCCAAACACAAGGAGCAGAGGATGGTGAGACCAGAGAGGAGACACTGGGACAGTGGGGCCAAGAGGGAGGGCGGGGCGCTCAAGGAATCCGAAGGGAGTAGGGAAGGACAATGGGTACAACTGCCTGCTGCGGTGGGGTGGAGCACTGGCTTTGGAGTCCAACAGACCCACCCGACTTCTCTGAGCCTGAGAATCCTCATCGCACTGCAGTGCTGCTGTGAACAACCCTAGGGGCGGGGCAGGGCAGGGGATGAAGGGCGTCTCCTCAAAGGTGGAGCCCTACACCCATTCCCCACCTGCGCCCTCTGGTGCACCAATAGTCCTCTGAGCACACTCCCTCTCTAACTGCTCTGGGTGTTTTCTTAACCAGATAGTGAGTGTCTGGTCTGGGAATAAGTATAGTCTTTTGTCCCCCACCATTACTGTGCAATAGACAAATACAGCTTCCATCTTCAAGGAGCTCACAGTCTAGGAGAAGAGTGAGACACAGTCCCAAACAATTAGGTCAGATACAGAGTCAACTCTCCTAGAATGCTCACATGTGCCTTCTGAGGTGTGATCACTCTGGCTTCACAGATAAGCAAGCTGAGGTCCAGGGTAAGGCACCCAAGGCCCACAGGGGTGGAATGAAATGGCAGTCTCCTGCCCACTCCCCACCAGGGCCAGAGCTCCCCCTTCCTACTCCTCTGAGCCTCAGTTTCTTCATGTGAATGAGTGCAGGCATATCAGACTAGACAGTCCACCAGGGGCCTGGCGTTCCTGCTGTGCCCCCCTGTGACCTCACCAGTTTCATTTCTGCAAAGGGAGACAAAAGTCCTGTCTGACCACAGCAGCTGTCCCTACCACCATTTCCTGATTCCCAGTGTCAGCAGGCAGACACCTGCCTGCCCGAACCAGAGTCTGAAGAATCTCTTTGTGAGAAAGATCCCCAGGGAAGGGAGGACAGGGGTTCATATGTCGACAAACATTTGCTGGACTTGTGCTACGTGCCAGGCACAGTACTGGGGTACTGCACCCCGAGAGTTCCTCATCAGGGGATCCCCCTTGTATACAGAGCTGCACCTGGGTTTATGTTTATTTTCTGCAGAAGGGGCCACATCTTCCACCAGATGTTAGAACCGCTGCTTTGTGAAAATTATAGGATATTAGTAATTCTCACCGCATGCCTCTTACCTTCATTTTACACGTAAAGAAACTGGTAACTGGGGGATTGGGTGAGTGGCCCATGGGGGTTCCACTAGTAAGTTGCAAAGCTAAACAGGATTCCTGCTTTTGAGATGTGTTGGAAACACGAGCATGAAATCCTTAATTCATTGTTTCAGACTCCGTTCCAATGCCTTTCTTGCATGAAACCATCCCTGCCTCTTCCACTCCTACCTAGTGTTCCTTGGTCTTGCACCTGAGACCTTTCAAGACCCAGTTCCTGCTGTACCACCTTGTCACTCCCCTCACGGTACCCTGTGGGATCCCTGACTGCAACACTGAGCCTTCCTGCTGTTCCCACCACCTGGGTCACCCTAATCCCTCCACCCCCAGTCTGCCTGGATAACTCCACAGCTCCATTAAAAGCCGGTTTGAGCATCACCTCACCTGGAAAGCCATCCCTGACCCTCCTGGGCAGGGTTGGGTGACACCCTCTGAGTTCCCATGTCACATTCCATACAGTCAACTTCTGCTGGGACACCCGAGTCACACTTGGTTGGAGCACCTCAATTACTCTTTGATGACTTGCCAGCAGCAGCGCCCCTGGCTCCGCGGCATACATCGATGATCGCACTGGCTCTTAGGTAATTGTGGCCCCACATGGGTCTCCCCAAGGAGACCCGGAGCTCCTTAAAGGCCATACAGGGCCTTTCTCACCATTGTTCACCAGCCTTGCAAGCGCGGCACGGGGTAGACAGCCAGTAAATAAATAATCTGTTGACAGATGAGTTGATACGGAGTTCACAGCACACCTCCCCAACCGGCAACAGTAGTCTTGGTGCCTGCTGATGCTAGGATTTCCTTCCCTGTAGCTGACCCTCACAAGCCTACTGACCCACGCTGATCAGGATTCTTTCCCCAATCTGCAAACTGAATTCTCCAAACGAAGGCTGAACAATATTACTTTTCCCGCCTCGGAAACGCACTCCACCCCCACCCCCCAGGATAGCCGGCTGGAGTCAGCAAGGCGAGCAGGTCCACGCGCCCGCGCCGAGGCCACCGCGGCCACGCGCACCCTGGCCAGTCACGTTTGGGCCGTTTGAATCTCCCGCCTGCGCAGGCAAGCGGGCCCGGAATGAGAGGCGCAGCTGCAAAGGGGCCACCTGGCCTTCGCTGAAGCGCGGTGGGGCCCGGCCCGCTACCGGACGCCCGGTGGGACCGGAGACACGCGCACCCGCACCCTTGCCTTCCTTCCGCCCGGCTTCACGTGGAGCCGTTGCCAAGAGACCCGGCGCCCGCAAATAACGGCCCCGGCCCTCCGAGGAACCCCCGTGCTCCAGCTTTGGTCACTCAGGGACAGCAGTCCTCCAGAACCCTTCTCCTGGGAGGCGCGCGCGACCTACCTCGGTGCAGGTCAAGCTACAAGGAACTCTTCGGCTCACTGGCTGGGCCGCGAACTGCCCCAGAGCATGCGCTCTGCAGGCCTCTGGCCCTGACCTGGGCCGAAAAGGAAAACAAAGAGCCCAGCGGCCCCTGGCGGCTTTCAAGGGAAGTACAAGAGACAGGCTCCCCATAGGCAGCCTTAGTCCAGGCTCTCCACAGCACTCCACTGGTACAGTGGTGTATTTTGGAGACCCACATATCGGGACAAGTGGGCTGATAACCAGAAATACCTCTTGAAAACAGTGGTTTATTTTGAGGGGGAGATCTGGTGTGGAAGGGACTGTACAGAGAAAAGAGATACTGATCTTCCCTGTCCATTAAGAGACAGATAAGAAATCAGACTATCTACAAGGAGGAGCTATGACAAGGGTACGCCCAGGGACATCTGGTTCAGCCTGGGACTTAGGAAAGGCTTTCCAAGCTAACTCCAAGCCCGGAAACTGGTAAGGTCTGATTGGAGCGCAGTGCCTGTGGGGGTGACGGTAGAGGCTGGAGCAGGGGAGCCGGCGGTGGACGCACAGCCCTGTGCGCCTCAGGAGTGCCTCCCCTGGCCTGAGGCGGTAGGGAACTATGGAAGGGGTTTGACCGCGGGGGTGGTGTGAATAGATTTCTGCTTTAGAACAGAATGGATTTGCGGGAAGGGAAACCAAGAGTCGCGGGGTGGGGTGGCGGGCGGAATGAGGGAGGCAGACTAGAAAGAAGAGGGTGTGACTTGGGGGTGGGGGTCCGGAGAAGGAAAACGGGCACCAAGCAGATGACCCTCTCTTGTTAACACACTCGTTCTTCAGGATGGACACAGACTGTTTGTGAAGACTGCTGGTGTTCCCTGAGGTGACCTCTGTGGCCATTTGATTGGGTGGTTTCCCAGGTCAGGGCAGTGACCACTGCAGTTGGCGTGTTCTCCATTTCATGTTGATTCTGACTCCGAAAGTCAGTCTGTCATACCCAAATAGATGGACACTTTGGATGAGTCTTTACCAATTCAATTTCTTTTACTCTGCAGAGCCCACCCCAAAATACTCCCCATCTTGAGGATCTCTTACCTCTTCAAGTTTACCTCTGCCTCCATCACGACCTCCTCCTTTGGATGATATAATACCGTGAAATTTCTCCAAGTTTAAGCCCTGGGGTTTCTGATCTCTCTGCTGTCTTCCTCCAAGATCTTACTCATTCACATGGCTTCATGTAATTATAAAAATGATATTTATCACCTATTTTGTAAAAACCTTTACTTTTTTAACTACAAAAACATGTCCACCCATGTTCTTTAGCACATTTGTTTCTTTCAAAAGCCTCTCCACAGTTGAAAAATGAGGTTCAGAGAGGTTAAAGATGCTCTCTGGAGTCGTCATGTAAGTGGCAGGAGCGGCCAGAGCTCTTGTTCGGAGCTGAGCCGTCACTTTTTAACTGACAGGGCAGTTCATCCAGTCTGGTTCTGAGCTCCATGCTAAGCTTCAGCCCTACATCCCTACCCAGATGACCCAGCACTCATGGATCTAGACCCCCTCCCCATGCACCTTCATCCTTCCAACCAGCTAGGGTTCTCTGACAAGCGTAGGTTAAAACCTTAACTTCTTTTCTGTTTCCTCTCTCCCCTCTCTTCATGTTTCTGTCTGCCCTTCTGGTTGGAAGCACCACCTTCTTGGCCTCAGTTCCCACCTCTCATTTCTTCCCCTCCATTTCATTCCACCATTATCTCCAAGTTAGTCTCCCTACGTCATGGCTGTGAGATCTTGCCCTGTTTAGAAATCTTCAAGAGCCTAGATATTTCATTGGTGCTGTGCTTGCAGTATCAGGTGGCAAATGGCCCCCTTACCCTCAGCACCATGCTCTGAAGGTACCCATTATCATTCCCACCTTCTCACCTTTATCTGGGCTGTTCTACCAGGTGCCTTTCTTCCTACCTACCTCCGACACATTTTAAGGTTCAGTTTGGTTCCCATCTCCATGAAGACTTCCTTGGCCCCACTTATCTTTTCCTTCTTTGAACCCAAACATCGATTTTTATTTTAAACATATATAAAACTAATAACAGAGCTTCAAAATATATGAAGCCAAAACTGATAGAACATCTAGAAGAAATAGACAAATCCACCGCTAGAGCTGGAAATTTCAATACTGCATCCTCAACAATTGATAGAACACGTAGTCATAGAAACAGCAAGGGTGTGGTAGACTTGAAGCAACCAATTCGAACCTACTGACATTTATAGAACACTTCACCTTTCTTCATACTCCACTTTGCTTTCTTCAAACAACAACCAATGACGTGTGCTTTTCAAGTACATGTGAAACATTTACCAAGATAGATCATATTCTGGGTCATAGTACAAGTCTTGGTAAATTCAAAAGGATTCAAGTCGTACAAAACATATTCTTAAGATTACAATGGAATTAAAGTAGAAAACAATCACAGAAAGATCTTTGGGAAACTCCTAAATATTTAAAAACTAACATACTTCTGCCCTGGCTGGTGTAGCTCAGTGGATTGAGCGCGGGCCTGCGAACCGAAGGATCGCGGTTCGATTCCCAGTCAGGGCACATGCCTGGGTTGCCAGGCCAGTTCCCGGCAGGGGACATACAAGAGGCAACCGCACATTGATGTTTCTCTCCCTCTCTCCTTCCCTTCCCCTCTGAAGATAAATAAATAAATAATAAATAAATAAATAAATAAAATATTAAAAAAAAAAAAAAAAAAACTAACATACTTCTAAGTAGTCCATAGATTGAAAAGTCAAAACAGAATTTGGAAGTATTTAAATTGAATTAAAATGAAAACAACATACAGATTTATGGGATAGCATTAAAGTAGTATTAGGGGAAAACTCAGAGCACTAAATGCCTGTTAGAAAAAAGAAAGGTCTCGAATCAATAACTTCAATTTCTACCTTAAGAAACTAGGAAAAGAAGAGCAGACTAAACCCTAAGAAAACAGAAGGAAGAAAATAATAAAGATCAAAGCCAACCTCAATGAACTAGAACATAGAAAAACAATTGACCAGCGTTTGCTATGTGCCAGGCATATTATTAAGCACCAAGCTTACATATCTGGTCCTATTCCTTGAGGTTCCCCCAACTATTAGGTTAGAGGGACATCAACTGAAAAATAATTGCATCAGAATGCTAATGATCACGATGGAATGCTCAAGGTGCCAGGTGCTTGGGGAAGGGAAAGTGCAGATGGCAGTTAAGAGTTCAGGCTCCAGAGTAGGGGTCCCCAACCTCTGGGCTGTGGACTGGTGCCAGTTTGGGACCGCTAGGAACCGAGGCACACAGCAGTAGGTGGGCTTGAATGTAATGCACTTGAATCATCCTTAAACCATCCCCCCACCCCAGGCCTGTGGAAAAATTGTCTTCCATGAAACCAATCCCTGGTGCCACAAACGTTGGGGATTGCTGCTCTCAAGACTCTGACCTTGAAGTCCATTCCGTGTGGCCTTTGGCAAATAATCTAACTTTGTCTTCCTTTTCTGTAACATGGATTTAATAAAAGCTCCTGAGCCACACAGACCTGTTACAAGGACTAAAGAATGCCTAGCACATGCAAGTACTTGTCAAATGGCAGGTACTACCACAAAGTGGGTTCCATCTCAAGAAAAGGCACGTACAAAGACAGAAGGGGGTGAAAGAGGGAGACATGGCCAGGGGAGGGCTCTTGATGCCCAGGAAACTGTACTCATCTTCAGTTTAGTACTTTCCAGAGTCAAGCAAATATGGACACATTATAGGCTTATAATTCATTAAACTGAGTTCTTATGGTATAGTGGTTATTACATTAGGTTAGGGCAAAAAACGTTCTGTGGTTTAAACTAGGTGGAAAGTTTTTTTTTTTTTTTTTTTGAGGTGTGATGATATAGGTTAAATACAAGTACTGTAGTCAATTGCCTTATTCATGCTCTGCCATTTGCTGGCTGCATAACTTGGGTAAGTCCCTCAAATCCTCCAACTTCGGTTTCCTCAATCTGTAGAACGGGCAGAAAGAATGCCTGCTTCACAGAGGCACGTGGAGTATTAGATAAAATGCTGTGCATATGATCTTACCACACTGCCTTGTTTAACGCTGTATTATGATAGGGTTTTGGAGTTTGGTCCAAATCTGGTTTTGCTACTTACTAGTTAGGTGATCCTGGCTAAGTTACTAATTAATTACAATTCTCTTTTACCTCTCCTGGAAAGGTAGGGTGGCTCTGAGTGATATAAGCCTGGCTTAGTAGTAAATGAATGGTGGTATTCATTCAACAAAATTTTGGGAGTTTCCTTAGTGTTTGCTCTAGGAAGTTAAAGAATGTTATTTGACATTGTACTTACTACCAGACTCTAAGTAAGCTTTTCATAAGTATTAACTCATTTCTCATTACAATCCGAGGTTGATACTTTTAATCTATGGGTGAGGAATACATGCAGAGAAAGATTAAGTAGCTTGCCCAAGGTCACCTGGACAGGTGGTGGCATCATGATTCAAACCTAGGAAGTGTAACTCCTAGTTTAGCAACAGTGACTTGCTGACATGCAGGATAAGGCCAGAAAAACCTGTTCAGAAAGTCTAGACAGGTATGGTGCAAGATAAAACGTAGCAGGTAGGGTGGGACCTAGACTACCTGCTGCCAGTTTTGCTTCAGCTATACTTCAACATCAGGAAAGAGAAATGTGCACTTCCTGCCGAGCATTAGTTACGGAGCTCCGCTAAGAATTTGTACTGAACATTTAGATACTCTCTGGGTGTAGAGGAACAGTGAGCACTACGCTGAGCACTCCAGACAGTGTACACTGAGCACTCCAAAGACAGTGTACAGTAAAACCAAGATAAGCTGCACACCAGGCTGATCCTGGGGGTAAACAGAAGCCTACCTCGCACCTGGCCTGCTCCTAGCAAGTCCACAGGGATTTGATGCCTTTGCACAGAAGTTCCACTTTCTACTCGTGCATTTGAGGAATTTAAGTGTTTCTGTTCATTTTCTCATTTGGCACCGGCTTCGATTAATACCCACTAGAGTTGTAGGAATTAGTATTTGAATGCTTATAACTAAGTACTGCAAGTGCTGCCTGTTTAGGCAGATAACCTAGATACTTCAAAACCCAACAAGAAAGCTCTCCCAGCTTGTCTTCCGTAGCTATGGCTGTTATGAAATAGCTCCTGCTTCCAAACTTATCCTCTGGCCCTGAACTGTCTCCATCAGTTTTGAGCTATGACCCACTGCACGCAGACCCCAATTTACCCACTTCCCTTAAACCTGACCCCAACAGTCTCACAGCTGTTCTACCTCCACACACAATGTTCACTCAGCCCACTAGGGTCTAGACTCTACCTTCCAGATGGTTCCCTGCTAGCCCCCATCCTGCAGTGCCTATTGCTCCCCCACAGTGCGAGCAGACTGTGCCAAGGGCTTGACCAGGCTTCCATTGTGACTCATCCTCACATCACTCCCGGGCAGTTTTCTTCCAGGCTCAGCAGTTTGCCACTCAGATGCCAACAACAGGTTTAACTGGTCTAACAGCTGTGTAACTACCAGTTACACCCAATCTTCTAGTTGCCAAGATGCCTGTACATCATCAGAAACTGAAGGTAATGATTGGTCTAACTGAATCTTCCCCATGGTCAAGTGTCAACTTCAAGTTAAACACAAAGAGCACAAGAGGATACACAGGACAAGAGCTAAGGAGACTTTGGGCATTAACTGCTATACTACCTTTCATGGGGTATTCTTCGCTGACATCACGCACACATCCACACAAAAACCCACAATAATATGCATAATGTATAGTCACCTTTATTACAATTTGTAAGTACATTAAAAATGGATTTTTAATAGGGACATCTAGGTTCTCATGGGCTTCTGCTGTCTGTTCAGCAGTGCAGTCAGAAAACCAACTTGAAGGATTTAAAAAGGCCAAGTATCATCTGTTTTCAATTTTTCACCTCAGGTATTCTGAAAAATTCTGAGGTGTCTAGGTCCACAGACCATACTGTTTGAATAAACCTCCTCATACTAAAGTGCATCCTGCAATTCCTTATAAACTTAAACGGGCCACCTGGCCCTTGGAACAGTCTAATAGTCTGTTAGTTAATATAAATCTGAAGCTATGCCCAAGAATTTGTAGTTCTGTCCCACTCTTCCCCCTTTATGCCAAAGGGCAGTTATTAATCTTCCAAAATAACATCACTTTACAAACTTTCCCTCTCAAATAAAGGACTCAAAAAGCATTGCCAGCTGCCAAAAAATTAAGGTGAGGCTCCTCTTCTCTCCTGAATGAAAACAGAAAATAATATTAGACGCATATTTATGAGGTCTGTCCAGAAAGTATCTAGCCATTCACTATGGGGGGAATGGAGACACTTTTTTTTTTTGAAGACACAAGATACATAGGACAACGATGCCTCAGTCCCCTTCAAAGTAGGACCCTTAGGACCTCAGTTGATCCAGCATCTCTTCTACTGTTCAGAACACTGCAAAAATCCATTGTTGGAATTGCCATTAGCTGCCCCATCACATTTTCCCAAATCTCATCAACAGTCTGAAATCTCTTCCCTTTCAAAGGTGATTTTAGTTTTGGGAAAAGCCAGAAGTCACAGGGTACCAAATGTGGGCTGTATAAGGGCTGTCACCTGGCTAAGATGTTTCACCAAAAAAACTCTGCATGCGGAGTCCTGATGTGAGAGCAGGCATGTTGTCATGAAGAAGCTGCCAACCACCAGCTGCCCAGAGCTACGGCTGTTTTCACTGTATTGCTTCTCTCAACAAAGAACACTGAGGTAGTACTGCTTATCATTTGCCCTGGAAGAGCAACTTGTGATGGCTGACACCTTCCACTAGAAGGCCACGTCTTTGTTTCTGGATCACAGTCCTAGATCCACCATTCATCTCCGGTCATGACCTTGAAGAAATCTGGTATACTGGTAGCGGCCTGGGTTGAGTCGTTTGCAACTGAAGCACTATGCTCCTTCCGCTCTGGTAGTGGAAGCTATGGAATGAAGGAATGAATTACGCCACAAGGCGTTTCATGCGAAGATCACGTGTCAAAATCTCAGACACGGTAGTTTTGGGAATCCCCAGATCAGCTCCTAGTTCTCGCACTGTCAGGTGTAGGTCTTTGTTGATTGCAGCCCGCACGCGTTCAACATTCTCAGGTGTTCTGCTTGTCGCAGGCCTTCCCGAACGCGGATCACTTGCAACAGATTCTCGACCATCTTTGAAGCGTTTGTGCCACACTTTTATTTGTGCTGCACTCATTGCATCGTCCCCGAAAGCCTTCTGAATCATTCGAATAGTTTCCGCTGAGGAATGTTCAAGCTTGACACAAAATTTGATGCAGATTCGTTGCTCTACTCGCTCAGTCATTTTGAATACGGTGGCCACAGAATACACTCACTCACTCAACAGTGTCTACTGCCCACGGTCTAGTGAAGTCTTCATTGTTCACACACGTGCACTGCAATCCACTCTCCCTGGCTGCCAGGTAATATCAGTTCTTGTTACATTAACAATGACTGGACTTTTCCGGACAGACCTTGTAGAATCTAAAATTTAAAAGAATTTTAAAGCTTAGCATACTAAATGTTTCCTGCATGGTTTGTCTCCTCATTCGCTGTCCAAAGGACTCTGAGAAGCTGTAGGAATATGCAGGCACAGACTCAAGGCCTGGCTTTCTCTCCAACGTTGTGCAAAGGGACTGTACATCACAGGGCAGAGCCCTACGCTCCCCTACGCCACCTGGACAGAGCCCGGGGAGAGCGACCTCCCGGGGTATCCATGTTGGTTACGTAATCTAATTCAGACCACTGGGCTAGTAGTGACTTCCCAGGGATACCCACACTGCCTGATTAATGACAAACTGAAGACAATGCTGCTAATCAGCATTACCCCTCAATACTTTCAAAAAAGATTTTCATTAAAAAAAAAAAAAAAAAAAAGTTTCTTCTTTTCACCCTACACATGTAGGTGTAGGGAAGCCTGCTGGTTTAGCAGCTTGTTCTAATCAATTCCAAACCAGTCATCACTATGGACGACTTTATGGTTTACCTAATCACTGTTATTATTCAGGTCATTGCTGGACGAGAATGCAGGTGCGCATGTCCAGCGGCAACTCCAGCACCAGGAGGAGGGGCTGTGCATGAGACCAAACCCTCATCTGACGTGGAGTCAAATGACTCGTGTGTCAGTTTGGATGTGACAGGTCAGGTCAAGCCAAGTTATCACAACTTTTTCATTTGCTAAGTAGAAATTTCTCCTCTATCAAATCAGAGTTAACGTGAAAATCTTAGCAGTTTTGCTGGGGGAAGAAAGGCATTTCCCCGTAACAAGAACATAGAACTAAAACATCAGTGTCTATCTGGACACATTAACCAGCAACAACACCTTCCTGAAAAGCCAAAACCAATTCATAGATTTACTTACCCCAATCAAGTTAATTGGAATCCTGATGGAAGGCTGCAAAACAAGGTAGTAGAGAGCTTATTTTCATTCATTTGCACTTAACAGCTACTGTGTTGGCTATTGTCATTTTTAAAAACAAAATTGACTGTTTTATTTTTTTAAGATAAGAAGGGAAAGAGAGGGAGAGAAACATCCATGCCTGAGAGATACAACAATGATCAAGTGCCTCTCACACCCAACTGGGGACTGGGCCCGCAACCCTGCCATGTGCCAAGTGGGAATTGAACCAGCGACCTTTTGGTTCTCAGGCCAGCACTCAGTCCACTGAGCCACACCAGCTAGGGCTAAAATTAGACCATCTTAAGGGAGAAGAGGCCAGCGCCTAAAGCCAGCTTCTTAATAATTTAAAAAGAAGAGGCCAGCGCCTAAAGCCAGCTTCTGATTAATTTCAGCTGGTGGCCACACCAGCTGATAACAGCTGTTCTAGAGATGTTTCCTGCATGGTTTGTCTCCTCAGTCATCGTCCACAGGACTCAGAGAAGCTGTAGGAATATGCAGGCGCAGACTCAAGGCCCGGCTTTCTCTCCAACGTTGTGGAAAGGGACTGTACATCACAGGGCAGAGCCCTATGCTCCCCTACGCCACCTGGACAGAGCCCGGGGAGAGTGACCTCCCGGGGTATCCACGTTGGTTACGTAATCTAATTCAGACTACTGTGCTAGAAATTAATTTCATCCAGATCACAGCAATTTCCCAGGGATACCCATACTGCCTGATTAATGACAAACTGGAGTAATACAATACTGCTGACCAGCATTACCCCTCAATACCTCCAAAAGATTTTCATAAAAAAGGGTTTCGTCTTTTCACCCTACACATGTAGGTGTGGGGAGGCCTGCTATTTTAGTAGCTCGTTTTAATCAATTCCAAACCAGTCATCACTATGGATGACTTCATGGTTTACCTACTTAATCACTGTTATTCAAGTCATTGCTGGAGGAGAATGCAGGTGCACATGCCCAGTGACAACTCTGGCACCAGGAGGAGGGGCTGTGCATGAGACCAAACCCTAATCTGTTGTGGATGGACTTCAAGGGTTGTGCATGTCAAATGATTCACGTGTCAGTTTGGATGTGACTGGTCAGGTCAAGCTATCACAATTTTTTCATTTGTTAAGTAGAAATTTCTCCCCTATTAAATGAGTTAACATGAAAACCTTAGCAGTTTTACTGGGGGGAGAAAAAGGGCATCTCCCCACAACATTAATATACCTCTAAACTACTGTCAACATGCCCACAAAAATGTAGCAGTTTTTATCTGGATACATGAACTAACAACAGCACCTCCCTGAAAAGCCAAATCTAATTCATAAATTACTTACCCCAAATCAAGGTATTTGGAATCTTGACCAAAGGCTGCAATACAAGGCAGATAAAGAACTTATTTTATTCACACTGAACAGCTATTATGTTGGCTACTGTCACTTTTTAAAAATTTGACAAACTTAAGGAAGAGGTAAGTGACTCTGACTAAAATTAGGTACTGCACACCAGCTGAAAACTGCTGCTCTAGAGATGTTTCCTGCATGGTTTGTCTCCTCAGTCATCGTCCACAGGACTCAGAGAAGCTGTAGGAATATGCAGGCGCAGACTCAAGGCCCGGCTTTCTCTCCAACGTTGTGGAAAGGGACTGTACATCACAGGGCAGAGCCGTATGCTCCCCTACGCCACCTGGACAGAGCCCGGGGAGAGTGACCTCCCGGGGTATCCACGTTGGTTACGTAATCCAATTCACAGACCACTGGGCTAGAAGTTAATTTCATCCAGACCACCGCAATTTCCCAGGGATATCCAATTTCCCCTCTATCAAATGAGAGTTAATGTGAAAATCTTAGTTTTGCTGGGGGGAAAAAGATCATCTTCCCAAAACATGAACATACATCTAAGCCATCAACAACATACCTACAAAAACTAGTACTATATGGACGCATTAACCAGTAACAGCACCTTCACGAAAAGCCAATTTCAATCCGTAAATTTACTTACCCCAAATCAAAGTATTTGGAATCTTGACTGAAGGCTGCAAAACAAGGTATAGGTAAAGAGTTTATTTTCTTTCATTCACAGTGAACGGCTACTGCATTGGCTGTTGTCGTTTTTTCAAATTTGACAATCTAAGGAGATCAGTGCCCCGACTAAAGTTAGGTACTGCACACCGGTTGAAAACTGCTGCTCTAGAGATGTTTCCTGCATGGTTTGTCTCCTCAGTCATCGTCCACAGGACTCAGAGAAGCTGTAGGAATATGCAGGCGCAGACTCAAGGCCCGGCTTTCTCTCCAACGTTGTGGAAAGGGACTGTACATCACAGGGCAGAGCCCTATGCTCCCCTACGCCACCTGGACAGAGCCCGGGGAGAGTGACCTCCCGGGGTATCCACGTTGGTTACGTAATCCAATTCAGACTACTGTGCTAGAATTAATTTCATGTAGACCGCAGCGACTTCCCAGGGATATCCAGTTTGTGGGGCATCGTGAACTCCCTAAAGGCAACAAAACTGGAGTTCAAGACTGACCAGCAGTCTTGCCAGTAACTTTAACTTTCAGACAAGCATCACAAACACGCCTAGAAGCTACAATATGCGATTAGCGTGCTGCCCAAGAAATGGTAAATGCAGAACCGTCTACGCTGCAATCTTATCTTTAAAACGATCATCTGGAGCCCTGAAATTACCGCTATATGACAAAAGTTGGCGGAAAAATTGAGAGCCCTCCGTTTCGAAATCAGGCCTCAAACGCGGATGGCAGTCGGGAATAAAACTGCCTGCGTGCAACTCCACGAAGGTCGACTACGCGACTGAGAGGAAGCAGGGTAACAACTGAACAACGCGGCGAGGGTGAGGTGGAGCCGTTTTCAGCGTCTCGGAAAACAGAGCGGCAGGTCGGCGCTCGCGCCCGCTGGTTACGGCCATAACCCGCGGAACGCGAGACATCCATGGTCCACATCCGAGCCAGTCCCACTGCACGAGTTAAGAGCCGTTAACCCGGACGGCGCTAAAGGAAATCATCCTTCTAAATAGTATCGCCGCCACAGGAAAGGCTGGTTGGCAGGTCCAGGCTACTGGACCCGGAATTGAAACTAGGCAGATAAAACACTCACCAAACACCACAGAGGCTGAACAAAAACCTTCCCCGAAAAGACCGAGCGTGCCAAGTCACCCTTATTTATACCTTTTGGAGCGAGCGGATATGCTGTTGCGCCTGCGCCGCGCCATGCGCAGTTAGGGAATTAGAAATTCGCTAAGGATGCTAGGAATCTACAGCCGGCTAAGCCCCACCCCTACCTGGCCCAGAGGATTCTCGCGACAGCAGAGCCTTCCCTCGCGACTTTGCTGGGGAACGTAAATTACCGTTACTGAGTTAAGTACTTAGGCGAATAGGTACTATTTAATAGCGAATTTACTTCTCTACACTCAGTTCACCCAATTTGGAGAAAGCGCCGTTAAATTAACTAGCCAAAAATAACTTTGGCGTAAGAAGTAAGCAAAAGAGACAAAAACATCTACAGAAATGGGAAAAGTCTAAAAAGGGATTGAATCTGCCCTGTCACGTATGAAATAAACATTTGATAAATTCGTAGGTAAATAAGCGCTCCTATGCGAATTGGCTAAAATTAAAAGCCTCCTATGCACAATAGTGTGAATGTACAATACTGTTGAACTGTACACGTACGAATGGTTAAAATGGTCAAATTTATGTTAAGTATATTTTAACACGCACACACCCCTAATATAAAGAATTAGGCAAAGTAAATATTTCTAAAGATACGTATTACAAATGTGATACAATGTTACAAATGTGATATAATTTTGAGTATGGTGTTAGGGGAATAAGTGTTAGATAAATTGACAGAGCTATCACAGCTGGACTATAATGAGTGTAAAAATTTATGGTATTCTCCTATAAGAGTTTCTGCTTAGCGTTTTACCTGCATTATTTACTATCACAGCACTTCTAAAACAATGGTATTTTTACCCAGATTGTAAGATGCAAAGAGGCCCAGGGCAATGGTTCTCAAAGTGTAGTTGGCAGACCTTGGGGTCCCTAAGATTCTTTTGGGGTCCATGAGGTCGAAACTGTTTCATAATAATACTTTCTTTGCCCTTTTCACTGCTTTGACTCTGCACTCATGTAAAATGAAATCGAGGGTAAAGTTGCTGGTACCTCAGTATGTTTCCAGGTCCTGTAACCAAACTGTACTTGTAGTAGTGTTTTTCATCATCATAAATTTATGTTTTCTAAAAGTCGCATTCCTCTAGGAATGTCCTTAATGAAGTAATAATCATTAATTTTATTCTTGACTTTTGGTATTCAATTTTTAATTTTCCCAATGACAAAGTGAGGAATATGTATAAAGCACTTTTGCTGCATACCAAGATACAGTGGTTACCTCCCAAAAAAAGAACTTATGTGATTGCATTATGAACTGAAATAGCTACTTTTTTTTCATGGAATAACATTTTACTTCAAAAAACAGCTGACATCTTTACCAACTGTATATCTGTGTGAGATTGGATTTTCTTCATTTACTTAAACAGAAACAGCATATAGTAACAGACTGGATGCAGAAGTGGATATGAAAATTGAGCTGTCTGCTATTAAACCAGACATGTAAGAGATTTAAAAAAAAAATAAAATATTGCCACTCTTTTTTTTTTTTTTTTAAAGAATTTTATTTATTTATCTTTAGAGGGGAAGGGTAGGAGAGAGGGAGAGGGAGAGAAACATCAATGTACGGTTGCCTCTCATGCGTCCCCTGCCGGGAACTGGCCTGCAACCCAGGCATGTGCCCCGACTGGGAATCGAACCGCGATCCTCTGGCTCGCAGGCCCACGCTCAATCCACTGAGCTACACCAGCCAGGGCAAACATTGCCACTCTTTTCACTATTTTGGGAAAATAGACATTTTTCACAAAAATGTATTATTAATGTGCAATGTGTTATTTTGAAATGTAAATATTTTTGAAATGTCTCAGGTTGAATTTTAGTGTAGTATCAATAGATATCACCCACAGATATGAAAATTCTTTGGGGTTCTGAATAATTTTTAAAGTTCTCAAGGGGACCTCAAAACCAAAATGTTTGAGAACCAGTAGTTTAGAGGAAGAAAGGCAAATAATTCTGCTACTTCTCTGGTGATATTACCAGCATTCAGTTATCTTTCAAATACTCATTCAACATTTACTTAGTGGATATGACTTATTTGTTGGACCTGCCACTTCAGGGATTGTAGATGAAATGCCTTTTTCTATCCTTGAGAGCTCACAGTAGGAAAATAGTCCCAGTAACAAAATACACTGCTGCTTGATGTGTGCACTCTCCGGCCTGAATACAGTATTCTGAGACTGTAGACAACAGAGCAAATGAACAATATGCTAAAGGCTAAAGAGGTTTTCCTGGGAAGTTAAAATTTGAGCTAAAACTTGAAGGAATCGTACAGGGGTGGTGGGGTGACGGTGGAGTGTGGCTGAAGACAGTATTCCAGGTGGAGGAACTGGCAGAGCTGTGGTCTCCCAGAAAGGATGAGAAGTCAGCGTGATGAGGAAGATGGATGTGATAAGTTCCTGGAGTTTTCATGAGACTGGAAAGTTGGCAAGAGCTGAATTACAAAATATCTAGTAGTCCAGGCTGAGTTTAAATTTTATCTAGGTAACTTGAGGCCGGTAAGTTGTGAAGGGTTGCCGTGAATGTCTTTGCATTTTAGAAAGATAACTCTAGTGGCAATTTGAAGGATAGATCAGAGAGGCTGGAGGTTATAAAGTCCTCCAGATTTTGGATTTGGATGGTAAAACAGGGCAAGAGGAGATAACTAAATCAAGAGACATTTCTGAGGTAGAAAATGCACAGAATTTGTTGTCTTACTGGACCTTTGAGGTAAGAGAGAAACTTGCAGACAATACCAAAATGTTAGGCGTGGGAGGCTGAACATACGGTGGTGGTTTCTAATTGAGAAAGTACGTTGTGTGGGGAGAGAGAGATAGAGAGAAAGCATTGAGGTGACAAACACTGATCAGTTACATCCTGCACAAGTCTAGAATGAGGATCAAACCCCAAACCTAGGTATGCGCCCTGACCGGAATCAAACCAGGACCCTTTTCATGCGTGGGACTATGCTCTAAACCAACTGAGCCACCTAGCCAGGGTGAGACTTAGATTTTAATGAGCTGAGTGAACATGGCTTTAGAAATGGAAAACAGTGCATACAGACCACAGGTCATAACCATTGTCAAGAAGACTGTTGTTCAATTTACCATCAGGTCTTTCACTTCCTTCCACTTGTCACTCCCTTAGCTCAGCGCTTGGACTGTACAGAAATTTAAGTGGTTAAATTAACAGCTTATGTGAAGGGAGTATAGGAAAAGCAGGAGATAGGGCAATAGGTTGAAGAGAAAATAGGGTCCAAGGAAGACTGGGGGGGGCGTGTAGGGAGGAGATAAACATTAAACAAATTAGTGAATATATAAATAGTGGTGCGTGTCTCTTCAGCACCAAATGGAAGGAAATTGAGGGTGTTTGTTCCTGTCAGATGACCTCTATGTTTTATGAAGGAGGCAATAATTCTTGGGGGAAGACATTACTGGTATCCACACAAGAGATGTAAGAAGTGGTCCATGTTGCTGGTGGTTCCTGCTTTTCCCTTCAGACCTCCTAGAGTTGGCATTAAATCAGTAGTTGGCTGTGTTTTGGTTTCTGGGCTTGGCTGTTCTTTGTTGTATGTTCTCATCTTTTCTAAGTACACTTCCTATCTCATCCCCTCCCACTTAGTATCCACGGACTTCCCCTTTCTGATAGTGGTTTTCCAAACTTCTCACTCTACGCCAGTCCTCCCTCTCTTGCGATACAGTAATCTAAATCCTTAAGAATGGCAAACTCAGTTTCAGCCAACATCGGGCAACGTAAAACACCCTTCTGGAGACAATGTTTAACCTCAAAAGGGTAATGGCAACTTGAGGCCTCTTTGGAGGACTAATAGAAGGAAAATCTGGAAGCAGGTGTAACACAATGACAGGAGTTCTGACTCATGGTTTCTTTAAACCCTTAGTAAAGGGCGGTGCACTAATCAAGACCAGTCTCCAAAGTGACAAGTAGAAAGTGAGTCACTAGTGAGGCCACAAGGAATGAAACTGGGCTGCCACCCAGGGAGCAGCAGATTAGGCATGAACTCTTTTATTGTGACGTCAGCCTGAGGTCTAATTATGTGGGGTCCACACAAGTAATCCTTGTAGGGATGGGTGGGATGCAACTGCTTGTCCTTGAATATATGCAGAGTGATTCCACAATCTGCTTTGACCTTGGGGAAGCAACTTCCCCTCTTAGGTTCTTCACTGGTGAAACGAGTGTACCGTATCTTGCCATGTATAATGTGCACGTTTTTGCCCAAATTTTTGAGGGAAAAACAAGGATGCGCATTTTACATGGGTAGTACAAATTCTGTATCTACAAATGTTTTTACTTCTTTTATTTATGCTTATGCATTAAAAGTATAACTCTAGAAAGTATGCAAAATAATGCCCTGGAATACGATAAAACGGTTTTGTTTCTAAATATAAATAAAGAATTAAAAAATTAAAACAATTTTCTTTTCCCTGAAAGTTTGGGCCAAAAACGTGGATGTGCCTTGTATACACTGCAAAATACTGCATTCCTACTTACCTGCCAGTCGGGGGTAAACAGGTTAAAGGACCAAGTATGACTACCTGGCACCTACCACAGGACTCGCGTTGGCTCTCCTCTCTGAAGCCTATTCTTCTTCCACACGTGAGCGCAGTAAGCCCCCAACATGACCAGCCTTCATGTCCGGCCACACTCAATGTTCTGACTATTATTTCCTCCCCACCCCTTCCCATCAACTTCTCATTGAGGATGTCTTGCACTATTTCAGGTATCATTTTTAAGCTGGTTTAAATCTTCTGGAATCAGGTAGTGCATAAAATAAACACTTTATACCAGAATAGTATAGTTTTTTTAAAATTCTAAAATACTTTAATAATTAATGTTGGTAGGAAGACTGATATACAATGCAATCACTTATTTTACAAGGAGATTCTGTACATGAGGGAAGCATTCTGAAGTACAATACATCAGGCTTTTATTTCTTCTATACAGCATAATTGTGAATTGTTACTTACATGGAGAGGACACAAAATCCTTTATATATATATATATATATAACACCTGAAAAGACTTGACCCCCAAAGTATCTTGTTCCAAAGGAACATGAATGAGATGAAAGATTAACTAGATTCATTGGTGGCACATCGAAAACAGACAACTCACTCAGGAAATCAAATCCCATTGTAAGCTTGGCACATGAAGGGAAAGAAAGGCAGTGAAGGAAGGGTTTGAAGATGTCATTGTAAGCCACAGAGGATTCTGGCATAAGCCAACTAATCTCCAAACCAACAAGACAGAAAGGTTAGAAGAGGTCAAATGAGCAGTGAATGCGAGGCCACCTTATAACAGACCTCTAACCACTTCTACAGTTGCCACTTGCCGTCAGTCCTACCAAATGTTCATTCGGTTTCAAGGAGATGTGAATCCAGCATATCTCTCTCTGTAGCCACAAAGCATCTGACAGTAACTGAGAAATCAAATACCTCCCATTCCCCACACAGACAGGGGACACTACTCTTCAAGGTTGCTTTAGCTTTTTTGTTTTGACATGACATTTTGATTCTTCAGCAAACAATAATGGACATGAAACGGGAAAAACAAGAATCTACTGAAATTACATAAAGAACAATGGGGACTGCAGAAATCTATAAAGCAGCCCCAATTTTCTGAACATGAAAGAAAAAAAGCCACATTCATCAGTTAAATATAAACGTATTTTTTCCTTCCACTTAGTGTGGACAGGAATTAGAGGGAAATAGTGAAGCTGTGAGGTTTTCAACAAAAATTCAAAGAAAGCAACTGAATCATGTTTTAGGAAATCATATTACTATATACCACAAAAAAACAGGGTGGGGCTGAGCCAACGCCCAGGCACCACCAACACTGGCCCCAGCCTGGAGGAGCAGGGATGAGTGGGGCGGAAGCTGCCGGAGATGGGCAGCAGGACGGGACAAACATCTGTGCTAAGGAAGAGAGGAGCGGTGGGTCGTGGCTGTTCTCCTCCTAATCGTTTCTCCAAAGACCTGTCCTATTTAGCACCCAGTGTAACATCCCTAGGACCTTGCTGTGATTCTGCCTGAAAGTGTGGGGGCTGGCGGCACACAAGTGCTCCCACAGAGTTGCTACAACTCTGCTTTATGGAGGAGAATGTATCTAGTGGTCAAAATGATTTACAGTATCATTTGGTACAATATAAGTACAACAGCTTTTAACATTTAAGCCATGGGTCAGTTTTCCACCAAGTTGGCATTAACATAAAGGCTCTTCTGGTTTTGTATATAGAAAACATAGATGCTTTTGTATTTTTCCAACTTGAAACCTGGTTGCAGGTCAGAGTGAACGTAAGTTTCCATGACTTCTTCAAGACTTAGAAAAATAAAATAAAAACCAGGATAACCTGTGTCAAAGAGGAAGTAAGCACTTGTCAGATCCTGAGCTTCTTTCAGGCCAGATGTCCTGAAAAGGACTATATTGCTGTGTTATCAGAGGTATAGTGCAACACTGACATGCCAGTGTGGTATGAAGGCTTCCCCTGGAAGTGGGGGGCCCCTTTGCCAGAAGGTTGGGGCCCTCTTGGTTTTCCCCACCACCAACTGGATTTGACGGCTGGACTTGAGTGCCTCCACAATGGGGCTTGCAACTGGGACAGAGCAGGTAAGGCTAGTGGTGCGAACTGTGCCTCAGCACAGGCGGTCAGTCACCTTGGGGTGAGGGTGTGGTGCAGCTGACAAAATTTGGAACCTGCAAGTAGCCCAGACCATTTGTGGCTGGTGAGGGGAAACCCCTCAAATATGCTGCACCATTAAGAAGTTCAAAGCACTGGCAGTGTTCAGTTTTGAGAATCCATTCCAGTGAAACGCTACATTCACAGAAGTGCTGTTCACCCCAGAAGCCCATCCCAGAGGACGCGATCCTGGCTGTGCTGGTGGGTGCTCACGGGCCCGCCGTGTCATTCTGGAGACTGAAGCAGCAAAGTGCCCTGTTCTGGAGGGTTGTTCAGTTCCTTTCTCAAACTTCAGCATCATGGACGATGGTAGCTGAAAGAGGAGATCAAAAGGAGCTAAGTTGACAGACACTGTAGACTGCTTTGCTATTATTACAACAGTAATGAAATGTTACGTTTTAATATTTAAAATATGCCTGTCCTCCACTCTGATTCTTCCTGACCTTTCTGCAGCATCCAACAGACCTGACCCTCTTCCTTCCTTCCTCACAACTCTCTTCTTTGGCTTCTGTAACACTCTTCTCCCTAGTTCTCCTTTTTCTTCAATATGCTTTCCTGGACTATTTTCCTCAATACACTCTTTAAAAATAAGTTTCCTGTTAAGAAGCACCTTATTTTCTCATAAATGTGCCACCTTTAGACCTCACTTTCTCCTCGCACTCCAGACTGAACACCCAATTGTATTCTAGGTCTCCCCACCTTCAATGCAGCACAGGCTCATCAAATTCAACATGGGTGATTTGTTTTCCAGTTTGTTTACTGTCTGCCTTCCTCTTTTGTGTTTTTAAAAGATTCTATTTATTTATTTACAAATAAAAGATTTTATTTATCTTTTAGAGAGATGGGGAAAGGAGGAGAGAGGGAGAGAAACATCCATGTGCAAGAGATACAATGATTGGTTGCCTCCTGCACACCCCAACTGTCCTGCAACCCAGGCGTGTGCCGTGACTGTGAATTGAGCTGGCGACCTTTTGGTTTGTGGGACGATGCCCAGCCCACTGAGCTGCACCAGTTAGAAGTCAACATTGGGTTTTTAAGATTTATCCTTAGTGATAATTAAACTCTAATTAAAATAGCCTTTTGCTTGTACTGTGACTGAAAAATGTTTAACAATATTTTATTTTCCCACTTTGCTTATTCCTTCTTTTTATAGCAAACTGGAATTGGCATTATATCTTCTTTATTTAGCCTCTTTTTATGAATGTTCTGAGAGTCACCTAGATATGTTCAGTATTTTCATTTTTGGCTAGCTGATTATTTAGATGCTGGGTGGGTGGGTCCTTACTCACAACAGTAATTCCAAATCAAAATATTTCTTGGCTTGTTTCATGAAGACAGCTAATTAAAATAAAGTTTATATACAAACTTGGTAACATCACTGTGCTACAAAGATCTGAAACTGGAGAGGGTAAGATCTTATCTAACTCAGCAACAATTTCCTCATATATAACCTGGGACAGTGAGGCACTGGGAACAGAGAACCCAGTGGCTTTTTAAAAAAATTATTTATTTAATGACTGAATTTAGAGAAGGAAAAAGGGAGGAATAGGGAGGAGCTAGGGGGAGGGAGAGATGAGGGAGAGGAGGGGGGGGAGAGAGAGAGAGAGAAGCATTAATTTGTTGTTTCACTTATTTATGCTTTTACGGGTTGTTTCTTGTATGTGCCCTGACTGAGGATCAAACCTACAACCTTGGTGTATTAGGACAACGCACTCATTAACTGAGTCACCCAGCCACAGCTCCCAGTGGCTTTTAGTCATTTATTCCTTTCCCTAAATCCTGGTTCTGTGACTTACTAGCATGTCAAGCTAGTCAACACTCCTGAGCCTCTTTCTTCATCATTAAAGTGAGGATATTATCACCTTGAAAGTTTATTGCAAGGATTAAATAAGATAAACATAAAAACACTACATTCAGTACAGGCATTCACTACTGATTCTAAATTGTCATCCCTTTTTCTTAATGCTGTCTTAATGTCCTAAAAGGACAATCAACACTGAGTGTCCTTTTAAGATTTTATTTATTTAATTTTAGAGAGAGGGGAAGGGAGGGTGAAAAAGAGAGGGAAAGAAACATCCGTGTGCAAGAGAGACATGGATTGGTTGCCTCTTGCACACCCTCAACTGGGGACCTGGCCTGCAACCCAGGCATGTGCCCTGACTGGGAATCCAACCGGCGACTTTTGGATTCACAGGTCGGCACTCAACCTGCTGTGCCACACTGGCCAGGACCTGAATGTCCTTTTAAACAATGTCATTAGCGTCCTTCCCATCTAAACAACTCTGCTGGTACGTTTGCTTTTTGGTGGAATGTTAATTAGTTCGCAGTATTTGGGTCTTGTGGCTCTTACCGTGTAAAATGTTTGCTCTCTTCATGAACCTCCATCTCTGAGCTTTTAAATTCATTCAGTTCTTTTCTTATGGCAGCCTGTTGAGTAAAAATGAAAATGTTTCAGCACTCACTGTCTGCCATCGTACAGCAGTGTGATTGGCCGTCCGTTCTCTGCTGTGCTTAACTTGGTGAGTCACTGTAACCTGCAGTCGGCAACCCAGGGGGAAGAAAGGAGCCAGGTCAGTGCACCAGGCGAAGCTCTGCGCCAGGACGCACCGCCGCCCTGACACCATTCTTCTCACAGTAAACCTACCATCTCCACTGAATCAGAACACTTGAAGAGCTTAAAAGAGATACTGTAGATTTTATAGTTTCCACAGCTTGTAAAAATGTGTTTCCCATTTAAAAAGTGTAATGTGGTAATTCCTAAATATACCACCAAGCTCCCTCCAACTGATGTCACCATCATTCAAAGGGTGTTTTATTTCCTTCCAGGTTTTTGTGCTGCGATGCAGCAGGGACTTTCTTTTCTTCTGGTTTTGTGCTGGTGGTGGAGTCATTAGTATAAAGTTTGGTTTGTAAATCTTGACATTTTGTGTCGTGATTACAAATTTAACATTATATCAAAAGTAGAAATTTTGTGTGTGGTTCTCATTTCTAGTTAGTGCCTTGCAGAGAGAGAGAGGGGGACAGACCTTATCGGCAGGGGTCAGTTTGGTCCACGGTTTGTCGGCTCGCCGGTCGTAATCTTGAGCATCTGTTACCTCCACATACTCATTAAACCTCAGAATCTTCCTGGCAAGTAGCTCGGCCACAGTTGGCCTTTGACTGAGCTGAAAGAAACGGAGCCTCTCAGTTGGCTATGCCAGGAATCAGCATCAATCATGCATTCGAACTGCCTCGAACCCAGTGTTCAGCTTCGCTGCACACTGAAATCATGAGGGGACCGTCAAACGCCACTGATGCCTAGGTCCCTCCCAAGATTCTGGGTATTGAGAGTTTTTTTTTTTTTAAGTTTCCAAATGCACTATAAACCACTGTAACCAGTATTACCAGTGCTTCTCAAACTTTAACATGCATACAAGACATTTAGAAATCTGGTTAAAATGGAGATTCTAATTAAGCTGGTCTGGGGTAGGGTCTTAGATTCTGCATCGCTTATAAGCTCCTAGGTAATGGCAATGCTGCTGGTCCATGAGCCACACTCTGAGTAGCAAAAGGATTAGGACTATAAGCTCACAAATGATACATTAGAAAGTGAATACATGTAGTATGAAAGCACTGTGTAGTGGGTAATATTAAGGATGAATTTCAACACGAACAATGTCCAGGATGGCAGACTCTGCAATAAATTATGGTGTAAGATCGCACCACCACGTAACCTGCTCAATCTGAAGGCATCAAGTCCAGCTGAGGTCTCTAGCTACTCTTATTCTAACAAGGATAATTCCTCTGATTCTGGGGAAGGGGAGAAGTGGGGGAAATCGGGAAGAAAATGTCTAGATCCCCTCGCTCTCCTGGGTATTCTTATGTTTTAAGAAATACCTAGAGGACTCAGACCAAATCAGAATCTACAGCAGGCAATTACAAACTATTACGGCAAGAAGAAAAAGAAAGGTACTAACCCCAGAGCTTAAAAGCTAAAACATGTCTTGTACAAAAAGGATTTTACCTTAACTGATCTTAAACCAAGGAAAAACTCCTAGTTGGTTTTTCAAGTTTCTCAGCTATTCCTAAGAGCCCGTTCAGTTCTTTCCCTGACTAGAAATGACCATTTGCCTCGCGGAACTGAATGCTACACACTCCTCCTGTTACCATCTCTTCACTTCAACAGGTTTTACAGTCTGCATCAAGACTCTAGGTCTACCAAATAAAAGGTAAAATTTTATGTATTTATTGAGCATCTTCTTGTGCCAGGTTTTTACTGAATAGTAAAAATGAAAAAGAAAAGCTCTTGACAATGCTGTGCTGTTTTCTACATTTGCATCACGTATTCTAGTTTCATAGCAGTCTGTGGCAATTTCAGTCAAATAATTTCTTTCCAATCAGCTAGGTCATTCAAATACAAGACAAGCACTCAGAAGACAGATGAAACCAAAGACTGGGGCCGCTTACCTTTCTCGTGAGCCGCCGTTTAATCTCGCGTTTTTCTGCCTGACGGTCAGCTTCATTTTTAGCTACAGTTGACAGTCAGAAACAAAAAACTATTACTTCACAGCAGCAATCTGCATATCAAACTTTTCACTAATTACAGTATGGATGTTTCTTACAGGCTCCAAGCCAGAATAAAACATGAATCTGGGGGATGGCTAACCAAGACGGTTTTGTTGTCAAGTGGTATAGAGTCAAACACTCAAAAGCAAGAGGAGCAAACTATGGTGCTGCTCATTGCCCATGAGCTAAGACTGGTTTTTACATTTTTAAATGGCTACATTTTGAATGGTTTGATAAATACCTAAGTAAGAGCTCCCTTTTGCTTTTGGCCTACAAAGCTGAAAATGTGTCCTTTAAAAAAACTTTGCAGATTCATGCTCAAATGTGGTAACCACTTAGAATGGAGACCACACTAAGTTTTGTGTGGTCTGTCTAAAGACTCCCACACTTCACAGTCACAGTGTACTACGTGGTTAAGCTGCGCACACACAAACAGTGACGACAGAACAGGGGGCGGAGTGGTCAAAGCGAGCATGCCCACGAGTAACCCTGTGAGTCTCATCCTCGTCGGTGTGGAGAGTTTTAGGGTCAAATTTCACCCTATACTCTGAAAAAGTAAATCCGTACTACATCAGAGTGCTGTTTCAGGAAGTTAATTATGTACGCAGAAAGAAAATAAATACACGGTCCTATTTTGTGACTTTAGAGGTATGAAAGTCTTAAGAGATGAAAAAGGCAGGAAGTCTGCTGGTCTGGGACTTGCTTTGGGCCCCAGCCCCCCCGTTCCACTGGGAACAGGATGGTCCCCTCCAAATGCACAGCCACTATTTTACTTCCTTGAGGAAAGAGAAAAGTTGGGCAGAGTCTACCATACACTGAAATACTCCCAAATACCCAAGGTAGTATCAAGATACCGTGAGAACATTAAAACTAAATTTTCTGCAGTATCCCAGTACACTAAACAATGCCATACTGGTGTCTTATAAAGGAAGTTTGGGGGAACTTGGTTCCTTCAGAGGAAGAGCTATGAATAGTCCTCCCATGGCTGGAATACTCTCTCCTTGACCACTGCAGAAAATGCTTCTCTTCTCTATATTAAAGTCAGAAATAAAGGAAAATCTGTACAACTTTATTTCCATAGCTGGACTCACGCTGTAGTATATTTCGTTGTTCAAGTTCTTCTGGCGTTGGTCTTTGACTTAGTCGTCTAAAAAGAGATAAATAAGATTATTGTCTATTTTAAATCTCCCAATCCTGTTTATAAAGATTTGTGATGGTCTTAATTTATATTAGTCCCTACACTAGCAAGAAATCAATACAATTTCAAACTGTTTGGATATTCATTTGTTTATCTGACTGACTGCTTATGAAACAATTTTCATGTTGAAAGTGTTCATACAGATGTTACAACATAAAAAGGAATTGTATGACTTCCAGCCAAGATGGAGGCATAGGTGGACACACTGTACCTCCTTGCACAACCAAAATTAAGGACAAGAAGGATTTAGAAACAAGAAAACAACCAGAACTGAGAAAAGTGAAACTATACGAAGGTCCAACAACCATTCATCCAGACCAGTAAAAGGGGCAGAGTAGAGGCAGGAAAAAGTGGAGGTTGGCAAACCCGGCGTGCAGGCAGCAGCTAGCGGGCCCCGGGTATGGGGTGGCAACAGTGCAGACCCAGTGAGGCCAAGCAAGGCGGCTGGCTGACCAGGTGATCCCACATTAGTGCACAGATAATCCAGGCGAAGGAGAAGCAGTGGAGGGGACTAGAATCCAAGAGAGAGCAGAGCAAGCGCCATTGTTCCCTCTCAGACCCCACCCCCACATACAGTGTCACTACCCAGCAACTGGGCTGCCCCACCCTGAGGAGCACCTAAGGCTCCACCCCTCACTACATAATAGCCGCAACAAGACCAAACCCCCCCCAAAAATGGCTCAAATGGGAGAAGTAATCAAAGCCCCAGAGCCAATTTATCTAAGCAACCAAGAGATAGCCAACCTATCAGATGCACAGTTCAAAGCCCTGGTGATCAGGATGCTCACAGAATTGGTTGATTTTGCTCACAAATTAGATGAATAAATGAAGGTCACAATAAGTGACATGAAGGAAAATGCACAAGGAACCAATAGTGATGGGAGGAAAACTGAGACTCAAATCAATGGAGTGGACCAGAAGGAAGAAACAAGCAACCAAACAGAAAACAAGGAAGAAACAAGAATTCAAAAAAATGAGAAGAGGCTTAGGAACCTCCAGGACATCTTTAAACGTCCCAACATCTAAATTACAGGGGTACCAGAAGGGGAAGAAGAAGAGCAACAAGTGGAAAACTTATTTGAACAAATAATGAAGGAGAACTTCTCCAATCTGGGAAAGGAAATAGACTACCAGGACATCCAGGAAGCTCAGAGAGTCCCAAAGAAGTTGGACCCAAGGAGGAACACACCAAGGCACATCAGAATTACATTAGCCAAGATTCAAATGAAGCAGAGAATTCTAGAAGCAGCAAGGGATAAGGGGACAGTCACCTACAAAGGAGTTCCCATCAGACAGACTGTCAGCTGATTTCTCAAAGGAGACCTTCCAGGCAAGAAGGGGCTGGAAAGAAGTATTTGAAGTCTTGAAAGGCAAGGACCTCCATCCAAGATTGCTCTATCCAGCAAAGCTGTCATTTAGAATGGAAGGGAAGATAAAGTGCTTCTCAGATAAGGTCAAGTTAAAGGAGTTCATCATCACCAAGCCCTTAGTATATGAAAGGTTAAAGGGACTTATCTAAGAAAAAGAAGATCAAAAATATGACAGTAAAAAGACAGCAAACTCAGATATTAACAACCACACCTAAAACAAAAGCAAACTAAGCAAACAACTAGAGCAGGAACAGAACCACAGAAATGGAGATCACATGGAGGGTCAGCAAGAGGGGAGTGGGAGGAGGAGCGGGGGGAAGGTACAGAGAATAAGTAGCATAGACAGGGTAGAAAACAGACAGGGGGAGGGCAAGAATAGTGTGGGAAATGTAGAAGCTAAAAAACTTATGACACATGGACATGAACTAAAGGGGGTGAATGTGAGTGGGAGGGGGTGTGCAGGGTGGAGGGGAATGATGGGGGAGAAATGGGACAACTGTAATAGCATAATCAATAAAATATATTAAAAAAATAAAAATTAAAAAAAAAAAGACCTCCATTTTTAACTAATTCCTAATTTTGAGGGTCTCTTGCTGACAATCAGGGGCCACAGTTTTGCATTAAGATTGTCATCTTGGTCAACAGCAAAGTCAGGTATCTAAGACAGGGGAGGAGAATACACTTTAGTTAATGGACATCCTTAATTACTTTGTAAGTAATATGTCAAGAGTTCCACCTCCTCTTCCTCATTCTACTAAGAGACACAACACAGTTGGGAACTCTTATGGGTACTGTGTGTGCAGGAAGTTGGCCTCCACTCAGTTTCTCTGTGCTTTCGGTTCCAGCTGACATGAAAAATACGCTAACACTTTGAAAGGAGGCAGTCACATGGAACATGTGCAGTAGATATAATAAAAATGTGGGTGTGATCTTTAATTGGGCTGGCATCTCATGCTTGAGCAACTGGAAAATGACAGAGGAGTCTTGCTGTCCTGGGAACCACCTGAATTCTCTAAAACTTAAAGAATTTATGTCTATCTTATGGTTTAATTTCCAAATTCTTAGATGATACCTAGCTGGGCACAATATGTATTCTTAAAAATTATGTCATTTCTAAAATTAAAAATACAACAGCATAAAGATAAATAAATGCTCCACCACAAGATAAAAGTAAATCTCCAACATACACACTGCCATAACGAAATCAAATCAATGTATTTCAGTGTATTCTAACCAAGGCCTACCGGATCAGTGTGTTCCCAATCTGGTGCCGTATTTCATTCCACTCCTCTTTGCTTTTTCGAGGCCAAGAGTTCAAGTTCAACTCTGGTTCACTGGGTCTGGGGTTCAACTTCATTGCCAGTGTGTCTTTCCTCTTCACTTTGTTGGCCAGAGCACCTTTGCACAAGGAAAAGAAAAAAAAATGTTGAAGCTTAAGGCTGAAATTCACACAGTTGAGATTTAGGCAAGAGTCTGAATAAACAATACGGTGTCTCCCAGCCTCCTCCTGGGCGTCCAGTCATCCAGATAACGCAGAGGTGGGAGTAAATCTAAAGACACCTAAAAATCTTCTCCGTCAGATGGGCTCAGACAGGCTAAAAATAACTTCTGCCTTCCACCAGGCCTCTGTGTTTTTCTCCTAAGAATTGCTATAGGAGAGAATCTAAGCATGGGACAGCTCTCTGAATGACAGCAAAAAGGTATTTGCACTAACACACCTCATAAAATTCCTATTCTTAAGGCTGTTTTCCCACTTTTAGGAATTAGAATTCCACTGTTCATAGGTTTGTGCACATGTGCGTATTTTTTCCTTAGCCCCTTGGGCACAGTAAGCTCATTAGACTGAAGGAGAGTATCACTTTTATCTTTTCAAGATAGCCCAAATACCAACTTCCTCTCCTCCACATTCTTTCATACCATCAAGGTAAATAATTCTTTAATTAAAAACCCTGAATGACTCAATCTACATGGCTCCCTTTCACTGGCTTGCTGTAACAGTGGGCATATCAGAACTCCAGAGACAAGAGTCCTTCATAGTCCAACAGCAGTTGACTCGATGGGAGAAGGTGCCTGTTCCCATTCATCTTTCACTTGCTAAGACCAACGAGGGGCTTTATCTGTAAAAGAAGTTTCTCCCTGGCTTTCCCCTCCTTTCTTACTGTTCTGGGTTTCGTCCTCATCCTCTTCATCTCGGTACTGAACAGGACCTTCTGAGTCCGAGTCACTCTCCTTCTCTTCCTCTTCCTCCTGCAGACACTGTGGCAGTTTAGGAATGACTGAGGTAGGTGGCGGGTCTTCACTGAATGCAGATGGATGGGTTTGCTCCTCCTCTTCTTCTTCATCGTCTGGACTAACAAATAAACAGACTTATATTTTCATTTCAGAAACATAAAGGACAGCTGATTTGCAAGGCAAAATACGGATTATCTATGGAAAAGTCCATGAATAAAATAATTTAGGATTCACACCTTTAACTTTAAAAATCTTACTAAGAAATTCTTCTAGCAGATATTTATCTAAAAGCTCTGGGTTCAAATCCTAGCTCTACAAGTTATTTACTAGTTTGTAACTTAACTTCTCTGTAAATGGGAATGATACCTACCTCACTGGCTTGCTGGGAGGATGAAACAGATGAATTCTAGAATGCCCCAGTGTCTGGCACACAGGCCCCAATGACCTGAACGGCAGGTGCGGGTTTGCTTTGGACTGATTAAATGAGAAGACTCACAGCGCCTAACGCTAGTCCTGGCTCATGGAGGATATTTAATACGAATATTTACTCCATTTCCCTTTGGTTTAACAACACAGTAGGACAAAATGATTTAGTCCCAGGAAACAAAGAGAAGTAAAGATGAAAACTAACCTTCCCCTTTTACACTCTGGAGGCATAAAACCATGACTTAGTCTATCTTCAAACTCGAACCTAAACGGTCTCTTTCCAGGATATGAAATAAATAGAACAGCAAGTACAAAGTGATGGCAAAACAAATAACAAGTAGAACGCTGCAACAGTTCTATAATAATTCTTTTAGTTAGTAAGGCACACCTCCAAGTTGCCAAAAAAGGTGTTAATCCTCGGTCGCAATTTGTTGGAATTGTATAAAGACAGAGCGGGTGTTAGACCAATGCTGGTGTGAACACACGCAGTGTTTGGAGACAGATGAGGGCGAGAATGTGAGGACCAGTTCCATCTATGGGGCTGGAATACTAAGCTCTCTTTCAGACCTCCCGTCTTTTTCTCTAGACCTTTCTCTGTGCCTTGTCTACACAGCTTATGTGTCAGGCACTAGTGCTTTCAGATTTGTGGAACTTCCTTCTCACACAGCTATGTAAATATATATTATTCCTGTTTAGAGATTAGACAACTAACAGGCAGAAAGGTTAAGTAGCACACACTATTACAAGCTAGTAAATAAGAGGTAGAGCTGGGATTTGAACCCAGAGCTATCTTACTCCAAAATCAATGCTCCTAATCACCAAGTGTCAAAAAAATAGAGTGGTTTTAGTTTTCAAGTACAAAAGTTTATAATTTTTGTATCATCATGAAATTGTCTTCCATAGAAACAATGTTATAGAAATCAGCAGGGTAAACAAAGTCCAAATTCTAGAACACGTCTTATTTGTTGAGTATTCTTCTTACTTGAAATTTGTTCACATTTTCTTTTTAAGTAATATTTTTCCAAGAAGGGTTAACTAGAAAAGGAAAGTAAAGCAGAGGAAACAGGGACAAGCTTTAAAGGCACTCACACTTTCAGCATCTCAATAGTGATGGGAAGTGACCTGGTACGACCCAGGGTATTGCTGTCCTCAGAAAAGCTGTCACTGTTCTCGAAGAGCAACGAGTGAGCTCTGTGGGAGCCCTCCAAGGAAGGGATCACGGGCAGGGGGCTGGTGAGGGCCTGCTGGATTCGGATATGCAGCGGGAGTGGAGGCAGCCTAGAGGGTACATGGGGCTCCCCAAAGCTGTGATCCAATGCCCTCTTGGGTGCTTCCTTTTTCTGGTCCTCCTGCTGGAGAACCTCCTGGGGTAGATCTAAGGAAGGTGCAAACTCAACTTCTGGCACAACTTGAAAAGTCTTAGTAGGGAAGGGAGGGGAGCGTGGGGGTTCCGGAGGTATATGCGTAGGCAGTGGCGGGGATGGAGAGCGAGGAGGGATCATCAACAGCTGTTCGGAACCCACAGAACATGTGCTCTTCTCTCTGTGATCACTTGGTGCTTTTGTGGTGATGGCGGTGGTGGTGGCAGACTCCGAGGTGGGTACCAAGGTTGATGGAATGCCTCTCTTAGGTGGTAAGGGTGGGGACGGTTTTGATAACAATGTACCACTGTTTATTGCTGGAAAAGAGAGAGGAACACCTTAATTTAAGATGGCTTCATAATGCTTTGAGGGGCCAGTCCAGAGCCTAAAATTAGAGTTGAGCTCAGTCTTAATGTTTAAGGTAAAATACCGCATTTCACGGCTTTGCCATTCCCTAGATATCTCCTTCTAAAACAAAATTTATATTTAAGTATCACTGAGGCCTAATAAATGTACAGAGGTATAGGAAGACCTAATACTCTGACAAGAAATGTCTTACTTCTTTGATAAGAGATATGACAACTTTTTATGATGATCTTGGTGAAAGTAAGTTAATAAGAATAGAGACAGAAAAAATGCAAGTAGATTTCTTTCGTCTCAAAGTGCTCTATTAAATTTAAAAATGCAGATAGCAATAAAAAACAAATACTATCAGGCACTGTTGCGATATCCTGATAAATAGTGATATCCAGATTTCTTAGCGCTGTATTATGAAACTAACAATAATGACATCTTGGATATTTATAGCAAATGCAAAGGCCTTTGAAGAAATCAAAGTGCTTTTCTATCCTTGACTTCATATTCTCCTTGTGTAAGAGATTAACTTTATGATTTTAAAGAAGGAAAAATCCCAGAAGTGAGGTGACTTGCCAAGATCATACTGTAAACTGGCAAAGGCTCAGCTAGTTCCCAGGTCTCATTATTGGGCTCCACCTTCGGGATCCCATTGCATTTCATTTTTTAAAAAAAGACTTTATTTATTTATTTTTAGAGAGAGGGGAAGGGAGGAAGATAGAAAAACAATGTGTGGTTGCCTCTCACACATCCTCTACTGGAGACCCAGTCTGCAACCCAGGCCATGTGCCCTGGCTGGGAATTGAACCCGAGACCTTTTGGTTTGCAGACAGGCGCTCAATCCACTGAGCCACACCAACCAGGGCTGCATTTGATTTTTATTAGTGTCCACTCCTCTTGTTGTCCTATATGCCCAACCCCCCATTTCCCTTCCCTACTACACTGTGGGCTCCTGGAAGACAGGGCAATCCTTATTTCCATCAGTATATCCACTGAGCTGGGCACAGTGCCGGGCACATAGTGGGTCCACATACATGTTTATTAGATGGGGCCACTACCCTACATATCACCACATTATATAACCTTATGTGTTCTCCCACAGCGCAAAGCGACTCAGGTGTTGATTCAGCAAAGTTCCTTTGAGTACTCCAAATGGCCTTTAAGAAGTAGAGCATCATATCATGCAGGGGCCAACCTTGCAAAATAATTAAATAGCTCTCCTGACCTACAACTTCTTATTTTGGACCCACCAATTGTTCACATGATTCTATGTCCCAAGTTTCCCCGAGATAAAAATTTACTTGTATTAAAACGCATTCCGTGGGCAGCAAAAGAAAAGGCTAGATAAACTGATGTTTTAATGTTACTCATCGTAAGTATATTTTTATTTTTTTAAAAGATTTTATTTATTTATTTTTTAGAGAGAGGGGAAGGGAGAGAGAAAGAAGGGGAGTAAGACATCAAATGTGTGGTTGCCTCTAGCACACCCCCTACTGGGGACACGGCCTGCAACCCAGGCATGTGCCCTGACTGGGAACTGAACGGGCGATGCTCTGGTTCGAAGGCCCATGCTCAATCCACTGAGCTACACCAACCAGGGCCTATTTTTAAAAGGACTTTCTAGCCCTGGCTACTGTGGCTCAGTGTATTGAGCACTGGTCTGTGAACCAAAAGGTCATTGGTTCGATGCCCTGTCAGGGCGTGTTCTCTTCTCCCTCCCTGCCACATGTGACTGAAACCAACATGGTTCTTAGCACTTGTTTTTTTTTTCTTCAGATTGTATTTATTTATTGCTCTTTTTCTCCCTCCCTTCTCCTCTCTCTGGAAAATAAATAAATAAATTAAAAAAATGTTTTTTAAGGACTTTCTAGAAAAACATTTCATACACTAAAAAAAGTGAAAAATGTGAATTTTAGGATCAATGAAAAAGATACTTTTGGGTAGACTGGACTTTTGCTGCCTTTCTAAAAATAGCAGTTAGCTATTCCAACAGTAACAAAACTCTCCTCTGACAAGACCAAATTTGACTGCTTTAACATTTGAGTTGATAAGGTAAATTACCTTTGGTAATTTAAGGAAAACATACACATGAAGATGTTAAGGAAGTCACCTCTGGTACATAAACCCCGACAATGTAGCTGTAGTTCTGTGAGAAAGATGCCAGGAATGTTTGTTGGAGGGGTAATACATTTCCTTCTTCTGTTCAGCTACTTATGATACGATATTCCTTCCTTAGACCTAATATTCCTATTAGTCCCAGTCTTAAGAATGTTTTATACCCATTAGTCGACACAGCAATGTCTACAGCAGTGGTTTCCAGATGTTTAGATTTCATGAACTAATACAATTAAAAAAAATTCTTGATCCACCTCAGGTTGTCATTGTTAATATTTCCAACTAAGGCTTAATATTAAATATACCATTTACAAACACAATCCTTTTGTGAAAGAAATGACCTTTTAACACCAAAGAATAAGGCCATAATTTCAAAATAAAGGACAGTCCTTTCAATGAAATCTATTTAACCTTAATAAAAAACTCTGTGAACGGACTTATTTTTCTCCTTCTGCTCAGAACCACTCATGGACTGATAGTGATTCCTCAGTCACAGGGCTTGCAGCTTCGGGCTATTCACCTTAGGCCAACAGTGAGTGGCCCCCACAGTTTCTCCCAGGATATAGTACATATTATACCATTTTTTACGTTGTTTCCTTGAAAAGGGTGGCGTACGCTACTGGTTTAGAGCAGTGGTTCTCAATGTGTGGCCCCTGTGTATGAAGCATTGGCATCACCTGGGAGTGTATTAGAAATGCAAATTCCCAGGACCTACTCCAGACTTACTGAATCAGAAACTCTAAGGGCAGGGCCCAGCAATCTGTGTTATAACAAGCCCTCCAGGTGACTGCGATGAGAACACCCACGTACACAACCGCTTGCGAACACAGGTGTACAGAACTGAGGTCTGCACTCCGGGGTTGGAAAGCCTATGTTTGGTTTCTATCTTTCATTATCTGCAGCCTCAAGGAGCCACAACTTCTTCACGTTCTAACTGCCCTAATCATGTAATAGATAAAATCAGTTCCCTACTTGACAAGGTTCTGCAAATAAGTATACGTGAAAGCTCAAGTTCCTCAGAGATAAGTCATGCAGCAATATCCATCCAAGGTGGTGATAACAATAATAACCTTCATCCTGTTTTTATCAAGCTACTCCAGCCTGTCATACTCACAGTGAATTCTAAGCCTGTTTTTCAAGGTTCTAGTCACCCCACAAGACTAGGTGGTATTAGTCACTTAACAACCACACTTTTTCTTCCTCCAATCATTAATAAGAACTGAAACAGTGCTAAGTCTAGTATCATTTTTCCTGAAAAACTACCTTCCTTTCTCTCCTCTCTTTCTTGAAAATTTCTCTTAAAAGGTATGCATTTATGTTTAAAACAACAACAACAACAACAACAACAACAACAACAACAACAAAAAAAAAACAGACCTAAAAAGGACTTCAGGTAAATATAAAAAGTTTACTAAAACTTTTCTCCTTTCCCTTTCTCTTTCTTTCTTCCACCAGCAATTTTACAAAGAGCATCATTCTTAACACTCCCAAGAGAAAATATAACTTTATCAGGACACTCTGAATAATATCTTTTGCAGTTCCCCTTGAGGACATTATGCCAGAAACCGAATCACAAGTTATGTGGCATCTACACAATCATCTTTTCCTCTTTTGGGCTTGTGCTGAAGAAAGCACTGGCAATTTAAAGTAGGTTAAAAGAAACCTCTTCTTCATGCTAGTCAAACCTGTCTTCCCACAACCAGCCCCCCAACTACAGACAGCATTTCAGAAACACTGTTTTAGGAAACCAGAAACTACCCCCCCACATGAACCTCATTTTAGTGGTATCTGATCCCAATCTGTTTGATTCACAGCCTCCTGCCTCATTTTCAAGATTTTTCTCCATACTGAGTGCATTCAAAGGGACAAGATATGAAAACTATATAGATCAAATCATTATTGGACCAATTATCCAAAAAAACACCATCCCAAACCCAACCCAACCCAACCCAATGGAAACCTAAAGACAGACTTACCAATGACAGGGTTGCTATTTCTGTTTGTTGGTTTAGGGGGAGGGATGGGGGGCTGCTTGGCAGGGACCGAATGAGGGAGGCTTGGGGTAGCAGTAGTGTTAGTGCTGGCAGGAGCAGCAGGCAGAGTCCTGGGCGCTGGGGAAGGGGGGACAGAGGAGTTCATAACAGTTTTTGGTAGGTTTGTGGTGGCAGCAGTGGCAGCAGGTGCTGTGGGAGTGGCGGCGATGCAGGTGGAGGAGATGGACCTTGCTGTGCTGCCAGAGGAACAGGCATCCTTTGCTTGCCCTTCATTTGCTTCATGAGAAGAGGACAATGGTCTTTTAGGGGGAAGTAAAGGCTGTTTGGGTGCATTCTCAGGAATGGACTCTGCTTCGGAATTAGGCTGGCTTCCAGTTGACCCTGTGTAATAAGAGATACGACTTAAAAAGGGAAGATACTAACAAGACAATCAAAGAGCTAATACATTTACTGACTTACAGTCAACTTCATCCATTGTTTAATTTATACACTAGTGTTCAGGCAAAAGTCTCCCAACCTCAACATACTTAATGTATTTGACACTTTTTCAATCAGTAAATGAGACTTGTTATTATAGTGATTCTTCACACAAGAGATAGGAGGAGGCACATCAGAATCCCTTGGTGGAGGATGAAAAATGTGTAGCTAAAAAGTCCTACAAGGCCTGACTGGTGTGGCTCAGTGGGTTGGGCACTGTCCTGAAAGCCGAAAGGTTGCTGATTTGCTCCCCAAAGAAGCAACTGATGGATGCTTTTTTCTCTCCCTCCCTCCCCCGCTCTCTAAAAAATAAAGAAATAAATAAGCAATTTTAAAAAATAAGTCCTATAGGTATCTGATATTTAACATCCTTGTGAATCACAAGTTTTATATACTTTGTGAATGAAATATTGGGGTGGAGGGTTCTATTTAAGGTTATAATTAATTGAGGAATTTATAGAGAACAGCATTCCCTCTGGATTTTAATTTTTACTTTTTAAAATAAACTTATTTACTTATTTTTTTGTTGTTGTTTTTTGATTTAAAAATATTTTATTTATTTATTTTTAGAGAGAAGGAAAGGGAGGGAGAAAGAGAGGGTGACAAATATCAGTGTGTGGTTGCTTCTAGTACACCGCAGCTGGGGACCTGGCCAGCACTGAGGCATGTCCCCTAGACTGGAAATTGAACTGGTAACCCTTTCGTTTGTAGGCCAGCACTCAATTCACTGAGCCACACCAGCCAGGGCTTTTTAAAATTTTTTTAAATATATATATATTTTTTTTCTTTAAAGATTTTATTTATTTTTAGAGAGAAGGGAAGGGAGGGAGAAAGAAAGGAAGAGAAACATCAGTGTGTGGTTGCCTTTCATGTGTCCCCCACTGGGGACCTGGCCTGTAACCCAGGCATGTGCCCTGACTGGGAATCAAACCGGTGACCCTTTGCTTCACAGGCCCGTGCTCAATCCACTGAGTTACACCAGCCAGGGCTATTTTTTAAAATATATTTTACTGGCCCTGGCTGGTGTGGCTCAGTGGAATGAGTGCAAGCCTGCAAACCAAAGGGTTGCTAGTTTGATTCCCAGTCAGGGCACATGCCTGAGTTGTGGGCCAGGTCCCCAGTTGGGGGCATATGAGGGCAATCACACATTGTTTCTCTCTCTCTTTAAAATAAATAAATTAATTAATTAAAAATATTTTATTGATTATGCTATCCGAGTTGTATTATAGTTGCCCATTTTTTCTCCTCTTTATTCCTGACCTACCTGCCCCACCAGCATTCCCTCCCCACCTTAGTTCATGTCCATGGATCATACATATAAGTTCTTTGGCTTCTCCATTTCCCATTCTATTCTTAACCTCCCCTTGCCTATTTTGTACCTACCATTTATGTTTCTTATTCCCTGTAACTTTCCCTCCATTCACCCCTCTCCCTTCCCACTGATAACTCTCCATATGATCTCCATTTCTGTGACTGTATTCCTGTTGTAGTTGTTTGCTTAGTTTGTTTGATTTTTAGGTTCAGTTGATAATTGAATTTGTTGTCATTTTATTGTTCATATTTTTGATCATGTTCTTTTTCTTAGGTAAGTCCCTTTAATATTTCATATAACAAGGGCTTGGTGATGATGAACTCCTTTAACTTACCTTATCTAGGAAGCACTTTATCTGACCTTCCATTCTAATGATAGCCTTGCTGGATAGAGCAATCTTCGATGTAGGTCCTTGCCTTTCATGACTTTGAATACATTCTTTCCAGCCCCTTCTTGCCTGGAAGATCTCTTTTGAGAAATAAGCTGATAGTCTTATGGGAACTCCTTTGTAGATAACTGTCTCCTTTTCTCTTGTTGCTTTTAAGATTCTCTCATCTTTAATCTTACGTAATGTACTTATGATGTGTCTTGGTGTGTGCTTCCTTGCATCCAGCTTCTTTGGGACTCTGAGCTTCCTGGACTTCCTGGAAGTCTATTTCCTTTGCCAGATTAGGGAAGTTCTCCATTATTTCTTCAAATAAATTTTCAATTTCTTGCTCTTCCTCTTCTCCTTCTGGCACCCCTATGATTCGGATGTTGGAATGTTTAAAGTTGTTCTGGAGGTTCGTAAGCATCTCATCACTTTTTTGAATTCGTTTCTTCATTCTGTTCTGGGCGAATGTTTATTTCTTCCTTCTGGTCCAAACTGTTGTTTTTTTTTTTTTTTTTAAGATTTTTTATTTATTTATCTTTAGAGTGGAAGGGTAGGAGAGGGGGAGAGGGAGAGAAATATCAATGTATGGTTGCCTCTTGTGTCCCCTGCTGGGAACTGGCCTGCAACCCAGGCATGTGCCCTGACTGGGAATCGAACCGCGATCCTCTGGTTCGCAGGCCCGCGCTCAATCCACTGAGCTACACCAGCCAGGGCCCAAACTGTTGATTTGAGTCCTGGTTTTCTTCCCGTCACTGTTGGTTCCTTGTACATTTTCCTTTATTTCACTTTGTGTAGCCTTCACTTCTTCCTGTATTTTGTGACCATACTCAACCATTTCTGTGAGCATCCTGGTTACCAGTGTTTTGAACTCTGTATTCAAAGAGGCTGGCTACCTCTTCATCACTTAGTTGTATTTTTTCTGGTGCTTTGATCTGTTCTTTCATTTGGGCCATATTTTTTTTGTCTTGGTGTGCCTGTTACATTGTAAGGGGCGGAGCCTTAGGTATTTGCCAGGGTGGCTCAACCCACGTTGCTGCATTGTGGCGCTGTATGTCGGAGAGGGAACAGTGCCACCTGTTCGGCTCTCAGCTGGCTTTCAGTCACTTCCTCCACTACCCACAAGTAAATTGGGCCCTTCTGGTGCTAATTCCCGGGTGGGTTTGTATATGTTCTAGGACCCTGTGGGTCTCTCCAATGAACTTTCCTGTGAGGCTGGGAGTTTCTCCTGCCACCACAACCCCCACAGATTTTTAGTCAGAGGTTTTGAGGCTTTATCCCCCACACTGGAACACTGGGCTGTGCGGTCTGTCTGACTCCCCAGTTGTTCCTCCCAGTTTATCTGCAGCCAAACATGGGACCAGCCAGTCCGGCAGCTGCTGCCTTGTCTTGAGTCCTTTCCACCCCTGTTGTCCATTTCCGCCCACTGGATGAAAGTTTCTTCTTTAACTCCTTGGTTGTCAGAATTCCATAGAGTTCAATTTTCTGACAGTTCTAGATATTTTTTTGTTTTTAATTTTGTTGTTGTTGTTCCTCTTTTGGTTGTAGAAGAAGGCAAAGTATATCTACCTAGGCCTTCCTCTTGGCTGGAAGTCCCCTCTGGGTTTTATTTCTTCGCTTGCCCTCACAAACCTCTCAGGTAAATAAGAATGACCAATCCATGGCTCATAAAGTCAAAAATCCAGTTTCTTACCTAGGCGCTTCTTTGGGTCCTCTTCTGGAACAGGTTTCCCAAGAGCTGCTATTCTTCCTGGCTCTTCCTCTACTTGGACTGGACTAGAAGACCTGGCGCTTCCTATGGGGGTGGTATGGCCATTCTTCAACATGGCATGGTTTAGCTTCCCTGGATCCTCATCATCTGTAGGGTCCAAAAGAAAAGGAGCAAACTGATGAAACTGTTATCCCATTTTCCCCCTTCCTTTTCAGCTTTTATTTAGATCTAGGTGATGATGATGATGATGATGATGTGGATCTTTATAGTATTGGAAACGAAATAATTCCTTTTATAATACACATTTGACTGCCTATTATGTGTCAGGTGCTTTGCTACATGAATAAGGCAGACTTATTGTACATAAGTAATTACAATGCTAAATGTTAAGAGCTATAAAGGATGAAGTGGTAGGAATAAAGAAGAAATAATTATCTTGAGGTGAGAATGGGGTTAGAAAAGCTTTAGAGAAAGTGGTAGCTAAACTGAGCCTTGCCCTGACTGGTGTGGCTCATTGGGTTGGGCGTCATCCTGCAAACCTGAAGGTTGCCAGTTCCATTCCTGGTCAGGGCACATGCCTGGGTGTGGGTGTGGGTTCGTTCAGGTGCATGTGAGGCAGGTGACAGATGTTTTTCTCTCATGTTAATGTTTTCTCTCCCTCTCTCTCTCTTCCTCTTTTCCCCCCTCTCTAAAAAATGAGAATGTCCTTGGGTGAGGAGAAGAGAAAAGAAAACAAGAGGAGAAGGGAGGAGGGAAGAAGGAGGAGAGGAGAAGAGAAGAGGAAGGGAGGACAGGAAAATGAAAGAAGTTTCCAGACCCCAAAAGCTTCTTTTTCTCCCTAGTAACATACCTTTCCTTCTCTCACAAAGCAATCACTCTAACTCTTGTGATGATCCTTGTTTTTTTAAAATTATAGGTTAACACTAAAGCATGCACCTCCAAAAACTGCAGTTTTAATTAATTAATTAATTAATAGAAAGAGGGGAAAGGAAGGAGAAAGAGAGAGACATCAGTATGTGGTTGCTTCTCATGAGTCCCCTACCTGGCCCGAAACCCAGGCATGTGCCCTGACTGGGAATCGAACCTGCAACCTTTTGGTTTGCAGGCTGCACTCAATCCACTGAGCTACACCAGGCAGGACCCAAAACTATAGTTTAATATTGCCCAATTTTCTTTACATTTATAGAAGTGATACAATATATATTCTTTCATAACTGACTTAATTGCTCAATATTACTTAATGAGATCCGTATTATAGCAGGTAGGTGTAGTCTGTTTTCATTGCTGTGTATTTCATTTTATAAATGCATCACAAGGTGGGCTTTTGGTTGTTATCAATTCTGCTCTACTGTTAGCAAATACTGCTGCTACAAATACAATGGTACATGTCTCAATCTACATGTATACACATTTTTGTTGGATGTTATGCCAAGTTCTGTAATTATTCTATTTTAACACTTCGAACAGCAATTGTATGTGAATTCCACCTATTTCATACCTTCACCAACTCTTGTTCTTGGTCATTTGATTAATTTTAGGTTTTCTATCTTATATATAGGATTACTTTATTTTTATTTAAATTCATATTTCTTTAAAAAAATTATTTAATTATTATTTTTTTTTTTAGAGAGGGGAAAGGGGAAAGAAAGAGAGGGAGAGAAACACCAGTGTGTGGTTGCTTCCTGCATGCCCCCAACCGGGGACCTGGCCTGCAACCCAGGCATCTGCCCAAACTAGAAATTGAATCGGTGACCTTTGGTTCACAGAATGGCACTCAATCCACTGAAACGCACCAGCCAGGGCTAAATTCGTATTTCTTAATTAGTAATGAAGGAAAAAAAACAACAACCCACCTTTTTATTTGCTTACTAGACATCTGTATGTACTCTTTAGTAAATTAAATGCTTCAATGCTTTTGTAGACTTTTCTATTGAGTTTTCTTTTTCTTATTTAGTAGACATTTTAATAAAACATATTCGAGATGTATGAAAAATTTTTTGTTTTGTTTTCGTTTTTTAAAGATTTTATTTATTTATTTTTAGAGAGAGGAAGGAAAGGAGAAAGACAGGGAGAGAAACATCAATGTGTGGTTGCCTCTTGCGCACTCCACACTGGGGACCTGGCCCACAACCCAGGCATGTGCCCTGATTGGGAATCAAACTGGCGACCCTTTGGTTCACAGGCCCACACTCAATCCACTGATACACCAGCCAGGGCCAATTTTTGTTTTGTTAAAGCAGCCCCCCAAACCACAACAGCAATAATAAAAGAAAGAAAAGTTACATACCTCGTCAGAACCCCAAACCAGTAACACAGAGACACAGATGTGTTTGCAAACTCACCTGGTACAGTGTCTTCCAACAGAACCCCTCTTTTAACCAGCTCTTCTCTTGGTTTTCGCATAGATATTTTTCGCTCTAGAACTAATATTAAATTGTAAAATAGCATGAATCAGAAATGTGGCAATTAAAGGTCAACTTTAAGCATTCTAACTCCACAGGTAATAGTATAAAGTGGTTTAATTTTCTAGTCTCTGGAAAGAAAAGAACAGAAAAATTAACTTTTTTTTTTTTTAGGGAGAAAAACATCAATGTGTGGTTGCCTCTCATTCACCCTCCTACTGGGGACCTGGCCCACAACCCAGGCATGTGCCCTGACTGGAAATCGAACCAGTGACCCTTTGGTTTGCAGACCATTGCTCAATCCACTGAGCCATACCAGCCAGGGCCAAGAAAACTAACTTTTAATTAAAATTTTAATAGTAAGGTATTTATGAATGAACTTTCTCTGGGAGGAGGTGGCCAGGGCCTTAGATTTGCTACAATTTAGGAACCCCACTTCACACTTGATAAACTTCAATCCCACCAAAATATCAACTTGGGAATGAGGTTATAGTATATAAGGCTTAGTGAGTAACCACTTGGTTTTTAATTCTAAAAGATTCAATTCCCCCTTCAAACAGGGGGTTATCAAAGCTTGAGAAAAAGGTACTTGCAAAACAGGGAACTCCTGAACTCAGAACATATACTTAAATCTTAATATGTCACCTTCTGATGTCTCTTTGAATTTATCACTACTTTTCTTTTTCCTCCATTTCCAGGGCTTGAAGATCTTGCCAAAGCCTGAGAACTTGCTCTTCCTTTTGGTGGGAGGTGTCGTGTCTCCTCCTGCTTCCACACTGTCCATGATCATTCCTGGGTCGGCAGGGAGCTGGCCTGCTTCTTCTGTTGCATGGTGAGAGGGAGAGAGGGAAAAGAATAACCAATTTATTATTTCAACATAATCTCGAAAATGTCCCTGCCCCTCTCTTCCTGAAGTAGTTGGAAAGGATCAGAGCATTGATAACCAATCATGCACACAGTCAGACTCCTTGATATCACACGGACACCAAATATAAAAATCCATAACAGAGAGATTACTAAGGAATAAAAGAAACCAAACCAAGCCGACATCATTTTAGGACAAAAATTCAATGAGATGATCATAACCAGCTCAAAATCTCTTAAAAGGAACGCACACAAATGTGGATATCCTCCCAATATACATGAGATCTTGCCCCATGCAGCCTATTATTGTTGCCATTCTCATCCTTTTGACATGGGGGAATGCCTTTCCCAGCTAACACGGCTATCTACCGTCTCTGAAACAGGGAATTCCACCATTTGTGAATCAGTCATTGTTCTTTGTTAAACACTGCCCTCTCCTTGTCCTCCTCTTTCAGGATATAAATAGTTCAGAGAGGGGGGTGACACGTCAAGTGTTAACACCTTACTTGCATTGGTTTTTCAGATTATTTTCTATCTTCAAAAGTCCATAGGGAGTTCTGGAGCACTGGAAGGGGGTTGGGGGGCGGGCAGGGGTATAGAAAGAGAGTGGTTTAAAATGGAAAGAAATGTTTTTGGAAAGTAGAGGTGACATTCCAGTTTGCTTATCACAATATTGTTTTAGGAACAATCCTGATGTTAAGGATTTCGTGAGAAACATAATTGATGTGACAAATGTACAGGACTGAAATGAAAGGCCATAAATAAGTCCCTCATAATGACTATACATGCAGGGTTTAGTTTGGTAGCTTTAGTGGCAGAGAAAGGAACAGCCAAAACTGGGCCAAGAATAATAATAATTTGAAAAAGCAGGAAGGCAACAAAAAAAGCAGGAAGGCAACACAATATAGCTTTGCACTCCACCTACTGTCTCAGGGTTCTCTGGAGAAGTCTAGAGGAGAAGAAAAAAAAGAGTCACGTGGAGTCACAGTCCCGGAATGGAAGCGGAACCTTTACTCCATAGAACTATGGTAAGGACCACATGCTGTATTATCACATGTAATAAGTGTGTGTTTATTGTAAACAATTTCACATCTGGAGCAAATAACGCTTTTGGGGGGAATATAAAGGGATATAATAAATTCAATAAAAATCTTTTTAATACTGTAGCAATATTTTCATAAGAGAAAATAAGCAGTCAACAAGTATTAACTTTCTTTTCTTTTCTTTTCTTTTTTTTTTTACAAACACTATCAAAATCAACCTTTTTTCAGTTGATTGGACGTGAGTCTAGGGAGGCCCACTGACGAGGTCAGACTTCCACAGGTGTAATTATCAGAGTGACTGCAGCGATGACTGCTGGTACACATCCTGATGTGTACCGATGATTCAGGGCAGAACAGGGTCCTGGTTGCTGAAGCACAACAGAGCAAGAGGACAGGACAGTAACTCTTTTCTTCCTGGTTGCATGACTTAGTTAAGGGCATCCTGGGTCTCAACTACTTTAATTCCTTACATGAAATGAAATGGAATCGGATTATAACAGTGGACCATATTTTCAAAGAGTTTAGTTGCCAGAGACATCAGGACTCCTATCATAACAATTTCCCAGAGTGAACACATGGTATTGCTTTGAAGAGTCAGTGCTTTAACTACAACAGTATTATCTCAATTATGGAATGCCAGTCAGACCTCAAGACATTTCAGAGTGTTTATAATATCACAGTATTTAACATATGTTAATGATAACCCTTTCAAAAATGGAGCTAAGTAACATAAGCTGCTCATTCTCAAATCATAGCCTACTTGGAAGAGCAAGGAAGGACTAAAACTTGAAATGTCCTGCTAATCCAACCACTGATTAAACTTTACTCCATTCTAAAAAACATAGGAAAATGCTTGTTTGGTTAAGAGTGATGGAGTAGATTAAAAAGAAAAATTCCCAAAGCAAATAAACAGACTAACAATATGAAAAAAGCCATTTAAGCTTTAGGAATGTTAGATGGTAACATACTGACCAAAAATTCTCTGTGAAGTCCTTAAATGAAACATAGCCAACTTGGCCTACTTCCACTACCTTCTCAGATATCTATTCATTTTTCTTTCTTTAAAAAAAATTTTTTTATTTCTTTATTTATTTTTAGAGAGAGGGGAAAATAGGGAGAAAGACAGGGAGAGAAACATCAATGTGTGGTTGCCTCTCACACACTCCCTACTGGTGACCTGGCCCACAACCCAGGCATGTGCCCTGACTGGGAATCGAACTAGAGACCCTTTGCTTCACAGTCCAGCACTCAATCCACTGAACCACACCAGCCAGGGCAGATATCTATTCATTCTCTAAAGTAGAACTTAGTTCATCCCTTCTGAATTCTTCATTATACTGAACAATATATTTATGTGTCCCTTTTTTTTTTTTTTTTTTTTTAAATTATTATTTATTTATTTATTTATCTTTAGAGGGGAAGGGAAGGAGAGAGGGAGAGAAACATCAATGTGCGGTTGCCTCTTGTATGTCCCCTGCCGGGAACTGGCCTGGCAACCCAGGCATGTGCCCTGACTGGGAATCGAACCGCGATACTTTGGTTCGCAGGCCCGCGCTCAATCCACTGAGCTACACCAGCCAGGTATGTGTCCCTTTTCTCATACATATTCAAAACAACAAAATCATGATATACTTTCAAATATATTTATGCCTACTAGCATATGAACCAAAAACAAGTTCTGTTTATATTAAAAAGTACACTGTGTGTAGAAAATAACAATAGATTATGACAAACAAGCATAATATAACCAAAGACACAGAAATTGAGAACAGGCTGAAAGTCACCAGAGGGGAGAGGGGAGGGAATTTCAGGGGAAAAGGGGAAGGAATTACAGGAACAAGTATAAAGGACACATGGACAAAAACTATGGGGGTGTGGAAATGGGAGGGAGGAGGGGAGGGCTGGGGTGGTGGGCTCGGGTGAGAATAAAAGACAGAAAACTGTACAAGATCAACATTTAAAATAAAAAATTAAAAAAAAAAAAAAGAAAAGAAAGTCAAAATTACCAGCCAGATAGGGCTTTTCATTGCCTTTAGAATAAAAACCAAAAATCCTTGGGGCGGGGAGGGGAAGAATGTGTACATGTTACAACTACTGCTAAGAATAGCCCACTCCTTTTTATGTTAAAAAAATCGCCGAGCCCTCGCTGGTGAGCCAGCTTGCAAACTGAAAGATCACCGGTTCGATTCCTGGTCAAGGCACATGCCTGGGTTGCAGGCCAAGTCCCCAGTTGGGGACGTGAGAGAGGCAACCAACTGATGTTTCTCTTGCACATTGTTATTTCTCTCCCTCTCTTTCTCCCTCCCTTACCCTTTCTCTAAAAAGAAAAATAAAAATCTTTTTTAAAAAATTAAAGTCACAGAATACTTAGCAAAAAGAACAGTGTTCTTCTTTTCATGCTTTATACAAATTTGCTTAATTTTTTTTTTAAATCCTCACCTGAGAATACATTTACCGATTTTTAGAGAGAGAGGAAGGGGCAGGGTGAGAGAGAGAAAGAAACATCGATGGGCTTCCTCCCATACATGCCCTGACTGGAGGTCAAACCTGCAACCTACATATGTCCTCCGACAGAGAATGGAACTGGTAACCTTTGGGCGTTCGGGACAACAGTCCCACCAACTGAGCCGCCCGGCCAGGCAAATATGCTTAATTTTCGTGTTTATAAAACTTTTAGAAGTGGATATGCCTCTTGCCTCATCCAGTGGGGTTCAGCTACACCCAACCCTGACCTAGTTATTAGCCCAAATTTATTCATTCATATTCTTACATTCTCATATTCTTCCCCTTCCACTCCCTCCTCTCCATATGACAAACCAAACATTATTTCAGTAACTCCCAAACCTGTTCAAATACTTTGGTATCAGCCCAGTCACCTTTTCAAAATACAAAGTCTCCAAGAGATGGGACCTAGGAATCTGTTTTTAAAAATCTTCACAGGCGATTCTCACGACAGACAGGTTGGTTAAACCCAGCCCCAGATTATTATCTGGAAACCTGATACCCTGGTACATGTTAGGAGACAGAGGCAGACATTCTCTGTATACCTGCAACCTAATACTGCGTTGAAGAAAATTAGACTAGAAAACCATGGCATCATTCCAGTGTTTCTTACTCCAACACAGAATTCCTACAGCAGAATTGTAAGGGTCTCCCTGTGTTTCTTTGCTTCAGATATAGTTTAAACTAAAAATAAATATAAAAGTTTGCAGTTATTTTTTCAAGATTTATAATATATTATGTTCCATGTGCACTTGGATAGAAAGTGTATTGTGTAATTATTGAGTGTAGTGTTCTATATATACCAATCAGGTCAAGTTGGGCAATCACATTGTATAAATCAGTAACCATTCCTTCTGATTTGCTGTCAGCCTGTTCTGTCATTTACTGAGATGGGCATGTTAACATCTCTAGCAATGAAAGTGGATTTCTCTTTCTCTTTTAGTTCTATTAATTTTTGCTTGATATACTTTAAAGCTATGTTATTAGGTATATGAAATTTAGAGTTATATTTTCCTGCTGAGTTGATCTTTTTATCATGAAATGCCCTATATCACTCTAATAACTCTTTTGCCTTTATTTTAAAAAATATTTTATTTACTTATTTTTTAGAGAGGGGGGTAGGGAAGAAGAGAGAAACACTGATGTGTGAAAGACACATTAATCAGTTGCCTCTCACACACCCCCAACAGGGGACCTGGCCCACAATCCAGGCATGTGTCCTGACTGGGAATCAAACCCGTGACCCTGTGGTTCACAGGCTGGCACTCAACACACTGAGCCACACCGACCAGCCAGGGCTTGATTTCATTTTTTCTATCTAGTTTGACAACTGTTATCTTTTAGTGTTTAGGCCATTTACAGTTAATGTTTTTACTGACACAGTTGGGCTTAGGTCTACCATTTTGCTATTATTTTCTATTTGTCTTGTTCTGTGCATTTGACTTATTACAATCTACAGTAAGTTAGTACTTTTACTATTTACTAAACAATTCAAGAATTTTACAATATTTCATCTCTATCTGCTCTGTTGTCATATTTTTCTACATATACATAACAATAAACCAAAGACACTATTGTTGTTGTTTTAATAAATAATATTACCTTATATTTGCTACATGTTTGCCTTTTCAGGTACTCTCCATTTCCTTCTGCAACTCTATGCTTCAACTTGGATAATTTTATTTCATCATTTTTGAAGGATGTTTGCACTTGGTATATAGTATTTTCAGTTGGGAGTTGAGGTTTTTTTGTATTTAATTTCAGCACTTTATAAATGTGATTTGATTGGCTTTTCCCCCTGTTGGACTACTTTTCTTTGTATGTTTCATTCTTTGGATGCTTTCTACTTGCACACAGCATAACTGATATCAGTAGGATGTAAATCTTTATGCTGTTGATAACATACATGCTAGAGAACTCTGAAGTCATATTATGAGACATTTTTGGTGGAGACTTCTCTGGGAGTGCTCCGGAAACTCAACTTTTAGCTATTATTCAAGAGCAACACCTATAACTGATTAAAATAAAGTGTAGATAAAATTCTTCCCACACATTCTTTGCTTAGGTAAGTGCTTCCTGAAAGAAATTCTAAATCAAGGGAGTGTTTTCATGCATGAAAGATATCAGAACAAAAAAAAAAAAAAAGAGGAAGCAGATTAATCATTCCTAATGAAAAGGGAAAGAAGCAAATCATCTTTTCTGTTCTCCCCCAATCCGTTATGTTGACACCAGAGGGAGTTCACAAAAACTTAGCTCCATCAAATGTCCTACATAGGAAGGGTGGGATCTTCAAATAATTAAATGATAGTGGGGAGGCAGCCAGTCAAGCCTTCCCTACTTAAGTCCAAGGGTATTTTCAAGAAGGGAAGGTAGCAGGCTGAAAACAGACTAATGGCAAAATTCACAGAAAAGACCTGCTCAGCAGTCTGCCTAAATCCAACTTTGAAGAGTCTATGAAACAGGTCTCTCACTATCAAATTCCATTTGGGCATATATTCTATATAATCTAACTAGGTATTATTTATAACTAGAATAGTGGCTATGGCCACAAATGTATTTTTTCAAATTTTAATTCTAATCCTATATAAAATATTAGACTGTTTTCTCTAATAAAAGCCTAAGTTCTCATAATATTTACACAAAAGTCTAGAAAACTTAGCTTTAAAAGATGGCAGCTTCCCAAAGATGTTATTTCTTTTTTTTTTAAATTTATTGGTTTTTTTGAAATTTTTTTCTATTATTGTTCAAGAACAGTTGTCTGCATTTACCTCTTACCACTCCCTGCCCCAGCCATCCCCACCTCCTCCCCGGGGTTCCACTCCCCCTTGGTTTTGTCCATGTATCCTTTATGGTTGTTCCTGAAAACCCTTCCCCCTTTCCCCACCGTTACTTCCTCCCACCTCCCCTCTGGTTACTGTCAGATTGTTCTTAATTTCAATTTATTGATTTTAAAAAAGAGAAGAAGGGAGGGAGAGAAAGGGACGGACACACACACACACCAATTTGTTGATCCATTTATTTATGCACTCATTAGCTGTTTCTTGGATGTGTCCTGACTGCAGATTGAACCTGCAACCTTGGTGTATGGGGACAATGCTATAACCAAATGAACTACCTGGCCAGGCAAGATGTTATTTCTTCTTCTTCTTTTCTAAGATTTTATTTATTTATTTTTAGAGAGAAGGGAAGGGAGGAAGAAAGAGAGGGAGAAAAACATGAGTGTGTGTTTGCTTCCTGCACGCTCCCAACTGGGGACCTGGCCTGCAACCCAGGCTTGTGCCCTGACTGGGAATTGAACCAGTGACCCTTTGGTTCACAGCCCACGCTCAGTCCACTAAGCCACACTAGCCAGGGCAAGATGTTATTTCTTTTTCTTTTCTTTTTTTTTTTTATTTTATTTTATTTCTTTATTTTTAGAGAGAAGGGAAGGGAGGGAGAAAGAGAGGGAGAGAAACATCAATGTGTGGTTGCCTCTCACATGGCCCCCACTGGGGACCTGGCCCACAACCCAGGCATGTGCCCTGACTGGGAATCGAACCGTGACCCTTTGGTTCACAGCCCACGCTCAATCCACTGAGCCACACCAGCCAGGGCACAAGATGTTATTTCTGATAAGTGTTATTTAGGGTGGTAAATCATTGGGAATGAGTTGAATGTACAACAATAGGTATATGAATAAATACACCAAAAATTTATATAAAATAATATATAATCATTAAAATAAAGTTTCTACAGTAATAATCCTAGATTAAAAGTAGAATATAAATACATGTAAATTATATACATTATTCAAACTATGCTAAAGTATGTTTTAGAAAAGAATAGAAAAAACTAAACCAAAATATAAGTATTTTTTAAAAAGATTTTTATTTATTTATTTTTAGAGAAAGGGGAAGGAGAAAGAGTGGGAGAGAAACATCAATGTGTGGTTGCCTCCTGCACCCCCCACAATGGGGACCTGGCCCGCAACCCAGGCATGTGCCCTGACTGGGAATCAAACCTGAGACCCTTTGGTTTGCAGGCCTGCACTCAAACCACTGAGCTACGCCAGCCAGGGCAAACCAAAATGTAAGTCTATTTTGATGGTAGGATTATGGGAAACTTGTGTTTCTTCTTTCTAGCTTCCTAACTTTTTTTTACAATAAACATGTATAGCTTTTATAATTGGGAAAAAATTATTCTTTTTTTTTTTTTTGATTTTATTTATTTATTTATCTTTAGAGGGGAAGGGAAGGAGAGAGGGAGAGAAACATCAATGTGCGGTTGCCTCCTGTATGTCCCCTGCCGGGAACTGGCCTGGCAACCCAGGCATGTGCCCTGACTGGGAATTGAACCGCGATCCTTTGGTTCGCAGGTCCGCGCTCAATCCACTGAGCTACACCAGCCAGGGCGGGAAAAAATTATTCTTATAACAGGAAGTGAGAGCTTTCAAACTGTTACAGTTAATAAGTGAACTCCAGCATATACTTAAGTACCCAAAAGAAAACAATTCTTTCTAAACATTAGGTTCCCATAAAAATGAATGATTTCCCGCATGGCAATCACAGCCTGGAATAATGAGCAAATCAGACCACTCAGGGGTACACTGCTTCAGCACCTGCAGCAGTGATGTGTGTTGTGGTGACTTAGATGACCCAAATGATACTTCCTGGCCCTGCGTTCTGCACGCACAACACCCTTGTTGGCCGTAAGTACACTCTGGTGCAAAAGGGTCAGAAACCAAATGTCACGGTGACCTACAGTCAGCAGGTGTAAACTTCCCAGCCATAGAATGAAGGGTTTTACAGTATGCGTAAATCCTTAGGAGCAGTGGCTGACTATGTCAAACTGAAGTCACCAATCTCTGGCACATTCTTGGATCCATTTAAACTAGCACCCTAGTTCGGGTTTCTTACTATACATTTTTGTCTGACAAAAAGAATTGAATTTTCTTAGAAAACTGCAACAGAAAGAGAGAGAAACTAACAAATAAGTTATAAAAAAAAAGTATATTCAAGTTCCTAGAAATTATCCCTTCTTAAATCTTTAGTGATACAATTGCACCTCAGACTTGTTCTGTACTCATAAAGGGCAGAGAGAGTAGTTTGAAGCTGTTCATAAGCACATCACGAGAACATCAACCACTTGTTCTCAACAATTCTGATTTGATGACCATCTCCCGTTTTCGATTTGACAAGGAATGAAGGTCTGAAGTCACATTTGGATATTCCATTGTTTCTGTTTAAACTAGTTACAAAATTTAAAATGGCCTTATAGCCCCTTGCTTTCTGTGAGAGCCAACACAAGGTAGATTCCCTTTGACAGAAAACTGGGTATAGGATGCTGGCTTTAGTTTTATGGCTGTGTGTCCCAAAGAAAATGCCTTTTTCTTTGAGTCATGCAGCTGTACCCACCAGGAAAGCAAGTCACACACAGAGTTGGAGTTCTGATGTTTTTTGGAGGCGGTGGAGGTTGAGGGAGAAAGGTAACTATAGAGAATGGAGTTTCCGCTTTGTGTAGTAGCCTGAAACTATGCCCTGGTGTTTAAACTATTTACTCCCTCATTCAAGTTGTAGTACCTCGCATTTCATAGGCTTGCATCTTATATCATGTATTATGCAGAATTCTAGCAGTTTTTTCTTCAACCTCTAGGTTTTTTTGGCCAGCATTTACTTCAAGACTTTTAGTTCAAGTTTAGTTGTTCCAGATGAATTCCTAGGGTGATTTTATTAAAATTTACTTAGTATTTTTCATTTTCAGATGAGGTTTTTATTGATTACTTGTTGTAGATAAATGTTATACCTACACTACCTCCTAGAGGTAAGGGATAAAACAAGGTTCAACGATAAAGTCCTAGGTCAAAGATAGTGTTCATTTTAGAATCTGTATCAACAACCATCAATTCTTAATCATCCATGTTGAAGGCAAGGTAAGGCACAGGCAATTAGAGTCAACAGGAAGCTTAGTTTCCAATGTAGCCATCACTACCCTCTCCCTTTCACTAAGTTTAGTAATAAGCAACAAAATTACTGTCTTAGTTCTACCTCTATTTCTTATACTTTATTGAGTTTAAGAAATGTTTAGACTTAAAGTGTATAAAGTTTTTCCATTCTACCCACAAAACTTCTATTGTAATCAGTTATTTGTCCAAATTTTTAAAAAAGATTTTATTTATTTTTAGAGAGAGGGGAAGGGAGGGAGAGAAACATCGATCAGTTGCCTCATTGGTTGCCTCTCGCATACCCCTAACCAGGGAACTGGCCCACAACCCAGCCATGTGCCCTGATTGGGAATTGAACTGGAGACCTTTTGGTTTGCAGGCTGGCACTCAATCCACTGAGCCATGCCAGGGCTAAAATTTTAGCCAGGGCTAAAATTTTAAACTCTATAGTTATGTGCAACAAGATATGTGCTCCATTATCAAGAAGTGCCAATTATCTTTTTTTAAAAAAGATTTTATTTATTTATTTATTAGAGAACAGGGTGAAGGGGGAGAGAGGGAGAGAAACATCAATGTGTGGTTGCCTCTCGTGCTACCCCCACTGTGGACCTGACCCACAATCCAGGCATGTGCCCTGACTGGGAATCAAACCTTTTGGTTTGCAGGCTGGCACTCAATCCACTGAGCCACACCAGCCAGGGCCAATTATCTCTTTTTTTAAAGTTTAAGGTGTACAGCATAATGACTTGACTTAGGTACATTGTGTTTCATTCTATTTATAATCTAACAGTTCTGTCTATTTATCTTTTATGTCCATCCAACTTGTAACAGATCTTACTTTTATATAAGCATTTTCATGGCATCAGAACTTTCTAAATGGAGAACATTAATTTATGGTACTTTCACCATTGTACTTACCCACTTCTGCCTTCTTAAAAAAAAGACAGTACTGGATTTAAAGAACTGTTTTAGAAAACTTCAACAAAATGACAGAAAGCAAAAGTTGCCACTAATGAACAAAGCAGGCTTTGCCTAGTGCAGGCCCGTAACTTCCCTGGGAAGTACTGCATAGCTGTGGCCTTTAGGAAACAGAATTGGGCAGAGCACTCAGGAAGATAGTCAGGGAGAGGGACACTCTCTGTAACGTACAATACTTGCAGGTACAATTAGGTCTGAGATTCAAACTCTAGGAAAATACTGTTTTCTGACCAAGACTGTATCAGGAAGTGATGCTACTTTATACTCTGGGCCACTCGATACGTACACTTTTAAAACAAATATTCCAAGTGAAGAGTAAGATGTTTTCAGTGAGGTACCAGAATATAATATATTCTCTCATTAAAGCAATAAAATAAAACCCCTGAAACTTCGTAAAGTTTACTTGCCAGAAGAAAGAGGGGATACACTGTTGTGACAGCAGGCTATTCAGAAAATCCAATGGAGGAGAAAGAAGGGACAATGATTTCTGATTGGTATTCCACCTTTGAGAACAGAAAATCCTGCACGGAGTCCATGACAGACTCCTATACTAGCACTTCCTCCGCACTCCTGGGTTTTACGTGGAACATATGCCCGCTTCTTCCTCAAAAGAACGTGTTTATTATTAGACCTATACAGGCATGAGAAATGTCTCTGCTAACTCTGATGACTAAATAATGCCAAGTGTTTTTCTTTAAAGTCCTATGAAGTTTATTGTTAATTAACCCATCCATTATTTATTCCAATGTTAATGTTATACAGCTACATTAAATTTTATTCAGACAGCAATCTCCTTTCTAATTTTGCCTCCAAATGATGGTAATATTTCTAAGTTGTCATTCCCAGAACCACTCCCATTACCATGTACATGAAATTTCAGAGCAAAATGAATCAAATGACAGTGGAAAGAGAAATGTAGGTAAGATGAAATATTAGAATATGGTGCCTTTTAAAACAACAAATTCCTATGTAAAAGAAAAATAGAAAAAAGAGGCTAATTACTGAATAAAAGGTATGTGAAGAGTCAAAAAAGAAGAAAAGAAAAAAGAGATGGGAAATGGAAAGGCAAAGAGAAGGTAGTGCTTATTTAAATTCTTTGGTCTTAGGACTTCCGGCCAAGATGGAGGCGTAGGCAGACACACTGTGCCTCCTCTCACAACCAAAATTAAGGACAACAAATATTTAGAAACAAGAAAACAACCAGAACTTATAGAAAACTGAACTGTACGGAAGTCCAACAACCATTCATCCAGACCGGTAAGAGGGGCGGAGTCGCGGCAGGAGAAAGTGGAGGTGCGGACCCAGGAACGCAAGCAGCAGCAGCTGGCAGTTCCCAGGTGCACGGGCCGCGGCTGGTGGTCCCCAGGCACAGGGGGGCAACTGTGCAGACCCAGTGAGGCCGCACAAGGCGGCTGGCTGACTGACCAGGTGGTCTCACATTCGAGCGTGCAGACGGTCCAGGCAGAGGGGAAGTGGCGGAGGGGACTGAATCCAGGAGAGAGCGGAGCAGGCGCCATTGCTCCCTCTCAGGCCCCACCCCCACGTACAGCATCACAACCCAGCGACTGGGCTGCCCCGCACTGGGGAGCGCCAGAGGCTCCACTCTTCACTACAGAACAGCACGCGCGCGTGCGCAGATAATCCAGGTGAAGGGGAAGCAGCAGAAAGGGCCGGAGCCCGGGAGAGATCGGAGCAGGCGCCATTGCTCCTTCTCAGACCCCGCCCCCACTATAGCGTCACAACCCAGCGACTGGGCTGCCCCGCCCTGAGGCACACCTAAGGCTCCACCCCTCACTACGTAATAGCTGCGACCAGACTAAAACCAAAACAACAACAACAAAAAAACCCACCAAAAATGGCTCAAACCGGAAAACAAATAAAAGCCCCAGAGCCAATTCCTCTAAGCAGTGAAGAGATAGCCAACCTGTCAGATGCACAGTTCAAAGCACTGGTCATCAAAATGCTCACAGAATTGGTTGATTTTGCTCACAAATTAGATGAAAAAATGCAGGCTACAATCCATGAAATGAAGGAAGATGCATGGGGAACTGATAGAGATGGAAGGAAAACTGGGACTCAAATCAATGGAGTGGACCAGAAGGAAGAAACTAACAACCAAACAGAAGACAAGGAAGAAACAAGAATTCAAAAAAATGAGGAGAGGCTTAGGAACCTCCGGGACATCGTTAAACGTCCCAACATCCGAATTATAGGGGTCCCAGAAGGGGAAGAAGAACAGCAACGAGTGGAAAACTTATTTGAACAAATAATAAAGGAGAACTTCCCCAATCTGGCAAAGGAAATAGACTACCAGGACATCCAGGAAGCTCAGAGAGTCCCAAAGAAGTTGGACCCAAGGAGGAACACACCAAGGCACATTGTAATTACATTAGCCAAGATTAAAATGAAGCAGAGAATTCTAGAAGCAGCAAGGGATAAGGGGACAGTCACCTACAAAGGAGTTCCCATCAGACTGTCAGCTGATTTCTCAAAAGAGACCTTCCAGGCAAGAAGGGGCTGGAAAGAAATATTTGAAATCTTGAAAAGCAGGGACCTACATCCAAAATTGCTCTATCCAGCAAAGCTGTCATTTAGAATGGAAGGGAAGATAAAGCGCTTCTCAGATAAGGTCAAGTTCAAGGAGTTCATCATCACCAAGCCCTTATTATATGAAATGTTAAAGGGACTTATCTAAGAAAAAGAAGATAAAACTATGACAGTGAAAAGACAACGAACTCATAGCTATCAAGAACCACACCTAAAACAAAAGCAAACTAAGCAAACAGCTAGAACAGGAACAGAACCACAGAAATGGAGATCATATGGAGGGTTAGCAACAGGGGCATGGGAGGAGGAGAGAGGGGGAAAAGGTACAGAGAATGAGTAGCATAGATAATGGGAAAAAAATAGACAGGGGGAGGGCAAGAATAGTATGGGAAATGTAGAAGCTAGAAAACTTATGACCCATGGACATGAACTAAAGGGGGGAATGTGGGTGGGAGAGGGTGGGTAGGGTGGAGGGGAATGATGGGGGAGAAATGGGACAACTGTAATAGCATAATCAATAAAATATATTTTAAAAAAATAAAAAAAATAAAAAATAAAAAAATAAATTCTTTGGTCTTATGCCTAATTTAAGGACATGTGCTAATGAGCTGGTTGTCTTAATATGATGCAAAGTATTCCAGTGTACATAGAAACAACTTTTATGTTGATTAAGACCTACAAAGTATTGCCCTGGCTGGTGTAGCTCAGTGGATTGAGCATGGGCTATGAACTAGGTCCCCAGCGAGGTCCATGTAAGAGGCGGTCACACATTGATGTTTCTCTCCCTTCCTCTCTCTCTAAATGAATAAATAAAATCTTTAAGGAAAAAAAAAAAAAGAACTACAAAGTACTGCCCTGGCTGGTGTGGCTCAGTGGATTGAGTGCTGACCTGCAAATTGAAAGGTCATGTGTTTGATTCCCAGTCAGGGCACATACCTGGGTTGCGGGCCAGGTCCCCACATGGGGGCATGTGAGAACCAACTGACTGATGTATCTCTCACACATCGATGTTTCTCTCCCTCTCTTTCTTCCTCCTTTCCCCTCTCTCTAAAAATAAAAAATAAAATCTTAAAAAAAAAAAAAAAAAAAAGAACTACGAAGTATTGCCCCAACCAACATGGCTCACCATTGGTTGAACATCATCCAAAGTGAAAGCTTGCTGGTTCAATTCCCGGTGAGGACACATGCCTAGGTTGCAGGCCTGGCCCAGGAGCATGTGCAAGAGGCAACCTGTCACATATCAATGTTTCTCTCCCTCTCTTTCTCCCTTCCTTTCCCTCTCTCTAAAACTAAATAAGTAAAATCTTTTTTAAAAAAGAAAAGAAAAAAACTGTAAAGTGTTATTTTAAAGTTTTATCTGACTAAATCTACAAACTTTCTCTTATGGACATATTTCTGTAAAGGATAATTTTAAAAATATGAACTGTTGAGGATAACCACTTATTTCCTTGACTGGACACCACAGCATAAATTCCTACTCAGCTTTAGAATACTCAATTAGTTTACAGGTTACTGGAAAGATGCCACAGTAAAAACTCCAGTTGGATACTGACATAACATCTCAAATTTGCATAAGCGTCTCAGGCAAAGGTTATTTGTTTGAAAGCAGTCTCGTCTTGGTTAACAGCCCTGGACATCCATCACAAGTCAAGAAAGTTGATGAACTTACAAATTTATAAATATTTTGAATTTTTTCTTCTGATAGTTTAAATTCTCAACTAGAAAGTAAAATTAAGTTTATAGATATGAGTAATACCTATATAGTGCCTTGGAAATAATAAATCAATTCAATATATTCAGGAACTGATTTTATATCTCTTGGCTTGCCCAAACTAGTACCATCAATTTTATGTTTATTCATTCATTCATTGATTTGTTCATTCATTTTTACTCCTCACTGGAGGACATGTTTATTGATATCAGGGAGAGAGGGAAGGAGTGACCGAGGGAGGGAGAGAAAGAGGACCGGAGAGAGGGAAACATCGATGTGAGAGTAACATCAATCAGCTGCCTACCGCATGCACCTTAAAGAGGATGGAACTCACAGCCCAGGTATGTGCCCTGACTGGTCACTGACCCCACAATTGTGTACAGGGACAATTCTTCAACCAGCTGAGCCACCCCACCAGGGCAATAGTACCATCGGTTTTAAATCTCAAAACTAACTACTATATTACAGGCCTAGAACCATAAACAAATTACTATGTCTTTTTTTTAATTACTCAACAACTATTTATGTCTTAATTTACTTTGGACATATACCCTTCCAAAGAATTTGGCAAGACTTTTCAGACACCTTACCCACTGAGATGTTTTTTGAATTTCATTAAAAATTGTTATGTCTGATAGAAGCCTGTAAAACAATGGTGTAAGTCCTCAAAGCTGTCAACATTAAAAGCCTTCATGACCCACTCCGAATCTGTTCAAATACATTACATCCTGAATTACAAATAATGGACAGGGTCTGTTCATTAAAATAGTTTACAGTCATCTAGAAATTTTCTAGGTAATAGGAAATAAAACCCTCAAATTAAATCTGGAGAGAACACAAAATTTTAGTTAGGCTACCTGAGTGATTTCTACTTCTTTACAGGTCTCTTATGGAATACCGGTAGTTAGAAAAATTGATGAATTTGATTCCGACCTTCTTTTAGAAGTGTAAGAGAGCAAACTTCATTTACTCAGATGGAATTTTTTGCATAGTATATAGAGGTTAGTGGGCACTCTTCATAAATACCACTACCCATCATCAAGTTATACCTGTTTACCCATATCTTGCTTGTCAAAGACCTCTCATTTCCATGCCATAGATAAATACCTAGCATTATTTACGTCCTTATTATACTTGTTAATAAAGAACTAACCTTTGGAGTAGGAACCACTGGAGAATTTAGTGACCCCAGATTAATTCTACCAAATTCTGGAGAGAGGTTACGTCTGAGAGTAAAGCAGCAAAATGTCATAAAGGAATGTGGACACAGAAAAAGGGATAGGATGGGGTGGGATGTACCAGCTTTAAAGTTCATTTCTAAAGCTGGATATGGGCCTCTGGGCGTCCTTTATATTTTTTTCTACACCTTTTCCTACAATATTTAAAAAATACTTTATTAAAAAAAATAAAAAGGAGGTTAGTAACTTGGTATGGACGCAGCCCTAGTCATCAAGGAAGGTACAGTGAATCGAGCCCTGACTTTGTTGTTCAAAATCTGCTGTGAGTGACTCACTTTGTGGTCCATGTGCCTCAGATTCAGTAAAACATGAAAAAATGTTTTGTAGAATTTCATCTGGCAAGTTCTCAGGAGAAAACATACCTTTAGAAAAGAAATCTCATTAAATCATGAGACATTTGGGAGTGTTACCTGTGCTCCTACCCTTGTATACTTTTCTTCAAGGTCACCAACATTTTTCATTTCTGGGGAAAAAACAACCCAGCCTAGACCTGAACATGTTTTCTGCTGCTCCCTAAGTCAAAGAAAAGGTATAAATCTTTTAAAAAATTAGATTAATGTCAAGAAATGATTGATAGGATTTCTCCCACTTTGCTTATATTTAACAATCCTTTAATGAACATCCATTTAAAACTATTTTTCCCATCTGTCCAACTTCATCTTATCCAAAAACCCAGAAGTTTAAGAAAATGAATCTTGCCCTGGCTGGTATAGCTCAGTGGATTGAGCGCGGGCCTGCGAACCAAAGGATCGCGGTTCGATTCCCAGTCAGGGCACATGCCTGGGTTGCCAGGCCAGTTCCCGGCAGGGGACATACAAGAGGCAACCGCACATTGATGTTTCTCTCCCTCTCTCCTTCCCTTCCCCTCTAAAAGATAAATAAATAAATAAAAATATTAAAAAAAAAAAAAAAAAAAAAAAAGAAAATGAATCTTCAGCAACAATGGACTTCCTTTTCACTTAAAAGCTTTGAAACTCTGAGCTACACTTATAATTATCAGCCTGATCTCCAGCTATCTCTGAGATAATGACACTTCAAATGTAAAGCACTGACTTCAGAAATATTTATACCAAAGTGTTGCCTCATAAGAAATGGAAAACCACCACAACGGAAAAAGTCTGAGACTTATGTGGAAATTGTATAACTGAATTGAAAAATTAAGTCAATTATTTAAAGTGGTCCTGTTTATAGAAGTCAATAGTTCTAGTTCTATACCACATATATCTATCAATTGCCCCAGCCCTGTCAAATACTAGTAAAACACCATTGAATTCCAAATATGAGTTTCTGTAGTTATCTTCTGCAAAGGCAAGAAATGAACAGATGGTTTCCTAGCAGTATTATATTAAAAAACTCCAAAGAAACCAAGTAAAATAAAACTATGTATGGTAGATGAATACAATTAAATGAAACATAACTAATAATGTTTTCATTCATTCTTCACAAAGTTATAAACGTCCCAAAAGTTATAAACATCAAAATCCTTACATTCACATTCTTATAAAACATTCAACTTCACCTGTAGATCTGCCTTGTCTGTCAAGATTTTATTTCTTTGCCTTTTATTACTCACCAGTTGCATCTGGATTTACCGGTCTGGAGACATCAGCTTGCCCCATGATTATATTGTCTGATGTGTCTCACGACAACAAACTGTGCTGGACCAAAGCGAACTTTTCTTAAAAGATAAATCCACATAAGGAGGGGACGTGCACTCCTCTCTCAGTGTCACTGCCAAACATCGGGAAATGGCATGAGGTCAATCTGCTGGAGTTTCTCTTTCCCTGTCCCGGCCTGGGCACTTGTGGTTCTTACAAATACGTCTTCACGCCGGCTCTCTTCACACAGGAATGCCTGTCATTCCAGGGTGCACACTGTGAAGAGCAGAAGTGCAGGAAGGGGAGGAGACTGCCAACCACATTCCAGCTGCTGAGCGGCACAGCCCTAAAAGTCCACACCTACTTTTCCTGACATGAGCTTGGTTCCTGCTCTCCAGAAGAAAGGGAGCTTGCTCAAGAGTCGACCAAACAACTTGTAAATTTATCACAAAAACCCATCAGAGTTACGTGCAGCAGGCTAATGGGAGCGGACATCCACTCGAAGGTATGTTTTTGATACAGGCTTGCCTAAAATGTATCAGACCGTTCTCACATTTCCCTGATTGCTCTAAAATTGTATTTTCTACCTGTGAGTGGCATACCAGAAGCAGCATGAGATTTACATACTGGGAATTAATAACATTAAGAACATTATTTTAGGATTGAGTATACTTTTTCTAGAAATAAAAAGAAATATTTTTGAAAATTTTGCTAAGATATAAACTTGAAATAAATATTTGGAAGGCATTATACAATATCTCTTTTTGCTAAAGCTCACTAACCACCACATGATTCGGGGGACTACAGAGGAGCGGCCCCACATGCTGGGTACGACACATGGAAACATCAGCTCACCACATGCAGCAACCAGAAGTCCAGCTTGCTTACGATTGTTCCCTTTTACTGAGATATAAGTAATTTGCATATAGGCAAACACATAAACATTAAGACTACAGCTTGGTGAATTTTTATTTACATACATGCCTTTGGATGCTAACACTAAATTTTCTAAATGTAAAAACTACACATGCCATACTTATGAGTGTTTGGCCCATAATCCACATACTCTGGGTTATTTCACAAGCCCCTGAAGATAAAATAGGGGACTAACAATTTCAGTATTATATTAAGAAATGTTACACTCATTATTTTATTTCATTTAATCATCACCACAACTAACTATGTGTTGTGGAGAATGTATTACTTACCCTATTATCAGATAAGAAAACTAAGGCTAGTGGGGTCAAATCCCATGTCTTTTATCACCGAGTTTAAGTAATATAACGCAGAGCTTTTCCTTTAAATCTTTGTTTTCCAAACTGAGATCACAGAAGGAGTTCTAATATCTGGACTTTTGCTTTTCCTTCTCACTTTCTCCTTCCCCCTCATTATCTTATCCCCATTATCTGCTTTGACACGCACACAAAAAAATAGCAAAGGTAACAAACAAAAAATGATAATGCTAAGACACCAGTAAGTAAGAAATGTGTAGAAATACTCAGGCAGCATTTAATTGTTAATACTGGTAGTAGTCAGAAAAACATTATGATGTTGGCCATTAAAATGGGAAAGAGAGCAAAAGGAAAAATACATCGGAAGAATGCTCCAACGTAAGAAGACTGCCCAATACCATTTGAACCCTGGCACTTATATGAGTATTTAACCTAAAAGTGGAACATGTGCAATAGTAGTTTCCACTACTATCAAACGGCGAGGCAAAAGGTAGCAAACACATTGCTCAGCACCCAGCAGGTACTCAATGTATTATACTCATCACCATCACCACCATCATCATGAAGATAATACAGCATGTTGCTTAGGAGAATGAGCTTTAGAGGCCACTGACATTTTAATTTCAGATCTATCACTCGGTGGTAAGGCTAGGTAAGTTACTCTAACTCTCTGGGCCTTGGTTTTCTAATTTGTAAAATGGGCAATACAACACTAAACAGTGCAGGGCAATTGTAAGGATGAAATGACATGGACATTAAAAAAGCCACTTGTAATGCGCCTGGCATATGAAAAGCTCCCAATAAATGCAAGCAATAATTATCATAGTTCTTACAGGGGAAAAAAAGTCAAGAAAGGAAAGGCCACGTCAGGAGCAGCCAGATATACATGACAAAAACCTTAGTCATTACAAAGAGGTTAGTCAGAAACGGAAAAGGATGACATTTCTGTTTCATGAATCCAAAAAGCAAATTAGAAGATGCAGGCCAAGAAGGAAGTCTGGTTGGTGTACAGACACATCAAGCAGACAGAACAGTCCAGATGAAAGGACTACTGTAAGTTTATTGATTTATTTTTAGGCAGAGGGGAAGGGAGGGAGAAAGAGAGGAAGGGAAACATCAATGTATGGTTGCCTCTCATGGGCCCCTACTGGGGACCTGGCCCACAACCCAGGCATGTGCCCTGACTGGGAATCGAACTGGTGACCCTTTGGTTCTCAAGCCAGCACTCAATCCACTAAGCCACACCACCCAGGGCCTGTCAGTAAGTTTAAATCAGGCACATCTCACACACACACACACACACACACACACACACACACACACACGAAACAGTAATACAATATCTATGTTGACAGGACCACGCAAGAGTAGAACAGATAGAGTTATGGATCCTGGCATAGCTGCTGTTTACTATCAAATGTAAATGCGTATCATAGCTTGGCTCAAGATTGATTTTAAGTTATTGTGAAGGTGGCAATTAAACTTAAAGATAAAAGAATGACAAGATTCTTAGTGATCACCTGGCCCAATCTACTACTTACAGAAAAAGGAAATTGATGGTCAAAGAGGCTAAATGCCTTGCTCAGAGCCAGGACTAAAACCTAAGTCTTTTGATTCTAACTCTAGGTCTAACTTCAATTTTTGTATAAAATAGTCAAGGAAATACCTACTTCCTAAAGATATATTCATTTCCCAAAGAAGTCCATACCCTGCAACTTAAGAAATCTCTCAGAAATGCTAATTCTGTTGCTTGTGCACCAAGCCAATACATGTTCCTTGACCAACAATATTTACTTTATTATGCCAGCTGGTAAAAGCAGACAAGCAGAGAGAGAGGAAGATACTGGGCCACTAATGGCTTTAAAACATAACAATCATAGCCTTGAATTAATTCTAGTTTTCCAAGCATTATATTTTAGAAATGCAAAGGCAAGTCTCACTTTAACTTTATAAGAAGTACACACTATTCTTAATAGTCACCTAATAAAAGATCCTCTTTTTTTAAGAGTATTTTTCCTCCATGGATTATTGCTTCAAGGAATGGGGGAGGTTACATAAAAACTTATGAATTTCTTCCTGTGTATTTAGGGAAGAGCAAGCAAGGCCTTATAAAAAGACAGGGAAGAGCTGAGAACTCAGAACCTTTAGTGACATTTGTAACTCCAAAACTTTCCGTTGGCAAGCACATCATATCATACACTAACATGAAAATATGTTTTATGTTTTCAATAAACGGGTTACAACATCAATCAGGAGAGTATGAGGCTTTCATTTAAATGTGATTTATGCTTAAAGTACCAATATAAACTGGATTACCTAGGAGAGTAAGCTCTTAGCTATTTTAATCACATTTCTCTAAGCTTAATTCAGCATACTACTTTCTTATGGCCTGAGTGTCTCAAGGAGGGTGAACTCTAGTGGGAGGTTAGGAAAAAGTGACTTTCCTCCAGAAAAGGCTGACCAACAGAAATTATTAATAGGTCACACAGATACATATTCAAATAAAAGACTAATTTTCAACTTCTGGATTTATAACTGGGGGAGGAGCAATTTCCTCTTCTTCACTCCATGATGAAATTCTAAGCGAATCCAGCGGGCTCTGGATAGTTATAGGCAACAACATCCCACAACTAATAATCTGTGTCTAAACATACTTACCTGTGGAAAGTAGAAAGCCTTGCTGGTCACTTGGAACTCTTCATTGTTTCATCTGTTTGTATATATATTTTCCCTTGGCCTGAAATTGCATTCCCAGACCCATCTAGGAAACTCCTACTCATCACTTTAAGAACTGGCTCAAATGCTGCTTCCATTATTATAAGCCTCTCACCCAAGCAGAATTCCAATGAAGATTTACTGATTGCTGGTTATGTGCCCATCAGTGTGTTAGTGCAAAAACAACAGTTTTTGCCCTTAACATGCTCACAGTCGGAGCCAATAGGATCTACAAGAGTGCGATGAGTACTTAGGCACTATACAAACACGTATTGTTAGGGTGTGGCTGTTGAGCTTTGTCCTGAGAATCAGAGAAAATATCTTGAAAGAAGTGAGATCAAAACTGAAAGAGCCAGTCATGGGATGACAGAAGTGAGAAAAAGCAGTAAGCATCAAGACGTATGACTGGGGAGGTAAAGAGCTGGTCCCGACTGACTGCATTGGGCAGACCTCCCTGAATCACAGTGCTCTTTGGACTTTCCTAATAGGCTAGAAATGTCTCCTGGGCAGGGCCGCGATGCCTTTACCCTTAAACTCTCAACTCTTGGCACAACTTAGTGCACAGTGGGCATACAACAAGTATTTATGAACCTTGAGTAGATGGGCAGAAACAGCATTCTTCAATTTTAAGCTTTGCTCACAGAATCTAGTTACAAAAGACCATCAGGGCAAAAAATGCTGTGAATGGAGGCTGAAAGAAATGTAGAGACCACGGACTATTCTATCATTCCAAACAATCCTAAGATTGTTGTGAAATCTCTCTTTCGTGGATGAAAATGGCATGCTCAGGATTGTTTTTGAGAATTTACTGCTTTGCAAGTAGTAATTTTCAAAGGAGACAAATTTGTCAGGTGAGTATTTACATAAAACTTCACATAATCACTACTGTTAGGCTCAAGATACTCAGCAGAAAACATTTGTACTTCACGTGAACTAGCCTGAGGAACAGGCTGAGACACTGAAGGTTAAAGTTAATGCAGGGCTACTGGTATCACCAGATAATCATCCACTTAACCCAAGTAACACTGGTTTCTTCCTGTGGCTGGCTCACTGGGCACACAAAACCAAACACGCCTGCCTCCTATTATATATCGAATACTGTAACACTTGTCCCCGCCTACCCCCACCTACATAAGGCTTTCCATAGCTTACTGATGGAAGAAAGCAGAGGCTTTGTAGTCAAATACAACTATGTAAAATTTCAGCTTTCCCATTTACTGATTAAGTGACCCTGAACAAGTTAGTTAAGTGAGCCTCAGTTTCTCATCTGTAAAATGGAGAAAATTACTCATACAGTTGTTGTGAGGATTAAATAAGTCTAAAGGTTTCGATGATTGAAGGTGCTTAATATATTTGGCTCCCTCTCACCCCACTTAGATTCTTTTTTTATTTTTAAAAGATTTTACTTATTTTACTTTTAAAGAGAGAAGAGAGGGAGAAAGAGAGGGAGAGAAACAGCAATATGCAAGAGATATATCCAAGAGATACATGCCCCCACCAGGAACCTGGCCCAAGACCCAGGCATGTGCCCTGACTGGGAATCAAATCAGTGACCTTTCGATTCATAGGCTGGCACTCAATCCACTGAGCCACACCAGCCAGGGCCCACTTAGATACTTTATATAAATGAATGTTTAAGTTTAAAGATTTTATTTATTTTTAGAGAGAGGGGAAGGACGAGAGAAACCTTTCGCATACCCCTAACTGGGGACCTGGCCCACACACACCCCGGCATGTGCCCTGACTGGGAATCGAACTAAGCAACCTTTCAGTTTGCAGGATGAAGCCCAACCCAGTGAGCCACACCAGTGAGGGAATGAGTCCTAACCACCACACTTTTTAGGAAAAATGGGCGGTTCTGATATGCTTTTATGTTACAGCGGCTATAGACATGTGACAGCTGAAGTAATGTGTCTGTTCAGAAGCCTACAATCTGTTAGACTGTGTCTGCGGGTGAAAGAAATTGAAATTATGCCGGCAGGGCTGCTGGATTTCAGCTTCATGGAATGAAAGAACTTAGGATAGAAAATTGGCACACCTTTTTACTTTCTCTTATAAGGTTTTGTTTTGAAGACACTAAGTTTTCATGGATGCCCTAGAGGTTAGGAGATACTTCTAGAAATGAGGAGAGAGTTATAAGAAATTATATTAAACAGGAAAACTTCAGTTAAGAAAGACAAAAGGGTATTTTTATGAGATTTGGGAAGTTCCTTAGAGCACAGGAGAGTCCGTGGGAAAAGCAGGCCTAGATGACAGTGAGAATTAGCTGAATGGAAATGAGGACATGAAAGAAATAATCAAGGAAAATGATTCCTAGTTTGTCTGGGTGAAGGAAAAAGGCAGGGGAGAGGAAGATAGAAATGATATTGATGGAGCTTCAAAGCACTACATAACATCGGGCAGTTTAATCAGATTATTGCCAAGCTCCCTCTGGTTATGAAATTCTATGGCAGAGCCAAACCAATAATTCAATCCAATCAATAATGTTCTATTTCAAGTAATGACTCCAAGGAATGTTTTATTATGGAAAAGAAAAGTGGTCATGATACACTTTACATACATAGCTAATCTGACTCAATACTTGTCATATAATGCCAAATTGATGTTTAATGAACTGGATTATTATTATCAGGAGACCACAAACTTCATTTATTCATTGCACAAATATTTCCCGAGCACCTCTCAGGTACCAGGTATTGTTCCAGTGTCGGGGACACAGCAGTGAATGTAATGGGGGAAAATCCACACCTTCTTTCTAGTGTGTCAGATGGGGGTGAGTGCACAGAAAACAATGATTCAGGACAGGGAAACAGGGTGGGCTGGGAGAGTGCTAAATTACAAACTGTGTGAGCGGAAAGGCCTCACTGGGAAGATGACTATGTATAAGGACCTGAAAACTCCTCAATCAACTTTCTCTGTCATTTTCCTAATACTATAGTCCGTTCAGTTCTAAACCGATATGAAATAAAAAGCAACATTTCCAAATGTACTAAAAATAAACATTAATTACACTACAGTATATTTTTAATGACATGGTTATCAGATGCGCTGCTCAGTTCCCAACTATCTAAAGATGTGTAATACTATGGTCAGTACTATCCAATTCTATGGTCACTAGCTACATATGATTATTTACATTTACATTAATATTTAATGTATACATTAAGTACAATGTGCAATTCCATTTCTCAGTTGTGCCAGCCACGTTGCAGGTGCTCAACTGCCACACTGGACAGTATGGATATAGGGCCTTTCCCTCACTGCAAAACGTTCTATCGGACATGCTGAACCTAACGGATTTTTAAAGCACACAGAAGTCTTTCAGTAAAACAAAACAGTGGTTCAAAGCACTAACCCCGTGTTTCGTCAGCATGCGGTATCTACTTTCCATGGCACCAACCACTGAAGGCAGTGTGCTCTGCAGGAACCTTGACAGCTAAAAAAACTTTCCTTTTATTCAGTAGAAACTGCTGAGCTATTTATACTCTCTCTTCAGTAACTTAGTGACTACTTCTTTGTCAGTTAGTCTTTGACTATTAATGACAACTCAAAGTCTACAGAAAAATAATGGCTTTATTTCAATTTACAGATCTGAGAATTATATCCATTTGTTATCAAACAACCTCCATCTTACTTTAATAGTATTTTTTCTAATCAAAGTTGTACTTATTCATGAGCTAAAGGTAGGTTTTATGTAGTTACAGTAAAAGTGACTGAATAGTCTTTTTTTTTATTTTTTTTATTTTTTTTAATCAGTATTTTTTAATTGTTGATATTGTACAGTTTTCTGTCTTTTACCCCGCCCCAGCCCACCACCCCAGCCCTCCCCACCTTCCTCCCATTTCCACCCCCCCATAGTTTTTGTCCATGAGTCCTTTATACTTGTTGCTCTGAATAGTCTTACTTTAAAGGAAAACATATTTTATAAAATTGTAATACATTCATAAAAACTAAATCCCAATTGGCCTCTATTAAGGAACCCGAAGGTATCAATGATATGTAGAAACTAACCAGTCAGAAATCAAGTAATGTTCCCCAGTAAAGTGGCATTCACTGCTGGTGACTCAGAGAGACGACTCTTAGCCACTGCCACTTGTTTCCTTCCTCCTCTCTTGCATAACCCTTTCTAACTCATCTGGCCCTTAATTTCATGTTAAGTGAATGAGAAAGAAACATAAATATTCCCAACACTCAGCCACATATCCAGTGGGAATAAAATAAATGTCTGATAATAGCTATAATGTTTATAAACATTATTCAAAAATTTCTAACAAGGAACATCCTTATTAGAAACATTCTTTTCCAGTACATGTGCAGGAGAACATAACCATCTTCTATTAAATAAAAATTCTCAGTAATTAACACCTGGTTACACTATGAGTCAACAGTAATTCCTGCAAAAGAACCAAGGATTCCCTGGCTGGTGTGGCTCAGTGGATTGCGTGCCCTCCAGCAAATCAAAGGTCGCTGGTTCAATTCCTGTTCAGGGCACATGCGTGGGTTGTGGGTCAGGCCCCTGGTTGGGGGCGTGTGAGAGGCAACTGATCTCACAGAACAATGTTTCTTTTCTCTCCCTTTCTATCTCCTCCCCTTCCCCTCTCTCTAAAAGTAAACAAAAATCTTAAAAAAAAAAAAAAAAGGAACCAAAGATACTACATGAAGGGTGTTTCTATCAAACTTGCTCTAGCCATTAATTCAAATGTACTTTATTCTTTGTTTTCCATGGATGAAATATCCATCTCTTTTGTACCATTCCCTCCCCTCAAAACCCTCAGGTTTGTACACAGAGAAGATGAAGCAAATGAAAAAAAAAAGTTATGTGTAATATTTCTACATTCAGAGAGAAATTATGTTTTGGATTATATATATCCTTGCTTCTAATCTTGTTTTAAAAACTGTAACAGCAAAAAACGCTAATGCATTAGGAAAACAGGCTAGTGAGGTGAGAGAAAACGTGGATGACCTGAGCCTTTGCTCATCTGTCTACGCTCAAGTCACTAACTAGCTCAGTCCTAGTTTCACCTTTCAGAAAAGCTCATCTTTAGTAGTGCTACTGAGACCGTAAAAAGTGCAGTCACCAAACAAAACCCTTCAAGACGCACATCTGATTTTTTTTCAGCCTAAAAATAATTTCTTTTACTGAAAAGCCCTAAATTGAACAGTATCTAATTAGCGATTAAACACTGTATCCATACTCACCTTGTTTCTAGGCCTAGGCATCAAAAGCCTTCAGAATACCACCTATTATAAAATTCAAGGAAGAGGTGACTACCAGTTTGTTATGTTGTTTTGAAAAGAAAAAAAGAAAAGGACTGAAGTGACTCTTCTGGGATTTATTCACTTGGAGCATGAAGTCTCCTCTATCTTTAAACAGTTTTCTAAATCTTGCTGGTCTGATAGAATCTGTTTGTGGAACACGGTTTTCAAATTTGACATCCTCCTGTGCTGTGTGTGCTTGGAGCAGTAATAGTTTCTTTCCACCGGTCTCCAGTGTCGTCCCTTTCTAATTAATCTATTCTCAACAGTGGCGCCACAGTGATCTTCATAACATAAATGTTAAGTGTCCATCTTACAAAAAACATCCTTTAAGACCTGACCCAACGCCTACCTCTCTGTCTGGCCTCTTCCCGCATCTTTCTCCCATACATACCTGCTGCGTTTAATCTCAGCACTTGTCTTCAATCCTACTAACCCACTCCGAGTTCCTAAACTGCAACCTATTTTCCCAGGTCTACCAACCTACTCCTTTGCTGTTCCAGCTCTCTGGAACGCCCACATTCCCTAATCCAGTGAACTTGTGCTCCCTTGAAGCTCGGTTTATGTGTCACTTCCTCTAGGAAGTCTTCTTTGACCATCTACTTTTCTACACTTAAGACTGCGTTAGACGCCACATTTCTGTTCTCCAAGGTCAACTTGAATATACCTCTACATATGGGGGTGCATATCACTCTTACAATTATCTATTACTTTCATTATAACTATCTGTCTCTCCTACATTCTTTGAAAGCAGAAATTTTCTTTATATCCAAAGCAAATAGCATACTGCTCAACATATAATGGATATTCAATAAATATTTGAAAAAAAATGGACAGAGGCACAGGGAGAATGGGGTCTTTCCCTAATTTAGCTCATAGGTGTTTCTTTTAAATTATGGAGTATTTATGGTGGGAAAAGATCCAGGCCTGTAGGTAATGAACACATTATAATAAATCACCGAACAATTTCATGACAAAAAAGAAAAAAAAAAGGAAGACCTGATTGAGATTCTCTTGCAAACTAGTAGCTATATGTGAACAATACCATCTTTTAATAATAGTTGCTGTTAGATTTATGAAAAGCCTATTTTTAAAAAGCAGCTCTGCTTTTCTTCTAGTTTCTGAGAGAAACACAAGGTCTAAAGTAGCACCACCAGTTTTTAATTTCTCAAAACTGATTTCTGGTCTCTGCTGCTTCTCTCCTTCATTCCTGTTTCTTGGTTTCTGATCATTTCACTACATGATAAAAGTTTCCATGGGAAAAATCAGAACACAATGAAATAAAATACTAAATTTAAAATGATCTACTCTGTTATATATGAACATCTCTAACAAAAGACATAATGAAAAGGAAAACTAAAACTTAGAAAAAATTAAGTTCAATTTCCCATCCCATCCACTCCTTCTTCCCCATTCTCTATGAATAACAGCTAAACATGACTGAGCATGCACTGTAATGCCAGGAATTATTCTAAGTGTTTTACATGTATTAACTCATCTGATTCTTATGACAGACATATAAGAAGGATACCATTTACTATCCTAGTTGATGAGAAAACTGAGTTACACAGTGGTTAACTTATCCAAGGAGTTCAGAGCTAATAAATGGCAAAGGCAGAATTCATATCTAAGTCATCTAGATGTGAATCTCCACTAGTAACTACTACACTATAGATCTAAATAGACAATGAATTCACACAATACTTTCTAGATGCTTAAATAAGGACATTTATTTTTAATCTTATAAAAACTCTGGGAGGTATTCCAATATTACTTAAACAAAAGTAAAATTCAGACACAGAGCAGTTATGCATATTGCCAAAAATTACCATGCTAAAATTAAAAAGCAAACATTTGTTCTCTTAGCTCACTTCTGACATTTCCAGTATGAAAAATTTCAGAAAATTTCCAGTATGATCATCAACAAGAATGATGCTTCTATCTCAAAATCAATTTTTAAATGAATTTCTTAGAAAATAAATAAAAGGTCTAAAATCAAAAAGAGTTGGCCACGTGGGTCAGAGACATTTCTACTGTCCCTCAAACTAAATCTACAATATACTCCAGCCTCATGGAGAAACCACGTTTGCTGAAGCGCAGTTTACAACACCTTTAACCCACATTACAACTGGAGGCATTACTATTAGCAATGCGCAAGTATGTTTCAACACCAAGTATTGTCTACCTATACTCCCTAAGGCAGTTAGGAAGCCCTAGTTTTCCCCATTTGCCCATGTTCACCCAAATCTCCTGTTAGATACAAAACAAAAACAATGAAACAAAAAACTCTCCTTAAAGAAATTACCACAGAACTGTCCAAAGAATACAGATATAGAAAAGGAAGTACTAAATGCTACACAAGCAAATTTTGTTTTAATAATTTCCTTAAGCACAAGTCATGTTGAATAACAGCATGAAATCACGACAACACAACTATTTTTAACAGTATAAAAACACTGATTCATTCTGCCTAGCATCAGTAATAGTTCTTAACCTCTTTGAGGGGTTAAGAAACTGTTTTATTCTTTTTTTTTTTTTTTTTGCATTCATGACAGCTACAGTGGTGTGCCCACAAAAATTTACTGAGTGATTTAATAAATCAATCATCCATCTGTTCATCCATCCACCTTTTCACCTTTTGGTTGGGGTTAGAGTATGCAGTTAAGTACAAAATAAATATTCAAGCAAAACTAAATGAGCTTCATTGTAACCAATGTTAAGCCATTGCCCTGGACACATTATAAGATTATAACCAGAACTAAATAAACACACACCTTTAGTACTAAGCTGAGCTTCTCATCCTAGCAAGAATGTCTTTTCTTTGGTGCCACTTTTTTCTTTTACTATTTAAGACATAATTTTTACAGTTCTTGTTACTCTAGCTTTTTGATTATCAATTTCTATACTAAGAGGGAAAAGACTGACTCTGGGGGGAAAATGGGCAAAAGAAAGCAAGCAGCCAGACTCACCTGTTTTATAGCATTTAAATTACACTGGGAGATCAAAGAAGAAAAACAAAAGATATAAAATCAAATAAAACTTAAATACAAAAATTTAAATATACAAAATGTTTAAATGGTCAGGTCAAATGTAGTATTTAATCATTTTATGCAATGTAAAAAAAAAAAAAACCACATAAGCTGTATTTACAGATTGCAACCTGATACGATGTCACTCTGGCTACCAAGAGATAAACACTGATTTGATGAGAAAAACCAACACACACACAAATCTTCAATGAGGCATTAGAGGCCAAGAGCACCATTCTACTAGCCCATTATATTACTGTCACCATATATCTTATTGATTATGCTATTACAATTGTCTTGATTTTCCCTCCTTTGCCTCCTCCACTCAGCACCCCCTACTCCTCTCAGGCAATCCTTCTAGCACTGTTCATGTCCATGGGTCACGTGCATAAGTTCTTTGGCTATTCCACTTCCTATACCGTACTTTACATCCCCATGGCTATTCTGTAACCACCTCTCTCTACCCCTCACCTCTTCACCCATTCCCCACAGCCCCCTCCCATCTGCCTACCATCAACACTCCCCATATCCATGATTCTGTTTTTCATTTGCTTAATTTGTTTTTTATATTCAATTGTTGAAAGATATGAATTTTTGCCATTTTATTATTCATGGCTTTGATCTTCTTTTTCTTAAATAAGTCCCTTTAACATTTCATATAATAATGGTTTGGTGATGAGGAACTCCTTTACTTTTTTCTTCTCTGGGAACCTCTTCAATGCTAAATGATAGCTTTGTTGAGTAGAGCAATCTTGGCTGTAGGTCCCTGCTTTCCGTGACTTTGCCAATCCCTTCTAGCTGGCAAAGTTTCTTTTGAGAAATCAGCTCACAGTCTTATGGGAACTCCTTTGTAGGTAATTAGCTTCTTTTCTCTTGCTGCTTTTAAGATTCTCTCTTTATCTTTAAACTTTGGCATTTTAATTATGATGTGTTTTGGAGCAGGCCTCTTTGCATCTATCTTGGTTGGGACTCTGTGCTTCCTGGACTTGCATGTCTATTTCCTTCACCAAATCGGGGAAGTTTTCGTTCATTATTCTTTAAAATAGATTTCCAATTTCTTGCTCTTTCTCTTCTCCTTCTGGCATCCCTACGATGTGAATGTTGGATCTCTTGAAGTTGTCCCAGAAACTGCTTATACTATCCTCACTTTTTTGGATTCTTTTTTCTTCTTCTTGTTCTGATTGGTTGTTTTTGCTTCCTTATATTCCAAATCATTGATCTGATTCTCAGCTTCATCCACTCTACTGTTGTTTCCCTGTAAATTGTTCTTTAATTAGTGTATCCTTTGTTTCTGATTGGACCGTTTTAATGCTGTTGAGGTCCTCACTAAGTTCCTTGAGCATCCTTATAACCAGTGTTTTGAACTCTACATCTGATAGACTTCTTATTTCCATTTTGTTTAGCTTTTTTTCTGGTGTCACCTTCTTTTGATGGAAGCCTCCATTATGGGGTGCATGGGTGTGTGAACATATGCATGTATTTTGTAGTCAACTGACGTTTCACACTGCAATCTTATAAAAACTACCTTGCCTTTGAGTCAAGTCAAAGCTCTACCATGAAAGGTAACTAACATTATAGAACTCTGAACAAATGCAAGAAGCTAACCACTGAGGCTGTTTTGAAACTAAGGATCCCTGCCTAATGGGAAATGTATTACCAACTTTTTTTAAAAATATTTTTTATTTACTTACTTTTAGAGAGAGGAAAGGAGGGAGATGAGAGGGAGAGAAACATCAATGTGTGGTTGCCTTTTGTGCACCCCCTATTGGGGACCTGGTCTGAAATACAAGCATGTGCCCTGACTGGGAATCAAACCCATGACCCCTTGCTTCGCAGGCCAGCACTCAGTCCACTGAGCCACACCAGCCAGGGCTGTATTACCAACTTTTAAATCCTACTGACCATACTTAAACTGAATTTTAAGCAAAGTTAAGGAAAAACACCTTTTAATTAAAGGAATTAACTTGTGACTTAATATTAAAACATAAACATTTCAAAAATTTTAATGTTTTTTTAATATTAAAAGGAAAAACATCAATTGGTTTCCTCTCACGTGTGTCCCAAATGGGGGCTGAACCTGTAACCCAAGCATGTGCCCTGAACAGGAATTGAACCCCGGAACCTTCTGTCGTAGACTTTCTATGACTGTATTAGGTGAGATAGGACAAATGTCAATTTTATTTTTGTACCATTTTTGTCAGCTTTTAGTTATTAAGATTTTGCTAACTTATAAAATAAATAGGTATATTTTATTTTTCTCTGATCTACTGTGTTTGATAAAGCATTATAATTACGCGCTACTTCAAACTATGAACGAAATTGCCCATAAAGCCCACTGGGCTTAGATGAGTTTTAACTTTTCTTCCATGACTATTAGTCAATACAGAATTTGTATTTCTTGAGTCACTTTGGTAAATTATATTTTTCTAGAAAATTACTTATTTCACCAGGAACTCAACAAAGATGCTATAGTAATTGAGTACACAACAGAAAATACTTTCAACTTTGTACCACATCCAAAAATTAAGTCAAAAAGAATCACTGACCTAAGCCCTGGCTGGTGTGGCTCAGTGGACTGATTGCTGGCCTGAGAACCAAAGAGTCACTAGTTCGATTCCCAGTCAGGGCACATGCCTGGGTTGTGGGCCAGGTCTCCAGTAGGGGGAGCAGGAGAGGCAACCACACATTGATGTTTCTCTCCCTCTCTTTTTCCCTCCCTTCCCCTCTCTCTAAAACTAAATAAATAAAAATCTTTAAAAAAATTGTTTAAAAAAATCACTGACCTAAATGTAAAACCTAAAACTATAAAACATCTTGAAGATGAAATAGAGAAAACTCTTTGTGACCTTAGGTTAAGCAAAGATGTCTTTAAAGACAAAGAGCATTAACCATTAAAGAAAAAAACCCTGGTTTTCATCTAAATAAAAACTGTACAGAGCAGGCTGACTGCTCTGGGGGAGAGGGATCAGGGAGTGGAAGGATCAAGCAAAGAGGAAAAGATCTCATGGACATGGACAACAGTGTGGTGATTGTGGAGGAGAGATGGGTACAAGGGGATACTTGATAATGGAAAAATATACAATAAAGAATTTTTTAAAAGATTAAGAATAATAAAACTTCTGGCCCTGGCCAGGTAGTTCAGTTGATTAGAACATCATCCCCAATATGCCAAGATTGTGGGTTCGAACTCCTGTCAAGGAACATGCAAGAATCAACCAATGACTGCATAAATAACTGGAACAACAAATCAGTGTCTGCATGTCTGTCTCTCTCCCCACTTCCCCATCTTCTCTAGCTAAAATCAATCAATAAATAAAAAATTTAAAAAGTAAAAATAAAAATAAAAACTTCTGCGAAGACAAGCCACAGACTGGGAGAAAACATTTGCATAACATGTATCTCATAAAAAAAAACTTGTATGCAGCCCTGGCTGGTGTGGCTCAGTGGATTGAGAGCCAGCCTATGAACAAAAGGGTCGCCGGTTCGATCCCCCAGTAAGGGCACATGCCTGGGTTGTGGGGCCAGGTCCCCAGTGGAGTCTCACAAGAGGCAACCACACACTGACATTTCTCTCCCTCTTTCTCTGTCCCTTCCCCTTTCTCTAAAAATAAATAAATAAATAAACCTAAAAACAGACCAAAAACAAACAAACAAACAAAAAAACCCCTTGTATTCGGCTAGGTAAAACAAACAAACAAACAAAAAACAAAACAAAAAACCCCATCACAAATAAGAAAATTTGCTAGAAAAATAAGCTAGTTTTTAAAAATAATAAGTGAGCAGAACATTTCATCAACGAAAAGATATGGATGGCAAATAAACACATGAAAAGTTACTCAACATCATTAGTCATTAGGGAACTGCACATTGAAACCAGAATGAGATACCACTACACACCTATTAAGCATGGCCAAAATCCAAAACAATGACAAAACCAAATGGAGAGTAACAGGAACTCTTATTCATTACTGTGGGAATGCAAAATAGAAGATTATCTGGTAGTTCCTGACAAAACTAAACTTACTCTTACCACACATTCTAATAAATGCACTCCTTGATATTTACCCAAATGCCTAAAAGCATGTCCATACAAAAGCCTGCACACAGATGTTTACAGTAGTTTCATTCATAACTGCCATAATTTGGAAGCAACTAAGATGCCCATCTGGTGAATGAATAAACTGTATTACATCCAATTAATGGAACATTATTTAGTGCTAAAAGAAAGGAGCTATGAAGCCACCAAAAGACATGAAGGAACCCTAAATGCAATGTGATTCTAACTATATGAAATTCTAGAAAAGGCGTGAAAGGAATGAACCACTGAAACATGCAACAACATGTATGAATCCCAACAGCAGTATGCCAAGTAAAAACCAGATGCAGCCCTGACTGGTGTGGCTCAGTGGGTTGGGCTTCGTCCCAACGGAAAGGTCTCTGGTTTGATTCCTGGTCAGGGCACGTGCCTGGGGGTCCAGGGCCAAGTATCCACTGGGGGCATGGGAGAGGCAACCAAACACTGTTTCTCTCCCTCTTTTTCTCCCTCCCTTCCCCTCTCTCTAAAAACAAATAAATAAAATCTTAAAGAAAAAAAAAAAACAGATGCAAAAGGCTACATATCATTTAGTTCTGTTTATATAATATTACAGGAAAAAGGACAGAACTTAGATAAGTGGTTGCCAGGGGTGGGGGGAAGAGGAGGAAATTGATTATATAAGGAAGGTAGTGAACTTTTTGGGGTGAAGGAAATACTCCGTATCTTGAGTGTGGTGATGGTCATTCAACCTTATATGTTTGTGAAAAAACAAAAGTATATACATAAAAAGGGTACATTTTATTGTATATATATTATATCTCAATTAATCTGAATTTTTAAAAAAAGAATCCTAGGGAGCACCTTGTAACTGCTTAAAACAGAATGAAAGCTCCATAAGACCAGGAATCATGTCTTACTCATGTTCATACCCTTAGTGCCCAGGAGAGAGTATGATAGCTATTGTATGTTTACTATGTGCTTGTAAGCACACTGCAAGCATTAACTCATTTCATTCTTACAGCAACCTTGTGAGAAAGGCAAAATTCATATCCCTATTTTACAGATAAATTGAAGATCAGAGAATAAATGTCTTACCCAAAAGGACACAGCCAAGAATGGTAGAATTGGGACCTTAACTCGTGTTTGTCTGACTCCAGAGCCTTGCTGATTTGTCTGTGTTTAGTGAACAAATGAATGAATGGGGAGTAAGTCAATTGTGTTAGAATTTGGTAGGGTAGGTGGAACCTCATAGGAAGAGTAAAGTATGAGTTATATTTGAAAAGGATGCATTATTAAATAGAGATGTAAAAGGTATAGTAGGTAAGCTGTACATACAGAATGACCATTAGCGTATTTAATACCCTTTAACTATGGCTTTTTATTCTCTTACTTCCTTTAAGAAGTTACTTTAATTTAATTTATTTTTTAAATATATATATTTTTTATTCTTAGAGAGGGGAAGGTAGGAAAAGAGGGAGAGAAACATCGATTGGTTGCCTCTCGCACATACCCTGACAGAGGACTAGGCCGCAACCCAGGCATGTACCCTGACAGGGAACTGAACTGGTGAACCTTCACTTTGTGGGATGATGCCCAACCAACTGAGCCACACTGATCAAGGCAAGGAGTTAGTTTTTATATACTTCATTTTTAACACTGAGCAATATAACGAAGACACAAAAATGCCCCCTAACGCTACAATCCAGACAAAATCCCTGTTCACATTTGGAAAAATAAAAGTAATACACTGGATAGTCTGAAAATGCAAACCATACAGAATGATAAGTGAAAGCCATGCATCCCTCCTTATTCTTCTCTTTTAATTTTAATTTTTATAATCATTGCCTATGAAGCAGCCACGATACACTGGTAAGGGCTCAGATGAAAACCAGTCTACACATGCAGTCCCCATATCACAACTGCTGTGGTTTTCTGGGCAGAGAGCAGCAGTCAGAAGCGATAAAAAGTGGTGAGAGGACAGGGAGACAGCCCAGAGGGTTAGCATGCCTACCTGTCAGGCTTGCTTCACTAGGGCCACGGCTCATCTTTTTCTACTGACAGAGAAAAAAAATTGTGCTGACATCTGTGTTATTCAAGCTCACAGAAACAGGGGTTCCATGTACTCTATTTCTCTTAAGATGGGCAGTTCTACCCTATGTGAAAATTTTAAAACCACAGTAAGAAATACATACAAATATGCAGTGTGCTTACTGCTGGGGTGGTGGGAGGGATACAACAGTAAAAAGATCTTGCCCTCCCTAAGTTCATAGTCTTATCAGGAAATAAGATGACTGAAGATATTTTTGTTCATAACAATGCTATATTAAATTTCTATTCAAAACCACAGGGGAAAATAGAACTAACATCATTTTTGGCATTGTTTAATTCCAGAGGAATTTATCTCCCACATCCCAAGGATCTCAAAACTAATTAAGTTCATATTTTGTCCTTCGTTCTTAAAGAGGAGGGAGAGAAGGACTGGGTTATTAGCACATTTGAACTTCAGATGGTAGCAACATAACATCACAAATTTTTCCCCATGAACTCTGAAGTCAAATGCATTAACTCTGAGTATGGCTCCTTAACATATGTCCTTGAATAGGTAGGAAAAAACCCTTTATAACATACTAATGATTTATACATTGAGATACCGAGTATGAAGAAAATAACTGACTTTATTTGTTTAGGATACAGCTTCTGTTTTCCACCTCACTAAACTGTTTCTCCCATTTCCTATGTGATATAAATTCTAATCTACAAGAGAAGTTACCTTGTAAATCTGTTCCCAGAACACCATGCACATATATAATCTAGTTTCAAATTTGAGATTCACATTAATAATCTATTTCATTAAATATTTCATCAAACACATACCAAATTTTTTAAACAAATGGTGTTCACTTCTGTGGATGGGAGGATAATACAGAAACTTAATGAAGTTGTCAGAAGATGTAAAACACTTTGGGATGTTTGAGTATACATACAGATGATGTCCTACACTGAAAAGCCTCCAGGAGTTTCTGTACGCCGAGGTTTCAGAACCATTCCTCAGGTGTGCTATGGGGAGAGTGGCTGTTAACCCACCAACAGTTGATAAGGGAGGAAGAAAGCAAGTCAAAGTGGGAAGGAGCCATTTTTAAAAGTGGTGAGGTGAGGTGGGGTGAAATGGGTGGAGGGACTCAAAAGTACAAACTTCCAGTTATAAAATAACTAAATCATGGCGATGTCATGAGCAGCATGGCAACTGTAGTTAATGATACCATATTAGGCACCTAAGAGTCGCTAAGAGAATAGACCATAAAAGTTCTCATCACAAGAAAAAAAATCCTGTAACTGTGTGTGACGATAAATGTTAACGAGACTCACTGTGGTAATCATTTTGGAATGTCTACAAATACCAAATCATGTTGTCCACCTGAAACTAATGCAATGTATGTCAATTAGTGAGGCATGAGGCACTACAGTAGCGTAGTGCTGTACAGATTTTCGCCGGACCCTTCCTTCCCCGAACAGTTAGGTACAGTGCAGTCATTACTTAGAAAAAAACACCTGGTTGCATATATCAATGGAGTTTAATGATACTTTTACTGTATTCTACCACCGTATTCTTTGAAGATGGGGATGAAAGGGAAGGGAATAAAATAAGGAGATTCAGGGTAAGAGCTGTTTGATCCCTTTACCATCTTTCCCACTTCATGACCTTGATTATTTGCTGCACACCCACCCTGGCAGAATTTTGGAGATCTGCTTTCTAGAAGGGGCAAAACAAATGTTCTCTGGACTGGGAGACACAAAAGGCAATTGTTGGCAGGAATATAGTACTGAAACTGAAGGGAATTAAGTGAACATATGCACAATTAACGTTGAATGCAGCGACCCCCACCAACGCCCTTCACCCCGTCACCCCATCTAAACAGTGATGGGAAGACTCTGCTTCTTGGTCCATGATACTGGTAGGGAGAAGTTAATCAACAATAAGGACAAAAAGTTCACCCTATAGTAAGGTCCCAAGGCAACCAGCCTATGCGTTTAAAGCTTCTAATCTAAAGCTTCCCACTCTTAATCACAAGCAGACATCTATTACTAGAAATCAGAGGAAAACTCTAATGTAAAAGAGATCAAAAGAGAGAAAAGTAACTTTAGGGGAAAAAGAAACAAAGCAACAAAGAAAATCTGTTGAAACAATAAAAGAATATTATGAAAGAAACATTCAAAGAATATAAAAAAAAGACCTCCTCGAAAGTAAAATATAATAGTAAAAAAAATTAATAGAAGATAAAGACAAAGAAATCTTCCAGGAGGTAGAGCTAAAGAAAAAAGACAAAAATTAGAGAACTATTCCAGGAAGTCCAACATCAAGAGACTACTGGCAATCGAGAAAGAGGAAGACATAAGACTTGGGAGACAAAAGAGGAAACACGGGAGAGAAGCAGAGTTGCCAGGAATATCTGAGGACGACGGCTGCGCATCACACACAGAAGGGCACCTATCCAGACTGGAGCAGTGCAACTCCAGGGACACATGAAAGGTTGTCACCACCAAAATCTCTGCTGCCATTTATCCTCTTTTCAAAGATAAGAACATAGTGCTAAGGTAAGCCTCGCCATCAGCTTGTCTTGACTGAATGCAAGTGAATTTCTTCTCAAAATATTCACCTGCCTAATAAGCTCAGAACACTCATTTCACCCCACAGAAGTATTCTTCATGCTACAGCTGTAGGTAGGTCACAGTCAATTTAGAAAAAGCCACAGAACTGCTCACCACTGTGACCATATTTTTGCCAAATATCCCAAGTCTGGTCCACACTAAAGCCCCGCCCGATACATTTTCCAAGACTAAATCCTGACTTTGCTCATGACTTCTACTCTACGAATTTCAGGAAGCTGAAGAAAGTATGGTTCACTGATCCCTGGGGATCCCTGAGATCCTTTCAGGAGTCCAAGAGGTACTACTATGCACTTAATAATACTAAAGAATTATTTGCCTTTTTCACCATTTGGACACTTGCTCTGATGATCCAAAAGCAATGGTGTGCAAAACTGCTGGTACTTTAACACAAATTAAGGTAGTAGCACCAAATTATAACAGTCTTCATATTCTTCACCATTATATAACTGAAGTTAAAAATAATGCCAGCTTTTTTTTTTTTTTTTTTTTTTTTTTAAATCTTCACTCCAGGGCATGCTTACTGACTTTAGAGAGAGAACGGGAGAGAAGAAGGAAACATCGATGTAAGAAAGATCAATTGGCCGCCTTCCATATGCATCCTGATCAGGGACCAACCCAGGCAAATGCCCAGACTGGGAAGCAAACCACAACCCCTTGGTTTACTAGATCACACACCAACCAACTGAGCCATACCGGCCAGGGCATAATGCCAGCTTTAAGAATGTTCTTGGAAAAAAAAAAAAGAAAAAGAAAAGAAAAGGATGGCCCTGACCGGTGTAGCTCAGTGGATTGAGTGCTGGCCTGTGAACCAAAGGGTCACTGGTTTGATTCCCCATCAGGGCACATGCCTGGGTTGCAGGCCAGGTCCCCACTAGGGGGTGCACGAGAGGCAACCACACATTGATGTTTTTCTTCCTTTCTTTCTCCTTCTCTTCCCCTCTCTAAAAATAAATAAAATCTTTAAAAAAACAAAAAGAATATCCTTGATAAAAACATAAGTTATTAGTTTAATAATGCAACCTTTTTGTATGTCTTTTTAAACGTAAGTGCAATAGTTACCTTCATGAAAGGCACTTGTGTGACTGAGTTGCAAGATGAACCTGCCAGTTTTTGTCATAAAATACCATTTTCACTTGAAAGATGAATGACAGATTATGTTATTCATGCTCAGATATCAGACAGATTATTTTCTCAAAATTGAATAAAGTGAGTCTGTTACTAAAAACAAAACAAGACAGTATGCATTGTCAGTGATATTAAGTCAAGCTTCCAAAAGAAAATAAAAAATTTGGAAACCGTATCAGAGTGAGCCTGACAACTTTGAAAATTTAAAGACTTTTCCAATGAGATCAGTAGTGGTATTAACAAGTGGTATTACTGACAAAATTAATGAATTTCAATATATAATAAAATGTGCAAACGCCTGCCCATGTAGGAAAAGTCCTAGAAGCCTTAGATAAGTCCTACTGGAACTTGATGGATAAAAATCCCTCAGTTTTATTTTTTGAATAAAAAAATTCATTCTCGATATATCTCTCTACATAACTATTAGCTAAGCTAACAAAAACCCTCACCCCATCTTATGTAGACTCTATCTTCTTAATAACAAACTCATTTTACATTCAGAATCTTTATTTTGTCAAATGGGATTGTGTGGACCACAAAGCAAACCAAATTCTCATCATATGTGTGTTTTACAGGCAACTAAGAAAAAAATCAGTATAACATCTAAAGAAGGAATGGATGAGATAGAATGAGATTGGGTGTTAAATATATAGCTATGAATCATTTCCATTTTTCTAAAATCCACATTTGTGAATGTAAATGTTAACTAATTTACAAATTCCAAGATTTGAAGTATTAGAGGAAAAATCTCACTAGCACAGAAAACAAATGTTTTTCCCATATTAGTGATCAAAGCACATTTCGATTTATGTTTCAACTGAGTACTGGTCAACTACAACTTCCATAGCAACTCTTGCTTCAGTATCCTCCAGTAAATTTAAGTTATATTTCATCTACATTAAATTTAATTAGCTCAATGATAAATTTAATTAATTAGATTAAATCAAACTGAAGTTATGCTTGAGTTAGGTGATGCTGAAGGTCAGCGAGAAAAATGTTTCCAGTAAAGACCTTTGGAGTTATTGTACATTACTCTCGTTGGCCATATGGGCATGTTCTTTAGGATTTGTCATCAGGTAACTACAATCAAATTGTTAATAAACAATCCCCTCAAGAATTAACTTGATAATAAAATTATACATTTATAAATAAAGTACTAACTGCCCTCTGGTGTTCAAACTAAGGATTTCACTGATGAACTAGACACAATGTAAGGTATCCTTCAGGGGGGAAAAAAGCCAAGGTCATAAAAAAGCCATTTAGGGTCATTAAAATCAGAGAAGAAATTCTGATTTGGCAAGGTTTTTAAGAAGTCTTCTCAAATCCAAGACAACAGTTATTAATCTGAGCTATGTGATATTTTTGCACAAGTAGGCCAAAGCCTACTCACAGTCATCAATGGTAGCTGGGCATGAACAGAATATAAACTTGGCAACATTTTTACTATACTTCTTCGGATTACACTAACAAAAGGAGACTCAGACTTTTCCCATCTGGTAAAAAATCACCAAATGCTTGAATCGAAACATTCTTCCAGTATGCATGCTGAGGTTAAGTAAGGAAAACTCTCTGGTTCCCTTTTCACTGACGCATATTTTAAGTGGGAAGTACTTTCTAACTATACTTTCTAGTCTATAACTTTTTTAATAATTGGATATCCTAGACTGTATTTCTCTTTGAAATTAGAGTCTATAGGAAAATAGGGTTCAATACACAATAACCGCCATTTTAGTCAAAAAAGGTCAATACTAAACCTCTGTGTACTGAGATTTATATTCCCTTAACCATGTTGTTCGACAGAGAATTTAGATTTTCTTATTTGAATTTGCCAAATAGTTTTTATTTTATTTGAATTAATTAACATTCTAGAGAAGCAGCTCTCAAAGTGTGGTCTAGGCACCACTGGGGAATCCCTAATAGCAAGGTTAGAATTATTTCTTATAATAATATAAGGAGGCTATTTGTCTTTTTATTCTCATTGTCTTCCAACTAGACAGTCAATTTTCCAGAGACTACATGGAATGTGATAACACACAAGAATGAATGCATAAGCAGATATGCAAATCCAGCTGTCTTCTCTTAATACCAGAAATTAAAAGGATTTGCAAAAATATAAAACAATGCCACTCCTCTCAGTAATTTATTTTGGGAGTTACTTTTCATTAAAAATGTTACTTACATAATATGTAATGATTTATTGATGTTATTTTAGATGAACTAATATTTGCAAAATTTCTGAGTTTTAACTTACCATATTATAAATATCAACAAATACAAGTCATACAAATAAAGCTCTTTGGGGCCCTCAAATATATTTAAGGGTTTAAAGGAATCCTGAGATCAAAAGTTTGAGAACCACTAATTAAGAAAGTAGCGTAATGAACATGCAAAAAATTAATTTACTCTCAAAGCTTTAATAGAGGTGGCGATAAAACACAAATGTCATTTACTAAGAAAAATGTAGGCGATACTCACCAAGTGGGTCTTCCATGGCAGTATTAACCAGTTTATGGAGGTAGTGTACAGTTCCTAAAAAGAGAAAAGACTAAATATTATGCTTAAAACATGAAATACATCATCTTTTCTAAAAAAAACAAAAACAAAAAAACAAAAAAACCCAGTTCTAACAGTGACTACGTTTAAAAGTACAACATTATAGAAATGTACAACTTATAAAGTGAGAACACTGACAACTGAGATTTATTTTTAAGGGTTTGAGAATCAAATTTATAATATAAAAATTTCATAAAACATTTAAGGATAATTTTCATTTTAAAATATATTATTATTGTTTTCCATCAACAACTTGGTTGAGAACTAAACTGTTTGAGACGAGAAACATTTGAGAACTAAGGTTTGAATGAGCAACGATTCCCTAAGAAACCTCTGGCTCTAAGACCCCACGTGCCATAGGTCTCATGGACTCCACACTCAGAAGTCATCTGCACTTAAAAGGTTTTTTTTAAGACTTATTTATTTTTAGAGAGAGGGGAAGGGACGAGAGAAACAGAGAGAGAGAAACATCAATGTGCAAGAGAAACACTGATCGGTTGCCTCTCGCACGCCCCCAAACTAGGGAGGTGACCCACAACCCAGGCCTGTGTTCCCACCGGGAATCAAATCAGCAACCCTTCAGTTAGTGGAGCAATGCCCAACCTACTGCGCCACACCAGTCAGAGCTGCGCTTGAAGTTTAATGCTCTGTAGCTGCTGGCTTGAAATTCTTCGTAATTTTATTAGTAAATTTGTGTTCTTTAAGTGAAGTCTGATGGGGAAAAATGATAAACGTCCTGAGGGCTTGAAGTCTCAACTCACACACACATGATACTGCCTCCTGTTCTCCCAGGAGGAGGCTCTTGGCCACACACTCCGGCACCCCCCGGCCATCCTATCCCTGTCTGGGCTGGGAGAACCATGGCACTTTTGGTGGACAATTTCTCTTGCTCACTCTCAATCCAGGAATACAAGGCATATGGAGAATATGGTTGGCCCTGCTTATGGCCATTTATTCAGGTAACGGTAAACTGGGGAAATGGGAACACGAACGTTTTGAGGACAGGTTGATATTGACATCTGAAGCCTGGAAGTGTCATCATGGACTTCTGTGGACCAGGAAATAAACTGAGTCCTAGCCCAATACCTGGTTGACAATGGGCCCACTGGGTCTGTGGACCTCCTGGTGATCACTTCCCTGGTCCCTGCATATGTAATCAAAATAGACATACTTGGAAATTAATGCAACCTCCAGTTTGAGTCCTTAGCATGTAGGATAAGACTTATCATACTGGGGAAGGCCAAGTGGAAGGAAACAACTAAGAGCTGCCCTACACCACATATTAAGATAATAAATTAAACAACAACAACAACAACAAAACAGTATTGTATCCTGAGGGTGAAGAAGGGAAGATAAGAGAAATTAGGGCTATTCTCTCTCTCTCTCTCTCTCTTTAAGATTTTATTTATTTTTAGACAGAGGGGAAGGGAGGAAGAGAGGGAAACATCAACGTGTGGTTGCCTCTCCCATGCCCACTACTGGGGACCTGGCCAGCAACCCAGGCATGTGCCCTGACTGGGAATCGAATCTTCAACCCTTTGATTCACAGGCCAGTGCTCAATCCACTGAGCCACACCACCCAGGGCTAGGGCTATACTCTTAAAAGAGGATGCAGTATTTACTGCTGTGGTCACTGCGGAAACCAGACAAATCCTGGAGGAAGATAGCAGATTACCACAAACTTAATCTAACGGTTGTCACAATGTAGCTGCCAGTTTGGTGATCATGGAACACCAAAGATGCCAGATGTGGTATCTTTTCTAGAGAAGATTAACACAGAAATTGGAGAAATAAGCTTTTTCTTTTATCCCTATAAGCCCTGGCCAGGTAGCTCAGTTGTTAGGGCCTCATCCTGATACGCCAAGGTTGTGGGTTCAACCCCTGGTCAGGGCACATATAAGAATTACCCAAGAATGTATCAATGAGTGGAACAACACATTGATGTTTTTCTCTCTCTTTCTTTCTCTCTCCCTTCTTCTCTCTCTCTAAAATCAATCAATAAATTTTAAAAATTTTTTAAAAAGAAAATAGCATCAGAAACAAATCATATTCACATAGAATGGATTACAACATACATTTACAGGATGGCATCAATTTTGGCACCCTTTCACTAACATGGTTCTAAGAGATATGTACCATCTGGACTTCCTGCAGAAAATCACAGTAAACCACTAAATTAACAACATCATGTTAATTGAGCTAGGTAAATGAAAGAGTGATAGCACATCAAACGCCTTGTCAGGACACATGGACTCCAAAGGTGAGAGAAAAATGCTACAAAGATTCAGATACTAATTACACCAGTAAAATTTTTCTAGGCCCAGTCAGTCACCAGGGACTTCTTAAGACATGCCATTCGAGCAAAGGCATCCAAATAAATAACTGAATCTTGTAAGTCCCACCGTTAAGAAGGAAGCACAACACCTGAGAATACTGCTCTTTTATACTGGGTGACACAAAAAGTTACCACTTTCAAGAGTAGTCAGAACAGAGAAGGACTCTACAGGCCCAGTTGGTGATGCAAATAACCTGGCAGATCCTGTGGTATTATGGCAAGCCCCGGTGGGAGAATCGTTACACAGATCCCTGGGGTTCCAGAGCAAGGCCATCCATTTGCAGCAGAAAATTGTATGCTTTCGGCAAAACAACTCCTGGCATGCTGCTGGGTCCTTGTAGACAGGGAACGCCTGCCCATGGTATGCCACATGACCATTTACCCAGAATCACCCAGCACCATGACGCAGTTCTGTGAGACTCACCAACTCATCATGTTGGGTGGACCCAGCAAGAATCCAGCTTCATGAAAGTGATACATCCAGTTTCAAGCACAAGCAGTACCAGAAGTCACAAGCATTAGCAGACAGCCAAACCTCATATCATCTGCCACTATTGCACAAGCAACGCTCCCTCAGCATATACCTTTGGCCATATGAGGGCCTAAACCGCCAGCTGACAAAGAAAAAACCTCACCTTTTCTACAGATGGCTGCATGCGGCACAAATAAAAAATGTAGTAGCTGCAATGGCACTGAAAGACAGTGGTAACGGAAACTCCTCCCAACGAGCAGAGCTTTGGGCAGTACACCTGACTGCCTACTTTGTGTGGTCTGAAGTTAGAACATAGACAACTCAAAGGCAAATGTCCTGACATATTGGTCAGGGGGGTATAAGAAGAGAAAAATTGGAGAATTGGGCAAGGAGGTCTTAAGATAGAAGGATGTAGAAGGACATAACAGACACATTTGATGCCATGGCTGGTGTGGTTCAGTGGACTGGGCACCGGCCTGAGAACCATGGGGTCACCGGTTTGATTCCTGGGCAGGGCACATTCCTGAGTTGTGGGTCAGGTCCCCAATGGGGGGCATGTGAGAGTCAACCACACACTAATGTTTCTCTCCCTCTCTCCCTCCCTAACCCTCTGTCTAAAAATAAAATAAATAATCTTAAAAAAAAGAATAGACACATTTGAAGATCTTTGTAACCTATGCTAACAGTCATCTGAGAAAATATACCATGAAAGAGGCACTAACGAAACAAGTAGGCAATTACTCAACCAGTTTTCATCATCCATCTCTTATCGTGGCCTCCGAGTGCTGACGAATGGGCTCAAGAAAGAAGGTGATCATCTGTGGTGAGCGTGCGCTTCTTCCCGCTCCCTGCCAGCAGCCTATTGATCTCCCTCTCCTGTGTCCCAGGTCTAACCCATCTCTTCTTTTTCCTTCACCTCAGGTGGAATCACTGCCAAGATGCAGATTTTCGTGACCACCACTCTCGAGGTTGAACCTTTGGACACACCAGAAAATGTAAAGGCCAAGACCAGGGTAAGGAATGAACTCCTCCTGATAAACAAAGACTGATCTTTGCTGGCCAGTCACAGCAAGATGGACGTACTTTGACTACAACATTCAAAAGGAGTCCACGCTGCATCTTGTGTTGAGACTTCGTGCTGGTGCTATGAAAAGGAGAAGTCTTACACTCCTCCCAAGGAGAACAGGCATGAGGGAAAGAAAGCTAAGCTGGCTGTACTGAAACACTACAGAGTGGATGAGAGTGGAAAACCCAGCTGCTTCGTCGGGAGTGCCCGTCAGATGAATGCAGTGCTGGAGTTTTTATGGCCAGGCACTTTGACAGACATTACTGTGGCAAATGTCTGACCTATTGTTCCAACAAACTGGAAGACAAATAATTGTATATGGGTTAATGAAAGACATGAATTCAAAAGAAAAAGAAAAAGGTGACCATGGTGGCAGAGATACACACTACGCATGGACTACAGTTACCTACGAACTATACACGAATCCTACTTACCAAAAAAGCTCTAGCTACTGATGCCACCAAAAGTCCAATGGCCAGCAACAGAGACCCACACTAAGCTCCCGATGTGGCACAAAAATTTTTTAATGCTCACCCAAGAATATTTTCATTAATTTTAGAGACAGAGGAAGGGGGAGAGAGAAAAAAAACATTGATGTGAGAGAAAAACATCAATCCATTGCCTCCCGTAGATGCCCTCAGGATCAAACCTACAACTTTTTGGTGCATGGGACAATGTTCCAAATAACTAAGCACCTAGCCAGGGCTGGCACCATCTTTTAAGGAAACCAACCAGCTACCTGATGGCAAGTTGATTATATATATAGATATTGCATCCTGGAGGACAGCACTATTTTGTCATAAAATACTATACTGAGTTGGTACTTCGGCTGTGCCTTCATCAGGCTATTCCAGTCCTCTTCTAAGTCAGTAGCTTCCAGAGATGATTCTATCTACAATGCTACCACTAGATCCCATGGGCTGGTCCCTCTCCTGCACTTATTACAAAGTAAGTCCCCTTGTCATGAAATGATGTTCTGTGAGAAGATGCTTGCTGGTAGATTAAACATTTCCCAATGTCACACACAGTGTTTACTGCGCAGCCATAAGGGTGGGAAAGGCAAACCTATACCCAGAATACGTCCCTATTCCTATAGGAATAAATTATTCACCCTTCCAGGGTTCAAGGGGCCAAATACAGTTGACCCTTCAACTACTCATGGATTTGGGACACCAACCACCTGCACAGTTGAAAATCCGTGTAAAATTAAGCCATAGCCCTTACTATACACAAAGTCCCAACCTTGGACTAAAATGCTTTAAAACAAAAAAAAAGTACAGCCACTAGTCTAATATGTTCTTAGAAGGTTTTTCACCATTTAAACTGCCAAATGGTTTTTTAAGACCATGTAAAATTTCAACTAGATTACAAACAAATGGATGCTGACAGCAGGGCATTTCTAGAAAAAGCAGCAAACCCGATGGGTGAAGGGGCGCATCTCAGTGTGCAAACACCAGAAAGTTGCTGCCACCATAAAAAATGGCAGGGCAAGGAAGAAAAGGCAGTCAAGGCCTGGGACACCACCCCTCTCTTCCTTACTCCCGCATGCTCCCCATCCTCTTCCCAGTGCTGTTCCACACCCTCCACCACCACCTCCAAGTTCAAACAGATCTCTCCAAAGTTCCCTTCTGGCTCTGTAAATCCAGAAAATGGTAAGGAAATATATTGGTCATTTTCTTATTCCATGAAAGCACTAGTTAAATGTAAAACTAGTCAAACAACAAATTAGCTAAATTATTAATCAAATGTTAAAATTCTTATTTTGTATAAATATTGTTTTGAACTAAACATGACATTCATAAATACGAGGATGTGCTGGGCCACACAACATAAGCAAAAAAGGATCTAACAGGACAACTGACTACGTTTTTACTGCCTAACCAAAAGCATCTGCTTTTTTAATGTCAAGCAGATTTTTAAATGAAATTTTAGAGGCATATAAAACATTTGCCAGTCTGGTTTACATTTAACTGGTACCTATGATAATGTCCATACAATCTAGGCAAATAAGAAAAATCACTTCAGTTTTATTTTATATCTGTACTACCGGAAGTCTTGGTCTACAGTTTACCTAACAGGTATTAAATGCTCTTGTTGCTAATGGTATCTGTAGTTCTGGTGGTATTAATATTAGTGTATGAGAATTGTGAAATACCTCTATGCCCTTAACTTTAGCAAAATCCTTCATATGTACTAGTTCCTCAACTTTAATAACTGTGGCTAGGTCAATCCAGTTAAAGAAATGCAGAACCATGTACTACAAGCTAATAACTTCTGATATTAAAAGCAAAAATGTGCCCTGGTTGGTGTGGCTCAGTGGATTGAGGGCTGGCCTGCGAACCAAAGGATAATCAGTTCAATTCCCAGTCAGGGCACATGCCTGGGTTTCGGGCCAGGTCCCTGGTGGGGGGCCATGTAAGAAGCAACCACACATTGATGTTTCCCTCTCTTCTCCTTCCCTTCCCCTCTGTCTTAAAATCTTAAAAAAAAAAAAAAAAAAAATCAGAAGTTTCTTAGGCAAAACATACATCTGCAGGGTTTGGATGAGATCAGCAGTTGCTGGTTTGATATCATAAGCCCAGAAAAACGAGTTAAATCTTGAAGGAAACAACACTGAACTTGTATCAAATTCAGCTGCTCTGATTCAGCAAGCCACAACAAGCCACAACAGTTAAAAACAAGGTATCAGAAATTACTGGATAGTATCTGTTTCTGGAGAGAAAAAAAAAAGGTTCAGTGGGCTGACGAATAAGATCCAAATTGTCCAGCTACCAGAAACAAGATGCCAGATGACTCCTCAGACTTATTTCTGATATTTTAAAGAGGCGATAAAAGCCATGTGTTGGGGGGAATAAAGAGCCAATTACAAGCCAAGTACCATGTTAGGTAGCATAGAAAGATGATTAAGTTTATGGCTTTTAGCCTTAAGGGGAAATACTTAGTAGAGGAGAAGAGAGGGTCATGTTAACAAATGGGTATTAGTCCTGGCTGGTGTGGCTCAGTGGATTGAGTGCCGGCCTGCAAACCAAAGGGTCGCTGGTTGGATTGTCAGTCAGGGCACATGCCTGGGTTGTGGGCCAGGTCCCCTGTATTACTATTAAGGAAAGTGCAAGAGGTAACCACACAGCAGTGATGTTTCTCTCCCCCTTTCTCCTTCTCTTCCCCTTTCTCTAAAAATAAATAAATAAAATCTTTTAAGAAAAAAAATGGGTATTAGTACAATATGATATGTGTAAATAATGGAAATACAGGTAGCAAAGAAAAGGGTTCCCTCTTTTGTTTTAACCATATGAGAAGTAGGGCTGGCCTTTTAGGTATTGTTAAAGCTCACCCCACTCTTTGATTTTAGCTCCAAAACAAAACTCAGCAGATTTTGGCTCCATCATGATTATGCACATAATTAAAATACATAATGTCTAAAAACATTATCAGCCCTGGCTGGAGTAGCTCAGTGGATTGAGCGTGAGCTGCAAACCAAAGGGTCTTTGGTTCGATTCCCAGTCAGGGCACATACCTGGGTTGTGGGCCAGGTCCCCAGTGGGGACCACGTTAGAGGCAACTACATATTGATGTTTCTCTCTCTCTTTCTCCCTCCTTTCCCTTCTCTAAAAACAAACAAACAAACAAACAAACAAACCATTATCAAGATAATGAGCCCTGACTGGTGTGGCCCAGAGGGTTGGGCGTTGCTCTCTACAAAGTGAAAGGTCACTGGTTCCATTCATATTCAGGGCACATGCCTGAGTTGCAGGCCAGTCCCTAGAGAGGCAACAGATCTCTCCCTCTTCCTTCCTCCTTTCCTCTCTCTCTAAAAATAAGTAAAATCTTTAAAAAAAAAAAAAAAAAAAAGATAATGAAGCCAACTGACATTGACAGAGAAGGGACAATAAAAATATTATTTCCATTTATTCCATGGACTTGACTTACAAGTATATCATCAGAGAAATAAACACAATTAAACAAACAATGTATTATCTGCTCTTCCAGAGACTTACTATTGTTCACAGGTGCTACTACCTTAATATAAGGAGTAAATGCTGTGATCTTCATGTATGTTTATTATGTCACTAAATCTCTACCCTTTTGAATGGAAACTGGAGAGCCATATAAAACTTCTTCATTCCTAAAATGACTTTTTTTTGTTATTTTTGAACTACTTTTATTAATACTCTGCACAGAAATTTGATAGCTACAAATAGAATGAATTCATGACTTCATTTGTTTTTGCCTTATCGCAAAGAAAATGAAACATTATAAAGAGATTTACAATTATGCTCTTAGTAAAGTTTTACAAATGTCTTTTAAAAGTCTGTTCAAAAAAAGTTACACTCAAAAAAGGTTTACTTTTTTAAGTACAAGTAATCGATAAGTAACATATTAATTATGAGTAAAGACATAAAAATGGTACTAATTTTCCTTTCAAGGAAAACTGTGATCTCCTCCTTCTAGTTAAACATGGTCCTCTGTTACCACTAAAGGGTATGAATCATCTCTTCAAAATAGAGGTGTGGCTCATTGATAAGCAGAAAGAAGTTCTCTCAGGAAATATCACCGGTGTGTTAGAAAGAACACTACGTTCTGGAAAAATTCTTACAGATCTCAGCAAGGGCAACTCGTCACCAGTGAGCATGACAAAATCTGTACCCAGAAAAATGTAATAGCTGTTTCTTTCTGGCATTATTTACATCACATTCTGAGAAACTGCCCCAAAACAAAACATACTTTTTCCCTTTTTTAAAAGATTTTATTTATTTACTTTTTAGAGAGAGGAAGAGAGAGAGAAACATTAATGTGTGGTTGCCTCTTGTGCACCCCCCACTAGGGGTACACAGGCCCTGCAACCCAAGCATGTGCCCTAGACTGGGAACCAAACCAGAGACACTTTGATTCGCCAGCCGGCACAGAACCACCGAGCCACAACAGCCAGGGCAAAACATACTTTTTAAAAGCTACAGTATTCAGTAATGTAGCAAATCTTTTTAAAAAACAAATTTGGCAGCAAACACTAATTATGATAATACTATTTGTTAAATCTCCAAATATAATTCTATCCCAACTAAAAATGTAAAGAAACAAAATTCATATTTGTTGTCAACTTGACCTTTTAAAACAGTTATGTGATTAAGACACATGAACAGATAAATGGAAATGATAACAGGGAATTCACTGAAGAAATACAAATGTCTAATAAACATGAACATATGTTCAACCTGATTACTAAATAAGGAAAATGCCAATGTAAAATGAGTTGTTTTGGTTTTTCCTGCCTATCAGAATAGCTAAAAGTATGAAGATTTAAAATATCAATATGGGGGAAGAAATGGGAAAAAGAGAGATATTGATAAAAAGGTGTAAGATGAACAAATTCTGGAGTCTGAATGAACAGCATGGTAACCGGTTAACAATAATATACAGTATGCATGAAGTTTGCTGACAGTAGGGTTCCCATGTTCTCAACACACACAAACAGTAACTGTGTGAGGTGATGGCTGTTAATTAGCTTGATTGTGTTAATCATTTCACTACACACACACACACAAAAACATCACACTGTATACCTTAAATACACACGACTTTTATTTATCAATTAAAACTCAATAAAGCTGGAAAAAATAAGAACAAAAATAAAATATCCAGTATTTATGGTATTTAATAAACGAATAAATAAATGAAACATGGATGTGTGAGAGATGCATAGACTTGTTGCCTCTCACACGCCCCCAACCAGGGACCTGGCCCTCAACCCAGGCATGTGCCCTGATGGGGAACTGAACTGGCAACCCATACTTTACTCTCATAATTGAATCAAAATGTAATTCAGCCCAGGCTGGTGTGTCTCAGTGAATTGAGCACTGGCCTGAGAACCAAAGGGTTGCCAGTTCAGTTCCCCATCAGGGCACATGCCTGGGTTGAGGGCCAGGTCCCTGGTTGGGGGCGTGTGAGAGGCAACAAGTCTATGCATCTCTCACACATCCATGTTTTTCCCCCTCCTTCTCCCTCCCTTCCTGTCTCTCTAAAAACAAAAACAAAATAACAACAAAAACACACTAGCATATACTAAAGTTTTTTATTTACCAAATCCATTAAACCTTTTGTTATTAATTTCTAAAGTACCCTGAAGAGAATTAAATGCTGCTCTTCTACTTCGGAGAGCTCCTAATTGTCTACAAAATAAAACAAATATAAGTACAAAGAGGAGATAGTTTAAAAAAAATAAATAAAGTAGAATAGCGGTTACCAGGTGCTGCCGAAGGAGGACAATGTGGATTTATTATTTAGTGGGCACAGAGTTTCTGTTTGGGATGATGAAAATGTTCTGGCATGGTTAGTGGTGATGGCTGCGCAAACTGTGAATGTACTTAATGCCACTGAACTATACATTTTAAAAAGGTTAAAATGGTAAACTTTACCATAATAAGAAAATATAAAGTATGCAAAGACTAATGCAAAGAAACAGACTTCTCATTTACCTCCAGTCACATATGCAAAGATATGTTCATTTAACAGAACGGTCCTAAGTGGTCTGCAGCTATGGTGGAAGGATGGTGCCCCTCTTCGTTACACAAAGACGTCCCAGACACCAGCTATCTTTTACCTAATTTCATGTAAGCACACAGACTACATAAGAGACTGTTAGTATAACTCCCAGTCTTATTGTTAACACCAAGAGGTAAAAGGCTTGTATCACCTTTTAATACATACAGCAAAAATGCACTCAGTTTATCCCAGGTCATAATGCTGTCCCTCGAATTTACATTCAAGGGAAGGGACAGGAGGTAAAGTTGGGTGTGTGCAAGTAAAAAGACATAAAAAATATTGTTCATATTTTCTATGACTGGTTCTGTACCATTAACTCTTCAGAATCAACTGGCAGCATTTGTAACTGGTATCCGTGAGGGAGGGGGAAAAGCAAAGGTGAGACTGTTAAGACCTTGGGAATCCTGCCCCTTTCTACCTGTCACTCACTGAATGTGAGGAAAAGTGCTTCAGTCTCCACTATTTAACCTTGTTTAATTAAAAAAAAAAAAAAAATCAACACCCAAAGAAAACAACCATTTCTCTATAAACCCTATTCTGAGGTATGAAATATATCATCAACACTAATGTGAGAAAAATACTTTATTATTTTTTAATATCCTTGATCTCTTATAAAGTGAAGATTTTAAAATTTCTAATAACCTAGGTGGAGAGTAGCATCTCAAGATGAATGAGAACACTTTTAACTTAGTGTCTTCTGAGCCCTGACCAGTGTGGCTCAGCTGGCAGGATGTCGGCCCACAAACTGAAAGGTCGGCAGTTGATTCCTGGTCAGGGCACGTGCCTGGTCGTGGGTTGGGTTCGGTCTAGTTGGTGGTGCATGAAAGAGGCATCCGATCAATGCATTTCTCTCCCTCTCTTTCACCTGCCCTCCCTCTCTCTCTGAAAATAAGTAAATAAAACAAAAATTGAAAAATGAATATTTACCCCAGCTATAGGGAAAAAACTTTCTAGTGATGGAAGAAATACAAGAACTTACAAAGCAAAGAATGAATAGCTGTGGCATGAAATATTTAGGTTTCGGTACAAACCAAAAATAAACTTGAAAATAAATTAATATTCATAATAAAAGGATTACAAAAGTATCTAAGATCATAAAGACCCAAACAAAAAAAGATCAAAAAGCAAAAACAGAATTTACAGTCATATAAAAAATGTTTGACTTTCTTACTAATTAAAATGTTAAAACAAGTACGCAACATTTATAACGATTAAACTAGAAATATATTTATTTTAAAATATTAAAATCTATTATCAGTAAGGTTGGTTGTAAAAAAACAAGTAATGTAAACTGTTAGTTGTACTGAAAATTAGAGTATTAATATTGGCAAACAATTTGGTAATACCAATAAAGCAATATATAAATGTTAACAGCTGCTAATCCAGTAATTTCATATTCTCAAAAACATTACATGCACAAAGATCTATGTATAGCATTATTTGCAATAACTATTTACCATTTGTAATGGTTAGATAAATTGAAAGCAACAACACAGCAACCTTAAACTCAGTTTATTTTCATGTACAGGTACTGTTTAGTAGGGAGAATAAAGAGGTAAACAAAGTATACAGGGAACGGTGCCCTGCAGAGAAATGGACAAAGTGCTTTGAGATCACTCAAGGTAAGGATGAATCATTAATCCTTTACACCAATTTTTGACACTGTGTTGCCAACCAAAGTGCACAAAAGAGTAAGCAGCTGGGTCCCGAAAATCAAGTGTACTGGTTATCAACTAGATGGCATGCAAGTGCAGGGGACAGGCAGGGCAAGGGAGTCCTGCATGAGAGAGACATCAAACAGTTGACCAGTGAGGGGGCAGCCCAGGCTCGCACCCTGACCAGGAACGGAACCGGTAACCTCTGGGTTTGTGGGATGATGCCCAACCCAGCCACACCAATCAAGGCAACAGCGGAGTTTTTTTTTTTAAGGCACAAATTTGATTCAAGATTAGATTCCATTTTAAATGGAATATATCTGAAACAACATCCAGCAATATCGTATACTACAAATACATTTCTAACTTCAGTGCACTGACAGTTCACGCCGAGAGACTTCCTTTACCACTAGGTGCTCCAGCAGCAGAGGGTGCACTTCAAACCCGGTCCCCCTTCCTCCCTGTGCAGCACTGACCACAGCACTGCCCCCTTTCCTTTGCCAGAGATACTAACTTTCCTCATGCTTATCAATCACTGAACAGTTTACAAAGGCCTCTTCATCCATTATCTTATCTGACCCCTCCAAAGAAATTGTTACTATCCCTACTTAATAAATGAGGAAACTAAAGTTTAAAAAGATTAGCTGACTTGGATATTCTCAGCTAGGAAGTGATAAAGCTGCACCCAAAACCCAGGTATTTGGACTCCAAAGACAGTAAATGTATTATATTGAGGAAATATGTCAGAATTTTCAAACTGTCCAAAAAAATACATACCTTGTGCTGTAAACATAATAGAGAAATTAAACTGAAAACTAAGCTTGAATCTGAAAGCCGTATAGTTTCAACAACCTCTTCCTTAAAAACATCAAACAGCCACTAAAGACATTTCCTCTCCTAAAACCCCTTGGAATATTTTTTGTTGTAAATCATAAAAATCCTAGAATTTGAGAGATCAACTATTGCAGACCCTTTTAGACATGAGGAAGTTGAAGCACAGGACTTGTGACTTGATCGTGTCCGTGATGGCACCAGTGCCTTCCATTGCAGTATAGAGGGTCTTCTAAGGCCCGCATCACCAGTGTTTGAGCAATGGGGTCTTACTGAGAACACATGAGACAGAATGGGCGAACTACTGGGTAAACTGTGTCTGACCGCAGCTGGGCGCTGCCTGCTGTCCAGCAGGCCTCTTGCTCATCTCTGGTTGGCTCCCCTTACCTTTTCCACAACTGCTATTTCAGACTTTTAACACTCACTGAGGTCCCCTAGCCCACTCTTTTTAGCATGCTGCAGATAACTTAACCCATTCTTTCAGAAAGGAAGATTTGCCCTGGCTGGTGTAGCTCAGTGGATTGAGCATGGGCTGTGAACCAAAGGGTCGCCAGTTCGATTCCCAGTCAGGGCACATGCCAGGGTACATGCCCAGGTCCCCAGTGGGGGCCACGTGAGAGGCAACCACACACTGATGTTTCTGTCATTCTTTCTCCCTTCCCCTCTGTCCAATAAAATCTTAAAGAAAGGAAGATTTAAAAAAAGAGGTCATCTGCCCTGGCCTGATAGCTCATTTGGTTAGTGTGTCATCCCAACAAGCCAAGGTTACAGGTTTGATCCCCAGAGTCAAGGCACATACAAGAATCAACCAATGAATCCATAAGTGGAACAACAAATCGATGTCTGTCTGTCTCTCTCAAATCAATTAAAAAAAAAAAGAAGAGGTCATCATACAGTAAAAGATCCTGGACTTCCAGCCAAGATGGAGGCATAGGTGGACACACTGTGCCTCCTCTCACAACCAAAATCAAGGACAACAAAGATTTAGAAACAAGAAAACAATCAGAACTTATAGAAAATTGAACTGTAGGAAGTCCAACAACCATTCATCGAGACCAGTAAGAGGAGCGGAGTCGCAGCAAGAAAAACTGGAGGTTGGCGGACCTGGGTATGCAGGCAGCACTCCCTGGCAGATCCCAGGCATGTAGGCAGCAGCAAGCAGACCCAAGGCGCACAGGCAGGGGCTAGTGGACCCCAGGCATAGGGTGGCAACTGTGCAGACCCAGTGAGGCCAAGCAAGGCGGCTGGCTGACCAGGTGGTCCTACATTCACGCACAGATAATCCAGGCAAAGGGGAAGCGGCAGAAGGGACTGGAATCTGACAGAGCACAGAGCAAGCGCCATTGTTCCCTCTTGGACCCCTCCCCCACATTACAGCATCACTACCCAGCAACTGGGCTGCCCTGCCCTGGGGAACACCTAAGTCTCCACCCCTCACTATGTAACAGCCATGACCAGACCCCCCCCCCAAAAAAAAACAAAAAACAAAAAAACAGAACAAAACAAAAAATGGCTCAAACAGGAGAACAAATCAAAGTCCCAGAGCCAATTCCTCTAAGCGACGAAGAGATAGTCAACCTATCAAATGCACAGTTCAAAGCCCTGGTGATCAGGATGCTCACAGAATTGGTTGATTTTGCTCACAAATTAGATGAACAAATGAAGGCTACAATAAGTGAAATGAAGGAAAACACATAGGGAACCAACAGAGATGGGAGGAAAACTGGGACTCAAATCAATGGAGTGGACCAGAAGGAAGAAACAAACAACCAAACAGAAAACAAGGAAGAAACAGGAATTCAAAAAAATGAGGAGAGGCTTAGGAACCTCCAGGACATCTTTAAATGTTCCAACATCTGAATTATAAGGGTACCAGAAGGGGAAGAAGAAGAGCAACAAGTGGAAAACTTATTTGAACAAATAATAAAGAAGAACGTCCCCAATCTGGCAAAGGAAATAGACTTCCAGGAAGTCCAGGAAGCTCAGAGAGTCCCAAAGAAGTTGGACCCAAGGAGGAACACACCACGGCACATCAGAATTACATTAGCCAAGATTCAAATGAAGCAGAGAATTCTAGAAGCAGCAAGGGATAAGGGGACAGTCACCTACAAAGGAGTTCCCATCAGACTGTCAGCTGATTTCTCAAAAGACACCTTACAGGCAAGAAGGAGATGGAAAGAACTATTCCAAGTAATGAAAGGCAAGGACCTACATCCAAGATTGCTCTATCCAGCAAAGCTTTCATTTAGAATAGAAGGGAAGATAAGGCGCTTCTCAGATAAGGTCAAGTTCAAGGAGTTCATCATCACCAAGCCCTTATTATACAAAATGTTAAAAGGACTCATCTAAGAAAAAGATAAAAAATATGAAAAGTAAAAAGACAGCAAACTCACAGATATTAACAACCACACCTACAACAAAAGCAAACTAAGCAAACAACTAGAACAGGAACAGAACCACAGAAATGGAGATCACATGGAGGGTTAGCAACAGGGAAGTGGGAGGAGGAGAGAGGGGGAAAAAGGTACAGAGAACAAGTAGCATAGACGGTGGGTAGAAAACAGACAGGGGGAGGGCAAGAATAGTGTGGGAAATGTAGAAGCTAAAGAACTTATGACACATGGACATGAACTAAAGGGGGGGAATGTGGGTGGGAGGGAGTGTACAGGGTGGAGGGGAATGATGGGGGAGAAATGGGACAATTGTAATAGCATAATCAATAAAATATATTAAAAAAGATCTTATAATGCAGAAATTATGATCTGAGCTTTAGAGTTGAAATACACCTTAATTCCAGATCTCTTCCGTTACTTATCTGGTACCTTTGGGGCATTTAGTTAATCTCTTTGAGCCATAATTTTTTCAACTGTCAAATGGGAATGACCACAAACTCTATAGAATTTTTATAAAATTAAATGAAATAACCTATGTGAAAGTCATACGTTAGTGTCTGAATCCAAAGCTGGTAACTACTCCGATTTCAACTTACATTTGCATGCTTCCAAATGTGTCTTCTAACCTGTCTCCACGTTTCCTTTTCAAGGCTCACCTCTCCATGAGCTTTATATTCTATTTCCTCCCACAGCTTCCTTAGTATCTCCCTTTTCTCTTGTGCAAACCTTCAAGATCTGCTTCTGCTGGCTCCTTTTCCTTTATCTTCAAACAAGTCTAATTTCTCCCATCCATTAAAAATCAAAAACAAAATAAAAATAGGCCCTCAATCTTGTTTAAGCATTTATTTTCTAAACATCTCTCCTAAACCCTCTATCTAACCTATGGAGAAGATAGTAAGTAATTATCTTTCAAAACAGATCAGATCATGTCAATTACTTGCTTAAAAACCTTTAAGGGCTATCGATTCCCTAATCAAAAGCCTAAACTCTTTAGTATTTTGAGTTCTTGGTATCAACCTAGCCATCAACCTTTCCTTTCACCAGCTACTCAACTCCAGGGATTCAGAGACCCCTAAGTATTCCATAACTTTCTAAAATTATATACACATTTGCTTATTCAGTTTTTCTGGGCTGAAAATCTACTACTCCTCTCAAACTTTCTAGAGGCGGGTATCTGAACCAAAATGTGTTAAAAACCAACTGCAATATTTTCTAGCCATAAAAGACTACTCACTCTTCCCCAGACATATACCTATACTTTCATATGTTTGTTGACTGAATAAACGAATTGCTTTGAAAATAAAAAAGACCAACAGCCAAAAAAAATACAAGGGAAGAAAGTTCCTTCCAGCCCTGGCCAGGTAGCTCACTTGGTTAGATCATCATCCAGACATACCAAGGTCATGGGTTCCATCCCCAGTCAGGGCACATAATTGACCAATGAACGCACAAATAAACAGAACAACAAATCAATGTTTATTTGTTTGTTTCTTTTCTGTCTCTCTCCCTTTCTTTCTCTCTCTCCTTCCCTTCCTCCCTCCCTTTTCCTCTCTTTCTCTAAAAAACAGTAAATTAAAAAAAAAATTAAGTTCTTTCTATTATTATGGCTTAGTTAAGAGACTTGAAACAGGCTTCTACTAGTTAAAAAGGCTAGACTAATTTTGACTCAATTTCATTGGCATGTTACACATTTTATCTAAAAAGAATCTAAGTAAGGGAGGGGAAGTACTCTTCTGTTTCTGACCTCACATTCACAGCATGTTCTGACATAAATCTAAGACTTAAACTGCAGGTTTGAAACTGATTAAAAGGTTTTACTAAAAGCAAAAACTAAAGGAAACATTTTCTTGATTCTTCACTCTTGGGCTAGAAAAGTATCTGAATTTCAGTTCTTTCTTCAAGGTTAGTTCCAGCAACCAAAGCTGCTGTGTATGGTTATGTTCTCTAATATATTTCTCAATAAACCTTTAAGCAAAGATTATTCAAAACCTTTTAGTAAATAAACCTTTTAATAACAATTAGTCAAAACCTCAGCCTAGGAACTGGCCACCCTTCCCCACCTCTAGGAATACATAAAATTGCCATTCTGTCTAGGTACAAGGTAATCACAGCATTCCATAAGACAAAGTAACGGCACCAACGTTCAGTATGACTTCCGTTTAGTATAACATTGTCCATAATTCTAAAAACCAGTTCCTTATAAATCAGTTTGTTCTGATTGAAAAATATTTTCATTATTTTCTCCAATATTTAAATTTCAGTAAATCACAAGGTGTTGCTGGTGGTATGATGTGTAATGGCAACAGATGTGAGGTAATGGCAAGACTACTTAAGTATGGTTTTCTCTACTATTTCCTATCTAGGTGAACTCTTTGACCTGGGACAAGTTATAGAACATTTTAGAAGCTGTAAATTTAACATTTGTCAGCGTAAAATGAGAGAGCAACCACCTCACAGAATTGTAGTGAAAATTAAATTGCCTAATGTATATGATGAAGCCCTGGCTGGGTAGCTCAGTTGGTTAGGGCATTGACCCCATATGACAAAGTTGCAGGTTCAATTCCCAGTCAAGAACCAACCAATGAATGCATAAATAAATGGAACAACAAATCAATGTTTCTTTCTCCCTTCTTCTCTGTCTCTAAAAAAATATAAATAAAAATAAATTTTGAATAAATGCTTTGGGAAATAAGACTGGGGGCTGGGAAAAGAATGATACTTTTCTCATTTTATACCTTTTTTTTTTTTTACTACTGTACTATAAAGATCAATTATTTTATTTCTATGTAGGCACAGACATATTTCTCCTAAGTATATTCACTATACTCACTATACAATTAACCGATGAATGCATAAATAAGTGGAACAACAAATCAACGTTTTTCTCTCTCTCAATCAATAAATAATAATGATAATGTACATGAGCTGTTTTCAAAAAAATAATAGCAATGGCATGTTTGAAGATATACAGAACAGTCAATCATTACCAACTGCTGTTCCTCAGATTATTTTTCAAACTACTACAACAGTTCTGTGGGTGCTTCTTCAAAGCATAGCCAGGAAAACACAATCTCCACCCGTTACCAGATTAAAAATTGAAGAACTGCATTAAAGACCTCTATCCCTACAAAATATCACCAACAATCCGGGATTCTCAGTACTCTGACAATCACTTCCATTATGAGATACAAACGTAATAAAGTACAAAGGGCTTTATTTGCCTACATGGCTAGAGTTGGAATTTAACATATATAACTTAAATGACCTTCCCTGATTCGTGTAAAGGAGTCCCGGTTGTCCCCATTTCAGACACTTGAAACACTAAATTTGTTTTTCAGAAGGAGTATTTGCAATGGCGTTTATAAAGCGTTATCTTGAACTGAATATCTACCAATTCAGTCTTCCAACAGGACATACATAAAGTTACCACTATCTAACAAAGTTTGACCAAATCCACAACATTCACGTGTTGCACTAAAGGATCTACTACCTCTCCTTCCGCAAACTGGTTTCATTCCTATTACCCGGTGAAATGGTCTCCTTTTGTTTTCTAGAAACCACTAAGTTTCTGTGTTCTCTATAAAGCACACCCTTCTGTTTATGGACGTTTTCTTTCGAATTTTGAAAGCAAAATAAGTAAGAAAAGGATTTGGCGGGGCGAGGAGCTGGGAGGCTGGATGAAGTAGTGTGATCTTTTTCTGCATGCAATGAATGGACAAGGCTGCTCGCTGCTATAAATCACTTTTTCTCCTCCGAGATTCTAGAGGTGTACTACCAATGAGCCCATCCGCTTCGGTTCTTTGCTTCCCGGATTGGAGCTGCGCCCCAAATCGACATCGCAGCAAATTCTATCCCTTCCCAGTTTCCCCAGGAGTGACGCTCACTTCTTTCCCAAAGGCCATTTCCCCTACGGAAAAAAATGCCTGGAGATTCGTGTCTGGAAGCCACCCGGGGCTGACGTTTAAGAGTTAGACAATAACCTCGAGGTTTTCAAAAGAAACTCCGTCTGCCTCTCCCTGGCTCCGAAGCTTCCGCTCTGCCCAGCCGGGATGCAGAGGTCTGAGGCTGGACGAGTTTGTAAAATGGACTTTGACCTGATCCAGTTACCGTAACTGGATCCCCAAAGACAGGTCCCAGTCTGGGACTGGCCCCAGAGGCGCCCCCGAGGAGGCAACTCCACGCACAGGCACAAAGGCGCACAGCAACCCAGACAAAAGGGCCCGGGCAAGTAGCCTGGGGCGGAGAGGGAAAGCCTGCGCAAGGCGCGCTCCCGCAGAGGCCACAGCAGGACCGTAGTGGGAGGGCGGAGGAGCGGCGGCGGCCCCGGCCCGCCCCGTCAACCGCTCGAAGCGACCACAGCTTGAGCCATTTCCCTCCCTCGAAACCGCGACCCGCTGGTGGAGCAAAGAATGTGGCCGGAGCCTAAAAGGCGGCCGCAGCCCGACCCCAGGCACTTCCCGCTCACTTTCCTTTGCTTGCAAAACTCACCCGGGTTGCCGCCGCCGCCTACTTAGCCTCCACAGTAGTTTCCCCCGGAAATCCTACTTGGCCCGCCGGCCGCCAGCGGCAGCCTGAGCCTTTGGCCCCCGGGAGGGGGTAAAAGGGAGCAAGCCGGACAGTGAGAGTTAGGAAGTGTCGCCGCGGGGGTTCACGGGACTTGTAGTCTCCAGCCCGGGCCAGCCGTGTCGGGCTGACAAAATGGCGGAAACCTGTAGCCGTTTGGTCCCCCGGCTCTTGGTCCCACACGACATCACTGAGCATGCGCCACCCTCTGGATTTCCCCGCTTGGAAAAGAATTTGGTCACCTTTCCTGGTACCGAGGAGGACAAAGGTCTTTTGGACTTGGAAGGACAGAGTTCAATATACTGAGCTCCAGGAAGTGCCTCAGGTGGGAGATGATGTAAGTGAGCTGTTTCAAAAAACTGTGCAGCCAGATTCAAGTATAATCACCCCAAAAGGAAAAAAAAAAAACCACACACCAAACTGTTGAGGGCCTATTGGAAGTGCAAAAAATTTTGAAGCAGGTTCCCTCAATTTTGTGCATGAGGAAGAAACTCATAAATCATTCTCAACACCTCCTCTAACCCATTAAATCTGGTTATTCTATCTCTCAAATATTTCAGTTCCTTTCCATTTTCTCGACTGCCATCAGCTAGAGGAAACCACCACCATCTCCAAGTCTTGTTATGGGAAAAACTTGGTTCTTCTTGCTGACACAGTAAAGAGTTACGGATCAGCAAGTCTATTAGCCAGCGTTCAAACAAGGTTTATAAGTGACAATGTTCACGGAAGAGATGGGCCTTGCGGAAGTGGCAGTGAAAGGCATAGTCTTGGGTGGCAGAAAGCAAAGGCAGCAAGAGCAAGGGCGGGAAGAGCATCAGGTCCTTTATCCTGAGGACTTACATAGCTGGTGGGAGGGGGGTGAGAGAGTTACATATTAATTGGTGAGTAAAGGTGGTGCCAGCTTTCCTGGGGTGGTGGTGGGGGATCTGGGGGGAACTATGTGGGGGTCTACCCAAATGTAGGTACTGTATGTGTGGGTGTCTGTTAGTTGGAATCCTAACTTGCTCCAGACCCCATCTGTTCATCTTGTTGTAAAACATACATGACAGGAGACGGTTATAATTAAAGTTGAGGCAGTTTCCCAAAATTACTTATGGGCTCTTTCTGTAAGCACTAGGGACCCTCTGCTAAAATAGATAGTGACCAGAGGTAGGCAATTAACCACAGTTGTTTTATGGGCTTCTTCAGTCACCGTGGACCTCCTCCACTTCCTCCTCCCCCCAGACCTTGGGATGAATACACAATTTCAAAAGCATTCTCCCAGATAGTGGAAATCATACATAGAATTTCAAAGGCTCCCGTCCTGTGCTAGCTAGCAGGGCTTTTCTTGTGATGTTGAAACACCTGGCAATATTCTCTGACCAGGCTCAGGATGCTAAGTTAGTGGGTGAGACATGTCTCCCTCTTCCTCCCTGCCTTGGTTTACTATCTATCCTACCTAACAGTCTCACTACTTTCAGGCATTCAGGAGGAAGCAATGCAGGGATATCTCTATGGATTATGAAATAATGAACAAGATTATGTGCTCCCTTGAGGGTGGTTACGCTTCCCAGGGGTCTGAAAAAAAGCATTTCAAGGTTGTGTTAATCTAGATGCACAATAACAATGGACAGGGCTTGCTCACAGCAAAGATACCTTCCCGAGGGAAGTGATAGGCCTGAGGCCTGACCACCCTTCATGACCTGCCCAGTTAGAATTTCCTGCCCAGTTAGAATTTATGATCAAGACATCCTGTTCAAAGACTTCCGGCCAAGATGGAGGCGTAGGTAGATACAATGTGCCTCCTCCCACAACCAAAAGTAAGGACAAAAAAAATTTAGAAACAAAAAAGCAACCAGAACTGTCAGAAAACTGAACTGTACAGAAGTCTGACAACCATTCATCCACACTGGTAAGGGGGCAGAGTTGGCAGCCTGTGCAGAAGGGTCGCAGCAGGAAAAAGTGGTGGCTGGTGGACCCAGGCACGCAGGCAGCAGCTACCAGACCCCAGGTGCGGGGTGGCAACGGGCAGACCCAGTGAGGCTCACAGGGTGGCTGGCTGACAACGGTCACACATTCGTGTGCAGATAAACTAGGTGAAACTGGGGATTAAGACAGATTGCGACAACCCAGGGCCCCAGTGTGGAGAAAGAAAGCCTCAAAACAACGATTGAAAACACCTATGGGGGTTGAGGCAGTAGGAGAGACTCCCAGCCTCACAGGAGAGTTCGTTGGAGAGACCCACAGGGTCCTAGAATGTACACAGGCCCACCCACCTGGGAATCAGCACCAGAAGGGCCCAATTTGCTTGTGGGAAGCAGTAGAAGGGACTGAAATTCGAGAGAGAGCAGAGCAAGCGCCAATGTTCCCTCTCTGACCCTGCCCCCACATACATTCACAACCCAGCAACTGGGTTGCCCCGCCCTGGTGAACACCTAAGGCTCCGTCCCTCACTACATAATAGCCAAGATCAGATCTCCCCCCCAAAAAAGAGGCCCAAACGGAAGAACAGATCAAAGCTCCAGAGCAAATATATCTAAGCAATGAAGAGATAGCCAACCTATCAGATGCACAGTTCAAAGCACTGGTGATCAGGATGCTCACAGAATTGGTTGATTTTGCTCACAAATCAGATGAACAAATGAAGGCTACAATAAGTGAAATGAAAGAAAACGCACAGAGAGCCAATAGTGATGGGAAGAAAACTGGGACTCAAATCAATGGAGTGGACCAGAAGGAAGAAACAAACAACCAAACAGAAAACAAGGAAGAAACAAGAATTCAAAAAATGAGGAGAGGCTTAGGAACCTCCAGGACATCTTTAAATGTTCCAACATCTGAATTATAAGGGTACCAGAAGGGGAAGAAGAAGAGCAACAAGTGGAAAACTTATTTGAACAAATAATAAAGGAGAACGTCCCCAATCTGGCAAAGGAAATAGACTTCCAGGAAGTCCAGGAAGCTCAGAGAGTCCCAAAGAAGTTGGACCCAAGGAGGAACACACCAAGGCACATCAGAATTACATTAGCCAAGATTCAAATGAAGCAGAGAATTCTAGAAGCAGCAAGGGATAAGGGGACAGTCACCTACAAAGGAGTTCCCATCAGACTGTCAGCTGATTTCTCAAAAGACACCTTACAGGCAAGAAGGAGATGGAAAGAACTATTCCAAGTAATGAAAGGCAAGGACCTACATCCAAGATTGCTCTATCCAGCAAAGCTTTCATTTAGAATAGAAGGGAAGATAAGGCGCTTCTCAGATAAGGTCAAGTTCAAGGAGTTCATCATCACCAAGCCCTTATTATATGAAATGTTAAAGGGACTTATCTAAGAAAAAGAAGATAAAAAATATGAACAGTAAAAAGACAACAAACTCAGTTATTAACAACCACATCTAAAACAAAAGCAAACTAAGCCAACAGCTAGAACAGGGACAGAAACACGGAAATGGAGATCACAGGGAGGGTTAGCAACAGGGAAGTGGGAGGAGGAGAGAGGGGGGGAAAGGTACAGAGAATAAGTAGCATAGATGATGGGTAGAAAATAGACAGGGGGAGGGCAAGAATAGTGTGGGAAATGTAGAAGCTAAAGAACTTATGACACATGGACATGAGCTAAAGGAGGGGAATGTGGGTGGGAGGGGGCATGCAGGGTGGAGGGGAATGATGGGGGAGAAATGGGACAACTGTAATAGCATAATCAATAAAATATATATTAAAAAAAAGACATCCTGTGAGATTACTCTCAGATTTATTATAGAACCTCTTTTTCGTCCATGTGGATATACGCAAGTTTGTGGAAATTCATCAATTGGATATGTATACTTTACTTATCTATACTTTTCTGCATGTATATTATACCCCTGAGGTAATTTTTAAAGCTTGCATTTATTTATTTATTTATTTATTTGAGAGAGGGGAAGCGAGAGAGGGAGAGAAACACGATGTGTGAGAGAATCAGCAATCCATTGCCTCTCGCATGCTCCCAACCGGGGATCTGGCCTGCAAACCAGGCATGTACCCTGACTGGGAATCAAACTTGCAACCTTTCAGCTTGCAGGCCAGCACTCAGTCCACTGAGCTACACCAGGCAGGGCACTCCTGATACAGTTTTTCAAATGGAAAGTGGCATGGGCCAGACCTCTCTTGTCTTCTGGGAGACCAATTAACAGTAAAGACTATTTCTTACCATTATTATTTCTGGATTTGGGGCTTATGACACTGTTGGAGCATAATGTTAAGAACAGAGGCTTTAGCAACAGAAACCTGTTCTTCCACTTCCTATCTGAGTGCCTTTGGCTAAGTTATTTAAGCTCACTAAGATTCAGTTTTTTCACTGCACAATAGCAAACATAAAAGTACCTAATATATAGGTGTGAGAATTAAAAAAGTAATGCACATAAGGTGCCCCACACTATACCTGATCAATGTCAAATGCTCAATAAACAATAACTTATGGTGGGTAATATTAGTTTTCATCTTTCTATTTTTTAGGCTTCCAAGGTTTCGACAATGAACATAGAGTCTAGGTCATAGACATAGCTGCAGGAATAAGGATGTTTGTCATAGCACTATTTGAAATAGCAAACAATAATGATAATATAATAATAATAGAGGCAATCTAAATATCCATCCACTGGAGAAGGAGCAAATCAGCTGTGATATAATCATACTATAAAATACTACAAAAACAGTTAAAGCGAATGAACCAAAGCTACAGGTATCAGCATGGATAAAAAAAATATTGAGAAAACTTGGAGAAGGTTATATACAACTTGATACTAAGTTTATACAGTTTATACAATTTTAAAATACAACAGACAACACTATATACTATTTAAGAATTCATACATATATAGTAAAAAAAAAATTGTGAGGAACTAAAACCTTCAGGCAAGCAATTACTTCTGAGGAGAAAGGAAAAGAAATGGGTGAAAAGAGGGATACATTGGGGCTTAAAACATATCTCTGATATTTTATTTCTTGAAAAAAATTGTAAAACTATAAGGCAAAATGTGAAGAGTTGATAACGTTGGTGTAAGGTACTTAGATGTTTGTTATAACAAAACTATTTTTCTACATGTTTGAAATAATTCTCTATTTAAAAGAAAATATGGAGCAGAGCAGTATACGAAACATGCTACCTTTTTTTTGTAAGGAAAAATAGTAATTTATTTGTATCAACCACTGCTGTTATGCCAACCTGAAATCAATGGCTTTCACAGTGGTGGTGGTGGGGGGGAATATTGGGTTTTTGTTTTTTAAAGTTTTTTCAATGTAAATTTCATTCTTTTTGTACAGTACATTTCTTTCTTTTTGTATAAACAAGTTTTAATTTCTCTTAGGTAAACAGTTGGGAGTGGGATTGTTGTGTTATATGGTATACGTACATCTAACTTTATTTTTTTTTTAATTTATTATTTATTTATCTTTTAGAGGGGAAGGGTAGGAGAGAAGGAGAGGGAGAGAAATATCAATGTACGGTTGCCTCTCGTGTGTCCCCTGCCGGGAACTAGCCTGCAACCCAGGCATGTGCCCTGACTGGGAATCGAACCACGATCCTCTGGTTCACAGGCCCGAGCTCAATCCACTGAGCTACACCAGCCAGGGCTAACTTTATTTTTAAAAACCCAAATTCTTTTCTAAAATGTCTACACCATTTTGAACTTTCATCAGCAAGAATAGCAAGAATGAAAGCTCTAGTTGCTCTGTATGTTTATCCGAATTTGATATTAGATTTTTGAAAAATTATTGTTTGTAGCCACTCCAATATGGTACATCGATAAAGCCGACATTTCTCACCCTGGCTGGTGTGGCTCAGTGGATTGAGTACTGGCCTGCAAGCGGAAAGGTCACGGGTTTGATTCCCGGTCAGGGCACATGCCTGGGTTGTGGGCCGGGCCCCCAGCTGGAGGCAAGCAAGGGGCAACCAATCAATGTTTCTCTCCCTCTCTTTCTCCCTCCCCTCCCCTCTCTCTAAAAATAAATTAATTAAAAAAGTAAACCTGACATTTCTCTAATGACTAATTGTATCTGGCCCCTTTTCATGTGCTTATTTGCCATTTATATGTCTTTTTTAGTGAAGTATCTGTATTAGTCACGTGCCCATTCTTTACAGGGTTGTTTTCTTTTTATTAATGAGTTGTGAGAATTCTTTACATATTCTAGATTGAAAACCTTTATCAGATATGTGATTTGCAACAGTTTTCTCTGGCTCTCTGGTTTGTCAGAGTTTAAAAATTTTGATTAAGCACGATTTGTCTTTTCTCTCTTGTGAATCACGTCATATCTAAGAAATCTTTGCCTAATCCAAGATCACAAAAATTTTCCTCTCTATTTTCTTCTTCCTTTTTTTTTTGTTTTGCTAATTATTTTATAACCACAACAAATGAGTACAGAGAATGCCCTGTACAAAATAACACAATAAAGGTTCAAGATCAAGGTTTTCTTTAGGCAAGGCTGAAGATTTCAGTCTCTGATATTTGGAATTTAGGCTGCAATCCTTATTTTTGGATGGATTACTGGATGTGTGGTGCGGTCCATGCTGTTAGCCAGATTTGAACAGAAGAATGTCCACTTGACCCAGGCAGAAGTAGATGAGGTGTTTGGTTTCATGCCTCAGGTACCTACCTTAGTTCCTCCCCACCATGCAGTGCCAGGTGGGGTTGCACTCCTTGTCAAACTCCTTAATATGGCCTGCAATATCCTTCTATATGTTATATTTCTCCAACGCCTGAGTAGCACATTCCACGGAGTCCTGTTGCATGTCCTCTGCCATATTGGCACTTTCGATCACCACCTTTAAGTCACACACAGTTACAGTAGAGCAGGGGGCTGGCTGACTGCAACAGTCTCCTGGGGGAGGTTCAGACCTGGAGGGAGATGCCTCCCCCTATATTTTTTATAGAAGTTTATAGTTTTAAGTTATCATTTATTGCTTTTTAAAAAAGGTTTTATTAATTTATTTTTAGAGAGGGAAAGGGCGGGAGAAAGAGAGGGAAAGAAACATCACTGTGTGTTTGCCTCTCATGAGGCCCCCTCTGCGGACCTGGCCTGTAACCCACGCATGTGCCCTGACTGGAAATTGAACCAGCAACCCTGTGATTCACAGGCCAGCACTCAGTCCACTGAGCCACACCAGCCAGGGCCATTTATTCCTTTAGAAGGCTATATGCACATACCTTTATATTCTTAGTCTATACCTGAAAGGATACACAAGCTTTCCTCTAGGGTGGGAACACAGTGTGACTTGAGGTAAGCATGATAGAGAGACTAATTTTATATTGCGTACCCTTTTCTGCTATTGAATTTTTCCTTAAATGTATATCTTACAGTACCTTAAAAACAACAACAAAATAAGGAGTATATGTTTTAAAGACTGAAAACTCAAAAGGCGTTGGAAGACTACCAAAACACGGTTCCACCCAACACCGTTGAAAATGGTCGGGATGGTTGTTGGACTGGAAGACTTCACCCTCCTTTTAAACCCTTTGGACTCTCCTTTCACAGATGTGAACGGCTCTACAAGCCTGGCAGTTCTCAAGGGACTAAGAACCAAGTCCAATTAACAGGCAAAGAATTAGTTGGGCCAATCAGAGAGCAATATGCAAATAATTAAATCTGTTGAAAGCTTAATCGCTCTGGCTTTGAACTTTCAAATTTAGAGACTTGGTGCTGCTGCCACCTGCAGGCCACATCTCCCACTAACAGGTTCATGGAAATGGCTGGAAAGAGTGGGTGGGGACTTCCTCCTGGAATTGACACAGCAGTCCAGTGGAAAGACCTTCAGCACCTGGCTCCTCCACCACTGAAGGCTTGTGACTTTGGGCAAGTGTCCTAACCTCTCTGAACCTTACTTGACCTCACAGGTGGTTTTGAGTATGATATGAAATCATCTGTGTAAAGCACCAAGCACAGTACCTGGCATGGAGTGGACAGTTAGTAAGTGGAGTGATTATTAACACAGCAGTACATGCCAAGTACAGCCAAAGGCTGGACAACTCACACTGCAAACAGGCAGGTCACAGGTGGTCATTAACCTGCAGCTATTTTGGTTCAGCCTCAGTATTTACAATTTTTTTTTAACTTTTTTTTTTGATATTTTATTTATTTATCTTTAGAGGGGAAGGGAAGGAGAGAGGGAGAGAAACATCAATGTGCGGTTGCCTCTTGTATGTCCCCTGCCGGGAACTGGCCTGGCAACCCAGGCATGTGCCCTGACTGGGAATCAAACCGCGATCCTTCGGTTCGCAGGCCCGCGCTCAATCCACTGAGCTACACCAGCCAGGGCTAGTATTTACAATTTTTAAATTACCTGTCATCATTAAAAACAGAAATGTCACATTTATTCCAGATTCTTACCGTAATTTCTATGTTAAAATGTGAGGCTCTGATAGCATACCACATCAAATCAGCAAGGAAAATGGCATGTAACAGGGAAAACTAATGTCTGCCAAGAGAGCCACGTCATGCTCCCTGAAGAAGTGATGTTAAAGCTGAGACATGAAGGCTGAGTAGGAGGAACAGTGCTCCAAGCAAAGACTGGCGGGTCCAAAGGCCCAGAATTAGGAAGATTAGTGCCACCAGGTAACTTTAGAAAAGTCTGGTGGCTAAGACACAACAAGCAAGGAGAAGGTGGGAAGGAGATAAGGTTCCAGTCAGCACCTTAAGGATTTTGGACTTCATTGCAAGAGCAAGTATTGTTCAAGGCTAGAGGCTAAGAGATAGCCAATTGGTGTAACAAACTGAGGGGCCAGACAAGGTCAGAATGGAGAAGGGTCAGGGTCAACAATTAGCGGCTGGGCAAGCAGAGGAGTACTAGGGCAATACAGAATCTGTATCTAGAAACTCTGAGCATACACAGGACTGCCTGTCAGGTGTGGTCTGGCAAAGGACAGAGTTTATAAGGACCAAGTTAAGTTGGACACCAGGGTAAACATTTTATGCTCATTTTAACAGTGAAAAATGAGAAGAACAAAGATTTGGCAAGGACCCACAACAAATGAGATACAGAGCTAGATTCACAACACCTAGGTCTAACTTGTTGCCCTGCTCCTCTACCGTGTCAGTTTTCTCAAGGTGGATAAACTCAACACTGCTATGGTGTTGTTAGTAATAATATGTGCCATTTATTGGGAGCTTGCTAAATTTAGTCTCTGTGTTTATGTGCACCATTATTTCATTATTTCACTTAGTTAACAAATATAGTCCATCCAAGATACTATGTACCAAGGGACTGTTAGGCACTGCAGGCGCAGAAGTAAGTTAGACAGTCACCGTTCTTGTCCTGTGGGAGTTCATAATCCAGAAAGGAAGTGAGTAGTTGGAGTAATTACAAAGGGTAATTGTCAGGTACTATAGGGAGAGTACAACCGTGAAACCAGCCTACCATGGGCAGCAGGGAAGCTTTCTGAAAGAAGTGGCTATTTTCACAATAACCTGATAAGGTAGATGCCATGAATATACCCTTTTCATGGATGAGAAAACTGTGATGTCAGGCAGATTAAGTAACTAACCCACTAGCAGTGCTGTAACCAAGATACAAGCCTGGGTCTATACCTAGACCCAAGCTCATTCTCTTAGCTGCTAAGATATTTCTTAGCAGATATTTCTGTTAGTTTGTCCTTTCCTTTTAAGGGTCACGTGAGTGGAATGGGGTTTTAAATGAAATGTCTGCAATGCAGGAAGTTGAAATCATGGCTGACAAACTGTGGAAGCATGTCTATGTCATGGCTGGCTGTCAAATTTGGTATGACAGCTATTTAGTGACACAGCTCTTGTGCTAATGTCTGAGTAGATGTTCAGGTCAATTGAATATGATTCAACAGCGATGTAGTGAGTGCCTACTATGTGCCAGGAATGGTGCCTGACACTGTCAGAGTTACAGTGATGCTAAAACAAGTCCCTAAGTACTAGGCTAAAGATCATCTTAATCGCTAACAAATAAAAAATTAAATAACAAAGTCATAATCCTTGCAGTTAGAAACTGTAGGTAACTTATTGTAATAGCTACCAGGTGTTGAGCATCAGCCGTGTGCCAAGCATTGCCTGAGGTACCTTAATGGAAATACACATGATCATGAGCATAAGTAAAAACTAAAAACACATACTGGGAGACTGTGCTGAGCACTTTACATGTATTATCTGTCCTAACCCCATTCTTTTAATCCATGATCACTCTATAATGCTGATATAATAGTATTAACAACACTAATATTCCCATTTCATATATGACAAAGTTGAACTTCAGGGATTTGTGCCTGAGATCCCAGAGCTAGTAAATAGAAGAGCCAGAATTCAAACCCAGGTCAGCCTGACTCCAAAACTTAGGCTCTAGACCACTGCACCACACTATCCATGCAAGGAGAATTACTGTGTAAAAACCAGGGCAATGTGGTATGAACTGCATAGCCAGATGCACATCCACACAGGAGAAATAAATATCAGCGCTTTAAAAACCCTCCGTGGAAGTAGAGAAACAAGGGGGAAAATCCCAACAATGTATTTGGTAATGAGATGCTAGTTAAGCCCTAAAACAGAGTCCAACCAAAATATTTATATTATTATTTCTATCATTTAATTCTGCTTAAGTTTGCCTCTAGAATTATATTTAAATTTAATTAGTCCAAAAGCTCAGAATTTTTTAGATCAAGATACGCATCCTTTAAATTTTGTTTTATATCTATGTGGGCAAGAAAAGAAACTATGTAACAAAAACCAGTGTCAAGCAAATAAGTGACCCCATTAAGGATGGGGTGCAGGCTGTGCTTAGTAAACTGGGAGAAAAACAAGTCCCCTGCAGGAGACAGTCATGAGCCCTGGGCCATATGAACATCTTGTCTCCATGATTACCTGTGGCTGTGGGCAGGGAGGTATGCGCCTCATTCCAGATGTTCAGATATGGCCAGAGTGAGGTCTGTGTAGCTCAGGAAGAGGCCGGAACTGGCTCTGTGACACATGGACCAGGGAGATCACTGTTGCGCTCAAACACACGGTATGTGTGTTTTCACCTGCTCATTTACCCTTTGTCTCAACATAAAAATGCAAGAAAAGATACTAGTATTCATTATTGTCTCAACAATTCACTTAACACTGTAGAAAGGGTTCAGAAAGGTAGACCTTCTAGCAGAGCAACAATAATTATAATTACTTATAAGTTATAAATACTTATAATTATCCTATTAGTTAAACAATAATGATAGCTTCCGTTCATTGAGTGTATTCACTCAACACATATGCTCCAGGAACTATGAGGGCACTTCTCATACATTATTTCATTTAATCTTCATGACAACTATTACCCATTTCACAGAAAAAGAGACAGATGTTCAGGAGGTTAAGCAACTTCCCAGGGAACAGAGTGAGCAGGTAAAAATGTTTACATGTCCATCTCCCCAACAATTACTGTAAATTTCTGGAGAACAAGGGCTGTGTCTTACTTATCTCTATATTCCTAGTCTGTAACTCTGTGCCTGTATTCCTAGTCTGTAACACTGCGCCTGTATTCCTAGTCTGTAACACTGTGTCTGTAACACTGTGCAGCACTGTTTTTGAATAAATGAAAGAACAAACAATACTTCCCAAGATAAGTGGTAGAGCCACCACTGGCTGCTGGTGTTTAGGTCTCCTGCCTTCAAATCTAGTGTGCTTTCTGTAATTACATATTGCCTGCCTAAATCAGGATTAACCACTCACATACCTCTTTCACTCTGAAAATTCCTACTAGACACATAACATAGCAAGTATGATACAGTGATTCCACTTCTCCGTCTTTATCTTATTAAAAATGCTAGTAGTAGCCCTGGCTGGTGTAGCTCAGTGAATTGAGCACAGGCCTGAGAACCAAAAGGTTGCAGGTTCAATTCCCCATCAGGGCACATGCCTGGGTTGCAGGCCAGGTCCCCAGTGAGGGTTGCATGAAAGGAAACCACACATTGATGTTTTTCTCCCTCTTTTCCCCTCTCTCTAAAAATAAATAAATAAAATATATATTTTTTAAAATGCTAGAACTAGTGTATAAGAATGTATTACCAGCCATCCCCTACTGGTATTTCAGAAAAAAAATTTTTGAAAAAAAAAATGTCCGCCAGTGGAGGAATAATTAAAGGTAAATCCATTCAATGGAATATCATATAACTTTAAACAGAGTAGGGTAGATCTATATCTATTGGTGGAGAATATTAAGTAGAATAAGCAGGTTTCAGAATATTAAGAATGGTTTAGCCCTAACTGGCATGGCTCAGTTGGCTGGGCATCATTCGGCACAGTGAAGGGTCGCTGGTTCAATTCTTGATCAGGGCACATGCCTGGGTTTGTTAGAGCATTGTCCCCATACACCAAGTTTGCAGGATTTGACCTCCAGTCAGGGCCCATACAAGAAGCAACCAATGAATGCGTGAACAAGTGGAACAACAAATTGATGCCTCTCTCTTTCCCCCCCCTCCATATCTCCCTCCCCCTCTCTAAAATCAGTTTAAAAAAAATTAAGGGCATCATACAAAAAAAAAAAAAAGAGGGGAGGGAGTAATTGAACCAGTGACCTTTCGCTTTGCAGAAAGATGCCCCACCAACTGAACTACACTGGTCATGGCTTAATATACCGTTTTAAAAAGAGTGGGGATAATCCTGGCTGGTATAGCTCAGTGGATTGAGCACAGGCCTATGATCAAAGGGTCACCAGTTTAATTCCCAGTCAGGCCACATGCTTGGGTTGCAGGCCAGGTCCCCAGTTGGGGGAGCATGAGAGGCAACTGCACGTTGATGTTTCCCTCTCTTTCTCCTTCCCTTCTCTCTAAAAATAAATAAAAAAATATTTTTAAAAAGTGGGAATAGTGCCCAAATAATTTTAACATGTTAACCTAATTTCATATATCTTAAGCATATTTTCATGTTGCTATGGAGTCCTCATAGTAATAATTTTAATGGATGTGCCAGAATTTACTTAGCCACTAATATCTAATTCTTTTTTGCTGAATATTTAGGTTGTTTCAAGTTTCTTTTTTTTAACTGAGATATAACTGAAATGTAACATTATATTAGTTTCAGTTGTTCAACACAATGATTCAATATTTGTATGTATTGCAAAATGATCACCACAATAAGTCTAGTTAATATCTGTCACCATACAGTTAAATTTTTATTTCTAGTAATAAGAACTCTTAACAGCCACTCTCTCGGCAACTTTCAAGTATGCAACACAGTATTACTGACTTCAAGTGTTTTATTATGTGAAATACGTAGACTTTTTCCATACTTTAGCTTATTTCTTCAGCCTGTGTTACCAGATGGGGAAGATTGGATCAAAGGGGATAAGGATTGGAAAAATAAAAAAGTCCTGGCCAGGCCACTCAGTTGGTTACAGTGTTGTCCTTATACACTAAGGTTGTAGGTTCGATCCCCAGTTAGGGCACATACAAGAATCAACCAATGAATGCATGAATAAGTGGAACAACGAATCGATGTTTCCCTCTCTCTCTCAAGTCAATATATTTTTTTTAAATTTAAAGAGTATAAGGATTTGATGATTCTAGATATTTACTTACAAATTGCTTTCAAATATGTTTTCACTAACTTAAAATGTCACTAGAAGCATTAGAATACCCATTTGACTGCATTGAAAAAAACACTTGGTATCACAATTTTAATACATTAGAAGCTAGATAACTATTTCATACAAACTGATTTTGAAGTCAATAGGTTTGACTTCCCTCCCCCACCAAAATAAAAAAATTATTTGAACAAATAGTAAAATTTGTAAATAAGTGTATGACTTCTCAAAACAATACTTTGAAGGGAACCACTTGTTTAGATGCTTATCTTTTGATGTATTTGTTTTTTTAAAAAATTAATGCCATCACTTCACATTCACACCTCCAGGGAGAAACGAAGAAACAATTACAGTCAACTTGACAAAACCTGCCAATGCGATGACTCACGTCCTGTCTGCCTGCGGAGGTCAGCCTCAGCTCCAAGGTGCTGGGCCTCCGCTGCTGCTCAGAACCCACCAGTCTCAGAGCACCCAGGTGTGACAGCTTCCCAACCTTGAAAGAGGTGGGATCCCATTTTAAACGGAATTGAGAAGACTGACCCCTCCTTCGAGTTCTTACACCAGCCACACTGCTAAAACTCAGGGCACGGGCACAGTGGGAAAGCAACAGTCTTCTTCTGGTTTGTTTTTAGTTATTATTTTTAAATTATACCAGAATTATACTGGTATAGTCATCATAAAAAAGATAGTCAAAAACAACAAAAAGTACAGCATATTTCCAGTACCAAGCAATAACTATCAACATTTTGAAGTATTTTTTAAATTCTTAATTTTTTTTTGTTGTTCGAGTACAGTTGTCTCCATTTTCTACTTTTTTTTTTAAGATTTTATTTTTATTTATTTTTATAAAGAGGGGAAGAGAGAGAGAAAGAGAGGGAGAGAAACATCAAAGTCTGAGAGATACATTGATCGGTTGCCTCTCAAACACCCCCAACTGAGGACCTGGCTCACAACTCAGGCATATCCCCTGACTGGGAATCAAAGCAATGACCTTTTGGTTTGCAGGCCGGCACTCAATCCACTGAGCCATACCATTCAGGGTGAAGTATTTACTTTCATACCATTTTCTCTATGTACATGTTTTATAAAAAGTAGCATAACATACATGTTTTTTGAAACTTTCTTTTTCATGTAATAATAATTACAGTTTATGTCTATATAATGTTTACCATGGGCCAGGTAGGATTCTAAGAATTTTTACACATAATAACTCATTTAATCCTCACGCTAATTCTATAAGGAAGGCAATGTTAGTATTCCCATTTTATGATAAGGAAACTGAGGCAGAAGTTAAGTAATTTGTCTAAAGTCGGAAAGTTAATAAATTAACTATCTGGAATGTTTTTCCATGTCATTAAGTTTATTCCTACAATATAAAAAGTCCCCCTTTCCATAATCTCCTCCAGCTTTTCACAGATGCTGAATCTCACGGCTCACACACTGACTCATCACAGAGGAATGAGGAATGTTAACCTGGGACAAACCAGCTTACACAGGCAAGATTCTTGTGGTCTACAACTCAGCATTCACTAACTCACTCACTCATTCATTCAACGAATATTTGAAAGATGATTGTATGAGTAGCGCTAAGGTAGCCAAGGGTTACAGGGTTCACAGAAATAAAATATTTAGAACAATGTTAAATAAAACATTTAACACGTTACCTGGCACATAACAATTTATCAATAAACCAATATTTATTCCAGGCACTATGCTAAATGAGTGGATTACTTCGATGACCCCTAGGAACTGGGTTCTATTATCCTCCCCATTTTGTAGAGAAGAAAACTAAGGCTTACCCAGCTTGCACAACATATGTGTGATTGAGTTCAGTTTGAACTTAAGACCCTGGGGTCTTTGCTCTTATGTTATAGTGCTACCAAGACAAACACAATTTCCTAAGAAGCACACAATCTTGTTAACAATACTGAGGCTGAAACCAGCTAGTAAGCAGTAGGCATGTTAAGCACTCTGCTACATCTCTATGTACATTGATCGTTTAACTCATATCACGGCTCTGACATAGGTGTTGTAATTACGAATGTTTGACGGATGAGAAAATAGACATTTTGAGAGTTTAAATAATTTGTTCAAGACACAAACGGCTATTAAATTGTAGTACTAGAAGCCAAGATATAAAGAATTACTGTTTAGGGAACATGATGAAATACGAAACAAGCAATGCTACTTAGCTGCCATCAAGTATCAGAAATCAAAGGAAAGAGACTTTGTGACCTTCTTGTGGTCCAGGATTAATTGCAGAAGAGAAAGGGAATATCCTGGTGACTTGTCAGGCCCTGTGTCGAAAGCCTTCACACAGGTTAATTAATTGTATTCTCTATGTGGTGAAGGTATTATTATTCTCACTTTGACTGACAAGGAAACGGATTCTTTGGGAGATAATGCAATATGTCCAAGGTAGAAAATAGCTAGTAAGTGATATGGCTAGAATTGGAACCTATTTGTCTCTCAAGCCTGAGCCCTTAACCACTATATCGCATGCTTCCCATGGTTGGATCTTGCTTTTTGGTTACGTAGGAGTCACACAGGCAGAGGTGAGTGGAAAGGCAATGGTGAAAAGGCATTAAGAAAGAGAACACGTAAGCAGGAGTACCGAGGTCTGTCCATGGAAAAGGAAGCAGACCTGCTTGGTCAGTGCTAAAGATTTATTTGTTTTGGGAAAGAGCCTTTCCTTCACATAACTTTTATGACTATACCAATTGTATAAATGTCTGTTTCTGCCACTATAATGGGAGCCATTAAGAACAAAGACTATCTTAGCTATTGCTGTGCCCCAGTATCAAGTACAGCGCTTAAATTGTAGTTCCAGCACAGAGGTTGGGAAAATAGGGAGTAGTCACACTGCATAGATCTCTGGATGGCAATTAAGGTAGTCCTTAATGCAAATATCCTAAACAAAATAATAGGTACTCAACTCCAACAGTGTACTGACAAGATAATATCATGATGCACAGGAATTATCCCAGGAGTACAAGGATGGCCCAACAACAGAAAATCTGTCAATATAACTTACTGCATTAATGGGCCAAAGGACAAAAATCACATTGTTTTTTTCCACACTTAATAGACAAACTTGATGCAATAGCATTAAGGTCAGGACTAAGTCATGAATGCTCATTATTATTACCAGTATTACCTAGAATATTTGAGAACCTGCCCAACTCTTTTAGACAAGAAAAAGGTGAAAGAGATATGTAAGTCTGTCTGCTTTTTACTATTTTTTTAAATAAGATTTTATTTCTTTTTAGAGAGAGGGGAAAGGAGGGAGAAAGAGAGGGAGAGAAATATCGATGTGAGAGAGAAACATCAATAGGTTGCCTCTTGCACACCCCCAACTGGGGGCCTGCCTGCAACCCAGGCATGTGCCCCAACTGGGAATCGAACCAGCAATCTTTGGGTTTGCGGGATGATGCTTAACCCACTGAATAATACCAGTCAGGGCTGCTTGTCACTCTTGCCACTGATATGATATTCTATATGGAAAATACAACATTATCAGCAGGCAAACCTATCAGAATATAAAAGAGTTATTAATCAAGTTTGCAAGAATAGAAATTACCTTACAAAATCCAAGTGTTCTCTTATACCAGGAATAACTACCTTCGAATGTAATGAAACTATAGCACAATCTACAATAGCAACTAAATAACCATCTACAGTAAGGATCAGCAAACTTTCTGTAAAGTTTCCACATGGTCTCTTTCGCAGCCATTCAACTCTGTCATTACAGTACAAAAGAAGCCATACACAATTTTTAAATAAATGCATATGGATGTTCCAATAAAACTTTATTTATGAAAACAGCAGGCTCACATATGTGCACAGGTATAATTTGCCAATGTCTGGCCTATAGTAATTGGCCTAAAAGCAATGCCCTTCAAGAAGTTTAGGGACTTCCGGCCAAGATGGAGGCGTAGGCGGACACACTGTGCCTCCTCTAACAACCAAAATTAAGGACAACAAATATTTAGAAACAAGAAAACAACCAGAACTTATAGAAAATTGAACTGTACGGAAGTCCAACAACCATTCATCCAGACCGGTAAGAGGGGCGGAGTCGCAGCAGGAGAAAGTGGAGGTGCGGACCCGGGAACGCAAGCAGCATCTGCAGGCAGTTCCCAGGTGCACAGGCGGCGGCTGGCGGTCCCCGGGCCCACAGGCAGCAGCTGGCGGACCCCGGGCACAGGGGGGCAACTGTGCAGACCCAGTGAGGCCGCACAAGGCGGCTGGCTGACCAGGTGGTCCCACATTTGCGCACGGAGACGGTCCAGGCAGAGGGGAAGTGGCGGAAGGGACTGAATCCAGGAGAGAGCAGAGCAGGTGCCATTGTTCCCTCTCAGACCCCGCCCCCACCTATAGCGTCACAACCCAGCGACTGGGCCGCCCCGCACTGGGGAGTGTCAGAGGCTCCACTCTTCACTATGTAACAGCACGAGCGCGTGCGCAGATAATCCAGGTGAAGGGGAAGCAGCGGAAAGGGCTGGAGTCCAGGAGAGAGCGGAACAGGCGCCATTGTTCCCTCTCAGACCCCGCCCCCACCTATAGCATCACAACCCAGCGACTGGGCTGCCCCGCCCTGAGGAACACCTAAGGCTCCACCCCTCATACGTAATAGCTGCGACCAGACTAAAACCAAAACAACAACAACAAAAAAAAACCCACCAAAAATGGCTCAAACCGGAAAACAAATAAAAGCCCCAGAGCCAATTCCTCTAAGCAGTGAAGAGATAGCCAACCTATCAGATGCACAGTTCAAAGCACTGGTCATCAAAATGCTCACAGAATTGGTTGATTTTGCTCACAAACTAGATGAAAAAATGCAGGCTACAATACGTGAAATGAAGGAAGATGCATGGGGCACTGATAGAGATGGAAGGAAAACTGGGACTCAGATCAATGGAGTGGACCAGAAAGAAGAAACTAACAACCAAACAGAAAACGAGGAAGAAACAAGAATTCCAAAAAATGAGGAGAAGCTTAGGAACCTCCGGGACATCGTTAAACATCCCAACATCCGAATTATAGGGGTACCAGAAGAGGAAGAAGAAGAGCAACAAGTGGAAAACTTATTTGAACAAATAATAAAGGAGAACTTCCCCAATGTGGCAAAGGAAATAGACTACCAGGATGTCCAGGAAGCTCAGAGAGTCCCAAAGAAGTTGGGCCCAAGGAGGAACACACCAAGGCACATTGTAATTACATTACCCAAGATTAAAATGAAGGAGAAAATTCTAGAAGCAGCAAGGGATAAGGGGACAGTCACCTACAAAGGAGTTCCCATCAGACTGTCAGCTGATTTCTCAAAAGAGACCTTACAGGCAAGAAGGGGCTGGAAAGAAATATTTGAAATCTTGAAAAGCAGGGACCTACATCCAAAATTGCTGTATCCAGCAAAGCTGTCATTTAGAATGGATGGACAGATAAAGCGCTTCTCAGATAAGGTCAAGTTGAAGGAGTTCATCATCACCCAGCTTTTATTATATGAAATGTTAAAGGGACTTATCTAAGAAAAAAGAAGATAAAAATATGACAGTGAAAAGACAGCAAACTCACAGCTATTAACAACCACACCTAAAACAAAAGCAAACTAAGCAAACAGCTAGAACAGGAACAGAACCACAGAAATGGAGATCATATGGAGGGTTAGCAACAGGGGCATGGGAGGAGGAGAGAGGGGGGAAAGGTACAGAGAATGAGTAGCATAGATAGTGGGTAGAAAATAGACAGGGGGAGGGAGGGCAAGAATAGTATAGGAAATGTAGAAGCTAAAGAACTTATGACACATGGACATGAACTAAAGAGGGGAATGTGGGTGGGAGAGGGTGTGTAGGGTGGAGGGGAATGATGGGGGAGAAATGGGACAACTGTAATAGCATAATCAATAAAATATATTTAAAAAAAAAAAAAAAAAAAAGGCGGCAGCCAGACAGAAAAGAGTACACACCGCATGACTTCACATGTATGAAATTCTGGGAAAAAAAAAAAAAAGAAGTTTATCAAGAAAAAATTTAAATTTAAAAAAGAAGACCAGAATAAATGTCATAATTAGGATAACCTCAGCAGTATAAAGAATATACTTATTTGTTTAACAAATATTCAGAGTGCCATAGGCCAGGTGTTGTTTTGGGTACTTGGGATACAGCAGAGAACAAAACAAAGTAACTACCATCATGAGTTTTAGTAGAGAAGCAGTGAATAAATAATCTAGTCATTTCATAACAAATGCTCTGAAAAAGGTGAAATAAGATAAAGAGAGGGAGTGAGTGTGCCACTTAGCTTAGGATAGTCAGGAAAAGCTTCTCTGACATGTTAGCAGGGACCTGGAAGAGGTGAAGGGAGCCTACCTCGCTGAATTCCGGGGAGGCAGTGTTCCAATCAAAGAGATCAGTTCTTCCCCAAATTAATCTATACCTTTTTAATGCAATTCTAATAAAAATTCCTGTAGTAATGTTGAGAAACTAAAACTCTAAAACAAATACGAAAGAATAAAAGGCCTATGAAAGCACAGTCTATTTTGAAGGGAAAATAGAAGTAGGGATACCTGCCCTACTGGTAGAACTGGCTCTACCACAAAGCCACAGTAATAAAAAACACCGTGCTGCTGGCCCCGAAACAAAGAGGAAGACCAATGGATAAAATGCAGAGCTTAGAAATAAAGTATCTACATGGGAACCTAATATGTGATAAAGGTGGCACCACAAGCACTGAAAAGATTGTTATTCGGATGATGAAAGAAAAACGAATTCACCATATGGAGAAAAAAAGCTGGATTTTTACTCAATATTATGTTAGAGGTGGACTCCAGATGGATTAAAGACCTAACTGTGAAAATTACATAAAGCTAATACAGAAATATCTGTTACCTAGGAGTAAATAAAGACTTCCTAAACAAGACTCTAAACTATATAAGACCAAAGTTTAGGACATCTGCTTAATTAATGACATCACAAAGTTAACAGGAAGATGACAAAATGGGAGAAGGTATTTGCAATGTTTAAAACAAGGAATAATGTTTAGAAAACACACAATTCCTACAAACCAACAGAAAGGCAATCAAGTAGGAAAAAATAGGCAAAGTATATAGATAGATACTGGGAGAAAGTTATTTGCAGTGTTTAAAACTAACAAAGGATTAATGTCTACAATATACAAAAGATTCCTACAAATCAACAAGACCGGAAAGCAACTAGAAAAATAGGCAAAGGCTGTAGACACCTTAGTTTTACATACTAAGTAGTCTATACAATATCATATACAAAAAAAAAGTATATGAATAAAGGGCTCAAAGTGAATTATAATCAGAAAAAAGCAAATCAAAACAACTAAGATCGTTGGGGGTGGTTGAAATGGATGAAGGGGATTAAGAGGTACAAATTTCCAGTTTAAAATAAGTAAGTCACAGGGATACAATATACATCACGGGGACTGTAGTCAATATTACATTAATGCCCTGGCTGGGTGGCTCAGTTGGTTGGAGCATTGTCCTGTACATTTGAAAAAAAAAAAGGTCATGGCTTTGATTCCCGGTCAGGGCACATACCTAGATTGTGGGTTCAGTCTCTGGTCAGGGCACATATGGGGGGCAACTGAACAATGTTTCTCTCTCACATGGATGTTTCTCTCTCTCATCTTCTCTCTGAAATCAATAAAAATATCCTTGAGTGAGGATTTAAAAGTAAATAAATAATAAATTTAAATTAGTTAAAAAATAATAATGTATTAACTTTGTCTCATGACAGGGGGTAACTAGACCTATGGTGAGGACCATTGTGCAACGTACGGAAATGTCTAATTGTGATGCTGTACACCTGAAACTGACACGGACTCCGGCCCACAGTGTCCTCGGCGTTATGACTGAGATGAGACAAATTCACATGGACTACCGCGTCCTGTGGAGGAAAAGGGACTGCAAGGCCACTCTCTCAAGAGGAGAGCACACCGACCCTTGCCTTGACAGGCTTTTATTGGCTTTAATTTGCATAGGAATAAAGGGTGTATATGGAAAGCTCATCAATCATTGTCAGGCAGTAACGATCAAATAGATAACATTCAAAGAACTCTGAGGGCCTATTTTGAGCCAGAGTCAAATAGCTAAAGGGCCATAAAACTTTGGGTAAACAAACTCATTCTATGCTTGGACCCTTATCATTTAAATTGAGGGTATTGGCAAAGCAGGTTTCACAGGATTTTACGCATTCCTTCTTAAACCTGATCGCCCCAGGGAACCTGCCCTTTCCAGCACAGGGCTGCACCCACCTCTGGCATTGTTTCAGGCTTAGGTAGAGCAGGGGAAGTAAGGCAGCCAAGAGATTAAGAGACTTCTTGCAGACAGAATGAGCATTCAGGCTATGTCAAAGCCGAGGGGCGAGGGTCCATCACCCACTTTCTCCATAGCCTCCCAAGTCCCTACCTGACAGCCCCCTCATGACCATGCCTGTCTTAAGTCATCCCTCCCTTGAGGAATCTTACCTGTCATTGGCTAACCAGTAATCAGCCCGGGGCCAAGCAGGGTGAAGTAAAGGGGACAGAGGTGGTACTCCTATACAGAAAATAAGCTTTGTTTCCTTAGTGGCTTAGGGTCCCAAGGTCTCTCACTCAGCCTTAGCCATGGGGGGGTTACAGCTTCTGAAACCAGGCAGGGTGGTTCCCAACACGAAACCAATATAATATTGTATGTCAATTATACTTCAATTAAAAACAAATAAGAACACCACTTTCCGACCACCAAACTGGCAAAAATTAGAAAGATGGGTTAACACCAAAGATTGGTGAGGATGTGAATGAGTGCGTATGCACTGGCAATAGAAATGTAAATAGTACAGCCATTCTCAAAAGTAATCTGGCAATATTTGGCAAAAATTGAACATGCCCATCAATATACGGCTCAGAGAAATACTCACATCAATTTACAAATTTGCTTATTTGCCATTTACGGTAACAGAGAGGTGAAGGCAATCTAGGTTTCTGTCACCAAGTGACTGAATGAGTAAAACACGTCTGACACACAGTGGCTGTGTGCCTGGGATCGGGAGCTTGGTTGCCTGAGTAGAAATTCAGGCTCCACCACTTATTGGTTCTGACTTTGATGAATGTAATTTTATTAACCAGTGTCACCAATACATTCAATTAAAAAGTAAAAGTAGAAAATTTGAGTAACCTCAGTGTGTCTCACTCTCATAATATGGGACTTACAATATTTACCTCATATGGTGGTTGTGACAAGTATATGAGTTAAAACATTTAAAGCACCTGACACAGAGTTAAGATTATTTAAGTGTTAATATTATTGTTACTATGAAAGCATATGCAAGTTGGAAGTTAGCATATCACAAAAGCAATGTTAATTTTAAAAAGGAACATCTATAGCACAGTATCACTTATGTGAACTGAATATATTCTTAGAACTCTAACACACTTTACAAGCCAGGCATCAAAGACATACATCAAACATATCAAAATGGGTGAGTACAGGATACAAGAAATGAGAAAAGTTTAGGAATAAAGGGGAAGACTTTAACAAGAAAATGAGTTAACATAAAACAAGAAAGGGGCTTTTCCTGAATCATTATGTTAATATACTATGAAAGGAGGAACAAGATTTATCCACATAGGCAATCTGCAACTGATGGTGGGGAAAAGCTACGTATCTTTAAAACATTCACAGAAAGCCAGAAAAGGATCTCAGAGCCAGAGAAATAACCAGCTAACCAACTTGGCAGGCACCTCATCTTAGAACTTATTAGGTGAGATAATACTATTGAGTTGGCCAAAAAGTCCATATGGTTTTTTCCGTAAAATAAAAGATACATTTTTCATGTTCACCAATAACTTTATTGATTTGGATACTATGAGTATGTTGGCTGTTTCCCACATGGTAGGACGTTGATTGTTCTCAATGTCTCAACTTGATCACTATCAACTTCAACTGGTCTACCCAACCATGGAGCATCATCCAGCGACAAATCTCCAGCACGGAACTTCACAAACCACTTTTGATACATTCAATTAGTCACAGCACCTTCTCCATACCCTGTACTTTTTTTTTTTTTTTAGTTGTTTTTACCTTTCTTGAAATAATAAAGCATTATATGCTGAAAATGTTGTATATTTTCTTCCATCTTCAATATTAAAATGGCTACACAAAAATTCACCAAGTTGGATAATTTTTTTTAATGCACGCTGATATGACAGCTGTCACAATACAATCTAACAAAGTTGTTTTGAGTGAATTTAAAGACAACTAAGCACTACTAGAGCCATCTTACAGAAAGAACCAAAGGAACCTTTTGGCCAACCCAATACTATCCTTACTGTTTAAGGCAGGGATAGGTTTTCCATTACCTGTAACCCAAAGCATCCTAACAGAGTATTCATGTAACCTTTTGAGTGGCAAACTGAGGTACAAAGAGAATTATGACTTATCCAAAGGTAGCTCAACTGGGGTGTTGTCTAAATGGAGGTTCCAAAAGAAAATTAAAGGTTTGAGTAACCTGCTGTTTTTAGCAAGCCAAACTCTCTCCAGTGTAATAAAAAAATCCTTTTAAGTACCAAAATGATCAACATTTATCCAACTAAGAACTTAAAAAATCCATTAAAAGCCCTGACTGGAATGGCTCAGTTGGTTGCGTGTTATCCCGCGAAAGGAAGGGTCGCTGGCTTGATTCCCAGTCAGGGCACGTGCCTGGGTTGTGGGTTCAGTCCCAGTCAGGGCACATGCGAGAGGCAGCTGGTCTATGTTTCTCTCCCACATCCCACCTCCTAAAAATAAATAAATAAAATCTTTTTTTTTTTTGAAAAATCCATTAAAAGTCAAATAACAAATGGAAAAAATATATAAAAGCTCCTTATAAATTAACAAAAAAATGATGGCCTTGGCCAGGTAGCTTAGTTGGTTGGAGCATCTTGCTGATGCACCAGGGTTATGAGTTCAATTTCTGATCCAGGTTCAAGCAGGAGTCAACCAGTAAATGCGTGGATAGGTGGAGCAACAAATTGATGTTTCTCTCCCTCTCCCTTCCTTTGAATCTAAAAATCAGTGGTTAAAAATTTTTTAAACATTTAAAAAGATGAACAATGAAGAAAATGTCCAATAAAAAAATTTAAACCTCACTGATGAATACTTTGAAAATTAACCACTATTTATCACCAAATGGAAAAAACAAGATTTCGTGGTTACCCCCAGTTTTGGCAGCCGTGTTGGGAACCTCATTTACAACTGGTAGGAATGAAAACTGGAACATTTCTGGAAGGCATTTGGCCATGCATGCCAGAATTCTTACAATAGTGCAAATAGTGCGTACTCTTTGATGCAGCAGTTCCCTAGAATTTATTCTAAAGAATTACCACAGATGTCAACCAAGATTGAATTAAAAGTACTAGGACTGCAGGACTATTTAGAAAAGCATGAGAAAGCCCATGGGATTAAACTAAAAATCCCAAAGTAGGAGAACCAATTAAGTTATGGAAAACCCATATGATGGAATGCCAACAGCAATTCAAATTCAGTATTTAAATACCAGTCTGCTAATTAGTATCTGTATAGCTCAGGGAAAGCTAATTAACCCCTTTGTACTTCAGTTTCCCTGCTTATAAAATGGGTCTGTTGTGAAGATTTATTAATATACCTCACGCACTTAGGATAGCACTGACGCATATAAGAACTCAATAAATGAATATTTTGTTTTCACAGGACACTATAGCCTAATGTCCTAGAAAAATATTAATAATAAATGAAACAAAAACGGTTATAAACCAGGATACACAGAATATTTTTTATAAAATAAGTATATCTCATATACATAAATTTTCAAAAATAAAGACTAGGATTTTAAATTTTATATTTAAAATAAAGGAGGATACATATCAAAATAGAAATAGTACCTTTCTCTGAATAATAGGATTACAGGTTATTTTTCTTACTTTTGTATTTGAATTTCCAACAACAAACACATGCTATTTTTATAAGGTAAAAACTACCATCTCTACCAAAACCAAAACTAAAACCTGTCATTTTTTTTTTTTGCTCTAATTGGTAATGAATCCATCTCAAATTAGCAGAGTAATGGGGTAGTGTCGGAAATAGACATTTCCCTTCACAGCCTTTATTACCACACAATACGAGCTCGTTCTTATTTTATAAACCTTATAAACCAATGGCAAACGATTGAGAGATTTTTCTTTCTAGAAGCTCATTTATCCCTATTTCCCCTTTTTCTGCAGAAGGATTAAGTAGATTCTCCATGTTTTCCTGAGCCTTTAATTTAGAAAGGCTGTCACAAAAGTGAACTTGCCACATGAGGAAAACAGAAAAGAACCAATTAAGTCTTTGCTGGCCTCCTTCCTAAGGGAAGAAGGCCTGGCTGGCAGTGGTGGAATGGGGCATTTATAATGTCTTCTCTGGAACAGGTGAAGACAAGTCCCAATGGTGGACAGGCCGTCTCAGTCACATGAGCCGTTTGGGGTCTATCTTCTCCAGGTGAACTAGAGGTTTCAGCTGCTCTGCAAAGTTCCTCATGTCATCAGAGACCATGTCCTGGCCAGCTGGTGCAACCACACTTAGTTCCACAAGGTAGGAGAGTGACAAGGCCTCAATGCTCTCTGTGTTCCCTGGCACCAGGATACGGAAGATCTTGTACACCATAATCTTCATGATACCCTTACGGAACAAGTGTCCCTTGGCTACGAACTCATGGTCCATGCGGAAGCCCATTTCCATCAGGAAGTCGGTGAGGTTCTCAGATGTTGCAATGTCCACACAGTTTCGTACCAGGGCATGGCGGTTCTTGTCTCCCACCTCAGGCTGTCCCAGGTAGCGTAGATGCCATGGTGCTCCTGCCCTATCCAGAGAGCGCCGGGCCCTTAGAACAAAAGGACTGGCCTGCTGCCCTTTAAGGAGGAATACCATCTCATGATCAAAGAAAGTCTCAAGTTCCATGTTGTCACACAAACCACGAAGGCGATGTATAAGGCTTTCCAAGCTGTGATCTAAAACACTTCCTGAAGAAGGAGAAAGCACTATTGAGTCCCATCTTTCATTTTGGGTAATGGAATTAGTAAAAGACTGAAAAAACTTAAATGAACCAAGTGTCTAAAACATGAGATTATAGCGGGCTTATACTGCCAAGGTACTGCATAACATTGTGAGAAAGTGAATCCCTTTTCAATGTTCTGCATTGTCTTATTTGGTACTAGAAAGCCTTTAGGCCTTCTCTCACAATGCCAACCTCCAGCAGGTGTGGAGTCAGAACCTCTAACAGGCAACAGTATCTGGAATGTAGTATTACTGTTTTGTTGTCATTTGTTTTAAGAATGACCTTCTATTTCCAGGAAACAAAAGTTTTCCATCTATAGAAGAAATACATTTCCTTTTGATGTAATGTATATATTTAAGTAAAAGAGACTGTATTGCTTCACAGAAATACACCAATCTTTGTTCTCATCTTATTCATCCTCCTGGTAGCATTGACATTGTTGTCATAGATCACACCCATTTTTTATTTTTTAGCTTTTTATTTATTTTATTTTTAGAGAGAAAGGGAAGAAAGAGGAAGAGAAACATCAGTGTGTGGTTGCCTTTTGAGTGCCCCCTACTAGGGACCTGGCCCACAACCCAGGCATGTGCCCTGATTGGGAATCGAACCAGCAACCCTTTGGTTCACAGGCCGGCACTCAAGACACTGAGCCACACCAGCCAGGGCTGAATTTTTTTTTTTTTTTTTTTTAAAGATTTTTATTTATTTATCTTTAGAGGGGAAGGGTAGGAGAGAGGAAGAGGGAGGGAAATATCAATGTACGGTTGCCTCTCGTGTGTCCCCTGCCGGGAACTGGCCTGCAACCCAGGCATGTGCCCTGACTGGGAATCGAACCGCGATCCTCTGGTTCGCAGGCCCGTGCTCAATCCACTGAGCTACACCAGCCAGGGCTGAATTTTTTAATAATAAAACAATTTGGGCACTCTCCCTCTCAGGAGCACATCTGTGCCTTTCCCATCTCTCTCCTAAGCTCCAAGGACCCCATCTTTTGCCTCTGCAATTTGTTTCCTGAGCCTATTCCTTCTACAGCTCACTTCTTCTACCTCTGTGACTTTCTAAATAAACTTTCTCTTACAGCTGAAAAAAAAAATAGAACAAATTTTTTTTTAATCCTTACCTGAGGACATGCCCACTGATTTTAGAGAGAGGGGAAAGGAGGAAGACAGGGAGGGAAGCATCAATGTGAGAGAGAAACACTGATGGTTTGCCTCTCGCACGCACAACCACCAGGGACTGAACCTGCAACCTAGCGCCCTGACCAGTGTGGCTCAGTTGGTTGGGTGTTGTCCTGCAAAGCAAAAGGTTACCAGTTCAATTCCCAGTCAGGGCCCATGCCTGGGTTGCAGGTTCAGTCTCAGTCTCAGAAGGAACAGATTGATGTTTCTTTCCCCCTCCTTGTCCCTCCCTTCCCCTCTCTCTAAAAATAAAATCTTAAAAAAAAAAAAAAAAAGATGACTAGCTGCTCTATAAGAAGAGACATGATCAGAAGTGGAAGCAATGTAAGATGTTGCTAAAGTAGTTCAGTCAAGAGACACGAGGATGTGGTACTGCAGGTGAAGAAAAGACATATTTAAAATATATTTTGGAAGTAAAATGAATAAGACTCAGAGGTGGTCTGGATATGGGGTAAAGTAAAAAATGGAGCTCGACCCCCGAATGGTTGGCCTGAGCAACTGGTGAATGACAGTGGCAATTTCTGAGATGAGAAAAGACTGAAGGATGGGCAGCTTGAATAATATCCTTATTTTGTTCACTTGAAGTTACAAAATGAATGATCTGAATTAAAGCCTAGACTCTTCCCCTAAACATTCTATGATCCCCTGAAAATCATTACCCTCTCTGGGTCCTGGGTTTTCTTATCTGGGCAAGTTAGTTTATCTCTGTCTCCTGATCTATAAGATGAAGCTAAAAACAGTACCATAGAATTACCATATGATCCAGTAACCCCACTTTAAGTATACATCCAAAAGAATTCAAAGCAGGATCATGAAGAGATATTTGCATATCCATATTGAACGAAGAAGTGGAGGCAACCCAAATGTACATTGCCAGAAGAATGGATAGAGAAATATGGTTCATGGATATGGACAACAGTGTGGTGATTGCTGGGAGGAGGAAAGGTACAAGGGGATTAAATGGTAATAAAAAAAATACAATAAAGACTACATTTAAAAAAAGAAATATGGTATGTACATATAATGGCATATTACTCAGTCTTAAATAAGGAGATTCTATCATGTGACGATATTGATGAACCTTGAGTACATTAAACAAAGTAAAATAAGCCAGTCATAAAAAGACAAAAAAGGTATGATTCCACTCATATGAGGTATCTATCTCAAGTGTCAAAATCAGAAACAGAAAGTAGAAAGGTGGTTGCCAAGGGCTGGCAGAAGAAGGGGAATTACTGTTTAATAGGTACAGAGTTTCAGTTTTGCAAGATGAAAATGTTCTAGAGCTATACAACAATGTGAATATACTTAACACTACTTTAAAATGTTTAAGATGGTAAATTTAATTTTATGTGTTGGTGACCATAATTAAGAGTAAAAAAAAATTTTTTAAGTTGTTGTCCAGCCCTGGTTGGTGTGGCTCACTGGATTGAGCATGTGCCTGCAGACAGAAAGGTTGCTGGTTTGATTCCTAGTCGGGGCACATGTCTGGGTTGTGGGCCCTGTCCCCAGTTGGGGGGCATGTGCAAGAGGCAACCAATCAATGTTTCCTTCCCTCTCTCTCTCCCTCCCCCACCCTCTAAAAGTAAATAAAAAAAAGTGGTTGTCTTTTGGAGGCCAGAAATTATGCAAGCTGCCTTTGTATAACAGCCTCTCCACAGAAGCTGAACAGAAAAGGGGAAAACGGGCAATCGAAGCTCCCCGGTTCACTTACCCTGCAGCAGGTACTCCATCATGTTAATGGTGCCCCCAGTGACAGGCATCATGGTGACGGGAGGTGCCTCCATAGTGTCTGATTAAGCTAAAGAACTCAGACAGGATTCGGAGTTCCCAATAAAGTAAAGTACAGGATACACCTGGAAAAGTTGTACTTGTTAATACATCACAGAGGTGGAGACACCAAATCTGCTTGCCACTGGCCTTGACTGCAAAAGATTCATTCACCCAATGAAAACTTTTTGAGTAACTGCTATAGGCCAGTTTCAGAAACTGATGATACAAAAATCGACAAAGGAGACGTGATCACGGAGTTACAATATAATCTAGTCTCAAGGTCTAAAACACCTCTAAAACTTTTCTGTGCAATATTGAGGAAGTCATCAAACTTCTCACTCTGGGACTCAATGTCTTCCTTATAAAATGGAGCCAACGATATTCAAAAAACCCCAAGGTTTTAGCACCCAGATGACATAAAATTAACACGCAGAAGAACGGAATGGTGACTTAAAGGACTTGTCCACATATAGATAAGGATATTGAGACTCGGAGAGGCACTCAGGGACACACAGCAAGACGGTGGCAGATGCTGCACCAGACGAAAATCTAAGCGTTCCGCTTCTCTGATAACGCCTTTTAAAGCGAGCCAGGCGGAAGCGTGAAATTCTTTTATACCGGTTTATGTCTTCCTAAGCCAGCATGGAGAACACGTGCCCACTTACACCAGAAACACACCTGCGCGCGCGTTCTTGTCTCTCCTCGCAAAGAGGGGAGTTACATCCACCCAAGCGCCTCCGAGATTTTGAGAGACAATTAGCACAAAGCTCTAAAATTAAAAGCCCCTGTACAGGGCAACACCTCCTCCCCCTTTTCCAGCTTCCGGCAAGAACCGGAAGTCACGCAAACCTCCACAGAGCCGTCCCGCCACGTAAGGGTGCCGAGAGGGCTTACAAATAGCTCTTTGCCGGGCAATCAGGAGCGCATGCGTGTTGCTGCCTCATGGAAGATGGCGGCCTCCTTTGAACCATTTTTCTGGGAGTTGCCGGTGGGGCGGGGTGGGGAATTGACGTCATAGGCCGTCCTCCAGGACAATATTTTTTTCCGAGTTCGGGTACCCAGAGATGTTTTTGTCTAGAATCTCTTGGACCTGATGGGGAAATAGAGCCTGGGACAGGGAGCTGCAGAAAAAAAGAGAGACTGTTACAAAACTTTTTGTTGGGTACCTGAAGGTGAAAATGAAAGATCCCTTTTACTGCTTAGAATAATGTTATGAACAATTAGAGAGCTCAACAATAGCGTAATCTTTGTTCGCTTTGCTGTGGATGTTTTGCTTCAATTTAAAATAGGGAGAGACCTAACTGGTGTGGCTCAGTGGGTTGGACGCCCTCCTGCAAACGGAAATATCCCCCTCTGATTCTCCTTCAATGTCTTAAGCCTAAATTGCAGGCCAGGTCTCCGGTAGGGGGCGTGCGAGAGGCAACCAAGCTCTGTTTCTCTTACACATCAGAGTTTCTCTCCCTCTCTTCTCCCTCCCTTCCCTTCTATATAAAAATAAATAAGAATTAAATCTTAAAAATAAAAACACAGGGAGAACCCTGGCTGGGTAGCCCAGAGTATCATCTCCATAGGCCAAGGTTACAGGTTTGATCCCCCGTTGGGACACATACAAGAATCAACCAATGAATGCATAAATAAGTGGAACAACAAATCAATGTTTTTCTTTTTCTTTTTTTTTTAAAGATTTTTATTTATTTATATTTAGAGGGAAAGGGTAGGAGAGAGGGAGAGGGAGAGAAATATCAATGTATGGTTGCCTCTCGTGAGTCCCCTGCTGGAAACTGGCCTGCAACCCAGGCATGTGTCCTGACTGGGAATCGAACCTCGATCCTTTGGTTCGCAGGCCCGCGCTCAATCCCCTGAGTCAATGTTTTTCTTGCTCTCTTTCTCAAATCCAGAATAAAAATATAGGGGGTAAGTAAATGCAAGGAATATGTATTGAACGCTGCTTATCTGTCAAGCATGTAAGATGCAGACAAAGTGGGCACTAGAGTTAGGTGAATGAGGCACTCTCCTGGATAGAAAAATTTAAGGGAACACCAAAAATCTCAGTAACTAAGATAAATAATATATTTTACAAACTTAAAACAAAATAACCCTTAATGAACAATATATCAAAAATTTAAAATTGATCTTCACAGCAGCCCTGTGAGCCAAGTATAATGATGACTATAATTTTACAGATGGGAAAATGTAGGCAACAAAAACTTAAATAACATGCAAGGGAGTAGGCAGGGATATGGCTAACTAAGCTGCTGACTTCAGAGTCTGCCTCCTCATTACTACACAAAACTGTCACTTCTGGTTACCCCACTGTAACATATACTATTTTCTATTCATTCATTTATTTAAAAAAATTGAACATTTCTTGAAAAGCTATTGTGTTTTAGACATTTTTGTTAGTTGTTGACTTTTTCTCTGCCCTCAAAAGAGATATAGGCAAGACATGGTGATCAGAGAAATGAAACAGTACCATGTGATTTGATTCAATGAGACATAAATGACTCAACTGCTTTGGAAGCAATCAGGACATTTGATCCACCTTGAGGACATCAGAGAAGGATCCCCAGAAAAGGTACTCAATGCCCAAAGTAACTTGAAAGAACAGTAAATGTCAGCCAGATAAAGAAATGCAGAAACGGAATTCCAGGTAATGGAACAACATGTACAAAAGGTCATTGAGTTAAATAGAATTAAGGCATAGAATTTGAGATTGGGAGAGGTAAGAAATGTCTGGAGAAGAGGTTAATTCCAGATCCTGGAGGACTTTGCATATCAGACTATAGCACAGGTGTGGGCTTTAAAAAGAAAAGCTTGGGAAAGGAGAGCCTGGGGAAAGAAGACCAGTTAGGAACTTTGGCATAACTCCAGCTGAGAGATAATTGCAGAAGAAAAGACAGGTTTTAAAAATATGAAAGAGTAACCAGAGATAAGGACAAGGAGAGGGAGTCGAACATATCTAGATTCCTACCTTAGGAGATCACGGTAGTGCTCTTTTCTGTGCTAGGAAACACAGTATAGGTGAGGCAGGAAAGATGACTTCACATGTAGACACACTGAGCATGAGGTTTTTATGGGAAAACCAGATGGCAATGTCCAGCCAGAGTTCAAAGCAGAGAGAGCTGGGCTAGAGGTATAAATTTCATAGTCAGAGCTTCACAGATGGTAGCTGAAGGCACAAGAATAAATGAGATCACCCTGAAAGAGTGCAGAATAGGAAGAGAAGATGGCTAAGAGGTGGATCTTGCATATGACTCAGACCATTATTAGAGCTGTGTATCGCCAAGGCTTAGGATGTGCCTCCTGATCAGCCTGGTGGTTCATGATATTGGCAGAGGGACAAGCTCTTGGTGCTGTAATTAACTATTGGAGGAGGTTGTAAAATTGCTGGACGCTCTTTTCCTATACAGACACTAACTTCAGAATGGAAAGTTCAGTGAATAATGAGTAGTTTAAGGCACCATAGTATTTACTCAAATTTTAGCTGGCAGTGTGAAATAGAGTTAAATGTTAAAAAGCTGACAGGAAATGGGTGAACAATATTGTAAAATTTGGACAAGGCCTACGAGTTATAGGGATAAGTTTCCCTGATAAGGATGTAAGGTCTGTAGCTTGGAATGGGGCTCATTTCTGTCCTCTGCTGCTATCCAGCTGTGCAACCTTGGACAATTCACTTTCTCTCTCTCTGAGCTTCCTTTTTTTGTAAATTAGAGATTTGAAAAACTTTCTAAGTCAGAAACTGCAAAAATAAAATGAGATGTTTATGAAACACTTAGCATAGTGCCTGGGTTAGTGTAAGCAATCAATAAATGGTAGCTATTATTATTAGTATTTGAGCAAGCACATTTGACTACACGACATGATGCCTACTCACCGATTAAAGTCATAAGCTCCATCAAAGTAGGGGCTATGTTTTATTCACCGCAATATCCCAAGCTCCTGGAATGATGCCTGACGTTGTATAGGCACTTGACAAATACTGATTTTGTTGAGAGAATGATTGGTAGAGAACAGAGGGTAGCAGAGGGGTTATTAAGTGGTTTTCTTGGCATCCTACATTTAGTTAGCACTGGATTTGGCGGTGGAACCTAAGTCCTTAAATTTCAGGCAGGAAGGCAGGGGACACTGTGTCTTCCCTCTAGGTATGTGCTGTTCACTATGGCAGCTATGAGCCATACGTGGTTATTAACCACTTGGAATGTGACTGGTTTAAATTGAGATTTTTGTAGAATTACTATAAAAAAAAGAATGTGAAATATCCCAAGAATTTTTATATTGATTACATGTTGAAATGATATTTTGGATATTAGGTTTAATAAAAATATTATTAAATTTAATGTCACCTGTTTCTGGTCGCTTTTTCTTTCTTTCTTTTTTTTTAAATGTGGCTACTAGAATACTTAAAATTACCTATGTGGCTCACAATATTTTCCTATGGGACAGCAGTGCTACAGGATCTGGATTTAAAGGTGCGGATTTAGAGCCAAACAGATCTAGCTGGAATCCTGGCCACTGCTAACTGGCCTTAGGCAAGTTGTTTCACTTCTCAGGCCTTCGGCAGGGTGTGCCGCTTGCCGTACGTCACAGGTATGCCACGAATCAGATATCAGGAGAATGGTTTAGGAACCATGCAACATTTTGGAACAGATTTGAGAAGGGTGGAACATATATCTCTCTTCAAGTACATAAAATTATGGCAAAGCCAACAAGGGGAGAGGAGAGGAGAGGAGTATCTTAGGTGTAGTGAGCATAAGGTGTCAGCCACTTTATACATATTTATCTCACTGAAATCTCACAACAATCGGTACTTTAACTCACCTAACAGATGAGGGAACAGAAGTTACTTGCTACTAAGTGGTAGAGTCAGGATTAAAACCCAGACCTGCCTGCCTTCAGAGACTTCACTTACTGTCCGAAGCCACTCTCCCTCCTAAGAAAAAACTGACTTATTTTGTGTAGTTTCAGAGAACAGGACTAGAAATGCTGGGTGGGAATTATGGGAGACATTTCAGCTTCATATAGGGAGCAACTTATCTCATGATAGTATCCAGTAATGAAAAGGACTGCCTGGTGGGAAGTAAACCTCTGTCCAGGGAAAATATTAAAGCAGAGATTATGGTAGAAAGAATTCTTGCCTGGAGTGGAAAACTGAACTCTTCCATTGTCTCAGTTCTTAGACATTATCCACTCTAAGTCACAGCATTTACTTAATAACAGAGTTTCAGGCAATTGAGTAACACCTCCATGTACATGTACATGTGTATTATAAGACAAAGCCTAATAAACATGGGACAAAGTACATGTTGGAGTTGAAAAAATATGGTAGTTGAACCTTATGATTTCATAATTCATAGAGATACCTAGCCTTAGTAATTCTTCACCTTTGGATTTGTTTTCCTATTATGAAAATAACAGCATCATTATTAATAGTAACCACCAAGAGCAAACACCCAATGACAAATAATAAATGATACAGTCCTTACTCTTAAGGAGTTTGGTTTGCTGAGAGACAGGTAAGACATCCCAGGTTACTTGTGCCTAGTAGTCTTCATTGCCTGCTGACTCAAGAGTTTGCCTCCCTACCTCTGTATGACAGGCCGTATCAGTCATTTCATCCTCTTATTAATCTTAAGGCGGGGACCTAAGAAAGTCTGTTTGCTGCAGAAGGGTAATCAACCTATTTACTTGCTCCTTTCCACTTAGCCCAGAGAACCCAACCCCAGCCTCTGGCTGACCAGGTGTTGAGGTGCCTCAAGGGGAATAGGCTATAATAGTTAATGTATTACACATATCCATAAAAGATTAACAATTAGCTCTGCTTTAGCTGAACTGTAACTGTCTGTTTGGGTTTCTCCCCTGCCAGGTCTGTCTGAGGACCTGAGGACGTCAGTGTTGTTTTCTGTCTGAAGATAATTAACCCATTGGTTCTCGAATTTCCTAGATTGGGGCCTTTTGACAGCTCCCCTTTAGTGTACCAAAGGGGAGTACTGGGTACCAAAACAGCCCTGGGGTAAGCAGTTTCTGGGAATCTGGATCACTGGTTTACTCCTCATATGAGCCTTCTGAAGCATGTGGTATTCTTTTACTCTCATAGATGCAAGAATTTTGTCTGTCATTCAGTATCTTTGGAAGTAAAAAGGTTTGTTTCTGGACCCTTTCATCATCATTAGCCCCTTTCTTGGGCCATCGTCTGCACTGTCAACTCAGAAATTTCCAGGGGAGACTCTGTACAGCCCATAAGAGAAGAAGACCAAGGAGACTCAGTGGAGAAGCAGGAGGGCACGGCTTAACATGCTCATGCTTAGTGTTTAAGATGTGCCATAGAGGCAGGCTGATTGGATTACTGCCCAGCCATGTAAGCGTGGGCAAGTTACTTTGCATCTGTCAATCTCATGTTCTCATCTATCTGATGTGGAGAAGAATAGTACTTCCCTCTAAGGTTGTTATGAGGATTTGACTGATACACTTGGCAAACTATTCCCAATATTGGGGTATTTGGACTCTACTAAACATGGGTTAAAGACAAATAAATGGCCCTGGCTGGTGTGGCTTGGTTATTGAGTGCTGGCCTGCAAATCAAAGGGTTACTGGTTCGATTCCCAGTCAGAACACATGCCTGGGTTGCAGGCAAGGTCCCCAGTAGGGGATGTGCAAGGGGCAACCACACACTGATATTCCTCTCCCTCTTTTTCTCCCTCCCTTACCCTCTCTAAAAAATAAATTACAAAATTAAAAAAAGATAAAAAAAGAACAAACAGTGATAGGTCATGTCTGGACTCAGCTATATACTGGTGTGTGGCCTTGATCTAGTAACTTGAATTCCTGAAGTCTGTTTCTTACTGTGTAAAACAGGAAGGTTTTCTACTTAACAGAAATGCTGTGAAGAGTGTAGATGATATACACAACATGTTTAGCATTAATAGGTGTTTTTAGTCACTGCCTTCAAGTAGTTTGAAGAGGCAGGACATGAACATTACAGAGAGAACTAAGGAAAAGAAAATTGTACGGAGAAGTGGCATGTCTTTGTATGAACATAGCCAGGCAAACTGCAGAAGACAATTCAGTCAACACTTACTGTGTACCCACTGTAGTCCAGACATTGTTCTGGGCTCTTGAACTCTAAGAATAATCAAGACAGCCTAAATCCCTCCCTTGACAGATCCTATAATTAGTAATAAAATGTTGTATAGCATTGGAAATGGTTACAAAAAGAAATACTGTGAAAAATACTCACAATGTCAACTTAAAAAGCCAGTTACAAAGTCATACGTGCAAGATGATTTTAACTATAGAGAGTCTTCAAAACATCTGAGCACAGAGAAAGAAAACAAAACATTATAATGCTAATAAGAATGGTCTTTGTTTGGCTAATGAGGCCAGATATTATTTTTCCTCCACTTGTCTCTGTTTTCCAAGTTTACGGTGAGCATGTGTTATTTTTTTTAAAAAGCTTAAAGCAAACCAAATGTCCATTTACAGGTAAATGGATAAACAAATTATAATATATTTGTACAATGGAGTATTACTCAGCAATAAAAAGAACAAACTAATAATATATGCAACAAGATAGGTGAATCTTACGTTCCAAGTGAAAGAAGACAGGCACAAAAGAATATATAATTTGCGATCCCATTTAGATGATGTTCTAAAGCAGACAAAACAGACCGGTAGGGAAAGCACCTAGAGCTCTGCGTGCCTAGCGTGAGGAATGGGAAGAATCGATTGCAAAGGGACACAGGGAGCTTGTTGGGAAGATAGAAATATTCTATATTTTGATTGTAGTGGTGGTTATTCAGGTGTGTATTTGTCAAAACTCATAAGCTGTACATTTAAACTGGTGCATTTTAATTGTATGCAAATGAAATTGAAATAATAAAAAAATATAGTTGTTTTCTGGTTACAAGAACATTACACACTCATTGTAAGAAATTCTTAATTTTTAGAAAAGAATTCTAATATTTAGGAAAAATTAGTTTATCCATTCTGAAAAATCGGGAAGTCACTCTAAGCACAGGGTTTGGTACGCAATAAGCATCGATAAACTGTGAAACAGAGTGAGAGAGGGAAGCAGCTGCATTAGGAAGCCGAGAAGAGTGAATAGAGCGGGACGTGAAAATCTGTAAGTCTAGGAGGAGCCCTGCTGGAGGGTGAGGCTGTCAGGGGTGACCGGACAGGTATGTGACCTCTATGAGACCCCAACAGGTGGGAAAGAAGTGAGAACAAAGGTCAGAGAAGGGGAACTGATAAGGACTTGTGTTTGATTGTCTTTTCTGCTTGTTCTTAGGGTTCTCTCTTCCCATTTCATTGGAGAAAGAGTGAGAATGTGGCCATGACAAAAATCATAGTGGCAGAGAAAAGCAGAGAGTAGATGAAGGAGGAAATGGACATAGGGTCCTCGGTAACGACCGAGTCATCCACAGAGCTAATTCCCAACATTGCTGCTGTCTTTCCTGCTTGGCCCAAGTATCATAGACTGATCCCACCTATTTGTCCTCGTGAATAAAACTATATCAGTAAGCAATTATGCACGAAAACCCCACAGAAAGTCCCATCTTGGCATAATTTGCAGATGCAGTAATGGTTGAAGACTTAGAACCCAGCTTCCACCAGAGTGGGGAAAACAGAACTAATAATGACTCTTAATAGTTCACAAATGCACAGCAGTCTACAGTTCACCCAATATTTTTCATTCATTTCAGTCCATTCTCCCACCAGCAAGAGTAAGAGATAAGAGGAGGGGCAATGTGGCACGGGGTAAAGAGGCAGACACACTTCATCTAGGCTGAGGTGCCAACTCCATCTCCTATAAACCAGATGACCAAAAGCGGTGACAATCCTCCCCTACGGCCACTATGAAGATAAAAGGAAATGTATATGACACACCTAGCACAGAGGAATGTTCTGCAGCTGGGTTGCTGGTATTACAGTCATCCCAATTTTATGGATGTGAACATGGCTCAGTGCAAGTCATGAAAACATTGTAAGCAAGAGCTGAGACTTTCTGAGAAATCTCCAAGTTAGAAGAATTCTTCATCACTGTTACCTGCTGGAATGGGCTGTGTAGGGCGTAGAGACCATGCCTAATGGGTGACTGAAGGAAAGACCTGACATGAAATTACAGGATCATGAACTTAAAAGTGAGCTTTCAGCCTCTCAGTGTAGCTCCTTCTCCTCTACCCCATAGAATATATGGGGAAACCAAGGTCCAAGGAGCAGAAGGAACTTACCTAAATGACTCAGCATAGAATGGAAAGCCCTGAACAGAATTTTTCTTGCTATTTCCTTCTGCACCCAAGCTCTTTAGTCACACAGACCTAGGGTAGATTCTTGACCTTGCACTAACTGCTGATATGATGTCTCTGATGCTCAGGATCTGCATTTGCAAAATGAAATAATGGCATCTGCCTCACTGGTTTGCTGTAACTATTAAATTACATAGTGCATATGGAGGGCACAATAATTTAGATGTATATGCATTTCCCACTTTACAGACAAGGAACTGAGACTTGTTGAAACTTCCTTTGGTTCAAGATTGTACCTGAGGTCAAAAAGAGAGCCCAGAAAAAGTTGAAGAAACCTCTGGGTGAGAATTGGGTGGGCGCAGGGCAAGCCAAACTCACCTTGTATCTGTCACTGGGAACCACCCAGAAGCACAGGAAGGTACTGGCCATAGTGACCTTCCCTGCCTCTGCCACCTCAGTGCACAAACAGGTTGTGAAACACCCTCGCAGTGACTCAGCCTGGAGGCCTGTTCTGCTGGTCAGTGAAGGCAGGCTGGGGCTGTTTGGATGAGCCTTGGAAGGACATTATGTCTAACAAACACATTGCTTGTCAAAGACCCAACTGGGGTACCAAGCACAGACTGTGAACTCTGGTCCCTAAGGCGTCACAGATGACTGAACTGGGGTGCCTAAGTCATTACATATCTCTTGGTTGTTATTCCAGTCTAAAAACTGTCCAAGGTCAATGTCAGAAATAGGGCAATGTGTTAGAGGCTGGGGAACTCCTATTTCTCAACAGGCTGCTTGATATGGTGACCAGATTCTGGACCTTTGGTGTTCACGTTACGCAGACCTGAGTTCAGATCCTGGCTCTGCTGCTTACTGTATTTGTGACCTTAGGCAGATAGCTTACCCTTGCTGAGTTTCAATTTCCTTATTTTATAAAATGCCCACCTTGCACAATTGCCTGTTGGAGATAAAAGATGTAAATGTCATAGAACACAGAAAACTCTTCATAAACTGTCATTGGGATCCTGTGCTAATATCTTCCCCTTTTTCCACTCCAAATTGAAATTGCACCTCCCTAGCTAAGGGTTTATATTGCAGTGGCACTTTTACACTTAGCTAGAAGTGGTGGAAGCAACTAATACAGCCCTGGCCAGTGGTTCAGTTGGCTGCAGCATCGTCCCATACGCCAAAAGTCTGTGGGTTCAATCCCCGGTCAGGGCACATACCTAGGTTGTGGGTTTGATCCCTATTTGGGGCATGTGTGGGATGCAACCGATTGATGTTTCTCTCTCCCATCAATGTTTTGCTCTTCCTCCTTTCCTCTTTCTTTAAAATCAATAAACATATCCTCAGGTGAGGATTAAAAAGAAATCCTGACCTCTGTACTCAACAGTTCAATTCTTTCTTAAAAACTAAACATGTGCCCTGGCTGGCACAGCTCAATGGATTGAGCTCGGGCTGCGAACCAAAGGGTCGCAGGTTCGATTCCCAGTCAGGGTACATGCCTGGGTTGCGGGTCAGGTCCTCAGTGGGGGCCACTCGAGAAGCAACCACACATTGATGTTTCTCTCTCTCTCTTTCTCCCTCCCTTCCCCTCTGTCTAAAAATAAATAAATAAATAAATCTTTAAAAAAAAAAAACAACTAAACATGCAACTACCATACAAGCCAGCAATTGCAAACCTGTACATTTATCTCAGAGAGATGATGACATGCTAAGACAAAAACTTGTCCGTGAATGTTTAGAGTGGTTTTGTTGGTAGTAGCTAAATCCTGGAAACAATGCAGATGTCCTTAAATAGGTGAATAGTTAAACTATGATATATCGATGGGCTATGCCTCAGCATGGAATACTATTCAAAAATTAAAAAGAATGATATATGAATACACGCAACAATCTTAATGAATATCCAGAGAATTGTGTTAAGTGAAAAAAAGTAATCTCAAAAGGTTACACTTGGTACAATTCATTTTTGTAACATATCTTTCTAGAGCCTGGGTAGAATTCCTTAAAATGACATTTGAGACCCCTCATAACTGTATTAGTCAGAAGTCTTCCAGTTGCAAGTGACAAACAGCCAACCTCCTGTAACTAAGGAGGCTAGGTGAAGACTTCAGGCCTATCTGGATCCAGAGACTCATAATAGCCATAAGGAATCTCAATCTCTGTCTCTGTCTCTGTCTCTCTCTGTCTCTCTCTCTCTCTCCCCCCTCTCCCTTTTCTCTCTCTCTTTCTCGTTATCTCTGTCCTTTCATCTCTCTCTGTCTTTGTTTCTGTCTCTTTAACCTTTAAACTTGACTGCCCTTCCTCTTAGTTTTCCTGGTGAAGCAGAGATTCTTTTTTCCCCCAAAGTTCCAGCAAATGTGCTGGGGAGGGTTCTCACTGGCCCGGCTTGGGTTGTATGTACGTCTTCACGTCAGTCAGTGTCGTGTTCTGATTGGGCAAGACTCGACGGCGTGCCCACATCTGGAAACATGCAGGTGGCGTCAGGCCTGCCAGAAAGCAGAATGAGAATAGGATAAGTGGATCTTTACAGCAAAACAGGAGTAGGTGCTTGGCTGGTGTGGCTCAGTGGACAGAGTGTCGGCCTGAGAACCAAAGAGTCACTGGTTTGGTGCCCAGTTGGGGCACATACCTGGGTTGCAGTCCAGGTTCCCCAGTGTGGGGTGTGTGAGAGGCAACCACACATTGATGTTTCTCTCCCTCTCTCCCTGCCTTCCCCTCTGTCTAAAAATAAATACATAAATCTTTAAAACAATAAAATAAAACAAAACAAAATGAAACGAAACGAAACGAAACAAAAAAAAAACAAAAAAAAAACAAAACAGGAGTAGGCTGTTTCCAAAAGCTATGAAGGAGGCTGGGTGGATAGGTGCTAACATCCTCTTCAGGATATTTAGCTGGGATTCAGCCTGTCCTCGCCATGGCCCAGCGTGGCTCTGGGGGTTGTTTACAACTCAGCGTCCATTCTGATCCACTGGTGCCTATGCCCTTCTGGTTTTTAAATATTTTAAAAAATATTTTACTTATTTATTGTAGAAAGAGGGGAAGGGAGGAAGAAAGACAGGAAGAGAAACATCAATCCATTGCCTCTCACACGCTTCCAACTGGGGATGTGGCCCGAAACCCAGGCACGTGCCCTGGTCAGGAATCGAACTGGCGACCTTTCGGTTTGCAGGAGGATGCCCAACTCACTGAGCCACACCAGTCAGGGCTGGTTTACAACTGTTTTGAACATTACCTCTTTTTCATCTCCACCAAATGAATAGTCTGGGACCAATTTTTTAACTTTCTCAGCTAGATCACCTGCTCCTGCCCCCTCCCCCCATAGTCACACACCTTATGGCCCAACCCACTTGCTTAGGACATCACTCCGAAGGAAGGGCTGCCTGCCTCCTTTCGAGCCTGCCCGTCTTCAAAGACCACCAGCTGAACCACCATTCCCTCCACGGGCCTTCCTGATTGCCCCCACCTGGACCTGACCTCCACACTGCCCTGCCCCACCTGCATGACCCTTGATAGCACTTCTCCCATTGTCTGTTTCCTTGGAACTAGACTTTGACCTGTCTTTGCCACCCCTACGGGACTCTAAGTTGTTTGAAGACAAGGACTGCACCTTATTCTTCTTTCTGTTTCCAAAAGTCTGTCACCGCGCTCCTCTCCACCACTTACTTAGTCCTGTTACATCGGGCAAACCCTTTCACCTGTTTGAGACTTGGTTTATTCTTTTGTAAAATAGGGGCGATAATGTCCCTTACCTCAGGGTTTTTTGTTTTTTGTTTTTTTGTGTGTGTTTTTTTGTTTTTTTTGTGAGGACTGAAACACATACATACGTGATTTATGGAGCTCATATGTACTGTGTGTCAGAGACATGACATGCCTTATGAAGGGCAAATACCTAGTGCTGGGTACTGGGATTTAAATGTCCCTTTTTAAATAGACTGTGCTCCTAACCACTATTCCAAACACCCTCCCTCATAACCACTATTCCAAATGGCCTCCCTCATAGGAGAGGGACATTGTCTGGCGCAAGGTGGGAACACAATGAATGTTGCTAAATACTTAACTCTGTTGAATTGAATCAAATTCCGCTTTGGCTGCACTTTCTCATGGATTGTGGTTTGTCCCTCTCCAGGTCATCCTGCCTGTGTCATCAGCCCACGTGACCCCCCCACCCCACCACCAGGGGCCCCACTTAATTCCTGCTGACCTGGAATGTGTCTTCACAGCACTCCTGTAAACTGGGGGGGGGGCTCATGGGCGATAAATTCTGAATCTGGGAGCAGCCCAAAGGTCTTCGTTTGCACTAACCCCGACACCAGCTGGAACTCTGGCCAAGGGAGATGCTGTCTGCTAGGGGAGGGGGAAAGTGTGAGCCTTTCCATCCTCCCCCACCCAGAGGAGTCCAAGGTCTACGGCTGCAGGTTTTCTGTCTTGAAGGTATTGCTCACCCTTCGGTGATAAAACCACTTCACTGCGAGCCTCCTCACTTGCATAACAGCCTTACGGTTAGATATTTGGGAAAAGCACCAGGGGGGTCTGGATGCACCAAACTCGCATTCCCACTCCTGGAAACATTTTCCCCCCAAAGTTACTTGTTTTCCTTTTACCGAGCAGTCGTTATGTGCCCAGTGTTGTACTGAACATGTTATGTGCATTATTTAACTCAAGATTTGTCAACCTTGCAACTGTTGAGTCTTTGGACCGCATGGTTCTTTGTCGTGAGGGACTGTCCTCTGCACTGCAGGATGGCCAGCATCATCCCTGGCCTCTACTAGATGCTGGTAGCACCCTCTCTTTTTACACTGACCAAAAAATGTCACCAGACTTTTCCAAATGTCATGTGGGGCAAAATCACCGCAGGGTGAGAACCACTCGTTTAATCGAATATGCCCCACAATACACTGCGGCTGGGGGAAACAGACTGTGAGACAGACTGTTTAACATGTTGCCACTTTGTTAGCATCCTTAAGCATAGAAGGAAGATCTAGAAGATAAATTCTACAAAACACAAAAAACAGTAGTACTCTGTAGGGGTGAATTATTAGCAACTTTTATTTTTCTTATTTCTGCTTATTTGTATTTTAAATAAAATAATGAATAGAAAACATCTCTTTTTTTCCCCTTTCTGGTTCCCCAAAGGAATGAAATTTACTTACAGGAAATATACGTAATAAAATAGTGAACAATACATTAAAATTTTAAATATTAAGGCCAGCATTGGCACATAAATCACTAAAACAGGTTAAAGAAATCAGAAGTAGACTCACACTGTTTATTCACTTGATTTTCAACAAAGGTTGAATGGAGAAAGGATAGTTTTTTCAAAAGATGGTGCTGGAACAACTGGAAGAAAAATAATGAACCTCTACCATTACCTTACACCATACACAAAAATTAACATGAAATGAACCATGAATCTAAATGTTAAAGTTAAAATTTCTGGGAAAAGAAACTCACAGGAGGCCACATCTATGACCTTGGATTAGGCAAGGTTTTTTAGAACACAAAACTCCTGAATCTCAAAAGAAGAAAAAAATGATATATTGAGATCCATCAAAATGAAATTCTTCTGCTCTTCCAGAGAATGAAAAGGCAAGCCATAGATTGGGAGAAAATATTTGCAATTCATATGTCTACAACATACAAACTTTTACTACTTAAAAATAAGAAAACAAACAGCCCAATACAAAAAATCAGCAAAAGATTTAGAGACATTTCAACAAATATACAAGGTATAAAATTGGCCAATAAATACATGAAAAGATGCTCAACATCATTAATCATCATAGAAATACAAATTTAAAAAATCATGACGTAACCATTATACACCCATGGGAATGGCTGAAATTAAAAAGGCTGACAATGTCAAATGTTGACAAGAATTCAGAGCAACTAGAACTCTCCTATATGCTGCAGGTAGGGACACAAAATGGTATGCCACTTTGGAAAATGATTTGGAAATTTCTTTCTTTCTTTTTATTTTTTTTTATTGTTGTTCAAGTACAGTTTTATGCCTTTTCCTCCCACCTGGAAATTTCTTATAAAAGTAAATATATGCTTCCCATATGTCGCAACAATTTCAATTCTATGTTTTTACACAAGAGAAATGAAGACACACAAATAGCAGCTTTATTCATAATGGCCAAAATTGCAAACACTCACATGCCAATCAGTTGGTGAGTGGGTAAACAGACTGTGACGTATCCACACGATAGTATCCTACTCAGCAATGAAAAGGAATGAATGACTGATACGCACAACATGACGAATCTTGAGCATTAAGCTGAGAGCCAGCCACGAAACATTACACGGTGAATGCTTCCATCTATGAAATTCTAGAAAAGTTAAAACTACAGTGGCAGATCAGTGAGTGCTGAGGGATGGAGTTGGGGGAAGAAGCTAACATTTTGAGAGGAGGGGAGATTAAAATATTCAATATCATGATTGTGGCTCATGATTATGGTGATGGTTATATAACTGTGTATGTTGCTCAGACCTCAATGAAATGTACACTTAAAATGGGGAAATTTTACTGCATGCAAATTATACTTCCATAGGACTCACTTAAACATTTTTGATGCCATGACACACCTATTGGAATGACTGAAATGAAAAAGACCAACCCATATCAAGTGTGGAAGAGGTGGAACTACTGGAACTCTCGAATGTTGTTGGTGAGTGTAAAACATTGCAACCACTTTAGGAAACTGTTCAGCAGTTTTTTGTGACTTTACATATACATTTGTTATACAACCCAGAAATTCCACTATTAGGTGTTTACCAAGAGAAAAGCAAATACATGTCCTCAAAAACACTTATAACTGAATATTCATAGCACCTTCATTTAAATAGCCCCCAAATGGAAACAAGCCAAATATCAACTAATTGGGGAGCAGAGGAATAACTTGTGGTGTATTCATACAATGAAGTAACACTCATCTATGAAAAGGGAAGACCTACTGATGCAGGAAACTCATGAATAAACTTTTAAAACATTACGCTGAGCAAAAGAAACCATACAAAAAAGTACCTACTTTATAATTCCATTTATATGAATTTATAGAACAAGCCAACTAATCTGTATCGAATGCGAAACTAAAAGGAATGGCAAAATAGATCCTTTGAAGATATTTGAGCAGGAGAATTACAGATACAAGACTGTGTTTGAGGAGATGACTTAAGACTTGTTTGATGGGATTAAAACAGTGAAACTCATTGGTTTTCTTGCTCATATAATATGTTGATTGTTTTGCATTTTAAAACATGTTAAGTAGTGTTTTTAAAAAGTCACTATAATTTATCCCAACACCATGGTCCAGGCATTGTTTCAGCATTAACCATCTTAGATTTAGAGCAAATGCTTCTCCTGCTTATTTTCTATTTCTTTCTTTGATATAATAATTGTCTTTCTATGCAACCGGAGACCCCAAAACAGAACTTTATCATTTCTCCCCATTTATTCCTTGAGGTGACATCTTTTTGAAATTTCAGAATTATTCTCAATTTGTGTATCATGAAATTAAAAGAAGAAACCAGAAAAATTGAATAAAGTCTATTGATCCTTAATTCCTTCCAAATGCCTTTTCTTCGAGAATGTTCAAATTACAATAACTTAAAAACATTGCCTTACTCGTATATGAGTCATCATTTCTCAAGAAGCAATCAGGTTATCTACATAAGTCTTCTAACTTTGTAGATATAGTTTTTATCAATGGCCAAACTCTCTTTATTAAATGGACAAATTATGATTATTACTAATTCTTTTCTCCAATTAGCTGTCAGTTTATCTGATGGCTGCTGTATTCATTAGCAAATGTACCAGCATGAAAATAGTGTCTTAAACCTAGTGAAGTAATTCATTTTGTTACATTTGTTTTTGTTCTAATTTTTGAATGCACAACTTTGTGGTTTGCCAATAAAGCAATGAATGATTAGCAGCAACAACAAACGGACCTGTCGTGACAGAAGGCAGAGAGCACTTGTCTGGGGGACGCAGAGAAGGGGTTCGGGGGCTCACCTGGGTGGTGGTTGCATAGCTGTGCACTTCTATCAAAACTCATTGAACTGTATGCATTGAAAATGTGTGCATGTATTACATGCAAATTATATTTCCATAAGTTTGATTTGAAAGGAAATATAAATCAGGGTAGGGAAATGCACCTTAGAGGAGAACGGAGAGCAAAAGTCAGAGAGGTTGGAGGGTCCTGCTTTGGTTGGTTTGTGACTCTGACTCTTAGCTTTATTTCCCCAAAATGTAACTTATTTTTAAGGCTTATCTGAAATGCCACGGCTTCTAGGAAACTTCCCTGGCTTCCCCAGCCCACAGAGATTTACCTTTGAGGTCAATGTTAATTCTGCACATTAATATTAAAAAAACCTTCCATAAACAAGTACAGTGTTTTCAGCATATTAAATGTTTTCAGGCCCTTATTATCTCAGCTGATTCTCACCTTAACTACCAACCAGTCAGGACAAGGATTATTCTTCCCACTTTAGAAATGGGGAAAGTAAGGCTCAGGAAGGAATGTAACTTACCTAACTCTTATAGCCACAAGTTGGAACAGAGCCCAGGCTAGTCCCTGAGCCTCTGATGCTCCTTCCCCTGTACTGCAGTGGAGTGGTGGGTGGAGATAGCACTAGCCAAAATGTCTAGAACTTTTGCTAATTTGCTTGGGAAATTCCTGGGCAATATTGATATTGCTAGACCTCAGCTGTCGCAGCTGTAAAATGGGTAAATCCCTGCCCTGCCCATGTCCCCCAGGGTTGTGGTCAGGATTGCCTAGAATAGTCCCTGGATGATATGTTATCAATTAACAGTTATTGCAATTAACAAGCACTTATTGAGCACTTACTCTGGGACTACGGTAGACACGGGGGATGCAACAGTGAACAAGGAGACAGGCAAGAAACAATAAAGATCATAGCAGGTGATAAAGAGAAGTGGAAAGGAGTGGAGCCAGGCTGAGAAACAAGGGTCTGGTCGGGACTCTGATGAGTTGATATCAAAGGTGAGAACTTAAGGTTTAGAAGAGCTTGTCTCACGCGGGTCTGGGAGAAGAGCACTCCAGGTTGTGGGAATTCAATACTATCTTGCATCTCACAACCTCACTTTCACAGATGTGGGAACTGGGGCTGTGAGTCTAACAAGATGACATTGACCCAACCCCTATCTTCCACCAAAGGGAGGAACTAAGTTAACTAAACAGGCTCTCTGTAAGCATATTTTCATTTGACCCTGACAATAATAATTTTTATGGTAATGTTCCCATTTTATCGATGAGGGAATTAAAGAAAGCTCTCCAAGATCAGGTACTCGGCTCTGTTTATTTATACTGTGCCTCATTCCAGATGGATCTGCACTCAGATTTGAGCCTCGTCTGTCTGGTTCCAAAGTCCAAGCTCTTTCCCTGACAGCAGACTGACACTTGAGTGTCTGAGAGAGAGCTGGCAACATAACAGCCAGCCAGCCAGGAAGAGACCGAGCAGAGGCCCAGTCCAAGACGTGGGGAGGCTGTTATTTTGGGAAGACCACCGCCAGGACATAGCCCTAGACCGGGCACCCTAGAGGATGCAAGCATATATTCCACACCTATTTTATTTATTCAGCCCCTGCTACATGCCAGCTCCTGCTCTAGGCCCTGGGGATAAAGCAGTGAACCCTCTAGACAAAAACCTCTGCCTTCACGAAGGGGCTTGCTATCGAATGGGGAGATGAGCAAGTTACACAAATGATTATAATATTAGACAGAAAAAAAAATGCCTTGGAAAAACAGAAGCAGCCCCGACCAGTGTGGCTCAGTTAGTCGGGCGTTGTCCTGCAAAGTGAAAGGCAGCACATTCAATTCCCGGTCAGGGCACATCCCTGGGTTGCAGGTTCGGTCCCTGGTTGGGGCGTGTATGAGAGGCAGTCGGTCGAAGTTTCTCTCTCTCCCTCCCTCTCTCTCTCTCTCCCTCCCTTTCGCTCTCTCTAAATATAAATAAATAAAATCTTTAGAAAAAAGCAGAAGCAATTGACAAGCATAGGGCAAAGGAGGAAGACGTGCGCCCTGGGTGGGAATGGGAGTTCGAGGAGCCATTTTGGATGAGAGGACTTTGGAGTCCAGGTTCAGTTATGCCCATCTGTAAAATGGAGATAATAGGCAACGCTAGGCTCGACTATACAGGGCCGTTGTGAGGGTTAAATGAGGTTGTGAGGTCATGCCTGAGAAGTACCTAGTAGAGTACCTGACGCCTAGGCAGTCCTCGATAAATCCCTCTACTTTGTCCACTTCTCCTACCACCTGTGGTCATCATAGTCCGTTTGGTCTGCTGTAACAAAAATACCTTAGACTGAGTGACTTAAACAGCAGAAACTTGTTTCTCACAGTTCTGTAGGCTGGGAAGTCCAAGATCAAGGTACCAGCCAATTCGGTTCCTGATGAGAGCCTTTGTCTTTGTTATGTCCTCCCGTGGCAAGAAAGGAGAGGGCGGGAGCTCTCTCCTCTCTCTTCTTATAAGGGCCGCATTCCCATTGTGAGGGCTTCACGATCATGACCTCATCACCTCCCAGAGGCCCCATTTCCAAATACCATCACACTGGGAGTTGGGGTTTCAACATATAAACAGGAGGGGGACGTGAACCATTCAGTCCATTATGTCTATTCTGTAATAAACAATAAAATCTCCTTTGAAGACTTCTCATTGCCCATGGGATAAAGTTCTTAGCACACCCTGCCAGGCCATGCCAGATCTACCTCGGGCTTCTTCCTTCTCAGCCTCACCCTTCCGCACATCCTCTCGGCTCTCTCTGTCCTTATCAGGCAGTGAAGCCTCGCATCTTCTCCCAGGCTGTCTCCTCTGCCGGAAATCTTTGTTCCACACTCCTTTCTTCCCTCCCATCCTTGGCCGATCTTTTCTTATCTTTCAGGTCCGGGGTATTTCTCTGGGAACTCCCACACTGAATGTGGGGGTTCCCCTGCTGTACTCTCTCATTCGCCCTGTGCCTTTTATTCGCCCGGGACTCATCACAAGTCTTTGTGTGATGTTTGTCTTTTCCACTGGACTTCCAGGGCCAGCACTATGTCTGGCTCCCTCACTGCTGTACTGCCAGCATCTGGCAGTGTCTGGGACCAAATAAGCACTTGATAATGTTGGCATGAACAAAGGAAAGGGGTTCCTTCTTGACATGTGAGTTGAACTACTCAGAATTGGGACAGAATCTGGTCAAGCTTCCCCCCAACTGGAACCAACAGTGAGGTCAGGGGTGATTCAGACCTGAGGGGAGGAATTTCTGCTGCTGTAACCATGGTTACATAACATGGGTTGAGACATGGGTTTTTTTCAGGACCAGGGGAGTCACACACAGGCTAACTTGAGAGAATGAAGCACTCCGGCAGTGTATTTAACTTTCTCCCCAGAGGGGGAAGCGACTTGCCCACAGTCTCTGGCCCTGGGAGTGAGAACTTATTCTGGCCCTTTGACCATTGCGGCTGTTGCCTCCAACCTCAGGAAGAGAAAGTCGAGACTCTGACACAGAGTGGTGACAAACCATGAAGAGGATCTGAAGGTCCGGGCTTGTGAGACCTCGAGGAAGTCATTTTGCTCTGGTCTTGATTTCACCATCTGTAGTGTCTTAGGTCAAGTACCGTGGTAAGCAGACTCTGAGATGGAAATCTGCATACAGGGGGTTTACCGGGGATAGCTATCATAGCACAGTGAGAAGCAAGGCTGAACAGGAGAAATCAGGCTGTATCACCAGCCTCTGCCGATCCTGAAGGGAGCGATAAAGCTGGGATAATGCTTCAGAGTTGTTTCAAATGGAGCTAAAGGGGCCATGCCTGGGTACACCCATGTCCCTTCAACCAGGCATTGCAGGCAGACTGCCTGGAGGTGGCATAACCATGAGCTAGGTAGCTCCCTTTGATCCAGGGCAATTCCCAGAGAGGGACTGAGCTTCAGAGAGAAGGATGAGAAGCAGATAACCATAACATGGTGGGGCAGGGTACAGAAGTGCACCCTCAGAGATTCTCAAACAGCCTCCCTCTGCCACAGGGGGAGCCCAGTAGTGGCAAAAACAGCAACATGAAATGCCGAGGGCCAAGCAGACCCTAGTTGGAATCCTGGCTCCACCACTGACCAGCTCTGTGGTCTCAGCAATGTCACTTTACTTCTGAATCTCAACTCTCTCCAAGAGTTGCTGCAAATTAGAAAAATGGCCTCTAAGTACCCAGTCAAGGACCAGGCTTAGTGAGAAAAATAACTTGGCCATTATTTTTTCATAGTGCCTGACCTGCCACCAATGGGTGAAAGGGCTAGATACCACAGGTACAGAAGGAGAGTTTCAATGCCAACCACTCCCAGTCTGCAGTCGCTGGGCACAAGTGCCCAGTAGGGTTGGAGCTAGTAGGTCAGGCCCATGATGCAATCATAGCTTCCTGCTACCAGGTGAACCATGACCCTTAGGAAATAGAAAAACAACTCATTAACAAGGAGTACAAAACAAAACCTTGGTGAATGTTTATTTCTCATCACACAGAACTGGTAGCAAACCAAAGACGTCTGTTCTTGAACACTGAATACCCCTCCCCACTCACTTACAGGACATTTACAGAGGCATCATGTCCCCTCCAGAATCCAAACCCCAGGGTTGGGGCATCTTCCCTCTAGCCCAACTTGGCTGCAGGGCAGGCTTTGAGGCCTGCGGGGGTGCCAGTCACTTCCCCGTGCCTGCATGGGAAAGAAATGCGGCACACCGACCAGCCTCCTCTCCTGCCCCAGCCCAGAGAGGAGGAGCAGAAGCCAGCAGCATCTTGGCCTTTGCCTTTTTTCAGTCACCTCCAAACTGGTCAGAGAGGAGTCACATACTGCCAGAAGAAGGGCAAGGGAAGTCATAATTCACAGCTTATTTGCTACAAAAAGTGCCTGGGATCAGTCCCTGGCTGCTTCTGCCTCCAAGCAAACCACCTAAAATTGAGGAGAGGGGACAGAAACTGGATGGTCCTTGGAAGGTAGTCAGGAGACCGACTGCAGGAGTGGGCGGCTCCCGGTGGCCCTCAAAATCCTTCAAGATTTGTGGTTCACTGCTGGCAGGCTGGCCTGAGAAACCCACACACGGAACTTAGCTCTACCTCTCGGTGAGCAATGCAGCTTCGGAGATAGAGGTCAAGGAGGTTTGGCAATGTCGCCATGGTCACCTGGCCAGTGGCAGGGTCCAAACAAGAACCCGGGGATCTCCTGCCTCTCCCTCCAGGCCATGTGCCACCTAGAAAGGATTAAGTTTTTGGCAATCGTCTGCAGCGGAGCCACAGGAGACAGGAAAGCAGGGTGCTGGGCAGGTACAGCTCTGGAGAGAGCAGACTGCCCCGCCCTCCTCCTCCTCCTCCTCCTCCTTGTTGCCACTGACTGTGGCTCCGGAGGAGAGTCCCTGAAGAGGTTTGAATTTCACCCATCAAGGACCAAAATACAGAGAATTTAGACTCTAATACTTCCTACTCTTCAGAAGGCAAAGTGACCAACAGAGCTACTCCAATTCTCTAGTGATAACCTACTTTTCTGAAGTACTTGCTCTCTCGCGTGGGGCACCAGGTATGGGAGAGAAGGGCAGGAGGGCAAAGGAAGTGAAGTAGGGCTGGGGCAATCAGGAAACAAGGGGCCTTCAGGCTGCCCAACAGAACAGGTTTTGGGGGAGCTGGATGCACAGCCCAGCTGTGACCCTGACTTTCACATTGATGGGTGAATGGCAGGTGAGAGGTAAATGAAAATGGAATGAGGGAGAAGGAAAATGAAAGCTGCTTGGAGTGTCAATTCCTGGACGTGTTTGCCTCTCTTGCTGGGGGCCAGCCAGGGACCTTCCCAGTCCAGGAAGGTCACAGTACTTGTGGAGTCTGGGGCCCACCCTGGGGGCACACAGTCCGAACTCAGCCCATTTTACTCTCTGTGCCCTCTGCCTCTGGGTGTAGGGGCAGGAGAAAGGGCATGGCCCCTGGGGATCTGCTAGTCCTCTTCCAGCTCACAGGGGCAAAGCTGAGATCCCAGAGATCCTGTCCATTCCAGTGAGAAAACGAAGGGCGTGGCTTCAAGGCTGCACGGCACACAAAAGCCCACCCCCAGAGTGTGGTGGGTGGGCATGGGACAGAAAGGGATCGGGTCTGTCTCCAGACATAGAAGTTCTTGCAGGGACGATGATGTCCCCAGGGTCAGCTGCTCCAGGCCCAGGTCTTGTGCAGGAGTCAGGTCATGTACCGAGTGATGGCTCGGAGGGCATAGAGCAGGGCGGCCTGCATGCGGGCCTCCAGGAGCAGCAAGTTCACGTGGACCTGGGGCACAGACAAGGGCTCGTCAGCGACAGATGTCAGTTCTCACCACCCCCATCCCTCCCACACTGCTACTGTCCCTGACCACCCACCTCGTCCTTCCCTTTCCTAAGGCTCTGAACCTTTGGGGTCAACGACTGCTGAGGAATTTCAACATTCGCCTCTATTGTGACTGATCTCTTTATCCCCCAAAGCTAAGAATAAGAGCTACCACTGAGCACCTCTTTGGGACTGGACATTCACATTCATTTTCTCATTTCATCCTCTCAGCAGTCTTGAAATGCAGGTTGTATTTATTCCCATCGTAAAGATAAAAAAAGCTCAGGGAGGCAGAGTGACTTGCCCAAGTTCACACTGCTACTGAGTTGTAGTGTTACGTTTTCACCCCAGGTCCTCCCGGCTGCCATTGAGGGCCCTGGGAAGCACATTCCCATCTTATAGGTGAGAAAATGGAGGATGAAATCACAAGTGGAGTGGGGCTGAAGCCCAGGCCAATATGCCCAGCTATCCCACCAGCAGTACCGACTCAGCCTGGGGTACCTTGCTGGGTCCTGACCCCCGGGCCCCCTCCATTGGCCAGGCTTATCTAGTTCCTCCCTGTCCCTCCCCCTTGGCTATACCCACACCTTCTCTGAGTGACGGAAGTGCCTCCAGAAGAGGCTGTACATTCTTCGGGTGGTCTTCTCTGGGTAGCAGGCCACCGTCTTGATATAGATCTTGAGGTTCCGCTCCAGGAGCTGGTTCACCTCCCCGTAGTCATAGTCATCATACCTAGAGGAAGAGGCCCCAACAGCATCACTCACCCTTGGCTCCAGAACTAGCTCCTCTCCCCTAGCCCCACCCTATGAAAGTAGGAACAGAGAGTGTGGAGAAAAGGCAGAAGGACACCTTTCCCTTCTCTCTCTCAGGCACATTACCCTCTGCCTTTCTCTCTCCTAAGGTCGGGGCCCTTCTTTTGCTTCTTAACTTGCTTCCTGAGCCTACACGGCCCAGCTGACTCACTTCTACCACCTCTGTAACTTTCTCTTATAACTTGGAAAGGAAGGAAGGGGAGGGAGGGAGAAAAGGAAAAAGAGAGGAAGCAATTAGAAGTTTGGTTCCTCTTGGAAAAATAGCTCATGTCATATAGCGCAGGCCAACGAATGCATAGAGAATAAGCATGCTTTATTTGGTACCAACTTTGTACCACGTTAACATATACTCATGGAATCCTCAACTACTGTATACTACTGTATACAAAACTATTAAATACACTGCATTCATCAGCCTCATTTTATAGATGAAACTGAGGTTCAGAGAAGTAATGTCACTTGCCCTAGGTCACACAGCCAAGAACGGGAGTGGAACCTAGCTCTGCCTGGCTCCAAGGTCATATTCACTATCTACTGTGAAGGCTATGAAAGATGGGGTAGGAAGTCAGCGCAAGTATTTACCCTGGATAAGGAAGAGGGAAAGGGCAAAAAGGAGCTGGTACCCATTTTACAGAGGAGCAAAGTAAGGCTTGGAGAAGGCAATTAACTTGTTTGAAGTCAAAAAGTACGCCGGTGACCAGTCTAGAAGCTGCTTTGCCATTCCCCTGTCCTGTGAGCCAGTGAGTCATCTCAAATCAGTGAGGGTGGGAAAGACTGGTTGAAAACTGTCGGACAGATTCAGAAGGCAAAGGTATAGGGTCAAGGATCATCTTGGAGAATGGAGGAGCCTGGACCTGAGAGCTGGGCAGAAATTAGCCTGTACCCGTCCATCTTTCACTTCCCCTGGTAAGAAACCTGCCAATGGCCAGCAGGATGTCAGCCAATTAAGTAAGCTCAACCCACCAAGCAAAATCTGATTAAGATAGTAGTACACAGAAATACACATCTGTGCCTTTTTAAACGTTGGGGAAATTTTCGAAAATAGATTTTTAAAGTTGTTCTTTTTCTTTCTACCACATCTGAGTGTATATAAGACTACACTGTGATATTTCATTTTAAGTGATTTTAGAGAGAAGAAGGGGAAGAGAAACATCGATTTGTTATTCCACTTATTTATGCATTCACTGCTTGATTCTTGTATGTGCCCTGACCAGGGATCGAACCAGCAATCTTGGGGTATCAGGATGACACTCTAACCAACTGATTTTTGTTTTTTGATGTTTGGAATTGAAATGTTAAATGAGAAAAGCAAGGAAAAAATCATGTGTTCACTAAAATATACTCCTGTTTGCACTCAATCCACTGAGCCACACCTGCCAGGGCAGAGTGTGATTTTTTAAAAGATAAAAAATAATCACAATTGTTCTGTGTATATCCTTAACAAGTAATCTCACCTCTAGGGTTTATCTGTGAGGACTTAGGTCTAAGACCAGTCAGGCGCTGTGCATGGTGTTTGTATAGTGCAAAACTGCCAACTACATAAATCTCCAAAAACAGAAAAATGGTCGAATAATGATATTATATCCAAAACAGAACACCGTGCAGTAGGTTCAGTGGTAAAAACATAGAAGATCATCTATACTGACAAGAAAGGCCGTAGATCATTAAGGGAAAAAACCCACTTGCAGAATATGATCCCATCATTTTTTTTAAAAACACTACTAAAAAAATCAGAAGTATTTAGGTAACAAGATGAAAACACAATTCATCACTCATCACATGCTCTACAGAGACAACATGAACGGATAACAGTCTGGGGCACAGACTTCCACATGTTTTCCCCACATGCACACACTTTTATTTAAAAAAAAAAAAAAGAAAATGATGATTCTGGATGGTGACCAGCTTTCTTTTTTCTCAATACACTTTGAATATTTTCCCATGACACTATAAATAGACCATCGTTGTAATTTTTAATAGCTGCATAGTATTTCACTGAATGGATACATCATTATTTAAAGTACCCTACTGATGGGCTCTTATGTTGTCCATGTTTATTACGAGAGAACTGCTACTTGGAACGGAAATACAAGCACAACTCTCTCTCTCTCTCTCTGACATATAGTTATCTCTAGGGGCTGGGGTTAAAGAGCTCCATTTACAAGGCTTGGACAATAGTGAGCACATCTATTATTATTTTGTATAATCAGCAAAGAAATAAATGTGCTCTGATAAACAGTCCAGGCAGGAGGAAAGGAAAAGAGAAAAAAGAAACCACCATGCGTGCGGACAGGACTTGCAGTGCACGCACAGCCTGCATGAGGGGCCTGAACTTGCCTGATGCCGAAGACGCAGTGGATGTAGTTCCAGATGGCCCTGCGGAGCATGGAGGTGTCCACTCCGCTGTGCATGGCCATGGTGTTGTAGGTGAGGCTGTAGGCTGCCTGGAACTTCTCGTCCAGCAGCTGTCCACCTTCAGGGTAGAGCCGCTGGATCAGTGAGTATCCATGGTCCTCCCAGGTATAATCCTGAGAAACACGGCAAGGAGTAAGTGGAATCTTGGGGCCCAAGAGAGACCTCATCCTCTGGAGCACACCTCCCCACCCCACAAATCTAACCTACTGCTTGGTCTGGGCCTGAGAAGCCGAGAGGGATGCAGATGGGTCCCTTCATGACCCAGGGTCTCCCACCTCCCTTGTGGAATCTTGAGGGAGAGAAAGTGCCCAACTCTAACCACTCAAACCATGCCCCCCCAAGCCTGACTGTCTGTAAATCCAGAGCAATGCCAAAATTAGTCGGGAGAGCCCACCTGGGCACGGAAGGTGGGGGGCGCCTGAGCCCCTCGCCTGGTGAAGTCCTCATATCCGAAAGTGGGGTCTTCTACAAAGCATAGCATGTCTGGGTGTGGAGAAGGCTCCAGAATGTCAGCTGAGGACATCAAATAGAGGTCACAGTGAGGCCGAGGCACGGGGCACAAAAGTCTCCACTCCTGACTGATCATCAATACGACGGGGCTGGGCAATGCCGAGGAGAGGGCCAGAGAAAGCCCTTTGCTACAGTGAGCGGAACCAGGACTGCAGGTACAGCCAGGCCTGGGGGAGGAGGTGAATCAGGCCATGGGCCTGGGGGTGAGACCAGATAATAGTAGCAGCAGTCGTAACAGCAGCAGTTATTTATGGAGCCATTTACCCTAGGCCAGGCTCTGTCTGTGCTAACGGCTTTGCTTTTCTTGTTCCATTTGCCCTACACATCAATTTTTCACATGGGAGAAGACTGAGGCCCTGAGGCCGGAAGTGATAGATCAGTGGTCAGACTGCAGAAAGGCTAACAGGCCAGACTCAAACCCACGTCTGACCCCAACATACAAGAGATGCAGTGCATGGAGGTGCCTACTCCTCAGCAGAGACAGCAAAATATGGGGGGCAGCCCCTGGAACCTGGACGTCTGTGATCCTGTACCTGAGGGGGTCACCAGCAGGCTCTCCGACTTCTCCAGCTCAAAGCGGCTCTCCATCTCCTCCTGGGACGCTCCCTCGTCCCGCAACAGGCTCTCCTGGAGCTGCCTCATGCGTTCCATCAAAGCCTCCACGTCTCGGGCAGCCTCGAAGCCCTGGAGGAGGGACTCAGCGATGACCATCTGCTCCTCCTCCCATGGCCACCCCGGAGACCCCACACATCCTTCCCACATGCCAGCCCTTCCTGAACAGGCAGCTCCCACGGTCTGTGCTCCCCAAAATGAAGCTTAAGAAGCAGAACAGACATGGCTTCTCTGAGCATCGACTATCCTCCCAGGTAAGGAATTTTTAAATATCTGTATCTTCATATTAAAACAAACAAGGCCATCTTATAGAATAAGAGGCAAACTTTGTATTTTAGAAGTGCTAAAAACCAGGAGACTATACGTCTATAGTGCTACACGTTGAGAAGCCAGTCACATGGTTATTTTATTTAATCCTCAAAACCCACTATGAAATGGCAGCCTTTTTCCTCATTTTATAGATGAGGAAATGGAACTTCAAAGTCAAGTAGCTTTTCTAAGGCTTCTCACTGTGAGACAGGATGACAGGCCATGACAGCTTCCTCTCCCCTCACACCCCAGGCCAGTGACTTACCCCAGAGCTGTTCAGTGAGTCCCTGCTGGGGGGGCTGCTTTGCTCGCTGGGGGGTGAAGGCGCCTGGGGGGCAGGGCTGCCCTCTGGGTCCCCCTCAGGCAGGATGCCACAGCCAAACACAAAGGAGGCCAGTGAGTGACAGTGGGTGAGCAGGACCAGGGCCTGGATGAGCTCAGCCAGGGACCAGCTATGCTCGCCTGTCTTCAGCAAGGCCTGGAGAGGAAAGAAGGCCAGACTTGCTCGGCACTTGCCCCTGGGCTGCCTGCCCTGCCCAAGCCCAGCCCCTGTGCTGCCTCGGGGTCCTGCCTCTCTGCCCACAGCACCTGGATATGCTCCTTGGTGATAAGCCACGGCCGATGTGCCAGCAACTTGTTGATCTCGTTAAGCTTGCGCAGCTTCTCAGGGGCACGGTGGAGGCCAAGCAGCCATTCGGGGTCACCACCAGTCTGCAGAAACTCAGCCATGTGGGAGCCCACCAGGTAGGAACACTGGTGGCGGGCGGCAGCCTGTGGAGGTGAGTGGACAGAGCTTAGGTCACGCTCTTCTTTCTGCGCCCTGCTCAGGGTGAGCACCCCACAGAGGGTGACATCACAGGCCTCACTGTTGCCTGAGAGGCAGGAAATTTGGGTTCTAACCCCACTCTGCCGCTGGTTTGTTGCCCTACCTCGGGCAGGTCATCTACTTCTTTACGCCTCAGTTTCCCGAGCTGTAGAGCAGGCACTAAAGATGCCTCTCTTCAACATCTAAAGTTCTATGGTCAGATAAGGGCAGGGCTCTCCTCTGCTTCTCCTCATAAATGGAATCGGTTCAAGAAGTCCCCAGCAAAAGATCTGCTGACTGAACCCCCCAGTGCGGCCACCTCCTTGACGGTCAGGCTCAGACAGGCTCACCATGATGGCGATGTAGTGGCGCCAGGAGCTGGCCAGCGGCCCATCTGTGTGCAGCAGCAGGTAATGCAGGCGCCAGAATCTGATAAGGTAGTCGGGGTGCAGGCCCATCACCACGGCCAGGTTGTCCACCCGCCCAGAGGACATCAGTGCCTCCAGTCCCAGGTTCTGCTCGGGGCTCTCAGCTCCCTCCTGAAGGACCTGCCAAGCAAAGGGGAGAAGGTGGGTCCCCTCCCGTCTTTCCCACCAAGACCAACGTATTCCTTGCAGTGGGATTTTAACAGCAAGAAACTGAAAACAACTACCATGTCCCAAAACAGAATATGAGGGTAAAAGATATTTCATTACGTGATTAAATACTTGTTAGAGACCAACTATAATACACAATAACAGCAACACTTACATGATGCTTACGATGTGCCAAGCACTGTTTGAGCACTTTATATGCATTTACTCTTTTAATTCTTACAAGTAATAAGAACTCTATTTTTCTCCATTTTTAAATAGAAAAACTCAGGCGCAGAGATTAAAATACAGTTGCTCCTGCCTTCATGGAGCATCTGCTCTAACACTGTGAATGCGTACAGCCGTGGGAAAGGGGTGCAAACCAGTTAGCACTTCCGGAGAGATTTCTCCAGGCCAGGGCTGAGTTTGGAGCTCCCCCTGCGTTATTTCTCTGAATTTTCCCGTTTATCTTGTGAGGTGAGCACTACTTTCCTCCACTGACAGACGAGGACATCAAGGCCCAGAGAGGATTCATTCCCTCTTCAAGGTTCCAGATCTGGTAAATGACAGAACCAGCATTCAACTCTAGATGAACCCTGAAGCTTATTTCTTTTCTTTTTAATTTTTAAAATATGTTTATTGATTTTAGAGAGAGAGGAAAGAAAAGAGAGAAACATCGACTGGTTGCCTCCCATAGGCACTCTGACCAGGGATCGAACCCGTAGCCTTTTGGTGTACAGGTTTATGATCCAACTAACTAAGCCACCTGGCAGCAATCCTCTTTTTTAACAAAGGAAAGAAATAGGATTTGACCCTGGCCAGTGTGGCTCAGTTGGTAGGAGCATAGTCCCATACACCAAAAGGTTGCAGGCTCAATTCCTGGTCAGGGCACATACCTAGATTGCAGGTTCGACCCCCCAGTCAGGTTCCTACAGGAGGCAACCAATGGATGGTTCTCTCTCTCCCTCCCTCTCTCTCTGAAATCAATAAACATATCCTTAGGTGAGGCTTAAAAAACATTAAGTAAATAAATAAAAGGGGAATGGTTATTTCTAAATGAAAAAGTAAAATGCAAGAACAATACATTCTGGGCTACAAACATAAATAATCAGCAGGGGGGTTGTTTACTTTCCTCTTACAAAGGGTGGAGGGAACTGAGGGCTTACCCATTTGTTAACAGCTCATTAACTACTTGGCCTACAAGTTTAGGAGGGAAAAGAGAACAAGGAAACAAAATATCTGTCTTTGTTTATTGAAGGCCTAAGAAAAAGGAAACTATTTTTAAAATGTTTCTGTGCACATGCGGGCATCCCCACTCCCACACCAACCCTGCCCTGGAATGTCATCTCTGCGAGGGCAAGGATTTGTGTCTCCTTCCCTGTTGTATCGGAAGCACCTAGAACAGTGCCTGACTCAGAGGAATCATTCAATAGATAGCTGTTACATGAATGAATGAATGCTCTGACTCTGGAAATGAAAGAGGTCTCTGTTGTATTAAGTGGAAAAAAAAAAACCCAAAACAAAACAATAACCTGCCCCCAAAACATGCTGCAAACTATGACCTTGGTTCTGTATGAAAAGTCTGGGAAAGAATGGTTACCTCTGGGTGGGGGTGTGGGTAGGAATTACAAAAGACTGCAGTTTTCTAAAACACCGGAACAATTAAAAAAAAATGAACATATACTTTAGAAGTAAAATAAAAAAAAATTTGTAATATATGCACAGTCAAGGATGAGGAGACAGACGCAGACGGCTCTGACCTCTCGAGGAAAAGCGGGCCTTGCTCTGGGAATCAAACGTTTGCTCATTACCTAGCTGTGTCACTATCCCTTTATTATCTCTTTGCGCCTGTTTCTTTCCAGCAAATTGGGGTTGATTCGCCTGCTTCACCGAGCTGTTTTGTGGATCGAATGAGTCAGGAACCTGAAGAGGTAGTTTCAAAACTGCTATTTCGAGAGATGGGAAAAGGCCCTCACCCACTCATCTGTCCCTTCTTCCCAGAGACCAGCAACAATTCCTAACCCCTTCCAGGCTTACCTCCTCCACTGGGATGAAGGCGCTGGGCCCCCGAGGGCCTCCCCGAGCCCGCCTCTCCCTCTGCTCCTAGGAGGAAACACACCGGGCTCAGTTGGAGGTAAAAGGGAGGACTGGAAGGGTAGTTCTCTCTCCGGTTTTCTCCTCCTACCTGAGGGGCATGGAGATAGACACCTGTTCAGTGGGTGGAGATGGGGTAAATAAACACAGAGAGGGTTCACCCCACAGGCTTAGTCCAGTATGGGGAAGGGTCTGGGGAAGGGAAATATACAGCCGCCATGTTGCACATATCCGAACAACCATCTTCTTGGCAGCCCTGAAGAATCCATATAAGCACCTCCCTCATTTACATCCTGAAGCCAAGTTGCCAAGCACCCTCAAATTGTCGTTTCTTCACCCCCTTCCACCATCACCACCTCATAGAACATAACTGTCTCTTTTTTGGACAACCAACCACAGCCTCGCCAGTGGTCTCCCTGCCCTATCCTACCCATCCTCTACTAACTTAACACGAATAAATAAGCCCCGCTCCACTTCTAGGACTAGGAGATTTATTGAGTATATGACCCTGGTGGTTTCTAAGGAGGGCAAACTTTCTGTAGCCAGGGTAAACTTTAAGTGCAAATCTGATCAACTGGCTTAAAATCCTGCCTCTATTCCCATAGCTTTTGAGATAAACAAGAGTTACTCAGGCCCACCACCCTCCCACCAGGCCTTCCTTCTGCAGAGCTAACTTACAGTCTTCCAGGGTCTGGGAAACGTCTTTCAGACCCTCATCTGTGACCCCCGCAAGTCTCAGTGCTTTGCTTCTGAAAACATAGTCTTCTAACTGTCTGAATTAGGTCTCCCTACTACCAGATCACACTTTGTAGAGAGTAGGGCCAGGCCATTCATAGCAGCCTCTGAATGAAGAACACAGAGAATGCAGAGAGGCATCAAGGGAACCAAGGCAGGGCGTGCACTGCTGACAGGAGCTGCTATTCTGACCTGCATGTATTGGAGCCCATTTGGCAACCACCAATTACATACCCACTAAATCTGCTCCTACATCTAGAGGTGAGGTTCACAAAGGATGTTTTACTTAGTTGTTTTGGTAACTGGAAAGGTGGTTCTCAGCACTGGCCTTAGAGTTTACCCGATGCAGAGTTATACTCTCACTGGACGGAAATAATGTTCCCCTAACTCTTCCCTTTCATTAAAATCCGTCAACAAAACAAACAAACAAACAAACAAACAAGCAAAATATAACCAAAGACACTGAAATTGAGAACAGGCTGACAGACACCAGAGGGGAGAGGGGAGGAAACTTCAAGGGAAAAGGGAAGGGTTTAGAGCAACAAGTATAAAAGACACATGGACAAGAACTGGGCGGGGGTGGAAATGGGAGGGAGGTGGGAAGGACTGGGGCGGTGGACCGGGATGGGAGTAAAAGACAGAAAACTGTACGAGAACAACAATTAAAATAAAGGAAAAAAAATCTAGACTCATTACCAATAAACCCAGGTGTCCAGGAACTAAAGATTATAACTGAACCCTCCTTCTCAGATGGCCAAAACCCCCCTGAGGGAGGCAGAGGTCTGGCTAGGGCTCTGAAAGAGGGAGAACAAAGGAAAGAACAATGGGACCTGGAGGTCCCGGGGGTGAATAACAACTCTGCCACTAACTTGCTGTGTGACTCTGAGAAAGTAACCTAAACTCTCTGGGCCTTAACCCCGGACAATGGAAGGCAGTTGGGTGGATTGCTCAGGCCTCTTTCAGCCCACACTTCTAGGAGCCACCAGGCCAGGCTTGTCCAAGCCCAGCAGAGAAACCACCATAAGCCCCAGGCACTCACGGTTCAGCTTCCCTCCTCCCTCACCAAAGAGAAAAAGCCTAACAGCTCTGTGTGGGAGATAAGAATTGCTGACTCCACAAAAAAGGCCTTCTCCCTCAGGGGATCTGAGGACCGAGAGAAAACCACAGCCAGGTGGGGTGGGGAAGGGCAGGGTGGAAGGGGGGTTTGGGGGTTGGGAGAACCAGGAGGGCCCACCGGGGTGCTAACAAAGTACAGGAAACAGCCCTGGGTGCCCCTCACACTCTAAAATCTGTCTCATGCGCTGTCAAGGAAGGAACCTGTGGGTCTTTAAGTGACAGACCTGGATCCACCAACATTTTCAGCCCTGATGACGATAACAGCACAGCACAGGGCCGCTTGACAACCACTGCCTGTGCTCAGAGGACACCTCCACCACCACCTGCCGCCTATGTGAGCCTCAGTTTCCTCACCAAATAACGGGGCTAACAGGACCTACACTTTCACTGGGCAGCCACAAGGATTTAATCAGACAAGGCCCCTACCTCAGTACATCTATCACCGCAAGCACTTAATACAAGTCAGCTATCATTAACCTCAGTGTTAGCTCAAACCATGGCTTCTCAACCCAAGTAGTCCTTCAGAATCCCCTTGAAAGCTTTCTTAAGAATACCAATGCCAAGGTCCCATCTCCAGCAATTCTAATTTAATCGGGTGGGCATAGCACAGTTTATAGCCAGGGTGCATAAGGCATTGTGTTAAGTGCTTTCCAGCTGGAACCCAAATTAATCTGTTCATTCAATGAATGTTTTTGATGATCACATTTCAGGCAACAACAGGACAGGAGTAAAAAGACAAAGTCTCAGCCTTCGCAGAATTTACAATCTAATAGAGAAAGACAAATAAACAAATGATGAACAGGATTTCAAAACAGATTATATAAAGAAAGTAAAACAGAGCAATGAGAGAGTTTATGATGGAATGGGGGTGTGTGCAATTCTGTAGTCTGAGTACACAGGGAAAGCCACAGAGGAGGTAACTTTTGAGTTGGTATCTAAATACCTCAATGAGTTTATTAGGCAGCAGGGCCTATAAAGATGTGGTGGACCAGCATTCCAGCCAGACAATAGAAACTTCAAAGCTTTGAAGGCAAGACCAAGGAGATTCTAATCCAGAACTCCAATGCCCTGAATACTTCCCTAATCCTGACCCCCAGAACTTCATGGGAAGCAGACAGGGAAGGGTCCCAACTGCCAAGAGATGCCTCCAAAGCAGCCCTCCACCATTCCTTGGGGGTCAATAATAATAACTGTAAATCAATAATAATAATTGTAGGTAACGACCATGATTACCATTGGCTAAGCATTTATTTCACATGCACGTTAAGGCAGGAACTACTACTGGAGTTCCTGTATTACACATGAGGAATAAACCTCAGAGAGATCAAGTCACTTCTGGTCACTGAGCCAGGAAGGAGAGAGCAGAGTTGTGATACAAACCAACTATTCCCATTCTCTGAACTTCTCAAGGTCTCAATAGCCCCAACACTTTGCATCTGGGGTTTACCAGCATTGAGAAGCACCTTCTGCCTGCCCACATCCCCGGAAACCCACAGCCCCCAGTCACAGAACCTGTTATACTGTGTTGTTTCTTACCTTGAGGGTGCACCCTAGTTCCCTGTTGTTAACCCCCAGTGTCTAGCACAGTGCAGTCCAATAGAACTTTCTGCAATGATGGAATAGTCTTTATCCAATAAAGATGGTAGCCCCTAGCCACGGTGGCTGAGCAGCTGAAATGTCACTAGTGCAACTAAAAACCTGAATTTTAATTTTTAAAAAAAATTATCAAAATTTTAATAGCCACCTGTGGCTAAGGGCCACCGTATTGGACAATGCAGTGTCAGCATACCTAATAAAGGCAAGGTCCCCATCCCACATTACAGATGAAAGAGATGGAAAACTGAGGGGGCAGGAGACCTACCCAAGGTAACACAGCTAGCATGGGTAGAGGGAAGACCAATGGCAACAGTTCCAACTGAAGGGTCCCACGGGACAGCAGAAACACTGTTCAGACAGCCCTCTGGGTGGCCAGTCAACAGGGAGGGCTTCAGGCAAGTTGTAAAAACAGGATAATCACCTCGGAGTTCAGTGCTTGGCTCCTAACTTAAGCACTTGCTAAATGTTAACTTTTATATTAGTTCAGGCACTTGTGTACAGTTTCTATCTAATCTTCATCAGTTTGGGGGTAGGGGTGGGGGGGTCTCTATTTTGCACTAAAGGAAAGATTAAGGTTCCAAAGGTTAAGGACCAGATGACAAGTGGCCAATCTGAGATTTGAACTCAGGTTAGTCTAGCTTCCAAGGATTCTGTCCCCCACCCATACCAGGCTCTTGGAATGGCTCCAGCTTTATTCCTGGTATCCTACTCATAGCCTGCAAACCCCAGGACTCAAACAGACACCTGCGAAGTCAGTCTGCCACCTGGGAAAAGGCAGAGACTACCTCACACCCATCCTGTGGGCAGCTGTGGTCTGCTGCACTCAGATACCTGCCTGGGCTTACACCTGAGAGGGAGACATAGACCAGCCTCTGACCAGCCTGGGGGAGGGGTGTGTGAGTGGTGCCACGAACTCGCCATGGGCTGGGGACTGGACTAAGTGCTTTACACATCTGATCTAGCCAATTTCTCGCAAACATGTGGAGGGAAAAGAGGTCATATTACCCCTTCTTCAGAGACAGCTTACTGAGGCTCTTTCTGAGTCCTGCTCCAGACAGACACAGCTCAGACCTGACATCAAAGCCTGCAGAGTCCACAAGGGTCAGCTAAGCTGACAGGAGCAAATAGTTACAAGCACTTATTAGGTGCTAAGAACAGTGCTGGGATGTGACCTATAGAATGTTTCTAGTCCAGCAAGGGAGACAGACAAGGAATGCCTGATTATACAATTGTTACATTATAATTAGGATAAAAGCTCATACAAAGGAGAAAGGAGACTGGAGGAGGGTATGCAGAAGGGACCTATCTGGTGGGGGAGGAAAGGCTTCCTGAGGAAATCATGTTTGAGGAAGTGATTCTAGACCCTAACAGGACTCTAAAAACATACTACCAATACTAAAGTGCCTGAAGGCCTTGACCCCTTGAAAGGGCGTGTGATGAAGTGATGGGAGTTGAAGGGACTACACATGCGGGTCTTGCCTTGGTCCTTGGGCTACCAGGCTTATAAGTTCGGCACCCTGCCATCTTCCAAGGAATTCACTTACAGCAGACATCTTCCCAAGGTCCTTCTTTCTTGAGAGAGAATATACAGAAAGGTTCAGACATCACCTACTTTCCTCCCTGCAGATAGGTGTCTTCCATCTAAAGGCCACTCCCTCAGGCTTGCCTAGACCATTTCCCAGGCAGTGTCCCAGAGAGGAATGGACCAACTCCCACCTCAGGCAGGAGGGACAGGCTCAGGCACACCCTGTTAAGACACTCTGGGGCAAAGAGAAATGTGTGATGGTCACATTCTAACAAGAACTAGCATGTTTGACACAATTACTATGTTCCAAGCACTGTGCTTTGGCCTTTGCTTATATTCTCAGTCAGTTCTCCCAACAATCGCTCAGAGGCACTACTACGAAATCTCCATGGGGAGGAAGGTGCAAATCAGAGAAGGGATCTCATCACTTGGCCGAGGTCACACAGCAAGTGAGTGGGAGGATTAGTACATAAACCTGGAACTCTGCCCAGGTGCTCTTAATAAAAAATATTACAGCAGGTCCTTAAATAACATCATTTCATTCAACATTGTTTATATCAATTAGTCTATGGTAAGATTGGTTTCCTTACGCATCATTTTGCTTAAAGTCACAGAACCTATAGACAATGTTAAGTGAGGCCTTACTGTATTTTATTTTTGCCCCCCACAAAGAAGGAAACAGACTCGGGGTAAAGTGACTTAGTCAGCCCTGGCTGGTGTGGCTCAGTGGATTGAGTGCCGGCTTGCGAACCAAACAAAGGGTCGCTGGTTCGATTCCCAGTCAGGGCACATGCCTGTGTTGCAGGCCAAGTCCCCAGTGAGGGGCATGTGACAGGCAACCACACATTGATGTTTTTCTCCTCCTCTTTCTCCCTCCCTTCCCCTCTCTCTAAAAATAAATACATAAAATCTTTAAAAAAAATACAGTGACTTGGTCAAAGTAACACAGCTGAGAATTGGCAGAAGCAGGTTTTGCTCCTCCACGTGGGGCTCTTAAACATGGTGAGGAAGGTAAAAAAGCTAACAGAAAAGCCAGGACATAAACCATCCACTGGTGAAGGGAACGCCTCCCCAGAAACCATACTGCTCCAAGAAGCCCAGCGATTTTTCCCAGGGTTGCCATTTAGGACTACCCACTGCCCGGCTCCCAACCCCAGTAATACAACTCGCCACTCTCCAGGTCTGGAAACTAAAGAAACAAGCAAAACTCCCTGCAGTGCCAAGTTCGTTTGGAAACCTAGACATCCAGGCCAAAAACTGAGCTACTCTGTAGGGTTAGTGAAGGAAGCTTCTCCAAAGTCCCTCCAGGACCTCAATTTTGTCAACCTGTGAAATGGGACTTAGCAGTATAGTTCGTATTTTGCTAGTTTAGTCCTGAGGACCCAGAAAAAAGGCAAAACCTGAGGCTGACTTCTAGTAGGTGCTTTATAAATAAGATGTTCATTATCGATGGTGGTGCAGATGGAGTGGGGGAAGGTGAATTGCCAGATTAGGCCCAGCCTTGTTTCCAGTCTCACTGCAAAAGGAGTCGCTGCTAAACAAACTTCTGAAACCTCAGACCACTTAGTAGGGCACAGCCTAATCCGCGCTTGGTTCTGGAGCGGTGGCCAGGGTTTTCGCCCTCTCCCCAGAGCTTTGGCCGCCGCTGCGTACCCGGCAGCCAGCTAAGGCCCGGAAGCACCCGAACCCCCTTTCCAAAGAGGGGTGCAGGTGGGGGCGTCGGACGAGGTCAACCTTTGTTGGCCAGCCCCAGGTGCCTCATTCCCCGAGGTGGGGGACTGGAGAGGGGACGTACCCTACCTAGAAAGAGTCTTCTGCGAGCCAGCCCGAGCCCAGAGGCAGGGAATCTGCGGAAGGGGGCGGAGAGGAGGAGTGGTTGGACCGCTGCGCCGGGATTTGCCTGGACTTGACGACTCTCTCTACCAGAGCCCAAACCTAAGGAAACCTCGAGAAGACTCTCCTCTCATTGGCCAGGAGTCCGCAGGAGAGCTCCACAGCCCTGGGGGGAGGGGAGGGGGCGGAGAGGGCCGAGGCTGCCAGTTGATGCAACCTCACTCCAGGTTTACGCGGTCCACTGTCCCTCCCCGAGCCGAGGCCGGTGGGGGGCGGCCGGGGGGGAGGGGGAGTGGCGGCGCACCGACTCGGCTCAGGCTAGCCCGAAGCTCGGACACAGCTCGGGGTTCAACGTAAAAGTGGCGTGGCTCGGCTGCTGCTTACCTCTCCGGCCCCAGGGCCGCCGCCGCTGCCCCGGGAGAACGGCAGGTAGCCCTTAAGCTCCGCGCGGCATTCAGAGTCCGCAACGATCATGGTGTGCGCCAGGACCCAGCCGCGGCTCGCCGACGACCAGTGCACCGGAGGGTGTTGTGGACGGACGCACGCAGGAAGCCGGGACTGGGGGCCGCTGGGGAGGTTCTAGAACCCCGGGCTCTCTCTCAAGGTTCCAGAACGCTCCGAAAGCCCAGAATCCGGGAACGGCCGCTGCCTCGCTGGACTCTCCTCTCGTCCAGCTTCTGGAGCGGTGAATGGCCTCAGAAGCCTGGGATCGGCCGCAGCGCACGGGTGTTCACGGCCCAGAGTGCCTCTGAAGTCCGCAGTGGTGACGGCTGCTCGCGGACCCAGCGCTCCTCAGCATCCCCGCCGCGGAACTGCCAGCGTTCACCCAGGTCTGACACCGGCAGCACAGCTCAGCTCACTGCGTTCCCTGGGGGAGGGCGGGGACACAAAAGCCCCACGCCGCAGCCAATCATATGCCTGTTTCCTGAGGAGGCGGGGCGACACCCCCTCAGGAGCCGACGGTTTAGCCAATCCACACCGAGAAGCGCCCGGGAACTCTGGGAGCTGTAGTCATTCCCGGACGAATGCTGCAAACTTTTGCAAAAGGATTTTGTCAGACTGTTGGCAATACCGGACGAGAGTGACAACCCCGAGAGTCATTACAGCTGCGTGATGAAACGGGACTTCACCGGGCTGGGCCGGAGAGCCGGGTGTGAAATCCCTCCTAATTACGTTCTTTAACTTTTCAGTTCCTGGAGGGACTGGTTAGGGTTAGAAGAGGTGGTGCTAATTATAGAGGCAGACCCCGGCACAGCCCTGTTCCTCTGGCCTCTGGGAGGCCTCCACCTTAAAATGTATCAAACACAGAGAATCCACCTTATTTGTAGAGTCTCTGGAAAAGCCTTCATTCATTGAATTACCCTTGGCAACTCCCAGTCTAACCTCAGTCCCTACCGTGCCAGGCAGTTGTCCCCCTGTGCTCCCTTGGGCCTCAGGTCTTTTGTTCTGTCCCCGCTACTCCTTTCTAGAAACTTTGTAAGAAGACAGTCTCCTGGGTCTTTCCTCACTTCTCTCTCCCGCCACTCCTTCTCTGACTCCTCTTTCTCCTCCCACCCCCTGGAACGTGGGTGTTACCCTAGTTTCTGTTTTTATCCCTCATCTCTCCAGACATACTCTCCCTCCCTGATTTCATCCATTTCGTGGCCTTCAACTCTCCATTTGCGAGGAAGTTGCTTCCACCAGGTTCTCAGCACCTGTAAGCTGAATTCATCTTCTGTCCCCTTCCCACAGATCCTCTTCCTTCACAGTTTTTCTTCAGAGCTCCACTTTTTTTGTTTCAATTTTAAAGTCATAATTTACTTTGGACAGAGAATCATGGCTGGTTTGTGGGTGGACTCAATGACCTCCAAGGTCCCCTCTGAGACTTTGAGTCTAGGCTTACCATTGGAAAGATGAACCTATGACTTGGTCTCCTACCTCCAACAGAAGGAAATTAATCTCACCCGCTGCTGAGCTCCCGAGGTACTTGAGCTGGGTCTCCTTTATAACACCTACCACTGTCTACCTGGTATTGTAATTTTTTGTGTATATGTCTTATCTCACGCTTTTGATTTATGAGCTCCTTGAAGGCAGGGTTCATACCTTAACATCTTTGTCTTCTGCCAGATGCCACCAAGCACATTGTTGTGGTCTTCAAGCCTTTCTTCCAGTAGTTCCCTCTGCAAATCTCTGCCCATTGAAATTCTACCCAGGATTCAATACCTTCATTTGTGTTTGTGGCCTGAATGAAGGTTTCAGAATGCCACTTCCTACAGAAAACATTGCTTCTTCAGCTCAGCCAAAAGTCCTCTCACCCACTCCTCAACATATTGTTTCTGCCTCTTTATACCACTGGTCTTCAAGTTGGTACAGACTTGTTATGTCTACATCCCCTACTGCTGCTCTCTAACAAACAATGGAATATGTTATTGACCGCTTTTTTATCTTTATTGCATTTTTTCAATTACCATTTAGTCCCCTTATACCCCTTTCTACCCAGCAATCACCTCACTGCTGTCCATGTCCATGAGTCCTTTTTTGCTTTTTGCTCAATCCCTCCACACCCTAATCCCCTCCCCCGACTAGCTGTCAAAGGGAAAAAACTTCAGCTTACTTAGAAAGGTAGCCCTGGCTGGGTAGCTCAGTTGGTTAGAGAATCACCCTGATACACCAAGGTTGCAGGTTCAATTCCAGGTCAGGGCACATACAAGAATCAAGACTTGAATGCATAAATAAGTGGAACAACAAATTGATGTTTCTCTCTCCCCCTTCCCCTCTTTCTCTAAAATCAGTTTTTAATAAAAGGTAAAACTTTGCATCAGGGTCATATAATATCTTCTTTTGATTGCACCAGGCTGTGTCAGAGCTCCTTTAAAGCAAGGACTGTGTCCAGTTGTCTTTGTATTCCCCACTATCTTGTAGTGATTCCTCAGTAAATATAGTATTTTTGAGTGAATGAATATGAATACTCTCCTATGTAGAACAACCCTTTAGATTCTAAAGGGTTAGATTCTGAAGTTTAGAATTTTCAAGGAAGTGACTAAATAATTTCCAAGGCTTCACTTACAAAGTTAGTGATTTTGTGAAAAGGAAAAGCAATACTGACATTCTAAATTGGATAAGCTTTTGTGACCCAGTCTCCATGAAAGGAGAGCTCAAAAGAGGCACAGATACTGTATTTGCTGATCTCTACCAATAGTTCAGGATATGTCTATTATTCATGTAACTCTCACCCCAACCTTGTCAGGTAGGCATCATGCCCCTACTTGACATATGAGGAAACTGAGGCTCAAGAGGTGTCTTGGCCATGGTCAGACAGCTTAGTAATATGTTGAGTAAAGATTCAAACTCACGTGGAAATGACTCTAAAGCAGAAACTCCACTGCACCACCGATGAAAGAAAGCGCTGAATATGTAAGAAGCAGGCTGACACAAGGAACTAATGCATAAAGCAGAATTCCAATATATTCATCGGGAGCAAGAAACACAACTGTCAATTGCCTATAATTGATGGGTCAGAACATGCCTTTTTATAGGAGAGGCTCCATGAAAAAGCCAAGTTATCATCCGAAGGTGGTCAGGGTAGCTAGAATCTGAGTAAAAGGAACCAATAAAAAGGCAAATCATTGCACTGGCTCCATGCAGAGCAAACGTGCTGGTCAGTGCTTTGGAGTCTTCCTTTTCCCTTTCATTCAGTAAATATCTATTGACCATCTAGTACATACCAGGACTCTGGAAATCCAGCCAGTAAAGTTTCCAGCCCAGTGGGGCACGATGCAGTGACACTGGCTGAGTTTACTCCTCCCCTCTCCTATGCCTAGTATTTTTGGCTCAGTAGAGATCACCTTCTGTTGCCATGCTCTCTTGCATCAACCATGCTGAAGCTACTGATTGGTTAAAGCTTTTATTATACCTCAATCACATTCCTGTTCTGAAGATACATCTAGATTGGATTTGAAATGTTTTTGATTACCTCAGTTTCAGACCCTCTCTCAGATTTTAACCCTAATGGAGGTCTCATCTGTTTTGTGTTTATTCTTTCTGAATTAATTTTCGAATTGCAAATTATGGGACCACTTTGCTATAATGACTTTGTCTCTGACTGTACCTGGGGCTGTGATTTATCACCCAGATGTAATTTTCTGAGCTCTTATTTTTCTCACCACACTCTCCCCCTACCATCTCAGGGTACAATTCTTGCCTTGGGGGAGGTTTCAGGAAAGAAGCCCAACTCCAACAGGTTTAATAAAGCTGAAGCAGACTCACCCTCTGTGGCTCATTCACACATCCTTTCATTCAATCACTCATTAAGCAGGCATTGTGCTAGGTGCCGAGGAAAGTCCTCCAGAGCTGACAGGTGCTGAGCTGTGGAGCTACACAATTAAAATTGAAATTGTCCCCTGGAATTGTGCATCAGGGAGCAGACCACGGCAGACTCTCAGAAAGAGAGCCAGATATCTCTTAAGAGCATTGCCCAGGAGTCCTCGTGTTTAGCTAAGAGATTTTTTTTTTCAGCCCTTAGAATCTGTTTTCTCATCTGTAAAACAAAGGATTTGGAAATTAGCTCTAACCCTCTAGAGCCATTGTGGAGGGGATGGTGTTGGGCAATGCATATAATTCGGTTTCATCAATTGTATGCGAGGGCGGAAATCAGGTTTCAAAAAGCTCACCCCTCTTAATAAAAATAAATCAAATACAAAAACTGACCATCTGAGTGCTTTTGGACAATTCACTAAGAATCCGTTAGGCTTTGTTGCTGAGTGTTCCCTCGGCGCCCCCTACAGGCAGGACCATGCTACAGTTCAGAACGGACTGGAATAAGCAAGGATTTAGGGCCGTCTCACACCGTTTTGAGATTATAGGATTTTCAGGTCCCAAGTCGCTGACTGAAGGTCTTGAAAAGAGGCCAGGCAACAGCTAAGTAAAGATCGTGTGGTTGCTGTTGCTGAAGATTCTCCTGCTGCCAACATGGACCAGACTCTCCCAAAACTCTCAGCCTGAATGCACTTCCCATTGTTTTGGCTTACTACAGCCTTTTAAGGGCAGGAAGCCTGAGGTCCAGAGAGTTGGTCACTGAACAGAGACTAGAACCCTGGGGTCCAGACCCTCAGTCCAGGGCCACTTGTATCAAAAGAGGCTGCCCCAGGAGTTATACATTTCCAGGAAAAACAACTGCCTTTGTTCTGGTGTTTTCCTCTCTCTATTTCCCCCTCTCTACTTCTAGAGGCCCTACACCCCGATGTCAAACACCCTGAGGCTGTCCTTGGAGCAAAGCACCTGACCCTTGCTACCATCCTGACCTACCTGTTCCTACCTTTAAGATTTCCCTATCCCTCCCCTCAAAAAAGTTGTACTTGGGATAGGATATCTAAGTGTAAGTTTTCAGTTCTAAGCTTTTCAAGCTGTGTGAACCTGGTCAAGTCACATCACCATTCTGAACATCTGAACATGTTTCCTGTTGTGTAAAATGGGGCAATAAAGTTTACCTCCACTGGGGCTGTTGTGAGGATGAGAGAACACGCCTTGATGCAGATTAAGTGCTCAATAAACTGTAATTATAATTTATAGTGTTACTGTAGTTAAAGTACCTAACAGTGCAGGAAGAGGGGGAGGTGTACAAGAAAGGTGGTTGTATCCATTAATATTTAAAAGCTTGAAGACGGAGCCTAGCATTCAGCAGAAACTGAATACGTAAACGGAGGTTGTATTCTTGATTTTTTTGACCCAAAGTCTCCCCGTACCTTCGCAGTGCTAATGTCTCTTTTGAGGTAAAGCTACACCACTCATTTTTTTGCTCAGCAACAGGCTCCTCTTACGTAAACCGCCGCGGCCAGTGAGCAGGAAGATGGGCGGGGCTATCTGGCAGCCAATAGCAGCCCGTAGCGGAGTGAGGGCCTGACACAGGTTTCCAGGCGGGTTAGAAAAGCTAACCCCGGGGCGGCTTTCGGAGCGGGGAGTGTCTCCAATCCAGGCTCTGATTGGTGCGGACTTTGGCGGCCCACTCCTTCTTTCTGCAGGCCACGCCTTCGTGGGAGGGGGTCAGGACTACCCCGTCTGCTTTTCATTTCTTTCATTTCTTTTTTCTTCCCTTTCCTGTTCTTTTTAATGAACCTTTGAGTGTAGCTTAGTTTTCCCTTTCCAAATTTTAAGTGACATATATTATTTCAGAAAATTTGGGATATACTGTATATAAAAGTATAAACTTATAAAAGAAATGACCCGAAATGATATTTTTCCCCTTTGGGTATTTTAATGTGTCTCAGACTTTCAGACTTAACCTGGTATTACACTTGTTCGCCGTTCTATTGTTGTGAAAGCATAAAACGAAACGATCAAAATGCCCATCAAAGGGGACTAGTTAAAGTCGTAAACAGATTCGTCCTCACAATGAAACATCACGAAGCAGAGGAGTTACACATGCTCTACTTGAAATAAAGAGGTGTGCAGAATTTAATGTTGGGTTAAAACAAAAAACAAGTTGCACAATGATACATATGGAATGATCTCAAAAATATACGAGTATATGTACATGATTATATGGAGGCAACAAAAGTCTGGAATTACAGGCAGTTTATAGCAAAATGTTAGCAACAGGTTATCTCTGGGATGAAGGGGGATAGAGAAGTTATAAGACTCTTTATACATTTCTTTAGCATTTGTGTTTTTTAAATGCTAAACTGTATTATGCTGTACCTTAAAAAAGAAAGGTCCTTTTAAAGAGAAAGGGGAAAACAAAAATTCAAAATCCTAACCCCACGACCAAGAGAGAAACAATGATAACATGTTGGTTTTTATTCTTTGTACATGTATATTTATGTATTATGTATTACTATTATATATTTATTCTTTCTTGAGCTTATGATTATATTTATGGCATATAAATAATATATAGTTGTGTAGCCTTTTTCAACTTACTACATTTCATGGTAGTTTTTATAATATTAAATATTCCTTAAATATAATATTTAGTGGTCATAAAATGTTCATTTGGTATAATTTGCTTATTAATCTTTATTGCTGGAAATTTAGAGTTTTCTTCCAAATTTTTCATTACAATGTATCAGATGAGATAAAACTCTTACAGAAAAAATACTGCATTATATCTTTGATTATTTTCTTAAGTTAAATTTCTAGACACAAATTTATGAATTGAAGACTATCACTAAATATATTTAAAACTCCTGATGCTAATTGTAAAAACTTTTTAAAAGTTTGTTTCTGTGAACGTTATCAAAGCCAGTCTTAGCTTCGGCTGCCATAATAGAATACCATAGACTGGATAGCCTAAACAACAGTAATTTATTTTGTCACAGTAATGGAGGCTGGGAAGTCAGAGATCAGGATGCCAGCATGGTCGGGTTCTGGTAAGAGCTCTCTTCCTGGCTTGAAGATGGCTGCCTTCTGGCTACGCCCTCACATGGCAGAGAGCTAGCAAACAAGTTCTTGGAGTCTCTTCTTATAAGGATACTAAGCCCGTGATGTGGGCCCCACTTTCATGTCCTCATCTCAACCTAATTAGCTCCCAAATACCTTATCTCCAAATACCTTGACATTGGGAGTTAAGGATTCAACACACAAATTTGGGGGGACACAATTCAATTCACAGCAATGCCTAAGGTGGGCCTGGTGCTATGCTTAAGTGGGATATAGGCTGAATACCACCCCAAATCTGGCTGCCAGGATCAAACAGGTGAGAAAGGTAGAAGCAAATATAAGCAGCTCAGATTAGCACAGATACCTGAAAAGAGTCTGACCAAGTCACCAGTGGCCATAAAACTCTTCTTGGCTTCCAGTGTGCAGGTTGTTTGGTCACCCAATGGCTCATAATTGGTCTGCTGATATATACTGTTCAGTCCTCAGGGTTTAACAAAAACAAACAAACAAAAAAAAAAACTGCATAAATTGCTAACATTTTAAAATTAGGAGATTTCACATAAAGTCCCCAATCTATGAATTTTCTTAAAAAAAAAAAAAAAAAAGGAAGATGTATTAACACTGGCTGTGCATTCCTGAGGCCATTGGTAGGACTAAGTAGCTGGGCTTCTCTTTTCCAGCTCTTAGTTCCCATAACAATAACACACAGGCCACTCGGCTTGTTCACATTATCTGCCTGGCTTCTATAGGCACCTGAGTTTGAAAGCCCTGGATGGGGTCAAGATTCCTTGACATGGTATTTGAAGCCCCAGGATCATCTTGTGCCTTCCCTTGTACCTTTACTTTCTTCTACTCTGATCAAACACACCCTTGCTCAAGATCAAAGTATAAGGCAGCGTAAGAATAGAGATTAGAAAGAGAGTTTCTCATCTCACTATCCAGGCGCTTTTAACTATATCATTTAGTTCTCCACTCATTAACTTGAGGTGTTTATTTTTCTTGATAAGACTAGGCCAAAGTCAGCCAATTTGAGTAAAACTAAATGGAACGGAATGTCCAGAGGTGGGAATTTTGCTACCCATGTGCAGTCTCGTATATGGCTCTTATCAGCTTCTCACTCCCCTTGCTCAGTGTACACCAGCTTTATGGCCACTTCGCTGTTCTTTGACCATGTTAAGCCACTTGGCTCAGGGCCTTTACCTTTACTATTAGATTTATGTTTGGAATACTCTGTATCTTCATAGCTTGTGTTATTCTATTCTTTAGGCCTCTTCCTATCAGCTCACTCTATAAAGTGACCACCTTTTCAGATTATGCTATACAAAATAGGTCACTTCTAGCCACTTTATGTCCCTTTACCCAGCCTTATTTTTCCTTGCACCTGTGTTTTTTGCCTTTCTCACATTATGGAAGCTCTTTGAGGACAAGTCTCTCTCTCTCTCTTTTTTTTTTTTTTTTTTGTATTCCTGGCACCTAGCACAATCCTCACACATAGTAGGCATTCAATAAGTATATATCAGATGGGCTGTGGCCAATGGTTTTGGCTGGCTGGTCAGGGACTTGGAAGGAAGATGTTCAGCAAATTGGTGACAAGAAAATGTCTCTAATGGGAGAGAGGAGGAAGAAAAGAAAAAGTATTTGTATGCTGATTGGTGTGGCTCAGTTGGTTGGGCGTCGTTTTGCAAAGCAAAAGATTGCTGGTTTGATTCCTGGTCAGGGCACATGTCCAGGGGTTTGCGGGTTCAGTCCCCAGTTGAGGCATGTGGGAGAGGCAACCAATCAATGTTTCTCTCTCACATCTATGTTTCTCTTTCTCCCTCCCTTCCCCTCTCTCTAAAAATAAATAAAATCTTTTAAAAACAGAAAAGAAAAAGAAAGTGGTTGTGTCCAATGTGAACACTCACCAAAGAGTGAACTTGGCAGGGGAAATGTTAACAATCAAGGGGTCAGGATGAACTGCTAAGTGAATACCAGTTAACCTCTTTTCCTAACCACTCCTGTCATCTCCGATGGTGGTGTTCATGAGCTTGAAAACAAAGCAGCCATAGTGGCAGGAAGGGAGGTTATGCCTGGTCTCAGCAACATGGACTTCCACGCACCAAGGCCAATTTGGCAATGACTACTGCTGAGTGCCCAATGTGCCAGCAATAAAGACCAACACTGATCCCCTGATATGGCACCATTCCCCAGGATGATCAGCCAACTACCTGGTGGTAGGTTGATTACATTGGACCTCTTCCATCATGAAAGCAGCAGTATTTGCTTATGACTGGAATGGGCACCCTGGATACAAATTTGCCTTCCTTGCATGCAATGCTTTTGTCAAAACCATCACTGTGGATTGCAGAATGCATTATGCACCATATACTATTCTACACAGCATTGCTTCTGATCGAGGAACTCACTGCACAGCAAATGAAGTGCAGCAATGGGCCCATGGTTATTGAGTTTGTTGGTCTTACCGTGTTCCTCACCATCCCGAAGCAGCTAGCTTGATACAATAATGAAATGGTCTTTTGAAGATTCAATTACAGTGCTAGCTGGATGCCAGTACCTTGCAGGGCTGGGGCATGGTACTTCAGAAGGCTGTATATGTTCTGAATCAGCATCTACTGTATGGTGCTATTTCTCCCATAGCCAGGATTCACAGGGCCAGGAATCAAGAGGTGGAAATGGGAATGACACCATACACTATTACCCCTAGTGACTCACTAGCAAAACTTTGCTTCCTCCTCCTGTGCACTTATGCTCTGCTGGCCTAGAGATCTTAGTTCCAAAGGGAGGAAGCTTCTATTGGGAAACACAGTAACTCCATTGAAATGGGAGCTAAGACTGCTGCCTGACCATTTTCGACTCCTCATGTGTCTGAATCAACAGGCAAAGAAGGGAGTACTGTGCTGGCTCCCTTAGGGTATCTCTTAGTATTACCACACCTTGTATTAATGTCAGTGTAAAACTACAACTCAATTCAGGTAGGACTACTAATGGCCCAAACCCTTTAGGGACGGAGGTTTGGGTCACCCCACCAGGTAAAGAACCAAAGCCAGCTGGGATGCTTGAATGCTTCCCTCTGAAGGCAAAGAAAATAGAGAATGGGTGGTGAAAGAAGGTAGTTATAAATACCCATTACAACCATGTGACCAGTCATAGAAATTAGGACTGTAATTGGCATGAGTATTTCCTCCTTATTGCTATGAACATGTTTGTGTGTCTGGATATATACAGATACACACATATATTTACTATATATATAGCAAGTATCTTTGTGTAGATATATAGCAAATATCTATATATGTAGCAAATCTCATATATATGTGATATTATATATAATAACTAATATTATCCTGCAATTTCTGGACAACACAGAGGCTGGGTCTACAGATATAATGACCAGAACATATAAAAAATTCTTAAAACATGCCCTGGCTCGTGTGGCTCAGTGAATTGAGTGCCAGCCTGTGAATCAAAAGGTCGCTGGTTCAATTCCCGGTCAGGGCACATGCCTGGGTTGCAGGCAAGGTCACCAGTTGGGGCAGATACAAGAGGCAATTGATTGATGTCTCTCTCTCACATCAATGTTTTTCTCCCTCTCTCCCTCCCTTCTCCTCTCTCTAAAATCAACAAGCTTGTCCTTGGGTGAGCATAAAGATAAAAACACAATGAGATGCCACTTTACAACCACTATGATAGTGTGTTGTCACCAGAAAGGGGTCGGGATGGAGGCAGGTTAGCCCTGGCACAGTCTGGAATGTGTGGGTTCTTGACTTTGTGCAGGAAAGATCTCACAGCACGAGTCCAGGTGATTCTGAGTACATTTATTAAAGCTGGGGACAGTAAAACAAAGGAAGAGATTAAGATAAGAGAATCAAGATCTCAGCAACAGGAGTGAGTCTAGGCTGAGCTGCCTAGACTCCAGAAATGAAGTCACAGAGGCAGAAGTGAGCCATTCTGGGATGCATGGACTCAGAAAAGGAGGTCACAGAGGTAGAAGCGACCCATGCTAGGCTTCATGGACGTAGGAAACAAGTTTCAGAAGCAATAGGAGGGCCCTTGGAGACAGGTTCAGGGGGTTAGCCTGGGACAAGCTGCCCCTGCCCACTGCTTCCCTGGTTGCAAGTCTTGTGGGGACTCTTAGAGCTTAGGAGAAAATACACACCTGAGGAAAGAAGCGGGTAGCTGGGGCATGCTCAAGGGGGAGTGGGCACCGGCATCCTTAGTCTTAGGGCTTTTATCTGTTTTTGAAGGTGGGAAGGTCTCAACAGAATATGCAACAGCTTTCCAGGTGTGTCTTTTTTAAAAGATGATGCATCAGAGTGAGCGTATAGGGGAGTTTAGAATCATTCTCTGGTCAGCTTCACTGCTTTACTTTTATCTTGGATTTGTCTGGCTCTAATTTTGTAGTTGTTATTGTTATTTATTCCCCTGACTTCATCCGTTCTGGGGTTTGGCTGGCACTAATGGCACTAACTGGGTCTCTGTTATTCGTCTCCTTGACTAGGGTGATCCGAGCTACTCACTTTCTGGTTGGTGAGGAGAGGTGTAAATCATTTGCTCCTTAGCGGCCTTGGTTAAGGAAGATAAGATCTTTTGGTTTATTAGCAGGCTGTTAATTGCTAAGCCTTGTTCAACTATTTGTCTGTTTCCCTCATTCCACTTGCCAAGGAATTTTTCTAGCTTCTTACTATACTGACTCAGTATCAAAAAGTCAGGTACAACAAGTATTGGTGAGGATGTAGACAAACTGGAACTCTTATAAATACATTGCTGATGGGAATACAAAATGCTGCAGCTGTCATTAAAAAAAAAAAAAAAAGCCTAGCAATTCATCAATAAGTTAAACATAGAATAAACACATGACTCAGCAATTCCACTCCTAGGCATGTATCCAACAGAACTGAAAACAGATGTCCAAACAAATACTTGTACATGAATGTTTTTGGCAGCACTATTCACAATAGACAAAATGTGGAAACAAGCCAAATGTCTATCAACTAATGAATGGATAACCAAAAGTTGTATATCCATACAATAGGATATTAGTCTGCCATAAACAAGGAATGAAGTACTAAAACATGCTACGTGGATAAACACCGCACTAAGTGAAAGAAGCTAGATACAAAAGGGCACATTTTATATGATTCCGCTTATATGAAATATTTGGAACAGGCAAGTCTATAGAGACAGATAGCAGAACAATAGTTGGGTGAAGGGAGGAATGGGGAGCCACTGCTTAATCGTTATGGAATTTGAGGGATGACAAAAAGATCTCAACCTGCTCAAACAAGTCGTGATGTTTGCACAAGATTTAAATTTTTTTATTTATTGATTTTAGAGAGAGAGAAACATCAATTTGTTGTGCTACTTGTTTATGCATTCATTGGTTGCTTCTTGTATGTGGCCTGACTGAGGAGCTAACCTGCAACCTTGCCATATCAGACACTCTAACTGAGCTACCTGGCCAGGGCCTTGCACATTTTGATATAATAAATACCACTGAATTTTATGCTTTAAATGGTTAACGATTAATTTTATGTTATGTTAATTTTACCTCAGTTAAAAAAGAGCGGTGAACAAGGAGACATCTATGGAATCTGCTAATCATGAGGTTATCCCAGGTGGCACCAAGTGAAGCAGTGGTATATATTTCTCCATGCTTCATTCTTCCTTTGCCACTCCCAAGGTTTTCGTTCCTTTCCAGTGCTTGAAGTTAAAGATTACTTAAGTAGGGTACAAGTGGTTTAGGTGTTTCCTGCTCTACTAAAGGACTATACCTAGAAAGAAGAGGGAAGTGAGGAAGGACAGTGATTAAGCTCACTAATGGCCAACCCAACCCTTGGAAGAGTGGTAGGACTTCCAACCACATTACCTCCTCCTTCCCCATCATTCCCCTCCATGCTCCAGATGCACAAGCTGATCTATTGTTAATCCCCCAATAACCCGTGCTTCTTCAAATGCTGTCACTCAGCCTTGAATATCACCCCCTCTCTTTTCCCTAGCTGCTGTTATACCTCTTCCATCATGAGGTCCCTTTAAACCCCAGCTCTGGCTGGTGCCTGTCCAGTATTCCCCAGCCTCCTCTCCCCTGCTACCCTTCCCCCAGCCAGCATTCTGCACTCACCATCATCAGAATACTTCCCACATTGTTGTTTAGCCATTTGTCTTTCCCAAACAGCTGTGGGTTCCACAAGGACAGGAGCTGATTATTTTATAGTTGTAATTCTAGTGTATATCAAGTGCCCAGCATATAGTAGATACTAAATATAAATTTTAATGAATACATTTTTAAAAAATCTGAGAATGGAATATACATATTCTAGAATAGTGGAATGACCAAGAGTCCTTTTTGTGGAAATTAGATGAGGAAAGGTGACTCTTTTTCAGCACAAATATCACCCTAAATTAGAGTACACTGTTTGGTGAGCAGAATGTGGGCTGAGTTTCAGTCCTCCCTGGCCCCTTCAATCAGGTGTCCTTATGCAGTGGCCAACCTGCAGCCCATACCTTATGCAGCCGATCTGGAAGGATCCTGTATGCCAGTGGTTCTCAACGCCAGCCATATATTGGAAAAACCTGGAGCTTTTTGGAACTACTCATGCCAAAGCCCCAGTCTCACAGTTTTGGATTTAATCAGTGCTGAGGCATTAGGTTAATTTTAAAGCTCCCTAATTATTTCAGCATGCAGCCTGAGTTGAGAATTACAACTTTGTACTTACTGATGTGAAAATCGCAAACCGAGCTCTATTGCAAATGTGTTTGCACCATATAGGCATGCACTGACATAGCAATGGGGTTCATGTCACAGCTAATGCAATGCCAACTACTGGCATTTCTACTTTTACTGCCAGGAACCTCTCCCTTTACCACCCACACCCAGATGTCCAGGCAAGTCCCCTGACCTGTCTCAAATCAAGGAGGGAGCTAACAGGCAGCTGAACAGCAACTCAAGATTGTAGGACCAGGAGTTCTGAAGTAAAGTCCTTGCTCAGCACAAGCCTGGTTGTGTGACCTTGAAAAAGGTGCTTCGTAGGTCCCTGCTTCAGTTACTTTGGTTATAAAATTAAACTAATGGTATGGGCATATTTGCCAGAAATATGAGATTTAACGAGCAAAATAATTGTAAAGAGTTCCATAAATATAAATTGTTGTATAACTGTTAAGTAACTTCATGGTATGACATTCCATTGAAATCTTGTTTAAAAAGTGGCCCCAATGATTCTGACATAGGTGGTTAGGAAGCTGTTTAGACAGATCTGCTCATGCAGTTCTCTGGCCCCTGCCTTTTCCAAAGCTTTGTTTGTTCAAATCAATTCTGAGACAATAGCCCCTGTTCTTCTTTTTTAGATTTTATTTTATTTTTAGAAAGAGGGGAAAGGAGGGAGAAAGAGAGAGAAACATTAATGTGCAAGACATACATGGGTCGGTTGCCTCTTGCACGCCCCCAACTGGGGACCTGGCCCAGAACTCAGGCATGTGCAGACTGGGAATCGAATCAGTGACCTTTCGGTTCCCAGGCCAGCACTCAATCCACTGAGCCACACTAGTCAGGGCTGCCCCTGTTCTTTTAATAAATTACTTTTTCTCCTCCCTAAGTCAGCCTGTGCTGGTTTCTGTTACTAGTAAACAAAAAAGAATTTTAACTAATGCCATAAATCAGTGCAGAATTTTCCAAATTGAATTCTGCAAAATGTTATGTTCTAAAATGTTAATTCTTAACATACTTTAATTTTTAAACTGTCAAATAGCATTCATATTAAGAACTATATTAAATATGTATCACTACTATTATACTTAATAAATGCTTTTACAAAAATGTTCTATGCCCAAGAAGGCCAGCAAATTTCCTAAGAAACTATTGTACTTGTAGTACAGCAGTCCCCCAACATTAGTGCACATCAGAATCACCTGGGGTGCTTGTTAAAACAGACTGCTGGGTCCCACCATCAGTTTCAGCAGATCAGTGCTGGGGCCCGAGAGTTTCCATTTGTAACAGGTTCCCTGATGCTGCTGAATCATGGGCACTTGGTAGTCTTACATTAGGCTGCTCCAAAAATTACTCATTTTACCTTTTTAAGAATTCAAGCTGCCCTGACCAGTGTAGCTCAGTTGGTTAGGTGTTATCCCACAAAGCGAATGATTGCTGGTTAAGCTCCTGGGCACATACCTAGGTTGTGGGTTTAGTCCCAGGTTGAGGTGCATACACGAGGCAATGATCGATGTTTCTCTCCCTCTTTCTCTCTCCTTTACCCTCTCTCTAAAAATAAATAAATAAAATCTTTAAAAAATAAGTAAAAAGAATTCAAGCTTATGATTCTTCATCTTTATTAATTCTTTAAAAACCCTTACCTAAGGACATGCTTATTGATTTTGAGAGAGAAGGGAAGGGAGGGAGTGAGAAAGAAACATCAATTGGTTGCTTGTTTGGGGACCAAACCCACAATCAGAAATCGAACCCACAACCTTCCGGTCTGTAGGATAATGCTGAGTCACACCGCCAGGGCTTCATGTTCATTTTAAAGTTTCAACTTTTTTGCTTGCTTTATTCAATCATCATTAGATGTTTATTAAAAATAAAATGTCACCCTGGCTGGTGTGGTTCAGTGGATTGAGCCCTGGCCTGCAAACTGAAGGGTCACCGGTTTGATTCCCAGTCAGGGCACATACATGCCTGGGTTCTGGGCCATGTCCACAGTTGGGGGTATGTGAGAGGCAACCACACATTGATGTTTCTCTTCCTTCTCCTCTCTCTAAAAATAAAATAAAATCTTAAGAAAACATAATTTAGTTAAACAAGGGCTTAAAGTCTAATTTGAACAGCAGCACACTTAGTAAAGCAAAATATAACCTAAGATATAATTCTGGATCTCTTGTTATCAATAGACTTGGATTAAGAGTCAAAAAACCTAGATGCCAAATTTCAACTCTAATTTACTGAGTAACCATTGGGAATACATAATTTCTAATTCCAGTTCTCTCAATCTGCACAAAGATAATTAGAACAAGGATAACTAGTTCATGTGAAAAGTTCTCTAAACCATTTTATAAGTGCAATTTGAACTGATGGTGCTTTGAATAGTATCTTTTAGGCAATCATTCATTTGTTTTCTAGGCTGCTCTTGACCTTGAATTGGGGTTTACCCTTCCAGAATCTGTCTCTGAACCTCTGATTAATATCAGACAAGGAAAGGGGCCTTTCCCTATGTCACACCTGCCTCCTTCCACCCCTCTGTGTGGCACAACACTTATATTGTGCTTTGTCTTTAAGCTCCCTACGGCAGGTACCCTGTCTGATTCACTTTTGCAGTCTAGTACTGTGTACCCCCTCCCCTCTCCAGATGGTAGAAGGAATTACGCAGTTCATTGATGACAATTTATTATAATCTGTTGGCAGCACAGATAGGTATTAATTACCACAATTATGTCTTCACAGAAGTGGGCAATATGTAGCCACTCTGTGGGGAACTGTGTGCACTTAATCATCATGGGATCTTAGTCTCTTGATGGTGTCCTTGTGCCGCTGAATTTCTTTCTGCAGACGTTCCACCTCCTTTTTATGATGAACGATCTCATCTTCATGGTGTTTCTTCAAGGCTGCCAGTTGTTCTCTAGTCTTTGCTCTACAAGTACACAACGGCTCTGGGTTTAATCCTAATTTGTCACCCCAAAAAGATCTCTAAGCACAACCTGCAATACCTAAGGCAAAGGAGTCCCAATCCCACAGGATGCTGATGGCCATCCTCTTCTACCACTTCAAGCCCCACTAGTGAAAGAATACTCCATCTTAAGATGTATCCATCTTTAGATGACCAAAATTATTTCATTTTTCTAGTGCTAGTGCTTGAAATTTCACCATTCGTGAGCTATTCCTTGTAGATTCTTCTTTAGAGCAGAAAACTCTAGAGAGGTGTGACTGAAGTCCCCAATACCTTATTCGAGGACTAACCAAGAGAACAGAATCCCTTTTTGGGGAAACGAAGGGAAAACAGACAAAGGAGTCTAGTTAAAGGACCAATGTCTGCAATCTTGCCTAATTTATCTAGGGCTTTTTTTTTTTTTGCCTAGAGAAATTCACGGCCCATTGTAAAGGCCAAAAAGAAGGGTGGGAAAGACGGGACTTATTGCACCAGCAGTGTTTGGCAATCCAGTTCAGATCTTAATAAGAAACGATTCAAATGTTGGTTTGGCCACTTTGGGGCCTCAATTTTCTTTAACCATAAAATGTACGGGCCTATTTAGATGGTCTCAAAGGCTGTACTTTGGTGTTCTGGTGTGTCAGGTGCCATGGGGATAATTCTTAAGAGTCAAGAGAGGGCAGATGTGAAAAGATAGGCCAAAGGAGAAGCAGAAACGAGATTAGTTCTGTGCTATTCCCCAGTGCGCAGAGAAGCCAGTAAAAGATAACTCAGGGTTGGTAGAAATGTAAATAGAGGTCCAGCCCACTCCATGCTGTTAAGAGTGAGAGTCCGTCTAGCTGGGCACGGCTGGGCAAAAGTCTCCAGGAAGCGTGGGAGGAAATTCCAACCGCGAGCACTCAACTCCCCTGACCCACTCTTTCTGGCCGAGTCGGAGACCAGAGGTCTAGGAATGGCGGAGAGGGCCTTGAGAGTCAGCGGATCAATCCATTGGGGGCTAGTAAAGATATAAGGCATGGGGTGAAGAAAACACTAAACAGGGGCGATGGGTGGTGTCCGAGGGAGTCAGGCTCAAAGGGTCTGCAAGTATTGGGCAGTCGGATCTAGACAATGCAAAGAACCTGGGGGGCGTTTCGCAAGACCCGGGAAGAACTCCTTGGGTCGGGGGTGATAAATAATTCTGGAAGAGTTAGGCCGCGGTTTAAGAATCCTAGAGACGTGCAGGTGAAAATGGGACGGCCTGGGTGCCCTGGGACTATTAGGGGCAAGGGTGTAATGGGGTCCGGGACCCCGGAGTTCTGTTGGGGGTTGGTGCGCCCCCCTGGCACCGGAGTGGGGTGGGCAGGACGGTTAGACGTTTAAGAAGGCCTGGAACGCTCTGAGAGAGCGAGGGAACCCGCGGGCCTCACCGGAAGTATCGTTCCTCTTCAGCCTGCTCTCTTTTTCCGAAGGCCCCACCGGCGTCCCTCACAGAGCCCGCGCCGGAATGGACACTGCTCGACTGCGGAGAGACAAAGACATGGGTAAAAGTGTGGAGGGAGAAAGGCATCCGCGTTCAGGGCTGGGGCAGCGGACACTGCCACGGGCATACCTCTTCGGAGCTGAAGCCACGGACTTGCATTGCCCTCACGCCCCACACACCGAGCCGTGCCCGCGCCACCAACGCGGTGACTGCCATGGTTGTCAGTGCAACACAGATGCAGATGCAGATGCAGATGCAGACGCAGACGGTGCGGACTCCCGGTAGTCCCTAACGGCCCTGACGATCAGGCAGCCAATCTTTTCGATGGAGAGGCGGGATGAAGCCATGAGGTGCGAATCAGGAAAGGGAGAAGGAAGGGTTCCTGTAATTCACAGCGAATCCTGAGAGGGAGGCGGGCCTATTCCTAGCCAATCCGGAGCAAAGTCTCTGGGACCGGAAGATTAGAAAATAACAATGGAGGAGGTTGGAGGGGCGGGGCAGGAGAGGTCAGAATCTATGAGAATGAAACATGGCGTCCACCTGCACCCCATGATTCCAGTCCTAAAGTTGTTATTAAGCACTCAAAGGAAGCCTTCCCTCTCCTGGACCACTAGAGTCAATAAGATGCTATAAGAATAAGATACAAATGGCAATAAGATGCTGTAGGCCAGGGTTGGGGCAGGGGATATCTATGTTCAGGATACGCAAATTTGGTTGGGTTGTGGGAAGAAACATTGTATATGTACGTGTATATGGTTTCTTAAGGGGTACAAATGTCCTTTTCTTTCACTTCCATTTTACTTTCAAGTCTCAGCTTAAATATCGCCTCAAAGAAATCATCCCTGACCTTAGTCATTCTATCATAGCTTCCTGTTTTGTTCTTTCTCTTTGCACTTTCACTTTTTGAAGTTATCAGAGTCTTGATCGATTGGATACTGAATTAATATTTGTAAAATGAATTAATATGTTATCAAATGGGCATGATAACTGGAGGTTTGGAAATGCGGTACAGTGAAGTGGAGAGCGTAAGTAGGAGGCTAGGTAAAGTTTTGCCTTGATTTTCCTTCAGTCATCTAACAAACGTGAACAGGACAATAGTAGTTTACAGCCTTTGCTTAGTCAAAGTAGAACTGCTTTTATTAATCATCTTGTAGTTGGAAAAATGCCAGCCCCAGTTTGTGTGACTTAGATGGGAAAAAATGCCTGTGGAGCACATTTTCAAATGTTTATTGCAAAAAACTTGGGAAAACACAAAACTTGGTAGAAATAATAATTATAAGCCCACTACCTAGTGATAATAATTTGTTGTGTGTCTAGATCATCTTTAAGTACCATTCCATTTGCACAAATTCTATTTCTACTTCTCAGATTCTGCAATTTTTTGAGGCTTAGCATCCAGTGGAAGGTCTTAGTAAGTATGTACAGAAGACCCCTCTACTCAGTAAGATGGCTGTAATTAGAAAAATGGAAAATAACAAGTGTTGATGAGGGTGTGGAGAAATTGTAACCCTCGTACATTGCTGGTGGGAATGTAATGTTTTGGTTGCTGTGGAAAACAGCTTGGCAGTTGCTCAGAAAGTTAAATATAGAATTCCCATATGACTCAGCAGGTTCACTTTAGGTATTTGGTATACACTACCCCCCCAGCCCCCGCAAATGAAAACTGATAAACAAATACAGATACCGCATATTCATAGCCGCACTATTATCACAATAGTCAAAAAATGAAAACAACCTAAATGCCCATCAACTAATGAATGAATAAACAAATTGTGGTATATACATACAGAACAACCATAAAAAGTCATGAAGTAATTACATATGCAGTACCTTAGGTGAACCATGAAAAATGCTAGGTGAAAGAAGACAGACACAAAAAGTCACATATTGTATGGCTGTGAAATGTCCAGAATAGAGACAGGACACAGAGCGGTTGGCAGGGGTTGGGAAGTAGGGGAAATGGAAGGGTTTAGTTGGTGCCAGATATCCTTTTAGGATGAAGAGACTGTTTTGTAAGTAGATCGAGGTGGTGGTTGCACAACAATGTAAATATACTAAATGACAATGAGTTATTTATTGTAAAGTGGTTAATTGTATGTCATGTGTATTTCACTTCAATTTAAAACACAACAACAACAACAAAACAAAACTAGAGGACCATGTGGCTCCGTTGGTTGGCGCTGCGATGTCGTTCCTGTGCACCGAAGGGGTGCAGGTTGGATGACCTGTGCAGGTCGCAGGTTCCATCCCTGGTTGGACACATGCGAGAAACAACCGTTACATGTTTCTCTCTCTCCACCCTTCTCTCTAAAGTCAATGAAAACATGTTCTCGGGTGAAGATTAAAAAGAAAAAGAAAAAAATCTTCCCAATTTCCGACTGAGCTTTTAGCCCTTTAAGGGTGCCAGGGAAGGAGGCGGGGGGCTCGAGAGTCGGGCCTGTACCAATCACGTGAGTCAGCGCCTGCGCAGGAGAGTCACGTGGTGGCTGGCCCGGGGAAATGGCGGCTTCAGGCGAGAGCGGGGCTTCTGGCGGCGGAGGCAGCACAGAGGAGGCATTTATGACCTTCTACAGTGAGGTGAACCACGAGGGATGAGTGGTGGCACCGGGGCGACCCCGCCTGGACCTCCTCTCCCGGCGGGCGAAAGCAGCGGTCATCCTGGCCTGGACCGTTGGGCGGCTCCTCCAGCCTGGCCTTCCGGGCGGCGCGGGGCCGGGGGTGTGTGTGCGTCTTTCCCTGACAGCTGCTAGGGGCTCCCGTGAGCAACGACAAAGGGGCCGGGGACTGAAATCTGCGGATAGACGGCGAGTCTGCCCAACGTAGTACCTGGGCGCGCGCAGAGTTCCCCAACTCCGTGGAGTCGGGCTGGTAGGGGCTGGAAGAAGTTGGCCTTCCTGAGGGCGACTTAGCCGTCCTGGTCCCCGTTTTTGTTTTAAACGGAACCACTTTCTACCTAGTCCTCTGTAATGAATCGTGTTTGTGGTTATTTCTGACGTTCGCGAATGCGAGGCTCTGTGCATCAAGCCAGATAGACATTATCTCCCCTTTACAGATGACAAACCTGAGGTTTAGGGAGGTGAAATAATGTGTTCTGTGTCTTACAGCTGATAAAACAGCTTGGTATCATGTTAGGACAGGAGTCAGTTTGGTCTGAGCCTCGTTTACTATTGCTTTTCCAGCGCTTACTACATATGGTTACCCAGTAAATATTTATTGAGTAAATTAATGAATAAATAATTTAAAGAAAAGTAATGCCACTTGGAGTCAGAGGACCTCAGATTGTGTTCGTGCGTGGTAGTTGACTGCGATTGAATTCTTTCAGGGCCTTGATTGGTTAGACCTTGTTTCCATGCCTGTGAAATGAGCCAATGTTAAAACGAATTTTTATGGGGGGTTTCATGGAGTTCATGTATAAGAAAGGGTTTCATAAGCAGAAGCATCTTTGTAAGACTTAAGGCTGAAAGTGGAGCTCTTTAAGTTGGCATGGATTTGAGGAATGCAGTTGCTCCTCACCAGGTTGTGAGCTACTCAGAGTGAAGCACCAGATCACGTTTATCTTTTACCTCGGGTGCCTTTAACGATGTGTGTTATGTAGTAGTTTCTCCAAAGTATTCCATTTAAAAATGGAAATGAGCACATCCTTTGTAGTCTGTCCTTTTGAAATGCCTCATTCACTTGAAAGTGTTCAGCAATTATAATGGAACTTGATTTACTTACCAACTCTTAGTTTAAAAAGAAGGGGGAAAAGCAACCCTGGTTTGTTTGCCTTGGATGAGAGAAAGCATCTAAAGGTGGGCCCCTCAATCATCATTCAACCAGTGTTTACTGAGGACCTGGCATGTACCAGTGCACTGTTTATGTGCTGCAGTTATGGCAGTGAGCAACAGGAAAAGAATCCTGTCTTCATCTCATAGAGCTCACCTTCTTTGTAGAAGGATTAAACAGGAAACGAGATGTACAACACAGTGTCAGGTAGTGACTTACGTGCTATGAGGAAAAATAAGCCTGGGAAAAAAGACTGGGTGGGTGGGTGGGGGAAGTGGCATGGTATTTTAAAGAGAGTGAAGAGGGAAGATTCAGAGAAGGAATGGCTTTTTTATGTTATTGAAAATTTTTCCAAACTCATTTGGCCAGAGGAATAATGGTGATGAATAACATACCAAACATTCATTCCAGTTGGCATTCCATCTCTGATAGTGGCGCCAAGGATATTCTCCTGGGACTACCTAGTGCCTGTTCTCCTTCACATTGTCTTCAAGACAGGAATTTTTCTAACTCTGTTATAGAGTTAGGTAGGCAGAATAATTTGCTCCCTCCCACATACTTTTTTTTTTTTTTTTTAATTTATTTATCTTTAGAGGGGAAGGGTAGGAGAGAGGGAGAGGGAGAGAAACATCAATGTACGGTTGCCTCTCGTGTGTCCCCCGCTGGGAACTGGCCTGCAACCCAGGCATGTGCCCTGACTGGGAATCGAACCGCGATCCTCTGGTTCGCAGGCCCGCGCTCAATCCACTGAGCTACACCAGCCAGGGCTTTCCCACATACTTTTTAATGCTGCTTTTAATATATATTTCATTGTAATTGTATTTTTTCTTTAAAGAGTTGTGAATTAAGTGTGAAAACACTCGAGTACATCTTTTGTCATTAGAGTGGAAACTCTTTGAAGGTGGTGAATGGGACTTTGAATTCTCTCGATAGTTGCTCTGGCATCAAATTGTTAAGATTAAAATTCTTATTTACTAGTTGGGTAATTGGGAACAAGTCTGTTAATCTCTCTAAGTCTCAGTTTTCTTATCTGTGAAGTGAGGGTGATAGAATCTACTGTATAGGATTGTTGAGTGGAATAAATATGTGTCAAGTTTTCATGTTATTAAAATTCAGCCAGTGGTAGCTGTTGTAATTATTCCTCAAAGTGGTTAGCAAAATAGCTTGCACACGTAGATACACAAATGTTTGCTGAACATGTCAGTGAGTAACTTGTATTTTTAACTCAATGAAGTTTTTATCCCTTTTATTTTAGGTGAAACAAATAGAGAAGAGAGATTCAGTTCTGACATCCAAAAATCAGATTGAAAGATTGACCCGTCCTGGTTCCTCCTACTTCAATTTGAACCCATTTGAGGTGAGCTGTCTGATGTTGCTGTGGCATCATGATGGGGAGATTTGCATAGTTGCAGGCAGACTTACATTAGAACACACACTTAATTTGTATTATATCAAATAGTTGGAATTGAACTTAGGTAGATTTATTGTGAGCAGAACCTGAGAGGCAGCATATTAGGGAAAAATGAGATGATATTAGCCTTATAAATATTCTCCATTACCTTTTAAGTAACCCAAATATATATGGATTTATTTTCATATGTGAAGGGATAGCTAGCTTTGAAAAATTTAGAATCTTTAATTTAGTTTGCTTGTTAAATTTTTCTGTTTTAACACACACACACACACACACACACACACAGATGTGAAAAATCCCCAAAACAAAAAAATTATCTCAAGATTTTAGACAAGCCAATACACTTTTTGGGTTTCCTTAGTGTTGTAACTTTAAACTTTACCTCCTTATAAAAGTAAGTCAGGACTTCTGGCCAAGATGGAGGCGTAGGTGGACACTCTGTGCCTCCCTCGCACAACCAAAATTAAGGACAACAAAGATTTAGAAACAAGAAAACAACCGGAACTGATAGAAAATGGAACTGTACAGAAGTCCAACAACCATTCATCCAGACCGGTAAGAAGGGTGGAGTCGCAGCAGGAAAATGTGGAGGTTGGCAGACGCGAGCGCACAGGCAGCAATGGCTGGCCGATCCCAGGCATGCAGGCAGCAGCTAGTGGACCCCGGGCACTGGGTGGCAATGGTGCAGACCCAGTGAGGCCCCGCAAGGTGGCTGGCTGACCAGGTAGTCCGACATTCGCACGCATATAATCCAGGTGAAGAGGAAGCGGCGGAAGGGACTAGAATTGAGAGAGAGTGGAGCAAGTGCCATTGTTCCTTGTCGGACCCCGCCCCCACATACAGCATCACTACCCAGCAACTGGGTTGCCCTGCCCTGGGGAACACATAAGGCTCCACCCCTCACTACGTAACAGCAGCAACCGGACCAAAAAAACCCCCAAAATGGCTCAAACGGGAGAACTAATCAAAGCTCCAGAGCCAATTCATCTAAGTGACCAAGAGATAGCCAACCTATCAGATGCACAGCTCAAAGCACTGGTGATCAGGATGCTCACAGAATTGGTTGATTTTGGTCGTAAATTAGATGAACAAATGAAGGCTACACTAAGTGAAATGAAGGGAAATGCACAGGGAACCAATAGTGATGGGAAGGAAACTGGGACTCAAATCAATGGAGTGGACCAGAAGGAAGAAACTAACAACCAAACAGAAAACAAGGAAGAAACAGGAATTTAAAAAAATGAGGAGAGGCTTAGGAACCTCCAGGATATCTTTAAACATCCCAACATCCAAATTATAGGGGTACCGGAAGGGGAAGAAGAAGAGCAACAAGTGGAAAACTTATTGGAACAAATAATAAAGGAGAACTTCCCCAATCTGGCAAAGGAAATAGACTTCCAGGAAGTCCAGGAAGCTCAGAGAGTCCCAAAGAAGTTGGACCCAAGGAGGAACACACCAAGGCACATCGTCATTACATTAGCCAAGATTCAAATGAAGGAGAGAATTCTAGAAGCAGCAAGGGATAAGGGGACAGTCACCTACAAAGGAGTTCCCATCAGACTGTCAGCTGATTTCTCCAAAGAGACCTTCTAGGCAAGAAGGGGCTGGAAAGAAGTATTCCAAGTCATGAAAGGCAAGAACCTACATCCAAGATTGCTCTATCCAGCAAAGCTGTCATTTAGAAGGACAGATAAAGTGCTTCCCAGATAAGGTCAAGTTCAAGGAGTTCATCATCACCAAGCCCTTATTATATGAAATGTTAAAGGGACTTATCTAAGAAAAAGAAGATAAAAATAGGACAGTAAAAAGACAGCAAACTCACAGCTATTAACAACCACATCTAAAATAAAAGCAAACTAAGCAAATAGCTAGAACAGGAACAGAACCACAGAAATGGAGATCATATGGAGGGTTAGCAACAGGGGCGTGGGAGGAGGAGAGAGGGGGAAAAGATACAGAGAATAGGTAGCATAGACTGGGTAGAAGATAGGGGGAAGGCAAGAATAGTGTGGGAAGTGTAGAAGCTAAGGAACTTATGATACATGGACATGAACTAAAGGGAGGGATGTGGCTTAGAATATGGCTTAGGGAGGGGGTGTGCAGGGTGGAGGCGAATGATGGGGGAGAAATGGGACAACTGTAATGGCATAATCAATAAAATATATTTAAAAAAAGTAAGTCATATTTCTTTTTAAAATTTGAAGCATAAAGCAAGAGTAGTCAAGTATAATTCTTTTTAAAAAATTTTATTTATTTATTTTTAGATAGAGGGTAAGGGGGAGAGAAACAAGTATCAGTGTGTGGTTGCCTCTTGTGCAACCCCTATTGGTGACCTGGCCTGTAACCTGGGCATGTGCCCTGATTGGGAATTGAACCAGTGACCCTGTGGTTCGCAGGCCAGTGTTCAATCCACTCAGCCATACTAGCCAGGGCATAATCAAATATAATTCTAAGAGAAATTGCAACTCTTAACTGTTTATATTCAAACTTTTAAGTTTTATTAAAAAACATGGAGGGCTCTGGCTGGTGTGGCTCAGTGGAATGAGTGCCAGCCTGTGAATGGAAAGGTTGTTGGTTCAATTCCCAGTCATGGCACATGCCTGGGTTGTGAAGCCATGTCCCCAGTTGGGGCCTACAAGAGGCATCTGATGGGTGTTTCTCTCCTCTCTCTCTAAAGACAAATAAATAAAATCTTTAAAAAAAAATTCCCATAGAGGATCTATATATACTTCATGTTATTTATTTATTCATACTATATATTGTATTTTTTTACTTCATACTATTTTACTTTAATTTTTTAAAATTATATTTTATTGATTATGCTGTTTCGGTTTTCTTGATCTTTCCCCCCCATTGCCTCCTGTTCTACCCAGCACTCCCTATTCCCTTCAGGGAATCCCCCCTCATTGTTCATGTCATGGGTCATGCATATAAGTTCTTTGGCTACTCCATTTCCTATACTTTGTGCTCCCATCGCTATTCTGTAACTACCTATTTGTACTTCTTAGTTCCCTTACCCTTTACCCATTCCCTTACATCCCACTCCCATCTTGCAACCATCAGAACACTCTTTGTATCCATTAATCTGTCTCTGTTCTTGTTTGCTTAGTTTGTTTAGATTCATTGTTGGTAGATTTGGTATTTTTTGCCATTTTATTGTTCCTTTTTGATCTTCATTTTCTTAAATAAAACCCTTTAACATTTCATATAATAATGGTTTGGTGATGATGAACTCCTTTAGTTTTTTCTTGTCTGGGAAGCTCTTTATCTGTCCTTCGATTCTAAATGACCTTGGCTGTAGATCCCTGCTTTTCATGAGTTATTTCTTGCCAATCCCTTCTTGCCTGCAAAGTTTCTTTTGAGAAATCAGCTGACAGTCTTATGAGAACCCCCCTGTAGTAATAACTAACTTCTTTTCTCTTGCTGCATTTAAGATTCTTTTTTTATCTTTTTAACCTTTGGCATTTTAATTATAACGTGTCTTGGAGTGGGCCTCTTTGCATCTATCTTGTTTGGAACTCTCTGTGCTTCCTGGACTTGCATGTCTATTTCCTTCACCAAATTAGGAAAGTTTTCTTTCACTATTTTTTCAAATAGTTTTCCAGTTTCTTGCTCTTTCTCTACTCCTGGCATCCCGATGATGTGAGTGTTGGACCTGTTGAAGTTGTCCCAGAAGCTGGTTATACTATCCTCATTTTTTTGGATTCTATTTTTTTCTTGTTCTGATGGGTTGTTTTTTGCTTCCTTATGTTCCAAATCATTGATTTGATTCTCCACTTCATCCACTCTACTGTTGTTTCCCTGAAAATTGTTCTTTATTTCAATTAGTGTATACTTCATTTCTGACTGGATCTTGTTTATGCTGCTGAGGTCCTAACTAAGTTTCTTGAGCATCTTGATAACCAGTGTTCCAAATTCTGCATCTGATAGATAGCTTATCTCCCCTTCGTTTAGTTCTTTTTCTGGAGTTTTGATCTCCCTTCATTTGGGCCATGTTTTTTTGTCTCCTCATTTTGGCAGCCTCCCTGTGTTTGTTTCTATATATTAGGTAGAGCTGCTATGACCCTGTCTTGATAGCATGGCCTAATGTAGGTGTCCCGTAGGGTCCAGTGGCACAGCCTTCCCTATCGCTTCAGCTGGGTATTTGAGGTGTGCCCTTCATGTGAGCTGAGTACACCCTCCTCTTGTAATTGAGCCTTGGTTGCTGTTGGCAAATCAATGGGAAGGATTTACCCAGGCCAGACACCTGCAAGGATTGGCTATGACCACTGACTATGAACCTCCACCCTCCATGGAGGATCAGCTGTGCAGGGGCAGGGTGGTGGTGCTCCGACGTGGTCTGTAGCTGTCCACTGGGTGCACTGGCCCTGGGGTTCCCAGGTGGTACAGACCAAGGTCAGCCCCCACCTGTGTTTTGCCTGGGGGCATTCTGCTTGAGCTATAAAGCAATCTGAGATGGCTGCTACTTGTGGTGGGCTTGGAGATTTCCAGGCAAAGCCAAGCTGTGAATATAGGCTGGCTGCTGCTGCTGCTAGGCCTGAGGCTCACTGAGGCTAGGTGTTGCTTGTTTGATAGGGTTTATTTAGGGCAGGGGTGTCAAACTCATTTTCATCAGGGGCCACATCAACCTGGAGGTTGCCTTCAAAGGACCGAAATAATTTTAAGATTTTAGAAATGTAACTACTCCTTAACTGTTAAGGAGTCGAAATTACATTTGGCCTTTGGAAGGCAACTGCAAAGCTGATGTGGCCCCCAGTGAAAATGAGTTCAACACCCCTGGTTTAGGAAGTTGTGAAGCATGGGCCAAGAGCAGCTGTTCATGGAAAAGCAGCCTGTAAGTTGGGTTGGGCGGGGTCTCTGGGGATCTCCAGGATGGGTCAAACAGTATTACATTGATGGAGTCTCAGGAGAATATCGCACCAGCTTGCTGGCTCCGTGGGGGGAGGGTTTAGAAAAGAGACAATGGCCTGTGCTCACTTTGCTGCCAGAAACTTCCGTTCCTCCCCATGTGCCACTGGTGCCTTTCAAGCTGCTGTCCCGGTGCTGCAGCTCAGAGGGAGTGAGTCTGAGTAGGTGAGTTTTGTGTGTGGGTTCTTTAAGAGGAACTGCTTGGGGCTCCAGCAGTTTCTTCCACTCAATCTCCAGTGGTTTTTGCAGGCAGGAGTTTTGGGGACTTATCTTCTTGGCACTGGAACCCTGGGCTGGGGGGCCTGGTGTGGGGCTGGACTCCTTGCTCCTGAGTTATCCTTCCCACACATGGTAGATAATTTTTATCTACCATGTGTGGGTGAGGGATCAGCACATTCCACATCTGTGCGCCCCTGCCAGTCTGGATGGATGTGGTTTCTTTAATTCCATAGTGGTCAGACTTCCATTTAACAAGATTTCTGACAGTTCTGCGTGATGGTTGTTCTATATTTTAGTTGTAACTTTGATGTGGTTGTGGGAAGAGGCGAACCATGTCTGTCCATATCATCATCTTGACTGGAAGTCCCTACTTCATGCTATTTTAAGTGCATTGTTACATAAAATATATTTATACAACCTTTTAAAGTTTCTATAATTATTATTGAAACAATTCCTTTATTGTAGGATTTTGAAATTAGCTTCTAATTGTTCATAATTATAAATTATGAATAAATATTAACATTTTATAAAAATAACATCGCACTTATTAAAAAGACTTCTAAAAATCCATTTTAGAGAGAGAGAGAGAGGAGGGGAGAGAGAGAAATATCAATTTGTTGTTCTACTTATTTATGCACTTGTTTGTTGATTCATATATGTGCCTTGACCAGGGATCGAACTACAACCTTGTTATATTAGGACATTGGGATGATACTAACCAACTGAGCTACCTGGCCAGGGCAAACACCTTTTTGTTTGTGTGATAAAATATACATAACATAAAATTAGACCTGGCTGGTGTGGCTCAGTGGATTGAGCACCGGACTGCAAACCAAAGGGTTGCCATTTCCATTCCCAGTCAGGGCACATCCTTGGGTTGCTGGCCAGGATACCAGTAGGGGGCGTTCAGGAGGCAACCACACATTGATGTTTCTCTCCCTCTCTCCCTCACTTTTCCTCTCTAAAAATAAATAAATGCAATCTTTAAAAAAAATAAACATTAGCCCTGGCTGGTGTAGCTCAGTGGATTGAGCGTGGGCCTGCGAATCAAAGGATTGCGGTTCGATTCCCAGTCAGGGCACATGCCTGGCTTGCAGGCCAGTTCCCAGTAGGGGACACATGAGAGGCAACCATACGTTGATATTTCTCTCCCTCTCCCCTACCCTTCCCCTCTAAAGATAAATAAATAAAAATCTTAAAAAAAATAAATAAAAATAAAGCTTTGGGAAAAAAAAAACACATCAAATTAACCATTTTAACCAGTTGTAGGTGTAGAACTACAGTGGCGTTAAGTACATTTACAGTGTTGTGCAGCCATCATCACCATCCACTTCCAGACCTTTTTCATCATTTCAGACACTCCAGACCCATTAAACAATAACTCCTGATTCCTCCTATCCCCAGCCACTGGCAACCACTGTTTTGCTTTGCATCTGTGAATTTGCTTATGCTAGGTGCCTCATGTAAGTGGAATCAAACTATATTGTCCTATTTCACTTTGCATGATATTTTCAAGATTTATTCATTGTTTCTGTTTTTTGAAGAGTAAGTTTTCAAGAACTTTTTTTATCTTAAAGCGATTTCAGATTTGTAGAAAGGTTGCAAGTACACTGTTAAGACTTCCTTGAACTATTTGAAACTAAGTTGCCAATATATTGCCCTATTGCCCTGAAGTACTTTGTGTCCTTCCTGCACATGCCATTTTTTAGTGAACCACAATAATAACCATCAAAGTCAGGACATAAACATTGTATATTGTATAATCCTCAGACCCCATTTAAATTTGTTAATTGCATCAGTAATGACCTTTAGAACAAAAGGATCCAGTTCAGAATCTTCTATTATGTTTAGCTGTCATGTCTCTTCAGTCTTCAGTTTGGAACAGCTCCTTAGTCTTTCCTTGACTTTTGTGACCTTAACATTTCTGCAGATTACCGGCCAGTTATCTTGTAGCATATCTCTCAACTTGAGTTTATCTGATGTTTCTTCATGTTAGAATCGGTTTATGCAATGTTGGCAGTGATAGCACAGAAGTGAGGCTGCATACTTGTCTTTGCCACCTATAAAGTGGTACTTGATCTCGATTTATCCCATTACTGATCACATCAACTTGATTATTTAGAAGAGTTGCCTGCTAGATTTGTTCATGAAGTTACTTTTTCCTCCCTTTGTAATTAATAAGTATTTTATGGAGAGGTACTTTGAGACTGTTTAAATATCCTCTCCTTATCAGAGTTTCGATTTACTCATTTATTTGTCATTATGGACTTGTGGTTTCCTGTATTATTCAGTGGGTCATATTTGCAATACATATCATTTCCTTTGATGCTCAAATTGTCCAAAATCTGGCCAGTAGGTTACCTTTCAAGTAAACTCCTGTCTTTTCTATATGTCTTCATCATTCTTTGATTACCAGGCACTCTTGTACTTTTCCTGACCCAGCCTGGAATTAACCATTTCATGGAGGAGTCCTGGTCCCTTTTAGTGAAGAATCATATTTAAAATCAAGATTTGAGTGTTTGGTGTACTCATTACTATTGGGATGTCACTCTTCCCAGATTGAGGGAGGGAGGGAGGAAATGTATGTATATGTACATAAACATTTACACCCCATTTTAATTCAACACCACAGGGTTTATTCTAGTTTTCCTTTCCATGTTCATAGTTCCTTCTCTAGTGAGAACTCTTTAATATATATGTATTTACTTAATTGACCCTCCTGTATACAGCTGATCTCCTGTTGCCATTCATTTTCCCCTGTGAATGCCCTCACCCTGCTTTACTCTGACAGCGACACCAGGCTGCCTCACTGTGAAGTCCCTTCTCTCCACAACTGAGCTTAAAACCCCCATGCCCGGTCACCTTTCCCTGTGGTATGGCTCTGGTTCCTTGTGCCCACCCTTCACCCCCTGGGGGCTCTTTTCATCCCTCTTGGGCTATAGCATCTGCCCATCAAACAGGTACCCTTTCTACCATCTTCATCTTACTTGGGCTTTGATTTACTTGGGCTTGAGTTCACACTCCTGCATGGAGGCCCTCTTCACTTTGCTCAGGTTCCAGCTCTCTACCAACTATACTTTACATGAATTCTCTCTGCACCTTGCTAGAGCTCCAGCATCTTGCATTGGGCTGCCCTTTTACATCGGATGCCCTCCTGTGTGGGCACCCCCTTACCATGGACAAGTCAAGCTTCCACACTCCATGTTGGACCACTCCTTTGTGGAGATGGCCTTGCTTGGATTCCTTTACCCTGTGCCAGGTTACCTTTCTTTGTGGACACTCTTCTTACCCTGCTTGGTCTCAAACACCCTAGGTTGGGCTCTACTTCAATGAGAATGCCTTCCTCTTTCCTCTTGGTCTCTCACACCCTGCACTGGGCCACCCTCCCATGTTGACAGTCTCACCCTGCTTGGGTTCTAATACCCTGTGCCAGGTCGCCTGTGTAACACCCTGTGCTAGGATGCCCTCATCAGCCCACTTTCGCATTCCATGTTGGGATGCTCTTTTGTGCTCTTCTCACTCCGTTCGGGCTCTAACACTGTGTGACTGGCTGCCACTCCCCGTGTGGTCACTGTCTTCTTTATTCCAGATGGGCTTTGGCCTTCTGCTCTGGGCTGTTTTGCCTCCCACCTATAGTAGATGTCCACTCTGCCTGGTGCTGTATAATGTATTTGGATTGCATTGCTCAGAAAGGGAAGGGAAGGACCAAAAGCTTAAAGAGTACTTTTGATATGATTTTGGTAGGGCAGGCATAGGGGGAGATAATTTGTTTGAGATGTAATAAAGAATTTGATGGTATGTTCTTTCTATTAAGTCACACTTTCTTTTTTGTGTGTGTGGTCATACTTTTAAATTCAGCATAGTACCATGAAAAGGGGGCAAGCAATCATGTAAATTAGCCATTTTATTTGGTAATATAATTAGTGTTTCTGTGGAGACCTGATTGATGAGAAGTGACATATCGTTGGGACCAGTATGAAGGCTAGAACTTTAATGCCCTATTTGTTAGTGTGGTTCTGGGAGCGGAACTCACCATCCCATAGTTCCTGTCTGACTGTAGAAAGTATGTTCAGACGCGTAAAGATTTGGGGAGGTCGGCAAATTCAGGAAGACTTGAGATTGTTTGAGTGTGTGGGGCTCCATTAGAGCTTTTGTCTTTTTCTATTTCATACAAATGTGCTGGTCACTCTATAGGATGGGCAAAGTAAAAGTTGCTTTTTTTCTAGTAAGGAGAAGTAACGCAGTAAATAGTAGTCATCTTGGCCATCAGCTGAAATGTGAATAGTCTTCTTACATACTACCTTACTGAGCAGCAGGTAGAAAAGGGAGAAATTAGCCTGGGAATTGGAGGGGTTTTGTTATAGGAATCCTTTTCCAGGGACCACTTTTTTCCCGCCTGCCATCTCAACAGCCATTTATTTGGACACATTTCTAAACTTCAGCCATTATGTAGTCATCTTTCTTATGAATAATTCTACAATTATTCTTAGGTGAAGGGCCCTCCCCTAATTCCTTCTGTAAGCTTTGATGAACTTGTGCTCCTGTTCAGTCTTACCCTTTCCATGGTCCTTTTTTTTGTTTGTTTTTATGTAAGTTTAAGGCCCCAGCAGGCAGTATACCATAGACTTTATTTTTTGTTTAACTTGTTCAGCACCTTGGAAAACAAGGTATTTTTATCTATCTATCTATCTATCTATCTATCTATTTATAATGTATTTTTAGAGAGGGGAAGGGAGGGAGAAAGAGAGGGAGAGAAACATCAGTGTGTGGTTGCCTCTCACATGCCCTCTACTGGGGACCTGGCCTGCAACCCAGGCATGTGCTCTGACTGGGAATCCAGCCTGCAACTTTTCGCTTTGTGGGATGATGTTCAGCCCACTGAGCAACACCAGTTAGGGCCATCATCATTTCTTACTCGTGCTTCTTAAACTTTTAATGAGATTCAAATCACCGGGGGGTCTTGTTGAAATATTGATTTCTGATGTAGACCTACTGAAGCAGGGCCTGTTCTTCCGAATTTCTAATAAACTCTTCTTACTCTCTGCCCTTTCAGGGCCTTAAATACCAAGTAAATATAATAGATGATGCTGCGTTGCATCCATGGATTAGCCTATGAAATCATCTCTTTAATTGTATATCTGGTAACATGTGCTTCCTAAAAAAGCACTTACTATATGGTAATTAAAAAATGTTTCCTTGCCTGTTTATCTTTGCATTTCTAGTGTATAGCAGTGTATTTAGCAGATAGTAGTAGCTACTATATAAAATGTTTGAACGAATGTATGTATTTGTGGTGATGGGATTAGAATCCTTGATGAGAAATGTCAATACCAGGATACCCAGGCTTGGAGAAGAATGAATAAATTTATTTTTTAAGACAATATTGCTCAAAAAAGTACAGATGTTTCTGTCATTTGGAATCAGACTTTCCTGGGGGTGGGAGGCCCAGGCATTCCGAGATCTCAGGTTTCCACAGGTGACTGTGAGGTTCACTTTGGGTTGAGAACCATCAAGCCATATGAATGATAGATCTAAAGTGGAGCCAAGTGGGCATTTCTTAATTGAGGTGGGAATTAGGTAGCCAGCCTCATTTTTTTCCCTGATGAGCTCTATGCCTCCTCCACATTTGCAAAAGTAAGTAGGGGGTAAGGGGTAGGTACTTTCTGTAATGAATGGAGGAGAAATGCAGCATTTTCTCACAGTTTGGAAATATGTTTCTAGATATAGGGTAACTTATTTTTCTGATGGAGTGAAAGTAATTACTATATTAATTGCAAATCTGAAACAGTATAGCTATTACTCTGTTTTTGACTTGCTCATTTATATTTCTTTTTTTCTTTTTTTGCCTTAAAACAACAAAATTTAGTAACATACAGTTCTGCCAGCCAGAAATCCAAAATGTGTCTCACTGGACTGAAGTCTATTCCTGTAAAGAGTGCTGCATTCCTTTTTGAGGCGGTTGGACCCCATTCTCTTGTCTTTTTCATTTTCTTTTCTTTTCTTTTTTTCACTCTTTTTTTAAAATATATTTTATTGATTATGCTATTACAGTTGTCCCATTTCTCTCCCATCATTCCCCTCCACCCTACACACCCTCTCCCACCCACATTCCCCCCTTTAGTTCATGTCCATGTGTCATAAGTTCTTTAGCTTTTACATTTCCCATACTATTCTTGCCCTCCCCCTGTCTATTTTCTACCCACTATCTATGCTACTCATTCTCTGTACCTTGTCCCCCTCTCTCCTCCCACGCCCCTGTTGCTAACCCTCCATATGATCTCCTTTTCTGTGGTTCTGTTCCTGTTCTAGCTATTTGCTTAGTTTGCTTTTGTTTTAGGTGTGGTTCTTAATAGCTGTGAGTTTGCTGTCTTTTCACTGTCATATTTTTATCTTCTTTTTCTTAGATAAGTCCCTTTAACATTTCATATAATAAGGGCTTGGTGATGATGAACTCCTTCAACCTGACCTTATCTGAGAAGCACTTTATCTGTCCATCCATTCTAAATGACAGCTTTGCTGGATAGAGCAATTTTGGATGTAGGTCCCTGCTTTTCAAGATTTCAAATATTTCTTTCCAGCCCCTTCTTGCCTGGAAGGTCTCTTGAGAAATCAGCTGACAGTCTGATGGGAACTCCCTTGTAGGTGACTGTCCCCTTATCCCTTGCTGCTTCTAGAATTCTCCTTCATTTGAATCTTGGCTAATGTAATTACAATGTGCCTTGGTGTGTTCCTCCTTGGGTCCAACTTCTTTGGGACTCTCTGAGCTTCCTGGACTTCCTGGAAGTCTATTTCCTTTGCCAGATTGGGGAAGTTCTCCTTTATTATTTGTTCAAATAAGTTTTCCACTTGTTGCTCTTCTTCTTCCCCTTCTGGGACCCCTATAATTCGGATGTTGGGACGTTTAAAGATGTCCCGGAGGTTCCTAAGCCTCTCCTCATTTTTTTTGAATTCTTGTTTCTTCCTTGTTTTCTGTTTGGTTGTTAGTTTCTTCCTTCTGGTCCACTCCATTGATTTGAGTCCCAGTTTTCCTTCCATCTCTATCAGTTCTTCATGCATCTTCCTTCATTTCACGTATTGTAGCCTGCATTTTTTCATCTAGTTTGTGAGCAAAATCAACCAATTCTGTGAGCATTTTGATGACCAGTGCTTTGAACTGTGCATCTGATAGGTTAGCTATCTCTTCACTGCTTAGAGGAATTGGCTCTGGAGCTTTTATTTGTTTTCTGGTTTGAGCCATTTTTGGTGGTTTTGTTTGGTTTTGTTTGGTTTTGGTTTTAGTCTGGTGGCGGCTATTACGTAGTGAGGGGTGGAGCCTTAGGTGTTCCTCAGGGCGGGGCAGCCCAGTCGCTGGGTTGTGACGCTGTATGTGGGGGCTGGGTCTGAGAGGGAACAGTGGTGCCTGCTCCGCTCTCTCCTGGATTCAGTCCCTTCCGCCACTTCCCCTCTGCCTGGACTGTCTGCACGCGTGAATGTGGGACCACCTGGTCAGCCAGCCGCCTTGTGCGGCCTCGCTGGGTCTGCACAGTTGCCCCCCTGTGCCCGGGGTCCGCCAGCTGATGCCTGTGGTGCCGGGGACCGCCAGCCGCCGCCCGTGCACCTGGGAACTGCCAGCCGCTGCTGCTTGCGTTCTCGGGGTCACACCTCCACTTTTTCCTGCTGCGACTCTGCCCCTCTTACCGGTCTGGATGAATGGTTGTTGGACTTCCGTACAGTTCAATTTTCTATAAGTTCTGGTTGTTTTCTTGTTTCTAAATATTTGTTGTCCTTAATTTTGGTTGTGAGAGGAGGCACAGTGTGTCCACCTATGCCTCCATCTTAGCCGGAAGTCCTCATTTATATTTCTTGAGCATTTTGTAGAACTGTGTGCCTGCCACAGTTCTAGAATGCTGAGTACTATTTTAGATATTGATTATAACATGTATAATTATTGGGCACCTCTTAAATTTATGAATTCTTTGAATTTCTTTTACAGTTTTGATTTTGATTCTTTCAGGTTCTTCAAATAGATCCTGAAGTGACAGATGAAGAAATAAAAAAGAGGTTTCGGCAGGTATGGTACTATTTCCCTGTAATGGATGGAGTTTGAACATTTTGAAAATGTAAGCATCTGATGATTCTCTTGGGACTTGCATTGTGATTTTTGGGCCAGCATTTAACCTTTTTTTTTTTTAAACTTAAGGCGATGTAACTCTTAGATAAAAACTTATAATGACGCCCTGGCTGCTACATCTCAGTGGACTGAGTGCTGGCCTATGAACCAAAGGATTGCCAGTTCAATTCCCAGTCAGGGCACATGCGTTGATTGTGGGCCAGGTCCCCAGTGGGGGCCACATGAGAGGCAACCAAACACTGATGTTTCTCTCCCTCTTTATCTCCTTTTCCCTCTCTAAAAAATACATAAATACATTTTTTTTAAAAAAGTGCACGATTAAAAAAATTAACAGTAAAAATAAATTAAAAATTTAAAAAATTCAGTGATATAAAATCTTAAATAATTTAATAACCATAGCTTACCTCTGACTAGAATGAATTTTCTATCCAAATAGAATCTCTCTAGCCCCTTAATTAAAAGAGAAGTACAGAGTAGAATAGTAGAGCTTATATGGAGTCACGATTACTAAATTCCCTGGCTTCCAGGAGACAACATGTTAAATGATTTGTAACAGTTCTTTATTTTTAAGACCTCATTAAGGGGAGCTCTCTGGAAATTCTCTATCAAAGGAGATCCACAACCTCTGGTTTTTGTTCATTCTAATGTTAATAACTTGAGCTACAAAGTTTTATAGTAACCTTTTTAAAGATCCTTCCAGTTCCACAGAGTAACCCCCCAGCTTTTTCTTCTATCAGTTGAGTAGTCACACTCCCTGTAACCTGTCTTTACAAATTGGATTTTCCATATATTTAATGGGTGTGCTGCAAGAATTTTTAAAACATGCAATATCTGACTATTTTGTCAGGGGCACTAATCTCTTTTCCCTTAAATCGTTAACAAAAATGACAACAGCCAGCACAACAATAGCTGTCCAATGTGAATGAATCAAAATTATACCTATTTTTTCAGTCAGATAGTCAAAACGTATATTTTTTGGTGTGCTGCAGAAATTTAGTAATTAGTTTCTACATGTCATGAGATGGAAAGGCTGAAAACTGATGTACTGTGTGCTTAAAAGAGCCTGAACACTGCCAAGTATTATTCTCAGCTCCTGCACAGTGTCCTTGTTAATGCCCAGTGTAATGCTTGCTTCTTGAGCACAGTGACAGCCCCCACACTGCTGACTCATAATCATCTTGTGATCTGCTCTTAAGCCAAGATGTGTTTTATCTTTGCCTACTCAATCATTTCCCATTATATAACTTTATAGTTTTTTTCTTCCTTAGTTATACTCTGCACTTATGTGTATTCAGCTTTTTTCTTTTTTCTAAAATTTCAGGCTTCCTCATTTCTGCATTAGTCTTCTAATTTAATAAGCAAGCATTCAAATCCATAGTCAACAACTTTTATGTAGCTATAACAAAGAACTCAGTAAGAGTTCTTATTTAGTCATTTCTTTTTTTTTTTAAGATTTTATTGATTTATTTTTAGAGGGAGGGTAAAGGAGGACGAAGGAGAGGGAGGGAAACATTGATGTGTGAGAGATACATTGATAACTTGCGTTTCATACATCCCCACCTGGGGACCTGGCCTGCAACCCAGGCATGCACCCTGACTGAGAACTGAACTCTAGTGACTCTTTGGTTTTCAGGCTGGCACTCAATCCACTGAGCCAGGCCAGCCAGGGCTTGTTTAGTCATTTCTAATAGTTAATGTGACCTGGAGCTATATGACTTGAGTTTCAGTCTTGGCTGTACCTCTTACAAGCAGTTTGAACTTGTAAGACATTACAAGTTCATTAAAGTAGGGGACATTACTTTCAGCCTTTCCGTGCCTGTTACCTTAATTGCGAAATGTGCATAATGATGGTGTCTACACCTTGGCTTATGAGGATTTACATGAGGTAATGCATATGAAGCACTTAGAATAAATAGGTCTTGGCATATAGTATGTCCTCTATATGCTAACAGTTGTCAGTGTGTATTAGACAGTATTCTAAGTTCTTTACTTGCGTTATTTCATTTCATTCTTAAAACAACACAATGAGATGTAAGTAAGTACTTAATGTAGGCGGAAGATGAAGCAGAGATAGGTTAAGTGAGTTTTTCAAGGTCTCACAGCTAATAGGTGATTGATGTTGGCATTAGCTCCCAGGATTCTGTCTCCAGTGACATGGGTTTAGCATGAGATCTCACTTGCCATCATCTTTCAGCATGCTCCCTCTGTTCCAAGTAGCTGGTTCCTGCCTGTCAGTGACAGCAGTGACAGCAGGTCGGTGGTCCTTAATCATGGCTATCTAAAAAGATCTCCTGTGAAGATTTTTGGTTTTAATTTTGACATAAAGTTTTAAAAATATGTGCTTTTAAAAAGAAAGCATAGAGCAGTCAACACCCATACACTCACCATCTATTTGGAACAGTTTGCTTCATTAACCATATATTTTTGGCTGAATTGGTGATAAGTACTGTATTTTTCGGAACATAAGACACACCTAGGTTTTAGAGGAAAATAGGAAAAAAAATTTTGAAGCAAAAAATGGTACAGTATTTAATAACATAAATAACATATTTCACTGATGTAAATGTAAACAGAACTCATCAACAGCATTAACAACCATTATTCCTCCCAAATTTGGGGGTGGGGGTTGGAGGAAGAAAGGAAGGAGGAAAAAAAATAATTGAAAAGAAAAGAAAAAGTGTGTTTTATAGTCCAAAAAAATATGATAAATTGCAGGCGCCATGATACTTTACCACTAGGTACTTCAGCATGGGTCCCCCCAAATAAAAAAGGACATTTTTTTTGCATAACTACTTGTTACAACTAACAAAATTAACTCTCATTCCTGATTATTATCTGATACCCAGCCTAGTAGAGGTTTAATAAGTACAGATGCCGGGGACCGATTCAGAAGTTCTAAGGGCGGAAAATAGACATCTGTATTTTTTAACGGTTTCACAGGATTGGAGTACAGCCAGAACCAAGAAACACAGCTTTATGTTGGGAAAGAGATGATGTCTCATACCTGCTACATCCTCTTTAGTGTCCAGGATAAGGGGCCTCACAGGGACTTGGTAGTTTTCATTGTCGCTGTCTCCCCAAAATGACCCTAATGCCCTCATAATCCTGGCCTTGTTCTCAGCATTGTGATTATAACCTAAGTGTTTCCCAGTTGTGCATTTCACTTTTGGTGCTTGAATATTGTTAAAGACCAGTATTTCTGGGCCTTTTATACGATAATTATAATTTTTTTAAAATGCTTCTGGTGAACAGTCTTTTGCCATAGTACCATAGAGCTTTTAGTTTAAGGAGTGCAGGCAAAGTATAAATGTTCCTTTTTGACAAACCTCACCTTTCTCTTATTCTAGCTGTCCATCCTGGTGCATCCAGACAAAAATCAAGATGATGCTGACAGAGCACAAAAGGCTTTTGAAGGTATTTGTAAATTTACCTGCTTCTGAATAATATATTGTCATGGTTAGGGACAAACTGTTCCTTATCCCGAATCAAGGAAAGAATGTAATAGTTTGTCTTCTGGTCATGAAGAAGCTGGTTTTCAGTAGAAAGTTGTCATTCCAAAGCAAAATGTTGTTTAAGAAGTACACCTTAAGTTTACTTTGTTAAAATTTCTATGTGCCAACAAGACTGTTATTGCATAGGATCATTTTTTTTCTGTGAACATAAAAAATAATTGGTAGTGTTTTATCACTCAGTTAAACCTAGATGTGGTGTATTTAGCCTTGAGTGTATTTTTAATTTTTTTCCCAGGCTCTCAAGGAAAGTCATTGCTTTAGTTATATGTTTTTTAATTAGTTTAACAACAGTAAATAATTTAAGAAAGTAGGGAATGCTTTTAGATGGCACAAGTCCATTTACACTGCCTGAGTATAGTTCAGACTTGCAGAGGGTGTTTGCAGAAACAGTTAATTTCAATGTTTTGCATTAGCTGTGGACAAAGCTTACAAGTTGCTACTGGATCAGGAACAAAAGAAGAGGGCCCTGGATGTAATTCAGGCAGGAAAAGAATACGTGGAACACACTGTAAGTATTTATAGTGCTGCTGTGTTTACAGGAAGTATTAGCAAGTCTTGGGCACCTTGTAGGAGGGTTAATGTTAACATAGCAACGCCTACTGGCATAATTGTGACTGCTTATGTGGTCTCTGCCACTTTGCTTGGTGGTCAGGAATAGTGTGTGCCTAAAGCTGTAATCCACCCCTTAGAGCTCAGGATGAGGAATGGCTAGGACACTGCTCCAACCTCCTTCCTTTACTTGGTCTTAGCCAAAAGGCTCAGAAGCGATCCAGCCTCTTTCCTTACCAGTCCTGTGTTGTGGAGAGAGGGCTTTTCTCATTCTCTCTTTACATGTCACATTACTCCATTTTGAGAGTGGAAAAGTATGGGGACACTAGACCCTTGATTTTTATGCTTGTCCTCGTGAGTGGGTTGGAACATGGGCTTGAGATAGGCCGGCAAGGGGACGTGAGTAAATTTTTTGTTAAAATAGGAGTTACATGTCTGTATTAACAACAAGGAAGGATTCAATTGACATAAATTTAGTTAAAGCTGGTGTTTTTTTGTCTTTGGTTTTTTTTTTTTTTTTTTTTTTTTGCATTACCAAAATCTCTTGAGTGGTGGGAAATGTTAAGGTGGCTTGCTTCGGGTAGGAAAAGTCTTTGCTTTGATTTGTGCTTGCTGGGGCAAGAATCTTGAGGCCACTTATAAGGGATATGTCAGTTGGGAGTGAATATGCATGTTATTTTTCCTTTGAAGAGCTTTGGAATCGAAAACAGAACTTTATAACCAATAATAATAATAAGAATGACTGCAAGTTTAGGTGAGGAGAATGAGTTAAAAGAGGAGATGGATGACCATAATTATGTCCTTCTGGTCATGTGTTGGAAGTGGCGTATGTAGGCCTAATTCTAGTAAAAATCAGAAGAACACCTGACAGTTTGTGCTTGAGTCGTGAACACCCTTCATCTGTGTTTTGCTTGCGGGGGAGCATCCTCAGTCTTTCTGACCACAAGGTGGCAGTGCGGCCTTTCTGAGCTTGGTGCAACACTGAATGATTATTTAATGGAGTAATGGCATTCTTGTGTGAATGAGTATATTTAATTATTTTGGATCTCAATGGCTGCCAAGGTGATAAAAACACCAGTTGACACGATGTGAAAATTACTGGTTTAAGGGGTTTAACGGTGAAAATGATTAAGAATGCAGTTGTAGAAATGCCAGAAAAACCATACTTAACCATTCTGTAGCTTCTTCTAAAACCTGACAAATACATATATTTTTTACTATACACATATAATTACAGACTTTGAAAGATAAATGGGTAATGTGTTGAGTTTATCAAAGGCTCTTTCAGTCGGGCCTAGGATTTAATGAGTTGGGGACAGCTCCCTTGCTGGTCCCCTTTCATTCTTCCAGGTAGATTGGATTTTAGGTTAGATTAGAGAAGGAACCCCTGGTTCCTAGTTTTCCTTGATTGCGTTGCTGTTTTGGATGGGAAGGGGAAGGCTCATCTTTTTCCAGTGCATTGTTATACATATAGAAAAGTACGCACATCACCTGTGCAGCTTAATGGCTATTCTCAAAGTGTGAGTGCTCATTTTTGATGAAAATATTTTTTTTAGGTGAAAGAGCGAAAAAAGCAATTAAAGAAGGAAGGAAAACCAACGAACGTGGAGGAGGATGATCCAGAACTGGTGAGTTAAAGATGGGGAAAGCCACCTTATCTTGTGTACTTGGGCTCATCGATTGGTGGATTAAAGAGAGGGGAGCCTAAAGAACACTACGTACGTGCTATAAACATTTTACTTTAACTTAAAATATCAAGTGTACATTTGTTCACCCTTTTAAAAAATTCACCTCTTTTTTTTTTTTTTTTTTTGACATAGGGCTGTGGCCTTTTTCTTTGAGTGTGTATTAGCTCTCTGGAGTTTGTAGTTGGATTTATTTTATGGAACATACACACAAAGCATTATCTATAGTTTCTAGTACTTTTACTTTCTTTTGGGGTACATGAAAAATTTAGGTACTCGTGATTCAAAACAAGAGTAAAATCCTAGATATTTACAAATTTTTTCTAGTCTTTTCCAGATGTCTCACCTGTACCTCATTCAACAGCAGTTATTTTTAGGGACTTACATTTATTGAATTTTTCTAAAGCATTATACTTACTTTTTAAAAGAAACAACAGTTTTATAACCATATTCATTACTTTCTGTGACATTTAAATCACACAAGTATAGTTTAATTGTAACTGGCATAGATAGCTTTGGGAACAATCACAAATGACTCTTAAACAACTGTCTGCTAGCTGCGAGTTCTTGTGTGCTAGGTAATGATTTACAGAGACATGGAGAACATCGGGTAATCCAGGGTGTCATTAAGTAGAGATTGGTTAAAAGACAGATTCTCCTTAAATATTTATGTCTTTTTGCCTCTAGCCCAGGGGTGTCATTTTCACCAGGGGCCACATCAGCCTCGAGGTTGCCTTCAAAGAGTGAATGTAATGTTAGGACTGTATACATGTAACTCCTCCTTAACAGTTAAGCCAGAGCTCGGCACTGCCTCCGGGTAGAAACAAGGTGCCGGGCTGGATAAAACAAGGTGGAGGGCTGGGTTCCGCCTGTGGGCCTTGTGTTTGCCACCTGTGCTCTAGCCTGAAAAATTTAAATCATCTTAATCTTGCCTCAATTTAGGTCAGCATGTAACTTACCTATATACCTGTCTTGTTTTTAAAGATTCGTGGAGGGGAGGCTGTCTTGCTCGGGAGATTTCCGTGCAGCTTCTCTTGCGTCAGTGATTTCGCTGACAGTGACTCGTCCATCTGCTATGTGGCGGCATTGCTTGTGAACTGCTAGTCCGTATTTTCCACTAGCCGCCTGTTGTGGGTTTACTCTCTTCTAGTATTTCAGTTTTTTTCCTCTTCAGTCTTATTCTCTCTTTCCTTTAGCTATTCTCTCTAGTCTTTTCTGAAGACCCTCTTATAAATATTCCTTGGTTCTTCTAAGTTGTTAAGGACCCTGACTGTTTTTAGTTGCCTTTTTTGTTTTTTTGACTGTAAAGGAACACATTGATAGAAAATGCTAATGATAGAAAATTTGGAAAAAGCAAAAAAATACAAAATGTTGATAATCACTAGTAACTTCATCCAGGAGAGTTTAGAGCTTTTAAAGCTATTAAAGGATTCATTGCAGCCTCTTAACTCCCTTGGGGTTTGTTCTTGGTAGGGACTGGAGTCTGTCAGCATCGCTCTCATTGTGGACAGGTAACAGCGTTAAAAGAAGTGAGAGATCTCGGGGCTTCTTTACTTTTCCCCCAAAAATACTCTCTGCTCCATTGTCTCTGATTTTAGGTTATAGGACCTTTGAAATCTGCATGATGGGTTATTTTTTATATTTCTTTGTATTTAAAATACTTTGTGGGGGAAAGTTTTAAAGATAAAGACTTATTTCCTATCTAATGTGTTAACTGTTTATGTCACTGTATTAGTTAGAATATAAGTTCAGCTGCATACAACTGGGACCCAAAATGATGGCGATTGGAACAACATAGCCATTTGTTTTCTCACCTGTATAATACAGCCTTTGGGAAGATGGCCGTTGGTAGGGCAGCCCTGGGACATGTGTCGCCCAAGGACTGTCTCTTCTGACTCTGCCAGCAACGATGTTGCTCTCATCCTCAGAGTTCAGAATAGAGGAAAGGGGCAAGAAGGGATAAGCCTGCTCCTTTTAAGAACATCCAGGAAGTTGCTACATCACTTTTCTTAGTATCCCATGGGCTAAAACTTAAGGCACGGGACCACACCTAGCTACTGTACAAGGAAACCTAGGAAACGTAGGCTTTTACGTGGTGTGGCCATGTGCCTTAAGGTGAGGGACTTGAAAAGGAGGGAGAATAGACAGTGAGGTGGGGCAGGTGGTAAGTAGTAGCCCTGCCCGTCAGTAGCCCCCACAGCTGGTCTGCTTGATAGCAGCTTCATCTCTCTAGTACCCACTTCATGCCTAACACAGAGTCATCATAAATACCTGTTAAAAGAAAAAAAATGAAGTTATCTTTAGAAGGTCTTTGGAGGAAAAGGCCCTCTAAAATCTCAATTGGTTGTGATGAGTAGGTAGACTTTTCTCCTCATTGTTGGTTTTTACTAGAACAAGTTTCCTGTGTATTATCTGAATGGTGAGAGTGGTGGAAGTATCTCACAGGCAGACGTGTTATGTATCTCCCGAGAGTGTATCATCGAGTGGTTCTCTCTGAAGAATCCTTTTCTTTGCTGAATTCTAATCAGCTTTTGTCTTGGACTCCATCTGAAAGTATTCAGTTCAGGTAGCAGGTAAAATACTTAATTTTATTTCCTTTTGTTCTTAATTTTCTTGTAGTTCAAACAAGCAGTATACAAGCAGACCATGAAACTCTTTGCTGAGCTGGAAATTAAAAGGAAGGAGAGAGAAGCCAAAGAGATGCATGAAAGGTATATATCAATATGTTCATTTCAGCCATATCTAAATACCTAGATTAACCAGCATTGCTCTTTGGGGATTTTCCTAATGAAGGAATAATGTAGTATGTCATTTAAGAGATTGTCTAAAATAGTTTACTGAAACAGTGAAAATTTTGAATCACCAGGTTAAGAAATTCTGGCTCGGAAATACTAAATAGATGTGTCCTTAGGGAGTTTATAATTAAGAGTGCTGGGTGTTTTTTCCCTGATTTCCTGGAGTGAAATAGGCAGTTATTGAGGCTGTTGTTACTGAGGCCAGAGCCTTTTGTGTGACTAGTGGCTGCACCTTTGGTGAGTACTACCGTGTGATCACTTACGCCATGTTTATTGTTCTTATGGTTTCCCTGGCTCATCAGAAACCTTGAGGTTAATTAGTTTATGTATTTTGTGGCATTGGGTGGTGTTTAGCAACGACTAAGCTGTGCTAGTCGAGGCTGTGTGAAATGTCCTTATTAAGGGATGGGGCTTTGTGCAGAGACCCTCTTGAGTAAGGCTGCTACTGTAACGGTCACTCTGCTGAAGTAAGGTGGCCTGGGTTCTCGAGATAGTTCTGTCAGTGGCTGAGCCCAGAACCTCCGATTAGGGTTGGTTGACCTTTGATGATCTTGTCTTGTCTGTCTGTGCAAGGGGAATTGACCTCTTGCACCACAGCCTCATCTGCATGTTTTAGAATGAGACACTCAGGAAGCTGCTGGGAGCCCTTTCCAGACAGCCAGTTTCTGGAGCCCTCGGGAACTGATTTGCTGGGTATGCTTGCTTCTGTGGGGAGGTGCCTTAACTTGTGCGGTTAACACCATCTCTAAATTATCATATAAATACTGTGGTCTGGTTTCCCTCCTAGGAAGCGACAAAGGGAAGAAGAGATTGAAGCGCAAGAAAAAGCCAAACGGGAAAGGGAGTGGCAGAAAAACTTCGAGGTAAAATTCCGATGGCAGGGATTCTTATTCAGAGTAACAAAACTTCCCAGTATAGAAACTTGGTTCCTGGCACCGTCCCAGGACTGCCTGGGGCCCACAGGGAAATGGGATGTGTGGGGAAGAGTGAGAGCTTTGGAAAGTGAGTCTTATTCTGCCTCAGCCACTTACAGCTCTGTAGCCTCCGCAAGGGCTACACCCTGAGTGGTGTTTGAGAGATTGTGCTAGGCACACGCTGCCCAGGGGGCTCCAGAAAAATGGCTTGCACCTTTAATTTAGGGGGCAAACATGGAGTTTGTAGAGAGACTTGCAGCTTTTGCACCTGACTTCTCTTTGACATCCTAGTTACATCCTTCAGGTACTCAGCTAGTAGCATTTAACAGTGAGCAACATTTGGTCTTCTGTAACATTTAGCTGTCAGGGTAGGGACTGACTTTGTTTCTGTGCCACTGCATGTATGAACAAGGAGAAAATGACTAGGCCCCTTGATAAGAGGAGGAGATCCCAGAGGACTTCCCAGCACAACTGGGGTTGGCTTGGAGCCGCCACCCAGGTTTTGGTGGGGAGGAGGAAAGGCGTGGTGGGAAGAGTGGCTGGGTTACAGGCTGCCCATATAGCTTCGAGAACATGATTTAACCGCTCTGAGCCTTGGCGTTGTCATTTGTGAAATGGCGGTGGCACCACACACACCATAGTCAACTCATTCTGAGGATTAGAAATAGCATACGCTAAATGTCTGGCCTAGAGGTCCCCAACAAATGGTGGCCTCATTGTTGAGATGAGTATTGTTCATTTTGTTCTCTTGCAACCTGCGACTGGCTTATCCTGCCTTCTGGAGGTTTCCTCTAGACACTTACGACACTTTCCTGGGTCCAGGGAAGTGGGCGGAAAGCTCTGCTCTGTCCTACTCTTGGGTTATTGGGGGAGGAGGGTCAGGGGATGGCTGAGCAGGTTCAGGCCCTTTCTCTTATTAACTACTTTCCTTCCCTCAAACCTCTTTTGTGTTTAGGAAAGTCGAGATGGTCGTGTGGACAGCTGGCGAAACTTCCAAGCAAATACAAAGGGAAAGAAAGAGAAGAAAAACCGGACCTTCCTGAGACCACCAAAAGTAAAAATGGAGCAGCGCGAGTGACCACTCGGGTCACAGCCACAGACCCTTCCCCCGCTGTCTCCCCTCCTGCTCTGAAGGACTCATTCTTTCCTCCCATTTCCACCCCAACATAGAATAGTATTTGCTTTTTAGTTCATTTTGTTTTCAATACAATTTAATATCAATCAGAATAATTCTTTTGTACATTGAAACAAGGGGCTCGGTTTAAAAAGAAACCTCCCTCCCCAGGTCAACCAAGACTGGAAGGTGCCACCACTGGTGCTGCCTTCTCTCCCCCCGCCTGTAACTTAATGTTTTGTACTTCACTGAATTGTCATGGTTAGAGACTCCGTGTGTAGTGTGTGGAAATCATCCAATTAAACATATTGCTTAAAATGGTGTTGCTGTGACTTCAGAGACAAGCCTGAGCCACCTTGGGAAGCCCCTTTGCTTCATTGTTTTGCTCCTGAATCTGGCATCCTTCCAGGCCCCAGACCAGACAGGGAAGGCGGTGGGCACACAGCGGCGGCTCGCTGCCCGACGTCCCGCGGTGTTCGGCACGTGCCCTCCCGTCTGCCCAGCCAGTCTGTGTGGCATGAGGCTCCGAGCCACCCACACCTGTTCACTTTCCAAAGATCTGGCTGTCCTCCGCCCAGTACCACTGTGTCCTCGCCTGTCTGCGTTCGTTAGTGATAATACTCTGTATGTAATAAATTTTTATACCCTAACCATGGATGTAGTCTTCTTCAGGTATTATTCCAAGGTGGGTCCCTTGTCTGGCTTGGTCCAGCCCTGAAGTCCTTTGGAGTTACCACTTATTTGCTAAACCTCGTCGGTTTTTTTTTTTTAATGTACAAAATGGGAACATAGGTTACTGTGGCAGATTTTAGGGAGGAGTAGCCATGACATATGTAAGGAAGCTCCACAGTGCTCAGTGGGTGTCGCCGATGTTCTTTGTGTTCGATGAAGATGCTGATTATTTTGAGAGTTAAATGAAATAATGTGTGAAAGCACACAGCTTATTGTATATACTCAAATGTCCTACTGATTCTGAGAGACAGGTGAGGGACCTACAGTGAGAAATAGAGAGATGACACCTAAAATATGAGGATATGAGAAATGGGGTGACTTGAAATTAGTCTTTTTACAATGTTTTGTAGATGGGTAAAAAGGCATAATCACAAGGGACAATGTCTTGTAGTATCAAGAGATACTGCAGTTTTGGCCCTGGCTGGTGTGGCTCATTGGATTGAGTGCCAGCCTGTGAACCAGAAAACTGATTCGATTCCCAGTCAGGGCACATGCCTGGGTTGTAGGCCAGGTCCCCAGTTGGGGGTGTGAGAGAGGCAACCAATCGATGTATCTCTTACACATCGATGTTTCTTTCCCTCTCTTTTTCCCTTCCTTCCCCTCTCTCTAAAAATAAATAAAATCTTAAAAGAAGAAAAGAGTTACTGCAAGTTTGACTTGCTTCTCTTTGGGAGGGGACAGAAGCTTGGGTATCCTGTCTTTCTAGGCGCAGCTGAGTGCATCCCAGCTACCAATGAATGAGAACCTGAGGGTGGGTGAGGGCAGTTAAAGCTGGACCAAGGCAGGGAGAGGGAACTGTTTTGTCAGGTGACACATGTCACGAAGTCACTCAGACTATCTTGTGTCAGGAGCAACATCTGGCTCTTCTATCAGGCAAGGTGACACCACCTTACTCCAGCATGTGTGTGCACGCGCCAGCTCTTCCTTAGAAGTTACATGGTTGCCATGGTTTGACTGTCTGCAAGCCCGTGCGGGCTGGGCCCAGGCTTCACCCTCAAGGAGGTTGTGCCAGCAACCAGCTATGGGTGTGCTTATTCACTCAACAAATGTGCCAGTTTAGGAGAAAAATGGTGGACATCACGGGACCCCTGCTGCCGGCCTCCCACTGAGGAGTGCACTGTGCATGAACAGTGAGAGGCCAGGAAAGGTGCTGTGTGCCACTGCTCTGAGGAGACGGCCCTTCATCCCATTCTTAGGAGTTAGTATTCCTAAAGGAAGCGACCTTTTTAAAGGTGGAACCCAGAGGCCGGTGCATCAGTTAGGAATTTTTTTAGCTGCAAGGAATATCTAGTGTAAACAAATAGGGGAATATTTGCTTACAGAGTAAGTCTGGTGGCAAGCACTTTCAGGTATCTGTCATGGGCTTGAGTACCACTAGGGAACCAGGCTCCTCTGCCTCCCCTCCGTCCCCCAGATGGCCTTGTCATCTCGTCGTTGCCTAGTTCATGGGAGGTTGTGGCAGCACCACATGTCACACCAATTGCTGAGTGGAAAGAATTCATCTGAGGCCACACTTTCCCCCAAAGACCTCACTGGCCAGAAATGGTCACGTGGCCACTAACCGTAAATTTGGGAAAACTGCAAAGGAGAATGGGCAGGTCGTAGACGAGGACTTTTCCTTGTGGCTGGCGTCTACTGTTTCCGCATTTGTCGGCAAGGAAGGAAGACAGGGAGATTGATTGCTGGGGGAGACTTAAGTGTCTGGCACAGGTAGGGTAGGACTTGAGGCAGAGACGTTTCAGTCGGAGGCAACAGCATGTGCGAAGACTCAGAGGCAAGGGCACAGCCCACTCACGGAACTGAAAGTCCTCTGCCTTCCCCTGGAGCCGAGAAGCAGGTTGAGAGGAGACTAGGTGAATCAGAAAGTCCTGTTTAGGAATTTGGGTTTCAGCATGACATCCTATTTTCCCAGAAGAATCAAAGTCTTTCCATTTCCTTTCTGGCACGTTTTAGCTGCAGACCCACTCAGAAGATTAGCGGTGGTTTCCAGCCCCTTTCCAATCCTGCTCGGAACAATATTTTTAGTGACCACTGGGCCAGGGGGTGGGGGGCTCGCTGGGCTTGGAATTGAGGGAGCATCAGTCAACATGCCTCCAGGGTGGGACTGTCTGTGGCAGCTTCTCCAAGCTCCTCCGTCTGTGAATAGGTCAAGGGGCTCTCTGGGCAGGAAAGGCTTGCTGGAGGGGTGCCAGGGCCCAGAGAGACTGAAAGGCTGCGTGAGCCACTTCACTCCTCTTCCTGTGGTTTGTTCTGAATAATGCAGCTGATAGCAGCACCCCCACCCTCTTTCCCCCCTGGGCACCCAACTGCTTCCTGTGAGGCTACTGCAGGCAGAGGAGGAGTGGAAGGAGTCAGACAGGTAGGGCTAGAATCCTGGCGTTTGCTGGAGCTTCTGCTTCCTTATGTGTGAAGTGGGAATTAACCACCTAAAGCATCAGTCATGGCCTTTGGCAATCCAGTCACCCGAACCTCTCCACCCTCAACCTTCCACCCTCTGGGCTGTGGTCTCTCAGCAGCTGGCTGGGGCTCCACCTTCTGGCCCCTCTTGTTTCCTTGAAGCCCCAGTGGAAGTGGAGTAAGTGCGAGGGAGGCTGCAGGTGAGTCTGGGCCTGCCGGTGAGGGTGGAACCTCAACGAAGCAGGATCTGCCTCTCTCCCTATCCCCCTCCCACCCCCGTAGTCATCCTAGCACACCTGGTTCATCTGCCCCCTTGCTGGAGGTTATCAAGCGCTTCTCACCACCGGAACTGGGAGGTGGGGTGTCTGATCCCGAGTGTTGTGGAATGCGTGCAGAATGGCCTTGGAGTCACCTTACTGAGGATCTGCTCTGCCACCTACTACCTTCGTGATCCTGACGAGTCATTTCCCCTCTCTGGGGTTTAGCTTCCTCCTCTTTGGTAAACCAAGGGTGAAGTACCTGTTCCATGAATTCTAATGATACTCTGTTGATTGGGAAAAGAACAAACCTTGCAAATGGAGGCAACAGGCCTGCGTTTGAGGTCAGACAGACTGAAGTCTCGAAACTTTTCTGAGCCTCAGCTTCCTCATCTCTTCACTATTTTTGTCCTGTGTGTAAAGGAGCTCAGAAAACCAGCTGGGTGCACAGTGAGTACTTTTCCCGCCCCCCTCTTCCAGCATGGTGGTCCCAGTTCCAAGAACTGGGTGAAAGAGCAGAGGATTGAGGACACCTGGGAAATGTTAAAAAGACACTCTGCTGTCCCTGAAGATTCAGATTTAGGGTTCAGGGTGCTTGTTAAAAATTCACTTACTGGTAGCCCCACCACCAGCACGGTTGGGTCAGAATCTCTCGAAATGTAATATGAGAAATTGCCTTTTGTAAACTTTCATTTTTAACAAATTCTCCAACTGATGTGGAGAAAGGATTTGATCCCCTAATTCTGGGACACAAGGCAGGAGCTTGGGCAAGTCAAGTGATTCCGTTTACTGAGTTCCTAGTTTGTACCAGGCAGCTCACTAGGTATAATAGAGAGAAGGTGTCAGTGGTACTGACCCAGGAATCTCAGGCTCAGAGATGCGCAGTGGAGGGCTCAAGCTGAAGACTAGAGGCAGCAGTCAAATCCCAGTCCTGTGGATTCTTCGAGGTGCTGTTTGAGAATGTCCGATTATGCCATGATGGCCTGGTTTGCTTTTCTCTGTGGCCTAACACCTGTACTTCCTGCTCAGCCCAATCAGGTGTGTGGCGGGTGGGCAGGTGGTGGAGGTGGAGATGAGGAGTAACTTTCAGCTCAGAACACCCAAAGTTGGAGCTCCAGGTATAGTCCTAGGCTTTGGACAGAACTATTGCCCTTTGGCTTGGTCAGACAACGGGCCTCCTCAGAGCAAGGACTGGTCTTCTCCCTCCGACTGGGGTTTCAGGAGAGGGGTGGTATGTTTCCCCGTCAGATGGGGGTAGCTTCAGAAGGCAGGTTTTCTGTTTCCCAGCAGACTGGGCATCCCTGAGGGCAGGGCTGTCTCTTCCCTTGGTCAGGGGCACCTGTAGGTAGGTTATGTCACTGTGTCATACCCATTGGATGGTGATCACCTGTGGGCGAGATTGGCCGTGTGTCCCCTCTTTTAGGGGTATCTTCTCAAAGCAGTTTTGGGTCTTTTTCCATCAGCTTGGGGCTCACTGTAGATGTCGCTATATCTGTTGAAGCTTGGGCTCTGGGGACAGGGCTGGGAGCTTTCCTAGATCAGAGCCCACATCCCTCTTCGACAAGGGACCCAGTTTCTCCCTCCTCTGCCAGCTCAGGCCCAGCTCTTCCTCCTAGAGAGGACGCTCTCATTAGAGGGGGCCAGTCCTGTGTTGTTGGCTGAGCTGATATGCAGAGAGAGAGAGACTCCCTGGCTAGAAGTGAATATTCCTGATGACCTTGGGCTGGGGCCCCCCCAAGCAGCTGGCTTCTTGGACTTGTGCCGTGATCATCCAGCAGAGCCAGCGGGCAGGCCTTCCCTAATTCTTTATCCTGCCGCTGCTGACCTGGGATTGGAACAGAGAGGAAAGTGAGTCACACACCTAGGCCTGGGCCTGCCTTCTGCCTCCCCCTCATTCCCTGCCCCGCTTCCTGAGTTCCCTCGATGCCTGCCAGGAGACATGCTCTCAGAGGTCCCCACAGTCCCTCAGCTTTTCTGTCACTTTCTGGACTACTCTCCCTGCTGTTTCTCAGGTAAGAGGCTGGTGGCTTGGATGAGAGGGTTGTGTTTGGCTGTTTTGTCTAGCTGCTTCTCAGAATTCTTGAGGTTAGTCAGGCTCTGGAGGGGTCTAGAACTGGGTTAGATCTGACTTCTCTGCCATCAGCAGCCACTCAGGGACACAGAGTCCCCCTTCATCACTCGCAGACACAGCACATACTTTTCCATTCCTCAGAGACATTTAGCATACACAACCCCAACAGACACAGCACGCCCTCCCATCACACGAAGCCCTGCCTCCTTACCCACACACACAATTCATGACCCTCCACAAACACGCGACACACAACAGACTCTTCAGCATCCACTTATACAACCCATGACCCTTCACTACACATGATATACAAACTGTCGCAACTGACACAGTCCCCTCATGTGATGCCTATCACATCACAGGGTGGAACACACATCCTCACAGACATACAACCTGATAGACACCGCAAGCCATGGAAGACCCTTTGCTTGCTGCAGACAAACCTACTACACACACACACACACGCGCACACACACACACACACACGCGCAACCATCTGTACATATCCCAGAAACTCCCCTCACCCCCAAACAGGTCCCCAATGTCCTGGGGTGCTACTGCTTAGCTGGGGCAAGGGCTGGGTCCAGTTATCTACACCCATCCCCAATTCTCACCCCTCTTCCACACCCCAGCCCTGCCTATCCATTGCGGGACATCCAGGAGCAGAGCCAGGGGTCCTGGCCACATCCTGGAGCGTTGTAGGAGGGACTCCATGTCGCTTCCTGTGCCCTGGGACCGAGCACAAGCTGTTAATATAAAAAGCTTGCTAGCATTCAGCACATGCCTACTGTGGGTCAGGTGTCATGCTCACTGCTTTCACATGTATTGTCTCATTTAATTACACAGTACCTGTGTGAAGTACATACTCAGCCTCACTTTGTAGCTGTATTTCCATATAGGCTCAGAGGGGTTAGGAAACCTGTCCAATACGCCCTGGCTAGGAAGCAGCAATGGGATTTAGACACCAGAGTCCACCTCTTTAATTTATTATTATTATTATTATTATTATTATTTACTCTTCAGAGGTAACACGTGCAAATTTTAAAGTTCGATAGATCTAAAGGAATACGCAGTGAAAAGACGCCCTCTGATCCTTGTTTGCCAGCCACCCAATTTCACTCTCTGGAGGAAACCTGAGTTACCTCTTAGAGACCTCTCTTTTTTTTTTTTTCATGTGTTTTTTAATTGATTAATTAATTTTTTAGAGAGAGGAGAGGGAGTGAGAATGAGAGGGAGAGAAACAGCGACTGGTTGCCTCTTGCACAGCCCCCAACCAGGGATCTGGCCTGCAACCCAACCCAGGCATGTGCTCTGACCTGAATCGAACTGGTGACCTTTTGGTTTGCAGGCCGATGCTCAATCCACTGAGCCACACCAGCTAGGGTGAGACCTCTTTTTTTTTTTTTAACAACTGTTATAGGGTGTTCTAGTGGTAATAGCTCCCCCTGCCCAGCACCCAGGCGCTGCCCCTATTTGCTCCAAGGGCTTCCTCCATCCAAAACCCTCTTCTGTCCTAAGTCCTTGGGGACACCCCTGCCTTTGAGTTCCTGGGCCTGGAGGCCTGGGTCTTCTCCCTGTTATCTCACGCCTGTGGGCTTTGGCCATACCCCTGGGGTTACCTTTTATGTGATCCCTCTTACAAGCTGGGGCTTCTCCTCTGAGCAGTGCTCACTTTGTTGTAGAAAGTGTGCCCAGGCTGGAGCGGGAGAGTAGGTAAGACTCAGCCCTGGCCAAAGGAAGGAAAGAATGAGGGAGAAGAAGAGGAAAAGGAGAGAGGAGACTGAGGACTGGCTGCCAGACACTGTCCCTTACAGACCTAATCCCACCGTGAGGTGAGGCTGCCACCCCCACTCACCAGATGAGGGACCTGAGGCTCTGGTGGTCCAGTTGTTCAGTGGCAGAGTTGGGATTTAAACCCCCAAATCTGAGGGAGGATGAGTAAGTGAGAGAGAAAGAGGAAAAGCAAGAGAAAGAGAGAGTGAGAAACAGGTTATAACGGTGAGAGTGAAGAGAGGATTTGAGGCTGTCAAGCATCTGGGCTGGCCATCCAAGAAAGGGGTCTCAAGTTTCATAGGAACCCTGCCTCCTCTCTAGTGACTCTTTCTTAATTCCTGTTCATTTGCACCGTTTGTGCTTATATTGTCCTGTCTTAAGTACTGTAATTGATAAAGGCTTGGTATACGAGGTGGCATGTTTTTTGACTTCTCACTCTCCAAATTGTTTTGGCTAATTCCAGGCTCATGTTTACACACACATGTGCACACACCAACCCACACATAAAACAAATGACTGTGTGCCCACTGCCAAGTTAAATGAAGTGTTAGACATATGATAGAAGCTTCCTTGTGCCTTACTAACCCTGCCTCTTCTCTCTCTCCCCAGAGGTAGTTACGTCCTGAATTTCTCTTTATATATTGATGCATACGCATTGTGTCCATGATGGTAATAATGTCATAAAGTTTTAAGAATAGTATCATGCTCCATCTGTCCTTCCTTCTGCAACTTGCGTTTCTAGTTTAGCATTGTGTTTATTGTCTATGTTATGTGTAGTTCTGTCCACTTTAACATATTTACAGAATTACACTGTAGACACATACAAATATATATTAATATTGCAACTGTACCTAGGAAGCATGTGCATATTTTCAACTTTACTTTGAAATTAATTTCCAAAATGATGGTGCCATTTGTAATCTCGTCTTAGCAGTGTCCTGGGAGTTTCCATCACTCGACATCCTCTGCAACCCCTGAAACTGGCAGACTTTAATTTTTGCAGTCTAGTGTGGCTGCTTGTTTTAATATGAACTGCTGATTTCCTGAAACATTGCTTATATTTTTATCTTTCTCAGCATTAAGGAATTTTCCTTCCGTGAATTGCCTGCTCCTTTTTTGACCCGTTTTTAAAAATTGGGCTTGTCTTTAGGTTATTAATTTGTAGAAATTTACATCACATTATGCCTGAAAATTCTTTGATACATAACTTGCAAATATCTTCTCCTGGTCTGTGACTTGCCTCTTTACTATTTTTGCGGTATCTTTAGAAATACAGTTTTAAACTCTATGTGGTCAGATTTATACAACTTCTCTTTGTTGTTTGTAATTTCTATGTCTTTTTTAAATATATTTTATTGATTATGCTATTACAGTTGTCCCATTTCTCCCCCATCATTCCCCTCCACCTTGAACACCCCCTCCCACCCACATTCCCCTCCTTTAGTTCATGTCCATGTGTCATAAGTTCTTTAGCTTCTACATTTCCCATACTATTCTTGCCCTCCCCCGTCTATTTTCTACCCACTATCTATGCTACTCATTCTCTGTAACTTTTCCCCCTCTCTCTTCCTCCCACACCCCTGTTGCTAACCCTCCATATGATCTCAATTTCTGTGGTTCTGTTCCTGTTCTAGCTGTTTGCTTAGTTTGCTTTTGTTTTAGGTGCGGTACTTAATAGATGTGAGTTTGATGTCTTTTCACTGTCCTATTTTTGATCTTCTTTTTCTTAGATAAGTCCCTTTAACATTTCATATAATAAGGGCTTGGTGATGATGAACTCCTTGAAGTTGACCTTATCTGAGAAGCGCTTTATCTGTCCTTCCATTCTAAATGACAGCTTTGCTGGATAGAGCAATTTGGAATGTAGGTCCCTGCTTTTCAAGATTTAAATATTTCTTTCCAGCCCCTTCTTGCCTGGAAGGTCTCTTTTGAGAAATCAGCTGACAGTCTGATGGGAACTCCTTTGTAGGTGACTGTCCCCTTATCCCTTGCTGCTTCTCGAATTCTCTGCTTCATTTGAATCTTGGCTAATGTAATTACGATGTGCCTTGGTGTGTTCCTCCTTGGGTCCAACTTCTTTGGGACTCTCTGAGCTTCCTGGACTTCCTGGTAGTCTATTTCCTTTGCCAGATTGGGGAAGTTCTCCTTTGTTATGTGTTCAAATAAGTTTTTCACTTGTTGCTCTTCTTCTTCCCCTTCTGGGACCCCTATAATTCGGATGTTGGGACGTTTAACGATGTCCCGGAGGTTCCTAAGCCTCTCCTCATTTTTTCGAATTCTTGTTTCTTCCTCATTTTCTGTTTGGTTGTTCGTTTCTTCCTTCTGGTCCACTCCATTGATTTGAGTCTCAGTTTTCCTTCCATCTCTATCAGTTCTCCATGCGTCTTCCTTCATTTCACGTATTGTAGCCTGCATTTGTTCATCTAATTTGTGAGCAAAATCAACCAATTCTGTGAGCATCCTGATGACCAGTGCTTTGAACTGTGCATCTGATAGGTTGGCTATCTCTTGGTCGCTTAGAAGAATTGGCTCTGGGGCTTTTATTTGTTCTCTGGTTTGAGCCATTTTTGGTGGGTTTTTTGTTTTATTTTGTTTTGGTTTTAGTCTGGTCGCGGCTATTACATATGAGGGGTGGAGCCTCAGGCGCTCCCCAGTGCGGGGCAGCCCAGTCGCTGGGTTGTGACGCTGTATATGGGGGCGGGGTCCGAGAGGGAACAATGGCACCTGCTCCGCTCTCTCCTGGATTCAGTCCCTTCCGCCACTTCCCCCTTGCCTGGACCGTCTGCACGCGCGAATGTGGGACCACCCGGCCAGCCAGCCGCCTTGTGCGGCCTCACTGGGTCTGCACAGTTGCCCCCCTGTGCCCGGGGTCCGCCAGCTGCTGCCTGTGGGCCCGGGGACCGCCAGTCACCGCCTGTGCACCTGGGAACTGCCAGCTGCTGCTGCTTGCGTTCCTGGGTCCGCACCTCCACTTTTTCCTGCCGCGACTCCGCCCCTCTTACCAGTCTGGATGAATGGTTGTTGGACTTCCATACAGTTCAATTTTCTATCAGTTGTGGTTGTTTTCTTGTTTCTAAATATTTGTTATCATTAATTTTGGTTGTAAGAGGAGGCACAGTGTGTCCGCCTATGCCTCCATCTTGGCCGGAAGTCTGTAATTTCTATGTCTTAAGAAAAATTTTCCTACCCTTAGATCATAAATATATTCACCCTTATTTTCTTCCAAAACTTTTACATTTTGCTTTTCATGGTTAGGTCTCAATGCCAGTTGGAATATAATGCTGAATATGGTGTGAGGATGGGATCTAGATTTATTAATATTTTCCCCTAATGGATAGCCAGTGATTTGCACCAATATCTACTCTTCTCTCATTGATCTGCAATGATAGCTCTGTCACAGGCCCCAAGTTTCCATGTGCATGCCCTTTATTTCTGGGGCCTCTGTTCAGTTTCTTTGGAACGTTTGCTATCCTGTTGTTAATATCGCCCTGTCTTAACGCTGCCACTTTATAATAAGACTTGATATACGACAGGGAAAATCCAGGGGTGTGCCCTGATTGTTCATATGTCCTGTTGTTCCAAAAATGTCTTGGCTAGTTTTGGATCTTTGACTTTTCATTTGGAATTTTAGGATCAACATACTAAATTTCCTTGAAGAACCTATTGGGGTTTTTCTCAAGTGCTCTAGTTATGTAATTTTTATTCCCCCAGCTTTATTAACATCTGTTGGGATTTGGGTTGGACTGACACTGAACTCAGATTAAATTGGGAGGAACATACAGTTTTATGATATTGACGGTCTCATACATGAATGTATTACATGATCTATTCATGCAGTTCTTTAATTATTTTCAATAATTTTTACTGAATTTTCAACAGTAATTTACTGAATCAAGAGGAAATTGCACATCTTGGCTTCCAAAAAATTATTTACCCAGATAGTTTCCTTATTATTATAAATTGTGTCTTCTTAAAAATGATATTTTCTATTTATTGATTGTGCTTAGGAACATCATTGATTTTATTTATTTATTTATTTAGCTTATAAACAACAGATGTTTATTTCTCACAGTTTTGGAGACTGGAAGTGATTTCATATCTAGAAATTTGTTGAAGTTTTTGTTAGTTCTAATCATTTGTCCATGACATTGCTTTAAGTTTTCTACTTAAACGATTTATTGCCTGTGAAAATGACAGTTTTGCTGGTGTTTTCCGATCTTCATAACCTCTTTTGTTCTCATATTCTTCACAACAGAGTGAGGTACTTATGATTATTCCCAGTTTGCAGATTAAAAAACTGAGGCTCAGAGGAGTAAACTGCCTTTTTCCAAGGTCACACAGAGAATTGGTGGTGGTCTGAATTTGAATTCAAGTCTCTGATCCTAAAGCCCATGCTCTTTTCCTACAGTGTTCATCCTCCCACCTTATCCTGCAACTGCTGATGCGGAAAGGATCGCTCACAGAAACGGTGTCCACACCACTCTGCGTGAAGGACAGATGGAGAGGGCAGAAAGAAGTTAGCAAAGCCTGGGTAACAACTGGGAAAGGGTGATCTGGGGTTTAGGGTGTTGGGGCCCGAATTCCAGTTCTGCCACCTACCAGCTGTGTTACCTTGGATGGTTCATCTCCTCCCCTCTAACTTCATTCATTCATTCAATAACTTCTCTGGAGGAGCACCTGCAGGTGCAGGCAGTGCTCCAGAGCAGATACCGGAACGCAGTGATAAGCAAACGGACAGTCCCTGCTCTCGAGGACCTGAACAATTTAGTTGGGGAGACAGATAATGAGCAAAGTAAAGCAGCAAAGTATGTGGTATGTTCAATGTGATAAATGCTGTGGAGAAAAAGAAAACAGTGTAAGGGCCTAGGGCGTGTTGGAGAAGGGGTTATTAAGAAAGTCCTCACTGAGAAGGTGACATTTGAGTCAAGACCTGGGAAGAGCTTGAGACAGGAGCGTGCCTGGTATGTCGAAGACAAGAAGCCAGTGAGAGGAGAATGCAGGGAGCTTTACGCAGGAGATGGGGTCTGGTTTGGTGGGAATTCTGAAGGACTCGGGATTTTTTTGCTAAGCGAGATGGAAGCCACTAGAGAGTTTGGAGTGGAAGAATGATGAGAGTTGATGTTTGAGAGGCTCAATTCACTGCTGTGCTGAGAACAGACTGAGAGAGTGTGCAAGGGTGGAAGCAAGGAGAACAGTAAGGGCCACACATCCAGGTGACAGATGAGGGTGGCTAGACCCAGGGCCATAGCAGTGCAGATTGTGAAAGTGTGACTCTCTCATCATTTGAACTTGAAAGTGAAATTACAAATTTAGTTTAAAATTAAAAATAAGGTCCTGGCTGGCTGGCTCAGTTGCTTGGAGCATCATCCTGTACACCAAACACATCGCAGGTATGATACCCTCTCAAGGCACATAATACCTAGGTTGTGGGTTCAATCCCTAGGCGGGGCTTGTATGGAAGGCAACCAATGTTTCTCTCTCACATTGATGTTTCTCTATCTCTATCTCTATCTCTAAAGCCAATTAAAGAAAAAATCCACCCTGGCTGGTGTGGCTCAGTGGATTGAGTGCCAGCCTATGAACCAAAGTGTTGCCAGTTCAATTCCCAGTCGGGCACATGCCTGGGTTGGGGTCCAGGTCCCCAGTAGGAGGCACACGAGAGGCAACCACACGTTGATGTTGCTCTCCCTCTCTCCTTCCTTTCCTCTCTCTCTAAAAATAAATAAATAAAACCTCAAAACAGACCTAGTCCTTTTAAAAATTTTATTAGAAGGCTTCCCCCCCCCACTCTCAAATTTCATGAAACCAATTGATTTAACCATTTATGTGTATCTTCGATGTCAGCATCTTCATTGGTATGGCTCTTTTTTATCAGTTAGCAGAGTTTTCCAGGTTATGTCATTTTGGTTTCCTTGCACATCGCGTGAGATGCGGCACCTGACATCATATACGCCGTTACATAATAAAAGGCTGTCCCAGGAAAATGGCGTCCCAAGACAGAATTATCCATTGTAGAACATTAGGACAGTCTCCTTTTTCATCGTCGTTCTGATCTCTGAAATCTAAATAGGAGCTAAATTACTTTAAAAACCAAACAACAAAAAACTCTTATTATAAAAAAATGAAAACACATACGAGAGTGCACTTAATGGTATAATGGATCCCCATACGCCATCATCAGTCAGTTTCAACAATTATCAGCCTGTTTTCTAGAACTGAGGCCCGCCCCATATTATTTTGAAGCAAATCCCAAATACGTAATTTTATCTGCAAATATTTTGTATGTATTTCAAAAAGATAAAAATTCTTTTTTAACGTAACTGTGAAACCATTAACTTAACAATTGACATTAATTTCTTAATATTAACTGAATACCCAACGTGTTCGAATTTCTAATTAGCTCATAAATTTCTCCTTCCTCCGTCCCTCCCTCCCTCTATCCATTCCTTTCTTCTTTCCCGTTTGTTTGAATCAGGATCCAAAAAGGCTCACAGGTGGCAATGTGTTGCTATGTCCCCCACTTTTCATTTGATCTACAGGTTCTCCCGTCATCTTTTTTATTCCTTATCACTTACTTGTTTGTTCTGCGCATTCACTATGTACCGAGTTTGCTGAGTGTACCCTCTGATCTGTTTGTTCCTCTTTTATATTTCTGTCAGCTGGTGGTTGAACTCGCTGATTTTGTTTTTCTTTCCTTGGCAGGACTACTTCATAGGCAGTGTTGCGAACTGGGCACACACAAACACAACTTTATTAGAAAGCTTTCTAAACACACACAAAAAGAGAGGGAAGAGTATAATACATCCCTGTATGCCTGCATTAGTTTCCTATAGCTACTGTAACAAATTACTGCAAATCCGGTGGCTTAAAGCAACACATGTTTATTCTCTTATAGCTCTGGAGGCCAGAAACCCAAAATCAGAGTGTGCTATCTCTTTCTGGGACCCTAACTGGTACGTATGTCTTTTCTTGACATATTTTATCTGATTCGATTTTGACATAGTTGATTTGGTTGATCCAGATTTCAAACAAGATTCACAGGTTGTATTTCATTTTTATGTCTCTTCAGTGTCTTTCAATCTAGAATAGTCTCCTCCTTATTTTGCCCCCATGTGGTTGGCCTGTCAAAGAAACTGGGTCAGCTGCCCCGTAGAAAGTCCTTTTCCCACATTCTAGGTTTGACCACCTCCTCGCAAGGTTCTTTGCTTTGTTCCTCTGTCCCCCTGTCCTCAGTTTCCTACAACTAACTGAAGGTTAGATCCAAAGGCTTGATTAGCTACAGAGTTGAAGATATTTTAAAGTACAACTGACGGAATTTGCTAACAGAATGGATGTGGGGTAGGAGAGAAAGGAGGAGTCAGCGTCGGCTTGCTCATTTGTTGATAATGATAATAAGCTCCGCCTACCTACCCGGCTTATTGCTAATCTGTAAGAGGCAGTGCTGCACATCTGCTACACGAACGTGTGTGAGAGACTATTGAAAAACAGGCTGAGCTCAACAGGCCTGGTTCTGAGTCAGGTGTCTTTGAGATGGCGGCCACCTGGGGGCTGGCTGATCCTAGAGGTCCCTCCTTGGTTTGATGTCCCTCCTGGAGTGTGGTGGCTGGAGATGGCTGAGAAGGTGAAGCCAGTTTGGGGAAAGAGGCAGAGTGAGGGCCTTGGATCTTGGATTTCGGGAGGACACTTTGCATGGAGGTTGAACTCCGTGGCCAGATCATGCCCTCTTGTGTCTCAGGGCACTCAAGGCCTGGAAGGCCTCTAAGGGAGAGGAGAAGATGGCCAAACTGGGCCTTTTCAAAGTCCCTCACAGGAGGCCTTGGGAGATTTGAGGAGAGTGTGGGTTGTGGGGGAGTGTGGAGCAGTTGTGGGTGAATGAACTGAGGAAGGAAGTGACCCTGGGCAGGTGGGAGGGTGTGATAGATGCGGGTCCCAGCGTGTGCGTACGGGTGGAGGGAGGTAATAATGAGAGTGTTTGCATGATGCTATGTATTGAGAGCATGTGAGGGTGCAAGGGTTACAGGCACAAGCGGTTTGAGTGTGTCTGCCTGTGGGTGACAGGGGCAGAGCTGGAGGAGAGGAAACAGATTTTTGGCTCTAGGTCTTAGGGCTCAGGCACACATGGAGGTGTTTTGTCCTTGGAGATTTATTTTTGGCTTTGATGAGGGAACGCAGTGGGTTCCCGGTTAGCCAGAGGAGGCTCACCCAGACAACCAGGGTGGACAGAGGCTGGGCCCTGCACAGGGAGTCCGCAGCCTACACTCCTGGTTCTGCTTTGCACCTGCCTCGCTGGGGGACGCTGGCCGCTGGCCTCACCAAGACCTGTTTCCCTCTCCGTGTAGGAGGCTGCTGGGGTGACTGAGGGGCTAGCTTCCTTAGACAGTGTCCCCTACAGCATCCAGTTCCTGAGGATGTGCAATCAATGGTGATTGAAAAACGAGTGGGTAAACGGATTAAAAACCGATGCAGGAAGCTCCGGCCCATCCTTTACTTATGGGCACACAAAGCCTCCGCCCAGCTGACTTTTCCACTCACACGCATGCACATGCACACTCACTGGCCCACATCTGTTCACCCTCACTCGGCTCCCACTCTCTCCCACTCACTCCTGCTCATGTTATTGTGGCACTCCCTCTCTCCCCTCCCAGGTCCGTAGCGCTCTGTCAACAGGAGTTCTTCGGGCGGGCGGGCGGGCCCCTGTGTCGAGGTCACCAGGGTTGCCCAGCCCCATCGCTCACGCCTCTGACACAGCGGCTCTTCTGAGCGCCCCCTTCTCTTCCTTTTTGTGTTCGAGCTGTCTCACCCTTTCCTCCTCCTCGCCCTTGCTTGCATGTTTTTTCTCTCACACTCATACGCAGATGCACAGAGACACATGTATGCACACACAGGCGGGCACTGTCTGTCTTATCTTTTCTTCTTTGAACTCCCTCGGTTTTTGGCCTTGTGTCTCCTCGCCCCTCTGGTGCGCTCTCGGTGAGTTTACATTTTTCTGCCTTCCTCCCTCCCTCTTTCACGTCATCCCGACTCCCTCCCACTCTGTTTTCCCCATCATTCAGTTACTCCTGACTCCTCTTCTTCCTCGCCGTCATGCTCCGTTTCTCTCTCTCTTGAGCACGCTTGCTCATTTCTTGCTTTTTGTCTCTTGCATTTTCTCTCTCTCACCCCAGCTCCCCGGCACAGTGGCTGCTGCCCCCAACCCATGCTGTCCCCTGCCCTGTGAGACACTTTCCACCGGTGTCCAGGACCTGGGTGACCCAACTTGGAGGTTCCGGTGGCATCTGCCAGAGGGGCCTTAGGGTCACAGCATTTCCTCCCAAGGGTGACGGGGCAGTGACATGCTGTTTCCTCACTTCTGCAATTTCCATAAAGTACAGAGCCTGGGTCTGCAGATAGAGACGCTCAGATCTCGCAGCTGCAGCTGCTGTTCATTGTTCAGGTAAGGGGGGTCCCAGCCCTGGCTGGCAAGGGGGAGGCATATGGAAACGTCCTCAGGAGTCCAAGGTCATGCCCCTAGACTGCACCAAAGCAAATGGTGGTTCTGTTTTTAAGGAACTGCTTTGGCTTCCTCAGGCCCAGAGTCTCATATTTACAAAGAATTCCTCATGGGCAAACTTTCCTAGGGAATCCAGCTCCCCTCTCTGAGGCCAAGGCAGTGCTGAAGGGACCTCAGAGACCCCCTGGGAGGTGATGAGGGTGATGACAGCGAGGCTACCTCAATCTCAGGGAGCTGAGTGCCCCTCGCTTTACTAGCTGTGTGACCATGGCTAAATTGCACCCCCTCCCTGCGTCTCTGTTTTCTAAGTTGTCAAATGAGGATAAATCCATCTCCCCAGCAGGACTGTTGGGAGAGGTAGAGGATCTGGTATGGAGCTGGGGACTTAGGAACCCAGGAGATACTAGGTCTCCTGGGGTGGGGGCTATGGAGACCACCAGGTGATTGGTGCAGAAGGCCTGGCCCACAACCAGTTTCCCCATCAGGTGCCAGGTGGTAGGGACAGGGCACAGGCTGGTACCCACTCTTTCCTCATCTTCCTCTGGCAGGATGGGAACCTGGGCTGCTGCCCAGACACTCACTCTCCTGGGAAGAAGAAGGGAAATAACAGTCTCTCCCCAGGTGTTCAGGCAGCTCTAATTTAGCTCTGACTGAATACACAGCTGTGTTCTAGGTGCTTGGGGTGTGTGTGTGTGTGTGTGTGTGTGTGTGTGTGTGTGTGTTTTGGGGGTGAGTTCTAGGGAAGAGAAAAAAAGCAAATGTCCCTTTCTTTAGATACTGAAAACACATCCAAGGAAAGATGTCCACTCTAGAGGTGAAGAAATGGCCCTGGGCCTGAGCGGGACACCAGGGTGTGGGTTTCAGCTCCTGCTCACAAGCTGGGACCTTGGGCAATGCAGGAATCTCATTTACTCCTTTACATATTGGGGTTTAAAGTGAGTAAACCCTTGTGGGTTTGTGGGGAGGATGTAGTAAGAGGCTGGGTGGGGAAGTGCATTGTTAATTGTAGGACGCTGTACAAACACGAACCCCAGGGGTTACTACTGATACCCACCCTGTAATTCCTACTGTTAATGCCTTCAGGGTGAGGAATTTGTTCTGTTCATGGTTTTATCCTCACCCTTAGCACAGAGTTTGGCGCCTTGTTTAATCTTAGCATGTGAACTGAATAGGTTAATGGTAAAGCAGGACGCTGTACTTGGAGAAGAACAGACAGCGAGCCAGAGGCCCATCTTCTGGTCCCAGCTCTGCTCCTGGCACTGTTGCCACCTTGGGCGAGTCCTTTCTCTTCTCAGCACAGATGGGGACTTCTGCCCAAAGAAGGTTTGGGTAAGGAATTGACAATCTATGGCATTAATGACGAAACGTGCCTCCAGGACTGAGTTTCTGCTCCTGACTCGTACCAGGGTGGGGTTGGGGTGTGATAAGAGGCTGAGGTCCCGTCTGTTGTCCTCTCATAGGGAGACCTTTACAGAGAGACCTGCTCCTCTCCAGGCCTGTGAACAAGGCCTTGTTGAGGAGAAGGGGTGGTTCTCTTTATCAGTGGGAGCCCTGCCTTCCCCAGACTGGTTCCCCCTCCTTGTCCCAATGGTGGGCCATGAGAGTTGAGCTAGAGCCTAGGAGCACGCCCTGACTCTCCTGGGCAAATGCCAGGTGCCCAGCGCAGCCACCTGTCTCAGCAGCCACTGTTGGTTCCTCGGCAGCACGGTGGGAGGGGAAGAGAGCCTCTGGTATACTCCCTGGTGGTGTGGGGTGCACTGGGGAGGGGCTCTGGCTATATCCACATGAGCCTGGAACATATTCAACCTGGAAGTAGGCCTGGTACAGCCCAGCATTTCACAGACGCAGGGTCATCAATGTAGCAAACTGAGTAGTTAATTGCTGTCTGTCTGCTCCTTTCTTTCCTTGTGTCTTTAGCCAAAGGGAATCCAAGGCCAGGTTGTGTGCGTGTGTGTGTGTATGTGCACGCATGTGTGCGTGCACCAGAGGGGGTGGGAAGAGGGAGAATGGGCCAGGGAGGACCACCTCTCAGCAGCCCCTCCGTATCCCCTTAGTTCAACAGGAGGCAACCCCTCAGGGCCTGGGTTTGGATTTGAGCTCAGCCAGCTGATGGGAGAAGCATGTCAAAGATTTATGCAGTTTTCTTTATAGTTTATAAAGTCCACTTCAGTTCAGCAAGTGCTGTACAGTTTGCCAAACCCTTTATCACTCCCCCAAATCTCACTTCCTTTTTACAATACTCGGGGTGGGTGTGACACCCCCCCTTTGCAGATAATGATCCCGAGGCTCAGAGCCTGAGCAGAGACTCGCGCAGGATGGCGAGTGGCTGGCACTGCTGAGGCCACAGCCCAGGCCCCCAGGTCCCAGTTCCTGCCATTTCTCCTCAGCCACCCCTGGTGGCTGTTTCCAAAGGAGGGAATGCAGCTGGTTTGGTGCATGGCTGGTTCATTTGCTTATTTATTCTTATTCATTCAACAAACATTTTTTGAGGTGGGGAAAAGGGGAGAGGAACTCACAGCTATTGAACAACAACCATGCACACGGGTTGCTTCATTCCCTCTCACGACTACCTGGTGAAGAAGCTTTTATTGTCACTACTTTGCAAATTAAGAAAGAGAGGCTTTGAGAGCCAAACATCAGCTGGGAAAGAGCAGAGCCGGGTGCAGATCTGGCCCTGTGGGGTCCCACTTGGGCCAGGCCCTCTGGACCTCTGTACCAGCAGGACTTGGAAACTTCTAGGCTACGAAGACGTCATTGTGATTCCTGGTACCACAGAGGGTGTGCCCTGGGCTGGGGAAGCCCAGAAGAGGAAGTGCCTGCCTGACTTCCAGGAAGCAAGGAGAGGCGAGGCTGACTTAGATAGATAGCGTCTGAGTAGCTGGGAGCTAGAAGGAGGACTCAGGACAGGCTTAGGACCCCCCAGCTCCACAAGGCTGTCTTAGTTGAGCTGAGTGAAGACCGAGTCTCATCAATGTAATAACATACCCAGGGTCAGAGTGGGCCCCAGTGAAAAGGAAAATTGGGAAATTCTGATACCCAGCCACCCCCATCACTGGGACCCCAGGCCCTGTCCCTGATCTCTCTCCAGGCAAGGCGCTCCCTTTATCCATCTGGCATAGTCCTAGACTCCTTGTCCTGGATACAGTGGGGAGCCCAGTGCAGAGTTCCCCAGAGGTCAGTATACTTGCTCCCTTAAGTTGCCCCTCAAAGCCCTCTGCTTCTTGGAGAAATTATAATGAAACCACTCCATGAAGGGAATCTTTAGATGGTATGGCCAGCATGGCCAGGCCAGGGCACAAATGTCAAGCAACAGAGGAGGTCAGAATAGAAGGTAACTCATCTATTGAGCACCTACTGTATGCCAAATACTTTAGAGGTTTAACTTGCCTGTAACCTGAGGGCTATCCTGTGAGGTTAGTGTTGGCATTGTTCCCATTTGTACAGGTGAGAAAACTTAGACTCACAGAAGGGAAAGGATTAAACTGTGGTGTTTTAGTGGCTCCAGGGACCCTAGAGGCTGGAGCAGCTGGGGGTGTGTGAGGGTTTGAAGGTGAAGGATGAGGGACAGTATGATTATGTTTGTGTGTGAGCATGTATGCCTTTAGCAACTATTTCTTGAAGTTTTGCTGCATAGGAGGCCCTGCACTGTTGAAATGCCAGAAGCCTTGCGCCCAGGGAAATCCCAGCCGAGAAGGAGAGAGGAATCAATAGCCATGTGTGTTTTGTGTTATGGGAACCAGAGGTGGCACCTTGAACCCTGTCTGGGGTAGAGAAGTAAAACTAATAATAGCCAACGTTCTCTGAGCTCTTATTATGGATGAGCCATTTTCCATTTAATCCTTACAACAACCCTATGAGGTAGATAATATTATTACCATTATTACTCTGATTGTTTTTACAGATAAGTAAACAGAGGCTCATGGATGTTGAATTAGTTTTCTTAGGCAAAAATTGGCTGATAGCGTGTTGTCAGTTGTCCCAAATGCCATAGAAAGTTGTCACTGGTTCCCAGAAGCTTTTAGGGTTGATGACACAGCTGCAAGCCCAATACAGGTGGCTTCGAGCTGGGTGAGCTTGGTGTGAGCTGTCCCAATGGCAGCAGCATACGATTTTGAGAAACTTTCGATCTCATCTAATCAGAAGGTTGCCTGGGTTTCCTGTAAATACAGCTTTTTACAGCTGTTGATCATGAATTCCTTCAGCTGTGCTAAGCACTTTGCATACATTCCTCATCGGATCTTCACATCACTCTGGGGAGATATGTGCCTAGAATACTATCAGCTCCTTTTACAGGGGAAGGACCCGAAGCTCCGAGAGTGATGTGCTTGTACTATGGTTATGAAGCAAGGATGGGACGGAGGCAGGATTTGAACCCCGATTTGTCTGACTACAGAGTCTGTGGTCTTAACCACTGTCCTTTCCAAACACTTCTTATCTCCCGTGAGTGCTCACAAAAGCTCTATAAGGCAGATGTGTTATCGTCTCCATTTACAGATGAGGCTCAGAGAGGGGGAGCAGTTTTACCAAATGTCACACAGCTATGAAGTCATGAAGCTGAGCCCTAGAATTGCAAGTTAAAAAGACACGATGTACTTGCAAATCTGCCATCTCTTGGGCCTGCTTTTAAAATTGATTTATTTTATTGTGCTAAGAAACACACAAGATAAATTGATTCTCTTAACAATCTTTATTTTTTAATTATATTTTGTTGATTATGCTATTACAGTTGTCCTGATTTTTCCCCTTTTGCCCCCCTCCATCCAGCACCCCACACTCCCTCAAGCAATGCCCCCACCATTGTTCATGTCTATGGGTCATGCATATAAGTTCTTCAGCTTCTCCATTTCCTATACTGTACTTTACATACCCATGGCTATTCTGTAACTACCTATTTGTACTTCTTTTTTTAAATATATATTTTATTGATTATGCTATTACAGTTGTCCCATTTCTCCCCCATCATTCCCCTCCACCCTGCACACCCTCTCCCACCCACATTCCCCGCTTTAGTTCATGTCCATGTGTCATAAGTTCTTTAGCTTCTACATTTCCCATACTTTTCTTGCCCTCCCCATGTCTATTTTCTACCTACCATTTATGCTACTTGTTCTCTGTACCCTTTCCCCCTCTCTCCTCCTCCCACTCCCCTGTTGCTAACCCTCCATGTGATCTCCATTTCTGTGTTTCTGTTTCTGTTCCTGTTCTAGATGTTTGCTTAGTTTGCTTTTGTTGTAGGTATGGTTGTTAATATCTGTGAGTTTGCTGTCTTTTTACTGTCCTATTTTTATCTTCTTTTTCTTAGATAAGTCCCTTTAACATTTCATATAATAAGGGCTTGGTGATGATGAACTCCTTGAACTTGACCTTATCTGAGAAGCACTTTATCTTCCCTTCCATTCTAAATGAAAGCTTTGCTGGATAGAGCAATCTTGGATGTAGGTCCTTTACTTTCATGGCTTGGAATACTTCTTTCCATCTCTTCTTGCCTGGAAGGTCTCTTTTGAGAAATCAGCTGACAGTCTGATGGGAACTCCTTTGTAGGTGACTGTCCCCTTATCCCTTGCTGCTTCTCGAATTCTCTCCTTCATCTGAATCTTGGCTAATGTAATTATGATGTGCCTTGGTGTGTTCCTCCTTGGGTCCAACTTCTTTGGGACTCTCTGAGCTTCCTGGACTTCCTGGAAGTCTATTTCCTTTGCCAGATTGGGGACGTTCTCCTTTATTATGTGTTCAAATAAGTTTTCCACTTGTTGCTCTTCTTCTTCCCCTTCTGGAACCCCTATAATTCGGATGTTGGGACGTTTAAAGATGTCCTGGAAGTTCCTAAGCCTCTCCTCATTTTTTTGAATTCCTGTTTCTTCCTTGTTTTCTGTTTGGTTGTTAGTTTCTTCCTTCTGGTCCACTCCATTGATTTGAGTTCCAGTTTTCCTCCCATCTCTATTGGTTCCCTGTGCATTTTCCTTCATTTCACTTACTGTAGCCTTCATTTGTTCATCTAATTTGTGAGCAAAATCAACCAATTCTGTGAGCATTTCTTATTTGTACTTCTTAATCCCCTCATACCTTCACCCTTTCTCTCACACCCCGCTCCCATCTGGCAACCTTCTGATAATTAACCTGCCTTGTAGCTTTTTTTTCCGACAAAAAAGATTTTATTTATTTATTTTTAGAGAGATGGGAAAGGCAGGCGAAAGGAAGGGAGAGGAAGAAACATCGATGTGTGAGAGATACATCGATTAGTTGCCTCTCACATACACCCACAACTGGGGACCTGGCCTGGAACCAAGGCATGTGCCCTGATGGGGAATTGAACTGGCGACTCTTTGGCTCACAGGCCAGCACTCAAAGCACTGAGACACACCAGCCAGGGCTCTTTTGCTTTTAAGAGTCTCTTTATCTTTAACTTTTGACCTTTTAATAATGGTGTGTCTTGGAGTGGGCCTCTTTGCGTCCATCATAATTGGGACTCTCTGTGCTTCCTGGATTTGCATGTCTATTTCCTTCACCAAATTAGGAAAGTTTTCTTTCACTATTTTTTCAGATAGTTTTCCAATTTCTTGCTCTTTCTCTTCTCCTTCTGGCACCCCTATGATGCTAATGTTGGACCTGTTGAAGTTGTCCCAGAGATTGCTTATACCCTCTTTATTTTTTGGATTCTTTTTTCTTCTTGTTCTGATGGGTTGTTTTTTGCTTCCTTATGTTCCAAATCATTGATTTGATTCTTGGCTTCATCCACTCTACTGTTGTTTCCCTGTAAATTGTTCTTTATTTAAATTAGTGTATCCTTTGTTTCTGACTGGGTTTTTTTTAATGCTGCTGAGGTCCTCACTAAATTCCTTGAGCATCCTTATAACCAGTGTTTTGATCTCTGCATCTGATAGATTGCTTATCTCCATTCCTTTAGCTCTTTTTCTGGAGTTTTGATCTGTTCTTTTGTTTGGGCCATGTTTCTTTGTCTCCTCATTTTAGCAGCCTCCTGTGTTTGTTTCTATGTATTAAGTAGAGCTGTTTTGACTCCATGTCTTGGTAGTGTGGCCTAATATAGTAGGTGGTCCTGTAGGGTCCAGTGGCATAGCCTTCCCTATTGCCCAAGCTGGGTACTCGAGGTACACCCTTCATGTGGGCTGGCACATCCTCCTCTTGTAGTTGAGCCTTGATGCTGTTGGCAAATCAATGGGATGGGTTTACCCAGGCCAGTCAGCTATAAGGATTAGCTGTGATCACTGACCACCAGCCTCTGCCCTCCATGGAGGATCATCTGTGCAGGGGCAGGATGGTGGTGCTCCAAGGTGGTCTGTAGCTGTCCACTGGGTGCGCTGGCCCTGGGGTTTTCCTGGGTGGTGTAGGGCAGCATCAGCCCCAGCTGTTTTTGCCCAGGGCACCCTGCCTGAGCCACAAAACAATCTGAAATGGCTGCTACATGTGCTGAGTTTAGAGATTCCCAGGTGCAGCCAAGCTGTGACTTTAATCTGGCTGCCACTAGGTCTCACTGAAGCCAGCTGTTGCTTGTTTGATAGGATTCAGGAGCCAAGATCAGCCATTCTTATGGAAAAGCAGCGTGGGTGGGCCTATAAATTGGGTTGAGTAGAGCCTCTATGGATCTCCAAGGTGGGTCACACAGTGTTAGTCAGGTGGATGGAGTCTCAGATATGGCACCAGACTATCAACTTTGTAGGGGAAGGGCTCAGCAAAAGAGCAATGGCCTCTGCTTGCCCTGATGCCAGACACTTCAGTCTCCCCCTGTATACCACTGGTGCCCTTCGAGCTGCCACCCTGATGCTCAGATGGAGAGAGTCTGAGGAGTTGAGTCTGTGTGTGGGTTCCTCAAAAGGAACTGCTTAGGGCTCCAGCAGCTTCCTTCATCACCTCAATCCCTGCTGGGTTTTGCAGCCAGAAGTTGTGGGAGCTTATCTTCCTGGCACCGGAATCCTGGGCTGGGGGGCCTGGTGTGGGGCTGAGACTCCTCACTCCAGAGATACTGCTCCTGAATTTTTACCCACATGGGTGTGGGACCATCCCATTCGGAGTTGGTGCCCTTCCTACCAGTCTGGATGGATGTGGTTTTTTAATTTTGTAGTTGTTGTCAGACTTCCATTCAGCTCAATTTCTGACATTCCTGAGTGATGGATGTTCTATATTTTAGTTGTAGTTTTGATGTGGTTGTGCAAAGAGGTGAGCCACATCTGACTATGTTGACATTTTGACCAGAAGCCTTAACAACCTTTAAATGTACATTACAGCATTATTAACTATATGCACATTGTTGTACAATATCTTGCCCTGGCTGATGTTGCTCAGTGGATTGAGTGCTGGCCTGTGAACCAAAGGGTCACCAGTTCAATTCCCAGTCAGGGCACATGCCTGGGTTGTGCGCCAAGTCCCCAGTGGGGAACGCATGAGAGGCAACCACACATGGATGCTTCTCTCCCTCTTTCTCCTTCCCTTCCCCTCTCTCTAAAAAAAATAAACAATTTTAAAAATAATAAAATATCTTTATCTTGCATGACCAAAACTCTACACTCATTGAACAACGTCTCCCTGTTTCCAACAATCCCCAGCCCCCAACAACCATTTTACTTTCTGTTTCTGTGAGACCGATTACTTTAGACACCTCATAAAAGTGTGATCATACAGTATTTGTCTTTTTGTAATTGGCTTGCTTTACTTAATAATATCTTCAAGTTTTATCTATGTTGTAGCACACTGGTGGATACCCTTCCTTTTCAAGGCTGCATAGTATTCTACCATACATTTATACCACCTTTCATTTATCCTTTCGTTCATCTGTTGATGGACATTTGGGTTGCCTTCATCTCTCGACTACTGTGGAAATGCTGCTATGAACATGCATGTGCAAGTATCTCTTCAAGATCCTGTTTTCGGTTCTTTTGGATATACACCCAGAAGTGAGATCTCTGGGTTATAAGGTAGTTAGTTCCATTTTAATTTTTTTTGAGGAACTTCCATACGGTTTTCCATAGTGGCTGCATCACTTTATATTCCTACCAAGTCTGCACAAGTGTTCCAGTTTATCCACATCTTCACCAGTGCTTGTTATTTTCTGCTTTTTAAAATTTTTCTCTTTTTTTAATTGAACTTATTGGGGTAACATTGGTTAAGAAAATTATAAAGGTTTCAGGGGTACAATTCTACAGTACATCATCTGTATATTTTATTGTGTGTTCACCACCTCAAGTCAAGTTTCCTTCCATCATCCCTCTTTTTCTTCCCACTTACCCTCTCTTACCACCCCCCACATTTTACCTCTGATAATCACCATACTGTTGTCTGTCTATGAGTTTTTGGGTTTTTTGGGTTTTTTTTTTTGCTTCATCTCTTTATCTTTTTTACTCAATCCCCCATCCTCCTCCCCGCTGTCAGCTGTCAGTCTGTTCTCTGTATCTCTGTGTCTGTTTCTATTTTGTTTGTTGGTTTATTTTGTTCACTAGATTCCACATATAAGTGAAATCATATAGTATTTGTCTTTCTCTGACTGGCTTTTGTCACTTAGCATAATACTCTCCAAGTCCATCCATGCAGTCCCAAAAAGTAAGATTTTTTTCTTTTTACTGTTGTGTAGTGTTCCATGGTGTGAATGTACCGCAGCTTTTTTCTCCACTCATCTACCGATGGGCCCTTGGGCTGCTTCCATACCTTGGTGATTGTAAATAACGCTGCAGTGAACATAAGTGTGCATATACTCTTTCGAATTAGTGTTTCAGGTTTCTTTGGATATATTCCCAGAAGAGGAATTGCTGAATTACAAGGCTGTTCCATTTTTCATTTTTTTGAGGTAACTCCATACTGCTTTCCACAGTGGCTGCACCAGTCTGCATTCCCACCAATAGTGCACCAGGATTCCCTTTTCTCCACATCCTCACCAACACTTGTTGTTTGTTGATTTATTGATAATAGCCATTCTGATAGGTGCAAGGTGATCTCTCATTGTGGTTTTACTTTCCATTTTTCTGATGATTAGTGATGTTGAACATCTTTTCATATGTCTATTGACTATCTCTATGTCCTTTTTGGAGAAATGTCTATTCAGATCCTTTGCCCATTTTTTAATTGGATTGTTTGTTTGTTTTTTGACATTGAGTTTTATAAGTTCTTTATAAATTTTGAATATGAACCCCTTATCAGATGTATCTTTGGCAAATATGTTTTCCCATTCAGTGGGTTGTCTTTTCATTTTATTGATAGTTTCCTTTGCTGTGCAAAAACTTTTGAGTTTGATGTAGTCCCATTTGTTTATTTTCTCTTTTGTTTCTCTTGCCTGAGGATCTAGATCAGAAAAAAACATTGCTGTGAGAAATGTCTGAGATTTTACCGTTCTGTTTTTTGGATCGTGGTCATCCTAATGGGTATGAGGTGATAGATATGTCATTGTCATTTTGATTTGAATTTCCCTATTGATTAGTGATGGTTATTAATCTTTTTTATATACTTGTTGGCTCTGTATATCTTTGATTATTGTATATCTTTGGAGAACAGTCTATTCATGTCTTTGCCTGTTTTTAAATTGTTTATTTATTGTCACTGCATTATAGGAGGTCTTATATATTGTGGATATTAACCTCCTATCCAATATATGGTTTGCAAATATTTTCTTCCATTCTGTAGTTTGCCTTTTTACACTGTTGATTGTTGCCTTTGCTACCCAGAAATTTTTAAGTTTGATGTAGTCCCTGTGTCTGTTTCTGCTTTTGTTACTTGTGCTTTTGATGCCACACCCATGTAATCACTGCCCATTCCAGTGTCATTAAGATTTCCCCCTGTTTCCTTCTAGGAGTTTTATAGTTTCCAGTCTCACGTTTAGGTCCTTCATTCATTTTGAGTTCATTTTTTTATATGATGTAAGATGAGTTCCATCTTCACTATTTTCCATGTGAATATCCAATTTTCCCATCACCATTTGTTGAAGATTATCTTTTTCCCATCATGTAGTCTTGGTAACCTTGTCAAAGGTCACGACTATTTTTGTGAAGGTTTATTTCAGAGTGTTCTGTTTTGTCCTATTGAGCTCTAGGTCTGCCTTATGCCGATAAAAGGCTGTTTTGATTACTGTACTTTCTTGTATGCTTTGACATCAGAAAGTGAGAGTCCTCCAGCTTTTCTTTCTCAAGATTGTTTTGGCTATGCAGGATTTTTGAGATAAGAATTCACATGAATTTTGGAATTTTTTTTCTATTTCTGCAAAATGCCATCGGGAGTTTTACAGGGCGTTGAATCTACAGATCACTGTAGGTAGCGCGGACACTTCCACCGCGCCAGGTCTTCCAGCCCATGGGCGCAGCATGCCTCTCCGTGCTGGGGACCCTGTCCTGGGCGCCAGATGTGGGAGGGCTCCGCCCGCAGAGCCCCATCCCTCTGTCACGGATGAAAGTAAAAACTACCAAGACATCTTCTGCTTGGGGAGGAAAGGGGTCAAACTCTCAGAGGAGAATGACCCAGAGCCCCTTCCTCACTAGGCTTTTATTGGGTTCCAATACACCGGAATACAAGTTTAACATGTCAAAGAAATCTTAGGGCTTAATCCCAGCCAGTGTTTGTCAGGAAGGGGGGTTGCCAGACTTTGGGAGACATGCTCATTTCCTCCTGGGCCACTTGTCACCTCAGGAAGAGCACTCTTAGCAAAGCAGGTTTCACAGGACTTTAGGAATTCATTCTTATGTCCGGATCACCCATGGAGCCGTCTTGGCCAGGACAGGGCTGCACCGTTCACCCCCACAGTTTCAGGCTTTAAGGCAATTAGGAAGCAGGAGACATCTCCCAGATGGAAATGAGGACTTGGGCTATGTCAGAATAGCCGGGGGGGGCGAGGGTCCATTACACCCTCTTTGCTGCAACCCCCTGAGTCCTTCCATGAGGCCTTCCAAGTGGTAGCGTCTGGCTTAGGTTGCCCCTCCCATGAGGAGTCTTACCCATCATTGACTGCCAACCAAGCTATGGAGCCAGAGATGGGTAAGGCAGAAGCAGTGCTCCTGCCAGGGAGATAAGCTTTGTCTCCTTAATAGGTCACATCCTTGTGACAGAACAGACCCAGATGAAGTGGGTCCCTTGGGCTCTTACACAGCCCACCATGGGCTGAGGGTTACAACTCCTGAAACCAGGCTGAACGGTCCGCAACATCTCCATGTATTCGTGTATTCGTGTCTTCTGTAATTCCCGTCATCAGTGTTTCCTAACTTCCAGTGTGCTAGTCTTCTGTCTCCTTGGTCAAGTTTATTCCTGTGTGTGGTATTCTTTCTGATGCTATTGTAAATGGGATTGTTTTCACAATTTCACTTTCTCTTACGCTCACTTCAAAATCTTCATTTTGCAAATGAGAAAACAGAGACTCAGAGTCATGGGGTGAGTTTAGTGTTTGCAGCAGGATTTGGCCCCAACTCCAGCTCCGCCCGGCAGTAGTGAGATGGATATAGAGCAGACCCCCTCTCCCTTTGCTGCATTCAAATCCTGACTTGGGGAGCAAAGGTGAAAGCAGGGCCCTAGGTCAAAGGAGTCTTTTCCTGGGGCCTCACCGCATGTAAATCTCCTGATCTCAGGTCTGTGAGTGGTTCAGCTGGCCAAGGAGTGAGTTGTTGGCTACAGCTTGGCTTAGGAGAGATAGGATGGGCCTTGGAGTTCAAATTCCCATCTGCCACTGTTCTGCTATGTGACTGTGGACAAGTCTGCTTCCCTCTCTGACTTTACTTTCTTCCATGGAAACTTGGGCATTTTGCAAAGCTTACCTCTCAATGGCTGATTCAAGGAGGAAATGCGATCACAGATGAGAGTGTCTGTACACTTAACTGGTAAGTCACACCCAATGCCCTGAGCTTAGGTGCGTTGGCTCTGGCTGCTCTCCAGTCTCGCCCTCTGCACAGAGCAAGGAGTCCTTGGATCTATGTGGGACTTGGAATCTGTGTCCCTCCCACACTCCCTTTCTTGCCCATAATCTGCTGCTGAATGCATCCCCAGGCTTGCTGGGCTGCAAGGAGCTGCCAGTATGTGCATGAACTTGCAAGTGACTGATTTATAGCTTATAAATATTTAAACATTTGCACTTTTGACCACATATGGCCCCACAAATGTTAGGGGCCAGTCTGACTGGTAAACCCAACTTCCCAACCCACAGTCCACACTGAGGAAGTAACCAGCATGTACTTCCTTCTGTCCAGATCCTGGTAGTCCCTCCCCTGTGACTATCCAGCTTTCTCAGGTTCTGTAGGGGCTGGGAACAGTAGACTGGGTGGGAATGGAAGACAGAGAGGGGGTTGGGGCTGAATGCTCTGTGGGGCAGAAGGTGGGAGATCCAGATGGTGGAATTCTTTTTGTTTCCAAGAATTTAATGGCCTACCTAGCCCACCCACAGCTAAGTGCTGGGTCTGGGCCTGCTGCCTGGCCTTGACCCATCAGGGGGTTGTGCCCACATGTTGATTGGTTTGAGCCGCCTCCTCCTTCTCCCTCCAAACGTTCATTCCCTTCCTGAGCTGTGGAAAGCTTTGTTGACATTAGTCCAAAGCCCTGTCTGGAGCTGGCAGGAAAGCCAAAGGTGAGTTAGAGGCCCTGGGGTTGGTGGTGACCCGTAGTTCCCTCCCTGGGCTCCAAGGAGCTGGGCCAGTGTGGAGAGCATGGCCTGGTTATTTGTGGCCACTTTGCATACTTATCTTTGGAACTATTATTAGGGCTGTAAGATCTTGCAGATGAAGAAACTGAGGTTCAGAGAGGTGGAATCACTTGCCCATGGTCACACAGCAAGTAAATGGCAGAGCCAGGTATAAACCCAACTCTTTCTGCCTCCAAGAGACCTTATTCTCCCCACGCTACTATACCTCCTCCAGAGAGACTAGATACCTTTCCTTCACACCTGTTTCCTCTGACTAGTCATCTGGGGCTTGGCCATTCATTCAATCTTTCAGTCCCCAGTGTCAGACACCAGGACAAAGAGGCAAAAAAGATCTAATCTCTGCCCTCAAGGAGCTCCCAGCCTGGTAAGAAAATGGCCACAGAAATCAGTACCACTTACTGTGCAGGCGCTACAACTGAGCAATGTGCCCAGTCCTATGGTGACTCAGAGAGGGAGACAACTCATTCTGCCTGGGGCAATCAGGGAAGGCGGCCGAGAGAAAGCACTCTTTCGACTAGGTCTTAAAGGATGAGTAAGAGTTTGCTAGATAAAGCAACAGGCAAAAGCCATGCTCAGTGGGGGCCGCAGCATGTGCACAGGCCCAGAGGTTTGAGGAGAAATCGAGTTCTTAAGAGAAGCAGCAAGAAGTTCAGTGTGGCTAAAGTAGAGGGTGAGTAGCAATAGAGGCTGGTGGAAGATGAGGTGGGAAAGGAGCTTGGACTTGATCCTGGGCAGTGGGGAGCCATGGAAGGTATTAGATCAGGCAGGCATGTAGCTGGCAGTGTGTGGAGACACAGCACTTCTCAACCTTCAGTGTGCACACGAATCAGCTGGGAATCTTGTTAAAAGACAGATCAATACAACAGGTCCGGGGTGGCGCTGGAGATTCTGCAGGTCTAACAAGCTCACAGGTGATGCTGGTGCTTCTGGTCCAAGGGCCACAGTTTGAGTAGTGAGGTTTGGAGGGCTCACTCTGCCTTGTGTGGAAGCTGCTGTGGGGAACAGGCAGCCACTTGCGTCTTATGTCACTGGGTAGATCGGTTCCCTACCATCTTCTTGGGTGAGCCCTCTTGCAGCCCTCACGAAGGGGTCTGTCTTGTCGGTTGTTAGATGTTTTTTCCCTTGACAAATGTTTACCAAGATGCTGCTCTGGCTGAGCTTGTGCTGCATGCTGGGGACAAAGAGAAAACTTGGAAATGCCAATTTCTGATCCATATCACTATCATCTCTTGCCTCCAAAATGGTCTCTTTGCTTCCACTCTTGTCCCCACCATCTACTCTCTGCCCAGCATCCAGAGCAAGTTGGATCATGTTTGTCACCTGCCTGACATACTCCCGTGGCTCTCTGATGCTTCAAGAACGAAATTTGAACATCTTGTCGTGGCAATCTGGGGTCTGCTGCTCTCTGATCTCACTTCACTCTTTCCAATTGTCACACCTCTAGGGCCACGCTGACCTTTCGGTTCCTTGAACATGACCAATTTATTCCTGTTTCAGAATATGATGGACTTGTTCCTACTGCAGGCCCTTTTTACATATGATACAATTTGCTGGGAATAATTCCAGGTTTTCTCTTTACTTATTTCTCCCCACTTTTTAGATTTCAGCCAGGGGAGGATATAAGTTTTACAGGACCATAAAGCTTATCCAGTTTGGGGGGATGCCCTTTGAAGATAAGCCACCAAATTACAAATACACAATTAGATACGAGGCCTAGGAGGGGGACTTGAAAGTCAAACTTTATTGGCTTCATGGCAAATTGGCATCTGGTTTTATTTATGTCACCTCCTCTGAGAAGCCTTTCCTGGTCACTCTATTTAATAAAGAGTCCTACCCACTCTTCATCACGTCACTATTTCTATTTCTCTTATTGAATTCATCACAATTTGAAAATGTATGTATTTATATCTCTACTTACTTCTCTCTACTTATTTCAAGTTCTTAAGCTTCTTGAATGAGAATTTGCCAGTTCACCTCCTTGCTTCTCGTTCACTCTTCAACTCATGCTTAGGAAACAGCTCTCCCTCTAATCACATGAGATAGGTTCCCATGTTGCCATATCCAATATTTGCTTTTCTGTCTGCATTGTGTTGGGCTGGCCAAAAAGTCTGTTTGTTTTTTTCCATAAGATGGCTCTAGTAGCACTGAGTTGTCTTTAACTTCATTCAAAATAATTCTGTTAGATTGTGTTGTGACAGCTGTCATCTCAGTGTGCATTTTTAAAAAACCATCAAAATTGGTGAATTTTTGTATACACATTTTAATATTGAAGGTGGAAGAAAACACGCAACATTTTTGCCATATTATGGTTTATTATTTCAAGAAAGGAAGAAACACAACTGAAACACACAAAAAAGATCTGTGCAATGTATGGAGAAGGTGCGGCGACTGATCGAACATGTCAAAAGTGGTTTGTGAAGTTCCATGCTGGAGACTTGTTGCTGGATGATGCTCCACAGTCGGGTAGACCAGTTGAAGTTGATAGCGATCAGGTTGAGACATTAATTGAGAACAATCAATGTTATACCCCAGGGGAGACAGCCAACATATTCAAAATACCCAAATCAGTAAAGTCATTGGCGAACATGAAAAATGTGACTTTTTGGCCAGCCCAATACTTGATTTCCCTGTGACTTTTTCATACCACAGGCCACTTGCTCCCACATTCCTGGAATTTTCCTCATTAGGTCCCCAGCATGGCGCCCCCCACTCTTTTCCTACCTCTCTGACCATTCTGTCCTTGACTCCTTCCTAGGTTTCTCTCCCTCCTCTGACTTGTCTTTTCATGGTGGATTCTTCAGGACTTAACCTTGGATCCTCCTGGATGTTTCACGGGCACTCTGAATGAGATACGTCCCCAACTGAATTCAACCTCCCCACCCCCACGCTGGTCCTCCTCAGGTCCTCTCCATGAAGATAGCACCCCAGCCCCAATCATCTGGGCCAGAAACCTGGCGGTCCTTCTCTCCTCCCTTTCTATTAACCAGCATCCTATCCATCCCTGAGTCCTGTCCATTTGATCTCCCAAATAACTCTCACAACCATGAATAATTTCCCTCCATCAGCTCTGCCGTGGTCCAGGCTTCTGCTGGCCCTGCAGACAATTGCAGTGGCTGTCTCCTTGCATCAGGGCCGAAGCCTCTCCAGTCATTCTGTACACGGGGCAGTCAGAGCAATCTTCCCCAGACCCAGGTCCAGCCCTGTCCTTCCCAAGCTCCGTATGCTTCCGTGACTTCCCATTTTCTGCAGAATCAAGTTCAAACTCCTTAGCTTAATTGGCAAGACCCTCCTTAACTTGACTGATGTTGACTTTGTAGATGTTGACCTCTCTCTCCTCAGCCCCCCTCCCCCCCCACCACACACATGAAGTTGTAGCCGAACCGAATGTCTCCATTTCCCTGAGAACCAGGTAGCTGCCGTCCAATTCTTCTAGGTCCTGTATGCGCTGTGCCCTCTGCCTGGTGTCTGCATCAGGCTGACTCCTTCTTTTCCTTCTGCAGAGACAGAAGGTCATTTCTGACCCTCAAGTCAGGGCTAGAAGCACCGTCTCAAAATTACCCTGGCATCTGGAGCCTCTCCCACCATAACACTTGTCCCTTGTCTTTTTCTGAATCTCCCTCTTGCAGAAGGGTCTGTGAGCCACTGAAAGGCAGGAACTGGTCTATTCTCCAAGGCCTTCAGACTGCCCAGGGCCTGCAGCGGCGAGCGCTTGTCCAATGACAGTGCCTGAGTGAGAGTCGGGCCCGCCTGTGTATGTGCCCTGTTCATACAGTGAAAAGACTTGTTTGAAAAACCAATTAATGCCAAAAAAAGTGCATGAATAAAATACCGTGTTTTAAAATTGAGGTAACATAGGTTAATAACATTATATAAGTTTCAGGGGCACAACATTATAATTTGATAGCTGTCTACACTACAGTGTGCACACCACCAAAAATCTAGTTTCCATCTGTCACCATGCATTTGACCCCCTTTACCCACTTCGCCCTCCCCATCCCCTTTCCTTCTGGTAGCTGTCAATTCGTTGTCTGTATCTGTGAGTTTGTCAAAATAGCAAAATTTTATTTTATTTTGTTTTGGGTTTTTTTTTGGGGGGGGACAGGAGCTTTGAGCTTTTATTGGATTATAATTGGATTTAAAAAGGGTGGAGGTGCTGTCATGAGGCCCCTGGGCTGTTGGGGTGCTGTAACATAAGACTGCATTTGTTTGCATTTGTTCCAATGTTACCTCCTGCCTGTGCCTGCGGGGAACAGTTCGCTCTGTTCTTGCTTTCCGGCAATTCCCTGTCCTGTAAAGGCTGCCGTGAACCACTGACAAAGCAAGGTACCAGGCCTTTTCTCCCAGGGGCTCTTCTTGGCTTTGAAAGTCAAATTTAGTTCCTTAAGGCTTTCTGGTTACACCCAGAGCCCTGGCATGACTTCTTTAAGAGCTGCCGAATTCTGGAGGGAGTAGGCGGGGAGGAAACTGTTTCAATATTGCTATGAGGGTATAATTTACAAATTGTTCTAGAGAAAAAACAAATTTTCTTATATCGATTGCTGGCCGTGAAGATGGGTGAGGAGGAAGCTGCCCCACAGTCCAGAGAGATGGAGAAGGATCACAACCCTCTCTCCAAACCTCACAGAGACAGGGTTAGGGGCTCAGCCCAGGGTGAGCTTCCGCTGCCTACTGCTCCCCTAGTCACCAGTCTCAGGAGGCCGGAGGAGAGGGAGAAATAGAGAATGTCCCCGTACGGGCCACCAACATGTTAGGGTGGTCGGTGACATGGGCTGTGAAAGAATTCACAAAGAGCCCTGGCTGGTGTAGTTCAGTGGATTGAGCACGGGCCTGCGAATCCAAGGATCGCGGTTCGATTCCCAGTCAGGGCACATACCTGGGTTGCAGGCCAGTTCCCAGCATAGGACAACTATACATTGATATTTCTCTCCTCCCTCTCTCCTACCCTTCCCCTCTAAAGATAAATAAATAAAAATCTTAAAAAAAAAAAAAGAATTCACAAAGAGAAGAGGTGTAGAGAGTAGTTTTTATCCACTTTCCAAGAAAGGAGAGGGGCATGGAGTGGAGATATGCACCAGCAAAATACCAAAATTTTAAGTGTAGACAGGAACATGATAGCGCCAGGCAGAGCCATATTATAGTCAGAGAGGCAAAAGGAAGGATCAATAGTACTGCTTTTGATTTTTTAAAATATTGCATCAAAATTTCATTTATTTTGATTACTGAATTGTTTGGTGGCCCTTATGTTTAGTGCCTGAGTGCCTCAGAAGACTTACCCTCCCCAGTCCCGGAGGGAAGGAAGACTTTCTCAACAAGCTGGGCAGGCTCGGCACAGGGGCTGGGCCCAGAAGGAGGTCTTGCGTTGAGTTTTCTGGCTGGAGAGGGACAGTTTCTGGAGGACACTTTCCCCTACTGAGCTGGAGCCTAAACCCAGGGAGAGGAAGGGACTGACCTGGCGGAGGAAGGGGGTGGTGGTGTGGGGGATGGGTAGGGACGTGACTTCCTCAAAAACTCACATTGAGGAGCACCGCGCAACCCCAGCTATGGGCTGCCTCCTCACCTCTCTCAGACCCCAGGAACAGGCTCCCTCCAAGTGCAGGGGTCGAGTGGGGGGTGGGGAACAAAGCCAGTCTCAAATGAGTGGGCGTCCTGGGCTGAAGAGAGAGAGAGGAGGGACCTGACTGAGGTTGTGGAGCAGTGATTTTCAAATCTGCTGGTCTCAGGATCTCTTTGTATCCTTAACAATTTTTGAGGGCCCCAGTGAGCTTCCGTTTACATGGGTCATATCTATCAATGTTTGCCATATTCAAAATTAAGACATTCTAAAAAATTTTACATATAGAAACCTATAATAAACCCATTCCATGTTAACATAAATAACATTCTTAGTGAAAAATAACTAAAATTTTCCAAACAAACATTTTAGGAAGAAGAGTAGCATTTATTTACTTTTTTTTTGCAAATCGCTTCAGCGTTAGGTTTGATAGAACACAGCTGGATTCTTATATCTGCTTCCATATTCAATCTGTAGTGATATGTCATTTTGGACGAAATATGTGAAGAAAACTCGGCCTCACAGACAAGTATTTGTAAAGGGAGGGGTAGTTTAATGTCTTCTTTGGATCATTGGTGACACTCTTCTTCGATACAACATCAGAGCTTCACAAATGGTAGTTCCTTAAAGGTTAGTTGCAATGTAGAACCTGGATCATATGCAACTCTGTAATTTGTTACCCTGTGAGGTGCTGGAGTATCTGACCCGTTGAACCTTTTACCTATGCAGAATTTTGAAATATTATGTCTTCCTCATTGGGAAAATACCGGTTCACTGAATTATGCAGTTCTTTCAAATGTTGACCTTTCATTATAAGACATAAAAAATTGCATTCATTAATATCAGCACCAGTCTCATCAGAAAATTCTTTAAGTGTGGGAAAGCTCTCAAGCTCCTGCCGGCACATACAATTTTTCCAAAAATTCTAATGTCCCTTGAAAGCTTGAAGTGTATCATTGGCAAGAAATAGCTGGTTTTCCTTGAAGTAACAGGTTCGCACCCTCGTATCTGAGAAAAATGTCTGCTAGGCATTCGAGTCCGAAAAAACGCAGTTGGCCATTGTTTCAAACGACAATGGCGATCCTCAAAAAAGTTCATCTCGTAGCTCCAACAGTCACATGAGTGCTTTCTCCAAGATGAACAATTTACCTCAATTCCCAGCGGAAGTGTTTCATGTGGCTTTCCCATGTTGATGCAGAATATTAAAAAAGAGAGGAGGAGGCAGGGGGCTGGTGAGAAGGGTGAAGGGATTAAGCAAAGGAAAAAAAGAGTCAGCGACACAGACAACAGTGTGGCAACTACCAGAGGGAAGGGGGTTGGGAGAGGTAGCAGAAGGGAAAGGGGGGACATGGTGACGGAAGGAGACTGGACTTGGGGTGGTGAACACACGCTACAATATACAGATGATGTGTTGTAGGATTACATACCTGAAATCTGCATAATTTTTAACCAATCTCACCCCAATAAGTCCAAGAAAAAAATAACAAATGTGTACACATCTTTTTTAAAAAGATGTGTACTCACCCTGGCTGGTGTGGCTCAGTGGACTGAGTGGCGGTCTGAGAACCAAAAGGTCACCAGTTTTATTCCCGGTCAGGGCACATGCCTGGGTTGCGGGCCAGGTCCCCAGTGGGGCACATGAGAGGCAACCACACACTGATGTTTTTTTCCCTCTCTTTCTTCCTCCCTCCCTCTCTCTCTAAAAATAAATAAATACAAAAATTTTAAAAGATGTGTACTCAAGATTTAATAAAATTAAATAAAATTAATAATTTCCTTGCTTTACCAAGGACATTTTAATGTGATTTAAAGAGAAACTGGCTTTAAAAAAAACAACAACACTGAGTGCATGGCTATAAAGAATCTGACTCCTACTACAGCCTGGTGCCACTGCCTTCATTTATGCCAAGGAGCTAGCAGTTTTGCAACATCGATGCAAATGTCAGCGTAGTGAAAAAGGCATATAGTGTATTTTTATGATAATAGTTTTGACTTCATGGATCCCCTAAAGATCTCAGAAATATCCCTCCCTCCTCATTCTGTGGACCCACTTTAAGAACTATTATCCTAGAACTCTGGGATCAGATGGCAGAGCTCCTTTCAGTGGTGGAAGAACTTCCACAGCCTCAGACTATAAAATTCAAATCGCCTGTGTAATTTGCAATGTGCCTTGAGGGTGACTTTTAGTTTCTAAAGAAATCACACTGAATTCTTAGAATAATGGAAGCTACCTTTGTTTAGTTTAACACAGACAAACCACAATCACAGTAAATGGAGCAAAGCACAAGGAATTTTCTCAATCAACAAAATTCCTATTAGAACCAGTTGTTTCTTTAAACTTACCTGTTTAAGTATCTATAGGCTTCTTTAAATGTTTCCACTGCTGAAACTGACCTGCCATTGATTTCATTAAACGTCAGGTGTAATTCCTTAAAAAAAAATTTATTTAAAAAGAAAATTAATTGGAAGAGGCCATCGATTTGAGATTTTTAAAAATACACACAATAAGTGATGAAATAAGATAGCAGTTCCACTCGGTGCCAGCCAATAAGATTGCTGGCCCTTCATTAACCAGAGTTTCTGTGTGGTCTTCCAGGCACAGACAGGCAGGACAGTGACCAGCTGCCTTTTCCAGTCCAGAGCGATGGAGACAAATGATCACGATCGTGTGGACTCTGAGTTCCGATACACCCTCTTCCCGATTTTTTACAGCATCATCTTTGTGCTGGGGGTCATTGCCAACGGCTATGTGCTGTGGGTCTTCATCCACTTGTACCCCTCCAAGAAACTCAATGAAATAAAGATCTTCATGGTGAACCTCACCATGGCTGACCTGCTCTTCTTGGTCACCCTGCCCCTGTGGATCATTTACTACCACCACCAGGGTGACTGGATTCTTCCTAACTACCTGTGCAATCTGGCTGGCTGCTTCTTCTTCATTAACACCTACTGCTCAGTGGCTTTCCTGGCCGTCATCACTTACAACCGCTACCAGGCGGTGACACAGCCCATCAAGACCGCCCAGGCCACCACCCGCAAGCGTGGCATCTGTTTGTCCCTAGTCATCTGGGTGTCCATTGTGGCTGCTGCAGCCTACTTCTTCGTCCTGGACTCCACCAACGTAGTGCAGAACAAGACCGGCACAGGCAACATCACCCGCTGCTTTGAACATTATGAGAAGGGCAGCATCCCAGTCCTCGTCGTTCACATCTTCCTTGTGTTTGGCTTTCTCCTGGTCTTCCTCCTCATCCTCTTCTGCAACCTGGTCATCATCCGGACGCTGCTCACGCAACCCATGCCGATGCAGCGCAATTTGGAAGTCAAGCACCGGGCGCTGTGGATGGTCTGCACGGTCCTGGCTGTGTTCATCATATGCTTTGTGCCTCACCACTTGGTGCAGCTGCCCTGGACCCTGGCCGAGCTGGGCTACCAGAGCGGCAAATTCCACCAGTCTATTAACGATGCGCACCAGGTCACCCTCTGCCTCCTCAGCACCAACTGTGTCTTAGACCCCATCATCTACTGTTTCCTCACCAAGAAGTTCCGCAAGCACTTTACGGAGAGGTTCCACAGCATGCGCAGCAGCCGGAAGTGCCCCCTGGCCACCATGGAGACGGGCACCGAGGTGGTCTTGCCGCTCAACCACGTCCCTGCCAATTCTCTCAAAAATTAGCCAGCCCAGAGACTTCTTTATGGACATCATGACTGACACGGGGGAAGAAGGGATATTTGCTGTGGTCTGGGCGCCTCCTCCCTGGGCACCTGGTGGCCCATTAGTTGTGGGGGCTACCTCCCCAAGGTGGAGATGGTAAAGAGCCAGACTGCTGAAAACCCCAGACTGGAATGAGTCCCTTGAGCTTCCTTTGGGCGCCTGCCATAGTAACCTTGGCTGGTGACCTCCTCCCGAGCGCCTGCATCTCAGAGCAGGGGCAGAACTTGGGGGCTGAGCCACCCAGTTCACCCTACAGGACAGCAGCCCAAGCAAGTGTGGGCAACCACTCCCTTTATCACAGCAAAGGCAGAGAAAGGGGTTTTGGGAAAGGGACACTCTCCTGGCCACGTGGCAGTATCTCTGGGACAGAATTTTGAGATAAGATGGTGCCACCCTGTCTCCACCCACAGGCACGAGGTCTTTGTAACCCTTCTTAGGGAAGTGGCTCGGTGGAAACTTCTCCCAATTCACCCGACAACATGCTGAATGGTGACCAGAGAGGAAAAAATGTGCAGAGACCAAACTCCAGGATCGGGGGCTTGTTTCCGAGGCAGATGTGTCTCCCTGCGCGGGCCTTGTTTCAGGCCTGCAGCTGGCTCCGGGGCCATGGGAGACACACAATCGCCAAATCCATCTGTCTGTCTCAACAGTGGACCTTGATGAAGAACCTGCTGTCGGGCAACCACCCACTGTAGGAGGGCGGAAACCCCTCAAGGCTGAACTCCGGCCATCCAGGGTGCTGAGCTGCCCAGAGGCTTCCATGCAAACAGCAGCTTTGGCTGGGAAGCGCCTGTGTGGGGAAGGGGCCCTGGCATGGGAGGAGCCTTTCAGGTCTCCTCCCTGTCTCAATTTCCAGGGGATCCCTCCTAATTTAGCTTCTAGGAGGTGGGAGGAGCAGTTATGGTCCCAAGGGCCAGCAGGCACTTTGATTTTTGGCATGTATATCCAAACGAGCCTCCTCTTGCACCTTGAGCTGAGTACCTGCGGTATGAATCTGGCAGCCTCAGACCCAGGGCTTGGAAGAGCTTTCTCTGGTTTCCAGAGCTTTCTCTGGTTTCCAGAGCCTTACGGGCCTTCTAAGAAACCTTCCCTTCCCGATAGTGTCCCCATAAAGTTGAGATCCTTGTTTTTTGTCTACTGGGCAAGTGCTGGATTAATTTTGTTAACTGCCTCTCAATGGGCCAGGAAACCACTTGTGTTCACAAAGGTAGCTGTGGGCTGGACTTAGCTGATGGTGACCAGATAGTGTGGCTTACTAGAGCTTTGGTGTCACGTAGACCCAGGTTCAAGTCTCGCCTTTGTCACTTCCTGCTGAGGGACTGGGAGCTGAATTTCTTACCTTATGGGGTTGTTCTGAGCAGTGAATTAAATTGTTGAGGCAGATTTGATCAGGGTGCCTGTTCATCCCAGAGTCTCCCTTCTTCTGAGAATTTGTTCCCCTCAGTCCTCCTAAAGGAGTTGAATGGATGAAAGGTGAGCTAGTCAAGTTCTCTCAGGAACAAGCAGCAAAATTCAGGGGTGTTCTTTCAGGCTCTGCAGGCTCAGGCTTTCAGGATACTCACCTGAAGAGAGTAAACTCTGGAGCTGTGAGTGTGCGCGTCTACACGTGTGTGTGTGTGTGTGTGTGTGTGTGTCCGTGCATCTGTGCCGGGGTTGGGAGGGTGGCGGAGGGTAGCCCCCTACATGCGTGTACTAGAGAAGGAGATGCACAGAGCAAAGCAGAGACCAGAGGGAGACCCCCGAAGCCTGGAGGGGGGTGGCGGTGTTACCAGGGACCTGCGGCTCTCTTCCTCCAGGCCAAGCCCTTCTGAAGCACAACTGCAGTTTTTCCTTTGGGGCCTGTGAGTGTTCTTGGCTAGGGTACCTTTCCTTATTTTGCTTAAACTGATTTGAGTTATTACTTGCAACCAAAAGTGCTCGGAATGAGATAAACGCTTATATGCTAAAAAACACAGTGTTTCTCGAATGTCAGGGTTTGTGTACCCACTTTGCAATGTTTGCAATATCTATGTACCAGCTGTATGTTTGCTTAATAAACATTTGTCTTTAATTTGGGTCACCTTTTAAAACTTAAATTATTCAAAAAGATGTTTTGTAACTAAATTGTACACAAAAATGAATGCCACCTGCCACACACAGAAGGCAAACTTCAAGCATAATTATTAAAATTAAAATATTCTTGGTGTCCTGTCTCAAGTCACCTCATATGCCCCCAGGGGTGTGCACAGTGCACTCAGGAAACACGGCTATAATGTGTATGAAGTGCACGGGGTCTGTATTCAGTAAGTGCTCAATTAAGAGTAAGTTGACAGTGTAACTTCCTTGCTTCTTTCAGAATGCTGCCTCAACACACAGGACAGGGTCTCGCTCCTACCCGGGGCCCATGGAGGAGTATTTCAGTCTGGCCCGTGCCACAGCCCTGCTGGTCTCCGTACCATCTGAATACAGCCACGTTTACTCCCGCTGTGGTCTCTGCTTGTTTGTGACCTCAGATGCTCTCTCTTCTTTTTGCCCAGATTATTCCTTATAGAGAACCTTCCCAAAGGCTTCCAGGCAGAGTCATTGCCTTTCTCCTAGCAGCATTTTAGGGCTGGAAGGGTCTAATGTTTTTGTACCTTAATTACTGCGATCATTGAAGTTTATGCATTTCAATGTCTGTCTTCCCTTTCCTGGGGCAGGAACTGAATCTTACTCATCAATGTATCCGAAGTTCCTTGTAAAAGGCCTGGAATTGAAATCAGTCTGTCTCTAAGGCTCACTGCTTTCCCAGGGTGTAGCATTGACAGACATATTGACATTTATACACACTTATTTTGAAAGGGTTTAAGAGACTCTTCAGGGACAGGTAGAAAAGGAATTTAATAATACGTACCCTTCCAAAGTTCTATGTTCATACTTAAGGGAAGATGTCAGGGATTTTCAGAGGATCAGAACGTTTTGGAGCTGGATGGGTCCAATCCGTTTATCTTACTAAGGAGAACATAGGGCTCAGAACGGCCAAGTGAGTGTAGAAATTACACAGCATGGAACCGCAGCGAACACAGAATTGGTTGCTCAGCTCTGTGTCTCACTTCTTGCAATGGTGACAAGGATGATAGGAAAAGCTGATTTGTAATTATTTCGAAGAAACAAAATCACCAGTCATGATTTCCAAGCTGTCTTGTAGGTCCAGAAGGCCTTACCCTATATTTCCCCCTTACCTCAGCTTTCCCCTCAGGGCGTTTCACCCGTGATCTCAGCTGGGGAATGTTGGCACATGCAAGAGCTGCTCCACCCGGAAAGATGAGTGATAGACTTGAGAGTGGTAAGTGTAGGTGTTGGGGGAAAACCCCAAAAGTGTAAATTCAGGAATGATTCCCAAGAACTGACACATAGCCTTATTCAAATTCCTAACAGCTTTAATAGGAGAAACTCACATACACAGGCAAAGTAGCTGTCTGCTCCCAGTAGTCCATACCCTCCCAGAACAGGGTCTCTTTTTTATAGGGGATTAATAGTAAAACCACATGGTGGGTAGTCATGCAGACCACCAGAAAGAGCAATGCATTTCTAAGTTAACAAACAACGGCAGGCAGTTATCCCCACCCTATGTATTCATTAACCTCCTTCCTGGGGGGATGACATTTACTTTTGGGCAGCATTCCAGCTTTCTGGGTAATCAGTCAAGACTGAGGCTACAGAGCGTTAAACAGTCACAGAAGTTTAAACAGAGTCCAGCATTTCCCAGATACCTTTACTGTTGGAGCCATATTGCATCTCTGACTCCCCCTACAGTTGGTCATGGTTGACTAGAACTGGGCGTGTTTATGCTGCTTTTTACTCTTCTATGTTATATCTGTGCTTGAGACCTGTGGCTAAAAATAGGTACAATAAAATCCTCTTGTAAAATGTAACGGGTCTTTTTTTTGTGCAGACTTGTATTTTTGTAATACTAATTATGTTTCCCCTGACATTCTGCCAACAAGCCATGCCCCCACCTACCCAGTCATCCATTCATCAGTCTGTCCATCCATCCACCCATCTACCCATCCATCCAGGTATCCAACAAACACCTATGGAGGACATAGTTTGGTCCAGTAACTTTGCCAAGCACAGTTTTTATTTGGTGTCTCACATCCTCCATGAAAAGGTAGGTTATTCCATTCCCATAGAAATGAATGAAATAAAGACCTGAGCTGACTGAATATGACAGCGGCTGCCTCCCAGGTACTTGGGTCCAGAGGAAAGGGGATTCCTCTTCGTTAAGCCCCAGATATTTGCTTGCCACCTTCACAAATCTTATCGCATGAATCCTCACAATCACTACAAAACTGATATTTTCATACTATTTTACAGATGGGGAAGTTGAGGCTTGGAGGGGTTCTGTGATTATTTTTAAAGATTTTATTTATTTATTTTTAGACACAGGGGAAGGGAGGGAGAAAGAGAGGGAGAGAAACATCAATGTGTGGTTGCCTCTCATGCGCCCCCTACTGGGGACCTGGCCCCGCAACCCAAGCATGATGTCTACATGTGAAGGTCCATATCTTCCATCTTCCAGACAAGAAAAGCAAGTATCAAAAAGGGGAAATGACTTACCAAGGCAACTTGATAGAACGGGGATGCATAGATCTTCTATTAGCTCCATTTTGCAAGACACTTCTATGCACTTTTCTGTCTGAATGCATGTTGTTTTCTTTAATCTTCTCTGGTCTTTTCCCTAACAGTTCTAGGGTTCCATATCCTTGACTTCTTTTGTATCTTTTTCTGTGTGTATTAATTTCACATTGACATAAAGGACATAATACATATATTGGGCTATGGACCTCATTCCAGGTCTCATTCCCACCCCCCCCCCAATTCCACTGGGCATTGTTTTTGCAATTTAACTGTGTTGTGGTGCATACATCTGGTTCATTGATGCCAACGCCTGGTCCATCATCCTCCATTGTGTGCATTTACATCTTACTTACCTATTCCCCTGGTAATGGACACTTAGGTTGCCCTCAACTCCTTCGAGGAGATGCTTCCCCATGTTCTCCTAAGATCGAATGTAAGAATATATCTGGGATGTAAACCCAGGAGTGACATTCCCAGGTCACAGGCTACATCCATACTTAATGGAATGAAGAATTGCCAAGTAAGTCACTTCTCGAATGACTGCAGCAGCCTACACTCACTCCCACGCATAGTTATGAGAGTTCCTATTTCCCCAATCCCCCACCCACCCTTGGCATTGTCCAACTTTCAAATTGTTGGTAGGTGTGAAGTAAAATTTTGTTTTTAGTTTGAATTTCTCTCTGGTTACTAATGGGTCTGTAATCTGTACTCATTAGTCATTCGAGTTTGAATTCTGACTCCAAAGCCTGCGTGGTGTCACATAGTGATCGATAAGGTGGCCTCTGGGGCCATGTGACCAGGCTCAGTTTCTGGCTCCACCTAGTCTGTGATTTGGGGCAGACTATTGGCTCTCTGGGCTTCTGTTTCTTCGTCTCTAAAATGCAAATAGTTTCACTGTTGACCTAATAGCAGAGTTTTGAGGATTTAAAATTCCTTAGTGCCTGGCAAGGAATAAATACTCAGTGATTGTCAGGTTCTGTCCGGATAGATGGTGGTGTTCTCCCTGCAGTCCCCCTTTTCACTCTAGCCCACAACCCCATTCCCTTTGCCCCTCTTCAAAAAGTTTATATTGTGTAACTCCAATTTTTCCTTCGAAATGTGAAACTGTAAAGAGAGGAACAGAGTGTGACTAGCCTGGCTTTGTTTTCATTTAACTTCCTAGGTCATTCTAAAATACATGCGGAGAGTGTTTCAAGAATTGCCACATGTAAGAACCTGGGGATTTTTGACTTCTGGAAGGAAGTAATGAATCAGTTCCTTAAAAGACATTATGGGGTGTCCAAGGACACCCCAGAGTAAAAAGGCAACCCACTGAACAAGAGAAATGTTTTGCAAATCATATATCTGGTAAGGGATTGATATGCAGAATAGATAAAGAACTCTGAAAACTCAAAGTAAAAAAACAACTCAATTAAAAAATGGTTAAAGGTTGCCTTTGCGTTGCTCGTTCACTTTTGGAAACTAGTGAATGTGGTGTCAAGAAAGGCGTAAACTAAACACTTTGCAGTCCTTTCCTGCCCTTGAATACGATGTCTTTGGTGTAGGAGCTGCGTTAAGTAACAGTGTATAAAAAAAAAAAAAATGGTTAAAGGACTTGAATAGACGTTTCCCCAAAGCAGATTTACAAATGGCCAATAGGCACGTGAAAAGATGCTCAATATCACTGATCATTAGGGATATGCAAATCAAAATCACAAAGAGATAAAACCAGAAAACAAGTGTTGACAAGTGGAGAAATTGAAACACTGTGTGTTGCTGGTGGGAATGGAGCAGCTGCAGTGAAAAACAGTATACAGTTCCTCAAAAACTTAAAATAGAGTTACCATATGACCCAGTCATTCCACTTCTGGATATACAAGCAAAGGAATTGAAAGCAGGGACTTCAACAACAAGGCTTATAGAAGCAATATTCACAATAGTTAAAGGTGGAAGCAACCCACATCCATCAAGGGATAAATGGATAAACAAAATGCAGTACAGACATACAATGGAATATGACACAGCCCTAAAAGGAAGGAAATTCGGACACACGGTAGAATGTGGATGAACCTTGAAGACATTACGCTAAATAAAATAAGCCAGACCAAGGACAAATATTGTATGGCTCCACTCATATAAGATTGCCTGGAGTGGTCAAATTCATGGAGACAGACAGCAGAACTTGTGGTTGCCGTGTGCTGGGGAGAGGGGCATCAGAGCGGTAGTTTAATGGGTGTGGAGTTTCAGTTTGGGGAGATGAAAAATTTCTGGAGATGGTTGGTGGTGATGTTTGTACACCAGTGTGAATGTACTTAATGTTGATAAACTGTACATTTAAAAAATGGTTAAAATGGCAATTTTATGTTGCCACACACATAAAAACTTTTTAAAAAGAGAGAAGATAGGGTAGAAAGAAATGAGGCGAGAAGGGAGAAATCGAGGCTCCCAAAGGAGCCTTCTTCACAGTGGGCCCACCGCGTTCAGGGTGTTGCTACCTGCTGTTGAGTCACTAAACTCTGCTTGACTTACTGGGTGTGAAAGAGCTTAGTCAATAAAATTCTTTCTTTTTTAAACTATTTTTATTAATTTTGTTATTACTGATGTCCCAACTTTTTCCCCTTTACCCCTTCCACCCAGCAGTCCCTACTCCCTCAGGCAATCCCCACACCACTGTTCATGTCCATGGGTCGGTCATTCATGTAAGTTCTTCGGCCGCTCCGTTCCCTATAGTGCACTTTTACATCCCCATGGCTATTCTGTAACTACCAGCTTGTACTTCTTAATCCCCTCACCTCTTCAGCCATTCCTCCACTCCCCCCTCCCATCTGGCAATCATCAAAACCCTCGCTGTATCTGTGATTCTGTCTCTGTTCTTGTCTGCTTAGTTTGTTTTTTGAAATTCAATTGTTGATAGGTATGTATTTATTGCCATTTTATTGTTCCTAGTTTTGATCTTTTGCTTAGGTAAGTCCCTTTAACATTTCATATAATAGTGGTTTGGTGATGATGAACTCCTTTAGTTTTTTCTTGTCTGAGAAACTCTTCATCTGCCCTTTGATCCTAAATGATAGCTTTGCTGGGTAGAGCAATCTTGCCTGTAGGCCCCTGCTTTTCATGATTTTGAATATTAATTGCCAATCCCATCTAGCCTGCAAAGTTTCTTTTGAGAATTCAGCTGGCAGTCTTATGGAACTCCGCTGTGGGTAACTAACTGCTTTTCTCTTGCTGCATTTAAGATACTCTCTTTATCTTTAATCTTTGGAATTTTAATAGTGGTGTATCTTGGAGTGGACCTCTTTGCATCCATCTTGTTTGGGATTCTCTGTGTATTCCACTGTAGATGTTAAAGGATGTGTATTTAACCTAGGTAGTGCTGACACATTTCTAATTTTCTGTTTGCTTGTGTACTCATTTGATTAATACTTTCCTCCCCAGCACAACCACTACCAGCCTATAAACTCCAGGGGAGCAAGGGCTTTGTCTGTGTCTGTTCACCAGTAAATCTCCAGTACCTTGTTCTGTAGGCACTAAATGTCTCTTAGAAACATGGATGCACATGCTCACTTTCAGATTAGGACACTGAGGCTTGTTCCAAAGTCACAGAGCCAGGAGTGGATAAAACCCCCAAATCTGATGCCAAAACCTACCCTTTCTTCTTTTCACTCTGCTGTCCTCTGAAATGGGGAATGGTTGGATTCTTGGTGTGCAGTTCTAGAAACTTCATCTCCTTCCTGAAGACTTTGGAAATGGATCTGAAAAGGCTGATGGTTTGCCTGAACTTTTAGGAGTGGGAAGAAGTTCTCCTTTTCCTTTCTTTCCTATTATATCTCTTTTTTCTCCCTCCATCTGTCTTTCTCTATACTTTTGTTACTCCTTTCTACTTTCCAAAACATGTACAAAGTTCTTGCCCATTGCCAGACTCTTTTCTGGAAGATGGTGACATGGAGATCAATCAAAATCTAGTCTGTTAGAGGTCTAGGTCAGTAAATAAATTCCACTCCAGTATGGTTTTCTCCTCTAAAAGATGAACATTGGGCCCTGGCTGGTGTGGCTCAGTGGATTGAATGTTGACCTGAGAGCCAAAGGGTCACTGGTTCGATTCCCAGTTGGGGCACATTCCTGGGTTGTAGGCCAGGTCCCCAGTACGGGGTGTACAGAGGCAACCACACATTGGTGTTTCTCTCCCTTTCTTTCTCCCTCCCTTCCCCACTGTCTAAAAATAAAAAATATATAAAGTCAAGTCTTTAAAAAAAATGAACATTGGCTCTGGCTGGTGTGGGTCAGTGGATTAAATGCTGGCCGGCGAACCAAAGAGTTGCTGGTTGGATTCCCAGTCAGGGCACAAGCCTGGGTCATGGGCCAGGTCCCCAGTAGGGGCCTGTGAGAGGCAACCACACATTGATGTTTCTCTCCCTCTCTTTCTCCCTCCCTTCCCCTCTCTCTAAAAACAAACAAACATCAATTGTCCTTACTACATCAGTCAAAGTTTTTGGATGCAAAACTGAAACTGTCTCTGGAATGGACTTTCTTAGAAGGACATTGAATGGAACCCAGCCTCAGGAACAAACAGGGTGGGAAAATAAAGGAGTCAAATCCACATTCTAGGAACTAAGTGGTGAGGACATTGCCACTGCCCTTCTAAGACTGTCCCTTAAGATTCACAGACCAGGTGGGAGCATCACATGAACCAAACATGGCTCACCTTGACAGACTCAGCTGCCTAGATGCAGGGAGAGGAGCTAACCACCCCATTTCAGGGCAAAATGGGAGTTGGCACTCAGAACCCTTAACGCTGTTGCCCTCATATCCTTGTGTTTCTTGAGAGGCATGAGGGCCAAAGAACCTCTTGGGAGGTTGTCTATCCACCAATCCTTGGACAACGATCAGCTGTTGAGTAGCAAGGCTGAAGCTTGACTTTGGGTAAGTCAAGTTCCAGGCACATATAGTGGCATGTATAGTGGCACGTATAGTGGCAGTTAGGGCTCTTGGTTGCAAGTCACAGGCACAACCTCGGCCAATTTTCAGCAAAAGAGAATTTATTGGAAGGATGTGGATGGGGCTTGAAGACTTACTGGGTAGCTGGAGAAGCAAGTTTGGGGACAGACAAGAACCAAGGAGAGATGGAGGGCCTATGATCAGGTTGTAGGCACACGTTTGCTTGGGTGCTGCCCCCACTACAATGAAGAATGACCTCCAACAAGATCTTCTATCTTGGCTGCACTATCTCAAAATTCAAATTCTCAGGAGAAGGTTTAGCTTTGATGAGATTAGCTTTCATTATAGCTCTATTATAGGGAACCGATCACTGTGGCATGGCAAATGTAGCCCAGCATTGACCCGGAAAAATCGATCAAATGCGATGTGGCACACAGGAGTCAGGTGTGCAGACTGGCTTTCCCGTGGGGAATTAGGACTGCATTGTACCTAGGCTGCTAGGAGACTTGGTTGTTTTTTTTTTGTTTGTTTTTCTTTTTGCCTTATCATTATTATTTATTTTTCAAATATATTTTATTGATTATGCTATTATAGTTGTCCCATTTCTCCCCCATCATTCCTCTCCACCCTGCACACCCCCTCCCACCCACATTTCCCCCCTTTAGTTCATGTCCATGTGTCATAAGTTCTTTAGCTTCTACATTTCCCACACTATGCTTGCCCTCCCCCTGTCTATTTTCTACCTACTGTCTATGCTACTTATTCTCTATACCTTTTCCCCCTCTCTCCTCCTCCCACACCCCTGTTGCTAACCCTCCATATGATCTCCATTTCTGTGTTTCTGTTCCTGTTCTAGCTGTTTGTTTAGTTTGCTTTTGTTGTAGGTGTGGTTGTTAATATCTGTGAGTTTGCTGTCTTTTTACTGTCCTATTTTTATCTTCTTTTTCTTAGATAAGTCCCTTTAACATTTCATATAATAAGGGCTTGGTGATGATGAACTCCTTGAACTTGACCTTATCTGGGAAGCACTTTATCTTCCCTTCCATTCTAAATGAAAGCTTTGCTGGATAGAGCAATCTTGGATGTAGGTCCTTGACTCTCATGACTTGGAATGCTTCTTTCCAGCTCCTTCTTGCCTGGAAGGTCTCTTTTGAGAAATCAGCTGACAGTCTGATGGGAACTCCTTTGTAGGTGACTGTCCCCTTATCCCTTGCTGCTTCTCGAATTTTCTCCTTCATTTGAATCTTGGCTAATGTAATTCTGATGTGCCTTGGTGTGTTCCTCCTTGGATACAACTTCTTTGGGATTCTCTGAGCTTCCTGGACTTCCTGGAAGTCTATTTCCTTTGCCAAATTGGAGAAGTTCTCCTTTATTATGTGTTCAAATAAGTTTTCCACTTGTTGCTCTTCTTCTCCCTCTTCTGGTACCCCTACAATTCGAATGTTGGGACACTTAAAGATGTCCTGGAGGTTCCTAAGCCTCTCCTCATTTTTTTTGTATTCTTATTTCTTCCTTGTTTTCTGTTTGTTTGTTTCTTTCTTCCTTCTGGTCCACTCCATTGATTTGAGTTCCAGTTTTCCTCCCTTCACTATTGGTTCCCTGTGCATTTTCCTTCATTTTACTTATTGTAGCCTTCATTTGTTCATCTAATTTGCAACCAAAATCAACCAATTCTGTGAGCATCCTGATCACCAGTGCTTTGAACTATGCATCTGATAGGTTGGCTATCTCTTGGTCGCTTAGATGTATTTACTTTGGGGCTTTGATCTGTTCTCCTGTTTGGGCCTTTTTTTTTTTTTTTTTATCTGTTTGCGCCTGTTATGTATGAGGAGTAGAACCTTAGGTGTTCACCAGGGTGGGGCAGCCCAGTCGCTGGGTAGTGATGCTGTATGTGGGGTTGGGGCCTGAGAGGGAACAATGGCACTTGCTCCGCTCTCTCTTGGATTCCAGTCCCTTCTGCCGCTTCCCCTTCACCTGGATTATCTGTGCGTTAATGTGGGACTACCTGGTCAGCCAGCCACTTTGTGTGGCCTCATTGGGTCTGCACCGTTGCCACCCCATGCCCAGGGTCCACTAGCTGCCGCCTGTGCACCTGGGGTCTGCTAGCCGCTACCTGCACACTTGGGATCTGCCAGCTGCTGCTGCCTGTGTGCCCAGGTCCGCCAACCTCCATTTTTTCCTGCCGTGACTCCGTCCCTCTCACCGGTCTGGATGAATGATTGTTGGACTTACACACAGTTCAATTTTCTATCAGTTCTGGTTGTTTTCTTGTTTCTAAATCTTTGTCGTCCTTAATTTTGGTTGTGTGAGGAGGCATAGTGTGTCCACCTACGCCTCCATCTTGGCCGGAAGTCTGAGACTTGCTTTTGCTAAAACTCCCTCACCATGAGTAAGATTGCAGATGTTTAATGTATATCTCCGAAGCAACTCCCTAAAGTCTGTGTAAGACATCCCAAGGACGAAATGTAACCAAATCAATCATTTTTATTGTTCCCTTGCCTTTGCAACTTTTTTCTTTTTTTGTTATCTGCAAGAAGTAATCACTTAATGTAAATCTAAAGATAATGAATGAGAACCTTCATTAATGTAATGTGATTGGAAAGCAATAAAAGCTTGTCCAGGCAAGGGTCGAGGCACTCTCCCCTTGAGAGAGTGACCGTGCTGTCCCTTTTTCTCCACAGGACTTCGGTAGTCTGTGTGAATTTGTTTACTGCATCCACAACACACAGACTCCGGTGGGCTGGAGTCTGCATCACTGTATCCTCCATGGTAAGAAGGATGTGGCTTTTTCAGTGGGATGGTCTTTTGGAGTTATATTTCTATCAAGGCTGTAAAGCAAATTGCAGTAGTCCCCCCTTATCTCTGGGGATTATGTTCCAAGACTCCCATCAGATGTCTGAAACTTCAGATATGCCAAACCCTATATATAGAAGTATCATTTTTTCCTTTATGTACATTCCTTGTTTTTTTTTTTAAGATTTTATTTATTTTTAGAGAGGGGAAGAGAAGGAGAATTAGAGGGAGAGAAACATCAATGTGTGGTTGCCTCTCACACACCCCCTATGGGGGACCTGGCCCACAACCCAGGCATGTGCCCCAGACTGGGAATCAAACCAACAATGCTTTGGTTTGCAGGCGGGCACTCAATCCAGTGAGCCACACCAGCCAGGGCCCTTTAAGTACATGCCTATGATAAAGTTTAATTTATAGATTAGATGCATAAAAGGATGAACAACAATAACTAATAATAAATTCTAACAATTATAACAATGTAATTTAATACATTATATGAAGGTGACGTTATTAAGTAAAATATGGGTTACTTGAGCACCGCAATACCATGACAATGAATTTGATAACTGAGTGACTAATGGATAACTGAGTGGCTACTAAGTGACTAATGGGCAGGGAGCTTACAGGGTATTGATGTGCTGGACAAAGGGATTACTCACATACTGGGCAGGATGGACTAAGATGGAGCCCGACCTCATCATGCTACTCAGAATGGTGTGCAATGTAAAACCTATGAATTATCTATTTCTTGGATTTTTCCCTTTAATATTCTTAGACTGTAGTTGACCCTGGGCAACTGAAGTAGCAGAGTGAAACCAAACATAAGGGGGCATTACTATAATATAGATATATCAGTTATCTATTGCTACAATAATTGTGCTTAGCAAAAAAAATCACATGCTTCAGAAGCATGCAACAATGAGTTTATACATCTGCTGGTCAGCTAGGCAGCTCTGTAGATTTCGGTTGGATTTGCTCATGTGTTTGGAAGTTGGCTAGCTGTGGGCTGATCTAGTCTGACCTTGGCTAGAAAGACTAGGGCCTCTAGCCCTGCTCCTCCACTAGGTTAGTTTTGGCATGTTCTCATGTGTAATGGCAGAGGCTGAAGAGTGCTTTCTAAGCCCTGACTTGCATAACATTTGCTAATGTCCTATTGGCCAAAGCAATCTGACTAAGACCTAGTTACATGAGTAAGACCAGCATCAGAGACAGCACTGCAAAATTTTGTGGCAAAGGGTGTCAATAAAGGGAAAGGTGAAGAGTCAGTACCGTGTTTGCAATCCACAGGGGGAATAGCGCATGCCCCTACAAGGAGCCAATGTTTATGGCAGCCATCCAAGTCCAAGTTCTTTCCGTGGCCCGCACTACCTGCATCCCCAGCCAAAGGAGCATTTCTCCAGGATGGATCTCTGTCCTCATTCAATGGTATCACTGGAATGTCAGCTGTACAAGAGCAGGGAATTTTGTCGATTTTGTTACTATGTAAGCTCACTGCCTTGAATAGAGCTTGACAAAGAGTGGTTGAATGAATATTACATTGTGAACTTTATGCATCTAACCAAGGTTTTTCACTTTTGTGGGGACATTGTACGCTATGGAGGAAAGGACTTAGATCTGAAGACAAATAAGCCTTGGTTAGAATCGGGGTTCAATTATTTACTACTGAGTGATCTTGGGTAAATTATCCAGTCTTCTTGGGCCTCAGTTTCCTGCAGTGGAAATCTTTTGGAGTGACTTTTTGGGGCCACCTCCCCATTTTCTGGTAATTGTCTTTCCAATCTTCATAAGTTTAATGTGATAGGGCTTCTAGTATTTTGTTACCCTGTCCCCCTTCCTCAACCCTATCTCAATTGATTGGACCAGGAGTGTGGATTTGATCCCAAAATGGGCCAATCAGAGCATCCAGTCTTAGTCTGGTTGACCTTTTAAATGGAGGAGATAGGAAATCAGGAGCTGGCTATAGTCATTATCTATGGGATACAGCTGGTCTGCGGCAGGAGAGAAGACAAAGCTCTCATTCCAGAGCACTTCTTAGGCCTATATACTTGTCAAACAGCCAGGTAGGTAGATAGATAATCATTGATGTAATGAGTAAGGTCATAATCTCTGGTTCCAAACCACCTTGGTGACTCAGCCAGGGTCATACTTATTAGCTGTGTGACCCTGGCTGCATCATTTTACTTTCTGTGCCCGAGTTCTCATCTATAAAGTAGGAATGACATTAATACCTACTTCATGGGGTTGTCTAATGATGAATAAAAGTGCAAATAATATCTAGAACATGGTGAGTATTAAGTAAACACTACCTGTTATTATTACCCATGTCCTTGGGTTCCAGACCACACCCTTTGATCCTTAAAATGAATCCCCCTTCCCCACCCCACTCCCCCCACCTTTTTTAAGGAAAAGCTCACTTCAATGGATTATTGATTTCCATGGGAAGAATCTGAACTCTTGACACACTGTAAGAATTCAGTGTTTGGACTTCCAGCCAAGATAGAGGTATAGGTAGACACACTGTGCGCCTCCTCTCACAACCAAACTAAGGACAACAAAAAATTAGAAACAAACAAACAAACAAACAAACGAAAAAACACCAGAACTGACAGAAAATTGAACTGTGCAGAAGCCTGACAACCAAGGAGTTAAAATAGACACATTCATTCAGACCTGTAAAAGGGGTGGAGTCAGGCAGATGATGGAGAGGGGTTTCGGCAGGAAAAAGCAGTGGCTGGTGGACCTGGGCATGCAGGCGGCAGCTGGTAGATCCAGTGAGGTGCGCAAGGTGACTGGGTGACTGGGCGGTCACACATTCACACACAGATAAACCAGGCGAAACTGCGGAGCTGAACTCACTGCACAACCCAGGGCCTCAGTGCAGGGAAATCAAGCCTCAAAACACTGATTGAAAACACCTATGGGGGTTGAGGTGCCGGGAGAGACTCCCAGCCTCATAGGGGAGTTCACTGGAGAGACCCACAGAGTCCTAGAATGCACACAAGCCCACCCACCTGGGCATCAGCACCAGAAGGACCCAATTTGCTTGTGGGAAGCAGAGGAAGGGACTGAAATCTGAGAGAGAACGGAGCAAGCAACATAGTTCCCTCTCTGACCCCTCCTCCACATATAGCGTTACGATGTAGCAACTGGGTTGCCCCACCCTGGTGAACACCTAAGTCTCCACCCCTAATATGTAACAGGTGTGACCAGACCCCAAAAAAAAAAAAAAAAAAAAGGCCCAAACAGAAGAACAAATCAAAGCCCCAAAGCAAATATATCTAAGCGACCAAGAGATAGCCAACCTATCAGATGCACATTTCAAAGCACTGGTGATCAGGATGCTCACAGAATTGGTTGATTTTGGTTGCAAATTAGATGAACAAATGAATGCTACAATAAGTAAAATGAAGGAAAATGCACAGGGAACCAACAGTGATGGGAGGAAAACTGGGACTCAAATCAATGGAGTGGACCAGAAGAAAGAAACTAACAACCAAACAGAAAACAAGGAAGAAACAGGAATTCAAAAAAATGAGGAGAGGCTTGGGAACCTCCAGGACATCGTTAAACGTCCCAACATCCGAATTATAGGGATACCACAAGGGGAAGAGGAAGAGCAACAAGTGGAAAACTTATTTGAACAAATAATAAAGGAGAACGTCCCCAATCTGGCAAAGGAAATAGATTTCCAGGAAGTCCAGGAAGCTCAGAGAGTCCCAAAGAAATTGGACCCAAGGAGGAACACACCAAGGCACATCAGAATTACATTAGCCAAGATTCAAATGAAGGAGAGAATTCGAGAAGCAGCAAGGGATAAGGGGGCAGTCATCTACAAAGGAGTTCCCATCAGACTGTCAGCTGATTTCTCAAAAGAGACCTTCCAGGCAAGAAGGGGCTGGAAAGAAGCATTCCAAGTCATGAGAGTCAAGGACCTACATCCAAGATTGCTCTATCCAGCAAAGCTTTCATTTAGAATGGAAGGGAAGATAAAGTGCTTCTCAGATAAGGTCAAGTTAAAGGAGTTCATCATCACCAAGCCATTATTATATGAAATGTTAAATGATCTTATCTAAGAAAAAGAAGATAAAAATAGGACAGTAAAAAGACAGCAAACTCAGATATTAACAACCACACCTACAACAAAAGCAAACTAAGCAAACAGCTAGAACAGGAACAGAAACACAGAAATGGAGATCATATGGAGGGTTAGCAACAGGGGTGTGGGAGGAAGAGAGAGGGGGAAAAGGTATAGAGAATAAGTAGCATAGACGGTAGGTAGAAAATAGACATGGGGAGGGCAAGCATAGCATGGGGAATGTAGAAGCTAAAGAACTTATGACACATGGACATGAACTAAAGCGAGGAATGTGGGTGGGAGAGGGTTTGCAGGGCGGAGGGGAATGAAGTGGGGAAATGGGACAACTGTAATAGCATAATCAATAAAATATATTTTAAAAAAAGAGAATTCAGTGTTTGCATGCTTCCCATCCTTTCTACCCTGCCTTCCTCAGGGTAGATTTTTACTCACCTTGGCCAGGCTGGGGCCCAATGAGGAAGATGGGGCTTCTGGTATGGATAGTCTTGCCCAAAGCTTGGTTTGGCCCCTTTCTGAGATGGGTCTAATCTTTTCTGATAAGGTTGTTAGAACCACACACTCTGATACCTCGTTCTGCATTCAGAGGAATGAGACATAGATGCTGAGGTGCCTTCCCCCAGGGAGACTCTCACCTCCAGAAGTACTCTGGATTTCTCACTGTTGGGGACATGACTCAGGGCAAAGCAGCCCTGGAGGGCAGGGTGGGGGTAGATGGTAGCAGAAGGCTAAACCCAAATTTCCTCCTTTGTCCTCGGCCGGCACAGTCTTTTCCCTGGTCCTTGGGAGCTACATAAGAAGGGAGGAAGGTGTGCCATTAGCTTAAGAGGACTGGGGCAAGAGGCTTGGAGATGTGGACTGAGCTTCTTGATTCATGTGATAATATTCCAGCTTGGAGACCGAGTGCATGATGGGAGGTTTCCCTCCTCTGGGCTGGCTTCCTCAGCCTCCCAGTCTCTGCTATTTGAGGCTCCTCCCCTAAGCCCACACAGCCCACCCCCTAGGACCACCCTAGCAAGAAAAGGAGGTATGTGCAAGTGGGGTGGGAGGTTCCAGAATCAGTTTTGTCTCCTGCATCCATTTGTTTCTGGGTGTGGGAAGCCGGAAGATGATCCCCAGAGGTGAGTCAGCTGCTGTCATCGTCCCTGCGCCTGCCCCTTCTCTCCTGTGGGGAAAACAGTTATGGACACAGAAAAGAACATAGAGTGTTGGCGGATGCTTCTGGGGACCCATCCGTCCATGAGGCAGCAGCCTTCTCCTTCGGACAGGTTGACCCAGTTTTGACTGGGATTCTTCCTCAGTTTCCCTACCTAGTTCTCCAGTTACACATAAACATAGCTTCATATTTTGCTTATTATCTTTGTGAATGAAAATGGGGCTAGGTATTGAATAATAAACCTGACAAGCTCGGGGAGGGGGGGGGGCCGCATGGCAGGTCTGACAAGCTTAGTGACCAAAAGTAACCACACAGGATGGTCTGACTGCAGAGTCCTACTTGGGCAGGTCATCATGGGTAGTCACATCCCAGGCCTATAGCCTCCTTAGCAAAAGGAGGTCAACCTTTACCTTCAGTTAGCTCTGTCCTTATGCATCGAGGATAACATATGTTTGAAATGTCACAGTAACTTTCTTTTCCTCCTCCTCAAAGGCACACAACCTAAGGAGCATAAGACTACTGGAGCACGAGACCACAGAATCCCATTATCATCTTGTTCCCCGAATGGCATCTCCATGAGCTGTAAGTGCTAATTGTTAACTCTCCTCCACCCACTGATGTAAAAAAAGTATACGTTTCTCCATGGTGCCTTTTTGTCAGTCCTAGAGACTTCCCAGCTTTGCTTTCTCCTGCTCCCTTCATCTACCGCCGATGGATTTATTTCATGCACCTTCCTTAGGTCTTCTTCTTTGAGTCTAATATATAAAATAAGTTACGAAACTGCCACTCTCTTGAGCATTTGAGATCTTGCTTCCTGGCATAGGTCATCAGTTTGACTCAAACAGACTCATAAAAATTCTCTTTAGGTCTGTATATTTCTTACCTCGACACTTTCCCCTTGGTAGCACCAACCAAGCACCTGCCAAGGTCACATCAAGTTCCTCACCCCTCCTTGCATCCCAAACCTGGACTGCCTGACTTCCCGTGCAGGAGGTGCTACTAGAGCTGGGTCAGAGTGCCTGGACCCATCCACCAAACGTCCTCCCTGCCCAGCCCACCAGTCCCAGTGCCCAAGCCAACTACAGTAATTACATTGAGCCTTTGTCAAAGAGTCAGCCTGGGGGAGGGGCGTGGGCCCTAGAATCAGACACTCTAGGTTAGGATTCTGAGACTGTTATCACTTACTTGTTGTGTAACCTTGAGCCGTCCACCTCCCCACTCCGAGTCTCAGTTTCCGCACCTGTCAAAGAGGCTAATAATCCCCTACCTTGGAGCTGGGAGGATTTAATGAGATGACCTACCTGTGGTTCCTCTCACATTGCCCTGTCTTCACACACCACTGGAGAAGGGAAAGAAGTTCTGCATCATCATTCCTCCTCAGCTATTTAAATTATTCTTTGCCCTGAAGCTTTTCATAGCCTACTATCAGATCAAGATCTCAGCCCAGTGCTGAGGGGCCAGGTCTGGGAACAGGAAACTGCACACTGGAGCAGCCAGTCACTGGGGACAGAGGCAGCCAGACACAGTGCTGGAGGGCATGACCCTGGAGGCACACTGCTGGGGTTCAAATCCCAGGTTTAACTCCATTGAGTTATTAGCAAACTACAGTATTTCCTGTTGCCTCAGTTTTTCTATTTGGTTTATGAGGGGTAAAATAGCAGCATGTACTGCACAGAATTCTCTTGAGGATTAAATGAAATAATCTGTTGGTTATAAAACATGGGAACTTCCGCAAAGCACACACTCAAAACACCTTTGGTACATAGGCCATTTCCAAGGTTTTGCTACTTTACATTTTTCTTTTTTATATAACTTAGGGTAATGCTCCAGAAAGGAATTGCTGCCTCCTGAAATGTTCTACCAAATGGCTTTTTAAAGGACTGCGCCGGGTACCATGTCACAGGCAAACTGTGTAAGTACTGGTTTTATCATATCTCCACTAGCACTGACCATTACAACTATTACAAGCTTTTACTAATCTATAGGTGTCTCACGGTTGCCTTAGTTTTTGTCTCTTCAACAGAAAAGGTGAACAAGGTATGCCGATAAGGTTTTTGGAACTGGGGAGGTATAATTTCCTGGAAGAGGGAACTCAGAAAAGAAAAAAACATACACACACTTTGTAAATATCTTGAAAATTGAGGATGTTGTTCTTCCTCTCAACTGCTGCCACTTCTCTTTTCTGAGACACCCATTTCTATGTATCTCACTTAGTTCCCTTGGCTTTGCCACTTGTAGCTCAGGAATGTAGAAGTGTCCCAACATGGTGACAATTTAGAAGCCTGAGATAAACTTTTGATGAAACTTCAGATGAACTATGTTTCTTTGAACATGCATTTTATTATGACAACTTTCAAACTCAGAGGAGAAATGTAAATTTCTCTAGAAAATTAGTGAAGAAGATGAAACTCAGTTTATCTGTCTGTAAAATGGGTAGGAGGAGGTTGGGATGAGGCAATCTCCAAAGGGCTCTGCATTTGAAAGGGAATAGCTTCATGGGCCTACAAAGACCTGCAAGGACTTGATTGGCTAAACATTTCTTGGGAGGAGGAGGAATTAAGCCAAGACCAAACAGCATTATGATTCTCAATGTCCTGTTTGTTCATCCCAGGAACGTACAGGATGACAGGGAGTTAAGAATCCGAGAAAAGGGAATTGGAGCCCAAGGAGACCAGAAGCCATGGACTCACAGTCCCCCCACACCCCGCCATATCCTTAGAGATATTGGGAGGGACTCTGGGTTTCCCACTCTCCAGGGTCTGAAAGTCCAAGACGGTTTTACTAAACTTTCTCCATTTTAGCAGCCCCTTGCTTTTCCCCCTTCATCGAAACTATATTTGCATGCTTCTTCTTTGGCACTTTTACTTGTTACTGTCTGTCTCCCTTACTAGAATATAAACTCTAAGAAGGCAGGGAATTACATGCGTCTCATTCATTGCTGTATCTCCAGTTTCTGGAAGATGCTAGGTGTTCAGGAAACATTACTGAATTAAAAGCCACTCTAGTGGGCTAGAGATGTAGGGATCACCCAGCCTGCCAAGCCTTGGGTTACATATATACATTTCTTTTATGAAAATGGTCCTGTGAAATATGTAATTGGTTGAGACGGGATTTGAAAAAGGCAGTCTGACTCCAGAGTCCATGTGTGCAACCGTGAAGCATCACAGCTGTGCAGAGGAAGACAGTGCGGCCAAGCTAAATCCATGCGGCAGAACGATATTTACTGATGTGGGAGAATACTTACAATACGTCAGTGAATGAGGACATTCGGCTTCAATAGACAGAGTTAGGCTTTACTAACCAGAGTTATCGGGAGAATTAAATGAGTTAATGTGTGAAAAGCACATGGGACAGGGGCTAGCACATGGAAAGTTCTTGATATGTGTCCCCAAAAACTTGGCAAGCTATCTCTCATCTTCAGGATTTCTTAGGGGGAAGTCAACCCCAGGGCCACAGTGTGGAGAGACAGCCTGTCATTGAAGAGCTACCTCGCTGGGCTTGAAATAACGTAGGGTACACCTCTCCACGTCACTCCCTTCCCGTCCTGGGGGATGGGAACGGTGTACAGACAACGCGGCTGTCTGCAGAGATGTCTCTTCACCAAATCCTCTTCCTTCTCCATATTCTCACCACCTTTTAACATCTTTGATCCGCTTGAGAGGTCCAGGAGGGGTGAAACCGCTTCTACTCTTTTCCTGTGTGACTTCTGCACGGGAGGAGGCCTCGCATTCACTTTGGGGTAAGAGATCCACGTTACTGGCATCTCTTTAGAAACAGAAGCAAGGAAGGGTCCCGTTGCCACCTCCTATTTCATGGTTGCAATTATCGCCTTGGGCTCCACGAGACCCCTGTGTTTTCATAACAAATTCTTCCCTTTTACCAGTGGGACTGGGTTTCTTCTACTTGCAAACAAGTGACTGCTGACTAAGGCACAGGCCCTGGTGACTTGAGCTTGGACGGGGAGTTCCTCCTGAAGTGGGCGGGAGTAAGAGGTTCCTCCAGGGCAGAGAGTTTGAGTCAGAATCCCTCGCGAGCTCAAAGGCCTGAAATAGGGTAGAAAATGGAAGACAGAGTGAAGGGACAGGGCAGGGCCCCACAGCTGAACTTCAGTTGAAGAGAAGGTTGAGTCAGGAGTGAGTGACGTCCTGGGCGGTGGCCCACTACTCTTTTCACAGTATTGCTTTTTGGACTCCGCAGCCTATGAGGTGCAGTTGGCTCGAAGGTACAAGGTCAGAGAGCACAGGCCCTGCTATCTCCAGCCCTCTGGCCTGTTGTTGAATTGGTTTTGAAGTGGGATTATAGAACCAGAAGATTTGATTCTTGGTTTTATCTGCTACCAATGGCTTTGTCCAAAATGGTGCCAATTAGCCCGGCTATTAGCCACAGGTGAGCACATCTGAGCACGTGAAGGTGCAGGGTCCCAGGCAAAGGCGTGTCTGGGCTGTCCCAGGCAGCCTTACACCTTTAAGGGGAGGAACAGTTTCGGCAGGAGGAGCCGGACAGGCATTCATCCAGCAGTCTGGCATTCCAGGCATTTTTTTGACTTTACTGTGGTTTCCCAATAGGATTCCCAATTCCTATTTCTTGATTATCCCCAGTTCCTGGGCCGTGACCTTTACACGTTAGACCTTTTCTAGTCCCATCTTCTTCCCCCCTTACCTGTTGGTCAGTTTTACATAAGGAAAGGGTCACTGGCTCCCGCATGCCATTGCCTTTTCAGACTGAATCGGCTCCCTTGAGCTCCTGAGCCTGCTCTGAAAGACTTGCTGGCCTCTACTGAAAGGTGCCGTTTAGCCAGGGCGTTCCGTACCTTCACCCAGTCTCTAACTCATAGTGAGGTAAGACCGCAGGGTAGGTAAAAGCACAGGACCTGGCGTCAGAGTGTTTGGGTTCGAATGCTGACTCCCCTTGTTAGGAGCTGGGTCATTTAGGGCAAGGTGCCCTGGGTCCAGTTTCCTATTTGGTAAAATGGAGACGAGAATAACAATGCCTAACACAGGGCTGTGGAGAGGACTAAACTGAGTTCATGTATATAAAGCCGTGGATACTGAACTCACTACAATGGGTGGGATAGATAGTCCTGCACAACAAAAGTCGTCTCACCCAAAATGCCATTAGTGCTCCGGGCTGAGAGTATGGAGCCTGAACGCTGGGATGAATCGTAGACCCACCACTTACTGGTGGTGTGACTTTAGACACAACTTTTCTGTGCCTCAGTTTTCTGATCTGTAACGTGGGAGCAAAAATAGGAACAATGATAGCCTACCTCATAGGGTTGCCCTGAGGCTTCAGTGAGTTAATACATGGTATGTTTTATAATCTACATGTTTTATGTGTTTGTGTATACTAAATGTTTGAAATACTTTAAATACGTCTTAGGACAAGCCCTGGCACATAGTTAGCTACACATTTTAGCAGCACTTTCTATCATCTATTCTCTTTATCTGATGCTGCAGGCATATACCATTTCAAAACTGGAAGTGGTATATGACATATTGTAAGTATTTTTCCCACATCAGAAAATAAATCCTCTTTGACTGCTTCCTTGGAAAGTTCTCCACAGGAAAGTTTCCCTCAGGAGGTTGATATTTCCTACATCCATTACTCAGAAGAGTAATAAGAGAAAACACTTTCCGTAACATGGGGAAAGGAAACCGGTCACGTCCTGGAGAGGGACGACCCGGACCAGGCTGAAGAGCCAAGGCGTCCGAGTCAGAGAGGGCTCAGCGCAAACAGCAGGTTCCTTCTCATACCCCTAGCACAGGCAATGAAGACGTTTTGGGGGAGGGAGAAGGGGGAAATCTAGGTGAACTCAGGGGCAGGAAGTGGACGGGTCTCATGAGGAACCAGAACCAAGAACTGGAAACTTCGAAATAGATGCAGACTCCCACTCACTCTCGCCGCTCCCTCTCGAGTCCTAGTCAGCACCCTAGTCCTAGCCATCGCCATCTCTTGCCTGCACTGTTGTGACATTCTCTGCTTCTCTCCTTGTCCCCCACAACCCGGTCTCTAAGCAGCCAGAGTGACTGCGTACAATGTGATACGATTGTGTTGTTTTTCTGCACAAAACCTTTCAGTGGTTTCCCGTGATACCTGAGGGCAGGAATTCACTGCCATATCCCTGGGGGTGGCACATAGTAGGTACTCAATAAATGTGTTGAATGACTGAACGGAAATGCACCACAATTCAAAGCAGAATGCTTCTCTCCTTCTTCCTCTGAGGCTACAGGGTCCCTTACATTCTTTGTGAGACCTCCATTCACACGGTACAAAGTGGCCCGCCTGGAGCTGTGTCACCTCCCAGCTCCAGCACCACTGGCTAACACATCTCAGAGCCCTAATTCTAAAGTTTTAGGAAAGAGAACTTGACTGGTCCAGCTTGGAGGAGGGGTCCACCCCTGTCCATTCCGTTATGGCTGGGGATGGTTGGAGCCCACTCCTGGAGGAAAGGCATTTTCAGGGAAGAGGAGCATGGCTGGCAGGCGCCCCCCAGATTGGGGGCAGGGCTCAGGTGTGGGGAATCCTCAGTTCTCGGGGAGTCTAGGAGTAGTAGGCTTTGGTGGGCAGTTACACCCTGTCAGAAGATCCCAAATAGAATCCAGGAAATGGAATAGATATAATAAATTAGCTACTTTTTTAATTGAACTATTGAACAACATGCCAGAAACAGTTCTCAGAACTTTATGGGTATCAACTCAATCTTCCCAACAATGCTATAAAGTGGATGCTATTATCCCCATTAAAGAGATGAGGAAGGGGAGGCACAGAGAGATTGTCAGTCACCGAGCCAGAATTCTAACTTAGCACTCCAACTCCAGACCGAACTCGTTCCTTACCATCTAACCAAGATAAGGGTTCCCCTTTTATAATGAGGAGAATGAGGTTTGGAGAGATAAAGTGAAAAAAAAAAAAGGACCAAGGTCACCTGGCTACAAAGTAGCAAAGCCTTGATCGCAACAGCCCTGCAGCCCTTAGGCCAAACTTCCCCATCACCTAGCTCACTACTACTTTTTTTTTTTAAAGCTTCGTTCAGATAAAATTCACATAGCATACGATTCACACAGCTTACTTCTTTAAAGTGCACAATTCAGTGGTTTCTGGTACAGTCACAGAAGTGTGCAATTGTCACAGTCAATTTGCCCATGACAGTTTAGTGGATAACGCCATCCCAAAGAGGGGAAGTGATTGGCAAACAGTCACACGGAGAGTAGGTGGCAGGACGCAGGCCACTGTCCTGACCACTGTGAGATGTTTCTGGAAACTCCACAAGCAAACAACTGTGCCAGAAGTATGATGGCTTCTTATGTTGCAATTGTGTGGAGCAGAGCTAGGAGGAGACAGGACAAGAAAGTCCCCACCCCATGGAGACAGTGACTGTCCGAAAATGAAACTCTGGTTTTCATGACCTCCCCTGCCTACACAGACAACTGCTTTTCTTGCTTCTCTCCTTCACTCCTTTGACAAAGTATCATAGTCCTTTAAGTCTCAGTTCGAACATCTCCTCCTCCAACCCTGGCCAGGTAGCTGATTTGATAAGAGCATACGCCAAGGTTGAGGGTTTGATCCCCGATCAGGGCACATACAAGAATCAACCAATGAATGCATAAATAAGTGGAACAACAAATCGATGTTTCTCTCTCTCACCCTTCCTCTCTCTTTCTAAAATCAATAAGTAAACATCTCTTCCTCCAGAAAGCCTTTCCTGGTTCCTACCCCCAGGCTGGGGCCAAGTGCTCCCCTGTGGTACTTGCTGAGCCCCTCCCCCATCACCATAGTATGCTCCTCTCTGTCTTGGCCCCTCATCGGCCTTTGCTCACTTCCCCCAGTGCTAAGTGCATGCACTTTGGAACTAAAAAGGCATGAATTTAAATCCAGGCTCTGCCATGTCCTAGCTCTGTGACCTTGGGCAAGCACAGAGTAAGCCTTCCAAACTTTCCAGTTTCTGTCACTCTTTCATTCTGGCATAGTTCTGAGAAGGTGCCTATTAAGCCTCAGACTGCAGTGGAATCCTGGGGTCCTCACGTCCTATAGCCTTCTGGGATGTAGCAGACACAGTTTAGTTACTCAGCCTGCTTTCCTATAGGGAATTATTCGTCCTCCCCCAATTTGGTTCAGTCTTTATGGTTTTGGTGGTTCTGACCACAAGTCCCAGGGGTAAACAGAAGATCCAAGGTTGGCCAATCCAAGTGCTACGTCCTTTGTTTCCAGTAATTAGTCTAGGGATGGTCCTGTGACTTAATCAGAATCCCTTCATGAATTCTGTCATTGGAACATTAGAAGAAAATCTCTCTCTCTCCCACTCTCTCACCCCACCCCTCATCATGATTTACATGGCATTGAAGGCTTGGCACTGCCAGTGGCCATCTTGCTGCCTGTCAGAGTAAAGCCAAGCAAAATCAAATAAACCTGAAAGAGGGAAAGAGAGCTCTGATGCCCTCCTGGATCCAGACATGCCTGAAGTCCCTGGGGACTCTCAATTTCCTTAAATCAGTCTATGCTGGATTTCTGACATTAGCAACCAAAATGCATTGTTCGCTTCAATATGCAAACAGGGTGGCAGGCTTTACGGTGGCCTGAAGAAGACAAGCTAGCAAACTGCAGATAGCAGATTTAGCTGCTGAATTAACCAAACCTAGAACTCATCTAATTTACAACTTCTTGTTTTGAGAACTAGTAAAATTTCCTTAATTTTGAATTGGGCTTTTAAAAAAATTCCATGTAACCAAAACCATCCTTAACTTGATTTCCAGCCGTCTCCCCCCAGTTCCTGTGATTCTGGCAAGGGATGGAGTAAAGGTGGGGCAATACCTTTTGCTAGCCCAGGAAGAGTTTATTTGTTAGTTACTCTCGCTCCTTTGATGCCATTTTTTTTTTTCTTGCAGGCCCTCTCAACCCCTTCTGGATGTAAATCAGAAGGGATCAGAAATGATTCCTTCATTCCCCCAGGTGTCCCTGGCACTCTGGTTCTACTGAAGTTTTGGGGAAACAGAGGGAGAAATTCAGCACAGTATGGGAACCAACTTAAAATAGTAAATAAGATGTCACTAAAATTTCATGGGCCATTATTGCCGAGAGCAATTTTCTTCTGGCTACATCCCTGCTTGGGAATTAGCTTGCTACCATCTCCTCCAGCTTCTCTCTGACTCCATTCTAGCCTCCAGCAGTCTACTCCCAAGCTTCTCTTACTCTCTGGTGCAAAATACTTTCCTCTCTGTACTAGACTCCAAGCTAAACTTCAGGCTGAAGCTGCCCCACAGAACCATCACTAAAGTGCCCTTCGAAATAAAGGGCCAAGTACACTTGAAAATTACGGGGGAATTTTCTTCAACTAAATTAAATTCTCAGGTTGATAAATAATTTTCCTTCTGTATCAAGTGAACTTTCGTGAATTGTGGGATTTTTTTCCCCTTCTAGCTACATAGCATCACAAGTTGTCCCAGTGTAAATACATTATTTCTAATAACAGTTTTATTTGACATATAGTTCGCATACCATAAAACTCACCATTTTAAAGTGTACAGTTCAGTGGTTTTTAGTATATTCATTCACAAGGTTGTGCAACCACGGCTATTACCTAATTTCAGAACATTTCCATCACCCCAGAAGGAAACCCTGAACCCATCAGCAGTCACTTCCTATTTTCCTCTCCCCTAGCTCCTGGTAATCATTGATATTAAAAACTGATCTTAAGGGAAAAACTTTAGTTTTCCACTACCAAGTATGATGTTAGCCATGGAGTTTTTGTAGATGCCCTTTATCAGATTGAGAAAGTTGCCTTTTATTCCTACTTTGGTGAGCATTTTTTATCATGAAAGGGTGCCAGATTTTGTCAAATGTTTCTTAGGTATCTGTTGAGATAATCATGTGTTTATTTCTTGTCCTTTATGGTATTATATGGTGTATTATGTTGGTTACTGTGTAAATATTAACACGATGCTCTTAACACACTCCCTGTTGCTATGTTAAATCATCATATTGGTTTATAAGTGCGGGCAGGCCTCATTTTAAGAAAATTTGATAGATAACAATCCAGACTTATACAATTATAGCTTTGGTTACTTAGATTAACAAAAATTCTTTTTTCTTCTTTACAAAGTTTTTCTGAAGGAGAAAATTCATTGTGAGCATATAAAATAATGCAAAAATTGAGCTTTCAGGCTTTTAAGGAACTATGTGTTAGCAACACTCTCTCTGAGGCTGACAAAAGTTGCAGCATGCACAATGACACACTAGCCTGGGCGGTGGCCTCACTGGTCGAAATGGGCTCTCTTGCCTGCTCAGGCTTCTGTAGCCTCCAAGGCACCTGTGAAATTGACTGCCAGCTTCCAGAAGGGAGGAATCTCCTCTCTTGAGCAGGAAATAGAATTAGGTTTAAATAGAGATAATGGTTCATAGGAGTCCACGTACTCCCTCTTTTTTTTTTTTTTTTTTAATTTCCTCTTCTGGAACTTTCTATCCTGAGAGAAAAAGTTGTTGCCACAGATCTCACTCCAGTTGGAGAGAGCTGTGAATTCAGCTTGGCCAATTACCGCTTTGAGGACATCTATTTTTGGGTGTCTGTCATTCCTTTTTGGGGGGAACTTCTCTCCCACCCCCATCCTTCATGATACTCGCAGGGCTGCCAATCACTGGACTCTATCTCTCTGACCACAGCAGTGACTCAGCTCTGAGTGCACTAGACTTTCTCAGGACTTTGGGACTGTGCGTGGAGACACGCAGGGATAGAAGGTAACTGAAGCTGAGTCATTTGATGTGTTTACTATAGAGCAGTGGTTCTCATATGTGGTCTTGGGCCAGAAGCATCAGCAGCCGAAGCTTGTTAAAAATACAGATTTCTGGGCCCCACCCTACACCTACTGAATTAGAAATTCTTGGAGTAGACCCCAGTGATCTGTGTTTTAACAAGCCATCCAGGTGATTCTGCCCTAGAGAAACTAGAAGTTTTTGTTAGAGGGATTCCCAGAGCTTACCTGAATCTTGTCCTTTCCCAGAACTTGACTGTTGATCAAAGGATCAAAGAAAGTTGTTGCTCTGCCTTCTCCTAGAACATTGGCAAAGCCAGTTCTCCACCTCTACATCTAAGTTCCCAGCCTGTGGAAAAGGGGAAAAAGAGGAAGCAGATGGCTAACAACATTTACATATGTATGCATGCATGCATTTATTTAGAAGTGATGTGGGAGTAGTGATGCTCATATCAATTCTATTCAATTTCCAATGGTGAGAACTTGCATGGTCACACCCAGTGTGCTGCAAGGAAGGTTGGGAAATATGATTTTGAGCTGGGCAGCCATTTATCCTGATATATCTTGAGGATAGGGTTGCTTTATTACTAGAAGGAAGAAGGAAATAGTGGATAATGGAGGATAATTAGCAATTTTTTTCATACTTTCTATTATACCCATGGTTTGAAAGCTCAGATGCCTTCAGTAGCTAGCAGGTGATTAATCGAGTAAAGCAATCTCAGTATAAGATTAGAAGGAATGAGGTGACTCTTCTTAGTGGCAAAGTGGCGGGCAGCACCATGTCCTGTCTAAAGGGAGCAGCAGTTAATTGCCTACCCAATAATCCTTCTCCCTTTTTCTTTGCTAACAGACCTCCAAGTTTATTTGAATGGTAGTGTAACTAGGGTATAAATGATGATTTTCTGAGCCAGTCATGAAATTTCTGTTTCTTGTGTCACCAGCCTCCCTTGTAGCTATGAGTGTCCCTGGTCACCATGGGGTTCTTCTGGGAAAGCCTTTGCTTTCTTAGTAAAGAGTTAGCCATGACTGGGGCTTCCCCTTACCTGTTCTTTTTGCTTTGAATGTGGGCATAATGCCCCAAGTGGGGGCAGCCATCTTGTGACAGCGGGGTGACAAGAATGAGGGGAAGGCCAAAAAACCTGGCAATACTAGCCAGAGAGAACCAAGGCCAGAGGCTGCCTACTTCCAGACATTTTGTTACAAAGAGTAAAACAAACAAGCAAACAAAAAACAAAAATCAAAATACCTGTTTGTTTAAGCAACTTAAAACTGATTTATCTAGACCTCATGACCATTCAAAACTGATTAAATCCTTCCAGAATTTTTCTATACGTATATTTATTTTGTAAAAATATTACAGAGGGGACTGCCACTCAAGATGGTGGCATAAATAAACATGGACCTTGTCTTCCCACAACCACATCAAAATTACAACTAAATAGAGAACAACCATCACTCAGAACCATTAGAAATTGAGTTGAATTGAAGTCCAGCAACTAGGAAATTAAAGAAACCACATCATCCAGCCTAGTAGGAGGGGTGGAGACGTGGAATGAGCTGGTCCCACGTCCATGTGTGGTGGATAAAAATTCAAGAGGGATACCTTGGGAGTGAGGAGTCCCACCCTCACACTAGGCAGGGTTCCAGTGTCAGAAAGATAAGTCTCCACAACTTCTGGCTGCAAAAACCAGTGGGGATTGAGTCAGTGGAAAAAACTTCCAGAGTCCCAAGCAGTTCCTCTAAAATAACCTCTGCACAGACTTACTTAGACTCACCCTCTCTGAGCTCCAGCACTAGGGTAGCAGTTTGAAAGACAGTGAGAAAGTGAAGTGTTTTGCACCAAGGTGAGAGCTGGGGGACAGCTTTTTCCAAGACAGAAAGGCAGGCAGAGGTCATTGTCCCTTATCTGAATCTTCTCTCAACAGAGCCACAGAACCAGCAGGGAGGTGCCATATCTGGGACTCCATCAACCTGGCTTACACTGTTTGCCCAACCTGGAGATCCTCTGCAGCTCCACCCCACCAAACTTATGAGCCCATCCAAGTGGCTTTGCCATATGAATGGCTGGTCTTGGCTCATGCTTCATGACTTCCTAAAACAAGCAATAGCCAGCCTCAGTGAGCCCGGAGCCCCTGTAGCTCTTGCTAAGTGGCCCTGGGCCTGGCACTAGCAGCAACCAGCCTAGATTCACAGCTAGGCTTTGCCTGGGAATCTCCAAGTCCAGCACAAGTAGCAGCCTTATCAGATTGCTTTATAAGTCAGGCAGGGTGGCCCTGGGAAAAACACAGATGGGGGCTGACCTTGGTCTGCACCATCCAGGAAAGAGCAGAACCTGCACACCCAGTGAACAGCTACATACCACATTGGAGCAGTACTACCCTGTCCCTGCACAGGTGATCCTCTACGGAGGGTAGAGTTTTGTGGTAAGTGGTCACAGTCAATCCTTGCAGGTGACTGGCTTGGGGAAATTCCTCCTACTGACTTGCCAACAGCAATCAATGCTCAAAACAAGAGAGAGTGTACTCAGCCCACACAAAGGGCACACCTCAAATACCCAGCTTGGGCAATAGGGGAGGCCCTGCCACTGGACCCTACAAGACACCTACTACATTAGGCTACGCTGCCAAGACACAGAGTCATAGCAACCCTACCTAATACATGGAAAGAAACACAGGGAGGCTGCCAAGATGAAGAGAAAAAAAAAAAATACATGGCCCAAATGAGGGAACACATCAAAACTCCAGAAAAAGAACTAAACAAAAGGGAGATAAGCAATCTATCAGATGCAGAGTTCAAAACACTGGTTATAAGGATGCTCAAGGAACTTAGGACTTCAATAGCATAAAAAAAAAAAAAAGATCCAGTCAGAAACAGAGGATTCACAAATTGAAATAAAGAAAAATTTACAGGGAAACAATAGTAGAGTTGATGAAGCCAAGAATCAAATCAATAATTTGGAACATAAGGAAGAAAAAACAACCAATCAGAACAAGAAGAAGAAAAAAGGTCCAAAAAAATGAGGATTGTATAAGCAGCCTCTGGGACAACTTCAAGTGGTCCAACATTCACATCATGGGTGCACCAGAAAGAGAAGAGAAAGAACAAGAAATTGGACATGTATTTGAAAAAATAATGAAAGAAAACTTTCCTAAGTTGATGAAGGAAATAGACATGTAAGTCCAGGAAGTGCAGGGAGTCCCAAACAAGATGGATGCAAAGAGGCCCATTCCAAGACGCATCATAATTAAAATACCAAAGTTTAAAGATAAAGAGAGAATCTTAAAAACAGCAAGAGAAAAGAAGTTAGTTATTACTACAAGTGGGTTCCCATAAGACTGTCAGCTGATTTCTCAAAAGAAACTTTGCAGGCAAGAAGGGATTGGCAAGAAATATTCAAAGTCATGAAAAGCAGGGACCTACAGCCAAGATTGCTCTACCTAGCAAATCTATCATTTAGAATTGAAGGGCAGATAAAGAACTTCCCAGACAAGAAAAACTAAAGGAGTTCATCATTACCAAACCATTAATATTTGAAATGTTAAAGGGACTTATTTAAGAAAAAGATCAAAATTATGAACATTAAATGTTAATAAATACCTATCTATCAAGAATTGAATCTAAAAACCAAACTAAGCAAACAAGAACAGAGACAGAATCATGGATGCAGAGAGCATTTTGATGGTTGCCAGATGGGAGAAGGGTGTGGGAGAAAGGGTGAAGAGGTGAGGGGATTATGAAGTACAAATAGGTAGTTACAGAATAGCCATGGGGATGTAAAGTACAGTATAGAAAATGGAGTAGCCAAAGAACCTATGCATGACCCATGGCAATGAACAATAGTGTGAGGATTGCCTGGAGTGGGGGGTGCTGGGTAGAGGGCTGCAAAGGTGGAAAAACTGGGACAACTATAATAGCATAATCAATAAAATATAATTTAAAATATTAAAGACACACACTGCTTTGTAACTTGCTTTCCAAATGTACAACAAATTACGTGCAATGTTGTATAATATTAAAATAATGTACAATATTGTAAGAATCATTCCCTGTCATTTACTGTTGTCCAACATTTTTCCTTTTACTGCCTTCAGAATACCCACTGTATGATTGTAACACAATGTATTTAATCAGTCCTTTAACCATTGTACATTCAAGTAGTTTACAGGTCTGTTGTTTTCAAAGGGGAGGTTTGCTATTATAAACAATTCATCCTTGCCCTAACTGGTAAACATCTAAACATATCTTTGTAGTTACATTCATGTAACAAGTCGAAGATACCTGTTCTAGCCTCTAGGGGGCACTAAGAGATGAGTGAAATTTGGTCCCTGTCTTCAAGGAGCTCATAATGGAAGGGCAGAGACAGATAGGACAACAGGCAGTGATGTAAGACAGAATAGAACAAGTGACAGCTGTGGTAGGCAACTTCTGACAAGGTTCTGGATGATCCCCGCCTTCTGCTGTTCATGATCCTGTGTAATTCCCTACCTGTGAATATGGGCTGGACCCAGTGAAACACTGCTAGTGAGTGGAATATGACAAAAGTGATGGGATGTCACTTCTATGATTAGGTTACAAAGGACTGTGAGTTCCACCCTGCTAGCATGCTTGCTCTTGCCCTCTCGTTTGCTTGGTCTGATGAAGCCAGCTGCCGTGCTTATGTAAAGGAGAGACCTACATGGCAAGGAACAGAGGGAGGACTCTGGCCAGCAGCTCCTGAGGAACTGAGGCCTCAGTCTAACAGACTGTGAGGAAGTGAATCCTGACAATGATCCTGTGAGCTAGGAAACAGATGTTTTCCAGCTGAGCCTTAAGATGACTGAGGCCTCAGCTAAACCATGCCTGCACGCCTCATCCACAGACACTGTGAAATAATGAATGTGTGTTATTTTAAGCTACTACATCTTGGAGACATTTGTTATACAGCAATGGATAATGAACAAACAGTGGAGTGGCACACATTAGCCCAAGGTATGATGGGTACACATGTGAAGATGAAGCACCAAACCACTGTGGCAGGGGAAAGCTACAGCTGGTAAGACTTCTGAGAAGAGGGCAGGCTTGCATTGCATTTTATAGGCTAGAGAGGCCTTTGGCGAAGGAGGGAGAGAAGGCATTTCCAGGTAGAGTTTGCGGAACAATCAAGTTTTATGACCATTTCCCAAATCTGATACCAGCTTACTTTTTGCACCCTTAATTAGAGGTAAGTTTACTGTGAAAGCAACTGAGCTTAAGCTTCAGTGCCCCTTCCAAACAGACCCCTTCCAAAGCCCAGGAAGGGCACTGCGGTGTTGTGTTGATAGTTTTGCGTTCTTTTTCTTGAAGAGGTCACCCAGCTTCAGGCCCCTGTGTCAAGGGACCTTCCAGGATACTTCCATTGCCCTGCCACTCACCCCTCCTCATCTACAGAATAGACTCACCAGTATATTTTTTTGTATTTTATTTGGCTCTGACTCTTTCAAAGCTGTTTCTCAGCAGTGCCCTGCCTTGCCCCTCCTGCCTTCACTTCCTTAACATAAACAATCTAGGTTCTGTAGTCTTTCCTCACAGGCCCTATTTTCTAACTCGTTAATCATTTTTACTGATATTTTTGAAGTTTCTCATAGTTTTCCCTTAGGTAATGGTGCCCAGAATGGATGTGTTTTTCTAAACAGCAAGTCTGGCTTCTGGCCAAATGGCATCTGAGCAAGGCCACTTTGGTCCTGGCTGAGTCCCAGGGAACGTCTCTTTGTCCTGTGTCACCCTACACCCAATTTCAGAATGACTACAATTCAGAGAAGTAAAAGGAAGGACTAGGGAGAGGTAGAAGGAGTAATAGGAAAGGGGGAGTCCTGCTATTTTCTTAGGGGTGGGACCTCTCTTTTAGGACACTGGTGGCAGTATTTCAAGATGGTGATGGTCTGCCAGAGAGAAGGAAACTGATGTTATGCATGCCTTCTCTGTGCTAGGCACAAGGACTTTTTAGCCATTATCTCCTGGAGTTCTCCAAACGTCTCTGAAAGTTAAGAGCCAGACTCTCCATTTTATCACTGAGGAGACTTGAGGTTCAGAGGGGAGAAGCTGTGGGCATGACTCACAGTAAGCACAGGATCCGGCCCCCACCTCACAACACCCTTTCCTTTGTTCTCTCAGAGGCATCATCACTGACATTCAAGTTCTAGATGAAAATGGGTGGGCATGCAGCAAAACTCCACCTGGAGATAACTTTAATGAGAAAGTCAGGCAGACTAAATTTTGTTTCTGGAAGATCTAAGTGAAGAAGACCCACCAGTGAGCTGGGAGCAGGGTTGGAATTCATTTCCAGGAAGAAACAAGCAAACAAATGAGTGAACAAAACTTGACAAAAGAGAAGGCAGGCAACCTGGGTCCCAAGCCAGGAAAAGGTTAAGAAGCTTGACAGAAGCAAGGGGAAAACGATGAAAGTAATAAAAAATAATAACTACCGTTTATTGAGCTTTTACAAAGTGCCAGGCACTGTGCCAGATGCTTGCCATAACTTAGTGCATTTTATCCTCACAACAACGCTACTAAAAAGGCAAGGTTATCATTCCTATTTTTAGATTGGAAGCCTGAAGATGAAGAAACTTACACACAGGTAGGCAGTGGTGATGCAGGGACTTGCACCTAGGTGCATCTGGCTCCAAAGCTATTGCTTTCAACCATTAGGCTTTAGTAAGTCAAGGAGATGAGAGTGGGAGAAACTAATGCCGGCGGATGACTTTAACTCGGCGAAACGGGGGTTAACAAGTGCCACCAACTGGGAAGGCGTGGCATACAGGAGGCTAGGGCTTGCCGGACCCAGTTCTTGCGGGCAGCAAGGGTAACTCAGGGGACCCTCCATCTAGTAGTTGAGCGCTGTGGGAGGTGTCTGCAAAGGAAGCTCTTGGATCTGGAGTGGGTAGAGATAAGCAGAGCGGCTCAATTATCCATTGATCTCTCTCCGGATTGGCTCAGAAACTTGAGGGGGGTGGGGGCTTTGGCAACAGGGATGCTAATTTGAGGCCGGCTCAGAGAGCTGGCGAGTCCTGGTGCTACTGTGCTGGAGTCACACACCTGTGTTTGAATCCTGCCTCTCTTCCTTCTGGGACTCTGGCTCAGTGATTTAACAAACTTGAGCCTCAGTTTTCAGTGAAGTGGGGATAAATCAGAATAGTATATATAGCTAAATAATAGTTACTAATTGTGCTGTTGGGAGAATTCGGTGAGTGGATGGTTGTGAAGGACTAACACAGAGCCTGGGACAATGGGTGCCTGGTAAACGGCAGCCATATTATTGTGAGATTCCCTCCTCAGCGGAGCAGATGAAGCTCCTTCTACTTTCCACTTACTTTCACTTCCATTGCCTGCTTTGGTAGTAAAGTGAGACTGTATTCCAGGGAAGGAGTCAATTTAATGCTTCTCTCACTGTTCGTTTATTCAAACTCTGAATGCTTTTTATTGTTTTTTGTTTTGGTTCTGGTTCACAGCTCATCCCACAATTGTAATTTGTCTCTTGCCTGGAAGATATTAAACTGTCATATAAAAGCAGTAGATTTTCCATGCTAGAAATTTTGCCTATGCCATTTTTCTATCCTTTGTAGACAAAACATTGTATCACCTATGGCTCATTGATTAAAAACATCAGTGACTAGCTCTGGTGTTAATGACAACAACAGCAAAGATATGTGATTGGAGGGATGACAGAGCTCACTGAACAAAAAGCTGAACATCAAGACTTGGAAAAAGCTCACGGAGTAGCTCCAGGGATCTAGGTAGCAGGAAGTGATGAGCAGTCTCTCCAGGCACTGTCAGATGAGCCTTGTGTTAGTTCACCCAAGGTGAAATTCTTCCAAGGGAGCTTTGATTGACCTGACTTGGGCTGTGCATCTACCCATCTTTTCAGGGAAGGAGAGGGCACCTTGACTGAAATTCATCATAAGTGAGCATACGCTGGGGGAGAGTAATGCCCAGAAGATAAATGGAAGTCTGTTACCAGACGACACATACATATGCTGGGTGAGCACAAACAGCAGGTGCCCTCTATGGATACTGTTCTGTGTTGAAATATCAAGATTCTGAAGTTTTCAAGTGTTCTCAAATATGCAGAATGGTCCAAAGAATAAAACAATGAATACATATATACCCTTCACTTAAATTCAACAATTGCTTTTTTCTAAAAAAATGTTTTATTTATTTATTTTTAGATAGAACAGAAGGGAGGGAGAAAGAGAGGCAGAGAAACACCAATGTGTGGTTGCCTCTTGGGGGCCCCCAACTGGGGACCTGGCCCACAACCCAGGCATGTGCCCTGACTGGGAATAGAACCAGAGAGCCTTTGGTTTAAAGGCCAGAACTCAATCCACTGAGCCACACCAGCCAGGGCTAAATTCAACAATTGCTAATATTTTGCTAAATGTGCTTTAATTTCTCTGTGCATTTTTTAAATTTGATGAACTATTCAACAGCTATGGACATTATGGCCTTTACCCTTTAAATATTTCAGGAATTTCCCGAGGACAACAATACTCTCCTACATAACTGCAATACCACTACCACATCTAGGAAAGTTAATAAATATTCCCTAATATCTCCTAATAGTGAGTTTATGTTCGAATTTCCTCAATTGAGACAAGAATGTATTTTATACATCCCAACAAACCTGAGACAAAGCCTTCCTGTGGGTATACATTGAGGCAAATAAAAACAGTTTTCAAGATAAATAAAGGCAGCTCAATGGACAAAGTTCAATTGAATGCTATAATATAAACTGAGATTGCTATCACAAAGAATATGAAAAATAATGAAGTAAAGATATTCACAGCTGACGGGCTCATCATCAACCTTAAATCAGCTTAGTTTGTTTTACAAAAAAAGACTATGAAATATTCACAATAACAAGCCATTAGAATAGACACAATCATACTTGAACTTTTCGATAGGTTTAGTAGGCTTAACAACTATTTTCTTTATCATATAAAAAGAAAATACCTCATCAAATGGAAACATACAATATTTGTCCTTTTATGTTTGGCTTATTTCAGTTGCTAAATAAATAGGTCGATGTACATCAAAATGAATGTTTCCTCAGGAACTCCTTGGTGAACATCAGACAGGTAACAGTAGTGGCAATAGGTCCAAGTTACTCTGACAATGGCCAGGATCTGTGCTGCCTCCCTTGAAACTAGGTAAGCTCTATGATGGCTTTGATCAGTTGACTAGGATGGAAACGATGTTGGGTCAGTTTCCAGGCTTGCCTTAAGAGAATGGCAGCTTCCAAGACCTGTCTATGGAGCCTGAGCTGCCATGTAAAATGTTTGACTGCCCTGACGGAGACACCACGTGGAAAGGCTGAGACGACAGGGGGAGAAGAGCCACTGAACCCAGTCTTCCTGCCATTCCCACCAAGTGCCAGGCACATGAGAAGGCTGTGTTGGACCCTGCAGCCTAGCTTAGTTGCCAGTTTGAATTCTACCAACTCACCCTCGTTGACTGCATATGGAAGAGAGAATTCACCCAGCTGAGTCCTGGCCAAATCACTGACTGAAAAGTTGTGAGATATACTACAGTGGTTGTTTTAAGCCACCAAATTTTGGGATAGTTTGTTACATAGCAACACATAACCAAAATATGTCCTCAAGTGAGGACTTAGTGAATACAAAGTTGGTTGTGTAAGGATGCAGAAAATGTCCCATTTATATTGGGTTGGACAAAAAGTTCATTTGGTTTTTTCCACTAGATGGCTCTACTAGTAGCACTTAGTTGTCTTTAACTTAATTTGAAACACTTTTGTTAGATTGTATTATGACAGCTGTCATATCAGCATGCGTTTAAAAAACATATCAAAATTGGTGAATTTTTGTGAACCCATTTTAATATTGAAGATGGAAGGAAATGGGCAACATTTTCAGCATATTATCCTTTATTATTTCAAGAAAGGTAAAAATGCAACAGAAATGCAAAAAAAGATTTGCATAGTGTATAGAGAAGGTGCTGTGACTGATTAAAAAGTTAATTAATTATCCAGAAGCAAACAGTTGGAGCCAGACAATAGGAAGGAGCTGACAGAGGTGCTTTCACTCCTTTAAGTGCTCGTTATGCATCACAGTGACTGCCCTGCATTTACTGGGATGCTATCACCCAGTTGGAGTTAACATAACTCCTACTTGTCAGACTAGGGGCTTTAAAGACACCTGCGAAAGAGTCTAATGAACAAAAATGTGGCTGAATGGAAAAACAAGAGTATAAGTAAATCTTTAAGAAAAAAAGGCTCTCCAGATTTGAAATTGAGATTACCTGAGATAGAATTTATATTCATTCTTGTTGATAATGACCCTTGACCTGTGTGTATGTTGTGCCTGATGACTGCATAAAGGCTGCAGAGCATTAGGTCTAGTTTGAATTTTTTTGAGGAACTGTCATAATGTTTTCCATAGTGGTGGCAACATTTTGCAAACCTGCCAACTACAGATTGCTTTTAGAGTTTCAGCAGTCATGTACATAATACGATTGTGTTAGGTACAATAGAGAACATCAACAGAAATAAAGCCCAGACCAATGTACTTCAGATATGTCAATGAGGAGAGTTTAAAATGATAACTGTAACAAAACATTGATCATACTTTCATTATTATTATTTTTTAAATGGAAACATATAGCCCTGACTGGTGTGGCTCAGTTGGTTGGGCGTCATTGCGAAAAGCAAAAGGTTGCCAGATCGATTCCCTGTCAGGGTACATGCCAGGGTTGCAGGTTTGGAACTGGTCAGAGTGTGAGAGGCAACCCATGTTTTTCTCCCTCTCTTTCTCCCTCTCTTCCCCTCTCTCTAAAGATAAATAAATAAAATATTTTGAAAAAATGGAAACATATAATTCACAGACCTTATTTTTAGATACTTTCAGTGTAACTACACTTTTGTTTTGATCTATGTTTTGGCTTTTTTTTAAAGAAAGATCTTGCTATAATATTTTTAGAGTATTTTAATAGCCTTTTCTTTGTGTTAAATTTTGAATGAAGTATTTCAGATCTACAGCAAATAATCTAAGTATGAGTACTTATAACCCAGCTTGAATAAAAACGTATTTTTTTTTAAAGATTTTATTTATTTATCTTTAGAGGGGAAGGGAAGGAGAGATGGAGAGAAATATCAATGTATGGTTGCTTTTCGTGTGTCCCCTGCTAAGAACTGTCGCTGGGAACTGTCCTGCAACCCAGGCATGTGCCCTGACTGGGAAGCGAACCACAATCCTTTAGTTCGCAGGCCCGCGCTCAATCCACTGAGCTACACCGGCCAGGGCTAAAAACCATATTTTTGTCATATTTCTTTATATCTGTCACCAGCAGTGTAGGAAAAAAATAACAAACATTTCCACTCCTCCTGACCATGACAGTAATCATAAATGTGTGATGTCAGAGAAAAAAATTAGCAAGTAAATGAATTCATATTTGGCTACCTATTGCTCTCCCTATAATTTGAGAGGAACATAGCTCAAAAGTTAAAATCATGGGCTCTGAAGTCACACAGACTTGATCAAGTCCTAAATTTGCTTCTTGCTAATTTTGTGGCCTGAAGCAACTTCTTAATCTAATCCTGCCTGTTTCCTGCTCTATAAAATGGAGATAATCTTAATACTTCCCAAGGTGTTTAAAAGAGTTAAAAGAAAAACAAGCTGTTATGTATTTACTACATACAGCCAGTGCCACATAGCAAAGCTTAATAAATATTAGTAATTATTTACTTTGTTTATTGAGCATCTACTATATGGCAGCCATTCTAGTGTTGGCTGAGAATTCAGCAATGAACAAGAGGGACAAAGACCCCCATGGAGCTTTCTTTCTAGTGACAAATAAGCAAAGCAATTTCAGATAGTGGTGGGGACTGTGAAGATTAGGTATGGGAAGGGGGTGCAGGAGGGCCTTTAGGTAGGAGACAGTATAGTGAGAGGCCTGTACGAAGCCTTCAGAAGTGAAATTTAACTGAGAATAGCAGAAGGAACCAGTTATTTAGAAGTTTGGGAAGTGTTTGAGAGAGAGGGGAAATAGTATGTGCTTAGGTCCTGAAGAAAGCTTGGTTTGTACAAGAAGAAAGGGAATGGCTAGAGCTCAGTACCTGAGAGGAAAGAAAGTTGGGCATGACATCAGTTAGGGAGGGCAGGCCAGTAAGGGATTTGTGGAGCATAGCAAAAAGTTTGAACTTTATTCTCAAAGGTCTGTGAGGACACTGGAGGGTTTTTATCGCTAGTAGATACAGCACTCTGCTCTGGGAAGGAATTTGTGTGCCTTCCTGCAGCTCTGTTTTAGAATTGACAGTATGTGTATGCTGTGGGAGTAACTTCTGGGGATAACACATTGGTTACACGTGGGCACCCCCTGGTGGAGCTGGTGGCTCAGCTTGTGTGGTTTCAGATCACCGATAACAAAGTGCATGAGCAATTTATCCTTTCATTTAACAAATATTTATCAGATGCCTACAATGTGTCAGGCTTTGTTCTAGTGCCGAGATATATCCATGAACAAAACAAATACATGTGCTCTCATGGAGCTTACATTCTGGTAGGTGTGGGGAGAGAGAGATTAAACAAATGGAGTATATGTTATAGCATAAAAATTAAGTGGGGGACTGCATTAAGATTTGCAGGGAGGATGGTGCTTCAATTTTAAACACAGTATCAGGGGAAAATATACATCAGGGGTGTCAAACTGATTTTCACCAGGGGCCACATCAGCCTTGCGGTTGCCTTCAAAAGGCCGAATGTAATTTCAACTCCTTAACAGTTAAGGAGTAGTTACATTTATACAGTCCTAAAATTATTTTGGCCCTTTGAAGGCACTCATGAGGCTGATGTGGCCCTTGATGAAAATGAGTTTGACACCCCTGAAATACAGCGTCAGGGAAGGTCTCATTAAGAGGGTGACATTTGAACAAAGAGGTAAAGGAGGTGACAGGGTGAATGGGGCAACAGCATTCTGTTGCTATTTCCCCACTGTAGTACTGCCGTTGATAGTAATTGATAGTATTGCTATTTATTGTCTGGGGGAACAGCATTCTAGGTGGAAGGATCAGCAAACACAAAGGCCCTAAGTCTATGTTCAGGTTTGAGGAACAGCAAATAACACCAATGTTCCTTGAGTAGAGGGATAATGGAGAGAGTAGGAGATGAAGTCAGTTGTGCCAGTTGAGGGGGGTGGTGTCAGATCTTGAGGGTCCTGTAGGCCAATGTAAGAATTTTGGTTTTCACTTTGAAATAGGGACCCACTGGAGGAGCAACATGATCTGATCAAGGTTTTAACCAAAGCCCGCTGATATGTTAGTTTATTGTGGGACAGCAAGGGTAGGAAAGGGCAAACAAGTTACACATTTACTGAGGCGGGAAACGTTCTGACTCTGGACAGATTTTGAAGGCAGGTCCTGCGAACTTGCTGATGAATGTGGGATGAGAGTGAGGAGTCAAAGATCTTAGTACATAAATGGTATCACTTAGTAATTGTCATAGGAAGAGGTGATCCAAGACTACAGCCAAAAAATTTACAAAAAAAAGTATTTTAGAAGCATATCAAGCAGTTAATTAGTACTGTGTAATTTTTCTGGATCTTGTGTTAATGAAAATTAAAAAAAAATTTAATTTTGAGTTTTCTTAAAGAGGGCCCCCAAATTGAGTAAATTTCAGGCCTCCACAAACCCTGACTTCAACCCATATTGAGGTAGTTGCAGTTAAGGTTAACGAAGAATTTAAAATTTTGTTTATAACCAAATAATTACATAAAATAATGTGCATGAAACAGAAGATAATTGTAAGCTAAATACAATGTTAGTTATAAACTAATATTAAGGATAAAACATCACCTTGGACTAGCCGTCCCCCACATGTGTCCTCCAAAATTTCCCACTCATTCTTCCACGGTTTTTTTAAATCCAACAAAGGCACTTCTCCTTACGTTCGCTTTAGAGAAGCACGGATTGCAAAGACCTTCTAGAAACTTGAGAGCTGACGCCGAGAGGCGTAACTAGGGGCGGGGCTCGCCGGAGTAGAGAAAAGGGCAGGGCCCCGCCCCGTTTGTCTTGACACATGCGCCCAGGGGCTTCTGGTGGAACGAAGAGTGGATTGTGAGGTGACCCTGCACTGTGACTTCCGGTTCCTAGGGATGCGCATCCGGGTTATGCTAACGCCGCGGTTTCCTCCACCCGCTTGGTTCTTCTGTGGGTCTGGACCGGTCCCCATGTCCGGCTGTGGGGCCCCTGCAGCCTTCGGGTGAGTCTCTGCTGCAGACAGTCTGAGCGAGACCGGTCGAGTACAATCGGTAGGGAGACGGGTCAAAAATTCTGTCCTGGTCCCTGTGGGTGTGGGTTCTCCTGGCTCTGCTTCCCTCACTTCAGCCCTTTGCCTCGCGCTGGCCTCGCCTGGTTCACTTCAACTTCGCTTTTCTCGCTTCGCTGACCTTTCGCCTCGCTGTTTTCTCTCAGCCTCACCCGCTTCATACAAGCCCCGGCTTCTTGCCTTTTCTGCCTCAGCGCTTCCGTCCGCCACTGCCTCTCGATTTCCCCCTTCTCTCACTTTAGCACCTCTTCTCCCCGACCCCTGCTCCCAATCTCGCTGTTCTTTTACCCAGCTGGACGGCCCGTCGCCTCATTGTGGTCATCCTCCACTGTGAAATAGGGTCCCAGGGACTTGTCCTCCAACTTTCCTCACTTTTGACCCCTCCCGGGACTAGTAGGTGACATCTGTGCTTCGCCTGGGGTTCTCCCGCCTTTTCTTAGCCAGCGGAGGGCTGTGCCAAACCCCGGATAGGGGCAGATTTACCCGGCCTGGGGGAGGTTTTGCCTAGAGGCGCTGAGTTAGACTGAACTCTGGTAGCTTGCGTAGCTAGGGAACAACAAAGGCGTTCCCAGTGCCTCGCTGGAGCACAGTTTTGGGGGCTCTCCCTAGAATGGGATAGCAGGTGGCCGGCTGCGGAACTAGGAGCGATTGGGCTTCAGTGTGATCTTGGTAATTGACAGATCATGAGGGAGTCCTGTCGTTTTGGTGTTCTCGATTTCCCGATAATGGAGAAGTGCACGCCTAAGGCAAAAATTCGAGGTTCTGGGATGATCAGCCTTTTTCTGCATGTGCTTTACTTACGGAAAGTTGCTGTGACAGAGGATAGAGTTTCTTGAGAGATTATTAATACCAGGTTTTTAAGTTTACTGCCAAAAATCTTAGTGTGCAAAAACCGGAAAACTCTTCAGTTTTCTGCTGAAGAGTCCACTATAGTCATTTCAAAGTACGTTTTCTTTAGTTGAACTCGGTGGGCACATGTATCTGTATACTTGCCTCTTATACATTGTTTCTTCATTTTTACTATGTTGGCAACTTTCTGTTTTTCTTCTGGTTTCTTCATAAGAACAGTACTTTATTTCTTAGAATATTCTTCTTTTATTTTTTCTTTACTTTTCCGCCTTAGTCTTAAAAGCATATTTTTCTCATTTTGAGACTTAAATTTCTTAAATTTCTCTGAAATGAAGGGATCGGTGTTAATAATGGTTAGTGTCCTGTTTTTGTGTCCCAAATTTTGTGATCTGAGGTATATTTTGAGATACAGGGTTGGATAATTTTTATTTTTGTTTTTCCGATCTTTATGGTGTGTCTAGCATTTGATTGTGAATGTTTTTGTGTGATCAGTTTCTATAATTTTATAAATTGTGTTCTAAAATTTAGTACTTCGGTGAACAGAATAAATACAGCTTTTAGCACGTGCTTCTCTTTAATGAGTTATAGAACAGTCTCCCTCATTACTTGATACATATACATATGTGAACATAGCATAGACCACGGCTTTTTCCAAAATTGGGCTGGTCTCTTCATCTATTTTTAGCAAAGGACTTTGGAGCTTAGCCATATTAGTCCCCCTGTAGCCGTGGAAGCCACAGAAACGGACCCTTCTTGTTGGCTTTCAGGACTAAGTGCCGAGGGAAGCCCCTTTGAAAGCTCGGGAACAGTACTCCTCCCCAGCATCTACACTGGAAACTCTAGCTTCTGTTCTACGTGGCCTCAGCCTTTCCCATCCTTAAAAACTAACCCCAGTGAATACAGACTGACTCTGTCTAACTGCTTGTTTACCTCCAGGTTTGTGGACTTCTTTTCCTTCTTTTTCTTTTAGCATGGGCACTCCATAGATAGATCTGTATTTGGTTTGATGCAAAGCCCTCTTCCAACCTTTTCCTTTTTTTTTTTTAGAAAGATTTTATGTATTTATTTATTTAGGGAGAGGGGAAGGGAGAGAAGAGAGGGCAAGAAACATCCATGTGTGAGAGAAACATCCATCGGTTGCCTCTCCCGTGCCCCCTTGCTTGCAACCCAGGCAGGTGCCCTGACCACAGATTGAACTCGTGACCTTTCAGTTTGGAGAATGATGCCCAAGCCACTGAGCCACACCAGTCAGGGCTCAGCCTTTTTCATTTCTGAACTTTTTATTTCTTGAGCATTTGTAAGTCTAAACCTAGATAGATTTCTAGAGTTTACAGCTGGAGGAAACTATAGAGTTCAGACTTACCCCTTCATTTTACATATAAGGAAATAAGGGCTTAAAGGATTGGTGATGATTTATCCAAAGTCATATATATATATATTTGTTTATATATATATAAAACAAATAAGTCCTATACATGCACACAGAGAAATGGGTTTTAGTTTTATCAAAGCCGTAGGCTTGTGAGCACAATATAGTATTTAGTGGTTTATTTCTATACATTTATGTCATCAGAATGAAAGTTTTAGGGTAATACATCTATGACAGATTTTTTAATTCAGAGAAGGACTCTAGAAAGAAACTTATGCCAAAGAAGTTGGAAATTTTAGGGAGTCTCTTTCTCTTCTAAAATCACTTCTGCCTATTACAGTATAAATTCTGCATGAAAGCCCCTACATGAAACAAACATCCTGTAGTCTCATAGAACAGTTGTGTTCATGCTCCTGGTCTTCACACAGAACACTGTTACTTTCTAATTATTGAAAAGCCCGTGCCTCTTACCTAGCTGCTAAACAAAAACAAAAAAAAAATTGCTAGAGACCGTTTAGTGTATACAGTAAGCCCTCACTTAATGTCGTTGATAGGTTCTGCGACTTTAAGTGAAACAACATGTAATGAAACCAGTTTTACCATAGACTAATATAAACAAGAGTTAAGTTCCCGTGCATCTCATCAACGTTAGAACAAAACAGTGTTATTTGAGGACCAGCTATATGTGTTTTTAAAGCTCAGGAGAGGACTTACTGTTGGCTCTCTATAGAAATTTCTACTTTAGTTAGGCAAAATCTTTGTTTATAATCTGGAGAGTTGAAAATATATTTTTGCATATTTTGTGTCTACCAGTTTTTTGTTTTGATTTGATTTATTTTTTTGTTGTTGTTACTTTTTGCCATTTTACTTGTGTATTTTGTTTTACATGTTTTGATTTTTAACCTTTAAAAAGGAGTTTAGGATATGTTTTAAGGAAAAATGCAGTTTTCCTTAAACAAGGAAAATGCAGTTTTCCTTAAACAAGGAAAATGCAGTTTTCCTTAAACAAGGAAAATGCAGTTTTCCTTAAACAAGGAAAATGCAGTTTTCCTTAAACAAGGAAAATGCAGTTTTAAAAATTTAAGAAACAAATTTATGTTTTAAGGAAAATGCGGTTTTAAAAATTTAAGAAACAAATTACACCTCCTCCATGTGCTTACTTACTATTTGTCCCTTGCGATATGAGTTTCTGTGATCTGCCAAAGCCATTCCATGGCTCCATACTATTTGTTTTGCTTACAGATAAAGGCTCATGGAACTTCTTTTTTGGTAGATTGTCTAAAAGATTTTTGTGTTCTGCATATGAAAACAGGGTATTTTAATTTATGTGTGATTTAAATGGAGGAAGAATTTTTCAAATTAGTTCAATCTAGAAATATTTTGAAATATATTTAAGAATATTAGGAATAGTTTATTCTTCCCATACATTCACTTAATTGGTTTATACTAAGAGATTGGATTGTTATATTTATAGTAAAGTGGCATTGAGGTGGGCTTTCTGTCTGCTGATTAACTTAAAAATATAATGCATGTTCTTGTACAGAATATGTGGCTTAAGCTATAAACTGACTTATTGATAGTTTATTGGCAGAGAACATAGCAAACAATGGAACAGCAGCCACATATTTTTGATATTCATGTTGATATTTTTGATAGTCATGTTGATAGTCATTTTGATAGTCATGTTGATATTTTTATTTGGTCCCATAATCCTAAGCCCTGGAATATCTAATTATTAAATGTAGAAATAGGGTATTTTCTGTTACTTACATTAAAAAACAGATATTTGGAATATGGGCTTCATAAAATTTATCTTTACTGTATTCCCCTTTTAAATACATTGTAGTATTTTAAATCAGAAAAGAAAAAGTGTAAATAGTGCCGACTTATTGTAAGTCAACAGATCAACCCAAGGCAGTCAGTACTTCATATCTTAAAGATGTTACTACAAAAAAAAAAAAAAAAGAAGAAGAAGAAGATGATGTTACTACAGATTGTGATGGATTCCCTTTAACCTATTAGCTTGGTTGATACTTGTACTAGTGAGGTTTCTTTTTATTCATCCTAGAAAATAGCAGTAATTTTTGTAATACATTTCTTTCAGCATATTTTCCTTAGATACCTACTATATACAATTAAAATACATAAATAGGCTATTCAACATGAAGTAGGTGACAGTGTAAATTAGTAAATTAATGTAAATGGTTTAATTCAGATATGTACAAATGAAACCAAATTCAGTATTTAAGTGCAAATATCAGTTCTACATCTTCAGGGTGTAGCAAAAAAAAAAAAAAAAAAAAAAGAGAGTCAACATAATTAGAATTCAAAAAGGTTTAAGAAAGTGTTGCTTCTTATGAGTGACAATGATATATGATTTTTTAAGCTAGATTTTATGATTTTCTTTTGTTTTCAAAACACTCAATGATTTCTCATGATTATTTGAGTTTAAGGTTCTTGTGTTACTCTGCATCACAGCTTAATTAATATAAAATATTCTTTACAGGTACCATTAAGTAATTTTCATTTAGGAAACTTTTTCACAACTGAACTGTAAAAATCTGTATGGTAAACAGTAGAAATAAAAGCCAACTTTAGATAGCACTTAGTGTGTGCCAGAAACTGTTCTAAGTGGTTTACATATTTTAACTTTTTAATCCTTATGATCCTAAAAAATATACTGTTCTTATCTTCATTTTACAAATGAGAAAATGAGGGGACAGAAGTTACATAACCTGCCTAAAGTAACAAAGCTAGTTATCAGGGGAGCTGGATTTTGAACTTAGTTTTTCTGTCTCCAGAGTTCATGACCTTTTTGTACGGGGTTCTACTAATTTAGTGATTCTTCCTTTTTAGGTTAAGAAAGAAATCCAATTTCACTGAAACACAAAAGAATATTGCTTCTGGTTGGGAATCTTGAGGTGGGTGGGGTTACTTGGTCTTTATATTAACAATGGCTTAGGGCAAATTACAAACCCTTTACTACTTATATTTCTTAGATAGCAAAAGTCATTTTATTAAGAAAGCAAAACAGGACCAGATCCTTCCATCTTAAAAAAATCTTATGGAAGTTAATTACTTTTGCATTATTTGGAGAACAGGCAGTATAAATAAAATATATTCTATATTACTAAAATGTCTATACTCTTGACATTAGTTTTTTCCTTTTTTTGAGCTGTAGAATATTAAATAAATATGTAATAGCTTTAAACTCTAAAATTTTAATGTTTCAAATATGAATTTAACAACTTTGAAATAGTAAAAAAAAAAGACTAAAACTAATTTCCATTGTCATTTCCAACTTTGGAAATTTCTGCAAAATTAAGTACATTAATCTCTTTAGGTCTGTCATGTTTAGAGTAATATATTTAAATTGGCGTTTTATTTTTCCTTTAGAAAAGAGGAGGAGAACTTTCACAAACCTTTTTTAAATTGAAAAATGAAAACAGTCATTTAGAATATTATTCATCATATTAATATACTTTTATGCTTTTATTGTTCTCAAATTTTAAAAAAATTGTTGCACCTCTAAGGGAGGAGATCATTTTATACTAGTTGAGGTGCAGCTTAATGCAAGAGTCTGGGACTCAGATATGGTAAGATGTTATTTTGTAAGTATTTTGCAAACAATTGAGAATTATAGATTCTGATTAACAGAAAGAAACTAATTATTTTTGGTAAGAAGTGGCACTTGGTTAGGGGATACTACTTATTTGAATTCTTATATATTAACTTCCCTTATTAATTCAGACATTAATTAAATACAGATTTTTTTTATAGTAGTTTTTGTCATGTTCCCCTGCCTTTGGTGGTAAAAGTATTTTATGGAGCTAAAAAATTAAACTTTGCTCTAATGATTTACTTGTTGGAATGTACTTTGATTTAAACATTTATTTTGTTTCAAAAGCAACTTTTTTTATATGTGGATTTGATAATCAGTTTATCTCCTAAAATTTGTATAGTTTTCTTTCACCTGAAATTTAATAATGTGGCACTTACTGAATTTAGGAAAATTAGTAGTTCATTGGTAGTATCAGCACTGTTACTATGGGGATAAATTAGAATGATTAGCTCTTAGGTGGAATTGAACTTTATTCTTTAGTTTCCATGGTAGTTGAAAAAGATTTAGGTCAGATTCACCTGTTGTTTCTCCATTTTTTTTCAAAATAAGAGTCAATTTTAATTTAGCACAATGGTGTTAATTTTTTTCTATTAGATTGATGATCATCTCACTATTTTTACTGACATATAATCCAAAGTGTGTGTATGATTTTTTTCTTAGAATATTTCAGAATTTAGAGAATATTTTAGGATTAAAAAATAGTGCATGTGTCATATAAAAACAATACCCTAGTAATCACTGAATTTTACAAACCTGCCTTTTCCTTTTCACCAGGTTTTTGCTATAGATTAGAAAGCAGTGATTAGATAACACCAATGAATACATGTTCTTGAGACTGAGAACGAGAGCTTTTGCAGAGGGAATAGGTCATCTCATATTGATGTGGCATTTAATAGCTAGGTGAACTGAAAGTCTTAGCTTTTTCTCATTTCTGTTTGTCTCTTGTTAGTATATATTTTTTAGTTTTGGTACCTCAAATTTTGTGAAATTATTTATTTGGATAACTCTGTTAAACTGTTGGTTTTTACCCAGATGGTTTCCTTTTTGTTTGTTCTTTTTTCAGAGTCTTGCATTTAAAGAACTATAATTTAGAGAACCACCAAAAACTGTGAATGTTGTTTCATATGTAGTTTAAAGTAAATATTTTCCTCCTTTTCGACTGGTCAATTTTTATGTTCTGGTACAGTGGCTTTTAAACTTTTTTTTATCACAGTCCATTATAAGATGCATTTTCCTTGTTACCCAGTATTTTTACGCATATATGTACCTATCAATATTTAAAATTGAAACAAGTTTCATGAAATAGTTACTTTACTACCAGGATGCATCGTAACATTTTTCTATTCAATTTTGTATTCTTGTATTTCATTCAAAACAAACTGTTGGTCTCCACTAAACTGATATAACCTATTAATGCATGTGCCTGCAGTTTGAAAAATTTTAGTAACTGCTAGATTGTTTTCCAGTATTGTCTTTTTGAGTTGAAAATGTTTAGATTTACTAGTTTCTTCCTCTGAAATGTATCTTGATTTGTTGAGTTTTTAACCTACATAATTGTGCAGAACAACTGAGAGAGGGGAGACCCTATTGCTCTGATTATTGTTGCTTTCATCTCTGTTCTTTACTGTGTCTAGTCACGTCACTTTTAAAACTGCAGTAATAAAGAATCATGCGGTTGAAAATGCTCAGTCTTATGCAGAGCTTCTCTCTTAGAATTCTTTGCTAGTTTCCATCTAACAGTCAAAGTTTTGGTAGATTAAGTTGCTTTTCACAGACTTTGTTTCTGCTTTTGGCAACTAGTCAAAAAGTTACAAAGCTGCTTTATTCTACTTTCTTCTGGCCCCAATCCAGTCTGTGTAAGTCAAGAAGTGAGGACTGCATTATGGTCAGGTAAAAGTAACAGATTGAAGAGTCATTGGGTTTTTTACAATGGACTGAATGTATTTATTAACTGATTTCCTATAATGACAAAAGGGGAAAAGGTGGTAGGGATATTAACTGTTCCTATATATGGTAGCCAGTAGAGTGAGGCAGGGTTAGTAGGCATATTCTACTGTTTTTACCACTACCTTTTAATACTTAATGAGCACTTACTATGTGCCAGGTACTACTTACAGCATTTCAATTATATTAACTCATATTTACTTGGGTGGCCTAGGAGAAGAATGAGAATGAGAAAGGATAAAGAAGAAAACTTGCCTCCTTAGTATCTTCTTATTACTCAGCTTGTGAGTTCTGGCTGTTGGTGACTGTAGCCTGGCATGGCATACATTTTAGCTTGATCAGTATTTTAACATCATCAGTCCTGCTGGTGATGTTCCATACTGATGACATAGCTCTTGTTGAAGACTTCAGGCTTGGAAGCTAGGCTGCCTGGGCTTAAGGTCCAGGTTGGTGACTTACTTTAGGAGTGTCAAACTCATTTTCACCGGGGGCCGCATCAGACTCATGGTTGCCTTCAAAGGGCTGAAATAATTTTAAGACTGTTGTAAATGTAGCTACTCCTTAACTGTTGAGTTGAAATTACGTTCAGACCTTTGAAGGCAACTTCAAGGCTGATGTGGCCCCCAGTGAAAATGAGTTTGACACCCCTGCACTAGGTGTATAACCTTGAAGAAGTTACTCTCTGCTTTAGTTTTCTTATCTGTAAAATGGTGATGATAATAAATACTACCTAACTTATAGGCTTATTGAGAGAATTACATCAGTTGATATAAGTAAACTACTCAGGACAGTGCCTGCCCCATAAAAAACATTCCATAAATGTTAGCTATTAATAGCTCAAAACTCACAGTTGGATTTCCTGAAAGTATTTGTGACCATGATGAGTTCTGCATATTTGCAACCAGGATGTGATTGACGGTCAATGTTGCAGTGTCCAGAAAGTCAGAAGTTTCTTTGAGGACTTGTAGGGAAAGTCCTTGTGTAGAATATTTGGAATAAATGCTAAGTGAAAAAGAGTGTCAGGGCTATAGGCCCAACTGGTTTAATCTCTCATAGGACTTCCTTGTTATTTAGAACTTACCCTTAATAATTTTAATATTTTGCCCTTTGAAAAACTAAAAGGAACTAGTTAATGAATTGATTTTTAAGTATATTTTATTGATTATGCTATTACAGTTGTCCCATTTTTTTCCTCCCCTTTATCCCCCTCCACCCTCCTCCCTCCAGCTTTCCCCCCATCCCTTAGTTCATGTCCATGGTTGTATATATAAGTTCTTTGGCTTCTCCATTTCCTATACTATTAACCTCCCTTTGTCTATTTTAAACCTACCACTTATGCTTCTTATTCCCTGTGCTTTTCCCCCCATTCTCCCCCTTCCTTCTCCCTGGTGATAACCTTCCATGTGACTTCCATTTCTGTGATTCTGTTCCTGTTCTAGTTGTTTGCTTAGTTTGTTTTTGTTTTGTTAGGTTCAATTGTTGTTAGTTATGAGTTTGTTGTCATTTTACTGTTCATAGTTTTGATTTGATCTTCTTTTTCTTCAGTAAGTCCCTTTAATATTTCATATAAGGGCTTGGTGATGATGAACTCCTTTAACTTTACCTTATCTGGGAAGCACTTTATCTGCCCTTCCACTCTAAGTGAGAGCTTTGCTGGATAGAATCATCTTAGATGTAGGTCCTTACTTTTAATGACTTCGAATACTTCTTTCCAGCCCCTTCTTGCCTGCAGGGTTTCTTTTGAGAAATCAGCTCATAGTCTAATGGGAACTCCTTTGTAAGTAACTGTCTCCTTTTCTCTTGCTGCCTTTAAGATAATCTCTCCTTATCTTTAATTTAGGGTAATGTAATTATGATGTGTCTTGGTGTATGCTTCCTTGGGTTCAACTTCTTTGGGACTCTCTGAGCTTCCTGGACTTGCGTATCTATTTTCTTTGCCAGATTGGGGAAGTTTTCTTTCATTATTTTTTCAAATAAGTTTTCCATTTCTTGCTCTTTCTCTTCTCCTTCTGGTACCCCTATGATTCAGATATTGGAAGGTTTAAGTTGTCCCAGAGGTTCCTAAGCCTCTCCTCATTTTTTTGAATTCTTGTTTCTTCATTCTGTTTTGGTCAAATGTTTATTTTTCCTTTTGTTTCAAATTGTTGATTTGAGTCCCAGTTTCCTTCCCTTTATTGTCGGTTCCCTATTTTGCTTTATTTCACTTTGTATAGCCTTTGCTTCTTCCTTTATTTTTGCGGCCATACTCAATCATTTCTGCGACCATCCTGATTACCAGTGTTTTGAACTCTGTATCTGATAGGTTGTCTAGCTCTTTGTCACTTAGTTCTTTTTCTGGAGTTTTTATCTGTTCTTTCATTTAGCCATATTTCTTTGTCTCAGCATGCATGTTACGTTGTAAGGGGTAGAGCCTTAGGTATTTACCAGGGCAGGGCAACCCACTTAGCTGTATGTGGTGGAGGGATCAGAGAGGGAACAGTGCCACTTGCTTGGCTCTTGCCCTGCTTTCAGTCACTTTCTTCACTTCCCTCAAGCAGATTGTGCCCTTTTAGATGTTGCCCTGTGCTGATTCCTAGGTGGGTGGGCTTGAGGGGTCCCGTGGGTCCCTCCAATGGACACTTCTGTAAGACTAGGGGTTTCTCCCACTGCCACAACCTCCACAGGTTTTTACAGCCAGAAATTTTGAGGGTTAAGTTTCCTGTGCTGGGTTGTGGGGTCTGTCTTACTTCCCAGTTGTTTCTCCCTTCTTATCCACACATGAATGTGGGACCACCGGTCCGCCAGCCACCACCTTGCCACTCGTCCTCTCCAGCCCCACCGCCTGTCTCCACCCCTCCTACAAGTCTGGATGAATGTTTCTTCTGTCATTCCTTGGTTGTGGGACTTTCATATGGTTCGATTTTGTGGCAGTTCTGGTTGATTTTTGTTTTTAAATCAGTTGTTATCCTTCTTTTGGTTGCGTGTGGAAGCGAAGCATTATCTACATCCACCTCAGCCAGAAGCTGGGAAATTAATGAATTGATTTTTACTCAAGACCAGATTTCTTTGCTGAGTCTATCTTATGTCAAAGGTACTTATTTATTTACTTAGTTTTAAAGATTTTATTTATTTACTTTTAGAGAGAGGAAAAGAGGGAGAAAAACATCAATGTGTGAGAGATACATCCATCAGTTGCCTCTTGCATAGCCCCAACTCGAGACCTGGCCTGCAACCCAGGCATGTGCCCTGACTGGGAATTGAACCAGTGACTTTTCACTTTGTAGGCTGGCGCTTAATCCACTGAGCCAGCCAGCCAGGGCTATTGTGTTTTTCTTTAACAAATAGTTATGTCATGTATACTGTGTGTCAGGCTCTGTTCTAAGGTTTACAGATACTAACTCATTTAAGTCTTATGACACGCTTATGAAAAAGACACTGTTATTAGACTTCTGGCCAAGATGGAGGCGTAGGTGGACACACTGTGCCTCTTCTCACAACCAAAATTAAGGACGACAAATATTTAGAAACAAGAAAACAACCAGAACTGATAGAAAAATTGAACTGTATGGAAGTCCAACAACCATTCATCCAGACCGGTAAGAGGGGCGGAGTCGCGGCAGGAAAAAGTGGAGGTGCGGACCCGGTAACTCAAGCAGCATCTGCTGGCAGTTCCCAGGTGCACAGGCGGCAACTGGCGATCCCCAGGCCCACAGGCAGCAGCTGGCAGACCCCGGGCACAGTGGGGCAACTGTGCAGACCCAGTGAGGCCGCGCAAGGCAGCTGGCTGACCAGGTGGTCCCACATTCGTGTGCACAGATGGTCCAGGCAAAGGGGAAGTGGCGGAAGGGACTGAATCCAGGAGAGAGCGGAGCAGGTGCCATTGTTCCCTCTTGGACCCCGCCCCCACATGCAGCATCACAACCCAGTGACTGGGCTGCCCCACCCTGAGGAACACCTAAGGCTCCACCCCTCACTACGTAACAGCCGTGACCAGACTAAAACCAAAACAAAACAACAACAAAAAAACCCCACCAAAAATGCTTCAAACTGGAGAACCAATCAAAGCTCCAGAGCCAATTCCTCTAAGCCATGAAGAGATAGCCAACCTATCAGATGCACAGTTCAAAGCACTGGTCATCAGGATGCTCACAGAATTGGTTGATTTTGCTCACAAATTAGATGAAGAAATGCAGGCTACAATATGTGAAATGAAGGAAGACGCATGGGGAACCAATAGAGATGGGAGGAAAACTGGGACTCAAATCAATGGAGTGGACCAGAAGGAAGAAACAAACAACCAAACAGAAAACAAGGAAGAAACAAGAATTCAAAAAAATGAGGAGAGGCTTAAGAACCTCCAGGACATCTTTAAACGTCCCAACATCCGAAGAGGAAGAGCAACAAGTGGAAAACATATTTGAACAAATAATAAAGAACTTCCCCAATCTGGCCAAGGAAATAGTCTACCAGGACGTCCAGGAAGCTCAGAGAGTCCCAAAGAAGGTGGACCCAAGGAGGAACACACCAAGGCACATCAGAATTACATTAGCCAAGATTCAAATGGAGAGAATTCTAGAAGCAGCAAGGGATAAGGGGATAGTCACTTACAAAGGAGTTCCCATCAGACTGTCAGTTGTTTTCTCAAAAGAGACTTTACAGGCAAGAAGGGGCTGGAAAGAAATATTTGAAGTCTTGAAAAGCAGGGACCTACATCCAAAATTGCTCCACCCAGCAAAGCTATCTTTTAGAATGGAAGGGCAGATAAAGTGCTTTCAGATAAGGTCAAGTTCAAGGAGTTCATCATCACCAAGCCCTTATTATATGAAATGTTAAAGGGACTTACCTAAGAAAAAGAAGATAAAAAATAGGACAGTGAAAAGACAGCAAACTCACAGATATTAACAACCACACCTAAAACAAAAGCGAACTAGGCAAATAGCTAGAACAGGAACAGAACCACAGAAATGGAGATCATATGGAGGGTTAGCAACAGGGGCATGGGAGGAGGAGAGAGGGGGAAAAGGTACAGAGAATAAGTAGCATAGACGGTGGGTAGAAAATAGATGGGGGAGGGCAAGAATAGTGTGGGAAGTGTAGAAGCTAAAGAACTTATGACACATGGACATGAACTAAAGGGGGGGAATGTGGGTGGGAGGGGGTGTGCAGGGTGGAGGCGAATGATGGGGGAGAAATGGGACAACTGTAATAGCATAATCAATAAAATATATTTTTAAAAAAACTCAAAAAAAAAAGATGTTATTATTCCCATTTTACACATGAAGCACCTGAGGCCCAGGAAAGTAAAATAACTTGTCTAAGTTCTCAGTTTACTCATTTGAACCTAAGTAGTGTGGGTCCAGGGTTAATGCTCCAAGCTTGCCAAACTTACCTCTTACAGAGATGAATTAGTTGAAATACTAGGTAGGCCAAAAAGTTCATGTAGTTTTTTTAAGATACATTTTTCATTTTCAACAATTACTTCATTGATTTGGATGTTTTGAGTATGTCAGCTATCTCTGGCATGGTATAACACTGATTGTTCCAATTAATATCTCAATTTGATTGCTCAGTTTGAACTTTAATTGTTCTACCCGAATGTAGAGCATTGTCCAGCAAGAAATCTTTAGCATGAAACTTCACAAACTTTGACATGTTTGATCAGTCACAGAACCTTCTCTATATATTGCACAAACATTTTTTGTGTGTTTCAGTTACCTTTCTTAAAATAATAAAAGCATAATATGCTGAAAAATGTGTTTTCTTCCATCTTCAATGTTAAAATGGTTACACAAAAATTCACCAATTCTGATTTTTTTTCCAAATGCACACTGATATGACAGTTGTCACAATACAATCTAACAAAATTGTTTCAAATGAAGTTAAAGACTACTAAGTGCCACTAGAGCTGTCTTACGGAAAAAAACAAATGAACTTTTTGACCAACCCAATAACAAGTGTTTTAAAAAACATGTTAAATAAAAAATAAGTGTTAAAATAAACTTCACTATTCTTTACTCTCTGTACTGAAATGTCAGCACTGGAATTATGGCTGATGGATTTTTGAAGGAGTAAGTAAGTTTGAAGAAATAAAAGAATTGAACCTAGATTTTACAGTTCTCCTGACAGCTTAAGACACATTTCAGCCCTGGCTGGTGTGGCTCAGTGGATTGAGTGCTGGCCTGTGAATCAAGGAGTCACTGGTTTGGTTCTCAGTCAGGGCACACACCTGGGTTACCAGCCAGCTCCCAGTTAGGGGCGGACAAGAGGCAACCACACATTGATGTTTCTCTTCTCTTTTTCCCTGTCTCTAAAAATAAATCAATAAAAGCTTTAAAAAAAAACCAAAAACACATTTTAAAAGACTTTTGTTCTGTTAATATAGTATATAGTAAATTTTATCCAGGTCACTGGAGAGCTAATTGATATACAAATATATAGAATTATATCACTGAAGCAACATATTTCTAGAGTATTCATATTAAAGTATACCGTGTGTCAGGCCATAGCACCCACAGAAAATATTGTGATTCTTGTAGAAATGTTAACTTCACAGATTAAAGGAGTATGAAGATAAATTTTTAGAGGTCATGAATTCTGTGGAGTCTGGATCTCCACACAGTAGAGAAATTCCTATGCTGTGTGACTGACAAGTTACTAAAAACTAAACAGAGATCCATCTAAGGAGGGTTAGAAGGAATGTAGTAGAACTGTTGGATCATTATTAAAGTCACTTTTGCACATCTAATGCAGATTAACTCATTCTTTCTCAGTTGTTTTTACTGTGGCTTTGGCGTTTTTCCTGTGGAATACATTTTCCTATTTAATGAAAGTTTGTGGGGAAAAGTTTGCATTAATTTTTATTAAAAGACTGTTTATAGACAATTTGAAGGGATGATTTTCCAAGAAGTAATATTAGAAGTTGTAAAAACAATTCTACTTAGAGAATCTATTTGTAATAAAATATTTTTCCTATTAAGAATTTGGTACACCCTAAGTGTATTTTTAAATATTCTTTCTCAGTAAATTCTGATAGTGTTCTGTTAAGTGTAAAGTTACTATAAATATTCCTGCAGCTGACAATACCATGATATGTTATCAGTCATGCCTCCCAAATAAAGAAGCTAGAAGAATTCATCAACTTTACCACAGTCAGTTGGCTGGGTGGTTTATTTATGGAAGGAGTTGACCAGCATGGTGATGGCTTTTGCCTGTCTGCAGAAAGTCAAGCAGGGAAGATGTAGTTGTTTGCATTTTTGTGGCCACAGAAATGTGATTTGTGCTGATGCCTGAATTATGAGAACTAAAAGGTTCTCCTAAAGTCACTCTAAAAACGAGCCTTTAAGGGAGGTCAACTGAATATGGGTCTGCAGGGTATTTGTGTCTGCTTTAGCAGACTCTTGAGTACAAAGGACTTTTAAGTAAATATGTTAGTAGGTTTGTTAGATGTTTTTTAAAAAGTAGTAAATCAAAAACAGTTGCCATCAGCTGATAAGATTTTAGTGAATTTCTGAAAGATAAGAAACAGTGAGATTGGATCAATGGAGAAAGTAGAAATCACAGCTGAAAGTAGAAGTTTCAGAAATGTACTAGACTCTAAGTAAACAAATATGAAGAATGGAAGGGTGCCTGGAGCATTCATCAGTTGCCTGGCCCTTGCTCTCAATTTTGATCATCTGGTGTTTGTCCCCTGGATAAAGTCCAGAGAAATGCTTTCCAAACACATTGAATAATCCGCCTGGAGAGGGCATATATTTCCTTACAGTCTGTTCTCCACATAGTATTTAGTGTATATAAATCAAATCATTTCATTCTCTTGCTTTTTAAAGTGCCCGTTGCTTCATAAACTTTGTATTGTATGTCACAGGGTTGGTGATCTGGCCCTTTGCCTGCTTCTCAGGCCTCATTTTCTACCCCTCATTCAGTTGCTAACTTTGGCCTTTTTGCCGTTTTTCAAACATGCCTAGATGTTACCCTTTCAGTTTCTTCACACTTGTTATTTCCTCTGAAAGCCCTCCTTCACATCTTCTAATAGCTCTTCCTTTCCATTATTCAGATCTCTGATGAAATGTTACCACCTCAGAAATACCGCCTTATCTAAAATAGCTTTCCTGTAGTCACTCTCAGTTCTTTACTTTGTTTTATTTTTCATAGTTCTTGTTACTTGTGAAATATTACCTTATATATTTGTTTACCTGCCTATTAGAATATAAGTTTCCTTGAGGCTGGGGACTTCATTTGTCACTAAATTCCCAGTACCTAAACTTGTGTCTGACATATAGTAGACACTAAGTAAATATTTTGTAAATGAATGAATTTTGAGGTTAGAGAAGCAAGAATAGACTCAAAGCATTACAAAAGCAAAGGAAGCAAAAAGCAGAGTGAGTTTCCAGCTCCATTAGTTCTTTCCAGGATATAAAACTGTGATAGCTACTCTCTCTGAAGTCAAAGGCCTGGCATAAGAGACCAGATATATTCCTAATAATTTATATGATGTTCAGAAGAGATAAGGACTCATGTCCAGATAGCAGGTTACCTGCAGATTCTGCGTAACTGCATATTGTTTTCACCCTTCTTTCATAGGCACTAGAAGTGGATGTATATAACTAGAACCTGCGTTTAACAACAGGTGAACAGAGGTTCTTATCCACTTGGAGGGAAAACTTCAATTGAAACTTCCAACTATAAATATTAACTGATAACCTAGATTAATTAGTCATTTGAGAAAAATTAATACTATAAGAGGTATCAAATTCAACTAACACTAAAGAAAATAGTGAAGAGTATAAACTGAAGGAGATTTTAAAGAAGAGCATTACTAGTAATATCAGAGGAAATAAGAAATTTAAATACTGAAATTTAAAAAATAAAAAATAGACTAGCAAATTAATAAGTATAAATGTTGAGTTGAAAGTTTCTCAAGTCAAATGCAGAGGATGTTAACAATGATGGCAAAGTAAGAACCTTTGAAATTTTCTTCTAAGAGCAATGAGAACACTGGCAAAAATAGAATCAACTTTTTCACAACTGAAAATTAACCACAGGCTTGCAGCAGTCTAGAACATTTATTCCAGAAAAATGGCTGAATCTCAGCAAAAACAGTAAACTTTGTAGAGTTTTAACTTGCTTTGTTTCCATCCCCCTTTCTCCAGCCCTACAGTAGCCTTGAAAACCAACTGCCCCCAATCATGGTGAAAACTAGCAGCCTGGAAGCCACTGGAAGGGGCAGAACAAGATTGGAGCTCCTTCAAAGCCCCATTCCCATGGTCAGAGAATTGTCATTATTTGACCTGACGGGAGGTTCCTTGAAAGATATCGTTCACAAGACTGTCTGTGTTTGATCTGACTTGGAGCTTATCCTGTACGAATAGCCTTTTCCCCATCAGGGTATTCATTGAAAACAATTAGAGACAGTTGTTGAACAGACTGGCTGCCTATGGCAGTGAATAACAGTTGGGACAAACAACAAGCTAACCAAAAAGCTTAAAAAGAAAAGCTGAGGAATGATATGTCCATAGGGGACTGGTGAAGCTCTGATATATTTCTGGGAATCCAGAAGGCTGTGCATGTGTGTGTAGTTGTGTGCATGTTTAGGAAAGCCCGGAGAAGTCCCTAAGCTCTCAGTTCTGGTTTATTGTTGTGCTCTGTGCAAACAGGTAGTGAAGGCTAAGGCAGAGTTGTAAACTGACTGGCTGAGTGTTAAACATGTGCCCTAATATACATACAGAGCCCATCAGTATAGAATAGAAGATTTTGGTTCCAGGCATCTTAAGGAAATCTCAGTCTAATCATTAGCTGACCATTAAACTAATAGAGACCTCAGTGGCCACATATGACAGAGAATCCAGACTCTACAGAGTTAGTTTCTCTGTTTCCTTTTCTGATTTTATTTTTTTTACCATTGCTTGAATAGTAATTTACTTGTTATCTGTCTCTTCCTTCCAATTAGAATATAAATGCAATGAGAGCAGGGACTTTGTCTTTTTTTGCGCAATGCTTTATCTCCAGTGCTTAGAACAGCACCTAGTACATAAAATATTTCTTTTTTGTTTTTTTAGGATAAAGAGATTCTATTTTATTTATTCTTTATTTTATTTTATTTTTAGAGAGAGGGGAAGAGAGGGAGGAGGAGAGGGAGAGAAACATGGGTCAGTTGCCTCTCCCACACCCACAATCATGTACCTGGCCTATAGCCTAGGCATGTGCCCTGACCAGGAATTGAATGGGTGACCTTTTGCATTGGGGATGACGCTCAACCCCCTGAGCCAGTAAGGGCTCATAAAATATTTCTTGAAATAATGAGTAAATGAGTGCTAGTGATATCAATTCTCTATCCAATTTCTGTCTTCTAAAAATTTGTTGAGTCTTTTAACTCCTGAAAACACTATTTTTATTTTCTTTGTTGTCATGTATTTTATGCATTTCATTCTTTCACTGTTATTTTTATGGGATAGATTTCTGGAGAGAGAGAATATAAATGGGTATGCTTTGTCAGCTCTGTTGAACCAGGAAATTCTCATTACTGATTTTGATCATCAGGAAGTTCATTGAGAGTAAACTGATTTGAATGACGTTTGGGAGGTTATGTGGTAGAATTTGGCATTTTAGAGAAGGAAATAACCACACACATACATATGTTAAAACCATATACAAATAACTTGACAATCTGATAAAGTGGCTATTTAATTTAATATTTTAATTTTTTTATAACTTTTTATTTTTTTAACAATTTTATTTACTTATTTTTAGAGAGAGGGCAAGAGAAGGAGAAAGGGAGGGAGAGAAACATCAGTGTGTGGTTGCCTTTTACATACCCCATACTGGGTACCTGGCCTGTAACCCAGGCATGTGCCCTGACTGGGGAATTGAACTGGCGACTCTTTGGTTCATAGTCTAGTGCTCAATCCACTGAGCCACACCAGCCAGGGCTATTTTGAAAATTTTTTAATTTATTTTTTTTTAGATTTTCGGGTTTTATTCACCACCATCTCTTATTCCCATGACACTATTTTATTAAAATTAAGGCCACACATTTAAAGAATTACTTGGGCCCAGTCACAAGAGAAGGGGAGAAATTATTTGCTAAAATTTTATTTGGGGATGTGTGGACAATCTGTATTTGCTGCGAGATTTTAAAACATGCTTTGATTGGTCTAATTTGGTGGATTGTATTTCTGTAGGCACATGGGGTCATACTAAATGCAATCTGCTGTAATTGCAGTGACTTGGTGTATCTCCCTTTTATAATGATTATTTTCTCATGTATAAAGTGGCTATTTTAGAAAAAATGTTACCAAATTTGATCCCAGTAGAAAGAAATTCAATAGACCAATAACAATGAAAAGAATAAAGTTGTCTAAGGACTCTCCACAAAAACCATTAGACCCAGATATTTTCATAGGTATGTTATTTCAAAGAGCCAAGTAATAGATAATTAGGTCTGCTCTAGAGCAGTGATTTTCAACTTTTTTCATCTCGTGGCACAAACTAATGACTAAAATTCTCTGATACACCAAAAAATACATTTTTTGCTTATATGACAAAAATCCCCACAACCAGATGTAATTTTGATCCATTCACATCAGATGGTTATTGTTGTGTTGGCTGTTGTCATTTTTTTTTATTTGACAGTCTAAGGGAAAAGAGATCAATGCCCCCAACTAAATAGTCAGGTATTGTGTGTTTTAAAAATTCTTGCGGCACACTGGTTGAAAATCACTGCTGTACAGCATAGATAAAGAAGAAAAGTTTACAGTTCTTTAAAGGGAGTTAGTTGAATGTTGATTCCAAAACTGCATGGGCAACACAAAATGGGAAAATTTTACAAATATTAATGTAGGTATCTTAAATTCAGTACGGGAAAGTAGAATTCAACAGTACATTAAAATAACATATAACCCTAGGGTTTCAGCTCTGAAATAAATGCATATGTGGTTCAGTATTTAAAAATCTACATACATGCTTTATTAATAGGTGAGAGAGCCCTGGCTGCAGGCCAGGTCCCGATTGAGGGTATGTGAGAGCAAACCATTGTCATTTCTCTTCTCTCTTTTTTCTCCTTTCCAGTCCCTTTAAAAATAAATAAACAAAATCTTTTTAAAAAATAGATGAGAGAAAAACCACATGATCATCTTTTCGATGCCAAGAAAGCATTTGACCTAATATCAATCCCTGATAAGCATTCTACATATAATTAAAATTGATGAGTTCTCATTTCCCATGATTAAGAAAAAACTTACTTCAAACCAAAACCACTCTCATGTTTAGTGGTATGCTAGAAGTATTCTCATTAATGTGAGGAACACGAGAAGGATCCCCAACATTAGCACTGTTACTTAATATTATCATGAAGGTGTAAGCCAATATCCTTAGGCAAGATGAAGGAATAGGTTTAATATTTGGGAAAGAGGAGGCAAACTTTTTATTTTTTAAATGATTTTTAAAAAGATTTTTATTTCTATTTAGAGAGAGGGGAAGGGAGGGAGAAATAGAGGGAGAGAAATATCAATGTGTGGTTGCCTCTCACATGGCCCCCACTGGGGACCTGGCCCAAAACCCAGGGATGTGCCCTGACTGAGAATCGAACCAGCAACCCTTTGGTTTGCAGCCCGTGCCCAATCTACTGAGCTACACCATCCAGGGCAAAGGTTGACATTTTATTTCCTAAAAATTATAACTTATATTTGACAAAATATGCCATAAACAAAGACAAGGTGAGAAAATGCATAATATATGTGAAAAGGCTAATTTCCGTGATTTACAATGAGCTGATACCAAATATTAAGCTTCCCAGTTTCTACGCGGGTCATTGACCCGCGTAGAAACTGGGAAGAAGATAATGACTAGGCGGTTTACCAGAAATAAGTCAAACAACTTGAAAACACTTGTTTTTATTTATAATTAATGATATGAATCATGCAATCTAGGATAATGTTTTTCTTATTGCATTAGGCAGAAGTTTTAAAAGATTGATGCTATTTGGTACTGGTTACAAAGCACAGGAGGTGTGCACTAATTGTTGCAGTCTTTTCTGTAGGTTGTCAGGCTTCATCGGAGGGGTAGAATTTACTTAGGAGAAAAAAATGTACTGTGTGTGTGTTGTGTGCATTTATATAAGCCTAAAGGGCTTATGCCTGTGGGTGAAAAAGGCAATATTCAGGTACCCCAAGAGTTACAGTACAGATGGGGCATTCAATCAGCATCATCAAATTCTGCAGAAAATGCAAATAAGATGTGGACTAAGGGCAGACTACTAGTGAAAAATCAGTTATGACTTCCATAGAAAAATGTTGAGGTTTTTAATTTTGATGAAGTCAAATTTATCTTTTTTTCCCTTTTTCATGGATTTGCTGTGGTCTTAAACTAAGAAATCCACTGAATTGTGAATGCCTTATGGAAATGCCTGATTTATTTTTCCACTCTCAATATCTAGCAAGATGCTTATGAAATGCAAAGGGACTAACCTTTTTTTTATTTTTTTTAAGTACTTTTTTTTTCTTTTAGATTTTATTTATTTAGATGGGAAGGGAAGGAGAGAGGGAGAGAAACATCAATGTGCGGTTGTCTCTTGTATGTCCCCTGCCGGGAACTGGCCTGGCAACCCAGGCATGTGCCCTGACTGGGAATCGAACCGCGATCCTTCGGTTCGCAGGCCCGTGCTCAATCCACTGAGCTACACCAGCCAGGGCAAGGACTAACCTTTTTTGAGGTACCTATACTATGTGTCAGGCACTAGGCATGGTATTAGACTTTTCCTAAGTATTCATTTATTGAATTTGAAACTGAAGCTGACTTGCTCAAGGTTTTATAGCTGGTAGGTAATAGAGCTGAATCCTTTTGATCCCGAATCCCATCTCTCCCTTGTAGTAATTTGCTTCGTTAAATAGTAAACTCCTATAGTGCATTTGGAATGATTGACTTTATAAGAATGTAATCACAATTTTCTTTGGGACATGACTTATAAAGCTAGGTTGCTTAACAAGTTTTTGTACCCTTTTGGTATTGTATTATATGCCTATGATCTCTTTAACTATTTTTTAAAGAAAACAGTAACAACCATAATGATTCTCCAGTCAATGGTGTGGGCTTTTTTATCTCACCCGAGGACATGTTTATTGATTTTTAGAGAGAGGAGAAAGATGGGGAGAGAGAGGGAGAGAAACATGGGTTGGTTGACTTTCACATGTGCTGCCCCCTGCCCCTACTAAGAATGGAACTCACAACCCAGGCATATGCCCTGACAGGAATTGAATCTGCAATCCAGTCAGGGCTGATGTGGGCTTTTATGTGAGTTTCCTCTTTTAAAACTGTAGAAATCTCTTTGGGATTCAGCCCTCCACCACTTTTTTCTCAGATACATGTTTTCATGGCATCATGGGATTTGCAAAGTGTTTTGCTATAGAATAATTCTTCTGGCTTGATAAATGTGTATTTGTTTTGCAGAGAGATCCTTTACTTCATTCACTGCCTGTTTCAAGTTCTTTCTTTTGTTCTTTCATTTTTTCTCCCTTCCATCCTTTCTCTGTTTTTCTATCTTTCAATAAATGTCAGCTATTTTAGGTATCATTGCTTCTGAATTGTATGGTGTATATAGATCTACCTTTAGGGGATTAGCATGGGGTAGAATTCTTCTACCACTACCATTTTGGTACGGAGAGAATGTCTATTTGAAGGTGGTAGCATTTAAAATTTAAAAAATAATAATTTATACAGTTTGACCTTAAGTCATCTAACTAATGGGAAACTGTTATGATATCAAGTAATATAGCTAACATTTCAAATCTGTACTCACAAATAAACTGTTGATCCAACTATGTTTATAATTTTATTAGCCAACTTTGCAAATCTCTGTACTCATAAATAAAGTGTTTATTGAGCCAACTATGTTTATAATTTTGTTTGCTTATATTAGTCATAGAATTTTATTCAACTTCATGTGATTAATTTTCCAAAAAAATCTAAAGAGATCGTATTATAATTTTTTAGTTATAATTTACATACAGCAAATTCATCCTTATAAGTGTATAACTCTGAGTTATACACTTATGCATACAATCATGTAAACTATCAATACAGTCAAGATACAGAACATGTCCATCACCCCAATAAAGTTCCCTCATGCCTTTTTTTTTTTTTTTTTTTTTAAGATTTTATTATTTTTAGAGCAGGGAAGGGATGGAGGGAGGGAGAGAAACATCAATGTGTGGCTGCCTCTCATGTGCCCCCTACTGGGGACCTGGCCTACAACCTAGGCATGCACCCTGACTGGGAATCGAACCAGTAAGCCTTTGGTTCACAGGCCAGAGCATTCAATCCACTGAGCCATACCAGGCAGGGCTCCTCATGCCTTTTTGTAGCCAGTCCCTTCCCCAATCTCCAGCACCTGGCAACCACTGATGTGTTTTTTGTTCTTATATAAAGAATGTCATATAAATGGAATTTTATAATATGTAGGCTTTGGAGCCTGGCTTTCTCTCTCTTTTTTCTTTTTTCGTTTCCCTAAAAGAAGAGATACAATAAAAAGAGCCTGGCTTTTTCCATTTAGCATAATGCATTCGAGACTCATCCAGGTTGTTCCATGAATTGCTGTGTAGTATTCCATTGTGTTAGATGGACAGCAGTTGTTTATCTATTCACCAGTTTGAGGGACATTTGAGTGTATATACACATTCATGTACAGGTTTTTCGGTGAGCATAAGTTTACCTTTCATTTGGTTGATACTTCAGAATGGGATTGCTGGGTCATATTATAAGTATGTTTAGCTTTATAAGAAACTGCCAGACTTTTCCATAATAAGTGTACTATACCTGTTTATCTTCATACCAGCAATGTATGACAGTTCTAGTTGCTTTGCATCTTTGTCAGCTTGGTATGGCCAGTTTTCTTTTGTTTATTTTAACCATTCTAGTAAGCATGTAATGATACCTCATTTTTTAAAGGTAAACTTTTTATTATGGAAAATTATTTTGGAATAATTTTAAGTAGGGGATAATAAAATAATATTCTGCAGTAGATTTCCAGCAGTGCTTCAGAGATAATAGAGAAAGTTTCCATATACCCATTACCTAGTTTACTTACTTATTAATGTCTTACATAACTGGTACATTTGTCAAAACTAAGAAACCAACATTGGCACATTGCTATTAGCTAAATCCAGGCTTCCCAAACTTAGATTTCACTATTTTTTCCACTAGTGTCCTTTTTCTCTTCTAGGATCCAATCCAGGATACCACATTACATTTAGTATAACTTTCTTTTAATTTTTATTTCTGGCTCTAATATGTCATAACCAAATTTATAAGAAACCACTACTAGTTTTGGTTCTGTTTGTTGCAAGAATATATTTTTCAGTTCATATCTATTCCAAAATGCTATATATGTCATATACTCTCTTTCGATGAATGAGTTTAATTTGCATATAGTCCTTTTTAAGTTTTAGAGGAGATTCCAAAGTTTGAGATTGCTGGCTCTGTAGATTCGATCCCTTCCTTTTAGACCAACCAGAAAACAATAGAGAGAGCCTCTGGGAAAATTGTTTCAATTAAGAGTCTTTATTAAGAAAAAAGTAAGTTTTTAAAATTTACTATTCTCATTTATTTTATTGCTTGAAGTTAGTGTTAACAGCCTTTATTGGTTAAATTAGCCAAGCCTTTATATTTTTATTCTTTTTAATATATACATATTAGTGTTAAGTGGCATTTTCAACAGACAATTTTTGACCAACAGCAGCCAGACACACTAAGTAATAATGATTTCTTTCATAATTATGAAAGATAAATATGGCTTTAATACCTAACATATTCTACCCTGTATTCTGTTTTAGTGTTCGCCTGGTTTGAGATATTTTCTGAGTTTAGTGTTTAGAAACAATTTTAGGGCTCTGTTGAAGACATACACAACAAAGAAGGCCCCAGAGAAAGAAACACAGACAAAAAAGTCATTTGCAGAGTAGAAAAGTCACATTTTTCTGATAACAAAAATTTCTGACTATTCTGTTATCATTCTATGAACTGTTTAAAATGTTCTTGATACAGTGTTTAGCACAGTATTACAAAATTAAAAATGAAATGTTTAGTAAACACTTTTATGGAGAAGCATAATATTCTTGATATAAAAAGTGACTTTATGAGAGAAATACAAAACAGGAACTTGAATCAAAATAGAAAAAAATAGGAGCTTCAATTTTGAAGCATAGTTTGCCTAGTATTCTTAGTTAAGATCAACTGGAAGGGAGGACTTGTGTTTCTTTCAGGTTTAACTCTAGCAGTAATTTTTTTTCTAAGCAAAACACATCAAACGGTATAGTGATTGTATCCTGATTTTTAAATGCTGTCTTACAAAAATAGTATTACGTGTGCTCCTTAACTCATGATGCAGTTACGTTCTAATTAACCCATTATAAGTTAAAAATATCATAAGTCAAAAATGCATTAACATACCTAACCTACCAAACATCAGCATTCAGTCTCACTTGCCTTAAATGTGCCAAGAACACAAATGCTGGCAACACATTATACAGCAGAGTGTTGATTCAGAGTGTAAAACACTTGTCATGTGCCTGCCTGGGAGCTGCTGCAGCATCACAAAGGTTTTGTACCACATATCGCCAGCCTGGAAGAAGATCAAAATTCAAATTTCGAAATATGGTTTCTATTGAACGTGTATTGCTTTCGCGCCATCATACAGTTGAAAAGTTATAAATCAAACCATCATTAAGTCAGGGACTGTCAGCACTTGAGTTTGTTCTCAAAGCATTAGCTCAGTAAGGCTTCTCAAGATCCATGAAACACCTGAGACTGCCTGTGTTATTGCTACGTTAGCTGGGAATTTCTTCCACTATAAATTTAGGGCTTGGCCCGGAATGAAAGCAAGAGAATGTTAACTTTGAAATTATGTGACAGTCCTATTAGGCAAATTGTCCAATTACGTGGAAAGTTTTTTAGTGTTTTGTGTTCACCCTATTCTTAATGTTTGGAGGCATTTTTGCACCTGTGCTTTTAATGATGTTCTATTTTATTTTTGTACTTTTCTTCATTTCCCACCTTTGTCTTCAGCTTGTGTATTTCGTTCAGTGGCCAGACGGCCAACAAACCCAAGCAGAGCGGTAATAGCAAAAATAAATGAAAAACAAAATAAACTTCTTTGTTATTTGTATTAATTTCCTGTGAGTGCCATGATAAACTATCACAAATTTAGAGGCTTGAAACAGAAATTTATTCTCTCCCAGTTCTGGAGGCCAGAAGTCTGAAATTGAGGCATTGGTAAGGCTGCATGCACTTCCTCCATAGGCTTTAAGGGGAAAACCTGTTCCTTGCTTCTTCCAGCTTCTGGAGGCTGCTAGCCGTCTTTGGCCATATCACTCACATCTCTGCCTCCATCTTTAATTTGCCTTCTCAGAGTGCGTGAGTTAATTTTTCCTCTGCCTTTCTCTTATAAGGACATGAGATGGCGTTTATGGCCTACCTAGGTAATCGAGGTAAGATAATCTCATCTTAAAGTCCTTAATCTAATTACATCTGCCAAAACTCTTCCAAATAAATATTCACTGGTTCTGGGAATTAGGATGTGGATCCTTCATCTCTCCCTCCCTTCCTTCATTCCTTCCCTTTCTTTTTAATTTAAAACTTTAGCCTTCCATATTGATAGTTACAAAATAATTATGATCATGTAAAGTATAGTGTAAGAAATATATGTAGTCAATAATATTGTAGTAAATGTGTATGTTGCCAGTTGGGTACTGGAAATATCAGGGGGGACACTTTGTAAAGTATGTGATTATCTAACCACTATGCTGTACACTTGGAACTAATCCAAAATAAGATTGAATAGAAATTATATTTTTAAAAAATTAAAAATAAAAAAAACAGCTTTGGCCTATTAAGTGGGTGGGGGGGGAAGAACCTAATAATAGCTCCTAACCTCTAAGAAAGTAGTACCTGTGCTGTGATTGATCCCTTGCTGAAGATATGATATTAAAATTGGAAATAAAGTTTATCATTCCTTGCTTTTTTTTGAAGGAAACGTTTTAGTTAACACAAACTTTAAAATTATGTTTTTCAAATTAGTTAACAAAGCCTAGTAAAGAATTAAAGTTCTGATTTAGGCATCCCTGATGAGAAATGGGAAAATTGAAGATTTAAATTTTTTGTGCCTCTAAATATATTGAATTTTCTTCATGAACTGGTTTAGGTGAATATTTAGTGGAATCAAGAGCCTGGAAATTGTGTTTGATTGAATGCCCACTATATGCTATCGGATACTAAAAAGAAGAAGGTCGTCTCTTCCATTCTGGAATTAGGGTCAAGAATCCATAGGAATCTTAGAACCAAGAGAAAATGAACAGTTTTAACAGAATTAGCTGTCAGATATACAGACCACATTAGAGGTCAGAGGAGGACTTTTGAAGAATTCTTAATTATTAACTGATAATGAAGTAGAGAACTCTTTCACTAACAACTTTGATGTTTTAGTGGGTTGGGAGATATTTTGTTTTCTAAAATGATGTTTATCTCTGACTAGAAATAGTAAAAATTTGTTTTCGTATATCTTGCAATTAGAATTAACCTGTTTCACTAACAGTAGATCAAAGTCTGTATGTTGTAAATAAAAGACTTATAGTTGTTAAGAGAAGACAAATTGTTATTTTGCTAGACTGTACAGAAGTTAAAAAATAGCATAAAATCTCATTTGAAGATTTTAGGAGATCCTTGGAGTGCCAGGTAACACATTAAAAAAGAAGCTTTGAGCCCTGGCTGGCATAGCTCAGTGGATTGAGCACGGGCTGCAAACCAAAGTGTCACAGGTTTGATTCCCAGTTAGGAACATGCCTGGGTTGTGGGCCAGGTCCCCAGTGGGGGCCATGCAAGAGGCAACCACACATTGATGTTTCTCTTTCTCCCTCCCTTCCCCTCTCTAAAAATAAATAAATAAAAATCTTAAAAAAAAAAAAAAAAAAAGGCAGTAGCCATGATATCATTAAAAAAAATAAAACCTGGCTGGTGTAGCTCAGTGGATTGAGGCGCGGGCCTGCGAACCAGAGGGTCGCGGTTCGATTCCCAGTCAGGGCACATGCCTGGGTTGCAGGCCAGTTCCCAGCAGGGGACGCATGAGAGGCAACCGCACATTGATATTTCTCTCCCTCTCCCTCTCCCCTACCCTTCCCCTCTAAAGATAAATAAATAAATAAAAAATCTTAAAAAAAATAAAATAAAATAAAAAAGAAGCTTTAAGTGTATACATTTCAAACATTTTAAACCTTTTAAGAACATGCTATTATACCACAAGGTCAAAGTCATGTAATAGAATAGTTGGAGAATTAATGAAGGGAAAGGAATAAATAGCCTAATGGAATATTAGGAATGCAATTTTAAAAGGGAAGATGTGTGCTTAGTGTTCTACATGAAGGGAAAAAAAGACAAGGGAGTTCAGAATCTTGGATTCTACTGCTGGTTCTACGGCTTACAGACTTCATGAAGCAATGCCTTCACACCTTTAAGTTTAGTTAACCCTGAAATAAGGGTTTCCTCTAACACTTTAATACTCTATATTCCTTGTAGCATCATATGTTATTAATTTTCTTGCATTCACAGAGTGAATAGTTTCTGTCCAGAAGGGTAAAACCAAATATGAAATGTCTTCTGATACCAAATTCTTGAACTATTAGAAGTTGAACACTTGCTCAGAACCATAAAATGAAGCAACCCTGGGTTTGTGTGCCGGGCCTAACTTGACTTCTTGTGAAAGAGATGACAGCAAGAAAATTAAATGAGTCTTTCTGCCTGTAGTGTCGTCGTAAACTTACTTAAGATTTGGGGGTATGAGAGGATCACTGCAATTTAAATTGCTTTCCCCTCAAAGTTTAAGTTTTTTCCTGAGGAAAATGAATGAGCGAGAATGTAGAATTTATGTCCAGTTTTAGCTTACTACTTGACTGTTTTTGAAGAAGCATTTTTAAAGTAATATACCTAAACATTTTATTGTACAAACCTTAAGCATCCAGCATAATATTGCTTTGTATCTGCTTTTGATTTTTAACAAATTATATTTAAGCTATTATTATTCTACAATTAATGTAAAATCTTATTTTTTCACATTTTAAGTGAGCCTGTACTGAAATAGGTTATAACTTTCATTTTAATATAGACTGTTCAATTGTAGAATGACAGCATCGGTAAACCATTCTCCACATGTTGGTTGTTTCTCATTTTTCATTTCTGTGAAAAACAGACTTTCTCTTTAAAATAGTTAGCTTCTTACCCCTCTATTTAACGTTAGGGAAAAAAACAAGAAAAATTATTTAGGTCATGGACAATTTTATGACCTCTTTTATACTCTTTAACTGGAGAGCAGTCTGATTTTAAGGCTGTGCCTGTGTGTTTCCTATCTCCCATGAGTTCAGATAACTGTAGGTTTTGTTGTTTTTTTATTTTATTTTAGATTTATATTTGATTATATTAGATTTATATTTTAGATTTATATTTTAGATTATATTTTATTTTACATTTATTTTTGATAGTTTAATAGGTATGGAGTAGTATCTTAAAAACACTAAAATTTACTTAGTAGTGAGAATCTTTTTTCCCCAAAGCTGATTTGATCTTAAACTGCTTGCATCCTTTGGATGAATGTTAGTCATTGTTTGCCACATAACAGATGTTCGGTAAATGTTGAATTGGTTGGGTTTATGTTGTAGACATTAAAATTTACCTATTGTAATTATTGAAAGTATTGCTTACATTATTTTATTCTTTTAATTTTAGATTTGTTATTTTTTCATTGCATGAAAGTATATTTTACTAACTGGATCTGTTGATGAGTTGCTTACATTTTTATTGCTTAAAAATTTATCTCTTTCCACAGATGAGGCGAATGTGTTATTTCTTCCAATATTTTTTAATACTACTAGTTCTTCATATATTTAAAATTAACCATAGTGTATGATGTGGATATGTTTTTCTCCACATTGATATTTGGTTTTTCTGACAATATTTTTTAAATATTGATTTTTCTCCACTTATAAGTACTTTTTAGATTCGATCATTGTTTAGTATTTCTACTTTCATAGGTCTTTTTTTATTATGGAAAAATATACTTAACAAAAATTATTTTAGCCATTTTTCAAGTATATTATTCAGTGGCATTAAGTACTTTCACAGTGTTGTGCAGTTGTCACCAGTAGCCTGTGGTCTCTGTACTTGATGCATTTCCACTAAACCTGAAACGTGATTGTTGCTGTCCTCTGTCAAATTGTTTACATCTCCTAATCTCAGTCGCCCTGTCCATAGAATGAGGGTGATGCTTCCTGTGTCTTAGGAGAGTCGTGGAGATAAAATTATGCAAGAAACGAATGTAAAAATACTTGGTGTATTCTAAATGCTTGATCAATGATCTCTCTCTATCCTTCCCACTATAATTGGTTTTAAAGACTGGCATAGGGAAGATATCCCCAATTGCCTCTGTTTGTTCTCCTCTCCTCCAAGATATTCATTGTTATTTTTGCCTGATTTTCAGTAAGAAATTTGTAGGTATTGGAATAAACTTTTGTTCTTATTTGAAAGCTAATATGTATGTTCTGTAGATTATGAAGCCCAAATTACTAGTTAGTATCATCCCCACCAACACATACTACTAATAAGCACCATTTTGCAAGAGACCACAAAAATTATGTTTTGAAACCATTTTCCTGACATCTTTCTGATTTTGCCTTAAAGCCTCCTAGTTTATAAATTAGAATTTGTTTTGAAGAGATGCCTTTAGGCTGTATGTTTGGTACTTTGGGTCTTAGGACATTCATTTCTGAATTCCTTTGTAGATCCCCTTTAGAACAGATGAGTTATTGTTGAATAACAATACTTGAGGCAGTCATCTTAAAGCCATTTGAAGAGGGTAATTTTGCTTTTTGTTTTCATTCAAGACATACAAATAATTATATTTGAAGACACCTTGCTAAACATTTGCTAATTATTTTTTTTTGTATATAGAAGTAACCCACGTTAATAAAAATCTTAAGGGGTTATAGACCACTGTTTTATAGTTCTTTAGGCTACTATTATTTATAACTGTTATATGAGATATAATTACTTTTGCGAAGGATGCTGTTAATTTTTTCCAGGGAAACTTCTGTAGCATTTTCTTTGATGTGCTCTGAAAATTTATGTATCAGGTTCTGGAAGGGGTAGTAAATAGACTTCTAAAATACAGTGTAGTTAATGATCAAATTTATGAGCTACTTGGTTTCTGTTTAGACCTGTACCAAAGATATTCAGTAACTCCTAAATAATTCTGTGCACACTTAGCTTCATGTATGTTCCCCTTCTAGGACCTATTGTCAGTCTGTTTTGCTGTATTTAGACATTTCTCTTGATGTTATAATTAAGAGTGATATACACTTTGTTTTCACTGAAAAAAAAATTGACCTTTATACTGTACTTTTAAATATTTATATATCTAATTTTAAATTTCCTGTTTGATATTTAAGAGCTATAAATACATTTTGAAGTAACCTGAGTTCTTGCTTGTGGCCATTTACAACTATAGGGTAAATAATATGTTGAACTTGATACAAAACAAATTATGAAGTTGGAATTGTTAGAAATTTGAAATAAAATGTTTGTTACTAATTATTTCCCTTCAAATTTCTAAGGATTAAAAATTGTGGCTGCCATATTACAAAAAGATCTTTTATTTATGAGCATGTGAAGTCACAATATTTAAGATTATGCGATCTTTTTGACTCAAATCAACGTTCTACTTTTTTTATTGTTCGCATTTGCAAGTAGGGTAGTACTATTCTGTTTTCAATTGTAGATTTTTTCCAGATTTCTGTTTATGAAGACATACAGATACTAACAAACACCAAAAAAGGGGGATAAAACAGCTGTATTTAGAAACCAGTTGTAAAAACTGAAACTAGAAAATTGTTAAAAGACATTACTTATCCAAGTACCTCATATGTGCTGAAAACAAAAAATGAATTCAGAGACTGTTTTGTAATTTCATTGGCTGTTGGCTAAGTTGTAATTCTACTAATTTACATTAAGAATCCACTTTCCCCTTCTATGTTAAACCATTATATTGTTGGCTATTTAAAAGATGAATCTCATCAAATGTAATGTCAGGTTACGTTAATGATGGGAAGAAAAAAAACAAACAAACAGAAGGCCACAATTAGATTAAACTCTAAAACTGATTCATAGAAATGGGAATAATAAGGTTTGTATTGTAATTCCGTACTTTTTGTTATTAGCAAGTACTCTATCACTGTGCCTGTGTTACATAACACTTCATCTGGTGGCTAGTAAACTCGACTTTCGATTGTAAGCACGTGCCACTGTAGAAAATGGTGTGAGATCTTAATACTAAAAGTTGTAGCACCTGAGTCAACAAATATTTAATGTCTGATGTGCAAGTAACTAGGCAAATTTCTGTATCCTCCTCCCCCAAATTTTAGTTGTTTTTTAAATTCAGTGTGGGATTTCTTCACTCTTCACACTTTCATTATACCAAGGTCACCTTTATACCTATTAAAAAAAAGTAGTGTATCGATACATGTTAGAAATATGGTAAAGGGACTTTTGACCAAGATGGAGGCGTAGGTGGACACACTGTGCCTCCTCACACAACCAAAATAAGGACAACAAGGATTTAGAAACCAGAAAACAACCAGAACTGAGAGAAAATTGAACTGTATGGAAGTCCGACAACCATTCATTCGTTCATCCAGAAGGGTAAGGGGGCGGGGTCATGGCAGGAGGAAGTGGAGGTGGGCGGACCCCAGTGCGCAGGCAGCTGCTGGTGACCCAGGCTGCAGGCGGCAATTGGCTGACCGGGTGTTCGTGTATTCACACGCAGATAATCCAGGTGAAAATGGGGAACAAGACAGAACTCACAACCCAGGGCCCCAGCACCGGGAACTAAAACCTAAAAACACTGAGACCCCACCCCCACATAGAGCATCACAACCCAGCAACTGGGCTGCCCTGCCCAGGGAAACACCTAAGGCTCTGCCGCTCACTATGTAACAGCCCCAACCACCCCCCCCCCCCAAAAAAAAAAAATGACTCAAAGGGGAGAACAGATCAAAGCCCCAGAACCAATTCATCTAAGTGGCCAAGAGATAGGCAACCTATCAGATGCACAGTTCAAAGCACTGGTGATCAGGATGCTCAAGTCATGAAAGTCAAGGACCTACATACAAGATTGCTCTATCCAGCAAAGCTTTCATTCAGAATGGAAGGGAAGATAAAGTGCTTCTCAGCTAAGGCCAAGTTAAAGGAGTTTATCATCACCAAGCCCTTATTATATGAAATGTTAAAGGGACTTATCTAAGAAAAAGAAGATAAAAATATGAACAGTAAAATGACAGCAAACACAGATATTAACAACCACACCTAAAACAAAAGCAAACTAAGCAAACAGCTAGAACAGGAACAGAACCACAGAAATGGAGATCATATGGAGGGTTAGCAACAGGGGAGTGGGAGGAGGAGAGGGGGAAAAGGTACAGAGAATAGGTAGTGTAGACCGTGGGTAGAAAATAGATATGGGGAGGGCAAGAATGGTGTGGGAAATGTAGAAGCTAAAGAACTTATGACACATAGACATGAACTAAAGTGGGGGAATGTGGGTGGGAGGGGGTGTGCAGGATGGAGGGGAATGATGGGGGAGAAATGGGACAACTGTAATAGCATAATCAATAAAATATAATAAAAAACAAAACAAAGAAACATAGTAAAGACTTGCGTTTTTGTATTTAGTATGTTATGTTTCAGGTCTTTTAACATAATTTTTTGGAGGTAAGGACAAATATATTGATGGAAAGTATCTTAGATGCATGTTGTGATGGAATTATGTGATTTATGTTATTATTACTATATTTTATATACAGATGTACCAGAGTGTGTATGCATTCTTCATACATATCACACATAGCAAGTAGAATCCCAGAAGATTCTGTAATAAATCATATGCGTTGCTTATAGATTGCTTTTTTGTTGTTCTTTTAAAAAGTTTTTTTCTAACAATAGAAATTATCTATGCTCCTCTTACTCCTCTAAATTTAAAAGGTGAGAAAATAAAGGTAATTTTTAAAGACAGAAACAACAAAGGAGGCTTATTTGTATAGAAGCAATGGGAGAGGTAGAAAGGAATATCTTCTAATTGTTCTCTTAAGGAAGGTTTTACTGCTACTTAACCATAGAATTTATCTCAAGAAAAATAGAAAATTAGTCCACTTCCATTATTAAAAATCACCATAATATTACCATATTTCTCAAAAGCAAAATTCAAGATTTTAATATTTCATTTTATATAGCTTGAAAAATTTATTTCCCCACTATTAAGAGTAGTAGTTCTTGCCTTTTAAAACCCATAACCCCTTTTGATTAATAAAAATCTGTTCTCCTTTAATGTTCATATTTTTAAAATAAGTTAGTTTTTGTGCTTAAAAACAAAATTAAAGTCATGTTCTTGAGTACCTTTTTTTAAAAAACAAAATTTTTCTAACTTTCCTCTTGCCCAGAGATAGATTTTATAACCCGTTACCTATGAGAAGGAATACCCCTCCTTCTCCCTTGCCGACAATCTACCAATTAAAATTGCAGCTATTATAGTTACGGCCTTCAATTAAGTAAAACATGGGATATTATCACTTTTTGTTTAGATGAGAGCTGGTCACACAAAAATTCAGCAAATGAGGTGTTAGACATTACATTTTCTTGATGATTTGGCTCTAGTTTTGCTCTTATGGGATGAAATTATAGATGTACATTATGTTCATGTAGGCGGTATTAAAATCCCATGAAGTAAAAAAAAAAAATTCAGTATAAAACTAAGACAGATATAAGTTGATGAAACATAAAAATGTTTCATCTTTCATAATTGTGAGTCACTTTCACGTCACATTGATTATACTCTTCTGGGTAGAGCAAAACAAGCGCAGGGAGATAGTGCCTGTGAGCTTTAGTAACTACGCGCTATAATTCTGCAGCACTAGTTACCTACGTCAGGTAGTATGAGAACTTAGCTTTTGAGGCTCCGTGTATGAGCTACACGTGAGTGCATTGAGCATCCAGTGCTTCTGACCTTTAAACTTTTTTTCTTTTGACATTCTAGATCAGGGCAGGGAGTAAAGCTGTGTCAGAGTTGGACATTTTTGAATCCGTCTTCCTTACACATGTTTTCTCTCCTTTTCCCATCTGGAGTGCAGCTCTAAAAGTGTGTTGCACCAAGATAGAGCAATAGAAGTGGTGGTATCTTGGTATAACTGAATTTTTTTATTTTTCTTTTCATGTTTCTCTATTTTACTTCTGCAATAAGAGTCTTTACTTGCTTTAGCTTTATATATACTAAGTTGGTTACAGTGGTTGGTAGAAGTGAAAACAGGTGTGACCTTGATTAAAAGCATAAGTGATCACATTTGTTTTGGAGAAGTGCTAGTTTCATTTTGCTAAATAGTCATGGAGTTTTTCTTTTTTATAATGTATTTATTCTAATGTCTGTAGAAAGTGTCAGACACAATAAGGTGTTCATACCAGTAAATGTGGGGCTTAGAGTCCTATTTTGTGTGTGTGCGCGCACGCGTGTGTGTGTGTTTGAAAATCAAGACAGTAAGAGCAGTATCTAAGAAGGTAAAGATTTTCCTGAAATAATTGACTAGGCAGTATATTTAGTGGAGCTCATTATTTCAGACTAAAATTTGGCCCCAGCTTTACATGATTATTTTTCCTTAATTCTAAAATTCAAAGTTTTACTTATTTATTTGCATTATTAAGGTAGATCCAGAGAATTGAGTTTTCCTTGAAATTAATTATATGTATAGATAGTTGTTGACAAAGTATTTAATTGATATTCCAATTTGTTATATTTGAAGTGATTCTGTGTGTCTGTGTTAACAGTTATGTAAATGGTACACATGAAAGCAGGTTAGATGTTATCATAACTTACTGACTTGCTAGGCTAGTTTTTATCATTAAAAAATGTAACTTTATTCCTCAAAAAATTGTTCTAGTTATCAGTACATGGCTGTCATTGTAAAATGTTTAATGTAATAAGCACTATAGTAACCATGTTTTAAGTACAGCAGAAGTGGTTCCACGTGTTGACTTTTTCCAAGGTATTATGAACACCATTGTGTGCACCTATTTTGACTTAGTGCAGCATGTCAATTTCGAAAAGCCACGTGCAAGTTTGAGATTTCGAGATTGGAACTCACGTGGAAAGCTTGGGGTAGCAAAATATTTAAAAAATAATTTGCTGATGGCCTGAATGATAATGCTTTGAGGTACATAAAGCTTTGGATCCCCCCTCTTTTTAAACAGACAGTGAAGACTGCTGAGAGACACTTGGGATCCAGTCACATAAGTGTAATAAAGAAATAATAGTCCTCATGGAGGAAGATCAAGATTTGCCAGAGCAACCAGTGAGTATTTCCTTTAACAATTTAAAGTTGATTGTAGAAAAATTAATTTTAAGAAATTCTAAATATTCAGCTATACTGCAAATTCTAAGTGAGAAATAAAAATAAGGAAAAGACTCCTTAATACTTTCCTTCTAAGAAAATAATTCTTTATGTTCTTAAATGCATATTTTGCTAACAGTGCTAAAGAGTCTGCTTTGAAAATTCAGCATTACAAAGTTAATACTGTATTTGGAAAAGTCATTTAAAAATCAGTGGATATTTCCTTTAGAACACTTGCTGGGTCTGATCAGTGGACTGGGGAGGTGTCAGGGAAGGGCAGAGCAGCTGGTCGGTGCTGTGGGTGAGACGCAGCAGAATGCGCCGTGGGGCTCAATCAGTTGTGGAACAGACCAGGAAAAAAATAAAGAAAAAAAAACCACAATGGCTATTCTTACAGTTTTTAGAAAATAAAAGAGGACATCTGTTTACCAAACAGTATACACCACTTCTGACAGGAAATTTAGTTTTATTTTGACCTAAATTTCCCTAACTGATCTAACTTATAGTTGAAGACAGTATAATCTGACCACTAGCTAATTCTTAAAAAGATAACGTCCTAGAGACTAAGTTAAATTCTTAATTTCTTTTAAATATTTAGTATAAATAAAATAATTTTAAATGTCTACAAGCGGTATGGATTTATTGCCTTGTGTGACTTCTTGTTTTTTTGTGTTTTTGGAACCTTAGCATTTAAAAAAGGAAAGCAATAATAATCATTGTCTTAAGATACTTTTATGTTAAAGAATCTTTTCCTTTTGTCTTGAGTTTCTTTTTTTGGAGTCAAATAAATATTAATTCGGTTTGCTTCCTGAATGAGCCTCTTGGATTTCATAGTAAAAGAGAATAGAGTGGTACACGTTTACCTTTCTTTATGAAAATCCAACTTAGAAAAATTTAAATTTTGAAAGCAGGCACAAGGTATGATTTTTATGTACTAGATGTATTATTTACATTACAGAAGGATAGACACCAGCTTCCATGTAAATATTATATTAAAGTCCTTTAATACGTTTTTAATATTTTTGTATCTGTTGAGAAATGTATGCTGATTACCATATTTTGCTGCATGTAATACGCTCCCTGGTATAACACATGCCCACAGTTTTGTGCACATTATACATGGGATTGTTATACCCAAGTAGTCATTATACCCATGTATAATGCACATCCTTATTTTTCCCTCAAAAATTTGGGCAAAAAGGTGCACATTATACATGGCAAAATGTGGTACTTCGCCATTATTTTTTTTTGCCCTCTCACTTAAGCGTAAAACTTGGGAGACATGCACAATTGGTAAAACAACCTTTTGAAACATTTGGAATGTCATTCCCTAGCCCTAGTAAGACATTAATGATCAGGGAATTGTAGGGTTGAAAATCATCCCCAGCAGTGCTATGTGCTATAAGGACAAATAGCTGAATTAGAGGCACTAAACGTACCAAGGAAAATTACATTATTGAGTTTTTAATGTAGTAAAAGGTCTAATCGTAGTTTCAAAAGACTTTTATAAGTTGTTGAAATGAGTATTGTTGTTAGTTACTCCTTGCCTGTTTAAGGTAATGAGAATTGTGAGGCTGGCCTGCTGGTGGGTCATCTTTTCTGCTCTGCTTCATTTCCTTGCCATTTTTATTCACTTTCTATAACATAACGTATAAAACCTGATTTTACTTCAGAGGAAGGTAAGCAATTAAAGCACTTTAAAAACAAATTTTCCGCTGACTGTAAATGGTGATTGTCTTGGGGCATCATTTTCTTACTGATTTGTGCCAAGGTCTTAATTTATAAAGGTGACTGAGGAACAACACTGAGAGTTCAGTGCCATCTGAAGGAAATGTTTAATGTTACTCACAGTTCCCTTAGAAACTAGAGGCATGGCATGCCACACAGGGCTCCTGGAGAGACTGGGGTGAGAGGGAAGCACCAATTTTGATGAGGAGGCAGAAAGGAGGTAGGGAAATGCATAGATTGGGCTACTTTTATTGGGGTTTCTGCAGGCATGGCAATGCAAGGCAAAGCAGGGTAAACAGTTTAGGATTGGCTAGCTTGAATAGTTCCAGGGACTTTGATGTATAGGGGCTGTCGCTAAGTGTCTGGTATCCATCTGGCCCTGAGTTGATTTAGAGCAAGGGACATATTGATCTGGTGTGTATAAGTTAGATAAAGGAGGTGGTTCAGAGTATAAGCTCAGAGGAGATATAAACAATTTTTGGCTCTGTGATTAATGGATGCTAAATAAGTTCTTCGTTCTCAAAAAACAAAGAACATGTACTGTTAAAAATAAATAGGAGAGTTAATGTCAGACTTGGAGGAGAATAAGTTTTCACAGGCTGTAGTGGAAGTTGAAAATTTGAGTCGAAAGAATGCTCCTATGCTAAGTTGATGATGATAAAGCTAAGATTTTTAACCCTGTTTACCTGTATGTAGAGAGAGATGTTACTGTTGGGGATCTCTTGCCTTTTTCTTACTGGATTACCCCACTTTTGTTTCTCTATTTCTTACTTGCTCTATTTTAAGATTTAAGATTTGTTCAGGTCATTGTAAATAATGCAACATAAATCCTAGCCACAAGGTTCTATTTTTCACTTTCCCTTATCGCCAGTCAGTCCTCCATTTTCTGCAATCAGAAATGGTTTTTTCTCTGTGATCACTGTTTACCTGAGCCAGTGCTTTTCTCCCAGTTTTCACATTTTTTTTAACTACTCTGAAGCAGCTTGTAGTATTGTCCAAACAGGAACTCTTTTAAAGAGTGAAAGGGGGCACTAACCAGACTCAGTTTGGGATAAGAGGTATAATCCAAGACTATTTCCGGCAAACTGGAAGCACTTAAAAAACTCCTTTGTGGCTATCAGGAGTGCTCTCTGAACTCAAGTTTTGAAAGAACATTATATGCAGAGGAAAAAAAAATTAGAATATATATGTCAGACTCAATATTCAAAACTCATCGTTTTATTTATTATTTGTATTTGTCCATTCATCTGTTCATGGATACTGGGATTGTTTTCACTCTTTGGCTATTTTGAGTAATGCTTTTACAAACATTCATGTGCACCCATGTTTTTGTGTGGGCATACGTTTTCATTTCTCTTGGTTATAGAGCTAGTAGTGGAATTGCTGGATTATATGGTAAGTCTGTTTAACCTTTTGAGGAACTAGTACTAAAGTAGCTGTACTATTTTACATTCTGTCAGTTTCTGGATTATATTGTTTGAACCCGTACTTTTGTAATCCAGTGAAATGTGTCTGTATCCTTTGTACTAGTTTAACTGCCTCTGGTGCCAAGGTAGTACATGCTTTCTAAATCTGATTTACACGGGGACATGATTACCCAAATCAAGACAGACAAAGGGCTGTGAAAGGTAAAAAATTAGCCCTGGATGGTGTGGCTCTGTGGATTGAGTGCCAGCCTGCAAGCCAAAGGGTTGCCAGTTCTATTCCCAGTCAGGGCACATACCTGGGTTGTGGGCCATGTCCCCAGTAGGGGGCGCTCGAGAGGCAACCACATATTGATGTTTCTCTTCCTCCCTTTCCCTCTCTCTAGAAATAAATAAATAAAATCTTTAAAAAAGAAAGGTAAAAAATTAACTAATAAAACATTTTCCTTTCCTAGTCTTTTTGTTTGGTAGGACTTCAGGTATATTTTCTTTTCTGTTTTTGGGTACTTTTTATAATACTGAGTTGGTGTTATAATAAAAAAAAGTGAAAAGGCATGGTTTTTACTTGAAAGGCCTTTATAGTACGTTTTAAAATTTTGCTCCAAGACAGACTTTTTTTTAGTTGATTAGCTAGAGTGTTCTGTGGTTCTACTAAAATTAAGACCAACATAAAATAGATTCTTCAATCTAAGGTTTTCTTTGTATTGATTACCGTTTAAAGACTACAGACTATTTTGATTACTAAGCCACCAGCTCAGAAATTACATTTCTTTGATCACAAAGAGGGTCTTTGGGTGAGCCAAGCATAAATTCATCCCCATTTATTGGAAAATTACATTATTATCTGACATGTAAATACTGTCATCTTCAAGTGGGAAAGGTAGCGCATTTTATAACACAAGCCTGCATTTTGTCACTTGTGAAATTATGGAGGGCAGATAGTTTAATTTTTCTTCTCTTTAGCCTTGCGGTGTCCAGTGAAAACACCATTTTCCAACCTTATTAAGTCAGCTCAGCCCTGGCTGGTGTGGCTCGGTGGATTGAGTGCCCTCCTGTGAACCGAAAGGTTGTAGGTTCGATTCCCAGTCAGGGCACATGCCTGGTTGAGGGCCAGGTCCCCAGTTGGGGGTGTGCAGGAGGCAACCAATCCATGTATCTCTCACACATGGATGTTTCTCTCTCTCCCTCCCCCTCTCTCTATAAATAAATAAATAAAATCTTTTTTTTTTTTTTTTTTAAGGCTGTTGGGGAGGGGGCAGTGGGAGGATGGAGAAGAAGGTATAGGGAACAAAAAGCATAAATTATAGATCCAAAATAGACGGGGAGGTTAAGAATAGTATGGGAAATGGAGAGGCCAAAGAACTTACATGTATGACCCATGAACATGAACTAAGTAGGGTGAGCGCTGGTGGGAGGGGAGGGTGCTGGGAGGAGGGGAATAAAGGAGAGAAAAAAATTGGGACAACTGTAATAGCATAATCAATAAAATATATATATATTTTAAAAGTCACCTCATTTTTCTCCTACCCCTTTCAGTGAAGTCATGTCGTACGTTTGTTAAATTCTTTTGTCGCAGTCTGTGTATCAGCCTGAGGTCCCTTGACTACCTGGTTGGTTTAAGGTGTTTTTTATCATATAGAAGTTTTGAATTTTTGTATAATTAGTGTATTTTCTCCTTTATGACTTTTGAATTCAATATCATGCTTAGTAAAGATTTATTTACCTCAAGTGGTTTTGTTTTTCTCATTTCTTTTCCTTTTGCTTCTGTAATTTTGTTTTTAAATTTAGAGGGTTTTGAATGTCCCCTTTCTTTATTTTATCTTTATTGGTACCTAAGAAACTTAAAAGAACATTAAATGTAACATTTATTGAGACTCCATAATCAAGGAACCAAAAATGTTTGGTTGTATTTATTACTGTATTTTCTTTTTAAAAATATTTTATTTCTTTATTTTTAGAGAGGGGGAAGGGAGGGAGAAAGAAAGGGAGAGAAACATCAATGTGTGGTTGCCTCTCACATGGCCTCCACTGGGGACCTGGCCAGCAAGGCATGTGCCCTGACTGGGAATCGATCTGTGACCCTTTGGTTCACAGCCCATGCTCAGTCCACTGAGCCACACCAGCCAGGGCTTATTATTGTATTTTCTTATGAGAAATAGATGTCCTTGAAAAATTTTGTGAGCCTTGTATTTATTTTGCTTTTATTATTTACGTTGTTTTGAGGAACTAGTAGTAGCCACACTATTTTGCATTCCCTCTGTTTCTGGACTGTGTGTTCGTAATCTAGTGAAATACGAGTATGTCTGTATCCTTTGAGTTCATTTACCTGCCTCTAATGCCAAGGTACTACATGCTCCCTGTCCCTGACTTATAGGGGGACCTACAATTGCCCAAATTAGGGTGCACACTATCTGAAATGTTAAATTTAATCACTGTAAATAGCTATAGTCCCTCCTGTTATGTTTAAAATAAGTTAGCAGCATTGGTGCCTTGTGTTAGCTTGAAATACTTTTATGTATTCATAATTTGTGTGGCTAAACATACTAAGCATGCCTCTACTATAACTAGTTATTCTGGCTAGATAGCTCTATCAGATTATTTTGTAACGTGAAAGCTGGGAAATCCATTAGCAGTGTTAAACATTGATTGTTTTCATTTGTGGATTAAAGTGTCTTAATGTAAATGTTTTTACCTCAGAAGGAATTAGGAAAGATGAAAATTTGGGGAAAAAAACAGAATAGTATGAAGAATATTTTTAAATTAATGGTAACCTAATATGAATTTATCTTCATTTTTTTATGTGTAGGTAATTTAAGTATAAAGAAATTTCTGGTAAATAAATTTTGAGTGGATGATATCAAGAGTTCCACATTTGCTGTTTGATGATATAATTATATATCTGTTAAAATTTAAAACCAACTAGTTTGTATTCAAGTTTAGATATTTCATCTGGATAAACATTTTATCTTGAGTAAAAATCCTGATAAACATTTTACCTTGAATCTGATAAACATTTTTTTCTGTAAAATTAAAATAAATGTCCATGTGATGAACAGTTTATCTCTTAAATCAAAAATATAATAGGGGTTAATTAAATAAATCTAAGCAAGACAGTTACCCTGAAATTTACTAGTTAATGTTAGCCTGACATTTGAGTAGCTAATTGATTTCAAAAACAGATCACTACATTATTCTTTGTATATTTATTTTTGCAGGTTAAAAAAGCCAAGATGCAGGAATCGGGAGAGCAAACTTTAAGGTATTTCCTTTTAATGATTTACTTATAATTTTTTTCACATGCTGATGATGGCACGCTTGAGGTTGACTACCCTCTTTGTGGTTTTTAACATCAGTCTTTACATTTTGAAATTACTTGGTTTAAAATAAAAATTTCCTCCAAAAGTGTTTTCTTGAAAAACATAAGTGCCGATTTATTTATTTTTTATGTATTCATTATTTATTCCACGTACGTACCAAACTCATGTTACCCGTCAGAGCCTGTGATCTACGGAGGAGACACAGTGGTGTATATTCTTTAGTCAGTTGTAGGAGTACGAAAGGGAAGAATGAGCAGAAGTGAGGGAAATGCAAGGGACTCGACGTTAATTACCAAATAGGTATAGGATGCCTCAGTCATTAACTCCACTTCCCTTATAGAAAAGGGGTAGCCTCTGCGCACCTCATGCTCTGGCCTCAGCAACACTGTGGGTTTTAGTTTTCCACAGTTCTTACCTCCTGTTGTTTGTCCACCAACCATACGAACCAGTAATTGCATCACCTCTAACATCTTAATTTCAAGAATCCTACTCTTTTACTACCACACATTATATCCAGCCTCATTTTTTCTGCTGCCACACTACCCATATGTTTTACTATATACTTGCAATTAAATGATATATTGTATTTTCACTATCAACCATTGACCCTTCTCTCAACAAAGACTTCAATATCTTTCTTATGCTGCTTAAATTTTAAGATGTTACTTTAGTCAGTACCTTGCAGATAGCCTTCACTTCCTCCCCTTTTCCTCTGTGTGGTACTTCCCTGGCCAAACCACAACCTTTGTTAAATTCAGCCCTCTACCTGTTATGTGTGTATTTCTGATCACTGAACATTGAGAGCAGAAACAGCACCATGCTGACCAGTCTCCGTTTTCAGTCATGATTACATCCCAAGCAGGTGCTTACACACTCTTGGTGGTCCATCCACCTTTCCTGGTATGTTTTATTTCCAGATCTCTAAAATTATCCTTTGTCCCTTCTTTCCCTTCTCCCAACTGAGGAAAAATTGAACATTCAGAATATGCCAGAGGAAAAAACTCTATTGATATTATACTCCAGTATTAGAGATTTGTTCAGAAAAGACATGAGAGCTTTAAGCATTTTGGTGCTGTATATTTTTTTAAATGTAAATAAGATTTCTTTAAAAAAATTGTCTATGTAGAAACAGGTCTTTGTGTCATCCTTCCAGATATATGGAGTCTCTGGTACAGTGTCCTCCATTTCTCCCTAGAGTGTAGAACAGCAAAGCAGATTTCTTTCTAGGGAACATGAGTGTAGGAAGGATGCCTGCACTGGGGAGAGGTTGTAATATAATAATACTAGCTATAGTTATATTGTACTTACTCTGTTTTCATCTCTGCTCTAAGTACGTTTTTTGTATTAACTCATGAATCTCTATAACAACTCTGTGAGGTAGATTCTATTATTACCTCTCCTTGACAGTTGGAGAACTAGGTCACAAAGAAGTTCAGTGACTTGTCTACAGTCACAAAGCTAGATTTGACAGAATGGAGTATAAACTCAAGCAGTCTGGCCCTAGAATCTGTACTTCTAAAGATTGTGCTATACTGGTAGTTGAGGGACTAATTGGAGAGTGGATAGGAAGAAGGGAAAGGAAGGACATTGTGAGTAATGAAAGTTAGTATCATCTCCATTTGAATTTCAGTGAGAATCTCAACATTCAAGTGTCTAACACCATGACTTGGCCTCCCAGTTTACATGATTTGCCTTTTGCAATTTCTCTTACTTTTCCTTGTAAGTTAAACAATAACAATAACAACAACAGCAAAAGATGTTGCTCAGTCATGGGTATAATAACAAATTAAAATTTATTTATTTTTAATTGGGAGAGAAGATAAACTCAATGGAATGAACCATTTTAAGGTTCAGAATGCCTGGAAGCAAGCATGTATAACTTGAAAAAAACGTCTCAAGTTATTTTGAGAACCATTGTCTTAAAGCATTTTTAGGTACTGTGGAATTTTTCTTTTACCACATTGTCTTTAGAGAAAATCTGACTTGCTTGTGACTTAGCTGGAATTTCTGGGATATAAAAAGTGAAGGGATCTGGGGATATGAGAAAGACCTGTAGAATGCTGTGGGCACTAACCCTGGTCATAGCTCTTCAGGTAGTTGCTAAAGACCAAGAATAAGGATATCATGAAGACTTACTTTGCTCTTTCTTGTATAGCCTCAGAAGAAGTGGGTTTGATTTAATTAATTACTTTTAGTAATGTAGCACATCAATCAGGGGCTAATTTATTCGTTCTGGTTCTTCCAGTCAAGTAAGCAACCCTGAAGTCAATGATCAGAAACCTGAAACTTCAAGCCTTGCTTCAAACCTCACCATGTCAGAGGAAAGTAAGTACCATGTTCTGTGCATGACAGAAGCAGTATTTCCATAAACCAGGTGAGGTTGTTCTATAATTGGTTTGAACTGATTGCCTTGTTTGTCTCAGAATGCTCAGAAGCCTTTTCTTTCCTTTGTGTGTGTGTGTGTGTGTGTGTTCGTACATATATGTGACTAAGTCACATGGAATTCACTCACCCAGGAGTCACACTTGGTGGTTTAATTTTTTGCTTTGATGTTGGATGTTTTAAAGATGAGAGTGCCTTACTCAAAATCAGAAAAGTTTGTGGGTCAGCCTCTACTGCTAACCCAGAAGGCTTGAAATTTTTCTACATTTTCCAAAACCAAATGGTGTTACCTATCAATTCAGGCCAAAAAAGAAAAGTAATCCCCTGAGAGCCCAAGACTGATACTGGGCCCTCAGGCAGAGTCAGCTCAATAAGATACACCCTCCACTTACTAACCCTCACTCACCTGTAGAACAGTTATATTCATGCATTGCACACAATTTTTTAAAAAGATTTTGTTTTTATAGACAGACAGGAAGGGAGGGAAAGAAATACCAATGTGTGGTTACCTCTTGTGTGCCCACTACTGGGGACCTGGCCTGCAACTCAGGCACGTGCCCTGACTGGGAATCAAACTGGCAACCCTTTGGTTTGAAGGCCAGCACTCAGTCCACTGAACCACACCAGCCACAGCTAGGCCTTGACTCTTTATAATCCTTTTGTAGTTCCCAAGTACTGCAAAGATCAAGGCTCATGCATCTCTAGAAAAGTAAAAATTGGCCTAAGTCTTCTAGGATATTTTGTTAATCTCTTCTAGAATTAACTTAAATCAGAGGAGAAGAAGGGTTTGGGTTTTTGAAAGTGCTTGTTGGCAGAGAAGGAACCATCATGTAGAATTCAAATGGATTTACATTCTTTGTGATTGACAGTCAGAACTTTAGATTTAATTGAGATTTATTTCAATTCTGTCAAAATGATTATGAATGAATGTGACCTCCAAATTTCCAGTCATCATTGTTAGACCTTGAAAAATGCAATGCATAAGATCTGATATGATAAACTCACAGGTGTCGATTTGTCTCACTGTTGGGCATGATCATTCCCCTCATCTGCTCTTGACCAGAGTTCCCTTTTTGGGTCAGACACTGTGGGAACCGAGCCAGACATACATTTAATTGGTTCACTCCTAGTCCCTGTTTATAACAGAGCATCCTTTTATAGATGTTGAAGGAAGTTCTCGAACAGTTCAGGACTCTGGTACAAGCTCTGTGACGTAACTCAGTCTACGACATAGGCTGAAATAGTACCTAATGAATAGGATTTTGCTGTCTGTCAGACTTGAATTGAATATTTTTAGCATTTATCCAAGGTGAAATTGTGAGTGTCAAGCCTTCACAGCAGCTATTCCAGAAGTAGGTGAGCTGTGAAAGTCTCTTTACTTGCTAGTTTAACAGAGCATCGCATCAGTACCTCAGGTCTGTCTCTGCTTTGCCAAACTTAGAGTTTTAACCACAGAACTGAAAAAATAGTACAGAAGTATATTTACATCTTTCTGCTGTTGATTATACACAACGGTAGCAACAATTTTCTAATAAAATCAGGTATTTCCCCCTAAATCTGTCTTCCTGAAAGTCATTCACATGGCCAAAGTAGAGAGTAAGCACCCACAGAATGAGTAAGTTGAAGAAGTATAATGTGGTTCCCCAGATACGGATCATGCTTTTTAAGTTTGCCTGTGAGCATAGCTGAGAACTTCACTGATTCCTTCATCTCTGATTTTAAATCAGTGAAGGGTGAAGGTACAGATAAGCTGGTATTAGCCTTTAGCTTTTTTCCATACCCGTTACATTCTAGTTTCTTTTACTTTCTAAAAGTCTCCAAATCTGTTATTAGGAGAGTGAGGTATTTTCTATTACATAGTCTTTCTAAATTTCGGATGTCCAAGCTGTATTCTGTAATTTAGTTTGAAAGACTGTACAGAGAGATACGCAGTTTTCCCATTTCGTTTTTGAAATGTTCTGACTTTTCACCTGGTGATATCTTTCTTTCAGTTATGACGTGCACCGATTACATCCCTCGCTCATCCAATGACTATACCTCACAAATGTATTCTGCAAAGTAAGTTGAATAATTGTTTTGAAATCCATGTGCTTGTTCTCTAGGTTCATTGCAAAATTTAACTTGATATTTAATTTATTAAGTTGACATTTAACTTATTTTCACCTCTCTTGTTCTCTCTGTCCCTACTCCAGTTTTTTATTCCCTCCAAATATGGAGTCTGTAAGATCCTTTTAAAAAGTAGACGTTTGCCCAGGATGGATCATTGTCACCCAGAAACCCACTCTAAATGAGTAGGCACTGAAAGTAAAAGATCCTGTTAGTGATCGGAGCATATCACTGATTGACCTCTGATCATTTTCTCCTTCCTTTACTTTGACAGATCAATAAAAACAGCTCAAGCCAACCCCATACTAGGACTTCTCAGCCTAATCTCTGTTCAGTTTTTTGTTGAATATCCTCAAAGTAGAAGTGGACTTGAAGTTAGGCAGGTTTATTAGGGAGTTGAAGTCAGTAAGAGGCATTTTGAGCCTTTGAGGGGTTAAGACCAGTATTTAAGATTCACCAAGTTCGTCATCTCCAGAATGAGTAGGTGCAGAACGGTGCATATGCCAAGCTAACAACTGATGACAGTGAGCCTACACATGCTGCACATAAATACTGGGTTGGCCAAAACGTCCATTACATTTTTCCATACAATGGCTGTAGTAGCGCTTAGTGGTTTTTAACTTCATTCAAAGCAATTTTGTTAGATTGCATTGTGACACCTGTCATACCAACGTGCATTTACAAAAAACGTCAAAATTGGTGAATTTCTGTGCAGCCATTTTAATATTGAAGATGGAAGAAAATATGCAACATCTTCGGCATATTGTGCTTTGTTATTTCAAGGAAGGTAAAAATGCAACTGAAATGCAAAAACAGATTTGTGCAGTGTATGGAGAAGGTGCCTGTGACTGGCTGAACATAACAAAAGTGGTCTGTGAAGCTTCTTGATACTATTAACCAGCCAAGTAATTCTTTGCTATGGGGCTGTCTTACACATTGGGAGATGTTTAGCAGCACCCCTGGCCTCTGCCCACTAGAAGCCAATATTGGGAGATAGCCAACATACTCAAAATATTGGTTATTTTGAGTATGTTGGTTATTGGTGAAAATGAAAAATGTGTCCTTTATTTTACAGAAAAAACCATACAGACTTTTTGGCCAACCCAGTACCTACAAGTCGGCGTATTACACTAGGATACATTCTTGTGTGCCTGTATGATGCAGGACACTAGAAATTGGTAACAGAGATGAGTGACTCCTGCGGTGCTGTTGTGAAAGAAAATTAGCATTTTCCCCGCTTTTGTGCTCATTTGCACTTCGATTTTGCATCAATTAAAAAATACCCTCATCAAAAAGTTAATTCAATGAGTTTTCCAAAATCTAATCTGGCATTAACACTAGTAGCATCCTTGGGCAAGTTGTTTTCATGTGATTTCTGTGAAATGACTAAACCTGTTCTCTGAGATCATTATGAAGGCAATAACAGAATACTTTGAGCTACAAAGACACTAAATGATTAAGAATACGATTGTAGATATATCTGGAGATTGATTAATCTCCAGATTTTTAGTGATTGATTAATCACTAAGATTTTAAGTAATTTTCTTTGCACTTTGATTAACAACTACAACCTGAGCTATTACCTGGTCTCAAATCTGGCTAAGAATAATAGGAGTTTTCAAATTCAGTCTCTCAGAATTCACTGAGATGGTAATATGTTGCATATTCCAAATTCGTTTACTCATTTAGAAAAGATTTGCATACATGCTGTGTTCAGGATACCTTATTAGCTGTGCCTTGTATCTTAATTCAGATCTCCTGTATATCTTTTGTAATTACACATCTATTTCCAGTTTTTTCCCCCTTGTAATCCATTTTACAAAGCACTGTCAAACTAATCTGTATTAAAGAGCTCTGATCTTGTCGCTCTGCTCAGCAATTTCAGTGACTCCCACTTGTTTCTGATTTGTCTGAACTCTTTAGCCTAATATTCAAGGTCTTACATTTTTCTCTCTCACTACTTCCCTTTATGTACTTTCCTTAATATCATCTATAGTTCTTGCAGGCTGAAGCCCTTGCTGTCCTTCCTCTGTACCTTTTCCAGAGTTTTTCTGTTTTCTAGAACATCCTTTCTCTCCTATTCCTGCACAACCTGTATGCTCAGCTGACACATCGCTTCTTTATTGCCTTCCTCCATTTTCCTCTCCCTCAAATCTGAAAAGAATCTTTTTGCCATCTGAAACAACCTTTCCCTCCATTATTTAATAATTATTATTTATATGGCACACACAACGTTTTTTCTTGTGTTATAAGTGCAGCATAATTGACCATATGCTATAACCCGTATCTAAAAATTCAGTGCATAACATGAATGAAATGACCAGGTCATCTAGCTAGTCTAAATTCCCAGAAGTTTCACTGCTGAATTTAAATCCCTAGTTAAACCTGATGTGAGTGACAGCAACTAGTAAAATTATATTCTGGCTTAAATATCATGGGGGAATTCTGAGTCCTATCTGGGACTTCCCAGATTTTGTTAGTTACCTGGCTCCTGTTTTATAGACTTGATCTGGCGATATTGGGGCCCACTCCTACTCCCTGTTTTCTAATGTAGTTGCTTGCCTTTTCTCTACCAGCCTTGCCCACTTTGCCAAGCCCCACTTTTCCTCTTAGAACTTGAGTTTGGCCCAGAGGGCTGAGTGGAGAGTGAGAGCCAGTTGTGAATCCTGTTCTGTCCAATTTTCTGTTATTTTAGGTTTTCTTTTATATGTAGACATAAGGGCATAAACAGGTTTACTCCATCCTTGTATCTCACATAGGGCCACACACATAGCATACCACAAATGTTGATAGCATAGTAGTTGGGCCTTGTGAGGAAACTTGAAAATATTAAATTTTCCATAAAATTGTTTCTTAGGTAGGTTATAGTAGAACCTGGAAAGGAAATATTAGCTCTACTTTCTGACTGCAGTAAGACACATTTTGTAGAAGGTTAGTTTCTTCATTGCTGATTTTTTGCATTTAGCGGTATTAGTTATTTCTCCTGCTTTTCATTCCTGAAATCACACAATGCATGTTTTTGTTGTCTTGAACTTTTTTAGACCTTATGCACATATCCTCTCAGTTCCTGCTTCGGAAACTGCTTATCCTGGGCAGACTCAGTACCAGACACTACAGCAGTCTCAGCCGTATGCTGTCTACCCTCAGGCGACCCAAACGTATGGACTACCTCCTTTTGGTAAGGCATCCTATTATAAGCAGTTTCTGAGTATGTTGACTTTTATTGCCCAGAAACTTTGATCTTTCCCCCCGAAACCAAACTGAGCAGGAAGCAGAGAGATGAGTTGTTCTTTGCAGAGCACTACTCAGTTACAGGTGTGATAGAGGTTGTGCAGGCAACTTTCCAACAGTATATTTGATGCATGTAATATAAAATCATAATTTTCCAGTACTCATTTATCTACCAAAGTTAGCTACTAAAAATTCCAAGGTACTAAGTCTTGACTGTAAGGCTTGGACTCTGAATTAATTGTGGAAAAGCTTTGAGAAATTACTATTGATTTTACTTACTTTATACAATACATGGTACCTTGGTTAGGTAAGCATAATAAATATATTTTGAGGTGACCAATTTTTTCCTAAGACAGGTAATGTAAATGTCCACATAGAGTATGCCTAATGGTGGAGGAAATCCCCAACTTTGTACAAACTTATGTGCATAGAAAGTTTTGTTCTTTGGTTTTAGATATCTTGGACATGAATTATAAATTAGAATGATTTACTAAAAGATAGTTTGAGATTCTTTGGACACTTAATATATGCACTGTTTTTCTTTGTGTATGTAAATTGATAGATATATTTAATGTGCTTTATTACCTCTTCCCTGCTTTCCTAGAAATGGTGTCAGAAAATTGAGAGAATACTGTGTTATTTTAAAACATGCACCATATTAATAAAATTGTATCTCTGTAGCCTTTTCTGAAACTATTGGGAATTAGAAAAATCTTCCCAACAGATCACCACAGATTATGGATGTATTCGTGTTGACCGCTTTTGGTTTCCACATTGCTACTTTTCCTGGCCCATGTGGCTAATCTTCTATGATAGTGACACCTTTCTTACTTTGAGGCATTCCTTGGCTCCTGATAACTACTAGAAACAAAAATGGGGGGTTATGTTTCATGATAGTGGTTGTTGGTAACTTCGCAAGAGAAGAGAAACAGAAATGCTCATTTCCGCACTTGTACTCCATGCCTGTCAGTTCCAGCTGGTGTATACTGAAGTCTTAAATTTGTGATATATTTAACTAGCCAAAACTGAGCAGTCCTTTGGAAGTAGAACGCTCTGTCATTATGTTTGTATTTATTTCTTTTTGTGTATATTAAAGCTGAATTTTCATTAGCTGGCTAACAATAGGCTAGCAAATATAAAGTATTTTCACATCGTTTTTTAACTCTCTGTTTTGATTTAAATTTATTAGTAGCAAGCCAAAGCCCTTTGTGATATTGTTGATCATTCTTACTGTTCAGTGTGAAATAAAACTTCTGTTATATCTTTGAACTCGGATTATAGAATACCTAACAGAGCGCCATGTGGGCGTAGGTCCTAGGTATTATGGCATCTTTTGTGATCACTGTGTTTCTCCCTTGTATTGAAGAAAAAAGGAAAACTCTGTAAAATAGATCAATCCTTGTTAAAAACTTGAAGGAAACTGTTTATATTGTGAAGAAATAGTAGTTATAACAGACTCTTTTATTAATCTGGTTTTGTTTACTATTTGGGCACCTGGGAGACTTGTTTTATAAATTCATCTATGCGTAATGCAGAGAGGTAATCATTAGTTTTAATTTGACTTTAAATATGAGACTCACTGGAGAGAAATTTAGGTTGGGGTAATATAATATCTGATTATTTATAGAGGACATTATAAACAGATGTTTGGAATATTGTTTTTTTAAGACATTTTCTTATGTGTTAACATGGCTTTTTTTAATGTGTTCACCCAAATATAAAACGCTTCATTTCTTCTTGTGAAGATTTTGGAAATTTTGACATCTTAATGCTTCCTGTTAGCACTAAAACTGGATTAGCCAATCTGTTATTTCAGATGTAAACAGGGCTTCAGAAAATCTCATCGTCATATTGTCTGATATGTATTGAGTGCTTATTATACTAAGCACTATGCTAAGAAGTATGCTAAGAATAAGTACTTCACACTTTTTACATTATTGTCTCATCTAATCCTCTCGAACCTAAGAAGTAAGTAGTAGTGTTACCCCTTTTTATAGATGAGGAAACAGGCTTAGAAGGATTAAGTGACTAGACTGAGGTCATACAGTTAGTGAAAATGCCTAGGATTAGAATTAAACCCAGGTCTGTTTAACTCCAGAAGTGCTCATAGTTTGGGTCAGTGATTTTCAACTTGTGTGCCACAAGAATTTTTAAAACATGCAGTACCTGACTGTTTAGTCAAGGGCACCGACCTCTTTTCCCTTAGAGTGTCAACTAAATAACAACAGCCAACACAACAGTAGCTGTCTGGTGTGAATGCCTTATATTGAACCGTAAATATGTAGGTCATATATTAAAGAGTTGCATCTTATTGGTCACATTGCATAAGGTCGTATCTGATTGATTAATTCCTGGTACCAGAATCCTTATATACAAGTATGGGCACCTGAGTTTTTAAAAAGTTACTTTGGAACAAAAATGGTAGGTAATTACTAGTATTATTTATTTTTTGTAACTCAATCAAAATTATACCTGTTTTTTGTCAGATTGGAAAAAATATAATACATTTTTTTGGTGTGCCACAGAATTTTAGTAATTAGTTTATATGTGCCATCAGTTGAAAAGGGTTGAGAATCACTGGTTTAGGTCTATATGGAAAAGGTAGTCTCAAAGTTGTTTGAAATTTAAAATATTCCTCTTGAAAAAGGAGAAAGACTAGAGGAAATCTAGGAAGTCTATGCGTAATCTTTAAAAGTAAAGGAATAGTGGTCCTATTATTTTTTCAGAGCTATATAGAAATGTGGGATGGTAGAAAGAGGATTAGTTGTTTAACTTCCAATGAGACCTGAATGTGTGAGGAAAAGGGTAATTTATTTTACAGAGTTCATAAAAGATTGCCTTAGCTGTCACTGTTCTAACTTCTTTTAAAAGAACTTTATATGAGATGGAGATTTGACTATATATTAAGAGCCTTAAGGATGTTCATACCATTTCCCTCAGTAATTTCAATTCTAGGAATTTATCCTATGGAACTAATTAGAGATATCCACAAAATTTTACTGCCTATGATATTCATTGTATCATTATAATAGCAAAAAATTGGATGCAGTGTACAAAGTCAGTGGAAAGGTATGTGTTCTATTACAGTAAATCCATAGAATGGAAAACTAGGTAGCCATTATAAATCACATTCTTAAAGAATATTTAGCACCTTGAGAAAACAGATTTTTAATTGAAAAAAGCAGTATGTAAAACTTAAAATACAATATAATACTCCCATTTTTTATATACATAAAAAATATGTACATAAAGACTAATTTGGAGGAAAGAATGTGGAATAATACAGGCACTATACAGTTTGATCTCAGAACCATACAAAGCAAGAACTGCCTATATTTTTTTCTGTGTGGTGAAACTGAATTTTTTCCTTCAGTTATATTTTCCTAATTTTCTATAATATACATCTACTTATTTTATAACTAGGATAAGTAATCAGAGTAAATTACTTAGTATTTATACTGGTTCATACCAGTAAGCTATTAAATCAACGAACTAAACTATTCTTCCATGTATTTTTTTTTTCTAGCATTAACATGTACTTCAATTCCTAACCAAACTGATCTCTAAAGATCCACTGCTCTGATATGTGTTACTATAAAATGAACTGCTCAGATTAGTTTGGTTATCGACTAACCCATAGTGAAACATTTTTGTGCTCAGAGACGTGGGTACAGTTTACAGTAAGACCCCAGTGTGGGGCAGCAGGAGGATAGCACTCAGAGACAGACTTCCTTACCCATTGTTAGACCAGCTGTTGCTCCCTGTAAGACTTTTTGTGCTTAAAATGACCTAAGAAGCTTTGTAGTTGTAGGCATAGAGCAGTAGACTAGTAGTAGTCAGGAAAACAGGGTTTGGTTTCATCATTTGCTGTGGGCAGTAAGTAGTGCTCTGCAGAAAAATCATACTGTGTATTGCTTGGGATTCTTGGAAGGGTAATATTTAAAGGAGATGCTTATTAAAGAGCAGGGCTACAGTAATACTGGGGGCAGTGTCCATATTATTTGAGTACCTATTTAGAAAAAAATCACATTGATTACAGTTAAATCTGAAAGTTTTGATGACATTGAAATAGAATTTGTTTACTAAAAATTGTAATACCACCCAGAATCATGACACTAATATTCAAATTTCACATTGTAAATATTTAAAGAATAACATTCTCAAATATAATATATTAATTTAATGTATAATTTATATTCTCAAAAATGTTATACTTGAGTAAGAACTTTGGCTATGACTAACTTGGACGAGATTTTTTAAATTATCATGAACTATGATTGTGTCTGGGTCCCGGGGGGGAGGGGGCAATCCTTCTTATTCATGCCAGAGATGTTGATGTTCCTCAGTCTCAAATAAGTCATTTTTGTGTGTTTAATAGGTGAAAAAAGAATATGGCCTTTTTTCTTTCGATGCTTTGAGTTTGAGTCAAGGCAATTACCATGTCCCATTGTCAATCTTTTTAAAATTTTCACATCTCCCTTTACTATACATATAGGAAAATTTATAACTAGAATAAGTCATGTCCCATTGTTGGCCTTTTTAAAATGTTTACATCTCCCTTTACTGTTCTTATATTTACTTTTTGACAGATTTTACAGGTCTGAGTTGTATTAAGATATCTCAGTTCCCTGGTGAAGCAGAGCACTGCTTCTTATTATTAAAGCATTATGTTTCTATAAACGCCTTATTGATTAGAAGTAAATGAAATGACGTAATATTGAATTTGAAGCTGCGGCTGATGTTGGTATTGACTTCTTACCTGGAATGTGTTTGATTGATGAACTTCTTGAAACAAATTTATCAGCTTCAGCTACACTGATCCAGCAACCATAGCTATTCAGAACACAGTGAACAACCAGCTAGTAAAGTTTTTTTTTTTTTAAATAAATAGACTTTCCATAGCCAGAATTATCACAAAAACTATTCACTCATAAGGGCATACTTAGGCTGTCATGGAGAAGCAAAGCTTTGTTTATGGCTTCCTACCTCACTACAAATGAGAAGGGAGATAGATGCAATCAGAGATGGGAGATTATCAAGAAGTGACAGATCGCAGAGAAAAGACAAAGTGGTACAAGAATCTAAAAATCATAGCATGTAATTGAGTTCTATTTAGTACTAAGCAGATGTCTTCACATATCACAGTAGCCTCTGTTTCTGTAATTCATATAGTACAGCACAGTATGATCTTCTAGCAATAATTGTGAGAAAATCTGAACAGTTACGGTATCTATCAGTATGAAATAAATTTATATGTTCTGACATGGAAATATGTCTCTTAGAGGTATGTGGAAAAGCAAATTTTGAAGTGTGTGTAATATATTTTTAATTTTCATTAAAAATAAGAAAAAAGATTCATAAATCCATAGAAAAAACCTGAGTGATCCTTACAGAACCTTGATAGTGGTTAAGTCTGGATGATGGGATTACATATGACTTTGTTTTTTCTAAATTACATATTTATGTAATGTTTTCAATTTATAAAAATAAGCAGGTGTGTCTTTCTTAATCAGAAGAAACAAAGATAACAAAATAACCAGCTTAAGAAAGCAGAGAAGTATTTAATACATTTTAGAAAAAGTTGGTGCTTGTTGTATGGGTAAGTGAATTTTAAACTTATGTGGAATGTCTACCACTTTGACAGTGCAGATAAGTGATTTATTGCTGTACATGAACATCAGGCACTCTTTACAACAAATACTCTGGTTGGGTCTCAGAAGCTCTTTTTTTGAACCCTGGTCAATTTCCCCCAACTACTGAAATAAGTATATGTATATATATTGGGGTTTTGACAACATTTTTGTTTCTATTGCCCCACTCCCCAGTTCTTCGAAATTGTATTGGCTTGTGGTACATAAATGAGAGAATCAGTAATATTCTCTTACAAGCAAATTTATTTTTCTTTTAAGATTTATTTAGATTTTAAACTACTGGCTGATATTTAAAAGCATAACCATGCTCCTCAGTCCCAGTGTATTGTTGTAATTGGTCCAATTTATCTGATTCAGGTGCATTGTGGCCAGGTATGAAACCTGAAAGTGGTTTAATTCAGACTCCATCTCCAAGTCAACACAGTGTTCTTACCTGCACTACAGGGTTAACCACAAGCCAGCCAAGCCCAGCACATTATTCTTACCCCATTCAAGGTAAATAGGCATGGATGTGTGTGTTTTTTTTTTGTTGTTGTTGGTTTTTGTTTTTAATCTACCTGTATCTCCAGACAAATTGGGTAATAGGAGCTCTGTATTCTAAAATAGAAGGGGGTGATATGTGCATTTGTGCATGCTCTTTGTGTTAGGCAAACCAGAACGTGGGAGTGTGGTTTCTAAGTAGTTTAACATTTGAATGTGAACTGCTTGGTAGAATTGAAGCCTTTCCTTTTGCATGTTTGGTGTTCAGAAAACCTGTCTGTTCTCAGTGGCATTCTGTCCTATAAAGGAGCAGAAGACCCCATGGATTAGGACTTTACTGACTTCTTTTATATGAAGTCCAAATAGAGTAGGATATGAAATGCGTGCTGCTTTGGAAGATGTGTGCTGCTTTTCTGCTGTGGTTCTGTCATACCTCTACCTCTGTTAACCACTTGTTGGGAGAGCGTTTTTTTGCTCATAAAGTCGTCTTGTTTCTATTTCATGATGAAAAGCATAGCATTAAAGCTTGAACTCTAAACATCTCTGCCTTCCCAAGTTCTTTCTCTAGAAGGTTAGAAGTATGATAGGACTATTAGGAATGAAGACCGAGAAACTCAAAAGGCACTATGGAATTAATACCCAACCTTTCCAAATCTAGTGCAGTTAATCATTGATCCAGATTGGGAATTAATGTCCATGTACCTGGCTTCTCATCTGCCTCTTTTCTCCTGATTTATCCCAGCTTCTAAATTTTATTGCTTAAAAAATAGCTGCCCAAGGGCTGAGGGCGGGACAACAAAACCTGGTCTGAGGTACTCTGAAGATACAAACTTTGATGATGAAAAGTGTTCGATGTAGATTATATTAAACAAAATATTTTGATTTTCAGTTTTGTTTTCAGTTAAATGATTGAGAATTACTTCCGCTTGGTCCATTGAGAACAGAACTGGTCACTACATTCTAAGACATTGCTCTGAGCTACCTTTATTTCCTGTTGTTTACTGAGTCTCCTCTTATTTTCTCTTCTTCCTATGTTTGTCCCCTCCCCTTTCCTTCTTTCTAAAATGAGAACAACCCAGGAGTGAAAAAAACCTCAAAGAGCATGACTTTGTCTGTCTTGCCCTCTACCCCCTTTCATTTTTATAAAGTATTTCTCTAGGTTGGTAGGCCTTTTGGGTCCAACTACAGGCAAATCTAGTTGCCAAGCCCCTCTAACAGATATATGGATATATCCCTGATGTCTGCACCTAGGTTGGCTACATCTAGGTCATGAAAGAAAAGCAGTGGGTTCTCTTTTTTGTATTATTAACCCTTTTCCAAGGTAGGGAACCACCACTTTTCTGTCATTGTATCTTGAATTTGAAGAACTTAATAGCTATGCTTACTTCTCCCTCCTTGTAAAACAAGAGGAACCACCTTTTGAAGGTCTTTTACAACTCATTGCTTTTAAAAGGGTCATGGAAATATATTTTAAACTGTGTTAACCACTATCCTAACTTAGCTGTTAATACATTTTTCCCCCTTTTGATAGGTTAACCTCGTTTCCTCACCTTTTGCTAATAATGGTCATTGCTGGTGTTTATTAAGTGCTTACTATGTTCTTAGCATTGTTATAAGCAATACATAGGTGTTACTCACGTACTTTACAACACACCAAGAGGGAAGTACTATTATTTATTTCAGTTTAAAGAAGGGGAACATAAGACACAGAAAAGCAAAGTGGCTTGTCTAAGGTCAAAAAGTTAGTAATTAAGTCAGGATGTTAGCCGGGCAGTCTGACCACAAAGTATGAGTGACTTATGATTGAAAATTTATGATTTTTAATATTAAACTCATGGTGTCAATATCAAGCCTCCCATAATTAAGAACCTGTAGTGACAAATATCTAAATTCATTTTCCCTTTTTCTGGTTAACCTATTGGTCCATTGTATTGTTTGTTGGAACACTGGCAGAGATTTTAAGGCAGAAAGAAGTTCACCAAATTGAATGTCAACTGTAATTGAAAAATTTTTTAATAAAAAAGGAGTTTACCATTAGTTGATCAGTTTTTGTTTTTGCCACTTAGTTTGAAGAAAAAAATGGTAGAAAACAAGTTGAAACAATTGGCTAAAATAAAATATGGGTATTATTGGCACATTTAAATTACCTGGGTTCTCCACTCACTTTCCTCACCCCCACTTTTTATTTCCTTTAGCTTGGACAATCAATGTTATTTGTCCAGGGCATCTTCCTTCCCCATGTGTGTAACTACCCAGTCATTCCACAGAATAAAAACGAGGAGCACGTTTTGGTTTTTTTTTTTAAAGTGGTCAAAACAGCAACATTACCTTACCCATCATATCAGTCTTTCCCTATACCGTCTGTATGTGGCCCAATCTCTGGTAATTTTCTTTAGTTGAGATGGTTTAAATGATTAGTATTCAAATGGCAAAGTTAATTACAGAAATTTCAAAATTAATTTTCATTCAATCTTTACTTTTAATGAATGTCTTTGGGCTCTGATGTTGTTGGTAATATATAATAGTCTTTCAATGACCAGACTGTTCTTTTAATAGACCTTTTTTTTTAGAATAGTTTTGGATTTGTTTTAAAAATTGAGCACGTGGTGTAGAGCTATATGTATCCCCCCACTTTGCACACAGTTTCCCCTATTACTAACATCTTACATTAGAATGGAACATTGGTTACAATGAACGAACCAATATTGGAACATGGTTATTAACTAAGTTCATAGTTTATTCAGATTTCCTTAGTATTTTACCTCATTTTTTTACCTTTTTCTTTCCAGAATCCCATCCATGATACCACATTTCATTCAGTTGTCATGCTCCTTATTTTCCTCTTGACTGTGCAGTTTTTCAGACTTTCCTTGTTTTTGATGAACTTGACATGCCATACATGCATTTTCCAAGTTATACATTGTATACATGATCTAGATGAATCTAGTAAGTATTTATTGAGCATCACCTCACCTGTAGGCCAGGTGCTTTGCTAGATATTAGAGGTAATGAGTAAGATATTAAGATTAAGCCTTCATGGGGTTTACAGACTAGTGAGAAGCCATCATTGAGCAGGGAGAACAATCCAGGCAAAGGGGTGAGTAGAAATGAAATCTTGCAACAACTTTTATGCACCATTAAACCTCCAGCTTTGGGGCAATGTCACTTAATTCGACTGTGCCAATCACAGTTCTGTAACCATAGTCATTGACCAGAGCTCTCCGTGCATGGGACTATGTTAGGTGGACCTCTACCAGGGTGTGGTTCTCAGATGAATTGTCTTTCTATGATTTCACAGCTCCATTGTCAAAGCAGGAGGGGAGACTTATCCAAAAACAGTTTCTATGCCATTGGCATTTGGAGAGCAAATAGCCTTTATATATATATATTTATATATTTTTTTATATATATATATATGTGTGTGTGTGTGTGTGTGTGTGAATGAGTTACTAGCTCCATGACTGTGGACAGATTAACTCTTCTTTGTCCCAGGTTCTTCATCTGAAATCTGGTGTTGCAGCAGTAACTGTTCCTTATATCTAATTTACCTTAATCTCTTCTACACTTTCTCTTCTAAGCAGAGTTCCCTTGAAAGGGATAAAAAATTTCCTCTGATTTTGACCAGTTCTCCCAAGTTTCTGCTGCATCGTTCATCTGCCCTATTCTTAGTTAAGGTTTCCTATTAACTTCCCCTCTAGAGGACTTAGTTGCTGATGGGCTAGGTACTAACATAGTCAAGTCTACCTGATGCTGAACCGCTATGGTGTTTGTGGCTGCAGTGGGAACCATGTCTAAATGTGCTGGTAAGTGAGTGGGAGGGATTTAAGACCTCAATCTCAGTTATTATGCACCTGAAAAATGGTCTCTGTGACAAATACTTGTCACTTAGGATTTGATTAAAACCCTGGTGAAATCTTTGATTCTTAGAGGGGTATGAAAAACTTAACCCAAATTCCTTATCTCAAAATAGGCAGCCTAATTAACTTACAGGGTATATTTTTCCTTGGCCAGAATAACATTTAATATTTCCTGAGTTTGTCCAGGCTCATTGGTAAAATCATTAAATGCCAGATCATGGTGTTTGTTGATGCACATTAATAATTCATTATAATACATTATTTGAGTAGTGCCCAAGAAGCAACTCCAAGTACTTTAGAATTTGGAGGACGATCTCTCTTTCTCAAAGTAATTATGTCCCTTCAGGGAAGGCATAGTTTGGGGCAATGACAATTAATACTATAGTGTAGCATTTACATGTGGATTTACCAGAGCTCTTGCATTTTCTACTGATTGTCACTAGGCCACATTGCAGGTGAGTCATTTTTCAGCTGCTGGAGAAGATGGACTGCGTTATGATTTATTGATAACATTAGTATGAACCTGTGCATGGTGTCTGTAGCCTTCTAGGACTTTAGTAGGAATAGTCAGAGACTCAAGTCGAAACAGAAAAATGTTTGAACAATTATCTGATCAACTCTAAATTATATTTCGGCATGTTAAAGAGCAAAACCAGTATTTGCTTTCTTTGCTGATGTTCTTTGTATCCTTGTAGATCTGTTTATTTAAGAAACAGTATTTTTTAATTTCTTCTGACATTTTACATAATATTTCAATATTATGTAAAATATTATGTACAGTAATATTTTACTTTAATATCTCAACACTCTCAATCCTGTAGCTTCAAGCACAAATGCCAGCCTGATATCCACTTCATCTACAATTGCCAATATTCCAGCAGCAGCAGTTTCCAGCATTTCAAACCAGGTATGGTGCTGTTGTTCCTCTAGCTAGCTCTTCCTCTCTTCTTTTCGTGGTCAATTTGCCGATCTGAAAAACAATCTGCATGGGGTGGAGAGACCCCTCTCTGGATGCTCTGAGAACCAGCACCCTGGATGGTTTCTCAGGCTGCCTTCCAGTTTCTCCCATGCTGACAATGATACGGTTCTGTCTGCTCCCTTTATCTACTGCGTGTATCTCTACCTCCTACCCCACCCCTTCAAGAATGTGAGCTCCCTGAGGGTAGGGATTTATTTTTCTATTTTGCTCGCTTACATATTCCCACAGTTCATAAAAATGACTGACACTCATTTATAAGGCACGTAATAAATATTTGTGGAATGAATCAATATTGCTTCTACTTTTTTATCTAGCCACTCATTTCTGGTGTGGTTTTGTTCATTGTTCTATTAACATTTGCTGCTTAGCTCACTGGTAATGTTTTAGTGCTTTTGTCATAATGTTTTTATGTTGTTTCTTTGCAGCAATTAATATTATCAACTACTGTATCCATGGATCTTTTTTTCTGGCTGCAATTAACATACTGTTATTCTGGTTCTTTTTTTTAAATGTTTGTTCCTGCATTTGCGCATTCTTTTAGTCCATAAATATTTATTGAATTCCTACTGTGTACCTGGCACTCTTCAGGATACCTCTCTCTCTCCCTTTTCTTAGCTTTTCTTTTTTGGTCCTGACTTCTGTCATAGATAGTTTCCATTTAGTTTTCCACATGCTTTTCCTCCTCAGTAATGTTTAACCACATTCACAATATCCATTTACTACCTCTGAAATACGGAGTCTAGTCATGATCCTGTGGTATCTAAGGCTTCCTGCTTATTGGTGGACATATTTTCTTTAATGTCCTGCTATTTCCCTAAGTTCACCATATCTAAAACCAACCTTTCATTCTACCCTTTCTTCTATTTCCTTGTTCTTAACAGTGAAACCACTTTTCTCTATCACGTCTCAATTCTTATCAATGAGGCCATTTTTAAATAAACCTAGATATTCATCTCATCTCCCATTTTTTTCTGTGTCCATTTTCCAAAACATCTGATTAATTCCCTCTAGATGCCACTTTTTATCCTATACTCACCTGCTCATTATCCTTTTGTATTTTTATTTGTTGGTTTGAATTTGATAATCCCCATTTCCTGCCCCCACATAGGCTAACCCCCATTGCCTAAAGAATCCAAATTATATAGAGATCCTTTCAGCCAGACTGAACATCTCTGACCCTTTAATAAAACCTTTTCAGAGCCTATTCTTGTATTTATCTCCTTTGCCTATTTATCTGAGAAATCCTCCCTATCACAGTCTTCAGTGATAGTTGTCTTCCTCTGTATTTAACTCATTTGACATACAATTTATTGCCAATTTGTTGGAAATGTTTTTGTCTTAGCTCTAGCTAAAATTATAACTCCCTTGAATACAGCTAGTATGGTTATTCTTTTCTTTAATAGTGTCTCTTCCTACCCATGCACAGACACACACACACACTTATGGGAGATGCTTATGTACTCTTTGTAAGTAATTGGTCTTGATCAGTTAGCATCTTCCTACTTATCACCAAGATCAATATCAATGGAATTTTTTAAGGTGTGTTTTTGAGCTGTGCATTACATTATACCCCTTTTTCAAACAGCTTTATTAAGGTGTAATTGACATCTCAGTAAACTTGACAGATTTAAATTGTACAGTTTGGTAAGTTTTGACCTATATGTGCTTGTGAAACCACCAGAAATTCTTCACAGATATTTTGTTTTGGGTTTTTTTTTTTTTTTTAAATCCTCACCCAAGGGTATGTTTATTGATTTTCGGAGAGCGAGAAACATAGATATGTACCCCCACTGAGGATTGAACCTGCAGCCTAGGTATGTGCCCTGATCGGGAATCAAACCTGCAACCTTTTGGCGTACAGGATGATGCTCCAACCAACTGAGCCACCTGGGCAGGGTGTCTTTGAATATTTTAAAGAAAACTCAATTATTTTAGAAAGAAAGATACTCAGTTTTTAAACTAGGAAACTTTAATATAGGATATGTGATTTTATTTTTTTGGTTTAAGTCCTTCTATCCGTAGAAGCACAACCATCTAGTGCAGTGGTTTATAGACTTCTTAAAGAGAACTTCCTTCAAGAATTCCATGCAGATATTTATCTAAAAATTTATTACATAAAAATAGAATGAAAGAAAAAAAAGAGCTATTTTAGTAGGAAAAGGGACATTATGTGTACAGCGCATGGGACCTTTCTCTCTCAGCCTTCCCCTCATCCCAGACATCCCCAAGCCATCTCCTCTTGACCTTAGATTTCCATTAGAACGCATTTTGTAAATCATTGGTTTAGGTGGAAGATACGGATAGGTAAATGAGAAATCAAATTAATGTTTTAGGAAAATAATCATGAATAAGAGGGACATGAAAGTCTCTTGTGTCGAAATTAATATTTTGTTTTTTCTAAAAGACTTGTTTTTCTCCCTTAATCTCTTTGGTCTATAGGACTATCCCACCTATACTATCCTTGGTCAGAGTCAGTACCAGGCCTGCTACCCCAGCTCCAGCTTTGGAGTCACAGGCCAGACTAACAGTGATGCTGAGAGTACCACGTTAGCAGCAACCACATACCAGACAGAGAAGCCTAGTGTCATGGTACCTGCGCCTGCAGCACAGAGACTCTCCTCTGGTAAGCACCACAGCTCTAAAAACTTGGGCTTAAGTGCACTTCATTCAACGGGTGATGGTGATGATTATTTTGTTCTGGTCTAAGTTACAGTTCCCCTGCTACTGGCTTTCCCCCTCAGGAGTATTCAAACGTTGGAACCAGACCATGATGAGTCGTTGGCAGGTTGAGCGTAATACCTCAGAAAACAGAAAAGTGCCAAGAATGAAAAGACTGTTTTTATGACTCCTACTCTGCCCTCCCTGTAACTTTTACATGATTGTCCCCGGGAACTTCTGAATCATGGCACATTTTATAAAAATTGGAGGACTCCTGTTTTAGTCTCAATATTTTGGACTTCTGCCCAGCCTGAGAATAGTAGTTCTTAACTTTTTCTGTCATGGATCCCTTTAAGATTCTAAAAGGAAAGCTAAAGAAATACATGAAATTTAACCTACAAATATAGACCCGTACATTTAGCTTTGAAATGTATTGATGAAGTATGATGCCCAGGTTAAAAAAAAAAACGTGACCTAAAGGTTTCATGCACATATTCAATAAACACATGCATATACTTTTTATTTATCTCTGTTTTTCATGAAAATTTGATGGTTCGCTATCATCATAAGACTGGAGGAATATTGGTGTTACCACTGATGCCTTTTCCAAAACAGTGCTCTACATCAACTAAAGCAGTTCTCTGTGCATCTTGCTTTTTACCAGTCTTCTAGGTAATGGACATACAGATGGTCGCTTCCAACTTAAATTACTTTGAAATAATTATATATACTCGTGCTTTAGTTTTGAATTCATATCTCTAAATATCTTTGTTCTTCATAATAATTTTAACTTTTTAATAATGGAGAATTTCAAGCATAGAACTCATCAGAGTAGTATAGTGAACACTTATGTATCCATCATCCATCATCAATAATTAACAACTCTTAGGCAGTCCTATTTCAACTGTACTTCATCCAATTCCTTCCCCAAATTGTAAACATCATATTTCTAAAAGATAAGTACTCAACATGATCACAGTTCCATTATCCCACCTCAAATAATTCAACAATAATTCCTTAATATCATAAAGTATCAAAAATTATTCATATTTCCAATTTTCTCATAAATATTAGGAGTTTTATTTTTCTTTTTACAGTTTATTTAAATTAGGAACCAAGTCAGGTCCATACACTGTGATTGGTAGATATATATTTTGTCTCTTTTAACCTATAAATTCCTCTATCTCTGTTTTATTCACCTATGTACTTTATTTGTTGAAGGAACCATTGTTTAATCCCATACCATTTCCCTGAATTTAGTTCATTATATTTTTAAGTATATTTTATTGATCGTTATTATAGTTGTCCCACTTGTTCCCCCTCTGCCCCTTTCTGCCCTTCCTCCCCTCCAGCAATGCACTATGATTCTGAAGGGCAGAAAACCTGCTAGCCCTCTTCATGCTTTGGTTCTTACAACCTTTGACTGGCAATAAATGTCTTCCTTTTCCGTTCCAGGAGACCCTTCTACAAGCCCATCTTTGTCCCAGACTACACCAACTAAAGATGCCGATGACCAGTCCAGGAAGAACATGACTGGAAAGAACCGGGGCAAGAGGAAAGCCGATGCCAGCTCTTCCCAGGACAGTGAATTGGAAGTATGGGAGAACCTCATTTAAGTTATCAACTTTGCTTTTTTTCCTCATTTCTTTTTTTTCTTTTTTAATATATTTTATTGATTATGCTATTACAGTTGTCCCATTTCTCCCCCATCATTCCCCTCCACCCTGCACACCCCCTCCCACCCACATTCCCCCCTTCCCTCTTTAGTTCATGACCATGTGTCATAAGTTCTTTAGCTTCTACATTTCCCACACTATACTTGCCCTCCTCGTGTCTGTTTTCTACCCACTGTCTATGCTACTTATTCTCTGTACCTTTTCCCCCTCTCTCCTCCTCCCACTCCCCTGTTGCTAACCCTCCATGTGATCTCCATTTCTGTGGTTCTGTTCCTGTTCTAGTTGTTTGCTTTTGTTTTAGGTGTGGTTGTTAATAGCTGTGAGTTTGCTGTCTTTTTACTATCGTATTTTTTATCTTCTTTTTCTTAGCTAAGTCCCTTTAACATTTCATATAATAAGGACTTGGTGATGATGAACTCCTTTAACTTGACCTTATCTGAGAAGCACTTCCCTTCCATTCTAAGTGACAGATGTGCTGGATACAGCAATTTTGGATGTAGGTCCTTGCCTTTCAAGACTTGGAATACTTCTTTCCAGCCCCTTCTTGCCTGGAAGGTCTCTTGAGAAATCAGCTGACAGTCTGATGGGAACTTCTTTGTAGGTGACTATCCCCTTATCCCTTGCTGCTTCTAGAATTCTCCTTCATTTGAATCTTGGCTAATGTAATTACAATGTGCCTTGGTGTGTTCCTCCTTGGGTCCAACTTCTTTGGGACTCTCTGAGCTTCCTGGACTTCCTGGAAGTCTATTTCCTTTGCCAGATTGGGGAAATTCTCCTTTATTATTTGTTCCAATAAGTTTTCCACTTGTTGCTCTTCCTCTTCCCCTTCTGGTACTCCTATAATTCGGATGTTGGGACGTTTAAAGATGTCCTGGAGGTTCTTAAGCCTCTCCTCGTTTTTTTGAATTTTTTTTCTTCCCTGTTTTCTGTTTGGTTGTTAGTTTCTTCCTTCTGGTCCACTCCATTGATTTGAGTCCCAGTTTTCCTCCCATCTTTATTGGTTCCCCATGCATCTTCCTTCATTTCACGTATTGTAGCCTGCATTTTTTCATCTAATTTGTGAGCAAAATCAACCAATTCTGTGAGTATCCTGATGACCAGTGCTTTGAACTGTGCATCTGATAGGTTGGCTATCTCTTCATTGCTTAGAGGAATTGGCTCTGGAGCTTTGATTTGTTCTCCCGTTTGAGCCATTTTTGGTGTGGTTTTGTTTTTGTGTTTTGTGGGTTTTGTTTTGTTTTTTTGTTTGTTTGTTTTTGGTCTGGTCATGGCTGTTATGTAGTGAGGGGCGGAGCCTTAGGTGTTCCCCAGGCTCCGCACAGGGCAGGGCAGCACAGTCACTGAGTTGTGACGTGTATGTGGAGGCGGGGTCCGAGAGAGAACAGTGGCATTTGCTCCACTCTTTCCTGGATTCCAGTCCCTTCTGCCACTTCCCCTTTGCCTGGATTATCTGTGCCCGAATGTGGGACTACCTGGTCAGCCAGCTACCTTGTACGGCCTCACTGGGTCTGCACTGTTGCCACCCCGTGCCCGGGGTCCGCTAGCTGCCGCCTGCACACCTGGGAACTGCCAGCTGCTGCTGCCTGTGTGCCCAGGTCCACACCTCCACTTTTTCCTGCTGCGACTCCGCCCCTCTTACCAGTCTGGATGAATGGTTGTTGGACTTCCATACAGTTCAATTTTCTATCCGTTGTGATGGTTTTCTTGTTTCTAAATATTTATTGTCCTTAATTTTGGTTGTGAGAGGAGGCACAGTGTGTCCACATATGCCTCCATCTTGGCCGGAAGTCTTTTTCCTCATTTCTTAAGTTTACCAAACATATATCCGAAACTCATGGGATAATATGGTTCTATATTGTTTCTCCTTTCATTCCTGGGCAAGAAAAACAGTTAGCCAAGTGAAAAGAGAAGTGTAAAAACACGTTTCCCCATGCCCATAACTTTCCATCTCATTTCAGATACTTTTACCGAAAGCATCAAAACATCTTTTCTGAATTTAAGGAACCAGTAACTCTTTAAAGGAAAGAGTAAACTGTTCTCTATATTTAGAGGAGACCAGAAAGAACAGTGTATCATATTCAGAAAGCAGAGGGTGTCATAAGTAACGTCATACAAAAATCGCCATTCAAAAATCTCAGTAAAATGAGAGTCTAACAGTGCTTTAGGCCAAGTTTCTGTGAACGTGCAACCAGATCTGGTAACTTATTAAGGAGATTTACACATATTTATTCTGTGGTTAAGCACTGTAAGAATTTACTATGGGCATATATTTGGCTTTGTTATTAAAAAGACTAGGAACTCATACAAACTACTAATAATAGTAAAGTTTTGATATTAATCCTTTTGCTTTTTTTCAATTTAATATAATTATTTAATAAGGGGGAAAGCTGTATTTAAAAACAGGTACATCAATAGGTATTCTGAAGGCATAGGTACATTCAAGCTGTATTTAGAGCCTCTTTCTTCCCTTGTGTTCTTGAGGGGGAAAAGAGGAAGACAAAGAAAATCTAATTCATCTCTTTGGAAAAACTGAGAGAGAACTCACTCTCAGTTTCAATTTTGAAAATTGTGGTAAAATATACATAACATAGTATTTACTATTTTTTTAAGTGTGATTTAGTGGCATTAAATATTTTCACAGTGTTTTTTAATTGTTACCACTATCTATTTCCATGATCCTAAAAACTTTGCACCCATTAAGCAATAAACTCCCTATTCTTTTCCCCACTCACCCCTATAATCTTTGTTCTACTTTCTCTCTCTTTGAATTTGCCTGTTATAGATGTCTCATAAAAGTGGGATCATGCAATTCTATTCTTTTGTGCCAGGCTTATTTCACTTAACATGTTTTTAAGGTCCATCCATGTTGTAGCAAGCATAAGAACTTTGTTCCTTGTTATAGCTGAATAATATTTCATTGTAGTATTATGTATATACCACATTTCACTTATCCATGCATCTGTTGGTGGACACTTTGGGTTTTTTTCAGCATTGAGCTATTGTAAATAATGCTGCTATGAACATTGCTATACAGTTATCTCTTTGACTTCCTCTTCCCAATTATTTTGGGTAGACCTAGGAGTAGACTTGCTGGATCATATGGTAATTCTGTGGTCATCTTTTTGAGGAATCACCAAAATGTTTTCCGTAGTGATACACTGTTTTACATTCCCATCAGCCATGTACGAGGGTTTCCATTTCTCAACATCCTTATCAACACTGAGTTCCCATATTTTTTAATAATAGGCATCCTAACAGATGTAAAATGGTATCTCATTATAGTTTTGATTTGCATTTCCTTAATTACTAATAACATTAACTATCTTTTCATGTGTTTATCAGCCATTTGTTTATTTCCTTTGCAAAAAATATCTGTTCAAATCCCTTGCCCATTTTTTATTTGGGGTGTTTTTATTGAGTTTTAGGAATTCCTTATATATTCTGGGTAGTAATCCCTTATCAGATATATGATACACAAAAGTATAACATTTTGATAAAGTTGTTTTTTTATTTTATTGTTGTGCTTTTGGTATTATCCCTAAGAATACAAGATTATGAACATACCTGTGTTTTCTCCTAAGAGTTTTATGGTTTTAGCTCTTAAATTTAGGTTATTGATCCATATTGAGTTAATTTTTGCATGTACTTTAAGGCTCTAATTTTATTCTTTTGCACATGGATATCTAATTTTTTCTAGCACCCGTTGTTGGAAAGAATTTTTTTCCCCATTGAATGATCTTCATTTCCTTGTCAAAAAGAAATCAGTTGACAGTATATGTCAGGGTTTATTTCTGGGCTCTGTCTTCTGTTTCATTGGTGCATGTGTCTATTCTTATGCCAGTACCACATTGTTTTGGTTACTGTAGCTTTGAAATCAGGAAGTGTGAGACTTCCAACTTGGTTTGTTTTCAAGATTATTTTGGCTATTTTGGAACCCTTTAGAGTCCATATGAATTTTAGAATGAGGTTTTCTATTTCTTTAAAAAACACTATTAGAATTTTGATAGAAGTTGCATTGATTTCGTAGATTGCTTTGGGTAGTATTGTCATCCTAACAGTGTTGAGTCTCCCATTCATGAACATGGGAGGTCTTGTCATTCATTTAGGTCTGTCTTTCATTTCCTTCAGCAATGTTTTATAGTTTTCAGTGTATAAGTCTTTCATCTCCTCAGATTTATTACTAAGTATTTTATTTTTGATGCTATTATAAATAGAATTTTTTTTAAATTTCTGTTTGGATTATTCATTGCAAGTGTATCAAAACATAACTTATTTCTGAATTCATTTACTAACTCGAACAAATTTTTTGTGTATTCTTTAGTATTTTCTGTACAGAAGATCATGTCTTCTGCAGAGAGAATTTTACTTCTTCCTTTCCCATTGGGGTACCTTTTTCCTTTTCTTGCCTAATTATTCTGACTAGACTTTTCAGTACTATGTCGCATAGAAGTGGTATAAACAGACATCCTTTTTTTATTCCTAATCTCAGAGGTAAAGCTTTCAGTCTTTTAACCACTGAGTATGATATTAGTTGTGATTTTTTCATATATGGCTTTTATTATGTTGAAGAAGTTCCCTTATAGTTCTACTTTATTGGTTTTTTATCATAAAAGTATGTTGAAGTTTGTCAGGTGCTTTTTCCACATGAGTGGACCATGTGGATTTTCCCCCTCTGTTCTATTCATGTGCTCTGTTATTACATTAATTCACTTTGGTATGTTGATCCATCCTTACAACTTGGAAACAAATCCCGCTTGGTCATGATGTATAATTCTTTTAAGTGCTGCTAAATTTTGTTTGCCATATTTTGTTGAGGATGTTTGCATCAGTATTCATAAGTATGTTGGTTTATAGGTTCCTTTTTTTTTTTTCTTTGTAGTGTCTTTATCTGGATTTGGTATCAAGGTAATGCTGGTTTCATAGAGTAGGTTAAGAAGTGGTCCCTTCTTCAGCTTTTTGGAAGAGCTTAAGAAGGATTGCTGTTAATTCCTCTTTAAATATTTAATATAATTTACTACTGAAGCCATCTGGTCCTGGGCTTTTCTTTCTTGAGATATTTTTGATTACTAATCCAATCACCTTATCAATTAAGAGTCTATTCAGAATTTTATTTCTTCTTGAGTCATTTTTTCACCTTGTATATTTCTAGAAATTTGTCCATTTCATCCAGGTTATTTGTTGGTGTACAGTTGTTTATAATATTCTCCTAATCCTTTTTATTTCTGTAAAATTAGTCATTATGTTCATTTCTGATTTTAGTAATTTGAGTCTTCTTTCCTTAGTCAATCTAGCTACAAGTTGTCAATTTTATAGATCTTTAAAAAAAAAAAGGCTTTTAGTTTATTGATTTTCTCTATTATTTTTCTAGTCTGTGCTTAATTTATTGCCATTCTAACTTTTATTATTTCCTTCCTTGTTCTGGCTTTTTCTAGTTCCTTCAGTTATACAGTTAGGTTATTGATTCAGATCTTCTTTGTTAAGGTATGTGCTCACAGCTGTAAATTTCCCTCTTCACACTGCTTTTGCTGCATTCCATAGATTTTGTTTTGTTGTGTCTTTATTTTCATTCATCTCAACGTATTTTCTAATTTCATTCGTGGTTTCTTTTTTGATCCTTGGTTATTTAAGATTATGTTATATAATTTTTATGTATTCATGAATTTTTCAGTTTTCCGTTAGTGATTTCTTGCTCTAATCCATTGTGATTAGAAAAGATGTTCACTCATTTTTTATATTTTCCTCCCTCAGCGGGTATTTCTGTGGGACTTGGATGAAACCATCATCATCTTTCATTCCCTTCTTACTGGATCCTATGCCCAGAAGTATGGAAAGGTAATTTGAATCTTTCTTTGTTGTAGCTCTCCCTTTCCTGCTATATGGTTAGGTAACCGGAATTACTTTCTCTGCTACCTCCATCTTACCTTGTTGGCCTTTCGTACTTTCCATTTTAAATTTCACCTAACGGCTTGTACCAGGCAGGCTACGTGATGAGGCAGAGTTGATGATAAAGCTCGAGTCTAGACCTGGGGCAAGTGCTGAAAGCTGAAGTTATTTGAGAGTGGTATTTTGTATAAATGAAGTAGGGAAATGATTCTCAAAATAGAGTGGAGTCTCGGGATTATGTATTCCAAGGACCAATCTGTTATCCCTTAAATCACATTTAACAGCCCCAACTGAGCATTTCATTTAGCTGAGTATATGCCAGATGCTATAAATTCACGATATAGGTAACATATAAACTGTCTTTTTAAAATAGATTACATACCTTCTTAAATATATCAAGCAGAATTTAACTTGTCTAGTCACCAATATAAACATCAGTTTTAATAGAGGGATGAGCCATTTTTGAGCTATTGCCTGTATATTCCTACACTAAATTACCTTCGGGCTTTTATTTTTTTTTGTTTCCGTGAACACATTTTATAAAAATATCTGCCTCCTTTGCTCTCTTACTATTCCCAGTTACTATGGTCACTAATATTTCTGTCAGAAGTAATTTCCACAGGCTTTTAGTATATAGACTGACAAGCTCATACACTACATAGCTAGGCTGTTTATAAAGTATATAAAATAAGAGCATACAGCCCTGACCAGTGTGGCTCAGTTGGTTGGACATCATCTAGCAAAGTGAAGGCTTGCTGTTGGATTCCCCATCAAGGCACACGCCTAGGTTGCAGCTTTTGTCCCCAGTTGGGGCACATGTGGGAGGCAAGCGATTGATTCTTCTCTCCGACATCATTGTTTGTCTCCCTCTCTTTCTCCCTCCCTTCCCCTCTCTCTAATCTAAATAAATAAGTAGCATACAGCTTCTGTTGTTCATTTTAAAGCTAAATGCATTGCTTTTCCTGCAAATATTTTGACTCTTCAGCCTTTGTTTACTTATTTCCTGGTTGTTGAGATTTTCAGTTAACTGACTTCTGGTGTCACACTGTGTGTGTGTGTGTGTGTGTGTGTGTGTGTGTGTGTAGAAGATAATGGACATAATGGGTGTTAACAATATCAATATTTTAGCTGTAGTTAGAATTTCTCCTCCCCCCAAAATTAAGGTGTTTCTTTAAAGTGGGTTTAGTTTTCTAGAAACTAAAGTCCTGAGATTTTTAACTTTTTGCAGTTCCAGATTCTTGTAACTGTGAATGAAATTGCATCAGTAATTGTTGGATGCACTATTGTGGGTCTGTGTTATTTGGCCTTGACCCAGAATAATTTTGAAACATTTAAGGATCAGAAGCAGTGCTGTGAGTACCAAGTTAGGCAAATTTTTCTCTTACTGTCTTCCAGGACCCAACAGTAGTGATTGGCTCAGGTTTAACTATGGAAGAAATGATTTTTGAAGTGGCTGATACACACCTATTTTTCAATGACTTAGAGGTAAGCATTTAAAATTGTTTCTGTACTTGGGGGAAACATTCGTTCAATAACTGTTCAACCTGTGCTTATTGTACTTGTAGGAAACGTGGTTGGGGGGTATGGGAAGGCCACATGGATCTATACGGTCTTGCAGGAATGATGCCTTGGTTAAGCCACCACAGTTTTGATTCTGGCCATCATTTTTATTGGCCCTAAATTGGATTTTTGTTCAGGAAGTGATCTTGTTCTAGAGGAAATCCCAACCCATTAGGCAAAACACTTGATACATAAACCAACATTCCAGTTTGTTCATGTATATTAAATAATAGATAAGGTGGGTTTGATTATTTGTGCTTTGCTGCTCTTCAGTTTTACCTCCTTTAAAAGAGTCTCTGGATTTGTCAGATCTGTAAGTGACTGCTGTGACGCATTACATTTTATACATGCTGATTTCCCGACACATGCTCATGTGCAGGTTAGCCTTGACATCCAGAGTCATTTTATAGGTAGGTACAGGAAAGCCAGGAAGCACTGAGCTTCTTGGGGAATTTTTTGGCTTTGAAATTTGAGTTTACCTTTGAGGTAAACATGGTGTGGTGGAAAGAACACAGAATTGGGAATCAGAAGACCAGCATGTGAGTCCCAAGTTCGGAAAGTTACGGTCCAATGTTGGGGCCTCAGCTAAGCAGTTATTCTACACAAGGAACTAGGACCAGTTGTTCTGTCTTGGGAGGGGAGTACGTCGTGGGGACAAAGACATACGAAGGAGCAGATGTGTCATTTCATGTCCTTTTGAATTTCAAACCGTGTTCCACATATATCACCTAGTTTTCAAAATAGTGAAAATTTTGAAGTAAAACAAGGTAGCTTTTTATAAATACGAAGTAATTCTGTTCCTTTTAAAATACAACCTAGTTCTATCTGACTGACAGTTCTCCAACAAATTAAATTAATAGAGCTCTAAATTCCAATATTCTTGTCTAACTTCTACAACGCTTTAATCTCTTTCCTCAACTTCACATGTTGATAAGTTAGGACATCAGAGTTTTTATTCAGCAAACATTTATTGAAAACCTACTATGTGCCAATAATTATTGCCAAATTGTATTTGTAATGATTTTCTAGACATAGTCCTCACTCAGGACTGAAAGTTCTGTGAAGAATTTGACCTGAATGTGTTCCTGCCCCCCAGGTCAGTGGTTCTCAACTTTAGGGGGCATAAGAATCACCTGGGGACCTTGTTAAATAAAAGGAAGATTCTAGGACTTCACTCCCAGAAATTCTAATTCAAGTTGGTCTGGGGTGAACCCAAGAATGTGCACTTCTTACGAACTTCCCCAGAGGATTCTGATGCATGTGAACATGACAGCACTGCGTCAGGCGGTGTCAGCGGAGCGCATCTGTCAGAGTTAGGCAGTGGGTGGCATTTTATGTCAGGAGCAGTGTGGCCTTGGATTTGAATAAGACGACCAGGGTCTACCACTCGGGTAAATCATTTCACCTCACTTTGATAACATGAGGAGATTGGCTTAGACAACCTCTTTTGAGTACCAAGCTTCAATTTATAAATTTCTGTTTCGGTCACTCTCAGTTTTCATACCACACTCTTCCAACATCTGCTTTGTCTGCAAGAATGTATTGGGTACGTGCTACGTAAGGTCATTGGACTAAACTAGAGGGGTACAAAGGAGAAGATAGGGGTCGTGCCATAAGGGGCCTAAAGTGTAATTGAACTTTCAGTCTACTATAGAACATAGACACACACCTGACAGTGTAAGGGAGCTTGTACTCATACCCATGAGCTGTTGGAAAAATGAACTATTGAGATAAGAGCACAAATGAGGGTGGGGATGGTCAAGGAAGATTTCATGAAGATGGAATATGAATTAGGTCTGAAAAGAAGTTGGGCAGCAAGGGGAGTAAGAGCGACCCTCCACCTGTAAGGGAGACCTTAAGGTATTTCATCACCCCATCATTGTTTTTACAATACGTCACGGTGGTAGCAGCACTTCTGCTCACTGGACTGAAGTAGTATATGGTTTTGTCTTTTAACAGGAGTGTGACCAGGTGCATGTGGAAGATGTGGCTTCTGATGACAATGGCCAAGACTTAAGGTGATAAAAATAATGATACCGTAAACATCAGTGCACCTGTTATGAACAAAACACTGCCTACATTTAGAGTAAAAACAAGGATGAATAAGACACAGCCTTAAAAGAGCTCACAGTCTGTTAGAGGAGACAAACATAGTTAACAATGTCACGCAATATGAGGTGACAATAGAAAATGTGATGGAGCACAGAAAAGCAAGCATTTCTGATGGGTGTGGGGGATAGATGGTTGCCAACATTGGAGTGGCCTTTTCTGTGCAATAGAATTTGAGCATGACCTTGAAGAATGGGTAGCAGGGATAGGGTAAGGAAAAAGCATTCCAAAGTGAAGGATATACTGGTTTCCCTCTGGCCAGATTTTTACTCAGAATTGTGCTTCCAGGCTGGTTATATTTATTTTTTAAAAGATTTTATTTATTTACTCTTTTAGAGAGAGGGGAAGGGAGGGAGAAAGAGAGGGAAAGCAACATTGATGTGCAAGAGTCAACTGGGGGACCTAGCCCACAATCCAGGCACGTGCCCTGACTGGGAGTCAAGCCGGCAATGACCTTTTGGTTTGCCTGGCAATGCCCAACCCCCCCATTCTTATGACATTTTACTGTGGCTAACCAGTAATCACCTATTGTAGTCTTGGCAGCTTTATTTTCTTAAATATCAAATATCACATAATTTCTGAACTATGTTTTGGCTTTTGATTAAACCAACTTGTCTCTAATTCTGTCAGTCATTTTAAAATCTTTACTTAGGAAGTATTAGTCCCGCCCAGCCTGTTTAACTATATAGGCATTTCTCCTTTTATTGTGCTTCATTTTCTTATGCTTCACAGATGTTACTTTTTTTTTACAAATTGAAGTCAAGAACCTCCACCAACCTTGTTTTATTGCAATATTTGCCTTTATTGGGGTGGTCTGAAACCAAACCCATAATATCTCTGAGGTATGCCTGTGTCAGCTATCTATTGTCGTATAACAAATTATCCCAAAAGTTAGTAGCTTAAAATAATAAACATTTATCATCTCATAGTTTCCGTAAGTCAGAAACTTGAAAGTGATTAGCTAGGCAGTTCTAAATCTGGGTCTGTAAAATTGAAATCAAGATATTGGCCAGAGCTAAAAATCATCTAAAGGTTTGTTTGGAGCTGGAGCATCTGCTTTCAGCCTCTTACCTGTGGCTGGTAACAGGAGGCCTCAGCTCCTCCCTGTGTGCCTCTGCATGGGGCAGCTTGAGTGTTCTCGTGTGACAGCTGGCTTCTTTCAGGGTAAATGCTCCAAGAGAGAATGAGAGAAGCCTAGTCTCTGAGGTCTAACACCATCATGTCCACCACATTCTGTTTACATTCAAATACAGTACATACCCAGAGGGAGCAGAATTAGAAGAGAGGAGTGTGAAAGAATTGCGGACATGTTTTAGAGCCACCACATTGGCCCATGGACTTAATAAACTAGCCCACAGATCACCCAAAGAGAATATCCCCTTACACAGTTGCAATAATTTTGTATGTGCATACACACTTTTTTTTTTAAGTAAGAGTTTATTTGACCCAAACTGAGGACATATGCCAGGGAACAAGATCTCAAATGTTCTCATACACAAAAATTTTATATTCTGTTTTTTGGGGTGTTTTTTTTTTTTTTTTCACTGTAAAATACTGTCATTGATGAAAGGATGCTGTATTTTAAGCCAGCCTCTGGGATGCTGGTGCTTGAATTGTTCATATCTCTCTTGCCCTTTCTTTGATAAAGTAATAGGAGTGAGAGAGAGGACTAGTGGAAGGTAGACTCTGCCGTCAGCCTTGGTGTTAGGTGCCAGGAATAGGGCAGAGAATCCCAGACGGCACTCATCCAAAACCCCTGTGTGGTATAGATTTTAATTTTTATTATCCTCTCTCTCTGCAGCAACTACAGTTTCTCAACAGATGGTTTCAGTGGTTCAGGAGGCAGTGGCAGCCATGGCTCCTCTGTGGGTGTACAGGGAGGTGTGGATTGGATGAGAAAACTGGCTTTCCGTTACCGAAAAGTGAGAGAAATCTATGACAAGCATAAAAGCAACGTGGGTGGTAAGTGTGGCATACAACCAGTCTGACTTTGTTTCCTTCTTATTTCCTGCTGTTTTTTCCAGGGATTCCTTAGAACTCCCCGGCAACTGCTTATGATTTGAATCACAATAACATTTTAATTCTGTATTTAAAAACATGAAAATTCGAGTAAAATGCTTTGGGGAGAAGCTCTGCATTTCTCATGGACTTCTCTTAGCATAACTTTGCAAAGTTCTGTTCTTTTTAGACAAAGTCCTTTTTAAAGGAAATGTGTTTCATTGATTATATTTGATAACAAGTGATTTATTCTGGAGTCAAAAAACTACTGTCAATAATGGATAATAGGTTTCCTTTTCTTTCTTTTTTTTTAAACCAATAAATCAGGACAAGTCACATAGAACTAATGACTCGGTTTATAGTAGATGGAAACCCAGGTTTAGGAGTATAGGTTGGTGGTATTCATGTGTTAATTCGAAGGACCTTGGGAATTCTCCCTGCCTAGAAATATCTCATGTCAAATGCCACAAGGCCTAAAAATCTGTTCTTTGGAATTAGTTAATTAATTTAATTAATTAGTGATTGTCCAAATTAGAAGAGAGATTAGATAGCTAATCTAAATTCCTTATTTTGCATTAGAGAAAGTTGATGTCCACTGTGAAAGTAACAAGGGCAGTTAACATAACAAGTTAATGATCTATCACAGCTGAATTCACCTCCCTTAACTCTTGGTCCACTTGACATTTATGCAGTTCTTTTTTGAGTGATATACCCTTATGAGAAAATATTTAAAACTGAATCATCACCCTCAAACTTCTACATACAAACAAAATGTTGCGTGAAGTTTCAGGAGTTCCGTAGACTGCCTAGAGGTATAATATTAACTCCAGGTCAAGAGAACTTTCCTGCCATACCATGCTACCACTTTCTGTGGTACAGGAAGTAAAAATAGGACTTTGAAGGTCAGTTTAGTTCTTTCCTGTTCTAGCCCTCTAATACCAGCTAAAAATCACAGGCATCTGGGCTTTGGGAATCTAATTAAAGTGTCTGATTCTTTCTCTGCCTAGGGAGTGCCTAGTCCTAGTTCTTGAAGAAAGTAATGTAACCCTCTGTGAGAATCCCCTGAGCCTAAAGTAATGTCCACCTGTATTTTGTAAAAATTTTTAATTATAAAGGTTCCACATTATACTATTCATTAAACATATGAAATATATATGCTTATGTGTATATTAAACATGGCATAGATATTGGTTTTGTTTTATTAGAAATATTGAGAATCATCTTATTCTAGGCTTGCATTATGAAGCCATTGATCTGAAAACAAATTATGCACAGTTCTAGTCCTCATAGAAATGACTTTGGTTTTTATGAAATGTTAGTAATAGACTACAGGATTTTTTTTTTACCTTTATTATAGAAAATTCAGGGCCAGATTCAGTATTTGAATATTATAACTCAAGTGTCTCATAAAATGCTCTCATCAGATAAATTCTGTTTCATTATGCTTAATTTTCTGATCTTAAGTAGTATTTTAGTCTCTTACCAGCTAGAGTTGTTTCAGAAGTAAGTTCAATACCAATAATGACATTTAGAGAGTTGGTCATTCCACCTGGAATCTCAGGTGTTCTGAAAGGGGTGAAAAGCACCGTCACCCTGGGGGCAGTGTACAGTAATGGAAAGACTTCTCAGTCCAGAAGCCACTAACTTTCTGTGTAATCTTGGCACCCCTTTCCTCCCTGGGTTCTGGTTTCCATAGAAAGAGATTGTAGATGCTGCAGACTCTTCCAGCTATAACACATTTTCCCCCCTTTGGTTCTTGAGGTGATGTCTGAATCAGTGCTGCTCAAGGTATGGTCCACCATTCTGCAGATTCTGCCCCTAATTTGTGATGAAAGAGCTTGTGCAAGAATCTAATCACAATGTTCTCATCAGCTGGTTTTGTTGTTGTGCCCTCTAGCAAAAACATTCTGATGATGGAAGTCAAAAATGCATTTTGAGTAGGCTACTCGAGGGTTTTACTAAGAAGAGAAATTTATTAGCCCAGTAGAATATTTCAAAATGACACACTATTTCTAAATTGAATTTAGAAGTTGTTTCCTCGATATCAGCATGGATATGTTGTCTTATAATAAATGTGTCTGTTTTATTCCCAAAGGCCTTCTCAGTCCCCAGAGAAAGGAAGCATTGCAGAGACTAAGAGCAGAGATTGAAGTTTTAACAGATTCCTGGTTAGGAACCGCATTGAAGTCCTTACTTCTCATCCAGTCCCGGTATGAAAATGGTTCTTTTAGGTCTCTCATCCTCTTAGACATACCCTTTCCTACACGAGTCCAGGACGGGCCATTTCTAAAATAGGATTTCAGATGGGGTGAGAGGAGTTTAAATGAAGGAAGGAAATATTTAGAGTAGGTGGGAGGCTCGGTCATTTTACACTAACATACACCTTAGAGCTTTAAGAGAATATAAATGAAAGACTTTTTCTTTTCCCTTACTTTTTGCTCACAGAATTAAAACTCCATAACTCATATTCTTCAGCCCATGAGATGGGCCTGGTGACATCAAAGAATACATACAAGAGACATATCTGAAATATCCTAAAGACAGGAAGCTCCAAAGAAATGTATCAAAATAAACTCAGGAAGGCAGGATTGAAAAGAAAAGGGTACATCAAGCAGATTAAGGAGATTTCAGCTTGAAGGTTATAATGGAAAATAAGTACAGTTGTATTCATACCAATAGTTCTTATTGCTTCCTTCCTCAAAGTTAGAAATTCCATATCTATAACCTAATAGAGCACACAATAAAACTGACACCAGGATCATTCAGTGAAGTTTATAAGGAACATGCAAAATTAATGCGTATTCTGGAATCTGGACTGCTGTTGTGTGAAGAGCAGAGAGGACTTAAACCGCATCGCATATAAGGGCTGAGTTGCGTTCAGATAAAATGGCTCTGTAACTGAAAGTCTTGCTCATCTGTCTTCTAGAGGGCGGTATCAGTCGGGGTAATCGCTCACAAGTGCAGTGAGATAGACTGGTCAGAGGGAAATGAGGCAAGAATCGGGTTTCTGCTCTGTGCCCACTGTAGAATCTCTGCCCTTTATATGGAAAGCTAATAAACCTGAATTAGAGCAATAAATGAACATTGGCACTGAACAAATATCATGCTATGCCCTTTAAGGTTAGTTTTTAATAATTAGACCCTAAGGAGAAGATCCATTTGCATGCTTGCTCCTGGGTTGGTTTGATTTCATCTTTTTCTTTTCCTTTCTTTCTCCCTTCTAGAAAGAATTGTGTGAATGTCCTGATCACCACAACACAGCTGGTTCCGGCTCTGGCCAAGGTTCTCCTATATGGGCTTGGAGAGATATTTCCTATTGAAAACATCTATAGTGCTACCAAAATTGGTATGGTTTCTATTCTGCTTCTTGTCACTGGCCTTACAATAATATTTCCTGCTTAGGATGCACTTAAAATTTACCATTCTCTCTCTTAGACACTTTCTGTATATGTGCAGCCCTCCCAGCAGTCTTCTGATATTACCGATGAGGCAGTTCAGGCTTAACGGTTGTATAGCTGGCACAAGACTTCGTAGATAGTAAGTTACAAAAACAGGATTCAATTCCAGATCTGTGGGACTTCAAACTTATTATGCTCTTTTCCTTTACAGTATTTGGGAGAACGTAATATCTAGTTTAGAAGTCCACTTTTGCCTCATTTCAGATTTCTTTTTCACAGAGAGAGCACTGCACTATAGTATAATAGAAAAGTCACTAGGTTAAAAATCAAAGACTAAGCCACATATTTAAAAATGGTTGAACCCCTCACTTCCATTAGGATGGCTGCTATCAAAAAACAGAAAAATAACAAGTGTTGGTGAAAGATGTGAAGAAATTGGAACCCTTGTGCACTTCGGTGGGAGTGTAAAATGATGGCACTGCTATGGAAAACTATGGCAGTTCCTCGAAAAATTAAAAATAGAACTACCATATGTTCCAGCAATCCCACTTCTGGGTATACACCCAGAAGAATCAAAAGCAGGATGTCAAATATTTGCACACCGTGTTCATAAGAGCATTATTCACAATAGCCAAGAGGTGGAAGTAACTCAAATGCCCAGCAGATGAATGGATAAACAAAATGTCGTATATACATGCAGCGGGATATTACTCAGCCTTAAAAGGGAAGGAAATCTTGTCACACGTTACCACGTGTTTGAACCTTGAAGACATTATGCTAAATCAAATCACAAAAAGACAAGTACTGCATGTTTTCATTTATATAAGGTACCAAGTGGTCAAATTTGTAGAAACAAAGTAGAATGGTGGTTAACAGGGCTCAGGAGAAGGGAAGATAGGGAGTTGTTTAACAGGTATGGAATTTCAGTTTTACAAGATGAAAACGTTCTGCAGATACGTTGCACAACAATGTGCATATGCTTAATGTCACTGATACGTACATGTGAAAATGGTTAAGATGGTAAATTTTAGGTTATGTGTTCTTTTACTACAATTTTTTGAAAAGGCAAAAAAATACTAAGGAATAGCTTCCCCGCTTACTAGCTCTTTCCTTAGGCAAATTATTTTATCTCCTGATTCTCAGTTTTCTTGTGTAAAATGAGAAACTAAGAGAGGTCATGAAAATCAAATGAGACTACATTTATTTTAGGCATTAAAAAGTACCTTCTTAAGCCCTAAAAATGTATTCAGTCCCAGGTACTGCCGTACCTCGTTTTACTGCGTTTCACACGTGTTAACGGTTTTGACAAATTGAAGGCAAGACCCTTCACCAGCAGAGAGCTCACAGCTGGCTTTATTACAGTGCTTGCTTTAATGTGGTGTTCTGGGACTGAACCTGCAGTGTCCCCAAGGTATACCTCTCTATGAAATAGTAGCTACTCAGTACGTATTTGCTGAATTAGTTAATTAATTGGCACTAAATTTATACAAAACCAACTAGTTTCACCGAGAAGGCAACACAGGGTCTTACTCGGATCCTTCTGTGTGAGAAAGAGGATTAAGACAACCATCTTCTTACCTCCAGACCCTTCCGTCTACTGTAGTAGACCCTTGCAGTTTCTACTTCTTACTGTAGCAAAGGAGAGGTGCCTGGAGTTGAAAGATAAGCTGTGGTCAATTATTTTTTAATCTACTACTTGCCTATTGATCAGATTTCTCCACCAAAAAAAAAAAAACCCAGGCTTAATTATTTTAATATACCAGTATCTATGGAGGTTATAAGCTCACCAATGACATTTATTTTTCTCCATTCATTCACTGAATATTTATTGATCACTTTTATATGCAAGGCATTTTTTATTTTTATTTTTTAAAATATTTTATTTATTTATTTTTAGAGAGGGGAAGGGAGGGAGAAAGAGAGGGAGAGAAACATCAATATGTGGTTGCCTCTCACATGTACTCTCCTGGGGACCTGGCCCACAACCCAGGCGTGTGCCCTGACTGGAAATCATACTGATGACCCTTCCGTTCACTGGCTGGTGCTCCATCCACTGAGCCACACCAGCCAGGGCACATGTTTTGAGATAGGGATACAACAGTAATTTAAAAAGACAAAAGTCCTTGCACCTAGTGGGAAGAAACAGTCAGTAAGCAAGTAAAACAAACGATATCAGATGGTTATGAGTGCTATGGATGAACAGGGAGAGAAGATCTTGTTTTTAATAAGATACTTTGGGAAGGCCTCAATGAAAAGTTACCTTTTAAGCAAAGACCTAAAGGAGGTGAGGGCATTAGCCATTAGCCTGTATCTGGGGAAAGAGCATCATGCAATGCAGCAGGAACAGCAAATGGAAAAGGTTGGAGGCATGTTCAGGGAAGAAGAATGTTGAGAAATAAAGTCACAAAGGTTAAAGGGGGAAAGTGGGGAGATCCAACAGGGCCTACAGATTATTTTAAAGACTTTGGCTTTTATTCTGATGAAATGCCATTTTAAGGTTTTGAGCAGAAGAGTGACATGATCTGACTTACGAGTTAAAGGTATCAGTCTGACTGCTATGTAGCATCTTGAGGCGGGAGCTGGAAGTCAAATAAGGAGGTTATTGTAATAATCCAGCATGAGATCATGGGTGGCTTGAACCAAGATAGTAGCAGTAGAAGCTAAGTAGTCACTCACTGGATATATTATGAAGGCAGAGCCGACAGCGTTTTTAATAGTCTGGATGTGAAGTGTGAAAAATAAAAGAAGGGTGACCCAAGAATTTTGGCCTCGGCCACTGAAAGGATGAAGATGTAATTTACTGGGATGGAGAAGGCTCTGCTACAAAGATTAGGAGTTTAGTTTTGGATGTTAAGTTTGTAATAATTATTAGATGTTCAAGTGGAGGTACAAAGCAGGCAATTGGATATCTGATTCAGGAAGTCAAAGGAGGGCTACTGGCTGGAGATACGTGATTGAGAGTTCTTGGTCTACATGTGGTTATTTAGGCCTGGGTGAGGCCATAGGAGTGAGTGCAGATAGAGGCGAATAGAGGTCTCAGAACTCAGCCTTGGCTCTCTACAATTTAAATGTTTGGATCTTGAGGTATGTTGACAAAATAATGTCTGACCTAAAAAAAAAACACTTGTGTTTATTTGAGCCAAACTAACCAACAGTTGCCAGGAAGCAAAACCTCAACGGATTGAGATTGCTCCATTCGAGAATGGCAGTTTTGCAGCTTATTTTGTATGTTAAAATCAAAGGAGATTTAAGGGGGTTACAGGAAATTCAGTGGTCTTTGATTAGGGAGGCTAGAGAAAGCAAAGCAGGGAAATCTCTGAGACTTGATAAAAAGCAAAACAGAGAGTCACATACTTCTTTTACATTGGTGGCAACAGGATAGTTAACATTTACAGAACATAGAGATGGTATGTGGACAAAACAACAGTGTGGTCTCATGTTTTGGTGCTAGTGGTCATGGCTTTGAGGGGTCTGGAAAAATGATTACTCAGACATTTCAGAAGTATGTTATCTTCTTACGCACAAAGACGATAGACAATTTCAAAGGTAAAGATTGGCCTTTGACAAGGAAGCTGCAGACCTAAGACATGACTGCCCACTGTGACCCACTTTTAGTTAGGTTGTACCAAGCAGGACTTCTGAGTATGAGTATGTTAAGTTGTTGTCATTTGTGATATATGGTCGGTCATCTTAAATTTGTGAATTTTTATGTTTATTACAACAGTTTTCCAGCAGGTGGCAGTCAAGTGCCTTGAGGAAGAGGTACCTTCTTTATTCACACAGGAACCCTGGTGTTAAGTCACTGGATCTAATCAGAGGAAAGGATGAGGTTATTGGAACAGAATGAAGAAGGAAGCAGAATTAGGACCTTGCTTAACTGAAGGAGGTGGCAGAAGCAGGGAAATAGAATATAAGAGATGGTGAAGGAAAAGCAATGAAAATAATTTCCTTTTTATTTATTTATTAAAGATTTTATTTACTTTTAGAGAGGGGGAAGGGAAGGCGAAAGAAAGGGCAAGAAATATCAATGTGGGTTGCCTCTTGCTCGCCCCCTACTGGAGACCTGTGGCCCACAACCCAGGCATGTGCCCTGATTGGGAATCAAACTGGCGACCCTCTGGTTCTTAGGCTGGCATTCAGTCCACTGAGCACACCAGCCAGGGCCTTTTTATTTATTTCTGCAAATAAAAAGCAGATGCAGATGAAAACATGCATTATCTGTGCATGTTTTAGGTGTAGGTTTCAGATGGGATTTGAATTTTGAAATGTTGCTATATATCTGAAAACAGTTTGCAGTGGACTGAAATCACCCATTTCCCAAGGTCATGTTCAGTAATACAGTATCTCAATTGCAGTTACAAAGTATAGTAGCAAGGAAATTGCAGATATGACAGGTGTCGCTGCCATATTCATTGGTACTGTAAGCCTCCTCCCCCACTGAAAGAGATAAGGCCCATGCCTGGGACTGTTTCTGGGAAGTGAAGAATTGGAAGGAAAATGACTATTTGTCTCTTTCCTATTACTAACAAGAAATCACCCCTGACTGGTGTGGCTCAGTGGACTCAGTGCCAGCCTGCAAACCAAAGATTTGCTCGTTTGATTCCCAGTCGGGGCACATGTCTGAGTTGTAGGCCAGGTCCTCAGTAGCCGGAGAGCGAGAGGCAACCGATTGATGTATCTCGCACATCTTTCCCTCTTTCTAAAAATAAGTAAAATCTTAAAAAGAGAGAGAAATCAGGGCCTTAAACTCCCACTTCTTTTTCCTGCACTAAAATAGTTTCCCCTCAGAGATACCCATTCATCATGGCACAATGTCCAGAGCCTAGACTTGGAGTCAAGAGCCCAAACTCTTGCTATAAGCTTGTTTGGATCTGGAGTAAGTCACTAGTCCCATTTCACCTGTTAAAATAGGAAATGATACCTCTCTTGCTGAATTATTTTGAGAATTAAATAAGGAGTAACTTGAAAATTATTCTGTGAACTGTAAACTACGGGAGATGCGGAAAAGGGAGGTGGTGTGCACAGTTCTCACACTGCCTAGGTGGGGCTCTTAGCCTCCCATTTATAGATCCAGAGGGCCTGGTGGGTCTCCAGCTGCCGCCACTATGCCCCACCAAGCAAACGACGGGCTGCTACTTACTTTGTCTAAGCACAAGCAAGTAAACCTAGAAGCATCCCTTTGCTTTGGTGTTGGAAAAAAGGTAGGGTGGAATGTCCTAAGAGGAGATTGCTTTCTCTCATCAGGTAAAGAGAGCTGCTTTGAGAGAATTGTGTCAAGGTTTGGAAAGAAAGTCACATACGTAGTGATTGGAGATGGACGAGATGAAGAAATTGCAGCCAAGCAGGTAACCATGGTAAAGAAAACAGTCTGTGTGGGAATGCATTGAGCAATTAGAAAGATGGCGAAACTCGGAAGTCTTAGCAGCCTGTCGTACATTTACAATGTTGTTCCCTTTTCCTCCTCTTCTCCCATTTTTCTTTAAGAAAGAGAGTCATTTTTTTTCCCAAGTGGAGTTTTTCTAATAAGTTGTTAGATCCTCCGCCTTCTCATCCTCGCTGCCACTCAGAAATCTTAAACTCTTCAAACCCTGCTACAGGAACCCCATCATTAAACCTGATGCGGGCCCTGTCTTCCATCTTCATCGTAGAAGTCAGTGCCTTTTCTAAAAAATAATCATTTAATTTTATTTTTGAAATAGATATAAATGTATCATCTATAAAACTTCTCAGTCTCTACATTTGAAGACAAATTTTTCTAACATGTTTTAAAGTTATCACTAAAATGGAGCATTCGTTGGGATTCAAACACTTTTTTTAAATTTGAAAATATAATACCTTTCAGTTGTCAAGAACAGTTAACTAATAATAGAAAAGGTAGAAATTTACTAATTTTCAGAAAAAAACTTTTGAATAAGTGGATAAAATTGAAAAGTGAGTATTGAATCTACAGATCTTTGAGAGTTATCTTTTTTTTTAAATAACCAATTATCCAGATAAGCTGAACTTTAAAACTCAACTTTTGGATTGTTGTATCAAAAAGTGATCACCTGAGATTTTTAAAAATAATAATGCATATTCACTTAGTACTCCCCAAAAATATTATTAATAATAGTAAAAGCAAAAAGGATTTTTGTACCATTAATAAAATAAAATAAAATGATTTTTAAGTATTTCTTTATATAAAATACTTGCCTGTATTTTATAATATACAATAATTTATAAGTATATAAATATATAATAATTAGATGTACTCTTGACCATATTACTCAATCTCTCTGGGTTCCTGTATTTTTACCTGTAAAATGAATGGTTTTGTTACAAAATCTGCTCAACTTGCTTGAAAATTTTTTGATTTTATAATTTAATGCCTAGAGATGCTTTTTTTGCCTTGTATGTCTACATTTTTTTAATGATACTATCAACCGGGGTTTTTTCACATGTTTAAAAACTTATATTTCTTTTTTCTTTTTTTTTAATATATTTTATAGATTGTGCTATTACAGTTGTCCCATTTCTCCCCCATCATTCCCCTCCACCCTGCACACCCTCTCCCACCCACATTCCCCCCTTTAGTTCATGTCCATGTGTCATAAGTTCTTTAGCTTCTACATTTCCCATACTATTCTTGCCCTCCCCCTGTCTATTTTCTACTTACCGTCTATGCTATTTATTCTCTGTACCTTTCCCCCCCTCTCCTCCTCCCACACCCCTGTTGCTAACCCTCCATATGATCTCCATTTCTGTGGTTCTGTTCCTGTTCTAGCTGTGTGCTTAGTTTGCTTTTGTTTTAGGTATGGTTCTTAATAGCTGTGAGTTTGCTGTCTTTTTACTGTCATATTTTTATCTTCTTTTTCTTAGATAAGTCCCTTTAACATTTCATATAATAAGGGCTTGGTGATGATGAACTCCTTGAACTTGACCTTATCTGAGAAGCACTTTATCTTCCTTTCCATTCTAAATGACAGCTTTGCTGGATACAGCAATTTTGGATGTAGGTCCCTGCTTTTCAAGATTTCAAATATTTCTTTCCAGCCTCCTCTTGCCTGCAAGGTCTCTTGAGAAATCAGCTGACAGTCTGATGGGAACTTCTTTGTAGGTGACTGTCCCCTTCTCCCTTGCTGCTTCTAGAATTCTCTCCTTCATTTGAATCTTGGCTAATGTAATTACAATGTGCCTTGGTATGTTCCTCCTTGGGTCCAACTTCTTTGGGACTCTCTGAGCTTCCTGGACTTCCTGGAAGTCTATTTCCTTTGCCAGATTGGGGAAATTCTCCTTTATTATTTGTTCCAATAAGTTTTCCACTTGTTGCTCTTCTTCTTCCCCTTCTGGGACCCCTATAATTTGGATGTTGGGACGTTTAACGATGTCCCGGAGGTTCCTAAGCCTCTCCTCATTTTTTTGAATTCTTGTTTCTTCCTCGTTTTCTGTTTGGTTGTTAGTTTCTTCCTTCTGGTCCACTCCATTGATTTGAGTCCCAGTTTTTCTTCCATCTCTATCAGTTCCCCATGCATGTTCCTTCATTTCACGTATTGTAGCCTGCATTTTTTCATCTAATTTGTGAGCAAAATCAACCAATTCTGTGAGCATTTTGATGACCAGTGCTTTGAACTGTGCATCTGATAGGTTGGCTATCTCTTCACAGCTTAGAGGAATTGGCTCTGGGGCTTTGATTGGTTCTCCGGTTTGAGCCATTTTTGGTGGGTTTTTTTGGTTTTGTTTTGGTTTTAGTCTGGTCGCGGCTATTACGTAGTGAGGGGTGGAGCCTTAGGTGTTCCTCAGGGCGGGGCAGCCCAGTCGCCGGGTTGTGACGCTATAGGTCGGGGCAGGGTCCAAGAGGGAACAATGGCGCCTGTTCTGCTCTCTCCTGGACTCCGGTCCGCTCCGCCGCTTCCCCTGGATTATCTGTGCACACTCGCGTGCTGTTACATAGTGAGGAGTGGAGCCTCTGGCGCTCCCCAGTGCGGGGCAGCCTAGTCGCTGGGTTGTGACGCTGTATGTGGGGGTGGGGTCTGAGAGGGAACAATGGCGCCTGCTCCACTCTCTCCTGGATTCAATCCCTTCTGCCACTTCCCCTCTGCCTGGACCATCTGTGCACTCGAATGTGGGACCACCTGGTCAGCCAGCCGCCCTGTGCAGTCTCACTGGTTCTGCACAGTTGCCCCCCTGTGCCCGGGGTCCGCCAGCTGCTGCCTGTGGGCCCGGGGACGACCAGCCGCCGCCTGTGCACCGGGGAACTGCCAGCCGCTGCTGCTTGTGCTCCCGCACCTCCACCTTCTCCCACCGCAACTCCACCCCTCCTACCGATCTGGATGAATGCTTGTTGGACTTCCGTACAGTTCAATTTTCTATAAGTTCTGGTTGTTTTCTTGTTTCTAAATATTTGTTGTCCTTAATTTTGGTTGTGAGAGGAGGCACAGTGTGTCTGCCTACGCCTCCATCTTGGCCAGAAGTCCAAAACTTATATTTCTTTGGAACTGAGACAGCTCATGGTCTCCTGCCTGATGCCAGTGCTAAAGAGCACATCCTTTCAGGAAAAAATGCAGGATTAGGATAAGGGTGATATTATGGGCAGATTTATGAACATCTTAGAAAGATGCCAGTTTTGTAATAGCAGAATGTTGAGCTCAGTTGCAAAAGTTGAATTTGAAATAATTTCGATATATTTATTATTTTTTTCTACTTTATTTAAAAATAAATCACAGATTGGGGAAAAATAGATTAAATGGGTAAAAATCATGTACAAATCAATAGGAAGAAAAACACATTTCCAACTAAAAAAAAATGGGGCACTTCCGGCCAAGATGGAGGCGTAGGTGGACACACTGTGCCTCCTCTCACAACCAAAATTAAGGACAACAAATACTTAGAAACAGGAAAACAATCAGAGCTAATGGAAAATTGAACTGTAAGGAAGTCCAACAACCATTCATCCAGACCAGTACGAGGGGCGGAGTTGCAGCAGGAAAAAATGGAGGTGCGGACCCTGGAACACAGGTGGCAGTGGCTGGCGTTTCCCAAGTGTGCAGGCGGCTGGCAGACCCACAGGCGGCGGCTGTCGCACGGGGTGGCAACTGTGCAGACCCAGTGAGGCCACACAAGGCGGCTGGCTGACCAGGTGGTCCCACATTCGCGCGTGCAGATAATCCAGGCGAAGGGGAAGTGGCGGAAGGGAGGGGAACTCAAGGGAGAGAGGAGCAGACACCATTGTTCCCTCTCGGACCCCGTCCCCACGTACAGCGCCACAACCCAGCGACGGGGCTGCCCTGCACTGGGGAACACCTAAGGCTCCACCCCTCACTACATAACAGCTGCGACCACACCAAGACCAAAACAAAACAAAACACCAAAAATGGCTCAAACCAGAGAACAAATCAGAGCTCCGGAGACGATTCCTCTAAGTGACGAAGAGATAGCCAACCTATCAGATGCACAGTTCAAAGCACTGGTCATCAGAATACTCACAGAATTGGTTGATTTTGCTCACAAATTAGATGAAAAAATGCAGGCTACAATACGTGAAATGAAGGAAGACGCATGGGGAACCAATAGAGATTGGGAGGAAAACTGGGACTCAAATCAATGGAGTGGACCAGAAGGAAGAAACTAACAACCAAACAGAAAACAAGGAAGAAACAAGAATTCAAAAAAACGAGGAGAGGCTTAAAAACCTCCAGGACATCTTTAAACGTCCCAACATCCGAATTATAGGGGTCCCAGAAGGGGAAGAAGAAGAGCAACAAGTGGAAAACTTATTGGAACAAATAATAAAGGAGAATTTCCCCAATCTGGCAAAGGAAATAGACTTCCAGGAAGTCCAGGAAGCTCAGAGAGTCCCAAAGAAGTTGGACCCAAGGAGGAACACACCAAGGCACATCATAATTACATTAGCCAAGATTCAAATGAAGGAGAGAATTCTAAAAGCAGCAAGGGATAAGGGGACAGTCACCTACAAAGGAGTTCTCAAAAGAGACCTTACAGGCCAGAAGGGGCTGGAAAGAAGTATTTGAAGTCTTGAAAGGCAGGGACCTACATCCAAGATTGCTCTATCCAGCAAAGCTGTCATTTAGAATGGAAGGGCAGATAAAGTGCTTCTCAGATAAGGTCAAGTTAAAGGAGTTCATCATCACCAAGCCCTTATTATGTGAAATGTTAAAGGGACTTATCTAAGAAAAAGAAGATAAAAAAATATGACAGTGAAAAGTCAGCAAACTCACAGATGGTAACAACCACACCTAAAACAAAAGCAAACTAAGCAAACAAGTAGAACAGGAGTAGAACCACAGAAATGGAGATCATATGGAGGGTTAGCAACAGGGGCATGGGAGGAGAAGAGAGGAGGAAAAGGTGCAGAGAATAAGTAGCACAGACGGTGGGTAGAAAATAGACAGGGGGAGGGCAAGAATAGTATGGGAAATGTAGAAGCTAAAGAACTTACGACACATGAACATGAACTAAAGTGGGGGAATGTGGGTGGCAGGGGGTGTGCAGGGTGGAGGGGAATGATGGGGGAGAAATGGGACAACTGTAATAGCATAATCAATAAAATATATTTTAAAAAAATTTTTTAAATGGGCAAGCACAATGGCCAGGAGTTCACCAAAAAAGGAAACACCCAAATGACCGATAAACATGAAAAATGCTCAGCCTCATAAACAATTTAAGAAATGTGAAATTAGTCCTGGCTGGTGTAGCTCAGTGGATTGAGCGCGGGCCTGCGAACCAAAGGATCGCGGTTCGATTCCCAGTCAAGGCACATACCTGGGTTGCAGGCCAGTTCCCAGCAAGGGACACACGAGAGGCAACCATACATTGATATTTCTCTCCCTCTCCCTCTCTCCCTCTCCCTCTCTCCTACCCTTCCCCTCTAAAGATAAATTTTTTAAAAAAAATGTGAAATTAAAATAATAACTTGTAATGTAGATGATCAGGATAGGCTTTAGGCATAATTACATTGCTTCTTTGGGGAAATGGTTTTTCTCTCTTACAGAATTAGACTTGAATCTGGTTAGAATGTATTTTGAAGCTATGACTGACTGTGTGCTCTGGCTTATGGAAATGGAAACCTGAGAGGGAGGGAGAGGGAGGCAGGAAGCCTGGTTGGAGCACAGTAGGTGAGTAATGACATTGAAAGATGCGCCAGGAATGTGCTGAGAAGAGGTGACAACTGGAGGAAGTAGTGAGGACTACAGTAAGTGAAAAAGATCATCTTTTGCAAACTGAAATGACATAACTCATTTCTGCAGGTGAAGAAAAAGTGAAATATATTCCCCTAATCCAGTTAGCCTGGGTTCTTTAACATAGTAATCCCAACATATCGGAGAAGTTGAGAAAGCACCTGATAAATATTGAAAAGCACCACAAATGCAGTATCTTAGATCTGTTAGTACTGAACTTAAAGTTTGTCGTATACATCCTGATATCCAATAAATGGAATTTTGTTTGAAAATCTTAGAGGAGCCCTAGGAATTCAGAAGAAAATGATAGATCCTGTCAAAGAAAAAAACATCAGGAGAAAGAGCAGATTTGTCCAATTCCATTTGAAATCTATAGAAGAAATTTGGAACAAAATAATGATGAAACTTCATTTCAACAGCTTCACGACTCTTTGTGGTGTATTTTAAAACAAGTTGTAATCTTCACGATAGCTGTGCAGTTAATTTTCTAGTACCCTTCTGTGTATACTGCTGATTATAAGTCTTTAGCATCCACCTGCTATTCAAATTGAATAAAGCTTAGAATCCAAGGAATGCCTTATTTTACAGGCTGAAATTTTTGAGGCCATATTATCAGGCTATGTAGAGTGGGATTTCAGGACCTGAGCTCTCATTTGTATGTGCTTTGGAGTGGAAAAAAAAATTCTAAGGAGAATCTAAACTGACCTTCAGTGTGCTTCTTGGGTCATCTGTCTACTTGGAGAGGCAGTGGCCTTCATTCAGAAGCATTTTTGTCGTTGTTGCTAGGCTTCTCATTTTTTACTGAGAAGGAAGACATCAGACTTTTGAATTGTCTGATAACACACATTAAGTCTATATTTAAATGACAAAAAAATCTATAGTTCAGTCTTTCGTAGTTCAGATACCGAATCGTAAAACATGAACTCATTGTTTACTGAGGTGTTGTCAGTATCTTAGCTGAGAGAAGAAGTGTTTTGGGAAGACTGACCAGAGTCTTCTGCTGTGTGGAGGATTCAGCTGTGTGCTGCCCAGACCCCAGCAGGACCGAGCCACTCATTTCCTTAGCCCCCTGCTCTTAGCGGCTAATGGCTCACAGTCCCTCTCCCAGAACTGCCCTCAGCAGAAGCTGCCTTACCTGAGGTTACATCACCTTCCCAGAGACAGCTTGCTTCTAGTCAGTGGTGGGGTGGGGCGCAGCTCTAGTCTCCTTCCCTCATCTCTGAAGGGTGACCCAGCTCCTGAGCGCTCTCGGGGGTGGATCAGCGCCTCCTCAGCCCCTCTATCACAGTTCAGCTTCCGGCAGTGCCTTCTGCAGAGCATGAGACTTGGCTACAAAAAGGCAAATAGAATTGACTTTGCCAGCCTTCAGATTCTCAAAAACCATTACAATCAATGGGGAATTGTTTGGAGAAAGTCCTTCTTGCTTCTGAGCCCTGGAAAGATTGTTGTGATGTTAACCCTTCAACTTCAGTTGTCCCTTCTTAACACAGGAAACAGATGGAAGAGTCTTGGCTGTGGAATCTAAAACCACACAGGTCCAAATCTGAATCATTAAGTGTGTGAACTTGGACAATTTGCTGATCCTCTTTGAGTTTCCTTATCTGCTAAATGGATCTGCAGAAGTTCTTTCCCTTCTTACCCCAGTATTCTTCTACCAAGTCTATTTCACACACTTGGAGGCCGTGGGTTGTCAGCTAGGACGGCTGTCTGAATTGTCTTCATTCAGTAACATACAGACCGTCGGCAACTATTAACTGTGAGATTGGTGGTAATCGATTGGCACTATTAACTCATTGTGTTTTCATTTGCCACTTTATGTAGCAATTCAAGAACCTTTATTATTTTCCCACGTGTTTGTGTTATCTTTGGAGTTTTGATTCTAAAGTTCTTGTTGCCCTCTGGGAAAGATACTAGTAGTTGTAGGTATCAGTGCTTCTTTGTCTGAAGAAGGGAGAGGGGAGGTAAAGAACCACTTGAGTAGTTAGCAGCGTAGGTGTCTCTAAGACGACGCCTGTAATCATCTACCATAGAATGTACCTGTTGGAGAATGCCCTAGAGCCTCTGCGGTTCAGCCTCCACCCTGGGAGGGATCCTTTCTGCAGCCTCTTTGACAGACTTTCTAGTCCTTGTTTGAACGTACTCAAACCTAAAGGAAGCTGCTTCCCAACGTCTTGTTCTGCTGTGGCGTTGTCCACATTGTTAGGATGGGCCACCTTCCGCTGCGCTTCACTTTATCTCTCTGCCTTTCACATCTTGGTCCTAGCCTGGGACGCCTGTGCACAGCGTAACAAGTCCACTTCCTCTTATATTAAAAACCTTTTAAATACTGTGTGTGAGCAGCAAGCTAGAAGAAAAAACTGAGTTACATGCCAAAAGAACTCTTCTAAGACTTAAAAATTCTGGGTAATTTGTAACCAGTTTGAACAAGACAATCACTAAAGCTAATCTCCTTCAGCTTCATAAAACACGGTTTCTAACACTTGCATTTGTCAGAGGCCTTATAAAAGGCTTTCAGAACAGCACACAGGATTCTGGACATAATTCTGACTGTATTATATAATGGGATTCTTATTTCCCAGGTCCGTATGTTCTGAATCTTGGTCATGGACAAGATTTGGGCCTATAAGAAAAAAAGTAATATTAATACTAATTTCTGATGTGAGTATTTTATTTGATCCTAAAGACCATATATAGTAGCTAAAATAAGTATATCATAAAAGCACAGAGTGACCCCGAAACCTAATAGAAATCTCTCACATTTGTAGTGCCCCATGGTGTGCAAAGTCCTTATACATAGGACTTATTCGGTCCTTTCGGCGGCCCCATGAGGTGGGCAGCGGTAGAGAGGACTCCCCAGTACCTTGGGGAGAGGTCTATGGAGAACGGGGTTTGGGTAAATAAGAATTCCCGAAAGGAGTTGGTTAACCAGCTCTCCTCACTCTCTTCCAGCACAACATGCCTTTCTGGAGGATCACAAACCACGGAGACCTGGTGTCCCTCCACCAGGCTTTGGAGCTTGATTTTCTCTAAGAACTGGAATGAAGAGCCTTCCCCATGAGCTCCGTTTCACTCCTGAAGCGAGCTGGAGACTGGAACCAACTAGGAACTCTCTCTTTCTCCATGGAATGCTGGCGAGAACACAATCAGAACCAGTAGCTGCAAGGGACGAAGCTTAGTTTGGCCAAGAGTGAGCTGCAGCCCCGTGCTCGTCCTTGTGCAGAAGCAGGAGGCCATTGGATGGGAGGACAGCAGACTCGCTGCAGCTACAGTGCTTTTAATTCTTCTGGGGTTTTTTCCTTTTGTTTTTTATGTTGTTTCAAAAAAATGAAGAAAAAAAAGGAAATTCTTGGGGCAGAGTTGCACTCTTTGTCCAGGACCTGCTGTCAACTGTGGTGACAGGGAAAAGTGCAGCCTTTTGTAATAACATCTCTCGCAGTCTTTGTAATCTCCTTAGCTGTAGGACGTATTCCCAGTGAATGTATATGTGATTTTTATAGGTAAGGGTCTGGTCTCTGAAGCAGGTTCTCCCTCCTTTTTCTGGCGAGAAAGGGGTGTGTAAAGTTTCCCTGGAAAATAGTAATTGAACTATCTAAAATACCTCTCTGTGACAGTAGCACCTCTTTAGCGGCTCCAGTGGTTTGCTGTCTAGGATGGTTTCCCTCCTGTTCTTCCATCTCCTGGTTTGCTGAACTGTGGGGCACTAGACACTGATTAACTTTAGGCTTTGTTAGTTCCCGTCCTGGAAGCCTTAGTCCCCTTTCTAATCCCTCTTCCCCTTTAACCAAATGGCACAATCCTGGAAACTCCTTCTCTTAGACAGTAAATGCTAAGCCTTCAGCTTGACTCGTTTATTCAGAGACAAGGCCCCGGGGGGCTTACCTCCAAACTGGAAAGAAGGGACACAGGCTTCGTGTGAATTTCCACTTAGGTTCTTGGAACAGGAATATTCCACCTTCCCCTGCCGAGAAGCACTCTTCCCCCAACAGATGCTGACCCTACAGCCTTCTCTTCCTTCTTGGCCATCAGTGTGGGCTCTTGACCCTCTCCCAGTCTGTGCACCTCACAGCTGTCTCCATTCAGCTCTGGCCATTCGCTCGGCTTTGGACCCAAGATGTCAAAGTGAGTCTAAGAACAGGCTCGTAACTACATTGTGGGCAAAACTACCAATGTAGTTGACTTCCTTTGAAGCCCTTAGGCCCTCTGAAGGGTATTCTGGGCATATATTTACCCAGATCTCTACCTGAAATTGAACAGGAGATTGCTGTGATCAAAACCCATTTTTCCCATGGTACACCCTTCCCACTTCTCAAATCTCATTCTGAAATGGGAAACTAGAAGCCAGGAAGATTTTCCTGTTTTAAAGGAAGTTGCTGGACCCCCTACTCCATGCCTAGAAACTGCATCCTGGGCCAAATGCAGGAACATCTCCCAGCCTGACATCTGGGGAGATTGGTGGGTGCCAGGCACTAGTCCCAGCCTTCTAGCCCAGCTGTGCTTGTGGATGCGCCATCCTTCCAGGACCAACCCAGGCATCTACTCAGGAAGGATAAGCTTCCCTGGAGCTGAAGAAGTTCCGCCTGTCCCAGGCTGCAGTGAGGAGTGATGATATAAGCACCTCAGAGGGATGTAGTCTGGGTTCTCGGTAGGAGGAGACATCCTTGACCAGCCCCTGTTATGCTTGCTTATCCCCAGAGATTCTTCATACCCATTTCCAGAGATGTTGCAGCACAGAGGCCAGACTCCTCCCAAGGCCAGGTCACTCGTGCATCAGAGAAAGGCTGCTTGTACACATTCCTTCAGAACTGGTCGAGAAACTGCTTCAGGGCTCACCATTTCAGGAAAGAGGTTTCTGGAGAGGAGTTGAAGTCAGTGTTCATTATGTAGCTGCCTCTTTGGACTTGTTTCCATTGATGGGGTGGGAGTCGGGGGCGGTTATATAGTCTGAGGCAGACCTTGCCTTGGTCTGATTTCAACACAGCTGCCCAGAAGCTGCTCTGCCTTGCTTGATAATTGATCTTAGAAAGCTCTAGGATGGTCTTTTCTTCAGGCCCCAAGCCCTCGACCTGCCAGCAGTGTAACTGCAGCCCTGGACATAGGCCACCCAGTTGATGCTTTGCTTCAGGCTTGAGAGGCTGTGGAGTGGTGCCCCCATTATGCACACAGGTCCACACACAGACCCCTCCCCGTCCCTGCCCTTTGGGAAAAGCTCTTTATTCCTAGACTATGACTTGGACCCCTTTGTCCAAAGGCCATTGGGCCTTTTCCCTCCTGCCCTGACTGCCCAGCCTAAATGTTTGCAAAAGGAACTTGAAATTGACCAAGAGAGGAGAGGAAGCTCTCTGAGCAGCATCTGCTCTTTCCTGGTTGTTGCCACCCTCATTCGGAGGGCAGGCAGAAAATGGGACCTGGCTTCTGTTTGCCAAAATGAATTGTCCAGGAAACAGTGCTCTTCGACCCTGTGTTTTCCTCCTCCCCAGCACGAAGATCTGGAAAGGAAAATAAGTGGTAGCACCAAGAGCCTTTGGAAGCTGAGGGTCCAAGGACACTGGCAGTCCTTTCATCAAGGGGGAAGCCCTCTACTGGAGAGCGTCCCTGTGAAAATAGCCACATGACGAATCCTTCCCTGGGGACTGTGAGCTCTGTAAGATGGGTCTGCACATTTCGTGGTGAGGACTGTCTCCAGTAAGGGATCTGGAGTTATCCAGTGTGTTCTGGGTTTAAGAGGTGGCTTGACTTTCGAATGTAAAACTGTGCCTTAGCATCACCCTGTCCAGTCCCCCTAGGGCAGCTGGTGGTGCCCAGGAGAATGGATTCCTGCTCCAGATTTAGATGCTTTTATTTGTTTTGGGGTGTTCCTGTCTTCTGCTCTGCAAGTTGGGAGGGGGGCCAAAGTTAGTGTCCCAGGGGACTTGTGCCACAGCTTGTTCGCAGTTTACACAAACTCAGCTTTAAAGCTCCCAAGTAGAATCTAACTGGCAAACTCCAGCCGCAGCACATGGAGCTTCTAGATGTTCTCTCCCTTGAATGGGTGTCCGTGACACTGAATCATTGGGGCAGAGTGTCCGAGAGGGGCAGCTATTCTCTCTCTTCCTGGGAGAGTGAGGGTCCAAGCCAAGGGGTGGTGAGCTTGGGGCGTTTCTCTCTCTGCTCCTGCAGGAAAGCGCAAGTAGGGCTCCTCTTAAGCCAGCGTGCATTTCTTACTGCTAAATTGGTTTTCTTTTTCATCCAAAAGTCAGAACTCCCCAGATTCACACTATACAAGCCAAATCTGAATTCCGAGATTCTGAAGTATCTTAAACCACAAGAGAAAATCTAGTTCTGGCCCATCCCCAGTCCGCAGGCCCTCTGTTTCTGCCTCTCCTCGGAGTCACAGAGCTCTAGCAGGCAAGGCTCACAGGCTAGTTCCTAATGCACTGACAGGAGCCATCCCGTTAAGGACGACTTCTACTCGCACCCTGACCCTCTGGATGACTCATGCCTCACTTAGCAGGAAAAGGCGTTGATTGAATTGGATATATTTATGTGACTGCGGGCATTCGTGGCTGTAGAGTCTTTGACCATAATGCTATATGTAATGGGAACTATCTTGTAAACTTGAAAAAAATAAAGTTTTTATTTTCTATACAGTTTGCTCCTGTGTCTTTTCTGAATAGGATCAGCCCAGTTGCCCAGCTGAGTGGGATCCTAAGTAAGGCTTCATAAAAGTCTGAAGAGCTTGTTAGCAAGTTAGCATCCTTTTAATAACTGAATCATTAATTTCGCCAAAAAAGTAGAAACAAACTAACCAACCATTTGGTATAAATAAGTGTACATGGGAAAATAAAAAATATTTTAAAGTTATTTACAAGGGAAAGTTTATTCATTGTGTCTAAAATATATTGCTTTTTAAAGTTGAGGACTGGTATGGCAACAGATTTCACGTGCTGTCAACTGTGCTGACATTTAATGATTATAGAGACAGTAATTTGCTGTGCTGAGCTTAAAACGCAAAAGCAATAAAACTGACAAACTGACATCAAACCTTGTTTGATTGGGCCTGATTTCATGTCACATCGACTATTTCCTCTCATTTCATTTCTTCAGATTTTGGTCTGACCGTTATTGGCCTGGAAAAATAATTCTTTTGCCTTTTATTTCAATGAAGGAAATCAGAATTCAGTTCTAGCCTGCAAGTACCATCCATGTCAGACTACAAGGTGTATTTTTTTCTCAAAATAATTACCCCAGAAAAGGGGGGGTTGCATGTATTCTAGGCATTAAATCTTTTCAGCAGAAGGTGCAGATTTTGGACCATACTGTAACTGAGCAAACTTGTGAGTTGCTGTAGCCTTACTGGCTCATAAGTAGAAATATTACAATACCAGTTGCTTCTCAAGCCCGAAGAGTAAACATCTCCATCTCCCCTACAATGAGTATAACATCTGCACATTCCTCAAAAAAACTTGTGGCTGGCAATTCAGGAGGTTTTTCTTCTTCAAAAACAAGTTTCTTAACATTTAAAAAAAAGGATGGGGTGGGGAAGGGAAAAAATATAAAAAGGATGGAAATCTCCAAATGAATTTATTTATTTATTTTCTTTCTTTTTAGAGAGGAAGGGAGGGAGAAATTGAGGGAGAGAAACATCAATTGGTTACCTCTCCTGTGCCAACTGGTGACCTTGCCCTTGACCCATGCATGTGCCCCGACTGGGAATCGAAATGGGTGACTTCAGTTCGCAGACTGGCACTCAGTCCACTGAGTCACACCAGCTGGGGCTTCAAAGGACATTTCTAGCAGCATGTGGCATCACTCATCTTTTCGAAATTCTTGATTCTCTAAACTTGTAGGCGTCCATACAAATGAAGCTCTTTTCAGGCAGCGCAGCATACATCGTTTGCCATTGATTGCATACATACTGCTATCATTTGACAACTTCATCTAGAGGATAGATCAGAACTTAGGCAAGAAATTAGAAACATCTTTTTGGATTTTCTCGGGGGAAAATGGGGAATTGCCCCAAAGTTTGCATCTTCCATTGACATATTTGGCATCTCTGACCCACTCTCCACATATGACAGGCAGAATTGTGGAAAAGTAAATGGAGCAAATCCTGGGTTTAGTGAAACTTAGGACCTATGTCCAAGGCTAGGTTGGGCACTAAGCCCACTGTCCGGGGTCTCGACCCTTGACATTCCTTATGAGTTGATTTCACTGTTGTATGTGTGCATGTGTGTGTTTAAATGTATTTGCTTCAAAGAAGCAAATACATTTAAACACACATTTCCTGAGTTAATGACATCCTTTCTTTTAGTGATGATAAAGGTAATAGTGACAGTTTTTACTGCCTTTTTTATGTTTATTAATTTGATGACCACGTTGACCATTTTACTGGTCCATGAAATTCAAAAGTCTGGAAATCCTTTCTGCTTCTACTATTTTAAGTGTGTGAGAAAGCATCGGCATCATCTTCCCAGAGCCTCCCCCTGCTCCTAGCCTCATCTCTGTCATCCTTGGCAGCAGGCCAGTATAGCTGCTGCAAGCCCGCCCTCGTACAGTCACTGCTGACTTGGTGCCTGGGATAAAATTCACGTGCATCGCTTTCTCCTGCATCGCTTTCTCCTGCATGTCCTTTAGGGCTTGGTTTCTCAGGGAGGCCTTCCCTGGCCATTCTACATAAAATTGTAACTCCCACACAGCACACAAAAATGCATGCACTCTCCCTGTCCCCTTCCCTGCTTTTTCTTAGAATACTTAACACTATCTGACACAGTTTTACTTACCCTATTTATTCTGTCTGTCTCCACTAGAATGAATGAATAGTGGAACTGAAGACTACCCTGAGTCCCATCACAGTGGTGACTGTTTTCTTGTGTCCCCAGCACCCTTTTCCTTTTCCTGTTCCTGCTTCTCTAAACCACAGACCTCTCTGAGCAGCAAAAGGCTGCACCTCCCTGGCACCATTACCCACTTCTGTGTACCCTAAGTCACCTCATCACTTACACCCTCCCTGAGCTCCCAGCCTGAAGACCTTTACCTGGGCTCTCGTATTGCCTCCCTGGTACCGAAGGTGGTTTCTGTGGCTCCCCCTGCCAGGCCCAGCAGCAGAGCACGAGTCCGTCCAGATCTGGGTTCTGATGCCTACCTGAACCATCAACCCACAGCAGCCCACCAGCCCCTGAAACTCAGATCCAAGGTTGAGAGGTCCTGCCTCAGCCGGTCCTCTTCTCTGCGCCACGGCCCTTCCCAACTTCGAGCAGCGAACTTTGTGTTCCTGACCCCTTCTTCCCAGGCAGCTTTGAATTCTGCAGATTCAGTTTAATGACACAACTAGTTCGGAGGATTTTTATAAGCTTTTTAATAATAACCTAGTAATACTGTTCGACAAAAACACATCCATGTCTCTCACCTGCAGACACAGGCACACACGCCTTCCCTTCTCTCACAACAGACTGAGGTAGAAAGTACTTTGCCTGAAGCATAAAAAATACTCAACAGCTGAGTCACAGCCCAGACCACAGGCTCACGAGGCACTTGGTTGAAAGGTGGCCCCTTGAGAGCAGGGGCTGGGCCAGCGGCACTGAAGCCTTGGAGGGGTTGGTGGGGGCCAGCCACTGGGCATGCCTGGCTTCCGGCAGGACAGCCTCCGCAGGAGCAGCTGAGACGACAAGGGTGGCAGCTGATCTTGCTCCAGGCTCCAAGGATAGAAGGATGCTCCTGGCACATGAAACGCTCTCAGTAAACATCTGGTGAGCGAACTGAACAACTGAGGTGGGGCAGGGTACCTGGATAACACATCCTGGAGGTCTTAGGACCTTCTCGCCCAGGATAGAGGAATTAAGGGGCGGGAGGGCACCTCCACCGATTACGTTAGAGGCGGATATACCAACACTGGGATGCTCTGGGCACCAGATGCACTGACTGGGACAAAGAGAAAGGGGGATCTCCTCTTTCCTCCCAAAGTGCTTTATATATAATTGAGGCCCTTGACTCCCCAAGGCCTGGCCCTCCTCATCTTGTTCTTGTCCTTAGAGGGAGGGCTTTGTCTCACTTAACTCTGGTCTTCAGTGCCTGGCAAAATCAGGCATCAAGCGCTTGTTGAGTGGATCAAGGCCCACAGCAGCATAATTATCTTCTGCATTCTACCAGTTGACTCCATCCATTGTTTTGTCCCCTGGCTGGATCTGACCCTGCTTCAAAGGACCCCATTGACCTCTTTCTCCCACGGAGAAGCAGCCTCATCCCAAGCCTTAGGGAAAAAATTCTGGGCCAAATGGACCATACGCATGTTCTGGGGCAGCTGATACAACTCAACACACCGGAGGCTCCGGGTCCCGTCCACCTCGGCAGGCTCCCAGCGGCAGCTAGGGTGCAGCCAGCGGTAGTAGACAAGCCGCAGACCCAGACCCAAAAGGAAGCTGATGCCACTCACAGGCACCAGTATGTGCAGCAGGATCCCACTGGGCAGCCAGGCACTCTGCGTTACCCAGGTGACCACCATGAGAATGCTGTCACTCAGGAGAAATACCAGGTGGATGGTGCTGCGGCCTCGAGTGCGACCCTCAGCCACATTGAACCAGGCAAAATAAAGGATGGTGGCCACCACTGCCCGGTACAGCCACTCAGAGCAGGGGTCGGGCATAAAGTTGGTGCCTTGAACCCAGACCCAGAACAGCAGCACCAGCCATAAGCCCAGGAAGTGCAGAGTCACGTAGCGGGGGAAGAGGGCTGAGAACAGAGCCACAGCCAGGACTCGGGGCCACAGCAGCAGCAGGTTCCACAGGAAGTAGATCACGGAGGAGCCCAGCCCCAGGACGGGCTTGGAGGGGAGGCAGGTGCGCAAGGCCCGGTGGTAGTCAAGCAGTGCCCACGAGATGCCAAAGAAGGACGTGCAGATGCCGGCCCCTACAGAGAGGAAGAGGAAACAGCTGACCTCTGTGGGCAGTCTGCCTGGCGCTCCCCAGGTTCTGGGGGCCCTTGTAACCAGCCTGAGGCGGGTACCAGAACCCTCAATTTGTTGAAGGGGAAACTACAGCTGAGGAGCCAAAAAGAGACGTGGGATTCAAATACGGGGTCTGCCCTTCACCACAAAGCTTTACTTTTCAGGTGCTACCACAGTGATATTTTTCAGGGGGGACAGGGGGTATGACGTATACATCCTCATCTACACCCCTGGGTCTTGGCCACACGTCTGCATCTCAGAGAGCCCTGTAACCCTTTCTTTCCCGGAAGAACCCAAGCCTTTCTTGGATCTGAAATCAGTAGTCCCAGTTCCCCCTTAGTTTCAGAAAGGAAAGCTGGAAACCCCAAGAGGTGGCAATAGGCCTCTGGCTGTATGAATGGAGCATCCTCACTCCCCTCTCCTCCGAGCTCAGACTGGGCCCTGGTCTTGATCTTCTAAGACTCGAAGTTTACAGAGGTGGTCCTGCCCCACCTTCCGGTTGTCACCTCCACCATGGACTGGAACCACCAGGGCCTCCAGGGACAGAGGGAAGCAGCACTGAACTGTCTCTAGAAGGCTTCTTCCCCACTCCCTCCCACGACATCCATTCAGCAGTTGTTTACTGGGGACCTGTTATGGGCCAGGAACCCACACCCAGCCTGGAGTCACATCTACAGCCATCCTCCTTTCTGACTCCCCTCCACACTCCAGGTCTCAGAAGGACTGGCGTTCTCCCAGCCTGCGCAGCACGCGGCATCCTCTGACCTGGATAAGTTTTGCCTGTGATGTTCGGTGGGCTAGGAGCACGTACCCCGTTTCTTCTGGCCTACTCCTCCTTACCCTGCAAGTTCCAACCTGAGCATCCCCTACAGCCACCCATCTGGACCCCACCCCACTCACTTCGTTCGATCTGGAATAATTATCTATTTCCTTATCTCTGAGCTCCTTCAGGGCAGGAAACAGATTCTGCCCCCCGGGGTCCCCGGGTAGCCTGGTACCTGGCACATAATAGCAGCTGAATAAAAGCTGCTAAATCAAAAGTTGGGAGAGCCTGTCTCTTCCCTCGTTCCTTTCCCCGCACCCATATACATACAGTGTAGACTGTATCCATTTGTCCCTAGTCCTCGACACCCAGGGCCCTCAAATAGACAAAAACGTGTGCCCAGTGAGTGCTGTGTGTCCCGAGGCAAACCACTTCACCTTTCTGAACCTCTTCCCTCTTGTGCAGAATGGAGATCAACACAGCACCAACCTATAGGGCTGTGAACGTGCGCACTGGCAACAAAGCACTCTCCACGGTGCCCGCTGAATAGTAGGCCCTCGATCACGATGGCTGCTATCACTGGCTTTTCAATTAAGACTACAGACTCAAATTGGCAAGCTGAAAGCGTCCTTGGAAATCAAGTCCAACTTCACCTCGTACAGCTGGAGAAACGGAGGCCACAGAGGGGAAGACGCTGCAGGTCACGCAGAGAGTGGTACCAGAGGGGGGACTGGCTCCTTGGGAGGCTGTGGCATTGATAGCAGGGGTTGGCAGGGCTGGGGCAGAGAAGGGGGAGCCCCAGACCTTGACAGACACGAGCTGGAGTCTTAGCTGGGCCACCAGCTGGTCTGTGACCTTGGGTACCACGTTACTCCCCTTTCACAGGGGAAAAGCTTCCCAAAGCTCCTCAGCGTACAGACTGCTCCCCTGGCTAATAAGGCACCTGCGTCTCCCTGTTCGGATCACTCAGCACATTGTAACTGCCGGCTTTACAGTCACCCAGCCGGGCAGGGGCCGCGTCCCTAGTACAGGGACAGGCACAAAGGTGCTCAATAAAAATGTATGTGTAGGAAGGTGCTCAATACACAGCTTCTTGACCAATGAGTTGCCTATTATGTGTCAGACACCCTACATACTTTATCTGTTTTCTTCAAAATAGTAAAAGCTATCATTACGATTTGTTATGCTCCAGGCACTAGGCTTGATATTTGTCACCTTTCCTCAATCCCTTCATCAGTCCCATGAGGTGGGACTATTTGTTGTGTCCACTTTACAGATGAAAACAAACTGATACTCAGAGAGGCTGAGTCAGCGTCCAAGTCATACGGCTGGTGTTTGGAGTGGAACCCGGACTTGCCCGACCAAAGGGTGCGCCCCTATGTTCTAAGCAGCACTCATAACAGAGTGAAAGCATTTCTGATATTTGTGGGAAACGCCCACAAACGAAAGCGTGACTAGCCGCTGGAAGCGTGACTCACACTGGAAGTACTCGGTCTGGCCACTCTGCAGCACGATGGCCAGCACCAGCACGAGCTGTGGCGTCTTCTCCAGGAAGGTCTCGAAGAGCCGCAGCATGCTGATGTCCAGGGAGAGGAAGTCGGCATAGGCCAAGTCAAACTCGGAGGGCACCTCCTGCTGCCACACCAGCAGCCCTTGCCGCAGCCCCTGAATGCACCTAGGCACAGACGGATGAGCCAAGGGGCCAGGTTAGTGTCCTGAGGCATTCCTCCTTCCCCTGCTCATCAGGCAGTTGCCGACAGGCTCCAGTCCCATCTCATCACTAACATGCTGTGGGGCTCTGGACAAGCAACTCAGCCTCGCTGACCTTGGTTCTTCATCTGTAAAATGAGGATAAATACAACTACTGCCGCTCCCGCTGGCCAGGTTTATCACAAACTCTGTCTCATTCATGCCTCACCACATCCCCATTTTACAGATGGGGAAACAAAGGGCTAATAAGCGGTAATGTTTGAATAGCAAAAGCATATGATTAAATTGCCAAAAGTGATAGTTATCAAATTTTAGCAAGCCTAAGAAATTCTTAGGACCCTGTGGGGAAGGGGTGTCATACTGGGGCAAAGTTAAGAGAGTCCAGAGGTTGGACAGACAGGGCTGGGTGACCCGCCGGCATGAGTGAGGAGTGGAAGACACAACAAGGCTTCCCCTACCCACGACTGTTCTCATTTGGCTCCTGGAGGGTGAGCCCAGTCACTCACTGCGAATTCATTCATCAGAGGTGTACTGTTACCTCCCTGCGGTGGGCCTGACAACACGGCAAGGGAGTAGGCAGGCAGGCCTGGGTTGGGCTCCCCCTGAGCAGGAGCCTCTGGCTCTGTGTCCCCAATGCCACGGCAGAGCCCTGCCTCAGCCTAGTCACAGGCAGACACAGACCCCGTTTTTAAAACCAAAGCTCAGTACATTATCAGCCTCGCACTCAGCAGAAGGCGGAGAAGGGAAGATACGTGATGTGGTTGTGGACTCGCGGCTCACCAAGGCCTGCCAAGATGATAAGTGTGCCTCCTCGTGCCCACCCGGAGTCTCACTGATGCCTGTGCAGTCTCTCCGGCAAAACTGCCACATTGAGAGCGCCTCTCGCCCACTCCTGGACACTCAGTGCAGGTTTGTCAAGGCAAGAGCTGGTGAGAATCTGTACAAATGGATTCAAGAGCAGATCCTGGCTCCAGCCACCCCGTCCCAACCCAGACCACATGGTGTCCTGACTTTATCGCATGACTCTGACCCCTTGGTGTCAGTTTGCCCAACTCTAGAGGCCCTGCCAGTTCTGGAAAGGAGCAAACCCACGCAGACTTTCTGGGATCGGGCCTATGCCCAGCCCTGATTGGCTCCAGGGACATGGATGAATCAGACCCCATCTCTGCCCTCTTGCTTGGTCAGAATGTACGTGGGGGGTAGGGTGGAGATGCTCTGGGAGAATACAACTGGGAAAGATAGGGTGAGAGGCACTCAGGGGTGAGGGGACAAGCCCTGCTCTGGGGGGTCAGGGCTGCTGAAACTGTCAGGATGACCCAGGTAAACACGAAGCTGGCTGACATTTGAACACAATCCATGGGTCTCATTTCATTTATTCCTTATCAAACAGAGGTAGGCACCATGACCATCCCCACCGGAACAAAGAGTTAACTGAGACCCAGAGCGGTCAAGTGACTGCCTGCGGCCCCATCCTCAGCTAAAGGGGACACTTCAATAGAGTCCATCAGCAGCCAAACACTGTGTTTTTTCCCCGCACCTCTCAAAGCAGGTCTGCCTGCAAACCTATCTCTAGATTACTACTCTTTTTAACAGAGGAGGAAACGGAGGCTCAGAGTAAGACAGGAATGAGGTCACACAGGTGACAAAGCAGAGACTGGATCCCAGAGAGGTCTGACTCCAAATCATGCCTTTCTTCTCTGGGCCACAATTTCTTTACCTGTGCCAGGAAGAATAGGGCTAGATGAGCCAGATTTACCCTTCTTCTTTTTTTTAATATAGTTTATTGATTATGCTATTACAGTTGTCCCATTTCTCCCCCATCATTCCCCTCCACCCTGCACACCCCCTCCCACCCACATTCCCCCCCTTTAGTTCATGTCCATGTGTCATAAGTTCTTTAGCTTCTACATTTCCCATACTATTCTTGCCCTCCCCCTGTCTATTTTCTACCCACCATCTATGCTACTTATTCTCTGTACCTTTACCCCCTCTCTCCTCCTCCCACTCCCCTGTTGCTAACCCTCCCTGTGATCTCCATTTCTGTGGTTCTGTTCCTGTTCTAATTGTTTGCTTTTGTTTTAGGTGTGGTTGTTAACAGCTGTGAGTTTGCTGTCTTTTCACTGTCATATTTTTTATCTTCTTTTTCTTAGATAAGTCCCTTTAACATTTCATATAATAAGGGCTTGGTGATGATGAACTCCTTGAACTTGACCTTATCTGAGAAGCACTTTATCTGCCCTTCCATTCTAAATGACAGCTTTGCTGGATAGAGCAATCTTGGATGTAGGTCCCTGCCTTTCAAGACTTCAAATACTTCTTTCCAGCCTGGAAGGTCTCTTTTGAGAAATCAGCTGACAGTCTGATGGGATGGAGTTACCCTTCTTTAAGGAGTGGGCAGCTCGCCTGTGCCCATGGGACACCTCCCCACCCTCTTCCCTTGTCAGGGCGCTCGCCTGTACTGCAGGAGGTACCCCTGGGCTCCGTTCCACCTCCCTCTTCTCAAGGGCGGGGCGCTCACCTGTACAGGTAGCCTAGCTGCAGGAGATGAAGCAGCGCCAGGCAGCGGCCTGAGGGCTGCGACGAGTGCAGGTCAGCGGGGTCGGCGCGCAGCCAGACCCAGCTGAAGACTTGCAGTGCGACCGAGGAGAGGCCCAACAGCGTCAACACCAGTGCGGCCCACAGATAGTGACCGCTGAGCACATACTGGCTCACGGCCCACAGATCGGAACCCAGGTGGATCAGGAAGGCAGTGATGCCCAATACGCCCAGGATCAGGTCCCAAAAGAGAGTGGTGTGGAGTGACCAGGGCATGGCCCGCCGCCCTCTCCCTCTCCTTCCTTTCTGGGCTGGGACTCGCCCTCCCAGCCGGGGTCCTACTTCAGGAAGGAGGTGGTCACAACTCTTTGGGCCCCCAGGGCCCGCGCCTCTTAGGCGGGACTTCCACGTCCCGCCCCGTCCGGGGAGGAGCGAAGCCCACGGACCCCGCCCCTGCCTCTCGGCAACAGGAAGGCTGCGCCGGCCACGCCTCTGCAGCCGGCCCAGGGATGCCCCACCCAGTCCCCCTGAGTCCTGAGGACTGCTAGGTCCGGAGGCTGGCGGTCCGAGTGCGCTGCCATTAGTTTAGCAGGCTTCTAATTCCCTTGTTTTGCATTTGAGGTTCCTAAAGCTCCACAACGGCGAAAATGGCCTGGAGGTTAGCGCCCAGGCTAGAACTGGGACCTGTCACATTGCATTGTTGCGAAATAAAACAGAAAGGCCTCTTCTGATCCCAGATGGCGGGGCTTCGTGAACTAAGTGTGCCTCGAGTTCAGGCCGTGTTCCAGGGAGACTGAGAGCACAGGGTCAACGAGGTACGTCTTCCTGGTGGCTCATTTTACTCCCATTATCCACGGAGGGACGTTCGATAACCATGCAAGGGAGTCGCTTTAGACATTATTTACATAGTGAAAGGATAATACACAAAATAAGATGCATAATGAGCATTTTTTGTTACATAAAACGTGAAACTTGGAAGAAATGTGCTTATGGTAGGGTCTTTGGGCTGCATTTCGTGACCCAGCTATCCCATCCTCCACTCTGCGGACGTTGGGAAACTGGAAAAGTCCAGACCTCAGTGAGCAGCGCGCGCTCCAATTTACCCGGAGGAAGGCAAACCCAGAGATCCGGCAGGCGGCGCCCAAGGTCACCGCGCGAGAACCATGCACAGGCCGAACAGCGCCGCCAGCAGGAGCGGGAGCCAGCACATCGGAGCAGTCCCGGGGGCGCGCAGGCAGGCGGCGTACGCATCGAAGGCCACCTCGCGCATCGCGCACACGTGCTCGTCGCGGCAGGCCTCGCTGCAGATCCGCGTGTCGTAGCTGACCGAATTGTAGACATAGTAGCGCTGCAGCGTGCCCTGGTCTCTGGCGATGCGTCCCAGCACCGCGTGCATGGAGCTGACGCTTGCGCTAGGCACTCCGTAGACCTCGGTCAGCCGGTACTCCAGTTCCCAGCGCGCCGACCCCTGCGTGTTAGCCTGGCTCAAATTCACAAAGTAAGTCACCATGTCCTGGAGACGGGGCACAAGAAGGGTTGGCCGTGAGCAGCTGCCTGCGTCCGCTCCCAGTCCCGCACCTCCTCCTTGCCCCCAGATTCTGTATATCCGTAAAAGTGACCATTAGTTAACGAGCATTAACACTTACCAGGTCTGTGTGTGCATATGTGGCAGACATATGATTGAATCTGCTGAGATAACTGTGCTTATTATCCCCATTTCACAGATGAGGTAACTGAGTTCTAAAGAGGTTGATTCCTTTGGCCAGGGACCTACAGGTGTCAGTAGCCAAGGCAGGACTCAAACCAGGTGGTTTGTCCCATGGCCTGTGCATTTTGTGTCCCACAAGCTCCCCTGTACATAAGATGCTCGGTAAATGTTTACAGAATGAATGGATAAAAAGCAACTTAAAAGAAGTAGGATGGAGTGCCTGGCTCAGAGAGGTTACAGAATTGTGATTGACTGGAGGCGTGGGATACACCCAAGATCCCTAGGACTCAGGTACATCTTCAGGACTAGAATCCATCTTCAAGGATTTATCTGTCCAACACTTCCCACTTAAATTTGTAGATCTGCTTCAGGTCACTAGGGGGGCGGGTAGGGGGCCCAGAGGAGCTGCCACTATGGATGGTAACTTCCTGCCTCCCATCTGAGAGATGAAGCAAAGGAGGCCCAAGGAGGTCAAAAAGCTGGTGAGTGGTGGAGGCGGGATTCAAACCCAGGCCTGTCTGACTCCCTCCCTGAGAAGGATGTGAGGCATGTTGGTGGGGCCGGATGCAGCAGGGAGGAGGGAGTGAGCCTCTCCCTAAGGCCCTCTGAGCACCCGTGGAGACAAGAGGCCATACTCTTAAAATCCTCAGACCTCTTCCCCTCCCCATTTATTCCAGAATCAGGGAGCTAGGTTATCACATCCAGTTTGTGGTTTTCAATGGCCTTTCTCAACTCTCAGGTTAAATCTCAGTACCCACCTCTTCCTCGAGCTCCAGCTTGAACACCCAGCTTCCTCCTCCCTTGGCATTTCCACTTGGACGTCATTTAGACATCCCGAAGTTAACAGGTCCAAAACTGGATTTCTCATCTTCCCTCCAAAACCTGCTTCTCCTTGCAGTGATTCCGTTTCAGGCCATGGCAACTTCATCCTTTCAGGTTTTCAGACCAAAGCCTGGGGGTCCTCCTTGATCTCGCCTTCTCTCACACTGCTCATCCAACCCACCAGCAAATCCCGTCTGCTCTGCCTTCAGACTACTTCCAGGATCTGGCACTTCTCACCACCTGACAGCTACCGCTCTGGCCCACGTCACCATCACCTCTCAGTGGTTATTGTAGTCACCTCCTAACTCATCCGCCCTTGGCCCTGACAGCTTGTTCTCTGCATGGCAGATGTGATGATTTTGTACATTTTATAAGCTGCCCTATTTAATTCTTCCACCCCAAACCTTCCAGATCCAGAGTCCTACTCATGGCCTACGAGACCTAACCTTGGCCCTCCCACTCTCTCTTGGCCTTCCTCTGTGGCCACACTGGCGTCTTGCTCTTCTCCTAACACACCAGGCACATTTCCACCACAGGGCCTTTGACCGGCTCTTCCTCCACTTTCCTCAGATGCTCGCTCCGTCAGTTTACTCAGAATTGAAATGTCATCCCATCAGTGACACTTCCCTGCCACACCTATCTAACAGCACGTGTGTGCACGCACACGCATACTCTTCTTCACTGTTCTCTTTTCTCCATAGCTGTCATCATGGCTTACTTGACTCATTTGTTTGCTGGCTATCTCCTGTAAGCATGCCAGCTCCAGGAGAGCAATGGCTGTTCGTGTTCACTTAGGTATCTCCTGAGCTTGGCCCAGGGCCTGGTGCATGGCTGACAGCTAATACATTTTGTTGAATAAATTAAGGAATACTATTTCGCTGTCATTTGGACAGTCACAAGCACATCTCAGGAGGTGAGGGGGTGCTTGGTGAGCCAGGGACCTGCTTCGGTTGCAGCATAATCAATGCAGAGAAGACAGACATGGGCCAGAGCACACGCTCGACTACCAGGCCGGGGAGATCCGCTTCACCTTGGGGACACTGGGGAGCCGTTGAAGGTTTATGAGCAGAGAGAGAGAGAAGTGCTTTGGACAGATTAGTCCTTTCTGCAGTCCGTGGCAGAGGAGCTGCCGCAGGGCAGTCTGGAGGCAGGGAAATCGGGGAGGAGGCAGTGACAATGCCCCAGGGGCAAAGCGGGGGTATGAGGAGGATGACATGACCTGATTTGGTGGCAGGATTTGGAGATCCTCCAGGGGTCTGATCCTGAGCTCTATGAGGGTGGGAAGACCTTGACTTTCCTGAGGTTCAGTGGCCGTTAGAGTGCGGATTAACTGGGACACAGGGAATGTGGTGATGCGTTCAGTTCCCGCCCCTCCCTCCTCCTCCAGCCCCAGCAGACCCAGGGCTTCTGACCTGCAGGCCCAGTGTGGCTCGGTCATATTCGAACACCCGGATGCCTGGATTGTTGGCCCCGTTGACTACTCCAGGCAATGTGGTTTTCCACGGGGTGACCCCCGGTGTCAGGAACATGGCACTGATGGGGGCACCTTCCAGGAGAGAGACAGCGGGACTGAGGCAGGCTGACAAGAGGAGGGGGCCGGCTGGCCAGCGGGCGCCTTCCAAGGTGAGTACCTGCGTCATCGTAGAACATCCGAAAGCTGTCGGTGTGGTGGTGCCCGAAGAACTGCCCTGCGATGACCCGATGGTGCTTCTGGATCACCTTCAGGTACTTCTCGTTGAAGCCCTCCCGGAACCACGCCTTGTTCCGTGTCTTCTCAAAGAACCCCGGGGGCACGTGACCAACAATGTACACCTGTGAGGAAGGGGCCCAGGGCCGGCTCAGAGGTGGCCTCCCGACCCTTCACTTCCACCTCTCAGAACCTGCCCACCTCCCCAAAGGCACGCAGACAGGCTCAGACATCCCTTCTCCCGAAGTCCTCTGCTTTTGTTCTCCTGGGCAGGTGCCAGTATTCCCCGTACCCAGTAACGCGTGTACACGTGCTCCCCACCCTCTGTGCCTTTGCCCACTACCTGGGGCACACTTCTCATGTTCACGTCTGCAAGTCCTAGTCAGACTTCAAAACCCAGCTCAAAGAGCACCTCCCTGTGAAACCTTGCCGATCCTTACAGATTGGCCTCTCCGAGAACTCGGATGCTGTGACTAAACTTGCCTTGAATGACCGTAGCACCTGCTGTGTGTTAATGTGTGACCATGGCTTACGTTCCTTGAGTCGCTCAGCTAACAATACCTGGGCCCTTGGCCACCACTACTGTGAGAGGTAGAGCGAGGGTGAGGGAGAGGACAGCGAGGAGCGCGAACTTTGAGTCACACTACAGCTTGGACACCAGCGTTGTGTTAACAACTTTCTGAGCTTCAGTTTTTCACCGGGAATAGCAACTAACTGGTGGAGCTTGGAGAGTTAAATGAGGTAATCCACAGTGAGTGCTCAGAAGCACCAGCCATGAGATCCTGCTGAAATGTGCTGTTTAGTGCAGGGACTCAAGCAAATGAGACACAGGGCCAGTTCTTGGGGAGCGGCCAGCCCCGCAGACTAGGTGGACACACACACGGGCAGGGCATCCCCTTGAGGTCTAGCCCGCGGCAAGGCTGCAGGCGTGGAGTTTGGCAGTAATGGAAAGAGCACTGGCCCTGGCTGGTGTGGCTCAGTGGACTGAGTGCCAGTTCGATTCCCAGTCAGGGCACGTGTCTGGGTTGTGGGCCAGGGCCCCAGTAGGGGATGCTCAAGAGGCAACCACACACTGATGTTTCTCTCCCTCTCTTTCCCCCTCCTTCCCCCTCTGTAAAAATAAATAAATAAAATCTTTAAAAATAATAATAAAGGGCACTGGACTTGCAGTCTGGAGACTGGGCTTCTGGTCTCAGCTCCACCACTTGTTGTATGACTTGGGTTCATCACCGCCCCTCGGGAGCACATCTGCAATGGGCTTTGGAGTCCCAGTCTCCCAGGCTGTTCTGAGGGTGGGAGAAGCCCCTCCTAGTGCCGGGCTGATGAAGACCCTCTGTGATGTGCGCATCTCAGGAGAGCAGATGATTTTGTGCCAAGGTGGGAAACTTGTTCAGGAAGTGATCCCGGAGCGGGACGGGGTGGGGGTAAGAGGTAGGAGCCCTCACCCTCTCCCCAGCTCTGGACGAGTTGCTCAGCACATCTTCCAGCCACTGGAACTGCTGGCCAGGGTCAGCCATGTTGGCCGTCTGCTCATTGTTGCTATAGTACAGATTGGTGTTGAGGACCACAACTCGCCCAGTCCGCCTCGGTCCTGGCAACGTCTCAGTATAGAACGCACCTAGGATGTCACAGCCAGGGAAAATATGAAGGGGTCCTCTGCCTCTGACACACTCTGCCCCCTTTACTTCACTCTCCACCTTATCCCTCCCTTAATCCTCTCTTCCCAGGTTTTCCATAAAAAAAGCATCAAGGGTTAAGACCAAAGGATCTGGAGCCAGGCTGCCTAGGTTTAAGTCCTTGCTCTACCACTAATTAGCTGTGCAACTTAGGCAAGTTGCTTAACTTCTCTGTGTCTCAGTTTCCTTAACTGTGTAATGGTGATGACAGTGAGGTGTGTTTGCCCCTCCGAGACACCATCAACCCTTCCCCGCTCAGCTCTGTGCCCCAGGAGCTGATCTGTGTGAACTAAATCAGCGGGCTTCTGTGCCACGGGCTTCCCGTTTAGTGTGACCAATGGGGAGCCCTGAGGAAAGGGAGAGTAGGTCAGGGTTACCCTGGGCTGGCAGTGTCTTTGGATCAGTTGTCCTCAACCAGGTGATTTTGTCCCCCAGGGAACATTTGGCAACGTCCAGAGACGTTCTTTGATTATCGCAACTGGGGGTGTTACTGGCATCTCGTGAGAAGAGGCCAGGGGTGCCACTAGCCATCCCACAGTGCGCAGTGCAGCTCCCATAGCACAGACTAGCCGGCCCAAAGGCCGGTAGTGACAAGGTTGAGAAACCCTGCTTGAACTGAATTGAACTTGAACTGCCCTTTCCTAGGTTTTTTGCTAGAAGTCGAGTAACATGCCGAGGGTAGTTAGTGCCTGGAACACAGTAAATGCTCAATAAATATTCACTTCTGATCCTCATTAGTGCCGTGGGGTTAAGAGCACAGGAGTCAGCCCTGGATTCTGCTCCCAAGTCCGCCTCTTCTAGGCTGGGTGACCTTGGCCAAGTGACTTGGTATCTTTAAGCCTCAGTCTCCTTATCTATAAAATGGGGATGTTGCGCAGATGGATTATATCAGACCTTGGCAGGTAATAAGTGCGTGTAGTAGCAAATGGTATTAGTACCTTCTTTGAAGAGAGCGACGGATTCATTACTGAGCCAGGGTCTCCACAGTTCTGCTACCCGATTGTAGATATTGTTGCTCCCTGCTGGCAGCTGGTTTTTGGGGTGAAAGTCATGATTTCCCAAAGCAGCATATACTTGAGTATCTGGGAGGGAAAGGAGAAATATAAAAATACATATGCGAAAGCGCTCAGTGGAGTTGTTAGTCGTTTTCAGTTGGCAATGTCATCAGAGCTAACAGGGAAGAGTGAAGAGGGGAAATGCACAGATGAGGAAAATACAGAGATAAGTTGAAAACCTCATTTAATAGAATCTGGCTGAACTTGGCTCAGACCTAGGGAGGAAGAACAGTGAGCTCTCTGATCTTGGACCTCAACCCCATTCCCAGCAGACGTTCCCAGTCAGAGAGGAAGCTGATGAGGAGAAAGCTGGAAGATCTAAATAATCTTCAGATCCATTATCAGCCCCTTGGTAATTTAGTGTCCCTTGTTCTTTCGATTGCAGAGCCACCTTACTGTTAAGGGAGAGGCCTGGTTCACTCTGTGAGGCCTCAGGAGTTTCGCCCACTCAGGAATTGAAGTATTTACTGAGCACCTAGTCTGTGCCACCATGCAGACCCGGTAGCAGGCACCCAGTCCCAGTCCCAGAGGCCTTGCAGTGCCGCGGGGTTGACGGGTATTGAGTAATGAGAGGTGTGTGGGCTGTCACAAAAAGGGAAAAGCCACTTGCTGTGGAGGTGTGTGTCAGGAATGGGGGTGGAGTCAGGGGAGGCCTCCCTGAGCAAGTGGCCTGTGAATTGGCCCAAGAGGGGGAAAGGAGGGGAGCCCTTCAGACTCATTTCCTCCTTGTCAGTAGCTTCATTCCTGACTTTATTTTACCACTGCGGCTGGCAGGTACTAAGTAGTTGCTCAGTAAATATTTGATGACAAACAAAAAATTCCTCTGACCTCAGGGAAGAGCCTTGCCCTTATGAGCTTGGCTCACCCCAGGGAGTGACCTCGAATCAATGAGGAAGGAAGGCTGAAGCCTCCAGTTCCCACTTGGGGAACTGTCTCCAACAAACCTTTCGTCCTGTAGAGCCTGCAAGGTCTGGACATGCTGAGAGCTCTGCCAAAGGAGCAGGCTGTGGAATTGCCACCAGGAAGTTTTCACACAGCAGGAAGCCATCGGTGTCACTGCCTGGAAGAACCTGAGCTCTCTAAAGTAAATGCCAGCAGTGATGAAAAATCCATTTAAAAAAACACAAATTTCTGGAATCTCAAGGGCAGATGAGAAGGGAGAGAATCTCTCCCACGTTTTGCTGCTCCTCTGTGCCAGGCACAGTTAGAAGCTCCTTACAAACTCCACGAGGTCCCAGCGTGGCACCCTGTTCACTGCCACGTACCCTACCGCTGGACTTGGGTCTCCCATAGTAGATGCTAAATAAATATTTGCTGATTGACTAAATGAGTGATAGGATTTCCTTATTTAATCCTCACAGCTACCCTCTGGGCAGGTACCACTATTCACGTGGACCCCATTCTCCCTGTCATATCCCATAGGGCTGCAGCCATAACCATTCACAGTCCCCTCAGGCTCCTAAGTTCTGAAGGAAGGTCTGGGAAGCACTAAGAAATAGCACCTTGGCTGGAAATCAGCATCCCAGAAGTCCTAGCAGCTAGGATGGTTTGAGGGCTGTGGCTGGCAACTCCAGGGACACAGCAGGACACAGGAGGATGTACGAGCCCATGTGAGACTTACCCAGGGCTGAAGCCTGTGTGTAACCGTGGATGGTGCAGTGAGTCTGGTGTTAGGCAGGCAGGGCAGGGGGCAGTGAAATGCCAGGCATTTTCTGTGTGTAGCCAGTGAGCGCTCATGTTCCTTGCAGGGTTGTTGGAAGATGAGAAACAATGGCTGTGAAGTGCCTGGCATGGGACCTTTCCCACAGCCATCGCTGTCAATGAATGAAGGCCATTCCTCTGCATCTTGCTGCTATTGTCTCATGGTGCCAGGCACCACCTGGGGTTCAGGAAATGCAGTGGGGGACCGATGGCAAAGACCTCTTACCTGGAAAGACCTCTCTGATGAGCTTGGTCAGGTGTTCCACAATGTCCAGCACGGCCTCCTCTCCCAGCCTCTCATTGGGTACGTGAGGTGTGTCATCACTGCAAAACACCGCCAGGCCAGTTTGGTGCTGGCAGCTCAGGATGGGGGACAAGAAAAGTGGGGGGATCCAGAACTCAGGTGTCCAGGAAATATTAGAAAGATATAAAGGATGTCCTCACCCCTTCCCCCGACAGGTGTGAGTTGGGGGAAGGGACACATGGAGCAGGAACATGCAGAGCTGTGTTGTACAGCGACAGCTTTGCAGCTAACCTCTGGCATGGTCATTTAACATATCTATAACCTTTAACTGGTTAGCATCTGTGGTTATCCTAAAGGACTTTGATATTTTAATGAAGACATTAAGTCACTACTTTAAGTCTGTATAGCTTTAAATAAACATTTCCTTTCCTTTTCACAAATCTTTGGCATTGAGAGGTATCTCTCCTCTGGCGGTGGACAATGTGAACCTACTGCGGGGTCTTTTCAGTGATAGTATATCGTACCCCCCTTGGCCCTGTTCTGTAACACCCCCATGAAGAGCCCTCTCAGGAGCAGGAGTCCAGGGTCATGACCTAAAGGTCATACTAAGGTTGATGTCTGAGCCCAGAGAAGCCTGAGACACTATCACATTTCTTAAGTGTCCAGCCGTGCCCCTCCCCACTGGGTCCCTCTGAGGTCATTTCTAGTCACTCCCGTGTCACACAGAGGGGGCATCACAGTTGGATCCTGCCTTTTGAGGTGTCCACTGAGGCTGGAAGAGGGAGCTAGAAGTCAGAGCTCCTGTCAGCCTTCCTCACCAGCTCATGGGTTCACCGCTTCTTGCAGGAAATCCTCCCCAGTCCTCCCAGATGGAGTCACGTGCCCTCTGAAGCCCCCACTTCCTCCCAGGGATCTGCTCTCATCTCTGGGATAAACTAGTCAGTGGGCTTGTCTGTGTCACCCACAAGGCTGTGAGCTCCTTGAAGGCAACTTGGGGTCTACGTTGTCGCAGTTCGCATTGTCTGCCCCAGGCTGGCCAAGGGAAGGAGCCGAGTGATGAGGACAGTGAGTGCTGAGCAAAGTCAGAGTGTAACAGGGTGCAGCCAAGGGGGGCGGGGGGGATGGAGATTTGTAATGGGGTCCAGAACTCAAGGTGTCCAGGAAATATTAGAGAAAAATATATATAGAATGTCCTCACCCTCACCAGTCTGAGCTGGGGGATGGGACACATGGAGCAGGTCATTGAGAGCTATTTTGCATAGCAACAGCTTTGCAGCTAACCTCTGGAATGGCTGTTTGACATATCTATCCTTTAACTGGTTTCATAGATATGTTAAATAGCTGTGCTCATGCTTTGAGCCAGGGGGATGGGAGTGACTTCAACCCAGGATGCTACTGGGAAGCAACGCCCCCTGATTACAGCGCCTGCGTGAGAGCTTGAAGATGATTGGCTCCATGCCATGGGGCCATGCCTGCCCAGACTTATTATGGCTGCCCAGTAAAACTGGAAGGATACAGGAGTGCTGGCAGGTGTAACTGATTGTGGGAGGAGTCAGAAATGAGGCTGCAGAGGAAGACTGGCGCAGGGGTTTAAACCCAGGGGTGGCAGCATACAGGGACAGGGCCAGGAAGCTTTGGAGGAGTTCGGGCCACATGGAGATCGTGGGGGCAACACAGCGGATGGTGCCAGAACCGAGGGGCTCCCTGAACCACAGACTTCTACTTCTTTTCCTGAGATACGGTACCCCGGACTGGGCAAAGGGGAGAAGGAAGGACTATGAGTTTGTGGGTATTCTAAAGGACTTTAGTATTTTAATGAAGACATTGAGTCATTACTCTAAGTCTGTATAACTTTTAAATAAATAATCTCTTTCCTTTTCACCAATCTCTAGCATTGAGAGACGTCTTTCCTCTGGCAGTGGGCAAAGCGAACCTAGTACAGGGGAGGAATCCCCAGAGAAAAGGGGGGGATCCTTTTGGTAATAGTATATCGTTCACTGCCCCCCCCCCCGCCAAGTCTGTTCTGTAACAGGAAGACCCACTTCACGGATGGGAAGCAGAAATGGAGTCTCTGTGGCCAAGCAGGAATCACCCCTCAAGCTCTCTTCACACAGAGCAGTGCTCTGAGCAGAGAGAATGCCCTAGGGCCAGGGCAGCCCAGCGCTGGCCAGCAGCTGACCAGGACACGTGGTCCCAACGCCAGACCACTCTCAGCCCTCCTACCCCTCCCATCCCTGCATTTGGATCCCTAGGGCTTGTGGTGCCTAAACCCCAGAGGGAGTGGCTGCAATAATCGCCCCACAACGTAAAATTTGGGAGTCCTCCGCACGCCCAGTCGCACCAGGACCTTGTCCCCAGCCTCAGTGAGAGCTGCATTCCGATGAGACCAGGAGACCAGGAGGTTGAGGGTACAGACTTTGGGTCATCCACACCCAGGGTCCCTTTAAACTTCAAGCAAGGACTAAGGGACACGGTGCCAGAAGGTGCCAGGCGGCAGGCGGCACGCAGCAGAAACCCGGGGAGGTGCAGCTGTCGTGGCGGCTCTCACCCTGTCCAGAGGATGAAGTCTGGCTCTGGCTCGATCTCCTTCATGGCGTGGATGGAGGAGCTGATGAGGACCCAGGGAGAATCACAGAGGTAGTCACCCCAGGGCCCCGAGTTGGGCACTGCCTGGGAGCCAGCTGACGGGCATACCTGGAAGGGGTCTTCGGATACTTTGTAATCAGGGTCGAGGTGCAGGTCAGAGATGTGCCAGAACTTCCCTGCAGACGAAAGGAGACCCTCCTCAATGCTGGGCCCTCCCTGAGCCCGGATGGGGAGGCAGTTGGGGGGAACCCTGGGCTGGAGCAGGGGAGGTCGTGCAGGGGAAAGGGTCCAGAGGAAACGGGCCACAGTATTTGCCCAGGGAGGCACTGAGTGGGGCGGAGCACAGGCTTAGCTCTCTCTGTCCCTAGCCTGGGGCCTTTGACAAGGTCCTTGCCATCTCCCCACCACAGCATCAGCATGAGGGACTGGGCTGAAGCGTGACCCTCAAGAAGCCTGTGGAAATTCTAACAAAAGTGCTTGTCTTAAAGTAAGGGTGGGAGAGGGTTAGGGTTAAGCCCTCAGGCTCTAGAGCCACGTGCCCGCTGTGCAGCTCTGGGCCAGTTGCCTCACCTCTCTGAGTCCTCCTGAGAGCCATATCTTATGCTGCTTGGGGGAAGTACACACAAAAGTCTGCCCTGGGAGAAGGCTTCTACACCAAATGGAAGGTCTTGCTAATTAATACCATCAAAAGCCTGGGGAATAGGTGTGGAAATAGAGTTTGAAAATGCTAGACCAGAAAAGATGGAATGTAATTTCAGGTTGGGCTGACTCTCTCGTGTGAGTCTCTCCTGGGGGCGTACTCGGTGGTTCCCGATGCAGGGTGGTAGCTCAAGCAGCTGCCCAGTCCTGGTAGCTGAAGTGTTGACCGAAACCGAGTCTCGTCTCCAAACCAAGTGAGGCTGAAATGCCAAAAATCTTGTGGAGTAATAGAGAGAAGGGAATCCAAGGAAACAGGCCGCGGGGAGTGGATTCAACATCTGCACCCAGCACGGATGTGCACAGTTTCACTGCTGTTAATTGAAGAGGGTTGAACGGCCTCTGCCCTGAATCCTGTGTTTCTGGCAACAACAAGGGTGAGGCCTGGGATTTCCTCACCCTCCACCAACGCTCTCACTTCTGTCTCCACTTCCTGTGTCACTCAGCCAGCAGTCAATACCTGCCCAAGCTCAGGAAACCAGGCCAGGGTCTGGGCTTCTGTTGTTTTCACGGTTGGGTGACCAGGGCACCACCCAAGCCACCGGACATTCAGTGTGGCTCCAGGACAGGCCGGAAGGCAAAGCCTGGCCCCTGATCCTCACTTCTTGACTTCTCCCCCCAGATGCTTCTGAGCTTTCGCCCAGCTCTCTGGATCTAAAACCGGTCTCAAGAAAGAAGAAGACCTGGCTGGTGTAGCTCAGTGGATTGAGCACAGGCTGTGAATCAAAGGGTCGCTGGTTCGATTCCCAGTCAGGGCACATGCCTAGGTTGCAGGCCAGGTCCCCAGTAGGGGGCATAGGAGTGGCAGCCACACATTGTTTCTCTATCTTTCTCCTTCCCTTCCCCTCTCTCTAAAAATAAATAAATAAAATATTTAAAAAAAAAAAAAGACAGAAGCAGAAACTTGTTCACATTAAGCTGCAAGTGACTGGCCAAGCAAATCCTTACTCCTCCCAAGGTCATTATGTAGTCATCCTCACCACAGCCCTGGAGGTGTCATTGATCATCACCCCCATCTTGCAGATAAGAAAACTAAGGTCAAAGGTCAACCTGCCCAAGATCTCATGGAAAATGGTGGGGGGACTCTATGGCTCCCCCATCCTCTCCCAGGAAGGTATGTTTGCTAAGGGGAGAACAACAGTAACTTTTTATTTTAGATATGACTTTTTACAAATTGACTTTAGAGGGAGACAGAAAGGGAGACAGAGAGAGGGGGAAGAGGGAGAGAGATAGAGAATGATCAATTTATCGTTTCATTAATGCGTTTGTTGGTTGATTCCTCTATCTGCCCTCACCAGGAATTGAACCCTCCCCCTTGGCATATTGGGTTGATGCTCTAGCCAACTGAGCTACCCAGACAGGGCTTAGAAAGGTCTTCTTGTAGACAGTCTATGCCTGCGTTTTAATTTTTTACCCAAACTGAGAGCCCTTGCTTATAATGGGAAGAATTAAACATTTTCACAGAAATTTTGATCACTAATACATTTATTTTACTCCTATGGAACAAAAACTGCCCCATTTCCACTAGTAAGTGAACAGGGCTGGTGGCTTTCCCAAGCCCCTGCATTGAGTCTCTGGGTGGGTCGCTGCCACTTCCGAGCCTGAGAGCAGGCTGGCCAGGCGGGCTGCAGCGAGCGCCCCCTGCCCTCCTCTCTGAAGACTGCGGCAGGGACCACGCCCCTGCCTCGAGCAGGCTCTTTCCCAACTAACCACAAACATTGAGCAGTTCTGCCCTTAGATGTCATCCCTCTCAATAGTCAACAAACGTTTCTCCACTTCGGAAATGCCTTGTCCACCGACAGAGGCTCAAGTGTCACCAGTTTTCCCGCAGGCTCTGGTCTCCTCAGTGCGTGGCCCTGAAACTCCTCCCAGCTTCCCCGAACGTCTTGTGTCTTGTGACCTGAAGGCCTGACTCTAGGGGAGGCCAGGGCACTGGGAAGAATGGTGGAGAGAGCCAGAGGTCCCGGCAGGGGGCTCCACCTCCTTGAGCGCCAGTCTCCTCGTCATGGAAGTGGCTCACAGAGACCTCACCTGGTGCTCAGCCCAGCTCGCTCCAGTCATTCTCCTTGTTAGGCCTCTGCAGTTCCTCCACCACTGCCTTCCTCAGTCCTCCCCAGGTCATCACATGGCTGCTTTCTCCTCCTCATTCAGGCCAAAGGCCAAAGATCACCTCCTCAGAGAAGCCTTCCATGACTACCTTTTCTCAAGTGTCACTTCCCCCAACCATCTGGTTACTATTTATTGCCTTCCTCAGTTTTCTTTTATTTTTTTCTTAGAGAGAGGGGAAAGGAGAGAGAAAGAGAGGAAGAGAAACATCAATGTGTGGTTGCCTCTCTTACGCCCCCTACTGGGGACCTGGCCTGCAACCCAGGCATGTGCCCTGACTGGGAATCGAACCAGCAACTCTTTGGTTCACAGCCTGCGCTCAATCCACTGAGCTATACCAGCCAGGGCTCCCTTAGTTTTATTTTCTTCAGGACGCTCTCACAGGCAAAATCATCTAGTGGGCTTGTTTATCATCCATCTTCCCTGTCTACAGTGTCAGCTCCATAAGAAAATGAAGCCTATAGTGTTGATCTCTATGTCCTCAGCACCTAACATAGTGCCGAGGATGTGGAAGATGCCTGGATATACTCGTATATATTCGATGAATAAGCAAGACTGTGAGGAGGAGGATTAACACTCAAAGAAGTTTGGCTAGGTGCCCTTTACTTGCTTGTCTCATTTCACCCTTGCAGCCATTCCCTGAGGTGGGATTCGCATGCCCATTTACCAGATGAGGAAGCTGAGGCTCAAACCCAGACCTCTCTCTGACTCCAAAGCTGAAACACGATGTTGACTCAGAGCCCCCAGAAAGTGGCTTTTATAATACACTTATGTTACCCATAAAAGAAAAGGAGCCACAGGTGTCTGTGGAAATCGTCACAGACTGTGAGGAAATTCAGCTTTAATTGCCATGTCATGGAGAAGGAGGGGGACATGAGAACCATGGACAGGGAGGCAGGTGATCTCGTTTCTAATCCAGGCTCTTCCACGAGTTGGCTGAGGACTCTGGGCAAGCAGTTGGCCGTGCTGAGCCTCAGGGTGTTTGACACCTGGCCTGAGCATCAAATAAAACAGTGAAGGACAAAGGGCTTGTAGAAAAGAATCTCACCACACCACTGTCCTTGGCGATGCCCCCTGGGGCAGGAGCGAGCCTGGGAGGGTGTGGGGAACGGGGCCCTTTCACACCTCACCTTTTAGACTAGAGCTTCTCAAACTTTACTGTGCAGACTCCTCACCTGGGGATCTCCTTAAAGTTGAGGCTTTAGCCCTGGTGGGTGTGGCTCAGTGGATTGAGTGCTGGCCTGCAAGCCAAGCGGTTACCTGTTCGATTCCCCGTCAGGGAACATGTCTGAGTGGCAGGCCAGGTCCCCAGTAGGGGGTGCTCCAGAGGCAACCACACATTGCTGTTTCTCTCCCTGTCTTTCTCCTTTCCCCTCTCTAAGATAAATAAATAAATAAATAAATAAAATATTTTTTAAAAGTTAAGAGGCCATATATGTTCGTACTGCTGGGATCTTTTAAAATAAGTATTCATGTATTTCTTGAGTTTCAAGAAAAGGTATAACTAAGCTGTCGTTATTATTCACTAATTATTGAGAATATGAATAAGTTGGGTATCCAGTACAATGAGTACTTGAGGACACAGACCTGGGTTGGAATTCCAGCTCCACCACCTAGCAGCTGTGTGAACATGATCAACTTATTGTGCACTTCAGTTTTCCTTGTCTGTAAAATGGGGACAACAGCACGCCCCCCCACACCTCACCTCCTCAGGCCATTGTGAAGGCTGAAAGGAGACAGTATGAGATAACCCAAACGCACTCACCAATGCAAAGCAGCAGTTACTCTGAATTTGGTCCCTGGGCGATCCTGCAAGTCCCCCTTTGGCCACAGGAGGGAAATGGGACCTGAGGGAGTGACTGCACCCCTCCCCTGCTTGTCCCACTGTCCCCTCAGCTGCTGTCCTCTGCAGATAAGGTGCAGGTTCAGGGACAGGACATCTGCAGCAGAAAAATGCCAAGACAGATCGTGTCTCCTTCTAGATGGCTCTTGTCCAGTAGTACAGGGCCGGCGGGCACAGTGCACCCTGTAGTTTTAATTTCGACAGCTCAGCTCTGCTCCCTGTCCCTGGGCAGGCAGAACAGTCTGCTGGCTCTCTTCGTCCCTCACAAAAGGGGCCACAGGGCCTCCTTGTCCTGGGGAGGGCAGACACAGGGCCCAGGGCCCAGTAGCTTTGTAAGGCCCATGACATGTCTGAGATCTGAAGAAATGCTTTGGCTCCAAAGTTTAGTGGGGGAAAAGCCATCAAAATCAAGAAATCACTTCAAAAGCAATATTAAATATTAAAAATTTAGTTAAAAGCCATATATAATGTGAGATCCTTTTACTGCGATTTGTGACAGGGTGGGGGACTCACAAAAATCATTCCTAGAGCCCAGGAAGGTCTTAAACTGGCCCAAAAGTGACTTTGCTTGTGGTCAGAGAAAAGAAAGGCAGGAAGACACCTGCCATTTATTTAGCACCTACCGAATGCCAGGTGCTGTGCCGAACTCTCTAGCCATGAAACCTCAGGACAATAGAATGAAATACATTCCATTACGGTAACCATTTTGATCATGATTAAAAGAATGATCATGGAGGGGAGGGGTGGGGGAAAATGGAGACAACTGTACTTGAACAACAATTTTTTTTTTTAAGATTTTATTTATTTATTTTTAGAGAGGGGAAAGGAGGGAGAAAGAGAGGGAGAGAAACATCAATGTGTGGTTGCCTCTCACGTGGCCCCCACTAGGGGCCTGGCCTGCAACCCAGGCATGTGCCCTGACTGGGAATCGAACCTGTGACCCTTTGGTTCACAGCCCGTGCTCAATCCACTGAGCTACGCCAGCCAGGGCTTGAACAACAATTAAAAAATGTGGAAAAAAAAGATCACGATGCACTATACTTGCCACTAGCTAGTAATGTGACCTTGGATATTAAAAAAACGGTTTAAACTTAAACTTTTACAGAGCTTTACCGTGTATGCACGTGACCTCACTTAACTATCACATTTAATCTCTCCTCCGCTCTTATCCCTATATTATAGGCAGTGAAACAGAGGCTCAAGGTCATATAGATAATAAAAGGTCAGACCTAGGTTTTCTGGCTTGAGGGGTTGTTTTTGAAAGAGCATGCGTGAAATTTGGAATCAGGAAAATTTTGCTTTCAATCCTGGTTCCTCCACGCAGACAGTGGCAGCTTGAACAAGAGGTTTCCTCAGCTGAGCCTCAGTTTCCTTATCTGTAAAATGGGGATAACAATGTCAGTAGCAAAGGGTGGAGGCGAGGATGAAAGGAGAAATCCCATACGGAGCACCAGGCGGCAGGCGGGACGAGCCAGCAGCAGTGCTCATTCCGCCGCCACTCCCCTCGTCCCTCAGGCCTCGGGTTTCCTTCTCTGGTGCCTCCACTTCCTCAAGTGTGATCCGAGGGGATAACGAGGGTTACCTGAAGGCCCTGCCAGTTCTAACACCCTGTGATTCCATGACTTTGTTATGTGTATAATGCCCACCGCCATTTCAGTCCTTTGTTTTTGACACTAAGCAATAACCCCAAACACTTCCATTGTTATTCCTCCTGCGTAAACTAAGCCCCTCCAAAACGCTGGGGGTTCGCTTGTAAAATCCAGCGTTGACTGGCCCCTTGCGTTAGCGACATGGCTTGCCCTTTCCTTAGACAGCCCCGCGAGGCATCTTACCATTCTGGAGGGAAATGCTTTCCTGCCCTACTGACTCACGCTGAAAGATCTTGTCTGTTTCATGCAATTAGAAGCTGAAGAATAATGCAGCGTTGCAGAAGGTGTGTGTGGGAGGAGAGAAAGAACTGGCAAGTTGGTGCACCACCCGAGCTCTTGGCTAAGGAAGATGGAGGTAGACACCCTGCAGTTTTTTGCAAAGCAGGGCTGATGGCTATCTGATTGGGTGTCTCAGAGTTCTCTGGCACTTCTAAAAGAGACTCTGATTCTGTAAAAACTTAAGAGGTGCTGTGGAATTCTCTTTAAATTTAATTTTGTTCTTAAATTATAAATGTATACCACAAAGTTTGGAGAAAATAAAATAGTCCCTATGAAAACCATCATCCCGCCCTGGCTGGTGTGGCTCAGTGGGTTGAGTGCCAGCCTGCAAACTCAAAGGTTGCCAGTTCTATTCCCAGTCAGGACACATGCCTGGATTGAGAGCCAGGTCCCCTGGTGGGGGTGTGTGAGAGGCAACCAACAGATGTTTCTCTCACACATCAATGTTTCTCCTTCTTTCTCTCTCCCTCCTCTTCTCTCTAAAAATAAACAAAGTCTTTAAAAAAAATTATCCCAAGAGAATACATCAAGGACAGGATGCAACTGAGTGGTGTGAAGATTAAGAAACAGAAACTTCATTTAAACTGGAGTTGGCAGGGCCTGCACCGGGTGCCCTCATACCCTAACACTCAGTCAATTACCTCAAAACAGGAAGACACTTACTTTCCATCTCCAACAGGAAGATGTTTTTCTACTCCACTACTCCAGCCTGAAGAAGGAGGATCTTTTTCTTGTCTGGCAACCACTCAGCCAATGAAAAGCCACTACACTTCAACTACTAGTTTCCTCTAATGGACTCCTTGTTTACAGCAGCCCCTGGGAAATGCTCCCTTTCCCCTGTAAAAGAACCGTTTCTCGCCTTGGTTCTCTGGACTTGCTGTAGTTCGCCGGTAGACCACACGACCTGAATACACCTAGGTTGCTGGAGAAATACCTGGCTGTTTGTTTAAGGTCCATAGTACAGACTTGGTCCTGCCACTGCCAAGCGTTGGAATCTTGGACAACTGTTGCGTCGCCCCGAGTCTCATTTTCCTCAGGTGCAAAATGAATGTACTGGTAATAAAAGCCACTTCACAGGGACTAGAAAAATCAAGTGAGCTTTTTATTTCACGTTTCAAACAGGCCTGAGGAAGAGAGCATATGCCAAGCACCCAGCACGAGCGTGGCCCATCATGACCGCTCAATAAACAGGTGTCAGCTCTTCGTGGCTATTTTCCCGAGTGTGTGTCTGCTTCGACCTCACGTTCTTTAAAACAGACTGGAATTGTACAGCCCCAGTGCAAGCGACCTTGGCTAGTCGCTTCACTTCTCTCTGCAGCTCAATTTCCTTGATAATCCCTACTTCACGAGGCTGTTGTCAGGGTGTTACGTAAAAATGTCAGCAGTGTGAGGCACATAATAAGTATTCAATGAATGTTACTTATTGTTTTCAACCCTGTGTGTTGTCCTGAATCTTTTCCACTGGGCGACTTTGCCCTGATCTACGTAGCTAGTCTGTTGCAGTCATCAGCACTTTCTGTCAGTGTTATGAAAATGCTGCAATGGTGTCCTAGTGCATTTGGAGGGAGGAGAAATTCTTTTTGATCACTAAGACCCTGGGCTGGGGTGGGGGTGCCTATTGGCATTTGGATTTCTAAGAAAACTGACTGAAAAGTGAGAGAGTGCCCTGACAGGTGTGGCTCAGTGGGTTGGGCATCCTCCTGCAAATCGAAAGGTCACCGGTTCGATCCCCGGTCAGGGCACACGCCTGGGTTGCAGGTTAGGTTCTCAGTTGGGGCGTGTATGAGAGTCAGCTGATCCATGTTTCTCTCACACATCGATATTTCTCTCCCGCTCTTTCTCCCTGCCTTCCCTCTCTCTAAAAATAAATAAAATCTTAAAAGGAACGAGTGAGGGAGTGGAAGAGTCGTCCAATCATTCCCCAGCCTCGGGTCAGACTGGTGGGGCTCTGAGTCCCCCAGAGGGGAGCTGGGCGTCTGCCTCCCAGTGGAAGGAGGACACATCCTACCAGGGCTTGTCCCAGAGGTCTTTCCACTTTTACGTCACAGCTTTTGGATCCGAGTGATTCCCAGGCGTTTCTCTCTGGTCTCCTGCCCCCACCTCCCATCTCCTCCTCACTGGGATGCCTGGCCGCATCGGCAGAGCGCTTTGCCAGGGCTCCCAGCTGCTCCTGGAAAGGGTCTGAGAGAGCGGGTGATCGGAGGACGGACCGGGGACTGAGCAACAAGCAGAACCCTGCGCCAGTCCTTTCCCCCTCAGCCCCAATTTCTGCGGTTGCGGAAAGGGTGCTGGGTCATCCCTAAGATTCCGTTCAAAGGGCTCCAGAGCAGGGCAGTCTAGAGTCCTACACGAAACTGCAGGCGCAGCCCTCCCACTGACTGCCCTCTCACCGCATGGAAACCTAACCCTCCAGCAGCCACCTCTGACTGGATGTGTCCTGAATCAAACTGCTCTCCTCCTCCTGAATCTCAGCAAATGACAACCCTGTCCTTCCAGTTGCTGAGACTAAACTTTGGGACCACCCTGGAAGCCTCCTCTCTCACTCCCAGCACCTGTCAACAAGTCTTTTTCAGAATCAAAAAGAATAAAAAGAAAAAACAAACAAAAAAACCAGAATCAGACCATCTCCCACCACCTCCTACCCTACCACCCCAGGCCGAGCCACCGTCCTCGCTCATCGGAGGGTGGTAATAGGCTCCCCCTGGTTTGGCTGCTTCTCCTTTACCAGGGTGACCAACTGTGTCAGTTTGCCCAGGACTTCAGGAGCGTCCAACACACCAAACCTGAAGTGCTAAAATTAGGAAAGTGCCCTGGCTGGTGTGGCTCAGTGGATTGAGTGCCAGCCTGTGAACTGACAGGTCACCAGCTCGATTCCCAGTCTGGGTTGCGGGCCAGGTCCCCGGCTGGGGGCATGTGAGAAGCAACCAATTGATGTTTCTCTCCTTCTCTTTCTCTCTCCCTCCCCTCTCTCTAAAAATAAACAAACAAATAAATAAAACCTTAAAATAAAATAAAATTAGGAAAGTCTCAGGCAAACTGACAAGAGTTAGTTCCCCTGCATCTTCTCAGAACAACAGCCTGAGGCTCCTTTTAAATATATGCATGTCGGATCACATCACAGCTCTGCCTAAAACCTTCTGATGACGTGCCATTTCTCTCTGGCTCGAATGGTCTACAAGTTCATACACGAGCTGGTGCCAGCCTCCTACCCCACCCCCGCGGTTCCCTGGCCTGTCCCTCCCATGTCGCCCCCTCCGCTCCAGCCACCCTCATCCTCGCACACTCCTGCGTGTGCAGCTCGGGGCCTGTGCACTTTCTCTTCTCTCTTACTAGAATGTTCTTCTCCAGACGGTCCCCTCGCTCTTTCCCCCCCTGCCTCAGGTCTTTGCTCAACCATCACTTCGTTAGACAGCTCTTCTCTAGCCACCTCTCCCCCTCCCTTTATTCTGCTTTATTGTTTTCCGTAATACTTGTTGTCTCCTGGAATGCTACGAATTCGCCTGTGCCTTTTGGGTTGTTCCTTCCCAGTTGAAGGAATGCTTCAGAAGGACTGGGGCTTGGTTTGTTTTCCTTTCTGGTTCTGGCATAGCTTGTGGTGCGTATGATGGGGGACTCGAAAGCTGGAAAACTTCAGTTTAAGTAACAGCTGACAAGCTTAGTAACCAAAGCATGTAAAAGCTATTGTTCCGGGAACTGAGGGTGTGACCCGCCCGGACTCCAGGAAACCACAAGCAGTTCCAGCTCTGCGCCTCAGGAGCACGGCAAGCCATCCCGGTGGTGTCTGCGCCGTTGTGCCCCGGGCTGAGATGCCCACTGCCCAGGACACCGGGAAAGACAACTGCCCAGAGCGAGAATGCCGCAGGTTTTAAATCCAATGAACTTTCCCCTGAATTCCAAACTCATTATTACCTACACTTTGTTCTCCTTTTAAAAAGGGAAATTTTAACATGGAATTGAAGACGGCCTGTTAGGGTACAAACCCACCATCTTCTCAGACCGCCAGCCATCTGAACAAAGTGCCCATAAAGATTCAATCCCTGTCTCTGCTCATTGGGTCTGGTAGGTGACAGGCGGCACGAACACGGGCTTTTTGGGTTTCCCATAGAAGGCCCTCAACCAATATTTGCTGAATGAATTCACGAATCTTCCTGCCACCTTCTTCCTCTACCAGCTGGCTGGCTTTTATGTCTCAACACCTCTTAGCAAAGTCATCGTCCCTCCCCTGGCCAGCTGTCGCCTCCACTCACAATCTTCAGGCTCAGACAGCACCCGCACCGCCTGCTAACTCTCCCGCCTGGCCTCCGTGCGCAGCTCCCTGCCTTGTTACTTTAGCAGCACTACCAGCTTTCCGTGCACAGCCTCCAGCAACCTTGATCCTGAGTCCATGGTACAAAACAAAGACATCAAAGACATTTGCAGCACCTACCTAGTTCAGCCCTGGCCACTCCCCAGTGGGCCAGGAAAATCAGCAGCTTGAGTAGCCTCATCCTGGGGGCTCACCTCCCAGGAGAAGTGAGGTTCTCCAGGAGCTATGTTCTCACCGCAGGCTTCCTGACTAGGTCTTGCTGGCCAATTCCCTGAGGAGAGCTTTCTGTCTGATTATCTGGTGTCCGCAGGCATCTAAGGCATCTGGTCCCTCTGGCTTTTCATCTGTTGCCCAGCAGGGTGTGAGCTGGGCCTTTGGACTCGCTGACTGGTGCGACTCAGCGGGTTGGGCATTGCGCCTGAGAAGTGAAACAAAGCATTTCCGGTTTGATTCCCGGGTTGTGGGCACGGTTCCCAGTTGGGAGCTTGTGAGGGAGGCAACTGGTGGTATGTGTCTCTCTCACATATCGTGTTTCCCCTCTCTCTAAAAATAAATAAAATATTTTTAAAAAGAAAATAGCACCTGTCCCACCAGTTTCTCAGTCCAGCCAACAACTGGATTCCCAGGAAACTCACCTAACCCCAGTCACTGAGGGGCAAATGTCATTAACCCATGGAGTTTTTATGTTGCCTCTCCAGCAGAACAAGCCTGTATATAATACGACAGGTCTTTGCCATAAAAGGAACTTAACTGCGAGTGGGGGCTACAGCTGCTCAACCACAAATGAACCAAGACTAAGAGACAGTCATTCATTCACGCCGACATTCATTCATTCACGCCGAGAACCATGCCCCAGGGAGATGGAGGTGGTCCAGGGAGATGGAGGTGACCCAGGGCAGCCTCTGCCCTCAAGATGATCACTTAGTAGGTTATATGACAGCTAATCACTGGGATGTACACCTGAAACTAATATAATATTGTATGTGAACTCTAATTGAAAAATAAAAAATGATTTAAATTAAAAAAAGACAGTGTCGAATATAGACCTGGCTGGTGTGGCTCAGTGACTTGAGCGCTGGCCTGTGAACTGAAAGGTCACAGGTTCAATTCCCAGTCAGGGCACATGCCTGGGCTGTGGGCCAGGTCCCCAGTGAGGGGTGAGTGCATCATGAGAGGCAACCACACACTGATGTTTCTCTCCCTCTCTTTCTCCCTCCCTTCCCCTCTCTCTGAAAATAAATAAATAAAATCTTTCAAAAAAAAGTGTCAGGTATAAATAGAAGTAAGGAATAATGTGAAGAACCCCAGAGCACCCATCCTCCAGCTACAGCAAGTACGAGTTTACAGCCAACCTGACTTTATGTATACCCAACCCCACTGAATTCCTTTAAAGCAACTTCCAGAGATCATATTATTTTGCCAGTAAACACTTCAGTATACATTTCTGAAAGATAAGGGCTCTTTTTCCTAATACAACGAAAACACCCTAATCAGATTTAAAGAAATAATAGTAATTCCTAACTATCATAGGTAAATGTAGTCAATGTTTACATTTTTCTGATCTCAGAATTATTTTTAAAGCTGCTTTATTCAAATCAAGATCCAAACCAGATCCACACATTGCATTCGGTTGGTGTCTCTTAAGTCTCTTGTAATTTGTAGACCTATCCCCCACCCCCTTTTTTCTTTGCTCTTTGCCAAAGGAACCAGATCATTTATCCTGTGAAATTTCCCACATGCTGGAGGATTTGGCTGATTGCTTCTTGGTGGTGTCATTTAACATGCTCCTCCACCCCCCATATTTCCTATAAATTGGTAGTTAGATCTAGTTTTGATGACATCTAGGTTTGATGACATCTAGGTTTGATTTTTTTTTTTTTTTTTTTTTTTTTTTTTTTGGTCAAGAAAGACTTCTCAGGTGCTCTTGTGTCCTTCCTAGTACTTTGCATCACCAGGCGTGTACTTGCATGGTTTGCCTTAATGTAGTTGGAGTTACCTAGAAGAAGGGAGATATGGGGAGGTGGGTGTCCCAAGGAGCTGTGTTGTGTGGTGTCAGGGCGTGGCGTTCTGAGCCAGGGAAGCAGGCAGAAGCCAGGCCATGCTCAGTTGTTGAGCTGAGAGCTGTGGGGAGCCATGGAAGAATCTTAACTAGGGGAGAGGCACAAACGACCTTAGGAAGATCGCACTGACTCTGTGGAAGGTGGGTGTGGGGCACACCAGGAAGAAAGCTCAGGCAGAGAAGTCCTTGTACTGGGTGGCGAGGGTCTGCTCTAGGGAATTAGAAACTGGGACTAGGGAGGAATCAAACAGACTGTGCCCGCGGAATTGGTTGAAGTGTTAATTTGTGTTCTCTGTATTTTTTTAAACCCTGCTCTAAGCAGGTAGCAAAGATCCCTTCCCTTAAGGGAGGATGTGGCCAGGAGGAAGGCAACAGGTTCTTTTTAAGATTTTTTATTTTTATTTATTTTTAGAGAGAGGGGAAGGGAGGGAGAAAGAGAGGGAAGGGAACTCGGATGTGCTAGAGCCACATCGGTCGGTTGCCTCTCACACCCCCACAACCGGGCACCTGGTCTGTAACCCAGGCACGGGCCCTGAGCAGTCCACCGTTCTGCTGTGGTAGTCAACAACACGGACTGCGAAAGAACTCACAAAGAGAAAATGTAGAGAGTAAAGTTTCATTCACTTTTCAAGAGTGGAAAGGGGCACCGGCAGCGAAATGTAAAGGCTTTGAGTTTTTATTGGATTGTAATTGGATTATAAAAGGGTGGGAGGAAGTCGCTGTTACATGGCCCCTGGGTTGTTAGGGGCCTTGCAACACGGGAAGTTTCTGTTGGTTTTGCATAAGCTGCAAATGTTATCTTCTGCCAGTGGCTATAGGGAGCGCTTAGTCACATTCTGTTCTGGCTTTCCAGTAACTTCCAGTTGGGGACAGATACTCAGAAGAGTAAAATGCAGCCATATTTAATAAGGTCATGGGCCTACTCGGCAAATGGAGCCAGCACGGCAAACAGCGCTGACTTTATCCTTTCACCTTCGGTGTGCAGGACGAAGCTCTACCCACTGAGCAACACCAGGTAGGGCTTTTTTTTTTTTTTTTTGTCTGTAATTCCTTGAAGAAGCCACCTTCAGCCTTTTTTCTTTTTGCTACTGGACAGGCACCAGACTGGAGTAGGTCTGCCTGTAGTGTGTGGGTTCTTGACTTCGTGTAGGGAAGATTTCACAATATGAGTCCAAGTGATTTTGAGAATGCATTTATTAAGGCTGGGGACAGTGAAACAAGGGAAGAAACTGGGGGTGGAAGAAGTAACAGGAGTGAGCTGAAGTGGGGCTGCTGTCAGCTGGACACAGAGAGATCTGATCAGATCACTGGAGAGGAGTTGTTAGGGGGGCCGCAGGAGGGCGATCTGGTGGGGAGGAGTTTGCCTGAGGCAACCGTCCAGGATGGGATTGGCCTGAGAAGCCGAATACCTCCAGAGTACATGGAGTTATGGACCCGAAGATTTGAAATAAGAGGACTCTCAGGGGCTCTGGCTCTCTGGCTTCCTTCCTGGAGGCTGCCTGGGTGATCTCGCTGCAGCTGCCCTTCATTTCCCAAAGGATGGTATTTTGGATGGGAAGGAACTCCAGGTACAGCCTGGGATCAGGCTGGCCTGGCCGAGGGTGCCAGGGTTCTTCTTCTTGAGTCTATCTGGCTTTTAATGGGGTTTTTCTTATTTGTTCCCCTGACACTAACTGTCCTTGGGTTTAGGTGGCACAAATGACATTGTGTCTCTGTTCTATATTTCCCAGACCAGGGAGATTTAATCTATGCATTCTTTGGTTAAGGAGGAGGGGTATAAACCATTCACTCTCATGTGTCTTTGGTTAGGGAAGTAAGTTCTTACCATTCACCAGCTGGCTGTACGTTACTCAAACTGTTTGCCCTGTGTTTTTGTCTTCTCTCAGTTTCCCCATTCCACTCGCACAGGAATTTTCCTAGCTTCCTACTCCCCTGCCTCACTCTGACCTCCTAGAGGGGATAGTGGAGGGGTGGGGGTGGGGAAGCACCTGTAAGGGAGGGGAGACTGGCTCAGCCAGGACGGCAGACGGAGATTTATGGGATTCCAGATGTATCCAGGCTGTCTCCGAGAGGGAACGTATCAGCAGTTCAGACATGAAGTCTTCGAACACATATTTGTGCTCAATAAATATTAAGTGTCTATTAGCTTCTGGGCTCTGGGGACACAGTGATGAACTAAAACAACTCTCAGGCCCTGGCTGGTGTAGCTCAGTGGATAGAGCGCAGGCCTGCAAACTAAAGCATCACCAGTTTGATTCCCAGTCAGGGTACATGCCTGGGTTGCAGGCCAGGTCCCCAGTATGGGGTGTGCTAGAGGCAACCACACATTGATGTTTCACTCCCTCTCTCTCTCCCTCCCTTCCCTATCTCTCTAAAAATAAATAAATAAAATATTTTTTTAATTAAAAAAGCCAACAACACAACTCTCTGCTCTCATGGAGCTTAGATTCAGCAGCAGAGAAGTTCACTATACAGCCACGCCCCTGGGGACTGAGCTGCAGCAGAATCTCAGGCCCCTCAGAACTGGACATGCTTAGTCGAGGAGTCTACCAGCAGGGCTCACAGACAACCGAAGACTAAAGCCCTGTCCACGTTCAGGGCCACGAGTCACCCTAAGGACAGGGAGGGCATCAAAATCACCACAACTGATTTTCTGCCAGTTCAGAGCAAAAGGGCTCAGACACCAGCTGCTGCTGATTTAATGAAAATAAGGCAGCATGACTGTTCTGGCACTCAAGCCTATGGCCTAATTCATAACCACTAGAAGGCATTTACAGCACCTGGAGGTAGGCGTGGAAGGTAACCCAGGAGACTGGTGGGGAAGGAGGACAAGCAAGAAGTCTAGGGCAGGTAACTCCCCGAGGGCTGAGCACAGAGTTGGCAACAATTAGGCTAGAAATTGGAATAAGGGGGAGGAGCTTCGAGGGGGCTTAGGTGCTCCTTGTAAACCCTTTGAGGGAGTTCGAGTCCCACTCGGCTTTTGGCTGAGTGCAAAGATTACTTTTAAACACACCAGCTTTTTGGTCGATGTCCCCAGAAGGCCCTCCCATCACCATTGCCACTGCTGACCCGTAAGGTATGTCTGTGCAAGTAGAAAAAGGCACCTCTCTAGGCCTTTGTGTGAATTAGAAAAGATGTCTCCACCCCAGACAAGACACAGCCAGGGCTCAGACTGGAGCCAGGCGGCATCTCAGCCCCTACTCAGCCCTCTGCCAGGATTTTGCCACCTGCATGACAATGGCTTCTTCCTGGGCCCAGCCTGACCTGCTGAACGCATCCGTGCTGGGTTTTCTGGAAGAGATAAGTGAGACAGAGAACTCCAAATCGTTGGGGCTTGCCTCCTTACGTACAAACCAGTCCCTCCTTCAGATTGCCTATAGCACTTACATATTTGACTCATGGTCACTGTAATCTCCAGGAAAGCCCCATCACTCTCAGAGAAAAGCACGTTGTATGAAGGCTGTGAGAAGCAAGCATTCTTCGTGATTTTGCTGCAGCCCTTCCAGCCCTGTCACCTCAGCAGCGATATGAAACAAACACCCTGGCCACAAAACCCTGGGGAGTGTGGGGGGCAGCCCCTAAGTGCTGCGATCTTTGTCCATTCCTAGTCTCAGAGCCTCTGGGAAGCCAGGCTGCTGCTGAGGTTGGCCTGGGGTTCAAGTCCACAAAGGGCTTAGTCCAAGAAGGTCAACAATGGGACCACAGTAGAACCCATGAATGTCAACATCTAGGCCAGTCACTCTCAAGTAAGGACACGGTGCTCTTTTGCTTTCATTCATTTACTCATTCATTCAACAAATTTTATTAAGCAGCCTCTACCTGCCAGGTGCCAGAGATACAATCATAAACAAAAATAGTTTATAGTTTAGTGAGAGAAATAAGCTTTAGTAAGATTCACACAGATAAATATAAAATCATAACCGTGTTAGTGTGCAGTTTGGAAGCCATTCTACAGACCTCAAACTTTTTCCTGTAGGTCACGGGGACCCACTAAAGGCTTTGGAGCAAAGGGGTGAAAAGATCACAGAATAATTACTTGAATTTTCCCTTTGCAGCAGCAGTGATGGGTCCAAAAGAATAAATGTCAGTGATGAAACCTGGGAGGCCTTAAATTATACCATGTAATTTGTCCCTTCTCAAGCTGGACTGTTTTTATTTTATTTTTTTTAAAGATTTTATTTATTTATTTTTAGAGAGGAGAAAGGAGAGAGAAAGAGAGGGAGAGAAACATCAATGTGTGGTTGCTTCTTGCGTGCCCTCTATGGGGAACCTGGCCTGCAACCCAGGCATATACCCTGACTGGGAATTGAACCAGTCCCTGATTGGGAGTCTTTGATTTGCAGGGTGGCACTCAATCCACTGAGCCACTTCAGCCAGGAAGAAGCTGGGCTGTTTTTAATGGTTGATCCTTAAAGACCCCAGAGAGAAATTCGGAACTGGCCATGAACTACAAACTGAGCATGACCAAATATTAACTGAAGAAGCCTGTTTCTGCTCTCGAATTTGGGCACTCTTATTTCTTCTTGTCCCCCATAGTCAAAGCTAAAGTAAATTCAGGGTTAGCGTAGCTCCTAGCAATTAATAGGCACTAAATAGATCTGTTGAATAAATGTATGGTAGAGTAAATAAGACTGACTGGATAAATAAAAAATGAATAAAGACACCTTCAACCTTCCCCTCTCCTGTAACTTCTGCTTTCTCTCTCCCTCTCTTTCCCATTCCCTCTGCCTCGGTTCAGGCCCACACCATTGCTACCCTCATTATTTCTCCAGCCTCCTAACAGACCACCTCGTCTTCAGTCTTGGGCGGTCCCTGGCCTGTCCGTACTCCCTCACTCTGCCAGCGAGATCATCTCCGAACTCAGAAGTGACCACGTCACTCCCCTGCTCCCAAACCTTCAGTGACTCCCCATGGCTATGGGGAAAAGTCCAAAGTTCTTAGCCTGACATCCAGATTGGGCGCTGTCACCCCTTGTGGGTCCCTCTCTTACCGTCTGCCCTCCTGGGCACACTTTCTCCTCTTTCTGGGACACTCTTTAAAATTGCAAATATTGTTTAGAAAAGTGGGTATAAGTCCTTTTGCCTCTGTTACTATGATGGGACAACAGCATCAAAGTGCTGAGTGTTTGGGGGTGAAGATGTGCTGACGGGGGGTGGGTGGGGGGCAAAAAGGAGGGTGAAGGACAAGGCGTCATGGTTAAGGGTTGGTAGCTCAGTTTCCTCATCTGTAAAATGGGGATGACAGTAGTGTGTACCTCATTTGAGTGTAAATGAATAAAGTGAAGATTAAGTGAATAAAGCAGGACCTTTTGATCCTTCTCTCCTGACCCAGAGGCACACCCAGATCATATGTCTTTGCCAAGCTTATGCCCTTTGCTCCTATTTAAAAAACTATCCACAGTGTATCTGTCAGTGTAACAAATGTACACTAACATGCTGTGATAATTGGGAAAATAAATATAAACTCCTAACCTTAAAAAATAAATGTTTTCTTTGCTGAGCAATTACTAAGCGGCCTCCCAGAGCAGCATCCCCCTGTCCATCGACAAGTCTCATAAGGCTCAGGTGTACCACTCTCCACGCAAAGGAGGGGCACTGAGTTCACATCTTGGGAAAAGGAAGGAGCCACACTGGATGGGAGGAAAACGTCCTCAGGTTGCCAAAGCCAGAAGGCTTTAAACAACATCAGCAGTACTGATAGGACAAAGACACCAGCCTTTCCCTGGGCAAGAAGTGACGACTACAGCATCAAAATAGCATAAGAATCATTTTATTATTGTCATTGAAGACCCAGATCCAATGTCAAGTGGACTAATATGACACCCCTTTTTCTTTTCAGTGTGATTGTATTTTTGAAAGCCCAGGAAGGAATCAAAGTAATATTACAGAACCCTAGGAACAACAACAAAATAAAACAACGCTCCAGGGAGGCAGGGGCAGGAGGCTTGATTTTGTGGGGCTTGAAGATTATATAATTTGTGTGGGTCTATTTAAGAAAAAGAATTCAAAGTAAGGAATGAAAGTAAATATGTGTCTAGACAAAAGAAGGGGCCTTAGAAGATGCTGTGTGAGTGAGGTGCTCTGACGCTTAAAAGTCATTAGCTTCACAATAAACTATCTATTTTGTGTTTTGTTCGCTCATTTAGATAGTTGAAGTACTCATAAGAACTGGCATACCAAAACTTTAGTTCCAGTTTAAAATGTTAAGGATATTTAATTTTGTAAACAATGTTTAAATTTCCAAAAGATTGGTGTCAGGTTCTACTAGTTATAAGAGCTTCATTAATTGAGTATTAAACAAATAGTTGTGAATGTTTTGCCACATATAAAAGCCTTTCTGGTATTAAAATAATTCTATCACTATTATCCAATTTATAATGATTATTACTGGTAAAAAATCAGTACAATATAAATTGAAAATGGCTACTCCACCCAGTAAAATTCTTAAAGAAAATTGGAAAATCACGTTTTGTGTATAACATTGAAAACTGCAAAAAGTCCTCTGAATCAAATTGTACTTAATAGAAATAATGAGCACCCATAAAACTATAGTGATAGATGTAAAAAAATCAGTAAAAATTGTAGATCAAATTTGGATGATGAATTAAAACCTCATTGTATAGTTTGTCCAGGAAAAAATACTGGTCCACATTAAAAAAATGATTTCATCAAAATTAAAAATGGGAAAAATTAGAAATTGCTAAATCTCATTGTACAAAAAAATTGATCAGGGAATTGAGTATAAATGAAACTTCATCAATGTTGGGACAATTCTGATTAAAATATGCATGTTCATAAAGTAGAGGCAAAATGACCTTGCAGATTAAAGTGACAGTCAAAAACTTTGGGAGATCATGTATACTAAGCATTTAGCAGTGATAATATATGTATGTATGTGGCATGTAGTATGTACTCAATAAACACCAAAGTGGATTTTAAAATATTTTTATTTTCTTATAGCTTTTTTTTTTTAAACCTGGACTTTTTTTTTTTTTTTAATTTATTTATCTTTAGAGGGGAAGGGTAGGGGAGAGGGAGAGGGAGAGAAATATCAATGTATGGTTGCCTCTCATGTGTCCCTTGCTGGGAACTGGCCTGCAACCGAGGCATGTGCCCTGACTGGGAATCGAACCGCGATCCTTTGGTTCGCAGGCCCGAGATCAATCCACTGAGCTACACCAGTCAGGGCTAAAATATTTTTAAATCATGGTAAAATACAAATAACACAACGTTTACCATTTTCACTATTTAAAAAAACCATTTTATTTTATAGGCGACTGTTCTGCATGGCATGGGCCCAGCTCCCACTCAGAGATGCACAGGACCCATGCCCACAGATAGGTTCTCCTGTGGGGAATCAGGCCTGCATTGTGCCTAAGCTGCTTTGAGACTTGCTTTTTGCTAAAACTCCCTTGCCCTGAATTGAGGCAGCAAATGCTTACTATAAGTTCCTAAAGTTTGTGCTAAACCTCCCCAGTATGGAGTGTAACCAGTTCAACCACTTTTCCCTTTGCATTTGCAAATATCCTTCTTCTGTATGTGATTAGCAGTATCCTCTCCTTTGTTTTCTGTAAAAGGTAACCACCTAAAGCGAACCTGTGCATAGTAAATGAGGACCATCATGTAACATGCCCAGAAAAGCAATAAAAGCTTGTCAAGGCAAGGGCCGAGGCTTTTCTCCTCTGGAGAGAGAAGCCGTGCTGACCCTTTTCCTCCACAGGACTCGGTAGTCCTTATGAATCTGTCGTGTCTCATCCATAATGCTGTGGACCCCACTAGCCAGGGTCCCCGTCATTATTTATCTACTCTTAGAGAGAGGGAGAGGGAGGGAGTAAGAGAGGGTGAGAAACATCAATCAGTTGCCTCTCACACACATGCCCCAATCGGGGACAGGGACTGCGACCCAGGTAAGTGCCCTCCAGAATCAGTCTTAGCTTTGCATGATGACACTTAACCAACTGAGCCACGCCAGTGAGGGCCATTTTCACCATTTTGAAGTGTACGGTTCAGTGACATTAACTACATTCACATCATTGTGCAATTATCGCCACTCTGTCTCCAGAACGTTTTCTTCCCATGAGGAAGCTCTGTGCCCATTAAACAATAACGCCCCATTCCTCCCTCTCTCCAGCTCCTGGCCACCACTATCCTACTTTCTCTGCATTTTTAAGTAGTTGAAAGGGCAACATGGCTGGAGGATAGGAAGCAAGAAAATTCGGTAACCCAAGTGAACTCACATCTTAAATTTCCCAGAATACTCTTAATTTCAAACATTTTATCCTATATATCATGAATTTGCTTTTACTCGTCAGACTATGTAAGTTTCAGTCACCTTGGGCTTAATAATGTTTTCTTGGTATGCCTCCCACTTGTCTCCTTGGCTGTATCTTGGGTATTCCTCAGCAATGATTTGGAGGCTTACAGAACTTACAAAGTAACAGCTGGCCCACAGACATCTTTCTTTGGCCTACGCAGTATTTTGAAATTGTTTGATTTGTATTTTTTTAAACTTAAAATTCAGAAATTTTTACACAAAAATCCAAATTTCTGACATCTGCTAAAACGCAGAATGATCTGCCAATACTGGCTGCATATTCTGTGTCAATGGCTATTTACTATTATGCTTGTGTGGTTGTTTTCCTTACTGTAGAGGAAAAAAAAGTGTAATAAATTTTCCCTCTGTTATCCAACCCCTTACATTTACAGTTTTCCTGCCTAAATCCAGTATTCGCTTGAGTTTGTCTAGGATGTTCAAGAAGGCGTAGTAACTACACTGATTGATGAAATCAGACTGTCTGGGCTTGAATGCAGGCTCCCAAAACTTAGCCTCGCTGTGCCTCAGTTTTCTCATCCATAAAATAGGGACAGTAACAGTACCTTGCCAACTTCACAGGATTTAGTTAATAAATGTTAATGCTTAAGACAGTACCTGCTGTTTTAATAAAAGAAAATAAAATGATCCAGAAGCCCAGGAAACATGTCTACGCTATTAACCATTAAATCCCAGTAGCCAACATGGAGTTTAGAACAAGAGAAATCAGTAAATATTTTTAATAAGTAAATGGGGGGGATGTCTAATAACCTAGTAGTGTTTAGAGCCAGGAACTGATAGATGTGCTCCACTCTCTGTAAGGGGAACGCACCACGTTATGAGTTGCTGAAGCAACCGAGATGCGGAGCTAGATTTGACTGGGGCAAGGATAAGTGGGGAGAGCGTAATCCTCAGATTTTTAGGAAGGCCATCATGGGGAAAAGTGTAGATTTCTTACAGCTTCACTGGGGCGAATCAGGACCAGGGGGTGGCAATACGAAAAGAGAACTTGGCTCTTTATTTTAAAGGTTAAGCAATTCCACCAGGTGCTGCGAATCCAGTGCTGCAAACCGCCGGATTGCGCGTATCCCTGGCGACTGGGGGCGGGGATTCCGGAGCGGGAATTCTATAGCGCTTTAGATCAAGGCGTCGTGTGATTAGTGAAAATTTGGCGGGAACCGGAAAACGCCGAACGAAGGAAGTGACGTAAAAGGCCGCTCATTAACGACGGTGGGATTATATGGTCCTGAGATGCGGAAGTATTATTGGATTGGTTGTTTTATTGAGATACAAACAGCATCTCGCGGATCCTTGTTCCGCGTGCGCAGTGAGTTTTGCCCTTACAAAGATGGCCGCAGAGGCTCCGGGCTCTGCTGGGAGTAGCGCGAGAGTCTTCAGGAGCTTGGCCGGCAAAAACCGGAAGAGGCGTAGGACTCACGAGCATTGATTGGGTGAGGCGAGAAGCGGTGTGGACACTGATTGGCTCCGCCGTCCGCGGGAAGGAGTTTGTGGCGCCAGCGAAAAGTAGATAGAGCGCTGCAACCGCAACAAGGTTCTGCGACGCTGAGCGAACGCAGCCGGCTCGAACTCGCAGCGCGTCTTTCCTGAGGGCATCGTGACCGTGATGTGGAATAGTAATAACAAATGGGGCGGAGGATGACGTTCGTTAGAATTTAGCAAAGAGGGAGGGGATCGGAGAGGCGTGCAGCGGCGGGAGTGGGGAGCGGCGGGAGTGGAAACGAGGCGTTTGGGGGCGAGGCGCAGGTGGCAGAGAAAATGAGGTAGATCCTGGGAGTGTCGGGGTGGGGGCAGTGACGACCGAGGCCGTGGAGTTTTCGGAAGCTTGGGGAAGCTGTTCGGATACTAATACGGTTGTTATTTAAAACCAGGTGGATATGAAAGCTACGGCAGCTCCACGTTCGGGGGAGCTGGGGGCTACACCCAGTCCCCTGGGGGCTTTGGATCGCCCACACCTTCTCAGGCTGAAAGGAAATCAGTAGGTTGAAAGAGTGTTTCGTGTTTACTTTTATCTGTCTTGTACCTCGAAACTCATCCATTTGAGAAAATTTATGCGGCGAAGGAAGGGTGTAAATATGCGTTGATTCGATAAAGATCAATTATTATCCTACCGAATCTTACGATATTAAGTGCTGTAAGTCTGAAAAAAAGGAACCGCCTCTAACTTTGCATCCACTGTTTCCTTGGCTTTATTTTGAAATTTACGAATTTTCCCAAGTCTTGTGGGAAAATTGAACTTGGCATTAATAGCCTGTTTTACGTTCTTTATGTATTCAAAGTCGTTTTAAAATTAAACAGAGGCGATACGATATAATGAGGTGGAAAGAACAAGGGTCTTTAAAGTCAAGCGGACCTGTTCTCTGAACACCACTTGCAGAGTGGAGGATCACTGAACACGTTTCTCGACCTTCTTGGGGGAGTGCGTTTTGCACCTACTAAATGGGATTGATAATTCATGCCTTACAAGGTGGTTGTGAGACTTAATATTATGATGTATATGAAGTGCCTGCACCATAATCACTTTCAGGAAATGGTCCTGGATATTATTTAAACGAACCTGAGCGTTGGAGCCAGAATACAGTGTGTCCGAACGTACTTTGCAGTGTGAGTCCAGTGAAGCGACTTGAACCTGTAGTTTGAGTGGCCCCTGGTTTTCTTCCGTCTGATAATGGCACTTGTAGGACTCATACCACCGGGAATTAATAAGTAAGCTAACGTGTAAGAAAGTGCTGTGCAAACAGCTGTTCTGGTGCTGGTTGTTTACTCTTTCAGAAGAGAGTTTGCACTTAACAACTGCTGTTGAATTCATCCTTTAAATGCGGGGTTAATTTGGCCTCTTCGGGTGTCATTCAGATGTGGTGTCAAGATTCAGTGTTAGCAGGTTCTGTATTTTGCGCACAGGTTAGTAAGCTTTTACGCCTAAACTGTTAATTCAGGGGTGGGTGTTGGTGGGAAAGAATTCACTGATAATTCTCATACGTTTCAACAGTGCTTTATATTTTTTGTGTGACATTTCATATAATCCTGTAGGGTATTTATTGCTTACTCCACTGGGCAGCAGAGGCTTAGGGAGATGAAGGGGCTCCCTAAGCTTGTGCAGTAAGTAACTGGAAGCCAACAGAGCACACCTGATGCTGATCCAAACCAAGCAGTTTTTTTCCTCTGTTTTCTTTTTCCCAGGAAGACTAGAGGGACACTCCACGTTTTTAATTGTCTTCTTTGAGGCTGCAAAAATGAAAACAAGATAATTGGTTCTCATCTTTTCTCCCTGAGTTTAGCTGTTTTTCTTCTTCTAGGTGTTAGAATTTTTATCTCCAGATCTTGAGGTTGGGCTGTGTGTTAAGACAGCTTTTCAGAAAAATAACGATGGTTATACTCTGGATGCTCAAACCCAGGTCTTTTTGTGTTTAAAAGCTAGTGCCTTTTCCACAGTAAATTACATCGGTGCCCTATTTAAATGTTTTCTATTGACTATAAACTTATATTTGATTGAACCATATGAAATTTTCAACATTTTATCTATAAAAGTGGTGGTTTCGTACAGTACTTCATTTCAGAGTAGCCTGTAGCTGATAGCCAGAAAATAATTTTTTTCAAAATCAAACACACTTGTGCTGGCACACTCTCTGAATCTCTTTGGAACAAACCAGGAACACTTTGCGGTTGGTTCCTGGCACATAATAGGTGCTCGTTAAAAAACAAGCCATAACTGATTGGCGATGAATTTGAAGGTATTTCTAACATGTAGTAATTACCTGTACGTAACTTTTTTACCTGCGAAGTAATCACATTTGTTGAATACCTATTAGAGATTGGTATTATCACTTTTATATGCATTACATGGTTCATTTACAACTTGAAAAGTAAATATCTTCATTCTATAGAAGATTTGGTGGTGTGTCCAGGGCCATGGAGCTGGTGTTTGAACACAGGTCAATAGCACCATCTGGCTCCAAAGCCCGTGTTCTTGCTGCTATTGCCATGATGGTTCTTAGTTTTCTTATACTGCAGATGCAAGAAAAATGTCGATTGTGTAGGTGGAAACAAAATACACATTGTGAGAGCTCAATCTGGGACCTCAGCAAATTTTAATCAGTGCACACTAACACACCATATAACTTCACCTATAAAATGCCTTAAAGTAAAATTGAAAAATTTAGTTGATTCCTTCACATCCTTACTAAAAGCTATCACGAATGTAAAGAGTGAGGAATAGTTGCTGACATTTATGGAGTATTATGATGTACCAGGTGGTCTTCTAAGTACTTGACCATGTATTTTCATAATGATTTTATCCTAGTTTTATAGATGAGGAAACTGAGGTACAGATGAGTTGAGAAATGTTACCAGAAACACACTGTTCCTGAGTAGCAGTGCCATAATCTTAACCCTCAAGTGCTGCCTTTTGTGGCATGTGTTCTGGTGGTTGGCTGGGCTTACTTTATTTTCTACTGTCCTGCCAACACTTACTTTTAAAACTATGCTTCAACAAAGTAAAACGTTGCTGGTATCTTGGACCTTAGAGGCAAAGTTGCAACTACTAAATCAGTGAAAGCCAACTCTGTTGTGTTCGGTCTTACATGTACAACAGTTATCAGGTTACTTCCTATTGATTTTTGACAGGGAGAACCCTAATCTTTAATCCGCTATGCTTTTTCTGTCTTGTATATTCCCTCAATGAGTCTGTGGGAGTGCATATTTGTCCTCAGCCTGTAAATACTTATTATTCCTTAGCCAATATTTTTTCACTGTCACGTTTTTTTCATTTCAAGGTTCAGCCTAAATTGCTCCCTCTTCTCCAAATCCCCAGTAAATTTTTCTGATATCCCACATAGCACATCTTATTCTGTAGTGTATCAAGATCAAGTCTGTTACTTATGTGTTTACCTCTCCTAGGTTTGGAGTGTGTGAAGGGCAAACTATAGTCATCTTTATGTCACCCAGACAACCCCTGGCTAGTCATAGGCAAAAAAGAGTTAACACTGTTGTTAGACTGCTTCAGGGTGTGATTTGAGTGTCCTTACTAGACACTCTTCTGTCTGTCACGTCCTGTCCCTTTAAGATGTCTAGTGTGGGTCTACAGTCATACCGCCCTGAACACATCCAATCTCATCTGATCTCGGAAGATGTCTACTGCGGCCAGGCTCTTACCCCATTTTCCCCAAGATTTCCATCTGATTGTCAAAATATCTGTCCTAACAGAAGTCATACCTCTAACTTTTTGTTATATTAAGAAATTTAGAGCAAGTCCAAAGTTCCGTCTCCACTAGCCCTTTCTCAAACCCTTTACAAATACCATCATATCTCATTAGGGATGAATAGCTAGCTCCAGCTTGTCTTCAGCCTAAAGCTAGGGTTTCCTCTTAAAGGTTTATTCAGGAAGTAGGTCATTCTTTATGCTGTTCCCACTCTGGTCCACTCATTTTGGTGAATCTTTGGTACAACACAAACTTACCCATTCATCAGGAGCTTTGGCGTCAAACCTGGCATTTGTTAGCTATATGACCTTAGTTTCCATTTCTGCAAAGCAAGGATAATGAGGCTTGTTTTGAAGATCCAGTGTTATAATGTATGCAAAGTTCTTGGCACATAAGCAGGTGTTAAATGAGCAGTAGTTACTATTTCAATTGAATTTATGCATACGCTTTCTTTCAGAGAGCCCGAGCCCAGCACGTTGTGCCCTGTACCATATCTCAGCTGCTTTCTGCCACTCTGGTTGATGAGGTGTTCAGAATTGGGAATGTTGAGATTTCACAGGTATGAAGAACGAAATAAAAAATTACTTCATTTAAAAATATGTAAGTGTTACTTTGGTTTTGAAGAAAACCAAACTTTTTTTTCTTCTGACCTAGGTTGTCATTATCGGAATAATCAGACATGCAGAGAAGGCTCCAACCAACATTGTTTACAAAATAGATGACATGACAGCTGCACCCATGGATGTTCGCCAGTGGGTCGACACAGATGTAAGCGGTTTTTTAATCAGGCTGGGGGTTACTTTGGGACTTCGGAGATGGTGGACTATTTTCATCTTACTTTTTAAAGGTTCTTATAAAAATAATACATGAGCAAGACATCAAAGACAAAGGTTAATATATTTGATTTCATAAAAGTTTAAAACCTTACAAACTTTCCAAGATACAGTATAAACAAAGTTAAAAGGCAAGTGACAGGAGGTACTAGAATGTAAACTCTGAGAACAAGGAGTTTTATTGTCACTGTATCCCCAACACCTAGAATAAAGCTAGTTACATAGAGGGCCCTGAGTAAATATCTAAATAAATGGGAAAATGTTCTGCAACATACTACAAACACTTAAAATTTTTATTTAATAAAAACTCTTACAAGGCAGAAAAACCAACTATTTTAGAGAAATGGGCAAAGAAGGTGCACAGATAATTCATTGTAGATGAAGTAGAAATTGCAACAACAACAAAAGCAGTTTTAAAAACTTTAAGATACCATTTTTAACTTGCTAAGCTGGCAAAGAAAAAATAGAATAGTATTGCCTACTTCTGATGAGAGCAGTAGCTAGCACAATGCCTCTGGCACTTAGTAAGTCACTTTTTATGGGCAAGTGGATACCATTCTACTCTGAAGATGAGTATAAATTGATTCAACTTTTCTCAAAAGTCAACTGATGATCACAATCATCCATCATAAAAATGTTGATGTCTCACTGCACTACTAGAGATTTATTGGGTTGGCCAAAAAGTCTGTTTAGTTTTTTTTCTATAAAATAAAAGACACATTTTTCATTTTTACCAATAACTTCATTGATTTGGATATTTTGAGTATGTTGGCTGTCTTCCGTGTGGCATGATATAACATCGATTGTTTTCAATTAGTGTCTCAATTTGATCAGTATCGACTTCCAACTGGTCTACCTGACCATGAGGCATCGTCCAGCAGGAAGTCTCCAGCACAGAACTTTGCAGACCACTTTGACATGTTCGATCAGGTTCAGCACCTTCTCCATACACTGCACAAACCTTTGTGTTTTGGTTTGGGTGTCTGTGTGTTTCAATTGCATTTTTACCTCTATGGAAATAATAAAGCATAATATGCCAAAAATGTCACAAATTTTCTTTCATCCTCAGTATTAAAATGGCTACACAAAAATTCACCAATTTTGATAATTTTTTTTAATATATGCTGATATGACAACTAGCACAATACGTTCTAACAAAATTGTTTCATATGAAGTTAAAGACAACTAAGTGCTACCAGAGCGGTCACAGGGGGAAAAAGCTTTTTGGCTAACCCAATACATTAAGGAAATAGTTGAATACATGTGCCGTGATTCAGTTCTAGCACTGTTGATCATAGCATTATTTATAATAAAAACTTAAAGTCAATCTCAAAATGCTAGCAATAGGGTATAATTAATTAAACCATGGTATGTTTATAAAATATTCCAAGTGATGTAAAAATATGTGTTATCACAAAGAAGCGTTTACCATAAATTGTTAACAGGAAAAGAGCAGGTTACAAGATAATGTGTATGGTATGACCCCATTTTTGCAGAGTAACATGTATGGAAAAAATAGACTGAAAAAAATACATGTTTATCCTTTTTATTTTTCAATCAGGCAGAAGTCCTCTTGGTTTTTTATATTGTTGTTTTTAAAATACCTTATAGAAAATTTAGATAATAAACACTTTATATTCTATTATCACTTCAAATCCACAAGTCATCTGTGGAGAAATAACTTGGTAGTTATTTTCCCCCCATGAAATGGGGGTTGTACTTTTTTTTTTTTTTTTTTAATTGTTGATCTTGTACATTTTTCTTTTACTCCCACCCCAACCCACCACCGGTAGTTACTTCTTTATTTTTTGCTTCTTGGGAAAATATAGGGTGATTTATTCACTACTTATTATTGGAATATAGATTTGGAACCAAACTGCTTAGTTCCAGGTTTACAAAGATTGAAAAAAAACAATCCCTACCATCAAGTGGGGCGCGAGATACTAAGGATTCCTGGTACTACAGGCTCACACAAAATGTACTGTGCTTGCTTATAAAACATTTTAAGGTCCCCTGAAAGCCCACATCCCAGGGATGACTACTGTCATAACATTTTGGTAAATACCTTTCACACACTTCTCTGCATATCTGTACATAGATTAGATGTATACATATAGTTTTATATAAAGGATATGATATGCAGCTGCTATGTAATCTGTTCTTTTTATTCAAAACTATGTTGTGGAACTGATTTCTTAATGTCAATAAATATAGGTTTACATCATCATTTTTAGCAACTGCCTATTCCAGCTCTTATTTAACAGCAGACCCAATCAGAGAACATTTAACTTGTTTCCAGTCATTCGCTATTATAGACAGTACCTGAAAGAATTCTGTTGAGTGCATCTTTTCACAATTATGAGGTGATCTCCTTAAGATGAATTCTTAAAACTAGATTTTTGAAAGAAACGTACATTTACATATTTTTACTTGAAAAAAAAATCTTAAATTTATATTTTTACAGGTTTTTCCCTCCTTCATAAAGGTACCAATTTATATGTTTCATTAGTACGTAAAAGTACTCAGTTAGCTCTCTACACCCTTTCTGACTGTGGGTTTTATGAGTCTTAAATTTTTGTTGGATAGTTTTTAAAAATACAATCTTGTCAATGAGAATTTCCTCATTTTTTACTTGTATTTCTTTGGTTTTAGTGAAATTAAAAATTTTTTACCATGTTTAATGTTAATTTGGTATGTAAAACAATAGGTAGGTGGAATGAAATGCAAATAAATAGTTGATCTTCATGTAATGAGAATTGGAGTGTTTTATTTTTAAAGACATATTTTATTGTCTAGTTATTTATGGTTATGTATTTTATAATCAGAAAAATCTTCTAAGACTTGGTTTATATATTTTTCTTATAAATAATGTGTACATATTCTAGAAAACCCCAATTTTCCCAGTTAAGCATTATTAACATTTTTTGGTGTGTGTTTTCCTCCAAATTGGGGAAATTTTTCCTACATGTCACAACTGGTCTTCCCAGATGTTTAATGGAATTCTATGTTGTTGGATACTTAGGGTGTTTTAAATTTTTTGTATTGTAATCTGTGCTATGATGAATATTCCTAAAGCCAGATATTAATGCTTGTTCTTAATTGCTTTAATTCCTAAAAGTAGAATTAATTTCTAAAAGTAGAACTGCTATGCCACTGAGTATGTCCACTGTCTGCCAGAGAGTTGTGTGCCTAAGAGCACTGATTGAGAGTGCAGTCATTTTTTGCTTTTCTGTGATGGGCATAACACAGAGCTTTGGAACTGGAAGTTACATTAGAGATTTTTATTCTAATTTCTGATTTTACAAACAAGTAAACTCCAGAGGTAGGGCAAACTAGGTAGTGCCATGTTAGGATATTGTAGCTCTCTCACTTCATAACTTTCTGCGTCTGTGCATAATTTAGAGATTTTAAAGAGGCTTTGACCACCATCACTAAAACCTTAGCGATATGTTTGAATTTTGTCTGTTAGGATGCCAGCGGTGAAAACACTGTGGTTCCTCCAGAAACATACGTGAAAGTGGCTGGCCATCTGAGATCTTTCCAGGTAAAGTCAGGGGAAAAAAATGACTGTTAAAATATATTTGCATGAAACAATTTCTGGATTCGTGCCTGTGTTTAGGGTGCTTAAAACTTAATTAACTAAGGTTCCACCCTGGCTGATGTGGCTCAGTGGATTGGCACTGACCTACTGAAAGGGCACGTATTTGATTCCCAGTCAGGACATGTGCCTGGGTTGCGGGCCAGGTCCTCAGTTAAGGGTGGGCAAGAGGCAACTGATTGAAGTACATCTCGCACATTGATGTTTCTCCCTCCTTTCCCCACTCTCTAAAAATAAGTAAATAAAATCTTTTTTAAAAACCCCAAAAACTAAAGTACCATGTTTAATGGAAGTTACAGTGAAGTTATTTTACTGTTACCTTCTTCAAAAGGAAATACTGGGTTTTTACCTTAATGTAAGACTAACAGAATGGTAGAGAAAGAGCGGCATCCCCACCTGCAGCTGCCGCCTACGGCCTCCATTAGGTGCAGGTGGGCGGACACTGGATTTAGAGTCAGGATACTAGGCCTTGCGTGGTAGTGTAACCTTGATCAAGTCAGTGAACATCTCTGATCTGGTGTGTGTTCTTTTTTATTATATTTTATTGGCTATATTTGGATTAACCTTGAGTTAAAAATTTTAAGTATATAACACATTTTTCCCATCTTAGCAAAATATTATAACCAAGAAAAGAGCCATATGTTTTAACCTGAAATTGACTTGAATGTGTTTATCCTTTAATCACTTTTCAATAGAACAAAAAAAGCCTGGTGGCCTTTAAGATCATGCCGCTGGACGATATGAATGAGTTCACCGCACACATCCTGGAAGTGGTGAATGCACACATGATGCTGGCCAGAGCTAACAGCCAGGTGAGCAGCCTCACTCGCAGGTCTCCTTCCCCTGGTAGAGCATAGCCAGCTTTTGTGTCCTGGCTCTGATTAACTTGATGTTTTGAAGGTTGAGCCAGAATAAAGGTATCATTCAGTCCTTGAAACATGTTCTCCATGAGATTTGCCATGTTATTTTATTCCAGTGAAGCAGTCATGTTCTTCTCAAAGTACGACTTCCTCTGACCCCACTGGCATGAATAGCTGGGACCTAAGACAACCTTCAATTGTGGATGTGTAATTATAGGCTCGGCTCTTAGCACCAGGATTGTCAGTCCCCAGTCAAAGAAAAATCTCAACTAGAACAGTATTTTGATGCTTTCCTTCCCTCCTGTTGTCTGTCTAGTTAAAATGCATGCACCATTATTTTGTCCCTGAAATTATGTTTCTTGTTTCATATTGAAATTTGTCAATGTTTTCTTTTGTATGAATTCAGTTTGGCAAGTCCATCTAGGACCACACAAGGGGGTTGTTGATTCCATTGTTAGAATGTCCTTAAATGATTCGTATTCTCTCTCTCTCTCTCTCTTTTTCTGTTCTATTACAGTTGTCCCAGTTTTCCTCCTGTTGCTCTCCCCTGCCCCACCCACCCCCCACTTCCGCAGTTAGTCAACCACCCTGTTGTCCATGTCCATGGGTCATTTATGCCTGTTCCTTTACTAGACCCTTCCCCTTCTCACCCTCCTATCCCCTTCCCCTCCCCAAGAAACATCAGTCTGTTTCTTGTTTCCATGCCTCTGGTTCTGATGGCAGGATGGAAGATTGATTACAGTAGGAGAGACTGATGAGCCATTAAGGATGAAGTTCTTGAGAGAAATGGGCAATAAATAAGAAAAATATATAATTTTAGATAATTATAGGTGTGCTGAAATAAAATTAAGCAGAAGAAGAGAAGAGAGTGATGGCGGGAAAAAGAATGGCACGATTGAGATGGAGGAAAAACATTCCAGGCAGAGAGAATGGAAGGTCGGAATCCATGAAGCTGGAATAGGCTTGGCATGTCTGAGACCAGCAAAAAGGCCAGAACATCTGGAGGGAAGCAAATGAGAGGGAAAACAGTTGGATGGAGGCTAGGAAGCAGGACTGAGATCATGTAGGGCTTTGTGGGTCATCGTGAGGATTACTTTATTCTCATTGATGCCAAGCCTTTAGAAGGATTTGTCTAGGGAGTGAGGTGGTCTGATTTACCTGTTTAAAATCTTATTCAGGCTGCTGTATGGAAAATAGACTATGAGGCACCAAGAATAGCAACAGAAGTAGTTTAGGAGAATGGTAATAGCAGTTGGGATTAGTAGTCGGATTTCGATATTTTTTGAGGGTAGACCTGACAGGACCTATTGGAGGATTGGATATAGGGTGTAAGAAAAAGGGAGGGTTCAGAAATGACTCCTTGGTTTGGGCTTGAGCTTGCCCAAACCTAGGTGAAGCTTACAAGTTTTGAGGGTAAAATCCAGAGTTCTGTTTTGTACTTAACCCAGTATGAGATGCCAATTAAATATGTAAGTGTAGAACAGAATGGATGGTTGAATGTTTTATAAGGTTGGGACTCAAGGAAAAGGTTAGGGATAGAGATAGAACTTTGGGAATCACTGTTGTATAGGTGGTATTTAAAGCCTTGGATGAAATAACACAGCCAGGGAGTAAAGGGGTCAGAGACCTAAGCTGTGGGACACTAACCTTTAAAAGTCTGGAAGCAGAATAGGAACCAGAGGAAGATGAAGAAGTTGCCAGTTTGTTAGGAGGAAAACCTGGAAATGTGATTCTGTAAAATATTCTGAAAAGTATTTTAAGAAGGAGGGAATAGAAATAATTGCAGAACTCAACCTAGAAGTCAAATAAGATGGTGAGAGAGGTCTATTGTCAATCTGGAAACATGGATCTTCAAAAGAGAGGCTTCAGTAGAGGAGAGGGGGAAAGTGGGTCTGAGAAAGAGATTGGGTAGAAAGTTCCAGGTATCTATTTTATTCCTATACTTCATAACATACAGAGTGGGGCAAAAGTAAGAATAGGTGGTTAGGGAGTGGAAACTGGGAGTATAGACAGTTACACTGGGGAGTAAACAGTCCTTTCCCTCAAAGAGTTTGCGTTAAGCATTGGGGGTTCAGAGCACTTAAGTAGTGGTAAGGGGCAAGTGCAGGGTGCCGCAGAACCTGGGAAGGGTTTCCTGTCCTGACTTGGACGTTAAGAAAGATTCCTTGGAGGAGGTTTTGCCTAAACCAAATCTTAAAAGATGCATGAGGTGGAGCCACTTGGAGCAGGACATGAAGTCCTTTCAGCAGAGGCAACCAGGTAGGAAATAGCGTTCAGCTCAGTGCTCCTGGATCGTATAGTGTAAGACTTGTTTCACCAGCAGGCCGTGTGGAGGTAGGTACCTAGCTTGAAAACAAAGGACTGTGACTGGCTTCTGGTGTTCTGTTCTGTTCTGTTTTCCTCAAATGTCATCTCATAGACATTTCCTCAGTAGACATCTGATGAACATTTATTGAATGAATGACACTCCTGACTGGGTGGGGTTTCTCCTGAGGACCTGCCGCTGTGCCCCTGTACGTTGTGACGAGTACTTGACATCCAGTCTGTCGTCCTTACCTACGAGGTTCAATAGATTAACCATTGACTGAGCATGAACTGCTCATTAGGCACTGTGCAAACATGAAGGGGCTTGTGGGGGGGAGTGGCATGGAAAAAAACAGTGTGATGGCTGCTATGAGAAAGAATGGGCCGAATGCCATGCGAGCCAAGAAGGGAGACCATGACTGAACTTGGCTTGGGGAATGTCAAGGAAGTGTTGAACAGGCAGACAGTGTGAGGAGCATTCCATGTGGGAAACGGCATGTTCAGGTAAGAAGGGTGTTTGTGGATAGCAGGAAGTCCACGTGCAGCTGGGGAGTAAAGTGTGTTGAAATGGAGTTATCCAGAATAAAAGACAGATTTTGATGTCTAGTTGTGGTAGGTCTTGAATGTGTAGAAGTTTTATATATTTTTCACAGGCAGGGGGCGCCATCTAGAAGCTTTTAGGCAGAGGAGTGGCATGACCTGAAGTTACTACTTGGTAAAGAGGAGGGTTGATTGGGGTAGGAGGGACTAGTAGCTGATACACCAATCAGGAGACCAGGGATGTTGAGGACTGACTTGACAAACACTGAAAATGGTATTAAAAGGCTGTGGTGACAGATTGTGAAAGGCAAGCCAATGGATGATGGAGATTTGTGTGATTAGATTTGGGTTTACCAACTGAGATGGGATATAGCAGGGCAAACAGTTTTAGGGAGGAAGGTAATGAATTTTATTTTGAAGTATGAGATATCTAGGTGGAGATATCCAGCAGATGGCTGGGAATAAGGATTTGTGGCCTAGGAGAAGGTCTGCAATGAAATCATGGGGAAACCATCAGCCTTTAGGGAGGCAGGTAGAAGAAAAGGCTGATGAGGGGTATGGTGAAGGTATCGTTTGAGAGGTAAGTGGAGAACAAAAAGAATGTGGTGTAACCCAGTTGGTTGGGCGTCATCCTACAAAGCTAAAGGTTGCTGGTTCAATTCCCAGTTAGGGCACATGCCTGGCTTGTGGATTTGGTACCCACACAGGGCACAAACAAGAGGCAACTGATGTTTCTCTCACATCAATGTTTCTCTCCCTTTCTTTCTTCCTCCTTCCCGTCTCTCTAAAAATAAAGAAGATCTTTTTAAAAATAAAAACGAAACCTAGAGAGGGGTACATTACAAATAGCAGTGTGCTCTGCAGTGTCTGCTTCTGAGAGGTCAAGTGTCATAGAAGAGACTATTGGCTATGTTGGTTGAAAAGATTTTGGTGGAAACGGTTTCCAAGGTGTATTAAGAACTCAAATAATAGGGGGTTGAGGGGTGACTAAGGAGAAGGGAAATGAAAACAGTGATTATAGTCTATTATTTTTTTTTAATTTGGTTGTTGTAAAAAGAGACTGTGGAAACTATTTTTTCCCTGTTACGCTTCATGCCCAGTTGCCACTCAGTGAATGCTTGAGTGATTCTCACCAAGAATATCACAGCAGACCTGCGTAATTTTCTTCTCAGTGCTAGTTTTCCTCTGGTTCCCCTCACATCACAGAGAATAGAAAGAGTCAGGAGGTGCTTTTCTCTCTGTTTGATACGATGTGTGCTTCAAAGGATTACTGTACCTTCCTTTGAAATACCAGATAGTAGCTCTCCCTTCCAATGTAATTACTTGGTATTGGGAAAACTCTGCATAAATTATTTTTTATAAGCTGCTTATTAAAAGCTCTTTAAAATAGCAAGGACTATGGTTAAATTGATGAATTTTCTAATGTTGCAAACTTTTTAATTTAGCCCTCAGCAGGGAGAGCACCCATCAACAATCCAGGAATGGGCGAAGCAGGGAACTTTGGTGGGAATAGCTTCATACCAGCAAATGGTCTCACTGTGGCCCAAAACCAGGTAAATTATACGTACCCACACGACTCCAGAAATGCAAAACGTAGACAATCCTAAATTTTGTTACTTTATGGTTCTAAGGCTGTCTAAGAACCCAACTTGTTTCCTTCCTATAAAGACACTGAAGTTTAATAAGAGGGCTGATTCAAAGTAGTTGCTAAAATCTTTCTGATTTGAATGTTCAGGTGCTGAATTTGATTAAGGCTTGCCCGAGACCTGAAGGATTAAATTTTCATGATCTCAAGAACCAGCTTCAGCACATGACTATTGCCTCAATCAAGTGAGTATTTGGTTTCTGTGAGCTAGTGCTCCAGGAGTATACCCATTTCACCTCATCAGAGTTTCCTGGTAATGAGAAGTGAGTTTAAAATATATGTTGATTGCAGCCTGTTAACAGAAGGGTTGTTCAGTCATGGAAAAACAGAAAAAGAACTCACAAAGACGGTGGTGTTACATCACTCGTTCATTTGTTCATTCAACAAGTACTGAATCCCACTATGTGCTGGGATGTAATTTTCAGCAAAACTTGACCTAATACCTCTTGTTGATTTAATCTGGAGGAGCGAGATCCTTAGCTCCTGGTCCTCAGGCGTATGCTCCCATTTGAGGTACCATCCCCACTGTGGAGATGTGTGCATCAGGCTACCTGAACCTGAAGCCGTTAGGCTTTCCCCAATGTTCCTGTCCTGACAACATGTCAAATAAGCAGCTTCCTGCTTCCTGTGAACTAATCGACCACACTTAGTGTTACAGTGCTTATTACAGTTGTTACCATAAATTGATTATATTTTAGACCTAGATAGAAAAGAAATGCTCAGGTCTAATTCCATTTCCTGTCCTATAAAATGAGGGTAATAGTTTCTATCTCAGTTACTATGATGATGAGGTACAGAATGGCTGTCACATGGTAGGTGTTCTAGAAATTATTACTATTAATAAATATGTTACTGACACTGGCCCTGAGAGCCTTGAAGGGTTTGAAGGTCTCTTACCATTTCTGGGAAGACCTTCCCTTTACTTCCTGTAACTTTACTTCCCAGAGAGGGTGGTAGAATTTCAGTGGGTGTGTGGGGAGGAACAACTTTTAAAAATAGCTCCTTATTCTAGGGGATTTTTGTGTGCAAGCTGGACTATAGCTTTAGATCCTTGTTTTGATTTGCTTAGACTGGTATTGAAGTGAGGCCCTGTTTGTTTGCCTTTACACAATTGGGGAGAAGGATCCAAGGCAGCCCTCTCCTAGTAGCCATTGTCTCCATGGATTACTTAAGTTTTCTGGTTTTCTTTACCACCATCTCTCCCTGCAAGAGCTTTCTGTGAGCAAATGGCTGTGAATTCTTAACTTTAGAAAGTGGGGGTGGGGAAATGGTTGAAGTTTACATTTTTGGCAGTATCAGAAAGGCAATTGCCTTTCTCCTATGTAGTTTGAAAATGAGCCTTTGCTGTTTCCTATGCCCTTTTAAGGTTGACCTAGTGCCTTCAGAAGCTAGCACAGAAGGGTAAAGTCAGTCTCCATAAAACCCAGAGAAGAGATGGTAAAAATCCTCTTTGGAGCCTGTCTGATGTCACAGCTAAAAAATTCTTTTAATATAAGAATTAAACCTGGCTGGTGTAGCTCAGTGGATTGAGCACGGGCTGCAAACCTAAGGGTCCCAGTTTGATTCCCAGTCAGGGCACATGCCTGGGTTGTAGGCCAGATCCCCCGTGGGGGCATGCGAGAGGCAACCACACATTGAGGTTTCTTTCCCTCTCTTTCTCCTTTCTTCCCCCTCTCTCTAAAAATAAATCTTAAAAAAAAAAAATTAAAAAAAAGAAAATGAGCCTTTCCACCCACCTTTTTTTCCAGGCAAGCTGTGGATTTTCTAAGCAACGAGGGACACATCTATTCTACTGTGGATGATGATCATTTTAAATCCACAGACGCAGAGTAACTGGACCTAACTGAGTGCCCAACATGTTTTCCAGCTGGACCTATTTTCATGATCTGTTTTCTCCAGCTGTGCCTACGTTTGACCAGTTGACTTCTAGAAAGTAAGTTTCATCTATAAAAGGTCTCAGTGACCTCCTTTGGAAACTTACTTCTTTTCTGTTTTTTTGAAGCTCAAAGGGAGATGGCCAACTGACAGGCGTGTGGTCCAGAGTGGTATTTCTTAAAGAAGTTACAAATTAGCTAGTTACAGTAACATCAGGAGAGATAGAAGTGGAAGAACGATGCTACCAAGAGAGTTGGGCAGTATTACTCACATAATTCTCAGGAGTTTCTGTTCCTAAAATATTTTCTGTTGAAAGAAGATGGGTACAACTAGGGCCTGTCAGCAGAGAGCCACCCAAGAAATGTGCTAACCGCTGCCCGGTTTTGGTCCCCGTTTTGGTTACCTGGTGTTACTTTCAGATTTGCACTTTCCCTTGACTTGTCATGGCTGATGCCAACAGCATTTTTGTAAACATGAGGTTCTAGAGTGGTAGCCTCGTGTGTCAGAGGAGAGGAAGAAATGTTACTGTGTTTTGTACAAAATAAGTACATCCGTGTAGTTAATAAAGTAGTTATATTATTGTAGTAACATGTGAAGATGTCCTTATTTTTCTTTTTTAGTATAATTACTACCTTATCTGAGACTGTACAGCATGGCTCAACTTGGGTTTGACATCTTGGCTTTCCTGCTTCTCAGTTAGGATCTTGAGCAGGATAACGTCAGCTCTGAGAGCCTCCATTCATGGAAGATGGCAGCGGTGCCCGGCCGGGGAGCTCAGTTGGTTAGAGCCTTGTCCCAATAAGCCAAGATTGCGTTCAGTCCCTGGTCAAATCGGTATCTCTCTCACAGTTAATTTTTAAAAAAGAAAAGACAACAGTGTCATTTCCTTATAGGTTTGTTACGAAAATTGAATGAAACAAAGTTTATAAAGCATCCAGCATTACCATTAATGAGGGTTATAAAGTGGGCCTTCATCTTGACTCTGGCAGTAGATAATCATGTGACTGAATCAGATACCTGCCATATCACCTCAGCGTGAAACTAAAAGCCTCAGCTATTTTTTGGCCAACTTAGCCCCTTTTCTTGTGGAAGAAGAAACTAGTTCAAACATGTTTCTGACAACTCCAGAAAGTAAGCTACTTCTTGAATGAAAGAACTTAATTCTGAGTTAATGAGGTGCAATATGCAAATAAAAGTTCTGTGGTTGTTTTAACTATTTCTAAATGAGATCTTGGCAGCTCTGTGGAGAAGGCTCCACCGCCCTGGTTTCTAACTGTGAACAATAAGGTGGTTGTAACTTTCTGTACACACAGAGTACTTCCCATCTTGGGAGTAGTGCAGGTGTTAAAAGTCAGCCACTGTTTGCTTCTTGATTGTTTCCTATAAGGGACGGCGAGTTAAAAACAGGTTACAAAAACCATATACGTTGGGTTTGAGATGCGTGACAGGACACTTTAATGGGTGGTAGGCTTCTTTGTAGTTGTCAGGCTAGTGCTCTCCAATGGGCAAGGCAATAGCAGTGGTTCTGAGCAGAAGTCCTGATTCCTTTGATTTTTGAATTTGAGTAATTAAAAACTACTTCCTTGCTAAGTCAGGTGTTTGTTGAGTACCTACTGTATCAGCGCATTGGTCAGGCATGAGGAATTCAAAGCAAAATAAGAGATTGGAGTCACAGGACTTGCTGGTTCAGCATTCCCAGGAGCACTGAGTAACTGCTCAGTGGTGCCGAATTCCCTGCCACCTTGGCATGTACACGGTCTTACGGAAGTTGTGTGGTTTCTGAGCCCTATGGAGGCCTGTGAGGCAGCCCGTTCCTCGGCAGACTGAAACTCCAGCCTTTGCAAAGCTCCCCTGCCTCCAGGAGGAGGCATTTGCACTGCAGGCATTCACCTGGGATGTACATACAGTGTTCTGCTAGCACGTTGCTGAGACAGCATGAAACAAGTTCCTGGAGGTCCCACCTTCTTAAAAACCCGCCCAATGTCACAGCCAAGAAATGAGTCCACCTGCTCTCTGGAGTCTTTCTCTAGTATACGTGGGCAGTTGGCCTCCTTGAGAAGTAAGTGTTTTATTGGGTTTAACTAAAGAAAGGCCAGTAAGAGGTATGCCTGATGTGGTTCAATTGATTAGTTTTTTAAAATGCAGGTGAGAGAAATTCAAGACTCGCTAGCAAATTTTTTTGAGCATATGCCTCTAATTTATATTCATTTATTTACTGTATTAGTACATTATATATTATAAAACATTCAAAAATAGAAGCGAAAAAGAATATTAAAAATATGAAGGGATGTACTAACAATTCACGTGTTCCAGTAGACCATCTCATGTACTCCAGGCGTGCGCTCACTTTGGAGACCACTGCTCAGAGGGAATCTCAGTCCCCATCAGTTCACCTCCCACGCCCAGGGGCTTATTTCAGAGGTAAAGAAGACCAAAGCATCCTGCAGGTAGCATCTGCCTTTGGTCCACCCTGCCAACCCTCACTGCTCTGAGCACACACGCGCACTTGAGATTTTCACACGTTTTCCTGTTAAGCCCAGTTTTCCTTGTGAAATTTCTTCCTCTCTCATTTGGCCACTCCGTAGTCCCTTTGTAGGAACTATCCAGCCCTCTTCTCTGCATCCTTTTGGTGATCTTCCTCAATTTGGTGCCAACATTAAATGTGAAGTGAAAACTATTGATGTTTTGCATGTGCGCTTGGTCCCTTGGGCTCTGTTCCAGGGAAGAACTTTCTCACTTTGTTGCTTACTAGTTGTCCCAGAATAGTCTCTTCCTCGGCATCTTTCTGTGCAGTTTAGCTTACCTTTCTGGAGGAGGGCACGAGAATTTCAGGTAAGGTGAGGATGGGGTGCTAAATATTTCACCTGGAAAGCTCCATACAGTGATATGGAGACCAGGAGACCTGGGAAGTCCAGTAGATGCAGACAGGCCAGAGGGATGGGGGACCCCTAGAGTCCAGGGGTTGGAAATTTGACCCTCTTTCGGCTCTCACTTCAGCTGGAGACTCATCAACTTTTTCTCTGCCTCCTGTCCTCTGCTGACCATGGTGGTCAGTTCCAGGAAACCATAGTCCCACCACTTCAGGAAATGAGTCTTGTGGTCTCACTTCCCTGACCAAACAGGCCTAAAACAGCCCCAGAAGATGAGTCAAACAGACAGTACCATGACTAGGAGACATTGTGGACACTAGGAACACAGGTCTGATCTTCGTCAGTAATAATGATATGTGCTTATTCTGTACCAGGCATTGTGTTAAGTGCTTTACAAAGGTTACCTGATTTGATTCTTAAAACAGTCTTGTGAGGCAGATGACTTAGTTTCATTTTACATGTGAAGAAACTATACCTTAGGTTAAAATAACTTGCTCATAGTCACAGCTGACAGGTGGTGGGTGGGCAGGGATCCTAACCCAGGTTCACAACTAGTCTGCCTTCTGAAACTTGATCACTCAAGCTTGTTTCCTGGTTTTTAAAATCAGGCTATTGTCTATCTCAGAAAGCTGAGGATATAAATAGGACGGTAAAGGGTCTGGCACACAGAATAAATGATTTTGCATTTTTCCAGACGCTCAGGTATCACTTTTAGTTTACAGTTTTCGAGTGCAGTAATCTTGGGTGGTCACCCGAGTTGCACTGCAGCTGCCGTGCTAGGTGCTACAGAGATGGGAAAGAGTCCTGGTCTCAGGAGATTAAAGCCTTAGCATGGGGGCGGAGGGTGGGGTGGGAAGGGCGGTGGGGGTGGCAAACAAAAAAATCAGTTCAGGGCGATCAGGATTGAGTCCCCCTTTACCAAGAGGCAGGAGTCACTGTGCCGCCATCACCAGGGTTGGTGACTTTGATTCCTTTTGTACCAACCAGTAGGACAGCTGGTGTTGGGGTCTCAGGGTTGAGTAGAAACCAGTTGGCTCTTTTGGATACCAAAGCTCTGAGTCCAAGGATGTCCAGGGTAGGGGCTCGGCCCAAACAAGCCCCAGTGGCAGGAACCTGGAACCTGAGAGAAGCCGGCGCAGTGTCCTTTCTATTTTAGATAGTCCCACAAGAACCTGGAACCTGAGAGAAGCCGGCGCAGTGTCCTTTCTATTTTAGATAGTCCCACAAAGCCATTCCCTGTCCTCCATCTGGTTTCTGTGGGACTGTCCAAGGTCTTCTAAAGGCTTGTCACAGCTGGCTGGTGTCCCGGACTCCCTGAGAAGAGGCACTTAGGAGGCATGGTTCCTGCAGCGTCTAGAGGGTTTTCCGAAAGCACTCAACTACCTCTTCGTAGTCATGTTCGTTGCCATCTGCAAAGAAGTCCAAGACAGTGAGGGTCTGTGGCGTTACGCAGGTTGCTTCCCCCACTTTCCCCACCTCAGGGCACACTTCTGTGTCTGGACAGGGAAGGGGTTGGTCTGAGTGTTTAAGGTCTTTGCTAGCTGGGAAACTGTCATTTGTTCTGACTAAACAGTCTGCAAACATTGCCCCCATATCCCTTGGGGTGAGCGGGGAGTGTGTTGAGAGAGGAGCTTATTTTCCTTGACGGGGCTCTGGGGCCCCTGGGAGAGGGACAGTAGGGACCCTTCAGCCTAAGTCCACCCCATATAAGCCTGACCATCCAGTCTGGGCTGCAGAAAACTCTGCCCAGGGGCAGGGCTCTGCTGAATGTTCCGCCAGCAGCATCCGAGGAGTGGAGAGGGAAGGGCAGACGCAAGGACAAGGGTGAATGGCTTACAGGACGTGCCTGGATCCAGCGTGCTGCACTTAGTGGGCCCGAGGCTTTTACGGGAAGGAACCATGCTGTAGGTATTTGATCCATCTTTTGTGGCCTTTGCCGGGGTCATCATCTTGAGTTTGGGCAACAGAGGGGGTTGCTGCAGTTCTGAGACAGGAGAAGACTGGGGAAAAAACAGAAGTCAGCAGGGTCCCAAGAAACAGCAGTGGAATCCATGAACTCGAACTTCCTTCAAATGTCACTTCCTCTGCTCCCTTCTCTACTTCCTTTTCAAGGTAGAGCTGCTCAGGATCCCAGGGTTTCTGCCACAAGCATATGACATGGTCTTTGGCAGGCGAGGAAAGGGCCAGGGTGAGAGAGAATGTGGTTGGGAGCTAGAGATAGAGACAGTATCCCTGAGTTTCTCCACGTAGGCCTGTTGCTGAAGGGAAAAGGCTGTCGTGATGCCGCAGGGCAGGGCACTAGGGCCGAGATGAGTACCAGGAGAAAGGGGGCTTATGCCGAGCTCCTACCTTGTGCTGGATGCTATGTGCCTATGGGCTCATTTAATCCTCAAGTGATCCTGAGATGCTGGTTCAGCCCCAACTTTATACAGGGCTCAGAGAGAATATGGCATGTCAAACCTTACACAGGGACTCCCTAGCTGGGCCAAGGCTCCAGCCCAGAACACGTCTGTCACCTCTAAAGCCAGTGCTTTTCTCCCTGGCCAGGTAGTTCAGTTGGTTAGAGGGTCATCCCAATACACCAAGGTTGCAGGTTCAATCCCTGGTCAGGGCACATACAAGGAATCAACCGATGAATGCATAAATAAGTGGAACAACAAATTGATGTTTCCATCTCCATCTCTCTCCCTCCCCTCCCCCCACTCCATTTCTAAAAATCAAAAAATAAAAACAAAATAAATGAAGCCAGTGCTCTTTCCACCACACCATGCTTTGGAGAGCAAACAGTACCGCTCCCTGGTCAGCAGCCAGTACTGATACCCAGAGAAGACAAGCTGCTGGGTCAAGGACAAGACGCAGGAACTGGGCCCAAAGTCACTTCCATCAGGAACCAAGGCTGGGACAGAGGTCTCTGAATTCTCTGTACTGTACTGACTGTACTGTACTGATAGGTGTCTCCATCTATTCTTTGTCCTCTCGGCAAACAACTGTCCTTCCTCTGCAGATACGACCCCCTCTGGGCCTGAGATGCAGAATTCATCTTTTGAACTTCCACTGTTGTCCCACTACTCACCTACACAGTACAAACTACGGGCAGAGCGTGGTAGCCAACTGCCTAAGCCACGCGGTCACACATGACTTCAAACCCCAGCTCGCCACTTGCGAGCCGCGTGATCTCAGGTAAACTGCCTTACCTGCCTGCGTTCATTCTCTCCGTGGTACAAGGAGATGGTATCAGCGCCCACCACAGAGGGACAGTGTTGGAGCTAGGTGGGGCAATGCATACACAGTGCCTGCCACAAAGTGAGTGCCCACCAGTTAGCAGCTAATGAAACAGCACTGAGCGCTGTTCTCTCAGGTCCAGGCCATAGAGTGAGTAAACTGTGACTGCAATTTGAGCCTTCGCGTCCGTCCCCCTTACTGGGATCCAGTTTGGTGCAGTTCAGCACTCACTGGCACTTTCTCTGCCCCCTTTGGAGTGGGTGAGGCCTCTGTCCCCATAGGACTCTCACTGTAGCCAGAGAGACTCAGGTAAACCCAGCTGAAAACTGCATGTCCGCCACCCCCACGCCCCAGCTACGTCCACATGCAGCGTGACCACACGAGAGGGAGGACCCTGCCTAGGAGGAACTCTAAGCTGAGCCTTGCCCACGAGCCCGAAAGAAAGGGCTGGTGTGTGTAACGTGCCGAGGCGAAAGTCCTGGCCCAGGGAGGGGCTTCAGGAACTGCTCTGAGGCTGGACTGTGAACCTCAGAGTTGGTGGGGGAAGACAGGCCTGGGAAGGTGATGCAGAAGTCAGCTGATTAAAGACCCTGGATGCTGTGTTAAGGGGTATACCTCTGGCAATGGGGAGCCACTGGAAGTTTCAGAAAATGGGGCCAAAACCCATTGGTGACCAGGGGAGGATTTGGAGTGGAGCATTCTGACAGCTGCAGGGAGGGGTTGAAGAGGCTGCCGGATAGTTTAGGTCAATAGGGAGTGAGTGACATCAAGGGTAGCAAAGAAAGGCAAAGCACAATGAACTTGGAGTCAGAATGCGTATGCTCCAGTTCAGGCTTCCCGGTTATTAACTGTGACATTGGGTGCATCTCAGGGCCTCTGAGTCCTCGTTTTCTCAGCCATAAAATATGGATTATCACGCCAGTATCACGACTGTCAGGATGGAATAAGAATAATAGGTGCGAAGTGTGTCTCTAAACTGCAAGTTCCATACAATCATAAGAGAAACATGATGCTAGACAAAGGAGAATGGCCGAACTTGCAGGGACCCTAACAGGTGAACCCACCCCGCCAACATTGGTCATATTGGTACCTTGATGCTTCTCTCCAGGTTGCTCTGTTTCTTCTGCTCGCTGAGGTTCTGACGCTTCGGGGGCCTGGGTGGGGGGCCTTGGCTCTCTGAGGCCGGTAACTTCCGAAGGTGATAATAGAAGGTATCTGTCAGCTCCTCCACTGTGGCTACGGGGAGAGACCCAGCTGGCTGGCCTGGCTGCTCCTCCTCCTCCACGACAGTCAGGTCCAGCCACCTGGGAGGAATCTCGAAGTACATCCCAGGCTCGGAGTCCAGGCTAACCACCAAGAAGGGTTCCATGATCTTCTCCTCAAGCCGCAGGCCGGGGAAGAGGGGCAGAGGGTCAGCAGGGTGGCTGCTGTCCTTGGTCACCACCTTGACTTCACAGGGCAGTGAGAACTGGACAGTCAGATCTGCCAGGTTATATCGCCGGGCATCACTCATCTCCTCCACGAAGCTGCCAGAGAAGTAGAGGGGCAGCGCAATCTGTTCTTGGTCCTCTGCCTCCTCTTCGCACTCCTCCGCCTCCCCAGCCTGGTCACTGAGCCGATGACACATCAAGATGTCCATGTCCCTGCCGTGAGACCCATGGGCCTGTCCAGACCCCAGCACCTCCAGCCTGTCTCCCATAGCCAGGGAAGTGAACCCAGGGATCTCCTCATCACCCTCACAGTCCTTCATGGCCACCACCCGCAGTGGCTGGCCAGGCTGCAGAGCACCCAGGAGGTCATAGGCTGTGGAGAACTCTCTTGGCCGTCGCCTCAGTTTCCCGTGGTAGGCTCCAGAGACCATGAAGTATCTGGGCACCTTCCGACCCTTAGTTGAGGCCAGGACCCGCCAGGGTGGTGAAGCCAGGCCATAGATGCAGAGCCCCTGGCCTTTCCGCAAGGAACCCACCCACGGGCTGAGGAAGATGGGAGGCCCCTCTGGGACTTCCAGGATCTGTGTGTTCAAGGGGAACGGACCTCCCCGCGCCAGGACTTCGCTCAGCAGCAGCGGTTGGATGAAGTGGATGTGTTTGGAGGAGGCAGTGACATCCTCCACGTCGACCTCCAGGGTGGAAGGGATGCTGACGATGGTCCTGCGCACTGTGGAGGGCAGAGGTCAACTTGGTGGCGTGGCCACACGCCACCTCAGCAGTGCACTCTCCAGCCCCAGCAAAGAGATCTGGGCTGGCTGACCTCTCTCCCGTTGTCTTTCCTGCCAGCACTATCCTACCATCCCAGATCCCTTGGCCACTCTTGCCTTCAACCTCTTTCTTTTTAAAGTGATTTTAGAAAGTTTTAAACATTTATAAAAGTAAAGAGACCAGTGTAGTGACCCCCATGTACCCACCTTCAACATTGAACTCAAGGCCTATCTTTAATTTCTCCTTCCATCTATCTGTTTCCCTCCACTGGATTATTTTGAATCGGAGCCATTGTATCACACCTTCTGTGACTGTTGCCATGTGTACTTCTAAAGCAAGGGATGATTAAAAATTTATCAACCTAACCACAGTGTCATTACTACATTGAAACAGCAGTGATTATCTGGTAATTCCTTAATATAGAATATCCAATCAGTTCAACCACTTTTTAAATCTTAATTGAATTTCGAATGTAATTTTTTTAAGCTGCCTTTTCTAAGTCCTTCCTGTATTTAAATAAAGAGAGAAAACCAAGTCAAGATAAACAGTGACTAAATGACCTCGGGCAGCTTGTTTCCTCTCTGGATTAGTACCTGGTGAATAAACTCAAAGGGTGATCATGGGTACGAGGAAAACTGGCGTGGCACAGCGGGGAGAGGTGATGACTTCCCTCAGGTCACACTGTTGGGATTTTTGCTTTGTGCCAGGTGAACTGATCATTGGTTGAAGCTGGGAGATGTGGGGGTTCATTATACTGTTTTGGTTTTTTCTTCAAAATAACTTCATGGATTAACTGCCTCATTATCCAGCCTGCCAAGCCCCACCCACCATTAAAACCTGTGGCTCCAGATTGTAGTCTCTTACTGCCCAGGGCTCCCTGGGAAAGAGCTAACCTCAGTACCTGGGAGGAAATGTTCAAGATGAGCCTCAAACATCTACCAGAAAGCAAGCAGACCTATTCAAGGCCACGAAGATATGTCAAAAACATTAAAGACCCAATTTGAAAAGGTTCCCATTGACCAAAGCTGAGATAATTTATTCAAATAACAATTTCAGTGGATTGGAACACTGAAAACATTTCATTGTGAGTTCATAATGATTTTTTTAAAAACCCTAAATCACCCATTGAAGAATGCTAAGGAACAAACTCAGTATTTTAAAAACTAGTTAAAAAAAAAAAAAAAAAAAAAAAGGCCCTGGCTGGTGTAGCTCAGTGGATTGAGTGCCAGCCTAGGAACCAGAGGGTTACTGGTTCAATTTCCAGTTAGGGCCCAATTCTGGGTTGCGGGCCAGGTCCCCAGTAGGTGGTGCTCAAGAGGCAACCACACATTGATGTTTCTCTTCCTTTCTCCCTTTCTTCCTTCCCCTCTCTAAAAATAAATAATTTTTTTTTTTTTTAATAATGTTATTTCTTAGTCCTCGGCACAGGCTGGTGGCAGGGTTGGTGACACAGAGGTAGAACCTAGTCAGGTCTGGCCCGCTGGAGACCAAGCCTGAACAGAGGTGAAGAATGGTGCCCAGGGACCTCTGCATACACAAACGCAATGCCCTCTGTGTCCTGTACAGACTGTAACCAAGAGTAAGTGAGGAGTTATCCCTTTGTGCAGTTTCCCCATGAAGAAGGAATGACAGGCTTAAAATATCACCATTGCAATTTCTAACAAAATCATGGATCTAGGGAGTGGTCAGCAGAGGCCACCCGCATCGCACTGGCCCATCCTTTGTGTTATTTGATCTACACCCCACAGCAAGGCTGATGCTCGAGTTAGTCAGGTTGGTGGCAGACACAGAGTCGAGTGGGGATTCCTCGCCCCACACCTCACACGACTATGAAAAACTGTGCCCCTTTCATCTGTTAAGCCTCTAGAGCTAAGTGTCTGCTTCCAGGTGTGTGCAAATCTGAAACTAGCACAGTATGCCTGGACTGCTCTCCCTAGAAAGGCCTGCCTGCAATGTCAGTCCTTGGCTGGCATGCAGGAATGTGGGTTTGGGGAGGGGTCCCCACCAAGAGTGGATCACTGTGCCCTGACTGGGTAGCTCATTTGGTTAGAGCATCATCCCAGTACACCAAGGTTGCGGGTTCTATCCCTGGTCAGGGCGCATAAAAGAATCAACCAATAAGTGTGTAAATAAATGGAACAACAAATTGATGTCTCTTTCCCTGTCCTCCCCTCTCTCTCCCCTTTCCTCTCTCTAAAATCAATCAATAAAAAAAAATTTTTAAGGTGGGCCCTAGCCAAGTAGCTCAGTTGGTTGGAGCCTCACCTGGTGCACCAAAAAGTTGCAGGTTCAACTCCTGGTCGGGGCATGTACGGGAGGCAACCAATTGGTGTCTCTCTCTCTCTCTCTCTCTGTCTCTGTCTCTCTCTCCCCTTCCTCTCTCCCTAAAATTAACAAACATATCCTTGGGTGAGGATTTTTTAAAAAGTGAGTCACTGCCTAAACTGTGCAAACCATGTGATTTAAGCTGAACACCTGCTTTCCCTCTGGGGGTCCTCTGGGGGTCTGGAATCTTGGTAGGGGTCGGGCAGCAGGGGCCTGTGTGACCAGTCCCCAGTAAAAACTATAGGCACTGAGACTCCAGTGAGCTTCCCCCGCATACAACACCTCACACATGCTGTCACCCTTCAGTGCTGGAGGAATGAACTCCTTCTGTGAGTCCCGGGTTTCCTCTGGGCTTCTCCACATGTACTTTGCCCTTTGCTGACTGTGCTTTGGGTCCTTTCGCTGCGATCCATCAGAGCTGTGAGTATGACTTGTGCTGAGTCCCGTGAGCCCCCGCGTTGAATCGGTGGCCTTGGGGGTGTCTCAGGGCCCACCCAACGGGAAAGTCAGGGAACAGAGGATCGGGTTTACACTCCACAAAGGATACTGGCAACAAAATCCAAAATGTGAAGAAGCCCACAGGACAAAAAGCTTACTCCCTTCAACAGAGAAATTACAAGGAAAATTAAAAAGGGGGGAACCTATAGATTAAAAGGGACTTAAGAGACATACCAATGAACAGCAATGTTGTGGACCTTATGTGGGTCTTGAGGTGGATAAAATAAAATTTATGAGATAGTGGAGAAAACTCAAACACTGGTGGGTGTTGTCAGCGTGTGCTGGCTATAGGAGTGATTGTTCATGAATTGGTGTGATGGTGGTATTGTGTCTGTTTAAAAAAAGAGTCAGCTTCCGGTTGAGGTGGTGGGGTAGGTAAATGTGGGACTCGCATCCTTCCACAACCACATCAAAGTGACAACTCAACTACAGAACAACCATCATTCAGAACCATCTCGAATTAGCTGAGCAGAAGTCCTACAACTAAGGACATGAAGAAGAAGCCACATCAAGATCATGACCTTGCGCCTGAATGGCTGGACAGTGTGCAGAAAAACGGAGAGCTATTTCATTTGGAACTGAGCGAGGAGGAAGAAGAAGGCCTCTTCCTTCCTAAGACATCTGTTGTGGACCATGTCAGGTTCAGTGAGAACAGGATTATTACTAAAGAGGATGACTACAAAGATGGAAAGAAGCATGAAACCAAACTCAGGTGGTTCACCAACATTTTAAAAAGTAAAAGACTTTTACGCAAGCACTATAATAATAAAATAAAATAAAAGCAAGAAGAGTGGACCAGTCTCCACTCTAAAGCATGGGTCCAATCAGAAAACAGGAGTTGTCCAACGGAAGCACAAAGACATGAACATCTATGTGAACCCCGAAGAGCTAATGGTCCCCCGAGCCAAAGAGCAGCTCGAGCTTCTGGAAGTGCTGGCTGGGACCAAGTGGGGCAGGAGGAAAACTGAAAACAGGTGAGTGGAGAGGCTTGTGGTCCATGGCCAGGGGGTCTGCCTCGAAGAGAGGTCGGATATTAACTGATAAATGCCGCGGCTGAACGCCGGTCCCTGTTTGCTGAGATACATGATGAGTGATGCCCACTAGGAAAGTGGTCACAGCAGAAGTACTGCCAGGGTGTCAGCAGGTTAAGGGCTGCTTGGTGGCGCTTAAGGGCGCTGGACTGCCAGGCACAGCATTCTTAAACACTTCAGTGTCTTAAAAAAAAGTCGCATTTTAAAATAGAGACAGTTTTTAAAAAAAAGAAAGAAAGAAAAGAAACTCCGTAAATATTGGAGTATTCACGGAGAAATGCTGCAATACCTGGGGTCTGCTTTGAAACAGGTCGGGGGTGGGGAGGGGGGCGTTGAGGAGAGGTGAGACAGCACTTGTGACACTGGGCAATGGATGGAGTCGGGGGGTCTGTTATACTCCTCCCTGCTTTCGTACAGGCTTGAATTTTTGTATAATAAAGTAATTTTTAAAAATTTTTCAAAAACAGGGCAAAGAATCCCCACTTGGCTCGGCCATCTGTCAGCCATCCTGACCAACTGGTCTGGTAACTGCCAGGGGACTCGAACTCTGGCCTCCAGGCAGCAGGGCCCAGGTGCCCTTCTTCCACCTCTGCTCAGGCCTGGCCTCCGACCTGACAGGCCCTCTGCCTCTGCGCTCCAGCACGGCTCGGCATTGCTGCCCCCAGCCGGGCCTAGGAAGTACCCCATGAAACAGCTGGGGATTCAGTCCGTGCCCTCTGCCACCCCGACACAAGGACCTGCAGAAGCACCTGCTCTCCCCAGAGGCAGGAGAAGAGGTTGTTTCTCCTGAGCAAATGGTCAAGGTTTCACTTGGCAACTCTGTGTCCTAGTTGCTAGTAAGCTCACAGCCCAACTTTGCCCAATTTTATAAAATACCTGGGACCTCGCTCTAGAGTTAGGCTATTTTCCTATCTCCATTTACACCTAATTTCCCACTCTTTAAGAATCTTTATTCTGTTACTCTGTATAGACTGCGTAAGCCACCTGGAATCCCTAGACTGTGGCGGGGATCTTCCGCCAGAGCAGCGGCCCAGGCGCCCTCTCTCCCTTCCCCACCGACCCCCACCCACCTGGCCCGACAACTCACTGTGCATAATGGCTTGGATCTCATAGTGCGGCCTCAGGATCAAGGAGCGCCAGGGGAGGGTGGGGCAGGTGAGGAGGAGGCCCTTCAGGGCTGGGTCCTGCAGGGCCTGCAGCAGGGTCCGAGGGGCTCCCGTCTTCAGTTCCCAGAAGGGCCCCTTTGTGGACAGGGGCAGGTGCAGGGCCACCACCTGGGTCCCCACGCTCAGCACACAGCGGGCGGAGCAGGTCCCGAGGTACATTTCCACAGCCTCGAGCATGAGGGGCTGCTCCTCAGGCACCACTCTGGTCTGTGTGTCAATTCTGTAGGTGGACATGAACCAGATGGGCAGCTGCTTGGAGCTCTGGATCAGAGCAGAGACCAGTTCCTCCAGGGTTCCATAGCTCTGAGGGCCGGTGAGGGGGCTGAAGTGGCCTGTGGGGCACAGCAGAGGGGTCAGGGTGGGGCAGGCCTTGGCTGGGTCCATGGCCAAATGTACCAGGCCCCAGGCTGGCCGACGAGAACCCTTCCAGATTCCCCCGAGGATAGGCGCCAAGAACAGGTCAGCATCTGGACCCCTGGGCCACAGGGCTGAGAGGTGGGAGGCGGCAAGTGACCGTGTGTGAGTGGACAGCGAGGGGCAGAGGTGGAGACAGTTCCTCCTCCCACAGGGGCACAGACACAGAGGGACTGTTGCCAGAGAGAGGACAGAACGGGGCCGCGCTCCCCACCAGAGCCACCGTCGGCTGCCGTATTTCCCCACCTCCTGACACCACTGCCTCTGATCTCGCCAACTTCGCCTGCAGATACCTCACCGCTGCTCCAGTGTCGCACACCCAACAGCTGTCACCCCACCCAGGGGCAGCGCCACTGTCCCTCCCTCCCAAAGTGGAAGCCCAGGAGCCACTGGCCGCATGAGCTCTGACCACCCCCACCCCTTAAGTGTCTGCCAGTTCTGGCTGCTCTCCTCCTGCTGCCCCTCCCCTACCCCGTCCACTCTTCTGTTGTCTAAACTAACCCCCACATCTGGACATAACTTCACTTCAGAGACTTTCCTGCCCCAAACACTCATCACACATTCAATCCAGGGAAAATCACGCAAACCCGGACTGAGGGACACGCTGCGAAAGCACAGGTCCAGACCCCTCGCGAACGTGGATGTGAGGACAAGGAAAGGCCGAGGGGCTCTCCCGGCCCGAGGGAGACTAAAGAAAGAGGACAGCGGCCTGGCCTTCAACGTGTGATGTGGGACTGGATTCTGGATCAAGGGAAAAAAACACTACAAAAGACAGCAGCAGCCCTGGCTGTGTAGCTCAGCTGGCTGGCCATTCCCATACGCCGAGGTTGCGGTTCAATCCCCAGTCAGGGCACGTACAAGGATCAACCAAGGAAGGTGGAAATAAGTGGAACAACAAATCAATCTCTCTCTCTGTATGCGCCTTCCACTCTCTCTCTAAAATTGATAAATAATTTTTTTTAAACTATACTGAAAAAAAAAAAGATATTATTAGGGCAGCTGATGAAGTTTGAATACAGACCATGGTCAGGCACTAGCATTACATTGCTATTAAATTTCCTGAATTTGATCATTAAACTATAGTTCTGTGGGCAAATGTCCTTGTTTTTAGGAGACACACTAAATATTAGGAATGACGTTTAGATGTAAAGGGCATGACATCTGTAATTTACTCTCAACTAGTTCAGGACAAATACACATACGCATACATATATAGTAATACATATTCATATCGAGGTGTATGTATGTGTGAAGAGAGAGAGGAAGAGAGAGAGAGGAAGCAAATGTAACAAATGTTTACCAGTTAGCGAATCTGGATAAGGGCGTACAGTAGTTCCAGCAAGTCTTCTGTAAATTTGAGACTTTTTCAAAATAAAAACAAAATCCTCCAAACACACAATAACACACATCACTTTCGCATTTAAAACCCTCACTGGCTCCTCAGCGCTTTCACAACCCAGACCGAAAGGTGTCCGAGCCCCACACAGGGCCCCCCACCTCACCGGGCACCCGCAGCCTGCCCGTCCTGTCTGGGCGAGCCGGTGGCTCTGGCTGAGAGCCAGCCTTCCGAGGGCGCCTGCTCTGCGCTTCACTGCGTGCTTCACGTATGGCAACCCGTTTTAGCCTCACATCAAGCCTGAGTAATTCCATCACAGAGGAGGAAGCTGAGGCCCAGAGATGTCACAGGAAGTGGCCGAAGCCACAATTAGTGACAGAGCAGGATCCCCACCTAGGCTTCGGCTTCGGCATCGGCCCGCAGTCTGCCTCACCTCGTACCTCCTGCAAATAACTGAGTGACATGGGGCTTCTGGAGCCCCACTGTGCGCATGCTACTCCCTCTAGCTACTCCCACCAGGGATCCTTCCTCCAGCTCAGGTGCCACCTCCTCCAGGAAGCCTACACGGACCACCCCCCACCCCTGCAGGCAGACTGCTCCTGCCAGAGCCCCCTCTTAACTTGTGTCGACTTCTACCGTTGCCCTCCTCTCATTGCCACCGTGGGAGCCCCCACCGGAGAGAGCTGCCCCCGGCTCGTCCTGAACCCCACACCCCTCGCCCCCAGCACTGGGCCAGCCATACAGCGGGTGACAGCGAATGTTTAGTAAGCGAAGGTGTGAGCGAACACAGACAGGCACGTGGACAAAGACCTGGAACAAAGAACACCCCAGCGGAATGTGATCAGAGAGACGGACAGGGAGGGGGCGCGGCCACGTCAGGATCAGGGCATCCTCAGGCCACATCCTGAGGACATCCTGAGCCTGGAGGCCAAGTGGACATGAGAGTCGTGTGTGTTAAGCCGGAGGGGCAGGAGTGGGTCGGCAGGGGTGCCTGGAGGGTGCCAGGGCGCTTGGGGCGACAGGGGTGCCAACCTTACCCTTGAAGTTGGGGTCCAGCTCTATGGTCTGACCTGTCCCCGGGTTCTCACAGACAACCTTCTGGAGGCGGAGCTGGGTGACCTTCATCAGGTCCCCTGTGGAGAGGCAGCACTCATTCCCGGAGATCTCGTAGATGGAGCCTGCAGAGACACAGACGCAGTTTCCCTGTTCGGCAAGGGCCAAGCACTGGGCGGCCTGTGCCCTGCTGGGCCACACCTGTGCGCGCGTGTTTCCACCACCTGGAATGCCTTCTCCTGTCTTTCCCTACCCGATGGCTGCTGGCTCAGCTGTGCTCCATCAGCATAAATGCCACCTTTGCCTTCTTCTAGTGCTGGATGTACCCTCACGTGGTACACTCGCTGGCCTTCTTCACAGCCCCGTGCCTGCTGAACGCAGCTCATGGGGCAGGGCTGACCCATCTCAGCACCACTGTGGCCAGCACAGGCCTGGCCTCTCAATATGTGTTCAAGTCACGAGTGGGTGAATGGCCCCATGACTCCCATTCCCATCGCTGTTATTCAATCAGGCCCAGAGAGGGTCAGTGGCTACCCCAGGTCACACAAAGCCTAACACCCACCCCGGTGCTTTCTTCTTCAGATGAATTGTTTTTAAACAACGTGCAGGCGAGAACGGAGGGCCACTGACAGCGTGTGCCTGGCAGGCAGGATTCTGGACCCTTGAAGCAGTGTCCGAAACAGGGAAGTCCTGGGTAGAGATCTCTCTCTCACACGAGTGCGCAGGCTCCATGTCCTGCTGACGACCGCCAGGACAGTACAGGTGGGTGAGCCTCAAGGCCACCTGACCCACCCCACCCTAGCCCAACCCAGGGCGTCCCCAGCAGGGCGCTGTGGCAAGGACGACTGAACTGAGACAGCGTCGGTCCTGTCGACTAAGACGGCGTGGAGGGGAGCCACGTTTCACGTGCGCGCAGTGGAGCAATGACGGGTATGGGTGTTGCAATCCCTCGGGCATGCGCCGTGCTATGTGGTCAACAGCCCATGCTTATCTGAAAGGTAACACCACCCTCTCAGGACAGCACGATGGAGTGATATAATCAACACGCTTGTGGAGGTGACACAGAACAACGTGAGTTAACAAGAGGTTGATGCAACGCTGCATCATCACACAAGAGCATGGAAGAAAGGCCTGAGAACGGGCGGCTGAGACGGCTGAGAGGGGCTGGGACGGCTGACAGATGCTCTATTGCACCCATCAATGTTGCCCTAGCTGGCTCTGGGGCCACTGGAGACTCTGCCTTGTACGACAATGACCGCTGTCTCCCAGACCAGACCTAATAGGGACTCTTGGGACTCAGGTTCATTATCCCCCAACTCTCTTGTGTGACGTTATTGCTGGTTGCTTCTGAGTGATTATCACTGTTACTGGGTTAGTATGCATTTGGGCCGAATCTGCACTGATAAAAGCTGAGTGACTAGCGTAGTCACTGTGTTGTTCCAGTTTGCAGGTGCTGCCTGCAGAGCTGGTGGGAGTATTGGTTGCCCGGTGCCTCCAGTCCGTGACAAAGGCTGGAGTCTGGCTTACAGGAAAGACTGTAGCATGGACACTTGTAAGGTTCAAGTATCGTTTGCAACAACCCTTCACAACAGCCCAGAGAAAGTGGTGAAAACCCCTCCCCTCAGCGCCAGGAAAACATACACAGGCTCATAAAACAGTCCGACTACCGTTTTGGGTGTGGGGCCGGGGGCTGGTGAGACCAGCGGAGGTGCTTGGTCAGGATTGCATAGGCGTCACTGCATTCATGACCCATGACTGCCCTCAAAAGGACAGACATTTCCTTTTCCCAAATGAGGAAACCGAGCCTCGGTGAGGCTGCATGGGTGGCCCAAGATCAGAGGTAATAAGAGACCTAATGGAGACTTGAGTCCAGGGTGCTTGCCTCCAAAGCTGCAACTCCTAACCCCTTCCAAGTGTCCACGCCAGGCACCTGTGCCATCAGTATCACGGTCGGTCCCCTCTACGCTCACCCCCGCTGCACACTCACATGCCCCTGGTCCTTCTCTTACCCTAACTTCCGTCACTTCCCACCAGCCGGCTCAGGCAGAATGACGAAACTCAGATATTAAGACACACGGCAAGCAGGGGGTGCCGGGAAGAGAGCACACAGAGCACAGGTGCCTGTTGGAAGCCCCCGGAGGTAGAGTCAGAATTCCAACCCAGATCCATCAGATTCCCAAATGGACCTGGCCAGACCCACTGTGTGGTGACCTGTCCTGCCCCTTCTGTGACCCTCCATATGTCTCACCCTCGGTCTAGGACACACTTGGGGCCTCAGAATTCTGGACGCTGGTGTGGCAGTGTGAGGGAACAGAGAGAGGGGACAGGATGGACAGGGCGGCCACGCATCAACCTGCTCTCTAAGGAAGGAGCTTCCCCAGCCCCACCCAACGTCTTGGTTCCCTCTCTCCTCCATCCCTTCCCTGTTCTGTCTCCCTCAGCTCATCCCTCATCAGCAGCAGCCTGCACTTCCCATCTGCTGAGCAGCCACTCTGTCCTCTCCCTTCCACTGCCGGTGAAGCAGCTAGTGACCGAGCCCCTGCTGTGCACTAACCACCTGTGCGGTACGGGCGGGCTGTGGCCACGGGAGCAGATGTGCGGGCATGTAAGGAGCAGAGAGCCGGGAAGGCTTCCAGGATGAGGGGCCCCTAAGCTGAGAGCTGAAGAGCTCATCAGATCAAGTACTGTCCATTGCGGAGCAGAGCACAGAGGTGCGGTGGAGGGACCGACGAAAGCTGGTGTAGATGGGTGTGGAGGGGAGCAGGAGGCTACTCGGCGCAGAGGGCTGACCTAGCACTTAAGAATCAAGCCAGAGCTGAGCGCCCTAACGCTGGAGCCGCGCACAGCCGCACCTCAATCAACGCGCACAGCGATCGCACCCCGCCCTGGCTGGGTTCCACCCCCCTGGGAGTCGGAGCTCTTTACTACCCAGGTTGCGCGGAGCCCCGAATCACACAGCAGTGGCAGCGTGGGGATTCGAAGCTGGGCGCACTTTCCCGGACTTCCAACGCTCCGGCAGCGCCTCTGCGCACACACCCGGGGAGGCCCTGGCCGCTGCGGGTCGGGTGGTCGCTGCCGCTCACTCACCCTGGAAGTAGACGCCCGAGCAGACCCGCAGCACTCGCGGGAGAGAGGCGGGATCCAGGGCGCAAACGAAGTCCTGCAGCGGCACGGGCTCCATGCTCCGCGAGGCTCACTGGACGCGGCCGGAGTGGCCTGGCGGCCGCGCTCCCGCCGGAGCCCCGCCCCGCGGGGTGGGGCGCTCGGCCGCGGGCCAGCACGCCGCGCTCTTGGGTAAGCGGTTTCCCTCTCCCGTCCCCAGTTTCCGCATCTCTAGAATGGGTTGCAGTACCTACCTGTCACCATGGTGGCACGATTTGGGTCTAGATCAGGAAGGCTCTGCGTGAATGAAAGCAGGCCCCCGCGTCTGCAGTCGTCCTTGATGGACCCGCGGGTGCAGGGGGAAGGCGAAGCCCCCGAGGCCCCCTGCGCCCGCTCCCTAGCCCCACGCCCCCGCGGTCCTCCCTGTTACAAGGAAACTCGGCCTGCCTGGTGTCCTCTGGGTCTCACGGGAGACGCACAGCCCTGCCCTTTGGCTCTGAGGAGGAAGATAAAGTGTCGCGGTTCCTGAATCCCTCTCCAGGACGCCCCGTGGTCCTCCACTGACTGGGAACTCATTACCTCTCAGGACGCTCCTACTCCCTGGACAATTCTAGTTAAAAGGTCTTCTTGGGCTAAAGAGAAATCTGCTTAGGAGAGAGTCCACCCTCTTGCCCTGACCCCACAAGAACAGATAAAGCTTTTATATTTCCCTGTCCCTCGGGAGTCAGTCAGATCCCCAGAGGTTCAAATCTCAGCTCCTCATCTGGCTCGTTATATAATTTGAGCCAAATCACTTTGATTTTCCGAGTTTTAGTTTCCCTATCTTATCTCGCTTAGCTGGTTGTGAGGATTAAATGAGATGATATAGGACTCTGGCTGGTGTGGCTCAGTGGATTGACTGCTGGCCTGCCAACCACTGAGTCACTGGTTGGATTCCCAGTCAGGGCACATGCCTGGGTTGTGGGCCAGGCCCGGGTACGGGGTGCTCCAGAGGCAGCCACACATCAATGTTTCTCTCCCTGTCTTTATCCCTCCCTTCCCCTCTCTCTAAAAATAAATAAAATATTTTTTAAAAGTGATAGAAGCCTTCTAATCAAAATAACAAATGTTTAAAAGAAAAGGAATAAACCCTAATTAAAGACATTTGACAAATAAAAAGAGGACATAATTTTTCCACCACCCAAATATATTTACTACTAAAATTTTGCTGTATTTCTCTCCACTCTCTTCTACCTGTGGTTTTGTTTTGTTTTGTTTCAATTTTTGATTTACAGTAAAGTTGCAAAAATAGTAGACATTTCCCATCCAACCCTCGGCTAGTTTCAAATCCCCCAATGCCTCGGTCTCACGTTGCCATAGTGCATTTGTCAAAACTAAGAAACCAGCTTTGCTGAATTACGGTTGGCTAAACTGGAGACTTTACTTGGGTTTTATCTGTTTTTCCGCTGATGACCTTTCCCTTTTCCGGAACCTCACCCAGGATCCCAGATGGCGTTTTGTCATCTGTAATACGCTTTCCACTTTTCCGTGTTCTTCTTGTGACCTTGACAGTCTTGAAGAGCGCTGGTCGGGTGTTTTGCAGAAGAATGTCACTTAATCTTTTTTTGTTTTTTCTGATGTTTTCCTCTGACCATCCTGGAGTCACGGATTAAGGGGCGTATGCCCCTCTCACCACACCCTCCCAGGGGCACGCGTGGCATACCACATGACTTCTCACTGTGATTTGGACCTCGATCACTTGGTGAAGGTGGGGCTTCCAGGTTTCTCCACTGGAAAGTCGCTAGTGTCCCCTCTCCACGCGCCCTGTTGTTCGGAAACAAGGCACTAGGCGCACCCATCATGGGGTGGGGGGAGCTAAGCTGCTCCTCCTGGTGGGGAGGGCAACCAAATAAATTACCTGGAATTCCTTTGTCAAAACGATTTTCTTTTCTCTCCACTCATGTATTTATCCAGCTATTAATTTATGCTAGCATGAACTCATGTATATTTATTTTATACTCTTACCATCTAATCCTACATTATTTAATTTGTTACTCAAATTGTTCTAGCTTTGGGAGTCCCTCCTGGCTGGCTCCTGGGTCTCCCTCGGAGTCCTTCTGTCCCAGAGCGTGCCCTTGCTATCTGGTGCTACAAGAGGCTCCAGGCTCATCTGGTCTTTTTCCTGCCTCGCCCTAAGTTTCTCCCAGAAGTCCTTATTCCTTTTATTGGAGAATGATGTTCAGGAACCATGATTGGGTCACTGAGAGGGCTCCTTCCCACTGGGCAGCCTATTGTTTTTGTTGTCTTTTTCTTCTCTTGCATAAACATTCAGAGACATGACTGTGCACCCCAGGACCCAGCCCTCACCTTCGAGGAGAAACTCTTGGCAATAACACTCACGGAAAATTGCAACTTCCTTTCTCTCACTGGGCCTATATCTCATGAGGATTTCCACCAGGTTTCTGGCACAGAAGCAGACCTAATGAAACTAGTAGGCAAAAGCCTACTATGACGTATATAGCAAAACCATTTCCTTGCCATTGCAGTTTGCAGTTCTATATTTATGTATGCAATTACTGTCTTAATAATTGGCTAAATCTCCTCAGCAATTAGAGAGGTGGCTTCTGGGGGGGGGGGCAGAGACTGGGGTACCAGACTGCTTTGCTCCCTAGTGTATTGCCCAGAGCCTGGCACATAGTAGATGCTCAAAAAATTAGCATTGCGACTCATTGAACAAACAGGTGAAAAATATTTTCTTGTGATAGGTTCCTGAAGTGAAATTTCTGGGTCAAATGGTGGGATGGTTTTTACAGCCTCTAAGGGTGTATTTCACTGGTGCTGAAAGGCTCCTGAGCCTCCAATGAACCTGGTAAGATAAGGGAGGAGCTGAGATGAGCGGAACATGGAATCAGGCAAGGGCTCTGGGCCCAGGAGGAGGGTCTGCTAAGCAGAGGAGATAGGATAGAGGGGGCATTTCTACATGTTTCCAGAAACATCAACAGGTATGATTCTCCGAGCGTGCACTCCACGCAGACCTTACACAACCGTTTGTTCACTTAGTTCTTCCTACAAGCAGGCAAAACAAATACTATTATTCCCACTTTACAGATGTGGAAACTGAGGCTCAGAAAAGTGAAGGAACTTGCCTGAGATCATGCATTGAGAAATGGAGATGCTAGGATTTTAACCCAGCTCTGCTGGGCTTTCCCTGCAGGCTGGAGAAGGTGGCAATTCTCCCTCTCTTCTCCATGTACAAGTATTTCAGCAGACCATGTAACTGGCAGATTTCTGCTCAGTCCAGCTTTGCCTAGCATTGTGGCAGAAGGGGGAGAATAAAAAGACAGGCTTTGGAAACAGCTGGGCTCAAATCCTGGCCCCTCCACTTCTTAGCTGCATGATCTTGGGCAAGTTCCTTAACTTCTCTGAGCCTCAGCTCCTCTCTGTACAATAGGGGATGATGGGAGCTGGGCTGTTGGTGAAAAAACACGGGCACATGGGCACAGGCTGAGTGTCGACCTCACGTCGTATCGTTGTTACTGCCAAGGGCCTCCTGTGCCTCTGACATTTGTCTGAAATTTAAGATGTCATGTGCTTTTACTCATCACTCTGCTTTCTGTTTTAGGAAAATAAGATTCTGAGTGGGAAACCATCTTCCTTGCTGTTGCACAACATGCAAATCGAGGAACTGGAATTTGAATTTACCATTGCCCAAGCCCCATCCGCTTCCGCAGACTGGGAGCCCTGGCCTGGTCTCCCCGGCTTCTGAGGAGCTGAGCGGGGTATGGAGAGGGAAGCTGGGCTCACACAGAAGTGGGAAGAGGAGGGTGGAAAGGAGACCCCAGAGGACACCTGCAGCAACCCAGAGTTGGGGTCCTCGTTTCGCCCACCAGTCTCTATCGGAGCTTTTGGAATCTGAAGGGGAATGGTTTGGGGCCTCCTGTGGGCAGCCACTGGTCAGAGTAGCAGGATGACTCAGGGTGACCGGGGACAGGTGCAGCTGCGTTGGCACCACAGACTCTTGTACATGGCATCACGTGGTCTGGTGCTTTCCGACAACAGACAGGGGGTGGGGTGGCCCTGCAGCAGTTACCTCCCCCTTTCTAGGAGGGGAAGAGGCATAACATTGAAACAACACCGGATGGTGCTTGTTACTGTGACTTGCTGTTCACTTACATGCCCACCAACTTGGCACGTTGGTCCAGTGCAGTGGAAAACACGCCAGCAGTCAGGGAGGCCAAGACCAAGATGTGGAGAGTGCCTCAGCTCCCGGGGCAAGTGAGCTGGGCCGAGGCTTGAAGCCCTCTGTTTGCAGGTCCCCTCAGGCATGCACATCTGTCCCCACAGCCTGGAGGCTTCCCTGATGGCTGCTCTGAGGTGGCCTTGAGAAATGTGCCCTTTCACAAGTCCCACCGCAGTCTATCATACAAGGATCGTTGGGTGAAGGGTGCACACCCACCCGTGGGCCCGGCAGCTGTGCCCTCTCTCCCTCTCCAGACTTGCCCTCTCCCTGGGGGGCAAGAGCCACCTGGCGCCAGAGCCTCCAGCGGAGGCCTGTGCAGGAAACGGGCAGGATGAGACCAGAAACCTCCCTCCTCGGGAACCACGGGGGCTTGAAAGGCGATCTGTTGTCCTTTCTGTTTTCTAGATTTCTCGCTTATAAACAGAACAGCTCCCTGCGGAGGATCCCTGGGACCATGAGAAGACAGTTGGGGTAGCGGGGTGGAGGGGATGGCTCCCTCCCCTCGCAGATTTTCCCTGGAGGGAAAAAGCCAATTCTGGAAAAACATATTCAATATCTTCAAGAAGTTGAGCACGTCTCCTTGTAAAGTTTCCAAGGACTGACTTGTGCTCTGGTGAGATGGGAAAGCGAGTGTGCCGCTCTCTGGCATTCTTGACCTTGTGAAGCAGGGAGCAGACAAAGGACCCTTGTGTAAGGAGGAAGATGAGAAGGAGGGGTGGGGGGTGAGGAGAGGTGGGAGGAATGAGGAACAGGAAGGAAAAGAAAGCAGAGAAGAGGAAAAGAGGAAGGAGAGGATAGAGAGGGGAGGGAGAGGAGGGGAGTGCGAGAGGAGCTTTGGGAGCCTGCGGGGTTACCCGGAGAGGCTCCCGCAGTCTGGACCCAGGGCCTCTGGGAAGGCAGAGAGGGGTCCCTGCCGGTAGGCATGGCCGCGGAGCTGACGCGGGCTGGTCAGGAGCTGCTCAGGCCTGGGAACAGGGCAGGTCCCAAGAGCAAAGCTAAGGGAGGAGCAGAACCGGAACACAGAAAGAAAGTGAAACTTGACCATGGGCCTGAAGAAGTGGTTTTGGGCCCAGAGAGATGTTTACCCCTGTACTTTCTAAGTGGGGCAGAGTGGAAGTTGAAAGTGCGTGTGCTTCTCTCCCGGAAGGGACTTCAGCACCTGCATGGCTGGAGCGGAGAGAAAGAAGTGGGTCCAGTTCTGGGAGGAGGGGTGAGGCTTTGAGCTCCAACACCACAAAAAACTCTGTAATTTCTGGGTTTGGGGAAGTAGCTAGGCCTTTTCAGCAGAGGTTTAATGAAAAGTTATCTGCTTCTGAAAATATGAAAAATGGAGTTACCATATGATCCAGCAATCCCACTTTTATGTATCTATTCAAAAAGAACTGAAGGTTGCCCGGGCTGGTGTGGCTTAGTAGAATGAGTACCAGCCTGCGAACTGAAAGGTTGCTGGTTCGATTCCCAGTCAGGGCACACGCCTAGGTTGCCATCCAGGTCCCCAGTTGGAGGCACAAAGAGGTAACCCCACATTGATGTTTATCTCCCTCCCTTCCCCTCTCTCTAAAAATAAATAAATAAAAATCTTTTAAAAAATTTTAATCCCTGTTACAACATAACAGGTGCACCAAGACAAAAATATGGCCCAAGTGAAAGAACGGTTCAAAGCTCCAGAAAGAGAACTAAGTGACGAAGAGATAGGCAATCTGTCGAATGCAGAGTTTAAAACTCTAGTAATCAGGATGCCCACAGAAATAGTTGAGTATGGGCACAGAATGGAGGAAAAAGCGAAGGCTATGCAAAGTGAAATAAAGAAAAATATACAGGGAACCAACAGTGAAGGGAAGGAAACCAGGACTCAAACCAATGATTTTGACCAGATGAAAGAAATAAACATTCAACTAGAACAGAATGAAGGAACAAGAATTCAGAAAATTGAGGAGAGGCTTAGGAACCTCCAAGACAACTTTAAATGTTTCAACATACAAATCGTAGGGGTGCCAGAAGAAGAAGAAAAGCAAGAAATTGAAAACTTATTTGAATAAATAATGAAGGAGAACTTCTTCACTCTGGCAAATGAAATAGACTTCCAGGAAGCTGAGAGTGTCCAAAGAAGTTGGACCCAAGGAAGCACACACCAAATGCACATCATAATTAAATCACCCAAGATTAAAGATAAGGAGAGAGAATCTTAAAAGCATCAAGAGAAAAGGAGAGACTTATCTACAAAGGAGTTCCCATAAGACTCTCAGCTGATTTCTCAAAAGAAACCTTACAGGCAAGAAGGGGCTGGAAAAAAGTATTCAAAGTCATGAAAGTCAAGGACTTACATCCAAGATTGCTCTATCCAGCAAAGCTATCATTTAGAATGGAAGGGCAGATAAAGTACTCCCCAGATAAGGTCAAGTTAAAGGAGTTCATCATCACCAAGCCCTTATTATATGAAATATTAAAGGGATTTATCTAAGAAAAAGAAGAAGATCAAAACTATGGACAGTGAAATCACAAAAAACTCACAACTATCAACAACTAAACCTAAAAGCAACTAGAACAGGAATAGAATCACAGAAATGGAGATCACATGGAGGATTATCAGTGGGGAGGAGAAGTGGGAAGAATGGGGGAAAAGATACAGGAAATAAGAAACATAAATGATAGGTGCAAAATAGACAGGGGGAGGTTAAGAATAGTATGGGAAATGGAGAAGCCAAAGAACTTGTATGTATGACCCATGGACATGAACTAAGGGGCGGGGGGAATGCTGGTGGTGGGGAGGGGTGCAAGGCAGAGGGTGATAAAGGGGAGGAAAAAATGGGACAACTGTAATAGCATAATCAATAAAATCTACTTTAACAACAACAAAAGAAGATTCTCTTGCACAAACAACCCTTCCGAGGATGGATTTCTATTGACAGAAGTAACATTCTTTTTTTTAAGATTTTTTTATTTTTTTTTTTAGCCAGAGAGAAAAAGCAGGGGAGAAACATCAATGCTCAAGAGAAACATCAGTTGGTTGCCTTCATACGCCCCCAACCAGGAACCTGGCCCGCAACCCAGGCATGTGCCCTGACCAGATATCAAACCGGTGATCCCTTGGTTCACAGTCTGGCGTCATTCCACTGAGCCACACAAGCCAGGGTGAGCCAACATGTTCTTAATGACTAGTCCCAAAAATCTCCACATTGGACAGGAAAATAAGACAGATGCTCTCATGAAAGTTCTCACTTTGACCCCATTACATCTAATTCTCTTTTTTCCTTAATTGATTTTTTTAAAGAGAGAGAGGAAAGGGGGGGACATCGATTTGTTGTTCCACTTATTTATGCATTCACTGGTTGATTCTTGTATGTGCCCTGTTTGGGGATCAACCTTCAACCTTGGTGCATCAGGATGACACTCTAACCAACTGACCCAGCCAGGACTGATTCTTAAATTCATGTTTACGACGGAGCATAGTAAGCATTTTTGTTTCTGCAGCTTCAGGGGAGAAAGGACAGCTCCTCTTCATCTTTCGAGGTTTATTTTCATAGCAGTTGTTAATTAGGAAGATTTTCATTCTTAGGGCCAGGCATTGGAATTTTATTAGTTAACACTATAAGAAAGAACAGGCCAGAGGAGGCTGAGTTCTATTGTAGAACTAGAAAGAAGATTAAATTATTCAATGATTCCATTATTTAACCATACTGGGATTTAGAGCACTTGATGCTTTTCAATAATATTATAGTTTGAGGTCAGAAATATCTTCCTAGAAGAGGGAGAGTTCCTATTTCTTCTTCTCATTGTATACGTGTTTGGTGGGAGGGTGATTTTCAAGAAAAAAATGGGGAAGAAGATACCTCTACTGCACCTTCCTGAAAACGTAAGCATTTTTCATGTTGCACTGTATTTCTTGCCATAGGACGTTTGCATATGGCATTCCCTCTGCCTTGAATGCACACCACTCTCTTGCCTGCGTAACCGTGTAGGGGAAAACCCCATTCTCCCAGAGAATTTCCCCTCACACCAAGTAACTCCCTGCAACACCGGGGGGGTGTTCTGTAGCTCAGCTCAATTCTGATACTATCTACCTACAGACAGCATCAGATTCCGCAGGCTAAGGGCTCGGTCCCACAAGACTGCTTCACATGCGCACACTTCAGATGCCAGTCACAAACTCCGGTTATTACCTATGCTTCTGACCAACAAGCTATAGTTTGTAGGTTCCGATGACCCCCTCCTTCGGTTCAATTAATTTGCTAGAGAGGCTCCCATAACTCAGGAAAATACTACCAGTATCAGTTTATGAAGGGATACGATAAAGGATGCAGATGAGCACCTAGATGGAGAGATGCCTAGGGTGAGGTCTAGGAGGGTTGCGAGTATAGGAGCTTCTGTCCCCATGGCGTTGGGCGCGTCACCCTCCCAGGACACCCTCCCAGCACATGAGTGTGTTCACCTACCTGGAAGGTCTCTGAACCCTGTGCTGTTGGGATTTTATGGAGGTTTCCTCACATAGGCATAACCAAATTTTTTTACTTTTTTAAAAAATTATATATTATTGATTATGCTATTACAGTCATTTTCATTTCCCCCCTTGGCCCCCCTCCACCCAACACACCCCACTCACTCAGGCAATCTCCCCACTACTGCTCATGTCCATGGGTCATGCATATAAGTTCTTTGGCTACTTCATTTCCTATACTGTAATTTACATCCCCGTGGCTATTTTCTAACTACCTATTTGTACTTCATAATCCCCTCACCTCTTCACCCTTTCCCTCACACCTCCCTCCCATGTGGTAACCATCCAAACCCCCTCCTCATATATGATTCTGTCTCTGTTCTTGTTATTTGCTTAGTTAGTTGTTAGATTCAACTGTTGATAGATATATGTTTATTGCCACTTTATTGTTCATAGTTTTGATCTTCTTTTTCTTAAATAAGTCCTTTTAACATTTCATATAATAATGGTTTGATAATGATGAATTCCTTTAGTTTTTTCTTGTCTGGGAAGCTCTTTATCTGCCCTCTGATTCTAAATCATATCTTTGTTGGGTAGAGCAGTCTTGGCCATAGGTCCCTGCTTTTCATGAATTTGAATATTTCTTGCTAGTCCCTTCTTGCTTGCAAAGTGTCTTTTAATCAGCTGACAGTCTTATGGGAACTCCCCTATATGGTGACTAACTGCTTTTGTCTTGCTGTTTTTAAGATTCTCTCTTTAAACTTTGGCATTTTAATTATGATATGTCTTGGAGTGGGCCTCTTTGCATCTATCTTGTTTGGGATTCTCTGTGCTTCCTGGACTTGCATGTCTATTTCCTTCACCAAATTAGGGAAGTTTCCTTTCATTATTTTTTTCAAATACATTTTCAATTTCTTTCTCTTCTCCTTCTGGCACCCCTATGATGTGAGTGTTGTACCACTTGAAATTGTCTCATAGGCTGCTTACACCATCCTCAGGTTTTTTTTAATTCTTGTTTCTTCTTCTTGTTCTACATGGTTGTTTTTTGCTTCCTTATGTTCCAAATCATTGATTTGATTCTTGGCTTCATCCACTTTACTGTTGTTTCCTTGAAATTTTTCTTTATTTCAATTTGTGAATTCTTTAGGGACCTGGCCCGCAACTCAGGCATGTGTCCTAGAGTGGGAATTGAACTGGTGACCCTTTGGTTTTCAGGCCTGCGCTCGATCCACTGATCTACACCAGCTTGGGCTGAATCCTTCATTTTTGACTAGATCTTTCTTATGCTGTTGAAGTCCTCACTAACTTCCTTGAGCATCCTTATAACCAGTGTTTTGAACTCTGCATCTGACATATTGCTTATTTCCATTTTGTTTACTTCTTTTTCTGGAGTTTTAATCTTTTTTATTTTTTTAATATTTTATTTATTTATTTATTTATTTTTAGAGGGGAAGGGAAGGAGAGAGGGAGAGAAACATCAATGTGTGGTTGCCTCTCGTATGTCCCCTGTCGGGAACTGGCCTGGCAACCCAGGCATGTGCCCTGACTGGGAATCGAACCTCGATCCTTTGGTTCGCAGGCCCGCGCTCAATCCACTGAGCTACACCAGCCAGGCCCGGAGTTTTAATCTTTTTTAAAAATTATTATTTAGGCCATATTTCTTTGTCTCCTCCCATTTTGGCAGCCTCTTCTCTACATGTATTAGGTAGAGCTGCTTTGACTCTGTGTCTTGGTCATGTGGCCTAATATAGTAGATGTCCTGTAGGGTCCAGTGGCACAGTCTCCCCTATCACCCAAGCTAGGTACTTGGGGTGCTATTTTTGTGTGGGCTGAGTATACCCTCTTCTTGAAGTTCAGCCTTGATTGTTGCTGGCAGGTCAATGGGAGGGATTTACCCAGGCCAGTCAGCTGCAAGAGCTGGCTATAACCACTGACCATCAACTTCTGACTTCTGTGGAGGATCAGCTAGCTGTTCAGGGGCAGAGTGATGTGCTCTGATGTGGTCTGTAGCTGTCCACTAGGTGTACAGGCTCTATAGTTTCCCACGTGGTGCAGGCCAAGGTCAGTGACAACTTGTATTTTGCCTGGAGCCACCCTGCCTGGGCTATAAAGCAATCCAAGATGGTTGCTACTTGTGCAGCTTGGAAATTCACAGGTGAAGCCAAGCTGTGAATCTTGGCTGGCTGCTGCGGGTGCCACACGTGGGGCCAGTTAGCAAGGGGTAGGGGGCTGGGGACTCACTGAGGTTGCCTGTTGCTTGTTTGAGAGAATTTAGCAAGTTGTAAAGCATGAGCCAAGATCAACCATTCACGTGGAAAAGTCTCCGTTAACAGTTTGGGTGGGTCCATAAGTTGGGTAGGATGGAGTTTCAGGGGATCTCCAGGGTAGGGCAAACAGCGTTAGCCACGTTGATGGAGTCTCAGATATGGCACCAGATTGCCAACTCTGTGGCTCAGTTGGGGGAGGGTTCAGAAAAGGGACAATGGCCCTTCTATCTGGGAGAAAGCTGTCCCCCAGCTCTCGCCTTGATGGCACACCCTTCACTTCCTCCCTGTATGCCACTGGTGCCTTTCAAACGTCTACCCTGGTGCTGGAGCTCAGAGGAAGTTATTCTGAGTAGATGAGTCCATGTGTGGATTCTTAAGAGGAACTGCTTGAGATACCAGCAGTTTCTTCCACCAGCTGAGTCCCAGCTGGTTTTTGCAGCCAAAAGTTATGGGGACTTATCTTCCCGTCACTAGAATCCTGGTCTGGGGGACCTGGTGTGAAGCTGGCACTCCTTGCTCCCAAGATATCCCTCCGGAATTTTTATCCAGCACACGTGGATGTGGGACCAGCCCGTTCTGTGTCTCCGCTCCTCCTACCAGTCTAGATGGATGTGGTGTCTTTAATTTTGTAGTTGTGTGGTTATGAGGCTTCCATTAAACTTAATTTCTAATGATTCTGAGTGATGGTTGTTTTATAATTTAGTTGTAATTTTGATGTGGTTGTGAGAGGAGGTGAGCTGTGTTTACCTATGCCGCCATCTTGACCAGAAGTCCCTCAGCCATTACCAATTAACTCAATTTCCCTCTCTCCTCTTTGGAGAAGTGGGAGTGCAGGGGGTGGGGGAGCTGAAAATTCCAAACTTCTGATTATGGCTTGATGAGCCGCCATCCGGGAGCCCACCTAGAGTCACCTCAATAAAACAAAAGATGCTTCTAGGGCCTTTTCCCCCCTCCTAGTGCTCTTATCACTTAGAAAAGTACTAGCCTATTTTAGAAGCTCTGTGCCAGGAACCAGGAGCAGAGGCCAATTTTTATATCAGTAATCTTTTATTTTCTTTTTTTAAAAAAATGTTTTGTTTATTTATTTTTTAGAGAGAGGGGCAAGGAAGGGAGAAAGAAAGGGAGAGAAACTTGGATCAGATTACCTCTCTCACACCCCAAACTGGGGACCCAAAACCCAGGCATGTGCCCTGATCAGGAATTGAACCAGTGACCTTTTGGTGCACAGGCCGGTGCTCAGTCCACTGAGTCACACCAGCCAGGGCCACCAGAAATCTTTTTCATTCTAAGTCACCGCTTAAGCATCACATCCTCCAGAAGACCGTCCCGACGCCCCTTCCCAGACAAAGCATGGTCCCTTATTACGCCCTTGCACATATGTGCCATGAACCCCTGCTCCGTAGCCCTCCTCACACTTACAATGCTGCGTTCGTTTGCCATCCTTTATTCTTAACATCTCATCCCCAGTGAGCTAGATGTTCCACGAGGGCTGGGCCATGTCTCTTTTTTGATGATTTCCACAGAGCCTGGCATTTGTTGAATGATGATGGAGGATTCTTGGATGTGGCATCTGCCCCTCCCCAGCCAGCCCCACACCTGCCAGGATAAGCCTCCCTGGATGGGGAATCCGTAGCTCTGTGTTCTTGGCTTGTCTCAGTCACAGCCTCTTTGCTGTGATCTTGAGTCAAGTAACCTGTCTGAGTCTAGGGCCTGCGCCCCCACCATCACGATTCCCTGGCCTGGCTTCCCGAGGCGCTGCAAAACTTGCGCTGAGTGTGAGAAGTGCAGGAAAGAAGCTTCGGTGCCAGGCCTGGCTCTGAGCAACCCCAGTCACTACCACCTCTTCGCCTCAGTTTCTCCAGCTGCAATGAAAAGGGACTGAATACAAAGTCAAAGTTCCCTCCTCCAGCCCAAAGGCCCTGTCGCACAGCCCGTAGGCGGCACATCTGCCCTGATGTCCTCTGTTCCCTCTGCTGCATCCGTCCCATCCAGCCCTGGTCTGGGCATTGCACGAGCTGAATTTTCATACACGGAGAGGAGATGGGAAGCTGACTTTTCACACGTGGAGAAGGCCTGGGGGTCTGAGGCAGTAAACTTGGCTCACCAGGCACTGTGCTGCATGCTTTACATCCCATTAAGCTTGTAGCGCCCCGAGACGTAGGTTATCTTGTCCTCTCCATTTCACAGGTGGGAAAACTGCCACCTGAAAGGTTACGCGGTGCGCCCAAAGCCCAGCAGCCAGGAAGAGACTGAACCAGGGTCCTGAGTTTGAACTGCCCCTCTGGGCTGTGCAGAGCAGGAAGCCCCTGGGGCAAGTTCCCTTTCTCAGGGGACTCTCTCGGCCTAGCCCACACGAACTCCCCACTCTCTCCTCGCTGCCCTACTTCCCCTAACAGCTTGGGAGCCTTGCAGGACCCTGACTTCAGTTTCGGGGTGTCACTGGGTTTGAGGCACAGCCTTATTCTGGCTGGGATAACAACCCCATCACCCAGCACCCGGTGGGTCAGGATAAAAGGCTGGGGAACAGGCGTTGCGGGGGCGGAGAGTGAGAGAGCTACGTGATGGGTTTCAGCTCAACGTCATCCATGTTTCTGGCCCACTGTGGTTAACACGACAGTCTGCCCTCCTGGCACCTGGGTCGGGAGAACCCAGTCGGTGAGGGTTACTCAAGCAGACCTTCCTTCTGCAGCCTGGGCACCAGGGAAGGCTGCCCAGAGAAAGTGACGAGCTAACCGAGAGTGAGCCAGAGACGACGGAAGGGCAGCATGGGGAAAGCACACTGAGGAGCAGAAGGAAGTTGCCCCCCTGGAGGCCCAGCAGGGAGTGAGAACTGTCCCTGAGAGGCCCCAGTAAGGAGCTGGCCTTTGACCCCAAGGTTCTGGGGATGAGTCCCTGGCTGATGTGGTGTGAAATGCGTTTTTGGCAAGGCTCTGTCAGAGGTGCAGAAAAGGCCTTGGCAGGAAGGGAGGGGCGCTTACGAGGCCAAGGCGGTGCCCAGAGGAGAGAGGAGCGAAGCCCTGCCTGGGTGCTGGGCACAAGGGAGGAGCATCTAGGAGGCTGAATAGCGAGTGAGGGATGCAGCCCAAGGATCCGGATCGAGGTGGCCGTCTGGGGCAGGTCTTCGGAGGATCAGTGGTTGGGACCACTGGGACAAGGAGGGAGTGTGCTAGCCTTTCCCGCTAGTCCTGCTGTGTCCTGCTGAAGTAATGTAGTCCCTGGACTTCCTGTGGTGACCACCCAATTCAGCCGCAGTTCTGAGCTTTCCCAGAATAACGGGCCCGAGCCCCAGGGCCAGGCTGCTATCTCCACCTCCAGGCGGGTGAGGGATGAAGAGGGTGGGGCAGGCCGCAGCTGTCACTGGAGATGCTGGCTTCGAGTGGTGACTTTGTCAGTGCCCTCCTGCCAAAGACCACCAGAAACCCAGGGCAGCTAACAAACCGGGCGACTCAAGGAAAGGGTGTCTGAGAGCACTCATAGGGTTTGGGCTTGGGTTCCGTGGTTTGGGAGGGTTTAAAGCAGCAGGGCTTTGCTCTGGATGGGATGCTGTCTAGAAGCAGGGGCAATTCTGTGACTGGGGATCTTCACAAACTGTTTAGGAAAAGGGAAGACCAGACCAAGGCTGCAGCCGCCATTAGTAAGAATCAACAGCTCTCACGCTAGCCAGCCAATACGGGGAGAGCTGCTTTAATTTCCTAGGTTTGCCATAATAAACCACCACAAACCTGATGGCTTCTCACAACAGAAATCGATTCTTTCTCTCAGTTTCAGAGGCTGGAAGTTTGATATCCAGGCATCGGCAGGTTGGTTCCTTCCAAGGGACAGTTTGCTCCTTGCTTCTCTCCAGCTCGCGGTGGTTGCTGGCCTCGACGTTCCTTGGCTTGAAGGCGCGTCCCTCCAACCTCTGACTCTCTCTTCACTCGTCTTCTCTGTGTCTGTGTTTTCTCCTTTTCGGTCCCTTTTAAGGACATTCATCATTGGATTTAGGGCCCACTCTAATCCAAGATGATTTTACTCAATATCCTTGGGAGATATTTGCAAAGACTTATTTCACATAAGGTCACATTCTGAGGTTTCAGGTAGACACAGCTTTTGGGCCCATAAAGTCAGCCCCCTACAGGGAAGACTGGTCCTTTTGGTGGTTTTGACAAATTTCATGTGTTCTCTATGCTCAGACATAATTCTGGAGTGGTCCTGTTCGTCTCAGTCCACCAGGGCCACAGTGTGCCCTTGTGTGATGCGATGTTTGGAGAAATTGCTTACATTCGGCCAGGGACACCGAGGCCCAGCCTGAGTGCCAGACTAGCTCCTGGAGGCCAGGGCTCGCTTTTCTCTTTCTCACTTGAAGTCAGTGAGGGAGGGAGCCGTGCTGACACTGGGGGTACAGGGGAGGGGGGGCGGGGGGGAGTCCAGCCCAGGGGCAGGACGGGAGTGTGCCTTGAGGGTTGAAGGACCAACCAGGCTCTGGGTGGCTGCAGGTCAGTGAGCAAGAGGGAGAAAGGAGGGGAGAGAGGAAAGGGGGAGGGTGTGCCGTGGAAGGACTGCTCTTCTTCTGGAGAAAACGAGGGGCCCCTGGAGCATCCTGATCGGAGCAGTGAATACGACAGACCGGGGTCATTAGCAGGCACTTCCATGGATTGTTGGTGGACTGGGGTGGTTTCAAGAGCAAGGGGAGGAGAGGAACTGGAAATAGCAAGATGAGGCCATTCTTATGAGGAGATGTTCTGCAAAGCAGAGCAGAGAAAGGGCTGGGGGGAAGCTGAGGTTGCTGGTGGGGAAGTGGAATCGAATCAAGAGATGGTTTTTGCTGTGTTTCCTTTTAAGGTGAGAGCAGTAAGAGTGAGTTTGACGGCTGCTCGGAGTGGTTCACAGCAGCAGAGGGTGGTCTGGACAGCGTCAGTAGGAGAGGGCATGACCGCAGGCGAAGGAGACAGGCTCCAGTGCCCAGGTGGCAGCTTGGCTGGGCAGGGTGGGGGGTGGGGGGGCTGCGGAGGCAGGCAGGCCGGGACACTCAGAGCCTCCTTCCACATCTCGTCTGCACTTTCCCATAGTAAACTTGCCCCCAGGCCGTCACCCAGCCTGGCCTAGGTGTGGAGACAGCACTTAAGGCTCCACAGACCCTAAAGGGGACCAGAGATAGTGACAGAAGAAGTAGGAAATAGGGAGAAAAATCGGAAAGAGACCAAAATCCAGTCTTCACAGACCCAGGGCACCGGCAACACATTGACTCAAGTCAGGAGCTCCCCTGAGCTGTGCACAGTCCAAACCAGCAGCGCCAGGGTGGACTCTCTGCTTACCGCTTGCCAGCTCTGTGACCTTGGTCCCCGCACTCCTCTGGGCCTCAGGTTCCCCACCTGTAAAATGGGACACCACCAACCTCCCATCAGGGCTGTTGGGAGAATCAGGGAGATAACACACGAAAAGCAGGTGTCTGGACAGAAAGCTCGCTATATTCTTTTCAGTGCTCCTCGTCTGCCCCTCACAGCCCCACCCCAGGGCTCACACCTGTCAACACAGCGATTCCAAGGGTGGTAGCAGGGCCCCTCCTGCTGGCTGACTCTGGAACTGCACCTTTGCCCCTGTTCAGAGGTGGACCATCCGAGTCTGATTCCCTACTAGAACAGGCAATGATTTTATTCCGAAACAGATGCCATCCAAAATCAGTAGGTGAGAGCTTCCAGTGACAGGGTCTTGGCAAGGCGGCAGGGCCATGTCTGGCCGCACAGGTGGCAAGAAGAAGCCCCTAAAGCAGCCTAAGAAGCAGGTCAAGGAGATGGACAAGGAAGATAAGGCATTCAAGCAGAAGTAAAAAGAGGAGAAGAAACCTGAGGAGTTGAAGCGAAGGCCCCAGGGGAGGGCCCCCTGGCCATGGGTGGAATTCAGAAATCTGGCAAAAAGTGAGCTGTTCTCGTGCCTGGGGCAGTGGTGACCCTGCATTCCATTCCCATTGCAACATCCGGACTCCCTGTCGGAACATCTCTTGTCGCCTGTAGCTGGACTGAAGTCTTGTCTTGGAGCCTGTTTGTACACTTAAGAATAAACTTTTGTCAATAATAATAATAATAATAATAATAATAATAATAATAATCATGCAGTGGCTCATCTCTTTAGCTCTTCTCACTGCCATTTCAACCTTAGCTGTGAGTTCAGAGTAAACCCAGCCCAGAATCCTGTCAAAGTGCGTTCTTCAGTCTTTGTTCCATCCGGAATTCTGTACCACCTGGAATTAAACCAACTCGTTTGAAATGGCTGTTAAAAAAAAAACAAACAAACAGCCCTGGCTGGTGTAGCTCAGTGGATTGAGTGCGGGCCTGCGAACCAAAGGATCGCGGTTCGATTCCCGGTCAGGGCACATGCCTGGGTTGCGGGCCAGTTCCCAGCAGGGGACACACAAGAGGCAACCATACATTGATGTTTCTCTCCCTCTCTCTCTTTCCTACCCTTCTCCTCTAAAGATAAATAAATAAATAGAAAAATAAATAAAATATTAAAAACAAACAAACAAACAAACAAACATCAGCAGGTGAGCACTCCAGAATCTCCCGGTCGCTGGGGGTTTTAATCCGACCGTCCCCTTTGGTCCTGCAACTGCCCCTGCATGGAGTGCCCTCCCCTCCACCATTTGGAAACACAAACGTCTCCCTTCTGGAACTTTCCATGACCTTAACCACCCTTCCTTCCTGCAGACAGAACCACTGGCGCTTTCTCTTCTGTATGCTCTTAGCATTTGCACTTACCTCCAGATTTGCTAAATTGTGTGAGAGCACCAAAACACCTGTCTCACCTGAGGCCAGGTGACTGACTGCCTTAGTCATCCGCTGCCCGAGGGATTTTATAACATCTGAAATCTCCCCAAGAAAGTCTCCCCCGCTCTGGGTAACCGGTGAGGGGTGACTGTGTGTGTGATGTAGTCTGGATTATCCGATATTTCTACATGAGCCTTTTTTTTTTTTTTTTTTTTTTTTAGAGAGAAAAAATCCTTCAGTGGCTTCCTGGTATTTTCAAATTCCCGAGCAAAGCTTGCAGGGCGAGGTCTGGCCTCTGCCTTTGACTCCTGCCTCCTCCCACCCACCAGCCACCCACACCTGCCGCCATGCCTCTTCACACTGGTCCCCCCCCCCGCCCCCCCGGACAATCTTGGCCCACACTCCTCCACATGGCAAATCCCCACTGGCCTTCAAAGCTTGGCCCACCTGTCACCTCCCTAGAAACCTTCCTGACCCCCACGGTCGTGCTGGACTCCCCGTCCGTCCCTCCACTGAAGCTCTCGCATCGACAGCACCGTCCTCGCTCCCTTGAAGGAGGCAGGCCCCCTGTAGGCAGGGGCAGTGCACAGCCTACGTGTTCAGCCCTGTTGAGAGAAGTCAGTCCCCACCGCCATAGTTTGCTCACAAGCAAAATGAAGGATCCAGACCGAATCTCATAAATCCTTCCGACTCTAGAAGTCTATGATTTGCAGAGAGTAGTTACCTTATTTTAGGCAACTGTCACCCGACAGCAGATGCTGAGCTGGGATCACCTGGGAAGTGGGCTGGTTCCTGTCCTTCATGGGATTCAGCCTCCCCCCGCCCCGCCCAGGTAGGGGAACACGGGTTGTCCTCTCGCCCCTTAGCCGACGGCCCCGTTAGTGGGCACAGGACTTCAGGGAAGCGCACGGTCGCTGCCCACCCAGGTGGACTGTGTCCCGGGGGCAGAGGCTGTCTCTCAGCAGCACCATGCTCACCTGGGTGCTCGTCATTTGTCAACACCTGTGGTGAACAGGAGGGTCAATGTCTAAAGCTGCATTAAGGGAGAGAGGCAACTGAGCCCCCTCCCGAGGTGCTCCTCTTTGAGGGGCATGAAGACATGATTGGGAGAAATCAGAAATATGGCGCCAGGCAAGCCAGGTTTCTTTCTACACATACATCCCTTCTCACGTCACGTAGCTACCAAGTTCAGGCACTCTCGCTTCCACTGAAGCCACCTGGGCCCTTGAAGGAAAAGATACATAGCTTCGCAGGCTTGGATAACCTCTGCTGAGCTTTCTTTGAAACACCAATGCCAAGTGGCACTCTGCAACACAAATGCTGGAACCAAATAATGCAGGGCATGAGCTCTCACTAGGAAGCATGTCTTTTATTATCCAAACCAAATCTAAATCCTTTCATATATACCTTCCAGTACGTTGCTGTTTGGAAAACAATTAACTTCAAAACGAATGCCCAGCTACAATCAATAAAGTTACAGCCTGTTGCACCCAACAGCGCTCCAGCTGCAGGCCACGCTTACTCACCCTTCACCCCAACCCGTGCTGGAGGCTGTGTGAGCCTGTGCCCTGGATTCAGACTAGTTTCAAGCCCGACTTCGCTGCAGTGGGATCGGGGTGGGGGAGTTTATTTTGTCTCTGTATTCTCATCTGTAGAATGGGGATTAAAACAGTACTCATCTTGGGGCTATGTGAACTCAGCGACACACTGTAAATCAGGGGTTGTCTGCCTCTTCTCCCCTGTGGATGCCACTCATATTACTGCTCAAGCTCTGCCTCCTGTCTCCCGGCAACCCCACCGGGGTCAGTGGAAGAACTGTCTTCCATGAAGCTGGTCCCTAGTTCCAAAGAGTTGCCAAGGGGGCCGCTGCTGGATTGGCAGGGTGGGCAGGTGATCTATGTGTCACTACAATGAGGTGAAGGTACTCTGCTACGATGAGGACCCTCATTTTTATAGAAGCCGATGGAGAAGTCAACTTCCCGCACACTTGTGACTTTATGGACCTTTCCGTTCTTGTCAGGCTGTCCGGGCTGCAAGTCCGCTGTCCACCCAAGGGATCTGGAGCCGAACTGGCACCCCCATCACAAAGCCATCTACGTGCATAATCCCGGCCACACACGGAGTGCACCTGTTGCAGTGACGCTCCAGCAGGCAAGACACTTCCATTCAATCCAAGCTCTAGCTGGAACCCCTTCTAAACGTACACAACTTTAGCTTCCTGTTGCTCCTGTGCGACCTGAGCTGCAGCTGTAATCAGAGAGCAGGTGACCAGGTTTAAACCACGCCCACTCCAGGACAAATGTCCCAAAGCCATCTTCCAACGAAGAGCAGCTGGCACCTCTTCGCCCACTCAGCTCCATGAGGCTTCACTCTGGGGCTAGAATCTCTAATTAGAAGACTTGCATTCATCAGGGGGCATTTTCATGTGTGGTAATAAAATGGGGACATTTTATTGGGGACACCTCCCAAGCCCAAAAGCTGTACCTCTGACAAACCTCCCTAATGTCGGTGGGAATCGGTGATGGTGACTGAATCACAACTGCACGGGAATGACAAAAGTTACATTTAATTTACAATGTAATAAAGGTTACAGGTAAAAAGCTACACTTAAAGCGTGAAAAGGCCTATTACACAAATGTACAAATCTCTGTACAAAGCTCACATCAATGTTTCCTGCCTCTGTCTCCTACGTTCGTTAGCCAGGACTAGCCTTCGAGCTCTGGGGAACGAGAGCTCTCAGTCAAAGGGGGGAAGAGCCTCTGAACCAGCTTCTAAAAACGTCCTCTTAGAGACATCAGTTACTTGCAAAGTTAAATCTTTTTCTTTTTAATTGGAATTCTTCTAACTGGTCATATCCTTTATAAGTTGCCTTCACTAACTCACTGGAAAAGGAAAAGGAAAGTCTTAGAAAGTAGAGGACAGTACTCTGGAGTCCAATGAGAAACTCCTGCAAGTAGGGCACTCAGGTTTGACAAGAACAGGTAACGTTCAAACAAGCAGTAAGTGTAAAACCATCAACCTGTGTCTCCGGCACTGGCCTCGGCCACAAGCAAAATGTTCTCATTCCAATAGAAAGAACACAAGAGAAAAGCCTAACTACTGGACCTCAAAACCACTGACCAGGAAAACATTTCGAGTTTAAACTCCAGCTTAACTTAAGAGTACTAAACCCTTTTTGATCAACCTCAGATCCATGGCAACCCTTTTGCTATGTGGGACTTACAGGAACAGTAAATATAGATTAGGCTGCAGTACCCACAAGGCTGATGATGTGACGGTCACCTCCCCATCTCTGAATTCAACCTGAGGGCCTGGAGTCTCTCCCTAGGGTACTTGACTTTAAATAAAAATGATGCTAGAAAGAGGGAGGGAAGGAGGAGGTAATGAAAGGCCTGGGAGAGAGCCAGGGCAGTCTATTTAAAAGGATGTATAAAACATTTCTCTACACTGAAAGTGTTCTGAAGACTAGTCTTTACGGGCTATTTCGACCCCACCCCGAGTTTTGATATTACATGGTTAGGACCCCAGGAGACATTCTGAAAGACGATACTGCACACGTGGAAAATTTTTCTCCCTAGTTCATTAGCTCCCCCATCGCCCTTCCACCCAACTCCCACCCAATCCCACCCTTCTCCATGACCAAAAATATCAAATCAGTAAGGAAGGAGTGGGCTTCTTGCCCGGCCAAGCTTCTTTTGCATATTTCTTCTTCTTGGGTTCATTGACAGCTTCAGGGTTATAGACGACAGGGTTTGGTGCAGGATTCATGGTCACTGCTGATGGCACAACAGGAGTCAAGTCCACATCAGGGGCAAGGTTCGGGTATGGCATGGGCAAACCGCCGATGAGTGCTGTCCCGTGGATGCCATGTGGCTGGGAGCCGGCTTCACTGTGCGTGGGGGGCAGACCTCCATAGAGTCCTCCACTGAAGGCAAAGTTCTGTATGCGCCTGCTCCCTGATTCTTCCAGGCCGAGGGAGCCAGCGCCCTCCACTCGCTTCTTCTGTGGTTCACAAGAAACAGAGGAGACAAGAGGTGAGACACAGTGGTACTAATCAGCTTTCTTTCTATTCTAGTCCTAAAAAAATGGGGAGGGGGGCGCTTTTTGTTTTACTGTTGTTTTATTTCCCAGCCTATTTCACTGTCCTGAAACCTCAGGGTTTACAGAGGCTTTACAGTGGCCGTCCAACGTGCTGGGTCCACACAAAGTCTTTACCACCCAAGTCACACTGAAAAAATGAGGACAGGGTGTGAGCTTTTCCTAAAGTAAAACATATCTATCCAGTTTAAGTGACCATTCTTTATCCTTAGGTTGTGAAACCCCACCCTCTTTGTTTTTAAATATTTTATTTATTTATTTTTTTAGAGGGAGGGAAAGAAACATCCATGTGTGGTTGCCTCTTGCGCGCCCCCTACGGGGGACCTGGCTCTCAACCCAGGCATGTGCCCTGAGTGGGCACATGCAAAACGGCCCTTTGGTTCACACTCCCACGCTCAATCCACTGAGCTACACCAGCCAGGCCTTTGGGGTTTTTTGCTGTTAAGATGTCCTTTTAGGAAACAGAGGTGATAATGGGTGGAAGCAGGTATTTAAATTTTTTTTGGTGGGGGGGCATAAGAAGTTAGTCTCTATTTTCACGGTGGGTGCCCAATTTTTAAACATTAATCTCAGAACAAAACAGATCTGTAGTGAGTGAAAGAACTGACTTGTTGCCTGGGTCTGGGAGTGGCAGGGGACTGGCAGCAAAGGGACATAAAGGAATGTCTGGGACAGGGTCTTGGGGTGATGGAAATCTTCCAGATCGTGAGTATGGTGGTGACCCAGGTGTTCATATTTGTCAAAATCCAAACTGTACCCTTGACATGTGTTCATTTCACTGTATGTGGGTTATATACAATAAAGCTAACATAAAAGTAAAAATATCTGCTGGTTTTATACTTTAATGACAACAGAACATTCAAAAAGAGAGAAATGGGCTTAAGGGGTACTGTGACAGGAACACGCTGGAGCTGCACAGAAAACTTCACCTCAAACAGTTTTTCACACTAGACTCCCTCACTTCTCTACTCCTTTTGGATTAAACAAAGACTAACCAGGAATTTGACATATTAATTTAGTCTAATATATTCTAAAGACTTTTTATTTCTAAGATTTTATTTATTTATTTTTAAAAAGAGGAGAAAGGAGGGAGACAAACATCAATCAGTTCCCTCTTGCACCCCAACCACAGACCAAACGCACAACCCGGGCATGTGCCCTGACCGGGAATCAAACTGGCGACTTCTGGCTTTGCAGGACAACACCCAACCAACTGAGCCACACCAGTCAGGGCTATTCTAAAGACTTGTTAAAAATAAATCTCTATAGCATCTCTGACCAGCATCTTCCAATTGCTTTTCAAATACCTCTATTTATAGGGATGTCAGTACTTAAAGGGCTACTTGTTCCTAGCTGTCAGGTAGTTCCTCCATTTGTTGAGCAATGGGAACAGCTTTGTAACTCCCCGCTCCTGGTTCTTCGACATGCCTGGTCTTCAAACCTAATCGGGGTCTGGGCTGGCTCCCGTATGTGCCATTCCTACACACAGAATAAAGGCACAGCAAAAGCCAGAGGGGCCACACAGAAACGCAACAATGCCTCTTCCTCACCTAAGAACTTAAACTGAGCCAGAAGGGAAAGACCAAAGAAAGGTGGGTCTCTCTGAAACTTGCTGGGAGGTAAATTTACAGACTCCCATCACACCACAATTCATATGCAGCATCAACCTGGCTGGCCACCTGCAGCCTTTTTATGGCTCTCCAGGATCCCCTGGACACAGATGAAGTAAAAGTATTTCCACAGGGTGAAAAATGGAAGAGAGAAAAGAATGTGTTTTAAAATTAGGCACACATTTAACACTTACGTACACATGAAAGAGTGCATTTTTAAAAAAGATTTTATTTGTTTATTTTTAGAGGCAGGGGAAGGGAGGGAGAAGGAGAGGAAAAGAACCATCAATGTGTGGTTGCTTCTCACACAATCCCTACTAGGGATCTGGCCTGCAACCCAGGCATGTGTCCTGTCAGGGAATTGAACCAGTGACCTTTAGGGTCACAGGCTGGCACTCAATCCAGTGAGCCACACCAACCAGGGCAAGAGTGATTTTTTCTTTTTTAAAGAGTGACTTTTTAAGCCAGACCATACGAAATGGCATTTCAAATACTGTTACAGCGTGCTTCCTACCTTCACTGGGACCACTGCAGTCTGTACCATGTTCCGGAAGCGTCCAACCGAGGGATCCACATCCTCTGCAAAAAGACACGAGGGAAGGTTAGGTTGGCACTCTACTGGGAGGAGTAAGGGTATAGCGCTCACGGCAAACAAAGCAATCGCAACAACTCCTATTAAAACAGCAAAATCCAGCTAATACTTCGAGTGTTTACAGGGCGCTGAGCACTAGTTAAATCCTCACAAGCCAATGACGTAAACACCACTACAGTAAACACTTAATCGACAAGAAAACAACTCAGGCTCTGGCTGATGAAGCTCGGTGGACTGAGCTCTCGCCCGAGAACCGAGGGGTGACTGGTTCAATTCCCAGGCAGGGCACATGCCTGGGTTGTAAGCCAGGTTCCTGGTTGGGGACATGTGAGAGGCAACTGTTTCTCTCTCACACACTGATGCTTCTCTCCCTCTCTGTCTCTGTCTCCTTCCCTTCCCCTCTCTCTAAAAATAAATCAATAAAATCTTAAAAAAATTTTTTTTTTTTTATTTCTAGAGAGAGGAAGAGAGGGAGAAAGAGAGGGAGAGAAACATCAATGTGTGGTTGCCTTTCACACACCCCTAACTGGTGATCAGCCTGCAACTGAGGCATGTGCACTGACTGGGAATTGAACCAGCAACCTTTTGGTTCACAGGCTGGCACTCAATCCACTGAGCCACACCAACCAGGGCAAATAAATAAAATCTTTAAAAAATAAAGAAAGAAAGAACACTCCTATAAATTCCTTTGGAAAATAGATTCCTCATTTAATTTGAATAATTAATACTTGTCTGATTTAAGCCTGGCTTTTCACATGTTAGGATGCCTCTGAAGAATATACCCTGGTATATTTACTGAACAACCAACCTTTGTTTAGTGAATGAACGAAAGAATGGCTTCCGCATGAAAGAAGAGAAAAGACAACCAGATTCAGGAAGAACACGAAAGGCACGTTTATCTTTTCTCTACAAAAGGCACGCTTATCTTTTCTCATCCCCATAGGAGCCCTGTTCCAATTGTCCCTCCGACAAGGAAAGCTGAATGAGGCGCATGAGCAACGGGAGCGTGACAGGGGCAGCTACTGGGGCATACACCCCACGAGTGCACCAGGCCTACAGAAGGGAGGGGCTGAGCCTCTCTGGGGGACCCTGTCGTGTGCTGGCTGAATGGTGGTCAAGCCTCTCACCCGCTCCTCACTCTCCAGCCATTCTACTCCCAGACAGAGCATACGACCATTCCAGGAGACCCCTGTTCCTGGATCTCTACCAACAAATTCCCTGCAAAGTCGACTTCGGGGTATAGGAAAGCTTGCATGGCTAGAAGGTCAACGATGGCTACAATTATCAAGAGCTTACTGAATGCCAAGCACCGATCTGAAGTACTTTTACATGTATGTCATGCATTTAATCTCCTCACCAATCCTGTGAGGACAGTAGTCTTTTAAGTTACTTGACCAAGGTCATACAAGTACCAAGTACAGAGGGGGACTTCCAACCCCGGCCCTCCGATTTCAGAGCCTGGACTCTTTAACTACTACACTACGCTCTGCCTGAGTACATGGCCTTAATAAAGCTCTGGACAGTACTTCTCCAGGAGAAAAACAAAGCAGATCAGACACTTTGTAATTCCCAGGTTATCAGCTATTCGTTAGTACAAGAGCTTGTTTTAAACAAGAAATGTTTAGGTCCCACCTCTAGAAACTCTTACTCCATAGGTTCTGGGGACCAGAATAAGCTTCCGAAACTGGTCATCCCACCCCTGCCTAAACACTCCCCTCGAGCATCACGACTTTCAGCAGCAAGCTGTTCCACTTCACATGCCATCTAGGGAAAGTAAACTGGTCCCTGGAATGAATGCCCCAATCTCTGCCACAGGAATCCTTTTAACTCTTCTAAATATAAGAAGGACCCCATGTTGTTATTGCTGTTTTAATCCTCACTAAGGATATCTTTATTGATTTTAGAGAGAAAGGAAGAGGGGGAGAGGGAGGGAGGGAGAGAGGGAGACAGAGGAACATCAATCAGCTCCCTCCATGTATGCACCCCGATCAAACCCACAACCCTTTCGGGTACGGGATGACACCCCAACCAAGTGAACCACCCAGCCAGGCTCCTCCTTGCTTTTCACACTGAACCAAACACTTGCTACTCACTGGCTCTGGTTTTGCCCACTGCTTCCTCCTTAAGGTTGGCCCTGCACATACCCAACCACAGGGGCCACGCCTCCTCCCTCTGCTCTCCTCACGCGTGGTCCCTTCCCTACATTCCAGCATCCAGCGGACTAAGGGACTGTTCTGCATACCTATGGGTCTCCTCCCCCACTTAAATAATTGATATTTTGAACCTAAATGCAGGGCTTGAAAGTGATTCTCACTGCATTTCATTTTGGGTGTTAATAGCGACTTGTTAGTCTGGGATCCCTGTTTCTATCCATTGAGATTTATGTTCAAACAAAGTTTTTTGAATCCCAATTCCGTCTTCACTGTATAAACTACAACTTCTAGCTCTATGTCATTCACCTACCAGAGTACTTAAGATACAACACAAACCCGGGGAGAGGAGTGGGGAGAAAATGCAGACATTTGAATTGAATGTCTGCATTTGATTGAACAACAATAAAGTAATAAAAAAAAAAAAAGATACAACATGAACCCAATAAATAAATGTTAAACAATGGAACAAACTGGTAAAGTTAGTGGCTGTCCCATAATCTGATGTTCTTATTTTACTGACATTTGCAGACAAACTTTCTATAAATTACTCTCCAACAGACAGGCCAGTCTTCAATGCAGTTAATAGCAGCAGTAGCAGGTTCTCCAATCTTAAGAGTTACCAAGCATACACAGCACCGCAAACAGACAATAATGTCCTCCTTAGGGTAAAGAGAGCAAACACCTATGCTTAACTTACACCTTCACTATGACCCGGACATACTCGATCGGCAGAGGAAAATTACGGCTCTGCTCTGAATACCGAGTTACCGAGAAATAGCCTTTAGCTATTTCTTTCACACTGCGAGTGGATAATGCTTGAGTGTTGAGGGTACTACACCAATGAACTACAGAAACTCTCTCCTTAACGTAGCACCTGTTATCCTACACCTTGTTGAGAAACACTGCAACTGCCCTGTAGGTTATGTGCACTGCTCTCTGACACCATACTTTTTTCATCAGAAGGAACTGGGAAGATACCTCACCTGGGTTGATGATCTCATCGTCCTCACTGAAAGTCACCCGTGAGTTCTTCCTCTTCCTCTTTGGTCTCTGAATATCCAGATTCCCCTCCTCAATGGTGAGGGTGGAGATCCGCTTGTTGTGGGCAGTGTTGAACTCTGTCAGATTCTAGGCCAAGGTTCACACAGTAAAGACAGGAGTCAGTACACAGAAGATGTGAAGAACATATTCCTACATAAAGGGCAAGAAGGCATTAGGGGCTAACTTTGACTTCCCCAGGCAGACAAGATTCTCTTCTCTATTCAGAAAAAACTCATTACTGTCCCTAGATTGCTAATATTAACAAGATACCTTTGACAGAATGTGAGACACCTTTTTTGACTAGCAGGGCAGTGATGTTCAAAAGGGGGTGGAGGCCTTGAGCTGAGAACAGGCTGTCTGTACAACCACCTTTGAGTTGAGGTTTTGAGCTTTTTTTCTTTTAAAGAAAGGTTATCACGTCTTTACACTGAGAATTAAAGGAGTATGACTAGAAGGAACTCCAAGAATTGTTTTAAAGTAACAAAACAGAGATGAGAAAGGACAATTGACGGCTTCTTTCTTTTAGAACTCATAGGGACACTGCCAGTGCACTTAATGTCTGGGATTAATGTGCTGTCACCCCCCATTCCTGCATATGGCCCCATTTCTATTCATAGCCATTCATCCATCTGAACGATGAACTTGGCCTCAGTACTGCTGCCTGCCTCTTCCCAATCCTCTGGACGTACTCCAATCTGCACTGCAGTTTGTGATATTCAAAATGTCTTGAGAATGAAGATCCAGACAGACCTCACACACTAAATTTAAAAGACAGAGAAGCATGGGAGAAGCCTGCGGGAAAAATGGGCAAGAGTGACTGCCATCAAGGCCTCTGGCTATGGAGCTACTTCTTTGTAACAAAATAACTTCTAAGTTGTAAGATTTCTGTAAGTGCTTTTCTCCCTAAGGGCTGGAAAACCGCCTTACTGCACTAGAGCAGTAAGTGCAAGTGGGTGGTTAAGGACGCACTTGCGTGTGCTCTACCTGGATACACCAGCCACACCAATGCAGGGACAGACATATAAGGATGACAGTCACATCACAAACTACTGGGGTCAGCCTCTAGAAAACTTGAAAATAAAATAATGTAAAAATCATAGCATTCAGGGCAGCCAGGTCCATAAGAACAAAAACAGTCTGGTTCTATTCAGAAGATTCCTAGCTTATTTGGACAGTATCGAAAAAGCTTCAGTCTAAGTCAGTGCTGTCCAATCCAACTTTCTGAATGATAAAAATGTTGTCTACCTGTGCTATTCAACATGGAAGTCACTGGTCACATATGACTACTAAGTACTTGACATGCAGCCAGTAGCTACCACCGTGAACAGCGCAACTTTGGGAAAAATTTAACTCCCAGCCTTGGCTTCTAACATCCAGTGAAGGTACATAAGAAAACCATGAGTGTCTAGGGGCAAGAGACCTCGTCTCCTTGTCATCCCTTGTCACACATAACCAAATTCACACAATGTAGCTCTCCGTGTGTCACAGTTGACCACGCTAGTCTACCTAAGTGACAAAGGCCCATTACTGACCTCAAGAAGATCTCCTGGCGCTAAGTCATTGGCATTTTAAGCTACACACTGCCAAAACCGGAGTCCCAAAAGACAAAACAAGGACATAGATGTGGAATTACATCAAGTTCGGTTTCCTCCTCTGGAAGCCCCAATAAGCCCTTGAGTTCATCATCCTCTCCACCCATCTTCTCATCTCCTTTCACAGCCGACGGCAATGTCTGAGGCTTCTCGCGAAGAGTGTATGCCCTTGTGGACGCACCAAATGAGACTGTGGAATCGATGGGAATTTGCTGAGGCTTGTGAGGTTCCAATCGAATGTGACCCAAGAAAGTGCCGTGTGCTGGGAATAACCAAATCAAAAATGTAAGAGAAAAAAAACCAACCTGAGTTGTAGAAGGGAGAGCAGCTCCTCCCAGCATATCAGTTCTGCTTTTTAAAATGAAAATGACACTGGGTCCACTTTGCATTCCTTGTCATGGGTCACAATGAAAAGGAAAGCTCCTTCACTGGGTCTTGAATCTCTTCAGTGGAATTCTTATACATCTTCAGACCTGCTGTCACCCCATATAACAAACACCACTGCTTGCTCTCTGCTGCCAGACAGGCTTGGCTCCATTCTGGGCCCAGCAGCATGGCTCCAACCCAGCAATAACCATGCCACCCACGGCAGGAGACAAGCATCGCTGTGGTCTGACCTCTCCAGCCCCAAGTCTAAGGAACACAGGCCCTGGTGGCAGTTATCCTTGGGTTTTCCCCAGGACAAGATAAGGAGGTTGGCTGAAACAGGTGTAATATGAATGCCAAGGCAAGCCAAAATCCTATTGCAGAGTCTGAAAACTTTTCCATGTCTGCATTCTGCATGTTATAAAACGGAGAGAAAAGATGAGATAAATTTGCAAGTAAGTACTTGTGAGATAAGGCTCTCCAAAACCATTACATAGGCGGACTGGGCTGGGGTCCATGTTGGGGATGTGAGGAAGGAGAACATGGTCAGCCTAGGAAGCAGGATCCTTTGAATTTCACACTGTATTTATATATGGGAAAAAGGAACAAACTTCAGGGCTCCATGTAGTTAAGTCTCAATTGCATTTCCGGGATTATCTTTGGCAAAGTTGAAAATCTTATTAGTTGTAGTATGTTCATGAAATTAGAATTGATATTATTAGTAGTCAAAGCAGAAGATAGCTGGAGTACACAGCCCACTACAAAAAAATTAAACTGTTCAAAAGCATTTTTTTAATGTCCTGCACCACTATTATATTACATTACATTACATTATTTCTATTACATTAATGGAGCTAATCACAGCTTCTGCTTAAATTGGACCACAATTTATCGTGGTCCTACAAACACTTGGATTCCCGTGGTCCTAGCTCCTGGATGTTTTTGCTGTTGTTCTCTAGCTATACCTACTGCCTTCTCCAGGACATTCCTCCCCTAAAACCTTCTCTCTCCAGTCACCAATTATTTCAGGAAAATAGGAGATATCACAGGAATTGAGAAGGGCGGATTTAAAAATCAAAGGTAAACTTCTTCCCTGATCAGTAATAAAACTTGGATTTTGAAACTAAAGAACCCAAAGAGCATTTTTACATTGCCCAAAAGAAATGTGTGAGATGGGGACAGATGGGATGACAGTTACTTACTACTGTTGAGATCTATTAGGAAAACCCTCTTCAGATGCTTGTGGTAGACCAAGGCAGCGTGGACCCGTGAGCAGGACTGGTGGTCAATGGTGAAGTCGCACAAATCAGGGTTTCTCCCAAATAAGTAATACTTCTTCTCATCAATAATCAGTTTCTAAGTAAACATTAGATTAAATATTACTCAAATCATTTCAACAGGGTTTAGCAAATATTCTTCCACTCAAATAAACAGAGGATCATGAATAGATAAAATTGCTTCCCAAGGCGAAAAAAAATTTCTTGTTATTCTTCAAGATAAAGAGTTCAGAATAATTTACTAACATTTTGAGGGGTAGATGCAATTAATTTTCCCAAATATAGTGGTCAAATGTCTAGTGTTGATTAAAAAAACCTGTCCTAATTATTAGATGAAAATAGCCTGCAAGAGGGGTTGTCTTTTGACCATTGGAAACTTAAGATTTCACTAGATCTTAATTTTAGATCAAGCAGGAAACAAGAATGCAAATCATATCTATAAAGTAATGACTGCTTTTCAGAAAACATGCATCCAAAAGAAGAGTATCAATTGGTTAGGAAAGGAAGGGGGTATAAATACCTACCTATATTCTAATCGGTCATCATAGCCCCAAAGTACTTTTGGAATACTTGGAGCTAATTTAGCTTTATGAAAAACTCACCACACTGTCCTTGTTTTTCTTTTAATCCTGGATCAGTAAACTCTGACACAGCCTAGCTGTAGACAGCGCTAGATAAATTTTTGCTAACACTTTTTCCAGTTTTAATTTTAATTGATTGATTTTAGAGAGAGAGAGGGAGGGAGAGAGGGGCATTAATTTGTTGTTCCACTTCCTTATGCATTCATTGATTCTTGCGTGTGCCCTGACTGGGAACTGAACCTGCAATCTTGGCGTACTGAGACAATGCTGTAACCAACTGGTCAGGGCTTCTTCCAGTTTTAAAAGTCTACCATTTGACCATTTTAAAGAATAACCCTTATTGGATATATGATGTTTTTCCTTTAAAGGAAAACCTTATAAGGTCTCATTCTGTTCTAGTTCATATTTCACATTATACTCCTAAATGTCCCTGAGATAACATAGCACAAAGCTGAGCACAGTCAAGTTAGTACGGTACCAGGCTAGGAATCAAGAGGCTTGTATCTCACTCCTGGCTCTGCCACTGAACTTTCAATGAGTGTTCTCCTTACGAACCAGGAATATACCGCACGCACTGACAACAGTGGCAACTGCCCAGTACTTTTGCGCCACACACAGTGCTGAGTTTTATGCTGTCATTTCATCCTCACAACCACTGTGAGGTAGGTAGGTACTTTTGTTCCTATTTTTATAAATGGAAAAATTGAAGCATAAAGAAATTAACACATTCAAGTTCACACAGCTAGGTATTTATAAACTGAACTAAAAAATCGGACAGATGGAAACTGCCTGATTTCAGAGTCTAAGCTCTTCCAATCATGTTATATATTTTCTTCACTCTACCTGCATCAAAAATGCACCATATGGCAAGGAACATTTTAATGAGTGAACAAATACTATACACACTCTCTTAATTCTTTTTAAAACAATCACTTACCCAGTTTCTTTCAAGCTTTGCCTTAAGGCTTAATTAGTTCAAGCTAGTATAGGTAAGTGGGCCACCTCTGGGAAACCCTGTCCAGCAGAGCGCCCATCTGCTGCTGGCAAGGCTTGTTCCAGGTGCATACTACACTGCTAGGCAGCACCAAGAATTAACAGCCTGACAGCTCAACAAGACAATCATCCCTGTGTCTGCTTAGACCCAAGTTTTAAGACTTGGGTTAAATATAAGACATTGCTTTCGAATTGAGGGAACTCTGAAATTTCAACATTTTATGCTCTCTAGGTAATATCTGTGCAGGCTGAATCTCATTGCATTTCTCATTCACATTTATTTGCACACAGATTATGCCCCCACAAACTAAAATTTGCTAACCAGTCCTCCCTGGCTACTCTCAAGGAAACAGTATGTAAGACCACTAGCTCTTGGGTTCTGACATAACACTGACCAAACTGCAATGACTCTGAGGTGTCAAAGACATAACAGAAATCTAGATGTTTAGAGGTGGAAAAAAGCACAAAAGGGCTTTCAAATTAAATGTATGCATTCATTATTAAAGGCATCTCAATTATAAAAACATGAACATGTAGCAGGAAAATAGTATGTCTTAGAATTAAGATTTGTTAACTCCTGGGCAGCATGCTTCTTCTGTCCAAGTGAATGAAATAATGCACTGGTCTTTTTCAATAATCACTAAAGCCAAAACTTCTTGATTAACTATGGTTAGTACCTTTATCCAGTTATGCCACTGAGTTATAACTCAGAGTGTGTCTTTACACACTGAGCTTAAAAGACTCACGGCTCTTGTTTTAATATTGCACTTCTTAAACCCAGCTATCACAACACATCCCAGGCCTTCGACACAAGGCTAGGATGTAGATAGTTCGGTTAGTATCAAGTGCTGCCTAAATCCTTAAAAATAAGCACATCTCAGACCTATTCCTCTCAGAAAAAGCACAGTGATGACTAAGGATTGTAACTTGACAATTGTGTCACAACTCAACACACCTAAGAGCAATGAAAGACAGAGAACACTATCAGTTAATGGAAACAGTAATCAGAGGGATGTTTGACAACTGATAGCACTTTGAAAATATAAATTATTTCACAAAGGAATATGATATTAAGGCTAGGCCTCCTTTCCTGTTTCTTCCTGTTGCACACTGAAGCTTCGTTAAATTCTAGTAACAAAACAGATTCTTATGTCTTCAAAGTTTCACGTTATTTAGCAACAGTATTTTATATTTGTGAAACAGTCTACTGTTAAAAAGGTTTTACAGATATTTTAGCAAAATTATTTCATTGAATGATGTTGTTTTGTAACTTTTAAGACAGAAGACCTCTATACAGATGATGAATTATAGAATTGTACACCCGAAACATATCATTTCATTAACCAATGTTACCCTAATAAATTCATTTATAAATAAAATAAAATAAAAAGATAGAAGAACCCACGACAAAGGGGCTTAAGTGACTGGCTGTGGGCACGATGAATAAAAAATTCATCACAACTCATGCCTTAATACTTTGTAAAATTCCAGGGTATTTCTATAATATTCTGAAGTGCCAACAATATATTTACAAAACATCATTCAGAAGATCTCACAGATAGCTTTTCAACCACAGAACAATGTTTTTACTATATACATTCAGAAGTGGGACCCTGAACCAAAATTCTATTTGAGCAAGCAAATATAAAAGTGGTCTAAGAGATGGAGCCTCACAACTCCATGGTCACAGCAGGCTTAATCTCCATTCTTGGTAAATAAATGGTGCCATAAGAATGAAACAAAAACAAAACAAAACCATACACAACCTATCAGCTAATCAAAATTTACGTTCTCTGCAAGTTCTATGGGGTGCTCATTCCAGAGACTTGTAAAAAATCTGGAATTCTGCAAACCTTTTTCTTTATACTACTTATTTCAATTATTATCATGGAATTCTTTATGTGATGTGTCTTTCCCACCAAATAATTTATTTGAAGAAGGGAACCATGTTTTATTCACTGCTGCAGTCCCTATGCTGAGCACAATAACTGGAACACAGTAAGCACTCAATGTTTTGAATAGATGAATAAATTTCACCAGCATTCCATTCTTTTCATTCAAGGGCTTGAGCCTGAATATCACAAAAGCAACTTAAAAGTTAAACTTAATATACATCATTCACTTCTTTTTCAGTTATTCTATATTTTCAAATTATTTATTTATTTATTTACTTCTTTTTAGACAGGGGAAGAGATGGAGAGAGGCAGAGAAACATTAATGCGTGGTTGCTTCCTGTGCGCCCCCTACTGGGAATCTGGCCAGCAACCCAGCATGTGCCTTGACTGAGAATCAAACTGGCAACCTTTTGGTTTGCAGGCGGGCACTCAATCCACTGAGCCACACCAGCCAGGGCCAATTATTGCATACCTTGCACTTTCCACACAACTCCATGTACTTATAGAGAGGGAATTCACTAAGTTATAGGGCTTCCAGTATGATTAGGTTCCATAGGCCCAAGATCTATTAAAAACCCTTCATTTAGAAGGTGAGAGAAGTCGCAAAAAACTGAGTGTCTGTGCGAGATATGAGGTATGAATGTGTTATATCACCATGTGCTTTTAATAGAAAAAAATCAGGATGAACAAAAGTAGCACTGCTGGAAAACAAAGCATAGGAGAGGGGGTGGAAAAGTGAGCCACTGGCAAAAAATCTTCAGTGTGGTAGGAAAAAAGGGAAGACATGTATTTCCAAACCTCAATTAGTTTGTCTCCTTTGACTACATCCAGATGTAATCCAGGTGGGGGTTTACCTGCCCTGAAAAATAAGAGGGAAAAAGCATTTTCAGGATGAGTTCATAAATGCCATTTGCAATTACTGTCCCATTCAGCACTGCAGCTCTCCTATCAGCCTATAATTAGTTCATGTTTCAAGCAGAAATGTCATCTACTTCACTGTTATTACAGCTCCTTTCTAAGTTTGACACTTACTTCCCCAGTGATTCAATTGCTCTAAAACAGATTTTAGTGGATCTGTATTTAGAGCAGCACCAAAGAAACCTAAATTTTAACACTGGCTTTCTACCTCAGAAAGAAAGCAGCGTAAAGAGTCCAAGTACTATAGCTGGGGTAGTCTGATCACCTGAACTTGAATCTAAGCTTTGCCACTACTACTAATACCGTATAAAGGTTGAATAAACCCGTTGGTGTTTTGAGCTGATCAAGATCAATCCCATTACAGAATAAGTAGATCTCTGAGACTGAATCAGAGGTACATAATTAGGGAATCCAAGCAACCCGATGTCATGCTCATGAAACCAGGTAACGATGAATACGAGATGGTTCTTACCCTTGAACGGGTCATGCTATAATGGCTTTTTTTAAGGGAACTTTTTCTCTATATCCCTATAACCACAGCATTCAAGGGGGATACACAGGTCAAAACACCTAACAAAGTACCTGGTGCACAACAGCCTGAGGAAATGGCAGGTCACCTGTTACTCTAACTGTAAGTTCACTGTCCTGGTCCAACTTCTGATATTGATGTAGCAGGGAACCAAAACATGACACAAAATTTGTAGACTGAAGTAATTGGGTGTTACGAAAATGCAAAGATACCCAGAAAACGGCCACACATTCACTTGCTTCCTGTGTTTGCTCCTTTGAAGTTTGTCCTTACATTTACTTGCATTCAAAAAGTGTGTATCTGTTCATCTAATTGAAGAGGCAACATAGTCATCTCACAATTCTGCGCTAACTCCTCCATGGCAGTTGCTGAAAGGACAGTGCCTTGGACAAAGGCCCATTTTGTCTGGGAAACAGGAAAAGCAATGTTACATCCAAAACATCCTTTCTGAACTCCTACTAGGTGCCTGGCTGAGGCCTAGGAGCTGGGAACATAAAGATGCATCAGAGAGCCCTTGCCCTTGAGGATCTCAACAGAACGGGAGGCAGAGACTAACACATAAACAATATACACTGTGGTGAGTTGCTGCAGAAACAGAGCTCTAACTCAGATGGGGCTTCTGGCCAGGCAATTCGTAATTATTCATCTTGTACTCTACTCAAAGCCTAAATTAAATTATGCCATTATTTCCAAGAACTTGAGAAAGGAGGAAAGGGGGTCCTTCCCACAATTACTGATGCCCACTGGCGCCCGGCTTCGCGCTGGTCGCTGGGAACCCAGGGGTAGGTGGGAGCCGTCCCTGCCCTCAGGGAACTCCCAGTCTGCGGGAGACAAACAGGTACCGGGCCAGGCAAGCCGCGCCGCAGGGGATGCGGGGCTCTGAGGTCGGGCTAGGGCCGGGAAGCCAGCTCGTGCGCGCTCGGGACAGAGAGCAGCGGGGCAGGTAGGGTGCTCCACAAGAGCACTGGGCAGTCAGGAGTTGAGGTAAGTTCAGGGCCACGGCCCCGAAGCGCTCCGGCAAACGGCTCATGGACGGAAGGGCTGCGTAAGCGAGCGCCTCAGAATCCCCCAACTCTGGGTTTCCTCAGTGCCCGGGCCCGGGCTGCCGGTTCCTCCACACGCCGCCCGGCCCGACGAACCGTTCTGCCTCATCAGTCCCAAGGTGTCTGAACCATTCGGCGCCCGGCGAGAAATGAGCCGCCCAGCCCGCTCTGGCCAGGCCACACCAAGCCAGTCCACCCCTGGTCGCCCTGCCACTCACCAAGTCGGGCAGTCGAACAGCGGGAGGCTGGAGCCAGAGTTCGCGGCTGCCGCCATCTTGCGTCTCCCCCTCCCATTTGGCGGGCTCGAAGCACGCCGGGAAACTGGAAGACTCAGTGGGGAGAGGCGGCATCCCAGTATCCTGTGCGTCCGCACGCGAGCGCGCACGCATGCACGTACAAGGCACTTCTAGTGGCGGTGGAGACTGGGATGTGATTTTGAGGTGTTTTTCAGTGTTTGAGACAGTTGGCCTTCTCTGGAAGAGTCTCCGAAGACTAGCATTTTCCGTAGCTGGGAGGTGTCTGAGGAAAAGGTGCTTGTAAGGAGAGGTGTCGGTCTCCCCATACCGCTGAGCTCTTAAAGCTTCCAACTCCACCCTTGCTGCAGGCTTGCACTCCAATCTAGAGAGCAGCTAGAGCGTACAGCTCAGATTGCAGTGATCACTCATTCCGTTTCTCTTCCGGCACTTCTCTGCAGAGCTGCATGCTCACTTCCCCCTCCTAATCCAAACCTGGGCCTCGTGGGCTTCGATAAATTATATGGGAATCCGCTTTAGGGGGTCAGATATTTTGCCGTGTACAATGCGAACTCGTGTATGACGTGCATCCACGTTTTTGGCCCAAACTTTCAGGGAAAAAAAACTTTTGTTTTAATTTTTAAACTCAATTGTTTATTTATATTTAGATACTTGTTTTTTTGTATAAGGGAATTTTCGCATTTATTTTGAACGTATTTTATGTTACTAATTACAAAACACAAGAACAGATACAGGTATTTCAGGTACTACCCATGTATAATATGCATCCTTATTTTTCCCTCAAAAATGTGGACAAAAATTGCACATTATACACAGCAAAACACAGTCTGTTGATGAAATAAACTCTGGACAAGCTGGAGCCAGGAACAATTTGACCAGAAGACGGGCATCCAAATCTTCAATAGTAATCAAGCTGTAGTCCCTTTGGATTTTTAACTTTTGGTTACAGTGACTAAATCATGAAAGGAAACACGATTCAGGCCTACCCTGGGTCAACGGCTAGTTGAGAGACTATCAGCAGGGCCTCTGGTTCTAATGGCTTTGTCTGTTGGGTGCTTGCTTCTTCGGGCAAGTGTGTATTTTATGCGGATCATCTCCTTTAACCTTCACAACACTCTAGAGATAGGTATTATGATCGCTGAGCGGAGGTTCAGAGAGACGGAATTGCCCAGCTTCACCCTAGAACAAGGGGCGAGTGGGATTCACACCTAAATCTGTATGATGGCAAAGGCCATGCTCTTTAATCACAGCTATCCTGCACAATTAGATGTTGATACAATCATATTTATTATCACGTACTGGTGCCCAGTTTTCACTTTTGTAGAAAGCATGGATTATCTAACCTGTTTGTTTGTTTTTTTTTAAGATTTTATTTATTTTTAGAGAGGGGAAGGGAGGGAAAGAAGCATCAATATGTGATTGCTTCCTGCACCCCCGCCCCCACCCACTGGGGACCTGGCCCACAACCCAGGCATGTGTCCTGACTGGGAATAGAATTAGCAACCCTTCAGTTCATAGGCCGGCACTCAATTCACTGAGCCACACCAGCCAGGGCTGTTTGTTTGTTCATTTGTTTTTAAAGAAACTAATTGAAAATTATTCACCCAGAGTCACTGCACATGATCAGGAGTTATTTCTTTTCTTGATTCCCTGCTACTGGCCCTCTGGATTTTAAATTGAACATCAACCTATTCAAAAGATTTTGCCCTTAATGACATCTCCAGGGATCAAGATTTAACTGTAACATAATAACTTGGATTTTGAAATTATCAACTCTTAGGCAGGCAGGAGAATCACCTTTTCCGGCCTTCAAAAGCACAATAAACTCATCCAGCAAGGATATTAATTGATCAGATGACTTATCAAATGACCTGTTAATATCCTCCTTTCCAGCTTTTGATTCTAAAGAAAGATTAGGCTGATGGGAAAAATACAAATTCTAAACCTGGTTTCAAATAAACAGACTATGGCCCTCCTTTTGAGCACGGGACATGATTCTTGAGAAGGAATTAAATAGTCTCAAAAGTGTTTTGAGTGTAACAGAAAAGGACAAGTTTCTTTTATTTACAGAGGTTGTGCAGGCCTTGGAGGTTCTATGCCCCTTTTAGGCGTGAGGTGCTATTAAAGCCCTTTCTAGCTATGAGTGACCTGATAACATCTATGTCAACTTTGCCTTTCAGTTCTCAACCTCCTTGTGTGGTCCATTATTTAATCCCTTCTATTGCTGACTATCCAACCCAAGAAACCTAAAGCTGTATTCTTACCCTTGTAATTCTTTACTTCTTGGTCATGCTTCCTGCTTTCAGCACAGCTGATATTTACACTGGCTTGTTGAGGGCACCTTACACTTACCTAGGCCTTATAAAGCAAAGGCTCATTGTTTGGGCACCAATGATGTCAGTATAGATGAGCAAACTGGAGGGCATCAGTCTAGTGTCTAGACTCTTGACCCTTAACCTTTTGAAATGAAAAGGGTGACTAGCTAGCAGCTTCTGGATTTTGAACAAAGATAGATTAATTTGTTAGACATTGAGACTTCCTTAGAATAGAATCTAAGATAATAGGAGCATATTGATGTCAAATTTTTTTTTTAAATTTTATTTTTAGGGAGAGCAAAAGGGAGGGACACATCGATGTGAGAGAGAAACATCAATGGGTTGCCTCCCTTACGTGCCCCAGCAGGGGAATGAATGCCCAGCCAAACCAGCCACATGGATCAGGGCCAGAAAACTTTCTTAAACACAAAGTGATCAAAAGGAGACACAGAAAACAACCGTGTGTATATATGGTACAAGCAGGAGGCTTCATTTATCTTGGTGATTAATGAAAAGTTAACCAGGTACTAACAAAAAGATGTTCATGAAAAATTGGGTCCAAACTGCCACCACTCCAGATTTTTAGAGAAAGCTTCATGGAAGAGGTGGTGAGTAGGATAGTTTGTATTGATGATGCACGGAGACAGTGTCTAGTGTTGAAAGGTGGTTCTGAAGTCTGAGTGAGATCCAATCCTGGCTCCATCATTCCTAAACTGCATGCCTATGGGCAGGTTACCTACCATGCTTTGTTTTCCTAATCCATAAAAAGGGGACAAGAAAAATACATGTCCAAAATGATTTTGTGGGTATGAAATATGAAATACAAAATATAAAACATCTGCCCCCACTGGTGTAGCTCAATGGATTGGGCATGAGCCTGCAAACCAAAGCGTCGCCAGTTTGATTCCCAGTCAGGGCATGTTCCTGGATTGTGGGCCAGGTCCCTGGTGGGGGGCGCATGAGAGGCAAACACACATTGATGTTTTTCTCCCTCTCTCTTTCCCTTCCCTTCTAAAAACAAATAAATAAAATCTTAAAAAAAAACAAAACATTTAACATTTAGCATAGTAAACTGCTGGTAGCAAGAGCTCAAATATTACCCTACGAATGACCATTCACATGTAGAGCAATTCCTCAAGCCTTTCAATTCATGCAGTGACTGTCATTCCTGGCCTCAACTTCTTCAGTTGTAAAGTGATGGGGCAAGTCTAAATGAGCGGTTCAGACGTTAGAGTTGTCATGGACCAGGAAAAAATTATAGGAATGTTGATTTTTATTGTGCCAACCAAGCAGGTTTAAAAAATGAGGATTGCCGGAGTGCACTTTCCCTTTCCACCAAAGACTGAAGACTGTGCTTTCCAGGCTGAGCTGGAATGCAGCTGTCTTGCCAGAGAGGAGCAGAGCAGGCGCAGACTGGCGCGGAGCACAGCAGACCTTCGTGGAGCAGAGCAGGGCTGGGTGGAGGAGGGCCTGGCCCCAGAGCTTTCCCACAGCAGTACTGTTTTCAGAGCCGTGCTGTACTGCAACTGTGCTGTTTTGCACTGAATAAAGTTTTCTTCTTTACCATACACTCCCCACACCCTCAAAAAACTAAAAATATAAATAAAAATGAGGACTGCCATCTAATATCAGCACCTTTTCATTTTTATAATCTTCGAATATCCTTGTTTTGAAAAGTTGAAAGTTGCCCTGCCTGGCGTAGCTCAGTGGATTCAGCATAGGCTGCAAACCAAAGGGTCATAGGTTCGATTCCCAGTCTGGGCGCATGCCTGGGTTGCGCATGTGGGGGCCACGCAAGAGGCAACCACACATTGATGTCTCTCTCTCTCTTTCTCTCTCCCTTCCCCTCTCTAAAAATAAATAAATAAAATCTTAAAGAAAATAAAAAGTTGAAAGGTCATTAGCTTCTTAGCCTCAAAGATAGTACTTTAAAAAGCCTATTGTATCATTTTTCTCATGTCTCTATGGACTGGTAAAAGCTTGGTCCTTAACCATAGTGCAATATTAAAAATTCTATTATTTCAAGTTTATCTTTAAAAATTAAGTGCTACATTGTCAATCAAATTTCATTTTGGATAAGTATTTAAAATGAACTATTCACTTGCCTTAAAAGTAGGATCAGAGGCTGGGAATCAAACACCTTAAAACTATTTCCTGGTTAAATGGAGATTTCAAAGTGGTTGTGTTTCATAGCACTGGAAGGCAATACTGAAAAAATCTTTGAAACCTAGAGATACTAGGAAACAGGACAGACTGAAAACTGAACTGGGTTCTGGTCCACATTTGGTGACCAGAAGCAAAAGCTTCATTCCTGTGACTGAGGACTGCCTCTGAACAGAAGGAAAACAGAACTGCAAGGAGAAGGCTCAGCATGTTTTACTTTGCACTGACTGAATGATAATTTCATTTTGATATTTTTGCCCAATGGTAAAGCAGCGTATCACCACCCCTTAGCAAAACAAGACAAACCTACCCTGGAAACACCTGTCTAGCATCTAATAAGTTCCTGTTCTGGAACATTCCCAGAGAAAGTAGCCAGCCTGGCATTTCTATTTTACCATATACAGTACTACAGTTTTAATTGACTTAAAGAGGGAATGCTAGATCTGTCCAGTCTTCTTGAACATTCCAGAAAAGAAAAAGGAAAGGAATACAGAAGCAAACAGATTTGCATGTTCGGACCAAACCCCTGTGGTCCTTTATAATCAGAGAATTTCACAACAAAAAGAGAGCTGTTGATAAAACTTGGGGCCTACAGGTTAGATGACTTTTCCGAATACCTACAGCAAGTTAGTGGCAGAGCTAAGATTCTCTAGGCCTTCAGGACCCAAGTCTGGTTTTTGACCTCCACCCCAGTGGTTCTTAACCATGGCCGTACGTGAGAATTAGCTGGACCTTTTAAAAGCCCCTATGCCTAGGCTATATTCCGAATTAATTAAATTAGAATCTTTTGGCAGGGGTATCCAGGTATCAGTAAACATTGTCCTGGACCATGGTGCCCACAATGATGAAAAAAACACAGATAAGGATTCTATGAATAGGTTTTTAGGATCATCTGGCCTCTTTGCAACTGCCACAAATTCCAGGCCATTCAAATTCTAGGCCAAGGTCATATTTGCTACCTATGGTCACTATTACCACCCCACTGGATTACACAGTATTATAGAACAGAACTGTAGTGGCTTCATTTCACCTGAATGCATATAGTTTTCCACAATCAAGACTTTTCATTGCCTGGAATGTTACAAATGATGTATCCAAGTCCAGCTATAATTTGGAGCTGAAGGGGCATTGATCACAGAACCAAGAAATCAGCTCTGAAGTTGCTGCCTGGGCCACCGTGACTCCCCAGCAGCTCTGCATCCTGCTTTTCGAGGAAGGGGTCGCAGCGGCACCTATTCTCTCCCCACACCAATCCTCCCCCGAACTCCAGTCTTCTTGCAGGCCTCAATTTTTCTAAAGGACAATGCATCACCTAATAACTACCACATTAGGAAGTGAACTCATGAAAACTTACTACGAAAGGTTTTAAAATGTTTATTTGTATTCAGTGGGTAGAATGGTGCAAGAGTGCAAAAAAAAGTATGCATTTGGGCCCTTGTTTCCCTACTGTTCACATTAGTTTAGTAAAAGAAGGTTAAGGAACATAAAAAGGAATGGAAGAAATTAATATAAATATATCCAGGGTAGTCAAATCCTCTAATTCACATAAGGACAAACTGAAATTGTTGGCCCAATTCACATTTATGTGAGAGCTCAAAGAAATCACATTCCCTTTAACAGTTCTAGACCTGTGAAAAAGGGAAGTGAACAAATATTTATATTACAAGACAACAATCTTTTATTGAAACATTTTTTTTGTCTAAAACTATGAGGTTAATTCCTTGTTCATAAATTAAGTCTAACATCACTATTCCAAACCAGTATTATTTACAAAAACAAATCTTTTCTTTGCCTTATCGCCAGGTTCACAGCACTAAATTTTAAACCAACTTCAATTTAGCTTTTAAAATCTTTCTGCCATCAAATGCCCAGCAGCCCTTACAGGGCAGGGCGGTGTTTGGGCTGCAACATTCATCATTCACCAGAAATGCAGAACCACAACTGAACGACACCACCAAAAGGATTAAATCATTCTAAACAACTCCTAGTGGCTTTCCAAAAGCATGCTTTGTCTAATTATCCCTTTCTATACAGGCAGGTGGGAGAGGGACACCTTGGAGTATAGTAATGTTAATTAAATTAGTCTCTTCAGAAAGTGAACATGATGGTTTAGTGTGTGCATGGGTGAGCTGCTGTGGAGGCCACCAGCAGGTAATAAACTTTAAACCCAAACTAACGTGTACCTCAACACCTGGTAAGCTCAACTAGATACTTCGCATTTAATCTGGACCACATGTGCAATTTTTTACTTTCTAGTTAAATACACTGCCAAAATCTTTCAAAGCAGATAGAGAATAGGCTTCTTAAAAATTCAACTTAAAATGTTAAATAATAAAAACTGCTGGCTTATTTTACTTTTCTGACAAATTCCAATATGCTGGGTGCCAGAAAGCAATTATATCTCAGTTGCTAGTAAAAAGGTAAATCTTGTATACACATAAAAAGACAATTTACAAGACTGTAGTGTCACCTGTTAAAACAAGAATATGTAGAATGAAAATTTCAGTAAACATTTGGGATAAAGGGCAATCAGAATAGAAGAGAAAGCAAAATACAAATTAATTCCTAATTTGAGAAATCAACACAATGTATACATAAATCGATAAATACTGCCTCTAGAGGTCACTAATTCCAAGGACTGGTTAGTAGTTTCTAACTAAATAATTACAGGACGTTCTGATATATGCTTTCTTCTTGTGATCAGTTTTTTCTGGCAGACTCCAGCAAGCACTTGCCCTTGAAAACAGTTCAGTGGGAGAAAGCTCCGAAGCAATCACTTTCCATAAACTAGCCACATAATAAGTGCGAAGACAGCAGCAATCACTGACAGGACAAGCACCAGGATACAGATCTTCTTGCGAGATTTTTTCTGAGAAGAGAAATGTGTGCAGAAGATACTCATGAAACAAGTAAAATTTTTTATTTCAAGAGTGCTTCATAAATCTGCCTCCTGGTAATTCAAAATTAACTCTGTCCATGAATAACTATGCAGAGACCTGCCCAAAATCTTAGTTACCAGAGCTAGGCAGTAGTGCAAGTTTTAATTCCAGGCTCCCAAATACAATTTAGCTAGGCATTATTTGCAATAAAATAAGTTATTTGTGCATGTGTATATCAATAAAGGTTTTATACCTATTATAAAATTTTATGTTTGTTATAAAAAATATAGACAGGCAGAAAGAAAATAATCACCCACAGATAAAGCTGTTGACATTTTGATTATATTTTCTCCTGACCTTTTACCTATACAAATTGTTATTTCATATAATTGGGATCATACTGTATGCTGTTTGAAGTTTTTCTCACTTAACATTTTAGCATAAAAATTTTGTTATTATAAACCCTTCATAAACACCTCTTTTAATTCCCATACACTGAGTAAATGTAGATAATTTACTCAATTATTCCTTTGCTGTTGGATACTAAAGTCATCATTCAATTTTTAAAAGGAAACACTATTATTAAATACAAATTTAAAAATATTCCCAGGTAAAATACAACTATCCTAGGAACATGAAAAATGACTGAAATGCTATTTATTTCTAAAAAGCCATGCAACACCACATCGAGAAATTAGATGAACCTCACTCACAGTATTTGTGCACAGATAAAGACCCAGATGAGTCATAAAACCAGTTTCAACTAATATGTAAAAGAATGTCACTTTACAGAAAGTAAAACAATCAACCTCTATTTATTCACAGATTTAAAAAAAACCCAAAATGATAAACTACTTATTCACATGTAAAGAGTGGTCAGAGTTGATCCTACATCCACCCTCTATGGCAAAGTCAACAGAAAGTGTCTGCAAAGTCCTACTTTGTATCAATTGTTATCCTAACTGAAACAAAGTTCAACTGTTTAGGATGTAAAATTAGCTTTCAACCAGATTTAGGTATCATGCTAGGTTAAGGGGTTAGCTCTGTAGCAAACAGGCTTTTATATAAGTTTATTCAAGGTTTGATGTCTTTTTGTAGATCTCTCTGCAAAAGAAAATACTAAAAATGGAACCAGGACTGCAATTATGTCTTCTTGCCTCCAACTGAAGCCTAAACAAAGGGCTGCAACTGTTCCCAATGTGTTAGTTCATCCCAGTGATTTCCAACCAGTGTGCTACAAGTTTTAAAACATGCAACACCTGACTATTTAGTCAGGGGCACTGACCTCTTTTCCCTTAGTTTGTCAAATAAACAAAGTGACAACCAAAACAACAACAGCCGTCCAGTGTGAATGGATAAAAATTATATTTTTAACAGATCAGCAACAAATATATTTTTTTGGTATGCCACAAAATTTTAGTAATTAGTTTATGTATGCCAATAAGTTCAAAAGGTTGAAAATCACTAGTATATTCTGATGGCCCATAAAGTCTGTGGCACAGAGTGACTTTCTCTGGTACCTTCTTTTACCTGATAGTAAGCAGCTCGCTGTAACTGGTCAGTGGCTCTTTCCACATGCACCTCTGAGCTTTCCACATTGGCTTCTATGCTATCTGCAAAAAAGGAGGGCAGTGGACGATTTACCAAACTCTGGTGTTTCAAGACTGCAAAATGAACAAACTTCTGATGGGTCCTGGTTTCACCACCACCGTTCCAACTATCCAACCACAAGATCAAACATTACTAACCCCGTAAGAAATGGCCCTATTCTTTGGAAATAAACACTGAAGTGTGTAGGGGGAAGGGTTATGAAGTATGCAACTTACCCATAAATGGTTCAGAAAAAATTATGTATATACATTTGACAAGAAAAAAAATTCTAAGGTTTTCTAAATTAAAACTATAGCAGCCACGGAGTAAGAGAAAGAGACAGTTAAGCTGTTAATAGCCATGGACCAGCTCTGACAAAAGACTGCTCACATTTATGTGTATCTGCTGGAATTTAGTTTTAATTTCCAGATGGCTATTTCTACAATGACCTAAAAGAGAGAAAAGCCAGGTACCATAGAACCCCAGAAGCCTCTGTTCCTTATTTACATACGAACATTCCAACCTGCTGCCCACAGCTAATTCACAGACGTGGACTTCTTACGTGGGGACTGCACTGCACCTACCCCAGAACTGACCTTGCTTCACCTTCTCCCATCCCCTTTGTCTGCAGCTAATGTCATCCTTTCAGAAGGGCTGCCATCCTTCTCCCCACTATTGGATACATAAACACTGACAGAACTCCGGGATGACGAGTGTGTTGTCTTTCCTACCTTGCCGTGCTGCTGGTGGCTTAGACTCCGTGCCCCAGGACTGGTCTTTTTTTGCTAGCAGTGGCCTAATAAACCCTTTTCTTTTCAAAAGGCTTTCAGCCATGGAAATTAAATTTTTTTAACACATTATGTAGAGAGAAAGAGTGAGAGCAAATACAAAACAAATGAGGTAGAATGTTAAGAGGTAAGTTTGGGTAAAGATTATAAAGGAGTTCCTTGTAGCATTTTTATTTTTGCAACTTTTTATGAACTTGAAATTATTTCCTAATAGAAAGCTTAAAAAAGGACTTACTAATCTCAGAATTGTGAAAGTTTCTAGAAATACAGATGGGAAGCTCACAGCTATTTCCCTAAACTGCGAAAGACTGACCTCGAGGCTACGGCAAGTGAACGGAGCCAAACACTCACTGAGGCCTCACTTTACCTTCTACATTTGACAACGTGAGAAAAATGCTAAGAAACCGAACTTAATAATTTTTAAATGGCATTTCTAAGACACATTTTACTGACTTCTCTGCACACAAACACTACTGACTCACCTTGAGTTAAAGGCATTAATAATACATACCAATGAGGTCGCCTTGATCATGGATCATCATAGCTAAATCTTTAAATATCTGATTGACATCCAAAATGTCAGCCTAAGGAACACAGAAAACAACTAACGTTAAGCACCTTGTTAGAGATTCAGCTCCTCTACTTACCTAAAGTTAGTAACATACCTAAAGCTATTAACATAATACATGTGTTTTTAAAGCTTATAAATCATATGTAAGTGTTAGCTGCTTTAACTATTACTTAATTGGTCCCCATGACAACCTAATGAGACATGTATTGTCTCCATACTATAGAAGAGAAAATTGGGGCTCAGAGAGGTTTGATGACTTATATACTAAGGTCTCACAGCTAGCAAGTGGCCAGACAGAATTAAAAGTTCACGATGTCTTAATTATATTACTATGCCTCCTTTATTATTTATTTATTTTTTACTATGCCTCCTTTATATTTAAATTAAATGTTCAGTAACTCTATGAAGTAAGTATCTTTGAGGATAATGGGGCTCAAAGAGTTTATGTAACTTGTCCAGTCACATAGCTTGTCAGTGAGAAAATGAAGCATCACAGCTAGGATTATATCTCTAAAGCCCATTTTTTTTTTTTTTAACTTTAAAGACATTTGCCATTCTTGGGACAGTCTACTAGTTGCTGTGGATACAAAAGGGCTTAAGAGCTGACTGGGACTTGAGGGGACTAGCACACAACAACATAAATAAGAAGGGCTTTGTATGGGAAGTGACTAATAAATGGTACACAGAGCATTGTGCAGAACAGACTTTGCAGAAGAGGTGGGCCTTGAGTTGTGCCTTATAGCTAAAGAGAAGCCACATAAACAGAAAGGGAACTGCGTTATTAGAGCAAATATGCCCAGCTTGGCTATAACACAGATATGATATATATTCGGTCTTCATCCCATTTCCTTTACAGAGCTCCTAAAACCTTTGGAATTCCCTAAGTGATCAAAGAGAAAGGTACCGTCTGTTATCTATTCATAACGAGCCCCATTCAACCACACCAGAGTTTATCCTAAAGACTTGACTTTTGAGGACCTGACTGCTGTGGTTCAGTGGGCTGGGCATTGTCCAGCAAACCAGAAGGTCGCTGTTCAGTTCCTGATCAGGGCACATGCCTGGGTTTCAGGCCAGGTCCCTAGTTGGGGGTGTGTGAGAGGCAACCGATCGATATTTGTCTTGCCCACCAATGTTTCTCTCCCTCTCTTTCCCTTTCTCTAAAAATAAATAAATAAATAAAATCTTAAAAAAAAAAAAAGACTTGACCTCCAGATAGTCCCTAAGGATGGGGGATAGTTGCCAGGGAACCAACTCTGTGATTAGGTGGTTGGAACTTTCAGCCCCAGTATGGGGACGGGAGGGGTACTAGAGGTTGACTCAACCTCCAGCAGCCAATAATTCGATCAACCAAACCCATGAAATGAAGCCTCCATAAAAATCCCGCACATCGGGCTCTGAGAGTTCCGGGCTCCTGAACACATGGAGGTCCCGGGAGAGTGGCACACCTGGAGAGGGCGTGGAAGCCCCGCGTCCCTTCCCGCGCACTCTGCCCTAGCATCTCTTCCATTTGTCTATTCCTGAGTTACATCCTTCTACGATAAACCAGTAATCCAGCAAGGAAGTTGTTTGCCTGAGTTCTGTGCACCACTCTAGCAAATTAATCAACCAAGGAGGGTGTTTCGGGAGCCTCCAACTTAAAGCCTGTCAGTCAGAAGCACGGGTGACAATTTGGACTTGCCACTGGCGTGTGAAGTATGGGAGTGAACTCAACCTGCAGGAGCTGGTGCTAATTCCCGGTAGATAGTGTCAGAGTTGAGTTAAATTGTAGGATAACCAGCTGCTGTGGCAAAATTGCTTGATGTGGAAAAACCCCACACCTTTGGTGGCCAGAAGTGTCCGAAGTGTAGTGTGAGAGTGCGGGAGACACACGGGAGTGTGTTGTTTTTCCATTAGAGCAGGGTTGGCATGTCAGACATAGGAAATAACTGAACATGCAGATCGAGCCTGGTTAAGGAATCTGGAACTAATTCTGTTCAATGTGAAGTGCCCCTTACATCCCTGACACCCACTCAGTTACAGTGCTTACCTTAGCTCATTATGTCTCACTCCCTACTGTAACAGTATTTCTGATGTTAGAGAGCCAAGTCGATGATTAGTAGCAGTAGGTGAAAAAAAGAAAGATACAATATCTTTGAAGGAAATTAAATAATCAAACTTGAGGAGGAACTGTCTCTTTTCAGACCAGATACTGATGGGATCCAGGGCACAGTGGATCTCAACCCTGACTGCATATTATCATCTGGAAAATTTTTTTAAAAAATCCATGCCCAGGGCCACTTGTGATTTGCCCATTTTTAACCTACAAAAGACAGGAGGTTCATGTAGTCCAAACTAATAATTCATGTGTGGGGGATGAGAGCTAAGGCATTAAAAAAATTGTCCAAGTGATTCTAATGTGCAGTCAGGGTTCAGAACTATTGCCACAGGTGAAGGTCAAGGAGGAGCTCGAAGTTTCTCCCCTCTACAACCTTCCTTTCCCTTCTGCCCCTTAAAGGGATGGCAGTCGGCTGGTGTAAGGATGTTTTACTGGTCACTGCACAAAATTAAAGTGGGAAACTCAGGTAAGAAAGGCCCTGATATCTCTCTTTCAACCCCCACCTAAAAACTGTTCCAATTTCTCCAACCCACTGAAGTGATATCCACAATTTAGGATTAGACTTTGGGATGCACAAAAACGGAGCCAACCTTTTGGCTTACCTTTATTCTGAGCTACTCAGACTAAGCAAAGGGGCTCCCTGTAGAGCCCCACCTAACCCAGGGATTGGCACTGAGGTTTGGGGGTAAAGTCTTAATGAGCAAGACGACATTTGTTTACCTTGCTCTGTTTTCCAAGCATATTCTCATGGACACCATGGAAGACATGGTGATTGAGAAAAGGAATTGGGTATTCTTGGGAACTGTGGCCAATTACCACCATAAGAGTAGTTCAAATTCACCACTGATTACATGGAAACATAATATCCAAATCATACAGTGACTCACTCACTTCATGTTTTCTCATAATCACTGAGAGAAAATCCAAGTGGATTATACAGTGCAGATATATCGAGTTGAACAAAAAAACATGACCTCTCACCTCCAGCTGCCGAATTGCTGTTTCCCTCTCTTTAATAAGTTCCAGATCCTGTTCGGTGATGGCCACTTCATCCTCCTGGCTCTGCATCTGGTTCCATTCCTCGTGGCTACAGGGAGACAAGCACTCTAGCGGACTCCTCCTCTCAAAGGTGTGCATGAGACACCGACATCTCTACTGCTGGAAGAGCCTACCCAAGGGCAAATCCCCCCGTATCAATCACCACGAAGCCCCTCAGGGCTGCATTCTTCATATCGAGGGGCAAAGGGCCAATGACACCAAGAAAACAAAGTCCCAGTTTTCACAGGCAAGCCTGAGATGAGGCAGAATCATGAGGGATGGGACTCCCTGCCATTTCCATTTGGGGGTACACTCTGCAATCTTACTGAGGTTTGCTAGACAAGGAAAGTAGGCAGGGATTTGAAGTCAGTGAGGCATATACTGGCCCGTTCTCTTCCAGGGCACTCTCGAAGTGGAAGCTATGCTGCTCTCTTGGGTACTAAATAGAAGGAGAAGCGCAGGCTAAACGACCTGGCAGTCCAACAGAAAGACATCTCCTGGTTTTCAGAGATCTTAAGATTATGCTTTGGGTTAAATACCTCTTAGCAGAAAACCAAAGTAAAAAGTTAGTGAAATGTTGTAACTCTTTGGGTACCCTATTTAGGAGACAGGCATAGGATACATTATGCTAGACATGAAACAATTTGAAAATCCAGTATTAAGCATTTTTTCCAGCATTTTTATCCGTATGTATAAATCATGTCATCTTGACATTATTTTAAAAATTTCCTTCATGTGCTGGAGATAGAAAGCTGAATAATACGGCACCCCTTTGAGGTGTTCATAACAGATTCTGTGACTTTAAGCAAAAGAACACATATAGGCTAATTGATATAAACAAGAATTTAGTTCCTATGGCATCTAGTCAAGGTTATAAGGAAATGCCATTGAACAGAATGGTGTTATTCAAGGACCTACTAGAGTTGACAAAGTTTGAAGAAGTTAAGAATGGAGACATTTTTCAGATACAAACTGCTTTCTCTTTTAATACTCCTAGAAAAATGAGTTGTCTCCATTTTAGAGATGAGTAAACAGAGACCCAATAACTTTGAAAAATTAAAGATAAAATGATAAATCTCAATTAGAGATAAAATGCTTTAGACCTCCTAATCTGTAGATTTGTGGCTTAATACTTATTCCTAATGAGCCAGGCTCTCTCCCCAACACAGGCATCAGGGAATTCCTGGAATTTTTATTCACTTGAAAGTATTTCTTACATAATTCAAAGACCTTGGAAAAACCCACAGTTTTGATGTTTTTGTTTTATTTGATGGATTATAAATTATCCACTCCAGGTCTCCCCTTATTTTTTTCCACCTTTTTTTCTCATTGCTTTTTAAAATTAAAAGGAATAGAACAGAATAGAACAGAACCCTATCTCAACTAGCCAGCAGGCTGTGTGATAATTCCTTTACCTGTCAAAAGAGACGAGCTGCTCCTCTCTTTGCCTCTCTTCCGCCTAGAAAGCAGAGGGCATTATTGCTGATATCCAGAAACATGTCGGAGACACACAAAACAATACCTTCCTTTAGCTAGAGTGTAAAGAAGCTACATCCCTTGGCTCCAACCGGATCTATATAGGAAGGCACAGGGCTCTGGCAATCCGTCTTGACTAGGAAATGGGTGAGGAAGCAAATCTGCCTTCCAGTTTGGGCTCAGAACAGAAACTACACTAGACAGGATGGAGAGAATATGAGCAAAAGGGAGGATTAAACGTGATAATGGCCCTGGCTGGTGTGGCTCAGTTGGTTGAGCGTTGTCCCACAAACTAAAAGTTTTGGGTTCAATTCCCAGTCAGGGCACATGCCTAGGTACTGGGTTCAGTCCCAGGTTGAGGTGCATACGAAAGGCAATCAATTGATGTTTCTTTCCTTTCCCCTCTCTCTAAAATCAATAAGCATGTCTTTGGATGAGGGGGGAAAAAACCCTAAAGAAAAAAGTAATAATAAATGATAACCTATTTTAAAATTTGGAGGGAGGTAGATTAAGGGAAAGTTGAAAACTTGAAACAAATTTTTAGACCATATAAAGATTTTTAAAAATGGCCCCGGCTGGTGTGGCTCAGTGGATTGCGTGCTGGTCTGCAAAACAAAGGGCTGCTGGTTCGATTCCCAGTCAGGGCACATGCCTGGGTTTCGGGCCAGGCCCCTGGTTGAGGGGCACATGAGAGGCAACCACACATTGATGTTTCTCTCCCTCTCTTTCTCTCTTCCTTCCCTTCTCTCTAAAAAATAAGTAAATAAAATCTTAAAAGAAGAAAATGAGTTTTAAAAATGGACACTTATAGCATAGTAGGTACTTAAGTAGCAAACTCACTTCAAAAATCAATCTAATGCATGTGTTTAGTTTTGTAATTAAGAAACTAAGAAAAAATGTTAAAAGAACAATCTATTCTCATTTTTAAAAAAAGCTTTCCCTTTGTAATATAGCAATAATTAAAAGGATAAGAAAATTTTTTTTAATTTTCAAAATTCTACTCTTGCACAGGAACACTGTGGAAATTTTTTTTAAATTTTTACTTTATCCCCAGCTTGAGAAATAAAACACTACTAGTGTCCTAAAGCCAACTTGAGTGCCCTTCTCCAGTCACAACCCCTCCCCTCTCCTTTAAAGTAACCGTTATCCCACCTTTGTGATAATTATTTTCTCGTATTTTACATATATAACAATATGCGTCTTTATTTAATATTATATTACCTGATTTTGAACATTACACGAATAGGATTATGTTGTCTGATTTGTATTCTTTTCATGCTTTGATTGGATCACACTGGACTGTGCCAAATCCATCCCTGATACTGAAATGTAACCGTGATTTATTTTCTTATCTGTATGATATTACAGTATATGAATACATCATAATGTATTTATCTATTCTATAGTTGATGGACATTTGGATGTTTCCAATTTTTGGCTACTACAAATAATGCTGCTATGAACATTCCTGTATATATATCCTGGTACCGACATACACAGTTTTTTCTAGGGTAGAACTACTGGCTCATAAGGTATACGTGTGTTCTGAAGTTACAGCCAAAACGTTTGCCAGTGGTTGTTCAATCCATACTACCACTGGCCGGGCAGAAAAGTTCCTGCTGCATCATATCCATAACAAAAATGCTTGGTGTTCACGGAATTTACAAATTTTGCTCTTCTTTTGGACATGAAAAAGTACGTCATTTGGGTTTTAATCTGCAGTTCCAAAAGAAGTTGCTGATAGTAAACTCTCTTTTGCCTGAAAGTGTCTTTGGCCCTCATTCTGGATGTCTGCTTCCGAGGGGTTTAGAATTCTGCGTAGCCAGTACTGTCCTACGGAACACTGACGGGGGGCACGCCACTGGCTCCCACTGCTGCTGCTGACAGTCAACCGTCAACCTAAGTATTGCGGCTTCAGAGTATTCTGTTGTTTTTCCCTGGTTGTTTTTACGCTTTTTCTCTTTGTCTTTGATGTTCTGAAGGTTCTCTTTTATGTACTAGAGGAGAATTTTTACTTATCCCTCCTGGGATTGGTCAGCTTCTTGAAACTACAGATTAGTATCTTTCATTAGTTGTGAAATATTACCACCCATTTTCTCTTCAAATCTCTCTATGTTTATTCTACTTGTCCTCTGTAACTCCAATTAAAACTGTTAGATCCTCTCACTTCATTCTTTATTTCTCACAATCTTTCTTCCCTATTTACCTTAACCCCCTGTGCCACATGTTGGATAATATCTTCTAATCTATTTTTTACATACACCACCCAACCATGAAGTTTTAAATTTCCGTATTATATTTTTCAATTCTAGAAAATCTTTTGACATTTTCCCAAAGCTTTGCACAGTTTCCTGCTTCTTACAGATGTTTTCAAATCTTTCTTTTATTTCTTTTAACAGTAAGTAGAGTTGTTTTATAATTCTAATAAGAAGTCTTAGTAAGCCCTAACTGGGTAGCTCAGTTGGTTAGAGCATTGTCCCAACATGCCAAGGTTTCCCTTTCAATCTCTGGTTAGGGCACATACAAGGAGCAAACGATGAATGCATAAATAAGTGGAACCACAAATCGGTGTCTGTCTGTCTCTCAAATCAATAAATTTTTTTAAAAAGAAGTCTTCATAAGTCTATTTCACCTCACTGTTGTTTCTACTAGTCCTCATTCAGGGTTGTTTCCTTGTGTACCTGGTTATTTTTAACACTATTCTGCTTGCTCACACATCAGAAAATGTTTGAGGGTATTGTTTCAGGGTTGGGATAAAGGTGTCTAACCAGAGAGGATTTCTATTTGCTTCTTCCTGGCACCTAGGTACTCTACCAGTTCTGGACTACTTGAAGCTTAAGGCTTTTGCACCACTCAGGCGGTATGAATTTGTCCAGGCAATCTGCCTGAAGGTTACTTTGTGGTACAGCTTACAGTCTGGATTTCCCCTCCCTCCTGCTGTCTTCTACCTGCTCAGCTCAGTGCTAATGCAATCTTTTTGCAATCCACTGGGGGGTATAGTCTTTTAGGACCCAGTTTAATTTGAGGAGCATCTTCTTTTAGATTCCCTACCTTGCATGAACCCTGAGCTTTGACCGTTATTCACCCTCATGCCATGAGAACATCAAAACTGAAGTTCAAGTTTGTCCTTAGTAAATGTACTTAGGGCAAAAGCAGTCTCAGTGCTCTGCCTACTCTATAGGTTCTTACCTTCTCTTAGATTTTGACCTTAAGATTTTCATGGCTCATACGAGCTATTTAGAAGATGGCTGTTAAAATCTAGTGTTTGTTAATTCCTTTCAAAGAGAAGGCTAGTCCAAGTAACCTAGCCTACAATATTCTAAGAAAGAGATTAATTCTTCTTTTTTAAGTTTTCAACGGAAGGCCAGTATAATTAAAAAAAAAAAAAATCACACATAACTCTACCTGTCACTTTTAAAAACCTTTGTGCACTTTCCTTTCCAGTCTTTGACCATGTAAAACATTATTTCTCTTATACAGGTTATATCAATCTGACATTTTTGCAGCAGCTAATGTCTATATTTACTATTTGGGGAGATAGTAAATAAAGGCCCATGGTCAGAGGGAAAAAAAGACTTAGGAAAGAACATCCTGAAATGCGCAAAGGTCTTCTTTGTGGAATAAACTTACAGAAAGTCGAGATCCAGCTCTTGCTCTGGCAATACTCTCCTTTTCCTTTTCAGAAACCCTTCTCTGCACAGCCTGGAAATTGTTTAAGGCTGCAGAGAAGTCATTCATGAGGCGTTCCTTCTGAAGTCTCTGCTGGCGCTGAGGAAATTAAACAAAAATTTGAAACTGCGTAGTAAGTCCAAATCATTTGGTTCTAATACCCATTAAAAGCAATATTATACCCCCTAAGGAATCCCTACTAGCAAAATTACTATGAAATAGGCTCTTCCTTAAATTAATAATTTTGTTCTTCTCTAACTCAAATCCCTGGTTAATATTATAAGTCACATCAGAATTTTCATTCTGACAAACCTGGGAACTGGGTGACATTTACTTCGTAAGGTAATTTCAGAGGGAATTGCAATTGAGAATTTTGGTTTCCTGGAGAATCAAAAGCAGAATAAATACCTGTGGACTCAAACTGGACCCAAACAGAAACTGTTTTTTTATTAAAATGTTAAAACTGTATTCATCTATGCTGAGTTCACAGCTTCTCTGAAAACCATAGGGTCATTTCCCTATGGTGATACTTTAAATCTTGGAGAACCTGAAAACTAGTTTGTTTAGTTACAAGCTACCTTAAGTAAGCTTACTGATTCTATGTCTCAAAAAAGCACACACTGAGAGCACTTGCTCTGTGCTGAGGTCATAGAAGTAAAAACTCACCCCTCACCTCAAAGAGCTTCCACCATGGATTTGTAGATAAAGGATATAGACATACAAGTAACAAGTCATTATTATAAACAATTGCTTATCTAATCAGTACTGCAGGAGTTTAGAGGCAGGTATAATCAGTAAGAACCCAAGGGGTCAAAAAGGCCCCAAGAGGAGGCGAGCACTGGGAGAAAGAGCACGGCATGGGTAAGCAGAGGGAGGAAGGGCTGGGCACACACACCCAGGCCGGAGAGCAGTGTGAGCAAAGGCATGGCGGCAGAAACTTGAAGAGGATCTGTAAGAGGACAGATAGGAACCAAAGGTTTTTTTCTCCACGAGAATACCTAAAAGGTGACATGGGAAAAGCAGGGAAGGGACTGACTATAGCAGGTTCTAAAGTGCCAAGCTAATGAGTTTGAGACTTAACCTCTAAAGAACAAAGAACAGCGAAGATTTCAGAGCAGGAGACATGACGGGAACAAAATGACAGCTTGGACAAACGAGTCTGTGATGGCGTAGAAAATGGAATAGGGAAAAAAGTGAAAAAGATCACTGCAATAGTCTAGGTTTAAGGATAGAAGGATGTGGTATCTGTCCGTGATGGGAACACACAGGAATGACTTTAAGAAACGTTATGACTGAGTGAGTGGCTGTAGGGGAAGGGGACAAAGTCAAGAATGGCTCAGATTGCACACCTGGGAGGGTGAGAGTAACACTGAAAGCAAATCTAGAAATGAGAAACTTATTTTCCTTTTTCTGGTTATTTTTTTCATGAACATTGTAACAATGAGAGTGGAAAAACATCATTCCTCATTCTCACTGTCTAAAAATACTATCTTTTAAGTATATTATAAACATTTTCCATGTTACCATACTCTTCACAATTATGGTCTTTATTACATAATATTTCATCAAGCTGATTTAGTCAATTTTATGCAAATATTCCTTCTATATGTTCCCACTTTTTAACTATTATAAATAAAGCTAAAGTGAGCCCTACTGTAAGAGTTAATATTTATACAGTGCTTACCATGTGCTTGTACTGACGTAAGTACTTAATAACCCATTGAATCCATGCTAGAACCTATATTAGTTAGGTACTATTTAGTCCCTGTTTTACAAATCAGAAAACCGAGACCAGAGACTGGTTACGTAATTTGCCCAGGGTCACACAGTATTTAAGTAGCACAGGCAGAATTTAAATCTAGGAAATTTGAAGTTTGGCTCCAGAGTACATAGTTGGTTTTTGCTGTTGTTGTTTTTCCTCAGGACAAATTTGGGTGAGTGGATATTAGGTCAAAAGGCTCAAATTTTCTATGACGACATGTATTGCCAGTCAGCTTAGTTAAGGGGTTTGGGTGAAATGAGAGGGATTCGGTTTAAGACAACACATTAAATTTCAGATGAAGGCAGTATATTTAAGAGGAGAGCTCAGAACAGGAACTGGCAATACAGGCTTAGAGGCTGGCTCTGGAAAAAGATCCGAGGGTCATGTTCATAAGATGACAGGAAGCTTAGAAAAGTAGATAGACTCCTGAGGGAGAAAGCATAGAGTGAGAAAATTGCAGGATCAATGGCAGGGCTGCAGACTCAGAGAAGGAGGGTGAGACTCAGGATGGGGTAACAGAAAACAGGCCAGAGAGGGATCACCAGAGTAGGGGGACAAAATGGAAGGGAATCATGGAAAAAAGAAAGTTTCAGCGGAGACAGGATGGGCAAGAGGACCAAATGAATCAGAGATGAAAAGGGAGTAAGAACCAAAAAGACCCAGGTTTAGCAGCTAAAAGATCGCTGATGATAGTACAAACATATGAAAAAAATACTAAAAGTAGAATGTACGGTTCGATGTACAGGACAGTAGCAAAAGGTGGGTAATGCAGCTAAGATGGATTAGATGAAGAAAGATGCGAAAAGGAAAAGAGAATTCAGCACAATGGGAGGAAGGGAATTATATTTCACCAGAGATAGTGTATTTGCAGATCTATTTCATATTTTTAATGATCCAAGGTAATGGAAGGGAACAACTGCATGCATAATCCGAAAATAACTTCTGTTTGATTTTGGAATACATTAGATCCATATTTTTTTTTGGTAGCAGATTTAACTTTCTATTTATATTTTGCTTAGGCTACTATTTAACTCTTAAGTACTTTCAATACTGTTTGCATCAGACACTTACACTCCTTTCTTCCTACTACTACTATCTGCAAGTGTGTATATGCTAAGTGCACAGCCAGGAGTAATTTTGGAACAATTTAGAGATATTGGATGGCAAGGGAGAATCTGTCTATAATTGAAATATCAGCATGAGCTACAACTAAAACAAACAGCACACAGATGGATAACCAAGAGGTGATTACACGTAGATTACTTTTTATCTTAACTACTTTGTAGCAGGATGGGAAAGCATCTAGCCTTGGATCTTCTCTTTTGTGCAAGGAGCGCCAAAACTCCAAAGACGGAATATATACTTCATTAAACGGCTTACCACATATAGGTTAAACTAGTGATCTTTCAAAACTATTTTGACGGAGACACACAGTAAGAATGCAACATCCTGATGCAGTACCATATACATAAATACATATGAAACTATGTATTTCATGTAACAATAACACACTCTATTTCTATTGTATGTCAAAATGATGATGATCACAACACACTAATATTATTTTATGTTCCAGAAGCCGCGACTCACAGATAACCCCTGTGTAGGGAGGTTGTAGGCTTCATCTTTAGAGCCATCAGAGATGGGACATCATCATTTAAACGGTTCAATAATAAAAAGTAATGTAAGCTAAGTGTCCCCCATGAATGGTACAGAAGCTAAAAGCAAAATGGACTCATAACAGGTTTAGGGAGATGAAGGTTTCTTTTTTCCCCTAAAAGAGAAAGGATTTGGGGTAGACCACAAATGACAGGTAAAAGAGTTAAGACACAAAGGAGGAAGCACATCTGACATCAGGGATGTATGAACAAAGGCATGGCATTTCAAGGAAACAAATGAATCCAACAGAAAGTGTGTTTTTAAAGGATTTAAATGGCCACTGAATACATGACTTAAAAAGAGAAATCTGTTCTCCCGAGCATTCCTTCAACCTGAGACCTATGAATGACTCATGATGGGACATGAAGGTGACTGCAAAATATAAAAGACATACGACTGAAGTTTATAGATACTGGATACAAAACAAACTAGCATCAAGCCTGAAAATGTACAGCTGCTAGCCAAAACCTAAGATCAAACATTGAGATTCTCCTTCAGTTAAACCTATTTTATTAATATATTAATATGTTATTACTAATAATAGCAGCAGCCACCACATACTGAGTACATAAGTGCCAGGTACTTTGCAAGATCTGGTGCATGCATTCTTTCTCTTGTCCCAGTGGCTGTATGTTCCCATTTTACTGACAATGAAATTGAGGTTTAAAGGTCTATCTGCACCAAAAGCAAAGTTATTTTTGTTTCACACAGTCTTCCCATTACAACAATATCCTTTCCTATTAAAAAACAAAGCAACAACAAAAAACAGAAAATACCTACCTGTTCTGAAGTAGATAAGGGAAGGGGCAAGGTCCCTAATTCCTTCAGTAATTCATTTGTTTCCTTGGCAAGCTGATTTGTGGAGTGCTGTAACTGTTGCCTAAGAGACAAAGACATGTTTCAGGATTTTCTCACTTCTTGAGAGCTGTTATAGTTAGTAGCAGCTTGTTCTCGGAGTGTCTCACAAAGCAGGGAATGAAAGGACACTAGAAGAAATAGATTACTAGATGCCCGGGTTCACAACAAAATTCCAGAACTACTACCCAGTCAAACCTACTTCAAGGCTTCTTCACATTACTGAGTAGAAAGAACCTGACTCGGTGAAACCTGCTGATCAGATATTTTAACTCTTTGGGGAGAAGAGAAAAGCGTATCAGCAGTTCTGATAGAAATATAAGAGCAACTGCCCCCACAGCTAAATCTATGGGTTTGGACACACTGAACTCTCTCACAAAATTCTCCCACCGAGTTGCCCAGGGGCTCCGCAGGGCTACGGTCACAGCCCACTGCCTAGAGACAGAACGCTGGCGCTGGCGCTTGGATAAAATGCGCATTCGAAGCACAGCTCCTACCCTAGAGAACAACCTCCAAAGATCTGCCCCCAAGTATTGCTTAAAGCTGGTGCCTTTTCAGCTTTACCCTCGAGTCCCTACTGGTTCTTTATGCTTTACTTTCTGGTTCTTCCCTCTAAAAACAACAAAGTCCTACAGTGTGTAAACACATACAAAAAGTAGAGGGGAAAGGACATTAAAGAGGAAAGAATACGTAATATATTAGGTGGAACCGAAAGTAGTGGAAAGACAGAAAGAGCTCCTGCCAGTCATGGTGTCCTCTGTTATCTGGCCATTTCTACAAAGATGTTAAGGGAGGACAGAGAAACCACACTATTAATTATTAATGTTTTTTCACTGCAAAGGAGACTCCAAGATGAAAAACAAGGGAGTCCAAAATAAGAGGGAGTCAATCAGGAGCCTGCACATCCCGGACAGGACTAGCATATCCAGGGATATTTCACATCTCCCTGGAAAGAGCTTAAAGTAGTAAGTCATTCCTTCACTTCACAGCGTCTAAAATAGGAAACAAAAATGTTCAGTATATTTCACAGATGAATAGTAGAACTTTTAACAGCAGAAATGTACTCAAGAAGGATGTGATAAAAAGAAATACCAGTCTACTATTCTCTCAGGCTCCTCTGGGGTCATTCTGAATAAATTTTTTCTCATAATGTGCACAGTTGGAAATCCAACCAGATGAGAGGTCCTCTGCAGATCATTAGGAGTCCTCTGCCGACAGGGAGGGTCACTTAGGCAAAATACAGTTTAAGAAAGGTAGGGGTTCTCTCCTCTTTTCCCTAAACTGCTCTGCTAAACTGCCCAAGGAAAGAAAGAACCAGGGATCAAGGACTTTGAGACGTAGAGAAGATCACAGCCCATTAACATATTTTGTGGCCCACCTTCTAGACCCACCTATTACTTCATGTCCCACTGCCTCTCATCCTGGCTTCCCAGGCCTGACACCTAAGTGTCCGTGCAGCAATGGCACTGTGTCCTCGATGGGCCCTCACGAAACCCAGCCTTGTCAGGAGCCTACTCACAGATTTTCCTGTAGCTTGGTGGAGTCCTGTTTAGTTCCCAGTTGGCTCATCAAATTCTTGATCTGGGCAGCTGAGGAGAGGAAGGAAAAAAGATTTGTTAAAAGAAAAAACAGATTCATCATGAGTGCCCTATATCTAAGATCAGCAGTTTTTTTCTGCATCCTGAATAAGTACATGCAAATAATAGAACGCTTGCTATGATCAAAACCTTGGCATACACATTTCCTTAAATTCTGAAGTTCACCTTTGTCCCGTAGAGTATGTCTTTAAGTGGAGGATGGTGGTTTTATTCATCACCCTCAAAGAACTTCCAAATTTTTCCAGATTTCCCGAGGCATTGGATAAAAATTTAATCATATTTAAAAGGGCCTCAATACTAAAGATAGGCCCTGGCCAGTGTGGCTCAGTTGGTTGGAGCATCATCCCGTACACTGAAGGTTGCAGGTTTGATTCCTGGTCAGAGTACATACCTGGGTTTCAGGTTCAATCCCCAGTCAGGGAGCATATGAAAGGCAACCAATCTATGTTTCTCACACTGATGCTGTTTTTTCTCGCTCTCTCTCTCCCCCCTCCCTCCCTCCGTTCTTCCCTCCCTCTCTTCCTAAAAGTAACGAATAAATGTCTTTGGGTGAAAATAAAAATATAAATTAATAAAATAAAATTTAAAATAAAAATAAAATGGCCTCAATGCCAAATATCACAATAAAAACTATAATCCACTAGTACATAATGTTTTACAGCAAACGTTTTTGGAAAGACACATATATTTATTATTAATAAAAAGTTACCAATGCCCTGGTTGGTGCAGCTAAGTGGGTTGAGCACCAGCCTGAGAACCAAAGGGTAGCTGGTTCAATTCCGAGTCAGGGCACATGCCTACATTGGGGGCTAAGTCTCCGGTTGCGGGTGTGTGAGAGGCAATCTATCGATGTATCTCTCACAGATTGATGTTTCTCTCCCTCTCTTTCCTTCTCCCTTCCCCTCTCTCTAAAAAAGAAAATCTTTTAAAAAGTCTGTATCTATACAACTATTTCTGTTCTGCATGTTTCCTTATTTTGTTTTTTAGATTCAATTTTTGCTAGATGTGTTATCTATTGCCATTTTATTATTCATGTTTTTTACCTTTTCTCCTTCTCTCCCTCACTCTCCTCCTTCTTCAAGAACCTTTACTATTTCATGTAATACTGCTTTGGTGGTGATGAACTCCTTTAGCTTTTTCCTCTCTGGGAAGCTCTTTAAGTCTTTTTGATTCTAAATGATAGCTTTGCTGGGTAGAGGTATCATTACTTTGCTTTTCATCACTTTGAATAATTTCTTGCCAATCCCTTCTGGCCTGCAATGTTTCTGTTGAAAAATTAGCTGAGAATCTTAAGGGAGCTCCCTTGTAGGTAACTAACTGCTTTCTCTTGCTGCTTTTAAGAGTCTCTCTTTGTCTTTAACCTTTTGCATTTTAATTATGATGTGTCTTGGTGTGGACACCAAGATGAACCTCTTTAGGTTCATCCTGCTTGGGATTCTCTGCATTTCCTGGACTTCCATGTCTATTTCCTTCACCAAGTTATGGAAGTTTTCTGTCATTATTTTTTCAAATAGATTTTCAATTTCTTGCGCTCTCTCTTCTCCTTCTACCACCGCCCACCATGATGCAAATGTTGGTAACACTTGAAGTTGTTCCAGAAGCTCCTTATACTACCATCATTTGGAGGGCTCTTTCTACTTTTTACTGTTCTGACTAGGTGTTTTTTTGCTTCTTTATATTCCAAATCACTAATTTGATTCTCGACTTCATCTACTCTAGTGTACTGTCAATTCCTTGTAAATTATTCTTCATTTCAGTTAGTGTATCCTTCATTTCTGACTGGTTCATTTTTATAGTTTACATGTCCTTTTTTATGATGTTGGAGTTCTCATTAAGTTTGTTGAATATCTCATAACTACACTTTGAACTCTGCATCAAGTAGATTGCTCATTTCCATTTGGTTTAGTTCTTTTTCTGGAGTTTTGGTCTGCTCTTTCACTTGGGACATGTTTCTTTGTCTCCTCATTTTGGCAGCCTCCCTGTGTTTTTTTCCCCTCTATGTATGAGGTAGAGCTGCTTCCTGTTCTGGGCTTGGCAGAGTGGCCCAATGTAATAGGTGTTCTGTAAGGTCTAATGGCACAGCCTCTCCAATTACCCAAGCTGGGCACTCTAGGTGCCTACCCGCATGTAGGCTGTGTACACCCTACTGCTTAGTTGAGGTAAGGACTTACTCCCAGGCCTACTGGGTATAAGGACTGGCTGCAACCACTGACCACAAACCACTATGGAGGATCAGCTGTTCTGAATAAGGGTTATTGTGTAGTTCGGCTGTAATTTTGTTGTGGTTGTGAGAGGATGCAAGCACCGCATTTACTTACCCCACCATCTTGACCAGAAGTTTCCTGTCTTTATCCACTTACACTAACATTCCTTTGGAATGTCAAAGTAATCTTTTCCAGACCCTTCAGGACACAGCCATCGCACCAGAGCACCAGACTGTGAGATCACAGAATCCCTTCTTGTTATCTTGTCCACACACAACACATCTCTGTGTTGCAACTGGTAACTAGCCTGTGAAGAAGTATGTGTCTCCCCATTTACTTTTCATCCAACCTCAGAGATATCCCTGCGTCGCTTTCTCCCACATCTCTAATCTACCACAAGTGGATTTCACGCAATCCCCCTCAAGTCTCCTCCTTTGATTCTAAAATATAAAATAAGCTGTAAAACTTCCATTCTCTTGACCATTTGCTCAATCCACTGAGATTCTGATTCCCACCAATTGATATCATTTTCGATCAAAAAAACTCCTGTAAGACTTTTCCTTAGAATGAAGTTTCGTTCGTGGACCGCTTCTAAGTCTGATGAGAAATGATGATTAAGCAAAATCTTCTACATGACCGTTGTGTGACTCTGCTCCTAAATGGACGCCGAACAGCCTAGCCCTTAGCAGTAAGCACGAGTTATTTCTCCTTGGCCAAAACAATCACTGTATCATAGATGTTTCAACCTCAGATTTATAAAGTCAAAAGCATACAGGTTTATAGCACTTCAAATATGATTTTATCTTATTTTCAGACCATACTTTTCTAGCAAAAACATAACTCCAACTTTATAATGGAGATACAGGATTCACTTAATTACAGGAAGATGTAACCACTATAATTACTGCATTCTGCTAGTACAGCATTATATAAAGTATAAATCATTTTTCACTACTAACGTGGATTTTCCTTATTATGTAAGCCAAATGGGAATCAGGATATTGCTAAAGCTATCAACTGGCTAGCCACACAAATTATTTATGAAAGAGGGCAGACATTAGAACTTACGAAGCATTTACTATGTGCCATTGGGCTATATACTTGATATGGTATAATAAAAAGTATATTTGGTCATTGTCACCATTTCCTGGCACAAAGCACCTAAAACCCTCAGGTTTTCCTGAGTGATAGGAGTGTCTTTTGTTTTTCATAAAGAGCCCCTTTGGAACACACCAAGTTTATGCTAATGAGGTGACTTGGGTGGGGACTCTCGGCAGCCTTGAACTGGGTGTGGCTGGTTACCAGAGTGACCAAGTGATTAGAAGGTGGGAGCTTTCAGCCAAACACACAGGCCTCAAACAAGAGGAACAGTGGGGGGAAGGGTGCAGATTAAGTTCTATAAAAACTCTTAAACTAGATTTGATGAGCTTCCCATCAGTGCAGACGGTGTCTTGAGCTCAGAGGTAGCGAGGTAGCTCAGAGCCTCTTCTTACACACCTGCCCTAGGCATCTCTTCCATCTGGCTGTTCCTGAATTATATCCTCTTATAATAAACTGGTAACCTAGTATGTAAATGTTTTCCTGAGTTCTGTCAGCCTCTCTAGCTAGTTAATGAAACTTGAGGAGGTGGTTATGGGAACCTCAATTTCTGATTTGCAATTGGCATGGGGTGAAGTCTTGGGGGAGTAAGCCCTTACTTAACCTGTGAAATCTGATGCTATAGTCAGTGTTGGAATTGAGTGAAACTGCAGGATACCCAACTGGTGTCTGGAGAAGCTGGTTATTGCCTGGTGTGTGGAAAACCCACGTATCTAGTGTCAGAAGTAAATTATTGAGAGTAGAGGAAACACAGGAGTGTTCTTCCTTTACACTTGATAAGTATGATCTTATTTGAACCAACAATCACTTTTTAAAAAAAAGATTTTATTTATTTTTAGAAAGAGGGGAAAGGAGGCAGAAGAGGGAAAAACATCGATGTGTGAAAGAAAGTGATGGAATGCCTCTCACATATCCCCAACGTGGTGAGGGGGCACCTGGCCCACAACCCAGGCACATGCCCTGACTGGGAATCAACGAGCAACCCTCTGGTTCACAAGCCCGGCACTCAATCCACTGACCCACACCAGCCAGGGTCCAAATTGTACAGTTCTGATCATGCAATTATGACTGGTTGGTATAGATGCAAACGAGGTTATTATTTGCATAGTGTTGACTGAACAGGCAGGTCCCAGTTCCTTGGGAGAAAGACTGAAACCAGGGTTCCCCTGCAGTGGTTGACTCAGACAGCATAAACAAGCAGGATTGGGGGTGGGAGGGTGTAGTGCTGAGAGTTCAGTCTGAGGTTCTTCTGGGTATAGCATACATGAGGAGCTCCGGTCAGCAAATGGCCATTAGACAATTCTTATTAATAAAATTTGGGCCCTCAGTAGACCGTGAGGAGTCCACCTCAGCAGACAAATTACTTCTGGGGGTTCACAAGAGCTACAGAATTCATTCATTCAGCGTACCTACTCTACCCTGTTCTATCCATGCTCTAGGAGACATTTGCTATCAATAAGCTTCTATTTTAAGGAAGAGATAAATAATAGCATATATCAGGTAGTGATAAGTAGTATAAAGAAATAAATTCAGGTAAGGGCTGGAATGATGGGGGGAGTGGGTACTAGTTTTTATAGGGTGGTCAGAGAAGAATTCTGACAAGGTGACACTGAACAAAGACATCTTAGAGGAAGCGAAAGATCCAGCCATGTAAATATCTGGGGGAAAAGCCTTCTAGCAGAGAGAGTATTAAGTACAAAATCCCCAAGGCAAAAGCACTTGGCGTGGTGGAGGAACAGAGCAGAAGCCAGTGTGACTAGAGGAGAGCATGATAACAGAAGTAGCCAAAGAGGCAGAAGGGAGCCAGACTGTATAGGGCCTTATAAACTGGTGCAGAGACTTTGGATTTTAATGAAATCAGAAACCACTGATGGGTTTTGAGCACAGTGTCATAACAAGCAGAATTCAAACCGAGGGCTAATTTCAATGGCTATATTCTTTGTGCCACATTATGTTCTCTCAAAAGGCTGATGCTTAAAGGAAATAGAGTGTAGTGACAGAGGGCAGGCCTCCACCTCCAGTGTTCCACTTAGCCCCACCTTGCCTATCTGATGCCTCCCTGACTTAATAGCTCTCTGCTCTAGATAGGCTGATGTCCTTGCTCTAACTTGCTCCCTCCCCAACTTCTTCCCTACCTTTGACAATATTCCTGGGTAAGCAACCGAGTCCAGTAGTGAGCCAGGCACTCCGTGGGTATATAAGTAATTACTGATTAACTGAGTTAGCCTCCCTTTTATATTATGACATTTGCTTTCAAGAAGATGTGAATGAACATGAGCTGGCAATGAGACCAGGACTCTAAACCAGACCTGACCCCTACCTAGGTGTGTGGCACTGCTCAAGTCATTTCATGTTGCTGGGTCTCTTTGTGAGAACTGTATATGATATTCAGGTTTAACTACTATATATTGAATACTTACTATTTGTCATAGTACTCTCTATTTGTGTAGGTAGATTTTTCTTATTAAAGCTTTACAACTCTGTGAGGACTAAATGATCTCTAAGTACTCCCACCACTGCTCAATGCTAAATTTCAATAACAAAGAAGCTCTAGTCTCAGAATGATGCTGTGTAACCCAGGAAGGTTTTAGCGAGCCACAGTTTGGCTTAAAGAGGCTCCACCTGCGTACAGATGGGACTGGGCTGCCTATACGCCTCTGGAGAGCAGGGACCACATTCTACTCATTTTTGTATTTGCATAACCACGCGCACTCACACACACACCCCCCTCTAGAAAATCACTGGTTGATTACATGACACCAAAAGAGCTTACAAAAGCTCAAGGACACATTTCATTTTACTGACTGTCTTTATAAAGTAAAGCATGCTCCTTAGAAACTATGGAGATATGTCAAAGTATCAAGTTGTTAGTCATCTATCAAAACTTATTAAATATCCTAAAGAGCAATGGGGATTTTATAGAATATGGGGAAAATCCATGAAAAATCAGCTGTTATTTCTATATTCTCATTTGGGAACTTTTTTCATCTGGATTGTTTTTTACTTCTTTTGTTGAGACTACCTAAATTTGCTGTGTGTGTAGCACAGAGAGCGCAGAGTTGGGGCAGTGTGCAGCAGGGAGACATTACAGGGTTGTCTACTAGATAAGCACCAGAGTCCATCTAAGCCTCCACCAACTCCTTCTAAATTCCTGATTATTAGGGTATTTTCCTAAAAGTTTCCATCAAGACCAGGCATCAGATACCCAAATTTCAAATTATAAGAACAGTAGTTTATTGGAACCCAAAGCAGCAGAATTTTTTGCACACTGCCCTCCATAACCACCAACATCAGGGATTTATTCAAAAATAGTGTCTCAATGACCCACTTATTTTACATCTAAGAACTGTATCCCTTAAAAAACCTAAAGCACACACAAAAAATAGAGTACATATATACTTTTCACTTGAATGGATTTAAAATGTCAAAAAGTAAAAGTGATACTATTGGTGAAGATTTTTATCAAAATGGATTGAATTTAAAATAGAGTTTTCTGTTCATCTTGTTTTCTGAGAAAATTTTTTTCCTAAGCATTCTAGTAATTGTTACAACATTCTGGATGAAAATAATTAGATATCAGACTTCCAGCCAAGATGGAGGTGTAGGTGGACACACTATGCCTCCTTTCACAACCAATATTAAAGACAACAAAAATTTAGAACAAAAAAAAAAAAAACAACAACAACCAGAACACATAGAAAATTGAATTGTGCAGAAGTCCAACAATGATTCACCCAGACTGGTAAGAGAGGCGGAGTCAGCAGCTGGTGGAGAGGGATCGCAGCAGGAAAAAGCAGTGGACAGTGGTCCCAGACATGCAGGCGGTGGTTGGCACACCCCAGGGGCACAGGTGGTTACCGGCTTGGGGAGGCAACAAGCAGACCAAGTGAGGCGCACAAGGTGGCTGACCACAATCACACATTTGCGTGCAGATAAACCAAGCAAAAATGGGCAGCGAGACAGACCTTGAAACCCAGGGCCCCAGTGCTGGGAAATAAAGCCTCAAAGCACTGATTGAAAATACTTGTGGGGGTTGAAGTGCCGGAAGAGACTCCCAGCCTCACAGGAGAGTTTGTTGGAGAGACCCACAGGGTCCTAGAACGTGCACAAGCCCACCCACACGAAAATCAGCACCAGAAGGGCCCAATTTGCTTGGGGAAAGTGGCTGAAGGGACTAGAATCCGAGAGGGAGCAAAGCAAGCGCCATTGTTCCCTCTCAGACCCCACCCCCACATACAGAGTCACAACCCAGTGACTGGGCTGCCCCACCTGGTGAACACCTAAGGCTCCACCCCTCACTACATAACAGCTGTGACCAGACCGAAAACAAAAACAAAAACAAACCAAAAATGGCTCAAACGGGAGAATGGATCAAAGCCCCAGAGCCAATTCATCTAAGCCACCAAGAGATAGCCAACCTATCAGATCCACAGTTCAAAGCACTGGTGATCAGGATGCTCACAGAATTGGTTGATTTTGGTCACAAATTAGGTGAACAAATGAAGGCTACAGTAAGTGAAATGAAGGAAAACACACAGGGAACCAATAGAGATGGGAGGAAAACTGGGACTCAAATCAATGGAGTGGACCAGAAGGAAGAAACAAACCACCAAACAGAAAACAAGGAAGAAACAAGAATTCAAAAAAATGAGGAGAGGCTTAGGAACCTCCGGGACATCTTTAAACGTCCCAACATCCGAATTATAGGGGTACCAGAAGGGGAAGAAGAAGAGCAACAAGTGGAAAAGTTATTTGAACAAATAATAAAGGAGAACTTCCCCAATCTGGCAAAGGAAATAGACTACCAGGATGTCCAGGAAGCTCAGAGAGTCCCAAAGAAGTTGGACCCAAGGAGGAACACACCAAGGCACATCATCATTACATTAGCCAAGATTAAAATGAAGGAGAGAATTCGAGAAGCAGCAAGGGATAAGGGGAAAGTCACCTACAAAGGAGTTCCCATCAGACTGTCAGCTGATTTCTCAAAAGAGACCTTCCAGGCAAGAAGGGGCTGGAAAGAAGTATTCCAAGTCATGAAAGTCAAGGACCTACATTCAAAATGGCTCTATCCAGTGAAGCTGTCATTTAGAATGGAAGGGCAGATAAAATGCTTCTCAGATAAGGTCAAGTTAAAGGAGTTCATCATCACCAAGCCCTTAATATATGAAATGTTAAAGGGACTTATCTAAGAAAAAGAAGGTAAAAAATATGACAGTAAAAAGACAGCAAACTCCCAGCAACCACACCTAAAACAAAAGCAAACTTGCAAACAACTAGAACAGGAGTAGAAACACAGAAATGGAGATCACATGGAGGGTTAGCAACAGGGGCGTGGGGGGAGGAGGTGAGAGGGGGGAAGTACAGAGAACAAGTAGCATAGACGGGTAGAAAATAAACGGGGAGGGCAAGAATAGTGTGGGAAATGTAGAAGCTAAAGAACTTATGACACATGGTCATGAACTAAAGGGGGGGAATGTGGGTGGGAGGGGGTGTGCAGGGTGGAGGGGAGTGATGGGGGAGAAATGGGACAACTGTAATAGCATAATCAATAAAACATATTTTAAAAAAGAGAAAAATAAAATAATTAGATATCTTCTATGAATGCTCCATAAAGGGTGAGGGGGAGAGGTGGAGGGAAAAGGCAGACAATTGTACTTGAACAACAATAAAATTCAAAAAAAAAAAAAAGGAAAAAGGAAAAAATTTTTAAAAAGGAAATGCTACATAATCCTGGAACCCAGATGACCAGGTCAACTGTAAAGACAATCATTCAGTTCTATGTAAACAAATTTGTCATTATTATTTTTCTAATCTTTATGGGCGCTTTATTCAGATGGCCAAGTTTGTTATTTTTAAAATGGGGCTTCAATTTCTCCTATCACTGAATTTCATTTTTTTAAGGTTTATTTCTTTTTAGAGAGGGAGAGAAACATCAATCAGTTGCCTCCTGCACACCGCCAACCAGGGACCTGGCCTGCAGCCCAGGCATGTGCCCTGACTGGGAACTGAACCAACAACCTTTCAGTCTGTAGGCCGGTGCTCAATCCACTGAGCCACACCAGCCAGGGTGACTTTTCATTTTTAAAAGCATGTCCTGGCTAAAACTTTTAAAAGACTACAGTACAAATCAATTTATTTTACATTACAGCTAACATCCACCGAGGAACTACTCTAAATTGAACACCATTTATGTTCTTTTGGCTGAGCTTTAAGCAGAATCTGAATCTCCAAATGAATCTTAATCCAAATCAGTCTAGTCATAGTGAAAGTGCTATCACAGGTGGAAAAAAAATTCTCTTCATTTGACATCTAATGCTCTAATTCAGTATTAAGGAAAAAAAAAATATATATATATAAATATAAATTCAACAGCAAAAAAATCCCACATTATTTACATTAAAGAAAATGTTAGCCTGAGGTGATTATGACAATGATGTCATTGTGTGTCTTACTCTGAAAATTAGATTTACACTGTTTTCACATAGCTTCAATGAAAATGACCTGACTTATAAAAATTAACCACTGTATCACAACAGTAAAGCTCCAAACTAAACTGAACACGAGTACTAAATATCAAAGGTATAATCTTCTACCTAACATATGACAGAATATATAATGGTTAAGAGTACAGATTCTGGCCCAGACTGGTGTGGCTCAGTGGATTGAGTGCTGGTCTGTGAACCAGAGGGTTGCCAATTCGATTTCTGGTCAGGACTTATGGCTGGGTTGCAGGCCAGGTCCCCAGTAGGGGGCGCGTGAGAGACAACCACACATTGATGTTTCTCTCCCCTTCTTTCTCCCTCCTTTTCCCTCTCTCTGAAAGTATATAAATAAAATCTTTTTTTAAAAAAAGAGTACAGATTCTGAATTACAACTGCCTATGTGTTGTTATTCCTGGTTCCACCACTTCCTAGCTTTTTGATCTTGGGCAAAATACTCCACTCCTCTATGCCTCAGTTTCCTCACCTTAAAAATGAAAATAACAAGAGAAGTCTCATGTGGTGGTTGTGAGGATGAGAGATAATATGAATCTAAATTTAGGACAGTGGCGCAGAAAGGACTCAATTAAGGATAGCTATTATTATCGAATGCAAGACCAAGTAAAATGTACTTAGCAATAATAAAATCAATTAAGTACATACTGAATGCCAACTGCATATCCATTGCCGCGCCAGGCACTGTAGCTAACTAAAGAGAAACACACAATGCGTGGTCTCTCTATTCCCACAAAACTAATAGCAATGTCTCTAGTTGGAATTACAAGGTTGAACAACATAAATTAATTAGAGGATACAGAATATAAGTGTTAAACTGTGAAAAGAAATTGCCTGCAAATTCAAAGAAAAAAATGATAGCTAATATTTCCTAAACACTATGTTGCAGGCACTGTTTAAAATACATTACATAAATTACCTCATTTAAACCTCACAACTCTAAGAAATAAATTTTAACTCCGTTTAATAGATGAGGATATTGAGAAATAGAGGGGTAAAGCAATATGTTACACAGCTAGTAAGAAGCAGATCTAGGATTCAAACCCAGGTAGTCTGACTCTTGAGCCTGCTCACACCTAACTACTATACCGTAGTAGGGCAGGGAACTCAACCAATAATACCACCATTTACTGAGTGGCTACTATGTGCCAGACATCATTCTAGGCACTTTCAAACAACCCATTTTGACAATACTATTCATTTGACAGAAGGGGTAACAGAGAAAAAGGGGAAATAACCTGTTCAAGGTTAACAGTGCACAGAGGAACAGGGACTCAGTAACAGATCTACTGACCCCTAAAGCCCATGCTTTCTGGCTTCACTGTCAAAAGCAAAGGAAGGCCCTGGCTTGTGTGGCTGGCTCAGTGGATTGAGTGTTGGCCTGTGAACCAAAGGGTCCCCAGTTCGATTCCCAGTCAGGGCCCATGCCTGGGTTGCAGGCCAGGTCCCCAGTGAAGGGCACAAAAGAGACAACCAGACATTGATGTCTCTCTCCCTCACTTTCTCCCTCCGCTCTCCTCCCTCTAAAAATAAATAAATAAATAAAATCTTTTCAAAAAAGCAAAGGAAGGCTTAGTTATAGATGGCAGGATTTAAGTATAACTCAAAGAATTGTATAATTTGGATAGCTAGTGAGGTAAGGAAAGATATTACAGAAAGGAGGAACAGAACAAGCAAAGGCCAGTGTTTAGGGATGTTAAGAAAGCAAGTCTGTCTACAGCAAGGAGTGAAGAGAAGTAGAAAATATGGTTAATTTGGGTTAAGATGACAGAGAGGATAAAAGCAAGGTAGAATGTTAAGATATGATATAGCAAACAACAGAGAACCACTGTAGGCTCTTCAGGAGGTGAGTGGATAATAAAACAGGATTTCAGACATACTGCTGATGGCACTATCAGGGTGAACTAGAATGGGAACAGAGGCACTGGGAGTATGCTGTTGGAACACAGACGTTGAGATCATGAAAACTTAAGAGGGTGGCAATGAAATAAAAAGCAAAGGGAAAAATATGAAAATAACTGAAAGAAAAACCTACAGAATTTGTTGATAATCAGTTTTAAAAGTTCAACTGCTTTTTATTTTTTCAGTAAACAAAATAATGTCAATAAATTAGCAACATTAAATGACAGAAATGCTGTTATTGCACACCCTCCTTGGGGCATGCCCACTTGAATCTCCTTTTTGAGTGAATTTTCTTTTTCCTAAACTCCAAGAACCCCCACAAGACTTGCAACCAGGGGAGCAAAGTGCAGCAACAGCCGGTCCCAGGCTAACCCCCTGAATCCGTCTCCAAGGCCCCCTTTTCTCTGACCTCCCGGTGAACTGACAGCAGCCCCACCCGGCTCATTCTTTCCCATAACATTTGTAGGGAGCCACAGCATCCTAGTCCCTCTCCTGTGGCATCTTCTATCCTAGGCCTTTCCTTGTTTCACTGTCCCCAGCTTTCATACACATATCCTCAAAATCAAAATTAAAACGAAAATCAGAAATGCTGGTCTTCAATTTCTTCAGAGATAACTGGGAAGCTATTAGGTTTTTTCCTATATTTGCCTCAGCAAATACCTGCTCAGACCTTTCATTCCAAAACAGGCAGAGTCACGCAGTTTCCCTCTGTACCAAACACATAACTGATAACAACTCTGTACCAAGCACTGAACCTTAGCTGTACCTGTAACAACCTACACAGTGACCTGCCATTATTTCAGGCTGATATGCTCAGCTATTGCAAACCCATGTTTGTCACTAAACGGGTAAGGAAAAAAATTGCTATTCTGTCATATTTTCAGTGGGTACAGGTTCTTGCAGGGTTGGATGGATGTGGGTATACGTCTCGGCTCACGTTCAGAATGTACACTTAGATATGACAGCCATGGCTTAGAGAGGTTTAGGGGACAGGCACTAGCCTGCTGGTACTAACTGGGTAGACACAATGTCACCATACCAATTTCAAATTCCCAGTTCCTCACCAAACAATCCCAAAGGAAGAATTCTAATTCATATTGCCAAGCGTCAATAAGATGTGGCAGGTACCACATAGTACAAGGAGAATGCAGCAAGAGTTCCAAGATGGTAGAAAAACCTCATTCATTCAAATCTACTGTATACAAATTATCAAGCATCAAGACCCTCCATAATATGATCCCTGGCTACCTCTCTGACCTTATGCTCTCTTCCCTAACTGCAATCAAGCCACACTAGCCTCCTTGCTATTTGAACACACAAAGATCTTTGCTCTTGCTATTCCCTCTGCCTAGAATGCCTTCCCCCAGCACTCACGGGGCGCTCGCCCTCACTTCATTCAGGTGTCTACTCAAATGTCACCTCCTCAGAGAGGCCCTCCTTGACCAACTTATCTCAAATAGCACACCCATCCTCTCTCTCTCCTCATTCTCTATTCCCTTGTGCTGCTTTTGCTTCATAGCACTTATTACTCAATATTATTTATATATGTGTATATATAAACTTGTGCATGCACACACGCACACATACATACACTATCACTGAAGAGATTTTGTCTTTCTTGTTCATCACTCCATCCCCAGCACGGAGCAGGTGCTCAAAGAATATTTGTTGAACAGTAAATGAATGAATCTAGCATATGCTTGGGAGTGAGAAAAGTACTAGAAATATAAAGATGAATCAAGTCACGTCCCATGCTTCAAAGACACTAAGAGTCTAGCAGGGAGGTAGGCACATCATAAGAAGACAAAGTTTGACAGCCTCAGGTACTCCCCATAGTTTCCTATGCAGAGTTAAAAAGTCACTTGTAACTTGAAATGTTAACTGCTGTAAAACTGTAATGTTAATTAAAAATTATAAAAAGGCTAATTGCTGATCATAAGAAACAGACCCGGTTTCAGATTCATGTATTGCCATGTTAGCTGGGTAATTATTTATCTTTCTCAGCATGTTTCCTAATCTACAAAATTAAAGTAATATTGGTAACTACTGGGTTATTATAAAATTAAGATAATGCACGTAAAGAATTTTTCATGGGCAGGGGGTATAAGGGAACTAAATGGTAATGGAAAAAACATAATAAAGATTATATATTTTTTTAAAAAAGGATTTTTCATACTGCCTGGCACACAGTATGTACCCAAACATTAGTTATTAATGTAAGTAATGGCTGACTCCAATGTCCCTTGAGCCCAATTCCCAGTCTTAAATCTTATCAATTCTATCACCAAAGAAGCCTCTCCTATCATTTCCTTCCTTTTTATTTTCAGTCTCTAACCGGTGTTTCTGACTGCAGTGTCTCCCTTCCAATTCAACATATTCATATTCCTAAACATCTACATCTATATCCTACAATATCTACATATTCCTAAAGAGTTAAATCCAACCCTCCCTCACCCCCCAAGTTTAGCACTTAAAGCTCTTCCTATTTGGGCACCAACTTACCTTTCCAATCCCGTTTTCCACTACTTTGTGGAGTCCACCACTCTAGCCAAACTAAATCACTCTACTTTTCTATATACACCCTATGCTTTCCCACTACAATGCCTTGTTCGTTGTATCCCTTCCTGGAGTGCCCTTCCGTTTTTTTATTGTCAGAAGTTCAAAGTCTTTCCGCCATCTTTCCAGATCTAGCTCAAATGCCATAATGCCTTCCTTGACCCTTCCCGAATGAAAATGATCTCACTCTCCCCTGAATACCTAAATAATGTTATTTATACCTCTTCTATAGCACTGATCCCTTTTGACTTTCTGTAATGTCCTCCACAGAAACCCTTTTGAAAGAATCCATGTCGGTACCCACAGTACTTCTTATCATATTGCCTGACACTCAAATATTATGTAGAATGACTTCACAAATAGATATTAAAATTAAATTTAGCCTCAACAGAAAACTTTTGGCTTTGAACCAGACTTTTTTTAATCTAACTTGTATTACAGCTCCCTCACAGAAAGAAAACGGAACACAAAGTACTGCTACATTTCCTAGCCAAGGCTCATGTTAATTTTTTTAAATTTATGGATTAAACAGACCACATACTCTTCTTTCCACTTTTGAATCACCCAGTCTTGATCCCTTCCCATCAGAAACTTCCCACTTCTCAAATTCTACATGGTGTACTTAAATTTAAAAGCAAAATGATACTCTGTTCTTTAAAAATACTGAAAATAACTGTGTTTAGGGCCAACTAGTTCTGCCTATTAGCAGTACTGCCAAGCTTATGAAACACACAATAATAAACAACAAGGATGATGATCACCATTTTTCCAAGTAAAGTTGCTGCTGCTCTCCTGTTTATAAGGCTAAGCTGATACCCAGCACAAGAAATAGCCTATATTTGACTCATTCAGCTAGTCTCACTCAGGCACTACTTGTGGGGGTGAAGCTTTAAGACAATGACCTTCTGAAGTCCACCACCAGCCCTACCATGTCTTACTCACTGAAGTCCCTGAGTTTCTCTGTGTATCAGATTTGTTCAAGAGTCAGTAAATAGTGAAGGAAAACAAAAGTTTCATCGGCTTGAAATACAAAAATACGTGCAAATCTTTTGCTATAAAAGACAGAATAATGTGAATTGAAATGTTTACGGTGAATTCTCTTTGTTAAAACGGAAGTTATCTCACCCCTCAAATACAAGTCATTGTATCTGATTCCCAAATTCATTAAAGGAAGAACTGTTTTTTAAGTCACCTAAACACACGCCCTCTCCACTTCCCTTAATTGAAAGCTGCTGATTTCCAAGGAGCCAGAGCTGAGCAGAACGTAAACCTAATGTCTACATCAGTAAACAACTACAGATGCAAACTGGCCAAACAGGAAAGAGGTGGGGGGCGGTGGCGTGGGGGAGGCGATGACAGGAAAATTCTCGGCTGACCACTACACCAAATCAACTCACGGATCTCCAGACACACACACTCTCTCCCACCCTGGGGCTGTCAGGACTGATGTTTTGGCCCCAACATCATGAGAACGTAACTCTTAAGGAGAGACAAGCTTCCTTCCAGCTGGGGCTCGGGATCCTCGGGGAGCCTGGGCCTGACAAGACTCGGAGATGACAGCTCGCCGCCCCCAGAATGGAAAGCCCGACACGTCTTCAGGTGAGGCCTTGGCCGCAGCCCGAGACGGGCTCCGCGTCGCGGCAGCTTCACCCAGGCCTGTCCCTGGGACTCCCCTCGCGTCCCAGCTCTGTCCCCCGGCTTACTGGCTTGGCTGATCCGCTGTATATTGCCGCTGCATGTCTGGATGATGCTGCTGAAGTCCCGAAGCTGGGGCCCCGAGGGCCCCGGGTTCCGGTACATGTCTAAGGGACCGTAGGACATAACGAGGAGCTGAAACCGACTCGCCCTGTTCGGCGGTCCCACCGGAAGCAGCCACCAAACCGGACAGCAGACTGACTCGGAAACCGGGGAGAGAAAGGGCGGGGAAGGGACTGAGGTTGCGTGCGCACTGGCCCCGCCCCCTCGCAGTGCGCACGCGTTTAGCCCCGCCCTGCTGTACAGTGCGCCTGCGCAACCTGAACTAGTGCCGGGAACAGTAGTTTAGAGACTGGATACGCTGGGCCAGGAGGATGCGCGTCGGAGTGGTGGCGTCACACGGTTGGAGCTGGGATTGGATGAGTTGAGGTGGCTGGCGGTACTGTTTCTCGCCAGGGCACGGTGAGAGAAGGCAGGAATTTCCGATTAGCCAGATGATCTCAGCCCTAACATGTTCTATTCTGAGAATTCAGGCTCAAATATGGGTGTATTCGACAATTTTGAAACTCAGATCTTTAGCCAGACTCCTGGAATTCCTCACTCTACTTCCATCCTCTGGCTTTGTGTTTGCGGAGTACTTTTATGGTTTTCAAACCACTTTCATTTCTCCTTCCATCCCTTTCCTAATCAAAACGATACGTTAATAATAAAAATAATAATTTACCGAGCACGTACTATGTGTGAACTGTCACTGCAATTCAGTTGTTCATAAGCTCTTTCACAGCAACGGACCATGTTGTAACTATGTTTTTACCTTCAGGATAGATAGTAAGCAATCGATTTTTTAAATGAAGTAAAGTAACTGAACAAAGTAAGTGTTATTATTTTTCCTTTACAATTGAGAAAATGAAGACCACAGGTTGATTTGCTTTCATGAGATTTGACTGCACAACCCAAATACTAAACTAACTCCATTGTCACCTTGCTGCTTTCCTGAAACGCATTTGCATATTACCAAATTCATTCTTCATCTAAAATCCCTGGCAAATGGCATCTTCATTTATATCCCAAACAAAGATTTCTTGGAGAACTATACCCTCAAATGATTTTAAATCATTTCTTTAAGTCATTTGGAGTGTATGTCCTCAATGTTCCCAAAGAAGACTGCATTTTGTGAGCTTATGGTAAATAGAAAGACAAGGATAGGATCTGGGTTTGGGAGATCAAGATAGGGAGAAGTGAAGGGAAATTGGCAGTGTTTGCTTCCTGTGTTCTCCACCCCAACCCACCCTAGCCTGCTTTGCGATCTCTGGGGAATGGCAAAGAGAGGAAGCTGCTTGCCTGTATGTGGGAGGGGACCCCCAATGGGTGAATGAGCCTGCATTCAGCCTTAGTTTTTGTAAGCTAGTCTATCTCTACTTTTTTGTTGGAGCATTTATAAGAGCATTTCTTTCTCTATAGAAAGGAACAGATAACATTTGGAGGCTCTCACTCTGGTTAAAACCCTATCATTTCTTAGAATCCATAGTTTTATGTCATAGCAAATCATGTAAATTGTACTTTTTAACTGTAAGATGGTCTTAAAACTGTAAAATAGTCCTGAGAATGTTTTCATTTACATTTGTCTCTGTAAAGTGAAGTTCAGTAAAGGTACTTTTCTCCTAGCAACTGAAGGTGCAGTGGTGGTTTTTTCATTTAAAGTAAATAATGGTTATCCATCTGTATCCTGTGCTATCTTCTCCTATCCCTTCATAACAATATCTTTGTGCCTTGCAAATACTAGATGTCAAATGAACACTTCTCAAGTTTATACATGAATAATAAAAAATCACTACCATTTCTTAAATGCCTACCTAGGCAATGTGAACAAATTTTACAAACATTTATCCGTAATCCCCAACATAAAGCCCATGTGGAACAGACCACCCATGGTCTGACAAACTTAGTTTTATTAACTGAAGGCTGTAAGGCAGACTGCACACCAGAGGAGTCGTGGAGCATCACACCAAGCACAGGTAGAGATACTTGTTCTAGGACTGGGGAAAAGATGGAGTGTAGGTAAAATTTAAAAGAAATGGTGTTTTGATATAGCCTCAAAGCACACCAGGCTATTTGTAAAGAGATTCTCATCAGGCCTGAGATGATAAAAGGACAGGAGGTCCTGTTTCCTTGGAAACTACAAGGTGAAGATAAATGTGGAATGTTGTATCTGGAAACCCCTTATCTGAAACTTTGCACCTGGGTTGGAAATTGAGGCTGCTGCTCTCTGTCAAAGTAACTCAGATCCTCCAGGCAAGAGTGGAATATTCCATTCTTACTGATATTTCAATTAGGAACTTTTCTAAAATCTGTGATTTTAGAGAATAAGGTTTCTCAATTTTATGTCCTTTTGTTAACTGACAAAAACAGTTTTCACAGTTGGCACCCAGCAAGATGAGATTAGCTCCTTGGTAACATATAAGGAAATCCATGTTCTGTAGAGGTTCTGGGTGCTTGCCCAAAGTCATGCAGTTACTAAGTATCAGAGCTGTGTTTCATGCATATTCTATGACCCAGCAATTCTACTCCTAACTAGATACTCAAAAGATATGCACACATATGTGTTCCAAAAACCAAGTATAGGAATGTTCATAGTAGCATTTTTAGAACTAAGTGCTTTTCTACATTAACTGTTATTGTTATAATTGATATACAATAGAATGCACAGATATTGTATTCAACAAATTTTGACACTTGTATATACCCATGTTACCACCACCCAGACCAAGATACAGAACATTTTTATCATCACCCCAGAAAGTTTCCTTGAGCTATGCTCCTTTCTAATCAATTCCACTTATCCACAGAAATCATTATATGATTTTTGTCACTGCACATTAGTTTTGCCAGTTTTTGGACTTCATAGGGATGAAATCGCATTTTATGTATTCTTCAGCATTTGGCTTGTTTCAATTAACATGTTTTTTTAAAGATTTTAAAATTTATTTTAGACAGAGGGTAAGGGAGGAGAAAGGGAGGGAGAGAAACATCAACGTGTGGTTGCCTTTCATGTGCCAACTGGGGACCTCAACAGAGGCACACGTGCCCTGACTGGGAATTGAACCAGTAACCTTTTGGTTCGCAGGCTGGTGCTCAATCCACTGAGCCACACCAGCCAGGACTAACATGATGTTTTTGAGGTTTACAATGTTGCATATATCAGTGGTTTGGTATTCTTTATTGCTAAATAAATGTATAAGACTGAATAAATGCATAAAGATAATTTACACAATAAAGGTGGTCATAAATATAGCCCACTGTCTTACTCTGTTTGGGCTGCTATAACAAAATATCACAAACTGGGGGGCTTATAAACAACAGAAATTTCTCCCAGTTCTGGAGGCTGGAAAGTCTAAGACCAAGGTTCCAGCATGTATTATCTTATAATAAGGGCCTTCTTTCTAGTTCACAGCTAGCACCTTCCAGCTATGTCCTCATGTGGTGGAAGGTGCATAGGAAGCTCTCTGTGGAAGCTCCTTTATACAGCACTAGTTCCATTCATGAGGGCAGAGCCTAAGCACCTCCCAAAGGCCCCACCTCCTAATACTATCATGTTTGGGGATAAGGATTTCAACATATGAATTTTTGTGGAGAACACAAACATTCAGACCATAGCACCTACAAAATAAAACTATCTTCAATTATTTAGAGAAAGTAAGTTGTCATTGAGTCTATAAAATAGTACGACCAGGATGTGACAGGGACAATACCTGTTATTAAACTATCAGCACCAAGGTTTCAAACTAATACATTTCTCACCTTCTTGAGATGGCATCTCAAAAACCTCTCACTCATACCTTATTAAAATTCATCCTGCCCTGGCTGGTGTGGCTCACTGGACTGAGCACCAGTCTATGAACCAAAAGGTCACTGGTTTGATTCCAGGTCGGTACATGCCTGGGTTGCGGGCCAGATTCCCAGTTGGGGGTGTGTGAAGGCAAACAATTGATGTTTCCCTCACACATTGATGTTTCTCTCCTTCTCTTTCATCCTCTCTTCCCCTCTCCCTAAAAATAAGCAAAAATAACAACTTTTTAAAAACTCATCTTATATATATCTTTTTAAATAATCAGGATGAATATAAAACCAAGAAACAATGGTGGTATCCAATATTCTGTGAAATGCAAGCCCCACGAGGGCAGTAACTTTGCTGATTTTCCTCACTGCTGGATCTTCATTACCTAGCACAGTGCTTATAGCGAAGCAAGTGCTTACAATGGACAAGTAAAATCACAGAAGAAAGAGAATGAGCTTATTCTCTGATGGATATGAAAATCCCTAACTATTAGCATAGTTAGGGTTTTAATTCCTTAAGTTCTCAAGCAAGACAAACTGATTGTTTTCTAAGTTGAAGGGGATAATAAGATTTATTGGTAAACCAACAGGAAATAAATGAAAAAAAACCCACCTAAAATTATACTTGAGTCAATATGAAGTTTTATTAACACACATTTGTCAAAGTCTGTACAAACCAAAACATTCCTATGTTTTAAAATGTCTGTTATTACAAACATACAAATAAACAAAAGGTGTTACCAAAAGTTAGCTACTCAATTTTATGGTAAAACGTTGTCATGATTTTTAAAAACCAAAATTGCAAGGCTGAGGTTTCTTCTTTCCCTTTTGAGAACTTGTGGAAAGTTAGAAAATGTGTGAATTTGCTTAATATTAAGTGCCAAAACCTTAAAAAAAGATTTAGTATAAAACTAAATGTTTTTATAGTCACTTCATGTAACAGAATTTCTCAAAAATCTTTAAAAAAACAAAAAAATGACTTTTTTCACAATCTTTTCCCCACAGTCAACGTATATGCATCTGAAAAATATTATCTGACAGTTTGTCTTTACCTAAAAGTTTCTCATTCAAAAAGTTATAAAACTATTTAGCACTGCCTTCTCCCTTTCCTGAAAGGAAAAATTACATCCCCATGCCAGAGTGATACAGAAATAACACGGCCGTTGTTTCTCTTATCAGAAGGAAGCCACCCACTTCCACGGCTCTGCCCCATTCTGTGCATGGCTCCACCCGTGAGAACGCTGTCACCACTGGTGTTTGCTTCTAGGAAACGCCTAGCAAGTTAAACCTACTGCTGCGATTTGGGGAGATGAGGTACAAAGGTAATCTGCCCTCGTGATTGCCTCTAACTCAAGCACCCCCTTGCATGAATGACCGACTCCAAGGTAGTTGATTTTACTGTTTCATGGCACATGAAACATCTCTAATCTCTTTCACAAACATGACGTAGAGGACCTGAGAGCATGACTAGAAATGCACTTATCCTCTCCTAGGAAAGTAAATCCATGTGCCTGCTTATCAGGTCAAGAAGGGAAAACAGGACATAAACAATTATGGGTAAAGCCAAGCTGCTTCTGAGAAGCACCTGTTTTCAATACATTTCTGTTCAAAGGGAGTGCACAGGCTGGGGTGAGGGAGGAGGAGCAGGGAGAAGGTACAGTGATACCATTTCTTTCCGTCAGACTCCGAGTCCATACTTGAGTAGCTTGTACTGACCCGGAAAAAATGCTTTGCAGTTTAAATATTATCCCATTTTGAATCTGCTCATGTAAAAAAAATGTTCTCTCACAATGGCCAAGTATGACAACTGATATAAGCAAGTAAGGGTTTTGGTTTTTTTTTTTTTTTTTTTTTTTTTTTTTTTTTTTTTAAAAGAAGTGGCAGTGTGAGACTTTAAAAGCTGTCACATGAAACAATCAGAAAGGGGTGCGAGAGGGAAGTGTCCAGTACAACCTGGACAACCTTTCTTCCTGCCTTTACTTAGCAAGACAGGCTGTTCAAACCGCTGCTACCTCCCTAAGAATCTTCTCAATTGCTCTTCCAAGACATCCTCCAAAAGGCACTTAACTCCACACTTATGCATTGAATTATTTCACCTTAACAATCAGTTGTTAAGACGCCAAGGTAACAAGAAAGAAAAGATTTGATTCTTTTACTAAAAGCTAGAGTAGAACTTTTTGTTTTTAAAGAGGCATCACTTTTACAAGAAGAACAAGCTAGACTACCATTATTCCTTTATCAAGAAAGTTTCTTTTTTAAAAAATAAATAAAACTCTGGCTATACATAGTACAAAGTTCATACATAATATACCTGGAAAAAAACCCAAGAGTATACCCTGAAGCAAAAGGTTTATTGGAGAGAGAAAGCCTCGTCCGTTGTACCAAGTCTTATGGTGGCAGTTTTCCAAAGTTCAGAGGGTGGCAGTGATATGAAATTAATGCCAAACTATTTGCTCATGGGTGTGGCAGGATGCAACGATGGACAAAACATCATTCTGCACGTAACACTGAGCAGTAACCACCACAAAAAAGAAGAGGAAAAAGGAGCAGGAAAGAGGAGTTCCAAGAGAGAGACAGAGAGCTAGGAGTTCTGAGCGAAGGTGGGGAAAGGGGGAAGAGAGAGGACTGGGAGCATGAAAGAGTGAGAGAAAAAGAGCTGGAAATCGCAAACATTCAAGCATGCAGTCACAACACAGCACAAACCAGGTGTTTCCATCCAGCCCACTGCAATCACACAAAGGATAACAGTAATAAAATAGAGATTTCTTAAGAAAGTTTGCAGTTCCCAAGTCTCCAACCCGAACCCAGAAATCCATTTGCTGTTACTGCTGTTACTGCTCCTTGTAGTCTCTCACGGAGAGGTTATAGCTCCTGATTTCTCCGACTTCTTGCTCTTGGACAAGGCAGCTGCTTGCTTCAGGAGCTCTCTGTTTTTGGCCTTAAAAAAAAATCAGCGCAAGGATGTTTCAACAGGATAGAGTATGTTTTTCATACAGATGCTAGGGCAGATGTAGAGGATCAGGAAGAGATGAACAAATTTTATTTTATTTTTTTAATTTTTTTTAATTTTGATTTTTTTTTAGAGAGAAAGAAAGAGAGACTGACTTGTTGTTCCACTTATTTATGCATTCATTGGTTGATTCTTGTATGTGCCCTGACCAAAGACTGAACCCACAACCTTGTCATATCAGCATGGCACTCTAACCAAATGGGCCATCTGACCAAGATAAAGAAGAGCAAATTTTAGAGAAAACAAAAGACAGCCCTCTAGGTTCAGGGGAAAGAAGGTAGTATTTGCTGGAGGTTAATCAGTAAACTTCAGTCTCCTGGGATCCACTGCTACAAAAGGATGCTTTATCCATCACAAACCATAGAGTCCCCTAACGTCCTGGATAAACAGAATTTATGATTCACACAACTGGAATCACATCTGGTTTATCCAAAAATCAAAGAACCCTTTTATTAATTCCACTGTTTTTGAGGGGAAAAGATCAGAACACATCTAAGAGTGAAACAATAAAAGACATGTAGCCCTGGCTGGTGTGGCTCAGTAGATTGAGCATTGGCCTGCAAACTAAAGAGTTGCTGGTTCGATTCCCAGTCAGGGCACATGCCTGGGTTGCAGGCCAGGTCCCTAGTAGGGGACATGTGAGAGGCAACCACACATTGATGTTTCTCTCCCACCCTTCCCCTCTGTCTAAAAATAAATAAAATATATTTTATAAAAGACATGTAAAAGGTGGATTAAAGTGATTTGTCAATAGTTGGAGAAAAAACGACCACTCAGAAGATAATCAACTAAATACACGCGTTACCACATAAAATAAGCAGTCATCACCTGCAATTGTTCTGTGACTTCTTTGTGGGTTTTCTCCATTTGGTTCATTTTGGCTCTCATCTGAGATTCTTGGTACTGAAAATCAGCCTTCAGTTCTGTGATCTGAGGGAAAAAAAGCAGAGTAACCTGAAGAAATTTCTGTACAATGAAAAATGTTTTGGTACCGAGAGCTAAGTTGTCCCCCAAAAGAATGAAGTCCAGGGCTCTCCTGAAGATCCATACCTAAATCAAAGCCAGGGAGTTCCATATCCTATTTTTTTCTAAAGATTTCCTGAAAGGTACACAGGATCCTGAAGTAGTATTTCTGATACTTAACCACTAGCAGGTTTTAAAGATTTTATGGATACCTCTAAATACCCACCTCCAAATTAATCAGTGATTATAATGCACTTTGACTGATGGTTTCAGAGGAGCCATGAGAATAAGAGCTGCTTCCATTTACTGAATTTTCAGCCTGTTCCAAGCAAACTGATTAATTATTTCATTCAACATTATGATAAAAGTATGGGGGGTAATATTATTCTTCCCATTTTATACATGGAAAAACCAAGGCTTAGAAAGGGTTAAGTAACATGGCCAAGATTATACATGTTAGCAAGTGGCAGAGCTAGAATTCAAACCCTAGGCCTTCTTCTGTTAACTATGCTATTCAAGGAGCCAAAGAAGAAATACTTTGAGAAATGTGTGAGCTGAGTTTTGAGGTACAGGCAGCAACTGAAACACGGAAGAAGCATAAGGGCACCCAAGCAAAGTGAACAGCAAAGGCACAGGCAGAAAGTGTTGGGTAACCGAGAGCTTGTTCTCATGACTGATGAGCATGGGCAATGGCAGCAGATGACACTAGAGACAGGCAGGACAGGAAAGAGCCTAGAAGTGTGACCTTGATCCAGAAAGTTATAGGGAAAAATCTACTATTTGTTTTTGCTCCCTTTTAAAACTTTAAGTTTGCAATGCAGTAGAAACGAGTGTTTTTTCTCTATTTTGCAAAAATCCTTTTATGTGCCATTCTGATCTAGTCCATGAAGAAAATATATTTGGGTCCACTTTCATATGACAGTTATGTAATAAAGTGGAAAGAATACCAGTCTCTTTATTTAAATTATATATATATATATATATGTATGTATTTATGCTGTTACAGTTGTCCCAATTTTCCCCCTCTTTGCTTCCCTCCACCAAGCCCTACCCCCACTCCATTAGAATATCGGTCTCTTTCCATGAATCTCCACGTTACTGGAACAAGAAAGCAGAGAACAGTAGAAAGAATGGTACAGTGGGAAAGATTTGAGTTTATTCCTTTGTTTTGCCACTTACTAGTTGTGTGAATTGGACATGTTATTTACTTTCTTTAGGTCTACTTCCCCTTCTATAAAATGAGGTGAAAATTAGATTAAAAGACTGCACCTGTAGGTTTTATGTCATAAATGTCTTTGTTAGCCACTGGAATGAATAATAGCATTCTAAACTTGGTATAAGGCAACATACAGGCTCAGGGAAAAAAACAGCTAGTTGTAGGAATTGGAATCCTAAGAAGAAAAATATTAGAGGCACTCTTTATCTATAAAATAATGATAATAATTCCTGTCTCCAAGGAACTATTATGAGGATGAGTTACATATAAAGCACTCAGAATAGAGTTAGGCCCATAGTAAGCATCCATCAGAAATTAGCTATTATTATTTTCATCATTAATATATTGTGTTAAGGCAAAAATGAGATCCTCTCCTAAGAATGTGAAAATAAGAAATACCAGACATGAGCTCTAGCTGGTGTGGCTCAGTGGACTGAGTGCCAGCCTGTGAACTGAAAGGCTACCAGTTCAATTCCTGGTCAGGGCAGATGCGTGGGTTGCAGACCTGGTCCCCAGTAGGGGGCGTGCGGGAGGCAACCCATTGCTGTCTCTCTCTCACATCAATGTTTCTCTCCCTCTTTTTCTCCTTCCCTTCCCCTCTCTCTAAAAATAAATAAATACAATCTTTGAAAAAGAAAAAAGGAAATACCAGACATGAATCAGAACAAGGATATGAAAAGTCACCTTAAAGAGGGAGCATGACTTAGAACAGAGTCAGATTTTACTGAAGACATTAACGTGTTTAAAGAGTGAGTCACTCAGGAGGGGAGCTGTCAGCAATAGAAGCAAGGTGACGCAAAAGCCACAAAGGAAGGCCTACCTGAACACTGTCCGGGGAGAAGGGAGACCTGGCTCACATATTTTGAGTTTTACTGTCCCACAGACATGATAGAGGCATCAGGTTCTTAGCCTGAGAGCATTAAAAATTCCAATTACATAATCACCTCTTTCTACCCTAACACCATGCTTATTCTGCACTTTCTGATTACAACCTTCTAAGGAAGCTCAAGCTGAGAAACTCAGTTATGCACCCCACTGTGAATTAAGAGGGAACACTGAAGTTTTATACAACATCTCTGTAAGCTTGGTTAACACAAATTCTCCCTGAGAAGTGTAAGCTCCCTCCAAACGCTGAGGAAATCAACTTTCTAAACCCAATGGGCTGAGGTGGATTCATTACGGTAATACCATGCCTTACATACAGCCTCTGAGCAGACAGCAAGCCTCTCCCCAGAATACTCCAGCCTTGCCACTGGATCTCTCTTGAGCATCAATGGTACATACCCAACAAATACCAGTTAAATAGAGTGAGCACCAAGCCCGATTCCACATAGCTTACCCTGGCATCATTCTGACCTGAGAGGCATTAACTAAGCCATACCTTCTTCTCTTTCTCTAAAATCATTTGATCCTTTTGATGCAGCATCTTCTTCAGAGTGGCCACTTCTTCCTTCAGCTGGGCAATAATGACAAAGTGGTCAGTGCCTGGTGAATCCAGAGCCAGGTCTGGGGAAAAGCTGAGTGAAAACATGGAGACAAAAAAAATCAGAACTTGGGTGGATAAATTTTTTTTCCCTGAATTTTTATAAGAGTTTATTTGAACCCTGGCTGGCGTGGCTTAATGGATTGAGTGCTGGCCTGCAAACCAAAGGGTTGTTGGTTCAATTCCTGTCAGGGCACATGCCTGCGTTGCAGGCCAGGTCCCCAGTTGGGGGCGTGCCAGAGGCAACCACACATCGATGTTTCTCTCCTCTCTCTGTCCTTCCCTTCCCCCTCTGTCTAAAAATAAATAAATAAAATCTTTTAAAAATTTAAAGAAAGAACTGGTTGGTTAAACGAAAGGATACGAATACGAATAAATGTTTTCCAGGTCTTCAAACACAGCCAGGGTCAGAAGTGAGCACCAGACAGAAATGACTCTGAAGGCTGTGGCTCTTGGCTTAGACCTTTATAAAGCAGGGCATTCAGAATGGTTCACTCTTGGAAGTGGTGTTTGCAGGGTCATGGACCTGGCGCAGGTGATGGGGCAATCTTTGCCAGATCCACTTTCCTCAGATTGACATGATCAGTTAGTTGTTCAGAGAACAGTAAGGTTGACCGTAAAGGTGGATTTTATGGTTCCTTCCCCCATGTGATCTGAATATCTAAGTTAAGCCATGTTAGAAGGTTCCATTCAAGAAGTTTAAAATCAATGATGCTAGTTTTTACAAGGACAACTTGCATATAAACAAGTCAATATGCTTGTTTATTTAAGCCTATATGCCAGTCTGCTCCCAAAACCACCATTGGCTGGAAGGGAGAACTGACTGGGAGGAATCTTCAGAATGGAAATGATTCCGAGGATTTTAGGGAACAGTGTGTCAGGTGGCCTCACTTCAGAATGCTGGGGAAAGGAAAAAATGGTTGGGCCCACAACTCTGCTAGGAAGCAATCCACTGCACCAACATGGATGGGATAATTTGGGTATTAGGACAATGCAACTCACAAGAAGCATTGTTGAGGAGCAATGTAAGGAATAAAAATATGCATTTAGACAGGCTTAAAAGGAAACAAAGTATTTAAATGCATCTCATTGTCTCCTGATCTAGCATCTGCATTGTGCTGTCTTTCTGCAGGCCCAGGAAGCACAGATCGTCCTTAGACAGAACACGGCCTAACTCCAACTTGTCTCTGTTCTGCCTCTCGAGCCTGACTCCTGGACTGCCTGGAGGAGGCTACAGGCACAGGTCGTAATGGAATGCATCCCACTGTTGACTTCTTAGAATTAGTTTGGTGCAGTTATTTGTGGATTGCAGAATTTGACTGCTAATAAATCCAGTTATTATGTCCCTGTCTTTTAATGACAAGATTTGATTTATAAACAAATATCAGTACTGCCAGCTTATAAGATATCAAGTGGCTAGCACAGTGACTCTAGGACTGACAGCCACACACTAGAGCTAAGGCACACCCTGAAATGTATTCCTGTTTTAGGAACTGTGTACGCATTTCAAACGGAAGCGTGCACACATACTCCAGTTGGCTCACCTGTCTCCATTGGTTGTGATCGACTCAAACTTGGATTTTTTCTTTGGGATTTCATTTTGAATTGAAGACGTAGAAAGTGTTTTCTGGCTTTTAATGACAAAAATAGAGAGACACACATTAGAAATCAAAGATTAATAGAACATCACAATAAAAGTGCCAAACAGAACCAATGAAATATTATAGCTCTTCTACGCAAGACCTATTTATTCTTGACTATTAAAATCCACCAAGGTGTCGATTTTGTAGGTCCTGGATGCATGGGTGGCTTGTTTCCATAGGCCTCCCAAATCCTCAGACTTAATTAAGTACTACACCTGACTTATTAACAACTATGAAACAGTCAATAAAACCAGTAAGAAGTATAATGTATCTTACAGTTAAAAAGTGCTTTTACATTCAATGTTTCTGTGAAACATGCACCTTATAAACCTGTAAGGTATATACAAGAGATTATTTCTACTTTGCAGAAACTGAGGCTCATTAATACTAACTGACCCACCCAGGGATATACAACTAGTTAAGAGTAAAGCTGGGAATAGACACCAGGCTGACATATTTGAACTCCTAGCCAGGTTTTCCTTCACTGTGTCTCTGAATCAACTGGTATCTGGGTCCCACAACAACGCTAAAAGTCAGTTTTAGCCCTAATAAGCTCATCCTCTAAAACCGGCCTGCAACTCATTCACCTTAATGGATGTCCAATTGCTAAGTTCAAAGGATGCTTCAGACCCTTTCTTACTTGACGTCTTTTCAACATTTGATACCACTGACCATGCCATCCTTTTATCCCCCAACTTTGTTTTAACTTTATTGAGAAATAATTGACAAATATAACCATATATATGTAAAGTGTATAATATGATGTTTTGAAATACATATACATTACGGAATGATTACCAAAATCAAGATAATCAACACATCCGTAATCTCACTAGTTAACTTTTTTTTTTAATGGAGAAAATGCTTAAGGTCTACTCTCAGCAACTTTCAAGTATACAAATTGCATTAACTATAGTCACTCTTCTGCACATTAGATCCTCAGAACTTAACTCTTCTTACAACTGCAAATTTGTACTTTTGACCTGCTCCAGGCCCAAATAAACACCATTCTCTTCTGTTTCAATGAAATTGGTTTTTTAAAAAAGATTCCACATAAAAGTGAAACCACACAGTATTTATCTTTCTCTTTTTTCCCTTAGCATGATGCCCTCCAGGTTCATCCACGCTACCACAAATGGCAGAATTTCCTTCCTTTTTGTGGCTGAATAATATTCCATAGTGTATATACCACATTTTCTTTATCCATTCGTCTGTAGAAGAACACTTAAGCTGTTTGCACATCTTGGCTATTGTGTATAATGCTGCAATGAACGTGGAAGTGCAAGTATCTCTTTGAGATACTGATTTCATTCCTTTGGACATGTACACAGAAGCACTCAGTGGATCATATGGTGGGTCTATTTTTAATTTTTTGAGGAACCACCATACTTTCTTCCACAATGGCTGTACCAATTACATTCCCACTACCAGTGTATGAGTCCCCTTTTTCCTATAACCAGGCCAACATTTGTTACCTCTTGTATTTTTGATAATAACCATCCTAACAGGTATGATGAGATATGGTTTTGATTTGCACTTCCCTGACAAATCAGTGATATTCAGCACCTTTTCAAGTGTCTACTGGCCATTTGTACGTCTTCTTTGGAAAAACATCTATTTGGGTCCTTCGCCCATTTTTTTTTTTTACTATGTTTACTTTTGTTTTTCCCTGCTATTAAACTGTATGAGCTCTTTATATATTTAGGATATTAATCCCTTATCACATATATGGTTCACAAGTATTCATTCCACCCTTCTCGAATGCTCCCAGAGTTCTGTTCTCAGCCTGAGTCACACCAACAACCGCCCACCACAGGGGCTGGCAGCAGTCTTCCTCAGATCACCGACATCAGAATCACCTGGGACATTTACAAAACAATACCGATTCCTGCACTCTATGCTAGATCCTACTAAATTAAACTCTGAGGTAGGGCCCCAGGAATCTGCATTTTTAAATAATCTCTATTCCCACTTAAGTATAACCAATGGCTCATATCTAAACCTCTTATCTTGAGTTCTAGGCTCAGCTCCTACTTAATAATTCTTTTTTAAGCTTCAAACTCAACTTTTCAAAACTAATCTTCTCCCCTCCCTATATTCTCTGTAAGTTAAGAGTCTAGCTATATGTCCAAGTAGACACCTGAGAAGAATTCTTTACTCACCCAGCTCCTGTCCATCTGTCTGTTCATTCTCCCTCTAAAGCATCTTCCTGAATCTGCCTCTCTGATCTTCAGTGCCACTGCCTCAGTGAGATTCTTGTATTAACATCTCCTACCTGGACTTCACAAAAGAAAGCTTCTTAACTAGCCCCAGGCGCTTTTTCCTCCAGTGTATTCTCCACAACGAGGGTTAATTTTTTTTAACCCCATGATCAAGTTCATGCTCCTTACCAGATCTACAGAATCCCTTTTTCTCCCATTTCCCAGCTCCCAACCATAAGCCCCAGTAACATAAGAGGGTCTGCAATTCCCCAGAGTTCCATGTGGTCTCATGTCCTCCTTGTCTTTGCAAACGCCATTCCCTCAGCCTAGTCTGCCGCTGTCCATTCCTCACCTGATGATTCCGACTCAGCCTAAGACGTAGCTCCAGCGCCTGCTCTTCTCTAAGCCCTCCTCGGCTGACTTCCTAAGGCGGTTAATTGTGACCGCCTCTCACACCTGTATCTTGACATTCCCACTGTGGAATCTGTTTCCATGCTTCCACAGAATTATACTGCAATGATTTGATTTCAGGTCTGTCTTCCCTACCAGACTGCATACTTTTGGTGAGCAGTATGATTCTTTGATTCATCTCTGCATTCCTAGCAAAGTCCCTGGGAGTACTTACTGTTTGCTATATGAATAAACAAAATCATAATAGTAATAATAACCAAGAGTAACTAAAATGTACTCCTATATGCTAGTTATAAAACTAATCACTATTCATGAACTGTAAATAACTCAATGAGGTAATACTATTATTTCTCTCATTTTACAGATGAAAAAACTTGCCCAAGATCTCATGCAGAGAACCTGGAAAAGCCAGGATTCAATCCAGAGCCAGAACTCTTAACAACACTACCAGGAAAAACCTAGAACATCTATCAACCTCCTGGCCAAATATATATAAAAAACCCTCATCCCCCCAAAAATGCAATGTCCAATCCTCTAGGGAGATAACCCACTCTAAGGGTGAGGAAAATGTTACATGTGAAAGTGAAGTGGTAAGTACTACCAACTTTTCAGACATGATACAAACCAAGTCACGAAATTCTGACACCTTATGGAGGTGTCTCTGGCTCTTGGAAAATACATGAATTGTAAAATATGACAAAGGAGATTCCTCCTATTGGCTAGTAACTAGAGAGAATAAATAGGAAAATTTATACAAAGTGGTATCTTCCATGGCTGATTGTGTGAGCATTGCATTGGACCTACCAGCACCTCTAGTCCTACCGTACTCGTCTGGGATTACCTGTTATAATGGCTACCGCTGCTCAGTCGACTGTACTGCTCCTTCTCCTGGTGGCTGGCACGGGAAGAGCTGCTCAGATGCTTCCTCTGCTCTTTGGTCTTCTGAAGGACCCGTTTGTATGAAAGTGTGCAGAGCCAGCAGAGCAACTTCCCATCTACCTGGAAGACAAGGAGACAAAGATAAAGAAGACGGAACAAAACACTGGGGCACTACGGAACGTGACTAGAGGAAGCAAGAACCTCTGGACTAAGTCCCAGCTCTGCCACATACGAGCTGTGTGAACTCAGGCAAGTTGCTTGAGCTCTCTCGGGTCCCATTTCTTCATCGTTAAAATAGGGGATAATAGTACCTATTTCAGAGGGCTGCTGAATTTAGCAGCATAATGTAGGTAAAGCATGGTGCCAGGCACATGAATCTTGTTTAATAAATATGAGTTACTCATTTTATCTATCTTTTTGTTTGTTTTTTCTTCAACCTAACAAACCCAGACCAGAGCAAAGTTTCCACAAGGATTTCAAGAGACACAAATACCGCCATTGTGCTCATTAAGGAAAATTCAGCAGAGAGAAGAGAAGATAGAAGATGAAATATTTGATGCACCAGGGTTGGGGGTTGGATACCCAGTCAAGGAACATACAGGAATCAACCAAAGGGTGCATCAATGGGTGGAACAATAAATCAACGTTTATTTCCCTTCCTCTCTCTCTAAAATCAATAATAAAAAATTTTTAAAGATTTTATTTATTTTTAGAGAGAGGAGAAGGGAGGGAGAAAGAGAGGGAGAGAAACATCAATGTGTGGTTGCCTCTCACTCACCTCCTACTGGGGACCTGGCCCACAACCCAGGCATGTGCCCTGACTGGGAATCCATCCAGTGACCCTTTGATCACAGGCCAGCACTCAATCCACTGAGCCACACTAGCCAGGCAAAAAATTTTTTTATGAAATATAAAATGTATACTTCAGTTTTAATACCTTATAAATGGCTCATAAATGGTATGCTGGATATCTTCTCTCAGATAGAACGTCCCCAGAAAACGACCGAGTAGCGAGTAGTTTCCAGGGCCCTGGTCCCTGATGGTAGCCTACCATGACACTCCGAATTATAGTTTCCAGGGCCCTGGTCCCTGATGGTAGCCTACCATGACACTCCAAAAGTTAGTCCCTTTGGGCAGGAGATCTGCATCAGGGAGCAGGGCACAGGGCTAGGAAAGCGGAACGGGGCTTCCCAAATCCTCTGAAGCTGGGGCGCCTCTGTGCAGCACTGACTGCAAACTGTTTTGTGGGGCAGCCTGGTGCAGGTGGCAGGGCCACAGAGCTGGCTGGAATGACACAGGGTGGGAAGGGAGTGTGACGATGATTATGGAATTTTAATTTTCATGTCTTGTTCTGACATTAGATCTTGTGCACCATATTGAACACAGGTAGGCCATGCCACCATTTATCTAAAGTATTTTTATCTTGTTAGTAAAATCCAGTTTGCAGCCCACCCTCCAATCCATTAGCAAGCACATCAGTCTGAATCTATCCCACTCCGCCCAAGTAAAGCCTTTCTCCTTGCTCACAACTGCAGGGGCCACCCAAATGAGCTCCCTAATCCCACTCTTAGACCCGTATAAACCACTTTCACCCAGCTGATAAAGAAGGCTTCTTAAATGTAAATCTGATTACATCTTTCCTCTCTTTCATCCAATGGTTTCTCATCCTATCTAGTATAAAATCCGAACTTTTTTTCCCTTGGCCTTTGTTGACTTAAACTAGCCCCTGCCTGCCCCTGTGATCTCACTCCCTTTCTCTTCCCCTAGTTTACTCTACCGTCTGTTCTTCCCACAGGCCAAGCTCATTTTTGCCTCAAGGACTTTTCATAGATGGTTCCTCTTCCTGGAATCTCTGCCTTCCAGAAATACCACAGCTATGTTCTCATCATTCCAGTTCCAGCTCCAATGTCACCTTCTTAGAGGTCCTCCTGAGTGCCCATCTCAACTGGCTTCCCTAGTCACTCTCCACCATATACTCCTTTTCTTTACAGCACTTATATCTAAAATTTGTGTTAATTTCTTTCCTTGTTTGTTCTCACCCACCTCTCTCTCATACATATAAACTCTGTGAGACTAAAGTCTTCTGTTCAGTACGTTACTGTATTTCTAATACCTAGAACAGTGCCTGATACATGACAAGCATTTAATTATTTGTTAATGAACATATAAATGAATTTTGAAACCAAACTTCAATCTGGTTCATTTCATGTTATGGGATACGGCCAGAAGGCCTGATTTTAAAACACTCTGGAAGACCTTGCTTAGTCACTAGCTTTTCACTAAAGGAGGTTTGAAAACAAGGTAACTCCACTAAAAGTGACAGCATTGAAAACAAAAATAGCACACCAAACCACAGGGCACTTGATTTCAGATCTCTCCTTTTAAAATAAAATTAAAAAATATAAAATTAGCCCTGGCTGGTGTGGCTCAGAGGATTGAGTACCAGCCTGTGAACCAAAAGGTTGCAGGTTCAATTCCTAGTCAGGGCACATGCCTGGGCTGTGGGCCGAGTCCCCAGTTGGGGGCATGTGAGAGGCAACCCATCAATGTTTCTCTCACACATGCATGTTTCTCTACCTCTCTTTCTTTCTCCCTTCCACCCTCTCTAAAAATAAATAAAATCTTTTAAAAAATATATTTAAAATAATATAAAATTATCCTCTGGGAATTAAAGTATCATAAAGAAATCATCATAAATAATACCTATCAAGTACTTATCATGTACCAGATTCCTCTCCAAGGGCTTTCCACATAACGACTCAATTTTCATAACAATGATCAGGTCTGATTAGCCTCATTTACAGATGAGGAAACTGAGGCAATGATGGAGTAACTTGCCCAATGGTACATAGCAAATAAATGACAGAACAAAGATTTCAACCCTTACATTCTGAATCCAGATCACCGACGCTCAGTCTCTAAGCTTAGCTCTCCTTAAGTTCACAAACATGTGATCCAGGACGCCTAAAAATATCCATACTCTTAAGGTAGGATTATAACTAAGAAAGTAGAAACTTAACGAATTCTAGTATAATCCAAATAACAATAATAATGTCAATACCATTAACTGAGTTTTAGGCTCAAAATTAAGTGTTTTATATATCTATCTCAATTAAGTCTCCCTATGTCCTTGTGAACTAGCTATTGTTATTCCCACTGGAAAAAAAACAGTTAAATTGATGTGTAACAAGAGTAACTTGCCCAGATCATTCAGCTACCTGAGGCTGAGGAACTCCAAAGTTTGTGCTTCAACTATTACTATATGCTACTCCCTGATTACTAATACAGCTTCTCCAGTATCTTTTTTTTTCATAAGAGAAAGTTTATTTAGAAAGTCACAAAGGTAGAAGAAGTGGGCTGTAGAAGAAATGCGCTCAGGAAACAAGTTACAGAGGCTAAAGAAGGGGCTCCTAGAGCTCAGGAGAGAGAGGTACAGGTAATGCACCTGGGCGAAGGCCAGGGTAGGGGGAAGACAGGCGGAGGGAGAGCTCCTCTCCAGTATCTTGATTCAAGGAAGAGGCGCCCTGGTTGGCAGGAGGAGTATTCTGGTCCCATTGAAAATTAATGAATTTGGTTAGTAAGAGTCAATTCTTAAGAGCCTAAGCATCTCTAAAAAGCACCTGAGCCACACCAGTCAGGGTAGAAAGTAGATCTTGAAAGTTCTCATCACAGGAAAAAAAAATTATGTAACTATGTATGGTGATGAATGTTAACTAGACCTATTGTGATTATTTCACAATACATACAAATTTCAAATCTTATGTTATATACCTGAAACTCATCTAATGCTATACATCAATTATACTGCAAGTAAAAAAATAAAACAATCCATTTAGTAACTTTTTAAGAAATAGAAAATGAGCCCTGGCTGGTGTGGCTCCGTTGGATTGAGTGCCAGCCTGCAAACTGAAAAGTCGCCTGTTCAATTCCTAGTTGGGGCACATGGATGGGTTGTGGACCAGGTCCCCAGTTGGGGGCATTGAGGAAGCAACCAATCAGTGTATCTCTTGCACATCAATGTTTCTTTACTTCTTTCTCCATCCCTTCCCCTTTCGCTAAAATAAATAAATAAAATCTTTAATTTAAAAAAAAATAGAGCCCTGGCTGGAATGGCTCAGTGGACTGAGCACCGGCCTGCGAACCAAAGGGTCGCCAATTCGATTCCCAGTCAGGGTAAATGCCTGGGTTGTGGGCCAGATCCCCAGTAGGGGATGAACCACACATTGATGTTTCTCTCCCTCTTTCTCCTTCCCTCCCCCTCTCTCTAAAGTAAGTAAATAATCTTAATAAAAAAAGAAATAGAAAAATGAGAACCATCTTTTTTTTCATCAATAAATAACAGTAAGCTGGAAGATATATTTCAGATTAATATTTTGGCCATGTCAGATAAGACAACTAAAACGGAAAGGAGATTGTTTTCAATAAAGTATGACTCTTATCAATCTAAACTCTATCTGCCCTCACCAGAGTAGCTCAATCGGTTGGGTGTCATCCCATAAAGCAAAAAGTCACTGGTTTGATTCCCAGTCAGGGCACATGCCTAGTTTGCAGGCTCGGTCCCTAGTTGGGATGCATGCAAGAGGCAACCAGTTGATGTTTCTCTCTCACATTGATGTTTCTCTCCTTCTCTTTTTCCCTCCCTTTACCTCTCTCTAAAAATAAATAAGTAAAATTTTTTTAAAAAAAGATAATTTCTCATAATGTTACAAGCTATGAAAACAACAAAACAGGGTAATATGATAAAGAGGACTGAGGGAGTTAGGAAAAGGTATTGGTAAGGAGGTGGCATCTTGAGCTGAGACGTGACATGAAAAACCACTAAAGACACTCTCAAGGAGGAAGTATTGGGCAAAAGGACAGCCAGTGCAAAGGTGGAAATGAGACTGGCATGTCAGAAGGACCGAACGATGGCCAGTGTGGCTGGAACAAGGAAAGAGGCGGAAAGGGTGATGGCAAATGAGACTGACAGTCAGGAATGGGCTTTGTAGGCCATGAAAGGAGTTCGGGTTTTATTCTCAGTGCAACTGGAACTCACTGGATGGCTTTAAACAGACAAAAATCTGAACTATTTTGATTCCACCAGGGTACCATCATTTCACATAGAGCTTCCCTCCATGTCACCTTCTTGTGATCTTTAACTTCCACAGACAGAAACATTTAAAGAGCCAGATAACAAAACCGTAGTGCGACTCTCGTGGTTGAGTCACAATCTCTCCTTTACAGAGTTCTGCCAATCACCACTTCACTTATGTGGGATACTGATCATTGTAATTCAGATTCTCATGAAATACTAACCCATGAGATGTTAGATGCAAGGGTCCACATTTGATAATGAAGAAAACAAAGGCAGAATATCTTCTTCAATGTCAATAACAGAAGTAGGAGTAAAAGTAAGAAAACCTTCTATTACAGGTCTTTTAAAAAAAAAATTATGTATTTTTAGAGAAAGAGAAAGGAAAGGAGAAAGAGAGGGAGAGAAACATCAATGTGTGGTTGCCTCTTATATGTCCCCTACTAGGGACCTGGCCTGCAACCCAGGCACGTGCCCTGACTGGGACTTGAACCAGCGACCCTTTGGTTCACAGGCCCACAGTCAATCCGCTGAGCTATACCAGCCAGGGCTATGTCTTTTTTCTAATTGAATTTATTGGGATGACACTGTTTAATAAAATTATATAGGTTTCAGGTATATAATTATATAATATATCATCTCTGTTACATATATATTTTTTAATTCATTAATTTGAGAGAGAGAGAGATAAAAACACTGATTTGTTATTCCACTTATCAATGCATTCATTGGTCGCTTCCTCTATGTGCCCTGACCGGGGATCAAATCCGAACTGTTGGTGCACCAGGACAACACTCCAACCAACTGAGGCACCCAGCCAGGGTGTTATATGTCTTTTTGACACAATTAGCCCACCTTAATTTCTCTGGAAGGAAACAAAATCAAGAAAAACACAGAAATTTACCTTCTTTCTGTCATCTTTCCTGTCGAATGCACACTGCTGCTTGCACTGTTCACAAGAATATGGTGGTCCATACTTCTTCTCTGAATTTGTGCAGCGCTGGCATTTGTTGCCAATAAATGCTGCAATTATATTGCAATACTGACAAGGTTTGGGCTTAAAGAGAAAAAAGGTCAAGTAAGTATATTATAAAACACCAATTCCTTTTTAGAGCAATGGTTCCTATTACACAGTCCATTAGTCATGGTAAAAATGTATTCCCAACTTTACAAATTTCCTTTCACACTGACTGATCAAATGAAGCCCAATTCCTAACACTATGTAAAGTGTTTTTATGCAGAGGACTATTGATTGTAAAATAAATAAATGAGCAAATAACAAAAACCCGTTAGTGTAGATGCTGGGACTTCTATGAGAAATTTAATAGAACCAGCTCTTTGAAGAAACCAGCAAATGATTGAAATTTCTGGAAAAGGCCTCTTTGCCATTATCATTATAGAAACATGTTGGGAGAAATGCCTATCACAACATGTATCCTGAACCCTAACACTGAGAGAAAAAAAATCATTCATCGAAATGAACAGTCAACTGCTACCAAACAAAGAAGTCAAGTCATAGGACCCGTCTGTCCCCTCCTCTCTCCACTAGTTACTGAAGCTTCTCAAGAAAACTATAATCACAGTCCTGATACAGTGACTATAAACACAGAACTCCTCAATACTGAGAATTAGCTGAGTTTGAATTTTTATGATAAAGCATTTACACACAACTAGTTATTCTAATAAAAATATGGTAATTACATTAACAGTACACAAAATGTAAAGTTCCAACAGACCTGAGCACTCACTGACAAGTGCAGAGGAATCTACTTACCGTTCCATACAACTGCACATTCTGAGCACATTTTTTGCATATTGTACTGGTTTTACTGCAAAGGAAGAGAGAGACACAAGGCTTCTATAAGAAAAAGGTTGTTTTACTTGGAACATCTAAACATTGATTCCTCCTTAAACCCAAAGAATAGGGTCACTGCTAAGTGCCAAGGTGAAATACAGCCTGGATACTTGGTTAACTGAAGGTTGACTATCTGGCCAATAGCTCTTTTAATTATTATTTTTTTTAAAGATTTCATTTATTTATATTTAGAGAGGGGAAGGGAGAGAGAAAGAGAGGGAGAGAAACATCAATGTGTGGTTGCCTCTCAACATGCCCCCAACCAGGGACCTGGCCTGCAACCCAGGCACATGCCCTGACTGGGAATGAAACTGGCGACCCTTTGGTTCACAGGCCAGCCACTCTATCCACTGAGCCACTCCAGTCAGGGCTCTTTTAATTATTTTGTAGTTATTAATTTTATTAGCTCAGGTAAAATACGGCTTTAGTTTAAAATAGTGAGTTATTTCTGCCCTAGACAGTGTGGCTCAGTTAGCTGGGCATTGTCCCGCAAAGCAACAGGTTGCCGATTTGATTCCTGGTCAGGGCACATGACTGGGTTGCAGGTTCGGTCCCTGGTCAAGGTATATACAAGAGGCAATCACTTGATGTTTCTCTCTCACATTGATGTTCCTCTCCCTTTCTCCCTCTCTTCCCCTCTCTCTAAAGATAAATAAATAAAATCTTTTAAAAATAAACTCTTAAAAATAAATTTTTTTTAAAAAGTGAGTTATTTCTGATTATGACATCTCCAAGTATCACTACGTAAAATGATCAGATATGGAAAGAACACTGAAAAGAATATTATGTTAGATTGAACTAAACTAGCAGAAAAGAAATTAATTCTCCTCAGTTCAGATGAATAGCTGAGAATTTGAGGTTAAGGTTAAATATATGTGTTTGGAATATGAACTCAGAGACTGAATCCACATTGAACTTTCTCCATCTATGCTCACCTCTATATGTAAAAGAATATAAAAATCCCAGATGTGGGGATACAGATGTTATGACCAAATATTTGTCAATATTTTCAGTTCCTCTAAAGCCAAGGAGAGACAGAAATAAAAATGTCTTTTGCCAGAAGTCACAATATTACCTAAATGCCTGAACTGATAAACAGCTGTGAGGAAGTGTCATCTTCAACTAAAGCCTAACCCTTCACAAGGGGAGGTACCCGCAAGTACTTGATGTGCAAGAACAGTTTAAGCAATATTCTGGAGATAAAAATAAAATCATACAAAAAATCCAGCCTATTCACGATGTTATGATTATTTTACCATACAATTCCTATGAAAGTGAACATAAAGTTAAAACAGACAAAAGACAAACCTTAAAGTAGAAAACATTTAAATTAAAATGGGATGCTCAAACAACATATTTTCCAGGGCAACTTTCTGCCACTTTAAAAAGCCAGTACAAGAGGTGAAGTACATTGAGAGACCTCCAGAAAGAGGATTAGCATTGGTGATTCTGTGATATCGAACATTTTGATGTACACTTAGATTTATTACTGAAGGGATGGGATAGATATCCATATACACAAATGTTTTGACATCTTAAAAAACATGGAAAGTAAAACTGTTTCCATGATATATCTTGAATTATCTGTATGTATGGTGTGAATTAAGGATCAAACTTCATATCTCACCCTACACACAAAAATTAAAGATGGATCGATCCTAAACCTAAATATAAAAGATAAAAAGTATAGCTTCTAGAGTACATTCCATGTGTTTCCATGCATGAGCTACCAAATAGACCCCACCATGCTTAAGGGACTACCACTTACAGGTGCACTTCCACAAAAGTTGAACTTACCATATCCATAAACCACTTACTAGATCAAAAGCCCCCCAACGATGTGTGTTCACGTGCACTTAAGCGTTTTTCATACTTTAAAAAATGAGATTCGCACAAGGCAAGTATAAAGGCAAATGAGTTTCAAATATGATTAAGGCTAACAAGCCCTTTATCAGGATTGTCACATTTCCAAAAGTATCTTCCTCTGGCTTATAAATTTTTCAAACTCTGTATATAAACACACTGCCACATGAAGCTTGTGTGTTATTCTAGTTGCTGAGTGCCATACAGATCATAACCACAATTTAAATTGATCAAGGATCTGAAAAAAGTTCACTTAAAAAATGTAAGCCATCAATGCATAACTAGGAAATGTGTTTTACACCCATCGATGTGTTAAAATAAAAACTGCAGAATCTGTAGAAATGCAATTGATTGCAGATCTGTACATTGAAATGCCACTGATTACAGATTTTAAGAGGAAAAAGCCTATCAACATTTTTCACTGAGGACAAAAACTGTACCTCTCCTGCTGGTACTCAGTCCTACAGTAGGTGCACTTCACAACAGGGTGTGCGATCCGACATTCCTGAAATGAAAGGGGGACATCATTTTAAAAAAGCAGTCAGAAATAGAAACGGTCTTCAGTACTCAATAGACCTGGGTACTATTGGCCACTGTGCTTGAGTCACTTGAACTTTTGGGGCCTTATTTTTTTCCTCTAGGATACTAGCATCACTGCCCTGCACTGACATAGGAGATGAATTGGAATTTACATGGAACTACTCTGTAGTCACTTATTGTAAAACAAAGATATGCATGAATTGGCTTTAGATGGGGATGGGAGTCAAAAGCCCTGGATTCTAATCCAATTCTGCCTCTGCCACTGTGTGATTTTTGAGCAGGTCCACTTATAAAATGAAATTGCTGGGTTAAAATTAGTATTGCTTTTTTATATATACACAACTTCTTTTAACTCTATATGCATATTATATATACTGTAATTTAATTTTTAAGGCCGGCTTGGTGACTTTTAATTGTCGCCTCACGTAGCTCTTCTATACACTTAAATCGACAAAGCCGAATAAAGCAACTTAAACGAAAAAAGAGAACTTAGATCTTCAGGGGTAAAAACTGAACAACAGCTGGTTAGGATGGTGACCGAAGGTCACCAACTGGATGTTGAAAAATCATCCTTTTGCTTCGTGCGCTTGACTGTGCGCCTTTTCTAAAAAGCCTCTCCACCTCCAACTCTGAGACCGACTGAAAAGTGTCAGTGAGGCGACAGAGTTTGAGACGCTCCTCTCGGGCAACACCCAACTCTGGAGCTCAGTCCCAGGCGGGGCAAGTGGTCCCTCAGTCTGCAACCAGACATACCCAGGCGGGGAAGCCAGCTAGCCCAAGAAAAAGGATCTCCAGCGCGGCTGTTTGGAGCCTAGCAGGGGTCCCGTTGTTCCCTCCCCCGACTTCACAGGGTCCGAGAATAATCCCTCGCGGTTGCTAAGCAGCCGGACACGCCAGCCAAGGGGGCCTGGACCGGGACCGGGACTCCCCCACTTGCCCGGCCAGCCCCCTACGGGGCGGGTGCGGCTCCTCAGCTAGGCGGGCCTGCCACGCCCTGCCCAGGGGACCCCGCCAGGCGTCCCCGCAGAACATCGGGCTCCGGGCCGCGCCTCCAGCGTCCCAGTTCCCGGCCGCCGCCCCAGCCCGCGCACCTTGCACAGCTGCTGCCCCTGAGACAGCGCCTCGAAGGGGAAGCGCTGATGGCACTTGGTGCAGGCGTAGAGCGCCGCCATGTCCGGCCCGGGCCGTGCTCGCCGCCCCGCCGGCTCAGCCCGCCGCTTTATCTGACAGTCTGAAGCACAACCTGGCAGAGGCGGCGGCGGCAGCGGCGGCGGCAGGTTGCGAGCTGCGGCAGGCGGGAGGGCGGGCGGGTGCGGCTGGACCAGGGCGGGCGCGGCGGCGCTGAGCGCCCGTTCACTGGTAATCTCAACGTCCATCAAGCAGGAAGAGGCGGAACACGGAGCTCCTGAGGACTCTGATTCGGTCTGGCTTGTGTACGCCACTCGTGACGCGCGAGGCCTCGGTTATGTAAAGCGCAGTCACGCGGGGGCGCTGCTGGGAGGGACGGTCTTCTGCCTCGACCTCGGAAGCGGCCAGACTCCTCCCACTTAGTTCTTTGTTCCCGCCCTCGTTCCTCCTCTTCCAGGCCGCCGTGGCCTCCGCGCCTCTCGCGATACCTATGCGGAGTGGTGATGTTTTAGTTTCCGTGGGGCTAGCTTCTGGGAGCTGAAGGGGTGCGGTTGGGCCTAATGCAGTGCATTGTTGAAGTAGAATTTGGGCACCACTCGGAGCTTGAAGAGGGTGGAGGGCTTGAGAGAACCCCTCCATCATCGAAGCAGGAGGGGCCCGTACAGCCATCTTGCATGAGAGGCAACTTAAGAGAGGTGCCCTCTGTCTGAGACCTTTAAATAAGGGGGAACTCTGGCCCTGGCTGGTGTGGCTCAGTGGGTTGAGCACCGGACTGCGAGCCAAAGGGTCACCAGTTGATTTCCAGTCAGGGCACAGTGCACATGCCTGGGTGGGAAGCGTTCAAGCAGCAACCCCACACTGATGTTTCTCTCCCTTTCTCCCGCCCTTCCCCTCTAAATAAATATAAATAATCTCTCTTTAAAAAAAAAAAGATGCTAGAGTGGTAACAGCCCCTCTAGGAGGGAGAAGACAAAGAAATATTGGGGTTTGGCCAAAAAGTTCCTCTGTACCATTGCTGTAGCTCTAGGAATGCTTAGCTGTCTTTAAACTTCATTCAAAACTATATTGTAACAGCTGTCACATCAATGTGCATTAAAAAAACATCAAAATTGGTGAATTTTTGTACAGCCATTTTAATATTGAAGATGGATTGGCATATTATGCTTTATTGTTTCGAGAAAGGTAAAAACACAACCGAAATGCAAAAAAAGATTTGCGCAGTGTGTCAAAAGTAGTTTGCGAAATTTCCTGTACTATTGACATTTTGGCCAAATCTTTGCTCTGGGGCCATCTTACGCAATGGAGGATGTTTAGCAGTTGGAGATAGCTGACGTACTCAAAATACCCAAATTAATACAGTTATTGGTGAAAATGGAAAATGTGTCTTTTTTTTTTTTAATGAAAAAAAGCATATGGACCTTTTGGCCAACCCATACTAAGGCAAAGCCTTCCTGAGAGTCCTCTTGATCCCTCAGAGCGGGATGCAGCTGGCCAGAGGCCTGCATCCTACTTTGTTACCAGTTGCACCCCCAGCTTCTCTTGCAAACAACCCCGTGGGGTTTCTTGGCTGGGCCTGTCTGGCTACTCTGACTCTCTTCAACTCCCAGCTTGGCCCATCTAGGGCTGCCCCAGGAAATTAACCAATTTATTGTTCTTGAGGCTTTGGCAAAGCTTCCTGCAGGGAAGGCTGACCTTTCTTTCTAAGTCCCTGCCCTTGGGCTTAGAGTACTTGGGGCTCTGTTGACTACCTGTATAGCACTAGTTGAAGTTTTACTTCAACATGCATTTTTTTTTACAATTGAGTATGTACATAAAGCTTCTAAGTCCCTGCTCCAACAAAATTTACTCTCTTTAAAACTTAAGCCAGACCCTTTCTTGTGTGTTTGTCTAAAGATATGTATTAATCAAAGGTTTAGGCTCTGCAAGTCAGAAAACTAAGGTTCAAAATCATTACTCCACATTTAGTAGCTATGTGACCTTGGACCTATAACTGAACTTCTCAGAGCCTCACTTTCCTCAGTTGTACAATTGGATCTTTTTGAGGATCAAAAACAGAACATGGGGAGTAACAGGTAAACTGCTTAATGGATAAGGGATTCTACTTCAGAGTGAAGGATATTTTGGAACTAGGTAGAGTGGGTAGTTATACAGCATTGTGAATGTACTAACTGCCACTGAATTGTTTACTTCAAAATGATTAACTTTATGCTATGAGAATTTCACCTCAAATTAGTTTAAAAAAAAAAAAGAAAGAGAAAAAGATACAGGCTTGGGAGCCAGACTGCCTGGCTTTGAATCCCAGCTCTATAACTGTGAGGACATTAAAAACAAACAAAATAAACAAGAAACATGGAACTTGGTAACTAGATAAATGTTCGTTATTACAAGAAACTTGACTCTAGGGAGATGCTGGTGCCCTGGATCATGTAAACACAGCCTTTCTTCAAATCACGTATCCCACACTGGGGCAAGAGCCTCTCTGTATTCCTACTGCCTTCAGTTCTGATCTCCACTGTATTACTTAGCAGTTTTGCAATTGCCTACTTACTTGTTTTTTATAAATCAGATTATGGCATTATGGAATAGAAGGACCATATCTGGGCCATCATCCTCTATTCTCACAAGCTTCCCCACTCCACCTTCTTCAGGTTCGAGGTATTGATAGTGAATTAATTCACTAATTCATGCTTTCAACAAACCTACATTGAGTATTTACTTTGTGCCAGACTCTAGCTTAGGCACGGGGGATACACTAGTATGTGAAACAGTTGTGATCACTGCCCTTGTGAAGCCAACAAACAAGTCTAGTGTCAAAGACAGCCAAACGGCAAGGACTGTAAGTGAAAAGACATGCCACAGGGACAGAAAACACTGTTGGGATGGGGTAGGGGGAGTCACTTGGGTAGAGAAGGTCGATCTTGAGGCATGTGCAAGGCAAGAAAAAAAGGCCAGTATAGCCAGGGCTTAGTGGGTGGGACAGAGGGCGAGCGGAGAGGTGGCAGGGGCCAGAGGTGCAGAGCCGTAGACCCTGATATGGATATGGAATAATTTTTCAAAGTGCCCTGTATAAAGTAAAATGGGAAAGAAGCCCAAGTTTTTAAGCAGGTAAGTGACAGATTTGTATTTTTAAAAGATTTGTCTGGTTTTTATGAGGAGAATAGGACAGTAGTGGGCTGAAATAAATGCACAGACCACTAAGGAAGCTATTGCAGTTTTCCATGTGAGATGACGGAAAGGTTGCAGTGGAGAGAAGTGAACAGGTTCAAGATATATTCTAGAGATGGAGTCAACAGGACTTAGGGATGGATTTGGTTTAGGAGGTGGCAAGGGAAAGGAAGAAATTATGGTCAGTGTGTCCAGCTATGTGGATGGAGGGATTTCCAGCAAAAGAGAAGACTAGAAGGACAGGTTTCAGAGACAAAACGAAGAGTTTTATTTTTGACATGAAGTTCTAGATGCATATGGGACATCTCAGAAGAGACATTATGTAGGCAGCAGGCTCTAGTCTGTGCATCTCTTAGAAGAGAGGTCAGAGATGAAGACAGAGTTTTGGGGAGATTATGAGTATACGACAAGGTCTGTCCAGAAAGTATCCAGCCATGTACTATGGAAAATAGGGACATTGAAGAAGGTACATAGGACAATGACGCCTCGGTCTCCTTCAAAGTCAGCACCTTGGGACCTAACACAGTTCTCCCAACTGCAGCACGGTGTTCCTTCTGCTCTAGTAGCAGAAGCCAAGGAATGAATTTTGCCACGACACGTGTCATGCCAAGATCCTGCATCAAAATCTCAGACACAGTAGTTTTTGGAGTCCCTAGATCAGCTTCTAGTTCTTGCACTGCTAGACACTGATCTTTGTTGATTGCAGCCTGTACACGTTCAACAATCTCAGGTGTTCTGCTTGTTGCAGGCCTTCCAGAACACAGATCACTTTCAACAGATCCTCAACCATCTTTTAAGCATTTGTGCCACATTTTTATTTGCCCTCCACTCATTGTATCATCCCCGAAAGCCTTCTGAATCATCCAAATAATTTCCACAGAGGAATGTTCCAGCTTAATGCAAAATCTGATGCAGATTCATTTCTCTACTCAGTCATTTCGAACGCGACTGCCACACAGCACACATGCTCACTTGCTGACCTCCCACCCCCCACTGACTAGTTACAGTGAAGCCATCGTTGTTCATGCATGCGCACTCCAGTCCACTCTCCTTGGCTGCCAGGTTACATCAAGGTTGCACAAACCATCTTGTTGGATTAGCAACGGTTGAACTTTTTCTGGATAGACCTTGTATGTGTGGCGTTTAATGCCCTGACACTGGATGACATTACCTTGGAAGTCCATAGAGGGAGGAGAGCAGTGCTCCTTCCTGAGTCCACAGAAAGTCCATTCAACAGTTACAGGTCTCTTCCGGAAGAGATGCATGCAAAGGAGCCATGAGCAAGGCAGTGCAGAGAGGAGAGTTTTTGCAGAGGCCAAGAAAAGAGTGGGAGACATGAGTCAACGGTTACTGGAGACTAAAGTGGGGGTAGTGACTGATGTTATCTGAACTGCCCTGAACACACACCTGTGTTTGCTGAATGTTTGCCCTGTCAAACTTGTTCCTTCTCTTATCTAGTCTTCCTCCTTGTGCCTTTGGCAGTAGCAGTTGGGTGTGCGCCTGAGGGAGAAGTGGAAGAGAATATTTCTAGTGGTATTGTTCCTAGCAGCAAAAGAAAAGGGGGAAAAGGAAAAAACTGTTGACAGAATAATAAATAAGTTGTGCTGTGCTCAGGGTACCATGGAAGTCCAGAGAGAAGATACAGCTCAAATGGGTCCGCTCTCCCAGAGTGGCATGGTATGCCTCCTATTCGGAATCTTCAGAAAATATTAACATTAAAAAGGATGGTGGCTCTGGCCATTGTGGCTCAGTTGGTTGGGCATCATCCAGCAAACCAGAGAGTCTTGAATTTGATTCCCGGTCAGGGTACATGTTGGGTTGTGGGCCAGGTCCCCAACTGGAGGCATGCAAGAGGCAACTGATAGATGTTTCTCTCTTACATCAATGTCCCTCCCTCTCGCTTTCCTCTTCCCTTCCCCTCTCTCTGAATCAGTAAAACAAACAAAAAAAATCTACATAAAGGAAAGTATGGTGGCCTTGTCTGGGTGGCTCACTTGATTGGAGTGTCATCCCATATACCGAAAGGTTGAAGGTTTGATTCTTGGTCAGAGCACATAACTAGGTTTCAGGTTTGATCCCTGGTTGGGTGCATATGGGAGGTAACAGATCAATATCTCTCTCTGACATTGATGTTTCTCCCCCCTCCCCCGCTTTCTAAAATCAATTTAAAAAAAAAACATATCCTCACCCTTAAAAAAAAAAAAAAGGCCCTGGCTGGTGTAGCTCAGTGGATTGAGCGCGGGCCTGCGAACCAGAGGATCGCGGTTCGATTCCCAGTCAGGGCACATGCCTGGGTTGCAGGCCAGTTCCCTGCAGGGGACACACGAGAGGCAACCGTACATTGATATTTCTCTCCCTCTCCTTCTCTCCTACCCTTCTCCTCTAAAAGATAAATAAATAATAAATTTTAAAAAAAAGATGTTGTAAGTTCAGGGTGGAAGAGGGGGAGCTGATCAAAATTATAACTGGTTTCTATTGTAGGTATGAATTCTTGGTCCACAAACTCAAAAAAAAAAAACTTTAAAAAAAGTGCATGTAATTTTTTAAAAATCAATTTTCACCCTGACTGGTGTTGTTCAGTTGGTTGGGTGTTGTCTTGAAGACCAAAAGGTCACTGGTTTGATTTCCGTTCTGCTCAAGGCCATTGAAGAAAATGTTCCCCTGCTCCCTGTGCCACCCTCAAGCATGAGGAGTTACACCGTTCAACCATTCCTGTCTAATGCTCCTGGACTTTGTTGAGTGTGCAGATCACCAAGAGGTTTGCCACCTTGGGTAAGGTTAGGCTGCTGTAACAAAGAGAATGAACAATTATTCAGTGACTTTAGCAAGATAGAAGTTTATTTTTTCTTATATAATCACAATTGACTGAATGTTTATATTCTCCAAAATTTGTATGTTGAAACTGAATCCTCAAAGTGATGGTATTAAGAAGCGGTGCATTTGAGACGTGATTAGGTCATGAGGGCTAAGCCCTTACAAAAGAGGACCTAGAGTCCTGGTTGATGTGGCTCAGTGGATTGAGTGCTGGCCTGTGAACCAAAGGGTTACTGGTTTGATTCCCAGTCTAGGGCACATGCATGGGTGTGGACCAGGTCCCCAGTAGGGGGCATGGGAGAGGCAGCCACACATTCGTGTGTCTCCCTATCTTTCTCCCTCCCTTACCATTTTTCTAAAAATAAAATCTTAAAAAAAAAAAAATAGAAGCCCTAGAGAGCTCCCTTGTCCCCATGTGAGGACAGAATGAGAAGACTTTTTTATATGAAATAAGTATATAATTTATTAATCATGTACACATTTTCTTTGTCATCCAAATATTTCCAGTCCATAAACAGAATACCTGGATATGTACTACAATAATTAAACTCAGTGATTTTGACAGATTTTCAGTCATGTAAAAAGTAGATCTACACATATATTTAATTTTGTCATCATAAAATATTTGTTAAAGTATACTGATAGAATATATTTTATATGACAGTTTATTGTCTTGATTTAGAATTTTTTTAAATCCTTACCCAAGGACATGCTTATTGATTTTAGACAGAGGGGAAGGGAGAGAAACATCAATTGGTTGCCTCTCATACATAGGACCAAACCTGCAACCCAGGTATGTGCCCTGACCAGATACGGAACCTGCAACCTTTTGATTTATGAGATGACAGTACAATCAACTGAGCTACCCTAGCCAGGACTAGTGTTTTTATTTAATGTTTTAGGCACTTTTTTTTTTTTTTTTTTTTTTTTGAGAGAGAGAGAGAGAGACGAGGAAGGGAAGGAGAAAGAGAGGGAGAGAAACATCAATGTGTGGTTGCCTCTCGTGCCTGCCCTACTTGGGGACCTGGCCCGTAACCCAGGCATGTGGCCTGACTGGGAATTGAACCAGTGACACTTTTGTTTGCAGGCCCATGCTCAATCCACTGAGCTACACCAGCCAGGGCTGTTTTAGGCATTTTTACTATTTGTTTTAAATTTTTTTATTTTAGTTGGTGTACAATATTATATGAATTATTAGTTTCAGGTGTATAATATAGTGATTTGAATTTTATACCTTACACTTAGATCACTCTACTAATTCTAGTAATCATCTATCACCATGCAAACTTATTACAAGTTTTTAAATATTTAGACATGTTATGTGGGCCTTTATTTATACCTTTGTCCCAGGCCCTGAAGATGTAAGTGGTGGGCCTCTTTCCTTCTCCCTCATTGGATTCTAGGTGACATGTCCACCCTTGCATCAGAACTCACCATCCAAGCTCGGAAGCCAAATAGCTTCGGACAGTGAGAAACAGTCAAGATACTTCCAAAATTCAAGCACTTCTGACATCCCAGTGGCCAACACTCAGGTACAAGACATCTTATCTTACCTGGAGTGGTGGGCTTTGAATTGTGTTAACTGAGCTAAGCTGGGACTATGTTTCCCAGAATTCCCTTTCTTGCATAGTTTTGGGTGAAGATTGGCCTCAGAGGGAGATTTGGGCAGGATCTGGAAGGCAGACATGAAGCTGTAGCCATGCTTACACGTAGTACACTAGTGCAGGGTCAGAGACTGCAGCAGCTCGGTGCATGTTTTCACTGGTTTGCTGACTCCTCTTGTCAGTGTCAGGGGGCAGCTGGGCCCACAGCTCCTCTAGCACCGCCTGGCTCCTGCACCTTCCTGCCCTCAGCCCCACCATCTCTACCTTCAGCTTCTCCAACTCCAGGACTAGGTAGGTGTGTGTTGATGAAAGGCATCATCTTCTGCTGGTCATCATCAAAATCGGAGGCTTAATGGTGAGGAAAGACCAGTGAGTGGGAGAGCTAGTTGTGGATTCCAGGTCATCTTCCTGGGTGCCAGTTTCACCTTGCCATCCAATACTTAGCATCCCTCTTTCAGAACTGCTCTGCTGACTTCCAGTCCAACATCAGATGTACAAACAACAGCTATACATAAACCATCTAACCAGCACCCCTAATTGCATAAAGTCAAATATCTATAAGTCTCTTATTCTACATAAATCCTAATGGTTCTGCTTCTCTGATAGAACCATGATTGGTACACCTGGATTATTGCAACAGACTCGTGACTGGTCCCCTTGCTTCTGGCTGTCCTGGGCAGCCAGAGTGATCCTGTTAAAACTCATCAGACACGTTATTTACTCCTCTGCTCTAATCCCTCCAGGAGTTTCTCATCTTATTTTTTCATTTCTTCCCATCTCTTTCTAAGTAAATGCCAAAGTCACTAGTTTAATTGTACTACACTTGGTTTAGATGTCTTGCAGTAATCAACATCCTTGCTTCATCCCTAAATGTTACTGGCTGCCTCAGCATCAGCATGAGACAAATGCTAGTCTTTGCTATGAACCGAATTCAGCCTGCTGTAGTAGGAACAGCAGCAGCTTCAGCTATTATATCTGACCCAACTGGATCTATGAAGGCTCTGGCTTCCCCTAGCGACACCCAGAAGAATGAGTTAACACAGTTCCAAAGTTCAGACCATTAAGACCCCATTGGTGACCATGAGACAAGATAATGAAAAATTGCTGACAGATATATTCACCCTTCTTCCTTACTATGGACTATTCCAAGACTTAGTGGTTCCATATGCCCTCTTTGAAGATACCCCATATGACAGAACCACTGGCTTGGATTTTTGTGGGGCTCTGGTCAGCTAAGTAATGTGCCAGCTTGCATTTATTTCCTTCCTTCTCTGTTTCACTTCTCTTTTCCCCTTCCTTTTCCTTCCTTGGGATTGCAACCTCCAAGAAAGCATCAATATATAACCTTTGATTCAGATTCTATTTTCTAGGGAACATAGGCTGGCATTTACTGCCAGAAGAGGTCCTAAGAAACAGACCTTCAGGGTGCGATTTAGTGGTTAGAATTTTCACCAAGATGAAGGCAATAGGGACCTCATTGCTGGCAGTAAGTAAAGTGATGGCAACCTTGGCCTTCATTTGGCATCACCATTATTAAATCTTCCACATGTGGTGAAGGGAAGACCATGCAGAAAATCATACCCAGGACCAGGCCGGTTATATGTTGCAGAGTTGCAAAGGACTCTAAATGCACAGCATTAGGAGATCTTCTATGTCAAAGTCAAAACCCTGATAGGGGAAAAAATAGGAACCTGAGAACTTGGAAAAGGACATTAGGGTGGGCCAACCTAAGAATCTTTATCTCATAAATTCTCTTGAGTTTCCCTGCATAGGAGGAGAAGCAATGGCCTTCCCTCTGGCCAAGGAAGAACAAGGAAGTTTCCCCTTTCGTCAAGACTATGCAATGATCTCACGTGAAGTAAGTGCCTCGTTAGATGACATTTGTTCTCAAGATCTGCTCCCATCAAATCCTCACACAACCAGGGTCAATACCTAGCAAATCCCGAGTGGGAAAATTTAAGTTTTGACCTGGGGAAAATAAGCCCCACATCAGAGGAACAGAAAGACCTGGCTAGTATATGTGGGAATAATTTTAAGAGGAACCAGAACCTCTGACATGGCAGTGAGGGGGCTGGCACGGCAGAACGTAAGACTAGCTAATGGGGAATACGTCATCATCAACCCCTCGCCAATAACTCAGGCTTCAATATTCTTGCTGGGACGCCTGGAGTAGTTCTCTGGTATACAGTTTCCAGAGCTGCTCACCGTCAATGCCTTCCCCCCCTCTAAGTGCATGCCCCTGCTCACCTCAAGAGATGGGGTCTATTATCCCACTCTCCTTGAATCTGACTGGTCTTGTAACTCACCTTCATCCACAGAAGACGGCAGAAGTAACACTGTTCCAGTTCCAGACCTAGCCTTTAAGAAGACTGGCAGCTTCTATTTCTTCTCTCTTGGCAGCCAGTCACCATGTAAGAAATCCAGCCACACTGAGACCCTCACACTGTGAGGTGGTGTGAGCTAGCCATGTGGAGACACCGCACTGAGAAGCACCCATGCCTGACCAGCAGCCCTCAGGTGTTCCATCCTTCCCAGCTGAGGTGCCGTTGATACAAGTGAAAAATACATCTTGGACATTTCAGTTCCTGCAGATACCACATGAAGCAGATAAACACCCAGCCGAGCCTAACCCGGGTCATAGAAAAGTGTAAGGGTCACTTACGCAATTGTAGAATTGTGTAAGAACAGCAATAAATTGCTATTGCTTTAAGCCTTTAAGTTTTGAATGGTTTGTTATTCATCAATAGATTATCGAAATACCGTCTTAATAGTTTGCAAGGAGGGTTTCTTTAAAGCCTGGGCATGATGATGACCTACATGAGGTTAAGATGCTAGAACTTCCATGGTAGAGTAGTTAAAAAGAGGTCAGAAAGTTCAGAGAGTGGAAACGTTGGATCCAAGAACTCAGCACTTGACTATGTTCTCTAGGAGTGGCCAAAGGATACTCTCTTTGCTAAGGCAATAAGCAGTTCACTGACAAAGGGGACACCAGCATCGCTGAGTAGCTCTGCAGGGTCTGTCTTTGGTAGGCTGGGATTAAGAGTAAGAAATGCTGCTTTGGAACTGGGATCCCTTTGGAACTTGGGATCTCAACAGTAATGCTGAGATTCCAGAATGGGAGAGGTGGCTTCCAAGACAGGGTGACTATGCGTACTGTCAGGTGCAGCTGGCCATACTGATCATAAAGGTGCCTTGATTAATGGGCAGCTATGGCAAGTTGATTATGGGGACAGCTGACTAGGTGGCCCTTGATTTGTTTTAAGATTTTATTTATTTTTAGAGAGAGGGGAGGGGAGGGAGAAAGAGAGGGAGAGAAACACCAACGTGTGGTTGCCTCTTGCACACCACCCACTGAGGACCTGGCCTGCAACACAGGCATGTGCCCTGACCAGGAACCAAACCAGCAACCCTTTGGTTCTCAGGCCAGCATTCAATCCACTGAGCTACACCAGCCAGGGCAATCTTTGATTTTTATATTTAAAAAAATCAAGAGCTGGTAAGCAGAAGACTGACATCAGCTGCCACAGTGGAGAGTCATGGTTCCTCATACAGATTCTAAATCTAAGTTCACAGACCCAGAATCCCTTAACCATAGGGAGGACATGTCCCTTAAGGAACAACTGCGCAATGACATCACAATTATATGTAGTAATTATTCCTCCAATCCTTCCCCAGATGGATCTATAGCTGGGGTAACTGTGCATTGGAAAAAGGAGGATATGCAGAATTTTCAAAGATTGTTAATGACATAGAGTCTGAGGTGACATAGAACCTAGGAGGCACAAAACACCATCCCAGTTCCCTGATTAGAGTAGGGACTAAAGGAGGCCAGCTAATGGATGGAATTTATCATAATTCCAATGGGGTACATAGAAGCTGGCGGAGCCTGTCATTAATTCCATGAACTCTGGAGTAAAGGCTGTTATGATAGGAAGAACCATGCAGAAGCCCCTGACACTACCTGTATTACTCAGGGTCCTCCAAAGAAACAGAACCAATTGGATGTATAGATAGATACATAGACACAGAGAGACAGACAGAGAGATATACAGACATATATATATATAGATTAGATAGACAGATACAACAGATAGATAGAAAGGGAGTGATTTATCTTAAAGAATTAGCTCATGCAAGTCCACAGTCTGCAGTGTAGGCTGGCAGCCTGGAAACCCATTAATGGGTTTGAACTTGCAAGAAAGAATTAATGTTATGGCTCAAGTCCAAAGGCAGACGGCAGCAAGAATTCCTCTTCTAAGTGGGAGTGGTCTTTTTTATCCTACAGCCTTTCAACTGATTGGTTAAGGCTCACCACACTATAAAGGGTAATCTACTTTACTCAAAGTGTACTAATTTAAATGTAAATCTCATACGCTAGCTGATGTGGCTCAGTGAATTGAGTGCTGGCCTGCGAACCAAAGGATCACCAGTCCGATTTCCAGTCAGGGCACATGCCAGGTCCCCAGTAGGGGGTATGTGAGAGGCAACCACACATGATGTTTCTTTCCCTCCCTTCCCCTCTCTAATAAATAAATAAAATCTTTAAAACAATGTAAATCTCATATAAAAACTACCTTCAACATCTAGACTACTGCTTGACCAAATATCTGGGTACTATGACCTAGTCAAGTAAACATGTAAAATTAACCATACACTGCCCTACAATTTATTTCTGCAGTATTATTTCTGATCTAATACATTGGCTGAGGTTGTGCTTATCATATCCCCATTCAGTTTACCTGTCTGGCCTCCAGGAAAATAGATGTATCATTGTGGATGATGGATGGTGGACTACTATAAATGTAAGCACATGATAACCCCAACCAGAGCTACTCTACTCAATGTGGTATTTTTTTAAATTTATTTATTGATTAGAGAAAGAAACTTCAATTTTCTGTTCCACTTATTGATGCATTCCCTGGTTGATTCTTGTACATGCCCTGACTAGGGATTGAACTTGCAACCTTGGCATATAAGGACAATGCTCCAACCAGCTGAGCTACTGGCTAGGGTGGTGGCTTTAAAAAAAAAAATTAATTGATTTTTAGGGGGAGAGAGAGACAGAGAAACACTGATTTGTTGTTCCACTTATTTATGCATTCACTGGTTGATCCTTGTATGTGCCCTGACTGGGAATTGAACCTGCAACCTTGGTGTATCAGGATGATGCTCTAACCAACTTAGCTACTCAGCCAGGGCCTGAATGTGGTATCTTTACTGAAGCATATCCGCACAACACTTGTGTATGGTAATTGATTTAGCAAATGCTTTCTTTCTCTTTTTTAAGTTTATTTTTAATTACAGTTGACCTACAATATTATATTAGTTTCAGATGTACACCTACTGATCAGACATTTACATACCTGACACAGTGATCCCCACTATTTCTAGTAACCAACTGTCACCACACATAGCTATTATGATATTATTGACGATATTCCCTATGCTGTACCTTACATCCCATGACTTATTTTTTTAATTGATTTTAGATTGAGAGAGGAAAGGGGAGAGAGAGAGACATCGATTTTGTTGTCCTACTTATTGATGCATTCATTGGTTGACTCCTGTGTGTTGCCTTACGGGGGATCAAACCCACAACCTTAGTGTATCAGCATGACGCTCTAACCAACTGAGCAACCTAGGCAGAGCATGACCTATTTCATAACTTGCAGTTGGTACTCCTTAATCCCCTTCGCTTTTTTCACTCACCCTCCCACCACACCCCCCACTGCTTTCTTTTTAATGCCCGTGAGAAGGGACAGTGGAAGGCAGTTTGCTTTTGCTTTGCAATGTCACAATGACAGCACCTTCATTCCCTCCCCTCAGGGCTTCGTTAACTTTCCAGTTCTCCTTATACTACAGTCCTCAGGGACCTTGATCGCCTTGAGGTTCTGCAGAACAACATGATGGTCCATTATGTTAATGACATCCTGCTCCTTGCTCATAAACAGGAACTGGTGAAAGCAACAAGTTTGCCAGAGAGTGGGAGATAAATTACATGAAGATTCACGGTCTCGCTGCACTGGGAGCATTTTTAGGAGTTCTGTGGCTTAGGGCACGTCAGGACAAGTCATCTCACCTCACACATCCCACCACTTAAAAACAGGCATGTTTGGTGGGCCTCTTTGAATTTTGGAGGCAGAATATACACACTCAGAACTGTTGTACTTCTCCAACCCTTTACGGGGTGACCTGGAAAGCTGCCAATTGTGAGCACTGCCCAGAGCAAGAAGGTGCTGTACAGCAGGTTCAAACCATAAAACAGGTAATGCTGCCACTTTGGACTATGTCATCCTGCAGATTCAAGGTTGCTGGAGGAATCCATCAGGAATAAAGATTCTGGAGGGTGTCTCTGAAAGCTCAAATTGAAGGGTTGCAGTGAGAACCCCCAGTTCTGGAGTAAGGCCATCATCACCATTGTCTATTTGAACGAAAAGGTCCTGATGTGTCACTGGACGCAATAGTGCCTGAGCATCTGACCACTGGATGCCAGGTGACTATACATCTTAAGCTAGATGTCATCCGACAGGCACAGCAGCAATCCAATATGATGGAAGTGGTATATTCAGGGCTGGACTCAAAGAGTCCAGAAGGGTGAGTAAATCCAATGAACAGGTAGCTCAGACTCCCATGGCACCTAAAGCTGTTGATCTGACACCTCTCCTTTAACCCGTACCTATGGCTTCATGGAGGGTTCCCTGCAACCAACTGATAAAGAAGGGAAGGAATTAAACCCATTTCACAGATAGGTTGATGAGATATTTTGGCATGAGCTGGAAATGGACCACTCTATTATGGCCCCAGTTGGGGGCAGCCGTGAAGGATGGTGGTAAATCCTCCCAAGGGGCAGAACTGTGAGCAGCATACTTTGTCATCCCTTTTGCAAAGACGAAGGGATGAGCTGAGGTTCAGGTGTGCACTAATTCCTGGTAAGTGGCAAATGGCGTGGCTAGTTGACCAAGGGCATGGAAAGAGCAAAATAGGAATTTTGGAGGTAAGCAGGTCTGGGTAAGGACATGTGGATGAAGCTACAGGAGCAGACAAAAAGCATGCAGATCTTTGTGTCTCAACATTAATGCTCACCAGAGACCATCTACCGCAAGAAAAAGCTCTCCAGCCCAATGGTCAGATGTCCTATCCTACAGGTATCAACCAACCTCTAAACTTAGTCACTCTAATGTTTTGCAAAAGACCCGTAAGAGTGGCTATGGTAGCAATGAATGGTTCCAACAACCTGGCCTCCCTCTCACCAAGGCTGATCTAGCAACTGCCAACAAATAGCTAACCAGCCAGCAACTGGCAGCAGTTTAGCACCATTGGTCAAGGGAGAGAGGGCAGCCACCTCACGACAGGTCACTTATATCCACCCCCTTCCACATTGGAGAAGGCAATGATTCATCCTTATTGGAACTTACATTTCTTTTTTTTTTTTTAAGTTATTTTATTTTTATTTATTTATTTATTTATTTATTTATTTTAGATTTATTTATTTATTTATCTTTAGAGGGGAAGGGAAGGAGAGAGGGAGAGAAACATCAATGTGCGGTTGCCTCTTGTATGTCCCCTGACCGGAACTGGCCTGGCAACCCAGGCATGTGCCCTGACTGGGAATCGAACCGCGATCTTTCAGTTCGCAGGCCCGCGCTCAATCCACTGAGCTACACCAGCCAGAGCTGGAACTTACATTTCTTACCCATAGTGCTTCTACAAGCATCACCATCCAAACACTTAAAAAACATTCAATCTATTACCTAGTGCCAAGACCCATTTTACAGCAAAGGATGTATGGCTACAGGAACATGGGCTTTACTGGTCTTGAGGCAGGAGATAGTCAGGAAGGAGGAAACTCCGGAGGCGCCTCAGGGCTAAGACAAGGGACATTGATTCAAGACAAAGACCCTGTTCTAAGACCGGTTGCCCCACTCATTTCTGGAAAAGCACTGAATCACGGTGATTCATGACTGCTCCCGTGCAGAAGATGCTACGTGACCTCTGCTTCATTATAACAGCATCATAATAAATTTACATTGTGGGACCCCCCATCCTGGTGGCCAGTCAAGGAAAATTATGGGAGACTGTATGCACAGTAGCTTTAAAATAATGTAACTACTTGCACATGCACAATAAAAGCCCGCCAAAACTAGCCAGCAAATATCCACCATATAAGAATAGAATCCCTCTAGCCACTGAGGGTCAATCTCTGCTTGGAGTTGGCCTGCTCCCATGTTCTGTGGAGTGTACTATTGCTAATAAATCTGCTCTCTCTCTTTCTGCTGTAAATTATCTGGGTGTTCAATTCTCTCAGTCCAATTCATTGTTCGTGATCACTAAGAACCTGGTTACCTATGCCCACCTGCAACAGTCTTATCATATATACCCATCACCCAGCAGCAGGCAGCTTGAGAGAATAATGGTATGGAATGACTTCATTTCCACAAGTTTTAATCTCCTCTGCAAAATGAGGATTATAAACAGTATATGGTAGGGGAGAGAACACGTGGCCAAGAGGAGAGGGCATGAGGGTAAATGAAAAACCAAGGCTCACAGACGCTGGTAACTTGGTGAAGACCGCACAGCTAGTAAATGACAGAAGCAGGACTAGAACTTGCCCACAGGATGGAAACTGACTACCGGAAGAGGTGCTTTGGAAATTGCCTTGCCCAGGTACTGGCAGAGGTGGCAAAGGTTTGGCCCAGAGACCCCATAGAGTCCCTGGCTCACTGGCTTTATCATTACAGGGAAATCACTAAAGCAAAAGAAGAGCTACTGATATCCATAGCTGGTTTCACAAAGAAGGCTATATTCTTGCAGGAGAACATGAGACCCCTTAAAAAGGCCTTGAAGCAAAAATCCCTACCAGGTACTTCCCGGTATGATTCCAGAAATGCCTCCACGGATTCCTTCTTCTGACTCATCTGGCCAGTCTGCCTGGAATGTCAAAACTCCACGAGAGAGACCTTATTGTGCCATGTATAATGTTCACTTTTTTGCTCAAATTTTTGAGGGAAAAATAAGGACGTGCATTATATATGGGCAGTAATTCTGTACCTATATAAATGTTTTTTAGCCCTGGCTGGTGTAGCTCAGTGGATTAAGCGCGGGCCTGCGAACCGAAGGATCGCGGTTCGATTCCCAGTTCAGGGCACATGCCTTGGTTGCCAGGCCAGTTCCCGGCAGGGGACATACAAGAGGCAACCGCACATTGATGTATCTCTCCCTCTCTCCTTCCCTTCCTCTCTAAAGATAAATAAATAAAATCTAAAAGGAAAAAAAAAAAAAAGTACTTAAAAAAATCTTTAAAAAAAAAAAAATAAAAAATAAATGTTTTTTAGTCTTTTATTTATGCTTATGTGTTAAAAGCATGACTCTAGAAAGCAACAATGATATCTGTATACAAAATGATACCTGGAATACGATAACTGGTTTTGTTTCTAAAAATAAATAAAAAATTAAAACAAAAGACTTTTTTCCTGAAAGTTTGGGCTACAGACATGGGTGCGCATTATACACAGCAAAATACGGTAAATAACTTTCTGCATTAAAGTTATTTCTGGCTCCACAGCTCTTTTGAAGTTTTCAGAAGGTGAATGGTTCCCATGATGCTTCCCTCAAAGTTGCAAGCTGAGAAAATGGCCATCTGGAAGAGCTCTTAACTAAAGATGATAACTATGGGGACTAAACCAAGATTTGAGGGGCTTTGGAAGGTGTCTGCAGGGATTCTCCAGCCCGAGTCCTGTTCTGGTAGCCATGAAAAATCCTTAATCATGTGAAAATTTCAACTGGTTATAGGATAAAATAAACTCATAATAGGGATTTAAAATCATTTTCAAAAAACAGTATATGGTACGTCACAAAATTATTGTGGGATTGGAAAGGTCATATACATAGAGCACTCTGTACAGGGCCTGGCGTGCAGCAAGTGCTCAATAAATGGTAGGTATTGTTATTAACTGAATTGTGAAAAGCCTCTGGGCCCCAAGAGGAACTGGTTGTTGGGCTTCACTAAATCCAGCAGGGCCATGGATCCCACTGTAGTGTGACCTGCTTTGGATGTTCAAAAGTCCAGTTTGAGTTACATTTTTCTGCCAGCAGGGAGAGCAGGGGGGCTGTTAGCAGAAATAGAGGAGAAAAGGAAACTCTGCAGAGTGCAGGAAATGGAAACTGGGACAGAGATTGGCCATCTCTCGGTGAGGGGCGGGGCACAGTTGGAATGTGATTATAAAAAGAGAGCCTGCAGGCTGAGAGAGCGGCTGCTGCACCTCACTGCTGCTTGCATCCACCAGCAGGCTCCGGGCAGGAAGGGCAGGAAGATTGCTTCTCTTTTCTCCTCTAAGGTAAACCCAGAAATGATGAGGCATGGGTGTCAAGCAATCACCCTTTGCCAGGCTACCTACCTGTGAGCCTCATGCCCAGAGAACCAGGATGCCCATTCCTGGTCTAAGACTGGCCTGAGGGGAGGGTTGGGGTTCTCAGGGGGTTGAGGTGCAAAACCCCAAGAAGCTTTAGACTTAAGCTTACAGATGCCATGTCAGCATCTATGGTCTTAACTGTCATTTCACTTTGGGGGGCTTTAGATCCCCATCTGCAAAATGATAATCAAGCTACCTGACCTGCCAAAGGACTGCATGATTTCTGAAACCCCTTGGCTGCAGGACCTGATGTGACAGTGAGTTTATCGTGAAGGATAAATGCAGTAATCTGGAATGGTTGTTGAAAGTGTGGGTTTGAACATCGGTCAGTTGCAGGTTTAGATCTTGATTCTGCCACTTCCTGCCTGGGCAGACTTGGGAATATTAAACTCTCTGAGCTTCAGTTTCCTTGTCTATAACACATGGTTAAGAACAGCGGGGCCTCCAGGGACTTCGTGTGGTTGTTATCGGTATAAAGGACCTTGTGCCATAAAATACTGAGTAAGTACTTGATCCTGGGGGTGGAGGAGGGTATTGTTAATTTTTAATTTAAGAAAATTGCATTGAGCTGACCAAAATCACATTAGAGGTGAATTTGGGGCGCATGCATTTTCCTACTCTGTGGTGTAATGGAAAGAACAAAGGTTATGAATTCTGACAGTCTTGAGTGTGTGTCTTGGCTGCACAATTTACTGTGTGACCTTGGACAAGCTCCTCAACCCCTTGGTGCTTTCTTTCTATAAAAGGAAGTTGATGTGAGGACAGTGTTTGATGCCTGTAAACATTCAATATATTGGATGAATAAGTTGATCAACAACCATTTTAAAAGAAAATTCTACGTGACAGTACTGTTCCAAGTGCTAGGGACATAGTGGTGAATAGTTAGTTTCAAAACTCACAGTCACCCTCTAAAATAGGCTCTATTAATACCCCCATCTTAGGGATAAGTAAATCGAGGCCCAGAGAGGGCCCCCCCATATCCTACCCGAGGTCACATAAGCAGTGACAGCAAAGTCCGACAAAGTCAACGACAGAAACCACAGTAATGTTACTAGCTGACATCATCCAGCACGGGCCACGTGCGAGCAGCGGCCAAGTGCCAGGCACCTTACCAGAAAGATTCCTTCACTGATTCTCAAGACCACCGGCTGAGGCGGGAACATCACCGCCGTCGTTGCCGTGGGGAAAAGGTATCCTCGCGGCTCTTTACAGGGTTGCCGAGCCCAATCTAGAGCACCTCGCTGCTTTTTATGGACTCATCCTCCAATCCGAAGGGAAAACAGCCGAGTGGGTGTGGCTCAAAAATGGCTCCGGATCACTTCCGTTTCTCCACCCCAGGTCCCGCGACAAAGCCAGCGCCTAGCGCCACCATGCGGCAGAAGGTGATGTCGCTCTTCTTGTGCTACCTGCTGCTCTACACCTGCGGCGGGGTGGAAGCAGGTAAGGATCCTGCGGCAAGGGGACTTTGGTAGAAAGAAGGGGAACGTTTCAGAACCCTTGGTCTAGATATTCAAGCGTGCCTCTGAACGAGAGGAGCTATTACAATGGACAGCGCAGGCTTGTCGTAGCCAGAGTCCCAGATTCGAATCCTACTCTATCAATTTCTCCGTTTTACTGACATTTATTCAATCCCAGTTATGTGCCAGGCAAGGCGCCTTAGGAGAAAAGTCTCTTCCCTTTTGAGAGGTTCTCCCCAGCTCTTGGGCTGTTCCTGGGCATCAGGCACAGAGTAGGGGACTCTGTTGCCTGCTCCACTCCACTTTGTCCACTCTCCCAACAGGCACAAGAAAAGACTCCAAGGACGACAGCAACTCCGGATTCTGGGACGCCCTGACCTACGTAGCAGTCGGAGGAGGTGGGTGTGGAAGGCTGAAGCTCAGGAAGGTGGACCGGCCCAGGTCGTGGGCGCTGCCTTACCACCTCCTCTTCCTCCAGGGCTCCTGGCCATGGGTCTGCCCGCTCTGGGCTTCACTGTCACCGGCATCGCTGCCAACTCCTGGGCAGCCTCGTTGATGAGCTGGTCGGCTGTGGCAAATGGAGGCGGTGTGCCTGCAGGAGGGCTGGTGGCCACGTTGCAGAGTTTGGGTGAGTCAGGGGCCCTGGGACAGAGACACCAGTGCCACATAGCCCCCCTCTTTACTGTTCTGAGTCCTTTTCACAGACCAACTCAGCTCTCTGAGGAGGGTATTCCTATAAACCCCATCACACAGGGGGTGAATTGAGGCACCGACTGATTCAGTAATTTACTCAGATTCTCCCAGCTGACTTGCCCTAGAGCCAGGATTCAAACCCAGTCAGTCTGATTCTTTGCGTTTAGCCTTGTGACTCACTGATACTTTGACCAAGTCACAGCAAGCCTGTTTTCTCATCTGTTAACCAGGATAATCATCCTCAATTTCACATTTTATGAATCTGCTCAATCTCAGACACCCAGACTAGCGAAAACCTAGAGTGGCAGGACAACACAATTCAATCTCAGACCAGCCCTGGTCTCAACACCATGAAGGGAATAGATATAGAGCTCAGAATGATCCTTCTAAAAAAATGTATGTTTGTATCTATTTCTATGTATCTCTCTCGCTCTCCCTCTCCCCTCCACTGTTTTCTTTTTCTTTTTCTTTCTCCCTCTTTCTCTCTGAGGCCTCCAGAATCGTAGAGAAAAACCACCCTTGACAAACTGTCTCTCCGCCTTTCTGAAGCCTCCATCTTCTTTCAATTCTGGATGATAAAGCCCAAGGAACCAGCCTCAAAGAACAGAGCCCTTTTCAGAGAGAGCAGAGGGGAAGACACAGACTAGGTCATTCCCCAGCAGTGGGAAGTAAGGGATATGGGCTGGTCTGGGAACAGCCTTGTGTTATAAGATGGTTGTTCTCCTTTACTTGTGAACCCCCCAGCACCCACAGAGAGGTCTCCACAAAGGTAGCTGTCATTCGCATTATTGATGACACCATGTGTTCACTGCAGACATGAAGAGAATGAGTTGTTATTTTGTCTTTTGCATCTCTGAAATACAGCTCTGTTTTGAGGTAGCAAGTTGGGGGAAAGGGGTGATAGGATTCACTTTGCAGGAGTCCCATCCCCTCCCAGGCCCTCTGTTTCTCCATCTGAGAGTGAAGAGGTTGGACTTGAGCAATGGTTTCCAGATTTTTGGATTCCCAGGCCTGATGTCTGGGCTACAGGTGGCCAGACTGTATTTGCTTTACAGGGGCTACTGGTGGCAGTACCCTCACGGCCAGTGCTGCTGGGCTTCTAAGCTACGCAGCCTACAAGCAGCAAGAGAACAAGAAGTCAAAGGAAGAGGATGAGTAGTCAGGAGCTCCCAAGACACCCTGCCATCCTTCTTTCTGTTACAGTTCAGGTGTCTCTGTTATGCTTGTGGGTGAGTGAGGCAAACAAGAAAATAAACTTCTCTCGAAAAACACTTTTCTTGTGAGTTGTCCTTGCTTTGAGAAACCCAGCAAGATCCCACTCTGGTCTGCTTTGTCCACGCACCCCACCCTCACTTCCCCTAAAGCCAACCACAGCTCCTTGAATACAACCAGCTGGTTTTGTCCCTGGGCTTTGTCATGTGCTGTCCTTTCTGCCCAGAATGTCCTTCTGAAGTTCATAACCGGCTCAGACACCCCCTCCTCTGGGACTCTTTCCTAGCAGAGCTTCCTGCTGTCCCTGTCACACTAGGAATGCTCAGGCTGCATTCCACAGTGGCACTGGGGAAGAAGAGCTCAGTCTGTTCTCAGGGAGAGAAGCTTCCAGTTACTTCTCTGATTAGGCAGAGACATAGACACAAGATCTCCATTCTCTGAAGAAGCACCAGAGTCGTCTTCCTCTGATGGGGAATAGAAGGCCAGACTTTCAGCTCAGGCAAAGTGTATAACAGCAGCTTTCAGAGGGCTTGGCAAGGCCTTCTTTCCCTCAGAGAACTCTGGGGTAGGATAGACAATTTGCATCTAGAGCATGTGCCTTCTGAGTGGGAAGGGAAGGCCAACCAAAGCCCTTGGGGAGATCTGAAGTTTGGGAGGCCTGTCCAGGTGAAGCGGAGTGCCAAAAGCTAGGCAGGCTGAGGACAAAGAGACCCTAGAAATCAAATGTCAGTGAAGGCAGGGCTGGTTCCATCGCTGGTAGAAAGAGAGAATCATGCCATGTTCTGGTCTATGAGTGGACACCGGCCTCAGTGCCAGCCTACCCTCTGAGGGGATCTGCACCCCTGGGAAGTGGCCATGTGTGACCCGTAAAACCTTATCACAAAAAGGCCAAGCCAGCTGTCCTCATTTATAATCCAGAAATTCTTCCATCACAAATGTGTATGGATGGCCCTGACCAGTGTGGCTCAGTTAGTTGGGCATCATCCTGCAAAGCGAAACGTTGCCAGTTGGATTCCCAGTCAGCATACATGCCTGGGTTGCGGGTTTGGTCCCAGGTTAAGGCACATGTAAGAGGCAGCTGTTAGATGTTGCTCTCCCTCTTTCTCCTCCCCTTCCCCTCTCTCTAAAAATAAATAAATAAAATCCTTTTAAAAAAGAAAAGAAACGCAAATGTGTATGGATGGGTGGGGAAGAGGGCCATCCTGCTTGCTCGTGCCCCCAGGTCCAATGCCATCTCTGCAGATGGCAATTGGTTGCTTCAGCTGGTTTGCTTCGGGCCCCCAGAGAAGCACTTTGTAGAAAAGGTGCATAGGTGGCACCATCTTGCTCCACAAATATTGTCTCCATGACTTGTAATCAGAACAGAAGCTGGGCTGAGTCTCCTAACCTGATACTCACGCTACAAGCCTGAACAGAGTCCTTCCTTGGTTAGGGCTATTCATGGCAGGGTGGGGGAGTGACAGAGTGGACTTCCGCCCTCTGAGAGAGGTAGGGTCTCAAGTATCATGCTCTGCTGAGGCCTATTAATTGCACCCCAGTTTGTCTGTGCGGTTGACATCCCAAAGACATTAAGTGTATGTTCTTCAGCCCCTTCACAGAGGACAATGTGTGTAAGTTACATCTTCCCTCTAGTGCCCGGAAGAGGCCTGGCACACAGTAGGTGCTCAAAATATGTGGGCAGAATTGAAACTGAGGTTAGTCTCCTCCACTCTCATCTACCTGTCCCTACATGTTCCCCAGTCTTCATGGAAAGGAGTACCTGGGATTCTTGTTCTTTCTTTGGGGTTCCTTTGATAGTGCCCACTGTCACCACCAGGCAGGCACAGAGGAGGGGGACCTGTACCCTCTTTAACACTGTGATCCAAGTAAGCACAGGCCCCTTACCTTTTACTCAATATTCTCTAGCACAGAAGAGTTTGCAAATGAGGCAATGGAGCATAGTAGTTAGGAAAGTTCCTCTGGAGTCCCACGGACCTTGGTTCAATTCTTGCCTCGTGTGCCCCCACACAAGTTTCTTCCCCTTTCTGTGACTCAGTTTCCTCCTCTATAAACTGAGAATGATAATAACACCTACCTCCTGGGGTTTTTGTTAGGAAACCGGATGAATTAATGAACAGAGAGAGTCTAGCATGATGCCCGGCACACGGTGAGCACTTCGTAAATGTCAGTTATTGTTATGATTAGGGACTTGCATAAAAAGCAAAGAGAAAACAGCCAAATGCCCACCAGGAACTAGGTCATCTAACTTTGGAGTCAGGGTCTATTCTCTGGGGCTCACAGACTCTGCTCTGCTTTCCTCCCAAGGGTGAGCGTCCTCCACTTATTCCCTTGGTATCTTATTCACTTGAATAGCATCAAGGCCAAAGAGAGATGGACAGCTCTACCCTGGATTTTAGATCTGAGGCCTCAGCAGTTTTCAAGCTAAATGACATTGAAGTGATTCGTCTTTAAGGGGAGATTCCACTGACCACAGGGTCCCTTTGGGCACGTGCAAAATAGCTCCTCGCCTTCTTTATTCTGTAGGCATTTACTGGGCACTTGGTCTGTGCCAGGCACTATGCCAAATGCTGAGGACATGACAGTGGAAGACACCCATTTCTTACCTACTTGGAGCCCACAGTGCACAAACTGGGAGCCCCCGAAAGCATCCATGACCCCACTTCTCCCTCCCTGCCACCACGTCCTCATCCCTATCTCCTTTCACCTGCCCTGGCCCTTGTCAGCCTTCACAGAGCACAATCACCTTGTCTGCAAAGTATGAGGCAGAATGACAAACACAGAACGGAATTCACCAATGCAACAAGTCAGGAGATGCTAATGCACTTTTAGACTCCTCCTTGGCAACGGCCTTCAGAAAAACACATAGCTGAGTCCTGGCCCAGCTCCAGGTGGGGATGCCTCAGGCAGGTTACTTGTCCTCCCTGACTTCCAGCTTCCTCGCTTTGTAAAAACCAGTAGGGTTGAATATATTCTCCAGGACCCTTCCTACCCTAAAACTGCTGAGCATGAAATGCATGTTTCTGAATCCCCCTGGCCCTGTCAGATCCCGGCCCTCTGAGAGTGAATTTTAATTCTGAAGCTGACAAAAGCCATCCTGTTGCCAACTTTGGTACTAAGGTGGGTGACAGTGCTGAGAAATGCCATGTTTGGTCACAAATGGAGGTGACTAGAAACTAGCAGGGCAGTTCCTGACTCTGAGGTCACACCCAAAGACAAGTCTGACAACAGTTCCCATCTGTGTGGCTGACCTGATGGAAAACAGCGCTGAGGTCCTCCGTCCACTTTGTTTCTCCCTGGACCTCAGTGTCCCAGACTGTAAAATGGAGCAGGGGAGGAGTTGGAATCTCATCTAGAGCTAGAAGGCCCTTCTTAAGTGCTCACATTAAGCTGTCACACTCTTGAATAAGATCCCTCCATCCAGGGATTTCTTTTATTCTTTAAGATCCTCCCTAAACCCTTGAAAGTCAGCTCACTCCTGGCCCTGGCAGGCCTCCCACAATTCCATGGTGCTATGTGCTGGAGTGGCCACCAGGTGACAGTGCAATCCCATCCTGAAATCCTCCTCAGCCTGCGCCGTCCTTGAGCAGCTCCACAATTACCAACAGCCCTCCCTGGGCCAGATCCCATCAGGGATGTCAGAGGCTGAAAAGAACCCAACCTTGCCCCCGTCTGCAGCAGGAGCTCCTGAAGCGCATGACAGTGGTCGATCCTGAGGAACGCTGCAGGGCCTGCCCCCTCCTCTCTCAGGGACCTCTGAACTCCTGAGCACAGCTTTTCGGACCCTTTGCAAATAGGTCTCACCACCAGGGCCACAGCCTGCGCTTCAAGACCTGAGTCACAGGGATTAAAAGGAAATGAGAGAACCACTTCACACACACACTTCACTTGGCTGGGCCACAGAGGTGATGCTGGGAGCAGAGCATCCCTGGGCCCAGCCTTGAAGGTGGCGTGGGCCAGCGGAGGGCCTGGTCAACAGGCCCTGGAGGAAGCTGAAGCAAAGGAGGCCTGTGGCTTCCTGTGAAGAACTGAAGAACCACTTCCTTTCAGCAGATGGCTGTGGGGGAGGGGTGAAGATTAGGGAGCATGGGCTTCCTGGTCCAGGGAAAATGGAAGAGGACCCCAAGAAGACCCCGTGAATGAAGCCCCATGAAGAGGCCCAGAGCGCCTTCTAGTCCCCTTCCCTCTGGAGTCTCCATGGAGCAGACGGCACAGACAGGCAGGGTCACACCCCTCTCATGTGGTGTGAAGCCACAGAAAGGAGAGTCGAGTTAAGGGCAGGCCCATTTGTATAAGGCTAGTAAAGAAACGGAGCCTTTGGTTACTCTGAGACGCAAGCCCAAGCTCCTAGCCCCAAGTACCCATCCGCCCTCAGAACCCAGCCCCAGAGACCCAGCCCCAACTTCCCAGCTCCAAGCACCAGCTCCCAGTGGGGTGCCCAGTGCCCAGACAGAGGCTGGCAGGCCCCAATGGCTCTTTCACTGCATGGGGGAGTGGCTCTATAGCAGAACTTGTCCCAGAATGTATTTACTGGCCTCTGTTTCCCTGCAACCAGCACCAAGGGAAATGCCAGCCCAACCATGGTGAATAATCGCAAACGCCAAACTGGTACAATTTTACTGCTTTTGTTCTATTTGCACATACTTGCTTGTCCAGGATGGTACCCAGCCCCCACTCACCCATACTCTGCATTGGATGGAGCACCAGATCTCCCCAACAGGACAGAAGCAGGTCAAGGCCAGGGAGGTCTCTAGAAACCAGCCCTAGGCAGAGAGGCAGGGGCTTGACTTGGGGCTCACCACCCCTTAGCCTTGCTGCACGACTTCGTCTGGGCCTCTGCCTAGCCTGTTTGGTGAGTGGACAGCCCTTCCCTGTCTCCTTCAAGGGGCGGTTGTAAGGAGAAGGACAGAGCACCCATCTCCTGCCAGGAGCACAGGGTGGTTCAGTGGCTCCAGGTGCCGACCTGAAGAAGAGGCAAAAGGTCTTCACTCAGCCACAATTACTCACCCGTTCTCTTGGAACCCATCAGCTCAAGCCCATCACTCCCTCAATCTTCCCCACTTTGGGCAAAGGCACCTTCTGGCATTCAGGTACCCAGGCCAGACCTTTCCCCAAAGGTTTTCCCCCATGACTCTCCAATGATGGCTCCTACTTCACTCTTTTTTCATTCAGATGTCACCTCTTCAGAGAAGCCCTCCCTGACTGCTCACTTTAGAGGAGCTTCCTTGTTGCTCTCTGCCTCAGTGGTTCCCAAATTTATCTGCACCTTGAAATTACCTGGGGGCTTCAAAATGTACTAAGGCTTCAGAAACCTGTGTCTCACCAGGGAGATTGTGATTTAATTGGTCTGGGGTGCAGCTTGGACTTTGGAATTAAAAAAAACAAACTCTAGGTGGTTCTAATGTGCAGACAAACAAGTGTGGGAACCACTGCTCTAGCATATCACACCATTTTAATTTTCTATAAAAGGCAAGTAAAGAAATGAAGCTTGGTTACTCCAAGAAGCAGGCCCAAGCACCCAGCCCCAAGTGCCCAAGTTCAAGTACTCAACCTCAGAACCCAGCCCTAAGCACCCAGACCCAAAGTGTTACATATGTTAACTCATTTAATTCTTACAACAATCTTTTTTTGTAATTTTTAAAAATGTATTGATTTTGAGAGAGAAGGAATTTGTTGTTCCACTTATTTATGCATTCATTTGTTGATTCTTGTATGTACCCTGACCTGGGATAGAACCTACAACCTTGGTGTACCAGGACAAAGCTCCAACTAGCTGAGCTACCCAGCCAACACTTCTTGGGTGTTCCTAGGATCCTCATTTTACAGATGAAGAGATCAAGGCAGAGAGAGGCTGAAAAACTTGCCTAAGGCAAACAGCTAGCAACTGATGGCCAGGACCTGAACCCAGATAGTCTCTCTAGAATGGTGTCTGGCACCCAGAGGGACTCTATAAATAATTGTCCAATAAAGGAATGACTTAATTTTAATCTCTGTCTGCCTCACCCACCTCCCACATTCAATCCAGCAACCAGCCAGCCAGTAGATTCTATCTTCTAATTAATTTTTGAGTCTGTTCATGAGTGTCTACCCACATGGCCCCCCTCTCCTCATCTAATTTCCTCATCTAGTTTGCCACCCTCAGGCTGGAGGGCACCTGCAAGATCCTCTTAACGGGTCTCCCTGTGTCCACTCCTGCCTTGTGTCCACTGTCTATTCTCCACAAGTGACACCCCCAACCCTGCTTAAAGTCTCCCTGACCGCCCCCCCCCCACGTGGCTGCCATGATGCTTAGAATAAAATTTTACTTGCTCTCTCTGGCCTTCAAGGTCTCAAATAATCTGCTCAAACCTCCAGAGCCTTATTTCACCTTGCTTCCCCTCCCCCAACTCTTTTCCAGCTATACTGGCTGGCCTCTTTTTCCTTCCCAGAACTCTCCAAGTGCCTGCCAATCTCAATGCCTTTCCCCAAGCTCTTTCTTCTGGCTGGAACACTCTTGTTGCTTTAGGAGGCAGCTCGAATTGGACTTCTCCAGAAACCTGAGCCCCCAATCTAAATAAAACACGCCCTTGTTCTGGCTGGGTAGCTCAATTGGTTACAGCATGGTCCCCACACCCCAAGGTTGTAGGTTCCATCCCCCGCATCAGGGCACGTACAAGAATCAACCGACGAATGCATAAATAAGTGGGACAACAAATCAATCTCTCTCTCTCAAATCAATAAAAATAAATTCGTTAATGCAACACTCTGTTATTCCAGCAGCCTGTACCTTATGTTCCTAGAATTGATCACGATTATAATAGATGCATGATTAGTGTAAGCATTTGTTACTGTTAGACTTCCCCACTAGACTCACTCAGGGCTAACCATGATTTATCGACAGCACCCAGCACAGCACCTGGCACAAAGGAGGCGCCTGATAACTTTGGATAAGTGGGTACACAGATAGATAGTGGGTGGATGAAGAGTGACTGAGTTAATACATTTTTTTAAAATTAGGAATCTATTCTCCCTGCATGTATTTCTCGGGTCAGTTATATATGTGATTCACGGGGTGTCGCTTTCCCCCTTCCAGAGTCCCCACCCCCTGGTTCCCACTTTGACTTTTTCCCAGACAAGGCCACTGGGCGGGGCGTCCGGGTTCCTAACATCGCGGAGGGAGGCGTGCCTAAGTCAGCTTCTGCTTCCTGATTGGCGGGCGCCGGAAGGCTATACTCGTTTTCACTGCGGTTGGAGTAGACTCAGTGGGAGTAGAAGGCGGGGAACGCCTGGAGGCTGTGGTGCAGCAGCGCCAGCTTCAGAGCGTTGGAGGCTCCCAGGGGCACGTTCCTGTACCCTGCGGGGCGAGAATAGGTGCTTGTTGCGAGGCTCGCCCGGTTCTGCTGGGAGATGGGACGCTCTCTGCTGCTGGACGGATCCCCGCGGCGGGTGGGGCAAAGAAAGTGTAACCAAGCCTGCGGTGCTCACTGGAGCGCAGCTATTTCGGGCTTCTGACCTCGGTGAGGAAAGTCCCCAAAACACAGCTCCACCCACTCCCTCACGCTGCTGGACACGCTCCGCCTCTTCCCCACACCCCGCACCGCCCCCCCCCCCGCCCCCCGACTCAGATCCAAAAGAGTTTCGGGATAAGGAACGTGCAGATATGGTTTCTAGTCCTAGCTCTGTGTGACCCTCAACAAGAGTCATGCCTTCTGGACCTCAGTGTTCCCTGTACTAAATGATGCGGTGTATACAGTGACCAGCACTGGACTGGCACATACTGGGTGCTCAGTAAATACTATTTTCTTTCTTTTTGACCCTGCCCCTGCCACTGAGTTGCTGCGTGGCCTGGAGCAATTTCGCTTAACCTCACTTCTCCCGCCCAAAGATGAAAGAATTGTCCTTTCAACCCCCAAGGTCCTGCCTGCTAAGACTTCTTGAGTTACTGAGTCAGCGATGAGCTGAGACCAAACCCCACCTCCTGGTGTCCCTTCTCTGAGGTTCCTCTGACAAATGAGCTTCCTCCTCCTCCCTGAGATGGCTCTGATGAGGTCGTCCCTAAAATGGCTGCGCTCCCCAGAGTTCTGCGTAGTCCTAGGATCTGTAGGGACTTACTTTAAAGGGTGTCTCAGACCACCTTCCTTAATATTCCTACCAAGGGTGGGTCACTCTCCTGATTAAAACCCCTTTGTCTCCCTACGGCCTTCAGGCTGCTCAGCAAGCCTCACAGGCTCTCAGGTCAGCCAAGCCCCCTCCCCTCTCTCCCAGTCAGGCTCCAGCGGAACTGAGCTGCTTCCAGCTCACTTTCCCCTCCTCCAGGTGTTTGCACAGACAGTTCCCTCCCTGCCCCATCCTCTTTCACCTGACTAGCTCCTCACCTTCGGCCATCAGGGGACGGAGTTGATCGTGACCCTTAAGATGGGTCCCTGTTCAGGTGAGGACTTGGGACTCCTCGCCCAACCAGTTCACCACCCTTCTTGCTTCCTATCCTCCAGCCATGCTGACCTTTCAACTACTTAGAAAGGCAGGGCTCTTTTTTGCCACTGGGCCCTTGTACCTGTTGTTCTCTCAGACCTAAATATTCCTCTCTTCCCTACTTAACTCACACTTGTCCTTCAAACTCCGCTTAGAAATCACTTCCTCCTCCAGGCGGTGGGGGGAAAGGGTTCCTTGACAAGCCTTTCCCATAACAAGTACACACTTTGTAGCCACAATTTAACATCTCTCACCCCTATTAGAATGTAAATTATGGGACAGCAAGGATGCTTTGTCAATGGATCCCCCAGTGATGGGCACAGGGGCTGGCCCAAAGTAGGTTCTCAATATCTTATTGAATGAGTGAGTGAATCCTTGCCCAGTGCTTGCCAGTCTCTGCTTACACACCTCAGAGGCAGGGAGCTTACTACTTATGAAGGAGCCCATTCCATCTGCCCTTTAGAAGGCTTCCAATTCCTGCCCACCCCCAACCAATGCTCAGGAGATTCCCTGGAACTGAGGCACAGAGTGAGTGAGTACTTTGAGGTCTTAGTGCAGAGCCAGGGTTCACCCACCTCTCCTGAGGGCTCCTTCCAGACTCATCTGGCCCTGATAGCGCCCATAGGTGGCAGCACTGACCAGATTCCCCACAGCCTGGATCCACTGTAGGCCTGGGACTTGAGACACCATCATAGCTCATGTTCTTCTTCACCTAGGAGCAGCTGATCACCTCTCCTGGGGACAGGGACACCAGCAACTTAATTTGAGTTGGGGGAGGCCAGGAAGGAAGTACTGGATTCCTACTGCCTCGTTCAACCTCCCTGCTAGCCCTCTAAGGTGGGAGGTGCTGTTCCCATTTACAAATGCGCAAACTAAGGTTTCTGGATAGATGCTCTTTACCTGAGGTCACACAGTGGGAGAGTGGCAAAGCAAGGCTGAACTTCAAAACCCAACCTCTTTCCTCTGCCTCTCAGCTTGGTGCCGCTTGTCTACCTGCCCTGTTCAGAGCCCATTCTGCCCAAAGCATCATGAGGTCCTGAGGGGACCCATGGCTCCTGCTTCCCACATCTGGATTCCACCCCTACTGGGGCCTCCGCAGCTATACCTGGGCAACAGCTAAGGGCTGGCTGAATACCAGGAGACATCTCTTCCTTCTGCACTTGGTCACTCCCCAAAAGTGCAGAGGGACCCAAACCAAAATTAGGTCATGGCCAAGGAGCTGTCTTATAAACACCAAGCTCCTGAGACAGCTTGGCCACTTATTTGTTATATGACCTTGGCTAGGTTCCTTCCCTTCTTAGGGCTTCAATTTATCATCTGTGAAGGGGGCATATTATCCCTTCCCAGGGCCTCGGTGTGCCAGAATTCAGAAAAGTGGCTCATTCTCCCTTGCCACTTTACCCTTGAAACCTCTCACCTTGGAGAAAAGAGGCCCCCTCCAGGGTCCCTGTGGTGGCAGGACCCCAGTGTACACTCACATGGCCTAGTCTTTGATGGGGGTCACGGATCCTGGGCAGGATGGGCACTGAGTTGGGGGGCTCAGTTTCCCCAGCTTCAGCCCCTCTCCACCTCCCTCTGTGCTGTGTTTTCTCATCGAGTCTGTTCCCTCTACTATCTGTGGCCTTTGCAGAGCCATTTCCCAGGAGACTCTGCCTCTCCTGCCTCTCCTGCCTCTTCCTGTCTGTTCTCCCTCCCTTTTCCTCCCACAAATGTTTATCCATGCCTACTCTGTGCATATATCACCAAATAAGCTCAGTGCCTGTCCTTGCAAAACTCACAGTTTTGCAGGGAGACAGACAAAGAAACCAAGTTACAATTTATTCACCCATCCCCAATCCTGTGGCCTTCCCTGCTGCTGCCCTCACCCGTGCGGAGCAGCCTGCTCTGCTCACTGCAGCCTGAGCCATCTTGTTAAAACCGAGGTCAGAACATGTCACTCTTCTGCTCAATCCCCTCCCATGGCTCCCCGTCTCAAAGGAAAAGCCAGTGTCCTTGCTGTGACCTGCAAGGCCTGCATGATCTACCTCATCGCCTCCCACTCTCCCCTCTGAACACGCCATTCCAGCTGCACTGGCTGCCTTGCTGTTTTTCAACGTGCCAAGCATGCTCCTGCCTCAGGCCTTTGCGTTTGCCTTTGGTGCTGCTGGGAATGTCTTCCTCCAGGTATCCATGTGGCCTCCCTCCCTTCACTCAGGCATCTCTGCCTTGTCCAGGGCCCTTCCCAGCTGCACATCTAAATCCTACTCCCTTCTTGCCTTCTGTCTTTTTATCTGCTTTATTATTTTCTTCTTGGCACTAACAAGTGACATATAATTACTTGTCTGTTCCCCTGCAGTAGTAGAAATCCCATGAGATCTCCTAAGGTTCCCCACCCCTTAGGAAGACAGAGAGAGGGAGGGAGGGGGAGAGAGAGTGAGAGAGAAAGGGAGGGAGGGAGAGGAATACAAGGAAATTAAAAAAAGGTAACACTAATCACCTTACTACTATATAATAATCATATTTAAAGCTGCAATATTAAAACAACTTGATTTGGGTGCAGAAAGAGACAAACAGACCAATGGACTGGGATAGAATTCTAGAAATAGACTCAATTGTACAGATTTTGTATTTGATAGATTTGATAAAGGTGGCATCTCAAAGTGGAGAATAGACTCTCTAATAAAACAGCATTAGGACAACTAGGTAGCCAACTGGGAGAAAAAAAATAGACCTGTCTTCCCATTGAGTACCAGCATGAGCTCCAAAAAGAATCAAAGACTGAAACATTAAAAAATAAAAATAAAGCCAGAAAAGCACTAGAAAAAAACATGGGATGGTCTATAATCTCATAGTGGGAAATGTCTAATCATGACTCAAAAGCCAAAAATTCATTTAAAAAGATTGATAAAGTCAACTAACTATATAAAAATCAAAAACTTTTGCATTGGAAAACACTATAAATCCAGTCAAAAGACAAATGACAAACTAGAGGGAAACATTGGCAACTCAGATCACAGATACAGGGTCACCTATAAAGAAATTATTAAAAAGACCTGGAAATTCGCTCTGGCTGATGTGGCTCAGTGGACTGAGCACTGGCCTGTGAACCAAAGAATCGCAGATTTGATTCCCAGTCCGGGCACATGCTTGGGTTGCAGGCCAGGTCCCCAGTAGGGGTCATGTGAGAGGCAACCACACATTGACATTTCTCTCCCTCTTTCTCCCTCTCTCCCCCTCTCTCTAGAAATGAATAAATAAAATCTAAAAAGAAAAAAAGACCTGAGAATTCATGAAAAGGACTGACAATTTAACAGATACAGGCACAGGATATGAACTGAGAGTCTCCAGAAAAGTAAGTACTAATGTCTTCTAAGCACATAAAAAGGAGCTTAAAGTCACTTGAAAGAAATGAAAATCAGGAAAATCACTCTGGGATATCACTTCTTACCAGTCTGGCAAAAAATCCAAAAGTTTAATACTTAAAAGTTTAAGCCCTTCTACTCTGTGGGCATTTCTGTAAAAAACCAGTATTCTCACACATGTCCTCACAGAGTACTCTCGCCCATGCAAATATAAATTGGCATAGGTCCCCAAAAAGGGCATTTCGGCAAAAACTATCAAAATTATAAAAGCATCCAAATATCCTACTTCTGGGAATTTACACTTCATATATTCTTGCACAAGTGTGGAATGAGGTATGTACAAAGTTGTTCTCTGAAGCATTGTTTGCAATAGAAAGACTGGAAAGAACTCAACTGTCCATTAGCAAGGGGTTAGGTTAGGTAAAGCACAGTTTGGCCAGTAAATGGAATACTATGCAACTATGAAAAAGAATGGGGGAGATCTGTGTTTCCTGATTGGAAAAGTTCTGTAAGGGATATTAAATTTAAAAAGCAACATGCAGCCCTGGCTGGTGTGGCTCAGTGGATTGAGTGGGGAACTGCAAACGGGGGGGGTCACCAGTTTGGTTCCTGGTTGGAGTGCATGCCTGGGTTGTGGGCCGGGTCCCTGATGGGGGGTGTGTGGGAGGCAACCAAATGTTGATGTTCCTCTCCCGCTCTTTCTCCTTCCCTTCCCCTCTCTCTAAAAATAAATAAATAAAATCTTCTAAAAAATAAGCAACATGCAGAGCAGCATATATGACTTCACCTTTTGTAGGAAAAGAAAGGATTGTGTATATATTAATAATATATTCATATTCTTACTGATGGTACCATAACCAGTGATTCAGAGCACAAACTCAGAAGCCAGATTGCCTGAGTTCAAATACACATTCTGGTACTATACTGAGTTGTATAGTGTCCCATCAAAATTCATGTCTACCTGGAACCTGTGGATGTGACCTTAGCTGGAAATAGGGTCTTTGGAGATATAATCAAGTTTATATGAGATCATACCTGTTTAGGTGAGCCCTAATTCCAATACGACTGGTGTCCTTATAAAAAGAGAAAAATTTGGTCACAGAGACAGACACATTGTAGAGAACGCCAAATGAAGACAGAGGCAGAGATTGGAGAGGTACACCAGCAAACCAAGGAATGCCAAGGGTTGCGGGCAACCACCCGAATCTAGGAGACAGGCATGGAACAGATTCTCCCAAAAGCCTCTTAAAGGAACAAACCCTGCCCACACCCCAGTTTTGGACTTCTCTAGAACTGTGCGAGAATAAATTTTTGTTGCTTGAAACCACCCAGGTTGTGGGTATGGCACCCCTAGGAGTCTAATACAGCTACTTAGAAACTGCAGTCTTGGGCAAGTTATTTAGCCTCTCTGTGCCCTAGTTCCTCATCCATAAAAAAGGGATGATAGTACTCACCTCATAGGGTTGAGGTTATAAGGATTAAATGAGTTAATCCTTATATTTCAATAATTTAGAATAATGCCTGACACATAGTAAGTGCTATATAAATGTTAACTAAGCATATGCTTGTGTTTGCGTAAAGAAATCTTGGAAGATCAACCATGAAACTAATACATGTGGCCCTGGCCAGGTAGCTCAGTCAGTTACAGCGTTACCCCAATACACCAAAGTTGAGGGTTCAGTCTCGGGTCAGGGCACATACAAGAGGCAACCAATGAATGTATTATAAATAAGTAGACCAACAAATAAATTGATGTTTCTCTCTCTGTGTCTGTCTGTCTCTCTCTCCTTCCCTTCTGCCTCTCTCTAAAATCAATTCATACGTTTAAAAAATAAAAATAAGAAAAGAATCTAATACATGTGGTTGGCAGAAGGGAAGGGATCAGGAGATGAGGGGCAGGTGGGAACAAGACTTTGCAATCTCCAGGTTTTTTATATGTTTTTCTTTCTGAACCATATAAATGCGCTGTCTATTTAAAAATTAAATTAAAAATTATTTTACAACACAAATCATATCACTGTCCTGTTCAAAACCCCCCAGCGGTTTCCCATCCTGTTTTTAACAAGATCAAGTGTCCTTACTGTGGCTGACAAACACCCACCAGGAGGTGAGCATCCCTCTCCACAGTTCTCAGTTCCTGTCCCCTCATTCACTCTCCTCTAGCCTCACAGGCAGCCTTGCTGCTCCTCCAGGCTGCCGGGCATACGCCCACCTCGGGGCCTTTGCGCCGGCTGTTCCCTCACTTTGTACAGGTCTCTGCTCAAAGTCATGGCTGCAGAGATGCCATCTCTCACCTAAAAATGATGAACGAATGAATGAAAGAAAGAGAGGAAAGAAGGAGGGAAGGAAAGAAGGAAGGAAGGAAGGAAGGAAGGAAGGAAGGAAGGAAGGAAGGAAGGAAGGAAGAAGCTCAATTACCACAAGCCCTATCCCTTCCCCTGCTTCACTTTTCTTCAAAGCATTTATCCCCTTGACCCATCTGTTGTCTCCTCCCACTTCTGAGTTCCAAGAGGGGAGGGACTGTGCCTGCTTTGTTCACAGCTGTATCCACGGTGCTTATGCTTAGCACAGAACCTGGCACATTCAGTAAGTATCTGTTGAAGGAGTGGATGAAATGAGACATTATATGCAAGCTGCTTAGGCTGGTGCCTGGCACACAGGAGAGGACTCCTTTCCCCTTCCTTCCCTTGCCTCGGACATCTTCACTCTCTCCTTACCCCACCCCCACCTCTCGTGACCATACGGGTGCCTTCTCTCAGGACCCCTGTTCTCACCCAGTTCTTCTCTCTCCTCTCCAAGTGGCCTTTATATTCAACTGTTGACCTGGGGTGTGACATGTCGCCTCCATTAGACAATGGTTCCCCTGTGCAGGAACTGTGGGAACTGTGGAATCTGGCTCACTGCTTTCCAGAGCTCAGCTTGTGGAATCACCCACGGGGACCTCTGTGTCATTTCCTGAGACTCTGGTAAGGAATTACAAGCTTGTTCCCCTTCTCTGCCAGTAAGTCCCTTCTTCAGTCTAACTGAAATCATTCTTGCTACAATAATAAATGTGTTTTCTCTTAGTTCCGCAGGGCCACTGAGAGTGGTTGGCCAATTCTGTCTGTCAGCTTCTGTTGGTTGTCAGGGACTTGGGGGTGGGCCCTCACGGTGGAGTCTCCAGTCCGGGCTCTCAGATAGGGCCGTGTTGGCCACCTGCTTGGCAAGAAAGATTTCTCCTTTATTGAGCTCAGAGGATCTCAGCAGACCCCGTAGGACTGTGGTCCATTAGGTTGTTGGGGACCAGGCACAAAATGTGGTGGGAAGTATTGTGGTAGTTAATGAACCTGGGTGAGGACCTTGACCACCTCGTTCCCTCCTCTCCCTTCTTAATTCATCCATCCATTCACTCAGCCTTTCAGAGTGAAAGTCAGGAACACCTACCATGTGACTACCAGGTGCCAGCACCTATTATGCATTCTTACACTCTCTAATCTCTCTTTCCCTGTCTGTCAAATGGGCCAAGAGTACCCTACTTATATGGCCATTGTGAAGATTAAATGAGCTAGCTGTATAAAAAGCCCTTAGCATACTTGACTCATTGTAAATACTCAATAAACATGTTGTTTCAACCTGATCAACACAGAGATGCCAGCTCTGGGCCAGGCTCCCAAGGGTGCAGTGGGAAAGGCAGATATAGAAACAGATGTTTATAAAGTTAAATCCAAGCAACAAGGTACTTGGGGACAAGGTGGAGCTGGGACCCCACTTGCCTGCTGCTCTGCTGGGTGGCTTTGGGGAAGGCACGCCCTCTCTGGTCCTGCCAGGGAGAAGGCAGGATTTAGGATGGGGAAGGATGCCTAAAAATAAGGTGGGGCAGGAATAAGGACTCCAGCTTGAGCCAGCAGGCCCTGCCTTCTAATCTCACCTCTTGCAGGTCTTTCCAGTGTGACCTGGGAAAATCCATCCCCACTCCGAGCCCCAGTTCCTTTCCCCAAAGAGTGGGGATCATCACATGAGGGGGCAGGGTGGTTGTGAGGATGCAGGAAGAGGACAGATGCCAAATTCAAGGTGCTGAGCCCTATGCAGGAGGAGCGTCAGTCCTGGCCCACCTGAGACTGTAGAGGCGTTTCATCTGCAGCAAGGGGGGCCTGGAGCTGGAAGCTGGAAGGTCCTCCTTGCTGCTGTAGCTCCTCTCGTGCCAGCAGCTATAGTACTTGGGGAAACTGAAGACCCAGTTGTTGCCAGGCCCCAGGAAGTCTGCCATGGGGTTCACCAGATGGGTTGCTGCACCTTGGGCTGAGGTCTTACGTGCAGGCACAACTGAGGGTGAGGGGTACAAGGGACCCCTGGAATATCACATCTGCTCTCACCCTGGGCCAGAGGGGACGGGATAGACAATGCAGGACCTTGGCCCTGCTCAGTAATTGAGTCACTACATTCTTGGACAAGTAACTCAGGCTCCCTGGGCCTCAGTTTCCCTATCTATAAAATAGGGGCAATGAGATTGACCTGGAGAAACTTTCAGAATTAATCTGTCCCATTCTCTAGCTTGTACTCTATTCCTTAGTGCTCACTCCCTTCCCCTGGCCCTGGTGGAGTTATAAGTGAGGTGATTTCTGCCACTTTGCCTAGTGGATACTAGGGGGATCCTGAGGGTAGAGCTTTGTCTCTTCCTTCATCCTGGAAGCCGAGCTATGCCTCTTCTATATGTTCTAAATGTTGGTATTACTTAACATTTACTGTGTACAGTGATACAATACCACAGGCACTTCACACACATCATCTCTGCTCATCATAGAACACCAATTTTATTACTATATTCATTTTACAGATGAAGAGACTGAGGCTTAGTATTTGTCCAAGGTCACTCAGACCGTAGACAGGTAGTCAGAGTGGCCCAGTGGCCCATGTCAGGGTTATGCAGGGAAGGCGATGTTCGTCAGGTCAGGTAGACCCTGGGCCCAGCCCCTGCTCGTTCACTCATTCACCAGCTGTGTGAACATGGGCGAGTGTGGAGTCCTCTGGCCTATTTTTCCCTCTCCCTGTAATGGGAAGTGTGACTCTGTTTCACAGGGAGATACTAAATGGAGAATGCCTAGAATAGGGCCTGGCACACAGTAAGTGTTCAGTAAAGGATGTTCCCGCCCTGACTGGTGTGGCTCAGTGGGCTGGCCATCATCCCAAAATGCAAAAGTTCACACCAGTTCGATTCCCAGTCAGGGCACATGCCTGGGATGCGGGCCAGTTCCCCAGCTAGGGGTGTGCGAGAGGCAACTGATGTTTCTCTCACACATCGATGTTCTCTCCCTCTCTTTCTCCCTTTCTTCCCCCCTCTCTAAAATTAAATAAATAAAATATTTTTTAAAAAGCATGTTCCCTCCTCCTCTCCTTCTTTCCCTCCTCTTCTGGGCCCCCAGGCCTGGGCACATGCCAGGCTAGACAGACCTAGCTGTCTCAGAGATCATATTTGTGTTCTCTCCACCCATATTGACAAGGTCTGGGGGACTGCTGTTCCCACCCAGGGTCTCTCCATTCCCAGGGATCCTGTCTGCTGGGGGAGGGAGGCGAGGGGATAGTCTCCAGTCTAATGGACACACAGTTCAATCAGAGAGGGGAGACACTAACCCTGGCCTGACACTGAGTGAGAAACCACAGCATTGTGCCACTTCATTGCTCAGGGTGTGTAGGTGGGGTGTGGACACCGGTGGCAGAAGCGTCAGTGTTCTGGCAGGGAGGGTGTCTGGGGCTCTGTCCTATGTAGAGTGAGCTGCTGGGGTCCTCACATGTTAGAAGGTGGAACACATCATGTGGACAGGAGCTGGGGAAGCTGGCATAGTTCAGCTGGTACTTGCTGAAGTGACAGCCCCATAGGTAGCTAAAGCTATGCATGGTGGTGCAAACAGGAGCTGTCCCCTGGGGGCCTGAGGCCACCCAGAGTTGCCACATGCTCTTCTACCCACCATCTGCAGGAGAAAGCAGGAACCCCGGAATCCTTGGCCTGCAGACTTAGGGCTAAAGGGGGGCTCTTTGGGCAGCCTCAAGGCCCACACCATCCCACCACCATTCTCACTCACCTCTGAAATAGTTCATCCCCTGCCCTGTAAAAGACTCTAGCCCCCGCCCAAGAAGTAATCCCATTCCCTCTGAAATAATCCAGCCTCCCTCAGAAGACTTCCATAATATCCTAGCCTCCCTTCTGAAATAACCAGGCCTTCAATGAATTCTGTAGCCTGCGCTGTATACTACTCCAGCCATCTCTGGGTATTCCAGCCCCTGCTGTGAAACTCCACCCCACTGTTAAACTCCAGCTCAGCTTTCAAGTGTGTGCTCCAGCTTTACCACTCCAGGCCCCTTAAAATATGCCCACACCCGTAATACTCTGCACCCCACTTTAATACTGCCACCCTCACTCCCGTGATAGTTCTCCACCCCCGGTGAAAATCCTCTAGCCCCACACTGGTTTTCCAGCACTCCTGCAATGCTCTGAACTGAGTGGATGGAAAGACGGACTCCCGGGCCTGCCCAGAACCTACTGTAATGGTACTCAACCTGGCTCCCACGGGTTCCCAAGTGCCTCTGGGCCTCAGACAGCTCCTGAACATCAGTGCAGCGGAGTATCAACACCCCTGGTGGGAGGAGGCTGTGAGATGACCCTACTGGCTTTCTCATGATACTCCCAGCCTAGCAGAGTCCCCACTAGACACCTTCTCCTTGTCCCCAGGATTGGATCCCCACTAACCAGAAACATGGTAGTAGTACCTAAAGGTTGAGGGCACCCAAGTCCTGAGGGATGGCATACCCCTGACTGCCAGGGTGACTTGTCATGAGCCCCCCAGTGGGTCAGCCACCCAGAGGCAGTCCCGCAGGCTCAGTCAGCCAGCCAGCCCCGGCACACAGCCAGTTTCCCCACTGTCCTGCTCTGAGAGCCTGTCCTGTTGCACCACGGGTCTGAGGATGAAAGGGCAGCCAGGCCAAAGCTGAGCTGCCTCTGTCTGAGCAACACGGTGACCCACCAGGGCCTCCGGATCATCAGGGAGCAGAGCTAGGCCTCTGAGAATGGTTTGGGTGGAGGCAACCTTCCCTGTTTTTTGCTTTCCAGGTGCCACCCACCAGGTCACTGTTAGGTGAGGGTGAGTGTAAGTCCCTGACCACAAGGTAGCTTCATGGTAGGGCACCTTAATTATGGGTTCTGCAAGCAGAAGGGAACTAAGTTTCAAGCCCAGCTCCACTGTGTTAATTTAGGCAAATCACTTTCCCTCTCTGAGTTTCAGTCCCCACCTTTGAAACAGAATAATAGCCCTTATCTTGCCCCTTACCAGTTTTTTTCAAGTCTCAAAGGAGAGAGTGGTTATAGAGTGAATCTTCCACTGGACAAATATTTTTTAAGTGATTACTATGTGCTGGGTTTGCTTTAGATGTAGACATATTTTATGATTTCTCCCTACATCCATCAGCTTCTGAGGGCAGAAGCACTAGTGTATGGAGAAGTGGTGGGAAAGATTCTAAAACTCCTGATCAGACCCCTCTCCCTGACTCCTGACAACTTTTTGTACACCTACTATGTGCAAGGTACTTTCAAAGCCAACATTTCCTTTACTCCCCAACCTGGGGGACAAATATTACTCTTCTGGTTTCACTGATGTGGAAACTAAAGCCTCGAGTTATTAAGTCACTTGCCTAAGATAACACAGCTAGTAACTTCTGAAGCCTAAATTGAAAACACACTGCTTTTGACAAAGGAAAGATGTCAAAGTGTTACTACAATCCTCTTCCACCTCTACCTCCCACCCCCGGTTCCTGTGTTTTGGGGAGATGAACCAGGTCTGTTTTTAGGGGTCCTCAAAGGGAGTCCCAAATCCAATAGAGGACAAGAGAACTGGACTCCAAGCAAGATATCTGGAGGTTGAACAGGCCTCATAGGGCATCTTGTATTACCCTGTCCTTATACAGATCGGGAAACAGAGACCCACGGATAGGCAGACCCCTGCTCAATGTCACACACCCATCAGAGGCCCTGCCTCCCTGAAGTCTTGCCGGCCCATAACAGGCAAAACCTGACGGAGACCCCCTGGTGGTACAGACAAGAATTACTCAAGGTTCAGAGAAAATGCCAGCCTGGAAGGCTGAGCCTCCGCCAAAAAAAAAAAAAAAAAAAGCCACCAGGTTGGGCAACCTCTAGGCAAAGACCTGGGGTGGGACTTGTGATGTGCATCACCATGGACGCCCACTTCCTGCCCATACTGAGGTCAGTCCCTGTGGCCCCCACTTGCTCACCCTGGCACTTCCTGAGACCAACCATTCTGCTGATAATGATTGTAGTTCTTCCTGTTCCTGAGCTGAAATTCTGCCTGCCTGAGTTTCCACCTGCTAGTCAGAGCTCTGCTGCCTGAGACCTCAGAATTAGAGTCATCCCTGGCCCCCCGGAGCCTCCGAGGGGGAAGGGGAGGAATCTCTACCAGAGGTCTCACCTGTGGGCAATCTCCTATTTAATCATCAGAACCTCCCCTGGGAAGTCAACCCTCTCCTCCAAGCAAAGTTTATTCCTTCTTTCATTCCTGTTTTCAACCAGCACCTATTATGTGCTAGGCACTTGGAAGGCGCTGGGTAGATTGAGTAACAAAATCCCTGCCCAGAGGAGTTGAAAGTCTAGAAGGAAGAGAGAAAAACACACTGACTAATATGCACAATGAGAGCTGGGTTTCCCCCAAATTATCTAACCAAGGTTTACACATCACATTTGTCGGTGATGTTCTGTTTTCTTTTAACGTAGCAGAGTCACCCTCATTCTGCCTTTTACTTGTTAAATGACAATGCCTTTTTTTAAAAGATTTTATTCATTCATTTTTAGAGAGGGGAAGGGAGGGAGAAAGAGAGAGAAACATCAATGTGTGGTTGCCTCTCATGTGGCCCCCATGCTCCACATTATAGATGAATCTGAGGGTTCCCTCGTGGTGTCATTTACTTTATCCTCTAAACCCTATATCCCTTGTCACTGAAAGTTAGGTCGAAATCATGACTTGGCAAACCTTTTCTTTTTTTTTTTTTAAGATTTTATTTATTTATTTTTAGAGAGGGGAAGAGAGGGAAAGAAACATCAATGTGTGGTTGCCTCTCACATGGCCCCCACTAGGGGCCTGGCCTGCAACCCAGGCATGTGCCCTGACTGGGAATCGAACCTGCAACCCTTTGGTTCGCAGCCCACGCTCAATCCACTGAGCTATGCCAGCCAGGGCTTGGCAAACCTTTTCTGTAAAGGGCCAGAGAGTAAACATTTTTAGCTTTTCAGATCGTAGGGTCTGTGCTGCAGCTACTTGGCTCTGTCATTGTAGCATGACAACAGCCATTTGCAATATGTACCATATTTTTAGGACCATAAGACACACCTAGGTTTTAGAGGAGGAAGAAAATAGGGGAATATGTTTGAAGCAAAAAAAGTGGTAAAATATTTAATAACATAAATAACATAATACTTCATCAATTAAATGTAAACTACATTTACTAGCCAAGTAAGCTACAGTCAGACTATAAGACACACCCCAAATTGTGGGGGGGGAGTGTGTCTTATAATCTGAAAAATATGGTAAATGGAATGTGGCTGGGTTTCAGTACAACTTTATTTATGGACATTGAAATTTGGATTTAATGTAATTTTCATACATCGCTCAATATTATGCTTCCTTTGATTCTTTGAACCATTTGGAAATGTGAAAACCACTCTTGGCTCACAGGCTGCACGAAAACAGGCCGAGGGCCACCGCTGCCCGCAGCTTGCCGACGCCAGGCATGGGGTGCCCACCAGACCGCTCCGCTGAAAAGGAGAGATCCTCTTTGCGACACCAGACCGGCTGTGCAGTGCTCCTTCAGTACTGGGTGAACGTTCTGTTCTTTAAAACCTTTCAACTGGTGGGCCCTGGCTGGTGTAGCTCAGTGGATTGAGCGCGGGCCTGCGAACCAAAGGATCGCGGTTCGATTCCCAGTCAGGGCACATGCCTGGGTTGCCAGGCCAGTTCCCGGGAGGGGACATACAAGGGGCAACCGCACATTGATGTTTCTCTCCCTCTCTCCTTCCCTTCCCCTCTAAAGATAAATTTAAAAAAAAAACCTTTCAACTGGTGGTTTTGGCCTCTGCTGTGCACTGAAATGAGCCCCGCCCCCCCCCCCCCCCCCCCCGCCGCCACATTTATATTTTGAAGCCCTAACTCCCCATGTGACTGTATTTGGAGCTTGGGCCTTTATGGAAGTAATTAAGGTTAAATAAGACCTTATGGGCGGGGCTCTAGTCTAATCAGACAGGTGTCCTTCTAAGAAGAGATATCAGAGAGTTGGTTTTCTCTCTGCCCCGTGAAGACGCTTCAAGAAGGGGTTTTCGACAAGTCAGACAGAGTGTGCTCACCAGAAGCCAAACCTGCCAGACCTGGATCTTGGGTTTCTAGCCTCTGGAACTGTGAGGAATAAATGTTTGTTGTTTGAGCCCAAAATACCACCCAGGCTGTGGTATTTTGTTATATAGCAGGTCAAGCTGACAAATCCATTGATGATTCTTGCCTAAATCAGTGATCTAATTGGGGCTACAAAATGGAGTATTTCTAGTTCTCACATTACTTCTCATGGGTTGGCTGGCATTTTTCTACAAAACAACAACAAAAACAAAAACAAAAAAGCTTTTCCTCATCAACTAGATAATAAATGAACTGCAGTTCCTCTCAAAAAGGCAAGAGAGATGCTTCATTCTCTAAGGGAAGGTTTTTGTTTTTTCCTTTTACATGAAAATTTCTAGAACCTGTTTGTATGCTGAAATACTAATTCTACAGAGAGGGAGCCATAGATGGTGCTAGAGAGGGGGCTGCAGAAGGTGCGAAGTCCACAAAAGGTGAAAGGCTTTGGAGTGCAAGTGGACAGGGAAGAAGAGGTGGGAAGCTGGGGGACAGAAGAAGGGGTGTGAACCGGTCATCTGGGCAGATACACGGGGCCAGCTTACTAAGAAACTGCCCTGGAGGATCACTGTCCTTTTGAGGCTGGGAGTTGTGACCCTGTCTGACTGGCAGGCAGTCTTCTCCTCCCCGCCCAGAGAAGGTGGCTGGCTGGACAGCAGCAGGCCTGCAGCTTTCCGGGCCAGTACACCAGACGGAGAGGGAGGCAAGCAGTGCAGCGTCTTTGCAAAGGAGGACTATCAGGAGTGACAACAGAATCTAAGCTGATTAAAAACAGAAGTGAGACCAGGAGAGTGATGGCTAGGTAGGAAATGGATGGGAGATCTCAGCTGGCTTCCTGGGCTTTGATTTTTGGTTTTAGTATCAGTTTTCAAAATTGATTTAAAGGAGCATGTGAGCATGGGGGCTGAAAGGATGGTGGGGGATGCTAGCAGGCCCGTTCTGTGGCCTCTTTGCCCTGTGCCCACCATCACCTGTACATAAGGAACAAGTGCCACATAGAGGACAAGGACTGGACCTGATTCCTATCTGAGCCCCCAGCACCCAGCCTGTCGCAGAGTAGTGACAGGGAAGGTTTGAGCTTTCATCGAATGAATGAATGATAGCAAACACTTATGTGGTACTGACTAACAGCTCATTGATTTCTCCCAGGATTCCTGTGAAGTGGGGTCTACAAGTATTCCCATTTCACAGAGGAGGGAACTGAGGCACAGAAAGGTTAAAATGACTGAGGATCAAACCCACAGCCTGGGTATGTGCCCTGACCAGGAATCAAACACTCAACCTTTTGATTCACAGGATGATGCTCCAACCAACCGAGCTACACCGGCCAGGGCCACCTGGTTATTCTAAATGGATAAATAAGAGCCAGAGTCTCTGTCCTGAGTGATGCCAGATATCTCTTGAGGTCAGAGAGATCAGAGACATTAAACAATGAACAGAGAAACACCCAATTCTGGATTGTGACAACTACCACGAAGGGGACAAACTGGGTGCCAAGAGCAAAAACGAGGGGACTTCCTTCGATGAGGTGGTCAGAGGAGGCAGCACTTCAGGTAAAGGACAGAAAGGAGCCAGTACTGTGAAGAGCAAGGAAAAGATTATCTTAGGAAGAGGGAACAGCATGTGAGAAGACCCTGGGGCAAAAATTTAGTGTATTCTAGAACTGAAAAATATTCCGGTGGCTGAAGAGGATGATGGCCCACTGGAACTGGAGAGGTGGGCAGGGCCCAGGGGGTCGTGGCAAGGTGTTTGGATTTTATTATTCTTTATTATTATTTTATTTTATTTTCATTATGCAAGCAAAGTGGGAAGCAGTTAGAGATTTTAAGCATTTTGGTCCAATTTGTATTTGAAAAGCAGAAGCAGTTTTATTCCTCTGTTCATTTGCCTATTTAGTCATCGATTCTCGAATTTATTCACTGTTCCTTATTCTTACATTCGATTATTTAGTTTTTCGTTAGATTTTCACTTGTGTACATGTTAATTCCTTTGTTCCTGAATAATTGATGTATTTCTATGCCCAGACAGCCTGCACGGGCGCTGGGGGCATGGACAAGAGCCAGACCCAGTCTCTGCTCTGGAGGAAAACATATCCCACTCCCCACACCCTGAGAACCAGTGGGCACCAGGCAGGAGGTTCTGAATGTTCTGCTGGGGGTGGGAGTGGCAATCAGAGAAGGCCTCCTGCGGAGGCAGAACTTAAAGGGTGACAGAGAGAGCCTGGTAGATTGCGGGACCCCCCCAGGGACAGGGATCAGTCTCCTTCATCTGTGTTCCCAGAAGCCATTGCCTGGCTTCCGACAGGTAGAAATACCCGTTTCTTTGTTAACTGAACATCTCGACCAATGGCCAATCAGGAAGTGCTTGATGGTGGAGGTGACCACCCAGGGCGAAGCCACCCTTCCCACATCCTCGCATCTCCACCTCTTCCCTTGCATCTTCCATCCCAGCCCTCCTCTCATTTTCCTAGGAGAAAAGCATTCTTACCTGCATCCCACTGTACTCGGCCACCCCGCAGTCCCAGTGGGGCACACCCGAACACGTGCACAAGTGCATGCATATGCACACACACAGGCATTCACACACATTCCTGCCCACACCCAAATAATGTGTCCCAGTTGTTGATTCCAAATTGCAGTCATTGTGTTCACTGGCCACGGTCACGTGTGATGCACACTCATCTGTACTTACACAGCCTGCCTGCCTCCCTGCTAATCCCAGCACATCACTCCTGCACCACGCAGCTCTCTCACACACATCCCTTCTTTCTCCGACAGGGATTTGCGTGGTCCTTGGTTTAAGGCTGAGGAAGTAACAATGGCTGGAGGGGGGATGGAACCGTGGGTTGAGTGGGGCCAGGGATCCCTGCTGGTTGGAAAGGCTCTAACTGTGATGGAGGGTGATACTCAATTTTTCTGAAACTTGAGTGTGTGGGGGAGGGTGCCTGAGGGATGATTCCTTTGAAAACAGTTTCCCAAGGGAAGGATCTACTGCTGCCCCCCACTGTCAGAAATCCTCGGGGGCAGGCACTGTGTCCCCAGGGCCTGGCCCCTGAGGATGGGGAAGGCTTGGGGACTGGATCTGTAGTGGCTCTGGTGACAGCAGCCTAAGGTCAACTGGCTGTGAAAATTGGGGTAAGGCCTGTCCGCATCTGGTCCTCAGTTTTCCAGGCTGCAAAAGGAGTGGAGGAAGGCTGCAGTGAGGGAGAAAAACCCCTCTTAACCTCAAATGCTATGCTTCTAAAAGAGCAGGTGCTTTGGAAGGGGCCCTGGGGAAGACTGTGCTGGAGGCTCAGGTCTGCAGACAGCAGCCGGGGTGCAGGGGCAGGGCTGGGACAGCCGACCCCCGGTAATCCAGGGGAGGTGGGAAGTGGGGGCGGGCGGGCCGGCCTGTGATTGCGGGGCCCCTCCCCGCTAAAGGCTGCTGGCTTGGGGCTGGGGCGTGACTGTAAGTTCTCCCTGCCGCCACCCCCGTCGCGCCGCTGTGGCTGCAATAAGAGAAGTCCAAGACGGCTTCCTCCTCCTGCCCAGAGCGGGCAGCGGTCAGAGGCGGGCAGCACCCCAGTTTTCTGCTTCCCCTTCCCCTCACGTAGGCACTCTTGGCAGCTGGGCGCCCCGCTGACTCGCCCCGGGGTCCGGCAGAAGCGGCCTCCGCCGGGACCAGGTAGGCAGTCGTCGGGTGGGACTGGAGAGGAAGGGCTGGGGGCGGGGTGGGGGGTGGGGAGTGAGCCCGAATTCAGGGAGGGCAGCTGAGGGAGTTGAGGGCCGGGGAGGCGGCGCACCCAGAAGAGGACCAAAGGAGGAAAACTGAGGAGACCTGGAGAGTAAGACTGATAAACTGCGGGGAGGCGGGAGGGGCTGTGGGGAAAGCAGGTCCCCCGAACCACCTGGGGGGCGGGGAACGGAGGGAACCTGCGGAGTGATCCTGGTCGGTTTGGGGAAGAAGGCGGAGTCGGGGGAGCGGGACCAGCGGGCCTCCGACAGGGGCTGGGGGAGAAACTGAGGGCACCTGGGAGGGCGGGGGCTTTGGGGAGGAGCTGCGGGGTCGGGGCGAGGGGACCGGGTGGGCGGTCTAGGGGCCTCGGGGGAGGCAGTTTGCCGGAAGGGGGTTCAGGGGAACCATTTCTGGAGGGTGCGGGGTGCGGGGTGCAACCCCGGACGTCCCTGAAGTCCCCCAAACGGGATCGGCAGGCGTCGGGGCGAAGTGCACAGCGCGGAGGGCAGCGGAGACCCTCGGCCGCACCGGCGGGCGCGTCGGGGGGTGTGAGGGACGCTTCTTCAAGGCCCTGGAGGGGTGGGCCGCGGCTTCCTGGGGAAGTCCCCGCCCTCGGCGGGGATGGGCCTCCCTGGGTGCCCCCTCCCTGCCCCCCGTGGCGGTCTCGCTCCCTGTTCTTCTCGGGATCCGGGAATTGCTGGCCGCCCCGACGGAAATCCTGCCTTTGACCGCGGTTGCGGGGAGGGGCTGTCTCCATGGCAACAGGAGGGCGGAGGAGGCTCTGCTTGGCTGGCGTAGCGCGTTGCCCTGGTCGAAGCCCACTTTGGTGCCCGCTTCCCTCCCATTTTGGGTCCTCAGTCGGAGGAGAGCCGCGGGACAGAGGGGTAGAGCGATGATGATCCGCGTTCAGGGGTCCTGGGGTGGGCGATCTGCAGTTTCTGGGACTTGACCAGACTGGGCTCTTGACTGCGGTGTGACCGTAGGCTAGTTATGGGCTCATTTTCCTCACTGGAGTGATGGGGAAAAATAATCTCTGCCCTTATCCAGCCCCCACCTCCCATCACGTCCCTAGTCAGGAGAATCAGGTGCGGAAAGCAGTTTTTGCTAAGTGTGCTGGAGAGGTTAGGAGTTATTTATCACTGATCTGGAGAGCCTACCCTTCACCTTCTCAAAAGCATGTAGGAGCTCCAGAAAGCCTGACAGGGCCTCCAGGGACCAGCACACAGTTGACATCTAATCAATAAATAAATGTTTGTGATCTCCTGAGGGTCCGTACTAGGAAAGTCAACAAGTTCGAGATCTGTCTTCAACCCCCCTGGTGCCACACCCAGCGTCCAGAGTCCTGTGGCCTCCTTCCATCTGCGGTGGTTGTGGAAAAACGGGGCTCTGTTCCCACTTCACAGATGAGAAGATGGAGATTTGGGAGTCCATGACTGACGGGGCCAGTGGTAGGGACCCAGAGCCCAGGGCGTCTTGTCCCTGACATGGTGAAGGAAGTAGCCAGAGCTGAGGCCTGAGTTCCTCCCTCATCCCCACCAAATCCCAGGGACCCCTCTTGAATGGGTGGAGGCGGAGTGGTGGAAGGCCTGGGCTCCATGGGCTTCATGGCTGACGCCTGATCCCAGTGGCTATGAGAGTATTCGTGACTAGGGTTTGGGCTTTGAGTGAGCGAGCATCAGCATGCAAGCATATGTGTGGGCATTTGGGGTCTCTCTGCAGTTACCTGGGGCTGATGTGGAAAGGAAGTGGCCAGACCTTGAGAGGCTGGGTAGGGGGGCCCCAGAGCTGGGGAAGTGGGAGCCAGGGCCCTTCCAACTGGCCTAAGGTGGGACCTGGAGAGGGGGCTTCCCGTCTGGCCACAATGTTGAATGCAAACTATTCCTTCAGCCCCGGACCACCCCTGCTTCACACATCCCAAGAATCTGGAGTTCCTAAGACCCCTGCTTTAGAGGCTGGTGGATGTGTTTCTAGCAACCAGTGGAAAACCTCTGTTACCCATAACAAGTGAAGAAAATTCAGCTGACACCCTCAGGACCAGAACGCTAATGTGACAAAGAGGTCTCCTCCCTCCTCCCCTGCTCCCACTCTTACCCTGCCCTCTCCGCGACACCAGGGTCGTAGCCCCAGATTAAGGTATATCTTCTATGCTCCTGGGTGTTCGGGGGTGGAGCATGGCAAGGCCTCAAGAAAGGCTGGTGTGAGGTGGTTGGCGATGCAATGAAAGGTGCAGGTGTCCGTGAAGGGGGTCAGGGCTCACTGCGGGCAGTGGAGCTCGGCGAGGGGTTGGAAGGTCTCAGTGAGGGATGAAAGCCTTCAGTGGCAGGGGGGTGTCAGGTCTTGGTGACTGTGACAGTAGGGTGACGTGGCACTGAGACTTGACCCCTGCTCCTCCAGTCCTGGCCTTCCCATGGACAGTCCAGAGCCTTGAGAAGCCAGAACTCTTGTGGGGTGGTGGTTTCCTGTGGCTGCCCCAAACCCCAGTTCCCTGTTGGTGAAACTCCCTAGGCAGCCGGGCCAGCTCAGCCCTCCCACCTCACCCTGGGAACTTCTCTTTCCTCTCAGCCCTGCTGTTCCTCTTCCCTCAGCTTTAGAGGTGCTTTCAGGGGCTTGACTGCATTTCATGCTCAGAAGCAATCTCCTGAGGGAGCTATTTCTATTCCTATTTTTTAGTCAGAGAAACTGCAGCTCAGAAAGGTGAATTCACTCGCCCAATGTCTCAAGCTAGTTGGCAGGCCTGATAGAACTTCCTCCTAAACCTGTCTCTAGATCCTCCATATACTTGGCAGGGGTTAGTGGGGAAAAGGACATCCTGGGTCTACATCAAGGCTTTGGGAAGTATGGCCTCAAGAAAGAATGTGTGGGCCTAGGACTCCTGTGTCCAGGAGTAGGGGTGGGAAGGAGTCAGGCTCCCTGCTGGGTGGCCAGCTGCCATACGATATGGCAGGGGATGATGTGTTCAGTTGCCCAGGAGCTGGGTAGGAAATATGACGTTCCCCTGCGCAGTCTTTGGAGAACACAGCCACGGTGCCAGGAACAGCACTCTGGACCTGAATTAATAGTCCTGGCTTTGAGTCCCCCATCTGGCTATTTGACCTCGAGCAAGTTATTTCCACCCTACACACAAGATGGGGGTGAGCTGATTCATGGTCCCTGGGGGGCCATTCTAGCTATGACGCTTGTGGTTCTCAGGTTCACTTAGCCACCGCACACTGGGCAAGAGCCACATCTCCTTAAGCCTTCCCCAAAGCTGCACAGAAGGTACAGTTGCAAACTTTGAGGTTCAGAGGGCTTGTGTCATTCATCCAAGGTTCCAGTTGGGTAGAGCCACAGAGAGGAAATGTTGAAGGCCAGAGCACCATGGTCCAGGGTTAACCTCAGCTCTGACAGCCATAACCTGACTTTTAAAAAAAGATTTTATTTAATTTTAGAGACAGAGAAGGGAGGGGGGAAAGAGAGGGAGAGAAGCATCAGTTGGTTGCCTCTCACACACACCCCATCCAGGGACTGGGCCCCTCAACCCAGACATGTGCCCTGACCGGGAATTGAACTGGTGACCTTTGCTTTGTGAGATAATGTTCAGCCGACTGAGCCACAGCACCGGTCAGGGCTACAACCTGATTTTGACCTGGATGAGCCTCTAGTAGCTGACTCCTGTAGCTGACTTCTGTCAACCAGGTGTTCAAGAGGCATATTCATGAACAGAGTCAAGTCCCTACCTGTAAAATATGGGTGATAATAAAACCCACTTACTTCATAGGGCCACTAAGTGAGATCATGCATGGGAATTGCTTGCATCAATACCAGGCACTGAACAGGTATTCAGTAAACTAGCACCTTTAGACTAATAGTTATTGCCTCCCAGATTTCTAAGAAGTCAAATTAGTGTACAAAGCTCCCTCTCTCTTCTTTCTTTTTTTAAAAAAGATTTTATTTATGTGTTTTAGAGAGGGGAAGGGAGGGAGAAAGAGAGGGAGAGAAACATCAGTGTGTGGTTGCCTCTTGCACACCCCTCACTGGGGAACCCGGCCTGCAACCCAAGCATGTGCCCTGACTGGGAATCGAACCAGCGACCCTTTGGTTTGCAGGCTGGCGTTCAGTCCACTGAGCCACACCAGCCAGGGCCTCTTTTGTTTTCTTTTATTTTTTTTAGTTCTCTTTCTGACTTTCATCATTTCTCTTTTCCTGTTTCTGTCTCTACGTCTCATTTTTGTCTCTCTCTCTCTTTGTTTCTCTCTGGCAGTGAAGTGCTGGCTCTGGGGAGCCGATTCTGAGAGTCTCTTTCCAGCCCCGTGTTCAGGAAGTCACTTCGGTAGCCTGAAATCAGCCATGGTGGGAATATTCACACCATGGAAATCAGAAAATGCGACAAATCAGGGCCTTTTTTCCTTTTAAGAGTCAGCATAGCAGCATATCACACTGGGTTTCTCTTTGTCTCTCTGCACTCACATCTCTCCGTGTCTCTCCATCTCTGTCTCTGCCTTTCCTTTTCCTGTCTCTCCCTATCTTATTCCTCCGACAAAGCCAAATGAGCGTGGTCACATTCAGTGTAGCCCCCTCACTACCTTGGGCCATGCGGATGCCATACCCTGTGCCCCACACCCTCACTCCACATCCCCCAACCCCCTCAACATACTGGTGTTCAGAGGGCTAGGCCTAGCCCTGGACTCTGGTCCCCATTAGGGCTAGAGTGCAAAGCCCTGAGAGCGGACCCTGCTGCCTGCTGCCCATCGTATCAGATCTGCCACAGCTCATCCTCAGCCCACAGAGCCCTCTGCCTCCTTCTCCGTAGCTGACAGTTTTTTGAACCCCACCCCGTTCCAGGCATGCAGAACCTGGGGCTCCTCTTAGACTGATTTAAAAACATTGTGGAAATGTGTACTTTAGTGGCAACATTGAATCTATGTGGGGACCCAAGCGGTTGTATAAATTTGTGTCTTTTGTAGAAGGGAGCTCTGTGTGGGTCCGCCATCTGGGAGGGCTGTGTCCCCGTGGGGGCTCCGTGCATCTGTGCCTGTTTGTGGGAAGGGTTGTAATTATCTGCGTCTGTGACCAGACAAGGATAAGAAGTGGCTCTCATCCTGGAGCCAAACGCCAGGGTGTATCAACTGTAACCTCAGGCAAGTTTCTAAACCTCTCTGTGCCTCAGTTGCCTTATCGATAATAAAAATACTTACCTCATAGGGTTGTTATGAAAATGAAATGAGATAATATATGTAAAATGTTGAATGCAGCAGCTGGCACATAGTAAATGCTATAGATTCTGAATACGCTATTCTTGGGGAGAGGCTGTGTGTGTGTGTAGGTGGGTGAGGGCTGGAGGTGAGTGTATACAGGAGTGTGGGTATCCTTGAAGATGTGTCTAGGAATCTGGTGTGTGTGTGTGTGTGTGTGTGTGTGTGTGTGAAAGAGAGACTCTATACAGAGGAGCTCAGAGGCTTTGCGTGAGGTGCTGTATGTAGCTGAGGTAATGTGTGTGTCCAAGAATATGCCAGCTGTGTGTTCCTGGGTATAGACCCTATGTGCCATTTGAGATACACATGTGTCTTCATGTGAGAAGTCCCCTATCCTCATCCTGTAACCCTTGTTTTCATATTACTCTCATCTGTCCCCTCAGTGCCTAAAACCCCTGGATGCCACCCCCACCTCCGTTCTCTCCCTGCTTCCAGCCCTGCAACCTCCTGGAGCCTTTCGAACACAGTAGTTTTGCCCTAGGGGAGGGGTCCTGAGGTGAAGATCTCTGCAACGCCTTGGTGAACAGGGGCTTTTTTAGGTTTCTAACCACAGCCCGCCTCACAGTTCACCACATGGGTGTCAGCCCCCCCCCCCCCATACAGGAGAACAGTTGCAGTGAAGGGTGAGAGGGGCTGGTAGGACTAAGGTGAAGGTCAGGGCACTGATGTGACGGAGTTATCAGCTAGGCAGCTGGACCTGGTGGTGGACCTGGTGGATCCAGGAAGGCTTCCTGGAAGAGGAAGAGGTGGGTGGTGTTTGGTAGGAGAGGCAGGACCCAGAGCAAGAAGAGGAAGAAGTTATCCGTAAGGGAACCTGGACTTGGGGTTCAAGAAAGGCAAGGCAGCCCTGGCTGATGTGGCTCAGCGGATTGAGCTCCAGCCTGCAAAACAAAATGTAGACAGTTCAATTCCTGGTCAGAGCACATGCCTGGGTTGTGAGCCAGGTCCCTGGCTGAGGGTGTGCAAGAGGCAACCTATCTACATATCTCTTGTGTATCAATGTTTCTCTCCCTCTCTTTCTCTCTCCCTTCCCCTCTCTCTAAAAAGTAAATAAATAAAATCTTAAAAAAAAAAAAACAGAAAGAAAGGAAAGGCAGGGGGCCCTGGGGCTCCTCTGGGGAGATCAGTGTTCTCTGGTTTGGCCCCACCCTGCAACTCTCCATGCCTCTCACATCTTAGGAAACTGAGTTCTCCCCGGCAGTTCCTCTCTGAGTGTTGCAATGGGAGAGTTTCTGGCAGGGCATGGGGAGCCCTTGCTCAATGACCTGTCAGCCTATTGCTCAGGGGACACAGTCACCAGGAAAGGCTAGGCACATTGGTGGACTCTCCAGGGGATTCCCGTTGTCCTGGTTCCTGACCTGGGCCTTTCCCTGATGTGGGGATAGGAGCAAGCTCTGGAGGTAGGTGTCTACCTTTACTTTGCCACCAGATGGGTGGGTGGGGTTTACCCAGCCCAGGCTGGGAGCAGAGGCCACTTCCAAAGGAAGGAGACTGTGTTTTTAGGAGACAGTGACTAGCAGCCCCCCCCCCCCCAAGAATGGGTAGAGCATGGCTTGGTAGAAATCCAGTTAGAGAAATGGATCTAACACTGAACTTGAGTGTCCAGGTCTGTTTTCTGAGAAGCACCCTGTGCATGTACATGCACCCATGTGTGCCCATGCTACTGCACTTCGGAGCTTGGGCTCATGTGTGAGTTTGTGTTGGTGTGTGGTGGTGGTGTTGAGCACACTCACACGAGTGTATGCTGTGAAGGCTGGTGTGTGACTGTTGCTGCTGTGTGTATCACTGTCTGTGGCGGTGTGTTGGTGTGTCAGGCTGATGTGACAGAGTCAGTGTGGGCATGTGTCCCGTGTGAGGGTGAATGTGTAAGTGCGCCAGGGACAGTGGGAAGGAAGATGAAGGCAGAAGTCATGCTGGGACACAGCCCAGGCCTTCTGGCTTCCTGAAGAGGGCAGGAGCTAGCAGCTGGCTTGCAGGAACATTGGCAGAACCTGCGTCTTCTATGTCCTTCTGTCTCGCTCCCAGGTCTCCAGCCCCTCCCAAAGACCATGCCGCAGCCCCACTGACCGAGGAGCAAGGGCCTGAGGGGTGAGTGAGGAGAGTGGGGTCCGAGGGCTTCACATAGGGAGGAACCCTTCCCCAAGAGTCATCAGCTTTGAGGGTTAGGAACTGGGGTTGGGGTGGCCTTTCTGGGTCCCACAACTCCTCACAGACCCCTCCTCCTACAAGGGCCCTGTTGCTAGGTAACAGATGGGGGAGCCAGAATGAGGCAGCTTGAGAGGCCAGAGGCTGGACCCACAACAGGAAATGGCCTTGATCCCCCTCTGCAGGGAATCTCCAGGTGCAGGCACAGAGCCCTCACACACACTCACTCACAACCACACATCCGTGCATAACATGCACATGCATGGAGAGACACACATACACAGAGATATTCACACACTGCCACAGGGCATGCACAGAGACAAGCACGTGATGATACACAGACACAGAGGCACCTCCTCACACAGACCTGCATGCACAGGAACACACACACAGGCACACACACGCACTTGCACAGAAACACATAGATACATACACATAAGAAACTAACATACACAGAGCCATCACATACATGGATATGTACATGCACTTACATACATGGGCACTCAGACATTCACAAAAGGCTGCACATACACACACAGAGACTCATACTCACAAACTCCCAAATACTTAGAGACACACAAAAGACACACACAAGCACTGTGAAGGAGTCACAGAAATACAACATATTGAAGGAATAGGAGGCAAAAATATAGAAATAAGGCCAGCAACATTTGGAAGCAGAAAACCAGCCCCACTAAGGATATGTGTGCCCTCTCCAAACACACTAAGGCAGCTGGTAGGTAGATCCAGTGGTAGCCCTGCCCCACCTTTATCCCTCACTAGGGAGGCCCTCCTACTCCAGACCCGAGAGGAAAAGCTGCATGCTTGTGTCAGAGGCATTAGCTAGGCAGCTGGACCTGGTGGTCCGTGTGTGTGCATAGGGTAGCGTATCTGGCAGGAGCCCCTGAGTGAGGCATGCCCCCATTCTTTAGCAGGACACCTGGAATGGGCTGTGTGTTCTGCAAGAAGTCGGAGCCAGGGCCCAAAGAGGATGCTGGCCTGGAAGGGGACTTCAGGAGCTACGGGGCCGCGGACCGCTATGGCCCTGACCCTACCCAGACACGGCCTGCATCCTCCTTTGCCCAGATCCCCAACTACAACAACTTCTGCGCTCAGCCCACCAGCCCTGCCTTCCTCGATGCGGGCACCGTCAGGGGCATCTCCGGTGAGTCCAGTAGGCTGGAGGCAGGCACTCCCTGGGCCCTGGGAGAAGGGAGGATAAGGATTTGTCCTTAGGAGCCTCCAGTGTGGCAGGGGAGACACAGCCCTGCTTTCAGCATGTGCTCTGGGGGCATACATAGAGCCCTACCTCAGAAACCCCAGTCTGAGAGGAAGACGTAGCTCTGTCCCATTCTGAGAGAGGGACCCTGATGACATGCAATTGGGAATTTTTCTTGGCGGGGAAGAAGAGGAGTTGGTGACCTGGAGACTCCCCAGGTTGGGAGGGATGGGCTTGGAGGTGTGTGTCCTGAATTGAAGGGAGCCGAGCTGTGAAGCCCTAATTGGAAATCCATGGGATTCCAGAGGCCTTTGGGAAGAAGGGCACAGCAGTGAGGAGGCACAGCGCCTGGCTGGGGAATAGGACTCGAGGAGTGCAGCCTCCTTGGGGTCCCCCGTCTTGTACCCTACTCTGCTGAGTAGCCCTGACTCTGCAGGGATTGGGGTAACCCTGTTCGTCGCCCTGTATGACTATGAGGCCCGGACTAAAGATGACCTCACCTTCACCAAGGGCGAGAAGTTCCACATCCTGAACAACACGTAAGTGACAAGGCCGCTCAGCATGGCCTGGACTGGGAGCAGGACCCAGAGAGGAAATCTGCCTAGCCTCCATCCTCAGAAAGCTCCAGCCAAGGTGGAGACACAGATGCATGACAACAGCCCTGGGTCATTGCCACTACGTGAGGGAAGCGTGAGGAACTATGGGCACAGAGATAATACCGAATATGGTGTCCAGGGTAGTGGCGATCGGGGCAGGCCTCTTGGAGGAGTCGATTTCTAAGCTGAGCCTAGAGAAATGAATAGACGTTGAAGGAGGGGAGAAAAGAGGAAGAGAGGGAGAGAATGAGAATAAATGATGACTTCTGGAAACCACCAAGTGGTTCAGTGTAGATGGATCAGAAAGTACGAGGTGCCGAGCAGAGAGAGCGGACAGAGGCTGGAGAGGTGGGTGGAAGCAGATCTGCAGGGGTTTTTTAGCCACGTCGAGAGTCTGGGTTTTATCCAGAAGGAAATATGTAGCAATTGAGGGTGGGGTTCAGTAGGGAAGTGACCTAGTTAGCTGTCCACTGCCTACCCAAACCCCAGGCCAGCTGAGGAGCCGGAGGAGAAATTCAGAAGGCCCAGATGTTCCTAAACACATTCCTTCTCCAGGGAACGGTCTCCTGGGACAGCTGTAGTGACTGGGGTTAAAACAGACAAAAGCCATGGGGTGTGTGTGTGTCCAAGATAAGGGGTTGGCAGGGCCAGTCGCCAACTGACCCACACACATTTGTGTGGCCCTGCCTGGCCCCAAGGTGTATGCCAGGGGCTAGGTTGCTGCTGACGCCCAGTGTTCTGTGCCTACAGTGAAGGTGACTGGTGGGAGGCTCGGTCCCTCAGCTCAGGACAAACTGGCTACATTCCCAGCAACTACGTGGCCCCAGTGGACTCCATCCAGGCTGAAGAGTGAGTAAGGGTTGAGGGGAGACAGAGCGAACAGTATTCTGGAGTCCAGACTCAAGGTCACCTCTTGGGCAAGTCACAGCTCCACTCTGTATCCTTATCTATAATTCTGTAAGGTCATTGTGAGAATAAAAGAAGATAATAATGATGATAATAATAGTAGATGATACTTATCTAGCAGGTACTGTGTGCTGGGCATGATTCAGAGTGCTTTATGCGTACTCATGGAGTTGGGAACTACTATTATTGTTTTACAAATGAGGAAACTTAAGGCACAGAGAAATGAAATATCCTGCCCAGTAATATCCAGTGAGTAGGTGGAGCTGGTACGTAAACCCAGATCATCTGGGTGCATTTGCTAAGCATTATACAGATTGTCTCTCAGTGACAACAACAGTGTATGGGCTTTAAAAAATTGTAAAGTGCTAAACAAATGCAAGGGGCTATTATTTAGAATTAATTCTATTAAGGAGGCAGGGAATTACTCACAGAGTCTGTGTAGGCACTAGAGATACTACTACAGGTACTTTACCTGCCCTGATTCATTTACTTCTCATAACAACACTATTGATATTACTATTGTCTCCGTTTTACCGATGAGGAAACTGAGGCTTGTATATATATTTTTTTATCTATCCGCACGTATACATATATAATGGGACAAAGAAAGATCGGAGAGACTGCAGAGTGAGAGTCAGCAGGACTTGGTGGCTGATTCACCGCTGGAGTACAGATTGGGAGGACTCCAGGGTGGCCCAGAGTCTTCTTGAGGAATTGGGTGGGTGATGGTGCTGTTCGCTAGAGTGAGAAACATGGGTGCAGGTCGGTTTCTAGGGGAGACTTGTGGGATTAACGTTCATGGATAGGAAGGTGGAGGAGACTTCCAGGTGGAGGAGACCACCAGCAAGGAGGTTAGGTTGTGCTTTGCATGAGAGGTGCCCAGCTCGTGCCAAACCATGCCCTGAATTAGCCCAGAGGAAGGGGCAGCTGCTCCTCTTTGGCACTCAGGTTCTTAATTTGCTGTAGCCCTTGCCTCTGGCACACCTGGGCCGGGGTGGAAATTTGGGACTCTTCTGAGTGGAGATGGTAATTAAAGATGCACAGTGGGGTGAGGCAAGAGGGAGGAATGTGAGAGAGATGGGTCCTAGGACCCAACTTTGAAAACAGCTGTCCTCAAAAGAGAATTTGCCACTGGAAAACCAGGCCAGGCCATGTCAGATTAACCAAGAGGGCGGAGGAGAGGTTTCAGGAAACAAGAGAGGAAGCGTCAGAGGCTTCCGCTGGATTTGGCAACGGGGTGACCTTTGTGAGAGATCTCTCTGAGTGAGTGGGTGCAGGCCAGACAGCAGAGCCTGAGAGGGAGCAGGGGGTGAGGAAGTAGAAACCCAAGTACGAAGTCCTTTTTCAAGTGAAGGGAGGATGAGAGCGGTAACAGAATGTCGATGGCAAGAGAGGACTTAGGACAGTTTCCTGCGGGAAAGGAAGAAACGTGGGCATAGGTGGAGGTTGCTGGGATGGAGAAGCTGCAGACGGAGGCTGGTTGGTCGGGGAGAGGTGTCTCCGAGCGGAAGGGAGTGGACAGGGTCCGGAGCTTGAGTGGGGTGAGGACTTCATCTACCAAGGGTGGTGGAAGGCATGGGGGAGAGGAGGGGTGATGATTCGGAAGATGAGAGCTTTGTGGTGTCCATGCTTGTGTCCACACCTCGGGGACAGTGTCAGGAAGCCCTGAGAGGCACTTAGTGCAGAGCGGCTGTTAAGAATAGTGTGGTGGTTAAGAGGGCAGGTCCTAGAGCAGACAGCTTGGGTTCCTTTTCTAGCAACCCATCTTGAGAGCTTGTGGCCTTGGGCAAGTTGCTTAACCACTGAGATATCTCTATTTCCTCATCTGTAAATGGTGGTTAATAATAGTACTTACCTCACAGTATTGTTATAAGAATTAAATAAATACATGTATGTATTACAGCAGAGCCTGATACAAAATAAATGCTGTTGTTATTATTATATTGATTATTAATAATAATATTAATAATAATCAACATAATAGATTGCTCATGTCATGAGTGTGGGTGGGGCCAGGCTTTGAAAAAACTTGGATATGTGTCTTGTCTACACCGTCCTGGAATAGCTCCTTCTTCCCCATCCTGCCTACCCTCCTGGACACTCCACTTGCCAATGCCTCCTCCTGTTCCCCAAAATGCACCTAGTACCCAGGCGTGGGATGACAATTTCAGAATTCACTGAGACTGCCACCTCCCTTGATTTGAAAACTATGTTCCTTTTAATTGAGCCCTAAATGGTCCTGGACCAATTTAGTGGCTGAATGACATCTGATTTTTTTTTTTTTCTGCCCAAAATTGTAAGAAAGTCGATTTAGAAACTTACAGAGGTGGTAGATGTGTTGGCTCAGGAAACAAGTTACAGAGGCTGAAGCAGGGCCCTGGAGCTTAGGAGAGACCAGGCAAAGGTAACTCCACCCAGGAGTAAGAAGAGGGGGAAGGGAAAGGCAGGAGTGAGCTCCAGAGAGGGAGAGCGCCGACATCTGATTCTTCTACGGCACCTGGGGTCACTTCATCTCGCCAGCATACTTTAACAGTTGCTTCGAGGCTACAGTTCAGTCCAAGGAAGAATATTCAAGAGACAGCAGGAAGGCCTGAGGCCTGAGGTTGAAGCTGAGACTTAGAACAATGTCCAGATTAAAGAGAATGGAGGAAAAGCCGCAGTAGGAGCCAGGCAGGAGCAGTGTTGTTCTGGAAGCCAGAGGAGGAGAGGGTTTGTGGGTGGGTGTGGGGAGAGGGATCTGAGTAATTGCCTGAGCTGGTATGAAAAGAACAAGGGTGGGCCACAGAGGGTTTCAAGTAGAGTTGCTAGACGGGAGGCACCCAGATGAGGTCACTGCTGACTAGGGTTCTAGCAATTTTAATTCAAGAGAAACCCAGAGAGCGGGGAGGAAAAGCCTAACCTTTACTAGGCACCTACTATGTGCCAAGTGTTCTAATCCCCCTTTCTGTGATCCTCACACCCAGGCTGTGAAGCAAGTGTTGTATGAGCCCTCTTTCGTGGGTGAGGGCATTGAATCTTGGCTTGTGAGGTCTCTTTTCCCAGGAGGCTGACTTAGGGGTTGAACTGGGTGTGTACCTGACTCTTGCTGGCCCTTTCCAACAGGTGGTACTTTGGAAAGATCGGGAGGAAGGATTCCGAGAGGCAGCTGCTCTCCCCAGGCAACCCCCGGGGAGCCTTTCTCATCCGGGAGAGTGAGACCACCAAAGGTGGGGGCTGGGTGGTGGCTGGCCCTGGGCTGGGACAGCCTAGCCATCAGGGTAGGGCCAGAGGCAGTCAGTGGAGCTAAATCCGGTGGGGTGGGGTGTGGAGTGGTGAGGTGGGGCTTGGGGTCAGGGCCAAGACCAAACTGGGTAGAGGAGCAGAGCTGAGACTAGGACTGGGTTCAAGGGATGTAGCCATTCAACTCCAGAGTCCCCAGCCTTTGGGGCCTCTCTGGGCTTCCAGACTGGGACCGAGGAGGAAAGCAGGCCTGAAGGTGACCCTTCCCCACAGGTGCCTACTCCTTGTCCATCAAGGATTGGGACCAGGCCAGAGGAGATCATGTGAAGCATTACAAGATCCGAAAGCTGGACACGGGTGGCTACTATATCACCGCGCGGGCCCAGTTCGACTCGGTGCAGGAGCTGGTGCAGCACTACATGGGTGAGCTCGGGCCCTTGGGACTGGTGGGTGCTGTAGATCTCTGACCCAGCCCGCTGAGGCCGAGGCCCAGGACTGGAACCCAGTCTGGGCTCTCTCACCCAGGACACTGCTCTGTAGGATTCCAGAGGAAACAGGCGTGAGGCCTGAGGCTGTTCCTTGTAGGGAAATGGCACCCGCTATGTTGGAACTGGGTAGGAGGCAGGATAGGACGGACTTGGAAGATGGGTTCTGAGGTTAAGGGGAAGGTGGGAAGCATTCTCAGGTTGGTTCTGCTTTGGTTGGTTAGAAAGACAAGAGGCCCATGGAAGGATGAGGGTGGCATGTCTACATCTTTGTGGAGAATCCTCAACTCCATGTCCTCCTGTCAGAATCCCATCTTATCCTTGGAGGCCCAGCTGGAGGCCACCTCCTATGGGAAGTCCCCCACTCCTTACAAGGGATCGCCTTACCCTCTTGGTGCCACGCCCTGGCCTGTGACCTCTCCTGTGTCCTACTTCCTTATAACTGATCTTGGAGGCTGAGGCGGGATGAGGAAGGTGTGGGCTATCCTGGTCCGACTGTGACTCCGACACCCTGCTCCCCAGAGGTGAACGACGGGCTGTGCTACCTGCTCACAGCAGCCTGCACCACCATGAAGCCACAAACGCTGGGCCTGGCCAAGGACGCCTGGGAGATCAGCCGCAGCTCTATCACGCTCGAGCGCCGGTTGGGCACCGGCTGCTTCGGGGATGTGTGGCTGGGTATGGAGGTCCCAGGGGCTGGGCGGCGAGAGGACTTGGGCTTGCAGGGAACCCGTTCTGATGAGCCATGGGTGCCCGGCAGGCACGTGGAACGGCAGCACAAAGGTGGCTGTGAAGACGCTGAAGCCGGGCACCATGTCCCCCAAGGCCTTCCTGGAAGAGGCGCAGATCATGAAGTTGCTGCGACATGACAAGCTGGTGCAGCTGTATGCTGTGGTGTCAGAGGAGCCCATTTACATTGTGACCGAGTTCATGTGCTATGGTGAGAAGGGGTTCAGGGAGCGAAGTCTGGGGGGGCAGGATTTGGGGCAAGTTGAGGTGCCTCTGGGGGAGGGACTCGGGTGGCGATCTGTGATGGGAGGAAGCAGACGGGCAGAACCCCGCTGAGGCTGCAGAGAAGTGAAACCACACGAGTGCTGGCTGTGGGGTCTGGGCCGAGTTGGACAAGGTGGGGTCTGAGGGCAGACCTCCAGGTGGATGTGGTCAGCTGGTGACTGGGGCTTGGGCAAGTGAAGGCGGGATCTGTGATGAGGAAGGGTCTGGGGCGGAGGCTGAGTGGGTCAGGTCTGGTGGCTGGAGGGGGCAGTAGGGAGAGAAAAGATGTGGGCAGGGGCAGAGTGTCTGTGGGAGCGGGGCCTGGGCGAGATCTGGGAAGGCTGAGGTAGCTGGCAGAATCCTACGTGGGGGCAGATCTAAATGAGAGGGCTGGGAGCAGGGGACCTGGCTATGGGAGATGGGTTCTGGGTAGGGGCAGAGCCGAGGGAGACCAGGCTGGCCTACAAGTGGGGGTAGGGTGTTGCTGCTGATTTTCTGGGTTCCTCTCCCCAGGTAGTTTGCTGGAGTTCCTCAAGGACCAAGACGGCCAGGATTTGAGTCTGCCCCAGTTGGTGGACATGGCAGCCCAGGTAAAGTGGGGCAGCAGCCTTCATTTCTCAGACCTCTCTCCTATTAACCTTCCACACATCCCTCCTAGAGCCCTTAAACTTTTAGCCTACCCTGGACCTGCAGCCCCACCCACTGCATCAGCTGTGCAAACTGAGGCAGGGAACTGGCTATCTCTGAGCCTGTGTCCTTGTTTGGAAAGTTGGTTTTTCAAATGATGTGTCATATAGACATGGTGTTCCCATCTCTCCATATCTTGACCCCAGATAGCTGAGGGCATGGCCTACGTGGAGCGCATGAACTACATCCACCGTGACCTGAGGGCAGCCAACATCCTTGTGGGGGAGCGGCTGGTGTGCAAGATCGCCGACTTTGGGCTGGCCCGTCTCATTGAGGATGATGAGTACCACCCCCGGCAAGGTGCCCTGCCTCATCCCACCTTGGGGCCTCGAATACTCTGTAACCCTTCCCCAGCCCAGACCATCTGGGACACTCCCATCCTGATATAGCATAAGAGGCAACTCTGGGTTCAAATCCAAGCCCCTCCAGTTACCAGCTATGTGGCCTCAGGCAAGTCACTTAACTCCTGTGAGCTATCTTTTCTCATCTATAAAATGAAAATATTCAGACAACAGTAAGCCAACAAATATTTATTAAGAACCTACTATGTGCCAGGTACTCCTATAATTCTCAAGTGAAAGACGATAAGCATAGGCCCTGATCAGGTAACTTAGTTGGTTAGAGCGTCATCCTGACACATCAAGGTTGGGGGTTTGATCCCCATTCAGGGCACATACAAGAATCAACCAATGAATGCATACATAAGTGGAACGACAGACAAATCAGTATATCTCTCTCTTCCTTCCTCTCTCTCTCTCAAATTAATAAATAAAAATAAAAAAAAAAGAGCAGGAACAAGTATAAAGGACACATGGACAAAAACTATGGGGGGGTGGAAATGGGAGGGAGGTGGGGAGGGCTGGGGTGGCGGGTTTGGGTGAGAATAAAAGACAGAAAACTGTACAAGATCAACAATGAAAATAAAAATTAAAAAAAAAAGAAAAGAAAGAAAGACAGTAAGTATAATAGCATGAACTCTGTAGCCAGAATGCCTGGGTATGAATCTTAACCACCTGTAAGCTGTGTGGTCTGCCTCCTTTTCCTTGTCTGTACAATGGGGATAAAAATACAGTAGTGTGTATCTCATGGGGTTTTTGTAAGGTTTAAATGAGTTAATGCATGTAAATCACTTAGGACAGTGCTTGGCATGTAATAGAGTCTATACAGCAGATCATTGAATAATGTCCATTTGTTCAATGTCATTTCATTGTAACGTGGATTAGAAAAACAATTGAGTCCTGGCTGGGCCACTGTCTGTGTGGAGTTTGCATGTTCTCCCCATGAATTCATGGATTTTTCTCCACGTCCTCTGGTTTTCTCCCTCACCCCAAAGCTGCGCACATCATCCCTGTCTGACTGAGTGTGTGTGAGTGTGCCCTACAGTGGAAGGGCACCCTCTTCAGGGTGGGTCTTGATCTGGCCCTGAGCTGCCAGCAGAGGCTCTGGTCACCCTTAACCCTGGACTGGAATAAGCAGCTGGAAAATAATTATCTTACATGTTTTTATTCACTTTTCTTTCTTTCTTTTTTCTTTTTTCTCCTCACCCAAGGACATGCTTATTGATTTCGGAGAGAGAGGAAGGGAGGGACAGAAATAGGGAAACATCTATGTGGGAGAGAAACATCCATCAGTTGCTTCTCTCATGCGCCCCAACCAGGGACCAAACCTGCAACCCAGGCATGTGCCCTGATTAGGAATCAAAACAGAGACCTTTTGGTTTATGGGATGACACTCCAACCAACTGAGCCACACTGGTTAGGGCTTATTTATCTTTCTTAAATGAATGTACAGCTCACACTTATTTCCATGTTTAATATTAGAAGTATTTGGGTCTTTATTTAGAAGTTTGGTGATATTTTTGTTACCAGAAATATACCATAAGAACTTAACTCTTATTTTTAATCAGTTATTAGCCTAGGTAAAATTTGGTTTTGTTATATATTGTTTCACTTAAAGTCATACTTTCCAAATATCTATTAAAGACATTAAGTGAAGATTCACTGTACAAGTGCTAGGTATTATTATTACGAGAATTATCACAATGTTTGTAAAGTGCCCAGCGCTACACTAGACATATAATACTAGACATATGTTGCCCTGGCTGGTGTGGCTCAGTGGATTGAGCGTCAGTCTGTGAACCAAACTTGCCAGTTCGATTCCCAGTCAGGGCACATGCCTGGGTTGCGGGAGAGGTCCCCAGTAGGGAGCATGCAAGAGGCAACCACACACTGATGTGTCTCTCCCTCTCTTTCTCCCTCCCTCCCCCTTACTCTAAAAATAAATAAAGAAACTCTTTTAAAAAAATACTAGACATATGTTATTGGACAATGTGCTGGCTAGATTCTGGGGGGTCCTTTCTGTTATGCCCAGAAACCTCTGTTCTCGGGGTTCTCAATATTAAAGACACCATTCTTTTAATCCAGCTATTCCCAGGGACCCCCTCATTAACTTTCCCTTCTCCCATCTCTCCAGGGGCCAAGTTCCCTATCAAGTGGACAGCCCCAGAGGCTGCTCTTTATGGCAGATTCACCATCAAGTCAGATGTGTGGTCCTTTGGAATCCTACTCACTGAACTCATCAGCAAGGGCCGAGTCCCTTACCCAGGTATGCTGGGGGGTGGGAAGGTGGAATGGTGGTCATGGGGAAGGACTTCCTCCTGGCTGCTTTTTTGGGAGGGGCTAGACCCCCTGACTGATGGAGCCCCATTCTCCAGGCATGAATAACCGGGAAGTGTTGGAACAGGTGGAGCATGGCTACCACATGCCATGCCCCCTGGGCTGCCCAGCATCCCTGTACGAGGTCATGTTGCAGACCTGGCGTCTGGACCCAGAGGAGAGGCCGACCTTCGAGTACCTGCAGTCCTTCCTAGAAGACTATTTCACCTCCACAGAACCCCAGTACCAGCCTGGGGATCAGACATAACTTGTTCGGGCATCTGCCACCTCTCTAGGGTACCCGCCAGCTCTTTTCAATCCCCAGGGCTCTGTTCCCAAAGGTCGCAGGATTAGAACCCTATAGAGTCCTGGCATGTCAGAGCAAGCAGGCTGGTCTGATGCTGTTGAGGGCAACCCACTCATTTTAAGGATGGGCAAATTGAGGCTCAGAGATCATCCCTCACCCAGTTTGGCCCAAGGCATTATTTCTCTCTTTCCAAGCTAGGACCCTACACACCTCTAGTCTCCCTATTCCTGCGCCCCAGCTCCCACCATAAAGAAAGAAAGAAAGAAAGAAAGAAAGAAAGAAAGAAAGAAAGAAAGAAAGAAAGAAAGAAAGAAAGAAAGAAAGAAAGAAAAAGAAAGACAGGCTCAGGCCTTGTCTAGTTATTTATAAAACTGTATATCCTTTCCCTCACCCCCACCCAATCCTTGCATTCCTACCCTGTCAACCCACCCTGGTCCAGGACCTCAGAATTCACCTCCCACTCAATTCTCTTGTGTCTATAAGTTATAAAGAGAGGAAAAGATTTTGCTGGATCCCTTCCCTTCTGGGTGTACCCTATAGTTCAGGACTGGAGTCCAAGGCCAAGACTGAGGGGGAGGGTTGCTGAGGGTTCCCCCCTCCCTGTTAATAAATGTGTGTGTTTATTAATTTTGTAAATAAGAAAACGACAGCACGAGTCCTTGAGCCATGAAAATTCCTTCCTTTGGGAGGGGTGGTGGTCAGTGGGAGGTGAGTGGGGCTGATTCAGCTGATGGAAAGAAGGCAATGTGAGAGAATGCCCTAATGCCTACTAAGCATAGGGTACCCAAGGGGTGTTTTGGGACCCAAAAGTCCTGCTTGCCCCTACGTGAGTTTAGGATGAGTTGAGAGATGGATACAGAAGATAGGCAATGGGAGATCAAAGTGTCCCCTTCATTACTAATGTGACTTTCAATTTGTGTGCGTTTGCTAATTCTTTACTTGATTTCTACAGATATACTCTTCATCACGGGTACAGTAGCAGACCTCCCCCAAAAGGTGCAATGGGGGAAGATTACAGTGGATCCTCTATAGCTCCCCCAAAAGAAGATGGAGGGTGGACTGAGAGTTAGTCTAGCTCTTCTGATTTCATTTGATAGCTCTGTTCCCTAGGGGGCTTTTGGAGAGGTTTGGAGGCAGTTTTGTTTGTCACAATGCCTAGGGCCTCCTGGAGTGGGCAGGGATTGGAGGTGCTAAACAACCAGCCAGACACCTGTGCCAGGAGGAATTCTGCCACCCTGGGTCCCCCTTCGAGACACTTTGACAGCTGATGTGCCTCTGTGTGGAAACAAGGGGAACAGGGCATAAAGATACCCACACCTCCCATCAGGGCATTGTTGACCCCCGGACTTACCAAGGGGGTGGACAGGGAAAGAGGACAGGAGCTGGGAATCACAGTTGCAATGGGCAAACAATTGCTAAGCATTAACTCTGTGAAGGGCCCTTTGCTAGGCGGGACCTCAGGAACACAAATACAAACAAGACCAGTTCCTATCCTGGAGGAGTTCACAGGCATGCTGGAGAGAAATAAAAACAATAACTATTAAGTGTTTGAATGCCAGATATGTTTACAACCATTTAATCTAGTTCTGAGTCTGGTTCTAGGATGAGAAAACAGGCTCAGAGGTCACACAGCTGTATGTGACAGAAAGAAGATTTGAACCCCGGTCTCATGCCAAGGCCCATGATCTTTCTAATAGACCTCACTGCCTCTGGGCTTTAGGAAGAAATCATGTCTGCCCCAGGTGGATGTTTGGAAGATCCTTCTCCCTCTAGATTTTGGTAGAAAAATCCCCCTGGAAACCCAAGCTGAGTGACCTAAAATAAAGGGGACAAGGTGGCCAACGCAGACTGAGAGCTCCCAGTGTTTAGTCCTATGCTAGAGGCTGCTGAATGGGGCAATAAGATGGAGAGAGGCCACGTGGCTCCTTAGAGAGGGGATCACAGGAAGCCTTGGCTCTGCACGCTCAAAGTTTCAGGTGCCAAGGCTTCTTGAGGGCCATGGTCTCCAGCCAATCAAACTCACAAGAGCCTGATGTATAAGCCAGAGTCCCAGCATTGCCATCTGCCATGGAGTAAGCAGATAAGAGCACAGCTCCGGAGCTGTACTGCCTGGTGTTAATCTTGCCTCCATCATGCAGCTGTGTGATTTTGTGCAAGCTATTAACCTCTCCAAGCTTCAATTTCCTCATCTGTGAAATGGCAATAAAAGGCCCCATATATGCTAGTTCTCTTCGTCACTGCCTTTTACAAATTATTTACTCTATAATAGGTATACTGCTACATGCATGCTGCCATTTAATCTTCACAGAACTCCATGAGGAGAAGACTCCTGTATCTTCATTCTACTAATAGGAAAACTGAGGCACAATGAAGTAAATAGGCTCTAAGACATAACTGGCAGTGTGGGGACTTGAACCAGACCCTCTGACTCCAGAATCAGTGCTCTTAGTCTCTATAGTCTTTCCCTGGGACCAAAATATTTTTGTCTGCCTGATGGGACTCTCTGCCTGGTACCTGGATGCCCACTGAGTTAAAATGAAGGCCCAGCAGGGCAGTGAACCACGTGGAGTTCACTGGGCCCTTATTGCTCAGCAGAGACCAGAGCCTCCTGAGCCTGGAATCCTTGTATCTACTGGTTCCCTGTCCCTCCCTCTGGTGCAGCTGAATAAATTCTCCCTTGCACCCCCTTTTCTGTGCATCCTTCTGTTCCCTTCAGATAGAGCACAATGCAATTGATTAGGCCCCTGTTTTCTCAATTTCAATCACATCCTCGCCCTGCCTCCCTGAGATTACAGGCGGGTCACCTTGATTGCGGTTTCTACCGTTCACAAAACCCTTCAATCGTTTACAAAACCATCTCTCGCCTCATTCACTCCCCCACCTGGCTCTTCTCCTGATATGTGGATTTTACTGGCTTAAGACTCAGAGGGCAATTTTATTTCCGAGTTCATGGTGGGGGAGGAGGACACCTAATTGACTAATGCTAGGTGTTTCACATGCATCATCTAATATGATCCTCCTGAGGCAGTGCACAGGCGTGATTATTCCCATTTCATAAAGGAGAAAACAAAGACTCTGAGAGGCTACGACACTTGCCCGAGGTCATACAGCTGGCTGGCAGAGTCAGGATCTGAACCCAGGTTTATGTGACTTCGAAGTCTCATGCATCCTTACTATATCACATACCTTTATTTGATGGAGAAGCATGGGGAAGGATAATACTAACTCAGAGTCAGGCCCAGGGAGGGCAGAGGGCAGAAAGGGTGTGGGGTAGCCCCATATATGCTGAGGATTGTATTTGTAAAAGAACCAAGTCATTTATTAATTCGGCACGTATTTACTGATATCTCCTGTAGCCTGGTCCTGCCCAAGAGGCAGAACAGTAAACAGTTACAACACTTAGGGGCAAGGTCAAATCTGGAGGCCAAGGGAGACTTCTTGGAGGATGTGGGGGTGGGGGGAAAGCCTGATAAAGCAGCCAGAGGGTGAGATCATCCCCCACTGAGGGAATAAGCATGTGCAAAGGCCCAGGAGTATGGTAGAGCAAGGTCAAGTCAGGCAAGTGCAAATAATTATCTTTGCGAGGGTTGAGGGTGCAGATGAGGCATGGAAGAAGGTTAGAAGGGCAGGGGCAAGAGCTAGGAGGGTTGAAAAGCCAGGGAGTATGGCCCCTGAGTTGTGGGGGAAAGTCAGAGAGAAATCTAGGGGGCCTAGAACCTATTGGGGGCTTAGTCCACCTTGGATCCCGCTGTTCTAGTACTGAGCTGGGTGGACCCACTATCCACTCCAGTAGTTCCCTCCCAGGTACAGTATCAAATCCTTCCTTTCACCCATTACACACGCGCACACCCTACAACCTGGAAGTCCCGCAGAGGTGTCCATCCGCCCTCTACTTGTCAGTCTGGGTACTACATTTTGAAACTGCAGGAAACTCCTCTGGGATAGGAGGGCTTAAGAGCTCCCGCTCTCAGAGCTCACAGTAATGGTAATGAGGATGAAGGGGACAGACCCCAGCAGAAAATGTGGGTGAACAGGGAAGGGTCCTAACTCAGTTGGGCATGGGGAAGTCTGGAAGGCTTCTCAATGGAGGTGTTACTTCACCAGAGACTTGCAAAAGGAGTAAAAGTTTTGCTTGATAGAGAAACGAGAAGGGCATTTCCAGACTCGAATAGGATCGTGCAGGTAGGAACAACTAGGCAGGCGTGACTGGAGTGAAAAATTTGAGGCTAGAAGTGGAGATGGTAAGGTAGTCACGAGTCTTGTCTGCCATGGATGCAGGCTATGATTCTAAGTTTGGGGGCCCTGGGAAGCATCGAAGGGTTTTGAGCAGGGGAGTAACACAGTCAGATTCCCTTACCAAATGGAAAGTTCTGGTGACCGAAGAATGGGAGGGGAAGAAGTGGGAAAGGGACACCCCTCTTGGATACAAAGAGCCACGCCAGGTCACACTCATAGGACACATAGCTCTGAGCAGGCCTGGGAACCAGGCACATGATGATGCCTACAGACATGTAGGTGGGATCCCAGGCTGAGCACCAACAGATAAACAAACACGCTCTGATATACACTCAGACACATAATTCAGGTTCACAAGTCGAAAGGAAACCAAGGAGCTGACAGAACCCCGTGCATCCTGATGGACACACCGGAATTCTCTCCCCCTACCTCATACACGCATACACACTCACACACACAGAGGCCCTACCCTGCCCCCCCTGTCTCCCCCAGGGTCCCCCATCACCTCATGCAGGAACAAAGCTGACCCTTGCCCTCTGGCCTCTGGCCTCTCCTCCCACACCCCCTGCCCAGAGGGAGGAGCTGTTTGAAGTCTGGGCTGCAGCTGGGGTTTCCTGTTGCCTGGAGGAATGTGGGAGGACTTGTAGGGAGGGGGAATGAAGAGGGGCCAGCAGAGGAGGAGGGATAATGGGGGCCTGGGGGCCCTTAGTTCCCACTGTACCACAATGAGGAGGGGTTTTCTGCTTCCGTGGTCTCTTGGGCCCCAGCTCCGAGCTGTTCTCATCCAGAGGAGGGGAAAACCAAGGCCATGGTGGCTCCAGTCCAATGAGCCTCTGTTTCCTGGATCTGTAGCTCAGTGGCTTAGGTTAGGTCCTTAACCTCTTTTGGACTCAGTTTCCCCTTCTGTGAACTGGAATAAATCCCTCTCTAGCAATCTACACATTTCCCGAGAGAACTCCAAGAGGGGTCCTGCCCCAGAACTTCTGTAGCCAGGGAGGACAGTGCCCTTCTTTACCGAAGGCTTACTTTATTTTGCCCTTTCCATGAGCCCCAGGGGCCTGGCTCCAGCCTGCTGTGACTTCTCAGTTATTGTCGTTATTATTATACGACTCAATAACCCCTCAACATGCCCTTGCCAGTTTTCAAAGTGCTTTCACATCTATGTGCTCAGTGAGCCTTTTACAAGCACTGCCTGCAAAACAGGGAAGGGATTACTCTTCTCTTCTAGACATGTGGAAACTGACACTCAGGGAGGTTAAGGATTTACAAAAGCAGAATCAGAACCAGGTCTGTATGGTTCCTATTCCACATGGCCTCCAAACCCTGAGGCCCCACAGCTTTATTTCTAGATTCTCACCTCTATTTCCTAGAGTCTAGCTGTACCACCTTCTGCTTACATTGAAACAAAAGTGGTTAGAATGAGCTGAGCCTGGAAAGGGATGATGCAGGCTCTTCCAGAACCTGGGTCCCCTCCTTCAAGTCTACTTTCTCAGGGAGCTTACAGCAGCTTCCCAGAGCAGCTCTGGGATGGTGACTCCCACACTCTTTTTAAGGACTGGGTAACTAACCCTAACCCTTTTAGACTGTGGCTGGTAAGGCTGATGTGAAGATTAGACACTAGGTGGCGGCAGCAGCCCACAGGAAAACTCAGCTTGAGTTTGTCTTGGGGGGGACCCCGCCTTCAAAACAATTTGGTGAGGCTCCAAGGAAAAGACCAGCCCCCAGATGACTGTGAAACCCTGTAAAGCTTCATTTCCAGCGCTGCCCAACACCTTGGTGATTAACAGCACACTCTCTCTCTGGTGAGGGGACAGCTGAAGCAGCCTGGGTCGGGAGGGGCATGCTTGGAAAACCCTACCTAACTTCTATTCTCTCCCTGTGGAGCCGTGGACCCTACTAGCCTTGCCTTCTGCACCTCATCACTTAACCTGTACCCTCCTGCGCCTTTCCCAAACTCCTCTTCGTCCCAATCCTGCCCCCACCCAACCCCTGCCGTGCCCACCAAGCTTCCTATCTCCCTGAAGCCTTCCTGTATTACCCCATCCAATTCCTTCCCAAAACTTGGTTCTGACTGGCTGGGGTCTTCATGTAAAGCCTAATAGTTAGAGATGTGGATGTGAGGGAAGCTAAAAGAAAGGGGAATCGGCTTTTTTTATCCTCCCCAATGTTAAAATCTGCCCTTTGGGGGACCAACTAGGGCAAAATGCCAAAACCTCATCTATCTGTGATAACTTTATTTTTTTAAAGATTTATTTATATATTTATTTATTAGACAGAGGGAAATGGAGGGAGAAAGAGAGAGAGAGAGAAACATCAATGTGTGGTTGCTTCTCGAGTGGCCCCCACTGAGGACCTGGCCTGCAACCCAGGCATGTGCCCTGACTGGGAATCGAACCTGCGACCCTTTGGTTTGCAGCCCGCGCTCAATCCATTGAGCTACACCAGCCAGGTATCTGTGATAACTTTAGACTCAGACTCTGTTGCTGCAAAGGGCCCCTAACAACTATAACCACTGCCTTCATTAGTGTCTGACCTTATAAGACTTCCCATTCAATGCACACATCTTCAAACCCAAGGTTTGCCTGCAAGGAGAAGCTGCTCCCCCAAAGGGGCCTGTCCAGCTGGCCATGCCAGGATGCCAGAGCAATAGGTGTAACGTTTAGAGCCCTGGACCTCTCCCACTGCTGTTGCTACTCCCCTTTCCAAGGGCCAATAAAAAGTGCCCCCACCCAGATCCCTCCTCTTGCCCTCTGGGGATTCTAGACCTTCCTAGAAGAGGATCTTGGAAGAGATGGAGGTATAGGGAAGGTGGTGAAAGGAAGCTGCATTTGGCAAAATGTCACCACGTGCCTTTGTCACATGCTGGCCATTACCCTGCCTTACCCCACAGGGCCAAAGGAAGAGTCAGAAACAGGTGGACCAAGGACAAAGGTAGTGCTGGAGGAACTTCAAATGTGGGGCAAAGCAAACAAAGCCAACACGGGCAAAGAAATGTCAGACACACAGATGAAGTGGGACTAGCTCGGGACCAGTTAGAGCTGGTGTTGGTAGACACTGAGGACAGGACAGCGACCATACATTATTCATCTCTGTGTCCTCTGTGAGCCACACACAGACACTGGGAGAGGAGATCAGACAGAGGCCTGGGGAGTCACAAATTCCTGCATGGCTCAGAGGTTAAGCAGTAGGCTTTGCTCTACCACTTCCTAATTGGGGGACCTGGGTCTAACAGTGCCCTCATCTTTAGAAATGCTAACAGAACCATTTCACCAGGTCTTTGCAGGACTCAAGGGCCCTGTGGTGTCCAGTAAATGGCAACAGCAGCAGTTCTTCCTGGGCTATCCAGCTATCCCCGCTTGGTAACCAGGCCCTGGCAGTGCACATTCCCATCTGTGGGGATGGGCCAGGCAGGGGGCCGGGAGCTAGGAGCCAGGGGCTGGATAACAGATGTGACCTGAAGAGGAGGTAGGTGAAAGTGCTGAGCCCAGCCCCCTGGCCACAGCAGGAGCTTTTAACTGTTGAATTTGAATCTTGCTTCCTGACACAATGAAAACGCTCAGTGGAATTCTGGAAGTGTATGCGTGTGCACTTGCACATGTGCGCGCGCAGGCGGGCGCGTGCTCGCGCTATTTGTGGATTTTGCAGGACTTTTGTGCCCTTGCCGCCTTTGGACTTCAAGGAAAACTAGGAGTTGGTGTGGGAGGGGTAGCTAAACCTCGAGCTCAGCCTGAGACGGGGTCACTGAATGAGGAGGAGGCGCTGGTGGGGTTGTGAGTTTTCTGGAACATCCCTCCTGCACAAGCTCTTGCGCTTTACTCAGTAAGACACCGTTTCAAAAAGGGAGAATGTCCCCAAAATCACAGAATTTATCCTCCTTTCTCATCTCTTCCTCTTCCATTTAATTGGGACGCCCCAGAAAGTCTCAGGTCTTTGGCTAATCCCTTGATTCCTTACTCAACTTTCATTCCATTCTCAGACCCCGCCCCTTCGCTCCCACCCGCAACCTCCCTCGAGCCAGAGCCCCTAGCATGGGACGAGAAACTTGGGAAACGTTCCCAATCCTTGAAGAAAACCAGCACCCCTAGGTAAACGAGGACGCGACCCTGCCGAAGGGGTTAGGGCGCAGAAGCGCTGCGGGATCCGAGCCGCGCCGTCGGAGCTGCTGCGCAGCCCCGCCCGCCCCGCGCGCGGAGCTGCTGGGGCGGGGACTACAAGTCCCGGCGTGCTGCGCGCGCGCTCCCCCCTGGGGTTCCGGATGGTGAGCGGCGAAGGTAAGGCGAGCTCGCAGAGGCAGCGGCGGCGGCGGCGGAGACGGAGAGAGGCAGGCAGGCAGGCAGGGCGAGGGCGAGAGACGGAGGGAGGGAGTGAGCGAGCGAGGCAGACCAGACAGACAGACAGGCGGGCGGGCGGGCAGAGCGAGCCACCCGCCAGGCTGCGCTCAGTCCCTCTCGCAGCGGAGAGAGCAGAAGGCAGGAGGAGGGAGGGGAGGAGGGGGAGGGAGAGAGAGGGAATCCAGCTACCACCACCCGAAGCCAGCGTCTGCTTTCTGTCCTCATTTCCTTTTCCCACCCAGCTCTGAGAGCAGAGAAAGGCAGAGAGCGAGAGAGGCAGAGACAGTCGGAGAGACAGACAGACAGCCAGAGAGAACGGGAGGGAGGAGGGCGGAGGAGGAGGAGCAGGAGGAGGACTACGCGGGGCGCGTTCCCTCCCAGGTTTGCAATTGGGGGGTGGGGGCGGGGGTGTCCAGGACTGTGAGAGTGTGTACGCGGCGGGAGGGGGGTAACGTGGGGGGCGCAGAGAGCGAAGGAGTGATCGAGGTGGGGGGCGCCGCGGGAGCGGGGGGCCGTGTCCAGCGGAGTTAGCGGAGGAGAATGTGAGCCGAGGCGCGAGCCATGCTGTCAGCAACAGCGGGCGGCTCAGGGCTCCTTCACGACTCCTCTCCCCAGCAGCCGGGCGCCCGCGTCGCTGCCGCCGCCGGAAGACAGACGCCCCCCAAAGCCCCTTGCCTGGCTCGGACCCTCGGAGCCGGCAGCCCAGCACTCCGGTGAGTGGCGCCTCCTCCCCAGCCCTAGACCCCCGCTGGGGACCGGCTGGCCGGGCTCTTTTGTGCAGCGCGCCAGGGGGGGCCCTGCGCCCCCTCCGCGCGCCCCGGTCCGGTCCGCCGGACCCCGTGGCTGCGGTGCCCGCGGTGCGATCGGTCTTTGTTTCCACCGGGGCCCGCGGCTCGGCTGGGCTCGGCTCGAAGCCTGGCAGGCAGTGCCGGGAAGGGGGAGGGGGAGGTGGACGAGAGGGGGGGTGGGGAGGGGGGGTTCTCGGGTTTCCTGGCCGCCCCGCGGCTCCCCCGGCTCGGGGGCGAGGTGCGCGCCCAGCGCTGCCGCGCGCCCCCTCCTCCTTCCCCCTCCCTCCGTCTTTGGATTTAAAACTGCAATTTGCTCTCCAGCTTGCTGAGAATGTTGGGGGGGGGAATGTAGGGGGGACCGTGGGAGCGGAGAACAAGGCTGGATTTTAGGAACGGCGCTGGGAAAGGGGGAGACTGCGGAGGGAGGAGCCCCTCCCTCCAATCCCCAAATCCCAAGGTTCCGCTGGTGCTCTGGGAGTTGAGGGGCGGGGACCTCATGACCCGGAGGGGGTGTGGGGCGGAGGAGGGATTTGGGGGCGGCCGGGGCCGGAGGGGTTGGGCCGCGTGCCCGGTTACCTGGCGAACAAAGTCGGCTCACTTTTGCATAAATAAATAAATAATCACCTATCAATGTGTTTCCTCTGGGGCTCTGATTGACTCGGTCCCCTCTTCCCCAGGGGGTGGGGTGCTGAGTGACAGCTGTCAGCCCCCTGGGCCGGTAGCTGGGGGTGAATTGCTGAATCCTTCTGCTTTCTGGCTGAGGGCGCCTTCCCCTGCATGGTCCTGGTCCCCAGGCAGAGCCAGAGGGGCAGGGGGCTGGCTCTGAGTCTAGGAAATAACCTTGTTTCCTGTTCTACAGGAAAAGGGATAGCAACCCAGAGTTTGGGGGCTGGGGATGAGGACTGATGGGAGCTGGAGGGGTTCCCCAGCAGCCTGACCCCCCAGCCTCCTGCCAGGCGAAGGGGCCAGCTGAGGGAGGAAGGATGTGGGCCTTGCTGGCCGGAGGCGGGAGCTGGGGCTGTCCCTGAGGCAGCAGCGGGCACAGAGAGGGAGGAGGGAGAGAGAGAGAGAAGCGGGGGCGGGAATTCTCTACCGCAGACCCTGGGGGCCAGGGCCAGATGTGGAGGGGTGGGGAGTCCCTCCTCCCTTCTAGCTTGGGGGCCCTGAGGCTGGGCTGGGAGGGGCTGAGCCTGGTGCCCTCAGTTCTGCACCAGTGCCTGACTGGCAGGGCCAGCTGAATTTGGGCCCAGGCGTCACCCTGGGAGGCAGGGCTGGGCTGCACCAGCCTGGTCCCTGAGCACAAGGAGGGACCCTTGGGGGGCCTGTGCCTGTCTGGCTGGGCAGGCGTTTCCCGCCGGACCAGTTGGTGTCAGGCGGGACTTGGCCCCAGCTCCCTGGGCAGAGCTCAGGGTGTGAGGACAAGCTTTGCCTCCCAGTCAGGGTGGCCACATTTTGTCCACTGCTGCCACCAGCGGGCGGGGGCATGTGCCCAGGCCTGGACAGAGTCCTGCCAGGAGCATTCGGGGTGTTTCTATTGTTGGCTCATTCCTGCGCTGTGTGGCCCCGTGTGTAGCTTTGTGAGCTGGGGCTGGAAGTGAAAGATTACCAGTCTGCCTGCCCCCCAACCTGCGCTTTGGAGGGGAGGCTGGGTTGTGGTGGTGAGTTGTGGGGGACCCCCCAGGTGGCATGTGCATGCTGCTTGCTGTCTCCCTTATTTGAGCAGATGTGTATTTATTTTTATAGTAATGGAAAATCAAACTGGATAGTAAGTTGAATTCATTTTTTTCTCCTACTGTGTCAATAGTTGAGTAACCCTCAGAGATTGGTGAACTTCTTGCCCCAGAGTTCCCACCCTTCAGAGGTTGCGGAGATCGGTGAGAGCATGAGCTTTGTGGGGACCAGTGAGCGCCAGTCCAACCCAGGGCTCTCTAATCTCTCTTGGTCTGACGTTGGAACAGGTGCCCAGGTGGGCAGGCATCACCCCCTCCCCAGGCAAACCCCCACACACCAAGGCGTAATCTGGCCTCTCAGCCACCTTTTTGGTCAGTGCCTTAGCTGTGCCCAAGTCCTCAGGGACATTCTCTGGGTGGGCTCTTCCCCCCTGCCTGGGCTCCTGGGCCACGTGCTGATATTTATTTTCTGTAGTAAAATCCATTTTTAATGCCGTTACTTTTGAAATAATATAGAGAGAAACAAATGTGATGTGTTTAAGTTGCCCTCTGTGAGTTTTTAATGTGATCTATGGCTGAGGTATTGATGGAAGGAACTGTTGGGCTTGGAGAAATTTGGTGTCATAAAGAAAAAGAGCTTGCTGTTTATTATGGTTGCTGGGCTGGGGGGTCTGAAATAGGGTCAGGGTGCAGGGAGCCCCAGCCCCCCCGCCCCCAGGTGTTGTGGATGGACAGCGTAGCTTCTTAGTTCAGGGGTATGTGGGTTCCAGGATTATTTTGCATTGCTCCCCAGCTTTTAAGGGGTCTTTGGTGAGGAAGCTTTGGAGTTGGGGGGCTTTGTTCTCCCCGCTCCACCTGCTTAGATCTTGGCAGGAAGGTTTCTGGAACCCCTGCAGAGTTAAGGGGATAGGGAGTTTGCACTTGGATACTAAAGGAGATTAAGGGGTGGGATCTCCAGCTGATTGTTGTGGCTGTGCTGGAGGATTGAGGGGCAAACTGTCCCTGACAGAAACCAGGGGATGTTTTTTCGGGGTGGGGGGGGGGAAGCTGCTCTAGACTGGCAGAGCCCCAGGAGGACATTGCTGGTTCTCAGATCTGCCTGGAACACTGACTGGGGGCCACTCCCTCCTTTTGACTCTGCTGTTGGACAGGGGCTACCTCCAGGCAAGCCTGACCTCCCTGATTCCCTGCCCCCTCGCTACCCCCCAGGTCACCTTTTCTTTTTTATTTTGCGGTTTGTGGACCACTCTGTGTCTCATGCCAGCCAGCCACCCAAGATCAGGGGGTGCCATGCCTTTGTATCAGATGCCCAGGCCCTTCTGGTCTGGTTGAGTAAGGTCAAGCAGGCTCACTATTATGGGATGGAGCCCAGCTCTGTCCCTGGGTCCCCTGGGTCTCTTGGGACAGAGCCTGGAAGGGGAAGCTAGGATGGGGTGGAGCTGGGGACTGCAGGAGGGAGCATGGGTAACATTGTTGCTAATGTCAGCAGATGGGCCCCCCCAGGGAGAAAGCTGGGCGAGAATGGGGGAGGTGGGAAGGAGAGAGACCCAGACAGCCGTTTGCTGAGTGGAGAGAGGGAAAGATGGTGACAGGAGCCAGCGACGAAAGGGTGAGAGAGAAAGCAGGCAAGAAGAGCCAGGATCACAGCCCCAGGAGGTGGGGGCCAGGTGACCACGAAGGCATAGGCACGTGCCACTCCCCACACCGCAGCCCCAGTGAGCAGGCACTGAGGGCCTCTCACCCAAGATAAAATGCTGGGATTGTTTTGGAGGAGAGACAAGCAAATGTCTCTGGAAAGAGGGAGGAGGACAGGTGGGAGAGAGAGAGAAAGATTCCCACAGGAGGAGGGAGAATAGGGAGGCACGGATTCCAGGGGTCCCTAGATTCATGGTTCTGCCTCAGGGCAGCGTGGCCCCTCTGCCTTCTTCAAAGGTCTGTGGACAGAACAGAGCTCTTCTTTGGATCTGGGGGCGGGGCCTGAGGCAGGTTCCCTGCCCCACAGGTTGTGGGTGTTCTACGTGAAAAGGCACCAGGGTTTTAAAAATAGGGAACATTAGGATCTTAGAGATGCCAGGGGCATCATCCAGTTGAGCCCCCCTCCCTTGTCCGATAGGAGGAAACCAAGTCCAGAGAGGGGAGCCGCTTGCCCAGTATCGCAGATACTTGGCAGGGCCAGGCCTGGGACCCAGACTCTCTGCTGCTCTACCTCCCTGTAGCTAGAGAATCGGAACAGCTGCGGGGGGCCTCCTGGGCTCAGAGGGGGGCTGGAGCCTGGGGAGAGGAGCAGGCAGGCACCCTTGTGGCCAGAGCCCCCCCAGGGGAGGGGGAGGCGCCTCTGTGGGGAGAGAGGGAGGGAGGGGAGAGAGGAGGGGAAACAGTGAGTCAGGCTTCCAAGAGCTGAAGATGAGAGAGCCAGCGCTGGGAGGGAGAGGGCTGGGAGGGAGAGGGCTGGGAGGGCTGCTCTGAAGCAAGGAGAGGGAGGGGGCCCAGCCAGGGGCAAGGAGAGCTCTGGAGGGAGGGAGCCCGCCCCTGGCCCCGGCCCAGCGGCAGGCCTGTGCTGTGCAGAGGGTGCCGCCAATATGGACTTTGCCCGTGGTAGGTCAGGAGGGAGCAGATTCTACCTCTGCAGTGTCCCTTTCTTTCCCTATGACTCCTCATTTTGGTCCCACCCTAGGGTTTCAGGGGGATGTCTGTGTACTCCCATCCCTTCCTCAGTTTCTCTGTCCACTGTGGTGTTTCGACCTTGAGCTTTTCTGGGAGGAGGGTAGGGGCACAGCATCCTGGGAGGGTGCTGAGGGATGCTGGCATTGTGCTGGGAGCACTGTTGGAGCTGCCATTGGTGCAGGATGGGGCTCAAGGTCTTGGGGTAGGCTCCCTGTTGAACCCTCTGAGCTGGTGGCTGGCCATGAGTGTTGGGGTGCAGTTTGTGTGTGTGAATGAGCGTGTGAGGTGCTGATCTGGTGATGTAGGTGGGCTGCCTGGGGCCTTTCAGGATGGCCAGTACCTAGACAGGGCCAGAGTCCCCGCATGTCCAGAATCACCTTCCACCTGGGGTAGGGGGTGACAGTCATGGGGTTTGCCCCACATCCCTATGAATCAGAGGCTCCAGGGAAGTTGGAGGGTGGGAAGAGCCCCTGTGGGGAGCTGGTGAGAACTGCCTGTGTGGCCTCTCATGCCTGGAGCTGGGACCAGAACTGGAGAGATCCCCAGGGACTGCCTGGAAGGGAGTATGGGAGGAGCCCCCCACCCTCCACAACTGACTGGTAGCTGAAGCTTCCAGTCCCTCTTTCCCCAAGGTCTGACATCCCTCTGCCGCTCCTTTCTGGATCCCAGCATCTCTTCCATTGGCTATGGGGTAAGGAAGGTGAATGCTAGGGATCCCTCTCCTGCAGGTCCTGGCTTTGGGGAGGAATGGCAAAGTGAGGCCCCCCTCTGACTCCTCCTGTACACACATAACATGGACTCAGCTGCGGTGAGGCCCTCCTTCCTCTCCTCTTTCTGCTCTGGGGTCCTTGGCCTGAGAGCCCAGGGGAGGGGCCACTTTTGCAGCTGGCTGGCCCTAACTCCCAGCTCAGCCCAGCTGCTACTGAAGCTTCCAGAAGCTGCAGCTCTGCACCCCTTCCCCACACCCTGAGCCAGGAGAGACCTTTGCTGACCTGGAGGAGGGTGTCTTGGTAGTGAGTGGACACCCCCACTCACAACAGACAACCAGACAGATGGGTGGTAGAACAGATGGACAGAGACACCCACGCACAGGCAGATGGAGAGAGACGGACAGATGGACCAGGACAGGGAGAGACGGACAGACAGAGGTGCTGGCAGAGAGAAGAATCAGAAAAATGGAAGGGCTTGGGGAGAGAGAAACGGACAGAAACTTGGGGAGAGGATGATCCAAGAAGAGCACCCAGGTGACCGAGAAGGTAAAAGGAGGGATGTGGGGGAGAGAGAGGCAGGAAGAGATAAAGAAAAGTGGGAAACCCAGACAGAGAGAGAGGACGGACTTGAGGCTGCAAACCACAAACAGGGATTTGATGAGAATCTGGAAGGTGTTTTCTCCTGCTTCCCTCCCCAAACCCCCAGGCCAGCCAAGTCTCCATTCCTTCCACCCCCAGCTCAGTTTCCAGCTGCTAAAGAGGTCAGGGAGACAGAGAAGCAGCAGCCCAGAGACCCCTCCTCCCTGCTCTTGTTTTGCAGGGGAGGGAGCTGCTGAGAGAGGCTCTCCCAGCCCTGACCCCTACTCACAGATGTATATACCTCTGGGCTCTTGGAAAATAGTGTTCCACACTCACCACTCACTGGGTGTGTGTTCCTTGTGTAAATGCACCCCCCACACTCACACCTGTCCACACAGTCCTTGCTTCACACACACACACACACACACACACACACACACACACACATTTTGTGATACACAAATCTCCACTTCCACATTCATTTAGAATCTCACAAACTAACTAGTGAACACGAACCTGTGCTTCCTTACCTGTACAGGTGGTGACACAGGCCTCGCTGTGAGGTCTCAGGGTGTGTTGACACACGAACAGTCCCACATTCACACAGTCTATGGCAGTCACCAGAGCAGAGAGAAGGCTCTTTTTAGACATGAAGGTCAGGGTTCCCAGGGAGCAGTGGGGGTGGGGTTGTACACCCCCTCACTCTGACCCAGTTGGCAGGGGAGGGTGGCAGGGGGTCCCAGGCGGTCGGAGCCCTCCTGGGAAGTTGCAGGGCTGGGCCTGGGCGCAGATGAACTGGCTGGCGGGTGGCATGGTATGAAAGGGCTGAGAGTCGCTGAGGAGGCAGGTGTGCACGAACAACATGGGCACAGATGTAAGAGATGGAGAGTGTCTGTTCTGGTGTGTGTGAGAAGGAGACCCAGTGCATGGGAGATGGGACGTGGGTGTGACAGGGGATCCAAGGTGTGTGGAGTGCATGGGTACATGTGTGGTAGTTAATTGTCAGGTATGTATGGATGGATGGATGCATGTATATGTGGCAGGTATGTGACTGCCTGGTTTTCACTGTGGGGACGTGTCATGGGTGTACATGTGTGAAGGTATAGGGCCCTGGGGGCAAGCTGCAGGTGTGCAAGGGCTCAGTGTAACATGGATGTGAAGGTGTATGGGATGTTTGTGTGCAGGCGTTGGCAGTGTGCATATATGAGGGGGTAGCTGCCTGTGGGAGGCTGTGAGCGTGTAGCCTGGGTTGGAGGGCTGCCTTCCAAGGCCAAATGCTGCTTGAACAGAGGCCGTCGGCACAAACACATGCGAAGGGGCTCCAAGGCTCGCAGTTGGGCGCTGACCCACACAGACGCACAAGGACAGACAGACCCGCCCCTGTCCTTGCTCTTCCTCTCTCCTGGCATCAGTGGTTTTCAAAGGAGCCTCCATGAGGACCGTTTGCTGTGCAGGTCCCCCACTCCAGCCCATGCCTCTTCAAACGCAGTCGACACCCTCCAGGCAGCTTTGTGGAGGCTCCTGCCTCAACCATCTGAAGGCAGATGGGTGGGCTAGGATCTGCTGCTGGCCCCCAGGGAGTGAGGAGGCGGCTGCTCCTGGGCTTGGGCACAGGCTCAGACAGATGGACTGCCTTCCTGGACACCCCCACACGGGGTCTGGAGGTGGGCCGGCAGCCCCCTGGAAGGGCCCTTAAGCAGAGGCCAGGACTCTGCCCTTCATTTTCCCAGAGTGGCACCCACCTGTCTGGGCACAGGAACCCAGCTACAGCCCCTACCACCTCCTAAATATACAAAATTGCTCCCGCACACAGCTCCAATACCTCCAGACACAGCCACTCCACCTACAAACACACAGTCCCAACACCTCCACAAACATGTAGTTACTCCGCCTACAAACACCTTCCCGGTATTCAACTGCCCCATATCACACACAGCCCAGACATGCACCTAAACACACAACCACCACATATTTTCAACCCTAATACTTAACCAAGACCCATTTGATGATCCATGACGTACCCCCAAACACCCCAGTGTACACACACACACACACACACACACACACACACAGCTTCCACCACACCCTCAAACATGTCAGTTCCCTCTCCGGCGCCTCCCCAGTTGTACCCAGGTCTGCACTGCAGCCCCAGCACTGCGCACACATGCAGACTCTCAGAGCCCCAACACCTCACTAGCACACACTCTCCCTGGAGCCCCAGCATTTTCCCCAGCTGCAGCCAGCACCTCCCCAAACACATCTGTCCAGCCCCTACACCTTTCCAAACACACAGCTGCCCCCCCGCCCTGTATACATGGGTACATTGTCTCAACACCCCCTGAAATGAGAACACCCACTGTAAGCCATGCCAGTTACCGCAAACACACAGACACAGACAGCTTCCGTCCTGGTGTATCTCTAAACAGATAACATCCCTCCAGTTTCTTCTGCTTTCCCAGGAGTACACACACACACACCCTGTCCTCTCCATCCAGACCCAATACCTCCTCAAAAAGGCAGTCCTTTGTGCATCCCCAACAAGCTCCAGCTCCAGAACTTTCCTCAGCTACCTAAGAGCCCAGGGACAGCCTACACGCAGCTCTCTCCAAACACCGAACCCGCACTCACACACACAGACAGCTGCGGTTCAGTCACAACCCTGCACCCCATTCACCCCATCAGGAGCCCCCCTGCACCCCCACCTCACCCCGTCACATACCCCACCTCCCAGTGTCTGCAGCTCTCACTCCCTCCTCACACATCCCAGCACACCCTCCCCCACAGCCCTCTCCCCCTCAGCTCCCCCAACCCACCTTGTTCTCCCAGACCCCCACCCAGACAGCCTTAGCCCTGCTCACACTCTTGCTCACTCCTGTGTGTTCTCTCCCTTTCTCTGCTTCCCAGACCTCCCCCACTTCCCAGAGCCTCCTCTGCCTGAGGAGGCATCTCCACCCCCTCCACTGCCCCAGGCCTTTCATTCCTGGACAGTGAGGCTGTGCATCTGGTTCAGAGCTGCCCCACCCAAGACCCTGTGCTCTGGGCACCTTGGCCTGGACTTTGGGGGATCGGGGCCTCTTTGGGGGCTCTTGGCGCCTGGTCACTCTGGTCTCTCAGCCAAGAGTACGCAGCCCTGCCCTGGTTCTGGCATGTATGGGGAGAGGTGGAGGGGGGAGAAGGGGATTTACCCCCAGCTTTCTCAGGTGCTTGCCAAATTCCCCCCTCCTTGGCTCACCTGAGAGGGACATTGGGCCATGGGTTTCGGGGAAAGAGATGGTGAAGGTGTTGGTTTGACATGCTCCCCACCCTGCCCACCCCACCCCCCAGACCCAGGCTTGGGGCTTGGTCTCCCTGGGAGTCAGTTCCGACAGTGAAGGTTACTTTACTAGACGCATGATTTTAAACGGAATCTCCACCATCTGTTCCACCCCCTAATTACAGATGCACAGAATCCGCCTCAGAGGGCAGCATGAGGGGAGTGATTTAGAGGCTGAGCTGCTTCTGCCCGCATTAGGGCTGGAGAGATTGGGGGGGCCTCTGGGTATTGCTCACAGCCTCCCCAGTACCATATCTTTCCCAGGGGCCCCTCGTGCCTCATTTGCTGCTGGAGGAAGGCTCCTAGGAAGGCTCCCCTGACCCCTAAGACCTGACAGATGAAGCAACTGCAAGGCTGAGGGAGGGGTCCCTGAGACATCCCCTGTGTCCCAGGCCCCAAGTCCTAGGATGCAGGCTCCATTAGAGCCTTGAAAAATTCAGTGGATCGATCTCCTGCCTGCCTCTTGTGCCCTGGGGAGCCACAGGCGCTGGCCTGGCCCAGCTGTCTGCCCACTCCAGGGGTAGCAGGGATTGGTGAGGTAGGGAGGGGTTGGTCAGAGCTGAGGTGGGGGCAGCCAGGTTCTGGACAGAGGACATTGGCGGGCATGCCTAAATCCACCAAGTACAATTGCACATATGTGCCCATCCACCTTGGCACAGCTGGCACTCCTGACCCCAGCCTGAGCCGTTCTCTGTGGGGCTGGACCAGCACCAGGGGCCAGAGGGGACAGGCCAGGGCATGGGCCTCAGAGGGTTCTGAGGGATGCTAGGCTGCACCTTGAGGATGGGTTGTTCTTTGCCCATGGGCACCAGGCACCTGGGCCCTAGCCTGCTTGGTAGTGGCAGTGGTGGCGGGCACACTGCAGTAGACGCTAGAGCATTCACTGCTGGGAGAAAAGGAGTGAGAAAGGGAGCGGGGAACCAGGTTGAGCTGGAGGAATTTTAAAGATTGCTGCAGGCAGGAGGGTCTCTGGAACCCCGCGGAGCAGGCAGTCATGCAGAAGTAATCCTATCGCCTGGCTGGAGGAGTGGAGAGGACAGGGGGCGGGAGAGGAAGGATGGGCTGCTGCTACCCCTCTTCCACCTCAGCCCCTGCCCCAGCCAGCTGTGGAGGGAGCCAGGGACCCCAGGGGCCTTCACGGAGGAGGCACCTTGTCTTCTCCATTCCACTTTGGCACGTGCCCCTGGAGGGGCAGCACTGCAGCTGTTGCTCAGCTCCGAGCTCTGGGTTGTATAAATAATGCAGCTTGGAGGTGGGGGCCAACTCAGTCCCTGGTCACCTTGGGTCACCCAGTGTGGTGTCTCCGGCTGACAGACCTGTGGCAGAGCCCCTTCCCTTCCAGCCTACTCTTCCTTTTTTGCTGTGTGAGCTTGGGCCAGAGGCCCAGCCTCTCTGGGGTGGGCCAGGGGCAAAGGAGTGTGGCAGAACCCAGAATCCCTTATCCTTTTGTTCCACGTCCCAGCCCTCACAGGTTAACTGGCACCTGGCTTGGCGAATCCAGGCTGGAGAAGGATGGCCTGCTTTGCAGGGACCTCACTCATTCCAGCCCCTCCATTTTGCAGATGGAGTAACCGAGTCCAAAGAGGGAAGGATGGCCAAGGCCAACCAGCTGATGAACCCCTTCCTGTCCCATTCTGCTGTCACTCAGGCTCTTCTCAGCCTCAGCTCAGCTAAGAGCAGGGCTTGTTGGGGGGGGGCGGGGGATGTTTGGGAAAGTGGTTGCGGCTGAGAGGTTGCCATGGCGATGCTGCAGGATGCCGAGCTGAAGTGGGGGTCCTACAGGGTCTCTGGGGCCCCCAGCTCCACACCCCTGTGGTCTTCTCCTCCCCATCTTCTGCCCCCCACCCAGATGCCTGTCAGGCAGCTCTGGTGACAGGCTGGGTGGTGACAGGTGGTGCAGGTGATGGGCTGGGTGGGTGAAGAGCTGGGTGGGTGACAGGTGGTGCGGGTGCAAGGCAGGCAGGTGACAAGCTGGGTGACGGGCCCTGCTGATGACAGGCAGGGGGTGTGGTTGGCGAGGATGCTGTCTCCTGGCTGGTGGCCTGTTGCAGGCCCCCCCCCACCCTCATGCGTGTGTACATGCATAGACTGTGGGCACAGAGCTTGGGGCTAAGATACTAATGAGGCTTATTATGTGCGGAGGGGCAGGTGCCCAGGCTCACTAATGAGAGTCCTTTAATGACTAGGGGAGACAGCTGGGGGCTTCGAGGAATTTGGCTGGCCCTCCTGGGCTGAGGCCCTGGGGGTCCTGATCTGGCTGGAGGATGAGCCATCCTCCCCTTTACTCCAGTCACTTGGGTTTATGTTAGTACTCCCCACAGTCTGGATAACTACCATTGTGCAAGCGCATGCTACACTGCCTGGCTTGTATGTGCATTTTCTCATTTCAACTTGACAGTTGTAGGAGGCAGGCACTGTTACCCATTTTACAGATGAGGAATCAGAGGCTGAGAGGAGGCAAGGGACCTCACATGACAAGTTTCTGGTGCAGCTGGGATTTTAATCTAGGTTTTTCTGATCTTTCTCCTTTTAACCACCAGTAAAACTGAAGCCTTGGTCCAGACCCAGGCACTTTCTCGGGGCTTCAGTTTCACTCTTCTGGAAAATGGGTGCATAGCAAAGGGGTAAGCACCATAGGCTCTTCAGTTCTGACTTGGGTGGCTTCAGGGACTCCTCCAGGTAGCTGCTGCAGCCTGACCTCATCTGGCCCAGATTCTGGGTGACACCCCTGTATTGGAAAGAAGGCAGGGCTTAGTGCTGAGGGAGCTGAGCTGAAGAGGGGGGACACCTGGGATTTCTGAGCCACTTCCTGCTATGTGCGGTGGGGAGGCTGAGGCCTGGAGAGGAGCAGCAACCGCCCAAGGTCACACACCCTGTGAGCTGTAGGGCCCCATGGGATCCCAGGTCTCCTTGCCTGTTGAAAGGGCGGGACTGGGTGTGGTACCAGGGCTGGGAGGTACCTCCTCCTGGGCCCCACCCACCAGCCTAGCTTCTTCCCTGGAGGTTGTGAGCCCTCAGCTCCTGGGAGGGTGCAGGGGGCTGTTGGCTGCCTCTTTAGGGCCATGCCCCCTCACCATCATTCGGGGCTCCTAGTGTCAGTTGAGCCCCTCCTTTTGGAACTTGCTGGGGTGGCAACTTCCTGGCAAGAGCTGATGAATGGGTTAGGGCCGTGATATTGGCCTGGGGCCACAACATGACCCTGAAGGGACCAAGCTGGTGCTAGGGGGCTTGGAGGGGAGTTTAAGGGAGAAGAATTTAGCTCATAAATCTTGAAATGTCTCAGTTTTCCTCCTTCTGGACCCTAATCGCTTATCAAACCTGCTCTCCAGCTGCTCATCCAAAGCTGGGGTTGAGGGAGTCCCCTGCCCATTTCTCTTTCCCTCCAACTGATGCTTACCCGCCTCTGAGATTGCACCCTATGAGGGAGGAGGCATTGCAGCCACTGCAGTGGGCAGGATAAAGACCTTGTAGGACCAGACTCCTGGATTTGACCTCTGATTCATAGTGGTAGGTAGGGCAGAGGGCTTCAGTGCCTGGGTTTCCTCCACCTGGGGTTTGAAATTCTCTCCTGGTACCTATCTGCTCATTCAGGAAGGAGCACTGAGACCAAGCGGGATTGCGCAGCTGCAGGACACATGGCCCTGTCTTCAGAAGCCCCAGTCTGAGAGCAGCACAGCCCTGGCCTTGGGGGCCCTCAAACTCAGAGGTGAGGTCTAGAGCCCAGGCTGGGTGTGTGCTGAGGTTCAGGCGGGTAGTGGGTGGTGCTGGCCTGTGATGAATTTCTGAAGCAAAGGCTCTGGCTGGGGGGAGGCCAGAGGAAGGGTAGTGATTTGCTTGGGGGGTTGGGGAGCCATCTTTGAGATCAGGAGCCTGGAAGGGTTTGGCTTTCCCACAGGCCTGGGCAGCAGCAGGCTGGAGTTCTGGGGCCCTCCTAGCTCCCCAGAGAACTGACTGCTGCCTGGCCCTGGGGACCCAGGCGTCCTGGCGGGTGAGGGCGGGTCTCCAGCAGGCATTCTGCCAAACCCTGCAGCCTGCTCACCAGGAATCTTGTTGCTGAGAGATGGAAAATCCCGGCTGGGCCTGCAGCTCATCCCTCCCCTCCGGGAGGAGGAGGAGCCCAGAGATTCCTTCCTGTACCCCCCCTCCCAACTGGGGCAGGGCCCTCCTCGGCAGTGGGTGGGGCTGGGGGGCCCAGGACAGGCCTCTAAGGCTTGGTCACATGTCCTGGAGCCCTGCCCAGCCTGCAGTGGGCACCAGGGCACTCTGGAGGCAGAGTGGTTCTGGTGCAGCAGAGGGAGGGGTATGGGTGGGGTGCTGAGGGCAGAGGGGACCTGGGCGGGGGCCGGTGCCTAGCCCTGGCCCCTCTGGCTCCCCGAGGGCAGAGGGTGAAGAGTTGGTTCTCTCCTTGGACAGGAAGACGAATGATCCCATTATGGGAGCGTGATTTTATTCCACGTGTCATGGAGTCTGAGATTAACTTGCTCACCAGTCTGTGACAAACCCCTCACACTCTCACGCCCAACATATACATACACATACGCACATGCTCAGGCACACAGACACGTACATATCCTTGGTCTTACAAACGTGTGTTCCACAGACAGATAAGCATTTTCATGCTACAGCACATGGCAGAGTCACACATACAGAGAGACACAGTCACATATTCACACTTAGATAAACTGAGATCTAGACCCACAGCCTCAGAAGCACAATATCCCCTGTCTTACGCTAAGGCTGCAGGGACACACAGACACAGACAGGCCTTCTAGGGGGCTGCTTGCAGTGCACTTAGACCCGCACAGATCAGGGACACTCGGTGCCCCTTCGACACAGATGCACTTAGACACACACATCCAGACACAGCCATGCAGACAGGCATAGACCAGCAGCCACACACACTGGGACAAAGGCCCAGATACGTACAGAGACAAAGACAGGCACAGACACACAGCCGGCAGTGCGCACACAAGCACAGGCGTGCACACCCAGACACAGACAAAGACAAATAAATGCCCAGAGGTTTTGCTGTGGACAGATGTAAGGCACACACACATCTGGGCTTCCTCCTCGACCTTCCTGCCCAGGGATATGATAATATGGTGCCTGTGGCTCCAGGGAGAACTCCAAGGAATCTTCTGCTCAGTCAGAGCCCCCCAACCTGGGCCCAGGGCCAGCCCCCACCTCTGGCGCTGGGCCTGTGGCCGAGGCTGTGGCAGCCACACCCTCAGCACAGCCCTGAGGTTCCTTACATTGCCCTCCCCACTGGACACTCGCTCAGGCACAACATCTCCTGGGCATGCTCCTGGCACCACCCCCCATATTTAATGATTTCTTGCTCACACACCCCCTCAGGTGTCCCCTTGTTGTCTTCCTCAGTCACCCCCTTCCAAGTAGATATGTACAACCTCCAGCACTCACACTCACAGTCTTCGTGGTACACACCCTTATCTTTTCTTATACGGACCCACACACAAGTAGTACACACAGGCCCTCCACACCCTCATCTCGCACAGACCCCCACACGCACACACCCGTTCCCATGCTTCCTCACCTTCTCTCTCTCACTAATTCCCAACTGCAGCACACACACACTCCCCCACACACATCCTCACCACTTGCTCACACGTATGCGTGCGCGCGCACACACTGAGAGCCTCCCTCACACCATCGCTTTTCTTCCTCTGTCTCTCACAAACACTCCCTCTGCCAAAAGTATAGCTCCGATGCAGCATGGCCCTGACAGCGTCTGTCACTGCTCTCTGTTGCGGCCTTGGCCTTCCCGGCCTTGGTCTCTTCCCCTCCACCTCCATTCCTGCTTGCTGCAGCCTTGTCGGCTCTCTGTTAGTCAACAGTTATGTGTGAAACGTGCACTTATTCATTCAACAAATGTTGATCGAGCACTGACTTTGCGTTAAGCATTGGGGATACAGTGGTGACTCAGGTCTCTCCTTCAAACAGCTCTCAATTTTGTGACCAGTTCTGTTCGTTGCTTGTCTAGTATAACTAGATTGTAAGGCAATCTTTGATACTGGCTATTGAAGAATGTAAAAATGGAAAAGGTGTTCCAGGCAGAGGAAACAGCATATGCAAAGTCTGGAAGTGAATCAAGCTATTGATACGTATGCTGGGAAAATGGGGTGATGTACAGACACTGGAAGAGAAGCTGCAGAGTGAACAGAGGCCCGATGTCACAGGGTTTGGATGCCATGCTCAGAGGTTTGGATTTTGTCCAGTGGGCCACAAAGAGTCATAGGAAGTCTTTAGTGACAGGATAGGGTAGGGAGAGAATGGAGGCAAGGAGGCTAGTTGAGAGGTTTTAGTAGTACAGAGGGGAGATAATGCTGGTCTGACCTAGAAGAGGCAAGCAGGATGGAGAAGAGATGCATTTAGAAGCAAGGACTGGTGGAGTTCTAGTTCCAGAACTGTGACCCTGGACAGAGTCACAAAGAATCCCATACACTCTTTGAGCTGGATCTATCATGTAAGGATGGAACAGTGCAGGAGTCCGGCTTATAGTAAATGCTAATAAATGATAACCGATCGTCAGTTACCAGTAGGACATAGGGGACATAGATGAGAAGGTTTACTGAGCACCTACTGAGTGCTGGTTCACGATGGTCTGCAGCCTCCGGAATCTCATGCACCTGGAAACAACAGCTCACACAGACAGCAGGGAGAGCCAGGCGTAGGAGTGGGTGGGACAGAGCACCCTGAGATGTGAAAGGAGGGTGAGGCAGCACCTGTCAGGGCTCTGGGTGGTGCATGGGGGAGCTTCCATCAAGTCAGACACTAAAGAGTCCGGTCCACCTTGGGCAGGCAGAGGTGGGGGAAGGAGCTTCAGATGGAGGGAAGCATGTAAACAAGAGCCGAAGGGCAGGTCGAGGATTCTGATCTGGCTCTTGTGTGGGACACAAGCAGGGGGAGCCGTGGGATGGGGTTATGGACTCGAGGCCTTGGTGGCCAGGTTGAGAGGTGTGTCAGCATGGACCTGAACTGCCACATTTTGGTGGTGACATGGAACATGCCCATTGGAGGTTCTGCTGCAGGCTCTGCCACCAAACCATTAGATGGTGGCAAACAAGTGTCTTGGCCCTCCTTGGCCTCAGCTCCGCCATCAGTGTGGTGAGGCAGTTAGTCTTGCATAGGAGGGAATTGTGTATCATGTCCTAGGGGTTGTCTGCCTGACTCTGGGCAATTCTGGCCTGGGATTCGGGGCCTCAGCAGTGCTGTCTAACTGAGCATTCTGAGGAAAAGGAAAGAGCGAAGTGAGGGGTCCCCTCGAGATAAATTTTGGGTGCTCTAAATGCAGACCAGGTGCTCCAGGAGCATGGAGGGAAGGGGTCTTTGCCAGGATCTGACTCTAAGCCCCAGAGGGGACCCAGAAGAGAAGGCAAGGCCCTCCTTCTCTCCTGTGCCCTCCTGGCCCAGAGGGTGTCAGGACCCTTCCTGCCCACCGACCAAGGAGCAGGGCTTGGGTTCAGGAGTGTAACCCAGGGCTTGGCCTGCCCTGGGGTTAAGGGGCCAGGAGGCCGATCTTGGAGTGGCACAGCCAGATGAATGCCTGTGGGTAGTGGGGCTCTGCCACTGATATTTGGGGTTGCCTAGTGCTGTGGTATAAGGCAGGTTCTGGTGACCTCCCAGCTGCCCTGGATCCTGGCTGCAAGGGGCCCTTTAAGCATCTCACCTGTGAGGTGGGGCTGGTGGAGAATTAATTTCCTGTTCTATTTTAATTTTGCTGTATTTAATTTGCTGTTTATTTTAATTAATTAAGGGCGGGTAATCGTCTATTGTAACTTGCTGCTGCCAGCACCTCATTCTTTTCAGAAAGGTGGAAGGCCAGGCCAGGTGATCGCTGAGTTAGCTGTGCGGGGGAGAGGGAGGGTCTTGGGGACTCGTCCCTCTTCCCCTTTTCCCCTCTCAACCCAGGGGTTTTCTCCACTGTCCCTGGTCCTCCAAGAGGGCCTTTTCCTTCCTCCCTCACTTGTGGTCCCTCCTGCTCCCCCCTTCCCACCATGTCTGCTTCAGGGCCTCAGGTGCGGTCACTTGGTGAAGGGTGGCCTGGCGTGCGCCCTGCCTACTCCCCAGGAATCAAGATTTTAACATCGGGTGGTGGTTGAAAGGACAGGGAGCTTGGCTTGCAACCTAAGCATTGCTTAGGGGCTGTTGCGAAAACTTTTAAAGCGGGGGTCAGTTTTTAATGGCAGCCCCCTTCCCTACCCCATTGCCCAAACAGCAAACCCATCCATGTGGTCAGGCCTGTGGGGCACTACTATGTCGGAGCCACATCTATAGGCATGATTTTAGTTATCAGTTTCTAGGGCAGACCTTCAGGGTGAATTATCCCTTCTAGAGCTGAGGGTGAGGCTCAGACAGGCTCAGTGACTTGCCCAAGGTCACACAGCAACTAAGAGAGGCAGGGCCTGGATTCTGGCAGTAATCTGTCTGACTGTGTGGAATGAGTTAACAGTTGGAAGGAGAGGAGGGGAAGTGGCTTGGGGATTAGGGTAAGAGTATTAGATCAAAACACTGATGTGGCCAGGAAATGGGGTCCTCTGGCTCTGGAGGATGTGGGGGTGGGGGGAGGAGTGGGTCCCTGCCACAAGGGGCTTCCTGAGATGTGAGATCTCTGCCACCTGTTTCCATTTCCCCGTGTGTCTTCAGTTGTCTGTTTGGAACTGGGCCTTGCTTTGTCACTTGCGCTGTACCCTACCAGGGGGACCCTTCCGTGGCTAGGTGGAACCCTACTTTTATCTATTTAACAAGCACTGACATAGCATTTGCCATGTCCCCAGATAGTCATCTAAATCTATAGATATTTAATCATCATAACAACCCCATCATTATCATCCTTGTTTTACATATCAGAATAATGAGGCTTAGGGTTAAGCCTTGGGACTTGTCCAAGGTCACATAGCCAGTACCTGGTGGAGCTAGCCTTTGAACTTGGAACACAGGGATTCAGAGTACTTGTTCTGAACCACCAGGCTATCCTGCCTTCTTAGTGCCCTATGTGGGAGATGGGGCATATTGGGGAGCCTCTAGGTCGAAGGGGAGATCCAGCCCTGCCCTTGCCAATCCCAAGTCTTATTGGGGAGATTCAGCTCACAAATGAAGATCTGCTTTGTGGCGGGGTGCAGGTGAGTGTCAAGGTGTGCCTGGCTGGGGGGTGCAGATCAGCCATTAGGAAGCCTCACTAATGGAGGAGCATGGCCCGTGCCACTACAGTGCTGGCCACCGTGGGGGTTACATGGAAGGGTTGGCCTCAGACTGCCCCTCAGAGAGCTTGCTGCCTATATGGCAGATGTGTGTGAAGAGTTATCAATAGTTGTGTAAGACAGATGTGTGTGACAAAGTTATCAACAGTTGTTTAAGACAATGGGAGAAAATCGGCACAAAACACGATGCAGTTGGAAGGGTTTGGGATTTGAATCCTATGTGGCCTTAGTTACCTCCTGACCGCTCTCTGAGGCTCAGTTTCCTCACCTGTCAAGGGAAAATAGTGTGGCACTGAATGCATAGGGTCTTGTGAGGTTCCAGTGAGATCCAATATGAAGCGTCTGAGCTCTGGAGCAGGGGCTCAGTGAGTAGTCATCGAGATGCTAGAGTCCAGCCCCCAGACAGAGAAAAGTGTCTTGACCTGGGGGTTGGCACTGGAGCGGGGTGAGATGGGAATAGTGAAGATGAGGATGGTGATGAAAGTCTCAGCTTTAGAGTCAGACTGCTTGGGTTCAGATTCCAACCATGATGAGTTGTGTACTCCCCCTGGGCCTTGATTTCCTTGTCTGTAAAATGGGCATAATAATAGTGTCCTTCCTCATAGAGTGTTGTGAGGATTAAACTGGTTATTTTATTTATTCAGCAAGCAATACTGAGCACCTGCTGGGTGCCAGACGTATTTCTACCTGCTGCAGATATTAATCGGTCAGTACATGTTAGCGTTTGTACTATCATCAGCTATATTCTGGAGGAGGGGGCTGTCCGGGGAGGAGGCAGAGAGCAGGCTGATGTAACAATCTGATATTTTTTGGGTGCTTACTGTGTGCCAGGCACATTAGTTCATGAGACAGGTTCTCATATTATCCCCACTGTGCAGATAGGAAACAGGTTCAGAGAGGTTTAGTGATATGCCCAAAGAAACACAGCTAGTGGGGACGGGGGAGATGGAGTTTGAGAGACTCAAAAGCCAGGCTCTTAATTACAGAGCTTTAAACCTGACTGAGAGATGGCTTAGGGTGGGAGCAGTGATTCAGCAGAGGAAGGAGGGAAAGAGCTGGCCAGGTGACGGACGGAGGTGAGCAAGGCCTCCAGATTCAGGAAACAATGAGGGTATAGACCAAGCCAGCCTATGCTCTCCTAGTGGGTTTTCTCAGCAGTAAACAAGGCATGAGGTCAGAACAAGGAGCAAGTAAACACTGGAGGCAAAGCTTCCTGGAAGAGGTGGGTCTTGAGAAATGGGTAGAGTTGAAAGAGAAGATGGTGTCAGTGCATTCCAGGCAGAGCACAGAGCATCATCAGCAAAGGCCCTGAGGTAAGGATGGACATTTTGGTTTATGGCTGAGAAGTGGGAGGAAATGGCTGAGAGAGAATGTGGGTTGGGAGGGCCGGTGGCCTCAGGGGCATAGGTAGTGTAACAGCCCCAGGGAGACAGGGAGGGGGACAGATGCAAGAGGCTTAGCCAATGTAGAAATAGAAATAACCCCCTCATCAGGACAGAGCATAGAGTTCAAGAGGGCAGGTTGGGGAGTCAAATCCTAGCCAGGCTGCCTCCTACTGGGTAATCAGGGCAAGCCATTCCAGGTCTCATTTTCAAAATGAGGGAAATGAAACTACCCATCTCCTAAGAGGAGATGATCCGTGAGAAGTACTTACTTAACACAGTGCTAGGCACACAGTGAGCACTTGATTCATTCATTCATTCCTCAGCTACCAAGTGCGCACAGGCACTTTTCCAGGGCACACGACAGAGACCAAGGTAGATTGAAATCGCTGCCCTCAAGGAGCTTACATTTAGAGGATGAAACAGATGGTAAACACAAAAGTAAAATATTTGGTTTGTTAGATGCTGATAAGTACCAAGGAGAAAAGTGGAACAGGCTAAGGGCTTAGGAAGTGCCAACGTTGTCGGGTTGTTGTAATTTTAAATAAACTTAGAAATGGAGGCTACTGTTAGTATTATTTGTATAGGAAGTTTTAGGAAAAAAGTACCTTCCAGTTTATAAGACGATTGTCCTTCATGAGACTCACATGAGGTGTAGGTGTTGCTGACCCCATTATATAGATGAGGACTTTAAGGCTCAATGAGAAGAGTCTGCCCAGGAGTCATGACTCCAAGGACACTGCTATCCTAGCTATCTCCCCCATGATGAGAGGCTTGTTCCTGAAAGTCGAGGGGACAGAAGGAGAGAGTTTAACCAGAGAGCACGTGGGCAGCGGCTAAGGTGGGTCAATGGTAAGGGACAGAGCCGGGCTGGAGAGCAGGGCCAGACGCCTGCTTCCTGGAGCCGGAGCACACCCAGGCGTGGCCTGGTCAGGGTGAGTCCAGAGAGCGACTGGACCCCAGGGCAACCCTGAGGGCAGAGCGGGGGAAGCAGGCTGGGCCTGAGACACTGTGTAATTGAGCAAAGGGGCAGATTCTGTCCAGAACTGAGTGATTGTGTGGGTGGTATGGAGACTGTAGGGAGGGGGAGAGAAGAGAAGAAGAAGTCAGCTCCACTGACCAGACAAGAGGAGGTTGGCGGGAGCCAGAGCTGGCTGTGAAGGCTCTTGAATGTCAGGCTAGAGACCTCAGCCTTGATGTTGTCGTCAGCAGTAGGGAGCTATTAAAGGTTTTGGAGCAGGGACACAGTGTCATGAGAATGAGATTGGAGGAAGATGAATCTGGCATGAGGTGGAGGAGTCAGTGGAGGCATTCGGAGGTGGGGAGCCCACTGCGGGGGGCTGTCACGGCTGAGCAGGTGAGAAGTGATGAAGTCAGATCAGAGAGACAGCTTGGTCTGGTGGAAAGAGGGAGGCCTTGGAGACTGCCCTCCTGGGCGGTGGCCTCGGGTCTGCCTCATGTTTCCTGGGGGACCCTGGGCTAGTCCTGTCCCCAGCGTGTGCGCCTCTGTTTCCTCGTGCAGGTTGAACTAAAGCCCCCCACTCCCCGCAGCCTTTTTTTTTTCTTTTTTTAACCATTTGGGCTAAGGAATCATTTTGCGAAGATGATGAGAGCCATGGGCCTTCTCTTCAGAAATATACAAAAACAGGTTTGGGTTAAAATATTGCGAGGTTTACAGGTCTGCTGGCGTCCATCTGTGGAACCATGCTAGATTACCATTAGTAGTAAAAATAGCAAGTAGCCTTTCATGCTTATTATGGGCCAGGTGCTGGGCAAAAGTGACGTGCATCCTGATCTTGTCCATATAACAACCCTATGAGGTAGGTACCATTATTTTTATTCCATTTTACAGATGAGGAAACAGAGATAGCCGAGAGATGGAGTGACTTGCCCACAGTCAGAGCTGGAATTGAAGCCTGGTCCCCAAGATCTTAATGGCTAAGGTGAAGGCTAGAATTTCTAGGCTAGAGGAGGGAGAAATGGCAAGGGAAGGAGGCAGATGTGGGAGGATTTTCAAAGAAAGCCATGAGAAAGCAGGGCTAGAGGTAAACGAGGGGGAAGGTGGTGCCGCTCGTTCCTGAGGTGATGGGCTTCAGGTGGTCAGAAGCAAAGGTTCCATTGGGGGCCCTTTGGTCTAGCTTTTGCATGGGTTGGTTGTCCCACGTGACCCCCGGCTAAATGACCTGCTCTGTAGCCTGCTGGGAAGGAGTGGAGTATGTGGCTACTCTGTCTGCTTGGCCTGATTACGTTCTGCACCCTTGGCAGGGAAGAGCTTACCCCTGACTCTTTGGCTTAGCCTCCAGAGCTGTCTCTGGAATCCACCCTCCCTCCCTCTTCCCAAGGCCACTGAGTAGGGCTAATGGGCCTTGATCTCTCTAGGGGAATTGGGAAATGGAGACTCCATTTCCATCCCAGAGGACAGTACTGGGTCCCCTTTTCTGAGATAGATCAGAGCAGAATGTGGAACTCAAGCAGCGTGGGCACATGTTCAGCTCTGGTTCAGATCCTGGTCAGTAATTCCCATCTTGCAGGAGGTAATCTAGATTAGACTAAGCCATGGTCTCAGGCTGGAATTTACATTCATAATGGCTTGGACTAGTTGGTCCTCTAGAATGAGTGGGCAAACTTTCTGTAAAAAGTCAGTGGAAATTTCAGGCTCTGTAGACCATAGGATCTCTGTCATGAGTACTCAACTCTTGACATTGTGCCTTGAAAGCAGTCATAGATGATGCATAAAGGGATGAGCATGGCTGCATTCCAATGAAACTTGAGTTATAAAAACAGACACAGGCTGGATTTGGCCCTTGGGCCGTAGTTTGCCAACCCCTGACCTAGAAGCTTACCTCCTGAGGGTATCTAGACCTCAGATCTGACTAATTGGTGATCTCTAAGCAAACAAGGTGGTGGGGGGTGGGGTGGGAGGGTCAGGCTGGATAATATGGAGGGTGATCTAGAGTTGCACTCTTGTTGGGATCTAGATAATTGGGAATTGTTGAATAAGAAATGTATTAGAGGGTGCTTTACAGCAGAGTAAGCCATCATCTCTGGTTGAGCATAAATTCACAGAAAGCTGGGGTGGGATGGGGTGGGGTGGGGTGTTGAGATTTAGACTCACACATAGGCTGTGGTCTGGATATGGGAAAGGTGTTGAGCTGAAGCCACAGAAATATTGATCTAGAGCAGGCAAAGTCTTGGTTGTGAGCCAGAGCACCATACGATCTAGAACAACACTTTGAATAGAAGTGTAATGGGAGCCATGTACATAATCTAAGTTTCCTAGTTGCTATAGTAAACAAAGTAAAAAGAAAAAAGTGAATTGATGTTAATAATATATCTTATCTAACTCAATGTATTCCAAATTATTAGACTTTTAACATATAATTATAAAAAATATTAATGAGATATTTTACCTTCTTCATATTTAGACTTCAAAATCTGGTGTATATTTTAATACATATGGCACGATCCAATTGCAACTAGCCACATTTCCAGTGCTCAATAGCTAATTTCTACCATATTGGGCAGCCCAGGTTTAGAAGCAGGCTTTTCTTTGGGACCAGGGTCCAGGGGAGTCATGAGCCAGAATGATATGGAATAAATAGAGTTGGAGGTTATACTCTTCATCACCTCTGACTCTGGAGTCTAGTCTGGCCTGGCACATGGGGTTGGGGCAGGGCAGCAGCTGGACCCTTGAGAGAGCAGGAGCTCCACCCCTCCAAGCCAGCTGCTGCCAGCCTTCCTGGACTGACTCTGTGGAAACAGGGGGCCCAGTGACAGAAATAAACTGCCAGGTTTCCGGGGAGGAGTGGGGGGCCTGCCAACCTTTGTGCTTCCTTGCCTGGGGGTGGGGGCAGGAAGCAACTCCAGTGCCTGTCCCAGGCTGTTACCCCTGCAAGCCATCTTCCCTCACCCCTAGATGCCCCCTACCCCTATGGCTGAGGCTGGGCTGAGTCTAGAATTTGGTGGATTCATGAATGTGGGGGCCTAGGAGTCTGGGCCTTACCCTTGTGAGCAGAGGGTGATTTCTAGGGCCCCGAACACAGCTGGGTGCCCATGGGGATAGAGCCTAGGTTCCCATTTCTAGGACCTAATCATGGGGCCCTCATTAGCTGCAGCAGGAGCTGCAGCAGGGCATTAGACTGTGAGTTGGAAGATCTGTGTTGGATGCTCTGCCACTACCTGGCCAAAGGCAACTTTGGACAAATCACACTTTGAGCCTGTTTCCTCCTCTATAGAAGGGAAGCAGAGCTTGTCCTGCTTGTCTCAGAGCACAGTATGGTTCAGTAGTTAACTCAGACTCTGGAATCAGGGTTTATGACTCTGGCCTCTGCCATTGTGTGGCCTTTGGCGGGTCACTTAATCTTCCTGAGCCTCAGTTTCCTCATCAGCAAAAAGGAGATATTACCTACTTAATGGGAACCTTACAATCAAGTGTTCAGTGGTGGCTGTTACCACTGGGTAGTCGCTAAGCTCGAAAGAGTTGTAAATGAAAATGCCTTGTTCAAATGCAAGGGATTCTTCCCCTGGAGAGTCCTCTCAGACCCCCTCATTTTATAAATTGCCCCAAAAAGGAAGGCATTTTGCTTAAGGAGAGACAGAGCAAGCCAAACCTTTATTTGGTACCCACCATACAAGCCAGGGAGCTCTTTTCCAATTTACCCCAATTTACAGGTGAGGAAATCGAGGCCGGTGATTGGCCACTGGTGCACCATGGCGCTATCCAGTGAGGCCTGAGTCCGTCGCTGGGGAGGGAGTGCCCTGGCCGCCTAAGCTCCCCGGAGGAGGGGCGTGCAGGTAGCGGGCGCCCTGGAGCCGCAGCCTGAGCCAGGCGCGCTATTAATAATCCAGCCACCAGGCCTCAGCCGAGAGCGCAGGTCCGGACCGCCGCCGGGCGCCTCCTGGGCCCCGGCCCGGCCCGAGCCGGGTCGCACAGTACCCCGCCCTCCCGCCGCCGCCCTTCGCCCCGCCACGTGACCCCACTCCACGGGTAGCCGAGGGCCCGGGATGGTGGCGGGCCAGGGGCCAGGAAAAAGCCGAAAACACCGAGGCTGGGCCGCTCCCCTCCCGCTCAAAATAGCCCCCGACCGGGGCTGCCACGCATTCCGTCGGGCCCGCGGCACGGGAAGGGACGCCCGGCCGGGCCCCCACCCGGCCCGACGTGGCTGCCGGGCCGGTATAGAAGGGGGGGGCCGAGGGCGGGCTGCGCGGCCGGCCGGCATGTGGCTCTCCTTCGGGGAGCCTTGGCAGCCCGGGCTGCGCGCTGCGCCGGGATGATGGAGAGCTTCTGGAATTTCCTGCAGCTGGAGAGCGCGGTCGTTCAGGGGAGCGGGCTGAGCGTGCAGTTCGGGAAGGGGCGCCTCAAAGCCCGGCCCTAGGGGGCGCCTTGGCGGCAAGGGTTGTGGGGGTAGATCTGGTTATCTACCCCCAGAATGCTGGAGAGGAGGAAGCACACCTCCCCTCCCCCGCCGCTCTTTTTGGGTCTGGCGGGGGTCCAGTCCCGCCCTCCCAGCCTGTGCTGCGGAGAGGGGCCAGGTGCAGGCGACGCCCCTCCCCCAGCCGCCTGGTTTCCCTCTCTTGCCCGTCACCTCCTCCAGGAGTCAGAAGCTCGGCGGCCTCATTTGGGAGAGGGGCGGGGGTGGCAGGGATCAGGGGGCAGCGCAGGCCTGCCAGGTAGCCACAGAGGCAGCGGCGGGAAAACTTGGGGCGGACCTTTCAGGACCGAAAAAGGCTGGGCCAACAGACCAGAGAAAGCCTCCTCCTGCTCGAGCAAGAGGCATCTCAGGGCCTCTAGTTAGGAGTCGAGCCAGTCTTCTCCCAACAGCCCCTCACCTCTACCCCGGCAACTACGGAGCTGGTGGCAGCGCAAATGTGCAGGGAAAAAACCCTGAACAATTTTTCCGACGGTTGCTTCATCTTTCTTTGGGGCCGGCTCGGCCCCTTGCAGGTCCAGAAAAGGGCTTCCGGGAGGGAGGGGCTTCTTTTCACTGGAGCCCCGAGATCCAGGGGAGTAGGTAAGTGACTTCTCAGGGCTCACTCTTGGCACTGTGGGTTGGGGAAGGGAAAAGAGTTCTACCCTGCCCTTTGAGGGGGAGGGGAATGGATACTTGCCCTCAGCTTTGCTAGTTGCAGTACCATTTGGTGCTCTGCAAACCGATGAACCTTTTGGCAACTCAGCAGGCACCTCCCCCACCTTGGGTGGACCCAGTCTCTCCCCTTGCCAATGGCCCCAGTTCAACCTATTCTCTGCCCCAACCCAACACACCCTGACCATGTTAAACAAAACCAGTAGGTAGGTACAGGTACAGTTGGAGTCCTTTCTCTGCCACTCACTGGCTGTGTGACCTTGATTTGAGCAAGTCCTTTCACTACATAGTCCCTTTGCTCATCTGAAAAACTAGATAATATAGTAGGTGGGCTGTGGCTTTGTTGTGGGGCATAAAGTTGCACAACATTTAAAGCAGTTAGCACGTAGTAAGGGTGGGAAATGAAGGGCACCTTTGTAACATACAGCCCCATTCAGTCATCAAAGTATCTAAATCCTCTTCCCCTACAACAATGCTGTGAGATTTAGCTTCCAGGGGTAAGTAGTGCCTCATTTAGGCTGGGAGGATTGAAAGATGTTGGTTTTATCGAGTGTTTCATTCATTAAACACATATTTAATCTTGGTGCTTTTCTGCTAGCTTCAGACTGTGGGGGAGGCATCTGAATTTGTGCTGTGGATTTGGGACTAGGACTGGTCACCAAGCTATGTTAAAGCTGGACCCTTGGAAGGCCTTCCTGCTGGGCTAGCTCTTAGTACAGATGGGGTAACTGAGGCCCAGGAAGGGGGCTGGGTCTACTTATAATGCTCCTTCTGCTGTTCCAGTGGGGGTGGAGGCAGGGGCTGGCAAGAGCTCTGGGCTGGGGAAAGTTGGGGCAGCCCTGGCCCAGCTCCCTGGGGTATGGCCCAGACTGGCCGAGAAGCTGATGGAATTCTGCTTCCTCTTCCTCCCATCTCCATGCTGACCTTTCACCCCACCACTGTTAGGGTGGGTAGGGGTGAGACCCAGACACCCATATTCGAATTCGGATGCCTGTTGGCCTCCCCTCAGCCCAGGATTTTGGGCCTGGGCCTGTGTCAACTCCCACCCACCCACTCCCTGCCCCCCTGCCAGTTCTCCCTGTTTCCTGTTGGATTGGCTTTCCTTGTGTACTGGAAGGAACTCAAGGCTCCATTTGTTGTCTGTGTGAACTTGAGCAAACTACCCCACCTCTGTGAGCCTCAATTTGTTTTTCTGCAAAATGGAGTTGAAATAAAAACTTTCTAACATAAAACCTCTTTCACACATATCCCAGAGGCTTCCTGGTAGATCTATTTAAATAATAGAAGGCAGGGATTCCCTAAAATGTGTATTCAAGGCCTGGGATGTGAGCAGTCTCCTGTACCTGTGGTTTGGGGAGACAGCTCTCTGGGGTCTTGGCATGGGAAGTGGGGTGGGGATGACTGTCCACCAGATCATTTTGGCAAAGTCCATATTTGAGCAAATTTATGTGGCCTAGATTCCAAGGCTGCCAGGTGCCCACGTCACTGAATGCTCAGTTCTCACAAACTTCTCTTTAGTGCTACAGACTCTACATTGAATCCAGTCCCACCTCCTGCTTTAGGGAACCCTTCCTGGGCTGACGGTATCTCCCTCCCCCACTTTCTCTCTAACCCCTAAGAGGGCTCTGGCCAGGAGCAGGAAGCAGCAGTTGGGCTGTGTGACTCTGGGCTGGCTGCTTCCCCTCTCTGGGCCTCAGTTTCCTCCTGCATAGCAGAGGAAGCTGGATTAGTGACTCCCTGAGGCACCTTCCAGCTCTGACAGACTCTGAGCCTGTGTTGACTGATGTATCCTAGGAGATAGGAGCATACAGAACCGAGTCAGCTGGGAGATTCCTGTTGAGGTATCCCCCCACCCCCACTCCAAGGCTAGAGTGCCTCCCTTCCCAAGACACACCCTGTAGGTGTACTGGCGGAGGTTGTAGTGGGAGAGGGGACAGATCACCCAAGTGGGTAGTACTCTTGAATCCCAGGGTCCCTGCTGTCAGTAGAGAGGCCTGTGCCTAAGAACAAGAGCTTGTGTCTCAGGCAGGGCGGCGAGACTGCTGGCTTCTAGGGGAAGGGAATGTGTGTGTCAGTGACCAGTCAGCCTCCAGGGAACGGGGGGTGTGGTGCACAGGCAGCTAGTTAGTTGGATGGTGTGTCCAAAAGAGCAATCGCAGGGGCAGTATATTGGGGTGTGTGCAAGACAAGGAGGCTGGCCGTGGGAGGGAGGGAAAAAAATATCGGTAAACCAGAGAACCAGGCTCTGGGTTAGGGCAGGCTGTGTGGGGAGGCTCCCGCCTTCCCAGCAAACACGGTAGAAGATTCAGCCCTGTCTGACACAGTGCAGTCTTGCCTGTGCTTAGGTTTGTCCGCTCATTGTAGGTGTTGAGCTGAGCTTCACTGTTCCGAACTGCAGCTGTCACGATCTGTTGTGGGGGTATCTGCATCAGGGTGTTTGTCAAGTTTTTCTGAACAGTGAGTGGCTGTTCGTGGGTGTATGTGTCTGCACAGTATGGTATTGTAAGGCAGGGGGCAGCTTCTGTCCATTTGGGATGCATCAGGTTGCACTGGGGGCATCAATTCTGGCCATTAGGAAGCTTCGGGCGACATTGGAATTGCTGGGTTGTAAGGGAGGATGATTTCAGGGTGTGAGTGAATCCTGGCTGTGTTTCGGGTGCCTCTTCCCCCCTCCATTGCTTACACACTGGAAGGAAGGTCTCCTGACCTTAATCAGTCTCTTCCCAGGTAGGCAAGCCGGCAGGCAAGTCTGTTCACACTCGCAGTAATTTTACCACGGTGCCTAAGCCAGGAACAGGCGTGAATTGACCTTTTAACCCCTTACCCGCCATGGGATTAGACTCTGTTTCCTGTTCAATCTCCTCCAGAACCAGTTCCATCCCGCCGGCTCCCCCCTACCCACCCACCCAAGGAGCGGATAAGCAACCCCCATCTTTCTCCCCCTCCCCTGTCCAGCCTTGGGGGGGCCTGAGGGCCAGGCTAGTGAAGAAGCTGAGGACCCAGGCGGGAGTGATAAATATTGAAGAGGAGGGATTTCGGTGTGGGCTGGAGCAGCTGCAGTGGTTCGAGTGTCACACTATCTCTCCCCAGGTTTACTGACCCATTTCCATTCACGCGGCTGCCGGTTTCCTAGCAACGGCAACAGTCCCCCCAGAACAGGCGGAGTGTGTGTCTGCCATTAGCGACTGCCGCAACTGTGTCAAGGTTACCCCGCTCCTGCAAACCCACCCCGGCGGGTTTGTTTTCTGCCAGCGCCTGGCACACACGGTGCCAGCCAGGGAGGGGGAGGGGAAGCCAGGGGGACGGGGGCCAGCCCAGCGGCTTGGGTGGGGGTGGGGGGGCTGAGGAAGAGCTGCAGTTCCTGGTCCAGTGGGAGCCAACTTGGACTGAGGCCGAAGCAGGCCCCCCTCCCTTGGTTGGTGGAATTCCTGAGCCCGAGGGGAGCAGGGGGCGGGGCTGTCCCTCAGCCCTGACCCCCGAGATTCCACAGCCTGGGGGGAGGGGTGTGGGCCGAGGGGCCTCTGGGAAGCCTGCCCGATCTGACCCCACCTGGCTCGTTCTGCTCCTGCCTTGGCTTCCTCCCACTTCTGCGCAGCTCCATGTTCTCTCTGCTCTCAGCTCTTTGTCCCAGCCTGTGTGGCTGGGCTCCCCAGTCAGACTCCCCAGGGCGGGGTTGTATTTCTCCCATTAGACTCGGGGCTCCTGAGGTTGGGGTTCACGATGCCTTCTGTCCTTCTCCCCTTGGCGCCACCACCTCATGACTTTTTTCTAAATGACACGGGAGATGAAATCAAACAGTTGGTGTGGCGAAACCTAATTTTTCTTAACTCAGACTTGTGGGGCAAATACCTCTACCCACCCCATTTCTGAAGTTGCTATCCCCTACCCGGCAGGAGTGGCCTTTGGAAGTAGAGTACCCCTCTTTTCACGCTAAAAGGCCTGATTGCAAAGGGTTAAAGCACTCCCCCTTCCCCCCACTTGCCTTGGTATGTGAGCTCCCCCAGGCTGGGGGGATGGGAGGGTTGGGGGGGGGTCTGTCGCCTTATAGCCAGCCACTCATGTGGTCAGCTCAGACCTGACCAGTCACATTCCTGCCCAGGAGGGCTTGGAGCCGGAGGTGGAGGCAGGGGCCTGAAAGAACCTGGGTTTGTTGGATTGGAGGGGGTAGTACTGAGAAGTTGAGGCTAGGGGCTGCTCGAAACTTGGAAGTATTAAAACCTCAGGAAGCCTGAATCTACCTCCCATTTCTCTGGGCCTCAGTTTCCCTGTTTTTCCTCCTGTTTGCTCCCTTCAAAACGTTCCTGTGGTCCACATAGTTGTGATACAGGTATAGACCTGGTCCTGATTCTAAACAAAGAGTGTGGTTAGAAGCAATTTCTGACGTGCAGGGTGGCACAGAGACTTGTGGGTAACCTCCAGTGTGACTTTCTGGTGCTTGGAGGTCGGCTGGGTTTTTGGCCGGGTCAGAGGCTCTGAGATCTAGGGTACAGAGCAGGCTGTGCTAGACAGGAGAGAGACCTGGGCGGAGACCCAGGAAACCTGGTTCTTTGCCCAGCCCTTTTCTGACTCATGGCCTCAGTCTCCCCATCTGAGGGGCTCAGGTCAGTGGTCCGTAAAAGCCCTCCTGTCCTGTTAAATGTTTCTGGGTGAGGGATGAGGAGTGGGGGGCAACAGTCTGGAGGGCTGTGGGAAGCTTCCAGCTCAAGGGGGAGTTTGCAACTCGATCCCAGAGCGAAAATAGCCCAGGTCATTTTCAGCTGCTTGGGCGGAGGTATCTGATCCTGGGAGGGCAGGGCAGCTTGGGCAGGGGGCAGGGAGGAGCACTCTGTAAAGCCCTCTTGGAAACCGGACCCCAGGATGGGAGGGTGGGGAAAGGTTGGCATGCCCGGCTGGGCTTCCTGAGACCTGCTGGGGCCCTGGCAGGGGCCCTAGAATGGAAAGATGAGGAATGCAGAGGGTTAACAGGAGGTGAGGGCTGGACTCCTGCCCCTTTTGGGTCCTGGCCTGGATGAGGTGAAAGGTCAGCCCCAAGGAGTCCAGGCACAGCTGGGGAAAGAGTAATCGGATCCTTCTCCCTAGCCAGGCTCAGGGGATCACAGATCCACCTCCCCCAGGAAAGGTGCTTTGACATCCCCAGGAAGAAGTTTGTTTCTGTTCTCAGCAGGGGTTGGGGGCTAGGAGAGGGTCTTGCCCCAAGGGGTCAGGGAGAGTTGCAGGCCTGGCGCCCCAGCCAGTATGTCAGTGCTTTGTCATCCTGGGGTCAGAGGGGGTGGAGGTGAGCCTGCTGAAAAGGTTAGAGGTGGCCCGTTCTGACCCTGCTCTCACTCTGTGCCCCATTTATAATTCTAATGAAAGCTTAGAATTATAGGAGACTCCCCCAACACACACTAATTAGTGTAAGAAACTGCCTGATACTAGACTGTCACATTGAGATGTGTTTGGAGTGGAGAATTACACCTCCACTCTGAGAGGGCTTTGCTGCCTGTGGTTGTAAGTGCGGTGAGGTGTCAGGGTGTAAGGTGGTGTGATGGGAGGCAGCGGTGAGTCAGGCTTGACCTGGGCTCAAATCCTTGCTTTTGCCTTAGGTATTTAACCTAAGCCTCAGTTTCCCAACCACAAAATGGGACTAATAGTATTCACCATAAAGGGCATAGAATAAGTGCTTGGTAAAAAGTAACCTTAATGAACTTCATTGTTTGCCAAGGTCACAGGCAGTGTAGAGCTGCATTCAAGCTGGTCTGGCTCCAGAACAGGAAGTTGGTGAGCCATAGATGAGGGAGAGGGTTGGTGTGAGAATGTGAGTGGGTCAGTGTCCCCAGGGCTGTGCCTGAGGCTGTGGGATTATCCAGGTCACTTGGGGTGAAATGGGGTCAGGTGAATGGTGTTGACTCTGTGACAAGGGGTGGTTGGGGCAGGCTTCTCTCCTCTCCCCTTGCCGCGTGTTTTGTGCAGCCACATGGAGGTATAACTGTCCCTGGAGTGTGACTGTAGGTATGTTTGAGAAGGCGCAGGCATCCCAAGAAAGAACAAGTCGCCTTTTGTACGTGTCCAGCCTCGGGCTGGGCCGGGCCCTCTCTGGGGGATCCCCTGTTTCCGCGCCCAGCTCCCCGCCCACGGACGGCGCCCCAGCTCCGCCCGCTACCTGAGAGGTGGCCTGAGCGCCCCCTCCCGGGGACCGGGCTTTGGTCTTAGGGCAGGGGTCTGGGATAGGAGGCGTGCCTGACACCCTGGCCACGCCCCTGGTGACATCACTCCAGGTACTCCCAATCTTCGGGAGCTCTGCCCACTGGCGGCCAGCTCCCCCTAGGCACTGCTCTCCTGCCATCCAGCCGCGCAGCGGGTGGAGGAGGAGGCAAGGCCGGCCTCAGGGGCGGGGAGACCGTTGAAGGCCTCGCCCTTCCTGCCTTGGGAGGGGCTGAACAAGCGGCCCTGAGACCTTAGAGCTCAGCTCCTCTTGAAGAGCCTCACAAGACCTTCTCTCTCCTGGAACACTCTACATTCTTGCCCACCTGTCCACTTCTTGCCAGGTACCAACTTCTGCAGCACGCCTTCCAGAACTGTCCCTTCCAAATCATTTCTCTGGTTACCTACACCCTTTTAGTGACCCTCTGTAACGGCAGTGGCAGTACGACTGTGACTCCTAACACCAGCTGCTGTCCACGGAGCAGTTCGCTGTGTAACGCCTGCTCCGGGTTTTCATGGAATATCTTACCTGATGATGGGTCTCTTGATTGCTTTCTCCGTTGTATTATGAGCCTTTCTCACGCACTGGATTGGCAGTTCCTCTGGATAGGTGTTCCAGACATGGCCTTGCTCAGAAGAGGCACTACTAAATGTTTAGGATAGTGATAGATGAGGAGACAGGGTGTACCAGAGGTCACACAGCAAGTAGGTAGAGCAATCAAAGCTAGAAACCAGGTTTTCTGATGCCATTTAGTTCTTTGGTCCCTGTGTGTGGCTAAGAGTAGGGGGTTACACAGAATGATGTAATAGGCTCCCCTTCCCCCCAAAAGATCAGAGGAACCTGTAGTCTGTCTTCCTTTGCAATCCATACACCTTGTACCAGAATCCCTGACTTCTGGGAGGAGCAGTGTGAGGAGGGAGAAGAGGAGTAGGGAGAGGAGATATTGGGGAAGCTGAGAAGGCTTTTTCGGGCCAAAGGGGCAGTTCTGGAGTATTGTCGGCCCAGTAACTGGGGGGTACTGGTTATAGGGACATAAGGACTTGGCCTGCAGGTAGGAGGTTCCAAGTTGGGCAAAGAAGAGTATTGGGAACCAAAGTATGTGGGGGTTCAGCACAAGGGAGGCAGGAATTGTGCTGGGCTAGCACTCCCCTACCAACAAGCTAGCCTGGTGGAATGCTGAGAGGCCTGGGGGATGGGGGCCAGGCAGCCAAGGTGTCTCCGGTGGCACAGAAGCAGTTAAGAGCTGCCTCAGCCCGTTCCTTCAGACAATTAGTGACATCTCGCTTGACAACACCACACTGAGCTGATGCAGACCTCAGCCCCCCTCCCAGCACCCCCATGGCCGCTTCAGCTGTTTATTCTTGGGCTTTAACAATTGGGATTCTGACTTGGAGGAGCAGGCGCCCTGAGCTGCCCTCTGACCCTCCGTCGCCTTGGCAACTGGCACCCGGTAGGCCTGGGCTCTGCGTTAGGATTACAGATTCTGAATTCACAATCTTGCTGCTCCCCTGCAAGCAGCAGCAGCAGCAGCAGCAGCCACAGCTGCAGCATGCTAGATCTTCAGCTAGACTGGAGGGGACAGAGAAGGAGAATCCCCAGGGGCCAGGCGGAGGCGTGGGTGGGAATCTGGGATGCCCACAGGCTACCTAGGAAGTGGTGCCCCGTTGGCAGCTACCCTGGGGTGGATCAGGGCCCAGAGCCCTCCTCAGCTCCCAATATCTCCTACCTACTCTCTGGAAACTTTCTTCCTGGTAGAGCCAGGAGGGCAGGGGTGAGGCTACATCATCCCGCGCCCCCCCTTCCCCTCAGTCAGCCCCCTACCATGCCCAGAACTCCAAGTGCCAGCAGACTGTGCCCCTGCCGCGCCCGCAGCCATGGCAACGGACCCCCTCCCTGGTTCCTTCCTCTCCCCACCCCAGCAGCCAACTGCCCCAGCTGAAACCGGAGCTGATGCATCTGCGAGCCTCATGCCCAGACCCACATTCCATTTCTGTCCTCTGTCCCCCCCAGCTCTGGCGACAACAACTCTCCCCCTCATAGCCCCTCCCTCCATGTGTCTGTCTACTGCTGCCCCCCCCCCACACACACACACAAACACTCTGTCACTTAGGGTCTTCCTTTTTCCCGCCCCATTCTCTCTGAGTGTGTCTCATCCTCTCTGACTGTCTCTTGGTCTCTGGGTGTGTCTCCCTTGTCTGTCTCTGGCTCCCTGTGGTGTCCTCGGTTCTCTGGGCCTTGCCCTGTCTGTGTCAGGCTCCTTCTCCATCTCTTCCCCTCTGCGTGCATCTTGCTCGCTCGCTCTGTCTTTTGTTTCTGCCTCGTCCTCCCTCGCTCTTGCTCCTCCTCTCGTCTCCCTCTCTTCTCCTTCTGACTCTTGCTCTGTCCCCCATCCTTTCCCTCCTCATCTCTCTCTGCTGCATTCTATCCTGTTTCTCTTGCCCCCGCATTCTTCAAGTCTCTTCCTGAATCTGATTCTTTGCCTTGGTTTCTCCCTCCCTCTTTCTCTTCTCCCTGGTTCTCTCCCTCTAGACACATGGATTTCCTTCAAGTCTTCTCCCTCTATCTCCTACCGGGTTGTTTCCCTCGTGCCCCACCCCCCCAGGTTTGAGCTGAGAGAGGAGACTTTCCAGAGTCACCCCGAAGGAGTCCCCTCTCAAGTAGGGACTAGGTATCCTGGCACCCATTGGACAGGTGTGGTTGAATCTCATGGGGAGGAGAGGGTCTGAGGTCAAAGGGCCTATAGGGAATGGAGCGCAGGAACCCAGGGCCTTCCCGAAGATGGGCTCCATCGACCCCGTCTACCTTCTGCCATTCTGGGTAGGGGCAGAGGGTGGTTCTAGGGGCTGAGCTGGTCCGAGAAGCCCCCTAGCTATAAGGACTCAAAAGAAGAGCATGTGGAGGCCTCACTGATTACTGGGATTTGACTCCTCCCCTGTTACAATGGTGGCAATCAGATTTTGCCTCAGTTTCCCTCAGTGGCTCAGGGGTACCCTTGCTCTGCCTTTGAGTTCTTTAAAGTACTTCGAGTACCTGGAGCAAAGTCAAAGTTATGAAGAGGGAAAGGGTAGGGTGACTCCTGCCCCCTTGCTCATCAACCCCATAAGGACTCCAGCACAGAATTGGTTGGTCTCAGGGCAGGGGTAGAATAAGGGTCCTGTCTCCTTAAGTATCTGGTGGAGGACAGTGCCCCACCTCCCCCCAAGACTGGCAGCCCCTGCAGTCAGGCCCTCCCAGTCCGGGCAGTGGCCTCTGGCCCTCCTCCCAGCAGCCCCTCTTCTAGGAATGAGCTGGGAGTCGCGGGAAACAGGCCCTGGGGTGGGGTGCCAGGGCTCCAGGGCTCAGCCCTTGCCTCTGGGTGTGACGGGGCCTGGTCAGGCAGAAGTTCTCGGACCCTGGGGTCTTGGCACTACTTACCAAGGGGCCAGGAGGGGGAGTAGGGGTGCCTGGGGGAGGCGGGTTGCACGCAAGGCATGCTGGGCCCCCCTCGGTGGGTGGGTGGGGGGAACAAAGCTGGCATCGAGGCCTCAGCTAAAATTAGCCGTTTCCTTGCGCGGGAACGAGCATGCCTGCCAGCCGCCCAGATCGCCGCTGCCTCAGCAGGCCATCTGTCGCCACGTTTTGCTCAGTCCCCCAGGGTCCCCCAGCTCCAGCCACCCCCAAGGGCTAGAGGGACACTATTCTGAAGCTGTCCTTCGTCAGGGCTCTGGTCTCTGTGGCTGTCATGCTGTGTGACCTCAGGCTAGGCGGAGTCCCTCTCTGGGCTCCTAGACAGCAAGAGGGCCCTGGACAGACATCCTGGATCCCCCAGTCCTTCCAAGCACCAGCTGCTGATGTTGGCCACAGGGGCCCAGAATGTGGGCTGGCCCTCTCTGTCGTCCAGCATTTGAAGGTGGGCCAAGTGAGGTTTAGGGTAAAAGTCGGGATGTATGACAGACTCTTCTCAGTTTCCTTGGTCTTCAGCAGCTCTGTATCCAACAACACCCCAGGATTCCCCCCCTCACACTCCCCACATACACACGCATTATGGAACTCCAAGCAGTCTTACAAAAACAGCTCTAGTGGGAAGCCAGGAGGTGGAGGCTGAGCTCAGCTGATACTAACTTGCTCTGTGGCTTGGACAAGCCTCCTGCCCTCTCTTTGTCTCTTTCCCCCTCTTCAATAAGAAGCTCCCATTTCTTGAGCAGCTGCCCAATTTATGCCACGTTGTGTCTTGAGGCTGATGTTATCATCCCGCTTCACAGACAAGCAAACCGAGGTAGAGAAAGGTGAGGAAGCTGTGGAGCCAGGGGCAGATGGCTACGTCCTCTTTCCCATGGCCCTCTCGTGCTGTACTTGCTGGTCTCCAGTCTTGGCTGCTTTCAGACCCTGGCACTTCCTGGGCTGCCGCCCCTTCCCCCCACTCCGAAGCCAGAGGCTGAGCTGCTGCTCCAGGGTCACTCAGCTTGGCCTGGGAGGAGCTCAGACTTGAACCCAGGCCCCTTGGCTCCCGGCCTCCCTCCCTCCAGCCAGCAGGCTGGGCTTGTTCCCTGGGTGAGTCATGCCCCGGGACTTTGGCCTTCTTGTCGGGCTGTATGGTCTGAATTTGGAGGAGGGGGCCTTGGTAAGAAAGAGGGGCTCCCCTGGCAGCAGTGGGGGGTCTGAAGCTATGGTCTCTCTCCCTCCTCAGTCCTGTGCCCGAGGGCATGGTGACAGCAACCTATTGCCTGTCTCCTTGCCACCAGTCTCTAAGAAGTCTTACAGGAGTTGCTCCTCAGTGACCGCTCGTTCGGCCCCCTCCTTAGGTAACAACTGCGTTCAATAAGAAATGAGGCGAGAGTGGGAACCTGGGGTGGGGGTGGCGTCTCCAGGTTGTCTGTGTGCCCCGGCGGCTTCCTTCCCAGCACTCATCTTCCCCGGCACCAGGACACTGGGTTACTTAGGAGGGACACCAGTGTGCTTCCTCCCCTGGTGTCCAGGGACCAAGGTCACACCCAGAGCCCTGTGTGCCTCCATCTCCTCCTGGGGCCAGTGGTGTTTGTCACTGGGGCAATGTGCGGCTGTGCCTGGCTCTGGCAGTGCTGGGGTGACATTCATGCCCTGTGAGCTGTGACGCCTCTGCAGGCAGAGGACAGCACCACCCAGGCTGGCAGTGCTGGGGGAGGGTTGGGAGTGGGCTGCCACCTCTCCAAAGCAGTCAGGGGTTATAACACAGGTCGAGTACCCGTCCCATTCTGGAGTGGGGATTCAAGGGGAAGGAGCCAGGTGGTGTTCCTGGCCTGTCCCGTGGCGGGGGGGGGGGGGGGGCTGTTTCTTTCTCATACCTAAAAGGTGAGCCTTGTCCGTGTGGGGTGGGCGGAGAAGATCCTCATACAGTTAGTGGATGTGGGGTACCTGGCTGCACATTAGTTACACCGATGAGGGTCACAGCCAGTGTTCCTGTCGAATACTGTTTAGGGGTATCAGATGTGTCCAGCTTACACTTTGCGGGGAGTGACAGGTTAGGACAGTCATTCACATGCCTGTCTCTCTGACTGTTGGGTATGTGTGAGATGTCACCATGTGCCCATCTCATGCTGTTGTGGGGAGTGACATGTGTGATTATCTCATGCTGTTGGGAGGTTGTCAGGAACTTCGGAGCTTGTCTCTCACCCTAAAGAGATGACATGTTTCCTGGTGGCATGGAGCTGACAGTTGGTGGGCCCTTCCCATGGAGACTGCAGGGGCCGAAGGGCTGGCCAGCAGAAGCTCTCCAGGCCCTGAGCACAGGGACAGGTCTGTGTTGGGGGGGGGGGGGGGCCTCATTGCCACGTGACCTGCCTTCTGACCCAGGTGCCAACCCTGGGGACTGTGCCCCAGGAGGAGGGACCCAGTGTTTTTCAGGCAGTGTGCAGTGGGGCCTCTGGGACTGGGGCAGGTGTAACTGGAGAGGTGGGGCACCAGGCAGGGTTTGCATGAGGGGCTGTCCCCCTAGGCCTAAGGGACCCTATTCCCTGCCTCTTCTGCCCCTGAAACTGTTAAACTAATTAAGGCTGTGGAGCCGCAGGATTAATCGGGGCAGCTCAGCGCGGGCCGGGAGCTCAGGTAGTCGATTAGTGCGCAGCGGAGGGTATTGGATTTCTGAACCGCAAGTCAGCACTATTCGGGCCTGTTATCTCTCCGAGGCTCGAGGGTCAGGAGGCGGAGGCCCAGGCGTGCTGGCCACCCCCGTCCAGCCAGCTAGGAGGTTCACTCCCCCTGCCCACACTGCTGTCTGCACCCCTCTGCCCGCGTCCACACCCACTCCCCCTGCCCTCCTGGCCCTGCCGCTGCCCACACAGCGTCCTCGCCCAGCCCTTCTCCGTGGTGCATCCTGGCCCTGTCTCCCTCCATCACCCTCCGGTTCCCCTCTGTCAGGCTGGCCTCCCCAGTGCCACCATCCCCTCTGGCTTTCTCCCTCTCAGTCCTACCTGGCCTGACTCACACTGTGTGCCTCACTAACGAGCTCTTCAGCCTCTGACTAGCCTCTCCGCCTCTGTCATTTCCGTCACTGTCCCTGTCCCCCAATCTCTGTTCGCCTCTCCCATCACCTCTCCGCTTTTGTTTTTGTGTCTGTCTCTCACAGCTTCTGTCTGTCGCTGTCTGTCTCTGTCTCTCATGTCTCTGTCTCTGTGTGTGTGTCTCTCTCACTCTCCCTCTCTTTCTCCTTCTGGCATTCAATCTCTGCGCCTCTCTCTCTCTCTCTCTCTCCCCCTCTCTCTCTCTCTTGTGTGGTCTCGGCTGGTGTCTGCAACCAGAACAAATCTCCCCCAGCCAACACCCCCTGAACAAGCAGGCCAGAGCAGCTAATGGGAAACATGTGATTCTGCCTTTCGCCTGGAGCACCGTGAAGGGAGCCTTGGTCCCAGCTCAGCCCATGCTCCCCCTTCGCTGCATTCCCCCCACCACACTGTCCCCCGCCTCCCAGCGGCTCCCCCAGCCTGTGTGGGCACAGTCACAAGTTCCCCAGTCATTTACGTTTCAGGGGTTTGGGGAAAACTGTCTTTTATCAGTTGGGGAGTATCAGGTTGTGGAGGGGCTGGGAGCAGCTTTGCTCTTTTGGTTCCCCGCAGCCCCCGGGGCCAGACAGACCCCATGCAGACTCCTGCCCCCCCGCCCCGCCCCACCACCATCACCATATGTAGGAGAAGAACAGGGCCAAGATGAGCTGAGCTGTGGGGGCCGGGGGGGGGGCAGCCAGTCCACCCCCCTTGGAGGGGTCTGGAGCCACCCAGAGTTCCATCTTTTCTGCCCTCTGGGCCTCTGGGGAGCTGCAGAGGTGGGGGCTCCCTGAGGGCTTGGGAGCTGCTGGGCTGCATTTCTGTGCCCACCCAACCACAGGGAAAGGGGGGATGGATCAGAGGAGGGAGGCTCTGGCAGGTTGGAATTCTCCTCTGCCTGTGGATAAATTGTCCCTAATCCAGGCTTGGGGAGCTGTCTGGCTCCTACAGAGAGAGCGAGCGAGAGAGCGAGCAGGAGATAGGGAGGAGGCAAGCAGGCACACAAACACAATGACACAGGCACACACCGTCTCACAAAGGGTCTCTCACATGCACACACGCATGCCCTGACGAGTCACACAAAGGTGCCACACAGACACTGAGGCCCCCTTGGTCTGACAGGCACACTTCGGCACAGAGACTCTCTCACGTGGTGACTTTGCCAGGTGTATTATTAGCACAGATGTGCAGTGACATGGCATCAAGGACCTGCAGAGACACAGTGTGGTGGGGTCACACAGTGCACACACACATGGACACATGTGTCAACACACAGTGACCCACGGGGACACTGACCAGGCACGCATCACACCGTGACCCCAAAATCCTAGAGGAAGGGAAAGGTGGGAAAGGGGCAACACTGATCCGCAGTGACACCAGTGCCTGCAGTCCTGGGCCTGGAGATTGGGAACCTGTAGGGACGGCAGAGGATCACCCGCACTCCTCCCGCCCCTGACACACGCGTTCAGAGAGCTCTGAGCCCCAAAAAAGCCGATGCAGCTCCTGATACAGTAGGCTGCAGAGAGGCGCACTCATAGCCTGATCAGTGGGCACACCTTGTCACACATAGGCACACGTACTTACCTTTCTCCTCACAGATGTGCAAAGGCAAGCTCAGCTGGACATACACAAGGCCGAATAGACCCAGATGTACACACCCCCGTGTATAACTGAAGACACTGAACCCAGGTACACGTCAAACACATACGCAGACCACAGCTGAGCAAGCACAATCCCATATGTGTACACTCTGAAACACACATGTACCTGCATAGACATACAGAAATACGCAGAGAAGCGTATAGAAGGCTAAAATAGACCCAGGAACCTACATGCAGGTACATTTACCCAGACAACTGGACACTCATAGACATGCATTCGTACAGGCAGGATCTCTAACACACAACAAGTTCCCAGGCAACCAGACCTGTAAGGAGTCCATGAGACCTGGTTCTCAGACCCACTCTGGGCTCCAGAACAGACCTCAGGGAGGCAGACGAATGTGCAGGAAACAGCAGGGTAGTCAGAAGGGCCATGGCTATTAAAGAAAACAAGAGATGTAACCAGCCAGTAGAGAAGGGTAAATGGCAGCTGCATATACGTCCCTCGTGGACATCCACATGCATCATCGCTTTGAACAGCAACTCACACTTGCATTGTAAATAAGCTCTTAGCATCTATAGTTTCCCCAGAGTGCTCCTCCCCATTCACAAGATCTCCCCATTTTACAGGTGAGAAAACTGAGAGCTAGAGAGGTTAACTGACTTGCCCAAGAGGCCTGAGCCAACAACTGTCTGACTCCCAAGGCCAGCTTCTTCCCACCATAATGCGTGTGCATGTTCGTGCATGCGTGTGCGTGTGTGCACCTGCGTACACCAAGATACCACTTCCCAACAGAAGCCTGAGTTCTCAAGGTTCATGACTCCCCCAGTAAAATGAGGTTTGAGCTGATGTAATTGTATGCAAGAGTGCACCCCATCTAGGACGGCCTCCTGGTCCCCCTCTCTGGCTCATCCTGTGTCCATGCTTATGCCTGTGGTACTCTTTGCTTCCACAGATGGGAGCTTGCTTGCCTGTCTACCCATTGGCCTGGACTCCAGAGCCCACCCAGCTAAGTACGTGCAGAGGGCCCCGGGTTCGGGGCGACTCTCAGGCTGCCGCAGAGACCACCCTGAGATCACTGGTGAAGACTGGCCTTTCCTGCTGAGCCGGGCCTGTCTGTACAGCCTGCTCAGGTAGGTAACAGTGGACGGGGAAACCAGGTCTGTGCTTTCGCTGCCCCTGGGAAGTGAGCATCAGGGGGAGTTACTGCCCTATCCTAGCAGGGATTTCCCCCTGACGGCTTACACCAAACAGAGGCCCTTCAGAGAATCCAAATATATTAACCCAACTTACTTACATTCTTTCCTCATCACCTGGAAAGGGGAACTGAGGCCTATGGGTACACAGCATGTTTCCTGGAGCCCTGCCACCTAGTCTGGGGACTCTTCCTTGCTCTTTGGTGACTTGAGAGGACTGGGAAGAGAGGGTTTGTGACAGTGAGCAGAACTCAGGGCCAAGGGGGAAACCAGAGCGTGCCTGATGTCTGCTGCGAGCCCCCAGAGCTCTGGAAATCTGTGGAAGCGAGAGCTGGGGGGCCAAGGTGAGGTGCTGAGAGGCCTGGGTAGTTCGGGTATGCTAGGCTGTCCAACTAGGATGAGGTGAAGCAGGGGCAAGGCCTGTCTCCCTGCTCCTGGCCCAGATTAGCCCACCCAGGCTCCAGAGCCAGAGGCCAGGTGGGGCTGCCCTGCCCTGCAGAGGCAACTCCCCGGACTGACACATGAAGCCTCCAGGCTCCAGGAAGCTCCCTAGAGCCCAGCCTGCCTGGGGACCCCACCCAGCTTCCAAAAGAGCATTCCTGGGGCCTGAGGTCTGGGGGTGGGGCCTCTTGGGATTGTGAGGGTGGAGAGGTTCAGCTGTGGGAGGATGCAGGGCCGTGTGTACCCACTGCAAGTACAGGGCGTCTTGTGTGCAAGCACACAGGCGTGTGTGCAGGCAGGCATGTGTAGGGCTCTGTCCTTGGGTGTGCAGGCTTCTGTTTGCAAGAATTCTTTTACAAGTAGATGAGCTGGGGATGTTAGAAGGCTGTGTACATGGTACATTGGAGTGATGAGTGTGCAGGATTCAGAGTGTGTCCTGGGCGGGGGTGGGAATACTGGAGTGTTGTTTGCCACATTGGATGGTGTGTGTAGAGGGTGCTAGTGTGGACTGGAGAGAGGGGGGTGGTACACTGGGATGGTATGCTGCGTATACATGGGATCTCTGTGTCACTGAGAAAGCGTGTGTTCAGGGTTCCAGGTGCATGCTGGGAGTGGTGTGTGCAAATGGCACCATTTGTGCTTGGAGGTGGGCTGAGCAGGCCTTCAGCTGAGCTGGGCTCAGCAGTGCCCAGCCTTGTGGCCAAATCGCTGAAGTCACTTCCTTTCCAGCAGCAACTTTCCAGGAGGAGGAGTTCTTCAGACCTGGGCAGAGAGTGGGGGGGTGGAACAAGGAGCTCTCAGGGGAAGGAGGTGGGCGGGGGTGAGAGGCGTGGGGAGGGCCTGGTGGGGCTGGAGGAGGGGAGTCCTCTGGGAGACAGAGGGAAAGACAAGGACAGAAGTCTGGAAGGGCCAAGGGCAGGAGGGGATGGGGGCGGAGCAGGGCGGGAAGCACAGTCCCTGGGTGACCTCGGAGAGAGGAAGGGAGGGCCACCCAGCTGGGTGAACCTCGGGTTCAGCCAGAGCTGGCTATGGTGCCTGCACACCTGGCACCCAGGTCAGGGGGCTGGCAGGGGGCGGGTCTAGGGCAGACCTGCTTGCCAGGTGCCCCACTCTGTGCAGGAAGGGGGTGGGCGAGGGCTGCACAAAGGAGCTCTGTGTGGCTTGGGGGTAGGGTGGAGTGGGTGTGCTGTGCTGGGGCGGGGGCTCTTGGCTCCAGGGGGTGGGGCGGGGCTTGCTCCCCTTGGGGGCATCAGTGGCTCTGAGGGGACACCTAGTGGTGAGGGAGGGTAGTGCACCGGGATGGTTAGGGTGGGAGGGGTGGGTGAAGGAGCTGACTGGGGGTAGATTAGAAGTTAAAAATTAAAACTGGTGGTTGGGACTAGAGCAGTTGGAGGAGCCTGCAGGGTAGGGGACTGACTCTGGACAGTGAAGAAGTTTGGTTTAAAGGAGCCAGACAAACTTAAGTTTAAGACTTCAGCTCATCCATGTCATGGCTGTTTGTCCTTAAGGGCATAACTTAAACTTTCTGTGCTTCCATTTAAGTGTCAGATAAGTGACAGCTACCAATAGTTTTTCATCATTGTTATTTTTGTTAGGATTTTGGGCTGGAGCCTGGTTGGAAGATTTTTAGTATAATTGGGTGGGTGGGAGGGGGATGAAGAGGAGGAAATTGAGAGGGTGATGCTTAGTTCCTGAGGGGACAGATCCTGGGAGCCAAAGGCCCCAAAGGGAGATGCCGGAGGCTTCGCAGCAGCAGCAGTGGCCCTTTCGATGCAGTGTTTTCCAGTTGAGGACATCCCTGGGCCTTCAGTCCAGGCTGGGAGGGAAATGGTGCTGGGGGGGAGTGTGCAGGCTGGAGAGAGAGGGTCATGAGGCCGGAAGTGAGAGCTAGGCCTGGTAGCCTGGCTCCCCTGGGGAGGCTGTGGGTGGGGGCGGGGAGGCAGTCTGGGGAAGGGGTGGGGTGGTCACAGCCGCAGCCACCAGGAGGGTGGGGCTGGGGACTCAAGGATGTGGGCTGGCGCTTCCCGGCACTGTGCATAGCAGGTTGGGGCCCTCTCCCAGCTGTCTGGTGTCCCCATGGGCGGGCTCAGACACACTGACCCAGAAGCAGACAGAGGGACAGAAGGACCCTTTTGGTGTTGTTCACAGACATGGGGTCTATGGGGCCCTTGGGAGGTGTGCAAGAAAATGACCACCTGGGTGTGGTGGGGAGGAGAGCCAGCTGCTTCCCTCAGATCTGAGAGGCTGCAAGAGAAAGAGTCAGGAGGTCTAGCAGGAGGACATGCCCAGAGGTCTTCACGGGTGGGTGGAACAGAAGCAAGCACTGGAGAGGAGGTTTTTCTTTTCTGCCAAGATGACAGCCTCTGGCCCCAAGTGGGAGGTCTTCAGAGCGGGGACGCTTGGTAAGCGCCACCCTCAGTAAGGGGGGGAGAGTAGCTTCTGGTGGGCATCTCTAGGAAGGCGTCAGGAGCCATGGGTCAACTGTACTGTTGGAGAGCAGAGTTAGAGATTCCAGAGTCTGAGCCCCTTCTCTTCTTTGTGAGGGTATTGCCCTCAGGCCTTCCTGCAAGAGCAGTGGTGAGATTCTTGAAGCAGAGAGAGCCTAGTTAGCCTGGCCTGGGAGGAGCTAGGCAGGGAAAGAGCAGGACCCTGAGCGATCCAGTAGGCGGGGCAGTGATGAGGAACAGCTAAGGCTTGGGACCTGCAGAAAGGGAAGGACAGTGGACAGAGGGACGTTCTGCCTGGATGAGCAACAGAAGGGCCCTCCCCATGCCTTGGGCAAAGTCTCTTTCCCTCTATAGTCTCAGTTTCCTCATCTATAAAATGGGAGGGGCATGAGGTGGCACTAGAATGGTGTACCCACTGGGGGAGCTGATTAGAAATACAGATTCCCAGATGTCCCCTTCACATCTATGAGTCAGACTCCCCTGGACTAGGGCCTGGGCATCTGGAATGCTACACAGCTTTCCCCAGCACAGGGTTTGGAAGCCCGTGGGTTAGATGATTTTAAGGTTCCTCCCAGCCTTAAATTAGACCACAGCTCTAGAAGGAGCACTTTCAGGAGTGGCTGAAGGAGAGTTTGCAGGAGTTGGGAGTGGAAGGAGGCTTTGGACTTAGGGCGGAATTAGGAATCCTGTCACTTAGCAGCTATGCGACTTCAGGCGAGTTACACAATTGCTCTGAGCCTGTTTCCTCTGTAAACTGAATGCCGGGGTCTCAAACCATGCCTTCTAGTTTGCTTTGAGAACTCAGCAGGACTTAAGTGTGGAGGCGCTCTGTAGACTGCAAGTCAGCACCCACCAAAGAGGGGTGGAGAAGTGTCCTTATCTGCACCATCCTGACTTCGGGTCAGCTCTGCAGTCTTCCTGTAGGGTGACAGCACTGGGCAGTGTGGCAGCCCATGAGAGCCTGCATGTGACTCTTGAGAGGTGGACCCTAGGGATCAGGTCAGGGCCAAATGCTACACAGGGTCAGGGCCAGCCTTTTTTACATAAGTGTGTGTGTGTGTGTGTGTGTGTGTGTGTGTGTGTTCATATTTGAGAGAGAGAGAGAAATATCTATCGGTTGCCTCCCATACCTGCCCCGACCAAGGATTGAACACCCAACTTTCTGGTGTGTGGGATGACACTCCAACCAACTGAGGCCCACCAGCTAGGTCAGGGTCAGTCTTTAAGACCCTCATCATGGTGGTCAGGGCACATTCCACTCATTGCTCCCCAAGATCCAATCTCCTAAGATCAGCCAGGGCCCTGAGTCCCCCGGCTCCTTGGAGAGTTGGATGCGCCTGGATGTAAGTCCCAGCTCTGCCCAGACCAGCTCTGGGAGTCAGTTGGTAAATATTTATGTAACATCCATAGCTGAGGCCCTGGGGTTCAGGATATAGCAGTAAACAAGACAGGCGCAGTCCTTGCACCTGAAGAGCCCACATTCCAGGGGGACACACTGAAGAGCCAGTTGTCCAAGGAATTGATTGCAGCCACGATAAACATTGTGAAGGGGAAATAGAGAGGGCTCTGAGAGTGTGTGGTAGGGGCCAGATCAAGGCAAAGGTAGGATGGGTGGTCAGAGAGGGCCTCTCCGGTAAAGGTAGAAGAGAGGTCAGAAGACATCCCTTTCCACATTCTCGTCTCCCTCGCTCCCTCAGCCTCCTTCTTGGGTCACACTTGGCTCTGGAGAGGAGTGACACAGAGCCCCATAGGAAAAGGCAGGGCTGGGGACTCTGTGTGCTTCCTTCATTCACCGGTAGTTTTTGGAGCACTCCCATGGGCCACTTGCTGATCGGGCTGTTGGGAGACATGCACAGAAGTAAACAGGACAGAAACCCTTGCCGTTGTGGTGCTTAAAACCTTCCAGTGGATGGTTTCCTCATGTGTGAAAGTGGGGATGATAACCATACTGACCCTGGGTTTGCAGGGGGTTAGATGAGGTAAGTAGTATAAAATGCTTAGGCCAGTGTTTGGGTAACAGAGAAAGGGCCCCCAAAGTATGAGCTTCTGTTGTTGTTGACTCCCTGGTGTGATTGCTAAACCTCTGACCTCAGGCACTCGTCACTTTTTTTTTACTGCTTTTATCCCAGTAATAATTAAGGCATTTTGATGATCTGATATTTGTCTACCCAGGTTTTGTATTGATACAAAACAGGCACCCCATAAATAATACGAACGAATGATGTTAGTTCATTTCTGAGCCTCCATTTCTTCACCTGCAAAATGGGGTTATTAATAGCCCCTACCTCACAGGATTGGGATGAAGAGTTAAATGCAACGATGCCTGGACAGCTCCCAGCCCAGTGCCTGGTGCGCAGTAGGTGCTCACTAAACCTGAGCTGCGATGGTCCTTTCCAGGCGCTTTCCACACCCTGAGGCCTGGGCCCAGGCCGAAGTTGTTCCACAGCACCCCCAACTGACAGCCAGCAACTGGCAGAGCCCCCAGGCACCTGGGGCCCCCTCTCTCCCAGGTCAGCCGGGTGTGTGTGCACTGGAGGGAGCATCGAGGGAGCTGAGGGTGGCCTGTGGAAGAGACCGGGTTGGTGGGCAGGTGGGCAGTGACTGGGCTGTGACCACCAGACCATTCAGATCTCCTGTTGTCTGTCTTGTTGCCCACAGAGATCTCCAGTGTGACAGCCCAGGCGGCAGAGCCGAGGGTGAGTGGCTGGGGTTCCCCTGGAACCCTGGGGGCGGGGCAAGAAGGAGGGAGGCCTGGCCCTCTCCTTCAGTTGGATCTGGAGTGGTTGCCCTGCCTTGCCAATGTTCTTCCCTCTCTGAGGCAGGTGTCCTGTTCCCTCTGAGCAAGTAGCCAGGGTCTAGAAGGGGGTGAGCTGTCAGTAAGCAGAACTGGGGCCTGTGAGGGGTTCATGGTGCATGTGGTGGTTTGGGAAAAGCTGGGGGTCAATAAGTGGATTGGACTTGGGGAGGGGACTTAAGAGAGGGGCGCAGAGGCTCACTGAGGTTATGCGAAGCGTATGAGGACTTCGGTATTCAGTGAGAGACCGCCTGCCTGTCCTGCCCATTAGGTCCTGGTCCCGGCTTCTCGCACCCTCATGTCAGCCCCGGCCCCGCCCGGCGGCCCTCGGAGGACAAGGTCAGGATGCGTGTGAAGCCCCAGGGCCTGGTGGTGACTTCCAGTGCTGTGTGCAGTTCTCCTGACTACCTCCGGGAGCCCAAGTACTATCCCAGCGGCCCCCCTACCCCCCGGCCCTTGCTTCCCACCCGGCCCCCCGCCAGCCCACCTGACAAGGCCTTCACCCACACCTTCTCCGAGAACCCGCGCCCACCCCCACGCCGGGACCCCAGCACCCGGCGCCCATCAGTCCTTGCCAAGGGGGACAACCCGCTGCCCCCTCGGACGGCCCATCCAGTCTCACAGGCCCACTGCCCCACACCTGCTGAAGACGGCAGCAGCTCCCGACGTCGCTGGGACAACGGGCGGGTGAACCTGCGTCCAGTGGTGCAGCTGATTGACATCATGAAGGACCTGACTCGGCTCTCTCAGGACCTACAGCACAGCGGCGTGCACCTGGACTGCGGTGGGCTCCGGCTTAGCCGCCCGCCCGCTCCACCCCCTGGTGACCTGCAGTATAGCTTCTTCTCCTCTCCCAGTCTAGCCAACAGCATCCGAAGCCCTGAGGAGCGGGCCACCCCCCATGCCAAGTCTGAGCGGCCCAGCCACCCCCTCTACGAGCCTGAGCCTGAGCCCAGGGACAGTCCTCAGCCCAGCCAAGGCCATAGTCCTGCGGCCACGGCCGCGGCCACTGGTCTGCCCCCAGAGCCTGAGCCAGACGGTCCTGATTACTCAGAACTCGCTGACGCCGACATCCTTAGTGAGCTGGCCTCTCTTACTTGCCCTGAGGCCCAGCTGCTGGAGGCCCAGGCCCTTGAGCCACCATCGCCTGAGCCAGAGCCTCAGCTCCTGGACCCCCAGCCCCGCTTCCTAGACCCACAGGCACTGGAGCCGCTTGGGGAAGCTTTGGAGCTGCCGCCCCTGCAACCTCTTGCTGATCCTCTGGGGCTGCCAAGCCTGGCTCTTCAGGCCCTGGATACCTTGCCTGACTCCCTGGAGTCACAGCTGCTTGACCCTCAGGGACTTGACCCCCTGCCCAAATTGCTTGACGTCCCTGGCCGTCATCTGGAGCCCCAGCAGCCCCTAGGGCCCTGCCCACTCACTGAGCCCTTGCGCCTGGACTTGTGCTCACCCCATGGCCCCCCTGGGCCTGAGGGTCTCCCCAAGTACGCCTTGCGGCGCACTGATAGGCCAAAGATTCTGTGTCGCCGGCGAAAAGCCGGTCGGGGGCGTAAGGCAGACACTGGACCTGAGGGCCGCCTGCTGCCCCTGCCTATGCCCACAGGGCTGGCAGCCGCCCTGGCTGAGCCTCCACCACCACCGCCTCCACCACCTCCTCCTGCCCTGCCAGGCCCAGGCCCAGTCCCAGAGCTGGAGCCAGAATCTTCCCAGACCCCAGTGGTTCCTACTCGCAAAAGCAAGTGCCGGGGTGTGCGGCGCATGGTGGTGAAGATGGCCAAGATCCCTGTATCGCTGGGACGGCGGAACAAGACCACGTACAAGGTGTCATCCTTGAGCAGTAGCCTGAGCGTGGAGGGCAAAGAGCTGGGCTTGCGTGTATCTGCAGAGCCCACCCCGCTGCTGAAGATGAAGAACAATGGACGGAACGTGGTGGTGGTCTTCCCACCTGGTGAGATGCCCATTATTCTCAAACGGAAGCGTGGCCGCCCTCCTAAGAACCTGCTGCTGGGTCCCGGCAAGCCCAAGGAGCCAGCTGTGGTGGCGGCCGAGGCAGCCACTGTGGCGGCGGCCACCATGGCCATACCGGAAGTGAAGAAACGGCGGCGGCGGAAGCAGAAGCTGGCATCTCCCCAACCGTCCTACGCAGCAGATGCCAATGATAGCAAGGCTGAGTACTCTGACGTCCTCGCCAAGCTGGCCTTCCTGAACCGCCAGAGCCAGTGTGCTGGGCGCTGCTCGCCACCCCGCTGCTGGACACCCAGTGAGCCTGAGTCAGTGCACCAGGCACCCGATACCCAGAGCATCTCCCACTTCCTGCACCGCGTGCAGGGCTTCCGGCGGCGTGGTGGCAAAGCAGGTGGTTTTGGTGGCCGGGGTGGGGGCCATGCGGCCAAGGCAGCCCGATGCTCCTTCAGTGACTTCTTTGAGGGCATTGGCAAGAAAAAGAAGGTGGTGGCAGTGGCGGCTGCTGGGGTGGGGGGCCCTGGCCTCACCGAGTTGGGGCATCCCCGCAAACGGGGCCGAGGAGAAGTGGATGCCTTGACTGGGAAGCCCAAGCGCAAGAGGCGGTCCCGGAAGAATGGGACTCTGTTCCCAGAGCAGGTGCCCAGTGGCCCAGGCTTTGGAGAGGCAGGCGCTGAGTGGGCTGGGGACAAGGGTGGTGGCTGGGCCCCTCACCATGGGCACCCAGGCGGGCAAGCTGGCCGAAACTGTGGGTTCCAGGGGACTGAGGCCCGGGCCTTTGCCTCCACTGGGCTAGAGAGTGGGACTTCAGGCCGCGGCAGCTACTACAGCACGGGCACACCTGCTGGCCAGACTGAGCTCAGCCAGGAGCGCCAAAACCTCTTCACTGGCTATTTTCGCTCTCTGCTTGATTCGGATGACTCCTCCGACCTCTTGGACTTTGCCCTTTCAGCCTCACGCCCCGAGTCCCGCAAGGCATCGGGCACCTATGCAGGGCCCCCCACCAGCGCCCTGCCTGCCCAACGGGGCCTGGTCACCTTCCCCAGTCGGGGAGCCAAGGCCAGCCCAGTGGCAGTGGGCAGCAGTGGAGCGGGGACAGACCCCTCCTTCCAGTCTGTCCTGCCCGCTCGCCAGACCTTCCCACCAGGTCGGGCAGCGAGCTATGGGATAACCCCAGCCACTTCAGACTGCCGAGCAGCTGAGACCTTTCCGAAGCTGGCTCCCCCGGCTTCAGCTGTGGCCCGTTCACCCACCACCCACCCGCCTGCCAACACCTACACCCCACAGTACAGTGGCTATGGGGCTGGACAGAGTGTATTCGCCCCAGCAAAACCCTTTACGGGCCAAGACTGTGCTAATAGCAAGGACTGCAGCTTTGCCTATGGCAGTGGCAACAGCCTGCCTGCCTCGCCCAGCAGCGCCCACAGCGCTGGCTATGCCCCACCGCCTACCGGTGGCCCCTGCCTACCACCAGGCAAGGCCTCTTTCTTCAACAGCTCTGAGGGGGCTGCGTTCTCTGGTTCAGCCCCCACACCCCTGCGCTGTGACAGCCGGGCCAGCACCGTCTCGCCTGGTGGCTACATGGTGCCCAAGGGCACCACAGCCTCTGCCGCCTCTGCTGCCTCTGCTGCCTCCTCCTCCTCCTCCTCCTTTCAGCCCTCACCTGAGAACTGTCGGCAGTTTGTGGGGGCATCTCAGTGGCCTTTCCGGCAGGGCTACGGAGGCCTGGACTGGGCCTCAGAAGCCTTCAGTCAGCTCTACAATCCCGGTTTCGACTGCCATGTCAGCGAGCCCAACGTGATCCTGGACATCTCCAACTACACGCCACAGAAGGTGAAGCAGCAGACGGCCGTGTCCGAGACCTTCTCGGAGTCGTCCTCTGACAGCACCCAGTTCAATCAGCCAGTCGGGGGCGGTTTTAGGCGTGCCAACAGTGAGGCCTCCAGCAGTGAGGGCCAGTCAAGCCTGTCCAGCCTGGAGAAACTCATGATGGACTGGAATGAGGCATCATCTGCCCCCGGCTACAACTGGAACCAGAGCGTCCTCTTCCAGAGCAGCTCCAAGCCAGGCCGTGGACGGCGGAAGAAGGTCGACCTGTTCGAGGCTTCACATCTGGGCTTCCCCTCATCCGCCTCAGCCACTGCCTCAGGCTACCCGTCCAAACGGAGCACAGGGCCCCGGCAGCCACGGGGGGGACGGGGCGGTGGGGCCTGCTCAGCAAAGAAGGAACGGGGCGGCGCAGCAGCCAAAGCCAAGTTCATCCCCAAGCCGCAGCCGGTCAACCCGCTGTTCCAGGACAGTCCAGACCTTGGCCTGGACTACTACAGTGGGGACAGCAGCATGTCACCACTGCCCTCACAGTCGAGGGCCTTTGGTGTAGGTGAGCGAGACCCCTGTGACTTCATGGGGCCGTACTCCATGAACCCGTCCACGCCATCTGATGGCACCTTTGGCCAAGGTTTCCATTGCGATTCGCCCAGCCTGGGTGCCCCTGAACTGGATGGCAAGCATTTCCCACCACTGGCCCACCCGCCCACAGTGTTTGATGCTGGCCTGCAGAAGGCGTATTCACCCACCTGCTCACCCACACTGGGCTTCAAGGAAGAACTGCGGCCGCCACCCACAAAGCTGGCTGCCTGTGAGTCCCTCAAGCATGGGCTCCAGGGGGCCAGCCTGGGCCATGCGGCTGCAGCCCAGGCCCACCTGAGCTGCCGGGACCTGCCGCTGGGCCAGCCCCACTACGATTCCCCCAGCTGCAAGGGCACAGCATATTGGTACCCACCCGGCTCAGCTGCTCGCAGTCCACCCTACGAAGGCAAGGTGGGTGCAGGGCTGCTAGCTGACTTCCTGGGCAGGACGGAGGCTGCGTGCCTCAGTGCCCCACACCTGGCTAGCCCACCAGCCACGCCCAAGGCCGACAAGGAGCCACTAGAGATGGGCCGGCCACCTGGTCCTCCTCGTGGCCCTGCTGCAGCCACTGCTGGCTATGGCTGCCCGCTTCTTAGTGACTTGACCCTGTCCCCTGTGCCGAGGGACTCGCTGCTGCCCCTGCAGGATACTGCCTACAGGTATCCTGGCTTTATGCCACAGGCGCATCCCGGCCTGGGTGGGGGCCCCAAGAGCGGCTTCCTGGGGCCCATGGCGGAACCTCATCCTGAGGACACATTCACCGTCACCTCCCTGTAGTGCCAACTGAAGTGCCGACTGGACCTCGAGGTTTTGTTCCTGGGTGAGTCTGGGGATGTGGGTGCAGTGGGAAGAGGCCTGGGGGCTGGGGGAGGATAGTGACAAGCAGGAAGGGTTTAAGGACAGGATTGAGGACCTGAAAATAAGGAGTTGGGGATTCAGGAAGGAGTCTGGGATTATATGTTGGGACCAGTTTTATGGAGATGGGTTGCTTGGGTGAGGAACCCAGCCCGGGGCTCAGATGTTACTGAAATGGTTGGAGAACCACAGACTGGACAGTCTCATCTCGTTTGGTTCATCAAGCATCTATTTCCCTCATTTATGCTAAGTCGTCCCAGACAAGCACTACCCAAGTCCCTGGATTCCTGGAAACAGTCACCACTTGACCTTATGTGAAGGAAGGCATGCGAATTGCTCTGTGAAGGAGGAAGCAGGTTGTGTAATTGCCATCCAGGGTACCGACCCTGACAGGCTCCTTCATTTCCCCAGGAGCATTTAGCTTAGGATGCAGTCTGGCAAGGGCCAGGCTCAAGGTGTGGCCAGTACGTCTGGTCGTATACTCTGCAAGGCTTTACGAAACACCCGGAGTATCCTTCCCTGGTCTCCATCGGTACCCCCAAAGGCTATTTTTCAACATCTTTAGCCTGAGGTAGGCTCACTGTGGTCAGGAATGTGGTGTAAGGACCTAGAAGCGGAGAAGGGGTCCTGGGATCCTGCTGTGACCGTGTTGGTGGGTCTGTCCCCAGGCAGGATGTTTCCTGCCTGGAAAAAGCCAGTCCCTTTCCTGAAGCCAAATGCCTTTCTAAGAGTTAAGTTAACTATCGCTAGATATTTAGATGTTTTTATTAGGCACCACAACCTCAGTAGTTAGAGTCACAGTTTTTTAATATTCTCAAGGTTTTGTGTTTTAGAAAAAGGGAAAACAAAAGAGGGAAAATGCCTCAAAATAGTAAAAGTGGAGAAGGGCGGAGAAGTCACTTTCTTGACAGATGACCTGCTCCAGAAATACAGCCACAGCTGGCCCCTCAGGCCCCACTGCGGCCCAGCAGGCCTGTCACAGAATTGGCTCGGGTGTGGTGGGTCTTGCTAGAGTGGCTGGGGGCCTAGAGCCCCTCACTCTTCACCTCTGCTGCCACCACAGCCTCTGGGAGTGTCTCTTCCTGGAGAAGGAGCAGCAGGGCTCCTGGAAAGCCCCGTCCGGGTCTGGGGAGGCCGTTCAAGGCCAGGGTGACTCAGGGCCCTAAAGTCGTGTCAGCGGAAACCTCTTACCCGCTCTCCACCCGACCTCAGCTCCCCTGGTGCCTGATTTGGGCTCCTTGGGAGTCAGGAGGCCTAGAGAAGGACCATTCCCCAATTGGCCATCGACTTGTTATATGCCCTTGACCAAGCTCCTATCCTCCCTCCCCTGACTCTGGCCTCTGTTTCCCCATCTGTTCAAGGAAATAGACTTTGATAATCTCTCAGGCTCTTGCAACTCTGCATGACGTAGACAATGGACCAAAGGGTTTTTTTTTTTTTTTTTTTTTGCGGGGGCGGGGGTTGGCAGTATATTTTTCCTCCTAATAAAGCCAGGCCAAGATTAAAATGGCCTTCCACTCCCTACACATCTCACTGCAAGCAGTAAAGCCACAGATCCGAAGCAGGCCAGGGGAAGCTGCTTAGGGTTTAAAATGTCAAACTCTTGATCCTTCTCACTGGAGGGGAGATGTCTCATGGATAATCAGAAATGTGAAATAATCCGAAAACCGTTCCTCCCAGGCTCTGGGTGGGAGAAGAAACAGGTGTGGGGGCTGGGTGTTTGGGCAGGTCACAGCTCAGTGAGATGCATAATGGAACCGTCAGTGAGGCCTGAACACAGGAGGAACTGGGACACCATCCAGCCCCACATTCTGGCCCTGCTTCCCGCTCAAAGCTGCGAGTTGACAGTACTCTCCTCAAACCAGAGCATTCGGATATTCCAGAGAGACATCTGTCCAGCACTCACTGTGCCCGGCATGGGGTGGGGGCACCACAGTGAATACTACAAATGAGGTTCTGGTCCTCAGGAGGCTTCCGATTTAGAGGGAAAGATAGTAACTGGAAGGACACACAACACCTTTGGCAAAGATCGCCACGGGGAGGACTGCAAGGAGAAGAGCTAGGAGCCCATGAGACTGCAGCAGGCTGGCCAGATCCTGAAGCTTATGCTTCTCAGATGAGGGAGAGGGAAAAACCTTCTGGGTAGAGGGAACAGCCGTGGGGAAAGGCCTGAGGCAGGAAGGAGCTCCACTTCAAAGACAGGAACACCGAGGGGGGGTGAGGCAGGCAGGGCCAGAATCACACAGGGCATTGTCAGGGTTTCGAACTTTATTCCAAGACAACTAGGGAGTTGCTGAGGTGAGCTCTCAGCTGGAACGTGCCAAGGGTCATGGTGGAGCAGGGCAAGTGGTGGAGGAGGGGGACCAGCCGCAGGAGCCCAGGCAGGCACCGATGGTGGCTTGGACCAAGGCACAGCAGGTCCCTCATCTAGGACCGCCCATCAGTGCCAGGCACCGATGAAAACCATTGTGGAAGCGAGGAAGATTCGGGGATGTAGGGAAGTAGGATGGTGAGGAAGAAGAGCTAGTGGAGGGCGTGTCACTGTCCACACAGGGCCTAAGCAGAGAGGACAGGGATGTGCTCATTCACCAGCAGGCCATGAGCACTGATGTCAGGCCTTCAGCTCAGCCTTAAGTCTTGAGCCTCTCCCTGCCTGTCCCAGTGCCAGTCACAGGGAGACGAAGCAGCTAAGGCCCCTGTTCTCAGAGGTGAGCATCCACCGCAGGAAGCTAAAACAAGTACGCAAAGAACCTGAAAACACCTGGTGGAATGTGGCAGGTGCCCAGAGTCCAGGAGAAACAAAGCTTGTGCACCAGGAAGGTGGGTGTTGAGGTCAGAAGTCATCTATCTCTCTGCCCCTGTGGTGAGAAAGAGATGCACTTTGCGCTGGGCCCTCTGGGAGGAGAGCCCCCGTCCCCAGTCGGAGTTGAGGAAACAGGTGCAGCTGTGAACCTTGCTCAGGGGGTCCAGTCAGTAAGATGTGGAGCCAGCATTTGAACCCAGTACTGTCCGGTGCCACACTGCTCCCTCTCCACCCACCCCCCAATTCCTCACCCACGAAATGACGGATTGGTTGGATGTTCCCTACAACTGTTTCTGGGTCTGACATTTTAAATGGATTTTGAGGTTCTGTGGAAGAAGCTGCATTTGAGCTTGACCTTGAAGAATAGGCAGGATTTGCACACTGTAGAATGGGGGAAGGGCATTCCAGGCAGAGGGAACAGTGGGCAAGGACAGGTCACATCCCAGTGGGAATTAAAAGAGGGTTAAAAGGCTCAGAGGAGCCAGAGTGGGGAATGTGGGACCAGACTGGTCTGGGAGCGGAGCTGATGGGACAGAGAAGGAAAGGGGTAGAGGTGGGGGAGCACCTGAGCCCAGGCAGACATCTTCTCTAGTCCCTTAGATGGAAAGCAGAGCCAGACAGGCTGGCTCCCCGTTGGGCGCTCATGGCTGAGGATAGGCCCTTGCAGACCCTAGGCAGAGGGTGGGAGGGTGGGAGGGTAGGGAGGGCCCTCCAAAGGTGTTCAGGAATCTCGAGTCCCCCTCTCCTCTCTGTCCCCTCTCAGGCCTGGACCTGAGGCCAAGAGAAATGTCACAGGTCCTCCAAGGTTACACCAGCTGGGGCCTGACCAGAACAGGAAGCAATTTCCAAGGCCACCATCCAGCCAGGGTCAGCAGGCATGCCCAGACCTGGGCCAGGCCCCGGCTGCTCTGGGCTTTGTCTCTTCTGTCTTGAAACCTCAAGAGGTCACTTGATCTTGCCTCTGGCTCTGAGCAAGAGACCGTCACGTCAGGGGTCAGCCAGTCCTGCCCTGCCTTTTCTGGGCTCCTCACCCCCCGAGGCTGTCCTCCCTCCAGTTCTCTCTCTTGCCTCTCTCGCAGCCGTTTTCAGGCCAGGCTTTCTCGTTCTGAACCCTCATTTCCTGGAAATCTAATCTTCCCCATGAACATGCCCTTTCACGCTCCTTCTCTCCCACGTCCCTGTAGCCCTGGAAGAAGAACCCAAGGGAGCAAAGCCCTGAAACTGAGGGCCTCGGGGGGTGGGCTGAGAGCATGCCTGTGGGTGCAGATAGGCCTCTGTGCAGAGCCTGATTCCATCTCCTACCAGCTATGCGACCTGGTGAGTCACATCGCCTTGCTGCGTCTCTTAAGACAATTAAATGGGATGACTGAAGCACTTAGCCCAGTCGCTAGCACGTAGTAAGCACGTAATCAGCGGCTGGTAAATGGAGGGCTAAAGTCCTCCCCTCTGACCCAGTCTGTGTAAGTCACGCACGCCTGGCCCTTTCCTGCTTACTCAGGACACTGTAGTCAGACCTCCTTCACCTGCTCAACTTGCTTCTTCCTCGGAAGAATCTTGTATCTAGTGTGGATTTGGGGCTTTTCTGGGGAGGTGAAATGCCAGCTAGGTCTTTGCCTTCAAAACTAAGGCCGAGTCCTCCCTGGAGGGGGTGGGGCAGAGACAAGGTAAGTTACAGGCCCCTACCCCAAAGGGCCTGAAGCCTAAGGCACGTCAGTGCCCGAGTCAGCCAGAAACCCTGTCCACACACTTATCCACGCCAGTCCTCTCTCGGTGCAGATGATCTGCAAAAGATTTCCTGCGAGTTTGTAATAGGTCATGATTTTTCCCCTGGCAGATTTGCCACCTTTGTCACCGTAACTTTTGCTGCCACAGTGCCCTCTGTTTGTGCTGGAGGGCAGGAGGAAGTAGGTTAATTCTGTATTCAGTGCACATGAACCAGCCACCTTTCTGGGCCAGGCATTGCAGCTGGTGCCGAGAGTACCACGGAACAAGACAAGCAGCGTGTCCTGCCCTCATGGAGTTTGCAGCCTGTAAACAGGTGTTCATCAAAAGCCTCCAAGTAAATAAAATATTTCTTAAAAAATTTTAAAAAGCCCTGGCTGGTGCTGCTCAGTGGATGGAGCGCCACCTGCGAGCCAAAAGGTCGTCGGTTTGATTCCTAGTCAGGGCATGACGTGCCTGGGTTACAGGCCACGTCCCCAGTTGGGACGTGTGAGAGGCAGCCGATCACTCTCTCTCTCTCTCCCATGTTGATGTTTCTCTTCCTTTCTTTCTCCCTCCCTTGGCTTCTCTCTAAAAGTAAATAAATAAAATCTTTTTTTTAAATGTTTTTTAAAAAGCCTCCATGAGGCATCACTCACTGTCTAGGGGAGGGCCTGAAACTCTCCCACCAGGGACCGCACTCTTGAACCGCAGGCAGCAAGGACTTCCTGGGGACAGAAAGTGGGTCTTGAGCGAATTGGAGACTTCAAAATTGTTGCACCAGCTCAGCCACTTGAGTCAGAGCACGCAGTGCCTTCCAGGTCTCCGCCCCAACACCTGTCCCCTCTGCCTGAGTCCCTTCCCCCCTCCGCCCCCCACTGTGGCCACCAAAATGCTTGTTCTTCAGGGCACAGTGTCTGGGCCCCCAAGATATTTACTGGATGAATTGATTAAAACACATTTGCTCCTGTGACTTCATTGCTTAACACCTTTTGATTACATCCTCCCCTCTCCAGCCTCCTTCCCTACAAAATAAAGCCCAACTTCCTAGGCTGGAATTCTGGGTATTCAAGACTTCTTTTTCGGCCCTGACCTCCTTCTCACACCCTCCCTTTCCAGCTCTGGACCGGAAGGGGCTGGGGTTTTCCCCGGTGCGCCCTGTGCCTTTGCTTTCGCTGTTGCCTGGTCTGGGCTTCCCTTTCCTACTCCCTGTCCATCTCCCACCTGTCAATTCCTATCTTACACTCATACACCACCTCCTCCAAGAAGCATTCTAGGATCCTTCCCAGGTCCATTTAATGTCCAACCATTTATGCATGCATGACAGCCCTTCCTGGGAATGTCCTGCCCAGGCCGTCAGCTCCTTTAGGCTGGTTACTCATCTCTGTGCACTGTCCCCATCTCCCTCCCCAGTGTTTCGTCATACCTGGGACATTTCAGGGTCAGGGTTTGGTGTTTTTTTTCTCCTCCTTGAGTCAAAGAATAGCACGTAGACTAGGGAAATTGTGAGAGGAGAGGGTGAGTGTTGGGGAATGGGCAGAAGATGATTTCTCTTACCCCTGCTCATCAGATACACTCCTAAAAGTGAAGCAGGGCTAACTGGGCTTTTGGAGGTGTCCAGGAGAGGGGCTCACCCAAAGACACACGGCCACCCAGGCAGAGAAACATGGCATGGAAGAGCCAGCAAGGACCCTTGGGGATCACCCAGTTCCACTGTTCTTGCTCTTTCCTCAGCCTCCACTTCATCTCAGTCCTTACCTGTCAGTAACACCTGTCTGCACAGGCACCTCCTATGCAGAGGTTGGGGAGGGTGTGGGCTAATGGGTAACCCTCCCCCTGGGACAGGTAAGAAGTATGAGGCTCTGAGAGGTGGGAGACAGATGCCAGGTCACACAGCTTGGAGGGCGACCACTGGTGTGAAACCTCTGGCCTCATAGCATCCCTGTATGCTCAGCAGTGAAGGAGGTGGAAGACTCCTGAGGCCGGAATGAATGGGAAGGCTAGAGTTTAAAAAGCACTTGCCTGGTGGACACAGACTTTGAGAAACATCCCTGGAATGGGGAGGGGAGCCACACCCTGCTGCCCATTCCCACCTGGGAGCCTCACCCATCGGTGCACCTCCACCTCTCAGGTGTGATCTGGACCCCAAGGCAACCAGTGTCCTCTCCGCATCTGACCTGACTTTGCCTGAAAGTGCTGGGGGGCGGTCTGGCCTTCGGGCAGCTGCAGTTTGTCTCTGACCGCTTTGCCTGAAGATCTCTCCCATTACCTAAACCCCCTGACTTCACGTAGAAACCAAAGGCCAGAAAGGGAAAGAACTTGTCCAGGCCTCACAGCAAATCAGTCTCCGTCCCTGCGTATTCTCTTGGCCTTCCGTTCTACTGCCTCGTTCGATGTTGAGGCCCCCTTCTGGAGCCAGTGACTTGAAGGCAGGGGTTAGACCTCAGCTTCACTGATTGCAGTTAGTGGGCGTGACGATGTCTCTGCTGGTTGCTTAAATGAACGTGGAAAATAAAATGCTCCTTTTGTGGTGAGAGCAGCTCTCTGGACAACCTGATTTGTACACCATCTGCAGCACTTTTGAGTCCCGCTCAGCTCTCCCTCCGTGCCCCCCAGCACCACCCCCACTAACAGGCAGAGCTCATTTAATGCCCCGGCACCCCGGACAGTAAAACCGCTGGAGCACAGGGACTTGGTAGCATGTGACTCTGCAGTCGTTTATTATGGAGGCATTAAAAGGTTAAGTCTCGTGAACAATGGCTGGTGTCCTGGGGCGCCAAGTGCATGCGGGTGTTGGGGATGCAGAGGTGCCACACACAGGTCTCTGCCCTGGAGGAGCAGGGAAGGGGATGACAAGTGCACTGGTAGCTATGGTAACAGGGTGGTCTAAGGAGGCATCCAGGAGGTGTGCCCGGCCTGAGCTGGGCCCTGACACGCCGATTGCACTTAGACTGGTCTTCGGTGCACTGTTGTGCAGTCAGCGCATGTTCTCACTCCCAGCGTGTGCAAAGCGCTGTGCCCAGTGGTGGGTAGAAGAGCCACAGCCCCTCCCGCCAAGGCTGGGCCAGGTGCCCCTCTGTGCCCCCTGAGCCCCCAGGGCTTCCCTTGGCACAGTCCTCGTCTCCCTGCATTGAAATTTCCTGGTCTGGATTCCACTTTGTTTCCTTCTCTGCTCTGTGAGCCCCTCAAGGGCAGAGCCCAGCAGTTCTCTGCTTTGTCTCCAGTGCCCAGCCTTGGGCCACCTGGCACGTCAGCCTGAGTTCCATTTTGTGGAGAACTGACTGGCGAGGTCAGGGTTCTGCATAGCCACAGCACTGTCCATTCTCCCTGGCTCAGGAACCTCTGGATTTGGTCTCTCCCCATCCCCCATCATCCCCCAGATTCTGGCCAAATCATGAAAGCTGGGGAGGGCGGTGGGAGGAGGAAGGTGAGACAGGGATGGCTTAGCAGAGGGTGAGAAAGCCTCCCTGCTGCCTGGCCACGGGCACCATGGGAATGGTTCTGGCAGGAGCTGCCTGCTGGGCTGAGATCACCATGGAGACCTGGCTTGGAGAGGGTCACTGGCAGTGGCTAAGGGCTGAGAGGGGGTGGGGGTGACAGGGATTTGCGAGGAGGCTCCCAGCCTGCCCTGAGGCCCTTAGGGGGAGCAGGAAAGGCTGGGGTTTGGTAGAATTCACTTGCTAAGTGGATTGAAGCAGCCCATTATAAGTCTCCCACTTACTTGTCTCCCCAACACATTATACCTGTCACCCCAAAAGGAGGTTCCTTAGCTTAGCAGCTGTTCTTAAACTAATAAAACTGTCCTGCAGATAGGTGTCTCCAGCCCTCCAGCTGAACCTGTCCCCCACACGTCCCACGGTCCTGCCCCCAATAAATACCTTGCTTATCTCTGCAGCTCTTCCTGTTTATCACTCTACCTGCGGAGAACTGACGTCCATCCCAACTTCACCCCCTGCCCCAAGAGTTGTTCTTCTACCAATCACCCCAGTTGCAATAGAGCTGTCACCCTAATGGGCACTCCTCTGACATCTAGGGCTAATGTTCCAACCCCACCCCTCACCTGCAGGAGACCTGAGAGCGTAACGAAGATGCAGCTCCCACCTCTCCCTCACACCTCTGCCTGCCGCCTGGGCGGAGACACCTGGATGGGGTGCTGTCCCCACCTTTCAGAAACCCAACTGGGTTCTCAGGCCTTGGGGGAGTACTGGCAAGTCCAGCCTCAGGACGAAAGTCGTCCCTGGCACTGACCGCCCAGCAGACAGCGGCGAGGCTGAGCAGAATTTAAATGTGGCCCTTTTGGAAAGGGGAGCCAAGGGAGGAAAGGCTTTCTGTGGCTGCCAGTTCCTGCAGGGGTAGGGGGTGGTGGGCTGGCTTGCCCAGGAGTCCTAGAAGGCAGTTTTAGCACTCCCGCCCTGCCCCTGAATTCTGGTGGGATGGTCACTTGCCAGGTATGGGAGGCATGAATTTTGGGGCTTAGAGGAGGACAGAACCCTGGAAAGGGTCAAGCTAATGACTGGAGATCTTGAGAATGACCAAGCCCGTTCTTGTCCCTCCGGACACCTTCCTGCTCATCCCAGCAAATCTGGGGTCTGGATAGGGTACTGAGGTTCCCAGGGGAAGGGGGTACTTCAGATTTCCAGTGTCTGGTGAGTCTAGGGGGAGTGGGGACTTGGGAGTTCCTGAGCTTTGGGAAGGCAGGGGGTGCAGCCAAACACAGATGGTATTGTGTTGGGCAGTTTCTGTATTCCTCTGTTCAGACAGACTTCCTCCTCACCTCATCTCTCTAAGGAACAGAATGGCGTTGGTGGGGGCTGGGGAAAGAGGGTTGGATTTAGAAGAAATTAAAGCTGCAGTTCACACCTGTGCTGTGCTAAGGCCCCATCTTCTACATTACATCATTCCTCAGAACAGCCTAGGTTGGAGGAATTGTTACATGAGGAAACCCAGGCCTGGAGAGCCTAGCTGGCCCAGGCCCTACAAAAATAATAAGTAGTAATTAGTGTCATTTATGAACCAGGCTTAATCTGCCCTCAACCACTGAATTCTCCCAACAAACCTTTGGGATAGTTACGGTATCCCCTTTTTACAGATGTGTATACTGAGGTTCACAGAGATTCTCTGACTTGCTCGAAGTCATAGAGCTATTAAATAGCTAGCTTTTGAACTTAGCTGTGTCTGACTCTAGAGTTCAAGTTCTTAACAAATTGCACAGCCTGGAACCCCAGCTCCTTGCCAGGCACATCCTTTACCTCTCAGTGGGGTGGGTGTTGGACCACACGCTGATTTTACAGAGGAAATCAGAGCTCAAAGAAAGCCAGAAGCAGTTCAGAGACTCATGGGGGACTGTTTGGAGTTTTATGGGAGAAGGAACAATGGGGTTAGCTTCTCCCAGAATCCTGGTAGGAACTGGGTGGGGTCTCACTCTTAACCTCCCTGTTCTCAGAACTCAGTGTCTGCCTGCCACTGACTTCTGCCTCTTCTCTTTGTGTTTCTTCGCAGCTTTCAGAAAACCAACGCCAAGACCCCTCCCAGCGTCCACATCGTCGTCTGGCAGGAGCGCCTGCCCCTCTGCCTCCCACCCCACCCCACCTGCACCCCCTGCAGCCCCATCTCCCCCCCACCCCTCCCTGCCCATCTCCTCCACGCAGAAGCCCAAGGTGAGCCCTTTCTGCACAAAACCAGCAATTGTAAATACTTTTTAAAAATGTACAAAACTTAAAAACAAAACACAGTTTTAGAAAAAGACAAAAAAAAGAGAGAGAGAGCGAGCGAGAGAGCGAGCGTATGCAAGAGGTTGCAAGCGGGGCCTCGAGGTGTCCAGAGCCCGGCAAGTATGCACTGAGAAATTTATCTACAGGTCGTTTGACAAAAATGAACAATATCCTATTTATTGTATATACTGTTTTATTATAAATCGTGGATTGTATATTGCATTCTGTAAACCTGCTGTGGTCCCGTGGTGTGCAAATTCGCATGGTGGGGGGGAGGGAAAAGAACCTCTTGCGGGAGCTTTTTTTTTTTTTCCTTTCTTATTTTTCACTCTTTTGGGTTTTCTCTTCTGTTGTTGTTGTTGTTTTCTGTTGGCAGGACACACCCAAAGATCCAAGTTTGTATTAAAAAGAAATGAAAAAAAAAAAGCAAAAAAAAACAAAAAAACAAAAAACACACACACACGTTGTGTCTCGTGAAAGGGGGTGAGTGAGGGTGGATGGAGTGGAAGGGGTGCACCAGGGTTTCGTCACAGCCCCTGGGGCCCCAGAGGAGTTGAAATACTGCCATGTGTTCCTTTCCTCTGAGTTTTCCCTTTTGCCTGGGACCTGAGTCGCCTTCACAAGGGGCCCTCCTCCCCAATTCCTCCAGGCCCTGGGTTTCCCTGCCTCTGGCTCCCAGCCTGCCCCCTAGGGGCCACCTGGTCCCTGATTCCTTCTTTCTGTTCCAGGTACAGGGATTCTGCCTCTTAGCTCTTCATTTTGCCCTAGACCCTGGGTCTCCCCTCATTCTGAGACCCCTCTTCTATCTCGCACCCTGGGTTTCCCTTGCTCTGGGTCCTTTTAAGTCCCCAGGTCTCCCCAGCCCCTGGACCACCATTCTTTTCAACGTACAGGGATGGTTGCCTCCAGGAGCGCTGTTCTGCCCCAAGGCCTAGTTTCCACTCCCTGAGGAACCGCATTAGGTAGGAGTCAAGTCTCCGGTCTCCCCTGCTCCTACACTACCTCCTTGCTCTCTAGAGCTCGGGTCTCCAAGTCTAGCCCCTTAGTTTGTAGTGTGTCTGCCCAGCCGCTGCGACCTCCAGTTTTACTTTGGTTCAGGGACACCTGTCTGAGATACTCCATCCTAAGCCCAACAACCCTTGTGGGACACCCCCCTGTCCCACAAGGACTGGAGTGACCCCCTGTTTGTGTGTCTCCCTTTTTGCCCCTGAGCCTGGGTCTCTGTCATCAGGCCTCCATTTTGCCCCAACACACCTTTCTCTGCTTTCCCTTTTCCATCCTGAGCCCTAAGTGCTGGGGCTGGGTTTCCTCCCAGCTTTCATAAACTTTGGAAATCCAAAGACAACTCAACCCTTTGCCTATTTCTGGTGAACCTGGAATGACAGAGCTGTTTCCCGCTGCCTGACCTTGGGGAACTCTTGGCTGCTTGATCGAATAATACCCACCTTGAGCTGCCTGGTCTTCAGTAAGCAGCTTTTCCTGCAGATCCATTATACGTTAAAACTCCATCCAGTGTAGTTTCTCTGTGTCCCTCCCTGCTGAAGCTGAGGGAGACCCCAAGGGTCAGCTCAACACAGCCTGTCCCCCCTGACCCAACCGGCAAGGTCCAGGCCTTGGGAGAGTCAAAGGAACCCTCCCTCTGAGAGGGAGACAGACCACCCCTTCTGGGCACCCCTGTCTAGAAGAGGAGGCTAGAGGACTCAGGTAGAGGCAGATAACAAAACTGCAGCCCATGTTGGATGTAAAGGCTCATCCACCTAACCAAGGCCCCTCCACGAATCCCCAAGCATCAGATGACAGTTCTTGCCCTCCAGCATGGTGAGAGCAAAGGCATCAACCCGAGTCTCAAGCTGACAATCCAGTATGGTGCTGGAAATGGGGGCAGGGAGCAATAGGACCCCATGAAGGTTGGGGAAGGGGGCTTTGTTCCTGCAGAAGGAAACAAAGGCCTGGAGATGTGAGAGGTGGCAGGGGCAGAAGCCACACATAGTTAGGTCTGTTTGGAGTAGACACTGTGTTTCGGGGTGATGGGGAGCTTTGGCAAGGTCTGGGACAGGGTGGAGGCTGGTTGGAGGGGGTGGGTGGCTCCTCAGGAACCGCTGGGGGTGGGGCGGGCGAGAAGCTTGTTTTCAGCCCCAAGAATCTCATGCACTGCAGGGAGAAAATGTTCAGCGGTTGCTGAGGAAGCAGAAGAGACTTGGGGAGGCTCTCCAGGTGAGGCAGTCTGGGTAAAGAGGGATGCCAGAGGGTGGGGGCGGGGGGCGGAGCTGAGGGCTCCACTTGAGATGGAGAAGAAGGCCAGTGAAGAGTAACTTGTCACAGAATTGGAGTGAGGGTGGGGGAGACCCATGAAGAAAATGGAGGATTATAGCCCAGCAAGGGGGCTCATTAACTTGAGAGATTTTTGTAAGGGAGATGGAGATTCACTATAAAGAGAGGGGGACCAGGAGAGGGTTGGGAACTCAGAGAAAGGCTTACAGCTCCTGGGATGGGTGGGAGGCAGGCTTGGTGAGAACTGGGGCTCTCTGAAAGGAGGGTTCCGGGAGAGAATGTTGGCTCAGGGAAGGCAGGGTTCTGTGGCTCAGTAAGGGGTAAGGAGGGCCAAGATGTATTTTGGAGAACACACTTGGGAGATCTGTCAGGGCCAAGGGCCCAGCCTTTGAGATTTAAGGTTCTCTATGCTCTTGGGCCCTGAGGCTGCTGAGGGGGGGAGGGCAGCAGAGACCCTGCCAGATGGGTGGAGAAGGAATGGGTGGTACTCTTACATGATCTGTACTTGCCACAGCCCCACACCTGATCCCAGAACGTATCAAGGCCAAGCGGCTCCTAGGTATCTGGATTTTGCCACCACGTATTAAAATACTGCCAGAGGTGTTTATTCCTCAGAACGATTGTTGAGCCCTTGGCCTATGTGGCTCAGTCGGTTGGGGCATCATCCTGTAACCAATAGGTTGAGGGTTCGATTCCCGGTCAGGGCACACACCAAGGCTACGGGTTCATTCCCCAGTCTGGGCGCCTGCGATCCTGGTCAGGGCGCATACAGGAGGCAGCCGGTCAACGCTCCTTTCTCATGTGGATGTTTCTCTTGCTCCCTCTTCCTGTTCTCTCTAAAAGCAATGGAAATACGCATGAGGATTAAAAAAAAAAAAAAAAAAACAATTCTGGGGGTAGAGAAAGATTCACCTCATTTACAAATGAAAAGACAGCTTCAGAGACTTGTCCAAGATCACATGAAAAGTGGCAGAAGTAGGTTGGCCCAGAATCGGACTCTGAGCCCTTGCTTTTCATAACAATTTAAAGGGAAAAAATTCTCATAAAATTCATCAAAAATGGATTCATTCTATAATAAACATTTCAATTATTGAAATAAAAATAGAAAATAATTCCAATGCCATGTACCAGATACTGTTCTAAATGTATGTAAAGTCATCCTGCCTCCACAGAAGTCCTGTGAGGCTTTATTGTAATGGTCACTATCCCCATTTTCCAGACAAAACCAAGTGCAGCGAGAGGATTTACAAAGACCACTCGGTAAATAGTGACACCAGGGCTTAATCCCGAATACCGAACACCGGACAAAAAAGTTCAGGAGTCTGCTCTCCGCACTGTTACAGTGAAAACCTGCTCCATGCCATCCCTGGTAATAACACCTGTGTCTGCATTTCCAGCCCATTCATCTAGATGATAGGCTCCCAAACTAGAGATTCTGATTTTATTGAGCTGGGTGGGGCCTTTGCATCAGAATTTTCAAAAGCTCTCCAGGTGGTTCTGTGCAGCCAAAGTTGAGAACCTTTAATCTAGCCGTTGTGCTGAGTGTTTGCACACAAGCAGGCACCTGTGTGCGCACACCTACGTTTAAGGTGCCCTAGGTGTGTATCAGACGCCTTCTTGTGTGTACACTATGGCATGCATTCGTGTTTTTCACCCTGAGTGGCTGTAAATTACTGTGGATTCTGGGTGACACTGAACACATTCATTTAACAAATATTTCTTAAGCACCTACAAGATTCCAGGTACTGTCCCAGGCAGGCGAGGATACAACAGTAAAGAGATCGGGTCCGTGCCTTTGATTGTATAGGCTGATGGAATTGCCCAAGTGGTCCTCCATCATTCCCTGTGCATAGCCCAGGTTTGGAGCTCCTCAGAGAACATGAGGGGCGAATGGCTGGCTGGGAGAGCTTAGGAAGGTGGGACTTGCTGGTGTGGTGGACCTTCTGGCCCTACTTGCAAATTGTTTGAGCCAAGGAGGACCAGGGCATGTTTTGGGTTTGAATGAGTATATGGGAAACTTGGTTGCATGCAAGGTGGCCACCAGCCCAGAACAGCACACAGATGGTAGCACGTGCGTGCATACACGCACCTACACAACCGGCTGCTGCGAAGAAGAGGCTGTGTTCCGTCCAGCCCCAGGGTACAGACCTGCAGGGCCGGGGAGAACTCTGCTGTGGGTATGTGGAGGAGGAGGTGGCGTAGCTAGGGCTGGAAATTCTAGAGCGGGAGGGAGAGAGGGAGGGAGGGAAAGAGAGGAGGCCAGGGACCCACATCTTGATCTCTGGTCTGTTTGAGCAGTTTTGGACTTGGTGCTCTGGGTCTCTGGGTGACTCTGGGTCTTCCCCTGTCTAATGTCCTGATCTTGGCATCTTCGTGTCTCTTTTCTGGGTCTTGGACTCTAAGGCTCATCACATGACTCTGGGTCACTAGCTCTACAGCCTACTTGGCTCTCTATTCCCTCCAAGACTCTGTCTCTGCCTCCATGTCTGCCTCTGTCTCTGTGTCCTTCCTTGTCCTTGCCAGGTGGGGGAGGGGGCTCAGTGCTCGGGGAGCAGGTGTCAGCTTGCTCAGGCAGCAGGGAGTGAAGCTGAGGAGGGCGCAGAGCCAGCAGCCCCTGGACACACAGCCACACTCCAGGACGCACACTCGGGGCACTCACAGGAACGCATAATGACATGGAGAGCTGGGTTCTCGAGGAGCCGCAGGGACATACGCACAGATAGATACACAATGCAATATGCAGCTCTGCCCAGAAACCCACAAGGATGCCTGCCAGGGAGGGTCACATACAGATACTAAGGGATCGTTCACATGCACACACACTGAGAAATGCTCATCCAGGTACAGGCACACCTGGGGCATTCATCCGGAGGAAACCCAGGGCCATGGGCATGCAAGCGGACACACACACCTTTATACAGGCCCAAAGATAGCACAGACAACTGCACATTCAGGAATGAGGAGGCACAAACATGAGCACAGGCAGGCAAATACCCTCAAGGACAGCAGAGACAGGCACACTGATGGACACACCTGGGCACAGGCTGAACCTCCTCAGGTACACCCCCGCCCCTAGAGGCTCACTCTGGAGCACCTGGGAGACACGCCCACAGGCCTGGGGGGTGGAGAGGGAGAGAGAGGCCCCAGCACACCCGACGCCCCCAGCTCGCCCCCAGGCGCCCGCGGGCGCCCCAAGTGTGCACGCCTGTGCGTGCGTGCCCGCCGGTGCGTGTCGCCACCTGTGGGAGGAGAGGTGCGCACTGCGCCCCGGGGCGGCCCTGCTGCGAGGCGCGGGGGAGCGGTTGCCATGGCGCGTGGAGCGCGGCCGCATACTAATGGTGCGGTCAGGGGCGATGCCCCCCTACCGCCTGACTGCCTCCTCCCACTGCTTCCTCCAGGCAACTCTGAAGTCACCGTGGCCCCCAGCTGGTCTCATACACCCCACTCTGAGCCCGTTGCCTGTGGCCTGGGGGTGGTCGGGAGGCCTGCAGGGCTGCGGAACCCTTGCCTCCCTGGCTGCCCACGGAGAAGGCTCAGGCCCGGCTGGGTTGAGAGCCTGGGGCGCTGCAGGGCTGCCCAACCTAGACATGGGCATCCACAGGGCACAGCAGCCAGAGCACAGGTGCTGCTTTGGAAATGGGGGTGGCTATCCTTGGAGGAGGAAAATAAAGGAGAAACTTAACACTTTTGTTGCCAGTGGGCCCTCCAGTCTGTCTTCCCTGGGCTAGGCTGGGGAGGGGCAGAGGACTTGACCAATCGCAAATATTGCCCCCATCCCTCTCTCCCCTCCAACATCCCTCTCTCCAGCTGCTTCTAGCATCTCTCCAGTACAGGGGAGGGGGCATTAGCTACCATCACTTCAGTTCTGCTCTAGTCTGATTGATGGGGTGGAGGTGAGGAGAAGTGCACTGGGACTAAGGGGAGGGGGACAGTAGCATGGGAAGGGTTAACAGCTCCCCATACCTTGACCCCAGTCCCAGAGCCCCACTTTCACCACAGCCTTGACCGCCCATCCCCTCAGCCCCACTGTTTTTACTGGCATGGAGGGGAGTAGCAGTACCCTGGTGTGGGGGTAACCAGCAGAGGGTTTGCAGGTAGAGAGAGTGGGAGGGGGGCCTTATGGGGGGGAGCCAGGCGGTTGCCTAGCAACCCCACAGCTGTCTGTTGACCTAGAAGAAGCTGCGCCTTCTTGACACAGCTGGTGTTTACATGTAACTGAGGATCTGGCTTAGCGCTTGCTTGGAGGAAAGCTGAGGCAGGGCCCTGGTGGCAGCCTGGCCCCGGACCCAGCTGTGGTGGGCTCCGTGCCTGCCTGCCCTCTGCTTCAGCTCCTATCTCAAGTCCGATAGGAGAGAGTGGGAGAGCCTCTCTCAGAGCTGGAGGCTTTAGTGCTGGAGAAAGTTGATGTACACACACACACAGACACAACCTGAGGCCTTCAACACTGCAGTGGCTCGAGACTAAGCCAGGACTGGGGGAGGGGATGCCCAGCTTGTGCACAGATTCCAGCCCACACAGAGAGCACCAACATTCACAGGGGCTCATGGACATACAGACCCACGAAAATCCAACTGGCTTAGGCACATACACGCAGGCAGAGATGCCCGTCGACATAATGATACTCAGGCAGACAGACTCACAAATACAGTAATCGAGTGATTGAAACCCCAACACAGACACACCCACAGACCTCTATATACAGAGGACACACAGGCACCAATCACCTGATAGAGCCACACATTCAAACACACTGACACACAGAAACACCCATGTGTTAGTGCCAGCAGCTCTCACACGAAAACAGCTCATTCCAGCTAGTTTGCAGGTCTGCATGATGAAAGGGAGAAACCCAAACCAACAAGCAGTTACCGCACGCACACAGAAAAACACACAAGGCCCCAAACTTTCATTGATTGCCCATAATGCTCAGGGCAGGCAGTGCTGACACCATTGACATAGGCAGAGACACGCCCAGGAGCCCGACATGAGAAGAGGTCCCTGAAAGACCACGGGCCCTGACACGTCCCACTGCACCCACACACATGCCCGTAACAAACACATGCCGGCCTAGGGTGTGGGCAGAGCTGAAACTCCTCCCCGCCCACAAGCTCTGAGTGGCAGCAGATGTGCCTTGGGGTCAGAGAGCTCTAGTGGCCCCAGGAGCAGTGCCAGATGAGCCGGTACAGCCTGGGCTGCACCCCTGACCCTTAGTTCCAGGGAGGAAATAGCACCAGCTTTTTCTGCGAGTCGCCAGACTGAGGAGAAAGATACAGCCCATCCCCAGGAGCCCCCTCTCTGAGGCTCTGTCCTCCAAAGTCCCTGGACTGGCAGAAGAGGCACTGCCCAGACAAGCCCCAGGCTGGTGGAGGCCGTGTCTCCCTCCCTCGCAGCACAGCACACCGCAGACAGACACACATGCATATACTAGCGTGTGGCAGCTCCTGGGGGCAGCTTGAGGGCTTCCTGACAGAGGTGAGCCTGGGGCCTGGCTTTGGAGCCCAACAGGAAAGGGGGAGGGAGTGTGCCGAGGAGGGCCTCCTTCTCTTTACCCCACACCCTGCCCCTCATCCAGCAGTTCCTCCTCCCACCAGGGCCCAAGGGGCCTGCTGGGGCCCCACAGCCCCATCAGCCCAAGCAGTGAGCAGGAGGAGGAGAGGGATATTTTTAGCTTCTCTGCCACTGACATTTCGCAGCAGGCGACCTGGGGTGAAGCTGAGTGAGTGCTGAAGGCTGGGAGAAGCCGACAGCGCCTTCCCGCCCCCATGCACATTGCACGTGCACACACAACTGTGCACGCACACAGCCACATCCCCAGTGCTCCCAGTGCCCACATAGTGGCACGGCTTCAGGTCCACAGTCTCACACCTAGATACACACACACCTGTGCACTCCCTTGGTTCACATGCCACTTATGCCTAAAACCTTACACACCTGGACACACAAAATGTATCCATTCACATACCAAGATACATGTGCACACGACTCGTGTGTGTGTGTATCACACTTCCCACACCTAGCTAAGCATGCACACACTCATTCATCACTCATTCCAGAAATGTGATTCAGTGCCTACTATGTTAGCACTATTCTAAACACTAAAGATACTGTGAGCAAAATAAACAAAAAATTCCACCCTTTAAAGAGTTTACATTCTGGCGGGGGAGGTTTGACAATAAATAAAAAATAAATAAACAAAGAATCACGCATATAAGCCAATCCCTAAAAATATACAACCACATGTTTAAGCAGCTCCCTAACATTCACTGCGCACAAATACAACTGCACACACAATCCACAGTCAAGACTCATAGAGACATTCACTAGGTACCTCAAAACCATCGCAGTGTGCCCTGGCTGGTGTGGCTCAGTAGACTGAGTGTTGGCCTGTGAACCAGAGGGGCACTGGTTCGATTCCCAGTCAGGACACATGCCTGGGTTGTGGGTCAGGTTCTCAGTAGGGGGTGCTAGAGGCAACCACACACTGATGTTTCTTCCTTTCTTTCTCCCTCCCTTCCCCTCTCTCTAAAAATAAATAAGCAAAATGTTTTTTTAAATGACCATCACAGATGTGTATAACCTGTGTACACAGCAGCACACATGCAATTGTACACTCCACATGTGATGCTCAACACACGATTCAGCCTCACACACAGTGTACATAGCTATATGCTCTACCAACCTACATGTACAAAATACAGCTCCAGGTTCACACACTCCACACACGTGCACACAACCATTACCTCGGGGTAAAATGTTCCTCTGCCTATCACAGGCATGTACGTACACACATTCCTGCATATGTCCCCATCCCTCAGGGAAGTGAAGCCTGTTTGTCACAGTTCATAGGTGTACACAGAGTCCTAGCACACTCAGAATTTCACATACACACCCAACACCCAGCTCCCATGCTCCAAAGAGGCCACACCCTAAGTCAGTTCTTACCCAGGGCCACACTCACCGTTTGCCCCCACAGCCCCCTCCCCCCTTTCTCATTAGGTGAGTGTGGTCACTGCACACCACACAAGCACCCAGAATGTTATCCTCAAGATTCTGCTGCCCCCAGGGTTATAGGGGGGAGTCCAGGCCATCGAGAAACCCTAAGGCCCTTGTCCCAGACCCCAAGAAGCAGGACTCTCTCTGAGCTCAGACTTTGTGTCTGGTGCCCAGGCTGGAGGCAGAGACAAAGGAGAGTCTATACTTCCCAGGCCGGCCTGCAGGCCCCTCCCTTCACTCTCCTCCTGTCCACACTCTCTCCTTGACCTTTCCTTCTATTTCTTTTTTTAAATATTTTTAGACAGAGGGGCAGAGAGAGAAAAAGAGGGAGAGAAACATCACTGTGTGGTTGCCTGTGGTCTGCCCCTTCTGGGGACCTGGCCCCAATCCGGGAATGTGCCCTGACTGGGAATCGAACTGGCGACCCTTTGGTTCACAGGCCGGCACTCAATCCACTGAGCCACACCAGCCAGCCAGGGCCCTTTCCTTCTATTTCTCTATCTCCTCATCCCACCCCCACCTCCCCAGTCGCCCTGGCACAGCACCAAACTCTCCTCTTCCTGGTTCTCTGCCCTAGAAAGTACTGGAGCCCTTGTGACAAACAGACAGACTAACGAGCAAACAGACAGGTCACTTGGGGGGAAGAAAGCAAAAGGTTATTGTCATATCCTGAAGACCTGGGAGAGAGAAAGGGCTAAATGAACCCAGAGAAGAAGAATAGGACTGACTGGCCCATGCAGCACGCACAGCAGACATAACTAGGAGAAGCGGCCCTGTGTTCCAATCCTGCCTCTGCTGTGCTACCCCAAACCAGTCGCTACCCCTCTCTGGGCCTCTTTTCTGCTTTTGTACAAAGAGGAAGTTGCAGTCAGTGATTTCCGAGGCAGAGATTCTCAAACACACTGCAGCTGTTATATAATCAGGGAGGGGGCCTGAGTGCTGTGGGAGTCTGATTAGAGCAATAACAGCCCCCTTCCCCGAGGTTTTCTCCTCTCCCCCACACCCTTCCTGGAGCCTCCTCCCCCTTCGAGGCCTGGGCTCTTGCACTAGAGACCAATAACACCCCCTGCCCCCCAACACATATAAACACATGTGCTCCCTACGGCTCAGCCACGTCCTTTGCCCTCTCTGGACATTTGGTGTGCAGGCTTGTGTATTTAGGGGCTCACACTCGGGCTCTGGGCCGGTGAGCCGGTCTGTGTGTGTGCTGTCTCTCTGTCTGTCCAGCTGCCAGCAGCTTTCAGGCGCCAGGAGGGGAGGCAGCAGTCAGGAGGTGGGGGTGGGGAAGGAGGTAGCGTTGACAAGTTCCAATGTCTGGCTTTCCCTCCTGGAAACCCCAAGCTGGGGCTGGCCCCCCCTTCCCTTCCTGTCTCGTTCAAGCACGTCCCTTCTAAGAGCCCCTCTCTGCAGACACCCCCAGTGGAACCAAGCCCAGATTTGCTGCCAAGAAGGCCGACATTTCTTAGACTTGCCACGTTAAAGGTGCCTGCACAGGCATGCACTCAAATCCTCCCTCTCTGTCCTCCTCCTGTGCACATTCAAACGACCCGAAACACACAAAGACACGGTTGGACACAGCGGCCACCTGTGCACACAGGAGGCAGCACACGGAGCGCATCCGACCCCAGCTCACAGACAAGTACAGACACAACCATGCACTCCCCACTTCTTACCCTCAGCTTCCCACAGACTCAGAAGCACACGGTTTCCAGCACACGGTGCTCACAGACACGCACGAACACTGTCACACTCAGGCCGTGCCATGCAGAGAAACAAGTGCAAACCCGCAGCATATTGCCTCCCTGCACAGCACAGCCGATACCACCAGCACTTCCACCGCCACCCTGTGCGGGTGCATCACAGGGACGCAACACTGTGCCGCCTGTTCTCTTGTGCACATAGCCAAGCACACACGGACGGCCACACAGGGTGATCCCCTGGATCGCCGGAGAAACACCAGGTCCTCTGGGTACAGACACGCCGCGTGCCCACGCCCCTGCCCTGGACGTGTGCACCAGCCCGCACAGTTACACAGCGTCTTCCTGGGCACAGAGACATGCGTAAAGCGTGGCTGCATGCAGTCTTTCCCTGTGCACACAGAATCACTGTCTCCTGGACACACGCACAGGTGAGCCCAAGTTCACAGTTACATCCTTCCCCTCCTGTACACAATGACGAATCCACAGGGGCCCTGACACATCCAGGCATGAGCTGAGCACACAAACTCAAACACCGAAGCTGACCCTTTTGTGCGCATACGGATTGGATTCCTTGTCACTAACAGTCGTCTTCCATGTGCACAAACCGGCATGTGTTCAAAACTGGGACACACGCAGCTTTCCCTGTGCGTACACAAACACGCAGTGGCCCCCTGTGTGTGCACAAACCAGCACAAACTCAAACACACAGCATCACCTCTGCACACTGAGGCGACCGCAGACTCACAAATGGCCCCGACATGCTTCTCCCTGCACACTTAAGAGTGCTGGCTGCCACAAACAGGCCCAGCTCTCTGAGCCTTGCACACAGCCACTCACGCTGCAGACTCCCAACCCCAGCCTTCTGCCTCCCTCAGTGGGGAGGGCTGGGAAGGTGAGGGGCTGGCTCAGCCCTTGTTCCCTCCCTCTGCCCGCTGGCTCACTCCGTTCCCTCCCATCTGGCAGAGTCAGCCAGCCCAGCCCCTGCTCCAGCAGCCCTAGCTTTTCTGGGCAAACTCTCCGCGGGTTGGTCTCGGCTGATGCCGCATCAGCAGCAGCAGCAGCAGGGGCGAGAAGGCTGCGGGCGGCTGCCAACGTGGCAGACGGCGGGCAGGACAGCAGGAAGGAAGCTGGGCCCATTCAGCGCCCACTCACTGGGGGAGACAAAACCAAGGGGGCTGGATGAGCAAGCAAGGCAGCTGGGCAGGGGGACCTTGTGCCCAGCCTGGGCTCTGGGCCCACATTGGTCCCAGACTCACTGGGTGACCTTGGGCTGTTTGCTCCTACTCTCTGGCCCTATTTCTTCCTTCAGCAAATGAATGGTCTGGAGCTGGACACTTCTTCCAGCCTCCAAAGCTCTTATCAATTTAGAGCAAAGAACTCATAGGAAGGAGACGTGGCTTCACTCCGTTGCCTCAGGCTAGTCCCTTCCCCTCCCAGAGACTCAGCCTTTCTGTCCAGCAGTAAAAACTCCTCACCTCTGTAAGATGTTGCTGTTGACGAAATGTTTTTCATTCTACAAAGCTAGCACCATTTTACAGATCAGAAAACTAAGGCTCAGAAAGGGCAGTGATGCACCCAACGTTACCCAGCAAGTGTGTAGTAGAGCTGGGACAGGAACTCAGGACTTCTGATTTAATCTCTAAAATCAATGCTCTCTCCCTATCTTCCAGTCATCCTGCGCCCCCTGACTGCCCCTCTGAGACCCCCCCTAACTCCCAGCCCTGGGCCCCACCCGAGCCACCTGGTTCTGCCCTGGCGAGTCAGGGTGCAAAGGCCAGACAGGCCTCCCACCAGCATTCCAGCTGCCACAGGGAACACAGCTGTCAGCAAGGCCAAGAGAGCCAAAAGCCACCTCCCAAGCAGGCCCACATAATTGGTACATTGTCAACTCAAAACAGAGCTGCTGTGGGATCTTGGGCAAGCCACAGTCCTCTCTGGGCCTTGGTTTCTTCATCTGGCTGCAGTGGATTGGTCTAAACCATTTCCAAGGGACCTTTCAGCTTGGATAGTTGCCTAGGGAGTGACCAAGGAGAAACACAGTGGGGGAGATAGCTGGACCAAGCCCCCGCTGGCCCCGGCTGGCCATGGGTGTGTCTCAGGTGTTTGGAACAGGGGAATCTGGCCCCTGCCTCCCTTATAGGCTGAGGTTGCATCTAAGCCCTCTCTGAGCTCCCACTCCGGGACAGTTTGCAGGATGCCTGGATGGACAGACAGATGGACAAAGGTATGACGGAGAGAAGGGAAGAGGGGCCCTGAAGCAGTGCTCTAGGGGCTTAGCACCTCCGTGAGGAGGAAGGAGGACAAAAGGCAGGGCAGGCTCTCCCGCTAGCCATCTTCTTTGTTCATTCCCTAAACCTTTACCACTCCCTCTTCCTGTGCTCACTCTGCCCCACCCTACAGGACAGCTGTGGGGAGGACAAATGTGGGAGAGACAGATCAGCAGGGAGGTGAATGCTGTGGGGTCAATCCTGGGAACTACCGGAGAGGCACCCAGCTCACCTGTGGGGGTGCAGAAGGCCTCCGGGAGGAGGAGTCACAGGTGTTGAGCTCAGGCTTCGAGGTAAGTCAGAGTAAGCGCGGCATAATGTGCGTGCCTGAACGTGCGTCTGTGCAGGTGCCGTTACTATCCCTTCTACAGAGATCAGTACTCAGGGGGGACAACCAGGGCCAGGCCTTCTACCCAGGCCTGCCCGACTGCAGAGCGCGTGTTTTTTGTGCTATGCCACGATGCCTCCTGAAGGAGTGAATTGCTAATGGTGGCATTTCAGATTTCAGATGTAGTGACAGCAAACTAGGGAAGAGGTTCTGGACAGATGGTTCTCAATCGGGTCCCTGCCTCGGGCAAGCAGAGCAGAGGGTTGTCAGAGCAGGCGGAGCGCCCTCCCCTCCATTCCTCTTGTGTGTGGGATGCAGGCAGGTCCCTCACACGCACTCTCCTCACCATCCCCCTCCAGCCCTTTGACCCTGCCTGGGTGACCTGCATGAGCTCAGCTTCCCAGCAGCCCTGCGGAGGAGTCAGCTAGAGCAGAGGCTGTCTCTGCCCTCTGACTGCTTGGCAGTGCCAAGGGAGGCGGGGCTGCAGAGAGGTTGGGGGAGCCTCCCAGCCACCGGGCCTCTGGTCCTGTCCCCCAACTCAAGCACCCCCTGGGCTTTGCTGCAAAGGCTCAGGCTGGGGACAGGTGGTGCAGGGCTGGGGCACTCTGGTCAGGCCCATCCCAGTTGCTGCAGCCTTGTTGAGCTGCCATTAACAAGTGGCCGGAGGTTGCCGTGTCTCCATGGAGACCAGACAGTCGGTGAGGCTCCGGGGTGAGGGCCGTGATTAGTGAGTGTCAGCTTTGCCAGCCCTGCTCTTCCCACCGCCAGCCGCTGGGCTCAGAGACAACAGGCCTGAGCGGGGGTGGGGGAAGGATAGGGAGGGAGCCCTGGGCTCCCACAGGCAGGGGGGCTCCCAAGCCCGGCCCCAGGTGCTCTGTCTTTGTCTCCCCCTGTGGCTCCTCAATTCCTCCTGCCTTCCCTCCTAATCCATCTTCCACACAGCCCTCAGGGTGAGCTTTCGAAAACACAAGCTGAATCCTGACACTGCCTTCCCTGAGAACTTTCCATGGCTCCCCATTCCCTTGAGGCTAAGAGTCAAATTCCTTATCCTGGTATTCAGATCCTTTCTTCCTTTCTCCGTTCACTCATTCGTACAACAGGTAGACCTGGTCAATAAAACAAGCAAGATCCCTGCCTTGAGGAACTTCCAATCTAGTGAGGAAGATATACAATCAGTAAAAATACAAATCAACAGATACATGATTACGATTGCAAGGAAGGCTGGGAAGGAAATAGAAAGGGTGCGTTGGTAGAGAATAATTTGTAGGGGGCCAGCCTCCTGAGGGTGTCTGCATGGCTTCTCTGAGGAGGCCACATTTTGACGGAGTCACAGACATTGACGGGGACCCACTTAGAAGAGAGGGAGGAAGAGCATTCCAGGCAACAGCCTGCGCCGCTGGCCCCAGGCTCCAGCCCTAGCCTGCTGCTCCTGCCCCACCTCCACCCCCACCCTCATTTCCTAGCTTGGTTCAAGGCATCAGGGCGTATCCAAGGGAGAAACCTCTGAGTGGCAGCCAACCCTTTCTCTTCCTGCTGTGCTCACCTCTCGTCAGTCCTGGTCCTGCCAGTCCTCTCACCATCTTCTCTCCCCTCATTGCCACTGCAGACCCCGTATTTTCACTCCAACCGTCACACCTGCCCCTAACGGTTTGCGCATTCACACACTGCCTCATTCCCTCATCTGGTCATAGGTTGAGTACCCCCTGTGTGTCGGGCACTCTGCTGAGACTTGTGGACCCAGCAGTGAGCAGGACCACACCGTCCCTGCCCTGGGCAGAGTCCAGTCAGGGAGATAGGCAAGCCCAGAAGTCCCGAGGAGGAGGACCTAATCTAGATGCCCCTACTCTGCTGCTAGAGAAGCTTCCAGGAGGAAGTGTGGTGCACTGAGGCCTGAAGGGGGACAAGGAAGTGGCTGGACAAAGGAAGGGCAAAGATGTCCTGTGTAAAGGAAAGGACCTGTGGGCAGGCAGGACAGGACAGGATGTAAGAGGTCAGAGCCTGACCTGCAGGCTGGTGGGGAGCCACTGAGGGACTTTAACTCACAGGGAGCATGCTCAGATCTACTCCCCAACATCCAGTCTCTCCCCTTCCGGTTCACTCTCCACGCTACAGTTGGAATCATCTTTCTAAAATAGGCACAATCATGTCCCTGCCCAGCTCTTAAAGTCCTGCTCTGTCCTCAGTCCTTTAAAGTCTAAACTCGGCAGCCAGCCACTTGAGGTCCTTGAAACTGCCTTTCCAGCCTCATTTCCTATCACTCCTCCCAGCTGACTCTGCTCAGCCACACCCAGACAGGTCATATCCTCCCACATTCCTCCTGGAAGGCCTTCCCACACTTCTCCAGGTGAATTCTTCATTCCCCAGGGCCCAACACAGATGTCCCCTTCTCTAAGAAGGACCTGACGCCTGCTCCCTAAGAAGAATCCGTTTTTCCTCTACGCACCCATTACACTTAACTACAGATAGCTAATATTCACGGAATGCTTCTTCCTTCCTATGTGCTAGACTTTATAGAAGAATTTTATGTTCATGCTATTTAATCCTCGTGGCTACCTTGTAAGAAAGGATCATCATCCCCGTTTTACCCATATGAAACTGAGGCTCAGAAAGCTGAAGTGTGACTGGCCCAGTTTCCAGGGGTAGTAAGTCTGACTCATCCAGGGTCTCCAAGGCCCGGCAGATAGCCCCACACGCTGGAGGGGTGTGCAAACACCTGCAGGAGGAATCAACGACTTCAGCTAGAGGGTAGTGAGGTGGGCTCGCAGACAGGTCTCCGAGAGTAAATTAAAACCCTCTGCCTTGCGTGGCTCTCGCCATCATCCTGGGATAGACAGCAGCCCAGTCCAACACCTGGCTCCCCGCCCAGCCCCAGCAAGGGCCTGCTGTCGACCTTGAGATTCCCATCCCTTGGCTAGCAGCCCCTTCAGAATCAGATCCAGCTTCAAGTCTTAGCTGTGCCCTTAGATATAGCTGTGTGACCCCAAGCGACTTAACCTCTCTGAGTCTCAGTTTCTTCATCTTTTAAATTGGCGCAATAGTATGTGCTTTTCAGAATTGCGGTGAAGATAATGGGTGGCAGCCATTCTAACTCTCTCCCAAGTGTCTGCTATGTGCTGTGCCAGGCTTTGTCATTTATTCTCAGTTTGGCCCCCAGGCCCAGGCAACCAGGGAGGCAGGAGCCCCTGCATTTCTAAGGGCCCACGCTAGCCCCACTCTGTTGGGCCCTTGTTGGTAAAGTGAGGAGCCAGAGAAGCCAGGAGGCTGTGCTGACCTAACGCCCACCTCCTCTCCCTTCTAGACCACGTCTGGGTACTCAGATCCTAGAGTCCCTTTCAAGGGACTAGCTTCTGGGGCCTGAATGAGCCATTGCCTAGTCCAGACCCAACTACCAGCGTGGATTCCAGCGTGGAGAGCTGGCCAAGGGGCAGCTCTGTTCTGGGCATGGTGAATAGAGCTTGAACATGCGGATGGTGGGGCAGGGAGAGGATAAGAGAGGAGAAGGGCCTCCGATGTACTCTTGTTCAGGACCGACTTGCCCTTACTAATCTTCACAAATGCCCTGGAAGGCAGGAATTAGCAGTATTTCAGAGATGAAGAAACTGAGGCCTAGACTAGAGAAGTGACTCCAAACTCATTCCTTTTCTGGCCTCTGAAGTGGCAGTGCTTCATACCCACATGCCTTACATCTGTTACCTCATTTCATTCTCACAACCCCGTGATGTAAGCAATATTATCACCCCACTTTCCAGATGAGGAAACTGGGGCACAGAGGGTTAAGGGACTTGCCTAAACTCACACGGCTCGTAAGTGTCATATCTGAGAGTCGAACCTTGGCAGTCAAGCTTTGAACTATAGTGTTTGCTGTGTGTTACCATCGTCATAGTTATAACCCAGTTCCTTCATTCGGCTAGTAATCACTCCGCCTCAATCTAAGGAATGGGAATCAGTAAGGGGGCTCTGAGTGCCCCCTGGTTGTAAAGCCAGGAAGAGGCAGAAATGTGATCTAAGCCGAGGAAGGAGCTGGGGCACTGGAGTTTGACTCTGCTCCTCACCCTCTGCAGCCCCAGGATAGCCAGGCAGGGTCCTGGGGCTGCTCAGAGAGAGGCCTCTGGGCCTGAGCTTGCAACTGTGCCGTCCTTCCCAGCCTGTGGCCTGAGAAGATGGCGCTTTCCCAGGCCAAAGCAAAGACGGCAGCCCCCCCTCTCCCTGAAGGCCCAGCTGTGGGGCTGCTGACCAAGCTCCCACCAGCCCCGCCTCTCCTACTCGCTGGCCAAGTTGCTGCTCTGTGGTCACCTGGACCCAATTTCCTCCTTCCTGCCTCCTCCCATCTCTGGGAAGCGCCCCTAGGCCGCCCTGCCAATTTTCAAAGGCTTCTCCCCCAGGAAGCCATTTCTGTCTTCCCCCCACCCCCACCCCAGGTCTCCTACCCCTACTTGGAACACTCCAGCTCCTCTCCCTTCAGCCCCACGCACAGAGAATCACTTGGACCATCAGCCCATTTTCCATTTGGTTCCTGGCTGAACATTGGGTCCCCCTGGCCAGACTGTGAATTTCCCTCCCAAGGGCGGTTATCACATAGTGTGCTTCCCTCTCCCCTCACAGTGCCTGGCAGGGAGGAGCCCAGAGCCAGGGTTGCCTGTGCTCCAGGAACTGAACCTTGGTGCCCAGAGGCCTGGAGCCGGCATCACTGTTCTTCAAATGATTGAAGTCAACCTATGCCTCTTTTTAAGTGAAGGGACTCAGGGAGCCCAAGGAAGAGAAGAGATTTGTTCAAGGTCACCCAGAGGTCAGGCCAAGACTCAAACCCAGGCCTTCTGACTCTCAGGCCCCGGCTTCTGGTGCTCCACATGGATCAGTTTCTCATCCTCCCAGGTCCTCTTTATCAGGCAGGAGACCGAAAGAGTTCCTGACAATGTGCTGTCAGAACCCAGGGGTTAATTCTGTGCCAAATGGCATATCTGGAACATCTGCAAGGGGATTATTAGTCCAACCTGCCTCCATCCATCCCCATTTCATAAATAAGCAAACTGAGACCCAGAAAGCAGGACGGAGCTCTTCAACATCACACTGAACTGGAGCTAGAGATATTAGATTCCACGTCGAGTTCTTTGAAGAAGAATTAAGCATCACCAACCAGTTCATTCATTCAACAAAGATTTCTTTTTGGAAAGCCTAATAATGTCTGTGCTGGGTGCTGAAAATGTAAGGGTTAAAAAAAAAAAAAGAAAGAATGGTTATAGCTAGAAGGGACATAAGGGGGCTTCTGGGTATAGGAAATGTTCAGTGTCAGAATGTTCTATGTCTTAATTTGGGTACCATTGCAGAGTGTGTGCAGTTTGTGAAAATTCACCAAGCTATATATTGGGTTGGCCAAAGTCCATTTAGTTATTTCCATAAAATAAAAGACACATTTTTCATTTTCACAATAACTTTATTGATTTGGATATTTTGAGTATGTCCCATGTGGTAGAATGTTGATTGTTCTCAGTTAATGTCTCGATTTGATCACTATCAACTTCAACTGGTCTACCCGACTGTGGAGCATCATCCAGTGAGGAATCTCTGGCACAAAACTTCAGAATCACTTTTGACATGTTTGATCAGTCACAGCACCTTCTCCATACACTGCACAAACCTTTGTGTTTTAGTTGCGTTTTACCTTTCCTGAAATAATAAAGCATAATATGCCGAAAATGTTGCATATTTTCTTCTATGAAAATGGCTGCACAAAAATTCACCAATTTCGATAAGTTTTTTTAAATGCATGCTGATATGACAGCTGTCACAGCACAATCTAACAAAATTGTTTCAAATGAAGTAAAGACAACTGAGCCCATCTTAAGGAAAAAAAACAAACTTTTTGGCCAACCCAATATTTTGATGTGTATACTTTCCTGAATGTACATTTCAGTAAAAATTTCTTTAAAGGGCAGTCACAAACATTGAGCTCACAGAGTTACAGTATACTCGAGGAGATAAGATGTTAAACAACTAATTACACAAATAATTATTTAATTACAAATGTGACAAATGCTAAAAAGTAGAAGGTACTATGGGCGTGGAATGGGAGGATCTGATTTGGTGCATAAGTAGTAGAGGAAGGCTTCTCAGATGAGGTGAGGTTAAATGGTAAAGAATGAGTAGGAATTCACAGAATGAGAACAATTCTCAATTCCTACCTCACACCACACAAAAATTAATTTAAGATGAATCATGGACCTAAATGTGAAAACTGACATTATAAAGCCTCTAGAAGAAAATATACAGAAATAGCTCTATGACATTGGGATAGGCAAAGATTTCTTAGGCATCAAAAGCACTAAACAGTCCTGGCTGGGTAGTACAGTTGGTTGGAACATTTTCCTGATACACCAAGGTTGTGGGTTTGATTCCCAGTGAGGGACACATACAAGAATCAACCAAAGAACTGCCCAAGCTGGTGTGGCTCAGTGGATTGAGCACCGGCCTGCGAACGGGAAGGTCGCTGGTTCAATTCCCAGTCGGGGCACATGCCCGGGATGCGGGCCAGGTCCCCAGTAGCGGCCAAGCAACCCATACATGTTTCTCTCTCCCTCGCCCTCCCTTCTCCAAAAATAAATAAATAAAAACTTAAAAAAAAAAGAATCAACCAAAGAATACATATAATAATTGGGCAACAACTCGATTTTCTCTCTCCATTCCTCTCTCTCTCTCTCAAATAAATAAATATATATTTTTAAAAGCTTTAAACAGCCCTGGCTGGTATGGTTCAATGGATTGAGTGCCGGCCTGCGAACTAAAAGGTCACTGGTTCAATTCCCAGTCAGGGTACATGCCTGGGTTGCGGGCCAGGTCCCCAGTTAGGGGGTGTGCCAGAGGCAACTGATTGCTGTATCTTTCACACATTGATGTTTCTCTCTCTCCCTCCCTTCCCCTCCCTCTACAAATAAATGAATAAAATCTAAAAAAAAGAGTTAAAAATTAAAAAATAAAGAAAAAAACACCAAATTGCCTGGCTGGTGTGGCTCAGTTGGTTGGAGCACCATCAACAGGGTGGAAGGTTGCCGGTTCAATTCCCAGTCAGGGTGCATGTGAGAGGCAACCAGTTGATGTCTCTCTCTTGCATCCATATTTCTCTCCCTCTCTTTCTCCCTGCCTACCTCCTCTCTAAAAATAAATTTAAAAAATTTTTTTTAAAAAATAGCACTAAACATAAAACTAAAGTATCAGGGGATGGTGAAAAGCATTCAAGCCAGAGAAAATAGCATGTGTGAAGGCCCAGAGGAAAGAAGGGGCAAGGTATGTTGGCAGAACTGAGAAAATGCCAGAAGTGAAGGGAAGGCAGGGCGAGAGTGAAGTCAGAGAAAGTCCATGAGGCACGGGGCCCGAGGGGACAGATCACACGAGGCTTCACGGGCTGGGTTAGAAGTCAGGGCTCTATCTTGACGGTACTAGGTAGTCAGAGAATGGAGGGAGTGGCAGGAGCAGCAATTGAAGCAACTTCAACAGTTGAGGATAATGTGACCTAAACCTAGGTTTGCAAAATTGAGTATTACCTTCTTTTATTTTTTTCCAGGATACTAAATATCTTTAATATATTAGTCATATTTCTGAATACAAAGAAAAAATATCTGGAAAAAGATGCCAAAGTTTAACAATGATTTTATTTAGGAGTTTGGATTTTATTTCTGTTCCTTCAATTTTTAGTCTCTATTTCTTTATACCGCTTGAGATGTCCCAAGTATTCTATAAAGCACATTTTTTACATGAGAAAAGTAATAGTGCCCTGGCTGGTGTAGCTCAGCGGATTGAGAGCCGGTTTGATTCCCAGTCGGGGCACGTACCTGGGTTGTGGTCCCGGTCCCCAGTAGGGGTCGTGTGAGAGGCAACCACACAACCGATGTTTCTCTCCTCTTTCTCCTTGCGTTCCCCCTCTCTAAAAATAAATAAATAAAAATTAGAAAAAGAAAAGAAAAGTAATAGTGATGGCTTAGTTTAGGGTGTCAAAGTCACAATTACTTGAGAGCAATGTGAAATACGTGATAACTTATTAGAGTATTACCTTCTTTGATAATACTTCAGGGTTGCAGGTGTTGCCTACACAGAAAGAATAGAAGGAAGCACTCCCTTTTCTCCCTGCTCAGCAACAGGACAAGGCCAGGCTTGGGTTCTGCTTCCTTGCAAATCAAGATGTAGTTTTACAACTTGAAAAGTCAGTCTGGGTGCTAGGATGAGGTGGCACGTTGCAGGTGGGGACTTGGGCTGTGAGGCCCTGTTCCGCCAGACCCAGCCCTGGGCTTAGAGGAGGTGGAGTCTGCCAGCTCCCATCCACACCCCAGCTCCTGCTGTAGCCCCACCTTCACCTCTGCTCAGCTCCTGGACCTCCTCTCCCCTTTCTTTCTCCCTTGGAGAACGGAGAAGTCCCTGCCAGGAAAAAGAGCCCAGAGGTGAGGAGTTTCCCATTCCCACTCCCACAGACACCAACAAACCCCAAACCAGAGCTGGAGTGGGACTCGGGCAACCAGGTCCCAGCAGAGTCCCAGCTATGTCATCACTCACGTCTCCTCCCTGCAAGGTACTCAAGAAAGGCGCTGAAAGTGGTAACTCAGTTCATTTCATTTATTGAGTGCCTGCTGCATGCCAGGCTCTGGCTAGAATTCAGAAGAACATTTTTGTTCCTGCTCTCAGGCAACTAACTCGTGGTGTAGTGGGGGAAAGAGAGTGCACCAACATTGCAAGTGCTTTATAAAGGTGCAAAGTGCAAGTGAGTATAGAAAGTGAGGCTGATTTCACTTGGGGAACAGAGTGTAATATCAAGGAAAATTTCTTCCAAGAAGTGACAATTGAACTGGGTCGTAAAGAATAACAAAGACTGACAGTAAGAAGTGCTCTTTATGGCAGAGGAAAGTATAAGAATTATTGTTACTCTTGAGAGTCTCAGCTACTGTGCTCAGCACCTTATGTATTCATTTGATCCCTCCAATGACTCTAGGTATTACAATCATGCCCATTTTCCAGATGCGGTAACTGAGGCTTAGAGAAAGGAATTAATGTGTAAGTGGTGAGACCGAGACTTGAACTGAGGTCTGTGTGCTTCTATGCTTTTAACTTCTACTACATACAGTGGCTTAGGCAGAGGACATGTGGAGGAGGGGGGCAGGAGTTGAGGCTGAAAAAGTGGAAGCAGTGGCTGGGTGGTGAAAGCCTTGATGGGCTTGGTGTGGGCTTTATACAGAGAGCAATGGGGAGCCATGGAAGGTCCATTAGTGAGGGAAGGGGTAAAGAAGGATGACACCCACAATTAGCTTTCTGTTATTAGAGGCCCACTTTGAAGGAGGAGATACTAGAGACCGAGAAACCTGTGTAGGAGTTGCTGCAAAAATCCAAGCAAAAGATAGGAGTTGAGAGATGGAGAAGAAGGGGTGCGCTGGGGGGAAACCGAGAAGAACCTGGGGACAGACTGGCTCTAACGGATGAAGTAGAAGGAGTCAAAGATGATATCCCAGCATTCTGGCCCATGTGCTGCAGAAGGAAGCCCAAGAATTCGGTCTTTAACAACAGAGTAGTCCCTCCTCATCTGTGGGGGATATGGTCCAGGACCCCCGGTGGATGCCTGAAACAGCAGATTAGTACTGAAACCTGTAAATGCTGTGTTTCTTCCTCTATGTACATTCCTGTAATAAAGTTTAACTTACAAATTACGCACAGTAAGATATGAACAATAATAATAAAGTAGAACAATTATAACAATGGGCTGCAATGAAAGTTATGTGAATATGGTCTCTTTCTCTCTCAAAACATCTTATTGTACTATTATACTCACCTTTTCACTTAAAGGAAACACATTATCGCTTCCGCTTGGCATGCCCGAATTGCCAGCATCGGTGCTCTTCTGCTTTGGGCCAATTAGTCAGTAAAATAAGGGTTTCCTGTGGGGAGGACTGGGGCAGTGGGCTGGGCTGGGAGTAAAAGACAGAAAACTGTACAAGAACAACAATTAAAATAAATTTTAAAATAAATAAATAAAATAAGGGTTTCCTGAACACAAGCAAGTGCTGTGCTACCCTGACAGTTGATCTAACTGGTAACAGAAGTGGCTACTAAGTGGCTAAGGAGGTGGCAGGGAGTGCATACTGGGCGGATACCTGTACCAGGCAGGGCAGAGCAGGACCGTGAGAGATGTCATCATACAACTCAGAGTGGGGCACGATTGAAAACTTGTGTTTATTTCTGGAAACTGCTATTTAATATTTTAAGACCTCAGGGTTGACCGCCAGTAACTGAAACTGCAGAAAGTGAAAAGGCAGATATGGGGGAACTACTATACATTGGGTGTCTCCTGCCCTCCTCACGGCTCAGCTCCATGTACGGCACTCCCATAAAACTCACTCCTGGAGGTGCTTTATTCTTCTCCAAATACTCACGTGTATTCATCACCTGTCTGTGCATCCATTCACCCAGTACATATGGAACACGTACTGTACAGCAGGTGTTCTGGGAACTGGGAAGAGGCAGGGAACAAGCTGACCTTACTTATTAGTGGAGTAATGGTTACAGCTTGGGGTCCGAATTTGAATCCTGGTTCTGCAACTTCTTTGTGCTAAGTCCTGATTCAGCCTTCAACTTGCTCTGACCTCAGGTAAGTTATTGAACCTCTCGTTGTCTCAGTTTCCTCATCTGTAAGTTGGGGGATCTAACAGGACCTGCCAAAAGGATTAAGCAGATTGGTTGATACATGCAAAGTCTCTGGCACTGGGGAAACATTCGGTCAGTGTCAGCTATTATTATTATTACAGGGTTCACATTTTAGAGATGAGACAGAGCCGATGACACAGTTAATTATTTAATCACAATAGTGATAAATACCCTGCAGGAGCAGCACAGTCTGGAGGTGAGGGAAGGCTTCCCAGAGCAGGGGATGGTCCTGCTGAGCTGGGCTGAGCTGAGTGAGTAGGGGCTGGCTAGGTAAAGCATGAGGTAGGGAGGGGAATTTGAAACAGAGGGGTCTGTAAGTAGGCAGACCCTTTACCCTCAGGCAGAAGGAGGTGCAGGGAGGAGTGCACTTCTTTAACTTCCCCCCTTTGGAAGACAATGCCAAGAAATAAGTCAGGCAAACCCGCCCTCCCCATTTTCCAGAAAGGGCACTGAGGTCCAGAGGGGAACAGCTAAGTTATTAGCTGGTCAGTGGCCAAGCTTCCTGGTGGATTCTCGGTGGATTCTCTGCCCTCACTGATCCAAAGGGACAAGCCTAAGAAGAGGCCTTTGTCCCTTTGCCTACTGGGGTGGGAGCAGCAGGAGCTGAAGCCGCAGCTGGCCACCAGCAGCTGTGGCGGCCAGAGCCACATTCCTTCCACTGCCAGCAGAGCAAGTCCAGGCTCATGGCAGGGGCTGGGAAGGGTTCTTTCTGTGAAAAAAAAAAAAAAAAAAAAAAGCACTTCAGTCAACATTAAGTTTTTAAACAGACATAACTCCCAACTGTCTTCCCTAAGTCTGGGTATCTCCAACTCCCCAGGGTAAGCCCCCAGGCAGCCAAGTTTCTGGGAAAGGGAATGAGGCTTGGACTTGGAGTCCAAAGACTTTGTGATGAGTCCTGGCTCAGCTTCCAGTTTGCTGTGTGACCTCGGGCAGGTCACCAGCCCTCTCTGGGCCTGAGTGTTCTCTGCAAAACAAGGAAGGGAGGGTTGGATGACATCAGGTGGGGTGGGGAGCCCAGCAACCGGCTCTAGCCAGCTGCAGCAGCTTTACTGCCCTTCAAGTTTGAGGCATTGGGGCCTCAGGGGTCCGGAAGCTGGGGACAGGCAGCCTTTCATCTCTGCTGGCCCAGGGTCGCTGCAGGTTGGCAGGCCCCACATCCCGAGATCGCGTTTCAGGCTTGAAGGGGCCTTCCTGTGACCTCAGCCGGCCAGCCCTGCCCCTGCCCCCCTCCTCCCCATTCTCACCAGAGGGAAGCAGGCAGCATCCCGCCCAAGGTCACCGGCCAGCAAGTGGCTGTCCTTCAGCCTGCCCTTCCCTCCCACCCAAGGCAGCCCCACCGGACTCCCACTGTAAAGCCTCAGGTCTCCTGGGCCATTAGGAATCTGCCAGGCGAGGCGTGGTCTTTTTCCTCTCTCTTGTTTCTTGGCTTGTTTTCCAGGTTCTCCAACAGCCGCCTCCTGCAAAAGCCTCCGGGTGCGTGTACAGGAACATTTTTCTTTAAAAAAAAAAGAGAGAGAGAGAGAAAGGAAAAGAAAGAAATACTCAGCCATAGTTTGGGTAAAAAAGCAACCAGTTCCTTAATCCTTCCCTGCAACCTCTGGTTCCTCAGCTGGGTAGGCTCCAGCTGCTGGAAAGGAAGGCCCTGCTGGGGTGAGAGGTCTGGGCTTGTCTCCCGGCCGCCCCCTCTTCTCCCGCCTCTGTTCTCCTTCAGGGTTTGGTCTGACTTCAGGAGCCAGAAGACAAGCTGCAGGGCTCGGCGGGGCTGAGAAAGCATGGGGGTGCTGAAGAGGTTGGCTGGGGCCTCCGTCCCTCTGCCCACTTGGCCACCTTCTAAGGAGGTTACAAGATCAGGATTTTTCACCCCTAACCCATTGCCTCTACTCCTGCTTTTATTCCTTTATTCTCCTGTCTGATGAATCATTGGTCTCTCTACTGCAAGTTTCCTGAGCGCCATCTTCCATTTTGCTGCTTCATTGTCCAGCACGAGGCTTAGCTTCTTTTTGTGAAAGACATACACTTCCACACTCCAAACCTTTATCCATTCAGACACCTCTGTAGGGGTGGCACTCAATGTCCCTGTCATGTCTTGCTCTGTCTGAAGAACTCTTAATTATCTGTTGCAGCCCCAGTGCCTGGGTCAATGCTTGAAACACAGTGGGTACTCGGTGTCTCTTGAATGAATGAATTCAAGCCATAAATAAGTCCCTGTAAATACTGTATTCAGAGTGATCTCACAAAAGGGACATTTGATTGTGGCGAATCCTGGTTAAAACCCTTTTGTGCCTTCCCGGCACCCTGAGAATCTAGTAACCTAGTGCAGTTCTCTGTCCCTACCACTTTCCACTCACCAGCTCTCATCAAAGGATTTCCTCCATTCCTCACCAGGTTTTCTCTTGCCCCTGGGCCTTGGCAGGTGGAATTCCTTGTGCCTGCCACACCCTCCTCCACCTTTCACCTGGTTGTCTCCCTCATCCGCCTGTCACCCTATTAGATGACCCAATGAGCAGAGCAAGCAGCAAAGCAGGGGCACTAAAAACATTTTAAAAAAAGTAATTTGATATTTGATAATTAAAAAAACCACATTGAAATAGTGTGCATGGAAAAATCAGAACTTTATGAGACTTTCCTATTCTTATTTTATAGTTAGTATTGTTTTTGTGTTGAATTTATGTATGGGCTGGGCTGGCAGTAGGTGACATAATCCAGCTCTGATCTTTAAGTCTCAGCCTAGACATCAAATACTCTTCCAGGAAGGCTTCACTGAACCCTGAAGAGGTTTAGGTATCGTTTTGGTAGTTTCAAAGCTCCTCTGGATTTTTCTTTAATATCAATATTTTTACTCTACTTGTTGCTTCCCTCCCCAAGCCTCCATACCAAATCTGTAAGTTCCCTGAGGGCCCAGGGTCTGGCATGGAACTAACCCCAGACGTGTTACTCTCTGGTCTTACTTTATTCAGTCCCTTCGGCAGGATCTGCCCTACACATCATATTCTATATTGCCCTGACATGTAGAATGTATGTATGACATTCTACATGTCATACCTCTGTCTGAGGAATTCCTACTTATTCGTCAAGACCCCACACAAATGACCCCTCTCTGTAAACCTGCCCCAGCCCCCCAGGTAAGTTCTATGCTTCTGTGAGCTCACAGCTCCTGCTGCAATTGGTGTTACCCTCTTTTTTTTTTTTTTTTTTTTTTTGGTAATTTGTATGTATGTGTATTCTCCCTCACCAGATTGGGAGACACTGGAGGGCCAAGACTGGGTGGATTGGTCCCTGGTTCCCCAGTGCCCTGCACAGACCTGGCCAGAGCAGAGAGCTGTATATCCTCATTAAATTAACAGAATAAAAGGTGCCATAAGAAAGGGAAAAGTCAGGCAGAGTTTTGAAGGTAGGATGACAGACAATAACGTACTTACTGAAGGCATGGAGTCTATGTAGATCAAAACAAACAATATTAACAATAATCATGACCAACTATCACTGAGCACACCAATCATAGTGTGGTGGGTGAGAACAGAGATTGCGCTCTGCCTCTTACTGGCTGTGTGACCTTGGGCAAGTTATGGAACCCTGTGCCTCAGTTTCCTCACTTGTAAAATCAGGATAGCAATGGTATCTGCCTTATGAGGAACTAACTAGGCTAACCTGGGCACGGTGTGTCTTTGCTGTCATTGTTATTATCTCCATTGCTGAGCACTTTGGTTGTGTTGGGGACTTTCATCTGCCATCTTACTTAGTCCTCACAGCAGCCTGGAAGGCAGTGATTGCTGTGTCCTTTCACAAAGAAATGTGGCGGAAGCAGGCCACTCACTGCGTAAGTGGAAAGAATGGGATTCGAACCCTGGTCTCTCTGGCCTGCCGCCCACCAATGTTCCTTGACTGTGGCACCTGCCTGCAGGAGGAGGGGGTGGAAGAGAAGATGGCACGGCGGTAAGGCAGGGAGGCTTCACCAAGCTGGGGCCTCAGGAGCAGAGCAGCAGGCATTTTTCTAGAGCTTTCATTTCCGTCTGCCTCTTCTGAGCAGGTGAAAAACCCCACAGAGGGCCCTTCACTGAATCCTCCCCCTATTCCTCCCCCTCCCAGTGCTGCCTCCTCCCCAAGCTGGGCGGGGGAAGGTCAGGCAAGCCGCGTGGGGAATGCAAGGGAGGGGAGCGAGGAGGTGGGGGAGAATCATTCCAGATCCTTTCCCTCCAGCACCCGCCTCGTCCCCATCAAAGGCTCTCTGGGAGGAGAGAGCATTCCAGGTGGAAGGAATGGCAAATGCAAAGGCTGTGGATTAAGGATGTGGAGGCGGGGAAAGCCTTCGAGCTTGGCTGGAACTGAGGTTGGGGGGGCCCCCCTGGGATTGCTCAGTGGAGAAGAACTTGTTTGGGGAGGGAGGGGAGGGGGAGAGAGAGAGGGGGAGAGAGAGTGGGGGAGAGAGAAATTGGGATCCCAGCAAGACCTGAGTATGCTAGAAGAGGTAGGGTAGTGGCTGGAGACCATTCTAGACCGAGACTCTGAGCAGAGCTCTGTACTCTCCTCTCAGAGAGGGGTGGCATGGAGGGGTCAGGGTAATTCTTCTTGGTCCCTCCCCCTAGAATCCCTTAGCAGGTTTCACTGTGCCAGCCCTGTACCAGCCATTGGCTCATGGCTTTTTATGCATTCTCATGTTTTCTTTCCAGCTCTGCAAGATCAGTATTATTCATTCCATTTTGTAGATGAGGAAACTGAGGCTCAGCCAGGTTATATAACTTTCTCAAGGTCACGCACGGTGTAAAAGGAAGATCTTGGACTTGAACTCAGGACTCTTTTTCAGAGAGGGCCATTTTGCCTGTTATGCTGGTTTGGGCTGCTTTCCCAGAGTGCTTGCCATCCCCATAGCAACAGGAAGAGGAACTCTTGTGCTGGCAGCACTTTGTAGTTTATGCAGGCCTTATTTTTTCTGCTCCTCACCACAGCCCTATAGACAGGGCTGTTATCATCATCTCTATTTCATAGATGAGGAAACTGAGGCTGCAAGACAGGGTGTGACTGGGTCAAGATTACAGAGCCATTAAGAGATATAGTTGGGACTCAGACTCAGTTGTGGTAACTCCAAATAGTTTTTATACCCCTGGCAGGGGAAGAGGGTTCATTTCCTGCTCTTATCAGCCTCCGGGGATAGGGAATAGACAAAGGTTACTTTTTAGAATTGATGGGAAAGGAATAGGGCTTGACTTTCAGAACCTAGTGACTTGCTATCTATCACTGGCAGTGAGAAATTCCATCCCTCCAGGTGACAACTCTGACTCCAACAGAAGAGGGAGAGTTTGCCCTCAAGAACAGCAAACCCCTCAGGTTCAAGTTTTGGTTTAAATTCCAGCTGTGCTGCTTCCTGGCTGGGTAGGTTTGGGCAAGTCGCTTAACCTCTCTGTGTTTCCTTTATCTCATTTATAAAATGGTGATAATAATACGGTCTAACTTGTAGGTCTGGCTATGCAGTTCTATGAGTTAATGAATATACAGCACGTAGCACATGGTTGGCACATACAGTAATAAATGTTCGATGTTAGTGTTTATTCATACCATGATTAAAATGCACAGCATCACCCCCTCTGAATGCAATTTGTTTATCTCTGTTGTCTAAAAGGAGAAACTAAGTCTCCTATTGCCAGACAACCTTCAAGCAAAGCCCCAGAGTCCTATCTAGTACAGGTAATAACTACTGATATCAGTAACAATAATTACTATTAAAATTAAAAAAAACAACATTCAACAACTGAGTACTAAGTGCCAATCACTGTGCTAAGTGCTTCACATTTATTATCTCATTTAATCTTGGCAGCTCTGGCAAGTAGAAACAATTATGATCTCCATTTTATGGATAAGGAAAACAGAGTCTCATATAGGTGAAGTCATTTGCCCCGAGGTCACACTGCTAGGAAGTGGTATAACTGGGATTCGAATCTATCTTGCCTGGCTCCAAAGTCTCCTATGGCGATTAAGGTTAACTGACCACTTGCCTAGTGTATAGACTCTTGCATCAGCTCCCTCCCAAATGCATTTAACTGCTGGATCTGTTGCCTCGGATTCACCTCCCTTCATGCTGGAAAGACCAAGCACCTTTTTACGGAGTGCTCTCTCTGTGCCAGAATGCTTAATATATATTTCCACGTTGAATCCTCACTCCTGCCTTATGACCCCCTGTCATCATGTCCACGTTTTGGAAGAGTAGCTGAGGCACAGAGGTGTGGTGGCTGCTCAAGGTCACACAGTCCAAGAAAAGGTGGCAGAGCCAAGACTCAAATCCAGATGGGTTGGCCTCAGAGCTTGCATTCTTTCAGGCACTATCAGAAAAGTACAGAGACCCTTGGGGAATAGTCCCAGTTTCCAAGCCAGGCTCCGTCCCCTGTAACTCCTCATTCGTTTAGGCCCCAGTAAGCTTTGCCTTCCCTCCCCATTGCCACTACCTCTATTGGCCTAGAGGCCTTCCACACCTTCTCCCTTGGCCTGCAACATTCCTCTCAACTACCTGCTGCCTATTCACCGACTCGCCCACCACATCTCTTCTTCAGGAAGCTTCCTCTGACCCCACCCCACCCTCTGACATTCACTCTGATAAACACATTGTGTTTTCCCTTCTTGTTTCTTATCACAGTTTCTAACTGCATTTTGATTCACCTGATCATTTGTTTTAACAGGTTACTTCTTCATCAAACTCTAAGCTCCATGAGGGTCTGAGTCTGTTTCGCTCAGCACTGTAGTTATATTATACCACTGGCAGGAGGCCCTGCACATGATCAATGCTTAATAATAGTTTATTGAATAGAGGAATTAATGAATGAATAAATAGCTACTAGGCACTTTACACACATGCCTCATTAATCCCACAATTAACTCACTGAATCCTCACAACTACCCTGTTCCCCATTTTAGAGAAGATGTAGAGCCCTGGCTGGTGCGGCTCAGTGGATTGAGGGCTGGATTATGAGGCAAAGGGTCACCAGTTTGATTCCCAGCCAGGACACATGCCTGGGTTTCGGGTCAGGTCCCTAGTAGGGGGCGTGCAAGAGGCACCCACACATTGATGTTTCCCTCTCTTTCTCCCTCCCTTCCCCTCTCTCTAAAAGTAAATTAAAATTAAAAAAAAAAAAAAAAAACAGGTAGGTGAGGCTGAGAGAGTTACAAAGTGGTGGAGCTTGGATTCAATCTCAGGTCAGTCTGACCCCCGAAGCCTCTGCATAGCACCTGCCACCTCCCAGCACCCAATGGCCACAGACAAGATTTAAACGGTAATTGGTTGTCAGACCACATGCCCCGTGACTCAGCCAGCACTGGGGCCACGGACATCACCTATTTGGTGGTCTCTGCCCCTTTAAAGCCTTAGCTGGCTGCTTCCTTTCCCACTCCCTTCTTGACTTCCTTTTTTGCCAGAGCAGAAAAACAACTAGAAATTACAACCAAGACAGGCCTTCTGGGAATAACAAGTGTGAAGTGAAGAGCTCTGTTCTGAGCTCAGACAGACCTGGATTTAAGCCCTTGGCACGGAGGCTGCCCTATTGAGGGCCCACAATGGCGTCACTGCCCGTCTCGGAGCTTCTGTGTCCTCCTTTGGGATTCTGTCTGGTTGCTGACCCACCTGTCAACCCTTACTCACTTCCTGATTCCTAGGATACCACAAACAGCTCAGGCGCACCCTGAGAGTCACTTTTCTCCTGAAACCTTAGTGATTAACAATACCTGGGGGGTGGCCTGTGCCTGTCTATGGTGACCTGAGAGATGGGAAACTGGCCTGGCACCCTCAAGACCCTCCCTGGAATGCTAAGGGGTCGGGGGAGGGAAGTCTTTCCCAGGACACACCAGGCCTGGAAGGGAGGTATACAAGAATGGAAGTCGAAAGATACAGGTTTGAGTCCCTGGGTTGTTTCAAATTCCCAGGGTGACCAGGGGTTAAGTCAGTTTTCTCTTCCGCAAAACAAGAGCACTATCTGCCTTACGAAGTTGCTCTAGAGAGCTAAGTGAGGTGTCTTTGCTAACTTGTGAACGCCACATTGATATCCAGCTCAAAGGTGTTTCCTTTGAGACTCACTGGGCCTCTTATAATCACGATGCACATACACCCACTCATGCATGAATCTTCATCAAACACTCCAGGCAGGGCACGAGGCAGATAGAACTGCTCCTATTTTGCAGGACAAACTGAGACCCAGATAAATTCAGGGAGTCGTTTGATGTCGCAGAGTGAGGTGGGGGCTGAACCTAGGTCCAGCTCACCTGACCCTGCTCTTTCAAAACCACCTCCCAGTCCCAGGACCCTCGGCCTCGCTGCAGATTGGATCCTTCAGGGCCGAGTTCGGGTTCTAGCAGGTGACTCACTCTCTCCACCCTACTTTCGGCCAGGCCTGAGATCGGGAGGGAAGGGACGAATCTATCCGCAATTTGAGGGGTGTCCACAGCAAGTTCATGTACTTAGCCCCTCCCCTCCACCAAAAATACTGGTTCTTTCAACTCTAAGAACAAGAATTCTCCTTTCAATACACTTTGTATGAGTTTTTACACTTTCTTACGTGGAATGTTCCTACTTTCTACTTAAGAGTTGGTTTAGTTTAATCTCCTCCCCCACTTCACTTGGTTGCCACCCTCCACACCCCGGCTGTTTACTCCGATTGCGGAAGTAGCTCGGGTGGAGCTCCCGGGACAGTACCCTTGAGTACGTCTTTTGCGTAGCTATTTAACTGGCATTCCATTCAGGCCAATGAAATGCCAGAAAGCCCAAGGCGGGTGGGGCAGAGGGCCAATCAGGGTCGTTGGCGGGGTGTGGCTGCGTCCTGGGGCGGGGAATCGCGTAATGGCGGACGCGGGCCGGCTGACCACGGCTGGGGGCGTAGCGCGCTGAGCTGGGTTCGGCAGTGTGGCAGCCGGCGCGGCGGTCCGCGGGGACAGACCCGGGCAAAGAAGGGCGGCTAGGCGGCCCTTCTGTCGCTGAGGGCGACTGCGCGAGACCAGGTGAGCAACAAGTCTCCGCAGGCGGGCCCCTCTGCGAGGCACTGGGCCCGGCGGGGCCGCCCATCGCGAGCCGCTCAGGTCTTGCGGGTGTGGGCACTTTGCCTCCTGCTACCGACTGGTAGAGGTTGGGTGAGCGGTCTGCGCGGTGTGGCGTCTTACTCTCCACTCCTCTCCCCTGGAAGGAGGTGTGCAGGAGATCCCCTCGGGGACTGGAGGGGCCCACGAGTCCGTCCTGTTTCGAAAGTGCCCTAACTTGACCTAGCTCTGTCACCACTCGCTGTGTGACCTTGGGCAAGTCACTTCCCTCTCTGGACTTCAGTTTCCCCTTTTGTAAAGAGGAGGCTTTGCAGGCAGATGTACATCGGTTGGATCCCAGGTGTTGTATGAGAACTTGGGCAAGTTCTTCCCCAGGCGGAGCCTCAGTTTCCACCTACAGGCCACGAGGGAATGGACGTTGCTCTTTGAGACTGCTGGCCTAAGTTGCCAGGTGGTGGTTGGGACTGTGTATACCTATGTGTACAGGATGGGACCGCAGACTAATTTGGAGGTACCTGTGTGTTCAGGATGGTACTGCAGAATAAGGAGAGTTGGCTGAAGGGTCTTTTTGACGAAGGCTTTGGATGGACCCAGACTGTGATGGAATGATGTCTCGGTCCTGCAGGATCCTAGAGCCCCTGAGATGGGGAAGTTTTATATAGTTCTCCATAAAAACAGAAGAGGAAGGAATCCTTGGAGCCTCTTGGGGCTGTGCCTGAAATTTAGGCCCCAAAGAATACAGGAGGGTAAGGAGGAGGAGGGAGAACATTTATGGCGCTCCTACTGTGTGCCAGACCTTGTTGAGGCATATGTTCTTATTTTTTACAGCTACCCTTGAGAATTTACACATAAGAAAACTAAGTTAGGGAATTAAGTAACTTGCTCAAGGTCAGCCTGTAAGGTGCAGAATTTACCAAGGATAAGGTGTTTCCATTGAGATTCACTGGGCAAGGGGGAGTTCTCTGCCCACTTGTAAGAAGTTTGCTTTGTCACAAGTGCAGGGAGGGGTCTGGTCCTAGACACTTCTGGGAGACAGGCTGGGTCTTGGTCTCGCCTTTGGTCAGTTTGTGAGTTGGAAAGGATCATTTCTAACTTGTAGAAGTCACTCTGAGGTGTGCTAGAACTTCAGAGAGTTCAGTTTGAATCCTGGCTGGGTGGCCTAGGGAAGAAAGTTCACCAACTGTCATTGGTGTGTAGACTTGACGCTTGGTTCAGAGTGGTGCCAGCCCAGTAACTTTTTCTCCTTCCTATGATAGGCCAAGTTTCTAGGGGGATGGGAGAAATGTCCCATTTGTTAGTTCAAATTTCTTTGGATTCCTAGAGTAAAGTTTCAGTAGCTGGCATCTGACTAAGCACGTTTCTTTGTGCTCTCTGTTTCTACCTCTAGCTTAGTGAAGATTGTGGACCTGGATTGTGAGTAGTTGTGTACTATGAATTACAGCCCTTAATTTTTCCAAACCTTGGAGCTTTTGGTTAATTAAAATGGTAGGACCATCATTGTGTATTGTTCTGATATGTCAATGGAAAGGAAGAAAATTGGAAGAGGAAGTTGCTAAGAAAGAGGGCGTTTCTTAGCAGTGGAGCCAATATGTATTTCTTTGTTTAAAATTCTAAAACCAGAAAGCAGCAACTGATGGAGGAAGGAAGGAAACTCGACTTCCTGTTCAGATATATTTAAGAGCTGTCCCCATTGTTGGCTCTGTCCAGGCTCTGCTTTTACAGAAGTAGTCAATTGTAATTTGTTCTAATTTGGAAATTATAATCTGGAATAAAATAATTTTAAATCTTAAATTAAAATTATTTAATTTTAATTAAATAAAGATAAACTTTAAAAAATTAGAACATTTTACTGGATATATTACTTATCAGTGGATGATTCTTGTTCTCGACATAATTAACTAGTTGCAGTCTTTGGGTCTGTTTTAACGGTGATTTAAATTAGTGCATTTTAACCTAAGAGGAGTTGGGTGATGCAGATGTCACCATCACTTGAAAAACACATAATGGTGTGTTAGGTTATTGATGTTTGTTAAAAGTCTTTTTAATGCTTTTTTTTATAGGACTGTGTATTGTGAATAGTTGTTAAGACATTGAATTTATTGCATGTGAAGATCTACCTTTATTTTCAATATTGGTTCTATTTCCTGTATAAGATTTAGTTTTAATTAGTATACCAGTTCGAAGTACCTCGTAACCACCCCCCCTGCAAAAAAAAAAAAAAAAAAAAAAAAAGAGTTCTTGGAGCTGTGGGTGTTTCTGAATTTAGAATTTTTTGGATTTTAGAAATGAAATATGGTGCATGTACTGTGGTTATGTAATATTCCAGAGAGGACAGGGGCAGCACTTTGTAATCAAACTCTTTTCTGTAGTAAAATGTCAGCATTTTCATATCAACTGGGATAAATAAAAACTATTAAGTAGCCTCATGTCATTTCACATCAGGTTTTGTTGCTAAGTGAATAATGAAAAACTTGTTTTTTACAGCCTTTTGGATTTTGGAGTGGAAGTTAAAGGATTGTGGACGTCTATGGATAAAATTTATATGATGACAAGAACAATTGCAAGGAGTTGTAAACCAAGCTAATTTCAAAATGATGGGTCCTAAAAACAGTATTTTTTACATGGAAGAGATACTTTTTGTTTCTTTCAATCTTACTCTAATTTGTATGTACCAATTTGCAATTTTTTAAGTATCAAAATTTACCTTTTTTTAATTTTATTTTTATTTATTTATTTTTAGAGGGGGGGGAGAGGGAGAACAAAAGGGAGAGAAATATCAATGTGTGTTTGCCTCTCACATGGCCCCCACTGGAGACCTGGCCCGCAACCCAGGCATTGCCGTGACTGGGAATCAAACTGGTGACACTTTGGTTCACAGCCCGCGTTCAATCCACTGAGCTACACCAGCCAGGGCCAAAATTTACCTTTTAATACCCTCGTTGGTTCCTGTTTTAGATGCTTGACTGATACTCTAATACCTCTCTTTTTAAAAAAATTTTTTTTTTATTTACTTATTTTTAGACAGGGGAAGGGAGGGAGAAAGAGAGGGAGAGAAACATCAGTGTGTGGTTGCCTATCACATGCCCCCAGCTGGGGACCTGGCCTGCAACCAAGGCATGTGCCCTGACTGGGAATCAAACTGGCAACCCCTTGGTTCTCAGGCTGGGGCTCAATCCACTGAGCCACACCAGCCAGGGCTATCCCCCTCTTTTATAAAGAGTAATTTATAGTTTCTGTGCTCCTCTTTGTTTAACAATTAACAGAATTATACCTTTTTCCATATAGTTCATAGAAAGACTCATCCGGTGAGGATCTGGAGATTTCTTGTTTACAGAATTTAAAGCTGATGTTCCCTTCAAGGTGGTGTTTAGTAAGACATCACAGCTGAATGGGATTTATGTCAAAAAAGTTTTGTTTTTAATTTACGAAGCCTCCACAATCTGCACATCTTGAAAAGGAGTTTACTAAAATATGTTTAATGTTTTAGAGTGTTTTTTATTTTAAGCGTATGCTATATGAGAAACTTGAGTTTACTAGCCTTATGAATTTGGGTGATTTTTAAAAAGATTTTATTTATTTATTTATTTATTTATTTTTAGAGAGGGGAAGGGTGGGAGAAAGAGAGGGAGAGAAACATCAATATGTGGTTGCCTCTCATGTGCCCCCTACTGAGGACGTGGCCCACAACCCAGGCATGTGCCCTGACTAGGAATTGAACCAGCAACCCATTGGCTCGCAGACTAGGACTCAAGCCACTGAGCCGAACTAGCCAGGATGAAGGACCTCTTAAATTTACAAAGACTCAGTGTACTCTTTACTTTTCTTAGACACTCTAACTGTAGACTGAGATGACTGGTATTGTTGGAGATTAAAGAGTTCTTATTATTTAAATTTATCTGTTGATTTTAGATAGAGAGTAAGGAAGAGAGAGAGGAACATTGATTTGTTGTTCCATTAACTATTTATGTATTCATTGGCTACATTTATTTATTTATTTATTTATTTATTTTTGGTATATCCCCTGACTTGGGATTGAACCCTGAACCCTGGTGTGTTGGGACAGCGCTATAACCTGGTGCGCTACCTGGCCAGGGCTAAAGAATTCTTTCTAAGAGAAGCTCCATGACAGCATGAATTTGAGAGATTCCGGACTTTAAGATACCACATGGCCACCTGATTGAGGGTCTCAATTTATCTTCCTACTTGGGTGTCTCCACAATTCCTGAGAATAGTACTGTCACTGTCTAGAAGATAGAAGGGGTGTAGACAGATGTATCAAGAGTTGCAGGTGGAATTGGTATATGATTGGACTAGGGAATAGGAGCAATTCTTATCCAGATTACTCCCTTTTCTTCTGTCATAAGCACAGATATATTGTAAAAGGATTACAAATTGGGGGACTAACATTCTATTCCAAGTCTGTTGTGATTGTGGATAAGTTCTTGAAGACAGGAACTGTGTCTTACACTTCGTTTTTATTCTGTAATGCCTAAAGGTCAGGGCACCAAACTTGTCTTGCATCAGAATTTACCATTTAAAAATATTCATATCTGGCCCTGGCTGATGTGGCTCAGTGGATGAGTGCCAGGCTGCGAAGCAAAGGGTACCAGGTTCGGTTCCCAGTCAGGGCGCATTCCTGGGTTGCAGGCCAGATCCCCAGTGGGGGGTGCACAAGAGGCAACCACACATTGATGTTTCTCTCCCTCTCTTTCTCCCTCCCTTCCTCTCTCTAAAAATAAATAAATAAAGTCTTAAAAAAAAGAGAGAGAGAAAAGAAAGTGGCTTAAAAAAAATTTGTATCTGGCCTGGGAGCTTTGATGTCAATGCACAACCACAGTTGAGAACCACTGACATAAGCACATTGTAGGTGCTCAACAAATAAATACATACTGATTAATTTACTATTGGTCCTGGCATGAATTGGGTAGGGTGGAAGAGGCCCTAGGTTTTTTGATAAAGTAGCTTTCCAAGATACCAGCACACATCTAACAGTTGGCAGATCTGGACCATGGTCAGTGCATTGCTAGCTACTCTGCCAGCATTACCACCGTGATTTTGTGACCTAGGCAGGATTAGTCTGTGTCAACAGGCAGCTCAAAGTTTAGTTTACTTCTTGGGTGGTGACCTTACTGACTAAGATCTATTAGGGTGCAAATTGCAAAACTAAGAATAGGTAGAAGTGCAAGAATTGTTCGGAATTTGGGTGAGGGAGGTGGACTGCTGGACACCAGTGATGCCAAGGGAAGAAATATGGAAAGTTGTAATTTGACTGGGTCTCTAACACATGACAAAGTGCATGGAACATAATTGGTGTTCCATAGCTTTTTGTTGACTGAAGAAATGAATGGCTCTTTGTTTGGAAAGAGGCGTATAAGCTGTGAAATAAGATGCTTCCTACTCATCCTTCAGAACTGAGCTAAGATGTCATCTATCCCATGAAGCATTCCCAGGAAAAGTTAAGTGAGTCCCTTGTATATTTTCTCCTTCCATAAATCATTTATCAGATTATCAAGTTTGATGTCAGATAAATTACAAAACTCTTTCCCCTGCCTGCCTGTGAGCTCCTTAAGGGCCAGACCGTATTGGTTTATTTTTGTACGATTGGTGTTCAACATGCAATCAAAGATGTAACAGATGCTAAATTTGGCCAGTCTTCATTCTTGTAATCTTCTCTTTCTTCCAATTCATGGTCTTTTCAGTTCAAATTAGTGAACATTTATTATTCTGAGAGGTAGGTCTTTCTTGGACCTTGAGATAGTTTTTCAACCTTGGCATTATTGACATATTTTGGGCCAGATAATTTTGTAACTGTGGAGGGCTTTCCTGTGCATTCTAGCATGTTTAGCAGCATTCCTGGTCTCTACTACCCACTACTTGTGAAAGCAAAAATGTCTCTAGATATTGTCAAATGTCTCCTGGAAGGCAAAATTGCCCCCTCTTTAGAATTACTAAACCAAGGGTAGGGTGGCATATAGTCATAAAGTGAAGTGAGTATGAAGTCCTCAGGTGCATACTCCTTATATTCCTTCTTTCTGTTTACACAGTCTCTTGTCTCTGACTTTTGGATAAGAAAGAAAAATGAGGGAAATCAGGAGGTGACAACCTTACAGTAGCCCTATTTTATTCTGCACAAATTTTTAAATTTGGTTTTAATATTATTAGAGCACTATAGAGATAGTTGAATTATTTATGCAGACAGATCTTTGTAAAATCAGTTTCTACTACTGATTAGATGGAGTAAAGAACTACCAGAATATTACTCCCTTGCATAAAAGACTTCTTCGGAAAAGCTTATAGCCGAAGAGTTTGATACCTGAAGAATAATCAGCATTGGTTTTATGGAGAACTTGCCAGCAGTTGTCAGGATTCTTTGCTGATGTTTGAACTTCATGGCTAAAACATACTTTTTGATGTCCCTGCATACTTTATAATTAACAAACATGTTTAGTCAATGGGCATGTTTTTCTAAGCTCAGTTTTTTTGTGATAGGTAGATTGTTCAAGGCAGGGTCCTTGGTCCTTTTGGTCATTCATAAAGTGATGATAAGTTAGTATTAAATTTGGAGACTTCACTCTCCTTTGGCCAACCCTCCACAAATAACATTATAATCACTCATGTCTTAGTAATCATTAAAATGAAGTTGAATAAATGTTTCTTTTCCTTGTTCCCTTAGAAGTTATGAATGGTACTCTAGAAAATTCAAATGTATAGTTATGAATGGTATCTCAGAATAGTTACCATTTATGCAAATGAAGCACTCTTCTTAACTTAGAAACCAAACAGAATTGAATTAGAAAGGAAGAATTGAATAGAAACAAGAATTGTTGAATGCTTGAAGAGGAAATAATGTTTAGATATAGAAGTATCTTAGAAAAATTTGTTCTTTATCATGATTTCCACACACTAATAAAGAAAAACAGTTTGAGGATTGATGGGAAGGGCTTAAATTAAATTTTGCCTCTGATATTATTTTTCAAGCTATTTTTCATTTTTTTGGAGAAATATTGAAAAGCCTGAGATATTCTCTTAGTTGTGAGATTAATTCCAGTTGAACAGAAGTTTTTTGTTTTTTGTTTTTTAATTTTTATTTTATTTATTTATTTATTTATTTATTTTTAGAGAGGGGAAGAGAGGGAGAAAGAGACGGAGAGAAACATCAATGTGTGGTTGCCTCTCATGTGGCCCCCACTAGGGGCCTGGCCTGCAACCCAGGCATGTGCCCTGACTGGGAATCGAACCTGCGACCCTTTGGTTCGCAGCCCGCACTCAATCCACTGAGCTATGCCAGCCAGGGCAGAAATAAGTTTTTTAGTTTTAGAATATAGAAGATCTTTTAGGAAGAAGCAGTGGTTCAACTTAGTTCAAATTTGAATACATGTATATTTATGCACACATATATACTTACACATATAAATGATAGTGGCATTTAAATTTTGTAGATGACATAGTAAAGTAACAAGAGCAGTTCTCTTACTCTCAAGCATTTAGAGTTGAGACTTTTTTCTCCCGATAATGCCATTGTTCTAGCAAGTACTCAGTCTAAAAACTCTCTCAAATCATATCTTGAAAAATTGTTTAACTGTGTAAAAGAAGGTCCTGTGTCATGCCCATGGATGTTCCTGTCTATTTATAATTGAGAACTGTAAGTAAATTTCCCTTTGTCAGAATACTCATAGTTTTTAAGGAATAGTAGTTCTGATGCCAAAGGCACCTGAAGAATTGTGAGAAGTATTAGACTAACTTCTCCCTTTCTTTATTTTTAAAACTCCTTCAGGCCTGGCTGGTGTGGCTCGGTGGATTGAATGCCTGTGTGCAAACCAAAGGGTCATCAGTTCAATTCCCAGTCAGAGCATATTCCTGGGTTGTGGGCAGGGTCCTGTTGACATTTCTCTCCCTTTCTCCCTCCCTTCCCCGCTGTCTAAAAAATAAATAAGTAATCTTTAAAAAATAAAAAATAAAGCTCCTTCAGTATTGCAATTTGCAAAGCATAGTGCTCCCAGTTTGATCAATACCATTATAGTCAGTCCTTAGCATTTGAGATAAATTATATCATGTTAGTAGTTACGTTTTATAGATAATCAGGCTCAGAGGGGTCAAGTAACTTCCCTAAAGTCACTCAGCAAATAATGGATTTGATATTGAATCCTGTCTTTTTTAATGAGATTTTTTATTTTTAAAAAAGATTTTATTTATTTATTTTTGGAGAGAGGGGGAGGGAGGGGAAAAGAGAGGGAGAGAAACATCTACGTGTGGTTGCCTCTCACATGCCCCCAGCTGGGGACCTGGCCTGCAACCCAGGCATGTGCCCTGACTGGGAATCCAACCAGCGACTGTTTGGTTTGCAGGCCCGCACTCAGTCTACTGAGCCACAGGTCATTAATGAAATTTTTTAAAGGTAAAATTTACATACCGTGAAATCCATAGAAATGCAAGTATATAATTACATCAGTTTTGACAAATGTAAACACGTGTAGCCTACACCCCAATCAAGAGATAGAACATTTCTATAACCCTTCAAAGTTTCATCACACTCCCTTCCAGTCAATCCCCACTATCTTGTAGGCAACCAGTGTTCTCATTTCTATCTTCACATAGTAATTCTACCTGTTATTGACTCATACAGTATGCACTCTTTTATGTCTGAATTCTTCTGTTCAACATAAAGTTTTTGAGATTATTCCACATTGATATATATATATATCAACATAAACCCAAGTCTTTTGATACATGTCTAGAATTTTTTCCAACGAACGCTAAATTCTAATTTGCTTATTCTTACATCATATATTTTTTTTTTTTTGCTTTGGTATCTGCATGTAATTTATTTTCCTTTTCTAGTATCCTAGATTTATTTGTTTTAAAAATCTCTTTGAAATTGCAAGAGTAATACATGCTCATTGCAACAAATTACACAATCAAAAGTGAATAAAGAATGAAAGTTTCCTCAGATTTATTTTTATTTCTGCCTTTTTCCAATTATGAAAATGAGTACTCTTTGTAAAAAAGAAAAAAGTCATATTTAAAAATATGAAGCAGAGAATAAGAATCACCTGTAATCCCACCAGTTAGCATTTTGATATATTTTCTTCTTTCTCTGCACTTTACCATAGCTAAGACCATAGTTTAGGAATTTTTAGGCTTCCTTTCTTATATTAGATTTGTCACATCATCATTAATCAGTTCTTATTTCAATGTTCATGCTTGTGGCCACCCTAAATCCGAGTAGCTGGCAGTTACCTTGACTGGGTTAGTCTTGTTAGACAACATTTTTGAATACTCAAGTGTACAGTCCTTTATCACTAATCTTATTCTCGTATATCTAACACCCAACATTTCTTGCAGAGTAGGAGGTGGTATAATTCTGTGGTTATGAGTGTAGATTCTGGAGTCTATCCATCTGGGTTTAATTGTTGGCTTCTCTTCTTACCAGCTCAGTATATACCCTTGGGCAATAACTCTTAACCTTTGCTTTCTCATCTGTAAAATGGGAGCCTGTTTAATTTTACTGTAAAACATAGAGCATATCTCAAAGGGTATTGGAAGGGTTAAATGGCATCATTATTTAGTCCAGTGCTCAATAAAACCTAACAGTTGTTATTTTAAATTAAGAAATGGCATAGTTGGTCCCATAAAATTTTGGTCTGTCACCCTGGCTGGTGTGGCTCAGTGGATTGAGTGTGGCCTGCAAACTGAAAGGTCGCTGGTTCAATTCCCAGTCAGGGTTCATACCTGGGTTGCGGGCCAGGTCCCCAGTTGGGGTCAAGTGAAGGGGAACCAATTGATGTATCTCTCGCATGTTGATGTTTCTCTCCCTCTCTTTCTCCCTCCCTTCCCCTCTCTCTAAAAGTAAATAAATAAAATGTAAAAAAAAATTTTTTTTTGTCTGTTTAGCCTAAAATTTTACTGCTTGGATGTAAATGTCCAAGCAGTAAAAGGGATGAAAATGTGAAATTGAACATTTAGGACTATGTTGCCCAAAATTCTTCATTTCTTTTAGGAGTTTCTTATGGAAATGTTACCTATGAATTTATCTAGATTGTCTTTGAATTATTTTTTTCTTATATTCTATAATCCACATCTGAATAATGAGTTTTAGTACTGTATTTACTGGATTGGGTAGTAAACTATTTTTTTTTTATTGGTCCTAATAAAAGCAACAGCTCCTGGGTAGTAAGTGTATATTGTGTGCCACGTAGTGTGTGTGTGTGTGTGTGTGTGTGTGTGTGTGTGTGTGGATATATATATATCCATCCTTCAAATTAGTCATTATTTACAAATGAGAAAAGTGAGGCTCAAAGAAATTCAGTAATGTGCCCAAGATCACACAGCTAAGCCTACTGGACTAGAATTCAAAACCAGTCAGCTCCTTCCCTTCTTTTCTTCTTTTCCCCTTCTTCCTTCCTTTTTTTAAAAATAAAAGTTCTGTCTTAATGCCTCTTGTCTTTCTCATTCTAAAACCTGGGCTTAAATTTTTTTAAAAATATACTTTATTTTTTTTAAAAAGCAAACTAAGTCAGAAAAAGCTAACAACTGTATGATTTCACTCATATGTGGGATGCAAAACAGAAACTCATAGACACAGACAACAGTGTGGTGGTTACCAGAGGGAAGGGGGTTGGGAAATAGTGGGTAGAAAATGGTAAAGGGGGCTAAATATATGGTTGTGACAGAAGATGTTTTGACTTTGGGTGGTGGGCACACAATACAATATATAGATCATGTATCATAGAAATGTACACTTGAAACCTACATGATCCTATTAAAATGCCAATGTCACCCCAGTAAATTTAATGAAAAATAAAATGTACTTTATTGTTTTGTTAGACTTTTGGTTTATAAGTTCTAAGATTTGATACAGTCTCTATTTACTATTTCACACCCTCTTTGTTTCATATTAGTGTCCTTTATATAACTCTCTTTTAAAAAAATCTGTATGCATGCAGAAGTTCCTCTGTCCTTTGGTCTTTTTGGATACCTTTCTAGGTCTTCTCTATTTTACCTTATTTTGTGCTGTGATGACCACAACTGCACATTCTATTCTAGGGACAGATACGCTTTGATTTGTACAAGGGCAGGATAATGTGTTCCATGTTTCCAAAGCTTTCATAATAACAGCCAGCATTTTGTTGCCTTTTTGTAGCTGTATTCAGGATAAGTCCAGGGACTCAGAAACCCTTTTCTTGTAACAGGTAGCTTTAGAGCTCATCTGATAATTACAGTTTGGACTTTTTTTCTATGTGCATTACCTTATTTTTTTCTACATGGAAGCTTGTTTTCCACATTTCTCAACATGCAACTTTGTACCATCATATTTTTAGCTATTGCTATAGAGTTATCTGCAAACTGAGAAGATTTCACTAGTTTTTCCTAGATAATTTCTTAAAATGTTACTTGTGATAAGTTTCATTCAGCATTAATCCCTGGAGGATCCCTTTGTTTATGCATCTTTATGTAGAGCAAGGACTATAACAGAACTTTCTTATTTCTGTCTCTAAATGAATTTTCTGGAGGAAAAACTAGCCTTCTTAAGTTGTATTTGCTGTTTTTACTAGCCTTTGGAAGTTTTTTTTCTTTTTTTATTTAATTCTCATTATATTGTATATCCTGTCACCTCAGGTATGCATATGTGTTACATGAAGCCTTATATACAGTAGGTTCTCTATAAGGCTTTGTTGTATTAAATGATCCTCAATAGAGCCCTTGCTGCGTAGTTCAGTTGGTTGGAGCATCATCCCAATACACCAAGGTTGTAGGTTTGATCCCTGGTCAGGGCACATGCAAGAAGCAACCAGCGAATGCATAAATAAGTGGAACAACAAAATCGATGTCTATGTGTATCTCTCCCTCCCTCTACCCCTTCTCCTCTCTCTCTAAAATCAATAAGTAAAAAGATCCACAATAGGATAATGCCCACTATTGAGTTTTTAGTTTAACATTCAACAAATTTATTGAGTACCTGCTAGGTGCCAAATACAAGGACTATAGCTAACTCAGTGACTGTGAGAGGCAAGGTACCTGTTCTCATGTACTTTAAGGAGGCTTGGATTGACAGTAAACAAATGAACACAAATTGTGTGTTGAAAGATTGTAATAGATTACTAACAGTGTGCTATAATAGAGAGTGATGGAGGAACTTAGGTTAAGATGGTCAGGAAAGGCTTCTTTGAGAAGGTGACAAACCGAAGCCAAAGAATGAACATGAACTAGCCAAACTACCTCTTCCTTATATGAAGAGATAAGGAAAGAGACTTCCGGTGTTGAAGGAACTCTAAGGAGTCTTATTTTTAAGTAAAACGTGATGTTTTGAAAATTTTTTTTAAAAATTGATGTGCTTGGAGTTAAATCTTTTTAATGCATTATTTCAAGCACATAGAAAAGTAAATGGTATAATGAACTCCTATGTATTTATCTCCTAACTTAAACAATTATTAACTCACAGCCAATCTTTTTTTCTTCTAGTACCCTTTCTCATCCCCTGTCATTTTTTCAACAGTTAGTGTAAGTATTATCTATTTATTTTATCTTTTCAACTTTATTAAGATATAATTGACCTTATATATTTCTATATGTATATAAATATATATATTTAAGGTGTACAGCATGATAATTTGATCTATGTGTACATTGTGAAATGATTATCAGAACCTAGCAAATTAACACATGCATCACCTCAGATAGTTATCATTACTAATGTGACTTTTATTTAAAAGTATCTGACCTATAGAACTCTAGCTGTTTAAATATTTGAACTAACAGTGCTTTTATTTTCCTTTTATAATAGTTTTATTGAGATTTGGCATACAGTAAACCACATATATTTAAAATGAAAACTTTAGTTTTTTTTATCATTGATTTTGGAGAGAGGAAGAGAGAGAGAAACATCAATTTATTGTTACACTTATTTATGCATTCATTGGTTGATTCTTGTATGTTTCCTGCCTGGCAATTGAATCTGCAACCTCGGCGTATTGAGATGATGCTCTAACCAACTGAGCTACTTGGCCAGGGCCAATTTTACTTGAAGTTTTGATACATGTATATACCAGTGAAACCACTGCCATAGCCAAGATAATGAACATATCCACCACCCTTAAATGTTTCCTCCTGCCTCTTTGCAATCACTACCTCCTTCCCTGCTGCCCACCTCCCCAGTCCATAGGCAACCACTGATCAGCTTTCTATTACTATAAATTAGTTTGTATTGTCTAGAATTTCAGATAAATGGAATCATAGAGTATCTCCTCATTGAGACATACTTGCATCACTCATTCAGGATGAGTCATTGCATCACTCATCCACTCTGTTGCAAGTATCGGTAGTTGCCAAGTAATCATTACATGAATATACTAGTTTATCTGTTTACCTGTTAATGGACATTTGGGTTGTTTACAGTTTGGGGCTATTATAAATAAAGCCGACACGAACATTTGCGTACAAATCTTTGTATGGACATTTCTTTTTGATTTTTAAAATTGAGATACAATTATATGTCAAACCAATTCACCCATTTAAAGTGAGTAGTTCAGTAATTTTTAGTGTATTCACAAGGTTGTGCAACAGCCATCCCCACTATTTCATTCCAGAGCACACTCGTCATCCCAGAAAGAAATCCCATAAGTATTAGCAGTGACTCCCCATTCACCTCCTCGCTGGCCCTAGACAACCATTAATCTACTCTCTTGTCTATGGATTTGCCTATTACATTTCGTAAAAATTCAGTCATACAATATACGGTCTTTTGTGATTGGCTTCTCTTACTTAGCATAACGTTTTCAAGGTTCATCTATATTGAAGCATGTGCCAATACACCATTCATTTTTATGGCTGAATAGAATTCCAGTGTATGGATCACCACATTTATTTGTGTTCATCAGTTGATGGAAATTTGGGCTGTTACCACCTTTTGACTGTGATGAATAACTGTGCTATAAATATTCATGTACACTTTTTTGTGTGGACATAGGTTTTCAATTCACATGAGTATATACTTATGAGTGGATTTGCTGGTTCTTATAACACTATGTTTGAGGAACTGCCTGTTTTCCAAAGTGGCTGCACCATTATACATTTCCACCAGCAGTGTATGATTCAGTTTTTCACATTCTCACCAGTATTTTCTATCTGTCCTTTTTAAAAAAATTTTTTTTAAAAAGATCGTATTTATTTAGTTTTAGAAAGGGGAAGGATGGAAGAAAGAGAGGGCAAGAAACATCAATATGAGAGAGCAATATCAATTGGTTGCTGAAACCACAACCTAAGCATGTGCTCTGAATGGGAACTGAACTGGAGAACTTCCACTTTTGTGGGACAGTGCCCAGCCAACTGAGCCACACCAGTCAGGGCTCTTATCTGTCATTTTAGTGGGTTTGAAGTGATACCTAGTATTTTGATTTGTCTTTCTCTAATGACTAATGATGTTGAACATCTTTTCATGTGTTTGTTGTCTAGTTGTGTATCTTTTTTGGAGAATGTCTATTTAAATGTTTTAGCTGTTAAATTATTTGTCCTTTTATTATTAAGTTGTGATAGTTCTTAATATGTTCTGGGTACAAGTCCCTTATTGGATATAATATGCAAATATTTTGTCCTATTTCTGTGGGCTTTTTACTTTCTTGATTGTCACCTTTAAAACACAAAATTTTAATTTTTTAAAAAGATCTTATTTACTTTCAGAAAGAGAGGAAGAGAGGAAGAAAGAGAAGGAGAGAAACATTGATGTGTGAGGCAAACATCAGTTAATTGCCTCTTGTACACCCCCAGCCAGGGACCAGGACTGCAACCCAGGCATGTTCCCTGACTGGGAATTGAACAGGTGACCCTTTGGTTTATAGGCTGGCACTCAATCCACTGAGCCACACCAGCAAGGGCAAAATTTTTTTAATTTTGATGAAGCACAATTTATCTTTCTTCTTTGGTTGTTTGTGCTTTTAGGTGTCATATCTAAAAAACCATTGCCCTGCCCTGGCTGGTGTGGCTCAGTGGATTGAGTACCGGCCTGCAAACCAAAGTGTTGCAAGTTTGATTCCCAATCAGGGCACATGCCTGGGTTATGGGCCAGGTCCCTGGTAGAGGGTGTGCAAGAGGCAACCACACATTGATGTTTCTCTTCCTCTCTTTCTCCCTCCCTTCCCCCTGTCTAATAAAATAAATACAATCTTAAAAAATAAATAAAAATAAATAAAAAACTATTGCCCTAAGATTGCAAAGGTTTACACCCGTGTTTTCTTCTACTTTTGATTTTAGCTAAAGGGCCAAGAAGTGATGCTTGTGTTTCATTCTAAGAGTTTTCTATATTTAGACTTTTGGTCCATTTTGAGTTAATTTTTGAGGGTAAGGGTCCAACTTTATTCGTTTGTATGTGGGTATCCAGATGTCCTAGCTCTATTTGTTGAAAAGACAGTTCATTTCACATTAAATTTTCTTGCATGTTTATCAAAGATCAATTGACCACACGTGTATGGATTTGTTTCTAGATTCCCCATTCTATTCCATTGATCTAAATGTCTTCTTATGCCAGTACCACACAGTCTTGTTTACTATAGCTCTGTTGTAAGTTTCAAAACCAAAAAGTGTGAGTTCTTCAACTTTGTTCTTTTTCAATATTATTTTGACTATACTGAATTTCTTGCACTTCCAGATGATATTAGGCTCAGCTTCTCAATTTCTGCAAAAAAGAAAGCCAGCTTGAATTTTGGTAGGGATTTCAACGAACATGTAGAGTAATTTGGGAAGTATTGCCATCTTAACAATACTGAGTGTTTCAATCCATTAATAAAGGGATGTCTTTTCATTTAGTTAGGTCTTTATTTTTTTCTACGTTTTATAGACTTTAGTGTACAAGTCTTTTTGTTAAGTTTAGTCCTAAGTATTTTATTGTTTTTGATGCTATTGTAAATGAAATTGCTTTCTTATTTTATTTATTTTTTTAAATATTTTATTTATTTAATTTTAGACAGAAGGGAAGGGAGGGAGAAAGGGAGAGGCAACCACATATTGAGATATTGATATCCAATATCTTTAATCAATATGTGGTTGCCTCTCATGTGCCCCCTACCTTGGATCTGGCCTGCAACCCAGGCATATGCCCTGACTGGGAATCAAACCGGCGACCTTTTGATTCACCGGCTGGCACTCAATCCCACTAAGCCACACCAGCCAGGGCTTTTATTTTATTTTTGGATTGTTTATTGCTAGTGCATAGAATTACAATTGATTTTTGTATATTGATCTTGTGTTCTATTACTTTGGTTCTAACGGTTTTTTTTCTTTTGTGGATTTCTTAGCATTTTCTGTATACAAAATCATGTTATCTGCAAATAGAATTTTACCTGTTTATTTACAATCTCATATACTTAATTTTTTTCTTACCTGATTGCCTTGGCTACAACCTCCAGTACAGTGTTAAACAGAAGTGATGAGAATGGACATCATAGTCTTGTTCCTGATTTTAGGGGGACAGTCATTGTCAATGACAGTCATTGACAGGTTTTGATGTCAGAATACTATTGGCCTCATAGAATAAGTTCAGACATGTTTGCCTTTATTATTTTTCAAGCAGATCTCAGACTTCATGTTATTATTAAATATTTCATCACATATCTCTCAGATACAAGCATTTCCCCATTGGAACATAATTATACCAGCATTGTCACATTCCAATATCTTTAAATATTTAGTCACTTAAAAAGAGTTTTAAGCAGGGGTGGGGGAAGGGTGTATATAATATGGTTTCCATTTTAAAAAGATTAATCCAGTTGTTGCAAAGAAAGTGGATTATCTGGGAGCAGGAGTTGATTGAGGTGACTAAGACTTCAACTAGGTTGGTGTAAAAAGAAATGGAAAGGAGTGGATGTATTTTGTATATATTTTGATGATGGATTAAATATGTAGGACAAGGATCGAGCATGCCTTCCTTCTGGAAACTTTTCTTATCTTTTAGGACAAAGCTTCGGTCTGATTCTCCTGCCTTCTTGATGCTTCTTTCAATATCAGTTTCCAAGTTGTCCCCTGACCTTGCTTCTTTGTGCTTTCTTCTTCTTTTTAAAAAATTGCTGTTGGTCTTTTTTTTTTTTTTTTGTAAACTGATATTAGAGAGAGGAAGAGGGTAGAGACAGACAGACATTTATTTGTTATTCCATTTATTTATGCATTCATTGGTTGCTTCATGTATGTGCCCTGACTAGAGATCAAACCCACAACCTTGGTGTGCCCTGATAACACTTTAACCAACTGAGCTAGCAGGCCAGGGCTGTTTGTGCTTTTGTATTGGGAGGTCATCTATTCTCTCACGTCTTTAACTATAGCCTCCATGTAGTAACTCCCAAATCTGTATTTCTACCTTGGAACCCCAATCCCAGAATCCTTTTTTTATTTTTATTTTACATATTTTTTAATCCTCACCTGAGGACATTTTTGCATTGTTTTTAGAGAGAGGGGAAGGGAAAGAGACAAACATTGATGCAAAAAAGAAGCATCTGTTGGTTGCCTCCCGTATGTACCTAGACCCAGGATCGTGCATGCCTGGACTGGGATCAAACCCACAACCCAGGTTTGTGCCCTGACTTTGAATCAAACCCTCAACCTTTTGGTTACAAGACAATGCTCCAACCAACTAAGCTATGCCAGCCAGGGCCCAGAATTATTAAAAAAAATTTTTTTAAATTGATTTTAGAGGGAGGTGTAGGGAGAGAGAGACATCCATGTGTTGTTCCACTTATTTATGCATTCATTGGTTGCTTCTTGTATGTGCCCTGACCCAGGGTCAAACCCACAACCTTGTTGTATCAGGATGACACTGTAACCAACTGAGCTACCTGGCCAGTGTCCCAAAATACTATTTTTTAAAAAAATATATTTTAGCCCTGGCTGGTGTAGCTCAGTGGATTGAGCACGGGCCTGCGAACCAGAGGATCGCGGTTTGATTCCCGGTCAGGGCACATGCCTGGGTTGCAGGCCAGTTCCCAGCAGGGGACACACGAGAGACAACCCTACATTGATATTTCTCTCCCTCTCCCTTTCTCCTACCCTTCCCCTCTAAAGATAAATAAATAAAAATCTTTAAAAAAAAAATATATATATATATATATTTTAAAGATTGTGTTTATTTTTAGAGAGAAGGGAAGAGAGGGAGAGAAACATCAATGTGTGGTTGCCTCCCATGCGCCCCCTACTGAGGACCTGGCCCACAACCCAGGCATGTGCCCTAGACTGGGAATCGAACCATCAAACCAGTGATCCCCTGCTTCGCAGTCTGGTGCTCAGTCCACTGAGCCATGCCAGCCAGGGCCCAAAATACTGTTTTTTAAAAAATTATTTTCTATCACAGTTAACATACAATAGTCCCAAAATTCTTGTTTTTAATAAAATATTTTTAAGAGGTATCTGAGGGTTTTTTAAAAGATTTTACATATTATTTTTAGAGAGAGGGGAAGGGAGGGAGAAACAGAGGGGGAGAAACATCGATGTGCAAGAGATACTTTGATTGGGTGACCTGGCCCGCAACCCAAGCATGTGCCCTGACTGGGAATCAAACCAGCAACCTTTCAGTTCACAGGCCGGTGCTCAATCTACTTAACTACACTGGCCAGGGCGATATCTGAGTATTTTATTGATTTTTTTTTTTAAATAGAAGAAGAAGAGGTGGGAGAGAGAGATTGATTGATTTGTTGTTTCACTTATTTATGCATTCACTGGTTGATTCTTGTATGTGTCCTGACGGGGATTGAACCTGCAACCTTGGCATAACAGGGGGATACTCTAACCAACTGAGCTACCTGGCCAGGGCCTATTCCAGAATTCTTACTGGATCATGCCACCAGGCTATCCCATTTGCATCTCAAGCTTTTCATCAACTGTTTGCTTTTGGGAACTAGTGGTCAGATTGGTACAGTTTGTCTCCTTGCTTGGGAGATATGTTTCATAGGTTTTATGAATGGATTTTATACCTTTTATACAGGTTTTAATGATGGAGCCTTTGCTTTTCTACGAAAGATGCTTAGCATACTTGGGCAGTGGTTTTCTTCAGAACCTTAGTTGGCTTCCTCATAGGTTAAAATGTGAAGGGTGAACTTATCTTCCACCCACCACTCCGCCCCCACTTCCATGACTTGCTACCCTTTATCCTGACTCACCTGTTTGTATTCATTCATTTACTTAGTTAGGGCTGGTATAGGACTGCTAACATTCCAAACATTGACTCCACTGTTTTCCCAGTTCATTCAGATGTAAGGCCTTAGTTACTATTGACTTCCCTGAATTTCCTGTCTCTTTTCATGCCAAGACATTCTCACGTCCCACCCTGTCTTTTTCTCCCTGTACACCAGTTCAGATGCTGTGTTACCTTTTGCCTTGACTGGTATTCCTACTTTTAGTCTCCCTTCCCAGCTCCATTCTGTTCTGTGCTTAAGTAAAATGTATAGCATCTTCCTAAATATTCTATAATCTGTGACTCCATTTGTGTGACTCTCCTCATCTAATGACCGAAGTACAGACTCAGCTCGATATTTAAGATTCTCCGATCTGGCCCTACTTGTCTTTCCAGCCTTGCTTCCCACTGCTTTTGCAATACTGTACTCATCTTTGTTCCTCTGAAATATCTCGTTATATTTCTGCTCACATTGTCTGTCCACCTTCGATAGAATACTTCTTGTCTCTGCATGTCCAAATCCTGCTTATTTAAAAAATTTTCTTATTTATTGGCTCTGACTGGTGTGGCCCAGTGGGTTGAGTCCCACAAACAGAAGGGTCACCGGTTTGATTCCCAGTCATGGCGCCTGCCTGGGTTGTAGGCCAGGCCCCTGGTTGGAGGTGTGTGAGAGGCAACATGATGGATGTTTCCAGTCAGTGTTTCTCTTGCACATTTATGTTTGTCTCCTTCTCTTTCTCCTTCCCTTTCCCTCTCTCTAAAAATAAATTCAAAATTTTTTTAAATCAATAAATAAAATCTATTAAAAATTTTATCTTTATTGATTTTTAGAGAGAGAGAAACATTAATTTCTTATTTATGTATTCATTGGTTGATTCTTGAATGTGCCCTGAGTGGAGATCCGATAGCAACCTTGGCATATCGGGACGATGCTCTAACCATCTGAGCTACCCTACCAGGGCTCTGCCTATTTTTAGTACCCAGTTATATGACAGTCCTCAGTGATGCATGCATTCAATGATTTATTTAACCAGAAGTAAACCATAACTTGGTCACTTTTTACTTTGTTTTATATTTATATACTTTTCTTATCTTTCCTGTAGGCTGAACTCCTTAACAGAAATTACTTCTTGTATCTCTATATATCTTCTACAATTTTAGGGCCTCTGTACTTAGTAGTTAATAAATATTTGTTGAGTGAGATAATATTGCAGATATTGTTCCTGGAGGCAGAAAACTAGATGGAATGACCTTCTGAGGTACTAACCAACCCCATGATTTATTTTGATAGATTTTTGTAGATTCAAGATTTGAAAGTGTCCCTACAGATAAATTTTTTCTTATTAAAAATTATATAAATTTTCAAAAATGTACAAATTTAGGGAGAATGACACAATGAATTTCTATATGCCTGTCACTCAGCTTCCACAGTTATCAGCTCTTGTTTCATCTGTACCACCTAGTCTTTCATCCTCATTGGAACTTTTGAAACAAATCTCAGGCATCGTATTATTTATATTGTAAATAATTTCATTATGTAGCTCTAATAGGTAAAAGTTAAGTATACTTAAAAAAAAAAACACATAAATAGAGCCTCATCAGATATCCAGTTAACTTTTAGGTTTCCACAGTGGCTTTCTCTTTCTCCCTCTCTCCCCTCATCCCTGTCTCCCTTTATCTCTAAACATGTGGTTTATTTTAATCAAGTTCCGAAAAAGGTCCATACATCGATTTGGCTACTAAGTCTCTTTTAATCTATAGGTTCTCTTGACTCTTTTTTTCCCGTGTATTTTGTTGTTGAAGAAAGCAAGTTGTTCTGTAGTTTTCTCATTCTGGATTGTGCTATCTGAATTTCTATGACTCATTTATGTACTTCTACCCCTTGTGTTCCCCGTAAACTGGTTGTTAGAAATAAAGAAGCATTGTTTAATAGAAATATTCAGACCTCAAGTGAAATTTAAGTTTTCTGGTAGGCACATTATAAAAGTAAAAAGAAATTCATTTTAATAATATTTTTATCAACCCAATAGTTGCAAACTATTATTTCAACATATAATTAATGTAAAAATAATTAATGAGATATTTTACTTAAAAAAAAAATAAAGATGTTAGTGCGGGCTGCGAACCAAAGGGTCACAGGTTCGATTCCCAGTCAGGGGACATGCCTGGGTTGCAGGCCAGGTCCCCAGTGGGGGCCACGTGAAAGGCAACCACACATTGATGTTTCTCTCTCTCTCTTTCTCCTTCCCTTCTCCTCTCTAAAAATAAATAAAAATTTTTTAAAAATAAAGATGTTACTTATTTTGAGAGAGAGGGGAAGGGAGGGAGCAAGAGAGGGAGAGAAACGTCAATATGTGGTTGCCTCTCACATGACCCCTACTGGGGACCTGGCCTGCAACTCAGGCATGTGCCCTGACTGGGAATGGAACTGGCGACCCTTTACTTTGCAATCCGGCACTCAGACCACTGAGCCATGCCAGCCATGGCAAGATATTTTACTTTTTTAAGATTTTATTTATTCATTTTTAGAGAGAAGGGATGGAAGGAAGAAAGAGAGGGAGAGAAACATTGATGTGTGAGATAAATATCGCTCTGTTGCCTCTTGCATGTGTCCCGACCAGGGGACTGGCCCACAACCCAGGCATTGTGCCCTGATAGAGAATCAAACCAGTGACTTTCTGCTTTGCAAGACGGTGCTCAACCAACTGAGTCACATCAGTCAGGACTACATCCTTTTTTTTTTTTTTTTTTTTTTTTTTTTTTTTTTTTTTTTAGTAAATCTCTGTGACGTGTGTGTTACAGCACATATCAATTCAAATGAGCCTCATTTCAAGCTGTCAATACCTGCAATGTGTATAGTGGCTACCTGTTGGACAGCACAACTCTAGATGTTTGACCTGAATCGGGTTCCTGCTTTGCCAGTGATACCAGTACTTCATAACTGGTGTTGTATTCGTCCATCATGAGTCTTATAATGTTCAGATGTCTCTTTTTGTGTTGTAAGTGATCGTGGATAACAATTACCTAGATCTTTTATGTCATTCGGTGTTTGCAAAATGATGATATTCTACGTCTATCATTCTTTCTTCATTTATTAGTTGAAATACTTCAAAAAAAAAAAAACTTTCCTTTATCAAATTTTTGGTTCCTCTGAGGTTTGATTTGTGTACGAAAGGCAGTGTAAATACTTGATTCTTCTCCTTTTATTCCTTTATTTACACATTTTCAAAATAAGTTGGTTCCCTGACATACTCTAAAGGGGGATCATTGAGTTTTTTTCTTAAAGCATTATTATGAATTTATGGGTTTTAACATATTTGTTATATTTTAATCCAGTGAAAGTATTCTTAATGATGTTCAGTTTGTTCCATCTTGGACCAGTAGGAGCCTCTTCAAGGCTCCATATTTCCAGCCGCAAGTTGGACATAATTGTAGTAGTCTTTGGTAGTGTTCCTTACTTTATAGTATGATAAGATGTTCCATACTCCTCATACATTTTCCAACCTTTAACCAAAAAGCTCTGGATCCTTTTAGTGAGGCATTGTATTTAGAGACCACATTGTTATTGGCTCCTTCATTTGATAAATGAGGAAACTAGAGGCTAGAGAAGTAGAGAGATTTAACTATGGTCATACAGATTTAGCAGCATAATCTGGCCTAGAACCCTAGCTTGGCTCTTAGCTCTGTGCCATTGCTATTTTGCCTTGCTTCCTCTACCTAGCTTTTAGGACAGGTGGTTAACTGCATTTGTGCTATGACTCTAGGCCAGGAGAAGATAGGTTTTGTGGGTCATCATTGGAGGTACAATCAGACCTCATTAATTTGGGCTAATTGGGGTAAATCCTAGTGAGAGTGTTGTATGTTGTTTTTCTTTAGGTGCAGCTGTTACTTTGAGTCATACAGTAGCTGAAACTAGGCTAATAGTGTTACTAGGTTATTTTGTTAGATTGAGGTCCTTGTACCTGGTTTAATGAATAGCTGAGAATGATGTGCAATTTAACTTTAATTGTATGTAAATTAGACTCCTGAAATGCTTAAAAACAGCTCATTAAACATTTCTCTCTGCAATCTTATTTACACTGTTTTCTTAGCCAGTCTTTTCATTGTTAGTGCGCAGAGGTAAACTTTAGCTCAGGTCTGAATTTATCTCGTTTCACATGTGTGAAGTTCGTATTAATAAAGTGTTGCCGCAAAGTTCAGAGACTTTTATTTATTTATTTTAAAGATTTTATTTATTTAGAGAGATGGGAAGGGAAAGAGAAAAAGAAAGAAGCATTGATTGGTTACCTCTCACATGCTCCCTGACTGCGACCTGACCGGCAACCCAGGTATGTGCCCTGACAAGGGATCGAACTGGTGACCTTTCTGTTTGTGGGACAGTGCCCAACCACTGAGCCACACCAGCCTGGGCTACAAAATTCAGAGCCTTTTAGAAAGAATATTTGAGAAAGTTCAGAGGAAGAGTGCCTGAGAGTCAGACATCTGGCGGTTTCAGCCAATCAGAATACAACTCTTTGCGTTTAAAAGTAATCTGAAATGCTTTTGAGTGGCAAAGAGCTTTCTGGAAACTTGTTGGCTTTACCTCAAAAGTAGTATCACCTTAGGGCCTCACTCAGAGCTAAGTGTGTATTAAGGGACAGAGGATCCAAAGTGTGTGAGGGTTGACTGTGTTGACTGTTGGCTCTGCAGCCCAAAGTCAGTCACTTGACCTCTTTGAGCCTTAATTTATTCATCTATAATAAGGTAATTAAAATTGGGAATGATAATACATGTTCTTTTTACCTCATAGATTTCTCGTGAGATTCAAGTCAGCTAATTAATGAAATGATATAGTAGGTACTTATTGAATTAATGGGAGATGACATAAAAGTGCCTTTTTTAATAAAGACTTTATTTATTTTTAGAGAGGGGGGAGGGAGAGAAACATTGACACTGCCTGTCATAGGCCCCCAACTGGGGACCAAGCCTGCAACCCTAGCGTGTGCCCTTGACTGGGAATCGAGTCAGAGACTTTTACGATCTCAGGCCAGTGCTCAAGCCACTGAGCCACACCAGCTGGGGTGAAAGTGCCTTTTTAACTAGAAGGTTTGAAGGACCCTAAGCATTATTAGCATTATATAGATTAGGTGCACTAATATATACTAATGATCAGAAGCAAGAAAATAGAAGGAGATTCAAGATGTCCGTCCAGCCCTGGCTGGTGTGGCTCAGTGGTTTGAGGGCCGGCCTGTGAACCAGAAGGTCACTGGTTTGATTCCCAGTCTGGGCACATGGCTGGGTTGCCAGCCAAGTCTCCGGTTGGTGGATGTGTGAGAAGTACCTGACCCGTGTTTCTCTCCTTCTCTTTCTCCTGTCCTTCCCCTCTCTCTAAAAATAAATGAATAATTAAAATCTTTAAAAAAGAAAGATAATCAGTCTAGAACTTTACAGCCATGCTACTACAGAGGCATATAGCCCTCACACCTCAGGAGCCTCTCACAGCATCAGTTTATAGCATAGTACCCCTGCTGACATGAAGACCCTGAGTTACTAGGAAAAGGGTAAATTATGGTTAATGTTTTCTGTTTAAGAAATAATCGATATGTTTTACAGAGATTTTCATAAAATGGCTTCAAAAAGTATAGTGTCTAAGGAATTTATTTGCATTATCTGACAATTCTACCTTATGTGGAGTCTGTCATTCCCTGAAAGCAGCTAAGCCCTGAACTAAATACCAGCAGTTCTAAGTTTTTAATGTAAATTTACTCCTCTATTTCTCCCAATATCCCATGAGGGTAGGTACTGTAATTAATCTCCATTTTACAGATGGGGGAACTGATAATACAAGGAGATTAAGAAATCTGCCTGCGATTCTGGATTGGGATCCTGGATTGAGGGGGGAAAAATCTTACAAAGTATTATTAGGACACTGGTAGAATTTAGATATGGACTTTATGTTCGATGATAATATTGTATCATTGCTAAATTTCCTGCTGTGCTTTATGTTAGATGTAATATTGTACCATTGCTAAATTTCCTACTGTGGAATTGCACTATAGTTTGTTCTTGAGTTGACTTTGACTCCCTGAAGTATTTAGAGATAGGAGTACCATGTCCGCAATGTATTATCAAATGGTTACAAAATTAGTAAAAAAAAAATAAATTGTGTGTGTGTGTAAAGAAAGTAAGAAAGTAAATGTGGCAAAATGTTAATTGGTGAATTTAGGTGAAGAACATAGGGGAGTTCTTTGTACTATTCTTGCAACTTTTCTCCAAGTTTAGAATTATTGCAAAATAAAAACAACAAAAGATTTCCTGAGGTAACACAGCTAAAGAGTTTATATGCCGTGGCTAGGTAGCTCAGTTGGTTTACAGCATCATTTGTATAGCAGGGCTGAGGTTTGAACTCGGGCCCGTTGGATCCAGAAGCCATGTTTTTTTTTGTTTTTTAGAGAGAGAGAGAGAGAGAGAGAGAGAGAGTGTGTGTGTGTGTTTTGTTTTGTTTTTACATTTTTATTTATTTATTTTAGAAAGGAAGGGATAGAGAGAACATCAATTTGTTGTTCCACTTAATTTATGCATTCATTGGTTGATTCTCTTAAAAAAATTTTTATTTTCAGAGAGGACGGGAGGGAAAAAACGAGGAGAGAAACATTGATGTGTGAGAGAAATCAACTGGTTGCCCTTCATACGCTCCCAGTTGGGGACCTGGCCTGCAACCCAGGCATGAGCCCTGACAGGGAATCAAACCAGTGATCTTTCAGTTCACAGACCAGTGCTCAATCCATTGAGCCACACCAGCCAGGGCTGGTTGATTCTTGAATGTGCCCTGCAGAGATCGAACCTACAACCTTGGTATATTGGGATGATGCTTTACCAACTGAGCCGTCTGGCCAGGGCCAGAAGCCATGCTCTTAATGATAGTGCTGTTCTGCTGTTCTGTTCATGGTGCTAGATAAATGAGCTGAACCTATACTGAATGTTAAATAATTGGGACTATGATTGGATTCTGAACTGTTGAGCTGTTTCAGCAGCTCTGCCTCCTGGTTCTTCAAGGATAGGGTGTTCATATAATTTATTGCGTAAGTCAGTTCACTTTTAAGAGTAAGCAGGAATGCAATTAATAATTCCTTTGGGACAATTGATAGAAAACCAAGACAAATGGACATCCTGAAAGGATACTTCTTGGTAGAGTACATTTTAACAAATATGATAAGACATGATAATTGCTTCATTATAATTGAATTTTGTTTATTATGGATTCTTGTTTACACAATACACTTTTTTCTCCTGCCAACAACAAACCTTCACCTGATGTGTTTTCTTATTTTCTCCTCTCAATTTTGTTAATTCTTTTGCTTCTTTCCAGACCACTTGGGAAATACTCTTTGTCAAACTCCATTTCCTCCAACTTTGAAAAATACCAACAGAAATTTCTGTAACACTTGTCCAGTTTTTTTTAAAATATTGGCATTTAAAACCACAAATCCCCAAATACCTTTATTAATCTGGTTTCTACAAGGAGAGGAGGTGGTAAAATTCATCTGCTTTGCTAGTCTGGTGCCCAGGCAGTGTCCATTACCATTCTTCTAACTGTACTTGTTTGTAATAACACTCCTAGAGCTGCATCCAGTTAAAGATGTTGAACTTTACTGATAGAAGAATAATATTTTCTTGGTCAATCTCTGAAAAAAACCTTCAGAATTACTCTAGTACAATCTGCTGTGGCTTTTTAAAGATCAAACTACTTCTTTGCTTCTCTTTCCTCATACAGAATGTATTTAACTAAGTACATAATCCATTAGGACAGGAGAAGGTGGAACAGGGCAAGGCCACTGGAATTTAAATCAGAGTTTTCCTTCCACTTAGCTACTTTGGTATTATGGTTTGGGGAAGTAGATAAAACAAATGACTAGCATAACTTGTTTTTTAAAAATCATTAAAACAACTTTTTTCCTTAAATAATGAAATATGTTTTAATAGTAATAATTGTCTTAATAATAATTACATTTTTATTTTATTTCAAAGCTGTTAAATTTCTTATACCTGCTGATTTTTTTCTTTAAACTCAGTGAATTGTTGTATTTAAACGGGAAAATAGCCTGGCTGGTGTAGCTCAGTGGATTGAGCGCGGGCTTGCGAACCGAAGGATCGCGGTTCGGTTCCCAGTCAGGGCACATGCCTGGGTTGCGGGCCGGTTCCCAGCGGGGGACGCACGAGAGGCAACCATGCATGATATTTCTCTCTCTCTCCCTCTCTCTCTCCTTCCCCTCTAAAGGTAAATAAATAAAATCTTTTTTAAAAAAATAAATAAATAAATAAACGGGAAAATATTTTTTACATCTAATTTAATGAATGAGAGTGACCTCAAACTAATATTTACTTAATTAAAAAAAAAACTTTATTTTAAAGAGAACTGCAAATGTCATTCAGGTCAACCATGTATTAATCAAATTCAACTATTAAAATAATAAAATACCTATTGAATTATCAATTTTGTATTTTTTATTTGTTATAGGAAATCAACAAATACTTTTGAGAACACATTATATACAAATGATTACGCTAGACATGATCCCCTGTTCTAAAGAAGTTTATGTTCTAGGAACACAAAGACACACAAATATGTTGCAATATTATGGAATCTCAAATCCTTATGTCTTGCATTCTTCTCTGCTGTTATTTTATTCTTCTAACTGTTTTATCTTAACAACAACAATTTTTGCTAATCAATTTAAGGAATACTATGATTACTACATCATTTTATTTTAAAATTTATATAAAATGGACAAACTCGTAGCAAAAGATGACTTACCAAGATGATGGAAGAAAAAATTGAAAACCTTTAACTTTTAAGAAAATTGAAGTTGTAGTTAGTTAAGCAACTTCTCCTACAGAAAAATACCATACCTAAATAATTTCCACATGAATTTCAAGATACAGTCTAAGATTTTAGAATCAGTTGTAAATTCCACTTTTCCACTCTTGCCCCCCATTAAGAAAGTGATGGTATGATTTACATTTTTCACTTCCTGCCCTTCCTGACATGGGGCTCTGTTAAGGGAACCTACCTAATTGTCACATTTTATTCTTCATTAGCTCCCACTTCCTTTCTCCCTCCTTGCTTTTTCTATGATATTTTTTTCTTCATAGTCAGCAAGAATTAGAAAGGACCCTCCCATTGTTTAGAGGATTTTTTTTTTCTCAGTAGATTCTGTTCATCTTTCTATCCACTTAGCCAGTATTTTATGGATTGATGGGTGACAGAAATGCTGCTTATTTTTAGCACCTCAGGATTTAAAAGATCGTACCTTCCCTCAAAGAGCTCATAGTCTATCCCCATTACAACTGTAATATGGGATGGATGTTATAATAGGAGGATAACAGAGTGCTTGTGAAGCGGAGGAGGGCTTGATTAATTCTTTCTGGGCAACAGGGTCAGGGTGACTTTGTGGAAGCAATTACATTTAGACTGGTTAGGGAAGGTTTAATAAAATTTCAAGAAGCAGGTGGGGAAAAAAGCAAAAAAGGTGGGTATTTCAGGAAGCAGAAAATGTCTTGGATGAAATCACAGAAGCATAAGAGTGCAGGAGGGCCTCTGTGGTGAACAGTGGCTGAAGTGTAGAGCATTGGAAAGGTATGGACAGAAAGGAGGCTAAAGAATTACGTCAGTGTCAGATAGTGAAAGGCCTTAAATGTCACATTATTTGCCCTGATCATTCTCTCTCTGATTTTTCTGTCTCAATCTTAGTCCTTCTGAAATTCCTCTCACCTTCAGTTTTCACATGAAAAATTTCAGGTTTGCCTCTGTGTCGAAAATGCCTGAGATTTGGCCGTACAGTGTTAGCTTAGTGCTGAAAAAAGTCTTCATCTGATTACTTATTGGGAGACAACATTCTGAATGAACTCTAGCCATTCTAGGCTTTCAGAGAAGGAACTTGATCTCATTGTCTTAGAAAAATAAAAATTACCTTCTTCCTACAAAAAGGATTGAAGATGCTTAGCCTCATTAGCAGTCAGGGAAATGCAAATTAAAACTATAAGCATATACTGTTTTATGTACATCAGATTGGCAAATATTAAAGTTTGACAAAAAGTGTTGGCAAGGACGTGAAGCAGTCAGCCCTGCAAGCAGAAGTGTAAATGGGTACAACCATTACACCAAACAATTTGGGATTATCTCATAATTGAGGATGGGCATACCCCATGAATCTGCCCTAAAGCACTGTTGAACATGTATTACCAGAAGTCATATACAGAAATGTCCATAGCAACACTGTTGGTGACAGACAAAAGCAAAACACCCAAACTAGGAAAAATCTCAGTATCCATCAACTTTATATTGGATAAATAAGTAATGGTATGGCAGTACAACGTAATATTGTATAACAGTGGAAATGATTAAATTGCAGCTAATAGCAACATAAATGAATCTCAACAAATTACAGAGTGAAAAGTTGCAGAAGAATGTACATTATGACTAGGCTCATACGAAGTTTAGAAATGTGAAATAAAAAAATAATAATGTCTGAAGATACAAGCATGGTAAAACTATAAAGAAAAACAAAGTAATAGTAAACATTTCAAAATTTTGTTCTCGATGAAAAGGGAAGGAGATGGGCTTGGGGGAGAGTCATGCAGGAGACTTTAAAGCTAATGGTAATATATTTTTAAATTGATTTTAGAGAGAGGGGGAAGGGGGAAGACAGAAAAACTTTGATTTGTTCCACTCAGAGGAAGCATGTGATCCAAGACGGAGCCATGGGTTCTAGTCCCAGCTTTACCAATAATTGGCTTCACAACCTTGGGTAAGCCCTTTTCTGGGCCTCAGTTTCCTCAATTGTTAATTGTGGTATTTCAAAACATTTTTTTAATTTACTGATTTTAAAGAGAAAGAGGAAGGGAAAAGAGAGGGCAGGGGGAGAGAGAGAATTTTGTTCCACTTATTTACACATTTATTGGTTGATTTTTTTAAATTTTATTTATTTATTTTTGGACAGAAGGAAAGAGAGGGAGAGAAACATCAATGTGTGGTTGCTTCTCACATGTCCCAACTGGGGACCTGGCCTGCAACCCAGGCATGTGCCCTGACTGGGAATCGAACTGGCGACCCTTTGGTTCGCAGCCTGCGCTCAATCCACTGAGCTACATCAGCCAGGGCTAATTGGTTGATTCTTGTATGTGCCCAACTGGGGGATCAAACCTGCAATCTTGGTGTGTGTATCTCGACGATGTTCTAACCAACTGAGCCGCCCAGCCAGGGCCAGTAATATTCTTAACCTAGATGGTAGGTACACTAATATTTACTATATCAGTATTCTTTTTCTTTTTTTAAAGATTTTATTTATTTTTAGATAGGGGAAGAGAGGGAAAGAAACATCAGTGTGTGGTTACCTCTCGTGTGCCCCCAACTGGGGCCCGACCTGCAACCCAGGCTTGTGTCCCCAATTGGGAATTGAACCTGCAACACCCCTGCAATCTTATTCCCTTGCCCCACCTCCCCTCTTCCCCCAGTTTTCAGGTCAGTGCTCAATCCATTGAGCCACAACAGCCAGAGCTATATCACTATTCTTCTATACCTTATGTATACTTTAAAAAAATTTATATCTATAAACTTTAAAATATTAAGAAAAGGTTGGTAATACCTAGTCTACTGTTCCTCCTAGTTCTGCTCTCATACAGAAACATATTTTTGAAAATGTAAAACCAGAGGCCCAGAGAGATTAATTTAATTGTTCAAGAGAGAAAGCTTATCAGTGACCACCTGATCTCAAACTCAAACTCATGTACAGCACTTTCTGTATCATCTTAGGTTGCAACTCTCCCATTATGTAGATTCTATCGATCAATTAGAAGTGCTTCCACTTGGATTACTGCCCTAGTCTTTCACCCCTTCGTGTAGTATGTTCTCCACACTGCTGCCAGAGAGCTTTCTAAATGCAAATCCATCATGTCACTCTCTGGCCTCAATCTTAAATAGTTCCCAGTAGCCTTCAGCACACTCCAGGTGCTATAGATAGTGTGGCATACAAGGCCCTCTAAGCCTCGGCTTCTGTCTTCCTTATTAACTTCATCACTCACGACTTGCTGTACTTCAGCCACACCAAGCTATTTGCTCTTCCTGGAACACTGCCTCTGCACACACTACTCCCTCCACCTAAAACTTCTCTTGACTAACCTTTTTTGTCCTTTAAGATACCCTTTCTTAGCTGACTTCGTCCCCCTCACCTGAGCTAGATGCCTCCATAACACCTTGAACTTACATTTGTAGTCAAACTTATCATAGAGTATTATTGTCCACTTTGTCACCTTCAGTAGCTTTTGAGCTTCATGTGGGCAGGGACATTGTTGAAATTATATCCCCTGTGTGTGGCACAGTACCAGGTACATAAGGTTCATTGAATGAATGAATGAATGAATGAATGAACGAACAAATAGTTGGATATCACTTTATACAAATCCTACATACAGTTGGAAGTTATTTGCTAGATTCTCACTACATCTATCCTTATTTATAAGGGCAGGAAGGAAAGAAGAGAAAGGCAGGCTGTTGGGGGGGGTGCGGATATTGAGGAAAGGGAAGCTGGAAGCTAAGATTGGGGAGGGGAAGGAAAGGTTCAAAGGCTTATATCATTTTAGGCCAAGCGCCTGGTGATTTTAAGGAGAGCCTGAATTTCTTTCAAGCTTTGGACATGTGCAGATTTTTATGACTTACCCTATTCCGACCTTCCTTAGCCTCTCTGAAAATTTATCTCCTTTGGCTGATAACACTATAATTTTTCTCTCTTTACATTAGGGAGTAGGAGCTTTGAGGTGCAGGAATAAAAGGAAGGTGGTAGATAGTTCATGTTGGTCAGGGTGGCCTTGGTTTTTAATTTTTGACATCTCTAATCTTCTCAGATTAGACCCCTGATCATTTTCTAGGACTTGGAGAGTATATGTAGATTCCATCTTTGAACTGATGAACTACTAGGAATTTTAATTCTAAAACAGAGGCTAAACTTGGACTATTCAGATAGGGTTCTGTTCTCTCAGGAAGTAGTGCTCTAAGACTGGAAGTCCAGGCTACCCTCCACAACCTCACCTTTGTAAGGGCCAAACCATAAGAGCCACTAATGGTGGCTTCGTTCATTTGATAGATATTTATTGAGCATTCTCTCTGCACCTAGAATGGCGGTAGGCACTAGGATTAGAGATGACTGATCCCTACCATTAAAGAATTCAGTCTAGTGGGAGAGGAAGTAAGAAAATCAGTCATTTTATTTATTTTTATTTTTATTGTTCAAAAACTTTATTTACTTTTTTAGAGAGAGGAGAAGGGAAGGAGAGAGGGAGAAAAACATCAATGTGTGAGAGATAAATCAGTCTTTTGCCTCTCATACGTTCCCAACTGGGGACCTAGCCCATAACCCAGGCACGTGCCCTGACTGGGAATCAAAACTTCAACCTTTTGGTTCACAGGCCAGTGCTCAATCCACTGAGCCACACCAGCCAGGACAGAAAAATCAGTCATTTTAATGCAGTGTGATGAGCTCGGCATTCCACAGGGTGTTGGGGAAATTTAGAGAGTGTGCAGGGGAGGAAGAACCAACCTTTGGTGTAAGGCATGTCAAGAGAGATTTCACTTGAGCTCAGTCTTGGAAGACCTTAGAAGTTGATAGGGGGGACTTCCGGCCAAGATGGAGGCGTAGGCGGACACACTGTGCCTCCTCTAACAACCAAAATTAAGGACAACAAATATTTAGAAACAACAACCAGAACTTATAGAAAATTGAACTGTACGGAAGTCCAACAACCATTCATCCAGACCGGTAAGAGGGGCGGAGTCGCGGCAGGAAAAAGTGGAGGTACGGACCCGGGAACGCAAGCAGCATCTGCAGGCAGTTCCCAGGTGCACAGGCGGTGGCTGGCGGTCCCCGGGCCCACAGGCAGCAGCTGGCGGACCCCGGGCACAGGGGGGCAACTGTGCAGACCCAGTGAGGCCGCACAAGGCGGCTGGCTGACCAGGTGGTCCCACATTCGAGCGCGCAGATGGTCCAGGCAGAGGGGAAATGGCGGAAGGGATTGAATCCAGGAGAGAGTGGAGCAGGCGCCATTGTTCCCTCTCAGACCCCGCCCCCACATACAGCGTCACAACCCAGCTACTAGGCTGCCCTGCACTGGGGAGCGCCAGAGGCTCCACTCCTCACTATGTAACAGCACGCAAGTGTGCGCAGATAATCCAGGCGAAGGGGAAGCGGTGGAAAGGGCCGGAGTCCAGGAGAGAGCGGAGCAGGCACCATTGTTCCCTCTCAGACCCCGCCCCCACCTGTAGCGTCACAACCCGGCGACTGGGCTGCCCCACCCTGAGGAACACCAAAGGCTCCACCCCTCACTACGTAATAGCCGTGACCAGACTAAAACCAAAACAACAACAACAAAAAAATCCCACCAAAAATGGCTCAAACCGGAAAATAAATAAAAGCCCCGGAGCCAATTCCTCTAAGCAGTGAAGAGATAGCCAACCTATCAGATGCACAGTTCAAAGCACTGGTCATCAAAATGCTCACAGAATTGGTTGATTTTGCTCACAAACTAGATGAAAAAATGCAGGCTACAATACGTGAAATGAAGGAAGATGCATGGGGAACTGATAGAGATGGAAGGAAAACTGGGACTCAAATCAATGGAGTGGACCAGAAGGAAGAAACTAACAACCAAACAGAAAACGAGGAAGAAACAAGAATTCAGAAAAATGAGGAGAGGCTTAGGACTCTCCGGGACATCGTTAAACGTCCCAACATCCGAATGATAGGGGTCCCAGAAGGGGAAGAAGAAGAGCAACAAGTGGAAAACTTATTTGAACAAATAATAAAGGAGAACTTCCCCAATCTGGCAAAGGAAATAGACTTCCAGGAAGTCCAGGAAGCTCAGAGAGTCCCAAAGAAGTTGGACCCAAGGAGGAACACACCAAGGCACATCATAATTACATTAGCCAAGATTAAAATGAAGCAGAAAATTCTAGAAGCAGCAAGGGAGAAGGGGACAGTCACCTACAAGGTAGTTCCCATTAGACTGTCAGCTGATTTCTCAAAAGAGACCTTCCAGGCAAGAAGGGGCTGGAAAGAAATATTTGAAATCTTGAAAAGCAGGGACCTACATCCAAAATTGCTCTATCCAGCAAAGCTGTCATTTAGAATGGAAGGGAAGATAAAGTGCTTCTCAGATAAGGTCAAGTTGAAGGAGTTCATCATCACCAAGCCTTTATTATATGAAATGTTAAAGGGACTTATCTAAGAAAAAGAAGATAAAAATATGACAGTGAAAAGACAGCAAACTCACAGCTATTAAGAACCACACCTAAAACAAAAGCAAACTAAGCAAACAGCTAGAACAGGAACAGAACCACAGAAATGGAGATCATATGGAGGGTTAGAACAGGGGAGTGGGAGGAGGAGAGAGGGGGAAAAGGTACAGAGAATGAGTAGCATAAATAATGGGAAGAAAATAGACGGGGAGGGCAAGAATAGTATGGGAAATGTAGAAGCTAAAAAACTTATGACACATGGACATGAACTAAAGGGGGAAATGTGGGTGGGAGAGGGTGTGTAGGGTGGAGGGGAATGATGGGGGAGAAATGGGACAACTGTAATAGCATAATCAATAAAATATATTTTTAAAAAAAGTTGATAGGGGTTGTGGTGGCTGGTCAGACTTGAGTAAAAGTATGAAGACAAGAAATAACATGATGTAATAGGGAGCTATGGGAAGGCGTATAGGACTTCAGGGGAGGGTATGTATGTATGAAGACATGATAGAAGATGAGACTGGAGCCATATAAAGGGACCATATTGTGAATGACGTTTTCTACTTTCCTAAATAAAAGAGATTGTCAAGTAGAAGTGTTTTCATTCATTCAATGTTAGGTGTTTAGTGTTTCTCTTACTGTTGCCTCTTGAGCAACTGAGTTTTATCATATCTGAATTTGGAGCCCTCTTTTCTTTTTGTGCTCCCAGTGACCCCACTTTGAGTACCATCTAGTCAAACCCTACACTCAGGCACTATGAAGTGGATGATGCATAGCTTTTAAGGCAGCTTGGAAGGAGGAGGATTTAAATGGCCTTCAAAGACTAATGTCAGGCCCCCATGTCAATGTCACTGCAATTCATGCATGCATGGACAGTGGGAAAGGGAACTTAATTATGGAGGAGGGGAATTGTAACCCTGCTTGAATGGGTAGTTGAAAGTTCTGGGCCTGCCCCTTAGTCTCAAAAAAAGACTTTTTAACATTTACTGCCAAAGAGGTCATAGGGAGAACTCACATAAATACTATCCTCCTTTTTAGGTGTGTGAGCCAGTCTTTCTTTTGCTTCCACAGGTGCAGAATAAGTTCACCAAATAGTATTCTGATCTGCATTGAATAGAATCTGGCATCTTATTGTCCTCCAGAAAATCAACCCTTTTAAAGCATGGAGCATGGCAATTTTAGGTTAGCAGGCATTTAAAAACACCTTTTTAACTTTCAAAGGCAAGCCTAATAAGATATATCTTGTATAAAAATACCAGTTTATCAAAGATGAAACTTGAATCATTAAAATCTTGGAAGGGGGCTTAGTTTTAGCTGCTGGTGCACCTTTTACCTGTAAAATTCATGTTGTCTTTTAATGGCTCTGTCCTTCAGAAGGTTTGTGATCATCAGATATTAGGCTCCATTTCTTCTGCTAACCTGTGGTAACCGTTCGGTGTTTGAGATGAGGGAACCTACAGTGACCCATGTCTCTATCCTTTCAGATCATAAAATAGCTTTCCATAGTCAGCCTGGATGACAGTAGACTAAGCCAGTCTTATGCAGTCAGGAATTGCTCCAACATGGCTACAGTTTGAATAACCAAAGGAGTTAGTCATAGTCAGCTTCCTCCATTTCATTCATTTGTTTTGGGAAATGGTATCGGTGAGGCAGATCTGTACCTTTAGCTCATTAATGCAGGGTCTGAACAGGAAAATCTGTTTCAGTGAAATCCTTGAGAGTTGCTGAAAACACATGATGCTTCAGTACTTGAAACAGAACTTTTCTACTTTGGAGGGAACGTGGTATACGGACATGACTAGTTGTTACCCGCACAACGTGTGTACTCATACAGTTCTGGCTGTTTCTAAAGTTTGGGAAAAAAGTTTTGTGTTAATGTAAATCAAATTTTAATTTTTCTAAATACATAATCATATCTTTTAAAATTTTTCACATCTTTCTAAAGTTAATCATTTTATCCTCACCAGAGGACATGCTTATTGATTTCAGAGGCGGTGGGAAAGGAGGGAGAGAAACGTTAATTGGTTGCCTCCTGCATGTGCCCTGACCAAGAATCCGACCCACAACTTTTTGGTTTACAGGACAACTCCAACCAATGGAACCACACCAGCCAGGGCCTTTTTTTTTTTTTTTCCCTTTCAAATTTATTGACTTTGAGAGAGAGACAGACACACACAAATACATTGTTCCACATATTTATGCATCTATTGGTTGTTCTTGTATGTGCCCTGGCTGGGGATGGAACCCCGTAACCCTGGTATATCAGGATGATGGTGCTGTATAATCAACTGAGCTAACAGGCCTAGTGCCTTTCCCCCTCCATTTTAATAGAAGTTCTTCAGTGTTCAGACCACGGCAGAGCTCATTTTCAAACAGCTTGTAGAGGTTTAGCTATGCAGTTTATTTACCCTTGGTCACCAAGAAAGAGTAAAAACCAAAGAACCAGATGGCTGCTGAGGGAAATGTAACAGCAAACCTGAGGGACTAGAGATCAGAGAGCAAGAAGAATACTTGGGGATGGTCCCAGGAAGCTGTGATTGGTAGTAACAGAATGGAAATTAGGTAATAGAAAATTTAGGCTACTGTACTAAAGACATGCATCTAACAAATTTTGGCTTGAAATTGTCTCAGTAAAGTGTTTGTGATGATTGGAATGCCACAAAATTCATCTGCTGGCTTCTTGTCCTGTGAAGGTATTAGAATTTAAAACAGACCCTTTAACATGATTTATGGCAGACAAGAAATACCAGTTCAGTTAGGGCAGGTGGTATTTAATTACCCCTCTCTGTGGAGGTGGGGCTGTTCCCACCAAAATTATTTGTGGGTAAAATCACAACAAAGATCCACAAAGTACAGATATATCACCAATTCCCTGCATTTTGCTCATGTCAAAGGTTATTTTAAAATATTAATGCTGAAAAGATTAATTTGAGATATTAAATCTAGGCAAGAATACATATACATATTGTAATTACTACTTTTTAAAATTCAAGTAATTGGCTATGTTTAATGAGCTATTTACATTTAATGATTTTTTTAAAAAGATTTATTTATTTATCTTTAGAGGGGAAGGGTAGGAAAGAGGGAGAAGGAGAGAAATATCTATGTATGGTTGCCTCTCGTGTGTCCCCTGCCGGGAACTGGCCTGCAACCCAGGCATGTGCCCTGACTGGGATACATTTAATAATTTAAAAAAACTTACCTTTTCAGTATTCTCCATATGCAGAAAGGGATGGGGGAAACTCACTTCTGATATAATCATTTTCACTTGGGCTAAAAAGGAAAAACAACTGTGCTTTTTAGAAGAATGGTCAGAAGAATATTATTTTTAAATATACATATACAGTTTAGGAATTACCCATAGGAATGTATTTTGGTTCATTGTGAAAGAAGATGAAAGATTAGCTGCTTAAAAGAAAAAAAAGTCTCCAATGACAAGATTTGATGAGCCGAACAGTACACAGAGAATAAAACTTAAAGTGACTCTCAGGGATCCTGTAGATAAAAGTAACCCATCAGAAGTGACAGAACCCCAAATGCCTAGCTGTTTGAAAACAGGAATTTGTTTGAGAAGCAGTAGCATCTGAACATGTTATCTGAGGCTGGCACTTTAAATGAGCCAGTGTTTATGTTGTTTAAAGGGAAAGATGTGAAGCCCCTGAGCAGCTGGCTAAAATTGGATGTAGAGAGGGAGAGAGCAGTGTGTTATCCTCATTAACACCATTTCAGTTCTAGGATAAATATGTCAGGAAGGCTTTCTTGTATTAGCTTGCAGTCTTTTTTCTAGGGGGAAGGAACTAGTCTGGGGTATGGCGACACTGTATATGAAAATGAGAAGTATGGGCATATTTGTCTAACTTCTTAGTTTGGATGTTTTGTAGTAAGTGTGATGTCGAGGCAAGAGCATGAACTTTGGATACAGGTGGGCCTGGGTTTAAAAGCTGACTGTGTGACTTTGATAAAGTTACAGAACTATTCTGTTTTAGTTTTCTCATCTATAAAATCAGAATACTACTACTTAACCTTAAAGAAGTGTTTCGATGATTAGAGATAGTCAAGAAAATGTGAATAAACACCTGGCACATTTTAGGAATTCAACAAGTATTTATTTATTCAGTAGATGCTATAGGAAACAAACAAGTTTTAAGAATCCCTCCCTCAGTCCAGGTAAGCTGCTGTTCCAACTACTACTTCTGTTAGGTTTAAGATACTGTTTTCCACTTCCTGTACTCACAGAGCTATATACTCTGAAAACCTGTGCTGCAAAATAGAATGTGGTGACTGTCATTTAAAAAAGGTTTAGCATACCTCTTTGGAACTTTTGGAGAGGGAGATATGACTCCCAACTAGAAGAGTCAAGGAAGGCTTTTAAGAAGTGGTGACATTTGCCTTGGGCCTTTAAGATGAAAGGTTTTGTGGTGGTTTTTTTTTTTTTTTTTTTTTTAAGAAACAACAGATAATAGTCCCTATGAGACTATTTCGCTTTCAGAGTACCTAAAGTGAAAATACCGAATTGACTATGATTTGTAAGACTGATACCCTTTGTCTTAATCCTTAAAATTGGCATAATGTAAGCAGGGGCCATTCATTTCTTTTTCAGTATTTGTCTCCACACTCTTGGAGAGCCTGTGTCAGAAGGGAAGAGGCCCACCTACTACTAGGTCTTCACAGAGACCAAAGAAAAGAGGACCAATTAAGAGAGCCCTTTGTGTAATGCTCAACGCTATTTAATTTGACCTGCACTCCTTAGATTATTTCATTACTAAGATGAGGGGACTCCAAACAAACTCAGCGTTCCTTTGAATTAGTAATAATGAGAGCTGTCAGTTACCGAGTCACTGTTGGGTACTAGACATCCCTCTAGAAGGCTTACATGTATTATCTCATTTTATACTTAGGACCATCCTATGAAGTAGGTTTTATTTTTCCCATTTTACAGATGAGCCTCAGAGAGATTAAGTCTAATGTCATATAACTAGTAGCTCAGAACATTCTTGATTCCCTTGAGTGAACATGTTTCTGGGTTCACCATTGATTTTTTTTTTAATGTGGTTAGCACCTTTATGACTATTAACTTTAAAAAAGAAAAGACAAGTTTTCTTTCATTGTTCTCAATTGTGATCATTTAAAAAGATTAATTAAATATGATATTCAGCAATGTTATATACTTGTGATGATATCCTTTCTATTTGCTATGCTTTCCTGTTTGATTTCAGGATACCTACTTTTTCCTGTTATTCTAAAAGTATTCGTGATATATACTTATTGAAGATAATTTGAAATTAATCTAACTTTAAGAATTTTACAACACCTCTTTATGATTGAAGGCCTTGCAAAACTACAGTGGAAGTCAGTCCTGACTTGAATAGGAAGCATAGGGCTGTTATCCCTTGTAGAAGGAAAATAAAGGGGAGACCCCCCCCCCAGGAATTACCCTGGCTTTCTGTCTAAATATATGTTCTAACCATGGAGCAGGGTAGAGGATCTCAAGCAGAGTACATTGGTCTTGCTGAACTGAAGAGACAGATTGTGTAGGTCAGGGGAGGCTGAGGTATCTGGAAGCAGTGGGATGGAGTTCTGGAAAGGAGGTGGCCATACCAAAAAAAAACTTGCTCTAGGAATCTCCTCAAAGTCCCCTTGAGTCTTTGCTGACCTCTCACATGCCTGGGATCAAACTCCAGGAGATCGGGGAAAGAGGACCCGGAATCTATGAGCTAACTGGTTCCCAGAGCAGGGATGATGTGTTCAGTTTTACCACCCAGAGTGAAGAGCCCATATTGCTCACTGGGAGTGTCCAGTAGAGCTGGTAGAAGGGCCACATCTTTGTACTGGGGTTAAAATAGTCATAGAGTAAAGACTACTCTAGATCCACCCTAGCAAACTTAAAAACAAGCCCTCGGAGGCACCCAACTGAATGAAAAGTAACCTAACTGACTATCCTTTTAACACTCTTGAAATGAAGACAGCAGTGGGAGACAATTAACATTGTAAAATCACAATGTCCAACATCCAGGAAAATGTAGCCCATAACTAGGAGAATAATCAGTCAGTAGAAACATTCAGAAATGACAGATGATGGAATTAACAGGTAAGAATATTAAAATAGTTGTTTGGACTATAAAAGAGACATGCAAATACTAGTTAGGAGGTAGATATTTTAGCCTTGCAAGTAAATACTGGAGTATGGTTCGTCTCTCTTATATCTATTATTTTTGTCCTTCCCATGTTGTTGATTGGTAAAATTTGAATATTGTAAGTCAGAGCTATAGAATCAACATTTTTGGGTTGGAGAGAACTTTTTAAAGATTATCTTGTCTACCCTCTCCTAGACAAGAGAAAAATACATTTCATCGCTTCTGAGATGTACATCTCCATGTTTTAATGTCTCTTACATCATGATGCATCTTAACAATCAGTGGCATTTTAGATTTGATGAAATACAATAAAAACCCATTCAAATTGTGGCTTTTCCATAAATGCTTAGTGGTAGAGTTCAAGGCTTTTGCTTATATTACCCCCACTTAGAAAACCTTTCTCTCTTAATTTTTTATATCTAAATCCTGCCCAGATCAAATCTTTATTCTAGGAAGTCTTCTCATTCTCTTCAATTTACAGTGATCTTTTCATCCTTTCTATTATCATCATTGACTGCATCATTCATTTAGTAATTGAACTATTTATTTGCTATATTGTTACTTTGATTTTATCTGTTTCCTCAGTTATAAGCTCTTAGAGTCAAGGGAGGGATTTTGTACTTCTTTATGTCTTCTAGTGCCTATTTGATAAATATTCATTGACTGATAAAACATTTAGAACAGTACCTGGCCCATAGCTAAATTGCTAGATGCACTTCCACCATCACTATCACCACCACCACAACTACAAGAATCTGTTCTGTGCTGGGCAGTGTGAAGCATTTTATACATGCATTATTTCATTTTTCTTCACAACTTTACAAACTGGGAATCATTATACTAATTTAACAGTTTAGGAAATAGAGATATGACTGCTTGTCAAGGTCCCATAGCTAAAATTTGGTAGTAGTGGGTTAAAACCCACACTTCTGTCTCTTACTGTCTTGGTGTTCTCACTGCTCTTTGTTACTAGATTATGAAGGCTTTGGTCATAGCCTAGTAAATGGAGGGTAGAAAGAAAAGAATGGGTACTTACTTTCCCCTCTGCTCAAGGACTTTCCTTATAAATCCTATGTATTGAGTGGTGAATAGAACTTGTGATAGGAAGTAGATGTACAGCTGCCCTTTGGTGCTCTTTGTTGCTGGTGACTTGGCTGATACTGACAGATGAGTGTGTGACACTTTTTCAGGAATGACTTGTTAGAGCTGGCGGAATAGAGTAGTTGATATGGAATTGCATGTCACTTTGCTCCATAATTCTCCTCCCCTAGTGTTCAGATGTAGCTGTGATTGCTAGGTCTCTCCCCTCACTTAAGTTGGTATATTAACAGTCACATCCAGGACGGCTGCTTCTGCCTGCTCCATGACCACACGGTGTGTTTCTATATTGCCCTGAGCTGTCAGCAAAACATTTTGCTGAATTTCCTTTTTTTGTTGTTGCTCTGCAACCTTTTTTCCTTGGCCTTTCTCAGTTGTGTAAAGTCAGTTTCTTTTTTGGCCTTTCCATCCCAGAGAGGGAGCAGTTACTGCAGAGAAGCTTGAGATATGAAATGAAGCACCATAGAGCTTAAAATGAATGGTTAGACAGCTGGCAGGATGAAATGAGACTTACTTGGTGCCTGTTGTGGGGTTCGGCTTTGATTATCTTCTTCCTCCCTCATTTTCAAACCTCCCTCTGTACCTAATCCACCAGTGGGTGCTCCAGTACCTTGTCTATTGGGGAGCTTAACCTAGTGCAGCACTCACTGCTCCTTGAAGGAACTAGGAAAGAAAGGTTACGGCCTCGCTCTATCCTCTCCATCTCTGAGTAATGTAGTAAAGTAGGATTAGACACTCTTCCATAAAAACCAGCTGTGCGTTTCCTGTATGGTAGCACATGCCCAGGTTTGGCTTCCTCCCAGGTACTCAAGTCCAGGTACTTGGAGAAGAATGCATTTTGTATCCTCTTATCTCAAATTTTTGAGCACCATCAACTGAAGATCACTTTCTTCTGTCATTGCCTATAAATTAGAAAGGAATCTCTTAAAAATGAAGACTATTTTATTGGGGTCTGTTATCACAATATTGCAAGTTATTGACATATTTCTAGTAATCTTCTGAACTGGTTTGTTGAGGTTTAATACTTTTGTATGTTGGTATTTGTTTTTCATGTTGAACTCCTCTGTGAATATAATGCTCAATTGATGAGTGTAGCTGAAAGAAATCTGGTACTTGAGTACCCACAAATGTTGGGAGTAAGACTTCTTAATTTCTAAGTAAAATCATTCATGATTTATATTTATCTAATTAGAGTAAAAGTAAGCCCACTTACATGGGTAGTTTGGAATATTTCAAACCATTTCATTTAGATGAATTGGGTATTGCTAGAAAGTGGCATTAAGGTAGGAAAGTAAAATGAACTTTGTGACTGAAAGTCATCAATGATAACATTTTTGACCCTGTGTGATTTAAGTGGATCCATAACAGAGAACCTGGGCCAAGATAAAGATACTAGAAATATTTTATGTGAACAAATCTTTCCTTTGGAGTTCAGAATACTTTGCAAACAAAATCTCAGTTTGTATACCATCTCTTAAATATATTTTTTAAAATGTTATTTATTTATTTTCAGAGAGAGGAGGAGGGAGGAAGAGAAAGAGGGAGAAAAAAGGGAGAGAAGCACTGATTGGTTACTTCTTGTTCACCCCCAAATGGGGACCTGGCCTGCAACCCAGGCCTGTGCCCTGACGGAATCAAACCGCGATCTTTCGGTTTACAGGCCAGCACTCAATCCATTGAGCCACACCAGCCAGTCCATCTCTTAAACATTTTAAGAAAGATTTTATTTATTTATTTTTAGAGAGAGTGGAAGGGAGGGAGAGAAACATCAATGTAAGAGAGAAACATCTATCAGTTGTCTCTTGTACACCCTCGACCGGAGACCAAACCTGCAACCCAGGCATGTGCCCTGACTAGGATCAAACCGGCAACCTTTTCCTTTGTGGGACGATGACCAAACGACTGAGCCACACCCCTCAGGGCGAGCGTTTTTTCTAGTGTGGCTCACAGCTGAACTAGAAGGATGAACTGAAAATTTTCCCCCAGTTGCCAGTCATCATTAGACTAAGGGCTGGAACCCAGGTTTCCAACTCAGGATTTAAACATATTTTCTTTTGGACAACCAGATGGATCCTACTAAAAGGAAAGGCTAATTTTGGCCATTTGAGAGGCAGTTTTCTATGGCATAGTTGATACTAGAAGAAACCAATTTTGAAGGAAAAGGTGATGCCTCAGTTTTTGTTTAGAGAGCAAAGCTATGATTAGAGCCTGAAGAGTGATAAAGGTAAGAACAAAAGGTGGTATTGCCCCCAAAAGATAATAGAAAATTACAGCATAACTAGATGTAAATGGTCTCTGCGAGATGTACAGTATGCTCACGAAGTAAGATATTGGAGTTTAGGAGTCTTGTTTTCTAGGCTACTTTCCCAAAACCAAATCAGGACAAGAAGGAGCCTTGCATTTACTGAATGTAGGTCCATTATTCCTTCATAAAATTAGAAATTTCTCTTTGTTTTATATCACAAGCAGTAAGTTTTCTTTCTTGGTTCTCCCAATCAGATACTTTCTCTGCCCACCCTGGGAGTTCCATTTCTGTCTTACTGGCTCTTTTGGACATTACTCTAGTGACCTAAATTAATTTGCCAGTAACACCTTGTGTTTGGATATAGTCTGGTTATATTTGTAGGTTCAGCTCCACCCTGTATTCCAACAGGAAGTGTGTGGGTACTTACGGCTATAATGAGGCATTCCTCCTTGTGGTTGTTGCATGGTAGTGAGGATGGCTTTATGCAACAGTAAATTCGTAGTTCCATAGAAATTGTAGTAGACAGACTTGTATTACAGTAAGCCTGTGTGTTGGCTCTCATTTTGAAGTTAAATGATTATTTGACTTCTCAGTTGAAATTCTTGACCCCCGTTGGAATGCATAGTCTTTTTCCCCCCAGTACTCACCTGAGGATATGTTTATAAATTTTGGAGAGAGAGGAAGAAAGAGAGAAACACTGATATGAGAGAAGCATCCATTGGTTGCCTCCCGTATGCACCCTCACCAGGGATTGAACCTGTAACCTAGGTATGTGCCCTGACTGGGAATCGAACCCACAACCTTTTTGGTGCACGGGATGATACTGTAGTTAACTGAGCCACCTGGCAAGGGCGGAATGCATATTCTTTAACATAAAAAAACTTTTAAAAGAGAAAAACTGGTCGACAAAGTAAAGCTTTTCTTATATGCCCCCATCCAAATGTTGTCGACCAGTGGGAAATGCTGAAGTGAAAGCAGAAGTCCTAATTGCCACACATAGAACATCCCTGCATGTTGTTTGTCATCCCCTGCCGCTGCTGATCAGCTTTTGGGGGTATGTGTCAAAAAGGAACTGCCTTGAGAAGCATTTTTGTTATTATGGTTATTGCTGTAGCTCAGTTATACTTGCTTTTGGATGTGACTATAGAAATCTGCAGATGTTATCAGTTACCTTGACTCTAAATGAGGTGTCATTCATTTATTTATAATAAACAGCTAGTAATAAGCATCACTGTCAGAATAAGCAGTCAGTCTGTCTTCTGCCCTGTTAATAACAGGAATTCAGAGTAAGGGGTACAAATGCGTCCTCCCTCTCACATTCAGCCTTCCTTTAGTACCTTCGTCTGCTCTCCTGATCGATCCCTACTTCTCACCTCACCCTACTCCTGCCCCAGGCTGTTGAGATCGGAATTGTGAGAGTTCGGAGTGTAGGGTGGATGTCCTTCCAAAAGGGCTATATAAATATTCCATATAACTTCAAATATACAGACTTAAAGACTCTTACTGTTTGAAGGGATCTGATAGAACACCTCATCCAGTTTCCAATTCAAAGCATGAATCCTGTCATGGTACTGACAGTCTAGACTACTGATGGTTTGCAACTGGTGTGCTGTTCTTTAAAACATAGGATACTTGACTGTTTAGTCAGGGGCACCGATCTCCTGTCTCTTAGATTGTCAAATAAAAAAAACGACACTAACCAACGCAACAATAGCCGTCCAGCGTGAATGAATTGAAGTTACACCTTTTTTCTTTTTGTCAGATCAGCAAGAAATATATTTTTTGGTGTGCCACAGAATTTTAGTAATTAGTTTATGTGTGTGCGATGAGGTGAAAAAAGCTGAAAATCACTGGTCTAGACTGCCACACCATGGCTAGGAAAGGATTCCTGAAGTCTTTTATTTGTTCTCACTTATCACAAGTCCCTTAGGCTGAAAATAGCCAGGGCTAAAGATGGGGGATGCTGCTGAGTCTGACTGGGTGTCAGGAAGTGATTCAAAGGTTGTTCGTTTGTTTTTTAATTTCTTTGAGTAGCCAACTCCCAGATCAGTTAGGGAGCCTTTCAGGTATACATAACTTAACTTTAGGGCTCTGGGGGACCATCCTTTGGACCATTCTGGATCCTGCAGGTCCTGGTAACTAGATGAATCTAGACCTGGAGAAGACCCGCCACTGGCCTTCTGTTCAGAATGCACGTAGATTAGCCACGTGAGGAGGTTATGGCAGCTTAGGTAGAAGCAAATCCAAGAATTTTAGAGCTGCTTAAAGATGATCTAGCTTAGTCCAAAGGGACTTTGAAGATGAGGAAACTGTAGCCCAGAGTGAGAATTATTTCATCTTTGATTTAGAAGGCAGTGTAGAAGCCATTCAGTCTGACCTGTCAACATCAGCATCTTCTTACAGTTTAGGAATGTCTTCTCCAACATGCCTGATAGCTGGTCACCCAGAGGATGATACAGGGGAAATCATAATTTGTAAAGAGAGAACAGCTCTAATTAAAAGGAACTAACTGCATTGAAATCTGCTTCCCTGTAGCTTTTATCTTCTCAGTACTTCTAAGTTAATTCCTTTCCTATGTAACATCCCCCAAAGCAAGACCTTCTCAAATCCCCAAATTAGCAAATATCACTCTATCATATAACTAAGTTAAAGTATAACTGAAAAAGAACTTTATTGATTCTATAAAGACAGGGCATTCTGTATTTCTTCCATGTATCCAGAACTTCCTTTCTCAGCTAAGAATCACTACTTTCTTGGTTTTCTTCACTTTCTCTTCATGTCTGTAACTGGCACTAGCACTTACCATTTTCTATGAAACTTTTAATAAATAAACCTACATTTTATCACTTCTTGCGTATATCTGTACAAACCGTCAGGAGTTTTGACAGCAGCACTCGCTCCTATAACCTGTCTTCAGTTTCTCAGTTCCTATTTGCTAGCTTTGGTGGGCCTCTCCATTTCTATTACCTCCTTCTTCGCCTGTGAGTGAGAGCTTCCCACTGGTCTTGTTACCTTCAGCATTTTCCTGCCTAATTACAAATTCTTTGCTTCTGTTAGAATGACTTGTCTAAAATGCAAATTTTACCCTGTTAACTTCTTTATTTAGTGGTTCCTCAACACCCAGTGCTCCACAGATTTTCTGGTAAATGACTCCTGATGATAGAGGAGCCCTGCTCAACTGGATCTCCATGAGAGAATTAAACCCTGACACCATTAGGCATCCATTGTATGTAAATGTATTAGCTTTTTGTCACGGAGTCTGGAATGGTGCTAGTTATGTACAGTCTTGAGAACTGAAAAAAGAACTCATATAATTTCTTTGTCCTGTGGTTCAGATGAGAAACGCAGTATGAGTGGAGGAGAGAAAAAAATGTATATTCTTCAGTAGGTCCAGAAGCATGACTTGGAACAACCTCCAGGAAAAAAAAAAAAACCACATTTCATTGAAGTCTGGGGTTTCATCTTTAAATGTATGTGACTATTGCATCCTATTACATAATAAGTCCAGGGTTAAAAGTGTTTTAAAATATTTATCAGTGAGTAAAATTGATTTTCCAGGAAGATTTGTGTGGGGTTCATAAACTACAAATAACTACTTTTTTTTTTAAGCTCCGTAATGGACATTTTATATATATTATACTACTTAGTCTCTAGGAAAATTGCCCAACATCACACAGCTTCAAGCGTCAGAGTCAGTGTACTAACCCAATATATCTCAACTCTGTTCTACAACTTGAAGTTCAGAGTCAAGAGCCTAGAAGTCTTTGCTCATTTCTAAGTTCATCTTGACCAGAAGGTAGGATTTTTTCCTTGGTCAAATTACTATTGTAATTCATATCTTTCATAACTCCATACTTCTTTTTTTTTTTTTAAGATTTTATTTACTTATTTTTAAAGAGAGGGAGAGAACCATCAATGTGCAAGAGAAACATCAATTGGTTGGTTGCCTCTTGCATGTGTCCCAGTCAGCGACCAGGCCCGCAACCCAGGCATGTGCCCTGACCAGGAACTGAAACTGGTGACCCTTTGCTTTGAAGGAATATACCCAGCCCACTGAGCCATGCAGGTCAGGGCCTAATTCCATACTTCTTATGCAAAATGTAACTAACCTTGATTATCCAAAACAAAAATGAGCGGTGATACAGGTAATCCCATATAATAGGGAATTGTGTCTCTCTTTTGGTGACTCTAAAACATTAAATGAGTTTTTAATAGCAGATACACTTTTCTAATTGTTTTGGCTTAATGGTTCTTGCCCTATTGTCATATTTTAAATTTTTATTTATTTGCTTGTTTATTTATTTTAGAGAGAGAGGACGGGGAGAGAGAAACATCCATTTGTTGTTCCACTTATTTATGCATTCATTGGTTGATTCTTGTATGTGCCCTGACTAGAGATCAAACCCACAACCCTGGTGTATTGGGACGACGCTCTAACCAACTGAGCTACCTGGCCAGGGCCTTGAATTATTGTCATTTCTTGAGTACTCTTTATCTGGTTATAGGAACTGGCTTTTTTTGGCAAGAGGAAGCCATCTTACTATTTAAAGTTGGTCTCAGGTGAATCCTACTCAGATGACATAGAGTTGACTTCATTTGTGTATGCTTACCCAAAGCATTTGGGAAAGCATAAATGCTAAAGCACCAAGGCCTTAGAAGTTGCCCCCCACCCCTGCCTCCCCAGTCTGGCATTTACCTAGCCATCTGGAATCCAGTTTCTATTAGGTGTTCAGAGAGAACTTCTGGAATGCCCTGTCAGTGGTCACATTCAACACAGAATTGCAAGGAGATCTGGCCCCTTTAGCTCCTCTGAGAAGCTGGAACAAGACTGAAATTACCGCTAATGGGGGGAATCACAGTGGCTGTTTTTAGTCATCTCTGGCTGCACCTCTGAATGTCTGGTTCTTTCAGAAAGCTTGAATTAATGGGGGTCTAAGGGCATCCCCGAGATGGTATACAGAGAGCCTTGTGAGGTTCTCTTATTTGTAACCTCCTGCCTCCTTTGCTGTTCTAAACTCTCTTTTCACCATAAGTTACTAAAGATTGAATTTTAGTACCTTGTATCCTTTACATTAAGTAAAAGAGGAAAGAGTGAGACTGGAAGGGAAAGTCCAGAGTTTGGGTTAGAAAACCCGTTGAGTCAAAGGGGAACTTAACAGAGGAACGGAATGAAAATTATTTCCTTAGACAGTAGACAAATATTCAGGAAACACCTCTGCACCCCAAAGATAGGCACAGCTGCCACACAGTGCCTATTAAAGGGAGGTTCAAAGTTAGGAGCAAACAGCTGATTCTCTTGGTTCTTGGGCTGTTGCTCTTGGTGACAGGAAATCTTCTTCCCCAAGCTGCTGGCTTCCTGTTTTATTTTTATTCTTAGCAGATCAGAATGTCCATAACAAGGAGCAGTCTGTTCAAAGGGGTTCTACTCCTTCTTGGAGGCTGAAGGGCTTTTTAAAAAACGTTTGGTCTGGGAGTATGTTGGTTTGTTTTTAAGATCTATGGTATTTAGCTTGGTTTAAGCATTTTGTATTCACAATCAACTTTTGGTGATGAACTGGTGTTATAAGATCTGATGTAAGTAAACCTCTGTTTTGCTTTTTTTTTGTTGCTTAAGAAGAGTTTGGCATACTGGGGACTTGGGTATGTTACCTTAATGTTTCACCTTTTTTTATTTGAAGTGAATCTGCCATTTCCCCCAGCACGAAAATCACTAGATGTTTTGGGTGTCTGTAGTTTCACAAGATAGGGAAACAGGACCACAGCCCAGTGTGCCTTGGCTGTAGTCATAGCCGTTTTGTTGAGACTAAAACCCGTCCCTATCCTTGTAAAGCTAGGAATTTGGTAATTAACTCTAAAACAATAGCTCAGCGTGAACCTGAAGTGCTGGGGGATTTCCTGGGGGAAAGGTTCAGCCGACGGGAGAAGAAACAGTAACTGGAAGGTTTCCGGATCTGCTCCAGACACTTCCTGCTGTCTCAAGAGCCTTTTGGCCCAGGTGTGTTGGACCAGATGGGAGGGAGAAAGGGGAGCTCTTGGGTAGAAGAGAAAGGACTGAGGAATCTTAAAGCACGGTTTGCTCGGCGTCATGTTTGACATTGAACATGTAAATTTTCTTTGATATTCTTTCTGTCAATTTACAGACTAAACTTTAGTGGTGTTAATAGATACTGGCAGCTAGTATTTAGTTGTACATTAACAGTCATCCATTAGGGAAAAACTGGAGAAGTTATGTCCTGATGTAGATCAATGGAATCACTATTAGCAACTTAATATCATTGTGGAAATTATCAGATGACAGAAGCTCTTTTTTGATCCTTGTAATTAATCATCTGGAATCCTCTCTGTCCTGCTATGGACACCCCAAGGACAGGATCTGTACCATCTAGAATCTGCTGAATGGGCCATTTTCTGAACATGCCTCCTTGCCTCTGGAGATTCTTGTTGGTTGGAGCATCGTTGTTATTTTAAGGTTTTTAGGTTTTTTTATGCTGGTGTGGTACCTTAGCCAGCACTCACCAGTTCAGAATTTCTAAACTTATCTGGCAAGCCTTCTATTAGCAAACCTTAAAAGGGGGGTGGGAGAGAATAGAGGATGGGTCTTAAAAAAGAGAACGAGAGAGAAGATTTTTTTAAAGCTGTTTTAGATCAGAGCAAGACAAAAGAGAGAGAGACTCACACAGCCCTGTGTGCCTGGAATTTGTGGTTGAGTAATACTTTCCTGTTATTTTTTTTTTTTAGGTTGTTTTTCATCATTTAGAACATTGCCTGAAGCAGGTCCACCATGCCGTTAGTAACGAGGAACATCGAGCCAAGGCACCTGTGCCGTCAGACGTTGCCTAGCGTTAGAAGCGAGGAGCTGGAATGCGTGACCAACATCAGCCTGGCAAATGTCATCCGACAGCTGGGCAGCCTGAGTGAGTGCCGCAGAGAGCCTGTGCTTTGCCCTCAGGGGTCGTTGGTGCTCTTTATTTAGTTTCCCTTTCCTCCCGTGTTCCTATTTCTCCCCCATCTGCCTTCCCTAGGTAATGCAAAAATGCATCCCACCCCCCTTTCCCCAAAGAGAGGCTCCTTTTTGGTACAGATTCTTCCCCTCAACCTTGTCTTCATCTGCCACCACCCTCTAGGCTCCCTCCACCTCCCTCTCCACCTGCTTCAGAAGAAATCTGTGGGAAGGGTGGCAGGAAGGGCTGCAGCAGAAACTGCAGATGGAATGACAGAGCAGAATTCTCTGTGTGTAAAGTGGGAGGTTCACAGAACAGTATCTTGGGTTAGGGAATGTGTCTGTAATTGCACGAGCTGTTCGATGTAGCCTGACTTTTGTTGAAGACTCAAATGTGCCAATAGTCTTTATCTACCCGACATTCCACACCCCCTCCCCTTTCTTCCCAAAGAGGAGTAAAGCAAACATGCACTCAGAGAGATTCTGGCGGACTTGTCTACCCTGGTACACATTTAATTGTGCTGCAAGCCCCCAGGTCCAAGTTCAGGGTACAAATTACTTCTGCAGTCTCTGAGGTATTGGGAGTTTTGCAAGCTGCGTGAGCACACAGTGACACAAATTGTAGCTGTAGCCATTCTTCTCTAGGAGGAAGATGGGGGAGTAGCCCAGTCTGTTTTGGAGCTGAGGGAAAGCCAGCTTAACTGTAATTTATTTTTTAATTGGCAAGAATGAATGAGACTGAGTTGGGTGGGGTACATGCATGTGGTTTGGATTTCATTCTGAATCAAGATGAATTTGTTTGCCTGAAGTTGAGGTATAGGAAGGGCAGATGCTTGGATAGGCTGTGCATTTATCTAGTGCCACTTCAGCTCCTCATAAGAACTTTCATCAAAATGCCATTTTAGTGATCTTTTTTAGCAAAGGCATCTTCATGTGAATTATTTCAGACGTTCACCCCTGCTATCGCATCACTGCCCTTAGTGAAGGCAATGGAATATCAAGAAAGTCTGCATTCTCCCCGATGGTAATAGGCCCTACCTTTAAAATGGGGGCCTGAGGAGACAGAGCTCAGTGACCAAATGATGTATGGGGTCCAAGGTTCCTAAGCTTTCACCTAGCTCAGAGACCATCTTGGTTGATCCAGGGCTTAGGGAAACCTGGAGGGATGTCATGAAGAAATGAAACCCTGTCGATGCCTGTCTTACACAAAGGAACGTTGACAGCAGTACAACAGCAGTGCGGCTGACAAGGAAGCACATGCAGGCTGCAGAGAGAGCCTCACTGCTTCTTAAAAGCGTCATTTCTGCTTCTGTCACCCTGAGAAGGCCAAATGGGTGGAAGTCAATCACACACTGGTTCCTTCTCCATAAGACAAAGGACAGCTAGCTAATGATGCTTCTTATTCTCACTCAGCAGGAGTTATGCTCTCTCTCAGGTGTTTTTTCAGGGTAGTGGTGATGGATGCCATTCTCACTCTTCCACTTGTGATCAGACCACTTCCATCTGAAGGAAGCTGATCTGAGGGCCAGGGTCAGCTTGTGCCTACAGAAGCAAGATTTCCTTACATCCTGCAGCTGACCAACCCTTTATTCATCCTATAAACATGCACTGAACATATTTTATGTGCCAGATGCTGAGGGATACAGCCATAATAAGAAATGGTTTCTGCCCCTGGCTGGGTAGCTCTGTTGGTTAGTTGGTTAAAGCATCCTCTGGATACACCAAGGTTGTGGGTTCGATCACTGGTCAGGGCACATACAAGAATCAACCAATAAATGCATAAATAAGTGGAACAACAAATTGATGTTTCTCTCTCCCCCCCCCCTTTCCCTTTCCCTCTCCTTCCCTTCCTCTCTCCCTAAAAATCAAGAAATTAAAAAAAAAAAAAGGGGGTCTATGCTTTCCAGCAGCTTATAATCTACCAGAAGAGACAGAAATAAACAATTCCTCAAGGGAGAATGGGCAGAGGGTGAGAAGGGAACTCACATTTGGTAATTGCCTACTTTATGCCAGGTTTACATAGGATCTTGGCATAATTTATTTCATTTAATCATCAATAATTCTGTGAGGGTAGGTGGTGGTATTCCCATTTTTCAGATGAAGAAATGAAAGTGCAAAAAAATAAGTAACTGGCCTAAAGAGACAACAGCCAGTGAGAGGCAGGTCAGACTTCCAAAGGATTTCTCATCTCAGTGCCCTTCCGTCTCTGTCAGTGGGGCCCTGGTTCAGACCTTTGTTGACTCTCTCCTAATCTGTTACCCTAGCCTCCCTCCTTCCTTTCTCTGATCAACCCCCTTAAATCTAGAAATCTAAATATCTTATAAATCTTAAACCTATACCCCTCCCACAATGGTCTGCCCAAAACACAAATCTCACTTTTTATTTTTATAATTCTGAATTGTTTGAATTTTTAAAAGTTAAGGCTGTGCTGACTTTTGTCATCTAAAAAGTGTTTTTAAACTAAGAGTGCAAATGTTAATAACTATCTCCCCTGTTCCTCATTATAGAATTATCTAAGCTCCTTGGTTTGGCATTCAAGACCCTTCAATACCTGCCTTCCTTTCCAGCCTCATTTTCTGTAATATGCCTTCTCCCATTTTATAGCCTTTAAAAAGATTCCTTTAAAAGGAAAAAAAGTGGGGGGGGAGAAGAATGAATTATCAGCTACATGTAGTTCCTCTTAGCGCATACTCACATCCCTCTGTGCGGTGCCCTTGCTGTTCCCCCTGCCTGGAGAGCCCTTGCCGTCCTTAGAGCTGATCTTTAAGGCCCAGCTTAGGGATTTCCTCCTTAAAATTGGACTATGTTTTCCTCTGAGCGCCTATTACATTAATATATTATTACCTACCATGTTATATTGAAAATTATCTATATCTCTTAGAAGTTCTTTGAAGGTAGAAATCATGTATTGTTGAAGTTCAGTAAATGTTTGTTGAATGATTGATACCTGTATTCTCTTCAGCATTTCATGCTGTTGGTGCACAGTGAATACAGAAAAGGAAGGAAGGAATACTATGTATAGGGAGTGGAAGCCCAGGTGGGAATAAGGAAGGTCATGGAAGGCTGCATAGGAAAGGTTACATTTGAACCAGGTTTTGAAAGATGCTAGGGTTTCATCTAGCAGAGGGGCACAGGAATGGGCTCACATGTGCTTCAAGTTCATGGTCTTGGCCTCATGCATTGTACTGTAACCAGAAGTGCTTGGGCTAGTAAAGAAAGTGTGATTGTGGAATGGATAAAGCACAAAACTGAAAATTCCACAGCTGTGGATTGCTTCGTGATAGCATATCCAGAATTCTTATTTTCCCTTAGTGCAGTGAGATTGGTATTTCACATACTAGGTTGCCATATCTTAGGAATAAAGGCACAGCCAGCCAGCGAGCACTTTTAACCACCTAGCTGAGTGGGACCCCCACTAGGGTCATTAAGAAATCATGCTCTGATATTGGGTTTTCTGACCAAGTGTAGTGGGCCATGCCATTGTGTGTGTGGGTGGGGGGTGCGTGTGCTCCAAGGCTCCTACTCAGACTTCAACAAGGGAGCTTCACTTCTTTAAAATCAGTTTTACCTGTTCTAGTTCAACATAAGATTTTGTTTGAAGAGTTCTACTGCAAAGGGAAAAAAATTGATTACTGCTTCCAGAATCTTTTGCGAAGTGTGGTATCTATTATGAATGTCCTGATGTCATATGGATCTGTCTTGGTAATCTGAATGAGTGAAATTTAACTCAGAACAAAGCACTCTGGTTTTCTCCTAAGGTCAGGCTAATTTTTAGTACTTGAAGAATAGGGACTATCAAATTACTGACTGGAATAGTATTTAAAATTTTCTCTAAGCATACAACTTGGGATATTTAGTTATTCCCACTCTTAAAAGTCATTTGATATGGTTGAGCAATATAAGGAAGAATCTCATTGTAACAGCTTATGTTTTTAGCTCATTTAATCTCAAGACAATTCGGTGAGGTAGAGACAGTCAACCTTGTTTTACAGGTGAGGAAACTGAAGCTGAGAGGTTGTGATTTGCTGAAGAGCACATAGGTGTAAACAGAAAAAACCGAACTTAAATCTATATTTTCTGATTTAAAGTCCACGGCTTCTCCATGTATCAACTTGTAGCTCTAGTATGCCTAGGGCCTGGTGCGATGCGATGGTGGGGAAACCTTCACACCACCCCGCCTTCTCTTCCAGTAGCATTTGCCACGTTGCCATTTTTGTATGTGGGGTTTCTTTGTAAGATTTTTATCTTGAAAATCCCTGTGCCACAGTAAACCTCTATTCCCACTATCACTTCTCCCTTCCCTGAGCAGCAGGAAATTCTGGGTGCTCTCTTGGTGACCTAAAGGTAAGTTAATTTGGGTTTTTCTTTTCCTCCAGCATAGCTGGATGGGCAAAAGATATTTTTGAGCCTGGTTTATTTTCCACAAGTAATGTTGCATGTTTCTCTGCTTTAACCTTACACTCATAGTTTTCTGTTACCTGGACGAGCATGGTGCAGTGTGGTTTTTACAGGAACTTTGCCATATTATGGACAGAGATCAGGTAGGATCCTCAGCCTGCACAGTAGGAGTGCAGCTTGTTAGCCAATTTGAGTCCTTTGAGCCCAGGAGCTTCCCATGGTTGTTTCAGTAACAAAACCATTCAGCGTATGTAACAGAACCGTTCAGTGTACGAAGACTTGCTCCTTTCCTTGATTAGGAACTCCTTATTGACAAAAGGTACCAGCAGTTCAAAATATGTAGTTGATTGGTCTTAGCCTTACTCTCAGGTCACACTGGAAAGGTGAGCTGCAGTTCACTTGAGAAGGCACAGTTTTGGCCTTTTGGACTAATTTTTTTCCTTTCAAGTGTGGATTAAACATAAAAGAAGTTTAGAAGCTAAAAATCAGAGCCCATTTAAAATAGTTCCCAAAGAAATTATCTTTTGGTTAAGCACAGTCACTTAAGCCTGCCTTCACCATGCAAGTAAAAAACTCAGATGGGATGTTTGTATGAACCACTTTTCATTCCTAGCAAGAATGTGCTTTGTGGCTTGGAATGACAATATGAAGGTAGCGTCAAATTGCTGTTATGTTTCTCTGGCTGCAAATTCTCCTTGCATTCCAGGGTTGAAAATACAGAAATCTACGGAACTCTTCTTTTTCTTAAAAAAAAAAAAAAAAAAAACCAAACAAACAAAAAAAAAACAAGGCATTGCGGAAAGAGACCACCACTGGTATGTTGTTTTTCAGGGAGGTTCAGCTTCTCTTTTTCCATGAGATGTAGATTTGAAGGACTATAGAGCAAAACTTTCAGAGTTGTAGGTTATAAAACATAAAATAAGCTTTTCACCCCTTAGAAGAAGTTGTAAGTCTTTGCTGTGAGTTGCTGATAAGTTAGTTCAAGGCTCCTTGAAGATACCATTACTCATCGTGGTTGTTCAATATACTTTTAAGGCTTCACTGAGGGTATAATTTCTTATTTTTCATGTTAATTGTAGACAGCTAGAAGGTCTAACTACCAGTCTGTTTTCCAGAACCATTTTACAAGGTGCTTTTACAGAGTAGCAAGGGGCTTAGGGCTATAGGTAAACATGTAGACAGATTGTCTGCCCTTCCAGGATTCATTTTTTTTGTACTGCACCTTTCTGTGCAGCCTGCTTTGAGGTTTCTGACTGTTCAGAGTTTGCCAAGAAGACTCTTAGTTATAGAACATGTGCAGAGTGTCCATGCTCTGGAGGGTCTGTCTCCGCCTCCAAGACCAAGCATCTACATATAACCCAACCCATCTGGGGCGGGGGGGGGGGGAGGAATAAGATCTTTAATAACCAGTTTTTCTGGCCATTTATGTCACTTTTACCCACTAATGACTTGGTTTCTCTCTTCTTTCAGGTAAATATGCAGAGGACATTTTTGGAGAACTCTTTACTCAGGCAAATACCTTTGCCTCTCGGGTAAGCTCCCTTGCTGAGAGGGTTGACCGCCTACAAGTTAAAGTCACTCAGCTGGATCCCAAGGAAGAAGAAGGTAAGGAAGCTGAGCTCAGCATTTGCAGGCTCTGTTGAGCAGTTGTTAGAAATTTTTTTCCTGATTTGTAAAGAAAAGTGAGGGGAAAAATCGCAGAGACCTATGGAGTTCTGCTTTGAAATGACACCAGTCTGGGTGGGGCAGAAAACCCTTTTTAGCTCTGCCACACTCCCACACACTCCCTCTCCCATTCCCCCAATTCCCTTTCTCAAATCCCCCTCCCCCAATCTTACTTTGCTACCATAAAAGTACTTGGAAGATTCATTTCTCCTCAGGAGAGGCCTGCGAGATCTGGCCACATAGTAAACCTTTGTGTCGCCTCATTTTTGTTCGGTGGTGAAATGGCTGGGCTGCTGACAACCTTGTGGGGCTTCCCCAGAGGCGGAGAAAAAAACCTGGCTGCAGACAGCCGCAGCCAAGAAACTAGCAGCTGAGGCCTTGCCGGCTGGTGTGACTCAGTGTTTGCTCCAAAAGCCTGCCGTCCATTTTCTGATGCCTGCCCTCTCCTCTCAGTGTCACTGCAGGGAATCAACACCCGGAAGGCCTTCCGAAGCTCTACCACGCAAGACCAGAAGCTTTTCGATAGAAACTCTCTCCCAGTGCCCGTCTTGGAAACGTACAACACCTGCGATGCCCCTCCACCTCTCAACAACCTTACCCCTTACAGGTAATTTGGCTAGCTCCTCCCTTTTTTTGGCCTGTGGTTAAAATATTAGATTTTATTTAAAGACTAAAATATTAGTCTTTTTATTTAAAGATACTGTTTACATCAGAGAATTGTATCAGAAAGCTTACTACCTACCCCAGATTTGCTTGTGGCAGTGGAAGCTAACATTTACCACGTAAACATTGTTACCTGTTATGGTCGGACTGAAATTCATAGTAAGTGTAATATATTTTGAAAGTTTGCTGTCATATTGCATGCTGCAGAGTTTAATTTGGTGTGGCCAGGTCCATCTTGGATTCCATCCAAGGAATTTAGCTATTATAGAACCAAAAGGACTTTATTCTAAGACAGGTCCTATAGCATGCATCCCAGGGGCAACATTGTAGCAAGGCTCCCATTTACCCGGAAACCACTAGATTACCAGATGTTTGGGCGCATTAGTGGGGCGGACCTTGTGGACTGGCAGCTCTGGGCCCTGAGGGTCCTTCCAGAGTTTAAGGAGTGACTGACATTCTTCCAAATGAGTGGTGTTCACTTTTTGAACATCCTTTCAGCATTCCCCTCTGAAAGGACCTACACTGCTGGCTAGATGTTAAAAAAGAAGGTAGCCTTATAGACACCTTCAAGCCTTTCCCCTCTCGTGGTGTGGTGGTGTTACCATCCTGCAAATAACCACCGAGCAGGGGCAGAAAGCAAATGTTTATCTTGCTTGCATCCATAAATATCTTTGGAACAGGTAAAACGTAATTACAGATAACTGAAGGCAGGTATCTTCTGTGATACATGGGTATACAGCAAAGTAGAGCTTATGGGGGGAAATTCAAGGACGCCCACCTGATCCAGGGAGCCTGAATGGGAGCATGGTGGCTTCTCACACAGATACTGAGAAGGTATATGGCATCTCTCCTATGTTACTATTGTCTCTTGGCTTTCGAAGGGGCTAGCTGGCATAGAAGGACAGAGATTGGACTCTGCAGCCTTTATCATTTGGTTGGATTTGGGCAGAGGAGTTGTGGGGCAGCAGGGAGCACACACCTGATTGATACTGAAGGGAGTGTGGTAGGGTGCTGTAGGGTAGGACGAGCAAGCGATATAAAAGAGGTTTGTTTTTTAGGTAATGGTGTTTTCCTTTTTAACCTTCTCCTCTCAATTATCTGAATTTTGCCTAACAGAAATGAGAAGAGAGCCCTGGCTGGTGTAGCTCAGTGGATTGAGCACGGGCCTGCGAACCGAAAGATCGCAGTTCAATTCCCAGTCAGGGCACATGCCTGGGTTGCCAGGCCAGTTCCCGTCAGGGGACATACAAGAGGCAACCGCACATTGATGTTTCTCTCCCTCTCTCCTTCCCTTCCCCTCTAAAGATAAATAAATAAAATCTAAAAGGGGGGGAAAAATGCTTTCTTTAAAAAAAAAAAAAAAGAAAAGAAATGAGAAGAGGCATAGCTAAATCAAAAAGACTTAATGTAAAAATCATTAGTGTTTGATTTGGACCTGCTTTCTGTATGTTGTGATAGGATTGGAAGCCAGGGCATAGAATTACCTTTCTAATTCTTTTGAGTTCAGAATAGTATTAAAATAAATGTCTACCCCTAAGCATATGTTTTCTGGAAAGTGAAAGAGACCTGTGCCAAAGTGCAGGATTCTAACCAGTATGAGTCTAAAAGATAACTCCTACCTTAACACTCAGTAACTCACTCTATTCTGTCACAGCCACTAAGAGATGGTAATTAAATCTTGTGGTCTGTCATAAAAAATCTGACCATCTTCTCAACAGGGCCCTCTAGTGGTTGGGGAGCTGGGGGCAGGTGCTGAGCTATGTTAGAGGAGCGCAAGAAGGCGGATTGCTGTGGTTCTCTCTTTTCACAGAGGAATAACAGCTGCCCACTTATACACGTTGATGTGTATATATGTACACGTGTACAAATGTGAACATACACATGTGCACAGGTTTCAGGTGGGTGGGAAGCCACAGATGCTTTCTAAAGGGTCCAGGGAAATTGGTGCGAAGGAAGGGAACCAATGGCAGAATCCCCTCTGATGTGCCAGGGTGTCCAGATATCCTCAGGGAGATGGCTGTAGCCATGCAGATCATTAGAAATAATCAGGATTCCCTGCTGCTGTAGCCCATTCTTTGTCCTGACCATGCAGATTCCTCTACCAGGAATTGAAAGTAAGGCTAAGGTTCTTTAAAAGCCAGATAAATACAGAGGTGGCATTCCAGAGGCATTGGAATGCTGGTATGGGAGAGGAAGTATGCAATCAATTTGAATGACTTCTTGATTCCTTAGTGTAAAAACTGCTAACTGGTAGGTATTTGGAATATTGGATTTAGTTAGGAGCTCATCTGTCTACTGACAGCTACTTATCTTCATTTCTTTCCCAGGGACGATGGAAAAGAGGCACTCAAATTCTACACAGACCCTTCGTACTTCTTTGATCTTTGGAAGGAGAAGATGCTGCAGGACACCAAGGATATCATGAAAGAGAAGAGAAAGCATAGGGTGAGGGGAAAGGGGCCTCTGTTCTACACATCAGTAGGCACGATTGTGGAGGGGGGATAAAAAGGAAGCCAGTCTTATGTGAAGTAATCATTCCAAGTGGTTGCGTGCTTGGATGCCAGGTGAAACTCTTTAAAAAAAAATGTGTCCACTCCAAGCACAACCAAGATGAAAGTATAAATCACACCAAAAATGTGTTTGTTCCCCCCAGCGCTATTAACAATTGAGTATATTCAGGCTGAGTTTTAGAAATTGACTTTTCTATTCACCATTTATTTCTCTTACAATTTGCACCTGGCTCTGCTGGACATTCAAGCTAGGCTAGTCCCTTCCCTGCCAGTTTTGCAGCTCATTTCTCAGAGATCAGCACAAGGCTGTACAGTGTTTGATTTGCAACAGGAGCACTTAACACCTTCACTACTGTTGGGTGGGGGCGGGGGAGGGACATAGGCCTAGTTTCAGGAGATGCTCCTCTCCCCTTTGACTTCCAGTGATGTATATAAGCATATATGACCTACCAGTTGCAACCTCACAATCCCATTAGCATGGCTGGCAGGAGGCCCAAGAGAGTGCCAGGGGCTAGTCAGCCGCACAGGCTGAAGAATCCCTCCTTAGCTGTTTTGTTTTGTTTTAACTACTTCCTTATACCTGCCTCAGATATCTACAGCTGTCATTACTTCTCATTTCTCTTGACTAACCTTTGTGGCAGAGCCAGTAACAAGGAGCTATTTACTAACTTCCTAACAATTAGAGCTGCTCAAAAACATGAATGAGCTACTCAAAAAGGTAGTGAGTCTCTCATCTCTAGAGGTGTTTGAGCTCAGAAGGTAGTTTGGATTAGGTGGCTTTTGTGTCACTTGAAACCCAAGAACTCCATAAACTCTGTAGTTACCATATGCTGTCTAGGCAAGTTGTCTGTGGGGTGTGCATCCATGAGGGTGGCTGGGATTGTAGGAAACTTTGGAAAATGCTTTACAAAGGATCTTCTGTTTCTTTTCGTTATAGAAAGAAAAGAAAGACAATCCAAATAGAGGGAACATAAACCCACGTAAAATCAAGACACGTAAGGAAGAGTGGGAGAAAATGAAGATGGGACAAGAATTTGTGGAATCCAAAGAAAAGCTGGGGCCTTCTGGGTAGGTGACGCTTTTGTACTGTTGGTAGCATTGTTTGAAGGAACTAGAAAACGTCATTCGGGCAGCTGTGGTGTGACACCTTTCACAGCTCCTTATGTCTGGCTGTATGGCTTCAATCAATACCACCGTTAATCAGCTACTTTAAAGTGCACCCATCTGGTGATTAAAATTTGGTAAATAAATCAAGACTCTGCAGTTTAAATGAGGTGACCAAAGTGGTCTGGAAAAGAGAGTTTGTGGCTTCTAGTACCCTGACTCTGCCAGACAACGGTTGTCCAAAGGCCTCAGAGGAAATACTGGAAAGGAAAGGAAAGCAGTCCTGGGAGCCCTTGGCCTCCAGAGCACTGATTTGAAAGTAGTGCTTGAGAGCTGGGCCTTCCACCAGAGTGGGGACGGCCAGGCAGAGGATCCGTGCAGTTCACCAAAGCAACTTTTCAGTCAGCCTTTGTCAGTCTCGGGAGAGAGGCTGGCCAAGGGACCGAAAGCGGACCTCAGAGGCAGTGTGGGAAAGGTCACTCAGCCAGCATCGAGGCTATATATCTCCCTAGAGAAATGGTGGGTGTCAGTCTGACCCCATTTCCCAATACCAGGTCACACTAGAGGTTTAAAAGGGTGGGGGGGGGGGTTTTAAAACTCGGTTTGATGCTTACCCTAGTGTCCAACCTGTGTGACATTGAGAGTCAAGTCACCATGACTGCTTGGTGCGAATGTTGCCCTGGTTTTCCCCCTAAATACATTGCATCCTGACTGTCAGAGAACTGTGCCAGCCAATGCCGGGTGTCTAGGAATGATGAAAGGAAAGAGTTGAGTTGTTCTTGCTTTTAGAAATAACTCTACCATGAAAATCTTGACTTTTAAAAATCTTGACACTTCTGACACTTGTTCTTCCTGGATTAAGAGATTTGTTCTAAAGAGGGAGGAAGATGGCGAGAGGGAAAATGAGCCTTTCTCTCTATGGGGAATCAGCCCTGAGGGCGCCTCTGTTACCTTCACCTCCCAGTGGAAGGGCCATTTTAATTCTGTGGGGTCCCATCCTGCTCAGACAGGTCCTTGTCATGGGTTCATTGACTCCAAGGCCAGAAGCTTGCATATTTAGTATATGCCAACTATTTTGTGGGGTTGCTTTTTTAAAATCATTTTTAATTTTTTAAATTTTTTTATGGAATGGGGATGGTGAAGCTAAGGACTTTGCCTCCCATTTCCCTGTTGTCGAAGAGATTTGGAATCGGGCTCCATGGCTGTCTACCTGGTCATGCTTGTGGACGGACCTGTGAAGAGATGCGCCAGGCTCCTAGGGCTCCAGGCCTTGGGGGTTTTCCGCATCAGCGCGTCATTTGATTCAGTTAGTTCCCTCCAACTCTCCTCTCCCTGGGGTCTATTTTAAATGTGTTCCTTAGAACCCCACAGTGGTGGAAAGAAGCGGGTGGGGGTGGGACAGGCCACATTTTGCTAGCTGCTGCTTGGCATTTGTTTTTGGTTTTGGTTTTGGTTTTGTTTTGGAAGTTTATTGTTCACCCAGAGCAAATTCACCTAGGGCCCAGTGCTCTGAGGGGCAGGTTTTCACGAGGCAAGCCCTAGCACCAAGCCTCAGCACCCTACTTTAATCAGCAGCCCATTTGTTACTGATAAGAGTCCTGACACAGAGGCCAATCTGACTACCACACAGCACCTCGCACTCGTCCTCCGTTTGGTTTCGCAGCCAGATGCCTCCTTGGCCTTTGAGCCCTCCAGAGGCTTGCTGACCTCAGAACCTTGCTGTGCGCTAGTCACGTGACTGTAGCTCACTAGCCTTGGGGCTTGGCTTTGCCCTTTGTCACCAGACAGACTTTGGGATTTGGGGATAGGCTACTCCTATCTAAAGGCTGGGGGCCGGGGAGAGAGAGAAACATCGATCAGGTGCCTCCCATACATTGCCTGACCAGCGACCGAACCTTGGATCCAGGTTAGGTATGTGCCCTAACTGGGATCAAGCCTGTGACCTTTTGGTGTACAGGATGATGCTCCAGCCACTGAGCCACACCAGCCAGGGCAGAACTGCTGGGTTTTTGACGAAGCCAACACTGAGAAAGGAACAGCATAATTTTGGTAGTCTGGGTTGAATCCCATTCCTACAAATAATCCAGCGGAAATACCCAGGAGATGATAATAGAATATTTAGTCCTAGCATAAAATTTTAGTATAACAAAAAACAAAGAAACTTACTTTATTTCTCCCTATAGCTTTTATACCAAATACATTTTTTTAAAGATTTTATTTATTTATTTAGAGAGAGGGTAAGGGAGAGAGAAAGAGAGGAAGAGAAACATCAATGTGTGGTTGCCTCTTACATGGCCCCACTGGGGACCTGGCCTGCAACCTAGGCATGTGCCCTGACTGGGAATCGAACTGACGACCCTTTGGTTCATAGCCCAAGCTCAATCCACTGAGCTACACCAGCCAGGGCTGTACCAAATACATTTTTGAGGGATATCTTAAGAAAAGGAGAACCCTGGCTGGTGTGGCTCAGTGGACTGAGTGCCAGACTGCAAAGCAAAGGGTCACCAGTTCAATTCCCAGTCAGGGCACAAGCCTGGGTTGCAGGCCAGCTCCCCAGTAGGGGGAGCACGGGAGACAACCACACATTGACGTTTCTCACCCTTTCTTTCTCCCTCCCTTCCCCTCTCTAAAAATAAATAAATAAAATCTTAAGAAAAAGAAAAAAAAAAAACTGAGAGTACGACTCTGACCTTTTAAATGACAGTCTTCATGTTGGGTCCACTGTCAGGTACCCACCCACCTTGGTGTACCAGAATGGCAGCATCGGCTCTGTTGAAAATGTGGATGCAGGCAACTACCCGCCACCACCGCAGTCGGACTCCACCTCTCCACCTTCTTCCTTCTCTGAGGACAGCTTGCCTCCACCACCCGTGGAATTCAGGTAAATGGTGGTACCTTTCCATCTACTGTGGGTGGTTAAAAATTCAGGAACAAAACCTGAGCTCCAGATCCAGGCCAGGACCACTAACATAACATCAGGCAACTCTGTCTAGATGATAGAAATAATTAATATTAATCAAGCGTTTGTAAGGTGCCAGGCATTATGCCAAATGGTATATATGTTACTAAATCCTCATGAGTCCTCTTGAGATAGGTACCCATTTTACAGAGGAGTAAATGGCAAGACAGAGCTCAATGAACTTACCTGAGGTCACAGAGCCAGTAAGAGGCAGAGTCCAACTGCTTGGAAAGCAGCCCTGTGGCTCCAGAGCCTGTGTTCTGTACTGCTAGCTACACCCGAAAAACTAGAAGTCACCAAACTAATCTCTTGTATTTTACTTAGCTTTAACTCAGCGCAAACTGAAGCAGTATAATTTGCTATCCGTAAAATATTTTATGACACCTTGTCCAATTACGTAGGAACCTAGCAGACAGTCACCTTTTTCTCCTGTTGCTTCTGGTTCATTTCACTGTTGGGTAGACTCTCCAGAAAGAATGAAACAAAGGGGGAAAAAAGAGACGAATTTAGGACCTGTTCATTTCGGTATTTGCCAGTGTCCCTGGCAGGGGTACACAGGGAAAGAGTTAGCAAGTACTGGCCGGCAAGGGCCGTTGGAAGTGTTCACGTTGCAGTTTCCTCACAGTCACTTTTAACTTTCTGGTGCCAGATGCCCTGTTCTCCTTGGACACTGTTCTGTCAGAGGTTGGGTGTGTCGGGACCCCTCAGCTGGAAACCTGAAGCGGTGCTCTACGCATCCCTCCTGCCCACGACCCATTTTTCTTGGCTCTTGAAACCACTAATCCCAAATTTCCTTCTGCCTCCCAAGTCACTTCCTGCTGGTGTTTGTTTGTTTGTTTGTTTGTTTTTTAACAATGAATGGTTAAGGAGTGCATGTCTTTTTTTTTTTTTTTCTAAGATTTTATTTCTTTATTTTTAGACAGAGGGGAAGGGAGGGAGAAAGAGAGGGAAAGAAACCTGAATGTGTGGTTGCCTCTTGCACACCCCTCACTGGGGAACCTGGCCCGCAACCCAGGCATGTGCCCTGACTGGGAATTGAAGCAGCAGCCCTTCGGTTTGCAGGCCGGCGCTCAATCCACTGAGCCACACCAGCCAAGGCTCCTGCCGGTTTTTGTGTCAGATGCAGCTAAGGTTCAAAGGTCTGTGGAAAATTCCAAGATGGATGCTTTTCTAAGGAGCAGCTGTTAGTGCAGGGCAGATACAAATTTGGAAAAAGAAGCCCTCGGCCTCACACATGGCCCGAGATCTTGCAGCTGAGCATGCCTGACCCAGGAGAGGTGCACCTTAATCCTCTCAGCCCAGCTCAAGTCTGGCGGCACATCCATTTCCTGTCTCTGCTGACCTCAGACCCTCCATTCCTCCCCAGAATTTTACACGTAAACATTGAAAATACCTTGCCTAAATCTGTACCCCGCTCAGGTTTGGTCAGCTTGGCTTGGGTTTCCTGCCCTCATAAGATCTGGTGAATGTTAATTGCCTGGGGAACAGAAGGTGGGTGGGTGGTGGTTCTTTCTTGCATGTCTTCATATTCCTGGCTCCTGGATTAAACCGACTGTTCCTCCCCTGACTGGTATGGCTCAGTGGGTTGGACTAGACCAAAAGGTCACCGGGTCAATTCCTGGTCAGGGCACCCGCCTGGGTTGCAGGCAAGGTCTCCGATTGGGGCATGCAAGAGGCAAGTGGTTAATGTGTCTCTCACACGCTGATGCTTTTCTCCCTCTTTCTCCCTCCCTTTCCCTCTCTCTAAAAATAAATAATTTTTAAAAAATGTATAATCTAACTGTTCCTTTTGGAGGAAGGGTTCAGGAGAGGACCTTTTCTTAGAGAGCTGAAACCTAGGTGATGATCTTGGCCAGCCTTTTCTACTGCTTCAGGTAGTTTTTCTCGATTTCTGCTTAGACTCCTCTACTGATGAGAAGCTCATTACCTTACAGGGCTGCCCATTTCATTGTTGGTCTGTTCTGACCATTTCCAGGTTATTCTTTCCATTGGAGCCAAAATGAAATGATATAGTCAACCACAATGAATTTAGGCTTATAGATTAGCTTACCTACAGGTGGATGTTTGCATCCTGAAAGTAATGGTGGGTCTTTTTTTTGTTTTGTCCTTTTAGCTACCCAGCAGACAACAACCAAAGGGGTTCTGGCATAGCTGGACCCAAAAGATCCAGTTTGGTCAGCCCAAGCCATCCACCACCAGCTCCTCCTCTGGGCACTCCACCAGGCCCCAAGCCTGGCTTTGCTCCACCCTCTGCCCCTCCACCTCCACCTCCAATGATAAACGTCCCACCCCCACCCCCACCTGGAGGATTTGGATCCCCAGTGACCCCACCACCACCTTCACCACCCTCTTTCCCACCTCACCCTGATTTTGCTGCCCCTCCCCCACCTCCCCCACCACCTGCAGCTGACTACCCAACCCTCACACCACTTCCCTCATCCCAACCAATAGGAGGGGCTCCTCCTCCTCCCCCTCCGCCCCCTCCTCCTGGGCCACCTCCTCTCCTTTACAGTGGTGCAGATGGCCAGCCTGTGGCACCACCACCACCACCTTCTGATACACCCAAGTCCAAGTCCTCCTTGCCTCCTGTGAGCGACGCCCGCAGCGACTTGCTTTCAGCCATCCGTCAAGGTAAATCCCAGTGGTGAGGCATTGTCTTTCTGCAGCTGAGTGACTGGTTGGAGGGTGGGCAAGGGGTTCTGGTCCCTTCCCAGGGAATACCTTTCATTGGATGGAGAGAGGTGGGGACCTCAGGCCTTGGATCAGCCTGAAGAAAGACTTTACCCTAAAAATATGGGGATTTAGATTTTTTTCCACCCTGGTAAAGAATTCTTAACCTGGGATCTCTGAACTCCTTGAAAATTGTGCTTTGTGCCTGTTTGCGTCCATTTTGTGCCCTAGAGAAAAACAAGAATCACTGTCATAACAGGTACTTCTTCAGTCAGTCAGCCCTTGTCCTTCACTGTTTTGCCTTTCATATCCTTCCTTTCTACTCGCTTTCCCTCTTTCTCACCCATTCCCTCCCCCCTTTTTTCCCCAACCCGGTCCCTCTTCTGTCTCCTTTTCCCTCCTCCTTCCCCCTCTCACTATCGTCTCACCCTCGTGGGGCATTTATTCTTTCTGTCAGAGGCCAGGTCGGTACCAAGGGGCCAGAGTGGCTTCCTCTGTTTGTGAGTCTCAAGGGACCAAAGCATTGTCTAGAAGGGATACCCTGGGGCAGCTGAGCTCCGTGGTCGTCAGTGAGTCGGGCACACTGTGTGCCTGCTCGGTGGGCTGCGATGGCCAGTCCCCACTTGGAGCCTCGTGAGAGGTGCCATCCTCACCAGCCTGGGTGCTGGAAATGGGGAAGCATGACAGGCTGTCTTTCAGACATACCTATGGCCCCAGGGCCACCATTTCATAAACCTTCGTTTTTGTTTTTTCCTGCTTCCTCCTTTCCTGAGGATCCTTCTCTTTTGCTGTCCTTTCCCATGTTCTACCAGCCAGTGGCCATTTCCCCTTCCTCAGTCCTGCATGGGTTCTGAGACTGACTCACCCTCTTCATAACCCTTCTCTCTCTCCCACTAGGCTTTCAGCTGCGCAAGGTTGAGGAACAGCAGGAGCAAGAGAAGCGGGATGTCGTGGGCAATGATGTGGCCACCATCTTGTCCCGTCGTATTGCTGTTGAGTACAGTGACTCAGAAGATGACTCCTCTGAGTTTGATGAGGACGACTGGTCGGATTAAGTCTTTCTGCCTGCTCCCACCTCTTTTCTTCCTACCTGCCTTCTTTGATGCCTACCCCAGCAGTCCCGTGGGGGAAAAGGGGAGGAAGAAAGAGAATATCAAGGGGCCAAAGCCTTCCCTGAAGCTACCAAAGATATATCCAAGTGCTTCCTCCAAATCAGCATGTATCTCCCACCCGCCATGGTCAGGCCCCGTGGGGCCCCTGAGATGTTCCCTCTTCCCTTATGTGACTGTTGGGTATTGAGAAGGGAAAACCCCAAAGCGGAACCCTTTGAATAGGTTTGAAGTGGAGTTGGTGCCTTTCCCTAGGAGCCATTTTCACCTGTGGTCTCCTCCCAAAATCCTTGCCCTCAGCCACTTCGAATAATGCTAGCTACCTTCTGGCCCTGAAGCCTGCATGGACGCAGCTGGCCCCGTTCCCGTGCGCCGAGAGGTCAGGGCGGCTGCATGCCCCAGCAGCCAGGCTGCCGCATCCTTCTGCCCCGCTCAGCACGGTGAGGCTGCCTTTGGCTAGGCTGTTTCTGTATCTGGATCCCCCTTATTCCAGGAGCCATCGCGCCCCTAAAGAAAGCCTCAACCCCTCTGCCTAGAAATGATGCCTTTCTGAAGACTGAGGTGGCTGCCTCCCCCCCAGGCTGCCTCTCCTGAGTGTGGTGTTGGGTGCCTTTAAATGCCCCTTTCTCACCGTCAGTTGCCTCTGGACACCGTAGCCCAGTTGTGACCTCTTAATACCTATGACCAAACTGGCCCTGACACACAGGGATCTGGGCCTCTGCTGGGTGTCAGGAGCCAAGCTTAAGACTTGGGACTGCAGGATGGGGAAGATGGGGGGACTAGTTGGTCCTGCCTTTTTAATGATGCTGAAGTCTAGAGATGGGAACTGACTTGCTCAAGGTCACACAGTTGGATCATGACAGGACTAGAGCCCAGGGTTTCTGATTCCAAGTCACCTGTGCTTTCTGGGACCAAATAGTGGACACCTGCTGGAGCCTGGGTGGAGCAGCCTTGACTCTGCTGCTCCAGACCTCACCATAGGTGGGGGTCCCAGCAGGAGGGCCCAGGGCCTGTGCCAGGCTCACCAGTGCTGCTCAGACCCTTCTGTGTAGCCTCTCAGAAATCTTTGTTCCTCTTTGCGACCACTAGCCACCCACATGGCCTTGGGAGCTGCCCCTCTGGGGAACTAGAGGTAGTGAGAGAAGGAAGGGGGTGGGCAGCTTTGACAGGTGCTGTTTTCAATTCCTCTGCAACTCCTCCCCCTTTTATTTCCCCAATTTAAGCGTAGGTTCTGCCAACTGTAGAAACTTCAGTCCCTTGAGCTGGCAGACACGCAGGTAGCTGCCTGGGGGGCCTGGCAGCCGTGAGGAGGGCTGAAAAGCAGAGGGGCTCTGGGCCTTGTCTCCAGCTCCCCTCCTCACGACACACGGGGATGTTCCCCCGCTCCCTCCCCCCCCTTTTCCCCAGAGCTAATACACAGGTGCTATTATTCAGAAAAAAACTGGTCAGCTTTGGCCAGCAGCGAGGCTTCTTCTCTTCTGCCCTAACTATTGTGTAGCCTCTTCTGCTGAAACCGGCTTCTCCTGGCTTCTCCTGCTTTCAGAGCCCTGAAACAAAGAGAAACAGGATCTGCCTCTACCCAGCACAGCAAATGGTTGTAGTAATTGCCAAAGCCTTCATAAACCCCTCCGGCTTGAGGAGAGTGTGTAATCATGGGTACTGCCGCTGTGCCCTGGCTGAACGCTCCCCCTCTGCCTTTTTCCCTTGAACTAGGGCCGAGACTGAGCTTGTAGGGCCAGCGTGCCCTCCCTGTTGGGACTGCTCTGGAGTGCGCCCTCCTCCCTCTCCCCAGGTCAGGTGTCCCTGGCACGGGGCCAGCACCTGGCTCTGGTGCTGAGCAGACAGGGCTGTGTGTGCCCCTCCCTCGTTTCCCACCTTGCACTTCGGAAGCTGAAGGTACATTTTTCAGAACCCTAAAATGGCCGTTGAAGGTGCCCCTGGCTGCAGCCCAGGAGGGCTTGGAGAGACAGGCAGAGGGCAGTGGTTCTCCCAAATAGGAGTCCTGGGGCCTGGCCAGGCCAGGGTTTGGGCCTAATGGCTTCAACTAAATTACCCCCACCCCCCTCCTTTCCGGAAAAAGGGGGAGCCAGTGCCATTCTGACCTTGAAGGGGGCAGTGTTGGCCTGGCTTCTGGAATGGACAGTCCAGGATGGAAAGGTCTGGGGGCGGGGAGGGGGGAGTACTGCTTGCAGAAGGTAGGATTAGATCATTAGCTCAGTGACCTCCTAGGGTTTCGATGTGCTGTGTTCTCATCCTACAGCTGGTTTGGTAATGATCTGCAAGTCCCGGAGAGCAACAGCACAGCTCTGCCTGACGCTCTCATTAAAATCTATGCAGCCAAGCTCGGAGCTTTGTAGCAGCCGGCCTTGGAAAGCCTCCTCAGCTGGGGGGTGGGCTGGGGCCCAGTCAGCTGAGAGGCCCTCTGGGCTCTACTTACACATATGTGCAACCCCGCCCCCCCTCCAAATGCTTCTTTAAACCTAGAGCCCTTTAAGATGATAAAGGACTCTATGCAGGTAATCATGTGTCTTTGGACTCTTGTAATTGTAGAATGTAAAGTTTAGTGATTATTTATACTGGGCCCATAAGGACTCAAGCACTGAAGCCAACAAGCCACCTCCTTTCCTGGTCTGCTCAGCCCAGGGGACCTGCCCCATTCCTGTGGCCCCAGGGCCCAGCTTCCAACAGACAGGCAATGTTAGAAGTGACTGGTGGCTTTGCCCCGGTTATGAGATGAGTACATTCCAAAGGAGCAGCCTCCGGGAGGGGGCAGGCTCTTGATCCCTTGGAAGCTCAGAGCAGCCATCCCAAGCTCCAGCTTGCCTCCGGAAGCTTGAGCGCCCTCAGAAACGACCCTGGCCAATGTCACCGCAGAGCTGAGGCGGTGTTGTCAGGGCTAATGTGAAATCTCTTCCCGTGGCGCCGATCCTCTGGCTCTGCAGTGCCAGCTTGGACAGATTGAGGTCTCTGTGGCTTTGGTGACCCTGCTTAAGCATTCCCATCGTGTCCTAGCTCTTCTCTCAGCATGCCTCCCACAGCAAACCCCCTCACCTGACTCGAGGGCCTGGGGATGGGACAGTGCCCCAAGGCCAGGGGCTTTTGCTCAGGAGACAAGTCAGCCTTCCTAGGGGCATCAGGCTTTGAGCTCTCCTGGGGTCCTGCTGACCTGGGGACCAGGTGTTGCCCAGAGACACACCTTGCCTTAGTGAGTGCTAGGGAACAATGTTATTAACTTTACTCAGTTAACTCACTTGAGAAACTAACCAGTTTTTACTTACTGTCTAGAATGATGTACATGTAGGAGAGTGAGCCATAATGCTCCCAAAGTGCCTTCTTTTCTCTGTTATAAACGTATTTATAAGGACTGATTCCAGTGGATTCTTGGGTGTGTTTGCCACATCGAGATTTTAGGGAGCAAGCACACATGCAGTGGGGACACAGTCTGAAAATGGGTCCCTTTTCCCCAAGGATGGGGAAGGAGCTTCAAGTAGAGATCTGAGCAGTGGTCTTCAGCCAAACCCCAAAGTGGCCCTTTCCCTTTGCCCCACTACTCAGGTCCTCAGAAGGGTGTCCAGTTTTTTAAAGCCCTGTGGCTCCAGCCTGGCCTCATTCGCTTCCACGCCAGGCTCATGTGCGTACCACATTCGCTCCCCAGTGACCTGAAGTTTCCATGTAACTGTATACAAGCCAATATTTTAAATAATTTGATAAAATCTTTGTAGCCACTCAGCTACCTCTGGTGTGTGTTTTTTTTATGGGAGAAGTGGTTAGAAGGGGGCCACGTTGAGAGTCACAGGTGGGTGGGTGGCCAGAGATCTAGAAGGAGGTCCAGTGTGGGCGGGCTCAGAAGGCGAAGGCCTCCGGGTGGGGGTGGGTGGGGGTGGCACACCCTGTTCGGAAGGTGGGGTGAGGGCCAGAAACCATTTTGATTCAGGAGGAAGCCCAGACTCCCCTCAGCTGAGAGGAGTGTGCTGGGGCCAGGAGGAGTGAACTGCTGGTAACTCCGTGGGTCGGGCGGAAGAGGAGCGCAGGCCGAATGCTGATGCTGCCTCCCAGCATCTGGCCGGCATCTTGTCTGCCTCTCAGAGCCCAAGCAACTTCCCTTAAATAGAGCAATTTATAATGGAATCCAAGAAAGGGTTTAGGCTGCTGCAAGCTCCTCTCCCAGGTGAGGGGGCTGGGTTTATAGTCTGACCCCAAAAAGTGACCTACCCAGGAAGCAACGGTTGTGGTTGTTCCGAGCACAGCTGCTGCGGGTAACTGTCCCTGGGGGTAGTTTACAAAGAGACGCCCAGTTCCAGGCCCAAGCAGGAGCAGTGAGGTGGCCCGGGAGAGGGGCGGGAGTAGGGTTGGTGACTGCTAGTCAGGTCTGTTCAGCGAGTCACCCACTGGCCTCCCAGGAGAGGGAGCAGAAGTTTTGAATTGTCAGCAACTGCTGCGCCAGCCGCTCTGAGCTCATCGCTGGAGGTGGGGGTGCAGGGGAGGGGGCGCGGAGCCGGCTCGCCCCTGTGGAGCCCCTCGCTCCACCCTCCTGCTCAGGCCTGTGTTTAGTCAGCACTTGGCTTCCCAAGGCCGGTGACTGACAGGCAGCCAGACGCCCGCCCTGGGAGAAGACAAAATGGTGGTGTCTGGAGCCGCCCTTGCTGGGGAACTGGAAGGAAGGAATGTGTTGTGGGAAGCAGGAGGCCTGCACTTGAATTCTGGCTTCTCCACTGGAAGCGGTGACCCTATCCAAGTCGCTTCACCTCTTGGGCTAATCCTCAGAAGAATGAGCATTTACTGAGTACTTACTACCTGTCCCAAACTGCATCCACTTTATTTCAGCTGTTTGAGGCAAGGGCCCCCCATTTTACACTTGAGAAAAACAGGTTCAAAGAGGTAAAGTGACCTTGCCTCCTAAGATCACGTACCTGGCCAGGAGCAGAGCCATAGTCGGGCGTGGGTCTCCAGCCAGAGCTGGTACTCGGTTCACCATGCAACTGAACCAGCTTTCAGAAGCTTTCCAGCCAGAATCATGGTCTTTGGTGTTGCAAGGGGCATGGTAAAGGTTTTCCCTTTTTGTCTACCCACTTCCTGGTGCCCGATTTTACAAGTAATGGTTCATTTAGCTTTCACTTTAAAATCAAGCAGTCTGGACTGAGGGCCTAACCATTGTAGACCTTCGGGGTTGCAAGTACCCTAATCTTTCCCTAGGTATTTCCTGGGGCTTCCCACAGACACACCCTGCTTAGTACAGCACACACACCTGTTCAGATGCACGCATTCGTGCACACTCATGTATATGCAAACAAGCACATCAGTGGGCACACTTGAGAACCCAGGCCCAGGGACACTTGCACACTGCACGCAGAGCCCTGCTCTTGTGCCAACAAGGACACAGGTCCGCACACAGTTAGTTACAGGAATACACATAATTGCAGGCAAAGTGCTCGGGAGCCACCCCGCCCTTCGCACTGCCAGTTCCTCACTGCCCCCTCCTGGCCGCGCAGCAGCCAGGGCAATCTGGCGCTCTCCTTTAGTTCTGGGGGCGGCTGTCAGCTACTTCCCTCCGCCCCAGGAGAGGAGGGTGTGTAGAGGGGGTTCTAAAGCTGGAGGACAAAAAAAAAAAAAAAAAAAACCAAACCTTTCACACCCAAAGAAATCTCATGATAGAATTGTCGGTGCTGTACCTCCTCCCTGACCTCGGCAACTGTGCGCACATTACATTAGAAAGAGGAGCAGGCTGGCTGAGGTCAAAGATCAGGTCTTTAAGCTCCCACCTTACTGCTCCCTCTCTAGGCCTCAGCTTCCTCGCCTATTCAGTGAGGAGTTGATCATGATGACGTAGGCAGCCCCGTCCACTCTGGCACCTTACCATCTTGGGAACTAACACCTCCCCCAGGTGCGTGTGCCTGAGTAAGGCATCCATAAACACAGCCCCCTGGACGACTCAGACCAGTCCACTGGAGGATTACCAACACAAAGCTTTTTGCTATTTTACAGTTGAGGAAATGAGGCACAGAGAGGCACAACGACTTGCCCAAAGTCACACAGCAAGTTGGCATCAGGCATGGAAATAGAAACCTTTCCAATGCACAGGCTGCCTACATGTGAGTAGAACCCCCTGTGGGCTTGGGCCCAGAGCCGAGGAGACAGGAACTGTAGAGGCTAAAGCCAGAAGCTCTGCCCTTCTGTCTGGAAGCCGAGAAGGCTGAGGGGAACTCAGAGGAAGTCCCAGGCTTAGGCGTTAACATGGAGGTAGGAAAGGCAACTTGGAATCTGGGTGGGCTCCACCACTCCCCACCCCCATGAGTAGACTGCACCAACCTTAAACTTTCTTTTCCTCTGCAAAGCCAGAGGCAAGCTACAGGGGTTCCCCCTATGCTGTAGTCATTGGGTAGCTTGTTCACCCAAGTATTTACACACACGTGAGTGGGGTGCATGTGCGTGCCTGGACTCCACAGTGTGCACTCACACATGTGGGTGTATGGTCGTGCCTGCCTGCAACTATACTTAGGAGAACATTCATAGGCATGTGTTACATGTAAGCATGTGTTTGCAAGCTTGTACATGTGACTGCATTTGTGCATTTAGGTGGAGTGTGTTTGGATACACATGTGTGAATGGTTTCGGCGTATCTGGCCAGGTGCATTTATGTACATGTAAGATTTTGCATGCATGCCTACTGAGTTTGTTCATGAGTGTACTGGGGTATGTGCAAATGTTCACGTTCATTCGTGTGAAGAAGTGGGTGGGGCATGTCCATGCGCATGACTGCTGTGTGTTTAGATGTGCATGAAGGGATGGCTTCTTGGGACTGTATACACATGACCTCCCAAGAAAATATGTCAGTGTTTCCCCCAGCCCTGTTGTAGGGGGTGCCCTGCCTGGCTACAGCCAGGCACTGGGCTTACAGCACCCCCACCCTGCCCCTGCACTCTATTCCCCAGATCCATCCTGCTTGGCCAATTTGCAGCCTCTCGCTCCCAGCTCCTGAGAAGGCCTGCAGCAAAGTCAAGGGGCTGGTGGCCAATTAGCAAAGGGGTTAATCAGGGATCTGGGGACCCCCGGGGGACGGGAAGCCAGAAGGCAGGCATTGGGGTTGGCAGGAGCTGGAGCTGCCTGTCATGAGGCTGGGGGAGGGGAGAGGCAGGGAGGGGAGGCTGAACCAGCTCGGTGGTGCTAGAAACCAAGGGTCCGCCTGTGAATTCATGATTACTGAGCGTTGCCAGCAGTGGGAAGCCTGTGCAACTGTGTACACTGTGTGCAAAAGGTTATGTACGGGCCTTCAAGTCATTAAATATCCTGTATGCAAATGTGTGTACATGACTATGGATACCATCTGTATACGCAGGTGCAGTTTCGTATCTGTATATATGCAATGGTGTGCAAATGGGTCTGGGTATGTGAGCATGTCTGAACCCATGTGCACACATGTATACAAGGTTAAGTGTGTGTGTACACACATGTACAAGGGCAAGTGTGTGTTCCTGCAAGCAACCATGTGCACATGAAGTTGACATGGTCTGTGTACATATGTGCAGTGATATATCGGTGTGCACAAATGTTGTACCAATGTGCAGACACTTATGATTATGCATATACGTTTCGGTGAGTATGCATGTGTGTGTCCTCTGAACAGCCAGGGGCCTGGGCCCCCACGTGTATGCCTGTGTGTGTTGCCCCTGTGCGTCTGTGTGTACGTGCCCGTGTGCATGTACCTGTGTACGCACAGGTCTCAGTGCGTAGAGGAAGCAGGGGGATGCGGGGCTGGAGGGCTGCAGGCTCCAGGAGAAAATCTGACAGACAAGACTTGCCGCAGCCCCCGGCCCCGAGAGCCTGTTTTCCAGCCTGTGGAAGCTGTGAGCCCGTGAACTCATCTTATATTAATAGCTGCTGTCTCCTCACTTAATGCAGGGAGAGGCGGTCATGGCCCCAGCAGGGACTCAGCATTCGGGGGCTGCCCCCCTTTTCCACACAAGACCTGGGAAGACGGGGAGGAGATAAGGTCCCTACCTCTACCCCAGGGCCTACTCCATCAAGAAGGCAGGGCTCTGGGCCCCAGCCTTTGCCTCCCCCAGTCCAGGGAGCCCAGCTGCACATATGGTCTCCCTGGCAGAGGCAGAGGCTGGAGGTCTTAGCCACTCACCCCCAAAATGTGCACACATGCACACACACACACACACACACAAACATGCTGTCCTGAGCAGCCCCAGGCTAGGCACCAGATGAGTCTAGGGCTGAAAGAGACCTAGAAGCCTTCAGTTTAAGGGTGCAGACATGACCCTCCCCTCGGACCCTAGGTTGGAGGAAGGATGCACAGCCTTGCCTTCAGGGGCCCCCATTCTCACAAAGAAGGCAAGACTCCGCTATAAATGTTCACTCAAGGGAAGTGTAGCATGGTATGTTGTAGAAACCACGTCTTCACAGCTACATGAGAGCTTAGCCAAGGAGGCTTCCTGGTGGTATACAGGGAGATCCAGAGATGTATCTGAAGAACCTGGGAGAAGGGAGAAGCCATCACGTGGGCTCACAAGCTTCAACCACCAGGTAGACTCGGACACCCCTCAGGGTGGGCCGGGGATCCCAGGCAGAGACTCCAGATGCAGGCCCCAAGAAAGACCCCGTATTGACACCACTACACCCAGACAGACAGTGGGGACAACTACACCCAGACAGACAGTGGGGGCTTCATGGCTTGGGGCCTGCCACACAGCCCCACCCCAAGATAGGAGGCTGACCAGCCTTAAGCCCTGCTGAGCCCTGCTGAGCCCTCGAGCCAGAAGCTGGAATGCGGAAGCCAAGGGCAGAGCCCACCCAGGGTAGGTTGGGCACTGGTCCCTCTCCTTCTGGTCTTGGCGGGGTCTCCTCGGGAGCAGGGGGAGGCAGTAAGGAGGCCTTTCCCTCCACTACTCTTGTCAAAGGTTTAGGGGTATCCTGGAGACCAACACTTCCCCAGCCCAGAGACGGGGCTCCCTGCACTGTTTTTTTCTTACGTGCTCTTTCTGAGCTGCTCCTGAAACCTACTCCTTCACCCAGGAAAGGAACAGATTTGGAGTCAAATGGATCTGGGTTCAAATCCCAGCTCAACTTCTTATGAGCTGTGTAATTTTGGCAAATCGAATGTCAGCTCCAATAAGGTCTTTCTGAGCACCCTCATTTAAAGATTACACATACTCCCCATGTCCCTTCCCTACTTTGTTTTTCTCAGAGGACTTATCACTCTCTGAGAGTACCATATTTTAAAATTTAGCTCTTTACTACTATCTTCCCCAGCTAGAATTTAAGCTGTCCACAAGGATAGCAGTAGATGAATGAACACCCATTACTCTCAGAGCCTCAACTTACTCTTCTGTAAAATGGGGAGAGCAATAGTACCACCCAATGGGCCCTGTGATATTGTGTGAAATGTTTGTCCCAAAGCTTGAGGAGTGGGGGTCTTTTCCTAGGGACCTTCCAGGAAGGTGGGGAGAGAAGATAAGGCTGATTCTGCCCTGGTGGGGCCTCCCCACTTTGTGCCTAGACTGGAGCCCTGTGTAGCTCAGCCAGGCCTGCTCTCCACCTCTCCACCAACTCTTCCTCTTCAGTCACAGCCCGAACCTGCTCTTGGCCTGGTGAACACATTGTTTCTTCTCCTTTCTTTTTAAAAGATTTTATTTATTTTTAGAAAGAGGGGAAGGGAGGGAGAAAGAGAGGGAGAGAAACATCAATGTGTGGTTGCCTCTCACATGGCTCCCACTGGGGACCTGGCCTGGGAATCGAACTGGTGACCCTTTGGTTTGCAGCCTGTTCAATCCACTGAGCTACACCAGCCAGGGCTCTTTTCTTTTCTTTCTTTTTTATCCTTTGAACACATCATTTCTGATTCCAAAACCCCTAATCAGGGTCCTGCACACTTATGTCTTCAAATGTACATACTTATCGTCACCCCACTTTGCATACAACATAAGCTATTCCAGCTTCAGCATGATTAGACCCCATCCAACCACCTCCCAAATGTGGGTGTTGGCTCTGAGAAAGAACCCCTACACAAAGCAGAGCCCAGAATGTCCTAGGCCCCAGGCTTGGGAGGAAAGGAGATGAAGGCCATTGGCCAGTGGCCAGAGCTCAGGTTCTGGAAACATGTTCCCTTGGGCTACTCCCTCAGCCTCTGTTTTCTTACCTGTAAAATGGAGAAGATACTGCCTGTGCCCTGGGAGCCTTGCTAGGCATAAATGGGGTAACTCACGCTGTAACTTAGCACAGGGCCCAGCACACGGTACATACCCGTGACTAGAAGGGGCTGTTGTTCAGGAAATTGATGTGCTTTGAGTACATACTTCATGCCAAAGCCCCAGACTAAAGCTAATGTGGGCAGAATGTGGGCAACCTCAAGAAGGGTCCAGCATCCTGGTTCCTAGCCCCCAGGGGCAGATGAGGGTCCTTATCTACATTGCCCGAGTCTGAGCAGTGGGGCCCATCAGATTGCCATCCTGGCATGGGAGTGTCACTTGTGTCACCTAGCAGCCACACTCCACTCTGGATCTCCAGCTTCCCATGTCTCCCAACAGGCACCGATGTGGGTTAGTCCCCCCATCCCATGCTTTCCCATGTCAGGCCCCACTCCACTCCCTCCACACACACAGAAAGAAACATTTATTACAAAATCATTTTTTATTGAGGGTTGGGTCAGATACAGGAACAGGGAATGCACTGGGGGCTATACCCAGATTGGCAGAGGGGTCAGGTGTTGGCTCGCATCCTGCCTCCTCTAGGGCACCTCAGGGTGAGGCCTGGCTCCCAGGCAATGGCTGTGGCACTGGACGCCAGGCTGGAGTGGAGTTGGGGTTGCCACGTTTGGTCCTGGCTGCTTGGCCAGGTTGGTGTTCCCCAAACTGCCACCAGAGGGCAGCAGGCCCCTAGCGCAGAGGAATTTTCGGTTGCTCAGGTGAGATGGCTTCTTAAAAAAATAAAAAACCAGAGGCTGGTGTGTTCCCCTCACAAACCCCAGAGGGGCAGGTCTGGGGAGAAGGCTCTGGTTTCTATGATCTCTCAATAAAAAATAAGCAAAATTAACAAAATACGTGGTTTCTCTTTCTCCCTTCCCCCCTCTAGGTACTGAGGTCAGAAATAGGGGCGTGGGGACTGGGGGTACCCTGGTATGGCCTGGATTTCAAGGTGTTGGTCTCTTTTTTTCCCTTATACTCATAAATAAATTCATAAATAAATAAATAAATAATACATAGATACTTTCTCTGTATGTGCACATATATATAGATAAATCTTTTTCTCTTTCTCCTATCTAGGCAACTGAGTGGCTAACATCTCTGTAGTTCAGAAACTAAAAAGTGACATGGTCAAGGTCAAGGGAGGGAGAACCCCAGGTACTTGAATGGCACGGTAAAACACCCAGCAGCATTCTGGAACTCCAAACCAGCTGGGCTGTGGGACATTTCTGGGTGGAACCCTGACCATCTGAACATTCTAGAACCATGGAGCCAGCTGGGCCCTGCAGGGATCTGAACAAAATTCTGTGAAACACCCAATGTCCTAGAACTCCAGAACCAGCTGGGTCTCGGGGGTGTGGAGCTGGGGAGGTTGGAACATAGTCCTGGAGGACCTAACATTCTGGAATTCTGTAGTGATCAGGGCTGAAGGTTCACCAGTTTGCGACTAGACATCACTGGGAGAACGTGACCGGAAGGGGATCTTGGAAGAGGAGCAGCAGCAGCAGACGGCCCACAGCACCTTCTGCACGTCCTGGTTGCGGAAGGCGTAGATGATGGGGTTGATCATGGAGTTGTAGGTGGCAGGGAGCAGTGTGAGATAGGTGTAAAGTGGTGGGGAGTGGGCATCGCCCAGCAGGCAGTAGACGGTGAAGGGCAGCCAGCAGGCAGCAAAGGCGCCAAGCACCACAGCCAGTGTGGCAATGCCCTTTCGGGTGGCCACGTAGTGGGAGGCAGGCAGAAGGTGCCGCTGGAGGGCAATCTGCTGGGCATGGCGGCAGACGATGCGGCAGATCTGGGCATACAGTTGCAGCATGATGCCAAACACCATGAAGAAGGCAACGGCCAGGACCACCAGATGGTTCTTGGAGAGTGGATACACCACGCCGCACGTGACCCGGGTGTCCAAGCAGTTCCAAGCCAGCACAGGCAGCAGCCCCAGGCCCAGCGCGCCCCCCCACACCAGGGCCAGCATCACATAGGTCCGCGTCACCGTTGTCTCTGAGTAGTAGGTAAGGGCATTGTACAGAGAAAGGTAGCGATCTACAGTGATGGCCAGTAGGCTGCCAATGCTGGCGGTAAAGGCCATCGCCAGGACACCAACCAGCACCAGGCTCATCTCTACCGAGCCAATGCAGAAGACAGCAGCAAAGTGCAGGACCAGGCCCAGGCCTGCCAGCAGGTCTGCGATGGCCAGGCTGCCCACAAGCAGAAACATGGGGGCACGGAAGGCAGGGGTGCCCACAATGATAGCAACCACCAGCGCGTTCTCGCAGGACACCAGGGTGCCTGAGATGCACAGCACCACATCCCAAGCCCTGGGTGAGGGCAGCAGTGCAGCGGGGCCCGTGGGCCTCTCTGCTGAGCCCATGCTGCTCACGTTCATGTTGTCTGGTCCGGTGGAGAGCCAGGCCAGGGGGATGCCTGCACCCCACAGCATGGTACCTGTAGGAGAAAGGCCCTGTGAGAAGCTGGCAGGGTTAGGTGCTGGGTAGAGGGTTCTGCAAGAGCTGAAGTGCATATCTGGAGAGTTGGTGGGAGTCTCTCAGTATAGCTAGCTGGGTCCCAATGTCTTGTCCCCCACTTATGCCCCAGGGCTCCTTCCCAGATACCTTTGTCCTCTCCCATGCCCCCAGGGGATCCCTGTCCTAGGTCTCCACATCTCCCTTCCAACTCCCTGGGTCCTGCAGGCCTCTTCCTCCCACGTGTGTGACCAGAAGAGAACCAGGTGAAGGGATGGGGCTAGTAAGATCCAGGAGATGCCGGGAAAGGCCAGGACTGGGGAAGGGAAACACATCTTAAGGCTGAGGGCAGCTCTGCTCCCTGCCTAGCAGGAAGGATGATGCTCAATTTCTGAGGCTCGCCAGACCCTTCTGGATTCTCAGAAATGCCAGCCCCAGACCCCGCCCCCAGGGGGTGCGCTTGAAGCTCCGGCCGCCCCCCACCCTGCACTCCTAGGATAACAACACCTTGAAATTTAGCTCCCTGTCCCCGAAACACACACCCGCCCAGACTTCTGCCCAGTCAGACCCCTCTTTCTGGCTACACTCTGGGTCTTTGGAAAACATATCCCCTGCTGGAAGCCTGGATACCTGAGTCAGACTCCTCCTGCCTGGATGTCTGGATCCCTTAAGTAAAACACCTCCTCCTTCTCCGACGCCTAGGTCCCTGTCCCAGCCGCCTCCTGCTGGCCCAATCTCAGGTAACCATCAGTCCCTCCAGGGCCTTGGGTTCCTGTAGGAGTGCTCACCCCGCGCCGGGTCACCCCGCTAATGGAGCTCTGTACCGGCACACTGGGTCCCACCTGCTAGTCCAGAATCTGGGTTCCAGGTTTTGACCTCCGACCCTGGCCTGTCGCTGGGAGCCTGACCGCCGGCCCAGCTCCCCAGCAGCCTGCATGACCTCCCGGACGCATGGTGACCGCGGCGGGGACCACTACTCACCTCTCGGAACTGGGCGCGGCCAGGCCGCGCGAGAAGGTTCCACTCAGGTCTGGGCAGCGCAGGATGTGAGCGGACCCCGACAAGCCCCCGCGGCCACGGGAGAAGCGGCGTGAGTCACCCCGCCTCGCCCCGCCCCCGACCACCGGTTTGGTGACGTCAGCGCCTCGGCTAACCAATGGGCGCGTCTCATTGGGGCGCAGAGCGCGTTGTGCGGCATAGTAATAAGGCCTCGCACCGCCTGCTCCCCCATTCATAAAAAGCGACCGTGGCCACGGCCCCGCCCCTTCCGACTCCGCCTGCGCTGTCCTTGACTCGGCGCCCTCTGCGGGCCGGGGATTTTAGGGGCACAGGTGGGCGAGTCTTGGAAAAGTCTGAGAGGCTGTAGGGAATGTGGGGAAGGGGCAGCGAAAAGGGGACCCGGATAAGCTGTGGGGTGGTGGGACCCTCGAGTGGTAAAGACAGGCTGATGAAATTCAGGTGATGGAGGCCGAGTGATGGGGCTGAATGCGTGTCCCTGGTGAAGATGACAGAGCTCTGAGGTGATGGTGACAGGGACACAAGGGAGCAGGGAGGTGGGTGGCAGTGACGGTATGAGCGTGGTGACAGGATCTTGGGGGATGGTGGCAGAGGGACGCTGACGTAGAGAGGGGAACCCCCAGGGCAACCATACCAGTGTGAGAGTGACTCTGGCATGATGGGATTCAGAGATCCCAGGCTGGCAGAAGTAGTGGCAAGGGAAGATGGATTGTGCAGGTGATGGGATGTCAGGTCACCATAACCCTGCCACAAGTGCTGAGGTACTGAGGTGACAAAGCTACCTCAGTGACAGAGGGCTGGGGGATCCTGGATCCCCTGGACAGGTGGCTGTGGGGAGAGGGCCCCAGGGTGAGGGGACAGGGTAGAGGGTCTGGACTGACAGTGACCAGGCAAATAGTTGCTGCCAGGGCAGGTCTTTGTGATGCGGAGGCTGGGATAGGCAGCTGGGTGACCTCACTCATGGCAGCCTGATGGCACCCTCACAGCTCGGGGAGGTGGAGCCTGGCCAGATTTCAAAACCTGAATTATTTATTTAAGGATCTGGAAAGCCGGCAGCATGCGTGGATATGGGGGTCACTTCCCCGAAGCAGCTGGAGAGGGGAAGCCAGGAAGAACTTGGAAGCAGAAAACCTGGCAACTCAATCCCAGGGCAGGCCCCTCTCGACTTCCCATCGCAGGCAATCTGGCAGGTAGGGCATGGAGCTGAAGCTCCACCGTCCCCGGCCCTGTCTGTCCTTAGCCCCGGGTTTCTCCAGATGGGTCAGATGTGGCCAGTCCTGGGGGAGAGGAGCGGGCTGCCCTTCCTCCCTGTCTCTAGCTTTGATCCTCATTGCCATTACCCAGGCCCTGTGGAATGGGGGAAGTGGGCGGGGGGCAGAGTAGGAAACCAGCGGGACCCAGGTCTCCAGGCCCCACCAGACTTCTACCCCAGCACAGCACCACTGCAGTTCCCGCAGTCAGGGTGGGGAAGGAGGAAGGAGGTGACCAGCTACTGGCAGGGTCTACGGGAAGGGGAGAGGACTGGGCTAAGGAAGATAAGGCACTTTAGGTTGGATACAGTGAGTGCAGGGTGCTTAGCAGGTGGAGGTGGTCAGGAGCGTAGATTGGACTCAAACCCCAGTTCCTCCGTTTCCTAGCAGCGTGACTTTGGGTGGGTTTCGTAGACCCTTTGTGCCTGTTTTCTCAATAACAAAGGGATAAGGTTAGTATCTACCTCACAGGATTGTTGGGAGGGGTCTGGCCTGTTGTCCACACTGGCATGTGGGCTGCTGATGGTGTGTCTGGCAGGAGGAGGACACCCAGGAGGCATAGGTACCCAGGGTGTAACTGAGGCTCGAAGGTAGATGGCATCACTTAGGGGAGGGAGCAGAGAGTGAAGGGCTTCAGGGGACCCCAGCATTAAGGGCACAGACTGTGGATGACAGTGTTCCTGTCCCTGGACCTTTGCGCTGGCTGTTCCATCTACAACAGAACCTTTAACTTCATTAAGGTCTCTGCACCCAGGTTACTTCTTCCGAAGCAGGCTTCCCTGAGCTCTATCCTAGGTTAGACTCTCCTACAGTGCCTGGCATGTAGTAGATGTTCAACAAATATTGGTTGACTGGATAATTAAACTAAAAAAAGCAACATCTACAGAAAGAGAAGGGAAACAGGGAGTAGTAATACCCATGGTGTCGAGGAAGGGGGTGGTGTCAAAGAGAGAGAATACAGGGGCATCGGTGCGCCAGCACTCAGGAATCCACTTTCTCCCCGGGCAGAGCCGGGTCCCAACCGCTGTCCAGCTGATCTCCTAGAGGGGCGAGAGCTGCTGGGAGGCTGGCACGAAAGGGGTGTATAGTAGACTGTCTTCTGCTGTTTTGAGTAGCAGTGAAAAGTTTTGAAATGTTTTCATAGTTTACTAATTATCTCATTGAAAAATCTGCACAATTACCACAGATGAAGTCATTGCAGAATCTTCACTTCTTTTTGCACCAACATCAGCCTTTCCCGTAGCCCTGACCGCCTTCCTTCCGTTTGCGCATTCCATTCACCGTTTTGATTTCTGGAGGTCTTTTTCTCCTCATACGGGCCATGGTTTCCAGCTTGTGTTTGGGTTCATTTTTCTTTACATAAACGAAGAAATAGCAAATTATGTCAAGGCCATTTTTTTTTTTTTTACCACCACCAAAATGAGTTCTGACTCTAAATATAAAGATGACATCTGGTGCAGTCTTGTACATGTTGGCTAGTTTGTCCCAAATTTCTGTCTCAGGTACCGCTGCTGCCTTCCCGGGGGAAGGACATCGAAGACCATGTTTCTAGAACTTCCTGATCTAGGCCGTGACTGTACCGTCCGTGGTGGAGGTCAGTCCTCAGGCAGCTAGGGAGGAAAAGAGCGTAGTGATATTTCTAACCCCGAGAAACCCTGAGATCCAAGAGACTCAGTGAGCCTGTGGATTTCCACACACGCACTCTCATGCTCCAAAACCTCCCCGTGCCAGCAGGGCAGCTGAGGCCGTCAGTGCCAGCCAGGCCTCTCCTCCCCAAAGATTCGCTTTCTAGAGGAAGGGGCAGCCCTTCCTTCTTGCTCCTCCTCATGCCCTCTGCCCTGCCTCCTTGCTTCTCCCCGCCATCAACACCCTCCCCAGTCCCAACTATCGGTGCCAAACCAGAGCCCAGTGCTTACAACAGCCCTGCATTCCAACTTCATAGGTGAAGCCCGGAGAAGCAGAAAGTGTTGCCCCAAGTCACACGCTAAGTGACAGACCTGGGATCTGAAGCCAGGGCTATCTGCAACCAAGTCCAGTGTGCCTTTCCATTCTAGCCTAGAAGTCGCCATCATCCCAGCACTGACAATACCTGCACTTCCCTAGGTGACCACCAGATGGCTGTGAGCAATCACTTCCAGGTAAGACTTCTTTCCTGTAGATCTAGGGCCGGGGGTGTCCAACCCTTGGACCCCAGGCTGCCAGGATGGCTGTGAATGCGGCCCAACAAAAATCGAAAATTTACTTAAAACATGATGAGATTTTTTTTTGTGTGTGATCATGTGTCACAATGTATTTCATGCCCAAGACAATTCTTCCAGGGTGGCACAGAGATGCCAAAAGGTTGGACACCCCTGGTAGGCTCTCAAGGGAGGTTTGTGTCTGTGAGACACAGATAAGATCCACACAAACTCCTTGTCCAAGCCCCAGAAATCCCGGCACCATCAGTGTGCCCGTTCTTAGCACACACCCATTGCTCATTCTGCTCATATCCACTGAGAGTTCTCCTGGGCTTGGATCTGAGCGGGTGCTGTGGACGGAGAGAGAATCTGGCCACATTCCTGCATGTCAGCATTCAGTAAATATTTATCGAGCAACTGCTATTTTCCAGGTATTGTTCTAGGCACAGAGAATACAGCAATCAACAAAAATCCCTGTCTTCATGGAGCTTCCATTTGAATGGGAAGAGATGGATAATCAAAAAATAGACATTTTGCCCTGGCTGGTGTAGCTCAGTGGATTGAGCGCGGGCCTGCGAACCAGAGGATCGCGGTTCGATTCCCAGTCAGGGCACATGCCTGGGTTGCGGGCCAGTTCCCAGCAGGGGACACACGAGAGGCAACCGTACATTGATATTTCTCTCCCTCTCCTTCTCTCCTACCCTTCCCCTCTAAAAAGATAAATAAATAATAAATTTAAAAAAAAGAAGAAAAAATAGACATTTAACTTATTATTGAGCAGGAGCCCTTGAGTGTCTTACAGACCAGTGAGACAGACAAACATACACAAACAGTTGCAGTCCGGTATGGTTATTTAATAAACAGCTACTTAGTCCTGTGTGTGCAGCGAGCTAACTGTGGAAGAAGATCAACATTGTTTCTGCCTTCATGAAACGTACAGCCTAGGAAATGAAAGAATAATTTGATACACGTTCTGAAGGAGAAAGAAGGTATCATGGTGTAGAACAACCAGGAGACCCCTTTTAAGGAGGGAGGCCACGGGGTGAGTCATTCGAAGAGAGAATAGAAGAGTTTCGAGGAAGGGGCACAGGAAGTGCCCAGTCTCTGAGGAGGCAGGGTTGATGTGTTTGAGGAACAGAGGGGAGACTGGAGCCAAAGGGGTGGGAATCGAGCTCAGAGAGGCAGGCGGGGGCACGATCATGTAAGTCATGGAAAGTGGAGAGATGGGAGCCGCTGGGGGGCTTAAGCAGGAGAGTCATATGACTTGCCTTCCATTTTCAAAGGTTCGCTCTGACTGCTGAGTGGGAAACAGACTGAAGGGGAAGCAGAAGCGGGAGCGTGACTAGGAACCCTGCGGTCGCCCAGACAAGCGCAGGGGAGGAGGGGAGGGCTCTGCTGCGGGGAAGCAGATGGCTTCAGATCCACCAGCTGGGCCAAGTGCTGCGGCAGCTCAGTCTTGCTCTGAGACAGTGACAGAGGGCTTCCTGCAGGAGGTGGCCCTTTAGTGTGGTGTCACGAAGGATTAGTTTGTCGGACAGATGGAGTCAGGGGAGAAATGAGAAGCTAGGAAAAGTCCTTGGCTGGTGGAACAGGGAAACTGAGACAGAGAGCTGAACACGATGGCCGAACAACTTACAGCCAGGGGCAGGCGGTCACCAGGGCAGAAGGCCCCAGTGCCGGGCCGGGGGCAAAACTGGGAGAACAAGGGCCTGGCCCCCAGGGTAACCTCTCCTTCCCCGCCCCCCACCGCCCCCCAGCCTCTCCTCCCTGGAGATAACATCCAGGCCTCAGTTGTGTTTCAGCTCCAGGCCCAGAAAAGCAGCAAAACCAGGTGGGCAAGGCCAGAACCAACTGCAGTGACTAAAGACTCCCTGGCCCTGCCACTGACCAATCAGTGGAGACCACAACCCTAAAAGGGCGCACCTGGAGAACTGATGACTATTCTACTGAAAGCCTTCCCTGAGACCTCTCCAAGACTTCTGCCTGCAAGAAAGAGAGAAAAGCCTCAAGACAAAAAACCCAGCAGGCATGCTCTCCCTCTCCCTTTCCCTTCTTCTTCCCCCACTTCTTTCCCCACAGGCTTGCATCTCCTAAACTCTAAGGCGATGGGCACCTGGCCCCTTGTCCCGGCTGATCCCCTGAACCTGTCCCCAGAGCCCCCTTTTCTCTGACCTCCCAGCGAGCCAAGGCAGCCCAGCCTGGGCTCTCCTGTTGCTTCTTCTATGCTCAGCCCTCCCTGGTTTCACTGTCCCCAGCTCTAATGAATGCATCTTCATAGTCACCTGAAATCGTGTTGTGAAATCTTCCCTACACAAGTCAAGAACCCGCACACTACATTTGGCCCTAGGCAGACCCACTCAGGGCCAGGCGACTGTCCGGTAACAGAAAGAGGACCCTCCAGGCGACAGAACAGCTATAGGATAAAGGCAAGGAGGTATACAAGGCAAGTTGTGTTGGGGGAGAGGCTGTTAGATCTTCTTGAAGGGTAGGAGGGTGTTGGGGTGAGTCCAAGACATGCTGAAGAGACTTGTAGAGCTGGAAGTCAAAGGGCTGTGGGGCCCTACCCGTCCCTTATTCACGTGATTCAGCAGAGCCCTGCGCTGCGAGGGCTAACTTGAGGAGCGGCCTGGGGGCTGAGAGACAGTGAGGCCAGCAAAGACAGGACGAGGGAGCAGGACCGAGGAGATATGTGCAAGCAGAATGTGCAGTATTTTAATTTGGGAGACAAAGGGAGGGGGTTGGGATGAGACCCCGGTTTCCAATTGGGTGACTTGGAGGATGAAGCGCCTTTCTGGGTGGGGAACAAGGACACTCAGGGGGAGGTGCCCAGGAATCAGATAGGCCCAAAGGAGGAATAGCAGAGGGGAGAGTAGCCTCTGGCCTCACTGGATCCTGGGCTACATCCTTCCCCTCCTCTGTTATAATTGTGTGCTCCTTAGCAGGTGATGTTTCTTTTTCTTCTTTCGAAAGATTTTATTTGTTTATTTTCAGAGAGAGGGGAAGGGAGGGAGAAAGAGGGAGAGAAATATCAGTGTGCCAGAGAAACATTGATTGGCTGCCTCTCTCATGCCCCCAGCTGGGGACTTGGCCCACAATCCAGGCATGTGCCCTGACTGGGAATCGAACCAGAGACCTTTTGGTTTGCAGGATGATGCTCAACCCACTGAGCCACACAAGTCAGGGCATGATGTTACTCCTGAAACCTGCAATTTGGGGATAACAAAACCCATGCCTAGAAGGTAGTGTGGACATTAGATGAGAAGATGCAACTAGAAGCTCTTAGGAGAATATACATTCTGCTAATCGTAAGGGGTCAATAATACGGCTATGTATTATTCGTTACAGGTGTGGCAGCTAGGGAGGGAGCACTACACCGGAGATGGAGAGATACTCATTGGCTTTCAACTGGGAACTGAAGGCAGAGGAATGACAGAGCTGACCCCAAGAGAAGTGGAATAGGGCTCAGGACTGAACTGGGCCGTTAGTGATGAAGATGGGGAAGGAGGGAAAGGAGAGGCAGAGGGGGGAGGGAGGGGAAGAGGAAAGGAGGAGGGGAAAGAGGAAGAGGAGGCACCCTCTAAGGAACCTGAGAAGTGGCTGTAGTGGGAGAAGAACAGAAGAGGTGGGTGTCAGGCGGTTGCCGAGGCAGGAGGGAAAGCTGTGAAAAGTTTCAGTTGCCCCAGTAACAGTGAGACTGGTGACTTGATCAGATGTTGTGGGTTGGAGGCAGACATGGTGGGCTGAGGGACAGAAGAGAGGAGGGTACAAAGATTGAAGCCAGGTGGGCGGCCAGAACCTAGGGGCCAGCTGAAGCTGGTCAGCAGTCCTGAGGCCTGGTTGGAGGGGGCACTTGACTAGGCCCCGCCTGTGCCGAGCCCGGGAGGCAGGAAAAGGACCTTGCTTCAATACAGATTTTGGCATTAACTCTGTGACCTCCCTCTAACTAGTCATTCATCTTTTCTGAGCCCCAGTTTCCTCACCAGTGAGGAAGGGATAACTTGCTACTCAACAGGTTCCTTGACACTGCTGCTGGGGTTCCCAGGGACCAGGTTGCTACTAGTCCTGGACTCCGCCTCCTTTTGTCAGAGCCCCGCCCCAGACCACAGACCCCGCCCCACCTGACCGCGCCCACTAACCACGCCCTATCTGGTCCCACCCCGGACCACCAGGCCCCACCCGTTCTTGTACGTCATGGCCCCGCCCACCCCGCCCGCCCCTTTCAGTCCATTCTCTTTCCCACACCCTGGCGGAGCCGAGTCCAGAAGGGACGCGGGACACCAGCTCTCCGCGGATCCCCAGTCCCTGCCCCCGCGCCCATGGCCTTGCCGGGACCCCGAGCCTTACGGGCTGCGCTCTGTGGCGGCTGTTGTTGCCTCCTCCTATGTGCCCAGCTTGTTGTGGCTGGTAATGCTGGCTAGGGTCTGGTTAGGAGCCGGGGCAGGCGGAGCGTGCCCTTCACCCAGCTGCCTGTCCAGGAGCGGTCGGCTGCGAGGGGTAGTGGGGGAGCAGAAGGGGACTTTCCATAGTATGCAGGGCTCCAGGGCTGGGTAAAGGCGGCTCTGGCTGTGTGTATAGTAAGGAACTTCAGGTGTGTATGGGGGAGGCGGCTTCAAACGTATCTGGGAACCCCAGGTATATGCAAAGGGAAAGGACTCTGGGTGAATATCAGGGAGGCTCTAGGCGTGTTAATTGTGTCTGGAAACTCCAGGCGTGTAGCAGGGATTAGGGGATCCAGGTGAGTGTGTGTGTGCAGAGGGTGAGAGCCGCCACAGTGGGGAAGGGGGCTTCGGTTCCTATTCAAGGGGTTGCTTCCACCCCACTACCAGGGAAAGGAGCTCGAGGCTTCGGGCGGGGAGCCCTGCTCCGAATGAACGTGTGGCCGGCTGTCCGAGGGGCCTGTAAAGAACTGAAGCTCTGTGAACACTGTGTGGAGGGGGGCAGCGCGCACAACTTCTCCGGCTGCGTGTGGGAGCAATGTCGCCCCGAGGAGCCAGGTATGTGGCCCTCCCCGAGGCGAGTGCCTCGGTTCTCAACCCCAGGGCCTTGGCCCCTCTCCCCAAACTTCTCCCTTTCACCTTCTCCCACCAGGACACTGTATGGACCACGCTGAGGTGGTCAAGGAAGGTTGCTCTGTGTACAACCACTCAGAATCATGTCCAGGTAAGGGGGCTCCCACTGGCCTAATCCAAGTTGGGGAGACGGGACTGAGGTGCCCCCAGCCAAAGCCTGCTCAGGAGGAATCCGTCTCTCCGTGTCTGTCTGTCTGTCTGTCTGTTCCCCCCCCCCCCCCCCGCACTCTCTCTCTCTCTCGGAGAGGACCATGCCTGAGAACACCTGAGTCCAATTTCGGTTCTGCCTTTAGCTCGCCCAGAACTCTCTTCCCCCCTCTGGCCTGTTTCCTCATCTGTAAATGGGTACAGGTGGAGGACACAGGACTGGCATGGGTGGTGGTGGGGTTAGTTTCTCTAATTTAAAGCATAGTGAGGACTTTGGAAGTTCAGACGGGAACAGGGGAGGGCTTTCTGGAGGAGGTGGCATCAGAGATGACTTTTAAAAGCTGCGACGGAGAGAGGGCACTGGTGGGTGGAACTGTGTGAAGAAGGACTGAAAGTGTGTTGGGTGGGTCTGGACTGGGACCAGAGGCCCTGACCTCAGCCAGAAGTCCAGCTGTTGGCCCGGGCTGGGGGCTCAATGGGAGTCAAGGGGCGGGAGAGCTGGCTTCTCACGAATTCCCTGTCTTTTCAGCTGCCCACCACCACCCTACCTACGAACCAAAGACAATCACAACAGGTAGGTGCTGCCTGGGGGAGCTGGGCTTTGGCGCCAACATGCTCTGTGACCTCAGACCTGTGACTTCTCCCTCTGAGCCCATTTCCACATCTGGACAGTGGGTCGGATGCCACCTCACAGTGTCGCTGTGAGGGTTTCATGAAAGGGCATGTAGCACCTAGTTCAGAGTCTGATGCAAGCAAGGAAGGCGATCAGGGAAAGATGGGTTCTAATGCCCTCTTCCGAATGCCACTTCCGAGAACTCAGGGTGACTCCCTCAGGGACTTGCGCCTGGTGCTGAGGGTGTGTGGCTCAGGTGAGGTGGCCAATGAGATGTCTGCTGTGACCACCTCCTGGTCCAGATAGGGTCACAAAGCAGATTCCTGGTAGAACAGAGGCAAGACGCCTACCCCTTGGCCCCCACCGCCCTTCAAGGTCTGGAGTTCAGCAGGCTTGGCAGGGAGGGCTGAAGAGGCTCTTGGTTAATTAAAGCCAGAAACGTGATCTCAGAAGCTGAATTATTGATAGTTCGGCTCCCTCCAGCTCAAGCCCCAGGTGGGTCTTGTGCAGCTCATCCCCTCTCTCTCCTGCTCCCCTTCCCTGGAAAGGGCTGCTGGAGCCGCAGCTGGGGCCACCCTTTGCCCTTCGTGTTCTCAGAACTCCTTACACAAATGACAGTCTCTGGGAGGTGGACCCAGGTCCCCCCTGGGGCCCTGTCCACTGCCCCAGAATGATCTCCACCAGCCCTGCCCTGTCCTGGGCACTGGGCCCGGGGCCTGAAATCGAATCCTTGGTGAGAGTTGAAGGCTAATGTGGCACAGCCGGGAGCCACCCAGGCACAGCCTGACAACCGGGGCCCCTAAGCCAGGGCAGGGGATGGGGTTGGGGGATGCTGTGTGAGTTTGGCTGTGTCCTGTGAGGTGACCCTGGACGGTCTGGCCCTTAGAGCCCAGCTTCTTCCTCTGACATAAATCATCGTCTCTATGTGTCTGCTCCCTAAGATAGGCCAGAGCGTGGGCCTCTGCTCCTTCCCCAGCTCCTTCTCTTTCTAAGTAAGGGGCAGCTCCAGGGCCTCAGGAGTCCTGCCAGGGGGCCACATCATCTGTATCTGGGCTTTGAACCCCAAGACCCAAGGTCGAAAGCCTGGATGCCTGAGTCTGGGCCCGTCCTCCTCCTGTCGGGTCACTGTGAGAGCTGGCCTCTGGAAGGGGGCTCAGCTGCCGTCGGTCACGTGCTCAGGGGGCCAAGAGAGGGTATGAGGAGCATCAAGCCACAGAGTAATTCAGGAAGGGAGCCAGCTGGGCACTGTCCCTCCCACCAGGAACCTCCCAGTTGCCCACAGGATCCCACTGACCTTTTGAGCCTGCTGTTCTCGGGCTCCCATAGTGAGAACTGGGGCCTCCAGGTAGCCTCTGTGGGTTACTGGGGTAGGCCTGGGATCCTGGTCCTATGTGGCCTGCTATGACCTCTGTCTACCCTGCAGAGAGCCCCCATGTCCCTGAAGCCAACAACCCCGGCTTCGATGGGGCCAGCTTCATTGGAGGCATCGTGCTGGTGCTGAGCCTACAGGCAGTGGCCTTCTTCGTTTTGCGCTTCCTCAAGGCCAAGGACAGCACCTACCAGACACTGTGAGTACCTGATCAGCCAGGAGAGTCTGGCTCACTTCCCCCGCTCCAGTCCTGCCCCTGCGGTCCGGTCCCCTTAAGTGACAGTGAACTGTCTTCTCAGTGGGGCAGCCCTAAGGGCAATGGCTCCCCCCCTAGCGTCCCCTGTGTGAGCCACACCCCTTCTACCTCCCCCAGTTTCAGGGTTCTTTCTGCCAGGTATTGGCTGGGGCCAGGTATTGGCTGGGGCCAGGACTCAGCCAGGGCCTGGTGTCTAAGAGCTCAGCTGAGCCCGCTTGTCTTTGTCCCTCATGCTGCCGGCAGGGAGGAGAACCAGTAGGTGGTAGCCCAGGCGAGACTTTGGCCTGCAGCTCTGAGGCCTTGGGCAGGACCTCGGCTGTGTGTGCGGTTTGGTTTTCCTCTGAGAAGGGGGGCTGCTCGGAGGTCCCCGTGTGCCGTGTGTGCTGTGGGGCGGGTCACTGCAGCCTCCGTTAAAGTGTTTGCTGTTCCGGCTGCGCCTGTCCACCGGGGGTGGGGTCCTCAGCCCGGCTGAGGCAAGGCCATCGCCCTGAGCACCCTCTCTGTCTGGCCTCTGCAGAATCTGACCTCTCAGGCCTGGATCCCACACTGAGGGGAAGGAGGATGAAGAGACTGCCCTCTTGACCGCCTTGTGGGCACTGGGGGTGGGAAAATCTTTGGTACTGAGTAGTCTCAGTGTTCAATACCTGGTGTCCCCTCCTGTCCTGGGCCTGGTTCCTGCAGCTGAGAGCATCCTCCAACCGCCTCCTGTCTTATCTGTCATCCCTGTGGGCCCCCTACAGGACTCCTGCTTGGCATTGGGCCCAAGTCGGCCTCTTCCCAAGGACCTGGCTTGGGCAGCGCCCTTGAATAAAGGAACTCTCTCCAGCACTGTGCTCTGTGTCCCGTGTCTTGGGCTGTGTGCGGATTGGGAGGGGTGGGGATATGGCCACTGTTCCCTCCTTAATGGGAATTCAGCCTTGGACTGTTGATGTCCCCTTTTAAAGTATACTCATCTGTTACATGTGTTTAGCCCCCTCCCCTGTCCCTGTACAGGTGCGCTGTGTACAAAGACTCAGAGAGCTAAGTATACTTGCTCAGGATCACCTAGCGGGCTTGAGCAGGGCTGGGCTCGAATCTAGGTTTTTCTGGCCCCAGAGTGAGCAGAACTTCAGAAGTCCCCTGCAGAGACACCTTCAGGCTCTCTCAGCTCCTTAAGTGATGTCTCTGCTCCTGCGCCAAGGTGGGGACACCCCTGTAACTCTCCGCAGCCATTTCTGCACTCGGGCCCTCTTGGGAAGCCCTGCCCATGCCCTCCTCCCATCCTCCACCCCCCACCCCATCCCTGGGCCCGGAAGTCTTCCCTGACTAATAACCTCTCCCACTGAGGGCAGCACGTACTGGAAACCAGGCATGTGATTAAGAGTCTGATATATAATTGCACGGCAGTAGAGAGAGTAATGGCTGAGAGTTCAGCCTGTGGGACTGAACTGCTCTGTGTGAACTGGAGCAAGTTATGTAACAGCTCTGGGCCTCAGTTTCCTCATCTGTAAAGTGGGATAACAGTAATCTCCATCTCAGTTGGATGTGGGGAGGGTTCAGAGCAGGCACGTGTGCTCCGTCTGCTTCGTGCCAGGGCGCCTGTCCACCCTTCCAGCTGTGTGCCAGCAGCTGAGCCTCTGGTGTCCAGACCTGGCCGCCCTGCAGGCTCTTCAGCCGCCGCTGGAAGTCCACAGGTAGTTCTGGCTCCTCCCTGGCCTCACATATCATGCCATCATCGACAAAACTCCAAACAGCCCACCTCCCTCTGCCCACATACTTTCATCAGTGCCCACCACCCTCAGACAACCTCCCCTTGAGCCACCCCTCCAGCTACTTGGATCCGCCTCTTGTTACCCAACCTGCCTTGCTCTGCCTCTGATCCAAGCCTCCGCACACAGTTTCTCCTGCCTGGATTGCCCTCCCCTGGCTTCTCCAGCCAGCACTTAAGAGCTGGCTGGGATAATGCCCATTCTCTCTGGGAGGGAGGAAATGCCCCCACCTCCTGCTGGCTTTCCACTAGGTTAAGAACATTTCTTCATTGGATGTTTTCTTGTTTCAAAAGTAGTAAATGCCTCTAAGGAACAAAAGGGCCATGTAGAAGTTTATATAAAGAGTGAGAATCGCTACCCCACCGGTCTCACTCCCCAGAAGTAACTGTGGTTCAGTGTGTTTCAGGCCTTTTCCTGTGAATGTACATTCAGCTTTTTTAAAACATGAGGTGGGGCTGTGTTGCACATGTTGCTCTGTGACTTCGCCCCATTTTTCTTCACCAGATTTGCCCTGTGACTTGCCCACGTGGTGATAACTTATTTGCCTTCATCCTATCAATGTCCAGTTGAGTCATTTCCGCACTGATTATGACAAACAGCACCACAAGAAATAGGCTCGTCCGCAGGTCTTGGCACCCCTGTGGGGAGAGCTTGAGGGGGACGGATCCCCAGGACGGAATTGCAGGGCCTCAGAGCATCCATCCCATGGATCCATCTGTCTGGTAAACTGGGCTTCCACCCACACCCCGACGCCCCATTGTACCTCAGCCCTCCCTACCACCACAAGCTCTGGGCCTGGCATAGAGGAGGCCCTCAGGGAGGGTCTGATGAATGAATGAGTGAGTGAGTGAGTGAGTGAGAGAGACTCCCCTTTCCTCCCCTATCACCTGAGGGACCTCCCCTGCTCAGACCTCACTCCTCACATTTGAGTCATGGCCGCTGCCTCCCTGTTGGCCTCCCAGACTCTGGGCCTGCCTGCCTGAGCTGCCCATGCAATTGGCCTATATTAGCAGCTGTTTCCTAGGCCTTACTAGGGGCTTCCCAAGGGACCTGTGGGTGGGCATGGTGTCACTTTGCTCAGGGTGCCTCTCCCTGGTGGGAGGCATGGAGCTTGGGCAAAAATCTCTGTGGCTCTGGGCATGCGAGCGCCAGAGAGGGCACAAGTCACGTCCTGTCTCTGCGCCTCAGTTTCTCCTTGCTTATTCCTTTATTTAACCAATATTTATTGAACACCTGCTTTGTACCGGCCTGTAACCCAGGGCCAATAGTAATGACCATGAGCAGGGCTGTGTAAGGATCAGAGGTGACGTACAAACTGCATGCAGTGTGACTTGTGGTGAGCAGCAGGCGCCCAACCAATGGTAGCAGGGGTTGTGAATACTGCCAAGGTCGGCAAAGCATTCCCAGTGGAGACGACATTAGAGTCGGGCCTTCATGGACAGGCGGAGCTCACGGGGGAGGTGCAGAGAAGGGCATTCCAGGTGGAAGGCTCGGAAAATTGCCCGTGAGTGTGAAGGTCTGGAGAGAAGGCTGGGGAGCCCTGGCAGCCAGGAGCAGAAGCTGGACGCCCTCCCAGCTGAACAGGTCAGCGATAATGCCCATTCTCTCTGGGGCCGAGGGAGGAAATGCCCCCATCTCCTGCTGGTTCCAACCTGGGTGGGGGTGTCCCTGAGCAGGGACAGTGGATGGAAGTCTTCCTTTGTTCTTCCACCAGCCTGGCCCCCTTATAAGCTGGCATTTTTCTCTCGAGGGGACCAGCAAGATGGGCCTTCTATGGACACCACTCTCCCTTCTCTTGCTCAGGGAGCCTGCCCGAGGACTGAGGACCAACCCAGCTGTCCAGGTAGAATCGGAGGGTGCCCTCCCCACCAACCCACCCTCATTCCCTCACTGGGTGTCCTTCTCCCACCCAGCCTCACCAGCCTCACCAGCCTCAAGGAGCAGGGAGGGCATTTGGTAAGCTGGGCTCTGCAAATAGATGCAAGCAGTACAAAGCCTTGAAAGCCCCTGGAGGCAAGTGTCCTGACAGCTGGAATCTGGGAGATGGAAAGAGAACTTTAGGGGGGTCTGGGAGACAGAGGCATGCCCACTTCCCCATGACCGCTCTGGGGCACCCGGCCCTGTGTCTCCGTGCAGAACCCAGGGAACTGGAAGCCAGCAAAATTATCCTCTTGCCCAGCTGTTCTGGAGCCCCAGGAAGTCCTGGGGAGAAGGGAAGTCCAGGTCCTCAAGGTGAGAGATACCAGGAAGCAGACAGGGACCTGGGCTACACTGGGGAGGCTGGTGGTGCAGCAGTAGCTACCTGTGCTAAGGGCGATGACGAAGGGGCCAGGCGCCTACTGTGTGCCGGGCTCCAGGCTGGGCACCAGGGACCCAAAGATCAGCTCTATGAGGTAACAGGAGAGTTTCCCCCATCTTACTGAGGGGGAAAGTGAGGCTCTGAAAGGGTAAGTTGGTTGTCCACAGTCATAGCCAGGGAAGGGTGCAGCTGGGATTTAACTCCAGTCTCCAAATCCCTGTTGCTTTTGGCCCTGGGTATGGGGTGGAACTCACAGCACCCCTGTCTCTGGGATTTCAGGGCACCGTGGAGCACCAGGCAAGATGGGCCCTAAGGGTGAGCCAGGTGAGTGAGGGAGACCCAGGCCTCCTCTTTCTTTGCTCTGTCCCTGGGCTAGAAAGTGGGGAGGCAGTGGGAGGGGGGCACTCTGCTGGGTTGCTGCTCAGCCATTAGCTGATTGCCCTCCTACAGAGGCATGGAAGACTGAGGGGGTGGGCAAGATTAGAAGGGCCTGCACACCCTCCCCTCTGATGGTTTGTGGGCATCCCCTTGGGGATACTCAGACCTTGGGGCTAAAATTCGGTCTTTCCTTGGGGCAGGAGATCCAGTGAACTGGTGCCGGCAGGGTGAGGCAGCCTTCGCAGGAGCCGGGAGCTTGGAACCAGGCGGTGCTGGGGTGTTGGTGGACTACCAGGCGTGGTCCAGCCCTAGTGCCCCTTTCAGGGCCCTGAAGGAGCAGAGAGGGCTCCTGAGGTCCCGCACTTAGCCTCTTCCATTGCCCAGGGGGTGAGGGTTGGGTGATAACTTGGGGGGCCTCCCAGTCCATCTCCCCTTCCCCAGGCCCCAGGAGCTGCCAGGAGCTGCTGAGCTGGGGCACCACCTTGAGTGGCTGGTACCGTCTGTGCCTGCCTGAAGGCAGAGCCCTTCCAGTTTTTTGTGACATGGACACCGGGTGGGGTGTCAGAGAGGACTCACAGGGGAGGCCCACTTCTGCCCTATGGCCCCCAGGGGGAGCCAGAGCCCACTGGAGCCAAGGCATTTTTTGGAGTAATTGGCAGACAAACGTTTACTGAGCCCTCAGGGGACCTGAAGTCTGAGAAGGCTTCACAGACAAGGTGCCATCTGACAGGGCCTTGAAGGCTGTGCAGAAGTTCTCAAGACAGACGAGGTGCAGAATGGCCTTCCAGGTAGAGGGACAGACAAGCGCAGCGAGACAGGACAGTACCAGAAGGTTGCGGGGGCGGGGCGGGTGAGCTGAGAGCAGGTGTGAATGGCGGGCTGAAGTCTACTGGTGAGGCTCAAGCCTGGATGGAAGGCCTCTGCAAGGGCCGGTTCATGGGGAGCACTGAATGACTGAGGATCATGGGATAAATGGGGAGCCACGGGGGACTTCTAAGCAGGGAATTGCCAGGCCACACTTGTGCTTTAGAAAGACGACAACATGGAAGATGCATCGCCGTGGGGAACAAGAGTGCAAACAGGGACACGAGTTAGAAGGCCTGCAGCGGTTCAGGCCGGAGAAGACAGTGGGCGGTGGCAGCAGTGGGAATGGAGGCACTTAGACTGAAAGATGCTCAGGGGGGAACTCTACAGAGCCTGGGGACCGCTTGGCCTGAAGGGGCAGTATCAGGGTAAGGCCAGGAGTCCAGCTTAGGCCTCTGCAGGTGACCCCTCAGCTCCAATATCTTGGTTCTTATCACAGTAAATTAAAGCAAGGTCTTTTTGAATCTGACTCCCAGCAGGACTGACCACGTCCGGAAAGCAGGAACAGCATTTCTATCATGTCAGTCTCCCAGGACTGGCAAGGCTTTGGTGTGAAGTTTACTGTTTTACTGGCACTAAAAGTTAATAAGAGAATGTAGAGTTCATCGCTACATTCATTCAGTGGCGAAGCTCCCTTGGACTCACACTGTATCAACAAGCCCCCAGGCCACAGAGACAGGGGATGGCTGCCGCCCTCAAAGCGGACCCCCGCCCAGCTGCCACTGCTCCCCGCCTCCTCTCATCTCACGCCAAGCCTGGAGCAGTGGCGCTGGCGCTGGCGTGCTAGCCTTCTCCACCTCCCTAGGTGTTCCCGAGGCGACAGGACGTTCTGTGGATTTCTTCCGCTCTTGGTCCTCCTACAAAGCAGGTTTGGGGAGTCAAGAGTCCGAATTCTGGCTGGGTAATGAGAATTTGCAGCAGCTGACTCTCCAGGGTAAGTTCCCAGCAAGGTCCAGGGAGCCTGAGGGGCGTTCCTCCGGCATTCTGGGCTCTGAGGATCCCCCTCCCTGCCCTTCCCTCCACCCCCACCAGGTACCTGGGAGCTTTGCGTGGAGCTGGAGGACTTTAATGGCAACGGCACCTTTGCCCGCTATGAGTCCTCCCGCCTCCTTGGGGAGGTGGACCACTACCAGCTGGTGCCGGGCAAGTTCTTAGCGGGCACCGCAGGTGAGCAACCCGCAGGTGGGGCCCGGAGAAGGGGAAAAAGGCGACGGGAGGCTGGGTTCTCGCACAGCACTGCCACTGCTTCCGTAATGACCCAGGGTAACCCCTTGTCCTCTCTGGCCTCAGTGTTCTCATCTGAGAAAGGGCAGTTACGAGGCAAGGTGGCACGGGAGTAAAGAATGTGGGCTCACGTGGCAAACAGACCGGAGTCTGAACCCCGCTCTGTCATTTACTAACTACTTGACCCTGGGCAAGTTCCCTCCGAGTCAGAGCCTCAGTTTCCTGCGCCGTGAAAGGGACGAGGAGGCGGGGAGGGAGGCTGCGGGAACTACTGAGGCCCTGTGGAGTGTTAGCGTTGTCCACTTTGGAAGAGGAACTAGGGAAGGCTTTTTTCAGAGAAACAGCAACTGTTGAGGAAAGACTTGAAAGAGGGAAGTGATCTGAGGAGCTGTCTCAGGAGATCCCCTCTCCTGCCCAGGCATCCGAGGAGTCCCTCCCAGCTCTTCCTGACAGAGCTGCTCGGGCTGCCGCAGGTGGGAGCCAGGACGAGACCAAGGAGCCAGAGGCAAGCTGGTGGTTCTGGGAGGGGACAAGGCAGGGAGAGGAGCTGGCGGCTTTGGAGCCACAGTCCTGAGTTCAAGTCCCACACCCCTGTGATTAGCTGAGCAACCTTGGGCAAGCACCCTGGCTCCTTGGCACTGCAGTGTTCTCACAGGGCCTGATGACACCCACCTCTCCGTTGTTCTGAGGCTCCTATGAGGTACTCTCTTCAAGGGTGCCAGGCACAGCGCCAAAGAGCCTCCCGTCCCTCCCTGCCAGGGGACTCCCTGAGCTATCACGCCGAGAAGTCTGTCAGCACCTACGATGCTGACCATGACGCAAAGAGCGGGGACAACTGCGCGGTGCTGGTCCACGGCGCTTAGTGGTACGGATCCTGCTACCGGTCCAATCTCAACGGGCACTACGCGGCGTCCCACACCGCTGCCCACAAGTACGGCGTTGACTGGGCCTCAGGCCTCGGCGCGGGCCACCCTTACCGCAGGGTCCGCATCATGCTTCGCTGGGGCACGCTGGCAACCGGCGCCTTATCTCTCCTGCACAGCTTCCGGACCCTCGGCTCCCCCTCCCCATGGCTAACCGCCTCTGTTCTGCTGCCCGCTTTTAAAAATAAAATCGTTTTAACCCTTTCCTGGCGTGCAGGACTCTTCCAGTTACTGGGAAAGCCTCAAGAGTAGGGACATAGGTTTTTTTTTTTTTAGCTCCATTGAAGGAAGACTTTTCTTTCAGACGGGAAGATGAAAGGTTCAGCCTCATAAGGTAGTAAGTTTTCCATCTCTGGAAGTATGTAAGCCAAGACCAGGGGAACATTTAGTGAAGGATTTGGGATTCAAGCATCCACTGACACTGCCCTTGGGCCCTCTGCGTCCTACAAGTGGGTGGCTTTGTGGTACAAATCGCACAGTTTTCTCACCTTCTCCGTTGCCCGGGACTGTCTCTGGTCGTCGGTCGTCTGTTTTCCACCCCAGCCTCTGTTGTAAGCCCAGAGCTCCTCCTTGGCTACTTCTCTCTGGTCCCACGAGGGGCTGGTTTAAACTTGGGGTCAAACCAAGGGAGGTACATTTTCTTCCATGGGACTACAGGCAATAAAACAGCAGTTACTGAGCCAGCATTTATCAAACAGTCCGCCAGAGCCACATTCTAGAAAGTGGCAGAGAGGTAAGTACCGTATTTTGCCGTGTGTAACGCACACCCGTGTTTGTGCACATTACACATGGAGTTATTATACCCATGGTACGCAATCCTTATACCCATGTACAATGCGCATCCTTATTTCTCCCTCAAAAATTTGGGCAAAAAAGTGCATATTATACACAGCAAAACACGGCAGTTGAGAGTCCGATATCTGCAGTCTGATAAGACTGCAGTCCTGGGGTTGCATCCTGCTCCTGTGGCCGAGTGGTCTCAGACATGTCACTCAAGCTCTCTGAGTCCCCAGTGCCTGACGTCGGAGCCCACCGAGGTTTACAGCAGGTTGCCGCCTCCCTTACTGGAGAAGGGCCCGAGTTCTAGGGTTCTCTCTCAGGTGGGTGGAGAAATGTCCGTGTGGACACTCAAGTCCTATGGTCGGTCAGGTTCTGAATGGAGGTCCAAGATCAGCAGATTGGATTCTGGGGAAAGTAGCCTCCCTGGAAAGAGGGCAAACTGGGGGCTCAGATGCCAAGTCCCATACTAGGGGCTGATGGCCTCCAGGCAGGGGGAGAGGCAGACTTCCCCCCTTCTAGTCCCTCCCTGGAGAACACCGGCTCTTCACCGCGCTCTGCACGTCCTAATGTCTCTGGAGATCCATGCATTCAACAGATCCCTGAGGGGCAGGGCTTGCAATTCACGCCTCTTCCCTAGCCCGGACCTGGGCACACATATTATGAGCTCCTGTTGCGAGCAGTCCACAGTAGTTGGCATGCACAGTGGCACAGGCTATTCCGGAAGTGCGGGACTCGGAGGTTCTAGCTGGATACAAGGGAGGCGAGAGGTTGAGTCCTGGGCCGCTAGGGAGCGGTGCTGCCCCAGGGCCGAGGGTGGAGCTTTCCGGTCGGCGGGAAAGGGCTGGGCCCAGCCTACATATAGGGCAGAGAAAAACGACGGTGGACGCTCTGCTGCGGAGTCTGAGTGGCTGGCAGGGTCGGACTGATTCCCGGAATCTCCCATGTGACTCTGAGCCACGGATCACTGGATGCCCCAGATTCCTGGGACCCAATTCCCGATTTCAGATCCTCAGGACCTTCCAAGTCAGAGACCACATTTTGCCCTGTACTCCAGATTTCAGGAACGGGATCTCTGGCGGGACTTCGGATCTCCAGATCCCATAAGAGATTCCTGGTCCCAATCGGATCCGGATCTGGAGATCCCTGGACACATCGCCCCTGGCTCCTGCCCCGCGCTGGGTGCCCAGAGCACGCCGGACGCCTGAGCGCCCCCGCATGGCGGGGCAGTGCCCCCCGCCCGGTGCCCTGGAGTGCGCCGGCAGCTGTTGGCAGGACCCTCTGGCCGAGGCGCTGAGTAGGGGCGGGTCGACCGCAGCGCCCCCCGGCCGGGGCTGCGCACGAAGCCGGCCGCTCAGCGTGGTCTATGTGCTGACCCGGGAGCCGCAGCCCGGGGTGGAGCTGGAGACGCGAGGGAAGGCAGAGCCGCTGCCCCTCCGCTGCCTGCGCGAGGCTTGCGCGCAGATCCCCGGGACACGGCCGCGGCCGCAGCTGCGCACCCTGCCCTTTGGGACGCTGGCGCTGGGAGACACGGCAGCCCTGGACTCCTTCTACAACGCCGGTGAGTGTGCGCTGGGCTGCGGGACCAGGATTACCAGATTTAGGGCCTTGGGCTGAGCGAAAGGGGAGTGGCTCACCGATTCCAGGGAGGGAACGAGAAGAGTGTGAGGTCTGGAGCCATAAAACATGAGCTAAAGCTTAGGGACCCAAGGTGGTACCCTGACAAAAGTGGAATTTAGGGGGTTTGGAGCGCGGCAGGATCGGACTAGAATTTAGCGGATCCAGCCCGGCTTCGGGGTTTAGGATTGGGATTTAAGCAGGCACCATGCATAAGGAGCGGGATTAGGACTGGGCCACTGCTGGGAGCCGGAGCGGGTTGGGGGGTGGGGGTGGTGGTGTGCGGTATTTTAGCAATGGGGTTGGAGGACTCCGCCTCGGAATGATTTCACGCGGAGTAAATGAGGGCGGATCCTGGAAGGTGGAGCTTGGACTAGGGAAGGGCCTCTGCTTGGGGGACTGGAGTTCAGGTGTGCTAGCGTACTATATTTCCGAGGATTGGGCTAGAGAGGCAGAAAGGGAAGGGATGGGACTCGACAGACTGGATTCTGAGCAAGGGAGTTCAGGTTATGAGGCGCTCATTCCCCCAAGACAATGGGCGGGGCTGGAGGCGGGGCAGAATCGCTTGGGGGTGGGACCAGAAGGCAATTTTTCCAGGGCAAGTAGCCTCTTCCTTCTGCCAACTCTAACGCCTCCCGATACTCATTTGTTTATCCAAGTGTGCGGGCGCCAGTGCTTGCCGGATGTCCATAAAATCGCAGCCTAGAAAATGAAGGCTCACTCACCCTCGAGGACACACAGCATACAGAGTCATAAATCACATACATGTCAATACACAGGTCCTCACAGACCCTGTCACACCCAGAGATCCAGACACAATAAGCTATACACACATAGGCGCACATACAGTGCAGAGTTACCTACACACAGTGCTGGGACCTTTCAAGAGACTGGGTTGAGGACTCTGGGAAGGTGACTTACGTGCTGGCCCAGCTCTTGCTCCTCAAATGGCCTAGAACAGGCGCTGGGCTGGCGCACAGCCTCCCCTTCCCTGTGCCCAGGGGCCACAGGCTCTGAACAGCAGGGTGAGGGCCCACTGAGCCCAAGCCCTCTCCTGCAGCAACGCAGACATTAGTTCTGTGTAAGAGCCCAAAGGGCCCTGAAAGGGGGAAACTGAGGCCAGGAGCAAAACTGGATCCTGCTGGAGTCACACAGGAAGGCAGGCTGAGCCAGGATGGATCTCCAGCCCCCTCCCCCCACCAAGCTAGCTGGGCTCCAGGGCTCAGGGCCCCCACCTGTGTGCTTGCAGACGTGGTGGTGCTGGAGGTGAGCAGCTCCTTGGCACAGCCTTCCCTGTTCTACCACCTCGGTGTGCGTGAGAGCTTCAGCATGACCAACAACGTGCTTCTCTGCCCCCAGGCTGACATCCCTGACCTGCAGGCCCTTCGGGTAGGTGGCCAGGTGGCGGGTGGGGGCAGGCACAGGGTGGGGGTAGGGTCTACCCAGAGCATCAGTATCTGTCTGTTCCCTGCAGGAGGACATTTTCCAGAAGAACTCTGTGAGCAGAAACCACCCCTTACTCCAGCGTGCCCTTTGACTTCCATTATGACCTCTGACCCCCTACTACCTTTCCTGGCCTCCTTAGTCACCTCTGACCTCTCTAATACCCCCTGACATCTGTGTGACCCTCTGCTCCCTATTGCTTCCCTTCCCTCAGTGTGCCCCTTCCCTACTATTCCAGTTCCCACTGGTGCTGACCTCTGACTCTCTCTAACTTGGTGCTGACCTCTGACCTCTACTGATTCCTGCCTCCTTCCCACCAGGATTGTGTTGGCAGCTACACGCTGATCCCCTATGTCGTGACAGCCACTGGCCGAGTGCTGTGTGGTGATGTCGGCCTCCTGAGAGGTCTGGCTGATGGGCTGGTTCAGCCTGGAGTGGGCACTGAGGCCTTGCTCACACCCCTAGTGGGCCGACTTGCCCGCCTGCTGGAGGCCACGCCCACAGACTCTTGGTAAGGGGGAGCGAGGGAAGGTGCACCAGGAGGAGGCTGGAGCGGGTGCAGTGGTGTGGGCTGAGGGACAGGCCCCACCATTTCCTCCCCTTCCCTCCCTCTCCTGCTGCGGGCACCAGTGGCTATTTCCGGGAGACCATTCGGCAGGACATCCGGCAGGCCCGGGAGCGGTTCAGTGGGCAGCAGCTGCGGCAGGAGCTGGCTCGCCTGCAGCGGAGACTGGACAGTGTGGAGCTGCTGAGCCCTGACATCATCATGAACCTGCTGCTCTCCTACCGTGACGTGCAGGTGCGAGCAGAGAGCTGGGTGGGGCGTAGCATTTGGTGTCAGACAAACGCGTCAGCTCTTGGCTGTGCCTCTCAAGTTACCCGACATCTCTGAGCTTTGGTTTGTAGTGCAGGTGATCACATCACTGTCTCCCGGGGCGGTTGTGAGGCTGGGGTGCACAGTGAGCTCTCTGTGAAGGTGCAGTGTCTGCACTACCGGCTGGGCCTGAGGGAGGTGTGCAGAGCGAGGTGGCGGGAAGGTGGCGTGTCAGGGGTAGGAGGGCACCCGCAGCTCAAGGTTTCTCCTCAGGGTTTGGGGGCCAGCGGGACCCCCCAGAGGCTGTTGTCTCAGTGTGTGCCACTCCCTCACGCAGGACTATTCAGCCATCATTGAGCTGGTGGAGACGCTGCAGGCCTTGCCCACCTGTGATGTGGCTGAGCAGCACAATGTCCGCTTCCACTACACATTCGCCCTCAACCGGTGAGTGGCAGAGCCACGCTCAGGTCATAGCCACCTGGGAGCATGGGTCCCTGCTGTATGATGTCATTACTGTCTGGGCTCAGGGCTGTTCGGGGAGTTTGCTGACTAGGGTCACACTGATGTCAGATGGCCTGTTCTATTACTGCTGCCCAGGGTGGGGTGAGGTGGTACCCTTGGAGAGGTCACAGCTGTCCAAGGTCACCTCTCTTCAGAGTCATTGCAGCTAGAAATCACTTCCATCTGGGATCACTACCTCTAGGAAGGTCAGTGCTGACCAGGGTCACTGCCATTCTGGGTTCATTTCTGTCAGGCTCCTGGAAGGGTCCCTGATGTTCAGCATCTGGGGCTCCCCAGATATGGGACAGGGCCACCAGGCAGGTCTCCAGTCCATCTTCCCCTTCTAGGAGGAACAGGCCCGGGGACCGGGAGAAGGCACTGGCTGTGCTGCTGCCCGTGGTCCAGAGCAAGGGCTCCGTGGCGCCCGACCTGTACTGCATGTGCGGCCGCATCTACAAGGACATGTTCTTCAGCTCTGGCTTCCAGGATGCTGGGCACCGAGAACAGGCCTATCACTGGTAAGGGGCACAAGCAGGTGGGCAGTCGGCTGAGGGCTGGGGCTGTGGGCATCAGTCCAGCCTTGCAGCCCTCTGCCCCGCCCCCAGGTATCGAAAGGCTTTTGATGTTGAGCCCAGCCTCCACTCCGGCATCAACGCTGCTGTACTCCTCATTGCTGCTGGGCAGCGCTTCGAGGACTCCAACGAGCTCCAGCTCATCGGTGAGCCTCAGTCCCGTACCCTCATCACCCCAGGAGGGGCGAGGTCAGGGAGAGAAAACGCTGCACTTGAGCTGGGACTGGGTTCGTCCCCTTTTGGACCTGTGCTGTCTGGACCCACACCTGGGTCCTCATACCTGTCCTAGGCCCTCGTGAGCCCTTAAGCCCATGACTTTTTGCTCCTTAGCTCACTCCTGTGTTCCTTCCACAAACGTGTGTTCCCAGAGCTCCTACTCCTACCTGAGATCATGTCACACCTACATTTTCACCCATATCTGTGTCCCTGCCTGCATGAACGTGTGGCCCATGCCCCTCGCTCCCAGGTATGAAGCTGGGCTGCCTGCTGGCCCGAAAAGGCTGTGTGGAAAAGATGCAGTACTACTGGGATGTTGGCTTCTACCTGGGAGCTCAGATCCTTGCTAATGACCCCACCCAGGTGGCACTGGCCGCAGAGAAGCTATACAAGCTCAATGCCCCCATATGGTAAGTGGCCCCCTCTTCAGTCTTGGCCTGGCTTGTGCTGTCAGCTCCTGCACCCGTGACCACCGGCCTGAGCCCGGGGCCATTGACCTGGCCCCTTCCAGGGCCATGACCCCCAGTGCCCGCGTGCAGTCTGCTCTCCTGGGCTCCCTGGTGCCTGGGCTGAGTTGAAGACGTCGTCGCGCCTGCAGGTACCTGGTGTCCATGATGGAAACCTTCCTGCTGTACCAGCACTTCAGACCCACACCAGAGCCCCTTGGAGGCACCCCACGCCGTGCCCACTTCTGGCTCCACTTCTTGCTACAGTCCTGCCAGCTGCTCAAAACTGCCAGTTCCCAAGGGGACCAGTGTTTGGTGAGGCCCGCGGCGGAGGGGACCTGGGAGAAGGGCAGCCCTCTTCTCATCTAAGCCCCCACACTCCCTTGTCACCTACAGGTCCTGGTCCTGGAGATGAACCAAGTGCTGCTGCCCGCACGGCTGGAGGTTCAGGGGAGAGACCCAGTGAGCGCAGTGACCCTGAGCCTGCTGGAGCCTGAGACCCAGGTGAAGTTGCCACCGAGTCCCCCAACTCCCTGCTAAGTACCCCTTCTCTCTAGCCTTTCTTCCACCCCCCAGGCCCTTCTCTGGTCCCTGGCACCGTCCTCTGACTCACCTGCTTCTCACAGGACGGTCCCTCCAGCTGGACCTTCTCAGTCTCCTCCATCTGTGGTGTCAGGTGAGGGGGAAGGCCTGGGCCAGTCCGGGTGGGGAGCCCTGCTAGCTGGCCTGGTGCTCACTGTGTCCTTCATCCCTTCCCAGCGCCTCCAAACAGGATGAACGCTGCTGCTTCCTCTATGCACTTCCCCCGGCTCAGGACGTCCAACTGTGCTTCCCTAGCGTAGGACACTGCCAGTGGTGAGCACAGCTTCTTGGGGTCCGGGCTGGGATGCCCAGGGGAGTGAGGGAAAGAAAGGGATGTGGCCCAGAGCTGTTTTCAGCAAAGGAGAGGACACTATACCCAAGGTATTGGTCCCCAACCCCACCCCGCCCCACCTAGCCACCGGTCTGACCTCCTCCGCCCTCAGGTTCTGCGGCCTGATCCAGGCCTTGGTGACAACTCCGGATTCCAGAGCACCAGCGGAGGAGGCCGAGGGTGTGGGTGAGGTGCTGGAGGTGAGGAGGGGGAACTGGGAGATGGGAGATGGGGGAGGGGAAAGGACTAAGAGCCCTGCTGATCCCCCTTTTCACCCGCCCCCACAGTTTGATTACGAGTACACGGAGACCGGAGAGAGATTGGTACTGGGCAAGGGCACGTACGGGGTCGTGTACGCAGGCCGCGACCGGCACACACGTGTACGCATCGCCATCAAGGAGATCCCGGAACGGGACAGCAGGTGTGCTGCGCAGGGCGTGTGGGTGGGGCCACACGTCCTGGGGTAACGTAGGCAGGTCCAGTGGGTGGGACCGGAGTCGAGCGGCCCATGTGGGCGGGGCAGATGGGCGGGCTCATGGACATGAGAGTCCAAGCCCAGTGGGCCCAGGCCTGTGGACAGAAAGGCAGAGACCAGGGGGTGGGGCTACAATCTGGAGGGGCCTGTGGGCTGCGTGATAAAGTGGGGAAGGTCAGAGCAGATTATGAGCCGGGCAGATCCTGGGGGTGTAGCCTGGCTGGTGCTGGAGTTAGGTAAGCATCTCTGTCCAAATCTGGCCTATTCCTCTCTTTCTAACTGCCCCTAGGGTCTCTCAGCCCCTGCATGAAGAGATCGCTCTGCACAAACGCCTGCACCACAAGAACATCGTGCGCTATCTGGGCTCAGCCAGCCAGGGCGGCTACCTCAAGATCTTCATGGAGGAAGTGCCTGGAGGTACCTGCCCTGCTGGGACAGGAGTGGAACTGGAAATGTAGGGCATGGGGATGGAGCCAGGCAGGGGTGGAGAACCCCTGGGGGAAATGAATTCTAGAGTGTGTAGGTGGTGTGAAGCCCAGAATTAGCTGACACAGGGCAGTGGGGTGGGTGATGGAGTCTGGGCCATAGTATGGGTGCGTCTGGGCAGAGAATTGTGGGTTGGAGTAAGTGGGTGGCAATGATGACCTTGGACTCTACCTGCCCAGGCAGCCTGTCCTCCCTGCTGCGGTCAGTGTGGGGACCCCTGCAGGACAACGAGAGCACCATCAGTTTCTATACCCGTCAGATCCTGCAGGGACTCAGCTACCTACATGACAACCGAATTGTGCATCGCGACATCAAGGTTAGCACTGTAGTTGGACCAGTCTGACTTGCTGGGAGTGGGAAAGGAGGAGATATAGCCCCAGACCGAGGCTGGCAGTTCAGTGGGCGGGCCCTTTGCAAAGGGCTGGGAATTCATCAAGAAGGTTCCCTAGAGAAGGAGAGAGGTTCGCACCTGAAGCCAAACCAGGTGCCAGCTCCCAGAGGGGCATAGTGAGATGGCAGGGTGAGGGGGTTGACAGAGGCCGAGTCCGACTGGGATTCCCAGGAGACGGGATCCGGGTAGGGTCCGCTCTGTCACCAGGAGCCCAGCCTGATGTCCACTGAGTGCAATGTACATTCTACTCAGGGGGACAATGTGCTGATCAACACTTTCAGTGGGCTACTCAAAATTTCCGACTTCGGCACCTCCAAGCGGCTGGCAGGCATCACACCTTGCACTGAGACCTTCACAGGTAATAGGGTGTGGGGTGGGGAGTGGGGATACTGACCTGGGACAGAACTTCTGGAGCCTTCCAGGCAATGGAGCTTCTCCTGGGTGTGTAGTTAGAGTCCTAATGGGGGGTAGAACCCAGGGCAGGTGACTGAGCCAGGGGTGAGGTGATGGAATCCAGAACTGGAGTTTGGATAGCTGAGGACATTGCATTGAGTGCCTGAGATGGAATCTAGAAGCGTCGATGTGGACCAAAGTGGGTGACAGGATTCAGAGTGGATGATGCAATCCAGGATATACCATGGGACCTACTGCAGGCGATGGAGTCCGTGAATGAGAGGGAACCTAAGACGAGTGAGGAAACGCAGATGTTTGACGACCAGGCTGAGGGATGAGAACTGTTCTGGACGGTAGCGTCCAGGGAGGATGCAGGCAGCCAGAGGATGACACAGCCCCCCGCTGCTCCCGTAGCAATAAAGCCCAGATGAGCGTTATTGCTACTGCTCCTGTCCTAGGGACCCTACAGTATATGGCCCCAGAAATCATTGACCAGGGCCCACGAGGGTATGGAAAGGCGGCTGACATCTGGTCTTTGGGCTGCACTGTAATCGAGATGGCCACAGGTCGCCCACCCTTCCACGAGCTAGGGAACCCGCAGGCTGCCATGTTTCAGGTGAGACCGCTCAGGCCCTGGCTCATGAGGTGGTGTGCGGACAGACTGGGCCCTAAACACCTCTAAACTTAACCCTTGTTTACTCTCCCTGCCCTCTCCCAGGTGGGCATGTACAAGGTACATCCACCAATGCCCAGTTCTCTGTCAGCGGAGGCCCAAGCCTTCCTCCTGCGAACTTTTGAGCCAGATCCCCGCCTCCGAGCCAGTGCGCAAGCACTGCTGGAGGACCCCTTCCTGCAGCCTGGGAAGAGGAGCCGAAGCCCAGGATCCCCCCGCCATGCTCCACGGCCTTCAGGTGCTGCGCAGTGGAAAGGGCGAGCTGTGAGGGCTGAAGGGGGCCTACACTGACGGTCTTGTCCCTCCCTTAGATGCCCCTTCAGCCAGCCCTCCTCTTTCGGCTGAGTTGACCACCCAGTCCCAGACATTCCCGCGCCCTCAGGCACCCTCTCAACACCCTCCCAGTCTCCCGAAGCGCTGCCTCAGTTATGGAGACACCAGCCAGCTCCGGTGAGAGCCCAGGATCCTGGGGTGGGTTCACTTTATCTGGTTTTGCCCTTGTACTCCCTCCAGAAAAAGCTCTCTTTGGGAACCCGGGCACCTCCACCACTTGCAAGAATGGCATTTGGTTCCTACCTCCCAAATCTCTTACTTGTACTTAGTGAGTGTCCCCTCAGTGCCAGGTTCCTCCCTTTTATCCCTGTGAGATAGGCCTGAGAGTCAGAGAGCCAGCATTCAAACCCAGGGGCGGAGGTGGCTGGACCCGGTTGCTGCTGGCACTCTACTGGCTGCTCCCCGTTGCACCCAGGGTGCCTGAGGAGCCTGGGGCCGAGGACCCCACGTCTCCTGAGGACAGTTCAGGGTTGAGCCTGCTGCATCAAGAGAGCAAGCGCCGGGCCATGCTGGCTGAAGTGCTGAAGCAGGAGCTGCCCGCGCTGGTGGAGAATCTGTGCCTGGAGCAAGAACAGGTGGGCGGGCCCGCCCCAGCGCCCCCTGGTGGTCAAACACCGACAGGATTCCTACCGATGGCCACCAACCCCAGCCCACAGCCAGCATCTCTTGGTTCAAGTGGGAATATCTGCTGACGACTCCTCTCTTTCTTCTCAGGGTCCCCATCTGGGCAGGAATCTTGTGGAACAGCTACTGCGCTGCCTCGGAGCGCACATCCACACTCCCAACCGCCGGCAGCTGGCCCAGGAGCTGCGGGAGCTGCGAGAGCAGCTGGGAACCCAGGGCCTTGAGCCTGCGCTTCTACATGGGCCACTCTTTGCCTTCCCGCATGCGGTAAGGGAGCTTTCTCACAGTTAGGGCTACCCAGGAAGAGCTCATGAGCACCCTGGGCTTGGAAATGTGCAAGGACTTAGAGTTGAATGAGTCCCAGTCTTCTCTGTGAAGACAGAGCCATTAGGGAAGGGACATCTGCCCAGTTCTAGCTTCTTAGCCCCTCCCTTGACTCCAAGCTTGTCCACCCCACTTGCCTCAGGCAGAAAATTTTCTGGGCCATTGCAACTCAAGCCCCACCTCTTTTTGAGGTTTAGCAGTCTCAGCGGCGCCCTCCTCCCTCTCCAGGTGAAGCAGATTCTCCGAAGGCGCCAGATCCGCCCACACTGGATGTTCGTGCTGGACTCCCTGCTCGGCGGTGCGGTAGAGGTAGCCCTGGCAGTACTGAGCCCAGGTAGGCCCCGAGTGGAGCCTGTCGGCCTGCCTGCCCGCGGGTGGGGGTGTGGCCCTTGGAAAGGTGGCTAACACAAAAGGAGCTGTGATCTTCAACTTGACCAGGAAGAAGTGGGTGGGGCGTGACCAAATGGGCAACTCCCAGACTGACACTGCCTGGCGGCCGAGCAGATCCCTGTGCGCGCTCTGCCAATGTCTGAGGGTCCCAATGGGCGCTCTTGCCCTGCCTGAGCTCACCTCCCTCTGACTGGCAGAAGTGAAGAAGGATGCAGTCTCACCGACGTCAGAAGAGTCCAGTGAAGAGGAGTCCCAGCAGAAGCAGCAGGAGACCCCGGTTCAGCAGAGCCTGCTAGCAGGGGAACCTGAGCAGGGCCCCCCACCTCTGATGGTACAGTTGGGCCTCTTGCGAGCGGAGACTGATAGGTAAGGCCCCTGGGGCCCCACCATAGACTCTGTGTGTGCCTCACCCCTACTCTGTCCTCCCTTTTACTGGTTTTCTGCCATCCAACAGGCTTCGAGACATCCTGGCTGAGAAGGAATGTGAGTGGCGGGCCCTGGTACAACAAGCTGTGCAGCGGGTAAATGAGGAGGCCAGGACCTGTTCCCTGGCCTCAGAGCTCCCAGGTGAGTGGGACCTGGCTGGAGAAGGCTAATGGTGGTGTGAGACAGCCTCTGGCAGGAGGAGCCCCTGGATTTACCTGATTTCTCCTGAACAGCCGCTCGAACAGTGGACTGGGGCCTGGTGCAGTGGCTACAGGAGCTGAACGTGGATTCCGGCACTATCCAGACGGTAAGAGGGAGAGTGCTGGCTATCCCTGACCTCCACCAACCAGAGACTCCATCCCTACCCAGCTTTCAGCTCTTCTCACTTCTTCCCTCCGATGCAGGGAATCCCAACATTAGAGGAACACTTAGCATACCTTTCCCATTGTACAGATGAAAAAACCGAGGCCCAGAAAGGGGTGGGATCCGCCCTAGCATGTTGGTAGTAAACAGAGCTAGCCTCTGATGCTCTGGACACATCCTCTGATTTTAATCTCTCCCTGTTTCTTGTGTGTGGGTCTTTGTCCCCAACCAGCTGCTGAACCACAGCTTCACCCTTCATTCCCTACTGACCTGTGCCACTAGAGATGACCTCACCTACACCTGCATCAGGTATGTACCGGGCCCTCCAGGATGGCCCATGCCTAGGGGATCATGCTGGCCAGATCCGGACCCCCAGCTACAGGTTTGCCTAGTTTTCTCTCTGGAAACTACAGGGACATCAGGGTCCCAAGGGGACAGAGGGGGCATTAGGCAGACAGTGGGTGCCAGAGAATGCCAGGATCTTCTAGCTGAGCCACACTGAGCCTGCCGCCCCCAGGGGAGGGATGGTGTGCCGCATCTGGAGAGCCATCTTGGCACAGCGAGCAGGATCCACGGCTGTTACCCCCGGCCCCCAGGAGGCTGAAGGAGGGCATCAGAAGCAAGAGGCCAGACTCAAGGATGGATGAATGAAGACACAGAACTTATGAAACACCCATCCCAGGACCCAGGGGCCAATGGAGGAGGCCAGGAGTGGGGGCAGTCCAACCACAGAGATGCCCTAAGCTCACTGAGCACCACCAAAGACTATTAAACAGGACACTTCTGTTGCCTTAGCAACTTCTGAGGTATTCAAGGGTCCTAATACCAGCTCTCTAAGATCTTTATGTCTGAACCTAAAGTGTCTTCACCTGGGCCCCTTCATTTTCCTGGTTCTTTCCTGCTTTCACCACCTTCCCCCAACCTCCAAACAGACATCAGCCCCTTATTGCCCTTAGAACAGACTTTATTGACTTTTTCCAAGGGCAGGCCCTGAGATGGGGGTCCAGAGAGGGGTCTGGTAAGGCTTGTCAGACAGCTACGTCCTGGGGGCCAGGTTGGTTCTGAGGGGCAGAAGGCCGTCCACCCACTCGCATGGTCGCTCCAGGAGCGTCTGCCACAGCTGCTTCTCCTCAGGGGTGGAATCCATCCAGGGCACCTGGAGCCCATAGCTGCTGCCTGGGCAAGGGGAGAGGGCATGGTTACGCTGGATACCCCAGGTCTCAAGGAATACCCACATTGTGCACTCGCCCCCTCCACCCGCCCACTTCTCAGTGGACACCAAAGCTCACAAAAGGGCAGAGAGGTGCCCAAGTCTCCATACTAAGCCCCTGCCTCCCAGCACTGACAGCCCCGAGGGTGCTGCCCCACTCACCGGTGCCCAGGCTGAGGCGTGTGCCCCCCAGCTGTCGGCTGGCCAGGGCCCCATGGTCCCAAAGGGAGAGCTCCGCACAGGCCTGGCGCAGGTCCGAGGGCCCGAAGCCGTCGTAGACCATGGTGTGGTTGAACACGGGGCTGAGGCTCCTTCGCACCACCCTCGTCCGTTGGCGGCTGGCCCGGCTGTCATCGGGCAGCACTGAGCTATGGCATAGGTGGGCAGGCATCAGTGGCTACCCCCCCTTGACACTCCCCAGGACCCACCAATCACCGAGCTCTACCTGTGCTCCCTCACAATGGCATGGCCTCTGGCTCCTGCCCGAGACTTGGCCTCCAACCCTCACTACCCTGGGACCTTTGTGTTAGCCTCCCCTCCGGCCTCCTGCCAGAGGAACGGCTCTGAGAAGGGATTTTGTGCCCTCTGCTCAGTGACCTTCACTGACTCCCTGCTGCCCCCCAGAGTAGTTTCCAAACTTTTTAAAGCCTCGGGGCCCTTTCTGCAAGATAAAGTATTGCTCAGAAGTACAACACTTAAGACAAAAACAATGTCTGGTTGCCCTGGCTGGTGTAGCTCAGTGGATTGAGCGCGGGCCTGCGAACCGAAGGATCGCGGTTCGATTCCCAGTCAGGGCACATGCCTGGGTTGCCAGGCCAGGAACCGAAGGATCGCGGCTCGATTCCCAGTCAGGGCACATGCCTGGGTTGCCGGGCCAGTTCCCAGCAGGGGACATACAAGAGGCAACCGCACATTGATGTTTCTCTCCCTTTCTCCTTCCCTTCCCCTCTAAAAAAAGATAAATAAATAAAATCTAAAAGGAAAAAAAAAAACAAAAAAAAAAACAATGTCTGGTTGAATCAGGGCTGGATCTCAGAACCTATTAGGCCTACCTCCATTTCACTCTCTCAGGGCGGGCCAAGAGCCTGGGGACACCACCAGAGGTTCCCCCGGAGCTTACTTTGAAAACCACTGAACTGCAGGGCCTCACAGCCTGGCCTTGCAGGTCCTCCACGGAAGGGCCCCTGCGACCTCCCAGGTCCCAGCCTCAGCTCTCCAGCAAGTCCTAAAGGTGCCAGCCGCTGAAATGCAGCTCCTCAAAGGTGTCCTCAACTCTCCGGACTCAAGCTGTCCCCTTTACCCCTGCTCAGTGGTCAAAGCGCAGATTGAGGGGATCAAGGGTGGGTGATTAGAAGGGGCTGGGGAGCTCCACTACAAGGCAAAAGGAAGGGAAGTGGGGAGGTCCCAGTATCCCTCACCATTGTATGTAAGTATCCAGGGACCCTGAACGAAGAGGCACGAGGTCCTGAGCTTCCTTCACCCAGAAGTGCAGCTCCCCGCTCGGGGGCAGTCCTGCACCTGCGGAAAGCGTTGGCTCAGGCTTTGCCCCATGGACAGAGACGTCCCTCTTGTGGGACAGAGTCCCCTGCCTCCAGGGGCCCGTCCAGCTCGGTCTCTCGTGGGAGGCCACTCACCCTCAGAGCCGGCGGGGACGTACTTGAGGGACAGAGAGAGCCGCCCACGGCTGGGAAGGTCTTCAGGAGAGGGTAGGACCTGTGAGACATGTTTCCTCAGGGAGCAGGGACAGGGCCCAAGGCAAAGAAGCCACAAAGCGGGTGGGGTCTCCAGGCACCAATGGGGCGTTGTTAGCAGAGGGGCGGGATCTGCAGGGGCGGGGCCAGGCCCTGGCACACAGTAGTCAGGTTCCCCGGGAGAAGGGGGCGCTCTGCGGAGGGAGTCTAAGGGGTCTAGGGGAAACCTCGGTGGGGTGAAAACCGGAGATGTGTGCCATGGGGTCCTCCACGCGGGTCAGCTGCCTCACCCGGGGCTGCAGGGGGAGCCAGATGGCCTCAGAGTCCCAGTCCCACGTATCCAGGGGTACTTCAACTTCGCCCAGAAACAGGTTGCGACCCAGGCTCTCTCGGTGCCACACGGACAGGCTCAGCACGCGGCCCGGGAGCTCGGCCTGCGGGACGGAGTACTGGGGGACAGGAGGTGCGCTTTAGTGGAGCACCGCCGATGGCCCCGGCTCCAGTGCTGCGGGAGTGTTGGCTGGGCTTGTCCGCCCACACTCCTTGCAGGGCGGAATCCCGGGAAGCCCCGAAGGGCGTTCATGGCGGTCCGAACGCCGCCGTGCCCACCCCTAGACTCCCTGCCGTTCTTCCGGGAGAATGGAGGGCTGAAGCGACGGGCGGTGACGATGCCGATGGCTGCCCCTGCCACCCTGGCCCTCGGGAAGGGACGTCCGATTCGCGACTGGGGGCCGCCCCGTTGTCGTCGCAGCCTTACCCGGAGAGTCTCGTTAAAGACAGGGTTCAGATTCCGTTTCTTCACAGTCGTCTTGCGCTTGCTCTGCTTATCCGGGAGGAGGTAGCTTTTGACGTAGCTGGAGTGGGAGAGGTGAGGACCAGATGAGCGAGGCCGGGGGAGGCCCTTCCAGCACCTCCTCCCCGCCTGGGGGCTTCCCCAGCAACAGCCTGGAACACGCGTGCCGGGCCTCGTGTAGCGCTTTACAGGCGTCATCTCACCCAACCCCACGCCTCCCAAGAACACTGTGACCCCCATTTTGAAGACCAGGAAACAGGCCAAGACAGGTGGTGGTACTGGGCGGTGAAGAGTGGCTCCCTGGCGCCCGCCCGGGTGGGGCACTCACGGGTCCGAGCGGCGGCGCCGCGCGGCGGCGAGGTTCTGGCATTGGATCACCTGTACCCGCAACTCGGCGGCCGCAGGCTCGTAGCGCAGCGCGAAGTGCACGGAGCCGCGCACCTGCACACCTGCCTCCACTTCTCCCGACAGGCTCATCAGGCTGCCGCTCAGCTGGGGGTAGATAGAGGGGGTTGGGGGGGGGGTCGGAGCGAGGTGCAGGCTCCCACTGGGGCCGGGGAGCGCGGAGGGTTCAGATGCAGGTTATGGGGACAAAGCGAGGTAACGAGGTAAAGGGCATTGGGAGGTAGCTTGCCTAGGAGCTGGAGTGTCAGGTCCGGGGACCAGGGAGGGGTGAGGCAGGGACTAAGCGTAGGGATGTGGGGAGGGGAGGTGCCCTCGTCCCGTTCTCCCCCTCACCGTGGAGGAGTTGAGGCTGGACACGGAGGAGCTGCTGCTGAGCATGCGGTCGAGTGAGGGGCTGGGCTCCGGAGCCTCCTCCCCGTTCTCCAGGATCTCGGACATCGCCTGGATCTGGGGAGAAGGGAAGTGACGGGGTCCCCGCTTTTCCCAGCCCCTTCCCCGACCGCGCTCTGTCCCGACGGCTCGCTCCCCGCCCACAATCCGCTCCGGGTCTTGAGAGCAGCTGCGCGCGGCTTCCGCCTACCTGGGCTGGGCGGGGCTGCGGCTCCTTCTCTCCACCAGAAGGCGGCTCCGGCTCTGGGTCCGCCTCCTCCTCGTAGACCTGCGTAGCCCCTGGGCCAGGGGCTGGGGTGGGGCACAAGCTGCAGAGTCAGCCCCTCTCAGCCCGCCCCGAGCAAATCTGGAAGAACTGGTTTACAACCCCCATGACCTGCAGATTGGGGCCCCAGTGCTGCCCTGGGGTCGTCCATAGAGACCGCAAGCCTCCCCCCAATCCCCAATGCTGGAAGAGGAAGGTCGACACAGGTGGAGTCACTTAAGAGCTGCCTCTCGTCCCCACAACTTCTCTGTGCTCCCCAACACACACCCTCCCATTTACCTTCCTGGGCCTGGGGCTCCTCCTCACGATCAGAAGCCTCTGGGGGTACATATGGTGAGGGGAAATCAGGTCCCTGAAGGAAGCAAGGGGTAGAAGTCACAGTGGGGACTAGTGATGAAGAGACAAAAGGTTGTGATGGGGTCAGAGGTCAGAGGCTCCAGCTGGCTGCCCCAGCTTTAGATTTAGCACAGCCATCAGGGCAGGGCTGGCAACCACCTGCAGGACCAGTTGGACCTGTACCTCACACCCCTTCACACTTCAGCGCCTGCCTTGCCTGACTCCCAGGGTCCCATTACTGGGAGAGAGCAGTATTTGAGTCTGGACCTCGCCCCGCTCATTCCTATACCACCCGTAATAGCCAGATTCAGAGATTTCCTTAGAGGTCCGTACACCCATTTGACAGAGAGGATAACAGAGGTACAGACCAAGGTCTTCCGATTCTCAGGCTGGGTCTCTTTCCCAACACATCCCACCGCCATGCCACTGTACCTTCACTCATTAGTTCATTCACTCACTCATTACTTACCTCAGCCTCACTGAGCCTCTCCTGGGGGGCCTGGTCTATGAGGAACCTAGGAGTAGGGAGAGGTGGTTGTCAGGGCTGGGACTCAGATGACTTGTAGGCACCCTCCCCTCCCTGCCACCCCTACTCACCCAGGCTCCAACTCCTCTTCGGTCTCTTGCCCAGCAGCCTCGGCTTCAGTATTGCTATCCAGAGCCTGGTCTCCTGTGCGCAGGTGAAAAGTTCTGTGAACCCCCCTCCGCAGAAAGTCTGGCCCTGGGAGATACGACCCACCTCCCATAGCCCACTGCAGGGTGGTACTCAGCCAGAGGCACAGTGCCAGGGGCAGCAGGGACTGGAACCCAGGGGCCCTCTACCTGTCCACATACACTGGGTACCCCGGCCCGCATGAAGCCTGCCCTTGCCCTAAATATCTCCTCTCACCCCTGGAGCTCTTCTTCCTGCGGATAGAGGCTCGGACAAGGTCAGAGCCAAGGTGGGCATGGTGGTGCCGTTGGGCACGTGCTTCCTGGAACCAGTCCCCTGTCAGGATTTTCAGCTGCCCAGGGTCTGCCAGTGAGTCCCGGAGCTTCCTGGAGGATAGGGGAGGCCGTGGCTGTTACCGCTCACCCAGCCAACGTTCCTGCCACCCACTATGTGCCGGGGCCCTGTACCTGGGGCCAGGGACACGACAGCAAATCAGACTTGATCCCTACTTTGGAGGAGCTCAGGCTGCTGGGGAGACTGAGTCTGGAATAGACAAGTGCACTATAGGGGGGTAGGTGCCCTGATGGACATAAGAAGCGCCAACTTTGAGATACATATCCAACTAGGTGACAGTGTCAGTTGTAAGCAATTACCATTGTAAGACCACCAGGCGGTATGGTTCCTTTGTCTTGTCGATCATTAGTAGTTCAGCTATAAAACATTTACTATTACTACTGTCTAGCAGCAAAGGTTATCTGTGCAGACTGTGGGGTCACCTTCTACTTTGACTCAATCTTCCTATAAGTAACTTACTCTACCACAAATTCTGTTATAATTCTGGATTGCCTATTTAAAAATAAATAAAACAAGCAGCCCTGACTTGTGTGGCTCAGGATTGAGTGGATTGAGCACCAACCTACAAACCAAAAGGTCACCGGTTCGATTCCCAGTCAGGGCACATGCCTGTTGCGGGCCAGGTCCCCAGTTAGGGGTGTGTGAGAGGCAACAGACCCATGTATCTCTTACACATCGATGTTTCTTACTCTCTCTTTCTCCTTCCCTCACCCTCTCTCTAAAAGTAAATAAATAAAATCTTAAAAAATTAAAAATTAAAAAATAAATAAACCTCTTTAAAATAAATAAATAAATGCAGCGACTGCTCTGCGTAATCCCTCCTAACACTACGAGGAAGTGCTCCTTAGCCGCACTTTGCAGCTAAGGAGAGCGGTGCTGGGGCGGTCGGGTAAGTTGCCCAGGGTTACACAGCTAGGAGGTGTCTGTCCTCAAGTTCTACTTATAAGTCCCAAGCTCGTCTGCCACTGTGCTCTTCCAGGAAGAAGGAACGACCTAGGAGTGAAAGGTGGGTGTGTTCAGGGACTGCAGAGCACCTGAGTGGCTGTAGCAGACACTCGGTGTACGTGTGAGGGCTGGTGGTTACTGGTGGAAGATGGGATGTGGGAGTCTGGCAGGGACCAATCGGGGAGGCCTCCTGGACCCAGCTTAGGAGCTTGCCCCTGACACAGATGCCGAGAAGCCATGAGGAGGTTCAGCAAGGCGTACTAAGGACAGATCTGAGGAGCTCCGGCTGCGGTGTGGCAGGCTGGCCGGAGCGGGTGAGCCCGGAGTGAGGCAAGCCGGCAGGGCGCTGTCTCGGCCTCCCTGAGAGAGCTGATAAGCTGAGCGGGCCAGGAGTACAGGGAACCGAAAGGCAAAAAAACAAGAACTACTCAGATATCTAAGAGGCTGCATGTTGGTGGGGGCGGGATGGGGGGTCCCCCAGCCCCCAGTGCCTGAGGCCCCCTCCTCCTGGGCTTCCTGCCCTGTCCTTCCTCACCTGACCCGCCCTTCCTCCAGCTGGCGCAGGTGGGCATCTCGCGTCAGGACTTCAGCAATGGCCTCCTGCTCCTCTTCCGTCAGGAAGCTGAGGTCCAACAGCTCATTGGCCTTGGGCTCTGGCTCATGCGCCATGACGGGGCGAGGTGGGGCCCAGAGCCCCTCTTGAGATGGGTGGCCGCTCTGGGGCATCAGCTGGGGCAGTGCTCCCGCTGGGCATACATGGCTCCCTGAGGGCAGACTGGGGGTCAGGTCAAGCCCTGCACAAATATAGGGCACATCCTGGTGTTGTCTGTCCCTTTCTGCCCAAATATGTGCAGGGGTGTGCAGAGTACAATTCCAGGAAGGCTGAGGTCAAGGGGGCATGAGATGCACCCATGGACACATGCATGCACTGGCCCGTCAACACACTCCGGGACACACTTACAGGCATAAACAGAGACACTCGTGCACACACACTGATACATGTGAATACAGCTACCCGCAGACATACACCTCGTCATACACGCGCACTGGTACCTGTATAAAGACAGGTGCGTGCACCCCTGCTCCCTGATGAAGGGCCCTGTACAGTCATAGGCTCAGGCTCACGCCAAAGAAACAGACCTAACGTCCTCAAACCTGCACACAGGCCCACGCACACAAAGAAAGGCACGACCCACAGGGCGGGTTTGTCTGCACAAGAATAAGCCCTGGGACAAAGATCTGTCCCTACATGTACACAAATCACACAGACTTTTGCACACACAAATTGCCACCCCCTACCCAGCGGGACCGTGAGCTCCTTGAAGGTAGAGACAGGCTTTTTCCCCCAAAGCCAGTACTCTACACACAACAGATGGTTGGTGGAAGCTTGATTAATTAAAGGCAGAAACACGTCTGCACACACCTGAGGAATGAACACACACAAACACGCACCCAGACACACGGGCACACACACGTATCTGCTCACCCTCCTGCTCTGGGACCTCCCCTCCCTCCATCCTTCACCTCCACCCTGCCCTGGCCCATTTGGCCTTCCTGTCTGAGGCAACCTCCTCCCCAGACTACACCCCTAACTTCCTCCCACCCCCACCCCTGAGGTAACCGTCACACCCACCCCCACAGGCCTCCAGCCTGGGGATTCCCTGGCCGCCAAGCCTGCCCTCTTGTTCAGACGCCCTGGGTGCCTTGCTCTGGCCACATTAGTCCCCCACCCACCCTGACCGGGGACCTGGCTGGGGTCCCGTGGTGGAGGCCAAGTGCTGACACAGCAGCTCCGGCCGCTCAGGTACCATGGTGACCCCGGAAGCAAAACATTTGCCCAGCCCTGAGGGGCATGTGGGTGTGTGGACGTGGCAAGGGGCCCATGGCTGGGCCATGGGCAGAACAGAGCCATGGCCTGAGCCCATTGGGCGGTCTCTCCTCCCTGTCTCACCTGTGCCCTCCTGTGCAAGGACACCAGGGTGAAGGCAAGTCCTGGCTTGTGCCCGCTGCCTGCGTGCTGTGTCCTCCCAGCTGAGTCAGTGTCAAAGCCCAAGCAAAGCCCCCTCCCTGCTGCCTCACCCTCGCCCTCGAGTGTGGGGCTCCTGCGTGCCCACCAGGCATTGCGCAGCCCGTGTGAATGCCTGCTTGCTCCGCATTAGCCCCAGTTCCTGCGCCCCTCCTGTGCCCAAAGGACCCAGGTATGGTAGTTCGGGGCTCTTCTGCAGCTGGTGTGCGAGCTCACGGTGGCGTCTCTGGTGAGCTGTGCTGTTCGGAGAGTCGGTCCAGCAGGGGCGTCTGCATGCTGAGGACCCATGAACCTGTATGCTTTGCCGGCACAGATAGCGTATCGCTGTGTGTGTGTCTGTGTGTCCGTGTGTCTGGCCACGGTGTGATGCTGAATGGGTGGCTGTTGTCTGTGTGATGTGTTTGGTGACTTTCTGGGTGACAGTGTTGCGTGGTGTATTTCCTGCTGTGCTGTATGTGTGACTGAGTTGTGTGTTGTGGTGTGTACTCTGGTACCCCAAGGGTCCCCAGGAGTGTATGCGTGTGTAGGTGCGGGGGCAGTCTGTAAAACTGACCCTGCTCTTGTCCTGCAGGTTTGCCTGGGGCTGGGCCGTGGGCACCGAAGCCCAGGGTCCTGGCAGCACAGGCCTTTCTGCAGTCCCCCCTGTCCTTCCAGAGGCAGAAACAAGTATTTGGTCTTCCCTGCTGTTTCAACACTATGGGACACACCCGTTGGTCAGTACAAGGGTCTGTCCATCTGTCTGGCTGTTCCAGTCCCAGACACACTCTCGCCTCCCCCACCCCAAGGTCCCAGAAGGTGCTCAGGGTAACAGGTGGGAGCGCCTGCCCCTGGGGACACTGGCAGGAGACCCCTGTCCTGAGGCAAGCATACCTGTAGGGGTCCAGTATGGAGGGGACACCTTCGCAGGGTGGCCCCGGCTCTCCTGGCAGCCGAGTTTCAGAGACCAGGAGAAGAGCAAGTGAGGTACTAAGGCTGACTCAACCGGCGGCTCAGCAGAGTAGCCGCCCCGCTAGGAGGAGGAAACACCTTCTCTGGAGGGCCTGATGCAAAACCGGGCCTGGACTTTCATTCCCCAGGGGTGTGCCCTAGCCTCTGCTTTCAGAAAACCCAAAGCCGATTTGCCGGGCGGGAGATGCCTGGGACTGGGCCCCAGCTCCACCGCAGACTTACTGTGCAACGCCTGTCACCCCTCAGGGCCTTGGCTGCCCCCATGTGCAGAACGGGCAGCAGCCCCACCCTGTCCACTGAGGAGCTGAGAGGAACTTGCTTTGAAAGCAAACTTAGAAACCTTTCTAAGAACCAGGCTAATGGAAGAACCATCCTATGCAGAGTTTCTGCTCTGCCGCTGTGTGACTTCGGGCAGGTCTCTTAACCATTCTGGGCTGCAGTTTCCTCCAGTGCAAACTGTGGGTAGTGGAGTGTGGAGAGCCTATTAGAAGGGAAATAAAAGTGCCTGGCACAAGCTGGTATATAGTGGGTACCAGGTGTCCCCTTTCCAACAGAGTCCCTTGTGACAGTCACTGCCCCTCCAGGTCCTCATACGCCTACTGGGAAGTGCTGGCCACCGCACAGCTTCTGTCTCTGCCCTGCTGGGCCCCGTCTGTTTGGGGAGGCCTAGGCACCTCCAGGGCCAAAGTGAGGCTCCCACACCTTCTGTCTCCAGGAAGCCCCTCTGAGCGCCCCGTTCTGCTTCCAGATTCTGCCCCACTCTGAGAATGGCTTTGGGCCCTAGATTACGTTGGCTTTGGGACCGTGCTTTGAGACTAGTCTGCTCCATTCCACTCTGCCTGCCCTGCTGCGCCCCCCTTCCCGGTATGGGTTAAAGATCAGAGGGTGCCTCCCAGACTCCCAAGAGAGGAGGTGGGGCACGGAGAGGACTGTAAATGACACCCTACTCCTTCTCCCTTCATCAGAGCTGGGCTCAGCAACGTTATCACCACTCTGAGCACCTGAGGGAGGGTCCCTCCTCTACCCCAGAGCAAGGTCCAGCCTTCCCCATTTATGTTTTTGCAGGTCAGTCTTATTTTGTGAGTCTCTTTTTACTCATCTGTTAAATGGTAATAATCCCTTCTCAGGCGGTTTTCACGACAGTTCAGTGAGCTTCCTGCCGGTCCGTCACATACACATGTATTTGTATAAGCAGCCTTTGCGTGTCCACTGTGGGTGGGGTTACTGCGATGCCTGTTTCCTCCATCCAGTCGCCCAAAACGGAAGGAGGGCAGCCGACAGCACCCTCACTCCTTTCCATCCTGACCCTGGCTCCAGCCAAGGGTGTTTCCCTAGCCCCCACCTCCTACCTCTCAGCAGCCCTCACCCCTGGAAGGCACCAAACTTCAACTTCGTTCTTTCCTCTTCCAGCTTCTGAATTTCCTTTCTCTCTGATCCCCTGTCTGTAGCTCTGCTCTCTCACACGTTGGTACTCCTGTCAACTCAACTTGGACTCTGCCCTCTCCCCAGATGAAACCTCTTATTTCCACTTGTGACCAGCCCCACATCCTGGCCCCCAGGTCTGCAGCTTCCCGCCCGTCACCAGACTTCCCTCCCTTCCCTCCAGCCTGGGGCTTCCCTATCCGTCGGCCATCTCCTCTCCCTCCCACAGCCTGGGTCCCAGTCCCTTCCACACCCAGCCCCGATGGCCCTTAATGGCACAGCTATTAGAGGGCCCTGTCAACACCCCGCTTTGTCATACCTCAGCTTTGGAAGCTGCCAGCTGACAACCACAGCACCCTGTGGACCCTTTAACAAATCTGCTCCCAATCAGCCCGGCCTCCCTGAGACACCTCCACTGACAGAAGTCTCATCGTCTCCCCACAGTCCACCCTCCTTTTGGGCTGCCCAACCCCTCGGCCCAGCTCAGGACCCCACCTGTCTCCGACTGTCCTTAGAACCTTACTACAGACTCTGCTCCGTCCCTTCATCAACTCGGGCCATCTGTGGTCCCTAATCCTCCCTTGCAGGATGCGTCCCCACCAGCCACCACCCTCTGGGGTGGGGCGGGGGGCAGTGCTCAATGTCTCTGCACTATGGCTAGTCTCCAGGCAGCTTTCGATGGCCAAGAAGCCCCAGATCTGGGTTAAAATTTCCTGGAGGGCCACATGGTCCTTCACGGCCTTGGATCAACGATGGTCTCTGGGAGCCTCGCCCTTTCCCTCAGGACAGGGACAGCAACAGCAGCCACCTCAAAGGACTGTCTTGGGAGTGTTCCCTTTCTCTGGTCTCAGGCACCCATCTCTCGTGGTCACAGCACCGCAGTCCTTTGGAGAGACAGCCCCTCCCCCTCCTTGTGCTCCAGCGAAGCCATCTCACGGATGGTTCCGAGTCAGGGCTCCAGAGCCAAGCCGCTTCTACCTCTGCGACCTGGTTCTGCTTTTCCCACGTCTGTGACCTAAGCCAGTCAGTTTCTTTTCTGCACTTATTTCATCGTAAAATGGGAATGACACATGTACCTCACAGGGCTGTGGTGAGGGTGAATGATCCAATATTTATGGCGAGGCTGGGCACATAGTAAGCACTCAATTAACTGTTGGATGATATTCATGGGACCTGTTTATGCCCTGCCTCTGCAAGGCTAACCGAAAATCCTGCTAGGTAGAGGCAGGCCTTAAAACTATTTTTCTAGCTCTGGGCAGTGTGGCTTGATTGGTTGAGTGTCATCTCATGCACCGAAAGGTCACAGGATCCATCGATCCCGTCAGGGCACAGACCTCGGTTGCAGGTTCGGTCCCCAGTTGGGGCATGTACGGGAGGCAACTGATCGATGGTTCTTTCAATGCTTCTCCCTGTCTCCCTTCCTCTTTCTAAAATCAATGATGTATTTTTGGCCAAGGATTTAAAATACATATTTAAAAAAAAAACCCAAACAAACTCCCCCTTTTTCTATTCTGCTGTCGTTGTCCTTGTACTGGAACGCATACCTGCCCCCCACCAACCAAATCTCAGATGGACACCAATATGCAAAAAAAATTTTTTGAAGAAATTTTTATGAAGTGGGGAAGGGACACTTGCCCTGGAGAAACTTCTGGCTTGGACAGCCCAGCACTGCAGAGTCTGGGACAAGCTGACTCAGGGCCCGGAGGGCCAGCAGCCATAGATGTCCTCAAGGCCAGCCTCGGGATGAACGCAGCGGGCCCTCAAGATTCAGAGACCAAAGCCTTTACTGGTTCAACTAAGTGACACATGGCATAAGGCAAAGTTAGGAAAGACTCCACCAAGGAAGTGCCTTTTAAGCTGGGCTTTGGGAAGAAAGGCCATGACTGTAACAGGTGGAAGGCACAGGACCAGAAGTGAGAGCAGCTGGAGCACAGAGTGTGGGGAGAGGAGGCTGTGGGCCCCCGAGGGCCACCGAGAAGTGGGGCACTGTGGGTCAGGAAAGGGGTGGGGCCAGGAACCTGGTGCTGTGACTGACACGCATGGCAGGGGCGGGGCTCGGGCTGTCGGCCGTCCCTGGCTCTAAACCCTGGGGCGGTGGTCTGCTCAGCCCCAGCTCCCCATCATCCTGCCAAGTTCTTCCCAACAAGGACCGCAGGAGGGGTTTCAATATTCATTTGCCCTGAAGAGAAAGCTTTGGGGTGGTGAGGAATGGTGGCAACTTCGAGAGCGTGGGCCCAGGGCAGGATATACCCGAGGGATGCTCCCTCCCTGCAAGCCAGGCACTGGATGGGGACTGGACCAGACCCCTTGGGAAGGGCAGAGGCACCCAAGGGCACCTGGGAGATACGAGTTAAAGAGGTAAAGGGACCACTGAAGAGACAAAACAAGGACACTTGTTTTGGAGTTAAAACTCTTTATTGTCCTGTCCGGGGAGCCCTACACATAGGAGTCCGTGGGGCAGGGGTGAGGGAACAAAACCCTTCCCACAACACGAAGAGAAGAGGGAGCCCAGGCAGGTGGGAGCGAACAGCTCCCCTCCAGCTCCCCGATGGCACTGGCTCTTCCAACGGCCCCCCGACCTGGGACCCAAGGGCACACAGTAAGCACCCACACCTGGGGCCGGGGCGGGGGCCAGGCTTTGTTTCTACCGCTCTGATCTACAGGGTGTCACTCTGGACACGTCACTGTCACTCATCTCTCCAGCCTGGCTGGCGGAGCCCAGGCCCCGAAACACAGGGGGAGTCGGGCCCAAGTACGCAAATGTCCTGGAGCGAGGGAGACAGGGCTGTATGGTGCGGAGGACCCCGGGGGTGGGGCACAGACTATCCCTAGTGCAGCTTCTGGCAAAAGGGGGCTCATCCAGCCTCCTGGACAGTTCTAAAGGCCCGTGGTGAGGGCTCTAGGGCAGCTTGGCTTGTGGAGACTTCCTAGTGCACCCCACCACCTCCAGGACCACAGCCCCGACAGGAGCACAGGCTCCAAATGCAGTTCTAGCCCGTCTGATGGGTCCACACGTCCTCCCCTCCCCCGGCAGGTGCGGGGCCGAGGCAGGCAGTGCAGGAGCAGCTCTGCAGAGCTAGGCTAGGGCCTTTCCAACAGATGAACAAAGAGGGTCCTCAAGCACGAGGGTCACAAGCCTGGGAAGGAGGGGACAGGGAACTTCCGAGTGACCAGTGAGACACCACATGCAAAATACCCCCCACCCCCCCAGCTCATCCTCAGCCCCGTTCCATCCCACCAAGCCCAGACTCCTGGGTCAAAACCAGCAGCAGGCCTATCCCTGCCTTCTGGGGTGAGAGGGGATCAGGAACCAAAAGGGGTGGCGGGTCGAGGGCCATGAGGCAGCCATCACCGCAGGTTAAAGACCAGGCTGGTGGTTAAGATGATGCCCAGGAGGAGGACGAAGGGTAGCCAGGTCTTCACGAAGGCCCCGATGCTGACAGAGAGGAGAGGGGAGCCTGGTGAGTTGGGGGTGTCACCCAGAGTCCCAACCATCCAAACCCAGAAGGGGTTGCTGCCCCTGAGGAAGCACCTGGAACCCTCACCCCCTAACTTGGTCAACCAAGGGACTGGGCTGGCAGCGCTTACTGTGGGGCCGCCTGGGAGGGGCGGAGTCAGCAAGAGTCAGCACAGTGCTGTGGCTGGAGTCAGGGCCCAGGGCGCAGCGCCGGCTCTGCCCCGGCCTCCGTGCGGCCAGTTAGTCTTCTCGGGGGGGCCTCTAAAAGCCTCTTGCTATAAAAAGGCCCCTGAGAGTCTCCTTTTCAGAAGCTCTTACTGATGAGGGCAGCTAGAGGAAAGCTTGGAGAGGGGGCCTGGCTGCCCCGGGGCATGCTGGCTCCCAAGTGGGCAAGTCACTCAGCCTCTCTGGGCTGCCTCTACCTGTGAATTGGGACTAATGACTCTGACCTCACAGAGTGTGAGGCTGTGGCTTCCAAGGTCCTCCCAGGCCACCACTGGGGCCCATCTGCCCAGAACCCTGCCTCAGGTGATGGACGCTGGGAAGGGAGTGTGTGGGGCAGTCACGCGCTCTCCCGTGAGGGTGTTAGCTCACTCGACCCGAGCACAGGGCTCTGTGTAGTAAGGCCTCCTCAAGGGGCCAGAACCACTGCCCCTATTTTACCAAGACCAGCTGCAGCTGAGAGGCCAAGGCAGTCACCTAGGTCCTCACAGTGGGCAAGTGACAGAGCAGGGCTCGGGGCTCAGGTGAAGCTGAACTTCAGCACAGACACCTCCCTCTCCACCAAAACCTCTGCTAGTTCCTGGAACCTTCACAGCTCTAGCCAGCATCTGCTTTGTCCCTGCTGGCTGAAGGACTCCAGAAGTCCTGCTGGACTCTGCTGGTACCCGTGGGAGAGCAGCCCCAGGAGGGCGGCAGGTGGGCAGCTCACCTGACATACTTCCCATAGAGCAGACAGAAGAAGCAGAGAGTCACCATGTTCCAGTTGGTGCTGTTGTTGTAGCGCATCAGGTTCAGGGCCAACGCCACGTGTGAGTGGCAGTTGTCACAGCAGAGATTGTGCTGGAGATGCAGGAAGGACGGGGTCAGGCTGGGCTGTGGGGGAACCTCCCACCCTGGTTCCCGTTTTCAGGCGCAGCTCACCTACCATGCGGTGCTTGTACTCCTCAGAGGCGTCATGCACAGCTGTGTCCCACGCATTGGGCCCGCTGGCGTACACCCGAGCAGGGTCCAACTTCCAGTACCTGAGGGGAGAGGGGGGTTCTGGGCACTAGCTCAGCTCCACCAGTGTCCCCTGATGCCTGCTCTGCGCAGGGCCCTGAGCTGGTTGCTGAAACCGCAGGGGTGCGCCAGGTCCAGGAAAGGAAAAGCCACGTCCACGTCCATGTGACAGTGTGAGTCGCCCAATGCCATGTGGATCCTGGGGAGGACATGAACTAACTCAGTTGAGGGTGTGAGAGGCTTTCTGGGGCGACACGGAGTCCAGTTTGAAGGAAGAGGGGTTAGCCAGGTGCAGAACAGGGAACGGCCATTCTAGGCAGAGGGACAGTTGAACAGAGGAGGAGGCACAGAACTGCGGTGTGTACCAGATATCGGGGGGCAGGGTGATGGCATGTTGGAAGGTGAGGCTGGAGATACAGGTGGAGCCGTGTTGTAGGGGCCTTGAATGTCTGCCTGAGGAGTTTATCCATCAAAACCATTCCCCCCAGTCTCCCCACACGGGGTACTAGGGTGAGTGGGAGAGTAGCTGGTGGAACTAAAGCTCACGAATCTCAAGCTAGCTGAGACCCCGCAGGGAGTGCTCGGTACAGGAGCCTAGAGAAGTGATTTTTAATCGTGTGCTGCCACAGGCACGCCAGCCGCAAAGATTTTTTCTTCATCCAAGGACACTATTCTCATTGCTTTTAAAGAGAGGAAGGGAGAGAAACATTGATCGGCTGCCTCCTGTATGCGCCTGGGCCAGGGATCATATCACCAAACTAGGTATGTGCCTCGACTGGGAACTGAACCCACAACCTTCTGGTTGTGGGACAATGCTCCAACTGAGCCACACCAGCCAGGGCCAGCCGTGAGAATTTTTAAAACATGTAATACTTGACTACTTTCTCAGGGGCACTGACCTTTTCCCCCCCTTAGACTGTCAAATTAAAAAATGGCTCTGGCTGGTGTGGCTCAGTAGATTGAATGCCGACCTGAGAACTGAAAGGTTGCTGGTTCAATTCCCAGTCGGGCTCATGCCTGGGCTGCAGGCCCAGCTGCAGGTGTGTGAGAGGCAACTGACAGATGTATCTCGCTCACATCGATGTTTCTCTCCCTCTTTCTCCTTTCCTTTAAAAAAAAAAAAAAAAAAGGCACTGGCTGGTGTGTCTCAGTGGATTGAGCGTGGGCTGCGAATCAAAGGGTCATCAGTTCAATTCCCAGTCAGGGCGCATGCCTGGGTTGTGGGCCAGGTTGCCAGTTGGGGGTGCAAGAGGCAACCACACACTGATGTTTCTCTCCCTCTTTTTCCCACCCTCCCCATCTCTAAAAAAAAAAAAAAAGACAACAGCCAACACAATAACTATCCAGTGTGAATGAGTCAAAAATAGACCTATTTTTTTATCAGACTGGCAAAAAATATATTTTTTGGTGTGCCACAGAATTTTAATAATTAGTTTCTGTGTGCCATGAGATGAAAAAGGTTGAAAATCGTTGGCCTAGACACAGGGGACCAATGAGAAATCACATGGCCTGGGCAGGGACTGCCCTCAAACCGAGGAAGCCAGAAGGCTGCCTCTGCTGTGGGGGACACCAGCTCCGCCTCGGGCCCTGGCTCCTCCTGAGCGCGGCCGCTGCGACACGGCACCTGATGCGGCTGTGAGCGTGCGGATGATGGAGGCATTGTGCTCTGAACCACATTCGAGGTGGGCCCCCCAGGAGAGAAAAAATTAAGTCCAAAAATCCAAGCAAATTAGCAACAGTTCCCAGAGGGCTTGCGCTGCTCTTACTCTCTCCACCCACAGCTTTCCAGGGGAGTTTCAAACAAGGCCCCCCTTATACCTTAAAGGGTGTGTCCGTTCCTTGAGGGGCAGGAGAAAGAGTCCAGGTTTTGGAGTGAGACAGACTTGGGTGTGAGTCCCAGCCAGGACTCACTTCCTGTCTACTTCCTGTGTGATCCTGACCAAGTCTCTTCCCTTTCCTCACCCTTCCAACGGGGTGGAAAACACGGCCTTGCCGAGCTGAGGCAAGGCCTTGCCGGCCTGTGGACAAAGGACCCAGCCAGGAGGGACCTGGCCCTAGGGCCGACCACATGGGAGTTCATCACTTACTTGGCAGGCTTCCCAAAGGCCATGTTGTCTTCCTGTTGAGGGACAAGAGCAGAGGTCAGTGGGGAACATGCATTCAGCTAGGAAGACAGACCTGGGGTGGGGGTGGGGTGGAAGTGCAGTGACTTGGCATGGCGGGCGGGCGGGCGGGCGGGCGGACGGGCCCAGGCCCACTCTGGGGCTGGCTCGGTGTGCCAAGTGCTAGCAGCACCTCGGGTGGGGCGAGGAGGCAGCATGGCAGGGGTGCAAGAGCACTGTGTGCCAAGACCAAAGACTCGGGGTGCCAGCCCCACGGTGTGGCTCCCAGCGATTCTCTCTCCTCTCCTGGGTCTCGTTCTCCCCAAGTTCTCTGGTCCATCTCCGACCTTTGATCATAGGGATGAAAGAGGGCACCCTCTGACCTCCCGACCCAACAGCGGTGCCCACACAGAGCCCTTCTCTGCCTGTGCCCGTCTGACTGCATTCAGAGCAGGATGGTGAAGGGGGCGGGGCTGGAGAACCCTCCATGAGGACAGCACTTCAGCCAAGTCCCAGACGAGCCACACGAGGTGTGTGGGAGACATGCGGGGACAGGTTCTGGGTTCCGAATCTGCTGGCGGCTGGTCAAAGACGAGTCGTCATAAAAGTATGTGACAGTGAGAGCGATGGATGGACAGTGACAGTGAAAGCCCTTTGCTGTGTTAAAATGATCGTAACTACTATTAATAAGAACAGGTTGGTGCCACCCCACCCTTTCATTTCAGCCTCTGATGAAACTGCAGCCTCAAAATAGGCAGGATGCTGCCTGCACACCTGGAACACGCCCACCGCACCCATCTGGGGCACAGCCCGCCCCGAAGACCTGAGAACGCAGCTGATTCGTTGTAGAAGGCCCACCCCTCTTCTCCATGGCCACCCCCAGGGAACCATGTCGGCCTCCTCTGTGCCCCCACCTTGTGACTCCCACCTTCTGAGGTCCAGAGATGTGCTTCCTGATGGTCTGACTCTCCACTTTTGCCTCTAACCCCTACCCATGTCTCGGGAACCCAAGGGTGGGCAAAGGGCTGGGTCAATTACTTAAGAAACCTTCTGGCCACACTGCCCTCCTGGCCTGTCCTGGAGGCAAGAGAGGGGGTAAAGGGGTCAAACGCTGGTGAGGAGCAGGGGGCCAGGGCTGGGGGCTGCATGCTACCTGCATTCTTTTGGGTCTTAGAGAGGCAGGAGGCTGCCCACAGGCAAGACGAGCCAGCCTTCCCCCTAAGCCTCCGAGCCCTCCCGAGTGGGGGTGATGGGGACTCACCGAGACAAAGTAGGGGCCAGCAAAGTCCCGAATGACTCCCGTGGATGTGCAGATGCCCATGTGGCCAATGATGGGGAAAAACCACCTGTGAGAAAAAAAGGACAGGGAAGGAGCTGAGCCTAGGGACACTCCATCCAGTGTGAGAGCATGTGACTGTGACACCGTGCGATGAGTGCCGACAGGGTGGCTATGGGGCTGGGGACGCCAAGGAGACGGGCAAGCGCAAATGAACAGCACAGTGGGATACCACCCACCCACACAGAATAACTAAAAGGGCAATAATATTGAGTGGGTGAGGCCCTGGCTGATGTGGCTCAGTGGGCTGAGCATCAGCCTGCAAATGGAAAGGTTGAGCGTTCGATTCCCAGTCAGGGCACATGCCTGGGTTGTAGGCCAGGTCCTCAGTTGGGGGTGCATGAGATTCATGTTTCTCTCCGTCTCTCCTTTCCTTCCCCTCTCTCTAGAAAATAAATAAAATCTTAAAAACAAAACTGGAACTCCCAATCACTGATAGTGACAGTATAAACTGTTTCTATTACTTTTGAAATCCTGGCAAGCACAATGCTGTGTGCCTGAGCAATTCCACTTCAGCCTCTACACCCAACAGAAATGAACGCACGCGGCCACGAAGCCCTGCGCAAGAACGCGCACAGCACCACTGCGGCAAAGAGCAGGAAACACCCTCTGTTGAAACTCATCACACTTCACACTTAAAATGCAGGGTCCAGCACAAATAGCACCCCTTTTTTATTACAAGATCTTTTATTACAAAACCATAAGCACCTAATTCTATAACGTAACAATATCACACTCAAGCATACCATATGACATTTTACGTGAAATGTTCAATTTGAAACTATAAATTATTACATCCATGTTATTACCCTACCAACCACACTCAAGCAGGCGTTACTTCTGCTGGACCCTGTACATACACTTTATTATTTGTCAATTATATCTCAATAAAGCTGATTTAAAAAAATATAATGAAATAATCCCAATGTCTAACAATAGTAAAATGAGTAGGTAAATTGGGTCACAGCCACGTAATGAAATAGTAGGTAACAATGAAAAAGAACAGATTTCTGCTACACACAACACATAGTCTCACAGACATAAGACAGAGGGAAAGAAACCTTATGCAAAGGTACATACTGGGCTGGCCACAAAGTTCATTCGTTTTTTTCCCTTAAGATGGCTCTTGTAGCATTTAGTTGTCTTTAACTTCATTGAAAACAATTTTGTTACACTGTATCATGACAACTATCATATCAGTGTGTATAAAAGAAACTTACCAAAATTGGTGAATTTTTGTGTAGCAATTTTAATATTGGAGATGAAAGAAAATATGCAACATTTTCAGCATATTATTTCCAGAAAGGTAAAAATACAAAAAAAGATCTGTGCAGTGTATGAAGAAGGCGCTGTGACTGATCGAACGTGTCAAAAGTGGTTTACGAAGTTTTTTTAATTAATTAATTTATTTTTAGAGAGGGGGGAGGAAGGGATAGAGGGAAACATCAACATGTGGTAGCCTCTCGTGAGCCCCCGCACTGGGGACCTGGCCCACGACCCAGGCATGTGCCCTGACTGGGAATCGAACCGGCGACCCTTTGGTTTGCAGGCCAGCACTCAATCCACTGAGCCACACCAGCCAGGGCTGATTTACGAAGTTTTATGCTGGAGATTTCTCACTGGATGAAGCTCCAAGGCCGGGTAGACCAGCTGAAATTGACAGTGATCAAATTGAGACATTAACTGAGAACAATCAACACTATACCATGTGGGAAATAGCCAACATACTCAAATATCCAAATCAATAAAGTTATTGGTGAAAATGAAAAATGTGTCTTTAATTTTACAGAAAATACCATACAGACTTTTTTGTCAACCCAATACATACTATTCTGTTTACATGAAGTTCAAAAACAGTCCAAAGTAATCTACACTGCTAGAAGCAAAAGAGGGGAAATCTCTGGGGTAAAACTGGCTGGCATAAGGAAGCCCTTTGGGTATTTCAAATGTTCTCTATATTGACCTAGGTGACATAAGTATACATATGTAAAAACTCATTGAGCTCTATACTTAAGATTTATACATTTTATGGTATATGTTATAAACTCAGTAAAAAGTTTAAACTAATCTGTGGGTGGGGGTAGTTCAGAGAAGGCTTCCCTGAGGAAATGATGAAATTGTATGTGCAAGGGTAGAGATTAGGAACTAAAAGTTCAAATTCTTAAAAGCAATGGGCATTTTGTTGTGGCTGGTGTGACTCAGTGGACTGAGTGCTGGCCTGCGAACCAAAGGGTCGCTGGTTGATTCCCAGCCAGGGCACACGCCTGGGTTGCGGGCCAGGTCCCCTGCAGGGGGTGTGTGAGAGGCAACCACACACTGATGTTTTCCTCTCTCCAAAAATAAATAAATAAATAAATAAATGCTTAAAAAAAAAAAAGGCGATGAGCATTTTAATAAAACCAAATCTCAGATGGATCCCCATATGGAAAACACAAAGGAGCCCTGCACCCTGTCTGTAGTCTCAGAGACCCATGGCCCTAAGGGCCTAGGTGTAGGAGAGACTGATCCATTTTACGAAGGACTCACAGAACCAGCGGCCAAGCGCTGGTCTCAAGGCTGCACCCTGCGAGGGAGGTGGCAGCAAAACCATGGGAGACGCAGCTCAAGGAAGTGATTCTGCGAGGCTGAGGCAGTCAGTGAGACTTCACAGATGAGGTGACTTTTCACCTTACCTGTGAAAGACCAGGATGTCTACAGGCAGAAAGTGAAACTCTAAAGCGGCAAAGCGCAGCATGAGTCTGCAGAGCGGGCGGGGGTCAGGAGTGGAGGGAAGGAGAGCGGCCAGTTCAGAGGTTATTCTGGCATGCTGGCAGGAGAAGGTGGTGACCCTGCCCGAAGTTCTGCTGGTGGTGGTGAGAAGCCGATGGAAGCAAAGGTCTTTAAAGAACGACTGGACAGTTTTATGACTCTCTAGAGGATACAGGTCTTCTAGGTCTGCAGCCTGAGCACCTGAGAGGATGGGGCCAGAGTGGTTTTTTGAGAATGTAAATTCAGACTCCACCATTCCTTTGCTTAACACCCATGAATGGCTCCCTGTTACACCTACACTTCCAACTCCTTTCAGCAGTTGGTCCTGCTTATCCTCTCAGGCCTCTCTCCAGCCGCACTGCCTGCCTCTGGTTCCTCAAGTGCACCGATGCTTCTTTTGCATTCGTCTCCGCCGGGAACACTTTGCTGCCGGAGCTCCAGAGCGCTGGCTGTTTCTTATTGTTTAGGCCTCAGCCTGACCGGAACTTCAGAGGTCTTCCCTGGTTGGGCCTTGTAGAGCGGTCACACACAGCCCCGGGGGGCCCTAAAGCCCGTGACTCGGCTTTAATTTCTCTGCAGTATCTACTACTTTCTGAAATGATCTTTGCTTATATGGTTACTGGCTCTCTCTTCCCACTGGAACATAAGCTGCAAGAGAGCAGGATTTCCTCTTATTTATTCGAGCGCCCACGTCAGTGCCTGTTACGCAGCTGGAGCTAAGTATTCACTGACTAAATTATGAATGAGTGAATGTCCCACATTAAGAGTAGAGCCAGGCTCTGAAGTCAGACCTGGGTTGAGTCCTGACTTTGTTTTGAGTGAGTTACTCATTCCCATCTCTGTCAGTGAGAGGTGGACAGTAATGATAATGACCTCAGTGGTGGGGGGGGCTATTGTGAGGATTAAGTAGGATGTGCTTGCAAAGTGCTTAGCATACTTCCTTGCACTTGGTAGTTGCCCAATGTTGTTATCATGACATGGTCAATAAATAAATACAGGCTATCTGATTGGCTGGACTGGCATAACGTAAGTTGCTGAAGCCCCATAGTGGCCACAGGATGGACACTCAGAATTACAGGAAAGTATTAATAGTTTCTCTGGCTTCTTAGACTCTAACCTCAGGACCCCTTTGCCCACCAAATCCTTTCATCTAATTGGGGAGATCTGGGACCAGTACCCCATGTACTGCAGCTGTGCGGGCAGCTGGTGATGGAAATTCAGAGTGAAGGCTGGAGACAACGGCAGAGCTCTGTGCCCAGGAAAGCCCCAAAGAACAAACTCTCAAATTATTCATCAGTCTGGAAGCTTCACGAAGGCAAGCTCCACAGCTACTTTCTACATAGACCTAGGACATATAGGTCCTCAACAACTACATACTGAATGAATGAACGAACGAACGAATGAATGAGTTACTAAGTCTGGAGCTTCTATCTGGGAAGGTAGAATACTTCAGTGGAAAAAGCCTCATGCTGACTTCTAAGCCTTTATTTCCTCATCTATAAAATGGAGAAGACAGTATCTATTGTCATTAGGTTGATGTAAGCACTGAGTAAGATAGTGAATATGTTTGGCCCAGAACAGAGTAAGTATCCAATGCGAGCTGTTTCCATTAGTAATAGCTATTATCTGGCTTTTCATGCAGAACTGTCAACACCTCTGAGGGGTGGACAGATCTTGGGATTCAGCTGCCTCCTCTCCAATCCCCCCCAAGACAGATGACAGGTCCCTTTCCCACATCAGTGCCTCCTTCTGTGCTCTAGGTCAGCAGCCATCACAACACACCAGGAGGCAGTTCACTTGTCTTTCTCTCTCTCCCTGCTGCTGGGGGGTGGGGGTGAGTCTTTCTATGGAAACACGAGCCCTTTGATGGGGCACTCCGCTTTATTCACCTTGGTCTTATGAACGTGTAAATAGATCTAAACAGAAACAGGGTGGGAACTGCTTCTGGCCCAGATGACTGCCGACTACAGGGCCTCCACCTCATGTTGCTACTAGCTCTCTAAATAGTGGAGGACTCCACAAATGTGTTTTTGAGAACAGAGAAAAACCCAAGAGATCTTAGGATAACAAGATAGGTGTTAGCAAAAGCAATATAGCCCCTGACTATCCCTCCCACTTATTCATTCTTCCATTAACATTTCATTTTCTTCAGAGCACTAATCACTGTCAGAAGTTCTCTTACTAGTTTACTTGTTTACTACCTCTTTCCACCATGATTTAAACTCCATGACGGCAAGAACCATATATGCTGTATTCACCACTGTACATTCTTATCACCTAGAACTATTCTGAAGAACATTAAATGAATTAATAAACACTTTCTTTTGTAAATCCTCACCTGAGAATATGTTTATTGATTTAAGAGAGAGAGACAGAGAAACACTGATGGGTTGCCCGCCTTTTGCATCTCAATTGGGGATCGAACCTGTAACCTAAGCATATGCCCTGACCAGGGATTGAACCTGCAACATTTTGGTGTACAGGATGATGCTCCAAACAACTGAGCCACCTGGCCAGGGCCACATTTTCTTATATATTTTATTTTTAAAGAACTCAGACTTAGATGTTCTTAAACAAATGCATAAGTATTTGAAAACGCAAAAACAAAGTACTTTTACATAAGACAAGAATGAAGGTCATTTTAGGATCAGCAACAGATAAGGCCAAAAATGATCTCTTCTCCACACCAGTTGGTTGTTCTCGATAGAGGAAACAAAACTATCCCATCAGGTGAGAGAGGACAGGACGTAGTCAAAGACAGAAAGTTATGGTGCCAGAAGCCTGAGTTTGGGGTGCCTCTGCTTAGTGGCATGTGTCCCTGATCAGAATATTGAACGACTTCAGACATTCAGCTTCATCATCTGGGAAGATCATTTGTATCTTAGAAAGTGGCTGTGAATCAATTCTTGGCCTCTTGGCTAATATCAAGTGAAAGTAGCTGCGAGATTCAGAGAAAATGGGTGTGAAAGAGCGCGGCCAACTGTCCAGCACTGTGAGGAGTGGTTATTATCAGCTGTCAAGACCGAAGCAGGAGGGCAAACCAGTTCTCCACAACCAGGAGCTCCTCGCTAAATGGCGGCAGCAATATCTTTCTCTCCTGACAAACACTAATGCTATAGAAAGAACCTTTGTTTGAGAAGCAAGCACCCTGGGACCTAAACTGAGATGGTGTGTAATCTCCAGTCTCACCTGTAAGACAAAGGGTTGGACTCCCAGATCTCTGGGGATCCTAACAATGTTAACATCCTAGGAACCCGTATGGTTCCAACCAAATTCTTCCAGACCCAGCAAGATATGTCTTGCGTATAGGAAGTGATCAGTAAGCATTTGCTCAATGAATTAAAAAAACGAATGAATGAAGACGTCTTCTCAGACCGTGTTAGGGGCCCTTCTTCTGTACGTACTTCCTAGCCACAGACTCTTTGCCGCCGGTCTGCAACTGTCTTTCTCCCTTGACTAGACCGGTGCAATGAGGGCGCGGAGCGTGTCCCATCACAGACCCTGGCACTGCCCGGGGCAAGATCTGAAGGCCGGACCGAAAGGAAGGGGTTGCTGTGGATCGAGGCCGGAGGGTGGCCCGAGGGCGCCCCATGGACGCCGCGCGGGCCCAGGTTCTCCCTGTCCCCGGGTGGATACCAGAGGAAACTCACGTAAGCACCGGGATGGGCGTCCACACCACGCAGTAGGGGAAACGGCTCCGCTCCACGTCCATGGCGCCGCCGCCGGAGCCGCTAAAATGCTTCTTGTCCGTCTCGGCCGCCGTCGGCGCCTCCACTTCCGCCATTCCGGGCGGGGGTGGCGGCGGCGGCGGCAACAGGAGCGGCAAAATCCCTTCCGCTTCCGCCCCGCCCCCTGTGTGGTGTCACTTCCGGAGGTGGGTCCGCACAGTTTGGCTTCCCCCCGGGAATAGGAGTCGAGTCCCTCTGGGCCCGGGCTGCCTGTCTCCCCATTCTCCCCGCTTCCTCCGTGCCCTCCAGCCGCGCAGGTTTGCGCCTAAGGGATGCCCTTAGGCAACGCACAGTTTGGCGCGGGAGACCGACAAAGACCTCTAATTCTTTAAGCGGAGATCTCGGTCCTAAAAGGTGTGATACAGTCGCTATTTATCGAGCACTTCTTCGGTGCCAAGCACTTGTCATAGTTTTTAATCGCCATAAATCGGTTAGACATGTGAATTTAGGTACTTCCTCCAGGTTACAAGTGAGCAATTGAGGTTCAAGGGGTGGTGAGTGCCCATGACTGAAACCCAAGTCTGTCTCCCTTGTCCTTTTCAGTCTGTAATATCAAGAGGCAGTGGTAGCACAAAGGACAGACCAAAGTGTTCTGTGTGGTGTGTGTGTAGAAGTAGGGGAGACTTGCCTGAAGGTATTTGAGCTGAGTCCTGATGTTCTAGGTGGCGTGGGGGTGGGGGTGGAGGCATATGTGCAGCCGAGCAAAGAAAGGACTTGGGAGAGCACAGTGTGCAGGAGTGTGAATATCACCTTGGCTGGAGTAAATCACAAGCTTTAGATGCGACCTGATCCCGTCATTGTACAAGTGGGAACACTGGGGCTCCGATATCACAAACAATCATGTAAAGTTAGGCTCAAATCTTGGATTTTTGGAGGCTTTTTATAGGATGCCAAGATGGACAAAATAGACTCTGCTGGGGTGGCAAAGGGAAATGGGGGAACTAGGAGGAAGACAGCAACTGAAAACCAGGCCAGAGGGAGATAGGGAAAAGTCTACTCAGGAAGGTGGGAGGTAGGCCTTTTGGGGAAGGTCTTTCATTGAATTACCTTCCTTCAACGCTGATCTACAGAAAAGCTGCTGTCCTAACACCTAATATTTTAATGCATTTTGAGAGGTGTGTCTGTTATGGAACTCCAAGGTCCTTGATTTCAGTAGCTAGCAAAGTTCCTAGTGCAGAGTGGCTACCCACTGGATGTTTATTGGTTTACTGAATGATTGAATGGATGTTTTATAAAGGCCTCATAGATGCCACAACTGAAAATGATTCTGACCCACTCAAAATTTGTTGAGTATGTTTGTGCCTCTTCTGTGACCCATGTGTAGTGTGTGATCCTTGAAAGGCAGCAACCAGCATCTAGCATAGGGTTTGGAATAGATTAGATGTATGGTGTTTGTTGAATGAATACATTACATTACTTCTCAATTCAATCACTATAGCTATCTAATGTCTTCTGAATCACAGGCTCTGAGGAAGGTCTGTGTCTTAGACATTCCTTTACCGTCACTGTCAACACACAATTCTAGCACAGGGCTTATGGGTGCCCTTTAAGCACTTATTGGAGGCATGGATGAATAAACAACCTAAGTCTTTCTTAGGGCCTGTCGCAAATTAGACAGTACTAACACAAGTACTGCATTGAACCTGACAACCTTCGGTGGCTTCCCACTGAGCTTCGGATAAACACAAGTGTATCTTACCATGGTTCACAAGGCCTGCGTCTGGACCCTGCCCTTATGTGTTCACTACACTATGGCTACCCTGGCCTTTTTTTTTTAGCTCCTCTTATGTGCCATGCTCTTTCGTATCCAGGAGTGTGGCACACACTGTTCTCCTTTGACTGAAACCCCCTGACTCCAACGCTTAAAATGGCTAGTTTCCATTCATCTCATAGTGAATGTTACTTTCTCAGAGATCCCTTCCCTGGTCACCCAATCTAAATTAGAAAGTCCCTGTCCCAGTGCGGCTCAGTGGATCGAGTGCTGGCCTGTGAACCAAAAGGTCACCAGTTCGATTCCCGGTCAGGGCACATGCATGGGTTGTGGGCCAGGTCCCCATTTGAGAGTGTGCGAGAGGCAACCACGCATTGATGTTTCTCTCCCTCCCTTCCCCTCTCTAAAAATAAATAAGTAAAATCTTTAAAAAGAAGAAAAGAAAGCAAGCCCCTGGCAATCTCCCTTGGAACAACCTGTTCTTTTTCCTCATAGCTCATTTGCAGCTATGTCCTTTTGGATCCCCTCACTAAGCTGGAAACTCCTTGAGGGCAGAAACTCCCTGTTCACTTCCGTAACCCCAATGCCTAGCAGTATGTAGAACATAGCATTTGCTTAATAGATATTTGCTAAATTGAATTAATGGCAAATATTTATAAGCTTGGTGTCACATGCCAGCTACAGACAGACTTAAGGGCAGCAGCCTAGCTTATCACCTGCTACCTCTGGGTGCGCCAAGCTTTTTAAAGGGGCCCATGGAGGTTGATAGGCACAATGTTCAGGAGTAGGGTCTGACCAGAAAGCCCTAGCTCCCTTCCCCACAGCCTGCCCCATCCCACCCTTGGCCTAGGCAGCTGCAGATGCAGGCACATGAGGAAGGCCAGGTACCTGGAGGGAGAAGCCAGCTCCTTCTCTGACTCCTCTGGTGCCTCAACCCCAGGCTTGCTCCTCACAACAGCCCATCTACAGGGCGCCCTCTCACACATACACATCACCTTGTTTCTCTCACTCACTCTAAAAACCTCCTTGGCTTATGCCCTTGCCCCCCTGCTGCTGCCACCCCTATCGCCCGCAGCCAGATGAAAATCTCCATCAAAGACTAACACTTCCTCCCAGGCTCAGGATCACAGCAGGGTCCTGGAAGAAGCTCCTCTAACAGAGAGCTCAGGAAAGGACTGATAGGGCTCATAGCTACCCCTCCCCCCAACACACACCCCGACCTAAAATAGGAATGACCATCTGGATCCACTTATAGGGCAGGCTGGGGGAGGGAAGGAAGGCAGAGCTGGGACTGTTAAGCTGGGAAAGCTTGGAGGGTAAGATGTTGCTTGTCTGAAGGGTGAACTCAGGGCACGTCCTCTCTTGGTGGAAGTCCCCTCAACTGGCCCCATGTACGAGTCCCCAGGGCTCCCATTCTACCTCTCTCAGGCTATTTCACTCCTCACTCTGGCATTCAAGGCCCCCATGGTCTGGCCCCAAACTCCAGCCTTCTTTTTCAGCTCATCTCTGTCTCCCTTGGGACTGGCTTTGAGTTAACCTCACTGGGATGTCTGCCTGTCAGAGAACGGAAACCTGCACTGCATTCCTCATGTCTTTGCTCACACTGTTCCTTCAGCAGAATGCCCTTCCCCTCCTCTCCTACACCACTTTCAAGGTTTCTGGCAAATGCTCCCTCTTTGCTCCCAGAGCACGGAGGCTGTTTCTACCTATTGAATATTCATGTGTACTTGCATTAGCATTAGCTGTTTACATATCTGTCTCCCCCAAGAGACTGTGAACTCCTTGAGAAGGGGACTGACTGGATCTATTGGTTCCTGTATTCCGCACAGCAACCAGCAGATAGGAAGTGCTCAGGGAATGTCACTGGAGCTATTTGTTGACCATAGGTGGCCTCCTTTAAGGCTTGGGGGAGAATCACCTCAATCAATAAGCCGGGGAAGCAAGGCTGAGCCAGGGGCAGCGCCGCTGCAGGTCGGAGGAGCTGCTGGGCGTCAGGCAGTGTGGGAGGGCAGTGTTCTCCTTCTGCAGCCTTCCTGCTTCTGTTTCACTCATTACCTTCTGTTTCCTGGAGAATGGGATTCTCCCCATGAAGCCCTAGATTGTCTTTCAGGATGCCTTCAAACCTTTCCAGGGTGAGGAGAGAACCACCTGAAAACAGACCTTCTGGCCCTTTAGACATCAGAGTTTACGATTTTCTTCTCCATTTCCCTTTACAAATGGACAAACTTACCCAAATTATAGAAAGCACAGCAAGGACTAGAAGCTAAGCCTCCAACTCCCAGGTGGGCAGCAGCGCACCATGGTTCAACAGGTGAACTTGCGAGTCAGCCAGCAAGCCCGGTGTGTGAACCTTTGTCAGTGGCTGTCATACCTTAGGAAAGTAACTGGACCTGTCAAGGCATCAGCTTCCTCATCGCTAAAATGGGAAATGGTAACTCACATTAAGCGAGATTTGATAGGTTGCATCTGAACAGCTCCTGGCCCGAAATAAACACTCAGTGTTAGCCATTACAGCAGTTAAAACCACTCAGCATCATCGTAGGGCTCTTAACTACTTAAACAGCACTTTGCTGCGCATAATCTCACTATGATTTGGAGCCTTACAATGTGGTGAAGTAACTAGAGCAGTATCGTAACACCCATTTTACCGATAAAGAAAATGAGAGGTTCAGGAACTTCCCTGAGGTCTAAACATATATTATACAGGGTTGGGGCTCTGAACCTCAAACCTGGGCTGTCTTTGCTGGTGACCTCTTTTACGGCCATTAACGAGTGGATGAGGCCAGCCTGGGATTTTGTAAATCACCATAAGGTAGGTGCAAACTATGGCCTCATAAAACCAGAACCTTTTTTTTTTTGGTCACCCCAGGACATGTTTGTTCATTGATCTCAAAGAGAGAGGAAGGGAAAGAGAAACATCAGTCAGCTGCCTCTCCTACGTGCTCCGACTGGGGATCGAACCTGCAACCTAGGCATGTTCCCTGACCAGGAATCAAACCCATGACCTTACGGGATGATGCTCCAACAAACTGAGCCCCCTAGACAGGGCCTACTTTCTTTCTTTTTTTTTAATTTAATTTTTTTTTTTCACTTTACCATTTAGTCCCCTTACACCTTCCTCCCCCAGGCCAGGACCTATTTTCTATAAGTAAAAAAAAAGGAACGCCTTGGGAGCAGGAAGCAGAATAAGGCCAAACAATAGAGTGCCTCAGGTCTGCCAACGTGTCCACTGGAATGCCTCCTGCCTGCTTCCCCTGCCAGACACAGAGCCTGGCGCACAGCAATGCACTTGATGGCAGATGTATGGGGAAGGACTCACAGTTTCCAGTGAAATACAACACATAGGGATCTTGCACAACCCCCGTCTTTGCTATTTCACTTTTTCCAGACACCGTGGAGGCTCCAGGAGGGCAGGGACTAGCGTGTTGTGCATATTTTCATTAAGCCAATGCCAGACACGCATTAAATAAGAAAATGACTTTTCAAGAATTAGACCAGGAGTCAGAGATTAGGGATCCCAGACCTGCATTTGCTTCTAATCACTGGGGTCCTTAGGCAGCCCATCCCTTTTTCCTGCCCCTCTTTGCAACTCATTGTCCCAATTTGCACAATGTGGGCATTGGGCTAGAGCAGTGGTTCTCAGCTCTGGTGGTAACTACAATGAATCTCAGATGCTTAAAATAAGGGATGGATACCCGAGCCCCATCTCAGACCAATGAAAAAAGAATTTTTGGTAGGCTGTTGGTAGCTTTTAAAGCATCCTGGGTGATTCTGACGTGTAGTCAGAGCTTAGATCCTCTGAGCTAGATGATCTCTCACTGTCCTGTAAGTTCTGCAACCACATTTCAGCACGTCCCTAGCAAAGACTGGCAGCAGGCCTCAGGGGCTCCACCTGCCCACCACAAACACAGGGGTCCCAATTCCAAAGTCGGTTTTTGTTTAGCCATGCACTCACTGCGTGGGTTTATCTGAGCCCCAGGCAATCAGCAGGGCTGGTGAGAGCTTTGGATGAGTCACACATGCGGAAGCACATTAAAAATGGAGCACCATGGATCTTTTTACTCTCTAGTTTTGCCTTTTCCAGAATGTCATCTAGCTGGAATCCTACAGTGTGGCTTTCAGACTGGCCTTCTTTCACTGAGCAACATGCATTTAAGGTTTCTGTCTCTGTGGCTTGAGAGCTCACCTCTCTTTTATCAATGAGTATATTTGATTGTATGGCTATGCCATAGTTAATCCATTTACATTTTGAAGGACTTACTGGTTGCTTCCAGATTTTGGCAATTACAAATAAAGCTGCTGTAAACACTCACGTAGGTTTTTGCATGGACCTAAGTTTTCAATTAATTTGGGTGAATACTAAGGAGAGCGATTGCTAGAGCCTACGTAAGGCTTTCTTTCTTTGTAAGAACCTGCCCCGCTGTCTTCCAAAGTGGCTGCACCATTTGTCTTTCACACCAGCAATGAGCGAGAGTTCCCGTTGCTCCACATCCGCACCAGCATTCGGTGTTGTCAGTTTTTTGGATTCTAGCCACCCTAAAGGCATATAGTGGTAATTCACTGATTTAATTTGTAATTCCCTAATGACATAATGAATATCTTTCCATATGTTTATCAATCACCTGTATACCCTCTGGTGAAGCGTCCATTCAAATCTTTTGCCCATTTTTAAAATTGGGTTGTTTTCATATCATTCAGAGTTCTTTGTATGTTTTGGATACATGTCCTTTATCTGATGCATTTGGGAAATATTTTGTCTTTGTCTTTTTCATTCTCTTAACAGTGATTTCCAAGAGCAATTTTTAAAGTCCAATTTAACAATTTTTTCTTTCATGGATTGTGCTTTTTATGTTGTATTTGGAAACTCAGTGTCCAACCCAAGGCCACCTAGATTTTCTCCTATCTTAGGTCTATGATCCATGTTGAGTACATTTTTGTGAATGGTATAAAGTCAGTATTCAGATTTTTTTTTTTTTTGCATGTAATGTCCAGTTGTTCCAGCACTACCTTCGGCAAAGACTATCCTTTCTACATTAAACTTTCTCCTTTGTTAGAGATCAGTTGAGCCCTGGCTGGTGTGGCTCAGTGGATTGAGCGCCAGCCTGAGAACTGAAAGGTCACTGGTTCTATTCCCAGTCAGGGCACATGCCTGGATTGGGGACCAGGTGCCCTGTTGGGGTTGTGTGAGAGGCAATGGATCCATGTATCTCTCACACATTGATGTTTCTCTCCCTTTTTCTCCCTCCCTTCTCCGCTCTCTAAAAGAAAATCTTTAAAAAAATCAGCCCTGGCTGGTGTGGCTAAGTGGATTGAGTGCTGGACTGCAAACCAAAGAGTCACCAGTTTGATTTCCGGTCAGGGCACATGTCTGGGTTGTGGGCCAGGTCCCCAGTGGGGGTGTGTGAGAGGCAACCACACATTGATGTTTCTCTCCCTCTCTTTCTCCCTTCCTTCCCCTCTCTCTAAAAATAAATAAATAAAATTAAAAAAAAAATAAAAAAAGATTAGTTGACTATATTTGCGTGGACCAACTTCTGGGATCTCTATCCATTCCAGTGGTTTACTTCTTTATTCCTCTGCCAGAAACACACTATCTTGATTATTGTAGCCTGTAAGTCTTGAGGTTAGGTAACATTCATCCTCCAACTTTGTTCTTCCTGTTGGCCATTCTGGGTCTTATGCCTCTCTGTCCATATAAACTTAAAAATCAGTTTGTCAACATTCACAAAATAACTTGCTGGGATTTTGACTGGGATTGCGCTAAAGCTATAGACCAAGTTGGGAAGAAGTGACATCTTAATAATATTTAGCCTTCCTATCCGTAAGCCTGGGATATCTATTCACTTATTTTGATTTTTCTTGATTTCTTTCATCAGTTTTGTAGTTTTCCTTATATAGATCTTGTATATATTTTGTCAGGTTTATTTAAGTACGTTTTTTAATCAAGGGGGTGCTGATGAGGGCTCAACAGGTGGGGAGCACAGTGAGTGACTCTGTGTGACAGTGTAGTGGTGGGTACCTGACATCACACATTCATCAGACCCCACAGAACTGTACCATACAAAGGTTGAACCCCACTGGAAACTATAGACTTTAGTTAATAATAATGTATCAATATCGGTTCATTAATTGTAACAAATGTACCATCCTAATGCAAGATGTTAATGATAGGGGAAACAGCCAGGGAGAAAGGAGGCGTCTGGGTCTCTCTGTATTGTCTACTCAATTTTCTGTATGCCTAAAGCTGCCCGAAACAATAGTCCATTAAAAATAATGACAAGGAGTGCCAACTCCAAATGAAAGGGGGCCCCCACTAAAGTCTTCCAATGGCCCCTCCTGGCTTACAGGATTAAGCCACCATTCTCTCACCAAGCACAGGACACCCTCCACAGTTTGACTGCCCCTTCAGTCCACGGGCTGCCCCCCCTCTGCAATGCAGCTGAGCTGAATTACTTAGGCTCCATGAAGCATGCTGGGACTTTGCACCACACTCTTAGCCTAGAACATTCTCTTTCCCTTGCCTGGACTGCAAATGTTTTGACAAACCTTCTGCAGACGTCAGTTTGGGAACACAGAGGAATGATACCAACCCGCAGCACCTGCTTCCTAGCACCACCTACTGTGCTTCTGGCAGGCCCTCTTTCCTGTCAGTCTCCTGCACTAAGCCGAGTGTACCCTGCTGGCCCTGGCCTGGCTCTTTTCAAATGTGCAAACAGAAGAATAACAAGATTTCAGCAGTGAAACGGGTGTCCCCACAGGGCTGAACCACAGTTCCCAAACTGTGCTTAAAGGCACCTTAGGGCCCACACCAAACTCACAGGGGGCACTGCAAGGTCTTTTAAATTTGAGACATTCGACACCTGCTGGCTGTGCTGAGTCCCTTTGACTGTCACCTTGGAAAAGCTGGCTTCTTAGTGGCTGCAGTGATAAAAGCAAATGAAAGTCAATGTGCAACAGGAAGTGGGGGGGGGGTGATTTCCAATGCCATCAGAGTTCCCCGAGTTTCTCAGTGCCCGACAAGCACAGAGACCCTACTAGTCATTACGGCTACTTAAGAGAGAAACAGCGGTATCGTTTCTTGTTTATATGTATCATTTTCAAAATGATGACTGACATGGCAAGACATGTATTCTTATTGATTTAATTACTTATTAAATCAAACTGCGAGGTATTTCTTGGGTTAGGGGCTCCATGAAAATAAGTCCTGAGACACTAATGGTGGGGATGAGTGCTGTGAGCTGAGAAAGTTTGGGAACCTCTGGTCTAAGAAATCCTCTATCCAGGACACATTAAAAACAAACAAACAACCCCCACCCCCACAGGCTGTGAAATCAATTTAGTAGGTTAAAACCAGCATTTTTTTTCCTTAATAAAACAGAATGGTAAATGGAGCTCATCGCCTGTAGCAAGGGCATTGTTGTGTAAAACGTAGGTTCATTATATATACTCGTACAAATAAGCATGGGTATCTTGGGTCACAATGTAAAATGTCCACTTCTTGTTTGGGTTCTAATTTAAAAGTTTGGCCCTGACTGGTGTGGCTCAGTGGGTAGGGTGTCATCTTGCAAACTGAATGGTCTCTGGTTTGATTCCTGGTCAGGGCAAATGCCTAGGTTTCCGGCCAGGACCCTGACTGGGGGGGGCATGTAAGAGGCAACCAGTCCATGTTTCTCTCCCTCTCCTCCCCGCTCCCTGCCCCTCTCTCCGAAAGTACTGGTAAATAAATAAAATCTTAAAAAAAAAAAAAAAAAAAAAGGTTGAAAACCATTAAGACCCCCGCCTCCTTATCTTACAGGTGAGAAAACAGCCTGGAGAGTGAGAGCTGATTACTGCAAGTTACAGCCACCAGTGCCAGGCTCTGGACTCAGCCCTCCAGGATGGGTGGCCACCACTCACAGGGACCCTTCGGAGGCAGTCCTCATCTGCCTGGTCCATCGAGGTGTGGTCACTCAAAGTCACACAGCTACAGCAGTGAGAGATCAGGTATCCTCACTTTGGTCCCAGGACCCATTTGTACCCCACAAAGGCCACCAGCCACACCTAGAACAAAACGGTTTTAATCAATTGTGTCACCCTCACTCTCCTGGGAGCGGAGCAACAAAAGGCTCGGCTCCTGCCCCCAGAGGACAGTAAGGCTTATGTGTCTCCACACTGCAGGGCCGGGGCTGACAGGCAGGGCACAGGGGGCAGGGAGGGAGGGTGGGACGCAGGGAGACAGGAAATGGTGGGCAGCTGGAACACAGGAAAGCAAAGGGGCCCTGCTGGTCTGTGGGCCCCAGGGCCCAGCCCCAGTACACCCAGCTCTCCCCTCCCTGGCTGGAGAAAGGTCATGGAGAAGAAACAGGGGAGCAAGTCCCAGCAGCAGGAGAAGCAGCAGCAGCTGTTTCCTTCGCCAATAAATACACTTCATTACCAAGCTAGAAGAGAGGGGTGGGAAGAGGGACTGGGGTGGAGAGGAAGGGAGAGAAGCTGCCACCTGTGTTGCTGGGATTAAAGCAATGATGAGATGGTGCCAGACCCCCCACCACTCTCCTCCCCCCTCCCCCTTCATGTCTTCTTAAAACTGTGAAAAAGCTTTTAACATGGCCCTCCTGTCTCCAGGGCTGCTCTGAAGCCTGACTGAGAGGAGGCACCTGGCAGAGACAGGGGCGGAAGGAGGGAGGGAGAAAAAGAAGGGAGGCTGCTTTTCCCCAGAGGCTGCAGCTGGAGGGCTGGAGCCAAGTAAGCACTGAGGGGAAGGAGGAGGGAGAAGGGAGGAAGGATGAACCAACTACCAGGAGCAGCTCCTGAGCTGAGAGCCAAGGAGGCAGAGAGAGGGAGGCTTGGTGAGTGGTGGGGTGACCGCTGCATCCAGTGTAAAGCTTGGGGCTGCTGAGGAGGGAGGGGGCTGAGTTAGGGACTTTCCCATCTGAGTGGCTCAGGAGACTCACCCTCCTCCCCCAACAGCAGCAGGGGACAGAGAAAAGCCATCACTTCTTTGGTCTTTGTGGCGGCTCTACATGTGGGGTGGGAAGGAGGGCAGAAAGGGCAAGAAGGGCCCTTAGCAGGGAGCGCCACCTCAGCAAGAGTAGGCCTGGCTGAGAGCTCTGGCAGAAAGGTCACAGTGAGGCCAGGAGCGCCTGAGAAAGGAGAGTGGCCGTAGTGTGGAAGGCCTGGAATGGGCGGGCAGGGTACAGTGTGGTGCCCCGCCCTTGCCAGGGTCCTCAGGAAAGGCTGAGCCCCAGAGGTGGACAGAGAGCCGACACAATGGCCTGGCTTTGCCCGTTCCAGGGCTCCCGTCCTTCTTTCTGCTTCCACCCTGACACGGTGGCTCTGGAGGGAGGGTGGAACCTCATCCTTGTTCAGAGCCTTCCCTGAAGACCTCGGGGGAGCTAGCCTTGCCAGTCAGGAGCAAAAGTGGCAACAGGTCAAGGCTAGCCCTTGTAGAGTGGAATTCCACTCCCCTTCCTGCTCCAACTGAAGGGTAGGCAGTCCTTGAAGTCAGCTTCAGCCTTGCCTCCACACCTGAGGCAGGCCAGAGCCCTCCAGGGACCTGGAAGTGGGAGGTTGGGCGCACAGGGAGGGGCTTCCCTCCTGCTCTTTTGCTCAGGGCTGGGGTCAGTCAAGGGCAACCTGCCCAAAAGTCTGAAAGCCAGCAAGTTGTAGCAACCCCACCCCCAATGCCAAACTAACAAACAAAATGAGGGAAATAAAAACATGGGGTGGGGGGAAGACAAACCAAAACAGAACCCCCTGACCTCCTGCCCAGGGTGGAGGTTTCCAGCCCGTCGCAGGGACCAGGGACCAGGGCTGGGAGCGTCTAGCTGGGCCGGCACTGCACCTGGCCCTCAGAGCTGTCCTCATCGTCAGAGGCCCCAGCACCCCCACTGCTCAGGCCTGTGATCCGGTAGCCCATGTTGAGCAGCATCACCTCCAACGGGTCTGCATTCATGCGCCGCTGGTTGGCCTGGGAAGCGCCCTCCATGTCCTCCACAACTCTGCCTGTGAGGTCTTCACTCTGCAGGGAGGGACAGCAGGATACGTGGGGGAGGCACACACACGTCTGGGGTGTATGTGTGGGGGATGCACACACCAGCTGAGCTGTACGCATGGAGGGGATGTGCGCGCCAGGTGTCTGAGTTCACACCGGTTTGTCCCTGTGTGTGCTTGGGTAGAGGGAACATACACACTGGGATATGCACGGGTCACCCCCACCCCACACATACACCAGGACATATGTGAGGACACCATGTACCACAGGGGTTGTACGCATGGCGGAGCTCACGTGGGAGGGAACACAATACCCTGGGATGCACGTGGGAGATGCACATGCTGGGGCAGACACTGGGGGAGACACACACCAGGGTGCACATGGGGCGGTCCACACCAAAAAATGATGGGGACGTGCCGCACAGGACCTGTACACAGGGGACCCACATGGGGGCGCACGTGAGGGAGGGCACAGACCAGCATACCCTGGGCACACACACTAGTACCCAGTGTGGGGGGTGCAGACATAACTCTCCCTACTCAACTCTTGGCTGTGGCCACTCCCAACAGCCGATCCTTTATCCTTCTTTTCCTCTCCCCTGAAGGGAGGACCCAATAGGTTCTCTTTAAAATCCATAGCAAATTGACTTTGGAATTAGATAAGCCACGTGCCTTCTGCTTTGCTAGCTGGGAAGACGGAGGAGGTGGGGTGGAGGGCACTGGAAGCCTCAAGCCAGCCCACTCTGCTACCCACCCTGGGAGTGGAGGGGACCACTTTGTCCTAAGTGACACTTCACAGGCATCACTTCTTCAATCCTTAAAGCAACCATCTGAGGTGGTGCTGTCAGTCCCCGCCATGCGTAAAACCCCTGTGGCATGTGGTGTCCTCACGTATGTCCTGGTATATGTGTGGGGCGGGGGTGACCCGTGCATATCCCAGTACGGAGATGATGAGAACCTGGTCAGAGATAGGCATGTCCCTCAGGCAGCGAGTGAAGGGGCCAGGATGCAAACTCAGGCCCACCAGACTCGAAAGCCTGACTTCTTCCACGTGACTGAGCAACAGGCCTCCGGTGCGAGGGGCAGAGCACCTAGGGAGCCCGAGGTCCGGTTCTCACAACATGTGCTGCTCCGGCTCCCTCCCTGCCCTTGCACTTGGTCACTAAGTCCTGTGTGTGAGACACATCTTCACAGCTTGCTCAAAGATACAGTCCTCGGAGGCAGAAGCCAACTCCTGTTCCTGGAACTGCAAGAACTCAGGGGCTCCCACCTTCACACAGCCTTAGGCCCTTGAGTGAGAGCTCACTTACCCTGACAGCTTCTATCTTTCCTGTGGCTCAACTTCCCTTCCCAACTGTCAAAGGTTCAGCCGGAGGCCCTGCCCAGGGTCCACCCCTCCCCTTCCCATCTGGCTTTGGCCATATCTATAGTCTCACCTCTGGCCGGGGATTCCAGAGCCGAACAACAGGGTCAATGCCGCTAGTGGCCAGGAAGCAGTAGCTGGGGTGTGGCTGCAGGCAGTTGACGATGGACTCGTCCCCCTGGAGCACTCGGACTAGGTTGGTGGTCTCCTTTTCCCAGATGAAGAAGGAGCCATCGTCAGAGCCACTGACGATGTACTGAGCGTTGCTGGCGGGGGGGAGGGGCAGAGGACAGGGGGGTTAGGTGGGGTAGTGTTCTACAGCCTCAAGTAGAGGCTGTGTGGCTTAGGGCAACGGGGAGGAGGGAATTCTGTAGTGGCTCCGCCCCCCAGCCTCCAAGGTCTTCACTTCACTCAGCACATGGTAGTCATCTCCACACTGCAGAGCTCCAGTCACTGTTTAACTGTTCTTTCTCTTTTTTAAATTATTTATTTACTTTTAAAGAGCGGAAGGGAGGGAGAAAGAGAGGGAGAGAAACACTGCCTCTCACGCCCCCTACTGGGGACCTGGCCTGCAACCCAGGCATGTGTCCTGATTGGGAATCCAACCAGCGACCCTTCAGTTCACAGGCCAGTGCCCAATCCACTGAGCTACACCAGCCAGGGCTAACTGTTCTCTTAAACTCAGGGTCAGGGACTGCCTGGGCCCCTCCAAGACACTATCCCCCAAAGTCCATCCTAAGTTCCTTGGGTGCCAGGACTGTACCTTATGTCTCTGGGAACATCTGTGTCTAAACCTTCCTTTAGTAGTCCTAGTCTTCCTGAATCAAGACCCCCAATCCTACAGTGCATCTGCCCTTACCCACTGTGGACATTTAGGGGGATTCGGGTAGAGAGATTCTCAGTCCATGTTCATGTGTCTTGCCTCCTAAAGAAAGTACAACAGCTGTAAAGGAGGGTTGGGGGTCATGGTGTCTGGGATGCGGGCTCTGTCCCTCAGCACCTGAGGCACTGCTCTCAGCAAATGACAGTCGTGCCAAGACTGGTAGCCTCTGAGGGCCCTCAGCCCATACCCCCAGCAGAGGGGAGGATCCAAACACCCAGATAAAGAAACCAAACTCTGCACATGGAGACAGGAAGGAGGAGGTAGGGGATGGGGGAACAGTCCAGGTACTGCACTGGATGTTCTTATGAATGACCTCATTAGACCTCATTATGGCTCCATGAGCCGGGGTGTTTGGTTTCATTCTATAGATGAAGAAACTGAGGCCCACAGAGGTGAAGCCATTTGCCTAAGGGTATAGAGGCAGAGCTGGAATTTGAGAGTTTTCTAGAACAATTATTCCCTCACCTTGGCTAGTGTGGCTCAGTGGACTGAGTACCACCCTGTGAACCAAAGGGTCACTGGTTCAATTCCCAGTCGAGGCACATGCCTATGTTGCAGGCCAGGTCCCAGCTGGGGGCATATGAGAGGCAGCCAACTGATGTATCTCTCACACACTGATGTTTCTCTCCTACTCTTTCTCCCTTCTTTCCCCTCTCTCTAAAAGGAAATAAATATGCCCTGGCTGGTGTGGCTCAGTGGGTTGTGGGTTGAGTGCTGGACTGCAAACCAAAGAGTCTCTGGTTAGATTCTCAGTCAGGGAACATGCCTGGGTTGCAGGCCAGGTCCCCAGTGGGGGGCGCTTCAGAGGCAACCACACATTGATCTCTCTCTCTCTCTCTCTCTTTGCTCTCTCTCTTCCCCTCTCTAAAAATAAATAAATAAAATCTTTAAGGAAAGTTATGCCCTGGTGGAGGGTAAATGCAGACAACTGTACTTGAACGACAATAATTTTTATAAAAGGAAAGAAAAGAGAAGTTATGCCCTCACACCCGCCAACCTCCTGCTGCCCAACCAGGCTGTGCCCTGCTCCTTTTCAAGGCCTCGGACCTGCCAAAGAAATTGGCCTCCTTGATGTCCGTGGTGGTGTTGCAGTGGCCACAATAGCGGAACTGATAGTCGTAGCTTCGCTCCCGCAGCACCATCTCATCTTCTGAGATGGAGTCCTTGCGGCTCGTGCTGCGGAGGCGGACTGGGCCGCCGCCACCACCAGCTCCCTTCTTCTCCTCTAAGGGCAGAAAGCAAGGGTAGGTGAGAGTCCAGCCCCTCTCTTCCCTCCCTAACCACCCCCACCTTAGTCCTGTTTTCAGCCCAAGTACCAGCAACAGCAATGTAGGCTACCTGCCTAGACCGCTACCCTGGAAAACTGGGGACGACTGTGGGAGAAAGCATCTTTGGACCCAGTCCTTGAGGGTATTCAAGAAGACACCTCTGATGCCAGGGGTGTCTTGGCTAAGGTCCCTGAACAATGTCTGGAAGCCCCAAGGATGCACAGACCCAAGGTCTGTTTCCGTGAAAGTGAGAGGCAGGGAGGGGAGGGTGAAGCACTACCAAGAAGCTTGAGGGGGTGATTTTTCTAAACGGATCCACAGCTCTGAGGGCGGTGAGGTCTAAGCCCTTCCTCTCTGGAAGACAAGTTATCCTGGATCCCAACCGAGGCACTGATGCAGGGTTAAGGGTCTTGGGTAAAATCACACTGGTTTTTTAGTGCCTTAAAAGTGCCTTGTTTCTGTCTGCTTCAGGGCCTTTGCACATGCTGTCCCTATGCTAGGAACTATTCTCCTCCCACAGCCACACTTTGTATCTCTTCCTCCTCCTCTTCAAGGTCTCAGTTTAAATGTCTCTTCCTCAAGCACCCTCAACTGCTATCGAGCTCTCCCCTGTATACCTACACTGTAACATACCAGGTCCCCATGACACTCATCACACTCTGCTTCTCCTTCATCACTTGGTTCCTTCACTAGGTGTAAACTCAGTGAGTGGAGAAATCCCATCTGACTTGTTCCAGCTGTATTCCCAGGACCGAGCACAATGCCTGGTACATGGTAGGTGCTTGATAACTTCAAACAAAGGGATCACTGGCATGATCTCTGTGCAGGTAAGGCAGCAGGTTCACGGAGCCTGCACTTTACCCAAGGTTACCACATGGCAGAACTGAGATTGGGACCTGAGGCTCCACACCGAGCACCCAAGGCACTTCTACTGCCCTCTGCTGCTGTCTCTGCTACAAGTGTGCCAATGGGAACAAGCACAACCGCCAGCTGCTGCTGCCGACTCAGATGTCCAAGGCCCTGTCTACGAGGGGTAAGAACACCCAATAAGCCACATGGCCTGACTGGAGCTCAGCTTACTGTTATCCTGAGTCCTGGACAGTGTACCAGATGCTCTAAACAGGCTATTGCTAATCCTCCATAGAAACTGAATGGGATGTGCTATCCTTCCTTCTTTTCAGATCAGGAAACTAAGTCTCAAAGAAACTAAGTGACTGTTTCAAGGTCACATGGTTTCTGACTCAGCATCTGAACCCAGGCCTCTCTAATCCCAGAACCGTGTCCTCTCCAGAATGTCATGTAGCTCCTCAAACAGGAAGAGTGACAGCAGCCCCTTCTCAGTGCACACTCACCACTATCATTTTTGGAGAAGAGGGCAGCCGTGATGTCTCGGCCCAATGCATCACAAGCGCTGCTGTGGGCCTGCTCCGGGAACTTCCCTTTGAAGTCATCTAGGCACTCCAGGGCCTCAGCCACGTACTTGAGCTCAAAGAGGCAGCGGGCTAGGCGGAAATGTGCTTTCAGATGGCATGGATTTAGGGAGATGGCCTTGAGGCAGTCCCTCAGGGCATCGTAGTGGTCGCCATCCCTGGATAAGGTAAGAGAGTGTGGCTTAAAGGTGGGGTCACATGACAAGCAAAGAGTCATCCCCACTCAGTCCCTGCTTTCTCTGGCCACCCCAGCCCACCTCTGACAGATCTCAGAGCAAGGGTACTTGGGGATGAAGAGAGTCTTGGCTCAGTCCAAGTCTCGCTTCCCAACAGATAAGAGCATGTGAAGATAAGCCAGGAACCCTGAGGTCTTGGGGGTGGGGTGGGAGGTGGGTGTGTGGCAAAACCCAGTGTACGTCTGCCCTCTGCTGGACATGGTACGCACCGGCATACCCGTTCACCCCAGGCACCCGCAGCTCTGCAGCAGAAGGCCTGGCATCTTGCCAGTCTCAGCTCCCCAAACCTTCCTTCTCTCTTCCTCTATTCACCTCCTCAAATCCCCCTGATGAGGCTTCAAAGCCATGTCTGAGGTAGGGGGCCCTCAGGACAGTTCTGTGGTCTGGGGAAGCCAGAAGTGCCAGGCTGGAGACTCAGGGTCTGACCAGCAGGCAGCAAGCCCTCAGCCAGACCCCCCTCTGTCCTGGCTGACTGATCCACAGCAGCTGTGGCCTCTACCTCCTGGGGCTAGGGGATGGGGCCTGACAGACTGGCAGAGTCATCTCTCTGGAAGTGATGGTGGGGGTGGGTCAAGGCACGCACACCAGGAGCCCCAAATCTGCCCCACTCACCCCTCCAACCTCCTGAAGCATAGATGAAGAGAAGTGGAATGTTTCTTCGTGGGGGAGTACGTGGGGAGGGATCAAAGGAGAATCCCCTCCTTCTCCCACCTGGATCCAGAATGCAAGATACACTGCCCCAGCACCCATACACTGGTCCCCACCTCTCATCTAGGGAACCAGACGGGTCACAGGAGCCGCTTCTCCTTTGCGAGCTGGGTTTTTTTTTTTTTTCCCTTCTAGGCCTAAGACCCAACTATGCCAAGTAGCACCCCCAGAGCTGTTGGCCCCTCCACCAAGGCAGCTCACAACCCTCCTGCATTGGGCTAAAGCAGGCCGACACGGGAATGTCCTCCTGACCCTCCTCTCCTACGGCACTCCGAGGGAGCATCCAGCCCTTGGAGCAGCCATGCTCAGACCAAGAGCAAGCAGCTTAGCCAGCGTGCGGGCAGGCAGGAGACAGAGCTTTCGTGGTGTGGTCGGTGTCAGAATGAGTGGCTGTGATGAGGGAGCAGGCGCTGTTTGGAAACCCAATTACCGCCTGCAAGGTGCCCCTCAGAGCTCCTGGGGAGAGCCAGACCAAAGACCAGCCAGGAGCCAGAGGGTGACAACTCCCACTGCATCCAGGAGCAGATGGCAGCCCTGGGGAGACTGGCTTGGGACAGAACGTGACATTCTAGGGGTCACTGGCAGGCATGTGGGAATGAAGAGAGAGCAGACTGGCCCCAGGGCTCACCCATCCAGACTCACTGCCAGATCAATCTCCCTGAAAGGACAGCCCTCAGCACATCCCTCTCCGGCTCAAAACTCTTCAGTCGCTGCCCATCATCCACTGAATCAAGGCCAAAACGCCGCCACCGCTCTGCATTCCAAGTCCTTCCCAGGCCGGCCCCAGGCTACCTCACAGACTCATCTCCTGCCAGTCCCTTCCCGAACCCTCTGCTCCAGCCAAATGGATTTGTTGTTCTGCAAACAAGCTCTTCAGTCAGTCCCCCACCCCCATGCCTTTGTTCATACCATTTCATCTCCCTGGGAATGTCCTTCCCCCATAGTCCCCTCCTCCTTTTCATCTCCTTGTCTAAGCCTGCCCACACTTAAAGCCTATTTAGCACATCTTCCTGATGCTTTCCTGATTGATCCCGAGCTAAAGCGACCCAACTTTTCTTTGAATGGCCAGCACTTCACCTGACCATTCAAAAAGACCTACTGCTTCCTGCCTCTTTCATGATGGATCATATCCATCTTTGTCCCCTGTCCAGAGGCTGGGAGCTCTGGAGCACAAGAACTCAGAGTGACAGAATTCCATGTCCCTAGTATCTAGCACATAGTAAGAGCTCAGAGAGTATGCTGAGGGCATTTGTGGGTTGGGAATTTACCAGCCTCTTTTAGCAAGACTGCAGGAGTGAAACAGCTCTCAGGCCAGGGCCTGGATGAGGACACCCAGCTGGTGGGACAGAGGTAAAACACCTCAGGATGGCCCCCAAACCACCATCTCCTGGGTCTGGCTGCCATTTGAGCCCTTGGCAAACTCCTGATGCCTGAGCTAAGGCCTGTGGGGGTAGCATCTTCCCAAACCCCCATCTACCATCCTGCTGACTTGGGTGGGTTTCTTAAGCTTCCCTCTCTGGCCTGTCTAGTTGCAGCCAGACGATGGCACACCAGCTGGCCTGTCTGTCTGGGCAGAGCCGACGGATGCCAGACGGAGCAGAAATGGCTGTGGGCCCAGCTCTATCCATCTCTAGTCCTGGCCCTGGCTGGGGGATGGGGGTCTGCCTGTCTGCCTGCCTGCTGGTGCTACAGGCAGAAGGGCTGGGGGCCCTGGGCTCCCCAAAGATAAAGAGTTCTTCAGGATACGGACATCCTCCTCCTTTACCACTAGCCACCACAATTCAGCACGACCCAGTCAGCTTCAGGTTATGCAGGATCTTGTTTTTGCTTGGTCCAAAGGGCCTAAGAGCACAGGAAAGCACTCCTCAAGGTCAAGGAGCTGCAGAATCATTTCAAACAAATACTAACTGAATTCACGAAATACCTCATTTCCATCTAGCAAGATTCTGCTGCTCCTTCAAAGTCCGATTCAAGGCGCAACTCTCCAATAGTTGTGATTAACCATTCTCTCAATTCCTACTTCTCCAGTGGCCACAGCACTTAATAACAAAGCCCCAAGTTGAAGCTACTTGTGCACATATTCCACTTAACTGTGAGCTGCCCTGGTGCTTGAGACTTCCTGACTGATGGGTCAGGTGCCTGCCCACCACCAGCCTAGAGGTAGGGAAGAGAGGCTTGGCCTAAGAAGCTCTGAGAGGCTGCAGGATGTCACTACCACCTTCCCTGGATGCCACATGGCTCCATCAGGCCCACTGCCTTCATCCCTCACCCTGGCCCAAACCCACTCACCACTTGCGCTTCATGTAGGCAGCGGCTCGGTTCCCGTAGAGCATGGCATTGTGAGGCGCCCTCTGCACAGCCTTGCTGTAAAGCTGAATGGCCTGGGTCCACTGCTGGCAGGCAAAAGCCTCATTGGCTTGCTGTTTCACACGCTCCAGGTATGGGGGCAGCTCTACCTGGGGGCTACAGGGGAAGCAGAGCCAAATCAGGCCAGCCAAAGAAGGTCAGACCAGCCCCTCAGGGAAGTCTGTGGCCTTGTCTGAGGGTTACACAGGTTTTCTTGGCCCCTGAGATCTGCACTGTCACCTAGAAGAGGAGATCACTCCTATCCTTGGCTTAGGTTACCATGATAGGTAATGGATTCAGTTCCGATACTCTGAGCCAGTAAAAAAACAAGAGAGGCAGCCCTGGCTGGTGTGGCTCAGTGGACTGAGTGCTGACCTGAGAACCAAAGGGTTGCTGGTTCGATTCCCAGGCAGGGCACATGTCTGAGTTGTGGGCCAGGTCCCCAGTAGGTGGAACTTAAGAGGCAACCACACGTTGATGTTTCTCTCCCTCTTTTCTCCTTCCCTTCCCCTCTCTCTAAAACTAAATAAATAAAATCTTAAAAAAAAAAAAAAAAAAAAAGCAAGAAAGGCAGAAATGAAGCTGGCCAAGACAGGGTTAAAGCAATTCTTAACCAAACTCCTGGGCCTGATAGCAGCTCACACCACCTGCCTGCACAATGAGCTGAGCCTTGTGACTACCAACTCCCTCCCATGGATCTCTCTAGAGAGAATTCTGTTTCTCTCAAGGGCTAGATGATTTCAACACCTCCGTATCCAAAGCCCAGCACAGGGCCTGGCAGAGAATAGAGGCCAAAAGATGCTATGGGGAGGAGAAAAATATAGTGGGAAAGGCCCATCGGCATGGAACCCCTTTCAATTTTTTTAAACCCTCACCCAAGGGTATGCCCATTGACTTTAGAATGGAAGCGAGGAAGAGAGAGAGGGAGAGAAACATTGACATGTGAGAAAAACATTAATCGCCTGCCTCTCATATGATTGGGGATCGAACCCACAACCTAGGCATGTGCCCTGACTGGGGAATCGAACCTGGGACCTTTGGTGTACTGGACAACGCTCCAACCAACTGAGCCACACCAGCCAGGGCTGGAACCCATTTTGGAAGGAGCTCAGTGATAACACGCATTTAGCCTTTGGATCCTGACCACAGTTTCTGGTCTAAGGGACCAGAGCTCCAGTCTGAGCATGACTGGAGTCCTACCAGGTAGGAATGGCATTGGGACCACTAATCACCCTCCAGAAAACCCTTTGCTCCAGTCCTGTGACTCTGGCGTATCTGTCTGGGTTTGGGGGTCAGGAGGAAGGTTTATAAGACAAGCCCCTATCTGTAGTCCATACAGTGTAACTGGGGCTGGGAGGGTTGGACAAGGGAGGCTGGCCTCACCTGACATGTCCCCTGCTCTCTGGCAGCCGGAAGCCATTGCTGTGAAGGTGCAAGCCATTGGACACACCGTTGGACACGCCATTGGTAGACATCTTGCCATTCTGAACTTCTGGCAAGGAATGGGGAGAAAGGAACAGCAACAACTCAAAACGAGGTCCTTACATCTCCTCAGCAGCCCTCCAGCTTCCATCACAGGGTCTGATGGTTCTATTGTGAGGCCATCTTCCCAGGGTAAGATCCACTCCCAGAAAGCAAGTTCTGGTAGACTGGGCAGGCAAGGACGTAAAGAAAAGCCTGTGCACCCTCTGCTGGCTGAAGAGGGACATAGCTTCACTTGGCATTACTCTTAGCTGCAGTTGGGGGTCAGGGTGGGAGAAGGGGATGGGGAGGTGCCTGAATCAACGTTAGGCCCCAGTAAGAAGTCAGCGAGGAGACTGATCCTGGACGATAAGGGAAGGGCAACTACTTCAGGTCCTCAAGAGCCAACCTGTGGAAATACACTGCTTTTTCGGAGGGACGTGCAAGGGGCTGTGGCGCAAATCCCTCGGACAGAGCTCTGTGACCTGCCGTTATCTTTTTTCACTGTGCAGCTAGTGTCTGTCAGAGGATCCACTCATTTCGGAGAGTCACAGCCACTGCCCAAGGTGAGGGGCAGGTCTCTCAGCAGAGGCTGCACACACTTGAGCTCCCCGGCAGAGACACCTGAAGAACACCTTAAGGGAGAACTTACCCCCTGAGGAGTGGCATTTTCTAGGCAAGAGGAAGGTGTACGGCCGCTGCTTGTAAGTCAGGTCAAACAAATAGACCTAGAGGGGAGGGAGCAAGGAGAGAAAAAGAAGAGAAAAGCTGTGAGGACAGCACGTGGCTGAGCACGGCCTGGGTGGCTCTCGGCAAGTGTTGAGCGGGGAACCATCGAACGAAGCCAGGAGCAGTTTCCACGGAGCAAACCTTGGGCAGGAAAACCTCCCCAGCTCCTGCTGGAGGTACTGCATGAACTGGAATGGCATGTTTAAGTTGAACAGGTCCTCAGAGGTCACAAAGCAAAATGCCTCATTTTACAGACGGGAAAACTGAAGCCTCAGAGAAGAAAAGCAATTTACCTAAAATAACACTGATAGTTACTTCCTTCAGTAAATATTATCTATTATTACTTAACATTCCAACTTTGCTCCAGGAACTCTGTTTAGTGTTTTATATGACTTTTCTCATTTCATCCTAGAAACAATTCCATGAAGAGGTACGACGGTATTTTCATCATCTCCTTTACAAATGAAGAAAAGTATGCTCAGAATTTAATTTATCCAGGGCCATCAGAGCAGCATGTGACACAACCAGGACCCCAAACCAAGTCTGTCTGGCTGGAACCACTTTGCTAGACTGTCCCTCCGCTCATCCTTACGCTACCTTTAGGCCAGATGATGGCTCAGCAATCTGAAGTCAGGGCCCTATTCTGAACTCAGTGCTCACCTATTTCCCATCCTATAGCTTTTGTATAAACTTGTACCTTACTTTTAATGTCATCAACTGTTTCACTTGCTATACATCCCCTGTTAGCCTGGGATGGATTGTATTTCGTATTTGTCTCCCTCATGTTTATGAAAATGCTAGTCTTAGAGTACGTGCTCAGTGAGTAGTGGGAGAATAAATGGATTTATGCTAAGCTAAATAACTATCCTGACTGAGAACATGCAGACAGAAGGTTTAGCAACCTGGTATTATCAAAGAACACTCCCCAAAGCTGGCCCTAAACCAGAGCCTGGCTGCACGCCTGAACCCCAGGAACTCCTCCTAGGAAAACAGCAGATGAGGAAACCAAGATTCAGGAAAATGAAGGGACTTGTTCAAAGTCACGGTACACAGCTAGTAAACAGAAAGTCAGCATTTGAGGGGAGGTCTGTCAGTTCTAAAAGTTATGCTCAAGAAAAAGACAAGGCCAGGGCACCTCTCTAGGAATTCCAATGATTCCATGTCACTCCCACATTTCACTATGTCACTTAAAATAAGGCTTCTAATCCGCATCGTGGCATGGACACGAGGGACATAGCCCCGGCTGCTGGATTTGGGACGGCGGTGGGGCAGAGCCAGCTTGGTCAGGCGAACATACCTGCTCCCCTCCCATGTTGACCAGCAGCTCTGTGCCATTGGGGCTGAAGGTCACGTAGGTGGCGACCAGCACTCTCAGACGGTTGTTGTAGTCAGGCAGCTTCACTGGCAGATGACCTGCAGGGAACAGCCCAGTAACCCTAGGGTGAGGCTCCCAGGACCCCCCCTCACAAGGGCAGGAAGTCAGCCATACCAATGATGATTGCAATCATCTTCATTATAAAAACAGCTACAAGTGTCGAGCCCTTATAATTGTGCTGGGCCAACTGCTTTATGTACTTCATCTCATTTAGTCATTACGACCCCATTTTACAGAAAAGAAATGAAGACTCATCAAGGGTTAGTAATTTGCCAAAGGTCACATGATGGCTGGTTAACGGCAGTCAGGATTAAAGCCCAGATACGTCTGACTCTAAAACCTCCACTCTGGACCGCTGTGCCACACCACCTCCCTGCACTACCCCAGGCAACGCCAGCACCCAGCCAAGAGTTCGGGGCCAGAGCTGGGCTGAGCCCTACCTGCTACGTAATATTGGGCTGCACCATCCGGAAGGGGCTTCTGCCGATCACAGAAGGTGTGCACACCTGCTGAAGGGCTCTGCTTCATGCTCTTTCTGGTGGAAAGGCAAACCGTATAGGTTACAATGCCTAGCACTAGCCCTGTCTTGGTCACACCACGTTCCCGAGAGGAAAATCTGTTTGTGTCCCTGAGAGCTACAGAAGGTACCTTTCCTCGGCAAACCCAAAGGTCACCAACCAGACAGCTGTGGACACACACTGCTTAACAAGTTGGCCTTGTCAGCTGTCTCAAGACCACCCCATTACCCTCATTTGACAGGTGAGGAAGCTAGGGCTCAAGTCTTCATCCAAGTCAGTAGCGTATGAGGAGCAACAGTGGTCGCCCAAACCCATGAATGAAAGTCAGCAGGCCAGACGTTCCTACACCTGTCCCAAGAGTCCACTACAACCTCGGCTGGCAGAGCCACTCAGGTCTGGGACTTCTGTGGAGATTCTAGTACATTCTACTTTTGTGGGTTTTTTTAAAAGAACAAAATAAAATTACATGCACAAAAAGAAACTTACGTACAAGATCATTATAGCTCTGTATAAACACTCACAGTAAAAGAACAAGCAGAAAATATTATACACAGTGATTTCTTTCAGGTGATGGCTTATGGATGATTTTAAATTATACTTTTCATATTTCCAAAATAAACACAAATTAAAGGTTTTTTTTTAATCACAAAAATTTAAAAAACCACCTCAGAAAGAAGAGGGCACGGCACTGTTGGAAAGCGGCAGCAGGTTCCCAGGGACTTTCCTGCAGGAGGCCGAGCTGTTCCTACCTGTGGTTATGGATCATGCGAATGTCGTAAAGCCTCACAAAGGGCCCGCTGGCCCCCACCGCCAGACAGTTGTTGTCCTGGGGGTTGACAGTGAGGCACTTGGCTTCCACCAGCTGGCCACAATACTCTGTCAGGTCGATCAGCACCTCCGAGTGTTTGCTGTTCTCCCGAAGGTCATACTGGCTGTGAGAGAGGACAGAGTTAGGGGACTGGAGGCTGGGCCCCGGAGGCTGGGCCCCTTCGTGGAAGGCAGGGAAGGAGCCAAGGCCTTGTTATGCAACGTGACTGGGTGGGGCTCTAGACCCGTTTGTCAATAATAAGAATGTCAAAAACCACTCTCACATCTTGAGAGCCCACTGTGTGCCAGCCCCTGTAGCAGGCTTCTCACATGTTTTATGCTAACATAACTCCTTAAGGTAAATACTACTGTACCTTTTTTAAATTAAAAAACAAACAAATAAACAGATATCAGTATTATTGCTACTAAGTACTATTACTACTGATTACTAACACTTAGTTGGAAATTGCTTTGTGTCCAGTATTGTTCCTAAGTGTTGCACATGTATTATCTAATTAAATCCTCACACCATCCCTAGGTACCATCGAACACTGAGGTTCAAGGAAGTTAAATAACCTGCCTGGGACCACACTGCTAGTGAGGGCAGAGCTGGGATAGCTTCCTAAGACTGCTCTGCTCGCTCGCTCTTTATCTATCTACCTATCTATCTATCTGTCTAACTATTTAATGACAGTGGCCTACAAGAGCCTTCCTAACCTAGTTTTTTAAAAAAATATTTTATTTACTTATTTTTAGAGAGAGGGGAAGGGAGGGAGAAAGAGAGGGAGAGAAACAGCAATGTGTGAGAGATACATTGATCAGTTGCCTCTTACACGCCTCCAACTGGGGACCTGGCCCGCAACCAAGGCATGTGCCCTGACTGGGAATCGATCCAGTGACCTTTTGGTTCACAGGCCAGCCCTCAATCCAGCCAGAGCCAGTTTAAAAAATATATATATCTTTTTGAGCTTTATTTTGCTCCTTAATTCAATTCTTATTGTAAATTAGTTTCTTGTAGGAAACAAAAGAAGTATGGAGGTGATAAAAAAGAGAATCTGGAGATCATCTAAGAGCTACCTAGAAACATCAAGTGCCAAGAGAAGCCCAAGAGTCCCACCCAGGTGGCAAAGGTCATGCTGAGCACCTACCTGACTGCAGCACATGCCCACAGCTGCAGCCTGGGGAGCGTTTCTGTTGCCAATACACAGGCACATGCAGAGTGGGAAGGACATCACCCTGTGCTCACCTACCTGTTGCTTAGGCATTTGCATTGATCTCTTCATTGCCTTATCTTTCATTCTTTTTTTTTAAGAGAGAGGGGGAGAAATATTGATTGGTTGCCACGCCCCAACTGGGACTGAACCAGCAACCCCGGCCTGTGCCCTGACTGGGAATCGGACCTGCAACCTTTCAATAAAGAGTATATTGTCTTAGAGCAACAAGTATAAAGGACACATGGACAAAAACTATGGGGGGTGGAAATGGGAGGGAGGTGGGGAGGGCTAGGGCGGTGGGCTGGGGGGGAGTAAAAGACAGAAAACTGTACAAGATCAACAATTAAAAAAAATACTGATAAAAAAGAGTATATTGTCTTAAAAAATATAGTCTACACTAACTAATAAAAACAAAAAACAAAAACAAACCTCCAACCTTTCACTTTGCAGGACAATGCTCAACCAACTAAGCCACACTGGTCAGGGCTCACAGTATCTTTCTAAGTTCACTCTCCAGCTCAAAAATGCAGCGATTCCTCAATATTTTTTAACATAAATGTGCTTTTAGTTTACTTTTACCAAACTTCTCAGTCTGGTTTTCAAGACCCGATGGCACATCCCTCTCTAACCTTGTCCCTCAGTTTTCTGAAGGTGGATCAATTACAAGCACAGGAATCTTCATCCTGCACACGCCACGTTCACCCCGCCCTCACAAACTTTGCTGGAGCTGGGAGTCCACCCTGCTTCAGCTTGCCCATCCAAACCTGTCTGTTCCGGAAGGCCAGTTCATGTTTGCCTTCTACCAGGACACCCTCCCTGACTGTGCCTGCACCTAAGTGCTTAGGCTTCTACCCCAGGCCCTTGATGCTCAGCTTCTCCCCGCTGCCCTGACAGTCTGGTCAAAGTTAACAAGTGCAACATAGAGTTAGACTTGCTGCCAACCAAGTGCTTTCTGTCTTCTAAGTACAGCAGGTCCTCGAATAACATCTTTTCATCGTTCAGTGTTGTTTCATTATGATGTTGATGAGAGGCGTGGGACCTAACTCCTGTTTATATCAATTAGCCTATGGTAAAACTGGTTTTGTTATATGTCGTTTCACTTATAGACTTATAGACAAAGAATCTATTGATGACTTAAGTGAGGACTTACTGTACTGTGTAAGGTTTTACTGGCACTCTCAATTTTAATGCTCAGGTCAACAAGGGAGATTCTGTGATAATTCCCACTTCATAGATGAGGAAACCAAGGTTCTGGGGTGAAATGACTTGCTCCAGTCCAACACTGGGTGACAGAGGTAAGATGTGACCCCGGATCTCTCTGACTTCAGTGCCCTGCTTCTAATTGCTATGTTACAGTTTACAGACGACTTAGGACCTCTCTTATAGGATCTCTTATAATATCTCTTAAGATCTCTTATAGGATCTTAAGGGAGGCAGTTAAGGCAGGTTGGGGAGGTAAGGAAAAAGTTCTAAGGTCATATTTGAAGACAGGAGTTCAAGAAGGGCAACGAGATCATTTTAGGATGAAGGGAAGTAGAGGCAAGTGTGTGACAATTCCAGCCACTGGGGAAGGGGACAGTCCCCTTCACCATTTCTGGATGACTCTCCCCCTGACAGGTATATGCCCACTGACCAACTGTTCAAGAGAAATGTATGAAGTGCCTCTATGTGCCATGCACCATGCTAGGCTCCAGGGACACAACCCAAGGACAAGACAGACATAGAGCTACTCAGAGAGAGTTTACCATTTGTTTAGGGATATGGAAAAAAAGGAGCCAACAAGTAAACAAAATAACTACAGATGATGACTAGGGTTATATAGGATACAACAGTGTGCTGAGACAAAGAATGATGGGGGAGGGGGTCTGCTTTAGGAGGGTCAGAGAAGGTTCCTCTGAGGAGGTGCCTCTTAAACAGACTCCTCAGAGTACGAAAGAGTCATATACCAACAGAACTGGGCACACAGAAAACCAGGTAAAGGAAACAACACTATGAAAGCCCGGAGGAGGCAGACTCTGCATCTGAGGTGGTGGGAGGCCAGAAGGCCTGCACGTAGTACAGGAGGGGGAAAAGAACGGGGAAGGTGAGAGGAGGGGAAGCAAATGTCAGCTGAGCTTATCTGCAGACAACTGCTCTTGGCAGACTAATGAGGCTGGAACTCTGCTGGAGGGAAGGAGTCAGGCCTGCGGAAGCAAGTGGTGTGGGCAGGTGGGAGGGGGAACCAACATGCAGCGGGAGGCACAGGCCCCATCCATGCCTCAGGCCCTTACCGGATAAGCCCATCCTCAGCAGCACTCCAGAATGTGTTGGGCCACATGGGTGCTGTGGCAATGCGTTTCACCCGGTTTGTGTGGTCTCCAAACATGTGGATCGTTTCCTTTACTGTCAGGTCGTGGACATGCACCTTGGAGTCAGCTGCCCCCGTGATCAAGATGCGGTCCCCAGCGTGAGGCAGGAACTGCTCCGGAGAGATTGAAGGAGAGATTGGCAGGTGGTGGAGGCAGGGTCGGCCACGGAAGGAGTCTGGCCTGGATGTTAGCACCCTCTTTCCCTCTCTGTATCGGGTAAGAAAATGAGCCCATCCAAGACAGCCCACCAAAAAAACTTTGGACTTCGAACATTAGCCCTTATGCCTAAAGGTCAAAGTTTGGGCAAACACCTTTACTTTGCCAGAATAGTCCTGACCTATGCCAAGTGGACTACCCAAGGAAACTTTTTCCTTTGATTCTTCCACAGGTAAGAGCCGAGTGGATGATAATCACAGCTGTTACCATTTACTACACATTCAACAGGGCAGGTAATTTACCTTACTGATCGTCAAACTAATCCCATTAAAAACCGAGGTTTGGCACTGACATTCCGCAGAACTTCAAACTCAAGTCTGCCTGACTCCTCTATGTTGTACTGCTTCATAACCACAAGTGAACAGCCTGGCGACTAATAAATTAATCTTAAAATGAAAAGAACTTTCAGTGTTTTCAGGGAGTCGGTGTTTTAAACTGGCTCAGGTATTTCTGGAGAATAATCTGGCAATAGGTAGCAAAGATAAAAACTATTTCTATCTTTTGACCCAAAACTTCTTGCTACTTCTGAGAAATAATTCTGAAAGAAAAAAGCGACCCGTATGGAAATGCTCAGAGCAACACTCGTGGTAATGACAGATGCTGGAAGAGGCTCAAACGTCAGAACTTCCGGAAGGGCTGAGCACCAAGTGGCCGTTAAAAAAAAACAAGAACCCCACCATTCTCATGCGGTCGAGCTCAAAAACACCATATGACGAAACAGCTACACACATAGTCTGAATAATAGTTTTTTTAAAAGTTATGCTGTTCTATCATCTAGTTTTGAGGAAAAAATATATGGGTGTGGTGTTGAGTTCTGCTCTTTCTTGAGTTCAGAAGATTAAATTATCTTTTTTCCTGCATTGAATAGTTTCTTGAAACCCACAACAAGGCTGAATGGGTGCTGGGGGGAGGGCATTACTCTGTATTTAAATAACTGAAGTCCCACCTGACTTAAATGTTCACGCAAAAGCAACAATTCACTTTTCCCATGTACACTTCTCTAACGGTTCACTAGGACAAGGACTAGAAGAAATAAATCGAATTTAGTCATTTTTAGGGACAAATAATAGTCTTTAATCCTGTTGGAAACAGCATGTACTCCGTGCACAAAAGAAACAGCCCTTGGGAAGAACTTATGGCTGTTGCCACTTGTTATTCACTGTAGCTGCCACCAGGGAGCGCTCGTGGGCTAAACACAGGGTAGGCAAAAGTAGGTTTACAGTTGTATTTGAAAGTTTATTCTTATATTATTACTTACTAATTATTGTATTATTTTCCACACAAACTGTAAACATACTTTGCCCACCAGAAGAGAAAATAACCCTTTTCCACACTTTTTTTTTTAACAGAAGAAGAGGCTGAGGGTCTGAATATAACTGCCTTGCTCAAGGTCTTACTATTAATTAGCAAGTATCAAGGCCATTGTCAAATTCTGGTCTCTGAACTCAACATTTTGTGCTCTGTGATGCCAAAATGATGGCTTAGGTCCTTTACAAAGATCTGACCCCACAGACTCAAACTGGACCTAACACTTTTCAGGAGCAAAAGCAGTCCCTGTTTGCTATGCAAGAGGTGAATGAGCATTGTTCTGACTCTAAAATAAATTCCTCTAGGATTGGTCTCTGGGATAGAAGCTGAGGATCACAGTTTGGGAAAGAGGTAGGGTTTAGGGAAATAAGTAGGTTTTGAACTCTTGAATCTGCCTTCTTCAGGCATCCTGTTATTTCTCTTGATATTAATTGGGAAAATATTTATTGGATTAGTGAGGCTTTTCAAAGGATAGCCTCATTCTCACATATATCCATTATAGAATTTCAGAGCTGGAAAGATCCTTAAAGGTCACTTCCTCCAACCTTAAATCTGGCAGATAAAGTTCCCAGCAAGCAGGAATACCTCAGTGCTAAGTACATTTGCTATATCCTCAGAGGGCCCATTCTACCTTTTTTAGATTACTCTAAGCATTAGACAATTCTTTCCTTCATCAGGCCTACATTTGCTTCTGTGGACTTACAGCCATGTGTCCTAGGTCTATTCTCTGAGATCAAAAGGGTCAAGTCTCATGCCACTTCCACATTATAGGTCTTCAGGGTTCTGAAGACGCTTGTAAGTCCTTTTCTCACCTCTCCTCAGCTCAACTCCCCTCCGCCAACAAATCAGCAGACCCGTTTCCTACAAAAGGTAGAACAGCTAAAAGCACCTGTGCCAGGTAACATCCACCTTGTGGACTGTTACTTCCTTTTTAAAAATTAAATGATTTATTCACTCATTTATTCATGAATCCGAGGATTTTCCTTAGCTACTACCTCTTTACAGATGAGCAAACAGGCTCAGAGTAGTTAGGTGATTTGCCTAGTCCACACAGCCTCCAAGAGGCAGACAAGGGAGCCACACAGGTCTTCCTGCTACCTAATATCTAAATCCATGCTCGGAAATACCTCCCACCATCACCACTCACGTACATATAAATTCATCTAGAGCTCACCTCTTGGCTCTTAGAGAGGAAGTAGAATATGGAAAAGAGATGGGGTTTCAGGAACCACCATTAGATACTCAGATCACCAAGGTGTATGTGACCCCAGGGGGAACATGGGACATATACACATGCAAACACTACCATGTGCACAGCCCAGTCACCCCATTCACTTGCTCTGTGGCTTATCCTGCTCACCTTGACAGAGAAGATATTTGCAGTGTGTCCTGTGTGCATGGAGAGCAGCTTCTTGTGGTGCAGTGGGTCCCATACAATCGTGTGCTGGTCATCGGAACCAGAGGCCAGTAAGCTGCAAATAGAGTGAGCGGTTCTGACCTCTCCTCAAATTTGTAGAAGCCCTCCCTAGCCTACGTTCCCAGATAATAAGGAGTTAGGCAACACAGAGCTTAAGTAACAGTGTATATCCATAAAATTTAAGGCTATCTTGTAAATATTGGATGATTCCCTTCTATTTGTCCTGAGAATTTGCCGTTATTCCTTGAACTTTGCATTAGCTTATCAAAAAAAGAGTGTTTGGATGGTCATCCAATCTTCTATCTGTCTGAGCTTCACTGTTTAACTGTGTGTTGATAATGATGGACTAAACTAAAGTATGTAGCAGAGAGCAGCGGTCTCTTCTCCCTTGGATCCATTCTTTTCCTTAGATTTAGGATCTCCCAGCCTCCCCACTCCCTTTGTCTAGCACACCCTAGGTGCTCTAGCTCATACTTACTCTCCTTTCTCATTCCACTCCAGACAGTTGACACATCCTGAGTGACCCTGGGGGAGCAAATGGAAAGGGACAAGAAGAGAGCCAGTTAGAGGTTCTCATGGGGAACTCAACACCAAGAAGTGGAACTCAACAGGTAAACTAACCTTTCCATCATCAATGTTGTCCAGGTGCATGCAAGTGACCAGACTGCCTGGCATCTTATAATATGTAAAGTACTTTCATTTTCATGATCTTGCTTGATACTAAACACCCCTAAGTCGGAAAGAGCAGGCTTCATCGATTCCATTTTGCAGAAAAGTAAAATGAAGTTCAGATAATAAAGAGTAATAGAAGTAAGATCCAAACAAGTTTCTGTTCCAATCACTAGAAGGAATATGTCAACCGTCCCTTCAAGGGAAAGCCCCTTGACGACAGAAAATTTGCCCAGAGAAGCATCTGATCCAAGGGCAGCCAATTAACTAGAAGGTTGATCTTTCATTCATTTGGCATATACTTTATTGAGCACTCACTACATGCCAGGTACTGTTCAGACGCTGGGGGTACAGCAGTGTACAAATTGAAGTCCCTGATCTTTTGGAGATGACTTCCAGGAGGTGGAGCCTGGTACAGTAAGGTACATTAGGCCAGTATCTTGAGCTTGGGGATTTGAATTAAGAAACATGGAGAAACTGAGGCAGTTAACAGATGCTGAACTTGAAAGCATGCACAGAGAGAAATCATGGCAAAGCCGGAATTATGAGGAAACTGGATCCATGAAAAGCAGAAGGTATGCAGTAGCAGACACAAGTCTTAGATGAGAGAGCGAGAAAACAAGTCACTAGGCATTCCTACCTTTCTTTCTATTCCCTCACCCCTTCTCTTTCCTAGTGACACCTTGATTTTCATTTAATTATCTCCCTGCCCAAATTAGGCTATGTGTTTCAGAAAGGGTAAATCCATTGTTCTCTCCACAGTGGTAGGTTCAGAAACTTAGGCCTAAGCCAAATTGGACATGGCATTCACTTGGGCACAGAAATTGGCTCAGAAATGAGCCTGTGACCCCAATCAGATGCAAGGGAGACAGTTGCTGGGAGCTTCTGGGAAAGGAGTTTTCTCATTTGCAGGAGAGAGTCTCTGAAAGAGATGCCTTTCTTCCTCTGGATGCTGGGAATACTGATGTGGCATTTGGAACTGCCACCATGAGGGAAGCCAGCTTGAGTGTAAAAGTGATAGAGAGAGGAAAGCCCAGCCCAGGGAATCATAGAAAAATGGATCTCGAGTGACCAAAGTAACCAACTCAGATGCCTACTCTACTCCTGGACTTCCACTTCAGTAGGCCAATCAGTTCGTTACTGTTTAAGGCCATGTGACTTGGGTTGTTCCTTGTGGCCCAAAGCATCCTAACTGAAAAACTCCAACTCATTCTTCAGATTTCAGTTTACAGGCAGTTCCTTCAAGAAGCCTTTCTGTCGTGTAAATTTGGGAGGGAGGCATACCCTTCCTGTGGCTCTGGGTTGACATGGTGTTTGTTTCACCAGACTGAGCCCTGAGAAGACAGGCTTTTGTGTATTGTGTACACTGCATATCCAAGGCCGGGTACAGTCCCCGGCACACATCTGTTGCCTAAATGAACAAAGGAATATAGCCAGACTAATGGAAATAATGAAGAGATAAAACAAATTGAATTCCCTGACTATCGGTCAGAAAAGGCCTTTCCTCTGCTTTTCCTTCCCTCCTACCCTTTATTCAACAAAAATTCTTGTTTGGGTTGAACCTCATTTCTTTCCAGGTTCTGCACCTCCACACATTACAGACACATTTACTCTGTTTGGATCTGAGGCCTCTCACTTTCCCATGGCACTTGGTTGAAATCTCACCTATGGCTTTGGTCACTCTTTCTGGGTCAGAATCGTTTCTGTCCTTAACCCTCTCATTCTTTCACAAGGCTGTAAATTCCTTGTGCCTGGGGGTCATATCTTCAGTTTGCAATTTCCCAGAGTACCAAGGGCCTTGAGAGATCGCTGCTAACTGAGGGCTTACAAAGAGCTAGGGACAGTGCCAAGCACTTAGGGTCGGCAGAACAATGGCCCCTACAGATAGCCCTGTCCTGATCCTCTGGAACCTATGAATATATTAGGTGGCAAAAGGGACTTTGCAGATGCGATTAAGGTCCTTGAGATTGGAAGATTATCCCAGAATATTCAGGTGGGCCCAAAATAATCATACAAGTCCTTAAAAATCAGAGCTTCCTTAGCTGCAGAGAACAGAGAGATGTAGGTATGAAAGGGACTTGACCTTCTGGCTCTGGAGATGGAAAACAGGGTCATGAGCCTAGAAATGCAGCGGCCTCTAGCACCAGAGAACTGCAGTATAGCCCTGTCAGGACCTTGCTTTTAGTCTCGTGAGACCTCTATCTTAGACTTCTATCTACAGAACTGTAGGATAATAAACCTGTGTTGTTTAAAGCCACTAAGTTTGTGATAATTTGTTACAGCAGCAATAGGAAACTAATGTAACACTCTACATCCATTATCTTGTTTAGGAAACATGTACCATTACTCATTTCATGGGTAAGAAAAATGATGTTCAGAGAGGTTAGGTAACCTGCTGTGATACTGATATTTACAATTAGAAATATATATTTGGTCTTCATTCCCATTACTGACACAAAGCTCCTAAAACCCTTGGAATTTCCTAAGTAATAAGTGATAAAGGTGTCTTGATATTCATAACAAATTCCGTTAAACCATACCTGAGTTTACTAATAAACTGACTTTTGGAAAGTACCAAAGGATGGGAGCTGGTTGCTAAGGGAACCAACCACATAATTGGAGAGTTGGAACTTTCAGCTCCATCTCCCAGACCTCCAGGGAGGTTGAACAGATTGCCAATAGCCAATGATTTAATCAATCATGCCTATGCAATCCTCTATAAAAACCCAAAAGACAGGGTTCAGAGAGCTTCTGGGTTGATAAGCCCATGGAAGTTTGGGGAGAGTGGCATGCCCAGAGAGGGCCTGGAAGCTCTGTGCTGCTTCTCGCATACCCTAGGCATCTCTTCCACATGGCTGTTCTTGAATTATATCCTTTTATAATAAAATGGTACCCTAGTAAGTAAAACCAGTAAGTACCTGCACTGCTTTTGATCCATGGTGGGGAGTCTGTGGATGCAGAAGGTGGGCCTTATGGCAATGATCTACGCCACTTTATATAGGGGACTTGAGCATCCACAGATTTCTGTATCTGTGGGGGTCCTGAAACCAACCCCCTGCAGAGACGGGCAGTTAAGTCTTCGGGGAGTCAGAAGTTAAACACGGATTTTCGACTGCATGAGGGTCGGTGCCCTTAACCCCTTGTGTTGTCCAAGGGTCAACTGTATTGACAAAAATATTGACAAAGGGCTTCATAAGTTGGAACATGTGTTTGGGAAGCTACTTCACAAGAAGGAGTGTTTAAGAGAAGTTATTTTGGCCTTGATAAGTAAGGCTGGGTGAGATATAAGTATGTAATTTATAATTATGTTGAAGAATACAATGGAAGAAAATATGCCTATGACATACCAGAATTAAAATGTGGGTAAAAAGAAGAGGGTAAAACCTCAAGTGTGTAAGGAATTGAGAGGAAGGACTGTTTTGAGATGGCTCATGGAGAGGAACAGACCTCCGTGAGCCTTCCTGGGGCCCCAGAAGGGCTTGCACTCAGAACGAGCCCTGCACACCAGGGGCCTGGAGGAGACAAGGTGCAACAGAGGGGGACCCTGCAATAAAAGCCCCGAATCTCATTTAGGTTCCAAATCCCAACCTAACTCTTAGTTCCTGCTTACCTTTATTAAATATTTACTGTAATTACTATGTATTATCCGTCCCTATACTTTGCTAAGTAGCCTGGTATACAGGGGGAAAAGGAGGCAAAGAGAAGTATTTTATCATTGTAGGTGCGTAATGATGATAAAAAGCAAATGGACTTTTACGTGGTTTTATTACTATTTTTAAACTCTTTACACACTATGTACCCCAGTATAGCCTGCACTGTGCCCACCTTAGTATTCCACTGTTAGGTAGGATACTAGATATTGACATATATGATCTCATTATCACTTCCTTTTTATAAGTAAAAGCAAGTCTCAGATAACAAATAACTTAACCAAGGTCACACAAATGCTAAGTATCAGAGCCCAGATGGGAACCCAGGTCAACATGGCTCCAAAGTCTTCAGCTATGTTGGACTACATCAAACATCACCCTATTTCCACTTGTATTAAAAAGAGACCTCATTGCTACCATCACCTTAGAGAACTGTTTGGTAGTTTTATATAAAGTTAAGCTGGGATCTACCCTATGACTCAGTAATTCTATTCCTAGGTGTTTATTTGAGGGAAATGAAAACATTTGCCCACACAAAAACTGATTTAAAAATATCCTTAGATGCCTTATTTTTAAAAGCCCCAAACTGTAAATAACCCAAATGATCATCAACAGGAGAATAAACAAAATGTAGTATATCCATACAGCAAATCACTACTCATCAATAAAAGGAAACAAATGAGCCCTGGCTGGTGTGGCTTAGAGGATTGAGCACAGGCTGCAAACCAAAGGGTCGCCGGTTCAATTCCCAGGCAGGGCACATGCCTGGGTTGTGGGCCAGGTCCTCAGTAGGAGGCATGTGACACACCACATATTGATGTTTCTCTCTTTCTCCTTTCTTTTCCTTCTCTCTAAAAATAAATAAAATCTTCAAAAAAAGGGGACAAACTATAGATATGTGCAACAACATAGATGAAACTCAAAAAACACACTAAGCAAAAAAAAAAAAAAAAAAACAAACACACAAAAATATAGACTATAGAATTCTATTTACATGAAGTGTAAGAACAGACAAAACTAAGCTATGGAGACAGAAGCCAAAAAGTGGCCACTCTGAGGTAGGAAGGTTGACTGAAGGGTACCATGGAACCTTCTAGGGAGAGGGAGGTATGTTCTGTCTTGTTGTGGGTGGTAGTTACACAAGTGTCAAAACTCATCTAACTCACTACTTGAGACATGTACACTTTATTTTTATGTAAATCACATCTCAATAAAGAGAGATAAAAAGGAATAACAATAGCAATAGTAGTACCTAATATATACGAAGCACTTTTTCACCATGTACAGGGACAATACTGTGTCCTTTATATGTACTTTTAGTTAATCTTTACAACTATTTTGTGACAGAAACACCATTACTATTCTCATTTTTCAGATAAGGAAAGGTTAATACCCCATATTGTGTAAACAATATAGCCAGAATGTGAACCCATGTCTGACAGATTCTAGAGCTTGGCTCTTAACCATGATGTCACACACTCTACCTTTTTAAATCCTGGGCTGTCTCTATTAAAATTTACATCCCTGCTATGTGCCTGCCAGTATTCTACTGGGCTCAGAGAGTGACTCAGACAGACACATCTCCAGTCCACACAGAACCGATGCGGCTTTGTTTTCTCCTCCTCTTCTCCGAACCTGTAACATTAGCCTTTCCCCCATGTCATTATGATCTCCTCACAAGCATCACTTCAAATGGCCATAGAATATTCCTCCAAAGGTTAAACCGTATTTATTTTTACCTTAGTATTGTAAAAAATTTCGGTGAGTTGATGTGCTTTAAAAGTCCAGTAGGAATAAAACATTTATAGGTGACTGAGTGGCCCAGACTGGGCACACTGTCATGGTTTTCTGCTTTTGACTGGAAATACATAAAATCTGTGTTGTAACCTTAGGTATATCCCATTCTATTCAGGAGCTCAGATGGGTAGTCATGGTATGGAAAAGTGTATTAAAATGGGAAACATTAATAAACATGATTTACTAGGCAATAATCTGTCAAAATGTGGGATCCAATCCTTCACCCAGTGAGGACAGGGGTAAAATTACAAGTCACTCTTGCTAGGGGAAAAAGGTGGGGCCCACTGCATTAAAGGAATAAAAAAGGAGAAGCGAAGAGCTGGGAAGCCTGCAAGTCAATGTGTATCCTGGTATCACCAAAGGTACTTCTCACAGGAGGAAGCTGAGGACATGGGGCTGGTCCACGAGAGGCAGCACTGTGGAGTGAAAGGGCTGTCTGGTTCAGCTCCAGCTTGGCCTCTTCCTAGGTCTGTGGGAGGGCACCTAAGATTCCCAGAGCTCCGATTTTTCATCTGGAAATGGGGATGGTGATAACGTCCACCGGACAAGATCACTGCGAAGATCAAGTGATGTAATGTACGCAAGGGAGCTAGCGCGCTTTGGCAAATGCTGGCTCCCTGGAACTAGTCCTTAGGATCTTCTTTCTTTTGCTAGTCTGTACGTGTTCTTCTAGATCCCACTCTCAAAGACCCCTCCCACATGGCTAGGGTACTCACAAAGGATACACATCTTGAACAAATGTATCCCTTCCTATTTACTTACTTTTTCAAAAGGGTTATTTCTGCAGCTATTAAATTGCTTTTCTAAGTTCTGACTAAACAGATAATTCATTCATTCAATACCCATTATGTATTAGGTACTGGGAGAAAAGAAAATAAATAGGATAAACAAAGACAGGTCTGTGTCTATGGCAACATGAAACAAAGTTCTACCGTAACAGAGGAAGGAGAGAGGTATCCTAGAAGAAGATAGAGATGTCAGGCTTTAGGAACAAACTTAAAGGACCTTTGAGGACATTGGCTGGTTGGCAGAGCAAGTCTGTGACCCAGTTTGCATACACGTAAGTACCCTCTCCCAACTGCAACCTAATCATATACACATTTAACTTACCCACTGGCTTCAGACCTAAACCCTTGTATAATGAAGTTCTACCTACAAGGTCAATGTGAAAGAGCAGGAGAGAGATGTTCAGTGGAGCCTCCAAAAGAAATGCCACCCAGGAAAGATAGGGAGTAGATGGCCGTGTGCTTCTCTGTAACTCCTTAACAGTGTGAATATGAGTCTGAGCAAGATTCAGATAAAAATCCAGAAAGCGTTAATGGAGTACCTACTAAACGTCAGGGCAACTGCTAAGCTTTCATATGCATCAAGTCACTTAAACTGCACAATGCATACTTTCTACATGTGTTAAGATTATGTAGGTCCATTATTAAAACAGGGTGGAGAGAGCCCTGAAAGCAAACAAGACTTGTGAGAATTCATCATTTGCCCTCTATTCACTTAAGGATCTAATATTTACCATAAAGCCAGAAAGAGCTAAATATCCTGACATCTCCATAAAATCTTTCCTTTTGTTGCTTCTTTAATCTACCTCAATAGTTTCTCACATTTATCGTGCCTAAGAATTACTACGTGGAATAGTAATGACTAAAATTTAGCTTACTATGTGTCAGGCCCTGTCCTCTTCACATAATTACCCTTGCAAATCTGTTGAATTGTCCATAAAGTACAGTAAATGTGGTTTCATGTGTACAAGCTGTGTTTCCCTGGGCAAGTTCTTTAACCTCTCTGTGCTTTAGGTTCAATATCTGTGAAAAAAGAGATGCCATGTATCACCTCATAGGGTGGTTGTGGAAAATGAATTAATACTTGCAAAGGACTTCAGTCACTTTGACTGCTGAATGGCAGAAGTGGAAATCAAACCCAAATCTGTTCTTTCCATTGCACCATGATAATTCAAGATTTAAAACACAGCCTGGTGTGAACTGAGATTGCTAGGGAAGGAAAAATCCTAGAAGTGATTAAAAAAAAAGGGGGGGGGTGATTTAAAACATATCTCAACTTCTATGTTTTACCTAAAAATTGTAGTGGGGCAAGTCAATAACCATAATTCATATTTGAAAATATTTCCTTACACTGAGCCCATATCTGCTCTCTATCCTTGAGAAGTCTACTTATTCATCCAAACTTTTCTTTGAGCAACTACTATATGCTAGACACTTTTATGCATGAAAAGGCCATCATGGTAAATAGGACACAGAACATGTGAACTCAGTATGAGTTCAGAAAGAAATTAAACCATAATAATGAGATATACTTTAGACACAGTGGTCAGGGAAAGCCACTCTGATGAAGGATCTTTGAAATAAAATTTGAATACTGAGAAAGAGCAAGTGATGACTATCATTAGGAAAAGCATGCCATGCATAGAGAAGAACAAGTACAAGGTAGCAATATGCTTGGTATGCTGGAGAAATGGAATGAAGGCCACTGTGGCTAGAGCGTAGTGATATAGAGGGAAGACTAAGTAAGGCAAACTGAGCTCAGGGAGGTGAGGCCAGATCCTTAGGGTGTCTTACAGGCCACAGCAAGAAGCTTTATGAGGCCAGGAACTGTGTTGGTCTTATTCATTGCTGTACTTCTCTCCCAGAATCTAGAATATTGTTGGCATATTGTAGGCACTCAGCATTTACTTGAACATATAACTGAATTAATGAATGACTCCTAGTTTTGCCTCTGGTGCTTCAGAGCATGAATTTACTCCATCATCTAAAAGCAGAGGTTGGCATTTTTCTGTAAAGAGACAGGCAGTAAATATTTTAGGCTTTGCAGGCCACATGGACACTTTACAATCACTCCATTCTGCTCCTGAATCATTAAGACAGGCATAGACAATACATTAATGAGTGTGGCTGTGTTCCAATAAAATTTTATTTATAAAAGTAGGTGGCAATACTTTCAACCTAATCTCTATCAAAATCCCATCTGCTTTCTCTGCAGAAATTCATAAACTGACCCTAAAACTCATGTGTAAATGCAAGGGACCAGAATAGCCAAAATCCTGGGGAAAAAAAAAAAGGTTGGAAGACTCAGCATTCCCAATTTCAAAACATCCTACAAAAAACAGCATTGTGCCGACATAAGGACAAACATTTAGATAAATGGAATAAAGAGCTCATAAGTAGATCCTTACAATTATGGTCAATTGATTTTGAACAAGACTGCCAAGACAATTCAATGGGAAAAAGAACAGTCTTCTGAACAAATGGTGCTGGGACAACTAGATATCCACATGCAAAAGAATGAAGTACTGATTCATGCTGCATCATGTATGAATCTTAAAAACATTATGCAAGCCCAGGCTGGTGAGGCTCAGTGGACTGAGTGCTGGCCTACAAACCGAAAGGTTGCTGGTTTAATTCCCAGTCAGGGCACATGCCTGGGTTGCAGGCCAGGTCCCCAGTTGGGGGCGCACAAGAAGCAACCAATCAATGTTTCTCTCACACATCAATGTTTCTCTTTCTTCCTCCCTTCCCCTCTCTCTGAAAATAAACAAACATATAAATAAATTAAAAACAAAAACAAAAACAAAAACCAGTGCTTACAGCTCTTTTTGAGTTTGTCTAATAGGTCTTCCTCTCTTTACCAGAAGAGAGAGAGAGAGAGAGAGAGAGAGAGAGAGAGAGAGAGAGAGAGAGAAAGCCATCATGCTAAGTGAAAGAAGCCAGATACAAAAAAGCCACATATTGTATGATTCCATTTATACAAAATGTCCAGAATGGGAAAATTCAGAGGCAAAATGCAGATTAGTGGCTGGAGTTGGGGATAGGGAGTAACTATTAATATGAGTAAAGGATTTCTTTTGGGGATGATGAGAATGTCTGGAATTAGATAGTGGTGATGGTCCCACAACTTTGTGAATATATTATACAAAAACCAATGAATTGTACACTTAAATAACATAAAAAATAAACTTAAAAAAGAGGCCAACAGTGCTGACCCATGTGACTTGGTTGGTTGGGCATCATCCCACAAAGCAAAAGGTCACCACTTTGACTCCCAATCAGGGCACATGCCTGGGTTGTGGGTTGTCTTTGAATGGGGCATGTACAAGAGGCAACTAATCAATATTTCTTTCTCACATCAATGTTTCCTCCCTCTCATTCTCCCTCCCTTCCCCTCTTTCTCAAAATAAAATTTTTTAAATTATATTTTATTGATTATGCTATTACAGTTGTCCCATTTCTCCCCCATCATTCCCCTCCACCCTGCATCCCCCCTCTCACCCACATTCCCCCCCTTTAGTTCATGTCCATGTGTCATAAGTTCTTTAGTTTCTACATTTCCCACACTATTCTTGCCCTCCCCCTGTCTATTTTCTATCCACCGTCTATGCTACTTATTCTCTGTACCTTTCCCCCTCTCCTCCTCCCACTCCCCTGTTGCTAACCCTCCACGTGATCTCCATTTCTGTGTTTCTGTTCCTGTTCTAGTTGTTTGCTTAGTTTGCTAAAAATAAATTTTTAAAAATCTAATAAAATAAAATAAAATAAGCCAACAAACAGGTGTCCGGCTGGATTTGCGCTGTGGGCCACAATTTGATCTCTGCTTTAAAGAACAGTCCTTTAAATCTCTCACAAAGTCAGATCTCCACTCTATCTTTTTCTTTGAGGGTGACTATTTAATAAACTTGGTATCTGATTTACTTCTCTAAACTAATATTGTAAAAAAAAAATCCTTGACAAGTTTGTTAGAATCAGGTTATGCAATATCTGTTAGAAGTAGGTTACACTGTGAAACTGCCTTGGTTTACCGACTATATTAAAAAATAAACCAATCCGGTTTGATATGACTTGTTTCCAGTGAATTTTTATTCAAATTATATTATAAACTAAGGTTGCCAGACCGTGAAGGTAAGATATAGAATGTTTGCAACTTGTTTAAGGAAAATATTAAGACACATAAGGCAAGAGAATAAATTCACCAAGCTAAGAACTATTTGTTAAGCCCTTTAAAAAAGCAGGTGGATAACTGAAGTAGAAAGAATATGAACTATGGAGCCAGACAGGCCTGATAAAAGTATTAATTTTCTACCATTTATGTGCCCCTGGAAATGCTCGGTTTTACTCTCCTTATTTGAAAAGTGAGGTTCTCTTCCTCACAGTAGAGTGGGAAGAAAGCCTAGGGTAAAGCCATAAAGAACACCAACATAAGGGCCAGGTGGACAAAGAGAATGCAAAGGTGTCAGGAAATTAACTAGAGGTGTAGGAAGGAAAACAGAGAGGGTGATGCCTCAGAACCCAGATGAAGAACGTTTCACTGAGGAAGTGCCCAGTATTACCAAATACTTTGGGTCAAGCAAGATAATGACTAAGAAGTGTCCACTGATTTAGGGCAAGAGCCCTTTTTGCGGTGTGTGGTGTAGATAAATAGAAGTAGGTTGAAGAATTGCAGTCATGTGCCACATAATGATGTTTCAGTTGATGATAAACCACATATATGACTGTGATATACCTACCATATGGCCTAGCTGTGTGGTGGGTTGTACCATCTGGGTTTGCGTAACCACACTCTTAAGATGTTACACAATGGCAGAATCACCTAATGACGCGCTTCTCAGAATGTATCCCTGTCATTAAGCAGCGCATGACTGTCCTGAGAAGGAAGTGAAAACACTAAGTAGGGACTATTCTCTCAGTCTGGCTATGAAGGGATAGAGAAATGGAAGCCTCTAGCTAAATGTAGATTTGGCAGAAAGGAAGGATTTTCTTAGATTAGAGAAGCTTGAGCATGTTTAATCCTAAAGGGAAAGAATCAGTAGAGAAAGGGAAACTTAAAGACACAGGAAAGCTGAAAGGTCATCTGGGGCTGAGGCTGGGTCAGATGACCGCTGCAGGACAGTGACTGCAGCGAGGAATCACGGAGTCTTAGGGGAGCAGAAAAGGTACAAGGCAGCGTGTACGGCGGGCACAGAGGCGTTGACTGGACTCAGAAGACTTACTGAGGACAAAGAATCATTGGGGCATGATACACATACACACTCTTCATTCACCTACCAGTATATCTTGGAAATCACTTATATCAGTTCATAGAGTTTTTTTTCCACAGCTGTATAGCATTTTATTGTGTAGATGAGCCAAGATTTATTCAACGAATTTCCCATGTACGGACTCTTAAGAGTTGTTTCTAATAGTTTGTGATTACATCAGTACCATAATGAATAACCTTGTGCATATGTATTTCATTATTGCTGTATCTTCAGGGTAAAACTGAGAGGTAGAAGTGCTGGCCAAAGAGTAAATGTGTATGTGGTTTTGTCAGACATTGCCAAATTTCCGTCTGGGGGAGTTGCACCATTTTGCCCTTCCAGAAGCAATGCAAGAGTGTCTCTTTCTCCACAATGCATCAACAGTGTGTGATTAAGCTTTTGAAATTTTAAAAAAGATTTTATTATTTATTTATTTTTATTATTATTATTTTTAAAAGATTTTATTTGTTTATTTTTAGACAGAGGGAAAAGGAAGGAGAAAGAAAGGGAGAGAGACATCAACCCATGGCCGCTTCTCGTGTGCCATCCCCCACTGGGGACCTGGCCCAAAACCCAGGCGTGTGCCCTAGACCGGGAACTGAACTGGCAACCCCGATTTGCAGGCTGGCACCCAACCACTGAGCCACACTAGCCAGAACTGCTTTTGAATTTTTTAATCATTCTGACAGATGAAAAATGGCATCTCAACATAGTTTTTTAAGTTACATTTCTCTTATGAGTAAAATATCTTTTCCATACATTTACAGGCTATTTTAATATAATTTTTGTCAACTTTGGTGTAACAAAGGAGAGAAAATAAGAATTTATATATGTACCTGCATATTTTTGCAAACATAAGCACAGAATTGATAAGTAGAAACTAATGAAGTTGGTCACTTCCAGGGGATGGAAGGTACAGAGTGAAGGGTAGAGAAAGGAAAGTAACTCTTCTCTGGACCTTTTTGTAGAGTTTTTTACTTTTAGGACAAAGTTGAGGTTTTGTACATCCAAAACGTAAAATTAAATCAACAAAGATGGAGAGGAGATGCCAACTAACCCAAGTAATTTTTGAACACAGTATTTTGACAATGTATATCTTTTTCAACTGTATATATTTTAAAGACAAAATAAACTTTAAGGAAATCTTGGAACTGTAGTTAGTAGCTCTGTCATTTGTAGTGACACTGCTGTGCAATTCTGTAACTATTTTGTGTATTTGTAAAATTGAGCAAACGAGTAACTGTATCAATGTTGTTGGGATGATTTATCAATGTGAATATATAATAAATATTTATAATATTGATATAATAGATATATCAATGCTGTTGCCTTCTCACTGTAGAAAAAGGAAAATCAAATATGGAATAGGGCCCTGGCTTGTGTGGCTCAGCGGACTGAGCACCGGCCTGTGAACCAAAAGGTTGCTGCTTCAGTTCTAGGCAGCACATGTCTGGGTTGCTGGGCCAGGTCCCCACTTGGGGGCATATGAGAGGCAACTGATTCATGTATCTCGCCTGCATCAATGTTTCTCTCCCTCTCTGTCTCCCTCCATTCCCCTCTCACTAAAACTAAATAATAAGATATCGCTTAAAAACAAACAAACAAATAAACAAACAAACAGTATGTACAGGGCCTCAAGTCTGTAAGTTACTCTCAAATGGTTCAGGAGAAAAGTGCATTTGTGTGTGTGCTGGGGGGAGGGGTGGAGACAGGGAGAGGGCAAATGGGGCAATGTTAACTATAATGAATTCGAGGAAAGGTTCATGAGTGTTTTTGTACTATTCTTGCACATCTCTTATATGTTTGAAAGTGTTTCAAAATAGAAAGTTAAACATATTAATTAAGAAAATATAAAGAACTGTTATAGTGGCAGCAATTGAGTAAAAGAGCCAGAGGGAGGCAAGATTAGAGGATTGAAATTTAATATTAATTGGGATTAATTCTAAGATGTTCTGGTATGTAGATCAATTTACTTCTCTGTATTTTTTATATATATTTTATTGATTATGCTATTACAGTTGTCCCATTTCTCCCCCATCATTCCCCTCCACCATGCACACCCCCTCCCACCCACATTCCCCCCCCCTTTAGTTCATGTCCATGTGTCATAAGTTCTTTAGCTTCTACATTTCCCACACTATTCTTGCCCTCCCCGTGTCTATTTTCTACCCACCATTTATGCTATTTATTCTCTGTACCTTTTCCCTCTCTCTCCTCCTCCCACTCCTCTGTTGCTAATCCTCCATGTGATCTCCATTTCTGTGGTTCTGTCCCTTTTCTAGTTGTTTGCTTAGTTTGCTTTAGTTTTAGGTGTGGTTGTTAACATCTGTGAGTTTGCTGTCTTTTTACTGTCAAATTTTTTATCTTCTTTTTCTTAGATAAGTCCCTTTAACATTTCATATAATAAAGGCTTGGTGATGATGAACTCCTTGAACTTGACCTTATCTGAGAAGCACTTTATCTGCCCTTCCATTCTTAATGAAGGCTTTGCTGGATAGAGCAATCTTGGATGTAGGTCCTTGACTTTCATGACTTGGAATACTTCTTTCCAGCCCCTTCTTGCCTGCATGGTCTCTTTTGAGAAATCAGCTGACAGTCTGATGGGAACTCCTTTGTAGGTGACTGTCCCCTTATCCCTTGCTGCTTCTAGAATTCTCTCCTTCATTTGAATCTTGGCTAATGCAATTATGATGTGCCTTGGTGTGTTCCTCCTTGGGTCCAACTTCTTTGGGACTCTCTGAGCTTTCTGGACATCCTGGAAGTCTATTTCCTTTGCCAGATTGGGGAAGTTCTCCTTTATTATTTGTTCAAATAAGTTTTCCACTTGGTGCTCTTCCTCTTTCCCTTCTAGTACCCTATAATTCAGATGTTGGGACGTTTAAAGATGTCCTGGAGGTTCCTAAGCCTCTCTTCATTTTTTTGAATTCTCGTTTCTTCTTTTCTGTTTGGTTGTTTCTTTCTTCCTTCTGGTCCACTCCATTGATTTGAATCCCAGTTTTCCTCCTATCACTATTGGTTCCCTGTGCGTTTTCCTTCATTTCACTTATTGTAGCCTTCATTTGTTCATCTAATTTGTGACCAAAATCAACCAATTCTGTGAGCATCCTGATCACCAGGGTTTTGAATTGTGCATCTGATAGGTTGGCTATCTCTTGGTCACTTAGATGAATTGGCTCTGGAGCTTCGATCTGTTCTCCGGTTTGAGCCATCTTTTGTGGGGGGGGGGGTGGTTTTGGGTCTGGTCATGCCTGTTACGTAGTGAGGGGTGGAGGCTTAGGTGTGCACCAGGGCAGGGCAGCCCAGTTGCTGGGTTGTGACGCTGTATGTGGGGGCAGGGTCTGAGAGGGAACAATGGCGCTTGCTCCGCTCTCTCTCGTATTTCAGTCCCTTCCTCCACTTTCCACAAGCAAATTGGGCCCTTCTGGTGCTAATTTCTGTGTGGGTGGGCTTGTGTACGTTCTAGCACCCTGTGGGTCTCTCCAACAAACTCTCCTGTGAGGCTAGGAGTCTCTCCTGGCACCTCAACCCCCACAAGTGTTTTCAATCAGTGTTTTTAAGTTTTATTTCCTAGCACTGGGGCCCTGGGTTGCGAGGTCTGTCTCGCTCTCCATTTTCGCCTGGATTATCTGTGCGTGAATGTGGGACCGCCTGGTTAGCCAGCCGTCTTGCAAAGCCTCACTGGGTCTTCCTGTTGCCACCCCGTGCTGGGTCCACTAGTAGCCACCTGTGCACCTGAGGCACCTGCTGCGCCCAGGTCCACTAACCTCCGCTTTTTCCTGCCATGACTCCGCCCCTCTTACTGTTCTGGATGAATGGTTGTCAGACTTCCATACAGTTCAGTTTTCTGTTAGTTCCGGTTGTTTTCTTGTTTCTAAATCTTTGTTGTCCTCAATTTTGGTTGTGCGAGGAGGCACAGTGTGTCCACCTATGCCTCCATCTTGGCCAGAATACTTCTCTGTATTTCTTGGGACACCTTTGCTGAGTGTTCCATGTCACCCTTTAGTTATGTGTGGTAGCTCGTTTTGTCTCAGTGTGTTTTATCGTCATAACTGGACAGGAGACAAATGTCTTAGAGATCCAGTCTGTGGCCTGCTGTCCTCACTTTTTGGGGGGATATCTGCTTTCATTTTTGGTTGCATCACTAGGATCTTTAAAATCTACCTTAAAGTTTTGATCACACTGTGATTCATTCTACTTCTTTCACTTGTGGGATTTCTTGGCACTCTAAGCACTCCCCAAAGGCAATCACAACTCACTTTCATTGTTCCCATTTATACGCTGCTCAGGGTTCCCAAACCAGCATCCCCAATGTGTACCTCTATCCTAAGCACAGACCCAGGGATTGCAACTACCTATCAAGACAATGCTAACAGCGCACAACCTATAGCTCCAGAACTCCCATACTCAAGCTCATTTCCCCCACAAACCTACTCCTTCTCCAGTGTTCCCTAGCTCAGTGAACAATGTTACCATTTTCCCTGCTGCTCAAGCCAGAAACTTCTTTTCCTACTTACTACATTCAGTCACCAAAAATTCTGTTAATTCTACCTCTTAAATGTCTTTAAAATTCACTGACTTCTTTCCATCTAAATTACCACTATTTTAGTTCAGGTGACCCCATCACCTCTTCCTGAATCATTGCCACAGTCTCTTAATTGGTCTGGCTTGCCCAGTTCAGGCTGTTGGCAATCTTCATTTTAAAGCCAAGATTAATTTTTTTTAAAAAGTTTAACTCTGAGCATATTGGTCCCATGGTAAAAACCATTCAATGGCTCTCCACTGCCCCTAAGATAAAGTCCATAGTCTTAAACATAGCTTACAACATCCTTTATTGTGGACAGCCCACCAATACTCACTTTATTAACCTCATCTGTCATCCTTCTTCCACTTGTATTCTGTGACCATCTGTTCTTTTATTTTTACTTTTTTAAAAGAAGAATCTTTTGTTTAGATTTTTAAATTTGTATTTATTTATTTTTAGAGAGAGGGAAAGGGAGGGAGAAAGAGAGGGAGAGAAACATCAATGTGTGGTTGCCTCTCATGTGGCCCACACTGGGGACTTGGTCCACAACCTGGGCATGTGCCCTGACTGGGAATTGAACTGGCAACCCTTTGGTTCGAAGCCTGAGCTCAATCCACTGAGCTACACCAGCCCAGGCCATCTGTTCTTTTAAACTGAATATCCTCTATTCTCTCTTGCATCACTCAGATGCTTTTTCCCCAGCCTACAATTTCTTCTCTATGCCTGCTCCCACATGTAGCTAGCTCCCACATGTAGCTAGCTCCCCCCATCCATCTTTCAGGTATCAACCTAGACTACATTCATCTTCAGAGGTTGAGCTAAGATCTCTCCAGCCCATCATAATTAGAACCATATGGGCCCTTGCTGGTGTGGCTCTGTCGGTTGAACATTGTCCCAAAAGGCAAAAGGTCCCCAGTTTGATTCCTGGTCAGGGCACATACCTGGGTTGTGAGCCAGGACTCTGGTTGGGGGTGTGTGAGAGGCAACCAATCAATGTATCTCTCACACATTGTTGTTTCTCTCCCTCCCTTCCCCTCTCTCTAAAAGTAAATAAATAAAATCTTAAAAAATTAGAACCACATGAATGTCTACCTAAATAAAAGTAAGTAAATGAAAAAGGGAAGGGCCTAACAGTCAGATGCCAAGTTAAAGAAAACACATTTAAGAGGTATCACTCATGTCATCCATCCAAACATCTAGGTCAAAGAAGAGAGGATAAAGTCTTTCTGATTCAGGTACAATGAGCAGTTTTAGATCATGATTTATTTTAAATATGTAAATTGCCAAGACTTCAAAATGCCAAGGACAATTTCTTATATAAAGGAGAAAAGAATGCATGGGACTGATGTACTTCTTGATTTAGTGCTTCCTTAGGAAGAAAGAGCTAGGAACCAAATAATTAAAGACCAAAAGGTGAATGGAAACTGGTCATAGGAAAACTGGTGGGCAGAAAGCCAGAAGACAGCAACTTTTAGGAAAGGAGTATGAAAATTAAAGAATATTAGCTCAGGAAAGTAGTTTTTCAGAGGTTTAAGTAACTGGTAGGATGAATAAATGGAAAGAATATATAAAAAATAAAGTTATTCAAATTAACATGGATGCTTTTTAAATAGACACTACAGTGGGTACAAATTCTACCAAGACACAGAAAAGGTAACAAGATACCAGAGACTAGCTAAACTCTGAATTTTAAAGTAACTCAAAATGAAAGCTAGAAAGTCAAAAAGTAAAAACCATGGGAGATTATTAAGTTGGAAGGTAAAGAAATAGTATTATTGAATAGGGATGAAGTTAAGAAAGCTAACTCGTATATAAAAAGCCAAAAAAGCCAATCAGCCCTGGATAGTGTAGCTCAGTGGATTGAGTACCAGCCTGAGAAACAAAGGGTCACAGGTTCAATTCCCAGTCAGGGCACATGCCTGGGTTGTGGGCTGGGTCCCCAGTTGCAGACGTGGGACAGGCAACCGATTGATGTAGCTCTCACACATTGATGTCTCTCCCTCCCTTCCCTTCTCTCTAAAAAAGTAAATAAATAAAATCCTTAAAATAAAAAAAAAATTTCCTTTTAAAAAAAGCCAGTCAAACCAATAGGTTTTTAGTGAGCATCTACTAAATGTTCCATTCTATATATCCCATGAATTCTCTTTAAGTTTCCTTTTGCATTTTTCAAGAGCATGCATAGTAGTAAATTAGCAAATCTAGGAAAAAAGTTTCCCCCAGATAATGAAGAAAAAAACATGATCAATAACCACAAACAGGCAGGAGATCTATTATTGATTTGACCTTTTCTATTCCCACCCCTACCCCCCATTAATCACCTCTTCTTAATGCCAAAAATCAACTGTTGTTAAGCAACACGGGGTCTGCATGTGACAAGGGGTGGAATATAAAACAAGGGAAGAAAATGGCTGTAAAGTATTTTAAAATGATAGACGCCATCAAATCAGCATCAGAGGACTGGGATCTCAGAAAACTTTAAAAACATTGTATAAATAACAAGAATAATAGCAGCTAATATTTGGTTGCTATATACCCTAAATTTTATATTATGCTGGGCACTGTGCAAAATACCTTACATAAATTAACTTATTTCTTCCTCCTCATAAACCTAAAAGACAAACAGGATACAAATATAACATTTAATTTTAGAGATGAGAAAATGGGTACTTAGAAGTTAAAAGACTTATAATGGCATTTTTATTACTACTTAAAGGGAGTCACAAACAGGTATTCTCTCCACCCTCAAACTAAGAAAGAGGGAAATAAAAGAGCCTTTTGAGAATTAAGATTGTAAAAATCAGTACAGTTGAGAATTCCCTCTTCCTTAGTTTCCACACCATGTTCTCCTCAAGTTCTCCCACCTCTAAGCCTATCCTTTCCATCTCCTGTGGGTTGAGGAAGAGAAGAAATAGGTAAAACAGGCAATCTCTCAAAGTTCAAACACCTTGGTTCTTGGTCCTGGACCCTCTTCTCTCTACTCCTACTTTCTCCCCAAGTAATATTGTCCAGTCATCCCATTTCATGGCTCTAGAGACCAGTGGTTCTCAAATTTTTTGGTCTAAGACCCCTTTACACTATTAAAAATTATTGAGGCCCTAGCCAGGTGACTCAGTTGGTTGGAGCATCGTCCCATGCGCCAGAGGGTTGCAATTTTGATCCTTGGCCAGGGCACATGCCTGGGTTACGGGCTCAATCCCTGATCAGGATCCTTGCTGGAGGCAGCCAATCGATGTTTCTCTCTTACATAGGTGTTTTTCTCTCTCTCTCTCCTTTCCTCTCTCTCCAGGATCAGTGAACATACCTAGGGTGAGGGTTTGTATTTTTTTAAATTCCTTTCCACTTAATAAATCACTGAGGACCCCCTAAAACTTTTATTTATATGGATTATATCTACAGATATTTACCATATTAGAAATGAAAACTGAAATATTTCATATTATTAATTTCGCTTAAAATAATAATAAAATAGTTAACACATTTTAAATGAAAAGTAACTATATCTTCCAAGAAAAAAAGAATTTTTTAAATAAGAAAACTGAAATTGTTTTACATTTTGCAATACTCTTTAATGTCTAGTTTAGTGGAAGATAACCGGGTTCTCATATCTACTTTTGTATTCAGTCTATTGCAATATGTTATTTTCATTGAAGTATATAAAGAAAATCCAGCCTCACAAAGGTAAGCAGTCGGAATAGACAAGGGTATTTCAACAGCTTTTCAGATAATTGGAGATATCTTTCTTTAATACTATATCAAAACTCCGCAAGTAACGGTTTCTTTTTTCTTTTTTTTTTTTTAAAGATTTTATTTATTTATCTTTAGAGGGGAAAGGAAGGAGAGAGGGAGAGAAACATCAATGTGCGGTTGCCTCTTGTATGTCCCCTCCCGGGAACTGGCCTGGCAACCCAGGCATGTGCCCTGACTGGGAATCGAACCTCAATCCTTTGGTTCGCAGGCCCGTGCTCAATCCACTGAGCTACACCAGCCAGGGCATAACGGTTTCTTTTTTAAGATTTTATTTATATATTTATGTATTTATTTGAGAGCAGTAAAGGGAGGGAGAAAGAGAGGGAGAGAATGTGCAAGAAAAACATCGACTGTTTACCTCTGGCATGCCCCCCAACTGGGAATCTGGGCTGCAACCCAGAATGTGCCCTGACTGGAAATCGAACCCACAACCTTTCATTTTGCAGGCTGGTGCTCAACCCACTGAACCACACCAGCCAAGGCAGTAATGTTTTCTTAAAGTTACAACATGGAAATTGAAACCACATAAATGAACTATTGTTACCTTGCTACATTAAAACACATTGGTCTGTTTTGCACTATGTATGGGTCCTTCAGGCATGTGATTTTGTTACATCATACACTGGTCATTTTCGAAACAGTGACTCATGGCCTACTCTTGCTCTCTCTGGAGTATGCCTGGATCCTTTTCCCTTCTTCCTGAAGTATACTTTGCTCTCATTCTCCTAAGTTTCAAGTGCCCTTCTTTTGCCTCTGTAATTAGTTTTCTGAGTGCATGCAAACCAGATGGCTCACTTAATCTATCTGTGACTTTCTAAATAAACTTTCTATATGATCTGAAAAACAAAAACAAAAACAAAACACAAAAAAGTGACTCACTCCAAATGTTAACATTCATTATACAGTATTGTTGACATTTATTAATATCACCACGGCTCTCATCAAGAAAGTCTCTTAAGTACTGAGAAGCTATCAAGCTTATGGTGGCAGATACACATTTTCATACATATAAACTTAAAAGCTCAAATATTATCTTTGGCAACAAATACAGTCAGTTGCTGTTTTTTGAAGTGACAGCTCATTTAATTTATTCTTAAGAAAATGTCTGTCAAATACCCACATTTGAATAACCATAGTTTTCATCTACTATTCTTTCAGGTGGCTAGTTGTGCTTACAACTCAAAAAATTGCACAAGTGCTTTTTTTCCTCAAGACAGCTATCATAGTTCAACATGCAGCATGACTTTAAGGATGCATCCTATCCCATAATAGAGAATACTAAAGGGAGATGGACTTAAGGGCTGAAATTTAATAAAATTAATAACTTTTAAGTTCTGCTTCGCATCAAGAACACTTTAAGTACAATGGTTCTTTTTTGTTGTTACTTCATGTGCATGGGGTGAAGAATTCAATGACAGTTTGATGCTATGTCTTAGTGCTACTACAACAGCAGTTTGAGCCCATGGACTCCTTTGGAAGAATCATGGGGATTCCCCAGGGGTCTGCAGACCACACTTTGAGAACTGCTATTATAGACTATCTGCATGTCAACCATCCTCCATTTTTACCCCAGTCGTTGCCTCTCTCCCGATCCCTGACCTCCTGTACCCTGTAACAAAGACAGATGTCTTTACTTGCATCAAAGGTCAAGCCCCCTGCTTAAACTCTGAATCTTACCCCTACCAGTCTTCCCCAGGACTTTGCTCCTTCATTTATTCTGCTCTTTTCCTACATCAGCAATCCCTTCCTCTCTCATCGACATACAAACGTGCTCCAGCATTTCTTCTTAACAAGTCTCTCCTTTAGGGGATCCCACTGACTCCTCCAGCTACTACCCCATTTCTTTCTTTTTTTTTTAAAAAAAAAGTTTATTTTATTGATTATGCTCTTACAGTTGTCTCATTTTTTTCTCCTTTGCCCACTTCACCTGGTCCCCCCAATTCCCTCCAGCAATCCCCCCCTTAGTTCATGCCATGGGTTGTGCATAGAAGTTCTTTGGTTTCTCCATTTCCTATACTATTTTTAACATCCCCTCATCTATTTTGTACCTACCAATGATGCTTCTTAATCTCTGTACCTTTCCCCCATTCTCCTCCCTCCCCGTCCCCATTGATAACCCTCCATGTCATCTCCATTTATATGATTTTGTTCCTGTTCTAATTGTTTGCTTAGTTTTTGTTTTTGTTTGGATTCAGTTGTTGATAGTTGTCATTTTACTGTTCATAGTTTTGATCTTCTTTTTCTTAAATAAGTCCCTTTAACATTTCATATACATTTCAGGGCTTGGTGATGATGAACTGCTTTAGCTTTACCTTGTCTGGGAAGCGCTTTATCTGCCCTTCAATTTCAAAGGATAGCTTTGCTGGAGAGAGTAATCTTGGTTATAGGTCCTTGCTTTTCATCACTTTGAATACTTCTTGCCAGTCCCTTCTTTACCTGCAAAGTTTCTTTTAAGAAAACAGCTGAGAGTCTTATAAAAACTCCTTTGTAGGTAGCTCTCTCCTTTTCTCTTGCTGCTTTTAAGATTTTTCTTTAACCTTTTTAATTACGACGTGTCTTGGTGTTGGCTTCTTTGGGCCCAACTTGTTTGCGACTTTGTGCTTCCTGGATTTGTATGTCTTTTTCCTTTGCCAGATTGGGGAAGTTCTCTTTCATTGTTTTTTCAAGTAAGTTTTCAATTTCTTGCTCTTCTCTTCTCCTTCTAGCATCCCTATGATTCAGATGTTGGCACATTTGGAGATGTCAAGTCTTCTTAATCTCTCCTAATTTTTCTGAATTCTTGTTTCTTCATTCTGTATTGATTGACTATTTATTTCTTCCTTATGCTCCAAATCATTGATTTGAACCCCAGTTCCCTTCACTGTTGGTTCCCTGTGAGTTTTTCTGTATTTCACTTAGTGTAGCCCTCATTTTTTTCCTTTACGTGTTTGCCATACTCGATGAGATCTTTAAGCATCCTCTTCACCAGTATTTTTAACACTGAATCTGACAGGTTGGCTATCTCCACTTCACTTAGCGCCTTTTCTGGAGTTTTGTTCTGTTCTTTCATTTGGGTCATATTTCTTTGTCTCCTCAATTTGGCAGCCTCCCTGTGTTTGTTTCTGGGTACTGGGTAGAGCTGCTTTGACTCTGTCAAGGCATACCTGTTACACTGTAAGGGGTAGAGTCTTAGGTATTCAACAGATGGTGCTGTGTGGAGGGGAGGGGTCTGAGAAGGAACAATGCTGCTTGCTCAGCTTTCTCCCCATTTTCAGTCACTTCTCCACTTCCCATATGTGACTGGTGCCTTTCTAGCTGCTGCCCTGGTGCTGAACCCCAGAGTGGGTGGTTGCGTGTTCATTCCAGGGCCATGGGGGTCCTTTAAATGGACTCTTCTGAGGGACCAGCAGATTCTTTTGCTGCCCCAACCCACTCTGATTTTAGAGACAAAAGTTATAAGGCTTTATTTTCCCAGTGCTGGAACCCTGGGCTGCATGGTCTGGCCTGGGACTGGGATGGCTCGCTCCCCAAGTGACCCTCCTGGTGTTTATCCACCACAGGTGAATGTGAAACCACTCACTGCACCAGCCACTGCTGGCTGCCTCACCACTGTCGCTGCCTGGCCATTGCTGCCACTCTGCGTCCTCTCCACCCTGGCACCCCATCTCTGTCCCTCCTACCCATCTGGACGAATATTTCTTCTTTAAAATCCTTGGTTGTTGGACTTCCACACAGTTTGATTTTCTGGCAGTTCTGGTTGTATTTTGTTTTACACCCAGATTAACAGTGATCCTTCTCATGGTTGTGCAAGGAGGCAAAGTGTGTCTACCTATGCCTCCGTCCTGGCCAGAAGTCAACTACCACCCCATTTCTCTGCTTCCTTTTGTAAACAGTTGTTCAAGAGTTGCCTACATAACTCCATAAAGCTGGAATGGAAATGACTATGAAGGGAGGAAGCAAGGGGAATAAAAAAGATGTTATTCTTCCACCCATTTCCTGAAATGACTCCCTGTTGGTTAAAGCCAACCAGAAGACAGAGGACAAGAGAGAACACTGATATATCTGTGCAAGTCAGCTGCCGAGGTAGTAAGCTGAAGAAAGGTGAAAAGTAGATGTACAGGAGCAAGAGAAGATAAGTTTTAAATTTTACTCTTTTTACTGCTTACATCCTATCATTCCTTTCATCTAGGAAAAACGTTTGTCATAAATAAACAAAAACAAATTTCCATTACTGTCTAAAACAAGGAAAAGCAAAAAAGAATTGCCTACAATTGTTGCTGTTTCTTCACTTCCAATCCACTCCTCAACCCCGCAGCCTGGCGCCATCCCCAACACTCCAGTAACACCGCTCTAGCCACAGTCCCTGTCTGGCCCCATCTCACTGAACCTTCAGGAGCACCGAGCACAAATGAACACTCCTTCCTTAAACTACTTCCATTGCTTGGCCTTCACACTCTCCTGGTTTTGTTTCCTTTCTACTTCACTGACTACTCTTTCTTAGTTAGCTTTTTTTTCCACCTTAGCTTGTAATGAACTTTGAAAGCTGGAGTGCCTTACAGCTAAGCCTTGGACCCTATTCTCTAAGACTTCATGGGCATTTGAGGTCTTCAGACTTCTCCCTAGAGTCCAGAGCTCTCTCCCATTCAGTACTGCCTACCTGACATCGGCACAAAGTTATCCAGCGGGCTTCCAAACTTAACAGGTCCAACCCCTGATTCTTCCCAAACCTATTTTCTCTCTCGGTCTTCTTTCCAACTGTTCTCACTTCTGTAAGTTTTATAAGAGGCAAAGCTGGGATTTAAACTAGGTATTTTTTTCCCCTCTAAACCTGGGTACTCCCCTTCATACTATGCACTGCTACTACAGCTACAGTTCCTGGGCAGGGTGGCCTTTAGACAAGCGCAAATTGAAACAGTTCACCTTAACATATTTGTTTCTGAGTTCCAGACCTTGGGAAACAATAGATGGGATCCTGTTTTGTAGTCACAGAAGTTTCCAAGTCTATTCTGGATGAAGTTATCAAATTGGGAAGTGATGGAAAAGATAAAATGGACTGGGTGGAGGCACAGCTAAAAGAAGCAGCCCAGCCAGCCGGGAGTCACTGTCTATTCAGCATCCACCAGAGCAGTTTCTCGTCCTCGACATTATTGGCATTTGGGGTGCATAATACTTTGCGGCACTTTCTTTGTTGACCTGTGTACTGTAGGATGTTTAGCAGCATCTCGAGCCTCTATCCACTACATGCCAGCAGTACCCTTCTACTTTTGACAACCAAAGTTGTTTCTGGTCACTGCCAAATGTCCCCTTCAAGGTAAAAACCTTCCATGTCCCACCCGCAACGGCACCTACAGGGATGTAATTTGAGTTATGTTCTGAAGGAAACATGGAGAGAAACTTTAAAAAAAGGATAAATAATAAAATATGCCCTGGCTGGTGTGGCTCAGTGGACTGAGTACTGTGCCTGTGAACCAAAAGTTCACTGGTTCATAGAGCAACAAGTATAAAGGACACATGGACAAAAACTAGGGGGGGTGGAAATGGGAGGGAGGTGGGGAGGGCTGGGACAGTGGGCTGGGGTGGGAGTAAAAGACAGAAACTGTACAAGATCAACAATTAAAATAAATACTGATAAAAAATTACATTTAAAGAAAAAATAAAATAATAATAATAATATACTATGTAAGTAAAACAAAATAAAATAGCAATGAAAAAAGGAAAAAAAAAAGTTCACTGGTTCAATTCCCTGCCAGGGCACATGCCTGGGTTACAGGCCAGCTCGTGCTAAAAGGTAACCAATTGATATTTCTCTCCCTCTATTTCTCCCTCCCTTCTCTTCTCTCTAAAACAATAAAAATAAAAAATAATAATAATAAAATAAAATACATCAAAAATTATGTTTTCAAATAATTTTTAGAGGTATGGGAAAACTATGATAATATTAAAGTATAAAAGGGTTTATCGAACTGTGTAAATTGTACAAGCCCCATTTGTAGGAAAAAAATAACATAAGCATGAATAAAAACTGGAAGATTTAAGGATCGTAATTGTTATTTTATTGAATTAGCCTACTATGCTATGATCCAGGCACTGTGTTAAGTGCTTCACACAAATCTTGTAATTTAACCGTCACAGCAATTCTCAGTTATCGCTCTATTTTACCAGTTAGGAAGCTCGGGGTAACTTGCACATGGCTATACAGCCGTGGAGACGATAGGTCTTGAAACTAAATTTATGAAGCTCCAATGCCCATCTCTTAACCAGCATTCTGCTTCATAACACACAAAAGTAGTACACCACACATTAACAATGTTTATCTCTAGATGGTACATCTTTTTGTTTTTTTCTATATTTTTACTATGATATTTATTACTTCTATAATCAGAAAAAATGGTAAGTAAAAGTTGCGAGACTAAGTGATAACATGGAGAAAAGTATTATTATATGTTAATTTAAAAATTCAGTGTAAAGTATTAATTATAATTATGTAAAAATATGCAGGAGATAAAGTATATGCCCTGGCTGGTGTGGCTCAGTTGATTGAGTGCTGGCCTGTGAACCAAAAGGTCAACAGTTCAATTCCCAGTCAGGGCACATGCCTGGGTTGCAGGCCAGGTACCCAGTAGGGGGCGCACAAGAGGCAACCAATCTATGTATCTCATGCACATGGATGTTTCTCTTTTTTTCTCCCTCCCTTCACCTCTAAAAATAAATAAATGAAATCTTTAAAAAACAAACAAAAAACCCCCCAAAGTCTACAAAATGGTAATAGCAATTATATTACAGAGAACGGACTAAGAAGTAGTTTTTACTTATCTTTTCCATATTACTATTTATGTAGTTATGTTTTATAATGATAAAAGTTTATAATGAATAGAAAACCATAACAATCACCTATAATCCCACTCCTTTGAGATAACACTGTTAATACTCAATAAATTTCTTTCTAAGTCTTTTTCTAAGACCAACATGATACAAACACTAACCTGAAGGAACCAAAGAGAATTCTTACTCAACTTGCAAATAACACTAAGTTGGACAGCACAGTTAAAAGCTGGATTCAAAACATGATCTTGAGTAAGCAAAAAGGGAATGGAATTACTATTATGGAGTGTCTCTGGCAGACACAATGAGAAAGCAGAACGTCTGGACCCAAAGCCTGGCTCTCCATGGCCTGGACAGGACAACACTGAACGAGGTGCTTGGCTTTCCTAAACGTTTTTGTTTCAGTAATAACTATTCCCCACCTAGCTCCCCAAAGCATTTCTTTGAAGCTAAAATGAGAAAACAAGAGTGTATGTAGGAAAACACTTTGTAAATTCTAAATTCCTGTATAAAGGTAAGAATCATTATTGTTCTAAGCCAACAGTAAAAACAGCAGTATGCAATTCAACAAAATTTTCCAAACACAAAGCAAATAATTTCTGTGTGACCATGTAAATAACTAACCTTGATTCAGATCTACCTACCTAACAGAACTGCTGGAAAGGAGAGATAATCTTTAGGTATGACCTGCAGAGAGAAACTTGTTTATGACTTGAATAGTGCCAAGAGGATTCTCTGCAGGCAAAGGAAGGAGAGCCAGCCATCTGCATCTAGGGAATCAAACTGGGTCTCTTACCTGCAGCTCAGCTTCCAGGCCTAGCCGTCTGATGAAGGGGTCAGTGACATGGTAGCGCCGTTCAAAGCTCAGGGCACCCCGCTCCTGGGGGACAGAAGCAAATGCAGTTTCACTGATTTAACTCAACATGATTTACTATGTGCCTATTATGTATCCAGCACTGTGCTGGGCACCACAGGAGTTAAGAAAGATAATAAGAAATCAGCTTGTGGGAGCTTGCACTACAGTTGGGCAGAAATTAGAGAATAATAGAAGAGTATACAAGTACTAAATTGTGCTTGCTGGGTTACAAGAAAAAAAAGGCAAAAATTTAAAAAAGTAAAGAAAAAATTGGAAACAGCAAATAGGGAATGTTTCCATATTAGTTTGGAGAGGGTGGGCATCCTCTTCAGGACATGTACTGTGTGAGGTATGTGAAGGAAAAACAACTGGCATGTCCCTCCAACTCTGATTCTGTGCCTCTTGGAAATGGTCTTTGCCCTTGAGCGCTGCCTCTAATGAAATCGCACCCTCCTCGCCAACACACAGATGGGCAAAGTCTCAAAAATATTCAGGGATGCAGAGAAAAATATATGAAACACAGACTACCATGCACAAAGTACATGGCCCATGAAGAGGCATACACTTAATTAACCCTTCTGAATGGCGACCGCAGCTTAGGCCACATGCCGCTTATTTTTTAAAAGGTGTTTAATTAAAATTTTTTTAGCGTTTAACCTTTTCAAAGAACTTTCTCGTATTCTTTTGGATTTCATTCTCGAGATCAGCCAGCCTGCAGGCAGGCAGACATTAGTATAATTTAACAGCCTGAAGGGAGATGGATATTATCATTTAACAACAGAAAACTGAGGCACAGGGAAGTAAAATGACTGAAGTCTTCCAGGTAATTAATTAGGGCAGCGGTGAGATAAAGCTCCTGACCCCAGCTTAGGGTCTTACTAGAAGCACATCATGTCTTGACTGAATCATTTCCACTAAACCCCTGTGCTCCTGAGGATTTTTCTGACAAAGCTGGACTACCTCGCTAAATGAACTTGACTGCCAGTCATCCATTCATCTCACAGTAGTGGAGTGTCTTCTATGTACATCCTGCAGAGGACAGGTATAGGCTTTGGTACAGGAGACCCTTGAAGAAGAGTCTCAGGTTCTGTTCTATGTTCAACTTAGCAGCTGCAGCAATATGAAGCAGCTACATATACTTCTTCTGCAACCACCCCCTACACATGCTTACGCATGTGCCCAAGCACGCGCACACACAAATGTGCACACACACGCACAGCATATTGATGACTCCCCTCTCTTATCATCCTCCATTAATCTCAGCAGCCCACATACACGCACTTAGACAGAGGAGTCTCCATCAATTTCACATTTTTGAGTAAAAGAATATGGGAATCAAGAGACATTCATTCTAGTCCAGAGTCTGTCACTAATTAGCTATGTGACTTTAGGCAAGTCGCCAACTCTAGAACTCAGTTTCTTTGGCTGTAAACTGAACCTACAGGGAAGAAAGGACCTCATGCTCTGGTTCAGAGGCTTGGGTTGCTCACCTTGATCTGCCTGCGGATGAGGTCTCTCGTTATGTTGACTTTTGCCATCTTCTCTTAATGGATTCAACGGAAGGAAGCTATATAAAGATCTTCAGGACCCTTGAGCATTCCAGCAAAGCCCAGGTCCATGTGACACACATTTAATTACCTGGGGGAAAAAAAAATCATCAAATCATTACCTGGAGGATGAAATAAGATGGCTTTGGAGCCTTGATTTTACCCCTAGAACAGCCTACCAGCCCCCCAGTGAACTGGCTATTGCCTGTGATTTATGACATGGTGAGCTAGCCCTGCCCTACAGTGTTGAAGAGCCTGTGGAGGGTGAAAGGCATAGGGGAAGAGGGAGACGATGCCTCACAGCCACAGGAAGTATTGGAACAAACACTGATAAGTATACTTCACCAGAAAAGGGGGCGTTGGATATGTGTATGAAGGCAAACAGAAGCATATCCTGAAAATAAGAATGTGGTACACAGAGAGAAAGCGTCAAGTTTCACTTGTTTGTACGAATCTGTGGCAACCAGTCTGAGACTTTTAAGTATGCTTCAAATACCTGATCCTCAGCTTGGCTCTCATCAAAACCAAATCAGTATCACACACAGAACACACAACCCTTTAACAGATTTACACAATCAAAGAGTAGCTAGGAGATGTAATGGGACCAGGTCCAAGATCCAATCTGATAAAGAAATCCTTCTTCAATATTCTGATAGGTATATGACCTCTTGAAGCAACCTCTTCCTGTTTTACAACTCTGATGGCTAGAAAGACCTAGTAATCTCATTTCTGATAATTTACGATAAGAAAACTCAAAACATAATAAAAAGTTCCATACCCAAGCATACTCATCACAGATTTTGTAAAAGTAAAAAAAAAAAAAAAAAGTTGCTGTTGCAAGTTTCTATGATTAAGAAAGGGTTCAATAATGTATAGCCATGTTATATTTTGCAGTATTAGAAATGCTACCTATGAAAGAAAAAGGCTTACATCACATCTAATGTTTACATAACATGATGTTCTTTCAATAAATAATAGTATCAGTTATCTTTTTTCATTGCCATTTCTCTCTCTCTTGTAAACTTTTTCTTATGTAAAATTTCAAGCACGAACAAACTAAACTAGAATAAGAAGTATAATGACTTGCCGAATGCCCATCCCCAACTTTGGTAATTATAAACATTTAGCTGGTCATGTTGTATCTGTACTCCATCCATGGATCCCCCAGAAGGATTATTTTAAATCAATTCTCAAACACGTTTCATCCATGTACATCTCTACAAAATAAGGAGTTAAAAAAAAGTAACCGTAATACCATCATCACACCTAAATAATTAACAATACTTTGTTGGTAACATTAGTCGGTCATTGTTCGAAATTCCCCACTTGCTCAAAAATGTCTTTTTACAGTGGTTGTGTTTGAATCAGGACCCAAATAATGTCCACACATTGTGTTTGTCCCTTAACTTCCTTGCAATCCATGACAATCCTTCCTTCCTTTTCATTTTTTCTGTCACTTATTTGCTAGAGAAATCATGTCACTTGGTCTGGAAAATTTCCCACATTCTGGATCCACCCAATTGGATCTCTGTGGGTTCCCTTAACATGTTTCTCTATCCCCTTTATTTCCTGTAAACTGGGCTGGTAGGATGCAGGTTCAGTTTTTTGGCAAGAATACTCACAGTTGATGCTGTGTACTTTCTGTTACATTCTATCAGTAGTCATATATGATCCTTTGCCTCTTTTTTTGTGATGACGGTTGTATTTTAAAAAGGAAACACAGGGTGAGCAAATGTAGGTTTATAGTTGTTCATATGGAAAATAATACAACAGTTAATGTTATGCACTTGCTATATACTAGGAATTGTGCTAAGTGCTTTACATTTATTCATTCAAGAAGCTTCTGTTATATGCCAGCCACTATTCCAGGCCCAGGGAATACTGCAGTGATTAAAACAGGCAAGTTCCTTACTTTCACGGTACTTAGATTCTATCAGGAAGGGATAGATAAGAAACAATAATACAAATAAAATAAGAGTAAGAATATAAGTAATGAAAAGTGCTATGATGAAAACAAACAAGTTGATATGAGAGTGATTGATGGGCTGCTTGTAGACTTGAGGTCAAAGAAATGCAGTGCCCATTTGCGGAGTTTTCTGGCTGCTCGGCATTTGAGCCCCTGCCCGTATTGTGGTAATTCCCCTGACTCTGGTGGGAGGCAGAGCACCCTCCCATTGTGAAGTGAAAATGGTGGAAACTAAGGTTCTCTTTCATAGGCTCCCTTGAAACTATGAGAGGGGACCCCAAAAAACTCAGAATTTACTTATAAAAATTATGTCTTTATTATTACATGTTTATACTTCAGTCACCTTCAAAGTGCTCTCCATTTGTTGCAATACACCTACTGAGACATTTTTTCCACAGCTCAAAACAGTTTTTGAACTCATCAATTTTGGTGCCTTTAGTGCTTCTGCTGTTTTTTGTTTCACCTCTTGCACATGGGCAAAACGATTCCCTTTGAGGATTTTTTTCATCCAGAGAAACAAAAAAAGTCGCTCAGGGCAAGATGGGGTGAATAGGAAGAGTGGGCCGTGGTGGGTAGCTGGGGGTCAGGCCATTTTTGGTCAAAAACTGCTGAACACTCAGAGCAGTGTGCACAGATAAGCTCGTAAATCACCCATCATGAAATGGGCAAACACACTCAAGGAAGTCTTCAAAAAGAATTCACTGAAACCGAACGCAGCCTCTCACACCACCACCATCTGGTACACTGATACAAACGGGTTCCTAAAACACTCACCTACCTAGTGGGAGAAGCCTATACTAAAAAGGCTCACACTCCAGAAGATAATTCTGGGTTTTTCTGGGGTCCCCCCTCGTAGAGTGTGTGAACATGGCCCTGGCTATGCCAACCTGACACATCACACCCAGATCTCAATTGGAATCTGGTGTCAAAGCACGAGAGGACATGGAGAGTCCTTGCTGGCAGCAAGGGGCAGCTATAACCGCCACGAAGGTGCAGTGAGCTGGTTGTAGTGGTAAAAGCTATATAAGAGGTAGCAGTGACCTCATGGACTAGTTCTGTAAATGATTTTGACTGTGGATCCTGTTCTTTTGTTCTAGCCCATTCTTCAATCCTGGCTTTGTAACATTCCATGATGTTTCACGAGTGTCCCTAAACCTAATAATCCTTTCAATTAATCAGCTGGAGTTTTCTGTTGCTGACAACTACAAATCCTGCCTGATACAGAGAGGCTCTGTGAAAAGATAAAGCCAAAACATGAATGACAACAAGTCACAAAGAACTGGGGGAGGACCCTTCTGAGCAGAGAACTAGTGCTAAGGCCATAGTGGGAGACTGGTTCAAAAAGCTTGTATTACTATTACTAGTAATGCTACTTACTAGTAGATGCTATTACTATTATTTTACAGATGATGAAATAGAGTAATAGACATGAAACAATTTTCACAATGTTACACAGCTAATAAACCGGAACTGGAAGAGCAACTCAAACCCAGAATTGTATGCCCACTCTTCACCACTATGATGCATAATTTCCTAGAGTAATGATCATTATGAGAATCTACCAAGGGAGTCAACTAAATTGTCACTAGTCATTCATTAATTTTCTTAAAACATTAACTGAGAATTTACCAAGTATCAAGCACCATGCTAGACATGAGGGAATACTGAGATGAAAGAGATAATACATATAACTAAGGCAGCAAAGAGTCAAAGGGAAAGGGCTTTAGCTAAGATTGGTGTGTGGCTTGGAAATACTAAAAGAAACAACGGGAGGAGCCCTGGCCAGGTTGGCTCAGTTGGTTGAAGCATCATCCCCACATACCAAGAGGTTGTAGGTTTAGTTCCCACTCAGGACACATACCTAGGTTGAGGGTTAAATACTTGGTCCAGGTGCTTATGGCAAGCAACCAACTGATGTTTCTCTCTCATGTAGCTGTTTCTCTCTCCCTCTCCACCCCCACCACTTCTTCTCTAAAATCAATTGAAAAAAACATATCCTCAGGTGAGAATTAAAAAATTAAAAGGACCAAAAGGAGGAAAAAGAGAAACCAGACAAACAAACAAACACTATAATGTAGGTAAATGGTAAAATGGAAACTGGAGTTTTAAAATAATATCAGACTAATATGCAGAGGTTTCAAAAACCAAACATCAAGCCCTGACTAGTGTGGCACCTTTGGTTGGGTGTCATCCTGAAAAGCTAAGGACTGCTGGTTCAATTCCTGGTCAGGGTACATGCCTGGATTGCAGGTTCAGTCCCTGGTCGGAGGACACAGAGAGGCAACTGATCAATGTTTCTCCCTTGTATGAATGTTTCTTTCCCTCTCTTAATCTCTCCCTAAACATAAATAAATAAAATCTAAAAAAAAAAAAAAAAAAAAAAAAAAAAAAAAAAAAAAAAGAAGAAGAAGAAAATTGAATAACCCAGTTGGCATTTTGGTGAACATTTCTGCCCACCCTAAGAGGAAATCACTTATTCTGGGGCATGGCCCACCTCCCCTCTCAAGAAAACAGGAATGAATCCACTGCCTTTCGTAAACTTTAGAGGCAGACAAGCATAAATGGAAATATTTTTAAGTAGGGATTATTTAACATCAGGAAAGAAATACCCTTATATCTACCAGGAAACATAACTAGTTTCATACTTCAGTCCAAAAGTCTCTCAAATACAAATAATCAGATAAATAAATGGTTATTTGAATATGAAAAGGTTTAATCATGGCCATATTTTAAAAGCATTACTTTAAGACTCTGAAACAGTCTATTCTACATACTAAAGAACTCATAGATATGGAAGGATATGAATGAATGACTTGGAATTGACAAAAGGAAGTTTTATATACATGATTAAACACTAAGAAGGACTACATCAAGGGGATTTCAATCTCTGGTGCAACAAAGTACATAACGTTTAGTTTTGTCAAGAGGCAAAAAGACTGAAGTAAGTGACTTCAAGTACCCAAAAAATAAAATTTTCAATGCCTACTATGCCGGATACTGTGCTAGACTTCAAAAATATGGCAAAGAGCAAGCCACACACAGACCCTTCTTTTCAAAAGCACTCAATATGGTTGTCATTGAGTATCATGACATTAACTGAATAGTACCTGGATCATATAGGTGCTCTGCAATGTTAGCTAAATCTGAATTCTCCTAAGACCTGTTTTCTATGTTCAGGGGCATGGCTACAACTATTCCCCCTTACTTCCTTCCCTACCAGAGAAACAAAGCTGACATTGGGGACTCCACTACAGGATGGTGGGGGACAGAGACTAGGATGTCTTTATTAACTCTGCTAACTTTGAAATGCAAGATCAGGAGGAAAGTGTCTTTGTTGAAAATAAAGGAAGCCCATATAAAAATATGCAAACTATATCCATAATAGCTAAAAGGTGAAAACCACCCAAATGTCCATCAGCTGATGAATAGATAAACAAAATGTGGTACATCCGTACACCAGAATGTTATTTGGCTATAAAAAGGAATGAAGTAAAATACATGCTATATCATGATGAACCTTGAAAATATTATGCTAAGTTAAGAAGCCCACAGTGGTATAAAATTCCATTTACATGAAATATCTAGAATAGGCAAATCTATAGAGATCGAAGTAGATTTCTGGTTTCTTGGGGCTAGAGAGGATGGGGGATAGAAGGGTCATAGCTAAAGAATGTTCTCTTTAAAAAAAAAAAATTGAAGTGAGCCCTGGATGGGTGGCTCAGTTGGTGACAGAGTTGTCCCCTGCACCGAAAGACTGCAGGTTCAATCCCTGGTCAGAGCACATACCCAGGTGGGGTGCATGTAAGAGGCAACTGATAAGATGTTTCTCTCACATCAGTATTTCTCCCTCTCTCCCTGCCCCCTAAATCAATAACCATATCCTCAAGTAAGGCTTAAAAAAAAATGAGATCGTGCTTTCCCTTTCCCACAATATCTCATGCTCTTTCTTTCCAACTTGGGCCTGAAGCTCTTGCAAAGGACGGTGAGAAGAAGGGTCGTTCTGCCATCGATGAGAGAGTGACCAGAGAGTTTACCATCAACATCCACAAGAGCATCCACAGAGTGGATTTCAAGAAGCATGCCCCTCGGGCACTCAAAGAGATCCAGAAATTTGCCATGAAGGTAGAAACCCCAGTTTGCACATTGACACCAGGCTCAACAAAGCCCTCTGGGCCAAAGGAATAAGGAATGTCCCATACCGTATCCGGGTGCGGGTTGTCCAGAAAACCTCATGAGAATGAAGATTCACCAGCCAAGCTCTAAACACTGGTCACCTACGTACCTGTCACCGCTTTCAAAAATCTACAAACAGTTAATGTGGATGAGAACTGCTGATTGTCAAATAAAGTTATAAAACTGCCAACAACAACAAAAAAGGAAGTGAAATTTACATAAAATTAATCATTTTAAAGTGTACGATTCAGTGGTATTCAGTACTTTTCATCTCCCCAAAAGAAAATCCCATACCCAAAGCAGTCAGTTTCTACTCCCTCTTCCCCCCAGCACCTGGCAACTACTGATTTGCTTTCCATACCTGTGGATTTACCCATTCTAGGTTTTTCACATGAATGGAATACGGCAATATGTGACCCTTTGTATCTGGCTTCTTTCGCTTAGCTCAATGTTTCACCCTCATTCATGCTGTAGCGTGTATCAGCACCTCATTCCTTTCTATGCCTGAGTTAGTACTGCTATGTTGCATTGTAGTTATCCATTCATCTGTCATCTGTTGGCTGTTGTGAATAGTTCTGCTATGACTATTCGTGTATAAGTATCTGTCTGAATATCCATTTTCAATTATTTTGGATACATACCTAGGAGTGCAATTGCTGGGTCATTTGACAATTCTATGTTTAACTTTTTGAGGAATGGCCAAACTGATTTCCATAGCAGCTGCACCATTTTACAATCTCATCAGCAATGTACAAGGGTTCTAATTTCTCCACATCCTCACCAGCACTTGCTTTTTTTTCTTTAAATTATAGCCATCCTAATGGGTATTAAGTGGTATTTCATTGTGGTTTGGGGTTTCTTTTTGAGGTGATAAATATGTTCTAAACTTGACCATAGTGCCCTGGCCAGGTGGGTCAGATGGTTGAATCATTGTTCCATACTGTGTGTGTATGGGGGGGGGGGTGCGGGGTGGGAAGAAGGTTGTGGGGTTTGATCCCTGGTCAGCTGGGGCACATACAGGAGACAAACAACTGATGTTTCTGTTTATCTCTCTCTCTCTGTCCCTCCCTTCCTCTCTCTAAAATCAATGAAACGTATGCTTGAGCAAAGATGAAAGAAAAATTAAAATTGACCATGGTAATTGTGGCACATATCTGTGAGTATACTAAAAACCACTGAATTACATAAACACTTTAAGTAGATGAACTGTATATGTGTGAATTATATCCCAATAGTTATTATATTAAAAAAAAAACTACTGACATAGGCAAAAAATGGGTGAATTTCACAGATGCTGAGCAACAGAAGCCAAACATAAAAAAAGTACATACTGTATGATTCCAATTATATGAAGTTTTAGAACAGGCAACACTGTAGAAAAATGAATCAGAAGCGTTACCTGGGGGGCATGGAGATTGACAAGGAAAGGACACCTGGGAACTTTCCGGAATAATAAAAAGGTTAGTCTATATATTGATGGGAGTATGGTTACATGGGTATTGAAAGGATAGGTTACATGGGTATATCCATTTGTTAGAATTGTACAATCAAGATTAGTACATTTTAATGTTTGTAAATTTTACCTAAAAAATGGAAAGGGATGAGTAGAAAGCAGGGGAGGTATAGAGGAAACAAGAATGGCAGAATATTAACAGTAATCGAAATAGGATGATGGGTGCATAGAGGTTCCTTATTCTGTTTACTTTGAATGTATTTGGAATTCTCTCCAATAAAGCCCTTTTAAAACTCTTTCTTTCCTAGAATAGAGTCATGCAAAACGTGGAACACTGATTAATAAAATGGACAACCATTAATCATATATAATTGAAAAATCAGATTCAAGACATATACATGGCCACCCCAGCCTTGGTGGAAAAAAAAAAAAGGACAAACCAAAACATATACGCACCTACGATGCTATAGTAAGAAAGATACGCACCGAAACTATCAGTGCTCTGGTAGGACAACAGGTGATTTAGGTAATTCTTTCCTCTCTGTTCCTTTGTATTTTCCAAATACTCTATTGTAAACATTTACTGGTTTTATAATAATACAGAAAAAGCTGTTAGGAACCACCTTTGGACTGAAAGAAACCTGAGTTTGAATCTGGCTCTACTACATACCAGGTTGGGTGATCTTGGGCAAAACTATTTAGCTTTGAGCTCCTGGGTTTTTGTTTTTTAACCTGCCATGTAGGTGTATATAATCATACTTATCTCATAGGGTAGTTGGGAACATTAATGAGATAATACACCGTAAAACACTTAGTACAATACTGCACACGTGGTACGTGCTCAAGAAACACTGGCTATTTCTTCACTGTTACACGAACAGTACCCACCTTAGTGCTGTTGTGAGAATTACATGGGATACCTGGATAATGTACTAAGTGTGGGTGGTAATATTATTTCCAATAAGAAAAAAATTGTTTAAGAAAGCCTTTTCTCAGTAAGTTAAACACAGTTAGTTACCATATAAACCAGAAATTCCACTCCTAGATATATATCCAAAAGAAATGAAAACATATGTTCATGTAAAAACTTGCCCATGAATTTTCATAGCAACAGTTTATAATAGCCCAAAAGTAGAAACAACCCAAATGTCCATCAACGGATAGATAAAATGTGGTATATCCATAGAATGGAATATTATTAAGCCATAAAAAGGAATGAAGTTCTGATTCCTCTTCCAACACGGATGAAAACATTATATTAAATGAAAGAAGCCAGTCACAAAAGAAATATATTGTATGAATCCTTTTATATTAAATGTCAAGAATGGGAAAAGCTATAGAGACAGAAAGTAGATCAGCAGCTGCCTAGGGCTGAGGGAGAAGATGTGTATAATTGCAGTGGGTGGTGATAGCTAAAAGGTATGGGTTTCTTTGGGGAGCAGTTGATGAAAATGTTCTAGAATTAGAGAGTGGTGATGGTTGCACAACTTTGTAAATATATTAAAAACTATAGAATTGTATACATTAAAAGGCTAGATTTTATGGCATAGGAATTATATTCAATTATGAAGAAATTCCCAAACTCTTCTTTTCTGTACCTCAAACTCACAACTTATGAACATTCAGTCCTCACCCTTTCCTTTCTTTGTCTCCTACCATGAACTGTAGTTATTTATGTGGCTTCTCTTTCTTAAAATACTGAACATCCTGAAGGCCAGCTCTTCATCAGATTCATCTACGGATCCTCCTAGGTTTCCAAGGAGTGATGTGGGCTTAACAGGTGCCAATACATACCTACGGAATGAATAAAAGCATGACTACCTTACGTATCCACAGTGTTTGATACCTACCAGAGTACTTTGTTCATGTTTTTAATTTGAACTTTACAGCAATCCTGTGAGGAAGTCTGAAAGTTACTTTCATCCCCATTTAACAAGGGAGAGCTGAGGCACAATGCTATGTGGTGCTGAGGAAGACGTATTGGCCTGAGATCCACAGTCTTGTGCTCCAGGCCAGGCTCTGCCTCCAATGGGCTGTATGATCAGCCCTCAATGAGGCCTTTCACTCTGTAGCCTATTTCCCCATCTGTAAAATGAGAGGTAGACTCTGAGATGAGCTACAAAACCCTTTCAATGCCTCTATCCCATAATTCTAAGGACACACTGCAAGGGAGCAGCAAAATGGAAGTGGAATCCAAGACATCTGTATTCTCTTTCCTTTGGACATGCTGCCTCCCACTGCAGGGAGCTGCCCCCAGCAGGAGTGACAACTGACCCCCTTTCAACATTCTGAATTATGCAAAAGATGTATGGAAGTTTCCTTTCACTCTATTTGTGGTGGTTTTCGTATTGGAGCATTCCTATATACGAAAGGAAAAAAAATGTACTTCCAATGCATAATGGCCATTGGAACTAGCATAGTAAAATAAAAAGAGTTGGGCTGTGGAGCTGACAGGTTCAAATCCCAGTTCTGCCACCTACTTTCTGTGTGACAGCATTTCTAAACCTTAGTTTCCTAGTCTATAAAACAGGGATAATAATGCCTACCTTTGCAGAGTGATAAGGAATGGAACAGCCATACATGTAAAATACCTGCCACTGAGCCCGGTAAATATTTACAGAACATTCTAAACATTTTACAAATGTTATTTCAATACATTCATAACAACCCTACAAGACAGGTACTATTATATCCTCATTTTACAGATGAAGGCTCTGAGGCATAGAGATGTTCATTTGCCCAAAATGGAGAGTCAATCTAGATGGTTTAAATGCAGGACCCACACTGCTGGCCATTAAAAAACAGTTACTGGCCCTGGCTGGTGTGGGCAGCGGCCTGCAAACTGAAAGGTCACATGCCTGGGGTGCGGGTCAGGTGCCTGGTTGAGGGCTTAGGAGAGGCAACCTACTCGGGTGGTGTTTCTGTCATGCTTCGATGTTCATCTCCCTTTCTTTCTCCCTTCCTTCCCCTCTCTCTAAAAAATAAATAAAATCTTTAAAAAAATAGTTACTATTACTATCTCTAATCTGTAGTCTTGCGTAGAAGAAATTTTGCCTCCTGCCATTCATTAGGGTTAAGCTAAGGAATCACAATCACCTTGACTCTGTTGGTCTCAAACACAAATTTAAAGAGTGTACTCCAGTGCCATGGACTAAGCTGGCACAAGGACAGCACCTGGAAAAGGTGTGTTTGGTAGGACAGGCCCATCAATAAAGCATCTTTGGAAAAAGGGTTCTTTGCCATCTTCGAGGCTCCAGGCTCAAATGGGTCCCTACAGGGCTGACTGAAGCCTTCTCTGCAAAAGTCCATCCTAAGAAACCCTTTACTTTGTGGAAGACTCTGAATGAAAACTAACCTTGATGTCTTCTCTGCCTGAACAGGTTCTGGTTTGCCATTTGAGCCTTATGAAATTAACTAACTTCCTTGATGTTTTCAGAAGTTTGCTTTTCAGTGATCACAGTTAATTTGCCTGCCTTCTCCAAGGGCCACAGTTACTTTATGATAGTGGAAGGGAACAAAAAGAGAAAAGGAAGGGAGCGTATTTTTTTATAATGCTGCCTTCTCTCACTGTATTTAAGAGCAGTCTTGGATTTTGCCTTTAGCTTGCATCTTTCCAAATCCTGCCACAATTCAAAGTACTTCTCCTAAAGAAGCCTTTGAGTTTCATCCTCTAACTTTACTCCTAGCAGAAAGGTCAAAGAATTAAGCCAATAAATTTGGAAGCACTTCTAATTCAGTTGCAGCTGTGCTACATACAGATGTCTGACTCAAAGGGGAACAGGTAAGTCATCAGCACCTGAACACTCAGATCTCAACTGATAAAGTTACTTGAGCAGAAATGCCTGACTCCCATTCTGAGAAAGGCTCTCTAAAAAGTTCTGAGGTAAGTACAGTTTTATGCTTTTTGAAAATACAATCCGGAGGTGATGAATATGGTCAAAATTCTACCAGGGTCCTGATCCTAACACAGTGCCTCCAGAGAGCCCTTACAAAGCCACCTAGGCAAGGTCCGACCTTGTTCTGTCCCACCCCAACCCCAAGAAATGGGGTTAATACCTCCCCAGATGGCCACAGGGAAGATTAAGGGTTATTATTCTTGGCCTCTAGCTCTGTCACAGCTCTAGCAGTTGTGACCTTGTTCATCCTAAAATAAGACAACTATAAAAGTGCAAACAGCGATCCTTGAATCTGACTCTACAGTAGGGTGAGAACCATCTTTCTACAAGGCCTCTGGCACTGCCTCCTATATTCCAACCTGTTGGCTGAATCCTCCTCTTATTCAGGCCTCAAGTTTTTTAAGTATTAGTCACTAATGCCACAAAGCCCTTTGAGGAGTCAGCAGCTATTACTAACAGCACCAGGAATGAACCCCAGCGCTCTCAGGGTTTCGGTCAGGTCTGAATTCACCCTGAACAAACCAAAGTGGTACTCCTTTACCCCATGCCTGGACTCTTGAGGGCAACCAGTGAGGTCTAGTGGAAAGCATATATTGTATCATTTAGTCCTCAGAAATCCATTGTTAAAGTGGATGCTGTCACAAATCTCATTTCACAGAGAAAACTGTAGCACAGAGAGGACATGTGATTTACCCTAGGTCACACAGCTAAGAAAGTGCAGACAAAGGCTCAAATATCAGCCCTACTACTACTAGCTGTATAACCTCCAGCATATTTTTAAATTTTCTGGAACCTCTGTTTCCTCATTTGTGAAGTGGGGATAATGATAATACCTACCTCCTAGGGGACTTATAAGAATTAAATGAGCCCTGGCTGGTGTAGCTCAGTGGATTGAGAGCGGGCCTGCGAACTGAAAGATCGCGGTTCGGTTCCCAGTCAGGGCACATGCCTGGGTTGCCAGGCCAGTTCCCGTCAGGGGACATACAAGAGGCAACCGCACATTGATGTTTCTCTCCCTCTCTCCTTCCCTTCCCCTCTAAAGATAAATAAATAAAATCTAAAAGAAAAAAAAGAAAGAAAGAAATGAGCTCTGTAAAAAAAAAAAAAAAAAAGAATTAAATGAGATATTACAGGAAAAATGTTAAGTATTGTAAGCACAAATTATTGTATCATATGCGTGTTACTTTTTTTACAGATCAAAATGACAGGATTTTGATATTATTTTAACACAACAGGATTTAAAATACTAAAAGATCACTTAGTCCAATGACCTACATGAATTCCTACCTCCACATCCTTGATAAGAAGTGGCAAAGGCTCTGCTTGAATACCTCCAACAATGGGTAACTCGTTCCCTCACTAGGCAGCCCATTTTGTTTTTGGAAAGCCAAATTCTACCCTATCAAGCAGTCTACCCTTTTGGAATTTCCATCCTTTGATCCTAGTGCTGCCTTCCAGAATCACACAGAGAAAGTCCAGTTCCCTTTCTACATGACAGTTCTTCAACTATTTGAAGGCAGGTATCACGTTACCCTGGCTTTTAGCTTTGGTCCTTTCAGTTCCTCAGGTATCACAGTCCCAGAAGAGACAGACCTGGGTTTGAACTCTGATCCTTTCCCTCACTAGCTGTGTGACCTTAAGCAAGTTATTTAACATCTCTGAACCTGTATCTTCATATGTATAATATACAAAATGGTTTTCACCTCACAGGGCAGCCATGAGGGTTAAGTTAGATAAAACAAGAACACTACTTAGGACAGAGCCTGAGATAGAGCAGTCACTTTTTAGGATGTATCCCAATTAGTATGTATCTCTCAAAGTAAATTAGTCAGAATTAAATGCAACACGAAGGGACTGGTTTCTGATGGCAACTGCCAGGGCTTGGGTTTTGGAAGAGCTGACTGGAAGAAAGCACGGCTGAGGAGCCACGCGCGGGCCATCTGCGACGGCAGCCCAAAGACGCAGTGGAGAAGACGGAACGTTGAGGGTGAAAGAGGAAAGAAAATGGGATGTGCCATTAAACCAGTGACCCACAAGAAAAGGTAATTATCACCATGTTACGTGTTGTCTATCACTTCTTCTCTGAGACCCAGAAGCCCACATGTGGGCCACTTTTCCCAATTCAATACTGAGTGAGTCAGTACTGAGTCCCTTTGAGCGAGAAAAATTGTCAGCTGGGTGACAACTCTAAAACTCGAAACTGGCAAAATTGTAAACGTTAATACCATCTCCATAATCTACACATATTCTCTTTCTTTCAGTAACCCCAAGGGAGGGAGTCCCAGGCAGAAGTATGGATTGTTGTTCAATTACTCTGCAGCACTGACCCAAATTGAGATGTGACTTGAACATAAGTGCCCTCAAACAGGTCAAAAGAAGGAAGGATGACAAGACTCCAGAATTAAGGCAGCATGATCCCAAACTATGGCAGAAAAGGTCATTTCCCACTTGCCAATGCAATACAACAATCTGCAATGAAGGAGGAATCCACTGTTAGGCTCAGCCCAGTGGAGCCCTAATAGTTACTCTCTGGTCTGTCACAGAAGTTCTATCAACAGCCAAGATTCAATTCAATCCCTTTAAAAATATAAGAATTATGCCCTGACTGGTGTGGCTCAGTTGCTTGGGCATTTTCCCATAAGTGAAAGGTCGTTCGATTCCCCGTCAGGGCACATGGCTGGGTTGCAGGTTCAATCCTGGTTGGGGTGTGTAGGAGAGGCAATCGATCGATGATGCTTTCTCACATCGCTGTTTCTCTTCCACCCTTTCCGCTCTTTAAAAATAAATAAATAAATATTTAAGAAAAGAAATATATATATATATGAATTACAAGGAAGAATAAGCCAGAACTCAAACCAGAAATAGCCTTAAGCAGTTCCTTCCCTAGCAAACAGAGCCTGCCACTCAAGAAGAACTGTAAGGTACAGAAGAGCCTCTTGCAGGCCAGTGGGAACACCTGTGGCCCTAGGCGGGGTTTTCAGAATGTCTCTAAGTCAAGATGTGCCCTCAGAATAGTTTTCTTCTCAAAACTGTTTCAGGCTTTGTTAAAAGGAAACTTAACTGTCACTTGACCCTGATCATCCATCTACCCCTTCCCTGGGAAGCCTGGCCAGGTTTCTAAACTCAAAAACTTGAGAGGAAAACTTTAAAGATGCCCTGCCACTCCCTCAGGAAGCTAAAGAAAGTCATAGAAGAAAAGGACTTTGGGGAAAATATTCAAATGAGGCTGTTAGACATCAGTCGTAAATCCCCATACCTCTCTTCTATAGACCCTGCTAGTACACCTGCAGAGGAGAGCCGAAGGGCGCTAAGCAAATTCAACCTGGCTAACAAGGGGGCGTCCGTCTCACCGAGCTTTCAGTAACAAGAATTGGATCCTGCAGGTTCGAAAACTCTCTTCTACTCCACACTTCCTATTTAGTCTTTTAAGTGACTACTGAATAGCCCTCGTCCGATGTAAAGGCCCTTTGTACCGGCGTTACAGTCGCCTGGTGGAAACACCTTGGCAGAGTTCAGTTTGGTGCCAGGATGGGTTACGGAAGGCATGTGCGGCTGCCAGAAGCCTGGCCACGGACACACACACACGAGACGGAGAGAGGGAGGGAGAGAGAGGGGGAGAGAAGTAGGGAAGCGAGAGAGAGAAGGGAGAGAAGGAAACTAAGAGAACAGATCAAGTAAACGTTGCCCTCCCGGCACTTTCACCTGCTCCATTTTTCCTGAGACGCTCGCCAGATCAGATGTCAAACAAAAACTCCGCAAAAAAGTCCCGGGATGGGACGACTTCCACCTCTGCCACGGCAGAGGCTCTCCGAACTCCCCAAGCCTTTCCCTCGACGTCCCGGCCAGCCCTCCGTGACCATCCCAACCCCGGCCCACTCTGCCCTCCGCCCCAGAGAGGCCTGAACCCGGCTCGGGACATCCCAGAGCCCCGAAGTGGGCGAGCTCAGGCCGCCGGGCCGACAGGGCTGGGGCCGGCCCAGAGGGAGCGGCCCGTGTGCCGGAGCTCCGGGAGCCAGTCCTCGCCTCCGCGGCCGCGGAGGACAGGGGCCGACGGCTACCCGTACCTGTCAGGCCTCTTCCCAGGACCGGCGGCGGCGTAACTTCAGGAGCCCATGTCCGTCTGGGGGCCCGGCCCCTCTCCCGGGAGGGGGGGCGCGGATCCCCGGGAGGGGGCTGGTGGTCCCAGGCACCTCTAGCTCCTACCCATGCTCTCCGCCCGGCGCCTGGCCGGGGCCGGACAGCGCCTCCGCCCGCCCCTGCGCACCGTCTCACACCCGCGCTCACACACACTCACACTCCCTCGCGCGCTCTCACACACGCACTCCCCTCCCTCCTCCTGCTCTGTTTATCTCCTCCAGCTGTCTGGGGACCCAGGAGAAGCCCAGCACCGCGCCTGCGCCACGCAGTCTCCGCCCCCGCCCCGCACCTCCCAGCCGGCCGCCACGCTACGGAGACAGCGCCCGGCCGTTTCCAGAATCGCGAGCCGGGTTCCCCCACCACTCGCGCGCGGTCAACGTCTGCTGCCGGCGGCGCCTACTAACCTGCTAGTGGGGGAGCCCCGCACCGCCGCGACCAATCCGCGTTGCCGCTCGCCGGACCGGCAGCCAGTGGGCGGGAAAGCAAAAACTAAGCCTTTGGCATCCTGGGAGTCGTAGTTTTTCTCTGTGGAAGAGTTCCTGGAGCGTGGGCCCACCCCACCCAGTTGCCCTTAGTTACTCAGACGCACCTCCCACCCTACATCCACGTAAAATGCTCCCTCAAGTCGCTTCTGTGACATACCTAACACTCACCCTTGGCTCCCCAGAGACCCATGTGGTCTCTGGAAGAGGAGCCCCACAATTGCAGGACCCTCAGGCTAGGGCCCCAAGGGCTCCCCAGAGCCAGGCTCAGCATACTCCTTCCTCCTCTGGAAGGCTGCACATTTTTCACTCTTGTCTTCCGGGCATGAAGGAAGAGAAGAAAAAGGAGTCAATTCTACACGGAGTGGCCTGGAGGGGAGCCAGCCGCACTCTCTCTGGGAACCCTTAGGCTGATGGAAGAGACACGATACATCTGAGACTGGTGGAGGCACTGCTGTTCCCACTTCGGATGAAGAGAAGCAGTTCCAGCCATTTTACCTCCTTTCTAAGGAAGTTCCCAAGGTGACAAAGGGGGCATTATGCTTAACCAGGCCCTACCCATGAAGAGCCTCAAGCCAGAAAAGGAAGACATTGTTATCTTCTGAGAATGGAAACTTGTCACTAACCTATAGGGTGCAATTTGTCGTATAATAACAATACTTTGCTTTTATTGAGCATTTCCTATGTCAGCACTACTGACTACAGTTCCTTAGAGAATTACTGTTATCATCTGCGTTTTGTAGAGGATGAAGCTGAGGCATAAAGAGATTAAAAACAACTGGGCTGGGGTCACAGAGCTGATAAGGAACCAAGTAGACAGTCAAACCCAGATCTGCCTGACTCTAGAGTCCAAGCTTTTGTTTTTTGTTTAATCTTTTTTATTGTATTTTTTCCATTACCATTTAATCCCCTTATGCCCCCCTCCTGAGTCTGAGAGCTTTTGAACACTTACCTGTCCCTCAAGTGAGAACCAAGCAGCACCTGCCCTCAGGAAGGACTAGATATACAGTCATGTGATACTTAATGATAGGAATAGGAGAAATGTGTTGTTAGCTGATTTCGTTGTTGTTCAAACATTATAAACCTACTTGGTATAGGCCACACACCTAGGCTATATTGTACAGCCTCTTGCTCCTAAGCTACAAGCCTGTACAGCTTATTATTATACAAAACAACATGAGATTAAATCAAGCACAAGAGAAAGTAATTCAATCAAGACACATGGTAAACTTGAGATGTATGAGGCTGCTACTAGCAGAGCAACATGACATACTGTTTTACAGCAAACTTAGTAATAAAAAGTTTAGTATAGTAAATACATAAACATGTGACAGTTGTTTATCATTGTCAAGTGTTATGCACTATACATAAACTATATGTGCTATACTTTCATATTACCAGCAGTGTAGTAGGTTTGTTTACATCAGTACCACCACATGGGAACTTCCAGCCAAGATGGAGGCATAGGTAGATACACTTTGCCTCTTTGCACAACCAAAAGAAAGACAACAACAAATTAAAAACAAAACGAAACAAAACAAAACAAAAAAAACCCTCCAGAACTTCCAGAAAAATTGAACTGTATGGAAATCCAACAACCAAGGAGTTAAAGAAGAAACATTCATACAGACTGGTAGGAGGAGCAGAGAGTATGGTGGCAAGGCAGCAGCTGGAGAAGCCGGTAGTCCCACATTTGCATGAGGCTAAACCAGGAGGAACAACTAAAGATGGAGACAGACAGCACAACCCAGGGTTCCAGTGTGGGAAAATAAAGCCTCAAAACCTCTGACTGTAAAAATCTGTGGGGGTTGCAGTGGTGGGAGAAACTCCCAGCCTCGCAGGAGTGTTCCTTGGAGAGACCCACAGGGTCCTACAATGTACACAAACCAACCCACCGGGGAATCAGCACCAGGAGGGTCCAATTTGCTTGTGGGTAGTGGGGGAAATGACTGAAAGTGGGCCAAGAGCCAAGCAAGCAGCATTGTTCCCTCTCTGACCCCTCCCCCACATATAGCAGCCACCATGCAGCAAGGGGGGGGGGGTTGCCCCGCCCTAGTGAATACCTAAGGCCCCACCCCTTGCAACATAACAGGTGTGTCAGAACAAACAAAAAAAGAAAAGAAAAGAAAAGAAAGAAAGAAATGGCCCAAATGAAAGAACAGATCAAAGTTCCAAAAGCAGAACTAATCGAGGAAGAGATAACCAACCTATCAGATGCAGAGTTCAAAACACTGGTAATCAGGAGGCTCACAGAAATGGTTGAGTATGCTCACAAAATAGAGGAAAAGTGAAGGCTATGCAAAGTGAAATAAAGGAATGCAGGGAACCAACAGTGAAGGGAAGGAAACTGGGACTCAAATCAACAATTTGGACCAGAAAGAAGAAACAAACATTCAACCAGAGTGTCACATTCAACCAGAGTACATTACTCAACTCATGAGTAATGTACTGTGTTACAAAGTTACTGCTGGCTAAGACCTCACTAGGCAATAGGAATTTTTCAGTTTCATCAAAATCTTATGGGATCAATTGCTGACTAAAACATCATTATGTGGTGCATGACTGTACATATCTAGTATTTATAGTGTTTGTCCCATGTTTATCATTCCATGAGTTGCCCATTTTTTTCTTCTTCTGTCTCCCCACAGCTAAGTGTTCACTTCCTCTCAGTGCATTCTGAACAGCTCAGCCAGGAGTCAGGCCTGAAGTTCCTGCAGGTTCAGTTCCTTGCTGAAGTGCAGCAAGGGCTGCAGGAGGTCAGTGGCCACAGGGGCCTCCGAGGCTATCTATGAATTCTCTTCAGGGCAGATGATGTGAGAGTTGTTACATTAGTAGGGGAAACAAATATGGAAGCAAATACTATGAAGACAACAAGCAGTTTTTTTGGTCTTCGTGGATGGGTGTTACATACTCCTGAAAAGAATGGTGAAAACACAGTCTGTGATGTGGATGAAGCATGGTGCCCCCTGAATGGTATTGTTGGCTTCATTGTATAACTGCTGATCCTCTACACACACTGTACAAATGAATCTACTGCTCGTAAATTCATTTGGACAAACTGTAAATTCAATATGAGTGGCATTCCAGAACAAGATGTACCTTATTCCACCACTAGAGAGAGTATTCAGGAGTGGGTGTCCCCTTCAGCACCTTATAAGACAATAAACAATTTAAACATGTAAAACATGGGGCTTTTCATGTAATTGCACTTATACTACTTACTGTTAATTTGATTAGAATTAATTGATAGAAAGAAGATTATGAATTAGTCTGCAGCTCCCAAAAGGTAATTTCTCCCTATTTGGAGGAGTAAGAACCTACTCTTGTGAAATTAGCTTTGTGAAATGCCTTTCTCCTACAAATGTTGTGGGTCATTTCTCCTGACCTCTCCCCCACATATGTTCCACTGAATATAACAAGTCATAAACTTTGGGCCTAGAAGAAAGTTTTGAGATCATCTATCCATAGCTGACCAGGTTCAGCTGAAACCCTGGTTATGGTCACTGGGTCAATTAAACTGAATATCAGCTAACATTTATTGAATATTTACCATGAGAAGTAAGTGCTTATTAGTGAATTAAGTAATACTTTCACAAATCACATAGCTAGAAAGCGGTACAGTTGGTATAAAAATCCGGATTATTTGAATCCACAGTCTCAATTTTAAATGCTCATTCTCTGCTGGCATTGCCATAGAGGATCTTAGAAACACCAACAAAGAAGTGTGGGTGAGATTTCTGTGACTTCTAGAACACTCTTTGGCGTAGAGCAGACACAGTAAATATTTGTTGTCAGAATGAACTTTTGCTGGTAGGGAGTGGATGATAGGAAGAGAAAGGATATTAATAATATCTACAGCTACTATTTATTGATTATTTTCTACCAGGAACTCACTTGTTCTCTCATGAACTCTCTTTTCTACATATTGAATAAATTATGCATATATGATATACATGTACATATATGCATCCATGCACACACATATACATTCACAGACACTAACTTATTTGATCCTCACAACTACCCTATGAGTTAGGTATTATTCTCACAGAGACTCACAGAGTCTCACAGGAAGGTTAAGTTCAGAATCACACCCCTGCCAGCCATCGGTGTTTTCAGATCAGTTTAAGAGAGAACTTTCTAACCAATGGAGCCAGATTACTTTGGAAGGTTGTGAGCTCTCTGTCGTTGGTAATATTCAGGTATAGGATGTACAATTATCTGTCTAGGACACTGTAGAAGCAATTATTGTATTGTGTAGGTATTTAATTAAGTGACCAATTCCAATATTCTCTGATTCGATCCCCAAGTGATCAGGGCACATACAAGTATCAACCAATAAATGCATAAACAAGTGGAACAACAAATTGATGTTTCTCTCTCCCTCTCTCTTTCTCCTTCTCCCTTCCTCTCTTTCTCTGAAACATCACTGTAGTGCTGGCTGGTGTGGCTATGTGGACTGAGCCTATGAACTGGAAGGTTGCAGGTTCAATTCCCAGGCAGGGCACATGCCTGGGTTTCTGGCCAGGTCCCGGTTGAGGGCGTGTAAGATGCAACCTATCAACGTCTCTCTCCTTCTTACTCCCTCCCTTCCCCCTCTCTAAAAATAGATAAATTAAACCTTTAAAATAAATTAAAAGATAAAACATCATTATTAGTATCTGTACTTTCCTAAATGTTTGAAATAGTTTACAATGAAATGGTTTTAAAATTCTTAAAGTTTAAATGAGGGCACAAAAATCCATCTGGACACAGGCCTGTCTAAAAGTTAAAGGTCCATATCTGTACTATGGTAATGAATAGGTACCACTTTTATTGTTTTTAGAATTTGTGGTCCCACAGCCTTTAGGAGCATGGTCCAGGACACTGTTAGAAAAGGTTGAGACCCACTGAAATCAGTTAGAACCTTCATTTTACCAAGGAGAAAACTGTGGCCTAGAACAATTTGGTGACTTGTCTAAAGCCACAAATTGCTAAGGGCCTGCTTCTCTGTCCAGTCCAACTGGTCCATCAAGAGTATCCAAGTTCATTTTAAACACACAGCACCTGCGTGCAGCTGTTACCTCTACTTGGAATCACTCTCTAATTCCCATTTGTCTTGCCAATCTTCTGTTCCTTCTCTAAAACCTGCCTTAGCTAGGCTAAGAAAGAACTGGCCAATCTCATTCTGCAGCCTTGGGTCTGAAATTTAGAGTCAAGAGGGCCTTAATTTTCTCCCTGCTCAGCACCCTCAGTTTTCTGTTCGGCTCTTCCTGGGAAAACAAGTTCTGTCTCTCAGGGCAACACGTTTTCTTATTTGCCCTGCTCTGATCATTAGGCAGTTCTTAATAATAAAGATCTTACACTTATTTGTCTTAACTCTGTTCTCTGTAGCAACATAAATTTGACTATTAAATGAGGTGACATGTGTGCAAACTGTAAAGCCCTGAGACAACATGGTGAGAGGTAGCAGGAGTGGTAGTCATAAGGACCCCTTTTACCCTTCAAAAACTTCAGGTAATGAATACATCTCTCATATCTCCACTGTGTCTTGTCTTTCCTAAATGAAAGCTCTCCATTTCCTTTCAATTATGCCAATAAAAGGGCAATGTTGCCCCCAGTGCGAATATTCAAGAAATTATATCAGGGAATCCTATGGCGCCCTGGCTGGTGTGGCTCTGTGGATTGAGTGCCGGCCTGTGAACCACAGGGTCACCAGTTTGATCCCCAGTCTAGGGCACATGCCTGGGTTGCATTGCAGTCGGGTCTCTGGTGGGGGGACGCCTGAGAGGCAACCACACACTGCTATTTCTTGCCTTTCTTTCTCCCTCCCTTCTCTCTCTAAAAATATGTAAAAATCTCTAAAACAAACAAAAAAAAAGGAACCCTATGGCATTTCCAAAAGAAATATTTTGAAAATGTCTACACAGTGATGGCCCCACTAGAACAGTTAGCAGATCGGTTTGAGACTGTTTTCAGTTGCAATACATAACCCGACCAGTAGTGGGCTTTAACCCATGAGCTTGAGTTTTCTCACATAACAAGAAGTCCTGAGGTAGATGATTGTTGTAACATAATTAATTTCTTTTTTTTTTTTTCCTGCTCCAGAATCCCTCAGCTTTTCTCTGTGGTGACAAAACGGCTTCTGCAGCACCAAGCATCAAATCTATGTTCAAGGCATGAAGAATAGGGAAGGGGCCCTGGGTGGTATGGCTCAGTGGATTGAGTACCCACCTGCGAATCAAAGGGTTGCCAATTTGATTCCTAGTCAGGGCACATGCCTGTGTTGCAAGCCAGGTCCCCAGTAGGGGCCATGCAAGAAGTAACCACACATTGATATTTTTCTCCCTCTCTTTTTCCTTCCCCTCCCCTCTCTCTAAAAATAAAGAAAGAAAATCTTTTAAAAAATAGGAAAGGGGAAGCAGCACTAGCTGCCTTTTATTAAGAAAGCAAAAGCTTTTTAGAAGCCTCTCAATGGATTTCTTCTTATATCTCACCAGCGAGAACTGTCTTGTAAACACCTACAAGGTAGGTCTGGAAAAGTCTGAAAAGTGATTATTTAGCATTTCCAGCCTCTATGTTGCCAGAAGGGGCAAAGGAAAAGAGGTCAATGAATAGACATTGGATTAGTCAGCCAGGAGTAATCTTCCATAGTTTTAGCAGAACGCAAAGTCCAGGGGTCAAACCCAGTTTTATATGGTTAGACTCCCAGCGGTGCCAGACTTCCCAGTATCGATCAAAATCAGGGAAATGACTCCTGCTATTCAAGCTCACAAAAAATGGATCAAATAGAATCCCGATGTTTTCATGTGTAATGGGGGACAGTTGTTAACCTTGCAGACAATAGAGCAAAGTTCCTTTCCCAGAGAGCAGGTTCCTTTCCAGTGCATCCAGACACTGGAAAGCCAAGATTCTGTGACCTGTTGGGCAAGCAGGTTATTTCACTTCCCTATGCCTCTGTCGATAGGGTGTACCATGTGCCACCATCCACTCGACAAGAATTATACATCAGCAGTATGCATGTGGAACAGATTGAAATTATCGAAATTCAAATTTTAAAAACCAGCAAATCAGAGAATAAAACTATGAAATTTCAAGACTTACTATAAAGTTATATTAATCAAGACAATGTGGTATTGGTGAAATAGACAAACAGGTCAATGGAACAGAACAGAGAACCTAGAAATAGATCCACACAAATATAGTCAACTGACTATATTTCACTATCATTTACACAGGAGCAAAGACTATTCAATGGAGAAAGGATAGTCTTTTCAAGAAATAGAGCTGGAACAATTGAATATAATATCCAAAAATATGAATTCTGATCTATACCTTTGTATCATATGTAAGAATCAACTTAAAACGGCTCATAGACTTAAATGCAATGCCTAAAACTACAAACTTCCAGGAGAAAATGCAAGAGCAAAGTTTTATGACTTTGAATTAGGCAATGATTTCTTAGACTTGGCAACAAAACATGATCCATAATGAAAAGCGTGATAAATTGGACTTCATAAAAATTAAGAACTTCTGTTCTTACAAAGTTACCGTGACGTGAATAGGCAAGTCACAGGTAGAGAAAAGATTTGCTAATCACGTATCTGGTAAAGCACTTTTATTGAAAACATATGAAGGAGATATATAAATAACTCTAAAAACCCCAATTGCCAGACACTGTGTTGGGTGCGGGGCGGGGCGTGGGGTGCTGTAGTGAATGAGACTGACCCAGGTTGTGGCCCCATGGGGAAGACTAAGGCCAAGATTTAAAAAGGAAAGGCAATGCAGCATGAATGGCCCCAGGCTAGGGGAAGTATGAGGAATGATAGTGGCCCGTAAGAGCCTTCCTAACCTAGTTCTGAGGTATGAAGAAAGGGTTACTGATGAGTGGCATTTGAACCCTGGCCTCCCAGGAAGATCCACGGAATAAACATATTATTTTATTTGACGCACACATACCAATTTTGTCTTTCCACAAAATTCTCCAAACCCTTGCTACTTAAAGTGTGTTATCACTAGCAACATTAGTATTAGCACAGGGTTTGTTAGAAATGTAGGTTCATAGGCTTCATCACAGACCTACTGAATCAGCAACTGCATTTAAACTGGATATGTACAGAAAGTTTAAGACGAACTTTCTAAGATACCTTGATTATAGAAGCTGTGGTTTTTGGACTTCATTCATCCTTAGTCCCATGAGAATGTCAACTTCACGAAGGGAGGACCTTTTTTCCATCTTATTTTCTTTTGCTTGTATATGGTTAAAAACTCAGGCTGAGAGCTGGGAAACCTTATGCATTTAATCCTACACCTCCCAAAGCACTCACAGAAGATCTGTAGAATACTAAAGCTGGAAGAATGAGCCAATACTGTCTATCAGAACTACCTGTGATATTGGAAATGTTCTAAATCTCTGCTGTCCAGTATGATAGGCACTATTCACAACTATCTATTGAGCATTTGAAATGTCTAGTGTAACTGAGAACTGAATTTTAAATTTTGGTTAAGACCCTGGCCCAGTAACTCAGTTGGTTAGCACATTGTCCTGATGAACCAAGGTTGCTGGTTCAATCCCTGGTCAGCGCTCATTCAACCAGTGAATGCATGAATGAGTGGAACAACAAATCTCTTTCTCTCTCTCAAATAAATTAATAAAAATAACAAAAAACAAATAAATAAATAGCCATACTATATTGACATCACAGATCTAGACTAATCCTCTAATCTATGGACAGAAAGACTGAGGCTCAGGAAAATGTCAGTGACTTGAGTAAGATCACATCATGAGCAGAGATAAGCATCTAGGTGTGATTTGATGAGCATTAAAAGTGCAGTGCACACTTCCAGCCAAGATGAAGGCGTAGGTGGATACACTGTGCCTCCTGCACAACCAAAATTAAGGACAACAAAGATTTAGAAACAAGAAAACAATCAGAACTTATAGAAAATTGAACTGTATAGAAGTTCAACAACCATTCATCCTGACTGATGAGAGGAGTGAGCGGAGTCGCAGCAGGAAAAAGTGGAGGTTGGCGGATCCAGGCGTGCAGGCAGCAGTGGCTGGCAGATCCCAGGTGTGCAGGCGGCAGCTAGCAGACCCCAGGCATGGGGTGGCAATGGTGTAGACCCAGTGAGGCCATGCAAGGAGGCTGGCTGACCAGGTGGTCCCACATTTGCGCTCAGATAATTCAGGTGAAGGGGAAGTTGCGGAAGGGACTGGAATCCGAGAGAGAGTGGAGCAAGCACCATTGTTCCCTCTCGGATCCCGCCCCCACATACAGTGTGTTACTGGGCTGCCCCACACAGGGGAACACCTAAGGCTCTGCCCCTCACTAAGTAACAGCTGCAACTAGACCAAACAAACAAACAAAACACCAAAAATGGCTCAATCGGGAGAACAAATCAAAGCCCCGGAGCCAATTCCTCTGAGCGACCAAGAGATAGCCAACCTATCAGATGCACAGTTCAAAGCACTGGTGATCAGGATGCTCACAGAATTGGTTGATTTTGGTCACAAATTAGATGAACAAATAAAGGCTACAATAAGTGAAATGAAGGAAAACGCACAGGGAACCAATAGTGATAGGAGGAAAACTGGGACTCAAATCAATGGAGTGGACCAGAAGGAAGAAAGAAACAACCAAACAGAAAAGAAGGAAGAAACGAGAATTCAAAAAAATGAACAGAGGCTTAGGAACCTCCAGGACATCTTTAAATGTCCCAACATCTGAATTATAGGGTACTAGAAGGGGAAGAGGAAGAGCACCAAGTGGAAAACTTATTTGAACAAATAATAAAAAAGAACTTCCCCAATCTGGCAAAGGAAATAGACTTCCAGGAAGTCCAGGAAGCTCAGAGAGTCCCAAAGAAGTTGGACCCAAGGAGGAACACACCAAGGCACATCATAATTGCATTAGCCAAGATTCAAATGAAGGAGAGAATTCTAGAAGCAGCAAGGGATAAGGGGACAGTCACCTACAAAGGAGTTCCCATCAGACTGTCAGCTGATTTCTCAAAAGAGACCATGCAGGCAAGAAGGGGCTGGAAAGAAGTATTCCAAGTCATGAAAGTCAAGGACCTACATCCAAGATTGCTCTATCCAGTGAAGCTGTCATTTAGAATGGAAGGGAAGATAAAGTGCTCCTCAGATAAGGTCAAGTTAAAGGAGTTCATCATCACCAAGCCCTTTTTATATGAAATGTTAAAGGGACTTATCTAAGAAAAAGAAGATTAAAAAATAGGACAGTAAAAAGACAGCAAACTTACAGATATTAACAACCACAGCTAAAACAAAAGCAAACTAAGCCAACAACTAGAACAGGAATAGAAACACAGAAATGGAGATCACATGGAGGATTAGCAACAGGAGAGAGGGAGGAGGAGAGAGAGGGAAAAGGTACAGAGAATAAGTAGCATAGACAGCAGGTAGAAAATAGACAGGGGGAGGGCAAGAATAGTGTGGGAAATGTAGAAGCTAAAGAACTTATGACACATGGACATGAACTAAAGGGGGGGAATGTGGGTGAGAGGGGGTGTGCAGGGTGGAGGGGAATGATGGGGGAGAAATGGGACAACTGTAATAGCATAATCAATAAAATATATATATTTTTAAAAAGTGCAGTGCACTGAACTCAGAAACAGACAGACCTTGGTCTCTGGTACTGATTCACCCATGACACTGGGTAACTTGGATAATTTCTTTGAGCCTCACACCTCTTCTGTAAAAAGAGGCATTTGCTTGCTCTAAAGTCCCAATTATTCGTGTTGAATGGTTCTAGTTGGGTGATTTGTATGTCTCCTTGTATAGTACCACCTAGCGGTGAACCGTGGAGCCTACATCTCCTCTTGGATCAAATTCTTAGCCAAGGAGAACGGAAACGTGTGAGGTTACCACTTGCTTACTGCGAGTGATTTGGCCATCAGATCCTCCCACTCGAATCTACTGTCTTCACAGAGACATAGGCAGCAGTTCAGTGCTGACACTGCTAGATGTTCCAGGGCTTTTCCTGATTATCTCTCACCCTTTGCATCTGTAGGACCAACACTTTGGGACTGTGCTCTTGGTGGAGTTGTATTTAAGTCAAAATTGACCAGTCCTGCACAGGCTGGTGTGGCTCAGTGGAATGAGCACTGGCCTGCGAACCGAAAGGTTGCTGGTTTGATTCCCAGTCAGGGCACATGCCTGGGTTGCAGACCTGGCTCCAGGTTGGAGTATATGCAAAAGGCAGCTGATCAATGTTTCTCTCACACATCAATGTTTCTCTCCCTCTCTTTCTCCCTCCCTTCCCCTCTCTGTAAAAATAAATAAATGAAGTCTTTTAAAAACTACTTATATCTTGGATAGTTTTGAGAATTATAAATAACATGTACTTAGTGTATAATAGGTGATTAATAAATGGTAGTTAGTTATAATCATAGTAATAACGTACACCTCTTCGCTCGGCAGCGATTTCTAAACTCTAGGGGATGCAGAAGAGCTGTGGAAGGCAGCAGCTGGCTTCTGCACTGGTTGTAAACAGCAGGCTACCACAGGGGAGCAAGAGCAGATAATTGGAGGCAGGTTATTATTAAGTTCAAAATGTGGGGGTCATGGCCTGTGAGTGCTGCAGGGGCACAGTGCCAGGAAAGATAATAACCATTCTTACGTCTATATAACACTTCAGTGTTTACAATGTCCATTAACATCTGTAATTTTACTTGTAACAACCCTGAGGTGAGTATTAATGTTATCATCTCCATTTTACAGAGGGAACTGAGGCGCTCAGAGGCAAAGTGACATGCACAAGGTCACACTAGGAAGTGGCAAAGGTGGGACTTGAGCTAGGGGCATCCTGACCCAGAGGTGGCCTTTTTTTCCCCCCACCCCCCAGAAAGTTTTCTGGATCAGTCTGGACTTGAGAGGGGCTTGAAGAAGAAGAAATGGAGGCTTTTTAAGCAGTGATATCCATTAGGAATGTAATGGAAAAGGACAGAAAATTGGACCAGGTCACAACTGGAATCCCTCTGAGTGGGGAGAATGTCCTCATTTTATACACTAGGGATTCCTAACCCAGTCTGGTGGGACGGATGAGGTTGGAGGGCTCCCTGGAGAAAGTGGTATCTAGTCTACAACCAGAATGATGAGCAGTCAGCCAGAGCTCTCAGGCAAGAGAAATATCATGAACACATTGGAGACATGAGCACAGTTCAATCAGGCAGGAGCAGAGTATGGTTAAAAGTGAGGCTGTGGCCAGTTAGGGAAGGGCCTTGTAAAACCACATTAAGATCCAGACTTTATGTCAGGCCACTGAAAACTCAATGGGGTGTTTACCCAGACAATTTGAGTTTTAGATCAATCACTCTGATTGCAATGTGGAGACTGAATGGCAGGGGCCAAACTGGAGGCAAAGACTGGTGATGAAGCTGATGCTGCAACCCAGTCAAGAAAGAAGGGCTGCCTGGTAGAGGGAACACAGGAAGGATTGGGAAGCATGGCAGATTTGGGAGACAATTTAAGAGGCGGAAATGGACGAGAGCTGATGAATTGGAAACTGGGGGTTTCTTTCTTTCCAGAAAGGAGTTGAAGATGACTTCTGGTTTCTGGCTGGAGCAGCTGCATGGGTGGCTGTGTCAGTGCTTGAGCTGGAGAAGATGAGGGAGAAATAGTCTCTAAAGGGAGAGCAAAGGAGTGAGGCTTCTAGGGTGAGAGGGATTTAGCAGCTGATGGGGATTTCTTAGTGGAAGAAAGTAGATTTCCCCGTTTTATTCACTCAACACATTAGGGACCTACTCTGTGTCAGACACGAGGATTACAGCAGTGAACCTGACAGACCAGGGCCTTGTCCTCCTGGAGTTTAAGGTCTAGTAGGTGGAGACACATGATAAGCAGAGAAATAAGTACAGTTTAAATCTGTGTATCAGTGGACCCACGAGGTTCAAATCTGTGTTGTTCAAGGGTCAAGTGTGTATAAGTGTCAAGATATGGTAGGTACTATGAAGACAAATAAGACCGTAAAGAGATGTGGGTGATAGAGGCTGCTCTTTGGATATGGGGTGATCAGGGAAGGCCCGTCTGATTTTTAGGCAGAGACCCAAATGAAGTGAGGGAGTAATATGGTGGGGGCACACCCTTCTTTGGCAAACAAGGGCAAGTCTTTAAGGTTGAAAGGTTCTCTACATGCTGTGGCCACTCTAGCCATGGCAGGGGGCGAGGTCAGAAATGGGAGCTGGATACCCAGTAAAAAACTTGGATTTACCACAAAACCATTTCCTCTTCCCCTAAAAGGTGAAATTCCCCCAAGTCATTTTTTGAGCCTGAGCTTCTGAAGAATTGAACTGGCCTTCTTCTCTCCCAGCTCTGCCACTGAGCAGCTGCATAACCTTTGGCATGCCACTTCCTTCCTCTGAGGCTGTGTTCTCATCTATAAAATGGGTATATTAGCACAGAGTTGCTGTTAAGAGATTGCTCAATAGCATTAGCCTTTTCTTCTCCCCTTGGAAGGATAAAAGACACAAAATGGAGAAAACTGGTTTAATTAAGGTATGAGAATCTGATACATTCTAGCATTGAATTCTCATAGTTAGACTGCTGGTAGGAAAAGTGTACACCGTACATTCATTCCTTCACCTCCTTTTTCTCTCCCCTCTTTTCCTTCCCCCAGCTCCTGATCTGGATGTATTTGTGTTTCCAAGCAGGCCTGCTGCAGAGATTGATAATGGATGATTTTCCTGGAGTCCTGATACCCTAGGTTCTGTCTTAAAGCCTCCTCTTCTTCTGCCTCTAAGCCCTCTCCCCCCACCAACGGACTGCTTACATTTCATTATGGGAGGAAGGAATGAGCAGAGGGGGTGTGGTGGAAGAAATGACTCAATCTGGAGTAGGTTGATTTTTATATAAGCTCTGCCCTTTAAATCCCTGCTAGGGGGTATCTGTGCTGGGCGGACCGCACCAGCCCTTACTGGGTGTTACATGTTGTGATTTTGAGTGCTGAGCCTCTGAAGACCACCGATCTAGGATGGGGTATGGGTGGCAGGGTGGGCAAGGTAGGTGATGGCGTCTGTGCTCATGATTTAGATTCATGCCAGAGCTTGGCCTCTATGGGCAAAGAAGGAAGAGCTTGTGGAAGGAAAGGGAGGTGGAGTAGGGAGGCTCAGGAGGCAGAACTGTGTGACCTTGGCTGAATCACTGTGTGATTAGCCACACCCTTGCTTAATAGCCTTCAAAGGCTCCTGCCACGGGATAAAGTCCCAAAGGCTTAACCTGGCCCTAACCTACAATTTCGGTTGGGTCTGCTACTGGACTCCACTCCCTGCCCAAGCTTCCTGCAATGCAGCCTCCTTAGAGGCCTCTTGGAATGGCAAGCCCTCCTATCTTTTTGATGCCTTTCTCCCCTGGGTTTCATATATATTCTGAAGGGATGGAGATGGATTCTATGAAAACTAACTACACAGGGTGATCTGATCATAAATTCCTAGCTGAGCAGGTCATAGGGGCGTCATGCCCCAGGCATACAACTTCTTTAGGACTAGGTTTACCTTGGCCTCAGGTAAGCCCTGCCCATTGTTCTTGTGCATCTAGGTCAACATACCTGTGAAATACCAGAAGAAATACCCCTCAAAGACAAAAGAAGAAAAAAAAAATGCCCCAAGAAGGGGGTTTTAATCCTCAAGAGAACATATAATCTTGTTAATTGTCCAGTAATCCAGTCCCTGCCATGTTCTCTCCAATATTCCTTAATTTGAATGCATAAAAGAACCTGCAAAAGTGTCATTTTCTGGAGTATTTGAAATCTTGCTCCCTGGCAGATTGGCTCAAATAAACTCATAAAAAATTCCCTACAAGTTGAGATGTTTCTTATGTTGAAAACACACACACATGCGCATACAAAGGATACATAAAAAATAGGCTTTTGCCCTGACTGGCATTGCTCAGTGGGTTGGGCAACATCCCACGAACGGAAAGTTTTGCTGGCTGGATTCCAAGTCAGGGCACAAGCCTGGGTGGAGGGTTTGGTCCCGGGTTGGGGCACAGAAGGCAACCAAGTGATGTTTCTCTCTCACGTTGATGTTTCTTTTTTCTTTTGTTTAGACTTTATTTTATTTTTTTTTAGAGAGAGGGGAAAGGAAGGAGGAGAGGGAGAGAAACATCAGTGTGCAAGAGAAACATCAATCGGTTGCCTCTCTCACACCTCCAGCTGGGCACCTGGCCCATACAGCGGCACAAGCCCTGACCAAGAATCCAACTGGCAACCTTTCCGTCTGCAGGCTCGAGCTCAATCCATCGAGCCACACCAGCCGGCGCAAATTGCTGCTTCTCTTCCTCTCTTTCTCCCTCCCCTTCCCTCTCCCTAAAATAAATATTTTTTTTAATTAAGCTTTTCTTCAGCTAAAGAGCTAAGATGTATTGTTCCAGTTTTCTCTTCCCTTTATGCCCCTCGGCCCCGCAACCCCCTCCCACCAGCAGTCCTCCTCTAGGTTCATGTCCATGGGTCACATGTATAAGTTCTATGGCTTCTCCGTTTCCTATACTATCCTTACCTCCCCTTGTCTATTTTGTACATACCATTTATGCTTCTTATTCCCTGTACCTTTCCCCCTCATTTTCTCCCATCCCCCTCCCCACTGACAACCCTTCATGCGATCTCCATGTCTGTGATTCTGTTCCTGTTCTAGTTGTTTACTTTGTTTTTGTTTTTGTCTTCTTTTTAGGTTCAGTTGTTGATAGTTGTGAATTTGTTGTCATTTTACTGTTCATAGTTTTGATCTTCTTTTTCTTAGATAAGTCCCTTTAACATTTCATAGAATAAGGGCTTGGTGATGATGAACTCCTTTAACTTGACCTTATCTGGGAAGCACTTTATCTGCCCTTCCATTCTAAATGACAGCTTTGCTGGATAGAGTAATCTTGGATGTAGGTCCTTGCTTTTCATGACTTTGACTACTTCCTTCCAGCCCCTTCTGGCCTGGAAGGTCTCTTTTGAGAAATCAGCTGACAGTCTGCTGGGAACTCCTTTGTAGGGAAATGGTCTCCTTTTCTCTTGCTGCTTCTAAGATTCTCTCCTTATCTTTAATCTTGGGCATTTTAATTATGGTGTGTCTTAGTGAGTTCCTCCTTGGATCTAACTTGTTTGGATTCTCTGAGCTTCCTGGACTTGCTTGTGTCTATTTCCTTTGCCAAATTGGGTAGTTTTCTTTCATTATTTTTCCAAATAAGTTTTCAATTTCTTCCTCTTCCTCTTCTATTTCTGGCACCCCTATGATTTGGATGTTGAAACATTTAAAGTTGTTCCTACTTAAAGTAGTCCCAGAGGTTCCTAAGCCTCTCCTTATTTTTTTGAATTCTTGTTTCTTCACTCTGTTCTGGTTGAATGTTTCTTTCTTCCTTCTGGTCCAAATCATTGATTTGAATCCTGGTTTCCTTCCCTTTACTGTTGCTCCCCTGTCTGTTTTTCTTTATTTCACTTTACATAGCCTCCACTTCTTCCTTTGTTTTGTGGCTGTACTCAACAACTTCTGTGAGCATCCTGATTACCAGTGTCTTGAACTCTGCACCTGATAGTTTGCCTATCTCCTTGTCACTTAGTTCTTTTTCTGGAGTTTTGATCTATCATTTCATTTGGGACATATTTCTTTGTCTTGGCTCACCTGTTACAGTGTAAGGGGAGAAGCCTTAGGTATTCACCAGGGTGGGGCAATGCACTTCACTGTGTTGAGGCACTGTGTGTGGGGAGGGGTCAGAGAGGGAACAATGCTGCTTGCTTGGCTCTGACTCCACTTTCAGTCACTTCCCCTGCTTCCTACAAGCATATTATGCCCTTTTCAGGCAATGCCCTGGTTCTGATTCCCGGGTAGGTGGGCTTGTGTATGTTCTAGGATCCTGTGAGACTCTTCTGTGAGGCTGGGAGTTTCTCCCATCACTGCAACCTGCACAGTTTTTTACAGCCAGAGGTTTTGAGGCTTTAGTTTTCTGTACTGGAACCCTGGGTTGTGTGGTCTTTCTCGCTCTCCAGTTGTTCCTCCCAGCTTATCTGTATGTGAATGTGGGACCGCCCAGTCCACCAGCTGCTGCCTTGCCATGTGTCCTTTCCACCCCAGCTTCCTGTCTCTGCCCTTCCTACCAATCTGGATGAATGTTTTGTCTTAAATCCTTGGTTGTCGGACTTCTATACAGTTCAATTTTCTGGAAGTTCTGGTTGTTTTCTGTTTTTAAATTGGTTGTTATCCTTCTTTTGGTTGTGCAAGGAAGCAAAGCATATCTACCCATGCCTCCATCTTGGCTGGAACCCATCTACACCCTATTCTTAAAACAAGTCACCAAGCCCATCCCACACTCAAAGGGTAGGGAATGAGATTAAGCTCCATCTCTGGAAGGAGAGTGTCTACATAAATTATTTGGAATTTTTTAAAGATTTGTCTCTTTTCCCCGATTTATTTATTTATATCATAATATGTACATACACGTATAGAGCATCCGGCAGAAGTAACACCTGCCTGAGTGTGATTGGTAGGTTCTCACACAGATGGCCAGCAGTTTGAAAAAATGTCATATAGTATGCTTGAGTGTGACATTGTTATGTTCCAGAATTACATGAGTATGATTTTGTAATTAAAAGGGGGCATTATTTGTGCTAGATCCTGTATTTTTTTGGGGGGGGTTGTAATCCTATAACTGAGCAAACTGGGACCTGTCCACATGTCACCTTGATGTATGACCCAACAAGTAGTGTTGAAGGAAACAGGTTTTTATTTACAGGATTCCAATATTGGGGCGGGGGCTGGGAGCACTCCTGCTTGGAGCCCTGTTCTCCCGTGAGACCCTACATTTTCCTTGCTCCTCACCAGGCTATAAGCCAAAAACATGCCCCAAAGTTCCTCGTGTTCTTATCTGTTCTTAAGGTGGCTGCATAAACAGTTCTCCATTCCTTCTGGAAGGTGCTTGTGGGTTTCAGAGTCACCATCCTCTCGCAGCACCTCTCTCATTCAGGATCTGGAGTATGTTGTCCTCAGCCACCATGTAATAGTCCAGGAAAAAACACATGCCATGTTACACTGGATCATGGTGGAGTCTAGGGAGACACATGTCCCAAGAGAGTAGCTTCTCTGTATGTTCTTCAGAGAAGCCGAAGTCTACAGTCTCAGCATTCCCACTCACAGTTGAGTTCAAGCATCTCCCACGAATCCGGGTGGGGCTAGGCAGGTTCCCACACATCTCCATCAGCTCTCTCCTTAGCACCATTTCCTCAGCCCGCATGGCTGCTGCTTCTACACTACAACCCACGTGGTTGCGTCTCCTCATGGCTGCCTCTTCTTTGCTACACCTGGCTGCATGGTGGAATCCTGGCTCCCAGCTGGCATGGCTTCTACCTTTCACACCAGCCTTCATGGCCGAATCCTGACTACAAACTGCATAGCTGCTTGCAGCTTCCTCTCCATACCTTGTGACCAAATTCGCTTCTCTCTCAGCCTGCCCTTATTTTTAAATGCTGACCTGGAACTTCCAATGTGACCTCATATCTGGCCCCTCTGCAATGTGCTACTTTTGCCAGTTCCCCCATATCTTTTACTTTCTTTTGGCTGCCATCTTTAGTCAGGGCAGAAATTCTCAGTGATGCTTTGACATCCCCCTCCCCTGGCTATGTCAGGAATCACTGAATGCTCTCAGAGTCACATACTCCTTTTGCCCAGGGAAGCAGCGAAGCTATTAACTTGCCATTAGTTATGCAAAGTATCTTAAGCCAGATCCTTCACTCCCCCTTCCCCCAATCCAGGTTTGTGTGGTATATTCTCTTTTCTTTTTGGGAACCCCTGCTCTGCACCCTGTTACAATCCAATACAATGTTATATATTTTGTTGTTCAAATTGTCCCAGTTTTGACCATTCATTGGGAGTTTTTCAGGTTGACTCCTGTGTCTCTTTGCCTTGCCTCCATTCTTTTGTTTTCTGAGCACTTCCTTACTTTCTGGCACTACAAGGTGCTCTGGGCTCATGTTGCCTTTTCTCTTCCTCAGCCTTAGAATCAGCCACTTCTTCAAAGATCTCTGATTCTTTTTTAGAGGAGAACATCTTTTAGAAACCAAAATCTGGATGTTGGATCATTGCTCATTGCTACTGGGGAGTAAGCCTATGTTTCTTAAATCATGAAATATATCATATATTCAGAAGAGTACATCAAACATATAAATGCAGTTTAAAGAATAATTATAAACTGAACATCATTAGATATGTTTTTAGCATCATATTCACTCCTTTGTATCTTCCTCCTGAAATCTTGACCTGACCTGCAATGCCAGCATTGGTTGCCTCTCATATGAGCACTCATAGCACCTGGTACTTATTCCTATCCTGAATCTATATTAATATATGTCCATGGTAAACAAGTTGGAAGATGCAGATGTTTAAATGAGAATCAGGTCAGCATTTCTACCAACCAAGGGAAAACTTTCTAACGGCTAAAGCTGTCTGAGGGTGTAATGAGTTCCTTCTAGATCTGTGCTTTCACTAGCCACCTGGAGCCACTGAGCACATGAAACATGGCTGGTCTGGATTGGGGTGACTTAGTACAAAAAAGAATATAAAGTAGCTTGACAGTTTTTATATTGCTTACATGTCTAAAGTTACTATTTTGAATGTGTAGAATTGAATAAAACATTAAAATTAATTTCACCTATTTATTTTTGTAGTGTCAGAAAATTTTAAATTATATATGTGTGGCTCACATTGTATTTCTACTGGACAGAGATATTCTACACAGAGTGAGCTCCCCATGACCAGATGTATTTGAGCGCCGAGGGGATTTTGGTGGAGTGGTGACGGTAGCAGTGGGGTTGGGTTAGGTGATCTGTAAGGTAGATTTTAGCTTTGTGAGTTTATGATTCTATGTCTCCAGCCTTTTCTCCCTCTCTTTGCCTATACCTCCACTCTGCTTCTACCAAAGTGTTATTCCTCAAACTCACCTTTTGGTTGCTTATCTGGAATGATCTCTTTTGTCAAAATCCTACAGAACTTGAAAAGCATCTCACATGCCTCCTTATCCTTGAAGCCTTTCCTGTCCCTCCACAGCTGGAAAGTAAACTCTGAATGCCCTCAGCACTACTCTGTTGGGAACTGCCCTGCCTGGTTTCAGAAGCTGTAACAACCCCCACCCCCCACCCCATGGCTAAGGCTGAGTGAGAGACCTTGGGACCCTAAGCCACTAAGGAGACAAAGCTTATCCCCCTGGCAGGAGCACTGCCTCTGCCCACTTTACTTCACCCTGCCTGGTCCCCAGTGCATGACTGGTTAGCCAATGATGGGTAAGATTCCTCAAGGGAGGAATGACCTAAGACAGGCATGGTCATGAAGCAGCCCTCAGGGAAGGACTTGGGAGGCTACAGAAAAATGGGGTGATGGATCCTCGCCCCTCAGCTTTGACATAGCCTGAGTCCTCATTCTGTCTGCAAGAAGTCTCCTAATCTCTTGGCTGCCTTACTTCCCCTGCCTGACTCAAGCCTGAAAAAAATGAAGGAGGGTGGTGCAGCCCTGTGCTGGAAAGGGTGGGTTCCCCCACCCTTAGGCAATCAGGCCTAAGAAAGAATGCATAAAATCCTGTGAAACCTGCTTTGCTAAGAATGCTTTCAATTCTCTGATAAGAGTCCGAGCAGGAAATGAGTTTGTTTCCCAAAGTTTTATAGCCCTTTAGCTAACTAACCCTGATGCAGAATAAGCCTTCACGGTTCTTTGTATATTATCTATTGTTTGATCCTTACTGCCTGACAGTAATTGATGAGCTTTACCTGTATTCCTGTGCAAATTGAACCCAATAAAGGCCCATTGAGGAACAGGTTCTTGGTCCTTCTCCTTTGAGAGATTGGCCACCTTTCTCCCCCAAGTAGATCATGTCTTGGTAGACTTATTCTCATCTGTGGTGGCTGGGGGTGGGGGGTGCCTGCAGGGGGAGCCCCCCCCTCACACTACTTACCTACCAACCCCTCAGTACATTCTGTAGTTTGGCAATTTGCTAACTTCTTTAACTGATATCCAGATCTTCAAACTTTACATGTGCTCTTTCCTAAGACCCAACTTCTGGAGAATACATGCTGAAGTCCAGGTCCAACTTCTACTTTTCCACCTCCCCTGCTCACACTTTACAAAACCTTCTCCAACTCAGGCTTTTACTCACAACATTACCCCACCAATAAAAACCTCCAGGTCACCAACCAAAGGTGAAGGACCCTAATGACTGAACAATAAAGCATTTTGCAAGTTGGCAGCTGCTAGTTCTTTGCTTTCAATAAAGTCGAAGTAGGTTCTAATTTTTTTGTCATTAAAAATAACTTAATGATAGGTCACTTTGTGACTTTATGGCTTGTAACTCAAGAAGAATTTAAATAATTGAGACATTATTTATCGTAACAAAACTTCCTCCATTCTCATCTACTTATTTATGTGAACATGGTTTCTCAGTGATTCTATTTATAAAAATAAAAGATATAAAATTGATGCTGAATCCAGCCTCATTCCAGCAGTGATATTTATCTATAAATGTATAAACTAATTGCAAAGTATCTATTTTCAGCAAGAGATGCACTTCCAGTCATTTTACTGTTTGTTTAATAATTATTTATCAAAAGATATATATTATGTTGCTTCAGTCAATTGTGTACTAATATAATAACAATACTGGTGATACTTCAATCCAGTAGAAATTTTAAAGACATATTGTTTTAGAGTCCATTGAAATTCAAAAGTTTTTAAATGTAAAAAAAATTGAATTTCAATTGTATGCATATATATATAAATTTCTATTGAAATATGAATTAGGTAATCAATAACAGACTTTCAAGAATAAAATATAACATCCCAGGGTAACATCCTGTGAGAGAAAGCAAAATGCAACTATACCTTCAAGTTAAAGTAGAACTTGTTGCAGGATATTCTTGAAATGAATGACAGTATCAAATCACAATGGTACTTGCATTCAGTTGATGATGGAACAGCTTTACTTAAAATATTAGTACTTACAATATTCTAGGAAGCATATCTTTTGTAACAATATACATTTCATTTGTCGATTTAAAAATATGCCACATAGAGCCCTGGCTGGTGTGGCTCAGTGGATGAGGTGCCTGCCTTTGAACCAAAAGGTCTTGGTAGATTCCCAGTCAGGGCACGTGCCTGAGATGGGGACCAGATCCCCAGAAGAGAGTGTGCAAGAGGCAACTGATTGCTGTTTCCCTCACACATTGAGAGAAACGTTCCCTCAATGTTTCTCTCCCTCTCTTTCTCCCTCCCTTCCCCTCTCTCTAAAAATAAATTAATAAAGTCTTTAAAAACAAAACAAATATGCATAGGCCGCACAGCATGAAATACTTAATGTCACTAGAGTATACATTTAAATGGTTTAAATGGTGAGTTTTATATTATGCATATTTTAACATAATTTTTAAAAAATAAATACGTTTAAATTTAAAAAAAATAAAATTAAAATATGCCAGATATCCTGCATGTGGACTTGCAGATCCAGTCTCCCCCTTCCTTCTTCCTGATTCTCCCCTGATTGGCTGACTTGAAGATGTCCTCTGGCCTTGGCTTGGGTTTAGCCAATGCGGGGGAATCTTGGCAAAACCCGAGGGAGGGAAGAAAGTGAGGTCAGCAACTCTGTTCCCCTCATTCCCAACTCTAGTCAGCCTGGCTCTGGCTGTGGACAGAAAGTTAATGCTCCTATTAAGTCGGAGGAGTTGCGTGGGGACAGCCCGACTGGCGCCCATCCCTGCTTTCTGCCTGGTCCCTTGTAATTTTCCTACACCTTGACCACAACTTCTAAATTAGTCCCTTTGTGTATAGAACCTTCCTGAATTATCTTGGGTGTGCCATTTGTTTCCTGCCGAAATCTTCACAAATACAGAGGGGGTTTAGAGTTTAAAGAAAAATCTTAAAGGGGCACAAGAGCAAAAAGTCTGAAGACTGCTGTGCAGACTATAGCCTCATCCATTTATCCAACAAACATCGACAGCATTGAAACAGGGTGCAGCCAAGAGGGGGCCCCCAAATAGGGATTTGTAACAGGGTCCAGAAGAGCTTGGAGATGACTGGCTCCACACCACAGGGCCACACCTGCTCAGAATGCTGGCAGCTGTGGCCAGTTGTGGAAGGAGTCAGAAATGAGGCTGCAGAGGAAGATTGGCACCGGGATTTAAACCCAGGCTTGGCAGCCATTTGGTGTCTTTTCAGGGACCACTCAGCTTGGGTGTCTTGTTAGGACCATGCAGCTTTGGGGTATTCCCTTTTGCCACGTGGCTTAGGAAGCAGAAGAGACTTTGCCTGGAAGAAAAGGGGTGAAAGGACTCTTGCTGGTGGACCATGAGAAGGTGCCGCATGGCTTTGGATTAACTGGAGATCGTGGCATCGACACAGCTGATGGTGCCGGGAGCCTGAACCACAGACTTCTACTTCTTTCCTGAGATACGGTACCCCAGACTGGGCAAAGGGGAGAAGGAAGGACTGTGTGCATTTGTGGGTGTTCTAAAGAACTTTAATCTGTATTATTTCAAATAAATAATCATTCCTTTCCTTTTCACCAATCTCTGGCATTGAGAGATGTCTTTCCTCTGGCGGTGGGCAAATCAAACCTAGTACGGGGCGGGGGGAACCCCCGGAGGAAAAGGGGGATCCTTTACATCATTCACCACTATCCCCGGGTCCGTTCTGTAACAGCATCATGCCCAGTGCTTGGTTACAGAGATGAATTACATGGTGTCCCTCTCCTCAAGTAATAACAATCGAGTGGGACAGAGGCACACACACAATTAAGCAAAGAGCAAAATAACAGCATGTGATGCGTACTGTAGTAAAGATAGGGTCAACACGTGTGGGAGCGCTACAGAGAGCGCAACCACCTAGTTCTACCTGGGGAATTAGAGAGGGCTTTGCAGAGGACATTGCATCTGGTTTACAGCATTTCAGGTAAGTAGAAGCTTGCTTGGAGGGAAAGGTAGGAAAGGTATGCAGGCACGGGGGTAACCTGCATAGTCACTAGAACTGTTGGGTGTTAGGGGATTGCTGAGTCATGCTGGGCACTTAACAGTGGTTTGAAAAGCACCAAGAGTAAAGGGAATAATATTTAAACATGATTGAATTAAAAGAGAAACTTGTATGCAGCGAAAGTCGTTCTAAACAAAATTAAAATGCGAAATGACTCCCTGGGAGAAGACAATTGTAATTTCTATATAAATAACGCCTAGAAATCGGTGAGAACTAAAGACAAGCAAACAGGTGAAACTTAAGCAAAAGACACAGTCAGTTCTCCTAAGAGGAACTCTTAACACCAGGGAAATGCAAATTGAAATGATTAGATACCACTTCCAAAGAACGGACTAGAGAAAAAGGAAACACAGTCACTTTACAGTGGGGAAACCTCGAAACACCACACTCACCAAGTGGCCAAGGGTAACAACATCACCAGCAACAAGTCACGTGGGTAGCCTGTGCCCCCTGACAGGACGTGACGAGAAGGGCACTTCGCCTCTGTGCTGTTCTTTTCCTAAACCCGCAACTCCAGTCTAGTCATGAGGAAAACGTCAAATAAGTTCAAAGTGAGTGATGGTTTGCAAAATACCTGACTAACGCAGTCCTCAAGGTTGCCAAGGTCATAGGAACAAGGAAACGTCAGGAAGCTGTCCCAGACCAGAGGTGACTAAGGAGACAAGAGGACTCAGTGTAACGTAGTATCCTAGAAAAATGAAATTAGTGAAATCTGAATAATGTCTGGAGTTTAATGAATAGTAATAAGCCAACATTGGCTTCGTAGTTTTGACAAATCTACCATGCTAATGTAAGCTGTTAACATTAGGAGAAATTGAGTGAGGGGTATATGGGAACTCTCTCGACTACTGTAACTTTTCTGTAGCTCTAAAGAGATTCCAAAGTAAAAAAAAAAAAATGATGAGATACTATTTTCTACTCATTAAATTAACAAAGAATAAAAACTCTGACTCAAACAAGTATTAAGGGGGATATGGGAAAAATGGTTCCCTCATACGTGCAGGTAGAAGAGCAAAAGGCACTTTAGGAAAACAATTTAGTCTAGGGAAGCAGAGAATGCACAAACCCTGCAATCCAGGAATTCTGCTTTCAAGTATAGAGGGAAAGAGATTCTTGCCCACATGCACCAAGGATGTTATAAGGGCATTTGATACAGCACTGTTTACAATGACATAAAATTGAAACAATTCAAATGTCTATCAATAGAGAAAGAAATTTTATTCATTTTTTAAAAGATATGCCCTGACCCAGCGACTGGGCTGCCCCGCCCTGAGGAACACCTAAGGCTCCACCCCCTCACTACGTAATAGCCACGACCAGACTAAAACCAAAACAACAACAACAAAAAAAAAACCACCAAAAATGCCTCAAACCGGAAAACAAATAAAAGCCCCGGAGCCAATTCCTCTAAGCAGTGAAGAGATAGCCAACCTGTCAGATGCACAGTTCAAAGCACTGGTCATCAAAATGCTCACAGAATTGGTTGATTTTGCTCACAAACTAGATGAAAAAATGCAGGCTACAATCCGTGAAATGAAGGAAGATGCATGGGGAACGGATAGAGATGGAAGGAAAACTGGGACTCAAATCAATGGAGTGGACCAGAAGGAAGAAACTAACAACCAAACAGAAGACGAGGAAGAAACAAGAATTCAAAAAAATGAGGAGAGGCTTAGGAACCTCCAGAACATCTTTAAACGTCCCAACATCCAAATTACAGGGGTCCCAGAAGGGGAAGAAGAACAGCAACAAGTGGAAAACTTATTTGAACAAATAATAAAGGAGAACTTCCCTAATCTGGCAAAGGAAATAGACTACCGAGATGTCCAGGAAGCTCAGAGAGTCCCAAAGAAGTTGGACCCAAGGAGGAACACACCAAGGCACATTGTAATTACATTAGCCAAGATTAAAATGAAGCAGAGAATTCTAGAAGCAGCAAGGGATAAGGGGACAGACATCTACAAAGGAGTTCCCATCAGACTGTCAGCTGATTTCTCAAAGGAAACCTTACAGGCAAGAAGGGGCTGGAAAGAAATATTTGAAATCTTGAAAAGCAGGGACCTACATCCAAAATTGCTCTATCCATCAAAGCTGTCATTTAGAATGGAAGGGAAGATAAAGTGCTTCTCAGATAAGGTCAAGTTCAAGGAGTTCATCATCACCAAGCCCTTATTATATGAAATGTTAAAGGGACTTATCTAAGAAAAAGAAGATAAAACTATGACAGTGAAAAGACAACAAACTCATAGCTATCAAGAACCACACCTAAAACAAAAGCAAACTAAGCCAACAGCTAGAACAGTAACAGAACCACAGAAATGGAGATCATATGGAGGGTTAGCAACAGGGGAGTGGGAGGAGGAGAGAGGGGGAAAAGGTACAGAGAATGAGTAGCATAGATAATGGGAAAAAAATAGACAGGGGGAGGGCAAGAATAGTATGGGAAATGTAGAAGCTAGAAAACTTATGACCCATGGACATGAACTAAAGGGGGGAATGTGGGTGGGAGAGGGTGGGTAGGGTGGAGGGGAATGATGGGGGAGAAATGGGACAACTGTAATAGCATAATCAATAAAATATATTTTAAAAAAAAGAAAAAAAAAGAAAATAAAAGATATGCCCTGGCTGGTGTGGCTCAGTGGTTGAGTGCTGGCCTGTGATTCAAAGGGTCACAGGTTCGGTTCCCAGTCTAGGGCACAAGCCTGGGTTGCTGGCTACGTCCCCAGTGGGTAGCCCTCGAGAGGCAACCATACACTGGTTTCTCTCCCTGCTTTCCCCTCTCTCTGAAAATAAATAAAAAGATCTTTTGTAAAAAGCTTTTATTTACTTATTTTCAGAGACAGGAGAAGGGAGAAATAGAGGTAGGGAAACAAACAACAATGAGCGAAGGAAACATCAGTCGGTTGCCTCTCCCATACTCCTAACTGGGGACCTGGCCCACAACCCAGGCATGTGCCCTGACTGGGAATCGAACTGGTGATCTTTTGGTTTACAGGCTGGTGCTCAATCTGCTGAGCCACACCAACCAGGGAGGGAAAGAGATTTTAAAATTGAAATATATTAATATGGTGGAATATTTATTACAGAACAGTTAGTTAAGAGGAAAAAATGAGATCTGTATATACCAACATGATTAGATGTAAAAATATAATGCTGGGTGAAAAAGTAAAGATGAAGAAGGATATATATGATATGATGGCATTGATAAAGATTTAAAAGACACCCCAAAAGACTATATATATATACACTCTATATCTATATCCTAATTCATTTATCTAACAGATCATTCTTGAATGACTTATGTGCCAAGTGCTATTCTCAGTTCCGAGGGTACAGCAGATATATATATGTACACGATACAGAACAATAAAAGCTAACAATTGTATGGGACTTACTATGAGCCAAGCATTCTGTCATAATAATAACAGCAAGCACATGAAGCATTTAGTCAATAGCAGGTATAATTTTAAGCTCTTTATATTCATTAACTTATTTAATCCTCATAGTAACCTTATGACATAGGTTCTACTATTACCCCATCTTGTAGATGAAGACTTTGAGGTTCAGTGAAGTTAAGTGCCTTGCTGAGGGCACATGGCTGGGCAGCAGTAGAGACAGTATTCAAATTCAGGCGGCCTGGCTCCAAGTCTGTCCTACCAACCATTGTGCTCCCTGCCTTGAATACCTGCAACTGTGGAACTTACATTCTAGTGAGAGCAACACAGTCCATAAAAATAGGTAGGACATCAGGCAGTGAAAGAGCTATGGAGAAAAATAAAGGAAAAGAAAAAGGAAATGTAGAGTAGGGTTATTCTCTTTGACAGAAAGACTTGGGGGTCAAGGAAGGCCTCACTGAGAGGTAACTTCCGAGCAAAAACCCTAAGAAAGTGAAGGAGCAAACCATACAGATATCTTAGGGGGTAACTGCATTCCAGGCAGAGGGAACAGCAAGGTCAAAGGCTCCGAGGAAGCAGTAAACCCTGAGTGTCTGAAAAATAAATAGCAAGGAAGCCAGGGTGGCTAAAGCAGAGGGAATAATGGAGACTAGTCAGAGATGAGGCCAGAGCAATGTGGGGGCCAGATTGGGTGGGGCCTCGTGAGTCATAATAAGCACCTTGGAGGGGTCTGAGCTGAGGGTGACAGCTTTTGACTTAGCTTTAGAGAGATGCCTCTGGCTGCTTTGTTGAGAGGAGACTGCTCAGAGGGTATTGTAATAATCTGGGCAAGAAAGAGTGGTGGCTTGGACCAGAGTGGTAGCAGTGGGGGTGGTAAGTGGTGGTTGGATTCTGGATATATTTCAAAGATTGAATTGATATTATTTGCTGAGGACTGACATGAAGAAAAGAAAGAAGCCATCCAAAGGCAAGAGAAACAAGCAGGACTAGGTCAAACTAAAAAGCTGCTGCACAATGAATGAAACCAACATCAAAATGAAAAGGCAACTTACTGAATGGGAGAAGATATTTGCCAATTATACATCTGACAAGGGGTTAATATATAAAATATATAAAGAATTCACATAGCCCTAGCTGGTGTGGCTCAGTGGATTGAGTGCAGACTGTGAACCAAAGGGTCACCAGTTTGATTCCCTGTCAGGACACATGCCTGGGTTGTGAGCCAGGTCCCCACTGTGGGGCACATGAGTGCAACCACACATTGATGTTTCTCTCTCTCTCTTTCTCTTTCCCTTCCCATCTAAAAATAAATAAATAAAATCCTTAAAAAAAAAAAAAAAAGAATTTACACAACTCAATAATAAAAAAAGCAACCTGATTTTAAAATGGGCAGAGAATCTGAATAGACATTTTTCCAAAGAAGACATACAGATGGCCAACAGGTATATGAAAAGACGTTCAACATCACTAATTACTAGGAAAACGCAGCAAGTGTTGGAGAGAATGTGGAGGAAAAGGAATCCTTGTATACTGTTGCTAGGATTGAAAATTAGTGCAGCTGCTATGGAAAACAGTATGGAAATTCCTCAACAAATTAAGAATACAACTATCACATGATCCACTTCTGGGCATTTATCCAAAGAATACAAAAACTCTAATTCTAAAATATACGTACCTCTATGTTCATAGCAGCATTATATACAATGGTTAAGATATGGAAACAATCCAAGTGCCCATCAATAAATAAATGGATACAGAAGAGGTGGTACCTATGTGCAATGAGCTACCACTCAGCCATAAAAAGAGAGAAATCTTGCCATTCGTGACAACATGGATGTAACTTGAGGGTATTACGCTAAGTGAAATAAGTCAGAAGGAGAAAGACATATGATTTCACTCATGTGGAGTCTAAAACAAACAATAAACAAATAAGCAACATAAAACAAAAACAAATGCATAGAGGGAACAGATGGAGATTACCAAAGGAGAAGGGGGCTGGGGATGACTGAAAGGGGTAAAGAGGGTTACTGTATGGTGATGGATGATAACCAGGCTTTTGGGGGTGATCACTTTTTATTCCAGCATTCTGGACTGGTTCCTGTGTGTACAGATGGCAATTATAATGTCATATACCTGGAACATATAAAAAAATGAAGGAAGGAAGGAAGGGAGGGAGGGAGGAAGAAGGTCAAAGACAACTCAGATTTTTTATCTTAGTAAGTGGGAGATGAAGGGACTGTTACCTGGACTGGGAAGAGAGTGGGAGAAGCAAGCTTGAGGAGGGAGTGAGAAGGCCTGGAGTTCTGCTTTGGCCATGTTGAGTCTGAGATTTCTCTTGGACAACCAGGTGGACGTGTTGAGTCATCAGCTGGATGTGGTTGGTAGTCTGAAGTTTAGAGCAGAAAAGATAAAAATCTATGTGTTGTTGGCATATAGATGTTACTTGAAACCACAAGAAAGGATGAGATCATTAGAGAAATGAATATAGATATAGAACACGAAAAGGTGAGAACTCAACCCTGGGGCCCTAACATTGGGAGGTTGTCACTGAGGAACAGAAAGAGGAGAAGGGGGAAGATTCAGCAACAGGAGACTGAGCAGGAACAGCCAGGACAGTGGGAGAGGGGAAAAAAAACAGGAAAGAGTGGGGTCTGATTAGCTGAGGAAAGTGTTTCAAGAAGGAGAAAGTGATCAAATGTGTTGAGGCTGCTGATAGGTAAAGAAAGATAAGGGGTGAGGTATGGCCATTTGTCTGAGCAACGTGAAGGTGTAGGGTGGCAGAGTATGCCACCCCAAAACATACCACTTTAGTATAAGGATTATTTTGAGCTGAAGGCAGTTGAAAAGAAGCAGATCTGAGAAAACTCTCTGTCCTCCCCCATTTGCATAAAAGCATTATTGCCATTATTCCGATCCTTGTCCTAAATGCTGTTCCTCTCTTTGGTTATTTCCAGTGTAACTGATGTTCTCCTTTCACCTGCTCCCAGGTGACACAAAACCCTTGGCCTTCTCTGAAGGCTCCTCTAGGCTCTTTTGTCATCTCTCAAGTGACTGGACCTATGCCAGGAGAATGTGAGGTAGAGAGAACTCAGTTTAATGTTGGCACCTGCCGTCACTGTCAATCACTCTAGTATTTTAATATACCTTTTCATGAAAGGATAGCGTATCTTTTAAAAAGTATACAAATCATGAATGTTCGATGAGTTATCACAAAACTACATCTGCGTAACCTTTGTTACCACCACCCAGTAAAGAAATAGAACATTATCAGCACCCTAGAAGCCCTCGTGGTGCCTATTTTGAGCCCCTTCCCACTCACCGCCACTTCCCTCCTCCCCATGTCTTGTATCTGTACTGCCAGAGCCCAGCATGAAGGCTTGTCAAGAGTTGCAGTAAACATTTGCTAAACTGAACTGAAACCCTTTGAAATCATTCTGATAGTCACCCTGACCTTCTTGGCCTTGATTTACTCTTCTGCAAAGTAGGGATGGCATTTTAGTAATTTCAATAGTTCTCAACCCTAACTGTGCATTGTAATAATCTGACGGAGCTTTTGAAAAAATACCCATCATGTTTGGGCACTTCCCAGGAGCAGCTGAATCCAAGTCTCTGAAGGTGGGTCCCAGACAATGGACGTGGTTAAAAACTTTCCAATGATTGCAGTGTACAGCCACGGCCTCTTGAATCCTACCAATTCCAACCACCACTGTCCATTCGCATCTCAGTTCTGCTACTGCTGTGGGTTGAATTGTGTCTTCCAAAAGATGCTGAAGTTCAAACCCCCAGTACCTGTGAAGGTGGTCTTATTTGGTAGTGTTACTGAAGATGATCGAGTCGAGTTTGTCAGGAAGGGCCCCTAATCCAGTCTGACTGGTGACCTTATAAAAAGGGGAATTTGGACCCAGAGGCAGAGACACAGGGAGATCGCCGTGTGAAGAAAGGGGTTATGCTGCCACAGTCAAGGAACACGAAAGACTGTCAGCAAACCACCAACCCTGGCTCTGGGCCTTAGCACCATATTCTTAGAAACCTGTGCACCATGAGAGCCAAGTGGCGGAAGAAGCGAATGTGCAGGCTGAAGCGCAAAAGAAGAAAGATGAGGCAGAGGTCCAAGTAAACTTCTAGCTTGTGTACCCATGGAAGTCACAAGAGCAGAAACAAAGGAAGCCAGAGGCCAGGGACACTGGTACAAACTGTTCGACTGCATGCCTGCTATGGAGAACTTGTGGACGGATGTAGAACATACATCGCCACCTGATCACCGCGACCACCTTTTGAGAGACCCACGCTGCTCTTACAGCAGTCCTTTTTGGCCCTTTGCCCTGGACCTGGGACATTCTGGACTGGTTCTGTTATCATTTGTGGCTGAATGTATACAAGAGATCATCTCTTCTTAGCTGGAAAAAAAAAAAAAAGAACAAACCCACCAACTCTGCCAACACCTTGATTTCAGACCTCCAGCCTCCAGGATATGGGACAACAATTTTTTGTGGTTTTGTTTTTAAGCCGCCCAGTTTGTGGTATTTGGTTAAAGCAACCGTGGCAAACTAATATAGCTATTTACATACTAGCTAAGGAACTCTCTTCACCCATTTCCTCATGTGAAAAACTGAAACACTACACTAATAGTAATTCTACGTGCCAAGCTTCATTTTAAACACTTTACACAGGTCAACCCAGCATCCCTCTGGTAGGTACTGCTACCATTTCCACTTCACAGATGAAAAAGTGAGGAACGGAGGTTAAGTAACTTGCTCAAGGTCACATGGCAACTAAATTCATAAGATAATAATAAATCCTTCACAAGACTATTGGGAAGCCTTATGAGACTGCGGTGTGGATGTTCAAGCGCTTTGTAATTAGTAAAGCATTTTACCCCTATTTGACAGAATCTCTGCAGATTCAGGACTTTTTTTGTGCCATCATCTCTGGCTCTCCTCTCACGGAATACTTCCTTCCGTCGGCGCCAAGGGGTCGCTGCGCCAAGAGGGCGCTGACAGGTCCCTCTAGCCTGCTTACGCCGGATGCTCGTTGGTGCCTATAAAAAGCAGTGACCGGCTCAGCTAGGTATCAGTCCACCGCCGCTGGGGCAGGACCCGGCGCAGGAGCTAGAAGTGGAGCTGGACGCGGAGAAGCTGCAGCTGGGCCGGGGCGGAGCGCAGAGCCACGCCGGGCCGCCAGGAGGGGCGTGTTGCTGCTAGCCCACCTCGAGCCGCCCCCGCCCCCTCCCCCCGCCCGCGCCGAGGCGCACTCCCGCCAGGCCGCCTGCCTCCGCCTTCCTCTCCCCTCCCTTTCCCCGGAATCTCCCGGAGGCGCGCGCGTGCACCCCGACGCTTCTCTGGGTGGGGAAGCTCCCGGCTGCTTTCTGGCTTCATTCCTTCCTCGCAACCTAGTCTCCTAGCCCCCTCTCTTATTTTCCTGGACTGGGTCCCACCCCCTTCTGATCCCTTCCTTAATCGCAGGCTCCCTGCTTCCCTTCGTCGAGTCCCCGCTCCTCAGTCACTTTCCTCAGCCAAGAGTCCCAGCCTTCCCTCTTCCTTTTCCTTCCCTGGGGTGCAACCTATCCTGTCCCTTTCTCTGCCCTAGGGTGCAGTTGATTTCCCACTCCTTTTCCCTGGCCTGGAGTTCCAGACCTTTAGGTCTCCCCCTGTGGTTCGTCCTGTGTCCTTGTCCCTCTTCCCCAGTTTGGAGTGCTAGACGGAGAACCCAGCCTCCCTCCGCAGAGGACTACTTCTACAAAAAGACCTCTAAAACATGAACTTTTCCTAGAGACTACCCCAGTCTTTCTTCCCACCTGCTGACCCCTTGCGACCTATGTCCCAGGTCTGACTCTCACTTTGCTAAGGGTCAAGGCCTACGGGGCTGAGGGAGGGGCAGGATGCTTCTGTGGTCTGGCATCTGTGGCCTGTCTCCACCTCGAATCTTCCCTTCGTTGCTCGTGGTCGTAGCGTTGGTGGGGCTACTACCTGTTCTCAGCAGTCATGGCCTCCAGCCCAGCCCCACTGCCAGCACCATCCGAGGCTCAGAGCCACCCCGGGAACGCTCAATTGGGGATGTCACCACTGCCCCGCCAGAGCTCACCCCTGAGAGCCACCCTGTTAACCATTCCAACACTGCAGAGGGCAAGAAGACCCGAAAGCCCTTTCCAGTCCTGGGCATTGACTACAAACACGTGCGCACACCCTTCGAGATCTCCCTCTGGATCCTGCTGGCCTGCCTCATGAAGATAGGTAAGTCCGGTTTACTCTGATGCGTTCATTGCCACCAGACTGGTGAGCTTCTTGCCTCATCCTTATCCTTACCGCCTGAGGCAGGAATAAAGGTCTGGACTCCTCCTGTAACGTAGGCAGCTTCCATTGTGCCATCTTGGTTCTTCTCAAGCTTGAGCTCTGTGGCCTCTGTGGTCTGCGGCCTCCCAAGACTGGAGCCGACATCATGCATGGGAAAGAGCAGAATTAGAGCCTGGGGTGCTTCTGATACTAGGTAGTTTCAGGAAGGCTACCAGACCTGGCAAGTCTCCTCTGGCTGGGCACCCTGAGGGGAGCCAGGCATCCAGCTGTGTGTAAGGCAGAAAGGAGTGTCTTCCAGCAAGTGGCACAGTCTGTCAAGAGCAACCAGCGCAATTACGCGCTGCATGGGAAGGTGCTCCAGGGTGGAGTATATTTCTACTTGGCCTGTCCAAGGAGTTTGATTATAGCGGGGGGATCAGTGCGCTGGACACCTAGAAGTGTGAGGGGTCCAGTATTTTCACCCTCCTTTATCTCCGGAATACTATCTGTCAGCTTTGCCTGTCCGGACAGGTCAGGAGCCCCTGAGTCAGTATCTGGCCCAGGAATGCCATCCTTTAAATAGTTTATGGAACAGGAGTTCGTGGAATTTCTGCAGTCTGTTTTGAGGGTGGAGGGTGAATGGAGGCAGTTGAAGCTTGGCCTGAGGCCAGCTCACCTCCAGGTTGACACCCGGCTGGGTCTCAAGGTGGTGTCTGGGCTGACCCGTCCTTGGTGGTCTGCCACCCAGCCGAGCAGGACAGGGACGTGTGCAGGGGCTCAGGAGGTTCTGGTCTGAAGAGACTTTAAAATGTTCTTTCTGGGAGAAGGAAACATGAAAGTTGTCCCCTTCCAAAGGGTTGGTCTCCCTGCTGGGCCTGAGCACTCTGCTCTGCTAGGTGATTGATGGAGCTCCCCGGAGCCCGCATAGCCCAGAAGTCCCTGGAAGGAGGGGGGTGGCGGCCTTAAAAGCTGCCTTTGCTTTTTTAGTCCCAGCTAGCTGTGGAAGGCATGAGGGCCGGGGACCCTGAAGGTTTGGGTCTGGGGAGTTTGTGACCCTTGGCAGGAAGCCTTGCAGCTTTCCCAAGGACGTGCCGGCGCTGAGTGGCAGTGCCAGGTCGGTGTGAGGCAGGTTCTGGGACGTGCTGCAGCAGGGCGCTCTGTTTGGACACATCGAGGAGCTTGGTGTCCTGGTGCCGGGCTTGGGCGCTGTGACAGTAGCAGGGCCTGGCCTGTATGTAGACCTGGGCCACTGGCACCTATACCCTAATGGCAGCCAGTTTCTTGGAAAAAGTTAAGGACTGGGCCTGGGGAGCCATGTGTACTGATTCTGACCAATAACGTGACCTTGAACAAGCTGGGTCCTCTTTGTGCAAGTCTTGCCCACCAGTGAAAATGGCAAGAATCTAAATTTGAATTTAGAACTTACCATTTGAGTCATAAAACCTGCGTTTTAATTGTTGTAAGAAACCAAAGTATCCATGATGTATCATTTGCTGCGTGAGACCAGGAAGAGACCTGACAAGCACCGTCTATACATTGCCCTCCTCTCTGCAACCCCCCACCTCCCACCTACACCCGGCGTTGTGTTAGAGCCTTGGGGGCTGGTTCACATGTTGTAGGTCTCAGTGACTTCTGGTGGGATGACAACGTGACCACAAAAATCCTACTCTGAGCAGGCAGGAGTTTTTCCCTACAGGCCTGATATCTCTAGTTCTAATGGAGTGAGGCTTGGCCTGCTTCGTCCCCACCAGAACCTGGGCCAGGGACCCTGGGCAGCAGGAGAACAGAGATGGTGCCATGGCAAGGGTATCAGTCTAGAAGTCAGAAAACTTGGCATCTCCCCCCACCTCTCTCTGTGACCTCAGGCCAGTCACCCATCTCCACCTATCGGTTGATCTTTCAGGCCCTTTCTGGTTTTGCTATTTCTGCCATTTCCCTGACTTGGACAACCCTGGCAAGTCACTCAGCCTTGGGGCCTCGGTTTTCCCATTGTAAAATGAGGAAATTGGATATGATCTTGAAGGCCTTCACAGCTCCAAAAGTCTGTGTTTCTGGCTTAGAGGGGCATTTTTCTGCACCTGAAAACAGAGGAGTCCTAGCATCTGGCCATCCTGGGGAAGAACATAGAGAGAAAGGTGACCGAAAGATCTCAAAGGTCCCTGTTCAGGTGGCAAAAGTGAAAGCCTATTTGTTTCTTCACCTTTGCAGTGTAGCATTAGATAAGGGCTCCACCACTTTTCCACTTTTTTTTTTACCCTCTCTGTGCCTCAGTTTCCTCATGTATAAAGTGGGAAACTAATATATCTAGCCATAGCACCGCTGATGGGCCGCTGACTGAATGAACACGCATAAAGTGGTCCTTGTGCCCACTGGAAGCACTCAGTGAGTGGCAGCTGCTCCTGATGGCATTTTCACCACCGAAGGCAATGCATCCCCCTTCCTCTCCCTCCCAGAGTCTTCCTCTGAGGCTGGAGGATTACATATCCCTCAACCCTAGGCTGCCACAGGGTGTCTTTCCTTAAGGTTTCAGGGCTTAGAGTGTGTTCTACTGGCTTTATTTTTCCTTTCACTTAAGCTGCCTCTGGAGTTGGTCCTAGTTGGAGGGGCGATGGTATCAGCTGACTTAGGAGATAGGGCCAGGGGCTGAGGCCATGTTCCCTCTGCACTACGAGATACCCAAGAACCTAGGAGTTCATTTTGGGGTCTCGCCTATTCCCTCTGCCCCAGTGTGGGTAGGAGCTATGTTGGAGCCCTCATTCTGTCATCTGTGGCAGCTGCTTCCCTTGCAAGGTACTCATTCCCATCTAATCACTGAGAAGAGCCTTAGGTAGACACCCTCAGGGATGCGTGTGGGAGGGGTGGGGTTGGAGCTGAAGTTTCAGAGTAGATACTTCTGGCTTCTCTAACCGATTCAGTGGGCGAGTAGGCAAGTCACTTCCCTTCTCTGGACCTTTTGTCTCTCTCTGACAGTCAGGTATTCTTGCCTTTTCCTTGGTGTGGAGGGGCTGGTGGCCTGAGGGGGTTTAGACTAGAGAACTGTGAAAGTGACCCCAAGCTTTAGGCTAGGTCCATTCCCCACCCCCACCACGCATCGTGATTTGGACCCTGCATAAATTCTGCTTTGTCTTCAGTTCACCTGGCTCCCAGTCCAGTGCTTGTTCCAAGGGAGAGCCTCGCTGTAACCCAGCTCACCACTGGCACCCACTGGGTTTATTTGCCCATATCCCTGACCTGGAACTCCTGGCAGAGGCCTGGGGGCCCATAAAGCAGGTATTCATTTTGTCTCCTGACCAGAGGCAAACAAACATCTTTCAGCTTGTTTTGATCTTTGCAAGGTGTATCCTGACATTTCCTCCTAGAACAAGTCTGTGATTGGGGAGGATGGGGGTCATTATGCCCACTTCCCAGGCCAGGATATCAGAGCCAGCCACTGGTTTCCTGTAAAAATAAGACTAGAACTCTTCCCTCCCACTTCTCAAAAGGAGAGAGGAACAACTTAAAGGTCACCTCGCAACTGTCTCAAGAAGCCCAGATGGGACCTTTCTAAAAAGAAACAGGTGACCTTTTTCTCTTGGGGAAAAGAGCTGACTGCAGGACAGTGGGAGGGGAGGTCAGCTGAGGAGAGGAGGAGCCTTCAGGTAGGACGTGTGTCTTCAGAAGCCCCAGGGCACTCACAGGGCCTGGGTTGGTCATACTGCTTGTGCTTCCTTTAGCTGCACCCATGAGGCCCGCCTTTCCCTTGGCCCTGCCCCTCTAGCTTTGGTGGAAAGGAAAGACATGCTTGGAAAGCCTGGGCCAGGCACCATGTTCCTGGACCCTGATTTGCCTCATCGGGAAGGTGACCTGCTGTCTCTGTGTTCTAGGACCCGGGTGGGGAGTGAATGTGGGAATGCCCAGTGCGGTGCCCAGCCCACCGGAGCAGCTTTCAGGGCCTGCTGAGACTCCGGCCCCTTTGGGTGGTCTTTTCAGCCCTTCCAGCCCCAGCAGTGGCTTTCACTTCCCCTCGTGAACCCATCTCCCTTGTTTATCCACAACTTTGGCATTAGGCCTGGCCTGCCCTGTGACATCTCTTCTGTTGAGGGTGTGTGTGTGTTAATGAGAATTACCATTTATTGAGTATCTACAGAGTAGAGTCAGGCACTTTATAAAAGTGATCTCATTTAATCCCTCCTAAAGTCATATGAGATAAAGGCTATCTTTGTTTGGCAGATGAGGAAACAGTTCAAAGAGGTCATCTGCTGCGATGCTGAATTGTTGTTTATTTTCTGTTTGACTCTTGCATAGCCTCCTGGAGGTGCAGCTACATCTCCTGCCCCTCACATTCCCCATGGCAGGCGCACATGGCACTGCACTGAGCAGGTGCCCAGCTCACTGCTCCTGCACCGGGGACTGTCGGACTCCCTCAGGGGGCGGGCAGATGTCAACGGTGGGAGCCCTCTCCCTGCCCTGAGAAAACTCTGAGGGTTCTGTGCTGGCTTTGGGCCCATTCTCTGTCCCTGTGAGTCCACCTGGGTGCACCTGAATCTCGCTGTCAGGCTGGGCCTATATCCCTTGTCCTCTGGTAGTGCCCTCCATCTCTTGTTCAAATTATTTTGAACAGGGGTGTCTTGGCTGCTCTCTGTGGATCATTTCTTGGGTTTGAGGGAAAACTGTGATCCCCCTCCAAGTCCCACTGTGAAACAAATACTCCTTCTGGGAGGTGGCTGGCGTGAGAAACACAGGAGGGGCTGGGAAATGGAGCTGAGGGGCCCCAGGCTCCCTTTGGGAATGCCGGCCTGTGCTCAGCTGGCAGGCCTTCCTCCTTCCCTCCCTCTTCCCATCATGGCCACTCCCACCCCACCCTGGCCCCGCCCCCTTTCCTTCCAGGGTGGGGCGAAGTCTCACTCTGCAAGCCCTGGACCTGGGTTATTCCTGAGTCATCCATCGCCTGTGTGGGCCCAGTTTTGCAGCAGGCACTCCCCCTGCAAACGTCTGAGTCAGACATGTCTCCCCAAGGTTGTCTGCACGCACCACACTGGGCCAAACCATCTCTTTAAATGCTGATAAACGTTAACTGATACTTTAAGGCAGCCCGTGATTACGTGTGGGTATTTTTAATCTTATGGGCTAATCTAATTTTAACTGAGCTAAGTTTTGGATTGGGCCTGGATCAGTGGGCTGCCCCCCTTCCCTGGGATCATTGTCTTTTCCCTAAATCTCACTCAATGCGCGGGGCCAGTTTTGGGGTTCTGTTAGGTCAGACCTGACCCCCGATACTGATACTGACTTGCTGAAAATCTGGAATTCCCTAATTTACCCCAGCAGGCTGTTTCCTGAAAAGATGTGTCCTTAAACAGCCTGTTCTTCCCATTCCCCCTTCCTGGTCTCTTGGGGCACACATACCCGTGAGCCCAGACCAGCCCTTCCACGGTGCTCAGCCTATTTGAGACCAGGTGGAGGGCTGACACCACAGCTGTGTGTCAGGCAGAGCCCACAAGCTCACCAAAATAATAAATAGCTAACACATAGCACTCGCCTTGTGCCAGGCAAAATTCACAGAGGCTGTGTCTGCACTGGCCAGCCAGGACTGGGAGCAGCTAATTAATTCTTCTGTTCAGGCTGGGGTGGAAGAGGCAGGTCAGCTGAAATTACCCATCAGGCTTTTAACTTGTAGCCCATCAGGGAACCAAAAAGTGTGAAACCCTGGCCTGCTTATTATTAGGACCTTCCAGTCTGCTTAGGAGAAAGTGGCTGATTTGTGTGGAGGGCTGGGCAGATTCCTGGCAGAAGTAAAGTTCTAAGGAATAATCAGTCCCCTAGGGCAGGGGTGGATAGGGAAGGCTTCTCAGAGGAGGTGGAACTTGAGCCCGTATTGAAGGATACAGAAGAAGGAGATAAGCAGGCGGGACACAGAGAGCTATTCTTAGTACAGATGCCTACAGGAATGTAAGCCCCTTGAGGACCGAGCCTTTCTGTGGCTGGCACAGAGGAAGGGCTCCTAAATATTTGAGGAATGAACGAGTGCTTGACAGACTTTCAGGGGGACATAGGGTCCACGTGAAGCCTCGGGGCACACAGAGGCCAGTTGGACTGCTCTGAGGAGGGAGAGTGAGGGCTGGGGAGGCTGGTCACCAGACTGAGTGCCAGGCCAGGGTGTGTAACTGAGCTTGGAGAGCGGCACAGCGTGATGCTCGACCAGTCCGTCTGTGTGTTGCTGCTGCTTCCTGCTTCCCTCCCAGCCTCCTTCAGCTTGGCTGTAATGGAGGGTCTTGCAAGGGCATCGTCTCTGGGCTGGGTGGGGTCTCTCTGGGCAAGTCTGGGTTTGTTTGGTCTGCCGTTGATTTGCATAAGTAAAAGCAGTAATACCAGAGCTTCCTCAGGGAGCTGCTGAGAGTCCTAATTGAATTAAGCTTTTCCCGGGAAGATTCTTCAAGCCATCAACCACGCTGTGACTGTGAATTAATGAGACCAGTGGCCATAAACCACACAAGAAGGCAATCTCGTTAATTTATAGTTGTACCTGGACAGGTTGACTTATGGCTTCTCTTTGTTTTTATGTGTGTGTTGGGAGTGGGTTGGGGCCAGAATCTCCTTTCTGTGGCAGATTTATTTTTATAATATGAATAAATAAAACATGTTCGTGGTAAAACAACAACAACAAAACCCAAACAAGTAAAGACAAACCCCAAAAGCACAGCAGGGTATCACGGTACAAAGCCGCACACAGTGCCCCTCCTCACTTCTCTGCCCGCCCCGGAGGGCAGCAGCGCTCACTTTCTTGGGTGTCTTTCCAGAACTTCTCTGTGCATGTGTGAGTGTGGGAGTGAGTGTGTGGGCAGGGTTTAGTATTCATGAAGCCACTTGTGTAAAGGGAAGGCGCTCTAGGCTGGGAACCAGGGATCTGGGTCCTAGTTTTCGAGCTGCTTCTTTCTTGCATATTGACTGATGGTAAGTCATTTTGCCTTCCTGGGCCTTAGTTTCCCCTGTCAGTTTCCTCTGTTGAAAGGCTCCCTGGGACTTTGCAGCTGGAAAGGCAGTCAGAGGGGCGAGGGGCTGCTCTGGTGAGGCCTGGGCAGACTGCGAGGCCCTTGGAGGGGTATCTACACAGCCCCGTCCTTTGGGGGATGGGCCACTGCTGTCATGATCCCTGGGTTCGAAGCACAGACTCCTCAAGTGCAGGATCATGGTCATTTCCAGCTCCAGCTCAGGGTTATGGGATTAAGTAAGTGGGTACTCAGAGAGCCTCCTCTCTTGCTGGGGAAGTAAGACAACACATAGGGAGAAAGCACAGGTGGGAAATTGTGTGGCTCGGGCTGGGATGCTGAGGAGATCAGAGAGGAGAAGGAGAGATAAGGGAAGGCTTCCTGAAGGAGGTGATCTTGAGTAGTGGGCGGCCAGGTGGAGAACATCGTTCGGGGGGCCTTGTTGTTAGAAGGGATTCTGGCATAGATGGGAGAATGAATTGGGTGATCTGCCATTCTTCCAGGGTGTAGATTTTTTAAGATTCTTCCTGAGTGCATGATGGAGTTGAGAGGATGTGCACACCCCCAAAATGATCTGCAGACTTTTATATATGTGTGCTTTCATCAGAGGGAGGGGGCCTGTAATAGCCACAGATTTTCAGAGGGATCTGTAGCCCCCTAAAAGTTAAGAGCTTTGGCCCTTTGTGCTGCATGAATTTGAAGAAGGATAAAGGACTTTCCTTGGGGAAAGTGGTACTAGCCCTGGGATGAGTGGGGCTTGCCTGGGGAACTGCAGAACTCCTAGGTAAGGGGAACAAACCTAGTCAGAATATGTAGGCTGTGTCCTGCGGGAAGAGAAGGGAAAACGACTCTCAGAAAAGTGCAGAAACACTTTTCTGGGTTGGGGATTAAAGCAGCTGCCGCAGGGAAGGTACCGTGTTCCTTCCACCCTCTGGGTCTGCTGCTGCATTTCTGCGGTGAGCCCAGCAGATAGCTCAGGTCCCTGCCCTTGTCCTAAAGTGGCTGGGGCCCAAACCCACCTCTGAGGTTCTGTTACATGGAGCAGCTGCCTTTGAGGCGGCAGAAGCAGGAGATTGCCCCTGAAAGGGACAGGCTCCGAGGGCTTTGTGTCAGGCAACTTCACTTGGCCTCTGCTGTTTCTTGGACTAAGGGCCGCCCCCATCTCTGCTCTCACCCTGATTTTGGAAGTAGAAGTAGAGAGTATTATTCTAGCTCTAGAATATTAGAGGTAGAAAGAACTTTATCACAGCCTATGGCCCCAGGGCCCAAAGGCTAAGTGGAGATGTTTTGGTCCAGGCCTGTCCTTTCCAGTTGAGGCCCAGAGGGGTTGTGCTCAGAGCCGCACATGAACATGGCAGAGGGAGGGCTTCCTCTGTCCTGTTAACTAACCCAGGGGTCTCTAGGTGGTAAGAGCTGGACCAAGAGGAGGGACTATGGTCTTTGGCCTGGATGTTGGTGTGTAAGCATTGGTTAGTCTCTAGTGGGCCCTTTAAGGCTAAGGAAGGGCAGCTTCCTGCTGGAGTACTTATCAGAGAATTGTTAGTGGCAGGGAAACCATTGGGCCGTGGCCACGCCAGTCCTTGCAGGAGAAACAAGTGTAAGGCTTGAGTCCTTTGAGCCCGCCTAGAGGCTTCTGCCCTCACCCACTGAATTCCTCAGGCCTTTGTGCTCCATCACAAAATGATGTTGAGCCTGGGTGCTCTGCTTTTTATAGCATCTTTTGCCCTCAAAGCAGGGAATGAGAGCTTCTCCTGGGTCCTGAGTCAGGGCCTGCAGGAATCTGGACGCTGTACCAGGTAGACAGGCAGGTAGGCAGGATGCCAGCCTCAGGGGGAGCCAGCTCACCCAGCCGAGGAGCACAGCCCCAGCCTTAAGTTACACCTCAGTGCGGGAGGGGAGCAAGCACCCTTCCAGGCCTGTCTGGCTGGTAGAACCAGCAGGAGAACCGCTCTCTCTCTTAGGAGCTCAGGGACTGGTTTGAGAAATGCAGTATAGACACAGGGCAGCCAGGCGGTAGGAAGCAGCTTCAATTCAAGGTGCAAATGGAATTCCATGAGGGTTTAGAGGAGGCAGAAAGACCTTACTTGGGCAGGGGGGCGGTGCTTTGTGGTGGTGATTGGTGAACCGGGATTTAGATGAGATGCTTGAGTGAAATAGGGCTCATTGGGCACAACCAGAAACTGCTGCTTGGAGCAGGACCTGTGGATTGCACAGGAGTGAGCAGTTCCCCTGGGAAACGAGGTGGCGAGGAGCAGAGGCTCTGCAGCCCAGCAGACTTCACCTCGTGTCTCAGCCTTACCACTTCCAGCACCCTGACTTCGGGCAAGTCGCTCCCCTTCCTTCTGAGTCTCAATTTGATCATCCACAACATGGGGTAGCACTTGACAGGGATGTCAGGAAGGTTTGGGGAACATACTCTTGTGAGATGGGTGGCACAGAGTTCGGCACATTCCGAACATACATTAAAAGGTGGGACTCAGGAGCCCCTCTCGATCCAGGAGGAAGAGAAATGCGGGCTTGTTTTCTCTGGCTCCTGGGTCTCCCAGCATGTGAGTGCTCCCTCAGTAAGACTTCCTGGTGCCCTGCAACGTGTCCAGTGCTGTGCTAAGTGCCCGGTAAGGTGGCTACAAATGAATAGTATTTCTCCTTTTAGTGAGTCTGCCCCGATGTGGGCGGAGCACTTTCTAGTGTGCATCAGGAAACCTTTCAGGGAGATGCTGTTACTCTCTTTTTTTGTCAATGAGGGTACAGGCCCAGAGAGGTTAGGTGACTTGCCTAGGGTCATGTGGCCTGACTGTGGCACAGCTAAAAGCCAGACCCAGACCTTCCCATTCCAAATCCTATACTGTTTCTCCCACTTAACAGTTATTTCACCACCCAGCTGGAGCAGCAAGACTTACCACTTGAAACGCTTAATGAGCAAAGCACCATTTTGTATGACAACTTGACATGTAGCTATACAAGTTACAATTTTGCAGAACAGATGATGGTTTTTAAAACAGACCCACTTCATAACTGCATCACCCTATCTGAGCCTCAGTTTCTCCTGTCAAACAGGGTAACATCTTTAAAGACCCAAGCACATCATGAGCACTCAGAAGTGGGTGTTGCTACTGTCCTAGCCGCATTTAAGGAAGAGGAGATGAGGATAAAGTCTAGCAGTGGAGGATGACTTCAGGTGTGTGGGCCAGGAGCACTGGGGTAGGGCTGAGTGTCACCAGGACTGGTGAGACCAGGAGCTGAAGTGTCTAAGTTTGGTCACTAGTTGGGAGAGGGGGAGACCCACACTCAGCAAACACTGATTCATGCCTGATAGATGCCACGCTAAAGGTGGCGAGATGAGGAAATGCAATCACAGCCTCGCGGCGGGGGCCGGGGGGAGGCCAACATGCGAAGCGGCACTTGTGCGGTGCTGCGACTTGCGGAGCAGGGCCCTCAGCACTGTGGGTGCACGGGGGGGGGGGGGGGGGAGTAGGGTGGGGGCGGATCGATCACAAAGGTTTCCCAGAGCTTTAAGCTGAGGCTTGAAGGTTAAACAGAAGTTTGCTTGGCTCACATGGAGGGAGGAGCTGGAGAAAGGTACAGAGGGATGTGAATAACGCAGAGCCACTGACTTTGCTTTTGGAAACACACTGGGGCATTCTTCACCCCTCCGCCTCATCCCCAAGCATATTTCACCCGCCTGCCTGGCTGGGCACAGAAGCTGAGCCTGTCTGCGGGGCTCGAGCCCCAAGGGTGGTTATTGCTACAGGTGGGCGGTAAGGACAGAACTGCTGTTGACTGGGACCTGGTGATCGAGACCTGCCGAGTGCCTGGCCTTGTGCTGCAGGCTCCAGATAGCACATCACTGTCCTTTGTGCAGGTGCTGTCACAAGGCTTTTGTAAGAGGGGAGGGGGCAGATTAGAGGAGGTTGCAATACCAGCCAAGGCTCTGAGCAGCGTATGTGAGTGGCAGCTGAGTGGAGGCCCAGCCAGCTGAGGCTTGGATCTAGGCTGGGGGTCAGTGAGAAATAAGACTGGGGAGTTGGGCCAGCTATGTTCCTGAGTACCCAGAACTCCAGCCAGAGGGGTGTAGGCTTGGCCAGGGCTTCATGGGCTGAATGTTTGCCCCTTTGTTTTATTTCTGCTTCTGCTCCCCCTGTCCAGGCCATGAGCATCTCTAGCCCGGGTGACTCCAGTGGCCTTCCAGATGGTCTCCTGGCTCCACTCCCCTTTGCCTATTGTTGGCTCCCCCTAGAGCAGCCAGAGGGATCCTTCAGAACGTGGTGCTCCCCTGCGGAAAACCTTTCAGTTGCTTCCTGATGAACTTGGGGTAAAAGCCAGGGGAGGAGTGGCCTACACCTTTCTCGACTTCACTCCCTGCTGCTCTTTCCCCTGCTCCGCTCACACCAGCCTTGTCTGGTTCCTCAAACACACGGAGCCCCGCCAGGCCTGTTCTTCCAGGTGGCCACCACACCTGTTTTCCCCAGCCCGGAAGACTGCCCATGCCCCACCAGCTCTCATTCAGGCCCTGGATAGGTGTCATCTCTCCAAACAGACGCCCCTGGTCACCAGTCTAATGTGTAGCACACCCCCCAGCAGCCCCACGCCCCTCGTCAGACTTTGTTCTAGGTACTCAGGACGCAGCCAGGAGCAAGACAAGGAGGCTTCTGATGTCAGGGCTCACTGGCCAGTATGGGGTGTTAGAGGGTGGACATAACAATGCTGGGCAGCCATAAGTGTCCTGAAGACAATAAACGTGAGAGAGATTCGCTGTGGTTTTTTTGTTTTTTGTTTTCAAACTATAAGCAGAAGTTTATTTAGCAAGTCAGAGTTAAAAGAAGAGTCAAGCTTGGCTACTTTGGATGGTCAGCAAAGGTCTCTCTAAAGAGATGGCTTTTGAGCTGAGCAGTGACAAGAAGGAGCCACCTTTCAAAGACCAGGGGACCTAAGGAGTGTGTGTTCAAGGAACCTGGAGTAGAGAGGGAAGTGTGTGAGGATGGAGAGGAAGGGGAGGGTCAGATCACATTGGGCCTGTGGGCCCTGCGTTAGGCGTTGGGTTGGATTCCGGGCGCTGCGTGGTGCCATCAGAGGCTTTGAGCAGGAAGATGTGGTCTGACCTGGGGGGGATGTGCAGATCAGCCTGGGAGTCAGGGATGGAGAGTTGACTCTGGCTTTGGACTGGCCACAGTAAGCCAAGCAAAGCAGGTCCCTGGCCCATAGCTGCTTGCTCGGGTCTGTGACAGCATCAAGAGCAAAGCTTCTACACAGGCACCTCTGCCCAGGCTGGGGCGACAGAAGCTTTGGCTTGGGGGAGCTGTTCCTCAGGAGGGGTGAACAGGCTGCAGGAACGGAGCAGGAGGGGATGAGGGTAGGAGGGATGGGGGTCCATGGGGAAAGGAAGGGCTGAGTGGGTGCCAGACTCTGCTGGATGCCTGCCCCCTCCTTTGCCCAACCCCAGCGCCAGCAGGCAGGCGGTCACCAGACCTGTCATGTGGGAGGCTAGCGCTGTCGAGCTCCAGGACCCTAATGCCTGTTCCAGAGGAACCCTGTGGTCCCACGTGGCCTAGGGAGTTGTCAGCCCCAGAAAGGGTGAGCCTAGAGTCAGAGAGTCAGACCTTGCTGTTGGGAGGGATCCCAGAGACAGGGTGAGGAGTCCAGGAGGTGCAGTGGAAAAGATGAGGGGTTGGGGGTCAAAAGGCCTGGACTCGAAGCCTGGCTCTTGCTTTTGCAGCTGTGCGTTGCTCCGTGCGGATTCGTGGAGGTTCAATGACAGTGCTGTGGAGTGAGGGCTCGGAAATGTTTGGTTACAATGAGGAGCCTGGCCCAGCCCCCTCATCTCGCAGGAAGAAGCAGAAGGCCAGAGCGGAAATAACTTGCCCACAGGCCACAGTGGGTGGTGGGAGAGCTGGGGTTAGGTCAGGTCTTCCAGCGCCTAGTCCACAGCTCTTCTCAGATGGTGCAACTGGCCACTCTTTCCTGTACATGGCCCTCTGGAGCAGTCCCCCGTTCCTTCTGCAGAGGTGAGGTCCCCTGGGTGTCCCACCTTCTCTTCATCTGGCCTCTGAGCACCTACTATGTGTCAGCACTGCTGTGTGGGTGGAGCTTCCTACCCTTTCCGAGCTGCCAGTTTTGTGTGGGAGATAAGACATGCAAACAGCTAAAACACAAGGCAGGCTGAAGTGACACAGGGAGGCAGCGTGGGCCCTGGTGACAGACGGCTCTCGGCTCTGGCACTGCTACTTAGATGTAGTGGTGACAAGGCCCAAACCTCCTTTGGGACGGATCGGGAAGGCCTCTGATTCAATGCAGACGAGCACGAACCGCAGAGGTTTTGGGGGCAACACCGTGATGGGCCTGTGTTTAGGACGGGTCTCTCCTGGCAGGTGGACAAGGCACTAGATGAAGGTTTTCCCGGTATTCTTGGCTCTGGGAGTTTTCCGCCTCCTCTCTCTGTGGATAATTAGCCTTCCTAAGAAACTGGTCAGATGGGAAACTGCAGGAAATGGTTCAGGACAAGGATTGCGTAGGAGTTGGGGAGAAAGTGGGGAGGATGGAGCAGGAGAGGGGGACACATGCCAAGCAGCAGGGATGGTTCCCTTCGGAGGGGGAGGGAGGGGAGCCTGGGCAGGCTGGGAGTTTAAAGTAGAGTGTGGGTGGCTGGGTGTGGGGCGGGGGCGGGGAGCCAAGCTCCTCAAAGCTCCTCTACTCCTGGTCCCTCGTGGGTAGAGGGATATGGTTGGCTGGCAGGGTCTAGCTTTTCTGAATCAACAGGGGCTGGCGGACCAATGGGAAGGTGCGAGGCAGTGTGGCCCAGCGGCCAGACCACTGTCTGGTTCTGCCGCCCAGCTGTCCTTCCACATCTGAAATCCCATCATTGTGGGCCAGAGCCTGTTATGGCAAGTGGATGGGCACCAGGCCCCTTTCCTGGTACAGAGTGCTCCTTCAGAACCAGTTCCCAGCATGCTCGAAGCTCTAGTGTGGGCCTGGGCTCTGCTCTTGTTTGGCCTTGACAGTGAAACAGCAGCTGTCAGTGTGCTGAGGCTTATGGGATGCCAGGCTCCACTTAGCATAAGCAGGTGCCTGAACCACAACAACTGATGAGCATTGAGGAGCAATTAGGTCCTTACATTTGAACCCAGGGATAGGCTGCCTGTGCAGTGCCCGGATGGTGGAGATTCAAGGCATCCTTTGGGACAGTCAGGAGTCAGTGTATATCCAAGTGGCCCAAGGTCATCAGACCCATCACTGAATCCCAGCTTCACTACCCGCTAGCTGTACGACCATGGGCTGAGTACTGGACCTGCGAGCATCGTTTTCCTGGAGATAATTTTCCCCTGCATGTTTTTTAAACCTTCCCCCTCTGTTTGTTTGATTGAGAAATAACATACATACAGTGCTGATCATAAGCTCAATGGTTATTTACAAATGTTTGCATCCATGTTAGCAGCCACCCAGATCCAGAAACAGGACGTCCATGTCCACCCCCCACCCTGCCGCAGCCCGCTCCTGCCCTTCCCAGTGTGCACCCTGACACTCCCCTGAGGTACCCAGTGTTCTGAGTTCTGTCTTCAGTTGGTTGTACCTGTTCTTGAACTTCACATAACTGGAATCAGACAACAGGTGTTCCTTTGTGTCTGGCTTTGGCTCAGCATCTTCGTGAGGTTCCTCTTTATTGCCACTTGTACGGGAGGTGCGTTCTTTCAATTGCTGTACGGCATTGCCCTGTGTGAATACACCACAGTTGGGTCGTTCTTATATTGACAGACATTTGGGCTGGTTCCCTTTTTTGACAATTATGAACAAAGCTGCTACGAACATTCTTATACTTCCTAGGGCTTTTGTGAAAATTAAATGAGATAATCTATTACAATACAGTGTTTAATGCTAAGTTTTGATTTAGAGCAGGTGTTCAAAAAATTTCCCCCCAGATTTTGTTTTTGTTTGTAAAAAGGAACAAAGATGCAAACATGACATAAGTACATATAGAAAAAACCACAGGGCACGTCCCTTTCATTCCCCTGCTCCTCCGGCTGATCACTCCTCACAGTTCGTCGTGTCTACCTGGGCTCTTCCCTGTAGTTGTGTAAAATTCTATTTCCTGAAAACTGTTTTTTAATAATAATGCCGTTCATACTCTTTTGCAGCTTTTTTCATAATGTCTGATCTTTTGAATGAGTCCCCTTATCTGCACTGAAGGAGCAAGTTTGAGAGGGACAGGCTGGAATGAACTCCTGAACCTGCCCCTCAGGGCCTTCCCCGCTGGCCTGGCAGCCTCAGTCCCCCGCTTTCCTTTCGGTGGGACCCAGAGCCCTGGGTGCGAGTCCTGGCTCTGTTGCACCATCTGGGTGTGTTCTTGAGCTTAAATGCCCCGAGCTTTGGTTTTCTCGTCTGGAACAGAGGAGAACCCATAGCCACCTCCGAGGGGTGCCCGTGAGGTTGAAATCCAAAATGGAAAGTGATGCGTGTGTGCTGGTTGTTACTGTGTAAACTCAGGGGCTGTCGGAGCGAGAGCAGCCTCTGAGAAGCTAACCCAGCTCGTTGTCTTACATGTTAAGCAAGGCCGCAGAGCTAGCAAGTGATGGAGCCAGAACCTAACCAAAGATGGCATGGCCATTGCCGCTTCCCTGTCTCCCTGGGCCAGAGCTTGGCTCTCACTGGCCCACTTTTAAAAATATATTTATTTATTTATTTATTTTTAGAGAAAGGGGAACGGAGGGAGAAAGGGAGGGAGAGACACATTGATCAACTGCCTCTCCCACACACCCCAACTGGGGACTGGGCCCGTAACCCAGGCACGTGCCCTGACTGGGAATCAAACTAGCGATGCCCAACCAACTGAGCCACACTGCTCAGTGCTCATGGGCCCACTTTTATCTGCAGGGACTCCCTGCCAGGGAATAAGGACACTCTAGAAAATTTCCCAGCCCCAGTCTCCCTCCAGTTGCTGACTGAGGCCACAGGGGTGACTAGAAATTCCAGGCAGGGATCGGTGCCCACCATCTGCCGGTCCCAGAGGATGAGGAAGCAGGAAGGTGGGGCAGAGAGGGGTGGGTTTGGATGGGGGAGGGGCGTGCCATCCCAGTCTAGGCCACAGCACCTTCCCTGTCCTAAAACCTGGGCCTCTGTTGATCTCCCAGCCCCACGGAGCTCAGTCCTGCTCCCTGAGCAGCCAGACCAGCACCCCTGCCCCCTGTCCTTTTGGGCAGATGATGGCCTGAATTTGAGTAGTCTCTTAGACTTCTCTTAGCTCAGTGTTCATGTTCCTTACCCTTTGCCCTCGGAGCTTCCATAAGGAGAGAGAGGACTCTGCCAGTTCAGTGAGATTGTGGCCTAAGATGAGGTCAAGAATCCGGAAACCAAACCCTAATCCTCGTGGGCTGAGGCTTATGCCTCACTCACCCCGCTCCTCCCCAGGAAGAATTTGGCGCGATAAGGTTTGCACTGTGCCAGCCCCAGCGGGCTCCACGCTCCCCTGTGTTTGGCCACTGCATGTGGTACCAGGCGCACGGCAGCAGAAGTGGCTTCTCTGTTCTGGTTCCCACCTCCCTTGGAGCTGCAGCTCGTTAGGAAAACGCCCGCAGCAGTGATATCAGGGAGTCGGGCAGTGCCCGAGTGGGAGTGCCCTGTTGGTCCAGGGCAGGGTTTGGGGAGGGGCTCTGCATCTGGTCTTTGCTTTCAGGGTGAGGTTGTGGAGTAATGCGTGTTCTAGTGGCTGTGAACGGTAACGGTCACAGAAGTTATCACACAGGAAAGTGGTGGAAATGGGCGACCTTGAATCAGGAAGCCAGAGCGAATGAGCCATTTGAGGTTACCTGGTCCTCTTTCCTCATGTGGCCGAGCAAACCCAAGGCCCAGCGCTAGAGCAGCGTAGGGACTGGCCTCCAGGGACAGCGTTCCTTCCACTGCATCGGTCACAACGACAGCCTGCTCCTTTGCACATTCTGAGACAGTTCTAGTAGGCAGGCCCATCCTTTGGAGAATTGAGAAAATAGCTGTGTGAGATCTTGCTCCCTGGCATGTGTCGTCTGTTTGGCTTAAGTAAAGTCAGGTGGTTGAGAAATGTCCTGGAGGATGAGCACCGTTCAGTTTCAAGTCAGTTCCCTGGGCCTTGCCACGACCAGCTACCCAGCTAGGTGGCACTGGGCAGGCGACCTCATCTCTCTGAGCCTCAGATTCCTCACCTGTGAGGTGGGTGTGACAGTGCCCTTCACGGAGCAGTTGTGAGGACTAAGGAGCCCTCAGTGGGTGCTGTCGTCATCAACACCCAGTCTCATGAGGAAGCTGAGTAACTGAACTGGTTAGAACCAGGGCTTCGGCCTGAGGTCCAGGCCCCTCTTGCCCTGTCCTGCCTGCAGAGGCTGCTTCCCCGTTCCTCCTACGGCTTCAAACTTCCCTGCCTCTGTGCCACGTGCAGAGCCCTGCCCAGGTGGATGCAGGTGCTGATGGAGGCTTTCTTTGCTCCTTCCTGGGCACAGGTCAGGGACTTCGGTGGCGTAGGCGGGCAAGCCATATTCCATCGCTGACGGATTCCCAGCCTCCGGCCCGGCTCTCAGGCACAGCACGTCTGAGCCAGACGCGGGACCTGTGCCTGGAGGATGAGAGCAGCGGTGGGAAGCAGCTACAGGCGTTTCCCTAGCACGAGGGCAGGGCTGCGCCTCTAGGGTCAGGCAGTCCTGGGGTCGAGCACCAGTTGTGTTGCTCACTGGCTGTGTGCCGTTTGGGCAAGTTCTTGAGCTCTGAGCCTCAGTTTCTCCTCTGGAAAATGGAAATAGTGCCTATCTCATGGCATTGCCGAGGCTGAGTGAGAAAGCACAGGATTTGGCAGTACTTCTCCCTTCTCACGCTGCCCCGTGAGGCCGGGGGGCTGTGCCGTGTCTCCCCCAGGCAGTGCACTCAGGTGGTAAGCAAGGGCCTTGCAGGCCCGACCCAGCCGTGGGAGGTGTTCCCGGAAGAGTTCCATCCCTCTTGCTAGGGCACCAGATGGCTCCCGGTTCCCCTGCTGGCAGAGCGCTGGCAGAGCCAGGGCGTGTTGGTTCTGCTGGGGGTCTTCGAGGGAACCAGAGGTTTAGGGTGAGTGCGCAGTTCACCGCCAAGATTATGTGGGAAGAGAGTGACAGCCTGAAGTGAACCGGGCTCCTGTTCCCACACAGCAGACAGCAGGTGGGCTCAAAGCTGGAGGAAGCACCGTTGGGCTGCGGCTCTGGGGTCAGAACAGCTGTGGAGCCTTGGTTCAGGCCCTTCGCCGCTCTCTGCCTCAGTTTCCTCAGCTGCAGAATGGGGATGGTGATGCCTACATCGGAGAACTGCCAGGAGAGTCACGCGGTCAAGGTGTGTGAAGCACCGCAGCGAAGGGCTCCGTAAAAGGCAGTTTAAACAGAGGTGGGAGTAGGTGAGGGGTGGCATTTTGTTCCAGGAGGGGACCGGCTTTGGAATATGCGTCCTAGCTGCGAGTTCGAGCCACTGCCTTGGTGTGTGAGCTTGGCCAAGTCCTGCCCCTCTCTGTGCTTCATTCTTTGCATTTGTGAAATGGACACTTGATTGATTGATTGATTGATTGAGTTTTTTTGAGCCAAACTGATGACGTATGCTGGGGAGCATGATCTCAAATGCTCCCTGGAATGGTCTTGGAAGGCCCTGCCTCCTCTAACCTCCTGTGGCTTCTTAGTGCCTGTCTTCTGCCCCAGGAGAGGCCTGACCGCCCTTTGCTGTTCCTGAAGCCCTGCGCCCTCCTGGTGCCAGAAGCAGGGCCTGCAGCTGACCGTGTCCTCATCTTTTCTCTGCAGTGTCCTCTAAAGGGCAGCACTCTCTGAGCATGCTCAGCTCTCCCATCTACTCAGTATGTCTTCTAGCTCCTAGAGGCCTGAGACGACAACCTGTCCCTAGTGGGCAGGGAGAGGAGGCAGGGAGAGGCCCTCCAGTGCGCTCTGTGCCCCCACCCCCCCTTTTATGATGCTCAGCCAGCTGGGCTGTTTTTAGGAGACGTCGGGGAGACGTTCAGGACATGCCCTCCGGCGTGGAGATGGATGCCTGTGGCACCCGCCTAGGGGGAAACTCTGACCTCCCCAACCTGCCGGCCGGCCTCAGGAACCTGCTGCTTAGGTTTTAGGGAACCTGCACCTGCATGGCTCAGCCACTCGTACAGCTCCTGCGACCTGTTCTCAGGCAGCCCGGAAGGAAGTTTTTCAGATTTTGTAGGGGCCAAGAAGTCGGTTCAGTGGGGCTTCAGAGGGCTTCTGCCTCCTCTCAGCCTTCCTCCAGCCTCCCCGCAGCTTCCCTCAGCACCTCTGGGTACTTGTGCCGGCCAAGGCTGAGCCTGGAACCAGTGATGACAGGGACAGGGCACCAAGCTCTGCCTGCGAGGGGCTGCCTCAGAGCGTGCCGGTCTCCCGACTCTGGCTGCTTCCCTGGCAACGTGCGGGCCCTGCCTGGGCCTGGGGGCTGGGGTGCGGAGGTGGGACCGTGCTCTTTGCTGTGCACTTTCTCTGGCAGTGCTTTGCTCCAGATACATGGTCTCATCAGATCTTCAGAACAGCCCTTTGAGATAGAAACGATTATGAGCTCACTTTTCAGGTATAGAAAGGAGACACAGAGGGTGAGTATCTGCCAACGAGACATAGCTAGTAGATGGCAGAGCCAGGAAACCAGGCCACCACGTTCTCAAGACACAGCTCTCTGTTAACCACAGGGCTCCCTGCCCGCCCCCCGCCCCCCGTCTGACAGCTGAGTTTGAGTGGACACTTTGGACAAAGCCCCAAGCGAATGCACTTGCTTGTTTTTTCAGATTTTCCCTTCCCAGCCATCTCACTCAGGATCTCCCAGCCTGCATGTGGGACCACCTCCCCTGGACCAGCCCTGCTTGTGGGACAGGCCACCACCTGGCTAGTGGGTCTTCCTCCCAGTGGGGCTGCGCTGAGGCTCCAGAGTGAGTCAGGCAGTGAGGGACCCCTGCTCCAGCGGGGGGCCCAGCGCCCACAGTGTCGTGATTTTCCTGCTGTGCTTTTGTGGAACCCAGCTTTGGTGTCCTCTGCCCCCCTCGTGTCTTGTTTCAAGGCAGAGCTGTCACAATGATTGCCGCGATTCTCTGGGTGCTTGTTTTTGTTTTTCTGAGTGTTTTTTTTTTTTTAACCTCCATTCCCTCTTCTTTCTCACCGCTACCCTGGCCCCTGAGCACTGCTTATCCTCATGCTAGAGAGGGAGGGTGTGAGGCTCAGGGCAGTATCGTGATTTGCCAGAGATCGCGGTTTGCCAAAAGTTCAGGTTTAGAACTGGGATAGAAGCCAGCTCCCATGTAGCAGACCAGGGCTCTTTACGGTGCCCTGTGTTGCTTGTGTGATCGCACTCGGCACGAAGACTCTTCTGGGCCCAGACGCTGTGCTTGATGGTGAAAACGTTACAGAGCCTGGCCTTGTCCAATAGCCGAGGTCATCAGTGAGATTTCAGAGCTGGAAGGGCTTTTGACACACCTCTGAGGATGGGGAAGCTGAGGCCAGAGAGAGGCAAGGGCTTGTTCAAAGTGCATGTCAGTGGCAGGGTCTAGACTAGATGGAACTCAAGCTTCCTGATCCCCATCCTGGGTTGGGCTCAGGCCCTTCCTCTCTCCCAGTGGAGCTTTATGGTCTCTTGAGGCATTTGGAGGTGGGGTGGGGATGGCTCACCCATCCTGCTAGAATATTCAGGGGGCAGTGCCAGCTGCCCCTGGAGCCTAGATTTAATGACGTATTTAATGACGGTATCGTGGACCACGCTGCCCCGTCCCAGGGTGCTGAGCCAGGGTGGGGCAGGGGCCTGCAGCAGCTCCCTGGATGTCCTCCCTGAGGTGCTTGCCGGCGGCTTTCACAGGATCCCCGGGTCAGAGCCCTGGTGGCTCTGCCTGGCTCACCAGGTTGACTCGGAATTCCCTCTTAAGGATATTCAAGGCCTTTTGCAGTCTGGCCCTGGGTGAGCACTGGGCTGGGAGTCAGCAGTCCCAGATTTGAGACTTGGCTCCGGGCTGCCCATGTGATCTCGAGTGAACGTGAGGGCCTCCCTGAACGTGCTTCTCCTCGCCTGTTGCTTGCTGCCCGGGGTTTTAGTGAGGACCAGCGGAATGGCTGCTTTTCCTCTCCAGTCTTCACTGTCGTTTGCGCCCAGTGGAAATCCTCTCCTACGCCACACTTGGTCCTCTGTCCTGCCTTTGCACATGCTGCTGCTTTGCCTCCCTAACCCCAACCCTGCCTTCAGGTTCAGGCCAGCTCAGCCTGCGTTTCGTGCACCCAAGCTGAGTGCCAAACTCTGCAGGTTAGGAACTCAGACGGGAATTCTTTCCTTGAATAGTCAAGCAGACTCAACGAGCAAGTCTTAATCCCTGCCGTGTGCCATGCTCTGTGCTCAGTGCCGGAGAGTCAGAGATGCATTAAGACAGGGTCCCTGCCCTTGTGAAGTGGTGCGGCAGGGGACATAACAACCAAGCACACGGTGTGAGCAGACTCAGTGGGGCCGTGTGTCCTGGGTTCTGCAGGACTGAGTATGACTAGTTTCTGCCCTGGCAGGTAGTTAGGGAAAGCTGCCCCCCAGAGACCCCCCCCCCGAGGGGGTCGGGGGCTGCTCCATGCTCTCATATCTGTGGTCTCTCGGGATCCTCACGGCATCGTGAGGTCACTGAGGCAGGAGATGATCATCCATTGAGCAGATGCTGATTGTGAGCCTACTGTGTGCCAGGCACAACTCTAGGTGCCAGGGTACAGCAGCAATCATGACAGTCTGCCCTCACGGAGCTTGCACTCTGCGTGGGGGGAACCACCAGCGAGCACATGTGGACTGTTGTGGGGGGGGGGTGAGTGCTACAAGGATAAAGCAGGGGGAGCCAACGGAGGGGCTTGGAGACCTCCCGGAGGAGATGGCATTTGGAGTAGGGACCTAGAAAGCGTGGGGGAGTGGGTAGAGTCTGCCCTTCACCCATGTGATGCAGTTTCAGGCGGAGGGAACAACAAATGTGCAGGTCGTAGGGTAGAATTGTATACAAATACAAGGAAGAGCAAGGGGGCTGGCAGAGGTAGTGGGGAGTGGGTGGGGCCCGCAGCGTTTGCCCCTGGCTTGGGTATGGAGTATGAGAGAATGGATCCGGATGATTCCAGGGCGTGGGGCCAGAACACTGAATGATTCCAAGGAGAGAGAGACCTTTGTAGGAGGAACAGGTTCGGAGGTGGGGAAATGAGAGTTCTGCTCCTGTGCCCTTGCCATTCTGCAGGTCCACCCCACGTCTCACCCAGACACACCAGCCTAAGGGTCACCCCATGCCCACCTCTCCACCTCCTTAAGCCTAATCCAAGTTCTGTCACCTGAGAATCTTTTATCTATGAGGCGTGTCTCACCCCCGTTCGTCATCACCAGCCCAGCACTGTGAAGCACCTAACAGACTCCGAAGCTGACCGAACAGTAGAAGGGCCCCGTACCTGCCTGGTCGGCTGTTCTCTTCCCACCCAGCAGCCCCGCCTGAGGTTGGTTCTCACTGTGCGGCTCCCCCTCCCTCCTCTGTAGCAGCTGAAAATGGGACGCCTGACTCACTTTCTGCAGGGCGGTTGTCCTGGAAATGGTAGAATCTCTCTTTGTGTTGCTTTCCTATTGCCACCTCTCGGTACTCCACCTCTCTAAGTATGATGATATCGCACGCAAGTTCAAGTTATATATGATGGATTTAATTTGTTGTTAGGCTTCTAAGCTAATTGACTTTCACCTGGAAGGGACACTAAAAACAAGTATTTGATAAACTCAATTTTGTGATTTGCATTTTGCAAATTCTACCCTACCCCCACCAAAAGGAAGGAAAAGAAAAATCCAGCTTTCCCATGGCTCTAAAGTTTCTCGAGATGGAACCTTTCTTATCAAGCCTCTTGTTTCTCCCACTAGCGCAGGTATGTGGCGGGGGGGTGCTCAGAGCCCCTGCTCCTGCCTGCAAGAAGTCACAGACAGGGCCAGGGAGCCGCTGGCAGTGGGGGGGTGGGAGGAGCTTGAGCTGGGGAGCCCCACTTGTCGGCCCCAGAAAAGGAAGAGGTGGTGGCTTGAAACCAGACTAACCCCAGGTTCTTTTCCAGCTCAGGCATCCTGCGTTTTCGCCCTCCACACTGCATGGGGAAATTCGTGGAGCCAAGAAGGGCCTCCTTTGCCAATGATGCGATTTAGGTTTTTCTGCTGCCAGCTGTACCACAGGGTCAGGTGAAGGTGCAGAGGGCGTGGGAGCTGAGGCCGTCTGATTGCGTTGCCAGCCAGAGGCAAGGCCTGCCTGGGGCTCTCAGTGGAAGATTTCAGTGTGAGAAACCTGCCTTCACCTGAGCGCTGCTGTGGGGGGCAGGCTCTTCAGCGCATCGTGGCACAGGCAAGGCCTGGAAGACACTGAGGTCACTCCACAGGGGTTGGGACAGTGGGGCTGGGTGGCCGTCCTGGGTCTGGAATGCTGCTTTGCTGCAACTGGCTCCTTGGAGCACGTTAAGTGGCCGTCCCTCTGACGTCCTCTTTACTTATCTTAAATGGGGGATAGTAGGGTCATTGAGAAAATTAAATGAGATGCAATAAAGTGCTTCGTGTGTCGCTGCCTCATTGAAGCAGTTACAGCAATCTCCAGAATTCTGAAACTGCAGATCAGACAAGTTTGGAATTTTGCATCCCAAATTGTTCACAGTGTAGATTTGGGGGTCGGGGAGATGCTTGTACAGTGGGTGTGGGGAACAGAGAATCACTGGGAGGTCTTCTCCTTCTGCTTATACACTGTTAGAAAAACGTTTTAAATGACCATGGTTCCATTTAAAATCACCAAAGCAATATATTTCCATTTTGAAAAATATCAGAAGAAACCAGCGTGTATCCCGTGGTCAGCTGCTATCGACCCAGTGCAGACTGTGGAGCCTGAGGTCGTACTCCACCCTCTGGGCTGCCACCCGGACTGGCTGCCTGGAAACCTGTCCCTCGCCAGGCCTGCCGTTGCCTGCTGGGCTCTGTATCTTGTCAACACCGAGGGACTGTTTACTGCTAGTTCCTGGTTCCTGTCCCTACCTGCCCCACCTCCTGTGTGAGTCATTCTCCACCTTACCACATGGGGACTCTCAACCCAGATGCCTTTCCTGTGGAGGTGGAGTGAAATTCATTCAACAAATGTTTATGGAGAGCTTAGGTGATTGAGGAGGCCAGGCTGGGTACCAGGAGGTGCTGCCCCAGCTCAGGGGAGGGTGAGGCGGGTAAGGTGGGGTAGGGACCAGTGTAATGGGTATTTGAGACCTGGAGTGGGGGTGGGGTGGGGGGAGACTGGTGGAACTGAAAGGCAGGGAAGAGTAGAACCTGGCTCAAGACTAGGTCAGGGGCATTCGGGGCCAGGCCTGACGGTCAGGGGACCCTCTGAGCCCTGCAACATCAGCTCGGGCCCCTTGACTCAGTTCTTTGCAGGGCTGGTCTGCTTCGGCGGTGTGCCAGCGTCTCCCTCACTGCACCCTCATTTCCAGGCTGGCTGGAGGCTCCGGGCCCTTGGAAGACTTAGAGATTTCTTTTCACTTGTTCACACTCTTCCTCCACCAGTCCACTGCCCTCAAAACCCAGCTTCATCCCATGGCTCTTAGGAAGCTTCCATCATTCCCTAACCTGCTTTTCCTGAGCATCACCTTCGTGCGTCCCACGGCCAGGTGCTGGGACGCCACGCCGACTAGAGCACCAGCCTCAGTGCTCCAGGCTGCTCGTCCAGGAGGAGCACCTGACTTAGCCTGGGGGGTTCAGGAAGGCTCCCCAGAGGAGGTGACACCTGCACTGGCTTTTGAGAAGTGGGTAGAAGTTCAAGGCAAAGAAGAGTTTCCCCTCTGCGTGCGTACAGATGGGGTTTGGGGACGTCTGGCAGCTGGAATACCGGCATCCATGTGGTTGGGAGGTTAAGTACTCAGGGTTAGTGCTGAGCTTGACCAGCTCCCTGACCTTGAGTCCTGATCACGCTGTACCTGTTGTGGAGCAGCCTCTCCTGCTAGGTCTCTGAGAGGGTCCTGGCAGGCGCTTCATCTCTGTGCTTTTTGCTCTCAGGTCTCCTTGGCTGCTGGGCTACCTCCAGCCCATGTGGTTTTTCTCTCCTAACCTCTCCTTCATCAGTCATCACTGAGGTCTGCCTGCCACTTCAGGCAGACCAAACCTTCAGGTCACTGGTTCCTTTGATTCTCACCTGTCTGCTCATGAGGAAACCGGGACCCGTCCATGGTGTAAAGGTTACTAAAGGGCAGAGCAGGGTCTTGAACCCAGGTTGTGGTCTCCTGGTCCAGTTTTCTTTTTTCCATGCCTCAGATGGCCCAGCATATGCTGCTTGTGATCTCAGCTAGCTTTTAAGCTAATTTCCCAGTCAGATTTGATATTCCCAGAAGGTGGGACTCTGTCTTCCTGAAGTGTGGATTGAAGCAAGCAAGAAATAGAGGTGCTTGGAAGAATGATAAGGGAAGGCACACAGAGAGAGACTGACGCCCCTGCCCCCCGCCCCAGCATGGGGAACGATTCCTACCCAGGTACTCAGAACAGATGGTTTTACAGCTGTTTGCACAGGGGAGGCACATCGCAGACTTGAATTCCCTTCCTGTTGATCCCAAAGGCTTACTTTTCATTGTTGCAGTGTGGCCTAAAGAACTGGCCATTAGGAGGCCTGGGTTCTAATTTTGACTCTGCCACTTCCCAGCTAGGTAGCCTTGGACAAGTCATTTCACCTCTCTGTGCCTCAGTTGCTTCGTCTATCAAATAGGGGTCAAGAGTAAGAGAGGAAACGAGGGTTACGTACAAGGCCCGAGCGCAGCGCCTTGCCTCAGACACCCTAAGTGTCCGGTACGTGTTTTCCTTCTTCTCTCTAGTGGAAGTTGTATCTTAACCTGACTCACTGGTTTGCACTTTTAAAAATTTGTCTTTAATTGAGCGACTCCTGTGGGCTAAGAGCTCTAAATAAAGTATCTCAGTGATTCTTCCAGCCACCACGGGGGTGGCATCATCACCCCAGTTACAGAGAAGGGACCAAGATGCAAAACGTGTGACAGGTACTGTGCCAGGTGTTTTTACGTGTATCGTTTCATTTGCTCATCATAACAGCACTTATATTTGGGTATTGGCAAGAGGTTGGTGAAGTCAGCCTGCCTTCCTATTTATCTTTTTCTTACTTTGTTTCATTTATTCATTACCCATACATCCATTTGCTCTGTGCGCATATTTGTTCTGGGCTCTTTAGAGGTTACAGACCCAATAATGGCTTTTCTCCTGCTTCTCTCTCTCTGGCAAACTTCTGTTGCATCTTCAAAGCCCAATTCAAATGGTCCCCTGCTCTGAGAGCATCGCCTACTCTTGAAATCTCAGAGCCATTCCCACCTCCTTCCTCTTTCCCACACTTCACATTTAAACGTTAGTTTTATCTCATTTCACAGATAGTTAATGCCTGGTCTACGCTGGGAGCTGGAGATCCAGATGCCTCTAGAAAGGTCCCACCCTTAGGGAGCTTAAAGCCCAACGATGGCCAGACATGTACCAACGGGCCACGATAATGTAGAGTAATTCATTTTATACTTGGGTTTTGAAGAAAATTATAATAATAATAGCAGCCACCATTTTTTTTGCTAACTTTGTGTGGCATTCTTCACCCTTATTGTCTCCTGCTGTACTCCAGAAACCCTCCGGGACAGGCTTTCACACAGGAGGGGAAACTGAGGGCAGGGCATACAGTGCAGCTTGCCCACGGTCACCCCGCCAGTCGGTGGCCGAGCCCGCCTGGAGCCCAGGGCAGAGTGGCTAGTGCCGCGTGTCTGTGTCTCTGCTCGTCTGGCTGGACCCTGTCGGGGCCGCGGCTGAGTCTGGGTTGTCTCTCTCCCTGGTCCCCGTGGCTGGTGTTGGCGGTGGGAAGAATTAACGTTGAGAAGAATCAGAGCCCCTCCTGCCTTAGGAGTTTAGTGGAGAAGACTGATCCCTTCTGGCTTGGTGAACTTGGGAGGGCTTCCTGGAGGGGGCAGGCCTAAAAGATAGGCTTTCCTGAGGTCTTTACTAGGCCACCGGAGTGGAGGGGAGGAGTGGTGAGATTTCCCTGGAGAAGAGCTCACGGAAAGAAATACCACATCTGACCCTCTGGGAACCACGTCAGGCCTCTTTAGTCCTGGTCACGGATGCTCCCCTTAGAAACAAAGTCAGAATAAAACCAGGAAAAAAGTGGCTAAGAACACAGGCTCTGCCTGCATTTGAATCAGTCACCAGCTACTTGACTTTAAGCAAGTTGCTTAACCTCTCTGTGCCTTGGTTTCTTCATCTATAAAATGTAGGGGATGGCGATCGTGACCCCCCAGACCTGCGGTTAGGTGCGAATGAGTTAAAAAGGGTCGGAGCACACCGCTGTGAACCATAGAGTGCAGGCTTGCGTCGGGAGGTGTCCCCTTTCATTGCCGTGGGTGAGACTGGTTGCTGGGGCAGTTGAAGAGGGAGTTAAAGAAATGGAATCGTTGTGCAACCAGGAATCCCTTGGGACCTGGCCGAGTTGCAGCCCCGGAGTCCTCAGACCGGGAACTAGGGCGGCAGAGCCCCTCGTGGGCCCCTGGGCCCCTGGGTCCCTGGGGACCTGGCACTGGTGGGCCAAGGAGGCCCCTCTCCCTGGCACTCCCTCCTGACTGCCAAGGCCAGGGGAGAGATACAGGAAGGGCGATCAGGGGTGTCTGCTCACCCTGGCAGCCAAGGGGGACATGGGGCAGCCTTGCCTGCCTGCGTCTGCTCCAGTCTCAGCAGATGGGGATAGTCTGGGGGGAAAAGTGAACGAAACATCGCACGGTGAAGAGCAGAGGAGCCGGAAGCCCCTCGCCAGTTCAGAGTTTGGTTAAGTGTCTCTTCTGTGTGTGTGTGTGTGTGTGTGTGTGTGTGTGTAAGAAAGTGAGAGTGTGGGTGAATATGTGTGTAAGAGAGTGAGAGTGTGTGTGTTTCCCTGGTACCGCCTGTTGCCCAGCTGCCACCCGTACTGGACAGAATAAGGAACACTTCTTCCCTCCCCCAGCCTCTTCACTTAAAGGGGAGCCAGGCCCGAACTGTATCAGCAGCGTTGCCCTGTGGCTCCGAGATGCTGAGTCCTGTACCTTCTCCCACCCTTGCTCTGGGAGTGCTGGGCACCCTCACAGAAGGCCGTGTGGTTTTAAAGATCACTGGACTTGGGGCTTCAAGGGCTCTCGTGGTGGGACTGGTCACGTGACCATGAACAGGTCGCTGGCTCTGCATCTCAGTTTCCCCAACCACGTACTGGAAGGTTTGCATGTTCTCCAGGGTCTGTCCCAGCTCCCACAGTCCTAGATTGGATTCCAACGCTGCCCTACCCTGATTCCATGCTGGTGACATCATCCTGCAACGAGTTTGTGCCTTGGAAGTTTTGCCTCATTTCTTGGCATCTTGGGATTTCAGCTCAATGCTGGGCCTTCGTCAGGGGCCCCTTTCATCACACCTCGTGTCAACAGAGTTCCCTGCACTTGGAGGAGAGGAGACGCTTAAGGGATGCAGGGTAGGGATGCTGGAGTCAGGGCCGTGGGAGAGGGGCAAGCCAGAACAGGCCCGCAGGCCATCCCTTCGCTGAACTTTCCCACCTAATCACAGAATCCACCCCCTCGTCCCTGGAAGCCGTTTTCCCGTGGGCAAGGAGCCAAGAATGGATCCCAGACCTGCCTCCTCAACCTGGGTTCAGCCCTCCCCGGTCCTTGCCTGTCAGGGCCCAGAGGCCCACTGAGAGGCAGGGCCAGCACAGGAAGACCTGGGGGACCCACTCTGAGAACGTGGCTCCAGCCCTGGGCACTGTGGGAGCTGCCTTACTTGGAAGAGAGTGCACTGCGTCTGAGCCAGGAGGCCCCCGACCTGGTCCTGGGAGGCCTGCATGTGTCCTGCCTCCTCTGAGCTCCAGGTTTTCTCTCAAATAGGAAGCCAGCTGTCTCCTCACCTAGCGGTGGAGACCTGATGTCCCAAGGGCCCCAAGGTGGGAAGAGCATGGTGGTCCCCATGAGCTCCTCACAGTGGCTCTAACCCTGAGCAACTTCGGTGTCCCCAGTGCGCAGCTCCTGCCTGGCTCAGAAAAAGCACATGCACTTGAGTAAAGGGTTAATTAGCTGTCTGTGCTATGAGTTTGAGATGCTCCGAGCTGGAGGAGAGCTCCTCCCTTTGACTCTGGGGAAGCCACCTAATCCTGCTGACCTCCAGCTTTCTTTTCTGCAAAATGGGGACAGTACCGACCCCCACAGGGCTGTCGTGAGGACTAAAGAGGTGATATGCGCCAGGCTTCCAGCATGGAGCCTGGCTCGTGGTGCACCTTTAGGAGTAAGGAACATTCTTCCTGTTACTGCTCCTGGCTTGTTTCACATGCCTCTCACCCTCCCTGTGGCTGTGGCTTATCTCTGGGTCTCCAGTGCACTCTCTGGCACTTCTTAGGGCCAGGAAAGCTCTGTGGGCATTTTAAAGATCTAATGCGCTAGGTCGAAGTGGAAGTTACCATCTGCCTGACCTGGGCTGTCTCTTTAGACTCTGCCTTCTCCTAAGGTGGCTCTTGGTGCTCAGCTCTAGGGCAGGTGCGGGTAGGGTGTTGAGAAGCAGGTCTGCTGGCTGCAGCAGTACTCCTGGCCTTGAGAAGCTTCTTCCTGGCTTGTGCCCGAGGAGGAGCTCTGCCCCTCTAAACCCCCATGCCGCCTTATCTCCTCTGGGAGTGTGCACCGTCGTCCTGTTCCCACCATTTACACATGGGTTGTCTGACCCTGCTGGGTGCCAGGGAGACAGAGGAATCTGGGTGACAACTGTGGATTGAAGATTATGAGAGACGTCAAAGGACTCCTGCCCCAACTTGGACAGACAGGAGTGGTCAGGGAGCACTTCCTGGAGGAGGCAGGCGGAAGGATATGGTGTCAGCCACACAGTAGGAGTAGAGATACAGGAACGGAGTTCTGAAGAGACAAACTAGACCATGCAAAGATCTGCAGGCAAAAGAGGATGTGGCTCATTTGGGGGAACTACACGGGATTTGGCAAGGCTGAAGCGTAATGACTGACAGTGGGGAACATGGGACATGAGCAAGGCCAAACAATGGAGGCAGTGCTGATCGTTTGGACTTGGACCGATACAGCAAGGGACTTGGACTCAGCATGACCTCGCCCTTCCCAGTGTACCAGCCATGTGAACACGGGGGGTTTGCTGGTGGGCGCTACAAAGACTGGGGGACTTTTCAGCCAAAGAGGTGACCTGGTCAGGTCTGTTTTGAAGTCAGGAGAATGTACATGATGGCTTTGGGGTCCTCTCCTGGCCTAGAATGGAGATGTTTTTCCATCCCTCCCCCAAATATAAGTGTCTCCTGGGTGCTTGGCACTGGGCCTAGATAGTATTTCAAGTGTGAGTCTTGACTTGTAGCTATTCTGACACTTTCCAGATCAGTACCTGAGAGTAGGAGGAGCTTCGGACAAGGGGAGGGATGTTCCTCCCCCTCCACCCCAAGGAGCTCAGGAGTAATGGGAGCAGAGACCTGGTCAGACTGGCTGTTGGGAGGCACGTGGGCAATGGCCCAGCCCTGTGCATTTTCAAATCAGTAGATACACGTTGAGCACCTACCGTGTCCCCAGCCCTGGCAATATAATTATCAACAGATATGGAATCTGCCTGCTGGGAGCTTACAGGGACAGGAAGAAAGCAGGAACTTGCACCTGAGCACAGTGCCTTACCCTCTTAACCAAGCTGATCCTGGGGGTTATGGTACTCAACATGCACGGAGATGCCCAGGCCTTCACCCACCTCCCCACCCAAAAAACTACCCAAAAACTCAGAGGGAACTTGGGGCCAAACCGAGCATTCTCTCGGAAGGGGATTTTTGCTGCCTCCCAGCTCTGGATTTAAAGCCCCAGGGTGGGCCACTGCAGAGTGGCCTGCTGCTGCTGCTGGCCAGGACCTGCCTTGGGGAGATGGTTGCTGGGTCTCAGGCCGAGGGGCATGTTCAGTCCTTGATAGGGAGAGAGGACTGGGAGGGTTGATGTACACAGCTGGAAATTTGATGGGAGCTGGGAGGTCTGCCCTTAGAGCCTGTTCTGGGTCTGCTACTGATTGCCTGTTGTGAGCTTGGGCAAGTCCTTTCTCTTTTCTGAGCCTCAGTTGCCCCATCTTTAAAGTAGGTGAGGTTGGGCTAGAAACAGGGTGATAAGTAGGTTTTGTCTCACGTGAAAAATGATTGATTGCTGTTGGCCTCTTAAGCTGCTCTCTGGGCTTGGCAGGAAAGCGCGCAGGTCTGGGATTGGAGGTCGCTGCGTGCATTCTGTGGGTTTGCAGACCCCAGGCGGTATGAACCCTGAGCTCCATCCTGCACTGGTATTCTGTGGTGCTTCTGTGCTCCCTTCTGTCGCCTGCGTCACATCTCCACCAACCTGTGATGTGCCTTCTGCTTAAACACCTTCTTGACAGGGAACTCACTATCTTCCCTCGGACAGAATTGTTAGAATGTTACGCCTGGTCTTGAGCTCACGTCTGTCTCCTTGAACTTGTGCCTGGAATGACGGACGGCTTGGGTTCAGGTACAGGTAACACCCTTGGGTACTTGGAGCCTCAGTGATGGATATATAATTTCTGCCTTTCGGAGGCATACAGAGCTGCTGCTTTCTGCTATTTTGTGACAGACACAGTGACAGCATCTGTCTATCCTTGGGAAAGAGCACTTTAAAGACATTGTCACTTAGCTTATACAGCAACCCTGTGAATCCTGTGGTATTATCGCGTCCATTTTACAGTGAGGAAGCTGAGGTTAGGGAGTTAACAGCGCAGCCCCCTGAGACCCAGCCTGTACCCTTCTCACAGCTCCTTTCCTCATCCCTGGCCCTGTCCCCAGCCTTTCGCTCTGGCTCCCCACGAGCCCACAGCCTCCCGTTCTCTCGCCCTCCTCAGGTTTCCATGTGATTCCCACTATCTCGAGCATCGTCCCGGAGAGCTGCCTGCTGATCGTGGTGGGGCTGCTGGTAGGGGGCCTGATCAAGGGTGTGGGCGAGACACCCCCCTTCCTACAGTCGGAAGTCTTCTTCCTCTTCCTGCTGCCGCCCATCATCCTGGATGCGGGCTACTTCCTGCCACTGCGGCAGTTCACAGAGAACCTGGGCACCATCCTGATCTTCGCCGTGGTGGGCACGCTGTGGAACGCCTTCTTCCTGGGTGGCCTCATGTACGCCGTGTGCCTGGTGGGTGGCGAGCAGATCAACAACATCGGCCTCCTGGAGAACCTGCTCTTTGGCAGCATCATCTCGGCCGTGGACCCCGTGGCTGTGCTGGCTGTCTTTGAGGAAATTCACATCAACGAGCTGCTGCATATCCTCGTCTTTGGGGAGTCCCTGCTCAATGACGCCGTCACTGTGGTGAGGGGTTGGGGACCACACGCATGTACACACAGGACACAGACCCGAATCCAAGTTCAGAGTGACCCACATCCGCCTGCTAATAATAGTAACACAACAGCAAATGTCCACTCCGGCTTACTGCGTGCCAGGCATCACGCTGAGCATGGAACACGGGTGATTTTATTTCATCCTCATGGCAGCCTTAGTGGGTGCGAAGTATCCCCACTTTGTAGAGGAGGGATCAGGCCCAAAGAAGTGAAATAACTCGCTCGAGTATGACAGGACCAAGGTTAGAAGCCAGGTCTGTCTGACTCCAGGGCCTGAGTTCTTGGCCTCACCAGGGCATGTGCCCTGTCCCTGACTTGGATTGGGATGGGATCTTGGTTAAGTGACTTATCTGCTTTGCCCCTCCGTTCACCCTTTACAGACCGGTTAGTCTGGAACGCGTGCTTCACCTTTCGTGCTGGTTGTGTCTCTAAGTTAGAGCTTGATTTGTGCGGAGTCCTGGGGCAGCGGTTGTGGAAGGATCCTTGCCCCCAAAACCTCCAGAACGTGATTGGGTAAACTGGGTTGGTCTGGGTTGGCCACTTGCTTCCTGCGTGACCTTAAGCAAGTGACAGCACCTCTCTGGGCCTCGCCTTGACAGCTGCGAAGTGGCAGAGGATTTAGTGCCTTCCTCCCCGGGTCCAGTGAGGGCAGACAGCCCCAGAGCAGGGTCCCCACACGGCAGCTCTATACGTGCTTGCACGCGTCCTTCCTCCCAGCCGTTTCCTCAGGAAGGAGATAACGTGTATGTGCACATTCACCTCGTGTTGTGAAAACACCCCCTCCCCCCCCCCCCCCAGCTGGACCGCTCAGCCGCCGCACACGGAGGGAAACACAAGGACACGTGTGCGCCCCCAGCGCGTGCTTGCACTTGCACTCCCTCTTCTCCACCCGCGGGCCCTCAGGAAGCTACACCTCAGAGAAGAGACAGCCAGTGGTGGTCCGCTGCCAACAGCCCTGGCTTCCTCCGCTTCCCCACCCCGGCCTTCACTGGCTCCGCAGGAGGCTGATCGAGCAGCAGCCTGGCTTGAGCAGGCAGGCCTCAGTCCGGGCCTCTTTTAGCAGCCCCCTTGCCCCCTGGGGCTTCCACACGAGTCTGTTTCTCCATCGTAACAGGGATTGCAGTACTTAGCCCGCCGTCCTCCTGGGGTTCTTACAGGAGCCACACTCACTAATGTCTGAAACCACCGGGCGCCAGCTGAAGTCCTCCGATGGGATCTTGGTGTTGGGTTGGCACTACCGGGGGCAGCGGGACGTGGTGTGTTAAGTGGGCACCTCACTCTGGCCACCGTGGGCCGTGGCCACGCCTCACCACAGCAGTGGCAGTGGTGGTAGTAATCACTGGTGTTCATCGAGCACTTCCTGTCAGAACTATGTATTGCCTCCTCTAATCTGCCCAGAAACTCCGGGAGGTGGGCACTCCTGTTATCCCCATTTTTCTAAAACGAGGAAACTTCGGCACTGAGAGGCTAACTAACTCACCCAAGGTCACGTTCTCTGAGAAGTGATGTGGCCAGGGTTCCGAGCTCCACAGTCTGATGCTTACCACTAGGCTACACTGCCTCCCTAGTCCCGGTGACAGGAATGCCGGGGCAGCAAGGAGGACCTCGTCCTCCGCCTGCCCCATTGGCCCAGGTGGGGAACCCTGAGGACCCATGAATCTCTTCAGGCCAGGAGTGAGTTCAGGTGGCCCAGGGCTGAGATCACACCTGCTGGCTGCTGCCGTCCCGCCCTGTCTCAGATCAGGCCCTTTCAGGAGCTCAGGGTGTGCTGTGAGCGCCTCGTTTCCTGGACAGTAAACCCGAAGGCTGCCTCAGAGCTGCGTGGTCTCAGAGCAAGTCACCTCCCCCACCCCTCTCCCTGCCTTCAGGTGCTGCCCAGGTACTGGGAGCTTGGGAGGGGCCCCTCTCAGGACTCCTCAGCAGCCCCAGTGCCTGGAAACTTCCTGGCTGGTTTCCTGGCAGAGCCATCTGGGAATAGGCCAGGGCGCCAGCACCTAAGAGGGGAAGAACCGCAAAGCTGCGCCTTCCAGGGACTCCCTGCCAGTTTCTGTCGGGGAGCAAGTTCTGGGCCGGGGCCCTCTGGCGAGTCACTTCCCCTCTCTGAGCCTCAGTTACAGTCAGCAAGGGAGCGGGCCTCCTCGGCCCACCCACCTCATAGGGCTCTCGTGTGTCAAGCAGATGACCATCATCAAAGGGCCCTGCAGTGTCCAAAGTGCTATTTAGAGTGACTGTTTATTCCCCAGTCCTGGAGGTGGGGGAGCCGTACAGAGAGCCTCTCGTTCCATAGCATCTGAACTTGGCTGTTCCTTGCAGCCACCAGGGGGACTTGTTGAATAGAGATTTCCAGGGCCTACCTCGAGAGATTCCAAGTAGGGTGTGGCCTGGCCTTATGTGTTTTCAGAAAGTGTCAGAGGTTAAGAAGTCCTGTTGGAGTTCAGTGTCTGAACTGTCCCTGCTTTGTGCTGAAGGAGGGACATGACCTGCCCCAGATCAGACCGTGGGAGAGGCGGGCGGAGCGGTGCCCGTTGTAGCCAGCACTGGCCCAGGCGATCTGCCTTCACCAGCTAATTTAGTCCTCACTACAGCCCTGTGGGGTTGACACTGCTAGGCCATCTCTACGGATGGGAAAGCTAGCACAGGGAGATTGAGTACTTTGCCCCATGCGTATGCTAGGAAGCGGCAGAGCCAGAATCCCAGCCCAGGCCGGCCAGCCTCAGCACCTGTGCTCGTACCCAGCATGGTCCCGTGGGTCCCACACAAGACCCTCTGGCCAGTGGTTCTGAGCACCTGTTCGGCACTAGGGTTCCTCTGTTACCATGTGGCTGTGGTCATTGAAGGGGACAGGATCACCCCGGTCTGACCCAAGGGAGCCCTGGGGCGGGACCCGCCCTCCTACCATACCGACCAGCCTGCACACCTTCCCCAGGTTCTGTATCACCTCTTTGAGGAGTTTGCCAACTATGACCGCGTGGGCATCGTGGACATCGTCCTCGGCTTCCTGAGCTTCTTCGTGGTGTCCCTGGGCGGGGTCTTTGTGGGCGTGGTCTACGGGGTCATCGCAGCCTTCACGTCCCGATTCACTTCCCACATCCGTGTCATCGAGCCGCTCTTCGTCTTCCTCTACAGCTACATGGCCTACCTGTCAGCCGAGCTCTTCCACCTGTCCGGCATCATGGCGTGAGTCTGGGCTTGACACGGGGAGGCCACCCACTTGGATTCCTTGGGCTTGTAGGGTCACGAGGGAGCTCTCCAGGGCCCAGCCTCCAACTCCGGGGAGGAGACCCAAGCTCCACGCCTCAGGCCTCAGGCCTCAGGCCCCAGGCCCACCCCTGGAAGCACTGAGTTTAAAGTCCTGGGAAGTCTAGCCTTGCTGCTGCCTTCCTTCATTTGTCTCAAAGGGGGCCCTTGAGTGGGCTGGACACAAGCGCTCATGTTCACCATTCCCCTCAGCAGCCCCAGCAGGGAGCTTGAGGCTTCCACTGAAGCAAGGAGTCCCAAGCCCTCAGCTGGGTGGTGAAGTCAGAGACAGTGAGGTGCAAAGGTGTTCCAGTAGGGATGGACTTAGGAAGTGCGGAGGTGGGCTGGACTGGGGGGTCCTGGATGACGGTGAGAAAGCCGGGCCAGCAGAGCCCAGGTGTGGGCTGCAGGCTGGGAGGGCCTGGAACACTGCTCCCTGCGGGGACCCCCATGTGTTAAGGGGACACCACACTTGGGGATGGGGGGGATAAACCCTAGGCCACAGACATGTGTCATTAATTTCCTGTTAGGCACAGGCTTTGGAGTTGGCCTGACCTTAGCTTGTGTCTCAGCTCTGTCCCTCACCAGCAGCATGACGGTGGGCAGGTGACTTTATTTTCCCTCGTCTGAAAAATACAAGAGTATGTCTGTAGGGTTGAGTGAGAGGCTTCAGTGAGAACAGGTGTGGAAAGCCCATACGCAGAGCCCAGTGAATGGGCAGCTGGCAGCCTCCCTGGCGGGGGTGCGCGCGGGGGGTGCGCTTCTGGGAAGGTGCAGCTCGACTCTGAACCCGGAACCCCGCCTCCCCTGACCCCAGACTCATTGCCTCGGGAGTGGTGATGCGCCCCTACGTGGAGGCCAACATCTCCCACAAGTCCCACACAACCATCAAGTATTTTCTGAAGATGTGGAGCAGTGTCAGTGAGACCCTCATCTTCATCTTCCTTGGCGTCTCCACCGTGGCCGGCTCCCACCACTGGAACTGGACCTTTGTCATCAGCACCCTGCTCTTCTGCCTCATCGCCCGAGTGCTGGGTGAGGTCCCTGGGCCTGAGCCAGGGGAGGGGTGTGGGAGTGGAGGGCTGGGCTGGGTGGGTGCTGTGTGTGTGCACGTGTGTGTGTGTGTGCGTGCGTGTGTGTGTGTGCACGTGTGTGTGTGTGTGTGGTGGGTTGTGTGCAGGGGCCGGGGTTGGTGCCTGGCTGCTCCCAGCACGGCTGACCAGCAGGGGCTTCCTCAGTCCTCTCCACAATGTCAAGTGCCGGCCCCTTGAGGGGAGAGAAGCCCGTTCTCACAAGTCAGTCACAGTGTGTCACAGTGGAGGGGCCTCAGGGACCCTGCGGTTCAGGGCCTGTCAGGCCTGAGGAAGGGACCGAGGGCCCCACAGCTCAGGTCAGGTCTGTGAGTGTTCCATGCTGTCCCACGGCACAGGTGACTTTAGCACTTGCAAAGCTGCAGGCAGCTCCTCCAAACCTATGCTGCTGCCTGGTCTGTGCGAAGGACCAGGCCTGGGTCCCTGGGTCCTGCTTACGCTTTGCAGACACGTCTCACCTCGGTGCCTCCTCTCTGAGGTTAGATCTGTGGTCCTCGGCCTGACTGGGTGTCACAATTCCTTGGGGTGCTTTTTTAAAATCCCTTTAATCCGGGGCTTCGTCCCCCATAGATTCAGTTTCTGACAGTTGAGGTTGCAGCCGTACCTCTGCATTTTTTAACTTTGCATTATAGGAAATTTCCAATCGGAGAAAAGTAGACCCCATGTACCCATCCTATTTACTCAAAGAGTGTTGCCCCGTTTCATCTCTTTTCCTATCATCCTTCCACTCTGTGGCCACTGGAGGCCTCTGTGATGCCTCTAAAGTACATCCAGGTTGGTGGCCCCCTTAAGGATCCACCCAGCTCCTGGATTGAGGGATTCAGAGCACCCTGGGCCGAGGGACCCAGAAAATGAGTGAGCTGCATGGGCTCGTCATGGAGGCTTCCTCCAGACAGAGAAGTCCCTAGTGCAGGAGCCAGGAGGGTTTGGGGGCGGCCTGACCCTTCCTCTTCCCCCTCCCTGGCAGGTGTGCTGGGCCTGACCTGGTTCATCAACAAGTTCCGCATCGTGAAGCTGACACCCAAGGACCAGTTCATCATCGCCTACGGTGGCCTGCGAGGGGCCATCGCCTTCTCTCTGGGCTACCTCCTGGACAAGAAGCACTTCCCCATGTGCGACCTGTTCCTCACTGCCATCATCACCGTCATCTTCTTCACCGTTTTTGTGCAGGTGCTGGACAGGGTGGGGAGCCCTGCCCGGGGACCCTGACTCTGCCACTGGAAAGAGGAAGCACATGATCCAAGAGGGGGCCATGGGGTCTAGTCCCAGCTCGACCAATAATTTGGGCTTCACAGCATTGGGCAAGCCACTTCCCTTTTCTGGGCCTCAGTTTCCTCAGTTGTGAAGAGGAAATTGTGATATTAAAAATACTCTTTTAATTTATTGATTTTAGAAGGGGAGGAGAGAGAGAAAACAATGATTTTATTGTTTTGTTGTTCCTCTTATTTATGCATTCATGGGTTGATTCTTTTTTTAATGTTTTTTGAAGATTTTATTTATTTATTTTTAGACAGAGGGGAAGGGAGGGAGAAAGGGAGAGAGACATCATTGTGTGGTTGCTTCTTGTGCATCCCCTACTGGGGACCTAGCTGGCAACCCAGGCATATGCCCTAACAGAGAATCGAACTGGTGACCCTTTGGTTCTCAGGCTGGTGCTCAAACCATTGAGCCACACCAGCCTGGGCCATGGGTTGATTCTTGTATGTGCTCCGATTGGGGATGGAACCTGCAATCTTGGCATACCGGGACAACACTCTAACCAGCTGAGCTGCCCAGCCAGGGCAAGAGGGGATTGTGATAATGAGCCATTGTGATGACCAATGAGAATGTAAAGGAGCCAGAATGCTGCCTAACTTAGGAAACCAGAGGGAGAGAAATAGGTACCACAGTCAATGCTCATTGGAGGGCTTTAGGGAAGCTATTTAATATTTTAGGATCTCAGTTTCTACATCTGTAAAATGGGAAGAGTAGCACAACACAGGGAACAGGAAAGGTTGCTGAGCCAGGCAGCAGGAGGTCTAGAGTGAACCCAAGCTCTGCTGCTGTCTTGTGGCCCTGGAAGATACCCTCCTCCCGTCTCTGGGTCTCAGTTGCCCATCTTTAAAGTGAGGGGGCTGGACTAGATGATCCTGAAGGATCCTTCCAGCTTGCTTGCTAGTGCTGTCTGTGCATTTGCATGATCCAGGCTCAGCTGAGAGCTCACCCCGACCCCCCGGTAGTTGGTAGTCCCCAAGGAAGCCCAGCCTGGGATTGTGTAAGTCACCTTGTCTGATCTGTGACCTTGGGCAAGAAAGAAAACACTCTGTCTGGGCCTCGTTTCTCTGCCATCCCTACTGTCCCCTCCGTCTTTCCTCGACACTCGTCCTTGCAAACATTATTGCCTTCTCAGGAGAAAAGAATGTAGAGGAACCTTCTTGGGGCTGGACTTATTTCCTGTCCTTTAAAAGGAAAGGGGGCTGCCTTTTTTCCTCTTGCGCAGCTTCCATCTCAGAAATTTTATCACCTTGACTTTGCGATTGTATATGCTAATGGTTTACCAAGTCCGTTCTCAACAAAGGGGCACTGAACAGTCAGGCTCTCCCTGCCTGAGTTTGAATCCAGCTCTTCTTTGAGACCTTAGGCACTTACTTAACCTCTCTGAACTTCAGTTTCCTCATCTGTAAAATGGGGACAATGAAAGGACCTACTTCCCATGGTTGTTGTAGGTGTTAAAGAGCTAATACGAGTGAAACACAGCTGGTTCTGGCACATGGTAATTGTGCAGTTAAATTAGCTGGAGCTGCCATTACCAGGCACCCCTTGGTCACAGTCCTGCAGGGCGGGCAGAGCACAGGCGGTCCTCCCTGCCCCCCAGGCCTGACTCCCTTAGGGTCACAGAACATGTGGTATTCTGTAACACCGCAACCGCCTGTCGTGGGACTTGCACTTAAATCCAGGGGTCACCAGGTCTTGACCCCTGACCTGAGCTAGATGACCAGTGTGAGTCATTTGGCTGGACAGGCTCTCAGACCTCGGGCTGTGTCTTCGGGAAGAGCAGGTCTTGGGGACCTGCCTTTACAGCAGTGCTGGCATGGAGGTTGAGAGATTGGGGGCCTCAGAGCAGAGGGCATCCCAGCCTCAGGCCCTGTGGGGAGGGGGAGGCCCCGTGACCTCCTTGCCAGGGTAGGAGAACTAAAGGGCTCACACCTGCCTGCTCCTTAGGGGATGACCATTCGGCCCCTGGTAGACCTGCTGGCTGTGAAGAAAAAGCAAGAAACGAAGCGCTCCATCAATGAGGAGATCCACACTCAGGTACTGGAAGCTGGGCCCTCAATTGCAGAAGTCTCGGGGAGCAGCTAGAGCTTGTGTCCACGCCCTCAGTCAGCCCTTCTCCCTTGTCCCAGGACTGGGTGGTCTTTAAGCCTCTTGAGGTCACCAGGTCTTGTCATAGGGAGATGTGGTATGAAGAGCTGGGAGCCTGAGGTGGGGGCATCAGGCACAGATGGGTTTGGAGAAGGGAGGCCAGCCATGCCCCAGTGGCAGAGGGTTTGAGATGCCACTGGGGCTCAGGATGACTGGGGTATAGGCGCCACCTCGTGGCTGCTCCTGGAACTACAGGGTTGGTCTGAGCAGAGCAGCACTCGGTTTGAAGGTGGGGGGCCTATTCAGAAGTCTTGGTAGGGAAGGAGCCCAGTAGTGAGGCCTGACCTGGCCCTGGGCCCGTTTCAGTTCCTGGACCACCTTCTGACAGGCATCGAGGACATCTGTGGCCACTACGGCCACCACCACTGGAAGGACAAGTAGGTGGCAGGCCTGGTGGGCAGGTGGGTGGGGACGGGCAGGTAAGGGTCTCCCAGGGCCTGGGTGTCTCCCCACCCCTAGGAGCTGGCTCCATCCACGTTTTCCCTTCCCCCGCCAGGCTCAACCGGTTTAACAAGAAGTATGTGAAGAAGTGTCTGATAGCTGGGGAGCGCTCTAAAGAGCCCCAGCTCATCGCCTTCTACCACAAGATGGAGATGAAGCAGGCCATTGAGCTGGTGGAAAGTGGGGGCATGGGCAAGATCCCCTCGGCTGTCTCCACCGTCTCCATGCAGTGAGTGCTAATGGCCAACCCCGGCAGCTCCTGCACCCACACGCTGACCCCTCAACACCAACCTGGAGCAGGCCACGGTGGGGGGGCGGGGGGGGGCAGCTGTGAGCATGGCCCCTCTGTCATCCTGTCAGGGCTGATGAGAACTGCAGGGCCACACTGAGGACCTTCGGCTTTGCCCGCTCACCCAGGCCATCCCCAAAATGACTTCCCTCCAGCCCAGCCCCGAGGGCTCCAGGGCCCCAGGAACTTCCTTGGGGACCTAACCTGTGTTGTGTTGTCCCAGGAACATCCACCCCAAGTCCCTGCCTGCCGAGCGCATCCTGCCTGCACTCTCCAAGGACAAAGAAGAGGAGATTCGGAAAATCCTAAGGAACAACTTACAAAAGACCAGGCAGCGGGTGAGGGGCTGCTCCCTGCCCGGCTCCCCTACAGGACAGGAGCCCCTCAGTCCCATGTGCCCCAACCCTGCCCCACATGAGTCCAGACCTGCCCCAGCCCCACCAGGCCCAGCCTCTGGGGCCTGCCCTGCCTGACAGCTGCTCCTCCCGCAGCTTCGGTCTTACAACAGACACACCCTGGTGGCAGACCCCTACGAGGAGGCTTGGAACCAGATGCTGCTCCGGAGACAGAAGGCCCGGCAACTGGAACAGAAGGTGTGTCCCGGACGGGAGTGGCTCCTCCCTTTCTCTGGGTTCTTCCTCTTCCTGCGCCCCTCCCCCACCGAGCCCTTTTGAAGATGGAACACCCCAGTCTGTCTTTTCAGTCTCCTCCACCTGTTCCGAAAACTGACCCCTAGCGCAGGCTTCAAAGAGCCTTCCTCCCCACTAAAAGCACTGCAGAGGCCAGACTCCTCATCGTGCCCTCAGGCATCTGCCCAGGAAGAGGCTCCATGTAACTCATTTCCTTCTGAGAAGACTAGTAACGCCCACGGGGAAAGAGAGCCACCCAAAATCACAAAACAAGGCACACATTCCTCCGATTCATTCATTCATTCATCCATTTGTTCATTTGGGGAACATTTGTTGAGTGGTCCCTAAGTGCTAAGCCTCTATGAATCCAGGTGAATCAGTCCAGTCCCTCCCTCTGAGAGCTTCTCATGCGGTGACCCTTGCGAGACAGGACATGCAAGGGACCCTGAGTGCCTTGAACAGGGATGGGGTCAGGGCAGGCTTAGGAATCGGAGCCATGGTGAAGAGAGTGTGGGCAGAGGGAGGTCCAGGCAGAAGGAAAAACGTGCATAAGTTCCCAATCTCAGGATGCGGCCCATTCTAGAAACAGAGGGTTCAGCTTTCACAGGAAGACTGTTAATGGTGTTAGGGTTTGGGTTTTATCCTGCAGGTATGGAGAGCTGTGAAGGGTGCTAAGGAGGGAGTGACGGGAAGGGGTGGGGACATCCTGGATTAGGGTGGTGGCAGGGAGAGATAGAAAGGAGTAGGTAGATTCAAGGGACATTGAGGAGGTGGTAGAACTAACAGGATTTGGTCACCCGTTTGAGGTGGGGTTGAGGGAAGAGGAAGAGGAGTCAGGGGTCATGTGCAGCCTTCTGACTGGGGTAGCTGGGAGTGGCGGCTGTGACAGGGGACGCCAAAGAAGGAACAAGGTCGTGAGGGAAGATAAGAAACTGAGTTTATTTTCAGCTCGTTGCCTTGAGATACCTCGGGGCCGTCCAGGACCCAGGTGTCTGCGCCTGAACTGGCCTGCACCTCAGGGGCAGGTGCCGCTAGGGCTAGAGACCGGGGGCGGCAGAGCAGTGCAGAAGTGTCGGGCCACCAGCAGGTGCACGGCTTGCAGAGGGCCAGGCCGAGCCCTCAGGAGGACCTGCCAGGAGGGAGCGCACCCCTAACACGCCTGTGGCCGCCAGCCTCCAGTGCCACCCGGAGGGGCTGCCCGAGCTCACGCCCGTCTGCTCTTTCTCTGTCAGATCAACAACTACCTGACAGTGCCGGCCCACAAACTGGACTCGCCCACCATGTCTCGGGCCCGCATCGGCTCAGGTAAGGCAGGGCACAGGGGGCCTGGTGGGGGGCCTCGCAGCTGGGCGCTCGGTGCCACTGTCCCTTCGAGATAAGGCTCCGACAGGAACAGGCCTCAGAGAGCCAGTGTGGGGGACAGGCTTCTCCTTCACTGACCTCCTCCCACCTCAGGTGGCGTTGTGGGGACGACCCTGCTGCCCTCCCCGGGGACAGAGATGCTCCACGTGGGGCTGACGGGGGGAGCCTAGTGCCTGGCAGGGAGGCAGGAGGGGTCCGCATTGCTGGGATCGCCAATGTAGGGAGGAAACGAGAGCAGGCCTCTCAGGCCTGGGTCCCTGGGGGCCGATGGTGCCTCCGGAGGGAGCCCTAATTCTTAGTCTGAGGAGGACAGCCATGGCAGCCCCTGGTCTGAGGAGAGGAACACAGTCCTACCTCTGAGACCCTGGCCTGCGGGGAAGAGAAACTGGTGAGGGCCCCTCAAGTCCATGTGGAGTGACTCCGAGACTCACCGGGATTGCTCCACTCACAGCAGGTTCTGTGGGAGGTGCTGGCACGGGCTGAGGGTCTCGGGCAGCAGCCAACTTGTGCCTTGCGCTTGGTCCCCAGATCCACTGGCTTATGAGCCGAAGGCCGACTTGCCTGTTATCACCATCGACCCAGCCTCCCCACAGTCGCCCGAGTCCGTGGACCTCGTGAACGAAGAGCTGAAGGGCAAGGTCCTCGGGCTGAACCGGGACCCCAGAGTGGCTAATGAGGATGAGGACGATGATGGGGGCATTGTGCTGAGGACCAAGGAGCCCTCTTCCCCAGGCACTGACGATGTTTTCACCCCTGGGCCAAGCGACAGCCCCAGCTCCCAGAGGATACAGCGCTGCCTCAGTGACCCAGGCCCCCACCCTGAGCCTGGGGAGGGAGAGCCTTTCATTCCCAAGGGGCAGTAGTGCTGCGGCCAGTGGGCGGTGCCTGTCCCACCACAGACTCTCCCACCACAGCAGGGGCTGCTGGGAGCTGGGGGGGCTCCCCTCGTCCTTCCTGACCGGGACTGCCCCTCCCCCGACCGCATGGCAGCTGGGCCCACCACAGCACGGCTTCCCCCTGCCTCCTGGGAAGCACCTTCACTTCCACCAGAACTGCCTTCCCAGTTCATCTGGGAGAACTGCTGGGCTGCGAGGCAGGTCCTGCCCCTTCCTGTCCAGGCTCTCTCCCATCCCCCGGGGAGGGCCTCTCCGACTTTCCCAGACCTTGGTGACCCCCCCCATCACCCTCCATCACCCTCCTCACCCTCCTCATTCAAACCAATCTTAGTTTCTAACCAAAGAGCCGCTGGCTCAGCCTTGGTCCCGCCTGGGAAGGGAAGGAGCCCAGGCCTCTCTTGGCCCAGGCCAAGCTCTTCATTTACAGGGGAAAGGCTAGGGGGAGCAGACATTTTTTTAAGGTTTTTATTTTATTAGGGGGAGCAGACCTTTTTTTTTTTTTTAAGGTTTTAATTTTCTCACTTGAGGGAGAGGGGGAAGCAAGGGAGGGAGGCGGGGAGAGAGAGAGAAACATCGAAGCTGCCTCCTGCCTGCTGCATGCGCCCATCCCAACCTGGAATTGAGCCTGAAACCTGGGCACGTGCCCTGACCCGGCATCAGACCAGTGACCTTTTGGTTACAGAAGACGCTCCAACCAGCTGAGCCATGCTGGCCCGGGCAGGGGAGCAGATATTTGACAGGCAGAGGGATTGGCGACCCACAGCAGTCCCACCCTCCTGCCAGCTCCGTCATCCTGGCCAGCCACCCCGACATGCCCTTACTCAGAGCTGCATCTCTGAGCTTCTCCGTGTGGATCTGGGTCTCTGTGGACCACGATGTGACTCAGCTTTTTAAATTGCTCCAGTGGGGACCACTGAGCCTTCCAGGGGCTGCTGTCAGGGGAGGGACTGACTGGGGCTCCAGAAAGTGCTGGCTTTTTATCTATTTTGTTTGTTCACATGTCCGTGTATGATCTCTTTGCACAGAGGCCATTCCTGTTTTTATATCATTTTGAAAAACCCTGGCTGAATGAAGCTCTGGTCCTCCTACTCCAAAGAATTACCCCTCCTCATTTGGGTCTGTCTGCCCAAACTCCCCCAAGTCGGACCTCTGCCTCCTGGACTCACACTTGTAGCCCCAAGGCTGTGATTTCAGAAGTCACACCCTAACCGCAATCATGGTTCTCTCTGACTCGCAGATGCTGGGCCTGCTGGGCCTTCTTTGCCCTTGGCCCTGACCCTCAGTTCCTGCTGGCCTGTTCTTTCTCTCACCCCCTCTGCTGGTCCCGGGAACCTCTCCCTCTTATGGTCACTGCACCCAGCTCGCTGTGGAGCCCAGTCCTCAGGGGAGGAGACCTCCCCTGAGCATCTCCTGCCTGGCCAGGGTTGGTGGTTGGGCAGAGCCCTAGGCTCCCAGAAGCCTTTGCTCCCAGGTACACACTTCCACTCCCATGCTTCCAAGGCCAGGCCTAGGACTATTGGTGTCTGTCCTCCCCAGGGCACTCCCCCAGGATTGTGCAATAGTCAGAGCGCCCCTCTTCCCAGTGCACTGGGCAGTGGGTGCTCATCTGCCCCCCTCTCCATGCAAGTGCTGGTTTGGGCAGGAGTCACCATAGCAAGGGTGACATTGACAACCATATTCAAAGCCACCACAGCTGCTGCTGCTCTGCCGCCTATACAGAAGAAACCAAATTTTTTCATATTCTAATAAATCCATGTGAGTTTTTGATAGAGTTGAGGGCTGTTTCCTGGGAACAGGGACTTGGGGGAGTAGGGTGGCCTGGGGGCCTGAAAGACAGCTCAATGGCTGGCATGGAGAAACGCCTTATCTGTGTCAGCTGCTGGTGCGTGATTACTGTATGCCAGGCACCAGGGATACAACTGTAAACAAAGCAGGGTGCTCCCTACCCTCGGCTGCCTTCAGCCTCCAGGGAAGAGCGACGTTAGACGTACAGACCAGGAGAAACCTGATGTGTGTAAACGACAGCGAGTGAAAGTTGGGGGTAGGGGGAGATGGCGAGGAGGACTTGCCTAAGTGGTATCCTAGGAGAGGACTAGCGAATGAGCTGAGGCTAACCAGGTGAAGGTTTTAGAGCGTTCCCAAGTGTTCTAATTGTGAGCTGCGCAGCGAGCACCCCTGGAACCTGAAAGACTGGTGTGACTGGGTCAGGGTGACAGGAGGGGAGGTGAAGAAGGGGCCCTGCAGTCCAAGGTTAAGATTTTTGGCTTATACAAACGAAAGGGCAACGAAAAGGTTCTCACCTATAAAGTGGGGACAATAACTCCTGAATGAAATGTGCTCAGGTGTGTAATGGGCTTAGCACAGTGTGGCGCCCAGTGAGCTTAGTTCAGCCAAAGTGGGGTTCCTGCGTTTTCAGGAGCTGACCACCAGAGGGCAGTGGGGCCTCGGCACACAGCCCCAGCACCCTCGGGACCTGGGTTGTCCATGAAAGCATCTCCTTCGTGCAGCCTGGGACCTCTGCATGGAGTTGGTTTGACTCACAAAAGCTGAAATATTCTGTGTCAAAGGACTGTAGGGAGGACCACACCACTGTTATACCAATTGGTAACCCGCAAAGAAATGGATGGTATGCTCAAAGGCATGTTGAAGAGCCTTCAACTAAGGGATTGTAACAGGGGTGTGGGCAGAGTTATGAGAACTTACTGGGGATGGCAGCTCACGCTACAGGAAGCCATCCAACCCCTAGACTTGAACGGCAAGGAGAGAGTTTTACCACAGGGAAAGGATGCTGTCCCTGCCAGGCAGGGACCCATCGGATAAATATTCTGGCATTGACCCTCCTGGTGCCTGTCCTTGCCCAAACCCAGCTGAAAGCCAGAAGGAAAGGCATCTGAGCGACTTAGTACTGAGTTCAGTCCACAGAGGTCAGCCTTCCAGTAGATGGAGCAAGGGGAAAGCAGATTTAGAGGAGAGACAGGATATCCAAGCGGAACAATTTCGTTTGTCCCCCACCATCCATTCTTGTCCTTTTTTAAAAAAGATTTTTAGAGAGCGGGGAAGGGAGGGAGAAAGAGGGAGAGAAACATTGATATGCAATAGATACATTGATAGGTTGCCTCTTGAACCACCCGAGTTGCGCACCTGGCCTGCAACCCAGGCATGTGCCCTGACTGGGAATTGAATCAGTGACCTTTTGGTTCGCAGGCCGGCTCTCAATCCACTGAGCCACACCAACCAGGGATGTTCTTGCCCTTTAGATGAAAAACCCATGTCCCTATTGCCTGATGGTTACAGAATTTCAGTTTGGGGTGATGAAAAACATTTGGAAATAGGTTGTGGTAATGGTTGCACAATTCCGCGAATGTACTAAATGCCACTGATTGTTCACTATTAATGTTTCGTTTTATGTTATGTGAGTTTCACCTCAATTTTTTTTTTAATGGAAGAGGAAAAAAAGGTTCTTCACAACAGAGGAAACAGTCCCATCGATCGTCACCTGTTTGTCATATTCACCATGTCCTTGCCTTCAGTCACCCTCCCCTTGAGTCTAACTGACAACGGTAGTCAGTCGCTAGGGCTCTTTCGGGAAGACAGCAGGGGAAATAACAGAAATCTGCTGTAGAACACCGCCCCCTTCTGCATCTGGTCCCAAGTGCTAAATCAGCAATCACGAGGCCTCCTTCCACACCCATGTTCCTCTTACCAGCTGCCAGCACTTCAGCTGATTGGGTGCTCTACTTGGTGGGGTGCCCTAAACCTTTATTTTTATCTGTAGGAAACTCAGGTTCTTACCTTAGGTTTGTCAGGTGGCCAAGGTTCCCACTGATGGTTATTACTGGACATGGGAGATCTGAGAGGCACCCAGTAAATCCCGGATGCCGGACATAGCTTTCCTGCCCAGCCTCCATTTCCTTTCTGGTCACCAAGATTAGTCACCCTATCTGGTACAGTTGACCCCTTCTCTGCCCTTTGGTTCAGCAATATACAAAGCTCAAAATAACCAGCAAGAAGATCTTCCAATTTAAGGAAACCACATGTGTGTTCCCTGGGGGAAATATTCCTCCTCTGGGCACCAAGGACTCCAGACTCACTGAACGCAAAGTTGAGGGGATGGAAAGCAAAATTTCTCCATTAGGCCGTTTGGAATAACAGTGAGAAGAGCCACTCCCATCTCTGCACCGTGGCCCCTGGGCCCCTGTGTTCTGGCTGTGAGAGAGATGGAGCCATATATTGGCCACTGATTGAAAGCATGTACTGCATCCCGCCCGTCGACAACTAACCTTGCAGGTGGTGTCTCCCAGCTGGTCCTGTAACTCCCAGCTGTTCCACCCAGTCAACTGCTCCGAGTGACAGGCCGCATTGTAGGTCCAGCGCCTTCTGTGGGCGAAACCACTGCTGTGTGTCCTTCACCCTAAAATGAAGATAGGCAATGAGCAGGTGGCGTAGTGATGAACTCGGCATTCTGGGAAAGCCCAGAAATGATGGTGCTGGCAGAAGTACTGCAGGCAGGGAAGCTCATACCTGGAATACGTATTTATTACCATAAAGTAGTAAGTGCTTTACTACTTTTGTGAAGTAAGGGGCCAGTGCGATCTAACCTGCCAATAGATAGCTAGCAGGTCATCGTAGAGCAGCGGCTCAAATTTTGGGCCTCGGGAGTCCTTTATACTCTTAAAAATTACTGAAAAATTACACACTCAGAAATTACAGAGGGTTTCTGTTTATGTGGGTTATATCTATTTTAGTGGATCAGACATTAAAGTTTTAATTTGACCTGGGGTGGTGGACACACAATACAATGTACAGATGTATTATACGGCTGTATACCTAAAACATATAATTTTATTAACCAATACAGTCAATTAAAAATTAAGGCTTTAAAATATTAATTTAGTTTAATAAACCCAATTCAGGTTAATATAAACGTAACATTTTAACTGAAAGTTAACTTTTTCAGATCAAAAATCATGAGAAGAGCAGCATCATTTGACATTTTTGCGAATCTCTCTAGAATGTGGCTGAAGAGAAGACAGCCAGACTCAAATCTGCTTCAGCACTCAGTTTGTTCCACGCATCTCGTGCAGCCTCTGGAAAATCCCACCATGTGCTCTTGAAAGGATGACAGCGAAAATGGCAAAGAATGTCTTGGCATTAGTATGAAAGTAGAGCTGGCCTCGTGGAACCCACGAAAGAATGTTGGGGAACCCCAGGGGCTCATGGTCCGCGCTTTGAGAACCACTGCCCCACGGAACGTGACCATACGGAAAACTTGGCTTGGTCTTTGCCGTCGGCAGCTTGGGCCCTCGGCGCTTCTGGTTGCCCTGATCAGAGTTGGTAGGAGAATGGGTTGAGCCAGGTGTGTTAGTTTTCTGTGGCTACTGTCATAAATTACCACAAACTTAGTGGCTTCAAACAGCACAAATTTATCTTACAGTTCTGGAAGTCAGAAGCCTGAAATGAGTCTCACAGAGCTAAAATCAAGGCGTTGGCTAGGCTGTGTTCCTTTCTAGAGGAGAATCTGTTTTTCTTGCATTTCCAGCTTTGAGAGGCTGCCTGTATTCCTTGATGTTCACCCTCCAACCATCTTCAAAACCAGTCACGGCCAGTCAAGCCTCTCTTGCATCACACATATTTGACTCCATATTTAAAGACCCTTGTGATTACAGTGGGCCCACTCAGACAATTTAGGATAATCTCCATGTTCTTAAGGTCAGCTGATTAGTGACCTTAATTCTGTCTGCTACCTTAATTCACCCTTTGCCATATAAAATATAGCATATTCACAGATCCCAAGGACACCCTTAGTCATTATTCTGCCTTCCACACTACAGATAGCCCCTGTCCCTGCCACCGTGGTTACTCTGTATGGAGGCCCGCTGAGCAAGAACCGGGGTGCCTGGGGAAGGAAGCTGACATCTACAGAACAGGTCACCTTGTCCACCTGATTACTGAGAGCCTCTTTCAAAATGGATGCCATCTCAGGGAATTTGTGGGTTAAAAAGAATTTCACTGCCTGTGCCCCATTCCAGCAGTCCCTCCATGTATCCCACCCTTAGACCTCCTTACCACCAGCCTTGGTATTTTCAAGTCCCTGACCAGCCAGCCAACTTGTTAGCCACTGCGCATGAACCAGAACAGGTCTATACCTTAGTTTATCTTTTCTCCCATGCAAAGTGGACAATCAATGTAACCAGAAGTTCTGCCCATTAAGATGGTATCTCTTCATCACTGTCTCTGAGAGACACCCTGAGTGTGGCTTTAATGCAGTAGTTGTCCATTTGGGCCTGATGCTAACACACCATGCACACTCACTTAGAAATCGTGTCTGTGCTTTTCCTTCTGTGTTAACTGGTCATAGCAACTTCCCCAGCCATGGGTTAAGGGAGAAGCAGTCAAGCAGTAAGAGCAGCTACTGTAAGAATTTTATCCCTCTGCCCATGCAGTTTCCTTGTGCCTTCTGGATTGGCTCAGACCTGACCTCATACGTACTCTTTAATAACAGAATGCTATCGTGCCTGTCCAAGTTTATGATTAGATGGATTGGGTAATATCCACTTCTGGCTGCATGGGTCACTTGGGGTCCCATAATCAGGCATTCAGTCTCCACCACACCCAGTTGTGAGCCAGGAGCTGTTTTTAAGTGGAGACTGGTTATTGGCAGAGAGGGCACGAATTAATCCAAAACCCTAAGGGTCTATAACTCTACTTCGACTTTCCTATCAGAACTTGTCCATACTGGCATGTTTTGCCGCCACAGTCACTTCCAAATAATAAAGCTTGCGTGACAGGGCAGCTCGGTCTGCAGCCCGGACCTGCTGCAGAGTCTTACATTGCTGTAGGCCTCACGCAAAATTTGCAGTCTTGCCCTGGCTGGTGTGGCTCAGTGGATTGAGTGCTGGCCTGTGAACTAAAAGGTTATAGGTTCAATTCCCAGTCAGGGCATATGCCTGGGTTGTGGGCCGGGTCTCCAGGTGGGGGCATGTGAGAGGCAACTGATCCATGTATCTCTTACATACATCACATTGATGTTTCTCTCCTTCTCTAAAAGTAAATAAATAAAATATTAAAAAAAAACACCCACTTGCAGTCTTACAAGTTTTCCAGTAAATACACAGAACAGCACTGACAAATGTATATGTTGCCTCAAAACTCCAGAGTCCCATCAAACATTTTGCTTCTTTCTTTTTAGCGGACAATAAAGTTTCAAGAGGAGATATCCTGACATGCCCCAGATCACTGGACACTCCAAAATGTTTACTGTAAAAGTTTATATAACATGCTTCTCAGTATTTGTGAGATTTATCACTCTTCCTTTGGCATAAATATGTTCTACTAAGAATCTAAAGTGTTGGCAATTTCCTGCTCACTGGGCCCAATTACCATAATGCCATCAATATAATGGACCAGCATAATGTTTTGAACTACATCAAGATGATCAATGTCCCTTTGGACTATAATGTGACAGAGATCAGAAGATGGGACACAGCCATGAGGTCACAGGGCGAAGATACGCTGCTATCCCTGATGCACAAAGGCAAAATATTTCTGATTACTGTGTTTTGCTGTGTATAATGTGCACCCATGTTTTTGGCCCAAACTTTCAGGACAATCTTTTGTTTTAATTTTTAAATTAAAATGTAATGTTTATATTTAGAAATAAAACTGATTATTGTATTCCAGGGCATTATTTTACATATGGATATCATTATTGCTTTCTAGAGTTACACTTTTAATGCATAAGCATAAATAAAAGAATTGAGAACATTTATATAGATTAGTACTACCCACGTAAAATGCGCATCCTTATTTTTCCCTCAAAAATTTGGGTGAAAAGTGTACACGGCAAAATATGGTATCTTTACTATACACGGCAAAATACGGTATCTTTACTTAGTGGAATGGGGGAAAAAAGCATTCAGGGTCAACAATGTATGCTATACCAGGCCAAAAGTTGCACTGACTTGTTCCAGTAAAAATGTCGTATCTAGAACCACAGCTGCAATTGACATCACACTAATTTCTCAGTAATCTACGGTCATTCTCCAAGGTCCACCTGGTTTTTGTACCAGCCAAATGGATTTCAGATCTTTGATGGTGGCGCTAATTTCTGAAATTTCTTCAGGGCTGTGGCATTGCCCTTTTGGTTGGCTATTTTGATGGTGTAGTTGTAGTTCAGGGCCTTCCTTTCAGCCCTTTGACCCTTGATAGCTCTCACTCCATGAGTCAGGAAATCAGCAGGAGGATTCTGCCAGTTAATTTACAGACACAAGATGGGCCTGAAGTCCTACTGGATCCATGTGGACTTAGAACAGATTGAAAGCCTTGAACTTGTGACTTAGTGCAAGGGCAGAAATTCAGAATGCCTCTAGGGTGGCTCTGAAGGGATCTTTGCTCTCTGGGAGCCACGGGGCACCCATGGCAGAGGGCCAAGCCTGGGCCCTGGCTGTCAGGATCCAAGGGGTGCAGAGCCAGTGAAAGGAGCTACCTCATCATTTGGAAGGGCACTGGTTAAGAAGGAATAGGACCCTGGGAAAGAGACTGGGATGTTTGGGTAGAGCTTAGAAACCCCAGCACACCCTGAATCTTTTCTGGAGAAGGCAGCACCCCCTGCCCTTAGTCTGAAGAAACTAGCCTTTTCCTAGCGTAAAAATCTCTCAATGATTTCACGTAGAGCAGCTGCCGCACAGAGCTGCTAATTTTCCTCAGTATGTACCCTCATCACCTCTCATTGCCTCCAGGCCTGCAATGAGAATTATATCCCAGTATAGCTCAATTAAAGGCTTTCTATCTGTTTTGTGGGTGTGTGTGTGTTTTCCCAGGGCAATCGGATGTAGCCTCAGAAGGCCACTCCAGTCTCTGTAATCACTACTGTCACCATAGTGACTAAATGCCATAGGCACTTGTTCTCCCAGTATGTTACCAGCCTGTCTCTTGCCACCATCATCATAAAGTCAGTAACTGTGATGCCACTGCATGCCACAGGTAACCATTGTCCATTACCCCCATCAAAGAGGCTATTCATGTACTAATCAAGATGCGTGAGCAGCCCAGTCCCTGGTTCCAGAATCCCATCCGAGCATCTGTTTCCCAGAGCTGTCCTGGTACCCATGATTGTAGCAGTCAGGGCCCTGGATGGAATCAAATAGCACACTCAATGGGGTGTTCAAAAGGTTTGATGAAGGGACTATTGCAGAGCGGTGGGCAGAGTTAAATGAACCAAATAGGCTGATGAAGCACTCAAGGCTAGCAGCAGCAGGAGGCTTTTACCACCGGAGAGCAAGGGAAGGTCCCAGAACACGGGAAGAGCTGCAGCTCTGGGGAAAGTCAGCCTCTGCCGACCAGTGCAAGAGTGGAGAAGGGTGAAGAGTGGGCCTGTACTGGCAAGTGGAGAACATCTGACATGAAGCCCCATATTACAGGCAAGGAAACTAAGGCTTACCTGCCACTGGGCAAGTCTGCGCATAGGCCCAGAGAAAGCGAGTGCGTGTGTCGTGCGCGCGTGCCCATGAGCACGCGCCCATGGGCACGCGCGTCCACGTTGATATGGAAAGATGGACGCCCAGAGCCCTGTGCTTCCTGTGCTAGGAGAACCGGCAGACTGGCGGGGCAGGCTCATCTCGTCGTCTGTAACGGGATTCCTAATTTCTGCCCACAGCATAAGCTCAGTCAGTAAAAGGATCGTGTGAGAGGAGGAAAGCAATTTTCCATCACGGAGTATTTTTAAGGGCCCACTGTGTGCTGTGCTCTGTGCTCAGGGAAGGAATAGGGGTGCGAGGGGAGAGTTGAAACCCGCCTCAGCCCCCAGGGTGTCCCAGAGAGGGACTTCAAGACGGAGGACCATAGGAATTGAACCAAGCAGCTGAAGTCCCTGAGTGCGGGGTAGTGTGTCTGAAGGCTGCAGGGAGAGAGAAAGGGACCACACATCTTTGGGGCTGTTTCTCCTTCCGGTCCCGAAGGAGCCCCTGATGCCACCCTAATGTGGTCCATGTCTGCTGCCTGGGCGCGTGCCCTGGAGGACACTAACCAGACTCACCGTTTCAAAAGACCACCAACCCTGCCTTTCCAGACCCACTGGCCAGCTCCCTAAGGCCCCTTTGCCTAGCCTGCTGCACTGGTTCTGTGTTGGTGTAGTATCCGAGTTCTAGTATAAACAGTGTGATGTTAGATGTGCGTCCGTTTAAGCTCTGCTCCCGGGGCAGACAATTGCTCTGATGGTGAATTCACGCTGAGAGGAGAAAGAGGGGGTGGAGGTTATTGGCCCTTGTTTAGCCAGCAGGGCCATTCTCCAGTTCTACCGGAGCTTTGGGGTTTGCTTTTAAATATTTTATTTATTTATTTTTTAGAGAGAGGGGAAAGGAAGGAGAAAGAGGGAGAGAAACATCAATGTGTGGTTGCATCTCTCACGCCGCCTACTGGGGGGCCCATCCTGGCCCACAAACCAGGTGCAGGCCCTGACTGAGAATCCAACCCACCACACTTTGGTTTGCAGGCTGGCAGCGTTCAATCCACTGAGCCACACCAGTCAGGGTGCCAGAGCTTCAGTTTATTTCATTTCCCATCCATCCCAGAGGCTGTGCCACTTAGCACACTGCATGTTAGAAATGGGTCTTGTTGGTAGAAGTATGTGGTGTTAAGGTGTGTGAATTGGCTGGAATGTTATAGAAAGACACCACCGCCCTTGCCTGAACAGGGTATAAGAATCCAGCCACCAACAGTGCGTGCCTGTGGGGTTTGAGATTGACTGGAAGGGGCAAGGGGGAATTTCTGGGATGTAGTGATGTTCTCTGTATATCTTGATGAGGGTGTTGTTACACTCACTGAAGAGTACAGATACGATGTGTGCACACTCTGTGTATAAATTTTATCTGCAGTGAGGAGGCTGGAGGATCCCAGATAAAGATGATGGTGGCCGAGACCAGGGTGCAAACAGTGCTGATGTAGACTTGTGCAATTTAGAGGTATAATGGCAGAGCCCGAGGGGCTGCATACAAGAAGTCAGGGAAAGGCAGGAATCAAGGAAAACTCCAGGTTCCAGGCTCTAGTGGTGTGGGTAGGAGTGAGGGGTCAGGAGGGCGCCATTCACTCAGAGAGAGAACAGGTTTGGGGAGCAGGAAATCCGAAGTTCCCTTTAGCACACATTTAGTTTGAGATGCCAGTGAGAGGGCCAAGTGGACCCCTCAAGTAAGTCTCTACTAAAGGATCTGGAGCTTGGCGGAGTGAGCTAGAGATAAAATGGCATGATTCCTACAGTATCTAGATGGAGAGAGTGTGGACAGAGAAGGGATGAAGGTGCCTGAGGACCCACCAGCATTTCAAGGTTGGTTGGAAGAGGAGCAAACTGTGAAAGAAGTCGAAGTGGACTGGCCGGAGAAGCAGAAGAGAAGCCAGGAGAGTGTTATCAAAACCAGGAGAGGGGAGCATCTCGAGGAGAGAATGGGCAGCAGTGTGAAATGCTGCTGAAACCAAATCTGTCGACAACAGAAAAGGGCCCTTTGAATGGAGGGAGGAACACGTGAAACCCCGCCACAGGGGGCCAAGCAGCCAAGTCTGCAATGTGGGCAGTTCTGGGACAGTGACTGCATTTCTTCCGAAATAAGTGCCAAGACAGAAAAAGGGAGGGAGGGTGAGAAAGGAGGGTAACTGTAGGGGAAAAGAAATTTAAGGACTCTATCAACCAAATACAATGAATGGCTCTTGTTTGAATCTTTTGTTTTTTAAAGTTTTTTTTTTGTTTGTTTTTTGTTTTTGTTTTTTTTTAGAGAGAGGGGAAGGAAGGGAGAGAGAGAGAAACATCGATCGACTGCCTCTTGCACGCCCCTAAGTAAGGACCTGGCCCACAACCCAGGCGTGTGCTGTGGCCGGGAATCAAATTGGTGACCCTTTGGCTTGCTGGACAATGCCCGACCCACTGGGCAATACCAGTCAGGGCTCATGTTTGAATCTGGAGTCAAACTAACCCACTATGGCATTTATGGAGCAATCAGGGAAATTTAAAGACTGATGTTAGGTGATATTAAGGAATTACTGTTAATTCTCTTATTGACAATGCTACCGTGGTCATGTCTTTAGAAGTCATTACCTTATAGAAATCCACCCTGAAGTACTGGTTTATTTACTCATGATATAAACAACTGAGACTTGCATCAGTGTAACCGAGAGAGTAGAGGGGAGAGAAATCGTGGGGTTTGAGATGAAACATTAGCCGTATGTTGATATTTATTGAAGCTAGGTGTTCAAGTTCACGGACAGTCATTCTATTGTTCTCTTTATTATACTTACGTTTGAAAGTTTCTGTAATTAAAAAAAAATTCAAAAGAAAAGTGCCTGTTGGATTGGCAAGATGGGTACCAGCAACTTAACAAAAGCAATCTCAGTGGACAGAAGGCGGGTTGGACTGGGTTGAGGAGTGGGTGAGAAACGGACCCAACAAGGCTAGACTACCCTTCCAAGGTCGCCGTGTCAGGGAGGAGGGACTTGAGGCTGTAACTGGATGATGTAAGGGTTGGGGGATGCTGTGATAGGCAGGAGTCTAAGATGGCCCCCAAGATTCCTGCCTTGAGGTGTATGTGCATGCTTGAGTGAAGGCTAATCGAATTCAAGGAAGAGGAGGTCATGGGAACCTCTGATCGGTAGCCAAGTTGGGCAGATGTTGTAGGTAACGTGGGGACTTACGACGTGTGGTTGGCTTCTGAAGTTGGGGGGGTAGGCAGTCTCCTGGGACTGAGCCCTGGGGTCTGACACTATTTCCAGGTACTATGTCAGAATTGAGTTAAATTGCAGGATGCCCAGCTGGTGGTGTGGAGAATTGCTTGGTGTGGGGAAAAACTCCCACATATCTGGTGACCAGAAGTATCAGTGTGAAGCGTTCCGTGTGAGTAGTAAAGGAGATGCAAGAAAGAAAAACCCAGGAGAAAGACACACAGAAGAGCTGGGTTTTCTCTGCACAGAAGAAAAAAGAACTGTGTAGGATTCTCCAAAACACAAGCTGTCACCCAATGCCTGGCTAAGCCTCAAAGACACAGTTTGGGCCACTGTGAGGTGATGGTTGTCAGGTTGGCTTAGGTGGGGCATGTTCATGCTGGTGAGGCCAGCCAGAGCCTCCATCCTGCTTCTGTGGCCATTGTGTTCATGGGCCCACCGATTAGGTTCTTGACCAGCTGTGGCTTATGGGAGACTCTCAGAACCCAGGACATCACCATGTAACAATTTGTCCTCCGCTTGGGAAGCAGATGGAATTAACAAACTGTGACTATTAAGGAAGTTATACCAGAAGATAAATTATACATATTGCAACAAGGGGAAAGGGAACATGTGATATTTGCAAAATTCTTACAGGGATTTGTCCTTGTCCTGGAAAAAAAAAATGCTGGCTTGCTGTTTAACATTTCTGTCAGAAAGGTGAGGCTCTTCATATTTCAGATAAGACAAAAAAGACATCCCATCATGCTGCAAGGTCACGTCTGTAGCTGCCTCAAACTAGTAAGAGTCACAACCAAGTTATCACCAATTCTATCCCCAGGGAATAATAGCCAAATATGGCTTAGTATTATCTTAGATCGTAATAATGGGGCAGGGAGAAGCCTGTGATGGTCTGGGTCTCTTGCCCTCAAATTTAAGATTCACTGCAATTAGAAGTATCAAAGGTGAGGCCCAGCTGAGGCTGAGATATATTCTTTAATTTTGTCCAGGTGCTAAAAACAGAGAGAGAAGATGGTAGTGACACCCACAGGTAGGTGTACCCTGATTGTTAAGCACTGCCTTTCAAAGGAGACTCCTTGACTGATGGTCACTTGTCATAGCGTTCTCTCACAACTGGGGCCCGTTTTTAAGAGTCTAACCACGTAGTGCCTCCTCATCACCAACCCTCAATCTCCCTCCTTCCATGGCCCTGCCCACGTGTCCAGGCCACCAGCTACTGCCCGGAGCTGACACACAGCTTGACCTCAGGTAGCTTCTCCTTTGTGCAAAACGGACAACACACTGTGGTGCTGGAAGCCCTGGGATGGTTTCTTGTCTGTGTCGCTGCCGGAAACAGGCAGCAGCGTCACAGCAATCGATGCCTGGCTGGGGCTGGCTGCTTGCAGGACCATCTGTTAACAGGCCTGTTCAGGGAGCTCAGAATTGTCTAAGAAATGACCTTGAAGGCTCATCCTGGGTTACCTGGCAACTAGCAAGCCAGCCGATGGCTCTCCGTCCCTCAGGAGGAGCTGTGCCTGGACTCAATTTCCCACGGGATGAGGGTGAGGTGGGGCGCAGGGGCCAAGGCCTTTAGGCCAGCACTTTCCCAAACAGCTGACACTTCAGCTCAGGCTGCTTAGCTTTCATTCCTCGCACTCCGTCAACCCCAAGGTCATCCCCATCCATACTCGCCAATGAAAAGGGAAAACACAGCAGGAGACCAGGGTCCCTCTGTTCCATGCTGCCTCCAGCCTCAGAGAGGGACCTGATGCTGCGGCTGTTCTGCCTGTGAGTTTCAGTGTTCACCGAGACTCGCTGCGAGCCCCCAGAGGTCTTTGCATGGCACGGGCTGGAGTTTTCAATCCTTGGGCAACTGGTCCTAGGGACCTGCCCCTGAGGTGTGGGTGGAGGGAGGGGCAGCTGGAAGGCTGAGAGGGACTCCGGGAACGAAATGCATGCTCAGCAGCTTGCCTCGGCTTGAGGACGTGTCTGGACCCAGTCCCTCTCCTACATGAGCCTTCTCCCCTTGACGACAGATGCTGCTGGGCAGACCTGACTTTGTGGCAAGGTCAGGCAGCACTCAGCTCTCATCACATGGTCCCCAGGTGCCTCATGTCAGGCTTTCAGTCTCCCCCGGGGACCCAGCAGCTTATGAAAGCAATGAGCTGTTTTGCAAAAGGAGAACAGTGGCTTGCAAAGGAGGCACAGCTTTGCTCTAAAATCCTGGCCCCTGGGCTGAGCTTTGCCTCCTGGGGCTTGTCCCAGGCTCCATGAGGGCATCTCAATATGCCACAGACACTCAGGGCCTCATACGATTCTGGCTTTGGAGCAGCTGTCGTGTGAGGGCAGGGGTGAGGAGGCAGCTGGTCCTCCACACCATCCGGCAACCCTGGGGACAGAGCTACCCCCGGGAGAGGACTGCATGACACCTGCCTCGGGAGATACATACAGATTAGCTAAGGCCTTGGGACCTCTGGACCTCTGCCCACAAGCCCTCCCCCTACCCAGAGCCCCTGTGTTGGGACCCTGAGCTCTACCTGCCTTTATTTCCACCAGGAGATCAGAATGGACCCCTGATTTTTTTAAAAAAGACTTAAGAGTACTAGAGGAAACAGTAACACACCATGTTCTCACTTGAGTGCACATCAGAAATCTCTGGGTAGGCAGCCTGCTTAACATAGAACTGCCCAGGGCCAAGCGCTGGAGAGTCTAAATCAGCAGAGCTAAGGTGGGACTCAAATACACACCTTAACCAAGCTCCCCGCCTGTGATTCTCATCCAGGTAGTCTGCTATCTATGCTGGTGGAATGCCTCAGCGTCAGGCAAGCCTGGGTCCCAATCCAAGTTCTGTTCCTGGATTAGTTTGGAATCATTTCGGTTATGAGTGATGAATATCCAGAACAATAGGGGTGTAAACAAGGTAGTTTACTTGTCTCGAGTGAATGTCCAGGAATGCAGTCCAGGGTGGTATGGCGGTACCACAACCATTGAGGACGTAGGCTTTTTCTACCTTGTTAACAGTTCCGAAATCCTCTACATTCAGCTTTTACCTCTCGGTCCAAAGTAGCTGCTCCAGCTCCAGCTATCATGCTTACGTTTCATCTAGCAGGGAAGAGAGAAGGGGAGGAGCACAATTCCTTCATTTAAGGGCAATTCCTAGAAGTTGCACTTATCACTTCTACTTATGTTCCATTGGCCAGAACTCGGTCATATGGCTAGATATGCTGTGAGGGAGGAGAGAAACTACAGATATTTATTTGTTTACAAGTGATGATTTAGGCACAGAAAGAGAGTCTGAAGGATTTGAAAAACAGGCAGAGGGCGATGGAAGGGAAAGATGGGAGTTAAAATCAGCTAACATCTTGTACACCTACTGCATGCCAGTCGCTGTTCTAAGCACTGTATACACAACCATAATCCTACCATTCCTTATTTGCCATAATGGGGCCACACACCTACCCCGAAAACACAAAGACCGAAAGATTAGCCTTGCCTGCTTACTCCCTAAGTGCCTTTCAGTGAGTTCTTTGCTGGTGAAAGAGAGTGGAAAAACCATACTTAGTTCAGACCAGACACAATTTACACTCCCCCCAAGACCTGGGTACAATGCCCCCCAAAACCTGGACAAAGTTAGGCCTCTGCCAGCCTGGAAGAAAGGGTATGTGTGGCCCTGATGCCTGTAAACCAGGTGCCAGCAGGTCAGCAGGGGTGTCCCATGAGACTAAGTTTTGCTCAAACTCCATCTTGTTTCCTGTGGATGTACTAGGGCTTTCTAACTTTGGCCTCTTGCTGGTGCTGAATTCCTATGTCTGTGGGTGTTTGGAGCCTGGAGATCCAATTGCTGGACTCTGGCATCTCGGGGCAGGTGTGGGTGTTTGGTGCTGGCACAGTGTTGGGCAAAAACTGGATGCTCCATAAATGCTTATTGAATAATGATGCTAATAACCATTATTTAATAAGTGCTCACCATGTTTGCGCCAGGCACTGTGCTCAGAACCATTTAACACTGACAACTGCCAGGATTTTCACTGGCCAGTGAAGAAACAGACTCACAAAAGTAAGGTACTTCCAAGGTCTCACACCTGATAAGTGGCAGAACTGGGACTTCAAGCCACAGACTTTTAACCGCAGAGCTCAGCTGTCTGCAGCCCTCGGTTAGCCAGCAGTCTCCACCCATGTGTACAGGAAAGTCCCAGCAGCCTGGAGTCTGGGCTAATGGTCCTGCAGGCTGTCACCGCGGGGACGACCAGTTTTGTCTTGGCTTCCAAGGATGCAAATAACTGCTGGATACTCCTGTTCCGTCTCCTCTATTTCCTCCCCAGCCGCCTACACCCCATCTGAGTGAGCCTGACAGCACTGAATGGAAGCCATTTTCACCGTGGAGGAAGGGAGGGAAGGACGGCCTCTCGTCCACAGGAGACTTGGAATTTCCAGAAAAGCAGAATAGCATACAGTTGAGAGCCTGGACGGTAGCCTGCCACTCCTCAGCTTCGTGACCTTGACCAAGCCAGTGAGGATTAAATAGGTTAATACACCTCACGTAAAACAGGGAGAAGGGCTGGCTTACCGTCAGTGTTGAAGCATCAACCATCATCAGGGCTATTTCAGCTCAGGCTGGTGGCAGCAGAGGCCAACCACCCCAGAGAGGGCTAAGAACTGGTCCCTCTTCTTTCTTTTGATACATAATAAAATTAGTTTTTAATTAACAACTGGTAGCAAATGTAAAAATTCAGATAAAAAAATCACCAACAATTTCACTCTTCGGAGATAATCTTCCTATTCCTCTATTTAACCAATATCATAGTGATTCAGTGCTCTCCCCGAACCACACCCCCCGACCCCAGAGAGTGACTGGGATTTGCGGTTCTTCTGCCCATCAACACCTGGGTCACCCTGGGCCCAAACAGTCACCCAGACTTCTGGGTTTGCTCATGATGATGATGTCTCAGAGACCAGTGAATGAGCTGAAGAACAGGCCCCACAAGTGTGTCTGGCTTGTCCTCATACACCCAGAGAATTTTATAAGCAAAGCACTTTAGTGACTTTTAAAAGGTGAATCAGAGTTGATTCACCTCCTGCTTTACATCCTTTCCACAGCTTCCTGTTGCCCTTAGGAAAAGGCCAAGACCCCCACTGGGGCCTGATGCTCTACACCAGGACGTCCAAGCTGCTGGCGTCTCTGGTCCACACGTTAAGCACACAGACACTAACAAAAGCTGATGAGCAAAAAAAAGGTCCGTGCATCATTTTCGTGATATCTGCCACCACAGATGAGCAAAACCCCTCACATAATAACCCTAATTGTGCAGCAGCCCTTTCGATAATCTTTTAAAATTGTCGAGCAGGTCCCGAGTTTGTGATCACTGATGTAGAAAATGTACGTATCTCAGTAATAAAACATCACTGATTTTTTAAAATATTTGTTATTATAAAAGTAAAAGAACGGATGGCAACATAAAGCTAGTGGGATGTTTGACATTGTGTTTGAGAAACTAGTGCATCGATAGCTGGTTTGATAGAGGTCGTGGCTATTCACAGTGAGTTCTCAAGGGGCTCATCAGATATTTTGGTTCTAATTTTACTCTTACTGTGTTTCATTCTTGAAAATAGTTGCTTACATATGTAGGTGCTACCAAATAGTGATGACATGAATAAGGTGTGATTGTGAAGCCAGGGGGTATTTGTCTCCTGGAAGACAGGACCTGCAAAAGTCCAGTGAAGAGACATGATCAAATTTGTCTTTAAGTTGAATGTCAGATTGCAGCTCTATGCATTCCATTTGAAAATTGGCAGGTAACGTATTTATGTCGACTGAAAATGGAGTTGCAAATGTAGCAAAATATTGATTATTTTCCCGGAAATCTTGAAATCTGTTTTTAAATTCTGGTATCAAACCGAAAAGCAAGGCTGCATATTTTTCGCTCTTCACAGGACTGTGTTTAGCCAATGTGTCGAAATGCATAAAATTGTTTGCCTTAATTTGAGCTTGCCATAATTTCAGTTACATTTGGAACACTGTTATGGTTTGAAACATGGTATTGATAAGTTGGTTTTCACCTTGAAGATGCATGTTTAACTCATTTAAATGGGTGGTTAAATCCACTAAAAATGCTAAATCTGTAAGCCAGTTTTCATCATCAAGTTCCGGCACAAATTTGTTTTTTTGATACCATAAACGACTTGATAACATGTTGCAAGTCATAAAATCTTTTCAACATTTGGCCTCGAGTTAGCCATCTTCTGAAAAGTAAATGGTGCCGCCATAGTCGACATCAGTACTTTTAAGGAATTCCTGGAACTGGCAATGATTCAATCCCTTGGCTCTTATGCAATTCACAGTCTTGATGATTTGCATGATGTTATCCATTTTTAAAGCTTTTGTGCATAAATTTTATTGATGGACTATGAAGTGACACTTCACCAAACGTGAGTTTTGGGCAGCAATTGCATTGTCTCCTGTTAATTTTACAAGCCCTTCTCTTTTCCCTAACATCGTTGGGGCACCATCAGTAACTATGCCAGGAATGTTGACAATGGACAAAGAAAATCACTTTAACATATTTTTTACTGCTTTGTATAAATCTCTTGATTTCGTTGTATCTTTTAACAGCACTAAAGAAGCCATTTCTTCAGTGACATATTTGTCATCAATATCTCTAATAAAAATGGCAAGTTGATCCATATCTCCAGCATCAGTGCTATCATCCATCACCAAAGCATAAAATTTAAAATTAGCAGCTTCCCTGGCTGGTGTGGCTCAGTGGATTGAGTGCCAGCCTGCAAACCAAAAGGTCACTGGTTCGATTCCCAGTCAGGGCACATGCCTGGGTATTGGTCAGGTCCTCAGTAGGGGACCCGTGAGAGGCAACCACACATTGATGTTTCTCTTCCTCTCTTTCTCCCTCCCTTCCCCTCTCTCTAAAAAGATGTAAATAAATAAAATCTTTTAAAATATATCTTTAAAAAAATAAATGAAATTAACAGCTTTACTCTCCAAACTTTTTTTTGATAGATTTCCTAATTTCTTTAATTTGCCTGGCTACAGTCTGGTGAGAAAAACTGATTTTAGAAATATCCCCCTTTTTTTCAGGTCAATTATATCTGCCATGCTTTCTATACATTGCTTAAAAATTTCACCATCAGTAAATGGTTTTGATTTTTTTACTATTAAATATGCTACCACATGACTAGCTTTTACAATGGAATCCACCCGAGTTGTAACTTTTTGAAAAAATATTTCTTGAGAAGACAGACTTTTCTCCAGTCCTGCCATTTGGTCCTAACGACACGATCCTTCACACGCACCGAATTTGGCAGCACGCTTTTGCATATAATGCCTTTATCAAATTACAGTCTTTGGAAACTTGCACGAATTCCCTACATATTAAGCAGAGTGCCTTACTATTTGCCTTGACAAAAAAGTAGTCACCTGTCTACATTTCATTGAACAATCTTCCTTCATCTGTAATTTTTCTTTTTTGGAGTTCTTTTTTCTTCTGAGACACTGTAGAAGCCATGCTGGGATTTAAAAAAATAATAATAGATAAGGGACTTTATTTACATTTATTACGAAAACTAACTGACAGGAAAATAGAAAGCAAGGTTCAGGCCCTTCCCAAACAAACAGAGCAAGGCGGAGGGCTGATTGTAAAACCCGGTGGGCAGTGTGTGAGGCACCACCAAGGTGGGGGAGTACCTTTAATAATCAAATAAGAATGCTTACCTGACTTCTAAATAACATTAAAAACCCAACGTTGCAATGGTAAGTTGAAATATCATTGATAACCGCTGCCTCGCTAAGTCAGCACGGGCACATGTAATGTCTGATGGTGTCAATTCCACTGTCTACTCTTGGAAGATAACACACTAGAAGCCGCCCGACGCCGTGAAACGGAAGTCAGGCATGTGTACAAACAGCAAGAGCATATGTACGTTTATTCGACGTGACACTGCAACACGTAATCACGAGATAACGCATATGTTTCAAGTAAATTCACGATTTTGTGTTGGGCCGCATTCCTAGCCATCCTGGGCTGCATGTGGCCCAGGCCGAGGGTTGGACACCCCTGCTCTACACGGTGGCCCGTGCCTGAATCCCGGCCTCCACACCTTACCGTGCGACTTTGGACAATTTATTTAAAACTTCTGCACTTCACTTTTGTTGTATAAAATGGAAACAACAGAACCTACGTCATAGAACTGTTACGAAGGTGAGGCAGGATAGTGAGAAGCTAGGAAAATTCCTTGGCAAGTGGAATGGGGAAACTGAGACAGACAGCTGAACAAATTGGCAGAGCAATTTATAGCCAGATACTGAAAGCCAGGTGGGCAACACCTGGATCACCTGCAAACGACTGACGACCTCCTGCCCTGGTGCTGGCCAATCAGTAGAGACCGTGACCCTAAAAGAGCACCCCTGGGAAACTGATGAACAGTCTGCTGAAACCCTCCCGTGAAACCTCCCCTAAGATTCCCGCCTGCAAGAGATAAAACCCCTCAAGACGAAGAACCCAGCACCTGTGCCCTTCCCTCCCCTCTCTTCCCCTACAGGTGTGCATCCCCTAAATTCTGAGGGACCCCACGAGACTGGCAACCGGAGAAGCAATGGGTAGTGGCAGCCCATCCCAAACTAACCCCCTGAACCTGCCTGCAAGGCCCCCTTCTTTCTGACTTCCCACTGACTAGAGCAGACCCGCCTCAGCTCCTTCCTTCCCTGCAACATTCCTAGAGAACCAAAGCGGCACCGCCGAGGTCTCTCCTGTTGCTGCTTCTGTGCTAAGCCCTTCCTTGTTTCAAGGTCTCCAGCTTTAACAAACATACCCTTGAAGTCACCTGGATCCATATTACAAAATCTTTTCTGCACTAAATCAAGAATCCACGCAATGCTGGCTGGCCCTAGGCAGACTCGCTCAGGGCCAAGTCCCCTGTCTAATGAGGGCAAATATGCCAAGTGAAGTGCTCAGAACAGCACCTGGCACGTGGAAAGCCCTTGCGGCACATCGGTAGCTCTTAGTATCATCATTTTGACCCATTATTCTCTTTGCCCTGTCTCCTAAGATGCACACCCCAGCAGCCTAACTGTGAGCCCCCACGTGCAACCCCCATGAAGCAACATCATGCTTCATGATGTCTGCCAGTGTCCAAAGGCAAAATGACAGGGCAAGGCTTCTCCTCAGATGCCTTCCTTATTTTACGAGCGGGTGGGGATGGCAGGTCTTTCCAGAAACCCCTGTCTCATTGACCGGAACAGAATTCCACCCCCGCTCCTAAACAAATAACAAGCAGAGAGGAAATAAATAGAATGCCCTAGTTATACAACGCTCTGAACAAATCCATCTCCTGTCAGCTTTGACCACTGCTTCTCAAACTCCAGGTGCATCAGAATCACCTGGAGAGTTTGTTGAAACACAGATATCTGGGCCCCACCCCTCAGGCTTGATTAGGTAGGTCTGTGGCTGGGTCAAGAATCTGCATTCTGCCCTGACTAGTGTAGCTCAGTGGATTGAGTGCCGGCCTGCGAACCAAAGGATCGCGATTCGATTCCCAGTCAGGGCACATGCCTGGGTTGCAGGACGGTTCCCAGTAGGGGACGCACGAAAGGCAACCGTACATTGATATTTCTCTCCCTCTCTCCTTCCCTTCCCCTCTAAAGATAAATAAATAAAATCTTAAAAAAAAAAAAAAAAAAAGAATCTGCATTCTCACAAATTTCCAGATGCTACTGATGCAGATGGATAGGAACCACACTTTGAGAATCTTGGCAAGGAAGAGGGATAAATATCCACACCAAAGATGTAAGCCAGTATCTGAGGGCCTCTGGAGATCGAGATGGGGTGCGTGCGAACCCCAGCACTACCGTGACCATGTGAAGACCTCCTAGAGATTTCTGCCAGTTCTCTGGCTATGTTCTCATGGCCACTGTCCTGCTTCTGCTGATTTCTTGCAGCTGTTGCCTTTGTTTCCGACCTGGAATTGAACCAAATGAGGGACAAGGGAGGGAGAATATTTTCCCCTGCTCCCAGAGCAACCATGTGAGCGGGACTTTTGCTAAAGACACAGCACACAATGGAAAGTAGCACAAGAGACATTCCTGTTCTCAAAAGCCCTGAGGCTGCCCTGACACTGAGAAGGTTCTCACGTTCTCACAGCCCTTCACTCCGCACAGGGCCCAGCCACTGCCCTCCCTTCCCCTCCTTTCCTCCTCCTACATACCCCTCCTTCCCAGGCTCCTTAAAGGAATCACTGAGGGTTTTGAGCCTCAGAGGCAGAGAACCTGCTGGCCAGGTGGGGTAACCCCTAAAAGACATCCAGAGGCACCAGTTTGGGGAACAGGGGTTTAGAAAACTCCAGGAAGACAGTATCTTTTAATGGAATTTAATTTCATCTCCTCAGATTCTGGGACAGTGACCGTGTCCTTCACTGAGGGTGCTTAGGGAGGCCCAGTGACAGGGGGAGAGGGGACTCTCTTGGATGTCCGCTTATTCTGAAATCTCAATTTCCCACGCACCTGGAGGAGTCCAGAGGGAGGCGTTGGTATTTACAACGCTTCCTTCTCAGGAGAGTAGACCCCGCATTGTTAAATAAAAGGCCCTTCTGTTCCGAGGCCCCTCCTTGGGCTTGGCCCAGCAAAGGCAGTCTGGTAGGGAGTTTCAGAGGAGGGGTGGGAAGGGCCAAAATGCTCTCACTGTTGTAGGGGTCGAGTGAGCACAGGAAGTCCCGGGGGCTATGAGGCTGGGGAAGCTGTGAAGGAGGGAGGGAAGGTGGAAACTGAGCCAGCAGATGCGAGCAGGCAGCCCTGCCAGGGCACCAGGGAGGGAGTAGGGAGGGGCTGGGGAGTGTGCTGAAGGATGAATGAGGTCCTGGTGGCCACAGCACAGGGATGTCCCAGTGCCACTTGTAGTTGTGTGCTGAGCAGCGCTATCACTTCCAGGGACCCACACATCTTCAGTGAAATTCCCCTCACAGAGCAGCCTGCTATTCATGGTTTCTTGGGAGAAGAAATGGCCTGCATCCTACATCTGAGTCAATTCCAGGCTGGAAATAAAGGGAACAGCTGCTACAATTCAGCAGAAGCAGGAAACCAGAGCCACAGGATTGTAAACCTGAGAAATTGCAGAGGTCTGGTGGAGGGTGCGGGATGGGGTCTAAGGTAACCTTAACTTCCATCCCTGGGAGCTGGAAACCTGCAGCTAAGCCTGGGTTCCGCCATTGCCATCAGGCTGGATGCCCCTGCTTTCTTGCTAAAGAAGTCTGTTTTGTTCAGGTGAGAGGGTGGAGGTAGAGGGGCATTATGATTGGTCAAAGATAATTATATGTGTTTCCACTCCCCTCTGCTGTTGATTGGGTTGGGGTAGGCATTTGACTCTGTTCTGGCCAATGAGACAGAAGGGGAAGGCCCCCTTGGGGCTTTTGGGAAGGACTTCCCTCTCTAATAAAAAGAGAGAGGGGATTTAGGGCAAGCCCTTTCCCAGCTTTCTTTCGTGAGTTACTGTCTGTGGCAGAGCAGCTGAGCTGCTAAAAGTGGAGGCTCCAGAATCAGGGTTAAAATCATGAACCTGCCTCTGATTATCTGTGTGATCTTGAACAAGTTTCTTGAACTTTCTGCCTCATGTTCCTCATCTGCAAAATGAAAATAATAACAGTATGTTCCTCATAGGGTTGCTGTGAAGATCAAATGAGTGAATACACCTAAAATGTTTGGACAGTTCTTGCACACCATGAGCACCCAATACATGATAGCTGTTATTATTTTTGTTCTCTATGGATATGATGCTGTATCCATAGAGAACAAAGCCATCTTTCAGCCATGAAGTAGGGACCCTTGACATGGAAGATGGAAAGACAGAAAAGAGTATTGGTTCAAAAACATTCTACCTCAAGACCTCTTAAGATAATAATAATCACTTCTCAGCTTTTTGACTAAGATCAAGTGTGAATACAATAAAACCCCCAACTCTTTAGGCAACTTTTAGTTGAGTATTGTTACTTGCAACCTAAAGCATCCTAACCAACTGGTACATTTGCTTGATGACCAGTATTGATTTACAAGGAGAAAGAAAACCATCTAGTCCATGGAAACACTCATACTTATTGATGAGAATACTCAGCAAGGAGACAAACTGTGGCATTGATTGCTGGTTAATCTCACATATTTAGTTTCTCCTTCTTTCTTTACTAAAAAAGAACTGCCATAGTTTAGCTGGATGCGTGTTGCCTAGCTAGAAACTATATGTCCATTGCAAGTAGGTGAAGGCATACGCCCAAGTTCGAGCCGAAGGAATGTGAATGGAAGTGATGTGTGCTACATCCAGGTTTGGCCCCTAAAAGGATTGGGCCTCCCCTCACTCTTCCCTCTTTTTCCTGTTGGGAAGATAGCAAGAGCTGGAGCAGTCACCTTGGATCCAGAGACGGAAGAGCCATTTTGTGGGTGGGCAGACAGACCTACCAGCCCTGAGCCACCTACTTCTTACCTCTTACGTACAAGAAAAAGAAACAATCTTGTTTAAATCGCTGTATTTTTTGATTGCTCCCCTACTGAAGATTTCTCTGAGGTTACAGAGTATCAGGTGGAAATAGTGGTACCAAAATACTGTTCTGTGGTTAGTACTGTGACCCTATGTATCAGTTAGCTATTGCTGCATAACAAAACATCCAAAATTTAGGGCTGAAAACAATGATTTGTTATTTCTTATGATTTGGTGGGTTGATTGCCTTCATATGCCGGCTTTTCCAGGGATTATTTGTGCAGCTGCATTCATTTGCAGGAATGAACCCAGCTGAGGGCTGGATTCATCTGGGACAGTGGGATGGCTAGGCCTCCCTCTCCAGGTGGATAGTCCAAGCTAGGTTTCCTCACATGGTGGTTCCATTAGGGTTTCAAGAGAAAGTCCCAAAGGACAGCACTCATTCAATCTTTGTTTGTGTCACGACTGCTGATACTCTGTTGGCCAAAGTAAGTCACATGGCCAAGCCAAGAATCAACATGGAAGGATGTAGATACCAGGAGGCTTGATTCACTGAGTCATTTGGGTAACAATCAACCTCACCCTCTCATGCCCCATGAATTTTGGAAGCTCATTAAGGATAATGAGAAATCTTAGTGCAATGCTCATTAGGACCATCTGCACAGGGACTAATTACCCCCTAGGAACAGAAAAAATTAAAATTCATTCCCTTATTTGGCTATCACCTAGCTTCGAAGAATTGTTTCAGGTTGTTTGTGTAAATACAAAGGGGTTTTAAATTATAAAATTTAAAAGGAGGATTGGAGAGAATCAGAACAGAAGGAACATGAAGGCAGGAACAAAAGAAAAAGACGGACCAGGAGGAGGGTCAGAACCAATGTGCATGGCCCAGGGGGCCGTGCGCCTGCCAGGAGAAGGCATGAGGGTCTCCGGAGAGTGCTGGGACAAGATCAAGGAATGGTCAGGGCTCACAGTGCCCTCAGCGGTCCTGGCATCTGTCTCCTGCTCCAACAGGGTTTGGACGGAACAGACCTAGGGACGCCGCTTCTTTCCAACTACCCTCCGGCCTCTTTTCTAGTCACCACCTTTGGAACTGCCTCAGCCATCCTCAGCCTCCAAGACCAGCCAACACTGTTTTTGACCTTAATTCTTCATTGCCAGCAACCATGAGCTCCCAAATTCATCAGAACTATTCCGCCAAGGTGGAGGCTGCCGTCAATCGCCTGGCCAACCTGCACCTGCAGACCTCCCGCACCTACCTCTCTCTGGGCTCCTGTTTTGACTGTGACGATGTGGCTCTTCAGGGTGTGGGCCACTTCTGTGAGTTGGCTGAGGAGAAGCATGAGGGTGCCATGGAAGCCGCCTTGGCCTTGGAGAAGAACCTGACCCAGGCCCTTTTGGATCCACATGCCCTGGGTTCTGTCCGCACAGTCCCCATCCCTGTGACTTTCTGGAGAACCATTTCCTGGATGAGGAGGTGAAACTCATCAAGAAGATGGGCGACCACCTGCCTCTGACATCCACCTGACTCTAACATCCGCAGGCTGGGCGGCCCCCGGGCTGGGATGGGTGAGTATCTCTTTAAAAGGCTCACCCTCAAGTGAGACTAGGAAGCCTTTGCAGTCCAGAGGCCTTTGAGGGGCCCCTTTGCATTTCCCTGGTATCTGGCTTTTGCCTGAGCCTCTCCCTGAAACCACTCGATACCGTTTTAACTACCCTGGAACTCTCTCCCATGCATTGGGCCAAATGGAAACAATTAAGTTTTTGCAAGAAAGAAAGAAGGAAAGGAGGAAGGCAGGAAGGCAGGAAGAGAGGAAGGAAGGGAGGGGTCAGGGCAACCTTCTCCAATATTCCACTTTTGGCTGAGTCAGCTTTAGTCCCTGGCTTCCAAAAGTACCTTAACTGCTGCAGGCTGGCAGAATGAGATGGGGTCAGAGTTAGTGGGTCTGAGGATCTCCCTATGATCCCAGACGGGGCTGTCCCTAGCCAAAGGGACTGGGCGCATCTAGCCAAAGGCTGAAGGTGCTATTGGGAGAGCTGTGGCAGGCTGGGACACGTTTCATGCTGCCTCTGGTACTTGCTGCCAAGATGCAGAAAGCGGGAGAACAGTGAGGAGCCAAGCGGGAGGAGAGCTGCTGAGGGGAAGTAGCAGAGCCTACACAGGCATTACCTCCATGCCTCTTCAGAGACAGCCCGCCACGGGAGGGAAGAGATGCTTCAGCTGACTTGAACAGTTCGGGGAGGCAAGGAAATCTCAGTGATTGAGGTTCATATTTCTGAAGATTTACCTGAGGGCTGATGTGACAGCCAACCTCCACTATCCCCAGCAATCCCCCCCTCCCGTTGATCGGGTCCTTGTATAGGCCCCTCCCACATTAAATAGGGCTGACCTAGGTGACCAGTAGGATCTGGCAAGGGAGATGGCAGGTGATTCGCAAGGCTATGTCATTAACGACATGGCTTCAGCCTCACTCCCCTGGGTGGGGAAGCCAGCGCCACGTGGTGAGCCTACACCAGCAGCCCTATGGAGAGGCCCATGAGGTGAGGACTGAGGCCGCCTGCCAGCCATCAGCACCGACTTGTCCTCCACGTGAGAGAGCCACCGTGGGAGCAGGGACTGCAGTCCTGACTGACATCTTGACCACAACTTCACGGGAAACCCTGAGTCAGGACCATTAGCTGACCTGCTCCCAGAGTCCGATCCGCAGAAGCCGTGCGAGAGAATGAATGTTTATCATGGCTGAGTCCGGGGGCGGTCAGTGGCCTAGCAACAGGTAACTAGCAGCACTGAGGGTGAGAATGTTCTGGACTTGGAATGTCTCTCCAGAAAGAAGTCACACGGGGTGACTCCAATCACAAAGGATAAAACTCTGTGGCTGAGACTTGCCTCAGAGAGACCACAGGCACCAGCAGCAGCCGGGCAGACTCCCCCAGCTCCCCCCATCCAGGCAAGAAGAGGAAGGGGCTCCTCTGCCAGTTGAGGGAAGAACCCCAAAACCCTTGGAAACAGCTGCCAACTTCCATGTCCTCGTAGGCTATGTCCTGCTTCATCATCCTGCAGGTCCAAATAAATTTACAACTCTCTGATATTCAAAATGCCAGGACTTCTGTGTGACCATCCTAGGGGCCTTTTCTTCTCGAGGTAATTCCAAGGATCCCAGAGTGTCTACCAATCCAAAGGAAGCCATCTTGATTAGATTTTCCTAGTGAAGGGGGGAAAAAAAAAAAACCCAAACCAGAAAATCTGGTCTAGGCCACAGAGGAGACCCAATTCCCAGCTGCACAGCCTTCCCCAATCCAGAAGTTTCAGCAGTTTCTCAGAGCAGACCTGAGGAAGTGAAGTATCGCCTTCACAAAACACCCAGGGACCCGTCCTAGGAATGACTCAGGGATATCCCAATTTGCTAGAGCAACGAAACCCAGGCCATTGGTATAAGCTGTCCTGGACTGCTGAGTCAGGCCGAGTGCTTCCCGGGAAGGGAAGGGAGACTCCGGGTTGTGCTAATAGCGTGGGGACTTCTCCTGTCTGGACTTGCCATTTCCCCCGGGAAAAGGTAGGCTTCTGAGGGTTTATGGTTCTTCTTCTCTTTTCTGCCTTCTAATTTCCCATGTGCTTTTCACCCCACCACGTCTACTCCACCCCCAGCACCTCTCGCTGCCTGCAGACCCAAGGTGCTCGGAGGCCTTTACCCCCAGGATGCACTGTCCAAGGAGTCCTGCTCTTTCCTCTCAAAGATTCCTCTTTTGGGAAAACGCTGATGGGCTTGGCAACAGCACTTCGGTGACCTCCGTCCTCCTGTTGTCACAGTTATTGTATAGGGACAGGGGCTCTTGCCCAACCTCACTCCCCACCTCCCAGCATGGGAGGAAGGTTTTCTTCCACAGTCCTGGACCCAGCAAACAGGGAAGGGCCAAGGACCCAGGGTAGGGCCCTCCTGGGAATCTCTGCGCAGTCCCCAGTGGGACAAATGCACCCTTGGGTAGCCCCACACCACAGCCCCCAGTACCACTCTTGTGTCCCAGCCCAGATCTTACTACCACAATGGCTTTCAGGACCTGCCTGCTCATCTCCGTCCCTGGGCCAGTTGTCCCTGTCCCAGAGCAGGGGTCTCAGCTGAAGAGGGAAGTGAGGTCACTCCAGAGAACCTTGTCTGCTGAGCTGGGGTGGGACTGAGTTTGTAGTTATTCCCAGTACATTCTGGAGAACTTTCGGGGAAGAGCTGCGGAGGTGCCTTATGCTCCAGGCCTCTGTGAGTGTGAGCTTAAAGGAAGGACAGAGAAATGGCTAGGTCTAGGGGGCGCACCTCAGCCATCCTCTGCCTCAGCATTGTCAGGGTACAGCCAAGAGGGGTTGAGGCACGGCCTTCCCCCATACACACCACCGCAGAAGAGGAGGAGGCTGCTTTTGCACCTAGGACATGGGAATAATAAGGAGATTATAGAAGTAATGCCTTTATTCAGCCTCTGATGAGGTCAATTTTCCCAAGGGAACCAACATACTGGTAGGCAGGGCAGGCTTGGGGTGAAATGAGACCCTGAGATTTCAGAATTCAGTCTCAGAGAGGCGGCTCTGAGTCCTGGCACCAAAGCCAGGCAAGCGAAGACAAGGACTGATTTTTTTGGTGCTCTTAAATTTGTCTACGGAACATGATTTGTGTGTCTGGCCACGTTTGTCGAATGAAAAAGTGACTGAATAGGTGAATGACTGAATTCACGGTTCTAGGTGAAATCACTTGGGGAAATGGCACTGTGAAATTCTGAAATCATAAAATCTGACTCCTGGAGGTCAACAATGGTCGAAAACTGGGAGCTGCCCCTCAGCTCCCAGCCCTGGAATTCCTTGTGGTGCTACTGAGATTTGCCTCAGCGCCACCTGCTGGCGGGCACTGACTCTGGCCAGCTCCTACTAGAATCGAGAGTCTGTCACCTGGATGGCAGAGATGACAGAATGGGGACCAGTCTCTCTCCAGGAACAGCTTTTAATTGACTTATTCTGAGGGCCAGTCAAGAAAATATAGCAAACCTTGGAAAAGGCAACATATTCGTGCATTTCCTTTCAGAGGAGGGCTGGGTGTTGGCTGGGTGTCCTCTGATGATGATTTGATTCTTTTTTTTTAAATATATTTTATTGATTATGCTATTACAGTTGTCCCATTTCTCCCCCATCATTCCCCTCCACCATGCACACCCCCTCCCACCCACATTCCCCCCCTTTAGTTCGTGTCCTTGTGTCATAAGTTCTTTGGCTTCTACATTTCCCACACTATTCTTGCCCTCCCCCTATCTATTTTCTACCCACCACTTATGCTACTTATTCTCTGTACCTTTTCCCCCCTCTCTCCTCCTCCCACTCCCCTGTTGCTAATCCTCCATGTGATCTCCATTTCTGTGTTTCTGTTCCTGTTCTAGCTGTTTGCTTAGTTTACTTTTGTTTTAGATGTGGTTGTTAATATCTGTGAGTTTGCTGTCTTTTTACTGTCCTATTTTTTATCTTCTTTTTCTTAGATAAGTCCCTTTAATATTTCATATAATAAGGGCTTGGCGATGATGAACTCCTTGAACTTGACCTTATCTGAGAAGCACTTTATCTTCCCTTCCATTCTAAATGACAGCTTCACTGGATAGAGCAATTTTGGATGTAGGTCCTTGACTTTCATGACTTGGAATACTTCTTTCCAGCCCCTTCTTGCCTGCATGGTCTCTTTTGAAAAATCAGCTGACAGTCTGATGGGAACTCCTTTGTAGGTGACTGTCCCCTTATTCCTTGCTGCTTCTAGAATTCTCTCCTTCATTTGAATCTTGGCTAATGCAATTATGATGTGCCTTGGTGTGTTCCTCCTTGGGTCCAACTTCTTTGGGACTCTCTGAGCTTCCTGGACTTCCTGGAAGTCTATTTCCTTTGCCAGGTTGGGGAAGTTCTCCTTTATTATTTGTTCAAATAAGTTTTCCACTTGTTGCTCTTCCTCTTCCCCTTCTAGTACCCTATAATTCAGATGTTGGGACGTTTAAAGATGTCCTGGAGGTTCCTAAGCCTCTCTTCATTTTTTTGAATTCTTGTTTCTTCCTTGTTTTCTGTTTGGTTGTTTCTTTCTTCCTTCTGGTCCACTCCATTGATTCGAGTCCCAGTTTTCCTCCTATCACTATTGGTTCCCTGTGCATTTTCCTTCGTTTCACTTACTGTAGCCTTCATTTGTTCATCTAATTTGTGACCAAAATCAACCAATTCTGTGAGCATCCTGATCACCAGTGCTTTAAACTGTGCATCTGATATGTCGGCTATCTCTTGGTTGCTTAGATGAATTGGGGCTTTGATCTGTTCTCTAGTTTGAGCCATTTTTTCTTGGGTGGGGGGATCTGGTCGAGGATGTTACATATGAGGGGCAGAGTCTTAGGGTGTTCCCCAGGGCAGGGCAGCCCAGTCACTGGGTTGTGATGCTGTATGTGGAGCGGGGTCTGAGAGGGAACAATGGCACTTGCTCCACTCTCCCTTGGATTCCAGTCCCTTCCACCACTTCCCCCAAGCAAATTGGGTTCTTCTGGTGCTGATTTCCATGTGGGTGGGCTTGTGTACATTCTAGGACCCTGTGGGTCTCTCCAACAAACTCTCCTGTGAGACTGGGAGTCTCTCCTGGCCCCTCACCCCCCACAAGTGTTTTCTATCAGTGTTTTTAGGTTTTATTTCCTGGCACCGGGGCCCTGGGTTGTGAGGTCTGTCTTGCTCCCCGTTTTTGCCTGGATTATCTTCGTGAGAATGTTGGACCACCTGGTCAGCCAGCCGCCTTGCACAGCCTCACTGGGACATTGCCACCCTGTGCCTGGGGTCCACTAGCCACCACCTATGCACCTGGGATCTGCCAGCCACTGCAAGGGCGCCAGGGTCCACCAACCTCCACTTTTTCCTACTGTAACTCCACTTGTCTTACCGGTCTGGATGAATGGTTGTTGGACTTCCATATAGTTCAATTTTTATATCAGTTCTGATTGTTTTCTTGTTTCTAAATCCTTGTTGTCCTTAATTTTGGTTGTGGGAGGAGGCACAGTGTGTCCACCTATGCCTCCATCTTGGCCGGAAGTCTGATTTGATTCTTTAAGGGTGAATGAGACTGATTACCTCTGACTGAACAGAGGTAACTTGTTCAAAACAGAAAACAATGCTAGCGATTTCTGTCCCTAATGGTGCCAAGGGATTCTGTCCAGTAGACACTGTAAATACCTGAAGCCAAAGTCTCATCCGAACCATTTTCAACAACTTGCTGATTCCTTGTCAATAAATGAGCTGAAGAAAATCTGACATGTGTTTACTTTTTTGTTTGTATGAGGGTCAAAATTTTACCATTTCTTAAACAATTGACTTGAGGGAGAGAGACATCAATCTGTTGTTCCACTTTTCTCTGCATCCATTGAGTGGTCTGTGTATGTGCTCTGACTGGGGACCTACCAAGCAATGTTGGAATATCGGGACAATGCTCTAACCAACGGAGCTACCCGGCCAGGGCCAAGATTTTACCTTTTTAAAAATTATACTTGAGCAGATTCTTGGTCCCCAAGGAAGCTATATTCTCTCACACCTTCCTTCCCTTCCTGCCCCTCACCTGTTCAGGTGGCACCAGCAACAGCATCCTCTGGGTCGCCACTGTGCCCAGCACAGACTTTGAGGACATGTTCCCCTGCAGCCTTTTCCTCCAGGCCTCCGGCTCCCGGAGGTGGGGTCAGGTCTGACTCTCACTGGACCTGCAGAGCTTGGTCGATGCTGTTGAATGAATTGATGAATATAGTTAGTTGGAACCACACTTCACTGCTAAGGAAGGAGCCTGGTAAACAGGAAGCCAGGTATACATGGGATATAACACTTCTTTTTTTTTTTTTTACCTTATTTTTATTTTACTGAATCTACTGGGGTAACATTGGTTAATAAAACCATACAGGTTTCCAGTGTACAACTCAACAAAACATCACCTGCCTACTGTGTCGTGCGCTAACTGCCCGTAGTCAAGTCTCTCCCCAGGCCCTTTGCCCACTTCCACCTCTCCCCACCCCCAGGACAGAACACTGCTGAGTCTCAGCTGCCACATCCGTGGAACGAAGATAATAGTTCCTATGTGTTGAGGATACAGATGGGAAGGAAATCTTAAGTAACTGCTGCATGTCTTTGATTTCCCCTCTTTAAATACTTCCTAGTCCTGCCTCTCAGCACACCACCAGGATACTACAAACCGGAACAGAGTCATTTCCTCTGGCTCCCCACCCTGCCAGGCCCACAGAAAGTGTTCGGTTAATTCTCCCTGCCTTGTTAATGAAGGAGAAGGGAAGTGGGGGGGTGTCTTGAGAGGCTGAGGTGCACCTCATAGGGTGGACAAAAAGCAAGATTTAGCAGGAACCTTGGGCACAAATGCTGGGGCAACTGAAGGGAAAGGCAGGGGTACCTGAAAACAAACGGAGAAACTCCAAGAGAAAAAGCAAAGGGAGAGAGAGGCTGGAAAAGGCTGTATTTCAAGTAGCTGCAAGTCCCTGCCCCAGCCCCAACCCATCCCAAGTCATGGGAGTCCAACTGCCTTTTTGGCCACTGGAGTTTCAACAGCTAAGAATCGCTGACTCCTTAATAACTGGGGTTGGGGCGCCACCTCGTGGCCATTTCCAAAACTGCCCACCCCAGCTGAGCGGTACCCAGATGCTCAAGGGCAGAGGGAGCCAAGTCAACTCTTCCAACGTTCCTGGCCTCCCCATCCTCTTCATCCTTAACTTCTCCCTTCCATTTATTGAACATGGACTATATTTGAGGCTCTATGCTCAGCACTTTTTATGACTTAGGCGTATCTAACCCTTGGTAATACTTAGTTCAGGTAATATTTAATACCATCTTGCAGATGAGGCTGAAGCACAGAGAGGTGAAGGAGTTTCCCTAAGACTGAGTGGCTAGGAAGGTGACCAGAAGAACTTCTCTCTGTACAGGAGAGGGACTGTGAGGGAGTTGGTCCTGCGTCTTCACAGCAGTTAGCCTTGGGGCCTTTCAGCTCTATGCCAATGTGGTTTTGGTGCCAACTCTTTGCCAGACCCTATATTGGCACTGGGAGTTCCTGTAACCCTCTATGTGGGTCCCTATTAGTCCCTCCCATGGTGCTGATTACTGTCCACATAGCCTAATTTACTCAAGTATCAATATCCCACCGAGACTGTGGGCTTCGTGAGAGCAGGGACCTAGTCTGGGTTTTTTCGGAATATTTTGTTTATTTAGTTTTAGAGAGAGGGGAAGGGAAGGAGAGAGAAAGGGAGAAAAGCATCAGTGTGAGAGAGACACATCAAACAGCTGCCTCTCTTATGCACCCCAACCAGGGACCAAACCTCCAAGCAGGTACGTGCCCTGGCTGGGAATCGAACCGGTGACCTTTTACTGTGCAGGACGACACCCAACCTTCTGAGCCACACCAGTCAGGGCCCTAGTCAGTTCTCTTCACTGCTGTGTCTCCAGAGCTCAAAACTGATCCCAGAACACAGAATAGGTGCTCCATAAACATTTGTGAGTGAACTAATAAATCAATGATAAGAGATTTAAAAAGCAAACTTGTCCCTGCTCTCCAGGTATTGACAGCCTAGCGAGGCGGGCAGATTGGTAAAGGGCAGAAGTGGTTCTTGCCAACCCAACCTGTCACCCCCACCTCCCCTTGGTGTTTTGCCAGAGGAAACTAAAGGAGCTTCAGAGCCAAGAGGAGGCACGAGACCTGGCCCAGGGCCTCAGGACAGGCTTCCCGGAAAGGACAAAGCAGCAGAGCTAAGACCTATAAAGGAAAGAAGGGAAAAGACTCTCCAGGTAGAGGCCACAGCATGAGTAAGTGCCTGGCGAGGAGAACCTGGGTGGCGTGCACGTGAATGCTAAGCCTCAAGGACGAACATAAGGGGAGAAAGAGAGGTCTGCAGGGAATTCACAAAGTGAGCCATTAGTAAAAATCCCTCCCTTAACTCCACCTCCAATTCCTCACCGAAGGAAGGGGAATAGGAATGTAATGGGACTCAGGCCCTGGCACACAGCAACTGTGAGGTCTCCCCACTACTCGATGATCCTAAGGAGGACGACCCACCAGGGCTCCACCAGTATGAAGGCCCCAGATTCCGAGGGGAAGATAGCCTGAGACCCAGTGCTGGGGGGCAGGGAGGAACGACAGCATCCAGCTGGTCTAAATCAGCACCTCTGAGAATGGCAGCACCGGGAGACCCCTTGGGGTCCAAACACCCAGCCCCCCGAGATGGCGGAGCTTCATCCTACAATGCATGGGAGCCAGGTCAAAGAACTGGCGTGGGCCTCACATAGAAGCCATAGGATGGGGACTTGGACACAACCAGTGATTCATCCTTTCCTCCAGCAGCTACTTAATAGAATGTTTATTAAGCAGCTACTACGTTCCAGCTGTTAGGAGTCCTGGGATGCCTCAAATAAACCAAGATAGTGTATGATTGTGTGTGTGTGTGGTATATGAGATGTTGAAAATTTCTTCTAGGGAGAAGGAAAAACAAAGATAAGAAGGAAAATAGGGAATGTGGGGATGGTTTGCAATTTTAAACCGGGTGGTGTGGAAAGATGTCCTGAGACGGGACCTCTGAACAGAGGCCAGAAGGCGTGGGGGCAGTGAGCCAGGAGGCTAGCTGAGGGCAGAGCGTCCCAGCCGAGGGAAGGCACTGGCAAATGTGCTGGAGCGAGGCTGCGCCTGCTGTGGTTCAGGAGCAATGAAGAAGTCAGAGGGGGCTGGGAGGAGGGAGCCAGGTGACGCAGGGCCTTGTGAGCCACTGAGATGCCCAGATGAGGATACAAGTCCTGGTGACAAAGGTGCGCCACGGGAGAGAAGCACGGAGCCTCTCATTAGGCAACTCTAAACTTGTGTCTCATCCCCCGACCACACCTCCCACAGTGCACCGTGAATTAATATTTTCTATAAATCCTGTAATTATCTTGTGAATAGCACAATTATATTGCACTGTGTTTGTGTGTGTTAAAAGCATTCATTTGTTTAATGTAAACATTTAAAATATAACATGTATTATGCAACCCTTTTTACTTTTTCATTTAATAAACTGGAAGCATTAAAGTTGGAAGCAGAGGGGGCTTTTCTTGACCTCCAAGAGTTTCTGGAGGTGGGTCTACACTCACGTTCACCTTCACCTACACACACTCGCACTCACTCACCCACAGTGCCCAGCCGGAACCCAGGGCTGGAAGGCAGAGACCTGTTTGCCTGCCACCTGGGAGGCGGGGAGGGGGGCCCACAAGGCAGATCCCTGCAGCGCCTCCCACTCCCTCTGCCTCACCTGACCTCGCCCTGGGCAGCACACAGAAGGCACCTTCATGGACCTTTGACCCAAAATGGGCAGGAATTAGTGTATCTATATCACAGATGGCCACACTGAGGCTCTGAGAGGACCTGCTCAAAGCAGCTGAGGAGGGAGCAGGGAGTCTGGAGAAGCTGAGGTGGATATGGGGGAGATTTTAAAGTTTAAAGGTGAGGAGAAGAGCAGGAGAGTGTCCTTGCTAACTCTCTGGTGGATCTCGACCTCGGACAGACCTGGGTTTGAATCCCAGCCCCACCACTTATTTACTGTGGGTAAATTCCTTGGACTCCCTGAACCTCAGTTTCCAAATCTCTACAATGGGAATAATGATGGTGCTGTGTGATTTTGTTCTGCAGAGTAAGTGAAGTAGTATGGGTGAAATGGCTGTTGTTTTTATTTTTTCAGTCTTGCCAAATCCTGCGGGTAGAGGCGGGGTGGGAGGAGGTGGGGAGGAGGCCGTTCAGATTACACCCCACCCAGCCAGTCACACACTGACTAGACTCATGCTGCGCTGCTTCCTCTGCTGTGTAGACAGCAGTTGTTGTACAATTACCACAGCCCAACATTCCCATCACCCCCTGCTTTATAGTCTATGAAGTGCTGTCACTCGTGCATTCAACATTTACTGAGTGCCTCCTGGATAAACCAACACAGTGCTGGGTCCTGGTAACTCCTGGCCTTGTCCCTGCTCCCAGAGAGCTGACATCAAGTAGCTGATCATACAAATAAATACATAGCTGGGTTAAGGGCCCCAGTGCAACCCCAGCAGAACCGTACAGCGGCAGCCAAGGATAACTCTCACCCCAACCGTCTGGGATGGAGGCTCTGGATCTCAGGACAGGGCAGTCACTGGCCCTAGGGCACCGATGAGGTGGCGTGAAGGACGCAGGAGGCCAGCACATCCGGCTGACTCTTTCTCCCACCCACACTGGCCCCGGGGAAGGAGAGCTCTGCCAAAGGATCCCCCTGGAGTGAGGCCTTCGGGAGCTGCCGGGAAAGAGAGAGAGGCCTTCGTGGAGTCCTAGTCCCTTCACATCTGCTTTGTGTCTCCTGAGGGGTGGGGGGCTGGCTCAGACCCTGGAGTCTGAAGCTTGGACACATGGGCCTACCCTTCAGGCATAGCTGTTCCACGATTGGGCTGTCAGGGGCCAGGCTATGAGTAGGTGGGGGGAGGGCTGTTCCCCAGGGGAGGCTGTGCCAGGCTGGCGTGGCAACATGTCCACCTTGCAGGTGGGGCAGGCTGGAGGCTACACTGACTGAGCTGGGTTTGTTGAGCTACTGTTTGGTAACAACCCCGGAGTCTGTGGGCTCTGCTTTGCTACCTGCAAAGCCCTTACACAGCCTCTGTCTCTTTTGATCCTCACCAAAACCCTGGCAGGAGAGACAAGGCACTCGGCATGGAGCCGGAAGACCACCAGTCAAGTCCTACTTAGTACCTCATCTCTTTCATTCAGTCATTCAACAAACATTCACAAAGCAGCTACAGTGTGCTGGGCACTCACCTGAGCGCAGTGAGCAAAAACAGACCGACCAAGGGCTCTTCTGAACACCAAGTAATCACATAATCATGTAAAAGCCAGGGTTTCAATTACAGGTGTCATCCTTGTGGCATCTCTCCGTGTCTCAGACGACCCATATTTGTGTCCTGTTGGCTCTACCCTGTCCATCCTGAGTCCAACCACTTCTCGCCCCCCACGCTGCCCCCTTCCCCACGCCATCGCCACCCCTTGTCCGTATCGTCACATTATCCTGTGAACAAGGCCTCCAGTTTCCCCTCTGCCAGAGCGAGCTTCCCAACCACCGTCCCTCCAAGCCCCTCATCAGCTTCCAGTCAGAATAAAACCCAGGCTCTTTCCAGGGACTTACCAGGTCCTGCGTGACCGGGGTCCTGTGAGCCCTCTGGTCTCATCTCCTGTCATTCTGGTCCCCATTCTTTCCATTCTGAACCTACTGGCCTCCTTATATGTCATTTTCAAGGGCCTCAGGGCCCTCCGCACTTGCTCTTCTCTCTGCCTGGAATGCTCCACGCCCAGATGTTTCTCTGTGGCTTCCCCTCACTTCACGCAGGCCTCTGTTCAAACATTACCGTCGCACAATTCTGTCCTCCTCCCTTCTGTGTTTAGTCCTGCTTTGCTTCCTTCCAGAGCGCGGATCAGCAGCTCACATTTTACTGTCTGTGTGTTTGTTGTCGTCTGCTTCCAGCCCCCTCCGCGTCCATCACTGAGGGTCAGTGCCTGGAGAGTCCCTGGTCCATGGAGGGTTAGGAGGGGCTGAACAAATGAATGAAGTTGATCATGAAGTGGGACAAGGGCTAAGAATGAAAAATTCAGGAAACCTACAGATGAGGGAACAGGAGGCCTCACCTAATTGGTGGCAGAGTCAGAAATGGTTCCCGGAAGGGCTAGAACGCCCTTCAGAGTTGACCCAAACTTAGGCCTTTGAACCTCCCCCATTGACCCGAGACCTTGTCCCTGAGAAACGGACGTTTGAGCTGAAATCTGAGTGATGCGAAGGAGCTGACAGACAGGTGGGCCAGAGCACTGGGTGGGAAAGCTGGGAGGCAGAGAAGACTTCCTGCCACTGGAGGAGCTCAGAGGAGGTGAGGGGTCTGGTGGGTGGTGAGTCCGGCCACAGGGCTCAGGAGTTCACTTTATCCTAAAAACAATGGGAAGCCTGGAAGAGCTTTAAGCTGGGGAGTGGCTGGATCGGGTTTGAGTTTCATGAAGATCCTCAGGGCTACCCTACAGAGAGGGCGCTGCAAGAGGCAGAAGAGGACGGAGGGAACCACCTGGAAAGCTTTGGTGATTCATGAGCAAGTTGACGCTTGGCCTTGGCCTCTCCCCTTGGGCTCTGGGTTCTGGGAGCTGGGAGCTGGGACAGCCCTTCATGTTGGCCCAAACTGAGGCAAGGAGGGCAGGCCTTTGCAACCCCCAGTGACCTGTCACTGAATACAGGCTGCCCCCAGTGGAGGGACACAATCTTGCACTAGGTAGCTTCTGGGGGAATGAGTGCCTCAGTTCTGCAGGGGCTCTGGGTGATGCATCCTAGCAACCATGAGCAGTCGCTTCACAGGACCCCCCAGAGGACCGCTCTTCACCCCAGCCTAACTGTGGAAAATCTAGACTTGTTACAAAGCTCTTTCCCACCCCCTGAATTTGTGGGAACTTCAGCGGTATTTATATATGTATAGGAACCCTCTTGGTCAGCCCCAAATCTGGGTCTGACCCAGACCCAGCTTGCTATGCAGTAAGCGCTCACTCACTGTTAGACGGCAGGAACAGCATGGAGGGAAGAGAAAGAAGGAAATCTAGGAACAGTTCCAGCTTTCCTTGTGGTTTGGGACCCTGGCTAAAGTGGAGGCCAAATTGGAGAGAAGTGATAAAGCGGGTGTGGGACACACCAAGACTGTGGTGTGACTAAGATGTCAGGGCCCTGGGGTTTGGTGTCAGCTCCTCAAGGATGCCCGCCATGAGGACTGCAGCAGGGGAGGGAGCCTAAGCAGAGTGGAGTCTCAGAGTCCAGGGAGCAGCCATGACCTCAGACACCAAGAGGACAAAGGGGATGGGGACTGAGAAGAGAGGGCCCAGAAAATGTACCAGGGCCTGGGTAAGGATGCAGAAACTTGAGAGGGGGAGTTGGTGATGGGCCTGGAGCTCAGTGAGGGTGTGAGAGGTCCCCCGATACAGTCATGGAGGGAGGGGTGGGGAAAGCAAGGTCCTCAGAGAGCAGCTAATAGGGAGGCCTGCCCCGGAGCTCCACCCCCACTCAAGTGCTCAGATCCCCCCCCCCCAATTCCACTCTCAGAGCTCAGGGTCAAGGCCCCTCTCTCCTCCCGCACATCTCCTGCAGTCCCCTGAGACAAGGTATCCTAACTGAAGGGGTTCCTCCCTGGGAACTGTTGCCTCAGCCCAAATTCAAGTCAACAGGAAAGTCTCCCCAGCTGGGAGGGATGGGAGGCCCTGGACAAGGTGAATGGGGTCATTTCTGTCCCACGACAAGGGGCTGAACACAGTAATTTCTGGAGGCCCCTTTCTAATTGCTGGACACAAAGAGCAGAGTCTTCTCCAAACTGAATGGAGAAGGAAGGGGACCTTTTTAGAATGGGGCAGGGTAGTGGGATGAAGCACTTGCTGTCAAAGAGCATCAAGGTCAAGAGCTCAGACTCGTGCTAGACTCCCTGTGTTAAAAATCCCAGCTCCGTCACTAACCAGCTGTGTAACCTTGGGTTAGCTACTTAACCTCTCAGCACCTCTGTTTCCCCCTCTGTAAAATGGGAGCAATAGTAGTACCTATCTCTTAGGGCACCCATGAAGTGGCAGTTCATGAACCGAAATGTGTAAAGTGCTCAGAACAGTGCCTGGCACAAAGTGAGAATTAGACAGGGTGGGGCAAGGGTGGGTTTACAGTTTGTATGGAAAATAATACAGTAGTTAATAAATAATAATACAAGAATAAATTCTGTTTCGTGTACTCACAACTATAAACCTGCTTTTGCCCCACCCTATATAAGTGTTTGATAAAATAAATAAAAGATGTTAGCAACTTCCACTTGAGAGCCTCCGGGCACTGAGCACTGTGCCAGGGGGCTGGTGCTCAGTGAGGGTATGAGAAGTCCCCCAGGTACAGTCATGGGGGGGAGAAACAAGCCCCTCTTGTTAGAGGTATTTACATTACCTCTAATCCCCACGTCCCTCTATAAGATGGTTCTTATAGTTCCCATTTTACAGATGAGGAAACTGAGACTCACAAAGGCAAAGCCACGTGTCTAGGGTGACCTGGGCCGATGCTACCAGCCCTCGTTACTGCACCAGGCAGCTTTTCTCTACCACAAAGGCAGGGAGATGAACGAAATGGCTTCCCAGAGGCCTGTCTTGGTTCTTCCCACCCACTCTCACAGCTGATGACCCCTCCAGGGTACAAACCCTCCTGCATTGGCCAGAGCTTGGGAAGATTTCGTAGTCGTGCAAGGTAACTAACAGCTCAGAACTGCAACCATCTCATTAAGCAATTAGCTCTGGGAGCTCCAAACCATGGAAGTGACCTCACTGGTCACTTGACACCACCCTGCCACTGGGGCTGGAGGTAATGGGGGTAATCATGGCAGTGGTGGTAACGACATTGACCATGACGTTGTCAAGTGACAGAAAAGATGACAGCTCTGTCAGATCTTGATGTTGGTGGAGGAGGTGATGGGGCTGGTAATTGGCCGATGGTAGTTAAGGTGATGACTAATGGTGGTGGCAGATCCTAGCGTTGATGGAGAGGTGACGGTGGCGGTGATGACCCTGTGGCTGGGCTCTTGGCCTCCATTCCTCCCTCCTAGGTGGGGAGGCTGGAAAGGCAGCAAATACATTCCCCTACCTCGCAGCGTTTGCATGTGGAACATGTAAATGACATTCACTCAAGAGAGATCCAAGCTGAAGTGAGACTCTTGCTTCCACGCTTCAGTTTTCTCATTTAGAAAACAGCGGTACACAGGACAGCGCCTGCCACATAATAAGCACTTTGTAAATGTCGGTTGTTGTTGCTGGGTTTTTTTAATTTCCTTAATTGTTTCTTGCCCCTTTTTGGCTGTTTCCACCCACTAGCAAGGCTGCAGTAATGGGCGTTTGTCTGCCGCAGCTTTCTGGTGTCGGGTCTCCAGCTTCCAGCTGGCCCAGAGGCAGTGGCGGTGGGGAAAGTGGCGGGAGCAGCTTCTTAAATGCAGCCTCCTGATCCCCAGATTGAAGCTTCTTGAATTTGCGGCTCCTCCAGAGGTGGTGGTTCTCTCGGTGGGTCAGTTGTGTCTAGTCTCAGGGTCATTCCTGGAAGCTTGGCTCCCTGAGCGTCTCCAACGATCTAAGGAATGCCTTTCTGCTAAAAAATACCAAGGGAGGGTTTCTGTTTCCTGTTCTGAACCCTAACAAACACAGATTGAGAGCCCTGTCGTTGAGGCTGTTGATACTTGAGGTGACACACGTGGTGACTGGTGAGGCTTATGGGGCCAGTTCGGTGAGCACTGGACCTTGGGATTGATGGAAACGGTGATGACGACAATGTCTGGTGGGGGAGGCAGGGGGCACGAGAGGTTTCGGGTGTATGCAATGGAACCTGACTCTGGCCGGCATGTGAAGAAAAGGATGATGTTGGGGAGCTGATGATGGACGCAAAGCCCAGAGGTCCTGGCTCAGATAAAGAGCAGGAACAAAGGAAGCAACAGCATCGGGCAGACCAAACCCCGGTTCAAGACACCCAGACGCAACTGTCACCACCGGACACCACACTGACTATTGCTACTAAAGACCACCTTTCTGAGCAAATTCCAAATCCTCCTGTCTTTGCATCACTCATTCAAGATTCAAAGTCGTGGGCTGAAGCATCCACTTGGCCCAGCCCAGGTTATGTGACCCTGTCCTATCTGCCAGAGAGTGGGAGGGGGGTTTGCCGTTCCTTCCAGCTTTAGTAGTAAGCAGTGGGGCCTTGATGCCCGTCAAAACTCACACAGTGGGGGTTTTCCCCTAAAAGGAAATGGGGTTTGGATGCAGGGCAGCCAAAAATCAACTAAAGCCCACTTAGTGAGGAAGCCTGGAGATGATGATGGAATAAAGAAGCTGAAGGAGATGCTGCCTTCTTCATTAAAACAAAACTAAGTTTGGGGGCAGCAAGACCTTTCAACCCTGGCAAGACCCAAAGCCCCTTGTGATCACCCAGGGACTTCTGCTGTCACCACCACAGGTGCCCCTGTGGACCATCTTTCATACTGTGTCCAAGAGCAGATGAGACCCTGACCTTTTCCTTTATAGCCCAGTGTAGAGCGGGGACCAGGACATTCAGATAAGATGCTATCAGTGGTCCAGGGACGACAAAGAGGAAAGAAGCACAGACATCTTTTCACTTATTCCTCACCCATTTATTTGGCACCCACCAGGTACCCATTAGAGCAGAGAATGAGGGCCCTCCCCCTTGGAGCTTACGATCTAGTGGGGAAGACAAACTGGTAACACACACGTAGACAAGGTAAGTGCAAGGCTGGAAACACAAGGAGAATGAGATGGAAGGGGACTAGAGGATTTAGCTCTTCAAGCTAAAGCTGGAAGGGTGAGCAGCCAGACATGCATGCGGGGTTCTAGGGCAGGAGGTGTGGGCTCCCACTTCCTGAGGCAAGGACAAGCTTGTTGTGCTCGTGGCGCAGAGAAGTGGATGGTGCAGCTGCGGCCTCCAGAGCCAGGTGAAAAAGTGACATTTTCCTGGTCAATAAGGGCTGTCCTTTGATTAGAGGAATTTGTCGTCAGGCATGAATCGGGAAGGAGAAGATGGGCACAGTGCAGGCACTTGTACAGATTCGGTGGTGGTAAGGTGAGGGCTTCCCCCACGCTGGGCTCTCGTGTCCTCAGCTAGGTCATTGCTGCATAGGGGGAGGGAGAGAGTGGCAGGACATGTGTCCATTAGGCCACAGGTCCCCAGGCCCGTACTGGTCCAGGCCTGTTAGGAACCTGGCTGCACAGCAGAAGGTGAGCTTGAAGGTAATGCACTTGAATCATCCCGAAACCATCCCCGCCTCCTCCCGGTCTGTGGAAAAATTGTCTTCCACGAAACCGGTCCCTGGTGCCAAAAAAGTTGAGGACTGCTGCATTAGGCCATGTCAGCTTTCTAGTGTCCTGGATAGTCATGATACAGCCCCGAGGAACTCAGGCCTTAAATGGCCCCCGTGCTCCCAGGTACCTGCTGGCAGCTTCCCTAGGAGGACAGCAGCACTTCCTGGACTGATGCCTCCCCAGTCACTGAGACCAGTAATAGCAACTGAAGCCTCATTCATCACAAGCACAAGGTCAAGTACAGCCACACTCATAGTCCCCATCACCTTCATGCCAACAGGCACAAGGACAGGATAGGAAATCCTTAAGGGCACCCTGACCTTAAGAGTTGGCAGGTTCCGGGTCCCCTCCTGGGCCTGTGGAAAGCAATGGGACTGTCTTGGGTCGGGTCAGATGGGGTGGCTCTTACAAGAGCGAATTCTGTGAATCTCTTCCCAACTCAGAATGTGGTGACATCACCTAGGTAACTTGAAACCAGCCACAGGGGAAGGCTTTTGGTTATTTTTCCCAGTTCATCAGCATATCTCTGGACAGAGCCCTGAGAATGTGAGAGACCCTGATCCCCACCACTTGCCTCTGCAAACCCCAGAGCCTGGAGCAGGACCAGCCGAAGAAGCCCGCCAACCATGTGCCTAGAATTCTGGCGGGCAGAGCAGGTGATCTGGTGGGGGGATGTAGTGGAGATAGAAGGTCACCTTCCCAAAAGACACACCTGATGGCAGACCAGAGGCCCTGGGCGTTAGCTCAGGTGCATCACCTTCACCAGAGCCTCTGCTGCAGCCCAGGAGCCCAAGGCCTGTGGCTTTTAGCCTGGCTGCCTGACTCACCCTCTTGACGTTAGAATCCAGAGCTGGGTCTGTCCTGGGAGGGACCAAGGGCTGCTTCTCCCTGTTCCCTGATCCCAGGATGAGCCCTGACTTTGGTCATAAACTGGGCCTAAGCCTGGTGACAAAGATCTCCACCCAGGCCCAGAGAGGGCCCCACCTTGGTTCTGGGCTGGGCACTGATTGAGCCACAGAAAACACACTCTCACCTCCATCTGCGTCTGACACAGGCCCTGGCTCATCCCTAGAATCGTGGCAAGCCTGGCCCTTGAGCACAAAGTGGAGCGGGCCGGGAGTGAGCTTGGCTCGGCACCGCTGCTGTTCACCTCTGCAGTGGGGGCTCGAGCTCTTGCCTGAGGAGCAGACTGAGAAAAACAAAACCAGATGAAAGCCCCCCACCACATCCCCCTTGCTGTAGTGACACCGTCTCTGTTCCAAGGCCCTAACCTCTCCCCACCCCAGCTGGGTTCCCTTTTCGATTTGGAGGATTCTTGCTTTAAACCCTCAATCCCTGCTATCTCCACGTAGCCTCCAGGTTCCCAGGAGGAGAGGGAGCTGTGAAAACCCATGGGGGTGGAGGCCAGGACCTTATCTGGCTTACAGGCTGGGGCGAGACCCTTCCCCTCTCTGGGCCTCAGTTTCCCCATTTATACAGTCGTGCGCCACTTCATGACGAATAAATTCTGAGAAATGCATTGTCAGGCAATTGTGTTGTGCAAACAACACAGAATGTACTTACACAAACCTAGATGGTAGCCTATTGCTCTACAGGGAAGGATAATTAATTTTCTCTCTTCGCGCCAGGTTCTTGGCTGAGACATCCCTATAATAAAAGATAGGGTGGCAGGAGAGAACCAAACAGATGTTTAATAACATACATGCCTCCTGAGCACATACATGGAGGGATCCAGGAAAACTGAGCAACTTGCCCAAATGGCTGAAGCCACCCCCTCAAATACTATCTGCAGACAAAGACCAAAGAAGAGGCTGGGGACGGAGAGAGTTATGGGAGGTTACCAGGCAGGAAGAGCACAGTAAGGTTAGTATGCAGATTTCAGTCTTGGTCTTCTGCACAGATAAGCGGTCCTAGAGATAATGTCAACCACCACCACCACCACCCCCGCCACCTCCTGGTACATAGAGCAAAGGAGACACCCTTACACATGGACATTTTCCTTACAAATGTAAGTATCTTACACAGGGTATAACCTCTACTTGGTTTTCAGTGGTTCTCCCTGTCATTCCTTAAAATTAAGCAGCCTAAAGTAATCCTATCCAAAGAGACATACTTGGGGATGACAAATTCCGTTTCCCTACAGCTCCTAGGTTACAAACATGTACAGCGTGTTACTGTACTGAATACTGCAGGCAATTATAATACAATGGAAAGTATTTGTGTAATACGTTGTATTACAAAGTCAGCTCGCGACAGGGCTAAGACATTAGGCATGAATTTTTCAGCTCCATTATAATATTACGGGACCACCATTGAATCTGCGGTCCGTAGCTGACCCAGCCGTCATCATGTGGGGTGCATGACTATATAGTGCAGCTCTAATATCCAAAGTTAAGGACTCTGGTGGAAATTTAGGGCTCCGTGTTCAAGGGTTAGGAGGGTTGTACTTCCTGGATAATTCAGACCCAGGGACTGTGTTCAAGTCCTAGGGTGTCCTCTTAGCTCTGGCACCTTGTGCTAGTGACTTGGCCTCTCTGAGCCTCAGTTTTCTCATCTGACAAATGGCACTAACACCAAGTTTATGAGGATCAAGTGACATGGTGGCAAACAAAGCATTTTATAAATTGTAGCGTTCAGTCCTCATAGGAGGGAGGGGCGGTTGTGATGGCTGTTGGCATGGGTTAGTAACATTTCGCCTTCCATCAGAGACACAGAGTGGGGTCAGCTCTGGCATGGTTGGTGGGAGACCTCCTCAGAGCCTCTCCAGGACCCACAACCCCTGCCCTACCCAGAACCAGCTCTGGCCGACATTGAGTCTTCCACCTGGCCTATCCACCTCCGGGCTGGACAAACCCTTACTGGCCACGAAGGGATTGGGGGGACTTTAGAGCTGGACCAGCCTTGGGGATCCTCAGCTCCCCAAGGATCCTCGGCTCTCATCCCTTTATAAAGGCTGGCCCAGGCAAGAGAAGGGCTTGCTCCAGGAGGCTGGAATGAGCTCTCTCCTACCCACCTCTTTCAACAGAAAACCTGCTTAAAGATGAAAGTTGTCTGTTTGCCTATCTGCTGGCCCCTAGATTGAGTATCTTCAGGGCAGGGAACAGCTGGCTTCATCTGGGTTCCCCACTGTAGGAGTCCAGCCCAGACAGTGGGCAAGGGGAAGGAGGGAGCATGGGAGAAAAGGGGATGGCAGGGGAGGGGGGCGAGCAAGTGATCAGGGCAGTGGCATTTACTGACCCGAGCTGTAGTAGGGGGAGGGTGGGGCTGGCGTGACGGGGGAAGGGGACGTAGAGGCCCCACCCACTAGGACGTCAATTCCCCAGGCCTCCCTCCCTCCCCAGAGGCTCATTCCCCAGGGCGGGCTCCTCCCGTGGGAACTGCTGTTTAGGCAGCGGGCGCCCAGCCACGTGTGTGTGCCAGGAATGAGGCTGGGCTGCAGGGCGGGCACTGTCCTGGGCAGCCATCTGGGAGGCGCCAGACAGGGCTGCCTCTTGCCGGGGCCTGGGGAAGGGGATGGCTGTGGGCGGAGGCTCCCCTGTGGGCCCAGGGAACCAGACACCTCCTGCAGCCTGCGAGCAAAAGCTGGGCAACACCTGGGAGCTGCTTAGAGATGCAGACTCTCAGGTCTTTCCCCAGACCTGCAGATTCATAATCTGTATTGTAACGAGATGCCCAGGTGACTCCTATGCACATTTCAGTTTGAGAAGCCCTGTTCTACAAGAGTTGACCTGCACACTTACAGGTTCAAAAAGAAAAAGACATCTACACACTTCCAGCTATAAATAAGTCCTGGGGATGTATATACAGCATGGTGACTACAGTTAACAAAAATGTATTGCATATGCGAAAGTTGCTAAGAAAGTAGATCTTGAAAGTTCTCTGTCACAAGAAAACAATTGTAGCTGAATGGTGATCGATGGTAACTAGACTTACTGCAGTGACCACTTCACAACATGTACAAACATGGAGTCATGTTGTCACCTGAAACATGTCATGTGTCAATTATATCTCAATGAAAAATTAAACCATAAAAAAGATTTCCTTTCTTTTTCTTCTTTACATTTCAGTTAGAACAGTATCTTCATTTTTTTCTCAAAATTAGGAGTGCATAAATAGTATATATTATCTGTGCATTGCATTCATTACAGGGAAGAAGGTATTGAGAGATATTTGTTATAAAAGGGAGGTGGGGTCTTCTGGGGCTGGCAACCCTCTGATGGGAATCCACTGATGAGCACCCGCCCTGTTTTTAGTTGGCAACATTGGCCCTGACAGGACAGAAATGGAAGTGAGCAGCCCTTGAACCTGAGAAGCTTCCACTCTAGGAGCGGAGATTAGACAAAGATGCATATTGCCGTCTTCCTAAGCCTCAGTTTCCTCACCCATGAAATGGGCTTAACCATCAGTCATCTCCACCAGCCTCCCCACAGGGTTGGACAGGCTCAAATGGGGAGGGAGGGAGGGAGTGGCACGGAGAGGGAGGGGCTCTGTGAACTGCCTTGAACCTGAGGTCAGCGAGCCCCAGGTGTGCCCTGCTGACAGCTCTGCCCTCCGTTGCCCCTCTCTGTCCTTCAGAGCCTAGACCTAGCCCTCCTGACTCTGTCCCAGAGCTTCAGCCTCCTCTGTGATCTCACTCTATGTCCTTCCCATGCCGCAAAAACAAACAAACAAAACCCATCTGTCTGAACCGTGCTCCAAATTAGCACTGTTTCTGGGCAGAGCAAGCACGGAGTGAGTCCTGACTACATGCCAGGCACCAGGCACTGCTCACACACTGGGTCTTTTATGCCACCCTGAGAGTAGGTGACAATGACCCAATGAACAGATGAGAAACTGGGGCTCAGAGAGGGAGAGTGATTTGCTCCAGGTCGCACAGACAATAAGAGGCCAAGATGGAACAGGAACTCAAGCTTTTGGCTCCCACTACACCAGGCTTCCTTGGCCGGCAAACAGGAACCAACTTTCAGTGACCTTGGGAGGAATCCCCAAGTCCCAAGATGAAAGTCCCCACGTCAGAGATCGGGCTGGGGCCACACTGCCCCACTCGCTGCAAGATCTGGATCTAGAAGAGTGCTCCTTCCTGCGTTCCTCGAGTGTCCAAGTGTTGCTTCACTCATTCCGTGAATATTTATTGAGCACTGAATAATTGTCAACACAGTTCCAGGAGCTGGGACACACAGAAAACAGACAAAATCCCTGCCCTCCTGAAGCTTTGAAACAAGCCGTGAAGAAATAGAGAAATTCGCAGCAGGATGTGTAGGTGGCCCTGGGTGCTGTGGGAACAACAGGGCAGAGCAGGGTCTTCAGCCAGTTTTCAAGTACGTGTCCCTGACTATTTAGTCGGGGGCACCAGCCCCTTTCCCCTTAGATTGTCCAATAAAAACAGGACAACAGCCAATACAACAACAGCCGTCGGTGTGAATGAATCAAAGTTATACCTATTTTTTTTGTCAGATAGGCAAAAGATATATTTCTTGGTGTGCTGTGCACAGAATGTTAGTAATTTGTTTGTGTGCCGTGAGATGAAAAAGGTTGAAAATTGCTGGAGTAGAGGCCAGCTGGGCTGGAGAGGGAGGCTGCCATCCTCACTGTGCTGTTTGGAAGGCCTCACGGAGAAAGCACGCACGGAGAAAAGACAAGGAAGAACTGGGGGAGAAGCCACCTGGCTATCAAGGCGAAGAGGTGTAGGGACAGATGCAAGGCCATTGCAAAGGCCCGGAGGTGGGAGACGAATGTCAAGGAAGCCCATGAGCCTCCTTGATGAGTGAAGGGAGGGGGAATGAGGTGGGGTGGGGTATTCAGTGGAGCCTTGTGGTGACTGGAAGGCCCGGCTTTTACTCCAAGTGTGATGGAGGCATTAAAGCAACAGGATCTGAGGTGGGTTTTTTTTTTTTTTTTTTAAGATCTATTTATTTTTAGAAGAGAAGGGAAGGAAAGAGAGAGGGAAAGAAACATCAGTGTGAGAATGAAATAGCGATTAGTTGTCTCTCGCACACACCTCAAACCTGGGACCAAACCAACAACCCAGGCATGTGCCCTGAGTGGGAATCAAGCCAGCAACCTTTTGCTTTGCATGACACCCAACCAACTAAGCCACACCACTCAGGGCCTGACTTGGGTTTTAAGGGGATCTCTGTGGCCTTGGCCAGTGTGGCTCAGTGGACTGAGCCTGTGAACTGAAAGGTCACCTGTTCTGTCCTAGTCAGGGCACATGCCTGGGTTGAGGGCCAGGTACCCAGCTGGAGGCATGAGAAAGGCAACCAATTGATGTCTCTCTCACATCAATGTTTCTCTCCCTCTCTTTCTCCCGCCCTTCCCCTCTCTAAAAATAAATTAAAAGAATTCTTTTTAAAAAGAGAACACTCTGGCTGCTGGGTTGAAAAGAGACTGTCGAAGGCAAGTGCAATAGCAGGGGACCAGCGAGAGAGAGAGTAATGGTGGGACGTGACAGAAAAAGGAATAAAAAATGGCCTTGGATTTTCAGTCCAAGAACTGGAAGTTGCCATTTGCTGTGGGAGGAACAATTCCGTTAAGAATTCAGCTTTGGCCCTGGCCAGGTAGCTTGGTTGGAGCAATGGGCTGACTGGTTGGGGCACAAGTGGAATCAACCAATGAGGGTGTATGTGGGTGGAGCAACAAATCAATGTTTCTCTCTCTCTCTCAAACCAGTGAAAGGAAAAGGAAAAAACGGTGGGGGAGCACTATTAGAATGGGAGAAAATTTTGCAAATCACATATATGATGAAGGACACGTATCTAGAATATATAAAGGCCTCTCAGAACTCCACAATAGTTTTTTTTTTTTTCAAATAATACAGTTAAAAATGGGCAGAACATTGATTTGAATGAACCTTTCCCCAAAGATACATATGGGCCAAAAAACACATGAAAAGATATTCAACATCATTAGCCCCCCAAGAAATCAAAATCAAAATCACAAGGAGATGCAACTTCATACCCACTAAAATGGCTTTAATTGAAATGACAGACAATTACTTGTGTTGGTGAGGACGTACAGAAATCACACCCTCACACACTGCTGGTGAGAATGCAAAATGGTGCGGTTGCTTTGGAAAAAAGTCTCAAATGGTTAAACATAAGGTTACCTCATGATTAGCAATTCTACTCCTAGGTACAAATCCAAGAGAAATGAAAACATATGCTCACACAAAAACTTATACATGGATAACACCAAGAGAGAGCCCTAAGGTAAGTTCTGGACTCTGGGTGATTGTGGGGTGTCAATGAAAGTTCATCAGCTGTAACAAGTGGGCCACTCTGGTAGGGTTTCATTGACAATGGGGAGACTGTAATAAGCAGGAGCAGAAGCTATAAGGGAAATCTCTGTACCTTCCTCTCGATTTTCCTGTGAATCTAAAACTGCTCTAAAAAGAGTTTAAAGAAACTTGTACATGAATATTCATAACAGCATTCATAATAGTTGAAGAGTGGGAACATCCCATATGTCCATTAACTGATGAATGCATAAATAAAATGTATTATATCCGTGTATCTAGGGAATATTATTTGGCAATAAAGAAAAAATAGTCCTGGCTGGTGTGACTCAGTTGATTGAGCATTGGCCTCTGAACCAAAAGGTCACCAGTTCGATTCCCAGTCAGGGCACAGGCCTGGGTTGTGGGCCAGGTCCCCAGTAGGGGGCGTGGGACAGGCAACCACACAGTGATGGTTCTTTCCCTCTCTTTCTCCCTCCCTTCCCCTCTCTCTAAAAATAAATAAATAAAATCTTTAAAAAGATTTTAGAAAAAAGAAAACAATAATACATGCTACAACACCGATGAACCTTGAAAACATTATGCTGAGAAAAAAAAAATCACAAAGACCATATAGTTATATGATTCCATTTATATGAAATGTCCAGAATAGGCCAATCTATATAGAAACAGAAAACAGTTTAGTGGTTGCCTAGGACTGTGAGCTGCAGGGACTGGGGGAAAATAGGGAGTGACTGCCTGCTAAAAGGTACAGAGTTGCCTTAGGGGCTAATGCAAATGTTCTGAAATTCATTACGGTACTGGTTGAATAACTCTGTGAGCATACAAATCAGTATTGACTTGTACACTTTATATGCGTGAAGTGATAGATTGCTCCTGTGTCAAAAAAGTAGTGCCTAGTGCAATTCCAGGCTCTTGTTTGGCATCCCAAAGCTGAGGAGGGGCCAATGTAGGCACCAAGACTCTCCCCAGAACTCTTTCTCCCTTCCCACTACCTCAAATCTAAGTGCTAAGTGCATAGAAGGTGTGAATGGAAGAGCCTGACTCCTATTTCACTCCCATTTTACAGAATAGAAAACTGAGGTCCAGATGGAAAAAGTGACTTGCTTCTACACCACTAAGACTCAACTATCATAGAGATGAAGTTCCCTTTTAAAATTAAAGTCTTGTACAAGAACAACAATTAAAATAAACAAAGAGGAAAAATAAAAAGTAAAATCAATCAAAGTCAGAATGAATATGGGAAATGTGTACAGGGTGAAAGACTCATATATAACATTTGAAAGCCAACTGGACTCTTCAGGGTGTACCCCAGCTGCCATTGTTTCCCTCCATTCACTAGGACAATTAAAGTTTGGTTTTGATGAAAATGAGAAAATCTACTGAGCATACCTCTTCTCTCTCAGTACACCCCATCTCTCTCTCTCTCTTCCCCTCCCCTCTCTCCCCCTCTGCTTTTTCCTCTGTCCTCTTCCTACATCCTGAAATAACCCCCACCCCCATCATAATGATGTTCAGATCCTGTGACTGGGCAAACATGGGACCAATTAGCTTTGGGAATAGAAGTGGCTACAGAAGGGTGATTCACAGTACATGAATTTGCTAATTGCTCTTCCTAGCACAGACAGAAAGAAGGAGAGAGGAAAAGAGATCTAAGTTTCCTTCCTTAGAGAACTTGATTCAAACGTGTGGACTAGGCACAGCACCAGGCCACCCTTGCAAGGCCCTGCCCCTGCACAGTTCCAGCCCCAGCTAGTCATCTCCCTGGGAAAATCCCTTCTGCTTTCTGGACCCCAGGTTTCCCATCTCTAAGTGCAAAGAGAGGAACAAAATGATTGTCAAAAGACCTCCCAGCCTGAGCCTTTAGGGTTCTAGGAATGCGTAGCTTAGTACCTTCTCTGCTGCCCCGTCTAGAAACAAGCGTGAGGAGATAGGGCAGCAGTGGATCCAGCAGACTCAATAGAAATGTCACCTCATTAGGGAGGCCTTCCATGATTACATCATCTAATGATGAGAATGATGTCTCCAATTCTCTTTCTTGCTCAGCATATCTCTCTTCTTCATACTCACATACACACATGGCTGCTCCCTCTCCCATTATCCTGTTTTATTTTCTTCTTAGCACTGAAATGTCTTACACACTTGTTTACTTGACTATTGTCTTTCTACACTACAATGTTAGTTCTTTTTTTTTAAATACTTTATTTATTTTTTGAGAGAGTGGAAGGGAAGGAGAGGGAGAGAAACATCAGTGTGCAGTTGTCTCTTGCTCACCCCCTATTGGGCCCCTGATCTGGCCTTCAGCCGAGGTATGTGCTCTGACTGGGAACTGAACCAGCAACCCTTTGGTTCCCAGGTTGGCGCTCAATCCACTGAGCCACCTCAGCCAGGGCTACAACGTTAGTCCTAAAAGTCAGGAATCTTGCCTCTCATAGCTCTGAGCCTAGTCCAGCACCTGGTATACAGTAAGTGCTTAGTATATATGTGCTGTCTAATGTTTGAATGAATAAATGAATGAATGAATGGATCCGTGGGTGGTACTAGAGCTGCATCAAGCATGGCTGTGATCTGTACCAACTCTTCCATGAGGAGCAGCTGAGAAATGGGGCTCTGGAGTCAGGAGACCTGGATTTGAGTCCCACACTGCCAATTAGTGGTTGTATCACCCTAGGCATTTCACTTGACCTCTCTAAGCTTTGATTTCTTCATCTGTAAATTGAGGATAATGATCCCACATTGCAAGATGTATTTTTAGGAATTAGAGGTGATGTATACAAAGTGATCTGGTCATAGCAGGTATCTAGTAAATGTTAGTTTCCTTTCTCTTCCTTCCTCTGCTGAGGCATAGAGGTCAAGCATTTGGACATTCTGGACTCAGCCAAAAAGAGGTTGCTTATCTATTTCTCATCTTTCAGGAGAAGGTAAAACAAAATTGCAAGCAACTTAGCTGAGGACAGTGCAAGGGACTTGGCCAAAGTACGTACAACCAAGCAGTGAAGTAAGCAGCAGGTCCCCTCCCTGGGGGACAGAGAAAGCCCCTGATCCCAAACAAGATGGAGAAAGGGGACAAGGCAGGATCTTGCTTGTGCTGGGCCTCCAGAAAAAAGAAGTGGCTACCCCAGTCTGAGAGCCAGCCTCCAGGGTTCTAGACCTATGTTTGTCAGAGGCAAGCTGGTGACTTTGGAATATAGTGTACTCTTTCCAGTCTTGATTTCTCTTTCTGTACATTGGGCATATTACTCCTTGCTCAGCCTGCCTTACAGAATGGGAGTGTTAGGAGAATGATATTTAATTTGATATATTGTTAGAAGCATGACATTTCACTTAAGAGAAAAAGTGATGAATCACACAGACTCAATTGCTAAAATTTTGCCACAAGAACATATATTAAAATTCAGGAAAAAAAGATTAAAAATAATAAACTGCATCCCTCTGGGCTCTGTAAAATGGGAAACAAAAACTTGTAAACATATTATTTCAATAGAACATATGAAAATCTTTGGCCATCTATAAATAAATCAAATTTTAAAAAATTTACTGAGTACCTTCTTTGGTATGGAAGAGGAAACTCACTCAGAGGGGTTTAGTGACTTGCCTAAGGGCACACAGGACCTGAGAAGGCTGAGAAAAGGCTGGCAGGAAAGATTTCTGCCAGCCTCCCAGGAAGCCCCTGAAAGATAGGGCTGCAGAAGGGCCTGAGACGCTGAGTCAGGAAGACCAAGCCCCCAGTTCCCTCTATCCTCCAGTCCAATAAAAGCCCTGGGTCTGTGCAAGTTTAGTGGAATGAGCATGCGCCCACAGATTCTATGGTCCAGGGTCAGCACCGGGGCCGACCTTGAGGGAGTCGTGCATGTCCCCTCTCTGAGCAGGTTTGCCCTCCTCTGAGTATGAACCTTAAGGCTGCGCCAGCCTGTGGTTGTCAAGGGCCAATCAAGAGAGTGCGTTAAAAAGTCTCTACCTCGGTATACTCGGAATTTGTTACCTTTCTTCACCTCTGGAAGATTGCGGGAAAGCAGGAGGAGCTCTGTGTGGAGTTGAACAAGTGGCACAATCTCTCTGAGCTTCTGAAAACAGTGGATGACTAGGACCAGGCCAGGTGTTTCTAAATTCTTTCCAGCGCCAAAAACAAACAAACAAAATAAACCCTGAATTTCTTAGTGGTTCGTCTCCGCTGCTCTGAGAGAGCGCAATCCCTTTAAGTCCGGGGCCTGCTCCGCTGGGGCCAATCACCGGGAACAAAAGTTCTTTAAGGACCAAAGGAGGGAATTTAGTGGAGAAGCGGGGCGGGGCAGGGGGCGTGCCTCTCAGCCAATCAGAATTCCCCTGGCTCGGCTGGCCAATGGCAGGGTTGTCAAGAGGCGGGGCAGCTCCAGCTGTATGACAGTTGCCGGTACCAATGGGCATGCCGCCCGCGGCCTATAAAAGTCCGCGGGGCCTGAAGCGACTAGCTTTAGGGTCGGTAGGTCGTCGCCGTCGTAGGTGTGCCCTTGGATTCCCTCCCCGTCGCTGCCGTCCGGTCCCTGCAGCCGCGCCCCCCACCTCGGCTCCGGCCCAGCCGCTCTCCCTGCTCTCCTCCCCTTAACCATCCCCGGTTTCTGCTATCGGGGCCCCGGGACCGGGTTAACGATGCCGTCGGAGAGCGGAGCTGAGAGGCGGGACCCGGCGGCGGCTCAGGTTGGGACGGCTGCAGCCTCGGCGGTGTCCATGGCCTCCCAGACAGGCGGCGGCCCCGACCCGGAAGCCTCTTCGGCTTCCCTCGGACGGCACCTGAGTAGTCTGGGCTGGCCACAGGTGAAGCGGCTGGACGCGCTCCTGAGCGAGCCGATTCCCATTCACGGGCGCGGCAACTTCCCTACGCTGAGCGTGCAACCGGGGCAGATCGTGCAGGTGAGAGGGCGCTGGGTGAGGGGTCTGGGGTCTCTATCCTGAGGCTCTCGTGGCTGGAAGGACCCCGGAGTCTGTTCGATTCGCTGGGCAGCTATGGAAAATCAGGGTCAGAGAGCGACAGAGGCTGAAACAAAATGGTACAGCACTGATGGTAGACTATATCCCCTACCCCCTGCACCTCATAATATCTCCCCTCTTGGCTTTCCCTTCCCCCCGCCCCTGGGGAGCCCCGATTTCCCTCGAAATTCACCGAGGCTCTGGCTTGGAGGGCAGCAGAATGAGGAGAGACTTGGCAGCTGGGAAAGAACAGTCCCTCCTGCAAGGACAAAAGATGCCAGGCGGCTCTGGGTGGGTAGGTGTGCCTTCTTGGGTCCAGAATAGTTCTTTTCATTTCCAAATCGCCACTCCTGGGCCTCACTGCCACACTTTGCTTCGCTCAAGGTTCTGGGGGCAGACTCTGTCCTGTGCTCCCACAGCCCTCGAAATCAAGAGCCCCCTAGCTACATGGAAGAGCCAAGAAATCCTGACAAAGACTCCCTCTTAGCCGGGGCTGTGGCAAGAGGAGATTAAGCACCAGGCCAGACCCGATGGCCGAAACCTCAGGTGTCCAGTTTAGGTGTTTCTTCTCCTCCCCAAATTGGAAACGAAGGTCAGACCAGGCCCCGAGCCCCATTTGTGTCCTGAGGAGCAAGAGAAGAGAGTTCTGGCAACCCCCCTCCTTTTCCCCAGACTCCCTCTTCCCTTTACCTGACCTTCAGCAACCCTAAAATTGCTCTTTCATCTGTATAGCCCATGCACTGTCATGCTCTGACATACTAGAATATAGTAATTGTTGTGCCCATTTTATAGCTGGGGAAGCTAAGGCCCCAAAAGGGGAAGTGAGCTGCCTAAGACTACCTACAGAAGTGAAAATCAAATGCAGAGAATCTCAGGTCTTCCCAGGAGCTGCTTCCACCCCTTCCCCAGCTCCCAATACTCAATGTCTAAGTCTTATGAGATGTCTTCTGATAGGAAGAAACCAGAAATCAGCCACAATTCCTGCACTTTCCTACCAGAGATGGATTTTCTTTCTCCTGCAGTAGCCAACAAGCTAGGTGAAGCCTTAGCTTCCACAGAAAGGGAGGGGTGCTCATTGGGGGATTTACCTTGCCCTCCCTCCCAAGGAATGGGTGGGGGTGGGGGCAGATTCTCCAGGGCTGACTCACCTGCAGCCCAGTGGCACCTCACAGAGGCATTCCTCTGCTGCCCGCTGTCATGGAGTAATTAGGAAACCATTTGAAGCTTTTCTCCCCAACACAGTCAGGTCAACCTTGGGCCCCAACTGCTGTACCTCCAGGACAGTTGTCCCAGGCATGGGGGAGGGAGTGGAGGAGCCCAGTGTGGCAGCTCCCCTCTGCAAGGACAAGGAGTACCTGCCTTTGTCAATATGGTCCAAACTGTCTTTACTAGTGCTGCTCTGTGCCAAGCCCTCTTCATAGATATGACAGTACCCAGCCTTTCTGCTTTCCAGGTCCTCCCAGCCAGGTGGGGGAGACTGCAGGTCAACAGGAGCTGCCTTTACAATGCGATAATAGTGCAATGTCCTCTGAGACAAGGACCAGAGACATCATAGAACAGGGAGCTGCCTGCAGTGGTGGGGAGGGGCAGCAGAGACTTCAGAGCTGGACTGGGAGGTTTGGGACCTGTACTGTTGTCTGTTCCCTTGGCTGGGTCCAGTGTTCCCATCTGTTCAGCGGGGATGGGTTGGACTGCTCTCCAACACCCTTTCTGGTTCTAGAATCCAAAGGGAACAGGTGCCTTCACCTGGCCTGTGCACTTACATCCACAAGGGAGAAAGTCCATCTCCTGGCAGGAATCTGCAGCTGGCTGCAATCTGCTGCTGGCAGCTTCACTAGCTGGTGGGAAATTTGCGGTGGGGGTGCTGGGGGTATGTAGTGTAGGCACTGGTTGTTGACTTTGGGCTTCTCACCAGTGCTGAGCTGCCCCACAGTTCAAGAATTGGAATCTTTCTCCCTCTTTTCCCCACAAGGGTTTCACCTACAGCAGAAATTTGAGCACCTAGAGATGCTCTTCTTGCTTGTACCTGGGCTAGGAGGACCCACTCTTTTGTAGGAAGCCCCCTGCAGTCTGAGAGGCCTGGTTATAATTAAGCTCAGCCATATATTGGCTGCATGACCTTGGATAAGTCCTTTGCCCAAGATCACAATCTTATCTCTCCAGCTGCAGCCAGAGGGTTTGCATTAAGTGGGTTTGAAGTTTTATTAGCCTGCTGTCTGGCGGCGCCCACAGTCTTCCTGCAGGTCTCAGCAGTGGCCTGGGAGCAGAGTGGTTCCAGGGAAGGCCCTTGCACAGGAGAAAGGAGGGTGCAGCACTGCCCCTCCATGGCTGGCAAGTCTGATTCAGGAGGCTCCAAGCTGCCCTGCAGTCTTTGGGTGTGGCAGTATCTGCGGACAGTCTGCCAAGCTGGCTGTAGTCACACCTGGGAAAGAGACAACAGCCTCTGTCTGGCTGACATGGCTGGCCCCATGGCCTGACGCAGGTGATTTAACAAGGGTACTGCCACCTACTCGCCAGGCCAGATGCCATGCCCTGGGGTGGGCATCAGCCTGGGAGCAGGAGCTGGCATTGAGTAAGCCTTAGCTCTAATGATACTTGGGGAGGGGGCTGGTCTGCTCTGCAGGGCTGACCAGGTCGTTGAAACAAGGTCTTTGGTCCATCTCTCTCCTTGGTCTACACAGAGATACCTGCCAGGGTATGTGTTAGAGGTCCCACGGGCTGGACTGCATCAACTGGCCCCTTACCTCCAGCCCCCACTGTCTGTCTAGCCAAGTCATTCTCTCAACCCTCACCTTCCTGCTCCCCAACAATTCTGGCTGTGGCCTTCAGTGACTGGAAGCTTTGGCCTCTCTCTGAAACTTTGAGAGGGAAGGAGGATGAACCCTATGTTCTGGTCTCTGCTCCCTCTCAACCCTGGAATGGCAATGAGGTAAAAAGGGGATGGACTTTGGAGTCAATCAGGCCTGAATTTGAAGGCACCTCTGTATGATCTTGGGCATGTGACTTTACTCCTGGGAGCCTCAGGGTCCCCCTCTATAACTTGGAGATCATAAAGGCCTATCCCCTGTAGATTCCGGTGAGAAGGTCCGGTGCCTGGCACCCAATAGGTACCTAACCAATTCTTTTCTACCTCTCCCCCAACCGACCCCTCGCCCTGATGGCCAGTCACTCACCACCCGCCCACCCCCCACAGAGCCATAACTATACCTTCCCGAAAGTCAAGGTCCTCCTCCCGGAAGCCTTTCTGGAGGGACCCGCCCGCCTCAGATTGCCCCACCTTGGCTTGCCTTCTCAGCACTTCGGTGCATTCTTTGCAGTCATTCCCTGGGAGGTGAGGAGGGCATCCCCTCCACAGGCGTGCTGACTTGGCAGCACAGGTTGCAGAATCACTGGGGGAAGGAATGCTGCCTGGTCACTTTCAGGACAGTGTGTGAAGTACTCTGAGTTGCTGAGAAAACTGTTCAGCCCAGCTCTCCTCTTCTCCCCACCTGGTCCTAGGCCTGGGAAGACGTCCCTGGCTAGAGGGGCAGGTTCAAGAAGACTTGTGGGTTTACCAGTCATATGCTCCTGTGGCAGCAGGTGGGATCTGCTACATCTCTTCCCACTCAGTGTGGGAAGTTTCCTGAGATCTTGACCCATCCCCTCTCCCAAGAGTGGAAATGGTCTGGGTTTTAACTCCAGCCATACTGTTTCTGAATAGCTTCTCCTCGGAGCCCTAGATATCTCACCACTGTAAGCCTCAGTTTCCTCATCTGTAAAATGAGTATAATCTTTGCCTCATTGTGTCCTTGTAAAGATGAATTAAGATGAGTATCTCCGAGTCAAAAGAACATGCCTGCCCTTGAGAATCCAACTGACCGGGGTTCTGCTCTCAGTTGGTCACTGTCTCAGCGTGGATGTGTGTAACCTCTCTGCCTCAGATCCCTGTCTATAAATCGGGATTGTAGCACTCAAACATAGGGTAATAGTGACAATACATAGGGATAATAGTACCTGCCTTACAGGGTTATTGTGAGAATTACGTGAATTTATATCCTAACGTTTAAAGTGCTTAGAACAGTACCTGGCCTTTAGTAAATCCTATGCTTGTGTGTGTTACCGTTATTGCTGTGCTTTCTGAGGCTTTCCTCCAATAGGCCACTCTCTAGCTTAGGAAATCGATGCTTAGAGAGTTAAAAGTCTTTCCAAAGGCACGACAGCTGGTAAGTGGTTAACAGTGGTTGATGTTATTGTCACTATTGGATTCAAAGCTGATAGTGGGCCTTGGGGACCCAGGCTCCTGACACCTCTCCTTCCTGCTGTCCCCTCTGCAGGTTGTCCGCAGCAGCCTGGAGGCACAGGGGCTACGCGTGCATAGTGTGCGGCTGCACGGCTCAGCAGCCAGCCACGTGCTGCACCCTGAGAATGGCCTGGGCTATAAGGATCTGGACCTAGTATTCCGTGTGGACCTGCGCAGCGAGGCCTCCTTCCAGCTAACCAAGGAGGTAGTGCTGGCCTGCCTGCTGGACTTCCTGCCCGCTGGTGTGAGCCGGGCCAAGATCACGCCACTGACACTCAAGGAGGCATATGTGCAGAAGCTGGTGAAGGTGTGCACAGACACGGACCGCTGGAGCCTCATCTCACTGTCCAACAAGAGTGGCAAGAACGTGGAGCTCAAATTTGTGGACTCAGTCAGGCGCCAGTTCGAGTTCAGTGTAGACTCCTTCCAGATCATCCTGGACTCCCTGCTGCTCTTTGGCCAGTGCTCATCCACGCCCATGTCTGAGGCCTTTCATCCATCTGTGACAGGTGAGAGCCTGTACGGGGACTTCAACGAAGCCCTGGAGCACCTGCGGCACAGAGTCATCGCCACACGCAACCCCGAAGAGATCCGAGGTGGTGGCCTCCTCAAGTACTGCCACCTCCTGGTGCGTGGCTTTCGGCCACAGCCCAGCACCGACGTGCGTGCCCTGCAACGCTACATGTGCTCCCGCTTCTTCATCGACTTCCCGGACCTGGTGGAGCAGCAGCGCACGCTGGAGCGCTACCTGGAGGCCCACTTTAGCGGGGCCGACTCAGCCCGCCGCTACGCCTGCCTGGTGACGCTCCACCAGGTGGTCAATGAAAGTACCGTGTGCCTCATGAACCATGAGCGCCGCCAGACTCTGGACCTCATCGCCACCATGGCGCTCCAGGCGCTGGCTGAGCAGGGCCCGGCTGCTGCCGCCGCTCTGGCCTGGCGCCCTCTAGGCCCCAATGGAGTTGTGCCTCCCACTGTCAACTACTATGTGACCCCTGTTCAGCCTCTGCTGGCCCGGGCCCACTCCTGCTACCCCACCTGGCTGCCTTGTAACTGACTCAGACCCTGGCCAGGAGTGACTGGGCCTCCCCAGATGGAGTGGGGCCTCCAGGAGTGTGTGGAGGGCATGACCAGAGACAGGCAGCCTATGCCAGGTGGCCCAGCACTGCTGCAGGGTTGGGCCTTTAACTGAACAGAACAGACTCCCTGAGTGAGGCCCCTGTGGGCGTAAGGCCAAGCTGGGGTTGTTGGCAGATGGACCCTTTGCCTATCGCAGCACACTTTTAGACCAGCATGACTGTGGGGTGCAAGAGCTTTTCGTCTTGGGGGTTAATCGCCCTTAGGATACAAAGCATATGTGGGGTGGTAGCCTCTGTTTATCATCTCGAGTTGATTTCTGTGGCCCAGAAAGGGTCTTTTGGGTAGGGCCAGCCCGCAGTGAGCCAGCAGCCTCTGAGGGCCTGCAGCCACACAATGACTAAAGTATGGTGCATTATAGGAACTAGTCACTTTGGGTCAGGCTGGGCCTGGTGGTCCAACCTGGCTAAACAATGGGGGGAGGGAAAGTGAGGCATGAGGCGGATACCTGGAGAGGGCTACGTCTGGCCCGGTCCCCTGACACCCCTAACCTCAGCTGTCCAGGAGTGTGGTGAGTAGGCCCCAAGTAGCCTGGGCTCCTTCCCCCATGTCATGAGGAACCCTTCTGCCTGGGAGCTTGTTCTTAGGGGGATACCCAAAATGGCCCCACTCAAGTGTTCCCACCCCACTGGCCTGGTTACAGGGTCTTCACTTGGGGAAGGAGAGCCACACCCCACCTCCTGTTACTATTTTGCACTCTTAACACCTGCCAATAAAAATTGTCTACACTGAGCCTTGTGCCATGTTTTCTCCTGGGAGAAGGATCTTTCATGACGTGGGGACTGTGGCTGCATCCCCGAGCCCAAGTCTGGCTTATGTTGTGGGAGGTGACAACGGGGGGCCGGGGGGGGGGTCAGGGTCTGAGTCCTGGGCTGTGGCTGGGGAAATGCCCCTTCCCCTCAGAACCAGCCCCAGCTTGACAGCTGTGCTGGAGCTCATGTCTGCATACGTGACTTGCACCTGCACATTGCCTCAGCAATCCTCACGTTCGAGAGGAAATGTTTCAGCCCCGACCAGTGTGGCTCATTCGGTTGGGCATTGTCCTGCAAAGTGGTCATCTGACTCCAGGTCAGGGCTTGTGGGTTCGGTTCCCGGTGGGGCACGTGCAAGAGGCAACCTATTAATGGTTCTCTCTTTCTCCCTCCCTTCCTCTCTCTAAAAAAAAGTAAACATTTCAGTGTTTCCAACCTAGAACCCTAGTGACCCTGGACCCAGCCTCACACTGGCTGCTTGACTCCATCTCTGCCCATCCTCCCCATCCCTTTCCAGGAAGCAGGTGGAGAACAAGTGGGGTGAGTCCAGACTGGAGACTCCTCCAGTAGTGGCAGCTAAGACAGAAATTTCTAGGGACCCCCAGGGCCAGAGCCCAAACCTGAGATTGGCATCTCTGTCTGGGAGGTTCCCTCAATCCTCTGGCTCTCTCTGTCACCCCCAAGTCCAACATTCCAACTTGTTCTCAGCAGGTTCCCCAGAGGGGCAGGAGTGAATTCAAGCCTGCAAGGAGCTGTTCCCTCAGGGCATCGTCCAGTCATGGTCCTGGTTGCTTCCCTTCCTGCTGTTTACCCGGTTGCTTTGATTCAGGGATTGCAAAGCTCTTAACATATTCAGCCTCATTAGTGTCTTCTGAAGTGGTGGCTTTGATGGTTTCAGCCAGGGTGAGAAAAACAAGGCCACAGAGGAGGCCCCGGGTCACCTGAATGAGTCCAGCCACCTCACCTGCTCAATGGGTCCCTGCTGGGTTCAAAATGGCTAGAAGGGTTAGTGGAAAGGCTTTCTTTACTTAGTGACTGAAAATAGTCCCCACCTTCACTCTGATTATGCCCACTCAACTGGGGTCCTGGGAGGGACTAAGTTTGTCCCAGCTCCTGGTTTGGACACATAGGGGACGCTCATAGTGCAAGCATACAGGTTTAGCTTGTTAGGGTAGGCAGAGGGCTTCACCTGGACATGCTTGTTTCAGAGGATGAGAAAGCCAGGAACCCATGGTACACACGTGTGTGTACCTACATTCAGCCCATGGGGAGCCAGCTACCCCTCTAGTGGTAAGGAATGTGTCAGCAAGACCAAGACCAAGACCCCTACCCTCTTAAAGATGATATTCTAATGGGGTAGACAGAAATCAAATTATATAGTCTTAGGTCAGCATGCTCAAAAATACATTGATACATAGCAGAGTAAGGGATTAGAATAGCTGGAGTTTACAATTATTAAAAAGATTTTATTTTTACAATTTTTAAAAAGATTTTTTTAGACAGAGGGGAAGGGAAGGAGAGAGGGAGAGAAACATGAATGTGTGGTTGCCTCTAGCATTCCCCGTGCTGGGGACCTGACCCACAACCCACCATGTGCGCTGACTGGCAACCCTTTGGTTCACAGGCTGGCCTTCAATCCACTGAGCCACACCAGCCAGGCCTGGAGTTTACAATTTTTAAAAGTCAGGGTGGACCTCATTGAAAGTGTGACATTTGATTGCACAGATTAAAGGTGGCAGGAAGCAAGCCGTGCAGGTGTCTGGGGAAACAGCGTTCGGGCAGAGGGAACTTGTCTGATAACATACGCATGCTCCCAGCAGGCCTGTCTGGGGAGGGCGTGTGCACCTGAGCGTGTCTAGCTGGCCTTGTGCAAGGTGCATGTGCTCCCTGCTGCCCATATGCAGCCTACAGGGGTGTGAGAAGCAGGAGAGAGTGAGACAGGAGTTCCCAGTAACACTACCATTTCTAAAGTGTTTTACTCCAGGCCAAAACTACGCTAAGGTAACTATACTAAGGTCTTCCCCCTCATTACCTCTCATTTCATCTTCACAACTCCACGAGAGAAGAGCAAGGGTCATCTCCATCTTACAGACCAACAAACTAATGCCAGAGAAGTCAGAGAAGTTTGTCTGACTCCAAAGCCATTGCTGTTAAACCCTGCACCTTCCTGCCCCTACACCAACTTCCCATGGATAAGCAGGACAGCATGCCTCCTACACAAGTATGGGACAGAGATAAGTTTGTATTTCTGTGACATTTGCCATTTTATGTCTGACTATGGCAGAGTGAAGCAGTGTGACAAGATGTACGTTTTCTTGATGTACATGTGACAACAGCCATGACTTGTGAGCACATCAGAGGCCTGTGGTGATGACACATGTGCCTGTGGGTATGTTTGGGGGTGGTGCAGTGGGTGTGATAAAAACGCTGATTCAGTGACTGACACTGTTCTCTCGTGGACAATTCCCGCAACCATCTAAGATGCCAGGACAGGCAAGAATCAAAAACTGCACATCAGCCAGCCAGAGAGGGGAAAGGCGAAGAAGGCAAGGCGCCGGCCCCCACCCCCCACTGCCAGCCCCGCAGAGCGACAGTCTGCCCACCCCTGTGACCGAAGCAGGCGGGGGAGCGCCAGAGGAGAGAGAAGCACTGCTGTGAACACCAGGGAGCAGGAGATGCGATCCTGCCACCCCACCCCAAGCAGTGCTGGCCCCCCAGTCCCACTGTCCTCCCTGCTCCCTGCTCTGTGCAGGGCGACCTCTGGGGGCTACACATCAACGACTCCCTCCTTCCCTGCCTTCCTGTTGGGTTTGGCCAATGAGAGGCCCCAGCAGGAAACTGGAGGAAAATGGGGTGTTTATTCCCTTGCTCCACCCCCACCAGGTTGTCATGGCTGGCTACATCTCTCAATCAAAGGCTGCTGTTCTTGTCAGGGACTCTTCACGCTCAGCCCTTTGCCCTTCCCTTCCCTCCCCTGCCCTCCTTTAGGCCCAGGAGTTGCAAAGACTTCCCACTCTTGCTATACCCTGAGAGTCGCACCACACTGTGTTTGTTTCTTAAGCCCACATCTTTGGAAACAGTCCCTTTTAAATCTCTTCCCAGCGTGAGGGTGCCCTGTTTCCTGCTGGGACCCTGACTGACAAACAGACCCGTACAGTCACCAGCACAATCCCACTGCCTTGTTATCACAAACATGCATGACCTCCCTCCGGGTCACACAGTCTCACACGTGCATCCCCACGCCCTAACTTCCTCATCACAGCCTCAATCAGGGAAGACTTCCTGGAGAGGGTCAGCTTCGAACCAAGTCAAGGGAGAAATCAGTCTGCAAATCAGTCAACAATCCCAAGACTGCCAAATGAAACTAAACAGAATATGCTCAAGGAACTGCCAACTTAAAGAGTGGTGACAGACACACAAAAGAAAGGAGGCAAGGACACTGGCAAAGTAAACCTCAAAACCACATGTGTTTGTGCCGCATTATTGAAATTTATTCTTCCCGCCTGTATGAATCAGGGGACTGACTCAGTACACACTCATTCTGCAGAATTCTACAAGTTCTGGGTTGTATGTGAGTAAATATGGCCCCCTTCTATTATCAGGATATTTGAATAAGCGTGGTTCCTTTGCTCATTTAAAACTTTGCTTAGAATTTTGACATGGCCACTACCTCTTCCTGAGAAAGAGGTGTGCCCCCAGGAGCCAGAGCTGATCACCTGAGGGCCACAGGCATGCTCCCACACGGACAAGGCAAGGGCAGTGAATGAGGAAGACAGGGATTTCTCAAACTGGTTCCCTCAAACAGGTCTCCAAGCTATTAGACTGAGAAGCAATGGCAGCTACTAAGCCGCATTGTGACTGAAGAACGATGACGATATTTTAAAAGAAATCCTTTCTACTTTTATATTGGAAATGTTTGCTGCACTCTTAAAGAACTTGACTGTGTCTCACGGACCTGTAGGAACCCTTCCAATTATACAGCGTAAGCCAGAGTCGAATGTGGCACACATAAAGACATTCATGGTACAGGCAACTTCCCCAGATCCCAGCCCCTCGCCTCTGTAAAACAAAGGGCTCGTGTGAGTGAGGAGAGCTCAGTTGTGTAGGGTCGACTGCAGAAGTCTTCCTGGAGGAGGTGCTCAGGGAAGGAACAGAATCCAGGAGTTCAGATCCATAGAGTGGAGGCTCTGAGTTACTGGGAGGAGCTGGAGAGAACAATTTCAAGAGCTTCAATAACCTCTTTCCCATCGCTGCCCAGCCCCACCCCAACACTTTGACATCTACCTCCTTAAGAGGGGCCATTATGGAGGGAAAGCACTGGGGAAATATTATGGATCTGGGCCCCATTGACCCCCACCCTGGAAGAGGTGGGGGCTCCTGGGGTAGGCAGAGGTTCTCTTGGGCCTTAGTCCTTGGCCGAGATCCCCGATAGTCTGAGCAACTGGAATGGAATGTTCCTGGGATGAAAAGCCTGCTCTTTCCTCCACCTCTCCCCTTATGGAATTCCCCAGGCCCATTGTGGGGGCAGAGGGGGCCATTCCAGGGATTCCTGATATGGCGATGCTCTGGAGAAGCCAAGGCCCACACTGCCTGGGGACTATGTCCTGGTAGCCTCTCCTAGGCTGGGCAGATCCACTCCATTACACATTTGCAGACCTTCACTATGTGCTAGGCACCTCTCATTTAACACTCAGAAGCTATTTCTTCCCTAGCTGCCCAAAATACTCATGTGCATGCGCATACACGGAAAAGAAACCAGTTTAAGGGAGAGAGTAAGTTATCTGCCCAAGGTCCCCCAGCTGAGAAGTTCCAGGCCAGGACAGAATCCCAGGTCTGTTTTGTTGCCAGCCTGGGGTACTTTATGCCCCACCATGTAGCCCATCACACTCCTCCTCTGCCACCCCAGGCTCTTGGCTCTTGACACCAAGCATCCCAGCCCAGGTGTGCAGGGAGGAGGCAGCCCTCCAAGGCAACTGCAGGCCCTCAACGTCATTGGCCTGCCCTTGCTTGAAACCAGGTGTGCTGACTCAGCCTGACTCACCAACCCCCTTCCCCCAGACAACCAGGCTGGGGAGCCAGCCTCTGGGGGTGTGCCCAGACCTCGGGGAGTAGCTACCCCTCCAACATCTTATCACATCACTCCCAGAACCAAGGACCAGGAATCACTGGGCCCAGATACCAAATTGAGAGCCCAGAAATCCCCCACATTCACCTTATAAATGAAAAGTCACATAGCCAAATATTTAATGGATCTCTCACAGGTTCCGTGTCCTTAGACAAGTCACCTGTTCTTCCTGACCCTCAGTTTCCTCATCTGTGGAAATGAGAATGACCCCTACGAATAGCTGGGAGGATTGAAACAGAGAATGGCTGTAAAGTGCTTAGCACAGTGCCTGGCATGGAGGAGGTGGTTTATATTATTCCAGAGCCAAGGATTCCCTTCCCCCATGACTCCCGGCCAGGGTGTGGCTGGTCAGGACTAATGGGGGAAGACACAGGCTGGGGATCTCCCAGCTTTCCCAAACACCTCCTTCCCTGCTGGCTGTAAAGAGCCTAACCTTCAGCTCTGAGAAGGCTGGGCCCCTGGGTTTTTCTCCAGCGCTGGCAGTCAGTGAAGAGGAGCCTCCTGGAGACTTGGAACACCTGAGCCAAGACCTGTTACTTCAGCCTGATCTCTAGGAAGCCATCTTGGTGCCAAGGTGGCGATGAGAGGGGGTGTTCTGGTCATTTATCAGTGTAAGAAATCTGTGAGAAGCTAAACAACTCAGGGCTTTTACTTTTTACTCAAAAGGTGATCACCAACAGGGGCAGCCTTTTTCCAGGAAAGCGTCCTGATGGACCTTCTCGCCAGGCCCAGGGACCAGCCCAACCAGAGTGCTTCCTTTCAGCCCCCTGTCTAAGAGACCCACTCTAACCGATCTTCTGCCAAACATTTAAAGCTCAAGGCCTGGGATGCACTACCACTGCCAGGAAGAGGCCGGTTGGGGGCGGGGATACTGGGAGCCCAGCTGCTCCAGGCAGAGCCCAGTGCCCCAGGAAGCAGCCCCACACTGCCCTTTGGTGGTGCCACCCAGAGACTGGAGAGATACCTTCTCTTGGCTGGCCAGCCAAGAGAGGGAAGGGGCTTATCCAAGGATGGGACAGGCCCCAGACTAGAGCCCTGAACTGGTTTCCCAGCCCCAGGCACTAACCTGAAGAAAGGCTCCTGTTTGCTCATTTCCCTTTGCTGGGATCCCAGATTCACTGGTGGCCATCAGTGGCCTCAGTGCACAGGTCCAGTCCCCAGGGCTAGGGGCCATCGAGAAAGTGTTCAGGAAGTCATGGGTGGGGACGGGGGTCAGTTTTCTGCCCAGAGACTCTAGTTATTTGTGAAGGCCTAAAACAGCCCTCCCACAACACAAACTGCCCAGCCCCTGGAAGGTCCCCTTGGTTGGTGACTGTCTGGAAAGCCTGCCTTAAGGACAGCCAGGAGACACAAACCCTTAGAAGCAGAGACCCTCTGATTCAGTGCTGCTTCTTGAGGTCCTGGACTAGGTAGATATCAACGTTTTGTTGGTTGAGGAGAAAATGGAGCCCTGGCTAGTGTGGCTCAGTAGACTGAGCGCTGGACTGTGAACCAAATGCTCATGGTTCGATTCCCAGTCAGGGCATATGCCTGGGTTGTGGGCCAAGTCCCCAGTGAGGGGTGCACAAGAGGCAACCACACATTGATGCTTCCCTCCCTCTCTTTCTCCTCTCTAAAAAAATAAAATAAAATAAATTGAAAGAAAGAAAGAAAAATGGAGCCTCTTAGAGGGGTTCCTGGGCTGAAGGGTAGTGGGCAGAGCACTGAACCAAGAGCTGGGGTACAAGCCTCTGAGTGCTGTGTGCCTAGCCAAGGCTTTTGCTGAGTAGTGGGACATCTGGAAGTGAAGGGAGGGCACAGGGCTACCTGTGACACCAGGACCAATTTCCATTTCCTACACGCACATATCCCACTTTCTCCACGAAGAGTCATCTCTAATTCCCCACCCCTTGCCTCCAAATCAGGACAAAGCTGATTACCAATAAATCCCAGAGAAGGCGAAATTGCTCTGGCACAGAGCACTTGATGCCATTAGCTAAAAGCTTCTCTGGACAAAGTGCCCCTCTTCCGTGCAACCCAGAAAACAAAGTTCTGGCTGCAGCCCAACGCTGCGCCAAAGCTCCTCACTGTGCCTCCCCCTCTAAGAAGTCCTTGTCCTGTCTGGGCCCCTTGGACCCAAATGACCCTACCAGCTTCAGAAGGTTCTCCTCTCTGGGAGGCCAGAGGACGCCAGGGCTACCCACTGCTTTCCTGGTCCCCAAGCTCTCCTCGGTCTCTGAGACCTCCTCCTGGACTTCCGTCCCCCAGCTAAGAATGGGTTCAGGAAGGTCCAGCTGTTCGCTGAGAACCAGCCAAAAAGTTTAGTACCTGGGGAGAGGAAGAGCTGATGGGGGGCAGTCAGGGGAGGGCCCCTGGACTCTGCCTTTCAGAGCAGTACAGCGAACCCTCGGGACCCTACGATTAAACTAGATTCCCTTGACTCTGCATTCTCATCCTACCCCCTCCTCCCCGTTTCCAAGCCCTGACATGAGGAGGGACAGCTATGTTCAGAGAGAGACTGAGGAAACCAGCCCAAAGAGGGGGAGTTGTTCTACGTCACACAGCAGACAAGTTGGACTTCAGTTCTCTCTAGCCCCTGCCCCTGGGCAGGGAAGAGACACTAAGAGAAGGCCTGGGATCTAATTCTGTGCCTTTGCTGGTACATGACCTTGCCACTCTGCAAAATGAGGACTTTCAATTAGCTCCTGGCTCCACCGGCAAAAACACTGCTTCTTGCTAAGTGTGATTTAATAGCATAAAACATTCTTCCATAACTTATGGGGGAAGATGACAGACCTCTGCCTTGTGTCAACCTCACTGCAGCCCTTCCAGGAGGTGAAGATACCCACTTCACAGACGGAAAAGGCTGCAGTCAACTCAGCTGGTGAGCAGCAAAGCAGCAGAGAGGACTTCACAGCTAAGTGGGGACAGGGGAGGGGAGCCTGAAGGGCATATGGACAGGAAAAGAAGGAGATCTCATTTCAGGTCTGGCCCTTTAAGGCCCCCCTTTCTAGAAGCCAATGACATACCTGCCCCCTTGGAGCTTGTTAAAAGATGTCACCTGGCTCCATCCTGGCAGAGCCATTTTAGAGACAGGTTGGGAGGGGGTCCCCTAGGAGAGCAGGTGAGGCTTCAGGCAGTTGCCAAATACTGGTTATCTAAGTCAGGCTGTACTCTGAGCAAAGCTGCACGAGAAAAAAAAAATCTCTCCTACATGTGGAAGGCCTTAAGTATCATGGAGGTGGGGGTGGGGGTGAGAGCCTCAATCTCTCCAGGATTCCATCTCCTCAAATGGGAAACAGGGTCTTAGAAGAGAACTCAGCGGTACATTGCTGTACCAGCCTCCACCCCATCTTGGGACCTCATTATTCTCTCAGCCCAAAGGTATGGAGGTAGGTGGTGCCAGAAAACCGCAGCCTCAAGGGCAAGACTCTTCTTACAGCCCCAAGGGACTCAGGAAAGTCAACGCAGGTACGCGGAGGGAGGAGGGGTGCTGCGTCAGTGCAGCAGGCTCCAATTGGTAAAAGTTTGCTGGCAAACCCACCTGAGGTCTGAGCACCCTCAATTTGTCCAGCTCTATAATGGGGACTCGGTGCTACCATCTCACTTCCCAGGAGGTCTGGGAAAGGCAGCAACAAGAAATAGACGGCTTTATGAGGGACCCAGCAGACTCCAGAAGCCCCAGGAAGGGAGATCCTGGTCCCTGCACCACCCCTCTCCGCCCCCTGGATGCGCCAGCCGCTAAGACCGCACCTCAGCCTACTTCACTGGTCCCCCGGCCCCCCGACTGTCTCTTCTTGTGGTCGGTCAGTCCGTCCATCCGCGTCGGTGACGCCGTTCATCCAGCTGACGTCCGCAATCCTTCGTCGGCACCTCGGCGGCAGCCTGTTGGGGGTAGCCAGGGGTCGCGGCGCTGAGGTCAGCGCTGGGGGGAGGCGGGGCCGCGGGGCGGGCTGCGGCGGAAGGGCGAGTCCGGCTCTGGGCCGTGGCCCCGCCGCAGGCGCCCGGTACCCCAGGGTACGCAGCTACCCAGACCCAACGCTGAGGCGAGCAGCGCGGGCGGGCGGCCGCGGCGGCCGCGACGCGAGCCCTTCTTGAGACGCGACCCGTGCGCCGCCAGGTAGAGCTCGGCCTGTGCCACGCCACCGCCCAGGCGGCCCAGGCTCTCGGCGCGGTGCGCCAGGCGCAGCTCGGCCGCCAAGAAGACGCGGTGAATCTGCAGCACGCGGCTCTCCAGCTCCGACACTAGGCGCCGGCGGCCCTCCACCTCCAGCAGGCGCCGCCGCGCTTCGGCCAGCTCCAGTGCGCGGCCCCCTGCCCCCGCCGCGCCCGGGCCGCCGCCCGCGCCCCCTGCCCGCCCGGTGCCCGCCGCGCCCCCGTCAGCGCTCTGGCGCCAGCGCTGCAGCTCCGGCCCCTCGGCCGAGCCCACCGACGCGGGGGTTGCCTCTGGCAGAGGCGAGGCCTGAGTCCGGGTAGGGGTCGGGGTCAAGGTCGGGGTTGGGGGCGGGGGCTGAGGGGATGGCAGGGGCTCCCGGGGCGGCACCGGCGGAGACCCGGGTTCCGCCACCCCTTCCTGGGTCCCCGGGCCGCAGGCGCTGATGCGGCAGCCCGGCATCCCCCGCCCCCCGGCGGTCAGCAGCGCGCTGTCGGCAGGTTTGTCCAGCGGCACCCGCGCGGAGAAGGATGGACGCCAACGACGCAAGAAATGTGGTCGCAGCCCCCGCACCAGCGCTTAGCCAGGGGCCAATGCCTCTTATGGAAGACGGGGCGGAGCGACAGACAGCACAGCCAACCAGAGGCTGACGTGCCCTGACACCGCCTCCTCTGGCCGGCTTGCTGAGGACGTTGCCCACACCCTTCGGGTCCTTCCACCCGCTCTGCTAGGACGACCGGCCTCCATCCACCTCCCCCCGATTTTGGGGTGGAAAGAGGACAGCATCTTCACTGGTTTGGCCCCAATCATAAGCTGGTGCTTAGAAATGGACTCCAGTCTCCATCTGGGGTGGGTTTTGCCTGAGGCCAGCCACACTGTGTGACAGTGAAAGCCTGGACCAGAACTCAGGAGGCTTAACTCCTTGCGCAGTGCCCCTTCCCCTACCGCACCCCTTGGTCCAATCGGTTCTGCCCGGTCTCCTGGGCCACAAGGCTCACCAAAAACCCCTTTTCCAATCTGCCTGGGTGTGAGTAATTCAGGACACGACCCCTCCACGACCTCAGAGAACAGGTGGCTGCCTGGCCAGTAGCCATAAGGAACGAGGAAAAGTCTGTGTCTGGATGCCCCAGCCCTCTCGAGGCCCCTGGCTCACAAGGCTCCTGTGTTTATCACAAAAGTGTAGAATTTTCACACGCTACTCCCTCCCTATAAGTAGCACCAAGGCTGTCTGGGTGTGGGGTACAGCCCTTCTCACGCCGATCCACTGCCATTGGTGCACTCCCCTGTAACGTGAGTGATAAACGGCATGTTCACAGCATCCACGTCTCTTGGTCCTCTGGGTGGGTTTTCCGGAATACCATGAACACAAATGCAGCTCCCCAGTTTGGAGCTCCGTGTTACACTGGGGCAGTGTAGAGGTTGATGCACACGGGTGCCTGGCGTCCTGGTGGGGATCTGATCCGGTTGGTGCCCCACCAGGCAGGCCCTTTGCATGCAGAACAAAGTATAGCGCTGCCACTGAGTCTCGCCCAGCTTTTGCAAACCTTGATGGACCCCCAGAGGAACCCCAGGCCGCATGGCATGCAAAATTCTTTCCATGCCCTTGCTCCTGTTTGCTCCTCCTAGTGGATGTCCCCATTCTTTACCCAGAGGGGAAACACACCCAGGAGGTAGCAGTGGTGCCTTCCCCAGGGTCACATTGCAGGTCTGCTGCTGAATCTGACCACTGAATGGGCCCGGCTCAGCCATTCATGCCCTCTGGAGGCTCAGATGCCTGGGTCTGCTCACTGTCCTTGGGGAGGACCTTAATTGGGACCTCGTCAACCTGGCAAAATGACAGAATGGAGCCCTGCCCATTTTCCCCACAACAGAAATGACCCTGCCAAACCCTTTCCAAATACTGGCCCAGACAACAGGGCCCTGCCTCAGCTTCCATCCCTTTGGATGTGCCCTCAGAGATGAGAGAGGTCTCTGTGATGGGTGGGGCAGACACTGGGGGGCCAGAAACTAGTTCATACCAGTTGGGAACTGAAGCCAACCCTGGGCTGGGGGGGGGGGGCGGGGCGGGGGGGGGACCTGCTAAATGTATGGCCAGTATGATTAGCGCCTCAACCTGAAGAGGAAGCAGATGGGGGAGCTGCACTGGCTTGATGTGGAGGACAAGGATGAAGCCTCCCCCTCCATGTGCTCTAAGTGCTTTCAGGTGCCTTAGATTGAGTGATTGGGACTCGTGGGCGAGCCAGCTGGGCTCCTGAGAGGTAGCTCAGAAGAGGAGGGAGTGGCCCAAGAAGGGGCCAGGCTCAGTGAGGAAGGGAGGAAGGCTTGGAAGGAGGGCGTGAGGGGGAGAGTGAGTGTTCAGTGACCAGGAGTGGTGGAGGCTCAGCGAGGGCAAGGTGAGGGCTCGGTGAGGGCAGGACTAGGGGTTCACTGACTGTGAAGGGCTAGGGAGCGGGGAGGAGACTGGTGGGTGCATCGGTAACAGAAGAGGCTCACAGAATGAGGAGAAGGGAAATTTAGTGACAAAGATAGGGCCTCAGGGAGTCAGAGAGGCTCAAGGGGGATGATGGAGGCTCAGGAATTACCAGGTTGCCTCCAGCAAGGAGGGATGCCCTGCTTAACGGTGTTGTCCCTTTGAATGGTCTCCTTTGTGTCATCAAACCCTGTGTCTTTCTCTGTGCAGATGACTCCCACCCCATCATCATCATAACTGTGGGGAGGTTGGCAGAGATTTTGCCTCAAGTAGGCAGATCACTGCTGCCAACTTCTGGGGATAAGTAAGGGAAACAGGACTAGGACTTACCCCCACCATCAGCCAGAACCAGAGAATCAGCCAGATCTGAGTTCATATCCCACACAGGGCCCACCTGCGTGACCTTGGGAAAGTCATTTCTCTAAGTAGGAGGAGATACTCAACCTATTTTTATTGAACGAATAAATGTTCTCTCTCTCCTCCCAGCATACAGAAGAAAGGGGCATCAGCAGTCTTTTCTTCCTGATAAGAAACCAAAGCCCAGAGAGGTCACACAACAGATAAGCAAGAATTCAAACACCGATCTGACCCGACCCAAAGTTGTAGTTTACCTCCCTATTACTCTCCGATATGTCCCCTCTTCCTATCCTCGATGACATTTTCCACAAGATAGATATAGATACATAGATATAGACATAGACATAGACGTACATACATATATACATACATATATGCATTTGCTTGTTTAGTTATTTAATAGTCTCTCACCCTAAATTGGTTTTGTTTATCATTAGACTCCCTTGAAGTTAAATAGAATGTCCCCATAAAGCACCCAATAAACATTTGAATTAAAAAATAATGCAAGGGTAGATAGAGCTTGTCGAGAACAGAGAAGTCCCCTTCTTTATTCATCCATTTATTCATTCATTTCTTAGTTCACTTATTTGACAAGTTTGATCATTGACTTTCCTTTTGGGCTGGCTGCTGAAAGTACAGCGATGGTCGGATGGGGCCCTGCCCTCAGGGAGCGCGCAGTCTGGGGGGACACACACGTGCAATAGCAGTTCGGTGAGGTCTCTACTGGGACGGGGAAAACAGGGGCTCTGGGAACACAATGCAGAGAGTGAGCCCAATCGGGTGGGGAGGGGATCAGGGAGAGGTCCCTGCAGATGCTATTTAAACTGAGACCTGAGGATGAATCAAAGTAGGTGACGCAGATACGATGGGGGGTGGAAAAGGAGAAGGACTCAGGATGGGAACACTGTGTGCACAGGACCAGGGTGAGAGCTTGGGCACCTGCCAGCTTCCTTCCTGGCTCCCTTAATGGCCCTGGGCTCTGCACTCCCAGAAGTGGACGGGGGACTAGAGCCAACCATTGCTTAGTGCACAGCCAGCCTGGCAAACACAGTATTTGGAATTAGGAAGTACATATTTAAACAGTAATTACCATTGCATTTTTCTGATCGTTATAAGTTATATATTCCTCCTACTGTAGCAAAGATGAAAAACAGAGAAAATATTAAAATTTTAAAAAATAGGGCCCTGGCTGGTGTGGCTCAGTGGACCGAGTGCTGGCCTGTGAACCAAAAGGTCAGTGCTTGAATTCCCGGTCAGGGTACATGACTGGGTTGTGGGCTTGTGAGAGGCAACTGATTGATGTATCTCTCACACATCGATGTTTCTCTCCCTCTCTCACTTCCTTCCCTTATCTCTAAAAAATAAAAATAAAAAAATAGAGAAAGAAGGCATCTGGAATTAGAGAGACTTGAGTTTGAACTGAAGCTCAGTCCTTTCCTAGCTGTGCAACCCTAAGAAAGGCATGTTTTCTCTCTGATCTTCAGGGTCTAAGGAATGGAACTGTTAATACCTACGGCATAGACAAGGGCATGGATGGATGGAAGGATTTGCCAAGGTTTCAGGATCTGATAATATCTGTCCTCCATCTGAGCCAGAGACACTGAAAGAGAAGAGGCAGCCCAAGAGGGACCTGATTCCAGAGTTTCTGTCCATTATCTACACACCCTTCCCAGGACGGCAGCCAGCAGAGGCCGAGCCTATGGAGGGAGGGTGTGGCTGTGGCGCAAATCAGGATCCTCTCCATCCTCTGAAAGTGGGATAGGGCAGGAAGTCAAGGCCTGAAAAGTCTACTTCCATCCCAGCCTAGAAGATTCAAGGCCTCTGCTAGAGATCCAACCGCGCCCTTTCAGTAACTTCCCTGCAACCTGATCTGGCACCCTCTAGGATGTGATATCAGTTTAATAATTCAGCAGATGCAGACAAAGATAGCAGCTCTGAAAATAACCCAGCTAGGCCCAGCCTCCATCTCCTCTTTCCCCAGCAGACTCCCTGCTTTCCCCCCTGAGGCTTCTGGTTGCCCCTGCACCTGTCGCTGCCCCTGCCCACCAGTGGGCGCCTCACTAGACACCTCCTCCTTTTTCTTCTTCTAGTCCTTCTCTGCTCTCCTCACCTCTTCTTTCTCTCAATTCTCATATTAAGAGCTTTTGTATTAATTAGAGCTTAAAAGAATCTTGTGCTGGAAGTCAGAAGCTTGGGTTTAATTCATTATGTGCACTGAGCAGGTGCCTTTTAAGTCTCTCTTTCCACTTTTATCAAAGGAGGCTTCTGGATTCCTAAGTGTGGCGGGAACAAAATGTTTGGGTGGCAGCAATTACTTGGCCAGGGAACTGGATGTCGTTCCCAGGAGGGCACAGCTGCTGTGGCAGTGCCATCTCCGCCAGCAGCACTGTGAGCCATCCTGCTGCTCCATCCCGAGCGCTCACAGGTTCTCTTTGTTTTTGACTTCTCTTGTGATGAAAATTTTGCCCCAGTTATTATTCTTATAATAAAAGGCTGCACGTGACTTGCGTTCAGAATGCACGCAGCAGGTTTCATGTGCTTTTGATGCTTCATCACGTTTCTGACAAGTAAAAATTTTACTTCCTTCTGGGAGGTTGGGAAGAGCAATCCCCCTCCCCGCTTGATGGGTCTTCGCTCAAATCACCCCACCTTTATGGGTCTCAGTTTTCACATCTCTAAAGAGACCAGGTGTTGAAGGGTAAGCAGAACAAGGTAAGACTGTATGGTTTCTAGAAGCTCCAAAAGGGTGAGATCGCTTCTGTTTTCACGCATTTATTCAACAACTGAATTAAGCACTTACTATGAAACAGACACTATGCAAGGTGCTAGAGGCAGAGCAACAAATAATAGTGCAGTCCCTGTTCCCTCAAAGCTTCCATTTCAGAAATCAAAATAATTAAACTGCCCTGACTGGTATGGCTCAGTGGGTTGGGTGTCATCCTGTAAAGCAAAAGGTTGCTGGTTCAATGCCTAGTCAGGGCACAGGCCTGGGTTGCAGCCCTGGTCCCCGGTTGGGGCACGTGCGCCAGGCAACGGATCCATGTTTCTCTCCCTCTCTTTCTCCCTCCCTTTCCCTCTCTCTAAAAATAAATAAAATCTTTAAAGACAAATAAACAAAAAATAAAATAATTAAATCCCAAGGCATGTGCCATAAAGGAATAATAAAATACCTGCTAATATTTACTTAGTGCTTACTCTGTGTCAGGTACTGATCCTATGAGGTGCTATTATTAACGCACCTCATTTTATAGATGAGGAAACTAAGGGACAGAGTGGTTACGTAAATGTGGCCAAGGTCACATGGTCAAGGAGTGGCTGAGCTAGGATTCACCATGTAGGCAGTGTGCCTCCTGAGCCTGTGTCAACCATGAAGCCATAGGGCTTCCTTCAAAATAATGAACAAAGAGTAAACTGGTGACACCACAAAAAGGGGAGGCAGGGGGGCTTCTTCTTAGGAGGTGATATTTAAACTGAAACCTAAAATACAAGAAGGATTCAGTCATGTGGCATTGGGGGGAGAGATTTTCCAACAGAGAAAAAAATAGTATGTGCAAAGGTCCTGAGACAGAAAGATCAGCGTGTTCAGTGCCTGCTAAGCCCACAGGAAAATGGGGAGAGCTGAGGTCAGAGGGGTAGGCTGGGCCTGGAGGCCAGGGTGAGAGTTTGGGATTTTCCTATAAGTGCAGGGGAAGCTTTTGAATGGTTTAAATGGGGATCCACATGATCCAATTTGTTTTTAAAAGATTGTGCTGTTTGCTGTGTTGAGAATGAACTCAAAGGGAGTAAGAGGGGGATGAAGGAGATGGGTTAGGAGATTGTACAGTAATCCAGCACAGAGAGGAAAGTGCCACTCCAGGAATAATGACAAGAGGTGGGGGGGGGTGAATTTGGGTTCTGTTTGGAGGTGAACTGAGAGGATTTGTGGATGGATTAGCATGAGGATGAGGGTGAGGGAATGCCTTCTGGGTTTGTGGGTGGAGCAGCAGAAGGGATTGCCATGCCTTTGACTGAGATGGGAAAGACCAAAGACCGAGGGAGGAACAGGGTTAGTGGAAAAGTCAAAGTCAAGAGTTTGGTTTTTTTTTAACCTAAACAATAATTGCTTCATTATAAAAATAAGGACAAAAGGGGCCTATAGTAATAGCCCATTATATCTTCCCATTGTTTTAGTCTAATAAACACTATACTTTGCAGAGGTGCACCTTAAGTTTTGAAACTGGAGCAGCTGTTTGAGATAACGGGCATTAACATAAAACTCAGATCAGCGATTCGCGTCACAGCGCACTGGGCAGTGCAGGCCTTGCTTGTGAAACTCTGTTCATTGTGTATCAGTCTAACGAGAAAGGCAAACTCAATAAAAATAACATAGAGAGGAAAAATAGATTTCTGGTAAAAGTCTACACACATAGGGGACAAGCTTTTGCACATAATTTTGTTTTAGAAACTTTTCTGCTTTTATCCTCTACTGAGTACTCTCCTCATAGATTACTTCACTTCCGGTCACCAAACGTGTGTTTTTTTCCCCCACTCCAATCAATTCTCTGACACCAGCTGGTTGTCCTGCAATGCAATTCAATTCTTTTTTTTTTTTTTAAGATTTTATTTATTTACTTTTTAGAGAGAAGGGAAGAGAGGGAGAGAAATAGCAATGTGCCAGAGAGATACATCTATTGGCTGCTTCTTGTACGCCCCCACCCAGGGACCTGGCCTGCAACCCAGGCATGTGCTCTGACCTGGAATTGAATCAGGGACCCTTCAGCTCACAGACCAGCACTCAATCCACTGAGCCACACCAGCCACGGCCAATTGAATTCTTTTTTATTTTTGAGAGAGAGAGATTGATTTGTTGTTCCACTTATTTATGCATTCATTGGTTGATATTCTTGTGAGTGCTCTCACCAGGGATAGAACCTGCAACCTTGGCATATCAGGATGACACTCTAACCAATTGAGCTACCCAGCCAGGGCTCAATTCAATTCTGACAGTACCCGGAGTTAATGCAGACCACAGACGTTAAGGGTGCATTCACATAAGACTGCCCCCTACTTCAGATGCCAATTGCAAGTAGTAGGTCCTCAGTTTATCCACAATTTCTGTCCCATTTGGCTATAAATCAGAGGTTCCCATGATCTCCTTGGATTCAATCATTTGCTGGACAGCTCACAGAAATCAGGGAAACACATTTACCAGTTTATTATAAAATAAAGGATATGATAAAGGATACAGATGAACAGCCAAGTGAAGAGATACATAAGGCAAGATGTCCTGAGCACAGGAGCTTTTGTCTCCACGGAATTGGCCTGTCTCACGCCCCCAGCAAGAGGACGTGTTCACCAGAAGCTCTCTGAATCTCGTACTTCTGGGATCTCTATGAAGGCTTCATCACACAGGCATGATTGATCACTAACTCAACCTCCAGCCCCTCTCCCCTTCCCGGAGGATGAGGGGGGCAGTGGCTGGGGCTGCAAGTTCCAAGCAGATGGCTTGGTCTTTCTGGTGACCAGCTGCCATCCTGAAGCTATCCAGGTGCCCGCCAAGAGTCACTTCATTAAAACAAAAGGCGCTCCTATGACCCAGGAAATTCTCAGGATTTAGGAGCTCTGCATCAGGAACCAGGGGCAGACAGCAACATAGGCATACCTCATTTTATTGCGCTTCACTTTGTGCTCTTCACAGATGTTGCATGTTTTTCGTTTTTGTTTTTAACAAATTGAAAGCAAGACCCTCCACCAGCAAAGATTATGATTCGCTTTATTCCAATACTCACTTTATTGCAGTGGTCTGCAATTGAATCTGCCATATCTTTGAGGTGTGACTGAATATACATTTTCTATTATTTCACCCAACACCCAAGTTGGAAAGAGACCTTCTGTCTCTTTCTGACTCTCTAGGTCTGTCTCCATCTCCCTCTCCAGGTTTGCCTTTCCCTCACCCCAGCCTCTCTCCCTGCCTTACCTCCCCTCCTCTTCCAGTAGCTGAGGCTTGGACTCAGCAGCCACCCCCACCCCCACCTCCAGAAAGGCTGGGAGGAAGGAACCCCAGAGCTCTGGCTAGGGTCAGATGTAGGGCTGCTATTCCCTTCAGAAGGGAGGCCAGGGCTCTGTTGGCTCACATATGACAGCTCTATTGCTGGTGGCTCCACAGAACACTGGGAACTCTGAGCACCAGCCTAGAGGAGTGAAATGACCTCAAAGGCTGAGGCCGAGCTGCACTGAGCCAGGCTCTAAGCTCCCAGTCTCCCTGCTATCCCCCCCGACCTGAGCCCCTAGGGCCAAACCTGGCAACCCCTCACCCTTTCCTACTTGCTCTGACTCAGACCTAGCCAGAGGGACCCCATGCTCTCTCCTGTCCCCTGTTCTTGGACCTCCACACAGTCCGCCTCCATTTTTCATCCTGCAGATCAATGTCCCCTCACCCCTGATGGAGGTCCTAGAGGGCTAAACTCCACGGGTGGGCCTAAGGGCAAGAGTGGGGAGCTCCACGCCTGGGTCTACCCATCCTCAGTCCATGTACCACCTCCCTTTGTCCCCTCACAGGGTTGTGCCTTCCTTAGAGAGGTAACCCACCTCCAGGACACAGGGCGGGACATCACACAGCAGCTCCTCCCACTTCCACACTAGCATCTAGACACACCCCTGCAAGCTCAGGAGAGAACCCTGCCATACACTGCCTTCCCTATGATTTTGGCAAGAACCGAACAGGGTGAAAGGAAGCTCGGCATGCAAGGAGACAGATCTGGGTCAAGTGATTTCCCCACTCCGAGCCTCAGTTTGTGCATCTATAAAAAGACCACTCTGGTGGTCTTCCCAGAGCCCACTGTGGATCTGCTTTTCATCCTTTCGCTGCCAGGGCTGGAAGGCAGCTGCCCCAGGCTGGCCTCTACCTGCTCCAGCTCCACCACTTTGTCTGATCAACTGTTTATCCTTCTAGCATTCCTGCCTTTGGAAGCACTCCTGGAATCCCTTCTCTGGGACCCCACAGGGCTCCGGAAAACCTTCCACTGAAGCACTAAGCTGTCACCTCACACCGTTGGCGCCTCTCAATATGGATCTCCCCCCATGCTGTGAGCTCCCCAAGATCACATGCTGAGTCTTATTCCTCTTGGTATCTGCAGCACGCAGCCCAGAGCAAGTCACAAAGTAGGGGCTCAGTGATCCCTGCTGCGTGAGAGACTGGACCAGGGCTTTTCAGGTTCTCCACCATGATCACTACCCACTCCGGTCCCTATTCTTACCATACCCTACCCCAGCCTCAGCACAACAGTGTACCTCCAGTGCTGCTGGCTTTCCCAAGACCACTGTCCTCCTCTGGGTCTTACTTGGGAGGTCCAGGGACAGGACACTGTACCACCACCTTGAGACTTCTGGTAAACCCCACGCTTTTCCCTTTACGCTTGAATTTCAGCCCTTTCCTCAGGCTGCAAACAGGGAAGGATGTGCTAAATCGTCACATTGGCGGCCTCCAATGAAGCGGCCCTCCAGATATCCGTGCCATGGATGTCACCTCCTGTGCTGGCTCTGAGCTTGGCTAATATGACCTGCTTTGGTTAGTGGGATGTCAAGAAGCATGAAGGGAGCAGAGAATTAATAGATACTCACCTGTTGGAGCTTGACCTCTTGGAAGCCAGCTACCACACTGTAAAGAAGGTCGGCTAGACTTCTAAATGATGGGAGGCCAGACGAAGAGGTCCTGGGGCAGAGAAGCCATCGTGATAATCCAGACCCAGCTGCCCCAGTTACGTGCGGCCCCATACTCCACCCTCAGGTCGACCAGCGGAACTGACCAGCAGACCCCAGCTGAACCACAGAAGTTTTAGAAATAATGTCATTGCTGCTTTAAGGCACTAAGTTTGAGAGTAGTTTATTTCTCAGCAATAGATTACTTAACCAATAAGTGCATTTTCCCTTATCCTCCACATGTAGTCCTGAGGGATCCACCTCTAGAGTAGATTGTGGGTCTAACCACTTCTCACCCCGTCCCCAGGCACCACCCTCGCCCTGGCCACCATCACCTCCCAGCTGGATTATTGCCACAGACTCCTCACTGGACACCCTGCCTCCGGTCTTACTCTCCTGCATTTGCCACACAATGACCAGAGTGAAGCTTTTGAGGGCTTGATTCAGTGAAGCCATTCCCCTGCTCAAGGCCCTCCAGTAAGTTCTAGTATCACTTGGATTAAAAGACAGATTCCTTAGCATCCTTTGAAGCCCGTGAGGGCCAGTGCCTGCCCTGTCTCCTCCCCCATCTCCAGTCACTCTCCACTGTAGGGGACCAGCTTGTTTTGGTCTGGCAAATGTGACTCAGCTCTGTACGGAAAACCTACAGAAGCGAGGTGGTGGGCAGGAGCCAGACCTTTGAACCGAGTTTTCCTGCGGGAATCAGGCCTAGAAAATGCATACAGACTGTTACAGCTTGCTCTTGCTACAACTCCATCACCCTGGTCTAAAACAACAAATATATATTGTCTATCTTCAAGGAAATTCAAAGCCCGTGTGAATTTCCCCGAGGACAAAGCTAATCAGCTCGCTGCCTTTCCCCTCTGAATGTTATTTTCATTTCCTTGGTTATACCTAAATATAGACAAGAATATTCTATGTAATAGATAATAATTCCTTCTTTCATGTAATACCCCTCCAAAAATAAAAGCCTGTCTAGGCAAGGGTCGGGCCACCCTGCTCTTGAGAGAGTGGCCCTGCGTCCCCTTTTTGTCCACAAGACTGCTGTCGCCTGTGCATTGTGTTCATCTTCAGTCATGACAGGCAGACTCTGCTGGCCAGAGTCCGCCACACTCCCCCAGCTCAACAGCAACACTGGCTTCCTTTCGGTTTCCAGAACATGCCAAACAGACCCTCACATTAAGGCCCAGAAGATTTTTCCTCTAGGTCTTTCAGTACTCAGCTCAAATGTACCCTCCTCAGGAAGGCTACTCATGGAAGAGAAAACTGAGGCTTGAAGAAATGAGGCCATTTCCCCAGTTCACACAGCTAGGAAGAGGCTGGGCCAGGATTCCATCCTAGGTCTGTGTGACCCTCCCCGCTGCCCCCAACTCCAGGGCTCTTTCTACCACATCGGTGGTTTGGGAGGGTTTTGGCATAGCCTCCTGAGAAAGGGGAGGGCTTGGAGGGGCTTCTTTCCACAAATGCTACCAGCTGCAGCCTTTGGACCCTGCCTTCAGCTGGGGGATGTGAGATGAATCAAACCAGACTTTGCTCTCTACAGCTTCTGTCTGGGGACATGGAAAGCAGCAGAGGAGGTCAAGGCCATCAGAGGGGTTCAGGCAGCCCCTGAGTTAGCTCAGGAAGAATGACTTCCAGGGAGCTGGGGGCTTTCTGGAAAGGCTTAACAGGGTTGTGAGATTCTCTGCAGGGGTGGGGGTCGGGGGTGGATAAGAGAGGGTCCCAGAAATGGGGATGGTGTTCAGTGACCAGAGGTGCCTATTGTTCCCTGTGAGTGACAGGAAGACTCAGCATTGGCCATATGTATCCATGTCAGGGTGTGCGTGCGTGTGTGCGTGTGTGTGTGTGTGTGTGTGTATGCGTGCGTGTGTGCGTGTAAGAAAATGAGAGAGCAGTACTGGGGGTGAGGTGGGGGATAGTTGAAAAGGGCTGATTGAATAAATGGATTTCACTGATGTGGAAATTAAAGCTCAGAGAGGCTGAGTTACTTGCTCCAATTCACAAAGCCACTAGGTGGTTAAGGCAGAATTTGAACCCAGACCTAGCTTGACACACACGGAGCAAGGTGAAAAAGTAGAGGTTTACCTCCTCCATGGCCCACTGCTTATTCACTCCGACCTCAGCTAAGGCCTTTCCCCTCATGGGTCTCATTTCATCAATAAATTGAGGGAGTTTGATATAGTTTCTTTAGGCACAAAGACTGCAGAAAATTCTTCTACTAGAGCTTGGAACCAAAGCCAGGACCAAAGCAGGAGCCCCTGCCTCAACCTAACACAGGACGGTGCCTCACCCAGAAGCTCCTTCCAGGCTCAGCAACTGGGTGCTACACACTAGCTAAACTGAGGGAGCCCCCACCAGGCAGCCCAATCCAGAGTTCCAGAAGACCCTACGGCCCAGCCCCTTAGAATTCTGGGGCTCAAGCTGCACCTTAGCCACATCATCAGCCCAGCCCAAATCCAGGCTCACCTGCCCCTCACCCCCCAGGCAACTCCTGGTTTCTCCGGTTCTCTGGTTTCCCCGGTTCTCTGGTTTCCCTGGTTCTCTCTAGCTTCCAGGACACACCATCCTTTGACCAATGAAAGAAAGGGGAGAGGCAACTCTGAATGGCCATTGGCCCATTGTCTCACCTTACAGACAGACTTGACCAATCAGAGGAGATGAGAGAGCCTCAATTTTCACATTCCAATTCTGCCCATCTTCCATTCATTCTGTTCCCTTCCACCTCAGAGGGTTTCCTTTCCGTTGGTTCCATTTCATTTATTCCATTCAGAATTCCAGGGTATTCTACCTGGGAAAATGGGGTATGGTAAGCAGAATTGGAAATGATTACAGAAGGGACTTCTTGAGGGGAGAACTCCCCATTTGGCTGGGGCCTGGGGCAATCTCCAGGGCCCAGGTTCTGGAACACCCAAAGGAGCCACTGCAAGAAGCTCAGGCTCTGAACAGAAAGGACTTGGGCTGATCTTGGGCAAGTGGCTTAAATCTCTGAGTCTTTGTTTTCTTAGCTGTACAATGGGGATTTGGGATCTGTTCACTGAGTTATTGTGGGGATTAAATGGAATTAAGCACATCCTTCACCTACCACACAGTAGGTGGCCATGGTCAGTAGTAGTAATTTGTCTTCCTGCTGATTCTCAAAGTCAGTGGTCTTTTAAAAATTATTTGTTAACCCTGGCTGGTGTGGCTCAATGGATTGAGTGCTGACCTGCAAACCAAAGGGTTGCCAGTTTGATTCCCAGTCAGGGCACATGCCTGGGATGCGGGCCAGGTCCCTGGTTGGGGGCGAGCGAGAGGCAACCACACACTGATGTTTGTCTCCTCTTTCTCCCTCCCTTCTCCTCTCCTAAAAATAAATAAATAAAACATTTTAAATATATATTAATAAAATATACAATGATGAAATATTATTGTATTAATTAGCAATTAATGTATAAATTAATAATATTTTATTAATATATATTTAAAATATTTAATTTATTTATTTCTATTTAGAGAGAGGGGAAGGGAGGGAGAAATAGAGGGAGAGAAGCATCGATGTAAGAGAAAAACATCGTTCACTCTTACAGGATGACGTCCAGCCAACTGAGCCACACTGGTCGGGGGCATGAGAGTCTGTCCTCAGAGAGTCCTGGCCGGGAATGGCCGTGGAGGCAGCGATGGGGCAGGAAGAAGGGATTAAAATAAAGTAGTTATTATCTTTTTAGCAGTTACCATGAGGTGGCCTCTGTTGTAATCACCATATGAAACTATTATTGTATTCACTTTATAGACAAGGTATCTGAGGCACAGAGAAGCTCAGTAACTTGGCCGAAGTCACCCAGCTAGTAAGTGGCAGAGTTGGGACACATATTCAGGCCCTCTGACCCCAGAGTTCACACTCTGAAGCACATCCTACCTCACATTAAACCCATTTTTGGATGAGAAATGCTGAGGTTCAAAGAGCTTAAGTTCACACTGAGCTGAACAGGGGTGCAACTAAGACTTCAACTCAGACCCTGTGACCCTGAAGTTCTGGCATTTATGCTGTTGCGTGCTGCCCCCTAGTGCCCCCTATGGGAGATGCACAACAGAGGCAAGTAGAAGGTAGATAACCCAGGGATCCACCCTTCCCTGACCCACACTGCTCCTTCTGGCGCCCAAACTTGCAGGTCTCGTAGATACTAAATATCACTCTGAAAGTCATCTGTATATACAATCATGACATTTCTTGGCTCTCTTACAAATCCTCCAGTTCAACAGGTCTGTATTTTTACAGTTTGTATTTTTACACCTCAAATTTACCCTCCTCAGTCATACCCATTCATCCAGCAGCACAAGCCAGACCCTAGCTATCCTTGACACTTCCATCTCCTCACCACCACCTGTCACCAGCCCAGGAGTCTGCATGATAGCTGAGGAAAAAGACCAGAAAAGTAAACACTGAATACAGTACAGCAACAGTGGTGGAAGGAGAGGCTCAGGACAATGGCCCCAGTCATGGCCAAGAAACAAAACTGAGCTTGGGCGGCTCTGGTTACAGAGGCAGGCCTTTCCGCTTAGAAAGAAGTCCAAGTGCATGGCTGGGAGGAGGGCACTGTAACTGACAGCCAGTAGGGCTGGGATCCCACCCTGGGATTCCACCCAGCTCCACTACTCAGTCCAGTAGGGTCTTGGGATCCTGATGAGCCTCAGTTTCCTCATCAGTAAAATGAACATGATGATGCCTACCTAAGGCTTTTGTAAGGGTCAAATTAAAGAGTATTTGCTTTGTAAAGTGTAAAGGGAAGGGCACAGAAGAGATGGACTGTTATCTGGACAATGCACTCCAGTAGACCCCTCTTTCCTTTGTTACACATTTTTAAAATTGTGGACATATTTATCAAAACCCAGGATTTATTTATTTTAAAAATTGTGTATTTATGTCCTGGCTGGTGTGCCACAGTGGATTGAACGCTAGCCTGCGAACCAAGAGCTCACCAGTCCGTGCATGCCTGGGTTGCGGGCCAGGTCCCCACTTGGGGGCAGAGGAAACTGACTGATGGTTTTCTCCCTCTCTTTCTCCCTCCCTTCCCCTCTTTCTAAAAGGAAACAAATAAAATCTTTTTAAAATGTATCAAAAATTTGTGAATTGATTCTTACATGTTTAAACTCCAGTCACCTTCAAAGTACTCTCCATTTGATGCAATACACACACCTATTGAGACATTTCTTCCACTGCTCAAAACAGTTTTTAAAAAAAAATTTATTTATTTTTATTTTTTAATATATGTTATTGATTATGCTATTACATTTGTCCCATTTCTCCCCCTTTATTCCCTCCACCCTGTACACCCCCTCCCATCCACATCCTCCCCCACTTAGGTCATGTCCATGGATCATACATATAATTTCTTTGCCTTCTCCATTTCCTATACTATTCTTAACCTCCTCTCCTGTCTATTTTGTACTTACCATTTATGCTACTTATCTACTTATTCACTGTACCTTTGCACCCATTCCTTCCTCCCCTTCCTCACTGATAACCGTCTATATGATCTCTATTTCTGTGATTCTGTTCCTGTTCTAGTTGTTTACTCAGTTTGTTTTTGTTTTTAGGTTTGGTTGTTGATAGTTGTGAATTTGTTGTCATTTTACTGTTTGTATTTTTGATCTTTTTCTTAGATAAGTCCCTTTAACATTTCATATAATAAGGGCTTGGTGATGATGAACTCCTTTAACTTGGCCTTGTCTGGGAAGCACTTTCTCTGCCCTTCCATTCTAAATGAAAGTTTTGCTGGATAGAGTCATCTTGGATGTAGGTCCTTGCCTTTCATGACTTGGAATACTTCTTTCCAGCCTCTTCTTGCCTGGAAGGTTTCTTTTGAAAAATCAGCTGATAGTCTTATGGGAATTCCTTTGTAGGTAACTGTCTCTTTTTCTCTTACTGCTTTTAAGATTCTCTCCTTATCTTTAATCTTGGCTAATGTAATTATGATGTGCCTTGGTGTGTGCTTCCTTGGGTTCAACTTCTTTGAAACTCTCTGAGCTTCCTGGACTTCCTGGATACCTATTTCCTTTGCCAGATTGGGGAAGTTCTCCTTCATTATTTTTTCAAATAAATTTTCAATTTCTTGCTCTCCCTCTTCTCCTTCTGGCAGCCCTATATGATCCAGATGTTGGAATATTTAAAGTTATCCTGGAGGTTCCTAAGCCTCTCCTCATTTTTTTGAATTCTTGTTTCTTCATTCTGTTCTGGTTGAATGTTTCTTTCTTCCTTCTGGTCCACTCCACTGATTTGAGTCCTGGTTTCCTGCCCATCATTGTTGATTCCCCGTACATTTTCCTTTATTTCACTTTCCATAGCATTCACTTTTTCCTCTATTTTGTAATCATACTCAACCAATTCTGTGAACATCCTGATTACCAGTGTTTTGAACTGTGCATCTGATAGGTTGGCTATCTCTTCATCACTTAGTTGTATTTTTTCTGGAGTTTTGATCTGTTCTTTCATTTGGGCCATTTTTTTTTCTTGGCATACCTGTTACATAGTAAGGGGTAGAGCCTTAGATATTCACCAGAGTGGGGCAACCCATGTCACTGTGTTGTGGTGCTGAATTCAGGGGAGAGAACAATGCCACTTGCTCAGCTCTCTGCCAGCTTTCAGTCACTTCCCCCACAAGCAAACTGGGCCCTTCTGGTGCTGACTCCTGGGTGAGTGGGTTTGTGTACATTCCAGGACCCCTTGAGTCTCTCCAACAGACTCTCCTGTGAGAATGGGAGTTTCTCCAGCTGCCTCAACCCCCACAGGTTTTTTCAATCAGAGGTTTTGAGGCTTTATTTCTCCTGCACTGGAATCTTGGGTTGTACAGTCTGTCTCACTCCCTACTTATTCCTCCCAGTTTATCTGCACACAAATGTCGGACCACCCGCTCTGCCAGTGGCCACCTTGCCCAGTCCACCTGCCAGTCCGCCTGCTCTCACCTCGCTTGCTCCGGTCCTCCAGCTAATACCTTACTGTGAGTCCTCTCTGTCCAGCTGCCTGTCTCCGCTCCTCCTACCAGTCTGGATGAATGTTTCTTCTTTCACTCCTTGGTTGTCAGACTTCCTTACAGTTTGATTCTCTGTCAGTTATGGCTGTTTTTTTTTTTTTTTTTTAAATTTTTTGTTGTCCTTCTTTTGGTTGTTCGAAGAAACACAGTGTATCTACCTATGCGTCCATCTTGGCCAGAAGTCTAAAATATCTATTTATTTTTAGAGACAGAGGAAGGGAGGGAGAAAGAGAGGGAGAGAAACATCGATGTGTGAGAGATACATGAGATACATCAATTGGTTGCCCCTCACCCACCCCCAGCTGGGGACCTGGCCCACAACCCAGGCGTGTACCCTGACTGGGAATTGAACTGGCAACACTTTGATTCTCAGGCCAGCACTCAAACCACTGCGCTACATCAGCCAGGGCTCAAAACCGTTTCTGAAGTCATCAGTTTTGATGACTTTTAGTGCTTCTTCCATTTTTGGTTTCACCTCTTCCACATCAGCAAAACGTTTCCCTTTGAGGACTTTTTCATCTGGGGAAATAAAAAAAAAAAGTCACTCAGGACAAGATCAGGTGAATGGGGAGAGTGGGGCATGGGTCAAACACTCAGCGTGGTGTGGGCAGGTGCACTCATAAATCGCCCTTCATGAAATTGGCAAACTCATTGAAAGAGTCTTCAAAAAAATTCACTGAAGCTGAACACAGACTCTCACAATAATGCCAGCTGGTGCACCAATACAGGTGGGTTCCTAGAACACTCACCTAGTGGGGGAAGCCTGTACTACAAGGGGCCTGCCCTCCAGAAGATAATTCTGTTTTTTTGGGGTGCGCCTCTTGTATGAGCATAATATTTGCAATTTTAATAATTTTAAAATATATAATTCAGTGGCATTAATTACATTCACACTGTTATGCAAGCATTACCACTATCTATATCCAAAACTTTTCATCATCTGTGAGCCGTGAGTCCAAATAGAAACTCTGTACCCATTAAGCAATAACTCACCATCCCCTTCCCTCCAGCCCCGGGTAACTGCTAATTTCTGTCTCTATACAAAGTTGTCTGTTCTAAATATTTAATATAAGTGGAATCACAATATTCGTTCTTTTGCGTCTGGCTTATTTCACTTTGCATAATATCTTCAAGGTTCCTTTCTATTTCAGCATGTATCAGAACTTCATTTTTGTTGCTGAATAATATTCCATTTTGTGTATATAAAACATTTTGTTTATCGATTCTCTATTGATGGACACCCGAGTTGTTTCTGCCTTTTGGCTATTGTGAATTGATGTGGACTCCGAACAGCAGGGTCCATGTGTTGTGGCTGCGACGAACAAATGCACACAGACTACAGAAGTCCTATGGAGAAAAAGGGACAGTATGGCCGCTCTCTGAGTGAGAGAGAGAGGGCCCTGACCTCTGCCTGGACAGGCTTTTTTTTTTTTGCTTTTCTGGGCACATTACATTGAGGATGGTCCTCATTTACTATGCACAGGTTCACTTTGGGTGATTACCTTTTATAGATAACAAAGGAAAGGATATTGCTGATTACTCCAAAGAAAAGAACATTACAAATGCAAGGGGAAAAGTGGTTGAACTGGTTACACTCTATCCTTGGGAGATTTAGCACAGACTTTAGGAAGTTACTTTAAAGATATGCAGTAAACATTTGCTGCCTCAATTCAGGGTGAGGAGTTTTAGCAAAAGCAAGTCTCAAAGCAGCCTAGGTACAATGTAGGCCTGGTTCCCCATGGGAAAGCCAATCTGTGGTCCTGGCTTCTGTGTTCCACCGTGAGCCTGCTGGTTTTTCGAATCAGGGCTGAGCTACATTTGCTACTGCCATGCAGATCAGTTCCCCGTAGTGAATAATGCTGCAATAAACATTGGTATATAATATCTATCTGAGTCCCTGTTTTCAACTCGTTCAGGTATACACATAGAATGACATCCATTTTTGATGAAGTTGTTCAATATGCACCGTGGCAGGGGAATACAGAGGGCCCAATGCGTTCAAATGTGGGAGGGAGGGGGCAGAGGAGAGAGGTTTCAGTGTGGCTGTGGTTGAAATAACAGCTAACTTTTGGCTTTTGAAAAACACTCCACAAAACACTCTAAGGGGGGATTATTATCATCCCCATTTAACCAATGAGAAGTGGCTTCTCCAAGTTCACTCAGCTAGTGAGAGGCAACACTGGGGCTCCAGAGAAAGACTCCCTCAGCCATCAGAAATGCAGCCAGAGGGTCAGAGATACACTTCCCTTCCCTCCTTTATTTTTTCTTTCTAAGTAAAGAAAGTAGTTTCAGGCTGCTTCAGTCATCATGTTCCTATTCATCTACAGCCTTAGGTAGCACAGAATCATAATTTTGTAGTGCAGTTCTGAACTTTTACAATTAAACATGTTCTGGAAAAAACAAAGCTCTGGAGACAGAAAAGAGATCAGTCGTTGCCAAGAGGTGGGGTTGAGGGAAGGAACTGACTACAGAGGGGCTTAGGGGAATTTTGGGAGATTATGGAATTGGTCTGTAATTGATTGTGGTGGTAGTTATGCATCTATATGCATTTTTCAAAACTCATAGAACTGCACACTAAAAATAAGAATTTTACTATGTTATAGCTTAATCTTAAAAAAGTGAATGAATGAGTGGGAGAAAAAACTGAATAGACTCTAGACTCACATTTTTGCTACCTTGACAAACTTTGCAAGTGACAGTACCCTTAATCATTTAGAGCAAAAAATTCTATATTTTATTGATTCGTTCACTTATACATTCATTTATTAAAAAATGGAAGCCCTTGAATCTAACATCCAAACCATAAACCAGAACATTACTAAAAATTAAATCTACTAATGGGCTCCCTGCCATCTCTGACCCCTTCTCTACCCAACCCCAGGTAATCACTACTCTGAATTTTGTGTTCCTCATTCTTCTGCTTTTTAAAAAATATTTTACACATAAATTATACTAAATATTATAAATTTACAATTTTATAGGTCAGAAAGGTCAAAAACTAATTTCATATGATTCAGCCCAACATTATTCCTAAACATAGTAGTTCTGGTTGAACTTTATAAAAAGGGCACCATTTTGTATGCACTCTTCTGGGACCTGCATTTTTTCATTCAGTGTTCTGTCACCATGATCCAGCCGTATTGCTGTTTTTCATTCCTTATCTCCTGTCAGTGGCATTTAGGTGTTTTTGTTTGGGGCTACTGTGAACAACGTTTTTACTACTGTTCTTGTACACATCTCCTGGTGCATGCGTGCAGTTCTTGTACCCTAGGAATGGACTCACTGGGTCTTAGGGTACGTAGATGTTCTACTGTACACAATGCGGTAATGCTTTCTGAGCTCCAAATGAGGACACAATGTGCCACTTGCTCCAGCGGAGAAGGTGGACAAGATACAGTGGGAGGGGTCACCATGGAGGGTCTCTGGTGGAAATTGAACACCTACTGTGTGCACATGGTAGGGCACCTGTGGAATGAGATGATGGTGTCTTGAGAGGTAAGATAGGGAAGAAAACTCCCCAGTTATGGTAAGATTCATCTTCCAAGAAATGGGCAATGGCTCCCTGGCTAGATAGCTCAGTTGGTTAGAGTGTTTTCCTGATATACAATATGCCAAGGTTGCAGGTTTGATCCCCAGTGAAGGCTCATACAAGAATCAACCAATGAATGCATCAATAAGTGGAACAAATCAATTTCTCCCCCTCTCTCCTCCTCTCTCTCTAAAATCAATACATTTTTTAAAAAGTTAAAAAAGAAAATGGGCATGGGATGGGCTTGCTAACCCAAACAAGGCAGACACAGGGGTCTGCCCTAATTGGCAGTATCTCCATCTGGGGGATGGGAGGTGAAAGGGGGCCTGGGGTTGGAAGGTCCTGTATTTGTGGTACACTGGAGGGGAACAGGGCTAGGCAGCACTGAATTCCTCCCACTTGTCAATCCTTATCCTCAGTCTTCTTTTCCATAGTCTTTATTTCACTTTGCATCTATTATCTTTTTTAATTTACCCAGTGGGAGAGAGGTGCTATTATCTCCACAGATGAGGCTTAGAAAAGTAAAGTGCCTTCCCCTAAGTCAAACGGATAAGCCTTCCCCTTCCTAAACCTCAGTTTCCTTATCAGTAAACTGGGAATGATAACACCTGCCCCACCTCACAGATTAGTGGAAAGGTTAAATAAGACTATGCAAGTAAGGGATTTGGCATGAATCCTGGAGATGCTCCCTAAAAGTCACTTGTTTATTGGTGCTATTAAGTTATTAAGTTGTGGGAGGGGGGGATGGAGGGAGAAGAGGGTATGGGGGAATAAATAGTTATGAAAAAATGTTTTTAAAAGTTATTAAGTTGTTACTAAGGGGAGCAGGAACCAAAGATAGTCTGAGCCCTGACTTCTTGCCACGCAGTGATGTTGCCTCTTTTTAAAAAAAAATAAAGATTTTATTCATTTATTTTAGAGAGAGGGAAAGGGAGAGAAAAACGGAAGGAGACATCAATGTGTGGTTACCTCTTGTGTGCCCACTACTGGGGACCTGGCCTACAACCCAGGCACGTGCCCTGACTGGGAATACGAACCGGTGGTGACCCTTTGGTTTGCAGGCCAGCACTCAAACCACTGAGCCACACCAGCCAGGGCTGATGTTGCCTCTTGTAGAGACCCCACGGGATAGGGTTATCATGGCCCATTTGGGCCACTTTTGCTGGTGTTGAACGTGTCTTCCAGGACTTCACAGCCCAGCCCCCTCCTCCCAAAGCAGAGGTACTTGTCTTCTCCTGCAGGTTTCCTGGAACAGAGGTGAACTGACTAGGGAGTAGAAGACCCAGACTCCCAATTCTACCTCAGGGCAAAAAAAGAAATCTGAGCCCAATGAGTCATGCAGTTGAGAATATCCACTGAGCACCTAGTATGTGCCAGGTCCTACACTGCAGGAGCATTGGGAATAAGACCAGATCCTGTCCTCAAAATCAGAGGCTAAAGGAGGAGACAGAAGACAAGAACACAACGGTGTGCTGAGTATTATGATAAAACAAAATGTACAGAAAATTGTTCTACATAACAAAATCAGACAGGCCGGGGGTTAGAGAAGGCGTCTCAGGAGACACGCCCTTTGAGCTGAGCTTTTTAAGGCCTGACAAACGATCCTGCTAGGACCACCTGCTTACGGAAGAGGAGACTGCGCCCCAGCGTCTGAACGCCCTGCCCACCAGGCCTCACTTACCCAACTGGGCGGAGCACAGCTCTCAGAGTCTACAGGCGGAGCGCCCAACCCTGGCCTCAGTGCCAGCCCGGTGCCCGGGGCGGAGCCTTGGCCCAGGTGCGCAGCGGCACTTCGCGGAGGCAGGAAGTATGTCCCCAGCGGCGGCCCGTGCGGCGCTCCCGCGAGAGGCTCACCTGCACCCCAGGTGAGCGGCGGGGGCGGGAGGAAGGGGCCGAGCCGGAGGCTCTCACCTGGCGGGACAGGTAAGCCCCGCGCGGGTCCAAGGGGGCGCGAACCAGGGAGGCACCAGTGTATAGAGACCCCCGAAGCTGTGCAGGGGCGAGGGAGGGTCCGGGGCCGGTTCCTCGGGGGGCCACCCTCCCACTTCCGGGGTGCGCGGACCCAGCCAAGGAAAGGCCTGAGCGGATGCCTGGGCCAGGCCGGCAGAGTGAGGCAAAGGGGGCTGTGTTCGCCCTTAGGGCTGCTCTGGCTTGGGGTAGGGACCATGCACACCCCGAGAAACAGTCAGGGCTGGAGGAAGGCCGGGTCCACCGGAGGGCGGAGGGCCCCCCGCAGCTGGAGAGGGTGGTGTTCGCCCCCAGGGCATTGCTGGTACAGGGGCTGTGATAGTCTGTGGGGCAGTGTTAGGGTCTAGTCTCCCTTTCCCCGGGCTAGGTGCCCGAGATGCAGGAGTTGCGGGCTGAGCCTTTGGAGCAAGAGACCGAAGGTGCACGGATGCGGGGCGCGAGAACCGACGGCTGTTTCTTGAGCAGGATTGGGGTGCCCTTCTCGGCCCAGTGTGCGAGACTCGACTGGGCACGGGTGTGCCGGTGCAGGGAGGAGGCAGTCGGTAGGAAGATAGACCCCTGAGTGTGTGTTCTCAAGGACTGAGGGGTGGGGAAGAGCGTCAATAAGAAGTGTGAAGAAGGCGGGCCTGGGACCCTCTGAGCCTGAGGAAGATCCCTGTGGTGCCTTGGGGCTCCCAGTGACCCAGATCCTTGCAGGCGCTAAAGCCCCTCCATGCAATATCTCATTTAAACCTCACCTGGTGCCTGAAGATACTCATCTCCCCTTGCTAAAGTTGAGCAAATGGGCTGGGTAGCTCAGTTGGTTAGAGCATTGTCCTGATAGGCCAAGGTTGCAGTTGGATCCTCAGTCAGGGCACATACAAGAATCAACCAATGAACCCGCATAAAATAAGTGGGGCAACAAATGGTGTTTCTCTCTTTCTCTACCTCTACCCACCCCCACCCCACCCCTCTCTTCCCCCTTCCTGTCTCTTTCTCTAAAATCAACAAAAATTTTTTTAAAGATGAGGAACTGAAGCCTAGAGTCTTGCCCCAGACTACAATAGCAGCAGGGACCCTCCCCTCACAAAACCAAATGAGCACTGTTCCTAGGATTTTGTAGGTGCGGGCAGCAGCATGGAGGGGAGGATTCAGCCTAGATGAAATGGGTCGAATTTGACTTCAGGAGCACGCAGGGCCTAGAGGGGAAGGGAGAACTGAGGCCAGGCATTGTCCGGACCTCAGCTTTTGCTCCTCTTGCCTCTTATTCGAAATGTGTGGCACAGAGCAAAGTTACATGGGCTCTGGAGTCGGCAGACCATGGTACAAATCTGGTTCGATCCCTTTCCAGCTAGGTGTCAAGTCACTTCAGCTCTCTGGGCTTCAGACTCCTCAATTTGTAAAGTGGAGGTATAATACTTACAGGGCAACTGTGTTAAATAAAGCAGAACAGCTCTTGGACTGGAGCCTGTTTCTGGCCCATTCACTGCTGTTTCCCAACATTTAGCACAGTGCTGGGCACATGGTAAGTGCTCAGTAAACACTGGGATGAATTTCATGAATAGTGGCAACTCCTAAAGCCTTGGAGGTGGAGGAAGAGATAGTGACCCAGACCATCACCAGTAACCCCTTGATGTTCTTACAAAACCCCAGGTACCACAGAGCTCAGTGTGGTTACGCTCATCCTTCTCGTCCAAGGTCGGAGCCTGAAAGAGTCAGGGCTCCCTCTTTGGGCTTGTGCATGGAGTTGGCTGCTGGCTACTTTGACTTCCCCCTCCCTCCGAAGTAACAGATGGGATGGGGTAGTGGGTAAGAGCTGGGCTAGGCTGTTTGGATACAAATAAATGTGTGGCTTTGGACAACTTATTTAGTCTCCCTGTATAGTAATAATAACTACTAATAATAGCCCTAATAATAAAATAGGGCTGTGAGAATTGCTTTAATACATTCAAAGCACTTAGAACAATGTAAACCATCAATAATTAACTCTTTCACTAGAATGCAAAAACTGAGTTTCAGGAATTTTGTCTGTTTTGCCACTATGTCCATAGGATTTATAACAGTATCTGACACACAGTAGGCCCTCAGATAGTATTTGTTAATTGAGTGAATGAATGAACCCATTCCCACCCCCACATTGCTCAAACTAAGGCAAAGGTTTTTAACCACTTGCATTGCCTCCCTGGGCTGTGAAGGACTGTTAGACAGTTTCAGTTTGTACCCCTTTGGAGAGAAGGTCTCTCTCTCTCTCACACACGCTGACACACGCACACACATACCCAGACTCTGCCACCTCCACCCTGGTCAGCCTAGAGCCTAAGTCCTTTTCATTTCCACCCAGGGGTCCTTGCTCACCCTGAGGTCACACAGACTGTGTCAGTACCCTGAAGCACTTTACTGTACCGGAACCTGTTTCAGACATTGAGGCAGAAAGGAATCAGACGTGATCCCTGTCCCTCCAGGTCATATTGGCTTGTCTTCAAACTGCAGGTTCAAGGCCAACCTAGCTGACAGCCCAGCAGAATGCAATGGGGAGAGCTGTGGAGCTCCGGAGGGTCCTTGGGGGAGCAGCGCTGAGTGGGGACAGCAGAGTGGGCTGAGGAGTTGTAGGAGTGAAGCGCTCCTGCGTCCTCATCCGCATTCACGGTGGCTAACGATCCCTCCCTCCCTTTCTCTCTCTACAACACACACCTTCTGCTTTTCGGGGGAAACCTTTTTAGATTTTGCAGACATCATGCTCTTTTACCCCTGCATCCTTCAGTGTGTATCTCCTAGAATAAGAACATTATCTTATATAACCACAATAATCAAATTCAGGAAATTTAACATTGACACAATATAATTAAATAATAGTCTATTTTTAAATTTCACCAATTATCCACATTATTCCAATATCTCCTCTTGATCCAGGATTCAGTCCAGGATCACACATTGCACTCAGTTGTCATGTCCCTCAGCCTGGGCTTGTCTGTTTCCTCATGATTACATCCAGGTTATGCATTTTGGCAGGAATACATCATAAACAATATTGTATCCTTCTTAGTGCATAGCATCAAGAGGCACGTGACGTCAGTACAACCCATTATTGGTGATGTTAACGTTGATCATTTGATCAAAGTGGTGTTTGCCAAGTTTTCCCAGATTTTGGGGTTTTGATTTGTTTTTTGTTTTTAAGTTCTCACTAGTTGCAGCAAATAGAAAGGAATGGAGCTGGCCAGAATGGGGGTCTTGACAGTATCTGGGTGAGAGATGATGGCGATTTTGTTTAGGGAGGTGGCATTGATTTGCCCAGAGCACATTACCTATTAGAGCCAAAGCTGGGACTAAAGCACAGGCATCCAGACACTTCGTTCTCACACATCACCAGTTCTAGGACCCCGTGCCATTAAATCAGGGATAAAAAGGGATCAATACTTTAGAAAATCCAGGCTAGGAAGAGTTACTGCCCTGCAAACCCCTACGTGTGACCAAGTACCTTCCCAAATATATCAGTACATAATGTTTCCTGACTCCCTCTGGCAGAGTTATTTACTCCGGTGATGCCTCATCTAAATTACATGTCCCATGTTAAGAGCCTTTAGGCATCTGTTTTCCCTACAGAACCATGTGTAGATCACAAGAACACGGTCTACAGTTCACTCATCTTTGGTTCTACAGTGCCTGACACAGAACCCGGCTCATTATTATGAAATGAACGAAGTCTTAGCTCTGAGCTTGCTAGCAACCAAGTCAAAAGGGGAGAGAAGATGTATTTTGTGTCTCGGCTTTCTTGTCTAATCAAAAGAAGCAAAACTGCTTGGTGTTAAATATTGCTAGAAGAGCAAATCTGTGCCAGACTGAAATATTGATGGTAACTGTTACATTCCCATCTCTGATTTGAAGGAGGAGGGGAAGAGAGAGAAGGTGGTAATGATCAGGTTCAGTAGCAGGTCACATGGAAAGGCATTTATTGAGCAGCCTCAGAGGCTCTGTGCTGGGTGGGCTTATCAACAGTAGGAAGGAACCGCGGGAGACTATTCCCTAGACAGCAAGATCCCAGGAGATATTTTTTCTTTTCTTTTTGATTTTAGCGAGAGCGGAAGGGAGGGAGAAAGAGAGGGCAAGAAACACCCATGTGAGAAACATCAACTGGTTGCCTTCTATACCCCAGGGAACTGGACCTGCAACCCAGGCATGTGCCCTGACCAAGAATCAAACCAGCTACCTTTCAGTTCTCAGGATGATGCCCAACCAACTGAGCCACACCAGCCAGGGCTTTTTTGCTTTTTATGTGGTAAACTATCAATAACCATTGATAAAAATTTACCATTTTTAACTTTTATTTCTTGATTTTGGAGAGAAGGGGGGGAGAGGGGGAGAGAAAGGAGAGAGAAAAACATCTGTTTGTTGTTCCACTTATTTATGCATTCATTAGTTGATTTTTTTTTCAATATCCTCACCCAAGGACATGCTTATTGATTTTAGAGCGGGGAAGGGAGGGAGAGAGGGAAAGAGAAACATGAATGTGAGAGAAACATCGATAGGTTGCCTCTCATGTATATGCCGTGACCAGGGACACAACCTAGGCATGTGCCCCGACCAGAAATTGAACCCGAGACCTTTCCGTTTGCAGGTCCTTAGTTGATTTTTGTATGTGCCCTGATTGGGAATCAAGCCCACAACCTTGGTGTATTGGGACGATGCTCTAACCAGCTGAGCTACATAGCCAGGGCACAATTTTAACACTTTTAAAAAATCATTTTAACCATCTGTTCCTGTGGTGCTGAACACAGTCACAGGTTTGTGTAATTGTCACCGCCACCATCTCCAGAACGTTTTCGTCTTCCCAAACTGAAACTCTACCCGAGGAAACTCTACCCATTAAATGCTAACTCCTCGTTCCCTTTTCCAGTCCCTGGCAACCACCATTCTCCTTTTCATCTCTATGGATTTGACTATTCTAGATATTTCATGTAAGTAGGACCATACAATATTCGTCCTTTTATGTCAGGCTTATGTCACTTAGCATAATGTCTCAAGGTTCATCTGTATTGTAGCATATATCAAAATCTCATTCCTTTTTAGGGCTGAACAATATTTCATTGTATGTGTGCATCACATTTTATTTTATTCATCCATCTGTCGAGGAACCTGTGGTTGTTTCCATCTTTTGCTTATTGTGAATGATGCTGCTGTGAATATTTTTGTACAAATATATGTTTAAGTTCCTGTCTTCAGTTCTTTTTTGTATATACCCAGAAGTGGAATTGCTGGATCACATTGTAATTCTGTGTTTAATTTCTTGATGACCCACCAGACTTTTCCACAGCAGTTGCGCCATTCTGTATTCTCACCAGCAACACACTAGGGTTCCACCTTCTCTACATTCTCTCCAATTCTTGTCGCTTTGGTTTTTTTAAAGATTGATTGATTGATTGATTGATTTATAGAGAAAGGGGAAGAAAGGGAGAGAAACATCAATGTGTGGTTGCCTCTCACTCACTCCCTACAGAGGACCTGGCCCACAGCCCAGGGATGTGCCCTGATTGGAATCAAACCAGCGACCCTTTGATTCACAGGCTGGCACTCAGTACACTGAGTGACATTAACCAGGGCTGTTTTTCTTTTAAATAGTAGTCATTCTAATGAGTGTGAAGTCCCAGGAGATTCTGATGTGTAGGTTAGACCACAGAGAACTTCCTCCTTCTGGAAGCGGGGAGGAAGGGAACACTAGACGAGGGTCTGTGAGCATACTTGGGCTCGTCCACATCACAGGCCTCTCAGAAACCAGAAGTCTAAAGCTCCTCAGGTCAGTGCAGGAACTTGCCCCTAATCTCTGATCTTGACTCCTTCCTTACCTCTCGCCACAGGTGCCTGGCTGCAGCAAACCATGTAATGAGCCATGCCCCGCCCTGGACACCCACGCCCATCATCTGGGCCCCCACGCTTGGGACCCTGGGAGCGGCCATCGGAGCTATGCCTGGAGACCTATGATGAACCATCTCAGCCCCCACCAAGCCGCCGCACCCGTAGGCCAGACCCCAAGGATCCTGGCCACCATGGGCCCGAGAGCCTTACCTTCATCTCCAGCTCTGCTGAGCCTGCTGCGGAGCCCCCAGCCTGCTGCCTGCTGTGGCGACCCTGGGTGTGGGACTGGTGCCTGGCTGCCTTCTGCTTCCGCCGCTGCAGGGATTGCCTCCAGCGTTGTGGAGCCTGTGTGCGGGGCTGCAGCCCCTGCTTGTCCACCGGGGACTCCCCTGAGGGGGCTGCTGAAGTCAACTGGGCCAAGGAGCACAACGGAGTGCCCCCCAGTCCTGACCGCCCACCCTCTGGCCGGCGGGATGGCCAGCGGCTCAAATCACCCATGGGGAGCAGCTTCAGCTACCCTGACGTCAAGCTCAAAGGCATCCCCGTGTATCCCTACCGCAGTACCACCGCTCCAGCCCCTGATGCGGACTCCTGCTGCAAGGAGCCGCTGGCTGATCCCCCGCTCATGCGGCACAGCCTGCCGAGCACCCTTGCCAGCAGCCCCCGTGGCTCTGAGGAGTACTACTCCTTCCACGAGTCGGACCTGGACCTGCCTGAGATGGGCAGTGGCTCCATGTCAAGCCGAGAGATCGATGTGCTTATCTTCAAGAAGCTGACAGAGTTATTCAGTGTACACCAGATCGATGAGCTGGCCAAGTGCACATCAGACACTGTGTTCCTGGAGAAGACCAGCAAGATCTCAGACCTCATCAGCAGCATCACGCAGGACTACCACCTGGATGAGCAGGACGCTGAGGGCCGCCTGGTACGCGGCATCATTCGCATCAGTACCCGAAAGAGCCGCACCCGACCACAGACCACAGAGGGGCGCTCAACCCGGGCTGCTGCCCCTACCACCACTGCCCCTGACAGTGGCCATGAGACCATGGTGGGCTCTGGGCTCAGCCAGGATGGTAGGTGGGGCCCCACAGGGCTGAGGAACAGAATGGAGGAGGCTGTCACCAAGGGAGGGCAGTGCTGGGGTCTTTGGCCACTGTGGGACCACCCTTCAGGCAATCCCTATTCTCCCTCTTCCTTTTCGTCCTTTTTTTCAACAGCTCTGCATCTCCTAACAGTCTCCTTCTATCCCTTGCTACCACCTTCCTGGAGTAGCTTCCAGGCCTGGCATGGTTATCAGGACTCAGGAGCTTATATGTATTTGGATCTCTGACCTGTCCTGGCCAAATTAAAACACCCACCATTGTGCATACCCAGAAGCACACATGCGCGTGCGCACACTTGTTATCTGTCTTTGCTTTAAACATTGTTTCTCCAGCCCAGCTGTGAGAAGTCCCTCCCTCATGGGGCTGGGGGCAGAAGTGGGGAGTGGAGTTGAAAAGATGCAATAATGACCACTGCCCTCTTCATGTTCCCTTTCTAGAACTCACAGTGCAGATCTCCCAGGAGACGACTGCAGATGCCATCGCCAGGAAGCTGAGGCCTTTTGGACCCCCAGGTTTGGTCCTGACCTGATGAGGAGTGTGGAGAGGGGACTGCCCTAGGGGCCCCCACATGGCCCTCCCCCAACTTCCTCTTGGGGTGGGTGAGGATGGGATCAGAAAGGGACAAAAACCCTGAGGAGCCACAGATGCCATCCCAGTCCTGCAAGCTAGCTTAAAGGGTTTGGTGGGGAGAGATTCAGGGGGCCGCCCCTGCATCAGCAGGAAGGCAGTGCCCAAAACAGGCAAGCTGTAAGTGATGGCACACCAGCTTCTAAGCCCAGGTCACTGGAGAGGGAAGTGGAGGATGGGAGGCCATCCAGTCTGATGCCAAAGGCACTGTGTGTGATTTCTACTGCTGTCTTCTTGGCCTTCACAAGCCCCTAAGCGTGAGGTTGTTACCCCTTTTACAGAGAGGAAGGCTGGGGCCCAGAGATCAAGAAACTGAGTGGGCCACCCAGCCAGGATCAGACAGACCCAGACTCCAGTTTCTCCCTGCTCCTGCTCAGCAGACTTCTCCCTGCCCATGGTACCTGGATGAGCACCTTCCCCTCTCAGCCTGTTTCCTCCTCTCTTCCCCATCAGGATACCCAGCCAGCCACGACTCATCCTTCCAGGGCACCGACACGGACTCCTCAGGGGCACCCCTGCTCCAGGTGTACTGCTAACCCCAGCTGGGCCCAGTGGCCACGACCAACCTCTTCTGAGAGCAGCACAGCCTGCAGAATGAAAAGGGGGACCAGGATCCCCTCTGGGGGAGGCAGTGCCCATTCTGGCTCCTCCACCCTTGTTTCCTGGAACGCATGCACTTCACTGGGCCATGGTGCCCACATTCCCCTGGATCCCTAGCTGGCCTGATCTGTCCCTTTCTGCCTCTGGCCTTCAGGCAGCCTGGGCCATGGAAAGCAAAAACTTACTAGTTACTTTCTGGGATTGAATCCCAGCCCTATGCCTAACCTGCCCCCCAATCATGCACACCTCCCTTTTCCCATAGTGGGTGGGAGAGGATGACAGCTAAAAGCAGCTTATCTAAAATGGATTGGGTTGTGGGGCAGGAAAAGTCGCGGTCGATTTCTGTGGGCAGTGCCTACTCCATGTTGTATCCTGTTGAACAGTTGTTTTCACTACATGTACCATGATCATAGTTAAACGTACAAAGGAAATAAAGATGTCTGCCTTGTTAGCTTGGCTGTGGCACTGTCCTTTCTGTCCATTTGCCTGACTGCTGCCCAGAACAGGAAGCAGGACAGACTATCCTGCCTGGCTGGTGTTGTAGGGCCAAGGTCAGAAGGCTAAAATGGGAGCGGTAACACCGACCTCTCAGATTCACTGTGTTCCAGAAGAGCGCCCAGGCAGTGCCTGCATCTGAAGTCTCACGTGTGCTTTGTCACTGTGAGGTGCTGTGCTGGCCTGCCTGGACTACCGCGGCTGTGCAGGTTCGCTGCCTGCGGGCCAGCTGCAGTTTCCCCCATCTCTGGACCTGCGACTCCCTCCACCTCTCCCTGGTGCTGCACAGCACTGTGTTCCCAGTCACCTTGGCCCTGCCAACATTGGAGTGGGGTCATTTTCACGGAAGGGTCAAAGAATTTAGAGGGCCACACAGCTAAGTAACTGTGGCTCTGGACCTAGATGCTGGTCTCAGAGATTCTGCCTCTAAGCTGGCAAGCTGCCCTACCTGGGGCAGAAGCAGGGTTCCAGAGGACAGCTGAGTTCACAAGGATCCTACTTAGCTACTCAGATAGGAGGGTCTCTTTCCCCCATGAGGCCAGAACAGGCCCACCAGCCCAGCTGACTGATGAACCTGGAAGGATCCAGGACCACTCCCCTATATCCCCACAGCCCGTATCATTGTCTTCATGGGCATCCTTTGGAAAGTGACAAGTAAACTACCCGTCCACCCACTTTCCTATTGAACACACAGGATGGCCCCTTGGGGTTATGACCACAGGGCCCATACAGTGATAAAGCGGGCCCTTTTCCTTAAGCTATCTCATCCAGGTCAAGGCCCCTCCAAGGTTGAAAATGACCACAGGGCACTGGAGACCAGGGATATCACAGAACACAGGAGTGATGAAATAGTCCTTCAAACCCAGCCTTGGCCCTAGAGCACAATTTTCCAAACAGCCTTGGGAACCAGTACTGGCATTCCCAGAAAAAAAGAGTTTATCAAGCATAGGAAACAGACAAAGCTAGATACTGCACAGCCTCAAAATCTCCAATAAGCTACTCTGAAATGCTGAAAGAATATTGTGTGTTCCGGAAATTCAGGGGTCACCCCAATCCACACAGCAAAGCACCCGGGGCAAGTCAATCTAGACATTCCTGCTGCAACCATAACCTCTGCAGCCCCCTGCACTCTGGCCAAAGTGAGGTGGTGGACTGGATTTGGGCAGAGGTGAGCAACTCTCTAGCCCTGAAACCTGAAGAGGTCCAGGTCGGAGACACAAACGGTAGGGCCCCGCTGGACCCTCCTAGAGCAGACCTGAGCCCGGGCTGTCACCCCTGCCTTTGCTGCTCTCGGCCCCGGGAAACAACAGTGTGCAGTTTCGGAAAACCTGACCCAGGGTTGGAGGACAGACCCGCTGCAGTGGGAAGAAGTCTCAGGGATGAAAATGAAATCAAGTACAGCTGGTCTGAAACTCTGCTGAGGCATGGGCCCCTCTGAAAATCTGACGTATGTTCTGGTCCCTGTAGCCAAAAAAACTCACCTTTGCTCAGAATCACACGCAAACTGCAAGTCTTGATTTAATGCTCCCTATAAGTAATGAGAAACGGAACCCCAGACAGGGGCAAGAACCTGCCCTAGGTCATATGGCGGAATCAGCTAGATGCCAAGTCCCCAGCTCCCTGCAGCAGGCACAAGAGGCCTGTCCTCCCAGGCAAAGGCCAGAGAGAAGAGAAGAAAGAAGTGGAATTGGGCAAATAGTTTTAATTTTTAACAGCACAGTAGGCCAATTTGGGAGGGTAAGATCCCCCTCCAGGGCCTCAGCCCTTCTTCCATGATGCCCTGGGACCTGTGTGCCTAGGCCGGTCCCATGCCCGCCTCAGCTCTGAGGCTCTCAAGTCCCATAGAAGGGTGGGAAAGAAAGGTGGATGGTTGTAGGCTCAGCCCCAAGAGTTCAGGGAGGCAAACAGGCTAGTTCAGGGCTAGTTGAATTTGGCCTTGGAAAAATCCATCTCCGGATGCTGATCCATGAACCTGGGATGGGAAAATCGGAAGTGAAACAGGTTGTTCTTCTCCCCCAAAATTAGTTCCTCTCCCAACCTCCCCAGTGAAGCCTAATCTGTTTAGAACCCTGAGCAACCTGGAGCCAGGCCAGGCAGGGGGTGGACCCCAGGGCCTGAGGCCCATCAGTGCCCGTTAGGCTGGAAGGTGAAATGCCAGTATTGCCACTGTTCTGTATACTGCAATGACCACCTATTACCTTCCTTCCTAGCCTCAGGTGACCCTGCCCTCAAGATTACCTCAGCAAGTGATTAGGGTAGGCAAGCTGAGGCTATAAAGCTATGAACTTGGCTGGCTCATTCTGGAAGGGGCAGGGCAGCTCCTGTCTTGCTGCTGTCACCAAAATCCAAGTCCCCCAATATTCACCACCCCAAACTCCAATCTCTAGATGGCTCACTTTTTCAGGATTTCCTGTTTCTTCTGTTCATCCGAGGTAGGGAGCCCCATAGACTTCTGTCTCTGGTCATACATCATCTTTTCCACCATGCTGCGTGTCTCACTGTCCAGGTCTGACAGCTGGGGGTGGGCAGCAACAGGAATAGGTGAAACTCTGGGGCCACCCAGGTCCTCATCTCCCAGCTGAAGCTTCCCCACCCAGCCAGGGCTCACCTTGGAGTTCTCGGGGTTGATCTTCTTGGTATTGATCTCAGGGTCGGTGGACACCAAGCGGCTCCACCACTCCATCTTGTTGATCTGTGAGGAAGGGGAGGACCATCGGGGGGTAGGAGATAGCTGACTCTGGGCCCCAGGAACCACTCACCAACCCTCCCAGAAACCAAACTCCCACCCACATCCTTCACCTGAGACTCAAGCAGGCCTATGCTGGGACCTTCAGTATAGAGGAGCAAGACCTCTGCCCTCCACAACAGCTAGGGAGACTGACCCCAATACACTTACAAATCAGCATAAGAGAAAGAATAAAGTATAGAGGAGGATGCCATCCAGGGTAAAGGGAAAGCAGCGAGAGTGATACCTAGCTAGGACAAGCACTATACCAGATTTAAGAAGCAGGGAAGGACATTCCAGTCGAGAGAAAAAGCAAGTGCCAAGAGCAGGGAGGGCTTCCAGAGAGGTGGCCATGGCCAGTCAGATGGGCTGGGACAGGCCTTGGGTGCCATCCAGCTCTCCTTAGGCCTGCGGCACTTTACAGAGACCACCTTTGTTTCCCGGTGTCTGTGTCCCACCTCTCTTTTTGAGGGACAGCGAGAATGTACACTTCCCGAGGGCAGTTTTCTACGTTTTCTTCCTTGTTCTCTCCAGCATACAGAATAGTCCCTGGCACACAGTACGCGTTTTAAGTGTTTGTGAAACTGAATGCGTATATGAACCTAAGGAAAGGTGAGCAGTTGGTAACAAAGACTGTTTTGATCCCGACTCTACCCTTTCCTAGATGTTAAGAGCTTGGGCGACTCTATGAGCTACCTTTTTCCTGACTCTAAAATGGGAGACCTATTTGAAGTCTTGTGTGATTAAAAGATATGTCCACGAGGTCCCCAGCATGGTGCTTGAGTGAATGAGCAGAAACCCTTTCCCTTCCTTCATCAAGAATGAAGATGCATTGCCCTGGCTGGTGTAGCTCAGTGGATTGAGCGCGGGCCTGCGAACCAGAGGATCGTGGTTCGATTCCCAGTCAGGGCACATGCCTGGGTTGCAGGCCAGTTCCCAGCAGGGGACACACAAGAGACAACCCTACATTGATATTTCTCTCCCTCTCCCTTTCTCCTACCATTCCCCTCTAAAGATAAATAAATAAAACTCTTAAAAAAAAAAAAAAAAAAAAAAAAAAAAAAAAAAAAAAAAAGAATGAAGATGCAGGCCAGGAGGCTGGGCCTCTCGCACCTTCTCCAGATGCACCGTCACCACTTTGCCGTCCTCAATGAGCCAGGAGCTCTCCTCCACCTTCACCTCGTTGTAGAGCTCGCCATCAATGATTGCAGGCTGCCCCTTGAGCCCCACCCGGAGGTGCTTCCGCTGGATGTCCACCACCACATCCTTCCCCTTCAGCCGGAAGTTCACACGAAAGGGCACCGCCAGCTGCATGACACAGAGGTGGTCAGGAGGGGCCCCAGGCTAGCTCCCTCCCTTCTTCCCTGGCCCTGCTACTCACGTCCAGCTCTGACAGAGTCTGTGTCCAGCGATAATTGGACAGGTCTGCCCCATTGCCAAGGTTGGGCTTCAGTTTTCCTTTGTCCTTCTCGTCCTCCTCCTCCTCCTCCTCAGCCTCCTGCTTACAGTCAGAGTGCTCAGCCACTTACTTGACAGACACAGACTAAAACCCTCTGGGCCAGGCCCAGGACTGGCACTAGGCTACAGCCACAAAGTGAGACAGACCTGGGGCCTGCCTACTCCATGGCCCACTGGGAGCCTGGTGTAAAACCTGGTTCTGGTCTCCAAGAGGAGCTCAGACTGTTCTAACCATGTGATAAAGGACACAGCTGAGGAGCAGTGACAACCAGAGATGGACCCATGGGATCCAGCTAGGGCTGTCAAGCCAAGGGATTTAAGAAGAAAGCCCAGCACAGAAAAATAGACGGTCACAAAATGGCCATGAGCAGGGCTGTTCTAAAATAAAACCAGGCTGCTGCCAAATGGTCAACATCCTTTTTCTGTGTCTGTACAGCTAAGACCCCTAGTCTCAGATCAGAGCCTCCAGAAAGCCAAGTTAATGCGCCAGCAATTGATAATTGTTTGGGAACCTGGACACAGTCAGTGGGAAGAGGCTCATGGGGTGGGGGAGGGGGTGGCTCGTTCCCCAGAGTGACCCACCACAAAGGGCCAGGCTGGGCCCCAAGACCCCAGCCCACCTGAATAGCACCTGCACAGGCACTGCCCTCTCTGGCCTTTCGGCTTTCTTGCCAAGGCTTAAGGCCAGTGGATTTGGGGTGTCTTTAACACAGATCCTTTGGTCCAATGTCTCTGAGTAAGCAAGATCCTGAAGTATGGGGAGGATCCCAAAGTTGAGGGAAAGGAGGGAAGGGTTTTCTGGAGATGAGACAAGGTGGTAGAGTCCCTGGAAGTTCCCAAGCATCCCCAGTCCATCTCACCTGCTTCCCTGGTGAGTCAAGGCTGCCATTCTTGAGCTGGGCTTCATGATTCTCTGCATCCTTTTTCTGTGGCAGAGGGCAAAGCAGTTGGCAGGAGGGTCCTCTCTTCCAGTGCCAACAAGTCGGGGGGCAAATGAGGGAAGCCCATTCTTACCTGGTCAATCTCCAGCTGCAGCCTCTCTGCCTCCTCATCTGTCAGCTCCTTGATCTGGGGCCCAGAGCTCTCTGACTTGGCCTCCCTGGCCAGCCTGGCCGCCCGCTCCGCCTTCTCCCGCCGCTCAGTCTCCTGCCGAGCTCTCTTCTCCTGCCGGGCCTTCTGTGCCAGCTGGTTGTGGTGGTTAAAGGTCTGTGTGATGAGCTGGGGAAGGAAATTTAGGCAATGAACCATTGAGACAAGAGACAGTCCCCATCTGCTGGATGCCTGGGCAAGGCAATGCACTCAGAACCTCGGTTTCCTCACCTCCAAAATGGGAACACACATATCTGATAGTTATAATGAGAACACCCGCAAATACCTGGCTCAATAGACAGTGACTACATTAAAAGAATAACATGGTCTAGTGACTAAGAGTATGGACACTGAAGTTGGACAACCTGGGTTCTAATCCAGGTTTTGTCACACACTAGCTATTGTATTTTTTGCAAATTACCTAACTCTAAGAGCTTCAAAATCCTCACCAGTAAGAACGAATCCCCACCTCAAAGGTTGGTGTGCAAACCAAATGGTTAAGTGCTCTGATGCGCTCAAAGTCCTTCACTAGAGAGCACTAGAGAGTGAAATTATCAGAACTCTAGACTTAGCCTCTCTAAACTTTTCCTGAGCTCAGGCCTACACTCGTCTACTCTGTCTGTACTGTGGCCTTGGACAAGTGAACGGACAGTGTTTTCTAAGCCTGTTTCCTCACCTGCCATGAGAGTCAAACATGACAGACACTTGTCTAGAGCCTGCCATAGTCCTTGCCACATCACAGCTCACCTGGCTGAGGCTAAGCCGAAGTCAGCTTTGGGGGCTGGGGAGAAGTATCTTCTCTGCAACAAAAATACGAGAACAATGGCCCCACCTCACTAGTAAGCAGCTCTCAAAGTACGGTTCCTACAAGCTGCAGCATTAGTGTCACCCAGAATTTGTTAGACATGCTGAATTTCAGGCCCCACCCCAGACCCACTGAATCAGAATTTCTGGGGGTATGGCCCAGCAATCTGTATTTTTAACAGGTATTCCTGGCTAATTCTCATACACACTGGAGAATCACATCTAGATTTGAGTTCCTGGCCTACTCCTTCTACTGTGTGACCTCAGGGGTCACCTCTCTCTGTGCTTCTATTTTATCCTAAAAGTAGCCTTGCATAAGCTGTTCTTTGCCCGGAATGTCCTTGTTTCTACTCTCAGGGCACCTGGCAAACTCCTACTTATCCTCCGGGACCAGCTCAAGTGTTTCTTGAGTTTCACTTCTCCATCTTTAGAAGGCCTACAAACATACCAAACTTAGGAAACCCAACCTACACTGACCCACCCATCTGGAGGCCTCGGAGGGTACCCCCCATGTAATCGGTGATCAATAAACCATCTTCCCAGAATCTGAGTCCAAGATGGAGGGAAGAAAGGGTCTGCCAAAGTTGAGAGGCCCACGAGGTACTCAGGGTCACCCAAGCTACTCATGGGCTCCCAACTGAAGGTTGGGTCACATGTCCTGTGACTTCTCATTTGATGCCAATTCCTCCTGCACCCCCATGTCCTCAACCCTATGCCATACTACAGAAGTTCTGTACTCTACAAAGTTGAAAGGGCACCAAAACCCTTCCCAAAACCAACTGGGTTAACAAAATGGGGTGCGGGGATGGGGAGAGGGAGGAATTGGGGTGGGGAGAATCAGCCACCTGAAGGCCACTCTGCTGTTAATAGAAACAGTCATGAGACAATTACACCAGCAGAGACTGTTTTACCACAGGGCTTTGGTTCTAAGTCCCTAATCGGGGAGACCTTGAACTCAAGCCATTTGCTAACCAGTAGCCATGGGTAGGCGGGAGCAGAGTCCTCCCCTCTCCCAGCACCAGTGAATCATGTTACATCTGTCCTGTTGCTTCCTAGCTCCTAGAGGTTAGGTGAGGGCAGAGGTGAACCACAGGGCAGAGTCAAGGCTGATCACAGCAGCCTCGGACCCCACCTCCCCATCTCCTCCAACCAGCTTTACCCAGGCCGAGCCCCAGCCCCAAGTAGAGACCGCCTGGGGTGTGTAGCCTACTCAGAGTGCCAACCAGCAGGCTGTCAGTCGAGCTGCTGCCATGGCACATCTTTGGGAACCACAGCCCAGCAAAGTAGGGAAGGGGTGAGAAAGGCTGAGCTAGTTCTAGAAGATAGGATCCAGACTACTCAGCGGACATACCTGAACACGGGCTTTTCTTGACCTCAGCTGGGTGACAGGGATGTAAAGAGTGGTGCCCACCAGTCTAGCCAGGGAAGACACAGAGCTATTTAAACCTAATCCAAAGGCATGAGATCCTGAACTTGTATTGGGGAGGGAAGGGGGGCAGAAAGGAGGGAGAATCCCCAACGCATCTGAGGAAGATGACACATTCCTATTATCTTTCTTTTTTTTTAAAGATTTTATTTATTTTTAGTGAGAGTGGGAGGGAAGGAGAGAAATATCAATGTGCAGTTGTCCCTCACACGCCCCCTACTGGGGACCTGGGCCACAACCCAGGCACATGCCCTGACTGGGAACTAAACAGGTGACCCTTTGGTTTGCAGGCCCATGCTCAATGCACTGAGTCACACCAGCCAGGGCTATTTTCAAAATTCATATAAATGTAACCTTACATGTGTACGTGTGTCTTCCTTTAAAAGGCTGAATATATCCATTATATGTATACACGTTTTGTTTATCCATATGCCGTCAGTGGACGCATGAGTTGCTTCTACCTGGTGGCTACTGTAAATAGTTCTATGACTACGGGTGTACAAAACTCTCTTCAACTTTCCATTTTTGGGGGTATATACTTAGAAGATTGCTGGATCATACAGTAATTCTATTTCAATTTTTTGAGGACCACATACTGTTTTCAATAGTGGCTACCTCACTTTATATTCCCACCTAGAGTGCACAGGGTTCCATTTCTCCATACCCTCACCAACACCTTTTACTTTTTGGGGGGGGGGGGGATAGAAGCCATCCTAATAGGTAAGAGGTGGTATCTTGTGGTTTTGATTTGCATTTCTCTAATAATTAGAGATGCTGAGCATCTTTTTTTTTTTTTTTTTTTTAGATTTATGTATATATTTTTAGAGAGAGGGGAAGGGAGAAAGAGAGGGAGAGAAGCATCGATGTACAAGAGAAACATGGGTTGGTTGTCTCTTGCATGCCTCCAACTGGGGAAGTGGCCTGCAACCCAGGCATGTGCCCTGGATGGCAATTGAACCAGCGATCTTTGCGTTCACAGGTCAGCACTCATCCCACTGAGCCATACCAGCCAGGGCAGGGATGCTGAGCATCTTTTACAATAGTTCTTAAAGCGTTACAAAAATTATCTTTACTAGTCATGTCTAAAAAGTAGCCTTTTCCCACATTCTCGTAAGCACTTTTTAAAAAATTTTGTTAATAGGAAGAAAAGGGCATCTCACTGTTCCTTCAACTTACATTTCCTTGACTACTTGTGAATTTGAGCACCTGTTCATATTCTCTTTAGATTTGCTCTTCTTGTAATTGCCCATTGTTTATCCTTTTCTTGTCAATTTACAAGAGTTCCTGCATATTAAGTCAGCTATTAAATTTTATCTGCCCTTTACATTGCATTTTCCCAAATGTATGGTTTTTCAGTTGATTTTCTATGTCAGTATCTCTTTTGCCATACCACAGTTTTCAATGTTTGAAGAGGCAAACAGCTACCTTTTCTTTCATAGCTTCTAGGTTTCTACTTGCAAGGTCTCCCCACACAAGATTACAGTGTCTTAGCTTTCCTTATAAGACTCCGATTGATCTGTAATTTATTATTACGTAAGAGTTAAACAGATGGTACAATTTTGATTTTTTACAGACAAATAGCCACTTGTAGCAGCATGACTTATTAAATCATCCTTTGCCTACTGAATTACCGTATGAGACCAATATTAAATCCTTATACATGCTAGAGTTTTTCTAGGTTCTCTTTTCTGCTTCACTGGTCCATTTCTCTTCCTCCATCCATACTGTACTGATCTGATCATTATGGCTTTACTCAAACCCACAATCTCTTATCCATAATTCCTAGTCTCCTAAGCTATAAAAACTAAGTGTTTTTGTACTTTTTGTAAGTTTGTGGCATGAAGGTATTTACAGTCTTTATATCTCCCAGTTGGTATGAATACTGATACGCATTTCTCTGCAGAAATTTTAATTTGCTTGATTACAAGATGCTGCTCCTGACCCCTGGATTGGGGTAATGTATAAGAAGTACAGTATGTGCACTGTATTGCCCCCTGAAGTCCAAAGAATTCTAAATCCCAAAACACATTATGTCCCCAAGAAGTTTAAAATAAAGGGACTGTGAATTTGTACTCTCACATGCCAGCCACTTTATTACCTTTTTATCCTCATAGCAGCCTTGTGAAGATTACCCCTGCTTACAGGTAAGAAAAATGAGGCTCAGAGATATAGTGATTCAGCGAACGCCACATAGTTGTCAAGTGGGGAGTGGAGGGATCGGGAATCAAACACCTATCTGCTGGACTCCAGAGTCTTTGCTCTTTAACCGCCACAACTGGAAATGATGTAGCTGGTGGACCTACACATGGTAGGTGCTCAACACAAAGGAGTTACTGTGTTGCAAGTGGAGACCAGGCGGGAAGCCGGGACAGGTTTCTGCCTGCCCAAGAGTCTGATCAACATCTGGGGAAGAAGCTGACCCTATGGAAACAAAGAGCCAAGGAGCATAACCAGGTCTAAGAGGGGACATGCAGACAGCCAATACATGGTAACTAACATTACCCCTGATACTTCTAAGGCTTGTTAATATTATGCATCCTTCTCCCAGCTACGTCTTACTCATCCTTCATGCCTCATGTATCACTTCCTCATGAAGTCTTCCTAAGCCCCCAGCCTAGGTTAATACCCATTTTATGCTCTCAGGGCTTCTGCCCCATCACACACTTCTTCATTTTTCCTTTCTTTTCTTTCTGGGGGGTGGAGGGTACTATACTGTGAAATCAATGAAAACAAAGACCACGTCTACATTCATCTCCGTAATCCTGAAAGGAATCGCATAATACCTAACACAGGCAAAATGTTAAGTGTTCAAAACACATTCATTGAAAGTTTTTAATAAATAAATATTCATTGAACAAATGAATGAATGCTGATATTGTAAGGTACGTCAGCTCACAGAAAAAAAGGGAGGTGCTGGTGCTAATACAAAACAATATTTGAGCCAGAAGAAGTCCTACCGATCAGAGTCCACCTTTCTCCATTTTACAGATGTGAAGGTTAAAAAGACCAGGGAGCCCTGGCTGGTGTGGGTCAGTGGATTGAGCAGCAACCTGCAAACAGGAAGGTCGCTAGTTCAATTCCCAGTCAGGGCACATGCCTGGGTTGCAGGCCAGGTCCCCACCGCGAGGCATGAGAGAGGCAACCGATTCATGTATCTCCCGCACACTGAAGTTGCTCTCTCTCTCTTTCCCCTTCCCTTCCCCTCTCTCTAAAAGTAAATAAATAAAATTTAATTTTAGAGAGAGCAAAGGGAGAGAGAAAAACATCGATCTGTTGTTCCACTTATTTTATGGTTGATTCTTGTATGTGCCCCCACTGGGTATCAAACCTACAACCATGGCATATCAGGACGATGCTCTTATCAATTCAACTACCTGGCCAGGGCTAAGCTCAGTTTCTAACATTTGCCTGCTCTCGCTTCCCAGCTAGGTAATTATATAAAACCTCCACGGTGGAAAAGGAACCAGGAAGCATGGTATCAGGGGCAGAAGGCAGTTTTACAACAGACTCTGGTTCCAACTCTGGCTATCCCACAACTCAGCTCAAGATTTTGGATAAAGTGCCAAACACCCCAGAGCCAATTTCCTCATTTATAAAGTAGGGGTAATAACACCTAACCCTCTGGAACTGCTAAAGGTTCATCGGAAATAGGGTAGATCAAGCACCTGGCAGGGAGAAGGGCTTCAATGCCTCTTGGCATTTACTTCTACTGAAGGTTACCATTATGCCGAAGAAAGGCTAGGTGAGCTTTTCTTCTAAAGAAACAGAGCTATCAAAGGAAGAGCGGCCCCCAATACTTACCTTCTCTGCCATCCCCTCTTCTCCTCCAATGAAAAAGTCTGTTTTGCGTCGAAGGAAGCTGAAAAAAGTGTTCACAAGCTGAAAGACAAAAGAAGATTGAAGCTACAGGGATGCCCTTTTGCGAGCTCCTCGACCACACAAAAGTCAACTTCCTTTGTCTACAAGGGAACTTGGGGCTCTACTGTTTTATCCAGGAGCCTCTCAACTGAGGAGACATCCTCCCAAACGGGCCCCACTTTAGTCATTTACCTGTATCACCTGAAAGGCAGATTCTCGTTTCTTATGTGTATGTGTAAGGGTGTTTCACATTCCTTGTGGCCCTAGAAGCAACCTAACGATACGGAGGACTCCTCTTACACCCAGGGCTTAAAAAGCAGGGGCCCTCGCCCTGGCCGGTATGGCTCAGTTGGTTGGAGCACTGACCCGAAACCGAAGGTTACGAGTTCAATTACCGGTCAGAGCACATACCTAGGTTGTGGGTTTGGTCCCCGGTCTGGGTGTGTGCAATCCTTGGTCCAGGCGCATATGAGAGGCAACTGATCAATGCTTTTCTATCACATCAATGTTTCTCTCTCTCTAAAAGCAATGAAAAAATGTCCTCAGGTGAGAATAAGGATTAAAAAAACAAAACCTGGGCCCTGGGAGGAGACTTGACTTGGGGTGGTGAACACGCAATACAATATACAGATGATGTATTATAGAACTGTACGCTTGAAACCAATATAATTTTATAAATCAATGTCACCCCAATAATTTCAATAAAAATTTAAAAGCAAACAAAAAAATAAAACAAGGGAAAAGCACTAAAAGCAAGAAGAACAGACAATAAACAGGAAATCAGACAAGTAAGCAAGGTAATTTCAGATGGGTATAACTTTTAAGCAAGAAATAAACAGATCTTGTTATAGAGCAGCACTCCTCAAGATGTGGTCTGGATATCTGAGGACCCAGAGAAACATTAATTTGCCTTTTTCATCTCACGCCCTCACGGGTGTATACACGGTGGAGTTTTCCAGAGGCCATATGACATGTGATATTACAACGGATTGGATGCAGAAGCAGATATCAGAATCCAGCAGAACTGGTCTTAGATTAAGTCAAATATTAAAGAGATTTACCTCAAAAAGAGTAAAATAATGCTTTTCACTAAATTTATTTTGTTTTGGAAATAGTTATTTTTCATAAAGAATGCTTACATTAGCATGTAATGAGTTATTGTTATTGTTTTTCAATGAATAAATAAACAAGTTTTTTGTTTTTTTTTTTAAGGTCTGCCCTGGCTGGTGTCGCTCAGTGGATTGAGCGCTGGCCTGCGAATCAAAGGATCACCAGTTCAATTCCCAGTGAGGGCACATGCCTGGGTTGCAGGCCAGGTCCCCAGCTGGGGGCGTGAGAGAGACAAGAGTGGTGTTTCTCTTGAACATCATGTTCATCTCCCTCACTTTCTCCCCTCTCTCTAAAAATAAATGAAATCTTTAATAAAGGAATCAACCAATGAACACAAAATGAGTGCAACAACAAATCAGTATTTCTCATTCTAAAAATCAAGAAATTTTTTAAAATGAAAATAATAAACCCTGTCTGAGGGAGACAGAGAATCAGCAGTGAACTGCGGAAAACACAGGCCTAAGGAGTCTGGGCCCGTCTAGATCAGGAACCTGCTGGATGGCCTTGAGCAAGTTCCTTCGGTCTCTTTACAGAATGAGCATTCTGGGCTGATGTTAATAGGCTTTTCTGCCTCTAACTCCCTGTGTTTTGGTCCCAACAAACCAATGCCAGAATCAATACTAGCTGGTAATGTTGTTCACACACTATGTGTTATTGTATGTGGTCACTACGCATGAACTATGCTTTTGAAAAACTCTTTGTAAGCTCCATCAGGCCAAGGATAGGTTTATGCTCAGGTCTGAATCCCCAGGACCCAGTCCAGTAAGTGTCTAACACACATCGATCACTCAACAAATACTTGTTGAATGAATAAATCTGTTTTTTGGTTAGTCCTCACTGTCCTTCACTTCAAGACACCACTCCCCTACAATGATTCAGAAAATCTGAACCTTTTTGGATTCAAAAGTCTGTTTCAAAGGCAAAGAAACTGAGGCTTGAAAACATGTTAAGGTCCCAAATGTGTGGGCTGGTGGAAATCAATTGTGAACCCAGGCCGCCAATTCCCTACTGAAGACCTTAAAAAACCACGGGCTAACATCACCCCGCCCCTCAAACATCACTGGGCTCACTCCAAATAGGTGGATGCCAATCCCAAAGTCTGGGATGCTTCGCCCTAGGGGATGCTCCTTGTAGCCGGCCATCAGAGAGGAAACGGGGCCGGAAGAATGGGTGAAACTGAGTGGGGAGGGGTGATCCCATGGCTCTTGGGGTTTTCCAGCGTAGGTTCAGGGAGGCCGGAGTTGCAAAGATAGAAACTACTGAGCTGAGCCCGGGCCGGAGACTGATACGAAAAAGGTAAGTCGCGAGGTGGGGAGACCAGACCTTCCGGGGGGAGAATGTGGGGGTATCCCTGAAGCCTGGAAGGCTCAAGAGTGGATCTTGGCCTTTGAAAGCAGAGAAAGACAGAGAGAGCCTGTCTAGGGCCTACAGGGTGGGCGGGCGCCGCTAAACCAGGCCTGCCTGACGCCGCGCGGGCCGTTACCTCCTGCACACCGCCCTCGTGCTGCTGCGCCATGGCCAGCAACATGCCGTCGAACCGCTCCTCCTCCTGCTCTCCGCCCATCGCTAGCCACGCTCCGAGAGCTCGCCACACTCCGAGATCCGAACTCCGCACTCGCTTCTGCTCTTTTCCCGGCTCCTTCGGGTCGCGTCCGGCCGCAAGACTCCAGCCCTCCGCCTTCCGCAGCAGCGGAGCCGGAAACACGCACAGTTTCTCCGCTCCGGCCCGCCTTCTCGCCCACTCTTCCCGTCTCTTTCTCGCCTGGAGACCATTGAGCACGCAGCAAACAGCCCGCTTCGTCGACCACTGGCTAACTTGCTGAGCCAATCAACGAGCGCGCCCAGTAAGCTGTGGGCGGAACTGAGGGCTCCTAAGTTTGGAGTGCGTTGCTATGGTCACCAGACGCTTTGGAGCCTTCCAGAAATCCCGGAGTTAATATGGGGGAGGGGGCGGGGAGCCTAGAGGCGGGAGTTGGAAGTTGAAAAGGAACAAACTTGACTCAACCGCCTTGAGAGTGGTTTCCCAGGTTCTAGAATGGTGGATCTAAAAGAATCCACAGTCATCTCTTCCAGTCCTTCCCTGAGGCAGTGAAGACCCGGAAAGGAGAAGGGATCTGCCCAAAGGTCCGCCTACGTCCGTCATCATTACCAACTCCAGCAGGCTTGGCGGGCGTAGGCAATTTCAGTTGCCCTGGTCCTCGGCTTAAAGAAGCTCTGTGCTTGGTTTAATGCTCTTCTGATGCAGTCCTGAAATTCTTAATGATTTTTGAACAAGGAACCTCAAATTTTCATTTTGCGCTAGGGCCTGCAGAGTATGTGATAGTGCTGTATTCGACCTTCAGTCCTGTTAATGTGGGGGACAGGTCCCAGGCATCTAAGCACAGCCTGCCGCTTGGCAGTGAGTTTCATCATCTTAGTCTTTCAGGGGCTCTACCCTTGTTATCCTTTTTTAAAATTTCCTGTTTCACAAATTTCTTCCGGATCATTCCCTTCAATTTACAAACATGCTTTAATATCCCTTACCTTTTTTACTAATAGGGGACCCACTTTTCTCTACCGTGCCCCAATTTAGGTTTTTTTTATTAAAACTGTATTTATTTTCAGATAGAGGAGAAGAGAGGGATTGGGAGAGAAACGTCGATGTCTGAGAGAAACATCGACTGGCTGCCTCTTGTTCTCCGGTAACCCAGGCATATGCCTTGACAGGTAATTTAACCTGTGACCTTTCAGTTAGCAGGCCTGTGCTCAATCCACTAAATTACACCATCCAGGGCCCAATTTTCAGTGCTAATTCATAGCAAAATTCGAAAACATTGATATATTTGTTTCTCCACTTCCTTACCTTCCATCTCTCTTCAGTTTATTTAGTCTTTTCTTAAAAACCTCTGACCATGGACCACGGTTACCTTTCTCAGTTTCTCAGCGGCATTTGACACAGCTTACCCCTTCTTCCTTGTGGAAACACTTTTGTCCTTAGGCTTCCATTATGGACAGAATTATGTTCCCCAAATTCATATATTGAAGCCTCAATGTGACTGTTTTTAGAGATAGGGCCATCTAAAAAGGCAATGAAGGTTAAATGAGTTCATAAGCACGGGCCCCTCCTCTAACAGGACTAGTGTCCTTACAAGAAGAGAAAGAGACCAACCACAGAGGAAAAGCCACAGGAGGCAGCTGTCTGCAAGCAGAAGACAGTCCTAATGAGTCAAACACTTTGATCTTGGACTTCTAGCCTCTAGATCTGAGAAAATAATTTTCGGTCATTCAAGTCACTCAGTCTGTGGTGGTTTGTCATGGCGGCCCCAGCAAACTAATACAGCTCACCGTCACCGCACTTCCCTGGTTTCCTTCTCACTCACTAACACTCTTTCCCAGTGCCCTGTCCTGCCCAGACTTGTAAAGATGTTGGAGGCCCTGCTCTTTGCTGTCTCCTCTTTCCATCTCTACACTTCCTCCATAGGTGATCTCATGATAATTCATGCCTAGACCTCTTCTGAGATCCAGATTCATCTCATTAACTTCCTCCTGGACAACTCCACTTGGATAACGAACGGGTATCTCAAAAGTCACATGACTTTGAGAAGATGAAAAAGTTTTGGTGATGGAAGGTGGTGATGGTTGCACAGCAATGTGAATGTACTAAATACTACTGAACTGTACACTTAAAATGGTCAATTTAACGGTATGTGTATTTTGCTGCAATAAAAAATATAACTAGAGACAATTTGAAATTTGAATTCTGACTAGATATTTGTTTTTATTCAAGAATTAGTATTTTTTAAAAAACATGGCCAACGTCTTTACACCCACACACGGAAATTAATTCCTCCCAAGGTCTTTCCTATTGAGTAAATGGCTCCTTCAAGCTTGCATTCGCCAAAGCCCAATCCTCCACTTGCCCATCCGTTTGCACAGCCAAAAATCTAGTCTCATGGAATCTACTAGTAAGTCCTATCAGCTCTCCCTCTAAAATATATTCTGATTTTATCCCCTCTCACCTTGCTGTCTAAATCAGATCATCTCTTGCTTGGATAACTGTTTCTACAGCTTCCTAACTGGTCTTACCTCTGTTCTTATCCCTTTATAATCCATCCTCCCCCCAGCAGCCAGAGAATCTTTTGGCTAAAGGATAAGCCAGATCTGGTTACTCCCTTACTTAAAAGTAGCCGTTCATGAATTGCCATTGCATTCAACACTTGCTGTGTGCAAGACACTTTGTGTCCTCACAAACACCTCGTGTGAGCCTTACAAACACCTAGGAAAGGCAGGCACTGTTAGAGGCAGATTTTCTGTACAACCAATGAAGCTGGAACCTCAGGACCTTGCATTTGCATGGGCCCATTCAAGGCACTGGGAAAGGCCCCAGCAATGTCATAGGGTCGTGTATATTTTTTATTTTTAAAAATAAAATTGTAAGACTACAACTGGTTTAAGACCACTGTTTCCTCCCACTCTAATCCCACCTCCCAATGTGAAGGATTCCCAAGATGCCTGGCAGTACGTGGGTGATGGAGGAGAAAAAGGATATGTGTGGAACAAGAAGCAAAGCTGTGCAAAATCCTATCAAGTATCACTAAGCTGTCATTTCACACTGAGATCAACTCAAAAAAGAAGGTATTTCCTATAAGGAATACTCAGCACATGCAATTATAAATGCTCCCTGCTATCTTTTCTTTTTTTGATAGGAACTCCACAATGTAGAGTTTATCAAAATTCCTGCTACAAACCCATAAGCAGTACTACAAGTGGCGTATACATCCCTGTGTGAAGTGGCAGGTTTATGCATCCTGGCTATCAAGAAGGAAATTTTTTTTGACCAACCATGCAAGAGAAAAAACAGAATCATCTCTCTAATATCGCTGTAGAAATTTATTTTTCATAGTCATTGACAGCTTTACCTCCTCTTCCTTTCTCTTCCTGAAAAATTTTAGTCCTAAAACAATCAGGTTGGGCACAACAAGGTAGAGGTATGTGCCAGAGGGGGAGGGAGCCGCAGTGGCCCCAAGCGGAAGTCAGAGGCCCAGCAAGATGAGGAGGGCAACCACCAGTGGTGGTGACCTGGCATGGGGTAACAGAGGCTCAGTACGCTGAAGAAGGGGACCCTGAGTGTGGGGGGGACAGCCTGGCAAAAGGTATCAGAGCCCAAGTGGGGTGAGGAAGGGATCTCTCATGGGATGGGGTGGGGCGGAGATGGGAGATTGGTTACAAACAGGGGCTTGATCTAGCAAGTAAATTAAGAATAGCGCAAGCCACATTTATCAGTGTCAGAGAAGGGAAGCGTAAATGTAGAAAGGGTGAAAACTGGAATAAACCCTATTATAGTAGATTAACATTGCAGATAACAGTCTGAATTCATGTTTTTTATTATCTATAAATAGGTACAGAGCTCAATATAAATGCGTGTGTTAATGAACTCGTGTACCCACGTCCCTTAGCTCTGGGAGGGCCTGGGAGCGGTGACACCCTAACAGCAATGAGCAGATCTTGGTTTCTAAATATGACTCCAGTGCCAGATCACAGTTTTTACATACTATTCTCCACTAAAAGATTAAGTCTGAGCTTCTTGGAGTATTGGTTAATTACAGGAGCTGGAAAAATGACATTTTGTTTTACCAGAAAATAAAAGGTGTTCAGAGGATGATGGGGAATATCAAAAGAGTATAGACTACAGCTTGAATGTGGCCCCCTTTGGCCAAATCTGTGACAATCTGAGCATCAAAATAAATCATGATAATAACAGATTACAAGCCACTGAGTGAAATAGGAGACCATGAGTTCACACCTAAGTACCTACATACATACATTCAAAGTATGAGGAGGAATAGCTACATTATTTCAAAATGCCTCCTCACAAAATACTGATTCATTACAAAGAGGAAAGAGTAACTATAGTGGAGAGATTTGGCAGACGTCCCTTAATCAGTAACCAAAGTGAACCATGGGACAAATGGGAATGTGTGTTCCTTAAAAGGATGTATCAAGAAGAACACATTATCACTTCTGTGATACTCCTACTAATGATACATAACTTGGTCCTGGCCCAGTAGGTCAGTTGGTTAGACATTGTCCCAATATGCCAAGGTTGTGGGTTCGATCCCTGGTCAGGGCACATACAAGACTCCACCAGTGCCCTGATTGGTGTGCTCAGTTGGTTGGACGTCCTCTGCAAGACAGGAGGTTGCCAGTTTGATTCCCAGCCAGGGCACGTGCCTGAGTTGCTGGTTCGGTCCTGATCCTGATCAATGTTTCTCTCCCTCTCTTTCTCCCTCCCTTCCCTTCTCTGTCTAAAAATAAAATAGATAAATAAAATCTTTTTAAAAAATAAATAAGTAAAATCTTTTTTTAAAGATTTTTGTAAAATCTTTTTTTAAAAACATTGATGTGTGCGATGCATCTATCAGTTGCCTCTTGCACGCTCCCATCTGGGGACTTGGCCCACAACCTAGGCATGTGCCCTGACTGGGAATCAAACTGGCAACATTTCAGTCCACAGGCCGGTACTCAATCTACTAAGCCACACCAGCCAGGGCTAAATAAGTAAAGTCTTAAAAAAGAATCAACCAATGAATGCATAAATAAGTGAAACAATAAACTGTTGTTTCTCTCTCTAAAATCAATAAATAAAACATTTGTAAGTAAAAAATAAAGATACGTAACTCAAATCTAATCATAAGGAAGCCTCAAACAAACCCAAATTGAGAGCTTTGCTACCAAATAACTACAACCCTTCCAAAGTGTCAAGGTCCTGAAAGGCAAGGAAAGACTGAGAGAAAGTTCCCCAACTGACGGAGATGAGGAGACAGGACAAAGAAATGGAGTGTGAGATGCTGGACTGAGCCCTTTCACTGTAACTTATGTCATGGGAGCATTTGGCAAAACTTAGATGTTCATTTCTTGATTTTGATGATTATATTATGGTTATACAGGAGGATGTCTTTGTTTGTAGGAATTACACACTAAAGTACTCAAGAGTTCAGAGGCATTAGGAAGGCAAAAATGTACTCTCAAATGGTTCAAAGTAAAAAAAAAAAAATAAGTTCCCTGTACTTGCAAACTTTTTGTGTTTGTAATGGTTTCAAAAGAACTAGGTGAAGAGATGAGCAAAAAGTGTACAACTAAAACACGCAGGCGAATATTGTCAGGCAACTGGTCAGCAAAAGTATTTTGTTATTTTCCTGAGTGTCTGATGTTTGTGTTTTCAGTCAGCTCACTTTAGTTTGTAATTGGTAGTGACTTGTTTTCTCATTTTAAATACCCACTTTTATACTTGCTTTTCTATTACTAAAGAGAGCCCTTCACCTGGCCAGGTAGTTCAGTTGGTTAGAGCATTGTCCTGATATGCCAAAGTTGCAGTTTCGATCCCTGGTCAGGGAACATACAGGAATCAACCAATGAATGTGTAAATAAATAGAACAACAAAATTGCTGTTTTTCTCTCTCTCTCTCAAATCAATAAATTAAAGAAAGAGAGCCTTCCAAATTGTATAAGTTTTAGGCCCCATAAAACCAATATCCACTATTGGCCTTTCTTGCTACCCTTTTAAGGATGAAGAAACTGAAGCACAGAAAGCTAAAGTGACTTGCCCAAGGTCATCCGGCTAAGTGATGCAGCAGAATTTAGACCCAGTCTGACCCCAGAGTCTCCTTTGAGGGGAAGATAATGGAGATTGAATGAGAAAGAAAGGACATGAAAGGAACTTCGTAAATGTAAGGGTTAAAGTTATTAGCAATCACATGAAAGAGGCATGCCTGTTTGTCTGCTGAGGCTCAGGTCCTTAGGCAGAGGCAATGCGGGACCAAAGTCCTAACATATGCCAGAAACTACTTGGAATTTGACATCCAGGACCTCACTTTGTCCTCACAGCAGCCCTGCAGGCAGGCATTACTGTTCCAGATGAAGCTCCTGAGGTCCACAGAGATTTGGGGATCAGCCCAAGGTCGCAACTGGGAGCCAAGAGCTAGTGCCAGGGACGGTGACAGTTGCCCAGGCAGGCTGGGCTTGGCAAGGTCCACAGACATGACATGACACTGTTGAGGACCTTCCCGCCACTCTCACACCCCATGCCCCACCACCTGGGACAGTTGCCAGGGACAGAGTTGCCATGTGGCTAGAGACAGAGCAATGTTTCTGCATAGGTATAAACGGGCAACATCTGCAAACAAGGCAGTGCCAAGGTGAGGGCCCAGGTAGCCACCAACGCTGGGAAACTCAGGCCAGCGCAGGGAACTCTTCTGAAGAAACTGAGTTTCTTCAGGAGAAACTCAGAGTTCTTCTAGCTGCACAATTGGGTCAACGGGCGCGGAAGAACAAGCAAAGACTGAAATCAGACAGATCTGGGTTCTCTCTTTCTCCTTAGCATCATGACCTTGGGCAATTTGCTTCAGCTCTTTGAGTCTCAAAAGTAAAAATCTTACCTCATAGGGAAGCTCTGAATATTAGAGTGAAGAGTTCCCAGCACATAGTAGGTATTCAGTAAGCAGCAGCCATATCTCATTATAATCCTGCAAGGGATTCCCAACAGATACAGCCTTTCAGGAGGTCTAGGAATCCAGACTGGAGAAGAAGAGTTCTTAAAGACCTTATTTCTGCAGAGGTCCCAGAACTGGAGTCAGAGGAAGGAGCCTCCTGAACTGCACAGTGGGCAAAGTCCTTCCAGCCCCCTAGGTTTCTGGCTCCCTTCCCTGAAGCCTGCTCCTTACCACCAGTAGGAACTGAGCCGCAAGGTTAGGCAAACAAGCCAGTGATAAGGCACTTCCAGGTTGGGCCTTGTGTTCAAGGCTTGTACAGCTCTGGGGCTGCCTTCCCAGCTTAGTGAGTCCTGCAGGCACCAGTAGGGACAGCTGCCATGGTCACCTGCTGATTGTGCACCTGAGGCCTTGGTACGCTGGTACAGCTTGGGTTAATGACCCTGTTTATCCACTTGAGTCATCCGATAAGGGGCAGCTGGGCCAGTGGACAGGTGGCCTCATGCCCTGCACCATCCACTTCATTGACTGAAGCGATATCAGGGCCACGTGGAACTCCCAAGTACCCCTCCCCCGGCAGTTCTCCACCAGGCCTGCCAGGGTCAGTGTATTTCTTTCTTTTTTTTTTTTTTTCAATGAACATGACTTCTGGAGTCAAGGTTGTCAGGCCATTCCCCGCTCCTCCCCATTGGGAATATAAATAGCACCCAGGGCACAGAGCAGAGGGCGGGAGAGCTTGGAGGAAGGAGGAGTGGATCCTCAACCATGAGCTCCAGCCAGGCAGGGACCTGCCCATGCCAGTATGCTGCAGAGCGCCCGGCCATTCTGTATGCACTTTTGAGCCCCAGCCTCAGGGCCAGGCCCTCTGTGCCCCCGACCCCTAGGCAATGCCTCTGTAGGCAGCACCGGCCTGTCAGGCTGTGTGCTCCCCATCGCACCTGCCGGGAGGCCTTGGACGTTCTGGCCAAGACAGTGGTCTTCCTCAAAAGCCTGCCGTTCTTCTGCCAGCTGTTCCCCCAGGATCAGCGGCAGCTGCTGCGGGGCTGCTGGGGCCCACTCTTCCTGATTGGGTTGGCCCAAGACACTGTGACCTTCGAGGTGATGGAGGCCCCAGTTCCCAGCATACTCAAGAAGATCTTGCTGGAGGAGCCTAGCAGCAGTGCGGGCAGTGGCCAGCAGCCGGATCGGCCCCAGCCCTCACTTGCTGCAGTGCAGTGGCTTCAGTGCTGCCTGGAGTCCTTCTGGAGCCTGGAGCTGGGCCCCAAGGAGTATGCCTACCTGAAAGGGACCATCCTCTTCAACCCTGGTGAGCTCCCAGACACTCCAGGATGAGGGCCAAGGCTGGAGCGGGGAGGGCCCAGCCAGGGAAGGCACCTGCTAAGGATTTGACATTTGTTATTTCTTTGGGTCCTCTTTATATCAGTCATCTCACAAAAGAGGCTCAGAGAGGCTGTGACTTGCTGAAGGTCACAGCCAGGCAGGCGCAGAGCAGGAACAGAAACTCAAATCTGTTCACACCAAAGACTGGCCTTTGCCACTCTGCCCAACAAGCTTGCCCTGACCCTCAGGAAAGGTGGGAGTGGAGGAGGGAAGGGTAGGAGGACACAGCTGTGCCTCAGACACAGGTAAAATTATGTGGGTTTAGATAGATCACATAGAGAAGAGGAATGAAAATAAGGAGGTGTGGGGGACGGGAGGGAGGAGCCTTTGTAAAGTTCAGCCAGGAAAGCAATGGATTGAGGTAGTGTCCTTTGTAATCTGCAGAGCATCTAGATGAGAATTCCTTGCCAAGAGGCCCACAAGAAATTGTAGTAATTAATTATAATAATAGTAGGAAAATACTCATATTACACTCACCATATGTTAGGCCCAATTCTATGGTTTTACATATACCAGCTCATGTAAACATTGTAACAAGCCTAGACCCTGGCTGGTATGACTCAGTGAATTGAATATTGGCCTGTGAGCTGGAGGGTCGCCAATTTGATTCCGTCAGGGCACAAGCCTGGGTTGTGGGCCGGGTCCCCAGTTGGGGGTGTGTGAGAGGCAATTATCAATATTTCTCTTGAACATTGATGTTTCTCTCCCTTTTTCCCTCCCTTCCCCTCTCTCTAAAAAGAAATAAAAACTTTTTAAAAATAACAAGCTGAGGAAATAGGTACTAATATTATACCCATTTTATAGACAAGGAGACCAAGGCATAAAGCTGACACAACTTGCCTAAGGTCAGACAGCTAATAAGTGACAGCCCAGGATTCAAACGCAGGCAGCCTGGCTCTCCACCATTACTCTATACTGCCTCTTCATAAATGGATGGATGAATAAAGTGAAAAAAGTAAACGGAGGAGGTGGTAGTGGGGCCTCAAAGGCTGAGCAGTAGCCTCAGGTCTGGAGCCAGTCTCACCCAGGGGTGGCTGGGCGTGGCGTGCTCACCAGCCCTCTTCACCCTCTGCCCACAGACATGCCAGGCCTTCATGCCTCCTCCCACATCTGGAACCTGCAACAGGAAGCTCATCAAGCACTGTGTGAGGTCCTGGAACCCTGGTGCCCAGCAGGCCAAGGCCGTTTGGCTCGTGTCCTCCTCACAGCCTCTACCCTCAAGTCCATTCCTCCCAGCCTGCTTGGGGACCTCTTCTTTCGCCCTATCATTGGAGATGTTGACATCACTGGCCTGCTCGAGGACATGCTTCTGCTGAGTCGACCTGCTCCAGTTCAGACAGAGATCAGCTGTAGCTTGAGCAGAAATTGGAAGCACTGATTTGGCCAAGCTGTCCCCAGGGGTGATCCGGTGCCCCCAGAGAGGGAAGCCTGTGCAGACAGCACTTGGCTTCCCAGGAGCAAGTTGGCCCTGGCACAGCCAGATGGACTGTATGGACCCTCACTCGGCCACACCCCATCTTGGCCTTCTTTGGTGTGGCACAGCGCTCCAGATGTCTGGCCAGCCCTTGGTAGTCCCCATATTTTCTGGTGCAAGACTCCTGTCCTCTCCTGGGATGGGGATGAAAGCTTAGACTGCTCATTGGACCAGACGTCCTACTGACTTTGTACAGAACTGACTTAAGTTATTAGTTTTTGTAATAAAATGTTTTATACCCTTGGAGCCTGACACTGTAGTTTGTGCATGTAGAAGGGACCATCTCACCTCAGCCTCCAGCCTCCAGCCCCCATCAGAGGGAGCCCAAGAGGAAGGAACCGTAAGGAATGCAGGAGCCAGGCCTCAGAGAAATGGGATATTAATTTTCAGAGTGGGGTGATGATTTCATTTCTGGGGATGAGATTTATTTGCATGAGATGAATCCAGTTCAGAGCCCCATCAACTCCTTGCCTTTATCTTTGAAGGAAAGGGGTTTCTCTTTGTCCTCCAAACCCTTACTGACCCCTCCCTCAGCTCCTGCGTCCTACAGGTTTCCTCTCACCTCAGTAAGAATCAGATCCCAGACAAGGAGGAAAACAAAGCAGCCCATTCCCAGTCTGAAACAGGCAAAGTCCCTGGAATTTCTACAGTTTGGCATCATTCACTTACCCTATGCCTACAGCCAAGAGAAGAGGATGGTCCATGATTCTCCCAATGGGAGGGGGCAAGGACACCCATGGCTGGGTTCAAAGGCCAAGGCAAGTAGAGGTTTAGTTGTTAAAGTCTGAAACATTTCCATGATGTTGGTTCACAGCCACTGCCCTAAGCCCCCTGAACTCTCTTGTACTGCCCCTGTATCCCAGTCCTTCTCCCGGAATCCATTCCCATTGTCCAGGAACTGGAGAGGCAATGCTTGGCATAGCCATGGCTTCCAGGACTGCTCCATTCAGGGCACAGCTTGTATCTGTTCTGATTGGTCAATCCCTGTTCCTCACTGTTTGATAAATATTTTGAATAGCACCCAGGTCAGGGTGACTGACCTGCAGGGTAGACAGGAGGGAATGATAACAACACACATGCCTATGGGACCACCTTTCAGGCCTCCTTTCTCCAGCAATAAGGCCTGCCTTGACCAGGCCACACCCCCTTCACCACCACAGTTTGAATTCTTCTCACGGCGGCCAAGTTAATCATTGCTCAATGAGAGGTCATTCACTCAGGGACGACAGTCTAGGAGTCAAGTCATTACTCAGGCCTCTCCCTAAGGTCCCCCAGGATAGCGACCACAGCTAAATTGTCCCTGTACCTATTATGGGCACCCAGTAGCAGCAGCAAGGCATTCATCCAGGTGCCTCTCACCCACTCACCACTCAGAAACCCAGAATGAGACAGAAACACACACTTCAGACCCCACAACAAAGACACACTCAGACCTACAGCTCTCTCACACCCACCCATACACTAAGATGTAAAGCTCAGACACACCTACATAGACCCATAAAATAGACCCTCCATCCACCCATACACAGCACACAGCATGGAAATACAGATACACTTACTCAGTGACATGTAACAGACCCAAACACATCACACAGCAGAGACATGCACCCAGGCCAGACGATCACATATACACCCCTGCACCCAAGGGTGGGACATACAACATGCAGACACCCTCACACCAGGGTGTGTTCTCCATATCCTGTGTGTCACAGTAAAAGGGAAAGTAACCCCCAAAGTAGGCAGACCTGCATCTGCACATCTACAAGGTCTACCCAGAGCCTGGCATTTAGTGCCTCGCCTGGCCAGTCACCCCTTTTCCCCACGGTGACTCCAACGTCCACCCTCTTCTCAACCAGGCCATGCCCTTCTTAACAACTTCTTCCAGTCAGAACCTAATCAAATCCCCCAAATAAAAATATCCTTTTTTGAGACTTCTTGCCAAGATGGAGGTGTAGGTAGACACACTGTGCCTTCTCGAACAACCAAAAGAAGGAAAACATATTTAAAAACAAAAAACACGCAGAACTGACAGAAAATTGAACTGTATGGAAGTCCGACAACCAAGGAGTTAAAGAGGAAACATTCATCCAGACCCACAAGAGGGGCAGAGATGGGCAGCCAGTGCGGAGAGGACTCACGGCAAGGCAGAGGCTGGAGGACCGGGGAGGGCAAGGCTGCAGTTGGTGGACCTGACGAGGCGGCAGATTTTGGACTGGGCAGTCCCACATTCACATGCACATAAACCAGAAGGAATGTCTAGGGAGGAAGACAGACTGCACAACCCATGGTCCCAGTGCGGGGAAATAAAGCCTCAAATCTCTGACTGAAAACACCTGTGGGGGTTGAGGCAGTGGGAGAAACTCCTAGCCTCACAGGAGAGTCCACTGGAGAGACCACAGGGTCCTAGAATGTGCACAAGCCCACACACATGGGACTCAGCACCAGAAGGACTCAATTTGATTGTGGGAAGTGGGGGAAGGGACTGAAATCCAGCAGAGAGCAGAGCAGGCAGCATTGTTTCCTCTCAGACCCCTCCCCCACATACACTGTCACAACGCAGCAACGTGAGTTGCCCCACCCTGGTGAACACCTAAGGCTCAGCCCCTTATATGTAACAGGTGCGCTGAGACAAAAAAATATGGCCCAAATGAAAGAACAGATCAAAGCTCCAGAAAAAATACAGCTAAGCGACAAAGATATAGCCAACCTATCAGATGCACAGTTCAAAACACTGATAATTAGGATGATCACAGAGTTGGCTGAATATGGTTGCAAATTAGATGAAAAAATGAAGGCTATGCTAAGTGAAATAAAGGAAAATGTGTAGGCAACCAACAGTGAAGAGAAGGAAACTGGGATTCAAATCAATGGTTTGGACCAGAAGGAAGAAAGAAACATTCGACCAGAACAGAATGAAGAAACAAGAATTCAAAAAAATGAGGAGAGGCTTAGGAACCTCCAGGACATCTTTAAATATTCCAACATCTGAATCATAGGGGTGCCAGAAGGAGAAGAAGAAGAACAAGAAATTGAAAACTTATTTGAAAAAATAATAAAGGAGAACTTCCCCAATCTGGCAAAGGAAATAGACTTCCAGGAAGTCCAGGAAGCTCAGAGAGTCCCAAAGAAGTTGGACCCAAGGAGGAACTCACCAAGGCACATCATAATTACATTAGCCAAGATTAAAGATAAGGAGACAATCTTAAAAGCAGCAAGAGACAAGGAGTTACCTACAAAAGAGTTCCCATAAGATTATCAGTTGATTTCTCAAAAGAAACCTTACAGGAAAGAAGGGGCTGGAAAGAAGTATTCAGTCATGATGAGCAAGGACCTACAACCTAGATTACTCTATCAAGCAAAGCTATCATTTAGAATGGAAGGACAGATAAAGTGCTTCCCATATAAAGTAAAGTTAAATAAGTTCATCATCACCAAGGCCTTATTATATGAAATGTTAAAGGGACTTATCTAAGAAAAAGAAGATAAAAAATGTGAACAGTAAAATGACAACAAACTCACAGTTATTAACAACCAAACCTAAAACAAAAACAAAAACTAAGTAGACATCTAGAACAGGAACAGAACAACAGAAATGGAGATCACATAGAGGGTTATCAGAGGGGGAGTGGGAGGGGTAGAGAGGGGGAAAAGGTACAGAGAATAAGTAGCATAAATGGTAGGTAGGAAATACACAGGGGGAGGTTAAGAGTAGTATAGGAAATGGAGAAGCCAAAGAACTTATATATGACCCATGGACATGAAGTAAATGGGGGAATGCGAGTGGGAGGGGGTGTGCAGGGTGGAGGGGAATAAAGGGGAGGAAATGGGACAACTGTAATAGCATAATCAATAAAATATATTTTTAAAAATATCCTTTTTTTCCTCCCATTGCTTTTAGAGAGAGAGGAAGGTAGAGGGAGAAATACCGATGCGAGAGAAAAGCACTGATCAGCTGCCTTCCGCACGTGCCTGGACAGGGGTGGAACCACCGCCTAGGTTTGTGCCGAAGCAGAAATCGACCCCGCACCTCCTTAGTCACAGGATGACGCTCCAACTTATTGAGCAACACAGACCAGGGCAGAAATATCCTTTAGGACCCAGAACAGGTCCTGCATCTCCCCCAACCCCTTACCCCCAGCAGACACTCCAGACCCAGACCTCAGGCCCACAGGCACCTCTCCCTGCCCTACCCTTCCCAGCACTTTGGCACACAAGGCCCCTTCTCACCTTGCAGACACAGGAGGCAATTCTTCCCAGAGCAGATGCCTTATCTCCCCACAGGAACCAAATCTAGCAGATGTAGGGATTTCAGGTCATTCTATCTTTAATGTCCCTTTACTAACTGATCCCATGAGTTTACTGTTGCACCTCTTTAAACCCTCCGGCTGAGTCTTCCTGCCTTTTACCCTTCCCCTCCTCCAACCCTGAACAACCATTAATTAGAAGGCACACCTCTCCACTACCCACCCCTAGCCTTTTCCCCCTCAACTTATGTTTCCATCATCCAAATAGCTTCCCTTATTAACCCTACCTTGCCCCTGTTCAATTTTTTTTCCTACCCTCCATCCCCCATGTGGTTTGGGAGCTACACTTCTATTTGCTTCACGGCTGTCTCTTGAGTCACTTCTTATGCCCTACCCCAGCCATCTGCAAGAAACACAAAGACAAAACAGCAAAACTAGACAGAGAATTGTAGTATAATGTAATAAGGAAAATACAGTGATGCTTTCTCTGTGAGACTGCAGGCTTCCCGGAGGTGGGGGACTCTTTCTCCATTATTGGCATCTTCTTAGGAATGGGATCTGTGTCTCATCAACCAGGGAAGGTAGAGAAGGAAACAGGCTCAGACCGAGTTTGAAACTTACTCAAGGCCTGGGTAGATCACTGTGCTGGGATTTGAATGCAGGCCTGTGGGACTCTGGAGACCAGGCTTTTGTCGCCAGCACAGGCTAGAGTGAGTCATGGCAGGGTCCAGTTATCTGGAGCCAGCTCAGCAACGGGTCACCGAACATCTACCTTTCAGCCATGATCTCTGCTCTCAGGCCCAGCCGGAGATGACTCACTGGGAAGCAGGATCAGTCTCCGGTACTATTTTATTATCATTATTATCGCTACCTTCATTAGCCAAATAACTGACTGCTTATTCAGCAGTCAGCCACTGAAGAGAGCTGTGCCCTGCACTGACACACCCTGGCCTTGGGGCAGTCACACATTCTAGAACCTGTCACACCTCCAAAACACCAACACCCACTAACCATCCAGCCATTTACTTCATCTTTCAACATCTCTCTTGACACCCACTTGTACCAGACCCCTGTGCTAGCTACCAAGTGACACAGAATAAATAAGATACAGTCTCTGATTTCATTGAACATCCTGTATGGCAAAGAGAGACACATAAGTAGTAATTGTAACACACAGAGTGATCTGAAATGTGATAGAAGGAATACAAGAGGCAACAGGAGCTCAGAAGAGGAAGTAATTAAATCTGCCCGGAGGTGGGAAAAATGCTTCAGCCAAACTGCTTTGAGCTAAAGGGAATGAATAGGGGCTTGCCAGACAAAGGGATGGGTATTCCAGACAGAAGGGATGATAGGTGCAAAGGCACAGACGTGTGAGAGAGTACTGTAGCAAGAGATGGTGGAAGAGACCATGTCACAGAACAAGGCAGCAGAGAAGGCAATCTCTATAAAACTGGTGGAGGTGACAAGACTAAGCTCTCAGGGGAATCAACATTAACGAAGGGGCCACCCATTCCTGGAAGATCACTCTGGGTAGCTACTAAACATTTATTGAAAGCTGTGCTCTAAACACATTACATGGATTATGTTATTTAATATTCACAACAACTCTATGCTGGAAGTACTATCATTATCTCCATTTTATAAATGAGGAAACCAAGGCACAGAGAGGTTAAGTAACTTGTTCAAGGTTGCACAGTTAATAAGTAGTATAGTCAGGATTTGAACTCAGGTGCTCTGGATTTAGAGCCTACACTCTTAAACACTATGCTAGCAGGCATCTTTACAGATTAAGAACAATCAACTAGAAAATAAATTTTACTATAAGGCAGAATGAGAGTGAAAATGTAATCTTAGTTACCTTCAGGTTTAAGTTTTTTATAAGATTTTTATGTATTTAATTTATTTTTTTTAGAGAGAGGGTGAGGAAAGGAGAAAGAGGGGGAGAAGAACATCAATGCGTGAGAGATACATCAGATCTGTTACCTCTCGCACTCCCCCAACTGGGGACCTGGCCTGCAACCCAGTCATGTGGCCTGACTGGGAATTGAGCTGGTGACCTTTTGATTTGCAGTCTCACACTCAATCCACTGAGCCACACCAGCTAGTGCCCAGGTTTAAGTTTCTGATAACAAATCTGACCTGTGTGTTCCCCCAAGGAAGTGGCCTCAAGTTTTCTGGAGGCAGTCCCCAACCAACACCTAGTGGTATATCCCCATTTAGTGCCAGTAATATTCATTTCTCCAATAACAATTTACTGAGAGTCTCCTACATAACTAGCATCATGCAAGGTCCTGGAAATTTAGTTCTACAAATGGCGATTGCACACAATCATAACTGTATAACTTCTTGGGTCATCTAACAGCTTCTCTAAAGCATGCCAGCTTTACTTTGGTCCACATTGTTTGCTGTAAAGCACTTATTTTTCAATTTTTATATTTTCAAAAATCTAGTTTTAACTGAACCTTGTTGTATAACATACGAAAAGTATACAAATCATAAAGGTAAAGATTGATGGGTTATCATAAAATGAATACATTCCTATAACTACCACCCAACTCCAGAAATAAAAGAGCATTAGCAACATCCCAGAAACCCTCCCCATCACTACCCTCACCATCCTTCCAAAAGGGCATCATTATCCCTGATTTCCTAAATGAGATTGCTTGTCTTAAACTTTATATAAATGGAATCATATAGCATGTATTCTTTTGTATGTGTCTTCTTTCACTCAATATTTTCTGAGAATCATCCTTCTGCTATGTAGCAGTAATTAATTCATTTTCATTGTACAGTAACCCAATACCCTATAATTCATTCACTCATATACTGCTGATAAACATTTGGTTCATCAAGTAATATTGCTAGGATTATTCTTGTACATATCTTTTGGTGCAGATGTTTGCAGATCTGTTGCTATATAACAAGAACTGAAATTCCAAGTTATAGAAAGTGTGCTCAACTTCAGTAGATCTTACCAGTTTCCCAAAGTGGTTCTACCAATCTACACTTCCATCGGTTAATTTTAGAATCCAGATATAACATTGTCTCCATTCACCATTATCCAGATGCGCATTAAAATTGTTTTCATTTTTTAATTTCTCAAATAGGTATAAATTTGCAATCACCACAAAGTAACCATTGCTTTATCTTTTTGAAGTGAGTTATTTTACCATTTAAGATGCTTTTATTAAAATTGAATAAAACAAGGTAATATTTATAAAATACACGTAAAGAATAACAGTACAATGGCCCTGGATGGTGTGGCTCAGTGGATTGAGTGCCAGCCTGTGAACCAAAGGGTCACTGGTTTGATTCCCAGTCTAGGGCACATGTCTGGGTTGCAGGCCGGGTCCCTGGTGGGGGGTGCACAAGAGGCAACCACACATTGATGTTTTCCTCTTCTTCCCTTCCCCTTCCTCTAAAAATAAATAAATAAAATCTTTAAAAAAAATAACAGTACAATGAACATTCATCATTGCCCCATAGGTTGTTATTATCATCAAGTTTGAAGTTCCCAAAGGTAATGAGTGCCTGAATTTCAGGTTAATGATTTCTTTACTTGTCTTTATGGTTTTAAAGCATACTTATTTACATACCCTAAAAGACATTTTTAGTTCGCATTTCTGAACTTTATATAAATAGAATTGTGTTTTCTGACTTGCTTATTTTCACTCAACATTATATATCTGAGATTATTGGTACTAAATGCCAATTTATTTCTCTTACAAACAATGCATCTATGAATGTTCATATATACTGTCAAATAAAAACAAATTTGGACTTAGTAAGGAGAGGCTTTATTTGAAATGATTATTGCAATGGAGGAAAGGAACTATTGCAATAGGAAATGGGAAGCTTTTGTAATGGGAGAACACTCTGATCATAAGATCTGCATGTGTTTCAAGCGTTAGGCAAAAGAGTTATTCTTTCATAGGGAAGAGCAAACGGACTAGAAAGAACTGGTCGTGAGGATGTGGAATGGCCATGATAGGCTTTGGCCTGATGAGAGGTTTTACCCTGAAGCCAGTCTATTCTCTGGAGGGGCTGTTAAGGAGGGTTTGTGTGCTGGCTGAGAGGGGTGTGGGGGGTGCAAATTTCAGGGACCTGGGAGAAGGAGAGAAGCTTACCAAAGTTTGGTTTGATATTTTATTTATTTTAGAGAGAGGAAGGGAGGGAGAGAAACATCAATGTGTGGCTGCTTCTTGCGCGCCCCCTATTGGGGACCTGGCCCACAACACAGGCATGTGCCCTAAACTGGGAATCAAACCTGCGACTCTTTGATTTGCAGGCGGGCACTCAATCCACTGAGCCACACCAGCCAGAGCATGGTTAATAAACTTTTTGTTGTGATGGATTAGTGGAAAGAAGCAGTTTATCTGAGCGTTTATGAGGCAAAGAATTGGAATTTGGAGCCTGTGCATTATCATAGGTAAACAAGGGGGCACCCATACGTTTTGTCATAGAAGGGTGTTTCTTTGAAGTAACCTGTGGGTTGAGGGGTTTCTTAACCTTCCCTGTTTTCCAGGATCACAGGGTTGGTAAAGTGCAATGACCTCAATACACCTCCTGATAAACAAGCAAGAATTTCTTTAAAGTATAAACCTGTAAGTGGAAATGCTGGATCAAAAGATACGTGCAGCTTCATTTTTATTGGGCAAATTGATTTCCAAAGTGGTTATACTAGTTCACACTTCCACCAACAGGGTATGGTATCTCTACTTGCTCCACATCGTCACTGACATTTAAGGATTTAAATTTTTTGCCAATCTGGTAGATGTGAAATGGGTCTTCTTGCCTTTCCTTGATTATTAAAGAGATTGAACATCTTTAAGTATTCATTAGAACTGTTTCTCTTCTGTCAAGTGACGTCGGCCCACTTTTCAACTGATTATCTTTTTTTGGTGATATTGTGTAAGTCCACCAGTGTTTTTGGAAGAATAAATGGGAGAACGACTGAAAAGTCTCTGAAGTAAGAATTGAAATTACATTGGGGAGATTCCCCAACTAAAAGTCTTGAAAAATGCACCTCTCACAGGCTTCTAATTTGATCCTCATAAGAGTTTATGAAAGAGTTCTGTAATCCCACTTCTCTGATGAGTTTTTCTTTAAAAAAAAAAAATCCTCACTTAACGGTACGTTCACTGATTTTAGAGAGAGGGAGGGAGGGAGGAACATCGAAGTGAGAAAAACCAACGGGTGCCTCTATTACACATCCCAGGATCGAACTTGCAACCTGGGTATGTGCCCTGACTGAAAGTCATCCCGAAAAATTTTAGTATACGGGACCAAGCTCAACCAAGTGAGCCACCAGGCCAGAGCTCCGGTGAGTTTTCCCATCATTGCTGGCTTCTCTTGGTAGGACGATGACCCCCACAACTCGCCGTAGACCTTCCCAATTACAGGTGTCAACTGTACAGCCCCCGGCGGACCAATCACGGATAACACGGCAATATGACACAGACTGCGTCGCTCTCGGTGTTCTCGAGAGAATTGGCTCCAGCCGGTCATGTGACAATCCAAGATGGCGCTGCCCAGCGAGGGGGAGGAAGAAGCGGCAGTTTACTTAATCGTGAGTGGCATCCCCCCGGAGTTGCGCTCGGCCCAGCTACGGAGCTACTTTAGCCAGTTCCGGGAACAGAGCGGCTGCGGCTTCCTTTGTTTCCATTATCGGCATCGTCCTGAGCGGGCAGCTCCCCAGGCTACTCCCGACTCTGGCCTAACTCGTATGGATCAGAGTCTTGCCCACACTTTAGTCACCGATGCCCACGATTTGTCCACCCGGGACTCTGCTCCCGCCCAGCCCCGCACCTGCTGCTGCGTTATCTCGGTACGGGGGGCGGCTCAAGCCCAGAGGCTGCTTCGCATGTATTCGGGCCGCCGGTGGCTGGATTCTCAGGGGACTTCGATGCCTGGTCGTTGTGTCATCCGCAGACTTCGGTTACCTACGGAGACATCAGGTAAGGTTGGGAAAGATAATAAACTGGACCTGGGACGCAGACCCCTTTCCTGACAGGTGATGAGGATAAGTCAGTTCTGTTTACGTCTCTATAGGAGTTTAGGTCATTTCTGGACAGAGCTTCAGAAGGCTCAAATTGCACGTTACTCAGAAAACAAACCAACCAACTCCAGGAAGGGGCCTATGCGGATGATCTAACATTTTCCATTTAATATGTCCCTTTCGAGATCCTTTTTTTCTATTTGAAGGGATTGATTTTTGCACTGACACAGAAGGATAAGGAGGAAATCAGGTTTCTAATCCTTTTATTGTCTTTATCCTGCTGACTTCCTTGCTCCCCACCCAGCCCTTTCTTAGCAAGAAGGAAATGAAGAGACTTTTTGTTTTCTCAGGACAGCTCCCATTTTCATGGGAAATCACTTTGATGAGGAACAAGAAACAGTGCAATGCCCTCTCATTCATTCAACAAACCCAGCTTATATTGCTAGGCCTAGTGTTACTCCAGCTGGTAGGCAGAGACCAGTTGGACACATTCTGTGCCCAAAGTCCAGAGAGGAAGTCAGGTGTATAAAAAGGTAATTGTCACAGAGATGCCATTCTCATTGTTAACATTTACTGAGCACTTCCTGTGTACTTACTAGGCACTCTTCTAAGCCTTTCATCTCTTTCTTTCATTGAGTCCTCATATCAATCCTGTAAGATAGGATTTATTGTTACTCATTTTATAAGTGAGGAAACTGAGGGATGCAGAAATTATGGTACTTGCCCAAGGTTACAGAGCTAGTAATTGGCAGAGTCACAATACAGACCCAGGCGTTTTGCTCCAGAGCATATGCTGTTTATCACAAAGTGCTGTGAAAAGACAGAGGAGGAGAAACCCATAGGGATGTGAAAGCCCATGGAGGTTTCAGGGCATGTTAAATTGATCGATATGGCTGGAGCACAATATGAGGGTATGCAGGGGTTGGGGTTAGTGGCAGGCAGTTGAGAACCGCAAGGTCAACAGGAACCAAATCTGGAAGAAAATTGTGTACTCAACTGAAGTAATGAGAAATCACATGAAATCACTAGTTGGTTCTGGTCAAAGAATGGAGGAAGGGACTCTGGGAAAGTTTGAAAGGGAGGAACAGCATGAGACTAAAGGATTTTTAAACTTTGACCAATTTCTGGCTCAAGTGTTGCTGGAGGCTTTCTAGGTTTCAAGAGACATTTCTTGTCGCTGCTTCTCAAGGTTTGGGCTCCTTTCCCTTCAAGACCCGGAAGGAACTGCAGAGTCGGAAGGCTAAGAGTGAAGCCTTTACTCTTGGTGACCTGAAGCAACTGCCAGAGCTGAACCCACCAGTGCTGATGCCCAATGGAAACGTGGGGACGCCCCTGCATGTCTTTTTGGAGTTGATCCGGGCCTGCCGCCTGCCCCCTCGGATCATCACCCAGCTGCAGCTCCAGTTCCCCAAGACAGGCTCCTCCAGGCGCTATGGCAATGTGCCTTTCAAATATGAGGACTCAGAGACTGTGGAGCAGGAAGAGCATGTGTACACAGCTGAGGGTGAGGAAATACCCCAGGGAACCTGCCTGACAGACGTATCAGCCGGCCTCTGTGGAGAGCCAGAGGAAGAAGAGGAAAAAGAGGAGGAAGAAGAGTCACACTCAGATGATGTGAGTATAGTGAACCACCCTGTCCTTGCTGGCAGCTTAGAGAAGCCAAGGCCTTAAGAATACCACCCTTCACCCTGGCTGGGTAGCCTAGTTGGTTGGAGGGTCACCCAGTGTGCTAAGGTTGCAGGTCCAATCTCCTGTCAGGGCACAGACAAGAAGCAACCAGTGAATGCGTAAATAAGTGGAATAACAAATCAATGTTTCTCTTTCTCTTAGTCAGTCAATTAAAAAAAAAAAAAAAAAGAATACCTCTTTTCAATTATACATTACAAGAGTTCTGAACCTGGAGTCCTTGGGAGGATTCCGAAGAGTTAGAACTCCCTGGCATTAAATGTAATACTGCAATTGTATGTGTAACTATGCATTTTTCAGGGAAGAGGGGCCAGAACTTTTATCAGAAGATTCTCAAAGGGATCATCTTTTCATTCCTCAGCAGGAATGTAAGGAGAGTCCTTTTCATAGATGAAAACCTACCAAGAGATGAGATCACGTAAGGAAGGAGAGGTAGAGCTGGCACATGAACCCACTCCTCTTCGCTGCTTGTCTGACCTGTATGTGCTTTCACTATGTGGCTGAGAAGTCACCTCTGTTTTCTGACCTTGAGTCTATGGATTGAACACTAGCCTTCACTTCAATTTTATCAATGAAATACACATTTCTTCTACCTCTTTCTCCAAACTTGGTTATTCATGCATAAAATCAGGGGAGGTGTGATTTGTTGGGAAACTATTTTTTTCCATTTTACAACTTTGTTTTTTATGTTTTTACCATTTATTCCCCTCTATATCCTCTGCCATCTCCACCCATCCCCTACACCCCCTGGGGTTGGGAAACTTTTTTTTTGCACACACTAGGTAAAAAGTAATCCACCTATGCATTCAAAGCTTCAAGCACAGAGCTGCTAACACATCTGGACCGCACCATCCTGTGGTACTGTACTGACTTCTCTGGCACCTGTTCTGCAGCAGGGATTCCTGAGGCCTCTTGGAGTTTAACCCAGACAGGGACTCCCAAGATTTCAAATCATGATTCATCTTACCATTCCACAAGTCCAGTCAAGCGGTGTAAACCCAGGGCCTAGCACAGGATTCCAAAGATATTCTAAGACCATTTCTTACCCTTGAAGAGCTTGAAATCTCCCTGAAAAGAGAGAGCATCTGGAAGGCTGTATAGTGTGGTGAGCTGGGTTTGAATGTTGGCTCTGCCACTGTGTAGATGTACTACTTGGGCACATCACTTTATTCTTCTGATCCCAAGTTTCCTTGCCTGTAGAATGGGGGTAATGGTACTCACCTCGTAGGGTTGTTGGGGTGATTAAAGGAGCTAAGTTATGTGAAGGGCCTGACACAGTAGAAAATAGGTATTAGTTCTTGTCCGTTCTTTCTTTGTGATATTGTGTACAAAGGCCTAAACAGTGGTGCTGATTAAAACTGAGAAGTTCCGAAACCAGTGAGAGTGCTGTGGGCCTCAGTGTGGATGGCTCCATGTAGACTGTAGAACCTGAGGGAGTAGGAGGATTTAACCAAGTGAAGACATTGTGGTGAAAGAGAAGAGCAGATGTTTCAGGGAGGGGGGAAAATATGACCAAAAAACAGAAATAAGAGTGAGGCAGGCTTGTCAGGGGAAAAGACTAGTATGTTGAGAAATGGGATGGAGAGAGGGGTCGGTCAAGGCCTCAAGAGCCTAATATGTGTTGCATCTTGGAAGAATTTGGAGGAATAGTGCTGAGGGTGCATTTCATGGGCCTGTCCCCTGACCTGCCCTCCTCGTGGGCCTAAGGTCAGGAAGCTAAACAGGCAGGTCACCTCTCCCCTTCTCCCAGGACGATGATCGGGGTGAGGAGTGGGAGCGACATGAAGCACTGCATGAGGACGTGACCGGGCAAGAGCGTACCACTGAGCGGCTCTTTGAGGAGGAGATCGAGCTCAAGTGGGAGAAGGGCGGCTCTGGACTGGTGTTCTACACTGATGCCCAGTTCTGGCAGGAGGAAGAAGGAGGTAATACTGGCACGAGTCAAGGGTGGGAGTGATTCCTGCTGCATTCCCTGGTAGTGGGCCCAAATAAAGCGCTAGGAAAGTGGCTTACCTTGACTGTGTATGAAGGACCAGTTATCCTGTTCAGGGGTGAGGAAAGTTAGTGGGGTGGAAAGAAGATGCCCTCCTGCAAATTCTGAATGACTCTCCCAGAGGAGAAATTTAAAACTACTATCAAAAGCCTCAAGTTCTAGAACATATGTCTAAGTCTAAATTTAACCCTCAACAGAACTGAGAGTCCTTAGCTCACTCTGCTTAATGCTTTTGTACCTGCAGACTTTGACGAACAGACAGCTGATGACTGGGATGTGGACATGAGCGTGTACTACGACAGAGGTACTGGTACTGGGCCAGGGGTTGCAGTACTGGGAGGTGGAACTGGTGCCCTGGTCTTGCAGTGAAGTTTGGCAGACCTGCTTAGCAGAAGCTGAGACAGGACACCAGTTCCCTTGGGGTAGCTCACTGAGAGGGTTCCTCTCTTAAGACATCTCTAGTTGAGTGCACTAGTGCTGGCTGTTGGCAGAGCCTTTTTCCTTTCTTTATGGAGCAAGGACATGAAAGGACAACCCTCAGGAATCTTGGTTCTGGTGGGCAGACCCTGGTAGAGTGGGGATCAGGAGCTCACACTCTGGTTAAGAATTTAGATTCTGGAGTAAAAAATGAGCTGAGTGGGGAGAGAAGGGGAAGATCTGGGTTCTAATCCTATCTTTCATTTGTTGGCCATATGATTTTTCTGCACTATAATTTCCTCATCTGTTAAGATGGGAAAACCGTGCTTTCTACTCTTGGTGAGTTCCCAATCTAATGAGAGAGAGAATAATAAAAGTAATAAAACACCATAAAGATGAATATGTAAATTTTGTGAGGAAGTCCTAGAAACCTGATTTTTCCCTCCTGCTGAGAAAGATGCTTCTGTGAACTGGGCTCTGCTTCCTCAGATGGTGGAGACAAGGATGCCCGAGACTCTGTTCAAATGCGTCTGGAACGAAGACTCCGTGCTGGCCAGGAGGACTGCTCCGTGATGGAACACCAGGTGGGCGCCTTTGAGCGCCACACCAAGGTGAGTACTGTGTCCAGTCCATTGACCTCTTTTCCTTCTCTACCCCTAGTCTTTCTCCCCACCTTCCATCCCCCGCCCTCCATGACAGCCCCATCTCTTGAGTCTTCTCCCTTCCCTCTGCAGGGCATTGGGCGGAAGGTGATGGAGCGGCAAGGCTGGGCTGAGGGTCAGGGCCTGGGCAGCCGATGCTCAGGGGTCCCTGAGGCCCTGGATAATGATGGCCAGCACCCCAGATGCAAGCGTGGATTGGGGTGAGTATGGCTGAGGAACTTCCCTGGGGTCCCAAGCTAGCCTTTCAGCTATACTATGCTTCCTCCTTCCTTCTGGTTTTGGGGTGGGTGCTGGAGACTCCTAGGTGGTGAACTTCAGAATAGAGTTAGATAGAAAAAAATAGGTCTGGATGTCTGGGGGGTCATTCCCTTAGTCTGAGGAATTTGGGCTTGATGATTGCCATTAGGAAGTCACAGAGCAATGACCGTTGTTTTAAACTTTGCATATTACTTAAAATGAAAGCAGTGAAGCCCCTGGTTACTGGCACTGTCAATGAATGGAGAAGGGGGCTGGAGATCGAAGATCTAGACTTAAAGGCTCTGTCTTTGAAACAAACCAGATATGTAGTAGCTACTTCCCTGTCCTTCCCCAACCCATTTAACGGGTTTCAGAGATAGCTGGGCCCTTTTTAATCCAGGTACCACGGAGAGAAGCTACAGCCATTTGGGCAACTGAAGAGACCCTGTGGAACTGGTTTGGGGCTCATCTCCACCATCTATGATGAGCCCCTACCCCAGGACCAAGGGGAGTTGCTGCTTCGGCGCCAGCCACCCACCAGCATGAAGTTTCGGACAGACAGGACCTTTGTGAGGGGCCCCAGCCGCGCCTTTGACAGCTTCTCAGAGCCTGAGTGACAGGTTCAGGGGCTTCCTTACTCAAGATTACGCATAAGTGCACAGTGGCAGCCCTCTGCCCCAGCCTTATCTGCCTGGGAAGCATGAAGAAATCTCCCATGAAAGCAACAAGTCTGGGAGCAGCAATCTGCGAGACTCCTTCAGGGTGCTTTGTTATGAACTTGCCTTCTGGCTCTCTACCTCAGGGGCACTTTTACAAAAAGCCCCCTACCCTCCCCTTTGATACCAGGGCTTAATGACCTCTCTTTGGTGGTTCTAATCCTGGTCCCTGTTTGGGCTTGCGACTGTTGCCTCCCCCCGTACCTTGAAAAGCTGGATTTACTGAGAATATTTATCATCACAACTTTCCTTGGGATGTGGTCACCGTGAAAGCCAGAAAGAGTGGAAAAGGGACCCGGAAGAGGTTTGTGGTGCTCAGAAGAGACGGTCTTGGGGCGGGCCCTCCACTGCTTCTACCTCTAACTGGCTAGGACTGACTAGGGGGAGAATCCGCGGCAGCTGGCCCGCACCTACGACCGAAAGGGTAATAAAGAAATGTGACCGGAATTCTCTTTCTCTTCTAATTTCGGCCTGAAGGAAGGTTGGGGAAATCCCGGGAAATGTTCCTCGCCCGGACCCCAACTGCCCAAGGGCGCCTCACAACGTGACCCATCCTTCCACCGGGGGTGAAGTGCTACGCGCCGCCAGGAACCTCGGCGCTAAGCAGTGTCGTCACCGTGAGGGCGGGACTTCCTCCTCCGGACCCGCCATTTCCGGTGTCATCCGGAAGTCGGTGCTGGTGTGGTCCATACCGGACCTTTCATTTTTTGCGTTGCTCGCCTCCCTGCTGTTCCTCCTTAGGCAAATCCAGGGCTTCGCCGTCGCAACCCCCTCCTCCACCAGAGATCCCGTCGCCCTCCCGGTTTCTCCGCCGCGCTTACCTGCTGCTCGCCGGACCGAGTGCGACTCATGGCGGGCGCTGCTCTGACCACGGCCTTTGGGCAGGCGGTGATCGGCCCACCGGGTTCGGGAAAGACCACGTACTGCCTGGGCATGAGCGAGTTTCTGCGCGCGCTGGGTCGGCGCGTGGCGGTAGTAAACCTGGACCCGGCCAACGACGGGCTGCCGTACGAATGCGCGGTGGACGTGAGCGAGCTGGTAGGCTTAAGCGACGTGATGGACGCCCTGCGGCTGGGGCCCAACGGCGGCCTGCTGTACTGCATGGAGTACTTGGAGGCCAACCTGGACTGGCTGCGTGCCAAGCTTGACCCCCTCCGCGGCCACTACTTCCTCTTCGACTGCCCAGGCCAAGTGGAGCTCTGCACGCACCATGGCTCCCTGCGCAGCATCTTCTCCCAGATGGCCCATTGGGACCTCAGGGTGCGTCTTGGGTCGGGCAGGCCCATTTTGCAGATGAAGGAACTAAGACAGGGAGGACGTGCCACACCCCCATGTCACACAGCGAGGTAGGGGCGGAGTTGCTTTGGATTATAACATGTGATTTAGAATTCTGGCTCTGCCATTGACTCACTATGTGGTCCTGGGTAAGTCAGTTTATCTCTGAATCTCAGTTTTCTCATCTGTAAAATGGATGTGCTCGTGCCCAATTTGGGGTTATTGGAAATATGGAAGAAGTTAAGTGGAAAATGACATGGCGATTATTATTGTGAGTTAGGGGCAAGATTAAGTGAAAGAATGGAGTCAGATGTAGTGAAAATCGAACCATTTGCCCTCTGGAAGGCTCAGTGCAAGGCATCTTGAAAGAAAAATGCCCATATCTCCTGGGAGAAGGAAGTGAGTGTGGCTATTAGAACAAAAAAGAAGGAGTGAACTAATGGGGAGGGCTTGCACTGTCCTCAGGCACCCCCTGTCTGACTGGGGAGACATAGGCCCTGATTTTCCCTGCCTCCGCAGACCCCTCTCACCCTGTCTCTTCCTTCCGTCCCAGCTGACTGCTGTCCACTTGGTGGATTCTCACTACTGCACAGACCCCGCCAAGTTCATTTCAGTACTGTGTACCTCCCTGGCTACCATGCTGCACGTAGAGCTGCCCCATGTCAACCTCCTCTCCAAGATGGACCTCATTGAACACTATGGGAAGCTGGGTAAGTGCTCCTGTTTCAGTCAGGCACAGTGTAGGGCAGTGGCTAGGCCAGAGTGAAGCAGAGATCTCAGCCGAAGGAAGCTACCTCCAGGGACCATGCATGGCCTGGTGATCATAGCCACAGACAGGGCATGACCCCTGTCCATTTATTTTGTGCCAGATACTGTTCTGGCTTTTGGGGACAAGGGATTACAGATGGCAGTATGTGTTATGGAGGAATTAAAATTGAATGATAGGACAGTGAGTGGTGGGTAGTGAACAGTGCCATCTGACCTGAGATCTGAATGGTGAGGAGTCTGCCAAGGGAGAACTGTTCTAGGCAGGAGCCAGTAGGGGTAAAGGCCCTTAGGCAGGAAAGTGCTTTTTGTGTTCAAGGAAAGTGAGTGAGACAGGATAGCCAAAATAGTGGTCAGGGGAAGGGTGGTAGGAAATCAGGTCAGAGAGGTTGGCAGGGGCTAAAAACCTGTACTGTTTTTTAAAGTATTTATTTACTTTCAGAGTGAGGGGGAGGGAGGGAGAAAGAGAGAGAGAAATATCAATGTTTGAGAAATACATTGATCAGTTGGCTTTCACACATCCCCAACTGGGGACCTGGCTCGCAACCCAAGCATGTACCCTGACTGGGAATCAAACACGTGATCTTTCGGTTTGCAGGCTGGCCCTCAATCCACTGAGCCACACCAGCCAGGGCAAAACCTGTACCATTTAAAAACAGGAAAGTAATTGATGAATATTAAGCAGGGGAATAACATGAACTGAAATGGTCATTCTGGCTGCTTTGAGGAGAATGAACTGAAAGGGACAAGAATGAAAATAGCTGCTTTAGGAGATTTTCTCAGCAGCCCAAGCAGTGGTGATGGGAATGGAAAGAAATAGATTCAAAACTTGCTCAAGAAATAGGATTTGTTTGTGGATTGGACATGGAGACAGAGGAATTAAGGGTGACATTCAGGTTGCTGACCAAGCCAGTGGACAGGTAAGGGTGACGTTTATCAAGGTGGAGAAAATTGAGGGAAAAGCAAGCTGGTATGAGGCAGTGCAGTTGCATAAGGACCCCATGGCCAGAATTTCTTTCCTGCAAAATTAGTGCTCTGCTGAGCTGGGGCATCAGTTCTCTTAAGTAGCATCTCTAGCCACAAAGGAAAAAAAAAAAAAAAAGCTAAAGTGACCAGTGACCAGGAGTGAGCAGGAAGGGAGATTGTTGGGAGAGTGATGTGTAGGGGCCTTGTCCAGGGAAGGCCTGCTGGACAGGCCTACCAGTCAGGACATAGAGGGGTGTCAGCACCTCTGGTCAGTCAGAGTCCTGGTCCATCTCTCGACAAGCCCAGGAGCCCCATTTTACCTATGCCCAGATCTGTGGTCCTCCCACGCTTCTCTCCCTCTTCACAGCCTCAAGTCCAGATGGCTGTGTGGTGGTCTTCAACCTTCCTAGCTTTGATTCTTGACAGTCATCCTCATAAGAGGCTGATAAGCAAGTCAGATGAGACAGCTGAGGCCTGGAGACCTTACACGAATCACACAGCCAGTGCGTTAGCTGAGGTGAAATCTAAACCCAGGTGTACCTGACTCCACTTTCTTAATTCTCGTTGAGAAACGTACCTGTCGAGCAACCCAAGAAGTTTGTTGCTATGCCCAGGGCATTCTTCCTGGAAGGCACAGGGGTGTCGGTTTCTTTCCTTTTTTTAATTTTGTTTATTTTTTTAGAGGGGAAGGAAGGGAGAAAGAGAGGGAGAGAAACATTGATGTGTGAGAGAGAGTTGCCTCTTGCATGCCCTCAGTGGGGGACCATGCAACCCAGGCATGTGCCCTAACTGGGAATTGAACCTTTAGGTTCCCAGGCTGGCGCTCAATCCATGGAGCCACACCAGCCAGCGTGCTTTTATTATTATTATTTTTTAAAGTGAGTACCTGTCCATATAGCTAGTAAATGACAGCTAGGAGGTGAAACCATCTATTTTCTTCTTAGTAACCATTTTAACGTCATTGTTGAAAGAATGAGGGAAGGAATAAAGACAGAGAAAGAAGAAAAAAAATACGGTCCTTGTCCTTAGGACATTAGCCTAATGCCAGCTACTCCTGAACATTGGTTTCTCTCCTTAGCCTTCAACCTGGACTACTACACGGAGGTCCTGGACCTCTCCTACTTGCTTGACCACCTGGCTTCTGACCCTTTCTTCCGCCACTACCGTCAGCTCAATGAGAAACTGGTGCAGCTCATTGAAGACTACAGCCTGGTCTCCTTCATTCCCCTCAATATCCAGGTATCAGGGACTAAGAAGCCTCTTCCCTTAGCTGTAGGCTCTGGCAGTGCCTGGGACCTCACCAAGCCAAGTGTACAGGAGGCTTTGAGGGTTCAAACAGTGCTCTTTGCCCTGGGTCCAATTATCATCCACTGCCCTTGGTTTGGGGACCAGGGGCTCTGGCGAGCAGGATTCCAGTAAAGAGGGTGGGCCAAACTTTGGCCCTATCTATTCTGTGTTGCTGGGTCCCCTCCATACATGTTCCCTCCTCAGTGTGAGAATGGATGAAATCAGAAAATCACCACCAAAGGACTTGACCAAAGCTAGGAACAAGTCTCTCAGGCTCCTTCAAGATGAGGAACTGCTTGTTGACTTTGTAAAGTCATACCCAACCACTGTGCCTCTCACTTTCACCCTGCAAAGATAACCTGGGAGACTTGAGTGAACTTGTCTCTTCCCTTTTTAGTGCCACACTCCTCTCTAAAATTAGAGTTGAATTCTATAATATTAATCATAACAACTACCACTTTTTTAAAATTGATTTTTAGAGAGAGAGAAACACTGATTTGTTATTTCACTTATTTATGCATTCATTAATTGATCCTTGTGTGTGCTCTGACCGGGGACTGAATCCACAACTTGGGTGTTCTGGGATGATGTTCTAACCAACTGAGCTACTTGGCCAGAGCACAACTACCACTTAGTGAAGGCTTTCTATGCTAGGCATTGTGGTAAGGGACTGTAATACGTTACTTTGATCTTTTCTTCTTGACATATATGAATTGTTCTTATTACTTTAACATGGGTGAGTAAATAAATAAGTTACATGCATATTTATTGGGTGCTTACAGCTAGCTAAGTACTATGCCAGGCACTGGGAATACCTTGACAAATGAGTCCCTGATCGTGAGGGTGGCACAGTTGAGTAGGGAGGTACATGAGTTAATAATTTATTAATAGTAAGATGGTAGGATCAGAGCTGCAATATGGATAAACCCAGGGGGCTGTGATTGTGCATAGAGGAGCTTATTGTTCTAATTGAGGTGGGTTGGTGGTCAGGGAAAATGGCCTGTAGCCAGGCCTCTGGGAACATGGAGAACTACTCCAGGCCAAGGAAGCTGCGTATACAGAGGCTTCATGAGGCAAGTTTGAAGAGGGTGTTTGGAGACAGCAGGCAGTTCGATATAACCTCGATTCCACACACCTGTTTTACTCACAGAGCTGTTCCTCTCCTCTCTGTGTAGGACAAGGAGAGTATCCAGAGGGTCCTGCAGGCTGTGGATAAAGCCAATGGCTACTGCTTCGGGGTCCAAGAGCAGCGAAGCCTGGAGGCCATGATGTCTGCTGCAATGGGAGCTGACTTCCATTTCTCCTCGTATCCTTGCTATCTAGCCTCTTAGCCACAATCAAATTGAAGGGCAGGGGGAGGGAATGAGACATGGGCCTCAGGAATGGCTACATCTACCCTTGTAGCTGACTGATTTTATGTGGACCAGTTGGGCTCTCTGGTGACTGTCTTTCATGTACAAAGGGTAGTCCCTTAGAAGGCTTCAGGGTTGGTTGTACCTGAGGACAAGGAAGGATATTGATAAGAAGGAGCAGCAAATACAGAGGCTTAGAAATGAAAGGGCACTGGTCACTTTGGAGAGAAGCAGGGTTTCAGTTTGCCTAATGTCTTAAGTGTGAGGGGGAGAGGTGGGTGCAGGGCTGGCAGTGGAGTGCCTGAGTGCCCTGCTGAAGAGTGTGGACTTCAGCTCCTGGGGGAACAGTAGCAGCCAGCGTAGTGTTATTGAGCAGGGTGTGACATGAACAGATGGACATTTTTGAAAAGCTCCTCCAAGTGTGGAAAATACATTTAAGGAATGTGATTGGGGGCAAGAGAGATTTTACAGTCTCTAGAAGAGAAGAGATGAAATGTTAATGGTGAGAATAGAAAAAAGAGTGCGGCTTAGAAAAATATTAAGGTGATAGACTACCAGCATTTGTGGCTAGATGGTTGTAAGATAGATGGAGGTGGAGCAGAATTTAGATTCTGGTTTCTGGCTTAGACAGTGGTGTGGGTGGTTGTGCTAGTCACTGAGGCAAGGAAAGAAAGAAGGTTTGTCATGTGGATAGAAGGGATGGGAGCTGATAGATGTACTATGTTTGAGGGGTCCCGGGACAGTCAGAGCTGTCTGGGAGACAGTTAGACCTTCAGAACTGGACCAGTGAGGGTGGAGCTGAGGTCATGGGCGGAAGTCTCTCAGGTCACAGAGTTCACACATGAGGCAGCACAAGGGAAGTCCAGGCTTTCTAAGCTGGTTTCAGACATTGGGCATCTACACAGGATACTGGAGACAAGGCAGGGTAGGAGGGCTCCAGAGTCTTTGGACAGGGAGGACAATAGTTCCGGCCAACACTTACTGACCTGTGTCAGACCCTTTCACGCGTGAGAAACAACGCTCACAGGGAAACAGACGAGTTATGAATGATGGCAGTAGGGCATGCAGTGCCTGCAGAAGGGACAGAGGAGCTGCCTCACACATGCAGTTAATGTTGGCAAAGTCAACTGCATGTGCTCAGCAAAAAAGGGAAGGGGCACTTTCAATAGTGCTGTGATGTTTTGCACACCATACATCATGCAGTCATGTTATACAGGATTCTAGTCATAAAACCATGTATACTGTATCTAATAAGTGATTCAAGGAATTTTAAGGGTATTTTATTTTGGTTTTGATTCCCTGAATGGTTTTTTTATTTTATTCTTTTAAATTTTTCAGTTATAGTTTACTTTCAATATTATTTTGTTTTGGTTTCTGGTGTACATCATAGTGGTTAGACAATCAAATATTGTACTTTACAAAGGAATTTTTTTTTTAAAGAATTTTTTTTCCCTTTTAGATTTTATTTATTTATCTTTAGAGGGGAAGGGAAGGAGAGAGGGAGAGAAACATCAATGTGCGGTTGCCTCTTGTATGTCCCCTGACGGGAACTGGCCTGGCAACCCAGGCATGTGCCCTGACTGGGAATCGAACCGCAATCCTTCAGTTCGCAGGCCCGCGCTCAATCCACTGAGCTTTACAAAGGAATTTTAAGGATATTTTTAACCATATACATTTGTAAAGCCAGGGCTTTACAAAGGAATTTTAAGGATATTTTTAACCATATACATTTGTGCTGATTTTAGATTCTACCCTGCACTCTCATTTCCTTAGGGTTCATCTTCACTCTGCGTATAATTAGGGATTGGTATAAAGGAGTGCATAGGTAGAGAAAGCTTCGTTGTGGTAGTGGCATTTGAGTTGCATCGTCTCAAAATAAGGGTCAGCCAGGTTGACTTAAGAGGGAAAGGGAGCGCAAGGTAAAGAGAACAGTGTGTACAAAGGCACAGGAGTCGGAGACTGAGATAGGTCTGGGGGGTTGCAAGTAGAATGGCATGACTTACGGGCATGACATTGGTCTGGCTCGAAGCATGTGTCATAACGCAGAGCTGAAGGGTTACCACTCTCTGGTCCTTTGACCCTCAGTAGTGTGGGGAAGAGGTGAACATAGGAGCATTTGAGTTGGGTTGCTTTGATGGGCTTCTCAGACCCAGTTGGTCCCTGTCGCCTGAAGCTGTAATTACGAGGAAGGGAAAAGGATGGAAGCACTCTGCCAGATGTAGTTGGAAGGCGGTCATCAGTAGAGGTCAGATTCTGCCCATGCCATCATCCTTGACCTACTGTCCTGCAGTACCCTGAGCATCCAAGAGAAGTACCTGGCACCCTCAGACCAGTCGGTGGAGCAGGAAGCCATGAAGCTGTAACCACCAGCTGGGCTCTGGAGAATAAGACACATAAAGAATCACTGTGGAAGGCGGCAACTCCCAGCGAGCAGTGGACAGTTCAGCAGGCTACAGATCCAACAACAGTCCTTCCAGCCAGAGTGGGAGACTGATGAAGGGACACTCAGCCCGGCAAAGGACTCCTGCCCAAAAGCCAGGCATGGCTCAAGCAAAGTACCCACCATATCATCAGTGCTTACAAGCCCTGGGCACTGCCACCGGGAGTTCAGCACTGGCCCCACTTGGACTGTGGTGGGACGTGCCACAATACAAGAGTTTATTTTCTTCTATGTTTTGAGGCTTGTAAACTTCCATCAACCATCCAGGGAGCTGGGGTAGAGCGAGTGAATGTCATCTTTCCTCAGAAGAGTTCTATTTCTTCATACAGGGCAGTATTTCCCTAAAGCACAGGATCATACTAGAGGATTGACATTTATTCTCCAATTGTGTGCTTAGGTTAATCTTCAGTTTTAACAATGAACCTTAAGCTTGAGGCAGTGCTTCCTAGCTAGGTCTTAACTTTTTATTTTCATTGTATTTATTTTGTGGTTTTATTCTACTTTTGGCAAGTGCTAGTTAGTTTCCATTTATAGTAGTGATTAAAAGTTTACTTTAAAATGAAGTTATTTATACAAAGTGCTTTTTTTAAATAAAGATTGTATGTATGTATTTTTAGAGGGAGGGGAAGGAAGGGAGAAAGAGAGGGAGAGAAACATAGATCAGTTGCCTCTCGTGTGTCCCCAACTGGGGACCTGGCTGGGAAGTGAACCAGCGAACTTTTGGTTCACAGGCCAGCGCTTAATCCACTGAGCCACAGCAGCCAGGGCACAAAGTGCATTTTTTAAAGAACAATACTAAGTACATAATATGACATGAGGGGCATGGGAAAAAATTTTTTTAAAAAGGATTTAAAGTTGGAAATACTGGTTTTTGCTTCCTTTGCTCTACTTGCAATTGGTGGGATGCAATTTGTATTTTTAACCAATAGGTGGCTACCCAGGCTTATTTTTGCAGTTGTAGCTTGAAGGTTCAAGGGTATAGATGGCAGTTGTGCCAGAAGTCTTTTATTTGCAGAGATATTTGGTCCTGTTAACACACGTGAAGGGCTGCCATTTTACAAAGTGTTTTCACACGCACTCCTCCTGTGGTTCCACAGCAACTCCTAAGGACACAAACAAGATGGTGACTGTTAGTAAGCCTCACTTTATAAGGAGAAAGATGTGTTTGAACTTTGGTCAGCCTGGCTGTCTGGCTCACTTTGCTGACTTCTTAGTTGTGAATACTTACTGGTGACAAGTCATGGTTCATATTCCACAGGATTTGAGGCCAATTGGGAGGAATTATTTATTTACTTACTTACTTACTTACTTATTTTTAGAGAGGGGAAGGGAGGGAGAAACGGAAGGAAACATCAATGTGTGGTTGCCTCTTGCACGCCCCTTACTGGGGACCTGGCCTGCAACCCAGGCATGGACCCTGACTGGGAATCCAACCAGCAACGCTTTGGTTCCCAGGCTTGGACTCAGTCTACTGTGCTACACCAGCCAGGGCAGAAGGAAGGATTTAGACACCTTTAGAGTGTTACTGAATCATAAATCCAGGGGAAGATAGGTCACTGGTGGTTTGGGCAGTTTAAGAAAATCTGTTCTGGCCCTGGCTGGTGTGGCTCAGTGGATTGAGTGGTGGCCTACAAAACAAAGGGTCACCAGTTTGATTCCCAGTCAGGACACATGTCTGGGTTGTGGGCCAGGTCCTCAGTTTGGGGCACATGAGAGGCAACCAAACATTGATGTTTCTCTCCCTCTCTTCCTCTCTGCCTTTAAAAAAAAAAAAGAAAATCTGTTCTGAAGTAGCGTTGAGATGCTGACTGAGCTTTGCTTTCTGGTTTTGACACCGAGAGCAGAGTGAAGCGCTATGAAGAGCCTCCTGTGGCTGGAACAGTATGAAAGCAGCCAGTCTCCGCTCCCACGCCTGGTGTTACAGGGGATAATAATTGGGTGCTGCTTCCCCTGCTTCTTTCATCTGCAAAGTTCAAAGCACCTCACTCCTGTTAACACCCTGTGTAGTAGGTGGGAAGTATCAACAGAGCAAGCTAGGGAAACTGAGGCCAGGAGGCCCAGCCGGGGGCTGGCCGTGAGTCACCTGTGGGGCCTGGAGCTCAGGAATCCTGATGCCCCGGCTGCTGGGCAAGTCACTTGTCAGGGAGTAAGGATAAGTGCTATGTTTTTTAAAATAGTACCAATAGCTGTGGTCAAGGCTTTTGATGCTTATGCCATCACAGACGCCATGGATGTCACAGCAAACCAGTTGGAAAGAAGTGTCATTTAGAATTTTATAGGCTCATATCCAAGCACCCTCAGCATTCATTCTTTGCAGTCATGGAGTAGAGAAGGATGGTATAGTCCAAAACTTTATTTTCAAGCATTTGTGTGACAGCAAGGATGTTTTCTCCTCCAGTAAATGTAGCTTTCTCCACCTCCCACTGGTCACAGAATGATCGTCATGGTGGGGACTGGATGGCACAATGCAGATGAGATTAGATATCTGGGCTCCAGGTGAGGTCTGTTCAGCAATAGGAAATATGTGGAGTAGAAGAAAGCCCATCTTCCAGTATGGCAGGGATATGGCAACTGTCCTTAAGATTTCTTAATTTTTAAAAAAATTTCCTGATGAAAATACCAAAGTAAAAAAACTTGGAAAATGAAAATTAGACCCATAATCCTGTAACAAAAATATAATTTATAATAAATTTTATATTTAAATGTACATTGTGTATATATCTTTTTCTATACATGGAGAGGGATAGTTACAGCATTTACATAAGTGAGATATAATTGCTTTGGAAGTTGATTTTTATAGTTGATATAATTAAAACCGTAAGCCCTGGCTGGCGTAGCTCAGTGGATTGAGCGTGGGCTGTGAACCAAAGGGTCGAGGTTCGATTCCCAGTCAGGGTACATGCCTGGGTTGCGAGCCAGGTCCCAGTGGGGGCTATGTGAGAGGCAACCACACGTTGATGTTTCTCTCCCTCTCCCCTTCCCCTCTCTCTAAAAATAAATAAATAAATAAATAAATATATATATATATATATATATATATATATATATATATATAAACTTTTTTGTTTACATGGTAATATTCTGTGGCATGGCTAAAACGTTTACCTATTCAGATTCCCACGGTTAGCCCATAAGTCATCAGTGTTTGTTTGTTTTTTTTTTTGCTATTGTAAATAGTGCTGTGATTTAACATCTTTGTACCCAAATCTTTGAGTCTTTGACTTTTAAGTTATAATACCCTAAAAATAAAAAAAGCTGATGTCTTCCAGGTCTGGATTCATATTGCCAAAATGCCTTGCAGAAAAGTGCCACTTTACATCCACAGACACTTCTGAAAGTGCCCCTCTTTCCCCCAGACCTTACTGGATTGGCAAATTGTGAACAACTTCTGGAGGAAGGAAACCATGTCTGAGTACCTTAGAAGGGACCTTCTTGGTCATCTTCACTAACCACTGACATTAGCATAGATGCATGTCCTGGCTCTGAATTGGGGCCCCAACAATTGGAAGATAGCGTTTGGAACTTCTCAGAGACCATAGTTCATTGGAAAGGCTCCCGGCCCAGACAAAGGGGCTTAGGAGTGAGGGTGACACCCTGAAGTCCACAGAGCTGAAGCACAGCCAGCCTGCTCTCAGCTGTTTCTGAATTAGCAAAATACTCACCCCCAGTTGGCTGAGAATAGGAAGCCTGAGCCCATTAAGGTCTGTGGGAAGGTCAAACTTGGAGATTCTCTGTCCTTTCTCAAGACTCCTGAGAGAAGGGGAATGACTTCAGACCCATCTCAGCATTACCAAGTCCCACCAGTTTTTTAAAGCACTGGGGAGGCCCAACTGCCCCCAGACTCCTGGAAGGAAATTCTCTAGCAAGCCAAGTAGCTCCCTTCCTGTCCCTTCCCTTTTCTTTGCTCTTGCCCCTGGCCATGGAGCCCTTACTGGCCTGGGCTGCCCACATCAACTTCTCGTCCCTTTTAGAAGGAAGAATTCCAAATTAGCACATATTTCAATGTCATCAGGCTTACTGAGGACAGGGAGAGACATAAGTCTCATTTACAATCCACTGTGGCCTTCATTTCCCACCAGGGAGCCAACTTCAGACAGCCCCAGAAGTTCGGGGGAGGATCTGTGAGGGGATAGGCCAGGGATTTGGAATCCAGCTAAGGTGAAAAAAAGATGAGTGTTGATAAAAATGCTCTGGACTGGAATATATAACAAAGTTTTAAATTTCCCCATCCAAAACCTTGAAGCAGTTGTGGAAGAGGGAGATGAAAAGCCCCTTCAAAGCCATCCCAAATAAACATAAAATTTCAAGAAGTGTGCTTACTGTGCAAATACAGCTCCCTTCACACTGATTGGTGGTCTCTTCCTGTATATTAATCCTGGAGACTCCACATTGCTCTGTGGAATCATATAAACATCACAAAAGGGGTATTGGGACATGGGTGAGATTTCTCCCAACTCAAAGCATACCAGTGGTCTCACAATCTATTCTGAGTTAAAAATCAGTCCCCTCTACACTCAGACAAGGAAATTTCAGGTTAACTTTATTCTGGAGGAAGAAAGGGGAGAAAATGTGTCTTCCTCCCTCCCTTTCTCCTTCCCTTCCACCCTTCCTCCTTCTCTTTCAACATATATTTCTCAGATACCATAATCTGATGTATTAAGTATTGTACCTAGCCACAGATTGAAGGCTCCATGAGTTCAGAGTCTGGGATCTCCTTTTATCTCTAGACAAATAAAGAGTTAAATTTCCCAGAGAGCAGTAAAGAGAAGATTGGGTGGAGATGAGAGATGAATCATCCTCAGACACCCCTAGGGTGACATACCTGTCTACTGCCCCCACAGACATTCCGGGCCCCTGAATCAGTGAGTAGGTGGGGCTGGGGGTGTTGAGAGGAGGGGCACCTACCCTGCAGAAACCTGCTTTCCACACCCCCTACACACAGCCAGGATTGTGGGGTGGGTAGACCCTGTGAACAGGGTGAAGAATTAAAAAGGAACAAAAGATGTAACCAGATTAAATCCAGAGGTAGACTCAAGTAGATATGAAGTATAACTGAATAAATGTATCTATAAAAATGAAAGGAGATGGTAAAATAGCACATATCCAAAGCTCTGTAAATCTGTTTAAGGGAGAGGGAAGCTGGTCAGTCATGTTTTGACCTGGAGATGGGCTTTGAAATTCGGAAAAGCTTATAGCAGTGTGCTCCAGTGGAGAGGATGATGGGGAATGGGAGAATGGCCACCATGAAATTTCCAGGGGAACTTGGTTGGCATTCTTACCTGCTTTGCCTTCTGGGACTGATTTTTAAACAGATAAAATTCACATACCATAAAATTCATCCTTCTAAAGTATACAGTTCAGTATTTTTTATATATATGCACAAAGTTGTGTAAATATCACAATTTAATCCAGAACATTTCATCGCTCCAAAAAAACCCTCCGTACCCATTAGCAGTAGGACTGAACTTTCTAAAATGGCAAATCTAGGCCAGGAAAAGATGGCAAGAAATGCTCACTGAAACCCCACTCTGGGTAACAGTAAGAAAGCTTTACAGCGATTTAAAAAAAAAAAAAAAAAGTCAGAGATAAAAAAGGTCTGTGACCCTCATGGCCTGTTGCCTAAGCTAGCTCACATTTAGCCATCTGATTTGATGATGTTCTAATCCACACCATATGCTTTTGAAATCCTTCGACGCCAACATGCTCTTTTCTTTCTCCATATAGGTCAACAGTGAGTGGTGTAGAGAGAGAAGGCAAAGTCAGAGGCTGAGAAAAAAGAAAGAAGTTCCTTTCCCCAAACCTATCCCATTAAGAGAAAGTTACCAGACCTGTCTGGTAAGAGAAACTGGGTCACTTTCAGAGCAGAGGGGGAGTCACTTGCCCTAGTCCAGAGTCTCTGCCTGGTTTGGAAATCCAACACACTTCCAGGAAAGGAGAGGAGAAAATAGGGGACCCAGAAGGCATCGCAGTGGTCCTGCCAATTTCCCCTGTAGAACTACTAACTCTGATGAGAGCCCTTCAATTTTTCGTTCCATGGGTGTGGCCAAACTTGGACTCTGATGAGGCTGAACTGAGCTCCTGCAGTCATGCCAGCAATTTTCAGGGGGCACAGTGAGCATGCAGGTCAGCCTTGGCAGTAAAGCTGCTCCTCAAAACTGGGCCTGACTGATGATTCTGCTTATGGCACAGAAATGCTGGATAAACCCTGGACTATTATAGATACTAGAAGGATTAATAATAGCTAACATGTACTATGAACTACTCTAAGTGCATTTATTTTTCTCAAATTTCACAGCAACTCTTAAGAGGAAGGTACTATTTTTTAATCCTCACTTTATAAATGAGGACACAAAAGTTAAGCAAAGTTAAGGACCTTAGCCAAGGCAGGATGGGAGTCAACCCAGGCAGTTTGACTCTAGAACCCAGATTCTTCAGGTTTCGAGAGCCTTAAATTCAAGCCCCTAGATACAGAAGGGGAAACTAAGGCCCAGGAAGGTAAAATGACTTTTCCAAGGTCTCACAACCAAGTTTAGGTCCCACAATGGTCTAAGCCTCCTGGCCACTAGTTTAGGGCTGCCTGGATTCTGGTGTGTGGTGTGGACCCCTTGGTGGCCTCTTCCTAGCCGGCCCTGCCAGCCAGGCACCCAAGGTTAAGCAGATGACTCAAAGGGAGGGGACTGCTTTTTCCGGACCGCCCCGTTCCGCTGCTCTGCGGATCCTAGATCCCGGGCCGGGCGGGTAGCAACTTGTTTGAGTGAAACCCGGAAAGTGCCGCCCCTGGCGCTCCGCAGGCGTTGAGGGATCCTCAGTTCCGCAAAGGAGTCTCAGCATTCGCGAAACCCCGCGGGCGTCTGAAGGAGCTGCGCGCGCGGCCGCCGCTCACTCTCCCATTGGCCAGTGCTTCGAGCAGCCCCGTCCCGTGATTGGACAATATAGGTCTCGGGCCCGCCTTCAGCGGGCACCACGCGAAGCGGCCGCAGGGTTAGGCGCGTTGCTTCCCGGCGGGGAGGTGGTGGGGTCGGACGCGGGAGACGGATCTCATCAGTTTCCCGAGGCTGTACCCACCCAGCTAGCGCCTCCTCCCCTCCAGCCCGTTCCATTTTGTCCCGTCTGCGAACGCTGTGGTGCGTTCTCCTCTCCTCATAACTGGGCTTTTTAATGGTGGCGTCACACTTCTGCCCCAGATCGTACTTCCCGCCTCTCAGTTCTGAGTACCAGATGGGACTGTCCCCCGCTTTCAATCGGGGGTGGGGGGGGCGCTCAATGCTGCTCACTGCAGCATATTCGTACGGCGCTGTCCTCAGATATTATACCTGAGGCTTCACTGGTTTCCTGCCCTCTCAGATCTGAGCTCTTCAGCAGAAGAGCCTTAGAGCCGCCTTTGCGCTCACCTGACCCTCCCCGGACCAGACCTGTTTGTTTGGGGTCTGATGGAGAGAGCTGGACCCCAGCTTCTCACCTAGTCACCGGCCCCAGAGTCTTGCGTGCAGGTCACTAAGCCAGCCCCGTGGGAAGTTAGGACCCCGAATCAGAGGGCCAAAATCAGGTTTTCTGTAAATCATACACCAATACTAGTCCCAGCCCTCCGCCAATAACTAGAAAAGACAGGAGGAGTGTCACAAGGGAACTTTATTGAGAGGAAACATGGTCACACCCAGCAGACATGCTTTCCCTCTCATTCTGGGTCTCTCTCTCACTCTCACTCTCTCTCTCTCTCTCTCTCTCTCTCTCTCTCTCACACACACACACACACACACACACACACACACACTCATCTCCAGCCTCTGCCACACAGTCCACTTCTCAACCACAAGGGTGGGACACTCCTCAATTCCTAAGATCCAGAGGCAGCAGGGCCAGGAAGGAGTCAAGAGGGTGAAGGAAATGACCTGGCTCACGGGTGGGGTCTCAAGGAAGGGGTGCAGAGAGCAGGGCTGGGTGAGCACCCGACAGCGCCAGAAGAGTGGGATCCAATGGTTCCAGGAGGCCCCGGCTCCGCTGGTCCCTCTCTATGGAGCTTCTCTGGGCTGGAGCAGAGCATTTAGGGAAAAGGGTCGGGCCTCCCACCCCATACTAGTCCTCTCTGCTAGGGGTGGGGGACTGGAGCAGGTAGGGCAGGGCAGGGAGGGTAGCAGTGTGGTTCAGCTCTGGGGCTCCTCTGGTGCTTCACCCCCCTCTTCTCCAGCGTTGTCGGCCGTCCACAGAGTCAGGTTGTCTCGAAGCAGCTGCATGATGAGGGTGCTGTCTTTGTAGGAGTCCTCACTGAGGGTGTGCAGGTCAGCCATGGCCTCATCGAAGGTGGTCTTAGCCAGTGAGATGGCCTCCTCAGGGCTATTGGCAATCTCATAGTGGAAAACAGAAAAGTTCAGGGCCAGGCCCAGGCGGATGGGGTTGGTGGGTGGCATCTCCTTCTTGCTGATGTCCATGGCCTCCTGGTAGGCTGACCGGGCAGAGTCGATGATACGCTTCTTGTCGTCACCGGTGGCCACCTCGGCCAGATAGCGGTAATAGTCACCCTTCATTTTCAGGTAGAAGACCTGGCTTTCAGCATCACCAGCCTTCTTGATGAGGTGGGTGTCCAGCAGGCCCAGCACGGTGTCGCACACGCCCCGGAGCTCAGTCTCCACCTTCTCCCGGTACTCTTGAACCTCTGGGCCCTTCTCCTCCGAGCCTTCCTCATTGCTTTTCTGCTCGATACTGGACAGGACCCTCCAGGCAGCCCTCTGGCCACCCACCACGTTCTTGTAGGCCACTGACAGCAGGTTTCGCTCTTCGCAGGAAAGCTCCTCACCCTTTTCCACAGCGCTTTTCATGAAGGCTGCCATGTCCTCATAGCGTTCAGCCTGCTCCGCCAACTTGGCCTTCTGGATTAGACTTGCTCTCTCCATGGCTCTGGGGACAGACAGACAGGCGTTGGGCTAACTGGCTGCCTCAGGATCAAGCTGGGTTCTGTGCCTCTCCAGTTCCCTGCCTGCCTTTTGGCTGGATGGCTTGGCCCAGAGAAGGGTGGGGAGGGAGGGGCAGAGGGCGGGACTGGGGACCTGGACCTCCCTCCCTCTGCTCTTCTCACACCCTTTCCGGTCTTCCTTAAAGGTAAAAGGGCTGGGGTGTGGGGTGAGTCATCTGGACAGTCAGCCGGAGAAGTCTGGGCGTTGGCCCCACCTGCACAAGCACCTTTCCAGGCTCTATTACATAGGTGCCCGCCTACATTAGGTAGCTGCCCCAGTTTCTCAAATCATATTCTTCTTCACAGTGTCCTTCCAGGGGCTAAGGATGGCTTCAGCCACCTGGCTGCATCAGCCTAGGCAGACCCCATAAACCCAGGTGCAGGAGGATGGTGTTCCTATTCCTGCCAGATAGGTTCTCCCCTTAGTTCAGGTGAGATCATTCATGTTTAGGTAGGTCTCTGCAGTTTCCCAAGCACCTTCAATATCCATTATTAATTTAATCCCTACTGTGTCTCTGAGGTGGGTAGGAATGTGACTACTACCCTACTTTAGAGATAGGAATACTAAGGCTCAGAGAGGGATAAGATTTGCTCAAGGTCACACAGCTACTAAGTCCCCTGCATCCTACTTCCTTTGGTTTCTCTCCCATCAAGGCCTCAGACTTGTGAGCTCCAGGATGTATTTAGAAGTGAGATCCAAGCTTCTTGAAATGGTTTCATCCCCTATCCTCATTCTCCCTTAGGGTCTTGTCCCCTCTGAGCTCCCAGAATGCACAGGTGGCAGTTTTCAGGGTGCCACTTAATGAGGTGTTTAATGAGTAGCCTCTGATGCTCCAGCACAGCCATTGTAATTAGTCACCCAGTAGGTTTGTTGGATACCTTTCCCATCGCAGCACAATTTTCCCTTTTAAGCTGGTGGCCTGTTGCCACTTGTTTGAGGACTTACCCTCTGGCTCTCCACGCCAGGTCACCTGCCCCCTCCAAGTCGCCAGCCATCCTGTATCAGTGGGGCTCACAAAGGGTGGGGGCCCAGCTTGCTGGCTGCCCCACTTTCCTGCCTGACTCAGCTCACCCTCTGTCAGAGGCTGGGAAGCAGGCCACCTGGGTGCTCAGCCCAGTTTGGTTCCCCAGGGGGGACGCTAGCAACTGGGGAGAGAGACGGGACCAAGAAAAAGGAGGTGGTGATGACACACACCATTCTGTTTTATGGGGCAGCAGTCCCAGCTGAGTGCTGCTTCCCGAAGCCTGCCTCTCAGAATTTCTCCTGCCCCTTCCCTTTGACTATGGCCCACCTCTGACCTGTGCCAGAGGCCTCAGAGATGGAGAGGTATCTGTTGCCAACTTTCTGTCCCTGTTAGCTGGGGTGCTGTCCTTGTGTAGCCGAGAGTTGTATTGGCACTGTGCCCACGAAGATGGGTTCCTGCTTATCTGCTCCACCCCTAGCCAAAGCTCAGGTGGGGCTCAGGGTGGGGCTCTCCTTACCAGGATCTAGCCAGCTTAATCCTGGAGCCAGGACCAGTTCACAGGCCTGTCCCTCCCTGCGTCTGAGTCTGTGTCCGTCTTGGTGTGTGAATATCCATCCTCCCCTCCTGGAGAGAGGGAGGCTTAGGCCCAAGGATGACCTCTGCCCCTTAGGAGGAAAAGTAGCAACATATCTGGGCTGATGCTATAGGTTTCCCAAGGAAGCAGAAGGGATTTGGGGCTTGATATCCTGAAGGCTTTGCTCAAATCAGACAGAAAAAGATGGAAAGGAAATACAACTTACAGAGGGCATCTTTAAGTAGTGAGACTGTGAGTGATTTCCCTTTTTGTATTCTCAAGTTACCAATCATGAATGTGCAATATTTTTCTGAGAGACAGAATAGCCAGTATCTTTGGAATCAGACCAGCTGGGTTCAATTCTTACAAGCTGTTGTGGCCTGTGCCAAGTGACTTCACCTCTGTGAGCCTGTTTTCCTAAGTGTAAAATGGGGCTTGTTGGGAGGATTAAATGAGTTGATGGAATGCACTTAGTTGAGTGGATGATAGCTATTATTATGTGAAAAAAATCTAACCAACTTTATTATTCTAAGCATATACACTCACAGCATGAACATGGAACCGGGGCTTCTGAAGTGAGCAAGGGCCCCCCACCAGGTCTCAGTCAAAGACCAGATAGAGACGGCTCAGCTGGGTGCCAACATGGGAAAGAAGATGGATGAACGGTCAGATGTGCTCACTCAACAATGCCTCCTCCTTCTCCATCTTGGCCATTCCTCCAGCCCTATGCAGGGCCCTGAGCCCTCAAGGACCTTCCTTTCAGTAGTCACCCAGTCCAGGCTTTCCAAGGCATGGGGGAAAGCTGGAGATCCCAGAACAGCATAAACCTGGGAGGCAGGGCCTGGCAATTTTGGAGCTATTTCTGTCTGTAGGGAGTGAGCATGCTCCTTTTTATCACTCAAGCCAGGAGGCCTCGTGGCAGGTGGCACCAGCAAGCTCCGTGCCCTCAACACAGATGGGAAGCCCCTTCACTCCTCTCTCTCCCCTGCTGAATCTGAGAGTCAGGCAGCCTGACATCTCCACTGCCCGCTCTGGCCTGCTGATCCTGACTCAGTTCCTGTCTCGGGCACCTCCCTTTGCCTCCAGGCCTCCATTTCCCAAGTCCAGAAGCCCAGGCAGGCGGGAGGCAGCAGGCCCCAGCAGGGCACAGAGTTCCAGTCAGCTGTCTGAGTCAGCAGCACAGGAGCTGGGGCTGCAGCCCAAAGGGGCTTTCCTCATCCTGCCTACTACCTCCCAGCCTTCTGTATAATGCCCATTTTACCAGCAGGCTTATGGCCTCTGATCCCATGGACAAGCAGTCCTTCTTAGCTGGTAAACAGGCGTTGAAGGGTTGTGGTACGAAAAAGGCAGAGAGCAACTATTGTATTTTGTCATATATAATGGGCACTTTTTTGCCCAAATTTTTGAGGGAAAAAATAAGGATGCCCACTATACATGGGTAGTACCTGCAATACCTTTTATCTGTTCTAGAGTTTTGTAACTATTTGTGACATAAAATTTCTTGTACCATAATCTGTTAAAAAATAAATGCTAAAATTCCTTTATAATACAAAAAATACAAGTATCTAAATATAAATAAATAAAAAATTGAACTAAAATATTGAAACAAAAATTTTTTTTTCCTGAAAGTTTGGGCCAAAAACCTGGATGCGCATTATATGTGGGAGTGTGGTACACGCAGACAAATACGGTAGTTTCTGCCTATCTGCACTGAGAACAGGGATAGGGCTCTGACTGCAGCAGGAGGGACTCTGGTTAAGATTCCAGGAAAAACTTCCTAGGAAATTCTTCCAGTCTTGGCAGGATCAAACTAAATAGGTGACCATAGAAGCTACAGCATCTTCTCCCCCTGGCTGGTTGTGAACCAGAGTTCGGTTATCCAGCCAAGAGCTCACTCCACTAGCTGTCTTTGGTGTGTGCGGGGGATGGGGGGATTAGATTACTTAGAGTCTGCTATCCTGACACGTTTCCTCCTTAAGGCATTACTGTTTAAAAGTATCCCACATTTCCCAGATCAGTCCAGTCTAGAACGTGGTGTGGAATTTTCAGAAACAGAACGGAATGAGTTCAGGGTGTGGGACTGCATTCCAACTCTGTTATAAGGCCTTGGGCAGGTTCCTGGCTCTGAGCCTCAGTTTCTCTGTTGGTGCAAGGAGGCCCTGCAGATCATCTTTAAGCCCCCTGCTGCCTGTGAATGACATTCTCTAATTTTAGGGTTTCTCATTCTGAGATCCCCTCCTCCTGAAGCAGCCCTATTCATTCCTTGGGTAGTACAGAAGGGTCAGAGGTCAGGGCAGAGTTCAGGTTCAAATCTTGAATTTGCTACTTTATCGGCTAGGAGGCCCTGGGCAACTCCTGTGCCTTCCTTGAGCCACAGTTCCCTCATCTGTAAAAAGGCTTCCTCACAGCTCACTGAGAAAACAGGCCTGGCACTTGGCAAGTCCCTGCTAAATGGCTGCAGTAGTTATTTGTTTGTTTGTTTGTTTGTTTGTTAGCTCTCAGAACACTGTGTGCACATCTTGATGAGGGGAGGCAGCTGGGAGGAGGGAAGGCTTCATGAGAGTGTTGCCCTGGGCTGGGCTCAGTTCAGGGGTGTGACAGCCCCAGACTGGAGTCAAAACCTCTGTCACGGCCTAGGCTAGGGCCTTTCAGAGTTCAGAGGTCAGCTAAGGCTTGAAGGTCTCTGGAACTGAGACCAAGAGTTCTTGGAGGGGCAGCGTGTAGAGGATGCTGGTCACTCTTCCTGTGTCACTTCTGGCTTTGCTGTGCCTTTTTAAAATCTCCAAATAGCACCAACCAACTGCAACAAAGCTGGCAGCTGTGAGCCAGCAGTTCTCTTGCACATTCATTGCAGGCCCCACCCCAGACCGCAAAGTAAAGGTGGCACCAGACAGCCAAGGGTACGGCAAGAAGAGGGACATCTTTATTTTGGTTAAAAAAGGTACAGGACAGCAGACAAGCAGCCCCCAGCTGTGGGTCCAGCAGACTTCTGAAGCTTACCCTGGTTTCCTTTAGTTCCTCTGAAGAACAAGGGGCAGTCCAAGCTAACTCAGCCCCTCAGTGCCTGGAGCAAAAGGTACAAGCATCCTCCTTGCAACCTACCTACCCTGGTGCTGAGGGGTGGAGGGGGCCGTGGGAACAGTGTCAAACCAGTTGTGCTTAAAACAGTTACCAAACTTGTTCAGCAGCGTCATCAACCATCAACACCCCAGACAGCTCCCGAAGAAACCTGCTCAGCTCGACTATGGCTATGTCTGATTCCGGGGGGAAGGGAGGCAGGCTGTAAGGCAAGATTCCTAAAGAGTCTTGACACCTTACAAATCTGAGGAAGGGAAAGTAAGGTGGAAGAGGGGAGGGCGAGTTTCAGCACAGTATTATACACCATTGTGCTGATAGCTGCGCTATGGCTTTTCTACACTCTGGCCAGCATGGAGCAGGAATGGGGGCAAAGAGGCCGGCCCCTGCCCCCTGTGGGGGGACCCTTGAGAGCACATGTGTGGGGCAGGCTTGGGGGTAGACCCTGTAGGCACAGATGGTGGCAGATGGGCCACAGGTTAGGCAGGTAGAGGTGCCGGGTGCCTGGCTCCCCCCAGGCCACTCCTGGAGAGGCAGAGAGCCGCAGTCCTCAGGAGGTCCTTAAGCCCCTGCACACACTGGAGATCCCAGGCAGGACAGCAAAGAAGGAGAAGAGAAAGGGTTAGCGGGATTGGGAGGAAAGAGGAGGCCTGTAGGGGTGCCACAGCACCTGCCTCTTCCCACAGATGGGCCAAAACTCCGCAGCAGGCAAGCAGGAGAGGAAAAGGGCAGGTGAAAGCTCGGGAGGGACAGGAAGCCAGGACGCAGTGTTAGTGATCAAGGGCCTCTGCACACCAGGACACCACCAGCACAGGCCCGCGCACCTCAGGGCAGGTATGCCATCCTTTCTCCAGCCTCACCCTTTACCTCCTGTGCCAGTTGGAGAGCTGCTGTGTGCGAAGCTACTTCCTCATTCGGAGCGGGGCTGGGCTCTTGGCCCTGGCCCCACACCCCCATCCTTCAGCTCAGGGGAGAGCCCTTGGGACCCTACCACCGCCAGCACACACACCACACCACACACCAGACAGATGAATGGGCTCTATGAGGTTGGCAAGGCATGCGATGAGGATGAGATGGGTGTGTAAGGGGAGTGGGCAGTGCTGGCTGACAGGGGATATATGGTCTTACCAGCTAACCCTCTGCAAAGAGGCCTGTTAGCTCCCCTCAGGCTGTGCAGGAGATGGCAAAATCCTGACAGGTGTCCTCCTGGAGGAGATACCAGAGAGGTGGGCCAGTGTTATGAGGTGTCTGGCTGGGCTCTGCTGCCCAGATGGGGGTGGGGACCAGGAAGGCTCTGGCTCTCAAACGGCAATCTACCATCTCCTAAACATCTTAGCCGAGCAGTCAGTCACTGGGGGTCAGAGTAAAAAGACAGCAGGAAGAAGGGTTTGGGGGTCTCCAAGACCCTGAGGCAGGGGAAGGTACAGGGGACAGAATGACCTCTTCTCACTCGCCTTTGGGGCCTAGCTGCCTCTGTTCTGCCTCCAGCAGACAGACTCCAGCCAGGAGAGGAGAACTTTAGCTGGGTCGATGGGCTGCCTGCCTTTTCTCTGTCTCCCCAGGAAAGACCAAGTCTGACTGAAAGAATAGACGGCTGCCATTTGGGGCCTCAGCAAAGGATGAGCAAACAAAAACCAACCAAAGCAAATCAAATCTTAAAAACAAAAGTTTTATTACAAGCAGGAACAAAGAATACTGGCTTAAATAAAAGGCAGATGGGAGTCCCCTCCTCCAGCCAGTTTCCTCCCCACCTTCCAGCGCTGCTGCAGCTTGGCGCAGGGCGCTGCGGCGGCAGGGGGCAAAGCTGTTTGTCCCAGAGGGGACCCTTGCTGGCTGCCATTTCTCAGCAGCCTGTGACCCACTAGCCTCTGGAACAAGGAAGGGCAAGATGAGGGGACTTGCTATGTCACTTTCCAAGGACATCAGCCCACTCAAAGGGCCAAGGAGGGGGACAGAGGGACATTTCCTATCTATTTTGACAAGAAACTATAGCCCCCGGCAGAGGAGGGACACCCTCTGAGTCTCTGGCCTAGATTTAGGCCACTCTTCACTTGCCTCGGCCCTGCTCCTTCCTTCCTTTACTGTGGACAGAGGCCTCCAGTTGGCAGAGATTCCCTGTCCCCCAGCCCCTGGCACTGGGTCCCATACTCAGGGCTTGGTGGAGGGGGTGTGGCTTGTAGGATGGCAGCCGCTCCCCACAGCCATTACCCCATCCACCACACCCAGCCTCGGCCTGTCTAGGCAGATCCCAGCTGGATGCCTCACCTGGGGCCTGGGTGGCAGGGGTGGGGTGGGGGGTGGCTGAGTCCCTAGCCATTGGCTGTCTGAAGTCCCTGCAGGAGGGAAAGGTAGCAGGATAGGGGCTGAGCCACAGCAGGAGCCTAGGGGTCTCTAGTAACCAATATACATGTTCCTTGTCCCCACCGTACAGGCTGCTCCTGCTGTTGCCAGCCTACACTGGAGGGAGATGGCAGGGAAGGGGGCAGCCCAGGGCATGTGGGGAAGTGGCAGTCAGCCACATTTGTACAAGGGCTAGCATGTGTGTGCATGCACACACACACACACTCATTCACAGCCAGAAGGTCTCTTGCAATAAACTTATTAAAACCAACTTGCCTTCTGATAACCCTTAAGCTGGCACTACACAGACAGCAATTTGGCTTTTTTTCTTCTTCTTCCATTTAAAAATGCTATGTAGAAAAGAGGTCTATAAAATTGTGCAAAATACCCAGCATTAATAAACCCGTTTCAAGTATTGCCAGCATGAGTATAATCTACCCATCCCAGATTTGACTTGGGAGAGAGATGGAGGCCAGGCTGGGGTCCCACAGAGAACCCTCCATGGGCAAAGAAAGGGCAAGGCCCCCCACTTCCTAGTGTGCTGCCCAGGAATCATATAGGAGCTGAGGTCTTTGGGTGTCTGGCTGACTGGTTTGGCTTCCTCTGACACAGGCTGCCCGTCTACCCGCCTCCCAACTCTACCTTCTCTACCTAGAGCCCAGCTGTATCATACTGGCCAACTCCATACAAAAAAATAAAAGCTGAAGAAAAAACAATGATTATCACAAAAAGAATGAAGGAGCTTCCAAACCAAAGCAGCCCAAGGAAGCATCCTCTCCCACAGGCCACTGTCCAGGGCCAACTGCTCATGGGCCATGCCTCACCCTAGGACCCTGGCTCAGACGGGCTCAGCAGCTTCCCCAATGGGAGGCATCACACTCAGTCCACAACCTCACGCACACAGGGCTCGCCCTGGCACAGAGACTTGGCGTGGTCCTCTGGGTGGCCTGGCCCTGGTCTCTCTATCCTGTCACTCCTGCCACTGATCAGCTTTGGCGGGGATCTCAGGCCCACGGTCGTGGGAACCTGGGTTCGGGGAGCAGAGGGTACAGCCATGGAACAGTGTACAGACAGCCACGCAGGGTGGGAAATAAATACGAAAAGACTTGAGTCTTTGGCAGCTCTGCTTCGCTTGGGTAGAATGGGGAGGGTCCCAGCAGGTGTGGAAGGTGGCAGGTAAGTGCAGAAGGGCAAACAGGCCAGCAGGTGGCAAGTACTGAGCCTGGTTCAGGGGTGGCCTCCTACCATGCTGGCATCAGGCTTGGCTCCGCAGGCTGGATCGTCGCTTCTGATGGGCGAGGGCAACACGGTGTCAGACTGCACAAATCCCCTCCGGTCAATCAGGCTTCCAAAATACAAGGGGGACACGTGAGGCCCTGCCTGACACCAGAGTTCCAGACCGGGGTGGGGGTGGGGTCGGGCAGGGGGAAGCTAGATGGCAGAGTTCGAAGCCCGGCCAGGGGAAGTCTAAGCCCTAGAAAGTGTGAGGAAAAGACAGCTGTCCTCCCACTGGGGCATCATGACTCCTCCTTTCCAAAAGGGCCCTCTCTGCACTCCCGGCGCCTAGTCTTTGGACACAGAATTTGTTCAATGTTAATTCAAACTGGTCCACCCTTCTGTGTGACTGCCAAGAAGCCAAGCTGCGGGTGAGGGGAAAAGTAAGGATGAAAGGGCATTTGGAGATAGTGCGATTCCTATCATTTCTGCCCGCCCCCACCACCCCCCGGGGCAGGATTGGTGCGAGGAGAGGGGGACAGTGTGGGAAGTCTTGTTCCCAGTGTCCACTGTGATTTAACTCCCGGTCTGGCGCTCTGGCGCCCCCTGCTGTCAGGACAGGTGGGGCGCTTCCTAGCAGGGATGAACCACCAGGGCTTTCTTCTGTGGGGAGAATGGTGGCCCCATCCAGTCTGGCCAACAGCACCAGAAGGGCAGCGTTGCTCAAGCGTGGCCAAAACATTAATTGTGGTTATCCCTGGGGAGTAAGATTACATGTGAGATCTAATATTCTCCTTTTATTTAAATAAATTCATATGTATATATATTCATTCCAGAGAGAGGGGAAGGGGCGGGAGAGAAAAAGACATCGATTGGTTGGTTGCTTTCCCTACATGCCTGACCCAGACCGACCAGGAACCAAACCCTCAACCTAGGCATGTGCCCCTGACCGTGAACCTGCCATCTTTCGGTTTACGGGATGACACTCCAACCAAATGAGCCACACCGGCCAGGGCATCTCCTTTATATTCTGTACTTAATTTTTTTCTACGACGAGCATGTGATTAAAAATTAAAACTCTCCATAGAACTCCTTTATGTGACAAATGCACTCAGGGCATTCCGCAGGGGACGGTGGGCAGAGAGGACTGTGATGTGGAGAGAGGTCCGCTGACTCTAGAACCTCTTTGAGAGGTATGAACTCACAGGGTTACCCCGTCTCACCTGGGAGGCAAGGGGCCGCAGAGCACAGCACAGCAGTTGGTGATAACACTTTTATGGCTGTAGGGATTGACAGAGGCTTCACCGCCCCTCTTACTGGACCAAGAGCCTTTGATCTGCAAGCAGGAAGGAAGTCTGGGTCAGGTAACTCCCTTTTACTCCTCTCTTCTAGAAGGAAAGTCTAGAGGCAGGGGAAAACTGATGAATTCCAGCTGATTTCTGAAACCAATTCCAGCTAGACTATTGGAGGGGATACATCTTTAACCCAGGCCATTCAGAGAGAATGTGGGGGACTTCTGGATGCTGGGGGCACCCAACAGAGAGGAGGAGGCCCCAAATGGGACAGAAGGGAGAGTAGAGCCAGAAAAACCTCCAGAAGAAACTTTTTGGGTGCATCCTCCTTTCTCTGGCCAGCCACCCAAGAGGAGGGCAAGACAGGGCTCAGGCTGCCTGACTATGAACACTGGCCCTCCCACTGACTCACTACACGACCCTGGACAGAGAGCCTCTTCTCTGAATCCTCATTTGAAAAATGGAGAACTCTCTGATACCAACTTTCTGATGGCACTGTTGGAGCATCAGATGAAATCTTGCCCATCTCTAGCTCTGTGGAGCTGGCTATCAAAGGCACTGAGAAGTTTAGCAGTCAAGGATTCCTGCTTGACTTTAACCCATAGATTCCCAAATTTATTTGGCTCTATCAGTCCTTTTGGCTTAACCCCTAGTGATATCCTATAGAACCAGCATCCAGGGAACCACCATGGGAGATGCTGGCTGATGTCATTTCTACTCTGTACCAATCGTCCAGCACATGATACCTCATCATGCATGTTAAGTTTTGTTTCCCCAAATGAGAAGCTGAGGTCAAGAAATGTATTGTGTTGGTTGATGGGCCTCTTAGTATCATATGGCAGCCCTGGAATGAGTGCTCTCATTTGCTTTTTTATTGTTTGGGAGAATGGGAAGGGGGAGGTCAGACCCCTGGCCCAGGGCTGGGCACAGAGTGAGTGCTCAAACAATGCTTGTTGGCGGGGGTTCTGTAAGAGAGCAGGCAGGGAAGGTAGATGGAAACTCACGGTCCTGTTCTGGCTGCCTGCCTCAATAAGAAAGCCTCAGGGAGCCCCAAGGATACCTGAGAACAGTCATATCTCTGCTGTCTACAAGTGAAATGGGGTGCAGCGAGCACGGCTATGGCTTCTGGGTGAAACCCTGGCTCTATCCCTTCCCCACTGCGTGACCTTGGGGCAAGTCACTCAGCCATCAGATGGAGAAAAAGCATCCCTATCCCTTTTGCCTCAGAGTTGGGAAAAGGATTCAAAGAGATGATGGGAACTGAAAGAACTGGACACAGTGATGTGCTGGCCAAATGTAATGGCTGTTGGGGCACGAGTGCCGCTTCTGTGGGGTGAGGGAGGAAGCATCTTGGGGCCCCTGGGAACCTGCACCATGGGGGCCTCAGACGCCGGCACTGGGTCTCCCAGGGCCAGACCACGAGCACTGGAAGGAGACATCTGGCTGCCTATCATCTCCACCCATGTCTCTGCAGCAGCCTGAGAGCCGAGGATGTACTGCTGCCCTGCCAGCTCCCACAGCCCTGCCTCCTGTCCAGGGTCCTGCCCAGGAACGAGGGGTTGCTCCAGCCATACTCACATCTTCGTTAGTTGTCAAGTTGGAGGCGACGAGGTAAGTGTGAAACCCTGAGAGGCCCAGGATGGACCAGATGGAGAAGAAGCAGATCACCAACTCCAGCACAGTGAGCAGAGCAGTCAAGGACCCACAGCTGGGATCAGCGCTGGGAGCCTCCCCATGCCTGGGATCGTGTCACACCCAGCCTTTCTCACCTGTCTTTCCCCAGAAAGGAAATGAAGTGTGTAACCTTCCTACAGCCCAGTCACCACTTCTCAGCAGCATCACCTCATGAGCCCCAAGAAGGGTTTGGGAGCTTGCTTCAAGAACAGGATGAGCCCAGGGTGATGGACACGAGGTGGTCCAGGGAGGCTGGTATCTTAAGAGAAGACAGGAACTACACCCCTGAGAGTTCTCAGCCACCCCATCCCCACAACAGCCCATCAGCTGGGATCAGCTCAAGCCTGGGTGTGAACCAATGTAGCTGGTATCGTGGATTCTAGAGGACAAACATCATCTCTACACTATTCTCCCCTGTTTACAAGATGAGGTGTGGGGACCTGCCCCAGTGAAGGGGTCTCAGTTCCCACCAGGGCATCCACTAGCAGACAAAAGGCAAAGGATATCTCGCTGGTGTCTCCTTCAGAGTGGAGAGGAAGTTGCTTCCCTGAGAGCCTGGGGAGGAAGAAATAGGAGGACACAGCTCAGAGGAATGGCGACCACAGCCCCTCAGCCTGGCTGAGCTTGCTGGCCCGTCCTCTGCTCCTCCACAATCCCACTGCCGCTGCCCACTCACGCAGCGTTAGATGGGTGATCACACAGGCGAAGATGAAGGCCGTCAGGAATGAGAGGGAGAGAATAAATGCGTAGAAGAAGCGGTAGTTCCGTCTCCCCACACAGTTGCCCACCCAGGGGCAGTGATGATCAAACCGTTCTGGAAAAGGGCCAGAGAGGACAGGTTAGCACAGGGTTGGCCTGCAATCAGCACAGGTGTTCAGAGGCCTCGCCAGGGCTGGGGCTTTCCTACTCCTCACTCTTCGCAGCAGCTCTCAGTTCCTCAGATGCTCCCTGCGTCTTTCTGGTCCTTTGAGAACAGGTTCCCGCTGCCCACACATTCTTCCCCGTTTCTTTCCCGGTGAAGGGTAATTCCTCCTTCATGTCTTAGCTACAAAGCCACTTCTGTAAAAAAGTATCCTCTGACCCCAGACAAGGCAAGGGCCCCCAGTTGTCCTGGCACTTATCTTCTGAAGCACTTTGCCCACGGTGTTCACATACTTATTTACAATTAGGGGACGGGCCAGTTTCCCCTGCTCGATTTAAGCTCCGTGAGGGGGCCTGTGTTGGCCTCACACTGAGCTGAATCCAGGGTCCAGCAGTGCCTGCTACAAAGAAGATTCACCAAAAGTACTTGTTGCCTGGCCTACGACCCCAGCCTAGATGACAACCAATGACCCCTGTACCTTGAGCTAGAACTAGAGGCCCAGGGAAGGGGTGGGCCACTATGTGAATAGTGGAGAACTGGAACCAGAGGCCTGATCTCACACCGGTACTACGCCCTGGGGGGGAGGGTCACACCCAGACTGGTGAGAAAAGTCCCCTGTGGGAATATGGGTCACAAGCCCGTTGCAGGCCTGACACCAAGGCCAGCACCCTTTGCAGGGGGTGGGTGGGGCAGATTCTCATGGATGAATGACACCCACTGAGTAACCTACTTCACTGCCTGCCATCATGGGGTGTTCCCCGCTGCTCTCTTATTTGGGGAATGCTGAGCCAGTGTGATGAGCTCACTGCCCTGGAGGCTGTGCACAGTCACCATGGCTTAGCTCACCTGGGTCCTCTTGCATGGCATTTCCTTACGACACCCTCCCAGGGGCACACCTTGGTCCCTATCAGAGCTTCCCAGCCTCTGGAGAGCAGGGAGAGGGGACAAAACAGCCTCTGGTTACCCAGAAACCACTGCAGTTGTGGATTGGCAGCTTAGCTTCCAATCCCAGCTATATCCTCTCCACCTTCTATTCCCAGGTTCTTGTTTCTCCCAAACCCTGGGAATCAGATTAAAGCCTTTTAGTATAGCTGGTCCTGGGCACTGGATGATAAATCATTCCCTTTCTGGACCAAACAAATCTAGAATGTTATTGCTCCAGTCTCTGGTTCCTGGGACCCTGGACCTACTGAGGATGAGGCTGAGGCCTGGGAGAAGAGTTCAGGGCCTCCCTGTGTCTGCCCCACACTTTAGAACTGGGAGGAAGGAATCCACCAATCCTGGGCTGAAGGCAAGATACCACTGGTCACACTCGGGTTCCTCTTCAGTCAGAGTACACCTGAGTGAACCAGACTTCCTGCCCAGCTCTGGATATTCCCAACAGGCTGCCCACCCCTTACACGAGTGACTCCCCTGTCTCCAGGCCTCCCTCTCTCTCAGGGCTCCCCACATCCTTCCCTGAGGCCCCTCACTTACCCACACAATTGTCACAGACACTGCAGTGCGAGGTCCGGGGTGGCCGAAACATCTTGCAGGTGAAGCAATACTTCAACTTCACCATCTGCCCATTGATCATCACCTCCCGGGTCCGCGGGGGTGGCCGGTATGTGGAGCTGCCTGTGTTATCTGGGGGTGGGAGGAGAGAAAGGTGGGGGATATCCAAGTCTGGGGTCAGGAGCCCCAACTAGGGGGAAGCCACTGCTGCCTGGCTGGGATGGGAGAAGCCTCATAACTTTCCGGGGACCAAATAGTAGGGTAAAATGCTGGCCTAAGGTAGGGATAAATATTAAGAACTGCTGCCACTTACTGAGACTGTAATGAGCTTTACACACCTGCTCACACACAGCTGGCCTCACACAATTCTGACAAGGGCTATCAGAGAAGGAGGCCAGTAAGGCTTAGTGAGGTTTATTTGTATCTGCTCAAGTCTAAACGCAGGTTTCAATTTCCAGGCAGTTCTGGACATGGAGGGACAAAGTAAACAATGCTACGAGCAAACAATCAGATCCGGAATCGAGGATATTGACAAGACCACTATCCTGATCTCCAACAAAAGTCAGTCACTTTCAAAAAGACAGGGGGCTTATATTTCAGTCTGCGCATTCCATAAGGCCATCAGGAGGAATCCTGATGGATCAGGACACCCGGTGGATCAGCAAATCAGTCCGCAAGCACAGGGAGTTGCAAGGGCTACCACCTGCAGGCAGCAAGAGCCATGGCCTTGGAAGGGCCACACTCCTGCCACGCTATCGGTGATTCTCACCACGCAGCTTGGAGAAGGCACAATACTCTCGAGCTCCACCATTACCACTAATATAAGTAATGGTTGTAAACTTCTTACCTAATAAACAATTTAGGACAGTCAAAAAAAAAAAAAAAAAAAAAAGGACAGAGGTATGGTTCTAAGTTAGAGGAGATTTAGGAGACGTAAACAAGCAATGCATGATCCTAGACTGGAGACTGTTTTGAAAAAGAAAATAAAACAGAGCAACAAAGGACATTTGGAGGGTAACTGGGAAAAATAACTACAGATTAGAAATTTGGGAACTATTAATTTTCCTAGATGTGATCATGGAATTGTGGTTATGTTGGAAGCTGTCCTTAGATTTTGAAGATACATGTTAAAGTATTTATGGATAAAGTGTCTACAATACCTATAATTTATATGAAATGGTTTAATAAGAATTATATATGTATATATGTGACACAAATAAGATACACTAGTGACAACTATTAAATCTAGATGGTGAATGTAGGAATTCATTGTACTAATTCTTCCCATTTTTCTAGATGTTTGAAATTTTTCATAAAAATTTTAAGAGAAAAAGAAATACAGAGCTACATCATATTCATGGAATGGAAGACTCAATATTAGAAAAAAATAAATTAATCTGTACATTCAACATAATCCCAGTCAAAAAATCTCGGTCATTTTTGGGGGAGTGGGAATTGATAAACTCGTCTTAAATTCATATGGAAATGCAAAGTGCTGACAGTGGCCTAGGCATTCTTGAAGAGCAAAGCAAAAGGACTTATACGACGTGATATCAAGACTTAGGATGTTTGCTGAGGGTCACACTGAGCTGTGAGTAGCTTCAGGAGTGTCTTTATTTTTTTATTATTTTTTCTATACTTTTTTTAAAAGTTTTTTTTTTTTTTAAGTTTACTTTTAGAGAGAAGGGAAAGGAGAAGAAAGAGAGGGAGAGAAACATCAACCAGCTGCCTCTCACACACCCCCTACTGGGGACCTGGCCCACAACCCAGGCATGTGCCCTGACTGGGAATCAAACCTGTGACCCTTCTGTTCACAGGCTGTTGCTCAAGTCACTGAGCCACACCAGCCAGGGCAGGAGTGTCTTCAGGAGTCAGCAACACGGCAGAAGACGTTAAGACCAAAATCAAGAACTACCAGACTGCCCCTTTTTTGATAGTCACTTCCCCAACCAGAACAAGACCAGGAACCACTGGCAGAGCTACCTGGACTCTCACCACTGTGCAAAGGCAATGACTGCCACAAGGGGTGAGGTGTGTGGGGGGGAATGGTCCACCAGCGGGTACCAGTGCCTTTGCCCTGTATCCTGGGTGTCAGCCTGGGATGACTGCTGGGCAGAAGGCACGTTTCCTGGGAAGATCTGAACGGGCTGCACTCCGCCTGTCCTCTGTCCTCTCCCCTCCTCCCAGGGTGGTGAAGGGGGACCTGAATACACCCCACGCTAGAATCCTGAATCATGGCTTACCTAATAATAAATACTTGTTGAAAAGGCATAAAAAAGAAAAAGATTTAGGATTTAAAAAAATGTAAAAAAAAAAAAAAAGACTTAGGATAAAGCTGTAGTATTTAAGACAGCCCGGTTTGGGTGGGAGGGTAGAAACGCTGACCAATGGACAGAAAAGAGAATCCAGAAGCAGACACAACATGTCTATGATCATACGGTTAGTAACAAAGGCACCCCTGCAGTGACGTGAAGGGAAGTGGTCTTCCCCCATAAACAGAGGTGGGGCCACTGGACGTACAAACAAGCAAAATACATCTGCACTCCTGTCTCCCTCCAAACACACATTCAGTTCCAGATGAATTGTAGCTTTAAATGCAAAGGTTTGGGATTTAAGTCCTGACTGGTATGGCTCAGTTGGTTGGGTGTCATTACATAAATCGAAAGGTCGCTGGTTCAGTTCCCAGTCAGAGCATGCGTAGGTTGCGGGTTCTGCTCGGTGGGGCAACCAATCGATGTTTCTCTCTCACATAGCTGCTTTTCTCCCTCTCTCCCTCAATCCCTTCCCCTCGATCCAAGAATAAATTTTAAAAATCTTTTAAACAAATAGGAGAATGACTTCGTGACTGTGAAGTAGACAAAGATTTCTTAAACAGAACACAAAGGGGATAATCATAAAAGAGCAATTTGCTGAACTGCACTCATATATCACAATAAGAACTTCTGTTCATCTAAAGATAGCATTTAAAGAATAGGTGACCTTTAGATTAGGAGGTAATATTTACATCTGACAAAGGACAAAGGATTCAAATCCAGAATATATAAAAAAAGTCCTACAAAGTCAGTAAGAAAAAGTCAGACAACTAAATTTAAATGTGGACACAAGATTCAAACAGGCGTTTCATAAAAGCTGCCCAAATGACTAATAAACACATGAAAGGGCGCTCACGCTCATTAGTCACCAGGGAAATGCAAATTAAAACCACAATATGCTACCACTGCACATGCACCAGAATGGCTGAAATGGAAAAAGTTTAGAAATCAAGTGTTGGCAAAATGTAAAGCAACTAGAAATGTCATACTGTCTGTCAGTAACTATGAAAGCGCAATATCTGCACCCCAGCAGCTCCACTCCTGGGTGTGCTCCCAACAGAAATGTGCACGATTTGGTGTGAACCGAAAGACAACCGCGGAATGCTCACAACAATTCTCCTAACAGCCCAAAGCTGGACCTACCCAAACGCCCACCGATTGTGGGATGGACTTTAAAATGTGGTATATTCAGCCCTGATTGGTGCGGCTCAGTTGGCTGGCCATTGTCCTGCAAAACAAAAGGTCACTAGTTGGATTCCCAGGTTTGGCCCCCGGTTGGGGTGTGTACAAGAAGCAACCAATTAATGTTTCTCTCTCACATTGATGTTTCTCTCCCTGTCTCCCTCCTTTCCCCTCCCTCTAAAAATAAATAAATAAAATATTTTTAAAAAATGTGGTATACTCATATTCAGCCCTGGCCAAGTGGCTCAGCTGGCTGGAGCATCATCCCATACACCAAAAGGTCGTGGGTTCAATCCCTGTTCGGGGCATGTAGAGGAGGCAACTGATCCATGTTTCTCTCTCTCTCACTCTCTCTCTAACAAAACAAAACAAAACAAAACAAAACAAAACAAAACAAAACAAAACATATCCTCGGGTCCTCACCTGAGTGTTATGTTCATTCATACAATGAAATTCCAATACAGCAATGAGAATAGTATATTCAACAACACACAGCAATATGAGTGAATCTCATCAACACTGTGTAAAATGAAAAAACCACACATGTAAGAACACAAAAACAGGTAAAAGTAATCTATGGTATTACCCTTGGAGGGGTGACAGTGATCAGAAAGGAGAACAAAAGTGGGGCTCCTGGGACACCACTCATATGCTGTTTCTTGGTCTGAACGCTGATTACATTCTATATGAATATATAGAATACATATAATTTGTACACTTGGGTAGGCCCATTACACTTCAGTAAAAATCTAAAAAAAAGAAAGGTCCAAGGTCTCATTTGAAGTCATGTAGTTGGTATCCTGGCAAAACAGGAATCTGAACCCAGGTCTGCCATATACAAAGCCCACAGTTCTACCCCCGAGCCTCCTGGTACCCATGCCACAGAGGACCAAGTCCCCAGAGCAGTTGTCCCTTCTGGGACAGATTTCTGAGTCACATAGGGCTCCTCTGACTCCCAGCACTCAGCCATCACTTCCACTGGATCGACTCCCCAGATACCTCCAATTTGCCTCCAATCATTCATCACTGAGTACGTACCATGTGCCGGGCACTATTCTAGATGCTTGGCAGGCATCAGTGAAGCAAACAGATTCGCATCTGACATCTCCAGCTACCAGACAGACTTCTGCTAGGCTGTTTCACCATCACCTCGACCAGTGTGTTTGAAGCAGAACTAAGCATCTGAGCATCCATCTCTCCCTTAACCCAGCAGCATGGTAAAGGGCAGGGGGACTGAGGCCAATGGACACCCTCTAGAACCTGATTTTGCCACTGACTGGTTGTGTGTGAGCTTGAACTTCTCCGAGTCTCAGTTTTCTCATCTGTAAAATGGGAATAACAAATAGACCGGGGCATGAATCCTGGCTCCACCTCTTACTAGCTGGGTTTCTCCTGATTATACCATTGGCTAGATGTGTGACAGAGCAAATCATTTAACCTCTCTGTGCCTCTGTTTCCTCAGTCACTGAAATATGGATAATAGTACTCACCTCATTGGGTTGTTGTGAGAATTAAATGAATTAATATATGTGAAGCTGCATAAATTGAATGCTTAACAAGTGTGCACTGTTATTATTAGCTCATAGAATTACTGAGAGAAAGAAGGGAAAAGGCACAGAAAAGAGAACACTTCACTGGGGGATTTACATACAGTACTTTTTTTACTTATTTGTTTTTAAAGAGAGGGAATGGGGGAGAGAGAGAGAGGGAGAGAAACATCAATGTGTGAGAGAAATATCAATTGGTTGCCTCTCATTGAGCAGGCCGGTGCTCAATCCACTGAGCTGTGCCAGCCAGGGCCATACAGTATCTTCTTTAACTCTGATAATATCACAAGAGGTTAGATTATAATTATCATCAGATTACAGTTCAGGAGACTTTAAAGTGAGGTTAAGTGACTTGTCTAAGGCCACACAGCTAGTAAGTGGCAGAACCAGGATGTGAAACCAAATTTCCAAAGTGTGGGGTTGGGTTCTTTCTGTAAATTTTAAAATGTTATAATAAGTGTTATTTATCCCTGCCTGGTTCCTTATTTCTACCGAAGGAGGCACAATCCAAGAGTTGACAGGAATCTCAAACAGCAGAATACACAGCCCCAGCAACACAGCAGACACTTGATAAATGTCCCTTTGCTCACTGCCTCTGTTCCAACCCCTTCAGTTTACAAATGAGAAAGAGGCCCAGAGAGCGTAGGGAATTTGCCCAAGGTCTCACAGCCAGGAAGTGTCAGAGGCAGGAGAACCCAGTTTGGACTCTCTTTGCAGACACCTCCTTCTCCCTCCTCCCTACCTGGCCACTTCACTCTCCACTTCCAACATCCCACCCAGGCCAGGCCTGTATCACCAATCAGCTTAAGGACTCCCTGCTCCCAGCCCCTCTGCCTTTCAACTCCCTCTTGCATACACCAGCGCATTCCTCTAAATAACCCCTTTAGAGTCCCTTTTCAGCTCAAAACCCTTTACTCGCCTCCCCTAAAAAACACGATAAAAGGACAAATGTCTTTTCCTGATATTAAGGTCTTTCACAATTGAGCCCAACCTCCATTCCTGGCTTTTCTCCCGGCTCTTCCCCACGAATCCCTGGAGCCCACGGCTTCCTGCCCCTGATCCCACCCAGCCCCAGCTCCAGCCCCTCGCTTCTCTTTGCTCCCCAGGATTTGCTGTAGCCCTGTCCAATCTCTAGCAGGTTCTTTGACCACTTAGGCCTCAGGGGCTCTTGTGCCTTGCACACAGCACGTGAACATACTCGCTGCTCCACGCTGAAGTGTGACAGGACTGCTGTGTGTGCGCACTGTCTCCTCAACTAGACTGTACACCCCTTGAGAGCAGCAACAGTGGATGGAATACACAGTCAGTCCTAGGCCTACAAACTATAGGCAACAGGCAAAGAGGAAAGAAAATATGCTTTGGACTCAGGCAGGCCTCGAGTTCAAATCCCAGCCCTTCCATTTATGAGCTAGTGTCCTCAGGGCAGTTACTAAGGACTGCCCTATGACTGTGAGCCTGGTGTTGTGTCTGTAAAAGCAGACAAATGTAACAACTACCTAGAAAGGTTGTGAGGATCAGAAATAGCACACAGAAAGGAACTGGCACCCAGTGAGTACTTACTAGAAGCTATTTTCACAAGGGGCAGCAAGGGGCAGGCTCTGGAATCTGGAACACTGGGTTCACATACTGGTTTTGTTACCCATTCATTACTTAAGGAACTCTCTGGACCTCTCTGGGACTCAGTTTCCTCACCCATAAAATGGAGATAAGAGAGTCTCAATCTCATATGCTGGTGGTAAGGGCTGAATGAGATGCTGCAAGGACAGCTGAGCACGGTGCTGGGTTCAGGGGAGGCGTGGCCCTGATAGATCACGCGGTGGCTGTGCTCAGGTGTGTGGGTATGAATCTTGGCCCAACCACTTCCTAGCTGTGTGATGTGAGTCAGGTTGCTTAACTTCTCTGTATCCTCAGATGAAAATGGGACACAATCAACTCTGCCTTGTTTTTTAGTGTCATTGGGAGGGTTAGGTGAGAATTCATGAAGTGTATTTAGTCAAGTGTATACAGTACCTGGCAAGAGCCTAAGAAATAGTAACCATTATCGTTATTGTGGCTTTTTGTATGTCACACTATATTCCAAACAACTGATTTACAAAGAAACTTCAGAACACAACCCATCTGTGCGTGGAGGACAGCCACAGACCCTCCTGAGGACTAAAAGCACCGCAGCCCTCGCAGGCCCTCCCCAGGGCGGAGGAGAGCCCAAGCCTCTCCTAGAAGGCAGGGAGGGAACTCCTACCAGCAGGTTCTGGCCTCAGGGCCAGGATTTCTCCTCTCTAGAGCTCAGAGAAAGTAAAGCTCTGCACACGCAGCTTCCTCAGGCTGCCAAGAGCCAGAGGCGAAGGAGAGAAGGTGTCAAGCTGGAGTAAGGGTGCCACCCAGACGCTGAATGAGTCACCCGCTGCAGGACCCTGAACAACCTGAGCTAAAGGAGGCTTTGCGAGGAAGACACTACGGAGGCTGAACTCCATGCAGGGGGAGACAAGCAGCAGTCCGCTGCTTTTTCTCAGGCCAAACAGTCCTGGCCATTCGCCACCCTGGACTTGGCCTTAGAACTCTTAACCCACTCCTCCCAGCAGCCACTACCAGTGGTAGACTATCAGTGCTCAGAGCAAGTCCATTTGCCATTCCTTACCACAAGGCCAAAGCCTCTTAAGTTTCAATAGAGGGAAACAATTTTCAAAGTGTAGTGACATTCCGTCTCACTTGATGCACTGAAGTGCTCTGGACTGGGCAAGGAAATACGTGCCCACATTTTACAGATGGGGAAACTGACCTCACTCCAACAGTGTAAGATGGGACTGAAATGAGAACCCATGTCTTTGAAGGCATTCATTTGCTAATTCTTTCAAATATTGGCATCTACTGCGCCAGCTATTGTACAAGAGCCTGGGGGTGGCAGGTGAGAGGAGAAGGGGTGAGTAGAGTATATATAGGAGTCGAATATGTTTGCTTTGGTTACCAGTTCGGAAAATATACGTGGAAGACATGAAGAGTGGTATAAGAGATGCTATCCCTGGCCTAAGGGAGTCTAAGATCCACACCAGGGCTCTTTCTGCTTTAGGCCTTTCCCTAGAAAGTAAAAAGGCCCCCTCCTGCTAGTGAGGCCTTCCTGCTGCCTCCCAGGGAGGTGCTATGCCCCCGGAGAAGTGGTAACTAACAGGGAGAAAGGCTCCTTCCCACTGAATGGCCATGAGAAGCAAATAAGTCTCCAGACACCTTCCTCCTGACCAAGGGGCCTGCTATGGGTCTCCACACCCTGGCCACAACCCACAGAGAAGAGCAGGCAGCAGGCATTCTGCAATCAGAACCTGAAGTCCAGCGGCTGGTGAGGAAGCCCTCTGGGACTTAGAAGGCCATGACCTTCTGAGAAGGCTTTAGTGAGGGAAGGAGGGGATCTCTATTCGCTCTGCTGAGCCCTGCTGCTTTCTCTTGTCCCCACCTGTGGAGGAAACAACTGCAGGGTTGCGGTCTGTCCAGCTTCTGGGCCAGCTCAAGGTCAGTCAGTCATAGTTCTCAGGCTTTGAGTGCTGGCTCACTGTAATCCCGATCTGACCATTCCTGTTCATTCCAGAGGTTTATGGAGTCCCTGCCACATATGGGCTTAGTGGTAACCTGGAAATACAGGAAGAGCTCAGCCTGAGGGCAGAGTGAGCAAAAGGTGGATAATTACAGTCAGTGTAAGAGGCACTGTGAAGCAGGCCTGGTGATTCTGGGGCCAGCCTGATCACATTTTGAAATTTACCCTGGTCTCTTCTTAGCATATGACTTTGAGGAAGTTGCTCAACCTCTCTGAGCCTCAGTATCTTCACTGGGTAATATTGTCAACATTGTAAGATGATGATGCAAATTAGAGATGACATAGTGAAAAAATCCAACCCATACCTAGTAAATTAATGGTATTAACTGGTGTCTAGATTCAATACTGTGAAAATATAGACAATATGGTAGGGCAGGAGGCAGCATTCAAGAAAGCAAGTGGTGTGCTGGCTGGCGTGGTTCAGTGGATTGAGCACCAGCCTGAGAACCGAGAGGTCACTGGTTTGATTCCCAGCCAGGGCACGTGCCTGGGTTGTGGGCCAGGTCCCTGGTTAGGGGCATATGAGAGGCGACTGATCGATGTGTCTCTCACACATCAATGTTTCTGTCCCTCTCTTTCTGCCCTCCTTCTCCTCTCTCTAAAAGTAAATAAATAAAATCAAAGAGAGAGAGAGCGAGAAAGGAAAGAAAGAAAAGGAAAAGAAAAGAGAAGAAAAGAAAAGAAAAAAGAGAAGAGAAGAGAGGAAAGGAAAGGAAAGGAAAGGAAAGGAAAGGAAAAAAGAAAAGAAAAGAAATTAAGCTGGATCAGAAAGCAGGATTCCTTGGGCCCTCCAGGGGAGGACATGGCAGGGAGCAAAGGCCCAGAGGCATTAACTGCACCATGTGGCTGGGGGCACTGGAGAGTGTCAGGAGATGGGGGAAGGGTGGGCTGGAGCTTGCCTTGGTCCTGCAGGCAAGCACACCTTTGCAGACAAGCAAGTTTTCAGGAAGATGAAAGATACTGTAGTTTGTTTCCTGGCCATGACACAAAGCAACCTTGAATCTCGTAGTGAGAAAGTTAATCCCTCCCGCCCCGATTTTTTGAGAACAAATCCTTTTTATTTACTTTTCAATAAATTTAAATCCTTGAGGGGTACAGCATTACATGGGTTCTGTGTCCAATGGCCTTAGCAGGAAGGTTGCTTCGCAATTTAGCACGAACCAGCCACTGTTTCCATATGCACGAGTTATCCCTCCCCAGATGACTCTGGCTTCGTTCAGTTGGCCACCAGGAGTCACTGTGTTGTTCTTGGCTTTGTACACATAAGCACATCTTTTGCCTAGATAGAACTCAGTTTTATCTCAAGCACAAACACCTTCAATTTTAAAAAGAGCTGTGTGCTGCCTCTGGTTCCAGAGACCCCATTTATAGCCAGCAAAAATGGCCTTGGAACACAGCCTTCCAGACATATTCGTCGTCATGGAAGTCCTGTTCCCTGCAGCATCCACAGGTTTGTCCAAGCTGGTGGAAAGACAAAGGCCACTTTTCAATTCTCTTTCAAGCCTTTCATTCCACCAAGGGAAAGCCTCAGCTTTTAATATTTTTTTAATTTTTAATATATTTTATTGATTATTCTATTACAGTTGTCCCATTTCTCCCCCATCATTCCCCCCACCCTGCACGCCCCCTCCCACCCATATTCCCCCCCTTTAGTTCATGTCCATGTGTCATAAGTTCTTTAGCTTCTACATTTCCCACACTATTCTTGCCCTCCCCCTGTCTATTTTCAGCCCACCGTCTATGCTACTTATTCTCTGTACCTTCCCCCCCTCTCTCCTCCTCCCACTCCCCTGTTGCTAACCCTCCATGTGATCTCCATTTCTAAGTTTCTGTTCCTGTTCTAGTTGTTTGCTTATTTGCTTTCATTTTAGGTGTGGTTGTTAACAATGGTGAGTTTGCTGTCTTTTTACTGTCATATTTTTTATCTTCTTTTTCTTAGGTAATTCCCTTTAACATTTCATATAATAAGGGCTTGGTGATGATGAACTCCTTGAACTTGACCTTATGTGGGAAGCACTTTATCTTCCCTTCCATTCTAAATGAAAGCTTTGCTGGATAGAGCAATCTTGGATGTAGGTCCCTGCTTTTCAAGATTTCAAATACTTCTTTCCAGCCCCTTCTTGCCTGGAAGGTCTCTTTTGAGAAATCAGCTGACAGTCTGATGGGAACTCCATTGTAGGTGACTGTCCCCTTATCCCTTGCTGCTTCTAGAATTCTCTCCTTCATTTGAATCTTGGCTAATGTAATTATGATGTGCCTTGGTGTGTTCCTCCTTGGGTCCAACTTCTTTGGGACTCTCTGAGCTTCCTGGACTTCCTGGTAGTCTATTTCCTTTGCCGGATTGGAGAAGTTCTCCTTTATTATTTGTTCAAATAAGTTTCCACTTGTTGCTCTTCCTCTTCCCCTTCTGGTACCCCTATAATTCGGATGTTGGGACGTTTAAAGATGTCCTGGAGGTTCCTAAGCTTCTCCTCATTTTTTTTGAATTCTTGTTTCTTCTTTTCTGTTTGGTTGTTTCTTTCTTCCTTCTGGTCCACTCCATTGATTTGGGTCCCAGTTTTCCTCCTATCACTATTGGTTCCCTGTGCGTTTTCCTTCATTTCACTTATTGCAGCTTTCATTTGTTCATCTAATTTGTGAGCAAAATTAACCAATTCTGTGAGCATCCTGATCACCAGGGCTTTGAACTGTGCATCTGATAGGTTGGCTATCTCTATGTCACTTAGATGAATTGGCTCTAGGGATTTGATTTGTTCTCCCGTTTGAGCCATTTTTTTTTTTTTTTTTGGTCTGGTCACACCTGTTATGTAGTGAGGGGCAGAGCCTTAGGTGTTTACCAGGTGGGGGCAGCCCAGTCTCTGGGTAGTGATGCTGTATGTGGGGGTGGAGTCCGAGAGGGAACAACGGCGCTTGTTCCACTCTCTCTCGGATTCCAGTCCCTTCCGCCGCTTCCCCTTTGCCTGGATTATCTGCACGCAAATGTGGGACCACCTGGTCAGCCAGCTGCCTTGTGCAGCCTCACAGGGTCTGCACCGTTGCCATCCTATGTCCGGGATCCGCTAGCTGCCGCCTATGCACCTGCAGTCTGCTAGCCACCGCCTGCACACCTGGGATCTGCCAGCCGCTGCCTGTGTGCTCCAGTCCGCACCTCCACTTTTTCCTGCCATGACTCCACCCCTCTTACTGGTCTGGATGAATGGTTGTTGGACTTCCATACAGTTCAATATTCTATCAGTTCTGATTGTTTTCTTATTTCTAAATCTTTGTTGCCCTTAATTTTGGTTGCGCAAGGAGGCACAGTGTGTCCACCTATGCCTCCATCTTGGTCGGAAGTCCAGTTTTTAATACTTAATACCTGTGATCCTCACAAACTCTAAGCAGCTGCTTTCAGCAGGCAACTGCAACCACCAAAAATTCCCTGACATTGTTAGGTTTTGTTTTTATGCTTATCTTCTATGCAGAGCAAGTGGCTTTCTGCTTACAAGTGTGACAAAAATTTTCCCTGTAAACTACATTTAAAAGCAAAGCAAGCCATTTAAAGGAAAAAAACTAAAGAAATGCAGTTACGTGGTGAGATGCAGAAAGGGCAAAAGTCACAAAGGTTATACTCCACTGACCGATCTTTAGGAAATACTGCTGAGGGTGTTATGAAGTCACCCAAACACTGAGCCATGGAGGGTCACAGCCAAATTTGAATCTTGGAGAGACAACCATGACTGAAGGAAGAGGCCAGGTGTCCAGGCCTGGTCAGCAGAGCCAATTGGGGTGAAGTCAGTCCCGGGGCTGTGGAAGGACCTGAGGGGAGATATCCTGGAGACAGGATGGGGTCTGTGACCTGCTATGTGCTGGCAGAGGAAGAGGAGGCATTTGTGTCTGTCCTGTGAGTCGTGACTGTCTAGATGAGTGCCCGTCAATCAGACTTAGATGTTTCTATCATCTCCCATTACACCAGGAGCTTTATGCGCCAATGTTCCAACCCCTGTCTCTCTCCCAACTGCCCAGTGTGCCTGGGCTCTGTGTGGTGCTGCAAGGTGACCTAGCTGCACAGCAGGGTGACCTAGCTGCACAGCATGCCAGCCAACAACTCAGGATCTCAGACCAGGGTGACCAAGGGCCTGGGTTGCCCTTGCACTACAACTGAGGGGTTTTCCAAAATAGGAGACTTTTGGTGGTAAAACAGGGACAGTCCTGGGAAATCTGGGAGGTCCTGGTCATCTAACCTCAGACAGTACTTGTGGGGTGTAGCCCTGGACCAGATCCTAGGGGGCTGGAGCTGCCGGCCTCTGGGGCCAGAGGCCCAAAGTGAGAAGGGCACGGCCTGCATGGACCCATGCCCAGGCAGTCAGTTCGCGTTTAGACAGACAGCACCATGACCTCAGAGCCAGTCCCCAACCTTCACAAAAAGTCTCAGTGACCTTAGCCCTTTCCAAGAAAATGTTTCACTCTGATTGGAAGCCTCCTGTTCAAGTTTGAGAATTCAAAGCCCCCAAAGATGCCTCTTTCTAGGCTTGGCAACTGTTCTCAAAGGAAAGTCTCCAACCCTGACAGGCGGGCCCCACAAGACTGCCTCTACCCCATCCTCCAACAAGAATGTCCCAAATTCTCTGAAGTGCTCCTTGTATCCTAGCAGACATGGCCTGATCTGGGCCCCATGCCTATCCCCCTTCTTCCCATTCTGTCCTCTCCTCTCCTCCTCCTGTTCCAGCCTAAAAGACTCCCCTCACACATCTTCCTCTGCTTGAATTCCACCTAAACATGGTGGTTTGGCTCAATGCACTTCTCCATGAAGCCTCCCCATATCCTCCTGGTAGAAGATACTCCTGGCTTCCCTGATCCTCTTCCAAAGCCTGATCTCACCTGCAGCAGCCAGTCAGGCCTGTCTTTGTCCCCCAGTGCACACACACTCAGGAGTCAGCATAAGGAATCAATAAATACATAAATGATCTGACACATAAATTATCAAACCCATGATGCTTAATTGGGAGAAGTTCCAACTGTCTCTCCGGCAATCACATGGGGACAGCAAGGAGGCTCATACACTGAGCCAAAGTCACTCGGCTGTCCAAGGAGCAGATGAGGTGAACAAGACACTCACTGTTTAGGAAAGGCTACTGGGCCTGCCCGACAATTCCCACATGACCACCATGTAGCACAGGACCAAGACCACAGGGTGCTTTCGGAATATGTCATGGAAGGTGTGGCCCAACTGGGGTCACAAAGGCTTCCAAGAGTACAGGACACTTGAGCTGAGACACAAGGATGTGGCCATCTCGGAAGTGAAAGCAAGGGGTTTGGGAGTCAAGGCGCATACTCTGCCTCTGCTCCTCCACCCTCTGGCCTGTAATCACCCGCCTCAGTTCCTCAGTTTCTGCATCAGCACAGCTGGCTGCTGGGAGGATTTGAGGGGATAACGGAAGGAAAGCCCTCAGCACATGGCCAAGCCCTCCCCAAACACGGAGGATTACTGTCGTCAGTATTACCCACACAGCTCACAGGAGGCAGAGCATTCTAGGCAGCCAGACCCCTGAGCCCAGGCTGCACTGGACCATAATCCTGCCTCCTGATTAGCCCCAACCAGGAGGGAGGAGAAATGGGGCTACAGCTGAGCCTCCCCACTGCCAGGCAGACTGGCCCAGGTCAGACCTTGGGGTTCTAACAGAGCAGAAACCAGGTCAAATGACCCAGGGATGCAAGGGGGAAGGAAGCTGGAAGAAGAGAGCAATCAAGGGCATGGCTGAGGATGGGCCCGGGCAGAGTATGAGACAAAGAACAGATAAAGCCAGCGAACATCTTCTCCTGTCCCACGACCCTTCCGAGCTGCTGCAGAGAATTAGTGGAATGACTTCCCTCGATGGGTGCAGCGGGGTTCTGACATTTATAGTCCACAGGTCTCTTCGAGGCCAGCTGGGTATTTAAAAGCTTCTCTGAAAGCCACCCGTTAGGGGAAGGAGCCAACCACAAACCGGAAACCAGTGAGGTGTGCAAATACCTACGTCACTTCTCAGCAGGAAGAAGCTGGGGTGAAGCAAGTTGAGATGAAGGCCCTGGCCCCCTGCTGCCCAGCCACCCAGCGGGACCCACACTGTGAGGAATCAAGGGCCATCTGGGGTGCTTGGGAACACAGGTCCTTTTTAGTCATAATGGCCTTCCTGCCATTCCTCAAACACGCCAGTCTGTTTGCAACTCCAGACTTTTGCTTTTACTGTTTACAGACCACTTATTACCGGCTCCATTGCACCACTCAGGGCTCATTCTGGTGCCACCTCCTCCTAGAGGCCTCCCCTGAGCACCTAATCTAAACCAGTCCACTCCCCATATCTACTGTGCTCTTCCCCCAGATCCCCACACAGCTAAACCCCTCCTCTCTGCGGGGCTTTGCTTCGTTGCTCAGGTGCCACCTCATTCATGAAGCTTTCCCTGAACACCCTATTTCAAATCATACACTCTCCCTCAGCTCTCGTCCTACCTTCCTGTTTTCCCCTTCTGTCTCACAGCCTAGATCTTTCATTGCTGTTTACTGTTTCATTCTCCCCGCTAGAATGTCAGCTCCAAGAGGACACAGATTCTTGTAGATTTGTTCACCGCTGTATTGCCAGCATCCAGACAAGTACCTAGCAAACAGGAGGGACTCAATAAATGTTTGATGAACCAGTGAATAAATGTATCTGAATGTTTCAGAGCAGGGGCTCTAGTCAGACTGCTTGGGGCCTCGTCCCAGCTCTTCCACTTACTGTGTGATCTTGGACCATTTAGTTAACTTCTCTGAGACTCCATTTAATCATAAAAGGCGAATAAAAACAGTACTCACCTCATAGGATTATTGAGTAATTAAATAAGATCATGCATATGAAGAGGTGAAAACAGTGCTTGGCACCCAGGAAGCACTCAATACTATGCTGGCTGCCATCACAACCTTCACCTGCTAGCATTTCTTGTTTATCTGCTCACTTATTTATCATCTGTCTCCTCCATTCTAGTGTCAGCTTCTGCCTGCTTTGCTCATACTGGACCCCTAGTGCCTAGCATAGTTTGGGAAGAGAAAACCAAGCCTCCTCTCAAGTCAGGGCACATGGACCTGGGGAACACAGCTTCAGCTGAAGTAGAAGCCTCACCGATCTGTTTCTCCAGGGCGGCTGCTTCACAGACGGTGGCCCGGGGTAGGATCCCAGGGTCGGTGAAACTTGTCTGTAGCAGGCAGCTCATGACGAAGAAGAAGAGGATGGCAGCAATGATGGGGATGGCAAGGGTCAGTTGGCGGGCCAGGAAGGGACAGCTAGAGAAAAGGGAGACAGAGATGAGTGGCTACCCCAAGGGCTCCCCTGGGCACAGGGCACTAGGCAGGTGTTGTCATCCCAGCAAATACCACCACATTCTTCAATAGAGCCTCTCCGTGGAGACAGCAGCCACACCCCCATAAGAGCCTGACATCACTAATTAATCTTTGCATTTTCACCCTGAGCCATGGCAGATATGGTAAGTGGATCCCAGCACTCTTAACCCTTACACTTAGTGCAGCCTCAGAATCCTCCTAAATACAGAGCTCCAGGCAGCTACTACCAATTAATTGGAATGTCACTTGAGATGACGCACCTATGACAGTCAGTCACTCACTCCACAAATATTTACTGAGGCCTTCTATGTGCCAGGCAACACCTTCAAGAAGAGGCAGGCATGCCCTGGCTGGTGTAGCTCAGTGGATTGAGCGCGGGCCTGCGAACCAAAGGATCACGGTTCGATTCCCAGTCAGGGCACATGCCTGGGTTGCCAGGCCAGTTCCCGTCAGGGGACATACAAGAGGCAACCGCACACTGATGTTTCTCTCCCTCTCTCCTTCCCTTCCCCTCTAAAGATAAATAAATAAAATCTAAAAGGAAAAAAAAAATCTTAAAAAAAAAAAAAAGAAGAGGCAGGCATACTGGCAGTGAATAGGACAGGCGTCCCCTGCTCCCTCGATGAGGCTTAGGGTCTAGTGAGTAGAACAGATACGTAAACAGAGAATTGCCACAGAGAGCCTTGCAGGCTACAATGGTAAGAGGAAGGCATTAGAACAGTCAGGAAGACAGGCTGGCTAAGGGGATGCCTAAGCTAAAACTCGAGGAATGAGTAGGATTAGCCAGGTGAAGGGGGCTGGAGAAAAGCATGGTCCGGTCACTGACACTGTTGCCCAAAGGCTGGTGTCCCAAGTCAGTTCCATCAGGCTCCAGCTGGCTTACAGAGCACCCTGTGCACAGGACTGATTTTGAGGCCCAACTGTATTATTAACCACTGTCCTCTGCTGCCTTCCCTCCCAGAGCCATAGTGGCCCCTGATGGGGTGAGGAGCTGCTATTTGGGAGATGACTGGCCACTGGGAGGCCCAAATCAGTCAAGGTTCCAGGAGCTAACATAATAGCAAGAAACAAACATGTGGGTACCTACATGCTCCTTCTGGAGCCTCCATCTCTGGCCTCCAGAGAGGTCCATCCTTTGAGGAGCAGAGACGGTCAAGGCCGAGAGCTCCAAGTAAGACACATTCTGCTCCGAACATCTTCATGCTCCCCAGATCCAAACCTCAAACAGAGCTGAGCCCTCCATGTCACCCATGTGACAACTCAACCAGACTTCTTGGGGGATAGAGGAGATGTGAAACTGGAGACTTGTAGAGCCCTCAGAAACAACAAGTCCCAGCCCCCTGATTTTACAAAGGGGGACTCCAAAACCCACAGCCGGATCCAAGGTTACCCAGCCAGTGACAGGACTGAAGTCTTTGGGTTCCCAGCAATGCTCTGTCCATTCATTCAACAAACATTTACTGCACTGAGTGTCCACTACACACCAGGTCCTACTCTGGGCACTAAGAATGACACAGTGAGGAGAATGAAGTCTTGCTCCCATGGAGAAAGGCACGAAACAACAAAAAGTATACACATGGTATGTCAGATGAGAACAATAAGTCTGGACAGAGGGAATGTGGGACAGGCCCTTGTTTGCTTCATTACGGGGATGGTCAGGAAAGGACAGAAGAGAGTGAGCCTTGAGGCTACTACTTAAAGGGGCAAGGGCCTGGGGTAGGAGTGTGCAAGGAGGCCAGTGTGCCTGAAGGGGAATGCACAAGGGTAGCAGGAAGAGATGGAAACCAGGAGGAAGCCCGTTATCAGGACTTTGGCCCCCATCCAGGGAGCCACGGAGGACTCAGGTCTGTCTTACAATTAAAGATGCACTCTGGCTGTTCTCTGGGGTGGGAAACAGGGCAGAAGCCCTGCTTGGAGGCCTGTGCAATAATATGCCAAACCAAACAATGGAGCAAAACCATTCTTAGCAGGAAGGACCTAGAGAGCCACCTTTCCCTTTCCCCAGAGCAACAGGTGAGCACCCTCACCAACAGCATTCCCATCATGCCAGCTGTCTATCGAGCTTTCATCCCAGTCCAGACCGACGTGACCTCTCAGCCCAAACCCAAATCTCCCTGCTAAGTCTACCACCCCAAGTGAGGAGGAGCAAAGAGAAAGACAAGATGTTTCACAAGCTCTCCCCAAACTCAGAAGTCCTTGCTTCCTCCCTCTCTGGGGCCAAGTCTGTCCCAAGTGGAAACACCCACTCAGCCCAGAGAACATCCTGCTTCTGAACTGACCAAATCCCACACAGCAGGTCATGAGGCCAACCCATGGCAAGCACTGCTTCCTCCTGCCCTCCTACCCTTGTTGCATCCCTGGTGGGAAGACCTGGGCAGGATACTGGAAAACGTACTTTCAAAACACCCCTGCGGGCTGCCTTCAGCAACACAGATGTGAAACTCAGCCCAGAGCTGGGGGTGGGGGGGCGGGGGGTGTGCATCACTGGGGGCTCCTCAGAGCTTCTGCTTGCTAAAACTATCCCAGAACTTTGTGTCCACCCTGACTCAGAAGGGAAGGGTGAAAGGGAGAAGCTAAATGGTAGGAACTCCTCACCTTGCTTCAAGGGGAAACCCGCTCTGGCTGGGTGGCTCGGTTGGTTGGAGCGCTGTCCCAGCAGGTTGTGGGTTAGATTTCTGGTCAGGGCATGTAGGTCACTGATCAATGTTTCTCTTTCACATCCATGTTTCTTTCTTTCTCTCTCTCTCTCCCTTCCTCTCTCTCTAAAATCAATAAACATATCCTCAGGTGAGGATAAAAAAAAAGGCAGGGGCACAAAACCTAAGGTCGAAGATACATAATCAGGCAGCTGGAAAGGATTCCCTGGGGACTGGTGTCTTTGTAGCAGACTCATCATCATGGCCACAGGCCCTGGGGATGGGGTTTTGGCAAAGACAACAGTAACAGCAGCAGCCAGCATTTTCTTGTTATAGGCTAAAAGCTAAGTGTGTGACCTCATGACAACCTTAGGGAGTGGGTACTATTACATTCCCCAGTTTACAGATGAGGAAACTGAAGCTCTGAAGGGTGAAGTGACTGCCCCAAAGTCCCACAGTTAGTATGTGGTGGATCTGGGACTTGAACCAGGTCTCTTGGCTCCAGAGATGGTGTTCTTAACTACATTGTATTATGAAGTAAGATCATAAAAAAACTAGGAGGGGGGAAGTGAAGCTCATACAGCATGCAGTGGGTGTGCATATGTGTGCATGCAAGGAATCACGTAGTGAGTGGCTGAAGCTAGAGACCAAGGGTAGGATGGAAAACTTCTGATACAAATATGTGACCCTGGTAAAACGATGGGCATCCCCTCCTCATCCATAAACTGGGGGTACCATGTGGACCAATCCTGAGGATATGAAGAAGTTAAAATCCACAGGGACAAACATGACTTGTCACACGAAAGTACTATGGACTTTACTAAAAAATAAAGAGGAACAACAGCTATTCCTGCCATGGAACAGGCCAGAGGGATGCTCCAAATGTTAAGTGGGTTAAAAAAACCAGGAGGTCAGGAGGTGGGGGACAGGGCTTAAGACAAGTCTAGTGGGGGACAGGAGGAGACTGAGGAAGGACAGAAAGCTCTAGAGAAGCTAAGGAAGGTACTGAAGAGGGAAAAGGAGGCCTGAGATGCCCAGAGATATTAGAGGGAAAATTGTCTGAAGACCCAGGCCATGAGGGCGAAGCAAGGGGAGAGGGTCTGAGAGTAGAGAGCTGAGCAAGGGGACCCTAGAAAGAAGGACCCTGAAGGGAATGGGGAAGATGGCTAGGAAATCTGTGGTGAGGAATATATAGCCAAGGGCCATGGAAGAAACTCAGAAGTTACCTGGAAGGAATATACAAAAAAGATGCCTCGAAGTCAGGAAGAACCTAGGGGGTGGGCCAGAGCCAGTCCTGGGGATAGGTAAGGAGAAGGGATCTGCCCAAGGAGCCGGGGAGGGCTGGGGGAGGGCAGATTCTGAGAGGGCAGAGAGGATGGGGGTCAAGGGACATGGGAGGGCAGTGCTGCTGGCAAAGGCAGGGTGCCAGGGAAGGATGGGGATGCGAGGGCGGGGCCCCAGAGGGTGAGGTGGCTGGCAGGGCGGACAGGGACCAGGGAGGAAGATAAGAGGTATGCAAGGTGCCAGAGGCCTGAAGGCAGACTCAGAGGTACAGAGAGGATGAAGGCCCCAGAGGGCCCGGGAGTGAAAGCTGCCTGGCAGGTGCTGGGAAGGGTGGAGTCCCGGGGAAGTGGGATGGGATAGGTACCCAACAGGGCCCAGAGGGCTCGAGTGCCCATCAAAGGCTGGGGAAGGTGGGGTGCGCGACAGAGGATGAAGGAGGCTGGAGGGGATGGGACGCCTGAGGGGGCGGGGACGGGGGGCGCCGCCGAACTCACTCGAAGACGAAGAAGAGGACCGTGGTGGTGAGGATGAGCAGCAGCGTGAGCGCAAAGACGCCGCCGTGGCCGGCCAGCATGAGGCGGCCGCCGCAGTAGAAGCGGTTGCGGCCGGGGAACACCTCCCACTTGCGCCGTGGGCGGTGGCCGATGCTCCCGCTGCCGCTGCCGCTCCAGCGCGGTGCGGCGGAGGGCGGCGGGGGCCCGGGGCCCGGACCCGGGGGCGCGGCGGGGCCGGGGCGGCGCGCCCCGGGGGAGGCGGGCGGCGGGGCGGCCCCGGGGCTGATCTGCTGGTACTCGCAGTCCTTCATGCGGCCGGCCGCGGGCCTCGGCTCCGCGCCCCGCGGGCCGGCCTCGCAGCACCGGGACCGGGCCGAGCAGCGGAGGTGGCGACGGCGGCGGCGCGCTCGGCGCTAGCTCACTCGCTGGGGGCGGCCCCGCCCCGCCCCGCCCCCGCCGCCGCGGCCTCCCGCCGCAGCGCCCCCTCGGCCTGGGCACGGGAAGACGCTCCGACCCGCCGCCTGGTCCTGCCTGACCCGCTGCAGGGCGCCGGCCAGTTCCTGCGGCCCCTAAAGCAGCCCGGTCCGTTCTGCACAATGACAGGGCAGCAGATGCGCGCTCGAGGTCTTTCTGTTCTTTTTCAAGCAAACCATTTGTTGGGCGTCCCGTTTGCGCCGGGCACCGTGCCAAGCGCCGAGGTTGGGATGGTGGACTTGTGATCTTCTGTAATCTGTAATTCTAGGGCCGGGCTTCACCTATTTCTTGATGACTGACTGGGCAGGCATTTTATGGGGCAAGCAGGAGTGTGTGTGGGGACACAATCTTCTTTGAAAGCCGGGAGTCTGTTAACTACTGCCTTGAATTTCAAAGTGCCCTGTAGTTGTGTGTGTGTGTGTGTGTGTGTGTGTGTGTGAGAGAGAGAGAGAGAGAGAGAGAGAGAGAGAGAGAGAGAGAGAGAGAGAGAGAAAGAGAGATATGCGCTGGCCTTCCTCACCCAGCTCCGTGATCCTAGGTGGCACTTCGTATGGAGTTCACGCCTCATGGCCCCAGTGTCTTTCAGGAATTCTCAGCGTATTCATTTTCTATTGGTGTGTAACAGATGACCACAATTTAGCGGTTTAGGACCACACACATTATCTCACATGCTCCAGGTCAGGAGCCCCCACACAGCTCAGCGGAGTCCTTTGCTTAGAGTCTCAGAGAAGGCTACACTCAAGGTGTCAGCCAGGCTGCAGTCTGTCCTGGAGACTCAGCTGGGAAAGAATCTGCTTGCAAGCCCATTCAGGTTGTTGGCAGAACTTACTTCCTTGGGAATATATGACCGAGGCCCTCTGATTTTTGCTGGCTGTCAGCTGGAGGTGTCCCTCAGCCATCTGCAATTCCTGGAGGTTAGCATAGTTCCATGTCATGTGGGCTTCTCCAACATGGCTGCTTACTTCATCAAGCCGACAAGGAGAGTCTATAGCTCTAGTCTGCTAAGACACTTTTATATAGTGTAACTTATTTCACAGTTGACCCTTGAACACCCTGTGTTTGAAATGCACACAGATTTTTTTTTTCAATAAATACCTGTACCTTTCATCCTTTCATCCACAGTTGAGAGTCCACAATGAGGAGGGCTGATGCATGCCATTTTCTGTAGGGGATTTGAGCATCCGCAGATTTTAGTATCTGCCTGGATCTGGAAATTAATTCCCCATGGACACTAAGGGACTACTAAGTTTTTAGGGAGTTGAAAGTTAAACATGGACTTTTGACTGCACAGGGGTAGGTGCTCCCAGCCTCCACATTGTTCAAGGGTCAACTGTGTATGTAACAAGAGCAACATCTCATCACCTTTGCCATATTCCATAGATTAGAAGAAAGTCACCGGTCCCACTTTAACTCAAGAGCAGAGGATTACATAAAGGTGTAGATACCAGGAGGCAGGAATCACGGAGGGTCGGTTAGGGTCTGTGTACCAGACTGAGGTTATTGGAAAACCTAAGTAAAAATATAGGAAAAGGGAAAGCTGGAGCCCTGGCTGGTGTGGCTCAGTAGACTGAGTGCCAGACTGCAGGTCGCTGGTTCGATTCCCTGTCAGCACATGCCTGGGTTCTGGGCCAGGTCCCCATTTGGGAGCAGCGGTATGTGAGAGGCAACCTATCGATGTATCTTCCATCAGTGTATATCTTTCTCCCTCCCCATCTCTCTGAAAATAAATACAATCTAAAATAATAATAATAATAAGAAGAAGAAGAAGAAGAAGAAGAAGAAGAAGAAGAAGAAAGAAAGAAAGAAAGAAAGAGAAAGAAAGAAAGAAGGAAAGAAAAAAGAAAGAAAGAAAAGGGAGAGCTGGAGACTAGGGTAGGAGAGAGGAAGGAAGGAAGTCAAAATACACAATGGGAAGCAGAAAGGCAATAACAGTAACCTCAAGGATCACTAATTGGTACACATGTCCAAGGCCATCCTCTGGGTGCCAAAGATTCTGGATTTGATGAGCCCCACCTTGAAGGAGTCAACCAAGCTGTGGGCTTTTTCTCCTCTCACTCCTTGGCTATGGAACAAAGTCACAAAAACTGGATGTACTGCTTCCAGTACACGTTCCTGCTGTCCCACCTCAACTGGATCCTCTTGAAACCCTAAACCTTTTCTTGTTCCTTGTCATTTCACAGACACCAACTTGATTTTCAGCTTCCCTCCTCTCTAGCTCTTAATTTGTATTTGAATCTATCCTTTCCTCACATCTTAAAAATGTGGACCTCTGGCTCTGGCCGGGTAGCTCAGTTGGTTAGAGCTTGTCCTGATAGGCCAGGGTTGTGAGTTCGATCCCCAGTTGGGGCACATGCAGGAATCAACCAATAGATGCAAAAATAAATGGAACAACAAAAATTGACGTCCTCTCTCAATAAATAAATAATTTTTCATTTTTTAATTTTTATTTATTTATTTTTAGAGGCGGGGAAGGGAGGGAGGAAGAGGGTGAGAAACATCAATGTGTGATTGCCTCTTGCACGCCCCCTACTGAGGACCTGGCCTGAAACCCAGGCATGTGCTCTCACTGGGAATCGAACTAGTGACTCTTTGGTTCACAGGCTGGTACTCAGTTCACTGAGCCACACCAGCCAGGGCTCAATCACTAAATACATTTTTAAATAAATTTAATGTAGACCTCCCTCTGCCCACAGCCAACCCTTCATTCATGTCTTATCCCTCCTGTTCACTGAAACTGCAAACTCATACTCAGCTCTGTATCAAAAAGCAAAACTAAGCTAAAACACCAACAACTGAAACAGCTTTCCATGTTTGGCTATTTCCTTACTCTAGCCTCAGGTTTATCTTTTTTTCTCTCATTAGGGTCATATTAAAGAGCAGCTACCATTTCCTGGTCACCTATTCATTTCTTAACTTCTTTCAGTTTATCCTGTCTACATCACTCTCCTAAAACTTCTATCTTAAATGTCCCTAGTGACCAATTTTGTGTGACATACACTACTCATTCACCAATACCCACAGTTCCCAGGCTCTCTTACAGATAGAAGTGATTGAATTCTGGCTAATGAAATGTGACTGGAAGTGACAGCCTGGCCCATAAAACTCCCAGGTGCTGGCCTTTGCTCTCCTTCCTGTCTGCTAGCAGAATATAGGAGACTCTGAGAACCTAGAAGAAAGTCAAACCAGATGTTCCCATTCCAAGTTTCAGGGTCCCACTCCTTCTCAATCACAGAAGATTTAGTAAGACTAAATTAAACTGATGTAACTCTGCACCATGCATAATTTTTTATTTTATTTGTAGCAAATAAGTCTGGTGTTTACAAGAAATAAGACATTATCTTATAGCTATCATGGAATGTCTATGATTCGCTGACCATGACTTGAGGGAGGAGTTTAAAGACCCAGATTTGTCATTTACTGCAAGGACTTCTGATACATTCAGAAGAATTCCTCCTACACCAAATCCCTGTAGTCATCATCACTGCTACAACAGTCAAGTGCAACAACCACTTGGGCCCCCAAGGCACTTGCTGTAGTTGGCACCTTATCACAAATAACCCTAGGTGATAATTTGATTAATTACGATGCCTCAGCATGCCATGGATTAGTAGCATCACATTTCTCATTGGCAAGGAGCTTAACACATTCAAACTTAATGACACAACCAAACCAGCTTCCTAATCCTATCTTTTGAGGTCTACTTCCTGGGACACTACTAGTACCAATTTCAATAGCAGTCAGTGTCCAGCCAATGAGACAGCAACCATACCAGCCATTGGACAGAGAGAATTTAATATAAAGAATGGTTGGAATGGTTAACTAAGTATAGAGTTGTTAACGAGATAACTGGAAGGGTAAAAAAACAAAAAACAAACAAAAAAACAAACAAAAAAACCCAGCTCTGAGATATCAAGGGGACAGCAACAGCAGGAAGCATCTAGAATTCCCAGAGCTAGGAGAGCAAAGAGAAGAGTTTGGAATTACTAAAACTTAGACACTTAGAAGAGGGACCCTACAGTGCTGACACTCAGACCTCCAAGTCTGGTGCTGATGTCTCTGAACTTGGAAGAGGGACCAACACCTCTGAGAAAAGAGGTGCTACCTAGTTGGTGCTGTCTCTGAGGGGCACACTCTGAAGCTGTTTCTGCAAATATTGGAAAAAACTGCAAAGTGGCCCTGGCTGGTGTGGCTAAGTGGTTTGAGCACTGGCCTGAGAACTGAAAGGTTTCTGGTTTGATTCTCAGTCAGGGCATATGTGTGGGTCGCAGGCCAAGTCCCTACTTGGTGGCATGTGAGAAGCAACCTATGATGTTTCTCTCCCTGTCTTTCTCCCTCCCTTCCCCTCTCTCTAGAAATGAATAAATAAAATCTTTTTTTTTAAAAACTGTAAAGTGCATTCAGCTCCTGCTACAGGAAGGAACTGCTATTGCCAGGATGAAGGAGCATTGCTGGGGTGACTTCACAGGAACAGGAAGCAAACAGGAGTCCTTTCTTCCTCCTCTGGCCTCACTAGCTCCCTCTGGTGGCCCTTATGGGCAGAGTCAAACATAGACCCTGCTGACAGCAGAGAAATGTTATATGCAGAATCCCAGCTTCAGTATCTCAAAAGTGGAAAGTAGAAGGGAGGTTTTGGAGCTGAAAGACAGTAACTTAATAACTAGCACAGGTTCCTTTATAAAGTATTAGAAGGAAGAGGTGGACTTAGGTGAGAATTAGCTGGTATTCAAGCAGACATGGAAAGGAAATATAGGGTAGAGCAAACAGTTGTGAATACATAAAAGTCTATTATTGTATTTTTACTGTGTATTAATTATTGTATTATTTTCCATATGAACAACTGTAAGCCTACTTTTGCCTGAACCTGTAGAGAAAGTCTAGAGGTAATGGGCGTTTCAGGATGGGAAAAGTTGACTGACTCTGGACAACAAATAAGATTGGAAAATGTCTTGAACCACTGGAATTGAAAGATGTGATCACCTCTAAGGCAAATATCAGGTGAAGAGCATGACCTTCCCACTTGTTAATTCACGCAGCTTTAATGGAGCCACTATTACATTAAGAGTGAGGCAAGGGGGTGAAGAAACAAATAAGTAATCAGGTTGAGAAGTCTATCTAGGAAAGAACTTGAGTGTGGTTAGTGTCACATGGATCTGGCTAGAAGCAAATAGAGCAGAAATCTATTGTGTTAATTTTGTGTGTCAACTTGACTAGACCACAGTATGCAGATAGTTGGTCAAATATTATTCTGGATGTTTCCACAAAGGTATTTTTTTAAATGAGATTGACATTTAAATCAGTAGACTTTGAGCAAAGCAAATTTTCCATAAGGTAGGTGGGCCTCATTTAATCAGTTGAAGGTCTTAATGTGTGAGGGGTGGAAATCCCAACAGACTTCCCCTAGAGAAAGAGGGAATTCTACCAGCGTATTATTTTTGGACTCAAACTGCAGCATCAATTCTTTCATGGGTCTTTGGCTGCTGGCCTACCCTGCAGATTTTAGACTTGCCAGCCTCCACAGTCATGAGCCAATACCTTACAATCTCTCTCTCTGTCTCTCTGTCTCTCTGTCTCTCTCTCGTAGGGCAGAGCCACAAAATGGAAGAAGCCAGGGTCCCAAGTGACTGGGTAAAACAGGCTTCCCTCCCCAAACCTGCATTATACTGTAATTATAGTGTAATAATAGTGTAAACAAGAAAAAAACTTTTATTTTTAAGATATTGAATTTTGGGAGCTGTTATAGCAGTTAGTGGACTTTTCTCATCCTTTCTTTAATCTTAACAGCATGATCCTGGTAACAATTTCTTTCTTCTTGAAACTCTCTCTTTCTCTGAAACTATTTGTTTATAGTCCTTTAATGATGATGATAATGATGATAAGGATAGCTACCATTCATGAAATTCTTTCTTTTTTGTTTTTCATGAAGTTCTATGTGTCAGGCACAATGCCAGTGCTTTATTTAATGTCTCATTTAATCCTCATAACTGCTCTGTGTGATAGGGGCTAACACCCCTACGTTAGAGATGAGAAAACAGTTTTAGAAAAGTTGAGGCACTTGCCCAAGGTCCTATAGACCCCCTTCTCTCTCCACACTTTTCCTTTTGACGATCAAATCCAATCTCATGGCTGCTGTAATTATCATGTCTGGTTAGATGACTCTCTGACCCCTTTCCTTGTCTCTAGTTCCACATTTCCTGGCATAGGAATGTGCTGATGGTGTTATAAACTCAATATGTCCAAATGCAGCTATTTTCTTGTTAGTACTGTTTTAAACACTTTTCATTTAATACCCACAAGCCTATGAGACAGATAATGTCATTATTCACATCTATGAGCTATAGTGTTGCCCACATTTTACAGAGGAGTAAACTGAGGCTTAGAGACTTAATATCTGGCTCCTATTTACACAACTGGTACACAGTAGAGCTGGTCTTGGGGCTGATTTCAAGGCCTAGATCTCAATAATGACAATACCTCAGTTCTACTCAATCTAAGCTCTTCCTGTCCTGTTCCATTTTCTGCTTCCTATACTCATTCTCTGCCCTTAACTTTCAAATCTTATCTGTTTTTCAGAGTCCAGCCCAAAGGCCATTTCTCCATGAAGCCTTTTCAGGTATTCCAAGCTGGAAGGGATCTCCACTTTGAATTTACAGAGTATTTACTCTGTACCTCACTTACATTTTCCTAAGCATACCAGTAAAACTTTAATTCATCTTGATCGTAAAAAGTTAAAGCAGAGCAATACATAGCAATACATTTAAGTATCCATTTATTTCCCAGAATTAGTCAGTTTCTACCTTGATTAATATTTCTGTGCATCTGCCAGTAACTCTATGAGACAGTTATTTGAGGACGGGAGGTATAGTGAATCATTTTATTCCCCTAAAATAGGAATAAACAATTGCTGAAAGAATCAGTCCACTTGAAATCCCTCGAGCCTGCACACATTACATTTTTAGATGAAGGTGAGAGGGCCTGTTCAAGAAAAGGAGTGATTTCCCCCCCTCCCAGGGGGCCTGGTGAAGACATGTCAAACACTCCCCCTCCTCCCACCTTCATTAAAGAACAAAAAAAGAATCAACTTCTAGATACATGAAGCTCTGGTTTCTGTTTTAGCTGGGTCTCAGAAGGAAATTACTTTTCTCTGAAATTGTAGAAGCCCAACCCAGCTGCAGCATTGTTAGACCTCAGGGTAAACAGGAAGCTTCCTGCCTTGGGCCCTTCATGTCCCTCTCCCAGACTATTAAAGACTGTTAGTAGGATGGTAAAAGGACAGCTGCTGGCCATAAAACCAGCTCATTCCTTAGATCCTTAGAGAAGAGCAACTCCATCCCTCCAAGGTCAAAGAGAAAACTGTGTCATCTTTAGGTCACACAGGTGTGTCCACCTAGCCACGGTCCTGTTATATCCTCCATGGTCAACTGAAACCATAATGGTCTTTGCTGAATACCAGAGTGATTTAGTTGAGAAGATGGAATTCTCATTTATAGGGTCTATAGTCCTTGAAATCACTTTCTTCTCCTCCTGGGGGTGATGAGATCTAGTATAAAGGTGAAGCTGAAACTGCCAGAGCAGTGAAATCAATCCCTCCCCTGTAGAGTGATTATCCACCAAGAAGAGGCAGAGGAGAAGCATGAGAGCAGAATCTAGTGCTCCTTCCTCTGCAATGAAGAGCCGAAACAGGACCTCAGCTCTTCCTGCACACAGGGTGGAAGTCCCTGGATTTGCAGCTGTTGGTGAGGAGGGAGGGAACAATTTCTGCCAACTGGAAGGACACTAGGGCAGGGATGATCTTTTGCCAAGAAGGGCACTTGGGTGTCTTGGCAGAAGGCAGAGGGCTGCCCCAGTCTGTGTGTACGTTTTCAGAAGCATTTGACTCTGGACCAAATTCTCTCAGCTGTGCTAAAGCTGGGGCAATGGATGGGAAATGCTTATTGGCTAGGCTGGCTAGAAGCTCCAACAGAGGGTGCTGGGACTCAGCCAGGAGCTTCCCTTCAAGCTGGCAAGTTTAGCTTTCTGTCATGGTCAGAGGGAGCGTGTCAAAATTCCAATTCTCAGGGCTCTCCAGAAGCTGCTTATGATTAACCACTTATTTTGATGGAATTTTTTTTTCTCTCAAATGGGGTGGTGATGATGCAGAGAGCCTCTTACTTGGCTCAAAGAGTAGGCAACACTGGCCAGTGTGGCTCAGTTGGTTGGAGCATCATCCAGTAAACTGAAAGGTCACAGGTTCAATTCCAAGTCAGGGCACATGCCTACGTTGTGGATTTGGTCCCTGAATGGTTCTCTCTCCCATCGAATCATTATTTCTCTCCCTCCATTCCCTTCTTACTAAAAATCAATAGGCATATCCTCTGGTGAGTATAAAAACAAAACAAGAACAAGCAAAAAATTGCCCAGCAGGAGTCAAGGATCTTACTACCACTAAACGAATGGGCTCATAAGCAATGGGGCCAGTCAGATACCATTTCATTCAACCTTGGACTTAACTACAATTTTTCAGTTCATGCTGCCATGTGGGCTCCTCTGACCCATGTCTGCCAATCAAACAAGCACAGGCACCTGGGCACAGCAGGCAAACCAGTCACTGCTTTGACCACTTAGTTGCCTGGCACAGGTTTACTCATGCAGAACAGGAGCCTTATTTGCAAGGTATCACTGCTTTCCCTCATTCCAAGAAAAGGTCACTTAAGTTACCCCTCAGAGTTGCACCTAAGGAGAGGGAGAGTTTCTTTTAAGTGCTGAAAGCAGAACTGAGTATTTTCTCCTAAAGTCTCATTTGAGCCTCTACATAAGTGTTTAGACTGGGGTGATTTAGTTGTTTAAGGCTGCTCTTAAGATCTTAGAGGAGAAAGGGACCTACAAGAAAGTATATGGTTCATTCCCTCTCCCTACCCCTTCCCCGCTTATGGGATAATATCATTTCCCCTAGTTTCAGAAAAGGTAACTAAGGCTTTGAGAATTCTCTCAAGGTCACACAGCTGGTAAGTGGGTTTTACTGAGGACTAGAATCCAGGTCTCCTGCTCCTTGTGCAGTGCTCTTTCCGTTGTGACTTTTTTCCTGAAGTAGTTTGTATTTTTCTTTTTTAAGATTTTATTTACTTATTTTTAGACAGAGGGGAAGGGAGAGAGGGAGAGAAACATCAACATATAAGTTGCCTTTTGTGTGCCCCCAACTGGGGACCTGGCCTGCAACCCAGGCATGTGCCCTGACTTGGGAATTCCCAGGCATGGGAATCAAACCCATGACCCTTTGGTTTGCAGGCCAGCACTCAATCCATTGAGCCACACCAGCCAGCACTAGTTTCTATTATTTTTAAAAAGGCAATTGATTGTTCAAATAACCAAAAGTTGTTTAATCTGCATATCTTTGTAAGACTTTTCATATAAATACATGAACAAATCATTTTTAAAATAATCAGAGTGTCCCATTAAAAAAATTTTTTTTTAAAGATTTTATTTATTTTTAGAGAGAGGGGAAGGGAGGGAGAAAAAAGAGGGAGAGAAACAGCGATCAGTTGCCTCTCAGGCATTCCCAACTGGCAACCCCCTGGAGAAACATGGATCGGCTGCCTCTCATAGGTGCCCTGTCCAGGGACCAAACCTGCAACCTAGGAATGTGCCAAGGTCAGGGCAACAATGTCTCATTTAGAAAAGAAGGTCCCACTTTACTTACTACTGCCACTACACTGTTCAGACCTCTGCCATCGTGTGTGGACTATTACCAGCCTGTTATCTAGAGCTTTTGATGAAATTTAATTTAAAGTTACAAGTGGATCAGTGGTAAGTTCAAGACTATCTCTGCTGTGCTTGGTTAAAGAGACAGATCCAGGTATACTTTAGATTTAGAATAAGATGTTTTCACTTTCTGTGAAAATACTTACTACTCTAAAATTTTCCATAGCCAGGACCATTAGGGGCTCTCTAGCGGCTCATACTGCTCCCATTCCTAACCAACCTTCAAATAGAGAAAGAGGTTCTAATGGATAGAGTTAAGAATCCCAAGGCAGCACAGGCAGTGTATTTATATATTTGTACTTTCAGCCCTCTGGTTCATTTGGCTTCAAGTCTGTCCCCTGAGATTCTAGGTCATGTCCAAGGCAGGAAGTTGCAGTGCAGGAGCAGTCCCAGGAGCCAGTAAGTCAGGAAGTAGCCTAGAATGCATCGTGTGACTAGAGAACAGGTTTTCCAGTTGTACAAAAGTCCCATGATAGAATTTCTGGGGACCTTTTGTCCTGGTGGGGAGTCCCCTGCAAGAGGCTTCCAGGGCACCATCTCTAGGGATCTCAGCAGTGGCTCTTGATCCTGAAGCAAGTAAGCTGGAAACCAGTACACAATAGGTGTGGAGGAGCCCAAAAACCTGGTGAGAACCTGGAAATCATAAGAGGGGGAAACCCACACATTTATTGGAATGTCACTGCCTCAAACTGAACCAGTCTGGGGATTCCCTGCTGCTGGGTGAACTGTAACCCCATGACTAGACATTTATTACACTGGACACAAAATTTAGTAGAGCTTAGGATCTGCCTTATAAAGCTGTGTGAGATACCAGCCAAGTGACCTCAATGTTACAAATAAACACTCTACAGACTAATTACCACAGTAATGGGTAATAAAAACACACACACACACACAAAAACAACAACAACAACAACAAAAAAAAAAACTCTGTGGGGTCTTAGTTTAGAGCATGGTCTGAACTATAAACTCTAGGCTGTGACGTGGGACTTTAGGAACCTAAGGTGGTTCCCTCATTGCATGGGGATGGCAAAGCAGAGGGAAAGGAGGCAGAGGATACTATTTATTGCCCAACATTCTTCCTTCTAGGGGAGTTCAGGGCCAAATGGCCTCCCTCATCTACCTAGAGGGTAATGCTAAATTACCCTAAACTTTGCTGGCATTCCCTCTACTAGCTAATCCAGCTACCAAACACAGAATGTTACTTTCTGTTTCCCCTGTGCCTCTTATTCACACAGTTTAGAGAACTTTACAAACAGCCGATATGTGTCTCTAAGAGGCAGAAACTCTGGCACTGCTAAGGAATTGCCAGCATGGAGGGGAAAAAAAACTTCCTTGGGGTTAAGATGAAACTGGGGCCACAGCCAGGAATTTAAAAAAACCCAAAAAACTGAATGATCAAAACCTTCCCATCCCTCTCTATCCCCTGCCCCCAAACACTGCACAAGATGTCTCCTCTGAAAACTGAGCACCCACTCAGAATACCTCAGAAAGTCAACTACTAAGTTGTAACTGTGTATTACAGGAAGGTCCCAGAGGTATTCTCTGTGCTTATTCTTGTATCTAAGTTAAATCAGGTCCTTTCACAACTCTCATGTCTTTATATATATCCTTCATTTGCCCAGAATGTTCTTCCTTTGCTTCTTAAATGGAATTTCTTATTCTTTATGCTCTGGACTAAATCTGACACCCTCTTTCAATCAGCTTTTTTCCTCTGTGCTGTCACAGTACTTTTTCTCCAAAAAAGCAAGTCCTTTCCCATTCCACTTTGCTCTAATTTTATCTGTTAAATGTCTATCTCCCATTTCTACCATAAGATCCACTAGGGCGACAACTTTTTTTTTTTACGATTTTATTTATTTCCTTTTGAGAGGGGGGGAGGGAGAAAGAAAGGGAGAGTAATAGCAATGTGCAAGAGATGCATGATCAGCCCCAGCTGGTGTGGCTCAGTGGATTAAGCACTGGCCAGTCAGGGCACATGCCTGGGTTGCGGGCCAGGATCCCCAGTAGGGGGAGTGCAAGAGGCAACCACACATTGATGTTTCTCTCCCCTCTTCCCCTCTGTCTAAAAATAAATAAAAATACTGAAAAAAGAGATACATGATCAGTTGCCTCTCGCCTGCCCCCAACTGGGGACCTGGCCTGCAACCCAGACATGTGCCTGACTGGGAATGAAACAGCGACCTTTCAGTTCGCAGGCCAGCACTCAATCCATGGAGCCACACCAGCCAGAGCAGTTTATCTTATTCATGTTTCATCCTCCATGGTCTGACCCATGGTCTAGCACAAAGAAAGCTCCCCACATAGTTGTTGAATAAATAAATTAGGCACAGGTCACTCAAATGGGACAAGTTAGCTCTCCTCTCCATCTCTGGTCTAGGGGTGTTGCCTGTATTTACCTCCTCTTCCCAGCCAGGAATCCACCTTACCTGAACGTGCATGCACAAACAGCCAAAGAGTAGCAGCGCTACAGCGTGAACCAGGTACACGAACACCTGAGGACTGAGGAATCCAGGACCAGGCTTTTCTAGGGTCTCATTGTTCTTGTTCCTCCGCATCCCAAGTGTAAGGCAGAACCAAGGGTGGGTGGTCACATATGTCCAAGTTGCCCAGGCAACCAGTATAGCCACTGGTGCAGCCAGCAAAAAATTGGGCACCTGCTTAAGCTCATAGTATCTCAAAAAGCCAATATTCCAGTAGATATCCTGGATATAGCTGTATATTAGGGGAAGTTCCCAGGAGCACCAAGGTGGCTTGTTTCCCTCTGCAATTCGGTAGCCCTTGTCCAAAGCTAACTGCAGCAGGGGCTTAGGGATGGAGTGGACTGAGCCTGGCAGACAGAACTGGGTGTAGGCATAATACTGAAAGAGGGCAAAGGGAAGGCCAAGTATGAGCATGGACAGGAACACAGAGCCCATTAGCTTCAAGAGCTGTCTCAGAGGATTCAGTACCATGAGAGAAGAGAAAAAGCCTCGGCACTGAGAATGAATGAGGAAGCCAACACTGACCAGCCCATTGGAGCGTACACCAGTGGCAAGGGCAAAGAGGAGTCCACTAGTCCAGCTTTGGCCCCTTTCCAGCTGCCCCATGGCGGTGAATGTTAGGAGGGCAAACAAGGCTTCTGAGTAACCAGCAGCCAGGAAGACATTGGCAGGGCTGAGGCAGAAAAGCAGTGCTCCATAAAAGGCCTGGCGGGGACAGTGCAAAACCAGACAGCCCAGGTCATGAAGTGCAACTGCAGCCAGGATAGAGAACAAGGAATTGAGCAATGCTACTGAGATTAACAGGCAACTCCGTAAGCTCAGTAACCCCCGCAGGGGTCTCAGCAGTTCACTCCCCACCAACAGGACCAGGGGGAAACCAGGGAAGAAGGCAAAGTTGTGCTCATACAGGTAGCCATGCTCAGCAATGAACAGAAAGTGTTCAGCATCCCAGTGAGACAGGCCACCTAGGAGACCTTCCACAAGTTGGTCCACAGAGCCTGAGGGAGCGAGGCGAGGAGGAGAGAAGGCTTCTGCACGGTGATCTGGGATGACAGCATTGAAGAGTGCCTGTGGGATGAAGGAGAACCAGGATTTTGGTTGAACAACTGGAAGAATTACTATTTAATAAAGTGAAGAAGAACAGATTTGTTGGGGGGAATCAGTTTAGCTTTGGACTGGTGAAGTTTCAGTTGGACATACCTGTGCAGAGGTCAATGAGACAGTGAGATACATGAGTCCGAAGGTCAGGAGAGTGATGAGGGTTACAGATATAAATTTGGGATTCATATGTACCAAAGTGGTATTTAAAGGTATGAGACTGGATGGGAGCACTAGGAAGTACAGATAAAGAAAAGAAGAGAGCTGAGGACTGGGCCCTGGGCACAGAGACATTTAGTCACATGAGAGAGGGTGAAGATAAAGAACGAACAGTGAGGTAAGGGGAAAACCAGGAGAGCCCAGTGTCTTAGAACCAAGTGAAGCAAGAGCATGGTCAGTCAGCTTTGTTAAATGCTGCCGACTGGTTAAGTAAGATGGGGACTGAAAACTGACCACTAGACTTAGCAATGTGAAGGTCACTAGTGACTTTGACAAGAGCTATTTCAGTGGGGTGGAAGAGAAAGAAGATTGCCTAGGCTGAGTTCAACAGCACAGGGGAGAGAGGAGATAGTGCACACAGACAACTACTTGGAGGAAGTTGGCTATAAAGGGGAGCAGAGAAAGGGTTAGTAGGTGAATGACAATGTGGGGGTAAAGAGAAATCTTTTTTAAAATGTATTTTTAAAAGTTGGGAGATAAGTATTTGTTTGCCAATGGGAATAATCCAGTTGAAAGGACACGGGTACACAAGAAAGTGGAGGATTGCTGGAGCAGGCAAAAGAGGATGGAATCCGCTGCACCGGTGGAGGAGCTAACCTTGGAGAGGAGAAGAGACAGCTCACCCCACCTTGCACAGTAGAGGCGCACAGTGAAAATGTAGTTAAGCTGATGGATGTGGTACAAGCATGGAGAAAGCAAACTTCTGATTGCTTCTATTTTTCTGAGTTTTCACTTAAAAAAGCAACTTGGAGAAAAGATGCTAGAGACTTGACCCTAGTTCTCAAAATAGACTATGTACTGGAATCACCCAGGTAGTTTTACAAATATTGATGCCTGGGTTCCTCCCCCAGAGTTAATGATTTCACTGGTAAAATCTCAGCCTGGGCACTGAGATTTTTTTAAAGATCTCCCAGGTGATTCTGATGTGCCGAAAAATGGGGAGAGGTGGTGAGCGGACCAAGGAAATATACTAACACTGGGTAGCACTAAGGACTCATTTGAGTTAATGATCTTCAATAAAATGAAACGAGTTACTATAGTTTTGTGTTTTACTCTGGGCAGATGCAGGCATGGAATGGAGAGAGAATTGAACTTAACCATGGTTGGGCATAGGGAGAAGGAAGCAAGTGAGTTGTGCAGGAATGCATGATGGAGGATGGAATCTAAGCTGGGCAGGAAGTGAAGCTGAAGCCTTGAGGTAGGTGAGAGTCAATGAAAGAGTGGTAGAATCCATGGATTATAAATCCTGAGGGGCTGGAAGAATTGTTAGAGTTGGGGTACTAGAGAAAGTGAGCTGAAAAGAGAGGAGATAGTAGTGAGGTGTATCAGCTTTATTAATATTCAAACCCCCAAGAAATCAGCAGTTGTGCTGGAAAGAGAAACCGTGAACCAGGAGCTAAAACCTTAACGAGGAGGAAGGAGCTGTCCTTAACACAGATGACAGCAACAATTAAGGGTAACTAGCAATATATTCTGATGGCATGAGCTTTAAAACTGGAAGGCGGGGCACATTGGGAGAAATGACAAAATAGCATTATCATTAAATGTCATTTTGCCCCATTAGATTGTCAGTTACTTAAGGGAAAAGAGACCATGACTTTTATGCTCACCACCTATCATGTGGAACAGAGTAGGTACTTAATAAACTGTGGGTGATTGAGTGAACAGTCTGGAAAACATCCTTGTTTCTAAATAACCATCTGAATTAGAACCCAGCTGTCCTGGTTTCCTATCCCAGGTGCCGATTCACAGTATTGCTCCACTGGTTTCTGCCAAAGTTATCATCGAGCCACTTTCTCCAGCCTGGCACAAGGAGTATAACCCCATTTTTAAGGTTCTTTCTGTTTTTGGTTTATTTATTTATGTTTTTGTAATCAGGCCACTTCAAACAGTGAAAACAAATGGGACAGGGTTGACAGTCACAGATAACAGCCCTAGTCTGCTCGTTGAAGATACTTCTCACTAAACCTGGGAGCCAGCAGAGCCTGCTATACCTCGAATAGTGAGGGAGAAGAGAGGAAAGATTTCCACAAAGGAACCAGCTATGAGCCTCAGAGAGAATGAAGCTTGTGATAAATGGCACACATAATTATGCTAATATAACATACCTAGAGGGTTGACTACCTTCAACAACACATACTCAGAACCTGCTAAGCACTGGGCACTGTGCTAGGCACTGGATATAATTCATACGTATATAAAATTTGATTAAAATATGTGTAAGGACAGCCTTGGAGGTGAAAGGGAGTTTTGCAAAAGTGTGAATGCATTCTGAGGGCTGTGTGTGGGTAAGACAGCAAGGGGAAACACCTGGGGGAAGACCAGGGGACACTACTGACCAAACAAATGAACACAGATGGTCTCAGGGCAGTGCCACTTCTCTCCATCTCAACTGAATGACACAGAGCTCAGTCTCCTGGTTAGGGGCAATACTTTGAGCTGTCACATCCTAATGGCATCTCTGGTTATGGAACATCATGGCCTGCTGCAAAGACCACTAGATCAAGAGTCAGAAAACCTGGGGTCTGATTCTGGCCCTTCTCTCACTTGCTGTGTGACTTCAGTGAAACCATTAAACTTTTCTGGGTCTTTCCTGCTTCATGTGTGAAGCAAAGGGTTAACAGACCATTCCTAAGAGTCCTGCTCATTTCTCATCTATAAAGCCTAAGTGTTTATGGTTCCAACCACATGGAGGGGCACGCCTGGAAGGTAAAAAGGAGATGGGGACTATTCTTAGTGTCTAGCCCAGTCATGTGGCAAGGCATGTTCAGGACAAAAGATCAGAGACTGACCTGCAGCACCAGAGTCAGGACACGGCAGCTGGCAGCAAACCTCAGCACCTCTTTTCGGGATGGGTCCAGGAGCCACATCCTCTCACCACAGGAATTCAGGGGGGTTGCTGCCAGAAGTGAACCCCCTCAGGCTTCTAAACTCCAAAACCCAAGGAGGAAATGTCACACATGGGCTGAAAGTAAATTCTTGAAAGCATTCTTCACAGGAGACTCCCCTTTCCGCATTACTGGGTAACTTTAACCACTTAACTTCCCAGATGAGGGAAAAGCATCTTGAAGGCAGATGTCACCCTGAAGCACTATATCCTTGTTGGGAAAGTTCCACACAGATACGCATGAAATTGGAAAGCTAAACTCACAGAAAAATCTTTAAAAAGTGTGTTGAGCGCCCCCTATGCAGGAACTAAAGATCTGGGTTCAAGTCCTGGCTCTGTTACTCACAAGTTCTCATTTAGTCCTTCTGGGCCTCAGTTCTTTATGTATAAAATGGGATCAGCCCTGGGTGGTATAGCTCAGTGGATTGCATGCCAGCCTGCAAACCAAAGGGTCACCGGTTTGATTCCTAGTCAGGGCACATGCCTGTGTTGCAGGATAGGTTCCCAGTAGGGGGCACTCGAGAAGCAACCACACATTGATGTTTCTCTTTTTTACCTCCCCTTCCCCTCTCTCTAAGAATAAATAAAATCTTTTTAAAAAATGGGATCAGATTATTTTGCCTGTCTTACAAAATTATCGTGATGGTGAAGTGGACTAATGTGTGAAGAAGTACCACTACATCTATGTTGTGGCTGCTGTTCTTTGGCATGTACCCTTTTCCTCTTGCCCAGAATAATAAACTAGGTCCCAAACCAGAGTCCCAAAAATGAGGCATAGAACTGAACTGGAAGACCATAATCACTATACACTCTAGCTTAGCTCTCTGATGTGTGTTCAGCTGGTCTGTTAAATTAAGTGGAGAAGGGAAAGAAAACCACCACTCGGCAGGACTTCAGCCAGCTCACACTGCTAAAACAAACTTAGGAGGAAGACAGAGTTGACTACTAGGGATGGAGAAAGCTTATGTCCCATCCCTTTGTTGGAAGGGCAGCAACATCCAAACAGTTGCAAAGCCATTCTGAGGCAAGGAATGCACTTCAAGGCTTTTTTCTTTTAAACAATTCCTCAGGCTAAAAGAAGTAGCAATGCCTTCTACAAAACCAACTGGGGAAATCAGAAGGGAGGACAAGAGCATCAGAGGCAATTCTCTGACTTGGTGTTCTTCCCCCAGTTCCATCCGCAAACATCCTGAGTTCCCCACGTGCGTTGAGGCTCTAACCCTAAAGGAAAAAAATACCTAAACTGAGAAATTAACGGGAGGGCTGGAAGATTTTTCTGTTTTCTCTTATCTGGCTAACACCTATCAAACCTTTAGGTATCACTTGTTTCTGGAATTCTTTTCTGACCCTCACTAGACTACATGATATGCTCTCATTGTACTCTGCCTTGTGGTCTTTACTGCTATTGCTTAATTAAGTTGCTCCTGAGGGCTTTGTTTATCTTGTTGACAACTATTCCTAGGGCCTACCATAAAAATAGACATTTTAAGCCTGTGTTCTGATTGAATGGAAGTGGCAAGAACAGGATGTAGTATCACCAGTTCATTGGCTCTGGATATGAAATCACTGCTCCAATAGTCCTCTCACCATACTTATGTTAACAGAAACACTACAAAGTCACAGAAGCCGCACGAAAATAAAATTTCTCCAGAAAGGGAGCAAGACGGGCCAATGACAACAGTACTTATCCTCAGCACCAGGGGGCGCCCGCTGCTCACTCCGTCACTAGAAAGCCAGGAGGGAGGGGCCACCAAAGCCACACGGTTTTGCTCATCAAAATTCAGTTCAAAGGCAAGTTTCTGAAAACCCCAAAGAGCAAAGGTAGTTTGTGAGTCTACCCAACATTTCTAACACTGACTCGCTGAATCGAAAGGAATCCCAGAAACAGCCACACCAACGTCACAGGCCGCTGGGTCTCTATCTTGGGTGATTTCATATTTTTCCCTTCGTTACTTCCCACCCACATACATGCAAAGAAGTTGGGAACAGAAAAGCACAACCCACCTCTGCCTCTTCACCAGGCTGCCATTCTTCCTCTCTCCAGAGTCAAGCTCTAGACCCAGGGACCACAGGAAACTTGTAGCTTACACTTAGTTTACAGGTAAATCAAGAAGAAACAAAGCCAGTGAGTTCTCCCTCTCAGCTAATTGCCAGCCTCGACTTCCCAACAACTCCTTTGCCAAATCACACTCTCTGACCTGGCAGGACAGGGAACAACTAGTTTTACACTGTTCACGCGAGATAAATATGCCAGAGAAGTGAGTAATAAAAATCTCCCTAGTTTTAAATCAGAGATCTCATTAGACCCTGTGACGCCAGTATAATTACCGTCGCCATTTTATGGATATGGAAACTGAGACTCGCTGGGGTCGAGAGACACATCCAAGGCTGTATTTAAAGAGAATGTCATTTTTTTCTTTTTTAAATTCTGAAACCTCATGGTCTTCCCACCAGGCCTTACCCCGGCCAAAGGGGCCGTGCTCTTTCTGAGACATGATTACAACCTAAGCCTCCTAAATCCAGCCCCGGTACTTGTCCAATGGCAGCGCAAGCCTCCTGCTGAGTATTTTGAGGGTAGAGAGGGCCCTATCTGAGAATACAGGGAAGCCTGCTGAATTGAAGCCCTGGGCTCTCTGGGTAAGACTCACATCCTCTGTGGGGTGGGGAAATGGCTCTAACCAAGCGTTCTCAAGGCCAAAGGCCTCGCGGGTCGTAGCGAGCCAGGGACACCCTGCTGCTAGCCCAACCGCGCCTAAAGCCCGTTCTAGCCCGCTTCTTTCAGACATAGTCCCAAGCAGGGATCGAGTATGTCCTCTCCCCAAGGGCCCCAAGGGATATTTCCGAGGGGGCCGAGACCAGGCCCGGCCGGAAGGCAAGGGAGGGCGGGAGAGTGTAAAGGAAGAGGCGGCACTTGGAGGCCGCTATGGCGGAGGGGCGGGTCTCCGCGCTTCTCGGCGGCCTCCGCCTCCTTTCCCTCACCCTCCGTTTGACAACTTCCCTCCCCCAAGAACTTTCAGGCTCACACGCCGGCGCTCCGGTCCCTAGCGCCCGCGCCAGCGCGTCTCAGTGTCCCAGGGAGGCCCGGAATTTTAGCTCTTCCATCCGGGACACCTAGTGAGCCGCGCCTGCGCTTTGGCTCCGCCGACGGCGGACCCGCCCCTCACCTCCCAGCACTCGAAGCAACCCCCCCGCCTCCGCGGCGGCCATGATAACTCCGGGCAAGTGGGGCGGGGACTGCAGAGCCCCTCCATTCCGCGCTCCTTTGCCTTGGCACCTTTCCTCCGTGGTGACACCTGGAGACTCCCCACCCCCTCCGCGCACTACATGCTACGCTAGTCGCCTCTCCCGCCTTCAGTTAGTCCCCCTCGCTTGCTGTCTCAGAGTCGATGTTCTTGCCCCTGTTCCCATCCCGCAAACATCCACTGAGTACCCAATGTGTGACAAGGCTCTCGGAATTGGGGGCTGCCCCGCGGCCTCTTTCTTCACAGAAGCCAGAGCTGCACTTTCCCTGCTGTCAGGCAACAACAGCTGAGCACAGCGTCTGGCACACAATAGATGTTCTGAGAAGAGGGGAAAAAAAAAGCTTCCTTGGGGTTCCTGTGGCCAGCAGCGGCACCTTACATCGTGAGTGTGAAGAAACTGGGGGATCCCCGACTTTCCACTCCTGCAGCTACCAGGGACCTTCTGTCCTACTTCAAGCCCCAGTCCCACCTCAGGTGGCTAATAAGAATGGTGAAGGAAACTTCAGAGAACGCCCCCCCAGGACTCCTTTCTTCTTCCTCATTCAAGTAGTTTCTCTCGTAGGAAGTGGGGCCAAAAAAGAAGAAGAAGAAAAAAAGAAGCTAACTCAACAAAACCGTCTGTTAGGGAGGGGCGGCCAGTTGGTACCCCTGTAACGGAAACTGTTAGAACAACTTGGCACCCTACTTAAAGGAAATAGATAATAAATCCTTCTCCGTTGGTGAATTTCTTGTTTCTCAGGATTCCAAAGCCTTCTGTGGTTTCGGTTATCTGCCCTCCAAACGAAGCTAAAGGCTGGGTTAGCTTCTGGCCACAACCCTGGCTGAGGGAGGGGTTTATCTTCAACAACAGATACTCTTGTGGGTGGGAACAAAGGAGATGGTTGCTATCTCAGGCAAAGAAACTAGCCCAGATCAGTTTTGGGGGGACCAGGGACTGTATCTTTTGATTCTCTTTTTTAAAAACATTTTATTAATTTTTTTAGAGAGGGAAAGGGACTTGGCCCCAGAACTCAGGCATGTGCCCTGACTGGGAATCGAACCAGTGACCTTTAGGTTCATAGGCCAGTACTCAATCAACTGAGCCACACTGGCCAGGGCTCTTGATTCTTTATAACTCATTTCAGGCCTTGAGACCTAAACTTCCTTTCAGGTATTTGTTGTGTATTGGGTGGATAAAGTATAAGTCACATTTTAGTTGTGTATTGGAGAAGGGAAAAAATGGAGTTTAGAAGAGTCTTTCCCCAGGCTTTTCCGTGACCCACACACTTATTCTCAGCTCCAGAGGCCTGTGAGTGAATTGGCAACTAAGGCCTAAGGCTGTGGCTTGAGACTCTAGATGTCTGTGGGGCTCCAAGCAGCACTCTACTTGCAAAGACCAAACTGAGAAATGAACTGCTCTTGCTTTGTGAATTCACATGGGGTAAAGATATGCATTCTCTCTCTAAGATTTTATTTATTTATTTTTAGAGAGGGGAAGAGAGGGAGAAAGAGAGGGAGAGAAACATCAGTGTGTGGTTGCCTCTCATGTGGCCCCCACTGGGGATTTCGCCTGCAACCCAGGTATGTGCCCTGACAGGGAATTGAACTGGCAACCCTTTGATTTGCAGCCTGTGCTCAATCCACTGAGCTACACCAGCCAGGGCCATTCTCTCTTTTTTGTAAGATTTTATTTATTTACTTATTTGTTCATTTTTAATATATTTTATTGATTGTGCTATTACAGTTGTCCAATTTTTTTCTCCTCTTTATTCCCCTCTGTCCTGCACCCCCTCCCACCAGCATTCCTCCCACCCTTAGTTCATGTCCATGGATCGTACATATAGATTCTTTGGCTTCTCCATTTCCTGTATTATTCTTAACCTCCCCCTGTCTATTTTGTACCTACCATTTATGCTTCTTATTCTCTGTACTTTCCCCCCCATTCTCTCTCCTCCTCACTCCCCACTGATAACCCTCCATGTGATCTCCATTTCTGTGATTCTGTTCCTGGTCTAGTTGTTTGCTTGGTTTGTGTTTAGGTTCAGTTTTGGATAATTGTGAGTTTGTTCTCAAGGTTTTATTTTTATTTTGTTTTATGAATCCTTAGCACAAAAATTTATTTAAATACCACAAGAAAACCCAAATCTGAGAAACAGTTACAGTGTAAGAATTTCAGAAAAAGTAAATGAAAACAGAATTTTTTCTTTTTTATTGTTCAGTTATAGTTGTCCCCATTCCCTCCCACCGCCCTGTTGCTCTCCCCTACCCTTTTCAACCTCTGCTCCCAAAGACAATCCCCACCCCACTGTCTTTGTCCATGTTCCTTGGTTCTTTGACTTGACCCTTCCTCTTATTTCCCCTATTCCCCCACTTCCCCTCCCCTCTGGCCTCTATCAGTTTGTTCTTTATTTCCATGTCTCTGGTTTGTCTTGATGATTAGGTTCCACTTATAGGTAAGATCATACGATATTTGTCTTTCACTGCCTGGCTTATCTCACTTAGCATAATGCTCTCCTGTTCCATTATGCTGTCGCTTGTGTAGTATTCCATTGTGTAAATGTACCACAGTTTTTTGATCCACTCATTTACTGATAGGCTCATTGGCTGTTTCCAGCACTTGGCTATTGTAAATATTTTATTTTTAGAGAGAAAAGAGGAAGGGAGAAAGAGAGGGAGAAAAACATCAACAGTTTGCCTCCTGCACACCCCCAACTGGGGCCCTGGCCTGCAAACCAGGCATGTGCCCTGATTAGGAATCAAACCAGTGACCTTGTGGTTCGCAGGTCAATACTCGATCCACTGAGCCACAGCAGCCATGGCTAAAGACATGCGTTCTTAAGTTTCTGTCTCCCCACATGAAATTCCCTTAAGAATCTATTTGTAAAAAGGACGGGCATCTCTTGTGACAAGTCAGAATGTTTTCTAAAAGCTCAACTGCTCAACTGCCATCCTTTAGAGGTAGAACTTTGTCCAGATCTTTAGCTCCACTTTCCTGCAATTTTTCCTTCCTTTCCCTCTCTGCTACGCACTCCCCTCCTCTTCCGCTCAGTTTCCTGTTTCATTTTCTGGCTCCTGCTCCGACAGGAAAACAAGCAAGCTGAATCTTATGGTCTCAAAGCCCTGGTTTGTCAGAATAGAACGCTAGGTGGGATGGGAGGGGGTTCTGGGCCTCCAAGGCTGTAAGTAGAAGAGGCAATCTCTCTCGTCTGCTTTTAGAGTCAGCAGCTAAAATGGAGCCTGCATCTACACAGTGAGCCAGCTGAGTGACCAGCACTGTGGGAGAGCAAGGGAGACAGAGATGTATCCCAGGGCTCCAGAAACACTCTACACCACCCAGCCACTTCCATTAAGAAGGAAATATCCTACACCACCAAGAAACAATTTCATAATACAAATCCCCGACCTAAACAATGCACAAACAATGCATCACTGTTTCTAGAATCCTAGAATGTAAGAGTTACAGCATTTCTGTCCCTTGAAATTGCCTGGCTCTGCTCTCGCTTGAAACACTTCACTGCCAAACGACCCTTCGGCAAGCCCGTAGCATTCAGATGTCAGCTGAATGTTCTCCTCCGAGAGGCCTCCCCTGACTATCCAGCCACAACCAGCACCCTGTACTAACAATCCCATTTCCATTTTCTTCATAGCACTTATCACCACCTGGTTGTCCTGTCCATGAGTTTCACTTGTCTGTTTTCCTGTTATGGAACGTAAGCTCTGTGAGAGTGGGGGCCTTATTCAAAGTATTACCAGCACTTAGAACAGTGCTTTGTACGTTGTAAGTACTCAATAAAGATCTGGTGAATAAATCAATTTGTTTAACCTGCTACCTATATTTTAAGGATGCAGGAACTAAGATTCAGGGGAAGTGACTGGCTTGAAGTTCTACAGCTAGTGGCAGAGGTGGGACTTAAATTTAGGTTGCTAGCCTCCCCAAGCTGGTTTCCCCCCCAACTCCCTACAAAACTCCACATTATTTTAATATTTCTCACATTTACCTTTCTCTCTTTTTTCCCACATAAATAAGTATTTACGGGCTATGCCAAGAATACTACACAGGACACACCGATACCTAACTACTCTTTCCTCCACTAAATTCTTCTTACCTGCTAGATTTATTCAACAAAATGGGGATGTCTACTCTGTCAGAGGGAATGGTAACACTGAACAAGGCAGACACAGTTCTTGTCCTCATGGAAAATATCTACCTCGTGGATTGTACAGTGCTTGGCATAAAGTACTCACTAAGGATAGGCTGTTATACCTCTCTGAATGAAAAGAGGAGTGACTTTTCCACTGAAGGTATGGAGGAAAGTTCTCACGGAATACTCCCCTCCTTGAAACACCCCGACAACCCATTTCTCTCTATAGCTGTGTTGCCTTGCTCCTGCCACATCTGGAGATGGCCTAGGCCCCAGGCTGAGCAGAGAAACAGCCCAGTCTATCTATTCTCAGTAGCTCAGTTTCCAGACACTAAACTTTCCATGACCCGAATCCTATTTGAATATTGGAAAAGTTGACCCTGATCTGGAACTTTGGCTTTGAGGCCATGTCATTATGGGACAGAAATGACCACACAGGCCTCTGATACCTGTCACTGCCAACTGTTAACAGGCAGTGCTAATGACTGTGATGACAGGCAGCTAGGCCTTACCAGAACTTCATGCTACTTCTTTTTGCTATGGATAAAAGGCATTCAATGGCAGTTTCCAAGGATCTTGGGTGACATTTATATCCATCCTGAAACCTGGGTTGGCCAAAAGCCTGTTTGGGGCTTCTGCTATAACACTAGAAGTTGCCCATCCACCCCAGGACAAAGATCCTGCCCTACCTTCCAGATGCAGGACCCAAACAGTCATCCTTCAAAAGCCATGGACATAAGGTTATTTTTCATCCTTTCTTTGGTGTTTGCCTTTCAGTAGTTAGAAAACCTTGACCCCACTGAGAGGCCTAGTGGGAAGGGCCTTAGCCACTTAGGGGTGGCAGTGGCTGTAAGGCGAAAGAGCCAATGAGGTTGAGAGTATTGTTTAGGCCAGACTTGGCTGCTCTCCAGCTATGAAAGAAGGTTAAGGTCATTTAGGGGGTGGGGAGGGAGGAGCCTGGGAAAAGAACTACTGGCCACACCCCTGGGCTCTCCACTGGCAAAGGCTCTATTTACTTCTCAAAAGCAAATTACTCACAGATCAGTGGCTAGCAGTTCTTGGCCTGTGCTAACACCAGTCAGAAACTGGAGACCAGGCTAGGCTCTCCCTGCATTGCAAGAGAGCAGATGAAAGGAACCCAGGAAACCAAACTCCTAGGCAATGCTCCACACACAGCCCAGAAATGCACTTTCTACACTAGACAGTGGAGTTCAAGAGGCCCAGAGCAAAATTAGCCATTAGTGTTATTGCTCACCAAAATATAGATATGAAAATTTTCTCATTTAGTTTTTTCCTGAAGAGTCCTAGGAAATTGTCTCCGTCGATGGTGAGCCAATTGTCTCTATTTCTCCCTCTCTCAATACAGAAATACTAGTTCCTCATTCCTGTCCCTGACTCAAATATTAACAACCATAGGCAGTTTGATGAACACTTGATTCGAATTCTTGGGATAATTTTACCTTATGCTAAACACAACAAAAACAAATCTTGCTTGCTGAGCTCCACTGCTAGATCCAGTTAAGTCTGGTTGTCCTCTGACCCAAGAAGAAGGTTCAGCCTGGTGAATTAGGAAGAGCATGGGCCTTGGACTCAGGGAGATCTTGGTTGGTATGTGAGCTCCTACAAGCCACTTTCCCCAACTATAAAATGGAAGCCAGAATACTGATCTCACAGGCATGGGACTTTTTTTTATGTACTATGTCTGGTAAACATGTAGGTACTCAATAGAGAGCTGTTGTTTCAAGTTTCACTTCTAAGTCTCCACAATAATTTCTCTGTAACTGGTTCTGGTTTCTTCATTGTTTTCTCAAAGGGGATTAACAGAGAAGCTATATATTGTAACACTGGCCTATAAAAGTAATTGCATGTAGCCAACATCTACATTTTATTAATCAACTATGTGCCAGATTGTGCTGTAGGACAGAGATATAGTGAACAAAATAACCCCCGCCCTCAGAGAGCTTACATTCCAGTGTAAAGACGACAAGTACAACATATAATACGCCAGATGGTAACAAGCACTACTAAGAAAATTAAGACAGAAAAGGGAAATAAGGCAAGGGAGCAAACTGCTATTTTAAATAGGGTGGCCAGGGAAAGCTTCACTGATATATTTGAGCAGACTTGAAGAAGAAAACTTCAACCATGCAGTTATCTGGTGAGTATTCTGGACAGAGGAATGGTAAGTGCAAAGGTCCCGTGGTGGAAATAGCCCTGCATAGTGCGGTCAGTAATGAGGAAGAGAAGAGCCCAGAGAGGAAACAGCAAGCTAGATAACTAAGGGCCTTGGAGGTTCTTATAACGATCTGGAGTTTTACTTAGAATGAGAAGCACTTATTTTTTAAGATTTTATTTATTTTTAGAGGGGAAGGGGAGAGGGAGAGAAACATCAATGTGTGGTTGCCTCTTGAACGCCTCCTACAGGAGACCAGGCCCAAAACCCAGGCATGTGCCCTGACTGGGAATTGACCCAGCAACTCTTTGGTTTGCAGGTCCGCGTTCAATCCACTGAGCTACACCAGCCAGGGCCACTAAAGGATTTTGATCTGACTTGGTTTTAAAGGGAGCATTTTGGTTGCCATGTAGAGAATGGGTTCAACCAAGCCAAGCAGAAGCACAGAGGCCAGTTTGGAGGATATTTCAAGAATTCAAGAAAGATATGGTAGTGTCTTAAACTACAGTAGTAGTGGCTGGAGTGAGGATTAATTTTTGAAGAATGCTAACAGACTGGATGTGGAAATTAAAATAGTCAAGGACTTTGAAAACTATGGGAGAGGCAGGTTTCTAGGGGAAGATGGCATTTTAGTTTGGGCATATTCAAATTAAACTTCCAGAGATGTCAGGAAAGCAGCTGAATGCTCTCATCTGTAATCAAGGGAGAGAGCCAGTCTGGAGAAATGGTTAAGTTGGAGGCTGCTTCTAGATAAATGGTTGTCTTATTAACAACTTCTTTTTAAAATTTATCATGTATTTTTCTATTACCATTTAATAACAATTTTTAAGAAAAATAGAGCCCTGGCTGGCGTAGCTCAGTGGATTGAGCGCGGGCTGCGAACCAAAGGGTCGCAGGTTCGATTCCCAGTCAGGGCACATGCCTGGGTTGCAGGCCAGGCCCCTAGTGGGGGCCACGTGAGAGGCAACCACACACTGATGTTTCTCTCCCTCTCTTTCTCCCTCTCTTCCCCCCTCTCTTCCCCTCTCTAAAAATAAATAAATAAAATCTTTAAAAAGAAAAATAGAGATCATCCCCTTTGCCAACTATTACCAAAAGTTTCTAGAGCAGTGATTTTCAACCAGTGTGCTGCAAGAATTTTTAAAACATGTTAAGACCTAGCTAGTTGGGGCACTGAGCTCTTTTCCCTTAGATTGTCAAATTAAAAAATGACAACAGCCAACAAAACAGCCATCTGGTGTGAATTAATCAAAATTACACCTGGGTTTTTTTTTTGTTTGTTTGTTTGTTTGTTTTGCCCTGACTAGTGCGACTCAATTGCTTGAGTGTTTCCCCACAAAGCGAAGGGTCATGGGTTTGATTTCCAGTCAGGGCACATGCCTGGGTTGTGGGCTGGTCCCAGGTTGCGGCACATGTGAGAGACAACTGATCAATGTTTCTCTCCCTCTCTTCCCCTATCTCTAAACAAAGTATTTTTTTTTTAAATTATTTTTTGGTCCCTGACTGGTGTGGCTCAGCAGACTGAGCACGGGCTGGGAACCAAAGGGTAGCCAGTTCGATTCCCAGTCAGGGCACATGCCTGGGTTGCAGGCTAGGTTCCCAGTGCCGGGGGTGTGAGAGGCAACCACACACTGATGTTTCTCTCTCTTCCTCCCCCCTTTCCTCTCTGTCTAAAAATAAATAAAATCTTTTAAAAAATTACTTTTTGTTAGATTGGCAAAAAATGCATTTTTTGGTGTGCACAAAATTTTCGTAATTAGCTTTTGTGTGCCACAAGATGAAAAAGGTTGAAAATGTTCTAGAGTATCGTCAATTTCTTTGGTTATTTAAACCCAATTTATATTGTGCTTTTAATGCCTAAAATTTTCTCTTGCAGGTGAAATGATCTCAGCTTTCTTAAATTTAAACTGACACTGTGGAAAGTAAAGTGAAAATATGGTGCAGAAACAACAAGGTCCAGAATGACATTTTTTAGGAAAGACAGCACACTAAGGAAGAGTTGGAAGAACAGGAACCACACCCCCAAAAGGTCAAGCTTTTAAATAGTTTGAAAACAATAAAAAGCCTCACAAGTGTCTTACCAAGATTTAATGTACATTTATTCTTAACACGTGGAACATATAGTATAAAGATTTCATACTGAATAAATGATATTCATTAAGCCAAAAAAGGAAAAAAGGAGGAATTTACATCAAGTTTTAGCTACATTGTTTGAAATACAAATATGCAGATTTTATCACTGAAAAAATCTCAATTGTGTTTCTTCATCAGCAACTTCAACTGAACCTAGAACTTCACACCTCGATTAGAAAGAAAACAAAACAAAACAAAAACCCAGAAAAAAATAAACTATAAGTTGATTGGCTGCTGAGACAGCAAGGACTTTTTACAGAGACCTGTACAGCATCGCGCCAAGAGGGATGATGTCTGGCAAGAGATTAAATAGCTTTGTCTCGCTTTGTGCAGGTCACCAACTTGTTAACTCGTCATACTATAAAGGGGTAGCTGGGAGGGGGAACCAAACTGTGGGGACCCAAGGGTATGTGCAATGTACAACGTCATATATATACACACGTGGCAGCACAGCGGCTGCAGCTAAAGGTTAAAACCAGTTCTAAGAGGTGATCTCAGGGTTATTCATACAATCAAGGAGGAGAGAAAGAGGTCAGGGTGTTGTAGGTTCACACATGATACTTTGGGGGAAAAGCCTTTTTTTTCTCCTCAACATTTAACTAAAAACATTTTTAAAAACTACAGCTTGCTGCTGACCCAGCGTTTTTTCCTCTTGTTTCCATGTGAGACATTATTATTACAGTATGTTTACAGTATCAGGTGTACAGTACAGTACATGGAAGGGTCTACACTCTACTGCACAGGCCTCTCTAGTGAACAGGGTCTGTCCACAACTGCGAAATTCTCGGCTCCTGCAAGATTGTGAATGTTACAACAATAAACCACACACAGTTCAGCAGTCACCTTATTTTGTCCTTCAGAGGCTTTTTTTTTTGTATTTTTTCTTTTTTTTAACCATTAAAAACAGTTATGAAATGTGGCATCCCGTTGATGCAAGGACCGGGAAAGCCATTTTTATTTAATTTTTTTTCCCCAAACTCACTGTAAACAACAGTAACTTTGGTTAAAATAAAAAAGTCTTCTATGTAGGCAGAGCTTTGTCTTTTCAAATAGGGTGAGGTCCTGAGGGGAGTTAGGTGAGGACAAGGAACAGAAAGGTAGAAAGGTAAGGGGGGCTGGGAGGAAAGAGAAATAGGAGAGACTTTTTTCCCAAGGGAGAAGCTGGACAGCACAGGGTAAACTGGATTCTGAGGTGGTTTTGCATAAATAAAGGGCAACAGTCAGTTTCTAAGTTCACACACGCACACACACACAGGGAGGGAGGTGTCCCACGGCTGTCATGACTGGCCAATCAAAAACAGTACATCACAGATGACTTGTGAAACCAATGAGTTCATCAATGGTGATACTGAGATGTCCAACAGCCGTGACTCGTACAGCGTGAACTCTGAGTGGTTTTCGTCCACCTTGGCCAGGGCCAGCAGCGCACGGGCAGCCCGCCGCATCATGTCCACACTAGTTGGCTCAAAGGGTGGGTTCTGCATGTGGAGCAAGCTCGCCTGGCTCTGTTGGAACTGTGTGGCAGCAAGGCTATCCTCCAGGAAGCCCAGGAGGTTGCCGATGCTGCCCTTCTGTACTGCGATGGCACGGGCTGCCAGGCTGTCACCCTGCGCCAGGTTGGCCAGCAGTACCACGGCCATCTCCCGGCATACCGGGTTCTTTCGGTCACTGAGGAAGCGCACCATGGTGCTATACAACTTCTCCAGGCGGCTGAAGGGGGGTGTGGCAAGGATCAGGTCCACATTGTTGTCCTGGATGCTGAGTTTGCTGAGGGTTTCCAAGACCAGTCTCTGGGGGGAAAGGACGGCATTGGGGCCCAAGGTGGAGAAGGGGTCCTGGGCTTCAGCTGAAGGGCACACTGCCCAGTGTAGGAGTCCATCCAGGACAGGCAGGCAAATGCTCTCAGGGTACGGGGAGAGGTCCAACTGCCCGGAGATGTTGGCTAGTGTGACCAAGGTGTTTTCCCGGAGCATCTCCAAGCAGTCCCACCACCACTCCACTTTGTTGCAGCTCACCCCTTGGTCCTGTTCCTCCTCCTTCTCATAAGTTAGTGGTGCCTGCTTCCGTTCTGGATGCTTGTGATGTAGAAGGATCAGCTTGCCCAGGATTAGCAGCAGCCCTGGGTGTTTGGACATCTCAAAGTCGTTACCTGGCACAAATGACAGGCTCCGGATAGTATTGGAGACACAGACACAGCGCTTGGCAAGGGAATCCTGCCAGTCCAGAAGGGTACACAGTGGGGTCTCATCTTTACTGTGAGGTTCATCCTCTAAGATCTTGATGTTCCGGTGGCTCTGTGCTGGGCTGATGCCAAATGGAAACTTGCTGCTCTCCTTGGTAGCCTCTGTACTCTTAGCTCCCTCCTCGGTCAATGTACTAGACCGGGTAGACAACATATCATCCATAGTGGCTGTGATCCGTTTTTCTGGGGGGCCATCAGGTGGGGGGCCCTCTTGTTCTGTTGTCCCTTGTATACCCTCTCCTGCTATGACATGTTTCCGGGTGACTGGTAGGCAGGGCATATGAGGCTGAGTAGGCAGAAGCTCTGTCTTGCTCTCAAAGTGGGTCTGGATATGCTCAGTGGTGTCCCCCCCACCAATCCTCCAGTGCAGCAGGCCACTGTCAAACTCCTGCACGCGCCCAAGCTTATCTGAGCAGTCCACCACAAACGGGTCATTCTTCTGCACGATCTTTACTGGAAGTTTGTCAAACTTACTAGTAAGTTTCTCCTCGCTATTCTCTGAGACTGCCTTGTCCTTGCCTGAAAAGGCCATCTCCTCATCATTTTCAACTACTTCCTCTTCTTCCTCCTCTAGTTTAGGACCTAGAAGGTCTTCCTCATCCTCCCCCTCTACAGGGGTTGGACTAGATGCCTTGCTGAATCTCCCAGGGTCCAGTAGTGTTCTCTGCCCTGGATCACCCACCTCATACTCCTTTAAAATGCCAAAGATCTCAATCAGGCAACGTCGGAAATATTCCACAAGGAGCTCTAGCAACCCTGGGAGCTAAAGAGAAAGAACAGGAAATACATTAAGGGAGAAAAGTGGGCTAAAATAAGAATCCTTGACTTGAGAGATCTCCAAGGGTCTTCTATCTGCTCTCCCCACTTTCCTTCCAGGTCAGACATTTGTATCACTGTGAAAGGCAGAGGTGCTTCCTTCCAAAGACTCTCTACACAGTGAGTCCTTTAATCTCTCCTATGACTGGCAAAAAGTTCTTCCTTCTGGCTAACTAACCTACCTTCACATGAGCCTGCCTCCAGGATGAAAGTGCTGACCAACAGCTCTGGCACCTCACTACCATTGCCACCATCTCTCAGACCCCTCTCACAACCAATTTCTGCTTTTCTTTACTAGGTCTGGTTTCCTACCCATTGGTCACTGTCGTTGTCCCTCTCAGAATATATATATCCCACTGCCAAGTGGAGCATGAGGCTAGGCATGGTGGGATGATCCCTTACAATATGAGCTGAGGGAGGGAATGCAGTATGGACAGATGTTTATCTGTTCTCTCCAAGCTCCCCAACATTATAGGAGGCTGGACATCAATAAATCATGCAATAGAATGAACGGGATGAGGCTTTGATTTGCCAAACACTGGTCCAAGCTGGTGCAAGGGACACCCAAATTCCAGTTTGGATCCTGTATAAGGCCATTTACCTCTAGAAGAAAACACTAATTTCTAATCAGATCAATTTCTGGTGGAATAGTATAACAGAATGGAAAAAAATAAGGGCTTTAAAATTAGAAAGATCTAGGTTTCAATTCTGGCTTTTCCAGGAACTAGCTGGGTGATTTTACTTTCTAAGTTGTAGTTTTTCCATCTTTCTGGAAACTCCTAAACTTCACAGGGTTGTTCTGAGGTCTAAATGGAATATATCAAATGTGTAGACTATGGAAATTGCTCAATAAATATTTGTTTCTTTACTTTCTTATGGGAGGCGATATTATGCAATAGATTCAAGTTTTAAGAGTCAGAACAACTCTGTTAGGACCTGGCCAGTTAGGTCAGTTGGTTAGAGCATTGTCCCAATATGCCAAGGCTGTGGCTTTGATCCCCGGTGAGGGCATATACAAGAATCAACCAATGAATGCAATAAATAAGAGGAACAAAAATCTGATGTTTCTCTCTCTGTGTCCCTCCACCTTCTCCCTCCCTCCCTCCCCCTCTCTCCCTCTCTCCCTCCCTCCCTGCCCCTGCCCCCCTCTCCCTCTAATAAAAGGAAAGGAAAAAAACCCTCTTAACAGCTGTGTGAACCTGGGAAAAGATAAAGACTCTGAGCCTATGGCCACAACTGCCTCAGAAGGCTGTTATATGGCATGAAAGAAAATAAGAAGAACCTGGCACAAAATGAGGACAAAATAAACAGTAACAATTAGTAACAACACCTCCTTAGTCAGCTCCTAGATAGATGGATTGGTTGGTAGACACTTAGAATGATCAAAAGAAAGAGTAGGATGGTACAGCAGAAACTCTTCCCAGTTACTAGAACTCAAGGTGCATGTCTTATGAAGAGAGGGTCTGGAGAGTCACCTCTGCAAGAACATTACAAAATCTCTCCATCCCCTTACCCCCTGCCCCAAGCACTTCCCATCCTACACCTTAGGCAAATAGGATCAAGAAGAATCTCTTCCACTCAGAGTAAATGAAATAAGAATGGAATAAAGAAACTATTCTGCTCACTGATGAAGACCATAGGTTCCTCTTGGTAGTCTAGAAAACATGGTGTCCTCACTGACATCCACAGAATCTGCCTTTCTTACCAATACCGACGAGTTTCTCTCAAATTCCCTTTGAAGTCAATACTGATACCTTTCACACAAATTATTACTGTCCTCAGTATTCTGGGCCCATGGGCAGTGGACAAGGGCTGGCAAGGAAAATATCAGAGGAGCGAGAGAGAGACCATGTTGGCTGGGGATAGTGTAAATCCCTAGTGTCACTTAATATCATTGACTTTAAGAAGATACCAGGCCCTCACAACCTTCCAATCTTCTCCAGGCACCTGTACTTACCTGACTGAGGTTGAAGGTCATGATACTGTTGTCATCATACAACAGGATGTTAATGGTGTCTAATGCCCATGTGCTCTCTGCCAGCAGCCCAGACTTGAGGGACATCATTACTCGCCATGCCTCTGGAGTTCCTGAAACAAAACTTCCAGGTCATCCATCCACCAAGCCCAGGGTGGCTAGAAGTCATCCCTAGGGCTGACCGATCAGTCAGGCTATTATGAAGTAACAAATAGGGATAGTTCCTATCTGGGAGATGGCAGACATCTAATTCTCAAGGCTTTTAGGCCTTCTTAGGACATCACTGTGTAGCAATTCCTTTAAGTAAAAGCCTGAAATCAGCTGATTTCTTTCTCACACAAATTTCTTTGGTTCTGTTTTAGTCAACACTGGTCCATATTTTACATGCAGAATATCAGGATGGAGGGAAAACAATGGACAAAATGGAAAGGGACAGATTACATGACCCAATCAAGGAGGTCTCCTTACCAATGTCTTTCATGGTGAGTCGCCTCCTCTGCTTCAACACAGGCTGTGTGGCTTCAACAGAGCCAGGTGGGAAGGTGATGTCCCGCCGGATCATGGGGGGCTGCACAGGAGCAGGTGCTATGTGCGAGGCAGGTACGGGGGGCCCTGCCTTTTGCATCTTCATCCCAGTGTGCAGGAACGGAGACTTGCTAGGAGAGGTGCGGTTCTCCATTGGCCGAGGCAGGGGAGCAGGGCTGGATACCTGAGGAATGTGATTCTGCATGCTTGGTGGGGGCTGGTAGTTGGAAGGAGGGGGCCTTGTCATAGCGGGCACAGGGGCAGAGGGACCATATGGAGGCTGGCGTGTGCCATGGGAAGGCCATGAGCCTTCATGGTTAGCCCTCTGATCCGTATGCAGCATTTCATCTGTTCGGTTCACACCATGATAGGCAGGGCCTTGGGGGGCAGAGCCTGTGTTCTGCCTATTGGTGTAATTGTAGGTCATGTCATTACGCCCTTGCCACATGGTGCCTTGCTGAGCAACCTCAGCTGATGCCTGTATGGGGCCACCCATCATTTGTGGTGGTATGTTCTGCTGGGCACTGGAACCAGGGGGTGCTGAGACACGGTCTCGGCCAAACTGGAATGGAAACTGGTTCTGGGGGCCACTTGCTGGTCGGCGCTCAGTAGCAGCAGCGGCAGTAGCAGGATATGCATTGCCATACTGGTTGTACACATCTTGCTGAGGTGAAGGCTGGGCAGCTTGTTGCTGGCTGGCAGGCTGGGGCTGGGCTGGAGGCAATTGCTGCTGCTGGGGCTGCCCCTGCCCTGTGCTGTACGGCACACTGTACATCTCCCCTTCATGCCGCTTGGCAGTAGGGCCGTATGTGCTATCCATTGGCCGCTTGTAATTCTAAGACAGGGACAAGCAGGAGGAAGTTAATACTTTGTACTCAGGGACACAAGAACTACAGCTGCCAAGATAGCTACACCAGACACTCACTGGGCTTGCTTCTGCTTCTACCCCTCTAGAAGAGACACAGACTCTAAGAGAACAAAGGCATAATCTTCTCAAATTATTTTTCAAAATTATCTCTGAAAGCAAGAATTATTCTTTCTTCCTCTCTGGCTCTCCCTTACTCTAAGTAGAAGAACTAAAGAAAAGTTCAAAAATCAAAATAAAAGGCCTGCTTCTAGTTCTTCTGGAGAACTAGAAACTGAACTGGATTCCGAATAGAATAGAGACTGAGGACGTGGCTGTTTAGGCAGAACTGGCTATTTGGGTGGGAGAAGACCACCAAAATATCTAAAGTGAGGTTCTTAGACTTTCCACCTTAGATTTCTAACCGGCTCTATGTGTCAGTCCACCAAGATACCCTCCTCACCTGCTGCTGCTGCTGATACATTGTGGTCTGCTGGCTGGGGAAGGGGCTGCTAGAAGGGGTGCCTTGAGTGAACTGATTGCCATAGGAATCATGTCTGCAAGGAGGGAGAAAAACAGGATCACGGTGGGAAATGGCAAAGCCCAAGGCACAGTGGCACTGAGGCCAGGCTTCACTCACCGTTGCTGCTGTTGCTGCTGCTGGGGAGGGTAGCGGCTAGGAGAATACATCCCCGAGTCTGGGTTGGAAGGCATGAGATTCGGCTGTGGGGCTCCAGTGCCCATGTTTCCCTCGGGTCCTATTCCAGGCTCCGTCCTAAACAAAATAGGAGAAGTGCATGAGTCCACCATGGCTGTGGGGTTCTGGGGTGGGACAGGAGTGGGGACCATGCTTACCTCACTCTGTCATAAGGACCTCCATAAGGATAGTGCTGTCGTGGTCCCATTGCCACATTTGCCAGCCCAGGGCCGGCAGCTCGGCTGTAGGGGTCCCCCATCCCGCCGTTGGGGCCCTGCCCTGAGGACATGAAGGGATCACTCCCTGGAGCTGAGTGTAGAAAGGCAGGCAGTGAGCAAACTACTAGATGAGCAAGTCTAGCAATCCACCCCCTGCTTGCCCCAAAGACCCATGCCTTCTTCAGAGCTCTAGTTTGTTCCTTTTGTTTTTCCTGATAGGTTTAAAACAGAGATCTAAAGAGGCCCCAATCAACAAAGAACATGTACTTCTTAAGGGGTAATAGGGTAAGACTAGGGAGAGGAAGACAAGAAAGAAGGCAGGGATGAAGATGGGTGGTTAGGTTTGAAAATGTCCATCTCTGAAGATGGCTTGACAAGAACCCTGAATCACTCTCAACCTATCAACCCACTTCCTCAGCTCTGTCCTCAAGGGTAAAAGGTCAACAGCAAATTGGTCACCTTTCCTCATGCTGCCATAAGGATCCTTATTTGGCTCGTAGGACATGCGCCCCATCATGTCAGAGGTATTCATACTGGGCTGGTACCCAGGGTTTGGAGTCATGGAATTCCGTTTCTGGAATGTGGGGTCACCTCCATCAGGAAAAGCATCCTGGATCCCAACTGAATTGCTCCTGCTCCAGAGCAAGGAAAGTCAATTAAATCCCAAATAAAGCAATTCCTCTGATAATACAGGACACAGGGGAGTCACTGGCTGGGCAGCCAGAGCAGAGACCACACCAGGCTACATAGGCGCTCTTGCACTTCTGCCCAGGGTCTCCCAAACCACCTGTTCCTTCTTGTGGTCTTACCTCATGCCTGGCAAGGGGGGGATCTGACTGTGTGGTGTGGATGCTGGAGTTGGTGGCTTCAAGTCTCCCCCTTCTGCCATGGAACTGCTGGTTGACTGAGGTGTCTGTGGCCCCTGCATAGACCCTGATCCAGCTGTGGACAGAGATGCAGGGTGAGCAGGACAGTGTTTAACTCTCACAGAGACCCATGCCCTGGGATCTCTTCTGAAAAGATTGTTATAAGGCCAAAGCTAGGGTTCTTTAAAGCCTAAATCACATTCTCCACAGGAAATCTCCTCAAGCCAGGTAATAAAAAAGGAAATTTGAGGGCTCAATAGTGGTCCTTGCTGTTTCGCATTGGGAGAATATGAGTGGTATGGCCATGCCATCACCATGCTATTGATTCCTTGAGTCTCCACAAGATTCCTTGACTATTTTACTCCCCCTCACCCCCACCCCAGGACCCTGCTAACCAGGTAATGCTGGTACACAAGTTCCCATTCAGAGGCCCTGGAATCATGGGTATAAAGGCCCCAAACCAGTAGTGTACATTAGGAACATAGGAGTTCCCATTCTCAAACATTCAGCAGTGTTACCACTCAGGTTCAAATGTTTCTCTAAGCTGATAAGCAAGAATTACCAATAATAATGTTTCCATTAGTTAGCATCCCCAGAAGCAGATATCCCACTGCTTGGTGAGTCACTTCAGGTACCCATTATACCCCCAGAAGTCAACATCAGAGCACATCTGTTTACACGGACCTTTAGGAGTCCTGGCCTTCCCATGCTCGCACCAGGCACCAGCCTCTTCTCAGAAAATAGGGTGGGCGGAGACACTCCCATCAGAGTGTTCCATTCATATCTCTTCCCCACGTCCTCCTCCCCATTCATTACCATTTCAGCTCCCTAGGGAATTGAGGGCTCTACTTTGAGCTGCATTCTAAAGCACTGACATCAGTGGGCCAAAGTTCCCAGATAGTCTTGCCTCACTGCTGTTCATCAGAGTTCCCACTCCTCTGATGTCTCTCCTACTCATCAGCGTATAAACATTTGGCAAGATGCCAGGTGCACAGTGAAAATGAAAACTTAAGGGCTACTGTAGACTACCTCTGAAGGGAGTTGCCACTACCCACTCTTTAGTCTGCCAACCTGTTATGCCCCATGATAGGAAAGAGCATGCATCCCTGGAGGCTGGCCTGGTGAACAAGGAACCTGGACCCTGGAATACTACCCTTGAAGGGTTAGCCTTGGCAGGGCTCACCCAATCCCTACCTGGAGAAGGAGGCTGGATTTTGGGTTGGGACTTCTTGGAATCAGCAGCTGCAAAGATGTCTGGGGGTGGGTCTTCTCCCCGTTCAATCTTGCACTCAAAGGCATAGAGACACTGGATATACTGCTTTTTCAAGGAGCTGGCAGCACTGCTTGAAGTGCCGACGTTGAGGTTGGTTGCAAGTTCCCGCCATTTTTTGTTCTTGTTGACCTGCACAACCAACCAAAAGAGTCGGGGTACATCTTCTTGCCCACAAGTCCCAAACCCCATCAGACTACCAGGTACCCATCTCTTAAGGAATCACAATTCTCAGTGAACCACAAAAGTTAACCGTGCTTGATGGATAGTCCACAATAAACACTAAATTCATGGCTGGCTTTCCTCTACCTTTGGCAGGCTCTGTCCACAGACAACCATTAGACAAGGCAAATATGATAGGGCAAATTTCATACTGCTGTTAGAGAAAATAGGATTAAGAAGGTATGGCCTTTACACATGTGCACTACTGTAAATTATGTGCATATCATCAGATCCAACTCCTATTTTAAATGTACCGATAAAAATTAACATTTCATAAAACAGGTGTGTGGTAATATCAACAAATACCCTGCTTAACTTGCTTTGTCAAACTGGGGGTTTTCACATCTGATTTCTTTTTCAGTATGGGGCTCTTTGCAGTTAGTTTGACATTCTGTTCTACTACTCCCCTGCATCCCAATGACATATAACTAACTACAAGCCCCTTTCCCTCACTAGTCACTGTCCTGACTGCCCAGATGCTCTAGGCCCTGTGACTTCTTTTGTACCTTCCCAGAAGCCAGCCTAGTCTTGCCTCTTTCCCTCAGCCTCAGGACACAGGATTCCCAATCCCTAGGGTTACTCTTTCTGCTTGACTCTTTCTGCTTTAGCCAAGCAGGTCTCCTTCTTCATGAATTCTTATGCTTATTTGCCCACCATGTGCTAAGTCTATGGAAACCTCAAGCACTAGGAATGCTGGCTTTCCAGTCCCAAATCCACAAAGGAAATTGAGTATGTTGTGATACCTGTTGATCTGACACCAATGGTGTCAGAGAGAAGAGTGATAAGGAAGCGAAGAAAAGAACAAACTAAATGGAGAAAAGGTGACCAGGAAAACTTCTAGAGCAGGGAGATGGTATTGGCAGGGTACATTCCAGACTCCCATCTCCAGGCCATCTGGGCCAGTCAACTGGAACGGCCCCCTCCTCCTACCTAAACCCTACTAATCCTTTAGAAAAGCTCAGGACTCATCTTTTGTCTTCCTAGAGCCCTCACAAACAACTTATAACAGCAATATTTCCCCCTCTGAACTGTCTTTAAAGTTCAATTACATCATAGCACCTAAAAGGTTGGCATCCTTTTGCAAACTAAGACAGGCCCAGGCCTTGAGATTCCCTCCTGTACATCATCTTAAGTTCAGAAGCCTACTCAGTTAAAAGTATGCTCCCTTGCTCTACAAGCAGGAGAGGCCTGTGTGTGAGAAACAGCACCAGGGAGAATGGCAGGAATAAGTCCAGGGTCATCTCAGAAGCTTTTGTGGCTTTGCTTCCCACGCCACTTATGTGGCAGTGCGCACGTGTCTTGTTTTGTTTTGTTTTCCTTTGTGGGGGAGGGAAATAAAGCCTGAAGAGAGAAGGAATTCATAACTGACTGTTGGTTGGCTTCATTCCAATCACTTTCTTTTCTGCTGGTGACAGCTGTTTTCCTCTTCTGATTTAGAAGGTTTGGAATACATCCCTCCCAGCCACGCCTCCCCTGAGCTCAGCCACAAACTCAGAACCAACAGCAGTCTCCTGGTCTAACGAGTACAGAACACACGCAGGAGGAAAGTTTGCAAGTCACAGTGTGCTGTTTTGTCAGGGTTGCCTCACCTATTTGCCTCCTGGGCTAAGTGAAAAACAAAGCTGTGAGGTATTAGGGCAGAGGCTTAGGGTGTCGTTCAGTTCAGAGGTTTGTAGCAGAGGTGAATTCATTCACTTTAGCCTCCCATATACAGTAACTAAACACAATTTCCCACCTACATCTCCTTTCACAAACAATTTCTGTTAAATTGCTCCTGAAATCCCATCTTTACTGTGAAGTTTCTGGGAAAGGGTCAGCAACTACTCTGGCTGCCCCTATACAATCTTGCAGACCAATTTATGTAGTAGGTATCTTGCTGAAAGCTTTATTATTTCTAGCCTTAGACAGTCTAGCAAGTTACACTGTCCCTACTTCACAGATAAGAAATATTAGGGCTCAGGGTGGTTATAAACCTTTATCAAGGTCATATAATAAGTGGCTAAGACAGGATTCAAAACGAAGCAATTTCTCCAAATCTTGCCCTTGTCTACTAAGCCAGATTGCCTCTCATGGATCAGAATGCCTACAAACTTTTTCTATCTTTGCAACCCAGTAGGATCCTAGACATATGGTAAACATAATGCTAATGTTTCATCCTAGCCAGGAAGCCTAAGACTTCTGGGAGCCTGTGCGCTCAGGTCCATCAGTATATGACTCAAAGAGCAGGAGAGGGTAAAATCCCTGTGGAATTCATGATGCTAGGTGAATGAAGCCACTGAGTACCTTAAGAGAGGCTTGAGGAAATCACAGGGGAAGCCAAGTGCCAGGCACTCACCTGAGTCAATCCACCAATCTCCTTCACAGACACATAGAGGCGATAGAGGTCCAGAGGTTTCCTACCCACAGCAGGCAGATTTGTCATGCCCATGGCCTTCTCCTCAGTGAAGGCCAGATAACGGTCCACCCACATCTTCCTCTCAGGCTCACCACCCAGCTCATACAACTTGGTGATCTTCTCATTGGTTGTAGTAGAAGAACTGGATTTCTGGAAGGAGCAGGTCAAGATTCTTAGGAACTGGTTAGATTCAAAGCCTATGCTAAGGGTCTTAGAGTCCCTTAATTAAAGCAGTAATAAAGCCTCTTATTCTGGAGTGGTTATTAACGCCTGCCCTGCTTTCATAAGGTTGAAAGACCAAAAGGGAGCTAGACCTTCTTCCTGTAAAGGAAGAAAAGTACTATATATTGTGTGCTAGATGCCTTTACATATTAGGCATTATAAAGTATCCTCCTCTTAAAAGATAAAGAAGTAGGGACAAGGAGGCCATGCCTAAGATCTCACAGCTTTAAAGTAGCAGGGCTGAGTCAAATCCTTGTCCACCTGACATCGATATCACTCCCACTCCCACACTGCTTATCCAGGAGCCTGGATACACTTTCATAGATGGTTTCAGAGAACTCAAGAAACTCTAAATACGATCTTAAGACAATGGGATGGACTAAAACAAAAAGAAACTCTACCTCAAGAAAATAAGGGTCTCCCAATGCTTGGAAGGCTTTGGACAGTATCCTATCCAAAACAGAAGGATGACTAGAAGGGCCTGGGAGCTAGAGGTGAAGGTCCATAAGAGGTGGTAGCTATGATTTTTCATTTCCCCTACTTTATAATATAGGGAAAATAAGATATGACAAAGGGCAGAAAAGTTTCAAATGACTCTAATGCTGAACAGGTCCCCAGTTTGCCAAATGGCCCAACAGAGAGCACACTTAGGACCAACCTACTGGGGGCCAAGGACTGAAATCCCACCTGCCTCATCTCCCCCTGGTAGAATATAGGGTACCAACCATTCCTGCAGCTCTTAGTATGGTCCAGGAAGAGAAGAGCAACTAGTTGTCAGTGGCACATACCATCTATCAGTGCATAAGGACAGAGGACACAATTTCACAGAGAATTCTACACTGCAGTTTTGACATTTCCTCCATAAAAGACAGCTGTGAGAAGATTATGTTTTAGACATCAGGACCTTTAGACTAATTCAAACCTAATTCAGTGAGCTATTGTCGTGGGACCCTTCATGATAACAGGAGGAAACAACAACCTTTCTCCGAGACAATCTACTTGGTGCCATAAAAAACAATAGAGTTTAATCATCCTCTACTTTTTCCTTTCTATCACTGGAAAGGATGGGACAGAAAGTTGAGTCAAGCTACAAATCATTACTTTGGATTTGGATTCTGTCTTGGGTGTCCCATCAGCTTTGTTGTTCATTTTGGTGGCTGGAGTTAACTTGACATCCCCAAGGCCCATCATCTCTGGGCTGGCTGCCATCCCTACGAAAGAGGAAAAAAATATCCTTAAGTTTAATAGGTTTGTGACATGAAGATCACTCTGGAAGAAGTCCCTGGGGTGAGCAATGACTAGAACTTACCTGCTGAATTGTTGGCCATGGTTCCACCCATGGGATATGGGGGTCCCTGAGGGTTGATCATGCCAGCCATACTATTAATCCCTTGTCCATAGGGAGGTCCAGTTCCCATTATGCCCCCTTGATTCATATTGGGGTAGCCTGGTGGCCTGAGAAAGAAAGTGGAGAGAGGAGAGTTAGAGACGCTGAGCTTTCAGATTTGGACTTGAGCTAAATATAAATAGAGTTGTGTGAGCCAAGATCATCTACTTCGTCTTACAAAGAAAAAGTGTATGGGACCCCAAACCACAGTCACACACTACCGGACCTAAATATTTTTATCTTTTACCTCCCACAAAAGGTTCTAAGAGGATTCAAGCCCCAAATGGGAGACCATAGTTAATTTGAAAGGAAACACTCCTTGAGGAATGAAGGCCTACCCTGTCTCTTAAATAGTGTCAGCCTCTAAAGCACCTGTAAAGTCAAGTGTGTTTCCATTTAAGAGCCCTCTCTATGCCAAAGAAGACTATATTGCTCAATTTTACCACTCTTTGTTAAATCAAACCCCAACCAAACTGGAGCCCTCAACAGTAAAGTACCCGGTAGTGGCAGGGGAGGCTTTGGTTTGCATTCTTGATGGGCACTACATACTGTGCTTTCATCATTCTGAAGTACTAACCAAACCCACTTCTTCACAGTTACAGTTAATCACCCTAATCTACCTTGGTTCATCAACATCCCAGTGAGACCCGTCACTTTAAGAACTATAGGCACCAAAAATGGAGTACAAGGATAGAGCCTCCAAAACAGAGAAATCATATTCACTGAAGTCCATGGCCAAGGAAGAAGAGATGAATCTTCAAGTTATTAAATGGTATCACATGAGCCTTCTGCACTTTAGCACCAGAGTCAAATGAACAGGACCACAGAGAACAGTAGAAGAAATGGCAAACCATAACTCTACCATTCTTATATTTCTCACACCACAGATCCAAGTCAAGTGTATCATTAACAATCCTTTCAGAAACTAAGACGCTAGGTGACAAAAGAAATGAAACTCTGAAGACTTATTTTTACTAATCAAAATAACCTGTGCTTTGTAAAATTCTTTACATATGATATCTGGTCATGTGAAATTTGATACCAATTTTCTAGGATGCTTAAGAATCAGAACTTTTGCCCTGACCAATGTGGCCTACTTGGTTAGGGCATTGTACCACAGGTTCGATTCCCAGTCAGGGCATATGCCTGGGTTACAGGCCCAGTCCCTGGCAGGGGCGCAGGGCGTGGAAGAGGCAATTGACTGATGTTTCTCTCCTTCTCTTTCTCTCTCTAGGAATAAATACATAAAATCTTAAAAAAAAAAAAAAAAAAAAAAAAGGTTGGTGTTTACTATTAAAAAAGAAATCAGAACTTTTGTTGTGTTCTTCACTATAAGGAAATCTAGTTTTTAAAGAGCTCTTAATAAAATGCATATTTACCAAAATGACATAGTTTAGGTCCAGAAGTACCTCAAAACCTGAATGATGCCACAATTTATTTCCTTGCACTAACACCCTCTTCACTTCCCAGGCCTTACCTGTTTTGGATAGAGTTGGCAGCAACATGCATGGCGACAGCAGTTTCTTGAGTTTTCCGGTTCATGCCCCCTGGTGGGGGACACATCCCTGACCCAACCTGAGGTGGCATATTGGCCATGTTAGGGCCGTATGGCCGGTTACCCATGGAGGTGTGACTCATTCTCCCTGGAGGGAGTGTGCCATAAGGTGGGATGCCAGGCTGCCCATGCATCTGACCTCCAGCACCCATAGGGTTCATACTTCCAGCCATGCCTGCACTAGGGTAGTTTGCATTGGGCAAGGCATTATAGTTTGGCTGCCTGGGGTAGCCTCCTGCGAAAGGAAGAAGGAAAGAAGACACAGAGACTTGGTTAGCAATTCATTAGCAACACACTGATATTGCTCAAATTCTCAAATTCCAAAGATGATAAATAATGGGAATCATTAGAGATTTGGTCTGAAAAGAGACCAACTTCATGGTAGCCTTTATCCCATTTTAAAAAAAAAAGGAAAAAGAGCCCTCGCTGGTGTAGCTCAACAGATTGAGCATGGGCCTGGGAACCAAAGGGTCTCTAGTTTGATTTCCAGTCAGGCCACATGCCTGGGTTGAGGGCCAGGTCCCCAGTAGGGAGCATCCAAGAGGCAACCACACATTGATATTTCTCTCCCTCTCTTTCTCCTTCCGTTCCCCTCTCTCTAAAAATAAATAAATTAAAAAAAAATTTTTTAAAGGAAAAAGGGAGGGTAAAAGCATATAAAGAGAGGACTCAATTGTCCCCTCATCTTAAAGACAGCACAGAGTAAGACTGACTGGCAGGCAAGGCTGGTTTTGCTCCTATCCAGGTCCAACAACTCCCAGAATTCTTTCCTTTCTACATTTTTGCCTTCTGTACCATGCTATATGAGAAATATTCAGCTTTAGTTCATTGAGGGCTAATTTTGAAGAAAAATCTATTCTATTGGGACTAATTTACTAAAAACAAGTGTAATAACCAATAATTACCATTTATTAAGTGCCTTTGCTCAGTGTCTTGAGCTAAACACTTTATCCCTGTTGTATAGATGGAACAGAGGCTCAGAGATATTCAAGAACTTTCCCATGGTGACAGTCCTTCCTCCCCTACTTTAGGGACTGGTCTTGGCGAATTAAAGGCAAAGAACAGTCCTACTCTTATACCCCAGAGAGAAGCATATCAAGTAACTGTTTTCCTGTCTCATCTCTGTGTACTCCTAACTGAGTATATACTTACCCTGTGGGCCATACTGACTCCCCTGGGGACCATAGCTCCCCATGGAGTTCTGCTGGTAGGAGCCCATGCCTGTGTGCATCTGTCCTCCAGAAGGCTGACGTGGAGATAAGGCCGAGCCGGGCTGGGGGGAACTGTACTGGGGCATCTGGGGGTTCCTCTGCATGTAACCTATTTGTGGGTAGTGCCCATATAGTTATTACCTTAGTACAATGGGAACAAATGTTCTCCCTTATCCTAGGACTTCACCATCTACATTTTAGCAACTACTTAAATGAAGTCTCTATCTTATTTATTATATAATTGCATGCCATTGCAGGCACCCTCCAAAGTGACAAAGCTATTAACCAGATTGTGCCAACTCTTTCTACTAAATAGAAGTTTGAAAAGACAAAGAGCAATTACAGAACAATACAATGGAGCAGGATTTAAAGAGTAAACATTTAATGCTAAGTTTTAGCATCTGCTGACCAAATTGGGCAGTGTATGTGGAGGAATCCATCAAAAGAGAAACACTGAGAAACAAAGAATGACTGTGGGGGAAACAGTTTTGGAGCCACAACATGGCCAAGCCCACTCTTAACTTCACAATTGTTGCTGGGATTGTCCTATGCTTCATGGTCATACAGTTCTCCAAAAGCTATTGCACTGGATAATGAAGTGTCAGCCTTAGGCCTCCACACCTCCCTCAAAGCCCAGGCTCTTACCTCGATCTTGGGCAATGCTTGATGGGTTCATGGAAGGATGTATGATGCTGTCCGACTGGCCACTGGGTGGCCGAGGTGGCATCTGATTGCCTGCTCCAGACAGAGAAAGTAAACCAATCGTGGCTAAGCCTGGAATTTCCAGCCAGGAAGTCAATTCAGAGCTGAAAATGGCTCCTGGGAAGGCCAAGCAGCCCCTAGTATCACATGCACAGAATGTTCCAACCAAGGGGCTCCCATCTCCCTTCTTCAAATGCTAAAGGGAAATTTTGCAGATAGGACCAGAGATGCTTTCTCTGCCACTGGAAGGCTGGGGCTCCCTGATATTGTTGGAAGCCAGTCCCCCATTCCCTCTCCCCAAAACCCAGCACTTGAGGGTACCTGGCACTGCAGCAGGCGAGAGTGGTCCTGAGCGAGACTGAGCAACACTGGCGGGAGAGCCAACAGGGGATGGGGAGGGGCCTCGGATGCCAGGCAGGTGAGGGGAAGTATGAGGAGAGAAAGGAGACTGAGCTGGATTACTCTGTTCTCCTTGGCTGCTGGAAATCCCTGATGTGCTCACTCCAGGGCTCAGAGCTCCTTCTGTCCCCATGGGGAGATCGTCTATTGAACCAGACAGATCCTGAAACATATCACACAAAGACATGGATTAGCAGTATTAGGCAGAAAAACTCTTCTCTCAACAACCCTACTATACAATTAGTATTTTCCTTAAATAACCAAGGGCAAGTACACTGCGCACATTATATTGTCATGATACTATAGTTTATATATGGTAAACTCTCTATTAAGGGCCATATAGTCTTCTTCAAGTACAACTACTCAACTCTGTCATTGAGTGCAAAAGCAGTCACAGATAATATACATAAAGTTTTACTGGAATATAGCCCCATGCATTTGATTATTTATAAAAACAAGTAACTGGCCCACAATCTGTAGTCTGCTGACCTCTGGTCTACCCACCAGAATTAGATCTAGTTCTTTTATCTTCTTTCCCAGTCTCAACTTCCAAAGTCATGACAGAGCAGCATTTCAGTGAGCCTTTAGTTCTTTCCCACTGAGGAACCTTTATAAAACACTGTCAGGGTAGTACCAGGAGCCACAAGAGTATGTGAACAAGTATGGGCAATAATCGTAGATCCTCTCTCCATCAGATTATTATAACCTACAATTTACCAAGGACTCACTTTTTCCAAGTTACCATATTTTAAAATATAAGGGGTAGGAGGTGGAAAAGGGATATACTGCACAGGAATATATAAAGCTGGGATACCTAGGCACAAGTAACAGTGGGGAACACAGCACCATTAATATTATCTCTCTGATTTGATTTGATTTGAAGCCAATCTCTCAAACTGCCATTTTCATCAGATGGCAACAGGTCAGCATGGGGGTAGTTGATTTAAAAAATTGTCATCATCACCAAGCCCTTATTATATGAAATGTTAAAGGGACTTTTCTAAAGAAAAGAAGATGATCAAAAATATGAACAGTAAAATGACAGCAAACATACAACTATCAACAACTGGACCTAAAAAAACAAAACAAACTAAGCAAACAACTAGAACAGCCACAGAATCACAGAAATGGAGATCACATGGAGGGTTATCAGTGGGGAGGGGGAGGAGAGAGAATGGGGGAAAAGGTACAGGTAATAAGAAGCATAAATGGTAGGTCCAAAATAGACAGGTGGTGGTTAACAACAGTATAGGAAATGGAGAAGCCAAAGGACTTATATGTATGACCCGTGGACATGAAACAAAATGCGGGGAGGAGATGCTGATGAGGAAGTGCAGGGTAGAAGGGGAATAAAGGGGAGAACAAAGTGGGACAACTATCATAGCATAATCAATAAAATATACTTTAAGTAAGTAAGTAAATAAATATACATGAAAAAATTTGCCCTCGCTGATGTGGCTCAGTGGATTGAGTACCAGACTGTGAACCAAAGGGTCGCCGGTTTAATTCCCAGTCTAGGTAGGACACATGGCTGGGTTGGGGACCAGGTCCCCAGTTGGGGGCACGCTAGAGGGGTGGCATGCGAGAGGCAACCACACATTGATGTTTCTCTCCCCTCTTTCTCCCTCCCTTCCCCTCTCTAAAAAATAAATAAACAAAATATTTTTAAAACATTAAAGAATAAAAGAATTAGTCCTGGCTGGTGTGGCTCAGTGGACTGTGTGCCAGCCTATGAACCAAAGGGTTGCCTGTTCAATTCCCAGGCAGAGCACATGCCTGGGTTGTGGGCCAGGTCCCCAGTTGGGGACATGCAAGAGGCAAGCAGTCGATGTATCTTTAACATATTAATGCTTCTCTTCCTTTCTTCCCAACTCTCTTAAAATAATTAATTAATTAATTAATTAATTAATTAAAATCTTTAAAAAAATAAAAACAATCGGAACCAGAATGTTGGCATAAGAAAGGACAAATAATTTATGTTCACATTAACAGTAACTACCATTTGAGCATCTACGATGTCCCTTATAGAGTTACTTAATTTTCTACAATTCTTGGGAGTACATACTTCTACCACTAACATGTTGACAATGAGCAAGCTCATGCTTAGACAGATTGGGTTACGTGCCCAAGTCATCCAGCAAGTAAATGGGAGAAACTAGATTTTGATCCCAAGTCTGCTGAATTCCAGAGCCTATGTTCCTTGTCTCTCTGTTATGCAGATACTATATGGACTGAGGAAAAAGCACCACGTCCCAGCTGGGAGACCAGGGCCCAGCTCTTGGTACTTATCAGTTGTGACCCTGGACAAGTTGGCAACAAACCAGGCTTTGGTTTCCTTACTTACACAATAAGAGGACTGGATAAATCTGAGTTTGTGACACCTCTGAGGCATATGCATGAAACTCCACTGGTACTATAGGGTCAGGGCCATATGAAATACACAATACCAGTGACAATACCCTGGAATTAGAGATATGGCAACACACAAGCAGTATAAAATGTAAGACATACCCTTTAGTCCCCATGGCTAATCACAAGCTAATGTTTTTACTGGGAAATGGGAGGGAGTTGTAAGGGTAGACTCCAAAAGAAATCTCTCCCCTCTATCTACATGAACAGATACTGCTCTGAACTCCATGTCCTTTTATTGCACAGTACACACCTCTGCTTTCTACCCTACAAAAAGCCAGTTTTTCAAGTCTTTTGTTCCACAACAAGCCGGATGTCTGGCTGTTGAGTCAGACCTCAATGTGCTTAACAAGTTTGGCTTTCCACAACATACTTATCACAGACAAAGTTCAATCAATCCCAGCCCAATTCTCCCTAGTGGGGGCCACCTTTAGCATTTCAGGACTCAGGTTCTCAGTTCTCTCAAAAGGTTCCACCTAACAGTTACCTTCTAGGAGAACTACTGAAAGAATTACAGCACTGCCTCCTAATTGGAAAGATCTGTTTCTCTGGGTTTGCTCTCCTCCAAGCATAATCCTGCTGAGATGGGAGGTGAAGATCAGCCCACTCAGTGCCCTACCAGTTCCAAGGAAGCAACGGGGCCAGGGAGGATTTCCTCACGTGTTTCCAATGTGTTTCATGCATTTTATTGCTCATCTACCATGTAGATCAAAAGCACTGGAGCAGGTCCAACTATTTCACACAGAATCTCACACTCCAGGCTGGCTACAGCCCTGAAAGCCTTCGTTTCTTCACTTGAAATACTGCCCAATGTTATTTTGGGATGTGACCTGATAGAGAAAACCCATAGGGACTCCATGACGATAACTGTTCCAGCTGTGATTGGTTGCCCACTCCCAGCAAGTGCCAGCATGGGTTTGTCAGGCTCTGCAGACAAACACAACTCAGCAGCTAACACCTTCTCTTTACACCACAACAAAACCATGCCCTAAATTACATAGTCCATACCACACTGCGGGGGGGGGCGGGCGGGTGTGTGTACGGGGCGGCGTGGTGTGCAGAGACAGGTTTGCTAGTGCTCTCACAGGAAGGCCTGCAAGTTCTAACATGAATTGGCTGCCTGATGAACATTTTTATGCAGGAAGATACCAGTTCAGGGTTAGATGAGAGGGGTTTAAACAGTCTCCCGACAGAGCCTCATGAGAATGACATCAGTTCATTTTGCTGAGCAGATTAAATAACATCAACAGGCAAATCTGAAGACCAGGCTCAAGGCAATGCTCAGATTCAGCTTTTTCTCATAAATTTGGTGGAATCTTTGGGAAATGGAGCTTTTGCCAAGTTGTGCTAACTACTGGCAGGGAAACCAAACCACCTACCAGGAGAGCCAGGTAAATCCTACACATACTTGTAGTAAGTTTGTACATATGTGTTTGTGTGGTAGGAACCTTTCAATTCAACCATACTCACTTACATGATGATCCTTGAATGAAAAGTCCAAATGCACAGCTTGAAATGACCAAATCTGCACTAACAATTTGCCAAGTATTTTCCTAGCCTAACAGATTCATGGCCACGGCAGGAGGCTGCTCCCATGCTAGAGAATGGGAGGAAATCCTTAAGAACACAGAAAGGCTGGGAAACCTAACACTTAAGAAAGGCCATCTGCCTTTCTTAAGTAGGAAAGCGGGCAACAGCTTTGACAAACTTCAAGACAAACTTAATGACATGGGAATTACTTAAGGCACCTAAGATTTTGGGAGACCTGGTTTTTCCATAAAGCCTTCCTTAAGCAACATAGTTGTCAAGGATCAGGTGGAGAAGAGGCTACCCCTCTATCAAACACTTCTAAAAAATCTTCAGTACAATGAAGTGTCAGTTGTAGGTTCTCTGGGCGCCCCCCGCCACCCTTGTAGTCTTTGCTAAATAGAAGGAAGGGCAATCTAACTCACCCCACATTGGTAGGGGCTCCAGAGTCTAGAACTGCTGCACTGTTCCAATGCATGGTCTCAGCCATCCCTGCCTAGAGAGCAGACTAGCTTGGGCTGGCTTAAATGCCAAGAACAAATCAACACACAGAATAGGCTGCCTCTTGCTGCTGGTGGTATTTCTACATCAGGGGTTAAGCAGGTGGTTAAGGAAGGGGAAAGAAAAGATGTAGAGGCTGACACCTTCCTTTTAGCATAGGATCATTCAATAAGCACCATCTCCTGCCTCAACTACACTCACTGTTTGGAATAGCAGAAATCACTCCAGGAAAGGTTCAGATAACTCTATTTCCTAACCCCTAACCCCAAGTTTCCAAAAACCCCTCACCAAAGCCCTTCTTTTTTTCTACAACAGGCTATTGTTCTGGGGATAATGGATCCTTTCTTCCTGGTACCTCCTGGCTGCCTGGTGAGGACATACTGTGGAGAAGGCTTAGCCTCTTCTTGTCTTCTGAATGTTTTTTAGGGCCCCACCTCCAAGAGAAAAATCCCCTTTATATGCACATCAGAATGCATAAATAAAGCTCTAGAAGACCAAATCTCCAAATTTAAAGGATACTGAAAAGAGGAATAAAACAAGTCCCTTTGTGTCTCCCTCTCAAAGGGAAGCAGAAATGACATAAATATTTGACTACCATGCGTTCAACCCTAAGGTATATGACTGATGCACATTTTGTTCTCACAATCTTCTTCTGATGTATATATCAATCCCATTTTTGCCCTGGCTGGTATGGCTCAGTGGATTGAGCATCAGCCTGTGAACCAAAGGGTTATTGGTTCCATTCCCAGTCAGGGCACATGCCTGGGTTGTAGAACAGGTCCTCAGTAGGAGGTGTGCAAGAGGCAACCACACTGATGTTTCTCTTCCTTTCTTTTCTCCCTCCCTTCTCCTCTCTCTAAAAAATTAAAATTTAAAAAACCCCATTTTAATATAGAAGCAGGAAGCTCAGAAGTTAAATGACTTTCTCAAGGACAGAGAGCTATTAGGAGAACTGAGATTCAAACCCATAGTCCTCTGATTCCAAAGCCTGCACACTCTTTCCATCATAAGGTGGAAGCTTGCCACTATCAAAGGCTCCATGTTCCAAACATGATCAGGCATCAACTTGTCTCCAAACATGCTCGGTGATTAGCTACATAACTCTAACTGACTAACCTTATGAGGCCTCACTTAGATCTCCTGTAGAAAGAAAGACTAAAACTAGATAATCCAAATCTACAATGCTATGTATTCCTCTCTTTCTTAGCCACTCTTTCTATAAACCACTCTTGCTTTCAAACACTTCTTTCATGGTTTACTTCAAATCAGTCCTTTCACTTTAACTCTTAATTTACACCTACATTTTCTACGCTAAAGAAAATGTAGGTGTAACTTTCTCTGGGTCCTTAGAAGGGCACTTAATGTACAGAGGCAAAGGGAGAGGAGAGAATGACTTAGAATCTAGGGAGACAAGCAGGAAATTAAGTCCCATGAAGGTAGGTATCTAGTCTCCACTGGTTTTCATATTGAATAGGCCCTAATCCTATTATCAAGGACAAGGGTGTGGCCCAAAGAGAGACATCAAACATCCCTGACCTCTAGGTGGCCTCATCTCAGGCAATTTCAGAACCTCATACTTTCCTCCTCACCAAGCCCTGCTGATATCCTTCCAAACTTCAGGATGATCAGGCCTTTTTTGGGGGGCCCCATGTCCCAAACTACAGGATGGGAAAGCTCCTCTATGAGGGCAAAAGCCAAGTAAGCTTTACTCTTCTGCCCAAAGTCGTACTCCAACAATGGGGAAACAGAACTCTCCTTTAACACAGGCCGGATTTCCCAGCCAAGGAGGAGAAATGGGTGGGAAAACCAACTGCTTGAGGTTGCACATTAGGTGCAACAACTACAGACTAAAATCATTTTTGCCTCGGGAATTCCAAAGACAAGAACTTTGTGAAGGCAAAGCCTCCATAGTCATAGTACAACTTCCTTTGTTCCTCAACCCACAAGTAAGGCCCTCTCCTCCCAAGGCTCCTCTAGATCCAGTGTTACAGGACTAATGACACCATGCTGAATTTACCCTTTTCACCACTAGCCTGTGGGACCAGAGCAGGATCAGGCTCTATTCTATTATTAGTGACCAGAAAAATGTTAGGCACACAAAAGACAAAATGCCTGATGTTGCTGAACCAATAATCTACTCTAAAGCATTCTTTTTAGACCCAATTTCTATTAGTCCTCACTCTTTCCTTTGATCATCAGTCCCCCAACCCAATCCTGCACCTGAACACATTGAGGGAGGTACTCTTGGGTGATGACATCAAGGGAACTGACTGCTGTCTAATACTGAAAAGTGCAACCCTGAGTGGGCCTTGGCCACTTGGGTAAGAGCTCTTGATAGAACTGAATTCAGTTCAGGGAAAGACATTCTAGAAAGGAGGCTGTCAGGAGGCATGGCTCTGTGTCACTGGAGCAAATTCAATCTATTTACAAAAATACAAAACCCTACTGTTCTAATTCATCCCAGCGAAATCTCTTGGGGTAGGTCTGATCCTTCGAGTGGAGGCTGAGGGTGTTGGTGAGGTGTAAAAGGGGAAGAGAAAGACTGTTATGCTGCCTGCATTCCTGTGGTGGGAGCCCCTGCAAGCATCAGCTCGGCCACTGCAGCAGCCATTGATTTTCCAGGGGTCGATATTCTGCTCCTACAGATCTGCTCAGCTACAGGTTTAATCACATTGAGTGCTTCTGCTCAACATCTCCCCTGCACTTCCCCCTCCCCAAACCAATAAAACAAACACCAAACACAATGAGAGCTGGCAATGGATAGATGGTGCTCCCCATAGCTGGCCCCCACCCCCAGAGAAATTCTAAGCATCAGCTCCAAGGGAGCCAAACCTACATGAGTAGTCCATAAGAGGAACTGCAGGAATAGATCCACAGGGCCCAGAGAACATTCTAATCCCTTGCCCAACACTCCTACACAGACCCTTCTAATAATTCAAAGATTTTACATTAAAAAATTCAGGTTCCCAACAGAAAAATCCTAGAACTCCCACAGGGCACTCAACAGTTGAAAGCTTGCTTTTTAGTTTGTCAGTCCCCACCAGGCCTGCATAATACTATGTTATCAATCTGACTGCTTTCCAACACACACTCCCCTCCCATGCAAAGGCTTCTCACTTGGGCCAGAAGAGATGTCTCATCTAGGCAGAACCTCTTGGCCAAAACCGTACAGTGTTTTAAGGGTCACTAGCTAACAGACTCTTCATTCCACATATGAAAAAAATGAAACTGGGTCAGAGCTGGGCCTGAGAGCAGTCAAGAGCAGTGCATATTTATGGAATAGGGCTGTTCTAATCCCAGCAGGAAATGAACAAGATAAAGCTAGAGAAAGCAAAGAAGTTAGGAACTTCCTTTCTTCAAGTCAAGCATTCATTCCCTTTTAGGAAGACCAACCACACGGATCTTGTTTCATCAAGACCATCACCTTGAATCCTAGAGCTTGAGCAAGGAGAGCAGGAAGAAGGGGAGGAAAGGAACAGCAAAAAGAAAGCAGCATTCTAGGTATGAGAAGTGTAAGGAAGAAGAGGGGTACTGTCTTAGGCTTCTACCTCATCTAGTTGTCCCTTCAAAATGAGAGCAACCAGAAAAAAAAGCAATGATGTAATAATGTACACAACTGGGAAGACAAAGTTGGCACTGTGTTCAACATAGCTTAGACAAAGGCCTAGGAGGCTCCATGGCCTCCCTGGTTTGGTACTTAAAGCCCTAAATTTATATTTGCCAGTGGTCTTCTCAACCATGGGCTCACTGGTCCAAATAAAATCTAAATAATTGGGGGAGGGAGTGAAATAAGCAGACTGGAGAGTAGGGAATAGATATAATAATCTTAAAGCAGAAAAGACAGACATCAACCTCAAAGGCCATTAAAACCAAAAAGAACAACTTGAACATAAAAGTGATACAGTCAAGTTCTAAAAGTAGAAAATGGTGGGAGGGGGAATGAATATTCTTGATAACAGTTCCTCTGAACACTGATCTCTTTTATTTGGAACTTGGTTTCTCTCTTACCTTCCTCAAAATGTCAGGAAATTACCTTCACTCATCTCAGTAAACAATATTCAGTATTCCTCCCACATCAAAGCTGGCCTTAAGGGACAGGTTTGCTGAGTCTCAACTGAAGCCTTCAACCCCTAGTTCCCATCTTCAAAGCTTCCTTGGGAAAGGTCAAATGGGAGGGAAGCTTGGAAGTCAGTTCTGCCTCATGGCAATCAAAGATTATGTCATAATACCAGCCAATTCCATGCTGACACCACAGGTAGGGAAGACAGAATAGGTTCAGGTCTTGAAAACGAATAAAGCAAGAGACCAGGCACTCACTGGTCCCCAAAAGGACAACACTAGATCATGTACCAGATCCACCACAGCTATCAGGCAGAACACCAAAGAGTTTAGGAACTTGAGAAAATAGACAACAGAGAGAATTCTATGCTTGATTTATTGGGCATGTTAACATAGGTCCATGCCTAAGGGTCCTCCCATCTGGACCAAGTTCAGAGAACAAATTTTCACTCTGTACAGGACCCCTAGTAGTTTCTCTAAGGACTGTATCTCGGGGAGTGGGGGGTCTTGGTTTAAATCTTGTTCAAAAGCACAAGCCCTCACCCCTGACCCCAGTACAACAAGAAATACCTTGGCAATAACACGTCTCGTAGGCTGGCTTTCTGATTTTGGTTGGCCTTTTCAGAAAAGAACAATGGCAGCTTTGCAGACAGCACCAATAGGAGGGGAAGGGAAAGGGGGATAAGGGGAATGGGTGAAGAAAGCTACTGCTACCAAGGCAACTGAGTTCATCCATATGTTGACTCAGGAATTTCAATAAATTCCAGTTTTCGAGATTTCTTCCTTCCAGAGTAAATGCTTCCTACACATCATCCTGGAGAGCAGATCTAAATCCAGAAACCATAGTATCACTCACTACCTCTGCCTAGAAATCTCATCCCTACATTTCTCCGTATCTCCTTCCCTTTCTCCAAAGAAGAGTATATGAAAGACAAAGTCTGTTTTCTGAATTCTTCCTTCTCTTATTTTGTTTTGTTTTTTCTTCTTTCCCTGTCTGAAAACTGCCCCTCTGCCTGCCTGAAAACTGCCCCTTTGCCATTCAAGGTGACTTCCCTCCACATTCTTTCTTTTTTAAGATTTTATCTATTTATTTTTAGAGAGAGTGGAAGGGAGGGAGGAAGAGACGGAGAGAAACATCAATGTGTGGTTGCCTCTTGTGCACCCCCAGTTGGGGTCCTGGCCTGCAACCCAGGCATGTGCCCTGACTGGGAATTGAAGCAGCAACCCTTTGTTTTGCAGTCCGGCGCTCAATCCGCTGAGCCACACCAGCCAGGGCCATTCTTTCTTTTCTTAAAGGAGCGTTTTGCTGATCCTTTATAGGAGCTGGTCCTAATAGTAAAAGCATTGGATTGGATGTCAGGAAACCCATGTTCTTATTTATAAATTGGCCTTGGGTAAGTCCTTTCCCCTTTCTGGGCTTTAGGTTCCTCATATGTAAAAAGTGAGAGTTAAGGGAGAAGTAGCGGTATTTGTATTAGTGTGGTAAATATTCTATGGACTAACTCAAGCTGCCTCTACTCCACTCTTTTCCTAATTTGTAGAGGTTTAAAAAGCCAAAAACTACATTTCCCAGAATCCCTTGAGGATGGGTTTGAATACAGTTCAGGTTCTGCTAATTAGAAGCAGACTCAAGATTAGAGTAAAGTATGGCAGAGACCATGTTTCTGTCTCCTTCACTTGTTTCTGCAGGAACATTTTGGTTTCATCTTCCAGTTAACTGGGTGCTAGTTTTGGCAGTGGCAGCTGCTACTACTTCTTGATTCCAGTTTACTAATCCCCAGATAGCAGGTTTAGAGCAATTAATCTGGTAGTGGCTCATAAGCAGGAAATCCCTGGTGGGTAAGCCTAGGTCTAGGTTCTATTCCTGAAGGACAAGCCTAGAGGTTGGTCCTTCAATCCTTCTAACAATTTTGTAAGACCAATTCCAAATATTAAATCCCTATTAAACATACACAGGTCTAAGGTTTAATGTAGAAACCACTCTATATGACTCTTATCAGGTGATCCCAAAAGAATAGTTGTGAAGGAAAGAGAAAATTATTCAAAAATATGTCCTCTGCTAAGCCAGCATCTTTTGGGAAAAATAGGCAAGATGGGGGAGCCTTAGAACTTTGAAATACATTTATTTGTTCAGGACAACCATCTTAACTTCTTCCCTATTTACAATCTCCTTGCACCCTCTCCCTTCTACTCTAAGCTCTGCAAGGGATGAATTGCTCACAAGATGACGGATGAATCAGCACATGCTTTCCTTTTCATCCTTATATTCTCTGCAAGCTTTTAGTCTGCTGAGGATAGTATTACCTGCCCAACCCAAAGTATTCTCTAGGCTTCCGGGAGGCATGGGATAGACGGTACCAAATGTCTTCCTCAGGAGCAGGAAATATGTTTATCAGTTCTAGGTACAAAAGAACCAGGGCACACCTGTCCTGACAGCTCTGTGCAGCTTATGAGTGAAGACAAGTCTGGCCCGCACAAGATCCCAAGTTTATCTTTTTATACCAATTTCTGGAAATCACCAGCTTCCTACAGGAGGGCTGCAGAAAAACCAAAACAAACAAACAAAAAAACCCCAAACAATTAAAATCCAAGTGGTATGCTTGGTGAGAAGGTGGTATAACTTCCCACCAGTCCTCAGTAGGTAACTGACCTCAGGGGCCATCACACTAGAGGTAAGGTTCTATTAATATTCAGACTTAAGTTGTTCTGAAGAAAACAAAAGGTTCCAGCAAGAGGAATCTGTGTGAGACACACAAGCAGGAAGCTGAGCCCAGCCACCAGCGACTAGAATAGAAACAGGAAACGGGCCCAGGAACAAGCATACAGAAATCTGCTGCAAGCAGCAGAGGCTCCAGCAGGCATCAGGCTGTATCAGGGCTGGAACAGCATGACTAAGATGGGGAATCAGATTGGCTAGCACTGCCAGAGAACCAGCTTTCTAGAGAAGGGACAGCTACCTGCACAAGGTACACGCCGCTCTGAACATTCTGGGCAAGTATGACAGAGGTCAGGAATTTCCTTTTTCAGACTTTGTGAGAGTACCTGGGCTACAATTCAAGGGGAACAAGCACAGCTACATGGTCAGATATAGAGAAAACAGAACAGCCTAGCTCCTCTGGGTACCAAAACTGCTAGTGGCATTTGTTATTCCTTTAAAAATATGCTGGCAAAAACCATTGGTCTTACCTCCTTTTACCATGAAATTTGACAAAAGGGAATACAAACTGTAAAATTAAAATCCTTCGAAAATCCCAATTTTCTAAGTTTTTAAAAGATTCCTCTCACTGCCCCGCTGCCCCAATAAACCCAGATGACAAAAAGCTGGCTCTCCTAGGGGCTACTCAGCAGAAGTTTACTGAGTATGTGATACAGGTAGTCAGATATAGATCTAACTCCTCAAGCAGAGGTACCAACAAAACCTATGTGAACATGAACAAGCATCCACAAAACAAATGGTGGTGGTCATCCACTCCTATCCCCCACACTCATCTAGAGATTATTTAAATTTTACTAAGCTCAGCAAAATTTATTATATTCCAAAGTCTCGGATTTGAAAACTTAACTCTCAACACTTGGGGGTCTAACTCCTTGCTTCTAAACTATTAGACAAATAAATTACCTGGGGATCTTGTTACAAGTACTGGATTATATTAAACTGAGGTGAGGTCCAAGAATCTGCATTTCTAGCAAGCTCCCAGGTGACATCTGTGCTGCTAGATAACGGACCTCATTTTTTTCAGTAACAAGGATATAACTGATTAAAGGACACTGCATTCTAAGAAAAAAGGCACAGAACAGGATTTGCTTCCAATCTAACACAAGGGAAACCGAAGAACCAAACCCTAGTCAACTTTCCATTGTTTGAGGTGATTCCCTAGTTGGATAGTTCCTTCAGCAGACCTGCCCTATGGATTTACTCATCTTCCCTCTCCTACCCCTTCCTGTCCCTCAGCTACCCTTTCTACAACTCGCTGTGCTTCCATCACGAGGTCTGGGAAAACAAAAGTGAGATGGAAATCCATTCATTTATATTCCTCCTTTTAGGACAAGTCTAGTGAATGTTAAATGGCAATGGGGTTGAGGCTTTTGGCAAACACGAAGAGAGGATAGGTTGTCCGTGCCTTTCCTCTGCTGGGTGGGATGCTAGAAGTATTTCATCTGGAATATCAGCAAGAGCTGGATTCAAATCCTGGTTCTGACCCTTAGTTAGCTTCTTCTTAGGTAAAATGAAGTCACTACTCAGTACATTTCAATTCCTGCCCTTCTAGGAGAATAGGTATAGGCTGTAGCTTCTTAGCCTGGTCTTACTCTTGCCCTCTAAGATTTGGTTCCTATATAAGAACACAGTTCCCTCCCACTTCCTCTTTCTGGATCTATGTAACCCCAACTATCAGGGCCTGAGAGCATCACAGTAGTAAAATGTGAGTGCTAATAGCCACTATGTTGCTAAGTGAAATCTAAAGAGCTTGGAAACTCAAATGATAAAAGAATATCTATAGATAATTTAACAGACATTAAAGATCTTAATCCTCCTGTTCTCTACCTCACTGCTGCCATCAATAACCTCCATGCCCTACCTAACCAGAGGAAACAAGTATGATCTATCTAGATCTTCAACAGCAGCCTCTAGGACTTTTTCAGTCAAGGGTATAGTGTCCCTTATAAATTAACTCAGTGAGTGTCCTTGATTCCTTTCTTTCATGTCTCCTGAAAGACGTGCCCCGTTTATACTCAGATTTTCTGCCAGCATCTTCACCCTGCTGCCGTATACACACGCAGGTCTTGAGATGAAGCTGAAGCATTTGGGATCACTTCTTCTTCAATGATGTTCAACAGTGTTCTTTATCTTGACACCTTTCCCTTGCTCAATTCCTTTCCTCCAAGGGAAACCAGGTCCTCTCCCTACCTAAAAAGGATCCCAATAACCTCTTCACAACAAATCCAACTCTATATTCCTTAAAATATAAATATGATGTGGACTACTTTCCTCCCTCCCTTGGCTTCCAGAAATAGGTAAGTACCCTAAGTCCTCCCCCAACCTCTCCAGCTGTATGTTGGGTGCTTCTACACAATGACCGCAGGCATCGTCCAGGCCTTTATCTGGCTATTCTTTTCATACTCCATGGCCTGGAAGGCCTATTTCATTTACGGTTTAACCATTAACCATTAAATAGACAACCCTCAAACTCTATTTAGGTTCAGTTGTTACTCAAGTTTGAGTCTACTATCTCCAACTAGTAACTAGTATTTGTTTTTAGACTTCTCACTATAAGGAATTTAACTTATCCTCAAAAATGAGTTTTCCTATTAACCTTTCTATTTCTGTCAATGAGATTTCTCTTTCTTTTTTCCACCCAGTCAAATCAAGCTCATTAAATTTTCCACCCAACAGAATCTATTTAATCTCAGTTTTATAGATCCTTCCCTGAACATCTCACAACTGGGACTAGGTAGCCATGTAAATGAGAAAGAGGGATAGAGAACTGCTCACTTCTTGCCAGAAGTATATTTCAACAGTTTAATTTATCCCCTTTCCAGACTCTCCTCCTTTCATAACAACTACACACCAATGGATCATTTTTTTAAATCATACATTTTTTTAAAAGTTTATTGATTTTAGAGAGGAAAGGAGAGAGAGAAATATCAATGTGAGACAGAAACACCAACTGGTTGTCTCTCATATGCACCCCAACTGGGGACTGAACCCGAAACCTAGGTATGTGCCCTGGCATGACATTCCAACTAACTGAGCCACACTGGCCAAGGCTCAATGGGCTTCTGTAAAACATTAATTTTATCATGTTATTGCTCTAATTACATACAGCAGGCCCGTAAGATCAGATCCAAATGCCTCACTTATTAGCCTACCAGGGCCCCAATCCACGTGACCTAGCTTTCCTTTCTTAACTCCCTATCCCAAGAAGCCTGATTCCGATCAGTCCCCAAATACCATCTATACTGCACACCCCCCACCTGGCCTCTGCTCAGGCTATATTTTTCCTTTCCAAACACAAAAGTACATCCATACCTAGCTCATTCCAAACTTCTGGCACAATGTCCTCCTCAGTTATTTAGACATAACTGGATCACTGACTTCACCAAACTTTGACAGCACTCACTGAAACATTCAGTCACACATTCTTCTATTTCACTAATGAAACAGGAGGATCCTTGAGGGTAGCAGCCATGTCACAGAAGTACAGATTCAAGAATTTGGGCCCTGGCTGGTGTAGCTCAGTGGATTGAGCGCGGGCCTGCGAACCAGAGGATCACGGTTCGATTCCCAGTCAGGGCACATGCCTGGGTTGCAGGCCAGTTCCCAGCAGGGGACACATGAGAGGCAACCGTACATTGATATTTCTCTCCCTCTCCCTCTCTCCTACCCTTCCCCGCTAAAGATAAATAAATAAAAAATCTTAAAAAAAAAAAAAAAAGAATTTGGGTTACCTTTAGAAGTCACTGAAGTTCAACCCTTGTCTATTACCTACCTGCCTTCTATAACACCCACAGCAAACAGTACTCCAGCAGGAAACATGCCTACTTTAATTAATTAATTAATTTTTAGACAGGGGGAAGGGAGGGAGAAAGAGAAGAGAAAAACGTCAATGTGTGGTTGCCTCCTGTGTGTCCCCAACTGGGGACCTGGCCTGCAACCCAGGCATGTGCCCTGACTGGGAATCAAACCGGTGACCCTTTGCTTCACAGGCCAGCACTCAATCCACTGAGCCTCCTCCACATTACAAAGAAACTTGTGTGTCACACTTGGGCTTAAACCTATAGGCAACAGGTAGTCAGAGGTTTTAAAGCAATGTTACTTGCCAGGTTTAATTTTTTAAGATGACCATTCTGGTAATTACATTGAGGGCTGACTTGGAAGGAAAACACAGAAACCATCAGGAGGCTGTGGCAAGACACCAGGTAAGGAATAACAGAGGCCCAGGCAGTAAGGAAGGAGAGGGGAATCCAGATTCAAAAGCCATTTCTGAGGTAAACTAGGATTTGGTGACCAACTTATGGAAGGAATTCAGTTATAGGTGCCAGAATGGAGTGCTCCCAGGGTGGTACTGGCAGTGCAAGGGCTGTCCTAACCCAGGAATAAACTCTACTGAGGCCATAGCTACAGGTAAGCCCTTCTCTCAAATCTTTTTTTCCCCACCATTGTAAAGTGACAGCCTTCCCACAAAATTATCAATAGTCAAACTACAGTGTAAATTACATTATTCAAGTTATCAAAGGCTTCCTAGTCTAGTAATTTTTTCTTCCCCTTTCAAAGGACTACCTAAGCTCATTGTTATTCAAGTATGGTATGTGCAACTTCAGCACCACCTGGAACTTACTAGAAATGCAAATTATTGGGTCTCACCCCTCACCTACTGAATCGAAAATCTTTCTGCATAGAGGTCAATAATCTGTGTTTTAATTTATCTCCAGATAACTCTTAATGCACGCTAAAGTTTGAAAAGCACTAATCTAGCTAAGCTTTCCAGATCAAGACTTTCAACCCTATATCAATTTTCCATCACTGAATAGAAACCCTATCCCAGGTACTCATGACTAAAAATGTAAATTTACAAATGTGCCTCAGCAGAAAAAAATCTGGGAAGCATTTATTATTCTAGAGATGCCACATACACTTGGATGAATCTCTTAAAATAGAAGCTTTGATTTAATTAAAAAAATTTTTTTTGTTTATTTACTTTTTTTTAGAGAGAGGAAAGGAGGGAGAAAGAGAGGGAGAGAAACATCAACTGGTTGCCTCTTACACACCCCCAATTGGGGACCAGGCCCACAACCCAGGTATGTGCCCTGACTGGGAAGCAAACCTACAACCCTTTGGTTCACAGGCTGGCGCTCAATCCACTGAGCCACATCGGCCAGGGAGTGTTTGTGTTTTTTTTTTTCTTTTAAGATTTTATTTACTTTTAGAGAGGGGGGAGGGAGGAAGAAAGAGAGGGAGAGAAACATCCATGTGCAAGACAAAGATGGATCGGTTGCCCCCTCAAACACCTCCAAGGAGGGTACCTTGCCCGCAACCCAGGGATGTGCCCTAACTAGGAATTGAACCGGTGACACCTTTTGATTTGCAGGCCCACACTCAATCCACTGAGCCAGACCAGCTGGGGCTAAACAGGAGCTTTTAAATACGCAACTCCAAGTCATTCTCCAAAAATGACTATAATCAAAAGTCAGACACCAATTTCCAGAGCCCCTTAAAGATTTTGCCCCCTAAAAAAGAAAATTAAAACTTAATGAAACACCTGGAGATTTGATCACCTATCTCTTTAACATAAGATGAAGTGGTAGCTATTTTACAAGATAAATGACAAACCCTAGCCCTGGCTGAGTAACTCAGTTGGTTAAAGCATTGTCCAGATACACCAAGGTTGTGGGTTCAATCTCTGGTTTAGGGCACATACAAAAAGCAACAAAAGAATGCATAAATAAATAGAAAAACGAACAGATGCCCCCCCCAAGTCAATAAATTAAAAAACAACAACAACAACAAAACGGCAAACCTAACCCCCAATTCTTCCTAAACCACTGCGAGGAGTCACCAATAAATTAATCCATTCTCTGAAATGGAGTTTGGGTCGTCCCGTAACAGTCTGCAATACCTGCTTTGCCCTACCAGTGAAAACATATGGTCAAGCTGTCTGCTGTCAGACATACACTTTCTGAATGAGCAATGTAATGGATACTGTTCAGGTTCCTTTGTTCAATAAGCTGGAAACTACTATTTGCCAGGTACTATGATGGCAATGAGCAAGACAGACGGAGTCACCCCTCACTGAATTTGCATTAAGTAAGTTGCTGAAATTAATATTGAGATAAGTACTAACAAGAAGCACACAGCAAAGGAATCCAACATGGTTTGGACTAGTGGGGCTGCAAATCAGAACCACTCAGGACAGCTTGTAACCACACCAAAGGCCAAGCCCCATCCCAAATCAAACAAATCAGAACTCTGTGAACCCTGGCCATTAATGTTAAAAATCATTCGTTCCCCAGGTAATTCTAACATGCAGCCAAAGTAGAAAACCACCAGTTTTGGAAGTCATGTGATAGGTGTTGGGGGTACAGAGGTCAATAACACAGTTCTTGCCTTTGAGGAGCTTACCGTCTAGTAGAAGAGACCCACATAAATAGAGGTATCAGCAAAATGCTCTCAGAAACAGGCAGCAAAGAAATCTCATATACAAATGGTGCTTCTTTGTGTACAAGGGTATGGAAGTAATCCCAGAGGGTTACGTATGTGATTTTACCTATGACAACAAGGTTTAGCTTCTACAGATGAGTACTTAGGCACCAAATTATTCTTTATTCTTTTTTGTCCTAAATATTGCAGGTTTAAAAAAATAAATAAAAACTGCCTTTAGTTAGTGAAGACATTATAGAAATTATTCAAGTTGTTTTGAAGCTTAATTAGGAAGTTTTCTGACGAAATGATCTTGAAGATGCTGTCTGAAATATGAACTGGAGGAGTTAGATGGAAAAGTATATTAGGGAAAGAGTGTGTACAAAGAAAGGTCTGGAAGCAGAAAAAAAGCACAGGACCTTATACAAACTGAAAGAAAGCTGAGAGCAAGGCAGGGAGCAAAAGAGGACACAGTAGAGGGTCTCAAAGTGTTGTCCCTGGAGGAGCAGCATCAGCACCATCAAAGAACATTAGAAATGCAAATTCTCAGGCCTCGCACCAGGCCTACAGAATCAGAAAGTGGGGGGTACAGCCTAGGTAATAGTAAGGATTTGGGATTTTACTTATTAATGAAAATTAATTGAGAAGTTTTTTGCCCTGGCCAACATGGCTCAGCTGGTTGAGTGTTGTCCCTCAAAGCAAAAGGTTGCTGCTTCAATTGCCTGTCAGGGCACATGCCAGAGGCAACCAATGGATGTTTCTCTCTCTGCCCTCCCTCCCCGCCCCACCTTCCTCCCCCTCTGGCTAAAAAAAATAATAAAATCTTAAAAAAGAAAAAAGAACAAATAATTGAGAGGCTTTAAATAGAGAGATAACATAATCAGGATAAATAGCAGTTAAATGGTTTGGCATTAATAACTGCACCAAAACTCCTCAAAAGTCTAATTTTTGTAATAATCAGGATCAGAAACCATACTGAATCTTTAAATCAAGGGTCACAATCATATTGCCTTAGGGCTAACCATGGTGAATGAGTAAAGAGGGCGATGTGGAACTGGAGGAGCTGCCCTCCAGTCAGCCTAGCAAAAATTTTCTCTGGAGCCAAACACAGATAGGTGTCAGAGTAAAGGAATACACTGGCAAACCTTCAGGATCACTTAACACAGCTGCTTAAGAAAGGCGAGAACCCTTTGTAGGGAATCCCGACTTCTCCTTTTTTCAGATGTGACTGTTTCCCAGCCTGGCTAGGCAAATCGGGCATCAAACCAAAATTTAAAAGAAAAACTACCTTTTGTTTCTTGGTCCAAGTAGCAGAGGAATAAAATGCAATTCAACAAACAAGATGCCAATAAACCCAGCCAGCTCACCTCCCACATGGAGCTTCTAACACAGAGCAAATGACCCATTTGGATGAATCTATAGAAGCCTGAATTTGGGAATGTTCCTTGTGATTGGCTGCCCAGGAACAACCTTCCCTCGGGCCCACAAAGCTGGCCAGCACCTTCCCTTCAGTAGGTCAAATCAGAAGCTCTTGGTCTCAATGATACAAAAGCTCTCAACCCTTAGAAGACATGCAATGTGTTTTGTATGCTAGGCTTCTTAGCACTAAAAATTGATACCAACTACAGTTCTGTTAAAAGGTCACTAGGAGCAAGTAGAAACTTTTTGGTGGGGAGCAATTTACAGCACTGGCAGAATCCACCAATTTGGGGTTTTTCACAATAGCATCTCACCCAGATTCAGCCACAGACCATAGATGATGAGGGAGTGGTTACACATGTCTGACTAAATCAGGTTGAAAAGCACATTCCAGTGAGGTTCAGAATGTAGAAAAGAATTGCAACAGACATTAATGAGAAAGGAACAAAGAGAGATTGCCTTATTCAGACACTTCCTCCTCAAATCCTCAGCTGAGAAAGTCAACAGTCTCAAAAGTACAATCTGACAGTGGCCCTTCATCCTGACCTCAGAAGCCAAAATGACAGGTGCCGAGGGACTCCAGAGATGTCCTACTAAGGTTATGGCTCAGAGATGTTCAGGGAAAACCAGGGAAGGCATCATCATAAAGAGTGTTCCTGACTCCCACCTATTCCTGAAAGATCCTGAAACCATTTCTTCCCAAGTCAAAATAACCAAAGAGATAGACTTCAATTCTAAGTAGAAGCAAAATTTCAAAAGACTCTTATCTGGGCATGTGTGGCTGAATTTCTACTTCCTAACTGAAACAGGATTTGTAATGGAAACATTTGCTACTTACTGTCTTACTAGATTTCAGAGCAGCCCATTTCGTTCCTGAGATTAATTTTCAGAATCTGAGTGACTTGCTGACATGTAGTAGCGGAACTAAGACTAAGGGTAAACGTTCCCAGAACCAGCCTATTATCAAATGATTGGTGCAAACTGCCTTTCAGGTATTAAGTACAATTTCTATGCCCTCTTGAATGATGGTAACAGCTGACTTTTATGGAATGCCTACAATTTATCAGCACTCTAATTAACCCTTTTTTAAAAAAAGATTTTATTTATCCATCTTTAGAGAAAGGGGAAGGGAGGGAGAAAGAGAGGGAGAGAAACATCGATATGTGAGAGATACATCGATTGGTTGCCTCTAGCATGCCCCCAACTGGGAACCTGTCCTGTAACCCAGGCATGTGCCCTGACTGGGAAAGGAACTGGCAATCCCTTGGTTTGCAGGCTGACACTCACAAAACCACTAAGCCACAGCAGCCAGGGCTATATTAACCTTTTTAATGTTAATAACCACCCCATGAACTGGGTACTTTTATCATTTTTAATAAGTTTTTTTATTTTTATTTTTACTGATTTTAGAAAGAGAGGAAGGGAGAGAGAAAAACATCCGTTTGTTGCTCCACTTATGTATGCATTCAGTGGTTGTTTCTTATATGTGCCCTGACCAGGTATCAAATCCACAATCTTGGTGTATTGGGATAATGCACTAACCAACTGAACTACCCAGCCAGGGTTGGACTGGGTACTTTTACATTCACTTCACAGATGTGAAAGCTAAGGCATAAAGAGGTTAAGTGACTTGCCCAAAACTACAGAGTTAGTGGCAGAGTTAAAATGCAAACCCAGGAACTCTGGCTTTAAAGCCCAAGCTCTTAACCAGCAGACTATACTGCCCTTCTCAGGATAAAGCCAGTCCATTCCATAAACACTAATCAAGCATCTGGACACCAAGCATTCCACTAGACAAAAGCACCTATTCATACAAAACACCGACCAGAAAAACTGCTTTTATTCTGCCCAGGCTCAATGTGACAATCCATGCTGAATGCACCCCAAATCCCACCTCTCAGCTAAACACTAAGACAAAAACCTAAAAATTAAGCCCTCAAAAGTAAGGTAAAACCCCCCCAAAAACACAACCCCCAAAATCGAGACTTCTCTAAACTTTAATGGGGAGCAAAGAGTGTTTCCAACATCTCCATCTTCTGTCTTTTATATGGTCTATGCCTAAAAGGCCATGATTTAAAAACAAAAACAAACTTCTAAAGAGATCAAAAATCTATTCCCTGGACAGAGAGTCAAAACAGACACTCTACAAGGTCAATCCATAAGTTCCTATTTAGAATTTTGCACATGAATTCAAGAAACAGTTTATTGTTCATTTAGCTTAAGATAACCAAAATATCCAACCAGAAATTGGTTTTCTTTGCTTTTCTCTCTGCCCCCTATCATCTTTTAGAGAGGGTGGCAGGCATACTCACAGGCAAGCTCGAGGGTCTTGACTGAAGACTCAGGTTCATATCTTCTTGCCCTCCCTTACTGGAGGTCATTGAGGGGGTGGAGGATGCCTGAGACCCAAATGAATCTTGAGATAACTCCTAAAACAAGAGAGAAACAAAAGTTGTGAAGGCCTGGCATTGACAAACTGGGCAAGCTTGTTTTGTCATGAAAGAGCTATGGGACTCTCACACAGGGGAAACTGGATGTGAGAGACTGCCCACCTGTACACACGATGCCCCTGGAGGGCAGAAAAATACAGTGTGACTCTCTAGACAAGAATGTCAACAGTGAATGTAAGAGTTTTTCTGATGGTACTATTGACCACTTATTGTCACCCAGACAGAGGTGTTCTTTGGGGTTAAATTCTAAAGTATGGCTAACTACAAGTTAAATCTAGCAAGGAATGAGGCCAATTAATTTATTAAAAAACAAAAAATCTTATAGTAGGAACTTCTGCACTAAACTGACCACCACTTCCTTCAAAGTCATCACCTTGGAATGAGATATTTTTCCAGCAATGCCACCAATGCACAAAATATTTAGTGGACCTATCATCATTCAGTCATTTCTCCTCTTTTTACTCTTCAAAGAATAAAGTCCAAATTGTTATTTTTAGGCTTCATCATCTACCTTGTTCACAGACATGGCTACAAATGAATTTTAGCTATTTCTAAAAATCAAATCTATCCTCAAAAAGTAAAAGGATTTGCCATCACTGAGAATATTCTAAAGAATGTGCCATCATCTCTGATGGCAAATGCATATGGAGGGATCCAAAATCTTTTGAGCAATAGTAGAATGGAATAGCAGTTGGAACAAATGTACAGCCTCCCAAAGTTAGTGTTTTACAAAAAAGACCAAACTTACTTAGATGCTCAAGTTCTAAATGCTAGTTAAAAACAAAAAATCAGTCTTCCCACTGTCTTCCATTTATCTGTCTATGCAACTTTCCATTGCCCCATTTCTTCATCAGCAAGAAGAGGTACAGTTTTTATGCAGTTAAGAAAGTTATGCCTTTACTAGTTCAATCAATCCAATTAGCATGTTTATCCAAAGTTTAACTGGTTATTAAGTGCACTTTAGAGAACCAATTTGAATGGCAAAGTTCTCATGACACCAACCCCGCACTGTCCGTGGTCACACATAAAGAAGGCCAAGAGATGGGCATCTTACCTGTGGTGGAGGGAAGCGCTGCTGGGAATAGGCAGTTTGCTGTGACTGCTGAGACTGGGGCTGAGGGTATGCAGCCTGCTGGGAGAGCGTTGAGGAAGCTGGCTGCTGAGGTTGCTGCTGCTGGTAGGGAGACTGTGCCTGTGGCTGTGAGTAGGGGGGCTGGCTCTGGGGATGCTGCTGGGTTGTAGACTGTTGGGAGGGGTATGGAGTTGGAGACTGCTGATGTGGAGGCTGGGTTGGCTGCTGGGAATATGGAGGCTGAGCAGACTGGAGCTGTGGTGGCTGAGACTGTGGCTGCTGCTGATATGAAGGTTGGGCATGAGGGGTCTGAGATGGCGGTTGCTGGGAGTAGGGTGGCTGCTGCTGCTGGGGATGAGGACTTTGCTGGTTGTAATACGGAGTCTGGCCCTGCTGACCATATGCGCCGGGACCTTGTTGTCCATAAGGAGGAATCTGTAGGAAAAGGAAAGGATACATTTTTAGCACTGACTCTCCTGAATGAAGAAAGGTAAGATATTCTCTCAGAAGCTATGCAAATGGGCATAAAAAGCAGGCAAGCCAAGCCTCACACTTAGAAGGCCCAGGGTTTTTCTACTATCCCTATTTATACTGAACCAGGAAGGATAGCCAAGCTGGATTACTAGTTGGTTTGTTTACAAGTGGACTGCATCCACCCACTGAAAATTTACACTATTTAATATCTGGGCCATTTACAAGAGTTCAAGAAGAGCTGTTTTCACCATAGAGCCTACTCTTTCTATCCTGGCCTAGACAGTTTTTATAAGCACTGGGAATCTGTATCCTAGCCACAATGAACAGTCAACAGCAGCCTGGCTCAGCGACTGAGAACCTAGGGTTTAGTAATACAGACAGTGTGCAGATCACTAAGCTACTCTGGTTATCTTTTTCATTTAATCTTCAGTCAAAAAATATTTGAGAGTCTACTTGCTTAGTCGTACCAGGCACTATTCTAGACACTGGGAATACAATACAAACAAACAAAAAGTTACCACAACTCACCAAAAAAAAAAAAAAAAAAAACACCCCCAATGATAATAAAAGTGTCAACACCCCATATTTTTACATTTAAAGGCATACTTTGCTTTAAATAAAGTTTTAGGAGTAAAGTTAGATTGTATATTCTGTCCCTCACCATTTTCACTATGAATTTCACTAAAATATAAATGGTAAAAAAAGCTGTCAAAACAAAAATAAAATAAAAAAGTGGTGTTTGACCAGACAAAAAGAGGAGAGAAATCTTAACATTTATAACAGCACTGTTAGAATCCTTACTGTTCAACCTTCCCCTTTGTTTCTTCCTCCCTTCCCACCCCGCCCTGTCCCTCCTAAACATTCATTGTGAACTATACGGCTATATGCTGAAGAAACATAAAAGGCTTCTTCCATCCCCAGGGCACATGTTATGAGAAATTTCTCACGGTAACAATGGATAAGGTGTTCAGCCACTGCCTTTCTTTCTTCCCACCTCATTCAGAGATCACCAGGTCAAAGAAGAAAAAAGGTATGTACAGCCTGTGGCTGGGAAGCAGTTTTCCTTCCGGCACACATGGGATGGTGCCTTCAACATCAGCCTTGTAAGAAGCACACTGTAAGTAACAGCCAGTTGGCCTATGATCCTTTCAAGAGGTTTACAAACCAAAGACATGTTCTTCTTCTTTTTTTTTAACAGTGCAGAGAGGTCTTTTATTTTTATTTTACACTTATTACACCATGAATTCATAGGGAATGGGTTTTAGCCGTTCAGGCTCCTTTCCATTGGTTCTCACAAAGTGTGCTTCTCTGGGTGGAACAGAATGGTGTTTCAGTTGATCCCAGCTATCTTTCTCTTTGGCTTCCTTCTTTTTCTGATCATTTTTCTTCACACATTTCAGTAAGCTATCTTGGCTCTTAAGAGTGCTTAATATGCTCAATATGTACATTTATTCTTTTGGCAAGAATCTTGCCCTTGTTTGTTTAAAACCATGCCCACTGAACGATGGGTGACACTGTCCAGGGGTGTCCAACCTCTTGGCATCTCTGGGTCACACTGGAAGAAGAGTTGTCTTGGGCCACAGATTAAACACACAAACACTAACGAAAACCAATGAGTAAAAAAAAAAGGTCCGTGCATAATTTACGATTTTGTGTTGGGCCTCATTCATAGTGATCATGGGCTGCATGCAGGCTGCAGTCAGACACATCTGGGACTCTTCCAGTTTAAATATGGTAACATTTGTGGGGCATTCCTTTTTGAACAGTGACCATTCCTTTGATGTCTAGAATATCACCTTTCTTGTAGATTCCCACTTATGTGGCCAAAGAAACAACCCCATATTTTCTAAAAGGCCTAGAGAACATATGGGGGCGATGTCTCTCCTCTTTCCCTTTGTGTTATCATTTTGGCAAAATTACTGGAAAATGGCGGTTCTAAGCCAAAAGGCCAAAGACATGTTCTGTTTCTACTGCTCAAGACTAGATCATGGACAGATTAAGGATTAAGGTAACAGGAGTCACCATCTACCTGCTGTGCATACGAGAGGCCACCCATGGTACTCTGCGCCCGGCTCTGCATGCTCATCGGGTACCGCTGTGGGGTCTGGGACCCATATGGCTGCCCTGGGTACCCATGCCCTTGCTGCGGTCCTGACGGAGGTCCCTGTTGTTGCGAGTATGGGTTAGTTCCACCATATGGCTGAGGTCTCATCTTGCCCATCTGATCCATTGGACTGGATGGCTACAAAATAAAGAACATTTTATTAACCTGGAGTTTTCATGGCCTCTGGCCAATATGAACACAAACCCAAACCATACAGGTCTATATGCCACATAGAAGAACGGTTACTATAAAAAAGTAATAGTACAAACCCATTAACCCTTCCTCAGAACCTTGATTTATCATATGTAAAATGAAAATGCCACCACCCTATGATAATATCTTATAAGCTACATACTACTTTGTGGTATTATTTGAGATCCAAAGGACAAACCAGGTGTGGAGCAATGAACACAGATACTCTATGGTATTAAAAATCAGAACAAAGGCCCTGCAGTTAGGACAGAATGGTGCTGCTATACTGTCATGATCTTGTTCAACACCAAAACTGATGCTTCAAAATACTGTGGGAATTCAAATACACATGCATCTAAATGTTTCTATTCTTTAAACAGTGAAATCTTTTTTTCCTTGAATATCTATAGCTTGTTTGCACTTTGGCACAAGCACTTAAATTTATGCTTTCTTCCAAATGGGTAACGTGCAAAGTTATAATTGTTAAGGGAACTGTGACTTTGACTTTACAGCCCTGTGCATCTCACCTGAAAAGTTCATCTCCTTTAATATTCAAGAGTTTAAGGGTATAAGGAGGATAGAATTTTTGTCTCTTCAAAGAAAAAGATATAGAGGTACAGCATAGTACCAATAATGAAAGCTCAAAAGTTCAACTCACAGGTATTTGGCTACAAACAGTTTCCTTTCAGCTCTTTGTGGGGCAACAGGTTCAATCAGCTCATTGAGTTTTTGACATTAACCTCTTCCTACTGCAGCTATATAGGACAGAGCCCCCAGAACACTTTTCCCTGCCAGAAATGCCTAACTATATCTACTAGTGGTGTGGCGGGGAGGGAGGACTTTCCCTAAGCACCTTATAAACAGATACATCCAGGATGGTAATTAGGCCTAGACCTAACATAAAACTTGAAAACGGAATCTTTTTTTTTTTAATATTTTATTTATTTATTTTTATTATTTATTTATTTATCTATCTTTAGAGGGGAAGGGAAGGAGAGAGGGAGAGAAACATCAATGTGCGGTTGCCTCTCGTATGTCCCCTGCCGGGAACTGGCCTGGCAACCCAGGCATGTGCCCTGACTGGGAATCGAACCGCGATCCTTTGGTTCGCAGGCCCGCAATCAATCCACTGAGCTACACCAGCCAGGGCTGAAAACTGAATCTTAAATCAGGGGTGGGAAATAGATATTAATGCTCCAGGCTTCAATTATCATTAACTCTTAAGGAATTCAGTGGTTCTCAAACTTTAGTATGCATCATAAGCACCTGGAGGGCTTGTTAAACCACAAATTGCTGGGACCCACCTCCAGAGTCTCTAATTTTGTAGGTTCATGTTGGGCCTAGGATATGCATTTGTAACAGTTCCCTGATGATGTTAATGCTGCTGGTCCAGGGACTACACTTTAAGACCCACAGGTCTAGATTATACATACGTAGGGTCCCTTCTAGCTCTGTTATTTTATAGTTAATAAATAATTTAAGGGTGTAAGACCTTAAAAATAAAAATACTTCCAAAAAAGGGGGGCGTTCAAACAATTGGCTCTCTGTACATGTTGGGGGGGGGGCAGCTAAATGTTTTGTGATAGAGGAAGTCAAGCTGTCATGAGGAAAACAGGTAAGACAAAAAGCCATAGGGACTATTCTAAGTATCACAAGGAAGAAGTAGAAGTGAAGTTTTCTTAGGCTGCAGATGAAATCTCAGCTAAAAAGGTAACAGTGATTGATGATGGGAGTACCCTCATCTAAACTACAATCATAGTACAACCTGTCCCAAATCATTACTACATGTCAATATTAAAGTGCTAATTCCAACATAACGAAAACAACTTTTGCCAAGTCCTGCTTCTGTAGCAGAAGCTCCAATAATATTCCCAATCATAACTTTGGAGCTACATCAGATCCTTTGGGAGTGTTAAGGAAGTTCAGATTTAACTATAACTGGACTGCTAAGTAATGAATAGCATGTGCTCTTCCCCAGATACACCTGGAGCCAAAACATTACCACTCTGTCCTATAAAGAGCACAGGGGCTTACATGGCCACATCATGCCACACGCAATGAGGAGATCTTCATCTCATCCCAGACTGCAGCTGCTGTCCATGTGGCCCCCAGTTTAAGAGACAACATTTACCAAACAGAAACAAGACCACTCTGGGTACCTCTGTCAGTCCAATCTCCCCACAACACTTGAGGGACAGTTGTTACCATGGTTACCGTAGTTTCTAGAACAGTAGCTATTTACCAGGGCTACAGATGAGAATTTTCTGTGAATCTTCACAAATGAATGGGCCTCTCCCTAGATATTCCAATTTACTGGGTCTGGAAGGGCTTGGGCTCCCCCCACCCTTTAAGATCCTTGGATGATAGTATAATAGCTGAGAACCAGTGATCTAGAGAAACACTCAAAATTTTCTATGATGTATGATTATTAAGTAATTGAAATACAGCTAGTGCAACTGAAGAACTGAATTATTTTTATTTACTTTTAATTAATTTTACTTTTAATTAAATTCAAATAACCACATGTAGCTAGTGGCTATCATACTGGACCACACAGTTCTAGAGCAATGCTCTCATAATTTTCATCTATTCTTCCTCAACAACAGCTCCAGACTTCCTACAGACTATCCTACCTACTCTATTCTGTCAGTATTGCAAAGGAAGAGCAAAGTGTAATAAATCGATAGGCATGGATTCAAATCCTAGATGAAAAATGTGTCAGTTTTTTCATCTAAAATGCACACAGCACATTTTGCACAATGCCTGATATTATTATTAATGATTAGCTATTATTAATTATTAATAATAATAAATAGTATGCTTCTGCCTGACTCTAAAGCCCTCCATAGCGTGCCCCAATTCTACTCTTTTTTCAGTCTCATGCAAGTCTCTAACATACAGAACATACCCAGCTCTATGCAATGGTACCTTCCTGACCTGCCTCCTGTTCACAATGGCTCCCACTAGCAAAAACCCAACGCTTCGACATGAAGGCACTTTGTACTTCTTCAGCACACTCTGATCTCTCACATTTATAAATATCCTATTGCGAATTCAGTCAGAATCATAAAGTTTATCACTTAGTTGTCCAGCTAACCAATTAAATCTCTCAAGAGTAAGTTCTAGGAAGCCAGAGATCAAGTCTTTTATTTTCAAAGACCCTGAATGCAGAGCTAGGGCTCAGTAACTTCAATGTGCTATGCTAGCCTACTGCAAGAAGAGGGTAGGGGGTAATATTGAGAGAAAGCCCACATCAAACCATCTAGCCATAGGGTCAGGGGTACACCCTAAATCAGGTTATGACTTTGAGGGCAGGAAAAAAAAGTGAATAGCACTGAAAGAAAGGAGAGTGGGATAATCAGCCAAGGGAGAACAAGCACACTTTTGAGAAGAATCTTATGCTCTTTTATACAAGAGCATCTTCAAACTATATAGGCATCCCCCAACAGTCAAGACACATTACCTTTCTTCTCTCACAGCAAGAGAACTGTACTCCCCTTAGGGGACAGCTAATTACATGGGGGATAGTTAATAAAGAGTTCAGGGATTCTTCCATCAACTTTAGGAAATCTTTGCAGACCAAAAATAAACACAACTCAAAGAAATTCTTATTCTAAAAATAAAATTAAAACATTTCCCTTTGGCCCTAGCAGGGTAGCTCCGTTGGTTTATAGCATCATTCGGACACCCCAAGGTTGCAGGTTCAATCTTCAGTCAGTGCACATACAACCAATGATTGCATCAGTAAGTGGAACAACAAATTGATGTTTTCATCTCTCTTCTTGGGGGGCAAAAAAGACATTTCCCTTTCCTGGACATCAGATTTCTGACCCCCTCCCTTCACCAAAGGGTTATAATCAGCAGAATATGTAATTTAGCAAACAAAAATATATTTGTCTCCAACAATCAGATTACTCTGTTCTCATGTCAAAGTTAAATACCTGCTCATATCAGAAGGGGAGGTGGTCAGGGACCCAACGTACACTTCTGACATTTGAAACCATTATGAAAGATTTGTGATTTGGAGCTATAGATGAAATGTCATCTTCCAATCTCTCAAAAGAGACGGGGCCTTAAATCTTCACTAATCAGTTTATATGAAAGTAGCCATTTTAGACTAGAAAAATCCTGACTACACACAAGATAGAAAAACCAGTATCAGCACCCGGCAAGGACCAAGGAAAAGGCAATGGATGGGAAACACCAAACCCTGGCTGCACTGTGAGCAAGAGATTCCTCTCTGGAAAAGACAGAGAGGAAATCCTTTCAATGGGAAACCACAGGTGTAGATTACTGTGATTACACTTCAAAAGCAAAGGCTCTGCCATAAAGACACATAATTGAGAGAAAAATGCTACCCCCTTGATCAGGGAAGTCAGGCCCCCTGTTATATACCCTTCTGCATTCATGAAAAAATTTTTTAAAGCGGGGGGGGGGGGGGGGGGCGGGGGGAAGAGCCATAAGAAGCCCTACTCACCTCTATCCACCACTTATCTCTTTCCAGATCACTGGCTGTGTTACAAACTGGCTGCCAAATGAAATTCATCAAAAGATGCAGTTTAGGGGCATCAAAGGCAAGGATGCCTAGCAGGCCAGTCCCTCTGAATATATTCAGAACAAACAGCTTGCAGACTAACCACTTGCAAAGAGAGTTCCCCTGTTCCAAGCAAATGGAAATACAAGCCCCTCCAGGCCAGTGAGCTAATGGAATCTCTTACAACTTCTTATTGCACCAAGGAAAGCCATAATGACCCTCAGGAGGTGCAGAGCTATAACAGACTAGACTTCAAATTCTCTAATCTCTGACCATGACTGATTGAGGGCCAGGAATTTATTCAAGCAAAAAGCTACTGTCCACCAAAATGCACCACACTGCATGCCAGTGCATCAGGTAAAGTGAAACTTCGTAATTTTCTTGAAATAAAAGTCCAACCGAGGAAAGCTCCAGGCCCCAGTCCCAATCCAAAGATACGGAAAGGAAGCGACCAGGCAGCAACCCTAAGGAATCTGATTTGGATTGGCAAGAATGATGTAGAGAGGAATGGGCCAGGGCTGCCAAAATGTGTCCGTCCATCATGGAGAAGTCCTGACTACTATTTGTTCTGTCACCCTAAATGCCAACTAGCTAGGGCCAGTATAAACTTAATCTTGATTAGAGAGCCCTAATCTTGAATTTTGGACAATTACATGTTACTTCTTACTCCTTGTGCTTTCAATTTATTCCTGGCCAGATTTGTTGTATGACTTTTAATAATAACAATAAAAAAAAAAGCATCCCTGGCTCTTTAATCGAAAGAACCCCCTAATTGATTCCCACAGTAATTAACCTGCATTTTACCTCAGAGAGCGGTAGTTAAGGAAGTCGGCACTGCTATTTATAACTCATCTCAAATTGAGGGCAGACTGCCTAAAATCTAACACATCCCAGCTGTACTCCTGTTTGAACTGGGGCCAAGGGAATTTTTTAAAGCAATCTTGGCACCGAATGAATGACACCAACAGTATGAGAGCACGAGCGGTTGTGTTGTGGTGACGTAGCACTGGAGGTGGAATGGGAGGGGGCCAGTGTACTGTGATCCCTCTCGTGCACGCCTGCTGCTAGCCCGAGTCCCAGTACAGTAAGCTGGGAACCGCCCACTGAGAGCCAAACACAGGAAAAGGCTTTTCCTGTGGAACGCCTGGAAGTGAGAAACACATGGCTAATCTGCATAAATGCGAAGCCACACCGCCCCTGCCAGGAAGGTTAGTGCTCGTAATCTCTGGCCATGAAGCTGGCTGCCTAGGAGGACTTGGACTGGCGCCTGATAACCCAGAAAGAGCCGAGAGAACAGATGGGTAAAGGACCCCGGCAGAAAACAGCCCTGGGTCACGTGACTCGCCACATGGCCCCCGCCAGCACAAACTATTGTCTGGCTGTGGAGCTCCCATACAAAGGCACCCGGCCTCAGCTTCCTGTGATTACAGGGACAGGCGGCAGCTGTTGATCCAGTTCCCGTATTGGGCCCTCCTCTGCTGAAGAGCATTCCAAGCAAGGACAAATATAAAAATTAAGGCCTCACCCAACTAAGGCGCTAGCTCCACGTGGCTCCACTCAAATCTTAGGATGTACAGAGCAGACTTCCATAAAAGAACCACCATTGTACCCTCCTATACGTAATCTGACCAGTGTAAATCATTTTCATTGTACTCCCCTACCCCCAGAAATCTGTAGCCAATGGCCCCTTGTCCTGTCTTTTCTCACTCCTCCAGTATTTCGTGACTTTGAAGACTGGTCAAGGACTAATACCCCAACTGAGGAGAAACTGCCCAGAAGCCTGCTTGTTTAGTTCTATCCCCATACCCGGCCCCCTAAAATAATAAGACTCCCTTCCTTTTGTTTTCTGCTTATTTGAACAGTCATGTTTCCCCATCTAGGATAATAAAAGGTTCCTTACCTCCTATTTGGCCTCACTAGAGACATTATTAAAAATTTCCTGAAGTTAGCCCTGACTGGTGTGGCTTAGTGGATTGAGTGCTGGCCTGTGATCCAAAGGGCAGCGAGTTCGATTCCCAGTCAGGGCACATGCCTGGGTTGTGGGCCAAGACCCCAGTGGTGGGGGTGAATGAGAGGCAACCACACATTGTTGTTTCCCTCTCTTTCTCCCTCTCTCTGGAAATAAATAAAAATCTAAAAAAAAAAAAAAAAAAAAATTCCTGAATTGATATTAAAATAGTCTTTCATCAGATATGACAACATCTGACCCAGGAAATCAAACCCACTCAGATTATGACCCTTATTGATTCTCCTAACAGGAGAATCACACTCCAGTTTTCTACTTCATAAGAGATGGAAAACAATTCTTTCATTCTAGTTCTAGTTCATTCTAGTTCTGCCTATGGTGAGAAAGAAATTATCAACAACTAGATTGCAACTACCACACCAAAGACACAGATTACCAAAAAAAAAAAAAAAAAAAAAAAAAAAAAGCTTCCAAAGTTCCATTAGCATTCAATTTGAATATAAATAAAAAAATTCAAAGTCAGTGAAAAGTGCTAGCTATCCCATTCTGCTTACAGAAATTATCCTATAAAAGCAGAGCACATTCCCCTTTATAGACTCAGAGCCAATTTCAAAGACATCGCCCACAGCCTGACCAAACTCCTTAGGAGGGGCTGCAACTAGACATCAGACTCGGGACCTGCCAACCCTGACCCTGTCTCTACAGTGATAAGAGAACAAAACAAGAAGCCTGGCTCTCTCCCGAACTCAGTGGCTACTCTGCTCCAGTCTTCCAGACCAGATCTGAGAAAACTCACCAACGGTAGAAAAGAGAAATCAAAGGGGGAAGAGTCATTGAATCATCTAGCAAAACTCAGATTATGAGAGCCAACTGTAATAACCACCTCACAGCTGTCCACCCAAAAGAAGCATATAAGAAACCACAACCAGGTGGCTAGTATTTATTTTTTCTTTGTTTCCAGAAAGAATCCTTCAAATAACACTGCTAGAGCACCAAAATAATGAATTCCTCAACAAATAAGAAAGTCCTTCTCCTCTTCCAAAACAAAAATGCTCTCCCCAAAATGATAAAGGTAACTTTTTTGGAAGACCAGACTTAGCTAACCAATGTCTCCCAATTTCCAACAAAGTACAAAAGACTAAGGAAATCACACAATCCAAGAAGGAATTCTTCAGATACTGCTTAAAACCCAGGATTATAAAAAACAGTAAGGTCCCAAGAATGATGATTAAACAGGAACCAAAATATCATTTACCATAAACATCCTCTTCTTTACAACTTTCAAAAAAATTTTTTCATTTATTGATTTTAGAGAGACAAAGAGGGGAGGGAGGGGCGAGGGAGGAAGAGACATCAATTTGTTGTTCCACTTATTTATGAATTCATAGGTTGCTTCTTGTGTATGCCCTGACCATGTGCCCTGACTGGTATCAAATGGTGCAACCTTGGCATATCAAGACAACGCTCCAACCAACTTTCTAATCTCAAGAGTAAGGCAACAGTACATCATGGTGAAAAGAGTACTAGAATGAGAGAACACCTGAGTTCCAATTCTAGTTTTCTGACGAACTCCCTGGGGAGGCAAGCAAGGCACTAGCCAGGTTTTACCTTAACTTTCTCAGCTACACAATTAAACCCTGACTTCCAGATTCGAAATCAGCAGCCCTAGGATGGGGCCAGGAATCTCAGGCAATTCTCACATCCAGTCTGAGAACATTTGGGTTACATGGCCTTCCCTCTAAAGCCCCTCCCATCTCCAGCACAGAGTGACTCTAGAACTCAGATGGCAAACAATGATCTGTCTGAAGAGGGCAGTGCATGGCCAAGAGAAAAACCAGGAATGCACCTCAGATTCCCAAATTCTCAAAAAAGCAGTATTCTCAGTCAAAGCCAAGCTTTCCTAAATTTCTATAGCCAGTTCCTAATTACTTTGTTCACCAGAGCACATATCACTAACATATTATATGCTTTACTTTTTTATCATGGTCACTTTAAGTACTTTTTTTTTCTTTTAGATTTTATTTATTTATCTTTAGAGGGGAAGGGAAGGAGAGAGGGAGAGAAACATCAATGTGCGGTTGCCTCTTGTATGCCCCCTGCCGGGAACTGGCCTGGCAACCCAGGCATGTGCCCTGACTGGGAATCGAACCGCGATCCTTTGGTTCGCAGGCCCGCGCTCAATCCACTGAGCTACACCAGGCCAGGGCTTTATCATGGTCACTTTAAAAGTAGGAAAGGAAAAGGGACCACGGAACAGAAAATATAATTCTAGAGGCCTTGCAAGTCCTAACCTCCTTCATGCTGAGAAAATGTTTTGGTTCAACATGACCAGTCCTTAGGCAATAGTTAAGAGCTCTGCCCCAGCAATGCCGTCAACTTCTCTGTGCCCCAGTTTCCACATCAACAGAATTGTGATAATGACAGTAGCACCTTCAGGGCTAAATGAGTTCATACAATAAAATAAAACAAAACACTATTTCCTCAATCCATCTGTACATGCTCTAGCCTCAGAACCTTTGTATTCACTGATCTTTCCACCTGCAATACTTCTTTCTCCCAGCCTGTAGCATAGTTCACTCTTTCATATGAACTATCACTTCAACTTGGCATGGCCTGCTGAACCCATCTAAAGTTTCAATCCTGCCCACTTCTTATACTTGGTCCCTGATAAAACTTTTTCTCCTGAGCACGTATCACTAGATACTATACGGTTTACTTATTTATCTTATTTAGTATCTACATCCTAGTGTAGAATGAAGTCCCAAAAGGTACATATGTGTCTCTGTTAGACTGCTTTATCTTACAGCACCCAACATCTACACAGTCCCAAATTTCTAGCAATAAAACTCAGAAACCAAAACAGTTAAGATCTGGTCCCTCAAGACCAGAAACCCTGAGTGGTAAACTACAGGTTAACTAGCAATCACGTAAGTTAAGGTTATGCTTTTAAAAAAGAGAAAGCACAAGCCTTAACACCTCTTTGAGCAAGTCACTTCATCCCTTGGCACCAGAACCATCTCTAAAATGGGAATTTAAAAACTGTCTAACAAAGATATAAGGCAGTTCCAATAAGTATGTGAAATACTTTTTACAGTACCAGTTTATAACAGATACTTCCCTCTCCACCCTCAACAGGAGAAAAGAAGTTTCAAAATACCTCCTTAAAAAACAAGAACACTGTGAGAGCATGGAGGGCTGGGTAGGGGAGAGCAAGGGGGCGTGGAAAGGTGGGACAACTGTAACTGAACAACAATAAAAAATAATAATAATAAGTCAATTAAAAACAAAAACAAGAACACACAAGTTAGACACCAAAAGGGTTGACCAGTGCAATTTCCGAGCTCCACCTACTTTCAGTCTATTTTCCCAAAGGAAGTTGCTGAATAGCTCCTTCTAAGAATCCTGATAGTAAAGCCCAATAGTTTTCCACCAGGGCAATACTAATCCCTGAGAATGTTTGGAAATAATGTATGAAGGAGCCTCCTTTGGTTATCATAGCAACTCGGTGGTACTACTGGCATTTATTACCTGGGAGCAGAATGTTAAATGTCTCATAATGCATCTCCACACAAAGAAGAGCCTAAGAAACAATGGACTCTAGCCCATTGGAGTTCACTAGAGGTTAATGGAGTCAAGACCAATCTCAGATGGAGAATTTCCTATAACATTTGACCCTGGAGCAGTTAAGGGAAAGAACTGACCAGTAACCATCCCAAGAACCTAGCAGTACAACAACTTTAATGGTTGGAAGATAATTTATTGAAGGTGGTACTTCTTCAGAGCATTTATTACAATTATAATTATATAGTTATTTGTGATTACTTATTGACATCTTTCCCCATTGGAAAGTACTCTGTTGGAGACAGGAATTATGAGGCCTATGTTCACAACACAGTGCCTGATACACTGTAGAAGCTCAGTAAGTATTTATTACATTACTGTAAGCAACTGGCATATGGTAGATAGGTACACTTACAGGTTTTTCAAAAAAGTTTTACTTTAAGATTTCTTACACTGGTAAGTCTGAAGTATAGTATGTTTTATATATAAGATGACATTTCAGCAAAAGGATTGGGCAATTAAGTGAGCTTTTAGCAAGTTCTCATCCCGGAAATTCTTGAGAAATGGGGAATATGACCTCAGTCTAGGAAATCTTGATGGTATGCAAGAAAGACAGGTATATGTACTATATCTAGTACATGCTCAATAATCGAAAACTTAATAATGTACAGACCTTGTTACCACATGAAGTGGTATGGGTTGACACCAGAAAAAGGTACTTCCTCCCACAAACCATCCTTTGGTGCTTCAACTAGGGAAAGGACCTTCGTGTGGATGGACCACAAGCCCAACCCAGTGAGGCAGTTTTTAATGATATTTATGCCCTCCTTACTTGTCATTTATGATTAAATGATATGGTACACTTAAGGAATACATGTAGAGGCAAGGGTCATGTAACCTAACAGAGCTTCAACCAGGAGGGTGCAATACCAACTTTTCAATAAAGACAATACTTCTAAATCATATCTAGTTGTTCTAACCTAGTTTCTAAAATACTCCTCTCTCTTCTCTATTAAACTGCTTTGTAGATACTGCTCAAAAACAAACAAAAAGGCTAGGCAAAAACTGCTCCTAAGCCACAGAACTTTGTCTCATTCGCTTTCTCTTTAAAAGCTCTCATTTCCCCCACTCCTTTTATTTTACCTATAACTCCAAACTTGGACATGTCTTGCAGGGGTTATATAAAAGATCCTAAATTTCTCTGAGTACACAATTCTACATCCTGCTCGTTTTTTTTCTTTCTATACTAAAAAAGGTTATCTGTGACACATCACTGAGCTGTAGGAACTTGATTTACATGCAGTCAGGAATTCCACTTATCACACTTTGATTGTTATCAATCTAATCGTCTTGTCTTTTGATAAAGACATAAGAAGCTGCAGCAATGCCACTATTATCTCATTAATTCCTAGGGCTGCTTTGGACTACTTTCCAAAAACGCCAATCTTTTACCTGGTCCCCCTAAGTCCACTTTGAACTGTAACAGGCACAATTATGTAAGTTAAAGAATGGCCCAGGGTACAGCCAACCTTATTAAGATTATAGGTGTCCCCAAATCCTTACACTTTTTTAACATCAGCAAAACCCTAAATGAAAAGCCCAAGTCCTGTAAAATTTTCCAGTTCTTTTCAAACCTCCGAAAGCAGTACATTGGTACCAATTTCCTCTACTCCATTGTCCACACAAATGTGTAACAGGAGACCCTGGCATCATTATTTATACCAAAAACACATGGTTCCAGACCAAAGTTGCCAGCTATCTTTCTTGAAACTTATTGGTCTCTCCACTTTATTTTCAATCTCTGGCCAGTACAATCAAATTGGGATGTATTTGGCATGTTAACCTACAGAAATCTAGCGAAATGTATCCCTACCCTCATGTGCCCCCCACGTCTGTTTTAGCTCATATACTCTCTTGAGATTGTCTAATGCAAGGCACACAGAATTTCCCTTTGGTGAACATGTCTGGGTGGGTGAACCCAGCTATCTCAATCTCATTTTATTTTAACCCAAAATACCATAATGAGACCACATATTGGTCACTCGAGGCTTTACGTAGGGGTTTTAAAGAAGCCAAGTCAAAGCTGCCCTAAGAAAGCAGATTTAAATCACAGACTAGAAAGGAAAACAAGAGAGTTACAAATCTGTCCTGAACCAACAGAACGTCCAAAATGGGGTGCGGGGAGGGGTTGAGGGGGCATGGTAAGGAATGGTCTCCAGACCAAAGACAAAGCAGGAAAAGAGAAGAGGTAGAGATCATCAGAAAACTTCTGTTTATTAGTTAGACAAAGGCACTTTCTGCCACTAGTTAGCCTGGCCATTCCAACCAAGGTAAGCAGATACCAGGAATCTTCACTGAATGATGCTGATCTGAAAGTGATTAAAAATGTATCTACAGCCCTGAAATGAGACATCTTAACAGCACTGGTATGGTAAAGTTATTGAGGTATCCATGTACTTTGCATTCTACTAACAGAGACATCAAAGGAGAGAATGAAAAAGTAAAAAATAAGAACAGGGAAAATAAAGCTAAAAGTCAGAGGGATGATAAAGCGAGTTTAAAACATACAAACACACACAGAACATAAGAATCCCTACTGGAGTATTTGTCTGTACATACAAGTACCAAACCACAAATCAAATTGTCAGCACACTGCCTCCTGGAAGCCTCTTGTCTTCATCATAGCCAGGTCACAGTGATCACAGCTTTACTTCTCAGGCAGGAGGGAAAAGCGGCCTGATACTAGGAAATTTGTTTTTAATGGGATGGATACCAAAACCACATTAGGTTTTCAGAAAACCCAGATGAACTAGAAAACTGGTTCTCCACTTAGTCTTTGCATTGTTAATGTTTATTACCTAACCATTTCTGTAACTTCCATTTCTGTGCCAGGCACAATCCTTTTTTAAAAATTTCTTTCTATTGATTCTAGAGGGAGGGGAAGGGAGGGAGAAAGAGAGGGAGAGAAACACTGATCGGTTGCCTCGTGCATGCATACCATCTTGGGGTCCACACCTGCAACTCAGGCATGTTGCCTGACTGGCGACTGAATCCATGACCTTTTGATTTGCGGGATGATGCCCAAACAACCAAGCCACACCAACCTGGCAAGCACAATTAAGTCATACAACTGGGAACAAGTCTTGGCTCAGATGTCCACTCCTCAGAGAGACCTCATCTGCATCAGAGATGGGTCGACTTGTCAGGAGTCTACTTAGAGGATTTATTTGCTAGGACTTCACAAGGGACTCAAGGAAAGGAATCACAACAAAACTCAGGGTGGCCTTTGAGGACTGGGGGTGAGAGAGGTCTACTGAGGGAGAGATCACCAGATCACCAAAGGCCCTATTCTCAGATCAGCTGGCCATTATCACAAGCAGAAGGGACATCATGGCATTTAATTAATGTTCCAATACTGGCCTTTGAGTAGCATTTTCAATAATCACTTTCTTATGCAATTTACTCAACTGATCATACTTGGAGAAATAGCATAGGGAATCATCCTAAAATAATTTTCTCCACCTTCGTCAAACAACCTGGACCACAGATTCAGATTATCCTCATGCTATCACCAAGAAGAAAGAGATAAAATGGAAAGCAGGAAGTCCCCAAGTCCTGTAAACAAGCAGACATGTTTTGTCACTAGTTTAGCATTATCACACAGAACGCCCATTTTAAAAGTATTTTCTTCTCCCCCAACTTCAAGCACTTTAACCTTTTCTCCATTCGATAACACTTTAGTATTATGGGAAGGGAAGATAACATACATCTGAAACATTAGCGTATGATACAGTTTGGAAGAAGCCCCTGAGGTAATTTGGATATCCACAGCCCAAAACATATACGTGCATAAACCCAGTAGTTCTTGAACTTGAGCATGCATCACAATTGCTTGGAGGGCTTGTTAAAACACACTAGCCAGCCCAGGCCAGGTTGCTCAGTTGGTTGAAGCATCAACCCATGCTCCAAAAGGTTTCGGGTTCCATGAGGCGGGGAGGGGGTGTGTATTTGGGAAGGCTACCATCTACATTTCTCTTTCTCCCTCTCTTTCCCTCTCCCTCTCCCTCTCTCATATCCTCAGGTGAGAAGTTAAACAAACAAACAAACAAACAGAAGACAATAGCCAGAGTTTGCCACAGTTCTGGGTTTGATAGGTGTGGCTGAATATCTGCATTTCTAAACAGGGCCCAGGTAATGAGCATGCTGCTGATCAGGGACCACACTGAGAATCACTGTACTACTCTAGCTCTCAAACTATAACGGGTGTTTAATGTTGGTTTTTTTTTAAAGCATTAATATAATTCAGATATAGCTAAGAACTATGGGACAACTTTTAATTAAGTGAAGACCAATACCGTTTTTAACCACTCGATTCTATCCTACTATCAAGCAGGGGCCTCTACCAAACGGGGGTCATGTTTGAATTTTATTTGATAATAGTACTTTCACATATCTTTATTTAATATTTACTACAGCCTACAAAGTAGATATTTTTCTTTACTATATAACGAGGATACAGATTCAGAAAAGTTAAGTGACTTGCCTAAAGTCATACAACCTAAGGGAACTTTAAATCTTGGTTTTAGAGCTGCATCTGCTATGAAACTTTGTATGTACAGGCAATTAACCTTTACGTGTTCACTTTCCCCGAGTGGAAAATTAAGATAATAATCCCTGCCTCCTTAGTGAGTGCTCCAAGTTACTAAAAGTAAAATCACTCTGCAAATGTTTTCATAATGCAAGTTACTCTCACTTAGATCAAAGTGACAGGCTCTATCTTTGAACCTGAATCTCACCCCCAACCCCATTCTCCAAGATCTCTCCCAAGAAAGGAGCTTGGGGACCAAATGCTGCCAATTCTCACTACTGGGATCACATAGCCATTCATCAGAAGCCTAAGTAAAATCCTAAATGGAAGGGACATACAGGACAGAAATCTAGGCATAATGTCAAGTTGTAACTAAAGGCTTTTCAGTCTTTCACCGCATTTAAGAGTTCCAGGCTATTGCAAAACTAATGTCCCAATAAGCCTTAGTGCTTGAATAATTTATTTTGGAGAAGCAATTTTAGTAGTTTATAGTGTTACAGCTCTGGAGAATCAGAAAAACCTGATTCAAATCCAAACTGTACCTTTTACTAGCTGTTTGCCCTAGGGCAAATTTTTTGACCTGTCATTGACCCAGTACAAAGTTGTAGATAAACCACCTATAAAAATTACTGCACAAATCCTTTATAAGAGTTATCTCTGGCAGCCCAAATTCCTACACAGATAAAAAGAAATCTGGAGATGAAAGGCAGGTTATCCAAATCTAAATTATCAAGAGTTTCACACTCCTGCCCTGGCAGGTGTGGCTCAGCAGCTTGGGCACTGTCCCATAAACCAGAAGGTCTCAGGTTCAATTCCTGGTCAGGGCACATACCTAGGTTGCAGGTTCAGCGGCCGGTCAGGGTGCGTATGGGAGGGAACCAATCAATGTTTCTCACATCGATGTTTCTCTCTCCCTCTTTCTCCTTTCTTTCCCCCCTCTCTAAAATCTATAAGCATGTCCTTGGGTGAGAATTAAAAAAAAAAAAAAAAAAGTTTCACACTCTTAAACTAATGCTGGACTACCTCACAAAACTCTACCACTTTAGGACCGGGACTGAGTATTGCCCAAAGGGGAAGAGAAAAAGCCATCTGTGTATGTCAAAGAAGACAAAAAACAACTAATTCCCAGCATTTCTGCTCAGATGATTTGTTCTCTATCAACAGAAAGCCATATTAAGATCTACACAAGAGAGAGGGCAAGAAGAGCCCAAAGACTTATCTGTTTCCTCTAAAAGGAAGCAACCTGTATGACTTAGTCTTTAATTCACCACCACGTGGCTGAACTCACACTTTTCTTAAAAGTCAAAGTACACTAGGCACAAGTTAGTTGAGAATAAACAGCTGGACCCAGACGCGCTCATGCCTGGAAAACAAGTTATGACCCTAAGGAAAACAGGAGGCAAAATAAAAAAAACATCAAGCACACAGCAAATGAGTTTTTAAATAACTAATATCACATCAATCCCTAAATTCCACTGCTGCCATCATGCTCGTGCTAGGTCTTGGGGGGGGGGGGGCGGGGGGGGCGGGGGGGAGTTCCTTTTAACAGAGATGTCTATAAATAAGCAAGCTGAAAGCTAACAAGTTTTAGAGGGAAAAGCATACAAAAATTTTGGCTGCCAGTGATAAGCCACAGAAAATCATGAATGTGCCAGGGCCAAGGAAGGAAGAAATCTAATATCTAACACTGCAGACTTGGGAGCCCAGAAGGAACGAAGCCATAAGGAAGCCCAAATGCAAGAGGGAAAAAAAAAGCACATGGCACATTTCCTCTTCATATGGGTGGCAATTCAAGCAGCCTGGAGAGCACATAGCCCCAGTGCCCAAAGCCCGTCAGTATTTCATATCAACATTAACTTCCTGAAGGGCGACAAAAATCTGTCCTGGATTACTGGGTGATTTCTAATATGTACCATAACCAACACTAAGTCAACATTTTAGGGATCAAATTTCCTACTCCTCAGCATTTTGGAATGCATTTTTGGCATCAGACTTCTTCCCACTGTAGTACACCCTTAGAAAATGCAGAAGCCACCCGGAAATAAAGACTCAACCTGTTCCAAGACCATCTTCTAGTGGGCACAAATGATGAGCAAAAACAAATGAAAGTTCATTCAGATGTCCCTTCACATTCAATAAAAACTAATTCTATCCATTTAAATAAGGGGGCGGGGCAGCAAGGGGAAGCAACTGAAGAAAGAAATAGTCAAGACAGTTAATAACCTGGATTCCTCTAAAACCTGGGATTGACTAAGGAGTTTACTTCAAGCCCCTACACACCTGCTGTGGCAAATGAACCATGGTGCCAATACTACTAAGTTACTGGAACTTTCGCAAAATGCCAGAATGGCAAGGCAAAATAAGTTAGAAATATTTCTAAATCAAAATCTGTATTCTAGACTCCATATTTCTCTACTGGAACTGAGTAACCCCATCCTTTTCTTCCAGGTGGAAGCACTATAGCCTGGCACTGGACACTCCAAGCTGTTCAGCATCCACTTAGAGCCCTCAAAAAGTGCCAGAAGTCATATGTGGTCCAATCACATATGGAACAGCACGGAGGAAGAAAAATCACTGCATTTCAGAGGCTCCCATAAGGAATAAACATGTATTTGCATCATTTATGAGCTTCTTAGCCATAGCCAACCTCATGAAAAAACAATATTAAAAGCCATTTCTGTGAACAGATGAGCAAACTGCGTATGTGCAGGCTTACCCACCCATCAACCCTCAATGTAAGGCCTGACCCAAGCAACTCAGTTCAAGCTCAGCTCCCAGCCCTTCAAAAATAGCAGCAGTCCCAACAGGTACTTCCTGGCACATTTTAAGAAAGGTCAATTAACTCTGCCAAAAAATCGAAATCCCAGGCTCTCCAACCAAACTTGAACTACTGTCACTTCAGAGTTGTCCAGGGCTCACGACTCTGAAGGTGATATGACTTTTCAAACCCAAAATTACAACAAGAGCCCCTGAATTGACCAACAACTTGGCAGGTTGTACTAAAGGCCCAACATAACCACAGGAACCACTAAGATCCTGGAACCACTCTCTTTCATGGAATTTTAGTTAGAACCCAAATTTTCAGTCACTGGAATGAGACAACTATTGGTCTGTGGATAGATGTGTAATTTGGATTCTGTAAAGCCCACAGAACTCAGAGTAGCATTATGAAAAAGCAAATTAATATTTTAACTTTCCCCCTCTTAAACATTTAGCTTCACATATCATCACCTCTAAAAGTTGTCCCAAGATAAAATGTCTAACTCTGATTGCTCCTTATTCTTGGACTCCTTCAGCCCATAGTCTTAGTCTGGTCTATATCCATTTATAAAACCTTACTTCACAAGTTTTCCAGATGTGTGCATATAAGCATGCTTCCTCAAGAAAACTAAACTCCTCCAAAGTAGAGATTGCTACTATCTTTTAAGTTCCGTCTTAGTATCTAATTGGTATGTTCACAAAGAGCAATTTCCCACCCCTGTTTGAATCTCCAGATCTCCCTGAACTATAAATCATGCTCTCAGCAACAAGTCTAAAGTTCTTATACCCTCACCACCACCACACTGGGAAAGGCCTGGGCAACCAATGTCACTGTCAACCCAAGTTTTTATATTTTGTTTTAAAACAAGCTGATAGCCTTTGGTAAGTTAGCTGAACCTAAAAATTATGGTCAGGGCCATAATTACGTTCATATTCTCTACTACTATGGTAGTTCAAAAAGGCACTTCTAGGGGTCTGGTCTCTAAAACAGCTCATGTGAAGAAAACTGATGTCAGAGTCAGTGGATTTAGTTTAAAAAAGGGACTTTCGGGGGTAAATCTGGTCATCTTACAAGGCTACCAAAGGAGAGTATACCACAGGCAGACAGCTAAGATACTGTACTTCTAAAATACCTCCATAAAAAGTGTGTCACTGAAGGAACGAGAAATGTTTTTAATCCTAAAATGGCAGTTTCAAAAACAAAGTCTGAATCTACTCATATAACCCTTCAGGCAGGATTTAGCGAGTCCCCAAACATTTGGACTTTGCACTGACCCAGGAACCTGGGGGCATTAATTATAATACACATATAAGTAACACACAGGAGTCCAGTAAAAACCATATAAATAAACCCAGCCCTTGGTGTGGCTTATAACCCTGAGAGCCACAGCAGGACAAAGGCTGAAGAGGATGCTGAAGTTGCAGTAGACCTTTTTTCTACTTTCTGGTATTCCAAAAATGCAAACCCAACCCTAAAAACATCTCACAAAACCTTTCTCAAAGAAAAAGGCTTTAAAGCTCAAAGTCTCATAAACCAAGATTTTGGAACACACTTACCTCCCTATTGAAATTTAGGGTGCCCTTCTTTCCAAATGTCTATTTGTTTTCACTCTGAAACTGCAATTGGTTTTGAACAGGGCTCCATATGCCCTGAACTCAGCATGGAGCCACGGGTCACAGAGGCTTCTCTTCCAGGGCACCATCTTTTAAGTTCAAATCTCTTTTAGATCATCTCTCTTTATCTCCATGCTCTACATGCCCCCTGCACTAGCTACCCTCTTCCCTAGTCTCATCTTTTTCTCCAATATTATTTTTATTTCACCACATGAGAAGAGAGTAGCATTATCTTTGCTTGAAAACTGTTTATTAATTTGCCTGTCAAACATTCTATAGAGCCATTCTCATCTTACTACAGAAACCTCCTGGGTACATATTGACAGCTCAGCAAGTATTTACACAAAGCTCTGAAACATTTGGTTCCTTCAGAGGGGAAGAAGCTGCTGCGTCAAGCAGAGAATTATCAAACAACTTTCCCGTTACCTTTTTCCCTCTTTTATAAAGGGAAGCTTCCTTCTAGCACACCTCTAATATGCCTAAATTACGCTTCTAAACTACTAAGCCAGGAGGAGGGGAAAAAAATGGAAATTCAGGTGTGCCAGAGAAGAGAAAAGAACAGCATCTCCAGGACCACTTGCAAACCACACCACATAGTTTCAAAAACCAGGGGCATGAGAAAAGGCAACACACCTATGAAATTGACCCTGACACTATTACTTTTGCTCCTCTCTCAGCAAAATTTGCAGGGCAAGTTCAGGCACTCAGATTACAACCAACTGCCCAAACCCGACCTAGACCTGCCCAAACACCAGCAAGTTTGGAGAGCTTAATGCTGCCTACCTCTCCCCACCTTCATATCCTTCCCCCCTAAATAAGCAGTGCTAACGCGGAATTTCTGAATATCTACTTCCCATCCCTAAAACACTCCCAAAATTCCTTCTTGGGAGATTTTGAAGCAACTATTTTTCAAGTCCTCCTTTACTGATGTCTGCTTAATTTTTCAATTATTATTTAGTGTTTTTAAACCACCAGCCAGGTGGAATGACTAATGACAAACATTAACAGCTCCATGGCAAACAGTCTGGTGGTATTTGCTTTTTCTGCAAAGGGCCACAAACCACCATTGCACCCAGCTGTTCAGAGCTTATTCCTGTAAATCCTCAGGAGAAAACAGCCCCGAGTTCCTTAAGCTCAGGGTAAGAAAGATGGTCTCAAGACCCCTAGTTATAAATGTAGAGGAAGAAGCTACCTCATAACAAGTCAAATACGGAAGCACGGAGAGATACGTAGCATCACAGAGAGAGGTCATGCAATTCTCCAACCTCACTTTACTGATGAAGAAAAAATGCAACAAAGAAGGCAAATGACTTGCCCAGTCACAAAACTTAGTCCAGAACTGCGTGTGGAACCAAAGCTGCCTCTTCCTCCCAAGTCCTGTGCTCTTTACTCCTCACCACTGTGCCACAGACAGCGCAATGTGTATTGGTAATGATATCGACCAATCTAAACAAGGTAAAACCCAGAGATAAAAAGGAAACAGTACTCCATTCAGAGACTGAGGTATCTCAACTCACTGGCAGGAAAAAATTATATGGTGTCAATTTATTCTGAATACCACATTTTAACCATATTTGCATGCTTCAGTTGCTTCTAAAATTTGGGGATTTGAAGCCAATCAATACAACCTTTGGGGCAGGGGGATGGGAATAAGAAGGGGCCCTGACCATTACTTGGTTAGCCTATTTCTACATTTTAAAAAAATTTCACTAACTTCTTTGGCAAAAGGCCTACTGTAGACATCACACCTTACAGAAGTCAATCCAACATATAAATGTTTAATGCAATCTCATACATCTTGTTACAGCAGGTGCCACTTATGATGGTTACTGTGTGTCATACTCAAAGAAGGATCCTAAAAAAGTCCTCATAGGGCCCAACAGAAACAAGGCAACTTTGGTTCTAGATGCTTTCTCTTTTCTCTTGTCACCATCCCAACCCCCATCACCAGCAGTACTCTTATGGACAGTACAGAAACATGAAGCCCCCAAAACTAAGTGCCACCCCAGTGTGGTTTTCCTGGTCCCTCCTACTTGAAAGAACTCCAAGAGTCCTGTATTTCAGCTAGCCCAGAATTTCTGCCAGTAGGCATTCCCATAATAAGCCCGGGATTCCTGAATTTGTTTCCCAGTAGTCAAAAATATCATTTGATACTTCCACAGCAGGAACTAACAGCCAAACTTTTACAATCAAATCAAGCTCGATTCTGGACTACATATTCTATCTTAATCTTTTTCTTTGATGACCTGGTACTACTGGCAAGACACTACAGCTAAGAGCATCCCAAGTAAAAAGTGATACATCAAGTTCAAGCACAGAGGTGACCTGCTGAAAAGTATTTCACCAGTAGCAGGATTCAACACTTATGGAAAGGGACAGAGAAAGTTTGTTTGCTGGGATTTTCCCAGCTCCTGTGAAAAGGACATGGCCACAATATACACACGTACCTAATCTTTACCTGAAAAAGGCAGAGTCAAATGAAAACAGCACCACCTTAGCAGTGTTAATCAAGTCTGCAAAGTGTTCATAACCCAAGACTGAGTTAGGGAAAGAAGGAGACAGAACAAGACCCTACTATTTTAGAATGCTTAAGAATAGGGCATCATAATCTGACAAGAGGTTTATCCTTAATGTAGCAGAGAGGAATTCAGAACAAAATCCACCTATAACCCTCACCTAGACTACATACCTGAACTGAAGCAGCCCACAAAACTGGATGTTTCACTGTCTTCCACAAGGGAATGCTCACCAGCCCACTCTGTGTAGACAACTGAACTGAACTTAACAGGAATCTATGGCGTGTGAAGTGCCAGGTCTGGTGATGTTAAAAAGGAATCAGAAAATTCACCCAAAGGCAGCACAGACAAGCTTCCAAACAGGGACTATATCTATTTTCCTACCTTTTCACCCAGCACAAAGAAAGTTTTCAAATATTTAATAACTGAAAAACAGAAATTATTACATGGAAAATCTTGGTTTCATCAAAACGAACATGTGTGTGCCAAACCAGTAAAATTCAAATTAATTTTTGCTTTTAAACTGACTCTTGACTTACCCCAAATTATTTTCTCCAGTGGTTTAAGAAAGGTAAATTTCTCACTATCCCCACCAAAAAAAGGAGGAATGAGGGGAAGGAGATGTAGACTACGGAATGATCCAGAGACAACAGGATGTTCTGTGTTCTACGACAAAAAAAAACATACTCCAGACACTAGAAATCCAATTGAAAATTCCCCTATTTCTTGCCCAGATGTACATCATCATCATGGAAGGCATGGAGTCAAGACATAGAGCTCTAAAAAAACCCTGCCATCTAACACAACTATTTTCAAAATACCCAACTCAACGGAAGAGTAGAAAAGCAGTTCTAGATGGAGAAGAAATACAGCTACTTAGGCTGCCTAAGTGAACGAAATCTCACACCAAAAAGGTACAACTGGGTACTGCTGTAAGGGGGGAGATATTGAAGGGAGAAGCATTTACTTCTCTTTGAAAAGATACATGACTCCATAAAATATTCAATATTTCTGACTAAAGTATTGAAAACAGAACATGATGGAGAGAGAAGAGTAAAATAAAATGCTTTAAAAAGTATCTAAAAGTTGAATTTCTGAGCAATTCTTAAATATCATTGTAGGTTGTTACTTTTATTATCTTGGAAGATAGAAAAAAATGAACATACCTTAAAATGCAAAAACAAAAGCAAAAACTGGTCAATCTCTACTTAAAGCTCTAAAATGATTGATGACAAAACAGAAAACTAGTCTTTTTGATATTTCATGAGCAAATGATAAATTTCACCAAACCAAGCCTTTAGGAGAAAGTCCTTCTCAAGATCATAAAAGATGACAGCTTCCTTTTAAATTCAGTTGCACTCACAAAATTCAATTAACAAAAGTAAAGTGTTAACAAGATTCAACATGTAAACAAAGAATGAGGCCAGCCTTTCTTAAACCTAAAATGAAATTCTCCCAGAAAGCTTCCAGTTCTCAAAAAAATTTTTTTTCCTCCTACCCCCTCCCATAAAGACCCCACATTTGCCACACAATAAAAAGCCCAGTAAAATAATTTCAGTTCTGCAAAGTGAACAGGGTCAAAATTACTCAAGACAAATGCATCTTCAGAGCCATCAAAGAAGTCATTTATACCATCAGGAAAGTCACAAAACCAAAACAAACAGCAAACCCATTGTAGAGAAAAACCCAGCTACTGTTCTAACAACACAGACTCTATTTCAGGCTGCATAAAACATAACAAGCAAAATAAATCCAAGGTACAAGCAAAATGCCACCGCCTCCTCTTTTGTTTCGGGCACAATGTAACAAGGGCAGGCTGTCTGGGGCTCTGCTCCTGCTGATACAGTATTGCTGCTTAAACCTCACTCCTCAAGGTCACAGCCAATTTCAGCTCTGGAATAAAAGGCAGATAGTGGCAGCGATGCTTTGGGTTATCACTGGCAGAAAAGCAGAGTGTAAAAGTTTATGAGCTCATCAGGATTGTTGTACCATTACATCAGAGGCAATTATAAATGGCCAAGAGCAGGAGATGGGGAGCCAATCAGATCACAGATAGGATGTCAACCTAAGACCAACTGTCTCCTGGCTTTGACAGAAGGATTTTACCTCCATAATTCAAATCCCAAACCAAAGCAATCTGCACTTACTACTCCAATCACTCAGCTGTTTACCAGCACTTCCAGGGAGAAGACCAGGCCACTAGGCCCACGGAAACTAAGGCAAGAGATGGCCCGGACTGCTCTGGGTGAGCCGCAGCCGGCCTCTAGCTGCCCCCAAGCAGGCCCCTGCCCTCCCTCGAGGCCCCCCAAGCCCGAGGGGCCCCTTTATGAAGCACAGATAGGGGACGGCCTAGAGAAGGGCAAGGGGGCGCAAAGAGGAGCGGCCGGTGAGCAAATAACTGTTCACTCAACTCCGGAGCTTCTAGCACTGCCTTTACCCCTAATCTGAGCCCCAGCACCCTCTCACCCCGGACCAGGTCCTTCCCCGCACATTTTGCTCCGCACCCTCCTAAAAACCCCTGGAGTTCGAAGGGACCAGGGGAGAGGGAGAAGGGGAGCAGACACCTCAGGGAAAGCCCCACACAAAGGCTGAAGGAGGGAAGGAAAGGAAGGCAGACAGGCAGCCATTTTAAGAGAGAAGAGCTAGACAATGGCAGCTCCCCAGCAGTGGGGGCCCCGGACTGGGGGTAGCCGATGGCTGTGGCCTGATCCCGGCAGCCGCCACCCACCCACCCCCGAAACCCCGCTCGCCCCAGCACCCTCCCCACTCAGCTGGGTACCTGAGGGGTCCGGGCGAGCGGCTGCCCCCCGCCGCCGCTGCTCCCGGGGCTCATGGGCGCGTGGTGGCTCCTTTGTTGGGCCCCTCCCGAGGCGACTGCCGCCGCCGCAGCAGCAGCCCCCCAGCACTGCGAGGCCATGTCCGCCGGGCCCTTGCCGGCGCCCCCGTCCTGGGGCCCGCCGCCGTAGTCGCCCCCAGGGTAGCCCTGGTAGCCCCGGGCCGAACTGGGCGACGTGAGCAGTTGGTTGAGGGTGGGGGTGGCGGTGGGCTGGGGGGTTCCCCCGCCGGCCGCTGAGGAGCCGCCTCCCCCCATGGCCCCGAAGCGCTGCTGAGCGAAGGACGAAGACGACGAAGAGGCGGAGGCGCTGGAGGATGGAGGCGGCTTGGAGCCGGCGGCCGCCGCCGCGCCGGAGCCCGGAGTGCTACCTCTCGGGGAGCTCAGCGCGTAGGCCTGGGGAGGCGGGGGGTAGGCGCTGCGGTTGGGGTAGTAGGAGTTGTACTGGTGGTTGGGGAAGCCGTGGTCGTGCGAGTTCTGCTGGGGCCCCGCGTAGGGCTCCAGGCCCCCGCCGCCGCCGCCGCTCTGCAGCGCTGCCAGGGCAGGGCTTTGTTGTCCGCCATGTTGTTGGTGGAAGACGGCGGCCGCCGCGGCGGCGACGGCAGACGGGCTCCGGCCGTAGGGCTGCCCGAAGCCGTAAGCTGGGGGCGGCAAGGCGGCCGCGGCTGAGTGAGGAGGCGCCCCCACCCCATCGCTGCTGCTGCTGCTGCTGCCGCCGCCACCGGGCGGCTCCGTGAGGTTATTGTTCAGGGCGGGCCTAGGGCCCGCGTTCCCGTTCGAGTTCTTAAGGTCCGGCTCCGCGCCGGGCCCGCCGCCGCCGGCTCCGCCGCCACCCCCATTGCTCTCGGCCCCGTCCTGCAGCTCCTTTCCCAGTGGCTGCGGCGGCCCCACAGTGGGGCCCTCGCTTTCCTGGCCGGCGGCTGCCTTCATTTCCCCGCGCTCCGCCGCTGCCGCCGCCGCCTCGCCCCCCGCCTCCTCCCGCTGCTGCTGCTGCTGCTCCGCTTTCTTCAGCTCCGAGGGCGGCGGCGGCGGGTTGCCCAGGCTGCTGGCGGCGGCGGGGGCGACCTGCGCGGCCATGATCCCCGCTGTCTCGTTCGCGAAGAGACCCGGCCCTGTCTTCGTCGTCTCCCCCCCTCCCACCCCACCCCGGGGCCGAGTCCCCCGGGTTGCCCTCCCCACCCGCCCGGGCGGGCCTCGCGGGGCTCCGCTGCTGAGCTGCTCTCGCTCGCTCGCTCCTCTCCCCCCCGCCCCGCCGGCTCAGGCTCCGGGCTGGCGGCGGCGGAGGAGGAGGAGGCGGCGGCGGCTGAGGCGCCGGCGGCTCAGCTGCTCCCGGCTCTGTAAGCTCGGGACCCGGCTCTCCCGGCTCATTCCCCCCAAGCCCTTGCCTGGGAATGAGGGGGGCGGTGGAGGCTCCGCTCCCCAGGGCCTGGCCCCGCTGTGACTCTCCGCTTTCTGCTGCCGGAGAAAGGAGGAGGGAGGGAGGGAGGGAGGGAGGCGAGGGGGAGGGGGCGGGGAGGGAGCGGGGGGAGGGGGACCCGGGACGGGCGGGCTGGAGGGCGCGCGGCTGCAGCCCGGGCGCCGGGAGGCAGAGTCGGAGTGCGAGCCGGGCGCCCTGCCTCCCCTCCCCGGCCGCGATGCGGGCCGAGGCTGCTGCGCAGCAGCGGGCGAGCGAGCGGGCGGGCGGCTGGACTGAGCGGCTAGAGCGCCCCACTCTCCTCCGAGTCCCCCTCACTCCGACACGAGGCTCTGCACTGCCATTTTACCCAGCGCCGTCGCGGCCGGTTGGCAAACCCGGAACGGAGCGCGGAGCGGGCGCAGGCCTTGGAACGGACTCGCTCCCTTCCCCTCACAAAGGAGGGGAGAGAACCAGCCGCGGTGGCGGCGGGCCCTCTGCCGCCTTCGCCCGGCAGCCCCGACGCCGAAGGCTTCGGGGAAAACCCGGCCCGGAGCTCGTGCCTCTCCGGAGCCTGTGCCGCCTCCCTCCCGGCGTTCCGATCCGAGTGGGTTCCCTCCAGGCCGCACCGAGGGGAGTGGACAGCGTGAACTTTACTCGCGGCTGCAGAATTGGCCTGAGCCCGAGACCGCGGCTGTCTCGGCCCAGGCCTGACCCCCTGGCAGCGGGCCTGGTCTCTTGGCTGCTACTTAGCACCTCTACAGCACTTTTCTTCAAAGTCTTTTACAAACCCACTCTAAAGACCCAGCTGAGAGAGGGGAGGGCAGGGGCGCCTTACTTTCCGCCCCCCCCCCGCCCCGCCTTCACAAGCCAAGCCGAATGGAATGACAGATTATTGTTCAGACTTTCGGTTTTCCCTCTCCCCTGCCCTCAGTAGCCAGTCCATACAAGGCTCAGGGGCATGAGGTCAGATCATCCCCATTTTACAGAATTGAAAGAGGAGAGAGGACTGCCCCATTACTTAAAGTTGCAGGGCAGCGGGCGGTGACTGTAAAGCTGTCCTTGTCTACTTAGCCTTTAAAAAAAAAAATCAAGTTATGTCATATACAACAATGGTATCAGAGTATCAGAATGGGTTTGAGATCAAAGCTGATCATCTCAACGCCAACTTAAAAGAATCACTGAGGCTACTCTAGGGGCATATGATAGCCTTCCAGCAGGATAAACCAAGCCTCATCCTTGCCGCCTAAGTGAATTGAGCCCAGTGACCAATAACCCCAGTCTCCAAAGACAGTACCTGTAAGACTGTAAACAGACCACAGAAGAGGATCCAAGGACTGAAGAAACCACTGCAGAAGAGGGATAGCCAGAGGGAAACCATTTTCTCCTTAAAAAGAGAAAAGGAGCAATCTAACAGTTCACTTAGAAATTGATGCAACCCACATTTTTCTATCTGCACATTCCAAGAAATACAAATTGAGCTGGAGGCTTACACAGAAAAGTCCAGCTCCATAGGCCCCACCAAATCCCAGAGCAGCCTTTTCTTCCTCAGGTGGACTTGGAATGCTCTGACATGACAGTCTACAAAAGCCAGAGGGAATTCAAGCTCTTCACCAGGCCTAGGGCTGCCTAGGCCTTGGTAGTCATTAAACACCAGGGCCTTTTCTCCGCTCAGATTTTTATAATTGGACACTCCTTGGCCATAGAACATTATCTTGGAACTTCCAGATTCTACAGGCCCCTGGAGTTCTGGCTGTGCCTCTGGTCACTCTGAATAATTCCAAAAAACCTGAACTCATTCTTACCCTCCAGAATATTTAAGAGCATTTTTCACTAAGGCAAAACCTTTCTGTTAATCTAAAAGTGTTGTTTTCTGCCCCAAGCTAAGAACCAAACCCGCCTACCAGGACATGATTGACTGGAATGGGCCAGTGGCCTCTTTTCACTCAGTCCTCTGGGGCAACAACTCTCCTGGTGCATTAGGTCCTAGAAACCAAATTATAGGCTGCCTCATAAATGGTGCTGGCTATTTAATCAACTGCCTCTGAGCTAGCAAATAGTCCTGGGTCCCGCACACAAATGAGGAATTTTTTACATGCAATTACCCTGCCATTTTCCTCAGAGCTGGAGAGTAATGGGAAACCTGGAGCCCATGAAAATCTGGAAGCCAGAATGGGTTTGTCTCCAGAGGAAGCCTTCACCACCTTTCTTCAATGGCTGTGAAATTCAGCAAATGCCAAAATCTTTTTCCCACCCGTGGATAAGTTGTTTAGAAAACAACCACCATATTTACCTAGCAATAAAGTGACAAAAAATCTATCCACCTGGCTTGGAGGAGGTAATGTGGGATTTCTCTATTCCCACTATTTTTTTTTCTGGGACATTTAAGTAGGCATTTTATTTTATTTTTTATTGTTGTTCATCACTATTTTTTTTTTTAATCTCAAAACCTTTAGGGTCCTCTTCCGCCCCTACCTTTAAAGCCCCACATGACAATCCCAGGGAATGCCGAGTTGAAGGGAACTTTCCTAGAAACTGGCCCACCAGCTTTCCCCAGGGGCAATGGCAGCGGGAAAGGGGGAGGGGCGGAGCTGGGCACGTGGCTGGCCGAAGCTGCAAGCCCGGGTATGGGGCTTTGGGTCTTCCCCCTTGGTGGAGTTTTCTCCCCCACCGCCCCTGCCTTTTAACCCCACATCCAGGCAGCTCAGGAATCCCGGCGCAGATTAGAGAACTAGGACTAGGACAGCGCGTACCCTCACGAAAGCGCCTCTGCCACCAACAGCCTGATGGCAAATATGGACTGAATCGTTGACATGGAAACCGGACTAAAGTCTCGCTCGCTCCCTCACAAGAGAGTTCTTATCACCAGCCCCGACCGCAGGGCATTTGGCAAACCTGGAATGGATTTCCGACCCGGAGTATCAGCGGAATTTCAGCGCGCAGCATCAACTCCAGTGGCTGCGACAGCCCAGGAGGGGGGCAGGGCTGCCAGGACAAGCCGACTGAAAATGGCAGCAAATGTGCTCTCATTTTATCTGGCTGCACAGTAAGCGTGAATTGGGCCGAAGAACAAGGGAACAACCTATTAAAATCTACCCGATCAACTGCAAAATGTGGAACTGAGGCCTGGAGCGTTTGCCAAGAGAGGGAAACGTTTGCGAGGACAGCCCTTCCTCTCTCGTTTTCCCAGAGTGTCAGAAATGCAAAACTCAACAAACAAAAGATCGGGTTTGGCTCCTTCGTTTCCCCGCTCCTTTTGGGGGAAGAAGTTTTAAGCCCAGGGACTCAGCAAGGATTTGCCTCGATTCTGAACAAAGACGCAGAGCTTCTGTGGAGCATCGGGCTGTGGCCCCCACACGTGTCCCCACCTCGGCAAAGCAGCAAACACCCAGCGGAGCTCTCTCCAGTGAGAACTGGAGCTGCGAGTTTGAGCAAAAGGGCAACTCTGTCAGTTGACGGAAACCAGAACCGAGTTCAAAGCCTGGCGTGGATTTCCGTCTGGAGCTGTCTGTTTCTTAAAGTTTGCAACTCCGTGTTCAGAAACAGCCCCAGCGGAGGCTTGGGAGCGCTGTGAAAGTCTAGCACTACCATCTGACAGCGAGCTGCAAAACTTTGGGCTGCACATTAAGCGAGGAAAGTGGATTGAAGCTAGAGTCTAGGCAATTCATTACATTACCGGCTCCCAGAAGGAAGCTGTAAGATACGAACTGGATTATCACGGAGAAATGGAACGGAGTCTGAATGGAGCTGCACGGCTCCTCGCGTTAAAAGTGTGCCTTCCCGGCACCTAGGATCCCAAAAGAGCAACTCCAGAAGCATCAAGTTTAGTTGGCGCTCAACAACCGCTTGTCTAGATGATGCTTTGTCCACTCATCTCAAAGTTTTAAACAATTTGAAGGAATTTACCTTTCAGAAAAATAAACATTTTGAAAAAAGTTAATTTCTGAATGAGGTTTTTTTTCACGAGTAGCTCTGCAAAAATACCCTTAGACATTTAAGTCAACTTCCTTTTTTTGTACTAATATAAAATAAGAATTATCCTCACCATTAACTCCCAAAAAAGCTAAAGTCAAAAATTAAATAAAGATCCAGGCTGGTCTGGTTTGTGGTGAGTTTCAATTATAACATAACACACAGGGTCAATTTAACACGAGAAAAAAGGTACCAACTCTTTTATACTCTAATTCGTATAGTTGTCTTATCTACCAATCTCATTGGTGAGCTTCCTGACAAAGTAAAACTACTAATAATATTTTAAAGCCAAATAAACCTGGACTGGAGCTTCATAAAACCACTAGGTAGATCAGAAATTTGAACCTTTCTGCTGAGCCTCATTGAAGATTTACATTCATCAACTGATACAAAAATAATTTTTGAAAAACCTGCTTAAAAAGCTTGAAATCCACTCTATAGTCCATCAAAAGAGAAACCTAACAACTTTGTATTTGGTATTTATTACAGTAAGTTGTTTTTAGATTTGGAGAGTTTTATATTACCAAGGAGAGATAAAACCACCAATGTTAATACTGAAGGCTATTGCTCAAAAACAGGAAAAGTCTGTTATCTTTGACTTTGAATATTAAACCAATGTAGGCTGCTTTTGTTTTGCTTTATTCTTTAAAACCAATCTAGAAAAAAATGCACACATATAAAATGATTATAAGAAACATTTTTGAAAATTGAGGGTGGAGAAGAAAATCAGAGGAAAATCAAATATTCTAACGAGTATTTCCAAACTAATTTCATAAAGCTCTCTTACTGCCATTTTACTGAGATAGGAAAAAGAATCAGAGTGGGTAAGTTTCTCATAGCAACTCTGGAATGGATCTAGAATGGAGTCTTTTCCTCCAACACAAGTTCTGTAGAAGAGAATTGGAAAGAGAAGGAAAAACTATGAGCACTGACAAAATGGAAGGAGGCAGTCATGCAATCCTGTGAAATAGGATACTGCCTGTTCTGTGCAAACACAGCCACCTCAAGAGAATACTCTAGCATCATCATCCCAGTCTTTTATGTAAGAATCAAAGAAAATCCAAAGAAACCTATTAGGCACAGGACAGGAAGTGATTGGTCCCTAAGGGAAAGCATTCTGACTGACTTTAATAAAGTTTAAACCTATCCCTACAGAAAATAACTTCTACCAAAGATAAATGAAAATTGGATCAAACAAAAAAGTGACCTGTGGAATACTGTGGTAGTAGTGGTGTGGCATTCCAGTGAAATGTAGAATTTACCAATGACACCAGGCGAAAGCTGCCAGGAAAAATTACAGTGGATTTTGGCATTTTTCCAAATTATTACTTTCTGCCCTGAAATTTAACAACATTGAAACTGAATTCAGATGCCACTATAGGGGCTGTTGGGTGGGGAACAGCAGGTTGGTTCTTATTGGCCTACCCCTCTAATGAGACTATTGGAGGCCTATGTACAAATGTGTTGTTCTTCCAATCTTGCTGTGGAGGAAAAGAACAAGAGACAAAGGGGAAATAACCCAACATACGTCATCAAGCCTTTCCAACAGGCCTTTTAAAAAACAGTGCTGAAACACACACATTGCTCTCCTTTAATAGAGCCCATACAATCTACAAACTACACTAAAAGAAAAGAGTAAATAGCGCCATACAACATTAGGCACTAAGTTTGCCCCAAATATCAAGACCAGGATATAGATTACACGTTTTTTTAATGTGAAGTCCCATTTGATGTCAGAATATAGTCCAAGATCTCATTTAAGTATTTTTCCCCCAATCACACTTACTAAAAATAAGGGCACTTTGTACAGCAAAAACTGCTGTGTGGGGCTGATGTTTTGTTTTCCCCTAATCCCAGCTAAAGTTGAAGGTCTGGAGCATTCTAGAAAAGAAGGATTCTACACCCTGGTATAGCTCAGTGGATTGGGCGTGGGCTGTGAACGAAAGGGTCACTGGTTCGATTCCCAGTCAGGTCACACACCTGGCTTTTGGGCCTGGTCCCCAGTGGGGGCCACATGAGAGGCAACCACACATTGATGTTTCTCTCCCTCTCTTTCTCCCTCCCTTCCCCCCTCTCTAAAATTAAATAAACAAAACCTTGAAAAGAAAAGAAAAGGAAAGGAAAAAGAAAAGAAGGATTCTAGTTAATTCCACACCTACTCTCTTTTTTGTATGAACTAGCAGCTAGTGTTTCCAAGATGGAATCATAGGAGAATTCAGGTACTACATGGCCTTTATTTTTATTTTTTTAATATTTTATTTATCTTTAGAGGGGAAGGGAAGGAGAGAGGGAGAGAAACATCAATGTGCAGTTGCCTCTTATGTCCCCTGCCAGGAACTGGCCTGGCAACCCAGGCATGTGCCCTGACTGGGAATCGAACCGCGATCCTTTGGTTCGCAGGCCCACAATCAATCCACTGAGCTACACCAGCCAGGGCACTACATGGCCTTTAAAAAGAAGGTATTCTCTAGGAAGAAGCTTAGAGATAAGGAAGTAGCAACATATTTGGCTACTGAAGATTTTTATTAATCTATCATTAGCACAATTTGTAACTGATTATGGAAAGGTTGGATACAAACCATTTTATACACGTTATTAACCAAATACTGCAGACCCAGGGCACACAGTCTCCACCTTAATACTTACTTTTCATGATGAAGCAACCATACCTTATGTGCCTGCCCTTCTTCAGCAATCCTTGAGTTGCATATGCTGTTCTGACCCAATTTTCACCAAAACAGACCTACGGAGGTTTAGAAATCTCATAAGCATGTTATTTTTTCAACTAGAAATTAATAGTATGACTATTGCTAATAATAAGATCATTTCAAACCCATATTATAAACTTCATTAAGTGTCTTGTTCCTTGCTTTAACTGTCTCCTAGAATATTTATTAATGCTATCCTTGGCAGTAGACATTTTTAAAGTCCCAAAGTAAAATTCACAGGAGAGCCCTGCAATAGTAATAGCACTAAATGCAATAAAAAATAGGGGCAATCATGCTGAGCCATAACCATTCACTGACATCACCTTTTGACTGCTTGTGAGTGATTCATATCCTCAGTGATCTGCTAATTAAAGATTAATTAGTAAGTTCTTCACCATTACACACACTATGCTGACTGACCTAGGCTCTCTGCCTCTACCACAAATTCACACACACATACACACACCTCTGACATCATGTGTTGGTGTGTAATGCCAAAATATGAGAAATATTTAACAGCAATAACAGAAGAAACATTTTTTAAACAACTAAAACTATAGAGGGAACCTAGATAATAAGGGATATTTGTTTTATTTTTTCAATTTACTTACTTTTTCATTGAATTTATTGGGGTGACATTGGTTAATAAAATTATATAGGTTTCAGGAGTGTAATTCTATAACACATCATCTGCATATTGTATTGTGTGTTCATCAACCCAAGTCAAGTTTCCTTCCATCACCATTTATCCCTTTACCCTCTTCTACCTCCCCTCACTCTCCTTTCCCTCTCTTTTCTATTTTATTTAAGATTTTTTACTTCCATACTTTCAACCCCAGAACAACACACACACATACCATATATATATAAATTATATATATATATACACACACACACACACACACACACACACACACACATACATACATACATATATGTGTGTGTGTGGTGTGTGTGTGTATTTTTTAAGGGATTACAAAGGCTGGCCAGGATTAGTGTTATACCAAACATATTCTACACTGCCATTTTCCAAATTAATGAAACAGACCAAAACATGAAGAAGGAATTTACAGGAATGGAGTACTACAAAGACATGAAAACTCTGTTAGAGGTGTTCTTCTTGCAGGTGAGTGGGGGTTGGGAAAGACAAAAGGGAAGAAACGAGTTAAAGGGGTATGACCTACCTAATATCCAAGGCAAAGATCCTACACTTTGACAAGATGGGTAGGTGGGTGGGGGTGTTCAGGGTGATAAGAGCCTACACTTAGAAAGCTATCTCAGCATTTGAAGCAAATATCCAAGCTTTCATTCTAAGTCAAATTTCCAAATGGTTGTATTCATTTATAAACTATAATGATCAAGATTTCAAATAGTGCTGGCTGGTGTGGCTCAATGGATTGAGCACAGCTTGTGAACCAAAGGGTTATCAGTTTGATTCTCAGTCAGGACACATGCCTGGGTTGTGGACTAGGCCCCTGGTTGGGGGTATGCAAGAGGCAACGAGTCCATGTACCTCTCACACATCGATGTTTCTCTCCCTCTTTCTCCATCCCTTACCTTCTCTCGAAAAATAAATAAAATCTTTTAAAAAAAGATTTCAAATAGACTTGCAAAATCTAGTCATATGGACTACGTATGCCCAGAAGCATCAAAGTAGAGTTTCCCATGAGCCAAATAACTATCTCTTTACTGTGATGCTTTGAACCAGTCTAGAATTTTCCACTTTTTGATTTTGGATGTCAATCCTCTCATCCAGTTTACTGTAAATGGGAGGTTACCCTACTGTGAGGTACAACACTGTATATACACTACCTTTGTGCCTCCCATAAAGTACATTGTAGGCTGATGTCTACCTAAGGGGAAGGATATACCTCCCAAATAGTAAAGGCCTTTTCCATTCAAAATGTATAATAAGTTCCTAACACTCAGGTCAAGATTCCTCATTTCTCAAGAAAGCCGATGAACAAAAAGAAAAGGAAAATTTCAAGACATGGCAAGTTCCATTCTATGAGACCTTAAAGAGATTTCGGTGAATACAAAGAAAGTGGATGTTAAAAGGACTTTGAGATCACTGGCCCAAATATCTCTTTTTATTGTTTGTTTGTTTACTGATTTAATTATCAAAGATATATATTTTAAATATTTTATTTACTTTTTTAGAGATAGGGAAAGGGAGGGAAACATCAATGTATGAAAGATACAGGGTTGCCCCTCACACACCTTTAACTGGGGACCTCACCTGCAACCCAGGTATGTGCCCTGACTGGGAATCGACCGGCAACCTTTTGGTTTGCAGGCCAGCACACAAACCATCCACTGAGCCACCCAGCCAGGGCAAGGATATTATTATTAATATTATGAATGCTCTTACATTCAGGTTATATTTTAGTTATTTTTTCGTCCTTAGAGGAAAAGAACAAAAATAACTTCTGTTCTTCCCTCTTCTCTCTCTCTCTCTCTTTTTTTTTGTCTCTGTGTCACATATGCTCTCACATTGGGTAATATGTGCTCGGACTAAATGGCACAAAAATGTCTACAAGGTATAATTTATGCCACACTGGCTGCTCTCAAAGCTCCTGCTCCTGGGCATAACAGTACTCATGCCAGAGATTGCTGCATAGATTGGAACCCAGTGCTCCTGAGGCAGCTACATGGAATTATGAGATATTTGTTCTACCTCTTTGGCCGACTAGAGTTAGAATGGTCTTTGGTCTTTGTAACAAGAGAAACAACTGTCCACCAAAATGAATGGCTAAGATGCACAAAATCAAATAATGTCCTTAATTGGAAAGACAAGGAAAGAACAAGCCCAAGTTAAAGTCAATTTAATTGCAACTCTCCCACAGAATTATGATGCTAGATGAGGAAATAGAACGCACAGCCTTCCAACCTTTTGATCCTTGCCATTGAAGATGAGATTTTATCTTTATATCAGTGTTTAGGGGGTTTCAAAATTAGTGACCTGAGAAGTCCCCCACCAGCAGATAGCACTTCCTCACTCCATGAACATGTGGCTATCCTTTTCAGGGAGCTGGTACCTCCAGTTCAGCTTTTTGAGCATGTTATGCAGCAGTGACACAAAGCAGAATTGTAACAGAAGAAATCCTAAATATTCAAAGCTGTAGCGAACAGTCAGAATCCCTTGTTTTCTTTTTCAAATTTGAAATTTTGTGTTCAACAGAATTCTCTATAAAACAGGTTTCTAAAGATGGCATCTCCAAAAACAATTTTTTAAATTAAGGTACTTATAAAAGTTGGAATGTTTACCTTAAAGCCGATAGCATTCAACTCTCCTATAATTTAAAAAACAAATAGAGAAGAAAATTTTTGAAGTCTTCCTACTGGTTAGGCCTTCATAGAGGTAATGCTGAGTACACAGTGATAGAAAGGTGTTGGCAAAAGGTTAAATTTACAAACATTTTTTTAAAAATGAATAATTTAACCAAAAGGAAGACACAAATTTCACTAACACTGCATGCCAGGAGCATGCCAGTGACAATTAGTATTTGCCACATTTTCGTCCAGAAACCAGGAAAACCAAGGAGATAAAATCAGCCTAAAAGTAGAAACACACACACACACACACACACACACACACACACATACACACATTGGTCAGCATCTTTCATCTCTGTAACTTTCAGAGAATAGTCCATGTATAATAGGGGAACAAGGCACCTGGTGCTCACCTATTGCTGCAGTCCATAACCCCCCAGGTCAGAGTGCCTCCAGAAGGAAGAAGCAGCGGTCCTCACTCCAGCCTAAGCTGTGTGCCTGTGAGGTCAGGTAGTTTGCAGCAGGAATCCCTCTTCCACAGAGAGCAACTGAGGAGGAGCGCTGTTCCAAAACAGGGTGTTTCAAATTGCCTCACTCTGTAGACTTCCCGGAGGGCCAGGCATTAGGAGAATTTGCCTGCTGTACCACAAAGGAAAAGGAAAATAGCAGAGGTCCTAAAATAAAATTAAGTAACTCAGTTTGAAAAATTTTTTAATTTTTTAAAATTGTTGTTCAAGTACAGTTTTCTGTCTTTTACTCCCATCCCAGCCCACCCCCCAGCCCTCCCCATTTCCCTCCCATTTGCACCCCACACCCGAGTAAAAATTTTTAATTTTTTAAATGTATTCATTTGCGAGAGAGAGACATCCATTTGTTGTTCAACTTATTTATGCATTCATTGGTTGCTTCTTGTATGTGCCCTGTCCCATCAAACCTGCAACCTTTGTGTATTGGGACAATGCGCTAACCAGTTGAGCTACCCACCTAGGGCTGAAAAAATTATTTATTTATTTATTTTAGTTTTCTTTAAAAATATGGAATGCTTCACAAAATTATGTGTCATCCTTGCGCAGGGGCTGTGCTAATCTTCTCAGTATTGTCCCAATTTTAGTATATGTGCTGTCAAAATGAGCACTGAAAAAATTCTTTTTTTTTTTTAAATTTATTTATCTTTAGAGGGGAAGGGAAGGAGAGAGGGAGAGAAACATCAATGTGCGGTTACCTCTTGTATGTTCCCTGCCGGGAACTGGCCTGGCAACCCAGGCATGTGCCCTGACTGGGAATCGAACCGCGATCCTTCGGTTCGCAGGCCCGCGCTCAATCCACTGAGCTACACCAGCCAGGGCTGAAAAAATTCTTAACAAAAATAAAAATTATTTCAGCTTTGCACTTAAGAATCAAGGAGACTAAAATTCCTTATTGAATATCTTGAACTTTTACTTTGAATCCCTTAATATCAGAAACAATACCCCCCCAAAAAGCACACAGTTATATATTAAAAATTATATTTCATGTGGCCCTGATGTGGTTTAGTTGGCTGGGTGTTGTCCCACAAATTGAAATTGAAAAGTTGCTGGTTCTATTCCTGGTCAGGGCATGTGCCTGGGTTGTGAGTTTGGTCCCCAGACAGGGAGTATACAAGAGACCACTGATTGATATTTCTCTCTCAAATGGATGTTTCTCTCCCTCTCTTTCTCCCTCCTTTCCCCTCTTTCTAAAATAAATAAATAAAACCTTTAGAAATATATATTTCATGTGAAAAAATATATATATATTTCATGTGGATTTTACTAGAGCTCCAAACAACAATGCCTTTTTCAAATGATGAAGAAAAATAATCTTAGAGAAGCATCTCCTACACAACCAAAATTTAGAACTTTAGGAGATTTAAAAGAAAATATGGAATGATGCAGACATGAAAAGGAAAATGGACTAGATCCTCCCATCTCACACAAAGTTGATGACAATAATAGTAGTTATCTCATGAGGGACTATTATGAGTGTTCCATATTGTCTCTAGTACTTATAAAAATCCACTGAGTATTATTATGTCCATTCTATAAATGGAGAAACTGAAGCTCAGATAGATTAAGTAATCCAAGGCCATGACACTGGTAAATAATAGAGCCAGGACTAAAACTCAGCTCTCTTACAAATTCCAAATCTTGAGCTTTTCAATAAAATGAATAATAAATCCCATAATGTTAGTGTTGTACTTTTTCAAGATACTAGTATTAACTGTTATTAGAAGCATTATATGCTTGTGTGTGTGATGCCACTAGCATGTATGAGAAAAATTAAAATATGTAATTGTTATTTTAACTTCAGTACAGAGCTGACACAATACTGATCCCAAAGAAGAAATATAATTTCATTGGGTCTCTTAAAGCTTCTCTGGTCAAAGTGTGATTTCAGGACTAGAAGTTTCAGAATCACCTAAGAGCTTCTTTTTCTCTCTCTCCCTCTCTCTCTCTCTTTTTTTATTAATTATTGTTCAGTTACAGTTGTCCTCATCCCCCCCCCAAGAGCTTCTTAGAAATACACAAGCTAGGCATTTTTAGTAACAGCTTTATTGAGATATAATTACAATTCATGATTAAGGTGCACAATTCAGTGTTTTTTAGCTTACTCAGAGTTGAGTACTTACTCAGAGATGACTTACACAATCAATTTTAGAACATTTCATCACCCCCAAAAGAAAACCCATACCCTTTAGCAGTCATCCCCCACCATTTCCCCCAGCCTCAAGCCCTAGGCAACCACTAATTTACTTTCTGTCTCTATAGATAATGCCTATCCTGACCATTTCATATAAGTGGAACTACACAATATATGGTCCTTTGTGATTGGCTTCTTTCACTTACTGTTTCAAGATTCATCTGTATTGTTCATCAATTCATCTTAATCCTTCTTTATAAGTGGCCATTTTTCTTTCAACAGATGTGTGGGTGCCAGGCAATATGACCCCATCACCCACTCCTCTCTGTGGAGCTCCTGAGTGCCACCACTCCCCTAGGAGAAGACTCTCTCCTCCCATTACTAACTACCCTTATTAGGACTGCTTTAACAGAGTTCCCTTTTTCCACCTTCTCACTGGAATTTAGCAGCTTAAGTATAACAGGCCCTTGGCCAAGTTTTTCTCCACAACACCTGCAGGCACTACCAGTGCTGCCACCTTATGCCCATTTCTTGAAGTAGTGGACACCAGGTTAGACGTCGTCTTCCTTCCTAAGAGCCCTGCTCTTTGCTGTTTCCACAGCAATCAAAGTTGTGACTCATTACAGTGTGACCAGGAGAGGTCGAGGGTGTGCTGTGTGAGAATGCATGCCTGGCACTTTCAAACAACCAAGAGGCAGAGAAAGAAGCAAGTGCAAATGCACTTGGAGTGAAAAGGGCGGTGGGTGGGGGGGGCGTGATTTTGTAATCTCTTCCTGAGTCTCTTGGCTGTTTCTTCAGCTCCCATTTCTCTTCCTCTCCTTAGTTCACTTTCATTTCCTTATGATATTCTTCACAGAATAGGGAACCTAAACTTCTCTCTCCCTATTCATTTCTACCTGGATTGTTTGCTCTTGCCACTTCCAGTAGCACACCAGTTTTGTACTTAGACATTTGAGTATGCTGTTACTTCTATGAAAAAGAGTCTAAACATTCTGCCCTACCAAACAGCAAAACAAGGAAAGTTTTCTGTGCTCCAAAATCAAGATGACTTCTTCAATAAGTGAAGCTATCCAAAGTCAAATTTTTCTTATGAAACATAAATTGTTAGTCCCCCACACCAAAAACAAAAAAACCTAGTATAGTAACAAAAGTACTTTCCCTAAATGTTCATGCCTGGATCTGGGACTTTGTCCGAGTTCATTTTGGGGCCTATAGTTCCCTTACAGATTGTTGTACATTACCTGATACTCCCTGAGTACCCAAATATCGCCAGGTCATGTCTTCATTTCTAGGAAAGGTTTTCCAAATTAAGGTTTCAGATACCTCAACCTTTCACTGCTACTCTACCATATTCATTCAAGCAATATTTGTACAGTATTACATGCCATCCCTTTGCTGTATATAAGGTAGACAAGGTTCCAGCCCTCATAATGTTTTGTTACAGAGGTGGGGAGAATATATAATGGTAGACAGCCACCCTAATAGATTCCTCATGTGTTTGGTTAATTCCCTCAGTGTGTCTTCATGAGTCTTGCTCTTCTCAAGTGAGGCAGGCAAGAAAGACCTTGCTGTTTTGGACAGCAAGGAAGAAAAAGCAGATGGATTTGTGCAGTCCTGGCTAGTAGCCTTGCTGATCCTTCTGTCTTCAAGTTTTGGCCTTTGGATAACTCCCTGAGAACAGTAGAGGTATCACAAAGGCTGAGAACTACAGCATTAATGGACTTCATGACATTATTGAGTTCTTGAACAAAGCTCATTTGTATTAGGCATTGCTTAGAGAATGTTATTATATATAATCTTTGTTAATTTATATAGTTTTATATTACTTGGCAGTATAAATAATTTACATTGTGGGGTTTTTTTTTTTTGTATGATCATCCTTTGAGCCTTGGGAACTCAGAGCAAGGTGTTACATAACTTTCCTATCTTCTACTCTTTTTGTCTTCCACAAAGCTGGGTATAACAAGTGGAGCCTGTTAAACTTTTATGGTTAGCCCTGGTTGGTGTAGCTCAGTGGATTGAGTACTGGCTTGTGAACCAAAGGGTTGCTGGTTTGATTCCTGCTCAGGGAACAAGCCTGGGTTGCGGGCCAGATCCCCAGTGAGGGGCATGCAAGAGGCAACCACGCGTTGACATTTCTCTCCCTTTCTTCCTCCCTTCCCATCTCTCTAAAAATAAATAAGGAAAATGTTTTTTTAAATGTACACATCTTTTTTAAAAAGAAAAACTTTTACAGTTAGTCAGCTTACAGAGCAGTGGTGTCAAATTCATTTTCACCAGGGGCCACATCAGCCTCATGGTTGCCTTCAAAGGGCCAAATGTAATTTCAACTCCTTAACAGTTAAGGAGTAGTTACATTTATACAGTCCTAAAATTATTTTTGTGCTTTGAAGGCAACTGTGAGGCTCATGTGGCCCACGGTGAAAATGAGTTTGACACCCCTGTTGTAGAGGAATACATTATTCAATCTCTTGCTTGGGGGTCAAAGTAACCAACCAGATGTAAAGACACCTTTGGAAGACATGTCGATGTAAACGGGTTTGCATTGATATTTACTCTGACTTTGCTATTGCAATTTAGAAAACTTCATTTATCTACACCTTTGGAGAATATGAAAAGCCTGACTTAAATTTCTAAATAATTGAAATTAATTCCTTTAAATACAAAAGGTTTAAATAAAATATTTTAAATAAGATAGATCATAGATAGATCATAGATCAAAAGGTTTAAATAAAATATTTTAAATAAGATAGATCATAGCCTTTTTGAAAAGTATAGCAAATATAATTTAATCTGTCATTTTCTTGGTCATCATTAGCATTCAGAACTATAGTGCAAAATAATGGATCTTTGGGATATATTAAAATATAATATAATCATAATAGGCTCTTTGCTCCTGATATGATCCCAGGCTGGTGTGTTTTTGTGTTCTTTTATGTCCTTCTAATATGTTTTTTCCCACTCTTTTATTAAGTTATTAGTACTTCCTGCAACTTCCTGGCTTCGGCAGTTCTCTTCCTAATCTCTGTCCTGGTAAACCAGATAACCAAGTTTACTAGCATTATGTGTAAAGTAAGAACAAAGAGTTTCTGAACATGAGAGTCTTTCCTAGAAGTGAGTAGTATTGACTTTTCAAACGCAGTTCCATGTTTCTTTTCACTTGCTTCAGTATCCTCAATTCCTCTACAGACATCCTAGATAGTTGGATAAATTACCTCCTGTAAGAAACTGAGGTATTATCATAATACTTTTCCACTAACATAATTCAACCAGCTATTATTTTCCCCATCAGAAGTTCTCCTAAGGCCCTGGCTGGTGTAGCTCAGTGGACTGAGTGCGGGCCTGCAAACCAAAGCATCCCCCCTTTGATTCCCAGTCAGGGCACATGCCTGGGTTACAGGCCATGTCCTCAGTAAAAGGTGCGCAAGAGGCAACCACACATTGATGTTTCACTTCTCTTTTTCCCTCCCTTCCCCACTCTCTAAAAATAAATAAATAAAATCTATTTAAAAAAATTTTTTTAAAGTTCTCCTAGTGCCTTCTGATTTCCAATTTCAAACCATTAGTCCTTACAATATGGGCATAAAGAAAACCTAAATAACTTAGAAACCCGCAAAGATTTAAAGATCTTCTAATGGCCCCAACTGGTGTGGCTCAATGGGTTGAGTGCTGGCCTGCAAACCCAAGGGTCGCCGGTTTGATTCCCACTGGGGGCACATGACTAGGTTGTGAGCCAGGTCCCAGATGGAGGGTGCACAAGAGGCAACCATACACTGATGTTTCTCTCCCTCTCTTCCTCCCTTCCTCTCTCTTATTTAGAAATAAATAAGTAAAATTTTTTTAAAATATCTTCTTATAGATTACAGGGAGACCTCCAAATACAATTATTTTTCTGATAGGAAAAAGGCCCAAGTTTTAGTCTTAAGTTAAAGCCAATGTACTCAATTTAAAAAATGTAACAGCTACCATTTAAAATTGAGAGTCTATTATATGCCAGATGTACATATTTTCTTTCCTATACTTAGGACAGTGCTGCAAAGTATGTAGCAACCTACTTTACATTTGGGGGAAATTGAAGCTAATACACTGTTAAGTATCTTAATCAGGGTCAAAGGAACAGTAGGTGTAAAAGCTGAGATACAAATTCAGCTCTGAATCAAAAATCTTCATTCTCTACTCTTTTTTTTAAAAAAAGAAAACAAATTTATTTCTCAAATAATAGTCTGGAAAATTCTGGAGAACAGACAGCTGTGCTCCATCTGGTCAATCAGAGACTTAGGTTCTTTTCAGATTGTTGCTTTGCCCTCCTTAAGGATTTCACCTCCATTGCATGGTCAAAGCTCAGTCTTAGACACACCTCGTCCAGCTTGCTCTGGAGCTGTGGTGGCTAGACAAGAGTGGCCAAGGAACCCTTCAAGTACCTCTATGTTGACCGAAACAAGGACTAGGGAATCTGGGAGCCCCTGGATGAATGAGGAGGATTAAGGATTGGGAGTATCCATCTCTCCACCTCTACCAACCTTCATCCCTCTTGTACCCAAACCTAGAAAGTTACTTTCCTTTCTATTGAATCAAGTTACTTTCCTTATATTTTGCTGAGGTAACAAGAGGATATTCAGCATGTATTTTGGTTATGTGGCCAAACTGGTAATAAATGTTAACCAATCAGCTGTGTCTGTAACAAGGGATTATTATTAAGCATAAAGTTAAAGTGGTCTTTTCCAGCTGCCAGAATCTCCTGCTGAGGGAGGGAGTTTGGGAGTGACTTGTACTAGCCCAGGGGGTTTGGACCAGATTGGCCAAACAGTTTAAAGGCCAGGATTGAGTTCCATAAGAGCAGATCTAAAGCCACCTAATTAATGAAAGCCAAATGGCCATCAGGAATATGAACACTTCCACCCAGAGTACAAAGGCAATTACTGAATTGATGGAATATAGACTTGAGACTTTGATGAGAACAATTAGAGGAGTACTTTAATAAGAAGGAATCTTAGGCAATTTCCTAAAACACCTGTGATTGCAGGAGATATAGAGGGGTCAACCTGGCTAACAAGAGACAAGTTCTTCTGTGAAGATGTATGAGATGACTTAACTCATAGGAGCCATTCATAAGTACTGTCAGCCAGTGGCATAGTCCCCTAATGAGTAAACGACAGTGAGAATTGTGCTTTTCTGAGTTCTCACTTAATATTTAATATTTATAACAGGTTTTTGAAGTCCTTAATTGTTTAGTTTTTCTTCCTTTAATTGTGACAAACACCAATTCTGATTTGTCTCAATTAATGCATGTTCTTTGTTTGATTTTCTGCTTTGGCTTTAGGTTAGTTTTATGCTATGATTAATATATATTAATTATATAATATTATATACAGTATACATAATATATATTATATATACCATATTAGAATTTCTGCCCACTGTTTCTACCCAGTGCACTATCTTATTCCACGATTCTCTGGCCAACTCCATCCTTGGTTTTTTTTCCCATGACTTTTTAAAAAATTGAATTTATTAGTGTGACATTGGTTAATAAAATTATACAGATTTAAGGGGTACAATTCTATAATACATCATCTGTATATTGTATTGTGTTCATGACTTAATTTTAATTCAGATTTACAGTTTTGTCGGTTACTTGGCCTTCTGTGCACATGCTACCCTTTTACCTAGAAGATGTGAAATATCTCATCTTCCTTTTGGTAAATAAGGCTGGGATTCTAGGGTTCTCTTTTCTTCAGACTCTCTACCACATCAAAGTTGGGGACAAAACTCAGCCGCAGTCAAAACTCAGTTTAATTAACAGTTGACAAAGGTCAACAACTCACCATTCAAGCTTTGCTTCGGATCTTTGTGTGAGGCAGAGGAAGTGAAGATGTGGGCCATGAGCTATGGCACCATTTTGATATTGTGTCAGGTTTTTCTATTAGTTTCTTGTCCCTTCAGTTCCTATAGCTTTAAGTTGCAGTGATTGAGAATGGAGTTAACCTAGTATAGTCTTGCTATAATAAAGGCTCCTCTCCATTGTTTTATGACATGTCTCTTCATACCTTATCTCATGCTGTTCCCCTTCAGCAGAAGTACTTCTACGGTTCCCCTAAACCTCATGTTAAATATCACCTCTTTAGGAAGCAGTCTTTAATTCCTCTAGTCTGGGGTTAGCCAACATTTTTTGTAAATAACCAGATAGCCCTGACTGGGTAGCTCAGTTGGTTAGAGCATTGTCTTGATATGCCAAGGTGGTATGTCTGATCCTAGGTCATACAAGAAGCAACCAATGAATGCATAAATAAGTGGAACAACAAATGGATCTCTCTTTCTCTCTCTCTCTCTCCCCCCTCTCTAAAATCAATAAATAAATTTAAAAATAAAAATAAAAATGGGTGTATCTCTCCACATCATGCCCCTTTCCTTTCTTGGAGAGTGAATAAAAACTTTACTCTCTACAAAAAAAAGGTGAATATTTCAGGCTTTATAGGCCAAGAGCAATGAGAGTGCTACCTAAGGTCTATGCCCCAATGATTCAGTTCTGTTGTAGTACAAAAGCAACCATAGACAATAGACAAGTGGGAGTGGGTGCAGTGCAGCAAAACTTTATTTACAAAAATAAGCAGTGAACTAGATTTGCCACAGGATCTTCAGTTTGTTGATCCCTACTCCACTTAGACACTTCATTGTTAATGCCTCCATAATCACATTTGTACTATAAGTTTGACTCTATTAAGAACACTAGCACCTTGAGGGCAAGTATTCTGTCTTTACACCTTTTTGAACTAAACAAAACTGAGCTCATAATGATTATAGGTACTCTATAAACATTTCTTGGAGAAAGTGGGGAAGAATGATAGGAAGAGAGAGAGTTCCTACTTCAGCAGGAAACTGGACCATGTAAACCCGTTACCAATATGCAGTTGAATATGACTTTCCCTTAGTAACATAAACAGATGCTGTTCATAAAATGGTGGTATTTAGCCCTGGCAGAGTAGCTCATTTGATTTGAGTGTCATCCCCATGTACCGAAAAGGTTGTAGTTCAATCCCTGGGCAGGGCACATACCTAAGTTGTGGGTTTGATCCCCAGTCGGGGAACTTACGGGAGGCAAACAATCGATGTTTCTCTCTCTCTCTCTCTCTCTCTCCTGCCCCCTTCCTCTCTTTCTAAAATCAATAAACATATCCTTGAGTGAGGATTAAAAAAAAAACAAAATTGTTGCTTTGGGTTCTTCTTAAAGGTTTGATTTCAGCAAGCTTGTGTTTGGAGATTCATACATGTAATAGCCAGCCTCCAAGGCCCTCAATGATCCTTAATTCCTAGTATTTCATGTACCCTCCCATGCTAAATAAGGCCAATAGAATATTGTGGAAATAAAGATATATGACTTCTGAGGTAAGTCATAAAAGACATGTGGCTTCTGCTTTGCTCTCTCTTGGATCACCCTCTGTGGAGAAAGCCAGCTACTATGTCTTGAAGACAAGCAACCCAATGGAATGGTCCATGGGGCAAAGAACTGATGCTTCCTGCCAACAGCCATATGAGTGAGCCATCCTGGAACAGGATTGTCCTTCCTCAGGTAAGCCTCACACGATGTAGTCTCAACTGACATTTTGATTATACACTCATGACAGACTCTGAGCCACACAACTTAAGACACCCCTGAACTCCTGACCTATAGAAACTATATGAGACAATACATGATTACTATTGTGTTAAGTTGCTAATTTTGGAAATTATTTATTGTATAGCAATAGATAACATACAATATGTAAGTGGCTTTCCTTCTTTCCTGTAGTCTTTAAGAACACCTTGTTCTACTTAGCATTTAAAATATCTAATTCTGTATTTGTTAAATGCCTGTCTATATCCTTTACTGGGACAGAGATGATATCTAATTTTTCATCAAGCACAACTCTCAGCATTCAAATATTTTTTTAGTAACAAACAAAATAATCTTAAACCCAAAAGTGAGTTGCTCCCAACCTTTTGTAATCGTAAGATATATTACAATGGTATGTTTTCCACAATCATTCTTCACATAAGATTAAAACATTTATGTTCCTCTGTTGTAGCATTATCACACCAAGTAATAGTTGGCAGTCTATGAGCTCCATGAGGCAAGGATCTTAGCATATCTCATTTGTATTTCCAGTATTTGCAAATGCCCACCATAAAGGTATTCAATAAATGCTACTGAATGATAAATTAAGAGATGTAATCAATTTTTAGAATGACTGGAGATGGACTTCCCATAATACTATTCAAGACTGGATGTTATGTCATTTCACTCATTATTGCAGTTTTGAGGATTCTTTGATTTGTTGTAGTATCAGTTACATTGAATTACTAAAGCCCTCTAGCCCTGCCCAGGTAGCTCAGCTGGTTAGAGCATTGTCCCAATATGCCAAAGGTTGTGGGTTTGATTTCCAGGCAGGGCACATACAAGAATCAACGAATGAATGCTTAAATAAATGAAACAACAAATTGATTTTTCGTTCTCTCTCTCTCCTTCCTCTCTCTTTCTAAAATCAATAATTTAAAAAATAATAATCTTGGCTGATGTGGCTCAGTTGGTTGCACGACATCCCACAAAGTGAGAGATCACTGGTTTAATCCCCAGTCAGGACACACGCCTAGGCTGCAGATTGCAGATTTGGTGTTTCTCTCTTACATCGATGTTTCCCTCTTTCTTCTTCCCTTTCCCTCTCTCCATAAATAAATAAATAAATCTGCCTAATAAAGCTTCTTGACCAAACCAAGTTCCGCCCCCCTCTGGAATTTTTTAAATATACTTTATTGATTATGCTATTACAGTTGTCCCATTTCCCCCGATTCATTCCCCTCCACCCTGCATACCCCCTCCCACCCACATTCCCCGCTTTAGTTCATGTCCATGTGTCGTAAGTTCTTTAGCTTCTACATTTCCCATAATATTCTTGCCCTCCTGCTGTCTATTTTCTACCCACCGTCCATGCTACAGTACCTTTATTCTCTGTACCTTTTCCCTCTCTCTCCTCCTCCCACTCCCCTCTTGCTGACCCTCCATATGATCTCCATTTCTGTGGTTCTGTTCCTGTTCTAGTTGTTGGGTTAGTTTGCTTTTGTTTTAGGTGTGGTTGTTAATAGCTGTGAGTTTACTATCTTTTTACTGTCATATTTTTTATCTTCTTTTTCTTAGGTAAGTCCCTTTAACATTTCATATAATAGGGCTTGGTGATGATGAACTCCTTGAACTTGACCTTATCTGAGAAGCGCCTTATCTTCCCTTCCATTCTAAATGAAAGCTTTGCTGGATAGAGCAATCTTGGATGTAGGTCCTTGCCTTTCATGACTTAGAATACTTCTTTCCAGCCCCTGCTTGCCTGGAAGGTCTCTTTTGAGAAATCAGCTGACAGCCTGATGTGAACTCCTTTGTAGGTGACTGTCCCCTTATCCCTTGCTGCTTCTAGAATCCTCTCCTTCATTTGAATCTTGGCTAATGTAATGATGATGTGCCTTGGTGTGTTCCTCCTTGGGTCCAACTTCTTTGGGACTCTCTGAGCTTCCTGGACTTCCTGGAAGTCTATTTCCTTTGCCAGATTGGGAAAGTTCTTCCTTATCATTTGTTCAAATAAGTTTTCCACTTGTTGCTCTTCTTCTTCCCCTTTTGGTACCCCTATAATTCAGATGTTGGGACGTTTAAAGATGTCCTGGAGGTTCCTGAGCCTCTGTTCATTTTTCGAATTCTTGTTTCTTCCTTGTTTTCTGTTTGGTTGTTTCTTTCTTCCTTCTGGTCCACTCCATTGATTTGAGTCCCAGTTTTCCTCCCATCTCTATTGGTTCCCTCTGTGTTTTCCTTCAGTTCACTTATTGTAGCCTTCATTTGTTCATCTAATTTGTGACTAAAATCTACCAATTCTGTGAGCATCCTGATCACCAGGGCTTTGACCTATGCATCTGATAGGTTGGCTATCTCTTCATCGATTAGATGAATTGGCTCTGGGGATTTGATCTGTTCTCCTGTTTGAGCCATTTTTGGTTTTGTTTTGTGTTTTGTGTGTGGGTTTTTTTGTTTTTTTGTTTTTTTTGTCTTGTTGTGCCTGTTATGTAGTGAGGGGCAGAGCCTTAGGTGTTCACCAGGTCGGGGCAGCCCAGTCGCTGGATTGTGACGCTGTATGTGGGGGTGGGGTCTGAGAGGGAACAATGGTGTTTGCTCCGCTCTCTCTCGTATTTCAGTCCCTTCTACCACTTTCCACAAGCAAATTGGGCCCTTCTGGTGCTGATTTCCATGTGGGTGGGCTTGTGTACATTCTAGGACCCTGTGGGTCTCTCTAACAAACTCTCCTGTGAGGCTGGGAGTCTCTTCCAGCACCTCAGCCCTCACAAGTGTTTTCAATTGGTGTTTTTAGGTTTTATTTCCCGGTGCTGGAGCCGTGAGTTGTGAGGTCTGTCTCGCTCCCTGCTTTTGCCTGGATTATCTGTGTGCGAATGAGGGACAGCCTGGTCAGCCAGCCGCCTTGTGCAGCCTCACTGGGTCTGCCTGTTGTCACCCCATGCCTGGGGTCTGCTAGCCCCTGCTTGTACGCCTGGGGCTCCTGTGTGCCTGGGTCTGCCAATCTCCACTTCTTCCTGCCTCGACTCCACCCCTCTTATCGTTCTGGATGAATGGTTGTCAGACTTCTGTACAGTTCAATTTTCTGTAAGTTCTGGTTGTTTTTGTTTCTAAATCTTTGTTGTCCTTAATTTTGGTTGTGCAAGGAGGCACAGTGTATCCACCTATGCCTCCATCTTGGCCAGAAGTGTTGACCAAACCAAGTTTAAATGAGAGGTTCTACTTAGAGAGGCGGTAAATCAGAAGGATAGTAGAGTTTCTAGTACAAATGCTATTCCAGTTTGGCAGGTGGAGCATGGGAAATACACATTCCATAAGATATGTGGATCCATAGACTAATCTATCCCTGTTTATGCTGAACCAACAAATTCAAGTATACTAGGTATAGATTCTGCAATTTGAAGGGCTTCTTTGAACTTCCGGCCAAGATGGAGGCGTAGGTAGACACACTGTGCCTCCTCTCACAACCAAAATTAAGGACAACAAATATTTAGAAACAAGAAAACAACCAGAACTGATAGAAAATTGAACTGTATGTCCAACAACCATTCATCCAGACCAGTAAGAGGGGCAGAATTAGTGGCAGGAAAAAGTGGAGGTGCGGACCGTGGCACGCAGGCAGCAGTGGCTGGCAGTTCCCAGACATACAGGTGGCGGCTAGCGGACCCCAGGCACAGGGGGGCAACTGTGCAGAATCAGTGAGGCCGTGCAAGGTGGCTGGCTGACCAGGTGGTCCCACATTCTTGTGCAGATACTCCAGGCAAAGGAAAAGCGGCAGAAGGGACTGGAATCCGAGAGAGAGTGGAGCAAGCGCCATTGTTCCCTCTCGGGCCCTGTCCCCACATACAGCCTCCCTACCCAGCAACTGGGCTGCCCCACCCTGGGGATTACCTAAGGCTCCACCCCTCACTACGTAACAGCTACAACCAGACTCCCCCCCCCGAAAAAAAAAATGGCTCAAACTGGAGAACAAATCAAAGCTCCAGAGCCAATTCCTCTAAGCAACATAGAGATAGCCAACTTATCAGATGCACAGTTCAAAGCCCTGGTGATCAGGATGCTCACAGAATTGGTTGATTTTGGTTACAAATTAGATAAAAAAAAATGGAGGCTACACTAAGTGAAATAAAGGAAAATGCACAGGGAACCAATAGAGATGGGAGGAAAACTGGGACTCAAATCAATGGAGTGGACCAGAAGGAAGAAAGAAACAACCAAACAGAAAACAAGGAAGAAACAAGAATTTAAAAAAAATGAACAGAGGCTTAGGACCCTCCAGGATATCTTTAAACGTCCCAACATCTGAATTATAGGGATACCAGAAGGGGAAGAAGAAGAGCAACAAGTGGAAAACTTATTTGAACAAATGATAAGGAAGAACTTCCCCAATCTGGCAAAGGAAATAGACTTCCAGGAAGTCCAGGAAGCTCAGAAAGTCCCAAAGAAGTTGGACCCAAGGAGGAACACACCAAGGCACATCATCATTACATTAGCCAAGATTCAAATGAAGGAGAGGATTCTAGAAGCAGCAAGGGATAAGGGGACAGTCACCTACAAAGGAGTTCACATCAGGCTGTCAGCTGATTTCTCAAAAGAGACCTTCCAGGCAAGCAGGGGCTGGAAAGAAGTATTCTAAGTCATGAAAGGCAAGGACCTACATCCAAGATTGCTCTATCCAGCAAAGCTTTCATTTAGAATGGAAGGGAAGATAAGGCGCTTCTCAGATAAGGTCAAGTTCAAGGAGTTCATCATCACCAAGCCCTATTATATGAAATGTTAAAGGGACTTACCTAAGAAAAAGAAGATAAAAAATATGACAGTAAAAAGATAGTAAACTCACAGCTATTAACAACCACACCTAAAACAAAAGCAAACTAACCCAACAACTAGAACAGGAACAGAACCACAGAAATGGAAATCACATGGAGGGTTCTCAGTGGGGAGGGGATAGAGGGAGAATGAGGGGAAGGTACAGGGAACAAGACGCATAATTGGTAAGTACATAATAGACAGGGGGTGGTTAAGAATAGTATAGGAAATGGAGAAGCCAAAGAACTTATATGTACAACCCTTGGGCATGAACTAAGGGTGGGGGCAATGCTGGAGGGAGGATGATGCAGGGTGGTGGGGGATAAAGGAGTGAAAAAATGGGACAAATGTAATACCATAATCAATAAAATATACTTAAAGAAAGAAAAAAGAGAGAAAAACAAATCAAAGGTCTGACTCCTAGTGCACTCCAATGAGGAAGAAGCAGCAAAGGGAACTGAGGAGCAGTCAAGCCAGTGAATGAGGTATGAGGAAACCAGGAGAGTGTAGTATCCTGGAAGCCTCGTGAATAAAGTATAGCATTTCAAGTTCTGTCAAATAAGAATGAAGGCTGAGTTTTGACCATTGGATAGACAACACAGAGGTCACTGGTGACCTTACCAAGAGCAATTTCAGTGGAGTGGTTAAGGGAAAAGCCTGGTTGGAGTATGTTCAGAACAGACTGAAAGGAAAGGAATTCAAAACATTGAGTGGACAAGCAACAAAATTTTAAAAAATAGATAAATTGGACTATATCAAAATTAAAAACTTTTTGCTGTAAATGATACCATCTGGAAAGTGAAAAGACAACCTACAATAGGGGATAAAATATTTACAGATCTCATAAGGAATTGGTATTCAGAAATATATTTTTAGAACTCATAATTCAACAATAAAAAACAACTCAAGTTTTTCAAATGGGCAAAGGACTTGAACAGATATTTCTCAGAAGACATGTAAATGGCCAATAAGTGTATGAAAAGATGCCCAACACCATTAGCCATTAGAGAAATGCAAATCAAAACTACAATGAGAAATCACTTCATATCCACCAGGATGGCCTAAAATCAAAAAGATAGATAATAACAAGAGTTGATGATGCAGACAAATTGGAATCCTCATGTATTGCTGGTGGGAAGGCAAAGTGGTGCAGAATTTTGGAAAACAGTTTAACAGTTCCTCAAAAAAGTTAGTTTTCCTATTAAGTCAAGGCCCCCTCTATGACCTAGGAAGTCCGCTTCTAGGTCTTCAAGTATACCCAAGATAAATAAAAATATATGTCCACACAAAAACTTGTATGTAAAAAGGTGTACATGAATGTTCACAGCAGAATTTTTTACAATAGCTAAAAAATGGAAACAATCCAAATATTCATCAGCTGATGAATGGAGAAATAAAAGTAGTATATTCAAACAATGGAATAATTATTCAGCAATAAAAAAGAATCAAGTACAGATATATGCTACAACATGGATACACTTGAAAACATTATGCTAAATCCGGTCACAAAAGACCACATATTGTATGATTGCATTATGTTAAAAGTCTAGAATAGACAAAAGCATAGATACAAAAAGATTAGTGATTGTGTAGTGTTCTATAGGATGGGGAGTGATTAATGGGAAGGGAGTTTCTATTTGGGATAATGAAAATGTTCTAAAATTGATTGTGATAATAGTTGCACAACTCTGTGAATATATTTAAATTATTAAATTACACACTTTAAATGAATGGACTTTATGATATGTGAAATATACCCCAATGAAGGTTTTTTTTTTTTTGGATATTTAACTTTCAATTTATTAGAACACCTAAAATAGTTCACCTGTCTGGTTCATACATAAAATACAAAGGCTTCTAAATAGGATCAAAGGCACCACATATAGTGATGCTTACAAGAACCATGCCTAAATTAAAATGACATAGCAGTGCTAATTATTTTTTCTTTTTCTTTTATTTTTTAATTGTTGATCTTTTACAGTTTTCTGTCTTTTACTCCCACCCCCCAGTGAAGGTTTTTTTAAATTGCCTAATAATGGCTTGAGGAACAGAAATATAAATCTAGTAGATACTTATCACCATTTGGAATTCAATTCTAAGTGTATGTGACTCCAAAGCCTCCATGTTCTTAATTATCCTGTTATACTGTCCTTGGGATTATCTCCTTAGGTTAGATTTCTGGAAGTAGAATTAATTACTGAGACAAAGGATATGAAAAATTTACTGGAGGGGCTGAAGGAGTCCATACAGCCATCTAGGCTTGCCAGGTACATGGTGCCCTTCTAGGCAAAATAAACTGTTCTTTCCTGCTCAAGTGCCATGACTCATAAAGCCTGTTTTGAATGAAACAAATCCTGCTATCATAGCTGATTAACCAGCATCTAAGTACAAGCCAAACATATATGTACAGACTAACCAACCACCAAGGCAGTAGCAATAGTTTAGTGTTCAAAAGCAGTACTTAATAACAAGTAATGACAAATCAACCCAATTAAATTCTTTCTTTACAGACATAAATGCCACATGAACAAAGAAAAGGCAAGTTATTCAAGCCCAAATTGTTGAGCTTTTAGCAGCTGTGTGGTAAGCACGGAATATGAATTATTTGTGGAGAAGTTTTCAGTTGTCATTCAAAGAGTGAGCTCAAACACCTCTTGAAGAGAGTGTCACCCCACTAGCAACACATGCATAACACATTGAAGCCAAGTCCTTTACGCTAATCTAATCATACTAAGCATTCTCCTAGGAAAAAGGAGTTTTCAAAGGGAAATCAAGTCACTCCATCAGATCAAACAATTGTATCAATAAAAACTTTAAATAACTCCCCTACAAAGGCGTGTCTGTGGTTCCCTGTCTTTGGACATGTAAGAATCAGATGTAAAGAAGTGTAGACTTGGGTTCCGGCCAAGATGGAGGCGTAGGCGGACACACTGTGCCTCCTCTCACAACCAAAATTAAGGACAACAGATATTTAGAAACAAGAAAACAACCAGAACTGATAGAAAATTGAACTGTACGGAAGTCCAACAACCATTCATCCAGACCGGTAAGAGGCGCAGAGTCGAGGTAGGAAAAAGTGGAGGTGCGGACCCAGGAACGCAAGTGGCAGCGGCTTGCAGTTCCCAGGTGCACGGGCAGTGGCTGGCGGTCCTCAGGCCCACGGGCGGCAGCTGGCGGACCCCGGGCACAGGGGGGCAACTGTGCAGACCCAGTGAGGACGCACAAGGCAGCTGGCTGACCAGGGGGTCCCACATTCGCGCACGCAGACGGTCCAGGCAGAGGGGAAGTGGCGGAAGGGACTGAATCCAGGAGAGAGCGGAGCAGGCGCCATTGTTCCCTCTCAGGCCCCGCCCCCACATACAGCGTCACAACCCAGCGACTGGGCTGCCCCGCACTGGGGAGCGCCTGAGGCTCCATCCCTTACTATGTAACAGCACGCGCGCGCATGCGCAGATAATCCAGGTGAAGGGGAAGCGGCGGAAGGGACTGGAGTCCAGAAGAGAGCGGAACAGGCGCCATTCTTCCCTCTTGGACCCCACCCCCACCTATAGCATCACAACCCAGCGACTGGGCTGCCCCGCCCTGAGGAACACCTAAGGCTCCACCCCTCACTACGTAATAGCCTCGACCAGACTAAAACCAAACCAAAACAAAACAAAAAACCCCACCAAAAATGGATCAAACCGGAGGAAAAATGAAAACCCCAGAGTCAATTCCTCTAAGCAACAAAGAGATAGCCAACCTATCAGATGTACAGTTCAAAGCACTGGTCATCAAAATGCTCACAGAATTGGTTGATTTTGCTCATAAATTAGATGAGAAAATGCAGGCTACAATACGTGAAATGAAGGAAGACGCATGGGGAACCAATAGAGATGGAAGAAAAACTGGGACTCAAATCAATGGAGTGGACCAGAAGGAAGAAATTAACAACCAAATAGAAAACGAGGAAGAAACAAGAATTCAAAAAAATGAGGAGAGGCTTAGCAACCTCCAGGACATCGTTAAACGTCCCAACATCCGAATTATAGGGGTCCCAGAAGGGGAAGAAGAAGAGCAACAAGTAGAAAACTTATCTGAACAAATAATAAAGGAGAACTTCCCCAATCTGGCAAAGGAAATAGACTACCAGGACGTCCAGGAAGCTCAGAGAGTCCCAAAGAAGTTGGGCCCAAGGAGGAACACACCAAGGCACATCGTAATTACATTAGCCAAGATTCAAATGAAGCAGAGAATTCTAGAAGCAGCAAGGGATAAGGGGACAGTCACCTACAATGGAGTTCCCATCAGACTGTCAGCTGATTTCTCAAAAGAGACCTTCCAGGCAAGAAGGGGCTGGAAAGAAATACTTGAAATCTTGAAAAGCAGGGACCTACATCCAAAATTGCTCTATCCAGCAAAGCTGTCATTTAGAATGGAAGGACAGATAAAGCGCTTCTCAGATTAGGTCAAGTTCAAGGAGTTCATCATCACCAAGCTCTTATTATATGAAATGTTAAAGGGACTTATCTAAGAAAAAGAAGATCAAAAATATGACAATGAAAAGACAGCAAAATCACAGCTATTAAGAACCACACCTAAAACAAAAGCAAACTAAGCAAACAGCTAGAACAGGAAGAGAACCACAGAAATGGATATCACATGGAGGGTTAGCAACATGGGTGTGGGAGGAGGAGAGGGGGGAAAAGGTACAGAGAATGAATAGCATAGATAGTGGGTAGAAAATAGACAGGGGTGGGGGAAGAATAGTATGGGAAATGTAGAAGCTAAAGAACTTATGACACATGGACATGAACTAAAGGGGGGAATGTGGGTGGGAGAGGGTGTGCAGGGTGGGGGGAATGATGGGGGAGAAATGGGACAACTGTAATAGCATAATCAATAAAATATATTTAAAAAAAAAAAAGAAGTGTAGACTTGGAGAAGTCTGGGGCCAGCTTACTCCCTGCAGGCTCAAGATCAACCATCTCACATACGAAGAAAAAATAAACAAATAAATAATCTTTTGTTCCAAGGTGGGAGTGGGGAGGAGGAGATAAACAGAAGTTAGAACGTCTAATCCAATAAGGACTCCAAACCTTTTAAATCTTCATCTTTCCTCAAACCTTAACAACCTAACCCACTCCTGCCCTGAATTCAGCCAATGAGTTTGCTTTTATGTCACAGGGAAAATACAGGTAATCAGATAGAAACTTTCTCATCCTCTCACTACCACATCACATCCACCAACATTTGCATCAGTACACATATTCTGTTTTCTCTCCTGGGACAGAGGAGAAAGTGACCTTATTTCTATTCAAGGTCAATCATCTCATTTAGGCTCCATAGTCCATCCTCTCCTAGCCCAGTCATGGACTTTACTCCTGAAGTTTTCCCTAATCTTTCCTGCATCATCAATTCCTTCCTTTCTGTTGAAAACATACAAGCATGCTCTATTACCTCCTTCTTCATACTTAAAAAAACTCTTCTGGGATATTTAAAAAAAATACTTTTGGAGTGAGAAAGGTTTTAAAAGTATGACAGCCCTGGATGGTGGTTCAGTGGATTGAGTGCTGGCCTGGAAAACAAGAGGTTGCTGGTTCAATTCCCAGTCAGGGCACATACCTGGGTTGCGGGCCAGGTCCCCAGTGGGGGTCGCCTCTGTTTCCCTCCCTTCCCCTCTAAAAATAAATAAATAACATCTTTTTTTAAAAAAAGTATGACACAAAACTCACATAAATTCAATTATGTTTTTAAAAATTCTGCAAAGCCCTAACGGGGTGGCTAAGTTGGTTGGGCATTGTCTCACAAAATGAAAGGTCACTGGTTTGATTCCTGGTCAGAGCACATGACTGGGTTATGGGTTCAGTGCCTGGTCAGGGCATGTACGAGTGGCAACTGATCAATGTTTCTCACATCTATGTTTCTCTCCTTCCCTCCCCCCTTTTCTGAAAATAAATGAATAAAATCTCTTTTAAAAATAAAATAAAATAAAATAATTAAAATTCTGCAGAAAAAATCACTATAAACAAAGTGAAAAGACGTATTTGCAATTCATATTACAAAGAGAGGACTAACCTGCTTGATATATTAAGAGCTCCTAAAACTCAATAAAAATACCAACAAACACTCATCAGAAAAATGAGCAAAACATAGGGAGAGACAATTCAAAGAAAGAGTAATATAAATATCTTTTAAACTTTTGAAAATATATTCAACTTCACTCAAAATAAAAGAAATGCAAACTAAAAGAGACCATTTTGGTACGACACCGAGAGATCATTTTTCATTTACTAGATTGACAAGGATAAAAAATTTGATAACTAAGCAACCCAATTAAAAAATGGGCAAAGGATTTGAACAGACACTTCTCCAAGGAGGACATACAGAGGATCCAGAGACACATGAAAAGATGCTCGATATCTCTAGCTATCAGAGAGATGCAAATTAAAACCACAGTGAGATACCACTTGACACCAGTCAGAATGGCCTTTATAAACAAAGCAACAAACAGCAAGTGTTGGAGAGGTTGTGGAGAAAAGGGGACCCTAGTGCACTGTTGGTGGGATTGCAGATTGGTACAACCACTATGGAAAACAGGATGGAATTTTCTAAGAAAACTAAAAATGGACATACCTTTTGACCCAGCAATTCCACTGCTTGGATTATATCCTAAGAATCCTGAAACACCAATCCAAAAGAATCTATGCACCCCTATGTTCATAGCAGCACAATTTACAATAGCCAAGTGCTGGAAGCAACCTAGGTGCCCATCAGTTAATGAATGGATCAAAAAACTGTGGTACATTTACACAATGGAATTCTATGCAGCAGAAAGAAAGAAGGAGCTCCTACCCTTTGCGACAGCATGGAAGGAATTGGAGAGTATCATGCTAAGTGAAATAAGCCAGGCAGTGAAAGACAAATACCATATGATCTCACCTTTAACAGGAAGCTAATCAACAAAACAAACAAACAAGCATAATATAAACAAAGACACTGAATTTGAGAACAGTCTGACAGTGTCCAGAGTGGGAGGGGAGGGAATTTCAGAAGAAAAGGGGAACGGTTTAGAGCAACAAGTATAAAGGACTCATGGACAAAAACTATGGGGGGTGGAAATGGGAGGAAGGTGGGGAGGGCTGGGGTGGTGGGCTGGGGCGGGGTAAAAGACAGAAAACTGTACAATATCAACAATTAAAAAATACTGAAAAAAAATAAAAATGTTTGAGAAAACATCAAAAAAAATTTGATAACACGTTGTATGGGGAAATAGGCCTTCTCATTGCTGGTAGGATATATTGGTACAAATTATAGAAACATTTGGCATCATATCTATCAAACTTACAAATGTACTTACCCTTTGACTCAACAATAATCTAATTAATTTTATCCTACAAATATATTGTCACACACATAAAAAGACCTATATACAAAGTTACTCATTGCTGCTTTATAATAGTAAAAGATTAAAAGCCACTTATTCATCAATAGGGATCACTAGGGGATTGAATAAATAAATTAGGTAAAACAACACAATGCAACCATGAATAAGGAAAGCAGAAAACCTTTTTGTATACCTATATGGAACAATCTCTAAGACATAATGATAAATAGAAAAACAAGGGACAGAAACAGAATATACAGTAAGCTGCTACTTGTACATTTATTTAAAAGAAGGGGACCTGGCAGGGTAGCTTAAATGTTCCTCTCTCTCTCCCTCTCTCTCTTTTTCTCTTTCCAATCAATACATTTGAAATAAAAGGATAACAGGTGGAAGAATGCATATAAATATTTGCTTGTACATACAGAGAATATTTTCAGAAGGATTCATGAGGTACTGGAAACATTGAAATCAAGGAGGAAAACACTGATTGAGGGAAAGATATGAAAGTGAGATTTTCACCGTATACCCTTTGGTACACTTAAAATTTCATCCTGGCTGGTGTGCCTCAGTGGATTGAGCACTGGCCTGCGAACTGAAAGGTTGCCAATTCAATTCCCTTTCAGGGCACAGGCCTGGGTTTTGGGCCAGGTCTCCATTTGGCGGAGAACAAGAGGCAACTAATTGATATCTCTCTCACACATCGATGATCGAGGTGATGTTTCTCTCCCTCTCATTCTCCCTCCCTCTCCTCTCTCTGCAAACAAATAAAATCTTTAACTAAAGATAAAAAATAAAATTTTGTACCATGTAATATAATCTATTCAAAAATTTGCTTTTGTTAAAAATATTTTTAAAGTTTCCCTCTTAGCTATCACCCTATTTCTTTACAAAACTACTCAAAGGGTTTGTTTCTATTTGTTGTCTCTACTTTCTCATCTCCATTCTCTCTTCAACCTATTCAAACCTAGTTTTTGTTTTCACCATTCTACTGAAACTGCCTTGTCCAGGTCATTATAACCTCCATCTTGCCAAACCCAATGGCCATATCTCTACCTTCATCTTAATCTCTCAACACTTAATATTCAACACTGTTGATGATACCCTCCTTGAAAGAATTTCTTTTCTTTGCTTCTAGATTACTTTATTCTCTTAGTTTTCTTCTTGCCCCCTTGGTCACCCCTTAATCATCTTAGTTGGATGCTCCTCTTCTTCTACCTAACTTGTAAAGATTGGCTGTGTCTTTGGCTGTTTTCTACTCTATCCAAACTTTGCCCTAGGTAATCCCATCCAGCTCCATAGCTTTACATACTGCTATTTACCACCTATTTTGTAATCCAGCCTCATTTCTCTTCCCTTAACTCCCAGACTCATGTTACACACCAAATTTACTAGGATGTCTAGTTGGCATCTTAAACTTAATATATCTAAAATAGAACTATTGATTTTTCTCCTAGAAACATCTATTTTGGTATTCTGCAGCTGAGTAAAAGGTTCTTCTGGATAGTCACAGTTGCTCAGGTACAAAACCTAGGGAGCATCTTTGATTCCTCTTTCCCTGATACATATATCCAATCATCAATAATTATTTCAGTTTTACCTTTAAAATATAACCCAGCCATAGCTGGTGTGGTTCAGCGGATTGAGCATTGGCATGCAAACCAAGAGGTCACCAGTTTGATTCCTAGTCAAGGTACATGCCTGGGTTGTTGGCCAGGTCCCCAGGTCCCCAGTTTGGGGCATGAGAGAGGCAACTGACTGATGTATCTCTCACACATTGATGTTTCTCTCCCTCTCTTTCTCCCCGCTTCCCCTTTCTCTAAAAGTAAATATATAAAATCTTTAAAAATAAATAAATAAAATAAAACCCAAACCCATTCACTTCTTATGTCCACAGCTTCCTAGTCTGAGGCACCATCATCTTTTTTTTTTTTTAATTTTAATGTTGTTCAATTGCAGTTGTCCCAATTTTCCCCCCATTACTCTCCCCTGCCCAGCCCACCTCTCCTCCCATATTCAATCCTTCCCCCAACCATTGTCCTCATCAATGGGCCCTTTATACTTGTTCCTTGACTTGACCCTTTTCCTTCTCTCTCCCTTTATTCCCCTCCCACATTCCTTCTAGTCACTGTCAGTTTCTTCTTATCACCATCATCTTTCTAGTGTGGTACTCATCTTTTGGCTATTATTTGTGACTTAGTAATTCCACCTCCCCAAATATACCATGAGTTTCTCAAGAGCAGTATCCATGCCTTAATTATTTTTGTATTCTGTTATAGTACATTATAGCTGTTTAATTAATGTGTGTTAAATAAGTAAATAAATTTTTAGAGGAATTAATGAGTGAATCATGACAAATAAACCATGACTCAGTTTGCTAATAGCACCAACATCCAATACCTTTGTTTATTTCCTTGTAGTTCTTTGCTGGACAGGCCACATCTTTACAATTAGTAGGTACCCACTAAGTTTTCTGTCCAGCATCCTATTTTTTGTGAACTTATTTCCCCACCTTTCATCACAGTAAATTCACCTGATAATGGTAGTAGGCCCTTGGCAGTCATTTTCTGAAATTTTTTAATATCAAAAGACACCATAAACTAAATAAAATGGAAGAAAAAGTCCTTATAGACAAAAGGCTAATACTAGTAATGTAAAAGAAACATATATATTGATAACAAAATGATAAGCAACCCAGCTAGGGAAAAAATGGGCAAAGGATAAGAGCAGGCAATTTATAAATGGTGAAATATAAATGTCTCAAAAAACAAAACAAAGCAAAAAAACAGATTGTGCTCAATTTCACTAGTAGTCAGGTATATACAAAATAGATTTCTTTTAGTTGTGGTAAAATATATATTACATAGATGTTATCACTTTAACCACCTTTAACCATACAGTTTAATGGCATTAAGTACATTCACATTGTTGTGCAACCATTAACACTATCCACCTCCAGAACTATGTCATCATCCCAAACTGAAACTCTGAACCCACTAAGCAGCAACTCCGCATCCCCTCTACCCTCAGCCCTTGATAGCCACTATTGTACCACCTGCCATGAATTTGACTATTCTACTTACCTCGTATCAGTGGAATCATATAATACTTGTCCTTTTGCATCTGTCTTATTATTTCATGTTTTTTTAAAGATTTTATTTATTTATTTTTAGAGAGAGGGGAAGGGAGAGAGAGAGAGCGAGAGAACATCAATGTGTGGTTGCCTCTCACACATCCCCAACTGAGGATCTGGCCCGCAACCCAGGCACGTGCCCTGACTGGGAATCCAACACGTGACCCTTTGGTTCACAGGCCAGCCCTCAATCCACTGAGCCACACCAGCCAGTGCTATTTCATAATGTTTTTTAAAATTGATGTTTTAATCAGAGAGAGAGAGAGAGACATCTGTTTGCTGTTCCACCTATTTATGCATTCACTGGTTGATTCTTGTATGAACCCTGACCCTGGATCCAACCTGGAACCTTGACTATCGAGACAATGCTCTAACCAACTGAGCTTCCCAGCCAGGGTAGCATAATGTTTTCAAGAGTCATCATGTTGTAACATGTGTCAGTACGTCACTCCTTTCTTTCTTTCTTTCTTTCTTTTTTTTTTTAAGATTTTACTTATTTTCAGAGAGTGGGGAGGGGAGGGAGAAAGAGAGGGAGAGAAACATCAATCAGCTGCCTCCCATAGGTGTCCCAACTGGGGACTGAACCCACAACCCAGGCAGGTACCCTGACTGATAATCGAACCATTGATCTTTTGCTTTGTGGGACAATGCCCAAACAACTGAGCCACACCAGTCAGGGCAGTACTTCACTCCTTTTTAAGAATGAAAAATATTCCATTGTATGTACATACTACAGTTTGTTTATTCACTCACCTGTCAGTGGACACTTGGGTGTTCCCATCTTTTGGCTATTTTGAGTGTTGCTGCTATGAACCCTGCTTTCAGTTCTTTTGTATAATATACACAAAAGTGAAATTGCTGAATCACATAGTAATTCTATGTATAATTTTTTGAGGAAGAGCTATACTGTTTCCTAAACTATTGCACCATTTTACATTCCCACCAACAATATATGAGGGTTCCAATTTCTCCACAGTCTTGCCAACATTTGTTAATCTCTGTCTTTTTATTATAGCCATCCTAGTGGATGTGGAGTGATATCTCATTGTGGTTTTGGTTTGCATCATCCTGATGAACAGTGATGTTGAACATCATTCATGTTCTTACTGGCCATTCAATCTTTTCTTTGGAGAAATGTCTATTCAAGTCCTTTGCCCATTTTTTATTTAGATTGTTTCTTTTTTGCCCTTGAGGAGTTCTTTATGAATTCTGAATATTCATCTCTTTTCTTTTATTTTTAGTTATTGATTTGAGAGAGAGAGAAACAGAGTTAGAGACAGAGAAACATCATCTGGTTGTTCCATATATTTATGCATTCCTTGGTTGATTCTTGTATGTGCCCTGACCAGGGATCGAACCCACAACCTTGGCATATGGGGTCGACACTCTAACCAACTGAGCTACCTGGCCAGGGTTAGATATTAATCTCTTATTGGTTATATGATTTGCAAATATTTTCTCCCATCTGTGGGCTACCTTCTTATTCTGTTGATAGTATCCTTTTTGTTGTTGTTGTTGTTGATAGTATCCTTGATGCACAAGTTTTTAATTTTGATGAAGTTCAATTTATCTATTTTTTCTTTTGTTGCCTGTGCTTTTAGTGTCATATCTATAAAATCATTGCCAAATCCAATGACATGAACTTTTTCTACTATGCTTTTCTTCTAACAGTTTTATAGTTTTAGTTCTCATATTCAGGTCTTTGATCCTTTTTTTTTTTTTTTTTAGATTTTTTTTTCCTTTTAGATTTTATTTATTTATCTTTAGAGGGGAAGGGAAGGAGAGAGGGAGAGAAACATCAATGTGCGGTTGCCTCTTGTATGTCCCCTGCCGGGAACTGGCCTGGCAACCCAGGCATGTGCCCTGACTGGGAATCGAACCGCGATCCTTCGGTTCGCAGGCCCGCGCTCAATCCACTGAGCTACACCAGCCAGGGCTGATCCATTTTTTGAGTTAATTTTTGTATATGGTATAAGGTAAGAGCTTTTGCATGTGGATATACAGTTTTTCCAATACTATTTGTTGAAAAGAATATCCTTTCCCATCAAAATGTTTTTGACACACTTACTAAAAATCATTTGACTATATATGCAAAGGTTTATTTCTAGATTCTCTCTTTTCTTCTATTGGTCATATCTATTTTTATGCAAAATAGACTTTTTAAGATACCATTTTTAACTCTCCAGATTGGCAATATATCAAAACATCAATAACATTTAGTAATGGAAATAATGTGAGGAGATGAGAACTCTCACATATTGCTGGGGAAAATGAGAATTGCTCTGACTTTTTTGGAAAGTAATGTGGCAGTACCTTTCACAACTTAAAGCATCATTTTAATGTAGCATATGGGATCTTTTCTATATAAATGAAAATACTAGTGCATAAGCATATGTGTACAAAGATATTTATTGTGTCATCATTTGTAGTGGAAAGAGGCTGAACTGAAAATAGTCGGGTAGCTATTCTCTCTGCATTTTTCTCTCTCTGAAGTAACATGTTTTCTCATCTCTGCTTCTGTCTGTATTTCTTCCTGGACCTGCAGATAGATCAACAAGGTCACCAGACTTGAGTCTCACTGATGTTACAGATTTCAATGTTCACCACTGTCTCAGTCTAGAGTTTTCATTTTGCTCATTTACAAATCTGCTATTGTTTTTTTTGTCACTTTTTATAGCTTCTAGTTCTCTGCCAGTTTTCAAGTTTAAAAATTAAATATATGTGTGTATTTTTGATACATACATGTATATACATATATATATAGTACATAAAGCAAAATATTAATGTTAACAATTGATAAATTTAGATAAAGGGTATATGGCATGATGTTACACTTTCCAACTTTAGATAGATTTAAAATTTGTAAAAAACTAACAAGTTTGGGAAAAAGAATAAAAGAGTACTTTTCTAGTTTAAAAATATATATTTATTATCCTACTGGGGCTGTGAGTTATTAGAAGCAGGACAGTTATTTCAAAAAGCTTCTTGGAAGTCCCAAATCAAAACCAGCAGGATCTGCTGCCTTATATCTCTGACTCATCCTTCAAGATGGAAGGGCTATGAAAAGTATCTAATACTTCTAAGTGGCAGGGCTAAGCAGACTTTGTATTTTACTTAAAAACCAGGTGGCAAGAAGAGATAGACTGGCCAGTTTAAATAAAGCCAGAACAAACTTAAGAGATAATTTCTGATTATTTCCGATTATTTCCCATTTCAGACTCATGATCATTTGCATCACCAATAATTCCACTTGCACATATAAGTCCTCCATAACCCACCTTCACAGGGCTAAGTACAGAGACTAAGCTGAATGGTGCTAATATGATTAAAACCCTCTGGGAAGGAAATACAAACCCAAAGTAACAGTGTGTAAAAATAACACAACTAGCCCTGGCTGGTGTGGCTCAGTGGATTGAGCACCAGCCTACAAACCAAAAGGTCTCTGGTTCGATTCCCAGTCAGGGCACATGCCTGGGTTATGGGTGGGTCCCCAGTTGGGAGCGTGTGAGAGGCAATAGATTGATGTATCTCTTGTGCATTGATGTTTCTCTCCCTCTCTTTCTCCCTCCCTTCCCCTCTTTCTGAAAGTAAATAAATAAAATTTAAAAAAATAATAATATAACTATTATAAGCAGTAATCAGATGAAACAAATTCAGAGACCCAGTTAAATTCTTTGCTCTCAAAGTTGAAAATTAAGTGAAAGCAAATTTTACAAGAAAATCAGGAAAATAAATACTGTGAAAGTTAAGAAAACATGGACTAACCAGCTTAATTCTGTAATAATATATAACCAAATGGTGTCTGTTCATATGACAAATCACAAAATAAACCAAAAGTGAAGAATAGCCCTGGCTGGGTAGCTCAGTTGGTTAGGACATCATCCTCATATGCCAAGGTTGTGGGTTCAATCCCCAGTCAGGGCAATTACAGAAATCAACCAATAAATACATAAATAAGTGGAACAACATCCTTGACCAGTGTGACTTAGCTGGTTGGGCATTGTACGGCAAAGAAGGTCGCCAGTTCGATTCCTGATCAGAGCACATGCCTGGGTTGCTCAGGGTGCATATGAGAGGCAACTGATTAATATTTCTCTCCCTCCCCTCCCCTCTCTCTAAAAATAAATAAAAAAAAATTTTTTTAAAAATAAGTGGAATAAACAAATTGATGTTCTCTCAAATCAATCAATTATTTTTTTTTCAAAATAATTTAGACTTTTTAGTTGCAAAGGATGTTTATCTGCACTCATATGCATTGCTAATTTAAAAAGAGAATTTGAAAAAAAAGAGAGAATTTGGTAACTGTTTTTCTGGATCTTTATATTAGAAATATAATCAATTATTTCAATTTAATTTTCCATTCATTCATTCAAATATTTTTTTTTAATTATTATTTTTTTTATAATTTTTTTTTCTTTTAGATTTTATTTATTTATCTTCAGAGGGGAAGGGAAGGAGAGAGGGAGAGAAACATCAATGTGCGGTTGCCTCTTGTATGTCCCCTGCCAGGAACTGGCCTGGCAACCCAGGCATGTGCCCTGACTGGGAATCGAACCGCGATCCTTCGGTTCGCAGGCCCGCGCTCAATCCACTGAGCTACACCAGCCAGGGCCATTCAAATATTTTTTTGAGCACTTGCTATGTGTAAGGCACTGGGATGGGGGAGAAGGGATTTGAAAATACAAAGGTGAAAATGAGCTCCTAACTTCAAGATGTATGAGCATTTTATATATTTTTAATTGACATAATTTACATACCATAAATTTTACCTTTTAACTTTAAAGTACACAATTCAACAGTTTGAGTATATTCACAAAGTTGTGCCATCATCACCACCACTAATTCCAGAACATCTTCATCACTTCCCAAAAGAAACCTTGTATCTATTAGCAATCACACCCCATTTCTCCCATCCCACTAGCCTCTGATGATCACTAATCTACTTTCTGTCTCTTCTGGATATGCCTACTCTGAACTTTTCATATACACAGAATCATACAATATGTGGCCTTCTATGACTAGATTCTTATACCTAGCATTATGTTTTCAAGTTTCATCTATGCTGTAGCAAGTATCAATACTTTATTCCTTTTTATTTCTGAATAATATTTCATTGTATGGATATACCACATTTTGTTTACCCATCATCAGTTCACAGATACTTGGCTTGTTCCCACTTTTTGGCTATTATGAATATTGATGGAAAAAACTTTGTGTAAACAAAATTAACACAGAGTGGCTAATTAATTTACTAGTTATGTATTAATTATTGTATCAGTGTATTAATTAATATAGAAGTAATAGAATGTGGTAGGCATCATGTAGTGGATTTTTATTGGTTTTGGCTGCCCAGCATCTATTTGTCCCTCTTAGTAACAATACCCATATTCTCTTATGCGTAATCACATAAGGAAGCTTCCAAGAACGATGACTTCACACCCATATCCAGGGTAAACCCTATTTGGCTCAAGACCAGAACATTAGCCCTGGTAGATTAGCTCAGTTGGTCGTCCTGATATGTCAAGGTTGCAGGTTCAATCACCTGTCAGGACACATAAAACAATCAACCAATAAATGCATAAATAAGTGGCACAACAAATTAATATTTCTGTCTCTGTCTCTCAAATCAATCAATTAAAAAAAAGACCAGCACATCCTACCTCCATGGACACTGAATTGTTTAATGATGGGCAAGTGACCTATATTCAGGCCAATGAGATATGAAATGATCCTTGCTGGGGTTTCTGAAAAAGATATTTCCTCGCTAGTCTGAAGTAACTTCCTTGAAAGATGTTCTCTTCTTACTAGGGATGAAGGAAGCACATGTAGCTTTCCTAGAAAATGTTGCAGTCATACTGAGATCAAAGAGCAAACTGTACAAAATCAACTATTTTAGAAGATTTTGATAGCATTAGCTCTTTGGTAACATCACTGAGCCTCAACACTGAAGATAAAACTTCATCTGTGTTTTCAGTTGATTACAGAAATTGTTTAAACCAGTTTGAGATGTTTTTTGTTGCTTTCAATCAAAAGATTATATCATAATGGCAACAAAAACGAAATTTTTATAACACTTTAAAGATTTTATTTATTTATTTTTAGAGAGAGGGAAAGGGAGAAAGAGAGGGAGAGAAACATCAATCATGCCCCCAACAAAGGACCCAGCCTGCAACCCAGGCATGTGCCCTGACTGTGACTCAAACTGGCAGTCTTTCAGTTTGCAGGCCAGCACTCAATCCACTGAGTCACACCAGCCAGGGCTCCAACACTTCATAATATAAGTCTGAGCTATGTGATTTCAGTGGTGGACACATTGGATGCTGTCTGTGGAAATCATGAAAAGCTTCATGTAGAAAGTGATGTTTGAATTCCAGCTTGCAATTTAGAAGGTAAATACACTGGGCTAAACAAAATTAAGCAGATTTCTTTTATTAGAGTCTTCAGAGACTTTAATATTCACTCATAATATATTCATAACACAAATTATAAATATATCCGAGACAGAAATATAATATACAGTAGTTCCCAAATTTATTTCACCCTGAACACCTAATATCTTAAGGAATCCAATGGCTTCTGTAACACTGGTATGTACAGTGTGTTAATGGATGGCTAGAAGAGAATAAGATCAGCTTGGCTCACTTATTAGGAAGCTTGTATGAAGATCAGGGCATTTGAGACAAATTTTAGGCAACTGGTAAACCCTGAATAAGTAAGATAGATATAGGTAGCTTCTTGACTAAGTCAAGTTTATCAGCTAAGCTCTTTAGTCAGGAAGAAATCTAAAAGGGTAGTCATTATGGTGAATCACTGTTTAAGCTTTATCAGTAAGTCCTCCACCCCCTGCCACAGTCCTGGGGCAAATTCAATGAGTAAAAGAAAACTATTAGTAAAATAAGTTAAAGTGAAAAAATTTAAAAACGCATTGCCTGCTGTATTTGTAGGAAATACCTGCAGAATAGAGGCATGAATAATGAGCAACTGATTCCTTTATATTTAATGAGGTAGCTGGTAATGCATTTGTTACATTTCAGCTTCATTATATAATTGTGAATGTACCCTAAAATAAATACCACATCTTTTCAGCTCTAGCTATCTAACAGGAACAATTGATAGCTGGGGAAAACTGCAAGTTTATAGTTGATAAAATTAGAGAATTAAGTGTTTCTACTTTTTAAAGACAGGATTATTAAGTCTCTAAAACCCACTGACAATAATTGATAGTAACTCCATTTACTCCAGATGAAGAGGTCTTTCCTTCTACATTTTTCCAAATCAGGTGTATGAATAACACGGTGATTAAAGCTTGAAAAGGAAAAGAAACCAGAGATATTCACATACATATCCATCTTTTATTTTCCAAAGAAAATTATACAACTTTGCCATAAATTGCTTTCAACAAAAAGCAATAGTTTATACCTAAAAAGATGGTTGGGGAGGTGCAGATGGGCATTGGTATGGGGTGGGAGTAAGAAATTAATAAAATAAACCCAAATACTATTTCTAGTAAAGTTACATGGCAAAAGGAAGAAAATACATACACTGACCTTTTGTCTTTAAAAGGAAAGCCTCCATTGACTCACACCCAGCAGCCAGTGCTTATCCAAACTCTAGGCTGAAGTAGTATCTTTCATACAGCACACCTATCGACATAAGGCCAATTTGTCCCAAAGCAGGACAAACACACAAAACCAAATTCCTGGGCTGCAAAGATGCAAATGCTGACAAAATAAGGGGTTTACAGGGAACCTCTTATCAACAGCTACTGGTAAGTCTTTAAAGGCAGAGAAAACCTGAGATACTGCTCAAGGTCCCAGATTGATATACCATTCATTCCCAAGTTTTTTTACTTAATGGCTGAGTCTCTAGCTGGACTATCTTAAAAATACATAAAAATGCATAAGGTAGAAGAAAGCAATTACCTCTGCTCTGTCCTTTACAAATTGTTACAATATTCTTAGGATCCAAAGACTTGTTCATTACCCTAAAATCTTTCACTTCTCCCATGCTAAATTTCCTTTTTTTATTTTAAAAATTGATTTTAGAGAGCAAGAGGAAAAGGAAGAAAGAGAGAGAGAGAGGAAAGGGGGAGAGAGAAAGAGAGATGGATGGGGAGAGAGAGAGGGATAGGGAGGAGAGAGAGATTTGTTGTTCCAATTGTTCATGCAGTCATTGGTTGCTTCTTGTATGTGCCCTGACCAGGCATCAAACCCACAAGCTTGGCCTATTGGCATGACACTCTCCTCAACTGAGCTACCTGTCCAGGGCCTTAAATATATAAATATTTTTTTTTTTGATATTTTATTCAGCTTCCCTGAACATGATTCCTAAAGGTCTTTTCAATTAAACAATTCAGTATTTTAGAAATAAAAATATGGCATATTGAGGGCCAAGCCAGGGAAAAGGGGGACAAATACTGTCAACAATAAAAAAAGATATGGTATATTTTTATCAGAGTTAAAAGGCAATTCAAGACTCTACTCTTTGAGGCTTAACAAAAGATCACTCACTCATTAAAAAAATAATAATACTCTGATTATTTTCAATTGTTTCCATTGGGCTATGGAATTTTTTATTGTAAAGACAAATATTATCAACAACTATTTTTTAAGTTGTTTTCAAAATATTCTATAAGTATAAAACAATGCACAAGAGATACACAAATATATAAGGGCATCTTTAATTATCTTAAAATAAAATTATCCCAACTACTTCCCCATTGTATCACCCCAGGAAGTAAAAATTAGGGAATACAATTGTTTCTTCACGTTTCACCAATGGCATAGATCAAAAGAGACAATGCACAAGCAAAGGCTGCTCTTGAATAGAAACAAAGGTAAAAATGAGGAAATAGGAAAGATGCAGGGGACTGAGTGAGAAGTGACAGCTAAAAAGAAAAAGATAAGGGGGAAGAAAGACAGAGATTGACAGACCCAGGTCCATATAATTGGGCTATTGAAAATATAAGGTCCAGAAATGTGGGTGCTGAGATAGAAAGACCACTATACTGGGAATCCAGATAATTGCATTCTTTTTTTTTTTTTTAAGATTTTATTTATTTTTTAGAGAGAGGGCAAGGGAGGGAGAGAATTTGCCTCTCATGTGCCTCCACATGGGGACCTGATCCACAATCCAGGCATGTGCCTTGACTGGGTATCAAACCTGCGACCTTTCACTTCACAGGCCAACACTCAATCCACTGAACCACTGAGGGCTGGATAATTGCATTCTTGCCACACCTCTGAGATAAAAGCTATATGGTGTTAGCCCCCCCCATTCTCTCATCTGAAGGATAAGAATATTGAACAAACTGCCACTAATATTCCATTTCTAATGTTCTAGAATAGCTGAAAGGCTCCCAAGCATTGTAAGCTAATATAAGCCAACATGGAAGTTTGGAGGAATCTGAAGCCTAGAAAGAACCTCAAAGAGTGTGTCACGACAGAACAGCCATGGTAGGAAAAGGAACCGAGAAGTTGAACAGTCAAAAGCAGATACCACATGAACTATCTCCATTTTTCTACCATTGCTATAAGAAGAGAAAATACATCACTACCTAGTAATATGCTTGCTTCTATCAGGTTGAGCCATATGAAATTGTTGATATCCAATTGTTACAAAAAATTACAATTTCATATGGTTTGATTAATATTTTCCATTATCTCATTTGGAGATGAGAGACCTCACACTGACAACAATTACCTGATTTACACTGATTTACATAGAAAATTATAAATTTTATTTAATTTTTGATAAAGTTAATATTATTCAGCAACCAGTAAAACTATTAAATGGTCTCACCATCTATTACTGTGGTTAATTCCCTCATTTCAAGACTATAATTCTGAGATGCTATATTCCCTTCTTTTTATATTATGCCTTCATGTTCCATCAATTAAGGAAACCAAGTCATAGACACAGAAATGAAAACGTAAAATTTTCTTTTGATAATATTGAAGAGATCTTGAAATAGAGTGACCTATGGAAAGACATTTAAACAATAATAAACCATTACTGGTCCTCATCAGGTATCCCAGTTCGATGGAGTATGGTCCCAGTACACCAAGGTTCCATGTTCAGTCCCTGGTCAGTGCACATACAAGAATCAACCAATGAATGCATAAATAAGTGGAACAACAAATCGAAGTCTGTCTGTCTGTCTACCTGTCTCTCTCTCTCCCCCTCTTCCATCTCTAAAATCAATAAATTAAAAAACATTCAAATAATACACCATTACTCTCTGGGAGAGAGGATACAAATAATATTATACCATATAAAAGAAGCCATGGCTGGCAATAAGAAAAATGTTGAACCTATAAGAGTAAAGGGATATCCCAACCTGATCCTTGCCTAATCATGAAGGAACTGAAAGACGCATTCAGTTGTTACTCTGGTTCTCTAGTAGAAGGAACTAGCTCTGAGGAACCAAGAAAATAAAAAGAGAAGTAAAAAGGGGTGGCTCAGTCTTTGCCAGTCAAATACAAATACTGATGGATTCCGTTGAGGACCCATATCTGGAGATCAGAGTTTTGGCAGTAACCTTGTCACTAACTTGTTTGACTTTGGACAGGTCTTCACCTTCCAAAATGTAAATTTTCACCTCTTCAAAGTAAGGAGGTGAAACAAATGATCTCGAGCAATATAATTTCAAACATACAGAAAATTTTCAAGAACAGTAGAAGGAACTCCCCTAAGTCCTTTTTCTGAATTTAAAATTATTTACACTTTGCTCCATTTGCTTTATTATTCCCTCTTTACATACCTACATGCATTTTTTTCTGAGTCATTTGAGACTTGGAGACATCATACACTCTTTAAATATATATATATTGGGCCCTGGCTGGTGTAGCTCAGTGGATCCAGGTTCGATTCCCAGCCAGGGCACATGCCTGGGTTGCAGGCCAGTTCCCAGCAGGGGACACACCAGAGGCAACCATACATTGATATTTCTCTCTCTCTCTCTCTCTCCTACCCTTCTCCTCTAAAGATAAATAAATAAAAATAAATAAAATATTAAATAAAAATAATAAAAATATATATATATTGGTGGGAGAGAGAGAGAGAGAGAGAGAGGAAGGGAAAGAAAGACACATCAATGTCAGAGAAACATCAATTGGTTGCCTCGCCCATATGCTCCATCTAGGACCAAACCTGCAACCTAGGCACATGACCTGACTGGGAATGGAACCCACAACCTTTCTGTCCACAAGATGATGCTCCATCCAACTAAGTCACATTGGCAGGCTCATAAAGTCATTCTCTTATGTAACCACAGTATAGATATAAAAATTAGGACATTTAACATTGATACAACACTATTATGTAATTCACAGTCTATATTAAATTTTGTTGATTGTCCTAAAAACATTATTTAGGACTATTTTTTTTTCTGGTCCAGTATCAAATCTAAGGTCACACACTGTGTGTAGTTGTCTTGTCTATTTTGCCTCTTTTAATCTAGATCAGTTCCTCAGCCTCTTTTTGTTTCCTGACCTTGGCATTTTTGAAGGGTACAGGACAGTTATTTTGTAAAATGGCCCTCAATTTGGGTTTGCTGGACATTTCTTCATAATTGGATTTAGTGTGTGCATTTTGGGCAGGATTACCACTGAAGAGATGTGTCCCTAGTGCTTTTTTTTTTTTTTAGATTTTATTTATTTATTTTTAGAGAGGGGAAGGGAGGGAGAAAGAGAAACATCAATGTGTGGTTGCTTCTTGCATGGCCCCCACTGGGAACTTTGCCCACAACCCAGGCATGTGCCCTGACTGGGAATCGAACCTGCGACACTTTGGTTCGCAGCCCGCGCTCAATCCACTGAGCTACGCCAGCCAGGGCTCCCAGTGCTTTTTATTGAGGCACATAAAATCAGTTTGTCCCAGTATTAGTGATGTAGGTATGATTACTTGGTTAGAGTGGTGATTAATGAGGTTCCTTTATTATTTTCCCTTTGTAACTATTAAATAATTTATGGAGAGACACTTTGCCATGTAAATATCCTACTGTTCATCAAACTTTCACACACCAGTTTTAGCATCCACACATGAGGTTTGGGTTTTTTTTTTTTTTTTTAAGATTTTATTCATTTTTAGAGAGAGGGGAAAAGAAGGAGAGAAATATCAATGTGTCGTTGCCTCTCATGGGCCCCATACTGGGGACCTGGCCCACAACCCAGGCATGTGCCCTGACCGGGAATTGAACTGGCGGCCCTTTGGTTCGCAGCCCTTGCTCAATCCACTGAGCTACACCAGCCAGGGGCACACAAATGAGGTTTTTAAATTTAATTTATTGAGGTGACATTGGTTAATAAAATTATATAGATTTCAGGTGTACAATTCTGTAATACACCAAGTCAAGTCTCCTTCCATTACCATTTATCCCCCCATACCCTCTTCTACCTCCCTCACCACAAATGAGTTTCTTACTCTACTATCTCATCTATATTTATTAGTTATTATCCTACTAAAAGGAAAAGCGTTCACTTTGCCTTCATTTATATGATTCATCTACTTATTTTTGTCCGTGTAGACTCATAGATTCTTATTTTATTCAGTGGTTTATAACTCATTGCTAATAGTATTTATTTTGATTAAAGCAGGGGTTCTTGATTCTTTTGTACTATGGGCCTGTTTGAAGTATCAAGAAGCCTGTAGACCTCTTTTCAGAATAATGTTTTTTCTAAAGATTTTATTTATTTATTTTTAGAGAGAGGGGAAGGGAGAGAGAGAGGGAGAGAAACATCAACGTGTGGTTGCATCTTGCACGCCCCCCACTGGGGACCTGGCCTGCAACCCAGGCATGTGCCCTGACTGGGAATCCAACTGGTGACCCTTTGATTTGTAGGTCAGCACTCAACCACTGAGCTACACCAGCCAGGGCCAGAATAATGTTTTTTTAACACAAAAATAATTATGAGGATATTACACAAGTTAACAATAGATTTTCTATTATACCAAAATATTTAAAATTTATGATACAATAATAAATGTGTTTACCAACGCATTAAATAATAGGACCTAGAAATAAGTGCAAACTGCGTGTCTCAATGTATCTGCAATAACTGCAATGTGATATGAAATTATCAGTGATTTCTGATAGTCACAAGTAAGGTACCACTAATACTGCTGTGATGCTGTTACTAACATTTATGCGAAAATGAAAAGCTCAATTTCAATTATGAATTAGTAAAAATAAAGATGTAATTTCCCCCATCTATGTTCTATTATGGACCCAGTGAATTGTATTCTGGATGCCAGGTGTGCCCCTAACCTCTCTAAGGCCCTACCTTAAGACTACATCATTTTTAAGCCCAAAATTTCAACCCTTCAATATAAAACTTTTCTCATCAATGTATAAAAACTAAATAAGCCCTGGCTGGTGTGGCTCAGTAGACTGAGTTCCGGCCTGCAAACCAAAAGGTTGCTGGTTTGATTCCCAGTCAGGGCACATGCCTGGGTTGTGGGTCCCGTCCCTGGTTGGGGGTGTGTGAGAGGCAACCCATTGATGTTTCTCTCACACATAGATGTTTGTCCCCTCCCTTTCTCCCTCCCTTTCACCCTCTCTAAAAATAAACAAATAAAATCTTAAAAAAAAAAAACCTAAAGACTCAAAAGGATGCAGATTTGCATAAAAGAAGAAACTGCTTTAAGAATCCAGGGTCCCACAGCACTAAGGGAAAGATGTAACCCCTTGAAGAACAGCCTAGAGCTGCTGTGGGTCCAGCAAGACCCAAGGCAGAGAAACTGAAACCCATATAAAAAGAGTGACTTACCCAGGATCTGACAAAAAAATAGAGTCAAAGGCAATGGCCAGAAAAGTCATCATTAGAAGGCTTAGTGATGAAAAGACTTAATTGGTGTCTATTCAAATTGTTGAGTCTAAAATGACTGAAGAAATAGAAGCCTTATGAATTCCAGCTTGCGTGCAATACCAACATTAAGGATCTGTTTATACTATATGACACAGATGAAAATAAAGGGAAAAACAAGGGCTGAATTCCATTATTATGAAGCTGATGGGTTGTGTTAATTTTTTTAGTTTTTAGTACAATGTGATTTTCCTTTAAGAAACCAGATAGTACCACTGTTCTCCCAGTTCAGTGATGATAAACCATAGCATCTTGACTGTAATGTGTGAGACACTGTTGCAGGGTATGAATATGAATACATTCACATAGAAGAAATCTAAAACTATCCCTAGTTTTAGTAATACATTTTCTCATGGAATTTTTTTTCCATTTTACTTAAGAAAGACTATGTTCTTGGGATTCTTACAATTTAACTTCTGAATTCAAATGTCAGAAATAAAATAGGACTGAGCTGGAAAAGCTACATTATCTTATAGTACCAACCCCATGAGAGGCTTCAGTTTGCAGCCGAGGATGTAACAGCAAGGTTGAAGTTGCAGTGAACTCTCCAAATAGAAGCAAGAGCTCAGCAAAAATAGAGTAGCTGAATGAAGCGAAAGCTTATAAAATCACTGTAGAAAGGTAAGTCTGAATAATAAAGTTCAAATACAATGCTTTCTAAATTGGTCAAAAAGTATTTAGATTTAAATTACATATTTAATCTCTTGATTGTTAGTGATTTTTCTTTTGCAGGGGTGGGGTGCAGTGCAGGGGGGGATTGGGTGGTGGGAAGGGTTTTGGTTCTAACCTAAATCAAAGGATTCTCCCCTCCTACTACTTTAGGAAGTTGGAATTCCACTGCCAACTAGATTTTACAGAGTCTACCACTGATCTTCCTTAAAACTCTTCATCAAATCTATGTATGTAGGCAAGTGCTTAAATGCAAGATTATTTTATCCTCCTGAAATAAAAGCTATATTTGTGAACACTTATACAAAGTTAAACAGTAGATAATTCCTAAAACTTTCCCATTTTTCTTCGTTATTTAAGATCTGAAGACCTGGACATCCTTACACTTGAGGTTCTCTTTCCTGCCATTCTTACACTCTCACTTTTCAATATTGGACTGTGTCATTATTCATATTGCCATTAAATCATTGCTTGTTCCTGCTCCTTTCTGTTGAGATGCTTAACTATTCATTGCTCCCATTTCTTGATCTATGTGTTCAGAACCTGAGAACTGCACATGAACGAGGAGGAAAATTTTTGGAAACCTCAAATAATGTACAACTTAAGTAATATTAAAAATGAAATAATCTGGAAAACAAGGAATTTTTACTGATCTGAGCCTGTGGTGGAGAGTTTATCTCTACTACTAGACTGCTTCTGAAAAATAGCCCTGCCTTTATTTATTTATATCACATATATTTATAATATACATACATAATATATACACCCGTCTTGTCTAACTTTATACTCCACGAAAGAGCTAAAATAGTGCTATGCACACAGAAGGTATTCATATACTGAACACACAGTTCAGAAAGTGTTGGCACACAACCCTCTCAGTCTGCTTAACAAAAACAAACAACTGTCTTGTAATAAACGTGGACTGGTTCTTCAGACCATCTATTCTTAGAAGACACAATCTAATAAATAATCTAGAAATACTTGCAACACTGGGAGATCATGATAAAACTGTCATTTAAAACAGCAAACCTCACCCTGGCCAGGTAGTTCATTTGGTTAGAGCATCATCTTGATATGCCAAGTTCGTGGGTTTGATCCCTGGTCAAGGCACGTACAGAAGGTAATACATAAATAAATGGAGCAACGAATTAATGTCTCTTTCTCTCTCCCTTCCTCTCTAAAATCAATAAATCTCTTTTTAAAAAATAAGAAACAAAACATCTATATTTACGATGCTTGAAACGAGACTCTAAACATTTTAATCTGAAATAATGACTCTCTAGACGTACATAAAATTACGCGTCTCCTGTTTCCTTTAATTCCCAGTGTAGATTCAAAGTTTGTGGTACGCAAAAACTTTAGAGACAGTGCTTTAAGATTCCGTATGATTTCTCTTGCATGCCTCTCATGGACTCAAGATAACTTTATTCAGAGTTGAAGCCCAGGGAAGAATTGCCTTTGAGAGCTGGGGCTGAAGGGGATTCAGGATAATAAAAATAACCAATCATTTTAACAAGAGTTATCTTTAAAAATAAATATTTTTTAAATCGAGGAGACAAATTCCGTCAAAATATTTTCAAAACTTAAAGAATTACCTCGAACGGGAAAAGCAATAAGTACAAGATCTAAGGGAAAACATTACACGTGTTAGTGACTTTACATTGAACAAATCACCTGCATCACCTCTAAAAGCCTGCTAAAATCTCCAATTGGCCCTTTTTCTATCGTAATCATCGCTACGTGGTCTATCGGTAGTAAACTGTTTCTGAGGCTTCTGCTGACTAGTCTGGTGTGGTTTGGCTTGAAGGATTGAGGGTTCCAAGAGAAAGATTTGGGGACTGCTCTGCAAGGATGCTTAAATTGCAGGACGTCGAGGGCTAATCTCAGTGTCAGGGCGTTCGAATTTGGGAACGACTCGAGGAACCATTAGAGTCAAGCCTGTTAGCCTTTATGGACCTTAACTTCTCCATCTGTAAAACGGAGCAGGCGAGCACTACTCGGAGGGAGGAAGAATATAGGATTACAACCTGCGACCCAGCCAACGTGAAATCAGCCACCTAGTTAGGGCACGTAGGAGGCGGCACTGAGAGGAACGAGAACTGAGCAATTTGCAGGAAGTGCTTTAGGGTTGGGAGGGAAGATCGAGGGCGGAGGCGGGAATGTGAAAGCCGAGCCCTAGCTGCGGAGTTTGTACCGAAGCTCAGGAGAGGCGGGGCGAAGCTGGGGTGAAGGGGTTAGTCAGTAGACAGGCAAGACAAGCTACCTCCCCCGAAAAGAGAGGGCTGGGAGCGGGGGAGGCTCAGAGGTGGCGGCTGAGGAACTTGGGGGGGAGGGGGAAAAGCGAACGCGCTCAGGAAAGGGGCGGGAAGCGCGAGCTCACCGCACGCATGCGCGCGCCCAGCTTCTGCAGGCCTGCGTTTCTGACCACGCACCCAGCGCCGACGGTGCGGACGGTAGAAGAGGAGGAACCAGGCGGCCCTTTCCCACCCCGCTGGGACTTAAGGCCGGCCGCGCGTCCCTCGCGGTGGCGGGTCGCCACTTGTTTCTCCAGTGCTGATTTAGGAAGCAGGGAATGGGAGCAAGTTTCTTCTCCCCCTTGCTCTTTTCGTTCCCCTCCCCCCGAAGAACGGGGTGGGAGCTCCTGGGCGTGTCAGGAGGAGTCCGCTCCGGGTTTTCCCGCCCACTTTAACTCTGTGAGCACTTCGACCGCGCGGCGCTTCACCGGGCGCGCCCGAGCCCTCCGCCGGAACTCGTTCCGCCTCCCCCACACATCTTTCCCTAGGAATGGAAAGCGGGAGCCCAGACCTCTTTCCCTGATTTTCTCAGGCCAGACCGCCACTCCCTATCTTTTCGGGTTTCCAACTTCGACAGCTCCTGGCAGCTAGAATTCTCTAATAAGGTCGCTCTGAGGGACTACTTGATGTCTCCGTGCGCTCGGTGGTGCGACACTCTCTAAGCTCTTCCTGGAAACTCCCGCCTCAGGGAGCCAGGAGAGCCCGGCCGGGGGGAGGGGAGCGAAGGGGACGCACACGCCCCTCTGTCCCGGGGGAAAGCTCCGCTCCCCCGCCCTCTTCCCGGTGGGGAGGGGAGGAAAGGCGTGAGAGGAGGAGGGGAGGGAACGGGCGCGGAAACGGGAGAGGCGGCTTCCCGCCCCACCCCCCGCTTGGAGAACAACGGGTTCCCGCTGCTGCCCCCTGCCGCCCACAGCGCCCGGTGACCCGCGCCTCAGCCGGGCCACGGGAGGGGGGACGGGCGCTGCAGCCGCTGGGGCCGTGGGAACCGGAGCCGAAACGTTTAAGAACTGACCAGTTTTCTGTCAGAAAACTTAGAGTTACTTCAGAGAAGCCCGTTGGGCCAACTTGGTCCCAGCCGGAGTTGGCCACATTTCCTTACAGCCTGGTGATGTCCCTTCTACTTTAAAACAACGGGGAATAAATTTGGGGGAAGCAGTCGGTTGATAAAAACCGAGAGCTACACCACGTTGTATCGCTCTGACTCAAAGGAAGTTAAAATACTGATTGTATAAAATACTGATTTTAAAGGGCTACTAACAGAAGCAACTTGGGTTTTTCAAATTAAGGCTTTTTTCCTTAAACATGTCGAAGATTTAAGTCATGAGAGTTTAATACAGAAGTACATCTGCTTGTAAGCTGACGAATTTGTGCCGCCCCCCCAAAAAAACAAGCCTTTGTGAACTTTTAGGAGGATAAGCATTTGTTTCTGAATACAACAGGAAAAAATACGAAAGAGCCTGAAAAAGTTCAATTAGACTAGCAGCCACATTTCAACATTTCCCAGATTTTGCAATATTAAACTGTGAGGGTTCGTGCCAAATTTTAAGGCAAGAATTCTTACTGCCAAAACTACAAATTTCTCAAAATGAGGGGTGTTCATCCAGATTGCTGCCAGACCCCATAAACAGGCACTAACATAACTGCTATAATTACATCTTATTACCTCCCTCGCAGCCTTATTTGATTCACTGCCGGAGCCTTTTTCTGGGACTGAACAATCACACACCTCCCGTGCCTCAGGTTGTCCGACGTGCCTCAGGTTGTCCAACGCCTCTTCAGCTGTATCACCAAGCGCCCTCTATTCCAGTCTTTCGGTCGATGTTCTCCTAAAACCCAGTCAGTGGGGTTATTTTCACCCCATCTTCTCTAGGGACTAAGAAATGAGGAAGATGAAAACAAATTTATCAGAATTACAAGAAGAATTTCTCCTCTGAAGAGAAATTGAGGCCAAGAAAACAAATTTGTTGTTTAATTCGAGCTCCCTACAGGGATTTAGCATAGTGGGTTAAATGCAGTTAAACTAGCTTAATCATTTTTTTTTGTTGTTCCGGGTTCTTTGCATTTATTTAATGTATTTTAACACAGTTTCACACAACCTAAACTAATTTCTTCTGTTAGTGTAGAGTCTACTCTGTAGACCATGCAACACAACCAAACTTAAGTTTCTATGGACTCTTTGACATTTTGTAGAATTTTGTACTAAACTGCTCTATTACCAAGACTAAAAAAATGGTGTTGTGGCCTTGTCGGGTAGCCAAGTTGGCCAAGGTGCGGGTTTCATCCCTAGTCAGGGCTGATACAAGGATCAACCACTGAATGTATAAATGAAGTGGAACAACAAATCGATGTCTCTCCTCGCCCTCCTTTCTCTCTAAAATCAATAAAAAAAAAATTAAGTGGGTTGTTTTGGAGGGTGTTGGGGGAGTGGAAGAAGTCATGTTTTCATTTTTTTAAAATACAGAGATTTTAAAAGAGTGGCCATTATAGATCACTTAATTCTTTTGGTAAAATTTATAACTCCACAGCCCCACATTCACTCATTTTTGTCTGAAAGCTTTCCCCTTGCCAGGAGGCAGAAAAGGATCTCTTCTCCAATAGATTCTAACCTTTACTCTCCCTCTTAAGTAACTATTCTACCCAGCTTCTTCTCAACAGCCCCAGATTGAGGGGCATTCATTCACAAATGACTTGGGCCTCCTGACTGTTTGCTTCCTTATAAAGCCAAAACCTCAGTATGGTGGCTCAATGAATTGAGGCTTGCAAAGATACAGGCAGAAAACCTAAGTGCCTGGAAGAAATAATCTCTTCTGTTCTAGCTATGAATTCTCTTCCAACATTCAGGAATAATAATAATATCTGTCCTTTGCTATGTGTCAGCCAGGCACTATTCAAAATTCTTGATGCAAATGAACTCATGACAGGCCTAAAATGTGGGTACAACTGTTGCCACTATTTTATAGATGAGGAAAATGAGACAACAAAGGACTTAAGTAACTAGTACAAGACAACCCACACTGGAACCTACAAAACTAGGATTTTGAACCCAGGCTGTAATCTATGATGCTTCTTATTATCCAAGCTGGTTATCACCTTAAATAGCCTAGAGTGAAAAAGTTACCATTAATTGGCCACCTTTTACATTTAGGATGTCCCCTATGTGACCAAGTCCTGGGCCATGTTTTTTCCTTTGGAACTTCAGTAAAGTGAAGTTTGTTGAGATTTGCTTAGGAAAAGCATTCCAAAATCACACCACTATCTTGAAAGCCAGCCTCAAACTGTCAGCATTTGCATTGTAAATACTAACCAGGACAGACACATCCAGCCTCACCAGATTCAGAACATGCCTACCTCACATTATAAAGTAACAAAATGTTAGAAAATGATTTACATTTTCTGATGTTGAACTAGGTAGAAACCAGAAGTCAAAGTGGGAAAAAATAAGGTGATGGAAGCCAAGAGAAAATAAATGTAACACATGTGCACATAGTACTACTGCGCAAAAAACAAAACATGATCAAGGTCATGCAGAAAAGCATGTGGGCATGTTATGACAACTAGAAAAGGAACATAAACATGAAAACCAAGTGTGTGGCAAGGAGAGGTGGTGGGGAATCAGATTGGTTTTTTCCCCTATAGAGCCTTAGATAATTAAATACAATTTTAGGCTGGATTAATAGAAATACAGCATCTGGAACAAGGAAAGAAAGTGCTCTACTTCATCCTGTTAGACCACATCTAAGTAACACGTTCACTTTTAGAGGGATGTAATTAAGAGCAACCATCCAAGATAGTGAGGAGACTTGAAACCCTGGCTTATAAGAAAGAATTAAGTTATGAGTGATCAAAGGACCATCTTGAAATATCTGAAGGGTTATTGTGTAAAAAAAAATAATTAGATTTGTTTTGAGAGGCTCCCCCAAAAACTGATGGTTAAGGAGTTTCAGAGATGTACATTTTAACTTAGAATATGAAAGAAGTCATGTAAATATAAAATACTGTCTTAATGTAACAAGCTCCACATCCATTTCTAGAGGCATTCAAAATGCACTATCCATTAGTGGATAGACTAATGTTTAAGGTACCCTTCATCCTCATTCTGTCATTCACCTGGACACTAAAAGGGCAGGGGGGAACAATATAACCTACAACATTAGGTTGCTGAAAAGAACTTTGCACTCACTAAAAATTAGCTGATAACATTCTGAAGTTCTAAGATTCGGTGTTTCTAAATTTATAAGTGAGCAATTATTTAAGTCTTGTGTTTATAGATAACTGTTTTAGCATTACCAATATTATCCTAGCCCTGGCTGGTATGGCTCAGTGGATTGAGTGCCAACCTGTGAACCAAAAGGTCGCCAGTTCAATTCCCAGTCAGGGCACATGCCTAGGTTGCAGGCCAGGTACCCAGTTGGGGGCACATGAGAGGCAACCAATCAATGTATCTCTCACACATTGATGTTTGCCTCTCTTTCTCCCTCCCCTCCCTTCTCTCTAAAAATAAGTAAGTAAAATCTTATTAAAAATATATGTTATTCTGAATGTTGGCCTGGGTATCGTTTGTCACCCTTAGAATATCTTAGTGTAATTAAAGCTTATTTAGTAGCATCCAGAGCTCAATATTGTGAATTCTATACTACCAGGATCTTAAAAATCAGTGGCAGACTGAGAGAATTCAAGCAGTACAGCTTTGTGTTGAAGTTTGAAAAGCAATAGCAGAGGAGGTCAACCTTATGTTTCACATACAATATTCAGATAAGATGGCCCTCATCTTAAGCAAAAGTTGTCATGAAGTCCGTGGAACCAACAGTAAAGCTGGGTTCAAAGACAAAGACAAGCCAACTAGTGAAACTAGTTCTGTAAAGATTTTGCTATTTCATGAAGATAAGGCTGAATTCAGCAGCATCTTTAAACAAAAAAGAAGCATGCATGACAGTTAAAAGGGACAATGAAATTGTTTTAACAGCCTTGTTTGGTTCTTTCAACCCAAAAGGGAAAATGGAGAGAAGGCAGTATGGCTGTAAAATAGAACAAACGAGACTAGAACCCCATCTCTGCCTCTGCTAACCAGTTTTCTCATCTGTGGAATGGAAATGATAACACCAATCTCACAGCATTTTTGTGAGGATTATATGATATATTACATGTAAAATATACTTAAGAGTGTGCCTAATTCAGAATTAAGTTTTATCGGGGAAGGGGGAAGAAAGTGTGGCCATAATTGTGTTTGTGATATAGATTTTGCTATATAGACATAGTGACATTATACAAAGGAAATGGAGAGCCATGACCATCACAAAACCCTCTCATCTCTGATCACTAAAGAGCTTAAAGCTTAGAACATCCATAACTTATAGGAGATAGCCAGCTGAAATGGAATTGCACATGTCCTTGCTCCAGATGCAAGGTAAAAGATTTCCCTTCTCTCTCCTTTGGTCCTGTTTTTCACTTCATGCTTTAATCATTTTGACACCAAGCTGTACAAAAGTAATTTAAAATTAACATGTCTGACACTTGGTAGCTGGCAGAACCTGATTCTGAACCTGCCCCCTCTCCAGGGCACCCAAAAGTCTTCTTTGATTGGCTACTGGTCCTGCAGCAGCTGATGATGGGCCCAGGAAAATACATCCAACAATTAATTTGCTAATTTAGTTTTCTGTTTAATTTGAAACCAGAAAATCCTCAATCACCCAGGAGCTTGGCTTTCTGGCTCACACATTGGCTTTTAAAACTTTTTGTTCAGTAGTGAGCAAAGAAACAGGAGAGAGAGAGAGAAAGCTTACCTACCTAGGTGCATGCCATACCTCCTGTGTCCTTCCACCCTAAAAATGTTTTTTTATAGCATCACAATTCACAAGGTCTTTTTTAAAAAGTATATATTATTTTTTTTTAGAGAGAAGGAAATGGAGGGAGAGAAACATCAATTGGATGCCTTTCGCATGAGCCCCAACTGAGGAGCAGGCCCACAACCCAAGCGTGTGCCCTGATGGGGAATTGAACCAGCAACCTTTCACTTTGCAAGATGATGCCCAACCAATTGAGTCATGCCAGCCAGGGCCACAAGTTGTTTTACCAGGAGAATTCTGAGCAACACATTTTTACTCTGTGTAGGTAAACCGCTTCCTGAGTTTTACAGGCCAATATGTGTTCAGGATTTAGAAAACTACTTTAGGGTTACAGACAGAGCCACATGGGTTTCTAGCATTAGAAGTAAGCATCACTCTAAGTGTGAAGCAGCTTTCGAGTTCCCTGGGAACTTTTCTGCTGATTTCAAAAGGAAGAGGCAAAGGGAGTTTGTATCAGAGATTGAAAAGATGTGTATTAGAGAATTGGGTGAGAAGAAAAACACAGGTATCTTCCCACAGGTCCCTCTGCTAGCTTTCCCTTGCTGGAGAGAATCTCAAAATTAAAAGGAGGAAGGGGTAAGCCTAACCTTTAAGTGTACACCAGAACCCATACCCTTTCTGCCACTCAGAGAGGATTTTTCTCAGTTAATGGTTTAAGTTTACTCCCTATTTTCCCCACCTCAGGCAGGTTAAATACTTCTGCCTGACTTCCAAGACCATGTATAATCTGGCCTAACACTACCTATCAATCCCTATTTCTTTCTTATTCTTCATCAAAATATGTGAGTGAGTATATTCTTTTTTTTTTTAAGATTTTATTTATTTATTTTGAGAGAGAAAGGAAAGGAGGGAGAAAGAGAGGGAGAGAAACATCAATGTAAGAAAGAAACATCAATTAGTTGCTTCTCCTACACCTTGACTGGAGACGAAACCTGCAACCCAGGCATGTGTCCTGACCAAGTATTGAACCAGTGACCTTTTGCTTTGTGGGATGACGCCCAACCAACTGAGCCACAGTGGTCAGGGTCAAAGTATATTCTAATCTGACCAGACTCAATATTCTGAGAATATGCTTTTGTGTTCCTGCCTCTGAACGTTTGTTCATTTCCCTACTGATTCCTCACCCCCGACATGCTCCTCTATCCTTTTATTCAAATCCTATTTGAACCTCAAGACCCACCAAGATCTTACTTATTCTATTTAATCTTCCCCACCACTTCTCCTCTTCTGTCTTCACATTGGTAACATTTGTATAATGTTGACCACTGTACCAAAACCATGTTCAGTTATTTGTTATCTCAGTTCTAACTTTCCAAATAACTATAAAATTATAAAATTTCTAAAGTCAGGGTTCATGTCATAAACAGTACTTTGTTCGTTCCCCTCACAGGAGTTCCCCTGGGGATTCATGATAATCATCAGGTCTTTGTTTTATTATTATTATTTTATTTATTTTCAGAGAGAGAGGAAAGGAGGGAGAAAGAGAGGGAGAAAGAGAGGGAGAAAAACATGGATGTTGTTGCCTCTCACATGCCCCCAACTGCCCTCGACTGGGAATCCAGCCCACAACTCAGGCATATGCCTGGACAGGGAACTGAGCCACACCAGCCAGAGTCAGGTCCTTGTTTTAAAACACAAATTATTGTGTTGTACTCACCCTGAGAATTCTGTTTTGTTAGATCTAAGATGGGACCCAGGGATATGTATTTTTTTTTGCTCCAGGTGTAGCCAGTCCCCTAATAGAAGTTGGAGAATCACTGCTCACAGCTCATGGCATAAGAGTCACTCAACCTGAATATAAACATCTGGGTATAAACTACAATATATGTACTTATTTATATTACACGATGACCTCATCAATGGGCACTCCCACTGCCAAATCTACACCTCAGGGCACAAATTGGGAGGCAGATAACCTGGCTTACTTTCTGTGATACCAGTTTGGTGTGTTAGGAATCCAAATCTCCTCTTCCTCCTTAAGATCTCTTTGAAATTACAGTTGCAGAGATTAGGATGATAGAATTGAGGGAATTTTAGCTGGTTAGAAACACAGATCATCCTTGATCAGTTGCAATCTATAGTATTTGTGGAGTGTTATTTAAGGGCAACGGGAATTTGGTATGTGAAAAAGCTGGTCATCTTCTCCCTCAGACGCAAGCGTAAAATTAGTAAAATGAGTGTTCCTGCCCAGTCCTTACCCCTTATCCTAAATCCAACTCAAGTGTTAAATGATGAAGGATTAAGCTGTGATTCCTTTGTGGGGTATTTGTTTCAGAGAGAATGCCCTGGAAGTGAGAGGAGAGGATTATCTTAATGATTCCCAACCTTTCTTGACAGCCAACTGCCAGAGCCCAAGATTTGGGAGAACCTTCTCTTAAAGAGATGACCCTGGGTATCCCTCTGCTTTTTCCTGTACTCCACTATCCTCAATAAAGTAAATAGTGACTATAACAGTTTCCAGTAATTAGCTCAGAGTTGAGAGAAGGGGACCTTCTCAGTTTAAATGTGGATATTTTGGTCTTCTGTGCCCCATATAAGAAGCATTTGAGTACCCAGAGTCCCATCACTGGTTTGTCGAAATGCCATATTCTAGATTTTTCATATTCTTACACTATTAAATTTAAAGAGAAAAACCAGTCATATTTTAAAAATTCATTTCACAGATATTTACCAAGTGTCTATTATGTCCCAAGTACTGTTCTATTTCTAGAGATACAACAATGAACAGACAAAATTCATGGAGGTTACATTATAGTGGCTCAAGATATAAACAAATTAAATGATTATACAATATATTAAATGATAAATGCTATGAAAAAATAATAAGCAGAAAATAGAAATGAGAAATGTTGTGAAAGTTTTAAATTTTAAACTGAATGGGCCCCAACCCATGTGGCTCAGTTGGTTGGGCGTCATTTGGGTGTCATTCTGCAAAGGGAAGGGTCACTGGTTCAATTCCCAGTCAGGGCATATGCCTGGGTTGCAGGTCTGCTTGGTCAAGAATCTATTGATGTTTCTCTTTTACATCAATATTTCTCTCCTCTTTCTCCCTCCCTTCTCTTCTCTCTACAAATAAATAAATAAATAAAATCTTTAAAAAATTTGTTTTAACTGAATGGGCAGGGAAGCTCTCACTGAAAAAGTGTCACTAGAGTAAAGACCTGAAGGAGTAAGGAAGCAAGTCATGTAGATACCTGAGAAAAGAAAATTTCTGATAATCTCTCAGATTAGTGGTTAAGAGTTAGAACTCGCAAATTTTAACCTAACTATAGTGCCTTTGCTAAATGCACAATAACTTCCTCTTTGAAAGTTATTCAGTCCTAAAAACTGTAGTCTTCTAAGGCTTAATTGAAAATTTCATATCAAAAAGTACATTTTTTTTTCCTGAAAGCCAAGTAGTATCAACATAGTCATCACTTAGAGGTATGGAAGTCTACCCCAAAAACAAACAAACAAATAAAATTTCTTTCAATTTTCAGCTAAAAGATTCTCATTTATTTTAATTAATTACTTTAACTAATATTAATTCACAGAAATAGCCCTGGCTGGCGTAGCTCAGTGGATTGAGCGCGGGCTGCAAACCAAAGGGTTGCAGGTTCAATTCCCAGTCAGGGCACATGCCTGGGTTGCAGGCTAGGCCCCTAGTGGGGGCCACATGAGAGGCCATCACACATTGATGTTTCTCTCCCTCTCTTTCTCCCTCCCTTCCCCTCTCTAAAAATAAATAAATAAAATCTTTAAAAATATATCAAAAAAATTCACAGAAATAGACATTGGATTTTATTTTATTTTTAATTAAATTTATTTGGGTAGCGCGCTCCCAAGGCCAAAAGCTCGGGCATAGTGGGGCCACTGGCACACTTCATAACATGGAGCGCTACACAGCCTGAAGCACCGCACCGCAGCACACAATGTGAGGAGGTGACGACATGGAGGGACACTGCCCACTTCATGCACCTTTATTTTCCACTTTTCTGGTCTGTTCCGAAGACAGAACATCTGTGAGCCACTTTTGATTTAATCAAAACATTGACTGTTAAAAACAATTTTTTAAAAAAGTTGTAGCAGATGTGTACTGTAACTTGTATTTATGACTGTAAAACCATGTGATGCAGGGTCGAAGTGTATGTTTCAGAACTGTGCTAACTCACTGTTGAAACGTCCAATGGTAAGAGAAAATACAGATTTGTTTTTTGTGACCAAAATAAATAAATAAATAAATAAATAGTAAAAATAAATTTATTTGGGTGATGTTGGTTAATAAGATTATACCAGTTTCAAGTGTACATTTCTATGATTCATGATCTGCATGTTGCATTGTGTGCCTACCATCCAAAGTCAAATCATCTTCTGTCACCATATATTTGACCCCATGGATTTTAAATGAATTATTTGTTTTTTAAAAATGAAAAACAGTTTCTTTCATTTGGTTCTCAAAACAAACTGAAATCTGCAAGACTGGTACTATGCTCACTTTACACATAATGCTAAGGCTCAGAGAGATTAAGTGCCTTGCTTTAGGTCACACAGTTAATAAGTATTTGAGCCAGTGTTAAAACTCAGGTCTCTTGATTCTAAATTCCATTTCTTCCCTCCATCAGAGCTGCTATTTCAGTTCCCAAATTAGGAAAACAGCTCCACCACAGTATTTACTTACAGACTTTAAACAACCTCTAGATGCCCTGTGAAACCACATCTGTCATATAAAAGAGAAATATCAATAGTATATTGTAAAAGCTAATTGTGAAATTAAACTTATAACTAAAAGGACAGGCAGCTGGCACCAGTTCCTGAGGCCTGAGTCTTAAAAGCTAGAAGTCTAAATCACAGCAGAAATATTATACCTTTCTACCACTGGGCTCTGGTACAAGGAATGCTTTCCACCTTGGGCAGAGTAGAAGCTGAGAAGCAGCACAATGTTCTATTAAGTACCAAAATTTATCAATACCCTAGTTCAGGCAAAAGGAGATATAGATAAAGAAGTGGTTATATTTCTGGAACTTGGTTCTTTTTCTATTTTCACTACCACTCTAGTCAGGACCCTTGTCACTTACTCCTCATATTTCTATAAAAGCCTATTATCTGCTTTTTCTACCTCTGTTTCTCCCCTTTCTCTGACCTCTTTCCCAGACCCTTATTGTACATTCTCTAGATTAACTTTCTTGAAGTGCTGTCACTCATTTACATAAAAACTTTTAATGACCCCAAAATATAGTTCAAGAAAATATGACTCAGTCTAACATTCAAAACCTTATCTAACACAACTTGCTGAAACTGCCACAAGAGGCAATAGAAAATCTGAGTTGTCCTTTATCTATTAAATAAATGAATTTGTTATAAAAAGTCCCTAAAGAAAGCTCTAGGCCCAGATGGTTTCACTGGTAAATTCTTTTAGGGAAGAAGTGACACCAATCTTACATGAATTCTTTCAGAAAATAGAAGGGAATATTTCCAACTCACTAGACCTTATGTAAGCAACCTGACCTTTGTCACTTCTGCCCCAATCACCAAAAACTATGGGTGTTTCCTGAGTATTCCATACACACCAGGCTACATGTCATTGCTCATAATTTTTCTTTTTCTTGGACTGTCCTCCTACTCCCTTTGCCTCTGCAGTAATTTGGGTGGATAAGAGTGAGGATTCTTAGATAAATTGAAGCTTAGGTCTTATTTTTTTTATTACCTGTCTCTAAAAACAAGTACAGCTTTGACGAGTGAACACACACACAAAATAGAAACCAGTGTTAGTACTATACATAGACATTAACCCCAACATAGTGTACACAAAAGAAGAGTCAAAGGCTTTCCTGGTTCAACAGAGAAATGTTTCCACTTAGTAATGAAATGCAATAGAGCTATGCAAAATGTAGAGAATATAAGATGTAAAAAGAAAAAGAAAGAATTACAGCAGAATACTAGTAAGAGCCTTATAGATCACCCAACATTTCAACAAATATTTGAGAGCTGACTGTGAGCCAAGCATTATGCCAGGCATTTCATATACACTTTGGTGGTCTTTGGCTTTATGAAACTTACAATCTAGTGGAAGAGACAGACAATAAATGGGTAAACAGAATTTATAAATTGTGATTAACTTTTCTAAATGAAAAAAACAAACCCTGCAAGAGAAAGAATAATGGGGGAAAACAATTTTAAAATAATGGTCAGGAAAGGCTACTCTGAGGAAATAAAGTTTTTTGCAGTATGAGAAGGTATCAGCCACTGGTACCGAAATTCAACCGACACGTTGAGTATCTCTATACCAGGTACTCTTCTAAGCATTTTCACATCCCATTTAATTCTCACTATAGACCTGTGAGTGGTATTAATTAATATCATTATTTTCACTTTCTTACTGAAGAAACTAATGCTCAGAGAGCTTCAGTGACTTGCCCAAGATTACACAACACAGAAGCCATGAATTTGAGATTTAGTTTGACGTCTGAATCAAGGCCTTTGTTTATTTCACTAGATTACCTAATAGTCACTCAGACCCAAACATCCACAATATCCATATCCTCCCCATCATATTTGACTCCTCTCTATCTCTCATATACTCCCCACCTGCCATGTCCAGCAGCAAATTCTGGGACCTTTACTTTCAAGATTAACTACTGTTACCACCTCCACTGCTGCCACCCTGACCTAAGCCACCATTATTTCTTGCCTAGATTCCTGCAATTGCCTCCTAAGTGTTCTCCCTGCTTTTGCCCTTGTACTCCTATCTTCTGTTTTCTACACAGCAGCCAGAATAAACCTTTTAAAACATAAATCATAACATAAAACACGTCATTTCTCCCGTGGCTTCCCATCTCACTCAGAATAAAAGCTTACAATGCCTTACAAGGCCATATAAAGTCTTCCCCCTGCACTTCCACTTCCCTGACCTATCTCTTACATCTCTCAGCTCACTCTATTCAACTACACTGGTCTCCTTCAACAAGTAAACTTCAGTCTCAGGGTTTTTGCATTTACTATATACCCTGTATCTGGAATGCTCCTCCCCGTCATATTTGTGTGGCTTGCTCCCTAGCTTCTTTTGTTTCAGCTCAGGGAGTCTTTTGACCATCTTTAACAAACAAAAAACTCTGTCCAAACCATAATTCCTATCTCCCTTGACTATGCTCTCTGATTCTCCATAACTCTTATTACCATTTGGTATACCATATATTTATGTTTATTGTTTGCCCTGCCCCTTTAGAATGTAAATTCCAAGAGGACAGGGATTTTATTTTATTTTCTGTTCTTAGAACAGGTTTCAGCTCCTGGAACACTGACTGGCACATAGTAAGTACTCAATGAATAGAGGCAGGTAACTAAAGAACAGACTCTATTTTTTCAATGACTGAACAGAAAGACAAAGTCATTCTGAGGATGGGAAAGCACTTTGTAAACTAGGAAGTAGATAGAGGTTTATTTCTTCCAGTTGGTTCTTTGGTGTCTAAGCCTAAGAACCACTTAGGTCACCAACTACATAGCTGGAAACTCAATCTTGCTCTCCTTGTCTTCTCCAGTTTACTCACAAAGCCAATAAGGACCCCTTCTCTTTTCTAAGGCACCCTTGCATGCATTTGGCTTTTTAGAGTTTTTATTCTGGACAATGGGAGAGATGGTTGGTGCACTATCTGTGGTTGGGATTCTATACAGGGAAAGTCATTCAATTAAATCAAGCAGTATTGAATTCTTAATTGACACAAATGAGACAGACAGACAGCTGGAGGAGTGGGGGAGGAACAGGGAGCAGGTGCTCTACATAATAGAGAAAGAAAGGGGCAGAATATAAATTCAAACTGATGTTGTAGAAGCTCACTTGTGAGTCTAGATCTCGTAATACATAAAAGGTAAATGTTGCCACAACTTACTTTACATATAGCAGAAAGGACTCAGTGGTGTCTTTGCCAAGGATAAGGCAACAGGTTGCAAATATTTGTGTCATTTTATCTCGCCTGACAGCCAAGACTTTTCTCTTCATGTACTTTCATTTCTGAAAATCACTCTTGGTAAAGCTGGATTTGTTTTGTTTTTGTTTTTTCAAGATAAGCTTATGAGATAGTGTTTGAATAAAAAAAAACACTTTTTAAATTCCATTTCTAAAAAGAAAAGGAGTGGGGGTTTCTCAACACATGAGTCAGGAAAGGAAAGGAGAGGATGTTTCCATATCTTCAAATGTCAGTTATAAGGGTATTCCTTCAGAAACGGCAGGTCCATTGACAACTCCGGAATTTCCTCTGAGAATGTTGGGGGGCATTTTTCTTCTCAGAACCATCTTAGTCAGAGCTTTGACTCCCCAGCTCAGACAATTCTTCTCTGTATCCATGGGAATTGCTCCCATAATTAGCAGTGTCTCCTGCCTGAACACAGAAAAGTAAATGTTCAAACCTGGCAGCTGATCCTGGGAAGGAGAGCTGATTAAATCTTTTCTGTTGAGAGGCACCTCTTTGATTTGAATGTGACACCTACATCATCTACTTCAGGTTTGTCTGAGGGAAGCAATTCCACTCATACCTTCATAAATGGAGATCCTAACATTCAAAGACACATTTAATCTTAAAAGGAACCCATTGACATGACTTAGGAAAGAGCACAGCCTTTTCTTCTCTCCCTCCTAGACCCCTCTCCACTAAACACCACCCTGTATTTGGTATGATGAAAGCTCCTGCTGCACAGGTATATCAAATGCCAGGGGACTTGAGGAAAGAAAGGAGTTCAGAACACCACTAAGTACACACAGTATTCACTGCAAATGGAAGAGTAAAAGAGTGGGCAAACTATTTAGAAGTTTTTAGTAAGACAGCCTGGAATCATCAATCCCCAAAGTGAATACTTTTGGTGATATGACAATCCAGGAAAGCTTTCTGTGGAAGGAGGTATAGTCTTATCTAGATGTAGCTAGGATTATGTACTACCATTCAAACATGTTCAGGAGAGACAATATCCATTTTCTTCTGACATCAAGGTAGCCTTTTAAGTTTATTCAGATTTATTTTGGTGAGTGCAATAAAAAAGCCAGGTTGTAGAATTATGTCTAACAAAAACAAAGCCATTGTAAGCTTAAAGTTTCCCTCTGAAAGCTTGCTTTTAAAGCCGTTTGCTGCTCCAGAGTTCCAGTCACCTCGCAATACTAGCATTTAGGCAGGTTGGCTGTGAACAAAGCAAATTTGCTTCACACGCAACAGCCCTAAACCTATCCTGTCAGGACAAAAGTTTTTCTTAGCAATGTTTTCTACATGGGTCTGGTTAACGGCCATTCACTTACCTCCAAACTCTTTCTCCTGGGAGACAAAGGCACCTTTGGGCTGCAGTGACACGGGAGAGTTAGAATCAGATTTGTTATCGACATTGCAGCCTTCAATTTCAGTAAGAGGCTAAGTCTGTCTATTTCAACTACAGGAAGGTAGTCTTTATAACCCCTGGAGCACTTGGCCAATTATGCACCTGCAAATATACCATACAGGACATTTCAGGTTCCTAAGCACTTTGAAAACTGATACTTAAACAGTCTCAAGGGATCCTATCACCCACCTCGAATAATAGCTGCTTTGGAATCTGTTGTTGGCACCAGAAAAGGAAAGAATCCTCTGAAGTCATTCTAAAGCCATTTTTATTGTGTATTTTCAAACAAAGGACCTCACCAAAAGAACTTCTGTTACAAAATCAGGGTAGAAAGTCAAACTCATCTCATCTAAGAGTCAATTGCCCTGGCAATTTTGTGAAGGGATGGGAAATGAGTGCTAGGGGAGAAGGTTGTGGGGAGGGAGTGAGATTGGCTTTTAAAATCCCCTGGGTGAGAAGGGTGTTCCCACTGACTCTAAACTCTAACAATCACAACAGAAGGGCCTCTGTGACTTTCTGGCTATAAACTTTTTATGATTATTAACTGGGGAAACCTAGAATATGTGGAATTTTAACAATCAGCTTTCAACTTCCATTTGCTTTCTGAGAAATTTGTTCTGTACAGACATAATAACTTAAAGCTCAGAATTTATGTTGGCTACCTTGGTATTCCTTGCTGAAAATCCACCTTCTTATATACCTTACTTTCAGTGAAGAGACGGATACCTACATACTATTTATCTCAGGAAAGAAATACATGTGGGAAAAGAAGCAATTTCTTCCCATTGTAATTAAGTCATGACAACCTGTTGTGGGATTATCCTGCCATCTGCTGTTCAAAAGAGAAACAACAGCCAAGAAATGGGATGACCAAGATAGAGGTTTTGGAACGGTTAAAATCTTCCTTCTTTTAAGAGTATCGCTCTCTATTTTTATTATTGTGAGGTAGAGAAAATGTGATTATTAGCAAGAGTTACTGATGGTCCTGACCGGTGTGGCTCAGTTGGTTGAGTGTTGTCCCTCAAAGCAAAAGGTTTAATTCCCGGTTAAGGCACATACCTGGGTTGAGGGTTCAGTGCCTGGTCAGGACGCTTAGGAGAGGCAAATACATAAAATCTTTTTTTTTTTAAAGAGGTCCAAAAAATGTGGGTACAATCCTTTTTGAAAACACTTGACAATATTGTATCAAGAGTGATAGAATGTTCTTTGCTTTGACCTAGTCATTCCACCCTGGAAACCTGTTCTAATGAATGAATCCAAAATTCAGAGAAAGCAATGTGTATAAAGATGTTTATCACAATGATCATTTTATATTGACAAGAAAATTTAAGAAGCACCCCAAATGTCCACCAATTAGCAAATGATCAAAAACTTGGTGAAATATTCTGAATCTATTAAAAATATTAAAAGTGTGAGAATACATGATAAAGTATTTATTTTATAATGTAACATAAAAATAAAACAGATTAAAACCTAAGCATAGAAAATAAATATTTTAGGGGAAAAAAATGCCACACCAAAATACTACCAGGAAGGTCTTTATAAGGCCATGAAGGACTAGACACTTTTTCCTACTTTTTAATGTTTTCAAAAATGTATTTAATGACACATTAATTTGTGCAATGGAGGAAAAACTCATTTCCCCTAAAAGATGCCTGGGTTCTAATTCCATATTTTATTGAACTACATCAAAGGAACAAATCCTGTGTGACTACAGGCAACAAACTCTGCCTCTCTGTGGCTTAAGACTTTCATCTGTCATTTGCTTCCTTCCTCTCCCAGGGTTGTTCTAGGATCAACCCAATAATGGCTGTGACAGTACTGTACTTTGAAGAGTCTGATATTCCATATGATTTGTTATTAATAATTTATTTTGCCTACAGGTTCGCCCAAGTCTTGCACATATCCCTGGTTTCCTGCTTGGGATCAATCCTTCACACTTGGCAAAATAATACTTTCTTTTCTTGGTTAAAAGGCACCACTCTCCACTCAGGAATCTAAGTCATGTGGGCGCTTCCCCTGAACTCTTGATTTGGCCACTCTAATTGTCTCCCCTCTGATCTCCCTGTATGGTCTCTCTTCCACCACTTCGTTGCCTGCCTAGTGATTGTTCTAAAATGCAAAGTTGGTCAAGCCATTTCCCAGCTCAGAATTCTTCAATGGCTCCCATTGCCTTCTGGGATTAAGTTTAAACTCCTAGGTCTGGTATTCAAGGCCTCTGTGTTGAACTTTCAAGTCTCCTGATATATCAGGCAGTTTTATACCTTTTTTATTTTGTTTGTGCTATGCCCTCTGCCAGAAATGCCCTTTCTGGCTGTCTGCCTGACAAACCCCTCCCCATCTTTTAGGCATCAGCTCCACTTGAAACCTTCCCTGACACCCTGCCCTGTACCACTGGCTCCATTTCACCACTGTTACTTTAATAACATCACTTACACACAGTCAATTTTCTATCTCCTTATGACTCCCTCACTAGAATAAAAGCTCCTTAATAGTTCACAAATTCTGTATTAAGATATATATAATCTGCATCCCAGCAACTAGTACTGTGCCTGATTTATAGTAGAAGTTCAGTAAATGCTTGTGGAATAAAAAAAATAATAATTCATCTAACATTTTAAGTTCCAGAAGGCTTTCATTGTATTGTTGCATTTGATCCTGGTAACTAGCAAAGCAAGGACTTGAGCCCTGCTTTCCAAAAGAAGGAAAAAACCCAAATCCTAGAGCAGATACTATTCTTGCTCAACCTATACCCTTCTAGATCTCTTACTAGTTCCTCCCACCCTTCCCTTGGCTGCTGTTCACTTTTGCTTCCAATAACCATTACCTGAAGCTCTTCCGAGAAGGATGGTCCTCAGGCTACCTTACTAGAATGGCTCCCTGGTTGGGGGCGTGTGAGAGGCAACAGATCGATTGATGTTTCCCTTCCTCTCTTTCTCCCTCCCTCTCCCCTCTCTAAAATTAAATAAATAAAATCTTTTTAAAAAATGAAAAGGCAAGTTGCAGACTAGGGAAAATATTTGTAAAAGACATGTATCCAGAATATGTGAAGAATTCAATAACTTAATAGAAAGAAAACCCAAGGAGAAATAGGCAAAAGATTTGTACAGACTCTTTTCCAAAGAAGACATGTGAATAACCAATAAGCACATGAAGAGATGCTCAACATCATTAGGCATCAGGGAAATGCAAATTAAGCTACAATGAGATATCCGTACACATCCACCTGAACAGCTATAATTTAAACAGACTGATAATAGCAAGTGTTGGTGAGGATGCTGAACAACTAGAACCCTCATATGCTGCTGGTGGGATTGTGAAATGGTATACAGAAGCATTTTGGAAAACGGTTCAGTAGTTTCTTATAAAAATTAAACATATACTGCCTTGGCTAGTGTGGCTCAGTGGGCTGAGCACTGGCCTGTGAGCCAAGGGGTCGCAGGTTCAATTCCCAATGAGGGCACATGCTTGGGTTGCAGTCTGGGTCCCCATTAGGGGGCACATAAGAGGCAACCACACATTGATGTTTCTCTCCCTCTCTTTCTCCCTCTCTTCCCCTCTCTAAAAAGAAAGAGAGAAATAAAATTAAACATATACTTAACTTATGATCCACTGATCAAACATTTGCTTTGTGTCAAACATGGTGCTGGGTAATTTATTTAATTATCTCAGTCCTCCGAAACACCTCTGTAAAGTGGGTACATTACACAGAAGATGATAGAGGAAAAACTGAGGTTCAGAAAGGTTGGATAATTTGCCCAAAGCCATACAGCTAGTGGGTGGCAGAGTTAAATTTTCAAATCTGGATTGGTCTGATTCCAGAGTCCAGTCTAGTTGTGAGAATTCCTTTGTATCTGGGGGTTATTATTTATATCTGTATCTGATCTCCTTTCTATGAATCACTACACAGCAACAAATTATTCATTTATGCATCTTCCCAGTGCCTCCTAATATAAGCTGTGCACATAATTGGTGTTCAATAATTGTTGTTGATTGAATAATAATATATGCACAAAGTGCTTTAAAAGTATACAATCTTCATTTAAAAACTTAGGCAAAACTGAAGTTCAGAGTTGTTCAGTGGTTTGCACAAAATTACACTGTAAAAACAAGATTTCATCACAGGTTTTCTAAATCCAAGTCCAGTGCTAGTAACTGCTTTACCATGTTCTAACAGGGTGATCTTGGGTAGGAATTTAACCTCAAACTCATAAGTAAAATGAATATAATCAAAGCTTTACTCGATGGGTAAGTAAGTAAAAGCAATAATACTTCTAAAGCACTTGGGAACCAGATAAGCACTAAAAAACATGAACTATTGCCTTGACCACTATGGCTCAGTTGATTGTAGTTTTGTTCCACAAAGCAAAAGTTTGCCAGTTTGATTCCCAGTCAGGGCAAATGCCTGGATTATGGGTATGGTTCCAGGTAGGGGTGCATATGAGAGGCAATTGATTGATGTTTCTCACATCAATGTTTTTCTGCCTCTCTTCCCTTTTCTCTAAAAGTAAAGAAATAAAATCTTTTTTAAAAACCATGAATTATTGATTTAGGAATTTAAGTTATTTAATATTCTATTTGATTTAAGTTATCTGACATTCCATTTTTTGTGTGTAAATGGAAATACTAATATCTCCTTCCCTAGAGATATTGATAATTAAATGAGCTGAAGCAGTTAAGGCCCCTAGGAAAGTGCTGAGTGTGTAGTAAATGGGAGGAAGGAACAGAGGTTGCCTTTTAAGAAATACCAAACCAAAGTCGTACTTTTTTCCTCCAAAAAATTAAGTGTTGGGTGGGCACCCAGAAAATGTTTGTTGACTGACAAATGAATAGATGCCAACATCACTGCAATGTATAATGTAATAAATAAATTTCATCTTTCTAAAATATGCTGTTTTTTAGACAATCAAAATATTCACCTATCCCTATGCAGGCTTTCTAGCTTCTTATGTTGGGGATCAGTAAATAATTTTCTTTTTGCCATAGTGTCCCTGTAAAGTGTCTGGGGATTAATCGGGGCTTTCCTTTGATATTCTAAAAGCAGGAAGGTGGCTCTATAAGACTATAGTCAAGGGTACAGCCTTCTATTTCTGAATCTCCCAACTTCTTCAATTCTTAGGTCAAATGCTTGGGGCAGGTCTGGGTTGTGGAAACACACACAAACACACTTTTTTAAAAAGTGTGTTTATTTTTCTGAATTTATATCTTCAGTTTAGAAAGTTTTGTCACATATTGAAAAAGCACAAATAAAAGAATCGTTGTGAATATTTTGTTTGTATCATTTTGGGTTCTTTTTCTATACATACAACATTTTAAAAATAAATTGATCTTGCTCTGACTGGTGTGGCTCAGTCTGTTGGGCATCATCCGGCAACGTGAAAGGTCGTTGGTTCAATTCCAGTCAGAGCACATGCCTGGGTTGCCAGTTTGGTCCCCAGACAGGGTGTATATTAGAGGCGATTGATGTTTCTCTCTCACATCGATGTTTTTCTCCCTCTCTTTCTCTCTTCCCACCCCTCTTTCTAAAAATAAATAAATAAAATCTTTAAATGTTAAGCTCATTCTTGCCCTGACTGGTGGATTTAATGCTGGCTTATAAACTGAAAGGTTGCTGGTTCGAATCCCAGTCAGGGCACATGTCTGGGTTGCAGGCTAGGTCTTCAGTTGGAGGCCTTATGAGAGGCAACCAATGTTTCTTATATACTGATGTTTCTTTCCCTCTCTTTCTCCCTCCCTTCCCCTCTCTCTAAAAGTAAGTAAATAAAATCTTTACACATAATAAACTGAACTTATACTGTATTTAAACCCTTGCTTTAAAAAAAAACACATTTATTTATTTATTTTTAGAGAGAAGGGAAGGGAGAGAGGAGGAGGAGGAGGAGGAGAGAGAGAGAGAGAGGTAGAGAAACATCAATATCTTAGAGATACTGGGAATCTGACCCACAACCCAGGCATGTGCCCTGACTGGGAATCAAACTGGTGACTTTGGTTTGCAGGCTGATGCTCAATCCAGCCAGGATGATACCTGCTTTTTAAAAACCATTATATCAGTGCCGGCTGGTGTAGTTCAGTGAATTGAACACGGACCTGCGAACCAAAGGGTCACCAGTTCAATTCCCAGTCAGGGCACATGCCTGGGTTGCAGGCCAGGTCCCCAGTTAGGAACACATGAGGGACAACCACAAATTGATATTTCTTTCCCTGTCTTTCTCCTTCCCGTCCCCTCTCTCTAAAAACTAAATAAAAATCTTAAAAAAAAAAAAAAAAAAAGACATTGGCCCTGGCCAAATAGTTCAGTTGGTTAGAGCATCATCCCAACATACCAAGGTTGTGGGTTTGATCCCCATTCAGGGCACATACAAGAATCAACCAATGAATGCATGAATCAGTGGAACAGTAAGTCAGTGTTTCTCTCTGTCTCCCTTCCATTCTCTCTCTCTAAAATCAACACTTTAAGACATTATGTCAAGAATACTTCCCCATGTTCTTAATAATTTTCTCACAGTCACAAATTATAGTATAGTATAGTATAATATAATATTGTATCATGTTATACCATCATATATTGTACTCTATGCGTTTGTGACTTTATTGATATAATTTAAATTTGACCAATTTCCCACCAGTATAACACACTGTGGAAAGAGATTAGCTAAAGAACATATATGCATAGCCTGTGGACACAGACAATAGTGTGGTAAAGGCCAGGGGGAGGGAGGCAGGAGCTGGATGCAGGTGGGCAAAGAGGGAGGGGGAAATGTGGGACATTCGTAATAGTGTCAACAGTAAAAAATTTTAAAAAACAAAGCACTGTGGGGTATACTTTTACATATTTTTAATATTCATTCCTAATTCTCTCTTTAACATAAATTCAGTGGTATGGCAGAGCTATTTATACTGGCTCATGAGAGTCAATTGTGAGCATCTCTTCCCAACTAAACATTCTTGTTACTAGCTTGAAATTGGCCATTGTGGGAAAAAATTACATCACAAAATCAGTAAAGGCTACAAATCAGGGGTCCTTCCCTCTGCCCCGTCAGTTGTTAAACATTTCCCAGCATACCACTATATAAGTTCCCCAAAGTAGTATTTCAGAAGCATAGAGTATGTATATTTTATGCACATTTTAAATATTTTGTTATTACCACATTGCCCTCCAGGCAGTTCTACTAGCAACTTATGAGAATGAGGCCTGGCAGAGTTGTTATTTTTGTCAGCTTCCCATGGAGAAGCCAGGATAATCCTTGCAGATTTTAAGAGTAGAAATCAATGGAATAGACAACAGAAAAATAATACAAAAAATTAAGGCAAAAGCTAGTTCTTTGAGAGTATCATCTGGTAAACCTCTAGGCAGACTAATCAGAAAAAAAAAGAGAAAGGTACAAATTACTAATACTTGGAGTGAGAGAGGGGATGTTACTAAGAATACCAGACATTGAAAGAATAATTAGATTCTATGAGAACTTTATGCCAATAAATTATATGCCAACAAACTTAAATGAAATTCCTTGAAAGACACAAACTACCACGGTTAATTCAGGAAGAAATATTTAACTTGAATAGCCGTATAGCTCAGAAATGCAAGGATAGTTGAACATCTGAAATCAATCTTTGTAATTCACCACATTAACAGATGGAAACAACAACAAAAACATATGATCACCTCAAGAGGTACAGACAAAACATCTGACAAAATCTAACATTCATTTATGATAAAAGCTCTCAGCAAATCAGGAAGAGAAGGGAACTTTTTTAACTTGATAAAGGACACCCAAGAAAACCCACAGGTAACATCAAATGTAATGGTAAAAGACTGAGTGCTTTCCCCCAAAGATTGAGAGCAAGGCAAGGATGTTTTAAATTTTAATATTGTACCAGAAATTCTAGCCAATACCATAAGCAAGAAAAAGATATAAAAGTCACACAAATCAGAAAGGAAGAGATAAGACTGTCTATTTGCAGAGGATAAGATTGTCTATGTAGAAAATTCTAAGGAATCTACAAAAATAGGTATTAGAACCAATAAGCTAAGCAAAACATCAGAGTACACAGTCAATGTGCCATTGACAATATTTTAAAAAATCAAATAAAGAAAGATAAAGTCAATAAAAGATATGTAAGATCTGAACATTGAAGTCTACAAAATATTGTGGAGAGAAATTAAAGAAAACCTAAATAAAGATGTACTGTGTTCATAAATTGGAAGACTCAATCTTGTTAAAATGTTAATTCTTCAAATTAAACTATAGATATAATGCAATTCAATTAAACTTTCCAGATATTCAGAGTTCCCAGAGTAAGCATCACCTCGGCTTAAAATTATGGAGGGAGTAAAGTAGTAAAGGTGGAGCAGGGAGTTCCAGGTTAGATAGACAGATGTGAATTTAATCCCAAGTTCTGTCCCTTACTAGCTGTGTGCCCTTAAGCTTATTCAACTTTTCTCTGCTTAGGTTTTCTCATCTTTCAAGTGGAGATGACAAATGACCTCACGGAGTTGCATGGTGCCAAGGGCTCAGTAGTTGGCAGTATACTTTTCATTAAAATTATGGATGTCCCTTGAATGAAAATCCTGTGACCATTAGTTAGGTTAAAAGAATACTTTTTGGATAGGAAAAACATGAAACAAAATTAAAATTTGAGAAATAATTTGTATTTTAGAAAAAATTAAAATTTCTGCTTTTCAAATAAAACAAGTTACATATTAAAAGAAAATATTCATGATATATCTGACAAAGATCTTGTAAGGAGAATATACAAGGAATTTTTTACAATCTGCAAGATGAATAACTCAGTTCTTAAGTGGGGCTAAAGGTTGGAACAGACAAAAGAATATATAGACATAGCCAATAAGTATATGAAAAGATGTTCAGCATCATTAGTCATTAAAGAAATGTAAATTAAAACCACAAAGGGAAACCACTTCACACCCACTAGAAGGTCTAGTTAAAAAGACTAATACCAAAGATTGGCAAGGGTACAAAGCAACTGGAACTCTCCTATATTGTGAGTCAGAGTGTAAAATGTACTTTGGAAAACAGTATAGTATTTTTTAAAATTTATTGACTTTTTTACTTTTTAAAGATTTTATTTATTTTTAGAGAGAGGGGAGAGAGATAGAAACATCAAGGTGAGAGGGAAACATCGATTGCTTGCCTCTGGTAGGTGCCCTGACTGGGACGGAACCCACAACCCAGGCAAGTGCCCTGACTGGGAATCGAATCAGTGAACTTTTGCTTTGCAGGACGATGTCCAACCAACTAAGCCACACAGGTTAAGGCCTACATTTATTGATTTTTCTGACGGGGGGAAGGGAGAGAGAGGGAAAGACAGAAAAAGAGAAAAACATCGATTTTTGTTGTTCCACTTATTTATGCATTCATTGGTTGATTCTTGTATGTGCCCTGACCAGGGATTCTTGTGTACACAATCTGGGTGTATTAAGTATCAGGATGACACTCTAATCAACTGTGCTAGCAGGCCAGGACTATTTAGTAATTTTTTAAAAATATTTTATTTATTTAGTTTTAGAGAGAAGTGAAGGAAGGGAGAAAGAAAGAGGGAGAAAGAAAGAGAGAGAAACATCCATGTGTGAGAGATACATTGATTGGTTGGCCCTTGCACATTCCCAGATGGGGACCTGGCCCAAAACCCAGGCATGTGACCTCTGGGTTCCCAGGCCAGCACTCAATTCACTGAGCCACACCAGCCAGGGCTATTTAGTAATTTTTTACATAGTTAAACATATACCCATCCTGTGATGCAGCTATGCCACTTCCATGTATTTACCTATGAAAATAAAAACATTTCACACAAATACCCTACATGAATATTCATATTAGCCAAAAACTGGAAAAAATGTCCATTAACAGATAAATAGATTAAACAATTGTGGCATACTCATCTGATAAATACTACTCAGCAACAAAAATGGGTGAATAGGCAACGGCATGGATGAAGCTTCACAGACATTATGCTGAACAAAAGTCAAAGAAGAGAACATACTGTATGATTTCATTTATACAAGTTCTAAAACAGGAAACATTAATTCATGGTGATAAAAATCAGAATAGTGAATAGTAGCTTCCTCTGACATTGGGGGAGATAGAGAAAGGAACACGAGGGAATTCTGAGTAATGAAAATGTTCTACATCTTGAGAGTAGTATGGGTTTCACAGGTGTTTGACAAAACTCATCCAATCATACTTAAAAACCTATGCATTTTATTGTATGTAAATTAAACCTCAATGTAGTTGATATAAATATACATGTAGAATTCCCTCATGGTCTGTGGCTTGTGTTAGAGTTTAGGAAGGAGAAACCCCTCCCTAAATTGGCTCAGAATGGGACTAGTCATAGAAAATGACCTGCCACCTGCAGGCAATTCATCAGCACACCCAGGTGGTGTGCTGACAGCTCCAATCTGGCTTTCTCAGTGTGACCTCAGGGCCTTTCTTATGGAATGCTCATCCTGTTGGTCTTGGCCAACCAGAGGGAACTCCGGCAAGCACAGACCTTTGAGAGCACCTCTAATGAGATACAAAGTGGCCAGCTTTGCAGTCAGAGATCTGGAGTTCCAATCCTAGCATTCTGCTTTCTTCAGAAGTGTGTGACCTTGGCTGTATAAATCACTTAATCTCTCTGAAGCTCAGTGCTCCAGAAGGGCAAGGAGTGTTTGTCATTGTATCTCCAATGCCTGGAACACACATGACTACTAAATGAACAGCACAGTGCTGGGGCAGGAAGGCTGTTCTGCATACTTATAAAGCAAAAGTTTGTTATCTGGTCCCCTGGAGACAATGGTTAATCTTGTGGGGGATCACAAACCCCATTAAGAATCTGATGGCTCTGACTGGTGTGTCTCAGTTGATTAGGTGTTGTCCCGCAAAGCAAAAAGTCATGGGGCAGGGCACATGCCTGGGTTGCAGGTTTGGCCCCTGGACAGGGTGTGTATTAGAGGCAACTGATCAATGTTTCCCTGTTTCTCCTTCCCTTCCCCTTTCTTTAAAAACCAATTTAGCACTGGCTGCTATGGCTCAGTGGATTGGGTGCCTGGCTGCAAACCAAAGGGTCACTGGTTCAATTCCTGGTCAGGGCATATGCCTGGGTTGCGGGCCAGGTCAGGTCCCCGGTGGGGGGCCCATGAGAGGCAAACATATTGATGTTTCTCTCCCTCTTTTTCTCCCTCCCTTCCCTTCTGTTTAAAATAAATAAAATCTTTTTTTAAAAAATCAATTAAAAAAAATCTTTTTTAAAAACTTAAGAATATGATGAAAACCCTATATTCTCTTTTCCCAGAAAAATACACATACAGACACCATTTTTAAAAATATATATTTTATTGTTTATGCTATTACAGTTGTCCTATTTTCCCCCCTTCATTCCCTTCCACCCTGCACACCCTCTCCCACCCACATTCCCCCACTTTAGTTCATGTCCATGTGTCATAAGTTCTTCAACTTCTACATGTCTCACACTATTCTTGCCTTCCCCTGGTCTATTTTCTACCTACCATCTATGCTACTTTTTCTCTGTACCTTTTCCCCCTCTCTCCTCCTCCCACTCACCTGTTGCTAACCCTCCATATGATCTCCATTTCTGTGGTTCTGTTCCTGTTCTAGTTGTTGGCTTAGTTTGCTTTTGTTTTAGATGTGGTTGTTAATATCTGAGTTTGCTGTCTTTTTACTGTCATATTTTTTATCTTTTTTAAGTCCCTTTAACATTTCATATAATAAGGGCTTGGTGATGATGATCTCCTTGAACTTGACCTTATCTGAGAAGCACCTTATCTTCCCTTCCATTCTAAATTAAAGCTTTGCTGGATAGAGCAATCTTGGATGTAGGTCCTTGCCTTTCATGACTTGGAACACTTCTTTCCAGCCCCTTCTTGCCTGGAAGGTCTCTTTGGAGAAATCAGCTGACAGTCTGATGGGAACTCCTTTGTAGGTGACTGTCCCCTTATCCCTTGCTGCTTCTAGAATTCTCTCCTTCATTTGAATCTTGGCTAATGTACTTATGATGTACCTTGGCGTGTTCCTCCTTGGGTCCAGCTTCTTTGGGACTCTCTGAGCTTCCTGGACTTCCTGGAAGTCTATTTCCTTTGCCAGATTGGGGAAGTTCTCCTTTATTATTTGTTCAAATAAGTTTTCCACTTGTTGCTCTTCTTCTTCCCCTTCTGGTTCCCCTATAATTCAGATGTTGGGATGTTTAAAGATGTTCTGGAGGTTCCTAAGCCTCTCCTCATTTTTTTGAATTCTTGTTTCTTCCTTCTTTTCTGTTTGGTTGTTTCTTCCTTCTGGTCCACTCCATTGATTTGAGTCCCAATTTTCCTCCCATCTCTATTAGTTCCCTGTGCGTTTTCCTTCATTTCACTTAGCATAGCCTTCATTTTTTCATCTAATTTGAGGCCAAATTCAACCAATTCTGTGAGCATCTTGATCACCAGTGCTTTGAACTGTGCATCTGAGAGGTTGGCTCTCTCTTTGTCACTAAGTTGTATTTGCTCTGGAGCTTTAATCTGTTCTTCCGTTTGGGCCTTTTTTTTTTTTTTTTTTTTTTTTGTCTTGTGGCACCTGTTACATAGTGAGGGGCAGAGCCTTAGGTGTTCACCAGGGTGGGGCAACCCAGTTGTTGGGCTGTGACACTGTTTGTGAGGGCAGGGTCCGAGATGGAACAATGGCACTTGCTCCACTCTCCATCGGATTTCAGTCCCTTCAGCCGCTTCCCCCAAGCAAACTGGGCCTTTCTGGTGCTGATTCCCTGCTGGGTGGGCTTGCGTATGTTCTAGGACCCTGTGGGTCTCTCCAATGAACTCTCCTGTGAGGCTGGAAGTCTTTCCCGGCACCTCAACCCCCACAGGTGTTTTCAGGCTTTATTTCCCCATGCTGGGACCCTAGGCTGAGTGGTCTGTCTCACTCCCCAGTTTCGCCTGGTTTATCTGTGCACAAATGTGAGACTGTCCGATCAGCCAGCCGCCTTGCCTGCTGTGCCCTGCTTCACAATCACCGCCTTGCTAGGTCTGCCTGTTGCCACCCTATGCCCAGGGTCTGCCCACTGTGGTCTTGTGCACCCGGGGTTTGTCAGCTAGCTGCTGCCTTGTGTGCCCAGTGCCATAGCTTTTTTTGCCTCGACTCCTCTCTGCCTGGCCACCCGACTCTGCCCCTCCTACCAGTCTGGATGAATGTGTCTATTTTAACTTCTTGGTTGTTGGACTTCTATATAGTTTAGTTTTCTGTCAGTTCTGGTTGTTATTTTGTTTCTAAATTGTCCTTATTTTGGTTGTGTGAGGAGGCACAGTGTGTCTACCTATGCCTCCATCTTGGCCAGAAGTCACATACAGACACCATTTTACATATCATTTTCACATTCCTGGGATGCCTATGGACCCCACGTTAAGATCCTCTGGTTCTGGATGGTCTCAATCTGCTCTGAAGATCCTATCAAGACTTCTTTTTACTTTTTTAATTGATTTGTTATGAGGAGAGGTAGAGAAACATCAATTTTTTCTTCACTCATTTATGCGTTCATTGGTTGATTCTCATATGTGTCCTGACTGGGGATTGAACCACAACCTTGGTGTATCGGGATGACACTCTAACCAACTGAGCTCCCTGGCCAGGGCTATCAAGCATTCTTGCAACTCAGCTACCATTTATTGTGCACCTAATCTCTTTCAGAGCATTTACTCTTATAACCCTCTGAAGATAGTTTACAAATGAGGAAAACGGGGCTCAGAAAGGCCCAAGATCACAAAGCTAGTCATAGCTGGTATAGAGATTTGATTTCAATCTCATGCTTTCTGGTTCCAACCTTCTACTTAATCCTGTAGGTGAGAATTTAGTTCTCTTCGGGTTCTTTTGGAGTCCTGTGCAAAGGATCTAGTAACTAGAAAGCTCTGTAGTGCCCAAATCCAGCCTGGTAAAAATATTCTGCAATGGATGAGTGACTCCAGGCCCATCCCAGGTACACCCCTCATGCCTGGCTCAAACATCTGCCCCTCGATTTCTCAATTCAGCCCACAGTCTGGGGGGTGGGTGTGGAGTGGAAGACGGAAGAGAAACAGAGGAAATTGCTTATAAAAAGAAGTTTCAGATTGAGTCATAAACATGAGTTATAACTCAAAGAAAGGCTTTGGGGTAGGAGGGAAAGAAATAGAGAAGGTCCTATGAGAGTGCTCCCTCCTCTCCCCATTGGGTGAAGATGCTCAGATGAGTTGATTTCTCTCCAGGCTCTGGATGTGGTTCTCTCTACTAAAACAGGGAAGAGAGAAAGAGAGAGAACTGAGAGGTTGGAATATATGCTCTGGGAGGAGTGCATAGTAGCTGACACATACTAAGCACTTCCCATGTGAGGCCCTGTGCCATGTGCTTCTGATGCATTACCTTGCTTCACCTTTGCCACAGAGTAGACCCATTTTAAAGATGGGACAGAGAGGTTAAATGACTTGCCCAAGGTCATATAGGCAATCCGTCAAAACTGGATTCTAACCCAAGACTGTTTATATTTCAAGAAAAAAAGTTAAAACAACAAAACAAGGGCAGCCTAACCCCAGAATCTGCACTTAACCACAACTCTAACAGCTTTTTACATCCTGGTTGCTGTTTGCTTATAACTGAGCAGCTCTATAGAAGCTTCACACACACTCTCCTTTATTTTTAATTTATTTTTAATTTTTTTATTGATTTTAGAGAGAAAACATTGACTTGTTGACTTACCCATCTATGTGTGATCCACCCATTGGTTGATTCACATATGTGCCCCGATAGGGGATTGAACCCACAACCTTGGAGCATTGAGACAATGCTCTAACCAACTTAGCTACCTAGCCAGGGCCACACAACCCCTTCTTTGACGTTTGCCCTGTTTGACAGTTGAAAAAACCTCAAAGCAAATGACTTGCCTAAGATCACACAGAAGGTCAGTGTTGGGGTTGGGATGTGATCCCTGGTCTCTCTGACTACATGTCCAGTGCTGTTCCTACTACCCACTCACTGCTGCCTTCACAGATGAGCTGGGCAGGAGTTGAGGTGGGAGCACATTGCACATCCCTGGGGAAAAAGGGATGATGACCCAGGAGGCCCTCCTGCTCACCTCCGAAGGGTCTTTCTCTCTTGTCAGTGTATAATAGCCTTAGCACTTTTGCCTGCCACTGCAGCTACCTCCACTGGGGGCGGGAGTGAGAGTGGGGGTGCTCATTTAGATTTCCCTCCTGCCACTGTTGAGTCATTTCTCTGAACTCTTTGGGGTTAGTGGGAACTCCCCAAGAAATAGAAGCTACTCAGATCTTAGTTCAAAGTGGAGGAACTTTCCAACCATGAGGGGGACTGCTTTGTGATGCGGTGGAGACTCCATTGCAGGGTGTACTTGAGCAGAAACTGGATAACCATCAATGGGAGATTCTTGTACTGGGTGGGGATCAGCCTTTAGGGCCCTTCCAATTGTGAGATTTTTATGAGTCACTGTGGAATAAAATTTAGCCCATGTATCAGGGTGGTACAGCATGAACTTTGGGGCCAGATAGACTTGGGTTCAAAACTTAGCTCAGCCACCTCCTTGCTGAGAGTCTGTGGGCAAGTTTCCTCTCTTAGCCTCAGTTTCTTGTGATAAGATAGAAATTATAATACAACCCTCATGAGATTGCTTTGAGTATTGGGGATGATGTATATATTGTGCCTTGTATAAAGCAGGAACTCAATAAATCATGCCTACTATTATAGCCATTATAAATGAATGATGGCCTTTTATTACAAGTTTGGGTGAAAGAATTGAATCCATATGTTAACCAAAGTACCAAATGTTTGGATACTTAACGTATGTAGAAAACCAACTTTTTCTCTCAAAGTGACTATCTCACAAATAATCATGGAAAACATGATACGTAAGTAGGTAAAATGAAAGAAATGCTGACAATCTGATACTTTGACTCAGAGGAGTCATGTAAGTTCATCTAAATAGTCCCAGACTGGGAATAGGAATCTCCTCCAAGATTGTGGCAAGCGTCATTAGCATTCTGTGTGCAGCCCAGGCAATGGGGAACTCACTACCTTATGAGACTGGGTATGGGAAACTCCCCGAACTTCCCAGCTTGTTTCCTATTGTTTGCCAGCTGGGACATGTACCTTTCCAACCACTTCAACCCCTAAATGAGACCAGACCCCAGTATTGTAGGAAACTTTATGACCATAAGGTTGGCTGAAGAAAAGAGTGATAACCCGACAGGTCTATGGAACAGGTCTATTGAAGTAGTTTCAGAAGCAGAGAGGTGAGGCAGCACACTGGTTAAGAATGAGTTTCAGAATCATGGAGATGTCCTCCTGAGTTCCGCTCTTACCATTTAGCTGTGTCCTTGGACAAATCATTTAAACTCCAAACCTCCATTTTCTCATGTATGGGATGGAATTAATCATATCTCCTTCACATAAGGATCAAATGAAATAAAGCATGGAAAACACTTGGTGTTCAGCACCTCCACATAGTATTGGTTTAATAGATTTGAACCACTTGGGAAGGGGCGGGCCCTCTACAAGGTGGGAGCGCAGGGATTATTATTTGAGCATTACAGGCAACAGTGACTCTGGAATTCAGGGACCTCTGGAGTGGCAATTTATTCCTTCAAGCCAGTTACTTCTATTAGTGGGTTTTGCCCAGGGAGTCAGCCAGCAGAAAGGGAAGTTCCTGTCTGAGATGCTAGTGGCTGGGAACTGTCTTTCTGGAGTCTACTGAGTTCTTGGGGGACTGTCGTATGTAACCTTGTAAAACTTAGACAAGCTTAGGACTTAGCCAGATAGCTCAAGAGCACTGTCCTGATAGGCCAAGGTTGCGGGTTCCATCCCTGGCCAGGGTATATATAAGAATCAACTATTGAATGCATAAATAAATGGAACAACAAATCAATGTTTCTCTCTCTCTAAAATCAGTAAAATTTTTTAAATTTAAAAAATATAGTTTCTGGTTGGTGTGGCTCAGTGGATTGAGTGCTGGCCTGCGAAATGAAAGATCACCTATTTAATTCCCAGTCAGGGCACATGCCTGGGTTGCAGGCCAGGTCCCCAGTTGGGGGCATGCAAGAGGCAACTGATGAATGTTTTTCTCACATGCTGATGTTTCCCTCCCTTCCTCCCCTCTAAAAATAAATAAATAAAATCTTTAAAAAAATTAGAGCAAGCTTAACTGTATACGCAGCATTTACTTTCCTAAATTTGTTCATATTTACTTGTTCATTTGATCTTCAGGTAATGCTGTTAGTGTGAATTATGACCTATTTAGAAAATGGGGAAACAAGCTCATAGAGGTGAAGTATTTGGATTTTGAAGTTTAGTTGCCAACAAAGCACCTGTGAACTCCCACTCCCCCCATCACCATTTCCTGGTTTTTGGTGCCTGGGGAAGACACTATCTGCTCTGTGTCTCAGAGCACCAGCTTCCCTTTCTGACCCCCTAGATGCCTTTCCAGGCTCTGGAAAGTCTGAGATATAGTTTCTATTGCTTCCTCCAGCACCATCAAGTTCATGGGTCCTACATTCTCTTTTATTCATCCACTCAACAAACACTAGCTGAGGACCAAAATACTGTACCAGGCCTGGTGCTACATGCTGGGGGGTCCAGAAGTGAACAAAACACAGCCCATGCCCTTGAGTTCACAGACTGGTGGGACATGGAGAATGAGTGTCTGGGAATTCTAAACGAGGGCTAACAAGCCCTGTCTGGGGTGTCCTGGTTGGCTTCCTGAAAAGTGTCACTTGAGCTTTTCTAAAGGATCATTAGAAGTTAACTAGAACATGCAGCGGCAGAATCCAGTGGAGGGAGGAGCATGGCAAGTTCAAGTCTGAGAGGTGATACTGGGGCTCAGGGTGGGGGACCAGTTCACCAGGACACTGACTGTCAGGCTAGGATGCCTGGGCTCTAGCTTGTGAACAGTGAGGAGCCACTGCAGGCAGACGTTGGGTCAGACTTGTGATTCTAAATGGAGGATGCTGGGAACACAAAAGACGGGGGCGGGAATCAGTAGTCTGCGGCAAAAAACACAAGCATGAGGACAGGGAGGAAGAAGAGGAGGGCATGGAAGCCAAAAATATTTGGGAGATAGAATTGATGGGGCCAGGATGCAGATCAAAGGTGGGAAGTGTGGGAAGGAGTCAGAGATGATGCTCAGGATTCCAGCTGCAGTGATGGGGTCCAGAGTGGACAACCTTGGGTGGTGGGTGGGACAGGAAATGTTGGTTTCACTGTACAGGTGGAGAACTAAGCCTCAGAGAATTAGAGCATACCCAAATCAGGGCTCAGACTGTGTGTCAGTGTGTGTTCAGCCCTTGGGGCTACAGTATTGCCTTCCCGGCTCCTGTGGGGAGGCTGCTAGCTCAAAATCTTCATGCCTAGGCCAGCTCTGAAGCCGAGCTGCTAGTGTCAGAATCTCTTCCCTTATAACAGAATTTATTCACCTCTCAGACCCTGGCTTTCTAATCTGTAAAGTGGGGAGGTTGAGAAATAACAGGAGCAGAAGGACCTGGCTCATAAGGCTTTGAATCTTCCAAGACTGGCAGGTCCCCGCTATCACATCACAGTTTTCTGCTGGTTCTCCCTTCAGAGGTGCCATCTTTAAATGCTCATATGAGCTAGAACTCAATCACAGTCCCTGCAATAGCACTTCGCAAACTTTAATGTACACATAAATCACATGCAGATTGTTAAAATGTAGATTCTGACTCAGCAGGTCTAGGGATGGGCCTGAGATTCTGCATTTCTAATAAGCTCGCAGATGATAGCAATACTGCTGGCCTACTGACCACACTTTGAAAAGCCCAGCCTCCAAACTTTCTCCAAAGCAATGTTCCCAAATTTATCCTTGTAATCCAGACCCCTATCCACAACTCCAACTTCTAATTGCAACTCTTAGTTGACAGTTTTCTTTGGATATTTAAAGGCATTGCCCAAAGAGTTCTCGAACCTGCTCCTCCCCAAATTCTCCCTCAGTGCTCACTTGCTTAATTCAAAAATCTAGAAGATATCCATGAATCTCCTTTTTCTCTTAGTCTCTACACCCAAACTGCCAAACTATCTGCTTGACTTCCAAAGCATATCCTGATTTTGTTCACTCCCATCTCCATTTCCACCACCCTAGTCCAGGCCACCTCATCTTGTCTGAGCTAATGCAGTAGCCACTGACCTGGTCTCCCTGCCCACCCCTCCTTCCCATCAATTCTCTACCTATTAGAGAGATCTTTTAGAAATGTAAATCATATCATATCACTCTCCTGCTTCAGTTCTTTTGGTACTTGCACCTCATTTAAAATAAACCTGAACTCTTTACCCTGGCCTACAAAGCCCAGCATGACTGGCCCCTGCCCTTCTTTCCAACTTCACCTTGTGCTGACCCCTGATCCTGACATCACAGCTACATAGGCTTCTCTTTTGGTCCTGAGCATACCCAGATTGTTTCCTCCCTGAGGCCTTTGTCCCAACACTGCCCTCTTCTTCCTGGTCTTCACTGGCCTCTTTTCATCATTCAGGTCTTAGCTTCTGGGTCATGTCCCCAGGGAGGTCTTTCCTGATCACCCTCTCTCTTACCCCATTTTAACTCTGCATGTCCTATCAGTAGTTGAACTTGGTTTAGTAACTGTCTGTTTTCCCACTAAGAGGTAAGACCCATTAAAACAATGACCTTGTTTTCTATTTGGTTCACCAGTGTCTGAAGCAGGGCCAGAATAGATACTCAAGAAAAATTTTATTGTGTAAGGCAATGTCATTTCTTCTCTGAGACTCAGTTTTTCCATCTATAAAACAGGGATAATAATAGTATAGGGTTAAAATTAAATGAGATACACACATAAGGCCCAGGCACAGTGCCTGGCACTTGGTCACTGGTGGCTAATAACTCCATTACTGTTATCAATAGTGTAATAGAATCCCCTGGCAGGAATGTTAAGGCAGAGGTGGTGGGACTCCCACTGCTCTCCAAACGACTTAAGCTGCAAGCACCTGGGCTAATCGGCTCATCTATTCCTTGTCTGTCACTGCCAAAGTCCTCACCACCTGATAGCAGAGAGAAGGCAAATTTGGGGACGAAAAGTGGAGGCAAGCATGCTTCAACTCAACTGTAAGTTTATTAGAAAGGCTATGAATAGATGAACCCTGAGTTACCAGCTGAGGAAAAAAATGGGGGGGCGGGGAAGCCCCTGCCCCTCCTGACCCACCCCAGAGGCCTCCTATGAATTCTGTCCTGTGGCAGCCTCTAACAGAAGTTAGTTAAAAAGTGCATTCCAGATCCTCCTCTGGGAGCAGCCCAACTTAACTGCAGGGGACCGACTGGAGGGGCTGATGTGGATGCTGGTGCCTGGAGCTGGGAGCCATAAGGCCTTGGTCCTCTCCTCTAGCAGGAAGTGGTTCCAGACCGTCCCCAGCAGAACAGTACGGAAAAGGAGCTGACCAGGGATAGAGCAAGTTCTGCTAAATAACCAAGGGCTCTGGAAGTTGATGCTGGACTGCCTCGGAGGTGGGTGCAGATGGCTACAGAAAGCCAATCGTGGGGTTCCCAGGGTAGGACCCCAAAGCTGCTCTAACGAGTCTTAGCCACAGAGAGCCCTAGTGCGACTCAATGTCCCTCCTGGGGCTGCACTGGCTACTTCTGCTCCCAGAAAGGCAAATGGATCTTGTAGAAATCCATGGTGGTTGATGTCATTTTCCTTAAAAAAGGTAAGAGTTTGTACAATGAATTGATTTCAACCAGCAGAGCCTGAGCTGAGAAGAGTCAGTTCTTGGGAAGAAGGCACTTCTCACACCCTCACTGGGGTGATCTGGGCCTGCTGCTTCCTGGGCCCCTTGGGGCTCTGCTCCCTCTGGCCCTGTGACTCAGGCCTGCTCTCTCCGGGAAGTGTGCCGTCTCCACTGAGCTAGCACTGCCCTGCAGCCTGGATGCCCTGGCCTCTCACAGGGTGGTGGATGGCAGCTTCCTCACCCGCCGCTGGGCCAGGATAGATGACTCAATGGGCTTCAGCTGAGGGGTAGGCTTGGAGCTGTTGAGTGCAGAGTATGTAGCTGCCATGGCTCCCTGGGAGAGAAGGTAAGAGGTCAGTTCATGATGATAGGAAGTATAGGCAGGAGTGGGAATGTTGTGTTCCAGGGCCAGACCAGCTCCTCCCAGCATTCCACAGCCCACCTGGCCCCCTGTTAATGCAGCCTTGGTGGTCCTTCATGGTCATTAATCCTGTCTCCTACATCAGAATGAAAGCTTCGGAGGTAAGGGGCTATGTCCCCAGAGGACTGGAGTATACTGGCCTTTAAGTATACTGTTGACACCACACTCAATTCTACATGTTAGACTGGGGCTCTAGGACAGACAGACATGGCATCTCCTGGCTCTACCACCCCAAGTCCTTGGCCTGGGCCCCCAGATGCCCAGGAGCCTGGGGTGGCCATACCTTCACAAGTTGTAGGTCCTGGTGGGACAGCTGGCTCTGGGGAAGCTTGTCTTTCTGGGTGATCCATGGGTGCTGCAGGACCTGCTTAGCTGTGAGGCGCTGGTGGGGATCCACGTGCAGCATCTTGGACACCAGGTCCTGAGGACACAGCCAGCAAGGGGGTTGGTAAGATGGGCCAGCAGGGGAGCAGACAGTTGTGTCTCACTGATGGGAAATGGGCAAGGCAACCATTTCTCACCATCTCCTGCTGCCTAAACCCTGGCAGTAACCTCTCCCTGTGATCCATTCCCCCACACTTCTCTGGGGCATCTCTGGGCACAGGACCTTCTTTGGGAGTTCTTCCTAGAATACCCTTTCCTTTCTCTTTCACCTTCTAGAAGTCATGCAGAAAGGTGAGAAGAACATAAGGTAGGGGGTCAGGCAGACTAAGGTTCAAAACCTGATTCTCCTGCTCATCAGTTGAGTATCCTGGGCCATTTACTTCAACTCTTTGAGCCTCAGTTTCCCCTCTAAGAAACAGAAATAACAATAATACCTGCCTCATAAGGCTGATGTAAGGTGGTACTATTCATTAAAGGTTCAAGCTAGTGTCTAGCACAGAAGTTCCCATAACTGGAAATTTGCTAATATTGAAAGCGCAAACATACCCTCCTCAGTAAAGGTCTCTCTGCTTGGCATGGTCAGTAGCGGTGTTCTGTGCCTCCACTGTCCATACCCCTAGCCAGGAAGACCGATCTCTCTCTGCTGCCTGGCATCTCTGTTCCGTGTATGCAAGCCTGTACCTCCCCCCACACTAAATTCCCACAAGGCATAATCACATCCCTCTGTACCCTGCAGGCCCAGAACATGGGAAGGGTCAGTGAATGATTATCCAGTTGTTCAAACAAGGTGAGGGGGGGGCGGCCTGCCTGGGAATCTTCCACTTGGAGAAAGGAGATTTTAGGTCATCTGTTTATAATTTGCTGAAAAACCCAGCGATGGTACCCTGCCTCCCCACCCCAAATGATCTGAGTCCAGGCCTCACAGACTAACCTTGGCTGTCTCTGAAACTGTGTTCCAATTTCCTCCGCTGAGGGTAAACTTCCCACTGCCGATCCGGGTCAGGATTTCCTCTGGTGTGTCATTGGGTCCATTGGCAAATGGAGTGTATCTGGAGAAAAGTCCATTTAGTCTGAGTATAGCTTCTAGCCTCCATCCTGGGGCTAGAGGTAGGGGGCCATGTCTCCCCCTTCAGACTGGGAGCTCCCAAGGGCAGCATCTATTTCCTCCAGGTGAAGGGTACAAAGATAGGGCCATATCCCTATCTTCAGACCTTCCTGAGGCAAGGCTAATTCTCTCCCATCAGATAAGCACCACCCCAGCCTGTACATTAGGGCTGGAGGAAGGGGCAAGTGTATTGGGAGGAGGCCCAGGCCAATGGGGCACTTACCCTGCCAGCATGGTATACAACAGAATGCCCAGGCTCCAGATGTCACAGCCCTCATCGTAGCCCTGGCGCTTTAGCACCTGACAGGAAGGAAGACAGGAGAGTGGTCAGTCTGAGGGACAGTGGCGAGTGGCCCCATATGTTTACCTGCTATTCCCCGAAGGGTAGGATATGGGTCCCTGTCATAATCTGGATCCTCCCTTGGTACCAGGGCCAAGGCCAGACAGACTGTGCATCCTCACTTGCAGCTGACACCAGGCCACTCACCTCAGGTGCCACAAAGTTGGCAGTGTAGCAAGGTGTCATGAGGAGCCCATTCTCAGCCCGCAACTGCTTGGCGAAGCCAAAGTCACAAATACGCAGGCACTCGGGGTTCCCAGACTCATCCACATACAGGATGTTGCTGGGCTTGAGGTCCCTGTGCACAACCTGGGGACAGAAAGCTGGTCAGTTCTCAATATGGGCAGACTGCTATGGCTCAGATCAATGCCCAGGATGGGAGAATTAGGAAGATGGGCCCAGAGAGAGAGAGAGAGAGAGAAAAGGAAGCAGAATCTGAAAAGAGGGGAAGGGGCTAAAATAGGGCCTTTAAATCTGCTGGTACCACCCACTTGAAATCTCTATGTCATTGTCTATGGGCCAGCTCTAACTTCACCTATCCACACTCAACTCCTTATTTCTCCCCTCAAATCTGTTCATTACACAATCTTACCTAATGGCGACTCCACCTTCCAAATGCTTGGGTCAAAATCTTAAGAGGAATTCTTGTTTTCTCATATTCCTCAACCAATCAATCAGCAAGCTCTGTTGGCTCTACCATTCAAATAGATCCAGAACCCATCCACTTCTCAGCCCCTCTACTGGCAGCACTCTGATCTTAGCCCCTACCATCCCACCCCTGGATTTCAGCAAACGGCTCATAATTGGTCTTCCTGCTTCACCCTCTTCTCCTACAGTCTTTTCTAAACATAGCAGCTAGAGCAATTCTGTTAAATGTAAGTCAGATCACGTCATCCCAGCTAGAAACCCTCTAAAGCTTCCCCTCTTAAGAGGAAAAGTCCTTACAATGGCCTAAGGGGCACCACATGGTCTCTCTCCTGCTCCTTACCAGTATCTCTTGCACTCTCTGGTCTAGCCACACCAGCTTCTTTGCTCTTCCCCCCACATGCCAAGCACACTTCTGCCTCCAGGCCTCTTTCTCAAAGGCTCTTCCCTCAGGCATCTACCTGGCTCATTTTCTGTTTCTTTTAGGTCTCAGCTTGCATGTCACCCTATCAGTGAGATCTGGACCACTCCATATAAAATAGCAATCACCAAGCAGTGCTCCTTGGTTTCCTTCCCCTGCTTTACTTTAATCCATAGCATTTACCATCATTTGACATAATATTCACCTAATTGTTTTCTGAATCTACCTACTAGAAGGTAAGCTCCATGATAGTTTTGGTCACTACTATATCCCAGCCTTTAAAAAGTTCCTACCACATAGTAGATATTCAAGAAATATCTGTTGAATGAATGGATGAATGACACTATTGAGGCCTTAAGCAAATGACTTTTCTCTACCCCCATTTGTGTGTCTGTAAACTGAGGGGGCTGGATCACTTCACTTTTCATCCTCCCCCCTCCCTCTGTACAATTCTATTCAGCCACTCCTCTATCACCTAATTATTGACAACTCAGGTCTCTGGCCCTAGCCTGGACCTTTTCTGAGTGTAGGCTCCTATAGCTGTTTACCAGATGGCAACCACTGAATATTCTACAGACCCTCCTCACACCTAACACAACCCAGACTAAACTCATACTCTCACTCCTGCTCCCGCTCCCGTGAGATAATGGTACCTCCCTTGGCATTGTCAAAAATCTTCAATGGCTCTCTTTACCTACAAGATAAAGCCCAAAGTTCCCATGCTGGTGTGGGAGGCTCAGCTATCCATTCTAAGCTCATTGTCCACTGTATCCCTCAAATGTCCCAAGTTCAGGCCAGTGGGGCTCCTTTGGCCATAAACAGCCCTACCTGTCTGTGAAATGCCTGCTCGCTTCCAGCACTTAGCACAGAGCAAGTGCTAAGTGAACTCTTCTCAGTGAATGAATGAATCACACCTCCAAAGCATGTAAGCCCTTAGAGGTTAGATGCACCAAGTCTTGTAGATTAGTTGGCTTTATGAGATGGTCCTTTCATAGTCTCAGTTGAGTCCTGAACCCTCTAGCACAGGGGTCCCTAAGCCCTAGTCCATGGCCTGTTAGGAACTGGCCACACAGCAGGAGGTGAGTGGCTGGTAAGTCTGTTAGAAATGGAAAAATTATCTTCCATGAAAATGATCCCTGGTACCAAAAAGTTTGGGGACCGCTGGTCTAGCAGATGTCACGGGGTGGGCAGGATGGAGGGTAAATATGAGCTAGGATAGTCCACCTCTACAGAGAGAGAAAAGTGTCAGTTAGATGAGGAGAAAGGGCTACACTGACAGGGTTGTCCTGGCCATGCTGTGAATTGCATCTACACCACAGGGAAGCGCCTTCCTGGGCAATACCTGACCAGCCTCTAGGGCTCTCTCCTTCTAGCCCAAAGGACAAACCCAGGCCCTTGAGAATGTAGACTCTTCTCTTTTCTCTGCAGAGGGCGCAGCCAAGCTTACCAGATGTCAGGGATGCTCAGCTTGGCTGAAGACATCAACCATGCTGGATAAATGATCTTTCTGGTTTACAAAGTACTGTCCCAACCACACTCTCTTTGGGACCCATTTTACCTTGGTAGGTGTGCAGTGCAGGGACTACAGGCTCTATTTTACAGAGAAGGAAACCAAGGCAATGAGAGAATTGACTTACTTGTGTAAGTAAGAAGCAGAGGTAAGACTTGATCCCAGCTCTGACCTTAATTCCAGTCTTTCTAGTTTAGTGTAGCACAGATGACACTTTTGAGAAACAGGGATATGAAAGTTTTCAACACAATATAGAGAAACAACAAACTCCTACAGGGAACTATGGCTCACCAGGGCAGGTAGCCCCATAAGTGATTGATACCTGTCCCCTAGGTTATATGTGCAAAAAAGGGGGAGTATATTCTCATATCTCACTACACTGAAAAGTGCAATAGGCTGGACAAACAATGAGTGAAGCCAGGGTGAGTGGGGGCCATACCAACAAGTCTAAAGAGGTATCTGTTACTTACTCCAGCTTATAGTCACCACGTAACAACTCAGGCCTAGGTTCTAAAAGCAGCCACATTACCAAACCAAAGCAAACGCCAAACAGAAAAACACCCTACATCTTGTAGGCCAAATGTAGACACTGAGTCATTAGGCAGAGTTGTGATTTCAGTCAAGAGTCAGGCAGGCCAGGGTGTGAATCCTGGCTTTACCAGATGTAGCTGTGTGACCTTGGGCATGTCATTAACCTCCCTTACCCTTGGTTTTCTCAGTTGTAAAGTGGGGCTGGTAATAGTGCTCAGCCCCCAGGGTTGCAGGAACGCATGAGTTGTTTACCAGGAATATTTGGCAGAAGGCTTGGGAAATGGCAGCTGCTGTCATAGTAACCCCAGCACTCCCTGGGGCTGAACCCCCATCACGATGAATATTAAGATATAGTGACTACTTGCCAAGTGCACTTAAAAATTAGAGGGTAAGAAGGACAGGTGCTATCCACAGCAGTATCTGATCACACACAGTTAGGAGCATAGACTCTGGAGCCATATTAGCTATAAGACTTTTACTTAAGCTCCCAGAGCCTCAGTACCCTCACTTATAAAATGAACATAATGACAACACCTGCTTCATAGGTTCATTGGAACAATTAAATGAGTTTGAATGTAAGTGCTTACAACTCTGTCTGGACTGTAGAAAGTGCTATATAGCGCCAGCATCTACTAGCAGCAACACCCTCTCTGTCATCAACAGCATCATTAGAGGATGTGCATTGAGGTGCCCATGACCAGGCAGAAAATAAAAAGATGACCTTCTTTTATGTAAATCATCTGTTAAACAGAGAAGGCAAGGTGTGACTTTCTACTGAGTTCCCAAAGAGGCTGTCCCCGGCATGCTGGGACCCTTACGGAAACAATATGAGGGACGCTAGAGACTTAAAAAGGTTCCACATGTTAAACAAAGAACTCTTGCAAAAGAGGATGAAAAAGGCAGACAACCCAATTTTCAAAGATGAACAAAGGACTTGAACAGGCATTTCATAAAAGAGGCTGTCCAAAAGGCAATAAACATGAAGAGGTGCTCAACTTCACTAGGCCATCAGGAAAATGCAAATTAAAACCACCATGAGATACCACCCCACATCTACCAGAATGGCTATGATTAAAAAGATGGAAAATAACAAGTTTTGGCAAGTCCCAGAACTCTCACATGCTTCTGGTAGAAGTGTAAATTGGTAAAACTTTGGAAAACTGTTTGGCAACATCTACTGAATATGAATATACACATACACTGTGACATAGCAATTCCAGTGCTAGGTGTACACCCAATGTTAAAATATACATATGTTCACCAAAAAACAAGTACTAGAATGTCACAACAGCATTATTTAATCACAGTCAAAAACTGGTACATAACAACCCAATGTATATTAACAGTAGAATGGACAATTAAATTGTGGCCTGTTCACCCTGGCTTGTATGGCTCAGTGGATTGAGTATCAGCCTGCAAATCAAAGGATCACTGGTTCGATTCCCAGTCAGGGCACATGCCTGGGTTGCAGGCTGGGTCCCCAGTTGGGAGTATGCAAGAGGCAACCACACATCGATGTTTCTCTCCCTCTCTTCCTCTCTCCCTTTCCCTCTCTCTAAAAATAAATTAATAAAATCTTAAAAAAACAAAACTGTGGTCTGTTCATACAGTAGAAACTACACATCAAAAATGCAACTGCAGCTACACTACAATGTGGATTTCAGAGAATAATGAGTGGCAAGAGCCAGACATATATAAAAGAGAATGTTTGTATAAAATTTAAAGATATGCAAAACTAATCTAAGCTATTAGAATTTAGCTTAGAGCTCTGGCTGGTGTGGCTCAGTGGAGTCAATGCAGGCCTGTGAACCAAAGGGTCACTGGTTTGGGTCCCAGTCAGGGCACATGCCTTGGTTGCAGGCCAGGGTCCCAGTAGGGGGTGTGTGAGAGGCAACCACACATTGATGTTTCTCTCCCTTTCTTTCTCTCTCCTTTCCCCTCTCTACAAAAAAATAAATAAAATCTTTTAAAAAAGAAAAAGAAGTTAGCTTAGAATGATTATTTGGGAGGGAGCCGGGACAGGAAGGGGCACAAGGGGATTTGGGGAAACCAGAAATATTTCATGCCTTGATATGGGTACTGGTTATATTGGTGTATTCACTTTTTGAAATTTATTGACTTGTACATAATGATTGTTTTCATGATACTTCAATAAAAAGATATAGGAGATCTCAGTGGACCCTGCTCCCAGTTACCCTCTTCCCATCCCTTGGTTCATACGGGAGTACCAACTTCTAGACCACAGATACTGCCAGTGTGTAATCAGCCCAGAGAATCTCCCTCCATATTTGAACTCAACAAAAGCTTCCCATTTCCTCATCATCTGCCCCTAGTTTTTGTAAAGGGCCAGAAGCTTTGGAGACCCATTGACTCCTGGTTTTGAGAAAGAGACAATTTTCTCTCATAACACCCTCACCAAGTGGTGGTCTGTGTTTGGACCTAGTGGAGGAGTCCACTACTTTGGAAGCAGTTTCTACTCTAGAAAGTCCTTCCTTGTTCTGACCCATTGAAATTCACTGCTTCAGCCCTGTACCTGAGAACAAAACTGGAAAAGGAAACAAATCTACCATCTGACCTGACATATTTAAATATTAATTTGTTGAACCTGGCCATTTCAAAAAACCAAAACCGGACTTCCGGCCAAGATGGAGGCGTAGGCGGACATACTGCGCCTCCTCTCACAACCAAAATTAAGGACAACAAATATTTACAAACAAGAAAATAACCAGAACTTATAGAAAATTGAACTATACGGAAGTCCAACAACCATTCATCCAGACCAGTAAGAGGGGCGGAATCGTGGCAGGAGAAAGTGGAGGTGCAGACCCAGGAACGCAAGCAGCAGCGGCTGGCAGTTCCCAGGTGCACAGGCGGCGGCTGGCGGACCCTGGGCACAGGGAAGCAACTGTGCAGACCCAGTGAGGCCGCACAAGGCGGCTGGCTGACCAGGTGGTCCCACATTCACGCACACACAGTCCAGGCAGAGGGGAAGTGGCGGAAGGGACTGAATCCAGGAGAGAGTGGAGCAGGCGCCATTGTTCCCTCTCAGACCCCGCCCCCACATACAGCGTCACAACCCAGCGACTGGACTGCCCTGCACTGGGGAGCGCCAGAGGCTCCACTCCTCACTATGTAACAGCACGCGAGCGTGCGCAGATAATCCAGGTGAAGGGGAAGCAGCAGAAGGGACCGGAGTCCAGGAGAAAGCGGAACAGGCGCCATTCTCCCCTCTCGGACCCCGCCCCCACCTACAGCGTCACAACCCAGCGACTGGGCTGCCCCGCCCTGAGGAACACCTAAGGCTCCACCCCTCACTACGTAATAGCCGCGACCAGACTAAAACCAAACCAAACCAAAACAAAACAAAAACCCCACCAAAAATGGCTCAAACCGGAGAAAAAATGAAAACCCCAGAGTCAATTCCTCTAAGCCGTGAAGAGATAGCCAACCTATCAGATGCACAGTTCAAAGAACTGGTCATCAAAATGCTCACAGAATTGGTTGATTTTGCTCACAAATTAGATGAAAAAATGCAGGCTACAATACGTGAAATGAAGGAAGACGCATGGGGAACTGATAGAGATGGGAGAAAAACTGGGACTAAAATCAATGGAGTGGACCAGAAGGAAGAAACTAACAACCAAACAGAAAACGAGGAAGAAACAAGAATTCAAAAAAACGAGGAGAGGCTTAGGAACCTCCGGGACATCATTAAACGTCCCAACATCCGAATTATAGGGGTCCCAGAAGGGGAAGAAGAAGAGCAACAAGTAGAAAACTTATCTGAACAAATAAAGAGAACTTCCCCAATCTGGCAAAGGAAATAGACTACCAGGAAGTCCAGGAAGCTCAGAGAGTCCCAAAGAAGTTGGACCCAAGGAGGAACACACCAAGGCACATCGTAATTACAGTAGCCAAGATTAAAATGAAGCAGAGAATTCTAGAAGCAGCAAGGAATAAGGGGACAGTCACCTACAAAGGAGTTCCCATCAGACTGTCAGCTGATTTCTCAAAAAAGACCTTACAGGCAAGAAGGGGCTGGAAAGAAATATTTTAAATCTTGAAAAGCAGGGACCTACATCCAAAATTGCTCTATCCAGCAAAGCTTTAATTTAGAATGGAAGGACAGATAAAGCGCTTCTCAGATAAGGTCAAGTTCAAGGAGTTCATCATCACCAAGCTCTTATTATATGAAATGTTAAAGGGACTTATCTAAGAAAAAGAAGATAAAAAATATGACAGTGAAAAGACAGCAAACTCACAGCTATTAACAACCACACCTAAAACAAAAGCAAATTAAGCAAACAGCTAGAACAGGAACAGAACCACAGAAATGGAGATCATATGGAGGGTTAGCAACAGGGGCGTGGGAGGAGGAGAGGGGGGAAAAGGTACAGAGAATGAGTAGCATAGATAATGGGTAGAAAATAAACAGGGGGAGGGCAAGAATAGTATGGGAAATGTAGAAGCTAAAGAACTTACGACACATGAACGTGAACTAAAGGGGGGGAATGTGGGTGAGAGGGGGTGTGCAGGGTGGGGGGAATGATGGGGGAGAAATGGGACAACTGTAATAGAATAATCAATAAAATATATTAAAAAAAACAAAACAAAAAAAACCACTTCAAACATGACCATAACAGTACATGTGGTAACCAAACTGAAGTTCTGGTTATGAAGTAAAATTCTTTTTTACAAAAGCATCTCCCCTAATAAGTTACACAGAATCAGACATCGCCATCTTTTGCAAATCCTAATAATTAATTCAGACAAAGATCCTAAGGGGATGGAATCATTCTGTAAGATGTCATTGAGGATCTTTACCATTAGTCCCACCCACCACCAGCCACCTGTTCACCCATCCCTGGACTGTTACCACCTGACATGATCAATGACTAATGGGGGCAACATGACATGGCACTTTGATCTATGAAGTACATCCCATGAAGTAGTCTTTAGCTCCTCACTCTAAAAAAGAAGCTAAAGCTGAATCTAAGTGAGATGTTAGAGCACTTGAAGTTTACAGAAAATACAGGTAATAGAGAAACAATTAAAATGATGCCATGAGGAAGCAGACACATTCCGAATAAGAACTGATCTCTTCAGTAAGACAGTGGCATAAGGCCCTGGCTGGTGTGGCTCAGCTAATTGGAGCATTGTCCTATAAACCAAAAGCTTATGGGTTAGGTTCCTGGCGGGGAGCACATGTCTAGGTTGCGGGTTCAGTCCCTGGTCGAGGAGCGTGCCAGAGACAACCGAGGAGCGTGCCAGAGACAACCGATCAATGTTTCTCTCCCCCTCTCTCCCCCTCCCTCCCTCTCTCCTTCCATTCCTCTCTCTCAGGAGTTGATAAGGATAAAATAGAAAATAAATAAATAAAAAATAAATTAAAAAAAGGTGAGGCTTTACTCTGGAGGTTACATGGATGCCCACATTAAACAAAACTCATCAAATTGTATACCTAAGATCTACTGTGTGCAAATTTTACTGCAATTTTAGAAAAGAGCCTTAAGGAATATAATGAGTGAATAAAGGGTGTGAACCTTGCAGAGACTGATTCCAATAAACCAATCACAAAAAGATATTTTTGAAAGGCCTATCAATAGGGGAATATGTCTACTGATGGGATACTATATGAAAACAAGTAACCATTAATTTTGTTAGGTGTTATGAAAGAAAATATTTGCTTTCTTTAGAGTTACAGATATGTAACAACGATGCTATAAGGTCTGAAATATGCTTTAAAATACTTTAATTATACGTAGTTATAAGTCAAGTGCCATAAAGTTTGCAAATTCCTTTCAAATGTATCCATAAAAATTATATATATGGAGAGAGAGACAGAGACAGAGACAGAGAGACAAACGGAAAGAGAAACAAAGAAAATGTGGCAGGCTGTGAAGATTCAGTTATCTAGGAGGAAAATTATTTTTATTGTATCATTCTTTGAACTTTTTTTATAGGTTTGAGCTTTTTTGTCAATAAAAAGTTAGAAAAAAATACATCAACAACAAGAAAGAAAGAGAAAGAGAAAAAGGGAAGGAGGGGAGAAAGTGAGAAAGAGGGAAGAAACGGTTAAGAAAAATCTTGATAATTCCTGAATCCAAGTGATGGGATCTGGGGGTTCATCATCTATTCTTCCAGTTTTGTATAACCTTGAAAATTTTCATAATAAAAAGTTAATTTTACAAAAAAATGAGGAGAGGCTTAGGAACCTCCAGCACATCTTTAAACGTCCCAACATCCAAATTATAGGGGTACCAGAAGGGGAAGAAGGAGAGCAACAAGTGGAAAACTTATTTGAACAAATAATAAAGGAGAACTTCCCCAACCTGGCAAAGGAAATAGACTTCCAGGAAGTCCAGGAAGCTCAGAGAGTCCCAAAGAAGTTGGACCCAAGGAGGAACACACCAAGTCACATCATAATTCCATTAGCCAAGATTAAAATGAAGGAGAGAATTCTAGAAGCAGCAAGGGATAAGGGGACAGTCACCTACAAAGGAGTTCCCATCAGACTGTCAGCTGATTTCTCAAAAGAGACCTTCCAGGCAAGAAGGGGCTGGAAAGAAGTATTCCAAGTCATGAAAGGCAAGGACCTACATCCAAGATTGCTCTATCCAGCAAAGCTTTAATTTAGAATGGAAGGGAAGATAAAGTGCTTCTCAGATAAGGTCAAGTTAAAGGAGTTTATCATCACCAAGCCCTTATTATATGAAATGTTAAAGGGACTTATCTAAGAAAAAGAAGATAAAAAATAGGACAGTGAAAAGACAGCAAACTCACAGATATTAACAACCACATCTAAAACAAAAGCAAACAGCTAGAACAGGAACAGAACCACAGAAATGGAGATCATGTGGAGGGTTAGCAACAGGGGCGTGGGAGGAGGAGAGAGGGGGAAAAGGTACAGAGAAAAAGTAGCACAGATGGTGGGTAGAAAATAGACAGGGGGAGGGCAAGAATAGAGTGGGAAATGTGGGTAGGAGGGGGTGTGCAGGGTGGAGGGGAATGATGGGGGAGAAATGGGACAAGTGTAATAGCATAATCAATAAAATATATATTTTTTAAAAAAGTTAATTTTAGCCCTGGCTGATGTGACTCAGTGGATTGAGTGCTGGCCTGTGAACCAAAGGGTCACCAGTTTGATTCCCAGTCAGGGCACATACCTGGGTTGCAAACCAGGTGTCCAGTAAGGGGCACGAGAGAGGAAACCATACACTGATGTTTCCTTCTCTTTCTCCCTCCCTTCCCCTCTAAATAAATAAATAAATTATTTTAAAACAAAAAGTTATTTTTTAAAAAAGGCATAGCAACAATCTGGTCCTATTTCCCCCTAATGTTTCTGTGGCATCTTCCACTGGCCTGCACTGGACCACGGTGTCTTCCCAGAGCAGCACCTCACTGCATCCCTCCTCCATGGGTGCAGGTCTTGTTATTGGAAGTTTATAGATGACAGATGAGAGAGTATCAGAGAGGTAAGACCTTCCCAACCTCTCACACGGGACTTGAACATAGCCAGTCAGATTCCAGAGCCTACATTCTTAACCCCCATAGAGTCTAACTGGTAGCCCTTAAAACATCATCTCCTTCAGAAACTCATGCTAACTCTGTTTTGGCTTCAATACACTATAAGGAAAATTTCCACCTCTGCCTTGTGCAATGATAAAGGCCAAGTTCTACTGTTTGGACATGTTCTTCTTCTGTTGCACCTGTTATGTTTCCAGCATTTCTTCCTGCATCTACTTCCTCTGTCCTAGCAGCGGAACTCACAGCCAAATTCACCTCCCTGAAGCTCTGAGTGCCCCACAGTGACCCTGCTGCTTCCTAACTCAAAAACCCACTTTCTGCCTGTAGCTGCCCATCCAACTTCCTCAGTCACACATCCTGGCTCAATTCTTCCCTGGCTGTGTTATCTTGGGCAAGTAACCTCACACCTCTGCGCCTCAGTCTTATCTGGAAAGTGGGCCAGTAACAGCACCACAGAGTTTTGTGAAAATCAATTGAGATAATGTAAGGAAAGAACGTAGCAGGTGCCTAGCACATAGTAGGTACTGAATAAATGTTGCTTTTCACAATTTGGCCTTGTCTTTTCCTTCCTTTCTCCCTCCCTTCCATCTATCCACTCACCCACCATCCACCCTTAGCCTCTCCTTGTCTGTTGTTGAAGATTGCCACTGCCTGGGCCAGTCCACAGCTCATGAGTTCTGTTGATGGTATGACTCTCCCATCCAGTGCCTCCTACAACAGACTTACCCCCTGGGAGTGCAGATACTCTACAGTCTTGCTGATGGTGTGCAGGACAAAACTGGCCTCCCTCTCTGAGAAGAACTTCTGCCGTAGGATCTTGTCCAGCAGCTCCCCACCCCGCATCAGCTCTGTCACCAAGTACACGTGTTTGCCATCATCATACACCTGCCAAAGACATTACCATCAGGTCCCTCCCCTCAATGTCAGGCCTGGGCCCCTTGGTCACCAGTTCACTAGGCCAGGAAAGAATGATTCAAGCTCAGGCACGTGTTCTGCTCTGCGCTTTGGTAGCTCTGGTGGGGCCTTTGAAGGTTTGGGCCCTTGTCCTCCCTTGACAGGTGGATGCTGGTACTTGTCCCTGATGGGGGCCTCTTGGGGTGACGCCAGACCAGAGGCACCAGGGTCCTCCCCCTCCCATAAGCAGAAGAAGATCAATAGTCAAAGGAATGGCAGCCCTGAGACAAATCCTAGAGTCAAGTGCCTTAGTCTCTACCCCATTTCCCCCCACTATCACTCACATCTTTTAGAGTGATGATATTGGGGTGCTGCCCATACCGCAAAAGAATCTCAATCTCTTCCGAGGGATCCCGCTTGCTCTTGTCGATGACCTAAGGAAAAGGGTGCATGTGACAGGGTCAGGGAAACAGTCTCCAGAGTCCCTCCCTGGCATAGAGCCCACACTGCAGGGCCTAGGGTCCAGAACACACCTTCGTGTATCCACAGAGCCTCAGACATCAACCCTTCTTGCCAAAGAGCAAAGGCTACATTGGCTTCCCCCCAGCCCAGCAGCCACGGCAGATGCATGGTTGGAGGCCCACCTTGACAGCATACTCCATGTTGGTGGCCTTGTGGACACAGCGCTTGCACACGGAATAGGAGCCCACACCAATCGTCTCCTTTACCACGTAGCCGTCACTAAAAACCAGGTTCTTCCCATGTAGTTGCTGCAGAGACCAAGAGGTGGGGCTGACCCTCTGCTTTAGAATGCAGGGAAAGTTCCCCAGCACCCAAGGCCTTGGCTCAATGGAGATGGCACCAAGCAGGAACCAGGAGGCCTGGGGTAGAATGCTGGCTGTGTGATCTTGAGTAAGGATCTGCCCTTCTCTGGACCTGTATGATGGGCACACTTGGTGGTCCCACCCTGCAGTCAGAGGGTAGTGAAGTGGGCAGGCTTGAAAGGGACACAGGAACCTGAGCTAGGTCCCAGCTGTCACTTACTGTGGCCTTGGGCAAGTTGCCTTCCCTTTCTTGGGTGTCATAAGGTATCTCAAGGTCCTGAGACATTAACAATAGCAAATTCTTCTATAATGCTTAGTGTGAGGCAGGCACTATTCTAAGCACTTTCTATCAGGTAACCACATATCCCACAGACAGCCCTGATTTATGCCTGTTGCTCTCACATCCAGTTTGGTTTAACATTTGTCCTGGACAAAGATGTCCAAGTTGAGCCCTGGCCAGGTGGCTCAGTTGGTTGGAGCGTCGTCCCACACACCAAAAGGTTGCAGGGTCAATCCTGGGTCAGGGCACGTACCTAGGTTGGGGATTCGATCCCTGGTCAGGGTGTGTACGGGAAGCAACAGATCAATGTTTCCCTTTCACATTGATGTTTCTCTTTCTCTCTCTCTCTTTCCCTGCTCTCTCTCTAAAATCAATGGAAATATCTTCAGGTAAGGATTAAAAAAAATTCCCAGCTGGATAATAAATTACAGTCACATTAACTTTACACACATTAACTTAATATAATCCTCACAACCTATGGAAAATTTTTATCATCACCTTCTTTTATAGATGAGGAAACTGAGGCACCAGGAAGGTAAGTGTCTCAAAGTCCCTCACCTTAGAAGCTCTCAATCCAGGCAATGAGTTCCAGAGTCTATATTCTTGCTGCTTAATTCTACATATTCCACAGAGCCAGGAAAGTTGAATATGGGGGAAAGGTGTGAGGAGACATGAGCCCCTGCTACCCACCCCTGTTGGGAACTTAACAGCCACCCCCCAGCACCACCAACCTGGGCACCCTTTCACTTAACCAGGTTCTACAATGATCCTGGATATGCCAGAAAATCTATATCCATGTTGTCATCCTTGTTTTACAAATGGGGAAACTGAGGTCCAAGGAGGTTTGGAGGCCCAATGGGCTACACGGTGGCAATCAGGGTTTGAACTCAGGCCCGTCTAACTCCAGAGCCTGTGTTCTCAGTCATTCTGCCCATAGCTTCTAAGTGGAAAAGGACAACTGGGCAGCAATTTCCTGTATCCCTCACCTGTACCACTGAGTGCAGTGGTGCCTGCATGGTCCGAGGCTTGCTGTCATCCTCCATCAGACCGGTGGCCACGAAGCTGAAGCCACGGAAGAGCTGATGGGCACCAGCACTGGGGGGGATGCCTGGCGAATCTACAGGGGTTGGAAAGGGATATAAGCCTGAGGAGGCACACTTAATCCCGAGGTAGCCCAGCAAAGGGTGACTACAGGGCTTCTAGGATTGCCTCAGCTCTTGCCATAGTGGGAATTTGGGCAGGACCCCTCATCCCAGCCCTTAACTAGCCCATCTGTTCATGTGTGTTTAGACCAGCCCAGCCCTGATACATAAGAATAAAAGATCCCACATCCAGTGTCCAGCCCAGGACAAGACACTTCATCCCTTCCTGGATGCCTCCTTCTGGCCTCCCTGCCTCAGGTCTCCTCCTTTAGATCCATCTTCTATGCAGCAGCCAGAGAGATGGTTCCAACCACAAATTTATCCCTAGACCCTTCAAACATTTCCCTCTGCCCACAGGGGAAAGTCCTCCTCAGCCTGACAACTGAGGTCCTTGTGATCTTAGCCTCCTCTCCCTTGGACTTCTCAGATCCTTAAAGGGGACCCTGAGCCACTGCACATGCTGTTCCCTCTCACTAGATAATTCACTGCTTGTCTATCCGTCAAGGCTCAGCTCACCCACTCTCTCCTCTGACAGGCCTTGCCTGAGGTTGCTCCTCCAGCTCCCTGCCCCTTTGAAGCTGTACTTGTCACACTGCCCAGTTGCTATTTTCACATCTCCTCTCCCACTATAGCCTGAGCCATGTGAAGTCAGGGCCTGAGTCTGTCTTGTTCACCATCAATCCCACCATGGCTGGCACACAGTAGGGACCAGATACATATGTCAGATAAATGAAGAAAGATGGGAGAAAATGCTTGGAGAAGTGCTAAGTTCCCTGTCATTAGACATGTACAAGCTGCCGTGAGAAAAGCACCCATTCTGCTAAAACCTTCCTCTCCAGGAGGCCTTCCAGAACTAACTCTCCACACCGCCTCCCCCCCACAAAAACTGGCCAAAATGTCAAGATTTACCCACCTTCCTCCCAGAAGCCCCTTCCTTGGCTTCTTACAAGGAAAAAAGGGATTGAGTGGGTATATGGCTGAGCCCATATTCCAGGTGAGTACACTGAGGCCTGGCAGTAGAGTAACTAGAGCAGTTTCCCACACTTGCCTATGACCTGTGGGTGCTGTCAACTCTGCTCTGCCAGACCATTTCCACCTCATTTTTGCTGGGTCGGATTCTTTACCCCTGACATGAATGTGAGCCTTATGTTTATGGTCTTTCCAGTGGACTGGAAATGCCTGGGGCAGGGGTCCTGACTTTCCTATTGTGGCCTTAACCACCCGCTCACCGCCACCCACTCACCCAGACACAAAGAGCCCATAGAGCCCCAAAGTGGGAGAGTGAGGCAGAACAAGATGGGGACAAAGAGTCAGAGATCCACCCATATGTCTGCCAACACACCTGGGCCTTCCAGAGTCCTGGCCACCCCTGCACCCCAAGGTACCCCCAACTCCCTGCTTCCCTCCTATACCAGCCCAAGACAAATCAGACAAGGGACGTACCCTTGGGCGTACGGGATGTGAACTCAGTGTCAAAGTAGAAGGTGTCATCAGGTTGTGCCACAGCTGGCTTGAAGGGTGGCTTTATCTCACGACGGTACAGCTTCTGCAAAGTGGAGTGGGCATTCAGTTCACTACGGCACCCCCATAGCCTGTCAGAAGCCCCATGAAGGAGGAGGTGACAGGCTTGGAGCAGTCTATGCAGACAGGGGCACAATTGCTCGCCCTCCTAAGGCCAGCCCTTGCCTCACAGGCCATGCTGTCACTCCGTTTCACACCTAAAGCCTTCATCAGTAAAAGCCCCTCCCACCACAACTGAAACCCTGATGGGGTGACAGACACACTCACATTCCAGTCAATGGTGGAGTAGAAGACATGCCGCTTGATTTCCTCTGCCCCATCGGGGCCGGACCCTGAAAGAACCCAGATGAGGGGTCTGCAGATGGTTCAAACTCCAGACACCACTGAGCAGCCACACTGGTCTGAGACCAGCAGCTGGAGCAGTCCACTGGGAGCAAGGGGGATAGGCTTATCCTGCCCCAAATCCACCCAGCCATCACTCTAAGGCCTTTTGCCTGCTCAGCATTTTCCACTTTCTAGGGCCTCTTATTATCAAGCTCCAACATACTGATAAAAGAAGGAAGGCTCAGAGAGGTTAAGCAACATGTCCAAGGCCACACAGGACAGAGCCTGAACTTGTTCCAAGATATGCTGAGGGCCTCTACCTCCCTCCCATGTCAGGCCTCATCTCTGTTATTCTTATCCCACTGCCCTTGTCAGTCAGGAGCCAAGATATATTGAGCAACTCGTACACACCAGACACATTCATGTGATTTCATTTAATCAACAAAGCTTGAGATCATCCTATCCCACAAAGATGAGGACCTGGTGCACCAGAAGGTGAAGTCAACTGCCTTGGGTCACTTAGTTCATAAACGGCATTCATTTATTCAACAAATATTTATGGAGGGACTATTGCATGCCAAGCAGTGGAGGGACCTGACATAGGTCCGGGATCGGGACCTGAGCCTTCTGACTCCTGAGCTCATGCTCTTCCTCTTGTGCCAGCAGCCTTGGCAGAGGAGCTATGTGGGGGCCTCTGTCCTTGTCCCCAGGGGAAGTGGGGATGACTCAGTTCCTGCCCTCCCCCCTACACTCAGGTCACCCCACTGCACCAAACACCACACATGGAGCCAGAAAGCAGGATGGCCAGCGGCATTGTCTGCCCACACAAAGCACAACGGTCCCTTTCAGCCCCAGATGTGGCCCCGTGGCCTGGGCTGCAGCTGTATCCCGCTCCCCTCCTGAGCTGGGGTTGCTTACCGAGCCGATTTGCAGGATTCCGCTTGAACAGGGCTCGCAGGAGGCTCTGGGCTTCTGTGCTCAGAAACTGGGGCATGCCTAGCTTTGCCCTGAAACAGCCCCCAGGTCTCATCAGGGCCAAGCTCTGCCCCTGAGACCCCATTTCCCCTCCCACTTCTGTCCAGGACTAGTTTCCAGCTCAGTCCAGACAAGCCATCCACTAATTCACCTTCTGGGATTCCCCTCCCAAAGGCCCTGGTGGATGAACAAGGGGCCCTAGAATGCTTCACCCAGAGGAGTGTCCCATTAATGGAGGAATCTGAGGCAGGTATAGGGTATTATCCTGGCCACTTAAACTAGGCCCTGAGGGGACCCTGAGGTATCAGGGAGGAGCTGATGCTTACTTCAGAATCAGTGTCATGGTCTCCTTTCGGTCCTTCCCCTGGAAGGGCAGGGAGCCTGTCAGCATCTCAAACTGCAAAAGACAAGGGTCTATTCAGGCTCTGGTCCCCATCTTCTATGTCCCCCACCTCCTCCCACCAGGCCACTCAGCTCCATTCCCAGGATTCCTGCTGGCCTGTTGGAGGTTCACCCGAATCAAGAATTGATTCCCTCTCCTCTGTTAGAACACCAGGAGTAATAAGTAATAACGGCCCAAAGCTGGGGAGGGGCCTGGGCCCAGTCCCAGGCTGGGGGCACCCTAGGTGGGTACAAGCTTGAAATTCTTCCAAGGAAGGAAACTGCAGCTGGGTGGAAGGTGAGACCAGCTTGGCTATGAGAGGAAAAGACAGCTTCAGAGACCATCAGTCCCCTAACTGTATAGATGAGGAAACTGAGGCCTGAGGCCTGGGCTGGATACTTTACCCCTGCCTGGGCACTCACCATCAACACCCCATAGGACCACCAATCTGCACTGTGGGTGTGGCCCTGGCGGTTGACGACCTCAGGGGCCATGTACTCCACTGTCCCACAGAAGGAATAGGCCTTCTTCTCGTGGTCAATGGCCTCCTTGCTCAGGCCAAAGTCTGTGGGAAAGAGGGTACATCTTCAGGACCCCCCAACCAACTTTGCCACCATACCCTGCACAGCCAGCCTCCCTGCCCAAAGGCCTGAGGGCATTACCCTCAGGAGTAAACTGAGGCCCAGAGAGGCTAGGTAACTTGCATAAGGTTACACAATGGGAAGCTGGGGTTCAAACCCAGGCTATTTCAAGTCTGGGGCCTCAGCTTTTGACTACTTCTGAGTGCCCAACACAGACTCTCAGGAAGAACGGATCCCTCAGCACTCAGCCAAGGCCCCTCAAGAGCCCATCTGCCCTTTCCTGGGACTGGAGGGAGCAGGTGCCCTTCACTCACCGGTGAGTTTGATGTGGCCCTCCTCATCCAGAAGGATGCTGTAATGGAGAGAGGGGAGTCAGGGCCCCTCAGCTGTGGCTCCTTGATGGGTTTTAGTGACACCATGGGGGCTGTGGGGGTTGGCCCAGCCCAGAGAAGGTGATCCACCCAGATGCATCTAATGAATGGGTGGGTGAAGCAGGGTGGTGGCAGTGTCATGCAGGTGTATTGGCTATCTTCTTTGCTAATCTTTGAAATACTGTGTGAGGTAGTTACTATTATAGCTGTATTTTAACAATGGGGAAACTAAGGCTCAAGAAGGTTAAGAAACTCCCATTGGTAACAGAGCTAGTAGGTGGTGAGACAAGGTTTGAATTCAAGTCTAACTTTAAAGCTAGATCTCCTTCCAACTTAGTACCTGCCCCTGGCTCCCAAGTTACCATTTAAGGATATTTATATGTTAAAGAAAATTCTAGAGAGGCCATATCAAGGAATGACCTTTAAAATGGAAGCATCTCAGGTGTCATACTGGATTAGCAAAAAGGTAGGCAATATACCATGGAGGTACCTGGCCCTTGGTAAAGGTAACACTAGTCATTAGGTAGCCCCGCAAGGTAAGCCTGCTACCACCACTCCACTGTACCCACCCATTCATGGGGCAGCCCAAGAGAGAAAGATTTTCTTGGGGAGAGTCACAATCACACTCATTGGTGTACCCCTGTCCTAGAAGAGGCCCCAAGGCCTGCCTCTGTACTCCCCAGGGAGGCCAGGGTGAGGCTGGAGCTTCACTCACTTCTCAGGCTTGAGGTCTCTGTAAATGATGCCCAGGCTATGCAGGTGGTCTAGGCCCAAAGCCAGCTCAGCCAAGTAAAACTTCACGTCCTCCTCTGTGAACATAACCTGCAATAGGCGGTAGGAGACTTCAGCTGGGATTGCCTCTCCTTCAGGAGCTGGGGCACTGGGCAGTCAGCAGCTTTCTGGTCCTGAGGGTCTAACTTGAGGAGGACCCTTAGAGACTCCAGTATCATCCACCCTACTCTTTATAAAAGGGTTTGAGGTGTGAAATGACTAATATACTTTTCACCCATTGTGGCATTGCTTGGAAATAGCGAAAGGTTGGAAACAGCCCAAGGACTGAGGAGTAGAAGATGGAATAAGTGCCTCTCCCTGTGTGATGGAGTGCTGGGCACCCATAAACTACAGAAAGGAGTTTCCCCACGTTCTGATATGAATTGATCTCTCAGATATACTGCCTTGAAAAAAAGAGCAGTACAGAACAGTATCACAGAATAGTACTTTTTATGCAAAAATGTGGAGGTTGGGCCCTGGCTGGTGTGGCTCAGTGGGTTGAGTGCCAGACTGTGAACCAAAAGGTTGCCAGTTCAATTCTCAGTCAGGGCACATGCCTGGGTTCAGGTCCCCAGTTAGCAGTGTGCAAGAGGCAACCAATCGATGTATCTCTCCCACATCACTGTTGCTCTCCCTCTCGTTCTCCCTCCCTTCCCTTCGCTCTAAAATAAATAAATAAAATCTTTTTTTTTAAATGTGGGGGTTGAGATTCAGAACATGTATAAGAATGATGTATACTTCCAAAGAGACATGGGGAACTTAAACAAGAAACCAATAAAAATGTTTACCTATGTGGGGGTAGAGGGGACTGGGGTGGGCTGAAGACATCTCAATGATCTTTTTCAATCATATAAATGTATTACCTATTCAAACATTAAAATAGCATTTAAATTTTTTTTTAAAGTTTAGTTCTCTTCTAAAGTTTGAATTGTATTAATGGTCCCACTTTAATATCTAGCTCAAATTCTTTCAGGTCAGTTAAAAATCCTTTTGATTAGCACATGGGATATAACATTAAACTATCTAGCTTTCTGGGTGGGTTTGGGCTTCTCCCCATCCTCATGGCCCTGCCCAAGGCAGCCCTGGAAGAATGGAGGTGGAGAGGTCATAGCCACCCTTAGCTCTAGCATCACAGTGGCATCAGATCCAAGGCCTGATCCTCCTTGACCCATCTTAGGGAAAACTCTCAAAGTCTTTCAGAGTGTGAACTCTGTCCCAGGGTAGGTTCCTGGGTCAGGGACTGCTACACAGGTCTGGGTGGTTCCAGGTCCAGGCCACAGTGGACATGTCCTTCACAGGGCCCTGGGATGGGAGGAATTGTCCTTTCAACTTCATCCTGGGGCCCTCTGGTAGTAGGGTGTCACCTCACCTCTTTGGAGAGCCGTGTGAAGAGGTCCCCGCCACGTAGGAAGTCGAGAATAAGGTAGAGCTTGCCCTCAGTCTGGAAGGCTGAGGAGAGGGGAAAAGGCAATGGTAGGGCCAGCTGATCCCTGACCCTCTGTCTACAGCTCCTTTGGCTTGCCAGGTGGGCAACATACAGGGAAGACAGCAGCCCATAGGCAAGGGCAAAGGCTGGTAACTCAGGGAGGGTCTGTGGTCTCACCATAGTGCAGCTTCACCACAAATGGGTGGTTTACATCAGCCAGGATATCTCTCTCCATCTTGGTCCGAACGCGGTCACGCACTGGCCAAAGGAGAAAGGAGGTCATCGAGAGTCTGGTCACTCCCAAGCCCTGGCTGAGAAGAGTTCTCTTTTCCATCTGCTATTCACACTTCATGGCAGTGCCCAGGGCTGGGCCCTTGGTGCCCTGCCCATCCCTCTGGCCCCATCTCGGGCCATTTAGCCCAGTCAGTCTGAGCAACCTGTTCTTCTGTGTGCCCTCAGCCTTTGCCCCTAGGGCTCCCCCAGGATGCCTTCACAAGCCCTCTCTCAATCTGGCAAGATACAAAACCCCAATTCCAGTCTGGAGGCTGGTGAGAACAGTCATTTAGGGAGCTACTTATAAAGGCAGATTCCTGGGGCACCAAATTCAGACTCATAGGTCTGAGCAGATATAGTTTTGTTTTTTTTTTTAAGAATAAAAGTGCCATCCTGACTGGTGAGGCTCAGTTGGTTGGAGTGTTGTCCTGCAAACCAAAGGGTCGCAAGTTTGATTCCCAGTCAGGGCATGTGTCTTGGTTGCAGGTTTGGTACCTAGTCAAGATGTGTACAAGAGGCCAATGAATGATGTTTCTCTCTTACATTGATGTTTCTCTCCCTCTGTTTTGCCCTTCCTTCCCCTCTCCCTAAAAATGAATAAAAATATTTTTTTAAAAAACAGTAAGTCCCTAAGCAAGTCTGATCATCAGCAGTTCCTTCTTCAACTTAGTTTAGGCCTCACCTCCTCCAGGAAGTCTTCTTTACCCCTGCCTAGGTAAGTTAGGGCCCTCTCCCCTACAGTGCTCTGCTTCCCCCTCTATTTTAATGTTTTTGTTTCCCTCACCAAACATGTCGGGGACCGTACTGGAGTTAACTATTCCAGTCACTGTTTCCCAAATAACTATATGGCTTACATTTTCAAACCACCCCTACAATTTTGTCAAGGCAAACAGTTGCTCCTTCCTGGGGTACCCTTCCTTTCCTATTTTCAGTCTGGAGAACTCCCAACTCATCCTGCAAGGCACTGTTTGACTGGTTACTCCTTACATGAGCCTATCCCCTGGGAGTCTGTACCCTCTCTCCCCCAGGGCTCCCCAGTCACAGTACTGACTGCACTGCACTGCACTGCAGGGTCTCCTTGGCCTTTCCAGTCCCAGCCTGGGAGCCCTTCAAAGCAGGGACCAAGTCTTTTCATCCTTCTCTTCCCCTGTGGCTCCCATCATCACTCCTGGGGAATGACTCCCACCCTCAGCAGGCTGGCCTTGGGAAATCAAAGCTACCTCACCCCCCAGACAGTCCTTCATGGGCCTGTTCTCAGCTATCCCTTACCCTGGACCCCACCTTACTGTGAAGACAGGGTCCATTCACAAGAATGGACCTGTAACATCCCCAAGGCCAACATTTCCAATTTTCCTCACCCCACCCCAGTCCAGGCCCACTCTACCTGGTCAGTGGCTATACTGGCTCCCAGGCTAATCAGAGTCACTGCCCAGCCCAAAGCCTACTACCAACTACCCCCATGCCCTTCCTAAGTCCTGGAATTATAGAACTGGGCTTGGGCTCCCTTCTGAACTTTGCCACCCACCTCCGTGGCCCTGCTTTAACTCACCCTCTCCTACCTGCCTAGCTGCCTCACGTCCTTCTCTACCCTGAGAAGTCTCCCTCAGACTCATCTAACATCCTGAAGCACTATGCTGACTGCAGGCCTCTGCCCAAGCAATCCGACACCTGATGGGCCCCACCACAAACACAGACCCTCATTCCAGATATTCACCGTCAACCCTCATTCCAGATATTCACCGTCAGCCACAGTCATTGGCACTTGGTGTGGGGAGTAGGGGTGGGGGTGCAATTAACCCCAGAAGTCTTTTCTTCTGAATGGACCCTGTCTTTGCGATAAGGTGGGATGCAGGGTAAAGGGTGACTGAGAACAGGCCTGTTTCTCCACCTTAGGACCAGGAGCTCCTGGAGATGGAGCTATGTCTTCTATCAGACACAAGGCCCTGGAGAGCTGGGCTGTCTCCCTTGATCCTGTGCCCAGCCTAGGCTCTGCATGTGTAAGTGCTCTCCACTCACCTTTCAGTGTTGCCTTTTTCAGTACCTTCATGGCATACAAGTGCCCATTGTCAGGCCGTGTCACCTTTCGCACCAGGAAGACCTGAAAAGGCAGTTGGGGGAAAAGCAAAGGAGAAGCTGGGGTGGGGGCTGAGCCCATCAGTTACTATCCTCCAGGTCCCAGAATGACCTCTAACTTCCCTGCACCCCACGTTGACCTTTTGTCCTCCCTGTACGAGGTAAGGTACTAAGGTGACCTCTTGTCCTACCCTCAGACCCATTAACCCTTGCCCTCTGATCCTTTGAACCCTAAGGTGTCCCCTCGCTCCCACCTCTGACATGACCAGTGCTGCCCTCCCAGCAGTGGGCTCAAGACTCACTTTGCCAAAGGATCCCTGGCCCAGAACCTTGAGCAGCTCAAAATGGGATGGATCGGCCTTCTCAGAGCCAGCCTTGACATGATGCGTGATGGAGATCTCCTTGAGGACACCCTCATCCTGATGGAGGGATAGAGCTGGTGAGCATGGTGATCCCAATCTGGGTCAGCATGGGGCATGTCCCCCTTCTAAGTCCACTCCCACCAGACATCAGCAGACAGGGCCCTGCAGGCCTTGACAGGGACAGCCTCCAAGTTCATCAATACCAAAGGGCTTCGAAGGCCAGGGAGGGTCTATCAAGGTGCTAGGTCAGGTAAGGCACAGCTCCTATTGCTCCAGCCTGTTTGGGCCCAAGGGGATGTGCAGGCACAGCCAGGCTGGCTAGGCTGAGCCAACCGCAGTCTCTGGCTAAGGCCCAGAGACCTGCCTCAGGTCCTCCCCTCCCCCTGCTGTAAAGGTTTTGGTTTTGCCACAATAGGAAGTAGGGCTTGTTCTCATATCGGGGAGGCAGAGCTGGGTTTTTATTCCTGGACAGAATGGATGACAGGATCCCTCCAGCCAAAAGGACAGGGCTGAGATGCATAGAGACCCACGAGTTACCTGAGACTTCCCCACCAACTGGGTAAGTGCCAGTCTGGGATGGGCAGGAGCTAAGGCCGAAGACTCAATGCCTTGCCCTCCAAAAGTTCTTTCATACAAATCTACTAGAAACCCCTCACTAGGTCATGGTTGTTCTAGGACCCCTCTACCCTCCCTCCAATCTGTCCATGTTATCCTGGAGCCCTAAATTGCCTCCTCACTTCCCCAGGAAGCAACTCTGGGCAAAGTCCAGCCACCCAGCAGGGCCAGGTCTGAGCTAGGAGAGCCCAAAGCCAGCTGAGGCCAAATTGGCTGCCCAGGCACCTGCTCCAAGGGCCACAGCCAGGCCAACTCATCTGGGCACACTCACCGAGTCCCGCCTGGGGCCAGAGCCAGGGCCAGGGGCAGGCAGAGAGATCTGGCTGATCCTGGGCCGCTGCTTCCTGGGCAGCCAGGGGAGCAGGGCCCAGAGCCGCAGACGAGGCGGCTTGGGATCCTGCTCCATCCGCCCGGCAGGGCCAAGGCACCATGGCAGGAGCAGGCAGCCTCCGGGGCTGCCTCAGAGGTGGCCAGGCCCAAGGCGGATGTGCAGGTTGAGGGCGGGGGCTGGGCCCAGGCCGCCAATCACTCAGGGCCTGTGGTTTCCTCGCTCCAGGCCTACACCCTTACCACGTTCCCTTCCTCTCTCTTCCCCCTCCCCATCGCCTGAGGGCTGCCCTTGGGCCCTCCACCCCCATCCTCCCTGTGGGCCTGCAAAGGGAAAGCCCCATGCCAACTCAGCTGCTGAGGAGCAGATAATACCCAACAGGCAGAGGCAGGCACCCAACATGTGAAGGCAGATAAAGAGGGACATCCAGTATGTAGAGGCAGGCACCCAACAGGTGAAAACTGATGAATGTGGGCAGAGATAGAGGCCAGAGGGCAAACATGCCCAAAGGGCAGGGATAGATGGAGACACCTACCCTACCCAACAGGCAGAAAAAGAACACATATCCAACAAGCAGAGGCAGGAGAGGACTCATACCTAACAGGCAGAGGCAGATGGGGACACATTCAACAGGCAAAGATAGATGGGGACATATGTCCAACCAGCAAACACAGAAGGGGACATGAACCCAACAGGCAGAGGCAGATGGGGACCCAACAGGCAGAGGCAGATGGGGACTTATATTCAACAGGTGGAGACAGATGGGGATATCTACTCAACAGGTAGAAACAGAAGGGGACATGAACCAACAGACACCTAACACATGACATGTACTCAACAGGTGAAGACAGGCCCTCATCAAGCAGTAACAGACAGGAGCCCAACAACAGAGGCAGGTGGGCAACAGACAGAGACAGCCAGTCAGTGAGGCCCAAGTAGACAGACAGGTACCCAGGGCAGACACACAGGCAGGAAAGACACATAGATACCCAGGAAGTCAGACCCTGAACTCAAAGGCAGAGTTCTGGTTCTTGCTGGTCTGCCTAGGGCTGGGAAAAGAGGTGAGAGGATGTCACCTGAAAACCCCTAGCACTTGGGAGAACAGTCCAGCATTTGTGGCAGACCCATCTCTAAGGTCTTCCACTTCTGAGGAGGGCCCAGGAACAAAAGAGTGGGCAAGAGAGACATTGAAGTGCAAACTGATGACTTTGACTCTAATATAAATATTCTAAAGACTTACGCCCATTTCAGGAAGAGAAAACTGAGACCCAAGGGACAGTGACTCACCCAGGCTCAAAGTAAAGCAGTGGCAGAACCCAAGTCCTTCCCCTTATTATTGTCGGGACTGTAGCTGGCAGGCCTCAAGTACCAGGAAAGGGTGGGTAGGTAAGTCACCCATCCAAGCCTGCCCCCTCCCTCTGTACTAGGGTCAGTCCGGGGACTTCCCATTCCAGGTCTTGACCCTCAGAGACACAGCCAAATCTTCAGGGCACCCTGAACAGCCACAAAAGCTGCAGCCACAAAAAGCTGCAAGCTAATCACAGGTGATAGGTGCCGATGCAGTGGTGGACAGGCAGAAAGCTACACAGCAACCCCTGCCCGCCACACCCTGAGGTCTGAGCTTCCATTTGCCTATCTGTGACTGAGAACACTCCTAGGGACAGAGGCAGTCACCCGGAAACCCCAAGGGACAGAGCTACCCCCATAGCCATTCCTTGCCCAGAGTCATGGTAACAGACACTGCTAGAGGCAGGCCAACCCTCTGCTCACCTTTCTGGGACAGGAGAGTGAGTCTTTTTCAAACCTAAGGAAATCTGCCGGGGTCTGCATGGTGGGGCTCAAGTCTGTGGCCACAGTGCCCCATTGCTCCCTTTACTTCTGCTTTTTCAGCCTTCCCAGCCCAAAAGGCAGGGTCCCTGACACCCTCCTTCTCACTTCCCCTTCTGCAGGGAGGAGGGACAGAAGATGGGTCAGGCTCCCTTGCTGAGGAGGGGACTATAGACCCCAAGCCCATGACTGTGGGGTGGGGGAGGGATACACTCCTCCTGCCTCCTCTGATTCTAAGGAGGGAAGACTGAAACACAGAGTCACAGTGATGAAGTGCTGACAGCGGGCATGCAGCACCTGCAAACATGCCTTAAGAGAAGGAGAAGCAGAAGTCAGCAAGCCATGAGCTCTGAATACCCTGGGCCCAGAGAGTAGACACTCCTTACCCCATAGTGACTGTCCCATGGCCCACCCAAAGTAACAGCCCATAGAGCGGGCACCACCACACCCAGCCCTGTCCTGAAGAGCCTGACAGTCCAGGGCCCTGGGATGGGCAAGGGGGTTGAAGGCCCTGGCCAGGAACCACAGAGCTCTGAGATAAGGAGCAGGTAGCCTTGGGCCGGGGTTGACCAGGCCCAGCCCCCTTCCATGTGACCTCGCTGCATCACTCACACCAGTATACCCACAGGAACTGACACACACACAAATACACCAGGCCGATGATCGGAAATCATTTCCACACACATCCCCTATGTGGAAACACACACCCCCGCATACACACGGACTTCCCCTTCCAGTCCTCAGAGGGCCTCCAATAACAGGCTGATGATGGCCTGCTAGGGTTGTAAAAGATGCCTCCTTAGACTGGGGCTTCTCATTGCACCCCAGCTTCTTCAGGCAGGAGTTTGGAGGCTGGGACCCCCTAACCCTTGAATCCCTGAGAAGCAGAGGAAGATTCTCTGTGGCTAGCAGGGCACAAGAAGGGGCAATAAGAAGGAAAAAGTCTCAGAGCCGCCTTCACTGAAGGGTATGTGCAGGGCCCGTGAGGCCTCTGGGTGGCAGAAGGGTGAGGACAAGCACCAGACCACATCCCCTGGTCCCTGCGCCATTCCCCCCTATAGATACTTCCTCTTATTTACTTCCTCCCACAAGGCAGCTGGAAGAGAAGACCAGAGCCCCCTGCCTGATTCCTTGTCCCTAGGGTTCTCACCCTCGGCCTCCCTCCACCAGCCACAGCCCAAGTCCAACTGCCAATCTCTGGCCCTAACGAATAGCAACAGCCCCTTCCCCAGCTGGCAGTACCTGCAGGGTCTCCCAGGTGCTTCCCCTCTAGTAGGACAGATGTCTACAGACATGTCTCCCAGCATGCCTCTGGGCAGGTGAGGAAGAGTCCACAGTTCCCAGGCATCCTTGATGGGGGAGCTGGCCTCAGGCACTAGGTCAGGACTGGCATGGAGCGACAATGAGAATTATGTCTCCTATTACTGAGCCATTCATTCCTTCAACTGTTGCTGGTATGGATTCTGCCAGGCCCTGTGTCTTAGCCCCATTTCAGAGATAAGGAAACTAGACTCAGAGATAAAATGACTTGTCTAAGGCTGCATGGCTAGAAAGTGGGAGAGCTAAGAGCAAAATCAAAGTCTGTTTGCTTCCAAAGCCTACACTCCTAAGCATTTTATTATTGCCCTCCTTGCAAGGCCAGCCAGCCAGTGTCCCATGTGGACATCACTCATAGCTACTGGCCCCCTATTTTGTCCTCCAGGCCAGGAGCCAGACACTAGGAAGCACACACATTAAGGCAAATGCCAGCCTTGACCTCAGGTAGCTCCAAAAAATCAATACATGATAACAAAACACTATTGAGCAGCAACAGAGCTACAGTCAGGGGCTGTGGGTGCCCAGAGGCTGTAACTATCTGCATAGGGTAAGGTCCAAGTACCTTCCAGAGAGGGGGCAGTCCAGCTAGACCCTGAGGAAGAACAGGGGTTGGCCAAACAGAAAGCAGAAAAAAGACACTTCATGTAAAGAGACCAGGGTGAATAAGAGGCTTAAGGCTAAGAGTGCAGGCTGGGAAGTTTAAGAACTGTCCATTCACTAGCTGAGCGCTCCCAGGCAAACTCTCTCCCTGCCTAAACCTCAGTTTCCTCCTCTGTAAAACAGAGGTTAAAATGAGACGTTGTTTCTAGAAGCAAAATGGGCTACAGGGGCAAAGGGACACAGTAAACAACTTCTCCCTGGATTAGTGGGCAGTCTTACTGCCGCAGTGTCTCCTCTGGGTAGGTGGAAGGGACACAACCCAGCCACAGGGTCCCAGGTGCTGGGAGGGTGAGCTAGCCTGTCCTAGCCAGTCCAAGGGAAGTTCCCTACAACACCTGAGGCTACCCGAAGTCCACAGTCACATCCTGCCTGAGCTCCAGCCAGGGGAGCAAGAGGGATCCGGAGGGATCAGGGTTTCATAAACAGGAAGAGAGGAGGGGAGAGGGGAGAGGCTCAGCTCTCAAAATAGACCTACAGGCACTTCAAAGGGTCCAGCTCCGGAGATAGCCAGGGGAGGGGGCCCGGGGTGCCCAGTCTACCCCCAGGAAGGAAGGAAGGGTAAATGGAACCCCAATGTGCCTGAGGACACCAGGTGCACTCTAGTTACTGAAAAGATCCAGGGAGCTCTCACCCTAGGCTGCCATCCACACTATGGCTGCTAACCCCAAATCCCCCTTTCTGCTTGAAACAAATAAAATAAACAAATTTTGAACACCAACACTGTACCTCACACCTTGTTAGATTCTTTAATTTATATGCATCTCATGCCCTCCTCCAGGTAGCCCTGAAGGATGGACTCAATTCTACAGGAAAAGCATCTGAGCTTCAGAGGAGCAAACCACTCACCCAAGGTTATGAGGCAAACAGGAAAGAGGGGAAGGATTCTGAACTCAGAACACCTGACTCCCAAGTCTCCCTCCCACCTCTTCTCCAGGTGGAATGCGCACTTTTCTCTCCAGCTGCTCAAATCCTGCCTTTCAAGGCCCAGCCAAATGCTAGCTCTATAGGGAAGATGGCCTCGTGCCCTGCGCCTTTCCTAGTGTTTCTTCCTCTGCCAGTAACCATCCATCTGGTCCACGCTCAGTCCTGAGCTCAGATGCCACTAGCAGGGTTCCCCACGACATGCTCATGTCATCATGCCACCGAGAGAAATGTAGCCTTGGAAGGTGGTGTATTTCTGTGACCAATATGGGGCCTGGCACAGAATGGAAGTTCTATGTGCCCATAGTCGTATTCTCCCCCATCACAATGCCCACCATATAGCTTTCCTGTCTCCACCTGCCCCACTGGGAGCCCCCTGAGGGTGGGGATATTGCTTTCATTTTGTGGTTCCCAGTGCCACGGCAGGGTGCACTGAAAGTCTGAGGAAGCAAAAGATAAATCAGCCCTTTGCCAGCTCACCAGTGTGCCACAGTGATGAGGTCCTGACCACAGGCTGAGCGCCCCCTAGTGTGTTGGGCCCAGAAGTGAGCACTGCGGGTACTGTGCAGTTAGTTCTGGGGCAAAAGAGAAGATGAATAAATTCCTAGGAATGGTGGAACTTGGGGGTCACAGGGACCCAATGTTCTTCTTCTTCAGTACTGAGTGTTCCCTGGGCTGGGAGGAATGGGCTCTGTGTTCAAACAAGCCCTAACTCCTCTGCCCACCAGCTATGTGACCTTGGGCCTCAATTTTCTCATCTTATAAAATGGGAACGATAACAATTTCTACTTCTAGGGGTATTGTGAGAACTAAAGGGAAAGCTCTTGGTGTGGTGCCAGGTGTGTGTTAAGCTCTTTTTCTTCTTTAATGTGGCATTTGAGGCTCTCACCACCCCACCCATTCCTAGCCTTGTCTCCCCTACCCCAGAATTCTCTGCTCTACAGCAGAAGTCCTAGGCTTGGGAGATCAAATGTAGGTTACCTGACCAGGTAAGCTCCTGTCCTCTCTCAACCAGCCCCTCTAGCTTTAGATGAGAAGCTGTACTTACCACCAGCTCCCCCCAAAGCTGCTACCCCCAGAACCTCAACTCAAGATATATACATACTGGTTCTTCACTGGGGACCTATAGCCCCTTCATTTTTGTTACCAGGCAACTAGGGGCATCTACTGTGTGGGAGGAGATTTTGTAGACATGGGGCCAAGCAAACCAAGGGGCCCTACCACTTACCTGGCTTCTGGTAGCCCAAGGTTGCCATAGTAACCAACAGAAGAGGGGGTAGGAGCCTACTTCTCTCACCCAGCCCTACCCCAGGCAGCTCGGCAACCTTATCTTAGGAGGCTGAGTCAAGACAAACATGGGGACCAGCCCTGGGTCTATCTCAAAGGTCAAGCTTATGGCAGGTCTAGTGCCCAGGCAGACCCAGGCCTAGAAGGTGTGGCTACTGGTAGGAAGTGGAGGTGAACCAGACACTGGGATATTCATGCTGCTGGTGCTGAAGTCACTGTGTGCCAGGCAGTTACTATCTCATATGTCTTTCCCATCACTTCTATAAAGTAGGCACTGTTATTCCCAATTTACAGATGAGGAAACTGAGACTCAGAAGGCAGAAGAGCTTCTGGCAAAATGGTGGGACAGAGCCAGGACTTGAACCCAGGTCTGCTTTACTCACACTCTGCCTGCCAAGGTGGCTTCCAAAGCCTCTTCACAGCCAGCAACTCTGTGACCTCACACAATTGAGTGTGGGAGGAACCCAGGGGAAGCAGAGACAGCAGGGGTGAGGGACCAGCCTCATGTTAAGAGCTGGGAACCCTGAGAAATGGCCTGTGTGCCCACCAGGTCCCCTCCAGCGTCACATGCCCAGATGATTTCAGGCCCTTGTCAGGCCCAGATGACCTGAGCCTCCCCCATCACTCCTTCAGCCCTCTCCTTATAGCCTGCCAAGCCACCAACAGTAAGTAAACTAAGGAAGTGTCTTATCCTGGGTGATAGGTAACCATACTTCCAACCTGAATTCTGCTTCTGACCCTGTCTGGACCGCAGTCCTCTCACCTAAGGAACAGAAAGGGTTGAGCAAGTGATCTCCATGCACAGGGTTGCCTTGAGGATTAGCTGGAATCAGAAAAGAAAGGCTGAGCAGGGAAAGGGGCGAGAGGCCAGGGCCCTCACATCCAGGTGGGTCAAGGGCAGGCCTCCTTTCTCCCCCATGGCCATGTAAACAGTGCCCCCCCACAGTCCCTAGCCCAGGGTGCTAACCCTAGTCCTCACCTTGGATGGCTGAAGTCCAGCTTCTTCCCCTGAGGCCTGTCCATTCTGGAATTGAGAAGAGAGATTAGGGAACATTGTCAGAGTTTACCGGTATGGGACAGAGCAAAGACAGACCCTGTGAGGCACCCCATCCTTGGCTGTTCCCAATAACCAGGGAGGCCATGGAGGTGGGACAGGAGTTCGGGGTGGGTCTCCCACCTCCACTTGCACAGTGCGGGCGCAGGTATCAAGCCCTCCTGCAACAGCCTCTCACCACCCAGGCAGTGCATTTCCCGATACTCCCTCCCTAAGCTCTCTGCCTGGCAAAGAAGACTATCTTTGAAGACTACCTATCTTTGAAGACTCAGCTCAAATGTCACCACCTCCCAATAAGGAAAGAGTATGTATGGCTCCCAGCTCTGTCAGAGACAAACTGTGTGACTTTGTGACAACTAATTGACTGTAAGCAGCCTCAGTTTCCTGACCTGTAACATGGGGGTAATTACAGCCACTTCCCAGAGGTGCTGCAAGTGTGGAAAAACAGTCTGGGTAAGTGTCCAGCCCAGAGACAGTGGCTACCTGGCCTTGCCTCCTCTGGGACCCTTGCCCAGCCAGGCAGAATCGCTGCTGGCCCACTATGCCCTGCACTCCATTGTACAACTTGTCACATTGCAGGAACTATTTACACACGCACTTGCCCTTCCGAATAAAGGGAGTCCTGGGAGGGCAGAGATTACAGCTCCGTGCTAACAGCTGCTCTCTTCCGAGCTCCTGTCATATGCCAGGCACTGGGCTCAGTGCCTCACACCTGTGACATCATTAAATCCTCATGACCTGGGAGAGAGGACCTAGCCCCACGACAGAGAGAGAAACTGGGGCTGAGGGGTCTAGTAATGATACCTAAGGTCACACAACTGATAAGTGGGGATTCAAATTCTGGTCTCTGATACCCAGGAGGTGCTCAAAAAAGTTCTGCTGAAGAGCAACCCACACCTCAAAAGGGGAACAACTTGCAGAGGAATGGACACTAGGCCCTATCTCTGGGAAGTCCTGCTTTTTCCAGTCCCCAGACTTCACACTCAGGTGGACATTATTCATCCTGGCGTATACCAAACCCAGTCCATCCCTTTCCCATATGATACAAGGTGACTAACTTAATTTATCTGGACCTTGGGGAGCTGAAAGGAGGTGTCCCTACCCCTCCTGGCACAACAAGAGTGTGGTGAGGCAAACAGAGGCTCCTAACAGCTAGGCTGAGAAGACCCAGCCTAGGGCAGGTCAGGACTTTGGAGCCAGGGGCTGGGTCCAGAGGGCAGCTGTGGCTTTGCTTGGCGGCAGCAGGCACAGCTGTGTTCTGCCCATTACATAATCTCCCTGCCCCTGGCACAGCAGCTCCCCCCTGCCGCTCCCAGAACATCCTGCCCCCTGAGCCCCTTTAATGCCCCTAATCCTCCCCAGGGTCAGTGTTCTGCAGGGCCCCCCACTCCCACACACATACACATATATGCTGTCACCTCTCAGCAGCCTAAGGAGAAAGGCCAGGTTGATCAGAGCCTGGGGCGAGAAAGGGTGCATTTGTAGTTTGAGCTTCACTTTACCCAACATTCTAAACTCTTTTTATTTTTTATTTTTTTTTTTTTTAGAGAGGGGAAGGGAGAGAGAAACATCCATGTGTGGTTGCCTCTCACGCCACCCCTACTAGGGACCTGGCTGGCAACCCAGGCATGTGCCCTGACTGGGAATCGAACTAGCGACCCTTTCATTCACAGGCCAGCACTCAATCTACTGAGTCACACCAGCCAGGGCAACATTCTAAACTCTTGACAAAATCCCCACAGATGGTCTCAACAGCCTACACAGCAGCCCCCCACCCCAGCCTTCCCCTATTACAAACTCTCATCCTTCATAAAACTCAACTGTGATCATTGCATTTGAGTCACTCACTCACTATTTATTGAGAACCTGCTATGCATCAGACCCCAAAACCTTCCGTGACTTCCACTGCCTGCAGAATACAGTCCCAGCTTCTTGGCATGGCATTCAAAGCCATCATCTCCAACTTCCCAACAAAAGTGGTTAAGAATGTGGGTTCTGGTCCTGGTCAGTGTGGCTCAGTTGGTTGGGGTGTCATCCTGTGTAGCGAAAGATCATGGGTTTGGGCCCTGGTCTGGGCACGTATAAGAGGCACCCAATAAACGTTTCTCTCTCACATCGATATTTCTCTCCTTCTCCCCCACTCCCTTCCCCTCTCTCTAAAATCAATAAGCATGTCCTCAGGTGAGGATTAAAAAAAAAGAATGTGAGTTATGGAACCTAACCTTGTGGGTTCAAATTCTAGCTTCTACCATCTGTATGACCCTGAGGTTACATCATTTCACAGGGCTTCAGTCCTCATCTGTGAAATGGGGATAAAAGTAATGTACCTCTTCAGGCGGCTATAAGCAAAAAAATAGTCTATAAATATATACACCTAGCAAGTACTAGGCCCACAAACAACAGACATTATTATTATTGGGCCCTGTTCTTAAGCTAAACTGAATGACCTGAAACCCTGAACAGATCAGCTTATTTCATATCCTTAAACATTTGCATGATGGCTCATTCCTTCTACCAAGAAAACCTTTCCTGCCTTGTCACCTTGGCAAACTCCTGGTCTTCTTCAAATATAATCTCTTCTGTCCACACAGCCTCAAGTCGTTCCCTCCTTCCTCTGGGTCCCACAGCACGGAGGAATCCGCAGGTTAACGCAGGAAGGAGCCCTGGCTTGTCTGTCATCATCTCCTTGGCACCCAGCTCAAGCTCAGCCCAGCAAAGAGCGCAGGGAGGTCGGGGCAGGGTCTATTACTCCCATTTTTCATACAAGGCTCAGAGAGTAAAGGGATTTACCTGAAGTACCTCAGCTAGCGGGGAAGAGCCATAGGGCCATAATGCGAAGTCTTGTGGTTGTAAGCCTAAATCCCTGACGAAGGAGGGGAGGCAGTGGGGGCACCCAGAGGTGTGAGCTTACTGAGAAGTGTCCTGGATGATTCAGGCCCTGTTTGGCTGCCTCCAATCCCAGAGTCTCTGCCTTGGGTGCCATCCTCATGGAATCCTATACCTGTAAGAGCTGATGCATAAAGTCTCTAGCGGGGGTAGGAGGCGGGGAGGGAATGACAACCCTGGAAAAAAGACTATGAGTACAAAAAAGAACCACAGGTGAGCTTGCTCCTCAGAGCCAGGGTCCTGGGAAGATAGGGTTCATTTGTCCTTCTGACCTGACTGCTACTTGGATGGAGGAAAGAACACAGCTCTGCAGCCATGAAGACACAGCCACTAATACTAGCTGTGCCAACCACTCATTTTGACCTTGGGTTTATGACATTGCATCTCTGAGCCTCAGTTTCCTCATTTATACCATGAAGGCAGGTCTGTCTTGCACACAGCTGCATCCTGTTACTTGGAAAAGTACTTGTCACATAATAAATGCTCAATAAATTTTTGACGAATGAATGGAAGGGGACAATGATGCTGACATTGCAGAATACTGAATGATGGACCTCATCTAGAGTCTAGTACAGGAAGGGCCCTTCAGCCTCTTAGAAGGTGGAGACCCACTCTCCTCCCTCTTTTTCAGAGAGCACTGTTCATGGGGACAGCTGGCCAGGGCCCCCATACCACTGTGCCCCTTCCCTAGAAGTCAGAGGTAAGTTCCAACAGGCATCCTTCCTTTCCACCCAAGCAGCTCTGTTTTGGGAAGAGAGGCAGGCCCAGGGCATTGTCTAGAGAAGCCAGGCAGCAGATGGACAAAGATAGCACGTGCCCCACAGGCAGGAAGCAGCCCCAGGAGCTGGGTTCAGAGCCCAGCATTGGCAGTCCTGCACGCTGTTGGAGGCTGGGGGCCAGATGCCAGGGCTGGCTGGCACCACTCATCCTCAGCAAAGGCTGGACAAGGGCCCTTTGGGACAAGCAGTCTGCCAACATCCGGAGCCTCTCTTGGAGTACCTTCCACCTAGGCCAGTTTGATCCCAACCCTTCCCCATCCTTAAGCCTCCACCAACATGAGAGACCTGGGTTCCAATACTGACTCTGACATTACTTCACAGGCCTGTTCTCCTAGTTCAGTTGTCTCATATGAAAATGGGGGTAATAAAATTGGGGTAACAATCCCTACCTTGAGAAGTTGTTATGAAAATTATTTTATTTAAATAAGATGACACAGGTGAAGCAGGGTGGGTAGCACATAGTAAAGCTCTGTACATAGTAGGGCTGGGCCTGGGGACAAGGTTACAGCTTTCAGCAAGGCCAGGGAAGGCCCAGGCAGAATCCTCACCCATACTTCCGAGGAGTTTGCTCCACCTGGACCACACCCTGAGCCAGGCCCTGCCTCCCAGCAGCCAGTTTTCAGCAGCGTCATAGGGAGGGCAGGGCAGTCCAGATCCCAGGCCCCTGCCAAATGCCCCTGCCAGTCCCTTGTCTGCCTCCTTCCTGGCCAGGAGCCAGCAGCAGTGCCTATACCTGCAGGTCAGGCTGCTGTATCACTTACATGTCACCTGGGCTAAGAACAGCGAGGCCCTGTTCTCCAGTGAGAACAGCCCAACCTGTGCCCTGGCTGCCCCATGGCTCCTGTTACCCAAACAATAACACCCAGTTGCCTGGCGCCTCCATGGAGTGGGGGCAGGGGAGAATGGGCAGCAGTACCCAGGGCTCTGTACCCTCTCACATCCAGAAAATAGAGGCGAGAACCCACCCCTGGCCACTGAAGAAACAGAGGCCCAGAGAGGCTAAGGACTGACTAAGGGTCACACAGCATTTCCAAAGTGAAGTTCCTGGAGAAATCATGCCCCCTCCCCAATCCTAGGAATTAAGCAAGTCTTCTCCTCTCAGAGTTTAAGTGCAGTAGTACTCAAAACTGAGTTGAGTTTCCTATTTTTACCTGGCCTCCAGATTAAGCTGGGCCCTGCCCCAGGATTCCCTAAAGGGAAGCAGGAAGTAGTTCCTTGGACTGGGAATCAGACTCCAGGGTGTCTGCCCTCCCTACCTCCTAGGTAAGTCCTTGGGTGAAGTTCCTCCCTGGCCTCTCCCAATCTACCTACCTCTGGAGAGACGTATGTTGCAGGGACATGCCAGGGCAGAGTAATCTACCTCAGAGCTCCCCCCCCAACCTCTAGGCCCTAGTGACCTAGTCCTGGGGGCAGAGGGTAAGCAGGAATAGGGGCTGCAGATGGCAGTGTTCCTCACCTCAGAGGAGGGTGAGTCAGCGAGAGAGAACCTCTAAGAGCATGCAGGGCCTGTAAAAACCCCATGGCAGGAATCCCAGAGCAATTTACTCCAAATTGCGCCTTCAGGTTGGTTACCTAATCCTTGCCTCGCCCACCCTCCAATAGCCAGTGTCAGCCATGACCATCCCTTTAAAGGGGCAGCACACTTTGGACGCTAGGGACCAGGGGTCCTCACTCTGATCTCAACCCAAGACCCTAAGAGACAGGGCCCTTGGTGGTTGCCCCAGGTAAAAGAAGGCAGAAAAAGGGATCGGAGAAAAGGAGACCTAGGCTGAGGCGAGGGGCCCTAACCAGAAGAAAATCACCTTGGCTCCCAGGCTCACTGAGGTTTCCACACACTCCCTGCATAAACCCCACATCCCCTTTGGAAAGGGAGTATCACCTGCCTTCTTCCCAGCAAGAGGCTGAAAGGAAAATTTTTTGACCTGGTTCAGGGGCTTGACCTTGACCCTGGGGGTCAAAGGGTACAGGAAGAACTAGCCTCCAGCACGCTTAGGGCCTGGCACCATAAAATTCTCCGAGGAGGGCCGGAGCTGCTTCTGGGAGAGGCTAGGCTGACAGAAACCAAACTACCCAGGGTTCCAGCCCTTCTATGGGAGGGGACACCAGAAGATAGCAGGCACCAAAGTCCAGCCCCTCTCCAGGAATAATCTTCACAAGGTCGAAGGGCTTGTTCCCACTCTCTTCTCCATAGTCTGGGACAGGGAACACAGGTGTCCTCTGGCCCTAGCCTCGGGGTAAAGAAAACCAAGAGTTTCAGTCCCAGACCAGCAGGAGCCCCCCACATTCCACAACTGCCAAAGGTGAAGAGGGGCAATCTTTCTAGGGTCAGCAGCGGAGAAGCGGGGAGCTTCTGGAGCAGGTCGCTGGGAGACATCAAGAAGTGGGCGTCCATGACCCTTGTCTCTCCTAGAATTCCAGACATCAGGCACTCCAGCCCTGCCCGTCTGCGCTAATGGAGGAAGCCCCGACAGCTCCCGGCATGGGTCCTAGGTGTGTGGGATGAGGGAGGCCAGCGCTCAGCGCCCCACGGGATCCCCTCCCCGGACTAAGCGGGTTCTCAGCGCTTGGCGGAACTGTCCCTCTCACACACACAACCGGGGCAGAAGGGGGTGGAGCCGAAGAAGGGGCAAGAAATCGGAGGGCGTTCGCAGACAGCAGCGGCGCCGTGAGCCGCCCCGCCCCAGTGGGGATCCGGGATCGCCGGCGCCGGTCCCCCACCCCGCTAGCTCACCTCCGGGTCCAGCGGCACCAGCTCCATGAGCGGCCAGGGCTCCTTGAGCTGAGCGAGCGGCATCGCGCCGCCCCCGGGCCGCTCGCGCTCCTCCGGCGGGCGGGGCCGGGACGCACCGCCTCCGGGGTTCCGGGGTCCCCGGTTCTGCGCCCCCGCGCCCCCGCCTTTCCCTCCCCGAGACCCTCGCGCTCTGGCTGGGCCGTCCGCACCGACACAGCAGCCACCGCCGCAGCCGCCGCGGCACTCGCACTTCAGCTCCGTCATCCGGCGCCGCCGCGCCCATTGGCTACCTGCGTGGGGGGCGGGGCCGCAGAAGCCCCGCCCCAGCCCTCGCGGCAAGACATTCCCGGCGCGGACCCCCGCCAGGGTAGTAAGGGGATCTCTGACAGCTACTTCATCTCGAGCCCCTGGCCCAGCGTTCTGCTCCGCCTAGAAGTCCTCCTGGCTCCTCCCTCCCAAACCTTGTTCCCCCCAACTCCACTTCACCACCCCCCGCGCTGGCCTCGCCAGGTCCACAGCCGTTTCCCCCACTCAGCTCATTTGGAATCGCTCTCTAGGTGTGCCTTGTACCCACAGTGGGAGGGAATCCCCCTGCTTCCCGCCCACCCCTCCCCCACACACATCGAAAGTCCCAGGCCTGATTCTGGCTACAGGCTTGAAAGGAGACTGGGTCCCACTCCCCTGAGGCCCCTTCTCAGGAGCCCTTAGGGGTCCACCCTATGAAAGTCAACACTGGGATCCCGTGGGGATCTCAATGATCCATCCCCAGGTAAGTAAATTCTAACATGGTCACCACCATCAGAACCCACAGTCCCTCAAGACTGATTTCTTAATATACATTTTTTGCAACCTGTGCTTGAGGGGAGCTCATTTCAAGCCAAGTCTCTCCAGAATCTTTCAGCTGCAGGCACAGATCTGGGCTGATTTGGACTCGTATCCCCTCTGAGTAGGGCAGGGACCAGGCTCCCAGAATAGACGACACTTGGGCTGCACTTGGAGTAAAAAGCCAGGGAGAGCCATTCTCCCTGCATAGATTCAGCCTCCACCTAAAGAGGTGTCAGGGGTCCAGGTGTGATGAGATTTATTCACACATGGACGAACAGAGGGATGAGCTTGCAGGTTCATAACAGGGAAGACTGGACGTTTACAAAACTGTTCAGAGGGATGGAAAGGGTTGTTTATCAAAAGCCTTCTGTGAACCAGCCTCCACCAACGCGTGATTTCCTTGAATCCTCACCACCATCTAGTTGACAAATCATAAAACGGCCTCAGAAAGATGAGATGACCTACCCAAGGTCACACACAGAGCAGGTCAAGAACAGATTAGGACTTTAAAAAATTAAAGTGAATGAGAATTTCTCCTAAATCCAGAGTTCCCCTCATTCCTTGTTCTCAGGGTAGCACCTCAGCTGTTAAAGTGAATTGAGTTTTCAGCAGAAAAGCGTTTGGAACCCAGCAAATCTGGATTTGAATCCCAGGTCCGTCACCTCCTTAACATTGAAAAACTCATTTTATGTCTCTAAACCTCAGTTCCTTATCTGTAAAAGGGGAATTATAATCCCAAACTTTCAGGTATATGCTGAGGGCTAAATTCATTTTAATTCAATAAATATTAATGGCTACATATTACATGCCAGGCCCTCTTCCTGAGTATGTATCGTAAACCAGGCCTACTTATAGATGCTGAGGAATAAACAAAACAAGACCCCTGCTCTCATGGAGTTTACATTCAGTCTGGTGTGATTAAATAATTACAGCTAACACTAATACAAGCACTTACTATGGACTAGGCACTGTTCTAAGCACTTCACCTGTATAACTTCATTTAACATTCATAACATTATGAGGCCAGCGCTGTTATTATTGCCAATGTGCAAAAGAAGCTGAGGTAGAGAAATCAGTCGTCTCTTTCTCTGGGGCCCTCCAAGGTTACACAGCTGGAAAATGGCAGAGCTGAGAGACAGCCCTGCAGTCTGGGCCCAGATCTTGTTCTCTTGTTCACTCACTCTCCACCTTCCTGATGAGAAAAGTGAGGACTAAACCCAAGGAGACCAAACCACAGTCTATAATGTGCTGATCCTGTAATGTGGCCTAGACTAGAGTTGGCAGCCATTATTAACATCAGTGTTGGTATCACCCAGTTCAGTTGACCCGAACTACCTTGTGATGCCCCAACTGCCACTGCTCAGGGCTAACATTATAATATTTGGGCATAATTGTTGTTTATCTAAAATTCAAAATTACCTGTATATTCTGTATTTTGATTTGCTGAATCTAGTAATCCTATTCAGGGCTCAGAATAGGTTGCAGACAGGAGCCAAGTATCTGGCTGCAAGCCAGATTGAAATTAGATTTAGGAAGAGACACTGAAACCCAGAGAATGAGGGCAAATGACTTGGCTAGGGAGATGGATGGATGGGAGTGGAGAAAGTGAGGGGAAAGCAAGAGCGACTTTTACCTTCGGTCTGCCCCTATGCTGAGGCCTCTGGTCCTCTCTTTTCCTTCTTACAGAAAAGGATTTTCTATAAAGTGCCTCATCTCAATTTAAGGACTGAGTAGTGATTATGTTTTCCTATGGATTAGTTTTACTTCCTGTGGCCCCTCACCCAAGAGTATTGGAAAGACAGTGGGTCATGATGGAAAAGGGGGATCCAGAGCACACCCAAGCCTGCCTGGGGAGCTTGTGCAGGTCAGCTTGCCCATCTGTGTTATAAGGACAGCAGCTGCTCAGTAGAAAGCTATAGAGACCAAACCACAGTCTGTGATGTGCTGATCCTGCATCCTGAGCTCACAGTTTTTTCTCTGTTTCTCTCAATGCTTCAACCACAGGGCTTTTGCACATGTTGTTCCCTATACTTAAAACCATTTTCCCTCTTCCTCAGGCCAGCCTATCTCCACAATCACTTCCTCCAGGACACATTCTCTTACCTCCCTGTTGTACACATGCATAGCAATGGATACTTTTCCTTACCACTTCAGCACTCCCCTACTTGAAATCCTCCTGTGGTTCCCCTATCACTCTTCAAACCTTCATAAGTTTTTATGTGATTTGATTAACATCTACTTCTTTGATTATACAGTAAATTCTGAGAGGGCAGCAGTCACGTTTTCTCCACTCTTCATTGTCTTTCTGGCACCTGACATACTGCCTGGCACATAGTAGGTGCTTAAATAAGCTAAGTCATATGTCCAACATAACCTAACTACAAAATGGTAAATTCAGGACTTAGATCCAGGCATTTTAACCCTATGCTCTGAAATGCTACACTCTGAGTAGTGGATAAATGCTAGCTATTATTATTATTATTAATAATAATGGGGTTAGTAGAACGGGCTGTTCTGGGTGGTCGCTTGAGGTATTAAATGAGTGTGACTCATGAGTGTGAAAGGGCTTTGCTGGACCCAAGTGAGATTATTATTCTGTACCCCGCTGAAGAGATCGTTCTGGCATGGAACAGGGTGCTGTACTGACAGGGGCTAAGGGCCAGGGCATATGCTTGCTATAATATTCAAGAACACAGGTTCTAGATGGGCCCTGCCCCAGGAAGAGAGGGGAGGGTCTGTCATCATTCTTTCTTGACCTTTAATGTAGAGGAGGGTCTTAGCACATGTGTCTCCTGGCAGTAGGTGGAACAGGATGAGGGGAATAATCATAATAGTAGCTACCTTTCACAAAGTGCCAGAACTTAGCTAAGTATTTAAATAATAAATAATCACCAACTATGAGGACTTATTGAAAGAGAAATATGGGGCTTGCCTGGAGTTGAGTGTTTTACAAGCAAGAACTCATGAAATCATCCCAATAATACCATGAGACAGAAATTATTGTCCCTATTTTCTGGATGAGAAAATTGAGCCTCCAAGATGGGTAGGATTGCCTGTGATCAGACAGCTATTAAGTATTGCAGCTGGATTGGGAACCCAGTTCTCTCTGACTCAATCACTTCACCACACTGTAAGCCCAGAAGGGGGTGCAGAGCTACTCAGTGTGCAGACAGTGGGTAGTGGTGAACAGGGGAGGGGATGGAGTCTCTTGTTTACCTCTTCCAGGTCTGAGGGAGAGGGGTGACAGCGATCTCCTGCTTGAAACCCTCCTATGGCTCCCCCATCACACGTCAAACAAAACTCAAAGACTGCCAGCCTGCAAAGCCCCAGGACCTGGTCCCCTGCTCCCTCTGGTACCTCCTCTCCTAGCACTCACTCACTGCCCCTGGATGCTCACTGACATGTCAGGTACACTCTCACCTCAGGCTTTTACTCCTGCTGTGTCCTCCACCTGGAACATCCTTTTCTTCAACTCTCCTGAGAGCTCACTCCCTCACTTCTGCTCAAATGTCACCTCTTTAGAGAAGGTGCACATTATGTAAAATAACTCCCAATTAATGGTATTACTTATCTTCTTTTTATGGCATGCCTCTCTGCCAGCTATCATATTGTATATTTACCTATTTATTGTTTGTTTCTCCCACTAGAACAAAGCTCCATGAAGCAGTACTTATATATTTTGTTTACTGCTATATTCCTGGATACATTTGACATATTGCAAGCCCACAGTATATAACTGTGAATAGAGCCACACTGACCTGGGCTTTAATCCTGGCTCTGCCACTCCCTAGCTGTGTGACTCTAAACATTTTAGTTAGTCTCTCCATGAATATGTAAACTAGGGGTGGTTATATGAGTATAGTCATTTCGTGGTGTCTGCAGAGGGTTGATTCCAGGAATCCAAAATCTACAGCTTCTCAAGTCCTTTATACAAAATAGGGTAATATTTGCATATAACTGGCATCCTCCTGCATGCTTTAAATAATTTCTAGATTACTTATAATACCTAATACACTGTACATATTTGTTATACTGTATTGTTTAGGAATTGGGGCTTGCAGAGTTCACTGCATGGGGTCTTTGTTGGTGGGAGATGACAATGTGAGAAGAGGCTTCAGTTTGAAGGAACTCTCATGATTGTGGTCATGGTAAGGATGAGACCAAAGATGGAGCAATGAGGAGGAACAGAAGCACACAGGTGTGACAGTTCCAGGCCTGCCAGCAAACTGACCAGTGGCCTCCTCTACTGACCTGGAGCCTGGCGGTGAGGCAGAACCTTGTTGCTACTGGTTAGAAAGGATGGGAGGTGGCCATGGAGGTAGATACAGTAACAGCAAGAAAATGGAATGGAGTTGCAGGTAGAGAGACAGAAGAGGAAGCAGTTGGTCATCAACAGACACTTATTGGATACTGGCTATGTGCCAGGCACTGTTCTGGGCAGTGGGGATACAGCAGAAGAGTAGACAGAGAGGGTACCTGTCCTCTACCATAGAGGTGGGTGAACCAGAGCCTGTGGACCAAATCTGGCCTACTAATTTTATACACCTATGAGCTAAGAATGGTTTTTACATCTTTAAATGATTGAAAAAAATCAAAAGAAGACTATTTCATGATGTGAAAATTATATGAAATTCAAATTTCAGTATCCATAAATAAAGTTTTATTGGAACACTGCCATGCTCCGTTTACGTATGGTCTACGGCTGCTTTCACACTACAGCAGCAGAGTTGAATAGTTGCAACAGAGACCATATGGCTTGGAAAGCCTAAAATGTTTTCTAGCTGGCTCTTTTGAAAAAAATTATCAACCCTCACTCTAGGAACCTAGATTCTTTTTGGGGAGACAGTTAAACAAGCAGATAAGTGATTTTTAGGGTGCTTCGGAGGACAAGAGCCAGGTGGCATCAGCATTTCCTCACACCCTGCTTCTGCCTGAACCACCTTCCCCCGGAAAGGAAGCCCTCCATCCAGGTGGGCTACAATACAGCAGCAGAGGAGCTGGGGTCCTTGAGATCAGCCCCTGCCTCCAAACCAAGAGGACGGTTCTAGCCTTTTTCTAAAAGGGAAAAGTCACACAGTGATTTGAAAAGTCCAGCACCCACGGGATTCCCCTTCTCCTCTCCCAGATCCTTAATCCAGGAATGACTTCTATATGATTTCAGAGGAACATTATCACCTTTATCATCAAGGCCTGTTTACCTGCCACCTGTGTGGCTCACGCTTTACAAAAAGTCTTCCATGCTACCTCCTGGAGCTCTTAAGGCAATGGATGGGTTGGGTTTATTGTTCCCATTTTGCAGATGAGGAAACTGAGACTTAGAAAAATGACCTAACTTACCGAGAATCACATAGCTTGAAATAGCTTGCAGAACACTGGCTAAGTAGCTCAGTTGATTAGAGTGTCATCCTGATAACACCAAGGTTCAGGGTTTGGTCCCTGGTCAGGGTACATACAAGAATCAACCGATGAATGTATAAATAAGTGGAACAACAAATTCATGTTTCTCTCTCTCTCTCTCTCTTTTCTTCTCTCTAAAAATCAATTTTAAAAAATTGAAAGAAAGAAAGAATGAACTTGCAGAGCCAGAATTAGAATTAGAAAGTAATGGAATGTCAACTTTGGAAAGAGGCCTTTGGGACTGCCTTAGCCAGAGATGGAAGAAAACTGGTGGCCTGAGGCAGAGGTGAATCAGGTAAGGGTGGTGGCATGGCGTATCCTTCATGTGCAAGAAATAAGGCTTCCATTGTCTGTAGTGAATTTAAAAACATTAGTGAAACTGGGTAGGTCTGCTTTTTATTATCACCATGCCCTGACAATTCTAAACAATGTGGGTGATAAAATCCTCTAAAAGAGATCTTTCTGTTGGTCTGAGTTCTAAATAATTGCTGGGATTATTGTGAGTTTTAAGAATATAATATATATGTAAGCTTCAAATGACATTTTATCACCTAACTTTTAATAAACAATATATCTAAATGGAAGCTAATTTGGAGAACTTCCCATTACACAACTGGCCCCCAATATATACCTTCAGTTGGAGAGTTTACAGCAGGTCAGAATTATTGGAGCTCACTTCAGGAGTGTTCCTGTCCTCATATCCCTGCCTTTACACAGCAGACTTGAAATTAACAATGATAGCACAGTGATTGTGAAAGCGAAGGAACAAAATTTGAGTTACTGCAATTCTGTTGATCTCTGTGCGAATCATTCTCTCGACCCTGTCAAGTTGTTTCTTTTGAAGATGTTTCTCAGTGTGTGTGTTCCTTTTTGTAAAAGAAATAAAAAATGTAATAAAAACTATTAGTCCATTATTTTCCCCCCTTTGCACTGTAATTTTTACTGTACTTAAAATTGTATTGAATTCCCAGTCAGGGCACATGCCTGGGTTGCCAGGCCAGTTCCCGGTAGGGGACATACAAGAGGCAACCGCACATTGATGTTTCTCTCCCTCTCTCCTTCCCTTCCCCTCTGAAGATAAATAAATAAAATCTAAAAGAAAAAAAAATTAAAAAAAAAAATTGTATTGAGCCCTGGCTGGTGTAGCTCAGTGGATTGAGCACCAGCCTGCGAACCAAAGGGTCACTGGTTCAATTCCAGATCAGGGCACATGCCTGGGGTGTGGGCCATGTTCCTGGTTGGTGGCATGTGGGAGGTAACCAATCGATGTATCTCTCACACATTGATGTTCCTCTCCCTCTCCTTCTCCCTCCCTTCCCCTCTAAAAATAAATAAATAAAATCTTTTAAAAAACTGTATTGGTCTAAATGTATATAAAAAGTCTATAGCCCTGGCTGGTGTAGCTCAGTGGATTGAGCGCGGGCCTGCGAACCGAAGGATCGCGGTTCGATTCCCAGTCAGGGCACATGCCTGGGTTGCCAGGCCAGTTCCCGTCAGGGGACATACAAGAGGCAACCGTACATTGATGTTTCTCTCCCTCTCTCCTTCCCTTCCCCTCTAAAGATAAATAAATAAAATCCTAAAAAAGGAAAAAAAAAGCCCATGAAATCTAAAAAAAAAAAAAAAAAAAAGAAGTCTATATATGGGGTGGTGGAGGAGTGGTTGGGGGAAATGCAGACAACTCTTAATTGAACAACAATAAAATAACTATTAAAAAAAGAAGTGTATATATGAAGTATATACATGACATTCAATAAAAGAAAATTTTAATGTTTACTCTGACATTATTTTTATTTTTTCATTTTATGATTATTATTGAAGATAATTCTGTTATGTTGGGGTTAAAAAATGATCTGTGTGTCAGAAAAGGACCCACAGACAATGACATCATCTTCTCAATCATAATCATTGTTATTTTATTGAACGCCTACTTGGCGTCAGGCACTGTTCTAAGATTTGACATGTATCATCTCTTTTTTTTTTCATTTAACAAATACTTATTAAGATCCCGTAGCCCTGACTATTGTGGCTCAGTGGACTGAGTGCTGTCCTGAGAACTGTAAAGGTTGCTGGTTCAATTCCCAGTCAGGGCACATGCTTGAGTTCTGGGCCAGGTCCCCAGTAGGGGGCATGTGAGAGGAAACCAGTGCATGTTTCTCTCATACACATTGATGTTTCTTTCCTTCTCTCTAAAAATAAATAAATAAAATCTTTTTAAAAATTATTTTTAAAAAAAGATCCTACCATGTGTGAGGCACTGTTGTAGGTGCTGGAGATATGGCAGTGAACAAAGTCAAATGTTTTCTCTCTTACCCTTTAACCACAGGGCCTGCAGGTGGGATGGGGTTCTCCTTATGTATTATTTCATTTTAAAATTCAGACAGAATCCACGGGGTCAGGATTAGGGTGAAGTTGTGAGGCCATGTCAGTGCAAGGTCAGATCCTGTTTTTATTTAAAACATTGATATTTTGATCCTCGTGGATTTTTTTTTTTTTTTGCACTACTTCACAGCGATTCTGGCAGGTTAATCTGGACAACTTCCGTCTTGCAGGTGAGAAACTGTGGCTCAGGAGGTTAAGTGACTTTCCAAGGATCTCACTGCAAGTTTGTGGCAGGTCAGTCTAACTTCAGTTCACAAGCTCTTGACATAAGATCAGAGGAATCTATATCCTCCCTCCAACTCCCTGTCTCATTCTTCCTAGAACTTTCTTGGACTGAGGCTGAAGTCACCCCTGGCTACATTTGCACTCTTCCAGGGAGATGCTGAACAGAGCAGCCTGAGAGCCAAGCTGGAGTTATCAAAAACACCTACTACATGCCAGGCATGTGTTGTTAGATGCTTTTCACAAGGCTTATAGTCCCTTTTTTTGTTTTTATTTGCATCCTCTAAATTTCCCACAATGAATATACTTCCTATAAAAGAAATTGCTTAATCTAGGCCTGGAAATGATTCCACTCAGTGTTTGGGAAAGTTTGCAAATCCCCAATTTGCAGTTAAGGAAACAGGCTCAGAACGATTGCCTGGGGTCACACAGGTAACAAGTGATGGAGTCAGGATTCTGTCTGAGTCTAAGACCTGTGGTCTTTCCATTCTACTGCTCTGCCTTTTTCTTTTTCCACCTTGTTTCACAAAGGAGTTCAGACAAATTATTAAAAAAAAAAAAAAAAAAAAAAAAAACCATGAAAGGGCCCTGGCCAGTGTGGCTCTGTTGGTTGGAGCATCCCAGTCAGGACACATGCTTAGGTTACAGGTTCAACCCCTAGTCCAGGCGCATATGGTATGCAACCAATCAATGTTTCTCTTTCATATTGATGTCTCTCTCTCTCTCTACACCCCTTCCTTTCTCTCTAAAATCAATAAACATTATTTTTTAATTAAAAAAACAAAATGAATCAAGTATTTATTGTCTTTCTTGTATAAACTGTATTTCAGAAAGATCAAATAATGAAGAAAACTTTTTTATAGAATTCCAACTAATGAATGTAAAAAGAATGCTAGAATTAGAAAATTACCATTTTGTAACACCTAATGAAATGATGGATCATTAGTGGGTGCCAAAAACCAACATATAAAAAGCTGATGGGGAGTCTTACAATGAAGAGAATGGCCAAGAGTTCTGAATCCATGGATCAACCAGTAAAAACATTTCAATTAAATATTATGTGCCTCCACAACATAATAATAAGCATACAGCACCATCTCCAATAAGGTATTCTTGCCAAAAACATTAAACTTGCGTCTAATCAAGCCTCAGATCCAACTTTCAGTTTATTGGAAATACAAGGAACAGAAAAACAAGTTAAACACCATCAGGAAGCAATCAGCCAAATCTTCTGGTATGTGGGAACCTTTACAGGACAAATGCTTTGATATCTTTTACAAATAAATAACCTGAAAAAATGTAAGAAAAATTGAACTGTTCCTGATTAAAAGTTTCTTAAGCCACAGCAACTAAATGAAATGTATAAAATTTATTTGAATCCTGACTGGTACAAAGAAATTTGAACATGCACTAGGTATGAAATGATTTTAGACAATTTGTATTAATTTTGTTGGGTATGGTAGTTATGGTTGAAAAAGCCCTGTTAAAAATATATGATGAAAGAATTTGGGTGAAATGATATGATGTCTAGGATTAGTGTTATGATACTCCGGACAAAGGGAAAAATGGGGAGGTGGATGAAACAAGACTGGCAAATGTTGATAATTATTGAAGGTAGGTGATAGGTACAGGACAATGTGTTGCATTCACTCTACTCTTAAGTATGTTTGAAATTTTCCACAGTCAGAAGTTTCTTTTAAGGCTGAAAATAACTAAGAAAATTGGGACAAAGAGAAAATAAATACAAATCAAGAAATAGAAAACTTTCGAGCTTTTTAGTAGTCCAAGCAAAAGAGGGAAGCAAGAGCCACGCTAGCCTGGGGTTTAGAAGAGCAGTCTCGTGTCTGCAGTCTTTTGACCCCCACTCAGCTGCACTGGAATGGGCCCTGGGCCTGTAACACTTCCTAACCAAGAGACAAGGAGCCCACACAGCCTGTGCTGGGTTTATCACTTTGTGTGGGAATGTCTTTCCTTGTTTTTCTTTTTAGGTGCAATGGTTATTCTTTTGTCTTTGCTTAAAGCATGTGCATCAGCCGTTGGGTGTCTGGCCAACCCCACAGCTGTGTTTCTTCTCTGGGAGACGACAAGGTTGGTCTTTCCACTGCGGCAGGAGAAAAAGGTAAGTAAAGGCAATTTGCCCTGTGTTGGCCTCTGGGAGAGACCTATGCCCAAGACTGAAGCTGATCTTGCTCTGTCTCTTCCCTATGTGTGTAAAGCAGTGATTTTCAACAGGCGCGCTACAAGAAATTTTAAAATATGCAATACCTGACTATTCAGTCAGGCACACTCTTTTCACTTAGATTGTCCAATTAAAAAATGGCAACAGCCAACACAACAAAGGCTGTCTAGTGTGAATGACTCAAAATTATACCTATTTTTTGTTGTTGGATAGGCAGAAAATAGTATTTTTTGGTGTGCCACAGAATTTTAATAGTCTATGTGTGTCATGAGATGAAAAAGGTTGAAAATCACTGGAGTAAAGCATTGTTCCATCCAGTGCTTGACTCCCCTTTTTGTCCTTGGTGACTCAGATACCAAGATGCAATGGGTTAGAAGGTTCCAGAGACCTCCCCTGGGACTGGTAACCAGTGCACAGTACTCTCCTCTCTTGGGATTGACAACTGGTGCACAGTTCTCAGCTTGACACCAAGAGATTTGGAAAACCAACAAACCAGCATAGCTGCTTGTAATCCAAGAGATTTTGGTGATAAAATTCCCTCTTAATACGGCCTACCAGGCCATGAGTAGGTAGGCCAGTCACCTGTCCTGATTTGGGCTATATAATAGGGGACTTGCAAAGAGCTGGAGGCAACGGGAGAGGTAAGAGGTAGAGCTTAGAGGTTGGAAAAAATAGGGGGGAAAGGCAGGGCATCTTAGGTGTAGGGTCTGAGTGAGCAAGGACAGAGGCTAGCTATATCATTTTCGTAAAAATAAACATATTTTTTTAAAGTAAACATATTATACAAAATGTATGTGAACCCAAATAAAGCTGGGTTTTTTTTTTGTTTTTGGTGTTTTTTTGTTTGTTTTTTGGGTTTTGGTGTTTTTTTGTTTTTTTTTTTTTTTTTTTGCTCTCTTTTCCCCCAAAAGAAATCTAACTCCAAAAAGCACTGACAGGAAACAAAATCTTTATCAAAGGTCCCTGGAGGGCACTGAAGAGATTACATAGCATGCCTCACAGCAAGACGTCCTTTCAAAATCCTCCTAAATCTCTTTTCCTCAAAGTTCCAAGCTATCAGAGTAACTCCCCAAACCTCCTTTCTTTCCTTTCTTTCTCTTTTTTCCAAATTCCTGACCACCCAAACTCTGCCAGCTCACTCCCCTGCCTTCTCTCAGTAGCAGCTTTTCCTGAGTGGGACCCGGGAGGAAATTCTTCCAGGTCACTCCACTCTTTTGCTTAGATCTATTTCTCTCCCTCTGCCCTCCTTACAAAGACTCCTTAGAACTAAGTCTGGGAAGCAGGAAAAGCCATGAATATTTACATGTATTTTTGTTCTCTTGCATTAAAAAAAAAAAAAAAAAAAAAAGATTGGAAGGAAATACACTGCAATGTTAACAGCAAGAGGCCAGCAGAGCTTTGAATCAGATAAAGTTGGGGCCAGGTCCTCGCTCTGTCGACTTTCTAGTTGTGTGACCTTGGACAAGCCTGGTTAGAGGTATTTCTCCAAACCTTACATTGCTGTTCCGTGAATTACTTAGCATAGTATTTGGCATATACTAAGCATTACATAAAGTGTAGCTTAAAAAAACAAAGGAGTTATCTCTGATAGGAATATGTGAATTTTATTTTGTATCAATATTTTTGCCTTTATCAAGATTTTACAGTTCTGGCTGGTGTAACTGAGTGGATTGAGCGTGGGCCTGCAAACCAAAGGGTCCCTGGTTCGATTCCCAGTCAGGGCACATGCCTGGGTTGCAGGCCACCTCCTCTCTGGAGGGCAAGTGAGAGGCAACCACTCATTGTTGTTTCTTTCCCTCTGTCTCTCTCCCTTACCTAATCTCTAAAAATAAATTAAAAAGATCTTACTAACAAACTTTTAAAATAAGCATGTATTTGTAATTTAAAACACCATAAAAATTATTATACAAGCATAAACTAAATGTTTATCAGTAGAAGACTACATGAATTATGGAGTACTTAAATTCTGGAATATTGTAAACTTGTTAGAAATAGAGTATTTCTATAAAAAATGACATGAAAACATGTCCACAGTAGAACAGGTTACAAAATGAAATGTGTAGTGTGACCTCTTTATATATATTTGAATGTTAAGTATGTAAATAAACAGAAAAAGTGCTGGAAGGATATACAATACCGTGGCTATCTCAGCAGTGAAGCTGGTTTTTCATTTTTTAAATCTATTTTTGTAAGGCTTAATTTTTTCAATAAGAGGCATGAACTACTTTTAGATAAAAGGAGAAAGGTTAGCCCTGGCTAGCATAGCTCAGTGGATTGGGTGCTAGCACCTGCAAACAAGAGGGTCATAGGTTCAATTCCCAGTCTAGGGCATATGCCTGGGTTGAAGGCCAGGTCCCCAGTAGGAGGCACGTGAGCGGCAACCACACACTGATATTTCTCTCCCTGTCTTTCTCCTTCCCTTCCCCTCTCTCTAAAAATAAATAAAATCTTTTTAAAAAGAGGAGAAAGTTTAAAGGAGGTGGGGGAGAACAGATAGGGAGGGGTTTTCCAGGCCCTTTCCATGCTAGTTTCCAGCAGAACAAGAACAAGCGTGGCAGAAGGCAAAAGACTCCCAACACTCGCTGCACCTCAGTCCTATCTGTGCAGTTTGAGCTCCAGCCAACTAATGGGTTGGGGTGTTGGGGTTGGCCGCACCCGTCTACAACCCTCCAGGTCAGCCCCCTTGTCCTTTCTTGCAAAGACTACAACATAAAGGAGCCAGTTGAGGTTTCCTTTCTCCCATTTCCTTCCGAGTGGTGACACCTCTAATACCTTCGCTAAAGAGTCAGGTTTGCTGGAGCCACGAAGAGGGCTGGAGGTTAGAGAAGGCCCCAGAACCTAGAGATTTTTCTAGATGTAACTTGTGGCTCCGGAGTCTACTCCTCCCCCAATCTTGTTGAAACTGAAGATGGAGAGCTGTGGACGGACTCAATATGGGACCCGCCCTGCAGCGTGTGGAGGGAGCCGCTGAGTCCTCCAACACTTGGGGGACAAGCCTGAGCAGCTCCTGGAATGCGGAGAAAATGAGCGCGATGACACATTGGGGGCCCCTATCAGCCGTCTCTATAAAAACCATGGCATCCAGATCTAGCCCCCAGATAAGTCCCAGGATTTCCTGGTTGGTTCCAAGAACCCTGCCCGGAAAGTGGGCGGGGTTCCTGCCTTCCCCTCCCCTTCCCCCTCCGGCCCTGCTTGTATTTTGGCCCTAAATCCTAGTCTAATCCATTGAACTCTCAGGTCTAGTTGGCCCCTCTCTCCTAAACCCCTTCCCGGTGCCCGCCGCTCCCCGGCAGACCGCCGTCCTGCGCCCCAGACCTGGAACTCCCCCAGCCCAATTTCCGCACAGTTCCCGCTCCCGGCACACCGCGCGCGCCTCCCGTACCTCCTCGGCCCTCGGTAACCCGAGCCCGCCGCCGCGCCCCAATGCCCCACCCCCTCCTAGGCCCTGCCCCAGCACGTGCTTGCGCGTGCTCCGTCAGCCTCTCGGGGCCTGCAAGGCAATCCCCTCGCAATTCCTGGCTCTAAATCAGTACCCCGTGACCCGCAGTCCGAAGGAGAGACCGGGTCACGGCGTTCTGAAAAGCCAGGAGAAGGTGCAGAGGATGGGGTTTGAAGGATGAAGAGCCCACGCCCACCTCCTTTCTTCCGGGAGGGCTCTTTTGGGAGCGGGATGAGACACTCGGTCTTGGCTGGGAGGGCTCAGAACCCGAGTCTGAGCAGGGACAGGTCTGGTACCCGCCAGGTGCGCTGCTGGCTGCTGGGCGGGACGGCCCCAGGAGCGGTTGTAGTACGGGTGGAGGGCGTCACGTGAGCTGGGAACATCCGACCTAAGATAGGGAATCCAGAGCCCAGCCGAGGTGAGCTGAGGCCCAGCAGTTTTCTAGGACTGGATGCAGGTGACCTGTTCTGGCAGGCGTGGGGACCAGGGCCTAGGAACCCATGGGGCGCTGCCTACGCAGAGTCTCCCAGGTGGCTCGCGGAGCTCGGTTCTACGCCGCCACCGTGTGGCCGGAAGGCGCAGCGGCTGCCTGGCCCCCGGAGCTCCTCAGGACTGGTGGGGAACTTGGCCCTGGAGACCAAGGGGAAGAGTCGCTTTCGTGACCCTGTTGCTCTCTAACCCGGTTCAAGGACTGGGGGTGAGGTTGCCTTAGCGACGACAGAGGTGTCGCCGCACTTTCTTCTGGCCGCTTTGCATCCTGCTGAGGACTGCGTGGAATTCCCAGCATCCGCCCCCATCCTGCTCACAAAGTTACGTGGTGTGGATGAGCATGATCCCTCCCAAAGGCAATAAGGCCTCCAACAATCAAAACGTTTTAAGTACCTGTTATGTGAAAGCCATACAAAAAGGGATAATTAAAATAAGTAGGGAAAGCCTTCTTATATTCTTGGCTCCCCATTCTCGTGAAAATAACAGGTAATAGAAAAAGGGCTTCCTCTATGCTAAGCATTTACTAAGTAATAATGCATGATGACATTAAATTCTAACCACAATTCTCTAAGGGTAGGCATTATTCCTACCTAATAGATGAGGAAATTGAGGTTCAGAGAGGTTAAGTAACATGTCCAAAGTCACACAGCTGAGGATTGAATTCCTAAGCCATGACTCTTAGTTTCTTAATAAACTTTATTTTATAAGCAGAAGGTGCAGAGTTTCCCATATACCCCCTTCCACCATGCACTCAAGAGCCTGCCACACTGTCAACATCCCACAAAAGAGTGATGCATTTATTAGAATTAATGAATTTACATTGACACATTATCACCCAAAGTCCAAACATGACAGTTCATTCACCTTGGCTTTTAACCACTGTGCCAATCTCTTGCCCTGATTGAAGGCCACTTTGCTGAAGCTGAAGGGGGACTCAACTGGGACTTTGGAGGATGTAGAATTTCCAAAGCAGGGGGTATGAAAGGCATTCTAGGCAGGAAAGTTGTATGTACAGATAAGGACATGGAGAGATTTTCAAGGTACTTTGTGAGTTTGACTTGAGCAGGAGGCCCCAATTTTTAGTCAATAAATTGACTGTCATTCTCATGAAGTTTGTCCTAAATATTAATAGCCATGAAATGATGGGTTTAATATGCAAGTTTTATTTTTTGAAATAAATATGTAACTTTAAAAAATATTTGGTCATATACCACTAAAATCACCACTAGAGCCCCCAATGGTAGTCATATCCCATTCTGGAAAACACTGCCATAGAGAATTAATGAAGGTGCCCTGAGGAGGTAGGATAAAGCCACTGTTTATTGAGCGAGGATCATCTATGTACGAAGAGGTTTGCTGCTTTTCATAATTCTCTTTGACCCCCAGATCTACCAATGTATCTAACCTTATCTTTTCTGGTTGGAAGCACTTTTGTGACTCCCTATACTCTTCTGGATGGAGAGTAAATGCCTTAATATAGCTTACAAAGTCCTCTGGGATCCTGGGATAGACCCACCATGGCCCCATCAGGCTGGTGAAGAGAGGAAGATGGGAGACAGGATCTTCTGGAGGAAGTCACATTTGAACTGAAACCTACAGGATTTATGAAAGAGAGCCAGGTGATGGTGTTGAAGAGCTTTTTAGGTAGAAGAAATAGAATGTGCAAAGTTCCTAAGGCAGAACAATATTCATGTGAGCACCCGAAAGGCATGAGGAAGAGTCAGGGAGAGGAGTTTGCCAGCTCTCACCTCTGTTGCCTTGGAGGCCTCACAAGATCTTAATTGCTTGCCATGCCCTATGGGGAGCCATTTAGAGTTTCAAGTAGGGGAATGACTTCTAGTCAATTACTCAAATAACATCCCTTCGAGCACCTACTTCATGCAGAGGGCTGAGAATTATATAGTAAAAAGACGCTTCTGGGCCCTGTTATCAGGAAGCTTCTAGTCTTCTTTTATAAACAAAAGTTATACATACATATAGTTTAAAGAAATAACAAGTTTTGATATTATAAAGTTTTCTATGAAAACAGAAGGCACTCCACCACCCTTTTCCCCCATTTCCACTTTCCTAGAGATGCCTAATTTCAACTCTTTTAGTTGACTTTATAGTTATCCCCATTATCTCTAAGTAACATGCTTATTTTGCCACTTTAAAAAAAATCCTCACCCAAGGATACATTTATTGATTTGAGAGAGAGAGAAGGGAAAGAGAAACATTGATCAGTTGCCTCTGGTTCGCACCTCGACCGGGGATCGAACCTGTAACCTAGGAATGTGCCCTGACCTGGAATCAAACCCACAACTTTTTGGAGCACAGAACTACCCTCCAACCAACCAAGCCACCCAGCCAGGGCATCACTTGCTTAGTTTTTATGTATTCCACTCTCCACCAGATATCTAAATCTCAAGATGTCTATACAAATCAGGTGTCTCAGGTTGATGTCTCTGGAAGCAGACATAGAAATAGAGATGTTTATTAGAGATCAACACCTGTGAAAGGTAGTGGGTGAAAGCAGGATTGGGCATAGGCCAACTGCAGTGAGGCCTGGCAAAGCCTCTGCCAATCTGGCAGGGAGCTCTGGAGCAAGTATTACCCATCAGAGTGTCCTGAGCCCAGTTGAAATGGCCAGGCCTTTATACCCTGCCTGGCTCAGTTACCCAGTATGGGCTGCCCCAGGGGAGGATGTGATCTTGGATGAGGCAGCTTTCTGCATCTGAGGCCAACCCTGATGGAGCTGACAGCTGGAGGCAGTCTGCTGTCCAAACTCCCGCAGCTGGGCAGCAATCCTTCCTGAAGGGGTCTCTGGGAGGTGCATCTCCATGACTACCACATCATGTATTGTCAAATTCATTTTCTTGAAAAAACATTTTTTTGCCTCTTCTTTCTGCTTCTGGCTAGAATGTTTGCTCTTTATTCTGGGCAGGGGAAAATCCAGATTTTGTAGGATTTAAAGTTTGTACAATCTGGGGGCTCTTTTTAAAAAGGTACAAAATTAGGTATAATTTATTTAGATTGATAAAAGAAATCACTAAATCCCTGGAGCTTCAGACCCCTTGGAGTCTCGGGACTTTTTCTTCTGAGATCTCATTAGGGAATCTAGCAGAAATGCTTTCTGATTGGATTCTCCTGCCAGCCTAGAACTGTGTACAACCTCCAGCACTCACAGGGGTGGTGGAAGTAGAGAAACCTGAAGCTTAGGCTTTCAGAACTCAGAAAACCTGCCCCTGATCCTGTAGTCTTTTTCACAATCATCCTAGGGATTCTTCTCACCTCACTCCTATGCAGGACTTCCCTGGAATTGCTTCTTTCTTGATTTACTCCATCCTTTGGGGGAGTAGTTTCTTGGGAAAAGGGGTGTAAGAAGTGACATTTTTGAGACCTTGCATGTCTGCAAATATCTTCATTCTATTTTCATCCCTAATCATTTGGCTGGGTACAGAATACAGGGAAAACTCTTAGAACTATACCTAATAAGTGCTACATGAGTTTAGCTATCATTATTACAAAATTTTTTAGTGTGAGATTATTTTCTTTTAGTGTTGTCCTTGAGAAGTCCAAAAGCATCCTGATTCCTAAGTGCTTCGTATGGAATCTCCTTTCTGCTTTGGAAGCTGTAGGATCTCTTTGTTCCCGAGGTTCTGACACTTCGCCATGGTACCCTTGGTATAGGTCTAATTTCATCCATAGTGCTGAGCACTCAGAGATACCTTTCAATATGGACACACTTGTCCTTCAATTCTGGGAATTTTCTTCCATTTGTAATTGATTACTTCTCCTCTTTGTTTTTTATATTTTCTTTTTCTGTAATTTTCTATTATTCAGGCATTGAGTGTCCTGGGCCAGCCCTCAAATTTTCTTAATTTGTTTTTCTCTTCTGTTTTTTCCATCTCTTTTTCTCTTAGTTTTACTTTCTGGAAGATTTCCTCTAATTTATCTTCCTACCCTTCCACTGAATTTTTCATTTGCAAGGACTTTTTGTTCTTGTTGATGTTTCTTTTTAAAGTAATATCCCGTTCTTGCATCATGGATGCAATGTGTTCTCTTATCTCGGAAGATATTAACAGTAATAGCAGGCCCTTCCTCTTGGCCTGGTTACATTACCTCTGAGAAAACTTTCCTAATCCCCAGCTTAGAGAGCAAAGCTATGGCTGCCAGCTTTCTGGGAGGCAAGTTGGGAAACAGGGTCGAGGGGAGGGGGTCTCAGTATTCACAACGTTCACGGTCACTACATCACCTGATTTGGGGAGGATGCCCCTGCCGTTCACTGTGCCTACTGTTTCACATTCCAATGATTTTGTCATACCCTCTCCAGTGAATAAACCTTAAGTCTTCTTCGAGAATTGGTGAAGGAAGCCGGGGACATAACATTTCTGATCTTGAAACAGCTCCCAACTTCTTCTCCTTATTTCATTCCCCCCACCTCATTTAAACCTTTTGGGGAGTCTGCGATCTAAACAGGGTTGGTTCTTTTCCTTCCCCACATCCATCTTGGGTTTGCTGTGTAGTTACCACCCAACCATCTGTTTTCTGGCTTCCAAATGCTATGCTCTTGTCTCCCCTTCATTCTTCTCATGTTAGTGGGTTTGAGCCTGAACAAAATCTCTTTACTGTAGTTTTAGTAGGGTTTTGGGATGGAGTGAAATTAGATGCATGTGTTCAATCTGTCATAATTTTCAGAGCTTCCATTTTTACTAGAGCACTAATCAGATTAATAATTATAGACTGTGAGAGTTACAGAGGAAACACACGTGGGGCTAAGACAAGAACAACAGGCAGGAAGATTCAGATTTAAGAAGTGCAGATTTTCCCTGGCTGGTGTGGCTCAATGGATCGAGTGCTGGCTTTCAAAGCAGAAGGTTGCTGGTTTGATTCCCAGTCAGGGCACATACCTGGGTTGCAGGCCAGGTCCCTAGTTGAGGGCGGGTGAGAGGCAACCACACATTGACGTGTCTCTCCCTCTCTTTCTCCCTCCCTTTCTCTAAAAACAAATAAAGAAAATCTTTAAAAAAAATAAAGATGAAAAACCTGAGGTTCATAGAGATGAAGTGACTGCTCACAATCATATTGCTGATTAGGGAGTTAAATCTGGGTCTGCCAAGTATGAAGCCCACCTTCCCCACTGCACTCCAAAGGCTAAGCAGGAATACAGGGAACCTGGGGTTGGGGGTGGGGTACGTTCATATTGTACTGACAACAGAGGTGGGAGCTTGAGAGACAATAAAGCACAGTGATGAGAAAAACAGACCTAAGAGCCAGAGTGTTCAGGTTCAAGTCAGTTCTGCTGCCTCCTATACCTCAATTTTCCCTCCTATAAAAATAGGATCATGATAGTACTTACATTATTGGGCTGTTGCGGGGATTAAATGAGGCACACAGAAAAATACTATGTATGTGTTATTATTATTTCCCTTCCTGAAGCCCCCCTGCTCCATCAGGATGAACTGCTTCTCTAACTCTACTCAGTAGTGGACACCAGGGAGTGGGGGTTCCTCTCTGGGGACTGAAGACAGGAGGAGGTATAATTTCCTACTATATCCATTGTATAGATGAGGGAGCTGGGCCTCAGAGAGGGGAGGTCACTTGCCCAAGGTCACAATCAGGGATAGAGCCAGGGTTAGAACCTGGGCCTACCCAGACCCCGAGCCTGGCATCTTCCCACTGCACTAGCTGCCTTCCCAGCATGTTGTTGACCATCTGTAGGCAGGATAAGAATGTTTCCTTCACTAGGAAACCCAGAATGCTCTCTTTCCAGATCTATGCATAAACCCCCTTATATCCAGGAATGAGGCTCAACCTCTCTCCCTCATCTCCTACACTGGGCCAGAGTCCAGTCCACAACTGCAGACCTGCCCCACCCGCATCCTAGTGGACCCTAGGGACGGCCAGTGGTGGAGAGTCTGTGCACAGAAGTCAGGCCCAGGCTGGTAAGGAAAGTGGGTCACAGGCTCTGGAACCGGGAAACCTTGTGTTCAAAACTGCTCTGCCACCAGTTTACTGAGTGACTTGGGCTATGTCACTTCACCTCTCTGAGCTCGGACTATTCAGCTGTAAAATGGGTGTAATAAAACATTTTTTCAGGGCTCTTGCAAGCTTGTTGCCTTAAGGTTCGTGCCTGGTAGGCACCCAGTACATATTTGTTAAATGACCGGCTGACTGGCCAGATACATGTAAAAGGTTTGTTAGTACAGGGCCTGACTCAGGAATGGTGGCTTCTGAGAAACGGCTCCTCGTACCTGGCCCTGCCCTGTGCTGCCCCTTAAATGCAGTTTCCTCTCCAGTCCCGTCCTGTCCTGCATGGGTACTCAGCCTGCTAGGCCACCCGCTACCGGGAGCTGCTGCTCTCACCAACCCCAGTCTGCAGTCTCTTCAGTGCTTTCCAACCAAACCCCAGCCCCCAGCTTCTGAACATGTACCCCATTGTCCTACCTCTGGCCCTACTTATAACCTCAGACCTGAAGCTTTTCTCTTTTCAACGTCATATATTCACTCTTAAACACACTTTACTTGTTCTCATAAAATTTACTGTTTGGTTCCTGTATAGCGTCCAACAGTAGAGGCCTGGCTGGATAAATTATAATGCATTAATACCATATAACATTGGATATCCACAGTTGCACGGCAGTTTCAAACTTAACTTTGATGGACTCAAAATGTTCGAAGTCAAATCTGAGCTTGACTACTCACTAGCTCTGTGACTTCCGGAAAATTGTTAACTTTTCTGTGCCTGTTTCCTCATCTATAAAATAGGATGGCAATAGTACCTACCTGGTAAACTTGTTAAAATAAGCAGCCTAGAATGAAAGCGCTATAAAGGCAGGAATTTTGGTCTGTTTGTTTCATTGCTGTATCCCCAGTGTTTAGCTTAGTGCCTGACACATAAAAGCTATTCAATAAATATTTGTTTAACAAATTTGTAGCATAATGAGGTAATGCATGTGAAGCAGTTTTGTTTAATAGAAATATAATATAAGCCACATATATAATTTTAAGATTTCTGCCCTGGCTGGCATAGCTCAGTGGATTGAGTGTGGGCCTGCGAATCAGAGGGTTGCTGGTTCAATTCCCAGTCAGGGCACATGCCTGGGTTGCAGGCTGGGTCCCCAGTGGGGGGACACATGAGAGGCAACCGCACATTGATGTTTCTATCCCTCTCTTTCTCCTTCCCTTCCTCTCTCTCTAAAAACAAAATCTTAAAAAAAAAAAAGACTCAACTTTAAAACAAACAAACAAAAAACCCCTTTAGTGTTCTTTAACATGTTGTAAGGGTTAAATGAAATAATGTATGTCATATATTTAGCACAGTAATCTTAGTAAGAAGAAAAACGTGCCAAGAACTAGTCTTTGCTCAGCTAAACCCTTCAGCCCTGGTAAAGGAGTTAAGAGATGACGTGTTTTTTCTGTAAACAGTAGGAGTTAGGAGATGGGGTCCAAAAGGACAGCATTCTGTCTGATAGGAGACAACAAGAGACAGAGTTACAAGAGTCCCTCTCCTGGAAGAATGGAACCAGCAGGGAAGCTGGACACTTCCAAGGGTTCATTGGTAGAAAATGGTAGATAGTGGGGCAACAGTTGGCAGCTTTATGGGCTGGGGCATATCGCTAGGACCACACCAGTGTGGAGGCAATTGTTGATTCTAGTCCCCACTCTGCTGTCAGCATGGCCCAGGGTGCAGTACTGGGGACTCACAATAGCGTGGAGGTTTCTGATGGAGCCTTCCGGCTCAGACCACTCATGTCTAGTCAGTTGCCAACTACGTGATTTTGAGCAAGTTACTGAACTCTGCTAGTGGCTCAATTCTCCCATCTGTTAAATGGGAACCAGGATGTTACTAGGTTGTTGTGAGAATTGAATGAGATAATTCAAATAAAGCATTTAGAACAGTACCAGGCTAGAGTGAGAGCTCAGGAAGGATGCAGCTCACTGGTATTTCCAGTCTGCATCATGAGAGTGACTGATGATTCTTAGGGTTCTTTCTGGTTTTAAAAGTCATCATCTTTCAAGGGTCTGACCCAGAATTCTTAGAGGGCAATTTAACGCCAATCCCCCTTTTCAGTTCTACCTGTGGTCCTGAAGAATGACAAAGCTTTAGAGTAACTGAGAAAAATGTTCCCTCCCCCTGCCTTTTTCTGGTAAAACAAAGGGAATGTTTCTGCTATGGTCAGTTAATAATGCTTCAACTTTCCAGTCCAGGACCTGATAGTTTGTTTATACATTTTCAAGCCCAACTCATTATTCACACAGCAAATGCTAACTGAGCCAGTTTGCAGAACAGGGTGGGCTCTAGAGCCAGATGGGTCTAGGCTGGCATCCTGGCTATGTCACTACAGCACATGAAAGCTTGGAAGACCTCACCCTCTCCAAAACCCAGTTCCTTCATTTGTAAAGTGGGGAAATTAACTCCTACTTCTTAGGTCAGTGTGAAGATAAAATGATATCATCTATTGAATCAGTTAGAACTGTTTTCAGCTGCAAGTACCAGATTATCTGACAAGAACAATAAAGGTATTTCATAGATATTTGGAGTTTGGTAGCTCTAAAGTTGGCTCTGCAGCTCAGTGATATCTCAGGCTCTTCCTGTTCTGCCATCCTCGGTGTATTGGCAATATTTGGCCTTATGATCACAATGTGGTTGCTGCAACTCCAAGCTATGCATTCTTATGCATGACCACCCAAGCAGGAATTAAGGGGAGAGATAGCAACAAGTTTTTCTCCTTTAGAAACTCTTTTTTCCCCTCAAGAAAATATTTTCTTAAACTTTAGCAGGCTCAACAATCACCTGAACAGCTTTTAAAAATCCCAAGAGTCGATTTCCAGCCAAGATGGAGGCATAGGTGGACACACTGTGCCTCCTCTCACAACCAAAATTAAGGACAACAAATATTTAGAAACAAGAAAACAATCAGAACTGATAGAAAATTGAACTGTATGGAAGTCCAACAACCATTCATCCAGACTGGTAAAAGGGGCTGAGTCGCGGCAGGAAAAAGTGGAGGTGCGGACCCAGGAATGCAAGCAACACCGGCTAGCAGTTCCCAGGTGCACGGGCGGCAGCTGGCGGACCCCGGGCATGGGGTGGCAACTGTGCAGACCCAGTGAGGCCGCACAAGGCAGCTGGCTGACCAGGTGGTCCCACATTCGCGTGCACAGATGGTCCAGGCGAAGGGGAAGCGGCAGAAGGGACTGGAATGCAGGAGAGACCGGAGCAGGCACCATTGTTCCCTCTCAGACCCCACCCCCACATACACCATCACAACTCAGGGACTGGGCTGCCCCCGCACTGGGGAGCGCCTGAGGCTCTACCCCGTAACAGCCACAATGAGACCAAAACCAAAACAAAACCAAAAAAACACCAAAAATGGCTCAAACCAGAGAACAAATGAAACCCCCAGAGCCAATTCCTCTAAGCCATGAAGAGATAGCCAATCTATCAGATGCACAGTTCAAAGCACTGGTGATCAGGATGCTCACAGAATTGGTTGATTTGGGTCGCAAATTAGATGAAAAAATGCAGGCTACAATATGTGAAATGAAGGAAGATGCATGGGGAACCAATAGAGATGGGAAGAAAACTGGGACTCAAATCAATGGAGTGGCCCAGAAGGAAGAAACAAACCACCAAACAGAAAACAAGGAAGAAACAAGAATTCAAAAAAATGAGGAGAGGCATAGGAACCTCCGGGACATCTTTAAATGTCCCAACATCTGAATTATAGGGGTACCAGAAGGGGAAGAAGAAGAGCAACAAGTGGAAAACTTATTGGAACAAATAATAAAGGAGAACTTCCCCAATCTGGCAAAGGAAATAGACTTCCAGGAAGTCCAGGAGGCTCAGAGAGTCCCAAAGAAGTTGGACCCAAGGAGGAACACGCCAAGGTACATCATAATTACATTAGCCAAGATTAAAATGAAAGAGAGGATTCTAGAAGCAGCAAGGGATAAGGGGACAGTCACCTACAAAGGAGTTCCCATCAGACTGTCAGCTGATTTCTCCAAAGAGACCTTCCAGGCAAGAAGGGGTTGGAAAGAAGTATTTGAAGTCTTGAAAGGCAGGGACCTACATCCAAAATTGCTCTATCCAGCAAAGCTGTCATTTAGAATGGAAGGGAAGATAAAGTGCTTCTCAGATAAGGTCAAGTTAATGGAGTTCCTCATCACCAAGCCCTTATTATATGAAATGTTAAAGGGACTTATCTAAGAAAAAGAACAAAAATAGGACGGTGAAAAGACAGCAAACTCACAGCTATTAACAACCACGCCTAAAACAAAAGCAAACAACTAGAACAGGAACAGAACCACAGAAATGGAGATTGCATGGAGGGTTAGCAACAGGGGAGTGGAAGGAGGAGAGAGGGGAAAAAGGTACAGAGAATAAGTAGCATAGACGGTGGGCAGAAAATAGACAGGGGGAGGGCAAGAATAGTGTGGGAAATGTAGAAGCTAAAGAACTTATTACACAAGGACATGAACTAAAGGGGGGAATGTGGGTGGGAGGGGGTGTGCAGGGTGGAGGGGAATGATGGGGGAGAAATGGGACAACTGTAATAGCATAATCAATAAAATATATTTTAAAAAATCCCAAGAGTCATTGGGCCTTCTCCAGATATTCTGACTCCCTGGATCTGTGGCAGGACTCAAGAACTACATCACTATCAAGTCCACTGGTCTGCTGAGTATTGGCTCCAGAGAGAACGAATGGTGGCTTGGACTGGGGTTGTGCCTTACTGTGGTGTTAACTTTGGTCCTTGACAATGACAAGATTAAGGAAAGTGCTGATACTTTATTTGGAAGATGCAAGCCCTAGGCGATATGGGTGAGGAAGAAGGAGAGGAAAGATGTAAAGCAATGAGATGTGATGCATTATGTACTGCCTACTGCCTCCCAACCAGCTGCTAAGAGATACAGTAGGTTGCTCAGCAGGTGTATTTATTTGGCACAAGCGACTTTTCCAGAACGGCTGAAAGGAGGAAACTTTGAGAGAGGGAAAAGGAGACATTATCAACCTAGTTCCCTTCCTTTCCATCTCCTGTTCCATATTTTTCTATGTTTATCTCTGGGGAACAAATGTCTCCACAGTTCTGGACTGAATCAACTAGCCTTTTAGGAAGTCTTGGTAAGGTTGAAGAGACTAAGGATATTTATAAAAAGGCATTAGTATAAAGTTAATCATCTGCCCTGGCTGGTGTGGCTCAGTGGATTGAGCACTGGCCTGTGAGCCAAAGGATCGCCAGTTCCACTCCCAGTCAGGGCACATGCCTGGGTTGCAGGCCAGGTCCCCAGTTGGGGGCACATGAGAGGCAACCACACGTTGATGCTTCTCTTCCTCTTTCTCCCTCCCTAATCTCTAAAAATAAATAAATAAAAATCTTTAAAATAAACAAATAAGCAAGTTAGAGAAATGTATAGTATTCTATCTTTATATAACAAAGGGGAAAATAACATTTATTTGTTTAAACTAAAAAAAAGGAAAAAACAATACAAAGATTAAATCAGGACTTCCGGCCAAGATGGAGGCGTAGGCGGACACACTGTGCCTCCTCTCACAACCAAAATTGAGGACAACAAATATTTAGAAACAAGAAAACAACCAGAACTTATAGAGAACTGAACTGTACGGAAGTCCAACAACCATTCATCCAGACCGGTAAGAGGGGCGGAGTCGCGGCAGGAGAAAGTGGAGGTGCGGACCCAGGAACGCTAGCAGCAGCGGCTGGCAGTTCCCAGGTGCACAGGCGGCGGCTGGCGGTCCTTGGGCACGGGGGGGGGCAACTGTGCAGACCCAGTGAGGCCGCACAAGGCGGCTGGCTGACCAGGTGGTCCCACATTCGCGTGCACAGACAGTCCAGGCGGAGGGGAAGTGGCAGAGGGGACTGAATCCAGGAGAGAGCGGAGCGGGCGCCATTGCTCCCTCTCAGGCCCCACCCCCACATACAGCGTCACAACCCAGTGACTGAGCTGCCCCGCACCGGGGAGCGCCAGAGGCTCCACTCTTCACTACGTAACAGCACGTGTGCGTGCGCAGATAATCCGGGTGAAGGGTAAGCAGCGGAAAGGGCCGGAGTCCGGGAGAGAGCGGAGCAGGCGCCATTGCTCCTTCTCAGACCCCGCCCCCACCTATAGCGTCACAACCCAGCGACTGGGCTGCCCCGCCCTGAGGAACACCTAAGGCTCCACCCCCTCACTACGTAATAGCTGCGACCAGACTAAAACCAAAACAACAACAACAACAAAAAAACCCCACCAAAAATGGCTCAAACCGGAAAACAAATAAAAGCCCCAGAGCCAATTCCTCTAAGCAGTGAAGAGATAGCCAACCTGTCAGATGCACAGTTCAAAGCACTGGTCATCAAAATGCTCACAGAATTGGTTGATTTTGCTCACAAACTAGATGAAAAAATGCAGGCTACAATCCGTGAAATGAAGGAAGATGCATGGGGAACTGATAGAGATGGAAGGAAAACTGGGACTCAAATCAATGGAGTGGACCAGAAGGAAGAAGCTAACAACCAAACAGAAGACGAGGAAGAAACAAGAATTCAAAAAAATGAGGAGAGGCTTAGGAACCTCCGGGACATCTTTAAACGTCCCAACATCCGAATTATAGGGGTCCCAGAAGGGGAAGAAGAACAGCAACGAGTGGAAAACTTATTGGAACAAATAATAAAGGAGAACTTCCCCAATCTGGCAAAGGAAATACACTACCAGGACATCCAGGAAGCTCAGAGAGTCCCAAAGAAGTTGGACCCAAGGAGGAACACACCAAGGCACATCGTAATTACATTAGCCAAGATTAAAATGAAGGAGAGAATTCTAGAAGCAGCAAGGGATAAGGGGACAGTCACCTACAAGGGAGTTCCCATCAGACTGTCAGCTGATTTCTCAAAAGAGACCTTCCAGGCAAGAAGGGGCTGGAAAGAAATATTTGAAATCTTGAAAAGCAGGGACCTACATCCAAAATTGCTCTATCCAGCAAAGCTGTCATTTAGAATGGAAGGGAAGATAAAGTGCTTCTCAGATAAGGTCAAGTTCAAGGAGTTCCTCATCACCAAGCCCTTATTATATGAAATGTTAAAGGGACTTATCTAAGAAAAAGAAGATAAAACTATGACAGTGAAAAGACAACAAACTCATAGCTATCAAGAACCACACCTAAAACAAAAGCAAACTAAGCAAACAACTAGAACAGGAACAGAACCACAGAAATGGAGATCATATGGAGGGTTAGCAACAGGGGCATGGGAGGAGGAGAGAGGGGGAAAAGGTACAGAGAATGAGTAGCATAGATAATGGGAAAAAAATAGACAGGGGGAGGGCAAGAATAGTATGGGAAATGTAGAAGCTAGAAAACTTATGACCCATGGACATGAACTAAAGGGGGGAATGTGGGTGGGAGAGGGTGGGTAGGGTGGAGGGGAATGATGGGGGAGAAATGGGACAACTGTAATAGCATAATCAATAAAATATATTAAAAAATAAAAAAAAGATTAAATCAAGTAAAAAAGGTCACTAACTAGGAAGGGTGGGAATAAGGCAAAGGATGGGATTAGACTTGGAACTATGTAGATATTTTACACGATTAAAATTAAACTATGCCCTGGCTGGTGTGGCTCAGTGGGTTGATCGTCATCATCCTGCAAACTGAAAGGTCGCCGGTTGGATTCCCAGTCAGGGCACATTCCTGGGTTACGGGCCAGGTCCTTGGTTGGGGGCACGGGAGAAGCAATCAACTGATATCTCTCTCACATTTGGATGTTTCTCTTCCTTTATTCTCCTCTCTCTAAGAATAAATAAAATCTTTAAAAAAATTAAACTACAAGAAATTCTTAAAAATGGAAAAACAAAACAGCTTAATATATATGTGTATCCAGTTAGTAGCAAGCCATACAGAGAAGATCCATACATACTAAATAAGTTTAAATCACAGTAAATTGACCATATAGACCTAGTAGGAAATACTTCCAAGAACAAAAAGAAGTGCAAGCAAAATTTAAAAATATTTCTGTTGTATTTTTTCCATTACCATTTATCCCTCTAAAGCCTTTACCACCTCCACCAAACCTCCGCCTCCCTGCAATCACCACTCTGTTGTCTGTGTCCATGAGTTCTTCCTCTTTTTTCCTTTTTGGCTGGATCCCTCCACCCCTTTCCCAGCCCAGAACTGTCAGCCTGCTATCTGTGCGTCTCTATTTGGCTCTTTCAGTTTGTTCATTAGATTCCATATATGGGTGAAATCATATAGTACTTGTCTTTCTCTGACTGGCTTATTTCACTTGGTATAATGTTTTCCAGGTCCATTCATGCTGTCTCAAAAGGTTAAATTTTCCTTTCTTTACAGTCAAGTAATATTCCATTGTGTAATGGCATTGTAGCTGTTTTATCCACTCATCTGCTGCTGGACATCTGGTCTGCTTCCAAATCTTGGCTATTGTGAATAACGCTGCCACGAATATAGGGGTTCATATATTCTTTTGAATTAGTGCGTCAAGTTTCTTTGGATAAATTCCCAGAAGTGGAATCACTGGGTCATAAGGCAGTTTCATTTTTAATTTTTTTTAGGTAACTCCATACTACTTTCCATAGTGGCTACACCAATCTGCATTCCCACCAATAGTGTACAATGATTTTCCTTTTTCCACATCCTCACCAACACTTATTTGTTGATTTATTGATGATAGCCATTCTGAACAGGTGTGAGGTGATATCTCATTGTGGTTTTAACTTGCATTTCTCTGATGATTAGTGATGTTGAGCACCTTTTCACATTTCTATGGGCTATCTATATGTCCATTTGGGAGAAGTCTCTATTCAGGTCCTTTGCCCATTTGTTAATTGGATTGTTTCTTTGGTGTTGAGTTTTATAAGTTATTTATAAATTTTGAATATTAACCCCTTATCAGATGTTTCACTGAATATGTTCTCCCAACAGACAACTCCCAGGGTTGTCTTTTCATTTTGTTGATGGTTTATTTTGCTGTGCAGATGCAAACAAAACCTTAATCTGCCTTTTGTTATTCTGATACTGTTGTGTAAGATGAGATAAGATAATTAAGTCATTGTGATGTTCTCATTTTATAATTCAGGGTACAAATGAGAAATGGGATTCTCGGCATTGAGGAAAATATACAGATATAAGAAGAGTTAACAAAAATCTGTGAAGTCTTGAATTTTAATAGAAAGTATCACTGTATTTTATCTATAAAAAGATATGTTTTATCTCAAAAGCATATCCCAGGTTTGTGCACCAAAAAGGCAGGAAACAGTGACCAACAGAGCAGCCATGGGCATTGTAGAGCCTAGATTTAGGTTATCACAATATACCATTCACCACTAAAAAGAACAAATTTTTTTGGTTTTTCTTAGAGAATAGCTGACTCCAGGTCTGGGGCAGGAAATGTACAAGATAAGTCTGGAATATCCTATCATAGCAATGAGATTACCAAATATTACTAATTATCAAATGGTTGTATCAAAGGGACTCAGGAGCCAGCTTGGAGAGGCCTCCACTGGACAAAAATAAGGACAATTTGAGCATCATTAAAGTTTAATAACTGCAATGAACTGAAAACTGCAAGATATAGTTAATTCAGTGATTATGATATTATAAACACTAAAAAACCACCGACTGGTCACTTTGGGAGGAATTTAGTAAATCAACTCTATTTTGAAAACTGGCAAAAAATTTGGACATTTATCCTTTTTCCAGTATAAACTGTAACTCTGCATAACCAAATAACAGATAAGTGAAATTTTCTCTTTATAGGTGTCTCAGATATTATAAGGAGACGGAATGATAGAATTAGCAAATCACCATTTTGCAAATTTTGGTCAATTAATTGATCTAGGCATTGAGCTTCAATGGCTGCAGCACACAATCTTGCTCCTAAGTCTGAATCTAATCACATCTCTATACCTATTTGTTTTTTAAAAAAAGATTTTATTTATTTAAAGAGGGGAAGGGAGGGAGAAAGAGAGGGAGACAAACATCAACGTGTAGTTGCCTCTCATGCACCCCCTACTGGGGATCTGGCCTGCAACCCAGGCATGTGCCCTGACTGGGAATTGAACCAGTGACCCTTCAGTTAGCAGGCCAGCACTCAATCTGCTGAGCCACACCAGCCAGGGTTCTATATCTATTTTTAATTAACAGCAATACAAAGGATAGATAAACCTGTTACATGACATCATAGAGATGTAACAGCAAAATCCAGACTGGGAAACAGAGATGAAGATGCTATAGACTCAAAGAGATTCCAAGGAACATGCTGACCATTTGCATTATTATTTTTAAAATTTTTATTGTATTAGGGTAACATTGGTTAATAACATTTGTATTATTTAGATCCTGTTCGGATTCTCAAATAAATTACTTAAAAAACACTTAGGCAATTAAATTTGACAACTTGAATATTTTATATTAAGGAACTAGTATTAATTTGAGTATGCTTATGTTATTGTAATTATTTTTTAAAAGTCCATATATATACAAAAATATTTATGGATAAAATATGATGTCAGGTTATGGTAGCGGGCGAGAAGGAGGTGGTGGTATAAATTAAACAAGGTTGGCCACGAGTTGATAATTGTTGAGGCTATGTGATAGGAGCATAGCAATTTATTATTATATTCTCCATTTGCACATACTTGAAATTTTCCATGAAAAAAATATTTTTTTCCAAAGTCAAGTTTAGGAACTCACTAGAAATGTGTGATGATGAAAAACAAGATTATCTGGGGTAACATGCAGGTTTTCTTGCTTGAGGGATGGAATGGTGGTGGTGTTATTTACCAGATTTAGGAAAAGCATGGTGGGTGGGTTTGTGAACAAGATGAATTCCATTTTGGTCATGTGGAATTTGGGTGCCTGCAGTGCATCTGGATGGGAATACACAGGTGGTTGGTGGAAATACTGGACTTGAGATGTGGGCAGGTGAAAATGTGTCACTGGATGACATCAGAAGGAGAAATTGTAGAGAAGGGGATCTTAAAGGGATTTGAGTAGTGATCACAGAGCCTAGAACTAGACAAATGATATCTTAGAAAGTGGAAGGCCCAGACAGTGGTCTAGAACAGTTTTTAAAAGAAAATGCTGCCCTGGCCAGGTAGCTCAGTTACTTAGAGTATCATTCTGACACACCAAGGTTGCGAGTTTGATTCCTGGTCAGGGCACATACAAGAATCAATGAATGAATGCATAAATAAGTGGAACAACAAATCAATATTCCTCTCTCTCTCAGAATCAATCAATAAAAAACTTAAAAAATAGGAAATAGTTGGACTACCTCATACCTATACAAAAAATTCAAAATGATTGAAAGACCAAAATTTAAGAGCTATAATTATTTAAAGCTCTTAGAAGACAGGTGTAAATCTTTATGACCTTGAGCTAGGCAATGGATGTAGATATGACATCAGAGCACAACCAACCAAACTTTAAATAAACTGAATTTCATCAAAATTAAAAACTGAGTCAAAAGACACTACCAAGTACGTAAAGAAAATTCACAGAATGGGTGGAAACACTTGCAAATCATGTATCTGATAAGGACTTAGTATCTAGAATATATAAAGAACTCCTGCACCTCAACAATAAAATGACCCAATTAAAAATGGGCAAAGAATTTAATATAGTTCAAAAAGTATATACAAGTAGTAAATAAGTATATGAAAAGATGCCCAATATCCTAGTCATTAGGGATATACAAGACAATACCACAATGAAATATTACTTAATACCCTCTAAAATGACTATAATTAAAAAAACAGTAAAGAAAATGTGTCTCAATGACAGGTAGAAATTGGAGCACTCAGAAATATTGCTGGTTGGAACTTAAAATGGTGTGGCTGCTGTGAAAAAGTGGTCTGGCAGTTTCTTGAAATTTAAACATAGAGATGTCCTATTACCAGCAATTCCACTCTGAGGTACACAACCAAAGGAATTGAAAATATATATCTACACAAACATTGAGTAATACTCATAGTATTAATAAATATCCAAAAAGTGGAAATAGCCCTCGCTGGTGTGGCTCAGTGGATTGAGCACAGGCCCACAAACCAAAGGTCTCCAGTTGATTCCCAGTCAGGACAAAAGCCTGGGTTGTGGGCCAGGTTCCCGTCTAGGGGTGTGTGAGGTACAACTGTTTCTCTGTCTCCTTCCCTTCCCCTCTCTCTAAAAATAAATAAATACAATCTTAAAAAAAAAAAAAAAACCTCTTAAAAAAAAAAAAAAGGAAATGACCCAAATGTCCAACTAACTGAACAATGAATAAAATATATCCATATAATGGATATTTGGCAATAAAAAGAATACATGCTCTGACATGGATGAGAAAACATAAGTATTCAAAAAAACCAGTCACAAATCTGCATATTGTGATTCCATTTAGATGAAATGTCCAGAAAAAGCCAATCTATACAGAAAGATTATTGTATAGTTGCCTTAGGCTGGGGAAGACTAGAAGAGACTCTTTCCTTTTTGTGTGGGACTTTTTTGGAGTGATGAAAATATCCTGAAATTAGAGAATGGTGATACTAAAACCCACTAAACTGTATGCTTTAAAATAGTGAATTTTATGGTGGGAATTATAGCTCAATCTTTTAAAAGGTAGGGAGGCTTGTGCTAGCAGTGTAAAATGCTACAGTGAAGGCAGGCAAGGTGAGGCTTTAAGAGCATGGGGTCAAGTATAGCAGGAAGGTCATCCACTTTGTTAGGGTTAGGATAGACTTCTTCCTCTTGGCATCATCTGTCCCTACCCTATTTAATTCCAATTGTCTTGAGTCCTAACCATTCTGTGGTTCCATCATTCCTGCATGATTCGTTTTAAGGGTGTGCAGGTGACTCAGTTCTGCCCAGTGAAACTCATACTGCTAAGAAGCTTCTGGGAAATAATTCATTGAGGAAAAAAAATCACAGAACTTCTGCCTCTGGACTGTCAAGTTGAGACAGTTGAGGCTTGAAGCAGCAGACTTGGTGAGGTAGTGGGACAGTATGTTGAGGGACAGAGAGGACAGAAAGGTTGTAAAGGACTATTTGGGTCCTTAGAACCAACCTACCTCAGGACTCGACATTAAACCTTTATTATTTTTTAAAGAGCCAAATACATCCCAATGTAGGTTACTGTTGATGGTTTCCAAGATGGGTGAGATGGGTGACAGGGCTAAGGGGAAGGGAATCCATTTTCATAATTTTCTCACTAAGACCAGATGGTTCAGGCCAGGGCTGGCACTGAGCTTACTATTCTGGCTCTTAAATGTCCCTATTGTATTTTCATGTCTGGTTTCTTGTTTTTTAAGCCAGGTACTCTCATGGTCTACAGCCAATCAAATCAGAACATTTCCTAAGAAGTAAAAAAATAAAAAAAAAATTAAGCTCACCCCACCCATCCTAATTTCTAGGTAACAGAAAGAGGATTACTGAGTTTAACCTCAACCAATTAATGAGTTTGTTTCTTAACTATAAAATGAGGATAAACCTACATAGGATTGACCTAAACATTAAATGAGCACATGGCAGAACTTCTAGCATAGCCCACAGGTTCAACACATTTTACCGAATATAAACTCAAACACAAATATTGATAAAGTTAATTGCAACTGTGGCTTTCTCAAATTCTGCAACTTCTGCTCAAATACCAAGTTGCTGTACCCCTTTCTCTGAACAGTTGTAATGGTTTCCACTCTGGAAGATAATACCCCCCCCCCAAAAAAAACTAATAATCTACGATCTAGAACTATTTCAGCAACAATGAAAGCAAATGGCTGAAAAATTGCCTAAGTGGACAAATTTTTACTAAAGTTGGGGCTTTGAATCCTGAGTACTCATGAGATGTACACATAACCTTGAACAAGTTTCTTCATCTGAACCTGTTTCCTCATCCATGAAACTGGTGTTAACTTGCATTACACAATTGTCCCAAGAATGAAAATCCGACATAATACAGAAAACTGAGCAAGAAGAGCTTAACTGTAACATATCTTTTTAACTAAGGAGGTAAACAAAGCAATGTGCGGTATTTTCTGGTAGTCTCCAATTTACTTAATTCCCTTCAAATAGAGATGACTTGTGAAAGCAAATTTGAATTGCATGTATTACAAATTCTATTTAACAGATTAACTTCTTGCTATATCCCTGGAGAAAAGGGCTCTCTCTGCAGGGTCTCCATTAATGGCTTTATTTTTGGAGCTTGAGCTCAGCAAAGACAAGAATTTAATCAATTCAGACTTGCAGGTTTGCTTAAAAGCAGTGCCATCTGCCTTCATCTTATGGTCAAATGTATATAGAAAGATGTACTTTCTCCTGACATAAGAACTATAATTGGATCTATTAACTTTCTAATTTTACGTAAGTTTTAAATGGCACTAAAGGGGCTCTTTTTGCTGTCCCTTCCCAGGCTGAAATCTCACCGAAGTACTCTGCAGATAATGCTGCACAACCAAGTACAGAAACCACTTCTCCACTCCCAGCCACTCATCACTAGTCTACTCACTGCCCTGGGATTTGTTCTAACTCCATCTTGCACTGTGTTGTGTTGGTGATACTTCTTTTTTAATTAATAGGACAGAACTGTTTATTATGGATTGCACATGAACTTTAATACCTCACAACAGAATGCACCCTGTTCCTAGAGACCTGGAGAAACTGGGCTGGCTCACCCACTGCTGGGAAAAATTAGAGGCAGCATTCCAAGCCAAACTGTATCCAGCTTTATTAAAGATACTTTTCATAAACAATCATGGTATTTCAGGCAGGACATGGGCAGACAATCGTTAACAGTATACAACAACTTTCAAACTCCCTTCTTCAATGGACTACCAAAATCAGAAAGCCACCATAAAACCCAATGAAGTCTTCATTTGATGCTCTGAACAGGGAAAGTTTAGAGTGAGGGTTGACATTTCACATTAGGCATGTTGTTTAACAACTTTTCACAAGCCGACCCTGACTTTCAGGAAATGAAATGAAAATGGCAGAATTATCAGTCTGTAGATCCACAATCTAAAAAGGGAACTGCTGCTCTTTTGAGGATGCCATCTCAATGGTGACACTGGAAAGTCCAGATTGCCCAACACACTGGTAACCAATTTTTTTTTGGGGGGGGTCAGGTCCCAACAGGTCTCTGGGCTTTCGGGAGTCAAGTCTATGCTTGAAGTGGAGAGGGAGAAAAGGACATAAAAAATGAGTTTTAGTTTTCCCACACCACAAGGTGTCTGTGCCAAGGTGGCTAATGTGTCAACATCAAGGGATCCCTCCCCCTGGAACCAAGAGGAAGTCTCTCAAAACTAGAAGGGAAAGGTGTTTTTCTTCCCTATGTCAGTCCAGCTTTGGAGACATTCTATTAGTACTTTACGTCCTTCCCCCAAAAAACAACAATGAAGTGTTCTGTGTGCTAACAACATAGCTTAAAAAAAAAAAGTAAAACAAAATTCTGCATTTTTATAAAACTTGATAAAAAATAGTATTTCAAACTGTACAGTCACCAGAAATACACAGTTATCAAAAATGCACACACTTCACTTGGCATCTCCAGCACCTTCAGCTTTCTGTGCCTGAAAGAAAAACAGACCAATTAATACAACATATGGAGTTTGAAGCTATCTTCATCCGTAACATTACTCTGCTCCTGGGCCAAAGTTCAGGTTTTGGGTATCGTGACACAGAAACTTGGTAATTCTTTTAAGAATCACTTGATAGGAATCTTTGCTAAAATTGGGGAAGGGGACAGATTACCATTACAAGATCTGAGATTATTTTCAGCTCTATGTGTAGCCCAAGTATGGCACCTAACAGGACAAAGATCAACACTACAGGGCCCTTTATCAAATAACAGAGACTTCAAGACCCCAGGATTTAAGCTAACAGGAAATCTCAAGCAAATTCTGGACTGAAAGACACACTTGGAGTGATGTAGATGCAGGAAAAAGGCAACTAAGACCTTTTGTCACTAAGTTAAAACGAGCAGGTTTCACAGAAAGTGAGGAAGCAGCTGTACCTGGTCTGTTTTGGCATCTCCATTCTCTGCAGGGTTATTCCCATCCTTGCCAGCATCAGCTTTCCCCTTCTTCCCTTTGGGTACCTTCTCTCCCTTCTAAAAGGGGGTAGAGAAAAAAAGCTGTTTCTCCTCATCTATATCACCAGCATGTGGTCTACAAAGTTATGTACAAAGCAGGATTGTTTACTCATGATAAAACATATACAATCTATACACCCTTTCTCACTGATAAACCAACTGCTCAAAACAAGGCCAAATTATCTTTAATTTTCCGTGGTTATCAGTATATAAAATTTTTATGAGTGTAAGTAATAGGACAATTAAGATAGCTTAAAACTTGGATGTTTAATACTCAAGTGTAGTTTTCTCTAAACTGGTAATAGAGTTCTTAATATACAAATTTCAGGAATAAGGCAAGCTATCAAAAAAATTTAGAACATCCATTAATGGAGTCACCAGAATGCTGAATTAAGATACTGAAGGACAGTCCTCACTCTGTGAAAATGACAAATGAGAACATAAATTATAAGGCTCAGATCTATTAACTCTGTCATATCTCAACTCTGTGCCAACAGATGAAGTTGTTACACAGCAGGTCTCCTGTAAGCAAGAATGAACCCTGCGTAGCATTACGTGACTCCTACAAACACCCTATGTCCCAGTCCCACTCACCTTTGCAGGGGCCTTTTTAGGCTTGGGCTCTGGCTTTGGAGGAGCGGGTTTCTTTTATTTGGGGGAGAGGGGAAAAGAACATTAGATGGACCAAAGAAAACACACACAACCAATCACACTACCAGTGACACAAATATTTTCTACTTTGTAAAGATTCTGTGGCTGACCTCCCAATTAAAATTTCCTATTTTCAGAAACCCACTCAAATAACACTCAGAAGTGTTCTACACTTTGGCATGAGAATTTTAGAACCAGCAAATCTCAAATGGGTTCAAGTTCACAGTGGAGCAGTTCACTAAAACCAGCCACTGACCATCACTCATGGGAAGCAGAAGGGATTGTTTCTCACTGCTTTTTAGTTTCAGGAATAAGTGTGAAAATCAAAAGCAGACACACTTACAGCCGATAACCTGGCGGATCTTCTCTGTGGCTATTAAGAAAAATGAGAAAGTTAGAATTAGGATAGTCAAACCACTTAAAAACAAAACCACATGTTTTAGTGCCAATCTGTTCTAAACTATAGGAAATGAACAGAACCTTACTTAAGTAAATTCAGGTATACGGTATGGTTAATTACCACTAGAGGGATCAAAGCTTTGTAAAGCTCCAAAAGAGAATAAACGAGACTTACTTCGTCCTTCACCTTGGCTTTATCTCCTTTAGCATCCCCTTCAGCCTATAAAAACAATAAAAAACTAAGAAACCTGTAGCTCCTGCGGCAATTTGTCATGGTTCACTAAACTTAATACAGTCCTAAGAAAAAACTCAAAGGAACTCTTGCACCCAACTTCTCTAGGACTTACAAATCCTTAGTGTTTAGTACCTCCCACCTCCTATGCAAATACCCTAAGTGCTTAGAAACCTGTGGGAGTGCTTATTTGTGTAAGTATCACGCCTTATCCAGGCCAAAGCGCACAGGTTGTCAGAACCCAAGCCTTTTTTGGAGTCTCCGCTAAGAGGCCCCGCGTAAGCTCGCACTAAGCAGGGGTGAGGAGTGCGGCGCAGCCCATGCCGCTGCACCAGGCAGAAGCAACAGCTGCAGCTGGTGCAAACAAACCCCTCCAGAGGCGGGGCCCGAGCGCCGTTGCTATGGCAGCCATCGAGGGCGGGAGACGTGAGGCGCGCGCAGCCGGGGGAACTCGTGGGCGGCAGCGGCGCGAGTCTCGTGTGCCGTGGGCGGAGGCGGGGCCAGACATCGAAGTCCCGCCCCTCACGGCGGCGGTTTTTTGGCGGCAGCGCGCTACCCCGCCCGCCAACCCCAAGCACCTCCTTCCCGCCCTTTCGGGTTTGAATTGCCCGCCCGCGGAGAGGGGGGGCTGCCGATGGGGGAGGGGGCATGGGGCGGGCACGTCTAGCCCGAGGGGAACGGGATAAACAGCCACCAACATGGCTCCTCCCGCCGCGGCCGCCGCTCCTCCAATATGGCCTCTGGCGCCCGCGGACAGCCGAGCCACGCAGGGTTAGCTCGGGGCCGCCTGACACCGTCTCGAGTTCCTGCGCCGGGTGGCAGAGCCTGCTCCAGCCCGGCGCCAATTCTCGCGCCCCAAAGCCAGGGAAGCGGCGGTGACGGTGGAGACGGTGGTAGTGGCGGCCCAGTGCCGGGGGCCCTCGCGCCACGTACCTTTCTCTTGGGCATGATGGCGACGGTGGCAGGGCGTTAGGGCTGGACGCGGGGATGCAGCAGCGCGTGGGCTTTGGCCGGTCCAGGGGTCGTTCTCGCCTCCTCTTCACACTGCTAGGGCTCCGGGGGGTTTATAAAGTTTTTATAGCGCTGGGAGCCCCGGACCGGTTAGAACCGGATTTCACCTCCCGCCGCCGCTCATTGGCCCAGCTGGGGTCACGTGGGCGGGGTTTAAACTCACCTCCTCTGGAGGGAGTGAGGAGGGGGTATGGGGGGGAGGGCGCGCGAGACGGTGGCGCGCCTAGGGGGTGGGGGCGCAGTGGGGGGAGGTGCGCGGTGAAGGCAATAAATGAGGGGGGTGGGGGGTGGGAGTCCGCGGGCTCTGGGTTTCAGCTACCGCTAAGAGCCGGCTTTTGCAAACTACCAAGTTCCTTCCACCTTATGCAACCGAGCTACCCACTTCTCCAAGCCGTGCGACACTTAGAGGCATCTCAGCCGCTTTCCTTCCTGTTCCCACTGGGGGCCCCAGAAGAAGGGTTTGCGAGGCCTGGACGTACCGTCTTTCTCCGCCAGAGGCGGGAGAAAGCGCGCGGCTTGGAGGCACAGGCTGCAGTTGCCAAGGCCAACGCTTAAGTCGGAAAGAGCGGGGAAGCCAGCTTGGCGCAGCCGGACGTGCATCGTTCCAAGCTGCCACTCCGAGAAAGCTTTTCTTGCACCTCACCTGGAAGGCGGTCCACTCGAGGTGGATGGAGTGGGAGTTCGAGGGGGAGACTTTACGCGCAGAGGTTACTTTCGGGTGCAATGGGGCAGGTAGGAGCTGTCCTTTCAGCACCCGTTGCTCAGCCGCCTCCCCAAATAACAATTAAGCCCCCCCGCCGAAGCCTTGGATAGCGTCCTGAGGTCTCTATATTCCCGGACTTCAGGACCTTGCCATTGAATGATGGAGATTGGCCGCCAGGCCTAACAGCACTCCCCTCCCCCTACACTCCGCCGCTTCGGAGACATCAAGCTCCGCTGCCCCCACCCAATGCGGCCACCAAGCCTGGGCGCTGCAAACGCAGCTGGCGAAATCTCTCCTTCCACACTGGCAGGCCGGCTTCCTTTTACTTGCGCGAGGGAAAGGAAGGTGGAGGAAAGCGTCCAGGAATTAGGAAACAAGTAGAGAAACAGGTGTTGTGATGGCAAAAGGGCTCTGCCATTGGCTCTCCCCACCTCACACACCCCCAAAGCTAGGGATCCTGGAGACAGCCAGATGCATCTGAGGTAGGTAGACAATTGCAATAGCAAAACAAGGTGTTCTTCCGCCACAGTCAGCAAACAAGTTTTATATCTAAGAGTTCTTAAGTTTCTATTTGACACCCAGGAGAACATGATAAATATCCTAAAGTGGGGGCTTGGCTCACAGGTGGGAGGACACTTAAATAGGTCCATCTAGTTTATTGAGGCAAGGGTTGAAGCTGGTTGGTACAAATTATACTGATAGAAAGCAACCACACTGAGTTCAAATCAACGGTTTGCAGCCCCTGCTCCTGGGCAGCAGAGGCCCCCCAGCCTCTTCTCCTTTTCACCTCTACAGTGCTCCTGGGGCAGCCCCTCCCCAGCCCACCCTGTGCACCTTCCCGAGAATACGGGACGTCAGGCCAAAGAGAGATACAAGCCCCCTTAATAACTTCTCTGCTCTACCCCAATCATATCAAGGGAAACCCAGAACGGAGACAAGACCCAGTCATACTCACAGAGCAGATTCCGTTTGCTGCCTCCGGCCCCTCACTGCCTTCTTAATTGTAGGGCTCTGCATTATAGTCTCATAATTCATGCCTTCCTAATTAAGGCTGTCAACAACTCCATTGTAAAGCTGGAAAATGTATAGCACCTGCTCTCTGGGAACTCTGTGCCAGGTGTGTGTGGGGGACTTGCCAAAGGGTGCATTGATCTGCTGCTCAATCACAGTGTCTGGCATTTAAGCCTGATTTTCTTGTGCCAGGTAACTAGCTAGGCACAGGAAGGTGGGGAGGAGACTAGAGCATACAGCTCTGCTTGCAAGACCCCACCCCTCCCTTAGAGGGAGGTGCTGGGGAAACAGTTTTCAGAAAGTAAAATGGAAAAACTAGAGTAGCCATTGGTTGGTATTACTGGCTGGTGTTTGCTGCTCTGGGACACCTGAAGCAGAGTTGCTCAGGCAAATAGCTCTTCCAAGGCATTAACCCTCTCAGCAGCTCTGCAGTGAGGCCTGGCAGGGAGCGGTAAGGGAAAGGACACAGCCCTTGACTGGATCCTCTTCTTCCTGCTGGGCAGCCCTGGTCCTCACAAGCTGACACTCTGATGTGCTGGGAATAAATTGTCTCAGGGCCTACTTAAGGGGCCAGGCCAAAAAGCTGGGAGAAGCCTCAAAGACTGAGGAGGTGGGAGGCAGAGTATGAGATGGTGAGGGCAGGAGGCAGTCAGTTGGAAAGTGCTTTCTGTGTTCTTGGTCCTGATGTGTTCCAGGGAGAGGCATGTGCTGGGCTAGATTCATCAGGGCCTATAGGCCCTCCTGTTACCCTGGAGCCATAGAGGGGGCCTATCTCACTGGGGAGTGGAGCCTGGCCCCATGCCCTGCAAGAGGAGGATGAAAGCTTGTGTGGGCTGAGTCGACAATATGTAATTGGATTGTAATCACCCGCCTGGCTTCTGCACCACTGGGGGCGCTGAGCCTTTTCAGTGAGCAATCAGCACTGCCTGGTGGGAGGGGGTACAGATTCAATGGCAAATCCCAGGTGGAGAGCCGAGAGGGGAGGATCAGCAGATGGGCAAATTTTCGGTCTCTCCCTCTCCTTCCTTGCCCAAATGATGCTGGCTGCCTATTAGCTATTTACCAGCAGATCTGATGTGGAGCCAAATCTTTTGTGGAAGTCACATGGAAGGCTAAGATGGATGGGTAAGGGGTGAGGGTTTTGGGGAGACTTCTTCCCCACAATTGTGTTGAAGGATGTGCTGGTGGAAAAAAAAAAGTGCATCTGGAAGCACAGGTAGAGATGGCAAAGGTGAAAGGAGAGGCAGCAGAAGAGCTGGGGCTCCCTGCTCTCCAAACCTATTGGTGACCAGAGCTGCATTTAGTGTACTTGTGGGAGACTTTCAACCTCAACCTTCCCAAGGGGCCATGGTCCCAGGCAAACCAAAGGTATCTATGGACAGCATAAACTGGCCTCTGGGACTCCCCCGCCCCAAGCAAAGGGAACACAATTCATCATCAGGAGAGAGGTACCCTTCAAGAAAAGAAAGGGAAGTGGGGCCCTGGAGGCAGAGGGCAGGGCAAAGTAGCAAAAGGCCAGCCTCATTCAGGCTGATGCAGTGCCTAGACGTGCCAACCAGTCAGCCCGCTTAAGTTCCAAGGCCTGCAGGAAGCCTTGGACTCTCTCTTCCCGTCTGGCTGAGAGTTTGTGCAAGCGTGTCCGTCGGAGCTGGGCATCCCCACTGGCCTGGAGCCCCTCTCGCAGCAGCTGCTCTGTCACTGCAGCCTGGTCCCTCTCCAGCTGCTGTCTCTTCCGCTCCTCTGCATACATGTCTCGGGCCTTCTGCTAAAGAAAAGTGGGGATTGGGGATGATCACTGGGTGTGGTTGGAACTGGGATGGAGGAGGTAGGGGGTGGGGTACAGGGCAGGCCAAGTTAAGTGGAACAGTAGGGAGTTTGTACCAGATTTGGAAAGGTTTGGCAGCAGGAAGGTTTGGTGTCTATGTTGTAAAGGGAAGGCAGTGGAAGTTTTGAGTCTATCTTGGTTTGTCTTGTGTGGAAGCATCTGTCTTTCTTGAAATTCTCAGGTTTGTACTTAGAAGGGAACCAGCAAATATGAATTTGACTTCTGGTTCCTCCAACTAGCTTTATGGCTTTGGGTAAATCCTCTCCTAACCTCATTTCTTCATCTGTAAAGTGGGGGTTGTGCCTACTTTGAAGAGTGGTTTTAAGGATTAGAGATAATACTGTATATGTAAAACTCTCTTTAGCATATTAGCAGACTCTTAGACAGAGACAGCAATTTTGTAAGTTACTACTGTCTATTTTGTGCTGCAAGGAAGGTTCTATTTCCTGCCTGGCGCACATCCATGGCGTCATTTCCTTTGGTTTTCCAGGTCACCCTAAGGGTGCCATCCTCCCAACTCTTTAAGCTATTTTTCAGAGTTGGGCTCCAGACTTGCCTGCCTTATGGGGACCAGCCTGACTCTTCCAGCAAATGACCCTTCTGTGAAAATTGTAAGAAGCAGGTTCAGCACTCTTAAGCCACTTTACTACTTTCTGCCTAGTAGGCTAGGTATTAATGTCCCTAGTCCTAAGTCCACTTTTTCAGTTGGAAAATAAGCCCTTGAAGGCTCCAGTGAACCCCTCCAGAGCTTCTGGAACTAGCTCTGATGCCAGGTAGGTGATCATACTCCCTGGCAGCACTCCAAACAAATCATAAACTCCTGCAGGGCAGGGACTGTGGCTTCTCCTCTGACACTTGGGGTGCCCTGTACATGTGAAATACTCAATTGACTGACCATGTGATCCCAGGAGGGCAGGGAGGATGCTTGTGGGGAGAGGAAAATCCTTTTGGAGCAGAACCAAGGCCCTGCTCTTCCTCAATGATGCGCCCTGCTCTTGCCACTGTAACTGGCCGCAGAGCCACTGCACTAGAGCTCCTCCTGCCAAACCCACTCCATGTGTGAGAAACTGCTTTGCTGCCGACTTGGCATCCTATACCCTGATGACCCTTACCACATAATTCCACATTATATTACAGTATTTGTGTACATGTCTCTGTCCTACTCAGCCTGTAAACACCTGAATAGCTCTGTTTATCTTTGAAGGAAAACCTTCCAAGTGCACAAGCACCTGACCCTTGCAACAGAGCTGGGAAGGTACCTCCTGCAGGAGATAGACATGGAGGCTGAGAATAAGAAATTGATTTGCTAAGGTCTCTCAGCAATAAAGACTCACTGCATAAATGAAAATTCTTGAATATTCCCCCTCTAGGCATTCAAGGGTGCTCTTCTGTTATGATAATGAGCTCACACATGGAGCTATGAAGAATTAAATGGGCTTAAGAAGTTGCCTTGGTCAGGAGGAACCCTGGGTCCTATATACAGGACCTTACTGGGGGATATGGAGATGCTCAGGATATAGTCAAAGCAACTCTCGTGTTTAAGGCTGATTAGGACACAGATCTCTATACAGAGTCCCATAATATAAGGTAGAATGTGGTAAGGGTCATCATGGAGGCAAGAGAAACAGCCATGCAGCCCAGAGGAGAGAAAAATATGGCTATGAGGGTCAAGGAGCAGTGAAACCTCATGGACAGGCAACATTTGGGCTGGGCTTTCACCAATGGGGAGAAATTGGATAAAGGCGGAGTGTATGGAAACGGGGAGAATATCAGGTAGTGGGAATAATAGGCAAAGACACATGAAATTGATTGAAGAGCCTGATCAGGCCAGTGTGAATCCTCCTGGAGCACAAGGGGCCTAGAAGTTCCTGTCCAAAGAACTCTCACCTCTCTAAGCCTAATTCTTTTTTTTTTTTAAATGAGTTTATTTTAGCCAAACTGATGACATATGCTGGAAGCAGGATCTCAAATGCTTCATTCCAAGCCTAATTCTTAATTTGCAAAATGGGGATAACAGTATCCACCTCAATGGGTTCGCTATTCTTCTATCAGCACCATTTGTGGGTATGGCTAAATAGGCTATATTCTGGCCAGACAGAAAGGATGGGGGCCACACAGGGGGGAAATACGGAGCTAGTTAAAGTCACTCCGTGAAGCTAAGGCTTCTTCCAGAAGTGCCAGGCAAGAAGGCTACAGCCAAGGCAGAGCTTGGCCCCTATTTGCCAGGAATTGGCAACTCACTGTTAAGATGATGGAATGAGGGGAGAATCCTAAAGGCCATCTGCTCTAGCTTCCTCACTTGCGACAAGGACACTTGAGGCTGAGGCGGGAGGCAGGAAGGGACCTAGCCTAGGTCACAGAGTGGGTTTGAAGTTCCTTTGGTATGTCCACTAAGGTGGCTTCTTGAGAAGGGTTAAACAAAAAACTTACATGAAAACACTGAAGTCCTTTAGTAGACCCTCAATATAAGCTGCCACCATCACACCCATATCATCATTATGAGTCCTAATCAGATGCAGGTGACTCTGCCTCCTAATGAAACCTACTTTAAGATCTGGTGATCAATGTTAATACCTTCAGAGAATAATGGCCAATCTCTCTGAGAATCCTTTCCTGAATTTCCATAGTAAAAAGATTAAAGACTTGTAACTTGAATCCCAGTTGTCTCTTACTAGTTGTGTCCTTAATTAAATATTTTTTTTCATTTGCTCAAGTGGGGCTAATAATACCTACCTTGTTGGGTTCTTGGGAACATTAAATGAGATAGTGCATATAAAATATTCACAGTGCCTGACACATGGTAAATATATAGTCAGTGACAGCTACTATTAGTATTAACATGATTAGCAAGTGTCTGGTGTATATATATATAGTAGGTGGTCAATCAATGCTCACCTTTTCTTCCATCCCATCCAGTGAGGCCAGCCCTGAAGCATGCTATGGTTCATTTAGAACCACACCGGATGAATATTATGGTTCACTTGGAACTAACCTGAAGCATGCTATAGTTCATCTGAAACTGCAGGATGGCTTCACAGAGGTTCCAAAACACGTATTCTGGCCACAGAATGGGCTGGAACACCAGGCAGGAGTGGGAGGTCTGGGAAAGGGGAGGAAGAAGAGAGTTTAGTTTAGTAACATGTTGCTGGACACATCCCTGGGCAGGGAACCAAAGAAGGAGCAGGCTGAGCAGGACCCAGAAGCCCAAAGATGAGATCGCACAGGCATCCTGAGCTGTAGCTGCTGCCACCAGCCCTGATTCACTCACTAATATGGGGAGGGCTCTTCTGAGGGAGTTAGATCACCTGCCTGTAGCAAGGCAAAACTAAAACAAGACTAGACCAACATTTCCACCAGGATTTTTCTAAGAGCCAAATTTAGGGCTATGAAACAACATCTGGATTATGTTATTGGCTCTTGGCCCTTAGAAGTCATCTGGGAGACACACTGATAAAAGTCAGCAATGAGCAAATGGTAGCTGCCATTGTTATTTTTAAGTAGCAGAATGTCCCACAGTGGTTAAGAGCATGGGCTCTGGGGCCAGACTGCCTGGCTTTGAATTCTGGCTCTTCCATTTACCATCTATTTGACTTGAGGCAAGTTACTTAATCTCTTGGGGCCTCAGTTTCCTCAACTGTAAAACTGGGAAATAAAAATACCCAGTTTTTAAAGTACTATGAAAATTAAACAAGTTAATATACATAAAGCAGTCAGAGCACAGAGCTGGGTAGACTTTAATAATAACCACTTGTGGGGTCTCTTTGAAGCATACCCACACCCTTCTTCCCTCTCAGGTGTGCATCTTTAGTTTTCCCTCCGGAACTCTTAGGGCCCCCATGAGACCTGCAACCAGGAGAGCAATGGGCAGTGGCAGCTTGTCTTGGGCTTACCCCTGAACTGTCTCCAAGGCCTCCTTTTCTTTGACTTTCTAGGGAGCTAACAGCAACCCTACTGTAGCTCACTTCTTTCCTATAATGTTTCTAGGGAGCCAAAGCAGAGCACTGCCTAGGCTCTCCCCTGTTGCTTTTTCTACCCTAAACCCTTCCTTTGTTTCACTGTCCCCAGCTTTAATAAATGTAGTTTCAATATAAATAATAATAATAGGCACTGATGTGAGATTCCCTTTGGAACATTCTTGACAGCCACTGCTGGATGGCTTGTCATGCTAAAGCAATGTCACCTTCCCTGGAACTTCTACCATGGTCTCAGGTCTTTTCTCTGGAATAAGTTCATTTCTTCCTCAAAGTGACATTCTTTCAAATGAAGGCTAGATTAGAGCTGCCTGTTATCTGTTTCCAAGGTTGTAAAGACTTGTTCATTTTGACTTTGCAAACAAACTATACATTTGAAGATAGTAGGGATTATTTCTGACTCAGTCATTGGAATTTTCCCAGAACAAAGGAGGAACTCGATATATTTTTCCAAGGGAAAAAAACAGTCACTGTGCTTCCCTTTTCCAGACCACTATCCTTCATTCATCTCTTGTAAGACGTGAGTTCCAGATTCCTTGCCATCCAGGTTGGCCTCTTTTAAGTTCTCTAGTTTATGATGTAGTAGTTTCTTAACACTCAGTGCCCAGAAATAAACTTTCCAGACATGATATGACCAGCAGAGAGCCATAAGATGCACATTATACTTCTTTCAATATAGCCAAATATTGAAAGTATCTTCATTAGCTAAATCTTGTTAGTTCACTTTTAAGACTATGGTCCATTAAAATTTCTAGAACTTTATCATGTGAATTGCTTCCAAGTTGAATCTTTCCCTCCAACCTCTCCTTGAACAAAGACTTGCTCCTGTCATGTGTACCCAGGGGCCAAGTTAATAGGTGACAGAGACTTTTAAGCAAAGACAAACTTATTTGACTACGAGCTTTTGGGGGGACCACTTACAATGGGGGAACTGAGCTGAAAGACAACGGCCACTAAGAAAGAGTTTGCATTGAGTATATATCCCTTGTGGACTGTGCTTGCATTGATGCAACCCTTTATTCTGAAGGACAAAGACTAGCAACTGAAAAGCAAGGTTCTAACCAAGAGGGGCTGGGGTACCTGGCAGGTTACCAGAGCAGATTATACTCAGGAACAAAAGTCAGAAGTCCAGTTCCTTGAACAAGGGCACAGGTGAAGTTTTCATCACAGACAGATAGCCTTGATTTTATTTCCTCTAGGAACTTTACAGAGCAAACCACACAGGTTCACACAGCCAGGGAGAGATGAGACAGGAACAGCAAATGTTACCAGGCACAGCCTAGAGACATTTCTCTAGATTTTCGGTCCCTTCTCCCACAAGGTTCTCTAGTGCCAGCTAACTGGGAGTGAAGATGAGCCCCTCTGATCCATTCTGTGGGTGCAATAGCAGTTTTCAGCTGGCGCAAAACAGAACAGTGGTTCAAAACTACTTACTTGCCAGAGCAGGAAGTCGCTGAGCCTCACTTCCCCAGAAGTCCGTATCAGGATGTCCGGATTAGGAGAATGGTAGGTATAGAGGCACTTATCAAGCAGAGACTCAGAGACATCACTAAGGTGAGTAGGGAAGAGACAAAGATAAGCACACATCTCTTTTTAGATTATTCCTTACATAAGGCTTCCCAGATTATAGAATACCATCAATATATTAGTGAATACTACCTGGTACACAGAAGACTCTCAAAAAATGCCTGATAAAGTAATTAATGTTTTTAATCCTCTCCACTACACAAGGTATTTCTGTCCTCATTTTATAAACAAGGAAACTGAGGCTCAGAGAAGATTAGTTGGCCAAAAGTCTAAATAGCCACAGGCCCAAAACCAGATAGACCCACTAGAATGTACTGTCCTTCACTTAAAACATCATTTTTTAAAATGCATATACCTTATGACCAGTAATTTGATGAAATACTATGCAACTATTTTTAATGGAGAGAAATCTAAATGAATTGGTTGGAAAGAAGTCTAAATCTAACATTAAATGAGAAAAGCAAGTTTCAGAAAAATCACAGCGTGGAAAATACACACTCAAATACTCACACATGTGAATATATGTATATATAAACAAAGAACAAAGTCTATAAAGGCACATACCATACTATCAAAAGTAATTACCTTTGGAAGGTTGGATAAGTAAGGAAGGAAAAATATCTTTACTTTATGTACCTTTCTTGTTACTTGAATTTATTATGAAGAACATTTTTTAAAACCTTAAATTTAAGTCATATGGACCTTGAAACACTGCAAAAAATCCACATTACTTCTGATTTGTACAACAAAACAAAACAAAATAGCAAAATGACCAGGCCTTCTATGTTTACTTAGAGCTACTTTCCCAGACAGACACTTACGAGGAAAATGGAATAAAGGAGAATGGGAACTGGCACTATTTATCTTAAGTAAAATTTTGTGTCCCTGGAAAGAGAATATTTGCAAGCCTGGTGTCTATTGGTTCCAAGAACAGTTTACATTCCCTTCCAAGTACCTAGAGGCAGAATTTGAAATCTCCAAGACTTGCATCTTGTGCACGCAAAATTTGCATCTCTAGAAGATAAAATTTCTTGGTAGAAACATTCCTGTGGGAATATAGCAGATAGATCCAGGCTGAGTGTTCAAAACAAGATTCTATACTTACTGTGTACGTTTGGTTAAGTTACTCCATCTCTCAGTCATTTTTCTGTGCAAACCACACAGGGAGCTTTATTTTCTGTACCATCGCATGGGAAACAATATTCACTTATGACTGGGCAATCAGAAGGGCTCTGGTTCAGATTTCCCTGATAATCTGACAGTCTGTCTTGGCAGCATGGTCTTAATTCTCTAATTAAGAAATATGAGACTGTCCTGGCTGGTGTGGTTCAGTAGACTGGCTGCCGGCCTACAAACCAAAGGGTCGTCGGTTCAATTCCCAGTCAGGGCACACACCTGGATTATGGGCCAGGTCCCTAGTTGGGGGTATGGGAAAGGCAACTGATTGATATAGCTCTCACATACTTATGTTTCTCTCCCTCTCCCCGCCCTTTTCTGAAAATAAATAAATAAATAAATAATATCTTAAAAAAGGAAAAAAAGAAATGTGAGATTCTGTAAAATCAAAATAATTTCTCAGCTCTCCTGTCTTTGAAATAGGCACATTTATCCTATCTACTTACAGGTTATTGTGAGGGTCAAATTGAGTAAGTTACAGATTTGAGTAACCTTGGGAACTATAAAGTGCTATATAAAGAAAGAATAAACATTATTTTCAGTCCTACCACTTTGCTGCATGACTCTGGATCCCCACTTTACCTCTTCGAGTTTCAAATGTGCCAGGCAGTAAGCAGAATTCTTATCAAAACAATGGTAACTCTAAGTAGGGGAAAGATAAAACCGACGAAATGAAAATAGGACATCTCCACTTTGGCCAACAAAAATCCACCACTAAATAGCCTTAGCTGTCTGCATAAAGACTTTTAAGAAATAATTTCTATTAAATAAAAGTAAAATACCAGTTTCACCTATAAAATTAGCATAGTTTATATTTTAAAAAATCTTGGCAAGAATAAGGTGAAATGAACACATCCGGACCCAGATCTTGAGGAAACAATCCAAAAGGTAGACAAGAGGTAAGTCCATAGGTTTAATTTTAGCATTATTTATAATGACAAATGGGAAACAACCTGCAGAACCAACAAACAGCTGAATGCTTAAGTAAATTAAAGCAAGATATACTCTGTAGCTATTAAAAATAATATGAACAAATTAAAAACATAGGACATGGAGCCCTGACCAGTGTGGCTCAGCTGATTGGTTATCATCCCACAAAACGAAAGGTTGCTGGTTCAATTCCCAGTCAGGGCACATGCCTGGGTTGTAGGTTTAGTCTGTGGTTGGGGTGAGAAGCAACCTCGAGATGCTTCTCTCACATTGATGTTTCTCTCTCTCTCTTCTCCCTTCCTTCCCCTCTCTCTAAAAATAAATAAAATCTTAAAAAAAAAATACATAGGACATGGAAAAGCATTCATATTACAACGTAAGTCGACAAGCATGATTCAGGTTATAAACTGTTCACAATGTGATTTCTTCTGTTATATTTGTCATAATTGGACTTGTGTGTAAAAAGATGACTCTAGCTAACTCCCAATCATGGTTATCACTGATTTTGTCCAAAGTATTTCTGTGTGGATAATGAAATTGTGCTGGAAATAGTGGTGATGATTATACAACACTGAATATACTTTATGCCACTTAATTGTATGCTTAAAAATTGTTAAACCATGTCCTGGCTGGGTAGCTTAGCTGGTTAGAGCGTCATCCCAATGCATCAGGGTTGCGGGTTTTATCCCTGGTCAGGGCACATACAAGCATCAACCAATGAATGCATAAATAAGTGAAACAAACTGATGTTTCCCTCTCTCTTTCTCTCTTCCTTCCTTCTCTCTCTAAAAATAAATTTAAAAACCATGGACTTCCAGCCAAGATGGAGGCGTAGGTGGACACACTGTGCCTCCTCGTACAACCAAATTAAGGACAACAAAGATTTAGAAACAAGAAAACAACTAGAACTGGAAAAAAAAAATATTGAACTGTATGGAGGTCTGACAACCATTCATCCATTCATCCATACTGGTAAGAGGGGTGGAGTCACAGCAGGAGGAAGCGGAGGTTGGCGACCTGGGTGTGCAGGCAGCTGCTGGTGGACCTAGGCCTGCAGGAGCTGGCTGGCAGGCCCCAGGTGCACAGGCGGCAGCTGGCGGACCAGGTAGTCCCACATTCGCACACAGATAATCCAGGTGAAAATGGGAAACAAGACAGAACTCGCAACCCAGGGCCCCAGTGCCAGGAAATAAAACCTAAAAACACCGAGACCCCGCCCCCACACACAGTGTCACAAACCAGCGACTGGGCTGCCCCACCCTGGGGAACACCTAAGACTCCGCCCCTCACTATGTAACTGCTGTGACCAGACCCCCCCCCCCCAAAAAAAAGGGCTCAAACAGGAGAACAGATTGAAGCCCCAGAGCCAATTCATCTAAGCAACCAAGAGATAGCCAACCTATCAGATGCACAGTTCAAAGCACTGGTGATCAGAATGCTCACAAAATTGGTTGATTTTGGTCACAAATGAAGGCTACAATAAGTGAAATGAAAGAAAACGCACAGGGAACCAATAGAGATGGGAGGAAAAATGGGACTCAAATCAATGGAGTGGCCCAGAAGGAAGAAACAAACATCCAATCAGAAAAGAATGAAGAAACAAGAATTCAAAAAAAATGAGGAGAGGCTTAGGAACCTCCAGGACATCCTTAAATGTCCAAACATCCGAATTATAGGGGTACCAGAAGGGGAAGAAGAAGAGCAACAAGTGGAAAACTTATTTGAACAAATAATAAAGGAGAACTTCCCCAATCTGGCAAAGAAAATAGACTTCCAGGAAGTCCAGGAGGCTCAGAGAGTCCCAAAGAAGTTGGACCCAAGAAGGAACACACCAAGGCACATCATAATTACAGTATGCAAGATTAAAATGAAGGAGAGAATTCTAGAAGCAGCAAGGGATAAGGGGACAGTCACTACAAAGGAGTTCCCATCAGACTGTCAGCTGATTTCTCCAAAGAGACCTTGCAGGTAAGAAGGGGCTGGAAAGAAGTATTCCAAGTCATGAAAGGCAGGGACCTACATCCAAGATTGCTCTATCCAGCGAAGCTGTCATTTAGAATGGAAGGGAAGATAAAGTGCTTCTCAGATAAGGTCAAGTTCAAGGAGTTCATCATCACCAAGCCCTTATTATATGAAATGTTAAAGGGACTTATCTAAGAAAAAGAAGATAAAAAATAGGACAGTGTAAAGACAGCAAACTCACAGCTATTAACAACCACACCTAAAACAAAAGCAAACAACTAGAACAGGAACAGAACCACAGAAATGGAGATTGCATGGAGGGTTAGCAACAGGGGAGTGGGAGGAGGAGAGAGGGGAAAAAGGTACAGAGAATAAGTAGCATAGACGGTGGGCAGAAAATAGACAGGGGGAGGGCAAGAATAGTGTGGGAAATGTAGAAGCTAAAGAACTTATGACACAAGGACACGAACTAAAGGGGGGGAATGTGGGTGGGAGGGGGTGTGCAGGGTGGAGGGGAATGATGGGGGAGAAATGGGACAACTGTAATAGCATAATCAATAAAATATAATAAAAAATTTAAAAACCATTGTTAAAATAGTAAAATGTATGTTATATATATATATATGTTATCACAATTTTTTAAAAATTTATTTATTTATTTATTTTTAGAGAGAGGGAAGGGAAGGAGAAAGAGAGGGTGAGAAACCATCAATGTGTGGTTGACTCTCATGTGCCCCCTACTGGGGACCTGGCCCATAATCCAGGCATGTGCCCTGACTGGGAATTGAACCAGCTTGGCCCTTTGGTTCACAGGCACACACTGAATCCACTGAGCTACACCAGCCAGGTGTTATCACAATTTTTTTAAAGTAGAACATCTTCTGGAAGAATATGAGCACATATAATCATCAAGATAATGGCTCTTCCCTAATAAATTATGTGTTTCAGGAAATGTCCAATCTAAAATAAAATCAGTTTAAAACCTATAATGGAAATATGGCAATACCCTCTGGAAGGGAGGCCTGGTAGCAGTGAATATTGACAAGACAGTGAATGGCCTGGCATCGGGAAAAAGGAAGAGTAAGAATGTGTTAGTGTGTTCCCAGTACTATTTCGGAAAGGTAGACCCTTTCTAGAAGGTACAAAGATACATGGAAATGTGCCCTGTGATAACAACGCGGTGTATTTCTCTAGCATTTAATTTATAAAGAAGATGGTGAAAAACAGGCTTTGGAGGTAAACAGACCTGAGGTGGAGTCCAGGCTGTTCCATGTTGTTACTAGCATACATTGTTACTTTGGGTAGGTCAGATAACCTTATTAAAACATTAGTTAACTGATCTTATAAAATGGAGCAAAAAATAGTCACTACGTTATATAAAAATTAAATGAGAATATGTGTGATAAACACAGCTTAGTGCCTACCTCATAAGATCCAATAAGTATTAATAGCTTTTATTTTTATACTGTTTCTGTTCATTTCAACCACCTTATACAGCACTCAGTACACCACAGTAAGAGAGCAAGGTTCTGGAGCCGGGTTGAAATCCTGGCCCCAAGCTCTGCCAACTATGTGAACTTGAGTAAATTACTTCACTTCCCCATGTCTCAACATTCTCATCTTTAAAATGGGGATAAAAAGCAGTCTAATTCATAGCCTCTAAGGAGTCACTGAAATAACATATGTTGAGTACTAGGCAGATGTCTGGCAAAGAGTAAATGCTCAGTAAATGTTAGTAATTATTAGTATTATTAACACTCTTATTTTAAGAGGAAGACGGGTCTACGGGGCGGGGGGAGGGGGGTCAAGTGTCCTGCTCAAGATAACTCAGTGAAAAGGAGTTTATTAACTATCCTGTATATCAATACTTAACCTAATCCCTTTCCTATAATTCTAGACTCAAAAAAAATATATCTGGAAGAAAGGAAAACAAGGATTTGGATGGTGGTAATGATAGAATACAAAAATTACAGCTATTGGAAGGGTTGAGCCTAATTGTAATCAAATCATTGACTCTTTTATATTGACTGTTATGAATGCAAATTTGTCTAAATTTGAATAACATGAAGCGCACAGCCTCAAGTCCTGATTAACCCAGTCTGAGCAGAACACCAAGCTTCCGGAGCTTGTGGGTGGAGACATCAGCCACCTTATGCTGGTGACCCAGCCCAGCCCAGCCCAGCCCTGTCTGCATGACTAACCCTACAGAGGCAAGTTACAAAACCATGCTGGGCAGAGAAAATGGATCCGGGAAAATGGGCTGGACAAGGCGCAGAAAGATAAAGGTCTGTGCTCTCCTCTCAGGGAGAGCACCTTCCCTTCCTCCTCTTCTCCCTCCCACCCCAGGCGCATTACCTTTGCCCTTCTTTCTCCTAAGCTCCAAGGGCCCTTCTTTTGCCTCTGTAACTTGTTTCCTGAGCCTACGCAGACCAGCTGGCTCACTTCTACTACATTCTAAATACACTTTATGTTATAATTAAAAAAAAAAAGATAAAAGTCAGTGGTTACTAGGATATGGTATGAGTATAAAATATGCTGAACTAGGAGTCAAGATCTAGTCCTAGGCATGAATGCGCATTACATCTGCTTGCTAAATAGCTTTCCTTCTAGCATAAACATTTGTCCCTTACTATTTTGTATATATCCCTTATTATTTTTAATATACAGTTGATGGATTCCACATATAAATAGACCTGCACAGTTCAAGTCCATGTTGTGTAAGGGTCAACTGTATTTTCAATCCATGGTTAGGAATCCAAGGCTGCCGAGTGCCGAGTGTAGTTACGTATGGATTTTCAACTATGTGGGCGGTAGATGCCTCTAACCCCCGCATTGTTCAAGGATCAGCTGTATTATTTCATTCATACCAAAAGACTATATGAAACATTAATTATAAAGCACAATATTGTAACGAACAATTGTGAAATTACCCCCAAGCCAAGAATTAGAAAAGTTACCAATAACTTGTTTCTACTTACACGGCCTTCATCTACTTCCATTATTTCATCTTCCTGCCTGGTCCCCACCCTGCCAACCAACTCGGTATCTCAGTTTTTTCCCCAATAGCCAATTTTCAATCCACATCCTAATTTACCTCCTTACAGCATTTGACAGGGTTGTTTCCACCAGTGCCCAGACCCCTCCTGACCCACAACAGCAAATTCCCTGTTTTCTTGGCTTCTGTAATACTAATTGCCTCATTTTCTTCCTACCTTTCTGGTTGTTCGTTCTTTTTTTCCTTAAGGCTCACACTCCTCTACCCAGACAGTGAAACTTTAGAGTTTCTCAAGCCCTGGCTGGTGTGGCTCATTGGACTGACGGCAGGCTTGTGAACCAAAAGGTTGTTGGTTCAATTTCCAGTCAGGGCACAGGCCTGGGTTGAGGGCCAGTGCAAGAGGCAACCAACTGATGTTTCTCTCCCTCTCTTTCTCCTTCTCTTCCCCCCTCTCTGAAAATAAATAAAACCTTTAAAAAAAGTTTCTCACAACCCCATCCTAGGCCCTCTCTCTTCATTCCCTGTAGACTCTCTTTGGCTTCCTCATGCCCTCTCTTTGCTACAGTACCACCTACAGAGATGATCTCGTCTCAACTGTCGACCTGACATCTATGTTCATTATCCATAGCATATCCCACATCAAACCCCTGACCTTCCTCAAACTGGATCCTTTCTCAAAGATCCACAGTGAAGGGCATCATCATCCACTGTTTTGTAAGTCAAAACCCCTTAACACATCCTTTTTCCTTGTAGCTCTCGACGTAGTCTATTTGATCTATTCCACCACCACCACAATCCAAGCTCCTTTTCAGGTATTTTGTACTTGAATGATCATAAAAGCCTTCCAACAGTCTTTCTGCAACCAGCAAGCTGCTCACACTACTGCCTCTTTCCCCAGTTACAGCTTATTCTTCCTTCTTAGATCACTTATCATTTCCTTGGGGGTACCCTCCCTACCAGATCTATTTCTTTTATTATAAATCTTATACCATGCACCAATGCCGTTATAGAATTTATCACCATTGTAATATTATGCTAACTTGTATAATTGTGATTAATACCTGTTTCCCTTACCAGAACTCCACAAGGGCAGGAAATATGTATTTTTGTTCTTACCACTCTATCCTCTGTGTATGGCAATGTGCCTGGCCTTAAGCTGGCACTTAAAACATATTTGTTGAATGAATAAATAATTGACTGAATGAATAAACTATGTGACACAGAAAGATCACCTAGCTGTTGGAAAAGAGAGGGATTCATAAAATAGCCTTAAAAATTGTCTCCCTTCCTTCTTATCTAATTCCATTCTCACCAAGCAACTTCTCGATTTTTAATTTTGTTTCCCAAGTAAATAAAATTATACCTGAGAAGGGAATCACAAAAATTCCTGGCTCCTAAGATCCTATATAACAGAGGTAAAGGACAAGAACTCTGGAATCAGACAGCTTTAGATATGAGTTCCAGCTCTGGCACTTACTAGCAGAATGACCTTGAGAAAGTAACTTCAATGCTGAGCTCAATGTTCTCATCTATGAAATGGAGAAAAAACTCTCACACATAAGATTAATGACTTAATAAAATACAAAACATAACAGATTGCCTGGATTATTTTTTACTACTATTACTTTATTATTGCTCTCATTAGTTTACCAGTATTATTACCAAAGATTACACTAATAATAATATGATAGGAACTAAGTAGACAGAAGCCTTCTAAAATCTCTCCCAGCTCCAATAATTAGGATTCCATTATGTTGCTAATAATGAACAATTTTCATTTTGAAAAATAACTGAATCTTACATAAAACTGTGACATAGGAGACCTAAAGGATTATACCTCAAACAAACTGCATTCCTGAAAAATATTCTTTTTTTTTAAGATTTTATTTATTTTTAGAGAGAAAGGAAGGGAGGGAGAAAGAGAGGGAGAGAAGCATTGATTGGTTGCCTCTCACATGCACCCAATCAGGGACCTGGCCTACAACCCAGGCATGTGACCTGACCAGGAATCAAAATGGTGACCTTTTGGTTTGCGGTACGACGCCCAACCCACTAAGTCACACCAGTCAGGGCCTGAAAAAAATTCTTGGGCAAGAAGGGTATCATTTTTTATTGAAAACTACAGAGTTGCTACCTGTTACATCATTTTTCTGGGGCTTCTTCATGTGCAGTAAACACAGAGAAATTCTAAAGAAGGTTATAATAAGCCAATCCTAAGCTCTTAAGTGTGGGACACTCCCCCCTCAAATTTTCCACATGCATGCCTGATTTGACTTCTGACCCAAAAACATGGCTTAGGAGAGATTTCGTGGTTTGGTGCATGTCTGTCTTCCCTATCAGTTACCATGCTAAACAACCAGGGATACCTGGGATCCAGCAGGCCCTGCTCCACTCCCCAGGCCATCTCTCTCACAGCATTGCTGATCTCATGACGGGACGTATATGCAAAACAGACGTTCAGGAAACACCTGAGAAGGAAAAACAGAATAATTTACCAAAGAAGGACAGGGACTAAGGATTGGAACCACTGATTCCAGAGCACCCCTTCCCTGGAAGAAAACACACAACAAATGTTAACCACAGGCACCCTGAAAAGTCAGATTTTGAATTTTTCGCATTTTCCAAGTTTTCTTGGAATAACCATGTTACTAGTTTTTTAATAAGTACTAAATGACCCTATTACCCTTCCAACCCTCTCCCCTTCTACCTCCAACCAACTCTCAGAGGAAAGGAATCCATTGTGATTTTAGCACAAAGGAGAACAGAAAGGAAATCTGATGCATAATGAATCCATTGCCAAACACACAGTATTCCAAAGCCACACAAAATGAAGTTTGGATTATCGAACTCTGTTCCCCTCTGCACCTGCACCGCATCCCAAGTTCATCTGACCCGTGGTTAAAGGAATGGGACAGAAAAAGAGTTTCTCGAAGGAATTGTCTTCAGAGGCAGGGGTAAGGCCTATTGCATTCCCACCCTCTCCCTTGATGGGGGGTGGTGAGGTACGTGAAATGAAGAAGATGAGAAACTGTACATGTTGGATATACACATGGTACTGCAGAACCATCTCTGGTCTGCCCTGAAGATGGAGGAGGAGGTCTCTAAGCATCCCAAACCACCCCCTCATTGCTTCTGTACCAAATAAAGACCAAGAATGTCTCCCTAAAGCTACCAGGGAATCAAAGACTGATACAGCTCCCCAAGGGGAAATCTGAAAACTTACTGGTTGTAGTTCTTGGTGGCCTGCACAGCTTGTGCAATCAGCTCCTGGAGATCCAGGGGCAACAAATGCAGATCACCCAGGACCCGGATACATACCCCATGCTTCTGCAGTTTCTCCCTGATTGGGGAAAAGGAGGCAGGGTTGGGACACAGCACCTGCTAAGCTGGAGAGAGCAGGGTGCTTAGATAATACTCAGTTACCGGCGTTTGAGTGTGTTCCTGTGTCAGGCACTGTTCTATCTGTATGATTTCACTGTACCACTCAACAATTCTGAAAGGAGTTCACTACATTCCCCATTCTACTGTGGGAAACTGAGGCTCAGATAGGATAGTCAGGACGGGATTGTCCAAGATCAAACAGACATTAAGTGCAAACAGACATTCAGTCAAGACTGAAACCCAAGTCTGAGTTCAAAATCCAAACTCATTACTACACATGACACCACCTGATGTGCTCTTGTCGGCAAGTTGCATTTTACATGTTCTGTGCTGTGTTTTTCCCATTGATAGCATGTGAATAAGAATACCTAGATTCAGGTCCTAATGCCGCCACTTGCTGGCTGACCTTGCATAACCACAGCCTCCCTGAGCCCAAGTTTCCCTCACACTGAAGACTAGGGTAACCACCCCTGCCATACTTGCTGCATGGGCTTGTGTTGAATGAGAAAAAGTATGCAAATGTACTCATTCTCAGGCATCAGGTGCATGACTTGAGTGAGGTCTATAAAGTAGAAATGGCTTCAAAAGTCCTAGTGAGGAGCCTGGAGCCCTGGGTTCCCAATCTAGCTCTGCAACTAGCTTCATGGGTGAGCCTTTTTCTTTGCACTAGGGATTAGCTTCCCAACTGATGAAAGCGAACTAGGCCAGTGGTTTTCCAACCTTCTTTTAGATTAAGCACTCTTTCTTCAAATCATCATAAACAGAAGCCCAATATATACAATAGATAAAGCCAAACCGGCACCCTATACCCCATTTCCTCTGGGTTCCTTGCACCCCCACTCCTAGAACTCTGGGGTTCTACAGCACATTGTGGGAAACTACCACCAGGGTTTCTTCTTGCTCTGTCTAGGACTTCATAACCTAAGGCTGTTTATTTCTCCTACTGACTGATCGGAGCAATCCCAGTAGCACCTCTACTGCCAAGCATGTTGATCTGCCAGGAACTGCTAGACGGCCTCCTGTCTCTTAGAGTGCAGACTAACAGATAACAGCTCAGAGATGGAGTCAGAAAGGTCCTGTCTGTCTTGGCTCTGCCTGTCTGGTACAATAGCTGCGTGACTCTGGATACACAACTAAACTTTTCCAGTTTTTTTTTTTTTTTTACTTTTCTCCTCTCTGCAGTTGGGATGATAATATCTTTCTCACAGGATAATGTGAATATTAAATGAGCAAACATGTTAGGTTCAGAGGCTGGCACAAACTACTTAAGTACTTTAAAAAGGTAAGGTTAGTGTGAAGTACAGAAGAATTTGCACACATGGAATATGCCCCCTTGTCTCCATCCCCAGACCCTTGAGTGTGAACGCTGAGCCTCAGGGATTCTGTCAACCCGAGCACTGGGAGTGCTGTCTGTGGCCCAGAGCCTCGCCATCCTCAAATGGACAAAGAGAAGCCTGGCTACCCTCTCCACTGCACTGACCCACACAGGCACAGAGAAGACACAAGTGTTCTTGGTCTAGTTCCACCAGAGCTCTAGGTTTTCTGTTCTCTCATCATCCTGGTCCTGGTGTGGGGAAGAGCTGGGCAGAGAATTATTGTAATGAAGACTTTTGGGCAGTCTGGCTGGAGAGGGTTCCATACTTTAAGGAAAACAAATTCCATCATTTCTTCTGTGTCCCCTTCTGGCTCTACTCCCTAAGTTAAGCTCAAACTTAATGACATCTAACAGTGGTACTGACTCTTCTCCATAAAGGCCTCTTGTGCATCATCCCATCCCTTCCAAAAGAACATGCAGGAGAATACAGTAACTTTTTAGGGAGGACTGCACAGCAGAAAATGACTTTTTCAATGTTTGTCTCACTCTACTCCTCTGGCTGCACTTGATTGGTCCTGGTGTGTAAATCTGATCTAAGGTGGCTAATGCAAAGATTTAGTTCATTCTGGGCTGTTCTCATGAGGCAGGGAAAGCAGGCCCGCAGAGAGAAGGGAGTATAACAAGAGGCTCTACCTAATGGATCTCAATCCTGGTTTCAGTTTTGCTTGAGGTTTTTTGTACTTATCCTTGACTTCTGTGAAATACCTCTATATTCTCAAATAAATGCCCCCTTTGGAAACAACAACAGCAACAACAAAGCTAGCTTGTCATTTTTGCCACTGTAGAGATCCAACTAACATTAAAAGGGTACAAAATTCCTTAAATAAGTCTCAGGTAAGAGAGTTGAGGGTTAGGGTAAGGCCACAGGTTCTGAAAGAACATGCTCTCCCCTCTGACAGCATCTTACTGTTCTTCCAGCAAGCGACTGAATTTCTGCCGGGCCAAATCCATTAGCCCATCTACTTCACTCTTAGAGCGTTTGAAGTTCTCAATGCTGAACGCGTACACCGTCACCTCTCGGATGCCCAGGTTCAAACACCAGTGCAGAGTCTGAGAAGGGAAAAAACAAGGAGCTTGGGTACAACGAAGAGTGGGAAGGGAAATAAGAGATGTCTTGGGCCTGACTCAATGCTGGTAAAGCTAGGATAACACCAGTGCTTCTGTCAGAATAATGAACCAAATATATACAGAACTACCAGTTGAGAAACTGAAAAATGAGAACTTAAGGAGTACTACTGTGCTGATGCCACTGTGATCCACCAGAAAGAACTCTTCACCGAGAGAGTACAAAACCAGGTTCTGGTCCTTGGCTCTATCATGCACTTGTTATGTGACCAAAGGCAAATCATTTACCCTCTCTAGGCCTAAGTCTCTTTATTGATAAAAAGAGATCACAATCTAACCCTCTCAAAGTGGCTAAAGAACAATATATAAACAGAAGGCATTTTCACGCACAGCATAACTTTATTATTCTGATAGACTGAGAGGCTCATGTGTTACAAGAATAAAATCAATAATTGCACAGCTCTGCAGCATTTGAGCCTGCAGAGGGTTTTCACACATGTTATTTCAACAGATTCTTCAAACAACTTCTTGAAACTGGCATTACTGTTCCATACCTACTTTATAATAAAACTGAGGTGAAGAGAGTTGAAGAAATGTGTCAAAAGTCTACAATGAATCCATCCTATGAAGTTCCAGAATGACAAAAACTAATCTATCGCGACAGCCCTTCAGCTTCGTTTCTTCAGTTGTTTGAATGTCTTCTGCCCCTCACCTTTAACCCCTAGGCTCCTATCTTAACACTAATCCCTTCACAGACATACATACAAACCAATTCATTTCCACTTCAGGAAAACTACCAGTGAGAACCTCACACCTGAATAGGCTCAAGGCTACAGACCTAACCAGGGTACTGGCTGGCACACACGAGTTGGAACCCACCACTGACCTCAGTCAAGACAGATGCCAGTAACACAGCTTCAATTAAAAATTTGTATATATTTTACTTATTTATTTATTTTTAGAGAGGGGGGGTAAGGAGGGAGAGAAACATCAACTGGTTGCCTCTCGCACTCAACCAGGGACCTGGCCTGCAACCCAGGCATGTGCCCCGACTGGGGATCAAACCGGTGATCCTTTGGTTCACAGGCTGGTGCTCAATCCACTGAGCCACAGCAGCCAGGGCCACAGCTTCAATTTTTTTGATCATTTTCTTTATGCCAGGTCCTGTGCCACATGCTTTTCATTGGGCCATCGTGTTTAACTCTTACATAATCTCCTGAGATAGAGATTATCGCTAGCCCTCTTTTGTAGATGAAGAAACCAGGGTAAGACAAAGGGAAGCTAAGTAACTGACTGCAGGTCACCGATCCAGGAAGTGGCACAGCAGGCGTTTCAATGAGTTCTGAGTGACTCCAGAGCTTAAGCTCCCAAGCACCAAGCAAAACTGCCTCTTAATTAGTCACAAAGGAGGAGCTGGGGTCAACAAATCTAAAGACCTCCATGTAGCATTAAAGAGAACCCTGCAACCACTTGCTCAAGGTAAAAAATATCACTGCTCTAGCATCAGGCCATGCTCTCGTGCCAGAAACTTACAGGCCACAGTACCAATCTTCTTAAAGTTAGATTCAGCCCTGGCCAGGTAGCCCAGTTGACTAGAGTGTCATCCGGATACGCCAAGGTTGTGGGTTCAATCTCCAGTCAGGACACATGCAAGAATCAACCAATAAATGCATTAAGTGGAACCACATACCAATGTTTGTCTCTCTCCCTCCAAAATAAATAAAATTTAAAAATAATAAATAAATAAATAGTTAGTTTTACAAAGATTGCCCTAGGTATTCCATTCTTACTGTTGGACTTAATGTTTTCCAGTCTGCAATATATATATGAAAAACCATAAAATGTTGGGCTGCTCCGTCTGTGGAGAAGCCCACTCTGTGTCTCACTGCTTCCTTAATAAACTTTTTCACTTTAAACTCTACAACAAAAAAAGCAAAAAACAAACCTCATAAAATGTTCATGACCTTTGCTTAGAGTGATGTCTCAGTCTGCCTGGCACTTTTCCCAGTTTAAGCACTGAAAGACTTGCGTCCTGACAAACCCTCAGACGCAGGCAAACCAGTAAGGCAGCCACCTTACCTTTGCTCCAGAAATGTCACTTCTTAGAATTTATAATGTCTAATAATAGTGGAGCAGCTAAACAAATTATGTCAAATCTTTATGATGACAAAATGTTCTACAGTCATTAAAATATCAACCTAGAGAAATACTTGACAAAATGTGAAATAAAAATACGGTAATTCAAACTATAGATGTAATTTTATAGATGTTAAGTCATGTTAGAACATGTTACAAAGTTGGGATGGGGCACAGAAAAAATTTAACTGTTGACTGGTTAAAGGTGGTCAGAGGAGGCCATTTTGTTCTTATTTCTAATATTTTGTAATGAGTCACTAGATGATTTAATTTTTGTTAATGTTGACATGAGACCTATAGCTAGCAAGCAAGCAATAAGATAAACAGCAATAGCCCTGGCCAGGGGGCTCAGTTGGTCAGAGCATTGCCCAATACACTAAAAGTCTGTAAGTTCGATTCTCAGTCAAGAGCACATATGTAGGTTGCAGGTTCAATCCCCAGCTAGGGTGCGTGCAGGAGGCAACCCATCAATGTTTCTCTCTCACATTGATATTTCTCTTTCTCCTTTCCTCACTCTTTAAAAATCAATAAACATATCCTAGGATGAGGATTAATTTACAAAAACAGCTTTTTTTATAAAAAACTCTCAAACCACAGCAAACTCAGGTTTTCTAGCTATAATCCAATTTTCCACAGACAGTTCACCTTGGGTTCTGCCACCCACACCCACCTCAGCCAGCTTGTTGAAGCCCTGTGAGTGACCCTCCTGCCGCTCCACCTGGCACTTCTTAGCATAGCGACGGTTCCCATCCATTATAAATGCAATGTGTTTGGGTATTGGGCCTGCCTGTGAAGTAAGAAGACAGATGATGAGTACATCACATACTCTCCAAAAATAAAGGGAGACAGTATACCCCAAGCTGATAGGCTTGAGCTAGATGATAAAAGCCCCAAGGAAGGGAATCGGGTATTTTGTGCCTTTAGCTTTATAAATGAGTATTAAGTAACTTTACTTATATGTTTATTAAGCACTTATTCATGCCAAGCACTATTCTAGGTTTTTTATACCTCACCTTATTGTCATACAAATCCATAAAGTATATAGTATTATCTTCATTTTATAGGTGAAAAAACTGAGGCTGAGAGGAAAAGTGACTTGCACAAGTCGCACAGCTAAGAGGCAAAGTTGGGTTCTGAACTAAGGTCTGTGTGCGATCAGACACCATCTTTTAACCATATGTCATTAACCGGCACTTTGGTTTCATTAGTGTCCAACTGGAAGGTCCAAGAAGGAAACTGACGGTGTGGGGGATGGAGAGAGCATCCTCCACATATGCGAGGCATCCACTCCTCAGCCCTATCCGATCGCTGACACAGAGAAGTGGGCCTACTGTTGCTGGATCTTGTTATTTTATAAGAGATGCCATATATCAGGATTTTTATAAAAATGTAAATGCCAGAAGCCATTCAAAGCAAACAAAAGACATTTTGGGGGCCACACAAAACTTGTCATCTGCCTTAAAGCAGCCTTTTGTCATCAACCACAGCAAAACGTCACTCCATGGCCTACTTTCCTCACTGGAGGGGCTTTTCACAGACTGCTTCCCCCGCACCTGTCCATCATTTTCTACTTTTGTTTCCATGTGCAACCTTTAAAAAAATTCCAAAGAAGTCGTGTAGCTTGTTCTTCCCAACACATGACTGCAGTGGTTCCCTGAGGAGATATTTCCATATCTTGGCCTGCATGAGTAACCGTGGCATTTGTCTGTTAGTGTGGGAGAGGGTATAAGGCTTACTGACTCACAAGGGCCCTGCTACCCACCACTTGGCAGTCTGTGGCTGAAGCCGAGTTGACTGGCTTCAATCTCAAACCTATCACTCGCAGAGGATATACCCCTGTCGTGAATCTCAGAGAAAAAGCTGAGGGAAGATTTGGGAAAGCAAGGGAGAGTACAGAAAACAGAGTGACCATAGTCTTCAAATGGCTAAAAGACAACCCCAGTAGTAGTAGTAATTAAGAACTGCTAGAGGAGTTCTTAATTCCCCCATTGCTTTCCCATCCCCCTCGCCTTCCCCCAGGCGTGTTACCTTTATTCTTCTCTCTCCAAAGCTCCAAGGGCCCCTTCTTTTGCCTCTATAACTTGGTTCCAGAGCCCATTTCTTCTACCTCTGTGACTTTCTAAATAAACTTTCTCTTATAGTTTGGGAAAGAAAAAAACACAACTCCTAGACACCAAGCTAAATGCTTTATATGTATGTTTCTTTCAATCCTCAAAAAACTATGCGAAGTCACATGGTTAATAAATGAGAGAACAGGACTTCTGTTCATGTTTGTCCATCCCCAAAGCCCAAACTCAGTCATTATGCTCTACCACATTGAAGAAAGATTAATTAATTCATTTAACTCCAGAGGACAGCACTAGGAATAATACTTCAAAGTTTCAGGGAAATAAATTTCAGTTCTCCATAAGGAAGACCTAACAGTCTATGCTGCTCAATGATATTAGGAGGTCCTGGCTTCCTGAAAATATGAGAGTTGGGACAATAATCTGGCAGGAATCTAAGTCGTGAAAGTTACCTTGCACTGCTAAATTCCACTCACCATGGTGGATTACTCAATTTGAATAACAGGTTTTGATACAAGATTACCCAACTCACCAGGTCAACTGGTGCTGTGAGCTCACCTTTATGATGTTGGCACAGAACCGCTCCCACAGTGACAACTGTCCTTCCTTGATCCATGACATAGTTCTTGCCCAAGCGGAAGATAAGCTGAGCAATCTTGGATAAACAGTAAAGAGAATCAGAAGTCACCAGGGCTTGCAAACAGCTACGGCTGACTTGTAAGGGATTCACCTTGGCTGGGCAGAGCAACCAGCATTAGAAATCAAAGACACTAGTCTAAACCTCCAATCTCCCACCACCCGGAGTTTATATATAAGCCAATGGGACCTTTGGGGCTGAGGCCTTTCCCTGGCTCTCCTGGCTTGGTGGACCTTGCTCTTATCCCCTTTTCCTCCCTATTTGCACTGGCTTTTTCTGAACCTCTAAGTCTGCTTCCACCTCATAGTGCCTACACCTCGATCCTTCCTCCTCCATCTTCCCCCAGGCCGTTTCCCACTCTCTGAGCTCCCAGTTACTAACTCCTCCACTTGTCACCTCCGTTACCTCCTACCTCAGTGGTCTCCCAATGATTTATCTCTTCACTTGTCTGTCCCATTATCCCCTCTGTCATTCCCATGGTTGCCTCCCCGTCCAGTCACCTCTCTCCTCTCGTTGAACGATTGAACAGAAAAGCTGCTCGCCTCTGGCCGGCTCCTTACAACTGCTGCTTGGGACGGACACTTTCTCACGACGTGGCGCTGGGAGATTGCGTCATTCTTCCGCGCCGGGACACGCCCCTCCCTGGGCCCTCAATGGGCGTGGCCCTGACCCATGCTGGCTGGCTGGGAAGAAGCGCCAGAGGGTGCCTGACCGCAGTTCGTGCTCCCGGGATTCTAGAGGGAAGTGCGTTCACGTGACCGAGGGGGTGGGTGCCTGGTTGAAAGGTGAGTGGTGGGGAAGGCGGGGTCGAGGCCTCCTAGGGGAGCGGAGAGGTCATTAAACCTGCAGACTGTAAAGCCCCAAGCGGGCTACACTGTAGGGCAAGAGTTCGGGGAGGGCTTTTCAGCTGCTGGTGGCATTTTAGGTCTGCCGCAAATGGCCTAAGGCAGCGTCCTGCTCTCTAGGAGGCTTTGGAGCCCTTGTACAGGTCTTAGTGCATTTAATCGTTTGGTAAGTTCCTAGCCCTAGTCAATGGCACAAACGCACTTGATACCAATCCATTTGTGCTGATGTAAGGCAGAACGGCCATCAGCTTACCCTAATAGAAAAATCAAGGGCATCAGCTCCGTACCAGACCTTGGCAGAAAACTGTTCTGCCAAAGAAATTCGAAGCACTGACAAAGAAATTTGAGTTTCAGCCCTGGCTGGTGTGGTTTAGCGGATTGTGTGCCGGCCTGTGAACCAGAGTCACTGGTTTCATTCTGAGTCTAGGGCACATGCCTGGGTTGCGGGCCAGGTCCCTAGTAGGGGGCGCAGGAGAGGCAACAACACATTGATGTTTCTCTCCCTTTCTTCCTCTAAAAATAAAAATCTTTAATGGAGGTAATAAGAATGATCCCCCCCCCAAAAAAAAACAAAAAAAGAAATTTGGAATTCAATTTTCTCAAAATTTAAAAAACAGCAAAAAGAAAAACCTTTGCAATTTTTGTAGTTTCACCAAGGAAAGAGGTATTGCACTAGTAACCTCCAATTCAGTCATCCACTTTCTGATGAAAGGAGTACTTTTACCAGGCATTTTCAATGTCCTGGTGGTGAATAACCCACCCATGAATAGTCCTCCATCCTTCCTGCTTTGCATTTGGGAAGCAAGCTTCAGCCTAGCTGGCTTCCTTGGTCAGCTTGCAACTTTTGGTACAAAGTTCCTGGAGTGGATGTTTGAAACTTCTCACCCGTGTTCTGTGTGCACTTTCTGTAATAGATAGTATACCTCCAAACAAGTTTTTTTTTTTTTTCTTTTAAAATTCTCCTTCTCTTAGGGGGAAAGCTAGATGTTTAAAATCCAGTGTTTATTAGTGGGCTAGCTAATAAACGTTTTTATAGTTAGAGTATCTCCTCTGGCCTCAATTTCCCCGGTTCTACATATTTGCCTCCCTGGGATGCTGCAGGGGGTTAATTAAGATTTGTATAGGGATTGGAAGGGCAGGAGACAAAGTATTATAAGGGTCTCAACCCCCAAGGCATGGCCCCATCCTTTCATCCCAGCCAGTGGCACAGGCAAACCTATTCTTATGCATGCCACGCTCCTAATCCCCTCTTGAATGTGGTAGTTTGCAAGGAAAGGACAAGAGGCCTTAACTAGAAACAAAAATCCACTGTAATGAGGTGCTAAGAGGACTAACTTTCAAGATTCGTTCCCAACAAAATAGCTGAACAGAAAATTTAATGGTTCTTCTGTGACTCCTGAGTCCCAATCCAAGTAGATGGGAATTATGGGAGGAGAAAAGCACCCTAAATTTCTAACAAGGAGATAGTTTCAGTATGAATAAGCCTTTATTCTTTCATTTTATTTTCCCAGGGAAATGAGGAGAAGGAAAAAGTCAGCATGTGTTTTACAAAATGATAGATAGCAAGTGGAAGTACCCGGCACAGCAAAACCAACCATCAAATAAACAGTCCCCAGTAATGGAGGTCACCAAAGCCCAAGGGGGCTCAAGTCTCCTGTAGTTCAGAAATAAGGAAGAATCAGGGAAAGAACAGACAGGTACATGCTTTCCTACCCTCCCTCCCTCCCCCCCAATAAATTCAAAATTTCACACAAAGCTTTGGTTTCTAGCAGTAAACATGAGTTACATTCGTCCGTCTCCTATTAAACAATCTTGTGGCTACTTTGACATAAGTTTTTTGCACCTGCATAAAAGTTCCTGAGTGACTTGGATATACATTCATCTTCCCTTTCTTGGTCTCCCAACCCCACTTTCAAAATGAAAGGCCCCCTCATTGCTTCTCTCTACCCTAGGATTAGAGATTAAAACACAGCAATCTAAGTGTTTGGCATGAATCACACATCAAGGAATGGTCTGGACCCAGGGTATTAGGAAAAAGGGATGGAATATTTTTAGCTTCTTCAGAATTTTTTCACAAATCATATAAGAGATGGGGTGATACCCCACACATTTAATGTGTGTGTGTGTGTGTGTGGTACGTGCACTTTTGTGGCGGGGTGTGGATAAAAGAGACAGGGTAGGAGTCAAGGTTTTAGGACAGAAGATCTGGTCCAAAATAGAAAATAGAGGAAAAAGAAACAAAAGAAAGGATGATTCAAGACCCCCACTTCAAGAGGGGTTTCAGATCCTTTTTGCCTGGTGCAGAACCTTTTGTCAAAGATGCTTTGGCTATTTTTCTCAATACAAAAAGAAGTTTGTAAACAATAAAGCCCCAAAAGAACATGGAGAAAGACCAACACATTTACACAAACTAGGCCACCTAGCAATCACCAAATCAGCTACTGTGAAGTCCTACAAAGCCCAGACAAATACAATAACTAGAGCAGGCAGCAATTGGGGGAGATAAGAACCCAGGATTGGACACACAGAACCCAATGCATTCTATTGCATTTGCCCCATTTCAACACAGTGAGGTAGGTTTTCGGTGATCTCACAGTGTGTAAATGAAACCCGCTTTTCTCCTTCAGCTACTATGACAGTAGTCACTGCTGCAGCAGGGCAAGGACACTGGCTCTGGGCATCGCAAAGACAACATCACTTATGGTCTCTCTGGAGGCCAAGAGGAAAAGCAAAGAATTTTTAAAGGTTGAGGAATTTAGTCGTTGCTTCAAATATCCATCCCTGGATAACTCAAAGTGGGTAGAGAGGTATTGTTTTTAAAACCTATCTTTATTAACTCATTTTTTTGCTTTTTAAAACACACAGACACCCACACAAACACCCCTTGTTGTGCATGGTAAGCTTAGCCCAGTCTAGTGAGATATGCATCTGGTATGTAATGTGAATCCCAAACCCTGGAATTAGAGGTCTGGAACAGGAATCCTGGGTTACACACATATAGACAACCTCACAGAATCTTGGTTTTCCCTCTGTGCCTTTCACCTAGCCCTGCCTCTCCTAACCTCTGCGCCAACCACTTATTCCTGTTCAGACCAATCTGCAATCTTCTGGTAGAAGGAGATCAAGCAATGGGGCCACCCAGTTAAAATCTAGTCTTCCACAATACATTGAAGATGGAGGGGTTTCAAGGACACTATGGCAGAAAACCCAGCTCTAACTGGCAAAAAGGAGGTAGTTCAATAGGCTATACACTCCAAATAGTTGTTCTCCCTGATGATAAAATAACAAAAAGTATTCCTGCTGTGCAGATCCGGAGCTGCTGCCCACTTATCCCTGAGATTGCTCATGTACCTGAGAACACAGTGCAGGAATGAGGGCCTTAGATTAAAATACACAAAAATACAAAACCAGCATATTTATATACGAAAAAAAAGTTAAAATGCACAAGATACGTCATTCGCACACAGCTAGTGCAGTTGGCATCCTGGAGAAAGTGGGACCCAAGGTGCAGTTATCCAAGGGACCAAATAAAATTGTATTGGCCCAGAAATAGGGTGGGAGGGAGTTTAGGAGCAGTGGGTCTGCAGCTGTTCCCCAACTATCCCTTTTGCCTATAGTCATAACCCATCACGTAGGGCAATTTTCAGCACCCTCTCCCAAGAGTGGGGGATAAGGAAAAAAACCCTGCTGTACCCCTGAGAGATTCCCTCCCACTGAATGTAATTATTTGTGGGCTGTTTTCATCAATCTGGTGTCATGCTAATCTTTTCACTCTGACAGGGGTAATATTATCATTACATATCCTTCTTTAAAAAGAAAACAACTTCCCCATCCAGGTCACTTTCAGAAGCTGGAGACTCAAATAAAGCCTGTATGGAGGGATTTCCCCCAAAGCCCTTGCATGCATTTGGATAGAGTGTGGTTGGGTTCCTTTGCCTCCCTGCTCCTCCTGACCAAGAAGGAAGAGGGGGTGAGGCTGTGGAACCCAGCCCAAGATACATGGCAGTGCCAGCTGCCCCTTACCCACCCTGTCCCCACTTTCTCCATTCTGCCGATTGATGCCTGCTCCTTGAAACTTCCTGATCACAAAAAGATAGCCTCCAACACACTGTAGCTCAATTCTGGGCGTCTGGGAGCAGGGCAGGGCTATGGATCTCTTCTTCTTCATCCCGAAAGTAGGCTGGCTTTCCCTGTGAGCTGGGGGCTTGCTGGGCCTTCAATGGACATGAGGCCACCATATGGCTGATGCTTTGGCAGAAGTGGCATTTCTTGGGCTGCGGTGGCAGCTTGCATTCCTTGGCATGATGGTCTAGACCTCCACAGTTGTAGCACCTGGTACAAAGCAGGATGGTAAAATTGAGAAAGGAGTGAGAGGAGATCAGAAACCTTTTTTTCTGAGAACACTCAGGCTCTTTCCTTCCTGGAGACCAATTTTCCCACTTACAGAAGGAGATATGTGACTAGGTATCTTGAAGTCCTTTCCAAACCTGAATCTTGATGATCTTCAGATTCAGGTCCCCTAGAAAATACTTAAATACCAAGAATAGAAACCATGGACCCCAAGTGAGCACTATGATTTGGGGGGTAGGTAAAACTCTACCACACCCTTAAAAACACTGTACCTGCCCTGGCTGGTGTGGCTCAAAGGACTGAGCACCGGCCTGTGAACTAAAAGGTTGCTGGTTCAGTTCCAGGTCAGAGCACATGCCTGGGTTTCAGGCCAGGCCCTGGACTGGGAGTGTGGGAGGGGTAACCAATCGATGTCTCTCTCACACATTGATGTTTCTCTACCTCTCTTTCTCCCTTGCCCACTCTCTAAAAATAAAATAAAATATTAAAAAGACTGTATCTGCCTTTCATTAAAAACACAAAAGAAACTAAAGGAGTCAGATTAAACAGTCTATTTGAGCACAGAACTAAGATGAATGAAATCAGCTATTTGAAGATCTGGCGAAGGAGCAACAAGTACAGACACACCATTTCACAGCCAGTCTCCTTTAGTTCTGAAATAATCATGCGAGGGTAGTATCACTATTCCCACTTAGCAAATGAGGCAACAGCTCACAGAGAAAAATTGTGTGTCAAGTACCCTCCTCACACACTGCCCTCTCATCGTCTCCCACATGTATGGTAGGTACTCTAACCATCCAGATGTTGCGAGGGACCATAGGCTTCATTTTATCTTTGGTAAGAAATGAGGCAAGAAGATTGAGAGAACTCTCCCCATCCTCAGCATGTCCCTACCAGTCCATATAAGCCAGCTCCCAATCCATACCTGTCTCCTTTTGATCTGCGCTTCTGCATGTTCTTCCCTTTTGGCCGCCTCTCACTTCCAATACAGAAGACCCCACCAGGGCCAGTGACTCGAATAGACTCCAGGCCCTTGGCGGACTTCTTAAAGGTGAACTCTACTGCTTCACCCTCCTTCAGGCTCCGGAAGCCCTCCATGTGCAGCTTACTCTGGGGAAGGGAAACATGGTAGATTTTACTGCTGGTCTCCATCGCTACACATCAACTCCCCCCAACAAAAACCTGCATACATGTATTCTTGCAATGCAGGAAGAACAAGTGTAATAACACTCCCATTTTATCAGTAAAGAAAAGGAGTCGCCACAGTTAAGAACAAGAAATCTACATTATATTAACAAAGAACAATCATATTATAACAGGTGCCATTACATTTTTTATATAGCTAATCTCATTTAAAGTTCCAACTAAAATGGGAGAAAAAATTTTAAACGTAGAATTTAAGGAAGACAGTATGACCCAAGCAGACGCATATATAAGGGCAAGTCCACTAGGAGAGCCAAGCATACGAGGGGCAATCAATAGGTGACAAGAATTCAATAACTACTGTTCAGAACATTCGCTCTATATTTGGAAATGAAGCCAGAATTCTACACTTTGCATCATATGCATGTAAAATATATTCCAGAACTTAAAATGTGTATATGCTAAAAAGACTAAAACTATAAAATCAAGACAGATAATTAGACCAATAAAACTACAAAAAGCTACTATAAATTAAAAAAAGAGAGAATCACAAAACAGAATATAACTAGGTAATTGGCAGGACAGCACGATAATCTCATTGGTTCGACAGCCCATTCCACCTTGCTACTTACTGCTTAACACCACCACGGGGGCGTGGAGGGTGACCATCCCTCCCAGACCTGACCATGCAGCCACGCAGAGCCGGCTAAAAGAATGTCAAGTCCCTGTTCTACTCACTGCTGCATTTTGCACCTAAATAATGCCTCACACATTTTTGGATTAATGAATAAGGAGTAGATTTTAATTACTTAACTTGGAAAAATGACCAAATACATTTAAAGGGGAAAAAAAATCTAGAATAATGTATGGAGCACCCATGAAAATACTGCACATTCATATCAAAGTTTAAAAACTTTGCAGGGAACACTGGAGATCTTGCTTCCTGGCATATGTCGTTAGTTTGGCTCAAATAAACTCATAAAAATTCTCTAAAAAAAATACTGACACTTGCAAATTCAGATAAACGGAGAGTTACTCACACAGCTAGGTGAGTGGCAAAGCCAGAGTCAAAAGAATCCAGGATTCCTGATTTGAAGCTCACAGCCCATTCCACCTTGCCACTTACTGCTTAACAACAACACCTTACTAGAGGTGACAGCCCCTCCTATACCCTACCCAGAATAGACTTCATTACAGCTTCCTTGATTACTTGGACAAATGTCAACAAGGTGTAATCACCATAGAAAGTGAGGTTCAGAGAAGCAAGAGTCCTGGGGCTGGAGGGAACATGAGTAAGCAGCATGCGTGTTTTATAACTGGTGTTGGCGGAGGGGAGGGACAGGACACTATTTCAAACTGGGTGTTAGATGAAACCTGCTCTTTAGCCACATGGGGCCCCCAATTCATCGATCACATTTTTGTTTTAACCTAAACGGTATTGCTTAAGAATACTTCCACTGAGATAATTGATTAAGAGCACAGGCTCAGATGCCAGATACATCCTGGTTCATGAAATGCTGGTTCTACCAATATCTGGCAGAGTAACCTTGGTCAACCATTCACCTTTGGGCCTCAAATCCTTCAGAGACAGGGGCTAACTACCAGCAGGGTATCTATGTACAGCTCCACTGCAGAAAGAAAGGTGCCAGTCCCCGTTCCTGTCACACAGTAACGATTCTGAATTTGAAGTTAGATGTGATTTGTCTCTTGTTGAGCTGGACGAGCCATGGAATCAGGAGGTACTGGAGGAATTGAATCAAGACCCAGGCAATAGCAGATTCTCCTATTTGCCTAGTGGGCTCATAGGCTGGGACACCCCCAGGTCTGGCTATAATTCAGCAGATTAGTGATTAAGAACAAGTCTGGAGACTGAGGGCCTGTTCCCTCCTTTCTAACCTACAAAATGGAAGTAAATACTAACTTTATGGTGGTACTGTGAGGTTTTAAGCATGAGAAGTAATTAACACATCGCCTGCCACACATAAATCCCCACTGAGTGGCAATTATCATCAACTCTTCAAACTGGATCAAGGTAGAATAACAGTGGGAACCAAGTGTCAAGAGACTGGGAATTTTAACTCTGGTTTTTATCATTAATTAGCAGTGGAAACTCAGAAAACTATTCCCTCTCTGAGCTCCAATTTACAGAGGAAACGCTCTCCTTATCTACATCTTATAGACTTACTTTAATACCAAGAGGGTAATATAAATGGGGCCAATATGAAACTGACTAGTTCTCTCAGGTCACCCACTCCATCATTGGAGGATCTGAGGTCTGTTTAAGACGTTCAAATAGTTAAAAAAACAACTGCAGGCACCTCACCATAACAGGTCAAGATTTAGACTAGATGTCTCTAGGGGTGGCTCCCTGCCCCCTGCTTGGCCCCTTCCTAAAACACATACTTTGAATTCCTCTCTTATCAGATAGGTAATCAGCATGCAGCCCCACTGAGCCAGGCTCACAGGGCCCGCATCAGAAAGGAGCCAGAAATTCTTGTTACAACCCCCACCCCACCCCCAACCACACACAAAGCAGGGCCCGCCCCTCTCTCCATCCCCTCCAAAAAAAGAAAAGGCTTGGGGCGGGGAGGGGCAAGGCTTGAGTTCCCCCAATAGAGCCCAGCCCCTGGAAACAAAGAGTTGACACTGGTTGGTTCTGGTGGTCAGATTCCTGGAGTTCCAGAGGCTGAGATTACACACACACACACTCACCATTCATTGGTTCCTTCCTTCCTCTTCTCCTTGAGGTTATGGTCACCGTGTGAGAAATGGATACAGAGACACCCTTCTTCCCTAGTTAAGCGTGGTGGGTCTGCCAGAGTCACCAACAGCAGCCATCTTTCCTTCTCTCTGACCTGCCACCCCTTATTTCCAGGGCTGGAACTAAACGGGATCTGATCCCCTCCCCTCCAGTGCCTTCAGTCAAATCCTTTACACAGGAACATGAATTAGGGTTACTTACTCAGAAAAACTATTTTAGAGATTTTAATTTTATTTTTAGAGAGAGGGGAAGGGAGGGAGAAAGAGAGGGAGAGAAACATGGGTTGATGGCCTCTCACATGTCTCCAGCTGGGGACCTGGCCCACAACCCAAGCATGTGCCCTGACTGGGAATCAAACCAGCGACCTTTCAGTTCACAGGCCGGTGCTCAAACCACCAAGCTACACCAGACAGGGCTCAGATAAATTATTTTATAGGTGATGTGGGAGGCAGGTCTCCATTCTTCCTTTCCCACTGTGTTTAAGAAAGGAGGGCGGGCAGGCTACGGGCAGCCCACCGCTTAGAGAAAGGTAGCATTTAATCAGACAGAAAAGTTTCAAAAGGCTTTTTTTTTGGATGGCAGGGAGTGACTTGGGCCAGTTATGCCTTCTGCTCCCTTCACACCTTACCACTGCCTACTCCAACCTTCCCCCCACATCAAGTATCCCCATCCCAGCACCAACGAAGGCCTTTTAAGTTTAAAGAACGAAGAGACCAGACCTTAGGGGTCACTCAGGGATTGTGAAGTAGAAAACCTCACAGGAATTTGAGATTCCCTCACCTTGCTCAATGGAGGTTGGATAGCTTTGGTTCTTTAATCATCTGTAAAAGCAGGGGATCAGGCTTAGATCCCTACCGTCTCTGACAAATCTCTCCTCTGTGCACCTCCCCACCTTTATCATTGCTCTTTTCTACCTAGGTGGCAGAGTCAGGATTTCAGAATACTAACTCACCTTGCTCACAGAAATCTAAGCTGGCGTTCCCAGCTTTTCTGTTAACACCCACGGCTATTCCAGCTCAAGACTACCTAGGTGCCTAGTATTGCAGACAATTTGTGGAATAAACTATAGCCTGACTCTACAGCCAGTGCTATGCAATATAATGCAAATCGCATAGACATTTTAAAACTTTCTAATAGCCACATTTAAAAAGTAAAAAGCAGGTAAAACTAATTTTAACGACTCAGTCCCGAAGTGTCCCTACGTTAGGATTTGACCTTCATTTCTGAAAGTAGAGGGTTTGGTGAGGCTGGGACAAACCAACCAGTTTTCCCAGAAGCAGTTTATTTGATATTTATTTGTTAGGGAGGGTGGGGAAAGAGATCTGTTCCAGAACCACCTCCGCATCACCTCTGCTCAGACATAGCCAGGACCACCAGCTCCTGCCTGGAGTCCTCCACCAGATGGTGCTGCTCATCAGCCCACTGGCACACGGCTGCCAACAGGCAGAAGGAAGGAGCTGCCTGTGAAGGCAAGTGTTCAATCTAGATTTCTCTCCCCAGCGACTTCGGGCAGACATCTCTTCTGCCCTCAGGAAGACGGAGTTTCAAGGGGACTGGACTCTGATGAGGGAGAGTCCCTGTAAGGATGGGGCGCCTACTCCTCTCACCTTGCCCCTAACCCTCCCACTCAGGATACAAAAGAAAGGATGCTGGAGTTTTAAGCCAGTGCTTATGCAATTTACAAATGCCATTTATTTGGATTTCAGTTTCCAGTCTAAATTAAATTAACTCCAAACTGAGATAATTTAAAATTAATCTGTACTAATTATGTACTATTCTTTCAAGTTTTCTCTTCCTCCTCCCTCACCTTCTTTGACCTCCCAGACTTAACACATAATAATTAGGCAATTACTATTCATACCCACGGAAGGAGGGGTAGATGTTTTGCCTGGGGTAGTTCCTCCTCCCACCCCACCCTAAAATTGAAAAAAATCCATGGAATTACAGAAGGATGATGTTATAGTTTGATTAGGAATGTTCTATAAACCACATGCCCTAGGGAGTCACTGAAAACCACTTACAGGGCAAGTAGTAGTGTCACCAAATACAAGTTATTAGTTTCTCGTTGTGGAAGCTTTGCTCAGGATGGTGGTACAGCCTTTTTTGGGGTCCTTTTCTAGAAAGCATGTATCCTCAGAAAGAAAAGGACCCGAGAAGCACCATAATGCTCAAATTAACCCAGGTACTTCTCTACCAACATCCTGGAAAGTCAGTGATTCACTCATCTTTTAAAATATGCTTTATCTTATTAAGATGGAAATGAAGTAACTAATGACCGACAATCCCATGGCTTCCAATCCATCCAGAAAGAGAGCAGCTATCAGTTAGCATTCCTTCCCCATCTCCAGTCTTTTGTTCTGAAGGAAGACCTGTACTAACAAGGACTCTAAACTGTTCGTGTACTCCTGATTCTCCAAGGAGCCCCTTGCTCCTTCATATTCATTGCTTCAGCCTCCCAACTGTGAAAAAGAAAACTAACCCTGTGGCTAGTCCTTCCCTCTGAAGAGCTTACAGATTAGTTAGGGGAGGGAATAAGACTAGTACATCACTAACTAGAGACAGGAGCCTAGCAATCAGAGGCACCACTAATGTTATAAACCAGGTGAAAGATCTCTACACACACCACCCCCAACCTCAAGAGTCCTACCCTAGACCCTGCCTGAGGCTGCATTTATCATCAGGAAAAGCAGGTTTGAGCAGTTCCAATTGTTTATCAGTATTAACAATTTTTCCTAACCCGAATCGGGCTCTTCTTTTTCCTCCAAGCCTTCTAAAACAGTCTTTCAGCCAGAAAGCTGTTTTTAAAATATTTGTGTTCTGATTAGTGGTGGGAGAAAGCAGGCACCTTGTTCTCATTTTTAATTTTGGGGGGTTTGGGTGTTAAGCCACAGGAAACATATTTAGCTAAAACTCTTCAAAAGGCCATGGAGATCTCAGAGTCTCAGGAAATTGAGACAGTTTAGCTTTCTTGCTCCAGCTTTCCCTGTATAACTGTGTTTCTCAACTGGGGGTGATTTTGCCTCTGAGGGGCATTTGATCATGTCTGGAGACATTTTTTGTTGTCACAACTGAAGGATGCTCATAAAGAGGAATTATCCTGCTCAAATTATGTTCTTAGTGGTTGAGAAACCTGGACTTAAGGGCTGGCCATCTGCCATTATGATTTTTAAATTCCTCTAACCCCAGGGACAGGCTTAGAGTTCTAGATCCAAAGACCTGTAGCTGAATAAAAGAACTGTTAATCTCTTTATTTTTTTAAAGGCTAAGGGGTTTGTTTCAGTTCCTACTCATTCACACCCTGCGGGCATAGAGTAAGAGGAAGCGAAGAAAGAACAGTAATGAACAGTTTTAAGCACCAAGTAGGCCCACCCTGGAAGGGGAAAAGAAAATGTTAAATTGCTTTTCCCCTTTCCTCTCTCAGTAGAAAAGGGCTCCCGGACCACCTCTCCTGAACTCTAACTCCAAGGTGCCTACCACCAGCAGCCAAAGGGGAGGTTTCTTCTTAAAGAGAAATGTCCTACCACCACCCCCCCCCCACCGCATTTTGGGAACACTTTCCTCTCCCAGGACAATCACCCTGAATCTGCTTAATTCCTCTACATTAGATTTCCAGAGAACTATTTCTTAAGTGCAGGGACTGGATCACTAGTCTAACTTACTTCTATGGTAGGGTTTGACGATTAATTCAAGCCCGGGCAGCATGTTATCAAGACTTAACGTCCTGACCAGTGTGGCTCAGTTGGTTGGACATCATTCTGCAAAGCGAAAGGTAGCTGGCTGGCTTGCCAATAGAGCACATGCCCAGGTTGTGGGTTTGGGTCTTGGTTGAGCTGCCAATGGATGTTTCTGTCTTTCTTTCTCCCTTACTTCCCCTTTCTCTAAAAATAAATAAATAAAATCTTCAGCAGAGGGGAGGGGGGACGGGGACAGATGCTATCAGGTAAGGCTTAGTCACTGTTAGTCATAACAAATTCTAGATTCCTTAACCCAGCTCAACACCCTCTTGATAACTTATTCAAGGGTGGAATGTCCCTGGAAATTCCAAGGCTCTGAGGTCAAGATTACCTCCTAACTAACCTGTCTGAGTGTCCTGAGGCACAGATCCACTTGCCCAGGAAACCCTTCCCCTGGATCCGGTTATCACTGTGGGAGTTCAGAACTCTGTCACACCAAGATGTGCCTCTGTGACATGTGGATTTTTCCCAGGAAAAGCTGCAGGATTAAGAAAGACTTATCTATGCCCCTCCCTTATCTATCTATAAGAAGTTGAATTAGGGGCTTTGCCCATAGTAAGAATTTATCAGAAATAACCTCTTCTGACCAGTCTATAGGATAGGGCAGGCCAAACTTCCTTTTACTAAACATCTGCTCTTCTTAGGGTCCTACAGTAAACCTTCAAAGCCCCCAAGGCATTTTAGGTTACTCTCTCTTGCTAATCTAATGCCTACTTGACGAGCCAAAAGAACCTTGAGGGTAGAGAAAAGTGTCTTCCTCCCCTACATCACCAAGGAACCAAGATGATGAGGGGGTTACATCCCCCTATTCAGCAGCCTTAGGAACGAAGGCAAGAAAATGTTGATTCTGATCCTTATTCAAAGCTTCCCAAGTTGGGGTAGCTGTCTAGTCCCTCTCCAGACCCAGAAGGGTTTTAATCTCTTTGTGATCAGATAAATGGTAGAGTCGGAGAGTTGGCTACCCTGCTGAGGAGGGCCATTCAAAGCTGGTTCCTGTAATAAAGTGATTTAATAGTGACCTCTAAAGAGATCAATTCCCTTGTTTCTCCCAAATTACTTCCTGTGGATTATCATTCACATATGTAAATGAGACAGGAAAGGGGGCAACATCACTAACTAGAAGTACCCATAGTTGTCTGATAGGGGGTGAGAATGGGTGTTACAAGGAGTAGGTAAGAATGACCCTCCTTGCAGATGTTCAAGCAGCCCAGTGACTCCAAGTCACCAACATTAACTGACAGACCCCCATCTTTTTGGGTCCCCAATCTCTCTTGTTGCCCCTCCCACACGTTACTTCCTCTGAGAGCCTCCAACCAGTCCACCCAGCATCTCCCTTCTCCACCCCTCCCCCTTCAGAATACCATCCCTCAGGCTCCAACCCTTAATCCCCACATCCTCCTTTCCCCTCCCCCATGGCTCTAAAGCCAACCTCCCCAAAGTAACCCCTCCCTGCCCGGCCTGGGTGCCCACCTCCTTGGCCTGGGATCAGTAGTTTCTTCTTCTCAGGTCCAGCCTCAAACCTCCAAAGGTAGAAGGGACACAGGCGACAACTTCCTTTACATAGTCCTTATGGGTGGCTTGTGTCCCAGGACCACCCAGAGGCTTCCAATATATTTAGGAAGGGGTGAGAGGGAGGCCAGGGAGGGGGGAAACCTGAAGTCTCTGGCTCCTTGTTTGAAGCTGGGAATGTTAGGACAGCAACGAATGGCTCTCTGGGGCCATAAATGCCAAGCTGAGAATAGGTCCCGAGGCTAGCCTCCCTCGACCCCCTGCCCTGCGACACTGAATTTCACCCCCACTGTTCTGCCCTACTGCAACTGAGAACTTGGGGTTGCGACCTAACTCCTCCCAACCTGGCCCAGGAATCAAAGGCCTGGGCTTCTCAGATTCTCCTTTCTGGTGGGAACCAGACAGCAAAAGCACAGTCGGTAAGCTGTATGTCTGAGACTGGTCATTTGGTGGAGCTTTCAAGCCCCCAAATAGACCCTTTAAAGATCTGCCAAATCCACCTAGGTAGGCCCCAGGGACTGAGTTTTGTGGGACCACCTGGCTGGTGAGGAGATCTGGCTGACTTTGTAGCTTTATCCTTGTTGGATCCTACAGCAGTTTCCCTCCCTGCCCGGGAGCTCCATTCACTTGTTAGTGAAACGCGCTTGGCGCTCAGGCCCTTGGTATGACCGGGCATGTGCTTCCCTGGCCGGCACGCTGGCCCTCCCCCCACCCGCAAGCACAATACAACCTTAGTTTCTGCCACATGGGGTCACCTCCCTGCCCCCTTCCCAGGGGAAAGAGGTAACAAACACGTGGTAAGCCAGAAGGGTTCCCGGAAGGGAGTGGGAGGTGCTGATAATCCGCTCTGCCTCTCACTCTCGTCCTGTTGGAGTTGACCAGGAATCAGATCTGGGGTACCATCGCAAAGATGGGGACGCACAATGAGGGCTCCTGATCGCCCTCAATCCAATACCCGAGCTTGTCCGCCCACCCTTGAATACTCGCGCCAACATCCCCTTCCGCGATAAAGTTACCAGAATCGGTCTCACCTGGTGCACAAAGACATCCACCGGTGGGTCGAGCGCGACCCCCGCACGGGCGGTCATGGACAGGAAACCGAACCCCATGCGCACGTTGAACCACTTACAGATACCGGCACCGTGCAGCAGCTGCGGCTCCTCTGCCGCCGCGGCCGCGTCCGCCGGCGCCTCCTCCGGCGCCTTGGCGCAGCCACCTGGAGATTGAGAAGGCGCTCAGCTCGGGGGCCACGGAACTGGAGGACCCTCCCAGAGGCCCGGCAGGGAGACTCGGGCGTTTAGCCCGCGGGTGGACACCCAGGAGCCTGCAGCCAGTAATAAAAGACCTGTCCCGGCTGCCTCCTGCGCTCCCCAACTTTACGCTGAGGCCAGTGGTGGGTGCCCCGAAAGTTTTGCTCCTTTTCCCACAACACGCTGCCCTGGGATCGACCTCCGGACAGGCCCTTCCTCTTCTCCCCCCTGCCCCGGTAGCCTCTGTGTGCACGCCACTGGGACGCCAGCGTTCTTTGCTCCACAGATGACCCCCTGAATGAAGCAGGAGACCGCACAGACTTGGGTTCCTCTGGCCAGCCTGGGGGACACTTTCCCACCTCCCTTTTAAGTGGCTTCTGGGAGCCCCTGTAGCCTGGGGTGTCCCCAGTAAGTCCCGACTCGAACCTGCAAACTGCTGGTTTGACACGGAGCCCATGGTAGTCGGCTAAGCCCGCGGCCCCGGGCCCCAGGTCCGGCGGCTGTTGGCCCCAGAGAAGTCCGGAGGCAAAGGGGTGGCTCAGAGAAGAGGCAGCTACATCTTCCCCAGCACAATAGCGGTGGGAGGGCCCACGGCTTTTCAAAGGCTCCCAAATTCTAATAGACAATGACCCAACCCCCCGCGGGTAGCCCCCTCCCCTCTCCTCCCTCTTCTTTCCCCTCCCTTTTCCTTCGGCTCCAGCTCCTGCCCTCCCCCACACTGCGTTCTCTGACACCTCTGGGGTGTCCCTTCTCAGAACCCTGAGGTTTGACACCTCCTCTCCATACACACATCTGGAAATAGGGGCCGTCAGTCCTAAAAGTCTTGAGTACCCCAGGATTTGGAATCCTTCACTTTAATGACTCATTGGGGGTCCCGAAGCAACATACAGGTGGGGGGACTGTGTGCGCGTGTGAGGGGTAGTTTCAAAACCACGTGACTTCTCCCCCACACACTCACACACCATCCCCGCCCCCCGCGCAGATAATTATACATTCCAGAGAGTTGGGGGAGGGAGGTGTGAGCCTGGCAGCACTGGCCAATCAGAGACACAAACCACCTGTCAAGGGAGAAATGGATGAGCCCTCCCCCTCCCCCAGCACTTTAGCGCCCCTCCCCCCTCCCTTCCCCTTCAGGCCTCCAAGCTGACCCGGCTGCTCGGCGCTGACCCGCTCTCACCCCCCACCCCGTGTGCTTAGATAGACCTGGAGTTCAGGATGCTGGGAAGCCCGAGACGGGGGAGCGCGGGGGGAGGCCGGAGACCCGGCAGGACTGAGCTCAAGTCCACACCAAGCCACTGCCTCCCGAAGTCTGTTAGTCTCTTCAGTTTCTCTGCCTCCCTGAGTTACCGACTGAGTTTTTTTGGACCTCTCAAGCACTCCTGATTGATTGCGTAAAGAATCCTTCCTTTTCGCCTTCCAAATCTGTCCAAAATTGACCCCACGTGGAGCTTTCTGGGAAAGCAGGAGGAACCCAAAAAGACTTGAAGTGTGTTCCTGTCCCTGTGCGTTGCTGGGAGAGGGACGAGGTGGGCACGGGGGTCCAGCCACTTCCTCCAGCGCCCTGGGCCCTGTTGGGTCCCCAGAACCTCCTCATTTCAACGTCCCACCCCAAAGCGGCCTCCTCTGCCCACAGGGGGGTTGGTGGGAGAACTGGAGTTGGGGGTCTCCTCCTTTAAGAGGCAGCTCCCCTTCCACGAGATAAAGAGGGTTGGCCAGGGGGCTGGCCTAGTGCCCTGGTCGGAGATGGACAATGGCCCGGGGCTCAGTGCACGGCCCTGGCCCTGCCCCTTCACTTCCGGTGCTCAGTTCAAACTGGACAATGCCAGCTCCGGCCAGTTCCCCTCCCCCACTGCTACAACCCATTTAAAGGGACAGAGCCTGCTTTGGGAGGCTTCCGCTTGCTCTGAATTCAGTTTTCTCCACCAAGTGCTGTTCACCCCGTGCCAGTGTGCTCGCACGCGCGCGTGTATTTGAGAAAGAGAAAGGGCATGCGTGCCGGTAGGGAAAGGGAAGGTAGTGAGGAGAGCAAGGGAGTGTGGAGAGATTATTTCTCTTTCCTACATGGAGTGCTGTCCAAGAGACTAAAACTTGAGTGTAAGGGGTGAGGAATAGGACTTTGGGTGATAAAAAGGACAATAGTAGCCCTTTGTTACTCAGCCTAAAAAATACATACCATTAACAAATAGCATTAGCAATCCCCCGCTCCCAGCTGAGGACCCTAATTTAGATCTTGCAAAAGTTCTGAGAATATCAGCCAAATCAGTTTTTATTTGTATACTCCTCCCCACCTCAGAGTCTTTTCTCCTTCGGTTACTAGCGCCCTTAAAAATATATTTACTCCCTTTACCTCTGTTCTTAAGATTCAGGAATGACTGAGTTCAGGTGACTGAGGTCTGGCTGAAGAAAAGAGAGAAGGGAGTTTAGCGTTCTGGTTTTGCTTGATCCGCTCTTAATTGAGATTTGTTCTCCCGGCAGTCCTGACCACGTTCTCTGTCCAGGGTCCTGAGAGGCCCGGGAGCTCTGTCCACGGTGCTGAATTAAGCCTCGCTCTGCTCTCCCAGCTCCCAGCTTTGAGAGTGCCTTCTTGAGTCTCTACCTCCAAATCCTTCCCAGAAAACCGGATTCTTCTCATATCCCCAGTGACCCTGATAGACTTGAAACAAATTAAGGTATTCTCTTGAACACTAAAGAGGACATTTCCATCAATACATGACTCTGCAAGAGCAGTACAGGTATCTCATGCTCCCCTCCACAGAAATGGGTGTAACTTTGCACATGACCATGAGGGTGAAAAAAGAGGAGACAATATTTTCTGATTCAAAGTAAACCACAGCACAAAATTAAAAAAAAAAACTAAACACAAAAAAACAAAAAGTAAACCTGAGCAGAAGAGAGACTAATTTCTGTTTTCAAGTTTTTCCCCTAATTATTAGCACTTTTCCTAGTGGCACAGGCATTGAAGTCACCTTGCTCATGTTTGGCTATCAGCTCTATTACTTACAGCTCTGTGACCTGGAGCAACTTCTTTAACTTCTACATGCCTCCATTTCTTCCTCTGTCCAATGGGGTTAATGAAAATATTTTACTCTCAGAATTATTATGAGGATAAAGATAGATCATGTAGGTAAAGCTTTTTAAATAGTGCCTGACATATAGTTACATTTTAATAATGTAAATTATTACTATTATTATAGCTATTGTACACATACTTGTCACTGTAACCTAGGACCTGCTGGCTCATTTGCTCCCTGAGGACTGGGACCATGCACGTGTTATTTCTTTCTGCATCTTCTCCCACATCATAACAAGTACATAGTGCCTAACCCACAGAAGATACCCAAGGAGTGTTTGCTGAAGAGGCTTTAACTGAAACAATAAACATTATTTTAAAATAGTCATAATACTTATTTTTACAGGCTGCTTTCTTGACTCTGAACACTGCAAGCCCAGCATGTGGTCAGGATCCCATGAAGTCGCATATGTAGAGCCCTGGCCAGGTGGCTCAGTTGCTTGGAGCACCCTTCCATACGCTGAAAGATTGCAGGTTCCATCCCCTGTCAGGACACATACCTGGGTCGCAGGTTTGATCCCCAGTCATGGCATGTACAGGAAGCAACCAATCAATATTTCTCTCTCACATCAATGTTTCTTGATTTTTCTCTCTCTCTCTGTCACTCTTTGTCTCTCTCTCTCTTCCTCATTCTGTAAAATCAATAAATATATCCTCAGGTGAGGATTTTTTTTTAACAGTTGCATATGTAAAGGCAGAGGATTCTTTAGGAAGGAGACATGATTCCCAACATAATTGATTCTTCATCCCCAATGGAGTCCTTCCATGTGGGAGATGGGAACTCCTGGCCAAACCTTCTTCCTCTCTTGGGTCCCTGTCTCAGTGAAAAGTGCTAAGTTGTTAGGTACCCTCTATAATCCAGTCATTGTGCTAGCTCACAAGTTTGATGGAGAAATCAGATAAATAAAATGTACTAAGCCCTGACTGGTGCGGTTTAGTGGGTTAGGTGTCATCCTGCAAACCTAAAGGTCACTGGTTTGATTCCCAGTTAGGGCACATTCCTGGGTTGAGGATCAGATCCCTGGTTGGAGGCATGTGAGAGACAACCAATGGATGTTTTTCTCTCACATCAATGTCTCTCTCCCTCTCTTTCTTCCATGCTTCCCTTCTCTCCAAAAATAAAGAAAATAATTTAAAAAATAATATGCATTAAGTAAAATGATGTCAAAAATGTACCCCCACCACAAAAGTAAGGAAATATTCTCTGGCTTCCAAGAAGTTACTGTCTAGTTAGGAAGACAAGATATGGTATAGTTAAATATTGCAAGTTTCTTGTGTATGGGTTTCTAAAAGTAATAATATCTAAGTAAAAGGGAAAAGGGGGAACTCTTTAGACAAGACAAGGTGTTTAGTATCAACACAAAGAATATTGGCCTTTAAAGTACTTGGCCAGTCCTGGCCCAATAGGTCAGTTGATAGAGCATCATCCTGATATGCCAGGGTTTCAGGTTAGATCTGCAGTCAGGGCACATACAAGAATCAACCAATGAATATGTCAATAAGTGGAACAACAAATCTTTTTCTCCCTCTCTCAAATCAATCAGTAAAAATTTTTTAAAAAGTACTTGCCAAGTTCCTCTTGGTTTATATCTTCATAAAAGAAAAAGCTGTAAGAGGTGTTAGTAATAATAATTACTCATTCAACATTTAAAAACATATTTATTGAACACTTTCTTTGTGGAAGATACTGTTATAAATGTTGAGAATACATCAATAAACAATACAAGCAAAAATCTTACATTTGTGAAGTTTATGTTCTGATAGGTAATAATAATAATAGCTATTATTTGTTGAGAATATAGATACTTTTCTTATTTCATTCAAGGCTGTCAATAACTTTGAGTAATAGGTATTAATGCTCCCACCTTACAGGAGAGGAATCTGAAGCTTAATGAATCAATGTAGCTTGCCTAGTATAGCTCAGCTAATATGTGGCTGAGGCAGATTTGAACCCACATGTTGTGTTCACATTGTTTTCATAGTTTGAGTATGCTGTTATTATGACTGGTGCTGACCCTGTTTTGCCAATATGGAATAAGATATGTGCAAGCAAAAAGACTATAGAGGGAGACTATGTATTCAATATGGTTAGTAAATAGGACCTAAGCTTGCAATTCCTCTTCCCTGGGCCAGAGATCTAGTCTGGTTTTTCTACTGATCACCTTCTCCCAAACTCCTTGGCTTTCTAAATCAAGGAGCTGGCCAGAGTCACAGCAGGTGCTCTTTTGGGCAGCCATCCATATCCGACTCCCATTTGTGAAGTGTTTTGAGAACTCTCTGGTGGGGTCCAGGGTGGTTGTTTGGAGTTAAAACCCTGACCATCTGCTAGCATGAATGATGGTGTGCATTTGAGAAAATTATTTCCCACAACGTGTCCCTCAGAATACTAGTTTCATGGGATGGTTAATATATCTCACTATTTTAAAAAGGTTTCTATAGTAAAATCATATGGAAAATGGTATGTTAACACCCTGGCTAGTGTGGCTCAGTGGATTGAGCATGGGCTGTGAACCAAAGGGTCACGGTTTGATTCCCTGTCAGGGCACATACCTGGGTTGTGGGCCAGGTTCCCAGTGGGGGCCATGTGAGAGGCAACCACACATTGATGTTTCTCTCCCTTTTCTTTCTCCCTCCCTTCCCCTCTCTCTAAAAATAAAGAAATAAAATATTTAAAAAATAAAAAATAATTAAAAAAAGGAAAATGGTATATTAACTAGGTTTCCTCTGCAGGACTTTTGAAAGCCTTTTGTATGCTCTGTGATTCATCAGGAAGGAAATATGATGTGTGGAGTGTTTCCATTCATTCATCTGTTCATTCACTCACTCACCTAACAAATATTCACTGAGCATGTATTATGTTCCATGTGGCACTGTTTGAAGAACTGGGAATACATCAGTGAACAAAATATGAAATTCTTACCCACATAGAGCTTACATTCTAGAGAAGAAGGACAGACAATAAATAAGTAAAATGTATAGTATATAGTTTCAGCTTGTTAATTTGCTCTGTGATCTCAAGAAAGTCACCTGGTTTTACCTTTTAAGGGAAAAATGAGGGATTTGGATTAGTGGTTAGACAAATGTTTCTTCCAGTTATGACATTCTAAAGCTATATAGTGTGTGTGTGTGTGTGTGTGAGAGAGAGAGAGAGAGAGAGAGAGAGAGAGAGAGAGAGAGAGAGAGAGAGCCCATTCCTAATTACACTGAGAAACAATCTGATTTTGCCCCATGCTGTCAACTTCATCCCCCTTTAAGGACTAGGGCTTCCTACATCAAGCAGGACTGTGCACCTCTCACCTCTTAGGCCTGTTGAATTGGCAGAAGGAGGATGAGCCAAGGGAGTCCCCTTCCTTCTTTCAGTTCTTCTCCCCATGCGGGCCTTGCTTCACAGAGCAAGACGCCAGGCACTTGCTTTCACCAATAATGGCTTCATTACATTGAAAGGAGAAGAGAGTGACCTCAGTGAAATAGACTTCCTGACCCCAGCTGACCTCTGACCCTCACCCTGACAGCCTCTAAATCTTTTCCTTCTGACACATCCCCCACAAGGTACAGCCAAGAGGAGGAAATGATGAGCCTGCTATAGAACACTGTCCAGCGACTATAACTCTCCAAGTGTCCTCTTGTAGTGGAACTCGTCATGCCTAACTGTAATTTCCCTCATGGCTGCTGATCCTTTTCATGATCCTCACTGTGACTCTATGCTGGCCTATGGGTCACAACTTATCCAGCTGTCATTCACCTGGTATCCTTTTGTGTGTGTCCAACGATTGTCATGTATCATGGAGGCAGGAGGCAGGGTATCTAACCAAATGCTGTCATCTCCCAAATGCTGCTTTAGGCTAGGTCTTTAACCTGTTCTTCCCTGACTGACCACTTACTGTTTATTGAGAGCAGATTATATACCAGGCATGTGCTACGTACTTTGAGTGTCTTGTCTTTTTCTGTCCTCAATTAATATGACCTCTACTGGAGAGGAAACTGAGACTTAGTGGAGTTAACTGATTTATCTTGACTCACAAATCACAAAGGGTACATCCCAGTCTAGCTCACTCTGATATTCTTCACTTTTTTTTTTTTACAGTTAAAGTAATTAATGCATGTGGTTTTAAAAAATCAATCAGTATTGAAAGAATTATAATGAAGAACAACAGTCTCCTGACCACCCCACCCCTTCCACTCCCATGGGGCAACCACTCTTTGAATCATTTCTTCTGGAGGATATTTCTGTATCTCTAAAAAGTATGCATGTACCTATGTTCCTTGATTTATCAATTTTAGATATTATCTATTGATTTCCTGTTATAGTAGATGAGGTCCTACCTCCCCTTTCCTCTTCCTGCCAGTACAGTTAAGTCACCATTTTCAGCTAAACTGATAACCAACGTTTACACTGTCATGATTATGGCAATGTTCACTGAATTGGCAAGTAGTATCTTAGGACAAAATTTTTTTTCTCATGCTGTGTTTTATTTTCTAGCCTTTCTTTTTCTGCAATATTTGTCATTGAAATATCCTCAATTATTTTCAAGAGCTTTATCATATTACCCTCCACTAAGCCCTCTTTGTCCCAGAGCCTCTTTCCTAAGACCCTCCCTCCTGGTTGCGCTCTAGGCTTGCTTCCAGCTGTCACCTCAGGGCTTCCTCTCACTGCAGTGATTAGCGCCACTGTTTCCTGGATCCCAAGTCAACCTCTTTCTTGGTTCATACTTGAGGAGCACATCCTAAGAAAGGATGCTTGAGAGGGAAATTTTCTGAATCTTACAAGTCTGATCATTTTTTTTAACCCTTACTCTTTTAATGGTTTCAAAGCCATACTCTTCACCATTCTGCTTTGCTGACTCCTAGCAAGTTGAAGAAAGACACTTGACTTGCTTTGGGGGCATTGAAGTAGAGACACCTTTTCCAAATTCTCAGGTGTGAATACAGATTTACCAGTAGAATAAAAATTACAATAGTTCATGCTTTTTGAAGGTTCATCATGTGCCAGGCACTGTTCTGAGTGCTTTACATAAATTATCTCAATCCTTACACCAAACTTTTGAGCTAGGCATGGTTATTTTCTCATCTTACAGTTGAAGCTGAGCACAGAGGGGTTAAGTAACTTGGTGAAGGTCACAAAGTGATAGAGTCGGGATTCAAACTCTGGTAGAACGAGCATTCATACTCAGTAATGTACACTCCTTCCATTAGAAGAGGATTAGTTAGAAGTTAGTATCTTCAGACTTTATCTTCCTCCTGCCCCATTTTATAAATATGGAAATAAGACCTAAAATCTAGGCAATTTATGCTGTGGCTGGTGTGGCTCAGTGGAATGAGCACCAGCCTGTGAACCAAATGGTTGCTGGTTGGATTTCTGGTCAGGGCACATGCCTGGGTTGTGGGCCAGGTCCCCAGCTGGGGGTAGTGTGAGAGGCAACCATGCATTGATGTTTCCCTACCTCTTTTTTTCCTTCCCTTCCCCTGCCCTCCCTCTAAAATAAATAAATAAAATCTTTAAAGTAAAATAAAATTTAGGCAATTTGTTCAAGGTTCTACTGCTAGTTAACAACTGGAAACCCAGGTTTCCCAATACCCCCTTTCAATCAGAGAATGGGGATTCCAATTCAGAATTGGCATCTGAATCTTGGCTTCCCTGTCTGTTTAGTGAAAAGGACAGATATAAAAGAAGATATATGCCACATCCGACTGTGGTTGGAACATATAACATGGGCATACATAATGCATTATGAGACAAGCAAAACTAACTCATATGTTACGGAAGGCTTCACAGGGGAGGTGGCATTGCATTGGACCTTGCATAGTATTTTGAAGGCCAAGGAGGGCAGGGCATTCCAGAAAAAAAAAAAAAAAAAGAGGAACAGCAGAAATGAAAGCAAGGAGGCTTGAAAGTGAACAGCTTGTTTGAGAAAAAGCCACAAAGTCTGGTTCTCATATCGGCAAGTCCTCCCTGTCCCTGTGGAGAAATACAGAGAAACCTGTATTCTTTTCATTCAATTTTTTTTTAATTTTTAAAGAACTTTTATTATTTGATTGATTTGAGAAAGAGAGAGAGAGAAACATCAATTTGTTTTTTCTATTTATTTATGCATTCTTTGGTTGATTCTTATATGTTTCCTGACCAGGGATCAAACCTGCAACTTTGGTGTATTGGGGTGATATTCTAACCAACTGAGCTACCTGGCCAGGACTCATTCAGTCTTCAACCACACATTCACTCAATATTTTGTCAATAATTGAGAAAGAATAACACAGCAAGAAAGTTCTTGCCCTGGCTGGTATGGCTCAGTGGATTGAATGCCAGCCTGTAAAATGAAAGGTTGCCAGTTCAATTCCCAGTCAGGGTACATGCCTGGGTTGCACGCCAGGTCCCCAGTTGGGGGTGGGCAAGAGGGAGCCAACTGATGTTTCTCTCCCTCTCTTTCTTCCTCCCTCCCCTTGTCTCTAAAAATAAAACAAACAAACAAACAAATAAATACATAAATAAAAAAGTTCTCAGTTCTAGTCCTAGATCTATCACTGTGTGACCTTGAGCAAATTTCTTCTCTGGGCCTCAGTTTCCCTATCTATCAAGTGGGAGAGTAGATTTATGACCTCTAAGATCTCCTCCTGCTTGATGCCTTTGTGAAAATTGCAGAGAGAAAATAAAACAAAAGGTGTTGAGTTATCCTTGACTCCTCTCTGTTAGAGTAAGGAGGGAAATAACATTTGTTAATTTCTTCTATGTGCCGGACATTGCCCCCTCCAACCATCCTATGAGGGAGGTGCTGTCTCCACACTTGACAGAAGAGAAAACTAAAGCACAGACTATTGGAATAACATCCTCAAATTCTCCCAGCAAGTAACAACAACAAAAACAAAAACACATATGCACATTTACCATATGCCAAACACATTGCCAAGACCCTAAATTAGCTCATGTTCCTTTATTATGTAGGAACCCTTATCTCCATTTTCAAGATGAGGACACAGGAAATGCCTGATGCTGTAGTCTGTGCTCCTAATTACTAAGCTACACTGCATCTCCGTGATGCCTTCCTAGACAGCACCAAACTCCATATAAGCCACTCCAGAATCTATGTCTCCAGATGACAGGGGGCTGTCCCTTTCTTTTCCTCACCACTGGGCCCCTGTGGTTTGGCCATGGCAGAGAAAGAGTGACAGAAGGACAGATGCATGGAAGCTGTCCCTTTTCCCCTCTAGCCTCTCCCAAAAGCAAGCAGCACTTTGAGCTTCTGAGAAGAGATGCCTCCACCGCTATTCTATTAAAGGGGGAAATATAGAACGAGGAAAAGGGAGACCTGGGATCCTGGATTCCAAGACTCTTAAGAACCAAAGAGATCTTGCAGCTATGCCTGGTGTAGCTCAGTGGACAGAGCATGGGCCTTTGAAGCAAAGAGATCTTGCAGATCCCTCCCAGATCCCAGGCATTATGTCAATCATTTTCTAGGCTCAGCCTACAAATCTCTAGCAAAAGGGAGTTTATTGCTTCTGAAGCCTTGCCCATCCCTTGATAGATGAGATTGTTAGAAAAGTTCTCCCCCCGGCCCCCGCCCATTGAATTGAAGCTGATCTCTGTAGCCTTTACTCATTGGGGTCTTTAGAACAAGTCCCCTCCCTCTCTCTGCTGCAAAGACTCCAGGGTCAAGCTTTCTGTTCAAACTCTAGTCCCACCTTCCTTAATTGTGTGGCCTTGGACAACTTTGTTAGAGGCTCAATGCCTCAATTATAGTTAATTTCCCACTGTTCCTGTGGAAGTTACCTAAGGCCATATTTACCCAGCTTGATCTTCAGTGTTCTACAATCTCTTTCCATTGTCTGGGCTTTATTTTGTACAGTGTTTTTCCAACCACACAGCATTTTTCCATGCATTATATCACCAGGCCCTGGAAGATGGGGCTGCTGGAAAAGCAGGGAGGCAAGATGGCATGCGGTTATTTCAGTTTTGCAGGTAAGGCAGGTCTCTGGTCCCAAAACCAGACTCACCTCCCAACTTAACACCCCTTACTCCTGTCACGATTAGCTTTCCAGGGCCTCCAGATGCCTTGCTCTTTCTTTATTTCTGGTGTTTTCCCTTGCTTACCCATCTACCAAAAGTAACATTTCTCTTACTTTGCTGATCACTATTCATTCTTTAGGCTCTAACATAGATGTCACTTTGTTCAGAGATCTCTGCCTCCACCCACTCATTTACCCAACACTCTCTCATGTTCTTATATACCCTGCACTTCTACAACAGAGTATTTGCCCCACTTTATTATATTTGCTTATTTGCCATTCTCTATCACTGGCTGCTAGACTGTAATCTCCATGAGGCCAGGGACTATGTCTCTGTCTTGTTCATTATTTGCCTAGCACATAGCACAAAGCTTGGAATATAGTAATTGCTTATTAAATTTTTGTTGAATGAATAAATGAATGACTTGCCCAGGATTCCATGGTTAAAGATGGCCAAAATTAGAATCTGGATTTTATTTGTAAGTCCAGGAATTCTTTTTACAACCTTCTGAACCTAAGTTAATTCCTACCCCTAATGGTACTGTCAGTACTTAATTCCCTAGAATTTTAGATTGTGTACCTGGAAGGAATGTCAGAACTCATCTGATTCAACCAGCTCATCTTATTTCATTTTATAGATAAGAAAACTAAAATCCATAGAGATTAAGTGGTTTGCCCAAGGCCATACAGCAAATTGTGGCAATCCTTTCTGACTGCTGGACAGGAGCTTTCCCACTGAGTTTACCTATGAGCTCACGGACTCCCAAAGTGAAGCAGTAACCAGTAACTTTGCCTAAGTCCCTGCTTTCATGCTCTCTAGCACTCATAAGTCCAGACACCAAGAATCTATCCTGAGACATCTCCCAGGCAGAGGTTTCAGGACCCAGCCTGATGGGGGAGGATATAGACATGGAAACAGGCTGTGCAGCTCAGCACCACTGTTGTGGGGTCCCTCGAGGCTCCCACTGTGGCAACACCACTCCCTCTGCCCCTGAAGCTGACCTTTGGGGTCAGAGATCAATAACCTGTACTTTGACTTCAGCCCCCCCTTGAGCCCTCCAGTGACTACAGGCTGCTCAGAAGAGCTGGCAGGACTGGGGGTCATTAAGTAACTGTCACTCTTCCTCAGCCCCTCTTGGGGCACCGATGAGGGAGGGGCCAGGGATGGAAACCACAATGCAGATGCACAGGTGTGGTCCATTCTCCGTGGCCCCACCAGAGGAGGATCTACCTTGAGGTCTCCTTGACCTTCCTTTCTCTTCTTGCTCAAGATTTCCTCTCGTGGTTCTGTCCCCTCCCATATCCTTAGCACCGAGCCCCAACTCCCCTCACTGAATCCCCAACCTCCTCTCTGAGCCTCCATTGTGTTTGCTGCGCCCCATCCCTCCCTCACTGAAAACCTGTATTTATCTTAGCCCAATCTCCTTTCATGACATCTCCTCCCATCCCATCACTGTGCTGTATAATCGGGGTATTTTACACACTTTTTAGATAAGGCGGTGGATGTGGATTCCTCGTTCACCATTTTCTTTCTTTCTTTTAAAGACTTTATTTATTTATTTTTAGAGAGAGGGGAAAGAAGGGAGAGAAACAACATTATATAAGAGAAACATCGATCAGCTCTCACATGCCCCCAACTGGGGACCTTGCCCGAAGCCCAGGCATGTGCCCTCACTGGGAATCCAACCAGCAACCTTTTGGTTCACAGGTGGCACTCAGTCCACTGAGCCATACTAGCCAGGGCTCGTTCGCCATTTGCTATATAACTCATTCCAAGTAACTTCTCATTCCCCATGCCCTCCTCTTCTCCCTGTCCCCTCAAGAACAAATCCACTGTTAGCAAAATCCCGTTTCAGAAACACACTCGCCCCCCACCCCAACCCCATCTCACCAACTTTCCAGCTCCCTTCCCACCATTCCTTCCCCACATCCACCCCAATGCTCCAGCCAATCACTTCTGATTGATTGATTAGGGAGCAAGAGGAAAGAGGATCAATGAAAGAATCTGGGCCTATTCTTATTCAAAGCTAAAGGTGGGGGGATATTAATTGCGGGGAGGACCAGGCGATGGTCACTATGGAGTTGGGGGTGAGGTGGTCAGCAGTGTGCGGGAGGACGGATGCAGGGAATCTGAAGGCTGGGAGGAGAGTTGTGGCGGGGTTGAAGAAGCGAGAAGGCATAAATTGGTAGGAGTTTGGCATTAGGTTTTGGTCTCACCGTCCCACAGGTGAGAAATTTACCACCTCTTTGTTCCATCTTGGAGAGGAGTCCAGGGTCCCTTGTACTCCCAGTGTCCAGCAGGGGGTGCTCTGTCCCCACATTTCCCCTTCCCTCACCCACCAGACCCAAGTTTCTTTCTTTGTTCATTCATTGGAAAATATTGAGTACCACTGTGTGCTAGGCACTGTGCACCAGACACTATGCCACAGACTGCAAAAAGGCGGGTATGGATGAGAGAGACAGACAGACAAACAAGGCCCCAGACTTCGCGGTACTTACTAGGTAGGATTACAGTGAATAGTAAATAATTATAGTGGTTTAATTCAAGGGAAAGGGATCAGACAAAGTCTTCCTGAAAAACTGACTTTCAAATTGAGGATTAACAGATGCCTAAATCTTGATCAGGTGACAAGGTGGAAAAGAGGTGAGGATGGGGTACATAGGGGCTATGTAGGCAGAGGGAACAAAGTGCAAAAACAGGCGGGAAAGATCAGGCAGGGCCCCTTCGGAGGGAAGGAAAGGCGCTTGCCTATATCTGATTCAGTTTTCGTCAGAGGTTTAACCCTTTCTGTTGTGGGGCACACACCGCTGGAACGCTCAGTTATCAAGGCTCCATTTTCTTTCTTTCTTTTTAATCCTCCACCCCCCCACCACCACCCCGGACATTTTTTTCATTGCTTTTTAAAGAGAGAGGAAGGGAGGGAGGGGGACAGTCTGAGGGGGTGGGGTGGGAAAACGTGAATGTGAGAGAGAAACATCAACTAGCTGCCTCCTGAAGAATTTGGGGACCGAACCTGCAACCCAGGTCTGTGCCCTGACTGAGAATTGAACCCTCATCCTCTTGGTCCACGGGACAATGCTTTAACCAACTGAGCCACACTGGCCAGGGCTCAATTTTCTTGCTAATTGCAATTTTTCAGAGAATGAAAGGAGAGCCAGCAGGTCTCTGGGGCCTTTCTAGAGTAAACCAAACTTGGGAGGGAGAATTCCTGTTCATCCCCTTCCTAAATACAAAAAGTTTTTATCCAGGAGTGGTACAGAAGCAGATTTAGTTTAAACTCTAGGGCCCCACCCAAGGATGTGTGGGGAGCTAAGGCCTGTGCTCACACATTTTTATGTGCAAAAATGAGATAATCACAGTTGGAAATTTGAAACATAAAATACCAGCAGCTAGTCTGTTAAAAAGTAGCATAGAGGTACGCCAGACAATTAACTAACAAATATGTTTTACGCTCGTGGTATTTTTCAGCTTTTAAAAATTATGATTTATCATGACGTCTTTTCTCATTCTAAATAAACACTCATTTGGGGTATACATTTTATATTTATGATCTCGTATTTCTTTTCTTTTTTTTTTTTATAGTTTTCTTTTTTTTTTTTAATATTTTTATTTATTTTTAGAGAGTAGGGAAGGGAGGGAGAGAGGGAGAGAAACATCAATCTGTGGTTTCCTCTTACACGCCCCCCAGTGGGCCTGACCTGCAACCCAGGCATGTGCCCTGACTGGGACTTGAACCCCTGACCCTTTGGTTAGCAGCCAGCACTCAGCGCACTGAGCCACACCAGCTCGTATTTCTTTTCTTAAAGAGAGCCTCCTAAACGGTGAAATCTTCTGGCCCAATAAGACCTGGGTCTACCCAAGTGGGATTCCAGAGCCCTGTCCACTGGCTCCAGACCTTAACCTGCCCATGGACCCTCTCTCCAGCTTTGATCGGTCTCTTCTACCCTGGGTGGGTGGCTCATGGGTAACGGAGATGCCAAGGGGATGGAGGGGACCTGTGGTTCCTGTGGAGAAGCACGTTGAGGGCTACAGAAAGTTGGAGCTGTCCCTCCCCAACTCCTCCTTAGCTGGTCCCCAGAAGAGGAGCCACCTGGAACTATCCAGGGTATTGAGGCTGAAATAAGAGGCTGTGTGGATGCTGCTGTCATTAGTTCATTAGTGCACCATGTTAACCATCCAGCAGCTCTAAAGCGCTTTGGTGACTTTGAGGTCTACTTCACTAGTGGGTGTTAGTTCTGAGTCAGAAGCATCTCCACAGACCCATTCGCAGGCAGTGCTGCAAACAAGGAGAGAGGCTGCACTTGATTTGCTTAGGTGTTTTGAGATGGAGGTTGGTGGCAGTATATGAGAATTATTTGAATGATGTAATTTCTTAGGATAGATCAAGCCTGACAAAGGGATGCATTTTACCTCATTTGTTATCCTTCTCTCTCTCTTCTCTCTCCCTCTATATACATATACTCAACTATTCCAGAGTAAATTGCTGACAGTATGCCCATGTATCCCTAAATACCAGAGAGCATGTTTCCTAAAAATTACAGGGATATTCTCAAATGCAATCATAGTTACAATGATCAAAGTCAAGATGCTACAATACTACCTATAAACCATCCTTGACTTTTTTCAATTGTCCTGCTAAGGTTCTAATAATGTCATTTACTGTCCAGAATTATTCCAGAATCACTCATTATATGTGTGATTCTCTAAATAGTGAATTCTCTAAACTCTACCTCTTTAATATAAAATAGCTGCTTGTTTTTTCTTTCATGACCTGACATTTTAAAAAATAACAGGCCAGTTATTTTGTCAACTGGCCTTCAATTTGGGTCTCTCCGATGTTTCCTCATAATTACATTCAAATTTTGCACTTTTGGCAAGAATACCACAGAAGTGATACAACTTACTCAGTACTTCCTATCAGGAGGTACATGATATTAATTTGTCCCATTACATATTTAATGTGAATCACTTGGTTGAGGTGTTAGATTTCTTCACTGTAAAGTTATTTTTTCCTTGGTAACTAATAAGTATCTTGTAGGTGCATACACGGAGATGACATAAAAATCCTGTTTCTCACAAACTCTCACACAGTAGTTTTAGTATCCATTGATTAATCCTTGCCTAAATCAATTATTATTTTGACTATCAAATAGTGATTTTCTAATTACATTACCTCCCTACAGAAGAGCTTTCCTCTGTCTGTTTATTTATTTATATCAGAATAAACTCATGGAGTCCTCATTTTTCTAAGGGCTATACCCCATTACTATCGATTATTTTGATGTTTAAACCGTACCCAGTTGTACCGGTGGGAAGCCCTTCAAACTGGCTCCTGGGTCCTTGTGTCCTCCACTTTCTTTGAGCACTTTCTTGCTTTCTGGTACCTCAGACTCTTCCAGACTCCCCCATACTCTCCCAGCCCAACACTGAGATCTACATCTCTTCAAGGAGTCAAGTGTTTTAAGCTGAAAGTGATCTGCAGGGGCTGTGTTCCTTAGTGTTGAGCTTCAAGTGTGTAGAGTGCTGTCACTCGTTTCTCAAAAAGCCTTTGGTCTCAGGAAGAGCTGAGCTTGGACCAGCAGTCTGCTCGCTGGCTTTGTGACCTTAGGTAATAAAAAATGGGAGCAACAGTGTCTATCCCCGCCTCCCCGCAAGTTGTTGTGAGGATGGAAATGCCAGGAGGGCAAGGACCATTGTCCACTTCTGACTGCAGTATCTCCAGCACCCAGCGAAGGCCAGTGTGTTGTAGAGGCTTCATGACAGCTTTGAAGGAAGGAATGACCTGGGATGACAGATGTAAAGCATTAGCATTGTGCCTGGCACACCGCCAACCTGCAGCGAGGCGTGGCCACTGTTATTTACTGGACGTGGTCTGTTTTGTGGACTGCTGGTATATGCTCAGAGTTAGAGGTAATTGTTAGGAGTGTCCTGGTGATAGGCGAGCTAGAGGCCTCTGCCCTTTTTAGAGGAGGGAAGGGTTCCAGTTGAACAAACACAAAAAACTGGCCTAAGTATACTGCAAAGGAGGCCAAAGACAAGCAGTAAAGTCCAGAGGAAGCTGCAGCTAGAAATCAGCCAGTGGAAGGAGGGTGGTGAGGCAGGGTGGGGGGCAGATAATAGGCAGGGGGCACTGATAGGGCAGACTTCTGGGAGATGGAAAGAAGCTTTGTGCCAGACTTGGGAAGATAAGTGGCTGAGGCTGCATTTCGGAGACCCTGCGTGAAACTCCCAATCTAATGCAAGACAGAACCCACCCTGTGGGGCCTCCTCATTCAAGGGGAGACCAGGACACAATCATTGAGGAAAAACTCAGATAGGAAAAACACAGTAGCTGCTCTTAGAAATCTCACACCCTGATCTCCTCTCCACTAACCTTGCCCCCTCCTCCTTATTCTACTCCCCGATCCCCCTCCAAATCTGGATGGACCTTCAGACCCTTGGCTTGGTCCCCATGTGTCCAGGAAGCCTTATGATCCTGCACTGGGCTACATTTCATAAAAGCCACCCTCCTTCACTCAGCCTCTGGGGGTTTCCTGGAAACAGGGTGGTGGTGAGGGTGGCCACCAGGCTCCCCTCAGAGGTTATTTTGGAAGGTGATACCTTCCCCCTGCTTACCACAGCCCACTGCAAAAGCCTCCCCCCACCTCCTGACACCCACCACTGCTGACAGCTGATAGGGGGAAACCACAAGACCAGAAGTTGAGCCAGTTTGCTCAGGAGAAGCCAGCAGTGGAAAGTGGTGGGGAACAAGGCCCCTGCTTGGCACACCCAACTGGGCACAATGTAGAGGGTTCAGGATCAGCAGGCTTTGATGCCGCAAAAACAGCCACATTACCCTAGAATCCTTGCCTAAGAGTTTGTCTCTAGGCAGAGATGAACTAGCGGGGAGCACTGAATGGCAGGTTTCCAGAGACACATGAGAGCCCTTCTTTCTTGTACCCATTTGAAGGTATGGGAACCAAGAAAGTGACTTGAAGAAGCTCCCAGAGCAAGTTAGTTGACAGAATTGGGCTAGAATCCCAGTCTCCCAGCTCTGCCCTATATCTTCCCACAATCCCAATTTTCCCTTGTCCAGGAATCCATGGAATCCATAATTTTCCAAAATGTTTCCTGAGACTTCATGAAATATTCTAAAAACACAATTTCTAATAAAATGTATTGGAAAATACATGTATAATAAAAAATAAATATATTTCCATGATTGGCCTTATTGTGACATGTTTATTATCTTTAAAAAATGGTATGCCATGCCCAAGTGTTGTGCGTGCCCCAACTCTAATGGCTGAAATCCATCACCACATTCTCTCTGAGGCCACACTTTCCATGGGTTACTCCCAGGCAGTGACTGAGCAGGCAAGGACAGGAAGAAAGGGCTGTCCCAGGAGGTGAGGGAGTCCTCTGATGGGCAGTCTTGGAGGGAGGAATTCCCATGGGCTCTGCTGAAGCTTTCTTAGGATCGCAGAGACGAAGACATTCCCTGCCCTACCTACATGCCTTCCTCTGTCCTCCGTGGGGTCGCACCTACACCATGATCTGCCCACATTCCTAGCTTCTTCTGGGTCCATGCCCATTTTCCCTCACAGGTATTTTCCCCAATAAATCCCTCCCACATCTAATCCCCTCTGGACTTTTGCTTCTCAGAGGACCTGAACTAACACGTCAAGAATTCCTACAAGGTTCATGAACTATTCTTCGATGTATAAATGCATTGTTTTATTTCAACAGATATTTTGTTAGTTTCCTATTACTGCATTTACCAATCATATATGGAGCTGCATTCAAGATATTTGAAAATTTTACTATGTTTTGCAACTTGTCTTATAACTTCAGCACATGATACTTAGTGTTTACTATCTATTCAAAATACTCGGGTTTCAATCATTTCTTGTAGCAGTTAATCTGTGACACTTCTGTTGTTTTGTGAGAAGCTGGGCTGTCTCCTTTAATCTAGAGGTCATGATCTTCTGGTAGCGTCCTGCTAGTATATTCTTACTTTGTAAGTGTTCCATGGGAAATGAGTTTGAAAAGGGCTGGCCTGAATCCATCTTAAACATGCATACCTTCTCAGCTCCTGACGCTGCTCAGGGCAATAGGCTTTAGGCAGCTCCTTCTGGCTGAGGGCAGAACAGAGTTTGGTATTGCCAGAATCCACAAGGAACAAGTCTTCCAGAATTGGTGTCTGCCCATCCTGACCAGAGAGGAGGACCTTCAGTTTTGCAAGCCATTTCATGTTGACCCCTTTGGCATCCTTTGATGTGATGATGTTGCATGACTTGAGGGTTTTGATCAAGATGAAAATACTTTCACGTTAACGCAAGAGTTTTACAATGAATGGTGGTTCAAATTTCTCTTGTACACTTTCCAAGGTGTTTTCACAAGTTGCTTATTTGGTTCTTAAAACGACGCTGGGGCTCTTAAAGCACAGGCTCTGGAGTTAGGCCTAGGCTTAAATTCTACCTTGTTATGTGATCCAGGGCAAATCATTTAAAATCTCTGAGCCTTATTTCCTTTTTTGTAAAGTAGAGATGCTACCTCCTCTGGAAGGATGCAGTGAGGTCCTGTGTGTTTTAGTGGTGAGCTGGGCAGAGGCTGCATCAGACAGTGCCTCAGAGGCTAAACCAGGGGGTTTGAAGTATTTTTTTTTTTTAAATATTTTATTTATTTATTTATTTATCTATCTTTAGAGGGGAAGGGAAGGAGAGAGGGAGAGAAACATCAATGTGCGGTTGCCTCTTGTATGTCCCCTGCCGGGAACTGGCCTGGCAACCCAGGCATGTGCCCTGACTGGGAATCGAACCGCGATACTTTGGTTCGCAGGCCCGCGCTCAATCCACTGAGCTACACCAGCCAGGGCTTGGGTTTGAAGTATTTTGAGTGCTTAGTGACATGGTGAAATCACCTTCCCTGCCATGGTCTGGACAGAAGAAGCCTTCCTGTTCTGTGCTCCCTCAACACTTTGTGTCTTAAAGCTCTTTATCGTTATATCTTATCAGGGTCTTTTGTACTCAGACTGGGAGATTTTGGGTGGCCAGAACAGGCGTGGAGTCTACTGAGGTTCAGACACTGTAGGCTGGCATGGGTCCCAGAAGCCCGTGTGTGTGAGGATGGAGGAGCCCCCAGGAGGATGAAACGGCCGTGATGCTGAGCCAGAGCTACTAGGTCTGGTTGGTCAGCAAGCCTACTTAGAGTCAAGGGAGCAGCTACCATGAAGGGCTCTGATATATGGGAGAGTAAGATGCATCATTTTCATTTTTTTTAATCCTCACCTGACGATGCTTATTGATTTTTAGAGAGGGAGGAAAGGAGAGAGAGAGAAACATTGATCAGTTGCCTCCCATACCCATCCAAATGGGGATCGAACCCTCAACCTGGGGATCGAACCTCCAACCTTTTGGTGTATGGGATGACACCTCAGCCAATTGAACCACCTTGCCAGAGCAAGACGTGCCATTTCTGCTCCCTCTGCTGACAAAGTGGGTCCCGGGGGATGAGTGGATAATCTTCCTGTCACTAAGAGCAGAACATGATTTTGGTGTGGTGGGTGTGACTTGCTGGTTCAGTGCTTGGGGAGCCCTAGGAGGCACAGTGCTTGGCTTCCCATGGAAGTAGATGGGGGCATTACTCAGGTGGCATGTTTGGGAACCTGAAATGCCATCACCAGAACCTCCCAGAAATAATCCTCCTAAGAGCACCCATTCATCCAGCCCTTACTCTGGGTGAGGTGCTGAGTTAAGCACTTTGTATGGGCAGCGTACTACAACCTTCGTAATAACCCAAGACCTGGATCTATTCCTATTCCTATTTAATAGATAAGGAAACTGAAACTAAGTCATGTTACAGGACTTGCTCAAGGTGCAAGTGAGTGGCAGAGATGGGAATGGAGCTCAATATGGTTGACTTTGGGGCCTTGTGCTATTAACCAAAATAGTCACCTACCATAGGAGAAATGGCTAGGAGATTTCAAGGCTGGGTTGGAGTGAAATTTAAATCATTTCTATTAATATACCCTCATTTATTCCCAAGCCTGGTGAAGTTGGGTGTTTGGGTTACATTTGCACCCTGTCTGTGCTAGGCACCTACCTGACATCTGGAATTGTCTGTTGTGTGATAGAGTTATGGCAGCAGGAGAAGTTCTGAGTCAGAACTGTGGGTCTTTCTGGTACCTAAGACTATTGATTCTGGCCTTGGAAGTGCCCTCTGGCCAGGGCTCTGAGATCCTCCTGGCCCCCAACATGAACACAGCATCTTAGCATCACAGCTGTGTTCCTGTATCCGTTGCTCCTTTGTAGATGAGCAAAAATGGTAATAAGCTCAGCAGACTTGGCTTATGATTCAGCTCTGTACTTATGGCTGTGTGGCCTCCTACAAGTTAATTAGTCTTTCTGCATTCCAATTCTTATCTATAAAACAGGAGGTGGAATATTCACTTTCTAGGGTTGTGGTGAGGAATAAATGAGGGAATAGATGTCTAGCACTTAACTTGCAGAAATCTTTAATAATAGAAAAGTTCCAATTCTCCTCCTCCTCATTATTATCACTATTATTTTGCATGCCTTCTCAATCTCGTGGTTTCTACGGGCTGCTGAGGGAGATTCTGGGTCCCCTCCCTGAATATGAAAAGTTGAGACACCCAGCTCAGTTGAGCACCTGCAGACTGCACTGTCTGTTCTTGAGGGCAGAGCTGCCTTCTTGTTCTGCAGCAGGGAGGCCAGCTGGGATCAGACCTCAGAGCCAGGCACCTGAGTTCTCTTCTCAGCAAGGCCATCAATTTGCCAGGGGACCATGGGTGAATCACTTTTGCTCTCTAAAGATCACTTTCCCCATTGGTCAGCAGGGAGAGTTGTATCTGCCTTGCTCGTCTCACTGGGCTGTTGGGAGATAAACAGGCCATGGGGATATGAAAGTCTTTGTAAGGGGTCAAGCCCTATAAGGGGTTATTATGTCTCTTGAAAAAAGAGCAAGAAATGTAGGAACCCAGAGGAGCCAAGCTGTCTCTTGCCTCCACACCTCTGACTAGAACTCTTTCTCTTCTTTGCCTGCTTCACTCATTCATTCACTCAGCACCTACTATGTACCAGGTAGGCTTTTAGGTGCTGAGAATATAGCAGTGAACAAAACAAAAATCTCTGCCTTCATGGTATTTCCATCCTAATGTGTGCGTGACAAAGACACTAGAAGCACTATGTGTCAATGAATCATACCAGGCACCCCCCCACCCCCAGAGAACTTTCCATGACACCTTTGCCCCCACTCTCTCTCCCCAAGTTAGACACTCCCCTCTGGCTCCTGTAGCCCAGTGATCACACTGGTCTGTAATATCAAACTTGTCTGTTTTATCACAGCCTGTGGGCCCCTCAGGGGCAAGGACGTCATCTCCACCTTTGTGTCACTGGCATTAAGCACAGGGCCTGAAACCCGTTTGAGACTCAAGACACATTTGTTCAACAACTGAATGAAATGAAATGAAATGAAATGAAATGAAATGAAATGAAATGAAATGAAATGAAATGAAATGAGTGATTTAGCTTCCAGTTGTTGACTCATTTGTTCCAACAGGTTTTGACAGGCAGCATCTATGTGTGTGAGAGTGTGTGGGGGTGTGGATGGGTGTGGACGTTGACAAAAATAAAGTTCTGTCTCTGCCATGAAGGACACTATAACCTGAAAGGAAATGTCAGGAGAGGGGCCAGGAGGAGGGAACAACTATCTATTGAACAGGAATCGGGCTCTGAGTAAATAAACCCCTTATAAGGGTTACCTCTCTATCTCTCCAGCAAGGTAAGTATTAGTAACCCTGTTTGACAGGTGAAGAAAGAGGTTCATAGAGGCTGCATCACATGCCAAAGTCACACAGGCTGTGACTGATGTAGGTTTGAGATCAGTTCGGGTCTCCTACTTTTCCCACTGTAATCATGACACGAGGCAGGACATGCTGTGCACCCGAGGAGCTGTCGGTCTGAACGGAGGGCTACTGACCCTTGGAGGTGGGAGAGTTTGCTGAACTGGGGTCTGGTCTTAGAGGTTTTTACGGGGAGGAAGTTGCCCACTGAAACTTAAAGGTGGGGTGGTTGGTAGGATGGGGATTAGGGGCCTCTCTGAGGGTGTGAAAGTCCAGAAGCCCTGGGGAGAGTGTCCTTAGAAAGCTCTGGGGCTGGCTGATGGGCAGGAGAGGGTGGAGTAACGACCCTGCCTGGGCTCTGCTAGAACACACACTCCTTCAGGAAGGCTCTGGGCCCATCTTCCTTCTATAATGCACCAAGCCCACTGTTCTTGGTCAATGTCAGCTAAATGAACAGATCTTTCCTGATTCTTTGGATGAGCAATCAGGGTCGTAATCTGATTCAGATCCTAGCAAAGGACCTGTTGTCTTCCAAATTCTCTTTGTGATATCCAATGCACCCCAGTTTTCTGAGGTGGTGTCCCTGCCCACTGAGAATTCCAACAGGTTGCTTATTGAGATAATTTCTCATTGAAATGATGCCAACTCCTTTCTCCAAGGTGAATGGGATCTGGATTATGTGCTAAAAGTAATAGATTTGTGTCCAGAATGCTGATAAAAAGGTTCACACTCTGGACTCAGACACAAATAACTTCACATCCATTCTCTGCCTTTGTGACTTGCTGATCTTAAGCCAAGTTCTTATGTTTCCCAAGCCTCAGTCTTCTCATCTGTAAAAGAGATCTACTGGTACTTAGACTGTCCAAGTCTGGTGGTCATTCCCTTGCCCCCCTCTCTCACAGCTGACATAATTAATTCTATACTACTTGGCTCTGAGTTTTAAAGAATCAAAGATAGGGAAGTTCAGGGCAGACTTCTGACTGAAGGAGAATGCTGAGTTCGGTGCCCCACAGGCATACAAGCTATAATGACTCCTGATAAAATAACCAAAAATAGCTTCAGTTCATGCAACTATTGCCAAATAGTGCATTCGGTACTTAAAATACTTCATATTTAATCCTCAGTAAGGCATTCTTGCTTCCATTGTAGAGATGAGGAAAGAAAGGGTCAGAGTGATTACATCTTCATGCAATACCATTCGGGTGAAACAGGTATATGCATCAGGATGCAGCTGCAGATAACAAAAACTGCTATTGCAGAGTGGAAAGAGATGTAATATTGGGCATTAAGCGCTTCCAAATAAGTGGAAGGGACAGAGAGCTGGTTCTAGACTACATCTCCAGGAATAACTCTAGAACAACTCCATGGAACTGACCAGCCAGGGAAGCTGCTCCCTTTGCTACACTCAGAAAGGTAGAGAATCTGTAATGTTGGCTCCAGACCTATGCTAGAGTCACATCAGGAAAGAAAAAAAAAAGATGCCCCAAACCCTGGTTCTGGGCCCTCTGCTGACACTGTGGCAAAAATGGCTGACCTAGAGGCATTGACCTCTTCATTTTACCTTCCAAATCTCACCTAAATGTATATAGATTAGCAGAACCATATTCACCTGCAGAGTTCTAGCCACAAAAGGAGTCTGGGAACTGTAATTTTCCCACTTTCTACCTCTGCAGGACAGGAAGGCATGCTGGGAGGGAGCAAAAGATGTTGAATGCCAAGCCACCATTTCCATCACCATTTCTGCCTGTGCATTGAATTTCTCTACTCTTGCTCCCATTCCCGTAGGTTTGTAGTGCGGGGTTGCTGACATACAAGTTTTAAGGGAGCCTTCCCTTGAACCTCCTTTCTTGGAGTTTCCTTTCTAGCAGAGGCATTAATGGGAAACTCTAAGAACGCCTTCCAGTGTAAGGAAATCAAGAATATCCTCTTATCTCTCTTTCTTTTTAACAGCTTTAAGATATAATACACATACTATACAATTCAACTATTTAAAGTGTACGATTCAGCAGTTTGAAGTATATTCACAAAATTGTGCAACCACCATGATCTTAGAACATTTTTGTCTACTAGAGCAGATACTCCCCATTTCCCCTCAGAACCCCAAGCCCTAGGCAAGCACTAATCTGTTTTCTGTCTCCACAGATATACCTATGCTGACCATTTTATATAAAATTGTACGTCACTTTTGTGACTGACTTCTTATTTAACATGTTTTCTTTTTGAAAAAAATTTATTTATTTTTAGACAGAGGGGAAGGGAAGGAGAAAGAGAGGGGGGAAAGAAACATCAATGTGTAGTTGCCTCTCATGCACCCCCACTGGGGATTTGGCCTACAACTCAGGCATGTGCCCCAACTGGGAATTGAACTGGCAACCTCTTAGTTCACAGGCTGGCACTCAATCCACTAAGTCACACCAGCCAGGGTGGATTTTACTTATTTTTAGATAGAGGGGAAGGGAAGGAGAGAGAGGGAGAGAAACATCCATCAGCTGCTTCTCGCATGCGCCCCAACCAAGGGCCACACCATTAACCCAGGCATGTGCCCTGACTGAGAATCAAACTGGCGACCTTTCAGTTCATAGGCCAGCACTGAATCCACTGAGCCACACCAGCCCAGCCAGGGCTACTTTGCTTGTTTTTAAATTGGTTTATTTGTCCTTTATTACTGAGTTATGAGTTGTTTATATATTCTGGATACAAGTCCTTTCCTTCGTGAGATATATGATTTAAAAATATTTTCTTCCATTTTGTGGGTCTTTTTCACTTTTCTTAGAAAAGAAATTTATTGAAGTGAAATTCACACAATGTGAAACCGACCATTTAAAGTGAACAATTCACTGGCATTTAGGATATTCATAACATTGTGAAACTACCACCTGTATCTAGTCCCAAAATATTTCTATATCTTTTCTAATCTGCATGCATTTCATTTATTTTTCTTGTCTAATTGCCCTGGATAGAAAATCCAGGCAACATTGAATAGAAGTAGTGGGTGTGGGGGTCAAGATGATGGCGTAGGCAGACATGGCTCGCCTCTTCACACAACCACATCAAAATTACAACTAAAATTTTACCAAAATTACAACCTTCACTCAGAATCATCAGAAATAGAGTTGAATCGAAGTCGACTACTACAGAATTAAAGAAAACACATCCATCCAGACTGGTAGGAGGGGTGTATAGGTGGAACAGGCTGGTCCCTCACCCATGTGTGGTGGATAAAAATTCGGGAGGAATATCTCAGGAGTGAGGAGTCCTAGCCCCACACCAGGCTCCCCAGTCCATGGTTCCAGTGTCAGAAAGATACATCCCCACAACCTCTGGCTGCAAAAAACCAGCAGGGATTGAGTCAGTGGAAGAAACTTCTGGAACCCCAAGCAGTTTCTCTTAAAGAACCCACACATGGACTCACCTACTCAGACTCACTCCCTCTGAGCTCCAGCACAGGGGTAGCAGCTTGAAAGGCACCAGTGGTACACAGGGAGGAACTGGAGTATCTAGAATCAATGAGAGCAGAGGCCATTGTCCTTTTTCTAAACCTTCCCTCCACAGAGCCGGTAAGCTGTAGCCATATCTGAGACTCCATAAACCCGGATAACACTGTTGGAGCCTCCTTGGAGATCCCTAGAGACTCCTCCCTACCCAATGTATGGCCCCACCCAAGCTTCTTTTACATATGAATGGCTGGTCTTGGCTCAAGCTTCACAACTTCCTAAATCCTCTCAAACAAGCAACAGCTGACCTCAGTGAGCCCCAGGCCAGGCAGCAGCAGCAGCCGGCCTAGATATATAGCTTGGCTTCACCTGGCAATCTCCAGGCCTAGCATGAGTAGCAATCATCTCATATTACTTTATAGCTCAGGCAGCCCTAGGCAAAACACTGGTGGGGGCTGACCTTGACCTGCACCCCCTGGGAAACCCCAGGGCCAGTGTACCTAGTGAACAACTACAGACAATGTTGGAACACCACCACCCTGCCCCTGCACAGCTCATACTCTGTGGAGAGTGGAGGTTGGTGGTCAGTGGTCACAGCCAGTCCTTACAGCTGACTGGCCTGGGTAAATCCCTCCCATTGATCTGCCAACAGCAACCAAGGCTCAAACTACAAGAGGAGGGTGTACTCAGCCCACATGAAGGGTGCACCTGGAGTATTCAGTTGGGTGATAAGGAAGGCTGTGTCACCACACCCTACAGGACACCTACTACCTTAGGCCATACTACAAAGACATGGAGTCAAAGTAGCTCTACCTAATACATAGAAACAAAAACAGGGAGGCTGCCAAAAGGAGAAGGCAAAGAAGCATGGCCCAAATGAAAGAACAAACCAAAACTCCAGAACTAGAGTTAAACGAAATGGAGATAAGCAATCTATCAGATGCAGAGTTCAAAACACTAGTTATCAGGATGCTCAAGGAACTTAGTGAGGACCTGAACAGCATAAAAAAGATCCAGTCAGAAGTGAAGGATACACTAATTGAAATAAAGAACAATTTACAGGGAAACAACAGTAGAGTGGATGAAGCTGAGAATCAAATCAATGATTTAGAACATAAGGAAGCAAAAAAACCAATCAGAACAACAAGAAGAAAAAAGAATCCCCACCCCTACCCCCCAAAATGAGGATAGTATAAGCCGCCTCTGGGACAACTTCAACAGGTTCAACATTCACATCACAGGGGTGCCAGAAGGAGAAGAGAAAGAGCAAGAAATTGGCAATCTATTTGAAAAAATAGTGAAAGAAAACTTCCCTAATTTGGTGAAGGAAATAGACATGCAAGTTCAGAAAGCAGAGAGTTCCAAACAAGATGGATGCAAAGAGGCCCACTCTATGGCACATCATAATTAAAATGCCAAAGGTTAAAGATAGAGAATCTTGAAAGCATCAAGAGAAAAGAAGTTAGTTACCTTCAGGGGCGTCCCCATAAGACTGTCAGCTGATTTCTCAAAATAAACTTTTAAGGCTAGAAGGGTTTGGCAAGAAATATTCGAAGTCATGAAAAGAAGGAACTTATAGCCAAGATTGCTCTACCCAGAGAAGCTATCATTTTGAATTGAGGGGCAGACAAAGAGCTTCCCAGACAAGAAAAAAATCTAAAGGAGTTCATCATCACCAAACCGTTATTATATGAAATGGTAAAGGGACTTATTTAAGAAAAAGAAGATCAAAACTATGAACAATAAAATGGCAAAAAATGCCTATCTATCAACAGTTGAATCTAAAAAACAAACTAAGCAAACAAGAAAAACAAAAATAGGCCTGACTGGTACAGCTCAGCGGATTGAGTGCCAGCCTGTGAACCAAAGGGTCACTGGTTTGATTCCCAGTCAGGGCACATGCCTGGGTTGTGGGCCAGGTCCCCAGTAGGGGGCATGCATGAGGCAACCACACACTGATGTTTCTCTCCCTCTCCTTCCCTTCCCCTCTCTAAAAATAAATAGATAAAATCTTAAAAAAACAAAACAAAACAGGATCATGGATACAGAGAGAGTTTTAATGGTTGCCTGGTGGGAGAGGGCTGGGAGGGAATAGGTGAAGAGGTGAGGGGATTAAGAAGTACAAATAGGTAGTTGCAGAATGGCCTTGGGGATGTAAAGTACAGTATAGGAAATGGAGTAGCCATAGAATTTATATGTATGACTCAAGGACGTGAACAATGGTGAAGGGATTGCCTGAGGGAGTGGGGGTTGCTGGGTGGGAGAGGGGCGAAAGGGGAGAGAAAAATCGGGACAACTATAATAGCATAATCAATAAAATATAATTTTAAAAAAGAAGTGGTGGGAGTGGATATCCTAGTCTTGTGTCTGATCTGAGAGGGAAATTAACAATGTTTTCACCATTAAGTACAATGTTGGTGGCATATTTTTTGTAGATGCCCTTGTCAGGATGAGGAACTTTTCAATCCCTAGCTAGGTAAGTGTTCTTTGTTATGAAATGGTGTTAAATTTTGTCAAGTACATTTTTTGCATCTATTGAGATGATCATGTGGTTTTTGTCCTTTATTCTATTCACATAGTACATTACATTAATTGATTTTTGGATATTAAACCACTTCTGGTGTAAATCCCATTTGGTCATGGTGTATAGTCCTTCTTTTGTGGTCTTGGATCCTGTTTGCTCATATTTTGTTGTGGATTTTCTTCTATTCAATATATTCTTAAGGGATATTAGTTTTGTTTTCTTGTGATGTCTTTGGTTTTGATATCAGGGTAATACTGGCCTTATAGAATGAGTTGGGAATTGTTCCTTCTTCTTCTATTTTTTGGAAAAATCTATAACTAATTGACATTAATTCTTTGAATGTGTGGTAGACTCCATTTGGATTGTGTCTTTTGGAGACAACTGGAAACACAGAAAGTCCTGGGCTTCTGGGACCTTGGGCAGAGGCAGCTGAATCTGGCATGCAGATCCCTCCTGAATGACGAGCACATTACTTTAAAACATCTGAACCAACTTTGAAAAAAATCTAGAGATTTTACATTAAAATCCTGATTTTAAAATCTCTGGAAAAGTCTGAATCTGGCCACACTGGTGCCTAATTATGCTGAGTCATGGCGAATGGCCCCTGGTCCTCTGGTTTGCCTCAGTCCCCATCCTTGCCTGTTAATCCTGACACTAAGGCTAAGTGTCAGGTACCGTTCATATCATATTCATTCCTGGACATCATTACGTTAACATTATGGCATGGCCACTGTAAGTATATGAGTTGATACTACCTGGTACCTTTACTGAGTGTTTGTTTTCTCATCTATAAAATGGGGACATCAATAATTCTTACCCTGGAAGATTTTGAGGAAGATTAGATGAGATAAAATTGTGAAGAGATTTGGCATATAGGACGCACTCAATAAATTTACTTTGCTTTTTCCTGGCTGCATAGTATTCTGTTGTGTGGCTATATAAAATATGTAGCATTCTTCTAATAGTGGATATATAGGTGGACTTGAATTTTTCTATTTCACACAAGGCTTGAAAGGGCATCCATGTGCATGGTATGCAGCATCGAGTGGTAGTTAGGAGTATATCAACTCCAGTGGATTTGAAACCCAGTGATGTGACCTCCTTTTTATCTCCTATCCTCTAGGATGGTAAAGATGAGAGGATTGGTGAGATGACCTCAGAATTAATTTGAAGGCATATCTGCAAATTTTCCCACAGAGGGACTGGAAAGTCACGGGTGGGCGTAAGGGAGGATGCAAGAGTCTCGAGGCTCCTTCTGCAAATGTGAAAGCAGGCATCCCCTATCTTAAGATCTCTCCACCCCAAGGTGTGAAGCCAAAGTCCAACTCATTGCATCTGACAGACTGACAGCTGGGCTGTCCGGTGAGATGAGATAAGTGGGTGTCAGGCAGAGGGAGGCAGGTGTCAACCACAGAGCAAAGTGAAATGAGAGCACTGTGCACCGGGCTGAGCTCCCCATCCTCAACCCTGGTATGCAGGGTCACATTCCACAGAGTCACATTCCACACACAGCTGCTTAACCCTCTGGACCAATGATGGACCCAGACCCCCTCCTGGACTCCTTCCTTGATGTCCTTCAAAAGTATCCATGCAGCAGAGCTCCAGGTCCCATGCACTGAGCTAGCCTGGAGCTCAGCTGGCTGGCCTCAAGGTTGGAGGTGGCAGTGGTTATGGATTGGAGAGTCTCTGAGGTTTGCAAAGAGGAAGAAGGGCTTCTGCCCGTAGTCCCGTTTCTTCTCTTTGTTACTGCACAAGTCAACCTGACACCCTTGGCTCTACTTTGCTTCCTGAGCCCCCACCCTAAAATAATGAGCCCTGATGGTCGCACACTGTTTTTTATTTCAGCAACATCCCACAAGCCTTCCAATAAGTGGATTGTAAATTCCAAGGTCTGAGTTATGTTCCTATGGGCTGTATTCCAAGCAACTAGCTCAATGCCTGATACACAGCTGGCAATCAAGAAATATATGAATGAATAAGTGAATGAATGAATGAAAGGTTATAGGGAGCCAGGTGCTAATACCACAGCTCATTTCCCCAGTCCTTAACTTGGGCCTCTGTCAGTTTTCACTTTTCCGGGGGCCCTTTGGCTCTTGAAGGGAATCCAGACTCTATGATAACACATTTGTGGTCCCTTTTACTTCTTCATAGGTGCCCCTGCACCAACTCTTCTGTGAGCTGTCTTTCCCCTCTGGAGATGTCACATCCCCAACTTGGGTGATGTGACCTTGAATCGGTCACTTTCCTTCTCTGAGTGTCAGTTTTCATGCCTGTAAAACAGGAATAATTGCATCCATCTTGCAGGGTCATTGTGCTGATTGAGTTAACCAAAGCATGTTGAAGTGCTTTGCAGGGTTCCTGGCGCATGGTGAGGGTTGAATGCCTAGAGCAATTACTGTTGCGGTGTATAGACTGGGGAAGACTGCATTAGATGAGAGCAATGATCTCTGACCAGGGGTTCATAGACAAGGCACTAAAGCTGAACACAGTTCATCTCTCCAAGCATGCTGCCCACATTCTGGTCTTCCAAAGTGAGCCAGAAACATCTATCACACTTTTAACACTTTGAGGAAGCTGACTGGCAGATACTTGCCTACCTAGGCAAAGATTAATGTACAATATTAACTGTAACCCATTAACATTTGTCAACTGCTTGCTTAGGGCTGGAGCTTTATGTGAATTATCTTGAGGAATCTTCAAAGAAAAATCCTGTGAGGCAAAAACTATTATTATCTCCATTTGACAGATGAGAAAAAAGTTAAATGACTTGCCATAAGGTCACAGAGCTAGGACTAAATCCAGCAGAGCTAATATTCTTAACCTCTGAATGGAGGTTCTTTTCAGTCTTGTGTGCAACAAGGAAAAATTGGAGTCTGCCAACAGAGGAATGCTAAGTATTATGCCTACCCCTGCAATAGAATACTATATAGTCAGGAAAAGGCAGGAGGCAGATGTGTACGTTCTGGCATGAAATAATGGCCACAGTAGATTGTTGAATAGAAAAAGCTGACGTATGCATCATATAATCCACTTGAATGTAAAACAAAATTAAAAATTCCATCTACCTGTTTGTGGGTTCATAGATAAAGGTCTGGAAGGATAGCCCTGACCATGTGGCTCAGTTGGTTGGGCATTGTCCCACAAAGGGAAAGGTTGCTTTCTCTTGACTGGGAATTGAAAGGTCAATTCCCAGTCAAGGCACATGCCAGGGTTGTGGGTTCGGTCCCTGGAGAAGAAACCAGTCAGTGTTTCTCTCCTCCTCTTTCTCCCTCCCTTACCCTCTCTCTAAAAAGAAATAAGTAGAATCTTTAAAATACATACATACATACATACATACATACATATCTGGAAGGATAAACATCAAACAATTCACACTGACTCCTGGAAAACTGTGAAGAAGGGGAGCTTCCACTTTTTTGTCTCTATATTCTATGTTGTTTGAAATGTTTACCACTAGTAGTATATATTATTTTGTATTGATTACATTAATTATTTAATAACAATTAATTAAGTATGCTGTAACCCAGGAGCCTGAGGACCCCTGTCTATACCTCCAGCTCATGTCCCCACTCCAGATGCAGCTTTTCTTCAAAGGCCTCCCACGGACCCCTAAAGGCCCCTCAACCCTAGTTCCCATCCGTGAGCACTTTCCAAGGACCAGAGATAGCAACCCCTCTCTTCTTCTCACCCCCACACACTGAAATTCCAGTGGCCCTCCAGTTCACGCTCGTGAGCTGGTTCAAAACCAGCACGTTCAATTAATGACAAACACATACATTTAGACAGAGTACATCTCCATGCCAGTCATTTTATTATTCAGTCCACAGAAAGTGTTTGATGAGCATAAAGCATCTCTGACCCCTTGCAGTAACTTGGTGTCCCTGAGGGGGTATTCAGCCACCAATTGGGCAGCACCGGATTAGAGCTGAAACATGATGTGAAAAGAGGAATAGATGCTCAACAATCTTTAGAGTGTCTCCAGAAACTGCCCCCCTCCCCACGACCATACCAGCATGTTGTCCTGTAGAGTTGCCGCAGGTAGGTAGAGGCTGGAGGGCGGCTCCATTTGTCAGGTCTCACAGGGCCTCCAGCCTGCTCTCTTCTTCCTATTTGTGGCAACATCAAACATAGCATCTTCCTGTCACCTCTCTGCACCCACTGGGGCCTCAGCCACAGGCAGCAGCTACCACCTGCCCATCTCCTTCCTTCTCCAGCCAGGAGGACTTCTGTGGAGCCAGGTGAAGAGCCTCAAGCAGGAGGCCCCTCCTTTTGGGGTATTTGTTTTGGGACCTGGGACGGGATTGGGAAGAGTTGGGAAAAAGGAAAGGCGTCTGGGTTTTGGAGGGTGCTAGGATCCCCAGGGGCACTTGGGGTAAAGAGGGAATGCAGTTACTGAGGGGAAGGGGAAGGGCCTTAGGGTATCTGCTGAGCTGAGGTGATTTGTGTGCTTTGTGGCCCTCGGTGAAAGATGGCAGAGAAGCGAGGTGCTAACTGAACAGACAGCTGAGCGCTCAGGGCATCTTCCCAGCAGGCTGGTCAGCGGACTGAAGGACTCTCGGCCTGCTCTCGTAGGCTGGCCGTGGTGAGAGAGCTGAGCCGGGGCAGTCTGGGTGGCAGGACACTGGGGCTTCCTTAGCTGCCCAGGAAAGCTACGTGGGTGAGCTAGAATGCAGGAGTTCTCCTTGGTGGGGCACCTGTGTTTGGTAGAGTCATATAGTCATGGGTCCTTCCCATCATGGAGGATAGTGGCTTCTTAATTACCTGTGGCCCCAAGGAGTCTGGAAGATTCCCTCAGATCTCTGAGCGCACTTAGGAATGACCTTCATGAAGACCTTTGTCTCTCCTCTCTTCCCCAGGGAAGGGAATCAGGCCAACTCAGCTCCTCACCTCAGAATGGCTAGTCTCCATTCGATCCTAAATGTCAACACTGAGAGAGTCCTCACACATCAGCTGGTCCAACTCTCCCATTTTGCAGATAGGGAAACTAAGGCCAGGAGGCCAGTGAATGGCTTGAGGTTACACGGTGGTTTGACAGGGGAGTCTGCCCTTGGAGCCATGCTATTTTGGAAGACTTTTACTGCTCACCTGTGACGGATTTGTCTTCCCAGCAGGTAGTAGGGGCATGAAGGGGGAACCTGCTCCAGAATTGCGTTGTTGCCACAAGACCAAACGCCTGAGCAGCACAAGGAGAACCCTGTCCCCCAGCCTGGACTTCCAGGCTTGCCAAAGCGACCAGGTAAGGTGGAATCCCAGCCCTAACTTTGAGGCCAGTCTGTTGTTGAGGGAGGGGATGTTAGAAGGAAGTGGGGGAAAATCTGAAGGGACCTGGATTCCTACCATCCACTGGTCCTGGGCACCTCTACCCCAGCACATCATGGGGATGGGCCCTTGAGGTGCTGAAGACCCCCTCCCGTGCCCGAGGAGCCAGACTGTTCTGTGGACCATAAGAAAGGGACAGGGCCATGCAGGAGGCTTGGTTGTTTGATCCTGGCCTTGGCCTTAGCCTTAGGGCTCATCTTATAGAGTTTACATTCTTGATAAGGGTTTTCTCCAAGTTCACCTTGACTCCATTCCAAACACAGTAGATGGCCTGAGACACAGTAGGATCAGGACCATCAGGAAGAGAAGTGGGAGGGAGAATGCTAGGTAAGGGGTTCTAGGAACAGAGGAAAGGTAATTCTGGGGTAGGCATGAAAGCCCCTGAGGAAAGAAATCTTTGGATGAGGGAAAGGGAAGCCATTTGAGTGACACATATGGTGAGGGAGAGTGGTTCTTAGCTTCTCCTCCCCTTTGGAAACCAAGGTAGAGATGGGCTCCTCCCAGGGACCCAAGAGTCACAGCCCCCAGCCCCTTGCCCCTTACCCTCCAGGTCTTCCCAGTCTGCAGACCGACTCCAGACACAGTGGACATCCATGGCCCACCCTGTGCCAGCTGGCTGTGCCCCATTCCACGGGCACCAGCCAGGTCTGCCTTGCTGACCTGCTCCCAGAGCCCAGACCTCTATCTATGCACTCCCCAGCCGGCACCCCCAGGCACAGCCCTGCAGGGTCTCAGAGAGGACTCTTTGAGCTCAAGTAAGCCCAGGCCATGCAGCTGCACTTTGGTGGAGGCTGGGGGTAGGGGGGCACTGTTAGGTTTTGGGATGGAAAGGGGAGGGGATCGAGTATCACTGGTAAGGACAGAGCCTCAGGCACACTAAACTAGCACATCTTGGCCTGGAGCTCTGACCTAGGGGGGCAGGGGTCTTTCAAGGTGGTGGTGACACCTGAGCCAGAGGAGGTAGGCGATGGCTTTCTCAGGCATGGGGGTGGGATCTGGTGTAGGTGGATTGAAGATGGTGCTTGCCTACCTGTTTGGCTGGAGGAGTCTTTATTATGAGACAGGAGCCCTGACTGGGACTCAGGGAGTTGGGGTGGAGTCCTGGTGCTTCCCCTTTAGCTCCAAGACCTTGAACACATCACGGAGGCCCATTTCTCCTTCCATAAAATAAGCTCTCACTGTCCCCGTGTTCTAGGCTGTTGTATTATAATACGCTATCCCCTTATGCCACTGGGACCTCCTGGAGGACAGGGACTGTGCTGCTGTGTCCTTTATCCTCACTGCCAGAGCACAGAGCAAAAAGTTGGTTGAGTAAATAAGTAACAATCCAAGCAGACAATCTATTTTTTTAAAGATTTTATTTATTTATCTTTAGAGGGGAAGGGAAGGAGAGATAGAGAGAAATATCAATGTATGGTTGCCTCTCGTGTGTCCCTTACTGGGAACTGTCCTGCAACCTAGGCATGTGCCCTGACTGGGAATCGAACAGCGATCCTTTGGTTTGCAGGCAGACAATCTACTTTTTAATATTTTTTCTTTTTAGTATTTTACTTTATATCACTTCTGGTCAGCTCCCACCTCACTGGCTGTTGCAGCGCAGTCTTCCTTGCTAAGCTCTTCTCTACCTACCTCCTGAATGTTCACCTGTTCTTCCTCCTCCCTCCCTCCCCCAGCCCTCCTCTTCTCCCCCCCTCTCCTCTTCTTTCCCTCCTCTGCTCTCCTGTTCTCTTTATCTGCAGTAGCACTGTGTGGCAGAACTTCCCGCAATAATGGAAACGTTCTACACCTGGCTATCCAATACCGTACCTACTGAGGTTTTTAAATGTGGCTGGTGTCATCAAGAAGCAGAATTTTCTGTTGGATTTATTTTCATTAATTTCAATGTAGACATGTGTCAGGTGTCCATTTTGGATACAGCCGATCTAGTGTCGTCCTCACGTGATATCATCTGGGCCCCTGGCACTCAAATTTATACTCCAGTTCAGACCTCTCTTTGAAACTCCAAACCAGTGCATCCAACTGTGCACTTGACTGCTCCACGTATCTAGATATCCAACAGGTTTCTTGAGTTGTTTTCTCTCCCTAAAATTGTTCAGCACTGCACAGATGCTAGCTGCTTTTCTTGGCAAGTGCAACTGCAGACCAGGAAAGTCCAGGGAGGGGAAACGCCTTGTCCCAGTCAACCAACAGGCTTGCAGGCTAGAGCTCTCTTCCAACCCGGAGTGAGGCAGGTTAGATGGGGGGCAGAACTTTACCCCAGCCTGCGGGGCCCTGACTGGCTTCCCTTTCCTTCTCAGAGCCCCAGCCACCAGGGCCACATGCCGGCTCCCCTGACGACGAGAAACTAACAGCCAAGTACCCTCTGAGCAGGGACGAGATGGGAAGCCAGCAAGAAAGAGCTGATGAGGGGGCCCCCTGCCCATCCTTCTCTCCTTATGACAGCTCTTCCTCAACCCCCTGGCAGAATAGAAAGAGCCCCAACCCCTTGGCTTTCTGCCCCTGCCCCTCGCCTACTTTCATCTCCAAAGAATTCCCATTTCACCTTCACCCCCTCTGTCCTGAGTATCCATTTCTCCTGCCTCCACCTTACCTATTTGCCTATGGGGCCCCACCTTCTGTCCAATGTCACCCCTTCTTCATGTTGCCACAAGACACCTCCTACCCCATCAGGGCTGTGCCCAGCATGCTGATGAGTGTCAGTGAGCCTGGGCACCACAGCTCCTGGGGTGAGATGCTGCATCCTTACCTAGGGGCCTTCCAAGCCTCTGGCCAAACCCAACTCCCCCAGGCATGGATTCCAGGCCCTGGAGCTGCCAGGACCTACTCCCAAGGGCCAGAGCATGCTGGCAGGGTGGTTCCAGCAAAGCGGACTCCACTGGGCTCCCGGGCAGCCCTGCCTTACCCACTGAAGAAAGAGAACGGAAAAATCCTGTATGAATGCAATGTATGCAGCAAGAGCTTCGGGCAGCTCTCCAACCTCAAGGTATTGTCCTCCTGGGCTCTGCTGCCCCTCCTCACCATCCTTTAGTGACCCCCCGGCCCCTGCTCCCATCCTGCTTCTAGCATCAAGGACCTTAAAGCCAGAAGGAACTCCTGGGCAGCATCTAGGCTGTGACCTTGGATGGTTCATTTGGCCCCTCAGTTTCACATCTGTAGAGAGAAGATGTAAGATAAGATGGCTACCAAAGTTCTCTCCACCCTAACAGACTGTCTATGAGGTCATCTAATTTAAGTAAAAATGGGGAAACTTGAGGCTCCTAATGGGAAGAGTTTGCCCAAGGTCACTTTGATTTAATGGTGCAATTAGGCCTTGATCTCAGTCTCTCAGCATCTACTGCAAAGCCCTTTCCTGAACAACCATCCCTTCTGGATTCACAGTTAAGCCTCCTCAGGTTTATTTGTCTGATGTTGAGTAGGGAATGTGTAGCTTTTAGTGAGTCTAGACGGCAGAACTGATGACCAGCCTTTTTCAAGTGGGACGCCACAAATCAGCGCTGGTGCCCCTGGCGTCCAGCAGGGGGCGACCATGGGCACAGCTCTGTGTGTCAGCAAAGATGGGCAGCTATGTACAAATTTGCACTGCTGAAGTTGAGGAAAGGCTAAGATTTTGGGGGAAGATCCTTTCTTGATCCTCTAGGTCATGAGTTGTTGAAATTTACTGAGCCTCGAATTATCAAGCGAGCTAGTCAACATGCAGATTCCTAGGCCCCAGCCCTAGAGATTCTAATTCAGCTGGTCATGGGGGAGCCTAAGAATCTGCAGTTTTAACATAGATGTTGCTGGTCCGTGGACCACACTTTGAGAAGTGTTGCTCAGGACATATGTTACCCCTCACGTAGCCTTCTGACCACTGCCATCCCCCTTCCCTCAGAACAACAGGAAGAGAGGGTGTCCTGAGGAATGGGAGAGAAACCCTAAGGAGGGTGATGGAGAGACAAGGGGGCTGAGAGGCCTTGATGTCCAAACAAGGTCCTGCGGAAGTGAGGGTAGAGATTCGGAGCGGGTCTCAGGCCCTGCTGGAGGACTCCGGGCAGTTGGCAGCCTTTCTTCCACACCTGGCTCAGGTCCATCTGCGCGTGCACAGTGGGGAGCGCCCATTTCAGTGTGCCCTGTGCCAGAAGAGCTTCACCCAGTTCGCCCACCTGCAGAAGCACCACCTGGTGCACACTGGGGAGCGGCCCCACAAGTGTCTGGTGAGACCCTGCTCCCCCTCCCCTGTGCTCCTGCAGGAAGGAGTTCCAGGTCCCTTGGTGGGGGGTGGCACCCGAAGCTCCATTCCCAATCCTCCTGAGCAAGTAGAGAGGACAGGAGGTGAGGGTGGGAGAGGAGAGGGATGTGGAAGACGGTGGAAATGACCCCTCTAAGTCTGGAAGGGCTAGGATGTGATATTGGAGGTCACTCCTGGGATTTGGAGTGGGGAAGAGTTGCAAGTCTGTAGGAGGAGGATAATAAAGTTGGTGGGAGGTGGTCCTGGGGAGTGGGTGCCCATTACCTTCTTCACAGCATTGCTGGAGGACACTGCCTGTTAGCTCCCTTCCTCTTTGAGCCTCACTACATCCCTTGGGAGCTTGGAAGGGCAGGAACTCTTGCCCCATTTTACAGAGGCAGAAATGAAAGCAGCATTGCAGTTATGAGTCTGGGCTATGTGGGTTCAAATCCTTGCTCTGCCTCCAACTTGCTGTGTGATCTTTGGCTAGTGGCTTCACTCCTCTGAGCCTCTGCTTTCTCACTGTCATATAGGAGTTGTACTAGCGCTTAGTCATGCTTCTCCAGGGTCCTGGAGAAGACTGCATGAGACCAATTCCTGGCATGTGGCTGTTCCCAGTAACTGATAATTACGCCCACTGAAGCTGCAGCTCCACTCATAAAGTTTCCATGTGATTACCTCATTCAGCCCATCATACTGATGAGGTTAACTATTAGTAGCCACATGTAGCCAATAAGGAGAACAAGGCTCAGAGAGGGGAAGTCACCTATACAAGGTCATGCAGGGTGTAAAAGAACGAGGATACTAACCCAGGTCTGCCTGGCTCCAATGTACCACACACTGCGGGGCCAGGGTGGAATCCCGGGTGGGGTGGCGGGGGGCTTCCAAGCCTGAATTACTGGGAGGGGGTGAGGAAGGGGGAGCAGAGATCCTGAGCCAGCTGTGTGGGCAGAACTGATGCCAATGCCCATTCCCATCAGATATGCCACAAGTGCTTCAGCAGCTCCAGCAACCTCAAGACCCACCTGCGCCTGCACTCGGGTGCCCGGCCATTTCAGTGCAGTGTCTGCCCCAGTCGCTTCAGCCAGCACATCCACCTGAAGCTGCACCACCGGCTGCACGATCCACTGCCCTGTAGCCTAGCTCATACCCACCTGCCTCTGGCATCTCTCACCTGCCTCGCCCAGTGGCACCAGGCGGCACTAGATCTTGTGACGGTGCCATCAGAGAGGCAGAGGGGCTGGGATTCAGACAAGATCAAGGTGCCCTCAGCATCTCAGGGAAAGGAAGGGCAGTCAGCCTAAGTTCTGGTGTCTGGACTGCCCTGGGGAGGGGTCGGGGCAGAGCAATTAAAGGATTTTCTCTACAATCCGTTGAGGCCTCTTGAGCTTCAACAGTGGAGGGGAAGCCACTATGTATTTGTCAGACTTCACATCTCACCCTGGAGCAAGTCAAGAGACAGGAGGAGCCTGTGCTGCCTGCGCCTGGGATGGATGCCTGCAGCCATCTGCCTCTGGCTTGGGTTTGGGTTCTGCTCCCTCTTGGGACCAGACCCTTCATCTCAGCTCACAGATGGACGGTCCTGCCTCCCAGGACTCTGCAAGGTGCAGGCTGTGCTGCCAAGCAGGAGACACATTGCCCTCTGATCGGTCCAGATGTCTGTCTGCTGCTTCCCACCACCTTCCTGTCTTAGTTCTTAGGAGGTCATAGTGCCCCTTTAACTGGTTACTCCCTGCCATGCATGGCCTGTACATGCCAGGGCTGAGCCCCCTATGTGAGCAGAAGGGCAGGAGCACAGGATGTCAGTGTCCATCATGATCCAGAGGCATGGTGTCCTGTGTGCCAAGACCCATCACCACAGAGGGCGAAGGGCTAAGGAGGTGCTGGGCTCAGGGAAGAGGTAGAGGCCCTGCAAGGACTTACAGGCAGGGAAGGACTGGCAAAGAGAGCCTGCGGAACTAGGACCCTCCTGATGGCCTTTCTTCTTGTGTCCCAGAGGATCCCTTCAAATGGGCAAGGTGTTCTCTACCCCCTCTGGGGAGTTACAGAGGCAGCATCAGGTGGGAAAGAGCACTGCCTGGGAGGCAGAAGGCCCAGGTTTTATTACAATAAACAGTAGCTATTATTAAATAATAATAGCTGGACAGCTAGTACGGGGCGCCATTCCCACCCGCGTGGGTTTCAAAGCCGTTTCCGGGGCAGCCATCCTGGTGCAGGTTTCCAGGACAGAGAACTCTCATAAGGAGCGCACCATGGCCAGGCAATGGCAGGGTAGGCTTCAGCCCCAACCAGTAATCAAAGTCCGGGTTCCAAGCCCACCCAGTCACCCCTTTGGCCCCAAGCCAGATGCCAACCGCGGGGCTAGGCCCTCCCAGTCGACCAGACCTCTCTCATTCCCGCACACGGCCCCGCCCTTGTGTTATAGCCCCTCCTTCGTGATGGTGGTGGGGAGACCCTTCGCTCAGCCCCGCCTCCTGGCTTCTGCTCGTCCCAGTCCCTTTTTTCCGGTCCACTTAGTTTAGACCAAGCTTAGGCGATACCTATACCAGTTGACCTCGCCCAGAGGAGACCTCAAGGAGCGAGGGCAAGGCCTCCGGGGGAGGGGGCTCAGGCGCAGCCACCTAGGGGCTGCAGTGGCCCCTGCAGAGCGCACCTGCTGCCCCCGGGTACGGGCCATATCTGGATCCGTCCCCGCCCGCACACGGGCGGGGCAGCTGTTTGTTCAGCGGGATGGGCCATAGTAGGCGGTTCTCCGCAAATGAGCGGATACGGGTGGGCCCGGCAGGCTGGATAGGTCAGGTGCCCCGATGTCCCAAGCTCGGGGCCTTGCTCTCACCATGGCCGAGCGGCAGGAGAGCCGGGGGGTACGCCTGGCCCGCCGTCTGGCTGGGTTAGGGATCCGCAGGGAGCGCAGGGGGAAGCGGACCCCAGAGGAAGCCAGAGCCCGGGATAGGTGAGGGGATGGAGGGAGGAGGGCCTTGTGGGATGCCAGTGGGCCCCATGGTGAGGGTGTGTGTGTGTGTGTGTGTGTGTGTGTGTGTGTGTGTGTGTGTCTTAGAGTGTAGTGGATATTCAAATAAATGTCTGTGAGTGTCTCGGAGCACACAAATGTGTCGATTTTGAAAATGTGAATGTGAAAATGGTCTTTATAAAGTCCCTGTGCTCTTTTAAAACTTTAAAACAACTTTTGCGATTTCCTAAGCCAGGCTAGCTGCCTGCGGACCATGAATTCTCCCGGGGAGACAGTCTTAAACGCAAATGCTGCAGCTCCTTCCGCCTCCGTGGACTTTGATTCTCACATCACAGGACAGCTTCCCTCTGGTCTTCCCGTCCTTTTGTCAGGAGTGTGACAAGTTCCTGAGTTGTCTTAGGTTGTGCTGCATTTGCCCTTAGATGCCACAGAGGTTTGCCCTGTCATCCCAGATTGTAATAACAATCAACCTTTATTTGCCACTTGCTTAGTGCCTTACTTGAATGATCTCATTTAATCCTTACAGCTGCTCTATGAGACAGGTATTCCGTGTGATTCAGACATGGAAATGGAGGTTCAGAGACGTAAAGTCGCCTGTCCAACATCACCACTGGGGAGTGGTGGAGCTGGAATACAAGCTTAAGCAGTCTGACTCTAGAGCTCACATCCTGAAGCCCTGGGCTGCTCTGTTGCCTTACGGAGACCACAGGACTGCAAGCCAGAGCTCTGTCCTAACCCTAGGTGCCCCTGGCGGTGTGGCCTTGAACAAATTACTTTATCCCTCTGAGCCCATTCACTGGCCCTTGATGTTTGAGTGGAAGGAAAAGGGCTTTGTGGGTGGCTGGGTCAAATGGCCAGAAGGGGGAACAGTGAAGAGGACCCCAGTAGCTCCTGGGCCCTATATTCGAAAACGGGGTGAGTATTTGCGTGTCTATGCAGTTATTCAGCCATTTGTTCTGATCTTATCATGACACAAAAGTCTTCAGCTCACCCTGGGAGCGATGGGGGTTTGGTGGGGGCAGAGTGAAGGGAAGGGTTTGTACTGCTCTCTCACCCCAGAGAGAGGGGAGCGGAGGGCCTAGCCACCCTGTGCTGGGAAGCCTGGGTGACCTGAGGGGGTGCCCACACCCTGCCAGTGCCTTGCCCTCCCCTGCTGGAAGACACACCCTCTCCCTTTACCCTGTCTGGCAAGAACCTGCCCTATAGGCCCAGGTGGCACTGCCTCTCCCTTTCCCCACTTGAGAGGAGGTGTGGTTGGGGTGCAGGTGATTCAGAGGTGTGGAGGGAAGGGGAGGGACTGCGTAGGCTTCTGCACTAGCAGGATGACACATCCCGTGTCTGCACTTGGACTCAGTTCTCACCAGCCTGAGCGCAGAGGCACAGGCCTCTGATTCCTGCTGATTTCCTGGGGTGAAGGTCAGCAGCACAGAGGAGGTGGCCAAGGCACATCCTCATCTTGCCCCCCATTAGTGTGGTAATATCCAGCCAGCCTTTGAAGTGGGATGGTCCTAGTGTCTTAATTCCAAGGCTCATTAGCTACGCGATGCTAGGCAAACTACTTCACCTCTCTGGGCTTCGATTTCCTTAACTAAAAAATGGGGCACTAATATCCACCTTTTGGGATTATTGTGAGGCTTAAAGAAGATCATGCAGGTGCAATACCTAGTGCTAAGCCTGGCACAGCAAATGGTGAGCTTTTGAATTATTGGGGCTCTGTACTTTTTCTGTGTTCTGGCCCTGATACAGGCCTAGTCCCACTTTTCTCCCAAGCCCATCCTGTCTCTTTCTCTGTCCCTGAGAACAGAGTGGACAGTTAGGGGAGGGAGCAGAAAAGGAGGCTGCTGCAGACTCCCCACCTGCCCCGTTTCATCTGGCCTGTGGGCTCTGAGAGAAGTTAGGGGAGGACCACTGGGTCCAGTCTTTGGGTGGGACAGGAGGAGACGACCTCACTCCCATCCCCTTGTGCTTCCTTTCCAGGCCCTGGGGTGGCCAGAGCTGCCCCGACCTGGCCCAAGGCCAGAGCAGCACCAACAATGTCAGCCTCAAGGTAGGAGAGAGTGCAAAGGGGAGGCAAGGAATGGGCAGAAGCTCTGGGAGGGGCAGACCCTGGGAACCCTGACTCATGTTTCAGACAACTGGAGTTCTCTAGTCCTCCCTCTGCCACTGGTTCCCTGGGTGACCCTGGGCAGGTCACTCCTCATCTCTAAACTTGGTTTCTCCTTCCGCAAAATGGAGACAATAGTGCCTCTCAGAGCAGCTGTGAGAAATGAGGTAATGGATCTAGAACATCCAACGTGGGTTTAGATGCTCAGGAAACATGAGCTTCCTAACACCTGGCCCGTGGGGAGGCATGTAGGGTCTGCACCTGTTCCCAGGACACCCTTCCCCACACTTCCTGCTTTACCTTGGCCTCCTCCCATCTTTGGTCCCTTTTCCCCACTTCTTGGCATGGGTCCCTGGGGGTGACACTGGGCCAGGGGTCCATATCTCCTGGACGCTTAATATTCTGGCCACGGTTTTCCCATCTGAGCCATGGATTGGGCAGTACTGAGTATCCTCCCCTTAGAGTTGGCTCAAGCAGCTGTGTGTCTCTCTGTGGTCCTGAGTACCATTCATAATTACTAGTGCTTAACTGAGTACTTATTATTTGTTGGTGCTCTGCATGGATTATCTCATGAAACCTTTACAGCACTCCCAGAAAGCAGGTACTGTTATTATCATGCCGATTTTGTACATGGAGAATCTAAGACGCAAGAGGCATTGCAGCTAGGAAGTAGCAAAGCGAGGATTCAAGCCCAGGTTGCCCCCTCCAGGCCCCACGTGCATCACTCTCCCCTCCTGGCTCTTGAGGTGTTCAGCCCCTGGTGAAGCAGAGGCTGCATCTATTCATAGATGAGTAAATTGAGGCATTTGGGATCGAGCGTCCCTGCTAAAAGGAATTTTGACCTCAGACTTGGCTGCTCTGTTGCCAAGAGCATAAACCTGTCCTCGAAAACTGGTGGTTTGCAGGGAGGGAGGGCAGTGTCCATATGGGCCTGGTATCCTGGCCCTTACCCCCTCACCCCCGCAGCCAGACGTGGCCCTGGTGGAAGACAACAGACACAGGTCAGGCTTGTCCCAATTTCAGGGAAACCCTCTTTCCTGACTCCCTCACGTCCCAGGTACATCACTCTGCCCAGGCGTGCCTGAGAATCTCAAGTGGGAGGGTACTGGGGAGGTGGCTACAGGCTCTCTGGAAACCTGGAGTGGACAGAGGCCATGGGCACTTGTGGCAGACATGCCTACGAAGCTCCTAATCCCCCGGGCGGCTGATTCCAAAGGAGCAGAGACCTGAGGATCTTGGGAAAGCAGCAGTTGGCCTGAGGGTTGGGCCCTCACTTGCGATATTACTCATGTCGGTGTCCTCTCTGGGTCTCCGTTTTCTCATATGTAAAATGGGAGGGGGTGAGTTAAATGCTGAGGGGTTTGCCCAGAGCTCTGCCCCTTCATCCAGCTCATGGTCCTGGCAGCATCTCCTTAGGGAAGCTCTGCTTCTCCTGTGCCAAGGAGGGCAGTCAAGGGTGATTAGGGGTGCCTAGAGGGCAGGGGGAAGACGCTGTCACCAGGCCCTGCCTCCGTGTTCCCTCAGACCCAAGCCAAGAGCCACTCAGAGTGGGACCTTCAGGATGGGAGCCGTGGTTCCTGGCTTTGGAAGCGAAGACACAGCTCAGGGGGACCTGTTCAGCCCTTGGGGCGCCTACAGAGGCCAGCTGTGGGCAGCGCCTCTGACATGGCCAACTATGCCTCCTTGGGCCTGGCGAGCCCAGCGCTGGCAGCAGACCCTGCTGGTGCCAGGTGCCCCTCATGCCCGGTGCCAGCTCCTGGACATTTGCAACAGGGAACCCCAGACTGCCCTTGCTCGCAGCCCCCATACATGACCCCAGAGGTCCCTCTGAATCCTGAGCCACCTGGCAACGTGAAAGGCATGCTGCCCCGCCCAGCATCCTTCCTCAAGGCAGAGGGGACAAAGGGCAAGCCTGCCACCCCAGAGCCAGCACTGCCAGAAGCAGCCCAGATCCTACCTGAGCGTCCTTCTGCCAGGAGGACCCGCTACCACATCACTGTCATCCTGCAGGGGCGTGGGCAGGCTCCTGGGGAAGAGGGTGAGGAGCCCAAACCGGCCCAACAAGCTCTCCACCCCTTCTGCCCTGAGGAATTCAGGGGCTGGCAAAATCCTCTCCAGGGGCCCCGCCCCATCACGGGGTGCCCGACTGACCCACCCCAGGAGTCCCGGCTAAGAGCCACACGGCATCAGGAAAGCTCAGCCCAGCAGCAGGAGCTCCAGGTCCCCCGGACACCTGGGTCCACACACAGACGGTGAGTACAGGTTGGTCCCCCCGTGAGCGGGGGGTGGGGTGGGAGGAGAAACTGGCCTAGCTGCCCTTTCTGGGGGTCTCTGCCTCATCTCTAGACTTTCTCAACCCCAGGCCCATTCATTCAGCTCCCTGGGCATGAACTGACTCTGCCATCTCCCCCGCAACTTGCCTTCCTCTCCCTCCTCTCACCCATACCCACATTCCTGGCCCTGGAACCCACGGCTGCTCCCCTCCCCTGTCCACCTGAGGAGAGAGAGAGGATGGGGGAGGGGTCACCTCCTCAGCAACACCCACCATTCTCTGGTTCTGTTCAGGAGACCACAGAAGCCACCTGGGAATAGTCAAGCTGCTGGGTGTCCTGGGGCAAGTTGCTTAACCAATCTGGTCCTAGAGTTGTTGAGTAGATTTGGTAACAGGAGATGAGGTGGTTACAGGATTGTGCTTTGAACTCCAGAGAGTTGTGCTGCCAAAATAGCAGAGATGCTTATTAACAACACCTCAGGTGCAGCAATAATTACCCACCTGGCTCTGTGTCGATGACCAAAGGAACAGACACTGAGATTCCCAATCTTTCTTGATTTTTATTTGTATTGAAATAACTCTACCAACTCTGCTTGGTGAGCTCAGAGATGAAAGGGTGCGTTTCCTAAAACTCATCTGGACAGGGGCGAACATGGCATCTCTCTAGGACCACCAGGAAGGGGCACTGGGCCTCAAACAGGGCTCTGGAAAGTCCCTAATGATGATGGTTGTGGCTGGGTCATTTATGATTTTCTAAACATAATCCTATTTTACCCTCACAACAGCCCCATGGAGTGGGACGAATCCTGCTCCGCACCCCAGGCCCCAAATACAATAGAGAAACTAAGGCTCAGAAGGTTATGTCACTTGCCCAAAGTCAACCAGAAAGTGAAGAGGCCAGAATTTGAACATGGGTGCGTGTGCTCTAACCACTTCTCTATCCTGCCTCTCCTAGAGGCTCTAAGCACACAGCGGAGGGTTGAGTGTGGTTGTCGTGCAAACTCCAGGGTTTTCTCTGACCCTGTGGAGGTGGGTTTGGTGGCACTGTGCTAGCAGGAGCAGCATCAGGGTGCTCAGGCCTCTGGGCAGCAGTCAGGGTGCCTGGTCCTGAGGCAGGGAAGAGGGAGACCTGGGACCTGGGCTGGCTGGGAGATCTGCCCGGGGGCTGCCGCTGGAAGAGAAGGGCTGCCGGCAGGCAAGGTGGTGGAGGAGCGGGCCTGGAGAGAGGGCAGAAGCAGCAGTAGGTTTATCTGGGGGGACTGGGTCTGCACCTGCCACTCCCTGGCTATTTTGGGCCCAGGTCAATAATGACAGACTCTGGCGGGAGGCTAGGGCTCGCTTAGAGAGGAGGAAGTGGACCTCCAGGGACAGCATCCTTCTGTGTCCCCAGAGATGTGTGACACAGTTGGGTCCGCAAGTGGGAATGGGTATGCATTTAAGGGGGTGTGTCCGTGTTCGAGTATGGGTGAATTTCAAGAAGAGGAGGGCTTGGGGCTATGAATTGACTATGCGCATGTATCATGAATGTGTGCTTGTGTCATTGTGTCCGTGTGTTTCTGTGTATCTGTGACTTGTGTGTTGCTGTGTCTCTGCAGCTCTGACTCTGTGTGTTGGTGGGTCTGACTGTGTAAGTCAGCATAATGGTCTGTGTGTGTTTGCATGCATATGCTGCTCGGTGGGTCTGTGCTGGTGTCTGTCTGTGTGTCAGTGCGTGCCAGTGTGACACGGCATGTGTTTGTGGGCATGTGGACCTGTAGACTGGTTTGGCTTAGTCTGTGGGTGACTCACAGTAAGCGAGGAGAATCCAGGACTTGTTGGGTTAGAAAGGCTCTTTCCCACACTCCCCCCACCCCTTCCTCAGCCTCTCCCTTCCACACACCTTGTTTGGACGTCACAGGTTACCTTGCCAACAAATCCGCTTCTGATATGGGGCCCTGGGAGGGCTCTGGGAATGGGTACTTTCCCTGGCCTATGAAAGGCATCCTGTGTCATCAGAGAATATCTTCAGAGCAAGGACAAAAAGGGGAAGCTATCGATAGCCAGGTTCCAGGATAGTCTGAAGAACCTTCTAGCAGTCATGACTGTCCAGGGATCAGTCAGGTCAACTGTCAAATGATGACCTCCCTGTCCCTAGAGGTATGCAAGCAGAAGCAAATGACTGCATGCTTGAGGAATGAATGATTGTCAGGGGTGTTGTCCAGGAGTTGGGTTGGGCAGGGTTGAGAGAGGCATTGGGTTCTGACAATGGCTAATTTGATTATCAATGGCTTCCTCTGAAGCTGCTTTCCTGTCGCTTTGCCAAAGCCTATGGGGCCTTCTAAATGCTGTTTCTGTCTTGGTGTCTAATTCTTTGACCCCTGGACTCCTAGGATACAACCTTCATGGGAAAGTTGGCTTTGATGATCCTAACTAGAAACTAGAGCATCACCTAATACAGTTAACATTGAACGAATGAATGGATGAATGAATGAATGACTTAGAACCCAGACTTTGTCCCTTAATGTTAATGCCATTAGGGACAGGGAATCTCAGCAAATGGTAGCTGTTATTATTGTTATTCAGAAATGAAGAGGTGACTTGGGGGGCTCGGCAAGGGGGTGAAGCTCATGTAGGTGAAATCTCAACAAGAAGGACAGGGGTTCTGTTGGAAGAAAGGGGGCTCCTTAGTGAGAACGGGGGGGAGGGTCAGATGCTGAGTAAAGGGCTACGCATCCAGGGCTTCAGGTGTCTGATGGTGTCCTGCTCTCAGGAGTTCTGGCTTTGGAAAAGGACTGGGGCTCCCTCTTAGCCTACCACCTTCCAGATACACGAGGCTTTTCTGGAGGCACTCAGACTCTGCCCTGGGCCAGGCCGTATGCTGTTGTAATCACCAGTGGTCTCCGAGTCGGGTCAGGCTTCCCTAGGCCTCAGTCCCTTTCATCTCTGCCCCTCATAAAACCTGAGTCACTGCTGGGGCCACCAGCAGGGTCAAAGATCTGTGTTTTACCAGCTTAGGAGAGAGAAAAACAGAGATGGGGGAGGGAAGTTGGGGTACTGGGTCCATTTCTGGTCTTAACTTCCTTCAGAGTAGTCTAGGGTCTGCCTCTTGGAAAGGTGGGGCAGACCTGAAGACAGGCTAGGCCCAAGGCTGGGGATGAACAGGTTGACTTCATGGGTCCCTGGGGCCAAAGAATAGGATTGCCCTGGTCACTGTGACTTGGAAGTCAGAATGGGAGCTGCACGGCCCCTCCAGGACCGCTGTGATCCCCTTTAAAAGCAAATCTCCAAGGCTTGACTGGTTCGGTTCAGCCGGTTGGGCGTTGTCCGGCAAAGCAAAGGGTCGCTGGTTTGATTCCTGGTCAGGGCACATGCCTGGGTCATGGGTGCGTCTCTGGTTGAGGTGTGTACAAGAAGCAACCAACTGATTGATGTTTCTCTCTCACATCAATGTTTCTCTCCCTCTCTTCCTCACTCCCTTCCCCTCTCTCTAAAAATGCAATAAAATAAAATATAAAATAATATAAGCAAACCTCCAAACCATCAAGTCTCAGTTACCAGGTAATTGAGGAGTTTGCTACGGTGGTTAAGCACTTAGGGTTGGGGTTCAAGTCTTGCCTCTGATACTGTGTGACTCGGCAAATTTCTTAACCTCTCTGAGTCCTTTTCCTCCTCATCTGCAAAATGGGAATGTTTGTTCATAATTTACTAATAACTGATTCTTTATGAGGTATCACATGCATGGGATTCTTTTGAGGATTCCAGAGGACCATGAACATAAAGGACAATGTAAAGCAAAGTGTTCGGCACAGAGTAAGCCCTCAACAAATGGCTGTTGTTGTTACTATTAAAACAGATTCACCAGAGAGTTTCCGGGGAGCTTAGAGATCTCCTTAGACAATTGTTATTATTATCCCCCATTTAATAAAGGAGGTAATGGAGACCCAGAGAAATCAAAGAGGGTCAGAAAAGCAATAAGACCCCGGTCCCACCCCTTAAAAGAGTGAAGGTAAGATGTGCTCCGCTGGAGAGGACCACTGGAATATCTAGATGTGATCAGAGCCTTTATCTTGGGACCAGGAGGGAAGATGCCTGGACATGGACTCAGCTATGACTTCAATCCCCATCTTCAAATTTGGCAGGTGCATCACCCTGAGCCAGTCACTCCTCTTCTCTGACCCAGGGCTTCTTCGTGTGTACAATAGGGGAAATGATCATAGAGGAGAAAATTGAGGGAAAGTGCATTTAAGTCCAAAGTGCTGGGTCCTGAGAAGCTTCATGAAGACCCACAGATGCACCCAGACGTGCGCCAACAGTCGTACTGCACGCTGAAGCTAGCGCACAGGTGTCCCCACCTGCTAGTATTCGGTCACAATTCTCCGAGGTGACAAAGTGGAGTTTATGAGCCTGCGTTTTAGTTTATAAGGCGAGTTTTTGTTCTTTCTCTCTTATTGCATCCTGGCAATAACCCTATGAAGCACACACTCTTATTATTACAGTTTTGTAGCTTGGAACCCTGAAACTTGTGGGGGAGGGGAAGTAGCCTGCTCAAGGTTATCTAACTAGTGAGTGGCAGGGCCAGGGGGAACCCAGATCAGCTTGAAGCCAAGGCCAGCCTTTCCTTCCCTTCTCTTATAATGGCAGGAACAGGGTCCGAACAGTTGCCTAGTTTTCAGCTCTCTGGTTTTCCAGTTTGGGGCTCCTTGGAGGACTCCTCGGGCAGAGTCCCAGCCTACCCATACACCAGTGGGTCAGATCCTATGTCCTTCTTGCTCTATCCCTCCCCTTTCCTTCTAGGCTTAGGCCACAGCTTTACCCCTTGAAGGTCCCAGGCATAGGGGATCACCTGAAAATGGGGAGAGGGCTGGGAGTACCACACCCATTTTACAGATAAAGAAACAAAGGCCCCAAAGATCAAAGGACTTGCCTGCGGTTACCCATCAGACTTTGGCAGAAGTAGTTACTCTGCACTACAGAGAGCCACCATCACCACTCCTGACCCTGTCTCTCTTTTTTCTGGCACCTCTGCAGGGAGCTGGGCAGAAGTGAGCCAAGCACTCTTCAGGACGGGCTGCTGGAGCCCAACATGGAGGAGGCAGGCAGGTCCCCAGCTCGGACGGAGACCCGAGTGGTGAGTGCCAGACTGACATGGCAGCAGCGGCCCCCTGCCCAGGAAGAGAGTCGACATCGTTTTCACAAGGTGTCCTTGGTATCGGGGGCCCACACGGAAGCCCCACAGGAGGGGCTGTTTGAGTACAGTCACCGTGGAGAGGAAATCAATGGCTTTGCTGCAGGGGGAGAAGAGACTGTGAATCACCAAGGCCCCCGAGTTGGGGCTGACTCCAAGAGCTTCCAGAGCCACGGGCCCATCTTTTCCAAAAAGTACACACCACCTCCCAGGGAGAAAAGGCTGGTGGGGAGGCTGAAAGAGGCTGTGGACCAGGGTGATGGCAGCTCCCAAGACCCTAGGACTGAGCCACCAAGCCTGAGAGCCATAGCAAGGACTGAGCTCTTGGTGCCCCTGCCTGGGCCCCGTGAGCCAAGCCCCTACCCAGGTATGAACCTTGAGAAACGGCAGGTGACACGCACTGTGCGGACCACTGTGGTGGTAGGAGGGCATGTGGACCAACGGGTGAGAAGCTCTGTGACCTTGGAGCCAGCGCTGCCTAGGGGCCGCAGTGCTGTCCGGGCAGTAGTGGTGAGCCCCAGGGCTGAGGGCTTGCCCAGCCGCAGTCAGGCCCTGGAGCTGCTAAGTAGTATTGTGCCTGCTGAGCAAAACCCACCTGCCAGCAGGCTTCCCAGGCCTATGGCTCTGGTGCCAGGGAGTCCAGGTCTGAGCAGCACAGTGGACACAGCCCTGGGGCAGCTCCCTGAGATGGAGAAAACAGAGCCAAAAGACAGGTCTGTCCCAGATCTTGTAGGTATCCCAGAGGGTGCTCACCCACCTCAGAACCAAGAGGTCCCTGCAGCCCACCCAGACCAAGACTGGGTCCGAGCTTGGGATACTAGGGCCCATGAGGTCCCAAGGGTACAGGGAGCCTCTAACCCCCCCACCCAGCTCTCCCACCACACCTCTCAGGGCCACGCACCAGTACCCTCTTCTCCCCGACTCCAGACCCACATCCCTTCCCTAGTCTTAGACCACGCTCCTGAGCAGCCTGTGGTGCCCTCTCACCTCAGAGTCCAGCTCATTCTTGACCCCCAGGGACCCCAGGCCCTACCCTCTGTAAAACAGGAGGAGATCACAGGTCCCCCTGCTGCCACCATTATGCCCATGGTAAGGAGTGAGGCTGCTACTGTCCCTGGACAACCTCTGTCCTCTGCAAGAAGGAAGTGTATCCCCAGCCCAGGAAATCTGTCTCCTCCATCTTCCCCAAGGAATGAGGTTGTTCAGGACTCTGAAAATGTCCCTATCTTCTCCTTTACCCAGAAAGAGATAGTGCAGGTCCCTGCTATTCCTGCTGACACAGCCCCCACCAACAAAGAGGTTGTGCAGGGTCCTGCTGCTCCTGCTGCTTCATCCCCCAAACCAACTGAGGTTGTCCAGGACCCAGAAGGCAGGCCTGACACCCCCAGAAAAGTCATCCAGGCTATTGAGAGCAGCCTTGGCCCTTCCCTCACCAAGGAAGAGTCTGTTCAAGGCCTGATTGCTCCTACAATCCCATCCTCCCACAAGGATGAGGTTGTCCAGGGCTCCAAAGGGAGCCCCATCTCATCTCCCACCCAAACAGAGGTTGTCCAGGGCCCTGCAGTTCTCCCTGCTCCCTCCTCCTCAGTGGGCAAGGTGCCCCCCAGCCCAGCAGGGCCCCCAGCCCCAGAGCCAATGGGAGCAGGGGCCAGCCCAGAGTTCCAGCTTGTCCCTGACTCCACTGAAGACAAGACGCTCCTGGAATCCTTGAAGGAGGAGGAGGAGGAGGGGGCCCTGGATGCTGACCTGGAGATTTTCCTGGACACCCTGCGGAGCATGGAGTCCCCTGAGATCCTCCGCACTCACCGGCTGCCTCGAGCCCCCCGCTCCTCTTACCTGGCCATGTATGCCACGCTACCCGCTATCGAGGAGGACCAGCCCAGGCCAGCGGTGCTGGGACCCAGTCCCCAGGAGGTGCCCACACTGGAAGACAAGGAAGAAAAGGAGGAAGAGGAGGAAGAGGAGGAGGAACCAGAGAACCCCTACCTGAGTGACGATGAGAAGCTCCAGCTCAGGCAGCAGAAAACCTGGGACTTCTGGGACTCCGGCCCTACCAGGCCCCACCAGACCTCTTCTTCTCCTCTGGAGATGATGAAGAAGCATGTCACAGATGCCAAGCGCTCCCACTCAGAGCCGGGGTCAGAGTGGCAGACGGGCACGAGGCCTACTTCCCGCCTTGGAGGCAGTCTTTTCTTTGGTGGTCTGGTGCCTGCCACCAAGGAGGTCCTCACCTTGGGATCACTGGGCACAAAACTATCTGCTCTGCCTCCCCATGGGGCACCAGGGCTCAGAAAGGTGCCAGGACAGCTGCCCCTGCTCTGCAGCGAAAGGTTGCCGACAGAGAAGCCCGAATGTGCTGGGCCCCCTGAGGGCTGGGTGAGTGAGGCCTTGGTTGGGCAAGGGAGGGTGCCTGGCCTCACCAGTGATTGGATGGGATGAGGACCATGGTACTAGGAGGCAGAATCTCCAGAGGCAGAGGTTTGGGCCTTGTGTTTGGGCCTGAGGTATGGCTCAGTGCGGCCCTGTGCAAGCTCCATCTCTCTGGGTCTCCGTCTTCCTGTCCAAACAGGAAGAGGTTTGCATTGTGGATTCTTAAGGGCTTAGTGGCTCCAATTTCTTGGAAGCTGGGGAAGGGGAGTAATAGGGACAGCTCCTGGGACGGGGTGGATTGGGGACAAGTGTGGTGTGCTCTGTGGGGATAGAGACTAATACGGAGAATGCGGGATGCTTGGAATAGCAGGCTGTGGGAGGCAGTAAGAAGACAACCCCATACGACTTCTTACCACTCACTGCCTCCATTCCAGAGCTCAGCATCGAAGACCCAGGGCAAACTGAACACCAGGCCGGGAAAGGTAGGTGGGTGGGGGGCGAGTGTGTGGGAGGAGGCAACAGCAGGTGGAATCTTCAGCAGAGTCTGAGGACCCCTTCTTCTGTGTCTTCTCCAGGTGATCCTCTTCTCAGAGCCCGGCTGCCAAGGCAGCAGCAGGGAGGTTGGGGAAGACATTGCTGATGCCTCCGGCTGGGCCCACGTGGCCTCCATAAGGGTGCTTCGAGGCTGGTGAGTGCAGAGTTCCTGAGGAGCGAGGGCCTGCCCGTGAACCTGGGGCCGTGGGGGCAGCAAGTGCAGCGAGAAGTGCTCAGGCCAACCTGGCAGAACCCCCCTCCGCTATCCAGAAACCCTGCCTCGTGGGCACGTCCTCTCCCACCCAGTGACCCTGGTTCTCTGTGCCCACAGCTGGGTGCTATACGAAGAGCCAGAGTTCCAGGGCCAGAAGCTGGTCCTGCCTGAAGGCGATGTGGAACTCAGGGCCTCGGGGACAGCGTGGAGTCTCAAAAGCATCGGGTCCCTGCGGAGGGTTGCCCGGGTGAGTGGGCTGGGGTTGGGGGCTGGATGTTGCCCTGTCTACCCTGGGCCCCAGGCCCTCAGGAGGAAGAAAGCCTCAGGCACCTAGAGTTGGAATCTCTGGAATAGATTATACTGAGCAGGGGACAAAAGGGTTAAGGTTATTATGGACTCACCTATAGATTCCTGACCTTGGAGCCAACTGGAGAGTGCTCAGCTTGAGGAGGCGGGGCCAGGCAGAGGCCAGCTTGGGAAAGCAGCCTGGGGGAGGTTTGAGAGGGCTCTGGAGAAAGATTTGAATCGCAGAAACAGGTAGGGGTGGATATGGGTGCTTCCCCATCGCCAGGGCCCAGGCTCTTAGGCCCACACTAAGACCTTGGGTGCCTTGGACACTTGTTCTTTCATTGGCTCAAGGATGCTTGATAATGTTTGCTGTGTGCCAGCTACCACGCCAGGCAATGGGGTTGGGGGAGACCTGCTCTCTGCCCTGCTGAACTCAGGGTCTAGCTAGGGTCTCAGGATGGGGTTTGAAGCAGAAATACCATACAATAAGATCAGGGATTTATAAACACCCCTTTGGTTGCCAGGAGGAGAAGAGACTGGTTGGGGATCCCAGAGGCAGGAAGCCCAGGAAGGACTGTGATGTCCAGCTCAGGACCACTCCTGAATTTTGAGGGTGGGTTGTGTGGTTGGGAAAGGCATAGTCAATATTACAATTTCATATCTGTAAAGCGGGGGAAAAACAACATCGTTTTTATAACACCGATTTACAAACTACCAAAATTAAACTTGGCAAAACCATCTTGGCCACTAGGGAGAACCAGAAGAGAAAGCAGGGCCAGTCAGGCGTTTTGTTTTGTGTTTTTGTTTTTAATGAGAGGAGGGATGACTCCGAGTCCAGAGCTGTCCTGATCCTCCTAGTAAGAGAGGACGAGAGCTGATGACCCTTAACTAGGGCAGTGGCCCAACCATGCCAAGTGGGACAGTTTCAAAGCCTCTCCAGAAACACACAAACGTTTGCAGACAATTTATTATGATCTTCTCATCGTGGTGTGGACGCTAACAAGGTACAAGAGAAAAACAAGGGCTTTGAGATCAGGTGGACCCGGATTCATTTGATTAGTTTCAGTACCGACTGGACACTTAGTGTGTTCCAGGCACATGGGTGGTGCCGGGTGAACAAAAATTAAACTGCTCTGTTCTTGGCCCTGCTACTTACAGGCTGTGTGCCCTTGGGCAGGCTGCTTAACTTCACTGAGCCTCTTTCCTAGTCTGAGAATGGAGTGATAACTCCCATTGACAGGACCAAGTGAGATGGGGTAAGATGCCCTTAGCAAAGTGCCCTGCCATCTGTGGATGCTTCTTAAACATGTGGTGAAGGAGGGAGTCGACAAAAATTGATGGTTCTGATGAGGAAGAAACGCCCAGAATGCAGAGAGGACCTGCTGCTTCCTAGGATGAGGTGCAAGTGGAATCAGTCCGGACAGAGGCAGGAATTAAAGGAATAGTTGAAGTTAAACCTCAGGGAGCAGCTGTCCATCCCACCTGTCCCTCCAGCAGGCTGGAAGCCCGGCTACCCAGAGGCAAGGCAAAGGGCATGGCACTTGCCAGGCTTCTGCTGAGAACTTTGGTCTCAGGTCCTGACAGAACAGGGCGGGACCAGCAAGGACTTTGGTGTTGGGATTATCTAGCTGATCTTAAGAGTACACCCCAGTCATCCTCCTGGCTTCTGGGGAGACAGTCACAAAGATTTCCCTGAAGCCTCCTGGAGCCCCAGCTGGGCAGACTTGGGGAAGCAGGTGCGGATGTGGGTAGTCTCTGAGGGGTGCTGTTTACACTTCATTTTTCCACCCTTCTCCTTCAGGACTACATTACCCCAGAGATCAGCCTGTACTCTGAGAAGGGCCTCAAGGGGGAGCAAGTGAAGCTAACCAAGTCCTTGGAGGACCCCCAGAGCCTGAAGAGGCCCATGCAGGTGGCATCTGCCACTGTCTCAGCAGGACTGTGAGTCTGGGCTGTTCTGGAATCCCTTCATTTAACATTCACTGTGCTGGGGACACATAGGCGACAGGATACAGTCTTGTCCTCAAGAAGTGCCCAGTCTACTGGTGGGGACAGGGAAGTAAGCAGACAGTGGCAATCCAGGGTTCTGGGATGGGGGAGCACAGAGCCGTGGGAGTGCAGAAAAGCACCAGACCAGCCAGAGGTCACAGAGGCCTCCAGAAGGAGGAGACGCGTCAGCTGGGAGGAGCTGGCCCCAGAAGAATCTAAGCTCCCTGAGGACAGGGATTGTGTATGCTTAGTTCACTACTGTATCCCTGATGCCTAAAGCAGGGCCTGGCACGGGGTAGATGCCCCTAAATGTTTGTTAATTGAATGGGGGAAAGAGTATATCCAGCAAAGGGAACAGCACCTGCAAAGGTCCAGAGATGAGAGATCTAAGCTTTGAAAACCCAATCTGTTCAGAGCAGCAAATGGGGAGATGCGAGGCCTAGGAGGAAGGCAGGGGGACAGACTGAAGGGCTTCTTTGTGCAGCTGGACTGTATTGTCAGGCTAACAGGAAATTACAGGGGATTTTTAAGCAGGTCTGTGTACTAGAAAGAACTCTCCAGCTGCTGTGTGAAACAAGAGAGGGACAGGCCAGAGGAAGGGACACTGATGGAATGGCTATTGCCTGAGATTATGGGGGCCTGAAATATCCTCCAGAGTCCCCTTGATAGAGGCCTCTCCCCCAAGACCTCCTTCTCCTTTCTAAGCCTTCCCTCCCATCCACCGATCTGTGTCCCCAGGTGTTTGGGGTGAAGCTACCTCTCTGCCTCCCCCAGGTGGCTGCTGTACCCCAAACCCTTCTTTGAAGGCACTCCCTGCATCCTGGAACCTGGAGAGTACCCCAACTCTGAGGCCTGGGGTACATCAGACCCCAGTGTGGGCTCCCTGAAGCCCATGAAATTGGTAAGGAGTAGGTGGTTCCAAGTAGCCTGGTCCTACAGTCTAGGGGAAGAGGCAGGGCCGGGAGCTCCTACAGGGAATGGGACTGGAGGAAAGGTGGAATTACCCAAGAGGTGGGGGATAGGGAGAACATGGAGTTGGCCATTTTTAGGGGTCTCAGGATCAAGTAAATCCTAGGTCACCAGCCCCATTTGCCTTCCCCCACCTCTGGGCTGGTGTCTCAGCTCTTTCTCCTCTGCAGGGCTGCCCAAGAGTGGAGAAGCCAGGGGAGCCCAAGGTAAGAGTGTGAGCTTTCGGGTCAAAAAGGACTTTTGGGTGGGTTTTGTGTACGTGTGTGGCTACCGTGGCCTGGGCTGGAAGACAGGAGAGGAAGGTCCTGGGAGCCAGCAGCTGGGTCTTGGAAGGTGGAACCCGATGGGCTCACTGGGAACTGGCTGTTATGTGTAAGGACCAGGGCAGAGGTCAGAGAAGAGACTGGAGTGAGGGCCTGGGACTGAGTGAGGGAGTGGGAGGGCTTAGCTATATGGGCTGATGCTGGGCAGAGCCATCCTGAACTGGCTGGGTATGTTCGGGTCCAGATCACTCCCCACTAACCTGACCACCCCTTCCCCCAGGCTGTGGTGTATGAGGCCCCAGGCTTTCAGGGCCAAAGCTGGGAAGTGAGCCGAGACATCTACAACCTTCAGCAGCCAGAAGACAGCCACAGCCCCCACCTGGCCTCCGTGGGGTCTCTGCGAGTTCTTGGAGGCTGGTAAGGATTCAGGACCCTTCCTTCTACCTTATCCACCCCACTGGTCTCTACCCTGGGAAAGGGGAGTCATCATCTGGGTTGCCTGCGGGTGGGGGCAGCTGTCTTACATACCTGGGGGCCTTCTCTGACTGAGTCTGTTTGTCCGCTTCCACCCTCCCCCAGCTGGGTGGGCTATGAGAAGGAAGGCTTCCGGGGCCACCAGTATCTGCTGGAGGAGGGGGAATACCCGGATTGGTCACACTGGGGAGGCTATGACGAGGCGCTCATCTCCCTACGGGTCATCCGGACGGTAAGCAACATCAATTGGGCCATCCCTCTGCTTCTGGTCCCAGCCATACTCCCCGCCCCCCACCCCCACCCCCCACCCCCAGTACAATTAGTTGAGGGAATAATTTATGTTCCATCTCCCTCTTATCCAGAGCATCTGAAGTGTTCCCTGAGGTCTAGCCTCTCTCCCTCCTGCTCCTTTTCTCCAGGCCATACTGATCACCTCACCCCAAGGTCCCCTGGTGGTCTGTCTGCCTCCCTGGGGTCTGGTTACTCCCAGGGGTTTCGGTGGGTGGGCGGGAGAGACCTGACTGTCCCTGGGGCCCAGGACTTCTCGGATCCGGCCGTGGTGCTGTTTGAAGCCATGGACTTCGAGGGGCACCACGTAGAGGTGAGCGAGGCATTGCCGGACGTGGAGCTGGCGGGACACTGCACCCACACGCAGGCTATCCACGTGCTCAGCGGCGTGTGAGTGACACCGGGGCGGGCCGGGGCGGTTCCAGCAGAGGTGCCGGCTCCGCCCCGCTGATCCGAGCCTCTCCCTATCTGTAGGTGGGTGGCCTATCAGGAGGTGGGCTTCTCTGGGGAGCAGTACGTGCTGGAGAAAGGAGTGTACCGCAACTGTGACGACTGGGGCGCAGGCAACAGCGCCCTCGCCTCGCTTCAGCCGGTCCTGCAGGTGCGGTCTGAAGGCGGGGCCTCTGGGAGGGTGGGACTTGGAGCCCGGCGGGGCTCATGACAGGAGACTGGAGAGCTGCAGCTAGGGTCGGGGATTTTGAAACCCGAGGAGCTAAGGCGAGGGACTGGTTCCCTCCTTCTGTTTTGAAACTTTGGTCTCTCCTTTCAGGTGGAGGAGCACAGTCTGCACTTTGTCTCAAAGGTAAGGAGCTGGCGGAGGCCTATGTCTCTTCCCTCACTTGAGATCTCTCCCCCCTTCCCCATTTTCTCTGGCTCACTCCATTGCCCTCCTTCACTCTTATCTATTCCCGTCTCCGCCCCCAGATCCAGCTTTTCTCGGGTCCCGACTTCCTGGGAGACCACATCTCCTTCGAGGATGACCAGGCCTCTCTGCCCGCTTCTTTCCAGCCCCAGTCCTGCCTTGTCTACGGCGGCAGGTGAGGATGTCGGGGAGGGAAGTTCGGGGCAGGCGAACCTGCCCTGAAACATTTAACTCAGTTTGGAAATTGGAGCTGAAGAAAGAGGGTCTTTATTTCAAATGATTTCCTTATTCTGGTTTCATTGAAATGAGCTATTCTGTCCTGAAGCATCAAATCTTTAAAAAAGCAAAGCAAAATAAAGTTTCAATGGAAGTGTAAAACTTGTAGATAATATAGTATAAAGAACCCTAATCTTGTTTCATCTGTCCCTCTGCCATTTTTTAAAAATTCCTGAGTATTAAAATTGGAGTATTTAAAATTCCCTGCCCAACATAAAATTTCACAGGTAAATAGTTAAGCATGTATATCTAATAAGAAAAGACCCCCCATACAGCCACAAGTTATAACATCTAATGAAATTAACAATAATTAATAATACTTAATACCCAGTCCATGTCCAATTTCTCCTGTTGTTTCAAAAAAAAAATGCCTTTTAGAAGAAGAAAAAAACCAAAAAAACAAAAGCCTTTTTATTTTTATTTATTTTTTATTGATTGATTGATTTTTATTTTATTTTTTGAGAGAGAGAGAAACATTGATTCATTGATTCTTGTATGTGCCTTATCAGGTATCCAACAACCCTGGCATGTCTGTAAAATGCTTTAACCAACTGAGCTGCCCTGGCGAGGGCAAAAGTGCCTTTTTAAATTGGTTTGTTTTTCTCAGGATCCAAACAACGTCCGCACATTGCATTTGGTCAATTTGGTCTCCAGTGTATAACAACCCCTCCCCCTCTTTCATTTTGTTTTACACCATTTATTTGTCTGAGGAAACCCAATAACTTGCCCTGTGAGTTTCCCTTCTTCTGTATTTGGCTGATTGCTTCCTAGTCTTGTCTTTTAATTTGTTCTTCTGTGGCCCATATTTTCTGTAAACTGGTAGTTAGATCTGGAGAATTGATGAAATTAAAGGCGTTTTGTTTTGTTTTGTTTTGTTGGCAATACTATGTACATGGTACTGTGGACTTTCAGTGCCTAACACCAGGAGGCCTGCGTCTGCTTGTCCCACTTTCAATGACATTAAGATGCCTCCATCGTAAGATTTCCGATCTACCTTTCACCTAATAGTTTTAGTATCTGTTGATAATTGCCTGGATCCATGACTTCTTTAGAAGTTACAAAATAATGATTTTCTAATTTTTGTTATGCTTTCTACATGTATTAGCTGGAATACTGAGAATTTTCCTTTTCAACTATGTGTTTACCTAACAAAAAGAGAAAAGGCAGTTTGATTTTTCCCAGGAATCAATGTTTCATCTACCCCTTTCTCTTGATCAATTTTCAGAATAATTTCTGAATTTGTGCTCTAGTGACTTCCAAAGCTGACCATTCAAGATTTTTTAAAAAGTATTGTTGTGAACTCAAAGAGTTTCATGTATTTGAAATGCTTCAGTCCATTGGAGTCACCATTCTTTTATGTGCTCAAATCGTTCCATCTCTGGCCAATGGGAGCCTCTTCAAATTTCCTCCTGGGTCTTTTTGATATGACCCCAATAGTTCTTTTTTTTTTTTTTAAATAGTTTCCTTGTTTTTCCTGGTACAATAAGATGCTCCAGAATAATTTTGCAGTCCTCTCCCCCGCCCCCCCCAAACCCACACAAACATTTGGAATCAGCCACTCCCCAAGGGACTCTGGCTCCTTTTAGTGGGACATAACTATTCAGAGACCAAACTCTGCATGGTAGGTGTTTTAAAATTATAATAGTAATATTACTACTAACAGTAAAAACCAGTGACTGCTATTTGAGGTTTCTCTGCGTTCTTTATGTCCTCAGGGCATTCATCTGCATCCCATTTGGCATGTTTATATCATTCAAAATATCGTGTTTTTAAGACATTTGAAATAATGTGTGGTTTTTCTTTGTGGGTATGGTACCAACCCGATGTAAAGTTAGACTTGTTTATTTAATTTAATTTATTTTAATTTTTAGGAGTATTTTTCATTTTTATTTAATTGTGTGGGGTTTTTAAAAGATTTTATTTATTTATATTTAGAGAGGGGAAGGGAAAGAGAAAGAGAGGGAGAGAAACATCAATGTGTGGTTGCCTCTCATGTGCCCCCAGTTGGGGACCTGGCCTGCAAACCCAGGCATGTGCCCTGACTGGGAATCAAACTGGCCACCCCTTGGTTCACAGGCCAGCACTCAATCCACTGAACCACACCACACCAGCCAGGGCTTAATTCTGTTTTTTAATTACGTAAAATATTTACAGTGGTCCCGTCCTAGTCAGCTTGGGCTGCTCTAACAAAACAGCATACCCTGGGTGGCTTAAACTACAAGAATTTATTTTCTCTCAGTTCTGGAGGCTGGGAAGTGCTGGTGAGGGCTTCCTGGTGAGGGCCCTCCCCCTGACTTCCAGCTGTGACCCCCCCACTCCCACCCCTGGTAGAAACAGAGCTCCCACCTCTTCCTCTTAGGAGGACACTAATCCCACTTTAGGGGCTCTGCACTCACGGCCTCATCCAAACCTGTTTATCTCCCACGGGCCATTATTGGAGGTTGGGATCTTCAACATAGGAATTTCTGGAGAGTCACGAACATTCATTCCATGCAGTTCCAAAGTTAAGACTTAAAAACATTAGCTTCTGTCTCTGTCCCTGCTACCTTTTCTCTTCCCTCCCCTACAGGTGATTTTTTGTGTGTGTGTGTTTAGTTTATTCACCCATTGTTTCTTTTTGAAAATATAACTAAATATATATTCATATAAATTTACCTATAACTATAGAAATCAAATCAAACATTTTGCTTCCTGCCTTCCTCATTTTCTTACACAAAAAGATGTACACTACAGCTTGGTGGATCTACTAGAGACCACCAAATTGTGGACTTGAAAAGAGTGGATGTTATGGCATGCAAATTACATTTCAGTTTTTTAAAAGGAAGCGTACTATAAATTACAGTAACATATTTTTTTTTACTTAACAATCTGATGATAACTTTATATCTCTTTAAGAGGTCATCCTTACATCCTTAGTGTGTTCAGCCAGTCCCTCACTGACGGACGTTTGGGCCGCCTCCACTCTTTGCCATTGCAAACAGTGCTGTATGTAATGAATGGTCGTGTGTGCTCGTGTTATGTTTTTGGAGGGGTCCTTGGGATCGATTCCAAGAAATAGGATTGCTGAATAATTGCTTGGTATGGCCAAATTTCCCTTCTTGGGAGCTTTTTTTTTTTAAAGATTTTATTTATTATTTATTTATTTTCAGAGAGAGGGGAAGGGAGGGAGAAAGAGAGGGAGAGAAACATCAACGTGTGTGAGAAATACATCAATCAGTTGCCTCCCACACACCCCAAGTGGGAACCTGGCTTGCGACCCAGGTATGTGCCCTGACTGGGAATCCAACTGACAACCTATTGGTTTGTGGGCCAGCACTCGATCTGCTGAGCCACACCAGCCAGGGCCTTTTTCCCCCGCTTTTTTAAAAATAGATTTTAGAGAGAGAGAAACATCGATTTGTTGTTCCACTTATTTATCCATTCATTGGTTGCTTCTTCCACATACTGCAATCTTAGCATATCAGGACAATGCTCTAACCCACTGAGCTACCCGGTCAGGGCTCAGTCAGTCCTTTCTTAAGTCTGACCTCTTAAGGCTGCCGCAGTGCCTGTTCATCCTTGATCTCTCCTGGATCAAGGGGGCATGATCAAGTCTGCGTCTACTCTGCTGTGTCTCAGAGGGCCTGGGCAGGCTGAAGACAGGGCAGGCTCAAACACCCATCCACTCGTGTCCCCCCACCCTTCTCCTTTCCCAGCTGGATCCTGTTTGATGAGAAGAACTTTGAGGGTGACCAGCACATTCTCTCCGAGGGCGAGTTCCCCACTCTCACGGCCATGGGCTGTCTAGCCTCCACAGTCCTGGGCTCCCTCCAGAAAGTACCCCTGGTGAGTGCCCCTGTCCAGTTCCAGGCAGTCCCTGAGGCAGGGAGTGCTGCTGGGACGTCCTGAGCCTCTTCCCACTGCTGGGTGGGCTGGTGGAGCTTGAATCCGGTCTTCCTTAGAACCAGCTCAGGTCCCCCTGACCCCAGGGCTTCAAAGCCAGTGCAACCTACCAGAGATTTATCGAGCATCGGCCAAGATAAGTCCTGGGGACGATGAAATAAATCAGACACAGCCCTGCCTTGGAGGAACCCACAGCCACATTGACATAGAGGTTGCTATGCGCAGTGGTGTGTCCAGATACAGAAGTGGTACAGGGACAGGAGGCACTGGCACTTGGGTGGGCTGGGGGGCAGGGCCAGACTGCTGAGGCTATGGTCCGTGAGGAGAGGAGTGACACGGAAAGATGGCTCTGCTGTTGAGTGGAGAGTGAATGGGAGGGGGCCAGGCAATGGGGTCGTTTCCACAGTGAGCCAGAGCAAATCAGCATGGCCTGGACCAGGGAAGAGGCGGAGAGGAGAGACAAGGGCCGTATCGAAGAGCTCACGTCTGTAGGACTTGGTGACCAGCACTGAGTGGGCCAGCAGTGGCAGCACAAGCAGAACAGCCAACATTACTGAACGCACACCATGCTCCTGGCTTTTTAAGAAAGGCTTTCAATCCTCACCACAACCCTGGGCAGCTGCTAGCAGGCAGAGCCAGGTTCTCCCTGAGGCTTCCCAGCTCCTGAGGCCAAGCTCTTTGCAACTACACCCTGGGCTCTGAAGGCAGATAGACCTGGTTCTGAAGCCATCTTTAGGGGTTTAATCTTCTCCAGCCTTAGTTTCCCCTCTGCTAAGCAAAGATAGTAATAGCACCTACCTTACAGGGCTGTTGAGAAGTTATGAGATCAGGTAAAGTGCTTACTTAGCACAGAATCTGGCATGTAGTAAGCCCCGAATATGTGAGAACTGCTATGATTAACAGTTTTGTTAGTATACTGTTCTTAGAAGTGCCATTTACTGGAAAGAAGGTTTGAGGGGTAGCGGGGGCCCAATCTAGCACTTGCTGTATTTGAGACTCTGGGGCACATCCAGCTGCCAGTGCCCAGGAGTCCGGAGTCCTGTGGGGTGGATCTCAGGAGGGCAGAGAGCCTGAAATACCCATCTGGGAGTTGGGGGGCTGAGTGTGGGGCCAGGGCTTTCTTGGGTTCACCCCTTCTCCATGCCCCTGGGCCCCCAGCACTTTTCAGAGCCCTCCATTTTTCTGTATGGACTGGAGTGCTTCGAGGGGAAGGAGATTGAGCTCCGTGGAGAGGTGCGGAGCCTGCAAGCCGAGGGCTTCAACAACCACGTGCTATCCGTGCGGATCCAGGGGGGCACGTGAGTGGGTTGTGGGGAGGCACAGGGTACTGGGGGCTGCTTGTAAGTGCGGGCTGGGCCCCTGGCTTCTTGCCTTCCCCACTTCTATTCCTGTCTCCTCCCATCCAGGAGGGAGGTAGAAGTGGACTGAGGAGGGGCATTGATTCCCAGGGCTTGGACCCCAGCACAGGGAGGACGGGGCTCTTCAGGATGCTCCTCTGCCCTGCAAACCCCAAATCCACTTCCCAGCCTCTCTCTCCCCACTTGAGACCCCAACCCCAGTCAGAAGAGTCCCAGTAGGAGAGAAGAGGAGGTGGGCAATGTTCTGACGTTCTCGCCTTCTCCACCTCTCTGTCTGTCTTCCCCTCTGTGTCTCTGGCACTTGCTGGGCCCAGCTGGGTGCTGTGTGAACACAGTGACTTCCGGGGCCGCCAGTGGCTGGTAGGCAGCTGCGAGATCACCAACTGGCTGACCTACAGTGGGACCCAGAGGGTGGGTTCCCTCTACCCCATCAAGCAGGTGGGTAGCATGTCAGGCTGAGTGTGTCCATGATGTCTTGTCTGGGTGTGTGTGTGTGTGTGTGTGTGTGTGTGTGTATTTCCCGTGTTTCCCAAACTCAGCATTTGTGTGCTTTTGTCATAATTTTACCAAGTCGTCATTCTTCTTCTTTTCTGTTTAAAGATTTTATTTATTTTTAGAGAGGGAAAGGGAGGGAGAGAGGGAGAGAAACATCAATGTGTGGTTGCCTCTCGCACACCTCCTACTGGGGACCTGGCCCACAGCCCAGGCATGTGCCCTGACTGGGAATCACACCAGTGGCCCTTTGGTTCGCAGGCCGGCACTCAGTCCACTGAGCCGCACCAGCCAGGGCTCATCATTCTTCTTGAACCATTATCTGCTTAACATTTTTCTCTAAATCAACTTACCTTTTTTTCCTACTCTATCCTTATCTTAAGGAATAATATTCATAAAATCATGGGTTTGATGTGGATGTGTGATTTTTCCTTAATGAACAATATAATAAATATATTACCATTAAATTTTTAACAATAAGTTTATCCATGGAGGACTGAAAATCATCTCACGTACTGCTCAGCAGTAGTGAGCACATGCCACTTTGAGAAGCCTTGTGTCCGCATGTCTGGACGTGTGTCTTAGTTCTTGCCTGTGCGTTAATGCGGAGGCCCGGCCCCGGGGTCTGTGTGGGTTTGTGTTCACCTGTCTGAGGGTCTTTTCTGTGTTTGTGAAGTCATTTGTGACTACGGGTCTGTGTAGGTGACTTGTGGTTTGTGTGCGTACACATCTGTGAGAGCACGTTCACGAGGACATGTGCCTGTGACCCTTGTGGTCCATAAAGCCATAGACTCTTATAACATCAGTCCTAGAAGAAATCCCAGAGATTATCTCCAACTCCCACACTTTACAGATGGGGGAATAAAGGCCCCGAGAAGTGGACAAGGACTTGCTCTGCAATCTTGGGCAAGTACCTCACCTCCATGGACCTCAGCTTCCTCACCTTTAAAATGGGGGTAACACATACGATGGAATTGGTTTGAGGACTAAAGAGAATGTCAGTGCTTAGAACAGTGCTTGAGTGGACAAGCACTTAACACACGTCAGCTGTGATGCTTATTACTATGACTGCCATCACTGGTACCCGAGGTCCCCAGCTGATCGGAGGCAGAGGCTGATCTGAGGTCTGACAGTGCCGCGTCTGCCCTGCCATGGCAGCTCTTTAGCATGGGCGTATGTGCGCACATCCGTATTCCTACACGTACCCATCGCAAACATAAGCACCTGGTGTGGAGTAGGCTGGAGGGACCTGTGTGTTGGTTAGGATGTGTGAGTTTGCATGGCTGCGAGTATCTGTTGCAAACTTCTGTGCAACTGTGTGGACCTTGGGTTTATCTGCTAGCATGTCCCTCTGCACACATCCGTCCATGGGTGTGTATGGACATGGCACTGTGTGGGTGTGGACGTGTGCTTTAGATGTGCCCTTGGTATTTGTGTGGGAAACAGGGGGTGACTTAAAGGAGGGCCAGGGAAGGTTTAGGGGCAGGAAGGAAGGCTTGGGAGCTTGGGATATGGAGGGTCCAGAGGTATGGGTGTTGGGGGCCCAGGTGGGAGCCTCTCTGACCAGGGAGCCCTGACTCTCAGCTCCCTCCACTCAACAGCGCCGGGCTTATTTCCGCCTCTGGAATGCGGCACTGGGGGGATTCCTGGCCGTTCCGGACCACGTGGAAGACATGAAGGCAGGCCGTGTGGTGGTCTCTGAGCCTGCAGCTGGAGGTAGTTGCATCTGGTACTATGAAGATGGGCTGCTGAAGAACCAGGTACTGGTTTAGTGGCTGGGACAGGGACCCCAGGACCCCAGGCATACACAGGCTCACCTTGGGAGTCCCAGCGCAGTCAGTAACAGGAGCCACCCTTGGGACAGAGACACATACATACAGACACCAAGACCCTGGGCAGGTGGAGAATGCAGCCTGTGCAGCCCCCCAGGCATTCAGGCTCAGTCCCCCATGTGCAAAACAAGGGCTTTGAACTAGGTGCTTCTCAGGGGCTTCCCAGCTCTGATACCCTGTGACAGAACTTGGGTCCTGGTAATACCAATAGATTCACTGCGCAGACGTTTCCTGGGCACTGACTCTGAGCCAGACGCTGTTCTGGGTGCTGGGAATATGGCAGTCAGAAGGCATAAATGACTCTTGCCCTCCTGAAGCTTATATCCTAGTGGGGAGGGGCAGAAACAACTTAAATGAGTAAAATATCTTAGCACCTTAGATGATGGAAAGTGTAATAGAGCAGCAATTTTCAACCTTTGTCGTCTCATGGCACATACAAATTAATGACTAAACTTCTGTGGCTAACCAAAAAATATATTTTTTGCTGATCTGACCAAAATATATATAATTTTGATTGATTTATTATTATTAATAATAATAATAAGTAATTACCTACCCTTTTTACTCCAGAGTGACTTTTTATATAATTTTTTTTTTAAAGATTTTATTTATTTATTTTTAGAGAAGGTAAGGGAGGGAGAAAGAGAGGGAGAGAAACATCAATGTGTGGTTGCCTCTCACGTGGCCCCCCACTAGGAGCCTGGCCTGCAACCCAGGCATGTGCCCTGACTGGGAATCGAACCTGCGACACTTTGGTTCACAGCCCGAGCTCAATCCACTGAGCTACGCCAGCCAGGTCCAGAGTGACTTTTTAAAAAACCAGGTGCCTATACTTGTATATAAGGATTTCTGGTACCACAAGAATCAGCCAATCAGATACAGCCTTAGCGATGTGACCAATGAGGTGCAACTCTATTATATGACCTATATATTTATGGTTCAAAATGGCATCCACACTGGATGACTGTTGTTGTGTTGGCTTTTGTAATTTTTAAAAAAATATTTATTTACTTATTTTTAGAGAGAGGAGAAAGGTGGGAGAGGGGGAGCAAAACGTAAATGTGAGAGAGAAACAAACATCAACCGCTTGGTTGCCTGTAGTATATGTCATGACCGGGGACTGAACCTGGAAGCCAGGCACGTATCCTGACCGGGAATCGAACTGGTGACCTTTCATTTTGTGGGATGATGTCTAACCAACAGAGCCACACCGGTCAGGGCCTGTTGTCATTTTTCATTTGACAATCCAAGGAAAAAGATGTCGATGCCCCTGCCTAAATAGTCAAGTATTGCATGTTTTGAAAATTCTCGTGGCACACTGGTTGAAAATCACAGCAACAGAGAAAAAAATAAATGAATAAAAGAAATAGGATATCAGTAGCTCTGGCAAGGGGACCCCTTTCAGAGAAGGTGATGTTTGAAGGAGGCAGCCAAGCAGATGTCGGATGAAAGTGTTCCAGATAGAAGGAACAGGAAGTGCAAAGGCCCTGAGGTAGGAACATACCTGGCATTTTCCAGGACTAGCAAGACCATCTGAATGGCTGGATTGAGGCGAGTAAAGGAAGAAGTAGCAGGAGATGATATCAGAAAGATTATGGGGGTGTAGGTCTTTGTAGGCTATTAAAAGGGGGTTGTGTTTCAATTAGAATGAAAGGAAACACCGGCTATGTACTCAGCATGCTGTGTTAAGCCCTTCACATGAATACCTCATATAATCCATAGACAACACGAGGGCAGATTCGATTTTACTCTCCATTTTACAGGTTAGGAAAGCAGCGCACAGAGAAGTTAAGTACATGGGTAAAAGTCACACAGCCAATAAGTGTGTCATGGCTTGTCTGAAGCTGAAACCTGTGTTTTGGGAGTCAGTCATAGAAGGTTTCCTGGAGGAACTAATATTTTTCCAGCCCTCATATGACTTCTCACAACGAACCCTCACAACACTGAGCACTCAGGGATTCCCATCTCCAAGGAAACCAAAGCTTAGGAGGATTAAGAGATTTGCCCAGAATCATAGTCCATAAAGATTCAAAGATGGGTGTGTCAAGGGTGTCTTTGGTGAAATCCCTGTGAAGAGAAACAGTGCCTGACAACCTCCTGGGGGCGCAGGTGGCCCCCACCATGAGCCTGCAGGTGATTGGGCCCCCCAGCACAGGCTCAAAGGTGGTGCTGTGGGCTGAGAGCCGCCTGCCCCGTCAGACGTGGAGCATCAACAAATCAGGCCACATCTGCAGCCAGATGTTTGAAGGTCGGATTCTAGATGTGAAGGGTAAGGTGGGGGATATATGTGGGAGAAGGCACCTGAGGGGGCAAGGGGCGGTGGTGTCCCCAGCTTGCTCTGACTATCTCCCCATCTCTTTCTCCTCCCCAAGGTGGCCGGGGCTATGACCGCGACCACGTGGTGCTGTGGGAGCTGGCCAAGGACAGGGCTTCCCAGATCTGGACCATACATGTGCTTTGACACCCTACCCTTCCAGTCCCGGTGGCTTTCTCTGGGATGAAATGTTTTTATAGTATTTTTTGTTGTTATAACATAAGTTGTTTTCTAATATCCTCCTGGGTATCCTCCTCTCTGTGCACTTGATATTTGGGGGTGGGATTGAGGATTCGTTCACCTGCCTTCTTCCCCCTGCACTCAGTTTTGATTCTTCCCTTCTGGCTTGTCTTGGGGCTCAGATGCAAGGCCTCCGTCTGCCACCAGAGGGAGCCCTGGGACCAGACAAACTGTTGAGTCACCCCAAATGATGTATTCTGAGAGCCTGCTATGAGCTAGGTCTGGCATTTGGCTTGGGAGCACACACAGGAACCAAGTCCCCTGGTCCCTGCCCTCAGGGGACTCACAGGTTCCAGTGGAGGATTCTGACAGTGAAGAGGGCAGGTCTCTGCAAGGCCATCCTAAGGGGAAGGGCCTCACCATTTGGACTTTGGAGCAGGCAAGCTGGGGTGGGAGCTCCCTGGCACAAACTCCTGCTGAGGGGCTACGGGGGGACATGGGAGGCTCCTTGGTGCTGCTGCAAACCTGGCTTTTGGGACCCGATGATGTCCAGTGACCACACATAGGACCCTACTCCAAGTACAGGACAACTTTATTGAACCCGGGCTGGGTGATGCTAACTCCTTTCACATCAGGACCTCCCTGTGTTGGCCTTTGCCCCCAAGCCACTTCCTGTCACCACAACTGGTGATATCTGGTATGAACCCCTCCCAAGGATTGGGGTGAGGAGCTGCTCTTGGTAGTGATGGTGGCAGCTAACACAGAGGACACAGGGCTAGGGCTGAGGCATGACCTCAGCTGAGGTGGAAGAGCTGGATAAAGGTGCTGGTCCAGACGATGAGGATGCTGACATCACCCAGGCTGCTGAGTGCTGGGGCCGCGCCTGTTTGTTTCTTGGTGGTGGCAAAGGAGGCACAGGGGCTCATGGTGAGGGTGGTGGTGCCACCTGTGGCGCGGGGGGTGGTGCGAGCCGGGGTGCGGGCAGTGGTGCGGGTGGTGGTGCCGGCGGGGGTGCCAGCGGGGGTGCGGGCGGGGGTGCCGGCGGGGGTGCGGGCCGGGGTGCGGGCGGGGGTGCGGGCCGGGGTGTGGGCCGGGGTGCTGGCAGGGGTGGTGCGGGAGGTCTGGGCAGTGCTGGCAGGATTGGTGGTGACCATGGCCGGTGTGGTGGTATCCAGCATTCCTCTCTGTATCTACAAGAAAAGTGGGGCAAGCTTTTGAATCTCAAGTTTGTGTAGAGACAGATCCCCTACCCAACTCAATAGTCCTCACTTCTCTGTTCCGTGACTTCTGCCACCAGTTCCTGTGAAGACAATTGGCTGTTTCCTGCCTTGACACAGGCAAGGTCACAGGCAGTCCCTGGCCCACCTCCCACAGAACCTTCCTGTCACCTCCAGGCCACCAGCTTCTCCAGCATGTGGAAGATAGGGGAGCGTGTGGCCCCAGCCTCTGACCTTACCAGCTGGACTAGCAGCTCAGCCTATCTGAGCCTCAGGTTGCTCATATTATAAATGGGGAGAAGAGCACATCACTCTTGGCAGCAGTGGTGGGGGCACATGAGACGAGGCTGGTGAGAAGGTAGCTGGCAAAGTGTGGGTGAGTAGATGGATAGGTGGGGAGGGTACGGTTTTCTCCCTGAGGACATGGCCAGATGGTGATCAAACTGTCCTCAACGCATGATCAAACTGCAACTAAAGCTGCCCCTGATGGAGATTAAGCTGTTTCTGGTGGTGCTCAAGCTGTTCTTGAAGGCTCATCGAGCTGTTCTTCATCAAGAACTTGATGGCTCCCTCTCTTACGCTGATTAGAGCCCCGTGGGCACATAGGATGCTGCTGAAGCTGCCTCCTGGAATAGCAGTTGGTTTTGAGGCTTCAGCTATTTCTGGAGTGGGCGATTTCCATCTTCTCTACATTCCCAAACACCTAGGCTTGTCTCGCTGGGGGTTCCCTGCCACCTCCACAATAGGATCAGGTTCCACTTGAACATTTCCTGGCCTCTCCTAATAAGACCATTTCCCCAGGTTCCTCCTTGTGGGTTGATGCCATCTCACTCAGGGTCGTCTTTCCAGGCCTCTAAGTTCACTATTGTTCCACAGTACCCTTGGGTGCCTCAGTGTTCCTGGCACTCTGAAAATGCTCCCCAGCCTCAGGAACAGGCTTCTGTTCAAGGGCAACCCTCAAGCAGTCTGAACCCAGCCAGAAGGGCGAGACAGCTAGCGGCCAGACCCCTCTTGGTTCTTGGTTTGCCTGCTGGAGCCTTTCTTCCTCTGTTCCTGTGGGAGACGACTGGGTGCCTAGGAGCCTGTATTCCCTTCCTTACTGACATACTGGGCAGGTCTGGGGAACCTGGGCGGTGGTGCCAGGGGCTCTGAGGGGTTGGTCTTACCTGAAGCATAACCAGGAGGCTGATGGTGAATAGGAGGAAGAAGCCCTTCATCTTGAAAGGATCTGGGTAGCAGCTTTTGGAGATAAAGCTTGGGGCTGTCTGCAGGCTCCTTAAGGCTTGGCTGTTTTTGAATAAGGGAGGCGGGGTGAATGGAAAGGAAGGAGGGCCGGCCTATGGGGTAGGGTGGGGTGTTGCTTCCTTTTTACAGATCTCAAGGTTAAGGATACTAGGCCCCTAGGTTCCAGGGCCCAGGCTGATGATGCATTCTGGGTTGGGAGCCAGAAAAATCCCAACCCCAAGGGACAGTAGGTGGGCAAGACAAGGGGGCAGCTGGAGGGCAGTGAATAGGGCCCTGGGCTTGGAGTCATGCCTGCTGGGGATTGACTTTTGGTTTAATTACCTATCAGTTCTACAACCCTGAGCCAGACACTGCACCTCTCTGAGCCTTTAACAAAAGAGCAGCCTGAGAATTAAGCACAATATAACCCATTTAAGTGTGCCAACACATAGTAAATTACACACACACACACACACACACACACACATATTTTAAAGAAGATTAGTGCAGCGTTTTTGGAGCTGAAAGAGAAAAGGTTGGGGTAGATTTGGGTTTCAAGGTCAGGTTGTACACGGCCGCGCAGGTCCAGAACGCTAACATTTGGGTGTAGGGGAGGGATGGTAGGTTTCTGTGGAAACAGGGGCGCTGCCTTAGTGCGCTGGGCACCTGGCTTCTAGGTGGGCCCACTTCCTCTGAGCCTCATATTTCTCACTTTAACTGAGAAGAGTAAAGTGAATTATTTCTGAAGTTTCTTAAGTAAGCCCTAGCATTTTGTGATTTGGGTAAAGAAAATAGCAGATGGGTTGTTTGTGTCAATCTAGGATGGACGGGTTGCAGGGCTAGTGGAGGGACAAGCAGGTGACTAAACTGCGGTGGAAGGGATTTGGGGTGAGGGATGGCTGTCCCAGGAAGGGATGGGGATAAGGTGAATGATAAAGCTACCCGGGCCATGCTCCATTCTTTATTCTTTGTGTATTTTCTCACTTTATTGTTTCAGTGGGGCCCTGCTGTAGGTCTTTTAACTATTCCCACTTTCCTGCTGAAGAAACTGAGGCTTAAATATGAACTGACTTGTCCCAGGTGATAAATGGTGGAGGTAGTCTCCTTTGAACTCGAACCTAGGTCTGTCTGAAACCACAGTCATGCATGTAACCTCTGGGGCTGCCCTAGAAGTCTTCATTTCCTGTCCCTGTCCTTCCTGGAGGATCCAGGTGTTGGCTCCTTAGCCCAGCTCCAGCCTCACCTGCTCTCCCTTTCACAGTCTGTTTTGTGTCTCATTTGCATACCAGATAGGAAAAGAAAACTCCCTCTCACTTCCCTTTTATTGTTTTGGGCCTCCTGTTGCAAGCCTCCGAAAACCTGAGTGGGCCCTAGGGACCTACAGCCCTGGCTAAAAAGAACTGAGAGTCCACTGGTGAGAGGAAGTGAAGAAGTGCAGAGGGAAGGGCCAGGAGTCTTGAGGACCCTGGGAAGGAAATGGGAAGAGCTCTCAATTAGCAACCACTGCCCACCCTTGTCAGCTTCTTCCCCAGAAGTCTCTTTCTGATCCAGGCTCAAGTATCAGCATTTTTTTTAGCACACTGATGGGGGTGGGTGATTGTGGGGGCTCATAAGCGTTGGGGAGGCAGCATGTGCTGGAAGGGCACTGGCCCAGGAGACAGGAGAGCCATGTTGACGTCCAAGGTCGCTCTGTTGGGAGTTGGCCCTGTCTCACTGGGCCATCTTCTTTCCTCTTATGAGGAGGCAGCTGGACAGACTAAGCCCTGGGGACATACCTTTTCCATGGTGTCATACCTTTTCCTGGTGTGACACCATGGTGTCATACCTTTTCCATGCTGCGGATGCATGTGAGGATACTTTGTAAAACTTTTCTCATCCCAGAAATTTCGTTTTCACAGTCTGAGCTTCTGCGGTGTGAGCCTGAGCTGCTAGTGGCGGTGGGGCCTTATATGCCATGGAAGGGTGTTTCAGGGTCATCAGGACCGGGGCACAGATGTCTGGAGTCATCAGTGCCTGAGAGAAGTGGCGCTTCACACCATTACCTCTCCTGCCCTCTCCTCTGAGCAGTTTTATTCTGTCTTGACAACATCTGGATAGACAGAAACTTGGTCACAAAACTCCCATTTTGCAGATTGGAAAACTGAGGGCCAAAGAAGGGCAGATTAATGGCAGACCTGGAGATAGAACCTCCTCATCTCTCGACTTCAGTGTCCTACTGTACACTTTCTCCAAACCTGAATTCTGAACCTTAACTAGCAAGGTGGGAAATCTTAGTCCACAACTCTGCTCAGAGATCAAGACCAACCTCTTTAGTGTGATATTCAAAGTCCCTGCCTTTCTTCCCCGTCTGGTGTTATGGGTTACATAACATCCCTCCCACACACTCTAGCCTTCAGACACATCCAACTTGAATCTCCTTAGCTTCTCCAGGCTCTTTTTTTTTTTTTTTTTTAATTTTTAGACAGAGGGGAAGGGAGGGAGAAAGAGAGGAAGAGAAACATCAATGTGTGGTTCCCTCTCGCACGTCCCCCACTGGGGACTACAACCCAGGCATGTGCCCTGACTGGGAACCGAACCAACAACCCTTTGGTTCACAGGGCAGCACTCAATCTGCTGAGCCACACCAGCCAGGACTCCTGGTGCTTTTACACTCCATGTGTTTTATCTGCAAGCAAGGCCCTTCTCTAGTTTTTTCTTTTCTTTAAATCTAGCAAACTCTTACTTGTCCTTTAAGACTTAGCTCAGAAGCCCCTTCCCCAGGAAACTTTCCACTCCCCCCCTAGGAAATTCCTTCAAAGAGAGAGAGTTCCTCAGTATTACAAGAGCCCCTTCTGTTGGTCTCTGCTGTAAAGATTGTGTCAACTTAGAATATGGTCATGTCCTTTGAGGAGGTACTAGGTCTTCCCACCTCTTTAACCCAGTGTAGCACAGAACATCGTGCAGAGTATGTGTTAGGGAAAGCTGAATGTGTGAATATAAGGTGACCACTCCCACCTCCATGCCTTGCGTGCCTGTATTCAGTCAGTTAGACATATTATGGACATTATGAGGCAACAGCAGACTAAGTATTGGAGAGTTACTAACACAGGATAAAATTAAGGGAAGAGGGAGGTGAGCCCTTCATCTGGGACTGTTTTTCCCCTAAAAGTATTTGCCACTTCCAGAAAGGACAGCTGAGAAACTGAGCAGAGCTTTCTACAAATTTGTGAGGCTAGGAGGAGAAAAACTATATAGTTCAAGACCCACTAAGAAAGGGGGACTCTGGTAAACTCCCTCACTCCCCCACTAAGGCTTTGGGTTGGGACCATGAAAGATTACACCTGGGAGTAAGCAAAAAGGAAACCACAGCCCAGCCCTCACAGAAATGATAAGAGAAACGATCACATAAAGTTCCAGATAATGAAATTATCAAGTAAACTTTCAAATAACAATGCTTAGTATTAGTCAAAGACATATAAGACAAGCTTGAGAACTATAAATTATAGAAAAGAATCAAATGAAATTTCTCGAACTTAAAAATACAATAATAGAAATTAAGAACTCAGTGGTATGTTTAACATCAGATTGGACGCAAATGAAGAGAGAATTAGTGAAGTGGAAGATAGATCCTAAGAAAATATTACAGCATAATATATGTCCTAAGTGCCTACCATGTGTCAGGTACTTTTCTAGGCAGCACCTGACGAGACAGAACAAAAAGCCAGAGTCCCTGTGCTTACGGAGCTGACATTCAAATGGGGGAAGACGAATAAAGAAAATGGTAATTTCAGATTTCAGTAAATGTTGTGAAGAAGTCAAGAGGGTAATGTGAGAAAAGAGAAGTGTGAAGAGGACATAGTCTAGGTAAATGTTAGAGGGAGACCACTCGGAGGAAATGTCTGGGTTGAGACCTGCAGAACAAGAGGGGCCTAAGCATGCAAAACACCTCAGCCCACTCCCTGTCCCCGTTTCAGTGGTTTTTGGTGACTGTCCCCAAGGCCCAGTGCAGTCTCACACAGGGCAGGTGCTTAATATGTACTTGAACTCAGTGATGGAGTGGAATACTGCAAGGATGAAGGGAGAGGGAAGGGGTTGCAGCATATATTACAGGATGATCAGCCCTTCATTTTTCATCCCCACCACATGAAGGCTGTGGTCCAAATGCACCGTTGAGCTCTCCAAGGTAAATCTTCATCCATCTGTCTGTTCATCCATCCATTTCAGGCAATTTATTGATACCTACTGGTAAGATGAATGAGTGAGAATCCTTTCCCTGAGGAGTTCGTAGTCCAGGAGGGAGACACATGCTGAAATCATCACAAAACTAAATAAGAAATGCTATAATGGCAGCAGGACTATCAGAATGTAGAGTGTAATTCTGCTTGGGGGGGAGTGAGAGTATTCATGGGGGAGGGGACATTTGAAGTAATTCTTGAAGGATTGAGGGGGATTTTCCCAAGGGGAAAAGGCAAAGAAGGATGTCCCCATTGGAAGGAGAAGCCTGAAATAGGAAGGAGCATAACAGTTTCTGGAGCACTGAGAAGGGTGGAGGGCAGAACTCATAATATCAAGGCCTGAAATGTTGTGCTAAGTGAGAGTTTGATGGGGGGGGCGGGGTGCAGCGGTGAGAGTGGAGAAGAGGAGGAAGGTTGCAGAGCCAGATGTCTGTTCTAAAGAAATGCAGGGACTTGGAGGGCTTCTCTGTCCTTTATTATTTACTTTTCCCTCCTGAGCTGCTAGGTCCCAATCAATTCTTTAGTCCCAAAGGGTCATAACTGATAAGGATCTTTCAGGAAATGACCTAAAAGCAAAGTAGACTACATCTATTCTCAAGAATGGGGACTTCCAGAGCCATTTTACTCCAGGACTGGGGTGTCTTTCCTCATCCTACAGGTGAGAAACAGGCCTGAAAGATCCTTGTTAAAACCTCCCTCCTCCCAGTCCAGGACCTTTCCACCATTGTCAGGCAGTGGACATCCACCATGGGACAGAAACAAGAAGAGACCATGCCCTGGCTCATGTGGCTCAGTTGGTTGGGTAACATCCTTCAGACGAAAAGGTTGTGGGTTCAATTCCTGGTCAGGGCATGTGCCTGGGTTGTGGGTTTGGTCCCCAGTTGGAACACGTGCAGGAGGCAACTGATTAATATCTCTCCCTCTCTTTCTCTCTCCCTTCCCCTCTTTCTGGAATCAATTAAAAAACAAAAAAGAGAGCCCTGGCTGGTGTGGCTTAGAGGACTGAGCACCGGACTGTGAACCTAAGGGTTACTAGTTCGAATCCCAGTCAGGGCACATGCCTGGGTTGCTGGCCAGGTCCCCAGCAGGAGGCATAAGAGAGGCAACCACACATTGAGTTTCTCTGTATCTCTTTCTCCTTCCCTTCTCCTCTCTAAAAATAAATAAATAAAGTCTTTTAAAAAAAATAAATAAAAAACAAAAAAGAGGCCAGAGGTAGAGGGAATCTTGGGTCAACTTGAAAGCTGGACAGATTGACCTTCCAAAACTCAAATCTGATGTGAGTGAGCCCAGAGACCTAGGAAAAGGTTTTCAGAACCCTTTAAAATGGGGGTTAGAGAAATATAGATCAGAAAAATAAATAATAGATGAGCTTAGACTCTTGTTTTTATAACTTTGTTTTCAGGAAACACTGTTTTTAAAAAAATAATGTGGCAAGGTTATGAGAAATTTAATTTACCCAATAATCCTGTGAGGTGGGTTTTTATTAGAATCTCTATTTACAGATACGGAAAGTGAGGCTCAGATAAGTGAAATAGCTTCAGCAGGGACAGCCAGCAAGTGACAGCGCCCAGCCTCATACATAGACTTGTTAAACGATCTTGACCCATAATACAGTCTCCATAAATAATAGCTATTATTATTTTCCAAGTTTCTACAATGACAACATGTACATGTATAATAAGGCTCTGACTTCTCCCCATAAATGTTATTTAAAAGATAATGAGCCGACCCGCCAGGTTAGAGGGCTCCCATCTACCTCACACGTATTAGATGTTTGCTGAGCGCCTGCTGCGGAGTACCAGCAGGGCCCTGGGTAAGAGGAAGACATGTGGCAAGCCCCGAGGCCTGGGTAAATGCCAGTTCATGCTTCCCAGCCTTGCTGAGGCAGGAGGTAGTGGACGGAGCATGGCAGGTCTCGTGAGGCCAGAGCCCACTGCCTCCCATACTGTTGGTTCTTGCTGAAGGGACATGGGCAAGGTGACGGTATAAGGCTGCTAGTCCCCTGACCATAGCTCCAACCCCCCAAAAACACTTGGCCCCCAGCATGACTTCAGACTTTCTCATCTCATACATTAAGCCTCAGAGAACTTCTGGAAGCAGCTCAGCAGTAAGAGAACTCTCCCACCTCCAACTTCCAGTCACACTCTCACCTGAACCCTGTCCTTGGCAGTGGGCATGTACCCCCTGCACCTTGGCATATCTTTGCCTGCCTGTTTTACTAAAGTAGGAGCTTCTAGAAAGAGCCCAGACTCTAGAGACAGACAGTTCTGGGTTTTAATCTACTTCCACTGCTTTCTACCTGCATAGTCTTGAGCAAGTCACTTCACTTCTCTGAGCTTCAGTTTTCTCATCTGTAAACTTCCTAATGTTGGCAGCAGGCACTTGGAAGGCACTCTTTAGTTGGTAGCTCCCTTCAGCCTCCAACTGGTGTGTAAAGAATGCTCAGTTCATCTTCCTGATACACCAAGGTTGTGGTTCACCTGGTTAGGGCACATACAAGAAGCAACTAGTAAATGCATAAATGGCAAATCTGCCCTCCCCTGAATGCAGTAGATTAGGAAGTCAAATGGAAAGTGTTAAAAAGTGCAGTCTGAGACATGCAGAGAAAGGTTTTTGGTGGTTAAGCTCAGGCATAAAGGAGGGGGGTTCCTCACAATCACAGAAATGGAGATCACATAGAGGGTTACAGCAGGGGAGTGGGAGGAGGAAAAGGTACAGAGAATGAGTAGCATAAATAATGGGTAGAAAATAGACAGGGGAAGGTTAAGAATAGTATGTGAAATGTAGAAGCCAAAGAACTTATATGTACGACCCATGGACATGAACTAAAGGGGGGGAATGGGGGTGGGAGGGTGTGTGCAGGGTGGAGGGGAATAAAGGGGGGGGTGGGACAACTGTAATAGCATAATCAATAAAATATATTTTAAAAAAGGAGTGGGTTCCTGAAATCAGAAGTCATAGAACCCCAGACCATCACAGCTGAAGACTGAGTGATAAAGATAATGGCAGTTAAAAGCAAGAAATGTTTCTTAAAACTTACTCTACATGGGTGTTGAGACAAGTACTTTGCATTATCTCATTTAATCCTCACAGAAACTCTGTAGGATGGGTATTATCCCCATTTTATAGATGAAGAAACTAAGGTGAATAACTTGCCCAAGAACACACAAGTCAGGGGCTGGGACTCCTGAAGCCAAAGTTCATGCTGCATGCTCTTAACTGAACTGCTTAGTTGTTCTAATCTAATCTCACACCTTAATTTTACAGATGAGGCTCAGGGTTGGCAAGTATCTCACCTAAACTTTTACACAAAGGAACTATAATTTGAGCGTCCCTGCAGAGCGCCATCCTGTCAAGACGTTTGCAGAGATATTCAGATTTAATACATATTTATTAAGTATTTGCATCATTTCAATTCATGTTCAAAGTAGTCCCCACCAAATGCTGATTAGATGGGGAACAGGCTCAGAGGGATAATTTCTCCAAATATTAATTTAGCAAAACTATGGCATTCTCAGCATTACACATTCAGGTACAGAGGTTTCCAGCAGCTTCATGATGCCAACCCTAGTTTATCTCCTTTCTGGACCTCCAGGTTGTACAAAGTACCGTCCATTTCCATAGACCTTGAGTACGCTCAAAGCGGTGGATTCTGGGATTTACAGAACCCCGGCGAAGATTAAACTCTATGGACCAATAGAATTTGAGCACGGACCGCTGTACTTGTCTCCGCTGCCTCTGGTTGCTCAGACACCCCCTCGAATTAGCCAATGAGAGGCGGACCGGTCCTGGTCGCCTGGGAAACCGCGTGACAACAAGATGGCGCCGCGGGACAGCTCAGTGGGCCTGTGTGGTGAGTCCCACGGCCTTTCTGCTCGCGGAGTACGCCACGCATGCTGGGGCCTCGCCTCAAAAGTCCCGAAGGCCTGACTGCTCCAGCGGCCCGGCTCCCCCAGCAGGACCCCTGCGTCCTGGGATCGGATTCGATCCTACCATGGCTACGCGTGGAGGCGGGAGGCAGTGACGGGGCTCCCAGGGCGCGGTTAGGTGGTGAAATAAGTCTCTCCCAGAGCGCTTCCAGCTGGGGATCTAGGGAGTGCTGGCTTGCAGCTTGCCGGGCCCTGTAGGCGCTGGAAAGTACCGGGGCTTGGGTAAAGCCAACAGGTCGAATAGGTGTGACGAAAGATGTCAATCAAGCACAGTTCTGAACTTGGGTCCCAAAGGCGTAGAGGCATAGGACACATCTTTCCCCTCAAAGCCCAAGCCTTAAACAAGAGACGGTGCAACCTTAAAGCGTCCTAGGTCCGAGAGAGGAGACACAGTTTGCCCCTGGAAGCCCCCCAAGTGACAAGGCTCTATCCTTAGGGACCCCGGGTCTGAGGGAGTAGGAGAGACACACCCCTGTGCTCAGGAGTCCCCAGACTGATGGGAAGACACAGCCGTCGTACTCAAGGGTCTCCTATAATCCATGGGAGCATTGATCTGGAGACATTGTGTTGGATTAGCCTGGAGTGAAACTGGAAGAAGGGAAGTCAATTGTGGGCAATTGTGACAGCCTCAAAGAAGGACACTGAAAGCCCCACTGTGATGGCCAACAGTTGGCATAGAAAGGAAGACCTAGGTGTGAGGGGGGTTGCAGAGTTTAACCTGCAGGGTGTGGTACCTGATGGGATGGGATTAATGGGGAAGGAAGAAGAGAAAATTTTTGTGGTTGGATGATTGGGTCCCATTAAGATGGGGGAAGTAGGAAGAACTTTGTTTTGAGGAAAAGATGGGTTGGGTTTGGGAATCAGCTCCTTTTCTTCTATGATTGCTTTATTGAAATATAATCCACCCCTTGAAAATGTAAAGTTCAATAGTTTTTAGTATATTTATAGAATTGTGCAATCATCACCACAATTTTAGAACTTTCCATTAGGCAAAAAGGACACCCTGCACGCTTCAGCAGTTGCCGCCCATTTACTCCACAGCTGCCCCCAGCCCTAGGCAACCACTAATCTACTTCGTTACTGTATGAAATGCACATTCTGTATATTTCATATAAATGGAATGTAACCTTTTGTGACTGACTTCTTTTCCCTCAGCATAATGTTTTCAGGGTCCATTCACACTGTAGCATGTACAGTGGTACCTCGGTACTTGTCATTAGTTCTGGAGCTCGTGGCAAGTACTGGAACCAATGACCACCCAACGACAAAGCATTTTCTTTTGTGGGATGGCATCGTGACTCACACAAGTTCTAGCAAGTGCGACGAGTCCCTAGCAAGCACTGAGTGCTGAAACATTTTTTTTCTCATCAAAATGTGATGAGTACAGGGTTTGACAGGTTTTGAAGCCAACAAGTACCGAGGCATGACTGTACTTCATTCCTTTTTTATTGCCAAATAATATTCCATTATAAGACAATACCACATTTGTTTATTTGTTCATTGGTTGATCAACATTTGGGTTGTTTACGCTTTTTTAGCTGCTATGACTAATGCTGCTGTGAACATGTATACAAGTTACTGTGTGGAGACAACTTTTCATTTCTCTTGGGTGTATGCCTAGGCATGAAATCGCTAGGCCATGAGGTGTGTTTAATCTTTTATTGAATTGCCAGACTGTTTTCCACAGCAGCTGCACCATTTTACAGTTCAACAAATTACAGTCCAATTTCCCTACATCCTCACCAAGCCTTAATTTCTGTCTTTTGTCTAGTTTTTTTCTAAAAAGATTTTATTTATTTTTAGGCAGAGGTGAAGAGAGGGAGGGAAACATCACTGTATGGTTGCCTCTCATGCACCCCCCAACCAGGGACCTGGCCCACACCCCCAGCATGTGCCCTCACTGGGAATCAAACCAGCGACCCTTTGGTTTACAGGCTGGCGCTCAGTCCATGAGCCGCACCAGCCAGGACTGTCTAGTTTCTTTTGAGGGGTCATTGTGGTGACAAGAGTTTAGAGGAGGAAGGGGTGATCAAGTGTGGGGGAGTTTATGGCCAGCAGTTTTAGTCACTAAATGCACAGTGCCTGGGACTTTTTAGAGTAATAAAAATGTTCTAAAATTGTTTGTGGTGATGATTTCACTCTGTAATATTGATTAAAAACCATTGAACAGTGCCCTTTAAAAGGGTTAAGTATGTGAACTATATCTCAAGCTGCTTTCTTTTGTTTTGTTTTTAGCTCACATATTGTATGATTCCATTTATACAACCTTCTTGAAGTAAGAAAATTGTAGAGATGGAAAACCGAGCAGTGATTGCCAGGAGTTAGGGCTGGTGGAGAGAGGAGGCACGTGTGACTATAGAGGAGTAGCGTGAGGGAAGTCTTCATGTGACAGGACAGTTCTGTGTCTTGACTGTGGTGGCGGTTCCGTGAAGCTGCACATGGATGACATGGCATGGAAGGATGCGCACGTACAGTGACGTAAAATGGAGGGGATCTGGGTGAAGGAAGCACAAGGCCTTTCTGTACTATTTGTCTAATTTCCTGTGAATCTATAATAATTTTAAAGTAAAAAGTGAAAATACACGTACAACTAAAGAGCAAACAAAAACAGACTGAGAAAATAAAAAGGCATTAGCCCAGTCAAGGGAAGGGCGTGGCCGGGAGCGGGCAACCGTTCCCAGAGCCGAGCTCCAGGCTGGCAGCCGTGCGCACGAAGACCCGGTGCATTTGAGGCCAGGCGGGCAGTTCAGAGCAGCTGAAGTGTGGAAGGAGGAGAGGAGCGGTGAGGTCAGGAGACACAGGCGGGGACCAGATCATCCAAATTAAGGAAATTTTTTTTCTGTGGGTGAGAAGGAGCCATTGGGAGCTTTTAGTGGGGAAATGACATGTCAGCTTTGTGTTTAAGATCCTTCTGACACCATTTGTAAATTGGTAAAGGAGCCACAAGGGATTGTCACACTTGGCCACAAAACCATGAGAGTGCCCAGACAAGACAGCAGGGGCTGGGGCAGGATGGGGACGGATTTGGGAGGCTGGATGGTGGGTATGAGGAAACTCTGGATCTGGTCTTTAGAGGGCTCCTCTAAAGACGTAAAATGGAGGGGTCCCAAACTCCTGAGTGAAGGCAGAGGGGCCATCTCCAGGTGGCACAGGTCCCCTGCTCGGCAGCCGCAGGGGCGGGGTAGAGGTGCCACACCTTTCCACAGTGGAACAAAAGACTCAATTCAGGCCCTGGCGGAGGTCCTTCGGTTCTAGAGTTTATAGATATTAGTCACATAATATACTATTTAATTCGCTGAATATAGTAGTGGCCTTTGATTACTTCCCTGATGTGCATTCATCTTTGCAGAAGGAAGAGAGAAGGAAGGGAAACCAACAAAAGCCAAAGCCATATTTCACATTTTTAAGTGCTTCCTTTGCGCAAGAAAGTTTCAGACTAGTTCCTGGTCCTGAGGAAAGGACTCCAAGGACTGACTTCCTTCTCTCTACTCAGGGAGTTCCTGACAGCTGGAGTCTAGAAGAACTATGAGCTCACCTTTGGCCTCCCTTGGCAAGACCCGGAGAGTGCCCCTGCAGTCAGAGTCCGTGAATTCGGGGTAGGAGGCCAGCCTCCAGGGCCTTCGTGTCCGCGCCCCTGCCTCCTCCTTGCCCCTCCTGTGGACTGCGAGAATGAGTGTCTTGGGGGGAACACTAAGGAGTCATGTGACCACCTGACCACCTCATCTGTCTGTACCACCTGGGAGGCTCTACGTCGTGGTGCCAAGCACACACTGGGTGGTGCCCACTAGTAAGGTCTGGGCTCCGTGGGAGTGGCTTAGCATGCATCTGCTTATTCATTCTTGTTAATTCTGCAAACCCTGGTGATGCACCTGGGCTGGGCCCCGCCACATGCCGGACTCCCTGAGGTGCAAAGGGAGCCCTTTACATCTGTCTAGCACTTCCATCTTTTCAAACACTTTTTTTTTTTTTTACCTCTCTTCTGCACATCACTTGAGTCATTCGAAGGGGACCCAGAGTGGCTGAGTAACAGGCCTGGGGTCCCGCAGCCATTTTGAAGCAGAGCTGGGGCTGGACTCCTTGACTTGGGGACCCTTGTCTTCCACCCAAGACTCTATGCTCCAGGTCTTCCCCATCCTTTAGCGTTGGGAGGAGTTGAATACCTTCCTTTTTTCTTTTTCAAAATATTTTTAAAATTTATTTTTAGAGAGAGGGGAAGGGAGGGAGAAAGAGAGGGAGAGAAACATCAATGTGTGGTTACCTCTCGTGTGTCCCAACCAGGGACTTGACCCACAACCCAGGCATATGCCCTGACTGGGAATTGAACCGGCAACCCTTTCATTCACAGGCTGGCACTCAAAGAGTTGAATACCTTGAAGCCTGCCCCTTGTCTTGTCCCAGTGCCAGGATGGGCTTTGGGGTGGATATCCTCAGGAGGCATAGGCCCAACCTCCATCTCCTTAAGGCTTGGCTAAGGGTTTGGAGCTTAGGGCCTCCCCCCTGGTGACATTCCAGGGGGTTCTAACTTGTCTGCCTTCCTTCTCCTTCCTGCCCGGTTTCCCAGGAGGCGAGGGATAAAACTCTACGGAGACGGTAAGTGAGGGCCCTGCCCTCATCTCTTCCTCACCTTCCATCTGCCGCATCTCCTTGTGGTTGGGCAGATGGAGAGAAAGAGCATGGTGAACACTTCAGCCAGAGCAGCTGGCCCAACCCCAGTTTTACCTGCAGCTGCCATCCCTTCCTGAGGACAGGGCTTCCTCCTGGCAGCTCTCAGTAGGAGGCCCCACACCCTTAGCAGAGATGTCATCACTAACGTTTGAACTCCTGCACCCCTGTATGGTTGGCTGGTGAGTGCTGAGAATCCATGAGGGGCCAGATTCCAGCCCTCCTTCCCCTGACCACCCCCTCCAACCCATAATAGGCTTTCTTCCCTGAGGCCCTGTCCTCGCATCGCTACTCTGATTCCTGCAGACTCAGATCTTTACACCCCAACCCCACTCTTGCCCCCACCGTGGGGCTGGTGTTGGTCATTCAGGAGCCAGGCAGGGAGAATGCCGAGAAGAGACCTGTTCTGTTTGGATCCTTGCTCACCAGCATCCCCAGTATTCTATCCTCATATGTTTGGGGGACAGAATACAGGTCGTTCCATCTTGGCTAGGGCCAGAGTCCCAGTTTACTCTGGGCCTTAGCGCCAGTTCAGTGACCTGGGCATCTTGTCTGCAGAAAATGAGGTGGACTTGCTGAATGATGGACAGGGCTCGGAAGAAAGGATCTCTGTCCCTTCCTGCTACGGTGGCATTGGTGCCCCTGTGAGTAGGCAAGGTGAGAGCAGAGGCCTAAAGGGGTCTGGGTTCCCAGCAGCAGGAGGGGGCCCCAGGGAAGGAGAGAGGCTCAGAGGGGCGTGGCACCTACCCTCCTGCCTGCTGGTCCTGAGGCAGCTGCTCCCACTTCTGGCTGCCCATGGCTCTGTGCCTGTACCCCAAAACCTGTCCAAGGCCTAGTTTGGCATAAAGCTGTGTGGGTCCCACCCTTAGCTCAAGAGGGCCCCAGGCCAGGCTTCGTCTAGTGGACTCACCATCAAGTGTGATGTCAGTGGGTCCAGAATCCAGGGTGAGAGGAATGAAGGGCCTGAGAGTGAAGCTCTGCCTTCAGCCATCTGCTTCCAGCTTTGCAGGGCTCTGGGCAAGTCCCCAAGTCCGCTAGATAGCCCTCCTCGCCTGGCCCACAGCATCCCCAAAGGGCTGCGGTGACACTGGTCCAGTAGGCACCTGAAGTGGGATGGGGATCATCAGGGCGACTTCCCAGAGGAGGGAGGGTTGGTCAGGCCTGGGCAAAGGGGAGACTTGGGCAGACAGGGTGAGCTATGCAGAGCGCTGAGCAGGGTCAGTCCGGGTTGGGAGTCTGGAGGAGCTGGGGATGAGGTTAGAAGTGTCCACTAGCTGTGTGTCTTGGATAAGCCCCTTCCTGTCTCTCCCTGTCCCTTTCCTCCTCTGCGAAGTAGGAATGGGAACACCTAGGTCAGCATGTTGAGGTGAGGATTCAGTGGGGGGCTCCTCCACCAAGCACTCATCCACTTAACAGGTAGGGAGGGGAGTGAGGGAGACAGACAGAGCCTGGCCCCACAGCCATGCAGTCACAAAGCTGGAATCTCTGTCAAGCCAGCTGGGACACTTCCAGCAGTAATGCCAATGAGCAGCTCCTCCCCTTAAAGAGCCGTGAGCATGCTCTCCGCACCACTCGCCTGCCGTTCACTCCTCACCCCCTCTCAGCCACTGCCTGTACCCCAAGGTCTCGCTGGTCCCATCTCACTTCTCTGCACAGCAGCATTCCACACGGCAGGTTTACCATTCCCTCCTCAGACACCCAGGCTCTTGGCCGCCACAACCGCTCTCCCTGATGTCCTCCTGCCTCCCAGGTTTTTTTCTGAGCGCTCTTTGCTAGCTCCGTATCCTCCCTCCCGGCTTTTCAGTGTGGCCTCTGGCCGGGGGGGCCGGGGTTCTCCCCTCTCTTTCCTCTCTGCCTCAGTTAGGGAGCTCATACACCTGCTGACATCTCTGTATCTCTGTGCTGGCACGGCCCCAATGCCTGCGTGTCAGTTAAGAGGCTTTTAACTGCAAGTCAGAGAACGCCCTTCCTTAGCTGGCATGGACAATAAAGGAGGGCTTATTGGCCCACATCCCCAAGGAAGCTGCCCAAGGGTTGTTAATGCAGCAGCTCAAAGACACCCTCGCAACTTCAGGTTTCTCCATCTTGCCCAAGCTTCCCTTGGCATGCCAGCCCCAGACGGCTGCAGGGGGGCGGCTGCAGCGCCTGCCTTACACTTCGAAAGATAGCATCCTGGGGAAGAAGAGTGCCTGCCTCTTCCTGTGTCTCTCTTGTCCCCCCCCCCCCCGCCCCGCTCAAACTTCTTATTCTGGAATTTTTCCAGCATGTAGGAAAGTTGAAAGAATAGCACAGTGAACACCCAAAGGCCCCTCATGCAGGAGCACATAGTGTCATTTGGCCACATTTGCTTTCTCTCCACATACATGTATATGAATGTAAATGTATTTCTGGATGGACCATTTAGAAGTTGGTCACAGATAGCACGGCATCCCACCTCGAAATTCTTCGGTGTGCATCTCCCGGGAACAAGGAGACTCGCAGCCCAGGGCCGTGATCACACCCAAGAGTGTGCAACACTCAGTCCCACTCTCCAGCACCTCTTCCGTACCCACCTTTCCCCAGCTCCAAAATACGTCCCGTAGTTATTTTTGCTCCTGATCCAGGTCAAGGGTCATGTGCTGCTTTTGATTGTGATACCTTTGTAAAACAGTCCCTGCCTTTCTGCAAAGTGGCACTGACTTTTTCAGGAGTGCAGGCCCCTGTCTTGTGGCCTGTCCCACGCTGGCTTTGTCTCCTGTTTAGCTTGCTCCTCTACCCTGACTCTCCTGTAAACTGGGCGTGAGGGTAGAGGTCTGAGTTGACTGAGGCGGAACTTTTTGAAAGTGCTTCAGGCAATGTGACCCACGTGTCACGCTGTTTACTCCGCACATCTTGGACAAATTACTGGATGTCTCTGTGCCTCAGTTTCCTATAGCAGTTCACTCCTCACAGGCATGTTGTGGGGATTGCATAAGTTGATACATGAAAAGTGTTTGGCACGGTCCCTATTATGTAGGTGACAGCTGTTGTTAGTACTCTTATTTCCACTCCTGGGGACCCCTCTCCCTCTCCCCTGGACCCCATACCCCAACCTCAGCTCTAGACATGAGCTCTCGGACTTTGTCTGGTTGGCAGACCCTGTGGCCCACGACTCGGAGCCATTGGTCACCATGACAATGAAGGTGCGGGACCTGGAGCGGCAGGTGAAGGCCCAGACTGATGAGATGCTGTCCAAGGTGGGACCCCAGTGCGGAGAGGGCCAGGGTCTGGTCCAAAGGGTGGAGGGGTCCAGGCAGGTGTGGCCAGCGAGGCCACTGCAATAGGCCAGGGTGAGCGGGTGCTGGAACCATCCCCCACACTGAACTGCCTGGTCTGAGGGCCAGGAGTGGCCTGGGACTGATCAGGTCACCGCGGTGACCTGAGCAGAGAGGCTGGGGGCATTCTCCCCAGCTGAGCAAGGAAGGCCTTTGGACCTCAGAGTGGATGACAACAGTGGCTGCTGGGTTCTAGGGCACTTGGGGGGCTGCCACGCCATTCCCCCGCCTCCATGGAACCACAAGGATCACCTGGGATACCGGAGCAGTGGCTGTGCCAAAGTGGGGGCGGGACAGGGGCTTTAGGCCCCCTAGTGCCCCCCGCAGAGGCAAAAAGGCTGGAACTTCCCTTCTGGGAGGGGCTCCCCTGGGCTCTGGGACCACCAGGCCTGTCTGTACCCCCTCGCACGTCTTGTTGCTGCAGGATCGGAAGATCCGGACCCTGGAGAAATTGGTGGAGACCCTGCAGGAGAACGAGGGTAAGAGGCGCTGTCTCGGTGGGCTGCTTGGCCCCCCTGTTGTACCTTCCCTGGGCCACTGGCCCCTCGGCATCGGGGCTCCAAAGCATCAAGCTGAGTTGTCGTGGGGTCTGGACAGCTGAGCGCAGAGAAGGGGCAGAGACACACTGAGGATGGTGCCCTCCTTTGCGGGACTGAGTCCCTCGAGTGTAGGTGCAGCCCAGCCCTGAGCACACAGTGCTCCATCGAAAGTGTGGAGGAAACGCAGCCTCCTCAGTCAGGAGGGCATCCCCCGTCAGGGTCAGAAAGAGAGGCGAGAGGCGGTTCTCAGGGGATCCCTCAAGTTCTCAAGGGACAGCTGCCTCAGATGGCCCTCAAGGCAGACCTCTGGTCAAGGCAGCCCGGCAGCCCCCAGGCTGGGGCAACGGAACCCCTTCCCATCTCTCCCGAAGGCCAGATGTCCCTGCAGCGGCAGGAGGAGCTGGAGACGATGTGCATGAAGCTGCAGCGGCAAGTCGGGGAGATGGAGGTGAGAGAGGCAGTGGCCCGGGCCGCCTGCCCCCCGGGAACTGGGTCAGAGCCCACCTCGTGGGATGCCCTCGTCCCACTTCCCACCCCTGGGCCCTGCTCTGGTCTCCCTGCTCAGGGCTAGCCTGGAGGTGAAAGGGTCAGAAAGGGGCCCCGGGCGGGGCACACTCCTTCCGCCTGGGCCTCCTCTTCCGTTTCCTCTGGAGTTTCACCGTGAGCAGTTCTCCCCTCCAGCCCCAGGCCCTGCCTCTGGTTCTTTGGCCACACTGAGCTCTTCCTCAGCTCAGAACTTTGGCCGGTGCTGATCCTTCTGGCTGAAATGTTCTTTTTCCCACCTTCCCCTGTGAGTTTTCACTCATCCTCAGTCTCAAATCGGGGGAGGGGGGGGGCGAGGGCGGGGGAGCCCCTCTCAGACTCCGACCAGGGCAGGCTGTCTGTCCTGTGCCTCCTCAGTGCCTTCCCTCTTCCCCTCAGGAACCATGGACTCCGTGGGGGTGGGGGGCACTTTCCTCCCGTTCGTTGTTGCACGCCCAGGACCTAGCGTGGCACCCATCCACACGTGTTCACTGATTGGTCACGGCCATCCCCTGCCTCTCATTTTGGCATCTCAGTACCCCTGTGTCACCTTCCTTGCCCCCATTCATACAGCAAGCCTCAGACAGGAAGGGCCCGACCTTTGAGGGAGGGGCCTGGGGGACATGCTTTGTCAGTGCCCCTCACTTCCTCGCTGGCCCCACCAGAAGCTCTTCCTGGGGTCTAACCTCTCTCTCTATGCAGGGTTGTGTTCCAAAGCCCCAACCGAATTTCGACCACAACAGCAAACCCCCAAGCTGCGGCTGCAGCTGAGGGCCCTCCGCACGATGCCCCCCCCGTCCTCCCCACCCCGCCTGTTCGTACCTGTACCTGGGGCTGCGGGAATGCCGGCAGCCCCGGGGGTTGGCCGAGGGGGTCATGTGCAGCCCCTCCATTTGCAGTGTTCCCACACTTACTGCTTCATTCGTGTAACAAACTCATAAGAAGTATCTCCCGTGTCCCAGGTATTGGGATGTAGATGTGGCCCCTGCCCTCGTGAGACAAAAAGTCTGGACACAGAGACATGAGCAGGCGCACAGAAAAATAACACAAGTACAGAGATAAGATGAAATATTCAGTGGGCAACCCAATAGAGACTAGTTGGGGTTTGTTCCACTTTGTGGGGTGACACTGAACAAGAAGTCTAGCCCAGGGGTGCCAAACGCATTTTCACCGGGGGCCACATCAGCCTTGCGGTAGTCTTCAAAGGGCCGAATGTAATGTTAGGACTGTATCAGTGTAACTCCTCCTTAACAGTTAAGCCAGAGCTCGGCGCTGCCGCCGGGTAGAAACAAGGTGCCCGGCTGGATAAAACAAGGTGGAGGGCTGGTTCTGCCCGTGGGCCTTGTGTTTGCCACCTGTGTCCTAGAGGATGCGAGGGGACCAGGGAAAGAGAATCTAGGCCGAAGAGATGAAGAGCTCCACCTGCCACCACAGAAACTTGGCTCGTGGTGGGGTGTTTGTGGGAGCAAGTGGGGGAGCCAGAAGAGGCTGCAGGAAGCACGTGACAGGGGCAGGGGCTACCACCCCCCGTGTGAGGTTGGATTCGGTTCTGCAGGAATTGGGAACCGCAGGAAGGTTTCGGTTTGGATGGGGGAAGGCTGGTAGAAGCTCTGAATTGTCCAGGAGGGAGATGGCCGAGGCTCGAACGAGCGTGGCAGCAGAGGAGACAGAGTCGAGTGGATGGATTTGAGGCAGCTTTGGAGGCGGCGCCCACAGGTGTTGAAGATCTTGGGGAGGCAGAGAGAGGAGTGGGTCATGGATGAGGCCTAGGTGGAGGGGGTGCTGTGGACGACTGTGGGAGACCTGGAGGAGGTTTGGGAGGCAGGGGCAGGGAGTGGTGACTGTTTGGGTCAAGTTCATTTTGAGCTGCCTGTTAGACATCTGATTGTAGGTGGCTGGAAGTGTGAAACTGAAAACAGTGCGTTACGGGGGCTAAAGACAAACCTGCTGGGTTCGGCACTGGGCAGGTTGGTGGTGGCTGCACGTTAGCAGTGGATTGAGGGGAGAAAGGGAGAGGAGGGACCAGTAAAGGAAGTATGGACAATTCAGAAGTTTTCCTGTGGCAGAGACCTGAGCCCCAGCCCCGGGGGAGGTGGTGAGGGGTGGCTACATCCTCTCGGTCCTAGGATCGGGGCGTCCCTGCCCCTCCTCAAACTCAGGCCAGACCCACGAGGTTTCCCACCACTGCAATGGCTGCCTTCGGTGAGTTCTTGTGCCGGCTCTGTGCTAGGTGCTTGACAGGAATTATCTTGCTGAGTCCTCCTCACAAGCCTATGGGGCAGGCGCCGTCATCTCCGCTGCATAAGGAGGAGCCCAAGGCTCTAGGAAGTGAAGTGGCGTCCCAAGTTCACAGCCAGAAAGTGGCGAAGACCCCTGGGCCCGTCCCCTCTGCCCAGTCAGCTCTGGGACCTGAGGCTGGGGCCTGGGCAGATGCTACCTCTTTCCTGGGAACAGACTGAGCTGACAGTGCCCTTGGCATCTCCCTCTCCAGCGGTTCCTCGGTGACTATGGCCTGCGTTGGGTGGGTGAGCCCACGGACCAGGAGGACTCGGAGGAGAGTACAGGCTCAGAGGATGACAAGAGGGACTGGATGAAGGCCAACAAGTTCTGGAAGCCAGGTAGAGTAGGGGGCTCACCCCAGCCCCTCCTACAAAAGGAATTCTGCAACAGCTTCCTTTTCGGCCAGAAGCTGTCCAGAGGCCACGTCTCATCCACGCTCCTGCCTCCAGGCACCAGGAGCTTTGAGACATCCCACACCTTGCCACCGACACAGCGCGGGCGGGAAAGGCCTTGGCCTGCATCGCTGACCCCTGACCCTGCCACCACTCTCTTCCTCCGAGCTTGCTTCCGACTCTCTCTCTGCTTGCTCATCTTTCAAAGACCCGGAGATATAAGATGTAATGAGACCTCATTTTTCTCAGGCACCCTAGTTTATAAAATGCCATCCATCTAAAAGCTATTGCCTTCAAAAGCAGTCCCTCTGCTTTGGAAGCTGGACCCCTCTTTGGGTCCCTTTTCATGTTCATTTATAGCCAGACTATTGAAATCTACCTGCTTCTGTGGGACTCACCACTTAAAGAGAGAGAGAGAGAGAGAGAGAGACAGAGAGAGAGAGAGAGGAAAGGAGAGAGAAACCCTGATTTGTTGTCCCACTTACTCATGCCCTCACTGGTTGGTGCTTGTCTGTGCCCTGACCCAGGATCAAACCTGCAACCTTGGCATACCAGGACCGAGCTACCCGGCCAGGGCACCACTTTGTATTTTCACTTCGACTGCCAGTGTCTCGAGGTCTGCACGCCAAAGGGTGTAGTTCGTAGGTCTGAACAAATGGCCGTTTCTGCAAGCTAGGTCCCTTCTTTTCAAAGAATGGAGGTGGTTGCCTCCATTTAGCTCTTAGCTCTTCTGCCAAAAGAACGACGTGTTTTTCATTTATAGCCGCTTTTCCTCCTGGGACCCCTCTCGCTCCTTGCTTCTCTGCGTCCTCCCCACACTGCCTTGTCCCCAGATACCACACTGCTCCTGCCCCTCGGGCCCCTCGGGTCCACAAAGCTGGCCTCTTGCCTGTCCTGCCGCTACGGTTCTTCCTCTGTGCGATGGATACCAGGCCCCACGGGCCCTGGGGCACCTGGCCAGTAAATGGTGAGCCAGGGCATCTGCACTGGGGCTAATTAACCGTTCCAGAGCTTGGACTCCTGCCTTAGGGAAGGGGACCAGCAGCGGGGAGCCTTTCAAGGGCTTGGCCTCAGGCTGGATGGTTCACCCCTTCCCACCAGTGTATTGAGCCTCAGATGGGATGTGTGCCAGGTGCTTCAGGGTATTTGGAGACACGAAGGGGACAGTCCTGTTCTGGTCACAACAGGTATTGAGCCTCAGGGTTGAGTTCCTCACTACTTCCCTGTCCCCCTCTGAACTCCTCACTACCCCTTCTCTGTCCCCCTCTGAGCTTCTTCCTACCCCCTGCCCTGTCCTCCTCTGAGCTCCTCACTACCCCTACATTTCATCAAGGTCCTGCCCTCCTCCCCCTCCCCGTGCCAGCCACCACCTCCCCGCTGTCACCCTTCTCCCCAAGCCCTGGGCTGCTGTGTCTGGGCGGGAACCTCCTCCCTTCTCTGCACAGTGAGCCATGCTCACTCCATGGGCTGCAGCAGCTCCACTTGTCCTTAGGCTGCCCTCGGGCCCCTGGCAATGGCCTGACCTAGACCCCAGGCAGGCTAGTGCTTCCTCTCACTCACCCCCCCTCCCAGGCCAGTGCTATGTCCCCTGAAGTGCCTTGCCCCCTTTTCTCCCCTCTTTTGAAGCTCAGCTAGAACCTGACCGGCTTCAGCAAATGTTCATGGAGAGCCCGCTCTGGGCCAGGCGTGTGCCACCTACACCCCCACCGCCGCACACGGGAAGGGGCTGGGCATCAGAGTCCTCATCTGTGAAGTGACTGACCCCCCAGGCTGCCAAGAGCAGCAGATACCATAGTGCATGTGGAGTGTTCTTGCAGGCCGATGCTTCAATGGCCGGGAGCCATTGTCGCTTAGCCCGGTGATGTCCCAGAGGGCCCAGCACAGTGCTTTGCCCCTAGGCCAGGGCCTGTGCACATACATGTGATTGGCAGGTGGCACCCAGGCGCCCAGGCCTGGGTGATCAGAGCACGCTGGGGCAAGCGGGCAGCAGTGCTCGACAGCAGGGGCCACAGATTTGTTTGTGGCCCTGGCAGAGCAGAGCGAATGTAGGTAAAGTCCCCAGAGCAGGGCATGACTTGCAGGTTTGTGGAAATAATGGGTCCATTTCCTGTTCAACAGCCTTTGCACGAGGTGGTGGGGATGGGCCGTGCTGGGGTGTCTTGGGCACTACCTCGACATTTCACAGCGAAGACGGTGCTCCCAGCGAAGGTGTGAGGAACCGTCCTAGTGCAGGCCCACCACTCTCCTGCTGATAGTGATGGGGGGCGGGGCGCCGCAGCCCCCACAGTGGCACTTACTACATGCCACTGTCACTGTTTGTCACCCTGTCTCCTTCACTCAAGTATGAGCCCAAAGAGGACAGGACTCTGGGTATGGGCATAGCCATGGTCCTCTGGGCCTAGCAGAGCGTGGGTGCTCCAGATGTATTTGCTGGACAGCAGGATAGAGGGACGTGTCCTGTTCAGCCTTCTTGAGCAGCCACTCTTGGCCAGGCTTGGGGCTGGGTTCTCTAGCCTGGGTTCAAGAAGTGTTTGGTGTGGTTGGAAAGTCAAACAAACAAAATGACAACAGCCTGTTGATAAGGAGCAAGGAAGTGGCTCAAGGGCTCCAGGGGCCCAGCCTCAGGGGGTGAGGCTTTTAGCGAGGCCCCTTGGGGTAAGTGGTGAAAAGACACCCTGAGCCCAGCGAGGAGCAAGAGGATGGGGTTAGTGGCAGCAAGTTAGTGGCCAGGCACTTCTTCACAGCAGCCCTGTGAAGTGGGGACTGTTATTGTTCTGATTTTATAGAAGAGGAAGCTGAGGCCCAGAGAGGTCGGCCCACTTGCCCAGGGTCACACAGCTTGGAAGCAGTAGCCTTGGCACTGTGTCTCCAGAGTGTGAAGGGGGACCATATTGAGGGGAGGCTGGGGAGCCCAGGCTCTGAGGGTCTCTAGAGTTGGGTCAAGGAGTTTAGACTTGATCTCCATGCCTGCCTACTACTATTTTAATAAAGCCACGGGCCCTCAAAGTTGAATGAGGCCTCAGAGAGGACCTTGCTATGCTGCACCTCCCCTTGGAAAGGGACGCCAGTGAGCAGTGTCCAAAGAACCCACACTGAGACGCAGCCTGTGTGCGCACTGGGAACAGAAGCTGAGCCCTGGCTGGTGTGGCTCAGGGGACTTAGCGCCGGCCTGTGAACCAGAGGGTCACCGGTTGATTCCCAGTCAGGGCACATGCCTGGGTTGCAGGCCAGGTCCCCAGTGAGGGGCATGTGAGAGGCAACCCACGTTGATGTTTCTCTCCCTCTCTTTCTCCCTCCCTTCCCCTCTCTCTAAAAATAAAGAAATAAAATCTTTAAAAAAAAAGAACAGAAGCTTAGAGTCACCTGGATCCTGCATGCTCCAGGCCCAGGGCATGTTGCCTTACAAGGCCCAACTTCCCATCTGTAAAATGGGGGTGGCGGCGCCCGTCTCTGGAGCTGCAGACAAGTCAACACTGAGTCATCTACAGTGGGCGGGATGCCGGTTCCTGTTAGCTACCCATTCCAGGGAAAGGAGCCTGCGGCTCAGATGGCGTGACTTACCTGAGCCCTGCCCTGCCTTACTCCACGGGACCCAGCTGCACTGTTCTGTTGAGCACTCCCTGCAGGCTGGTGGTCACGCCAAGCTCTTTCTGCCTTATTTTTTTCAGCCCTGCTTCACCCGGAGCTACGGGTTCTTCTCAGGGGCTCCTTGCCTCACCCTCGCTGTGCTGCCGCCTGCCGGCCCACCCTGACTTCACTTTGCCATTCACTAGCTCACTTGCCACGGGCCTTCGGGCTGATTTTCTCAGCAAACTTCTTTTCCCTCTCATTTCTACTTGGCGTCCTCCCCTGGGCTTCTGCCTGCGCCTTCCTCTGGCGACCACCCCATGCCCTGTCAGCTCCCACAAAAAGCCCTGGCTCGGGGCAGCAGCTGCATTAGCAGTCAGCCTGCGGAGTGGTTTTCTTGGCTCTGCTTGGCGGGGTCTGCTTGGGCCAAGTCGTCGTGGTCTCACCTTCCTTGGCCTCACCTTCCCCCTCTGTGGGAACATAGGGACCAGGGCAGATGTTGAAGATGAGCTTTTCTGTTGTTATTTTTAGGGTAACCCGTGTGTTCTGAACGTAGTTGTTAAAGGAAAATAGTGTCTTGACATTGTTCTGACTCATACCAGGCATGCTGTGTTCTGTGAGTTTTTCTTGGGAATCTCAGGGACTCCAGGAGAAGATGGGGGCAGGTGCAGCCCCGTTAGCAGTGGAAATTGTAGGGGAAAGGGAAGGACCGCTGGAGCCGACTGTTTCAGCAGTACAGAGGCAACAGGAAATGGCCACCCACATCTGTACTTCCCCTGGGTACAGCCACTGTAACCACTGTGGGGAAAGGAATTAGGTCCCCAGAGCCCTGACCCACATCCTGGTGCAGACTGTCCTGGTGACAAACATCTTCCAGGAAGGCCCAGAGAGCCTCTGGTGTTTGGGGGGATCACACCCTCGCAGATGACTTACTTGGGAGCCAGATCCCTTCGGGGACTGAGAACAGCTCCGTGGCCTGTCCCCCACCAGCCTCCCCCCAGCTGTCCGCTCTGGCATCTGTGGTGGCTGTCCCGCCACCCCATCTGCACCGCCTGAGGCTGACGCACAGCTGTCTGTGCAGCACATTTTTTCAGACTTGGAGGCCAGAGCTTCTGTCAGCTTCTCAGAGGGGTCTGTGACCCAGAAATAGTTGCACAGCCGAAGATCTGCCCCACATCTGTTCTGTTCAGCAGCTGTCCGACATCCTCCTTAGTAGCTCCATGTCCTTACTCCGACCTTTTTCTCCTGATAATGCAGATGGGCGGGAGAAACAGACTCTAGAGTCAGCCCCTCCTCTAACTTGCCAGGGGGCCTGGGGCAAGTAATTTTTCATCTCTGTGGGCCTGTTTCCTCATGTGTAAAATGGAGGTCAGTAACCCCCACCTCACAGCCTGTGGGTTGGCCTGAGGCCCATCTTTTGCAAGGTAGAGCTGGGAACAATAAGTAACGTAGACACAGTGCTTATTCCTAGCTGGCCCTTACATGGTCATCTTCTTGGAATCCAGCTGCTAACACCGCACCTGACACAGACCAATGAGATCCTGCTCTTGCCTCTTACTCTGTGAATCCCTAGGGATACCATTAATCTTCCCTAATCAGTTTCTTCATCTGAAAAATGGGGCTGATTATAGCCCTGCGGCATAGGGTTGGAATGAAGAGAGACTAGGTTAATAGATATTAACCCCCTAGCACACAGTTACCCTCAATAAAAGATAGCTGTTATTATCATCTAGTGTTAGTTGTCCTTCCTCCTCCTCAGGCGGCCACTTAAAAGAGATGCTAAAGCCACTCTCCATCATGGGCGAGGGGGGTGGGGGGCGCGGGGCATGGAAGCCAGGGCTGCTAGGGCACACTGCAGTCAAGAAGAGAGGCTCATGGGTGTCTGTCCTCTTTACCAGGGGATTCACTGGTGCCCCCTGAGGTGGACTTTGACAGGCTGCTGGCTAGCCTGAAGGATCTCAGTGAGCTGGTAGACGATGACACCCAAGTGATGCCAATGCCCAGTGGAGCACAGCTCTGTGTCCTTGAGCCCATCCCACTGAAGCTGTACCGGAATGGCATCATGATGTTTGATGGGCCCTTCCGGCCGTTTCATGATCCCGCCACACAGGTAGGAGTGGGGGGAGAGGGGAAGAGGGCAGATAGGCCTGCAGTGCTCCCCACTCTGTTCATCATTAGTTGGGAGTGGTGGGGACCAGTCTGTCCGCTATGGGCACTCAGACCCATGAAGGACTTGCAGAGCCCCCCACTTCCACCCCCACCAAGTCCTGGGCCAGAGACTGATCCACTGGGTAAGCCCGAGGCCCAGGGCCTGCCATCCAGACAGGAAGTAGGGCGGGGGTCACCACGCAGGCCTGGCCAGTCGTTACCCTTCTTCTCCCTCCTGCAGCGCTGCCTCCGAGACATATTGGATGGCTTCTTCCCATCAGAGCTGCAGCGCCTGTACCCTGATGGGGGCCCTTTTAAGGTGATGAGCTGCTCCTCAAACCAGTCAGGACTCCCTGTGTGGGGATTTTGCAAGGTGGTGGGGACAGCTTCCTCAGGCATCACTCAATCTGAGGCTTGAAGCAAGTGCCCCACCGCAGGGGATCCCAGTCTGATGACCTTCAGGAGGAGGGTGAGCCTGAGGTCTGGCTGGGAAGGGAAGGGGTGGCTGCCACGGCCCAGACAGCCTATGACTAAGCAGCAGGCAGCGCCCCCTGCTGGCACCCTCAAGGCACAGCCCTGAGCTGTGGGACCACTGCCCCTCCTCCAGCATTTGAGACAACTTGACTGCTTGGGGTCCCTGAGGAGTCTACAAAGGTGACCTGGCTTCCCCTAAAGGCTCCCGGAGCCATCTGGTTGGGATGGAAGGTAGTGCCATAGTGGGGGCGGGCAGGAAATGTTGGAACTAGAGGACAGGAGATGGGGCTGGCCCCCTACTGGTGTGTAGGACAAAGCGCTCTGATGGGAGCACAGGAGGCAGTGTCCCGGTGGGGGGCTGTTAGTTCCACAATGAAGGCGTGTGCCACCACGGCTTGAAAGTCATGATTGGGGGCCCATGCCAAGACACGGGCCCAGGAGGTGTGTTTTGATGAGGACAAATGAGGTGGTGACATGTAGAATAATGGGGTCTGCACTGCAGCCCACACAAGGGCTTTGTCTTCTCGGAGTATCCTCATCCCTGTCTTCCCTGTGGGCTCCTGAAAGGGGGACATCAGGACTGTGGCTTCAGTGAGGGCTGCGTGCAAGATGAGCAGGGCTCAGGTGTGCAATAGCACGAACTACAGCTCTCTTCTTGCTCTGTCCCAGGGCCTCAGTTTCATCACCTGCAAAGGGGATTGCATCAGACCATCCCGTGGGCCCATTCCTGGAGCTTGGGCAAGCAGGGGTGGGGGTGGAGCCAGGGCTGGAGAGCTGGGCCCACCGCTGTCTCCCTTCTTGCCAGGTGAGTGACCTGCGCAACCAGGTCTACCCAGAGAATAGGCTGGACCCATTTCCAGGCGAGGGCCGAGTGGTGGGCTGGCAGAGGATTCGAAAGCCCTCAGTCACAATGGAGCACCCAGGTGAGCTCGGCCATGAGGCTGAGCCAGGTGGTGGGGATGCTGTACAGGACAAGCTCCAGGTGGCCTCCTCCACTATCACTCACAGATACCCACCCTCCCCGCCCCAAGCCTCTCGATGCCCTCCCTGCAGGCTCCAAGATGACTGCAGAGAAGTTTCTGAACAGGCTCCCCAAGTTCGTGATCCGTCACGGCGAGGTGATTGACATCCGGGGCCCTATCCGGGACACTCTGCAGGTGAGGCTAGTCCTGGCTCCCCCAGTTTTCTTGGGGGCTTTAATCTCAACCCTGGCCCAGCCTACCAGAGCAGTGGTTTGTGTGGAGGCTGACTTGGGGTGACTGAGGAGGGCCTGCATGGACAGATGGGTGTCGTGGAGCTATCCCACTGTCTCCTGGGAACTGGAGCTGTTGAGGGCTCTGGGCTGGGACCCAAAGAGTGGCTGGGTTGGCAAGGGTGTGGCTGTAAGAGGGGGAAGTGAGTCTTTTTAGGCCAGAAGTGGGCCCAAGGCCCAGGCCACCCCCTCAAAGTCCAGACCAAAAATCCAGTTCAGTTCTGGAGATTGCTTTCTGGCCCTCACAGAACTCTCCATCTTCTCCTCACTCTTCCCATGTCTCTGCTTGTGGGAGGTACCAAGCCTCCCTCTCCCAGCACTCTACCCCCTTCACCCCACATCGCCAAGTCTTCCCTGACCTGTCAATCTCCAGAATGTCCGAATCCATCCCTTCTCTCCATTCCCACCACCCTAGTCTAGGCTCCAGAATGTCTCTCCCAGACAACTGCAGCAGTCTTGCTAGCCTCCCACATCCACTCTGGCCCTGCCAACCACCCTCCCCTAAGCAGCCTCTGCTCTTATTTTAATTTTTTCCCATGTCCCCCCATTCACAACACAGACCAGGCAAAGGGCTTGAGCTGAGGTGTTCATTGGGTGCCTTTACTACACCTCTTTCTGTAGTCGGTGTAAGAACATGGCCTGTGATGAGCACTGGGAGGCCAGCCTCCACTTTTAAAAATGTAAATTGGATCTTGGCTCTTTCTGGTTGAAACCCTCTAGCAGAGGTTCTTGGTAAAACTAAGCTCTTGACCCTAGCCACCCCCCACCCCCCACGTTTCTTTCTTCCAGTCCAACTTTATTCCCAACTTGCCCTGCAAACTGCTGACACTTTCCCAAATGTATCACCTCCTCTCTGACCTGGGGACCTTTGCCCATGCTGCCTGGAGTATCTCTGCCCCCATTCCATTTTTAAGGACTCCTCCTCTTCCTTCAGTCACTGCTCAGGTGTCATTTCCCTAGGGAGGTCTTCCCTGACCCATGCTGGGCCAGGCATCCCACCTGGTCATCATCAGTGTGGGGTTCTCCCTCCCCCACTAGACTTTGGAACCTCAAAGCTTCCTTCCATTTCCTGTCCTTGAAACTCCTTCACACAGAACAGCCCCACCTCCCCCTTAGACTCATTGTTTTCAGCAATCCCTGGTCATGAACAAGCCCTCACTAAGGGTTGGGATTGGGGCGTGACTCTGTCCATGGTCCATTGATGCCTTCCAGAGCTGCTGCCCATTGCCTGTCCCTGTCCAGGAGATTGTGGTGGAGACACCTGCCCTGGCTGCGGAGCATAAGAGGTGAGGGCAAAGGGGACAGGTGAGGACCTGGGGGTTGGACCTTGGGGGCACCGACCGCCTCTGGGTCCACAGGATCCAGGAGTCACCAGAGTTGCCTGCTCCTCGGCTCTCCATGCTGCGCATCAAGTCTGAGGATGGTGAGCAGGCCTTTCTGCTGCTGATGCGGCCTGAGGACACTGTCGGTGACGTGCGTGATCTGCTCGCACAGGCCAGGTGGGTGTGAGGCCAGGCGGGCAGCTGCAGCAGGGGTCTGGTCCCAGGACCCAGCCTGAACCATTCTGCCGGGTCCTCAGGGCAGTGGACGCAAACACCTTCGAGATCTTCCAAGCGTTCCCGCCCACAGTCTACGATGACAACGCGCTCACACTGCAGGCCGCAGGACTGGTGCCCAACGCAGTTCTGCTACTGCGTGCGCGCCGGGCTCTGCCACCTGCCCCCTGACCCCAACCTGGCCACCAACCCCAATAAAGCGCCCGCCCCTAACCAGCTGCTGCTCAGAGAGGCTCCTCTGTGGGGCAGCCCAGCTGGGCTCCAGGGAAGGCTGGGGCCCAGCTGGGCCGGGGAGGGGGCGGTGCTGACCCGCCCTCTCTGTAACTCGAGCCCCAGCTGGCAGGCCTAGGCGCTGGGTCTTTGTCTCCCAGGTTCCTCTTTCTCCACAGAAGGGTTAAGCTGCTCCAGTGAAGGGAAGGCTGGCTCCAGCACTGGCTCAGCTGGGGCGGCAGAGCCTCATGGGCCAGTGTGTAGCCAGCAGATCCCTGTGCGCACAGATATGCACAGATATGCACAGAACCACAAGCATGTGGAAAGCTTCCTTGACACTGTGCACACAGCCACTGTCCCCAAACTGGCAGAACTGCAGCTGTGTACCGATTCCCATGACACACCCACACTTAGCCAATCTCCTGGAACACAGGCAGGCAGCCGCCTGGCCACATTACTGACAGACATGCAAATGTGCAGTACACGCCAAGGCACAGATGGATCATTGCATGCATGTGAACTGGAAGGGCGCCCACCCACACTGTTTGCAGAAACCGCTGGTCCACACAGATGTGCGCCGGACATATGTACTATCTCACACAAGTGCTACACAAGGGACAGCTCAACCGATCTGCCCACAGGAGCACAGCCTCAGCAGACGTACATCTACCAGCCTTGCCCAGAGCAGGAACTCAGGATATCTAGGCAACACCAAACAGACAAGGCACCAATGGAATAGGACATTTAATCTTCTATAGGGTGCTCCCAGGTTGGGGACTGCGGGGCCTTTGGCAGAGCCCTGGCTAATGGAACCAACAAAGGTGCCCATCAGCCAGTGCCAGGCAGGGTGGCAGCCCCAGGGCCAGGCTGAGACAGCCGGCACTTGGGCTGTCGTTTAAGACAATTTCTGAGACTACTGGGTAAGGAATGTTGCCTCTGAATGGAGGAGAGGGAAGAGGAGGGCAGGCTTCGGTCGGAGGGCAGGGCTCCAAGGTTGGAAGGTTAGGAATAAAGGAGTTGGTCACAAGGTCCTTCATGGCCCACAATGGCTGGGGGCTGGCGGAATGTGGTGGCAGAGTACAGTTGGTCAGCTGGGGCTTGGCTCAGGCCAGTTTCAGGAACTCCTGCAGCGTGTTTTGTTCCACAGCCTCCACAAAGAGCTCGTAGTCCTGGGGGAGGGGATGAGAGAGGGGCTCACCTGAGTGCTGGTGCTGACTTTGGCCTGAGTCCTTCTATCACACTCCCCCACCCCCACCCCCGACCCCAACTCCCAGGCTCATACCCCGCAGTATTGATCTCCGTTGACAATCTGGGGCGGGGTGGCCTTGGGATTGCCTGCCAAGGCTCGCATCTCATCCCGCAGGGCATTGTCCTGGGAGATGTCCACTAGCTGGTACTGAATGCGCTTCCCATCTAGGATGCGGGTCACCTCGCTCTGCTGGGATTTGATCTGGGGGCAGGAGGAAGGCAGGGTTCAGTGAGCAGGCTAGAGGGCTTAGCAGGGAAACCCTGGGCAGACACAGGGACTGTGGCCAGAAGCTTTTGTTCCCCCACTTACCCCTCCACACTGTGGGGGAGGGTTCTTGCTACTAGGACTTTTGAGGATGAGTCAGGCTTGCAGTGGTGTGGTATGGGAGAGGGACCACCGACCAAGGGGAGGTCAGAGTAAAGGGAAGTGGGGTGAAGTTCAGGGTAGGTAGAGCCATAAGTCCATCCATGGCAAGGCAAGGCAAGCCTGAGTATAGGCTGGTAAGGGGCCAACCCGTTCCAGGTACACACAACGGAGGAGAGGAAGGGCAAGATAAGAAAGCAGTGTGGGTCGTCCTAGTAGTGGGGGTGCAGAGAATGTGTCCGAGTGACACTGGATGGATGTGGGCAGTTCCTGCTGGGACTGCTGAAGCCCCAGGATGCCCAATGAAGGCGTTCAGGATGGGACCCAAACCCGGAGGCCGAGCCTCGCAGCCCCCGCCCCGCCCTCATCCTGGGGGCGGATCCGGGTGCCCACGCTTTCTCCCAGCGTGGGCCCCAGGCACGCACTCACTTCGCGGGACCCGGTGACCGACGTGCTGTAAACGCGCAGGCCACTCATGCTGCCGGTGGAAGGACTGGCGGATGAGCGGCGGTAGCTGTAGCTGCACGGCCTGGAGACGACGCCGCCGCTCGCTCGGGGAGCGGTTTCCTTCCTGCTCAGCCCGCGAGTCACCGCTCTCGGGACCAATGGGCAGCGCGGGCAGGGGCGGGGCCGGGGCAGGGCCTGTGCTACCCGCCCCTCGCATCGCAGGTCCCCTCCATCCCCGCCAGGGCCCTCGCTTTCGCCCTTCTCTCATCTGGGTTCGGTGTGAGACTGGGGAGGGACCCGAGGGCTGGAAAGGCCAGGAGGGCCGAGTTTGGCAACGGCCACCTCCACAGCTTCGCCCGGATTTGTTGTGCCCAACCACCCACCCTTGGTGCCACGACAGCGCCGCGGAGCTCAGCTCCCGGCTTTGAATTTTGAAGGCTGTTTTCAGACGATCTAGCTCCAAGGGCCCCTTCTCCACAGTCCCCCAGGGGACACCCACAAATGGCTAACCCGCTGGGATAGGTACACCAAGGCAGGGACAACCCCTGCTTGAGAAATTTTCCCCAATGTCCCTCTCCACTCATGCAAACTTAGACAAGCAAGGGTGGTGGCAGGAGACAGGGCCACACCCTCAAGGAGCCAGATGGAGGCCAAGGTAAGAAGAGGCTGCTGGCTCTGGAAAGGGCGGAGGCAGAAGTTGGTGTCAGACTCCTTTTTAATGATCCACAGCTGGTCTTGGGTGGGGTGTCCCCAGACCAGACCCAACTCCAGTTCACAGAGGGGACTCCGAAATCACTCCTACTCCCAGCACAAATTCGGGGAGTTCAAAGGGTGCAGAGTGTAGCAACCAGCCCAGTTTTGGACACTGCTGTCTGGGGTTGGACATGACACCCCTCCAGAAGCCCCCCAGGTCCAGGGCTTGAGGAGTGCTCCAGGAAGACAGCCCTAGCTCTTTGAGGCAAACAGCACCCTGCCTTGCTCCAGGGGAAGCCACTTCCTCACAGCAACCCAGAGGCAGCTGACTTCCTCTTTCGCACATTACTGAGACGCCAATGGCAACGGTTCTGACTCAGGGCAGCTCTGCCCAATAGAAAGTTGTATGGGAAGAGACCTGATTTTCCTCGCAGAACAACAGAGAAGTAGAGACAGACATGAGGTTGGTCCTGCCAAAGGTCCCTCCTTGCTGCTGTCTGGGGAACTTGGCTCAACTCCCAGGCTTTGGCTTCAACAAGCCAAAGTAAGGGGTGGAGTAGGGGATAGCAGTGATGGAAGGCAATAGAAAACTGAGGAGTCTGTTAAATTTTTATTTTGTAATCAAAATAGGCAATACAAACCAGTTGACATAACAAGAGTTCATATAAATAACTGCTTATAAACTTTATGAGGAAAAATACCCGTGAGCATGGTGGCTGAGCTCCCAACACAGGGTGGAGACCAACCAGGCAGTTCTGCTTCCAGGAGGCAGTAGCCCAGAGGCTGAGGGGATGGCGGGGTGGGACTGCTCTGAATGGAAGGGATAAGTCACTGCATAAATAAAACACAATTTGTAAAAACACTTAACGGGTCTCATTCAGGCCCAGTAGTGAGGTCTAGGATGTTTCCCTGACAGCCCAAAGCTCAGCAAGAATTTCCCGGTGGCTCCTGAACTGCTCAGTGCTCCCCATTCCTACGCGTGGCCTCCGCCTGGCCTGGCTCCAGCTCTAGAGGCAGCCTGGGGCCAGCCCAGCAACCAGATACAAGCGTCCGTGAGACGCTCCCTCAACAGGTGGCAACGGAAAACAGAAAGCAGAGGGTCCAAAAGCCCTAGAGAAACACCACCACCACCACCACCACCCCAGAAAACACAAGTGTACCTTAAAACCTGTACTGGGCACTCTGAACTCTCAAATAGCCCAGAGCGGGAAGGGGAACCCCACGCACCCAACACAAAAGGCACAAAGCAGGTCTGGGCATGGGCCCCCGCCCCAGGTGAGGGGGTGAGCAGCTTGACAGTTGACCTGGGGCATCCTGGGGGGAAATCCTGCCTAAACCCAGAACCACAGAGGAGTTTGCACTCGAAGTCCAAGAAGGGGGCTACCTGGACGGCCTGAGAATAAAGGAGAAGGGGGCTGTGCTAAACATACGGCCAGGGCCCCAAGGCCTCAGGGCAGCTGGAGAGTGGGGTCTCCTGTAAAATGGCACAGATGAAGGACCCTGTAATTCCTAGGCCCCCAATTCTAGTGGGTACTTTGCTAATGAACAGATCACCCTGAGGTGTCTTTAAGGACAAAGAGCCCTGAGGAAGAAGCAGTGGGACTGGGCCTAAGCAAACCCAGAAGCTAGCCCAGCTCCCAGGAAGGCTGACACATGAGGCTTGAGAATTCTCAAATGACCACTGTTACTGGTAGCCAGCCTTTCAAGGCCCTCTAATAAACCTGCGCATCAGTGGGACCAAGGTATGGAGTGGGAATGAATGTGGATCTACCCCAAAGGATGGAGAAAGGAGGTGAGAAGCCTGTTTGTCTTTGAGATCAGCCTGAAGCTTGAAATAGTTTGTGAGGACTTACCAAGTGATCTGCAAAAGTTAATCAGTAACTCACCCTCAAAGGGTGAATCAGGATAACAGGACAAATGCAATCCAATAAGGCAAAGCCAGCAAGTGACAGAGCGGGCACCGTTCCCTAGGCAGCCCTTGGCCCCAGGTGTAGGCTCTTACCTCCCTTCCACACTTTCTGTGGGAATAGCAGCACACAGGAGGCAAGAGACTGTCAGGGCAGGGCCTGCCGGACTGTGCCCTCAGCAGACCAGATCCTCCCTTGGGGAATACAACCTGTCCCACGCCCAGCATTCCTCACTGCGTGACACAGTTTTCTCCCATGTCCTGGGCGTATCTATCTGACATGGTGGTCCTTAAATCCTCGATGTCATGGCGCAGCTGTTGAACCTCTTCTAGCTTCTTCCTGATTACATCCGGCTTCTGTAAATCTAGTGGAGTCCCTGGGTGCTGTGCAGCTGGGGAGGAGAGCATTTTGAGAGAATGTTAGTCAGAGGACACTTTCAGGTGGAGGGGCACGGGCTGTACCTGGAGGCTCATGGTCTTGAGACACAGCATTTTTAAAATAGCAACTGGGGATAGTGGGCTGAAAACTGGCTGCCCAAGGGCCACTTTTTGCTTGTCCTGCACCCAGGTACCCCCAAAACATGCCTGTTCTCAAAATAGATTTACAGAACATCTACTTTGCAAAACACACAAATTCTCAGAGGATAGTAGTCAGGCCCCCAGAGCCTTGTTCACACATCGCCGTAAGGATGGGGAAGTCGGAGGAGGGTGAGAGGAGAATGAAAGGCACGCTCTCCTGGGTCCCAGACTGGCCTGAGGACTCACAGTGAATGCCCAGGAGCAGGGAGAGATTGGGGTCATGCCCCTGGGCCCTCTGGGTCACAATGCTACAGACATCCTGCAGATCTTGAAGACAACTGGCCAACTCCTGGTGCAGCTCAAATGCCAGCTGGGCTGTGTCTGGTGAAGATGGCGACCCTGGCTGAGCTTGGTGCAGGTATTCCTGAAGCGTCAGATTCTTTTCAATCAGGTCCTGGTTCTGTGCTGAAAGCTGAGAAGATACATGGGCAAGAACATTAACCCAGGCCCAGGGCAAGACAGCGTATCTGTACCTGAGTGTGAATATATGTATATTTGTGTGTGAAGGGGAGGTTATGAGTCAGGTGATGTCCCCCCCTTACACCCCCTTCCAGTATGGGCCTAGTTCCTCCTGTAGGTAGGCTGAGTCCACAGGGCTCCCGCACTGGAGAGGAAACCACTCCCCAGCAGACTCTGAGTCATCCATCAGCCTCCGGGTTTCTGTTCAGGAACCAGAGAAGATACTCCCACCCCTCGGAACTCTATCTGAAGCCAGTCCCTCAGCCAACTCTGTTAGCCAGGCTATTAGAGAAGGCTGAACGTGAACCGTGAAATCTGAGGAGACACTGGTTTCAATCTCTCCCTGCCACCCTGACAAAAGTGGCCACCAGCCAGTCTGATCAGTGTGTGTCAGAGGAATAAAGGAGCAATAATGACAACATGACAGCTAATGGCCACTGGGTGGGCGGTGGGAGAAGCTGGGGACCTGGAGGAGACAGGGCTGGAATGTAGCCTTCCTTTCTGAACCTTAGCTCAGTGGAGATGGGCTGTGCTACGTAGACCAATTATTCACATACACGTGTCTCTTCCCCCTCACCCTGCACAGCTTAACCCACTCTCCTTCCCTCCCTACCTCTATCCTATTTTAAAGACACTGAAAAGACTTCCTCCTCCAGTCCCAGCCCTTTACCCATACCAGGCCATGTGACGATCCTTGCTCTGGGAGACTCCCCAGAGGCATTTGGCCAGTGAATTTGGTTGCCCCTGATGACAGCTGATTACTCCATGAAGACCACAAAGCCCTCAGTATTCTTGAACCTTTCCCTTCCCAACCCCACAAATCTGTGGCTGCAGGAAGACAAAAGGAGAGAAAATGACTTCCTGCATACGAAAAGCATTCCTGGGTAATCATGGCCACTCTAAGCCAGGCTTAGGACCCTTACTACAAAGGATGATGCAATGTCCCTTCCTATTTTTCTGCCAAGAAAAAACTCAGCAAGCACCTCTCAAACATGGGGGCTCATGTGAGAGTAGGGATGGGGAGTGAGCACACACAGAGAAAGAGTACCAAGAGGCCCAGCTGATGCTGCTCACCTCTTTCACAGCTGTGCGGAGCTGCTGCAGGGCTGTCTCCCTCCGCTGGGCGTCCTCTTTCAGGGCTTGGCTTGTTCCTTCTTCTTGAGCCACTTGCTGCTGTAGGCTCTAAGTCCCATGGCAAGGAGTGGTGGGAGAACACACCAACGTAACTAGTCTGGTTCAGAGCCTATCACCATGGCCCGGACTATATAGTAAAGCCCTACCCTGCTCACACACTGCTGCTAAGAGTTTAGTTTAGAACAGCCCTGACTGAAACCCTCCTACAGCCAGTGACCTTGTACAAAACAAGAGGCCAGTTCCTCGGGAGGGCATTCCAGGCCAGTCTGGCCCTTACCTACTTTTCAGCCATCTCTCTTTTTACCCTCCACACAATTTACACTCTAGCCACATGGAATGACTAGCTGGCCTTCATCTCCAAAGGCTCCAGCTCCAAGATTGATGCTCACTTCTCTTCCCCTTTGCCTAGACTCCTCTTCTGCTCTGCCTGTCACCTAGGAAACCTCCAAGGCCCACCTGAATGTTCCTCAGTCTGCACATCAGAGGCAATTAATCCCAACCTCACCCTGCTACTCATACCCCCCACCAGAGCTCATGAGTGCATCTGCTGGCTGTGCACACAATGCCTCCCTCCGCTACACCGAAACTTTCTTGAGGACAGGGAACGGAATCCATTTGGTTGAGTTCAATATTTATTGAGCACTTACTATGATGGGCTACAGAGGCTACTGAAAACAATATCAGTCTTTAGGGCACTCACAGCCCAAGTCCTTGACAACACTATGTTTTAAATGCTTTTGACAGAGATGAGGAGTAGAACATTCCCACAGGCACCAAATCTGGTTAATGTGTGTGTGTGTGGGGGGGGTAGTTTGGGGAAGGAGGTATTTATATTTGTTATCTTCCACCTCTCATTCTATTCATCCCAATACCCCCCACCCCGCTGATTTTACAGCTGATTTAAATAAAGTATAAAGGATACTCCCACTCTGGCTCAAAACAGAAACCAGGAGTCCTCCTTGATTTTTTTCTTCATTCTTCAACCCCCTAATTCTGTCAGTCACTGATTCCTCTCAATTTCACCTCCTAAAACTCACTTAAAACCTGTCCCCTCACATCTCCTTGCTGTGCTGCCTGATGCCAGGCTCCTTCTTCATCTCCCATGAGGGTTTTCACAACAGTCCACCAGCCTCCAGCCTTGCCTCTCTCCAAGTGCCAATCTTCTTCCATACCGAAGCCTGAGTTGCAAACCTAACCACATCACACCCCAATTAAATGCCGTAGTCAATTCCCATCACCTCCCTAAAGCATAAAAGCTAACTTAATGGGAGACAAAGCCCTCTCATAGCTTACTTCTCCATTCACCATCTTACTTCAACAATATCAAAGTGCTTGCAGCTCCATTTGCAAAACTGCAGTTTCGTGCCTTCATGTTTCTGCCCATGCTGTTCCTTCTATCTGGAGTTCCAATACCATCCTTTCCAGTTCCATTTCTTTGCCTGCCTAATTCCTCCTCTTCCCTCAAGGGTCATGACCTCCAGCAACTCTTGACCTCTACCTCTCCCACTGATTCTTCTATGCTCCCCTAGTGTAACATGGACATTGCTCTCACAGCACTGAGCTGAAACCATTCCCAACAAGACTGTAGACTAAAAGCACTGATTTGGTCTCATTCTTGTTGTATTTCTAACACTGAGCAAATTGCATAGCAGAGAACAGTACAGACTGCTGGCTAAATTCTAGGATTCCATCATTAAGTCCTGCCTACAATGTCCCAAGGACTCCACTTCACCTGTACTTTTGAACGCAAGTGATCCATCTTCTGCTGTTGGTTCTCCACAATCTGAAAGGCAGAGTTATCAAGGAAGGCTGTAAGCACAGGCTGATGTTGCAGTAGAAGGCAAGAGGGCAAGAGGCTACACTAGGACCTGTGGTTTGTCTATTAGTCCTACTGGTGAGACTAGGGTGAAGACAAGTTAGCTCTATCTACAGAAATATATGTAACTTAGATTCCCTGTCCTGGATAACCAGTTCCACACTCCTGTGCTTCATTTACCAAAAAAAAAGTAGTGTGGACTCACAACCACTACCAGGGGTCAGAGTGGGTGGGAGAGACACCCTCACCTGATGACTGTAGGCCAGTGCAATTAATTTTATATACAGTCAGTGTAATTCTGATTCTTTAGTAAAGGGCATGCACAACTACAAGTACAGTTTAATGAAGCCTGCCCTATCCACGGATGTGACAGTTACTTACAGCTTTTGTTACACTGATGTTCAAGGAGAGAAACTGAACAGGCCCAGTTTCCTGTCCTTTAAGACCTCAGGTATTCTCTGAATTATTTCTGGGTTCTCTTTTTTGCTGATCTGTGATCAGTCTCACCAGCAGGCCCTGGTCTCCTTCTTCCTTGCTGAATTAGGACCACCTCAATGGTTAGCTCTCCGCCCAGTGCAAGAGGTTCTGTAGGGGGCCTGAGCCATGAATGAAGTGCACCATTTTGAAGCATCTAGTCTGAAAGTTTAGAGGCATGTCATTCTTTTACTTTGCTTGCCTGTCATAAGAATAAATATCTAAAATGCAAACTTATTATGTAGGAATGACTTCCTGGAAAAGAGGAAAAGCTCTGGGTAACAGACCCTAGGTGGCCCGAGGCTCAAAATTCAGGTTCCTTCCCAATACACGACTTTTCTCTTTCCCCTTATGACAGCCTCGATACCCTCAGTCACCTTCCGAAGAGAAGCACACTCCTTCTGGCAGGACTCCACTTCCACTTTTGGGCATTCTTCCTGCTGGGCTGGACTTTCTCCACTGGCCTCAACGCACTGCTTGTCTTGCAGGCTGAAAGACAGTGGCCTCTTAAAGAAGTTTGAAGTCAGAGAGAAGTGGCTCTGACTCCTGATCTATTTACTGTACGTTTTGGGGCAAAACACTTAGGCCCTTCTGAGCCACAGCTGAGGATAATGTTAAGTCTGTTGTAATGTAGGGTCTGCCACAGAAAAGCTGCTCAGTCTGTATTAGTTCGTTCCTTAGAAGCCAACATCTATATGATGGCCACCTGCCCAAGGCTTTTTTATTCTTTGCTTTGATATGTAAAAACAAACATTCATGAATTTATATTTGGATTATAAAAGTCATACATGTATACTTTAGAATTTTGGAAAATACAAAAAAATCTTTTTCTTGGCAAACATAGTTTGGGGCAGAGGCAACTTTGTCCCCTAACCTCACTTCTGACTGCAACCAGTGGTCGTCTCCAGTGGACCTCTATACTCTTTCATCGCAGCTAAAATAAACAACAGGGTCACTGGGGTTGAATATGGGATAAGAAATCCAATCCATCCATTAGAAACTGGATTTGGTCCAAGAGGCTGTTGAACACAGCCATCACATTTTCGGAAAACTGCTATTAATATGGAGGAGGCTCCCAAGACACCCTGAGAGCACATTATAGCATCTTGTTTTGCTCTCAGAACCTGCTGTAGCAATTGAGAGCAATCCCGAGGGCTGAGGAGAAACAGATGCTGCTGGTAGCCTTTATCTTACAAGGTTCAAAACATGGACAACCCCCAGTTTTTAGCACCAGGACCTACTTTTGCAAATATACAGACAACTCATCTCCCAGTTTATAAAGTACTTCCATTCATTCAACACAAATACTCAAGGATTATTATCCAGTGTTATTATGGGAGGTACTGAGTTGGATCCTTTCAAGGGATACAATGACAAGCTCCCACTGCACCATTACATCCCCCACAGTCCACCTAAAAGACATATCCCTTACCCACGGGCAGCTTTTCTGTAAATCACAGTCCAAAGAAAAGGAAGCTTGGAGAAGAAAAGTGATTTGAGCAGTCATACAGGTCGTAAGTGGGACAGCCTGGACCAGACCCTAGTTCTTCACTTCTTTCCACAACCCCACAGGAATATTTACCTATGTCTAGAGGAGAAGTCTGCTTCTCTCTGTCTCAGATTTTCCAGTTGAACGTCCTTCTCTCTGCAGGCTGCCTGAGTCTCCTCCAGCAAACTCTCCAGCTCAGTCACTCTCTCTTGCAGCTCTGTGCTCTTCAACTCAGAATCCTTAAGCTGAGAGACAAGACCTCATGCTTAGGTCAACAAACCAAAAACACTGTCTGGTATCTAAAAAGTTTAGAGTCTGGTCATAAATTTGACAGATGTCAGTCTCAACATCTAGGGGTTTGAGGGTTTTCCTTTCAGAAAACCATGGGGTAACTGCATAGAGCAGAAGCTGAGAAAGTCCCCCTGGCTTAGCCACTCCCTGCCGGCCCCAGACATGCCCAGACATTGCTACTACCTGCTGACTCTGCTTCTGATGGTCTTCCAAGGTGGGCAGGTCAGCCAGGTAGCGCTCCAAAGTCTCGATACGCTGCTGCTTCTCCCGATTCTGCTCTGATTCCTTCTGACATTTCTTTTTCAAATTATTGATATGCTTATCACGACCTTTGACCTAGGAAAAGAAATGTCAAGAACCTGTCTCCATTGACTCCTCTAGGACCATCAACTTCTTTCGAACTGACCATTGTCTCAGTCCTTATGGCTTAAATGTTGTTTTACTGCAATAAAGGCAGGACGCTGATCAAATTTTTCCATTTGAGATTAGCATAAACTGCAGAGTTAACACACCTGAACTTTTATTTTTAACATAAACTGCAGAGTTAACACACCTGAACCTTTCAATCAAAGGCAAGGAAGAAGGCTCCCTAGGCATTTTTCTAAAATTGCCCAAGCACTTCTGCATAATAAAAAATTTGTTCTGGGTTCCTGGGAGGTAATTTCTAAACTCTTGGAATTCACAAAATAATAGGAGTGTCTTTGTTATTCACAGTGGGTCAAAGCTCACCATGAATGCATTTATGCTAATGAGATAACTCAGCATGGGGCTAGTCATTAGAAAGACCAAAGGACCTAAGCTCATAGTGCCTACTCAAGAAAATGCCAATAAAAACTCTGGACACTGTAGCTCAGTGAGCTTCCTGTTTGGTGAACAAAAGGATGTGCTAATAAGGTGACATACACTGATTCCACGGGGAGAAAGCACAGAAGCCCTGCTCTCAAGACCTTTCCAGACCTTGCCCTACCTGTGTCTTCATTTAGCTGTTCCTGATTTGTGTCCTTTATAATAAAACTGTAATCCTAGGAAAGGACTCAGGGACATGGATAACAGTGTGGTGACTATGTGTGGGTGTGGGGGAAAGGTGGCTATAAGGGGACTAAATGGTAATGGAAAAAAATACAATTTTAAAAAAGCATTAAAAAAAACCCAAACACTGTAATCCTAAGTATAGCACTTTCCTAAGTTCTGAGTTGTTCTGGGGAATCCAGAACTTGCAGCTGGCATCTGAACTAAGTGCAGTCTTGTTGGGGACTATGCCCTTAAACCTGTGGAATCCGATGCTGACTCTGGGTGTTCTGCATCAGAAATGAATTGCAGAAGTATATACAACTTCCTTGTAGACATTCAACTAGTCTGGTGTATTCTGGTTAACAGGCAATGCATTCTTTTCTAAATACCACACATGACACAAAGCTAAGCAATCATCGGAAAGGGTTAATGAGACTGTAAACTTCTTGACAGGAAGGACTGTGCCCATTTTTCTCATTATCATATCCCCAACACATAGCACAATTGTCAACATAAAGCAGGCACTCAATCAAGATTTGTTAAACAGAGACTTTTTTCTCCACTATTATGGCTTTTTCTTTGACTTACAAAAAAGGAAGCTAGAAGCTAGAGGAAGAGAAAGCAAGAGAAAGCAGAGAAAAGACAAATGTACTGATGGCAAAGAGGAGGCAAAGGCCTAATTTAATCCAAAGATAAGACAGTATTAAGAGAGATCCCTGAAAAGCAGTGTAAAGCTTTACCTGAGATACAATCTATATTCTTCAAGTTCAGAACCAGTGATTCTCACATTCTAATATGTGTCAGAATCACCTGGGAAGCTTGTTAAAAACGCTGATGACCAACTTTGAATTTTAAAAAATGAGGGACAGACCACAGTTGTTTACCTTTTCTCCCTCCCAAAACATCTCTAAAATGACAGGAAGAAAATAAATTATTAACTTGCCCTGACTAGTGTGGCTCAGTGGGTTGAACGTCATCCTGTAAACTGAAAAGGTCAGTGGCTGGATTTCCAGTTGGGGCACAAGCCTGGGTTGTGGGCCAGGTCCCCAGTGGGGGGTGTGCAGGAGGCAACCACACACTGATATATCTCTCCCTCTCGTTCTCCCTCCCTTCCCCTCTCTAAAAATAAATAAATAAAATATATATTAAAAAAAGAAATATAGAGGTATATATCAGGAGGAAGAGAAGAACTGATAATGAATACCACCTTCGTGGCATGATCTGGGAACAGAACTACTAACTTTTCTTATAACCATACTGATGTTTGGTTATTTAACTTAGATACATGTATCATTTTTCATTAAAAGTTTCTTTTTAAAAAATCCTTGCTGTACCAATGGCACCAACATCATTTGGGAGCTTGTTAGAAACGTAGGCTCTCAGGTCCTGTCTCCTCCCAGAACTACTGAAGCTGGATCTGCATTTTTAACAAGATCTCTAAATAATTTTTTTTTTAAGATTTGATTTATTTTTAGACAGAGGGGAAGGGAGGGAGAAAGAGAAACATCAATGTGTGGTTGCCTTTCAAGTGCCCCCTACCCTACTTGGGACCTGGTCTGCAACCCAGGCTTGTGCCCTAGACTGGGAATTGAACTGGCCACCCTCTGATTGGTAGGTGGCACTCAACCATTGAGCCACACCAGCCAGGGCCAAGAAATTCTTTTTTTATTTTTCCTATCCTTAACCTAAAATCTAAGTTTAATCTTAATCTTAACCCTAACTCTAACCATATACCTATGTTCAACCTAAACCTAGTCCTAACTCTAACATTAAACTATACCTAACCATCTCGATAACCCTAATATTAACGCCCTAAACCAAACACTAATCTAACTCCCACCACTAAGTGAAACCCTAACCTCATACCTAAACTCACCCCTAACCCTAAAACTAACCTTATACCAAAACTCAACCCTATATCTAACTCTAACCCCAATTCTAACACTACCCCTAACCCAAACCCTAACCCTAAAACACAAAAGCTAACCCAATGCCTAACCTCAACACTAACTCTAACTCTATACTAACCTAATGCTAACGCTGACCTAATACTTAAGCGCAACACTAACCCCAACCCTAAATCAAATCCTAACAGTAATGCCATAACTTTCGCCCTAACCTTGACAATATGCTTCATCTTAAACCTATCCTTAATTCTAACCCCAACCCTATATGAAACCGTCTCTATAACCCTAACCAAAATCCTAATCCAAACCTATACCTATCCTCAACACTAACCCTAACCATAGACCTAACTCAACTCTCTATCAACTAACTCTAACCAGAAACATAACCCTATACTATCCTCAACCCTCATACTACATCTAACCCTCCTTCGACTTTAACCATGTATCAAAACCTACCCTAATTCTAACTCAAAATGTAACTCTAACCCTGACAATAACATTATACTTAATCCTCTCTCTAACCCTAATCCAAATCCTAACCCTAAACCTATACCTAACCTTATCCTTAACCTAACTAACACTAACCCTACCAATATACCTAACCTCAATCCTAAATCTAATCCTAGCACTAGCCTTACACCTAATCCAAAACCAAAACCAAACCTTAATCCTAACTCTATCCATTACTAACCTCAACCCTATACCTAACCTTCACCCTAAATCTTACTCTAACCCTAACTATAACTTCAACCTATACTTAACCTCAACTATAACCTGAAACCTAGCCCAAGCTAACCCTAGCTCTGTACCTATTCTCAACCCCAAACCTAAGGTGAAACCTAAACCTATACTTAACCTTAACCTAAACTTAACCCTAAAACTAACCCTATACTTGATGCAACTCTACACCTATTCTAAGTCCAAGTGATTCTTCTTCTTTTTAAAAAAAAGATGTCAGAGGGGAAGGAGAGGGAGAGAAACATCAATATGAGAAATACGTTGTCTCTTGCTCACCTCCAACTTGGGGACCTGGCCCACAACCCAGGCCTGTGCTCTGACTGGGAATCAAACTGGTAACCTCTTGGTATGCAGGCCAGCACTCAATCCACTGAACCACACCAGCCAGGTTCCATGTGATTGTTAAGCACATTAAAGTTTAACATTTAAGAAGCACTGCTCTAGCTGATTTTGATGCAAGTGGTCCAGAACCAAAATTACTAAACTGGTTCCCAAAGAACATCTGCATCAGAACCAGCTGTGAACAGAACCAAAAGATTTTATATCAACTCCTCCTATGAAGACCAAGCTCATCCAAAGGCAAATTTAAGTGCAATGGCAAAAATGTCAAAACTCCCAAGCTGGCTGCACACGTGGAATTCTACCCTTCGTTTTAAGTAGAGTGAGGGAAAACCAGACTGAATGGTGTGAATTTACCACAGGATTTGCACATCTTGCAAAGATACCATCTGGTATGACTGCTCAAGTTGGTTTTCCATCCAAGCCAGCTGGTTGGTGGCCCATCACATCCTGGGGCAGTGAGGGTTTTTTTCTGTGATGCAATATTTTTGTGAAGATGAAACAGAAAGGAGGAGTTCCCTTTCCGGAAGACAAATCCTGCATGAGAAGTCAATGCAGAGTCTGACTCAATTGGCTCCTCCTGGTTCCAAGAATGGGAGCCAGAAACAGCTTAGAGCTTGGCAGAGAGGGCTATCAACTCTTTTGTGAATAAGAGAGCTATTAGCTCCTTAGCTCACCCTTTCTTCCTGTTTCTTCCCCTCCTCCGAATGCTTCTGCAACGCCACTTTCAGGGACTCTCTGATGAGCTGGACTTCAACTTCTGAGGCAGAGAGTTTCCTTTCAAGCTCGATCTTTTCTTTGTTCAAGGCTTCTGTCTTCTGTGCAAATTGTGCACGTAAGAAAGTGTTCTCTCGCTGCAATTCCTGCAGAGAGATTCTCAATATATCTATTCCTTAATCTTACAGTCCCATGAACTTTACTTATCCCAGCAGACTTTGAGGTCAAATATCATCTTCCTCTAAAAATTTCTTCAAGTAATGCTTCTCAAAAGACGGTCTCAGGACTAACAGCATCAGTATCACCTGGGAATTTGTTAGAATTGCAAATTCTTGAACCCAATTCCCAGGCCCACTGAATCCAAAATTCTGGGGTTGGGTCTCAACAATATATATTTTTAAATTTTATTTATTGATTTTAAAGAGAGTGGAAAAAAGAGAGAAACATCAATTTGTTGTTCCACTTATTTATGCATTCATTAGTTGACCATTGTATGTGTCCTGCATGGGATTGAACCTTCAACCTTGGCCTATCGGGATGATGCTCCAACTAACTGAGCTACCGGGCCAGAGTTCAACAATCTATGTTTTAAAAAGCCCTCTGGGTGACTTTGATGCATGCTCACATTTCAGAACCACTGCATCAAAGCAATACCTGAGGAGTTGTAGTATAAAGGAAGGAACACAGGCAAGACATCAGAAGACCTGGGCTCAAGGCCTGGTTCTCCTCTCCTCTTTCTCTATGTGATCTTAGGGAAGTTCTTTCTCCTTCCTTGGCCTCAGTTTTATTTTTAGAGAATTGAACTATAGTTTATCTAAGGGCCCTTCTCACTGTAACAATCTGATTCTATCAGATGGAAAAGTCTTAACAGGCTTACTAGGTGGCAAAGCCAGTACTATAATCTGTCCATATCCATCACTCAAAAGCCCAAATTGCAGAGCTTGGTCAACAAAGCAGGCTTCTTCTATAGCCACTGATCTTAGTGAGAAAATGATTTCCTTCAGCTGTTCCTAGACATGGAAGATAAAAATTAAAATGACTCTAAATATCCCATTACACCTGCCTTTCCTTCCATTTGGCCAGGGTTAGTAGATTAAGACTTCTCAGAACATCACTCAACTCTAGGACCTTACCATGTACCTTCCTCTGCCTTCCTTTTCTGCCAAGTATGTCCTGACACCAAAGCATCTGGATGGCCACCTGATTCTACCCTCAAGCTTTTTCTACCCCCCACAAGGGCAGGAGAGGGATGCTTTACAACAATTAGGATGCTTACTCTTTGAGGGCAGAAACACCTTATATCACTTGGTTTCTTTTCTATCTCCTGGATACCTAGCAGTGCCAAGCATAGCAAAGACACTGAATTATGACGAGCATAATGCCAACATAACTGCCAATGCTTACCTGTAGCCTCAGCAAGCAGAAATCCCCAAAGGGGGCAGGGCGGCCCAAAAGGGCACTGTGGACTTGCAGTTCACTTTCTCGCACTTTCTGCTCCAGCTGAGAGATGTGTTTCCTCTGCCTGCAAAAGTCAGTAGAATGAGGTCCATGGTCTGACACTAACCCACTTGCAATTATGAGCCTCCACTTTCCTTAGATGGGTACAATCCATACTGTATGAGCAAGAACTTTGGATTCTGGGCAGTACTTTTTTGCGGGAGGAGGAACAAATGAGATGAGGGGAAATGAGGAAAGATCAGCTGCAAAGAACCAGCTGCCTCCTTTAACCACCACCCCCCTACCGGACACACATGCAGATACACAACTGGTCTAACACATTAGTCAGATACAGGACTAGGCTGTTCATCAACCTAGCTCTACCACGAAGCAAGGAGTGGGCCTAAACAGAGGAGGCTGTACTACTCTTGAGACTTCGTTAGGGCTCCTAAGTAGGGGCTGGGAGAACAGAAGCTGGCCCTATGGTACCCTTTGCTCTCTTACTTGTCAATCAGGAGCTCCTTTTCCTTCAGAAGGTGTTCATTACTGTTCAAGATGCTGACCCACTGTGCTGGTTCTAACGTGGGCAGTGAAGGAGCAAAAGCAGTGGGATGGTGGCAAGTGGCTCCATTCTGAAGCTGAAAGACAAGCAGGTCTGAAGGGGCTTGATCTTAAACCACAGGCACCTGAAAACACCTGAGCAGTACCCGGCTGGCTCTCTAGTCAAGGCTCACTCTGGCTCAGCCTAAGAAGGCCCAGTGTTTATGAAATAATTTTAGCTCTGATGCATGACTGGAAAGAACCTGCCAGGGAGACTTCTGCCAACTGGACACTGCTCAGAAAGGCTCTAGTTTCTAAGAAAAGGTCAGTTATCTTTCATTATCTGGCAACAGAGGCAAACCAAGAGCTAAGACGTCCTCAACAACCAACAAAAGAGAGTATGTCCAGCTTCCTTCCTTCCCATGCTTAAGCAGCCGGAGGACTCTTTTTTAAAATACGAAAGCAGTATAGTGGGAAAACTATAGCAGTTCAAAGACAGTTTTTAAACCCTAGCTCTGTAACCTAAAGAGCTTTGTGACCCTGGACAATTACTTATTCTAAAAACCTGGTAAATTTCTACATATACCTCATCAGGGTGCTATAAGAATCAAATAAGATTTTGTATGTAAAAGTACCTAGCCTGGTGACTTTTTGGGGTCTTCTCTTATAACCCTCTACTTTGGAGAACAGATTCAATGGGATGTATAAGCCTTAACTTCATATCTACAAACATCTTCCCCCTTTCATACAAATGTTTTCTTTAGAGTCAAAATAGGACAAAACTTATACAGTTCAAAGATCTGCACAGGACCTGCAAAATCCAAGGAAAGAAGGGTCTCTACCTGCATTTGCTCCATTTGTAAACGAATCAACTCCAGATGCTGCCGACAAGTGCTGAGCTCACAAGATTGCTCACGGGGATGCCAAGGGTCAGAGTTTGGCTGCCACACCTGAGAGGGTAGAGGCTTGGAGAGCCCAGGAGCAGGCTGAAGACCCAAAGGGAGCAACCCGCTGCTGCTAGGGTGTAGTCCATTCCGCTCACATACCACCCCACTGCCTGGTGCCTTCTTGGTCTCAGGCAACACTTTGTATAACTCCTTGTTTGGGTCCGTTCTTAGGTTGTGGAAGTGGGCTTTGTAGCGAGGATCTGAATAAAGTGTCTCCATCATTGCTGACTGATTGAAGGTAGACTCCATATTGGGAATATCAAACTTCCTCATCTCTTCTTCTCTTTCATGGCCCACTGCTGGAAACCAAGACTGCTCAATTCCATTTTCTCCAGCAGTACCACAAAGATACATGAAGTCTCTAGATAGGGCTGGAGAACGTTTCATTGCACTGAGGTCTCCATTTCTTGTCATCCCCACACTTTCAGCCAATCCTGACAAAGGGATTTTAGAGGAAGAGGGTCTGTCAGGTGTAGAATTTGGCTTAGCAGGAGAAGTCCCCAAAGTAGAAGGCATCACATGGGCTGTTGGAATGGTTACATGGCTTTTGATGGGCTGGAAAGAAGGGCTGCTACTTGAGCTGCAAAAATCTGTGGAGAAAATAGTCTTCCATAAGTCAAAATTGAAACAGCAAGCTTTCTTCAGTTTAGCTGCTATGTCAGATGTCCTCTGCCTACCCTGAGACCAGGGAGAGAGGGCACTATCATCACAAGTATCAGGAAGAAAGACACAACAGCCTAACTGGGAGACGTGTGTTCTAAGGTCTCAAAAGCCATTCACAAGGTAAACCAATAAAAGGCAACACTGGCTTCATTTTTAACTTACACCCTGTTCCTTGCATTTGAATAAAAAAAATTGTGCCAGTCAACAAACAAAGCTGAAAACTGAACTTAAAAAAAAAAAAAAAAAAAATCACTTACTTAAGGGAAATGGCTTAGGTCCTATTCTTCTGGAAGCTGGGTACCTCTAAGTTACAATCCAACCTAATAAAAATATCCTTTCCAAGGGCTGCAAGAATCTTCCGTGACCTCCAAAAGCTCCCCAGTGAAGGTGAGCAATGAATCAAAACTATCTGAAGAATAAGGCGAACTGGATAGTGCTGCTCTGTATCCAGGGCAGGGAGTACAGCATCTGAATCAGGATTCTGTTCTCTCTCCCACACTCCCGAAGTGACTGCCTGGATATGTGAGGTTATTCTTAGTAACTCTCAGGTTTCACTCTAGCACAGAGAGCACTCTCAAGTGGGTACACACTGGAATCCTCTATTTTATATTTTGCCTTTCACTTACCCCTTTGTCTGTCTCCAACTGTGATTTTTCCCCTTTTCCTTCATACTGGACTTACGTTTTCTTTAGCTCCTTTCTAGGCTTGGGAAACAACTCTCATTAGCCCTGCCACAGAAATCTCACATTTCTACACATTTCCAACTTTCAAGTGCTACACTGAAGAAGCTCTAGCCAGTGTGGATCAGTGGATTGAATGTTGGCCTATGAACAGCAAGGTCGCTGGTTCGAATCCTGGTCAGGGCACATGACTGGGTTGCTGGCCAAGTCCCCAGTGAGGGGCATGCGAGAGGCAGCCAATCGATGTTTCTTTCCCTTCTCCTCTCTCTAAAAATAAATAAATAAAAAATAAAGGGCTACTCTGAGGAAGACTACAAGGTCACAGAGGTAATATGTCAGGGCAGTGGACTACAAGCAAACAAAGAAAACATACCTGTTACCTTCAACATGCAGAAACCTGAGTAAGGGTACAAAGAATATAAACGTCTTCCCTTTTCAAGTATGTTCTAGTACTCTTTTCCAAACCAAGCACGTCTACCATGAAAAGAGTGGACTATCAACCTGTTTCACCTTTTTCTTTTAATTAATTAATTAATTAATTAATTATTTTTAGGATTTTTACTTATTTACTTTTAGAGAGAGGGGAAGGGAAGGAGAAAGAGAGGGAGAGAAACATCAATGTGTGGTTGCCTCTCGCGTGACCCCTACCAGGGACCTGGCCTGCAACCCAGACATGTGCTCTGACTGGGTATCAAACTGGCGACCCTTTGCTTCACAGTCTGGCGCTCAATTCACTAAGACACACCAGCCAGGGCTCACTTTTTTCTTTCTATCAACCAACATAGAACACACTCAGCTAATGAGGACAGATGCTATAACCTTTCCTAGAATTAAATCAGTATAGATGAGCTATCATCTTTTCATAGGGGTTTGTAAGCAGCTCTTTAAAAACAAAGGCGAGCCAAATTATCCCTTGTAATGTATGCAGAGTATCTAATTTCCTACACTCAAGATATCTTGGGGCTAAAAGGCCACACTAAAAACAAGCAAAGAAAACAAAAAAACAGTAATTTCTGATAGCATGCATCAGGCTCTCGGGACCAAGAAAGAAGGACATTTCAGAGTCAAAGAATGTTTTTGATGTCCCACAATTTAAATACAGGACTAGTCAACAGGTAGACTGGTGATGATGAAGACTTTTAATACTAGTAAACTCTCAACTGAAAATCCTCCATAATGGCACCATAGTATCCACTCTCACCAATGTTTCCTGCTCCCAAAATGTAATTTTGGAACAGAAGACAGTGAGATTGGGCATACAAGGGGTTGCTACTATGTTGATGTCAGTAACACCTTCCATTCTCCATCCACAGTTCTACTCTTTCTCAAGACTCATCAAATTCAGTTTTGATCCCATAACACCCAAAGTAGTAATGCCAAAACCAAAGCCAAAAATGTACCAACTGCCCCAGGAGAATGTTGCTTTTCTAATTTCCTAGTGAGTGAGGACTCCCTATGGATGATAGGAGAAAGTGAAATCTTTGTCAGCATTTGTCACTTGTCTATTTGGTTTAATTATATTAAGGAAACTGCCTGATTCTGACAAACTGCTATAAAAGTAAAGTTACACCTTAAGTCTGATTTGTAGTTCAGAACATTCTAAAATAAAACAGCAACGCTTATTTTCCAAGGGGTCATTATCTTGCACAATTTTCAAAGGCTTTCAAAATTTAGTGTATGGGATATGTCATTTTTATTTAGACAAGTCTGTAGTCCCCAATAATTGGGTTTTTACCACTTTAAAGATGTATTTCTAAATCTCTCTTCTCCTCAACCACATCCTCCCCCACGCCCCTCCAAAATACCCACAACACATTCTTTTTAGCAACCCTCCTTTCCTGGTAAGGGGTAGTAGATTCAGCTATTGTTAAACCTTGATCATGCTGCCTACATCACTTACTGGTTTATAAAGTATGAAGTCTGAACTAAGCCAGTGACTATGTCAGTCTTTAGCAAAGAGCTGAAAGCTTTCTGAGCTCTCCAGTATCTACCTCTGCCCTGTCCCTTGCGAATCTTCAAGGTAAAACACCTTAGTGGAATGGAATCAAAAGCAAGCAAGCTTGTTCAATTTATAGATGCAACAATGAATTATATTTTATACCAGTCATAAGGTTTCTTGTCAGCTGTGCTCCAAATAAACCAAGCTAGATTCATGAATGAAATGAGCAAAAATTAAAATTATGGATCACAGTATATAACAAACCTGGTAGGAAAAACATCTTGCGTTCTTTAAAAAACTTCTAGACCAATGGCTTTGACCACTACATAAGGCTATGACAATTTAAAAAGAAGGCATGACAGCTCAGTGGACTGTATGCTGGCGTGTGAATCAAAAGGCAACCTATCGATGTACCTTTCATACATCGATGCTTCTCTCCTCCTCCTTCCCCTCTCCCAAAAAATAAATAAAATATTTAAATGAAAAGAATGCATCACAGCCCTGACTGGTGTGGCTCATTGTGAATGTCATCCCACAAACCAAGAGGTTTCCAGTTCAATTCCCAAGTAGGGCACAGGTCTGGATTTCGGGCCAGGTTCCTGGTTGGGGTGTGTAAGAAGCAACAGAATCGATGTTTCTTTTGCATATCAGTGTTTCTCTCCATCTCTCCTTCCCTCCCTTCCCCTCTCTCTAAAAATAAATAAATAAAATCTTTAAAAAAATTGTGCAGTTGAGTTTCCTACATTTGGGGAAATCACAGGGGTCAGCACATCTAGAATGAAATGAATAAGCCTCACCCAGAAAAAAACCACCTTCCTGATCATGGTATCTCCCCTGTCAGGTTAAGTATTGTATTTGTGTTTGGCTTTTTTTACTTAGCATAAATGTTTTCAAAGTTCATTCATTTTGCAGCATGTACCAATACTTCTTTTCTCTTTATTGCTGAATAATATCCTATTTTATGAATACACTATTTACATTTTACTACCATTTATCTTTTTTTAAAATTTTTATTTAGTTTTAGAGGGGAAGGGAGGGAGAAAGGGAGGGAGAAAGAGAGGGAAAGAAACATCACTGTGTGGTTGCCTCTCCCAGGCCCCCTACTGGGGACATGGCCTACAACCCAGGCATGTGCCCTAGCTGGGAATCAAACTGGTGACGCTTTGGTTCACAGGCCAGTGCTCAATCCACTGAGTCACACCAGCCAGGGCCCATTTATCATTTAATAGAGATTTGGGTTGTTTCCATTTTTTGGCTACTATAGCTACTATGAGCATTTGTGTGTGTATACTTAAGAGTAGAACTGTTGAGTCACAAGGTAACTAACTCCATGTTGTTTAACCTTTTCAGAAACTGCCAAATTGCTTTCCAAAGCTGCTGTAATATTTTACATTTCCACCATCAACATAAAAAGGTCCAAATTTCTCTACATTTTCACCAGCACTTATTATTATCTTTTTGATCACAACCAGATATCTAGTGGGTGTCACATCTGTCAAAGCACCAAAGTAACTAGTTTTGTGATTTTAATCAATTAATTTAAAACACTTTGGAGCCCTGACTGGTGTGGCTCAGTTGGTTGGGTGTCATCCCACAAAGCGAAAGTTCGCCAGCTCGATTCCTGGTTAGGGTACACACCTGGGTTGTGGGTTCAGTCCTCAGTTGGGGTATATATGAGAGGCAACGTATCAATGCTTCTCTCCCTTCCTTCCCCTCTCTCTAAAAATAAATAAAATCTTAAAGGTAAATAAACAAATAATTTTTAAAAAACATTTTGAGCCCTGGTTGGTGTGACTTAGTGGACTGAGTACTAGCCTCTGAACCAAAGGTCACCAGTCTGATTCCCAGTTGAGGGCACATGCCTGGGTAGCAGGTCAGGTACCCAGCTGTGGGCAGGTGAGAGGCAACCTAATGATGTTTCTCTCTCACATCAATGTTTCTCTCCCTCTCTTTCTCCCTCCCTTCTGTCTCTGAAAATAAATGAATAAAATCTTAAAAACAAAAACAAAAACAAAAAAAACACCTTTGAAATTCAGTGATCTCATCTGTAAAACAAAAATAAAAATATTTCATAAGGTTCTTAAAGGCATTAAAGAAAAAATATTTTTAAAATTTAGTACAGTATCTACCACAAAGTATTTAATAAGTTGTCGTTATTATCATTAGATCCTCTGCCTTCTAGGAATTCACCATCTAAATGAAAAATGAAATATCATCTAAACAAAAAACAAAAAGTACAGCTGGCAGTTATTAATTTAAGTGCCAAAACAAGTGACAGAAACAATAAAGATATAAGGCTGTAAAAAGGAAGATCAGCAATGAGTGGAAAGGATGGGAAAAGTCTTGTCAGGCACTTCACTAACCTTGAAAAATAAGGCCAGCATAGCTGGGAGGGACAAGAGGAGGTGGGAATACCTCAAATGGGACCAGATTAAAGAAGCCCAGATATTTTAAAAAAGTTCTCCACTTTCACAGCACAGTAAGACAAGAGATCTGGTGGCAGTAAGGAAGACATTGAAATAGGTGGGAGAAGAACTGAGGCCTCTGAATTTTATCCTGCAAATAATGGAAACAATTGAGGACTACAAACAAGGAAAACTATGAAATCAATCTTTCAGAAAGATTAATCTGGCAGTAGAAGGAAAGATTAAGAAGTTGTTTGAGATAGGACCAACAGTAGAAATTGAGAAGAAGGGATGAGCTTTGAGAAGCAATAGGGTAAGAAGAGTCAAGCAGACTCCTTTCTGCATGGACTGACTTATGAATATTCTGGAAATGACAACACACCTGAAACACAATCTGAAAATAACAACACATACAGGTAATCAAATCATTAATACAAACTTACCCTCTGCCATGTCTGAGCATGAGGTGCCAATGGCTGTGTCTCCACTGTCAGCAACACTCGAACAGCGACTGAAGCGGCTCCGAAAGGCCTCTGAGATAACTGGAGTCTGCCATTCACAACCCAAAGAACTGCCCTTCTGAATCACACTGGAAGCTGAAACAAATGGAATTTCTACCTTTAGCATTAACCAGCTGATAATAACCCCACCAGGCTGTTTTTTAAAAATCACTTAAACCTATGAAGGAAGAGCAGCACCCTACCCCTTTCTTGCCCCATGCCTATTTCAGCAACTCTCATTTAGTTAATTTTATTTTTCTTTTTAATTTTTTTATTGTTGTTCAATTATAGTTGTCTCCCTTTTCCCCCATTACTCTCTCCTGCTCTGCCCAACCTTTTAAAAAAAGATTTATTTTTAGAGAACAGGGAAAGGAGGGGGAGAGAGAGGAACAGAGACATCAATGTGTAAGAGAAACACCTATCAGCTACCTCTTGCACGCCTCCAACCAGGAACCTGGCCCACAACCCAGGGATGTGCCCTAACCAGGAACTGAACCGGCAACTCTCCAGTCTACAGGCCAGTGCTCAAGCCCCTGAGCCACACCAGCTGGGGCTGATTTTGTTAATTTTGAATGGAAATAGCATGAGAGGTGAGAACATTTAAAGACAGAACTAAAACCTACCAAGAATCCAGGTGTACTGAGTCAGAAAACAAAATAACATTTAGTACAACTACCATTTCCTGAAACCCAGAAGCCATAGTATTTTATAAACATGATCTCATCTACCTACTTGCAGAAAAGTATTGTCTCATTGACACCCCTATTTTACAGAGGATAGAGGTGAGGTTTGGATCCAGGTTGTTCTAATCCCAATACCCACATTCTTTCCTCTTTCAAGGTTTCCCAGCAGGTGCTTTTCGTGTTCTTGGGAAGACAATTCTTCCATGTATAGCCTATACATTGCAGGATGGTTTAGACTAAATGCCAGGAGCAGCCCTCAACCCTTCCTGCCATCACTGTGAAACCTGAAAATACCCTGTATGTCCCCCAATGCTCCTTAGGGTAACAGGCAGCACAGCCCCCATTGAAAACCACTGCTTGACTGAACCACAGTACCCTCATGGATAGGGTTGAATCTAGATCACAATCAATCTGAAGAGCTTTTGAAGGTAATGCAAAAAAAAAGAAAGAAGAAAGGAAGGAAGGAAGGCAGGCAGGTAGGCAGGCCAACCACTAAAATTTCTGAGTGGTTAAGATATAAAACTGATGAAATTTATTTGACTTTATTATCTTGCTGTTTAAGGGCTGGTAGGTAGGAAGTGTTCAATAAATACTTGATTTACTAATGTACTAGCAAAGACTTAAATTCAAATTATTTTTTTAAAACTACTATAATTTTCCTCAATCATACCTGATTATCCATGTAAACAAACAAGCAAAAAGGTAATGGCAGCTACTTATTCATTTAAAGCGTCAGAGTTTAAGCTGAAATCAGAAAATACGGTCCTACAGACTCTCTGATCTAGTGGAAGGCCAATGATATTTGAACAGAAATCATCTTATTCCCTTCTTCCAAGCTACCTAATTCTTTCTACTTATGCTACCTTTTTGCTGCCCTTACTTCTGCCTTGTACTGAAGGAAACCTAGTTTTACCCAAAGACTCCTTTTATCCTTTTGGTCACAGTGGACCACCTGCTTTGAAAGAATCTATTTACCTGCAGTAATCTGTAATAATCTTTAATAAAAGACATAGCCAACAACCACAGTTGCTGATCAGCATAAGATGAACCAGTGTTAACTATGCTAAATTAGTGTAATTTTAGCCAGAAGCAAAGAATTTGACCTCTTGGTGTCTATATGGTATTATCTGTCTAATCAGTGTACCATTTGCCAAGCCTTTTGAAATACTGAAAACTGATGCTTGAGGACCTGTATTACTATGTTCGTGGTCTCCTACAGGGAACCAGTCCCTGTTACTACTACTAATCTTCCATTCTTCACTGCTACCACTTTTCCATGCACCCATCCCATACATCAATTCTAAAGATATATTTGCTAAAATAAAAGTATGTTTCACTAAAATAAAAGGTGTAGTTATAGAGGCTTATATTTATTTCAAAATTCAAGTTTGAAAGCTGAAATTTTCTTGTGTTATGCCACATGGCCTAGCGGCAGCATCCACATCAAACATTAAATCATTATTAATCAAATGAGAGACTTCTGAACACAAAACTATGAGAAAAGCAGTTAAGCTTTGCTAGGAATTGCCACATTCCAAAAACTTGCACTATACACAAAATTGTCATAAGAAATTGTACAACCCAGCCCTAAGACAGTGCATGGCACGTAACAGATGTTCAATAAATATTTGTTGAATGAATCTTGAATTGATTCGGCAAACGCTTTTCAAAGTGCCTACTACATGCAAGGTAGCATGTCTACAAGAATAGAATATCTACCAAATGTCTGTTTAAGGCATTGTGGGGTATTTTTTGTTTAAGATTTTATTTGTTTTGGGAGAGAGGGGAAGGGAGGACAAAGAGAGGGAGAGAAACATCAATGTGTTTCTGCCTCTCATGTGGCCCCACTGGGGACCCGGCCCACAACCCAGGCATGCACCCTGACCAGGAATCAAACCAGGGACTCTTCGGTTCTCAGACCAGCGCTCAATCCACTGAGCTACACCAGCCAGAGTGGCACTGTGGGATTTTAAAATTAAATAAAAAATACCCTTCTTAGTTGTATAAAATGTATCCTTTTCTTTATAAATACCACAGAGCTCAAGAGTTATTTCTAAAATGCTACTTCCTATTTAAATGTACAATATCTATTTAATGTGTATTGAATGTGTATACATTTACGTATGTTTTATATACTTAATATATCCTTTTAGTATATCTACTGAGCTTTCAAAATCTTGTCAATCCATTCTAGAGATAAATTCCTGAATCTCTAGTGACAATACAACTGAGACTGTTGGCAATCAAGAAGAATTCCAATCTTTGTGGGCCAGCAGATGTCTGACCCACCCACAGGACTACAAAGACAACATAGAACACAGTAATTTATGCTGTGTTTTTCTGATTTCAAATGGAACTATGTTCCAAGGTCCTTCTGTTCCAATCCTTTATGTGTCCTCCCCTCTCAATCAATCACATGGTCTTTTTGCAAACCATGTAGGATCAGAGATAAATAGTTGTTCTCTTGGAGAGACCTCTTTTTCTATTCAATATGGCCCCATTTTATTTTTATTCCTTTAATACCAACATCTCAGGGAATGCTTGTTTGCTCAGTATGTTCTGTAAAAGAAATTTCTGTTATGAAATACCAGAGCAAAGGCCAGAATTTACCCAGAAAACTTTGACTACTCACCTGGTGAAGTAGCATGCGAGTTCCTCTCACTTGGATATTTTTCCTGCATGACCATCAACAGTTATTTGAGCCAACTGTGGAATGAAGGAGTAACCAGTCAGATCTCCCCACTATCTTTCAATTACCTGTAATTCATTTCCATTCAACTGAAACTATCAAAATCACATAGAGCATTCAAGTAGTCTTCCACATGTTTTACTCCTATGGATTACTTTTTAAGGCAAAGCTATTCCCAATACTCCAACCTACTCTTCTTCCTAAAGCAAGGACAGAAAACCTAGAACCAAACAGAGATTCTCAACATTGATCCTATATGGTCCTAGAACCCTCTCCAATTGTTGCAAAAATTAAAAATAATATTACTTCTTTTTTAATTTTTTCTACTTATTGATTTGAGAGAAAAGGGGTGGGGGAGAAACATCTATTTGTTGTTCCACTAATTTATATATTCATTGGTTGCTTCTTATATGGGCCCTGACCAGGGATCAAACCTGAAACCTTGGCATATTGGGACAACCAACTAAGCAACCCGACCAGGGCTTAATGTTACTTTTAATTAACAAACTGCCATGGATCTTCTTAGCCATGGGGACAGGATGGGAGGATGGGGTGGAGAAAGAACTAAATAACCAAACCAACAATTAAGTATTATGGCTTCGATTATGATTAACATAAAACAAATTCCCTGATCAATCCAGTAATGAAAGTTAGTCACATGATGAACAAAGTTGAACAAGTTCTTGGTCATTAGCAGAACCCCAGTCCTCAGCTGGAAACATTAAGTTTTTTCTAATTTCTCCATTCTTTAAAATCTTTGTATTTATTCTAATGTAGGTTCCTGAGAATTCAGCGGAAGCTGATTACTATCTGTGTAGGTAAAAGTTAAAAAAAAAAAAGAAAAGAAAAAAGATTTTATTTGTCCTGGCTGGTGTAGTTCAGTGGACCAAGGCCTGCAAACCAAAGGGTCGCTGGTTCGATTCCTAGTCAGGGCACATACCTTGGTTGCAGGCCAGTTCCCCAGTGGGGGGCACACAAGAGGTCACCACAGATTGATGTTTCTCTCTCTCTTCTCCCTCCTTTCCCCTCTGTCTAAAAATAAATAAACAAAATCTTTTTTTTTTTTAAGATTTTGTTTATTTATTTTTAAGAAAGAGAGGGGAAAGTAGGGAGAGAATCTTCGTTGTGCAAGAGACGCATCAATCTGCTGCCGCTCGCACACCCTCAACTGGGGACCTGCCAGCAACCCGGGCATGTGCCCTGGCTGGGATTTGAACTAGCAACCTTTTGGCTCACAGGCAGGCACTAAATTCACTGAACCACACCAGCCAGGGCTGTGTAAGCAAAAGGTTTAATTAACTGTAACCAATAACAGCAAAGAGCCCTGGCCAAGTGGCTAAATTGGTTGGAGGGTTGTCCCACCAAAAGGTTGGGGCTCATACGGGAGGCAACTGATTGATGTTTCTTTCCTTTCCTCTCTCTCTAAAATCAACAAACATATCCTCAGGTAAGGATTTAAAAAAATAATAACAATAATAGAAAATAATATCTTACATTGTGCAAATAATATCTTTGCACAGTACTTGACAGGCAGTACAGAGAAGCAGTTCACAGTATGGACTCTTGATCAGACAGCCTGGGTCTGAAGCCTGACTAGCAGTTTATTTGCTGTATAACGGGGGTAAATTTCTCATAGATTTTTTTAAAATATTTTTTTAATTTAATTTTCACTGTTTTGTTTTTTTCTTTTAGATTTTTTTTTTTTTTTTTTTTTTTTTTTTTTAATCTTTAGAGGGGAAGGGTAGGAGAGAGAGAGAGGGAGAGAAATATCAATGTATGGTTGCCTCTTGTGTGTCCCATGCTGGGAACTGGCCTGCAACCTAGGCATGTACCCTGACTGGGAATCGAACCGCGATCCTTTTGTTCACAGGCCCGCGCTCAATGGGGGTAAATTTCTTACTATCTCTGTGCTGGCCCTGGCCAGGTAGCTCCGTTGGTTAGAGTGCCATCCCTATACACCAACAATGTGGGTTTGATCCCAGGTCAAGGCACATACAATAGTCAACCAATGAATGCATACATAAGTGGAACAACAAAGTGATGTTTCTCTCTCTTCCTTCCTTTCTCTAAAGGCAATAAATTAAGCCCTGGCTGGTGTGGCTCAGTGGATTCAGTGCCCACCTTTGAACCAAAAGGTTGCTGGTTTGATTCCCAGTCAGGGCACATGCCTGGGTTGTGGGCCAGGTCCCCAGTTAGGAGCATGTGAGAGGCAACAGACTGATGTTATGTCTTGCATATTGCTGTTTCTCTCCTTCTCTTTCTCCCTCTCTTCCTTTCTCTCTAAAAGTAAAATAAACAAAATCTTAAAAAAAATACCTCTGTGCCTCAGTTCCTTTATAAAAATGAGGATAGAGATGGGACCTAATTCATGCTAATTCATTTAGAATTAAATTACAACAGTGCCTGACAAATATTAAGTGCTTTATTAATTTTTTGAAAAATTATACTTGGCAGCTTATATTAATAAAAAGTGACACAGTATAGTTCCTGGAAGATAAAACATAAATTTAGAAACTTTTAACTAATAAGAGCCCCCAAAGAGTTTAGGACAAACTCTGCTGACAGAAGAACTCTTAAAGGTTAAATTAAAACATTGGAGGGGAAAAAAACTGCATGGTACTATTTCTCTAATGTACTTTACTGACCTCTATAGTTTTCTCTTAGTAACAACAACCCAAATTCTCACTGTATTTACAACAGAAATTCCAAGTCACATACTGAGTAACAGAAGTTTTGTTCAGTAATAAAAGCTTCAATTTATGGCTAGTATCATTCAGTGTGTTAATGGTGACATAGAAGGATTAGATTACCTACCTATTAGTGATATCAAACAATCAATATCAAAATCCTTTTTTCACCCCTTTCTTTAAAGTAGAGGAAAATGATAGGCTACTGGATTCTAACACTTTTCCAAATTTAGATAAATTGAAAACAGGATGACAAACGAACTTTCAATGAAACAAAGAATTACCTTATGACTCAGCAGTTCCACACCTACGTATATAATACCTACATTCTATACCTATATTCAAGAGAAATAAAAATATAGGCGCACACAAAATCTTGTATTGAGTACATGAATACTCACAGCAGCATTATTTACAATAGCCAAAAAGAGGAACTAATTCAAATGATCAACTGTTAATGGATAAGTAGGCGTACCAATAAAAAGCAATGAAGTACCAGTACATGCTACACCAGAGATGGACATTGAAAACATGATAGTAAATGAAAGAAGCCAAACACCAAAGGCCAAATTTTATGTGATTCCATTTATATGGAATGTCCAGAATTGGCGAATCCATAGAGACAGTAGATTATAGGTTGCCAGGGACTAACAGGAAGGCAATAGGTGAATGTAGAGTAAATGCTAATGGATATGGGGTTTCTTTCCAGGGTGATCAAAATGTTCTGAGATTAGGTATTGGTGATAGCTGCACAACCTTTAAATATACTAAAACCACTAACCTGTACACACATAAAATTACAGTTTAATGATATGTGAGTTGCATCACAAGAACTCCCACAAGGGTCTATGGCCTGAACGCCCCAGATCTTGTCTGAACTCAGAAGCTAAGCAGGGTTGGGCCTGGTTAAGAACTCCCATAAGGAGTAAAATAGTAAAATAACTACTGACTTTCTCCTACTAAGTTCAGAAGTAGATGGGCTACTGGTGGAAATTTTTAGGACTATTTGAAGATAAGAGATTTCCTGAAATAGAAGTAAGAGAAATGAAGGTATGAGAAACCAATACAGCCAAGAAAGGTAGGAGTGAATGGAGGCAGAAAGAAAAAAAGCACCCAACTATTGATGGCTTTTATCTTCAGAGCCCTTTAAACTACAGTAATATTCATCCATTCAATAAATTTAACATGTATTCAGTACTTACCCATCAAGCACTGAGCTAATCATGTCTTATGTTTAATGCTCACATCAAACCTATGAGGCAGTTACCATCATTATTCTCATTTTCTGAATGAAGAAATAAAAATTTAGAGAGGTGAAGGTCATATAGCTAGGAAGATGCTTCACAGCCAGGACTGTACTCTAATGCTGTGGAAGTCTAATCAGCATTCTTTCTGTGTGTAACAAAGAGAGAAATACGGGAAGTCCTAAGGCACCACAAACTGGAAGTTTCTGTCTCAGACACAGCCAGACCTGCAAGCCCCAGAGCAGTCAGGAGCAGAGACAGCTCATACAATTTCTTCACTTTGTTCTTGGTCGCCACCCAGGGTCTACTTCCCAAGTTGCTACCCAGAAATTAAATTTTGACTGATATAAGCATTTCTCCCCTTCAAAAATTATAATCTTAGTGTGGAAAGTCACACTAAACAGCTGTTGAGAAAATCACATCAAGACAGGAGAGGATCTGAAGGCATCACAGACACAGAATCCCACACCAACCATCACACTATTTTCATGGCCTTTGATCATTCATTAAACCAGATCTAAAGAGAAGCCAAATCATTGCCAAGAAGTTTCCTTGACAAAGGACAAATCCTGAAACATACTATACCACCAGACCATTATAAAACAGCAAGCCCTAAAGGCAAGTAATGAGGCACGGTTATCTTTCTCACCCTTGTAGCATCACTCCTTCCTACCTAGCACACAGCATCCATCAACCAAAGTTTACTGAGTGCCTACTCTTTGCCTTGCTCCATGCCATGTGGTGGAAATTCACTGGTGTAAAAGACAAACAGGGCTCTGATTCTCTCAGTTCACTGTGATGAAGCAAGCACTAAATACCCTCTATTGAACAACTACGTTTTAACACTAAAATGCACCAGCTCCTCCTTGACCAGAGCAGGGTTCCTTAATCTCCATAATAAAATACTGACATTTCAGGTCAGATAAGTGTTTGTTGTGAGGGCTGTGCTGTATACACTGTAAGATGTTTAGCAGCAGCATCCCTGACTTCTACCCACTAGATGCCAGGAAGAATCCTGGAGTTGTGATCATTAAAAAATCCCCAGATGCTGTCAAGTATCCCGCGGGGAGCAAAATCTCCCTGGCTCAAAAACTCTAGCCTAGGGCCTTCACAAGTGCTCTCGGTCCCCCAACCTTCATTCTGTATTCATTCTTCCAATCTCAGCCCAAACTTCACTTCCTCGGGGAGGGCTCCCTGCCCTCTCAGACTTCAACCGCGCGCCTTCGACTCCCTGCTCGTCGTACTCCACCTTGCACTGAGTGCTAAGCGAGTAAATCACCTCCTTAACGTCTACCCTCTCCCTAGACTGTGCGCTGCAGCAGGGCAAGGACCCCGCTTCCCGCCGTCTAACTGGCCAAGGGCTGGTCCTCTACAATGGTACAGCAACTGCAGTGGCGTGAATGACGACCGAGTAGAAAGTAACGCGATAAACACGAGGGGGCGCGTGTGGGGCATTATTTCAGGAAGCCCTGGCACTGAGGAACCTTGGGGGACGGATTAGTCGCTCTGCGCATGCGCTGCCGCTCTACCGCGCCTGCCCCCCCCTTCCCCCGCCCACAGAGATAGCTCGTGCGTGTTTGAGGCTCCTCCAGAGCTCTCCAAGGTATAGTACGGTTTGGTAGTCCGACGGGGTGCGCCCAAGGGAAGGAGGACTTACGTGGACCTGAAAGCGGGCGGCGAAATGCCTCACTCAGGGATACCAGCCGCAGCCACCACGTCGACCACGGGCGGCGACTCCGTCCCTCAGCTCTCCCAACGGCCGTTACACGCCCGCCAGGCCGCGCGCCTCGCAGCGCGCGCCGCCCCGGCCCCACCCCTTTCTGCCCTCCCGCGACCAATCAGGAGTGGGAGCGCGCCGGCGTTCCGCCCTTGCACGCTGCCCTGGGCTCTGAGAGCGGTCGGCTGTCTGTGCGCATGACCCCGCGTCCCCCGCGAGCTTTCCACTCTGCACCTAGCCGGAGTCTCGCCTCTGCGAGGACTGCTGCTTACCCAAGCACGGAGTAGCTTGTTGGGCAGGTGCAAATGGAGAAACTGGAGGCCAGGGCAAATCATTCCGGAGTCCCACTCGAAAACCTGCCCCACTCTTCTCCCATTTTCCACCTCTTATCAGTCTTCCCACCTGAAGCTGGGGTCAGTCAGGTTGTGACCAGTGGTTGCGGTGTGGGTCACTGCCGCGTCGGGGTTAGGGCTTGGGCTGAGTTAGCGGTCATTTTATGACCAGAATTCGGGTTGAAGGATTAGTCTTGCCTTCCTACCCAAATTCAGTCGCCAGGAAAAGGAACTAACTTTATTTACATTAATATATAGTTAAGAATCATACTTGGATATTGTTTAAAGGAGGAACAAAGTTCTCAGCCAAAGGATAATGAAATTCCAGGGTTTCTGAAAACCTGACTTGGGAAGAGAGACATTTAAAAGTTGTGATTTTTTTTTTTTTTAACTTTGAAGAACCAGACTAAAGAGCTTTCATTACTGGATCAAATTCACTAGAGGAAGGACTCGGGATGTGCTCCAGGATTCTATCTCTGCCCTCATATTTTAAGAATATAGAAGGCATAAAATAGATTTCATGGATAATGAATCTGGGTATGATGATAGATGACTATAGGGAATGTTCTTTGAGATTAGAAATTGTTAAAATACTAATGATAAGGATAGGTGTCTAAATGAATGACTGTGGACTGGTGGATAGGAAATAGACTGGTAGGTGATGGAAACGTCCACTCCATGGCTTCTATTTCTTTTGTGAAAAGCATCTATGAGGAGGGAGGGAACAGGAACATGCAGAGGACTTCAAAGAATCGGGAGGATTTGAAGAGCTGATGCAGAGATGGAAGAGAAACCTGACTGGAAACAGTGAGAGGCTGAGATTTAAATTTACAAGTGGCAATAAAATAATAATGTCAACTGTAATTGAGAAATAAAATTTTAAAAAAGAAATAAATGTACAAATGGCAAACAGTACATTTGTACAGTTTTTCTCCAATCTATATCTTTATTTTAAAAGAAACTTGCACTACCAGTTTTAAAATGTGAATGACTCCTCATTTATATTTTAACAAAGACTTTTGGGGTTAATTTCAGAGAATATTCACAATCAGTTTTTAGGTATGATATATTCTCTTAAGATTTTACTTATTTATTTTTAGAGACGGGAAGGGAGGGAGAAAAAAAGGGAGAGAAACATGGATCATTTGTTTCTCATATGCACTGCAACTGGGGATCAAATCCACAACCCAGGCATGTGTCCTGACTGGGGACCTTTCACTGTGCGGATGACGGCCAACAAACTGAGCCATACCAATTCAGGGCGATATGAGGTATTCTTAAATTATCAGGTATCTTATTATTTTAAAAAGATTAGCTACTTATTTGAATAAAATATATCAATGGAATTATTACCTCCAATGACTAAAAAAGGACTCAAGTTGGCCATATATGCCCCACCCCAACTTAACCAAAGAAAATGAGAAAATGAACTGCATCTTAGTGTAATAAGAGCTGCTGCTTTCACAAGCATTAAGTTTTGTCTAGCAGTTTATAAGTACAGTCATACCTCATTCATTACTCATTGGCTTCAGAACTCATTAAATTCTGTACTCATCACATTTTGATGAGAAAAAAATGTTTCGGCATTCAGTGCTTGCTTGGATGTTGTCACACGTGCTAGAGCTTGTATGAATCACAATGACATCCCACAAGAGAAAATGGTTCATTGTTTGGTACTCATCAGTTTCAGCACTCATCCTGAGTTCCAGAATGAGTTGATAATGAGTACCAAGGTATCACTGTATCTATCGTTACACAAAACAGAGGTTTGTTTCTGTTGTTTGTTTTTAAAATGGCTAACTAAGTACAGCTGAAGTTCAGTAGCTTCCTTGTTTACTTGATTTTGTTTCATTCTATTTTCTCCTTGAAATATTTAAGCATGGTACAGTCAATAATATTTTGCTCTATCTTCCAGGATTTATTTTAAATAAGAGCAGGGGTTAATGTCTTTGTCAACAGGGCTTTTTTTTTAGAAGTTTAATTTTTTTAAATTGATTTCTAGAGAGAAAAACATCAGTTGGTAGTTCCTCTTATTTATGCATGCATTGGTTGACTCTTGTATGCGCCCTGACTGACCTGCAGTCTTGGCATGCTGGGACAATGCTCTAACCAACTGAGCTACCTTGCCAGGGCCACAGTAGGGCTATTTAAATAGTCTACTCCAAACCTGTAAAGTCAATATGAATTTCCAATGAAGCGTAATTAATTGTACTGATTTAATAAATGTGTGACTTTGATATATAGGGGAGAATAATATGGATTGATCATTTGACTTAATTTTTTTAGGAGCTGTTGAAGCATTAAGTGACAAAAGTTTTTTCAACTAAAACATTAAGACTGTTTGTTAAATTTAACTTTTTTTAAATAATTTTTTAAAAGATTTTATTTATTTATCTTTAGAGGGGAAGGGAAGGAGAAAGGGAGAGAGGGAGAGGGAGAGGGAGAGGGAGACAAATATGAATGTACGGTTGCCTCTCATGCATCCCCTGCTGGGAACTGGCCTGCAACCCAGGCATGTGCCCTGACTGGGAATCGAACCGCGATTAAATTTAACTTTTATTTTATTGCTTGTACCAACATTTTCCCAAGAAATTTCAAAGTGATTATAGATATCAATAAAAAGTAGTGTTTTAAAAGTAAAACAAACAATGCCCTGTGTGGCTCAGTTAGTTGGATACTGTACCGCAAAGCGAAAGGTCACGGGTTCAGTTCCCATCAGGGCACATGCCTGGGTTGCAGGTTTGGTCCCTGGTTGGGACACATACAAGAGGCAACCAATCAATGTTTCTCACATTGATGCTTCTTTCCGTCTTTTCCCTCCCTACCCCCCTCTCTAAAAATAAAACCATTTTTAAAAAAAGTAAAACAAGCAAAAGGAGGCACAGGGTCTCCTTAGGATTTTGTGACAGCGCCACCCCTATCAACTTATAAAGCCTGTCCCGCTTCCTGGTCTGTACCACCTACTTCCTGTACTCAGCTGTCTTTCTGTAAGGTCAAAGACTATCTTGTGTACTGATGAATCTTCAGGGCCTAAACAGGAACTGGTACTTAGTATAATATTCCAACCTGTTTTTGAATGAATAAATGATAACAATAATAGTGCTGCATGTATCCACCCTCTCCTACAAAGAGGAAATGTATGAGATTATAAATAATTAATGGTCAGGATACTATATTATATGGATACACATAATTGTAATTATGAAATTGAATAGCTCTTGCCTATTCTGCGGAAAAAAGACATAGGACCAGGTGGCCAAGGCCTAGGAACTTACCCTGGAACAAGAGTCAGAGTCTCCATGTTGAAGCAAAGATCATCTGGTCAAACTCTTTCATTTTACATATGGGGGAAGAGAGACCCATAGAGGAATAAGTGACACACACACATACACACACACATGCATCATTCCTCATATAAACTTTGTGGTTAGATGACATAGAAAAGGAGTCAGACAGCCCTGGCTGCTGTGGGTCAGTGGATTGAACACCAGTCTGCAGACCAAAAGGTCGCTGGTTTGATTCCCAGTCAGGGCACATGCCTGGGTTGCAGTCCAGGTCCCTGCCTGGTTGGGGAACTGTGAGAGGCTACCCTAAAACCTTAAACAAAAAAAGAGTCAGACAAAGTATAATTCCCTGCTGTTTATTGGCCATACCTTCTGCTCCGCCCGCTACCAAATGGAGAGGTTCAATCTTGCCCTTGAAAAGTATCAGAGATGGGAAGGGAAAATTGGGTGAAGAAACATGGCTTGAAGCTCAGCAGCCACATTCCTTACCAAACAGTAGTTTCCTCTCGCTAAATCTTCCTCTACCTCACCTTTGCTTCAGGCAACTAAGCTAAAGGCCAAGGGCTAGAGTTGGAGCATGTATCCCAGGCAGGATTTTATCCTTCTATCCAGCCCATCACCATCAGAAGAAAGATAGCCATCCAGGCTCCTGTAGGAAAGAAAGAAATAATTATAAGATTTGAGAGCCTAGAAAAAATTTTAGGCTTAGATATTCCACTTTGGGGATTACTTAGTAACCTATTCATTCACTCTTTTTTTTTAATCCTCCCCAAGGACATATTTATTGATTTTATAGAGGAGCGGGCAGAGAGATTGAGAAACATTGATGTGAAAAATATTGATCAGTTGCCTCCTGGGGGTGGAATCCATAGTCAAGGTATGTGCCCTGACCAGAGATCAAGACTGAAACCTTTTTGGTATATGAGACAATGCTGCAATCGAGCCACCAGCTAGGGCCATTCATTTATTCTTTAAACAAAACTTTCCTGGGACTGACTTCATGCCAATCCCTCCATTAGACTGGGGGTGAGGCAGATGGGATGACAGATGAAATTCGCTAATTCAATGCGGACACCACCTAGCCCTTGCCCCACTGTTGTCACATGCTTGGCCCTGTATCTTGAAATTTCAACCCCTATTCTAAATTGTTTCTGGAGAATCTCAGGTTCTAATGAGGTATAAAACTCTACCATGGACAAAAAAGGAGTTCTAAGTTAACCTAACAGGGTGATCTGATCATAAATTCCTAACTGGGCAGGTCTTGCTGGGTAGGCAGCCCCAGGCATATGACTTCTCAGTAAAAACTTTATCTTTGCCTTAAGCAAGCCCCATCCATTGTTGTTGTTGTTGTTGTTTGTGCATTTAGGTTACTGCACCTTTGAAATAAGCATAACCTCCTCAAGAGAGCACAATATCTTGTTAACTACCCTATAGTCCAGTCACCACCTGTTCCCTTCTCAATCTTAAATGCATAAAAGAAACTGCAAAACTGTATTTCTCTGGAGCATTTGAGATCTTGCTTCTCAGCAATTGCCATTAGTTGTGGAAAAAAAAAACCCACACCCCAAAACCAAAAACAACAACAAACAAAAACCCATAAAAAGAAGGAAATAGACTTCTAAGAAGTCCAGGAAGCTCAGAGAGTCCTAAAGAAATTGGACCCAAGGAGAAATATACTGAGACACATCACAATTAAATTACCCAAGATTAAAGATAAGGAGAGAATCTCAAAAGCAGCAAGAGAAAAAAAGAGAGTTACCTACAGAGGAGTACCCATAAGACTGTCAGCTGATTTCTCAAAAGAAATCTTACAGGCCAGAAGGGGCTGGAAAGAAGTATTCAAAGTCATGAAAGGCAAGGACCTACATCCAAGATTACTCTATCCAGCAAAGCCATCATTTAGAATGGAAGGACAGATAAAGTGCTTCCCAGATAAGGTCAAATTAAAGGAGTTCGCCATCACCAACCCCTTATTATATGAAATGTTAAAGGAACTTATCTAAGAAAAAGATCATGCCTAGCTGGTGTAGCTCAGTGGATTGAGCATGGGCTGCGAACCAAAGGGTTGCTGGTTCAATTCCCAATTAGGGCACATGCTTTGGTTGCAGGCCAGATCCCCAGTAGGGGGCTCATGAGAGGCAATCACACATTGATATTTCCCTCCCACTCTTTCTCCTTCCTTTCCCCTCTCTCTAAAAATAAATTAAAATAAAATAAATAAAAATATTCTTTAAAAAAGAAAAAGATCAAAACTATGAACAGTAAAATGACGACAGACTCACAACTATCAACAACTGAACCTTAAAAACCAAACGTAAACTAAGCAAACACCTAGAATAGGAACGGAATCACAGAAGTGGAGATCACATGAAGGGTTGTCAGTGGGGAGGGGGAGGAGAGAGAATGGGGGAAAAGGTACAGGGAATGAGAAGCATAATTGGTAGGTAAAAAGTAGACAGGGGGAGGTTAAGAATAGTATGGGAAATGGAGAAACCAAAGAACTTATGTGTGACCCCTGGACATGAACTTAGGGGAGGCAATGCGGGTGGGAGGGGGGAGTGCAGGGTGGAGGGGGAGAAAGGGGAGAATAACAATGGGACAACTGTAATAACATAATCAATAAAATATACTTTAAAAAAACAAAAATTCTCTACAAGTTTGGAAGTTCTTACGCTGACACTGTGGCTACCTCACAATAACTCATGTACTGCTAAGGAGGTTGAGGCTCCAAGAGGGTAACTGACTTCTCCCAAGTCACAGAGTTTAGCAGAAATAGGATCCAAGAACAACAGCACCTGCCAGAACCCAGTACCCACCCCCAGGTCCTGGTGCCATCCTTGTGTACCAACCTGCCGAACTCTTGCTGCTGGAAGCACTGGACGCTAAAACCACATAGAAAGAAAAATTAAGCTTGAGGAGCCATCCCGACAGGATATGGGCAACATGCTCCCATAATTTCACCAACATTGGGCAAAAAGCTGACCCCTTTTTGAAGCTGGGACTCTCAAGGGTGTAATGATGAGCCTTCTGCCTCTAATGAGAATAGATTTACTAAGGAGACAGGCTTTCCCTTGAGGGTGGGATCTTGAGAGGGCTCAAGAAAGGAGGATTTAAGAAATCACGCTGGCACACGTGGCTAACAGATTGGGAGAAAAGTGCTCCACTGTGGCAGGAAAGGTGAGAAATGGAGGACAGAAGCGGAGACTTCTCAGACTAGGAGCTGAATGAGTGACAGAAGGACCGGGTAAGGGGAGGGACCTTTCCAGAGCACAGGGGCAGGCCAGGAGTTATATGGACTTGGGGAGGAGACTTGGATTTAGGAAGGAGTAAGAGGGCATGAAGGTAGGAGGGGCCCTAGTGAACAGTCGGGGTCTCAGAGCAAGTCAGTGAGAGGCTCTGGAATGGGAGTTAGAAAGGTTCCCAGAAGATCCAGTTACCGCTTATTCGGATGGGCCCGAACACGATCCGGCCCACGCCGCTCTCCGAGTGCGTGGGTGCCCAGGCTCCATTGTTCGCAGGCGGATTCTTCTGACTACAGGTCTGTCGGGACACCCGCGTAAGGGTAGCGAGGCCCCTTCCCACCCCAACCAGATCCGGCCTTCGCCGGAGGCTCCAGACAGCCCCAGTGAGTTCACCAACCCGCGATTTAAGTCAATCACCTCCACAAGCCCCGCCCTTAGCAAGTTAGGCCACCGTCCCGGGCCGCCGTCTTCCACGTCCCTCCTGGGTACCCCGCCCCCCGCCCCGCGCAGGATGACCGCATTGCTAGGCGTCTGGCTCCCGGCTGGCTGCGGGGGACCTGAGACCCGCCGAGGCTGCAGGGACGGCCAGGAGCCCCCCACCCCCTACCCCCTCCCAAGCTGTCCGCTCACCGGCTGGCACGGGCGTCCCGCCTGCTTGTCACACAGGGTCACTCGGCCGTGCAGGTAAAGCATATCGCTGTTCAAGCGGAACAGTCTGAAGGCCAGTGTCACCTCCAGAGAGGCCCCGTTGTCCCGCAGGCCCCAGAGCAACCGGTGGCTGACTGGACAGCTGTGGGGAGAGGCAGCGTCACTCATTTGTAGGAGCCCCGGCTTGGGGCTCGCGGTGTGGACCGAGAAACACTGATGTCTCCCTTTGGTGCTTGTCCTGTGTGTTTGTAGGTGCTGGGTCTCTTGCTAAGAACTTTACGTGCGTTATTTCATTTCATCTTCACATCAATCCTCGGAGGAAGACAATAGTTTTGCCCCCATCCCCGTCCCCTTTCTTTTCTTTTTCTTTCTTAAAACAAAAGCAACAACAAACTTCTCTCCCCCTCTGTCTTTTCCTTTCTACTCCTTCTTCTCTTCCTCCTTCCTATTATTATTTTGATAGTGTGGTGGTGGTAATTCATGGTGAGGTGACCTTTTATTTTTCTTCATTATCATTTTCCCCCCTAAGGCTCTGTTCTTTCAATAAAGCTTGTTTCTTGAATGAGCATAGTTCATCAGTGACCCCTTATTACCAACATCTGCTCCAAATTGAAAAAGGAAACCTCAGTTACTTGTGGCAGTTGTAGGGATTGGTGGCAAACTCTTGACAGACATTAAATTCTGAACTAAGGAATTCAGAGATCGTGATCTGAACTGTCCACAATATTATCATAGTGACTTTTTCTGAGATGACAATAACCTAAATGTAACCACTTCACCATAACTGGTAATATTTGGATAGACCTGTGGTATAGAGGCCATAGCTAGAAATGCATTCTCACATAGCTCTGTTGTAGATGCTTGGAAGAATTAGGGAACTCAAGTGAACAAAGCAGACCAACACCTCCTATTCTCTTGTGGGTGAGGGGAGACAAACAATAAATAACTTAATAAAAAATAATATAACCAAAGACACTGAAATTGAGAACAGGTTGACAGTCACCAAGGGGAGAGGGGAGGGAATTTCAGGGGAAAAGGGGAAGGGTTTAGAGCAACAAGTATAAAGGACACATGGACAAAAACTAGGGGGTGTGGAAATAGGAGGGACATGGGGAAGGCTGGGAGTAAAAGACAGCCTGTACAAGAACAACAGTTAAAATAAAAACTAAAAAAAAGTAAATGATCTCATGTAATACAGTATGTAGTTTGGAGGTGATAAGTAGATAGAAGAAACAAATAGGGATCTAGAGTGGATGAGTGCAGGGTAGTTTGCAATTTTAAAAAGCATGGACCAGGTAGCAATGGTGATGTTTTAGGAGACTTAAAGGAGATGAGAGTTTTCCATATGGGTACCAGTGAGTTGAGTACTCTAGGAAGAGAAACCAGTCTATGCAAAAAACCTAAAAAAAGAAAAGGCAAGAAAATAAGAAAGAAAAAGCCTAAAGGACAGCAAGCTACTTTCCCACTGGGTTACCTGTCCATTCAGCTGCTACCTCCTGTGGGCACTGGGGAGTCACCCCTCTGATCTCTATCCAAAGCTTAGTTAGTCTTTGTAACCTGGGACCTTTATTCTAGGGCTCAAGCTCACCATCAATAAATCCATTCTAGTTTCCCCCTAGGTGAACTCGTTCTTTTTTTAAAGATGAGGCTCGGAGAGGTTCAGTAGGTTCCCCAAATTTCTTCAGGTGGCAGCCTGGCTCTAGTGCCCACCCATACCCTAATGACTAAGTTCTATTTCCTCCTAAAAAAAAGAGGAATTACATGCCAGGACAAACTTAATGTTTCAGAACCTGGACAATGGAGCATGAATAGAACAAAAGTGTGTCCTTAGTCAAGTCGTTTAAACTCTCTGAAACTTCTCTAACCCCTTCATCTCTAAAGTGAGGGAAATAATATTTCACAGGGCTGTTTTCAGGAATAAATGAAGTCATGAATGATTCACTGTACTTGTAAAGATTTATTAATATTAATTAAATACAATCTAGAAGTCAGGAGACCCAGCTCCTTCTCTAGACCATCAGCTGTTAAGGGTAAGGACTTCGCCTTACCTATCTTTGTGTCCCCAACACTTAGTAAGATCGGCCACTTACCAATTGTGTGAACTGAGCCTGTTTTGCCATCTATAACATAACAAAAATACTACTTCATACAGTGTGTCGTAAGCCTTAAATGAGTTAATATATGTGCAGTGACTTGAACAGTGACTCGCCAGAGAGTAAATGCTATGTCAGTATTAGCTATTATTAGCTATTAAATATAATGCATGTCAGATGTCTAACAGTGTACAGCACCCTGAATGTTAGTTTTTTTGTTTGTTTTTTACTTTTATCATTGTAGGCCCTCAATAATTGTTTGAGCAAAGAATAAAAGGAATGTATGTCATTTCTTGGCTGTAATCTTGGACAGACCTGAATTGCTCTATGCCTTAATTTAATAATCTACTAAATGGGAATAATAATAATACTTGCATTCATTCAACAAACATTCACTCAACAGTTACTTCCTCCCAGTGTTTATGTACCACGGGTACAGAGGAGAGCGACAGGATCTGTGCTCGTGGGTACAAAAGAACCCAGCACAAACCATAGTCCAACGGCTAGTCTGGCACTGGCAGGAGGTTACCAGGGTCTGACAGACACTTACCTCTCCTTCACAAAGTGATAGGTGGCCTTAGCAGCACCTGTCATGGAGATGCTGGTGCTGGTAAAGACCTCATTGGCCACCAGGGCAAATCTGTCTGGATCACTGCTTGTGGCTCTGAGGACCACGTAGAGAGGCTTGCCAAGGGGAGATGGTTTGTTTTCAAGTGGAGATGAGAGCTCAGGGTCTGTGAAGATGCCCAGGATGACGATGGTGTCCCCAATCCCCGGAACATGGATGGTGCTATATCTGGAGAGGGACTGGAATGAGACCCCAGAGGGGGACCCCATAGGGAGGGACGCCCACTTAATTTCTGCCTTGCACCCAAGGTCACTGAGCACTTGTAGCTAGAGAGAATAAGGCAGGGGGAGGAGAAAATATGCTAAGCTTCCTCCTGGACTTCCAAAAAGTGAGGACCCTCTTCATAGATCCCCAGACCTAGGACCCTTGAAGCTATCCCAGCCATCCTATTCCATGGTAATTTACATAAACAACCCATAACACATTACTTCATAAAAACATCTTTTTTTCTTCCACTAATGCTTTGAGTCTTGATCTAACAGGTGTCCCTGGTTGGTGGGTACTCATGGAAAACTATCATCCTGAAGGTGCTAACTCCTTTTGTCTGGATTAGACGTAGCAATGGGAACTCAGGAACCTCCACAGGGCCCAGCCTGAGGGGCAGCTGACAGAGCAGAACTCACGGGAAGGAGGTCACCGGGTAGGGATGGGTTTGGCTGACGTTCACCACCAGAGGGTACACACAACTGAGGCTAAGCATTGTGGAGTTGGAAGTGGTAAAATCAGGGAGATCCTGCAGAAGCTGCTCCTCCAGAGAATAAAGGGCATGGCTGCTATTGGTCTAGAAAAGACAGGGAGGTAGCTGTTACTCTCAGATCTCCTGGGGAAACTTCCCATCTTGATTGGCTGCGAGTTGTCTATTTAAATAAAAGTAGTGACCCAACTTTACTGAGCATGTGGCTGTACACCAGACACTATGGCTTGACCATGATTCTCTGAGGAGGGCTCTGTTATTAGTCCCATTTTACAGAAGAGCAAACTGAGGCTTAGAGAGTTAAAAGGCTTGCTAAAAGCAAGTAACAGAGCCAGAATTTAACATCTCCCTGATTCCAGAGCCCATGTTCTTAACCTAGGTGCCAGTGGTTCTCAAATATCAGTGTGTATTTTAGAATCCCTCAGAAAAAAATAAATAAAAGAATTGCTAGGGTGTTTGTGAAAATTGCCAAGTACTATATCTTTCATATATTCATATATCTTTTTGATATTGAAACCAGAAAAGTCAGCATTTGTTCTGCCTGTCACTACCAGAACCAATAAGTAGAGACAAGGATTGAATATTTAGAAGATGGTGGGTTATGCACCCTAAAAACCACCTTAACATCTCATTTCAAGCCAACCTTTTTATAAGAAGAAGAAAGGGATAGGTAAAGGGCTTCGGAAAAAGTTTAATCAGAGAAGAGTTGCAGCCCATGGAGATTTTCCTAGTATTTCTTTATCTGATGATCATCAGTTTTTTATCTGCATCATGGATATTCCTTCCCTGGAGCACAATGGCTCAGATACCATCTCAACCCCTGGGGCACAAAGGTGGACCTACTCATGCACCTCCTGGAGTCAGGCATTCCAGTTCCTGGAATAACAGCTTTTCACATGTATGAGTCACTTAAGCTATCAATTATAACTAAGGCTAAAATATTTAATTCTTGAGTTCCCCTAGCAATATTTTATTGTTTCCATAAGGTTTTTAAAAAAGAATCAAAATGACTTGTTTTGTTGCTATAAAATAAAGCAGTTATTATAAAGAACACTGAGAGTTTTAGAGGTATAGCCATGGACTTAGCTATTTCGTGTTGAAACTGCCAACTTTGTTCCATGACCTAAGCAAGGACCCACATGAATCTCCGAGGGGTGGCAGAACTAGGGATAATGGTAGACACTGGTGGAACTAAATCACTCCTGTATGACAATCTGATTTTCAAACTGAGCCCAAGGAGCCCCAGAGGGTCCTTGAAGAGGCATGAATATCCACCTGTGTATGTGTGTATGTGGAGGGAGAAGTTGACCCAGCAGAACACTCTTCCTCCTCCCTCATTCAATCAGAGGCAAACTGCGTCTACATATTTATTTTTATATTCAGCATTTGTGTAAAATTTCTTCCAAAGAAAGGAGGCAGCAACACTGGTGAAGAGTACAAACAAGCTCTGTTAATAACTAACTGTGAGAGTTAGGGACATCCCTCCGCTAAGATTACTGATCTTAGATTGCTCATCTGTAAAACGGGAACTTCACAGGATTATTGTGGAGATTTAATGAGATAATGCATGTGAAAAAGACTTTGACCCACAGCACATAGCTCGCACATGATAAGAAATTAATAAATATTGATTGTGGTTGTTTTAAAGGGTTCTATAAAAATAAATAAATATAAAAGGTTTTGTGACCGAGAAGTTTGGAAACCAATATCCCTATTCATCAAACATAGTATCCAAGTATAAGGACATTTCCAATATGATGGGGGACTGGGTCTTTCCCCCAAAAAAAGACTGGCCTCATGGCTGAGACTTGACTCAGTTCTGGAGAATTGTTCCTCAGCTAGATGAAAATAGTCACGACTCAAGCCCAGTCACTGCTTTCCCAGCCCCTCCCCACCACACACACATGTCCCACCTTCCAATCAGGTGGCCCCTCCCACTTGCTTACAGAGAGGCGGAGTCCACAAGCACCCTCCTTCTTCTCCATCCTGAAGACTTGGGCGCGGCGACCTTCCTCTATCTGGCTGACATTGGAGCATCCTGAGAAGGGGCCTTCCCTCAGGATCCAATAGTGAGTCTTCAGGAAGCAGGTGCTCAGGACCACCTCAATTTTTTGTGGCTTGCAGTGCAGGGCCACCAGTACTCCGGATAGTTCTGCGAGAAGACAAGAACCAGGGTAAGGGCCTTCTGAGGCTGCTGGGATGATGCTGTGGGAAGGGATACTGGTTCTAATGTGGGTGGAAGAGACACTGTGGGGCTATTACCTCAACCCACAGTGACTCCCTTAAACAAAGACTCTCCCTCACAGGAGGTGAGATCCCTGTACCATGGTTGCACTGGAGGACGCAGCCTTAGATGATCCATTCTCAGTTTCTTTCCCAGGAACTGGGCCTAAAAGGAGACTGTATCAAGCTTGAGAGTCACGAGGCTGCCATGTTGGCTTCAAGACAGGAAAAGCCTGTGTATGGAGAGAAGATCTAAACAGGTGCAGGTGCCCAATGGGAGAAGCAAGATCGAGAAGGGAGAGGCGACCTCCTGGTTCCTGCCACTTTCACAATTCCAAGTCTTGGTCCCTGGAGAACGTGGTTGGAGCCTTGGCCTCCATCAGACACCCTTATAATAAGTTCTCCTGTTTTCCCTTAGCCAACCCAGTTGGTTTCTGTTACTTCTCTGGCAAGTTGATTTTTGAAGACATTAATTTGTTTTATCTTTGATTTTCTTCCCATTCCAAAAGGTAGCCTGGGCCATGGGGGTTTTTTAAGAATCCTAAACTGCTTAAAGTTAGTGGCTCTTTCTGTCTCATAAAAGCCTAAACTCCGAAGAGACAGTGCTGAGGGAGGGGGTGGAGGGAGTTCCTTTGAGAACCACGATGGGGAGGGGTCAGAGGTTTCAAGTCCTCTTCGGGACTTTTTAGTTTCGTGAGCCAATGAATTTTGTTTTATTTTGCTTCATGTTTTCCGTTTTTTTTTATAATGTATTTATTTACTTCGCTCAAGCCAGTTTGAGTTGGTTTTCTACCATTGGCACCACAAGGTGTCCTGACAGATGTCAAACACCAGTGCTTTTTGGGTGAGGAATGAGAAACTAATACTTAACCCTGCCCTTCTTTCTGTGCCTGCTCTCTTTTCATGCTTTCTCTTGTATGTGGGATGAACCGCTTAATGGTTAGTCACTAAAAAATAATGGAAATCCTATTGTAAAACATGTCTGGACTTGCTTCATCATGTTGAATTTAAGTATTTTTTTTTCCCTTTTCTTTTTAAAAAAGCTCGCTGTCTTGATCTTGGTAGCATGTTTGGTCAGAGAGATGGGCAGCAATTTAAGAGCAGGTACTTCGTGCCGGTGTGTGTTGGTGGGTGTGGCAGAGTTTAAGCCAATCACATACATTTCTGCTCTTGCAATTAATACAATGTGATACGGAGTGCCAAATAATAATATTAGTAAGGGCTAACACTCAAGCTCTAACACTATGAAATAAATGTGCTCTTATTTTTCCTATAAGAAGAAAATGAGGGATAATTCAAACCCAGGTAATCTGTCTTCCAGAGTCCATGTTCTTACACACAGGGAAAAATTAACATAAAGAAGCTGTCTTGGTCCTTGGCTGCTGTGGCTCAGTGGGTTGAGCCTGTGAACCAAAGGGTCACTGGTGCAATTCCCAGTCAGGGCACATGCCTGGGTTGCGGGCCAGGTCCCCAGTAGGGATGCTTGAGAAGCAACCACGCATTGTTGAAGCATCATCCCAATACACTAAGGTTTCGGGTTCAATCCCCAGTCAGGACACATACAAGAAGCAACCAATGAATGCATGAATAAGTGGAATAAGAAATTGATGTTTCTCTCTGTCTCTCTCTCTCCCGTGCTTCCTCTATCTAAAAACCAATAAATAAAAAAAATTTTAAGAGCTGTGTTATTCTTAATGCATGAAAACAATGATATGCTTTATACTTTCTGTGGATGGACATGTGCAGCATTGTGAGAGTGAGCACAGAAACCTCGGTCTTACCAAGAGACTATGATGACATTTGAAAACCCTCTACTGCCCTGGCTGGTGTGGTTCAGTGGATTGAGCACTACCCTGAGAACCAAAGAGTTGCTAGTTTGATTACTGGTCAGGGCACATGCCTGGGTTTTGGGCCAGGTCCCCAGCTGGGGGCAGGGGTGTGAGAGGCAACCAATCAATGTATCTCTAGCACATCTATGTTTCCCTCCCTTTGTTTCTCCCTCCCTTTCCATCTCTCTAAAAAATAAATAAATAAATAAATAAATAAATAAATAAATAAAATAAAAAGAAAACCCTCCACTGAGCCACCTCATACTCAGAGTTTGACTAAATCCCCTAAATTCCCCCTGGGTTGGACTTGTCATCCTGGTCGCTGCTACCTGCCCAGCACTACTCAGCTCTTGTCTGAATTCCTGGTCCTCTGCAACACAGGATACTCCAAGGTACTGTGTAAATGTTCCTCAACATGAGGAACAGGGGAAAGGCAGGACTCTGGGGACAGACACCCTTGGAAAAAGCATGCTAAAATCTGCTTTAAAAATCTGACTTTTTAGGGAGTCATAGTAAACAGTGGAATATTAAAATTTCAAGGCTCTGAAAAGTTTGCAGTCGAGAAATAGTTTTGTATAATCCAGTATTTCCCAAGTATATTTGACAATAGGACCTTTTTTGTTAGCCTAATGTCTATTGAAATCCCATAGCACTGGTGTCCCACAAAATGTATTTTGGAAAATACTGGCCTATAAATTAAGCACTGCCCAGTTTTGAAGGTAATAGAAACTTCATCCCAAGGCTGGATTATCCAGTAGACCAGAGCAGGAATGCAAAGAGACATTTTTTGAAGGAATTTGATATTTAGAAAATCAGAGTAGTTATTTTAGGAAAATCGGAATTATGTTCAATTTGGATGTTTTGGGGGTTAGAATTATTTCAACTGTGGCAGACACATGTTTGGGGGACACCGTCATCTCTTTGGTTCCCAAGGCCCGGTTTCCACCCTTCCAGAGAGTGGGCCTGCATGTTAGTTGCACCACCTCAGGGGGGCCCTGTGAAGCCAGCCTTTCTATGTTATCTGCCACACTGGTCTTGTCACAACAACAAGATTTTGGCCTCCTTTTTCCTGGCTCAGCCCTCCAGGACTCTGCTGCAGCTACAGCCTTTGTCTTTGGTAGATCATCAGCTCCCTCCCGCAGGATGGTTTCCTCTCGGGCCAGTAGTGAGAGTCTTAGGGGCAAGAGTAGATAAACTGTTGCCACCTCTGCTACAGACTGAACCTTTGTGTCCCCTAAACCCATAGGTGAAACCCTAATATCCAAAACGATGGTATTAAGAGGTGAGGCCTTTAGCAGGTGATTAGGTCATGAGGGTGGAGCCTTCATAAATGGGATTAGTGTCCTTATAAAAGGGACACCCCCCAGCGCTTGTTTGCCCCTCCCACACCGAAGAAGGCAGCTGTCTATGAACCAGGACACAGGCTCTCACCAGACACCGGATCTGCTGGTGCCTTGATCTTAAACTTCCAGCCTCTGGAACTGTGAGGACTCAATTTCTCTTGTTTATAAGCCAACCAGTGTATGCACTGTGTTGCAGCAACCCTAACTTATTAAGCGCTGAGGCCCAGCTCTCTGTCCTCTGACTAGAGATCACCTGTACCTGGATGGACTCCTTAGATGCCAATGTCTGACGGAACCTCACCCGCCCTCCCATTCCCTCTGGGCCTTCGCAGCGTATGGTGTCCACTCTGGCTCCCACCTCTCCTTTGCTGTCCTGATGTGAGCTCCTCCGACTTACCTGAGTGAGCGTAGTAGCTGTCATTGCACATACAGACTCCCCTGCTGTCCAGGAACTCGTCTGAAGCACAGGCTCCTGCTCCGGAACTGGGGGTCTGGGTGCGCTTAGGGGAAGCTTGACCGGCCCCAGTCATGGCAGAGGATTTTGTTGTCCCTGAGGAGCTGGGGATAAGGGCTGTTGAATGAACAGCTATTATCTCAGGTGACTGGGCTGTTGCAGGGCCAGCGCTGGGGGCTGATTCCGCTGCACCGGAGGGTGTCTGTGTGGTGATGCTGTGACGTGTTTCAGACAGCACGCCCATTGTGGGGGCTATTGTTGGGGTCAGGGGTTGTGCAGCTGTAGTTTCCCCTTCCTGAGTCCCAGACGTGGTTGTCCCGAGAACAGCTGCTCCTGGGCTGGTCAGTGTTAGTGAAGTGGTGTGGGTAACTGTACTGGTTGCCATGGGTGGAGATCCTTTCACATCAGTGATTTTGTTCAGTGTTGTTGGGGATATAGACTTCTTAGAGATAGTGGTTGCCATGGACACTGGCGATGTAATGCCATTGCTTGGTGTGTTTAAAACTGTTGGAGCTCTGAGAGTGGATGATTTCTGAGAGCCAATGAACATTAATGCTTCCAATATATTGACTGTGGGATTTGGTGCTAATGGGGCTGCAGCTGAAGCTCTCTGATTCTGTTCTGAGGTCTCATCTGAAGTGGCCATAGTGGATGAGGCTGTCCTTCCCTGTTCCTTCAATGTAGCAGTCACCATGGAATTTGACAGCATTCTGCCCTTGGAGGTTGTGATGTTAGCTGTACGTAATATCTCCTTCAGAGGGTTACGCATTGCGGTTGCCCACTCAGTGGACCGAGCAGAATTGTAGGCTGGCGGTGAAGTTGAAATTGTAGCTGGTGTTGTATGCATCTGGGCCTCAGCCATTGCTGCCCTCCTGGTTGCGACCGAGGTGTTAAGTGGAACTGTAGGGGCGTTGTCTCTCTGACTGTTGGGGAGAGCTGAGGATGCATCTGAACACAATGTGGTTTCCTTAGGTGTGGAAGTTGTTATAGCTGACTCACACCCGCAGGTGGTAACAATGCCTGTAAAACAAACAAACAAAAAGAAACCAACACACATCTTCCCTCCACCAATTCGGAGTTCTTCTCAGATGTTCTCACTTAACAAGTATCCTTGCTGGAAGATTCAATAAAAATAACATTAACACCAACTACATTTGATTGATGTGTTCATTTATTTATGCGCCAGCTCTGTGAAATAGATCTCAGATGATACATGCCAGGGAGGTCAAATTTAGCTAAAGCAGGCAACTATGTCTCCTTCCACTCAGCAACTATTCTAGAGACAGAATCAGAAAAAAACAGAGATCTGTTATCACATTTGGTCTTCGATTTCTTGATACCTTTTGATGTGTTTCCTATTGCATTGAATATGAGTCTAATATTTAAAGATATACAGTTTTTTATATGACCTGACCCCTAATTGCAAGCCATCAGCTTTATTTAGTGCAAAAGTAGTCAAGGATAGTTTCAACATCATTCAGTTTTCCCTATGTCTGAGTAAGGTGTTGCTCCGATGAACATTAGTTCATGAACCCTCACAACCAACCTGAGGTTAGGACTGTTATTTCTACTAATCAGATGGAGAAACTGGGCCCAAACAGGTCACACAGCCAGGAATGGTGGCGCTGTATTTGAAACCGGGTTCGTCAGACCCCAGAGCCCTGTGTCTTCCCTATTATGCTTCACTGCTTCACAAAAACACAGCTTCATTCACTCTCTCTAGAGAGGTCGGCTGTGCTGAGCTGGATCCCCTGGAAACCTTCCTCTTTTCCCTGGGCAATGGGCAGAAATAGGCCCATCACCTGATGCCCTGTCGTTGCATTCTTGGCAGTTGTCAAAGGTCTAATGCAGAAAACTGGAGGTGACCCATCCCAGGTGACAGGCTCATCATTCCTACAACCTAGCTCTGAGAAGGCACTGACCCTTGTCTCCAACTTTGCCCCTGTCTGGCACCTACTCCTTCCACACCCAACTTTCTTCCAGCCCCGTGCACACCTAAGAGGTCGCAATAGGGCAGGGGAGCTAGCCAGCACACGTGGAAAGAGTAGGGGGACCTACACATCAGACCTGGTTCTATTACTGACTTGTTCTGTGATCTTGGGGAAGATCCCACCCTGCTCAGTGCCTCCATGGCCCCTTCAGTGCAGTGAGGGACTTGGGCTCAATATTGGAGGAGCCCTCTAAACTCTGGTAACCCAAGGGTCTATTTGCTACAAAAGTACAGGCTGAAATGAACAGATGTATTACCTCAGGGGTTTTAAGTTTTATTTGCAGGGACAGATGTTTCCATTGGATCTAATTTTATGGGGGGTTTTTTCCATGTGGTTAACTAGTCGTCCCTGCCTCCCTATGGAAAAGTCCATCCTTTCCCCACTGACTTGCCACGCTATCTATCATTATGTATCCAGACTGATTTCCACGCCCTCTTTCACATTTTGTTGGTTCACTCTTGTCTATGCTGGCACTAACACCACGCCATGTTGCTGTTACTTTAAGGAAGATCTCAGTATCTGGTAGAGTGAGTCTCCCGTCTTGTTCTTCAGAATTATCTTGGCGATGTTGGCCTTTCATTTTTCCTTATATATATTACAATCTGCGTATTAAGTTATGATGTTGATTGGAAGTTTGCCAGAGTTATAGATTTGGTGAGATTGACATCCTTTATGATACCAAGGTTTCCCGCCCACAGCAGCTCCTTTGAGAGGAAATGGACTGTGGCTTGTGATAGAATCCAAGTTCTGTGATGGGGGTTAAATCACTTCATGTCTCTGAGCCTCAGTTTCCTCAACAGTAAAACAGGGATGATAACAGTATCCACCTCACTGATGGTCATAAGGATCAAATAAGGTAAGGCATTCGAAGCACCTAGCACAGTGTTTAGCACATACTAGGTGCTCAACATGCTGTTTTGTAATAACTATCCCTTTCTGTTCCTCTCACAAAAATTGCTATCTACTTCCTCGGTGCTTTGTCGAGGATACTACCATTTCTGGAAAAAGTCATGGACTCATGGGAGTGATGAAACATGCAATTTCCAGCCACCTCCCAATATCTTCCGCCATACTGTTCTAGGAGCTCAGGATCTAGGGCTGCACGCCAACCTCAGGCTCAGCGAAGCTCTTTGCTGGAGTAGGGCAGGAGAGGGCAACAGGTGTCCAAGCCCCTGGGCTCTCGGTTCTAGGCCAGTGCGGAGAAAACCAGCCTGCTGAAACCCCAAGCTATTGGCCCAGCCCATTGAACAGAAAAAAAGGGGAGACAGCTGAGATGACGGACAAAATAGAAGATGTGGACAGACAAAGATAGCATCCTGGAAGAAGATGGATGAGCAAAGCCAGGAGCCCCTTGGAGGTCATCCCATCATGCTCCTGCCTCCAAAGTCATTGGTATCCAAGCCTTTTAGACAATTTAGAGGTGGGATGGAGGATGACTATGGTCACATTATAGGATCTTCCTGGGGATACTACCTGATCTTCTGTCACCTTCTTCCCCTCTCCGGTCAGCCAGAAGAGGGGCTGTGAGAGTCCCCAGAGAAGCATAGATGGAAAGGGTGTAGGTGGACACTCACCGGGCAGATTGAGGGCTCCATCCCCAATAAATAGCAGCAGCAGCAAAAGCCACCAGCTGCCCATAGCTCTGCTGGCTGATGATCCTGGAGGGTACTGGGAAGCACTCCTTGCCCAAATGAGAATGACAGTGGATCCAAGACAGTGAAGCACTGCCAGCGCTGGTGCCACCTCTCACCTGCGTGCTGAGTATACCACCCCATCCGCAGGTGTCCAGACTTTTTCCCAGTAGGCCCCAGTGGGCTTCTCCAGAGTGAAACCAATGCTGATTGTTAGGGCATGGGGTAGGGAAGGAGGGTGGAATTTCCCAGCAGCTGCAATCAGTGGGCCTCTGGGGATGCCCATTCAAATTGGTGAATATCCCCAAGGCCGCTAATTGTCAGTCCTTGCCTAACAGCTGAGCAGAGCTCTGGGCCTTCCAGCCCTCCACTCCACCCAACACCAGGAAACCTGAGTCTCAGCAATGCGGCAGATCTCCTTGGTCTCCCAACTCCTAAACTGAGAGCTGGCCATTTGATTTTAGAGCTGGAGATCGATCTCATCCTCTCCCTGCTGAGGCCCAGTGATTTGTCTGAGGACCAGAATCCTGCCCTCCAATGCATCTCTTCCTATTGCCCATGGCTGCCAGAGCTTCCTCAGACTCTGCATTGCCTAGCTCTGGAACCTGCTTTGTCTCTCGACGGTGTTCGGTGTGAAGGTCCCAAAGAGGCCTTGCAGGCCGCAAGCTCCCCGCCAGACTTCATAACCTGGCCTACAAATGCTTCCTGCTGTCTTCCAGTAAGCTTTAGTGCCCCTCTCCTCCAGCAAGCCTGCCAGGACCACGCTTGGCCCAGTCATTCTCCATTGCCCAAAGATGGAGCTTCCTGTGTTTGCATGACTTGGTCAAAAGTGACCTCGTTAGACTAGGGTCCCCCAGAGCAAGGTCCAGTCTCTTCTGCCTTCAGACAGAGAGGGTAGGGCTGTCTCCTGCCTCAGGCAGAGGACCAGACTTTCATCCCTAAAATTTAAAACTCCAAGGGGAGGGGTTATATCTCCACCATTAAATCAGAAGTGTTTAGGGTGTGGATTCTCTCTCCCATTAGACTGGAAGCTCTGGAGAGTGATTAGTGACTCTCCCATCAGACGGGCTTTTGAGGGGCAAGATTTGTCTTGCCCATCAAATCAGGGGCAAGGTTGCCCCAAGGGGTTGGAGATCCGCCAGTCAGACACATTGATCCCAACACAAAACTTTATTGTCAATACACAAATGCTTGGCCTTACTGGCCTCACCTTTCTCCTTTTAGTTCCTGGGCCCACTCAGGCCCCATCTAGCTCTGGCCTAGAGCAGGATGCCAGGGATGCCCCTCCTTGGGCCAAATCCTGGCTGCCTTAGCCGGCAGCCCCTTGCTGTAGGGCTCCCACTCTTATCCCGCGACCTTCTTCATCTCAGCTCCTCTGAACCTGGGGCTCACAGGCACAGGCCCAGAGAAGCTGCCCGCTCCATAGCCCCAGGTATCTGCCCAGGTATAAGGGAGAGAGGATGGGCTCAGGCCAGGCTTAGCCAAGTCACGCTAAAGATGCAGGAAGATGCAGCAGCTGGGTGTGTGCGCACAGGCCCCTTGGCTCCCCTTCTGCCCTCTCAGCGGCTACTCTTGTGCTTGTTGAGTACACTCGTGTTAGATTCCTGAACCTGCAAACCGAGAGGTCTTGTTAATACACTACCCTGACATGGCAGATGCTCCCTTCTGCCAGCTTCAAGGGTGTCCCATTCAGGTCTCCCAGGGAAGTCCTTCATGTGTCTAACTCTAGCCTGCCTAGTATCCTCTCTGAGCTTGGGAGGCCAGGCTGTGGACATTCACAAAGCTCCATGTCATTTTATAGCAGTCAGGTGGTATGGGAAGCAGAAACTAATGTGGGTGTGTGTCTTTTTCTCCCTAGAAGCTTCCTCCCTCAGAAGGAGGCCACTCTTAAGCACCCTCAACAGGACCCTGGGGGTCCTTTGCCATTAGGACCCAGGGGTCCTTTGCCATCAGGGGGCCTAGGTATCTGCCACTAAGTAAGAACTAAGCTGGCTCAAGCCTCACTAAGAAAGGGTAGATTTGAAGGCACTAGAGTCAGAAGTGGCTCAGTGGGCAGAACCTGATGGGTGTGGCAGGGTCTCTTAGAGAAGGAAAGGTGGAACCTAACCCTAATGGCAGATTGGCAGGGACTGCTGGGTGTGGGAGTCTAGTGGTGGGGGGGCAGGGACAGACCTGGAATAGACAGAAACCTTGACTACTGCAGCAGAGGCTAGACTCGGCTGGGGTGGGCTGCGTGGGGTGGCCGAGTGAGCACAGATTGGGTGACAGAGGGAAGCCACACCTTTTCTCTGTTGATGAGCGCAGTGAGCAAGTCTTGCTGGCTGGTCATCTCACGAATGTCCATGGAAGACTTGCTCTCCATCAGCAGGCTCTTTGAGACATGTCTCTGCAGCAGCGCTTCCTCCTGCTCCTGGTTGAAGCGGATGGAGCGTACTTCCTCCACTATCCTGGGGGCAAAGGAGTGAGTGTATCCCAGAGTGGGGAAAAGGCGGGTATAATAGCCCTCCCACCACTTCCCTGGTGTCCACCCGCTTCATCCTCCCTCCACTCTATTAGAGACCCAGGCCAAGAGGTGCAATCGCTTGCTTGCGTGAGATGAGAGGAACTGAGAAGTCTGGATTCCAACTCCTCCAAAAGGCTGGGGGACCATGGGCGAATCACTTAACTTCTCTGGGCCTCAGGGTCTGCATATTAAAATGGTGAGGAGTCTCACCATTTTATTGGTGAGAGAAATCTGAGATTCCACTCAGCCCTAACTCACAGGACTCAGGGGCAGCCCCAGTACCCGCCCTACGTGTTGAGCTCATCTCGGATCTCTTTGTACTGCATCAGATTCTCCTGTATTGCCTCCAGCACCAAGCAAAAGTTGTCGCATGTGTTTTCTGAGAGGTTTGACATGGGGCCTCCCATAAGCGGCTCCTGGGGAAGGCCGGACATGTCCAGACGGGCCACCGCACAGTGCACCACTGGGAGGTCGTAATTCTCATACTCCGCCATGTTGACTGTCTAGGGGAGAGGACAGACAGCTCGGCTGGCACCACCTTCCCCAGCCCCTGCCTGCTTGGCTTCAGGAAGGACAAGTCTCAGGACACCAGGATTCCGATATACCTCATTTCAGCTCCAACCACACTTAGTCTCCCTACCTTGCTATGGGAGCTCAGCTTCAAATATATATACAAGCCCTTCCCCTACCTCTTTGGAAATTCTCACCCCTCTTTAAAACTTAGCCTCCCACCCCCATTTCACTGCTAATGAATCCTACCCAGCAAACTTCTAAAGCCCTATCTACTCTCAAGTCACAGCCCAGGGCCCTCAACACTGAGAAGTATTACACCTTACACCTCCCCCACATTTTGGAAGTTCTACCTCTGAATAAATAATACTGTAGCTAACATTTATTGAGTTCTTAGTACATGTCCATTTACCCATGCAGTTCTCACAACAGCCCTATGAGGGAAATACTATCATCATTCCGATTTTACAGAGGAAATTGAGGCTTAGATTGGTTAAATGCCCTAAGGTCATCCAGCTGCTCAGTTTTGAGTTGCCATAGAAACAAGACACACCCCTCAAAAGACACAGTTGGTGAGTTGTCACTCAAGGTGGGGAATGTGGCCTCAGGGTCTCAGGTTTGGCTTTCTCCAGGCACTTGAGTGTGCCAGAACACACACTCATCTACATATGTGCAAGTCGGCACTCATACACACCCTCCCTCTCCTCCTTCTGCCCTCCCCAACCCACTCACCTCTGTGAAGTTTAGTTGATTCTGCTGCCCCTGCTCTCCTGCCTTCACCATTAGCTCCAGGTTGGTGGTCACCACGACGACCAACAGGTTGATGCCAATGAAGGCACCGATGGTGATGAAAGTGACAAAGTAGAGGGCACCCCCAATCTCCATTGCGTAGTCCCTGATCTCCCGCCTGGAGATGAAAGCCAGAGGCCCTGTCACCCCCCCTGGCCCTTTGAACTCAGTTTCCTTATGTATGAAATGGGGAAATTATCTCAAGGCCTGCTAGGACTTCTGTCACCTCACTGCTATTGTGCAGATCTATTGCCTACTTCTAATAGTCACAAAAAAGATTTTCTTTTTTTATTTTCAGGGAGAGGGGAGGGAAGTGAGAAACATCCATTAGTTGCCTCTTGAACACTCCCAGCTGAGGACCTGGCCCACAACTCAGGTATGTGCCCTGACTGGGAACCGAACCAGCGACCTTTAGGTTTGCAGGACAACGTCCAGCCCACTGAGCCACACCAATCAGGGCAGCAGCTGCTCTTTACTGAGCACCTGCTGTACTGCCAGATGGTGGGGTCTTCAACCCTGCCTTGCAGGGTGGAGATTTGTACATCAGCATTATCAAGCTTAATCTATTGGCTATACTCTTTTTTATTATAAAAAGTAATTCAAGCTCACTATAGAAAGTTCAGAAGGAAAATATACAGGAAAAATTCCATCCACTATTAACATCTGTTTTAAATTTCCCATAAAATATTTTCCCAGTTCTAGCTGATGTGGCTCAGTTGGTTGGAGCATTGTACCATAAACTGAAAGGTCATGGGTTCAGTTCCCGGTCAGGGCACAAGCCTAGGTTGTGGGTTTGGTTCCAGGTTGGGCTTGTAGGAGATGCAACCAACTGGTATTTCTCTTCCTCTCCGTCTCCCTCCCTTCTCCTCTTTTTAGAATCAAAATCAATAAGCATGTTGTCCTCAGGTGAGGATTTAAAAAATATATTTTTCCCAGATAATAGTGTCCTCTCTGTCTTCTGTGTGTGTATGTGTGTGTACTGTGCCAAGCTCTGTGCTAAGAGATTCATATAGATTTTCTGTTGATCCTCACAGCAATCCATGAGATAGTTAATTGTATTATAATCCCCAATTGACAGATGAGGAAACTAAGACTCAGAGAAGAGATGAAATAATTTGCCTAACGTTGCACAGCTACTGTGGTAGAACAAAGACTCAAAAGCCCAGTCCACCTTTACAGGATACCCTCTGGTTTCTCTGCTACCTGAATCATAATGGATAATGACAGCAGAAGCCCTTTACCAACTGGACTTGACTCTCACATGAAAGGAATAAAAGGAAATTGGTCAGGTAACCCAACTCCCTGGAATGGGCTAGAAACAAATAGGGTTTAGACTTTATGGCAAAAGGGTAAGAAACAGAACCCAGGCAGCCATCTATGGCCAAACATGACCTTGGGCAGCATGTCTAAGAATAAATGAAATGAGACCCTAAGTTCCCAGGCGTGCAGGCAGTTTGGTGGGCTCCAGTGTGGGCTGGGAGGCTACCCTGAAGCCCTAGCGCAACTGCAGACAGCTCCATTGCTCAAGGCCAAGCTAACCAGGTGTTCAGCATGATGGGAGGAATATCCATGAATAGGTCTGTGGTGGAACTTTGAATGGGTGGAGTTTCAAGAGGACAAATCTTCAAGCAGTGCACACACCCAGAGGCCCCAGCCCCAGGGTTCTCCTTTCCTCCAGTTTAAAGTTCTGACACACTCTTCTTGTTGGGCCATCCTCACCCCCCAGCCCTGGGAGCTACACTCCCATCCAGAGCCCTTTTCTGTCCCCATTCAGTAGTTTGCTTCATGAGAGCCCAGCCCCTGCCTTGCCTGGCTGGGCTGGGGGACCAACCCCCCCGCCGGGACTCACTGAAAGTCATTGTAGATGACCACCCAGCCATCCTGAGTGATGCAGATGAAGAGGGTGTACAGGGCAACCGGCATGTTCTCAAAATGCCTGGGCACGAATGCACCAAAGAGAGTGACCCCAAACACGGAGAACACCTGCCAGAGAGACCGAAGACACGCCCTGACTTCACCCAAGAGCCTTAGAGGTGGGACATGCAAATGAACACTACCAAGGGAATCACAGGGGTTCAGACCCTTAGGCCTCTCTTCTCCTCCAGACACCCCTGGAACCCCAATAACCCAGGGCCTGTTCAGGGAAAGGGAGTGGCGGGGTGGGGGAGGGCACTGACCAGCATGAAGAAGAGGATGAGGGCCATAATATTGGCCATGTCAGGCACCGACTGCAGGATGACGCGGATGATCCGGGCCAGCGGCTCCACCGCCATGCACACGTGCAGCAGACGAAGTACCCTGTGGCAGAGCCTCTCAGGGGTGCCCCTCCACCCTTCCCAGACCCCTCCTCCTCACTGCCACCCTACCTGTTCAGGCAGAACTAATCCCCAGCTGGTAATAACCCCCATCTCTTCCCCAGGGTCCAGACAGGTCCCCCTCGTTTCTCCAGAGGGCCCAGCTCACCTGAGGGTGTAGGTGATAGAGATGACACTGAGTTCACTAATGAAGAACCCCAGGAGCAAGATAAAGACGATAAGGAAGTTGAGGATGTTCCAGCCGTCCTGGGGGTGGGGTGGGCCAGCCCCAGTGGGGTCTGTCAGGCCCATCCCACAGGGACATCCTTGGTCTGCCTTCCCCACACCCCAAGGATGGGGGGCTCAATGTTCCTCTCACATCAGGGCCAGCCATTTGCCATCCACTGCTGTTACGCATTCTGTTGCCCCCAAAACATGCCACCCAACAGGCATGCACTCGCTGTCTCATCCATGTATCAGCAGCCACGTGCAGTCTCAGAGACATGCAGTGGAGACTCACATTCATACAGCTGGTTCCTAAGCTGAGCACCACCTTGGTTAGCGTACTGCTGAAAATGGCCTTGCCCTGCAGTTAAGTGACAGGAAAGTGTTTGGATACTCCAGGCTTTGTGTGACGCACACTCCAATTAATAATAAAATGAAAATAAATGCTAATAAAAACATTAAGGACCACTGCTTCAATAGCCAGTTCAGAGGCAAACTAGCCCTCACTGTATAAGAGAGAGGAAATTTTTCCAAGCCCTTTGTCCAATAAGGCACAAACTCATCTAGGAATGGGGATAGGGGAAGGAAGCTCACATGGATGAAAAATTCAAGCACAGCTACTAAAGAGGGGAAGTTGCTCTATCTAATAAACAAAAGATGCATTTACCTTTGACCAGTGATCTCACTTCTGGACATCTGACCTACACAAACTCTGGTACAAGTACAAAATGACATTTGTATAAGGTTGAAAACAACCAAAGTGTCCAGGAATTGAACCCTGGATAAATAAACTATTACACATTCAATGGATTCTGTGTAGCCATAAGAAGAAAAGTAAGAAAGATCTCCATGTACTAACATAGAAAGTTTGCCAGAGCACGGGCTACAAACCAAAGGGTCGCTGGTTCGATTCCCAGTCAGGGCACATGCCTGGGTTGTGAGCCAGGTCCCCAGTGAGGGGCATGTGAGAGGCAACCACACATTGATGTTTCTCTCCCTCTCTGTCTCCCTCCCTTCCCCTCTCTCGAAAAATAAATAAACAAACACTTAAAAAAAAGTTTGCCAGGATTTATTAAGTGACAAAAGCAAAGTGCAGAACACTGTTTATAGTATGTCATTGTTAGAAAAAGGAGAACTAAAAATATATACATGTTTGAAAAATCAACACTAAGAAGATAAACAAGGGACTATAAATACACAAAGATTACCTGGAGAGGGTGTGGGTAAGGAGTGAGGGATGAAAGGAAAGGAGTGAAAGCAAGAATTCTGTGTGTATTTTTCTTTTCCTTTTTTTAAGATTTTACTTATTTTTACAGAGAGGGGAAGGGAGAAAGAAAGAGAGGGAGAGAATCATCGATGTGTGAAAGATACATCCATTGGTTGCCTCTCGTTCACCCCCAACTGGGGACCCGACCCACAACCCAAGCATGTGCACTGACTGGGAATTGAACTGGCCACCCTTTGCTTCCCAGACTGGCATTCAGCCTATTGAGCCACATCAACCAGGGCTATGTGTACTTTTCAATACAGTTTTGACCAATATGTATCTGCATTAAATATTAAAAAAACCTTTTTTAATGGAAAAAATGTTCTTAAATTTCTTGGGCAGTCCAATAAACACAAGGTCTCCGGTGTCCCATATTCAGCCTGTCTGCACCTACACACACACACAAAGAGACACAAACCAGCTCGCCTGCAGACCCATCCCTCTATCCATCCAGTATTAAGTTCATACTATATACCAGGCCTTGAACCATATTCCGAAGATACAGGAGTTTTGCCCTGCTGCACTGACAGATTATTTTATTTTGAGGGAGGTGGACAGGCAGTAAATTTTTAACTCCAGGTAAGAGATATAAGCGCACAGTGTTAGAGAGACACAGAGCCAACACCTAACCTAGTCTGGGAAAGACAGGAAGACTTCCCGGAAGAGAAAACATTTTAATGAATCTTAAGCTGTAAGTAGGTGTAAACCACGTGAATTAAGTGGCAGAGAGCTTGCATAGACAGGGGTCAGCATGGACAAGGACAAGGAGGTGTGAAGCAGCAGTATGTTTGTGTGTGTGCGCGCATGCACTGGGGGATACAATTGCATGCATTTTGGTGCAGCTGGAACACCAAGGGTGAGGCCAGGAGTGATGAAGCTGCAAAAATAAGCAAGGATACTTTGGCTTGTGCCTTGGGAAGATCACTTTGATGGCAGGTGGGGACATAGCAACATCCTGGTGAGAAAAGACAAGGCAAGAGCCAAAACAGGGGTAGCAGCCCTGGCCCGTGAGGCTCAGTTGGTTGGAGTGTTGTCCCATACATTGAAAGGTTGCGGGTTCAATTCCCAGTCAAGGCACATAACTAGGTTGTGGGCTCAGTCCCAGGCCGGGGCGTGTATGGGAGGCAACAGCTCAACGTTTCTCTTTTACATAGATGTTTCTTTCTCTCTCCCTCCCTCCCTCCCTCCCTTCCTCTCTCTAAAAGCAATGAAAAAATGTCCTTGGGTGAGGATTAAGAAAAAACAAAGTAAACAAACAGGGGTATGGTGATAAATAGGCTGTCGAGGTGAGGAAGAGGAAGGAGTCACATGAGGATAGGAAAAATACGTGAGAGCTGGGAACAAAACTGGGGATCCCTATGTGGCTGGGTAATATTTGAGATGTTAATTTCCAGACTTTCCTCCCTTCCCTGTATTTTTCCCTTTCGCTTCTCTCCCAACCCATCCACCACACCCATGCAACAGGGAGCAAGCAGGCTTTGTGTACTAGGACCCAGGGGAAAGGCTGAGGGTGGGGAAGGAGGCAAAAACAGCTTCTAACAAGCCCTGGCTTTTGACACTGGTAGCCTGGCCCCAGATGGAAGGTTAGACTTTGGAACATTATCTCAGCTGGGGGTGATTTTGCCCTCCAGGGGACATTTGTCAATGTCTGGGGACGTTCTCGGTGGTCACAACCAGGATAGCGCTAATGGCAGAAATGGGTAGATGCCAGGAATGCAGCTAAACACCCTCCAATGCCTAGGAGAGCTCTCACCACAAAGAATTAGCCAGGCCAAAATATCAATACGGTGGTGCCGAGGTTGAGAAGCCATGGCTTACTTAGGGTACAAGTGGAGTGGCTTGGAGGAACACAAGAAGCTCATGCTTGCTTCAAGTCTCCAGTGCTAAGAAACTCTGGGACTTAGCCTTGAAAGTGCAGGCCTCTAACTGCTACTGAAAGAAATCTCGGGCGGAACTGGAGGAGGAATGTTCCCTCTTAGGGAATAGTTGTCTGCTTGCATCCTAGGGCTAGTTCTGATAAGCATGGTGGTGCTTGCTCTCCTCTCTAGAGTGGAGACATGTAAATATGAACTGTCCTATCCTTTTCTCTGCTAATAAATATCCTTGCAAGTGTTGTTTGCCCAAAGCAGTCTTTAAGACATCCAGACTTCAGCACTTTTGTTCTAGGTTTTATATTCCGTGTCCTATGAAGTGAAACCTCTAAACCAGGGGTGTCAAACTCATTTTCACGGGGGGTGGGGGGCCACATCAGCCTCGTGGTTGCTTTCAAAGGGCCGAATGTAATGTTAGGACTGTATAAATGTAACTCCTCCTTAACAGTTAAGCGAGAGCTCGGCGCTGCCGCCAGGTAGAAACAAGGTGCCCAGCCGGCTAAAACAAGGTGGAGGGCCGGGTTCCGCCCACGGGCCTTGTGTTTGCCACCTGTGCTCTAAACCATGGAAAGCTTTTAATTCTAATTGGTTGTTCTGGTAACTATATTTAAATGGTGCTTCCTTTTTATGAGAGGGTTTTTTTGGGTAGTTATTTTTTTTTTCCTTTAAAACCTCCTCTGGAACATTCCCAAAGGCAAAAGAAATGTCTTGGCTCCAGGAATCCCTTAACTCCAGAAGTCCTATTCAAACAAAGAGTTTGAATCTTTGTCTCACTTAATGTAACTTTCAGCCCTGGCTGGTGTGGCTCAGTGAATTGATCATCGCCTGCAACCGAAGGGTGGTGGCCGGTTTGATTCCCAGTCAGGGCACATGCCTGGGTTGCAGGCCAGGTCCCCAGCAGGGGGTGCGTGAGAGGCAAACACACATTTATGTTTCTCTCCCTCTCTTTCTCCCTCCCTTCCTCTTGCTAAAAATAAAATAAAATCTTTTTTTAAAAAGTCATTTTAATGTAACTTTCAGGCTCACTCCCACCCAGACGGCTCCTTGATGCCCTCCAGAGCAGGGGTCAGCAGACTCTAGGCCAGGGGCCAATCTGGACAGCAGCTCTTTTTTTTGAAAAACCCTCAGGCTAAGAATGGTTTTCATGTATTTTTTTTTAATGGTTGGTAGGAAAAAAAATCAAAAGAATAATATTTGGTGACACATGCAAATTATATGAAGTTCAAATTTTGGTGTCCTTGAGTGAGGTGATCCCTGCAGAGGTGATCACGCACAGCACAGGTGAGTGTTGCAACTGAGACTGGGTGGCCACAGAGCTTAAAATACTTATCTGGCCTTTTTTGAAAAATTTTGTTGAGTCCTACTCTTGAACCCTGTAAATTAAGGTGAATGCTCTCAATCTCATTTCTTATATAAGGACATGAAGGTTTTCCCAGGATCACAGAATGGCGGAAGGTTAGAAAAGGGATGGAACTCAGGAAAGCTGCACTTCTGGTACAAGGTACTGCATCAGACATCTCAGAAGTAATCAGTCTCTCTTTCTCACACTTTCTCTCTCTCTCATTTCCTTCTCTCTCTCTCCCCTTCTACACACACACGCACACACACACACTCCTCAGTTTGCAGGGCCAGGAGCACAGGGATGGGGACAGGGTGGGGTGCAGTTCCTAAGAAAGCATAGGGGCAATGAGAGGGAGGGCCCGGGATCTCACCTTCCAGAAAATCCAGAAGCCATTTAACCAGCCAAGGAGAACCTCACAGATAAGAATGGTCAGCACAATGTCATCTATGGTAGAGAATAACTCATAGTGTTTCTACATGGAAGACAGAGAAAAAGAGAGGGACAGAAAGGTCAGTGGAGTGGGAGACTGGACCTGGCCAGGGAGAGAGAATGTCCTGGGGCGGGAGGAAGGCTCATATTCCTGCTGCTCTTCATCCTCAGCATCGTTGCTGCTCCTTTAGGGCACACTTTGCATGTATAGGCCAGGCCCCACGCCAAGACCACCCTCACATCATTTCACGTTACCATCACCATCGTCCTACAAAGCAGGTTGTAGCTTCATTTTACAGATGAGAAACGAGAGGTGCCCGAGGTCAGACAGTTAGCAATAAAGACTGTTGTCTGACTTTGCTCCTCTAAGGTGAGGATACTTGTAAAAGGGAGGCAGGGGAGAGGCAGAACTGGCTCAGAATTGGGAGGAAAAGCCCTGGCCCCTGAGGCGGAGGACAGCAAGTTCCATCTCCCTTCTCAACTGCTGTCCCAACTGCTCTTGCTGACCCCGCTCCCAAATCCCCCAGGCCAGCCTGACGGCACTCCCTGGGTGGATGCGTTGTGGCTGGATGACTGTGTGGTATTGAATTCTGTTTAAATCCCAACTCACTTTTCCCCAACCTCAATCCCCCAGCGCCCATTAAGCTGTGACACCGCTATATTTTGTGACCCTACTAACATCGCCCAGCCCCCTGACTCTACCCTGGCAGTTACCGAAGTCACCAGGACTCCTCACTTTTTTAACTTCCATGGCCAACAAACTCTGCCCCACGGCTCACTGCCACACATGGAGACCACCTGCTATGCACTCCTTGCTATCACTGTACCCCCATCCACCAGCTGGGCTGAACTTCTTCAACCCATATGGGCAGTTAAGGTTTATGGGCTCCCTGCCTGTTCCAAATTCCCAAAGGGCTTCATGGGCCAGGGATGGCTGCCTACAACAAGGAAGAGCTTTCTGTCCTCTCAGTTCCATCCCACTGGCCACTGAAGGCAGTAGGCTCTCCTCATTATAGAAAGAACTTTCTAAATAGTCCTTCTGCCTTCTCCAAGTCATGGGCATCTGTGGCTAAATCAGAGTTGCCTTCTCTACCCACAAGCCTTCCATGGTTCCCTATGGCCTGCAGGGTAAGGTTCAAAACCAGTTTGGCATCCACAGACCTCTAGGATTTGCCCTCCATGGACACACACCCTATACCATGTTTGATTGGGACCCATAGTAAGAGAAATATATTTTATATCTTATAACATGACTCCCTCCCTCTCCTCCCGCCCCCACCATCACCTCCACATACACAGACAATTTCTACTCCATTCTTCTTCATCCTGGTGTTTCATTCGATATCAGAACATTAGCATCTGCACTCCAAACTGATTTCCCGATCCATCAGTGCGTGCGATCTGCCCTCCGGTCTACTCAGTCTCCAAGCTCTGGCCATTGGGCTTCTGCCTCCACCTCATCGGAGGCACCTCTCCTCAAGGGCGTGAGAGCTAACTCCAGGGGAAGCTCCGTAGTCCTTACTGCTGCTGTGCCCGCCCCACTGGGAGCACAGCTCCCAGGTCTCCTCCCACTTCTCTGGCACTCCTTTGCCTCAGTCTCCCTTTGCACCTCCTCCTGCACTTTCCACCCTTCACTTGCAGGCTCTGCTCAGAGCCGTGCGTTGGCCCCTTCTCTTCTCACTCAATTCTCTCTCCCCAGGCAACCTCATCCCTTCCTTTAGCTTCAGCAAACCCAGAGGCTGGCAACTGTCACGTCACCACCTCCATCCCAGTGCTCACTGAGGCCTTTTAGAGTTGACCTCTCACCCCTTACTAGACATTTTTGTGTGGATATTGCATGGGCACCTCAGATACTCAGATAACTCAAACCGAACTCAGCATCCTTCCCAAACCGACTCACCCTTCTCTGTCCCCATCTCCCAACAAAGAGTACCATCCCCACACGTAGCTGCTCAGGCCAGAAACATAACTTCTCGCTCTCCCTTCCTCTGTCCATGAGTGCGGCGATGACAGATGTTGACCGAGGCAGCACATGTAAGTGCTCATTAAGTGTTGCTATGAAGAAAATGGATCTGGAAGGCCTGTGGATCCAACCCCTAGGGAGCTCCAGACGCCTGTGGTTTCTTTGTCCCCACTGCCATTGTCCTGCTCCACACCATTGTCTTCCCTGGAAATTCTACAACGCGGTCCTGCACGCTTCACCTTTCCAAGTTCTTGATCCTCTCCCTTCCGTGGCCCGCACCGTGGCAGTCAGTGTAAGTTTTCTAGACACATGCCTGGTCATGCCACTGCCCTGCTTTAAACCCTTCCCTGGCTTTCCGGTGACGTAGGATAAAGGCCACCCTCCTTAACAGAATGTAAAGACACTGCTGCTGACCATCTTTCTGAGCTCATCAGCCACCACATTGAACATTTTAAAAGTAATGATTTTAAATATCACAACTCATGTATGTAGTATCCTCCTTGTAAGAGAGTAAAATAATCAAGTCTTACTGGATTTCATGTTGGACACGGAGAACCCACGCTATTACTGCCTTCTCTCTCTGCCTGGCCAGCTTCTACTCTCTCTCTGTTCTCAGCTTAAGGGTCCCTTTCTCCACAAAGATTTCTTCAACCCATCAGGCTTGATGCCCTCTCTGAGCTCCCATGTGCTCCAATACTCAGGCATTTAACGAACTATAGAAATGATCCCTGGAAGTATAGTCTTTGATACTCAGGTATTATACAATGACATGTTTATGTCTGCCTGAGACAGAACTGAGTCTGTTGTGTTCATACCTGGAACCCTGGCTCTCAGTACAGTGCCTAGCACAGATTCTCTCTCAGTAACTTTTGATTAAAGTGGGATATCCTTCCCTGCAAGGCACCCATTTGCCTGCCTCTGCTCACACCATTTTTTCCTGTCCTTCTTTATACAAAAGCAATGTACTCCTCAAAGCTGGGCCCCCTCCACCACAATGTCTTTCTTTATCGCTAGACTACTAGAAGGTCAGAGCTAACAGGTCCTTGCACAGCAGCCAATCCAACCATCACGGACAGATGAGGAGCCCAAGGCTTAGAAAGGGAAGTGCCTTACCCAGGCCCCTATTAGATCAGTGGGTGCAGAGGTCAGGCTAGAGTCCCACCTGGTCAAGGACGGAGTTGGTGCGGAGTGCAATGGTGATGGCGTTGGTCACCAGCAGCATCGCCAGCAGCAGCTGAAAGGCCCAGTGTCGGAGCAGCTGCTTGACATACATTCTAGTGATGAACTCTTGCACGTCCCAGGCATCCTGGGAGAGGGCAGGAGACCTTTCTTCAGGCAGGTATCGCCGTAGGAGGCCTTTGCCTGGATGTTTGCTCTCAGTGAGTGGGGCTCCCTGGGGAGGCCCCTCTCAGGGGAAGGGGCCTAAGAGGGAATCAGGGAATGGGAGATCAGTGTTGAGGTCCCTACCCAAATGGCTTACTGCTGGGGCATCTTTGTGAGGGTCATTGCAAGGGAGGCTCTTTTAGGGTATCTGGCAGTGGGTGACCATCACTACATAGGGGTTCCTGTGGGTGGCACTGACAGGCAGTTACTAATAAATCATGGGGTGTGCTAGGAAGTGTCCTCTGGAAGGACGCTTTGAAGGCAAAAGGGACAGAGTTATGAGGCCTGTTGCCCTGTGGGCGCAGCTGCAAAAGGACCACTGTGGGGTGAGGATGGATGCAGCCCAGCCCTGTCCTTACCTTTCTGCTGGTGATGTCTCGGCGGTCGATGAGCACTTGCTCCTCTGGCCGGATGTAGTGCTCTTGAGGGGACCTCTGCAAAGGTGAGGAGAGGGCCTATCAGTGTGGCCCCTGCCCCTCTGGACCTCGTACAGTCCTCCTGTGCTACAGCCAACCCTGGGACGCCCAGATTGAGTGGTGGAGCCAGGCAGGGGCCACCTACCATGACATTGAAAGATTTGATATTGGTGGTGTCGATCCATTGCTGCCACCAGTTTTCCATCACAGTTGCTCAGTTTCCTCCCACTCTTCAAAGAAATTTTATTCCAAGCGGTCTTGCTCCCCCTTGTGGTGATATCATAGAGGCCTCTGTGACCTCCAGCCATTTGCATTCCACCTAGGAATTCCAATCTTGAGAGAAGCTCCTCCCACTGAACCCCTTGTACCACACAGGAAGTCAGAGATGTGAAGGGCCGGGGCTGAGGTCAGAAGTCAAGAGGTTGATGGGAGCAGGTCAGGTCTCCTCCACGACCTGGATGGAGACACAGGGGTGTGTCCCTACTCTGGATCCAGGAGCTGGAGATGACACTGGGCTAAGGAGAGGAGAAAATGTCTCACCTCAAGGCTCTCCTCCTAGAAGACCACAACCTGCACCCCTCCACACAGGCTACTCCATCCCACTACCCTGGCCTCAGGAGCCCACCCTGCCCTTCCATGTCAGGTATGTTCTCCATCTAGAGAGTGAAAGGCTGGTCTCCATTTCTCACTTTGAGATGGGGCAGGAAAGCACGCTCTGGTCTCTAAACAGCTGGGGACAGATGAGCCTGCGTCAAAGCCCTCATGAGCCATGGCGCAGCAATCTTCATCAGGGTCGACAGGAGCTTCCTGCTGAGCCCAGGCATGGGCTGCCCGGTGGGCTAGTTACCAAGAGCATTCACCCCTGTCTGACAGCTTTTTATCCCAATCCCCCTGGGGAGCAGATTCCTGATTCCAATGTGGAAGTTAAAGGCACACACAAATTCATGTTAGCAAAATTGACTTTATTTGGTTGAAAAGTGTCTCTGTGTAAAGTGAAGAATGCCTACATAGACGGATTTGGGGAGGGGAGAAGTGCCAAGGGCCTGAGGGAGGCAGCTTTGTGGCCCCACAGGTCAGAGGATGGATGGGAGAGTTTCTTTCAGCCCAGCCTCCCATTCCTTCATTGGCAAGGCGGGAGAGGGTGGTGCACAGCTCACATCATCATCCCGCTCCAGGGGAGAGGGGAGCAGAAATGGTGGATGCTCAGGCAGAGGGTCAGCTTGGGGTGAAACCATGGACCTGTGTTACCTCCAACCCTGAACAAAACTCAAGGCTGCTCTGTGCGAGACATGTTGAGGCTGGGGTGGAGGTGGTCCTCAAAGCCAGAGGTCAGGAGCTAGGTGCTGGCCAGGGTCAGAGATCGGGAGGTTGGAGGTTGCTCTCTGAGGTCAGGGAGCTGGGATGGGAGTGCTCCTCAGGGTCAGAGGTCAGGAGGTGAGAAGACTGTTCTCTGGAGTCAGAGGTCAGGACTTGGGAGCTGCCCTCAGCTTGCACCGCTCCCCAGGCCCCCAGACTCTCTGAGTAGAGCTCCTGGTTCTGCTCTTTCCACCGTCGGAACTTCTCTCCAGTCAGCTCGGGGTCACCTAGCACTTCCTCCAGGGCCTGCAGTTCTTGCAGCTTTGCCTATGAAGACAGTAGGCGCTAAGGGGCCATGATCACCAGGGAGGGTGGCAGAGCCTGAGCCCAGAGCTAGCTGAGTACTTAAAACCCAGCACCTGGCCCAGTCTAGCCTGGGTCCTCAAATCGGGAGCCTAGAACTTGGCCCAGTACACAGCTGAGCCCAGAGCTGTGGGCCAGGAACCAGAGCCAAAAGCCTAGAGCCCAGCCCCTTGCCATGCCCAGCGCCCCCCAGCTGACCTTGAGAGTGCTCTGTAGTGTCCTCACACGGTGCACTCGCTCATTGAGCTGGGGGTCTCGGTTGCGCCGCATGAAAGAGCTCCGCCATTGTTCATGAGTGAAGGGCTGTGGCTGGCCCAGGAGGGACAGACCACCCTGCCTCAGTCCCCGTACCATTCCTTCCAATGCCCCTTCACTGTTGTCTGCGGGAGGGGGAGCAGGATGAGGGTGTGCCCAACCCAGCCCTCCATCTCAGCTCCCAACCCCAGCACAGCACCTGCTGGAAGGCCAAAGGAAGTCTGGGGGCTGCCCTGTCTGGGGGAGGCTGCAGGTGATGTGTCTCCATGGAGTGGACCCGCAGCTTGGGCAGGGCTGGGCTATAGGCAGGGTGGAAGAGAGAGGAAGGTATCAGTCTGAGCTCTACGTCCTGCTACTCACCCCCACCAGGCCCCTACTCACCGAGGATGAGAGGGACCCAACTTCATCGTCAGGGTCTTCGGCTTCCGTCTCACTGTAGCAGTCTGGGGTGGACAGGAGCAGTTGGGGAACCCACTAAGCTTCACAGGGGTTTTGGAGGCCAGGAAGCAGGTTAGGGCATTTGAGTTCCCAGCCCCCATCCCAGGAAAGGCAAAAAGGCTCAGGTGAGACCCGGTGAGACCCATCCCTGCAAGATACCTACCTTCCTCTCGGGGTAGGGAGGCCCGGCCTGGAGACTGGTACTTGGAAATGCAGGTTATGAGATGGCGCACCCACCTGCAGAGGGGCAAATGTGTTCAGGGAGGTTTCATTTACTGTGTACCAAGGGCCTTTCCCCCAAAGCATCTTCTGATTCAATCCTCAGAGCAACACTGGGAGGTAGGAACTCTTACTAGCCCATTTTATAGATGATGAAACTGAGACAGAGATGTGCCTGGATCAACCACCATCAGAGAGCTGAGACTTGAATCCAGGCTCCCAAAGCGCTCATGTGGGAGTCTGGGGGTGAGCGGGGATGGCACTCACATGCTCAGATCTGTCAGGGTATCAGCAGCAAAGATGAAGGGTTTGTACACATCATGAGTGAGCTGGAACACACTGCCAGGGAGCAGAGGGGCCACACTCAGCCAGGGTGTGCTCGTCTGGAACCCAGAGAGGCTGCACTGGCAATCTGGCCCCCACGGCCTCCACCCCACCCGCACTATTACCATTTACCTTCCTTTCTCTCCCCACCATCCTGCCCCATCACGCCCAGGACTTAACTATTTTTTCTTCTGGTCATGCCCACTTTCCAGACTGTAGTTGGAGACATTGATGAGGCCCTCAGCCTTCTCATCCTGGGGGGACAACAGTGAGGGTCAGCATGAAGCCCCAAAACCCTTGAGGTTCAGACTCCCGAGGCCACTTCCTGGGCTCTCTAACCACAAACCTCTGCGTCAGGAGCTCAGGGCAGGAATCTGGGGTCGGGGCAAGGGGTGTGACCAAGGGGCACCTTTGAGCCGGGAAAGGGGAGCCAAACAGATCCAGGGAAACTGCCCCAGGGGGAGCCTGCTCCTGCATTTGTTCTGTCAACGGGCTCAGCTGAAGCTGCTTCACACCCCAAGCTCTGCAGAGGCTGCTCTCCCCGCTTCTGGCTTTCTCTCTCCTCTCCGTCTGACCAGCCCTCGGGCACTGATGTCTCAGGGAGCCTTCGCAGCCCCCTCTGAGGGCTCCCACCCAAGCCCCCAGGCTTTTCCGTCAGAGCACGTATTCCCCGTACTGTCCTGGATTCTCCCTCTCCCCCACCAGCATGGAGTAGCAAGAACTGCCCAAGTCTTCCCTGTGTCTGCAGTGCCTGGCCCAGAGCTGAGCACGCAGTAGGCACCTGAATGGGCATTGAATGAGTAAACAATTGAAGAAATAGCCTACCACTAGGATGGACAGAATAGAAGAGGAAGGAAAGATGCCTTTACACACGTAGGAGCCCATTTCTCTCTGAAGAGTGTCCCCATGTTAGAGACAGGAATGCTGGGGGCATGAGGGTTCGTGGCCCACCTGTGTGACCACAGACGGGTGTAGATGGTGGAGTAGGAGCAAGAACTGCGGCCTGGAGGTGACGCAGGTGTGCGCGAGGTCTCACCTGGGGCTGGCGGTACCAGTAGAGGGTGTGTCTCTTGAGCACAAACCAGCAGCGGCGCCAGCGAGGGCCCATGAAGCCACTGGGCACCTTGCGCAGCAGGAGCCAGCCGTCACAGTCGGGCAGGCCCAGCTCCCGGCATGACACCCGCCGGCGGCTCAGCCGTGTCGCCACACCTGCGGCAGCACAGCACCGGCGTCAGTGAGGGGCTGGCAAGGTACCCTGGACCCCCAAACCTGCTCCCTTGCCCACCACGAGCAACCCCAGCTGATATTTCTGAACCCATACTCTGTGCTTGGAATGTTACACCTGTTTGGCTTGGAGGAATGACTCCCATGAAACAGAGCTCTTTCCAGAAAAGGCTGTGTGTGAAGTGTGTGGGGGGGGGTGTGGCGGGGGGGCGGTGGTCTTTTCCAGCACCATAAAGACTTCTAAGAGCTCCTCATGTCAGGGGACCCCCACCCAGCCGGGTGCATCTCATACCTTTTGATTTCTTCCGACCAGGGTCAGGACTCTGAAAGGACCATAGGGGGTTAGAGCTGGGTCTGGGTCCAGAGCCACGCCCCTCCTTGCTGAGCCCTCAGCTTACCTTGTTTTCTGGGGGTCCACGAGTCTCTGCTACCCCTACTGGGACTGTGGCTGGGGGTACAGGGGCGTTGAGCAGGGGCTCAGGGTCAAGGGAGGCAGAGTCTGTCATGGAAGGGGAAAAGAGGAGGGTCCGTGAGCCAAGCCCCAGGCCTGGCAGTAGGGTGGGGGTATCAGAGTCCAGGGCTCAGAACCAGGTTCCCCACATGTCCTTCCTGGGGCATCTACCACCTTGTGGGGCTTTGAAACTACCTATTGAGGCAGGGCTGGGCCCAGGACTTGGGTTTGAAGCCAGGTTGAAGTCAAAGACGTCTTTGGATGGGGTCCTGGGGAGAGGAGAGCAAGGGGAGATGACATAAACCCAAGGCTCCTCCACCAAGACGCACCTGGGGCAGAGCCTCTTACCTGGGGGACAGTGGGCCCAGAGCCGGCGATGGGACCCTCAGCTGTGCGGAGCCCAGGGTCTGAGGAGGAGTCTGGGGAACAACCAGAAACAGGGTGACGGAGCTGGCAACAGGAATCTGAGAGCAGGCCGCAGGCAGGGTCGGGCGGCAGGTACCTGTGGGGGTGTCTCTGGCACCGGGACCTTCTTCAGCACCAAGCTGACCCCGGCTGGCTCCCGGAACAGCTCCCTCACCACATTCCTATGGGGCCAGCCCACCTGGGGGCGAGCACAGGAACACGGGGCTGGATCAAGCTGCGCAGGAGGCTCTGAAGCAACCTAATGGTCCTTTCCCTTGGAGCACTCTCTCATCCTCCTGCTCTGCCTCACGGCCTCCTCCTCCAGGAAGCCTCCTTGATCCGCTGCACCTTGGCTCTGCTGAGGCTGCTCTGGCCTGTGTGAGCTGGCTCACGTCATGTAAGGCACCTCCCACAACCCTGGTTTCCCCTAGAGTCCCTCCCCACCCACCAGCCCTGGGTCCTACTCAGTAATCCCTTCATTCCCACCAGGTGTCTCTCCTCCTCACTCACCACCACCTGCTCGTTGACCTGGACAATTTCATCTCCAGGTAGGATCTGCAGCCGGAAGTTGGAGGGGACCTGGTATGGAAGGCGGGGCTCAGAGGGTGCTCCCTCCTAAGCCTGCAGCTGGCTTGGCTGGCAGATAAAAGGGTCTGGGGGCGGGGGGTGGCTGCAAAGGGTGTGGGGCACTCACCTGGGTGCTCACTCGGGACACGAAGTGCAGGCAGTTACCGGTGGTGTGGATTTCTAGGCCCTGGGAAGGCAGAGGTTACAGTCACTGTGGGTTTGGGGATAGCAGGGCCAGTGGGCAGGACCCCAGCTGGGCAACAAAATTCTTGGGTGAGCAGAACTGGGGAAATAGCTGGCCCCAAGCTGGCACTGCCCAACTTGCTGTGTGACTTTGGGCTTGCCACTCCTCTGTGGGCCTCTGCGGGCCTTTGCCTCCTTCCCCACAAGGGTCAGAGGGAAGTTGGGGTGGCTGACTTCTGACGTATGAGATTTTTAGCAGCTCTCCTAAAGGGGTAAGCAGGGATGGCAAGGCAAGGGCAGGGCTGGGGACCCGGTTTTCCCACCTGGCAATATTAAAGCAGAAAAGTTCATGTCCTCTCCCCTAACCTTCCAGGTCTATGTCTCAGGGCTAGAATGTGTCACCTGAGACCCTACCAGCTGTTGCCCCTCAGGACTGGGGAAGGTGCTGAATAACAGTGAGATCCCTGAAAGTCCTCTGTGCCTTTAACATCTGAACAAAAAAGGCCTTCTAGCTGTAACAGTACAGAATTCTGTGGAATACTAGAACAATGTTCCAGGGCCTAGGCCAAGCTACCAAGATATGAGAGGTAAGAGGTCAGAGCTCACCAAAGGATTGTCCAGCTGTACACGCTCTAGAACGGCCTTCTGCTCCAGCAGTTCCTGGGGGCTGCAGCTCAGGATGTTGTGGCAGATCCCAGCCACGTGGCTGCACTGGGGGACGGGGAGCAGAATGTACAGACTGAGCCCTATCCACTGCACCCCATCTCCACTCACGCCCCCACCCCCCCACATACACACTTACAATCCTCAGGACTTGGCTCTCCTTCTCAGCCACTGGACAGTCCTGGAAGCAGTGAGAGCAGGGGCCTTCCCTAAGTGGGGGCACTGCCTTCTCAGGAGGGCAGGGTGGGCTCCCTGAAGTTCCTCCCTGCCTCCCGAACCCTGGCCCCCTTCCCAGAAGTACATGGCCTCAGAGCTTCAGTCCCAAGGTCTCCCCCATGGTGGCACGACACCCCCAGAAGTCACCACACATGCCCTCTTCCCTCCCGCTCCTGAGAGTCAAAGTTCCAGGGGTGCCCCTGCCAGGTGGGAGGCTCCATGCTCCCATTGCCCCCTACCCAGTGCCTGGCCACCTCTCTTCCTGTTCTTGCCTCTTCCTGCCCTCACACCCGATCTTGTGCTGATTCACAGGTTATAAAAAGCTCTCGCCTGACTTGGTCTCCGTAGCCTGGGCCAAGCCTGGCTCCTGGTTATCCTACCTCCTGCAAGGCCTGGCCCAGCTTCCTGCACAACTCCCCAATCTCTTGGCAGGTCGAGAAGTCGTTTAAGTGCGAGAAGAGGTACCTGGCAGGAGGAAGGATGGAACAGTGGTTAGCAGACTGTGTTTGACGGTCAAGTCACAGAAGCACTCAAAGCTGACTACTCATCTGAGATGTGGGGATAATACCTACTCTGACGGGTTTGGGTTTAGAGTAAGAGATGATTGATGCCACCCAAGAGCTTAGCATAGGGCTTGTTTGTCAAGCACCTAATAGTGCACGGCTCTGTTTAGGCACTGGGGAGACAGAAGTTAAGCACATAATTCCATCAACAATGAGTTAACTTCAACTGCTCTGAAGTGTAGGGAGCTCTGACAGTATAAAACAGGGAAGGCTTCCCCAAGGAGGCGATACTGTGCTGGGACCTGTGGACAAGCAGCAACCAGTGAAGGGGAGGAGAAGCTCTCTGTGCAACGTTGTTGACGTGACTGCTGTGGTTACAGGCTGGGGGGCGGGTGGGAACCCAGACCTCCCAATGCCCTTGCACAGGTCAATTAACCTCTTTCCCTCTTTCACCGTATCTGAGCAAGAGCCCAGTGCTGTTTTTCTTTCCCAGGCCTTGAGGGGGCCAAGGATGAGAAGGGTCCCCTCACCCCAACCTGTGCCCTAGGAGGATCCTGGGGTACCTGTTGAGCCAGAAGAGGAGGGCACGGGCCTGACGCACCAGATCCACAGCCGCACTGAGGACATCAGTGGGGGGCTCGTCACAGCCCTCCAAGCGGCCTTCTACTGAGCTCTGGAAGACACGGGCCCCCTCCAGCAGCCCCTCTGCCAGGCTCTGCAGGTTCTCTGTCTGTAGCCCAGAGCTCTGTGCCAGAGAGGAAGCAGGTCACCTCCCTGGCAGTGGCCAGCCTTCCAGACACCCCCAAGCGGGTGGGAACTGCAGCCAGTGTGGCCACCACTCACTCACCAGGGCGCGGAGGAGTTCCACCCCTTCCAGGATGAGCTCCTGGTGACCCAGAGGCCACACGGTCAGAGCCTCAAGACTACGGGGGCAGAGCTGGAGCAGGTACTTGCCAGGCAGCTGCCAGTCCTCAAAGCAATAGTCCTGCAGGGAATCATCGAGGCCTGGAGGGACAGCAGGTGTCACGAATTTTCTGGCCCCTTCTTCACTCCCACAAAGCCCTATTCCCTCCCATCTGTTCCTAATAACAACCCTGAGACCTAGGCTGTGTTCTGCCCATGTCACAGATGAGGCTACTAAGTTGAGAGGTAGGATGGTTTAGGGCAGTGGCTTGTGGTCCCCAGACCAGCAGCAGCAGCCTCACTGGAGAGCCAGTTACAAATACAAAGTTTTGGGCCCATCCCACGCATGCTAAATAACCCAGGGGTGGGGCCCAACAGTTCACATTTTAACAATCCTCCAGGTGTTTTGATGCTCACTTGTCTCCTGAATCAGGATTAAGAACATGGATGGGGCTTTGGAGTCAGGGAGACCTGAGTGCCAGCACTTGAGCAAGTAATTTTTTTTAATCCTCACCCAAGGATATATATTTATTGATTTTAGAGATGGGGGGAGCGGCGGGGAGAGAGAGAGGAACATTGATCAGTTGCTTCCCAGACTAACTCCAACCAGGGATCGAACCCATAACCTTTCGGTATTTCCTCATTTGTAAATGGTGATAATAAAAGCACCCACATTCTAATCACGTGGAAATGACATGATACATGCCAAACACTTGGCCCATTTCCTGGTTTGTGGTTGACAGTAACAGCCACTGTATTATCTATCACCAAGCTTTTTACCATGGTCTTTAAGGCCCGGTATGACAGGCTGCCCCCTGCCTCTTCGGTCTCACCATTTGACACAGCCCCTCAAACTCGACACTTCCAGAGCGCCAACTCCCTGTAGCTCCTGGAATGTTCTTGTGTCTCAGGGTCCTTGCAGGTGCTACTCCTTCTGCCTGGACTGCCCTTCCAGCTCCCTCACTCCGTTTCCATCTAACTCCCTCCAGGGAGCATTCCACAACTCCCCAGGCTGCCCCCACTGCCCGCTGTGCCTCCAGAAAGCCCTGCAATTGAGCGCAGCCTCTCCCACTTTATCAAGAGCTCTTCAAGGACCGGGTCTTAAATAGCCATTCTTCTCTAATTCCAGCCCTGCCTGGCACAAGGCAGACCCTCAAAAATAAGAAAAATCTCTACTGAATGCTCACTATGAGCGGAGCAACATTTTAAGGGCTTTAAACATATTCGGACATTTGATCCTCACCAAATCTAGAAGCTAGAGACTACTGTTATTCCCATTTTACAGATGAGAAAACTGATACAAATAAAGGTTAACAGTTTGCTCACTCTTTGAAGGAATTCCTGCCATTCCACGCAAGTCAAATACCTTCGCAGAGCTGTGTGTGACCAACAGCTCCCCCTCGTTCCCTGCGTGACGTTAGAGCCCTGGACAGGGGTTCAGAAACCTGGCACTCCACGGCTGTAAGCCCTTGAGCAACTTCTTCCCCGTGTACGGTGAGTGTGCTGTGTTGCCTCCCACAGACGCTGGCCCTGAGCTACACAGCAAAGGCACCTGGCATGACTGTGTCACTATGCATTTCCTGACGCCTGAGTCGCCATTCTCAATGGAGAGGAAAACTGAGACCTATGGTCACAGAAGTGGCAAGTGCCGGGGCTGGGCCTAAAACCCAGTCTGGAGTCTGAATTCGACCCTGAATCCCTGCTTTTATGAAGGCTGGTTACCCTGAACCTGACCCTAGTGTACGCCTGCCTCCTCCACTCCCCCTCCCCCTCTAGGAGAAACCACCTGACTCGCCTTCCCCGCCCACCAGCATGTCAGAGGTCTTCACTTCTATGAGTCTGTCCATTGTCTGGGCCCTTTCCCAACCATTTGAGCTCACTGAGCCTGGGGTCATCTCCCTTGGAGGGCCCTGGGGCGGGAGGGGCTGTGCCAACCCTTTCATCTGGCTGGGGCTTCAGCTTCACGCCCTGGGAGCATCGGTGGGGAGAAGGGAAAAGGGTCGGCCCTGTTCCAAAGCCTGCGCAAATCACTTCCTGGCTCAATGCATCAGTTTCCGCTTCTGAAAAATGGGTTTAATAACAGCCCTCTACGCCCTGGGTCGAGGGAAGATGAACACATAGTGGGTGTTAACACTCACATTAACACTCAGAATAGTGGGTGTGGGCCGCGCTGGGGCCGTCCCCCTCTGTTTTCATTACACCCGCCGCCTTCCCTTCGCCAGCCTGGCAGTCTCTGGAGATGCTCGAGGCGACGGGAGACCTGTTTTGGTTCCTCGGGCCTCCCGGGCTCATCTCTGCCTGGCAGAGTATCGCATACAGGGTAGCCGCTTATAGTTGTTCACACACTAACCAACTGACAGCCTCAGCAGGCCCTTTTTCCTTTACTTCTCCCCGTCCCAATGCTCCTCAAGACCAACTCTGCCTCGACTCCACCCACCTCTCAGCCAGGCTGCCACCTTCCCGGGGGTCCAGGTCTCTACTGGCTCCATGGCAGAGTCCACCGGATGGGATGGGCGCTCGCACTGTCCCGCGAGCTCAGGAATTTCCGCTCCCAGAGCCCAGGGCCGGGGAGGGGCCGGGCTGGGCACTGGGCGGAGCCACCAGCATACCTGAGCCCACGTGACTGGCCAGGTGAGGCACTGAGTAAGCCATTGGCCCACGGCCTGTCAGCCTCGTACACGCCCTTCGGACAGCTCTGGACTGCCGGGCTGCTCGATACGGGGGCGGTGCCGTGGGTGTTTGACCCATGTGACCTCAAAGCTGGCCTGACTGGGGTCCCGCCCCACACTGGCCTCACAAGACCTGACCGTGAAAAAAGGGGCTTCTCGAAAAGGGGCTGAAAAGTGAACAGTGAGCGAAGCTGCAAAGCACAGCTCTGTGGCTTGTTAACTGCGGGACCAGGGGATAATTTACCCACCTTGCATCAGTTTTCCTGTCCGTAAAATGGGCTGCTGTGCAGAATCCCCAAATTAATAGCTCTAAATCTTTTAGAGCAGGGGTCGGGGTCTTAGCCCCTATCTTTTCGTACCAAGAACCCTATTGGCAATCTGGTAAAATCTCTAGACCCTTACTCAGAATAATAATTTTAAAAGTGTAAAACAAAATGCGGAAGATTACATGGAGGACAATTAGTATAAAAATGTAAAAACCACAAATGTATAATATGGTAATGTTTTTATTATCATTAAATAACAAGACTGACAGGTTATCAAAATTATATTTCCTTTTCTAACATCAGTGTGTTGTTGCTCAACTTGAATAAGAACATTAAACTGAGAGGTGGTCACTGACTTACCTTAAACAAACTGATCAGCAATCAACTAAAGATAGAGAATGCAAGGAAGTAATGGAGAAACCCGAGTTACTGATAGGAAAACAGGAGGATTCTCCATTAGGTCACGGATCCTTGCAGCGGTGCCCAGTCTATGGTAGCTATGCTGCAGGAGTGTCTGAAACTAGTGAGATTTAATGGGGGGTTAAAAAGTATCGGGATTTTTAAATAGTTATGAGCATAAATATTTTGAGGTACCTGCAATAATCACAATTTGATATGAAAATCTGAAGTTTCTGTTGAAGACAAAGCCACAGGTACAGCTAACACTTCAATTCATATGGAAGGAAATGGCAAATTTTGATTACAGCTTAGTGGAAAAGAAATAATTATATATATATATATAAACTCTATCCAAGTTTATGGGCCCCTGAATTCTGAAGCCCAGGTTAAGAGTATTCCTCTTGGCTCAGTGGATTGAGTGGCAGCCTGTGAACCAAAGGGTTGTTTGATTCCCAGTCAGAGAACATGCCTGGGGTGCAGGCCAGGTCCCCAGTAGGGGGCACACTAGAGGCATACTGATGTTTCTCTCCCTCTCTTTCTCCCTCCCTTCCCCTCTGTGGAAAAATAATAAAGTCTTTTTTTAAAAGAGTCTTCCTCTTAGACCATTTGAAACACACTAAATGTTTGTAGTTTCATTATTAGCAGAGGCCAGCCCAGGCCAGGGGACACCCAGGACTTGGAATCAGAATCAGTTCCATTTGCTCTAAGAGCCCAAACTCTACCCCTCTCTGAACTTGTTTTTTCTTCTCTAAAGGGCAGGGGGGTAGGAGGGGGCACCTAGACCTTAGTGCTGTGAAGAGATCATTTAAGTATTTTGAAATCTATAACATGTAGAAGAGCTGAGTTATTGCTTTAATTTTATGGGGAGGCCTTCCTAGAACCTACCCCTAAGACTGTCACCTAATTTGAAATCTCTACCAGTGCCCCAAGACCTGGCTGTCAAAGCCTATCACTATTTTGCCTGTACCAAGACCTAAAGTCTGAATTTGGCCCACAGATGCCCGTGTCACGTGTGTGTGTGTGTGTGTGTGTGTTGTCGTCATTTAATAATTTCACATACAAACTGAGCCTCTGGAACTTGGCCAGCTCTGCTGACCCCATCTCACCAGCACTCACGGCACCAAACACAAGTGCAGATCATTGGTGCTTCCTTCAAAGAGGGCTCCCTTCCTGGCTCAGTGCACATTTCTGCTTCTGAAAGTGGGTTTGGTAACAGCCCTCTAAGCGCAGCTCACCAGGGCCCGGCAGGTTTAGCTCCCTTGTTTGTGAACCAGTAGGCTCCAGAGTTGCAGCACGGCCCTCACCTCTCCAGCTTCGTCCTCTGCCTCACGTTCTCACACCCTGCACCGCATGTCCCCTCCAATCCTCCTCCATGCTGAGTCCTCATTTTTTCTTTTTGCCCCTTTCTTCCTACATCAGCCTCCCTATGGCAGATGCATCTGCACTATCCTGATGTCATCACCTACCCAGAGCTGGCACAAGATGTAGAAGTGAGAAGCCACCCAGCCTCTGCCCTCCCCGAACTCCAGATCCTATAGAGGAGCAACAGACAAGAACTCAGCACTTGTACTCACGTACTCCCCTAGGAAGACTAGGGCCTAGCAACCACGACAGTGTCTATTCTCTGCGCCCCTGGCACCAAGCAGGGCAAGGCCGTTAGGGGCGCAATAAATGGCAGCTTCTATTTTAGGATAGTTTTATGAGTTCACAAAAGTCTTTTTTACATATTTGCTGTAAAAATCTCAAAGGTTGTTACATAACTGTAGGTCATTAAATAAAAGGAGGACCTTTCTAGCATATCCTTAGCTCATTCCTCAGGGAGGACCACCGTTAAGGATGTAGATATTCTACATACTATCCTGCAAATATGGCTTTTTCATTTTACGAGATAATCAATGCCAAATGAAATAATATAATGCATGTACTTAGAATACTGCTATGATGTACTAAAAAGTAATAAGCCTTGTTAATCAATATATGCAAATCTTCTATTATTGTTCCCAAGCTGAGGGTAGGAAAGTCCCTGCAGGAACTCCATGCTGGGGAAAGGAGGGATATGTGCTCTCTCCAAAGGTAGGGGTGGTTGATCCAGCCAAGACCAATTGAAAAAGGAGCACTACATTTTTATTTCTTTGGTGGGGGGGCAGTTAGGGTATTCCTTCCCTCTTTTGCTAAGAGCTTATTATTGACAGATGACATCCAATCATCTGAGATAGAGTTGGGGCCAGGACCAGGGCTTCGGAAGCCCTCCAGTACCTGATACAGGCCCGAGACTTCTGAGTGCTGTCAGGCAAGGCCTCTCCTGGCTACCCAGCATGGCCTCCCTAGAGGGTGGGGGAGGTGCTGCTCAGGCCTGATGCTGATCTCTCCTGACAGCTGCTCCTAAAGCTAGCAGGGCATGCAGGAGGGTGGGGGAAGGGACCAGATTTAAAGGTGCAGCGGCCCAGTCCCTCGATAGACCCGGGAGGGCAGACTCTGGTGAGCATCCAAGGGCATGGTTCTTATGCCTATCAGAGGTCAGGAACCTCTCTCCGCTAATATTTCTACTTCTTGGTACCATGAACACCACGGGTCCTCATTCCTGCTTCCACCCCACAGGCTGCCAGGGAGGCTAGTGGCACCCACCATGCAATTTCGACGCCTGACTCCTGGCTACTTCCGGGTTCTACAGGTAAGTACCCCTAACTTATGGTTTTCCGCACGGACCCCTTCCTCCCCTATCATGGCTGGGTTGTCAGCTCCAGCAGCCAGGGAATGTTGTCATGTTCCCTGCTGCCTGAGCAGCCAGGGCCCAGATGGGCATCGAAGCGAAAGGGACTGGGGTGGAATCTCCCTGGGGAAGCAATGGCGGCCATATCTCCTTCACCCCGCTGTACTTTCTCAGCATCTTCCCTTACTAGAAGTCTCAACTGACCCCTCAGGTGGACCCTCTGTACATCCCTAGATGCAGGTGGCTGGGGAGCTGAAGACAGAGCCCCGGAGTCCACTGGCTGGGGTTGTGGCTACACTGCTGGCTGTCCTTGGACTGGGTGGCTCCTGCTACGCTGTTTGGAAGATGGTGGGGCAACAGCCACCACCACAGGCCCCATGAAGAAGTGGGAGGCTTCTCACCTGTGCCCTGGGGGGTAGGTAACTCACCAGGGACTACAATCTTAGGATCCCACTTCTTTTCTGCCCTCACTGGAAGCAGTGCAGTATAAACCTGACCCTACTCCCCACCCCTCCCTACTGCACCTGGGCTCTGCCTGGGGGCTCCAGCCTGGAGGCCAGGACCCCTGGGGGAAGGCAAGGATGCAGGTTCCAAAGCTAGACCAAATAGGGAACAGACACCCGAGTCCTGCACACAAGAGTAGTAGAGAAGTCATCACAGGGCAGGAGTTAGGCAAGTGCCCTGGAGGTTAGGGAGTCAGAAGCAAGCACTCTTTATCCAGTGCCTTTATTTGAGGGGGAGGGCACCCAGAAGAAGCTATCCACTCAACAAACTCAAAGCCAAAAACGGTTGGCACAGTCTTTCCCGGCCTAACCCTGCATCACTGTCCATGGGCAGCTCCTCTGCTTTGCATCCTTGGGCCATGTCAGGTAGACGTATCCATCTCTGGGACCTCAGTGGATATTTCTGTGGGCACTGCCAGCCGCTGGGGGGGCACATAAGAGCCCATACCCGCTGCCCTCTCAGCCTCTTCCTGAGTGTAGGGTTCCACACTCAGCTGCTTTAACCTGGGAGAAAAAAGAGGAGTTGGGAGCTGCCCAGACGAGAGCCCTGTACATCAGGCACCCATCCATTAATCCTGTCCTTATTTCTTCAAACCTTTTCTTGTGGTCTTTGGATCGGAAGTGGGTCTTCAGGTTGGCGGAATCGATGAAGTACCTCCTGTAGGGATGAGGAGTAATAGGAGAGTGAGGGGGTGACTGATGCCTCTCAGATATGTCTTATCTCCCTGACCACATCTCATTCCCTGACGCCAAGCTTCGGGTCTCAGGGGATGGGAGGCCCGCAGACCCACGGGTCGCAAGAGAGGAGACTCCGCACGCCCGGAGCCTGGACTTACGCGCAGGCCAGACAGCGATGCAGGCCGCCCCCTGGCAGGTCAGGGTCGGGCTGGGCACCTGGGTCTGGGCAGGGCCGTGAGGGAACCTGGGGCCGCAGCTGGCGGTGAATCTCATCCAGATCCGGCAGCCGTCGCTTCGCCTTCATCTGGCGGGCCAGGGAGTGCGCTCGGTGCGCTCCTGTCCGGCGGGAGCGACCCATGGCTGGTGACAGCGAAACCGGAGGGCCCAGGGAAGTTCACGTGCTGGCGCTTCCGGACTGCTCGATGATGTCATGGACGCCGGGGGGCGGGGCAGGCTGGAGCAGACCGTCTCTGATGACGTCACTCGCGCGGGCCGCGTCTTGAGCGACCTCAGGCGGTCGTAAATGTCAGTGACGGGACCTGGGAGAGGACCCAACTAAATGTCCTAACCCGTGGACGAGAGAAGGCCTTTCGGGTCGTTGCTGGGGAAGGGGGCGGGGGTGGTGCCTGCTCTTGGGGGATTCCTGTACGTCCTGCTACCCTGCCATCCCTGACGCGCACCACCTATCTCAGTGTTGTCCTCTGGCCCCATCACTCCTTCCTGGTTCTCCCTCCGCGGTGCAGGAGGGACATGCTTTAAGGCCCTCCGGGAGACGCTGGAAAATGTCTGTGATGGGAATAAATTAATACATGAATGAGACTGAATAAGTTTGGTATTCCAGTCCCCATAGGGCTTCCTGAGATACCTCCATTCCCTGACAAATCCTAGCCCCTTCTCACTTGCTCCCCAATTCCCTCGGTTGTCCATCCCCATCCACCCCCCAGCCAAATCCCTGAGGGAAGGGTGGAAGGGGTGTTCCTCCCCAGAGATCACAGTGCTCAGGCATTCTGTCAGACTTAAGAAGGATCAGCTCCTTCCACAAGAAAAGGAGGTGCTCCTGAAAGGGCCTCCCATCTTTGCTTCCTTTCTCTGAGCCCTGGACTCCCATGTGTGGGCTATCAGCGGAGGCAGAGAGAGAGAAAGAGAGAAACAGCCTAGGTGTTGGATGCTCGGAGTAGGGAGAGGGCCAGAGAAGCCTGTTCCCATTCGCTGGGGCCTGGTGCCTTCCAGGCTGACCAGAGGAGCTCAGCAATAATTCAGGGGCTCCAGCTCTTTGGAACCTGTCGCCAGGAAACAGGGAGACAGGCACGTGCATCCCTGGGGAATCAGTTTCCAGCCCAGACAAAGCAGTGAAATGTAAGCTCAGGGAACTGCCTGGGGGCCTTGAGACCTTCCCACTGCAATTCACAGAGGCTAAGTGGGGAAACAGGGCAGGGCCCTGTGGGGGGCACAGCGGGTATGTCTATAGTCACAGGGGCTCCAGTGTGGGCCCTGGGTCCAAGGACTTTGGAAATGGACTTTGTGAAAGAAAGAGGATTTTTCTGGAGCCATTCCAAGAGATCAAATTCAAGAACTTCTGGGCCCACGAAGGGCCACTGTGGAGAGAGATGTCTTCATTATTCTTAGCCAATATGGGTCACAACAAGGGGCTGAGGTGGCAGAGCCGGCTCTGTCTCACCCCCACCCGAGACAACTTTGGATCGGTTCACTTGCTGGGCACTGTGCCAGCTGGAGAGGCTGGTGCATCTTTAATGAAGTCACCAGATCCCTGGGACAGGCTGTCTGTCTCACCAAGTTTCTAAAGCCAGACCCATTGGGTGCCCACCGAGCCTCTCACTGCCTTCCTGTGCCTGGGTGCCAGACCCATTTCCCCTGCAACTATGAACCAAACCTTCTGGAAAACCTACAAATCCAAAGTGCTACAGACCCTGAGTGGGGAATCTGAGGAGGACCTGGCAGAGGAGGTGGGTACCATCCATGCTTGCTGTGTGGGGCAGGAATGGGGGGGCAGCGGGAGTGAAAGGCACAAAGAAGGGCAAGGGACAGGCTGGGGTGGGGCACATTTGTGTAGAAGTAATCAGCACATTCAGGGATGACACGTGGCATGGTGCAGTGTAAGAAAGCCAGGACATTCAGGAAGGGAAGACTTGGGGGACACCAGAGGGGCGATCACTATCTCCAGAGATCTCAAGGGCTGCCACAGGGAAGAGATCCTTCTAGGCCCATTGGCAGTGGCCACACAAGGTATACTCTGCTTGACACGACTTTCTAATGGGCAGAGCTAAGCTGAGTGGGATGGCTTGCCTCGAGGGGAAGTGAGCCCCCTGGTACCAGAGGTGGGCAAAGTGACACTCATATTCTGAGGGTCACTGTCACAGCATCAAATCAGAGCCACACTTGGACCGTGTTTATCCTGATGTTAAAAAACTGAAAAGGCTCTGAAACAGTCTTACATCTAGAGGCCGTGATAAATAGCAATTGTGCAAATAGATGTGGCAGGGGCAAGGACATGTTCTGTGGTGTGTGTGTGTGTGTGTGTGTGTGTGTATTAGCGTATGTCTAGACAGGTTGGTGTCCGGGGCTGGGCATGTATAGAAGTATTTGTGGGTCAGTATTTGGATTGGTGTCCGTGTGGAATCCCCAGTAGAGGTGTATGTGCAGGTATGAACCAGGTATAGGTATTTTCAGGTGCACACATTTGGGCAGAAGCCTGTGCCTGCATGGTCGATAGGTGTTCTGTTTGTATGGGGTGGGTGTTTGTGTGTACATCTGTGTCTTGGTGTCTGTGGATGGGTGCAGGGGTTTTGTGTGCTGTGGGTGGGCCTTTGCAGTTGTAGAGGTGCACAAGTGTGAATAGTATACTTGTGTACATGTCCTTGTATAAATGCCTCACAGTGCGTACAGTCACATATAGGTGAAGAGCTATAGCCATGGAGAGGCATGCTCATGCACAGGTGTGTCAACATCAGTGTGCATGCCCTGTGTCCACATGTTTTTGGGTGTGTATGGATGTGTCTGTAGGTGGGCATGTATATGTGCTCAAGGGCTTCTGAAGGGATTTTTCTATACAGCTAATGTATGTGACTGGTCGCTTTGTTTAGAGGAGTATCTGTGTGTACTTGTAGAAGGTGTGAGGGGAGTAGGTGTGTATTTGGTCCAGCGGAGTTTGGGGTGCCTGGTGTATGTGTACCAGGCCAGCAGTGGGGGAGGGAGTTCCTATTCCCTTGGGGCCTCTCTCGTGCTGAGTGGGAAGTCTTGTGTCCTAGAAGGAGAACCCAGCCTTAGTGGAGCCTGAGACAGCAGAACCGACCCCAGAGGCCCTGAATCCCATGTCACAGCTGGCCCGCCGGGTGAGTTCTCCCTTCTTCCCATGTAGCCCTGAGGAACCTGGCAGAGGCTGCTGTGGAGCCCTGGGACTGGGTGCTTTGGCCCCTCGCTGACTCCCAGCTCCTCCCTCCCAGGTTCAGGGGGTCGGGGTGAAAGGCTGGCTGACAATGTCATCTCTGTTTAACAAAGAAGATGAGGACAAGCTGCTGCCACCGGAACCCTGTGCTGACCAGTACGTGTGTGTGGAGGGGGGGCAGGGTGTCGGTTCTGGCCTTTACATATGGTCTGTTTGAGGGTTGGGAGGGCCAGCGCCTGCTGTATCTGTTTCTCTTAGCAGGTAAGAGGCCAAAACAGCCTGTCTGGGAAATTAGGTTAGATCTCAGGAGGCATTTACCAGCTCTTAGGACTGAGGTGCTAGAAGATATTATGGGCTCTCTCTCTCTCCATCCATTGGGGGCGGGGGTCATCTCTCTTTAATCAGGGAACTGTGCAGAGAACCTTTAGGTGCTTGGAACAGAAGGTGGCCCAGATCAGTGGTTCCCAAATACTGGTCTAAACTCTCAGTCCTCCCAGGGAGCTTGTGACAAACACAAATTCCCAGACTCTCCAAAGATTCTGTTCAGCAGTTGTGGGCTGAGGCCTGGGATCGGGATTTTCAGCAAGCTCTCTGATGATCTGAGGATTAGTTTAGGAACCAGTCTTAGCAGGATTTTGAAGCTGGAAGGTTAGTGGGGAGGACCCAGGGCCTCAGTCTTCCTCCTAGTCTATCTCTGGCACACCCTCCATCTCTGTCCCTTCCTCCAGCCCAGTCACACACACCCCTTTGACACTCTCCTATTCCTTTCTCCCCTGGGCCCCCTGACCCACCCATCTCTCCCAGAACCTATCTCCTCTCCTCCCCAGCTTTGTAGGGACTCTTCCTCAGATCTCAAGGCATACCCCCCCACATTGCCTTGCTACCTCCCGAGTCCCCACTCCCTTCTCCTGAACCTCTGATTTAGACCTTTCTTCTTCCCTTGGAGTCGCTCCACCCGTCTTTCTCCTGTGACCCCTCATTTTCCTGGCCCCGCTATCCCTCCATCGCAGAACCTGACCCCAGTCCCCGCCCCGCCTGTTTTCCCGTGGTCCACCCTTAGCTTTCCTGACCACAGCCTCCAGAGTCTGAACCCTCGCCTCTCCTGGGATCTCGCCCTTCCCAGTCCCACGCCACTCTCGCGAATCGTTGGGCCCCGCCCCTTTCTCAGGGGTCCACCCCGAGACTTGGCGCCTGTGGCTTTCCTCCTCTGGCCTCGCTCGGAGTCTCTTTCTTAATCCCCAGACCCTGTCATACCTCCGCCCCCTTTCCCGGTGCCTCTGAGCCCTCACCCTGCCTCCAGGTCCCAACCCGCGCCCAGTCTCCCGGGCCCCTCCAGTCCCGGTTCCCTTGGCCCCATTACTGGTCCCTCGACCCCGCCTCCTCTTCTTGGTGCACTCCGGGACCTCTCCACCTATCTCTTACCCGACCTGTCTCTTGCAGCCCGCTGGCGGCGCGGCCCTCCTCGCAGGCGGAAGTGGCCGAGGCAGAGGCGGAGCCGCGCGGGCCTGGATTCTGGGATGCGTTTGCCAGCAGGTGGCAGCAGCAGCAGGCGGCCGCAGCGTCCGTGCTGCGCAGCACGGAACCCACCCCGGAGCGGGACCCTGAAGCCGGGGAGGAGGCCACAGAGGAGGCCGCCCAGCGCGCCGAGCCGCAGGAGGCTGACACGGCCGCTGACTTCAAGTGGGGCTTCCTCACTCACAAACTGGCCGAGATGAGGTTGAAGGTTGCTCCCAAAGGTGACTAGCCAGACGGCCGAACCGGCCGCCCCCTCCTCCCCACCAACATAAAAACTCTGCAAGGACAGCCCGTGTGACTGTGTGCTTTTGTCGAGACAGCTGGGAAAGCTGCTTTTGGGCGGGCAACATTAGAGTCGGGGTCTAGCTAGAGGAATCCTTCCCTCCTTATCTTACAAACATCCAGGGAGAAAATGACCAGGGAAAGACCAGGTATCAGATAGATTGTGTTAGATCTAAGGTACAACTTTCCAGGAAGCTGGGGAACCCCCCAGGACAGACTCCATGGCTCTGTCCAGCCTCTTAATTTGGCAAACGTTGCCTGTGGCCCTACTATGTGCGCGGTCTTTGTACTAAGATGTCACAGACTAACAAGAGAACTCAGACTATCAGCGGGTCCCACACAAGGTGACAAATTGAGTTTCAAAATACAGGGCTGTACTTGGGAACTCAGAGATGAGGCCGACCGGGGAATTCAGGAATTCCTTAGGGAGAATGAACATATGTAATCTTAGAAGGATTAGTGGAGAGAAAGGAGAAGGTAACCCAGGCAAAAGGAGGACGGTGAACGAAGACTCGGGTGTAAATGTGTGAGGAAAGCAGGTAGCCTTGTGTGTCTTTGAGGGAAAGAAGACAGTGGCAGGATGTGAGGCTCAGGTTGGCACAATACATGTGAAGGGTCCCTTCCTTTATTGTCCTCAATTCTGGTTCAGCCCTTCATACCTAGTAACCAAAAGGGGACAGCAAACTCCATGAATGGGGACCTTGAATACATCCTGGACCCCAGATTTCTAGAGAAGGCCCCTCCCCAGAACCCTTTAAACATGCAATTTCTGGTTCCCGGCTCTAGTTTGGGCTGCCCTGCGGGTTAGTGGAAGAGACAGTCGTAATAGAGTGAGTAGATTCTAGGTCGGTAGTGGCCGTAGCAACTGTCCTCCACTGAGCGCCTCCTTCTATGTGCTGGCTCGTTGTCATGGGCTTTACAACTATTTCAAAAATATTTTGATCACAGGAAAGGCGCACCTACAGTCCAGAGATGTTAAGTGCTCGCGGGGGGTGGGGGGTGGTCACACAGACTGGAACCCACACTCCAAAACCCACGCAACACACACTTGCAAATCCTCCCCTCCCCCTCTTCCTCAACATCAACCTCACAGCTGGCTTAACGTTTTGACTTTATTCAGCAGGTTCTCTGAAATTCTCAGCCCAGTCTTCACTCCCCAGACCCGGCCTCCACAGGGGCCACGAGGCCGCCCCTCCGCCTCCTCTGTCTGCCCTAAGAGGGGCCTTGGGAATACTTTTGTCCCACGCCCCCATGCTTATTTGGGGAAGCCAAGATCCAGAGCGGGAGGCTTGCCAAAAGGCAACCTGTGCGTCAGTGGCAGGGCGTCCCTGCCCATGACCGGGTCCAGCCCCGTGCTTACCCCCTGATCATCCTTGGACCCCAGACTCCCCCGGGAGCCCGCTCCCGAGAGAGTGCGGTCACACCTCAGACTCGCGCGGCGGACCGCGGGCGCGCTGGCAGCGGTACAACCACTGGATGACGCGCGCGTTGCGCTCCACCACGGACACCGGGGGGCGCCCGTCCCGCGCCGAGCCTGCGGCCTCAGAGCCTTCACCGCCGCGGCCTCCACCTGCATGATCCGAGTGATCAGCGCCTCCATCGCTGGACCTCCAGTCGCTGGCATCCCCGGAGCCGGGTGGCTGCGACGTTTCGGGCTGGGGGCTGGCGTCGGCACCCCAGCTCTGCGGAGAGAAGCGCTCGGCGCCCAGCACCTCCACCAGCGCGCGTTCCAGGCCGCAGTAGTTGAAGAAGCGCTCCTTTTCCGACAGGGGCAGCGAGCACGTGGGGCACAGCGCCCGCTTTCCCGCCTCTTCCGGGGCACCTTGGGGTGCTGCCCAACCCCCAGGAGCTGTAGATCGCTCCGTTGGGCCTGGGCTGCTCGAGGTGGCGTCTCGGGGGGTGCCCAGGAAGAGGCGCCGCACCAGCCCCTGACCCTTGGCGTTCTCTTTGTTCACGGAAGCCTTGCAGTCCCGCTTCTGGCGGTAGAAGATGAGGGAGTCCGGCCTTGGCAGCCGCCTGCCGCTCCCCCGGCGGGCGGGCCTGGGAGTCCTGGGTGATGCAGGGGCCCCCAGCTCATTGCAGGGGTGTGGCGTGAGCGGCCCAGGACCCCCGCGCAGGGCTGGCTCCTGGCGTCGCGCTATCACCTGGTGCGTCTTGACATACTTGGCTTTGTCAGCCTCCAGCCTCTCCACCGCGCTGGGGGTCCGTGCTCTGGATGGGGTGGAGGGAGAGGCCAGGAGCATCTTAGCAGGACTGGGCAGGACAGTGCCCCATAAGCCGCTGGAGGCAGGCAACTAGTTGAGTTGCTGAGAGCAGTTGGCTGGGGCTTCCTGGGCCTGCAGGGAAAGAGAAGTGGTCAGGGGGAGAGTAGATAACCCTGCCCCTCTTCTCCTGGAGGCATTCCTGGGAATAGGATCGACCAATCACCCCTCCCCCATCCAAGCCAGCAGCTTCGGTGCCCAGGGGCCAGAGGCTCAGGCTAATACTTACCCCCATTCCTCAGAGACATTGGGCAGGGGCTCCCTGGCCACCCATAAACATATGCCCCTTTGAGTATTGCCCCATCTGGTCACAGGGCCATGCCAAGCAAGCATCGACCAGCAACACTTGGAAAAGGAAATGGGGCTGGTCCCGGCCCAATTCCCGAAAGTGGCCTCAACCGGAAAAAATACCTCTTCCCAACCCAGCAACTTGGAGTCCAAGACAAGGAGGCTTCCCAAGCAGAGGCTGGCTCCAGCAGGGCCCACCCTTCCCAACCCCAAGCACCGGAGGTCAGGGATATAACCACAGGGTAAGCCTCCAGTAATTGCAGCCAACTGCACTGCCCAGGCCCAGCAGGGTCATTGGGAAGAAGAAGGCAGTGTGGTCACCAGGTTACGTCAGCCAGCTACCTGCTCTGTGCCCCTCCCTGTCAAGAGACTTCCAGAATGTCTAATCGTAAACATCACCTTATCTACCTCTGCATTTCTATTTCATGGAAGATGACCCGGGCCCAGAGAGGAGGGGGCTTGCTCAGGGCTTACTGAGAGTTAGGGACCCATTCTAGAACCTAGGTCTCTTGCCTTTCAGTCCCGAACTGGTTCAGATTGGATCTTACACTTGCCTGTCAGAACATCCCTCTTTTTTCTTTCTTGTATTTCCGCTGCTATAAAAGCAAGCAAGTTCTGTTAGAGATGGGCCTCTTGCCTCACTAAAACTTTTCCCTCCACTAACTCCAAAATCTGCGCTCCCAGAAATCTGCCCTCAAGGTCGCTGCCCTCTTCTCATCCTGAGACCCTATGACCTTTCTCCTCCACCTCCCTTCTGCAGGGGAAGGGGGCCGGGAGGGGTTGTAAATCAAAAGCTGACAGTTTCCTTGGCAGGAATAGAAGGGGCCACCCACATGGCTCAGCACACCCCACCCCACCCCTGCCTTTTTGCTCCCCCCATCCTCCATTCAGATGAGAGAGTCAGTCAGTTCTGGGTGCTCAGGAGACCTCAAGTCTGGAGGCAACAAAAGAATAGAACTTGTCCGGGATGGGGGAGGGGAGCCCCAGTGAGGGGCCAAGGGGCAGAGACCCTGCCAACTCCACTCCCCCAGCACAACCTGTTGAGATTTGTGTGTGCATGCGTGCACACACACACACTCACTCACTCACACACACCCAGCTGGTGTCTAGTAAGTCAGCCCATAGATAACTGGGAACCCAGACAGCAAGGAGAGCCTGACAGTGCCCTCCTTCCTGGCTCCCAAAGGCTACGCCAGGCAATGGGTCTGTTTCCAAGGTCCAGGGAGGGCACTGTTCTTATCTGACCTCATGGACACCCTCACATCCCCTGTCATCTCCTCCTCTTCCCAGTCCCAAGTGCAGAGGCTATAAAAAGTCTCTAAACACAGGGACCAAAATAGTCTGCCATCCACTGTCCCTTCCCTGCCTTCTGGGCTGGCCTTGATGCCCAACCACAGATGTTCCACCCTAGATGCCTGGCAGACATCCCTGTGCCCTCCGTCCCTTCGCCCACTTTCTCCCAGTCCTGTGCTTAGTGGTCCAAACTTTGCTTAAGGCTTCTGCTCTAGATGAGGGCTGGGGGTCTGTGCTCATTGGTTGGAAGCCAGCCTCTGTGCCTTTGGGTCCCTGGGTGCCCTCCCACCCCAGCACTGGGCTCTAGATACACTCACCTCTGTGTGGGGAGGCTGAATGCAGGGGACCCAGGGCAGGGCCAGACTGAGGGCTGAAGGGACAGCAGGGACTAGAAGTAACTTTGGTGGCAGCCAAACCTCACTCTCCACAGGAAAAGCTGAGAGAGCCTCCACCCCCCCAGATTAACCCTCGCCTTCCTGACCCAGAGCCTGGCCTGTTAACTCCTTCCTGATCAGTCTTAGTGTTGGAGAGGACTTATGGACCAGGTCCAGCTCCTTTATTTTATAGATGGCCACACAGGCCCCGACAGGTTAAGTGATTTGCACGGAGGCACAGTGAGCTTGGGGCACAGCTAGGACCCCAGACAGGGTCCCCTGATTCCCAGCCTTCCTTCAGAGTCTTGGGGTGAGATGTGCTATTCACGTGGGGTCAGCCCCCTCTGTTGGGCCTTGGCAAATCCTCTTGGCTGGAACAGGAAGACAAAGCAGGGTTCTAACTGATTGTGCCTTCTTCCCTCTGTAGCAGGCTTAGACCTGTCCTGGTCTGGGTGTGTGGGTGACGGCAAGCCTGCTCTCCACAGGGGTGAGGCCAGGAATCTGCAGCCTAAGGGTGGGGACAGTGGTGCTGCAGACGTTCAGGGTGAGCCTGTCCTTGCAAGTCTTGGCTTGAAGGTCACCTGGAAGCCCATTGGAGGTGTTTTTCTACAAAGTCCGCTGATGGCAAAGGGGATTGGCTGGGAAGAGGATAATGAAGGGATTATTCTGGGGTCAAGCCTGGGTCCTTTGGCCTCCTTCTTCCTCTGCCCCATCTTGGGGACTTCTAGAGCCAGCAGCTTCTTACCTGGCACCTCATATCTCGAGAGGGGTCCTGTCCCTACAGTGCTGGTAACAGGAGGCTCCTCCCTTCTTCCCAGCAAATAAACTCTGCAGTGCCCAGAGCTCAAAGACCAAGGTCCCGCCAAGGGGTCCCTGCCCACCTCTAGCTGGCCACTTTCCACAAATCCCTTTTCCTCCCTTCTAGCAGTTTTTAAGTTACAAAGCACATTCACACCTGTGCTCTCCGATCTCCTCTGTCCTTCCCGAGGACCCTAGACAGGGGTCCAGCAGGGTAAGGGAACTGGATCAGATAGGGGAGAGGCTTGCCCAAGCCCAACCCTAAATCCACTCTTTCTGCTGCATCCTCCACCTGTCAAGTAAGGTAATGAGTCCATCTCCTGCAAGAGATTTTTATTACCTATTTGGGGTTATTATTATTATTTTGTCCGTGATAGTTCCATAGTGTGTTGCTACAACACTTTATAAATGCTTTCATGTGCATTATCGCAATTCATGCCCAGGATACTCTTTGGGGTAGGTTTTATTATTTTTCCCATTTGACAGCAGAAGAGACTGAGGGAGGCTCAGAGAGGTGAAATGGCTGATGTCAGCTCACACAGTTAGGAATCGCAGCTACCTTTTACTGAAAGAGTTCTATATTCGAGGTACTGTTCTGAGTATCTCACGCAAATGATTAACACATTTAATCCTCAAAACAAGCAAGTGAAATAGGCACTTTCATTCTTCTAATTTTGTACATGAAGGTGGGGGCGTGGGCCAGTAGTCCTGAGATCTGGTCATGATGGGGTTAAGCATGGAGCCTGGGCAGGGCCCAGCTGGGATGCTGTCAATGGCAGGAAACCTGGCCTGTGGAGGAGGGGGAGGATGGGGCTGTTGTGTCTGACTTCTGATACAACCCCCACCCCTTAAAGGAGCATCCGGGTTGGCCCCTTTCTCTGCTTTCTTCTAGGGGCCAAAGACAGATGCTGGGCTACAGAAAGGGGATTCAGGAGGAAATGCAGGTGCTGTGGGGTGAGGGGAGGCAGCCTCAGGTCTGAGGAGGTGTTTGGAAGTGACCCCACTTCCCTGCCAGAGCCTCTGTCAGAGGGGGGTAGACACTGAGTCTACCCTGAGAGTCTCCAGTCCGAGGGGGTAGACAGGGCTCTGGCCTCAGGAGTCTGAGGGGGAAGGTGGTGAAGGAACCTTGCTCTCAGGAGCTTCCACTCTGAGGGGTGACAGGACCCTGTCCGGGATGCCAGTGGACACAGACCCTCTACCATACTGGTAGAGCAGGGTCATGGAGGAGAGGTCAAATTGGTTTGGCTTCCTGGGTGAGAGAGCCCTGAAAAGGTCAGTGGGAGATGGGGGGTGATGGGGCAGGGCTGCAGCTGCCTGCCCTGCCTGTCTCTTGGCCACACTGGCTGTGAACTGGATCATATGTCTTTCTGGCCATGGGTCCTCAGGGAGAGATCCTTAAAGTGGTTCCTTCCAGCCCTAGAGCCAGGACCTTGGGCAAAGTGGGGAAGCCAAATCCGAGAGAAGTTTCCTTCCTATTTCCGAGCTTGTTCCCAAATCGCCCTGAGGATCGATGGGAATGGGTCTGAGTCAGCACTGGCTCCTTCTAGGAGAGGCTGATGGGACGACAGGGAAGCAGCTCTGGTCCGTATTGGGAATAATGACACGGTTCAGGGGGGCCCTTCAGGTCTAACCTCAAACCCTGACCCACATTGTCACAGAGGAGAAATGTGTCAACTCCCTCACCATCTAGCTGCCCTCCCATAGCCACCCACGCCTCTGTGCACCTTTGAGTCTAATCCTGGCCAACCATTCACTGGCTGTGTGGCCTTGAGCAAGAACGTCGTAACCTCTCTGAATTCCTTTTGGTGTAAAATGGAAATGAGAAGACACAGTTCTTCTTTTTAAAGATTTTATTTATTTTTAGAAAGAAGGGAAGGGAGGGAGAAAGAGAGGGAGAGAAACATCAATGTGTGAGAGATACATGGATGGGTTGCCTCTCACACGCCCCCAACTGGGGACCTGGCCCCCAACCCAGGCATGTGCCCTGAGTGCCAACCTTTCAGTTCGAAGGCTGGTGCCCAATCCACTGTGCCACAGCAGCCAGGGCCAGACCCAGTCCCTGTGTGGCACAAAGAAGTGATGGTGAGCCCTGGCTGGTGTAGCTCAGTGGATTGAGCGCGGGCCTGCGAACCAGAGGATCGCGGTTCGATTCCCAGTCAGGGCACATGCCTGGGTTGCAGGCCAGTTCCCAGCAGGGGACACACAAGAGGCAACCGTACATTGATATTTCTCTCCCTCTCCCTCTCCCTCTCCCCTACCCCTCTAAAGACAAATTTTAAAAAAATCTTTAAAAAAAAAAAAAAAGAAGTGATGGTGAGCAGGGAAAGAGCCTGGTGCCTCAAGGCACTCAAAATGTTAGGTGCATCTGCCTCTTAGCTCTGCCCTCCTCCGACACCTTCCTGACTACTCTGACCTACATCTTTTTTTCCCTCCCTATTCCCACAGTCGCACTCTCAGCTACTGTCAACAAATCATTTTGAACACTGCTCTGTGCCACGGGGTCAGCAGATGGGTCAGCAGACAAGGTTTTTGCTCCCAGGGAAGCTCAGCCTGCTTGGGGGTGGGGGCGGGGGCGGGGGCGGGGGCGGGGCAGAGCTGCGAAGGACTGATCACAGAGTGAGAGCAGTGCTGCTGTGACAGAGGTGAACAAAGCAGAGGACATGGAGGGGGGGTGGTATTTGTTCTGTCTGGTGAGGTGGGAAGCTTTCAAAGAGGAGAGGGTATCTGGGCCTGGAAGGGATTCCTGACGGGTGCGGCGGGCGGGGGCGGGGGGGCGATGCCATGTGGGGGTTTGGGAGGTTGGAGTGCACAGGGTGGCGGAATTGTGGGAGGGATGGTGAGACCTCATGTGAGGGCAAAAGGCTAAGAAAGGGATTGGGGGTGTGTGGCTCAGGAGGGCTTAGAGAGAGGACAGGGTGCAGAGAAGGGAGGGGTTTTGTGAGGAGACGGATTCGGTGAGGTAATGGGGACCCCGAGAAGAGGTAGGCTTAGAATGAGAGGAGGGGGCTCAAAGGGGGCCTGGGATGCAGAGAGAAGGACGGGCGGGGCCCTGAGCTCCTGCGATGCCCTGACACCGCAGGAGTCTGGGGCCTTGTGTCAGTCCCCAGAGGGATTAGAGCAGCCATCCTCCCATTCAGGGCTTTCCGTTTCGGAAAGAATTTCTGCCACAACAATAGTCTGGCTCCTGCCCTCCCTCTGAGGCGGTGACCTGTGGGCAGAGCCAGGTGCCCAGCACCCACTGTCCAGTAGTTGCTGGGGGGAGGGGCAGAGGTGGCCAGAGAGAGGAGGGGGCAGTGGGGTGGCGGAGAGGGATACATTAAGCATTTCTCCCCCTAAGCACCTAATGAACAGTAAACAAAATAGACAGGATTTCTGCTCCCTTAGAGCTTACAATCTGGTGTTCCAGTAACAAAACCAGCCACATCTACTATTTACCGTATGCTTGGTACTACGCTAAATGCTTTCCGCTCAGTGCCTCATTCACTTCTGACAAAGCCCGAACTGAAATGGGTGAGGAGACAGGCAGAGAGAGGTGATGTGACCCACCGAGGGTCACACAGCTTGCAGATGGAAGAGCTGGGACTCCAGGGCTGGCTGATAGCCCCTGGGTGGCCTGCCGCCTTGCTCGTGCGCAGGCTGGGCTGCAGCAAGTCCACTCTCTCTGTCCCCGGCCTTCCCGCTTTGCTGGCTCTGTTGGCTGCGCATGGAGGACAGAAGCAAGGATTGGAACGGGGTGAAGCGGGGGGCGGGGGGCGGGCAGCCCAGTGGCAGTCCTCGCTCCAGTCCTTGTCACCTATATCTCTGTCACCACATCTTCATCAACATCTCCATCATCCCCGCTTTCCATCACCGTCAACATGCCTCCACATGCAGTACAAGGAACGAAAAACACCCAACCTAGACTTAGTCAAATAGGGGAACACGTGGAAAAGAAACAGGGACGTCTCATGAAATGCAGGGGCAAGACATCCGTCCTCCTATCTTGACAAACACACCTTCATAATGACTTGCTGAAAGACGGTTAGCCCTGGCCAGGTAGGTCAGCTGGTTAGAGCGTCGTCCTAATACGCCAAGGTTATGGTTCGATCCCCGGTCAAGGTACACACAAGAATCAACCAATGAATGCATAAATAAATGGAACAACAAATCAATGTTTTAAAATTTCTTTCTCTCTTCCTTCCTCTCTCTCTAAAATCAACTTTAAAATGTTAGATTTTTTTACACAGAAAAAGTAATCAAAATATTAGAGATGATTCAATTTAATTACTATTAAGCACGTATGGGTGTTTTGTTAAAGGGCCAGCAATGTTGAATGAGCAAGAAAAGAAAGATGTGATTAATTTATAAATAATTTCATCTTTAGTTCATAAAACCTACTTTTCTTGCCTTGATTTCAGCAAAATTACTAATTATGTGGCTGTAATTAGATAACCTCTCTTCAGTCTTTTTTTTTTTTTTTTTTTAATAGTTTTTGCTTTGCTGAGGTAGTAGCAACTAGAATTGAAAACCAAATTCTTCCTTGGCTGGGTAGCTAAGTGGGTTAGAGTGTCATTCCCCTATGCCAAGGTTGTGGTTTTCTTCCCCTGTCAGGACCTGCACAAGAATCAACCAATGAGTCTTGACTGGTGTGGCTCAGTTGGTGGGGCTTTGTCCTGCAAACCAAAAGGTCGCTGATTTGATTCCCTGTGAAGGCACATGCCTGGGTTGCAGGTTCAGTCCCCAGTTGGGGCATGGGCAAGAGGCAACCGATCGATGTTTCTCTCTGGCATGGATGTTTCTCTCCCTCTTTTTCTCCCTTCCTCCCCTTTTTTATAGACTCAATAAAAAGAAAAAAAAGAATCAACTAATGAATGCATAAATAAGTGGAACAACAAATCGAGGTTTCTCTCTTCCTCCGTTTCTCTAAAACCCAATAAATTAAAAATTTAAAGAAAAGAAAAATTCTTAAAGCAATATTTACATTTAGAGATGAACTGTTATATAACATGTTCCAACACTTAAATGGTTATATATAATAAATTATCATGAACACAGAAAATATTACAGTATATTTTAATGGCATCGTGTACATCCCTACTTCTCATGTCACAGTTTTCACCATCTCCTAAAGCGACTGGCACCGTGCGTCTTGCATGCCATGCCTAGTCTTCATTTACAGTTTAAAAGTAAACCATCCTGTTTAATACTGCAGAATGTTCCTCAGCCATCACAGGCTTCAGCGCACGTGCAAGCCATGCTGCGTGTTGGAACACAGTGAAGCAAGAAAATGGACATCCACACTCGATGGAAAAGGGTAGTTTCTTGCGCATGAATCTATGGCATTCATGCTCTCCGAGAGGAAGGATGGGAAAGTTAATTCATTTGTTGTTTCTCTTACCGAAGCGCTTTCACCACTGAGCCTTCCCTGCACTCCACACAGTGGCTGCCTGCAGTGTCAGCAGCAGTGCAAAATTCTGTGGCGTGTAGCAGTCTTCTATTTTGAGGACACAGGACAAGGGATGTGGAGAAGCGTTTGTCTGGCTGAGACCGGGAGCGGATGTTGAGGGGCACGGCTTACACTGGGTCCCAAGGGGCAGACGCCCACGTGTTCTTCAACAAATGACGTTTGCGGTGGGTTTTTTTTTTTGTTTTTTGTTTTTTTTGTATCAGGGTTCCTTTAAAGGGAGGGGTCCTCCTAGTGAGTTCAAAGAGCAGCACTGAGCTATGGCCATGGAAGCGTCGCGTCACACCGAACCTACCCAACTGTGGGGGCCTACACTTTTCGGTGTGAGGAGGGCAGTTCCCGCAGAATGTGGAGGTGGAGGGCGGGGCAATGGTGGCACTATAATCACCATTCCTATCATCATTACAGCATGATAACTAACCCCTTAATCCTGTTCCTGCATTATAATTGTCACCTTCTTCAGTCATCGTCAGCTTCCTCATCGTTCCACACCGAGCACCTACAGTTTTGCCATTCGACAGCGACTCATTTTCTTCTGGCAGTCTTACCCTGACCTTGGCCGCCTTCCTCCCACTCTCAGCCCTTGTGCTCCAGAGTTGGGTAAGGACTCAGGGTGGAGCACTTGACCTAGACCTGGGTCAAAAGTCTATCACATTTCTCTTGCCCCATTACTTCATTTAAAAATGGATAGGTAACTCGAATCATAACCAATGAGACTTGTTGTGACCTCTGAGAAAATGCTTTTCCCGTTGTCCTCATTGTCCTCGTTGTCCTCACTGAGCGAGAATCTGGGAAGACAGAGCCCTGAGATGACAGCCTGCTCCCAGGACTGAGTCAACCAAGAGTGGAGACGGAGAAAACCAATCTCAAGGAGCGGAGCCTCTGCACCCCAGTCACGTCTGAAGCAAGCCCGTGTGTGGTCCTCACAGCTGGGTAAACATGTTTCCTTTTGGCCTGTGTTGGGTTGGTTTTTCAGGCACATGAGAAGGAAACACGCTGTTTTCTCCAAAACTAGGGTCACCTTCATCACAGTGCCTGTAGCCTCGAACATGCGCAGCCTCGGTTTGTTCACCATTCTAACCCATCTCCATACTAATTTCTCAGGTATGCTGACCAGGTACCTCCAGGTTTTTTATAAAGTGACCTGGAAGAGCAGTAGAAGTTACCATGGAATCAGGAGACCAAAGTTCTGGTCCTGACTTTACTAGGAACTCACTCTTGGTCTGGAGCAAGTCGCTGATGAGACACGGGATTCCCAGATGCCACTCTTTGAGTGGATTCCAGCTGGCTACATAAAGTCTATGCAGGGAGCTTGTTAACAAGACAGACATCAGGAATCCACCCTCCGAGAACCTGATTTAAAGTATCTGGGGTGGAGTCAAGGAGAAAACAAAACCCTGGATCATGCTGATTTTATTAATGCGTGCCCTTACTAGAGATTCCAGATTTAATGTTATCTCTTGCAGCCCAATGTAGCTCTAATAGTTTGCTCATTCAGTAGGCTAAAACTAGCATTCAGCATGACCTGTATATTGCTGATGAGGTTGAAGTGCCAGCACTTCTTGGTTAATCTGTCTGACGCCTAAGAATACAGGAATGTTGGAGAAGGTTTATCACGTGAAATCGCATATACTCCACGATCCTACTGAGTACATTCCCCACGAGGGTTCAGAGGGTAGTTCTTCACCTAGGTGCCAAGATAAGCATTTGTGAAAGCAGCATCAGTATCTTCGAAAATCTTTATGGTGGGTGTCCTCTGTAGCAGGGGCATATTGGAACGGGCGCTACTGAGATGGGCTCCTTGATATCCCCTGGGGATGACGGCGTCTTAGAGGAGCAGAAGCCAAGTGGCAGAGCTGAACCGAACTGCCAGTCAAGGTGGGGAATGTGCGGTAGGATGAAGTGATCATCAACATGTTTTGACTTGCAGGAATTTTAAAAAAGATTTTATTTATATATTTTTAGAGAGGGGGGAAGGAGGGAGAAAGAGAGGGAAACATGAATGTGCATTTGCCTCTCATGCGCCCCCTACTGGTGACCTGGCTGGCAACCCAGGCATGTGCCCTGAATTGGAATGGAACCCGCAACCCTTTGGTGGCAGTCCCGCACTCAGTCCACTGAGCCACACCAGCCAGGGCAACATTTGCAGGGATCTTTCATCAGAGTGTCTCTAAGAATGAAACAGATTAGCTGCTTATTAAATACTATTAAGGTATATTACAGAAAAACCTCAATGTCTTATGGTCAGAAGCCTAACTTGAATTGTTGTTGCAATGGAGCATCTCAGCCTTTTGGGCTAATTTCCAGATCTAAGCCAGTTCACAGACCTGAAATCCTGATTGAATGGGAGGCCAGGTCCCTTAGAGGAGAACCCTGCAGCGCTGCCATAACTATGTACAGTAAATCTTCTCCAAGAAAGGGAGAGGGGAAAGTGCAGGCATTTTAGGAATTTTTAGACATCAAGTTTGAATGGATGCTAATATGTGGGAACCCAAGATTCAACATCCAAAAACTCAACTAAAGTTTTATATCTCCTGTGCCTCCAAATCTTGTGCACCACTGCTTTCCCCCGTCTCAGTTGATCCTTCCTCTCAGCATCTTTCCAACTGCTCAGGTCAAAAGTGCGGAGTAATCTTGGACTCATCTTCCTTTTTTTTTTTAATATTTTATTTATTTATTTTTATTATTTATTTATTTATTTATCTTCAGAGGGGAAGGGAAGGAGAGAGGGAGAGAAACATGAATGTGCGGTTGCCTCTTGTATGTCCCCTGCCGGGAACTGGCCTGGCAACCCAGGCATGTGCCCTGACTGGGAATCGAACCGCGATCCATTGGTTCGCAGGCCCGTGCTCAATCCACTGACCTACACCAGCCAGGGTTCATCTTCCTTCTTTCACCTCTAATCTATCAGCAACATCCTTTGGCTCTAGCTTCAGAATACACCCAGATTGGCCTGCTCTCCCTCTCAGAGCACACCCACCTTTGCCTTTCTCTCTCCTAAGCTCCAAGGGCCCTTCTGCGGCCTCTGTACCTTGTTTCCTGAGCCTATACAACCCAGCTGGCTCACTTCTACCACCTCTGTAACTTTCTAAACAAACGTTCTTTTATAATTTTTTGGGGAAAAAAGAATATATCCAGATTTAGATCGCTTCTGTCCCACTCCACTCCTACAACCCTGGTCCAGACCATCACCATCTCTCGTCTGGATTGTATCCTCAGCCCCCAGGAACAATTCGGCTTCTCCAGCTTTTCTTCTGAGATCCCATTCAGAGATCCCAAGGTCACCTGAAGGGGGAGTTTCTTTGAAGTTCCTCCAACACATCTCTTTCTACTCTATTTGAAATTCAGACACCCTTTCCCACTTCCTCCCTTCAACATTTGTTCTACACACAAGTACTAAGCACCCACTAGTTCCAGAGCCTTCATAATTTTTAAATGACTTCAGGAGAGAGATGAGAATAAATCTTTGGTCCATAAAGGGCCAAGACCCTGAGCCGTGCGCTCCCTCTAGCCTCCTGAGGTTCTAGCTGTGGTCAGAGAGGCCACCTTGCTAACTCTAGGGATCTCAAAGAGATTGGTCATCAGGAGGTTGGAGCCTAGGCCAGCTCTTGTTTAGTGACACACTGGGAGTCTGTGGTCAATCACTTATCCTTCAGACTGCCCCCAACAAGACTGTGAAATTAGGTGAACTTGGCATTGTAAGGCACAGGCAACAGTGATGATTTTGTTCCCCAAATTATCACACCCTATCCTATCACATCTTCAAGAAGTAAGTCTGTGGAACTGAGAGGAGGCAGAGATTCAGATTGGGGAGTGTTTTACCCAAGGACACCCAGAAAGCGCCAGTCGGGTCGTGCCTGAGCAAGGTGTTCCAGGCCCATCCTCCAGAGGGCAGGCTTTACCCTTCAAGAAGCCTTCTTGATCCGTTTTCACTTGCTGGCTGTCTGTCCCAGCTCCCCATGGCCCAGGGGTCCGCACCTCAGCTCTGCTCTTCCACCTGGTGACCGCTCCGCTGGTTATTTACCTTGATACTTGGTGCTTGGTAATACCAGTTAACCCGTAAGAGCAGCAGTCCCTTTTATTTATATTTTTCCTGCAGTTTATGAAATATCTTCACATTATTTTCATTTGGTTTGCAAAGGAACTTAGACAAATAATTTATTATTATGGCCATTTTCTAGAAGAGGTAACCGAGGCTCACAAAGGTGAAGTTGCTGCGCCAAATTCACAGAGTACGCTCTGCTGCTGCTGCTATCACGGACATTTACCAAGCACTTGCTATGTGCCAAGGATGCCGTTAAGGGTTAATTTATTTAATGCGACGGCAATTAAGACAATGAAGTATTGACACAGGGATAGAGATATAGATGACTGAACTTACAGAGCTTATTAATCGTAAGGTTCAAAGCTCCCATGTCCTCACTGAATTCTTATTTATTTGCTCTATCAGTTACTAGGAGAGGTGTATTAAAATACCCCACGATGGGATGGCAGATTTGTCCATTCCTCTCTAGCATTTTGAAGCTATGCTATTTGATGCATACCGATTTAGACATGTTCTGTTTCTGGTGACTTGACCTTATCATGATATACTGACCCTCTTTAGTGATGCTTTTTGCTTAAACATAATTTCATCCTTTTTCCTCCCTAGTGTTTCTTTTACCAAACTTTGTTAATCTGTGTTTTTATGTTTTAGATTTGTCTTTTGTGAACAAAACATCGCTGGATTTTATTCTTTTATTTGTTCCGACATCCTTTATCTTTGAATTGAAATTAATATAGTTTTTGTTCCTGTCATCTTATAATGTGCATTGTTAGTCATGCTTTCCCACCACCCTCCATTTTAAAAACTTCTCTTATTTACCGATTTTTGAGAGCGAGAGAGAGGAAGAGAGAAACATTGATTTGTTGTTCCATTTATTTATGCATTCATCGATTGATCCTTGTATGTGCCCTGACTCTGTATGGAACCCACAGCTTTGGTGTATTAGGAGGATGCTCTAACCAGCTGAGCTACCTGGCCAGGGCTAACATTTTTTTTATTGATTCCTCCCCCTAGAAACATGTATATTGCTACAAATCCACTAACATTTCAGGGGGTTCAAGATTCTCTGAGGTCCATTCATGGATCCTGTGTTAAGAACCCATGAATGTTATAGTGCTGAGAGGTGGAACAAAAAGACACACTCATTTCTAAGCTTTTTTTGTTTTGTTTTATTTTCTAAATACTTTATTTACTTATTTTTAGAGAGAGAGGAAGGGAGGGAGAAAGGGTGTAGAGGAAACATCAATCTGCTGCATCCCACGTGCCCCCAAGGAGGGATCCAATCTGCAACTCAGGTACGTGCTCTGCCTGGGAATCAAACCTGAGACCTTTTGGTTCACAGGCCAGTATTCAATCCACTGACCTGCACCAGCCAGGGCCATTTTTTAGCTTTTATTTAGAGTTCATATTTCTCTGCTTGTCTTCAAAGACCATTCATAATCTATCTCACCGTATTCATCTCACCTTTTTTCCCCTGACACACATTCTGGGCGATAGTCCATCTAGGCATCTCCAGGATCTCTCCCCAATTCTATACTTGCCTCCATTTGTGCGATGTGGAGTAGTCACTGAGATCATAGGCTCTCAGGCCAAGACAGCCTGGGTTTAGATCCCGAACTAGCTGTGGACCTGGGCAGGTTATCTACCCTCTCTTTGCCTCTGTTTCTGTACCTGTAAAACGGCGGAGAACAGTACCTACCTTGCACGGTTCTGGAGGATATGAGTCAGTGCATTTGAAGCACTTAAAGCAATGACTGTGTCATAATAAGTGCTTGAGACATTTTAGTTGTGAATACTGTTCGTTCCCGTATAGCTTGTCATTATTAGTTCCCTATATCTCATCTGTGAGCTGGGAGAGGATTCTCATAAATAAAATAGTTCTGAAAAGTCTCTAACAAATTATCTGGTGCATAGTAGGGCTCATTTTCTTGAGAAGCAATTTTTCCTTTTGCTGTTTCAAGGGGGAAATAGAGCTCTCTGTACTGAAAGTCTATGGCTTTACTTGTCCCAGTGGAGAAACAAATGCTTTGCTTTTCAACCTCAAGGGCAATGAAATGGCTCAAAAAGTTTAAATGAGGGGGAATGAGCAACCCCACCACCTCAACAAGGGTAGTCTTGTGAGACTGAAGGAAATGGACAGGTGGCTGGTTCTGTGAGAACTAAGCTCAAGCAGTGACTCCTGGCAACGAGACTTCTGATGAGATGGAATGTGACTAAGGTCCCAATGTTTGAACAGGGCATGAAGAGAACTCCATGAACAGGAGATGCTGAACCATTTGGACTTGGTCAGTAAGCATGTCAGTGTACAGACTGAAGCCCTTTTCCAAGTCTTATCCTGGAGAAATTCCTTGGAATCTTGGTTGTTTGGGAATAAAGAAATACGACATTTTGTATATCTTGGAGCAATTTTTTTTAATGCTGACTCTAGGATATTGCTTTTTAGAGAGAGAATAAGTGAAAGAAACATCAATGTGAGGGAGAAACATTGATTGGTTGCCTCCTGTATGCACCTGGACCGAGGATCATACATGCCCAGACCACAGATCAGACCTGCAGCCCAGGTACGTGCCCTGAGTGGGAATCAAATATGCAGCCTTTCAGTTACATATTGGATGACATTCCAATATGTCAGTTACTGGACGACATTCCAACCAACTGAGTCACACAGGCCAGGGCTTAGAGCAAATTTTTTTTCCAGCTCATTCTGCTTCATTCTTTCTTTCTTAAAAAAAAAAAAATGTTATTGATCATGCTATTACAGTTGCCCCAATATTTTCCCCCTTCTGCCCAGTATCCCCTTCCCTCCAGTAATCCTCCCCCTTAGTTCATGTCCATGGGTTGTACATATAAGTTCTTCAGCTTCTCCATTTCCTATACTATTCTTGACATCCCTCTGTCCATTTTGTACCTACCAATTATGCTTCTTAATCCCTGTACCTTTCCCCCCATTTCCCCCTTCGCCCTCCCAGCTGTTAACCCTCCAAATGATCTCCATATCCATGATTTTGTTCCTGTTCTGCTCGCTTGCTTAGTTTGTTTTTTTAGATGCCGCTCTTGATAGTTGTTAATTTGTTGCCCTTTTAATGTTGATAGATTTGATCTTCTTCTTTTTCTTAAATAACTCCCTTTAACATTTCATGTGATAATGGCTTGGTATTGATGAACTCCTTTAGTTATACCTTGTCTGAGAAGCACTTTATCTGCCCTTCCATTCTAAATGATAGCTTTGCTGGATAGAGCAATCTTGGATGTAGGTCCTTGCCTTTCATGACTTGGAATACTTCTTTCCAGCCTCTTCTTGCCGGGAAGGTCTCTTTGGAGAAATCAGCTAATAGTCTTATGGGAACTCCTTTGTAGGTAACTGTCTCCTTTTCTCTTGCTTCTTTTAGGATTCTCTCTTTATATTTAATCTGGGCTAATGTAATTATGTGTGCCTTGGTATGTTCCTCCTTGGGTCCAACTTCTTTAGGACTCTCTGAGCTTCCTGGACTTCCTGAAAGTCTATTTCTTTTGCCAGATTGGGGAAGTTCTCCTTTATTATTTGTTCAAATAACTTATCAATTTCTTGCTCTTACTCTTCTTCTGGCATCCCTATGATTTGATGTTGGGACGTTTAAAGATGTCCTGGAGGTTCCTAAGCCTCTCCTCATTTTTTTGAATTCATTTCTTCATTCTATTTTGGTCAAATGTTTCTTTCTTCCTTCTGCTCCAAACTGTTGATTTGAATCCCAGTTTCCTTCCTGTCACTATTGGTTCCCTGTACATTTTCCTTTATTTCACTTAGCATAGCCTTCCTTTTTCCTCTAATTTGCAACCACATTCAACCAATTCTGTGAGCATCCTGATTACCGGTGTTTTGAACTGTGCATCTGATAGGTTGGCTATTTCTTCATCGCTTAGTTATATTTTTTCTGAAGCTTTGATTTGTTCTTTCATTTGGGCCTTTTTTTTTTTTTTTTTTTTTTTTTGTCTCAGCACACCTGTTACGCAATGAGAGACAGAGCCTTAGGTGTTCACCAGGGCGGGGTAATCCAGTCGCTGGGTTGTGACGCTATACATGGGGGAGGGGTCCGAGAGGGGACAATGGCACTTGCTCCTGCTGGATTTCAGTCACTTCCCTCGCTACCCACAATCAAATTAGGCCCTTCTGGTGCTGACTCCCAGGTGGGTGGGTTTGTGTACGTTCTAGGACACTGTGAGTCTCTCCAATGGACCCTCCTGTGAGGCTGGGAGTTTCTCCCACTGCCACTTCAACCCCCACAGGTGTTTTCAGTCAGAGGCTTTGAGGCTTTATTTTCCCAAGCTGGAAACTTGGGTTGCGTGGTTTGACTCACTCCCCAGTTGTTCCTCTCAGTTTATCCACACGCAAATGTGGGACTGCCTGCTCCACCAGCTGCTGCCTCACCCATCCTGGTCCCTCAGCTGCCACCTTGCCGTGAGTTCTCTCTACCCGGCTGCTGGTCTCCACCCCTCCTACTGGTCTGGATGAATGTTTCTTCTTTAACTCCTTGGTTGTCGGACTTCCATACAGTTTATTTTCTATCAGTCTGGTTGTTTTTTGTTTTTAAATTTGTTGTTGTCCTTCTTTTGGTTGTGTGAGGAGGCACAGTGTCTGCTTTTCTCTTGCTGCTTTCAAGATTCTCTCTTTATCTTTAACCTTTGGCATTTTAATTACGATGTGTCTTGGTATGGTTCTCTTTGGGTCCAACTTGTTTGGGACTCTCTGTGCTTCCTGGACTTGAATGTCTATTTCCTTGACCAAATTAGGATAGTTTTCATTTATTGTTTTTTCAAATAAGTTTTTTATTTCTTTCTCTTCTCCTTCTGGCACTCCTATGATTCAGATGTTTGTATATTTAAAGTTGTCTTAGAGGTTCCTAAGCCAGTCCTAATTTTTTTTAATTCTTTTTTCTTCCTGCTGTTCTGATTGAACGTTTTTTCCTTCCTTGTGTTCCAAATTGTTGATTTGATTCTTGGCTTCATCCTCTCCACTGTTGGTTCCCTATAGATTTTTCTTTATTTCACTTAGTGTAACCTTCATTTCTTCCCTTATGTTTTTACCATACTCAGTGAGTTCTTTGAGCATCCTCATCACCAGTGTTTTGAACTCTGCATCTGATAGGTTGGTTATCTCCACTTCCTTTAGTTCTTTTTCTGGGGATGCATTCTGTTCTTTCATTTTGGCCATATTTCTTTGTCTCCTCAATTTGGCAGCCTCCCTGTGTTTGTTTCTGTGAATTGGGTAGGGCTCCTTTGACTCTCTGTAAAAGGCATCCACCAGGATGAATGTGGTTTCTTTAAATCCTTGGTTGTCGGACTTCCATATGGCTTGATTTTCTGACAGTTCTGGTTGCTATTTGTTTTGAGAAATAGTTTTAATTCTCTCTGTGGTTGCACGAGGAGGTGAAACATGTCTACCTATGCCTCCATCTTGATCAGAAGTCTAGAGCAAATTTCTAATGATACATTATGTACTTTATTTTCTCAACTAAGTGCAGGGGCTGTGTGACACTTCTTTGTGACTCTTGCAGTCCTTTAATTAGTAATTTTCCATGATGAGTAGAATAATTGAATTTTAGAGCTGGAAGGACTCTTGGAAATTGTACCTAGTTAGTGTTGACTGTGATTAATTATATGAAGACCAAAGATATCATTCTACTGAAGTACTATGTTCTTGAAAGAAATCCTGAAGTCAGAAGTTTCTCCTCTCCTCAGAGGGAGGGTGGTGTGGGGCGGATGGTTGTGTACTGTGACAGGGTGTCACGTGGATGGTGAATGCAAGCTGAGTGTGTGAGTGGACACAAAAAGGGTGATCGTGCGTGGGGTGTACAAAACAAGTGTGTACCGCCTACAGTTCTTCCCCTACCTACACATTGATCTTATTTGATCGGGTTGTGACCCAGTCCCACTGGGCCGAATGGAGATAAAAAGAAGTTTCTCTTCTAAGGACTGGGCCTAAGATAAACATGTAATTTAACCCCAAAGAATTCCTTTGTTCTCCACAGCTCATTGTAGCCCACATTTACTGACATTCCTTTGGGAAAGACTATAAGAACTAAGTGTCTTCTTCCATCTGCTGGTACTGATATGATCAGAGGGGTTGAGGGCTCACAAGATCTCTCACTAGCTTCAGGAAATCCTGTTAAACTGGAAGACCCAGGGACAAGTAAAATCTCTGGAGCAGACTGGTTAGTTTGTGAGTCAGCTGGAGAAGAACCAGAGCTCCTGCAGACACAGATAGTTGTGTTTTGACATGTAAACCTAGATAAGAATGGGTGCCACCCAGCTGACAACCAGTCAACTCCAGCCTTTCTTCGGCTAGTCTGTGACTTAGCTTTCCAATCTCTTTGGTGTTCATTCTTTTCCTTTCAACATCCACCCCACTTACCCTGTACCCAGAATTTTCATGCAGTGGTTCTTTATGTGACTAGAATAGTGGTTCTTATAATAGTGGAAATAGTGGTTCAAAGATCTTTTGGACCTTTTCAAGAATCTGTGAAAAGTTATAAACTCTCTCCATGGAAAAATGCATATACACATAAAATTTTGCTTATGATTCTAGTTGGTTCACTGATAATCCTGGATTCCTTTTTTGAATTCTGGCTGAAGAAGCCCTGCCCTAGAGTAAAGTACCTGGTAGCTCAGTTGGTTAGAGCACTGTCCTGATACACCTGGGTTGTGGGTTTGATCTCCCTGGTCAGGACACATGCAAGAATCAACCAAAGAATGCATGAGTAAGTGGAACAGCAAATTGATATTGCTTTTCATTCTTTTAGAAACAATTCTTTACAGGTTTGGACATTTCTCATGTTGATATGTGTATTATCTCTGACCCTTACAAAACCTCTGAAATGTAAACATCGTCTCCATTTTACATATAGAGGAACTGAGGCTCAGAATGAAGTGACTTGCCCAATGCCGCACATTAATTATGTAGGTGTTTGCAAAAGCTAGTATTCAACATGAGATCTGCTACACCAAAGCAAGTACTTCTGCTACAAAGCCATGATGCCTTTGGCAATAGCAGATTGCCTAACTTCTGTTGAGGAAAAGCTAAGCCTGAAATACTGGGGCTGAACAGGAAATGAAAGTGTGAAGTCAAACAAAAGCCCCAGCATCTCTTAAAAAAAAAAAAAATAACAACAACCTTCTAACCAATGAAAAATCATTGTAAAAGGGAAAGTACTGCCTTTAAAAGACGCACTTTGCCTTCAAGAGGTGTGGTCGGTACAGGAGTTATTATCTAACCACAAACCAACTGTCTGTCATTGCCCCGCACTTCAGCAGACATCTATGATTGGTCCACAGGGAGCAACATTTGAATTTAAAGAAAGGACCAAAATAACTAAGGGCCATTACTTCAGTGAGAAAGATAGAGCCTTGTTGTTAGAGAAAACTCTAACTGGGGTCAGAGATTAGGCACTAAAACCCTGTGTTAGGGTAAAACCATTACCTCACTAACTGGTGTTATTACTAAAAATTCCTCATCAAGAAATCAGCTCATATTTTAAGTAAAACCTATTGAAAACATGCAAAAGCACGTGAAGGCACTTTGTAAACCACAAAGGGTTACAAGAAGGCTAATAAATACAAATATTTATAGCTTAAGATTTAATTGAAAAAATTAATCTTTAAATATAAAGTAAAATTTGCCTGTCTACAAAGGCTATACCAGGAAAGGGTGGCAGAGTCAGAAGCAGCCATAATTACTGATGCCTCCTTTTCTACTCATCACTACCCCTAGCAAATGTTTTCTGCCTCCCATTTTCCCTGTGCTGTTCCATTGGACCATCGAGTGCACTGTAGCCTCAGTACTTTGTTTATTCTGGAGAACGCATACATAATAGAACCTACAAAGCAAAGAAAAAAGTGGGCCAGATGATTTCATAGAAAAGAAATCATAGTCTCAAGTTACGGATTGAAAAGCTGCATCTTCTTCATTCTGAGTCTGGAATGCATCCTTAGCTTAAGGAGATAGGAAGATAAAAAAAAATTAGGCAATACAAGTTCTTCTGAGAGATACTGAAAGATAGTAAGCACTAAAATTTTAGACTACTTAAAATGCTGAAAGGAACTCCTGTAATTCAATCATATTTTCCTCAGTAATAGCTTCTATTACAGAAAGTTTAATTTAATAGATAAGGCTGAAAATGACACTGTTTCAAAGTTTATATCCTCTATTACATTCATGAAGTAAAGCACTACAGCACTATTCAGGGAGCCACCAAAGCAGTAATGTAGAATTCTCAGGGTTGGTTTTTTTATTTTGTTGAAACTCACTTTATTTAAAAAAAAAGTCATGAACAATAAATTACAATCATTTCCCCCCTTTTATAAATTCTTCATAAAATATATTCAACAATTTTAAAAGAAAATTTCAAAAGTTGCTTTCATTTTTGAAGTGCTGATGACTTATTTTTTGACCACTTTGTCATGCTGGTGAATTATTTTGTAGCTGCTACAATAGTTTGATAAACATTTTACAATTAAAAACACCAACAAAGAGGAAAAAACAGACCAGCAGAAAAAACAATTCAGTGTGCTATTTATCTGACACTTAACACTTACTTTATCATAATGACAAAGTATCCCTTAGCACCAAAAAATCTACAGGAACCCCATCTTTCTAAGTGACAACTAGTGCAAAATAACATTCTAGGAACTAACTGTACAACCCCATATTTTAACCGGCCACAGCTGCCTGTAAGCTTATTTGAAATATTTGGTCTTTTTTTTCAATTAAGACAAATTTCATAAAACACTATAAACCATGGCAAGAGACTCTTTGAAGAATAATTGTTTATTGAGTACCTATTATGGGCAAGGCACTATAAAATTCTTGCTTTCATTTTTCCTCTAGCAAATATTCAGGAATTTTCAAGTATCACTAATCATCTTGTATTTTTTAGTCCTGGTTGGAAATGACCTGTGGCTATAAATTGCTTTTAAATTGTCATTTTATCAACTGACCTTTAGTGCTGACCACACAGTAGGTACTTAATAAATACCTCTTGACTGAAAGAACAAATAAAGACAAAGAATTTACTATCATTTTGCTTGGTATCATAGTCTATTTTAGAATACAAGGACTTAAAAAATTCCAGAAGAAACTACCTGATCACCTCACACCCTTACCACCAATGAAAGAAGTCCGCTTCACAGGTAAAAATCTTTCAAAATAAATTATAATCATTAACTTGTAAATAAAGCAGGACCAAAAACTATGTACTTAGGAAACCATGGCTCCAAACACATAGATATTCGAAGAGCAAAAGAAGTGCTGGAATGCTACCACCTGAACCACGCACCTCTGCCATGTTGACAGACACTGTAACGATGCTTTTTATTTCCAATAAGTCAATCCCCTTGGCCAGGTCTATGTTGTATTAATTTGGTGACCCAGAGGTTCAGTTATCATGAGGTGCCAGTTTTCCACCTCTTGGTATCTTGAAAGTGATGTTAAAATGATTTCTTTTGTTTTTACTTTAAAAGGCTTCATTTCAATAAAACCTTCTAGCCCAAGTTTTGAACCTCTGGATCAAGTAACACATAGTTTAGAAATTTTATGTACTCTAATTCCCTTGTGCTTTTTCACTTCCTATAGTCCCCTGAACAAATTTTAAATAAGGAAAAATTTATGATAGCAATGTTCCAAAAGTTGTGGAGTTCAAAAGGAACATCTGAAGAGACTATGCAAACTATCAATGATTTCAATATTCTAATCTTTTAAAGTACTTTTGACCAAAGATTCTAGTGCTTTAATAAAGATTAACCTAGATACATGGTTTTAAGTTCTAACCTGAAAGGCTAATGTTCTGTTTTAGGAAAACCTTCTTTCCTTAGGTATTAACTACCTGCATTTAGAGAAAAACAAACTGGAGACAACCATGGAACGCAAAAATCAAACTGACTTCTAGGAGAGTAACGGTCTATGGGTTTTGACACAGACCATACCAAGTGATTGTATAAAGTCTCTAACTTTTCTACTTGAAAGATATAGTTGATGCCACAATATATTATCCATTTGCCAAACTATAAAGGTATCATCTCCCACATTAGCAAAAGGTGATCAACATTTAATACAACTACATCACTACCATTACTGTGTCAAATTAGACGAGAAGATAGCATTAGTGCCGAAATGAAAGGAATTCCAGTGATGAAACGAGAGACCCTATTAGGGCAGGTTATGTGAGGAGAGAGCTCATTTGGTTTCTTCAATTTTATGCTGAGGCTCAGACATAAAGTCTTGAAATAAAAAATTAATATATCAAGTACTGTAGTACATATATATAGCAATGTCTTCAGAAACAGAAAAATCCTGTATTCGGATTGCAGATGCTCAAGTGCAGACATGTCCCAGGGCAGTGGTTTAATTGGTTAATTGAATGCTTGGTTACCTAAAGAAGGTAAGACTGAATCATAAATACCCTTGCCAACCTGCTACCACACAACTGTGCCTTCTATTCCTGCAGCTATAGGGCACTGGAGAGTTCAAACATACTTCAGCAGCTTTGGATCACTTAATTTCATTTAGGTTTAATTAGATTATTTTAGGCCCTCCAAAATGATCCCTTAAAAAATTGTATATTACAAAAATAAAAAAACTTAGTATGATTTCATTAGAGGGAGGGACAGGGTAGGATGATGAAGGAAGGTTCTTTTATTTCTCATCACTGATTTCACCAGCAAATCTCAAAAAACCCAAACCTACATCAAATAATTTAAACAGAAGTGGCATTTTCTTCATGTGGAATGCAAAATGCACACATTCACATACTTACATATACATAAATATATACATATATGTTTCCTTTACAAAGCTTCAAAGGTTGCATTACCAGCATGCAAACCTCTTCTTCCATGGAAATTCCTAATACTGACAAGGAATGTCTAAAATACTTAGAGACATATTTCCAGAAAACTGGACTCTTTTTTCTTCTTGGCTCTTAGAGAATTTTCCTGCCAAACTTCTACCAATGATCACTAAAAAAATTTACACCCACATTGGTAATACATTTAAAACATACTAACAAAATGGCCAGCTTGGACTTAAGAAAAATGAGGAAAAAAACACCCCACAATAAAATCTAACCCCTTAGAAGGTGGAGTTCATCTTTTTATATTCTTTTCCAGCCACATTATGTTGCATCACTGTTAAAAACAGAAGCAGCATATCATCCAATATATTTGTAAATAATATATGTGTCACGTTTCCCAGCTGCTATCTTTAAATGCAATTTGTACTAATCTGAGTTCTAGTTCAAAAGCATCTGGACGATCCTGAGGATTTGCAGCCAGCATTTCCTTAATCAGTTGTTTCATTCGCCCGTTCATAGACTTTTTCTTCACAGGAATGAGAAGTTCCATTTTAGGATTTTCCAGAAGTGCCTCCCCAACAGGCACAATCTCAGTTCCTTGTTTTACATAACTCCCCAAGAGTTCCTTCTTTGTCTCTGTGTCTATAAATGTGATCCTTTCCAGCATTGCCCAGATGATAATCCCCAGAGCAAAGATGTCAGCTTTTGCTGTGTAATGGCCCTCCCACACTTCAGGAGCCATGTAGAAATCTGTTCCACACGCTGTGGAAAGGAAACACTTGTTTACACTGACAGGTTCTTCTGGGTTCTGTCCAGAGGCTGAACACACTTTACTTAGACCAAAATCAGCCACTTTCAGCGTGGGTTCCAAGTCATTGGTATCCAACCTGCTTTGAGAAATCAAGATGTTATCAGGTTTAAGATCTCGGTGGATTATCTGGTTTTTATGCAAGAAAGCCAGGGCACTGCTCAGCTGAAGCATGAAGCTGGTGTTCGTTTTGCGATTGGGTTTCCTGGCCAACAGATACTCATTCATATCTCCTCCGTCACAAAAATCCATCACAAACCACAAGTAATAGGCGCTTCTGGGATCAAAGGCAATTTCTCCTTTTAGTGAAGTCTCTACAAGCTATAAGAAGGAAAAAAAGACAGAATGCAATCATTTGCATGGTTTATGCAATTCAGCTACTGTATTTTGCTGTGTATAACGCACACCCATGTTTTTGGCTGAAACTTTCAAGAAAAAATGTTTTTCATTTTAATTTTTTAATTCAATTATTTATTTATTTATTTTAGTTACTTGTTTTTTGTATTACAAAGGAATTTTAGCATTTATTTTTGAACATACAAATATCGTTATTGCTTTCTAGACTTACACTTTAACACATAAGCATAAGAATTAAAAACATGTATATAGATACGGAACTAGTAGGACCCATGTATAATGCGCATCCTTATTTTTCCCTCAAAAATTTGGGCAAAAAAGTGCACATCATAAACAGCAAAATACGATATATAAAAAAAGTAGCTGGTTAAGTTAGTCTCCAATTTTATGTGAATATTCCATACATATTTTACTTGGTCAGTGTTTTCATATGTTCACTTTATTTTAAACTTCAGTACTTCAAACTGTCACTTCGTCCCCAATGAGTACATGCCAAATCTCTAAGTCAAGAGGTAAAACCTTACTTAAAAATAACTTTATTTTGGAAAGTGTCCAATTGGCTGTACATTTTCTGCATGTGTCAATGGAGCTGAACTCTACTCATTTAGCTAATAGCTTCATGAAAAGATGCATGTTTTAGTAGCTAGACATTGGGAGACTGCCAGCTGGGATATAAACATCAATTAGGAAATTTTATTAAATGAAACTGCCTAAAATATTTCACTTACTCATTGCACATACACTATCAACATCATCTGAGAAATCAAGAAACAACTAGTTATTATAGAAACAAAGTGCTCCTATAGTCACTGATGAAAGAAGCCTGACATCATTACTTCATACACTTCTACAGGCATAATGCAAATATGTTGGCTAACTCTATTACTGGATGGCTTCTAAAACCAATTTGTAACAGTCATATCTGCATTTTGACATGAAAAATCAAATCTGAGTTTGCGTATTTCTGTGAGACAAGCTGAAATCTAGAATAACTCAGTTTTGTTATTATCTAAGTATAGATCTATTACTTGAAATTTAAGAATACTAGTTATTTCACTGAACATGGACTACCACTCTAACGTATAGGCAGCATTTATTGCTTTGAAAGCATGTGTCCTAGGGCGTCCTCTTCAGACCTGTGGGTTTAATGGAAACCTAGTAGGGAAGCCAGAGTTTCCATAGTCTCTTCAGATGTTCCTTTTGAATTTCCACAACTTTTGGAATTTTATTTTTTTATACATTTTTCTTTTCATCCTCACCTAAGGACATGCCCATTGATCTCAGAGAGAGGGGAATAAAGGGGGAGAGGGAGAGAAACGTCAATGTGAGAGAGAAATGTCAATTGGCTGCCTAAACCTGAGACATTTTGGTTTACAGGACTACGTTCCAACAAACTGAGTCACATACAGGCCATGGTTAGAAATAACAATTTTAATAGAGCTACATAGCACTGAATACTTCCTATGTGCCAAATATTGTATCTCCATCACCTCTAACTTTGACAACTTTTATGTAAGTTAGAAATTATTATTCCTATTTTACATACAGATAGTGGAAAAAGTTAGGTTATTTATTCAAGGTCGTCTACCTAGCAAAAAGTGCCACAAATCAAACAGAGATCAAGCTTTAAAAAAGGGAAGCTATTACTAAACAAAAAGGTGCTTTTGATGAAAAAAAAAATCACTGAATCAAGTCTGGAAGTACTAACATTTTAAAGCCTTGAAAGGCCAGCTGATGCCTAGTTACTATAAAGGTTGCTTGATCTGTACTCAAGAATACCTTTAGCACTAAGTCATATGTTTACATGTTTTCTGGAAAAAGATTATGCATCTTGAGCTCCAAAATTCAATGTAAAGTTCAGTAAGGTTCTACACACTTTTTAGAGGAAATGTGGTGGTAAGAATGTTTCTGCTATCTTCTATGAATGCAACTTACAAAATAAGCACTTGTATTTTTATTTTTTAAAGACTTTATTTATTTTTAGAAAGAGGGGAAGGGAGGAAGAGAGGGAAATATTGATGTGTGAGAGATACATGGATCAGTTGCCTCTTGCAAGCCCCCAGCTGAGGACCTGGCCCGCCACCCAGGCAAATGCCTTGACTGGGAATTGAACCAGTGACCTCCTGGTTCGCAGGTGGGCACTCAAACCACTGAGTCAGGGCTAAAATAAGGACTTTTAGAAAAACAGAAGCAAAATAATTGTGTTTTTTTATTCAGTCTTAGGAGAGAAAACTTCAGGGCACAGCTTGTTAAACTGAAATATAAATTAGATTCTCAAGATTAATATTTGCTCACCATAAAATGAAACTTGGAAGTTTCTAATTACATACATATTGTGTTTGTTTTCTTGTCGCTAGTCTATAAGCCTTTTTTAAAATCATTACTTTTAATCTTCAACCAAGGGTATATCCATTGATTCCCAACAGGAAGGGAGACAGAGAAACATGCATTTGTTGCCTATTGAATGAGCCTGACAGGGGACTGAACCTGCAACCTAGGCATGTACCCTGACCAGGAATTGAACCCTTAACTCTTTGGTCTATGGGACAACACTCCAACTGAGCCAAACTGGCCAGAGCAAGCTCTGTTGTTTTAAAACCAGACTTTTGTATCCTGATGGTAAATTCTGAATTTAGACACACTCATGGAAAATCATTTCCTTTCCCAGGAATGACTGGACTTAAGAAATTTTGCTCTGGCCTTTACCTAGCTATGTCTTAATTACCTTTTCTCTTTAACTAGTATAGAGCTAGCAGACATTTTAATCTATGGCAGAAGCCAACCTAAAAAACAAAACAAACCCCCAACCTTTTCTGTTTTCCTATGTTAATGCTTTTCCCAGGCCTACAAAATAGTACCTTGGAAGCGAAAGAGTAATTTTGAGGTTAAGAGAGCACAAGTTTTTTGCTGACAGATAGTCCTATGTTCAGCTCCCAATTCTGCTACCTGTTAGCTGTGTGACTTAGGATAAATTCATTAAGTATTCTAAGCCTCAGTTTCTTCATTCGTAATGTAGATAATAATAGCACTTTCCTCATAGTATTGTTCTGAGCAACCGCCTTTAAAGCACTTAGCACAGAGCATGGAACTAAGTAGGAACCCAAATGTTAGCTTTATCAGTGTTAATAACATTCAGGTGTTAAGCCACATACTTCATGAATATTAAGTGGAACTGAATGGTTAAGAAACCATATAACCTTGTAAATCAGCAGAGGCTTATGTTCAAACCAGTGCCCAATTATCTATGGGTGCTGCTATTGGTTGTGGAGTTTTTCCTTTTCTTCTGTCTTCAGTTTAAAAAAAATGACTTCAAATACGTTAACTTATTAAACTCTAATCTTGATCACTTCTCTAGCTCCTGTGTTGCCCTATTCCTATGCAAATTGGCAAGTATCATGGCATAACAGGTGGCTTATGTTATTTTTAGGTATTTGCATCACAGGTTTAAATAAAACCATGTTTTAAAGCAAACATCTACTCAATTGTTGGCAGACCCCTAACTACTCCTAACTATACAAACACCTGCATTTAAAAGTAGTTCCTCTGACTCTTTCATTCCTCTTCTTGCTCACCAATGCTACATTCAAATCATTTCTATTTCCCATTCAACCACACATACCTGTAAATAAAGAGAAGAATTAGAACCATGGGACATCTTTTGCACCATTCCATCTTTTTGCAGGATGCATTCCTCCAAGTGAATCACATTTGGATGTTGGCTCTTGATACTGCTTAGTGCCCAGAACTCACGCAAGGCTAGTTCAACATTCTCAGGAGCGTGGCATCGAATTTTCTTCACTGCCACCCGTGCAGAGGTCTTTCTGATAACTGCTTCATACACAACACCGTAACTACCTCGGCCTACCTCCCGTATTAGATCGTACTTTGGCTGGCTACTCACCATCTTCAAGGTCAAGGTTTCTGGAAAAATAAATAAAGTGCTCTAATGAAATTAAGCACGCATACTGGCTTGTATTTCTTAAGTATGATTTAGTTATCATTTACCTCACTGTTTACTTTGCTTGAAAGGTATCGGCTATACCTTGGGCAAATCTAAATATTTTAATAATAGTAAAGCAGCTAACATTTATATAGTACTTACCATGTATCAGGAACCAAGCACTTTACAATATCGAGTAGGGCAAAAGTAGGTTTACAGTTGTGAGTACACAAAACAGTTTATTCCTGTATTATTTTATTAATTATTGTATTATTTTCCATACTGTAAACCTACTTTTGTCCCACCCTATATTCCAGATATCAGCCCTTTGTCAGATATACTATCAATCCACTTAGTCCTCATAATAATGTTATGAAGTAGATATTATTATGGTCATTTTATAGATGAGAAAATTAAAGCATGGAGAGTTTAAGCAACATGCCCAGGGTCACCCAGGACCTGAGATCTGAAACCAGGCCACCTGGCTGTGACACCTGCAATTTTAACCACTACACTATATTGCTTCGTACCCAAACTGCTTTACTATATCACTGTTAAAGATAAACCAAAAAATTCAGCATTCTGACTTATTGATTATGAAAAATGAAGTTCCAACTTCTCTTTAAAGCTGACACATAAAAAGTTCATGAAACAGCAAAAATAAAAACAAAAAGCAAAAATCCGTCAGAGTTAGAAATACAAACACTTGGTTTATGTTTAGGGACTGAAAGTTTAGGGACAGATCACATATAGAACTGAAAATGTGTAGTTTTTATTATTTGAAAGTAAAAAGTCAAACTACATATATGCTTCTATTCTATTTTGTTACTTCCTTATTTCTTGCAAACTAAATGAAAATAAACGTGGAGAATACCGTTCCTTTAAAATAAAGGAAGCTACTTCAAATATGATTACTTTTCTGTGGTTGAACAATAGTTACTTAGATCTACTTCATTTTTGCCAACAAAAACTGTCCTACGAATCAAGGGGCTCTCTCTGGGGGAACAAAAAGCTACTGACCCTTGAGCCTGAAAAATTCGGAGCAGCTACTTTTAAGTCCAAGTATTGATTTAGTAAAGAAAACAAAAGCGCCCGAGATTGCTTCTTAGTCCCACTTCCTCTGATTGGACACCCACCCTGCAAATTCCTAGTGCATTTCCTAGTGTCTGATTTCCTGGCCCAGAATCTGGTGTCCCGACTACACAGTAGACTTTCTTTTCTGCTCTCCGTGGATCTCCAATTATTTGTCCATCTCACAGTGGCCGTGTCTTTGAAGCTGTCCCATATGGGGGAGGGAGTGTGTTTATGAAATCCTGGCGATCCGGATCAGAACACGGCACGGTGATGCGTCCGGCGCGGACCTCCGTGACCGGGGCCGGCATTTCCCGGGCCCCCACGCCCGCTGGGCCAGTTCGGCGCTCGCGGGCGCGGGCCGCCGGGCCGCACACGGGCAGGTGCCCGGGCAGGGCCAGTCCCGGGCAGAGGTGCGGCCCGGCGCAGGGCCCAGCTCATTGGCCAAGTGTCAGACCCACCCCCTCCTCAGCTGAGTCCAGGCGGAACCCCGAGGGGATCCTCCCGAGGGGATCCTCCCGAGGCCCTTCGCCCGCAAGGGCCAGTCCAGCGGCTGCCCCCACCTTTCGGGGCTGGAGGCCGAGGCCAGGGTCATAAGAGGAGGCCGCAGATGGGGTTGGTGGCCTGAGGTGTGCCAGTCGGAGGCCTGAGGAGCGCGAGGCCTTCTCCAGGTTGACTCCGCTGACAGGTCTGTGACAGACCCCCCGGAGAGGGGGGCACATGCAGGACCCTCGGCTGTGCAGCAGGGCCTCTCTGCCAGGCCGGAGGGCCGGATTTACCTCAGGGTAGCCACTGCCGCTTCTCCCTCTCACGGGCTCTGCAGGCCGCCATTATCGGGCAGCTCGCGCCTCCGTCGCCGCGGCCTCCAGTCAGAGGCCGGCGCGCGCCCCCGCGATGCGCGGACACACACCCATTTGCCTCGCGGCCCCGCCCCCTCCGGCTTTCCGTAGCACGAACCCGGACGCAGCGCGCTGTCCCTATTGGGCGCGCGCCCCAGGCTCCCCTGGCCACCTCCCCTCTCCCCTGGCTTTCAAGAGCCGGGAGTCGCGGAAGGTGTGCGCGCGTCGGCACGCACCATTCCAGTCCCTCCACGCAGGGGAGGCCAGGCCCGGGAGTGGGGAGGCCACTGCAGTCTCGGGACTCAGTCCTACTGCAGCTGCAGCAGGCGCGTGCGGCCAGTGGCACCGGGGCTGGCCCTCAGCAGCAGATCCGGGCGGGCGGTGCGCGCGATCTGCGAGGCCGTCCCTCCCCCTCTTCCCCCCTGCCGACCTACCGATCGGCGGCCAGGTGTGCGAGAGTCGCCGGGGTGGGATGCCTGGTGCATCTTCTTCGGCGCGGACCTGGGGTGCGTGCAGGACGCAGGGCGCTTTGGCAGGCACGCTGGGAGGCGCGGCGGGACCTGGGAGGCCTGGCGTCCGCCCTGCCGGGAGGGAGGCTGCACCTTTTGTCAGAGTCACTGAGCCATGTTTGCGGGCGGTGCAGTTGCCGAGGCGGCAGTGGCGCGGGGTTGGGTGCGATCATCTGGGAAGATGCTGTCCCCTGCCCCGCCGGCGCGGTGGTATCTCCCTTAAAGAAGCCGGCACCTCATTGTTCCTGGGCCAGGGCCGCCCTGCCCCGAGCGAGGAGGAAGGGGCGGCAACGCCTGCACCTGAGAGTAGCCGCTCCAGTACATCCTGCTCCGCAGCGCACCCGCGGGCTCTTGGGGAGTCGGCATCCAGCTGGCGCGCGGCGAAAGGCTGCGGTCTGAGCCGGCCGGGCCCGGATTGACAGCGAACACAGCCGCTCTCTCGGGGCCCTATGGTCAGCCCCAGTCTCCGGGCCGCTCGACAGCCGTCAGTTGATCCCGGCACTTATCCTCCAAGCCAGCCCGGGACTGTCAGTTACTCAGAGACCAGGACCAGTCGGTCATTCAGTTAGTTACACCGATCAGTAAGCATCCGCCAGAAACGTCCATTTTTTCAACTTATTATGCACCTACTATTTGTCAATAAGGTGGTGGTTCCTCCTCCCATTGCTGTATAACGCGAAATGCAAAGAATCCGTCATTGCCTTCAAGGATCAACCAGTTACCGTTTTATTTTCTGTTCTCCCCTTATTGACCTTCTCTGTAGAATTTAAAACTGGGTTAGGTCTTTAATTTATCTCACCTAATCATAACTAAGCCACACAAGGACAGGCTTTATTATTTAACCCTATTTTTACAAGTGAGGAAACATTTATTTGACTGAAAGGTGTCTTTTTTTTGGGGGGGGGGCTGCTTTGGATACCCACTTCCCTGGTGTATTACCTCTCTGCCCCTCAAAACTGCTCTGTAATCTCTTCCAGACTTTTGTCCTGAGTGCCATGTACCAGTCTTCATCTTTCTACTGGGACTACTGAGGTCAGCCAAGGCTTGGTTTCTGCTGTTGAAAGTAGAGGGGAAATGTGGAAGGCTCTGTGCAGACAGCTAGCCACCCGTGTGGGTGACGGTCAGAATCAGGGGAGGGGTATCATTTTGGGCCAGAGGAGACTTTTCCTTTTTGTTTGCCTCGCTTATTAAATGTAGGAGTCCCTCCTTTCAAGTTTGCAGCAGAACTGAGACTTGGAATCCACCATCCCCAGCCCCAAAGATAGGCTGAAGCTAAAGTCTGTGAGGTGGATTCAGGACTTGTGGATCCTGAAACAAACAATTCCGGGTGTCCTCTTTAGGAAAAAGATTATAAAATGGCTCTGTAAACACATTGCTGGAGCCCTGGAAAGGCTTTCTCAGGGAGGCACTTTGAAGCTTAAGCTTCATTCGCTTCAGGGTAAATCTACCCCTGCTTATTACATTATATCATTATTTGTTTGCCCGTAGGTCTACTGGAGTGAGAGTTCCTGGGACTCTTGAGACAGGAACCTTGTCTGTGATTCATCTCTGCAGCCTTTTCTATCTGATATGGTACCAAAATATACCTGAGGATAGCATTCTCGGGTGTAGTGATGCATCATTAGTGGGAAGGCAAAATTATTAACTCTAGTTAAGGAAATTTGGCAACATGCAGCCATATTACATGTGAATTTTCACTTTCACCCAGTAAGAAATTCCAGGTTAGATCTTTAACTTCTAGGAATCTATCCTCTTGGTATATTGGCAGTAATACAAAAAGCTGTATCACAAGACTATTCACCATGACATTATTTTTATAGCAAAAGATTGCCAACCGCTCATATGTAAATCACTGGCTGAATAAATTGTAGTACATAGAATGGAGTGCTATGCAGATCTTGCAACATGCAGTGATCCTACCCCAGCTCTGGCACCTTACTGTTTTGATAAGGACCTTGTCTTTCTACCAACTTATTACTTGAAATGATAATATAGTCTGTCTGTTTGCTGTTCTATTTCAGGACTGTGATAAATATTCCTAGTGGTCTGGTTTTAAAAAATAAATAAGGTTTAAATGAAGATCACATGGAGGATTATCGACAGGGGAGTGGGAGAGGGAGAGAGGGGGAAGAGGTACAGAGAATAAGCAGCATAGATGGTGGGTAGAAAATAGACACGGGGGAGGGCAAGAATAGTATGGGAAATGTAGAAGCCAAAGAACTTATATGTATGACCCATGGACATGAACTAAAGCGGGGGAATGTGGGTGGGAGAGGGTGTGCAGGGTGAAGGGGAGTGAAGGGGGGAAAAATGGGACAACCGTAATAGCACAATCAATAAAATATATTAAAAATAAATAAGGTTTAATTTCTAAAAATAAAAAGATAAGGTTTCTTATATACTAATAAATGTACTAATATGAAGTGATGTCCATATGTATTAAATGAAATAAAGTGCATAATAGTGTTTATAGGATTTCTTCTGCATACATAATCAAGATATGTAAATACACATTAATTGCTTATACTTAGAAGTTAAACAATGGAAGAATAAACCCCAGTCTTTAAAACAATTTTTTCAGTATAGTTTACATTCACTATTATTTTGTATTAGTTTCAGATGTACAACATAGTGATTAGACAATCATATACTTTACAAAGTGTTCCCTTGATATTTCCAGTACCCAACTGGCACTATACATGTCTACTACAATATTATTGACTATATTTCCCATGCCTGTACTTTATATCCCCATGACTTTTGTAACTACGAATCTGTACTTCTCAACCCCTTTACCTTTTTCACCCAGTCCCCCTCCCTTCTGGCAACCAAGAGTCTGTTTTTTGTATATGTGAGTCTGTTTCTGTTTTGTTTGTTTATATTGTTTTTTAGATTCCACATATCAATGAAATCATATGGTATTTGTCTTCCTCTGACTGACTAATTTTACTTAGCATAATGTCCTCTAGGTCCATCCATGCTGTTGCAAATGCTAAGATTTTGTTCTTTTTTATGGCCAAGTAATATTCCATTGGGTATATGTACCAGTACTTTTTAAAAACCAACCCCAAATCCAAAAATGGTTTACTATATGAGTTGGAGCAGGTGGGGATGGAAATGAGACTTCTGTAAATGTACATTGTTATATAGTTCCTATTTTGGAATTTTGTAAATATTTTGCATATTTATATGATAAATTTTAATAAAAAGTAAAATACTCCATAAAAATTAAAAACAAATGGAAGCAAATGAATCATTTATATGTTATATGGGTGGCATAACTACACAGAGAAAACAATTTCAAGTGGCTTTATAAGATTTTGACTGCACTTCTCTAATGAGATATAGACTTACCGTAACTAGAACTGCATAGAAATGTTAAATTGCATTTATTCGTTTTATTGGTAATAGTAATATTAACATTTCTATTTTGAAACTGATAGGTATATTTTAGGATACAACAAATATTTGTGTTTAATGGCATTCGGAATATTTTCAATGTATCAGGAAGTTACAAATATTAAAGACAATTTTAGATCTGAGTAAGCAGAATGAAGTATATACTCTCTTAAAATGTATTTTTGTTTTAAAAAATTACTGATTTTTAGAAAAGGAGAGAGAGAAACATCGATTTGTTGTTCCACTTACTGATGCATCCATTGGTTGATTCTTGTACGTGCCTTGACTGGGGATCAAATCCAAAACACTTGTAGTAGGATGATGTTCTAACCAATTGAACTACCTGGCCAGGACAAGAAAAAAATGTATTTTTCAATCCTGCCTAGATGCAATGACCAACTTAGCAGTAATGAACACCACTAATGGACAGATTTGGTCTCTAAATACCATTTTCTAATTTAAACAAATTAAAAATTAAATTCAAGACTACTTTGGTAAATGGCTGGTTCCAGATCTGGAGCAGGAAAGATGAGCTTGGGCATCTTATGCCTGGAAGCCAGGAAACTATCAGACTATTGAGGTCACGTAACAATGACTGTGTAAGGGACCCTATTGGCCAAAGATGGACCAATTTGAACATTAAAAGAAAAATAGATTACTAATAGATTACAACACGTTAAAAAGTCTAAAAAATCCATTAATAATGATACTTAAGGAAAACACATTTGTTGCCATTGGAATTTTGTAGGGAATCAACTAGTTTATTCTGAGCATTGATAAATAAAGGGAAATAATCAAATACCTTCCTGGTCTTTCCTTAATGAGTTATATTCCAGGTAACCAAAGAGTAGATAAAGTTATATTTTTAAGTTTGTGCTGTAATTGACATTAATTTCAGGTGTACAACAATGATTTGAAACGTAGTGAAATCACAGTAAGTCTAGTTAACATCCATCACAAAAAAAGTTATTTTTATAGAAGAATTCCAACTAATAAATGTTGGGAGCCACCCTGTCTGGTTCCACAAGCTATAAACCCCCAGGGCTAGGGCTGAGCAAAAAGACCTTGGGATCATGAGCCACTAAGGAGACAAAGCTTATCTTCCCAGCAGGAATGCAGCCTCTGCCCCCTTTACTTCACCCTCCTTGGCCCCAGGCGGATGAATGGTTAGCCAATGACGGGTAAGATTCCTCAAGGTAGGGATGACCTAAGACCCACATGGTCTCCAAGGGGCCATCAGGGAAGGACTTAGGGGACTATAGAAAAGGGGTGATGGACCCTCATCCCTCGGCTTTGTCATAGCCTGAGTTCTCATTCTATCTGTAAAAAGTCTCCTAATCTCTTGGCTGTTCAAATTCCCCACCTGATTTAAGCCTAAAACAATGCCAGAGGCGGGTGTGGCCCTGTGCTGGAATGGGCAGTTCCTTGGGGCAATCTGGCCTAAGAAAGAATGCATAAAATCCTGTGAAACTTCCTTTGCTAAGAATACTCTCAATTTAAAAGATAAGGGTCCAGGCATAAGCTGAGTTTGTTTCCCAAATAACCCTAACTCAGAATAAGCCATCTACTACTTCTTTGTATGTTATCTATTGTTTGATCATTACTGCCTGACAATGATTGATGAGCTTTACTATATACGCCCTGTATTTCTATGCCAACTAAACCCAATAAAAGCCCTTTGAGGAACAGGCTCAAGGCTCTTCTCCTCTGAGATATTGGCCACCTTCCTCCTCAAGCAGATCATGCCTTGGTAGACTTATTTTCATCTGTGATGGCCAGGGGAGCTCTGCTGGACAAAGCTTCTCCACAAGTAAACACAGAAGAGAGGATAACATTAAGAAAAACATGATTTTGCAAACCGTAGGCAACGATCATGAAATGACACTAAAACAGTTGGGTTAAATAGTGTTGGGGAACTTTGTGATAGAGAGCTTACGCTAACACAGTGAATCCACTAACCAATCTTAAAATCACTAAGTGCTCTCCATGAAAAATTCTTGCTTGTAAGAAAAAGAATCCAAGCCTAATCAAACCACAGTCTAATTAACAGGTTACCAGAAACATGGGGGACAGGCTATCACCACAATCAGCCAAACTTAAAATGGGGACATTCTATGGGACAAGTAATCTGGTTTCTGCAACAAACTAATGGCATGAAAATAAAAAGGAAGGTAGAATATTAAAGCATGAAAGTCAAGACTGTAGCAAATGCAGAAACATTTGAATCCTGATTTAAGTGAGCCAACTGTCAAAAGACATCTTTGATATAATCATGACATTTAAAACATGAACCAATAGATTAAGTCAAGGAATTATAGTTCTTTGTTAGGTGTGATCAGTGCTTATAGATATAAAAACTTTTAAAAAAATTAGAGCACTGGCTGGTGTGGCTTGATTGGGCAACATCCTGTAAACCAAAAGGTCACTGGTTCCATGCCTGGTCAGGGCACATACCTAGGTTGCAGGTTCAGTCCCCAGTCTGGGCATGTGCAGGAGGCAACTGATTGATGTGTATCTCTTACACTAATATTTCTCTCCTTTTCTTTCTCCCTTTCTTATCCTCTCTATAGAATCAATAAAAAAATTAGAACTGCACAGTGATGTATTATGGATAAAATAAAAGTGAGAGTTCTGGGATATGCTTTTAAAATACTCCACAGGCAGCAAACAAAAAGAGAGAAGAATATTGGTAATTATTGAAACCTGGTGCCGGTAACATGGGGTTTGTTATTATACTATTCAACTTTTGTGTACGTTTGAATTTTTTTCATAATAGGTTAGACAACCATGCTCAAAAAAGTGAATGTTGAACTAGGTGGGAACTTGGATGTAGCAAGTCTGTCCTCTAGTGGCACCTTCTATTAGTGCAGCTGCTGCCCCAGCCCACTCTGATCTGAATCCCCAGATCTGTCTAGAAGAGTAATGCCATCAATGGATCTCACTAAATGCCCGAAGTAGTTAGTACTGGTATACCATTTGATAGCTGAGGAAACAAACTCAGAAGGACCCAGTAACTTAAGTTCCTGATAAGTCAATGGTGGAGCCAAGATTCCATGTTTTAAGACCCATAGATTGGTGTTTCTGGACCTTTTCCTATATGAAGAAAGGGTCACATGGGAAAGGGCGAATGCATCCCCAGGAAGCAGATCATCAGAGAGCAATTTCAACTATGGAAAATAGATAAATAAATGTAAACAAGTAATAGAAATAAAAATGCATTTAGAATGCATTAGAATTAGAATGCATCCCCAGGAAGCAGATCATCAGAGAGCAATTTCAACTATGGACAATAGATAAATAAATGTAAACAAGTAATAGAAATAAAAATAGATAATATTCATATTACCTACCGTGTCAGGCACTGTGCAAAGTGCTGTTTAAGCATGATCTCGTTTAGTTATCCTGTGAGGTACACACCCTTTTACAACTGAGGAAATGGAGTTTCTAAGAGGTGAGGAGACTTGTCCGATGTTTGGTAGCAAGAAAATATCTGAATTGGAACTTGAACCCAGGTCTGACTATGATGCTTATGTTCTTTAATTAATATTTTGAGATATAGTTTACATACAGTGAAGTACTCACATAATGCTTGTGTTTTAACCTCTAGTAACTATTGCATACTGCTTGTCTCACTTTAGCATGAATGCATATATTAATTTTTCCTGGAAAATTGATTAATTGTTTTCTAAGTAGGAACGGGAGTAATGAACGAGAAGAAAGTGACCAAGAAAGGGAAGGTGGAGCCCCGGTTGGTGTGGCTCAGTTGGTTGGGCACCCTCCTGCAAAGTGTAAGGTCACTGATTCCTGGTAGGGAGATGAGGCCTGACCATCCCTCTTATGATTTTCTCTTCTTTCTTTCCTTGCTTTCTTGCTTTGCTTTCTTTCTCTTCTTGCTTTGTCTTTGTATGGGTCCTAGTTGTCTCTTTGGTGAGGACTGAGAATAGTTGGAGCAGCTGGTAGTTTAGACCTAGCTCCACACCCCCTGCCCTTGGCACCAGGAGCTGTTGCTGGGGGTGTCCCCATCTGAGAGCCACGGTGGATGAGGCATTGAGGGCAGCACTACAGGGTCCCTAGGTCATCACAAAGGATTCACTTAGCTCCCCAGAAGGTACTAAGATATTGAAGCGTGGCTGCCTCTGACCCTTCTGGGTGATGCATGTTACAAGGGCAGAAACTCAACTCAAACTGACTTAAAGGGAATGATTGGCACATGTGCCTGAGAAGAATGGAGATGGGAAGGCTAATTTCAGGAAAGGCTGATTTAGCAGCTCACATTATCATCAAAGACTCAGCTTCCTCCACTGTGCCTTCCACAATGCTGACTTCACCTTTATGCTGGTTCCTCTCACGGGCTCACATGGTCAGCAGTGCTCCCAGGGATTTAACCTCATCAGTTCTCATCCCACATCCCACAGGAATGAGAAAGTCAGCTTCTCCATTCCCCAAACTACAGTCCTGGAATTGAGTCTTTTTGGATCTGATTGGCTAGTCTAGGGTTGTGGGTCCTTCCCTGACCAAGGTCTGTATCCTGGAGGATGGGGTGTTACTGACTGGTTTAAATCCAGAGGCTTAGGGGCAGCTAGCAGATGTCACAACCCATGCCCTACCCCAAGGGGCCAACATGGTGGGCACTTTATTCATTAAGTCAACAGCTATTTAGTGAGCCCTTACTATACGTAAGAAATTGTACTAGATGCTGGTGACAAAGCAGAGAACAAGAAGACAAGGCCCCCACCCTCATGGCCCTCACAGTTTAGTAGGGAGACACTACAGGCAGAGACAGTACAATGTGATTAGTACCAGAAGGCATTGCATGTGCCCAAAGGAGGGGACCCTAAACTGTTCTTACGTGAAGGGCATGGGAGGTCAGGGAAAGCTTTTGAAAGGAGGTGGCATTTAAATTGAGGTTTGAGGGTCAAGATGAGACACTTGGACACTCCTTCAAACTGACATTCTTTGAATACTTGGTCAATAGTTATTCGGAGCAGGAGCTGGCTGGGTGTTGTTTGGGGAGGGTTGGAGAAGGAAGCTCCAGGCAACCACACTTAGCTTCTTTATGGCCCCAAGCCATGGGCCCTGGATCAACATGCAGACCCTACATCACGAAACAAAAAGGCCTCTACTCAGTGCAGCACTGAACATCACCTTCCAACAGGTCACAGAACTCTCCCTGAGAGCAGTGCTGGTGAATATAACGTTCTTCAACATGCATGGGAGCCTAGGAGTGAGGCACTGAGCCAGGCACTGGGGATATGGCCATGAACAAAGCGTGTGGAGGGCCTGCCCTCACGGAGCTTACGTTGTCGTTTACTTCCACAAGTGATCATGGGGAGATTTTATATATATATATATATATATATATATATATATATATATATATATACAGTTGTGGAAAGTGTTAGGAAGAAGAATCTCTAGAGCCACAAGAAGGAGCCACTCCTTCCGGGAGTGGAGGTAGGATGGGCCATTTGGGTCATATAAGGCCTTTCTGAGCATGTGACATTTACACCAAGCAATGATTAATGAATGGCGAACTGCCAAGCGAACTGTGGAGGGAAGAGCATCCTGGGTGGAGGGAATATATGTGCCCAGCTGCTCTACCAAAGACTGAGCTGAAAGTTAAAATCAGGGTTTGGCGGAAGGCAACAGATGGAGGGAGTTACCAGGAAGCTCCATGGTGGCTATAGGTGCACACCTGGTCTCCAGCCCAACCTTATCATGATGAAGCTTGTATCTTTCTCTTTCCACCTGTCTTCCATTTCTATTTCCTAGCAGATTCACATTCCAACTGAAGGGGGAGGAGTTGTGATGGTAAGGCAAGGCCAGGTCTGGTAAGGTATTGACCATGTTCATGGGTTTTGAGATCAAAGTAATGGGCCATTGAAGGTTTTTTTTTTTTTTTTTTTTTAAATTATTTATTTATTTATTTATTTATCTTTAGAGGGGAAGGGTAGGAGAGAGGAAGAGGGAGAGAAACATCAATGTACGGTTGCCTCCCGTGCGTCCCCTGCTGGGAACCGGCCCGCAACCCAGGCATGTGCCCTGACTGGGAATCGAACCGAGATCTTCTGGTTCGCAGGCCCGCGCTCAATCCATTTTTTTTTTTTTTTTTTTATTGTGGCACAATATGTGTAACATAAAATTTACTGGTTTACCCCTGGCTGGTGTAGCTCAGTGGATTGATTGCTGGCCTGCGAATCAAAGGGTTGCTGGTTTGATTCCCAGTCAGGGTACGTGCCTGGGTTGCGGGCCAGGTCCCCAGTTGGGGGCCTGTGAGAGGCAGCCACACATTGATGTTTTTCTCCTTCTCTTTCTCCTTCCCTTCCCTGTTCTCTAAAAGTAAATAAATACATAGAACTATTTTTTTTAAATGTATTGGTTTAATCATTTTTTAATCAGTATTTTTTAATTGTTGATATTGTACAGTTTTCTGTCTTTTACCCCACCCCAAGGTTTAATCATTTTAAGTGTACAGAGTTCGGAGGCATTAACTGCGCTTGCATTGTTGCGCAACCACTGCCACTATCCATCTCCAACACTTTCATCTTTCTGAAATGAAGCTCCATGTGCCCATTAAAACATGACACTCCATTCCCTCTTCCCCTCACCCGCTGGCAACTTGCACTGTCTGTCTCCATGAATATGACTGTTCGAGGTAACTCGCACAAGCAGGATCGTACAATATTTGGCCTTTTGTGTCAGTCTTTTTTCACTTAGCACAGTGTCTTCCAGGTTCATTCATGTTGTAGCAAGTGTCAGAATTTCTTTATGTTTAAGGCTGAATAATCTTCCATTGTGTGTATACAGGGTGGGGCAAAAGTAGGTTTCTAGTTGTGAGTGTACGAAACACAGAGTTTGTTCTTGTTTTATTATTTATTAATTATTGTATTATTTTCCATCTAAACAATTGTAAACCTACTTTTACCCCACCCTGTATAAGCACATTTCGTATATCTGTTTATCCACTGATTTTTTTTTTTTTTGTTTATATATTTCATCACCAAACCCTTCCATCACCAAGGGGTTTTTAAGTAGAAATTTTAAACATGATCAAATTTCTAGTTTAAAAGACTGCTTTTAGTCCTGGCTGGTGTAGCTCAGTGGATTGAGCACAGGCCTGTGAACCACAGGGTCGCTGGTTCGATTCCCAGTCAGGGCACATGCTTGGGTTGTGCTCCAGGTCCCTAGTTGGGGACACATGAGGGGCAACCACACATTAATGTTTCTCTCTCTCTCTTTCTCCTTCCTTTCCTGTCTCTCTAAATAAATATATAAATAAAATATAAAAAATATAAATAAAAGACAACTTTTAGCTGCTAGGTGGAGATGGGACCAAGTATGGGCAAGAGGGATGTAGGGAGGTCAGTTGCAAAGGTCTAGGTGAGAGATGATGGTGATCAGGGCTAGGCTATGATCAGAAGATGGGGAGAATTAGAAGATTTAAGGGCAGGGGGGAGATCGCACAGGATCTAGGGTTTGCAAGTTTAGGGTGGAAAGGATGAACCATTAAAGAATGCTGGACTGAACTCCGTTTTCCTTAAGGACTCGGAGCTAAGGGAGTCTGTTGAGCTGAATGTAAAGATGCCATCTCTCCACATCTCAGTGCTTCCTTCTCAGCAGATCTGCATAGTTTAGGGTTTGTTTTTTTTTTAAGATTTTATTTATTTATTTTTAGAGAGAGGGGAAGGGAGGGAGAAAGAGAGGGAGAGAAACATCGAATGATTGCCTCTTGCATGCCCCGAACCAGGGACCTGTCCCACAACCCAGGCATGTGCCCTGACTGAGAACTGAACCAGTGATGTTTTGGTTCTCAAGCGGGTGCTCAATCCATTGAGCCACACTAGCCAGGACCAGCTCTGCGCAATTCTAATTCTGTGAAGCTGAGTCCCAAACTCAAGAAAGATCCTGTATTGTGAGTCCTCATGCAAGTCAAACTTCTCGTGGAGACACACTACTCCACAGTATTATATGCTGAGGATTCTTGCGAAAACGACCTAAGAATACAGGGGACTGAGCTGGACTCTCGTTAGGCTGTGTGCCCGTAGCTTCTTCCTCCCGCTGTCATTGGACCTGTACAACATTGTAGGAAAGCAGTCTGTCAATATTTACCGAGATTCATCAACCCCACTCCTGAGAGTCTAGCCCAAGGAGATAATTAGAAATGTGGTATTCGCTGTAGCACTGTTGATGACCATGAGGAACTAAAAGCAAAATGTGTGTCCAGCAATATACCCATAGAACAGAATATTCTGAGCCAATTAAAAAATAGGCATTCTCAAAAAAGCAGATCCTGTTCTTAAAACAGGTAAAGCGATCTCTGTGGACAGAGCCAGATTAGCTGCGGGGAAGAGGGGGAGGTTATTGATGGAGAAGGTGAAAAAAAATCTTCTGGGGTGATGGAAATGTTCTGTACATTGATCTGGGTGGCAAGTACATGGTTGAAAATATATGTAAAAATTCGCTGAACTCCATGCTCACATTTGTACTCTCTACTGTATGTAAATGAGACCTCAATGTAAAATAAAGACTTCTCGTAGGGAATATAGTTAATAACATTGAAATAACTATGTACAGTGCCAGGTGGGTACTTGACATATCAGGGGACCACTTTGTAAAGCACAGGTGGCAAACGCAAGGCCCTCGGGCTGAATCCAGCCCTCCACCCTGTTTTATCCAGCCTGACACCTCATTTCTACGCAGCAGCAGCACCAAGCTCTCACTTAACTGTTAAGGGGTAGTTACATTTATACAGTCCTAAAGTTATACTCAGCCCTTTGAAGGCAACCACGAGGCTGATGTGGCCCCCAGTGAAAATGAGTTTGACACCCCTGTTGTAAAAGTATATGATTATCTAAACACCTGAAACTAATACAAAATAATATTGAGTGTATGCCTGGCTGATGTAGCTGAGCGGACTGAGCGCGAGCCTGTGAACCAAAGCATTGCTGGTTCGATTCCCAGTCAGGATACATGCCTGGGTTGTGAGCCAGGCCTCTAGTAGGAGGTGCTCAAGAGGCAACCACGCATTGATGTTTCTCTCCCTTTCTTCTTCCCTTCCCTGCTCTCTAAAAACAAATACAATCTTTAAAAAAAATAAATAATATTGAATGTAAACTGTAATTTTTTTTAAAAGTGAGTTCTGAAGGCAGTAGAGCGGTGCCCAGTGGATGTAAGCTCCTGGAGAGAAGGGATTTGTTCTGCTGGCTGTCATATATCCAGAGCCTAGAACAATGCTGGGCGCATAGCAGACCTTCAGTAAAAATCTGTGGAATGATTATAGGAAAGTTAAGTGAAAGTTAAGTGAAGTTAAGTGAAAAAGTCTCAAAGTTGCACAACTTTTTACAAAATCAGAAGGAAATGGAGTGATATGGTATCAGTGGTTATGTTGAATGGTGGAATGATAGGAGATGATTTTTATTTTTTATTTTTAAAATTATTTTATTGTTGTTCAATCACAGTTGTCCGCATTTACCCCCACCCCCAAGAGATGATTTTTAAAGTTTCTTTGATGAATGTCTAATTTCCATTTTGTCGATGATGGGGAAACTGAGGCACCAAAGCTTCACAGCCCTAAGTGACCTGGGAGGGAGACCTAGCAGAATCTGGCACCAGAGGCTGCAGGCTTAAGTACTAGGGCACACTGCCCCTCAAGAGCTAATGTCAAAAGCCTAAATTCAAGGCCTTTGTGACCCCAAGCCCTTGGACAAATAGGCCTCTTTGCTTTCCTCTCCCTGTGATTGACCCTGTCTCCTGGGAGGATCCAAGTAGTCAGGCACCTCAAAGGAGAGAGGTGAGTGAGGCATGGAAAACCAAAACCAAAAGAGAAGAGGTGAGCAGAGGGGTCAAGGCCTGCTCGAAGCAGGACAGTATCTTCCCGGCAGGAGCACATGTCCCTGTCACCTGATTCCCCATGCCAGAAGCCCTGGGAAGGCCCCTCTCCCAGGCTGGCACTGTTCCGGCCCCCCTAGGGCAGTCAGGAAGCCTGAGCCAACAGGCCAGGTCCTGCTGTCAACGCAAGAGGTGGCTTCCTGGAAGTTCCTCCCCCTCTCCTGTCCCATCCCAGTCAACTCTGTTCCTGGAAGTTAATGAAACTGGGCCACAGTGTTTATTGTGCCTGAGCACGATGACTGCCTCTGGCTCTTACCCACCACGGGAGGGCTTGGTGCTGCCGCAGATAGGATTTCAGTTCCCGCCCAGCCATTCCCCTGCTGTGTGATCTGGGGCAGGTTACTTGACCTCTCATTAGGCTCAACTTCCCCACGTAGAAAATGGAGATACTAGAAGTGCCTGAAGGGACTGAATGTGACAACATGAGCAACACTTTTGTCACCGTGGCCTGGCACCCTACAACACTAAAAAAACAGGGCGGCTATGACTATTATCATTATCCTGCCACCCTCGTCCTCTTCAGGGCCATGAAAGGCTTGGAGTAACGGGCTGAAAAGGCATTCACTTGTCTTGGCTGCCAGAAGGGAAGTTCTCTCTCTTTCTTTCTTCCTTTCTTTCTTTTTCTTTCTTTCTTTCTTTCTTTCTTTCTTTCTTTCTTTCTTTCTTTCTTTCTTTCTTTCTTTCTTTCTTTCTCTTTCTTTCTTCTCTCTCTCTCTCTCTCTCTCTCTCTCTCTCTCTCTCTCTCTCAAAAGATTTTTATTTTTTAGAGGGAGGAGAAAGAAGGAAGAAAGAAAAGGAGAGGAACGTTGAGGTGAGAGATGTGAGAGATCAGTTGCCTCTCACGTGCTCCCAATCGAGGACCTGGCCCACAACCCAGGCGTGTGCCTGGACCAGAAATCGAACTGGTGACCCTTTGGTTAGCACACACCAGGGCAGGAATGCCTCTCTAATTAGTGCTGTCAAATGAACTCAGAAAGAGTCATGAGGCTTTAGCTAGAAATGCATAATGAAGATTCATTCAAAGGTCTTAGGTTTTTTTTGTTTTTTTTAGATTATTTATTTATCTTTAGAGGGGAAGGGTAGGAGAGAGGGAGAGGGAGAGAAGTATCAATGTACGGTTGCCTCTCATGTGTCCCCTGCTGGGAACTGGCCTGCAACCCAGGCATGTGCCCTGACTGGGAATCGAACCGCGATCCTCTGGTTCGCAGGCCCGCGCTCAATCCACTGAGCTACACCAGCCAGGGCCAAAGGTCTTAGGTTTTGCTAACTGAAGGCACAAGTAGGCAATACCCACAGTGTTCCAAAGAAGAAAGAGAAGGTAAGAGTTCCTATAGTAAAAAGAATGTTCTTGAGAAGATCAGTCCTGCATTTTTAGCATCTTAGATTGGTCCACGGTAGTGATCTTCCAGATGATAGAGTCTAGATAATGGATGTCAGGTGGTCCAGATACCTTAGTTCTTCAGAGGAAAATCAGAGGGTTATCTGGAGGATTAATGTATATCCAGGCATTGATACTGAACTGGACAGTTCAAAAATTTAAGTTCTCAGGCTAGTTAAAACAAAAATAGCGTTTGTTTCCTCGTGCCTTAACCTACTTGATTTTATAATTTTTTGTGTGCCCCCATAGTTTGAGTTTGGTTTTATAATTTAGCAGCTCGGCTACAGTGACTCCATTTTATCTCTTCACTCTATTCCTTATCACAAAAGTCAGAGTCCAGTTATTCATAACCCACTGGTCTCACCAGCTCTTGGATTTAGCATTTCAAAAGAAGGCGGAGAGGTGGAGAGGGTGGGGCCCAGGAACAGGCGGCTGGGCTGCCGCGGGAGCCGCCCTTCACAGCCTCCAAGGCAGCACTTGGCTGCTTCTCCTGCCAGACACCCTTCACCTGCAGTCTAGGGTCTGAGAAGGTGCGAAATTCCTTCATAAAGTCAAGCTCCAGGCAGTCAAATTCTCAGTCCCCTAAGGGCACAGTACGGTCCTTCCAGGGATCCAATGCGCAAGTCAGCAGGGCTACCCAACTGGGCCCCCAGAGGAGACAAAACAACTTAGAGAATCATGGAATGTTGGAGACAGAAGCAGGCTGAGAGAGCCCCCCAACCTGTCTAATGGCCTAGAGGTTAGCCTCTGGGCTCAGATAGTCAAGTGACTAGGGAAATCTATATCCCTCAGCCTCAGTTTCCCCAGCTGTTAGTTGGGAATAATAGTAATTTTCAACCTTTCGTGTAATATAAACATTTGCGTTTGGCTGTTGAAAGAACAAATGAAGTGATTCATGTAAAGCACTGGGCTTAGCACACAGTAAGTGTCCAGTAAAGAGTAGGTGCTGGTAGCCCAATCTCTTCTTACACAGGACTTCTTTCTTGTTCCTTCCCGTGGGAGTGGTGGCAGACCTCAAGGAACGAAGGTCTTCCAGGAATTCCCCATTCCCCACCGGAGCTAACAATTATACCAGACAATGCTTCTTTGTTTTCTTATATTGATATTTTAAAAAATAACCTTTATTTTTTGGAGCATTTGAGGTTCACAGCAAAATTGAGCAGAAAGCACAGAGAGTCCCCATATACCCGCTGTTTCCTGCCAATTCCCACAACTTCCCCCACCATCAGCATCTGCACCAGAATGATACGATCAACCAGTCAGCACTGACAGGTCATTGTCACCCAAAGACCCTATTTTACATTAGGGGTTACTCTTTGTGGGAATGGGTTTTGACAAGTCATATCAGGGACCACTGGTACCAGTATAGTATCGTACAAAACATTTTCCTGCCCTAAAAATTCCCTGTGCTTCACCTGTTAATCTCTCCCTCTCCCCAAACCGCTGGCAACCACTGAGCTTTTTACTGTTTCCATATTTTTGCCATTTTCAGAATTTCATGTGGTTGAATTGAATCATACAGTATGTACCCTTTTCAGATTGATTTCTTTTTCACTTAGTAATATGCTTTTAAATTTTTCTCCCTGTCTTTACATGGCTTGATAGCTCTTTTTCTTTTTTTAAGTGCTGAATAATATTCTGCACCATAGTCGACGTACCCATTCACCCACTGAAAGACATTTTGGTTGCTTCTAAGCTTTGAAAATTATGAATGAAGCTGTTACAAATATTCATGTGCAGGTTTTTGCGTGGACATAAGTTTTCAACCTATCTGGGTCGGTACCAAAGAGCACAGCCGCTGTGTTGTGTGGTAAGGGCATGTTGAATTTTTTATTTTTATTTTTATTTATATTTAGAGAGAGGGGAAGGGAAGGAGAGAAACATCAATATGTGGTTGCCTCTTGTGTGCCCCCAAGTGGGGACCTGGCCTGCAACCCAGGCATGAGCCCTGACTGGGAATCGAACCAGTGACACTTTGGCTCATAGCCTATGTTCAATCCACTGAGCTACACCAGCTAGGGCACATGTTGAATTTTATAAGTTGCCAGACTACTGTGCCGTTCTGCGCTCCCACCAGCAGTGAGTGAGAGAGCCTGTTGCTCCACATCCTTGCCAGCATGTGGCTGTCAGTGTTTGGATTTGGGCCATTCTCATGGGTGTGTGGTGGTCTCTCATTGTTTTAATTCGCAATTCCCTTATGACATAGGGTGTTGAGCATCTTTTCATAAACTTATTTGCCACTTATATATCTCCTTTTTTGACCCGTTCAGATCTTCTGCCCATTTTGTAATTGGGTTGTTAATTTTCTTGTTGAGTTTTAAGAGTTCTTTATATATGTTGGATAACAGTTCTCTATCAAATATGTCTTTTGCAAATATTTTCTCCCAGTCTGTGGCTTGTCAGCTCATTCTCCCTATTTATTTTTATTAATGATTGAATGTTTCTTTTTTGTGCTGTTTAAAAAAAAATATTACTCTGTCTGGTCAAGATGGAGGTATAGGTAGATATGCTTCGCTTCCTCACACAACCAAAAGAAGGATACCAGTTTAAAAACAAACAGCAACCAGAACTGCCAGAAAATCGAACTGTATGGAAGACTGACAACCAGAGTTAAAGAAGAAACATTCATCCAGACTGGTAGGAAGGGAGGAGATGGGCAACCGGGGTGGAGAGGACACATGGCAAGGTGGTGGCTGGCAGACCTGGATATCCCACATTCAAGTGCGGATAAACTGGGAGGAACAACTGGGGAGTGAGACAGACTGCACAACCCAGGGTTCCAGCATGGGGAAATAAAGCCTCAAAACCTCTGGCTGTAAAAACCTGTGGGGGTAGCAGCAGTGGGAGAAATTCCCAGTCTCACAGTAGAGGCTGTTGGAGGGACCCATAATGTCCTAGACCATACACAAACCCACTCACCCAGGAATCAGCACCAGAAACTCACTTGTGGGTAGTAGGAGAAGTGACTGCAAGCCGGCTGAGAGCTCAGTCATATAATACTCAGCAAGCAGTATTGTTCCCTCTTTGACTCCTCCCCCACATATAGCACCACAACAGTGGTTAAGTGGGTTGCCCTGCCTTGGCAAATACCTAAGGCTCTGCCCCTTACAACATAACAGATACACAGATATAAAGAAATATGGCCCAAATGAAAGAACAGATCAAAATTCAAAAAAAAGGACTAAGTGACAAGGAGATAGCCAATATATCAAATGCAGAGTTCAAAACACTGGTAATCAGGAGGCTCACAGAAGTGATTGAGTATGGTCACAAAACAAATAAAGAAGTGAAGGCTATACAAAGTGAAATAAAGCAAAATATACAGGGAGCCAACAGTGAAAGGAAGGAAAACGAGACTCAAATCAACAATTTGGTGAAGAAGGAAGAATGAAACATTCAACCAGAACAGAATGAAGAAACAAGAATTAAAAAAAAAAAATGAGGAGAGGCTTAGGAACCTTTAGGACAATTTTAAACATTCCAACATCTGAATCATAGGGATACCAGAAGTAGAAGAGGAAGAGCAAGATATTGAAAACTTGTTTGAAAAAATAATGAAGGCAAACTTCCCCAATCTGGCAAAGGATATAGACTTCCAGGAAGTCCAGGAAGCTCAGACAGTCCCAAAGAAGTTGGACCCAAGGAGGAGCACCCCAAAACACATCATAATTAAATTACCAAATGTTAAAGATAAGGAGAGAATCTTAAAAGCAGCAAGAGAAAAGGAGAGGGTTACCTACAAACAAGAAGGGGCTGGAAAGAAGTATTCAAAGTTATGAAAGGCAAGGACCTACATCCAAGATTACTCTATCCAGCAAAGCTTTCATTTAGAATGGAAGGGAAGATAAAGTGCTTCAAGATAAGGTCAAGTTAAAGGAGTTCATCATCACTCAGCCCTTATTATATGAAATGTTAAAGGGACTTATCTAAGAAAAAGAAGAAGATCAAAACCATGAACAGTAAAATGACAACAAACTCACAACTGTCAACAACTGAACCTGAAAAACAAAACAAACAAAAACAAACTAAGCAAACAATAGAACAAGAACAGAATCACAGAAATGAAGATCATATGGAGGGTTATCAGCAGGGAGGGGGTGGGAGGAGAATGAGGAAAAACATACTGGGAATAAGAAGCATAATTGGTAGGTACGAAATAGACAGGGGGAGGTTAAGAATAGTTTAGAAAATGGAGAAGGCAAAGAACTTATATGTGTGACCCACAGACATGAACTAGGGGGGATGCTAGAGGGAAAGGGGGTGCAGGGTAGAAGGGGATAAAGGGGAGAAAAAATGGGACAACTTTAATAGCATAATAAAATATACTTTAAAAGTTATTCTCATAAGTTTGTGTCACGTGAGTAGTAGAAAGGCTTTACTTTACCAGTGCCTTCATCTGTGAGGGACCCCACTTTTGGCAGGTGCACCAGGCAACGTGATATCTTGCATGTTCAGTATTTGGCTGAGAGAGGAAGTGTGACTTGCTTGAGATTGCACAGCATGGTCACTGAGATGATCCATCAATCTCACCTGCGTGGCCCTCACAGTGCGCAGGGAACTGTGTTATTTGGTCTGCATGAGACTCTTGGAATGCTTCTTTTTCTCATTGTCCTCCTTCTCTGCCTCCACCTCTGTCTCTTCCTCCTCCTCCTTCTCCTCCTTCACCTTCTCCTTCTTCTACTTAAAAAAAATTAGACATGGAAACAGTGATATGATAACAGCAGGTATGTTTTTTTTAAAGAACAAAATTTAAAAACCCCTCACAACCACTCTACTTCAATAAAATAATTGTTTCACTTTTCTGAGAATTTCATCTATCTAGCAAAGTTTGGGAAGAGGTGTGCCCAGAATACTAGAATAGCTATCATCCTAGTGTATCTTGTACTTTTTTATTTTACTTTTTTCCAGGTTTCAGTTTTCAAAATGGTATCTTAGAACGGCTGCATAATATTCTATCCGTTCCTTAAACATGCCAGGCATAGTGCTGCTCTGCTGGAATGGCCCTCCCCTAGGCTGCCAGACAACTGGCTTCTCCACATCATTCAGGCCACGTCCTGGGGGGTGGGGAGGGGCTTCCTGGAATGTCACATTTAAAGCAGTCCTTCTGATTGCAAGTCTCTCTCTCCATCCCATTATCCTGCTTTATTTTCTTTTATTTTTTAAAAAGATTTTCTTTAGCCCTGGCTGGTGTAGCTCAGTGGATTGAACATGGGCTGCAAACTAAAGGGTCGCCAGTTCAAATCCCAGTCAGGGCACATGCCTGGGTTGTGTACCAGGTCCGCAGTTGGGGACACGTGAGGGGCAACCTCATGTTGATGTTTCTCTCTCTCTCATTCTCCCTCCTGTCCCCTCTCTCTAAAAATAAATTAAAAAAAAAGATTTTCCTTATTTTATTTTTAGGGAGAGCAGAAAGGAGGGAGAAGGAGGGAGAAACATTGCTTGGTGGCCTCTCATACACATGCTGACTGGGAACCGAACCTGCATCCCTCATCCTGCTTTATTTTCTTGTCAGCGTTTACTTCTGTCAGAAATTATCTTCATGTATTTCCATGTTTGTCTTCTCCCAGAGCACACGCTTGCTCTGTATCTCCAGTACCTACAGCAGTGTCTGGCACATAGTAGGTACTCAATAAATATTTAGTTGACTCAAGAATTCAGAAGACCACTGTTTTCCAAGATGGTCACTGAGTACCCAGTTTTTAAACTCATTAGTCAATGCTGCAATAGACACCTTGAGGACTCAGTATATCAAAGAGCTTGGGAGGAGGGTTTTGGCAGAAGACTTGGGTTCCTCTCTCACCTCTGTCATTTGCTAACTTTGATGTTGCCCAGTATATGTAACTCCTCTGAATCTAGGTTTCTTTATTTGAAATGAAGGTAATATTAGTGCCTACCTCATGGGGTTACTGTGAGGACTGAATGAAAAGAATGCATGTAAGGCGCTTAGCACAATGCCCGTGCAACAAGAGCAAGTAACAGCAGCCGCTGATGGCCAGCGCCCTAAGTGCTTTCCAGGTCTCGTCTCACGCAGTCCTCAAAACTGCCCAATTCGCCGATTACAGGGCCATGCTTATTTTGTGAAAACTCATCCACTACACACTTATTTGTATACTTTTCTATATTTGTATTAAGAGCCTGTGCTCTTAACCACAGCCGTTAATGCTTTGCTCCCCGCCTGGCCTGTTCACTCATCAGAAAGTAGCTTTTATTATTACTAACATTTAACATTAATTTTTTTTAAAGTTTATTGATTTTAGAGAGAGAAGAAGGGGGGAGAGAGAGAGAGATGTTGATGTGTTGTTCCACCTATCTCTGCATTCCGAGATTGATTCTTGTATATGCCCTTGACCGGTGATTGAACCCGCAAACTTGATATATTGGGACGATGCTCTAACCAACTGAACTACCTGGCCAGGGCAGCATTTAACATTTCTGTTGTTTAAATTTTGTCTTCTATATTCAGTATGCCCCAGAGTATATCTTTGGGCATGTATGGCTTTTCTCTGCTTTTGTATTATATCCCCTGGATACGATCACAAGGACAGAATTAACTAGGGGAAAGGGGACCCAGAGAGCTGAAGTGACTTACTCCAGGTCACACATAAGTAGTGGTGCTTGGAGCAGGGCCATCATGCAGCATTGTTTAAGTTGCTCACTTCACAAGAGCACATGATCTGGGGGTAAGTGGCCTTCCCGTAGGAAGTCTAGTGAAAGGTGAGCCTCGTTCAGGGTTTGAAGAGGGGCAGGGCTTGACAGGGCATTCCAAGTGAAGGCACATAGGAGAAGAGAATGAGAAGAGTGTGATGGGGAAATAAAAGAAAATCAGTCTAAAAGGATCAGAGAATCAGAAAAAAGGGGGAATATTAGGAAATAGGTGGGGCTGGATCATTCGTTTATTCCACAAATATTTGTTAGGCTCCTAGTATATGCCAGGAGCCATGGATATAGCCCATCTAATTCCTCCATTCATGGGACAGATACTTTCTTGGGTTGGAAAGAGGGGGTGGGGATAGACAACTGACAAGGAAATTGAGTAAAAACAATGATAGATTTTGATAAATATTAAGAAGAAATCAAATAGGTGTTGGGTCCAGTAGTAATGCGATGAGTTCCTATTTAAACAGAGTGGTTTGGAAGGCATCTTTGAAGAGACAACATCTCAGTCAGGAAGGGGAAGACGGTTCTAGGCAGAGCACACAGTGTGTGCAAAGGCCCTGAGGTGGTTACTACAAAGAGGACATCCAAAGCCAGGCAATAGAGGCTCTTTAGGGGCTGTAAGTTCAGAAGTCACTTCAGACAGTCTTGAGCAAAGGACTCTTCCCTCCATCCCAGGCTGACCGTTTTTCTAAATTCAGCTGCACTTTTCTGTCTGTCTGCTGGTTGACCCCACAGAGTAGCCACCTCAAAGTCATGTGTCTTCCCCAACCAGCTCACTAGTTCCAATTGTCCTTCTATTTCTCTACACTCCCCCAGACTGCCTTGCAGCCCATTAGCAATGTGGTTCATTTCCTGGATGATGAGAAGCCCACAGAGGTGAGAGATTTTCTCAGAATCTTACAATGGACTGGATACTAAGTCAGGCCGTGGTGGGCCTGCCCCGGAACCAAACTTGCCCTAGAAGAGCAAACTGGGAGGCCTGAGACCTCAGACTGGCCCAGACCTACGTCCCTGAGCTGGAACACCTCCCCAGAGCGACAGAGTCATAAACACAAGCAACTCTTTCAACAGGACACCGAGCCTGAGTCATGGAGTATTTATAGACGAGCCTCCCCTCTTCTCCTTGGCTTTGCCAGGGTTTATCAGGTTCACACGGGGCTTGGAGGGTGACAACCTGTTTACCATCCAAGGTGCCCAAGCAGGCAGTTGGGACATACTTTGAGAACGACGTCTGGAAGCCTGCTCATGTGTAGACCTCACCTGACTCTCCCAACTCCAGACTGAGGCAACTCTCCCTACCCCAGCAGTTCCACCTTCTCCCAAACAACACCCGCACCTCGTGTGCCTGTCCCCACCACAGCCACACGCCCAGGGAACTCACCGTCTCGGGCTAAAATGGGACACAAATGCTGCCTCTCTGAGGAGCACCTCTTGGACTGATGTGAGAAGTTTAAAATCTTTCCCTCGCCCCACTACTCTTAGGAAGTGAATCCTCTCATTGGTTGGATAACTGAATTAATCATAACACTGACTGAGGATTCTCTCGGTACCAGGTATCATGCTAAGAATTTGAACGTTACCTTTATAAGTCCTCACAATGATCTTATAAGTTGGATGTTAATTTGATATTATGTTCGTCGATGAGGAAACTGAGGCCCAGAGACGTAAAGTAAGTTGCTCAAGACCACACAGCCAGTAACAGGGCCAGGTTCGAACTCCAGGCCTTCCTTGGTTCCAGAGTCCAAACTGTGGGTGACCTCGTTCAAGTTACGTCCTTCTGGGCTTCAGTTTCCTTACCTGTAAAACAGAGATACTAACTAACACCCACCTTTCACCGTTGTAAGAACTGATCAAACCTGCTGCCCCTGACGTGCCACCCCCAACCATCAATGAATTAACTTATTTTAAACTGCTTAAGAGAATCAGCAAAGTCACAAGTCACATCTGGCTCAAACGTTAGGGACTTGAATCCAGGACCCAGGCTGTTCCAGCCACCAACCCCTGCTGCCCCACCCTTTGTTTTTTCCCAGTAGCCAGGCTTCAGGTCCAGAGTGACTCAGAACTCAAGGGTGGAGGGAAATGGCAGGGAGGGTGAGGGGTCCAGGGGGAGTTGGCGGATTAGGGGTTGGGTGGCTGTGTGCAGAGGCGCAGAGGAGTGACCAGGCTCTCACCCCAGGATCTATTTTGGAGGGCGCCCGCCTCTAGGCTGCCAGCAGCTGGAACCTGAGGTGTCAGTGCTGAGTTAACAGAGTGGCCCCTGGAGCCAGATTTAGTGGCTGAGACCTGACGCCAGATCAGTGGCTTGGCTGCAGGCACTGGGTAGAACCTGCTTTTGTGACTGCTGGGAGGCTGGGGGCTCCTGAGGCTCTGAGCCCTGCAAAGACCTGTGTGTGGACTGGGTTTTTGAGCCTTTGCCTTGGGCAGCCTGTCGCTTCCTGCTATCTTCACTCCCTCCCCAGCCTAGTGCAGAGCCCCAACCTGAGGTTCAGACAGATCTGGGTTTAAGGCGTGGCTGTTCCATTTACTACCTGTGTGACCTTGGGCAACATACTTAACCTTGGCATCCTGATCCAGAAATGGAGGCAATCATACCTACCTCACAGGGCTGTGATAATAAAGTGGCGTCCTTGGGTAGGGCTGTGTCCCCTTTTCTCCCCTACCCCCCCCCCCACCACTGGGGCCCATGAGGGCAGGGCTACTTCTGCCCTCCTCCTGCTCAGCAGCAGCCTTTAAATGCACTCCCCAGGCTTTGCCCTGACTGTTCAGGGATCCTGGGGCGGCTCACTTCTCACAGTGTTTCCAGAACCCTGATCCCAAGTCCCTTCTGTCCAGCTGGCTAGGGCTGGACTTTAGAGAGGTGAGGGCCCAGCTCACCCAGCTGTAGCTTAAATTTCCTGCTGGGCTTCGTTAGAGGGCCCCAGGAAGAAGCCCCAGCTCCTTGAGTTCCAATCCATAAGAACAGTGACTTTTAACAGTGGGGATTTTTTTCTGGCCATTTTCAATGCCTAAACAAAATTTTTAACATTTCAATTTATTTACATACACACATATGTAATTTTTTAAATAGAAAAGAATCATATTACATATAAGTGACATTTATTTTTCTATTGTATCTAATATATTGCTTATATCTTTTCATATTGGTATGCAATATAGAAAGCTCAATGTCATTTTTTAATTGGAGAAATATTTATGCATATATGTATATTCTATAGACAGCTGGAATGCTTATTGGGTTATGTTTTTCTTTTAGTTTTTAGTAAACTTTTTCTTTTTTAAAAAAATTTAAAAATTTTATTTATTTACTTTTAGAGAGAGGGGAAGGGAGGGAGAGAAACATCAACACGTGAGAGATGCATCAATCAGCTGCCTCTCCTAGGCCCCCACCTCAGGCTTGCGCCCTGACCAGGAATCGAATCGGTGACCTTTCGGTTCTCAGGCTGGCACTCAAGCCACTGAGCCACACCAGCCTGGGCATAAACTTTTTCTTTAAGTGTAATATACATTCAGAACAGTGCATGATTCATAAGTGTACAGGTCAAGGCGTTTTTCGCAAAGTGAGTACGCCTGCGTAACCTGCACCCTAGTCAAGAACAGATCATTACCAGCACTCCGGGAGCCCCACTTATGCCCTCTTCCGGCCCCCCGACTGAGGTTAACACTATCCTTATGTCTAACAGCTTAGATTAGTGTGGGCTTTTTGTGAACTTCATAAAGGCAGGATCGTATAGTACGTACTCTTTTGGTCAACATTCTTTATGAGATTCATCTTTGCGGTCGCATATGGCAATATTTGTTTATTCTCATCACTGATGGTATTCACTACAATTTATTTGTTCCACTGATGGACACTGGGGTTGTTTGCAACGTTTTGCTACTACAAACAATGTCACAGCCCCGGCCAGTGTGGCTCAGTTGGTTGGAGCGTCATCTTGTAAACTGAAAGGTCACGAGTTCAGTTCCCAGTCAGGGCACATGACTGGGTTGCGGGCCAGGTCCCCCGTAGGGTCGTGTGAGAGGCAACCACACATTGATGTTTCTCTCCTTCTCTTTCTCCCTCCCTTCCCCTCTGTCTAAAAATAAATAAATAAATAAATCTTAAAAAAAATAAATAAAATCAATAAATATATCCTTTGATGAGAATTAAAAAAATTTGTAAAAAACATCTTTGTATGTAAATTATCTTGAAATGATCTTTAGTACACTTGAAACTAAAATAATATGTCAACTGTAACTGAAAAGTTAAAAAATTATAAAAGTAAATAAAATAAATAGATCTATATATCTGAAAGTCTATCTATTTCTAGTATCTCACTCTACCTTCTTGTTGTCATCTTTCTCATTTTTTGATAAGATAGATTTCTCAGAATACAGCTGCTAAGGCACATGTGTGAATATTGCACATTTTGATTTTGTGAGATTGTACCTCCCCCACCCCCCTACCAAGGTCAAGTGTAGCGGCAGTGTCCATTGCCCTACACCTTCACCAGCCTTGGCTATTATTACTATTTCGTATTTTTGTCAAGTTGATAGAAGAAAATGCAGATCTTACTGCAGTTAAGGAGATTTTTAACATTGGCACCTTGTTTTATTTGGTTTTGTTTTGGGGAGAGGAGGCACTTGCATTTATTCTTTTGTGAATTGCCTTTTCTGTATCCTTTGCTTGTTTGTAAAACCTTAGTATGTTGTGGGGATTGATATGGGTCTGTACTAGTGCTTCTGCGGTTTTCTCCCAAGGGTTACTTGTTTTCTAGCGTTGTTCGTGGAGCAACTGCCAGTTTAAATATAGTTTGTTTTCCTCCTGTTTACTGCTTATGATCTGGATCCGTCCAGAGTGTGTGTGGCAAAACCCAGGTTCAAGCTAGTGGGGGTGGGGAGCAGCAGACCAGGCGGGGTAGGCAGCTGGCCCCCAAGACTCTCTCTCTAGGGTACAAGCTCCAGAGCAACGGGTCAGTACTGAGCCCCGGGGCCTTGAATTTGCCATGAGGCTTCCTCCAGCTCCTTTTCCAATTATTCCCAGTGTGGACTGGCCCCACGTTGGTAAGAGTCTCTCCCTACAGCCCAGGGGCCCGACTGGAACAGGGCCATAGAGGGAAGGAAAGTTTAGGAGTAGAGCTAAGCAGCCCAACTCTCTGAGTTCAAGGCCTGTCTTAGTCTGCTCAGGCTCCCCTAATGAAATACTACAGGTTTGATGGCTTCAACAACAGAAATTTATTTCTCACAGTTCTGGAGGCTAGAAGTCCAAGATCAAGGTGCTGGAAAGTTTCATTCTAAACCTTTATCTTTTGGCTTGCACATGGCTGCCATCCGTGTATGCTCACATGGCCTTTCCTTGGCCAGTGTGCAAGGAGGGAGACAGAGAGAGAGAGCAGGGTCCCTTGTGTCTCTACGGGCACCAGCCCCATCAAACCAGGGCCCCGAGTCATGACTTTATCACCTAATTACCTCTAAAGGCCCCATTTCCAAATACCATCATATTGAGGGTTAGAGAGTGAGCATTTTGGAGAGACACAGTTCAGTTTATAACAATGCCCCAGACCATTCTCTAGCAATATAACCTTAGTCAAATTACCTAATCTCTCCATGACTCAATCTGTAAAATAAGGATGATAAAAGCATCGACCTCGTGAATTAATAATACATTTATAGTTATAAAACACTTAGAACAGACTGTGATAGCTGACCTCCAAGATGGACCTCAATAATTCTTGCCTCCAGTAATTCATGCCCTTGCGTGCTCCCCTCCCACACTGTATCAGGGTTGGTCAGTGTGACCAATGGAATACAATGTAAATGATGGTGTGTGATGTCTGAGGCTAGGTCATAGAAGGCATTGCCACTTCAGTCTTGCCCTTTTGGATCACTCTCCAGCCACCATGCTATGAGGATGCTCAAGCAGCCCTCTGGAGAGGTATGTGTGCTCAGGAACTGAGGCCTCCCGCCAACTTGCCAACCATATGACTGAGTCATCTTGGAAGTGAAGCCTTAAGGTGAACTGACCACATGCCGCCCCAGGTGGTGTCTTCACTGTAACCTCCTTAGAGACAGACACTGAGCTGGACCACCCAGCTCAATGCCCTTGAGTTGCTGACCCACAGAAATGGTGTGAGATAATAAATGTTTATTATTTTTTTAAGATGCTAAGTTTTGGGAAGATCTGTTATGCAGCAAAAGCTACTATATTGGTCATGGAGTTACCCAGAGCAACTGTTTAGTAAAGGCCAGCCAGCACTGGTCCCCTGACTGTGAAAATATTAACAACAATGTTAGCTGAGTGTCCATCATGTGCCAGATGCGTGCCGTGTGCCTGGGCAAATGGACTCCCACCTCTACATTATCAGTTTTCAACAAACTGTAGAGTGTTGGGGGCAGTTACTCAAAACCCAAGACTGTCAGGGCTAGAAGGGCCCAGGGATATCATTACTCTAGCCAACTCTCATTTTACAGATGAGGAAACTGCGACATAGAGGTTAGGTAACCTTCCCAGGGTAACGGAGCTGATATGGAGAGAAGTCTAAACTTGAACTTGGATTTATTAGAGCCTGGGCAGCCTCTTTGTTGTTTCTCTGCACTCTCAGGGGTTTGTAATAATGGTTTATTGCACCCCAGTCTATAAAGCACTTTTGGTACTTAATTCAGGATCGTAGCTGTAGAGCCCCCTCCAGACCCTACTAACACCCCTGCTCCCTAGGCCGGTCCCTCTCTCAAAGGCCACGCACTCCCCGGAGCCCTTGTAGCTGCCCACAACAACTGTCTGGGCCTGAGGACGGAGGGAAGAGGCCTGCGGTGCTTCCGGTCCTTGGGTGGTGACTCCCAGGACTCTAAGCTCCCCTTCCGCTGCATCGTGCCCCAGGACCCACGGACCCGCCCCTGCCGACTGCTGTGGCTTTAGCCTCTGGATCAAATGACCTATTGGTTTGATCCCATGATTTGGGATGATTCTTCTATGAGGATGACTTTGAAGCATGTGACAGGGATCTTAAACTGTAAGAAAATAATACCTCTCCCCACCTTTCTGAGGCACCGCAAATGCTTGTGGGGAAATCCAGAGGAAGAGGCAGGGTGGACTCCACCCTCCAAGAGAGGTCACTGGGGCAGGGGTAGGTGGAGAACAGCACACCCGTGGAAAGGATCTGCTCCATCATGTACTGACGAAACCTTTCGGCAAGCCCAAGGTATGCAGAAATGAAAGGGGAGATGGAAGGTGGTTTCCTCCCAGCATCACTCCGCACCCCCCGCCCCCCCCCCCCCCCCCCCCGCCGCACCCCGCCTGTGTCACCCTGGGAGATGGGGAAGAGTTCCTCTGAGAACCCTGCCACTGGGAAGGGGGAAGGACCCTCAGGGATCTTTTTCCAGTGCCTCATTGGGCAGATGAAGAAACTGAAGGTGGGCGTGGCTTGCTGGGCATCATGTTGCTGGTCTCTGGCGGAATGAAACATGGAGCCCAGGTGTCCGGGCCCCAGGCCATGGTCCTCTCCCTCAACCAAGAGGCCTCAAGATCTCAGGTTTCTAAAAAATTCCCTCTCCAGTGACAATCAAAAAGAGCAAGACTTTGGGGTTAAATCTGCCTATTCCAGCTCTGCCTACACAGGCCCTGGGACTTGGGGCAATGCCATAGGCCAATCTGTGCCTCACTTTCCTCATCTGTAAAATGGAGGTAAGTGTGAGCTACTCATGTTTGTGGTGACGACTGACTGAAATAGTGCCAGGATGCCCAGCTGCTTGCAAGTATTAAATCAATCAAAAATGGTGTGCCCACGAGTCTCGGTGGTGGAGCGGCCTCCCACAGACTTTTCGGCAGATGGGCTCCGTGTGGCCCAGCACTACTGTTCCCACTACCCATGATTGCAAACCGAGGGCTTCAAGGGGCCAACACCGAGGTCTCTACCAGCCCACAAGTGAGAGCATGGCGGCCGCCCCTCCAGTGGCTGGTTCTACTCCCAGAAACAGACCCTGTGGAAGCGCCAGTGCCCTGGGGAAGCCATCTTCCACCACCCTGGTCTCCCCAAGGCCCACCTGTGTCACTGGTGGGGGAGCCTCTTTTTTGGGAAGTCCACTCTCCCGTTCATGGCCCCTGAGTCAGTATCCCCAGAACACTCGGAATCTCCCCAGGCTGCCAGCATCACGACCACCTGTGTCCTGGCTCAGGGAGCCACGGGAAGCAGCCTGGTGGACACAACACCAGCCCCTTCCCCCACCAGCCACCAGACTTCCAGAGGCGCTGGGCCTTTTGAGCCCCTCCCCCACCCATCCTCCTGCACCTCCTTTCCCCCTCCTCACCCTGCCCCATACACTAGGCAGGCACTCGGTTCTTTTATATCAAAACAGTCCAAAAAAGAAGTGGAGGGAATCCCACTCTTTACCACCCAAGCCACAAGTGAGCCTTCCTGATACCCCACGACCATGTGCCTTGCACCAAGTGGAAAATAAATGACAGGCAGCCAGCAAACAAACGTGTTGTAATTACTATTACCTTACATCTCCCTCTTTTCCTTGACAGCCCCAGACTATTTTCCCTGCTGCTTTTCCTGCCTCCTACTCAGCTGGGACCCACTCATGCACTAAAGCCCCTCCCGCCAGTAACACAGACTTTGGGGGCGGTACCAAGTGAGAAGTCTGTGCCTTAGCTGTGCCATGTTCCATGAGTCACTTAACCTCTCTGAACTCCAGTTCCTGATGTGTCAAAATGAGAATCACAATACCTGGAATCATTCTCCGACAAATCAGTGGCACAGAAGAATGGGAGGAAAGACTATTGTCACAGATTAAAAGAGATTGTAATGAGATGAAATCAACAACTCGCCCCAGGTCAGACCTCATTTAGAGCACATTTGGACAAACTAACTGTAAAAAGGCATTTGAAACAATCAGCAACCTCTTAAAATGGTCTGAGGTTTAGATAATACTATTAAGAAACTATTGCCAGTTTTGCTAGGTATAGTAATGGCATGGTGATTATGGAAAACAGTCCTTGTCAGTTAGAAATGCTTTCTGAAGCATTTATGGGTGAAATGACTTGATGACAATGACTGGCTTTAAAATATATTCCAGAACAAAGAAGCATGCGGGGGAATTATAGATGAAATAAGATTGGGGAAACATGAAGGGTGAGAGCTGGATTTGGTCACATGATTCATTTATACTATTCTCTCTACTTCTGTATGTTTCAAACTTTCATTAATAAACAGTAAAGTGAATACATGGGGAGAGCTGCAGAGAGGGAAGCAGTAAGATGTGGTAGTTAAAGGCTTTGGGCTCAGACGCACCACTGATATTCTGAATTTGTCTCTTTGTCAGTCCACAGTTGGATAGAATATTCCAACAACTGTAAATGATACCTCTTTATAACTCCCTATTTCTGGTGCTGGCTCTGCCACTCACTGGCTGGCCAAGTGACTTAACCTCTCTGAGCCTCTGTAGATCAGCTGCAAACAGGGAAAATCATTACCCCTGTGTTACTGAGTTATTTCAAGGACCAAACAAGTGGATGAATGGAAAGGGCTTAGCACAGTGCCTGGCATGCAATAAGTACTCAATAAATGCTTCAATGTGAGGAGCACAGGTTTAGGAGGATGCGAACCCCAGCTCGGCTCTGCCACTTGTGACTTTGGCCAAGCCATTAACTCTCTGAACCACATTTCCTCCTGGGAAAAGCAAAGATCATAATACCTCCCTTGCAGGGCTGCCATGAGGATGAAATGACAGGACATGTTTTGATGCCCAGCATGGCCCATGTGGGAATTTCCCTTCCCCACCCCTTGTCTTTCAGTGGTGCTGGCCTTGCCAGCTCCCAGGCTGGAGTTGATCCCACTGTCCATTTGCTTGGCTGTTGCACCCGGAGCGCCAAGCATGGCTGGAGAAAGTCAACAGAATCGTGTGAATGGCTCCTCACAGGTGGCGATGCGTGTTGGGAAACACTGGCGAGGCTCTTCTGCTTCCAGGCAGCTTTCAGCCCTCTCTAGGGCACTTTCTCCTGTGTCGCGCACTTCCTGGTCCAAACTTTCCCCACCATCCACACATGCCACCCTTCTCCCTGCTTCTGCCTCTAAAGTTGGCCTCAACTCTCTCTACTGAGGTCATCCATATGAGCACCTTTCTCTCAACTTTCCAGCACCTCTGATTCTCACCTCCACCTTTTCCTATCTTTTAAAAAATATTTTTATTTATTTTTATAAAGGGGAAGGGAGGGAGAAAGAGAGGGAGAGAAACATCAATGTGTGGTTGTCTCTCATGACACCCTGCTGGGAACCTGGCCCAAAACCCAGGCATGTTCCCTGACTGGGAATCGAACCAGCAACCCTTTGGTTTGCGGGCTGGTGCTCAACCCACTGAGCCACACCAGCCAGGGCCATCTTTTCATCTCTCTTATCCTCCCATCTCCACAGTCAGATTGTCTGTCTCCTTACCAGTGCTTCGGAATTTACTCCATCACCCCCTCCCTAAATGTTCCAATACTTTCTCTTCACTGGCTGTACCCTCTCAGACAAAAACAAAAAAACAAACAAGCAAAAATCTTAGTCAAATATCTTGATCTCCCTCAAGTCTGACAGCCACCCCACTGCTCCCTTGTTTAATTCACACATTCACTTGTTCACTCATTTAAGAAACATTTGTTAAGGGCCTACTATGTGCCAGGCACTGGAGGTAAAGAGACAGTCTTCGCCCTTAAAGTCTTCCAAGTCCAGAGGAAGAGTCAGACTCACAGACGGGAGAATGACAAGTGAGATGCAAAGGTGGACCCATGCTGGGTGGTGAGATTCACTGGGTGCCAAGGGAGGAAGGGGGAACCCAAGGATGGTGCTCAGCCTTCTGGTCTGCGTAGCGGGTGATGGTAGAGCGGCTCACTAAGACACAACAAAAGGAAAAGGGAAGGAGGAGCTCAGTGTGAGGGGTGATGGTGCGCTCTGGGTGGATTTGGGATTTGAGGGTCATTAGCATATAGAAGTTGGAGCCACGAGTGCACGGAGAGTGCTTTCCGCTGCAAGTGACAGAATGATGACACCATGATATTTGTTAAGTTGCATCTAAATAGTTAAGAGGTGGAAAGTCCCAGGGGTGGGTGACCTGGGAACACAGCGACCCCAGTGCTTTCTCTGGTCCCTCTTTGTCCTTCTCAGGGAGCTGATTTCTTCCTCAGACTTGTCTTGGTTGCAAGGCTGAAAAAAACTGAGGTCATGTGAGCAAGGAAGAAGGGATGGCCCCTTTTCAACCCTCCTCTTCCTGGCCTGGCACTGCTGACCTACACAGTTCAGTAGACACATGAGGAACTTGGGCTCCCGAGTCAAGCATATCTAGGTTCATGTCCTCAAGCCACCTCTGCAAGCTGGGTGACCTCATACGAGTTATTTTTCTTTTCTGTGCCTCAGTTTCCTCAGGTCCATAATAAGAAATAGATATTTGTTCTTTGCCCAGTTTCTGGTTCATAGCTCCTTAAACCCTTAGAATTTCTACATGCAGAGAGTGATGGAGAAGTCTTTTATTATGTGAATGAGATGACTTGGAAGCACCAAAGAATGGGGGCTGGTTGCCAGGAGAACCAACCATATGATCAGAGAGTTGGAACTTTCAGTCCCAAATGACTCTCAGTCTGGGCAGGGGAGAGGGGCTGGAGGTTAATCAGTCACCAACAGTTAATGATTTAATCAGTCAGGCTTATGGCTTGTGCACTAAGGCTTCCATAGAAACCCAAGAGGACAGGGTTTGGAGAACTCCTGGGTTTATGAGCATGTGCAGGTCCTGGGAAGATCATGCCACACGCCTTTCCATACACCTTGCTTCACGCATCTCTTCTATCTGGCTGCTCCTGAATTTTATTATCCTTTTATAATAAACCCTTGATCTAGTAGATGAAATCTTCTTCTGATTTCTGTGCTCTTCTCTAGTAAATTAACTGAACCTGTGGAGAGGGTGCCGGGGGAACCTCCTCGAGTCTGTAGCCAGTCGGTCAGAAGCGCAGGTAAGAGCCTGGGTGTCTGCAGGAGGGCAGTCTTGTGAGACTGAGCCCTTTACCTGGGCAGATCACATTGGAACGGAGTGGAATTCTTGGGTGCCCTGCTGGTGCCTTAGAATTGTTTGTTGGTATAGGGGAACCCCATACCCCCATGTTGGAGTTGGGTTCAGGAACCCTTTTCAGGGATATAACAGTTTTTGTCGTTGCTGAGATGATGAAATGAAATGATACATACAAAGTTCTTAGCACATAGTAAGTGCTCAGCCAAAACTAGCCATTAACATTTTGGGGGACCAGCCTCTCCTTGAATTTCTCCAGCCCCTTGATTTCGAGGCCCCCTCCTCTTTCTCTGACGGTGCCCCGTCTTCTCCTCCTCCTTACTTCCCACCCTTCCCAAGGCTGGCTTCTTTGCCCTCACTACCCACTGGGTCTCGTCTCAGGGCTCCAACCCTCAGCTCCTCTCCAGGCTGAGGAGATCAAGCCTACTCGCCTGCTGTCCCTCTTTTGTGAGACCCTGGACACTCCTGCGTGTCCCATGCCCTTTTAGGCTCATCCTGAGGCCTGATGTCACTGCTCCTGTTCTCACCCCAGCACCTTACACCTGGTGGCCCTAACTAATGTCCTTTGGCATGAGCTTCTGTCTTAAAAAACAACCTCTGGGACTGCTGCTCTAATGACTTCTACCTGCCAACATGGACGCCATCCAGAAGGACGTGGAGAACAATTTATATTGGTGCAGAGCGCAGAGGAGAGCACGTGGGTAACTTCTAAGTGTGACTAGGTGGGGCTCAGTTATTTCCATCTGTCTCCTTTCCTAGGCTATGGGCATCTCAGGGCGGGGAAAAGGGTTACTCATCTGTCTGTCACCTGGTGCCTGATGTATACAGTTAGTACTCAGGAAAATATCTCATGAATGAATGTGATTCCTGGCTTTGCCCCTTAACTTCCTTTGACTTTGAATAAGGTCCTTATTTGATCCCTGTGTCAAAATCTGTAAAATGAGGGAATTGGATTATGTTTTAAGGGAGCTCTTTAAGGGAGCATTAAAGTGGCATCAGTGGCCATGGGATGGGGAGCCGGCTAGCTGGGGTCGGGGGTCCATGTCAAGGTCTCCAGCCATGTGCTGTGCTCAGGTCTGAGGCAGAAGGATGGGCTTAGAGAGAGGGGCTGCCCTGCCCCCTCCTCTTGGGAGCTGCCTGGGACTCCAGAGGAAGGGTGGACCTGATTATGGCCAGTGAGGGGGCACTGGCTGTTAACCCTGAAACTCCCAGGGGCCCATTCCCTAGGTTCCCTCCCTGGCTCATCAGCCTGGTGTGGGAGGAGGCTGATTTCTGGAGGAAACTCTGGGTACCTAGTCCTCCCCCACGTCTGCCTACGAACAGGCCGTTCTTGTTTACGACCCCCATCCCAAGAGGACAGTGATTGCTCAGCCCCACACGTGATCTGAGAGTCTGGTCTTGCGGGCAGGGAGGAAACTGAAGCCCCGCCAGCCGTGCTGGCACCAGAATGCTCAGCTGGTCCCCTCCTGGGGCTCATGTGACCAGGGTCCAGCTATAAATATCAGAGGGGCCTCAGACCAAGACAGATTTCAGGCACCAGGAGAAGAAGGCCAAGAGACTCCGGGCCGGCGAGTGTTTTGTGACAAAGGCAAAACCCCAGGTCTGCGTAGAGTGAGGCAGGAAAAGGAGGCAACCAGGTGAACCCCGCACACCCCAACAATATGGATTACAAATCAGGCCTGATCCAGGATGGGAACCCCCTGGAGAACCTGGAGAAGCAGCTGATCTGTCCCATCTGCCTGGAGATGTTTACGAAGCCCGTGGTCATCTTGCCGTGTCAACACAACCTCTGCCGGAAGTGTGCCAATGACATCTTCCAGGTCAGTGCTGGGCATGGCCTCGTCCTGGGGGCTCAGGGGGCTCCTCGGCTTTCCTCTGACAAAAGCTCTTCTCTCTCAGCCCAGGGCCCTCTCTCTTAGCCCAGGGCCCTTCTAGACGGGGGCCCGTTTTTCCCCTGCAAAGGCCTCTGGACTGAGCCAAGGGGGGCTGGGTGGTGGCTCTGAGGGCCCAGTTCCTTTTCCATGACGCATGTGTCCCCTCCCCATCCTGTGGCAGCTCAGCCACCTCTGCCCTGAGCAGTGCAGTTGACTCTTCAATCAGGAGTCAAATGCCTCAAGTGATAAGTGGGGGAGGGAGGCAGGGGGAGAGGAGAGAGAAACCAGACCCCTGGGGCTGGAGCCAGCTCCCTGGTGGCAGGGGGCCCAGAGCTTTAGGAGGAGGGAGGGTGGGAGGCACTGGCCAGCAGGGACACCTTCCCCTTCGAGGCTATTGCCTCCAATATAGGGCAGGAGGGGCTTCATCTCCTAAGAAAGGCAGGAGAGTGGATGTCCTGGCTGGGAGGCAGGACTCAAGGTTCCCCAGAAGCACTTTACAAAATGGTCTCTCGCTGTTTTATCTTTAAAGTAGCAGCTCTAGTCACTGGTTCTAATTATAATGCCCATTTGACGAACAGGCAAACTGAGGCTTGGAGGGATAAGGTTGCCAGCCTAGAGGCATTTGGAGAATAGCTGTCACTTGAACTCCGGGTCTGTTGATTGCTTGGTGCTTCTCAGGAGCTCCCTGTGTGAGTGAGCTGCCTCTCAAATCAAGACAGGAGGCTCCATCCAGGTCGTGTAGTTTGACAAGAATGGGTGGGGTGAGCAGGAGGGAGGATAATCAGAGATTAGAAAGGGCAGGGGCTGAGCAGGGAGCCCAAGCCTCACCTCTGTCCTTGACACCCACAGGCTGCAAACCCCTACTGGACCAATCGAGGTGGCTCCATGTCCATGTCCGGAGGCCGTTTCCGCTGCCCCTCCTGCCGCCATGAGGTGATCATGGATCGTCACGGAGTGTATGGCCTACAGAGGAACCTGCTGGTGGAGAACATCATCGATATCTACAAGCAGGAGTGCTCAAGGTCAGTGCGCCCGGTTGCTGGGAGCCCGTCCTCCCTGCCCAGCCATTCTGTGCCCGGCTCTCCCAGGCCCCTTCCTCCTTCATCTGCTCGGGATTCAGACCCCTAGCTGGATGGGCTCCATCAGCCAGCTCGCACAGCCGTGCCCTTCTTCCTCAGGCAGGAGCAGAGGTTCACTCTATCCCCCATCCCTGATTTTCTGCGTCACTCAGTGAGTGGGAAGGGGCCCAGACTGCTCTACTGCAAGCTACTGAGATAGGAACCAGAGGAAAGACAAGATGGGAGAGGGACAGAGAGGCACTGGGGCCAGCTAAGTGGCCCTGGTCAGCCGAGAAAGTGCCCCGTGAGAACAGAGCCAGTTTCTGTAGTGATGGCAACAGCTAAAGGAGGCACACACTGGGAATGCTTTCTCCCGCTGCTGCACAACGGCCCTATAAATCAGGCAATACTTATCACCCCATTTCACAGAGAAGGAGGCTGAGGCTCAAAGAGGTGAAGTCAGTTGCCCAAGGTGGCTCAGCGAGGAAATGGAAGAGCTGGGAGCGGGCCCTGACGAGGGAGCTCCAGGTCTCCTTGAGTGCAGAAGCGCAGAGACGTCTCTCTCAGGCAGAGACGGAGCGGTGGGGCCTGCGCAGTGTTGGGCCTCAAACTGGGGAGAGACGCAGCTACCGGGGAGATCTTTACAAATCAGGGCGTCCCGACAAGACTTCCAGGCAGCCCTTAAGGTCCAAATCTGTCACAGCCTGCAGGCAGTGTTCTGCCCGAGGAAAGGTGGCAGACCCATCCTAGCGAGAAAAAGCCCAGGCCTAGGGAGCTGTGTTTGTTCGCCCAGCTCTGTTACTCACGCATCGCACGGGCCTGGGTAAGTCTTCGAGCCTTCATGTCCCCTGCTTTCGGAGGGGACAGTAAGATTCATTTTGGGGACTGTATAGGATTTTAATGGGAAATGTTAAAAAATGTCAAACATTTATTGAGCACCGACTATGCGTAGGCATCATGCTATTTCCCATGAGTTATCGCTACTTAATTCTCACAGTAACTATAAGACATTCCTCCCCTCGTTTTACATGAGAAGGCTCAGAGAGGGCCAGAGGGTTGTCCAAGGCCACTCAGCTTGCAAGTGCTGAAGCTGAGAGGGAGCCCGTCTGACTAGCTCCACGACGAACCCTTCTGACTGCTGTTGTGCCTCATGTTGCTCGGGCTCAGCGCTACGAAATGCAAATATATTTTTGATCATTATAATCCTAACAAAATCAACATTGCACCAGAATATTAGCCCACCCAGCGTTGACCTGTGAAGACCATATCGTGTCTGAACCTGCGAGGGCTTCCTGCGTGGTTGGTTGACAGAGACAGCCGCCCACAGCAGGGGTCCGCCCCCCCCCCCCCCCCCCCCCCCCCCCGTGCGGGGCACTGCACCATCGTTACAGCCAACTCCCGCCCTGGTCCCAGGAGCTCCGGGAGGAAACCAAAGCTCAGAGAAGTGAAAGCACTTGTCCAAGGTCACAAAATGAATAAATGCAGAACAATCCGCATTCAAATCTGGATGCAGAAGTCTGCGCTGGGCGGTTGCCTGCAGTGTTAGGGGCTGGGAAATCAGAGGTAGTGTGGACACGGTGTTGACTCTAAACGGGTGTGGAGTCTAGCTAGGGGAGGTAAGACCTAGACCCCCCCCCCCCCAATGAATGTCAGGTAGGAGGCAGCCAATTTCCTGAGAGAAGCACAGATAACATGTCAGAGCCCCTAAGTGGAGAGAGAGACAAAGGGAGAAAGACATTCTAAGGATGAGTGTTCGGGAAGAAAGGGAAGGGGAGGAGTCTAGACCCTGGGAGAACAATCTCTGGACTAGAAGTCAAGGGTTGTGCTGGGCTGTTGGACGGCCCTGAACTGCTCGGGTACTAGCTGTGTGGCTCGGGGCGCACACACTGTTCCTTCTCTGAGTGTTGGGGCATCCTCCATGCTTGCTAACTTATTCCTTCCGTCTGTATTGACTCACCACCTCCTCTGTGCAAGGCACTGTACACTGCAGGTTCGGGACTGAAGGGAGTGGGCAAGTTTCCCTGCTTTGATGGAGGTTACAGTCTGGTGGATTAAATATAGAATTCAATGAGGCCATGATAAATTGCTTCACTTAGAGCCCAGCCTGCAGAAACTGAGCGTTGTGGTGACTATAATTAGAGCAAATGAACTTCAGCCTCCCCTGCCCTGACTTGCTGGGTGACCTTGGGCAAGTCGATTCACCTTCCAGGGGCCCAGTTTCCTCTTCTTGAAAATGTCTCCAGATCTGACTCTGGGATCGTACCACCCTTCCAGTGTCCAAGCCAACTCCACCACCAGAGTTTGAGTCCTAGGATGTGGTGACAATCATGGTGCCATTGGCTTCCCTGGTACTGGTTCCCCACAGGATAAAGAAAAGGATCAGGACACCCAATCACTGAGAACTTGGGTCATAGATCTGGGGAGGAGCTATGGCTAGAGCTGGGTGAGGAGACCCCCACCTTGTGACTTGCGACTCTTCCACTTCAGTAGGCCCCTGCAGAAGGGCAGCCACCCCATGTGCAAGGAGCATGAAGACGAGAAAATCAACATCTACTGCCTCACCTGTGAGACGCCCACATGCTCCATGTGCAAGGTGTTTGGGGCCCACCAGGCATGCGAGGTGGCCCCACTGCAGAGTGTCTTCCAGGGACAAAAGGTACTGGCCCTAGCCGCTTCCTCTCACAGCCTCTTAGGCACGGCCCGATGATTCAGGACTCAGATTTGATCCTTGCAGATCTGCTGAGCCAGACTTTCGGTAATGGTCCCTTTGGAGGGACTTCCCAGGCTACAGGGACAACAGTCCTCGCCTTCCTGGGGGAGGTGACTGAGCTCATGGGTTATACTTAGAGCCACTTGAGAGCACCTGGGTGTGGCCACCGGGGAGAGGCCAGACCCCAGGGCCAGGCCACGGGGGCCTCTCAGGCCATGGCTTTTACACCCCAGTGTGCTTTGGGTCCCAGATACCTCCTCCCGTGCTGGTCACTATCTCGGGCTCCAATTCCCTGGACCTGTGAGGACCCACTATCCTGTCCGCGCAGTGACCTGGGGCCCCTCTTTCCACACTCTTTCTTCCCCGCCTCCTGCCCTTCTCTTGATCTTTTTTTTTAAATCATTTTAAAAATTAATGCTTAAATACAGTTGTCTTCATTTTCCTACCACCACTTTCCCCCACCCCACCCTCCCCCACCATTGATCTTTTCTGGAACTCCCAACTATTTCCTCTCTTCATCCCTTCTTTCTTAGAAACAAGCTCCTCTTCTACCAGTACGTTGCTGTGTATTTTGGGCAACTCACTTCCCCTCTCTGTGCTCCATCTATAAAATAAAGGAAACAGTATCTCTCATATTCTCTGCTCTGGACCTTAGCTGTACCTCAGAAAGAGCGTCCCGACAGCTACTGGAGGCTCTTTTTAGCAGAGAGGGGAGCGAGGGTGCCAATTTGCTGCCAATTCCCAAGAGGGCAGGCCCTGAGACTATTTCTGCCTCTCCTCTCCTGGTGCCCCACCCCCTCCTCCCATCTAGACTGAACTGAGTAACTGTATCTCCATGCTGGTGGCGGGGAATGACCGCATGCAGACCATCATCACTCAGCTGGAAGACTCCAGTCGAGTGACCAAGGTGAGGGGACCCAGGGGTTTGAAGCCTCCAGGGCAGCCTAATCTGTGGGGTGAAGGCTCACCCATGGGTTGGGTTGTGACTCAAGGCTGGGGCCTGCAGCCTGGGGTGCTCAAGCAGGGATGGTGGGGAGGGACTGGCTAATCCTTTAATCCACTCATTCAACAAATGTTTCTGGAGGACAGCTGTGTGTCAGGCCCTGACCACGGCCCTAGGGATAGGGTGGTGAACAAGACAGCCCCCCACCCCACCCAAAATTCCCAGGGTTTTATTTTATTTTATTTTTTAGCATTGGTAGTTTTTAGACCATTGTTCTCTGTGTGCTGTAGACCAAGGCTTCAAACCTTGAAGTGCACACAAGTCACGCTGGGGTCTTGTTAAAATTCAAGTTCTGATTCAAGAGATCTGGGATGAAGAATGGAATGCTGCATTTCTAACAAGTTCTCGGGGTTTGCCCAGGTCACTAGCCCATGGACCATAGTTTGAGTAGCAAGACTGTAGAGGCAGAAGGAAACTTTTCTATTTCTGCAAGAGCACCCATGATTTTCTTTCTTCACTTGGGATGGGTCCCTGGAGATGGGCTGGGTTCCTGGAGATGAGATGGGGGCAAGGGATCATCATATTGCTGGTAGACAGAGTGTGTAATAGATCGGTTCAAAGGAAGGAGGGGGATATTGTTACCACCCATGTGGGCTCCCAGGCTGATGAGATGCTATTATTGCATCCATTTTGCAGATAGGAAACTGAGAGGTAGCATCTGTGTCGAAGGCCAGGGAATGTCATTGAGGAAGTCACCGGGGAGGAGCTGCTTCTCTACCTCTTCTAGGACCAAGTGATGCAGAGCTTCTCGAATCCATTCTTGGTCCTAAAATGGGGAGAAGAGTATGACTTGGGGACACACTGGAGGGCCAGAATGCATTATTTCATTTGACCCCAGAGTCTCTATTTTTGAGGAAGGGGGTTGCTTTCTCCATGACACCAGAATCTGAACATGTACTGAGTAGCTATGAAAACTTAGCAAGTGCTTTCTTCTTGCTAAACCTTCATTTCATCTTGTGTAAAATGAGGTGTAGTTAGACCTCTTCCAGCTTTAGATTCTTGTTCCTAGCACACCCATTCCAGAAAGGAAGAGTTGGGGATAGGGAGAAGCCCACAGGATGTGACTCCAAGATTTCTGTCCCCAGGAGAACAGTCACCAGGCAAAGGAACAGCTGAGTCGGAAGTTTGACATGCTGTATGCCATCCTGGATGAGAAGAAGAGTGAGCTGCTACAGCAGATCACGCAGGAGCAGGAGGAGAAACTCAGCTTCATTGAGGCCCTCACACAGCAGTACCGGGAGCAACTGGACAAGTCCACCAAGCTGGTGGAGACAGCCATCCAGTCTCTGGACGAGCCTGGTGGAGCCATCTTCCTCTTGGTGAGCATGACTGGGAAGGTGTGGACAGAGTCAGTTCATCTCAACAGCTCTGTATAAGGTTCAAGTCATGCTCTTCCTCTGACCACCTACCTGCTCTTGGGCAGGTCATTTAACCTCCCTGAGGCTCATTTTCCTCATCTGTAAAACAGGCATGAAGCAATCCCTACCTACACCTATTAACTGAGCACCTACTATAGGTTAGCCAGAGATGTAGGAGACATGGCCCTGCCCCAGAAGAGCTTGTTGGGGGAGACGGAAAGGAACCAGCTAAAAGATTCCACAGTGCAGTTCCATAAAAATTTCCTAAGCACCTACTGTAGGCCAGGCTTGGTGCTAGACATTGGATATAAAAAAGTGATTAGGATAAGATTCTCATCTTGGAGAGTTCAGGGTCTAAGGTGTTCAGACTGATAGCCCTAAAATCCAAGCTCCCTGCCAGGACAATGGAAGCGGTCTAGAGTGATCACCAAGACCTGTGCAGACCGTGGACAGAAGGAAAAGATCCAAGTTCTGTTCAGTTCAGGGTGGGGAGCAGGTCACGACTGGGCTAGGGAATGGCACCAAGTGCCCATGTGCAGCACCCAGTCACCAGTTTTGCGGATTTCCTGGGGCCACCCCTAATACAATCCTAACCATTTGCTCTCTCTCCCCCCACAGAGTGCCAAGCAGCTCATCAAAAGGTTAGTGTCTCCCTGGGGCTGTGATCCAAGGCCCTAGCTCCTACCAGGGCCTCTGATTTCTGTCCAGTGGGCCTCCTCCTTTACATTAGGGCTGCTGGGAGGGTCTCATCCCGGGCTGACTTTCCCTGCCTTTGCATCGCCCCGTGCTTCCTTGAACTGGTATTTGCTTGTGACTGGAGAGGAAATACTCCACCACTCCAGAGGGAGCCTCTAGGTGCAAGGCCTGGGTGTGGGCACAAGCATGTGCCCTGGTGTGAGTTGGAGCTAAAACACCCCTTCCCTACACTAAGCCCCAGATTTCTCTTTCTCTCCCTCCCCCCCTCCTTTCTTTCTCCCCCACAGCATTGTGGAAGCTTCCAAGGGTTGCCAGCTGGGGAAGACAGAGCAGGGCTTTGAAAACATGGACTACTTTACTTTGGATTTGGAGCACATAGCAGACACCCTGAGGGCCATCAATTTTGGGACAGGTAAAGGAGGTGGCAGTGCCACTTGTCTGTGTCCCTGCTCAACCCCCGGAGATCAGCTTCCCTTCCGCTGAGCCCCATGTGGAGACAGATACACTAGCAAAGATGCCCAGGTATCAGTCAGCTTCTGGATGAGCCCAGAGCTGAGCACAGTGCCTGGTACATAATTGTTGCTCAGTAAATTATCGCTGCAGGGAGGCGTCCTGAGCTGTCGGAAGAACATTGCATTTGGAGACAGACAGACCTCAGTTTGAATCCGGGACTGCCATTTGTTATCTGTGTGACCTCCGGAGAACCCCTCCACCTCTCTGAGCTTCATTTTTCTAATTAAAACTTAGGTTAAAAGTGGGCCTGCTCATAATGGCTACCTCATGGTGCGGCTGCAACAACTAAGATATTGACACAGGAGAGTCTGTAGAACAGTAGGCATGTACTGATTTGTGCCGTCAGCCTTTTCATGCTGTCATCTATGCTACTCAGGTACCCTAATTTATCTATACCATATCCTCATTTCTGTTTATAGTTACTCCGCCACAGGGTACCTACAGTACTTATCACAATGTAACCGTAACAATAATAAGAGGAAAATAATAAGAGAAAATGAAGAAACCCCATGAAGAACAAAGATGTAAATAATTTGCTCAAGGCCACTGTTGAAAGGCAGCTGTTATGCAATGCAAAGGAGACGGTGGGTCCAGTTTTGTTGAACTAGCATTGTTCTGAGAGGTGATGCTTCAGTGAACAGGACAGAGAGAGGTGTGCAGGAGTAGGAAAGAATTGCACCATGGCTGGCCTGCGGAAGCTCAGCTTGCCTGCAGGCTTGCAGAATCTGGTGTTACATCTATTCTCAGAGCACCAGATATACCCCACTTGTGCGCGAGGACAAAATGCATTCTGGAGCTGAGACGCTGGCAGACTTGGGTGTAGCTGTCACGGTAGATCACCTGTTCCAGAGTTGCCCTCCTGAGGCTAAGATATTCGAGAGTGGGTCATACTGTGTGAACGGCGTGGCATTGTGAAGACCTGTGCTGCTTTTCATAATCTCCCTCAGCCTTAGTTTTCCTCACAGGAAATTGGGGAGAGAACCACATCCACAGCTACGGTACAATTTATTAAGCACTTTTTATGTCCCAGGCACTAAGCCCTTGACGTAAATTCTATCACTTAACACAACTTCATGAGGTAGTTTCTGTTGTTATCTCCGTTTTGTAGTTGAGAGAGTAGAGCCCAGGGATAATGAGAGGCTTCCTGGAGGCCACACAGCTAGTAGCAGCCCATGTGGATGCCACCAAGGGCCACCTGGCTCGCAGAACCTTGGTGAGGATTGCATGAGGCAGCGCATGCACAGCACTGAGCACGGCACTTGGCACGCGTAGTTAATGTAACAATGATGAAACAAGAGCAGCAAAACTTCCTGGGTTATGCACAGACTCCTGGGAGGTGGCTGGAAATTTGGCTGTCATTTTGGAGGCATTCACTCTTTCAAGCCTCTTCCTAGACACTGTAGACAATGCTCTGACTCTGTGGTGACCTCCTCGAGGCCCCAAAGGAATGAGGAAGCAGCTTGGAGAGGGGTAGACAATAGGCATGTTCCTTGTTAGCACAGCTTGAAGGTAGTCTCTCGGCATGGGAAAGTGAGGACACAGGCGGTGACCCACTCACGGTCTGTCTGGGGCTCAGCTTCAGAGAACCAAGGAGCAGGTGCCCCAGAAGTGTTCCCAACCCCTCTCCACCCCTCTGCAGGCTGAGAAATAAGGAAAAGTGGACAGGGAGTGCTAGGCAAGCAGATTTCAAAGGCTGGGCAAATTCCTTCAAGACAAGGGCTCTGATCACTGCAAATCAAGGCATTCCTGTCCCGTATCTGCAGGTGATATTTATCTGTCTAATTGAGAGAGAGGTATGCAGAAGTACAGTGTGCCTAGCAAAGTCCCTTCTGGTCGCAGGCAGATCAGGTGATAGAGGCTGCTGTAGCTCCTGGAACAAAGGAGCCTCCTGAACCTCCCTCCCTGAGAGGGTGCGGACAGAAGGGGAGGGAGGAGAAAGAGGGAGGCCCACCCCTGTGCAGCTGGGCTTTGGCAAGCCCATCACCTCCTGGGTCACTGAAGTCATTGCAGGGCCAGATGACTCCGACTAGGTGTCGGAGGGATTGGGATCAGTGCCGTCCCCAGCCTGGTGTGAGCAACACCTCTGGGAAACCAGCCTATCCTAACACTGGTGTTCTTTGTCACACTCAGATGAGGAAGAGGAAGAGTACATTGAAGAAGAAGATCAGGAAGAGGAAGGGTCCACAGAGGGAAAGGAAGAAGGTAAGAAATCCATCTACTTCCATTCATTCATTCATTCATTCATTCATTCAAAAACATGCCATGCTGACTGGCTGCAAAGTGCTGTGCTGGACATTGGGGATGATACTACTAGGTGATGATGATGATGGTAATTGTGTGAACCTTTTATAGATACAGTCCTGCTCCCTTTGCTCTTAGAGAAAAAAAGCCCAAACCACGCATGATAAAAAGCTCCCATTTTTACGTCTAAATGACCTATATCTATATGGAAACCAACGCAGCATAACAGATGTAAAAGACAGAGTCCTCAAGAGCCAAGCTCGGTCCACTGAGGTGTTTTGTTTGGCCAGCACAATGCTTAATATTTTTTAAATCCGATGCCAACATTTTAAAAATTAGGAGATTTTTTAAGGGATTTTTTTTAAAAGGAGATTTCAACTAAGGATCTGGATTTCCACCTTCTTGTAAAAATGTTGAAAGAGCTGACGACGTTGGGCTCGCCCTTCTCTCCCGTCCCAGAGAGCTGGCTCTGGGCAGGGGCTCTCCTCTGCTTGGGGGTGCACTTGCCACTTTTCCCAGGCCCACCACTGTCGGCCTTCGGGCTCTCCTCACTCGTGTCATCTGCTGGCCCGTAAGGCATCTGTGCGTCAACCCCGTAGACTGTGTCACGGCTTTATCGCGGACTGGCGGTGTGACCTTGGGCAGTGCACATTCTGAGTCTTGGGCTACTCTGTCCATGGGGGCATGATAGTACTTACTGACTGCAAAAGATTATAATGAGAGCGCACAGTGTCTGGTGCATGGGAAGGACGTGCTTGCTAATTAGCATATGTTTGCTAATATTACTTTAAAAGCCAAGTTATTATTGGAACTAAATTCCAATCCAGTTGAGAAATACAAAGCAGTCTTTTGGAGTTTTGTATTGGATGTGCAATCCCATTTTGTCTTGGCAACTAAATTCTATTTTGCTTTGAAAAGGAAGAGGCCAGGCAGGAATCATTTGTCACTTCAGCTTGGTGAGCCCTGGATCCCCTTGAGTACCTGTCTCACTTTGTGTTTCTTTGTCTTTTTCTTTCAGGGCACCAGTAAGGAGCTGGCTGAGGAAGAGACCCTCTAGATGCAGAGAGACTGGGGAGGGTGGGGTGGGCCCAGCTGCCTTGGTGACAGGCCCAGGGTGGGAGGGGTCGGGGCCCCAGGAGGGGCAAAGAGGAGGTGTGTCTTCTCTCTGCTGGGAGAGCAAGTACTAGGAGCAGGACCCCACTACTGCGCCCCACCCCAGTCACTGAAGCAGCATTGGGAGTGTGCTTGAAAGAACCACTGACGACACTTTTCTACATTGGTGCAAAATAGAGTATTTTGTACATTTTTAAAATGTGATTTTTGTATATACTTGTATATGTATGCCAATTTGGTGCTTTTTGTAAAGGGACTTTTGTATGATAACGCCTGGTCATCGTGTGACTGGCGGCTGTTAGGCAGGGGAAGGAAGCCAGGGTGGCCCAGCCGCCCGTGTCCTCTCCCCCGTGTCCTCTCCCGGCTGGGAGGGCTGGGCAGCACCCGTGCACCTGGGGGGGGGTGACGTGCTGCGTTCCAGTGCCTGTCCCTGACAGCGGGGGTGGAGACTGTTTGCGTTACATGTTGTTCTAATAAATGCACAGTGCTCTCTTCCTGTTACTACCAAAGGAGTTCGGGTTTCTATTAGGGTGGTCAGTGACGCAGCTGTGAAAAATTCACAGAGAGAAGAAAGCGTAGAGAATAAAGTTTTTATTCGCTCTCCAAGAAAGGAGAGGGGTGTGGTGTGGAGAGGTACACCAGCACTGAGGCGGGGGGGGGGGGGCGCTTTGAGCTTTGATTAGATAATAATTGGATTATAAAAGGGTGGAGGGGGTGCTGCTGGGGCATTGTAACTTAGGGCTTCTGTTTATTCCCCTGTTATCCTCCACCTGTGGCTGAGGGGAGTGGTGAAATCTGTTCTTGTTCTCTAGTAATTCCCAGTCCTGGGGACGAGCTCGGAAGAGTAAAATGGCAGTCCTGTCTAAGAAGGTCACAGGCCTGCTTAGCAAATGGTGCCATGCTAGCAAATGGCTGTGGCTTTGTCCTTTCAGTTTCATTCAGCTTTCTTTTCTGGAGAGTTCAGAGTGGAGGGACAGATGCCTGACGGAAAGATGCCTGCAGAAGGGAGACAGCAAAGGTGAGGCTGGGCTTCTGTTCCACCAAAGAAGAGCTCTATACGTCAGCGTTCCCTCATGAGAGCTCCGTGGAAAACTCTCTGAGATGATCCTCAAGAAATAGTTTTAATGTCCTGCTCTCTGGAAAACAGAACCTGAGGCAACGCTTCAGTGTGTCAGTTTGGATAAATCCCAGGGCAGCCAAGGTGTGGGAAAGTGCACGGCAGGAAAGGAGAGAAGCAAATAGAAAGTGTCGAGTCACTGAGCCTGCTGCAAGCTTCTTCAGAGACCCGCTGTTTGCTCAGTCCCGTGCGATGTTCCAGGCAGGTCATAAAGAATGTAACTGACTCAAAGCACTTCCTCAGAGGGAGAGGTTTTTGTCTGCTGGCTCCTTTCACTTCCTGTCTCAGGACTGAAGTTTGTCTCCCAGGCTGTTAATTCCCGTACACTTCCAGGTTGCATCGCTTGGCCCCTCTAGGCAGCTACTAAGGGGAGCTAAGCTAGATGGCACACGGTCAGTTGACTCTGTGAGTAGCGGTGGAGCAGAACCTCCGCGGTCCAGTGGGCTGGGCATGGGTGCTGGCGCTGCCCAGCGGATGCTCTGCTGGAGTCCCCCTTTACCCCAGGGAAGGCCAAGTGCTAGGGGACGAGGCAATGACCAAGGCCAAAGTAGCACCAAGGCTTTCCAAGAACAAGGGGCCTAGGGGCTGGGAGAGAGATGAAACTGACGGAATCAGGGACAGCGCACTCACTAATTGGGTCTAAGAACCTTGGACTTATAAATCTGATGAACACTGCAGACACTGTCCCACCTTTTCGACATTCGAGTAGCAAGTGCGTAGTCCCTCTATAAAGAAAACTATTTGACTTTAGACAATGACTGGCCAATCACATTTATGGTGTTTGGAATACTGCCTGATCTTTAAGGCTGTTTGGTGGAATGAATATTTAACCCAACATTTCCCAGTTTATTCATTTACGTGACATCCTCTAGGACACAGGTGGCAAACATGAGGCCCCGAAGGCTGAATCCAGCCCTCCACCTTGTTTTATCCTCCAGCACCTTGTTTCTGCCCAGCGGCAGCACTGACCCCTCACTTAACTGTTAAGGGGTAGTTACATGTATAAGGTCCTAAAATCACATTCGGCCCTTTGAAGGCAACTTTGAGGCTGATGTGGCCCCCGGTGAAAATAAGTTTGACGCCCCTGCTCTAGAACTAAGGTTCCATGTAACTCACTTTTTAAAAATTGATTTGAGAGAGAGAAACATTGATTTGTTGTTCCACTTATTAATGCATTCATTGGTTGCTTCTTGTATGTGTCCTAACGGGAAATGAAGCCTGCAACCCTGGCGTATCAGGACGACGCTCTAACCAACTGACCCGCCCAGCCAAGGCTTGAAGCTCACTTTAGGAAAGTGCTTTGTGGGCAAAAATGGGGCCATATACTCGACCTTACAAACTCAGAGGAGGCCTGCACCGCTGGCCTTACAACCTCAGAGACAGAAAGTAACCACACAGGATGGTCTGAAATGAAAACTTCTTAACCAAAATTCATGGCAGGTAATCCCATCCTTCTGGTATCTTCCTTGACAAAGTTCAATCTTTACCTTAACCGAGCCTGTCTATATTGTCTTTTAACATCTAAAATGATGTATCTTTGGAATGTCTGAGTAATCCCTTTTTCCAGACCCCTCAGGGCACAATGATAGCAGGTTAATTGTTAACTACCCTGTACCCACCAACGTAAAAGAAGCATTTTTCTCTTCCGTTTGTCTTTATCCAATCCCAGAGACTTCCCCACTTTGCTTTCTCCCACCTCCCTAAGCTGTCACCAATGAATTCGAGGTAACCCTCTTTGTGCCTCCTCCTTTCTTTGTAAGGTATAAAGTGGGGTACAGAATTGCAGTTCTCTAGAGCATTTTCTCAATCGGTTGAGATTTTGCTTCCTGGCCATTGTAGTCAGTTTGGTTCAAATAAACTCATAAAAATTCCTATAGATTTAGACATTAACACTTTATATTTTTAAAAAGACTTTACTTATATACTTTTAGAGAGAAGAGAAGGGAGAAAGAGAGGCAGAGAAACACTGCAACTCAGGCACATGCCCTGACTGGGAATCAAACCGGCAACCACTCACTTTGCAGGACAGTGCCCAACCCACGGAGCCACGCCAGGCAGGGCTCTGAAGACACTCGAAACCCTCACACTGTGGCTCACATTTGGGAGTTTTGGGAGTTTTTCCAAGGCTAACTTAGCTCAGTCCCTAAGTTTGAATTTCAGGGAATCCGATTTTGCTCTCATTTCTAGTCCTTTCTCAAGCTCCGAAGCATTTTTAATAATTTCTTTAAAAATTGTGATATATTACAGACAAGTGCACAAAACTAGTTATGGAGTTTAATAAACTATTGTAAAATGAAATCCGATGTTGCTACCGTGCAGGTCAAGAAAAGAACATTGCCAGCTCCCAGAAACCCTCCATGTACCCCCTTCCCCTTGCAACTTCTTCAGCCTAGAGATAGCTACTATCTTTTCTTTTCTCTCTTCTCTTCTTACAATCACATACTTGCTTTTCTTTTTTTTTTTAAGATTTTTTTAAGTACTTTTTTTTCCCTTTTAGATTTTATTTATTTATCTTTAGAGAGGAAGGGAAGGAGAGAGGGAGAGAAACATCAATGTGCGGTTGCCTCTTGTATGTCCCCTGCCGGGAACTGGCCTGGCAACCGAGGCATGTGCTCTGACTGGGAATCGAACCTCGATCCTTCGGTTCGCAGGCCCGCGCTCAATCCACTGAGCTACACCAGCCAGGGCTGCTTTTCTTTACAGTTTTATTTTCTAAAGTATCTTCCAATAGAAGACTTAAGGAATTTGAGGCCAGAAAGTGAGAGGCGGAACATTATGCATGGCACCTCTTGGGACTCCTGTGAGCTGCTGGGGTCAGGGGAGAAGAGATAGTGGCGAGGGTGTCAGCTCTGCGCAGACAGAGACTGACGCTGAAGTACACCGGCCTACGGCAGGGGATGGAGACAAAGCCGGCCACTCCAGGTTCTAACTGGAGCTTGCAGGCAAGGAACTAGCGCCGCTGCAGTGGCGAGGATGGGTCTGGCAGTCCCAACCAGTCCGAAGGAGGGCCATTGCCCCAGCCTGAGGGGGGAGGCACCCCCTGCGGGCACACACACCCTGCCCCGCCTCCAGGACCCCCTTACCTAGCCTGAGCAGAACATAGCCAACTGCTGGTGGCTGCCACCTGAGGATGGAAACCTACCAAACTCTCAGTCTCCAGCCCCAAGGAAGTCACAACCCTAGCCTGAGGGCCACATTCCTGCTCTCCGGGGATCCAAGGCGAATTCCTACAAACCAAGATCCGAGAACTTCTCTGTGGGACGCTGCCAGCCGCATGCGGGGAACAGCGCTCGTAGCCGTCGCTCACCCCTAATTTAGTAGAGGCATTCGTCGCCAGCCAGGTGGGCTCCCCGGGCCCCAGGGACACAGGGGATGGATGCTCCAGGGCATTTCCCAGGTATCCTTTGCAGCCGGCCACCCCTCCCCCTTCCCCCGCAGGCTTTTGCACACGTCGCGTGGCAGACCGCTTCACACGGGGTGGCAAGGGCCGGATAAAGCGCTCCCGGTGCTGAGCAGAAGCTGGAGCAGCGCGGCAGCGGGACTGTCCCACCGCGGCCACAGCACAGCCCGGGCAGGGGCAGCGGCACGACAGAGCTGGCGTGCAAGGGGCGCACGAGGGGCGACGGGAGAGGGACGCAGGGCTTTCCCGGAAGGTGAGACGCTTCCTCGCCGCGAGCGTCTGGCGCGCAACTTCCAAGGTTCACTTCACTGGGCAACCGCGCGCCTGTGCGCGCGCGCGCGCGGCTTCCCGACCCAGAGCGGGGCACGCGGGGCCGCATGAAAGCCACGGATAAGCAGCATCTGTTGGACGCCAAGCCTGGAGCCCGGTAAGGCGAGAGCTTGGGGAGGGATGGGAATTTGAACGGCATCGTCTGCTTTCCTGGGATGGTTTGGGCTGAGGCTAGAACCAGGACACAGGAGGGCTGGGGTAAAGTGAAGGAGAGGGGAAATCCAGAGTGGACGGGGGATCATCTGTCCCTCAAGGCAGAACTCAGATCCTGACCCCAGTCCGCTAGTCCGGAGTGCGAGGCCTAGAGCCCCGCCCCCAGCCGGGAACTTTGCCCCCGGGCAGCCTCGCCCAGGGAGGCCCTCAGTCCCCAGGTGCACGAGACAGGGGTTTGCCCTCCTGCCAGGGCTCTGATCCGTCTCTGCACTCCTGGAACCGGTCCCGCCCCTTGGCCAGTTCCCAAGGCCTTTGCCTCCTTCAGGCCCTGGGAGGGATGGGGGAGGAGTGAACATCCCCGGCCATGGTCCTTAGACTCCGGGAGCCTGGTCAGTCCCCCAGCACCCACCTCGAACATGGGTCACTCCTTAGGGACTGGTTACTCCTTAGGGACTGTCCAGCTTTGAGTGTCCTTAGCTATTCTCCTAATTGTACACATGGGAACGCCAAAGCCCCACGGAAAGACAGGACTGGAGTCAGCCCTCCTTGTCTCCAACTCAGAGCTGAGTCTCCCCTTTGCCTTCCTTTCTGGCCAGGTCTTACACGGGGCCTCCGTGGCAGGATGGCGCTGGCTGGATTTCTGTGTCTCCACCTGACTCCAGGTTGCCATCCATTGAGCTGGCCGTGGAGAGCAACCACTACTGTCACGCCCAGAAGGGTCCTGGCAGTCACTGTGACCCCGAGAAGAAGCGGGCCTGTCGCCAGCTCTATGTAGCCTCTGCCATCTGCCTGGTGTTCATGATCGGAGAAATCATTGGTAAGACTTTTGTGCTAATTAAACGAAACTGGCACATGGATAGTCTGGATGATCCAAAAGGCTTTTCTCTTGAATATCCCAGCAATATCAATACAGCTACAGCTGATGCTTGAACAATGCGGGGGGCTTGAGGGGGGAGGGGGTGCTGACCTGCACAGTCGAAAATCCACATGTAACTTTTGACTCCCCCAAAACCAGCCCTTCCCATCGATGGGTTCAACTGACCCACCATGGCTGGGAATCCCAGGTTGGAAAACTGCGTCTGTGAATGCGGAAGTACTGGTTTCCATGGGGTTGATTGCATCAGCAGATGGGAAACCCGAGGGCGTGAAGGGCTAATTGTGTTTATTGAAAAGAATTTGCCTGCGAGTGGTCCTGTGTTGTTCAAACTGGTGTTCAAGGGTCATGGTCAAGATTGAACATTCACTATGCATTTTTAGATTTTTTTTATTTAAAACCTTTATTTTTCAATTACCATTGACATACAAATATTATAGTAGTCTCAGGTGTACAAAGTAGTGATTAGACATTTATATCTTGCAAAGCGATCACCCTGATAAGTCTAGCACCCACCTGACACCATTCATAGTTATTGCAATGTCATCGACTGTATTCCTGTACTTCATTGAGTCTTTTACACACACCTATCGTAGGAATCCTCAAAACACCCTTGTCCTGAGTTTACAGATGTTGAAACTGAGGTACGTTTAGGTTAAATAATTTACCCAAGACCACACACAACTGGTAGGTCAGGGGAGGCCTGAATGCCTAGAAGGAAAGAACATTTACTAAAGGCCTGCTGTGCTTTCCAGGCCCTAATTGAACTTGATGTTTCACCTTCACCCTCTAAGTAGATGTTAGTCCCGATTCACAAATAGTAGAAGTTAAGGCACAGAGAAAGCACTTGCCCATCAGAGAATGGGTGGAGAGGTCCCAGTCTAGTGTTTTCCTCCAGAGCCCATGGTTTCCGTACTACACAACACAGTCTGGGAGGTTGGCTCCTTGGGCAGGTGAGGAGCACCCACCATCCTCCTCGCTGCCCCTGCAGGTGGGTACCTGGCCCATAGCTTGGCGATCATGACCGATGCAGCCCATCTACTCACTGACTTTGCCAGCATGCTCATCAGCCTCTTCTCTCTCTGGATGTCCTCCCGGCCAGCCACCAAGACCATGAACTTTGGCTGGCAGCGAGCTGGTGAGGGCCCTGGTTGGGATGGGGGTGGGGCTGGAAGAGGGGCAGGTCAAGACATGGGTTCTTAGGTGGCCATAATGGGTGGATCCCCTGAGTGAGGCCAGGAGGGTGACTTTTGTGGAGAAAGATAATGTCAAACTTGGCTTCTGTCCTCTGGGAAAGGAGGGTTCACCTTCCTAGGAAATGAAGTGGACAAACCTCAAGAAAAAATGACTATAACATTAACTCCGTAGATCAGCTCTATGGGGCTGCAAAGGCCAGCAAAGCCTTCTGGAAGGTATGGACTTTAAACCCTCCTTAGTTCATGTCCTAGCTACGTTATCTTTTTCCTCTTGGTGGGAGATAGCCCAGCCTCCCCTCTTCAGAAGCCTTAGTTTGCCAGCTGAGCAATAGTTTAAAAAGCCACGTTCATTACATGTAAGACAAAAAGTCTTGACTCGAATGCCTTCTTAAGTCCCTTCTAGCTCGGACATTGTCAGATGTGCGAGTGGCGGGGTAAGGTGCAGCCACCCTTTCAGTGGAGACCCGTTAGACCCAGGCTTTGACTGGGGATGGGGGTGGGGGGGTGGGGGGGGAATCCCAGGGGGAAAGGGAGGTCTCCTCAGCCTTAGGACCACATGCGAGCTTGACGTTGGCTCTTCCTCAGAGATCCTGGGAGCCCTGCTCTCCGTGCTGTCCATCTGGGTCATGACTGGGGTGCTGGTGTACCTGGCAGTGGAGCGGCTGCTCTCCGGGGACTACGAGATCGAGGGGAGGACCATGCTGATAACGGCGGGCTGCGCCGTGGCCGTGAACGTCGTGTAAGGCCTCCCTCCTCCCATTTCTCATGTGCACACCAGCGTGCCTTCTGGTGGAAACAGGGCGGGCCACGCTCCAGTACAGGCTACAGGAACAGGATTTCCCTAACTGTCTGAGCTCTGGCGTCTGGGACCCCTGGGTTCTGCCTTAGGCCTGGGCCAGGTCCGTCAGGAACTGTAAATCTGTGGCAGCATCAACTCCCCCCCCGCCACCTCCCTCTCCCCATACATGTTGGTGAACAACCTGAGAGGCTTCATACCTGAAGTTGCGGGGGAGGGGGTCAGTATAGTTCTTGCAGGAGCACATGTCCCTAGGGGAAGAATCCAAGTTGTTTTTCAAGCTGATATGACTGAAATTGGTCTCAGTGAGAGGCAGGGTGTGTAGACATCTGTCTTATTTGGGTTCTGTCTTCCTTGCTCAGTGGCCTAGAGCAAGCCACTTCCCTCCCTAAAACTCAGCTTCCCCCTCCGGGACATGGTCATCATGGAACTGATGACCTCCACGGTGCCCTCCTGCTCTGAGATTCGGCACTGGGGCATCTTTGTGCCCAGATTTGGTCTGGCATTGGAGTTGAACCTCTTCTCCTGTACCACTCAGAACCAAGGCCACGTGAGTCAGGCTCCTCATACAGTCAAAGGAATCGCGCATTCTGGGGGCCTGGGATTTTTGCCCCACAGGGAGGCCAGCCCTAGTGAGTGGCCTCTTCCTGGCTGATTTGAAGCCTCTACCTGCTCCCTCAGTGAGCCCCTTGGCTTTGTCTCCGCTTCCATAGAATGGGGTTGACTCTTCACCAGTCTGGCCACGGGCACAGCCACAACCGTGGACAGAGCCATGACACCAGCCAGCAGCAGGGGAACCCCAGTGTCCGAGCCGCCTTTATCCACGTGATAGGAGACTTGCTGCAGAGCTTGGGCATCCTGGTGGCAGCCTATATTTTATACTTCAAGGTCAGAGCTGGGGACAGAGTGGGGTGGGCAGGGTGTGGCTCTGCGGGTCGTATGGCAGGCGGGGGCAGGGTGGGCAGGGTGTGGACAGGGTGTAGATCATCTGGGGGCTCCTCTCTGCACAGGACCCTTTTCAAATTCTAGCCCTTTCCCAGCTCTTGGCAAATGGTGGGGAGAGGGAAGGAATATTTATTCAATTTCTGATCCTCACAACAACCCTGAAGAGTAAGTAGTGGTGTTTTCTGAAGCCCAGAAAGGTTCAGTGACTTGCTCCATGTCACACAGCTAGTAAGTTGTGGAACCACATTCGAACCCAGCACTGTGTGCTGCCAAAGCCTGGGCCCCGCCCATCACACGGAGGCAGTGCAGTGTATCTGAACAAGTCAGGTGTTGGGTTTGAAGCCTGGCTCCGCCCCTTGCTAGCTGTGTGATGTAGAGTGAGTCCCTTTATGTAACCGAGTCTCAATTTACCTCCCTGTAAAATGGGGGTGAGGGACTAGATTGTATCTAAGATTCCACTTAGCCCTGTCCGTGTCTCAGCCCCTTGCCAAGGAGGGCTGGGAAGGGACTATGCCTTATCTTGAACTGCGGTCTGTCATGCCTGTCCTTCTGGGCACAGAATACGCAGGGACACAGGGCCAGGGTAAGGCTCACGCCCACCTGCAGAGAGAGCCCCTCTTCCCCACCCAGTGCTGGGAGGGAAGGGGGAAGGGAAGCTGAGCTGCTGAACCCCAGCTCTGCCTTCCTTTTTTCCTGCAGCCAGAGTACAAGTATGTAGACCCCATCTGCACCTTCCTCTTTTCCATCCTGGTCCTGGGGACGACCTTGACCATCCTGAGAGACGTGATCCTGGTGCTAATGGAAGGTGACTGGGCCTGGGGCTCCCTTTCTGCTCTTGGCTCTCCGGCTCTGATGGGCGTCCCAGGGGTGAGGGGTGGATGCCAGCACTTTGGTGGGGAGCCAGGGCCTGGAGCCTGGCATAGCCTGGGGCTCTAGGCTGATCTTGGCATGGAGCTGGGCCCTCAGGTGTGGCCATTCCTGGAAATGTCCCCCGACCATGCCTTCCCTTCCCCCGAGGCCCAAGGGTACCTCCTCCCTGCTGAGATGTGTCCTCCTCACCCAGTCAGGTGGTTTCTGGGTTGGGTCTGTAGCACCGGGCACCCTAGCCCTTCCCCATACACTTCCTCAGTCTCAGTTTGCCTTCCCTCAGGCAGAGAGAGGGGTGAGGGTTACGCTTCCCGTTGCACAGGGGGCAAGCTGAGGCTCAGGAAAAAGCAGCCAGTGCTGGCGGAGGCTGCTGAGCTGCGAGCCCATTCAGGCCTTCTTCTCCGAGGCCGCCACCTTAGGAGGATGTGGCTGGGCTTCGAGGGGTGCTAGGGAGCGGCAAATGGTGTGCCCTGAGTCACCACACTATTCATCCAACCTCGTGCTCCAAGTCTTGCGTCAGGGGTGTCTCTGCGGGCAGGGTCAATCTGAATCCTAGTTTGGGGTCAGCAGGAACGTCCAGCTACAGGTCAGAACTTTTTCTCCAAGGACGTGATTGACCCACATAAAAATGATGAGGGCGGCCCATGTCGGAGCAGCCATCTCCAAGCCCCCTTTATTCCACTACAGAAAACAACAACCACCACCCCACAAAGCCGGCCTCGCTTGACCGAGCACCCACTCTGGGCGCGGCGCTGTTCCAGGCAATGAGGAGGGTCGGGCGGTAGACAACACAGACTGCCCTGCTCTCCTGGCGTTTCCATCCCAGCGGTGGAGGCAGACGAGGAACTAACAAACCAGATGGTTGCAGATAGTTTTAAGTGCTAAGAGGAAAATAGCACAGGGCGATACGATGGAGACCATTTGGGAGATAGGGGCAACAGCAGATCTGGCCAAGGAGCTCTTCTGAGGTGACGCTGGAGGAGCAGGAACCAGCACGGGTGGAAGGGAGCGGTTTCCCTCAGCCCCAACCCTGCCGTCCCCAGGGACACCCAAGGGCGTGGACTTCACGGCTGTTCGGGATCTGCTGCTGTCGGTGGAGGGGGTGGAAGCCTTGCACAGCCTGCACATCTGGGCGCTGACTGTGGCTCAGCCCGTGCTGTCTGTCCACATTGCCATCGGTGAGCGGTGGGGACACCTCAGGGTGGGGCGAGGGAGAGAGGCAGCCAGAGGCCTGGGCATCCCCGATGGGTCCAAGTGATTCCGATGCTTTCTTTCAGGGCTGCACCAGGTGTGGGAACTGGGGGGGGGGGGGGGGGTCCCTGGTACAGGAGTGGAATCTGGGCTTTCTTGATGTTTGAAGGTCACCTGTCCTGTTCTGCTGTGGCTAGGGCAGGAGAGGCGGGCCCCTGATCGTTTCTAGGGGCCCAGGAGTCAGTAAATGTTTTCCTGGTGCCTCCCCTGGTGTATTCTCTCGGCCTCCAGCTCACAACACAGATGCCCAGGCTGTGCTGAAGGCCGCCAGCGCCCGCCTCCAGGGGCAGTTCCACTTCCACACAGTGACCATCCAGATCGAGGACTACTCTGAGGACATGAAGGACTGTCAGGCATGCCAGGGCCCCTCGGACTGACTGCCTGGCCAGGTGCCGACTGGAGCACGGACAGGACCTACACGTGGTGGGGCCCAGTGTCCCTCAAGCCCAGCCAGGACTCTGTTTACCTTGGCTGTGAAAACCAGATCCCTCTCCTGATCTTAGCTCCATGTCAGTGTGGGGGAGCCTTCCCCGCTGCAGGAACGAGGCTCTTCCCCTGCCTCCCATCTGACTGCAGCCAGCCCCACGATGGGAACTCCACCAGCGTAAAGCTAGTACAACCCGACTCCTCTGGCTCCTGGGTCAGTTCCTGTCAGGCCTGCGTTCAGGCCTAATCCTCAGCCAATGCTGTCCTACCACCAGCCTCAGGGAAAGGCGGTGAGTACAGTGAGGGGTGCTGGAGGGGAGCCTGGCCTCAACGCTCCCTGCCTACGTGCCCCATTTCCCTTTTTCAATCTGCCCTGCCTTTGCCTTATGAATCTGTAAAGAAGCCTGTGGACAGGGCCCCCTCCCTCTTCAGCCTCTAACAATGATCTGATTTAAGGAGGCCGTGGGGTCTGGGGAGCTGTGAGACAGGCTAGTGAGCCAGGACAAGTGGAACAGGGAAACTGAGACACAGTTACATGGCCAGGCCATTTACAGCCATCTAGTAAATCCCAAAATTCTATCTTCCCCAACCAAGGATGCTTAAGAGTAAATGGTTTACACTTCTGCCCAACCAGAGAGTAAACGTGTAGCTTAAATCACCCTTCTCTGGGAGACAGATAATAAAAATCCCATTAGTGCCATTGGTGCCAACCACACTCACAGACTGATGAAGTCAGGGGAATCAATCTCATTTGGGTACCTTAGCATAAAGCTGGTGAACATTCAGTTGAGATCCTCCCCTAAGATCTCCCCTAAACTCCCAGCCTTTAAAGCCCTCAAGGTGGCCCTGGCCCGGTGGCTCAGTTGGTTGGAGCATCGTCCTATACACCAAAAGGTTGGGGGCTCGATTCCTGGGCACCTACCTAGGTTGTAGGTTTGATCTCATCGATGTTTCTCTTTCACATCAATGTTTCTCTCTCTCCTTGCCTCTCTCTCTAAAATCAATAAATATATTTTTAAAAATTAAAAAACAACAATCCCCAAGATAAAGAACCAGCGTGCATGGGCCTTTCCCTTCCCCTTCTCCTCCCCCACCCCCAGGTGCCTTACCGCTGCCTTTCTCCTAATCTCCAAGGGCCCTTCTACCACCTAAATAACTTCCTAAGTAAACTTTCTCCTACCATTTGAGTTCTTAGCTCTGAAATCTTTCTTTGCACAACTTAAGAACTGAGGTCTAATTTCACTGGCAACACTACCGGTAACATAGGGACCCTGCACTCTCCTGCGTGTCCCCCTGAGATGGGGGGCCGGGGGCGCCTGAAACCCATCACTTCAGCTGTGAGCCAAATGTTTTCCCTGCCTGGAGGGAGGAGGCTTCTGCCTGGGTAAGGACCCGGCTGCTTTCCTCTTTGCTTATTCCTGCTGGTCACTGTTGGGAGGGGGACAGGAATGTCATCTTGGGTCCTGCCCTAACTACCTCGCAGCTCCTGGGCCACTCCTCAGCCTGACAGTGTCCTGGGGAGCTCAGCCTGAAACCGGATCTGGTGGGGCCAGCCGTTGCCAGTATGGCCTGACCTATTCTGAACTTGGGGATAGAGGACAAGGAGGGGCCCAGGAGACGCCGCTGGCTTCCTGGGGTGTGTGAAGGTTCCCGAATTAGGGGGTGGCTTAAGTGTGTGTGTTGGTTTTTTTCTTTTAAATATTTTATTTATTTATTTATTTATTTATTTATAGCGAGAGGGAGGGAGAAAGAGAGGAAGAGAAACATCGATGTGAGAGAGACACATCAATCGGTTGGCTCTCACATGCCCCCAACTGGGGACCTGGCTCGCAACCCAGGCCTGCGCCCTGACTGGGAATCTAACCAGTGACCTTTCAGTTGGCACTCAATCCCCTGAGCCACACCAGCCAGGGCTGTTCGTTTGTTTATTTTTGGATTGTATTTATAAAACGAATGGGGGAAACCTGTCTCCAGTCTCACAGAATGTTAACACCTACCTCTCAGGGTTGTTGTGAGGACTGAAGCCAAAGTCTGCTAAGCACCTGGTCAGTGAAGAGTGGTTACTTTTATCCTTATCCTGGAAGATGCAGCCTGAGGCTACCTTGTTGAGGAGCCTGGTGGGCTTCCTGGCCTCCCCAGGGGCAGCGCTGAGTTCGTCTGGACTCTGTCATTACTCATGGCAAGAGGAGGGGGGCCTGTTTACTCACCTCCCCTCTGAGCCTCTCTCATCAGTGAAGTGACAACTCTGTGCCATTCTAGCACTGACATCAGGGCTACCTGTGACCTAGGTCAGTGGGTTCTTAAGCCCCTCAAAATTAGTGGGAAGTCATTTGTGTTGTCTTGGAAGTGTGTGTGGGGCACTGCTGATGGCCATGCTGCCCTCCACCCCAATCTCAGAGGAATCAACACCCCTTCAGCTATGGCAGGCCCCAGGAACCGGGGTCCTGAGCCTTACTCTGTGCTGAGTCCTTAACCCCCTCTCCGGGCATTGCGATGCTCCATGGTTACAGATGAGGAAACTCAGAGAGCAGCCTTCAGTCACCTAGCCGGTATGCGGCAGGTCTGGGGTTTCTGCCTCATTCCCCTACAGCAGGGGCTGGGGGCCTGCTCCGGGCTGCATGTTGTTACAGCAGAGTCCTCGGGCCTTGCAGTGCTCTCCCTGTGGGCAAGGCTTTGCCAAGGCAGTTCAGTGTCCTGGGTGCCGCAGCTGTGACCAGGGAAGGCAAAGGTGCCTCTTTCCCCTGGCTGGGCCTGGCACTCGAGTCCTGCGCCCTGGGAAGGCTGCCTGGGCTGCAGCTGTGCACTTCCTCACCCACTCTCAGCTGCTCTTGATCCTGGGCCAGGTTGTTTTCCGTCTTCTGTAACTCCCAGTCTCCCCTCCACCTCAAGAACCTAGCAGCCCCATGCCTCCCAAGGGAGAGCCTTCTGAGCACCCCCAGGAGGACCTGAGTCATCCAAGGGGTAGAGGTCAAGCTAGAGGATGGGGGTGGGAAGCCTTGTAGAGGCCTAGGGGGACAGCATGTTCTGGCCAGCGCACTAGTCACAGGAGTTTCCAAAGCGGCGAGGCCATCAAAGCAGAAAAACACCTGACACCCTGGGTCTGGCCTGGACCCACTCTACCCCCACCCCTCTAGAAACGTCCCCCTCCCAGGTGCCTCCCCTGCGCAGCTGCCTAGCGGGTATTTATAGCCTGAGTTTGGGCAACGAGGACGTTAGCTTTATTTCAGAAGTGGTAATTCCAGTTCCAGGTGGATGAACCTGGGAGAACCCAGCATCCCTTCCCCCACTCACTCTCACCTAAAGATGCTCCAGCTTCTGCTCCCACCCAGCCCACCTAGAAATGACCCTGCTTGGTCCTAAGTGTGTGGGCCAAAAAATGGAGCTGTTCTTTCAGATATTCCCCTACCCCCTGAGTTTTCAGACCTCAGGCTGTGCACCAGAGAGCCTCCCAGTTTCCCGACTGGAGCGCGGAGCGGCGCTGACCTCTAGTGGTCCAGGATGGTAACGCAGGGCGACGGCCGAGCCTGAGCCCCCGGTCCCCAGCGGGGCAGGGGTCCATCGCCTGCCTTCTCATCCCTTTCCTCCCCTCCCGCTCGGCTCCGCCCGTTCGGGAAGGAAGCCGAAACTAGCTTCCCGGCGCCTCTTTGCTCCATCGCTGGGACGGGAGGATCGCGCCTGGCAACGCAGGCGTCTGTGGTTAAGCTGCCTTCCCACCGGACTGGAAACCCCGAAGATGGGGATGGAGTTTCGACTCCTCACTCCTGTCCACACTCCCGCCACCGTCCTCACAGGGCCAGGCACGCAGCTGATGTTTCTTCCATTATCTTTTCGCTAAATATTCGTAGTGCACCTGCCAGGCTAGAGAAGGAGAACACAACCCTGGCTTTCTGAGGCTCCCAGGCCAGTCCAGAGGCCTGATGGTATGCGCGACCCGGCAGCATGCACAGTTCCGGGACTGCAGGAAACACCCCGCTATAAAAGCGCAGAACAGACCAAACCGATCCGGAGACAGGATGGGGGGTCAGACAAATCCCTGTGGGAGGCGAGGATTTGAAAGACAAGTAGAAGTCAGCTGGGCAGAGTGATTGGCACTAGCAGAGGCACCAAGACAGAGAACCGTCCCCTGTTGCTGGGCTGCAGAGTGGGGTGAGGTCCCGCCCCCTCCAGGCGCTGTGACTATGATTGGCCAATCGGAACCTGAAGTGTTGGCCAACTGGACGCCTTAATTAGGTCCCTAGATGTCTCTAGGGAGGGAACATCTGAGCCGAGCCACCTCCCCTAAGCATGTGCAGCACCTGCAGGAGTAAGGAAGGGGTCTCTGTGGGTCTTACTTAGGGCTTCTCCAGGCTGCGATACTTCTTTCGCAGCACGGACACCGGGTCCTTGAAGAGCACTGGCTCCAGGCGAAAGCGAGAGGACACCAGGGGCATGCGGCCGAACCCTGCCGCCATCTGGTTGATGCAGTCGTGGTCTGCGGGTTGCAACGCAGGCGCGGACCCCAAGCCCCTAGACATCTAAGAGGGGGAGGAGAAATACGTCGGAGGGTGTTTCCCATCTTTCTGAACCCAGCCTTCTCCCGGACCACCCCCGCCCCCCGCCCCCCCGCGCAGCAGAAAGAATTCGGGTTAGCCAGTGAAAGGGAATTCTCCCCTACTTCTCCTCCCAGTGTCCCTCCATCCTCACCAGTGGTGGTCTGGCTTCCAGATGCCGCTTCCCGTAGGGCACCTTGATAGGGGGCAGCTTGGTGGCTGCTGCTACTAGGAAGTTCATTAGGACGTCCACACAGGTGGGTGCATCATCTGCCAGGCTCCTCAGAGCCTTGGGCAGGGAGTAGGTGAAGAGGGCGTGGTAATACCTGGGTGAAGGGGGAAGACAGGGAGAGGCTGCAACCAAGTTCACCTCCCTGCCAGGCCTCCTTCTCCCAGTGCTAACATTCTCCCTTTGACCCCAATCTCCAAGCCTTTCGCAAAAACCCTGCTCCCCTGTCTGAGCCCTGGCCACTCCAGAGAGCCCCCATTGTAAGTACTAACCACTCCCCACTGTTCTGTGCTCTGTGGCTTGCCTGCTGCCAATGGTGTACCCCTGCCCCCTCCCTCACAGCTCCCTGGGGGCCCTACCCCAGGCTCTGAGGAATGAACTCAGACCCAGACCGAGGGGCGGGGATCAGCTGGTTCCAAGGCCGTCACACGTGGCAGCCCAAAACTAGCTTCTGGAAGGATGTGGACTAACGAGGCTGGTGCCTCTCCAGGGGAACCTTGCTTCACGCAGCCCTCCTGCTGGACGACCCGGGGCCCCCACAGACATTAGGGGTATTCTTCACTGTGCTGAGAATTCCCCGAGAGAGGTTCTGTATTTGGTTTAAACACGTTAAAGGAACCCCTCTAAAGAGGCCCTCCAGAACTCAGTCCCTGCCCCAAGACTGGGGTGCTTGTGCAGTCCCCAGCTCATCACACACACATTTATTTTTTTAACTTACTAAAATTTCTTTTATCATTTGACTGTCACGCCACCCTACGAGGTGAATACATTTGACAGATGAGGAAGCTGAACCTCAGGAGATGTGAGGAGATGTGCCCATCACACAGCTGGGACATGGCAGGCCTGGGCCTTGAACCTGGGTCTCTGGGCACTAGGCTGCGTTCGCTCCCATGCCACCCTGCTCCTGCCTCAAAGAGGGTCGCTGGCCCTCTGATCCTGGTGCCAGGGCTGCCACCTGTACCTGTGGTAGAAGGCGGCTGAGGTGAGGACCATGGAGAACTCGTTGACCCTCTCAGCAGTGTAGCTCCAGCCACCCTGGGCCTCATCCCAGAAGTGGCTCCACGTCAGAAAGCCCACCAGCCGCTCCGGGAAGCTCTGCCACACCACAAAAGCAAAGTCCACCTGGGGAGACATTTAAGTGAGGTCCGAGGGAGGAGCATCCAGAGATAGGCACGCAAAGCCGGCCTGGACTCAGGAAAACGAGGTAAGAGCACGAAAGTTTCCAGAGGATGCTTAGGGGAAACTCTTCAGCTGGGAGCTGACAAAAAGGTGTTTTCAAAAGTCTGTAGAAAGCTTCTATTAGATTTCTAAGGAGGAGGCTGAGTAGTGGGCTGGGGTGGTTCCAAAGGCAGGAAACTGGGTCTCTTAACCTGGCCCTCCCCGCTCTGGGGATCCGAGGGGCCACCAGGGCCCTCTGGCTCAGTCCCCACCCACACTGGACTCTTCCGGGGCCCAGTCCGCACCTCACTTGTGGAAAGGCTGCTGTGCGCATCGAGGCTGAGGATGGCATCGGTGCTGATGGCACTGTACGGGAGGAAGCGGTCACTGACCTGCAGTGGGAGAGAGGTGACTCAGCTGCCGGGCTCCCACAGTGAATATCTGAGTGTGTGCTAAGCAGGAGTCCTGCAGGCATGTTGTAAAGAAAAGGCAGTGAAAACGGAAGCCTGCCCTGAACTTGGACCTGAGGAACTTACTTCACCTCTCCGGAATTGGATTTCCCCTTTGGTAAAACGGGGAGTTGGTGACTAGGGGCCCTTCCAGTTCTGACATCTCAGGATTCTTCCCTTGTCTCATCGGATGCTCACCTCAACCCTGGAAGGGGCTGTCAAATACCCTTCATTGGAAAGAAACAGGTCCAGCCCTGGCTGGTGTGGCTCAGTTGGTTGGAGCACCCTCCCATAGACTGAAAGGTCATGGGTTCGATTCCCAGTCAGGGCACATACCCGAGTTGCAAGTTTGATCCCCAGTTGGGGTGCATATAAGAAGGAAACTGACTGATGTTTCTCTCACTCCCCATTCCTCTCTTTCTCAAAGCAATGTCCTTGAGTGAGGACAAGAAAGAAACAGGTTCAGAGATGAAGGGACTTGCCCGCAGCAAGCAGGTGGCTCATGCCAACCCAGGTTGGGAGAAGTCGCCCTTCTCAGGTCCGTTTGTCCATGTTTCCTCAGGGTCCCAGTTTCTCCTCCACCCCTCATGATGAAACATCATGTGCCCCCTCTGCCTTCCCTCGTCTCATAAAACCCCAGTTCTCTGGAAGCACAATTCACAAGGGCCGGGAATGGAAGAGAACCATTTCTGTTAGGCCTGTAGGCAAACCTCCTGTCTGATTCCTTCAGGTCCAACATGAAGTCTGGCTTTGGCTCAGGCCCAAGTAAATGCCCTCTCCACCCCTCCCCGGGTCCCAGCCTTCCAGGGCTGAGCCCACCCCTTCCATGCCCCTCCCATCCCTCACCTTCCTGTGCCCCTCGATGACTATCAAGGGCACTGCTGTCTCAGGCCACCTGGCTGGAGGTGGCTTATTGTTGCTCCAGAGAACCAAGATCTAGGAGGAAAGAGGGTGTTATTGAAGTCTGGGGCAGAAAGATCCCAAGAGTTTTCTTTCTCGGGATGGAAGAAATATGGGTGAGCAGCTGTATATGTGAGTTTGGGAGAAGATGCTTGGAGTCAGGGTCCTTTCATTGCTGTCCTATCCTTGCCTCTGGGCTTCTGGAAGGCAGGAACTCCAGTGACACGAAGGTAGCTAGCTATCCTCGGCGTTAGAACTCAGGAGAGTTCTGGTGGTAGCCCCTAGCCTGGGGCTAGCTACCTGACCCCATGTCCCATACCCACCCTCTCTCGAAGATCTTCATTCTCTTCCCCCTGCTCCATTATCATTCCCAGCCCAGCTCATATGTTCTGTCTTTGTTGCCACTCCTTCTGCGCCCTGGCTGAGCTCAATGCTTCCCACTTCTGCAAATATTCTCGAGAGTCTATCTGGCTTCTCTGGAAGTACATTTGATAGCCCGTGTGCCAGGAAATGCTAACTGAATCTGAATCCCAGGGGATAGCCCTTTTCTGCCCTTTCTCTGCATCCTCGGCATCAAGCCTGGGGCCTGGTGCTCAGAAAGTGGGCTGGGCGAGTAAGTGAGTGAACACAGGTATGTTTATTCCTCCAGCCTTCCCAAGAGGTACCTCTTTTTAGATGGAGTCATCAATTTCCAAGGGGTGGCAGAGAGGAGGGTGGGGAAAAAGGACAAGAAACTTCGGACATAAAGAAGGCAGCAAGGGCACTCAAAAGTCCTCCCCGTGCCTCCCCTCCCCAAAATGGGTGGTTATCTTTGGGGTTCAGATGTCTTCAAGGGCCTGCCCTGTCTTTTGCCCCCACCCTGGATCCCAGCTGGCAAGGGGACAGACCTGGGCACAGTGCTGGGAGCCTGCCACCGCCTGGATGAGCTTCAGGGGGGGCTGGCCTGGGGCCCCCACCCAGATCAGGGCGCTGAACCTGCCTGCAGGGCGAGAGCCTGGGGGAATGAGACACAGGCTATTAGGGTGGGAGGGGACAGAATCTTCTGGGGAGTGACCGGGGTTGGGGACCCTGGGAGCCAGGAGAGATGTTTGGGACCTGGGGAGGGCCTTGGTGGGGCTCTACGGTTGAGATTGGGAGGAACTTGAGGAGAGATGATGAGGGGACTTCAGGTTGCCCCATGCCCAGGACATACCCTGCCGTAGGTAATAGAAGGGGAAGTCCGAGGGACTTGTGGAAAACGTGGGCAGGGCCAGGAGTGCCCCCGGGGGGCTGTTCCACAGCAGTGAGGGGTGAGCGCACACTCCAAGGATCCGGTCCTGAATAATCTGTAAAATGAGAGCGGGCTCTGCAGGCGGAGTGGCCAGGGCGGCAGTGAACGGGGTCTGAGGGAGTGAGGACCTGGCCGGCCCCGCACCTCCCCCTTCAGGCTATGGGAGAGGGGTGGCAGCTGCAGCACCCAACCGCTGGGGACGGAAGGGCTCAGACACAGAAATCCAGAGCGGAGGACACTCGGTGATGGCGTCCAGAGCTGGCAGATGTTGGGGAACTGGCTGCCTCCTTCTCCTTCCTCACTCACCACAGGCCTCGCCAACAGCTCCAAGGTTCTTTCCACACCCAGAGCCTCTCCCGCGCAGCCCCGGGGCAGCCAGTGCCCATCAGCTGGAGTTGGTACATGCTTTGGAATCTGTTTGCCACAGCCATCCCTCTACAGAGGGGGAAACTGAGGCCGACGTTGGGGAAGGAACTTATCCAAGAGCTCCAGTCTCAGAGTCATCCCAGAAGCATCTTTAAGGGGGAAGCCCAAACGAGGCAGAGGAACAGTCCTGAGAGGGGAGAGGCAGGAGCCCAGCGCCGGGGCCCCAACCAGGCAAGTCCCCCTTACCTCGAGAGTGGTATGGATGATCTTCTCCACTGAGGAGAAGTAGGCGTCCCACAGAAACTGGGTCTGCTGACGCAGGGTGAGCACCCGCATCAGGGGCATCTCCCGGAGGGCAGCCAGGACCTGGGCGGCAGAGGGAGAAAAGGAGACGGCGTGGGGCCTCGTCAGGCCCTGACCGACCCTGGGGTGGGGGCAGCCTGGGGGCGGGGGTCTGGGGACCCGAAGCCCTCTCCCATGGTTCTCCAGAGTTAGCAGCAGCCACCCTTGGCCAAGTCCCAGGTAACATAGCGTCGAGAGTTCAAGGGTCACAGAGAGCTGAGTTTAAATGCCATTTAGTAACTGCGTGACTGTGGACTTAACCTCTCCGAGTGTTCCCTTGTGGGGGGACAGCGATGGTACCTGCTGCGCGGGGTGGTTGTAAGGGTGAAACTAGGCCGTACGCGTTAAGCGCTCGGCGCGGTGTAGAGGCTCAGCGCACCGTCGCTGCTGCTGGTGTTAGCTCCCTACACCATTCTCCCTCTCAGCGGATTCAAGGCTCACACCCCCGGCTCCCAGAGCCGGGCAAAACTGGTTCCGTCCGATGGAAAAGTCTCTGTCTTTTCCTCTGCCACCCAAAGCCTCATCGAGGCACTCCAGTTCTGGGTTGTGTGTGTGTGCGTCTGTGTGGACTTCCCTTACATCGGGTATTTAAGTGGTCATGGACCCGTGGGGCTGGGTCCATGGAGATCAACTGCTCTAACTCCTCCCATTGTACAAAAGGGGAAACTGAGTCTGAAGGAGGCTCAGGACGTGCTCTCAGAACCCTCAGGAGTCTGCCTCCATGTGATCCAGTGGAGTCCTGGAGGCGTGGGACTGGGGAGCAAAGTCATCGACGTTCTACATAGACAGGGCGTAGGAATGAGAACGGGGGCTGGCCTGGGGGCTGGGATCCTGGGGTCCCTCCCGTGTCCTGGGCCCAGCCCCCACCCCACGGGCAGGGCCCTCGGCTACCTGAAGTGGGAGCCTCTCATCAGCTACAACAGCCGCCTTGGTCCAATCGATAACCTCGGAGAAGGGCAGCTCCCAGCGAGGGCTGAGAAGTACAGGGATGCAGCCAGCCTGGGGGGCAGGGGTGTCACTGGGGAGCCAGGTCCCGCCCTACACACATGCACCCACCTCCCAGTTCCAAGGCAGCAGGTGCTGCTATTGGGGACAAGGAGCAAGGAGGAGAGACCGGTGGTTTGGGGAGTGTGGGTTGTTCCGCAGAGGGTGGGACGAATGGGGCCACAGGCACGCCCGAGTCCCAGGAGTAAAGGGCAGCTCGCGGCTCCTTCCCATTGGCCTGGGGCCCAGAGGACCCTGGCAGCTCAGATGGAGGGGGGCGCGCGTGTCAGGGATGGGGGATGCCCAAGTTGGGGTTGTACCTGCAGGGCTTGGAGGAAGCGCAAGGCATCGAGATGGCGGCTGCGGCCCGGGATGAGGCAGAAAGTGGCATTGGGCAGCGTTGCCCCAGGGTGGGCCCTAAAGAGGCACAGGAGGGGCCCAGCGTACGAGAGGCCTGAGACAGCTGCCCTTGCCAGCATCTGGCCCACTTGATGGCCCCCCAGGCCCCACAGCAGCCCTCCCAAATTCACAAGGTACAAACCTACCACTGTGTTCTTGTATGTTAACGAACACTCGGGCGCAAGCACAGCTACAGACTGATACACCTACACAAGCACCAGACTTACACTCACCCCTCACCCACAAGGCAGGAACCCCCGGGGTTCTAGCTCTGCCTCTGCCCTTGCTGGTCTTAGAAATCTCCCTTCTCTCCTCCAGGCCTCGGTTTCCTCATTTGCAAATTGGGCACCGGTGGGGCCTGATTTTCCAAGGCCGGGGCTGACTTGGACACGCCTGTGTTTGCCCTCCCACAGCTCCGCCACACGCAGACTCTCAGGCAGCCCTCACCTGAGTGGCCTCCATGCCCTGCCTCCCCACCCCCATCCTGAGAGCCCAGACCCATGAAAGGCTCCTCTGTCGTGAGGTGGGCTGGGCCCCCAGCCTGGAACCACACAGGAAGCTGCTGCCCAGAGGCCCCTCACCCACAGGACAGGCCTCCTCTGTTCTTCCTACCTCCTCCCCCAGCTCCAGGGCCACACTCAGGCTATGTGTGCCTGGGGGGAAGGGGGGTACAGCCTCCTCAGAGCCACTTCCCTGGGACTGCCCACCCGCAGAAGTGGTGCCCATGACGTAGCTGCTAGGCAGGGGGAAGGGACAGCAGGCAGGCAGGACTCCTGGGCTCACCAGCCTGCTCAGAGTAGGACTGATGAATAGGGCCCAGAGGGTCCCAGGATCCTCCTCAGCTACAGCGTATTTGGTCCTGAGTCCAAACCTTCAAGAAGCAGTCCTGGGAGTCCTTAGTCAGTCTCCGGGCCAACCCCCATTGAACAGATGGGGAGACTGAGTCTCAGACTCAAAGATGAGCTCAGGGTCTCAGCAAGAGCTGGGCAGAGCTGGAACGGGAACCAAGGTATGCTACTCAGGACCCGGAGTTAGTTGAACCACCCAGGGCTGCTGCCTTCTTTCTGCAGAGCTAGGTGTCCACCAGGCTTTCCATGAAAGGGGTGGCAAGTTAAACAACAGAACCCCCTTCACCTCATTAAAAGCAGCAGCACCAGCCAGCTATAGCATGCCCCCACCCCCAGTAAAGCCTTAAGGGACTAAAAATACCTAAGATTAAGGCTTCAGAGAGCCCAGAAACAAAGAGCCTGTTGAATGAACTATATCCTTCAGCCCTCATCAGCCTCCACTGTCCCCTCACTTTGAACGTCCTTCTACCCCTGCAGCACCCCTCCCTTCCTTGCAGCTCAGGGAATTCCACTCCGTCTTAATGTCTAAGCTCCAATGTCACTTCCTCCAGCAAGCCTTCCTGATCTCTCCAGAGATGGCTCCCTCCACTCTGCTCCCACAGCCCTGATGTGCGCCGGAGCAGTAATGAGCCAAGCTGACCTTTATTGAGCACATACTTTGCTCCAGGCACTGTTCTAAGTGCTTGACTTTCATTACCACAGTTCATTCTCCCAGCAGCCCTATGAGATAGAAGGTATGTGCTGTTAATGTCACATATTATAAATGAGGAAACCAAGGCCCGCAGAAGTCACGTAGCTGAAGTGCAGGAGTACAGGAGCCAGGCAGTTTGCACAGCCTCTCCGTGCTTAACGGTGTATATCATAACCAGGGACTTGTCTGTCTATCCTGCAGGACCAAACTACTTGAGGACGGGGCTGTGCCTCCCTCATCTCAGGTCTCTAGGGCCTAGCAGAGTGCCTGGCAGAGAACGGGTCACTCACTGGGTGCTAAATGAATGAATTCTCAGTGTGCCATTGAGGCTAGACCCAGGACCAATGGAGCCCATGTCTGAAAAGTCAGTTTTGGTACGAGTTCTAGTAATGGAGCTGGTTGTGAGTAGTCAGTGGGTGGCCTCATAAGGTAGTGAGTTCCCCATCAGTAGAGGTAAACAAGCAGAGGCTGGAGGAGCACCTGCATGTGTGTGTTATAGAAGGGTCATTGTGGCAACTGCCAATGAAGTCTTAGGGTTCTGTGACCATATAACATACTGGCCACGGAATCAGGGCCTCGGGGCTCAAGGCTGGAGCGCATGTGGCTTCACCTGCTTTCATATGCCCTAGGCACTTCCTGTGGCCTTTGTGACCCCTCCACCATAAAAAAAATTGATAATTATATTTGATATGTTGGCATAAACATGAACGTATTAATATTATATATGAAAATGTTTTCTTCTACCTAAAAGCTCATTTTTTTCTCCTGATTTGGAAAGAAATGAAAACACTTTCATAGGCACCTAAAAGCATCATGGGCCCTAGACCCTGCACCCCCCTGTGCCCAGTAGAGATGGGCCAGGGGACTTTAAAACCTGCATTGAACTTACGTAAATAAATAAATTAAAAAATGGGGGAGCAGAGGTTCCTGTTGCTTGTACCCACACAGAGCGCCTCAGAAAAGACACAAGAGAAACCAGCAGTGGTGTTTGGCTCCAGGAAGGAAAACGGGGTGGCCAGGGATGGGGTGGGAGGGAGCTTTCACTGTATGCCCTTTTGTGCCTTTGGAATTTTGTACCATGTGAATGAATCCCCTATTCATAAAAATAAGTAACAATTTCAATGGGTGGAGGCTTATTCCAAAGCAACAGGAGAACTGCCCAACAAAGGTGGAAAAGCATGGGCTTTGGAGCCAGAAGCGCAGGGTTTAAGCCCGATGCCAAGCTCCTGATCAGAAACATGAGGGAGGCTGTGATGAATCAAGGAGCTTGTCACCAAAGGCCCTCAGCCGGCTCAGCTCCCTCTACCCCTCTGAGCCTCAGTTTCCCGTTCCCTGGAGTGAAAACACTAATACCTCCCTCGAAGGGCACAGCGGGGGATTAGGCATGACTTCTGTGCGGTGATGGTGACGCAGCACCTGGCCCAGAGCAAGCTTTCCCTAAATATTCACTTCTTCCCCTCCTCTCTTGCCCGCTGAGTGAATGTGGGACAGTGGCAGGGACAGTGGCGGCGGGGACAGTGAATCGCCTCTCTCTCTGGCCAGCAATTGTTTACGCAGGCCACCTTCCAGCCCTGGCTCCGGGTCTGCAGGCCTCCCTCCCTCCCTCTGTCCCTACACTCTCCGGCTTGCTCAGGCAGCAGCTACCTGGCACTTCAGGGAAACTGAGACTCAAACTGTCCCAGAGACGAGAACCCCTGTTGCCTACAGGTGGGAGGGAGGGAGGAAGCCGAAGACAGAACTTCCTGACGTTCAGACAACAATATCAGAGCCCGCCAGGCGTCACACCTTGGAAATAAACTTATCAAAAATGCTCCTCAGAGGGAGGGCCGCACGGATCAGAAAACCTCAGCCAGTTCGGGGCCAGTCAGTAAACTGGGTGCAGCTCCCTAGCTCTCAGTTTCCCAAAGAGGTTCAGGCTGCAATAGCTTTCAGATTCGCCAGGAACACCTACTGCCTTTAGCAGTAACTAAAGTCAGCTGAAAGAAGAACTGTCTGTGCAAGAATTGCGAAGTGCCAAGCCAGAAAAGTGACACGGGGCATGGTGAGTGGAGACCCTTGTCACCAAAGGTGAGCTCTGAGCTTGAGGTACCTGGGGGATCCTGGCTTTTTGGGTAACTGCTGAGAATGCCTGCTCGGGGAGGGTCCTGTTGGAAAGGCTGTGAGAGCTGGTGGGGAAATTCCCCTGGCTGTGGGGCTCCCGAGAGGAAGTAGAGAGACTCATTCCCACAAGTGCCCTTTGGCTGAGAGAAGCCCCAAAAGCCCCAAGCAGAGGCAAAAATGGAGCGTGGCCACGGGGAGAATTCCTGGGAGGGAAGCGGAGCTCAGAATAGCCCATGTTGTGCCAGCAGAGAACAGGGATGTGCCTGGGGGAGGGAGCAGGAGAAGGAGACCAGGGTGCCAGGCTCCAGCTCAGGTCTGCCCCGGGAGATGGAGAGGGAGTCCTCTGCTTCAGGGTCCCTGGTCACCCTCAGGAAGATGCTCGTTCTTGCCCACCCGGCCAGCCTTTGGAGACTGCTGGCCTCCTGGGGCTGCAGAGGGGTTAGGATGCTTAGGGGTTAATCGCTCTGTCACCTAAGGTATGTCACACCAACTAGGCCAGGTAGGGAGAAGTTTCTAAATGAGCTCTCCGTGTCCCATAGGCCAGTGCCCTTTATATGTATTCAGGACTCCCAGAGGCAGGAAGTTCTTCTGTAGGTCTAACCCAATTCATGTTTGGGTTATAACCCAAAGACTCTAACCAAAGACTGTTTCTTTGATAGATTAATCCCCAAAGTCAGACCTAGGAGCAGCTCCCATCCGTGACTGATCGCCACGGCTCTGTGGGATTTGATGGGGTTGATTGTAAATAAACTCTCCCCTAGAACTCAGAATTCTAATGCTGAAGGCTTTGGAGACAGGCAATTGTGAGTTAAAATACTTCCTGTGCTCTCTCTGGCTGGGTGGCCTCGAACAATTACTTAACCTCTCTGAGCTTCGGTGACTGGCACACAAACACTTAATGATAGCAATGAGCGTTATCCTATTATAATCATTATTTATGAAAGTGCTCAGCACAGAGCAAACACTATAAAAGTGTATGTTAAATAAAATATCAGTGAAGGAGGGATTGGGATAAGAGAAAAAGAGTAAGAGTGAGTCAGGTTTTTATGTTTTTAAAGATCCCCAAGGGAGAACTCCAAAACCTGCCTTGAACCAGGCGGTAGGGTCCCTGCTGTCTAACTTGACTCCCTCCTGCTGTAGCTGGTTCTCCCATTTCAATCCCGCCCTCTGCCCTGACCTCTGGGCTCGCTTGCATTACAGACCCCTCTCATCCAGCCCCCAGGGGGAAAGTTCCACTTACTGCTCAGGTCCATGGTCCTGCTCACAGCGCCCATCCCAGGGGCAGGCAGAGGAGTTGGTACCTGCCATACGCCACCCACCCCTCTCTTCTGCCAGGGCTAGCAGGGCCGCCCTGGGGTGGGGGCTGTACTGCCGCAGCTGTCCAGGAGCCCCACCTCGAAACGGGTGGGCTTCAGGGAGAATCGGGAGGGCCACGTCAAAGCCAGGCCGGAAGGTGTCCACTGTGGGGCTGGACTCGGCCACCATCGCCTGTCCCAGCTGGAAGGTCCACGAACAGGAGGCTGGGTGGAGCCGGAGGACCAGATGGTTCTTGCCTCCATCCCACTCTGGGGGCACCAGGCTGCACTCTCCAGCAGAGGCATCCAGGCTGAGGAGGTGGAGGCAGGCCTCGGTCGGGTCGAATGTGTGGTAGCGGGATCCCTCAATGGAAGCCAGGATCTTGTGCTGCGTCTCAGAAATGGGTCCAGCGGCCGGGTACACAAACACCTTGAGGCCACCACCCTTGCACTTCGAGGCATCAAAGCAAGCTCCCCAGTCACAGCTGCCACTACGGAGCGCTTGAGGAGGTTGAAGGGCATCTTCTGACAGCTCCCCAGGATGGGAGAAGCTCTGCAGGAGCTCCGCATCCAGCCAGCGGGGCCAGCCTTGGGGGGGCCCTGCCCGAGGTCTGGTGGGCACTGCCAGGCGGAGCAGGGGAAAGATTCCCAGGAGGCCGAGAAGCCAGGAGGTCAACAGTGCCAGCCACAGGGACTTCCTTCTCCACGACTGCATGTGGCCACCCACAGCCAGGGCTGGGGGAAGCAGGAGGAGCAGGGGCCCGAAGGGGGGTCGCTGGAGCTGGGATCACCCTAGTTCAGTGCCCTCATTGTGCAGATGGGAAGACCAAGGCTCGTGAAGAGCAGGCTGCCTGCCTAAGGTCCAACAGCAAGTCACCAACCAGGCACAAGGAGGCCAGGTAGAACCCAGCTTTCTGTCCTGGCTTTCCTGTGGTCAGGACTCCGCTTCCTGGGTCTTTGGACAGCCAAGCCAACCTTTGCTCTCCCAGCAGGAGCCCCTGCCCCGGGCACTATTCAGGCTGATGCAACTGCTGTCTAGATTGCTAGGCTGTGTCCTCTCTTCTTGGCTGAACCCCCTGACCTGGCCCTTGATGGAAAGTACAATCTGCCAGGCCATGGGGGACCTGTCAGAGCCCCTACGAGAGATGGCTTAGCCAGGGTGCAGGGCTGGAAGGAGCAGGGGTGGTCTCCCCAATCCTTACCCAGCCTGAGCAGCCCCAGAGCAGCCCTGGCCACCCCTGTGCCCACTGACAAGCACTCCTGGGCTGCAGGCCCTGTGGCTGAGTTAAAATTAGACCCAGTGCCCTATGTGGGCTATCAGGGTCAGCTGAGGTCAAGGCCTGGATGCAGCTGGTGCCCCTTGGCTGCCGTGCCAGGAGGGCTGTGGGTCCTGATCCTCTCCTACCCTGCCGCTGTCTCCAGCTCAGGCAGCTTGGCCCCTCCTCCTCCAACCCCTGGGAGCTGGCCCTGCACCCTCTGGCTTGGAGCTGTCACGGTGCAGAGGCCAGGACCCTGCATCAAGACCCTGCCCCGTGGCGCCCAAGCCCTTCGGATGTGTCTTCTCCGTTCCCTCTCCAGGCAACATCTGGCCAGTCTGGATCTCTCTCCTAGTGGCAGCCCGGCCCCTCCCCTGGCAGCCCTGATTCGTTCCTGGCTGGGAGGCAGGGTCTCCACTTAACCCCTTCCAAACCAGTTTCCTTGACTTGCGAATCATAACCAGCAGGGACCATACCTCAGTTTGCCACGAGCTATCACATCCTATCTCTGAATTCTCACATTAACACTTCAAGGCAGAGGCTTCCCACTGTCATTTTTTACAGATGAGAAAAGTGAAACTCAGAGAAGGAATGTTATCCTTCTAAGGAGACTCAGTTAAGAGGCAGGGTTGGGGATCTGAACCCTGAGCTCCTGACCCTAATCCTTAGAGCTTCCCATGGTCACCCCAGCTGGTGGTCTGAGCGTGGGAGTCTACAAGTCAGATGAGATAATATAAGTGAGGTGTTAAGCAGCCAGGTGAGAGTGTCGGGCAAAGTGCTCCCGACTATTTCCAGGTTGGTCCCTCTTCCTTCAGCTGCCCCCACCCCACACCCCAGAAGCAGCAGGGGGGTGGGGGAGGGTGTCTGAAGGCTGCCTGAGCCTAGAGTTGCTTCCTGCCTGAGGTACCAGGTGTCATATTGGCCAAGGTGCCCAGGCAGAAAATAAAGGCTAAGTTCACAGTGTTGGACCTGGAGTGTTCTCTCCTTGCGGCCTGATTCTGCTTCCTCCACCCTTCCTTTTCTGGGATGGGCACAAAATCTCCAGATGGGATGTGTCTCGTCTCCCATCTCCCAAGTGTAAGGGGCCTGGAGCTGATATAGTGCTGTGGTTAAGAGCACAGCTCAGGTGCTCTTAATAAGCTGTGTGTTCCTGTGTAAGTTACTCCACCTCTCTGTGCTTCCGTTTCCTCCTCTGTAAAATGCTGATTACAGAGGTATCAGGAACAAAGGCTTGCTGAGAAGGGGATTAAATGAGATAATGCCCGGCACAGAGTAGGCACCTAACAAAGGTATCCTTTGCTCCTCCTCAGACTCAGAGGAAGTTGAGATGACTTGCTCAAGGGACACTAAGCTTCCATCTGGGGTAGATCAGGACCAGGACTTGGTTTTTTCCTCCTGCACCCATGTTTTTCCTGCTGCAACACCCCCACCTCCGTCTCCATTCAAGAGGAAAGAAGACACTTCGAGCTCTAGGAGGCAATCACCGTGGAAACCCATCTGCTGCTTCTCTGCTGCTGCTTGTTCCTCCAGCTCTGAGCTGTCTGGGTGCCTCACTGCAAAATTAACCAGTACGGCTGCAGGGGCCTCCGGGGTCTCAGCTCTCACTTGCTTGAGCACAGATAAGCTCAAACCCTGGTGAAACCCCACAGGAGCCCACGATATCACTCCCGCTGCAGCTAAAGTGAATCTGCCACCCTGGGCACCCCCAGGATTCAGAGCAGCTCCTGCCCGTAGTAGATAATCCACACCTGGACTCCACCCGAGGGTAGGCCAGGGATGTAGCCCAGGGGACCAGATGGGGGTGGGGGAGCAGTTCTGGCTTCTGCTCCTTCCCTGGGCACGGTATGTGACCCTGGACGTCACACCCTCTTTCTTGGCCTTCAATTTCCCGTCATCAGCCTAACATGGTAGCAGGGCTAGTCTTTCTAGAGCAAAAAGATCTGGGATTCTTGCTCAGAAGTAATCCTGTCACAGTTCAGGAGGTCAGTCCTTCCCTTGCCATCCTTTTAACACTTGACCTTGTTAAGGAAAAGTTTACAAAGCTTAGAAGTAAGGCAACTAGGAGACTGTGATTTTCATCTACCCACTGGGGTATCACCAGACAAGCCCCCAGGGGTCATGCGGCTCCCTGTGTATTCAGGCCCAGGCACTTTATAAGTCTGAGAACTAAGGTGCTAATTCATAGAAAATAGATATCCAATAGTATCAAAATGATTTCTGACCAGTGGAGATTATAAATTAAAGGGCATAGGCCATAGGTCACTCACTGTAGGGCCTTTGTGGCTGGAATGTGACTAGCAGTCTTTTTCCAGCATTCTCTATGTTTCTTTGGTTATATCAGTCAGTCCTCTGAACCAGCTTTGTCGTCCTGATAACTTCTTCATGAATAAGTGAAATAAAACTTTGACTGGTGTTCACTATGCATAATTGTATAATTTTTAGCAGCCCTGGCTGGTGCGGTGCAGCGGATTGAGCTGCCTGCAAACCAAAGGGTCTCCAGTTGGATTGCCAGTCAGGGCACATGCCTGGGTTGTAGGCCAGGTTCCCCACTAGGGGGAGCTCGAGAGGCCCCGCATTGGTGTTTCCCTCCCTTCCCCTCTCTAAAAATAAATAAAATCTTAAAAATATATATTTTAAAAAAACATTCAGATGAGTATCATTGGATAGCTCACCGAGCTTCATTTCCCTCCCCTGTAAAATGGGAATTCAAGGAAGAAGCTGACAAATTTGCTGACCCTGCACCAAGCTCTGTTGAGCTCTTTAGAGACATGCTTTCGTTAAAGCCTTGAAGCAAAATTGCAAAGGTGGAGGGAGAGGGATGGGGAGGAAGACGGGTGGCTATTCTTTTTTTTTTTTAATATATTTTATTGATTATGCTATTACAGTTGTCCCGTTTCTCCCCCATCATTCCCCCCCACCCTGCACACCCTCTCCTGCCCACATTCCCCCCTTTAGTTCATGTCCTTGTGTCATAAGTTCTTTAGCTTCTACATTTCCCATACTATTCTTACCCTGCCCCTGTCTATTTTCTACCCACTATCTATGCTACTCATTCTCTGTACCTTCCCCACCCTCCTCCTCCCCTGTTGCTAACCCTCCATATGATCTCCATTTCTGTGGTTCTGTTCCTGTTCTAGCTGCTTGCTTAGTTTGCTTTTGTTTTAGGTGTGGTTCTTAATAGCTGTGAGTTTGCTGTCTTTTCACTGTCCTATTTTTTATCTTCTTTTTCTTAGATAAGTCCCTTTAACATTTCATATAATAAGAGCTTGGTGATGATGAACTCCTTGAACTTGACCTTATCTGAGAAGCGCTTTATCTGTCCTTCCATTCTAAATGACAGCTTTGCTGGAAAGAGCAATTTTGGATGTAGGTCCCTGCTTTTCAAGATTTCAAATATTTCTTTCCAGCCCCTTCTTGCCTGGAAGGGCTCTTTTGAGAAATCAGCTGACAGTCTGATGGGAACTCCTTTGTAGGTGACTGTCCCCTTATCTCTTGCTGCTTCTAGAATTCTCTCCTTCACTTTAATCTTGGCTAATGTAATTATGATGTGCCTTGGTGTGTTCCTCCTTGGGTCCAACTTCTTTGGGACTCTCTGAGCTTCCTGGACTTCCTGGGAGTCTATTTCCTTTGCCAGATTGGGGAAGTTCTCCTTTGTTATTTGTTCAAATAAGCTTTCCACTTGTTGCTCTTCCTCTTCCCCTTCTGGCACCCCTATAATTCAGATGTTGGAACATTTAAAGATGTCCCGGAGGTTCCTAAGCCTCTCCTCATTTTTTTGAATTCTTGTTTCTTCCTCGTTTTCTGTTTGGTTGTTAGTTTCTTCCTTCTGGTCCACTCCATTGATTTGAGTCCCAGTTTTCCTCCCATCTCTGTTGGTTCCCTGTGCCTTTTCCTTCATTTCACTTATTGTAGCCTTCATTTGTTCATCTAATTTGTGACCAAAATCAACCAATTCTGTGAGCATCCTGATCACCAGGGCTTTGAACTGTGCATTTGATAGGTTGGCTATCTGTTCATAGCTTAGAGGAATTGACTCCGGGGTTTTCATTTTTTCTCCGGTTTGAGCCATTTTTGGTGGGGTTTTTTGTTTTGTTTTGGTTTGGTTTTAGTCTGGTCGCAGCTATTACGTAGAGGGGTGGAGTCTTAGGTGTTCCTCAGGGCGGGGCAGCCCAGTCGCTGGGTTGTGACGCTGTAGGTGGGGGCGGGGTCCGAGAGGGAAGAATGGCACCTGTTCCTCTCTCTTCTGGACTCCGGTCCCTTACGCTGCTTCCCCTTCACCTGGATTATCTGCGCACGCGCTCGTGCTGTTATGTAGTGAGGGGTGGAGCCTCAGGCGCTCCCCAGTGTGGGGCAGCCCAGTCGCTGGGTTGTGACGCTGTATGTGGGGGCGGGTTCTGAGAGGGAACAATGGCGCCTGCTCCGCTCTCTCCTGGATTCAGTCCCTTCCGCCACTTCCCCTCTGCCTGGACCGTCTGCACGCGCGAATGTGGAACCCCTGGTCAGCCAGCCGCCTTGTGCGTCCTCACTGGGTCTGCACAGTTGCCCCCCTGTGCCCGGGGTCTGCCAACTGCTGCCTGTGTGCCCCAGGACCGCCAGCCACCGCCCGTGCACCTGGGAACTGCGGCGTTCCTGGGTCCGCACCTCCACTTTTTCCTACCGAGACTCCGCCCCTCTTACCGGTCTGGATGAATGGTTGTTGGACTTCTGTACAGTTCAATTTTCTATCAGTTCTGGTTGTTTTCTTGTTTCTAAATATTTGTTGTCCTTAATTTTGGTTGTGAGAGGAGGCACAGTGTGTCTGCCTACGCCTCCATCTTGGCCGGAAGTCCCTATTCTTCTCATTTTAAAAAAGATTTTGCTTATTTATTCTTAGAGCGAAGGGAGGGGAGGAAGAAGGAGAGGGATAGAGACATCTATGTGTGAGAGACACATCAGTCTGTTGCCTCTCACACGTACCCAACCTGGGACCTTGCACGAAACACAGGCACGTGCCCTGCCTGGGAATTGATCAGCAGCCTCTGGGTCGGTCTTCGGGATGATATCCCAGCCCACTGAGCCACACCAGTCAGGGCTCTCACCATTTTTTAGGGAAGCTGGAGTGATTGCCCCAAGGCTATACAGCCAATAAGTAACAACCTGGATTCAAACCACTGCACCACGGGGGGCTAATTCCTGCTTCGCAGGTTTATTTCGGGGGGGGGGGGCTTGTGGGATGAGCTAACATGTGGGAAAGTGCTTGGCAAGCTGGACAGGTGTGTACCCCTGTGAATATTTATAGTCAGCCCAAGGCAGCCTTCTAACTGGCCACATCTAGACACTGCCCAGGGGCTGGGCTCCCCTCCCGTGGGAGATGGGTCTGTGCTTCCTGTAGGGTGAGTTTCTCTTGTCTGCCGAAAGCCAGAGGGGATTGAGGTGAGCAGGCATCGCTGGTCCAGCCCCTCACACACAGGACAGCATCCCTGCCTGAAACTGCTGAACAGACTTTCAGCCCCAGCTGATCCTTTGGGGCCCGTATTCCCGGGACAGGGCTCTGGCCAGCTGCAGGGCTGGACAGGCCAAGTAGATCAAATTTCAAATCCTGGTCTTGAGGTCATTTTGTCCCATCTTCCTGAGTGTTTCAACCTGAGTTAGAGCTTCTCTGAAGGCTCCAGAAGCCATGCCCAGCCTCCTTTAGGTTCCCGGGCCCTCCCAGAGCATCCCGCACTCAGACAACTTCACTTCAGGCCTGGGTGCCAAGGGGTTAATCAAAGGGGCCAGCGTAGCAAATGTTTACCTAGCAGGCAGATAATTATCAGTCTGCTTTCCAAAGCAGAGGCTGGAAGATTTATTTCTCCTCTCCTCCCTCCCTGGGGATGCTACTGGCAGAGTAAACACAGCTTTCTGTTGGCTCTTTGAGGAGCTCCCCAGCAGAGAAGTGGGAGCTGGGGGAAGGAATCAGGCCCGGAGGTGGGCTCCCAGGAGCAGATGCTGGCGGCTCAGTCCCATTTCTCCTAAAGTCTGAACTCTGAGCCCCACCTCTGAAGCCTGGCCTAGACTGACAGTCCTTAAGATGTGATAGGGCAATTGATGGAGCCCCTGCAAGGGCTGGACCCCTCACATGCATCACCCCATTTAATCCTGACAACCACTAGAAGAGCTAGGTGCTCTTAATTCTACTTCCACTTGCAGAGAGGTGAACCCAGCTAGTGGGCCGTAGACCAAATCGTGGTCTGATATCAGACCTGCTTGACTGGCTGCCGATTGGTTGAGTATCTACTATGTGCCAGGCATCATGTTGGACACTTTATTTCTATCTCTAATCCAGAAGCGGCATTTCCTAGAATCCCCTTACTATGCCGTTAACATCAGAAGAGTGAGCTAGTGCAGCCCATAACCGGGAGGAAACGCAGGCACAAAATCCAGAAATAAGAAGAGATGAGAGATGGGCCTCAAGTTGCCTCGTGTAATCCAGCCGGTGTCCTCATCAGAGGTCCCCTAGGTCCTGTCAGTTTCACCTCCAAACAAACCCTGACACCAGCCCGGTTCCCCCTCCCCTGCTCCCACCCCGGTGCAGGCCGCCATCGCGGTGTGCCTGGATCAGCCCCTGGCCGCTCCTTTCCTCTTGTCTCACTAAAATACTGTCTCCTCACAGCAGCCAGAAGATTTGTTCAAATGTCCATCCCATCCTTCCTCGTCTGTAACTCCGTATTAACCATATCTTGTATTTTGGTGCTTTGATATGGGTGGGAGTGGGGGGGGGTGGTGGCTTGTTGACTTTGGAGGGACTCCCCATCCCAAGGCTTCCCAATTCCTAAAGGTCGTAAGAGACTTACCCTTGAACTTGCCTTTGAAATGCAAAGCAACCAGTCCAGAGCCCCAGTCACCCCCTCTACTGGGCACTCAAACTCAGGGACACTACCCCCTGCCCTAGTTACCCCAGGACCAGGCACCAAACAGCTGGGTACAGCTCCTGTGCCTCAGAGCTCGCTGACATTCATATTAGCCAACCTTAAGCCTATTTACTCTGCCTCATCCATTCTTCCCATAGAAACCACAATAAAAGCTGCAGTTGATATACTATTGTTTTTTATTTTTTTTAAGATTTTTTAATTTATTTATTTTTAAAGAGAGGGGAAGGGAGAGAGAAAGAGGGAGAGAAACATCAATACGTGGTTGCCTCTCACATGCCCCCTACTGGGGACCAGGCGCGTGCCCTGACTGGGAATCGAACTGGTGACCCTTTGGTTTGCAGACTGGCACTCAAACCACTGAGCCACACCAGCCAAGGTGCAGTTGATATATTTATTGATTTTATTCTTTAAAAGATTTTATTTATTTATTTATTTATTTATTTATTTATAGAGAGAGGGGAAAGGAGGAAGAAAGAGAGAGAGAAAAAAACATTGATGTGTAAGAGATACGTCAATCAGCCTGCAACCCAGGCATGTGCCTGACCAGGAATCAAACCCACAACATTTTTGGTGTACAGGATGACGTTCCAACCAACCGAACCACTGGGCCAGGGCTAACTGTCCTTTCAGTGGCAGCTGTCTCCTGCCCTGTTGGCTTCATTATCTCTAAATAATAAATAAATAGATAGATAAATAAATAAATAAATTTATATTTTAAAGCAAACTCCTCAGTGGCTTCCATCCCACAGAATGAAATCCAGGCTTCTTGCCATGGCCTGGAAGGCCTTCCGCGATCTGGCCCCCGCCTGCCCTCCGGACCTGGTCTCCTGTCCTCTCCCCGCCTCACTGTGCTCCAGCCCCACTGCCTTCTTTCCGTTTCCCAGACCCGGCAAAGCGGTTTCCACCTCAGGACCTGGCTGTTCCTTCCCCATACAACGTTCATCTCCCAGGGCCCGGCATGGTGGCTCCTCATCGACGTCCAGCGCTCGGTCTGCACGTCGTCTTCTCAGAGAGGCCTCCCTGGACACTCGCCATCCAGGAGAAATGACCGCTAGCACCTCTGGGGTGCTTTCCCCGCATCAGACACCCTTCTGCACACTTTGCTTGTGTTCATGCTTTTTTTTTTTTTTTTTAAGATTTTTATTTATTTATCTTTAGAGGGGAATGGTAGGAGAGAGGGAGAGAAATATCACTGTATGGTTGCCTCTTGTGTGTCCCATGCTGGGAACTGGCCTGCAACCCAGGCATGTGCCCTGACTGGGAATCGAACCGCGATCCTTTGATTCGCAGGCCCGCGCTCAATCCACTGAGCTACACCAGCCAGGGCTGTGTTCATGCTTTGAATCCTCACAATTCTACAAGGTACTGTAGAATTTTTATTATCATTATCATTACATTATTTCCATTTTGCAAGTGAGGAAACTGAGGCTCAGAGAGGTTAAGTGACGTGACCAAACTCCCACAGCTAACAGGCAGGAGAGCGAGCTGGGACTCAAACCCAGCAGCTCATTTCGAGTCCACACTCTGAGTCACTGTGCCTTACCTCTCAGTACAGAGTAAGTTTAAAATAACTATTATTTTATGATTACTGCGCTGAACAGAGGCTGAATTCCACCCACCTGTTTTCTTTAATCAAATTTCAGTTCCTTTAGACAAGTCACTTACCGTCCCCTCCTTCCCCATCCCGATTTACCCAACTCACTTGGACCCTGAAGGCACTTGTGTTTGCACCCCGCCTCTGGGCACCTCCCCCACATCCGCTCACTCTTTTAACCAGCACCTGCTGTGTTGGGCCGCTGTGCCAGGCCCACAGCACCAAATCACATGGCACCGGTGCCCTCCGGAAGCCCGCCCGGGCCATGTGGGCAGGCAGAACCGCACGCAGGTCCTTCCTCTGCACCATCCTGTGTGCTGTTGCGGAGATGTCGTTGTGTGCCAGGGATTCAGCCGGGAAGGATTTCCCAGAGAAAGTGCCCACTCTGCTGGGTTTCAGAGACCGGACAGGAAGCCGACAGAAAGATGCCACTCAAGCAGATGGCAACAGCGCGAACAAATGCATGGCTGAGTGTCACCTGCATAGGGACCGGCCTGCCACTTTGGATGAGAACGAGGGGTGAATCTCACTGGCTGAAGGAAGCTGATCCAGACCTTGAAGGGCTCCTGGGCTTCTGATATGCTCGCAACCTTTGTCAAGGAGGCTGAAAGCAGTCCTTGAAGGCTTTTAAGCCGGGACTGATGCAGTATTGTCAGTAAGGGTTCTGCCCCCATCCCACCATCATTTTCTCAAACCTGCTGAGAACTTGGCACCCACCAAGCCAGCTCATGTTCTGCAGGCTGGAGAGCCTTTTCCAGGCATTTGATGGAACTGATGATAACAAGGCTGGGAGGCAGGAAAAGAAGATTAAGTGTGGGAATTCAGGACTTCCTTGGCCTCTGGGCCTCCCTGAACTGGCCTAGCCTCCAAGAATCATTTTTGATGAGAGGTTCTGGGAAGCACGCCGTTGCCAAGGCCAAGAAAACTCCTGAAGGACTAGGAGGAGCCCTAAAGTAGAAAGAATACTGACTTTACCAGTTTTCCCCTCCTAAGTGGGGTAGGCGGGATGGACGGCCCCTCCCTTTGCAGGAAGCTCCCTTGGCCTGGCCTCCTTCCTCTAGGCTCTGCAATCCCTACGCCTCCCAGCTAGGGCTCTGGTGACTGCCTTGCAGGATGTCCCCTCAGTTGTAAAATTAGACCTTATTGGTGGTGGGGGGCGATTTTGGAGCAGCCTCAAAGACCTCAATTCCTATCGTTTTCCTCCAGCCAGGCATCAAGTTATAGTAGCAGACGGGTAGATCTTTGTTCTGGCCCTGGCTTTGCCAGTCACTAACTCTAAGGGCTCGCTTAAGTCACCTGGCCTCTGTGAACCTTGGTTTCCAGACCTGCAAACTGGGAATGATACTACTGGTGTCCGAAAGTCATTGTGCCAACTGAATGAGATCAGGTGTGCCAAGCACGTGGCATAAACATGGTTCTCACTGGTCCCGGACACTGGCGGCTGCAGCTCATCTGATGGAGGGCGGCAGGGAGGGAATGAAGGTGGACACTGGAGCACTTGCAAAGGCATAGAGGGAGACAGGACAGGGTAGATTGAGAATGTTATGTCCCCGAGGGTGGCTGAGAATAAGGAGATGGGAGATGAAACGGGAGATCCACTAAGGTCAGGACAGGAAGGGGACTCGTCCCGTCTACAGGCTCCCGGTCCTGAGGTGTAGAGGTCAAGATCGAAATGTAATCCATGTGGATCTGGATGCAAATTTCGGTCTGTCACTTGATTTGGGCCATGGGCAGGTCACTTAAGCCCTACCTTATTTTGAAGTCTCCCAAAGCAGCCCCTGAGGCTTGGGTACTGGTAGTCTGTTTGGGAAGTGATTTCAAGAGGCAGAAGTGAGGGCATAGAGAAGGTGGGACAGGGAGGAAAGAAAGGCTAATATTGGGTGCATTAAGGTGTAGCTTGCTGCCATGAACAATTAGGTTCAGTTCTTCTGGGGACTCTCTGAGAGACAGTATGAAATGTACGTCACACTCCTCCTAGCTGAGAATGGGGAGGCATGTGCCACCCTGATGGCTGAAGGTTGCCCTGGGGTGGGCCACGATGCCTCCCTTGTTGGCTCTTTCAGGCAAGGAAGCAGGCCCTTGAGTGGCGGGGCTCCCAATGCACTAGAAACTACCACAGTGGTGAGGGAGCTCAGAGAAGGGATGAGGGGATATGAGGCAGGTATCAGCGCTGTCTTCGAGCCTCTGTTTTCTTGTCTGAAAAATAGAAAGAATAAAATATGTTTCCCAGGAGGATTAAAAGAGGTAAAGCGTTTGAAAGTTTCTAAAGACCCGACACAGCAGATAATCAAGAAATGGAGGTGTGGCTGGGCTCAGCACTAATGCCAGCTCGAGAACCCTTCTCTGACCACCCTGCCGAGAGTAGCTCGCTTCTTTTATTCTTCATCAAAGCATCCTATTTTCTGCAGCACATTTAACTTAGTATGTACTTATCTTGGTTATATATTTGTTTATTATCTGTCTGTCCTCACTAGAATTAAAGCACCATGTGGTTTAATTCTATTCCTGCTTGGTCTCCAGGATTAAACACAGTGCCTGTGACATACTTGGTGCTCAATAAATATTTTTTGAATGGAAGAATTATTATAGTAACAACACTGGAGAAGCACAGTTCCTGTTCTTGACCTTTATTAAGCAAACGCTCTATCTGTTAACAGGGTGTTGAAAGAGGATTCATGCACACTCCAGCTGGATCCCCATGCTGAAAAGAGTAGGTGTAGACGTGACCTTTGACCGACCTTGCTATTCTTAGTAAGTGCATCAAAGCCTTCTAGTTAATGACTGTAGATGTTCCCGAAAAGGTAACCCTAAATATTTTTGTTAGTAACGGCCAGATGACAGCCAAGATGGATGTCAAGTTGGTGATAGCATGTCTGCTGGCACTACTGCACTCTTCGTCCCTTTGTCTTGTCATTGGTGCCTGAGTTATATTATAAAAACAGTACAGTGACTGGAGGCTTTAGGCGAGAATAATTTGCGCCCTCGGTCTGCCTTTGCCCAATCGTCCTGTGAGTAAACTACCCTATAATAAATTCTATTAGATCCTATGGAGTTGCCAGCTTCATCTTTTGGGGCGAAGATACCTCCTCATTATGGTGACATTACACCGTTGCCCCATCGCACCATCAGACGGGGCAGCTGTGTCCGGCATGGGACCCAAGCCAGTTCATTATCTCACCGCTGGCTCACTGCCTGCTAACTTCCAGGCTGTAATGCAAGACAGAGCTAGGAGAGTTCGAGTTGGTTTGAGCCACAGAATATTTTTGGGAGAGCTTGAAGACAGTGATTTGAAAAGAATAAAACTCTTTCACAATTTTGCTCCTTCTCAGAGTCAGAGTTACAAAGAAGCTAATGAAATTTAAGCTTCAGTTTCCCTTCTGAGGCCTTGGGAGGGACCTTGCGATATGTTCACACAACTATATGTTTTCAAATTCTGAAAAAGCAAGGTATTTTAAAATTCTTTTTCTTGAAGAAAGTCTCCCAAATTGTATGAGCTTCAAGCCCCACGAAACCTGGATCCACCTCTGCCCCCTGTCAAATCCAAACCCTCTGAGTAGTCAGTGATCCATGGGTCAGTTTATTCAATCCTTGCGTCAACACTATGCTGTAGACACTGTTGCCATCCCCATCCATGGATGAGAAAACGGAGGCTTAGAGAATAGCCATTGCCCAAGAATTCACAGCTAGTAAGGGGTAGACCTGGGATTTAAAGTTTACAGCCTGTCTCCAGAGTCTAGATCCTTAACTATAATGCTTCTCAATGGTACGTGTTTGTTTTCTTGTCCACTTCCCCCCCAACTTTGAGGTTCTTAACACTACGAAGGCAAATCGTTTGCATACCCGAGGCAGCCAGCCCAAAGGAGACATCAACACACGTGTGTCCACGGAAAAGAGGAAAGTAGTCCCTGGGGGCTGGGAGCTCACCTGCCACTCACAGCTGGTCTTTGGTGTTCCCTGGCTGGACACGAACCAGTTCACGGAACATTCACCTCAGACAAAGGCCACTCTGTGACCCTGATGGATCTCGGTACAGCCAGGACAACTCCAGAATCATGTCTGAACACAGACAACACGTGAACAAAAAGTACCAACCACCAGTCTACCCTCGTATAAGACACTACTGCTTCTCACTAATGACTGCTCGGCCTCAGCCGTCTTCCCTCCTTCTAGATTAGAAGCACCAAGACCCCCAGTCATAGAACCACCCCCATTTCCTGACAGCATCCAATCCAGACCGAAGCCCTGCTTCCTTAAACCCTCCCCGGAATCATCTAACGAAAGCCCAAACCCTATACGTCTTTCCTGTACCCTCCTTCTGAGATGCTCCCAGTTTCCCATCGTGCATCTGCCTCCCTGCAGTGAGTAGCCAACTGATTCGATTACGCGTGTGTCTCTGGTGGTCTCTGGAACGGCATCGACCCAGACATCATACGTTGAAGGATCACTGAGCATAAAATACGATTGTCAAAAGTTACAAAATGTTGTTTCCCCCAAACCAGTCGATTATGACAGAAAGAAAAACAGCGGTTTCCTTTGGGGAATGGGGTTGAGTGGTTATAAACTGAGAAGGGAGATGAGGCAACCTTTTCAGGGTATCGGAAATGTTCTACATCAAATTTTAAAAGGGGGTGGTGAGCTAAATACTTAATATTAATGCACTTCACACACTTCCTTGTATACATATAATACTTTGACAAAAAAAAGTGTCCACCGACTTCAGCAGGTAGAGGGTGTTAACAAACAATAAGGTATAACTTGTAATAAAGAATCAAAAGCATTTGAGCATAGGAGGAACGGTAATCCGGGGGCACAGATTCAGGCAGCAACCTACATTGTGCTCCAGAGGAAACAAAGAGAGGCAGGCTCAGGAAGGGCAAAACCACACCTGCAGTCCTCATTTTGGCCCTCTGTGTGCGTGCAGGGTGTTGACTAGGTCAGCTGGAAGTGGGTAAGCCCATTATGTAAGTGGAGGATGCGGGTTGTCGAAATGGATTGGTTCCTTTCAAGGTGAAGAATGCAGACAGTCTGATCACCATGATGCGGTGGAAGCAAGGTCCATATATGTCCTTGCAGCAATCACTGATCACTCTGTCTTGGCCTTGAGCTGAGTTTAACAACAGGTCAGCAACTTAATAGAAATTCCAAGAACTGAGACATGAGACATGCATAGGGTCCACCCCCTTAATGACCTCCCAACTCCATTTTAAGTGACTCTTTTAGCAATGCTTATTCCATCTCATTTTCTTCATTATCAGGGAGAGAACAGGAAACCCAAAGCTGGTCACTCAAGCACCAACTTAGAGTAACAGCAACAAGATAAAGGCCAGAGTGGGATTGTAGCCGTCTAGAAGGGAGCCTTGGGCCATTGGATGCGATCTATGAAGAAAAGGCTAGAAAATCAACTGCTTGCTGAAAGCTTAAACTATTTGGATGTTTATACCAGAAGAGACTAGATTGGAAGGAAATACAATTGAACTTAAGTATTTTATTTTGCAAAACAAAAGAGTGTCTCTCTAATAGTGACAAAAGAGGTCAAGGAAGCTGTGACATCCCTCTTTCTGGGAGGTTTATTTTTTTAAGAAACGGTTTATGGTTTTTTTTAATTTTTTATTTATTTACTTTTAATTTTTTAAGATTTTATTTATTTATTTGCAGAGCGAGGAGAAGGGAGGGAGAAAGAGAGGGAGAGAAACATCAATATGTAGTTGCCTCTTGTATGCCCCCAACTGGAGACCTGGCCTGCAACCCAGGCATGTGCCCTGACTGGGGATCAAAGCAGTGACCCTTCGGTTCACGGGCCTGCACTTAATCCACTGAGCCGCTCCAGCCAAGGCCGTTTCTGGCAAGTTTAAAACTCATCAGCCAAATGTCCCCAGCATGGCCTGGTCTAGAGCAGAAGACAGAGAAACGACCTCCAGCTGCCCCTCCCATAACTCAGGACTCTGGTCAGTCATGAGTGTTCTGGGCCAGCCACACGACACTGATTAATTAGCCAAAGGGGGCCACTCTGCTGTGCACTAAGCTGTCCATATTCTGCCATCACTGCCACCAACCACAGCTTTAATTAAAGCTGGGGCTTAATTACCACAGTGCAGTGCTGCCACCACCCTATCCTGATGACTTTCTCTCGGCTCATGGAAAGATGGTGGCAGTGGCAGTGTGTCAGGAGAGGTGAGCCTAAGGAAGCCTAAAGCACAGACTCTGCACACCGGTTATTCGAGGGAACGTGGTTGGTGGGTGGAGTGTCAGTTGTACAGCTCAGCACCTGACCTCAAGTTGCTCACAATTGATTACGGAGTTAAGACCTCCCACCTAGGAGACGGCACAAGGCAGTGTGAAGTAAGCCCCCAAATGAGAGGCACACACAAATGCCCCAGCAGCGGAGAGGAGGCAGATGTCCCTTTGGGATGGGAGGGACCAGGAAAGCTTCATGGAGAGAAAAGGAGGACCTAGAGGAATTTTCAAGGAAGAAAATTAGACAGGACATAAGCAGGTAAATGTAACTAGCGGAGGGAAGAGCATGAGTGTGGAAGCAACAATAAGAATCTGATACACCTCCACAATGGTGAGGAGGTAAATGTAGCTGGGAGCAGAGCAAGGCAGAAGAAAAGGGATTCCCGTCAGAGCTGAGCATGAGCAACACTTTTGGAGAGGAAGGTGGGGGCCAGGTTAGGGAAGGCCTATGAATGGCAAGCTGACAAGTCGGGACCTCATTCAGTAGGTAGCAGGAAGCTATTGAAAGTTTTCGTGCTGCCTGAATGATCCAAATTTCTTATGGAAGTTTATAAGACTCTGTGCTACCTATCTCCCCAGGTCTCTCACTCTCTCTCCATTCCATTCCTCACACTCCACACTCCAGCAGAGTGTGAAACATTCTTCACACTCCTTGTACTCCTAAGTGCTATTCCTCCAGTTTTCTATTTTAACTTCTCGGTGAGATCTGTAAGAAGCCTTGCTGACTCCATTTCCCCCTATGCAGGTGCCACTATTCAAGGCTCCCACAGCTCCCTCTGTTGTCATTATTCATTTGGTGGAATTGTTGTATTGAAGTAGCGAGTGAAAAGAATCTCCAAACACTGAGAGCAGTTTGATGGTAAATTTATTGGCCAAGTTTAACCTGCGCAGGGGCGTACTTCCCAAATGAGACCGTAGTCTCGCAGCTACGCAGAGCTGCCAAATGGAAGTCGCGCCTGGCTTACAGGCTAAGGGGCTTATATGGGTTGTCGAGAGCAAGCAAGCAGTTTCCAAAAGCAGAGTTGGCGGTTAGCGATTGGCGCGTTACAAAGTGATTGGCTCTAAGGGGTAGTTGGCGCGTAAAAAAATTTTATCTTCTTGACTCACTCACTCTTTCTATCCTTATCTGGTATTGCCCTCGGTGACTGTTTAACAGACTTGGTTGATTACCATCCTTGACTAACCCTCCTATACTGCATAACACCCTGTTATGGTACTTTTCCATTTCCTTGTTCTTTGACCTTCTCTTAGGGCTAAGGTTGCTTGAGCAGTTTGGCGACTCTAACATTCCCTCCTTCTCTTCTGCATTAGTCAAATCCTTGACTCATGTTCTTCTTGTGGGAGGATAGTATAAGGTTGCGATAGGACCATAAGTTTTACTGAGTCTATTCTATTTTTTACGAAGGCTAAAAGCTTGTTTAGAATTATTGGTCCTATCGTTAGAGCCAGCAGGAGAAAGATCAAGGGACCAGCTAATGCTGATACAAGTGTGGTTAGCCAGGGAGAGGTTTTATATAGGGAAGTATACCATGAGGAGGATTCACTTCCTTGTTCTCTTTCTTTAAGTCGTTTTGTGAGTATTTTTATATTTTCTCTGATTATTCCTGAATGGTTGGCATAAAAACAGCATTCTTCTCCTAAAGCTGCACATACCCCTCCCTGTTGTAGGAACACTAAATCAAGTCCCCTCCTGTTTTGGAGCGCTACTTCAGCCAGGGAGTCTACCTGGTGTTCTAAATAGGCTACTTGCTCCTGGAGCAGGGAGATGTCATTGGAGAATGTCTGAGACAATAGCTTGAGACTATTTTCCCCATTGATTAGCGCCCCTGCTCCTAAGGCTATTGATCCTACAACGCCAATAGTGGCAACTATAGGTATGAGTAATGGATCTCGCTTTACTCGGGAAAGGGGTCCTAGCAGAAAATCTGGGTTTCCTCCATACAGGTATACCTGGGGAATGATATAAGCGCTAACACAAAGCTCGGGGGTATTAGGTATCAAACATTTAAAAATACCTTGGGTGCATATAAACCATAGCCCGTCTGGAGCTTTGGTTATATTATAGTCAAGTTTCCGGGGACTCCCGGTAGATACTCTTGGTTGAGGCAATAATCACTGTAATTTGAGCCTGCAAGGGTATAATTTGCCAGTACGTAGCAAGTGCCCTGTCCATGGAATTCAGCTAGCGTAATGGTGCTCTCAAAGGCACATTGTTGTAAGTCTGTCATCTGGTCCTGCTTCGTAGGTAGGGGGCTCGTTTTAGGCGCATCTTCTCTTCCCTGAGTGGTGTTAACCCCCAGCCCTACATAGAATGGGGGTCTTGGGCTGAGGCATAGCTAGCAGGACTCAGTTACGTCGGGCTGGGTGCTATTAAGGTATGGAAACACTTGTTCTAAAAGGCTTAGTGCCGACTCTCCCTGATGGTGGGGTTTTCCTATTAAGGGCTCAGGGTCCCGGAGAGGAGGTCTCGGACGGCTCCCCTCTTTAAATTACAATGGCTCTGAGGTCCCATTTAGGTCTGGACTAGCACTTACAGGCCTAGGATTGCCGGCGGTTTCTCCAGGTTTGGGGCTTACGGGTCTGAGGGTTGGCTTAGGTGGGCGGGGCGGTAGCCCGCCTCCCCTTCCCCGTAGAGATATGTTTTGGGTTGTGGGCAACCTCCTCACAGTGAAGAAGGTCCCAGGGTCGGTTCCTGATACATATAGTCTAATTCCCCAAGTGCGGCCCTTGACCCATCCGGGGTCGTTAGGGTTTAAAATAGTAACTTTTGTTGGGTTACAGTTGCCCGAGCCGCATGTGTCCCAACTGGGTGTCCCGCGGCGCTCCCGGCTTAAGGCTATGTGCTTATCGTTTCCACCACTAGGGGTCCAGCCTTCGGCCATAGTCTCACAGCCCCAAGCTCTGCAGTAATAGTCTTTGTAGGTCCCGCAAGGGTAAGTTTTTTTAGGTTCCGTCTCTGGGCAGCCATAGTATTGAGTGTGCCATAGGGCATAATTTTTGGCTATTTCTTCACATGAAGAGTGTGGGACACTGACCGTGCGCCAATCAGCAAGGGAATTGAGAGATGCTACGGCTGCGGGGGACTCGCAAAATCGGTCATCGAAAAACTTGGAGAAATCAGTCCTCAAGGTTACTGGGGCACCTGCCCATGTATGGTTTGTGGCTATCACAGTGCCTTCTAGTGTCCTAATAATTACCCACTCATGTCGCTCGAGGCCCTGACTCAGGCCTCCGCCGGGGATTAGGAGCCCTAGGCATGCGAAAAAGTAAGTTTCAAGGGCTTGTCTGGATCTCGCCGGACTCGCCATGTTCGCGATTCCTTTTCCGGTGGTTGAGCTGTCTTAATGTGGGACAGTGAATCCAGTAGGGTTTCTCTGCTACCCGTACAGCGGAGGGAGTGCTCAACAGTACCTGGTATGGCCCCGTCCAACGAGGTTCTAGGTTTCCCCTCCGGTGATTAAGGATCTATACCCACTGTCCAGGCTCCGGCTGTTCGGGTATCCCTCCTTTCCCTGCCGCGTATTCTTGGTGCTGGGCCTGTTGGAAGGCGCGCGCTTCACTTCGGATTCTCTGCAGCGCCTGTAAGGACTTGAGGAAGTTATAGTTAGATACCTCTATTTCCTCTGTAGATAACTTAGGGATTAAGGGTACTGGTTGCCCACACAATATTTCAAAAGGCGCCCATCCCTTAATGTATGGGGTGCACCTTACTCGGAAGAGGGCGAAAGGGAGCAGCTCTACCCAATTTTCGCCGGTCTCCTCTTTTAATTTTATTAAAGTTTCTTTTAACGTCCTATTCATCCTTTCTACTTGTCCTGAACTCTGTGGTCTATAGATACAATGGAGCTTCCAATCGATACCTAGCCTGCTTGTTAACTCCTGTGAGATTTTGGAAACAAATGCTGGTCCATTGTCAGATCCTATGGCTATAGGTATTCCATATCTAGGTATAATCTCTCTTATCAAGATCTTGCAGACTGTGGAAGCAGTCTCTCCCCTGGTGGGAAAGGCTTCTACCCACCCAGAGTAAGTATCTACTAGAACTAGTAAGTACTTATATCCTGATTTCCCCTTAGGCATTTCAGTGAAATCAACTTCCCATAGTTCTCCTGGGGCATTTCCTCGATGCCTCACGAAGCGGGGTAGTTTCTGATTCTGGGCGTTCACTTTCGCGCAAGTCTTGCACCGTGAGGTGATGGAGTGAGTTATCTCCCTCAGGTGAGGCCCCAGGCAATATTTCCTAATTAGCTGTTCTAATTTGTTTTGTCCTAAGTGGGTACTGGTATGAATATCCTGAACTATTTTCGTTAGTACTCCTTGTGGCAAGTACAGCTGGGTATTTGGGAGTACTATCCATCCGTTCTTATCCTTTGTTCCCCCTAGTTTGACCCCCTCTTGCTCTTCTTCTGTGGAGTAAGTGGGGTTCGGGGGCAGTTCCGGCTGGGGTACTAGGGGGAGCAAGTTACTCTCTTGGCCCGTAGCAGCTTCCCTGGCGGCAGCATCGGCCAGATTGTTTCCTCTTATAACTGGAGAATCTCCCTTCTGATGGCCTCGGCAATGGATGATAGCAACCTTTTTGGGTAACCATATGGACTCTAGGAGAGAGAGGATCTCTCCACGGTTTTTAATGTCCTTTCCTCCTGCAGTCAGGAGACCTCTCTCTCTGTAGATGGCCCCATGAATGTGAGCGGTGGCAAACGCATAGCGGCTATCAGTATAAATGTTGGCAACTTTTCCCTCCACTATTCGTAAGGCTTGGATCAGTCCTATTAACTCTGCTTTCTGCGCAGACGTTCCCCTGGGCAGCGCCTTCTGCCATATTACTTCACTTTCTGTGGTTACGGCTGCCCCAGCATATCGCTGTCCATCTTTTATAAAACTGCTCCCATCAGTGAATAGGGCCAGGTCTGCCCTTTCATAGGCCTGGTCTCGCAAGTCCGGGCGGGCCCCAGTTACCGTGTCTAGGACCTGGGTGCAGTTATGGACAATCTTGGCATCTGGTATGGGCAGCAAAGTGGCTGGGTTCAGGGCAGTGGTCTTGAGGAACTGTACCGCTGGAGGGTTCAGCAGCTGTGCCTGATACTGCGTCAGCCGCGCATTAGACAACCACCTGTCTGGGGGGGACCGCAGGACTTGTTCTATATAATGTTCTCCTATGACCTGTATGTCCTGTCCCAGGGTTAATTTGCCTGCTTCCTTAACTAATAGTGACGTGGCTGCAATAGCCCTCAAGCAGACCGGCCATCCTGACGCCACAGGATCGAGTTTCTTTGACAGGTAGGCCACAGGCCTCTTCCATGGGCCTAAAGCCTGGCTCAAAACGCCTAGGGCTGTACCCTCCTTCTCAGCGACGTATAGCTGAAAAGGCTTGGTTAAATCGGGCAGGGCTAGGGCTGGGGCTGCTACTAAGGCCTTCTTCAAGGTCAGGAATGCTTGTTTCCCTTCCTCAGTCCACGTAAAGGAGTCCTCTTTGCCCCTGGTTAAGTCATGCAGGGGCCTTGCTATGCTCGCAAAACCTAATATCCATAGCCTACAGTAGCCTACAGCTCCCAGGAATTCGCGTACCTGCCTCTTAGTGGTCGGCTCCGGAATTTGCAGAACTGTCTGAATCCTCTGGCTTGACAATGCCCTCAGCCCTCCCTTCAGGTCATACCCCAGGTAACTCACAGTTTGGGTCACGATTTGAGCTTTCTTGGCCGAGACTCGATAGCCCATCCTTTCAAGGTCCCGGAGCAGGTCACGTGTAGCTAGTTCGCATTCCTCTTGTGTCCGGGCTGCCACCAGAATGTCGTCTACATACTGGAGGAGAACTATTGAAGGATGGGTTTCCCTGAACTCCTGGAGATCCTTACTCAGGGCCTCATTGAAAATAGTTGGTGAATTCTTGAACCCTTGGGGCAGTCGGGTCCATGTGAACTGCCCCGTTAGTCCGTTATCGGGGTCATTCCATTCAAAGGCAAAAACTTCCTGACTCTGGGGGGCCAGGGGTATACAAAAGAAGGCGTCCTTCAGATCTAAAACAGAATAGTAGGTATGAGTTGGGGGCAACGAGCTTAATAGGGTATACGGGTTTGGCACGGTGGGGTGTATCGTCTCGATTCGAGCGTTCACTTCCCGCAAGTCCTGTACCGGACGGTAATCTTGGGTCCCAGGCTTTTGGACAGGGAGTAGGGGGGTATTCCACGCAGACTGGCACTTCCTCAGAATGCCCGCCTCTAATAGGCGTTGTAAGTGCCCCGCAATCCCCTGTCTGGCTCGTGCTGGGACGGGATACTGTCTGATCCGGACTGGTTGGGCCGTACTTACCAGCTGGACCAGCACTGGCGGTTGGTGAGCAGCTAATCCAGGCGGGTTTGTTTCTGCCCATACCCCTGGTACCTGCGTTCGCAGCTTCTCCAGGATTCCATTCTTTTTTTTCCTTACTGTCCGGTAGTGCTGCCAACAGGTATTCTTCAGAGAGGGGGACCGTCACCTCCATACTGGTCCCTTCAGGTGTTTCCGACGGTTTGAAGCTTATTGTAGCATGAAGTTTCTGCAACAAATCCCTCCCGAGCAACGGATATGGACAGTCTGGAATAACTAAGAAGGAGTGAGTAATAGTCCCTCGCCCCAAGTCGGTGATTCTGGCCGTCGTCCAGGGGTATGTTTCGGCCTTACCCGTTGCCCCTACAATTTTTGTGGTTGCCTTCTGGACTTGTCCCCGAGGTTGCTTTAAAACAGAAAATGTGGCTCCCGTATCAACAAGGAAACTTGTTGGTTTTCCCTCTATGTCCAAGGTGACCATGGGCTCCCGGGAGCCAATGGGAATGGAGCCCCGGCCCCGTCAGTCTAATGTCTGGAGTAGTACAGCAGGACTAGCTTCCTTCGCCCGCAGCTTGGGGCAGTCCTTTTTCCAATGCCCTTTTTCCTTGCAAAAGGCACATTGATCTTTTTCTACCCTAGGCCGCTGGCCTTTTGGTCTTTCTTTCTTTTGTTCTTTCTTAGGATCTTTTTGTGCTGCAATCAAAATCTTTGCTACTTCTTTGGCTCTTCCTACCTCTGGGTCATCTCTGTTTACATATACCTTTTGGGCTATTTCTAATAGTTTGCTAATGTTTTCTCCTTCAAATCCCTCAATCTTTTGAAATTTCTTTCTAATATCAGGAGCTGCCTGAGTCACAAAAGCAATATTCAAGAGCCGCCTATTCTCAGGGACCTGGGGGTCTAATGGAGTATACACTCGATAGGCCTCTATTAGCCTCTCTAAAAAGGTAGCGGGGGATTCTTCTCTCCCCTGCACTACTTCACTGACCTTACTAAAATTTGTTGGCTTCTTGGCCGCAGCCTTCAACCCCCTCAACAGAGCCCGGCGGTATTGGAGTAGCGCGTCCCTTCCCCCGCTCGTGTTAGGGTCCCAGTCCGGGGGTTGCTCAGGTAGTACATCCAGCACCTCCCTTCTCCCCGCCGCAGTCTCCCCTTCCTCTCCCATGACCGCCTTAGCGGCTTCTCTCATAATTCTATCTCTTTCTTCTGAGGTGAATAAAGTTTGTAATATCTGCTGGCAATCATCCCATGTTGGTTGGTGTGTCCTAAATATGGTCTCTAGAAGGGAAATTAATCCCTGTGGTTTCTCGGAAAACGGGGGATTTTGTAGTTTCTAATTATACAAATCACTAGTTGAAAAGGGGACATAAATAAGCCGCGGCGGTGCATGTACCGATGCACCTGGGGCGGGTGGCACTTCTCTTAGCGGCAAAACGGCGGCGCCCGCCTGGGGCGACACCCTACTTCCTCCTCCATAATGAGTGCCACCTCGAGTATGGGGAGGACTCTGAACTCTTTCCGACTCCTCCCCAGTAGAGTCAGGCAAGGGCTGGTGATATGGTGGAGGAGCGGAGGGGGGGGCCGTGGGGGACAACAGTAGGTCTTCCGCCTCCCCAGACAGAACCGGATATAACTTTCGTCCTCCTCCGTCCGACTGATTCGGCTGGGGTTGGCGTCCCTTCCCTGATGGTGGTCGGGGGGTCTGATTGCGTACGGCCGCCACGCAAAGAGCCCTCCTCCCCCTTCTCCCACTAGGTTGGCAACGGCGTATGTACCCAGGGCGATCAGTAGCAATGTCTACCCAAACATCTATATAGACCATCTGATCTGGGTGGGGGGGTCCCATACACCACCCGCCTGACAGCAAAGAGGAGAGGCAGTTCAAAGGTTCCCTCCGTTAGCCACCCAATGCCAAAGGACGGCCACTCGATTTCACTGAAGGTTCGTAGGACCTCCGGGTCAGGCGGCGGACCCCCATAGCCCCTGGCACGATTCTGAAAGTCAGAAAAATTGTTTAGTAGGCAGTCTAGGGCAGTAGTTGAGGTGGAGCCTCCTTGTCCCATCTCGGACGCTTTCCACGTTACTTCCACAGCGCCTGAAATTAGGAGGATTAGAACACCAATATTCCACACAAAAACACACAACTGGCTCCCCTCCACTCAGTCCATTCACGCACAAACAGGCCGCGGCGCACAACAGTCTCTCCACTCATTCAGAAGTCGCTAGTGCGTTCAGTCGCGGCGCAAAAAAAAGAAACCAAATGCGACCTAGTAGCGGGAGCAAAAGCTCCGGTCCTCGAGAGCGTCCTCTCCTTGAGAACCCCGCGGGTAGAATACCGGCGATGTCTCGCCTACTACCTCGCGCGGCTCCTTTGAGTCTAGACTCCCAAACCAAATTGCACGGGAAATTCCCGCGGCAAACTTACCCAGGTCACGTATTCTCAGTTTCTGGAGACTTCCCTTGATCTCGCTGGGGCCTCCAAATGTTGTACTCAAGTAGCGAGTGAAAAGAATCTCCAAACACTGAGAGCAGTTTGATGGTAAATTTATTGGCCAAGTTTAACCTGCGCAGGGGCGTACTTCCCAAATGAGACCGTAGTCTCGCAGCTACGCAGAGCTGCCAAATGGAAGTCTCGCCTGGCTTACAGACTAAGGGGCTTATATGGGTTGCCGAGAGCAAGCAAGCAGTTTCCAAAAGCAGAGTTGACTGTTAGCGATTGGCGCGTTACAAAGTGATTGGCTCTAAGGGGTAGTTGGCGCGTAAAAAATTTTTATCTTCTTGACTCACTCACTCTTTCTATCCTTATCTGGTATTGCCCTCGGTGACTGTTTAACAGACTTGGTTGATTACCATCCTTGACTAACCCTCCTATACCGCATAACACCCTGTTATGCAGCCTCAGTACTTTTCCGTTTCCTTGTTCTTTGACCTTCTCTTAGGGCTAAGGTTGCTTGAGCAGTTTGGCGACTCTAACAGAATCATCTGCTGGACTGTGAATTATTTCGAGGTTGGGGACAGTATCTTGTTCACCAATGTGTCCCTAAGAACCAGCATAGGGTCAGCAACATGAGGGCAGATGAAGGGGCTGGGAGACAATGGAAAAATCTCGTGTCAACAGGTAAAGGTTGGTAGGAAATGCACCCTTAACCTGAATAATGTCTCATTCTCAAAGGTAACAAAGCTGCGGGCGGACACGAAACAATTCCAACCTCCCCCACAACCCTCGGTAAAAAGAAAGTGAAACCACGCTATTTTTTGGCACGCCTGGGAATTACTTAAGGGAGGGTGAGGGGGCTGGTTACCAACAGGACTACAGGCAGAAACCTCCGCTCTAGCCTCGTAATCGTGGCGGCGGCTCCTTGACCACTAGGGGGAGGAATCGTACCGCCTGGAGGGCCGTGGGTGGTTTCACCCAGCAACAAAGGGCCGCATTGAACTGTGGGAATTGTAGTTCTGGGGTGGGGTCGAAATTCGCAATCCCTGACGGTGCACCACGGGAGTGGTTCGAGACGGAGAGACGGGAAATGCTTTTCAGCCCCAATGTTGAGTTCAGAAACTACAACTACCAAAAGGCCATGGGCTCTTAGGCAGTTTTTCTTTTCCGTCGAGGTGACCGTCGGGCTACTTCTGAGAGGTCAACTTGACTGGGTAAGTCTAAGAGCGAGAAAGCTCGTGTTCTCAACTGCGGTGTCTGCAGACTTTTTCAAATTCCAGCCCGGTTTGATTCTCCTCGTCTTAGCAGCCACCCCACACTCTTTAACTCTAACCCCCGGCTTCTCCAGCCTTCACTCCCGGCGCTCCTGGAATCCCACCCACCCTGCGCTCTCGTCTTGGGACCCAGCCCCCAAAACCCCATCCTGAGCCCACAGCGTCACTTCTCTGAAATCTGGACTTTAAAAGGCGCCACGCCTCCTATGTGCTTCACTCTTACCCTCACTTTGCTGGTTTTTTTTTTTTTTGCTGGTGGAAGAAGGCTCGCTACCACTTCTCAGTCTGCGGAAAAGCCTAGTCAGGACTGGAAGTCGGCAGACACGGGCTCTAGTCCAACTCGACAGCTCACTCGCTGTCGAGTTGGACTAGCGAATGAATTTGCCATTCACTAGTTCAACTAGCGACCATTTGTGACCTTGGGCAAATCCTACGTCTCTGGGACTCACTCTCTTCATCTGCAAAATGGAGATGACAGTTGCTCTGTCACTCTTAGGAAGAGGCTGTTTTGTGCAGCCAATAAGCTAATATGTGTGAAAGTGCTATGTAAACTGTAAAGCCTCCACAAGGGAGAGAGATTACTTTTGTTACAATTATTAATGCACTGGAGCAATCTTATCTTGGCTCCTTTTTTTTTTTTTTTTTTTTAAGCTCTGCCCCATTGTTGCTCAAACCTGTCCCCTGAGTGCTTGGTGTCTCCACTCTCGAAGAGCAGGAGGATATTTCCTCACTTCCTCTGTAGACCAAAGGTCAGACTAATGAGCTTGAAGTCTCCAGAGAGCTTTCCCTGAAAGGCAGCCCCAAAGAAGAGCTTATCTTGGACTCTGTCCTGAAATAGCCAGTGATGAGAAGTCCACACAGCTGGTAGAAGGGAAGTTTCTGCTCGCTGGAAATAGGACCCCAGCAGGAGACAGACAGCTGCGGCAGAAGCCCTATTTATCCCCTCTGGGCTCTTGTGGGCCTGTTTAATAGATTGTGGTTTTGGTAGAGGTGTCTCAGGCCGGAAGAGGCTGGGAGGAAAGAATCTATTTTGCTAAAGAGTTTAACCCAGAAAAAATTAAAGAGACCTTGGTATGGTATGGTACAGTGTGGCTTGGCTAGGTATGACAAAAGAGAGACATAGCATTGTTAGTTAATTCCTGACATTTTATGAGCATGTAAAATGTACTAGGCCCTAGGCAATATCAATTTTCTTAAATTTTACTATGTCCCCATTTTACATATAAGGAACTTGGGCTCAAAGAGGGTTATACATATAATCAGAGCTACCATCTATGGTTATAGTGCCTTCTAAATGTCAGGTGCTTTACATATATCATTTAATTTAATCATCATCTACAATGAGTGATTGTTATTATTTCTTTCATGTGGATAAATTATCAGAGGCTTAGAATTTAAGGGACTTGCCCGAGAATACACAGCTAATTAACTGGCAGAGGTGGAATTTAGACTTCACCAAAGCTTTTCCTCACTATAACATATAGCCCCATTTTTAGATAAAAAGACAGGTTAAAGAATTGAGGGGGTTTAAATAAAAGCCAAATAAAGGAACATTTATTGGGTCCCTACTATGTGGGGAAAGCAAGAAGTTAGATGGTTTGACCTACAAAGTGTAAAATACAGTCTGTAGTATATCTGAAGAGGTAAGGCATTTAAGTATGTAAAAAATTAGCATTTATTGGGTAAATTGTTTATTAAGAGCTGTTATTGCAGGGCACCGCATTAAGCCTAGTGAATAACAGAAATAAACTGAATGAAATCATGGCCATCATTTCATTAATATGAAAATGAACTGGAGCTCTGTATGAAAATGGTGGAATGGAGCTCTCAGTACATGACGCATGCACACGTGTCTGAATAACAGAAAAATCCTGTGTACCACCTGGACCAGAGGTTTTGAAAGTTCGATCAGAAACACTGGGAAGCTTTTAAAAATTACCTGACCTCTGGGAATGGAGACCCTAAAATCTATATTTTTGAAAAGTTTCCCAGGTAATTGCGATGATAGGTTCAGGAACCTCTAATCTTGATTCTACTTGGACCACTTGTAGGCAAGTCACTGACTGAAAACTGCTCGGATAGTACGAATCTGTCCTAAGGCAGCCCGTGATTGGTTACCATGGCGGGGGGTGGGGGGCGGGTAGTGCAGACAGTGCCTAGAGTTGAGAGGAGGAAAGGTTGAAAGGACTAGGGGAAGCTTCAGAGAAGACCAGGAATTTTATGGGGCCTTGTTGAGTGGGGCAGGTTTGGAAGGGCAGAGAGTCTTCTAGACACGTACCACCATGAATTGTTTAGATAAGGTGAGCAAAAGAAGGTAGAGAGATACCTGGACTGATTTCCTTGGAAAATTTCATAGCATTTACTAGAATGACTTTGGATGCTCTGTGTGGATGTTTCTTAGGCAAAATTTGCAAATCAGATTGGATTTTTCCACCTCCCCGTTCTATTTGGGCATCAGTCAGTGTGAGCCCAGGGAATGCAGATTCATTTTCTTGTTAGCCTCACTGTGGCCAATTAGCTTCTTTGGTTTTCATTTCTTTACAAACTTAATTTCATTGATCATCTTCCCAGGACTCCCAGAGGGTTCTACTCTCCTTCTGTTTAGCTGTTTTTAAGTTCACTTATCCTGATTCTAATCCCAAGTACTATTCTCTGTGGGATAAGACCAAAATCTCTTCCCATAAGAAGCTGCTATCATTCTATCCAATTCCAAAACCTGACTCACCATTGGCTCTTCTTTCTCCCCTGACTCCCCAAATCCATTCAGCTGCCAAATCTTATTTTTACTTTTCATTCCATCAACAGATATTTCCTGGGTATTTCCTAAGAGCCGGGTTCTATACTAGGTGCTTAAAATGCACTATTTCATTTTATCTCCATAGCAACCCTATAAAGATAGATAGTATTTCCCTTGTACAGATGGGGAATCAGGCTTAGAGAGAGTGGATAACTCACCCCAGGTGAGAAAGCTAGGCAGTGAAGGAGCTGGCGCTCAAACTTGGGCTTTTCAGGCTTCATCTCTCCCATATCCACAGCCATTTCCAGGGCCAGTTCCAACTCCTTAATCGAGTGCTTGAGGGACTGCTACCCCCCGGATCTGGTCACACCTTCCATTGCTCGCCTGGTATCCATCGCCGACTGTTCATTTTTTCTCACGTGTGCTTTCTCGCCTCCATGCTTTTGCTCTCCTACTTGAGATCACCTTTTTCCATTTTCTCCTCCACTCCCGAGCTAAAGGAGCTCTCTTCTCAGAGCTCCTGCAGTATTTTATTCGACCCTCTTTTACGACAGTTAGAACTTTCCACTACTTCATTGTCATGTGGGTGACATGTGTCTTGTGCCCCAGCATAGGTCTCCCTTCTGTATGCCATGAGCAACAAGGGGAAAGGTCAGGGTCTGAGACTGACTGAGCGGCACGCCTTCAGTTTTACCCTGGCTACGTGGTCCACTGACTGCTCCAGGAGCTTAGCTTAGAGTCTTAGAAAGAATTGGGTTTCCTTTGAAATTTGCTTCAGAGAAGCCAGGTAAGGTCTGCAGTGGAAAGAAAATCATTTATTATTTTCCAAAGTTAAATGGAATGACATTAGGATTCTTGGTTGTTTGGGGTTTTCCACTGGACCAGATAAGTTGGCAATCAGGAGATCTATGTGTAGTAATAGTCCTGCTTGTGACCTTGAGCTGCTCACTTAACCACACAGGACCTTGATTTCTTCACCAATAAAGCACATGTATTCAGTATGTACTAGGCCGGTGGGGAGGGGGAGGCAGGGTGGAGAAGATTGCGGGGAGGATCGACAGAAATGGTCTCTAAGGTCTCTTCTTACCAGACATGCTTTGACTTGAACTCTGATCCAACTCAGAGCATTTTATTTTATTTATTTTATTTTATTTTATTTTATCTTATTTTATTTTTATACAGAGGGGAAGGAGAAAGAGAGGGAGAGAAACATCAATGTGTGCTTGCTGTGCGAAACAGCAAGGGGGTGCTTCTCACTCACCCTCCACTGGGGACCTGGCCCGCAACCCAGGCGTGTGCCCTGACTGGGAACCAAACCGGCGACCCTTTGGTTCACAAGCTGGGTGCTCAATCCGCTGAGCCACACCAGCCAGGGCCCAACTCAGAGCATCTTAAAGCAGAATAATGTAATAATGAAAAATGTGGGCTCAGGGCTCAGTGTGTATCAGTTTAGATGCTTTTGGTTCAAACAATAGAAATCTAAACTCAGTAGTTTAAACAAAAAAGGGGATTTATGTAACTAGAAAGTCTAGGATTGGGTCAGGTTTCAGGTATAGTCTAATCCAGAGATTCCTAACGTCTTCACAACTATGACTCTATTTCTCCGATTTTCTCTGGTCTGCCATCCTCTGTGGGCAGCTTCATCCTCAAGGTAGCAAAGTAGCTGCAACAGACAGTTCAAGGCTTTATATCTGCACTTCACTCTAGTTCAAACAAGAAAGAACTTTTCCACCCTTAACCATCAAACCAAAGTCCTGGGCTTCACTCTGATTGGACTAACGTATGCCATGTACCCACTCTTTTTTTTTTTTTTTTTAATTTATTTATCTTTAGAGGGGAAGGGTAGGAGAGAGGGAGAGAAATATCAATGTGCGGTTGCCTCTCGTGTGTCCCCTGCTGGGAACTGGCCTGCAACCCAGGCATGTGCCCTGACTGGGAATCGAACCGCGATCCTCTGGTTCGCAGGCCCGCGCCATGTACCCACTCTTTATCTGAACACTGACCAGGAACACGAGGGACCAATTGGCTCAGGTCAGGTTAGCCCAACTCTGGAGGTTGGGGATGGATCAGCCACAGCCAAATCACAAAGCAACTGCGTCGGAGGGCAAGACAGAGTGGATACCGAGAAGTCTGACGGTGTTCTCCCCTGTCACAGCCGTACTACCCGTGGTCAAATTCTGGCTCCGCTAGCTGTGTGTTCTTGGGTGAATTACCTGCCTTTATCAAGCATCATTTCCCTCATCTGTAAGATGAGATAACAGTAAACATCTCAGAGGATTGTTGAAAGGATTCAATTAAATAATACATGTAAAGCACTTAGCGTGGTTCCTGGCACAGAGTAAGTGTAATGATAACGGTGGTGCTGGTGCTGATGAGATTGAAGAGGGATGCAGAGCAATGGCCTTGGCCCCAGTTTAGGAAGCAGCCAAGTTACAGGGATGTTTTCTGGTCAGAAGCATGCACAGCTGCCACCGCTGAAGGCTCCTGCTTGAGCTACTGCCTCCGTCACACTCTTTCCTGTCTCCACCGTTCCGCTCTTACATTATGTCCTGTCTGGACTTTCTCTTCCCTGCCTCTAAGTCGTCCTCAGTCTCAAGGCCCAGCATAAGTGCCACCTTTATAGTCAACAGTTTAGGTCAGTGATTTTGTAACTATACAGTTGGCCCTTGAACAATGCAGGAGTTGGGGGTGCCGACCCCTCACGCAGTCAAAAATCCATGGGTAACTTTCAACTTCCCCAAAACTTAACTGCAGTCGTGCCTCAATATCTACGGGGGGGGGGGGGGGGTTCCAGGACCCTCTCCACTCCCCACCCCCTTCACAGACACCAATATCTACAGATGCTCATATCTCTTATATAAAATGCCTTAGAACAACGCATCCAGTCGGCCTTCCGCATGTGCAGATTCCCAGGCAGGGGTCAAAAATGCTGTTTTTGATCTGCTGTTGATTTGAATCTGAAGATGCGAAACCCAGAGAAATGGAAGGCCAACTATATACTTATTGAAAAAAGTCTGTGTATAAGCAGACCCATGCAGTTCAAATCCACGCTGTTCAAGGGTCGGCTGTCTCCTCGTGAGCAGGGTCAGTAAGGGTGAAGAGCTCAGGTTTTGGGGTTTTGCCACCCATAAGCAGTGTGACTTGGGAACGTTACTCAGCCTCTCTCTACCTTCATTTCCTCATCTCCAAAACAGGGTCTCAATTAACTGAGTACCTTCCTCAGATGGTTTTTTTGAGAGAATGAGATGCTGTAGTGTGTGTAAAGATCTAAGTTCGATGCTGACACAGTGAATAACAGACGTAAATGGCTGTTGTTCTTTGCCTCACGGGGATAAGGTCTGCGTTACATTCTCGGCAGCAGTTACTGCGGTGCTGCACACAGAGTAAACACTTACCGGTGGGTTTCGAGAAGCGTGGAAGCGCTCTCTGCTCTTCACAGACATCTTTCCACTCCCTCCCGCAACAACAGAGAAGGCAGCCCCTAAACCTTGGCAAAGGTGGTGTGGCAAAGCAGATGATGTGAAAGACTGAGTCACTGGCTGGGAGGACAGGGCGATAAGGAGGGGTGGTCAGGGGTGACAGATGACACACGTAAGCCACAGGAAGCTAAGAGGGAACCAGAAAGAGGGTGTTCTGTGTTCTTCCCTCCAGCCCAGGACGTCATCCGATTCAGCTGGTGATGAGATGGGGGTCAACCAGTCCGTGGGCTTTCCACCCATCTCGGGACCCCACCGCGTGGGCTGCGGGGATGTGATGGAGGGCCAGAGTCCCCAGGTAAGCGTCTGCAGCCCCATCCCTGCCCGTCGGCGCTGCCTCTGCCCGCTCTGTGCCTTACCCACAGCCAGTCTGATGGTGCAGTTCCAGGTGGGGAAAGTGAGTTAGAGCTGATCTGGATTTGCTTATGGAGCTCCCGGGTCTGTCTTCCCCGACCTTTTCCTTCCTCCTTCCAATTAGAAACCTCAATAGAGATAATAAGTTCTTTTCCCAGTTAGAGGAAAGGGGGCCCTGGCTTCAAAGGCAGCTTTCAGATTCCTTTCACCCGTCTTGGGAGCAGATGCCTGGTCCCGGAAAGGTTATTGCACGTCTGCGAGAGGAAGAGCAGGGGACCGTGTGCACTGGCCTGTGACTCCCAGCCTGGAAGGGAAGACGGTCTCCTCTTTCTCCTCTCCTGCCTTTGTTTCTTTCCCCCTCCTGTTTCAGTTCCAGACTTCTTCATCGGTTCCTAGACAGGCCCTTGGACGCCCCTGTCCCTTGTGAGAGGCACATACTTCCTGGTAAACCTCTTACCTGCTCCCGGGTAGAAGGCGTGCAGTGCTGCTTCCCCAGGGCCAGCCTCGGGGTGACCCGCCGATGCCGCCCCATTCAGCATGAAGCTAATCTCTCACTCCGGGGTTCCTCCAGGCCTGGGCGAGGGCCTGGATATACATCTTTCAATGTCCCAAGCACCGAAAAGATTTTGGTGGCCCCCAGATGTCATTCAAAATACAGTTGGCTATTTGAAATAACATAAGCTTCATGCGTATTCTAAAAATAAAATTGCTGCTTTCTGGATTTTTGGAATACAAAATTCAGATATACAAATTGAAAATAAAGTTTTCCCATTTGGATGTTTTGCTGGTGCCCCAAACACCTACTGAACCAGTGCGTGGGCATCTCGCTCTGAGCAGCTGCTCTCTTCTTCCCGACAGGGGAGCTTCTTCCGACTCTTCTACCCCTGCCAGGAGGCAGAGGAGACCGCAGAGCAGCCCCTGTGGATTCCCCGCTACGAGTACTGCACTGGCCTGGCTGATTACCTGCAGTTTAATAAGCGCTGGTGGGGTTTGCTCCTCAACCTGGCTGTGGGTAAGAGCTGCCCTCAGCCCTAGATGCGTTCCCAGCTTCTTGGTTATGTTCCTAGGAGATCCCCAGGCAGACGCAGTACCTTATAGCTTGCATTGTCCAGCTCTTTTGTAGTGGGGCATCCATCAGCCAGCATTGGGTGGAGAGTGAGGAGAGAATTATATTCTAAGAGCATGGGGAGAGAATTATAGGAGCTTTTATTATAGAGTTAGACTGTCCTGGATTTGAGTTGAGACTTTATCACTTATTAGCTGTAGGACTTGGGCAAGTTCTGCAACCTGCCCGAATACCTGCCTCTGCAGGCTGCTCCGGGAAGCATGTGGAGCCTGTAGTGTGGTGTGGGACAGAGAATGTGTTGCATAAGTGGTGGCTATTACTCATGTATTCGGCATGTAATCCCCACTCTGTGCCAGCTGTGTGGACCAAAGAAACACGAACTGCCAAAGAACATAGTCTCCTGCAGTTCCCCCGCCAGCCCTCTGCTCTTGTAGGTGGGGTCACATGGAATCATCCACTTTCCCCAGAGGCCCACCATTAGGAACTCTGCCTACTCCCTTGGCATGTCAGGGATCTACCCCCTGGTGGTTCGGCACTTCCCATTTGGATTTATCTTCCTATTTTCTATCGTGTTCATGCTTTCTAGGAGCGAAGAGGGGAAATGAAAAGGTGATCGGTTTCCCCGGACTGCTCGGGGGTACACGTTGGTCCTCCAGAGAGGAGGGACATGTGTTCCCACACTTGCCTGTGCCCAGGCTGCCCTTGGGATTACAGCTTGGGGGCAGCCAGAGATTCTATAGCCCATGTCTCTGCTAGGGTCTTGTCGCCTGCCTGTTAGCTGGAATGGCCCCTTTAAGACAAAGGACTCCGGATACCCCTTGATCATCTTCTCGCATGGCCTGGGAGCCTTCAGGTAAGAGCTTCTCTCCCTTAGACCTTGTCCTATTCTGTGCCTAGTGGCAGCTGCTGAGTCTTACTCTCAAAGGCCAGAGAAACAGACATTTCCATCTGCCAGCTGTCTTATCTACCATCTGCTTCATTCCATAGCATTGGGTCCACCTCCTCTCAAAGGCCTTTCCTAAGCTCCTTCCACCTGGCAGAGCCTTTCCGCAGGCTTCACGTCCTTCACTTTCCATGTTCCAGCATTTGTATCAATCAACACTTTTAGCTTTCTTCCTATATAATAGTCAAGAAGTATTAGTAGCTTGAGCTTTATAGTTGGAGTCATTTATTCAGCGTACAGTGAAGGGTAACTCTGCACTGAGGGAACAGTGCGTGAGGCAGACTCACTTCCTGCCCTTATGGAGTTCTCGGCCTCACCTTTAAATCCCAGCCAGGCCACCTGTGCTCTGCGTGAGCTTGGGACAGTTGCAGAACTCTGAGCCCAGACTTCATCATCTGTCAAGTGGGGAGGCTGCTCCCCTGGGGCGGTTTGGGAGGGTTCCGTTAGACTGGCCCCTAGTACGAGCACACACACACAGTCCTCTTCATTTCTGCATGGAGGAACCCGGGTGCGTGAACTGTGGGAGCTCTTTTACCGGACTTTGGGAGACTCTCCCCAGGTTTCATAAGTCAATATCGTCAGAATTCTTTCCATGAATTCTGATTTCTCACCTTGGTGAGTTATTTAGCTTAATAACTGTAGTACCTGTGTCCCTATTTAAACTTGTGAATATTCTCTATGTCCATTCATCAACGTGTCTCAGTCTGGCTCATGTTCCAGAGTGTTACACTTCTCAAAGGCATCTATTTTTGCCTCCCCACCCCCTAAATCACTGTATACACTGTAGCCGTGGAGTCCTATTTCAAAGCCAAATATGACCTTGTCATTCCAGCATCTAGAACAGTGCCTGGCAGGTAGGAGGTGCTCAGTAAATATTCATTGAATGAATGAGTGAACTTCCCTACTAGCCCTTTGTGCTTAATTCAGCTCTTCATGGTCTTACCTGGAGGCAGGTCCTGGACCAAGTTTCCAGTCTCGTTTCTTGCTACTTGCCCCACCCCAGCTCTCCACACGCACTGACCTTCTTTCACTTCCGTAAGGCACTACATCATTTTCCGCCTCTGGGTTTCATCTGTGCTGTGCTGTGGCTGTTCTCTTTACTTGGAATATACACTGTCTGTCCAGAAGGTATCCAGCCATGTACTATGAAAAACAGCATTTATTGAAGAAGATACAAGATATAAGAAACACTGTACATAGGACAGTGATGCTCGGTCCCCTTCAAAGTAGGCACCTAGGGACCTCACACAGTTCTCCTAGTCACCATCAGCTGCCCCGTAGTATTTTCCTAAATCTCATTGACAGTCTGAAATCTCTTCCCTTTCAAAGGTGATTTTAGTTTTGGAAAAAGCCAGAAGTCACAGGGTGCCAACTGGGCTGTGGCAGGGGTGGGGGGTAAGTCACCTGGGTGATTCGATGTTTCACCAAAAACTGCACGAGATGTGATGCACGAGCTGGAGCATTGTCGTGATGAAGCTGCCAGTCACCAGCTGTCCATAGCCGCAGACTTCTGAATTGTCCGCATAGTTTCTGTGGAGGAATGTTCAAGCTTATCTCAATTTGGTGCAGATTTGGTGCTCTACTCACTCAGTCATTTTAAATGCGATGGCCACACAGTACACATGCTCATTCAGTGGTGTCTACCACCCCACTGACTAGTACAGTGACGTCATCACTGTTCACGCATGTGCATTCAAGTCCACTCTCCTTGGCTGCCTGGTTACATCGATGTCGCACAAACCGTTCTCATTATATTAACAACAGCTGGACTTTTTCCAGACAGACCTCATATGCTCTTTTGCTCCTCTCTTTCTCTTCCTTCTCTCCCTCTTTTGCCTAGCTAACTCCAAATTACCTTCAAGGTCTTGGCGTGTATGTCGTTTAATTAGGGGCACCCATCCTGATCCCAACATTGTATTAGGTTAAGTGTTCTAGTAATGTGCTTTCATAAAACAATCTGTGCTTCTCAGTACTTAAGTTAATTGTAACGAATTAACTGTTTGTATGATTATTCTTTAATGTTTCTGTTTCCTACTCAATTATAAGCTCCATGAAGACAGAGACCGTGTCTGTCTTGTATTTCTCCCAGTGCATAGGGCAGTACCTGGGCAGTAATTATTTCCCAATAAGTATTCATTGAATAAATACAAGGGCTTTATTTCTATAGGTCCCCATTCACTCAGAGAATATCTGTTGAACATCTCTCTGTGCCAGCCTCTTGGCATGAGAGGAAGGTGATACATACGGAGATAAACAAAACAAAGAATTCATTCCCACTAGAGGAGCCTAAATATGGACTCACGTAACTATGGTCCATGGCAGGAAGTGGACAATTGATACGAGATGAGGCTAGAAAGACAAGTAGGTGGTTTCAACATCGCCTTCTTACTCAGTAAATTTAGTATCCGCTGTGAGCCAGGGCTCATGCTGGGGTTGGGTATTCTGTTGTGAATAAGATAGAGAACTGCCCGCAAAAAGATAGTCTAGCAGGGGGAAGAAGCTAAGAAACATGGTCTCCTAAGTTCACAGGTGTTTTATATAGACAGCAGGTGAGCGTATGACTCTGGAGAGGGGTCTTTTTGGTCTAATCATCTAAATTGAGACTTCACACCTCAGTAGGCCTGGGTGAACCAGTTATAAATAAATACTCTTCATTAACCAGAGCAAAATTCCAAGAAAAGGGGAGGGAAAGGAAATGGTGTTCTTCGGTAGCGTCTGGTTAGTTCAGGCTCTGAAATCTTTCCCATGGGTCATAGACTCATGATTTCCCATCCCAGGGGTGGGTGTGTCCCTTTAAACACTCCCTAACCAGTGGCTCAGTGCCATTACTTCCTTTGATTTCCACACAGTCCTTTGGGGTAGGCAGGGAGGGTACATATTTTTCAGGTGAGCAGACAGGTTTGGAAAGGCAGGCTTGCCCAAGATTACACAGTTTGAACTAGAAAGGGACCAGAAATCTCTCTTACTCTTATTTTTAGACATTGCCTCCCAGGAGAAAAAGAAACTTAAGAAACTGACCTCCTTGAATCAATTAGGATTCAGGGAAGTTGTGTTTAACAGAAAAACCCCAAATAACAGTGGCCTAAATAATGTTGATTTCTTTTGCAGATAAAGGAAAGCTGGAAGTAGACAGGGCTGACGTGGTAGTTCCACGAAGTTTTCAGAGAAGCAAACTACCTTTATCATCTTGCTCTGCCATGGGTGACTTCCATCTCTGAGGGTATCTCATGACCCAGGATGGCTGTTTTAGCTCTAGCCATTACCTCCACATTCCAGGCAATAGGAAGGGAGCCTTCTCATTTTTAAGATTTCCTGCAAGTTCTGTGTTAAACAACTGCTTACATCCCATTGACTAGAGCTGCTCTGTCCATTATAGTAGCTTCTAGCCACATGTGGCTCTTGACCGTTTGAAATATAGCTGGTCCAAACTGAGGTGTGATGTAAACATGAAATACATACTAAATTTTAAAGACTTCATATTTAAAAAATGTAATAAAATACTGAATTATTTTTTAAAGGTTTTATCTATTTATTTTTAGAGGGGGGGAAGGAAGGAGAAAGAGAGGGAGAGAAACATCAACGTGTGGTTGCCTCTCACACACCTCACAATGGGGACCTGGCCCACAACCCAGGCCTGTGCCCTGACTGGGAATCGAACTGGCGACCCTTTGGCTCACAGCCCGTGCTCAGTCCACTGAGCTACACCAGCCAGAGCCTAAATTATTTTTTTAAACTTTGATTATTTGTTGAAGTGATCATGCTTGGCTACGTTGGGTTAAATATTAAAATTAATTCCTTTTTTTTTTTTACTTTTAAAAGTATATCTACTATAAAATTTTAAATTACTGAAGTTAGTAGTATATCTCTATTGTTGGGTTAGAACTTAACAACACAGGCAAACCTGGCTGGAGAGGAGGCTGGGACATGTCATACTTTGATGTGATGGTATCTTTAACTCAAAATCAGATTCTGTTATGAAGCAGGAAGGAGGAAAGGTGTTTGGAATGGGCACTTGGCAGTGTCTGCCATGTTTCCTTTTCTGTTTTCTGTAAAGTTGGAGGACAGACAGAAATTCCACATGCTAAATCATATATACATATTTGCATATTAAAGAAATAGCCAGAGTTCCTGTCCTCAAGGTGCTAACCAACTCACTTGGGAGACAGGCAATATAACAATAAAAATACAGCTGTTGTCCTAGCTGGTGTGGCTCAGTGGATTGAGCGCGGGCCTGCCAACCGAAGGGTCGCTGGTTCCATTCCCAGCCTAGAGCACATGCCTGGGTTGCTGGCCAGGTCCCCAGTGGGGAGGGTGTGAAAGGCAACCACATATGCATGTCTCTTTCCCTCTCTTTCTCCCTCTCTTCCCCTCTCTAAAAATAAATAATTTTTTTAAAATGCAACTGTTGAAGTAGCCAAACTGTATTGCAGGGATGGAGGGGTGTACGTGGCAACGAGAGTCACTGTATAGGTTGGGAAACACCACGGATTGATTCGTACGCGCTTCCCAGAGGACGACATTTGGAGCCTTGACGAGAGCAGGGTTGTTCTGGCTGAAGAAAGCACCTTGCGAAAGGCCTCTACAAATGAAACTTCCTCCGTTCAATCTTTTGAGATGGTCACTAGCAGAGTACGGTCAGTATGGGGACTAAGGGTGGCCATTTTTCTGATCACTTTTCTCTGTTTCTTCCGGAATCTCTAGGACACTGTATTCAGCTTTCTGCATGGAGCTGGCCTCCCGTGGCTTTGTGGTTGCTGTGGTGGAGCACAGGTGAGGGATGACAGCCTCAGGGGACAACCATGGATTGGGTGCCCACATTGGGCTAGGATGTAGGCTAGTCCCCCGATCCTCACAACCACCATGCAGGTATCGTACCCATTTTAAAGATAAGCAAAGCAAGGTCCCAAGATGTTAAATTATTATACTTGCTGAAAGTGACACAGCTGAGTTGGGGTTCAAACCCAGGTCAGTCTCCAAAATCCATGTTTTTCCTACTTTCCTACCCATGCCTCCAGATCTTTTTCCCTGTTAGCTAAAGGATGGTCCAGAGTGTCTTGGCTGAAAAGGAGGATTTGGTAAAGGGAGAAATAAGCTCAAGGTGTCTTCTGATTTCTCTCTGGTGGCGTGTGTATTTCAGGGATGGGTCAGCTGCGACCACGTGTTTCTGCAAGCAGGTCCCAGAAGAGAACCAGACCACTAATGAGTTGCTGGAGGAGGAATGGATTCCCTACCGTCAAATTAAGGAAGGGGAGAAGGAATTTCATGTTCGGAATTGCCAGGTAGGCTTGTGCCAACTGGGGAGAAAGAATAAGCCTGCCCTCCTTATACTACAGTCACTGAGGAGACTTCTCCAACCTTCTGTCTCGAAATCTCAGTCTTGTTGAGTCTGAGCTTGTCACATCAATAAGGAGAAATGGGGTATTAATCAAGACTCTTTATAATTGCAAGTGACAGAAACCCAACTTGAGCGTGCTAGGCAGAAAGGAGAGTTGATCAGCTTACGTAAGCGGACTTGTGGAAAGGGCGAGTCCACTGGAACCAGACTCGAATGCCGTCAGGGTTGGTTTTTCATTCTCATTCCTGTGTCCTCTGCTGATTGGTCTCATCTGCAGACCGGCTTCCTTTATGAAGTTAGAACCACAGTTCTTGACAGCTCTGAATTTGCATATGTCATCTGAGAGAATGGGCCTGTTTGGAGGTTGCTCACCCAGGCCCCCACCCCTGCTGCAAGCTGCGGTATGAAAAGTTCTGGGGAGAGACTCGTAAAGTACCAAACCAGGAAGTTCCCATCAGAAATCCATCATTAATTTTTTTCTTTTTGCAGTGTGGGGGTTAGTCCTCAAAGGCAGGGATAACAGACATGGAATGGGTAAGTGCTAGGCAGACAGAAACAGATGTGGGCAATAAATGGGCAAGTAGAATCCAATACTGGTTAATAATAAGAGAACCCTTATTTCCTTTTTTTAAAAATCCTTACTTGAGGACGTGCTTATTGATTTTAGAGAGAGGGAAAGGGTGGGGCGGAGAGGGAGAAACATCAATTGGTTGCCTCTCGTACATGCCCCGACCCGAGTTGTCTCATACGCACCCTAGCCAGGCACCTCCTGACTGGGATCTACACCTAGGCATGTGCTCTGACCAGGACTCAAACCCCCCACCCTTCAGTTTACAGGACGACGCTCCAGCCAAGTGAGCCACACTGACCAGGGCTCCTTTTGTTTATACAACACAGTCTTATTTGGTCCTCCTGACAACCCTACGGGTGGGTAGATAGAGTGTGAAGAGCAGGTCTGACTCCATTGTACTATTTGGTGGTGCTTATGTGAGGAGCTGAGGCTTTCTCAGCATGTGGGGCCCACAGTGCTTGCTGAGATGGAGGTGAGCACACTCCCTGAATTTGGTGTTGGCCCCGTAGGGGAGTGAGTTTCTCGCTGGATGGTTTGTGCAAAGTTCCGGTTCCCACTGGGACTGTCTCTGTTGCAGGTGCATCAGCGGGTCAACGAGTGTACGCGGGTGTTGAGGATCCTGCAAGAGGTCACTGCTGGGCAGACGGTCCTCAACGTCTTGCCCGGTGGGTTGGATCTGGTGACCTTGAAGGTATGACAGCAACTGGTATGACCGGAGCTCATGTATTCATCAGGACTTCCTTGGTTACATGTAACAGGAACCTACCTAACTTACTAGCTTAAACCAAAAGAGAATTTACTGACTCAAATAACTAGGAAGACCAAAGGCAGACTGGCTCTTAGCCAGTGTGGTCGGATCCAGCATCTCAAACATTGCCATCAAAGCTCTGGCACCGCTATGTATGTGAGCTTTATTCTTACCAGAATAGTTAGTTGTTGGTAGCCCAAGCTGACATTTCAGCTCAGCTCCAGATTTAAAAGAAAAAGAGACTCTACTAGCTTCCACTAATCTGGGAAAGGCTGTGGCCCTGCTTGGGTCACATGCCCCTTCTGAGCCAATCACTGTGCTGGAGGGATAGGGTAATCTGATTGACCTGCCTAGGTTACACACCCATTTCTGACAGCCCCACAGGTCCACGTGGATGAGGGAGAGACGGTCCCTTCCCCAAAGGAAGGGTTTTCCGGCAGCAAAAAACCTATGTTCCCTGCATGCAGGCTGATTCTTTTCTTTGAGAGAACCCCAAGCATCCCAGGAGGACAGAAACTGCCCTGGCAGTTTGGTGCCAATGAGGTTCATTTTCCTCCCCCAGCCAGTCTTTTCACCTCTGATTTCAAAGGCAGCTCAGGCTCTATTTAGAGGACTAAGAAACCACGTAAAAGCTTAAAAAAAAAAAAAAAGAGTTATTTTGACATTTTGATGTCCTTCCAGTTAATGTTATTTCATGTATGCTGTTTTGTGGTCTTTTTCTTCACTTAGCAAATATATATAAAATAACAACTACTGCTTCATGAGTACTTACTATGTAACAGCCCCTTACACAAATGTACTCAGTAAGCATTATTATCTCTTCACACCGAAAGAAACCACAGATCAAAGAGCCTAAGTATCTTCCCAAGGTTACACAACTAAGTAAGTGGTAGAGTTAAAATTTAAATTGGGGCTTTTGGATCTCATGATGGTGCAGTATGCTGCCCCAAAGCCTCTTTAGAAAATATCCCTTTTTTAAAAATTTTTTTATTTATTTTTAGAGAGAGGGAAAGGGAGGAAGAAAGAGAGAGAGGGAGAACCATCAGTGTGTGGTTGCCTTTCACGTGCCCCTGCTGGGGATCTGGCCCACAGCCCAGGCATGTGCCCTGACTGGGAATTGAACCGGCAACCCTTTGGTTCACAGGCCAGCACTCAATCCACTGAGCCACACCAGCCAGGGCTAGAAAATAACTTTTAAAGGCTCTGGTAAAGTCTTCAGGGAGAAGTATCTGCCTGGGTGGCCAGCAGGTAAGGCAGAATCTGAAATCTGGAGCACTTTACCAGCTGTTTTGTGTGTCCGTCAGCCCCCACCAGAGAAGCAGGGCTCGCAGGCACTGAAGTCCAGGTCTGCATGCCTGCCAGCCTGAGACACACTGGGGAATGGCAGGCTACATACAGTGTGGTTGGGTTAGTGAAGAGGTGGCCTTTTGGAAAAATACGGAATAAAAAAGGCCAAGTAAATTTTCACCTATCAGATTGTGTAAGGTCTGAAAATTGAGTACTCATTCTTGTTGGCCAAGCTGTGGGGAAGTAGATACATTGCCTGTGAGAGGAGAGATTGCTCCATTTGAGGCAGTTTGGCAATAGCTATTAGTGGTACATATGCGCATGTTTTTTGACCCAGCAATTTCCATGTCTGGAAATTTATTCTGCAGATACCTGTATACATGCAACATGATGTATACACAAGGTCATTCCTTCCAGTGTTGTTTGTAATAGCAAAAGATTGACAGTATTCTAAATGTTCACCAGCAAGGGAGCTAGTTTAATAGATTGTGGAACAAAGGATGTATTCATTGGGGTAATGCTAATTGCTGTAATACATAAACCCCAAATCACACTGGCTTAACGCAATAGAAATTTTATTTCTCTCCCACACCAAGTCCAAAATGGGTGCTGCTGTGCCAGGGGTGACTCGGGGATCCAGGCTCCTTTTATCTTACAGCTCCGCCCTCCTCCACTCGTGAAACACAGCTTCATTGTGTACATTAAGCCAGGAACGGGGAAGAGCATGGAGATTTGTATGAAAGAGTTGTATGGACCAGGCCTGAAGTCGAGATTTCACTTTCACTCACGTTCTATTGGCAAGAACTGGGTCACAAGGCCACATCTAGGAACTGCTGGGAAATAGAGTCTAGCTATATGTCCAGGGAGAAGAGGAACAGATTTGGGGATCACTAGCTGTCTGTACCATGGTGAAATCAAATGTAGCTGTAAAAAAAAGATAAGGAAGCTCTTTATATACGGACATTATTATGCAAAAAGGTAAGATACAATATCCCTTGCATAAAAAGTGAGGAAGTTGGTATTCACATTTACCCACATGTGCGTTAGTAAGCTCTGCAAACACACGTAAGAACCTTACCTGTTTGGGGGCAGGGAGTGGCAACTATGTGGAAAGGGAATGTGGTAGGTGGGAGACTTCGCTATATACTGCCGATATTAGAGTGTATTAACCTATAAAAATACCTGAACAGGCCACCTACCGAGTTGCTTATCTGGAGGCACTGAACAAAAGGGGAGAATTTAAATATAAAGTCTGGGGATAGAAATTGGGGAGAATGAGGGTTTAGGGCCGAGGATGGGTGGCAAAGCCTGCAGAGATTTCCCAAGCCCCTTAGCAGACAGCTGCAGCGGCTTTTTATATCACTGTTCCCCGAAGGCTTCTAGAGACAACTAGAAATAGATACGTGCAGAGCCTATTCAAGCGAGCACAGTCACTCTGCCGAATAAAAGCGGGACAGAGATCCAGAGGAAGTAGAACCTGAGTGGGTTTCTCTCCAAGCAGGCCTTGCCTCGGGGCAGAGAGGACGAGCTGCAGGAGCTCCCCGAGCTGTCCTTGACTTGGTTCATGTGTCAGCCCGTTGGACCAGTTTTAAGGCAGGCATCTCGGGGATGGAGAGTTTTTACTCTTTCCATGCTCTTAGATAAGTCAGGTTGGGATCACATAATTTGTATCTATTCATTTATTCATAAGTATTTGAATGTCTAATCTAGTCCAGGTATTGTAGGTGGTGAGATTGCAAAAAATAAAGATGAAAAATGTGGTTTTTAGAATTCCCGCCTACAGAAGGCTGTTCAGTCCAGGGGTTGCCTGACAGGTTGCTGTCCAGTGAGCAGGTGCTCAGTAGTGTGGCATCGGGGAGAGTCTCACCCACTGAATGGGGCTTCTGCATCATTGTCTCACTCTTTCTTCCTCTTGCCCCTGAAGAATTCCTTAAAAAGATACTCTGCAGTTTCTGACTTGGCTAAGTCGTCTGCTTTCCTCTCAGGGTGGCATCGACATGAGCTGCGCGGCTGTAATGGGACATTCATTTGGAGGCGCCACCGCTGTTCTGGCTTTGGCCAAGGAGACCCAGTTTCGGTGAGTCTCCCAGTAATGCTGTTGTCAGCCCCACACACCATCCATGCAGTCGGCACGAATTCGTTACCCAAGTCCTGTATGCTATGCACTGTTTTGCGGGCTGAGGATTCAGTGGTGAACAAGGAAACAAGGTTTCTGATTTCATGGAATTTGTGGGAGGAAACAGACTAGTAAGTGAGCTCACAGATAACCAAATCCCCAGTACCCAGGTTCAGTGAAGAAAATAAAATAGGCTGATATGCTAGAGCATCTGGAAGCTTTTCTGAGAAAGTGACATAGGCCAAGACTCAAAAGGCAAAAAAGCCATCCATACAAAGTTCTAAAGGAAGATCACTCTGGGCAGAGGGAACAGCTAATGCAAAGGCCCTGAGGTAGAAGGAAGCTTGTTGTGTCAGTAGGCAAGGGGCATAGAGAGCGAAGAGGTTAAAGAGGTGATGAGGAAGGTAAGCGGGCCAGGTCACAGGGCCTTTTGGCCAGAATAAGGAAGTTAAATTATATTCTCAGTTTGATGAGAAACCATTGAAGGAGTTTAGGCAGGGGGGAAAAATTATACTTAATTTAAGAAAGATCCCTCTGGCTATTGTGTGAACTGTGGATTGTAGCAGGACAAGACAAAGCAAGGAGGCAAGTTAGAAAGAGGCTATTTCAAAGTCAAGGTGTGAGATGATGATTTGCACTGGGACAGAGGTAGTGGGATGGAGAGAAGTGAATGGAGTCAGGATATGTTTTGGAATTTTCAGGACTGCAGGATGGATGAGGTGAAGGAAAGAGAGGAATCAAGGTTTTTTGTTTGTGTGTCCATCATTTGAGTGAAGTTGATCATCCTTTGCTGAGGTGGAGAAGACCGGAGGAGCATTTGGGGCAGGTGGGGAGTTGGGGGAGGCTTATTTTAGGGCCTTAGTTTTACCCTTGGTTACTGCTTGACAAACTGGCTAAATCTCTGAGTTGTGGCACCAACGAGGCTTCCTTGACCTCCCCCACCACGGATGCTCTGGGCTGACCTAGCAACCCATTCAGTCAGGGTGCTAAGCTGTTCTGTCTTCCCTTCTTGACTGGGAGCTCCTTGGGAACGAGAACCATGTCATCTGTCTATATCCAGAGCACAGGGCTAAGCACATGGTCGGTATTCAATGAGTGTTGAATGAATGAAGTGCCATTCTGTGTAACTGAAGTCAGCTTCCTAAGAGTAAATCCGGGCAAAGGAGAAGGTCCAATCCTTGCTCTCAGCGAGTTTAAAATCCAGAAGGATCTTTCTAAAATCTAGTGGTCTCTATCCAAGATCCCAACTGTAGGTTTTCTGAACCTTTACCCCACTGAAGGAAGATCTCTGCCTCTTTCCCCGCTGCCCTAATGGCTTCTGCAAGGCAATTCCAAATGTCCGGTCCTGTTCCAGGTGCGCTGTGGCTCTGGATGCTTGGATGTTTCCTCTGGAACGTGACTTTTACCTGAAGGCCCGAGGCCCTGTGTTCTTCATCAATGCCGAGAAATTCCAGACAATGGAGAGTGTAAACTTGATGAAGAAGATATGTGCCCAGCATGAACAATCCAGGATCATAACCGTCCTGTGAGTGAACCCCAAGGTCATGATCGTCAGTGTCCTCTCCATTTTTCAGCTAGCTATGGCTCCCTTAATTGCTTTTGGATTATCCAGAAGGTCTACCCTTTAATTGAATACCTGAATGCTTCCTGAATTTCAAAATCTTACTTCCTTTAGAATTTCTTATCTGTTCTTCTTTCCCACTGGGTTCTACCTACAGGGATTTCTTCACTAGTTTATAGGGCTTTGGGACAGGACTTACCTGTTCCTTTCTGGGAAAAGGGTATGTAGGATTGTATGTTAGGGAGGCAGACGTGTGGTTCTGTGTGGACTCCGGAGATCTCTGACCTCATTTGGGAATGTTATTGGGTCTCTTGAAGAATGTGGATATGGCAGACCTTTGACATTCACAAGATAGATGTTTAGGGACCTTCGTGACTATCTAAATTCAGATGGCTTCCAGAAACCATTTATATTCTGGCTAAGAGAAACCACATTCTCTTCACTTCCATCACCAGCACTCTCAGATAGTTTTTCTTTCAGAAGCCATTTTTCAGAGAAAAGTTTTGAGTAATTTTAAGAAATGTACTGTGCATAGGAATTGGCCCAGAGCTTCAGGTACAGGGCCGCAGGCTCCCTGACAAGTCTCTGACTTGTCCCTGTCCTGCACTCGAGCCTAACAACACACATGCTTCCAGGGTTCCAGGCCATATTTCAGCAGAACGGCAAGTAACTGCACGCCAGACCTTTGGAATCCCTCACATAGTTGAAATGCCAAATGCACAGCCCAGGAAGGCTAGGAATCCGGTCAGTTACCCGCAGCTTCTTCTCTTGCACATCTTGGCCCCTGCTGTCTTCTGTGGGGCCAGCCCCTCCCCTTTCATGTTGATTCATGGCAGCAGAAGACTGCTTAGCAGTTTCTCCAGCCAGTCAGATTCAGGGTAATTGTGTCCCTAGAGGGAAAGGAGGTGAGAGCAGTTGGGAAAGATGTATTCCTTCTTAAACTGAGTGCTGGACACTAAAGTATCCATTATATGCTTTTTTATGCTTTTTCATGTGCAAAAAAAATACATGTTTTAAAAGTTAGGGTTTGGGCCCTGGCTGGTGTGGCTCAGTGGATTGAGTGCTGGCCTGAGAACTAAAGGGTCACAGGTTTGATTCCCAGTCAGGGCATATGCTTGGGTTGCAGGGCAGGGCAGGTCCCCAGTAGGGGGCGCGCTTGAGAGGCAACTACACATTGATGTTTCTTTTCCTCACTTTCTCCCTCCCTTCCGCTCTAAAATAAATAAATAAAGTCTTTTAAAAAGTTAGGGTTTGGGGTTTTTTTGTTTTTGTTTTTGGCATGGTATCAAAATTTAGCATTTAGATTTCCCTTTCTTCATCAATTTAACTAGTAATTTTAGTTATAAGTAATTTAGCCCACAATGAACCTAGTGAGAATTTTACCTGTGCATTAAATGTATTTGATATCAAAGAACCTAAATTCTAAGCCAGAAACCCTCTTCAACAAGCACTTGCCCTCACTTGAATTCCTTTTTCCTGTTTACTGTTTGGTACAGTTGTGAAGACAGGAGCTGATCTGTTCTGTGAATGTTCGGAAGTGACCAGGGAAAAGCCATGGCGTCCTAGTTTATAACAACATAGGAGTGGCAGGTGCTGCAGACGCTGCCTCCTTGCCCCTGTCCCCACCCCAGCTACCTCAGCCTTTTCCCTGCACTGTCGGACATCGTGGTCTCGGAGTTGAGGCAGCTCTGCAGCCAAGCACGCCTGTGTTCACATTCTCACTCTGTCCCCTTTCTAGCTGTGTGACCTTGGGCAGATCATTTCTCTCCTGGTTCTGTCAAATGGGATGATACTTCCCTTATAAGAGGATATTCTTCCCTTATTGTGAAAATTAAGTGAGATAATATACATAAAGTACCAAGCACATGGTAGGTGCTTAACAAGTATTTGTGTGCCCTAGCTTCCAGACTCCTACCATTTATTTGTTTTTCTTTTCCTCTAGTGGTTCTGTTCATCGGAGTCAAACTGACTTTGCCTTTGTGGCCGGGAACTGGATTGGTAAATTCTTCTCCCCTCAAACCCATGGGAGCTTGGACCCCTACGAGGGTCAGGAGACTGTGGTGCGGGCCATGTTGGCCTTCCTGCAGAAGCACCTTGGTGAGCACAGAACTGGGGTTTGTGGGCGGCCATGGGGTCCCTTAGATTTCCACGCACAGTGGTCTGTACTGACATGTCTTGGATCGGGGAGATACATGGCAAAAAGAAACTGACTGAAGGAGAGAGTTACACAGAATTACAGAAAGAACACTTAGCTGAAGGTTTGGGGATCCTGACTCTGTATTTTATTCCCCAAATGGCCTTCACCTAGACATTTCACTTCTCTGAGCCTTGGTTTCCTCATTGTAAATGGAATGTTCACCTCTCTACTCCACTACCTCTGTCCTAACTCGTTATCACTTACCTCATCTGTATTGCGGAGGAGGTTGTGAAGATAAATGGGTTACATTTGTAGAAGTGCTTAAACAAGCATGGATGATGACTGATGGCATAAATCACAGACTGGCGAGATGGCAAGGCCTGCGGAGGTCTTTGGTCCAGCCTCCCACGCTGAGGAGGAGCTGTCCTCTCACAGTCAAGCAGCGTGGGGTGTGCGCTGCCCTCTCCACCGCTGGAAACGAATGGTTTTAAGAGCTGGTACTCTAGGCTTTTAGGGGGGTTACAAGGACTAGAGAGATTCACTGATTTACCTCAAGAAAAAAAGGGGGGGGTTGTTTATGCCAGTGCACCTTGCCAGGATGGAAGTGAAAAGTTAGGGGAGCCATGGCGGCTCGCAGGGCTGACCCCCCTCTTTCCCTGGCTCAGCCTCTGTCTCTTGCTCTCCTGACATCTCTGTTTCTCTTCGTTCCGCTCTGCATTTGTCTTCTTTCTGCTGCTTATTTTTTCTCTTGCTGATAGCATCTGCTTATTCATAGTCTCTGCTTCCTCAGAACTTCCTTATAACTTCAGTCGGCGGGACCACTCCGGGCTTGTTCTCTCTGCCCGGTGGCATCCTTCCATCTCCAGCTCCCACTGCTCAGGTTTCCTTGGATGTCTGAGACCAGATTCCCCAGATGGACCACTTGGCTGTCTCAGCTCATCTTCACCTGCCGACGCACATCGTAGGCCACTGCCCTGCTTAGGCCCGGAGCTCTCTGGATCAGATGTCCCTTTCTGCTCCAGTCCGAATGCAGTAGTCTTCCCTCGTCTGCACGAGGCTGACCCCTCAGCAGGCGCTGTGCATAGGGCAGCTTCCTTCAGGAAGGAACCGGGCAGCCCTGGGTTTCTAAGGTCTGACCGAACTCTAACCTAAGACCAAGATCTGATACTTTGTACCTCCTCCCAACTTGCCTTGGTTGTCCCCTCCAGAGCTACCCAGAGAAGCCTCAGTCCCTTTCCACACGGCAGGCGGCTCTTCAGGTATTGGAAGTCACCTGTGGTGTCCACTTTGTTTCCTGTTCGTGAAGCTAAATGTCCGTGGTCGCCCCTCCTGTTTGTTCCCCTACAGTTCCACACGTTGCCATTTATTATCGCCTTTGGACTCAGTGCTGGTCGGTGCGCCTTTTACTGGGTGGTGCCTCGAATAGGACGTACCCGATCTGGTCTGACAGTGCCTGGTACAGCAGGACTGTCGCCTCTGTGCCCCGGACACTAGACGACTAGCTGGATGGCCTGAGTGCATTAACATTTCCGATAAGTGCCGAAAAAATTTGGTTTGGATTGAGTTTTCTTTTAAAGCATATCTGTCCTATTATAACAGTATTGACTTTTTTAACCTAAATTTGCATTTTTATATTTATGCCTGTTGCCTGTTCATTTCATCTTGCTTATCATCAGCCATTATACCAGCCTGGGTTTAGGGAGTTTAGGTTTAATTGAAATTGAGATCTTAGAGTGTCATTCTTTGTTTTATCCTCATCCGAGGACATTTTTTTTCAAATTGCTTTTAGAGAGAGAGAAAGGGAAAGAGAAGCATTGATGTGAGAGAGAAGCATCAGTTGGTTGCCTCTTATATGCACCCAGACTGGGGATCAAACCCACAACCTAGGTTTGTGCCCTGACCAGGAATTGAACCCACAACCTTTCAGTTATGGCATGAGGCTCCCAACAACTGAGCCGTACTGTCTAGGGCAGAACATCATTCTTATCACCTGGTAGGAGAGGAATGCATCCATGTCTCAAGACTCCTAAGGGGCCTGACTACACAGTCCTCAGCCCACTTTCCCTGTTTCCTCTTAGGCACCATATCATTAGGGAGGAGCTAAAGACGCAGAGGAGCCCACCGTGGCACATTGGAACTCCCTTTAGAGGCAGCATCTACTGAGCTGAGATACTCATTACTGGAGACCAGCAGAAGAGGAGATGGAGGGTGGGGAGAGTCTTAGACTGAAGGAAGTTGTTGAGGACCTGCTTTACACCAGGCCTTCCACTCAGTACTTTAGTATAATCTTGAAGACAGGTTTTTCCAGTGGGTAATTTATTATTAGCTCCAGTTTACAGATGACGATCGTAAAGCTTAGGACATTTCAGTAATTTGTCCACAGTTTTCTGGTTACTAAGTAGCAAAGCCAGAATGCAACCCACGCTGTCTCATTACAAAGCCCAGGTGCTTAATTGCTCTACTATAATGCCAGTGACTCTGATGACCGACGATGCAGTCAGTCTTGAGGGGACACAGAGGACAGGCACCTGACAGGAGGGAAAGGACAGCTGATACAGGAGGCTCCCTAAACAAAGCAATCCTTGTCTTCAATCTTAACAAACGAGTAGGGTTCGCCAGGCAGGGAAGGGGCGAGGGTCTTGTAGAGAGAAGGCACAAAGGCTTTCGTGGGCCTGGTCCGTGTTGGGAAACTGTTTAGTGTATCTGGAGTTCAGGATAGTGAATTGTGGGAAGATGAAGGTAGAGAAATGGGTAGAAGCCCATGTATTTGCTGAAATGAGTTTGAATTTTATTCCACGATGGTGAAAGTCCTTGGGTTCTAAGCAGGGGAATGTCATGCTTGGACTTGCATTTCCAGTCTGGCCGCATCGCGGAGGATGGGCGAGGTGGGGCAGGTTGGGAGGCAGAGAGCCCAGGTAGGATGCTCTCAGAGTGTCTAGGTGATGCGAGGTAAGACAGAGCTGAAAAAAGGCAGAGGCTCTCCGTTTGGGTTCCTTAGCTTCGCAAAGAGAGAAGAGCATTTTGGTGGCCACACGGTATGTTGCCAACAGGGGAAGGAAACTAAAACAGGTTGTAGGTGGCTCAGCTGAACCTCTCACCACTCCTGAAAAACACCCCTGAGAGCGCATTCTGCCCACACAGGGATGTTAGCCTCCATTGAGAAGAATGGTGCTTCCTTCATACTAACTACATGCAGCTCCTGCCCCCACCTATTCATCCTCTCTCCCGCTCTCCTGGGAGACTTTCACACCTTCCCCTTTGTCTTCAAACCTCCAGCACCTCCTCCCCTTTCCTGTCTCTCAGCTGATCAACTGTGCCTTCCACTTCACCAAGAAAAGAAAAGAGAAGCAATCAGCAGGTCCTCAGAATCCCGACACTCCCGTCTGCCCACCCTCATGCATGTGCTCAGCGTTCTGTCCGGTCGCTAACATTTCCTGCTCAGTTCGCTAACGTAGGCTAATCCCTCCAACCTGTGCACCAGACTTCATCCCTTTGGTCTGCTCCAGATGGCTATGCTGGCAATTCTTTTCTCTTTACCTTCTTAGATCATCAGTTTTTTTCCTTTCTACTGGTTCAGTTCAGGCTGAAATCTCTCTTAAAAAATAACGTGATCTCTCTCGACCCTATCAGTTGCCACCCTCTTTCCCTAACAGCAAAACTTCTCAAAAGAATGTCTGTCTTTGCTTTCTCTGCTTCTTCTCTTCCCATTCTCTCTTAGACCCCTCCCAGTCAGGCTTTGGCATCCCAGCTCTTCATGCAAAGTGCTTTTGTCAAGGTTGCTAGTGACTTCCACAGCGTTATCCAGTGGTCGGCTCTCACTGCTCATCTATCTCCATGGCACTCAGCTGCTCCTGCCAGAGTCGGTGATGCCATCCTTCTGAGACACCACAGTGTGGATTTTCTCCCGGCTCAGAATCTGCTCCTCCATCTGCCTCGCTGCTTGGGGGCTGAGTGCATGGACCTCTTCTCTAGCTCTCCACCCTGGTGCCACCTCTGTTACCTCCAGTTTGATCTCTTCCGTGAACATCAGATTTATAGAGCCCACTACTCACAGATACCACTACTCCCTGACACCACAGACAAAAACTGGTTCAAACTGCAATCTTTCCCTCCTCAACTAGTAGTCACTGCATCCTTCTAGTTACTTAAGCCGAAGTTCTTGTTTGTATCTCTTTTCTTATGCCTCCCATCCAGTCCTTCAGAAAATTCTATTGGCCCTATCTTCAGAATATATATGGAATCTAATCACTTGTTCTCACCCTACAACTACCATCCTGTGCAAGTCACCTTGCACCTAAATTAAAACTACTCTATCAGTTTTCTAACTGGTCTCCCTGCTACCACCTGTGCCCCCTCTCCGCAGTCTTCTTAACAGTGCAGCCAGAGCGATCCTGTTACCGAGTGTGTCAGATCATGTCACTCCTCTGCTCGGAATCCTCCAGTGACTCCCCATTTCTCCCAAAGTCAAGGCCAACCTCCGTTGTCCCGGTACGCCCAATGACGTGGTCCTCGGGTCCTCCCCCGCCTCTCCTGCTGCTCTGCCCCTGGCCTGTTTCACTCTCGCTGCACAAGCCCCCAACGTTCCAGGGACACTCTGGCCTCAAGCCTTTGCGATGCTGTTCCCACCACCTGGAACCTATTTCCTGTGCAGTCGATCTCATGGCCCACTCCCGCCTCCTTCAAGTCTTTGCTCAAATCTTACCCTTCCAGCAATCGCACCCTGACCCGCCTTTTTAGGACATTGGACCTTGTCTGCGTGCCCTCACCTCTGTCCCCTGGCCACCACTGCTGTTTCTCTTATCTAGCTCTTCTTTCCCCCATAGCACTTACCACCTCTTCACATCCTGTGTAATTGACTGTTTATTGTTATGTCTGCATACTAGATGTGAGCTCTGTGAAGACGAGGATTTCTCTTTGTTTGTGGATGGACTTTTTGGAACCAAGGACAGACTGAGGCACATCATGAGTGTGCTCAGTATTTTTTGAATTAATGAATTTGTAGCACTTGCTTCTTGAGGACCTATTCCGTGCCGAGTTCTTTGCCAGGGCACTGGGATCCAAAGATGAAGAAGAGTGGTCCCTGCCTTCTGTCCCAGGTTTTGTTTGTTGTGAACAAGGACATCATTTGCCGGCTCAGCTGTGCCCTGCTCCCTCAGCCTGAGGCTGTGGACCCTCTCTGACTGTTTTACCATGCAGTCAGTCCCATCTGCCCATGACCCCAGGGCCCTCTCGTGAATCATACCCATTGTCACACTGTTCCTTCTGCCCGTCACTGAGGTGGCCCTGGATTTGCATCCACTGGCTGGCGTGCAAAGGACTTTTTCTTGCTCAGCAACATCCCTGAGCCTGGAAGTAGGCTTTCCATTTCCTCACCCTTTCTGACCAGGGCGTGAAGTCTGTCTCTGTCACTTACCTACTGCAAAGACCTTGGACAGATTAGATAGCTTCTTCGAGCCTCAGTTTCCTCAAATATAAAGTAGGGCTAATAACAGTACTTAGCTTATTGGAATATTGTGAAAATTAAATGAAGCAGAGCATGTTAAGCACAGTTCCTACAATGAGTTATTCTTCAATAAATGTTACTTTTTGTTGTTATTATTATCATTATTGAGTCATTATGAATTAAGCAAGTCATTTATGAAGCACCTTTCTAAAGGCACTGAATAAATAAAAGTTAGCATTGTGCCGCCACCATCGCAGCCAGTCCGGTGAGTGGCCGGGTGCTCCTCCCTCCAGGACGGCCCACGAAATCTGGGGGAGGCGCTCTCGGGTCTCACCTTACAGTGGTTCACCTCGCCTCCTGTTTGTTTTTTCCAGACCTGAAAGAGAACTATGACCAGTGGAACAACCTCATTGAAGGCATTGGACCATCCCTCACCCCAGGGGCTCCACACCATCTGTCCAGCCTTTAGGCACAACTGGCCATTTATAAAAGGGCACAAATGGGAGAGAAGCTGAACTGAATTCCCATTTGGGGTCTACCCATATGGGGTCTTCCTATCAGGGAGTGGTCGACCTGGCCCTTCTTCACAGATCAAGAGGATATCATAACACTGCTGATTGGATAACTGGGTACTTTGATCTTGGACTAGTTGATCTTAAATTCATGGTGGGACTTGGATCACTTACTGATGGGCGCACTGACTTTCTGGGGCCTGAGCCCCAGTGGTGAAGGGAACTAACAATGGGGCGGGTCTGGGGAGCACCCGAGCCCTAAGCCAAGCACTACGAGCACTATTAACCCAGCGAGCTGCGCCCTCTCCGTGGGCCAGCGTGGCTTCTGCAGGGGAAGAAATGAAGCTGAAGGATGGAGTGAAAATCCCTACCTTCAGGACCTTCAGCCTAACCTGGTCCTCTCTCTTCGTGCCTCTCAGCCTTCTTCTTCCCTGGGGCCACTTGGCGAGTTCTCAGCACTTGAGGTAACTTTCCAGAATATAGACCACCAGCAGATTTCTGTTTATTTTCAAGCCTTCTCGCTGCGTGAAACAGTCTGGGCTAAGATATCCTTGCGAACCCACAGAGGAGAGCAGACAGCATTGTCCTCATTGCACAGGGAGAAAGGCTGAGGTACAGAGTAGGGGGCCGCAGAAGCTCTGAATGTCTGGGAGTTTTGCTAAAAATGTATCTTGACAGAAGTAGGTTGAGTTGGAGAAGATAGAATAACTGTTGAGTGGGCATTTGAACAGGCCCTTGCCACAGGGGAGGCGGTTTGGTCGGCCGGAGTTCAGGAGGCTGCCCCTGGGAAGGTCCAGGGGTACTTCGGTCTCGCCTCTTACCTCAGACATCATGGGCCTCCCTCCAGCTTGCTCAGAATCAAAGTGCTGTGAGTTATCTGTTCTCCGGCTCTGAGGCCTTAGCCCAAATTTAAGTCAAGATATGGATTGAATTTTTATTCTGTTCCATTTATAATATGAATGATATTAATACTCATGTTTGCCTAATGATATGTTGGAATGTTCTCTGTTTAATCTGCTTTAGAGCAAGATGGGAAGCCATCTGGTAGTAACTTTTCCTTCTGTCTTTCTTTGTTCGCTTACTACTTGTGCCCATGTGGAAAAAAGACTTTAAAAAGAAAGGAAGTCTTCCTGGTGATCTAGTTCAAAGCTGTCTGGGAAGACCGACCTGAAACACCCCTCTCCACTAATCTAGATGCATTACCTCAGTCCAAATAGAGGACCCCAGAGAAGGCAAGATCAAAAGGGAAATGTATCTCCACACAGTAGGTCCAGGGTCAGCGCCACCAGCACAAGCTGCGACTAGGTCTCCCACCTCTCAACAGCTGTGCTAAGAGGTGAAACTTTGGGTCCCTGGAGGCTGTGAAGCTTGGGAGGATGTGTGATCCCAGTGGGACGTAGGGTAAAGAGAATGTCATTCAAGCCCTGAGCGCTAGAGGTCTCCAGGCTGGCTTTGAGGCCTGGTTTCACCATGACGGGGTACATTTGAGCAAGCTGCATTCTCTTTCCAGTCTTGGTTCCTGCATTTCTAAGATGGGGATCTACAGTATGAATAGTTAAGAGGATTAAGTGAGAGAGTGTGTATGCATATGGATTATTTAAAAGTATGTTTCCTTCTTTCCAAATATATAAGATCTGTCCAGTTATTCTATAGCTATTGTTTTTTAGCTTAATTGCTTTTGGTCAGAGAAAATGACCCATATGGTTTTCATCCTGAAACTTGCTTGTTGGCCCAGTATGAGATCAATTTTGTAAATGTTCCTTATATGCTTGAAAAGACTATATTCTGAAGTTGTTGGCTTACTCAACAACATGATGGATTTTCTCCTATGAGAGTGCAGACAAATATGTAACAGGGCCTTCCAACCCGCACTTGAGGACCACGGCCCTCAGCACTCACAGAAGCAGTAGATGCCGCCCCTTGTGCCTGGGCTGCTTCCGCAGGTGCCAAGGTTCCGTCAGCTTTAGCACGGAACCCAGCTTCTTTCTGCCTTAGATCCATACGTGATGCCTGGGGATTTTGTAAAGACTGGGAGCCTCCCTGGAGTCAGAAGTTGTTTGGAAACTGGATCTATCACTCTTCTAATTCAGTTCATATTCTGGCAGTGACTCATTGATCTGGCAGCATTAGAGTAGGTGAATTTTCCCTATAATCAACAGTTCTCCTTTGAGCCGAAAAATAATAACTTCGACTCTTTTGAATGATAATTTACAAAAAAAGATAACGCATACACTTCTTAATGTGAACTGGCCTCACTTAACTTTTTAGGATGTTTTAGTCAGGATAGAGTAGATTATATGGTAGTGACAAGCAACCCCGAAAAGCAACAGAAGTTTCTGTCTTGCCCATGCTACTTGTCCTCTCTGGGTCTCCTGGAGGCCCTGCTCTGTGTCATTGTTATCTTCACTTGGGGACTCAGGCTGGCCGAGCTGCCACAGTCTGGAAGTGTTGGGAGAGATGGGAAGCTTTGTGCTCACAAGTGACACTCATTATTTCCATCCACATTTCATGACTGGCCAAAGCAAGTCATCTGGCCATGCTTAACATGCCATCGCATCCCCTGAGAGCCAAAACGTCTGTGACCAGGCCTAAGGTCAGAGCAGTGGCCCTTCTGGCCTGTGAAGCTGTGGGTCGCTATTTGCACCTACGCTGCACGGCCCCCAGCAGCTGTCCTCTTCGTCCTTTGGATTGCCTTTCTAGTTTGTATCGCCTCCCTCGTGGTCAGGCGGCCAGCCATTACTTTTCATTGCCTTTAGTGTGCCAGCCCCCAGCAGCTCTCCTCGTTCACTTCAGGTTTATTACTTCTGATCAGCAGCATTATTTACAACCATCAAAGGAAAATCGGGTAGTTACTGAGAGAGGGCTTTAGGGACTCGCCTGCAACTAAAATGCGCTGCTTTTAGTGCTTAGACATTGTAACCCTTCCTTTGACTGCTCAGAAGGGGTATAACAAGGTTGTTGGCCCTTTGCCCTGATTTTTGGTTAACTTCCAGGCATTCGAAGGACACCAGATAAATGGCCTTTAGATGGGCAATACAGTCCTGTGTATTAACTGTCATCTGTTCATAAACTGCACTCTAGTGAATCCTTTTGAGAAGCAAAGATACCTTCAGCTTCTTTTGCATCTTCTTGTTCCCATCCCATTATAGAACTGAACTCGTGGAGGCCTGCTAGGGGAATATTGTGAGATTCCTGTGCAGGGAATGGCGCTTCAGTTAGGGAGGGGGGTGAGTGAACACAGATGGAGTGAGATTCCTCATCCCTCCCACGTCCTGGAAGCATCAGGCTGAGGCTCCCAACACAGCCCCCAAGCCCCTTTCAAGTGTGTGTCCTGACACAGCTGCCCCCCTGCCCTTTCTTAAGAAGTCTGCTGGGCTCTTGAAATGTCAACTGATGGACTCGAACTGCATGTGTTGGCCTTGTGGGGACCTTTATCTGCCCCCTTTTTCTTCTGGGGCACCCCTTCCCCCTGGGCCTGCAAAGTGATAGAGGGACAGGAGAGACCATACTCTGTACTCAGGACCCAATCCTTATTAGGAAGCTCACTTTCTGTCCCATCACAGCCAGATGCAAAGGCCAAGTGTCCTTGGCCGTAGCTGCGTGACAAAATCACAATGACAATGATGATGATCGCTGTAATAACCAACATTGATTAGGCCCTTACTGCGTAGCAGGGACTGGGCTCAGTGCTTACATGCTTCATCTCATTTGCTTTTTACAGTAACCCCATGAGGTCAGGTGGTATGAGCCTCATTTTGTGTATGAGGAGGCAGCTTTAGAAAAGTAATTTGGTCAAGCTCTCATAGCAAGAATTTGGCAAAGCTGGGATTTGGGTGTCAAAATCCAAGCTTTTAGTCACTGGGCCCTGCTGCCTAATGCACATACTTGGTTTTGCCCCTTCCCCTGTCTGTTTAAAATTTCAGGGTATAAGGAATATAATTTCATGACAGATGGAATCAAGAATGTCAAATTCTCCAGCAGTTTCTATATGAATTGTATTGAGAGTCAGTGGTATTTTTAGCACTCCCGAGAAGTGGGTTGGAGAGAACTGAGCTTCACCGAGGACTGTGGGTCAGGCGCTCTGTTGATTTCATAGATGAGGCGAGCGGTTCAGTGATTGAGAACATGGTCTTCGAAATCAGACAACTCCAACACTATTTTCCTTGTGACTTATGCTAATTAACTTATGCGGGCTTCAGTTTGCTCATTCGTAAAATGGAAATTCTAGTAGTATTTACCTCTTAGAGTTGTAATAATTGAAATAATGCATGTAAAGCATTTAGCACGGTGTCTATCCTAAGGGGTTATTAAACATGAACTATTTTTACTAGTATTGTTTTATTTGGTCTCCGTACCTATAAGGTGAGATATAATTTGCCCTTGTCCTCAATGGCCCAGATGGTCTCGGTCTCAGTTCCCATTCCAGCTTCTGCTTCACAGTTTCCTCCCTCACAGGAAGCCTGCAAAACTGTCACCCAACTGGTACCATTGTGTGAGGGCGGAGCTAGATGAAGAGAGACTTTTTCCATCCCGTTTGCTCTCATTTTCCTGCTCTTCCCATCAAAAGTCAAAATCCACACCCTCGCTCTGGCTTTGTAGGCTTTCTTTACCACCAGGAAAGGTCTATACTCTTAGGTTCTGGTTTCGGCTTTAATTTCACACCTGATCATCCAAACACACATGTCAGTGCACCAGAAGTCAACCACAGGTCCCGAAAAGGGGAACGGGAGGATCCAAGGGAGAGGTCGGTGCAGAGGTTGGTCAAGGGGAAGAGGACCTGGGGGTAGGGAGTTTGTAGTAGGGGCTAGTTGTGTTAATTCTTGTCTGCTGCCTCTAAGGTGGGGGGCAGTAAAGTACCCCATGACCTCAGGAGAAACTTCCCAGACCTAAAAATGGCCTGCAAATTACCTCCATGGAGCTCTCTCCCTCACTGCCATATCTGATTTCTTACCAAGTTCTTTTGTTTCTCCCCGCTTGCTGGTTCTCACTCCCAGCCCATCCTTTCCATTTCATCTGAGTCTAGTCCCTCCCATCACCTCGCCCCTGTAATCATGTTTACGGTCGCCTGGACCCTAATTTCTCCTTTCTGCTGCATTCTGCTGCTAGAGCTTCCTGAAAGAGCACTTTTATATCAAAACACCAGCCTGGCAGGCTGCTTTAATGGAAAGAACTGATTGGAGCCCCGGCTTCTTGTCCCAACTCTCACCATCTCTCGACCTGTAGTAACCTTGTGTGTATGCTTTTCCTCTCCTGACCTCAGCTTCCCTAACTATAAGTTTGGACTTAGGGGCCTATAGTCCCTAAGGCCCCTTCAGTTCTGGCATTTTACCATCTCTGTCGCTGAGTTGTCAAGAATCTACTGGACTTCCTTTTTTCCTGTACAGTTGCATCCCACCCCTCATTCCGTGTGGTTTTGCTCCATTTCTGTCCTCTGCTGCTCCCCAGGCACTCTGCTTTCTCCACAGTGCCTTGCCTGCGCCCACCCAATCCCCAGACACGCATGCCCTTTCTCGTGATCTCTTCTTGCTTGCAGGGCCTTCCTGGCCTCCTCTCTCCATATCCAAGTACTGCTAATCCTCAGGCCCATTTCTGTTGCACCTCTCCTATGAAAGCCTTTTTGATTAAATTCAACTAACATTTGATCTCTTGGCCTCCTGCTTCCCAAGAGAAATATAGTCTGTGCCATATTTAGTATTGTACTTTATTACATTGTTCCAGGAGCAGGACCCATCTGTTGGACAGGGAAAAGCATCCTCCTGTTGGGGAGCATGGATTGCTGTCCCTTCTGCCCTGCCCCAGCCCCGCCCCCATCAGCAGGCTTCTTGTTCCCCAGCCAGACTTTAGAGCAGCTGGTATTCACCCAGCCCTCTGATGTCTCCAGCTGCCCCTGCCTCATTTTCCTTTGGTTTTCTCAGATCCCAGCTGTGGCACCCGGGGCAGAGCCCCCAATGATGCAGCCAAGGGCAGCTGGAGCAAATGAGAGGTACATGGACATGTACCACTGAGAGTTAGAAGGAAGGCAGAACTGAGCACAAATCACACCAGTGTTGAAAATGAGGGAAAGCAGTTTGCCGGCTTGTTTTTCCCATCTTGCTTTCATCTAAAAAAAGAAGCTGCTCAGAAATACAGTCCTCAGCCTGCTACGCCAGGTGGTCTCTAGATTCCTGCCAAGTGCGCGTATATAATTATTCATCTTTATGGAATCACACCCGGGTCTGAATCTAGGCACTGACATTTTTTTGACATTTTTTTTAATCCTCACTCAAGGATATGTTTATTAATTTGAGAGAGAGAGAGAAACATCTATCAGTTGCCTCCTGACTGGGGATCAAACCCGCGACCTGTGTATGTGCCCTAACTGGGAATCGAACCCACAGCCTTTTGGTGTACAGGATAACAGTCCAACCAATGGAGCCATCCAACCAGGGCACTTTTTTGCCATTTGATCTGGAACCAGTGAATCCTTCCGAGCCTTTGTTTCTTTTTCTGCAAAATGGGATCACTAATGTCTGCCTTGCCCACTTAATATTTGGGGGATTCCATGTAAGATTAAGACCACTTTGTAATTATATAAAGCACTGGAACAAATATATGTTACTATTAATAGTAAATGTGCCATATTTTATTTTCGCTATAGTGTGCTGCTACTTAATGAGCACTTACTTAGTGCCAAATACTGTGCTAAGCATGTTACATACATTGTAAGTACACATAATCCTCACCACATTCCTGTAAGATAGTGTATATTACCCCCTTTCAACAGATCAGGAAAGTGAGGTTCAGAAAGATTGGTGCTGGAGCCAGGCATTGAACTTAAACTGCTGGGTTTCAAAGTCAGGGCTCTTGATTCCTATCTCACAAGAAGAAAATGGTTCTTTACCCTATGTAAGCTAAAATAACCCACAATGTGATCTCCAGTAAATGCCCTGCGCAGCTGGGTCATACAGAGAGTCATTTTTGTTGAAGACCTTGCTGAGTCCATGCATTCATCCTTCCTTCCATCCACCCACCCACCTCATATACAGTTAACAGTTAAGGGAACCAGTCCATTAGTACTGGACTGTATAAACCATGGAGCCAATCAACTGGCAGAATTATTTTTTTTAGTCTCTAACCCACATACTATAGATTAGTGATTCTCAGCTCTAGACACACATCAGAATCACTCTGAAGCTACGTAAAAATACACATGTTCTGGCCATGTCTCCAGAAATCCAAAGATGCTGATTCAGAAGGTATCGGCTCAGGGGTGTCTGTGTGAGAGAGAGGGAAGCTCCAGAGATATTCCCGATATGCAGCCAATATGAGAACATTTGCTATGATTTAAAACTATTAGTCTACTTTCTTGTATGAAACAAGAGTTTACTAGCTGAAAATTCAAGGTCCGGCAGAATTAACACCTGCTTGCGTGTGCTGGGGCAGTCCGGGAATGACTCGCATGGGGTAGATGCAATTTGAACATGTCCCCTGAAATGTCTTATGGTGTGCTTGAGTGTGATATTGTTGTGTTCCAGAATTACATGCTTATGTTTTTGTAACAAAAAGGGGCATTGTTTGTGCCGGGCCCTGTATACAATCATCAGATTTTGGACTTGGAAGAGCCCTTACATCATTTGGTCTGTGAGAAAACCAGAGCTCAGAGAAGTTCAACAAGGACCTGGCAAACTTGAACTAAAATTCAGATCTTCTGACTCCAGTCCAGTGTTTTAGATACACCCACAGGCACCAGGGCTTTACTGGGTTACGAAGAAAATCCTGGAGAACGGTGGGAAGAAAAGGGGTGAAAGGACTCATGCCAGCCAGCCGTGAGGAGATGCCACCTGGTTCTGGATTAAGAACTAGAGATCGCAGCAACCCAGCTGATGGTGCTGGCGACCGCAGGAGACCTGCCCAGCCGGGCACAGACCACTGGGAGGAGCCGGGAGTCTAGCCGAGCTTCGAACTCCTATTGCTTCTCCTGAGATCCGGTGCCTCTGACTGGCCTGGTTTGGCAAGGGGAGGCAGGACTGTGTCTGTGTTTGTGGGTATATTAAAGGGACTTTGAGATTTAATGGCAACATTCCGTCATTACTCTAAACCTGTATAACTTTTGAATAAATAGTTCCTTTCCTTTTTAGCAAAAAGAAAAAATTCTCAGGACCCATTCACCATGACATCCTTGATTTCCAGAAAGCAATCACACTTTGGAGTTTTTGTGTAGGGAGGAAGGCTGGCTGGAAGGCCTGCGAGAACCTACTGAGATAGCAGTGCTGATGCGTGTTCATTTATTCTACAAGCACTCGTTGAAGCCCGTACTACGGCTGGCACCGTCCTCGTGGGACTGAAACTAGAGAGCAGGAAGGCAAGTCAGCAGGAGCTGTGTGATCAGTGCTGCTATGGGGCGTGTACGAGGCTCGGCAGTGGCACTGAGCGCATTCACCTTCCTCGGAACAAAAGGGCCTCACAGAGGATCATACACTTGGCCTGGGTGTTTGTATTAGTTATCTGTTGCTGCATAATAAATTACTTCAAAATTTAGCAGCTTAGAGGAACAAACATCTCGCACTTTCTGTGGCTCAGGAAATCAAGTGGCTCAATTGTGTGGTTTGGCTTAAAGTCTCTCGTGAGCTTGCAACCAAGACATCGGCTGAGATGTCTGAAGGCTTGACTGGACCTGGAGAATCCTCTTCCGAGCCAGTCACTCACATGGCTCTTGGCAGGAGGCCTCAGTCCCTCAACGCGCGGAGCTCTCCCTGGGGCTGCTGCTCAAGATGTGGCAGCTGACTTCCCCCAAAGCAAGTGATCCAAGAGCCTAAAACGGAAGCTGTAATGTCTAGTATGACCCATCCTGGGAAGTCATACTCCATCATTTCCACAATAGCATGTTAATACGCAGGTCAGGCCTGTTCAGTGTGGGAGGGGACTATACAAGGGCATGAATATCAGGAGATAGAGCTCACTGGGGACTGTCTTGGAGGCTGGCTACCATAGTATTGACAAACGGACTTCCAGATGGGCAAGGGGAAGAAAGGCATTCCAGACAGAGGAGATAACATGTAAAGCCTCTGAAATCAATGGTAGGGCAGGTAAATAGGGCATAGCATATTCAGGACATAGGGTTTTTTGAAAACGTGTGAAAAATAAGGATATAGGAAAGCTTATAGAAGGAGTCAGAGATCCTTCTATGTGAGTGCACGAGTTAGGTCTTACCATGTTGGCCAGTGGTTTTCAAATGTTTCTGCATATTGGAATCCCCTGAGGAGGATTCCAATGCCAAAGCCACACCAGTGTCAATCCAACAAGAATTTCTGGAAGCAGACCTGGTTATCTGTGGTTTTAAAAGTTGCTTAGGTGACTCCAGGGTTGAGAACAAGTGATGCAGGCAGCATGAAGTAACTGCAAAGCTTGAAGCAGGAGAGTCATGCGTTCAGATTTTCGATCTCGGGGATGGGGGAGTGCAGCTACACCTTCCTTCTCTGCACGCCTGGAAAAGTAGGTACTAGAACTGGAGAGGCCCCATCATCGGGACTCACCTCCTCACTTAGGTATTATGCCTCATTGTCTCTGCTACCGAACAAGGAGCAGAAATATTTCAACTTCAGCAGCCCCAAGTAAGTTTCCAGCATCCTAAATTACCTATTTTCAAATTTTCAAGCCTAAGGCTGGTGCCAACATTCTTATAGTAACATAACCACTTCTTGAGGCTTGAGGTTTTTCTTTCCCACTTAACACTCTCGTCCAACAGTCCAAGGCAGTAGAGTGTAAAGGTCAGGGCCTGGCCTTCAGGGCCGGACGGACCTCTGAGTCCCGATGTCATCACTTACAAGTAGTTGGATGATTTAACTTCTCAGGACCTCAACTAACATCTGGAAAATGGCTCTAACACCTACCTCGGAAGGTGCTCAAGGGTATGAAACGAGACTATGCATGTCAAGACCTCTGCCCAGTACCTAGCTCAGAGTTAGTGCTCAGGAAATGTGAGTTATTCAGCATTCCAAATGGCATGTCACCTTTTTCTGCATCAGCACCCACCCCCTACCATGCAGGTCTGCTTAATAGTTCGCTCCATTGCCAGACTACGTGAGCCATCTCTAATTGTTTTTAGCTATGATGTTATATAGTTTTTTTGGATGAATTGGTGGGATTTTTAAAAAGTTAGTTCCCTAATTTTTGGGTTGTGGAAACTGAAGATTGGAGAGGTGAAGTATCTTGTCAGACAAAATTCATACTGCTTGTTGGTGGCAGAGCCAGGACTCGGGCCCACGGTGCGGGTACCCCGATCTTGACCTCATGTCTCCACATGCTGCCCAGCCCCCACACTCACTGCAGACTTGAAGACTGGCCCTTCTTGCCTTCTCTTCTCCAGGCTGAATGACTCAGATCTCCCATTGTGTCCTCTGTCATTTCTCCCACCCTTTCATCATCCTGGAGTTTCCTCATCCACCCAGTATAATTGGAGCAGCATCCCTGCGTATCCCCTAGGGAGTGGGAGCAGATGATAATAATGCTTTGGAGACCTGGACTCATCTTTGGTGCCTCCGGACCTCTGTTGGTTGATGTGCAAGTCAGACAGGGAGGTGGATCCTGTCTCAGACACACCCTCCCTCCTACCTGAAATGCTGTCTGATTTAATCAGGTGCAGCTTCTCAGGAAAGTACCTCTTAAAGGGACCATAGGGATCATTCTCTAATCTATTTAAAAAATAACAGGCTCAGTGATGAAGGTTGACCAGTGGCCGATCTGGGCTGGGCCCAAGCCTCCTGACTCGCAGTGTGGTGTTGGGGGGAGGGCACCAAAGCTAGGCAGGTCTGGGGATACCAACTGTGTGAATTTGGGCAAGTGAGTTAAAAGATGCTCAATTTGCTCTTCATAAAATGGTAATGCCCAGCTCGGGGATGTTATAAGGATTAAACGAGATAACGAATATAGAGTCAGGAGCACTGTGCTCAGTAAATGGCAGTTACTCAGCAGGTGCCATGGTTAGGAGTCTGGGCCCTGGAATCAGAGACAGGATTCGAATCCTAGACACCCACTTACCAGCTGGGTGATCTTAGATGACCTATTTAAAAAGAGCTAATACTTACTGAATTTATTCTAGGCATTAAGCCAAGTGCCTTAGAAATATTATTCCATGTAACTTTCCCAACAATTTAGGAGGAAGGTACTATCAGTATCCTGATTTTATAAGGGAAGATAACATACACTGAGGCATGGACCAATTTAGTATTTTTACTTCACTTCCCTTTTGATTTTCCTGACTGTCCTTCAGTTTGAATTCTTTTTGCTAGACACCCACTTTCTCTCCTTCAATGCTTAAGAAATTTCTCCTGATTTTGAACTTTGGACCAGGTTGCACTTTCTTAAATACCCCCTCATCTCTTCCCTTCACCAAGCTCTGCTCCGCCCCTCTGCTACAGCCTGGCTGCTGACTGTTCTCCTTAAGAAATCCCCTGTAAGGCTGTGCAAGTTGTTCCAGCGTCTTCTCTCTCCTGCCTCCTGACAGCGCCCGGAGCTATTTCTCAGCCTTGTTCGTTTCACTCGTCTTGCTGTGTGTGTCTCCTATTCGGTCTTGGTTGTGCACCCTGGTTCTCCCTTAACATAAGGACTTCCTGAAGGACAAGGGTCCCTGGCCAAGTCAATGCAACCAACGTACCTGATTGTGTCACCTCCGGACCGGGTGTTGGGTACTGTCCTGACTGTTAAGCCAGGCCGACAGATCACATAATGTGCACCCCTGCTCCGTAAGAACAAAACTCAGATTTCTTACCCAAAATATGTAAGTATTGGAACACTGGAAACATCAATACCCCTCTGGTGGAACAACAGCAAACCACTTAACTTTAAATACCTAGGTGGTAAAATGCAGTAAATTAGGAAACACTCATGTTATTAAGAAAACATTAAATAATAAATAACCAGTGTTTTAACTTAACACTTAATGGTGTCCTTTTTCATGTCGACATAAAGGACAGGTGTTGTTTTTTTTTTTTCTTTCTTTCTAATCCTTGTACTTCTATCTTTTCCAGCTTTTTATTAAGAAAAACTTAAAACATAGAGAAGGGCTAAAATAATAGCACAAGGAACACCTGCAAATTTACTATCAGGATTTAATAATTTGGAGGCTCTTACTCCAGCAGTTTATAACATGTCACTTTCATAGGTCTTTCGGGTTAGTTCCTCTGTTTCCTGTATTCCATTTTCTTTCCAGGGTTCCTTTTTTTATTTTTCTGGAGTATGCACACTTTTTTGAAAGGTTGCCTCAGAGGGACACTTGGAGTCCTTGTGGGACCTCAGATACGCGTGCTAATCTGGCTGGGGAGAGAATTCCAGCTGCGGTTTTTCCCTCAGAACTCTGAAGGCCTCACTGGTTTATCTGGCTGCACACTATGCTACTGTGAGCAGAGCTGATGCTGATCTAAGTCTTAGTCCTTTATTTCTGGAAACTTTGGAGGCCGACCTTTATCCTCAAAGGTCAGACACTTCACTAATACATGCCTAGATACGCATCTCTTTTTGATTGAAAGACATTTATGAATAAAGGACTTGGTCGATGAGTATAGACAGACAGCTGGTGCAGGTTTCCTCTGAAGCCTGTGAGGTTTTCTTTCACAGAGGATCTGTTTCCTGAGAGGGAGATCTGACTGTGGGATCTGATAAGTGGGCAGGGCCCATCAATGAGCAGGCTTCCCTTTAGGGATCTTGGGATCCCCTTAAGTGCCAAAATAAGGAGTGGAACAATGTGTTACAGGTCTGTTAGTTGCAACTGACAGAAAGCAGATTGCATCCAGTTTAAGCAAAAAAAAAAAAAAAAAATTATTGGCTTAGGAAGTTCGAAGTGGGTTGCTGGCTGTCTGCATGGTTGGCAGGACTCCACAATCCCAGAGAAAGATCTTGAAGATGTCCTCTCCCAGGAACCATGTTATTAGACCCTGTGGAATGAGGCCGATGGCACTGGGATCCTGTACGCACCTGTAGGGTCACTGTGGACAGGTTACAGGCACCTGAGCCATGGGCCAACTCCTACACCAGGGCAGGCACGAACCTGTGACCGATTGTTTACCAGAACCACGTGGGATGGCAGAAGGCCAGGCAGCCCCAAAAGGCAGAATTCAGGCAGGCAGACCACCTGTACCCTCCTAAGGATCCTAGGGTATTCATTCCCAGATGGAGCTGCCCCTTTCCTTCCCTTTTGGGACCTCTGGCTTTTTCACTTGGGAGCCCTCCCTAAAATCTTTCACTGTGTTTAGAAGGCACTTCCAATACCTTTAGAAGATTTTAAATCAGACATTCAACCATGGATACATTGACACAGCACTATTCATATGAGGACATTTACCTTAAAAACCAGATCATTAACTTTATAGCTTTTTTTTTTTTTTTTTTTTTTTTTTTTTTTACTTTCAAGTACACATGTTAAGCAGACATCCTCACTTCCACTCCAAGCCCCGCCCAATGCTGGCTCTTGCCTCTGGAAATCAGGAATGATCAGCAGTGGAGGGGGGTCAGAGGCATGGTGGAAACCAGGAACGGAGTCAAGGTCAGTGGTGGAATGAAAGTCAGGGGTAAGGTGAGTGTCAGAGAAAGAGTAACGGTTAGATATGTCTTGCATAAGCTACTTGGTAATTGTTTAATGGTAATTTTATATTTTGACTCAGTTCTAGCAAAATGTCTCCCCTGTGAAAATGTCCCGCATGTCGCATTGGCTTTGCCGAAATGAACCGCTCTAAGGCACGGTTGGTCTAAGACTCAGATGGCTGACTCCAGGCCAATACTCTCAGCAGATAGGGCTCTGTCCCCTGGCAGAGTGGGCCCAGGTCCAGGCAGGACAGATTCCAGGCCCAGATTCTGCCCTCGTTTGTCTCCCATGAGCAGCCTGAGCAGCTGGCCTGAGCAGACGCCCCACCCATTTTTGTCTCACTCCCCGCAAACCCTTCCTCTCCCTCCTGGGTTGCCGTTCAGGTAGGTGAGGGTGGGATGGGCAAGGGTGAGCTAGCTGCCTGCTTCCAGCCCACAGCCCCCACCCCAGCTTCTGCCGCTGCTCAGTCTCTCGAGCCTCCTTGTCTTTTATAAATAAAACTATCCCCAGAGGATGCCCTCACCTTCCTGCTCCACCCAGTTCAAAACACCCAGTTCAAAAGCTGCAGAGCCTGTAAGACTTCCTCTTCACTGCTCTGGGGGGCTGATAAAGAGATCCCTGGATTCCTGAGTCCTGGTATAAACAGGGCAGCTGACTCCCCAGGGCCCAGTCCCTCCTTACTGAGGGTCTCAGCCTTGAGTCACTATTTTTATTTGTTTTTGGTTTTAATTTCTCTTTTTCACCCCTGTGTTTTACCCCCACCCCCACCATCCCCGTTCTTTGAGTAAGAGATGCTGAGGCTGTCCTAAAATACCAGCAGTGGAGTGGCTTAAACAGGCGTTCATGTCTCACAGTTCTCATGCTGGGGAGTCCAAGATGAAGGTGCCAGCTGACTTGGCTCCTGGTGAGGCTCTCTCGGGGCTCTCAAAAGAGAAAGCGAGAGAGAAAGTTCTGGTCTCTTTTCCTCTCTAATAAAGGACACTAATCCCATCATGGGGGTTCTATCCTCATGGGCTTATGTAAACCTAATTACAGGCTTATCTAAATCTAATTACGGTATTTTTCGGACTATAAGACGCACCCCACTCCCGCCACCTCCCCCACCTGCATTTGGGAGGAAAATGGGGGTGCGTCTTATGTCTTATAGTCCAAATGTAGCTTGCCTGGCTTGCTGGGTAGGGGGCGGCCTATGTTATTTATGTATTAAATATTTTACCACATTTTTGCTTCAAGAAATTTTTTTCCCTATTTTCCTCTTCTAAAACCTAGATGAGTCTTATGGTCCGGTGTGTCTTATAGCCCTAAAAATATGGTACCTCCCAGCTGCCTGCTTCCAAAATACCATCACACTGGGAGTCGGGGATTCAACACTTAAACTTGGGGAAGAAGCAAACATTCAACCCATAATAGATGCTTCCTGTAAAAATTTTGAAGAATACAAAAAGTAAAACCGAAGAAAAGCACAACCTGTCCTACCATCTAAAAGTAGTGTTATAAACTTCTAGCATAATTCCTTTAACTATTTGTCAACACTGACTTTTAAAACTATAGGTCATACAGCCCTGGCTGGGTGGCTCAGTTGGTTGGAGTGTTGTACCATACACCCAAAGGTCTTGAGTTGCACATACCTAAGTTGTGGATTCGATTTCCAGTTGGAGCACGTACGGGAGGCAATCAATCGATTTTTCTCTCTCCCTCTCTCTCACCCCCTTCTGCTCTCTCTCAAAATCAATCTAAAATAACATATCCTCAGGTGAGGATTTTTAAAAAATAAATAAAAAGTATCTTCTAAGCATTTTCCCATATTAAACAATCTTTATAATATTTGTGCATTTGCTATTTTATTTTTTTAAGATATTATTTATTTACTTCTAGAAAGAGGAGAAGGGAGGGAGAAAGAGAAGGAAAGAAACATCAATGTGTGGTTGCCTTTTATGTGCCCTCAACCAGGAACCTGGCCTGCAATCCAGGCACGTGCCCCAACTAAGAATCAAATCGGCGACCCTTTGGTTCCCAGGCCGGCACTTAATCAACTGAGCCACACCAGCCAGGGCTATATTCACCATTTTAAATGACTGGGTAATGTTTTACTCTATAACTATGCCATAAACTATGTGAGCAATCTCCTAATATCGGCCACTGAGATTGCTTTTACTTTTTTGCTATAAAAACTAACACTCCTTGTGGCAGAACTACGTTGTCTTGACCATGGTCGCAGTCCCACAAATCTACGTATGACAAAATTGCATAGGACTAAGTACACACGGATGAACGCACATAAAATGGGGAACTATAGATAAGGTCTGTGGGTTCTGTGAATGTCAGTTCCTCGATTATAATTGTAGAAGATATTATCACTAGAGACCAAATGTTTGGGTCCCCTCGAAATTCGTATGTTGAAACTTAATCCCCAATGGAATAACATTTGGAGGTGGGGCCTTTGGGAGGTGATTAGGTCGTGAGGGTGGAGCCGCTATAAAAGGGGCCCCGGAGAGTTCCCTCGCCCCTCCTGCCATGTGAGGACACGGCAAGAAGACCACCAGCTTTGAACCAGGAAAGGGGCCCTCACCACATACATAATCTGCCAGCACCTTAGCCTTGTACTTCCCAGACTCCAGCACTGTGAAAAATCAACGTTTGTTTTTTAAACCACCCAACTGATGGTGTATTTGTTATAGCAGCCTGAACAGACGAAGACAGTTACCACTGGGGAAAACTGAGTGAAGGATGGATGGACTCTCTCAATACTATTTCTCACAACTGCATGTGAATCTGAAAACTAGCTCAAGAAGTTTTTAAAAACCCACTATTGTGGACATCCTTTGTACGTACATGTGTACATCTCAACTTGTAATTATTTCCTTTGGTTAGATTCCAAAGAGAGACATTATTCATAAGAAAATTCAGTAAGAAATAAGAGCTCTTGATCTGAGCACACTGGAGTGTACTAGTACGTTGGCGTGTATCACCCAAGCCTTGTGGGCACGGAAAACTGGTATGTATGTCAGCAGAGGAAGAGGGGTTAGCCACCCTCGCAGGCTGTCCTATGAATCCGGAATACCAGAATGCCAGCTTACTGATTTACAATGATAAATGTCAATGGAGGAGACCAGACCACCCTAACTTGCGCCGTCCGCCAGCGAGAGCTTTCTCTGCGTGCAGGCCCTCCACTGGCGGAGGCCACATTCTAATCAGAAAACAGGTGATATGGATGCAGCCAGAGCCAGGGAAATTCAGTGACATGATCCAAGTGTTCAAAATTTCAGGCTAATACCAGCTGTCCACTCTCCATAGGAAAGCTGAACCCTTGCCACCAGGGACAGACAAATAGGTTCTTGGGCCACGGCACCCTTCCCTTAGCAGGGCTTGAGTGGGGGCGGCCTTTATTTGCCTCTGTAACTCTTGCAAGGTCTACTAACCCCTGTTCCAATCAACACATTGTTTCTTTAGGTATGTGAGTATATTCTAGTGAGTGGTAGCCAAACCCTGTTGCCTGGGAGCCCAACTGTCTCATCAGAGCACTTGTTCCTGACCCCTGATTCGTGGACCTCTGGAAGGCTCATAACAGCTCCCTGCAAATACAGTCAATAATAGTCTAATAACTATGTATGGTGTCAGGTGAGTACAAAGCTTATTGGGATGATTACTAAGGAAGTTATATAATGTCTAATCACTGTGGTGTATACCTGAAACTAATATAATAATGTACATCAACTGTAATAGAAAAATTAAAAAGCCCTGACTGGTGTGGCTCAGTGGATTGAGCACCAGCCGGCAAATTAAAAGGTCACTGGTTCGATTCCCGATTAGAGCACATGCCTGGGTTGCAGATCCTATCCCCAGTTGGGGCCCTGGGAGAGGCAACCAATCAATGTTTCTCTCCCTCTTTTCCTTTCTTCCCCTGTCTCTAAAAATAAATAAACAAAATCTTTAAAATTAAAAAAAAAGAAGACGTACTCCTCTGAAATTGTGTGTATGGTCAAAAATCCATTTTTCCGGAGAGAGAGTTTGTGATGTTTGCCAGATGTTCAGAAAAGAACATCAGTTTAATAGTGAACATCATGGGGCCGCCCATTCCAGACCTTGCACTGAAAGTTTTACGTACATTATCTCATGAAACCCCCACCGAGGTCTAAATGTGCCCCACTTTAACGCCTGGGCAAGTTGAAAAACCACTGCTTTAAAGCGACTTTGAGACTCTCTGTGGCGCAGTCAGTGTCTGTGCCGCAGAGAAGTGTTGTCTCCCCAGCCTCTTTCATCTTCCTGAAAGAAGGAAAAAGTGGCTGGCAACAGGCTCGCACACGATGCTGCCAAAGGAGGCTGCGGATGGCTTTGTCGATTCTTCCCGGAGACTGGGCTCCGCTGTCTGCCCCAGCATCTCCAGTTACCTGTTTTATTTTGTTATTCACAGATCACTGTGTGCGCTTAAATTAACGTGCGAACTAGCACTTCGTATCAGCATCTCACCCACTTTGACAGCCTGGATGCCATCTTCTGTAAATGACCTTTCTTCCCAAAAGCAGGCCAGCTGTCTGTCTACCCTCCCTTTTACTCCATCAGAGCCTGGGAGCTTCAGGTTTTCGAAAGGATCGTTGGGTTGACTTTTATCAAGAACACTATGCTTCTCTGTCAGCTTTCCAACAGAAAATCAGGCAAAAGGTTTATTCATTGAATACTCACTAGTTTTCCAGACACCATTCTAGGCATTAAGGATATGGCTAAAAATTGTCGCCCTGCAGGAGCCTAGGTTTTAGGGAAAGAAAACAGACAATGCACAAACAAGTAAAGATATAGATGCCTTAAGGTGCCTGGAAGATACATAAGCAGGGTCGGGGCATACGGAGTGCGCATGCGGCACCGCACGTTTGTTTACTTCGGGTGGTGGGGAAGGCCTCACTCAGAGTGACAATTGCGCGGAGACCTCTGTGCCGGGTGGAGAAAATGGGTTCCTGGGTCAGGCAGACTGAAGTTCAAATCTTGACTCTGTTGTTTTAATTGTGTGGCCTTGGGCTGAACTCCTAGTCTGAGCTTTAGTTTCTCCATTTACAGCAGATGGATCGAAATACCTGCTTTATGAGGATGGGAGCTGCTGCCACAGCGGTCGCTGTATATAATTTTGAGAGTCCGTGCAATCCAGTATCCCTCGTTTCCGGAGGGTCGGACTGGGATGCAGAGACCCCAAGGGCGGGGCTGGAGTCTCCTCCCCCTTCTCAAGTCCCGCAGCAGGATGAGGTCTGAACCTTCTCTAGTGATGATTTAGATGGAAGTCACTCTACAGCGATATGAATGCTTCTCTCTGAAAACAGACGCATTTCCTTTTTAAGAAAGACTCCTCATTATTTCCCTCTTCTCTCTGCCTGATAAAGATGTGGTCTTCAATCCAGTTCACTGATTGCAAAAGCCTGGATTGATTCAACACATTTGATCTATTTTCATCTCTCCACCACTTGCTTAAAATAAGGAGCTCATTGCTATTCCGCCCACGGCAGCGTCTGAATCGTAACTGGGCTGGGAGCTGAATCCATTTTTCTCTCTTCTGCTAAATATCATTTTTATCTTTGCCGAGCCCGCAAGCCCTCAGAGAGCAGGGTCTGCTTTGGCAGCCCCTGTGTGGGACTGAAGGAACAGAAAGATGTCGGGGGACACCTCCCTCGCTCAGAGTGAGCGCCTCATTCTGTGACCCGTTTGTCCCCCACTGAAAATTTTCCTACACCAGAGCTCACCGAAGCCACTGTCCAAGCTGTCACCAGTCCCTCCTTCTGTTGTCACCATCCTTCTGTCTTTGGTGGGGGAAGGGGAGCTGCGTGAGCCTTTGAGTCTCCAGTTTCTCCTGCAAAAAGTTGAATGTAAGCACTCTCTGGGCTGAAGTTTCCCCTTTTTTGACCTTTTTCTTACAAGAGGTAGAAAATTAGCAGTATGAGGAATTCAAGGAACTCCAGAAAGCAGTTTCCTAAATATGAATTAAAAGAGACTCTCAGCTCCTGAAAGGAATGATGTCATGCTCTAAATTCAGCCTGAAACTCGCGCTTTTTCATCCGTAATCCTCTCCCATCCGAGCCTTAACTCTCCCACGTGCATCCTCTCCTTCTCCTTCCCTGGAGAAGGGTCAACATTATTAACACCATTTTACAGACAATCAAATCAACCCCGCTGGGAAGGGAGTCCGTGGCCTGGTCCTGACTAGGACCCGAGGCTCCCCTGAGGACAGACTGGAGCCTGAGGTGTTCCTCAACTGCCTCATTATTTTAATCGTCACGAATTTTCCCTTTTCAGTTAGCCCCTGTGCACTTGTGATAAGAAATCCTTGCACCCACAGTAGCAGACCTCACGTATGAGGGAAGGCACTAGGAAAAAGAGTGAGTGCCCCATTCTGCTGCTGGGAAAATAGAGTAACTGGGAAAACGAAGGGTAAGGGCCTCCCAGCCAGAGCCATTCAGAGATGGCACTATGAGGTGGAGAGTGTTCCAGCAACAGTGAGAATGGCAAGAAAACAGGCTCTGAAGCGAGTTGGCCTCTAGCCAATCCTGATTCTGCCATGTTACCCTGGAGAAGTTACTTTGCTTTTCTGAGCCTCAGTTTCCTCATCCGTATAATGGGGATAATATTTCGATCTTGTAGAATCATTATTTAGTTTCTCCATTTATAGCAGATAGGTAAAAGTACCTGCTCTAGAATCGTCATAAGGTTTATGTGAGATGACAGGGTAAGAAGTGTCTGGCACAGTGTGCAATCAACAGTAGTTCCCCTCCAACCATGTCATCTCTCCTGTGACCCTGAGCCGGTCACTGTACGTCTCAATGTCTTGAGGTCCTTGTCTGCTATCAGGAATACTCTGTATTCCTTTCCCTGCTTGTATCTTGGGTACAATGGGAATCAAAGTAAAAAAAAATGATGTCAGAAACCCTTTGAAAATATTAAAAGCATGATTCTGGACGTCTTGAAACAGAAATGAGGGCTGGCTGGTGGCCCTCAGACTGTCTCGTTCTTCCATTCATTCACTCAATGCTGGAAAATGCTTATTGAATACTTCCTCTGTGCCAGGTACTGGGTTAAATAATGGGGACCCAAGGAAATCCCCAGGGTTTGAGGAATTCAAAGAGGAGAGACAGATCTAAACAAGTAATTATGTTGTGTAGATGGGAGGTCTTTTAAAGAGATGTACAAAATTGGGGAGACCTTTCATTGAGGTGTCCAGAGGGGCTATGGAATGTAGAAAGGGCTACAGTGAGGAGCAAGAGGAGCCAGAAGAAGCCCCACAAAAGGAGGAGGAGGAGGAGGGTGATGGGGATGTGGGGAGGAGTGCGGGGAGGGGGGGAGGGGGAAGAGCTGAGGAAGAGCTTGCACGAGGCTCCGGAGAGTCTGTGAGTAGTTTAGCATCGCTAGGGCACTGGCTGTTTGAGGCCAGCGTGGTGGCTGTTTCTTACTGTCAAAAGGGAGTCTCGTGGTCACCCTGGAGTTCTCTCTGAGCCAGGTTTATCGGTTCACGTCTGTGTGTATTGGTTTGCCTCTCTGGGTGGCAGAAGGAAGCCCATGTAAATGAAATTCAGTGATGGGGCTTTGTTGGGAGGTTCCATGGGAGGAGAGATTTTTAGGAAACTGTCTCAGCTGCTAGCTGGACATGCTCTGGGCCCCTAAGCATCCAAGTCAGTACAGTACCAGTCCAGTTACAACCTGAGCTCCAGGGCTCCATCCTTCCCGTGAGCACCTAGTGTTGGTTGTTGGTGGTTCTTGAGAGAGACAAGGTCCAGTTGTGTTGGTTTACTGCTGAACGGCCTACTTCACCCCATCAAGCAGGGTTTTGTGCCACGCCACCATGGTAGGAGTTGGTTTCCCCTGGGCCCAACACACACCAGGCCACCCCATCCCACTACACCCTTCTGCAGAGAGAACTCCTCAGGACACCTTCCTCAGAAGGGGCTGTGAGTGGAGCAGGCACTTAGCTTTCCAGAACTCATCTCTTGGATGGCATTTAATCTGCACAGCCAGATTATCTACTTTTCTGAGCCCTTTTCTGCTGGGACAATAGCATCCAAGGTTGCCATTTCAAAATTTTTTTCCTTAATTTATCCTGATCTTAATGCAGTTCTGAGTGAATTTCTCCTTTGGACAGAGAGAGTTGGAGTCGAGAAGGAAGCGTTAGAGATCACAATCGCACTTACTTCACAGATGGGGAAGACTGAGGCCCGGCAAAAGCAATAGACTGACTTACTTGCTCAAAGTTGCTCTGCAAGTTAGCTGCAAGGCTAGGCCTAGCGCCAGGTCTCCTGACTTCAATCAATATCTTGAGGTACTTCTGCGCTGTTGAGGTGTTCATGAAGCCACCTGCTGAGTACAGGGCAGTGTGCCATATCCTGGGAGGAGGCAACCATGTCATTTCTGTCCCCTAGCAAGCTACAGCCAGGGCATCGGAGCACAAATAAAGATGGCTGGCTGGCTGATTTAAAACAGCCCCGAGGGAAGCCAGTACAGTCAGGTACATTTGACTATGTCCAAGGAAGAGATCTGTAAAGCTTGGCATGACCGCCCCACCCTCCATGACCTTCTGAGAAAAGGGAGCATCAAGATTTTCTTTTTACGTTTTAGTCTTGTTAGAAGGAGACAGGCCCCAGAAGGACGTCTGGACATAGCCAGAAGCCAGCAGAGAGCAGTGAGGAGCCTGAGGAAATGGAGAGGGGGTAAGATTGGGGACCTCACTGCATGTGGCCTATTCTCTAAGCCATCTGTCCTTGCAGATCCCTACAAGCAGCCCAGAGAAACTAGTAAGTGGGCCAGGGGTCTTTGAAACACAGATCACTGGTGATTACAAAGCCATTGGGTACGAGACTGTCTTTCCTCTTTCCAAGTGGGTACGGTTTATAAAGGACAAGTGTCCCTTCTACGCAGTAGCTAAGGGGATGCTATCCGAGCTTCCTGGGAATGGTGGTGGACTGGCTTCCAGAAAGACAAGTTAAAAACCCAGCTCCAAGGTAGGCTCCAGAGCATGGACCCTGGCAAATTAGTCTTTTGGCCTGGTTGCCATGGAGACAGACAGGCAGCAGCTGTGAGGGAAGAGGGAACAGCAGCGGCACACCCGACATCTAAGATTCTGCGACAGCCATGATGGGGGAGGGGGCTTGACACCACCCTTTCTCCCCCAGATACAGAAGCTCCTGTCTGCTCCCCAACGCCCGGACACAGGACCTGGTGAGTTCCACAGGGTCACAGAAGGAGACGTGGCAGCCCTGGCTCCTGAAACCCTGGGTTTTCTGCTTCTAGGCCAGTGCCCTCCTGCTACACACCAGCTGCCTCCTGCTCAGCTTTTGGAGCAAACAGATCTTCCTGCAATGAGCTCCGGGGCCCTGGGAGGGTTCCCAAGCTCCCTCCTTAGAGGGGATGTCATTAGAAGTAAATCTCAGAGTGCTGGCCACCGGAGGCCAATTTGGCCCCGTGTTCTCACCATCTCTCTGGAAAACCTGGCAGAGGCTGTGTGGAGTTGTGACCAGCCATTGTCTGGGAAAGGAACTTGAAGCTGAGCCCAGAGGGAACTCGGCAAATGATGGGGTTTATTGTTCCCTCATTTGATGCTACACTGATATCATTAATTTGTGGCGTCAAGCCCTGTCCTCCCTGGCCTGGAGGAAACAGCCCTGGCTCTCCCCTCCTATGGGTTATCTCTGGACACCGAAGGTGGGGGAGAAGAGGCCTGGGAGCCAGGTCGCCTGAGTTGACTTTCCCCGGCGGAGCAGCCGGGAGCTTGTGTCTCTGCATCTCGGTTTCCTCTTTGGTAAGAGGAGAAATGAGGCTGGTATTGTCGGGCTTTGTGCTCCTGGGCGGTGCGTGTGAGCAGGGTCTGTTACCTAAGAGAACAGAGCCCTAGCATGGAGGGCCAGCAGAGCTGCAGAAAAGCAGAGGCTGGGCTTTTAATGTTGTTGTTTTAATGATGATTTAATATACGATTTAATATAAAGTAAATGGAGACAATGATGCAATCCATTATCCCTGCTGGAAACTACTGATAATTTTGTTGTGTCTTTTCAGATCTTTCTCTAGGCTTACACTTCTCTCCCTTTATTATTATTACTATTATTTTAATTACACAAATGCTATGGGAACACATTTTTATAAAAGCTAGGAACACCACAGATAAATGTAGAGTTAAAAGCAAAAATCTCCGTTTGGTTTATTCCCTTCACCAGAGAGCTGTTATTAACAGTGTAAAGCCCTCCATACACGGATGTACAAACACAAATACCGAGTTTTGGCTCTTCTTTCTTTAGCGTGGAAGCAACCATAACATCCACACTGTTCTGCAAATTACTTTCCCCACTACAACAACGTCGTTACCTTGTAGATTTTCCCGTGTTGACGTACCTCTCCCATTCTCCATAACTGTTGCTTAGTATTCTACATTTATGGCTGTTCTGTACTTATTTAAGTGGTTTTCTCGCACAGACACTTGAGTTATTTACAATCTTTTGTTATTAATAATGCTCTGAGCACATCTGTTTATACAGGGTGTTATTTCTAGAAGTAGAATTGCTGGGTTGATATGTCTGTAGATCATTACTTTTTCTAAATGAGCATGAGGATTTATTTTTAAGTTTTATCTTTTAAAAAATATCCAAGACATGGGTGCTCATTGCAAAAAAAGAAAAAAATAGTAGAAAGTGTAGAAAGCTGTACGGAGGGAGTAGAATCACTCCCAACCCCGCACCCAGGGGCGTGGCTGGTTCCCTCGGGCTTGCTTCCTTCCCATTATTTCCCGTGCCTGCTGCTGCTACCGGCTCCGGTCATCCTGCACAGTTCATTTTCTGCCTGGCATCTTTTTCTTTACTTAATGTTGTAAGCACTTTCCTATGTTACTAAGGTATTCTGGTAAACACCCTTTTTATGATTTCACGATAGGTACAATATGTATATTTTCTTCTTAGCTATTCCCTGGTTGGGGATATTCCCCTGTTTAAGTTGCCCGTGTTTTTTTCACTCTAACACTTCAGTGAATATCTTTCTGTGTAAATATTTGTAATTTCCTTAAGCTTGATTTCCATGAAGGAGAATTACTGGGTCTGGAGGTAGGATTTGAGCGAATCTACTTTTTCAAGTTGAATTTTGAATTGCTAATACATATACATGGTACAAAATTCCAAAGGTTATAAAATGAAAAAAAAACAAAATCCTCTTTCTCTGACTTGGTCCCCTTAGCTGTGATTTTCCTCCTTAAAGGCAACACTAATTGAGGAGGCAGCAAAGTGTTATGGTTAAAGGTTTCAAAGGCAACACTATTACGTGGTTTCTTGTATATTTTTCTTGGGAAAATAAAATTTAAAAATATACGTATATACATATGTACATACGTGTACATTCCTTTTTTCATACAGAAACAGTAGCATATCAGATACAATTTGCACTTTTTCCTTATCACTTAATATTTTTTATATTGTTCTATGTATAAAATAGAGAACCATCTCATTTTCTAGAAATAACTACATAGAATTTCTTTAAATGAATGGGCCATAATTAAGCAATTCTGTTGATACATTTTGAAGTAGTTTCTTATCTTTTGCTCTTTGAGCCCTGCAGTGATGTGCGCCCTTACACACATACCCTTTCGTCCATACGCCAGGGCATCCATCCATCTGTAGAACAGATGCCTCCAAGAGGAACTGCTGGGTCCCAGGGAATGTGTATTTCACATGCGGGTCGCCACTGCCGTGTCCTTAGAGGCTGACCATTTCCTCATTAAAGGGGATGGATTTGAGGAAAAAATAGTATGGTGATGTTTGTTGTGTTTGTTCTCAATCGTCATTTTTGTCCCAAAAGAATTTGTGAAAGATTTGCAAAAGTGAGCAAATAGTTAATTTTTTTAAAAACCGTTTTAATAAAAAATAAATAACAACAGAGAATCTGGGAGAATTTCCAAACCCAGTTTTGCCACTACATATGTGTGATCTCGGGGAACTGCTTACCCTTGCTGAACCTGCACTATTTTAGAGTTGTCCTGAGAAGGAAATGAGATAATACACTAGCACAGTGCTTGGCGCACACCAAGGCTCAAAAGGTGGTAACTAGGAAAAAAAGTTTTTAAAAAATGCTGGCCTTCCAAGTAATCCCAACAGTGAGAGGAAGGGAAACCGCCTTCCAGCCTCTGAAAAGTAGGCTGGGCGGTGCCAGCTTTGTTCCTTCCCCCAAATTCTCCCACCGATCTTTCCTGCCTTGAATTAAAAAAAAAAAAAAAAGGAATCTGGCCACCAGCTCCTGGGAGAGAAACAGCCCACACCAGGACCAGCGGTGAAGAGGGGCCAGGGTCAGGGGCCTCCCCCTCATTCACCTTAAGCACCTTGGAGGAGCTCAAGCAGAGTTTAGTCTTCACCCTCCGTGGAGGGCCCTGCTGTGGAGCTCACACCCGGATCGAAGACTGACCCAGCCTTCCATTTCTCACGCAAAGTCAACAGCAAACGCTTGCCGCACGTGCTGGGTGCGCGGCAGGGTGTGCCCTAGCTGGGGAGGCCCTTGGGAAATCTTAGAGGCAGCCCACCCCCCACCCCCGAGGTGCTGCAAGTGGCCGGAGGGGTCCCTTCCTCGCGCTGGGTGCCGAGCTGCAGTCGGCTTGGCGAGCCTCTGTCCGGATTCAGGGTGGCCACCGTGGGCTGCGCACCAACACAAGGCCTGCGAGGCGTGGCCTCCCCGCCTTTTCTCCCAGAACAGAAATGTCCGCTGAAAAATCGGCGGCTGGGGACGGACGCCATTTGTGTTCCCACCCTTGTCTGGCTAAGGAAGAGCCAATCAGAGCCTTGTGTGCAGCTGTGACAGCGGCAGGTAGAAACTGCCTCGGGTGGGAGAGCAGATCTGTGCAGCGCCGCAGAGCCATTTTCCGGGAGGATTTGGGGTCGTTTCCACTCACAGCAGAATCACCGTGCTGGAGAATTTCAGCCACTCCCTGCCCTCCGCCGCCCTCCCCCGCAGCCACCCCCACACACGATGGGGGGGTGGGGAGTCTTTCATTGCTTTTTCCGGGGAGAGCTGACAGGGACAATACGGTGCGCTGCAAAGATGGTGCCGCGAGGAACCAGTGGACCTGGGGTTTAGACTTGACCCTGAACCTGCTCTGTGACTGCGAAGAAGCAGTACAACCCCAGGCCTCAGTCTTCTCATACATAAAAATGCAAGAAGGAATAAAATGAGACCATGTCAAGTCCCGGTGAGGGTGTTGGGAAAAGGAGGCTCCGGATTCTCCTTGTCTAGTAAAGCTGCAAATACCCGTACCCTGCGCCCCGACGATTCTCTCCTGTCTACCCTGGAGAAATACTTGCACACGCATTCAAGGAGGCTGCCCATTGTCGGACCGTATCTAATAACAAACCTTTGAGAACAGCTCAGTGGCCACCAATAGGGAAAGTATAAATAAAATGGTGTTTATATTCATAATGGGTCACAGTTACCACAGTTGAGTAAATTAGATCTATGGATGCAGGGCTCAAAATTTATTAATTAAAAATAGAAAGTTGCAGAATAATGCATACAATATAATATAATATTTGCAACATATAAAACAGAAGTGTGGATTTTCTATGGCATACTCAGATATATGTACAAACGTTTTAATATACTCCTAACTCATAAGAGTGGCTTTCTCTGGGGAGCAGGGAAGAAAGTTGGGATAGACAGTGAAAAAAAATTTCAACTTTCTTTGTATGATTTTAATTTTTTCTTTAAAAAAATGACAGTACATTCATATGTAACTTAGGGAAATTTAAACTATATATTCATAAGAAACAAGTATTTCAAACTGTAAACAATGGTTAATGCTGGGTGATGGGGAATATGAGTAATTGTTGTTTTCATCTTTGTACTCTTTGGGTTTGTTTTAGTTCTTAAAAATTCAGGGAAGGGGCTCAAGGGTGACTGTGTGACCCATCAAATCCCTCACCTCAAACAGCCTGTGCTCTCTTGATTCTAGGTTGGCATCCCTAAAGTCCTAGCCCCACCCTGAAGGGCTTTGGTGCTCCTGCCCCAGCCCAGGCCCCAGCCTTGACCCCAGTCTTACCAATGGAAGCTGAGGGCTCCAGCGAGGGCAGACCACCTGCGGTTCTCTGCTGCCCTAGGCCTGTGCTCTCTCTTCTGGACGTTGAGTTGCCCTCTTTCCTCTTCCTGGCACCTTCTTCCCTTCCCTCGTCTTCTGCGGACTCCCTTCAGGTCTTCTCAGCGCAGCAGTCCCTCGCCCTAGGAAGCCTTCCCCGCTCTTCCTCCCTGCCTAGGGTAGCCCCCTCAGCACTCTGAGCCGGCGGTCTGTTTACTGTGCGCTCTTTCTCATCCGCGTACTCCCAGAGCCTAGCGCAGGGCCGGACACTTCAGAGTTCCTCAGCGACTCTCTGTTAAATGGATGGACAATCAGCATCAAAAGCAGTGACTTCTCTGGGCTAAGCTTCCTGGTGTTCATTCCAGAGATTCGGAAACTCTGGGGGTTCCGCTTTCTTAAGGGAAGAGGCAGAACCAGGATTTGAACTCAGAAACTGGTTCCAGAACCCAAAGACATTTCTTTTCTGTTATTTAATGAAAATACAAACATTTTATTCAACCAAATGTATCAATATACTAGCAGTAATAATGACATATAATGCCACTTATCATTATGCCAATTATTCCATCATCTGCACTATTTTTTGCATCTTTAGTGATGAATATCACCATGTTTTCATCACTGACCTTACTCAAATACTTGAGAATAGACCTACAGTTGACCCTCGAACAACACAGGTGTGTAGAGCCCCTACTCTTCTTGACCAGTGCGCTCTGAGCCCCCAGGACACTCAATGTGTTCATGAACCGAATATGTATGTAATGAGAGCCTACTCTGTGTCAGAAATGTTCTATAGTAATAACGAAAATGGATACAGCCCCTACTCTCATGGATCTTCCGTTCAATTTGGGGGGAGGGGAGAGACTACATAAATATATAATTTGCCTGCTTGTCCTAGGAGGGATGAAATATACAGGACATTGGGAAGAACAGATCGGAAGGTCGGGAGGAAGATGAGGAGTTCATTTCTAGATACATTTAGTGTGAAATGTCTATGTGACAACCAAGTAGAGATGAAGAGTGGGAGTTAGATAAATGTCTGGAGTTCAGGCCTTAAGCCCAGGCTTGAGATATAATTTGGAAATCAGCAGCATATATGGCATTTACAACCAAGGACTGGCTGAAATTCCTAGGGGCGTGACTGAGTATACAGAAGAGGTCCGAGTCCTGAGTTCTGCCATACTCAGAGGTGAAGGAACTGAAGTGAAAGTAGCAAAGGAGAATCGCACTGAACAGCCAGTAAGGTAGGAAGAAAACCCAACAATTTAGTGCCCTGGAAGCCAGGGAATAAGGTGATTCAAGGTCAGCTCTGGCAAGGATGATGAGCGAACGTGGAACTGGCCCTCGGATGCAGTAACGTAGATGTCACTGGGGATCCTGGCGAGCGTCCTGTCTGCATCGAGGTGGAACCCAAGTCTTCCTGAGGAGGGTTAAAGAGCAAAGGCAGAGAGGGGCTGGGCAACAAAGACAGCCCTTCAGAGAGTGGTGTTCTAATGGGGAGCAGAGCGGTGGGGGCCCTGGAGGACTCAGGATGGGGAGGGTTTCAAGGTGGAATGAATTGCAGTGTGAAAATATGCTGGTGGGGAGAAGGGGGTGGGGTGTGAAAAACTGATCCGGAGAGGGATCTGAGACAAGCGCGGGATCCCAGGTCTGCCTTCTCGTTCTTCTGCCCTCCTTTTTCTCTGTCTCTGTTTCCCTGAGTGTTCTCCTGTCCTCTTCTCCTCGTCCCACTTTCTCTTCTTGTAACGAGCCCCCGTGGTCAACCTTACTTAGCTGAGCACACAGTGTAGGGACTCCCTGTTCCAGGGAGGGTTTGCCAGATGGCCTGGGCCTTTTCTCAGACAAAATCAGTGCTCCGTCAGGCCACCAGAAAAGAGGATCTTTTCTGTCCTAAATGAGAAAGCGTGGATCACCGTAGGCCCCAGTAGCATCTCTTTCTGCCCAATGTCATACACCGCCACTGTGGTTGACCTCTTCTTTGGTGTCTTGTGAACCCCACTGGATTGTAAAGACCTCAAGAACAGGGACTCCCCATGATGCTTCTGTGGGTTCCTCATGATACCTAGTTGGGTGCTGTGCAAAGAATATACATTTAATCAACATTCCCTAAGTACCTACCCTGTGCTGTGGTCCATGCTAGGTGTTCTAGGTCAACAGACCCTACCCTCCGAGAGCTCACGGTCCACAAGAGGCAGGCCTGTAATCAAGTAATAGCAGATAAACTGTTGGGTGCTATACTGGAGAAATGCAGGGTGCAGAGGAAGCTTAAAGGAGGAAGAGATGAACTCTATGGGGAAGTGGGTAGGGAAGATTTCACAGATGGGGTGGCAATAAGAAGGTACTTGAACAATGGCTAGCAAGATTGGAGGGGAGAGGGCATGACAGGCAGAGGAAGAGTGGAAAGTCACAGCGGTCTGGAACAGCACTGTGCATTTAGAAAAGGACACATCTTTTCATAGGATGTAACAGTGGGTGATGGCGTGGCAGGAACAGTGGAAAGGATCCTGGAGCGATGGTGACAGAATTATGGTGCTCTTCTCGAAAGCTGCCAGAGGTGACCACCGAAAATGGTTCGCTATTCACTTGACCCAGAAAACAAACAAACAAAAAAACATGCAAATCAAGAGGTTCAAATTTTGTGTTCACTTTAAGCACTCGTGAAACAGCCTAGGCCATCAAGGGTATGCATATCCAAAAGCCACCAAGTATCCGAAGGATGTCACTTTACAGAAGCAATGGGTGCCATTCCATTGTTACAATGGTGGGGTTGATAGTGCCTGGGCCACACAGTGGGGCTGGACACAGGGTCAGTGGCCTAGAAAGTGTGCTGAATCTTTGCTGCATGGGCTTAAATATGCAGAGTAAAAACGCTGAACATCCGGGTGAACAAAGCTCCCAAGATGCACTGGGAACTTCCAGAGCTCCGGGGCGGATTAACCAACAGTGAGCGCTCCCTGCCACACTGAGATGATCCTTACTGAAAAAGAGCAGGCTGTCCCTAAATGAGGACAGCCATCAGCCAAAGCTAAGAGGGAGCCCCCTACTATGGGCTGAATTATGTCCCCTCAGTAGATGTTCAAGTCCTAATCCCCTGTACCCGTAAATGAGACCTTATTCGTAAATTGGGTCTTTGCACATGGTCAAGTTAAGGTGAGGTCATCAGGGTAGGCTTTAATCCAATATGGTGGGTGTCCTCATAAAAGGGGGAAATTTGGCCCTGGCCAGGTAGCTCATTTGGTTAGAGCGTTGCCCTGATTTGCCAAGGTTGCAGGTTTGATTCCCCAGTCAGGGCACAGACAAGAATTAGCCAATGAATGCGTAACTAAGTGGAACAATAAAACTCTCCAATCGTATTTTTTTTAAATAAAGAGGGGAAATTTAGACACAGAGACAGACACACATACAGGGAAAACAGTATGAAGACGTGGGGAGGATGCCACCTACGAGCCAAGGAACAACTGAGGCTACCAGGAGCTAGAAAAGAAGCGCGGCAGATTCTCCCTCACAGCCCTCAGAAGACACCAGCACTGTGGTCACCTTGATTTTGGACTTCTGGCCCCCAGAGCTGTGAGACAATAGATTTCTGTTGCTTAAGCCACCCAGTTTGTGGCACTTTATTAAGGTAGCCCCAGGAGTGTAAGACAACCCACTCCTCCCACTTAGATGGGGCCTTGCACTGTCCAGTGATTTGGCAGGTGCCCATGTAGGAAATGGAACCGAGGAAGGGAGTGGACTGAGGACCCATTAGGAGGCTGCTGCTGTGATCCAGTGGAGTGGCGGGTCTGCAATTGCCCTGCAGTGCTGATGCGGACTAACTGATGCACGAGCTTAGCCGTAAGCCTCCGAAGCTCTGCAAATCAACCCTGAGTTCCAGTAAGACATCTTTTCTTCCCCTCGTGTATTTTCTCATACACAGCATCCCACCCTTCCCCACCCAACACCCCAGGCACCCCCACCTTCGGGGCTTGAATTCTGCTCAGTGAATACTTTCACCCCGCCTCGGAATGGGTGTGATTTCAGCAGCCTTGGTTTCAACTTCCTGTGACAGCTGTAACCTCTGTTCGCACTGAATTACTAAGATTGTTGATAAATGCCAAGCACTTGGAAGTTTTGTGATTACTGGGAACATGTTCCTGTGCCACGCTGTGGACAAATAGGCTGTGCAGTGGCCTGAAGTTTTGTAAATTAAAAGTAACTAATAATGCCCCCTGTGTTTAGGCCCACCAAGTGCCCATTCAATGAAAGGACTAGGTCTCACACGAAAATCATCCTCTTAGCCCCATATGGGAAAAACGGTGCATTTTCCTGTTTGAAGCCCCCAAAAGCCCAGCAGAGGGCAAGTGCTTCGGCCTCCACATCCCCACACTATTTTTCTTGCTCAAGTTTTCGTTATTTGGAAAAGGTCCATTGGAAGAAACAATGGAAAGCAATCACCTTGAGTCTCCACATTCAAATAAATGTCACTGGTTACGGAGACATGATGCTACATGCAAGATGGGGCAGGGCCCGAGCTGGGTCCCCAGTTAAAGCCAGACGTTTAGTTAATAGTATTGTACCCAGTGTTAACGTTTTAGCTTGGATATGTAAGATGTCAACATCAGCTGGCCGAAGGGTAAATAGGAACTCTCTGTAGCACCGTTGCAATGCTCTGGAAATCTAAAATGATTGCAAAATTAAAAGTTTCAAATGTATATTTTTAAATATCCCCAATATAGTACTTTTTGAATCGCAAGAAATCAAACAGCAAAACAGACCCTCAATCATGCTGCTTGAGCCTCTGCCTGAAGTGGTATTTAGTGGCCAAAAGACAGCCAAACGCTTCCTCATTTGCCAAGTCTGCATTCACCGCACTGTAGGGACAGCAGGACAGACTCATACAGGGTCCTGCCTGCCCTGAAGGAGCTTACTCTCCTGGAGCTTACTCCAGGGAGACAAACGTTTGTATGGATCGTTACAATGCCAGCGTGGTGTGTGAGGGTCTGAGAGATTAATCAAGGTGGAGAGATTTCAACAGATGCAGAACCCAGGGGACTCAAGCCTGAGGGCTGATGTCAGCAAAACCCTGAGACACATGCGTGTGTGACTCTCAGGGAGGTGGGAACAGTCAGTCCGATGAGGCTGAAACTTGGAGGCACGGGGGAAGCAAGGCTAGAGGCCTCGGAGGCATAAGAGGATCTAAGGTCAGTGAGAAGGACAGAACTCTTTTCTGTTTTAAAAATATAATTGTTTATCATTAATAAAAGTAATATATGTTCCCTTTAAGAAGTTTAGAAAATCCAGAATAGCACGAAGAAGAAAACTAAACTCAATTGTCATTTTACCCTGCAGACGCATATTTTGGTGCATTTCCTTCATTATATTTTGCTCCTAGTTGAGCTCATAATTCACACACAGTTGGGTGGCCTTCGTTGGTTCATTTAATGTAGCTCAATGTCACAAGCCTTTCCCAATCTTATTACAAAAGAATCAAAGTATGAAGTTAGGTTGCTTAGTCCATCTTCCTCCAAATGCAAGAATCCTTCTCCAGCACCCTCAGTGGCTGACTGACAAGTTGTCTGGACAGATGTCTGGACATGTCTCATCGCAAGCATCTCTGTGCCCCGAGGGGCCCTAGTCATGTGGTCAAAATGTTCACTCCTGCAGCTCTTGGGGAACCAAAAACTAGCACTGAAATAAAGCTGAATGATGGAAGATTTTCAGTTAAAAAAAAAAAAAAGAATCTCATTCATTCTTTAAGAGGTCCATTCTATTGTTAGCTAAGTCCAGTGATCACAGAGTTCTTTCATGCATCTTAATTGTTCTTCCCTGTAATTATCCTTTTTTGAGATGACAGATCTACAAGTACATTAAGAATCAAAGAGTCGTAGGGTTTAATTGATCTTGAGATAGATTGCAGTTACCTCATAGAGGGTCTCAAATGCCATGCCAAGGACCCTTGGGCTGTAATTCAAGGAACTCATCACATTTTTTAGGTTTTAAGAATTTTTACCTTCTCTTATGATGTTCCCCAAAGTTTAATTCATGAAGTGTTTTAAGCAGAAAGGTGGTATGATCAGAAACAAAGCTAGGCACTTTTCATATATCATTTTATCTAGCCCTAACAACAACCTGGAGGTAGGAGATTATTCCTACTTACAGAAGATGAAATGCAGGCCCGAAAAGGGGAAGTCACGTGCCTGAGTTCACACAAATAGCAACTGAACTGTCCGTGCACCATCATTTAAAGCACAAGATGCAAATTCTTACTGTGATACGAATTAGCTGTGTGACCTTGGGCCAATGTCTAAAGTTCTCTGGGCCTTTTTCCCCAATCTGTAAAATAAATAGCCTGATAAAACAGTTTAGAGTGATAACTAAAAGCATAGACTTCCAACCAGACTGCAAAGCTCTGTGATTCTCTGTAGCCTAGTTGGACAGTGATTAAATCTCTCTGCAAGTGTGCTGCTAACGTTTGACAGACCCAAGGCAGGCAAGAGTATGAAAGGGAAGCCCACATACCCTAGGTCTAAGTATTTAATAGTGATAAATCAAGGTAACACACTGTTTGCTTTTTTTTTTTTTACATGTATGTTGGAATTAATGTTTATGTAATTCTTTGCACACTGTTTTTTTTAATATGTGTTTTATCCTTGATAAATATACCTCCATAATAACCTAGAAAGCCAGGTATCTTTTTTAAAGATTTTATTTGTTTATTTTTAGAGAGAGGGGAAGGGAAAGAGAAAGAGAGGGAGAGAAACATTAATGTGTGGTTGCCTCTCACATGTCCCCTAATGGGGACCTGGCCCACAACCCAGGCACGTGCCCTGACTGGGAATTGAACCAGCAACTCTTTGGTTGGCAGGCCCGAGCTCAATCCACTAAGCTACACCAGCCATAGCTAAAAAGCCAGGTTTTGAGTTGAGAATTCTGGGGTTCTTTGGAGGTCCAGGTCAGAATGTGGCAGAGCCAGCTCCCTTCTCTTCCTTATTCCTGGTCTTGTGCTCACCCCCTGGCCCACATGCCCTGGTTCTTTACACACCCCTTACAAGCAGCCAGCCCTGCACTCACCAGCAGGGAAGTTTACCTTTTGGAGGATGAACCAAGGGAAGGGGCTGGTGCAGATGCTGAAAGTGGATTCAGGCCATTTGTACTGGGAGTTCTGGAGTCCTGGGTGCCCAGAGTGTGGTCTCGAAATGGTTACCAGGCTCCAGGTGGGCATGTCTCCTTGGACTCAGGGGATGCTTTGCCTATGAGAAGGGGCACAGCTGGATGAGGACAGAGAGAGCACAGCCCTTCAAAGTGCGGGGCCCAGGGCCAAGACTCCCAAGTTTACGGGAGATACTGCCTCTCTGTGCCTCAGTTTCCATTAGGGTGACCAACTCATCTGGGTTTGCCTGGGACTTTCACAGTTTTAGCACTGAAAATCCTGCATCCCAGAAAAATTCCTTGGCCTCAGTCAGCCTTGTTTTCTCATCTTTATAATTAGGCTAATTATATATTATAAGATTGGCAATGAGGATTAAATGAGTTTTTGCATATGGAGTGTTTAGGCCAGTAACTGCTGCGTAGTAAGCATTCTATGTGCATGTTAGCTACTATCTTTTTTCAGTTATTTTTACTGTAGTAAAATACACATAAAATTTATCATCTTAACATTTTTTAACTTTTTAAAAAACCATTTTAACTATTAAGTTCAGCGGTATTAAATACATCCATAATGTATTTAATCATCACCATCCATCTTCATAACCCTTTCATCTTGTAAAACTAAATCTCAGTCCCCACTAGAAAATAATTCTCCATCTGTCCCTCCCCCCAGCCCCTGGCAACCACCATTGTACTTTCTGTTTCTATCTCACAGAAGTGGAATCATACAGTATTTGTCTTTTGTGACTAGCTCATTTCACTTTGCATAGTATTCTCAGGATTCATTCATTCATCCACGTTGTAGTATGTGTCAGAACTTCCTTTTTAAGGCTACATGACATTCCATTGTATGTATATACACCACATTTTGCTTATCTGTATATCTGTCGATGGACATTCGAGTGGCTTCTACATTTTAGCTATTGTGAATACCGCTGCTGTCAACACGGATGTGCAGACGTCTCTTTGAACCCCTGCTTTCATTTATGTTGGGTGAACCCAGACATAGAATTGCTGGGCCATATGGTAATTCTGTTTTTTCAAGGACCTTCCATACGGTTTTCCACAGCAGCTATACCATTTTGCTCCTATCAGTGCACAGGGGTTCCAGTTTCTCCACATCCTCTCCAACATTTGTTATTCTATTTTTATAGTGGCCATCCTAATGGATGTGGGTGGTATCTCATTGTGGTTTTTATTTGTATTTACCTAATGTTAGGATATTGAGCATCTTTTCATGTGCTTATTGGTCATTTGTGTGTGTTCTCTGGAAAAATGTCTATTCGAGTTCTTTGGCCATTTTTGAATTGGAATTTCTTTTTTAGTTTCCCCAATGACATTTGTTGAAAAGACTGTCCTTTTCCCATTGAATGGTCTTGGCAGCCTTGTCCAAATCATTGCAGCATTTCTGCAAGGCTTTATATCTTGGATCTCTATTCCATTCATTGGTCTACATGTCTCTCTTTATGCCAGTACCACACTATTTTGATTCCTGTAGTTTTGTATTAAGTGTGTATTAAGTGTGGAAATCAGGAAGTGTGAGTCTTCCAGTTTTGTTCTTCTTATAGCTATTATCATTTTAAAGGTTCCATTCTACTAGATAGTGCCAAGTTTCTATAATTGGAGGCATGGGGCGTAAAGAGGGAAGAGTCCAGCAAAGCACTAGCTGGATGGGGAACCCTAGATGTTGTTGGTGGGAACATTGAACTACCATTCAGTGTGAGTCATGTGGCATTAGGACCTTACAGGGCAGGGACATCCATGAGGAGACATCCTGTAGGCTTTAGAAGTAATGTGGTTTTAGATTCAGGAGAGATACAGGAGCCCAAGAGGCAAAAGGGAGTCATCCCCATAAAAGGAACCGCTAGAAGAAGGCATGGACTTGGATAAGAGGGGTGAGGGTTAGAACATGGAGAGAGAAGACTGGCAGGGGCAATGACATCTTGACCCCATTCCACTCACACATTTAATATGTGTGTACTTTACCACATTTCACTGACTCCAAAATGCCATTGATCTTTTAAGACAGCATTATTGTATATACCACTAAAACTATGCTGTCAATCATTATAACGTTATTTATTGACTATGAGGCACAACTGAGTTCAAAGATTCAAACATGTGAGGGGAACATACATCGCAGACTTAATTACGATATATGCCAGACACTGTGTAAGGCATCGTGACAAGATGAGTGGGATAAAGCTGGGAGAAAGGCCCTGCCTTCAAAAAGCTTACAGTCTCAAAGCGACACCTGCAGACGCCTCTAAACAGCAAGACTGACTGAGACAAGTGCTACCGTGCAGGCACCAGCGCCGCCGGGAGATCAGCTGCTGCTCCTCGAGTATTTATAGGAGTCGTTAATATAGACAGCTTGACAGCCACATCTTTCTTGGGATTTCTAATCCTCCCCCCCTTTTCCCCTGATGCCTGAAATTTCTAGGGACAAAGCCTTTCAAACCATTTTAGAATGAATTGAAGTAATGTATTAAAACACCACACGGTGAGCCCCTGGTGTGGCTCAGTGGGTTGGGCATCGTCCCACAAACTGAAAGGTCACCAGTTGTCTCCTGCAGGGCACAGGCCCAGGGTTGCGGGTTTGGCCCCTGGTTGGGGCACATAAAAGAGGTAACCAATTGATGTTTCTCTCTCACATCGATGTATCTCTCCCATTTTTTCTCCCTCCCTTCCCCTCACTCTAAAAATAAATAAACAAATAAAATCTTAAAAAACAAACAAACAAACAGAAAAACACCACGTAGCCCTGGCTGGTGTGGCTCAGTGGATTGAACTCCAGCCTGCGAACTGAAAGATTGCCAGTTCGATTCCCAGTCAGGGCACATGTCTAGGCTGTGGGCCAAATCCCCAGTTGGGGGCATGTGAGAGGCAGCCAATGGGTGTATCTCCCACACACTGATGTTTTTCTCCGTCTCTTTCACCCTCCCTTTCCTCTCTCTAAAAAGTAAATAAATAAAATCTTAAAAAAAAACAACCTATGGAATGATGAGATACAACTCCTATGGAAGGCAGTTTGCCTTTTGACCTTGCGATATATAGACTCTCCATATACTCTAGGAATAATCTTGCAGATACAGCACCCACATGGAAAATGCCATTACAAAGAGGAACCCCCCCAAAAAACAGAATTTATTTATAAAAAATTGTGTACTTATTCTCACATGTTTAAACTTCAGTCACTTTCAAAGAACTCTCCATTTGATGCAATACATCTATCGAGACATTTTTTCAACAGCCTTTTAGTGCTTCTGCCATTTTTTGTTTCACTTCTTCCACATTGGCAAAACGTTTCCCTTTGAGGACTTTGTTTATCCTGGGAAACAAAAAATAAGTTGCTGGGGGTAAGATGAGTGAATAGGGAGGGTGGGGCATGGGAGTCATGCCATTTTTGGTCAAAAACTGCTGAACACTCAGCATGGTGTGGGCAGGTGTGTTCATAAATCACCCATTGTGAAATGAGCAAACGCATTAAAAGAGTCTTCAAAAAAAATTCACTGATGCCGAATGCAGCCTCTCACAACAACACCAGCTGATGCAGATCGGTTCCTAGAGCACTCACCCAGCAGAGGAAGCCTGTACTTGAAGGGACCTGCCCTCCAGAAGATAATTCTGGTTGGTTTTTTAGGGGGAGGTTCCCCCCTCCTATACTAGGTCATTCATTACACCAGCATTTGAAATAGCAAACAATTGGGAACAACCTGAGTCATGGACAGAGCACTGGTTAACTAGATCATGGAACATTCATTCATGCAGTGGACCCCAGATAAGGAAATGCTTGATCTATGAACACATCCCTGTATGAAAAGATCCCTGACATGTATTGTTGAATAAAAAAAATCCTAAGTGCAAAACAGTTACAGTAGTTGACCATTTGTATCATAGAGGGAAAGTAGAGTATGTACAAATTCGCTTGTGTACATATGAGGAAACTTTAGGACACACAGGAAGCTAACAATGGTTATGCTTGGGGAGGAATAGGTGTCAAATTTGGCAGGTGGGCTAGAGAAGAGAGGAGGACTTCTTATACTTTATTTCTAAACTATGTGAATGTGTTATCTATGTAAAGTGTTTGCCCTAACTGGTATGGCTCAGTGGATTGAGCGCCATCCTGCGAACCAGAGGGTTGCAGGTTTGATTCTCAGTCAGGGTGCATGCCTAGGGTGCAGGCCAGGTCCCTAGTAGGGGGTGAGACAACATATTGATGTTTCTCTCCCTTTGTCCCTCCTTTCTCCTCTCTAAAAATAAATAAATAAATAAAATGTTAAAATAATAATAATAATAAAATGTTAAATTAATTGAAATTTGTAAAATACCCCACGGAAAGAGTTAACCCAGTGACTATGATTCCCACCACAGAGTGAAAGTCTACTATTCATTCATTCATCCATTCATTCATTCAATAACCTATAGCAATCAAGAGACTTCTCTAGTAGTAATAGTTACTAGTAATAATAATAACAAGCGTTAGGCACTTACAATGTGCCAGGCACAGTGCTAAATGCTTTTATGTACATGATCTCATTGTAATCCTCTAGCATTACAGAACAGGTTGCTGAGGGGGAGAGAGGTTGTTCTTGTCTACAGTCAGCTGCAAATGTCCAGGCCCCACCATCCTGGACCAGGCCTGGTTCTGGGCATTAGGGATATAAAGACAAAGATACAACCCCTGCCTTCTTGGACTTACTACTCCAGCGAGGGAGCCATGGCAGGTTAAACAGCAGATTCACAGACAGCATTTGAACAGGGAAGGGAGTGTTAGAGCATGATGTTTAAGGAATTGGGGACAAAGAGAACAGAGAGTCTGGGGACAAGGCAGCACCTCTCCCACGACACCCTTTTGCCAAGGACAGGCCCTGTAAGCAACAGTGGAACTCGGCAGCGCCTATGTGGGAGACAAGCCCTGCGGCCTCAGATCCAACAATGAACAAAGGCTGCTGGTGCTCTGTAAGAACAGAGGAGATCTGACAACTGCCCGGTGCGTTTGATCAGTGTAGACATGCCTTCTGGACTTTGAAGCCTGAAGTGCTCTCCTTTAGCTGTCTACACAGATCAAATAAGCTGGACGACTGCCATATCTTGGCTTCACTTTGTGCTAATCCATTTGCAGCCAGCTCCGGAGCAATTCGACCAAACCATCTGAGCAGAGGCAAAAATAATTCTCATGGGTAAAGATAGTGCCAAGATGTGAACATTAACTGCTTCCTGCCACTTTAGGAGGGAGTGGGTTTTGAAGTTAGTTTTAGGAAGCTTCCAGAAAGGGAGCTTCCGTCCCTCTCCGCTGTGAAGTGGCCAAACTGTTTTCTCTCCTCACAGTTGAGAGCCCTTCCCATTCCAGGGCTGGTATACAAATACCCATAGAGTTGATGATAAATAGCTATGGTCTGGCTCTCGGAAAGACAACCCCACACTACGGAACGGAGATCATCCCACCACACAAGCACCTTTTTATTCTTGGGGTCACTCTAGGGGAAATCTTACCCCAGCCTCCTCAGTCCCCAAGCAACAGTGAGGATCTCAGAAATCCTTGTCCCAGAGACTGGCAGGACCAGGTATCTAACAACAAATTCAGAAGCTAAGTGGCATCATTAAGAAAGATTAAAAATCTACATGAGTCCTAACATCTTTGTTGCTAACTATGGTTTCCAGGGAAATAGACATCTGCTCTAGGGAGAAAGAGAAGGTGGGGGGGAAGCGGTGTAAGTGCTTTAAAATAATCAGTGTTTTGAAAGATTAATTTTTTTTCCTGTCACAACATTAATAGTCAGAAATGTGAGATTTTTGTATGGCACTTTATTGTATTTTTTTAAAGGCATCGAATGGGTGGGACCTTCCTCTGGAAACCTCCAGATCAAGTACAAAGACGTCAAGATAAAGCCTGGTTCAGGGGATAACAGATCTCTTGGCCTTGGGTTCCTTGCTCATTTGCGTTGCCTGCCAATCTGTCACTTTTCAGTGAGGTCTGGTCTCCATCCCTCTCCAGCTTTTCTAACGATTTCTGAGATTTCACTTAGAAAACTGACAGAGATGGAAACGCCTGGCCGTTTCGTGGCCAAATTTGGTGTGAGAGGGAGAAGCCTTTCAGGGCTCAGAATCTGAATTATTTCTGGTTCTGCTCACATGCTAAGGGAAAACCACTTATATTGGGGGCGGGGGAGAGACCGACCCCACACAAGGGCAATTGTTGGAGAAAATGCCGTAACAAGCATATTTCAGGGCACAGCACATTGCTAATTGTTTGCTTTGTGTGGCATATCTGCTGCCTGTATAATCCAGTTTTCCTTGTCTCAGGCACCTATTCTCTGTATTTCTCTCCAGCACATCCCTAGTGACTAGCTGGACATGGAGAGGCTTTTTAAATTAGGGCTGTTGTTTCAGCAGAGTTGGTCATATTTGTTTCTGGGTTTGGGAAGAGGGAGCTCATTAATTACTAAAATGAAGGTGTCCTTCTGTCCCGTCATGATCTCAAAGCAGGTGCACTGGTGTGATGACCACCACCTGAAGACACAGCCTTGGTCAGGGGAATAGGAGGAGTGGCCTGGGAACCATATTCATTTCATTCTTTTTCCTCTGGCCCTTTTGTAGGAAGAGGGAGGCCATTCTGTTGGGATCTGATAGCCAGGGTCAGACCAATTTCCTTTGTACCTCTGCTGTACTAGGCAGGGAGGAATCGTGACCTTGTGGCTCCTTTTGTTTTGACTTTTTAAAAGGGCCCAGCATCGCTCTGGGGAGCACGTGCTCCAAGAACAAAAGCAACACTTAACTGCAGTCTGTGTAGTTAGAACAGTTTATTGTTCTTCCTTCCCCATCATCTGGCCGAAGGCTAGGCAGAACAGATGGAGTCCGAATTTAAGCTAAGTGACTGTTACACCAAAGGAGATCAAATTCCAGAGCTTTTGGTCTAACAGTCCTCATGCTTCCCCGCATCAGCTCTGGTCACCAGTTCAGGGAACCGTTGGATGGTAGCAAGAACGCCCTCAGGGAGGAAAGGGCCACACCCATAATCTGTGAGGGTTGAGTGGGTTAGGGATTATGATGATGTCACAATGCAGGTGACAAGCGGGTGTCAAGGTAGGACTCTGGATGCGGGGAGCCTTAACAGGGGCGTAGAGAGGCATTGTCTTGTCACAAAGGCTTGGATGTCTGCGGTAGCGGCATTGGGTGGGGCCCCGTAGGGGCACTGCGTAGCTTGAGTATTGCCCTTTCGGCAATGAGAAACAAGTAGGTCAACCGAAGGAGTCCAGCAGCGACAGTCTGAGAGGTGCGGAGGGACACCGCCCCGCCCCGTCCTGCCCTTTGCCAAGGGATGGAAGAGCTGGCTGAGATCCAGGCCACAGGCCACGGCCACGGGAACATCCTTTCCTGCCTGGAGACAACCGCCCCGACCCCGGGCTTACACCTGGGGAGACCCACAAATGCTCCCACCCCTCTCATTGTCCTCCTGTCCCGCCAGCCTGGACTACATTTCCCAAGGTGCTTCGGGGTCCAGAGGGACCCCCCCCCAAACCAACTGGGCTGTTGGGGGAGGGGCCGGCACGTGCCGCCCTTCTTAGCCAATGCAGAGCCCTGCAGGGAGGTCACGTGCCGCTGTTTGGCGCTTTTGTGCGCGCTCTGGTCTGTTGGTGCTCAGAGTGTGGCCAGGCGGCTCGGACCGAGGAGGTGGGTGCGCGATTCTTGGAGGTGACTGGGGGCAGCGAGAGGGATGCGGTCGGCGAGAGGGGCTGGGCCTTTGTAGCGGCCCCCTGCTGGAGGGCGGCGGGCGGGGCCGCGGGCCGCAGAGGGGCTGACGGGCGGGGGTCGCTCTGCTTTGTGTGCGGCTCGGGTGGAGCCTGGGCTTTGTCCCCGGGACTCCCTGGGGGCGCGGCTGTTGTGGGGAGGGGGTTCGGCCAGCTGGGCCAGCCCTGGGCTTTAGCCACCGGTACTGTCGAGGAGACAATAGGGGGCGTGGGCCCCCGTTTGCCTCCCTCACTCCCCCCCCGCCGCAGGCGCGGCCCCACTGGGGTCCCCATTGTCTGAAGAGGTGGGGGAGGCGTCTACAGGGAACCCAGCAGTCTTAGGACTTGCGCAAAGCCAGGACTGCGCCCGCTCCCCGCGACGGTCTTCGCCCAGTGACTGTGGGGCCTGAGAGGCTAACACCCTAGAAAGGCTTCTGCCTACGCGACAGGGGGCGCAGACAGCTAGGGTGGAGGTGGGTTGGGTGGGAGTGAAGGAAGTAGGTGGTGACTATCCCACGGCCTGTTGCCGAGCTGCAGCGGTGGTGGGGGTGGCCTCGGGGTGGTTTTGGCGGGAGTTGGGGGGGGCGTCCGCGGGGGGCCAGCCTGAGACGGGCGGAGCTATCTGGATAGGACCGTTAGCCCCGCCCACCCCTCCCCTTCCCACGCGAGCGGGCTCCAGCGTGTTGTGAGTTCGGGCAGATTCGAAAAGGCGCGGGGAGGAAGGGGGCGGGGCCAGGGGCTGGAGCACAGGGCGTGTTCTGATTGGCCGAGGGCGACCTGCCGCTTTCCTTGCCCTGACCGGGGCTAGGTCCATCCTGGGGTCTGCTGCTCCATTTACTTCTCTGCTAGTGTTAGACTTTTTCTCTGCCTCTGGTTTTAATTTCCAGCTGTTGGGAACCTGTAGTGCTAACGTTTTTGATTCTAGCCTGGGCCCTACAAAAATCATGACCTTTTAAAAAAAATCGAGATGGGATGTAGAATTTTTCATGGCATAAGGCAACAATTATTATAACCTAAAACCTAGTGATTCGTGAGACTGATTTTGCCCGCTGTCGGACAGGAGCTTAAGCCCCAAGAACAATAGGAGTTCAATATTTTTGGTTAGTATTAGCTTGGGCGTTTTGCTTTCCACCAAGGCAGACAGACAAAGCAAGGGTGGGTATTTCATTTGCACGATGAGTTGTAGGCAGTATTAAGATGGCTCCGCTGTTAGTGTTGAGTCGAATCTGGAATATCTTCTCACTGGAGCGGGAGGGGGGGATTAAAATTTAGTTTATTGGGGGGGTGGGAATCTTGTGATTTAACCTAGTCTAAAATTTTTTTTAATCGAAGAGTTGTTTTTTCAACAGGCAATCTCAGTTAACTTGATTTTCTACAACTAACGTTCAAATTTTCCAATGTTTGGTATTTTAGAGGTTTCTGTAGTTTCTAGTTAATGATGTCTTATTTAAGTCCACAGTAGTGATTTTTCTGACATTGATTTACAATGTCATGGATGTGGTTTGATGTCCCTTTGGATAGATGGCATAGAATGCAAAGAAATTGATTGCATGCTTTTGAAAATCATTTTCAGGGCTTTTCCTGCCAGTGGATTGTGTAGAATATACTGCCAGACTCTTGTCTTCAGTTCACCATGGCTTCTTCGGGTAGGTAAACTGTTTGGAAAAGCTGAATTCGTGATGGGCTTATGATCTTAGAAGAGGAGATGGCCCCTGTGTTTTTGGTTTCATCAAAAAGGTATTTTATAAACTGGAGAATAATTAAAGAAGAAAAATGGTTATGAACAGACTGAGAGCTCATAATTGTTTCATTACTAGATGATTTGGCTTGCTCTGAGTAAAATTGTGGAGTTTTGCCCAAGTCTTTTCATGAAAGTGATTGTCAAATACTGCTGTCTCGGAATGGTATTTATGAATCAAAAAATGTTGAACTTAGTTTTTGTGAGTGATGGTATTTACATAATTTTTTGCTTGCAAATGCAGTTGCTTCTTTGGCCCTAATTCTATTCATTAAATTGTTTTGGTTTTTAGAAAATTATAGAGTAGTTAATTAGAATAAGAAAACCCCATTTTTCTGAATACACTATAAATGTGATCAAATCCAGATATCCAGGTGAAAGAACTGGAGAAGCGTGCCTCAGGCCAGGCTTTTGAGCTGATTCTCAGCCCTCGATCAAAAGAGTCCGTTCCAGAATTCCCCCTTTCCCCTCCAAAGAAGAAGGATCTTTCCCTGGAGGAAATTCAGAAGAAATTAGAAGCTGCAGAAGAAAGGCGCAAGGTAAACATCACATTTCACAGAAAGCAGTATTTATTATTGTAAGTGGCAAATCAATTTTATTTCTATAATAGGAAGAAAACAGAATTATAGCTAGACAGTGGTTATAACTTTGTGAAAATTACATAAGCCAGTGGCTGGAAGAAAATATCAACCGTCATTTATTGAGCTCCTATTATGTACCAATTTCTTATATTTTTTTCTTTTAATACATTGACTCTAAAAGGGTAGGTGTTGTCTGAGATACTGAGCTTAGAAAATGGTCTTGGGAATATTAAGTCATTTTCCCAAGTCCGATAGCCAGTGAGCTTTGGAACAAGAGTGCAAGCCCACGTCTGTCTGACACCAAAGTTCATGCTTCTCATGCTTTCACTGTGAAATAGTTTTGTGGGTGGGAGAGTCTTTTTGTTGTTATTGTTGTGGTTTTTGTTTTTTTGGTTTTTATTTTGTTTTTGGGTGTTGTTTGTTTGTATTTTTGGTCTCTTTAGATTTTGGAGGAGGGGGAGTCTTTTGGTTTGTGTGTATGCCTGTATGCCTGTATAGTATTTTTTTTTTTTTTTTTTGAGAACTACAGAATAAAAACATTTTAAATTAATAGTAATGTGATCGTGGCGCTCAGCTGGCACTCTGGTATTGTGGCAGCTTTTCTCTTATGTAAGCTGCTCTTTTACAAAGTAGGCATCTTTAAAAAGAACTAGTCAGAAAAATCAACAATGTTAATATGCTTGTTATAGAAAAATTGGGATCCACAGAAGTTTATAAGTAGGAAAATAAGAATATTTATTATGTTAACATCTTGGTGTATTTCCTTATGTAAAGAACTTTACATAAAATTCTCATTTTGTTCCCCTACCAACAACCCTTATTGGGGTGAAATGGGTTTAATTTTAAAATTAGGGAAACTAAGTTACAAAAAGGTGAAGTACTAACCTGCCCCCAGCCGACGCAGCTAGTGCAGTTTAAGTGTAATACATTTCACCGCACGCATACACCATAGGTCCTTTCTTCAGCTGCTGTTGCGTGTGCTACGCACTTCCCAGTGCCACGGTTGTCTGCATGTACTCTGGCCCACTGTCAACACTGCAAAGCCTTTCCCCGGGAAGAGTGACAGTGTGTGCTGTGGTGCCTCATCTCCTACCTGCTCTTTTGTGTAGTTCGTGTTCGTGGAAGAGAGGCAGACAAAGGCTGGACAGAGAACTTTTCAGAAATAACCCCTGACCCTGTGGTCATTAGCCTGCGATTGACACTGGCTAAATCCAGTGAAACTCTTATCTGGCTGGGATTTTGCAAAAGACAATGAACAGAAACAGCAGCAGATGCTCTAGTTTTCCTACAAGTCAGTGCTTCCAAACACGTAGGAATCTGTTTGGTAACAAGCTCTTCTGAGTCTGTTGAAGGAAGCATACCATGGTAATCGAGCTCCAGTGGTCTGAAAGTTAACGCAGCTTCCACGGAGAAAAGCTTTTCTTTCGAACGAATTCTTCTGGCTTTAATAGTAATCTGGAGGCTTAAATTTTCTGTCATTCATGTATTTTATCAGTATGGAATATGGTTACATTTTTTATAATGAGCTAATTTTCTTTGAGCAGACTTTGAAGTTAACCAGAATTCTTCATTAAAGGTTGCATTCCTAAGTGCCTGTCACTCAAGTCATCTGTGATAACATTAAGCAGTAAATCTTACAAGGATTTCCTTAAGGAGTAATTGGACAAGAATCTCTAAACAGTCTCCAAAGTGAATGCAAACACTAGAAAATGATTTTCATAGTATTTTGATAGAGATAATTCAGGTTCTGACTTCAGTATTATTGAAAGAGATCTAATATTCTGCCTCTTTTCAATCCTCTGAATAAATAACTTCTTTTGCAGTTTTAACTTAAACTAAACACATTTCAGAGTCTAACCTGTGAAACTTCTTTTAGTCCCACGAAGCTGAGGTTTTGAAGCAGCTTGCTGAGAAACGAGAGCACGAGAAAGAGGTGCTTCAGAAAGCGATAGAAGAGAACAACAACTTCAGTAAAATGGCAGAAGAGAAACTGACCCACAAAATGGAAGCCAACAAAGAGAACCGGGAGGCACAGATGGCTGCCAAGCTGGAGCGTTTGCGAGAGAAGGTCAGTGTCTCCAACTTGAATGAGGAGGGTTAAGAGCTTGAAGTCTCATGTACCAATAAAGTGTTAAATGAGAGGTATTTTATTTTTAAATATGATGGAATATTCAGCCCTGGCTGATGTGGCTTGGTGGGCTGAGCACTGGCCTGTGAACCAAGGGGTCACTGGTTCGATTCCCAGTCAGGGCACATGCCTGGGTTTCAGGCCACGCCCCCCCATGGGGGGTGCACAAGAGGCAACCACACATTGATGTTTCTCTCCCTCCCTTCTCTCTCTAAAAAGAAACACAAATATATTTTTTTAAAGATGGAATATTCAACAATTTCCAGCATAATTGCACTTTTCTTTGGAAGAGCAGTAGGAAGCTCAGTCATTAGATTGCTCGTGTGACTGAGGAAGTTCCAAGATTATGTCTTAAGACTCTGATGTGATTCCCATATTGTATAAGTGGGATGTACAGCTCCCAAACCCCCAGTGGACACCTGAAGCCATGGGTAGCACCAACCCTCACGTGTGTGCTGAGTGTTCTCCTACGCATGCACGCCTGTGGTGAAGCCCATGGCTTCTCTTTGGCATATCCAAATTGCCAGCATCGCTCTTCTTGTTCTTTGGGGGTCATTAGTTAAGTAAAATAAGGGTTACATGACCATAAATGGTGTGACATTATGACAGTCGACCTGATGACTGAGACAGCTGCTAAGTGACTAACAGGCAGGGAATGGCAGCGGGGTGCACTGGACAAGGGGTGTTACATCCTGGGCAGGACAGAGTGGGACAGCACGGGAGTTCGACATGATGCTCAGAACGACACATAATTTAAAACGTATGAAATGTTTATTTCTGGAATTGTCCACTTGAAAACTATGTTTTCATACCATAGTTGGCTGCAGTTTACTGAAACCATGAAAAGCAAAACCATGGATAAGGGAGACTACCATATTTAAAATCTTATTGGATGTACAGTGAATGTGCCGACACCTGATATGTAGTTGGGCCTCTGCGGGGGGGGGGGCGGGGGGGTTGGTGTGACTCCTCGGCAGGCTGCTTCATTTGGCTGATATACGTACCATTTCTTTACAGGACAAGCACATTGAAGAAGTGCGGAAGAACAAAGAATCCAAAGATCCTGCTGACGAGACTGAAGCTGACTAATTTGTTTCGAGAACTGACTTTCTCCCCCTCCCCTTCCTAAATATCCAAAGACTGTACTGGCCAGTGTCATTTTATTTTGCCCTCCTGACAAATATGCTAGAAGCTGATGTAGGACCATAGGTAGAACCAGACTGTATGGTGTTGTTTTAGGGGATAAAGGGGAGAAACTGAAAGTGTTTTACTCTTTTTCTAAAGTGTTGAAGTCTTTCTAATGTAGCTATTTTTCCTGTTGCATCTTTTGTACTTCAGTGCACGCGGTGTGCTGGGTCAATGGCTAGTACTGTGTTGGCTCCGTGAAAACATGTACGTGAAAGCAGTATGTAGTGGCTTCTTTCAAATCGTTAGATGCTGAATATCTGTTTACTTTTAAATCCCGATTCTGTCCCTATCTTACCAGATGCTACTGTACTTGAATGGTTAATAAAACTGCACAGTGCTGTTGGTGGCGGTGAATTTTTTCTATCCAGGTAACCAGTGGTCCAGTGATGAAGCCCCTCCTGGCTATCTTGGGTTCCGGGTGGGGCCCTTGTGCTTGTGGAAATGCCCAGCAGGCGCATCGCTGCAAGTTCTCTGCCCTTGGGCTTTTTTGCACCAGCGTTGTGTGCATTGTTTTATTCCACAATCATCACTTTGTTGTGTGCCTTGGCCCAGATCAGCTGTTACGATAGTCTTTCAGATGTTTATTTGCAAACAAGCATTTTTTTGTTCCTGTGTCCTTGTTAAAAAGGCAGAATGGAGGCACAAATGGTGTTTCTAGAGAACAGTTTAGAGGAAATCTTAAGACCCTGGTTAGGGATATTTGACAGTTTGCTTTATGTTACGGTTGGAAATGGGGGTGCATCCCAGTGCTTTCCTGCTAAAGAAGCTATAACTCAAGAATTGGAGTATTGATAAAACTTTCTGTACCCCTGGAGCACCACCTCTTACGAAGTGATTAAACGGAACCTTATTCTTGGGAACAGCATTTGCATTTAACTTGGGCGGTTAAGGTTGGCAGTTACTTCGTGTTGTATCAGAGGCTATATGATACTGTTGTCAGCATGGCCTCTCCATTCAGGGAGAGCCTTTGGCAGCTTTCCTAGGGTATTTGGGAAATAGCCTTGATTGCATATGCTTATTCACTCAGCCATCTGTACAAAAGCTCTTGGGAGCCAGCACCAAGAGTGCCGTGTTTGCAGGATGGCCGCAGATAGTGCGATAGGGTCTGCGTGTCATTTGTCCTTCTGCAGCTCTGGCTTTATCTTGATTAGGGTTTTATCACACTTAGAAGGATGGTAGCCTCTCTCAATCTTTCTCCTATGTTGTTAGGGTTAAATGAGTTTCTGTGCATAGAGAGCACACTTAGAACTGTATTTAGTATGTATTTAGCACTACACGTAAATAACTACCATGTTTATCCACAGGCGAGTGAATGAGCTCTTTATGCTCAAGTTAGAAATGATTGCAGCTTTTGTGTACCTTGAGTTGCTTTATAAATTTACTTAGACCAAGATGATTGATTGTAGGGATTCAAAATAAAAAGATGAATTTAAAGTTATGGCCATATAGAGCCCGAAGGAGCAAAATCAAGTGTAGTTTAGTAAAATAGTAGATTCAGACAATATGTAAGTGTAGGTCAGGGTGAGGCTTCTGTGCAGGAACTTGGCACTTCATCCTCACATGCCCAGGCTCTGGCACTTAGTAGGTGTTAGAGGTTTGCGTGCATGAGATGGTGCTGACCGGAATCTAAAACCAGTTCTGAGTACCTGGCGTATGAAGATGGCCGAAGATAGAAATCTGGAGTAATGATCTGAGGTGTCCTACAGATGGCAGCAGAGATGGGAATAAGGCTCTGGCAAAAGGAAGGAAAGGGTCTAAGCCACAATCCCCCTAATTAGTTACAACCAGCCATGGGGGCCCTGACTCAGTATCAGAAAGTGGTCCTGAGCCCCCACCTCATGACAGTATCATGGGCTGAAGGGGGTGCATCTTACAAAATGAAAAGCCATGCTTTTCTGTCTCTGACCTTTGGTGAGGCACTTAGTCCTGAACCTCAGTTTTCTTTTGGATAAAACAGGAAGGTTGAGTTAGGTTAGTTAACCGTCTGCTACTCCGAAATTCTTTGCATTTAATTTGGAGGGAAGGAGGAATGGCGGGTACCCATGGGTTTCTGGGGAGTGTCTGTGCCTTTCTGGGCCCAGCTTTTCTCTGTCCTGTCTTCAGTTTCAGGCCTCCCAGCAGGGCCTCTCCAAGGAGCACATTCCATTCTCTTTGGTTTGAGTGGAAAATAAGGCTTGTTCCTTCTTCCTGAAGCTTTTCTCCTTGAACACGGCCCTTGCCTGGCCTCGGTGGAAAAGAGGTTTGAGGGATGTGAAGGCCCTTTAAATCCACATTTTAACAAGCACCTGAAATGTGGACCACATTGGGCTCATGCCAGCGATGAAAAGATAAGATGGGGTCCCAGCGCATCATGCGCTTATGTGGGAAGGAGGAGAATTGCACACATGTAGCAAAGAACACTGCTCTCAACCATGTGCTTGTACTAACCAAGTGTTCTTCCATGGTTTGCTGGGAGGAGTAGCTTATTATTCTGGGAAAGAAGTTTTATCCCCCCACCACTGGCTCTATGTGAAGGTGTTTGGGTTTTTTTTTTTGTTTGTTTGTTTGTTTTTTTAAGATTTTGCTTAGGGGACAGGAAAGAGAAAGGGAGAGAAACATCAATGTGTGGTTGCCTCTTGCATGCTCCCCCTACTGGGGAGCTGGCCCACAACCCAGGCATGTGCCCTGACTGGGAATCAACCCATGACACTGATTCACAGGCTGGCACTCTGTCCACTGAGCCACATCAGCCAGGGCGTGAAGGTGTTCTTTTCTTCTATGAGTGTTATTCTCCCAGTGAAGGGTTCTGAATTCCAAGGATGTTTTAGCACCCTTTGTAAATCTGTCCTTTCAGACAACAATGTGGCCACCTTACTGTAAATCAGTCGTCTGGATCACTATTAAACGTGATTCACTTAGGGACAATAAGAAGGTGAAGTGTTGGCTCATCAGAAAAGAACTTCTGAACGTTTGAGACGAGAGGTTGTGTTCCAGTCTTCCCCACCTGGTTAGATTGCAGGCCCCTGAGACCAGAGGCCATGTCTTAGTCACTCAGGATCCCTCTGCGCTGAACTCCAAAGCCCCAGAAACATTGCTGCCACTTCAGTGTCTTGCCACCTGCCTCTTCACTAGGTCAAACAGAAGGTCGGCAGTATGCCTGTGGCTGAGGCCTCCATCAACAGAAGTTGGTATTCTGCTTTTAGGAGCACAGGGAGGATTTTCTGACTTGTTTTGCGCAGGCACCCAGATTTTCAAAACTTGTGGGGTTTGATGAGCTCCAAAAGGGAGGGGCTCTGGCCCATACCTGGAAGGGCCCAGCCTTCTCCCAGTGTCGTCAGGAAGGGTCCCTTCCCCGTCCTTGGACACCAAGTCCGACTGGGGCAAGTAGGCTGTGAAATGGATCCAAGGGAAGAAGGAACAGGATGGAGATTAGCCAAATACCCATGGCCGTCACCTCAGCCTAGTGGAGGATGTGAAGGGCACTGAGCCTCTGCGGATGCAGGTGGGCTCAGGCTCAGGCATCCAACCTGTGGACTTACGCTCCCCTTACTGGCAAAAAGCCCCAGCCTCCCTGGGATGGGGGAGGGCTCTCACAGCTCTCACAACATAATTCAGTATCTCTATACTCTATTGCAACATTACAACTCAGTATCTCTAGTGCATGTTCACCAAAAATCTAGTTTCCTTTTGTTAGCATATATGTAACCCCTTTTACCCAACTTGCCCTCCTATCCTGCCCTCCCAGTCCCCTCTTAATTTTGAAAGGAAACTCCACATTGTTTTCCACAGTGGCTGCACTGATTTACATTCCCACTGATGGTGCCAAGGGTTTACCTTCTCTCCAGCACTTGTTATTTCTTGTCTCGTTGATAATAGTCATTCCAACAGGTGTGAGGAGATATCTCATTGTGGTTTGGATTTGCATTTCCCTAATAATTAGTAATGTTGAGCATTTTTTCATATGCCTGTTGGCCTTCTGTGTGTCTTGGAAATATATTCAGATCCTGTGCCCATTTTTTAAATCAGATTTGTTTTTTTGTTGTTGTTGAGTTGTATTAGGTTCTTTATATATTATGAATATTAACCCCTTATTACAAGTATCATTTGCAAATATCTTCTCCCATTCAGTAGTAGGTTGCCTTTTTGTTTTAAATTATTTATTTATTTTTAGAGAGAGGGGAGGGGAGGGAGAAAGAGATGGAGAGAAACATTGGTGTGTGAGAGAAACATCTATCTGGTATACACCCTGACTGGGGACCAAACCAGGAAACTTTCACTTTGAGGGACAGTATTCAACCAACTGAGCCACACTGGTCAGGGTGTCTTTTCATTCTGAAGCTGGTTTCCTTTGCTGTGCAGAAGCTTGTTTAGTTTGATGTAGTCCCATTTGTTTTATTTTTGCTTTTGGAATCATATTCACAAAAATGCCACTGAGACCAAGGTCCAGAATGTCCAGGTTAGTGCTTATGTTTTCTTCTATGTATTTTATTGTTTTAAGGCTTACATTCAAGTCTTGAATTCGTGTTGGGTTAATGTTGTGTATGGCGTCAAATTGCAGTCTGGGTTTATTTTTATGCGTGTGGTTTTACAGTTCTCCCAACATCGTTTACTGAAGAGACTTTCCCCATTGTATATTCTTGGCTGCTTTCTCCTAAGTTAGTTGCCCATGTATGTATGGGTTTATTTCTGGGCTCTCAGTTCTGTCCTGTTAGTTTGTCTGTTTTTCTGCCAATACATACTGTTTTGATCACTATAGCTTTATAGTATAATTTGAAAACAGGGAGTATGGTATCTTCAGTTTTGTTCTTTTTTCTCAAGATTGCTTTGGCTATTTGGGGTCATCATATCAAACCCAAACTTTTAACATCCTGTGCTATGCTGCAGCCCCTCATGTATCACAAATGAATTAATCATTGTGCAATTATTTGTTTCAAGTGTGTCTCCCAGGCTAGAAGAGAAGATTCCCCAAAACAGGGGCTGTGCCTGTCACATTCACCACTAGATATCTAGAGGTTAAGAAGTCTGTACTGAATTAAGGCCCTGGCTGTGTAGCTCAGTTGGTTAGAGCATCATCTCGATACGTGAAGGTTGTGGGTTCAATCTCAGGTCAGGCCACATACAAGAATCAACCAATAAATAAGTGGAACAACAAATCTGTTTCTCTCCCCCCATCCCTCTCCCTCTCTAAAATCAATAAATAAAATCACGAAAATACATATGTACTGAATTAAATCATTATGAGTGGGTGAATGATTCCTGAGGCCCACCTCTGGGCACTTGCTTTGTCCTCATTCTTTGTGGACCCCCTGGCAGTCAACCCATTTTTTTTCTAGACACCAAGGATGGCTCTGCCCTGACTTTGCAGACTCGCTTTGGAGGTACCCAATCCTTTTTGGCATCCTCCCAGATCTAAAGGCACCAGCAGGTGGCCTGCAGCCAGAGTCAGTCCAGAGACATGTTGTGCTGGGCTCATACTGTGTTGTGAATTTTTGAGTTAGTTGATAATGAATTCCACTTGAAAATCTAATTTCAGGTTTATCTTGAAAAACTGGAAGATCTGGCAACACTGCACTCCCAGGCTCACGAAGACACAATCAGCACGCTCTGGGCAGCTGCTGCCCCCTTGAGGCAGGACATGGCTTCTACAGCTTTCCGTTCCTCTGGACCACCCACTTCTGTTCTTTAAGGACTGTGGGCCCTTGCCTGCTGTAGGCCTAGAGTTTGCAGTAACTGACAGGGATGACTGCCATGCCCATCAATCAGTCACACTTTTTTTTAGGTCCGAAGTCCAATCAGCACAAAACGTATAATAAACAGTAAGCAGCATACTGAAAGTGAATCCCCACCCTCTGACATCCCAAAGGCCTCTTACACAGACATGCTGCACTTCTATGAGCGATACCCATTGTCACCTCTCATGGGCCAGACACCAGCTGGGCATCAAAGTCATGGCACCTTTTCGAAATTCAGGGACCCAGGACCCTCATCAGACCTTTGGAGGTAGAATTTTTAAAATTAGAAGCTTAGATATCTTGATTTTTTAAAATCCAACACTGTTTTCTGCTACTCAGCAAGGCAGAGACTACTATACTCAAAATGTGATGTCCCAAAGCAATGCCTGCTCTTCAGGCCCCCGCAGCCTGGTGGAGCTGGTCTGGACCTTTAACCGTTGAGACCACTACTCAGAGCTGTGCAGACTACGCTGCCTGGGCACCCAGCTGAGGCCTGAAATCTGGTCATCGCCTTGAACCAAAGCACATGTTGACACTGCCCCACCCCCCAGAGGAGCAGGCACCACTTTCAAATTGACCAGATCAATTATTCAGTGCAAATACAGGCAGACCTATGCTATGCGATGGGGGCACAGACAGGCTTCCCATCCTGTAGGCCCAGGATGATTTCCTGTAGGAGGTGAAGCTTGCGCCAAGTTGGTTATGGGGTTAGAAGCAAAGAAGGTACACCTCTACCCTGTGTTTCTCTGTCCTAGTTCACCTCACCCCATAACTCCCTATGCTTATCAGGGGCAATTGATAAGGACACTATAACAGTGAACATCAAGAAGGCCCTGGGAGCCAGATTGGGGTGGAAGGAGGGGTCCAGCCATCATTTGGCCTGAGGCTGCTTGGGACAGACCAGCCTGGTATCTAGAAATGTCTGCTTGGAGGGGCAGGGACGCAGAATTGTTCCTTCTGGAAAATCTCCTGAGGGGCTCTGAAAAGCCCAAGCCCCCCTCTCAGCAGCCTGAATCTGGGCTACCAAAGAGTAGTCCTTGGACAGCTGCCAGCCCACACACTGATACTGGTCTGCGGGAGGTAAACACAGAAAGTGAGGAAGCATTTAGAAACTTTTATAACAATCCTACAAGGTCTGTTGAATCCTAACAGAGACTAGTATTTTGCCTCTTTTATATAAATATTTTTTATTATTTTTTTAAGATTTTATTTATTTTTAGACAGAAGGTAAGGAAGGGAGAAAGAGAGGGAGAGAACATCCATGTGTGGTTGCCTCTCGAGTGCCCCCTCCTGGGTCCTGGCCCACAACCCAGGCATGTGCCCTGACTGGGAATCAAACCAACAACCCTTTGGTTCGCAGCCTGTACTCAATCCACTGAGCTATGCCAGCCAGGGCTAAATATGTTTTATTTTTTGAAGGAGATATATCCTCAAGACTTTATTGTCACATAATAAAACAAAATATGGAGCTTAGATCCAAAATACGGATCATTGGCCCTTTCTTTTTTTATCTCCTCCCAGCTCAAATTGCTGGCATCTCTTAATAACCAGCACTCTCTTAGAGCTGCAGTTGGGCTCAATGCAGTCAAGCCTCAGCACAATCTTCTTTGTAGTTTTATCTTTGTGTGGAAAATCAGCTGCCACTCTGCTTCCTCGTAACACCGCTGTCCTACACACACAGGATCCTTGTCCTTCACCTACCGTATTACTTTGTGGGACTGATGCTTGCCTCACTTAATTCCAGAATGTCTCGCAGGTTTTAGGAACATTCACCATGTTTGTGAGCGCGCTAGCAGCACAGAAAGCTGCATCTTTTAATTTCATTGCAAAATTGTTGTTGCAAAATGTACATAACATACAATGTGCCATTTAAACCATTTAAGTGCACAGTTCAGTGGCATTAAGCACCTTCACGATGTTTTGTGACCATGGCCATGATCTAGTATATTGCTTTAATTTTTACAAAAGTATAATTCTTATCAGATTTAAAAATATTTTTAAGCCCTGGCTGGTGTGGCTCAGTGGAGTGAGCGTGGGCCTTCAAACCAAAGGGTCTCTGGTTTGACTCCCAGTCAGGGCACATGCCTGGGTTGCAGGCCCAGTCCCCAGTTGGTGTGCGAGGGGCAACCACACATTGCTATTTCTTTCCCTTTCTCCTTTTCTTCCCCTCTCTCTAAGAAATAAATAAATAAAACCTTTTAAAAAATCCACTTAATAAAGTAGGAATAATATTCCACTTAAAAAAATTTTTAAATTTAGTTTGAGAAGCACTGGCCTAAATCTTGACCTGTGGGCTTCCCAAAGCCTCAGAGTTTTGGGGGAAGTAGGCATCTAATTGAAGGCTTGATACATCGTTTGGCTTCATTTCCTCAAACTGTTGAGTTTAGATTTCCTGGCAGAAAGTGGTATGGGCTGGGGAGTGGTGGGATGGGTACCACCCTGCAAGGGAGGGCAAGAGCAGTGGGCTGTCTGGGCTGGGGCAGGTGGAGGAGCTCTCCCTGGGCAGGGCTCCTGGGGCAAGAAGTCCAGATGAGAGAGAGGCTGCAGGGCGTCCTGGCAGGCTTTCCTCCCGACTCCTCCCAGGAAGGTTGGGAGGGGTTAGTTTAGAATTCCAAGAATGTCAGCTCCAGCTGGAAGGGCGCTGCGTGTGTCCTCCTTGTTTAGAGGAAGAACTTGAGTCCCGAGACAAAGGAGTTGGGAAACAGTTACAGCCATTTAGTGGTGGTCACAAATCCAGGCCTTTCAATTCCTAGGCAGAAGTAGGGCAGAGCTTTTTGGAATCACACAGAATGGGCTTCAAGTATTAGCTAGCTCCTCAGGGGACTTGGGCATCCATACCCTCATCTAGAAAATGGGCCTTTGCTGGGCTTAATGAAGCAGCTAGCCTGGCACTCGGGGGATGGGCAGGACAAGTCAGTCCCCTGCCCCTCCCTGCCCAGTGTTCCTCCGGCCAGCTGCAGGGCCTTCTCGTTCTGCCATTGCTCCTCACTGCCGATGAGGGGGCAGGAAGGCAGACACTCTCTCCAGAAGAACAGGGGGATTATAATCCACCACACCAGCTCCCTTGAGTATCTCCTGCCCCAGCTGGCCGTCTCTTTGTGCTAGACTCTTTGCCAACTCTCTGGGCATCTTAGAGAAATTGTTGTCCTTTCTGGGACTCAACATTTTGTAACATGAGGGAGTTGAACCAGAAGAACTCAAAAGTCCATTTTGGGAAGGGAGTGCTAACATGTGGACGCTTTATACTTTTGTATCTTTTTTTTTAAATTGTTGTTCTTGTACAGTTTTCTGTCTTTTATTCCTATCCCAGCCCACGCCCCAGTCCTCCCCACCTCCCTTCCATTTCCATCCCCCCCCACCCCTAGTTTTTGTCCATGTGTCCTTTATACTTGTTCCTGTAAACCCTTCCCCTTTTCCCCTGAAATTCCCTCCCCTTACCCCTTTCCCCTCAGCCTGTTCTCTATTTCAGTGTCTTTGGTTATATTTTGCTTGTTTGTTTGTTTTGTTGTTTAGGTTCCTGTTAAAGGTGATATCGTATGGTATTTGTCTTTCACTACCTGGCTTGTTTCGCTTAGCATAATGCTTTCCAGTTCCATCCATGCTGTTGCAAAGGGTAGGAGCTCCCTCTTTCTTTTTGCTGCATATACACTTTTGTATCTTTTCTGGGACAGTGAAACTCCCAGCACATCCAACGTCCAACCGGGCTTCCCCTGGGTTACTAGCCGCTCTCTCTGTTGTTGTCTCTCTCTGCACTTTCGTGCTCCTTTCTGTGTCTCTTTTATGGCTGAAGTGTTTTGAGCGCTTACTATTTGCTGTGCACTGTACATGCATTTTTTAATTTGAAATTCTTTTTTATTTTTATTTGTATTTTAATTATTTCTTATTTTTTAATATATTTTATTGATTATGCTATTACAGTTGTCCCATTTCTCCCCCATCATTCCCCTCCACCCTGCACACCCCCTCCCACCCACATTCCCCCCTTTAGTTCATGTCCCTGTGTCATAAGTTCTTTAACTTCTACATTTCCCACACTATTCTTGCCCTCCCCCTGTCTATTTTCTACCCACCGTCTATGCTACTTATTCTCTATACCTTTCCCCCTCTCTCCTCCTCCCACTCCCCTGTTGCTAACCCTCCATGTGATCTCCATTTCTGTGTTTCTGTTCCTATTCTAGTTGTTTGCTTAGTTTGCTTTTGTTTGAGGTGTGGTTGTTAATAACTGTGAGTTTGCTATCTTTTTACTGTCATATTTTTTATCTTCTTTTTCTTAGATAAGTCCCTTTAACATTTCATATAATAAGGGCTTGGTGATGAGGAACTCCTTGAACTTGACCTTGTCTGAGAAGCACTTTATCTTCCCTTCCATTCTACATGACAGTTTTGCTGATAGAGCAATCTTGGATGTAGGTCCTTGCCTTTCATGACTTGGAATACTTCTTTCCAGACCTTTCTTGCCTGCAAGGTCTCTTTGGAGAAATCAGCTGACAGTCTGATAGGAACTCCTTTGTAGGTAAACTGTCCCCTTATCCCTTGCTGCTTCTAGAATTCTCTCCTTCATTTGAATCTTGGCTAATGTAATGATGATGTGCCTTGGTGTGTTCCTCCTTGGGTCCAACTTCTTTGGGACTCTCTGAGCTTCCTGGACTTCCTGGAAGTCTAGTTCCTTTGCCAGATTGGGGAACTTCTCCTTTATTATTTATTCAAATAAGTTTTCCACTTGTTTCTCTTCCTCTTCCCCTTCTGGTACCCCTATAATTCGGATGTTGGGACGTTTAAAGATGTCCTGGAGGTTCCTAAGCCTCTCCTCATTTTTTTGAATTCTTGTTTCTTCCTTCTTTTCTGTTTGGTTGTTTCTTTCTTCCTTCTGGTCCACTCCATTGATTTGAGTTCCAGTTTTCCTCCCATCTCTATTGGTTCCCTGTGCATTTTCCTTCATTTCACTTATTGTAGCCTTCATTTGTTCATCTAATTTGCGACCCAAATCAACCAATTCTGTGAGCATCCTGATCACCAGGGCTTTGAACTGTGCATCTGATAGGTTGGCTATCTCTTGGTTGCTTAGATGAATTGGCTCTGGAGCTTTGATCTGCTCTCCCGTTTAAGCCATTTTTTTTTGGGGGGGGGGTCTGGTCACGGCTTTATATAGTGAGGGATGGAGCCTCAGGTGTTCCCCAGGTCGGGGCAGCCCAGTTGCTGTGTTGTGACCCTGTATATGGGGGCGGGGTCCAAGAGGGAACAATGGCACTTGCTCTGCTCTCCCTTGGAGTCCAGTCCCTTCCACCACTTCCTCTAAGCAAATTGGGTCCTTCTGGTGCTGCCTCCTGGGTGGTGGGCCTGTGTATGCTCTGAGACCCTGTGGGTCTCTCCAACGAACTCTCCTGTGAGGCTGGGAGTCTCTCCTGGCACCTCAACCCCCACAAGTGTTTTCAATCGGTGTTTTTAGGTTTTATTTCCTGGTGATGGGGCCCTGGATTGCGAGGTCTGTCTGGCTCCCTGTTCTCACCTGGATTATCTGCGTGCTAATGCGGGACTGCCTGGTCAGCCAGCTGCCTTGTGTGGCCTCACTGGGTCTGCCCATTGCCACCCAGTGCCCAGGGTCTGGTAGCCACCATCTGTGTGCCTGGGATCTGCCAGACGCTGCCTGCACACCCAGGTCTGCCAACCTCCACTTTTTCCTGCCACGACTCCGCCCCTCTTACCAGTCTGGATGATTGGTTGTCGGACTTCTGTACAGTTCAATTTTCTATCAGTTCTGAATGTTTTCTTGTTTCTAAGTCTTTGTTGTCCTTAATTTTGGTTGTGCGAGGAGGCACAGTGTGTCTACCTATGCCTCCATCTTAGCCGGAAGCTATTTCTGTGTACATGCATTTTACATAATCTATGTTATTGAAGCCTTAAAACATCCTTGTGAAGTCAATAGCATTCTTATCCCGTTTTCCAGAAGAGGAAACTGATTCAGAGAGGTTACAGCTCTGACCCATAGCTGGCCAGTGGCAGACCCAGCAGGCGATGTGCTCAGCACTGTTCCCCACGTGGTCAGGTCCCACGCTGGCCTGTAGTTAGCGGGCTCAATATGCCAGCGCTCACCTCCTCCCTCCTGTTATTCCAGACGTACTCTGTCTCCCATCCCAGAGATGCTCTGGTGGCAGGATCACTTGGGCAGTCAGGGAGAAGGGTTTGGCTGTTGGTGGGAAGATGATTACTCAGGTTTCAGCTTTTGACTTGTACCTCAGGTGTTACATCCCCTCCCACCAATCTCCTTCCTCTCCTTTCTCTTTAAATGTCAAAGATCAGGAAGATCCTCTAGGGGATTACCCCAAACAAGCCTCTCCATTCAATCATTCACTCATTCATTTGTTGAACAAATACATGTCGGGCACAGTTTCAGGCCATGGGCACATGGCTATGCACACAGCAGATAAGACCCCTGTCCTCGTGAGCTCACATTCTGGGAGAGACAGATGAAGAAAGTATGATGAGTGCAATGGAGAGAATGAAAATGGGTGACTTAATAGACAGTGCTGTGGCAGGGGGTGAAGGTCTCTACAGATAAGGTGGGTAGGGGGCAGCATGTTCCTGGCGGAAGGAACAGCTGATACAAAGACCTGAGAGCAGGTACCAGCAGGTGTGAGGACGGAGCACAGACAAGGCCCACGTGGCTGGATAAAGTGAGCAAGGGGGTCCTGTGCAAGGAGGGCCCAGCCGTGTGGGTCTCTGGGCCAGTACAAGGGGTCGCATTATATTCTGTGCATGACATGAGGCCTTTGGGGACTTTAAGTCAGGAGCAGCATGATAAGATTACGTTCCAAAAGGAGGAGAATGGATGGAAGAGGAGCAGGAGCTTGGGAGGGAGAGATTCGAGTGGCTTGGACCAAGGTGGGGTCAACAGGATGGAGAGACATGACCCCTGGATTTTCCACTTGGAAGATGAATGAATGGAGGTGCCATGTACTCAGATGAGAAGCCTTGAGGAGTAACATGGTGGGGGGGGGGGGCGGGATTGGGGTGGAGAGAAGCCATGGTTCCATTTAGCCTTCATGCAGACCCTGCTGCCTGCTGAATCAGTTCTCTCCTTCTTCCTTATAACAGAAGACTGAAAGGTTTTTTGTTTCTTTCGTTTGTGGTTTTCTCTTCAGTATGTACCTGTCTGGCCCCTTCCCTGTCTTTTGCTCTTTCCCGTCCTCCTGCGTGGAGACACACCGCAGCCACCCCTGATCATCAGGGTAAAAGCCACGTGCTGGAGCAGGGAGAGGGGCGGAGCCTGGGGCCTTGATGCCGTCGCTGAGCCGACACAGCAGTCTTCCACGGCCTACCCTGTTCTTTTTCTTCTTCTTTTCTTCCCAGTGTGAATGACCTTTATTATTTGTGACACAAAGTGGAAGAGAACAGGGAGGAGGGCATAGGACCACCCCACGTCAAAAGCTCCAGGTTCTTGTGGGAAGCAAGTTAATCCTTTTACTTGTTCAAGCCACTATTTTGTGGCTTTTCGGTGCTTGCTGCTGAATGCAGTTAGTTATAGCTCTGGAGTCATGTTGACTTAGAGATTTTGGAGGATGAACCAGAACTCAGTCATTCCTTCAAGAAATATTTATTGAGCACCTACTATCCAAGTGCTGAGAATTCAGCGGTGAATAAAACAGGCAAAATGCCTGCCCTCAAGGAATTTACACTTTGTCGTAATCTAGAAGCCAGACCTGCCTCCCGGGCTGCGCATTCTCGTTTGATCCGAAGGTGCTATGGTTTGAAGTACAAACATGCGGTCGGGGTGGAATGTGGCACGTCTGTTTTCCTCACCCAACCATTAGGTTGGCAAAGCCTAATGGTCAACATCTTTCCCTCCTCTTCCCTATGAGCCAAACCCAGGGCTGCATTCCTCTCTACAGGGGAGGTGTTATTATCATTCCCATTTTGCAGGGAGATGTTATTATTAGCCCCATTCATGCAACAAATAAGTGACGGTGCTGGAATGTGAACCCAGGGATTTCGGATTCTAGAAACTACACTGACCCCCTGGGGAACCTCCTGGCCCTTCTCTCCTGCACCCCTTTTGGTCATTTCTTTGACCTGATTTCCCCTTTCTCCTTGCTTTGGACAGGGACTATGTCTTTTGTTCATCTCTCTATTCCAGGCACCTAACAAGGGCCTGACACCCTCCATTCATTCATCCCACTTTTCAAGAAGCTTTTTCTGCGCTAAGCACTAGGAATACAGGACAAGTCATAGAACAACACATCCAGCTCCGGAGAGAGACAGACAATCAACAGGCATCACAGTGTGATGGGTGCTGGTAGGGTACCAGAGGGGCCAACGGAAGCACAGAAAAGGGCAACCAAGTCAGACCAAGGTGATGGGGACCCGTCAGGGAGGGCTTCCTGAAGGAGTCAACACCTGAGCTGAGTCCCGGAGGAGAAGCAGGAATCGAGCAGTGGTGGGTGTTTCAGACAAAGGGAGCAGCAAATAGAAGGTTGAGAGAGGCAAGGTGACCCCATGTAGGGGTGACTAGATTGTGGATGGAGTAGGAGGAAGTAGGGCGGCATGAGGCTGGGAGGTCAGCCAGAACAAGGAGTTTGTATTTGATTTGGTCGGCACTGGGGAGCCACCAATGGCTGATGAGCAGGGTCTGGCCACTCCCTGCCGTGGACAGAATGAACGCATGAAAAGAATGATAACTGCGGGGTTCCATGCATGTGTCCTGCAGGGATGGGGGTGGTTAAATGACCTGACTATGGAAGGACAAGCCAGGCAGATGCCAACCCCTTCTCTCACCTCCTCCTCCCCTGTCTGGGTCTCCATGTCACTCACTGGGATATTTAGGGCAGCCGCCACACCAGCCCCCGCTGCTGTCCTGGCCCCTCGGCAGTGTGCTCCCTAATCCACCCGGTGACTTTCTGAGCTCAGGCTGTCCGCTCTGCCCAATGCCTTTGCCCTCTCAGCTGCATGCAGAGGGAAGATGCAATTGCTGCGCTTGTCACCCACTTGGCTCTGGCATGTGCAAAGCTGGTTTTCACACGAACGATGCCCCCAGAGTGTCATCGTGAACATGGGGCAGGACAGATATGTGGGTGATAAGCTCAGAGCAGGAGTAGCATCCTGACCTTGAAGTGCCCCACTGAACCTGGCTGACATGGAGAAAGATTTGGCATCATACCTCTCACCGCAGCTTCATACTGCCCGAGGAATATCCTGTTCTCTTCACCAAACCTCCAATGGACTCAAAGGCCAACAGAGAGATGATGACCTAGGTCAGGTTTGAGACCTTCAATACCTCCCACATGTGCTGCCACCCAGGTGTGGCCTCCCTGTGTGCCTCTCTCCGCACCACCAGGACGCCTGTGGGCTCTGGAGCGATTCCACCCTCAGGGCCACTAGCGAGGGTTACGCCCTGCCCCCAGCCAGCGTCTGTCTGCTGACCATGACTTGAGGGACAACCTCACCTCACAGCGATCCTGACAAAAAGAGGTTACAGTGGCATGGCCCCGATGGAGAGGGAACGGTGTATGACATGGAGGGGAATCTGTGCTCTGTCACTCTGGACCTGGAGCAGCAGACACTCCTGCTGTCCTCCTCTTCCTCCCTGTGAGCTTCTGATGGGCAGGAGGTTGCCCTGGGCATCAAAAGGTCCAGATGTCCACAGTATCTCCTCTAGCCCTCCTTCCTTGGCTTGGAATCTGGTGGCATGTCATGAAACAGCTTGCAGCTGAGTCCCGAAACATAATGTTGACATCCAAAAAGACCCGATGATTGGGGTGCCAACAGAACCCAGGAAGATACCACAGTTAATGACACAACCTCCATCAGGCAGATGTGAGTCAGAAAGAAGCAGGAGGAGGAGCTGGGCCCATTCCCTGTCTGGTGCAAATACCTCCAAATGATGCAACTGCATAGTGTTAATTGTGTGAGTTCATTCTCAAGCATGATATGCCCTGGCCTTGAGAAGCAGAAGCAAGCTGAGAGAAGAAGCCTGTCACTGATATTGACAGAAATAGCAGCCCTGGGTAATAAAGTAAGTTCATTAATCCGTAAGTCAGATCTTGACACCTCGCTGCTCAAAACCCTTGGTGGGCACACAGCACTAAGTATCAAAGTCAGAGTTCTTACCACTGGGAGATGCTTGAAGGGAATTCTCTGATCTTATCACCTTGTACTCCTCCCCTTGCTGGCCTCAGAATGCGGGCCAAGACCTCGGTTTCAAGGCTTTTTTACTTGCTGCCCCCTCATCGGACGCAAGGCCTTCCCTGTCCACCCTCTCTAAATAGCCCCCAGCATCATGCCCTGTCTCCTTACCCTGCCTCGTTCTGTTCACAGTATGCACACCGATTCCCTTCCCCCCATTAGTAGATAGGGGTCCAGAGGACGGAGACTGTGTCCTGTCCTGTGTCCCTGGCACCTAGAACAGGTCCCAGCACGCAGTAGGCGAGGGGCTCCATCGACACTTTTGGAAGGAGGCTCCTGGTGCGCGTGCGTGGCCAGTCTCTCCTCACCATCGCCGCGCTCTCTGCCTGCGGCTCCGAGGCTCTGTGGCTCCCACCAGCTGTCAGTGGGGGGTTGGGGTGGAAATTTCCACTTGAAAATGGAAAAACAGCCACGTTCCCTGCTGGGCTAGAGGGACTGAGAGGAAATTTCCATGGATGTGTCTGGCAGGCTGTCAGAGTGGCCAGAGAATCCAGGGAGGGCTGGGGTTCGTGAACGCCGTGCCTGCCCCCTGCACGGACTGGAGGGCAGGCAGCGTCTGTTTACTGATCTGCAGACCAGGGACCCCATCTGGGCTTCCCCAGCCTGTGGGACGGGGGCATCTTCCAGCCCTGGAGCCAGAGGATCTTTCATCGCCATCAGTTCAGTCCCCTCCTTCTCCAGATGGAGGCACTGAGGCCCAGAGACGGGAAGCAATTTGCCCCAGGTCGCCCACAAAGTTTGTGACCATGGACTCAAACTCGGTGCACTGCGTGGGTTTGTTACTTCTCTTCCACTCCCTCCTTCCTACCCTTCCACACGCCTCCAACTCATGTTTCCCAAGTGCCACTTTGGGCCAGCCCAGTGACCTAAGCTCTGAGCTCCCTGCCCTGGAACCTCGGGCTCCCTCGGGCTCAGTTGTTGCCACTGCCTGCCGCCCATCAGACTTCCGGAGATGCGCGCCCCTCCCTCCCGCGCCCTGTACCCACCGCAGACTTTGCTGCACGTTTAGAAATCCCACCCTGCCCTGGCTGGTGTGACTCAGTGGACTGAATGTAGGCCTGCGAATCGAAGGGGTCTTGACCCCGGAATACAAAGGCTCAGGTATGATCCTGGCTGCTTGCAGTCCTCCGGAGGCCCAAAGGTGGAACTGCTTATGGTCTCCTGGAGTCAGGGTGGGTCGTACCTTCAGTTCCTGAAACAATAGCTTTATGCATACATTGATTGCTAAGCTTATTACCTGGAACTAAAAACTTTTCCAACATTTGAGTCCCCCGTCAAGGTTATATGCCTGGGTTGTGGGCCAGGTCCCCAGTTGGGGGCATCCAGGAGGCAGCCAATGGATGTTTCTCTCACACATCCATGTTTCTCCTCCTCTGCTTCTCTCTCCCTTCCCTTCTCTCTCTCTCTAAAAAAAAAAAAAAAAAAAAAAAAAAAATCCCGCTGTGACGTGGCTCAGTTAGTTGAGTGTCATCCCACAAAGCGAAAGGTCACAGGTTCGATTCCCGGCCAGGGCATATGCCTTGGTTATAGACTGGTCCCCAGTTGGGATCATAAGGGACCAGTTAGAGAGAGCTGCCACTCTGCCTGAGAATGTAGGGCAAGGTCCCTGGTGGGGCATTCTCTTGGGAATGCCTCCAAGTGAGCCCCCTGGGGACAGAGTTAGCATTTGGCTACCTGCTGTACCCAGAAACACTAATGCCCAATTACAACCACAGCAGACAAAGACAAATTTTCTACCCCTCTTTCTCTGAGCTGTCAGAGGGGAGAAGCTTTAGACTGATTAGTACACAAAATGTCGGTAACAAGCTGAACTGAACTTTTTAAGACTTAGTAGATGAGACTGCTTTGCATCAAGAAGGAAAAGCTACAGGACCATTTTAAGCAAGGGCAAGTCTTCAGAGAAGTTAAAGAGGCTCTGGCAAGAATGAATTGAGGGGCCGCCACTGCCATGTCCACAGACTGGTTCCCCTGGTGTTTGTATTACGAAGCCAGTCTGTGCTGGATGTTGATGGAACTGCTATCAAATGCCTTTGCAGCCTCAGCAAGGTCCTCTATTTCTCTGGGCCTCAGTTTCCTGAGCTGTGACATACCTCTTTTCTAAGGGCCCCGCTGGACTTAGCCAGTTGGTAAAGAGATCTGAGGTCTCTCAGCACCAAGCAGGAAACTTAAATGTGTCCTCGGCCTTAGGGAGTAAGTCAGGCAGCAAGTCTGAAAGATGAATTCCTCTGTATAGTGAGGAAATACACATTTTAATTTGTTGTTTAAAGATGTCAATCGCAATGTTATTCTGAACAGTTTTACTGAGACGTTAATTTACATACTATAAATTTCACCTCTTTTAAGTATACAACTTAATGACTTCTAGTAAGTTTACAGAGTTACTATCACCACAACCTAATTTTAGAGCATTCAAACATCCCAGAGATCTCTCTTGCCTATGTTCACCCCTACCCCTGGCAATCTCTAGTCTGCTTTCTGTCTTATAGATTTACTTCTTCTGGACATTTCGCATAAATAGAATCATGCAATATATATTTCTTTGTCTCTGGCTTCTTTCACTGAGCATAACGTCTCTGAGGTTCATCCATATTACAGCATGTATCAGGGCTTCATTCCTTTTCATGGCCAAACAATAGACTACAGCAGGGGTCCCCAACTCCCAGGTGTGACCTGTCAGGAGCCAGTCCCCAGGGAAGCTGGCCTGCCTCCTGAGCTCCGCCTCCTGCCTCCCCCCACCCCCATCCCACCATCCACTATGTGCGAGCTAGCTCGGCTCACCTGCATTCTGCCCACCCCCAGCCCATCTTTCACGAAACCAGTCCCTGGTGCCAAGAAGGCTTCTGGTTTCTGGTATGGATATACCACATTTTATTTATCTATTCATCAATGATGGATGCTTAAGTTGTTTCCACTTTGGGGGCTATTATGAATAACGCTTCTATGAACATTTATGTATAAGTCTTCCTTCCTCCACAGGTACATAAACTATTTATGAACGGACAAAGCCTAGAGGTTTATTTCTTCTTGGACACACCCACAGTGCAACCCTGGCGGCCTGTGAGCTTGGTGTGTGCTGGCCTCCAACACGAAGACCCCAGAAGTGGCGCAGCCCTCTGTGGGCCCGGATTTTCTTCAGCTGCTCCAGGTCTTCAGGAAGCTTGTTGTCCAGACCATTGGCCAGGACCTGGCTGTGGTTTCCATCCTTCACATCCTTCTGTGTGTGCAAGAACCAGTCCGGGGCCTTGTCCTGGCGTGGGTTCTGCGTCATGGTGATCACCCGTTCCACCTCATCCTCTGGGCGCTCTCCCGCCCTTTGGCGAGGTCAATGTCTGCTTTCCTCAGCACCACCGAGCACGTCTTCGCCCCACACCGTTTCCCCCACACCTCCACTGCAGGGACGGCAAAGGCCATCATCCATCGCCCATCCACACTGGGGTTGAGTACTTGCGCACGTGCTGGAACTTCTCAGGAATCACTAGAGACCCGGCTGCAGCGGTGGGCAGGCCTCCTGTGGAAGAGCTGTGTGTAGGTCTTTGTGCGGATGTATGTTTTCAATTCTCGGGTAGACTCTCAGGAGTGGAATTGCTGGGTCATGTGATAACTGTTTAGTTCCGTTGGAAACTAACTGCTCGATTGTTTTCCAGAGTGGCTGTGCCAGTTTCACACTCCCATCAACAATGTATACGGGTTCCAAGGAGAGTTCCTCGCCTCCTTGATGCTTACTTTTTTTTCATTGTAACTGTTCTAGTATGTGTGAGGTTGAAGCTCATTGTGTTTTTGATTCGCATTCATCCACTGACGGACCATGCCGAGCATCGTCTCACGTGCTCATTGGACATTCACATATCCCCTTTGGGGAAAATCTATTCAAATCCTTGGCCCATTTTTCAATTTAATTATTTATCTTTTTATTGAGTTGTAAACTCAGTTTGCAAATATAAATATAAATCTGACTTATTTTTTCTTTTTTAGTTACTTTATCATAAAGGTAAGGGCTTATTTCTGGACTCTCAATTCTATTCCATTGATTTATATGTCTGCTCTTATGCCAGTACCACAGTGCTCTGGCTACGTAGTTCAATATTATCTTTTGAAATCAGGAAGTTAAAGTCCTTTACTTTGTTCTCCATTTTCAGAATTGTTTTGAATACTTTAGAGTCTTTGTATTTTCATATAAATTTTAGGATCAGCATATTGATTTCTGCAAAAAAAATGCTTGCTGAGAGTTTGCTAGGGATTGTATTTACTCTGTTATCAATTTGGACAGAATTGTTATCTTAACAATATTGAACCTTTTAATCCATGAGCATAGACTATCTCCCCAAATATTTTTATCTTTTAAAATTTCTTCCAGCTGTGTTTCATACATTTCATTGTACAATCTTACACTATATTTATTCCTCAGTATTTGTACTGCTTTTTAATGTAGTTATGTGCAATGCTATTTTAATACTGAAAGAAAGAAAGAAAGAAAGAAAGAAAGAAAGAAAAAGAAAAATATTCTGAATATGCAACTGTGGAGAAATGAGCAAATTATGGTTTCTTCTCTTGGTGGGATATTCTGGAGTTTTAAAAAGTGACTATTAGGAACTTCCGGCCAAGATGGAGGTGTAGGTGGACACACTGTGCCTCCTGTCACAACCAAGATTAAGGGCAGAAAGATTTAGAAACAAAAAAACAACCAGATCTGACAGAAAATTGAACTGTAAGGAAGTTCAATAACATCCATCCAGACTGGTAGGAGGGGAGGAGTCGGTGGCCCTTGGAGAGGGATCATGGCAGGAGAAAGCAGTGGTTGAAGGTCCCTGGCACACAGGCAGCAGCTGGCAGACCCTGGCGCACAGGCGGTGGCTACCAGACCCCGGGCATGCAAGGCTGCTGGCTGACCGTGGACATACATTCGAGCACAGATAAACCAGGTGAAACGGGGAGACAGACCACGCAACCCAGGGCCCCAGCACCAGGAAATAAAGCCTAAAAGCACGGATTGAAAATACCTGTGGGGGTTGAGGTGCCAGGAGAGGCTCCCAGCATCACAGGAGAGTCCATTGAAGAGACCCACAGGGTCCTAGAGTGTACACAGGCCCACCCACCCGCAAGACAGCACCAGAAGGGCCCAATTTGCTTGTGGGAAACAGCCGAAGGGACTGAAATACGAGAGAGAGCTGAGCAAGAACCATTGTTCCCTCTCTGACCCTGCCCCCACATACAGCCTCACAACTCAGTGACTGGGTTGTCCCGCCCTGGTGAACACCTAAGGCTCTGCCCCTCATATGTAACAGCTGCGACCAGACCCCCTCCCCCGCCAAAAAAAAAAAAAAATATATATATATATGTATGGCTCAAGCTGAAGAACAGATCAAAGCCCGAGAGCCAATACATCTAAGCAACCAAGAGATAGCCAACCTATCAGATGCACAGTTCAAAGCCTTGGTGATCAGGATGCTCACAGAATTGGTTGATTTTGGTCACAAATTAGATGAAAAAATGGAGGCTACACTAAGTGAAATGAACGAAAATGCACTGGGAACCAATAGTGATAGGAAGAAAACTGGGACTCAAATTAATGGAGTGGACCAGAAGGAAGAAACAAACAACCAAACAGAAAAGAAGAAAGAAACAAGAATTCAAAAAAATGAGGAGAGGCTTAGGAACCTCCAGGACATCTTTAAACATTCCAACATCCGAATTATAGGGGTACCAGAAGGGGAAGAAGAAGAGCAACAAGTGGAAAACTTATTTGAACAAATAATAAAGGAGAACTTCCCCAATCTGGCAAAGGAAATAGACTTCCAGGAAGTCCAGGAGGCTCAAAGAGTCCCAAAGAAGTTGGACCCAAGGAGGAACACACCAAGGCACATCATCATTACATTAGCCAAGATTCAAATGAAGGAGAGAATTCTAGAAGCAGCAAAGGATTAGGGGACAGTTACCTACAAAGGAATTCCCATCAGACTGTCAGCTGATTTCTCCAAAGAGACCTTGCAGGCAAGAAGGGGCTGGAAAGAAGTATTCCAAGTCATGAAAGGCAAGGACCTACATCCAAGATTGCTCTATCCAGCAAAGCTGTCATTTAGAATGGAAGGGAAGGTAAAGTGCTTCTCGGATAAGATCAAGTTCAAGGAGTTCCTCATCACCAAGCCCTTATTATATGAAATGTTAAAGGAACTTATCTAAGAAAAAGAAGATAAAAAATATGACAGTAAAAAGACAGCAAACTCATAGTTATTAAGAACCACACCTAAAACAAAAGCAAACTAAGCAAACAGCTAGAACAGGAACAGAACCACAGAAATGGAGATCACATGGAGGGTTAGCAACAGGGGAGTGGGAGGAGGAGAGAAGGGGAAAAGGTACAGAGAATAAGTAGCATAGACAGTGGGTAGAAAGTAGACAGGGGGAGGGCAAGAATAGTGTGGGAAATGTAAAAGCTAAAGAATTTATGACACAAGAACACGAACTAAAGGGGGGGAATGTGGGTGGGGGGGTGTGGGTGGGAGGGGGGTGCAGGGTGGAGGGGAATGAAAGGGGGAAATGGGACAACTGTAATAGCATAATCAATAAAATAAAATAAAATAAAATAAAGTAGCATAATCAGTAAAATAAAATAGTCACTAAAAAAAGTGACTATTATGTGTTTCTCCCAGAAAGGTCATGCCGATTATGTGGAACCATGAAGAAAGTTGAGGGCAGGGACAACATGTAACTTTTCTTTTCCCAGGACTGAGCGGAGAGCCAGGCACAAACTAGATGCTCTGTGTGATGGCCACCAGTGCTGGCCACCAAATACTTGTTTCACAGCATTTACCACAACTTGAGTAACAGCATAATCAGCGGGTAAATACCGGGTCACCATAGAGCCAGTCCAAAATGGCTTGCCTACAAAGCTACGTGGGTGGCCCACGTGGCATTAATGGTGGAAGATGGACAGTCTGCCTGCTCTGGGTAAACAGTGGCTTTTATCCAGCCCACCACGCTGGCTGTGCCCTCAGGAGTGAGCTGTGTATCTGGATCATGCACAGCCACCTGTGGTCGTTCCACAGGCAGCCATGGGTCCTGCAGTAACCGAGAGACGCTCTTACACTCCGCCGCATTCAAGACCACGTGGTTTGTGGACCTTCAGCCTCACTCATAATAGGAGAAATGCGAGGTAAAAGAAAAGTGAGATTATATTTTTCACCTAGTGAATTAGCAGACATTAAAAGGTTGGATACTGTACTCAGGTGGCAAGGGAAGCAGGCACATTTGTACATTGCTTGGGGGAAGTGCAAATTAGCCCAATGCGAAGCACAACTAGCAATATCTCCCAAAATTCCCTTTGACCTGATAATTCTACTTCTAGGACTGCATTTTATAAATATCCTAGCAAACAGACAGGCAAAATGATGTAGGCGAAGGGAAGGTCATTCATCACAGCATTGTTCATAAGCAAAGGACTAGAAACAGCTTAAATGTTCATAAATGGGAGACTGGTTAAGTAAATTATGATCCATACATACAGTGGAAACCATTCAGCCATAAATGGGAGCGAGGAAGCCTTGTATGTTTGGGCCCACAGAGGAAGCCTTGCGCGCGTGTACATTCGTGTGCACACAAGGACGGTCTCCGAGAAGAGTTAAGTAGAAGAGGAAGGCAGCAAAGGGGCACATGCAGGCGTGTGGTGCCTGCAGGTTGAACAAAAGAAAAGAGCTCTGTCTTTTGCCCCCACTGCCTGTTTAGATACTTTCTGCAGGTTGGGTCTTCTCGTCCCTTGGTGAAAGCATGGAACAGGGCCCATCACTTTATTGGTCACTCTCAGATATTTTTTAAAAAAGGTTCCAATCACAAGTATAAAGGACACATGGGCAAAAACAAGGGGGGGGTGGAAACAGGAGGGAGGTGGGAAGGGCTGGGGGGTGGCTGGGATGGGAGTAAAAGGCAGAAAACTGTACTTGAACAACAATAAAATAAAATAAAATAAAATAAACCAAAAAAAAAAAGTTCTAATCACTGCAATTCATGAAATGGTTTCAGTGTGTTGAGAAAGTGAAAGTCACAACTTCAGACTATTGGAAGATTTTCGCTCCCCGAGCCTAGGCCTACTCCACATGTAAAGATGCCTTTTCTTCCTCATTCCTTTCCTTTATCTCTGTTCCATTTATCTCTGTGTGGCAGGAACTGTTCCAGTCCTGGGGAGGAGCACTGGCGACCTCCTGGGGCTGACATTCTGGCGAGAAGAATTAGACGGTGCATCAGGGGTGCTGAAGGAAAATGAGGCCAGGAAGGGTTATTAAAAGATTCCTGGTAGGATGGGGTGCCCTGTGCTGGCAGGGGTCGGGGGCCCATTTATATAGGTGGTCAGGGAAAGCCTAATCAGGTGACATTTAAACAGAGACCCAAAGGAAGTGGGGCAGCCAGACAGTCCTGTTTGGAGCCAGCGCAGCTTCATGGCCGTGAGACCTGTACAGAAACACAGGGCCCTGCGCTCAGAAGCGCCCCCTGCTTGGTTCAATGTTTTGCTGTCTCTACCTTCAAATGCTTACATTTTGAACAAAGGCCTGTGTTTCCATTTTGTACAGGGTCCCAGAGATTATGTAGCCGGTCCCTTCTGGTACAAAGTGAGTTCCAGGCAGAGGAAACATCAAGGGCAAAGGTAAAGAGGTAGGAATGTGTTGGCAACTTTGAGTCTGGGGTAGGAAAGGAGTGCACGGCTGGCTTCTTCTCTGTTTCTGCCTTTTGAGCCCATCCACCCTCTTCCCTGCCCCACTGCGGTTCTGACCCCTCCAGGTCTCTCAGGAGGTGCAGAGGGGAGCTTGCAGAATACTGTCTTGAGCTAGCATTCATGTTTTCCAGGCTTGGCAGGGATTTAAGGCTGATTCTTTTTCTCGTTGGAGGGTAGGGGCGCTTCCCCGGAAGTCTTGGTCTGGTCTCCACCAAAGCAGAGCCTGAGACAGAGACTTAGGACCTTATAGCTTGCTTGGGAGGTGACTCCAGGAGGCCAGGGGAGGAAGTGGGGAGAGCGAGACAAGGAAGGAGGCAAAGCACAGAGGAGGACGCATCTTCCAGGTTGCTGCTTTAGGTAGTGGAGCCTGGGTTCCGGGCCGAGGTGCAAACAGAATGCCTCTCCCATGCTATCTCCTCTTGGACAGGAGGCTGGGGGTCTTTCTCCAATGGCTTCGATACACCGCTGGGTGGGGGCTGTTCCCAGGTGTTAAGTGCCTGCACTTCTTATCTGCACCTAACTAGGAGGCTGACTTCAGCTTCCCAGAGAGCCTAGAGGCTGGAGGCAGGCCTTGTGGTGCTCAGGGTGGAGCTGGGATCAGTGTGCTTACAACTGTCCCTCACTGCTAGGCTAAAATCTGGGGTGGCCCAGAAGGCATGGTCCTCTGTGTCTGCCACACGGGGGATAGTCAGGGTGGGTTCTCCCATCTGGACATCCCTGGAGAAGGACAGACAAATCTCCATCAGCCAGTTGCTTATGATGGCTCCCCAACCCCAGGACATCCCAGAATGCCTCCAGTCTCTTTCTGCTGAGGCCTTGTGGTCCCTTCAGGAGGTCCTCCTGGGCTGGATCTGAGGCCACCCCAGACTGACTCTGTCTTATGGCCCAACTCTGGCCTGGGGGCAGCACACACAGGTGGCCTGCTCACACGGGTGTGCGGTTCCCTCTCACCACTGCCCTCTACTCTGCCAGCCAGCCCTTTGGGACTCTTAGGCAAGGGTCAGACACCAGGCCACTGGGTCCCACAGGACATTGTCACCTCTCTGACTGGTCTCTTTGAGGCCTCCTCACCAGGCCTGAAATGAGAGGAAAGCCACCCCATCCCATCAAATTCTCTCCAAAGAAAACCCTCTCTAGCCTCTAACTTCAGCCTTCTCATTGCCTTCAGGATAAAACCCTCCACCTGGGTGAGGCCTTCTATATTCTACCCTCTCCCCACCTTTCTAATGTCCTCTTCTGCCACCAGGTCCCCATGCTCCAGCCCCATCACTCTAAACTTACCCCATCCCCTAAACTTACCCCATCACTCATACCTCTATCCCTTTGCACATGCTGATCCCTCTGCCTGGAAAATTCTTCCCCTCTTCATGGCTTGGTGAACTCCTCTTCATCCTGTAAGACTCACTGTAAGGGGCTTGCAGGCAATGAATCTCTGTAGGGAGTCAGTCCCTCTCACATTGTGCTCTCGCTGTACCCTGCACGGTTGAGACTGTGGTCTTCGGTCAGACTTTCTGGGCCTGAGTCCTGGCTTTGCTATATATGTATGAGTCAGGAATTGCTTCAATAATGCTGCGTAACAAGTCACTTCAAAATTTGGAGACTTACAACAAATGTTTATTTTCCTCACCAATTGGCACAGGGAGGGAATAAAGAATTGAAATAGGGTAATCGCTGGCATTTACTGAGCAGTTACTATATGCCAGGCACTGTGAGCACTTTACATATTTTATTTCCGTTACTCCTCCTCATGGCAATCCTATACGGCAGGTGTTACTGATGGTGTTTTAGAATGGAGGAGGTAGATTTCCAGAGAGGTGACGTAACTTGCCCAGGGTACCATAGCTGGTAAGTGGTAGAGCTGTGATGTGAACCCAGGCAGAATACACTTACGTGCTTTGGCACTTCGCTGCCTCCAGTGAACGATGCCATCATTTGGGGGGAAAGACAGCGATGTGTTCAGGACAGCTCAGGTACCCGCATTCATCCTTTCTCTTAGTTTGGGGACATTGCAGCCCTTCCTGATGGTCTGACTTGTGAAGCCTTTTGACTCCTTCCAGGTACTTGACTTAGGCCTGTACACAAACCCAGTCTCCCTACAGACCCTGTTCCTCTAAGGGCTGGAACTGTGACCTGGGTGGGGGCGGGCAGCTGGTTGATGCACAGGTTGTTAAATAGGTTCCCTTTCCAGGGCTGAAGGATTATGTATGGGGCTCTGGGCTCCTAGAGCACTGGAGTTGCTGCACATCACCCAGGGCCCTACCTACGCTGGGGGAGCAGGAGGAGGGTAGGACGGGAGGTGCCCTTGGCTGTGCTGAAGGAGTTGCAGCAGAGCAGGGCAGCGCAGAAAGCGTCCTGGCCCCGCGGTTTCCCTCCTTGATAGCAGTATTGTGTAGCAGATAGGGACTGGACTTGGGTCCAGGCCTGCCGCTAGCCCAGTGAGCGGCCTTGGGCAAGTAGCATCCTCCCAAGCCTGTTTCCAAATGGAGATAATGATAGAACCCACCCCCTGCCTCCGTCAATGGGCCTACAGTGCATGTGAGGGGCTGTATACTGGGCCGGGACTAATCACTGTCTTACTTCTATGATTTTTAACATTCAGCTCTCAAATACCCACAGCTGAGTTTAATGGTTAATTGACTTTTCTCCCCAAGCACAACTTCAGGTCCATTTCTCAGAGCCTGAATACATCAGGGGATGTGTGACCTGGAATACATCCTCCCCTTTGGGCCTCAGTTTTTCTACCTGTAAAATGGGGGTTAGCACACTCCCCTCATACATGAAGTTAATGAGATATATAACAGTCCCAAGTCCCCTTTCTGAGCCTCAGTTTCTCAATTTGTGCCATGAGTTAATAGGGTTGTCTGGATTAAAGGAGGTAGTCATGGCAACAGCTTAGGGCATGTCGCTGCACATATGAAGAGCTTAATAAACTCTAGCTTTAAAAGTAAGCCCAGCAGAGAGCAGGAGTTCCAAAAATGGAAGCTGAACCCAAGTCACCTTCCAAGTTTTAACTTTTTATTCACTATGACTGAATACACTCCATCTTATAGAATATACTCTCCATAATGTCCTTGCTTGTTTTCATTTCCTATACCTTGCCTTTTTAAATGATTAGATTTTCCATGTCATTTTTCCTATCCCCCATGGGTAATGGAGATTTAACTAATTTCTTTGGGTTTGTTTGAACCTGTTGAAGTAGGGACCTGTTTCCTATCATATTATGTTTATACACATTTTATTTTAGTAAAGAAATATACCTTCCTCAGGTACATCTTAACTGACAAAGAACCTTCACATCCATCGTTTTTTGTTTTTTTTTAAGATTTTATTTATTTATTTTTAGACAGAGGGGAAGGGAAGGAGAGAGGGAGAGAAAGAAACATCAACGTGTGGTTGCCTCTCATGTGCCCCCTACTGGGGACCTGGCCTGCAACCCAGGCATGTGCCCTGACTGGGAATCGAATCAGCAACTCTTTGGTTCGCAAGCCCTGCTCAATCCACTGAGCTACACCAGCCAGGGACATCCATCATTTTATTTACGCCTCCTAACAGTCCTGTCGGGTTGGTGTTCCACTTGCCTTAATAAAGCTGGAGCCCAGAGAGAACAAGGAGACTTGCCCAAGGTCGCATGGCGAGTCAGGGGTAGGACCAGGACTTGGGTCCTGTCACCAACCCCCACAGCTCTCTTTCCCAGTGGACTCAGCGCTCCCCGAGGGCAGAGCAGCATTTCTTGGGGGCCGTCTTCTCTTTGCCCTCCATCCATCAATCATACTGTGCGCTCCCAAGATGCCGTGAGGTGTCTCCCATGCTGCCTGGTCCAGGTCTTTTTGCACACCTGAGGAGTGGACAACCGCTGCCATTCTTAGTCCAATACTTATTGAGGGCCTACTATGTGCAGGCATCCCTCACTCTTTCCCTTTAGATGCTCTGACTCCCGGGGGAGATGGATTTACACTAGGGAGTAGTAAGGCGGTGCTTTAATACTGGTCTGAACAATGTGCCTGGGCCTGCGCAGATCAGGGGACGCTGCCCAAGGAGAGGGCTTTAGGTGGGAACTTGAACAAGACAGAGGTGCAGAGGTGAGATGGTGCTCCCCAGGCAGAGATGAAGACGGGGAAGGCCAGGCATTATCACAAGCAGAGGTAGCTTAGGGAGGGGTTGGGCGTGTGGGTTTAAGTGGCTTCGGGGCTCGCTCCTGTTACAACTTGCTCCCTCAGAATAAAATCGACAAGGCCCAGACTCAAGTGCCAGTGGTTCGAGTTTGCCGGAAGTAGGAACCGCTCAGTTGGAGCCTCGGCAGTGCCACCGCCACCAAGCCCTGGCACTGGGGCAACACTTCTGCTCTCTGGCCTCCGTTTTCCCATCTACACAGTAACCACAGAAGCTCCCGGGTCTCTGCGGTCAGTGTGTCACCCTTCTTGCATCCGCGTGCAACAAGTGGACGTGGTCGGGGGAAAAGCGGGCGCTCGCTCAGGTCTCCACCAGCAGAGGCCGGGCCCGGAGCCTTGGAGCTGCCCAGCTCGCAGCCAGCAGCAGCCTGGCCCTCCCCCGCGCTTGGGGTGGGGCCGCCACCCGGCTGTTCCCTTATCTACGCACTCCCGGCCAGAGAAGCGCACGGCCGCCTCTTCCAGTTCCGCTGGCTCCGCCGCAGCAGGTACCCGGCTGGGGCGCAGTCGGAGGGGCGGCTGGGGTGCGGCTGGGGTGCTCCTGCAGAGCACCGGGTGCTGCGGGCAGCCCAGGGACCTGAGTGTGTGGGTGTGCGGAGGGTCACGTGGGGAGAGAGCGAGGGAAGGCAGGACAGCGTCGCTGAAGTCGGGGCATCTCCGGACGCCAGGGGAAATCAGCTGGGACGGGGGCACCACTGCGGAGAGAGCGGGAGCGGGAAGGTAGAGCCGAGGCGGAGGGGACCTTCTCCGGGATGAGTGGGCGGAGTTAGGAGGAGAAGAGGAAGAAGAGCTCGCTACTTCCACGGGAGAAGGAATCTAGGGAGACTCTAGGGCAAAAGAGGGTGTAATGGAGCTGGGTAATGTGAGGGGGTCCCGGTTGGAAAACCGGGAACAGTGGGAACAGCAGTGCTGGGGGCTTGAGAGGGGCTCTTGCTCCCAAAGAAGGCTGGGCTCCTCGCGTTGGGGAAGCACCCTTGATGTCAGGAGAGCATGGGAGTCCCCCTCACCCAGTGAGGGTGGGGGAAGATGGAGCCGCACACCACCCACAGCATTTGCCTCAAGCCTGCAGGCCTTGAGGATCCAGAGGTTTCCTGGAGACAGCCCCTGCAGGCCTGGCGGGAGTGCGTGGCCCAGTCAGGCCAGGGCTGGGAGGTTTGAGAGTTCGATGGATTCTCAGCCTGGTTGCGCCTGGGTGCGTGGGCCAGGACGCTGTCTGAGAGGGACTCAGCCTCCTGTCCTGGGGCTTGCGCCACCTCTGGGCCCTTTGGTGAGAGGCATACCCTCTCCAGCCTCAGTTCCCCGGCCCGGAGGACTTGTGGCTGGTTAGTGGTGAAACTCAGATCCCTTTTCTGTACCCCATGCTGGCTGACTGTAGCCAGCTTACCCAACCTCTCTGGGCCTGCGTTCCTCCTTCAGGTTCTTCCCTGTCTTCAGAGCATCTATGTGTCTGAGCTCCATGGAAGAGTCCCTTTAAGAGTTATTTCATTCTGATCACATTTTCAGTACAAATGGAGAGCCCCCCTCTAAGTACAGTTACACAAAATAAAACTGGGTTCTGTTCAGTTTTAAAAGTTATGGAAGGACATTTCCAACACATTGGGGTGAGTTGGGGAACTGGTTTCCATTTAGGGAGGTGACCCAGTTGCTGCCAGCCAGGATGAAAACTTCGCTTATATAATCTTTGGCCACCCACTGGGTGCCTGGGAGGTGGCCACAGTGGATAAACGGCGAGAGAACTGGTTTCAGAGTTGGATGGACATGCTGTGTGCTCTGCCATCCTGCCTCCGGAGCTTCGACACCAGCTTAGATGCAGGTTGAGAAGGTTATAACCAGCAAGCAACTGTAAATTATTAACGTTAGTGCCTAATCATATTAACGTTTCAGGCTCTGCCTGTACTATTTCATCCTGGTCCAGATCCCCCAAGAGAGTTTACCTCTGACAACCCCAGTATTAACACAGGTCTTGGCCTTACTATTATTTTTATTTAATGAGGCTAAACTTTGCTTTCCTTGGCAAGATAAAGTTACCTTTAAGGGAGTGTGCTGAACAATCAGAGCCTACAGAAGCAACAATGAATACATTCTACCCTTGAACAAGCAGGGGAGTGGGGTGCAGCCCCTCCAGTCAAAAATCTGCCTAAAAACTTTTGATTCTCCAAAAACGTAACTCCTAATAGCCTACTATTGACTGGAAGCTTTACCAATAACATAAACAGTCGATTAACACGTATTTTGTATGTTATACGTATTACATATACTGTATTCTCACAATAACATAAGCTAGAGAAATGAAAATATTATTAAGGAAATTATAAGGAAAATACATTTATAGTACCATATGTATTTATTGAAGATATTCACATGTAGATGGACCTGAGTAGTTTAAACTCGTGCTGTTAAGGGTCAGCTGTATTTTGCTACCAGAGGAGGCAAAAGAAGAAGTGGAATTATAACCAAATAACCCTTGTAATAGTTAGGTATTATTTAGTTAGGCTTTTAAGCTCCAAGAGGTCATGGTATTAATATCCTTAGGCGTTACCCTTAATTGATAACTAGCTGGGCTATTAGTTCTCTGAGGTGGTATTTTAAAAAGGTGAAAGATGTGTACAATCTGAAGAGAAACCAGAGTATTGAGGTGGTCTTTTTTTTTTAAAGAATTTATTTATTTATTTTTATAGAGAGAGGAAAGGAAGGAGAAAGAGTAGGAAACATCAATGTGTGGTTGCCTCTCACGTGCCCCCTACTGGGGACCCAGCCTGGAACCCAGGCATGTGCCTTGATTGGGAATCAAACTGGTGACCCCTTGGTTCTCAGGCCCGTGCTCAATGCACTGAGCTACACCAGCCAGGGCTTGAGGTGGTATTTTGACTACTTTGTTCACTGGAAGCTCCAGTCCTGGCACATACTGCTGGCCTAAAACAAATGCCTCAGGGCCTCAAGGGCCCTTGGAAGTTACCGGTGAATTCACTGTCCTTGACATTTGTAGAAACAGAGCCAAGAGAGGAATGGACTCATCCAAGGTCACACAGGGATTGAGTGGCTGAGCCCAAACTAGAACCCAACAAAAATAGTGGAGCTCAGGCTGTGCCAGAGCCAACACCTAGGATCTGTGACTGTTTTGCTTTTGCAAGAGCCCTTGAGGTAGTTATTATCCTCTGATTTTAAATGAGGAAACAGGCTCAGAGAGGTTAAGGAATGCTAGCAAAGTCACATAGCTGGTAAGTTCCAGACTTGAAATCCTATCTTCACATAAAAATGGGAGCCTGGCTTCTTTCGAAATAGTCTGCCAGAGGTGAGTAGTAGACACCCTCCCTTGGGGCAGCAGCTCTCTCTCAGTCACCACTTGGGTGGCTTCCCTCTGGGCTGGACTTTCCTAGGCCCCTGGGCATTTGGTTTGATTGGTTTGCTGGTTTGTTTGTCAGGGCAGGGAGCCTGTCTGTTTCATTCCCCGCATGTCCCAGCCCCCATAGCATTCCTTGCACCTGGCATATAGCAGGCAGAGTAAAATCTGGGGAATGCGTACAACCCAGGCCTCTCCCACTCCAGAGCCCATGTACTACCCCATCCCCACAACCTTTTCCCCTAGTTTTGCCCCCAGAGGTCTGGGGGGACTCTTTGACAGTGTGTATCCAGTGGAGAGACCAGGAGGAACTGAGGGTGGCAAGTCTTGGTTGAGGAGCAGGTGAGGAGGTTGACCTCAATTTAGGAAAAGGGGAATGTGAATTGGGAGGGCTGGGGAGGTGGGAGGGGGAGGAGGAAGGAGCTGCTCAGACTGACTCCAACTCCCACTTGGGCCCTGGAGGTTTCATTTCGGAGGCTCTGATAACCTGACAGCCTCCCAAACTTGCAAGACATGCCCGGCCAGGTCACATGCCTTTTGGATGACCTGCTAGCACTGTTTAGGTCCTTTACCTTCTCCCCTTCACACTCCTGCTTGTTCAGGGAGAGGGCTGCTGGGGCTTTGGCCAATTCCCTGGGGGTTTCCCTTCCCAGCCACCTCTCTAGGGTCTGTGGGCAAGTGTAAAGTTTCGGGGCTCTGTGAACCCAGAGGGGTTACTCTGAATGGTCTTTGCTGAGAACATTTTTATTGCATAAGGTCAGTGTCCCCAGAAGTCCAAACTCCAGCCAAATTCCCCTTGTCCCAAGAAGCACCCTCAGCAAAAGGTAAATATTTAGAGACACAGTTAACTTTCAAAGGCCCCAAACCTATGGAGCCAGCTCTTGAGCACTAAAAGAGAACTGAGTTCTTTAGAGAACCCCAAGCCAATCTCTCAGGCTTGAAATACTTCCATTACAACTATTATTAATAATTAATTCTACTATTGATAAGTAATAACAATGGCAATCCTTTATTGAGTCCCTAAATTGTACTAAAACTTTGTTCTAATAAACTTAATCTTTCCAGCCATCTAAGAGGTAGATAATAATTTCCACGAGGGAACTACGGATCAGAGAAAGTAGATCACTTGTCTTAGGTCACAAGCTGGTATGTTATGGAATCAGAAATCAAACTTGGTTTGTCTGACTCCGAAGCCCATCTCTTTCATGAGACTTTATGGCATCTGCTGTCTCTTTTATTCCTAACTTACTTTTATTCTGATTCCCACTGAATAGGGGCCAAAAGCCAGCCAAGTTTCCCTGATATCCATCAACCAGTCCCTGGACAACTGGTCTCAGCCCAACTGTGCCTGCCTTGCTGTGTGGTCTTGGGTAAGTCATAGCTTTTCGGCCAGCCTTTGGTATCTGCAAATGTTTTATGCAGAGGTTAATGGCCAGTTTCCTTCTGCAGCTGAGGTCTGGCCAGGAGGGCAGAGTTTAGCCTGGATTTGACCAATGTGGGAGTGGTGATGGCGGGAGGGGAGAGGAGAGGAGAGGAAGTTGTTTCTAGCTCCACCCTCTGGTGACATCACACAAGACAGCTCCAGTCCCTGGAAACCCTGCCCCTAGTGACCCTCACCTGTGGAAGTGCCACCCAGTGCTTGGCATCTGGCGAATTTGCCACAGCAGAAGTCATCAGCCCCTGGCTCTAGAGAAACCCCTAGGTAAGCAGTGCAAGGGGGCCACGGAGCTGTACTGGGCGGGGGTGGGATGCCTGGAAGAGGCTGATCTGTCAGCCTGGTGGGCACACTACTCAGAGACTGCCTTGAGGGTGTCCTCTGCGTGCCCAACCTCATCCTTCCACCCGCTCCTTTCCCTGAATCTGAGGCTCCTTTCCATGCAGTCAGGATATGGGTACTAATATTCTGAAAATAGACCTATTCAGATGGATGGGGGCCTTTGGCTGAGGTCTAAAGGAAATAGGGTGGCACGACCTCTGTCATCTCAGTATGTGGCCTCTGCATTCTGTGTTTAGGGCCCTCTGTGCCTGGGTGAGGGGAAAGGCTATGAAGGGGGAGGTAGCTGTGAGCCAGGGCGTCAGTGGCGCGGAGCCAGTGAGTAGCTGCTGACTGCGGGAGACCCAGGTCTCTGGATGTGAAACAGTTGTTAGAAACCTAAGAGAATAATTCATAGGAAAGAACTTGGTTGCCAGCTTTAGACCAGTATTTTCGCAGGTAATAGTTCTGTGGGATGCAGATGGGTGTGACAGGAGGCAGGGCAGAACAGAGCGACTAAGGGTATGTGCTCTGCCGTCAGAGAGCTGGGTCCCGATCCTGGCTCCACCTCTCTGTGTCTGAGTGACCTTGGGTAAGAAGCTAACCTCTCTGAATTTCACTATCCTCAGCAACAAAATGGGCATAATAATATCTACCTCACAGGCTAGTTATGAGAATTAATTGCAACAAAGTTGTAAAGAGTAAGCATACAGTAAACACTTATTACATTTTAGCTGGCTTTATAATGTAATTACTGGGAAAGGAATCCTTGGTTACGTAAGCTTGGCAAATGCAGGTTCCAGAATAAAGCGAAGCAGGCTCCTTTGCTGCAGGACTTCTCGGAGCTCAGAGCCTTCAGTACGCTGCGGTGCCTTGGGACGTGCTAAGAGTGGGATATGGAGCTTTCAGCTGACATAACGGATCGCGGAGACCCAGGAACTAGGTCACCACACTATGTCGTCCTTCACTGGTCTTTGTCCTTGTGGTGGGATGGACACTTTCCTGGATTGCACAACTTTGGGAAAGGCCTTCCTGTCTGGCGGCTCTTGTCTCCTCAATGTAAAACACAGTTGCTGAATGAGATGCTTTCAGAGGCCTGTTTTTGGCTCCCTGAGGTCCTGAGACAGGAAGGCAAAGTTGTAGACAAGGATGGAGGCCAGGTTGTTGAGGCCGAAGCCCAGTCTTTTGGGGAGGAGTTGATCCAATGTTGGCTTCCCAACCAGCAAGGCAGGGCAGAGGTGTTCTTGTGCTTAGGATGGAAGCGGTCCCATTATTTAGTCCATCAGCAAGGTCTGCCTCCTAAACCTGCTGTGTGCCAGGCTGTCCGGGGAACAGGAAGTGGAAAAGCCCTGGGCTCCCATGTCCTAGTGCCCTTCCTCTTTGTGCAATAGAGTGATGACTGCTTTCACACCTGCCTCCCCGCTGGCTAGAAAAGGCTACAGACCAGAGCTCTCCAGAGTTGTAATGTGGGAGAAGCTTACAAATGCAAATCAGGCTAGGGTGAGGAAGAGTGTGGGCTGGGGGCTTGTGTTTTTTTTTTAAATTTACTCTTTGTTATTTTTTTCCATTACTATTTAGTCCCCTTATGTCCCCCTCCCCCCAGCTATCACTACACTATTGTCCATGCCCATGAGTCCTTTTGCCTTTTGGCTCAATCCCTCCACTGCTAACCTTCCTCCCCACCCCCACCAGCTGTCATCTGTTCTCCATTTAAGAGTCTGTCTCTGTTTTGCTTGTTAGTTCAGTTTGTTCACTAGATTCCACATATGAGTGAAATCATATGGTATTTGTCTTTCTCTGACTGGCTTATTTCACTTAGCATAATAATATTCTCCAGGTCCATCCATACTGTTGCAAAGGATAAAATTTTCTTCTTTTTGGGGACTACCAATGCCCCAAGATGGAGGCGTAGGTAGACACACTGTGCCTCCTCGAACAACCAAAAGAAGGACAACAACAATTTAAAAATAAAAACCAACTAGAACTGACAGAAAATTGAACTGCATGGAAGTCCAACAACCAAGGAGTTAAAGAAGACACATTTATCCAGACTGGTAGGGGGGCAGAGACAGATAGCTGGGAGGAGAGGACTTGTGGCAAGGCGGTGGATTGCGGACTGGGCAGTCCCACATTTGTGTGTAGGGAGAAACAACTGGGGAGCAAGACAGACCTCGAGGCCCAGAGCTCCAGTGGGGAAATACAGCCTCAAACCACTGATTGAAAACATCTGTGGGGGTTGAGGTGCCGGGAGAAACTCCCAGCCTCACAGGAGAGTCCGTTGGAGAGACCCACAGGGTCCTAGAATGTACACAAGCCCACCCACCCGGGAGTCAGCACCAGGAGGGCCCAGTTTGCTTGTGGGAAGCTGGGAAGTGACTGAAATCCGGCAGAGAGCGGAGCAAGTGCCATTGTTCCCTCTCGGACCCCTGCCCCATGTACAGCATCACAACCCAGTGACTAGTTGCCCCACCCTGATGAACACCTAAGGCTCCTCCCCTCACTACATAACAGGCGTGTCGAGACTTAAAAAAAAAAAGGCCCAAATGAAGAACAGATCAAAGCTCCAGCCCTGGCTGGCGTAGCTCAGTGGATTGAGCGCGGGCTGCGAACCAAAGGGTCGCAGGTTCGATTCCCAGTCAGGGCACATGCCTGGGTTGCAGGCCAGGCCCCTAGTGGGGGCCACGTGAGAGGCAACCGCACACTGATGTTTCTCTCCCTCTCTTTCTCCCTCTCTTCCTCTCTCTAAAAATAAATAAATAAAATCTTTAAAAAAAATAAAATGTTAAAAAAAAATAAAGATAAAAAATCTTTAAAAAAAAAAAAAAAAAAAAAGCTCCAGAAAAAATACAACTAAGTGACGAAGAGATAGCTAATCTATCAGATGCACAGTTCAAAACACTGGTAATCAGGATGCCCTCAGAATTGGTTGAATTTGGTCTCAAATTAGATGAAAAAATGAAGGTTATGCTAAGTGAAATAAGGAAAATGTACAGGGAACCAATAGTGATGGGAAGGAAACTGGGACTCAAATCGACAGTTTGGAGCAGAAGGAAGAAAGAAACATTCAACCAGAACAGAATGAAGAAACAAAAATTCAAAAAAATGAGGAGAGGCTTAGGAACCTCCAGGACATCTTTAAACATTCCAACATCCGAATTATAGGGGTACCAGAAGGCGAAGAGGAAGAACAATAAGTGGAAAAGTTAATTGAGCAAATAATAAAGGAGAACTTCCCCAATCTGGCAAAGGAAATAGACTTCCAGGAAGTTCAGGAAGCTCAGAGAGTCCCAAAGAAGTTGGACCCAAGGAGGAACACACCAAGGCACATCATAATTACATTAGCCAAGATTCAAATGAAGGAGAGAATTCTAGAAGCAGCAAGGAATAAGGGGACAGTCACCTACAAAGGAATTCCCATCAGACTGTCAGCTGATTTCTCAGAAGAGACCTTCCAGGCAAGAAGGGGCTGGAAAGAAGTATTCCAAGTCATGAAAGGCAAGGACCTAAATCCAAGATTGTTCTATCCAGCAAAGCTTTCATTTAGAATGGAAGGGCAGATAAAGTGCTTCTCAGATAAGGTCAAGTTAAAGGAGTTCCTCATCACCAAGCCCTCATTATATGAAATGTTAAAGGGATTTACCTAAGAAAAAGAAGATAAAAAATATGACAGTAAAAAGACAGCAAACTCACAGTTATTAACAACCACACCTCAAACAAAAGCAAACTAAGCAAACAGCTAGAACAGGAACAGAACCACAGAAATGGAGATCATATGGAGGGTTAGCAACAGGGGAGTGGGAGGAGGAGAGAGGGGGAAAAGGTACAGAGAATAAGTAGCATAGATGGCAGGTAGAAAATACAAAGTGGGAGGGTAAGAATAGTATAGGAAATGCAGAAGCCAAAGAACTTATATGTATGACCCATGGACATGAACTAAAGGCGGGGAATGTGGGTGGGAGGGAGTGTGCAGGGTGGAGGGGAGTGAAGGGGGGAAAATGGGACAGCTGTAATAACATAATCAATAAAATATATTAAAATTGTTTCTTTTTTACGGCAAAGTAGAATTCTTTTTAAGTGACATTATAGATTTTAAAGGTTTTATTTATTTATTTTTAGAGAGGGGGAAAGGAGGGAGAAAGAGAGGGAGAGAAACATGATATGTGAGAGAAACAGTGATTAGTTGCCTCTCTCATGCCTCCAACTGGGGACCTGGCCCACAACTCAGGCATGTGCCCTGACTGGGAATCGAACCAACAACCTTTTGTCCCTAGGCTGGTGCTCAATCCACTGAGCCACACCAGCCAGGGCAGGGGCTTGTCTTGGTGCTGCCTTTGCACAGCAAGGCTGCTGCATATACTTGGACTGTGTGAATTAGTGAGTGGCTTTGGGGGTGATCATGGTGCTGTTGGTGGTAGAGAGCATGATTGCTTTTTCCTGCCCAGTTTTCCTTGCTTCTTGCAGTTGAAGAGTAGCTGTAATAAAATCTGATAAATGATGGATAGAAAACCTGGATGCTGAGTTCAATAAGTTTGTTGGAGGATTTATTTGATAGAGCAGAGTTGTCTGGCAGGTGCTGTATTTTCAATAGATATTTGATTTAATGAATAATGATAAGCTTGAATAAAGTGCAACTGGCACCAGGCAAATGCTATAAAAAACTATTTATAGCACTTAAATGATTAATGATAACATTAAATGATTAATAGCACTTGCCAGCTTATCTTGCAGAGGGCAGTTTAGGGTAATGATCAAGACTAGAAACAGAATTTAGATTGTACCTCTGCTGCTTCGGAGCTAGGTGGGTGGGTAACTTCTTTGTGCTTCAGTTTCATTATCTGAAAAGTGGGAATAAAGATAGTATCAATTCCACAGGGTGCTATGAAGTGTAAATGAGTCAATTAAATGCTTAAAACAGTGACGCATTGTAAGTGCTGTGTAAGCATTTGCTATGATTTGTTTTCCTTTCTGTGATCTCTACCTTATCATGAAGTTTCTGAGGACAGGGCTCAAATCCTTTTCTACTCTGCCTTCCCTGGGATCCAGCACAGGACTTGAGGCAGAAGAGGAGTGCTCAGTTTTCTACATGAATGAATGAATGCTTTTTAAATGCTAAATGGTACAACCCATTATAAGTTTCCCACAGAGGAATGTGGGGAGGGGCAGGAAGGAGATCCCCTGGAGGTGGCAGCTCCTGGAGGGAATGGAAGTTGGTACAGGGTGTGACATTTGGGTTAGGTGGGAAATGAGGGTGGGAGCAGATCACGGGGTCTTGAATACTGGGGTGAGGGGTTAGGTTTTATTTTTTTGGAATTAACAACCATGGCTGGGGTGGAAAGGCTGGAAGATAAGTATCTGATGATAGGAACTCAAGTAGAGTAGTCATCATCTGAGGTTCAGGGGGCCAGGAAAGTATCACAGAAGAAATGGGTTTTGAAGGATGAATATGAGTTTGCCAGACAGGCAAGAGGAGGCAATGTCTCCAGTGGAGGGAACAGCTTATGCAAAGCTGTAGATATTTGAAGCAGGCCCAGGGGATTGGTGAGGCTATGGCTGGATTTGAATGCATTGCGGTTGAGCAGTGAGGCTGGTAAAGTAGCAGGGACTAGATCATGTAGGGTAATGGAGGGTCAGTGGGGGAGACTGAGGGGCTGATCTGTTAGCAATGTCATTGCCGCCACTAGGTAAACCCTGATGGCAGCATAAACATAGGAGAAAACTATAGGGGCTGCTGTGTGGAGCCTGGACTGGAAAGGAAATGGCTGAGGCAGTGAGCCTCATTCACGAATGCATTCCTCAAATGTTCATTGAGCACTAATACGTGTTGGGCATTGTCCTAGGCATTTGGGATAAACCGGGGAGCAGGACCATCATGAGTCCCAGCTAAATTCTCCCTTAGGATGACTCCTTTCTTCTGAAACTCAGTGTAGAGATAAGGGTCGGGGAGGAGGGAGTAAGAACTGGGCATAGGGGTAGGGGATGAGGACAGCAGCCCCTGACTTTGCTCTGGTCCCTCTCCTAGCTCCCTGCCCAGTTCACAGCCATGGCCACAGCGGTGGCCCAGAAGCTTAGCCACTTTCTGCCCAGTTTGCGGCAGGACCACCAGGACCCTCCATCATCTGTGCAGCCAGAGCCTGTCTTCACGGTAGACCGAGCCAAGGTGCCACCCCTCTTCTGGAAGCCATACATCTATGTGGGCTACCGGCCGCTGCATCAGACCTGGCGCTTCTACTTCCGCTCGCTGTTCCAACAGCACAACGAGGCGGTGAACGTCTGGACCCACCTGCTGGCAGCCCTGATGCTGTTGCTGCGGCTGGCCATCTTTGTGGGGACTGTGGACTTCTGGGGAGACCCCCACGCCATGCCCCTCTTCATCATTGTCCTCGCCTCCTTCACCTACCTCTTCTTCAGTGCCTTGGCTCACCTCCTGCAGGCCAAGTCTGAATTCTGGCATTATAACTTCTTCTTCCTGGACTACGTGGGTGTGGCTGTATACCAATTTGGCAGCGCCCTGGCACATTTCTACTATGCCATTGAGCCTGCCTGGCATGCCCAGGTGCAGACCATTTTCCTGCCCATGGCTGCCTTTCTTGCCTGGCTTTCCTGCACTGGCTCCTGCTACAACAAGTATATCCAGAAGCCCGGCCTGCTGGGCCGCACATGCCAGGAGGTGCCCTCGGCGCTGGCCTATGTGCTGGACATCAGCCCGGTGGCACACCGCATCCTGGTGTCCCCCAGCCCTGCCACAGATGACCTTGCTCTTCTCTACCATAAGTGCCAGGTGGTCTTCTTCCTGTTGGCTGCTGCTTTCTTCTCGGCCCTCATGCCTGAGCGCTGGTTCCCTGGCAGCTGCCACCTCTTTGGGCAGGGCCACCAGATCTTCCATGTCTTCTTGGTGCTGTGCACATTGGCTCAGCTGGAGGCTGTGGCGCTGGACTATGAGGCCCGGCGGCCCATCTATGAGCCACTGCACACCCGCTGGCCCCACAACTTCTCTGGCCTCTTCCTGCTCACCGTGGGCAGCAGTGTCCTCACCGCGTTCTTCCTGAGCCAGCTGGTGCGGCGCAAACTCAGTCAGAAGACCCAGTGAAGGGAGATGGCAGCTGGTAGGGAGGGAGGTAGAGTGGGAGCCCAGGGGTCTGGTCTTGGCCGCATGTGGGAACGAGGCCTGGTAAAGTTGTTTGTGTCTGGAATGCAGTGACTCTCTGTGCATGCCTCAGCTGCCAAGGGTGGCGTTGGCCAGTCCTCGGTCCTTCAGTTTAGGGATTGGCCTGGAGCTGCTGGAGTCTTTCCTGAGCCTGCCCTGGCTCCCTGACTTGGGAGAGGGAAAGAGATAGAGATGCAGGCCACCCTGGTTTGCCTCCCCGCATTGCCTCTCATCAGGCATGAGGATGGGAGAGTCAGCTGGGCCAGGACTCTTGTTTGGGGCTTCCAGATTATCTGGTGGAGGTAAAGGTGGAGTTTAGGCCAGAATTAGATTTGAGTTCAGGGACAGCGGAGGCCTCAGCAACTCCCATCTACCCAGATTTCATTGGTGAATAGGAAGGGGCGGGGCCAATATGTACACAGGAATTACCATTGTTTGAACCCCAGCCTGGAGTTTTGGAGCTTCAGAGTCCTGAAAGTTAAAGATTGTGCCAGGTGCAAATGGATCTCATCCAGTGGCACAAACCTTTCAGTCACTGTTCCAGACACTGAGCCCCACACCTAGTTTTGGCTTCCATGTTGCACATGTCCTGTTCCCAGGCATTCTCCTAGTTCCCTTGTTTGTGATTCAGTTATCCATTTAGTGTTTTCAGGGCTTCTGCTCAGGGGCAGGCTGCTGACTGGGTCCTGTGGATCAATGCAAGATCAAAGACTAATATTGGAATGAACTGTCAGGGGAAGCACTGAGGAGAGGGAATAATCAGTATGGCCTGGGGCCCTCAGGGTCTCGGATTGAGAAGGGTGAATAGGAGTTTTGCAGATGAAGAAGAGGGAATGAATTCTAGGCCAGGGAAAAACCTGTACAAAGAAAGGCCTAGAGGTATGGAAGGAGTTCAGTGGGGCTGGAGCTAGGGGTGGTCTGGTCTCTGATATGTCCTAGATGCAATAAAGTTACTGTGATAACAGCTGCCACTTCGTTTTTTGTCTCCTCTTCCAGGGAGATCCATAGGTCTGTTTATGGTGTGGGTTTGTTTTTTGTTTTTTTTTTTTTGCGGGGCGGGGTGGGGAGGTAGGGAGGGCTGGATCCCCTGGGGGTGAGCACTGGAGGGAGGGGGCAGTGACTGTTTTATCTTTGCCCGAGGTGACATTGGGCCTCTATACACTATATGAGCAGGGAAGTGGGGGGCAGTTTTTTTACTAAATAAAATTTAGATGCTAAAAGAATGTTTTAAAAATATATATCTCATTTTATAATTTGACAAAGATTTTATTTTTTGATTATTCCTTCAAACAAGGAGGATTTTGTTAACTTTTTATAGTATTGCTATATGTTAACTTTTATAATACTGCTTTTTTTCAGAGCAATATACGTACAGTGAAGGAAAATTAGGAAGTACAGATAATAAAAATCCCCAAATGCCTAAGAAATACATATTTTTCAGATCCAAGGTCACACAGTAAGCCATGAAGGCAGGACTGGAAGCTAGTTCTTTCTTGACTTCAAATTTTTAGTGTTCACTTTAACATTTTCTAAGTCCTCTCCCGTGTAGTTTCATAGTTAAGCTTAGACTTAGTTTCTTTGAATTACAAAAGTAATTCATAAACTTGAGGGTATGTTAACCACTTACTGCAGCGTCGTGAACCCCAGCTTTGAAGTTGTTGGATCTGAGCCGAGGCTCCACCCCTCCCTTTCGAGACAAGGAAAACCCTGAGCCCCGGGGTGGTTATTGTATTTAAAGTAAGAAAGTACAACTAACTCAGCATAAAGAAAATGCACGTTTCTTATGCAGAGTCGCGAACGCGTTCACACAGCATATGTCCCTTGAATGAAAAGACCATAAATAATAAGACCACCGTAAAGGAAAGGAGCTCCACCACCAGAGGATGGGTTTCTGGCGGTGTCCCGCAAGGGCTTAGGGAAGGGGGTGGAGCTTGGGCCTGGCCCGAGCTAACGCTGGGGGCGGTACGTGCGCCCGCGCGGCCGCGACGTAGCCCCGCCCCCAAAGTTGGCGCGAGATCCGAACGTCGGCGGAGGCTGTCGTGGCAGTTCCTGGAGGCTGTGGAGTTTCTACCGTGTGTCCGGTTGGGTTGGCCTCCTCAGCAGGCATGAGGCGCGGAGACCCCGAGGAGGAGGCCTGCGGCGTATGGCTGGACGCGGCGGCGCTGAAGAGGCGGAAAGTGCAGGTGGGACGCTGGGGAGCGAAAGGGTGTCTGGGGGACCGTGAGGTGATGGAAGTAAAGTCGGAGACTGAGAAAGGAGCCGCTTTGGGACTTCAAAGACAAGAGGGAGTGGAGCCTGAAGAAGCATGAAAAATGGAGTTTGGGGAGGGCGGAGAGAAAATGGGGGCGGAAGGAAGACCAGAGGGATATGGAGATCTGGGACAGCAGGTTTCGAAGTGTGTGTCGGGGCGGGTGGAAAGGAAATTCGCTCCCAGGAGTCTGATGGAGCAGACAGACTCCTGAGGAGCTCGGAGTCCCCGCAAGGGCTTCTCTGCGGAAGCCCTGGGAAATTCTCATCCTGCGGGGCCGCCAGGGTGCAGGCCATCTGCCTGCGGGGAGCAGGAAATTCAGGGGGAAAATAGAAGAGACGGGAAGGGGAACTGGCCTGATATTTATTGAGCATCCACTAGGTGCCGGATACACTATTAAGCACTTAATAAACATCGTATGTATCATCACGTGTATGGGAATGAGGAAACTGAATTTGAGTAACTAAACTAGGTGCGGCCGAATGGGAAGGGTTGGAAATCACACACAGGTTTGTCTCGTATACAAAGTTCTGTGTTAGTCATTACAAAGGAACTAACATGAGTTAGTCTTTAATGTTTATTGAGCATTTTATACTCTGCATTGTGTTAAGTATTTCAGATATGTTCTCTTGTTTGGTGCAACTCTACGTGGTAGATAGAATGATAATAGCCATTTGGTCCATGAAAACTGCAGCTCAAAACACTAAAGGCTCTGAGTCTTAGGGGGAAGACAGGAGATGCACTTTGCTGGGGTGGTACGTGCTTTACTAACGGTAGGTACTCACAAACAAATCAGTGAAGTAGATACTGCCATTGTCTCTGCTTACAGATGAAAAACTGAGGCTGCGATTGAGACATTTACACAAGTAAGCAGGGTTCGAGCCCAGTTCTCACTGCTGCAAAGGCCAGTGCTGTTACGCTCTATGAGACAGAATATGGGCCCAGATGAGTGGTTTCAAGGGAAATGTGATTTTGGAGGTGAGATTATTGTGATGTGGGATTAACGAGGAAGATTTAACCGAGCAGGTGGGAAGGGATTTGAGATTAGGCAGGTTGCCGAATTTGGATAGTTTGGGCAATAATCTCAAGACCAGGTGGTTAATCTACAGTAAACCCTGAATGACGGTCTTTCCTGTGGGTGGCTACAACTTGCTTAACTGAGTACGTGTTAAAGAAGCATCTTACAACTAAAGTCATTTTTGAGAAATAACAAATGAACCACCTGCTCCTTTAATTTTTTTAACTTAATGTTTTTGTGATAGGTAATACATTTCATGTAGTACATAATTTATAATGTACAGGATATGCAGTAAAGGATCTCCCTAATACTCCTAACAACCATTCTGCCCCATGTCAGAGGCCACGACTTCCTTGTGTATCCTTCCAGAGATATTCTGTGCACCTGCAAGCAAATGCACATCTTCTTTCTTCTAAATAGGAGCATATTATTCATTGTTCTGCAATTTGCTTTTTCACTTATTCCATATTAATGGATCATTTTATATGCATTCATAAAGAGTCATTACTTTTAAACGCTATATAGTATTCCATTACATGGAATAGTTTCCCTTAATATGACAGTACTGTCTTAGTCTGCTCTAGTAAGAACTTTCTCCTGTTCTGCAGATGGCCACATTCTCCCTGTGCTCACACAGCCTTTCCTTGGTGCATGCTGTGGGAAGAGAGAGATGGGGGTGGAGAGGGAGAGAGAAGATACAGGCATACTTCGGTTTTATTGTATTTTGCTTTATTGTACTTCACAGATGTTGCAGTTTTTACAAATTGAAGGCAAGATCCTCTGCTAGCAAAAAGATTACAGTTTGCATAATTGTGATACTCACTTTATTGAGGCGGTCTGGAAGCCGTTTAAACAAAAGTTTGAACTTCCACTGCTGAAAAAGTCTTTTTAAAAGGAAAGGTTTATTGGGTCATGGCTAGCAAGAAAAAATGACCATGTCCTGGGACATGAAGTCAAAACCACCAGCAGCAGTGCCAGGTGGAATAGGTAACATGTCTGTCCTCCTGGAGTTGGCAAGAGTTTTTATACATCAAGTAGTAGGGAGAAAGATGTAAATTGTTTTGAAAGAATTTAAATTGACTGTTCAGATAAAGGGAGTGCGAGAAGGGAGTCGGGCTGGTTCTGGGATAGGCACAGAGTCTGTAAGGAAGACGTGTTTGCTCCTTTGGATCGGCAGGGAGCAGTCCGGAAAAAGTTCATGCATGTGCAGGATGTGATGGCTCCTAGAGTTCAGTGGCACCTGGCTAGTCTCTTATTTGGATAATGGCAGAAATAGCCACCTGGAAGTTAATTGAAGATTCCAACACACACTCAGGAATGTAAGCAGCCTTACTAGTGTTTGCTCTGCAGTTGTTAACTGATTAATCCCTTCTTATCTCTTCCTTCCACTCTCTGGCCTGCTATAATTTAAGTTAGGATTTCTCAGAATATTCTCCTTGTCAGACCAACCCCTCAATATCTCTGAGGAATGTCTGCAGACAGATTTGTGTGTACTTGGCTTGAAGGCCACCAAGAAGGTCAGTATGGCTGGAGCAGAGTGAGGCACAGGAGAGTAGATGAGATTTAAAAGGTGTAGGAGGGCAAACGAGGCCAGATTGTACCTGTGGGTTGGGGCTTCGACATAGGAATTTTGGGAGGAAACATTTCAGTCCATAGCAAGTTTGTATATACATTTATTTATATTTACCAGTTCTTTATTGACAAAAAGTTATCTCTGATCTTTTGCTATTAAAAACACTTATGATGCCCTGGCTGGAGTGGCTCAGTGGATTGAGTGTGGGCCTGTGAACCAGTGGGTCGCTGGTTCAATTCCCAGTCAGGGCACATGCCTGGGTTGCAGGCCAGGTCCCCAGTGCAGGGTGTGTGAGAGGTAACCGCATATTGATGTTTCTCTTTCTTTGTCCTTTCCCCTCTCTCTAAAAATAAATAAAATCTTTAGTAAAAAATACATAATATCAAGTTTTGAGAAGTCTTTTGCCCATTTTTTTAGTTGATTGGTTGGTTGTTTTTTGTTGAGTTGTTAGGAGTTCTTTTTATATTGTATTAATCCCATATCAGATAATATTGATTTGCAAATATTTTCTCCCATTCTATATGTTGTCTTTTTACCTTCTTGATGGTGTCCATTGAGGCACAAAAGATTTTAATTTTTTAAAAACTTTTTCTTTTAGATTTTATTTATTTTTAGAGAAAGAGAGAGAAACATCAGTGTGTGGTTGTCTTTCATGCACCCCTGCCCCTCCTGGGGACCTGTCCCACAACCCAGGCATATGCCCTGACTGGGAATCGAATCGGCTTGCAGGCTGGCACTCAATCCACTGAGCCACACCAGCTAGGGCTGTATTCTCTTTCAAATATTAGTTCATAGATTACTTTGTTAACTTGTTAGATTACCGTGGGAGGAAAACTGTCACAGTTTCAGTGGGTGACCCTCGGATTCTGGCTGTTTTTTGGAACTTATATGTGATGTCAGTTTTACAACAATAGGAACTCATCTTAGCTTGATCACAGTATTAGAAAAGCCTTAGTGCTTTCCGACAGCTTTGTTGATGTTGAAAGTATGAGTAGGTACATACAGAACAGACAGGAATGTATTCTTTGTATATGTTTACCTTCTTTGTAAAATATTTATTGAATTGAATACTTACTGTGTTAAGCAAGTTGTGTGGAGGATAGAAGAGAAGTGAATGGAATGTCGATCCTAGGGTTTTGTAGGATATCTTGAAATACCAGATGATAAATGTCAACTTCAGAAGAGGAAGAGGTTGCATATGGCTGTGGGAATCAGGAATGCTTGGGGGTCAGCTGAAGAATATGTAGTATTACAGAATTGAGTGTGAAAGGCCCTTCTATGTGAAACACAAAAGTGAGGAAGGTCGAGGCCATGAGAGGGATTGGCATCTAGCAGAGTATGATGTTACAGGGTACATGAAGGGTTTCTGGTAATGGGGAAAAAGGTAACCTGGACTGTGAATGTGTGCAGCTAAGAGTCCACCCTTTATGCCATAGGTAGCAGAGAAACTATTGATAGAACAATGTGATGGTATGATCACAGTTGTTCTTTAAGAAGATTGATCTGGCCCTGGCTTGTGTGGCTGAGTGGTTTGAGGGCTGGCCTGTGAACCAAAGGGTTGCTGGTTCGATTCTCAGTCAGGGCACATGCCTTGGTTGTGGGCCAGGTCCCCAGTTGGGGGCGTGAGAGGCAACCACACATTGATGTTTCTCTCCCTCTCTTTCTCCCTCCCTTCCCCTCTCTCTATAAATAAATGAATGAACGAACGAGTGAATAAATGAATAAATAAAATATATATTTTTTAACACCTGCTTGGACTATTACATATAGAAAAGTGATTAGATAAATGGCTCAGTGGATTGAGTGCCAACCTGCAAACCTGAAGGTTACCAGTTTGATTCCCACTCCAGGCATGTGCCTAGGTTGCAGGCCAGGTCTTCAGTTGGGGGTGTGGGAGAAGCAACCCATCCATGTACCTCTCACACATTGATGTTTCTCTCTTTTTCTCACTCTCCCTCTCTAAAAAAATAAATAAATAAAATCTTAGAAAAAGAAGAAGATTGATCTATATGTGGGTCTGATTGAAACAGGTAGTAAATGGGAGCCTGCCCAGTTAAGAGAGTATGGTAGTAGACTAGGCAAGGGTTTACAAAATCCTGAACTAAGGTAATGTCTTACCTTTACCTTTACCTTGTTTTGCAGGTTTGGACAGTTTGAAGTAAGGTTTTAATTAAAACTTTGTTACTAATTCAGCAGAGCTTATTTATGTTGGAGATGAATAGGATCCTGACAGTTTTTCTTGGTCAGACTCCTTAGTTTTCCTTAGGACATTCTTTTTTTCTTACTTTTTAAAATAGATTTTATTTACTTATTTGAGAGGGGAGGGAGGGAGAAGAAGAAGATGAGAACTATAGACGTGTGAGAGAAACATTCATTAGTTGGCTCCCCTTTGCATCTTGATTAGGGACTGAACCTGCAACTCAACCATGTCCCCCAACCCAGAATCCTTTGCTTTGCTAGAGGGCCCCCAACCCAGCCACACAATCAGGGTTGTTATTTATTTATCAATATGTTTAAATCCAATATGTTTAAAACGGGTACAGCATTACATGGGTTCTGTGTCCAATGGCCTTAGCAGGAAGGTTGCTTCGCAATTTAGCACGAACCAGCCACTGTTTCCATGTGCACGGGTTACCTTTCCCCAGATTACTCCAGTTTTGTTTGGTTTACCACCAGGAGTCACTGTGTTGTTCTTGGCTTTGTACACATAAGCACATCTCTTTCCTAGATAGAATTCAGTTTCATCTCAAGCATAAACACCTTCAATTTTAAAAAGAGCTGTGTGCTCCCTCTGGTTCCAGAGACCCCATTTATAGCCAGCAAAAATGGCCTTGGACCACAGCCTTCCAAACGTATTTGTTGTTGTAGGAGTCCTGTTCCTGGCAGGCACCGCAGGCTTCAAGATGGCAAAAAAAGGGGACATCCTTATTAGGTAGCATCATCCTTTCAGCGTGATTTGATGAGGCATGTTAGTGACTGGTTGGAAAAGGTTTTTGTCCAAAATGTCATCAAATTAGTGCTGTAAAGAGACTAAGGAGGAAGGAAGGACTTGGTGATGGTGCTGTCAGTGACTCTAGAGGTGGGAAGAGATGAGTATGGGTCCTGAGAAGCATAAAGGAAGAGAGAGTATGGCTAAAAGAATGACACACGTATATTTGTGTATACCAAAGCTACATTAGTGTATATGGAAAGTATAAATTCATATGCAAATTCAAACCCAGAGTGACCATTACGGGGGAAAAAAGGAAGTTGGATCAAATTATGTACTAGACTTGTATTGAAGGCCACATCAATCATAAACAAGGAATTAAATTGGTTTGAAAGCAGAACTTTAAGGCAAGTTTACAGGTAAATTATCAGAAAAGATAAAGAGAATGAGGGCTAAACGGAATTTAAATGCTGTGGAAGAATGAAAACATTTTCTAATAGTAAAAGGGGTGAAGTTTATGATCTCAGATCTGCTTTGATACTTTGTGGAGTATAAGGGTCACACTTTTGGGATAATTTGCAGCACCCCCCCCCCCAAAAAAAAAAAAGGCATCACGAATGCGATACAGTGATCCCTCACCTATCGCGGGAGTTATGTTCCAGAGACCTCCATGATAGGTGAAAATCTGCAAAGTAGTGGCATTATATTTATTTTATTATTTAAATATATTTTAAGGCTTTATAAACCCTTCCCACACTCCTATAAACCTTTCCCACTCTCTTAACCTTTCCCACACTCTTATAAACACTTCATATGCTCTTAAATACTTTGTACACTCTTAAACCTACGTAATTTTAACAACATATAAAATTCTATATGGGTACTCACCAGTGAAATATACTACAATTTGAATGGCGAAGATCATGAATTATGTAGCTGTGCAGTACTGATGGCGATGAAGGTGATGATGATGAGATGAATGTACTGCACAGCCAAGAAGAGAATTACAGCTCTTCTGAAGGCACCACTTCATCAGGCGCTTCATCAGGTGGTGCAGTATCTTCGCCCTGGGCCGTAACTTCTATTTCCGCTAAAGGCATAGGCGTAACCTATCTCTTCCTCCAACTGATGAACGTAGTTATGGGGAGTTGCTGGTGCTGCTTTTTATCCACAGAGGCAGCTTCTCCGTGCAGAGAAACACTCTTGAATCCAAAGCGTCTCTCAAATTTGTCAAAGCAGCCCTTGCTGGCCCTGAATGGAGTTGGTCTGGTGGAAGAAGCACTAGATGGTCCTCCTTCTGCGTTGTTGTCCTCGTCTTCATCTTCGTCACTGTCATGAACATCTGTGCTTTCCACCAAACTGTCATAAAGTTTCTTGGCCTTCGTCCAGATGGTATTGGTATCCAGCAAGATATTCTTCTTCCTTCAGTCATTTATCCACAGGGCCAATGCAGACTCCACCCTCACAATGGCCTTATTGCAGGAAGTGACCACCCTCTTTGCAGTCTTGTTAAAAGTCATGGTTGCCGTAGACCTAATATTCTTCTCATCTTTCTTTATTAAGCGAACAGTAGATTTGTTGATCCCGTAATGGTGGCCTACAGCCATGTAGCTTTTGCCTTCCTTTAACATGTCAAGAAGTGTGGGGGCCACTGTCCTGGGCGCCAGATGTGGGGAGGCTCTGCCCGCAGAGCCCCATCCCTCCGTCACGGATGAAAATAAAAACTACCAAGACATGATCTGCTTGGGGAGGAGAGGTGGACAAACTCTCAGAGGAGAATGACCCAGAGCCCCTTCCTCACTAGGCTTTTATTGGGTTTCAATACACAGGAATACAGGTATGTCAGGAGGCAAGGATCAAACAATGGTTAACATTTCAAAGAAATCTGAGGGCTTAATCTGTGTCAGTGTCTGTCAGGAAAGGGGGTTGCAAAACTTTGGGAGACATACTCATTTCCTCCTCGGACCCTTATCATTTTAATGAGTGCACTCTTACCAAAGCAGGTTTCACAGAACTTTAGGGATTCTTTCTTATGCCCAATCACCCAGGGAACCGTCCTGGCCAGCACAGGGCTGCACCACTTGCCCTCATAGTTTCAGGCTTTAAGCCCATTAGGAAGCAGAAGACATCTCCCAGACGGAAATGAGGACTCGGGCTATGTCAGAATAGCTGGGGGGGCAAGGGTCCATCACATCCTCTTTGCTGCAGCCCCCCGAGTCCTCCCAAGTAGTTGTGTCTGGCTTAGGTTGCCCCTCCCGTGAGGAGTCTTACCCGTCATTGACTACCGACCAAGCACTGGGGCCAGAGATGGATGAGGTAGCACTCCTGCCAGGGAGATAAGCTTTGTCTCCTTAGTAGCTCACGTCCTCTTGACAGAACAGACCCAGATGAAGTGGGTCCCTTGGCTCTTACACAGCCCACCATGGGGTGAGGTTTATAACTCCTGAAACCAGGTTGAATGGTCCACAACAGAGAAGTTCCACCTTTCCTTTCATGGTAAGCATATTCCTCTGGTGCTTGGGTTCACTGCCAGAAGCCTTAGAAGGCACAGAATGTTGGGGTGGCATCATAGGGCTTGAAATAAATTCAAACTTTTATGAAAATTTCACAAAAACACAACACCACAGAGGAACACTTGGTGCAGTGATCAGACATCGATATGAAGTGGACAAGGAGAGATGCTGAACGTATGGGCACAGTGCAGGAGAGCAAACAGACGGATGCTATGGCACTGAGCCATCAGCGCCCAGGATACAGAGCGCAGTGCTGTGGTTGGTTGCCTTCCATTCCATCAGCCAATAGTGTGCTGTGTACAATCTCACGTCGGCAAACTTGTGCAAGTGGTAGTGGCGTACTTCATTTCTATTGTGTACGGTATGGTATTCATCCGCTGATGAAATGCATATGTATTTTATTTTGATTTAATATTTCATATATGTTTGAATTAAATTTATATTGTTTTAAATTTTTTAGGCAAAAATAATTAAAATCATAACTATTATATACCTATATTCCGCAAAATCCCACGATATAGAGAAAACTCCGCAATACAGAATTAGATACATATTTTTTAAAAAACCCATGATATAGTGAAACCGCAATAAGTGAACTGCAATATAGCGAGGGATGACTGTATACCAAAGAACTAGAGATTCTCTGATTTGGAGGGAATATGTTTCTTAAGATTAGGTTGGTTAGGGCATTCTTAGAGGGTAAGAAGAGTTAATACCTAGGCTGTGGCTCACTAAGGGTTTTGGTCCTATAGGAGTCCTATGCCTGTTAGGCTTTCTTATGCTGTGTTCTGTATACACTGGGGATGCCTTTACTTTGAGGTAGGGGTAATTTGCTGAAGGACTTTGTGCCTGGGCCCTTCTCAGTTCCTCATGATCTGTTCCTGGTCTTAACATTCCACTGAGATAAATGTAGACCCTTGAAGCCATGGGTCTTCTAAGAGAGCTACAGCTGGGGCAGTGCCACTCATGACATCACTCTGAGCTAAGGAATGAACATCCCTTCATTCCTGCAAAGTATGGTCAACTTGGTAAACCAAGCTTTATTCCTGGATGTTTTGCTAACTGAGGTCTTACTGCTTATCGTTTGATAATCTGTAGTTTTCTTTAAGTTGTCTTTATGGGATTTAGCATACTTGTAGTAATTTAAATAACTATTATTAGTTTTTTTTCCCTTGAGCTATAAGCTTTACCAAGGCAGAAACAGTCTGTTTTATTCATCACTGTATTCCCAGTTCTTAGCATATAGGTGCTCAAATACTTGTTGGAATATTAACTCACATTATCTAGAATGAGTATCCCATAAAATTTAGTATCTGCTTGGGCTTCCTTGTAGCATGGTAGCCAGGTTCCAATAGTGAGTATCCTAAGAAAGCAAGGCAGAAGTGCATAGCATTTTTATGACTTAGTCTGGGAAAGCATGTAGTGTTAGTTCTATTGTATCATACTTTGTCAGGCAGTGACAAAGTTCTTCCCAAGTTCAAGGTGAGGGAATATGGCTCTCAGCACTTGATGAGAGGAGTGGCAAGCTCACATAAGAAGAGCATGAGAAATGGAAGATCCTGTATTGGCCATCTTTGACAAAGAGAGTCTTTTGGAGTTTGTAGTTTTCATCAAATTGGGAAAATTTTTGCCATAATTTCTTCAAATATATTTTGTCCTCATCTGCCTTGATTTTGGAATTCTAGGAATGCTTGATAGCTTACAGATCATTAAAACTTTTATTCTTTTCAATTTTTCTCTTTTTGCTTCATTTTGAGTTTATATTATCTTTGGATTGTTATTTTCTTATGTAGTCTCTAATTTGTTACTAAGCCCATCTTGTGAATTTGTCATATCTTCTGTTTCTCTTATTTTCGTATTTTCCTTTAAATCCTTGAGTATATTTACAGTAATTATTTTAAGGTCTGCTAATTCTGTCATCCCTGATATTTCTGAGTCTGCTTCTTTTGGTTCCCATTACCCCCAAATTATGGATCTTTTCCTCTTCCTTCACATATCTAGTAATCTTTATTGTATGCTAGCATCTTTAGTGCTACATTTGTAGGTATCTGGATTTTGTTGTCTTTAAAGAATACTGAAATTTGTTTAGGTTGGTAGTTACTTGCTAATCAGCTTGCTACCTTGCTACTTTAAGTGCTTTTAAGTTTTGTTAAGACAAGGTTGGAATAGCTTTTGCTCTAGGGCTAGGTTAGCTTTAAGGCTAAGGGGTGATCCTTCTGAGAACTCTACTGAATGTCCCTGGTGTTCAAGGAGGTCCCTCTACTCTGGCTGCAAACCAGCCCTGTGTGAGTTGGTGGGATTATTCAGTTTACAATCCTAGCATTTCTTTCTTCTTTCTCTCTTTCTTTTTCTTTCTTTTCTTTCTTTCTTTCTTTTCTCTTTCTTTCCTTCTTTCTTTTTCTTTTCTTTCTTTCTCTTCTTTTCCTTCCTTCTCCTTCCTTCCTTCCTCCCTTCCCTTCCCTTCCCTTCCTCTTTCCTTTTCTATCTTTTCTCTCTCTCTCTCTCTTAGATTTTATTTATTTATTTTTAGAGAGAGAATGGAGGAAAAAAGAGAGGGAGAGAAACATCAACGTGTGGTTGCCTTGCATGCCCCCTACTGGGGACCTGGCCCGTAACCCACATATGTGCCCTGACCAGGAATGAAACCTGCAACCCTTTGGTTCACAGGCCGGCACTCAATCCACTGAGCCTCACCAGCCAGGGTACATCCTGGCATTTCTTTGTCCAGCCCCATGGGGTATCACCTAACACATGTGTAGGTTAGTATTCATAATAGACTGAAGGGATCTCGGGATCTCTATGTAGATTTCTGGATATAGTTCTCTGTGCTGCAAATCCCAGCCACTTCAGCTTCCTCAAATTCCCATCTCAATTTACTCCATTCATCAAGATTGTGGCGCTCTGCCTGGTACTCTCTGCATTGCAGTCTGGGAAGTACTTCCAAGCAGAAAGCTAGTGATCACAGGACCCCCTTTGTTTTCCTTCTCAAAAATTCTTTCCAGGAATCACCGTCCTACTCTGTTAATCCACTGTCTGTAATCAGTTGTTTAATGTAATTTACCCAGTTTTCTAGATTTGTATGATAGAAGGGAGAGTTCTGTACCAGTATTGAAAGTCAAAATATGAATTTTAAGTCCAGGATTTCTTTCTTCTTTTAACCACTTAAATTTTTGGTTTCCAAATGGAAAAACGAAATGGAGTTAACTTTGGGCTAGGATTAGTAATTTTGGTCCAGGTTTCATACCTGTTTCTAACTTGTTATGAATATTGGCAAACCTCGTTTTTCTTTGACTTTCACAGACGGGTTGAATTGAATACAACCCTATTCTCCCTACTTCTGAGGCATTTCATAACAAGCAAATAGAAACAAAAACAAATCTCACTAAATAAAGGCTATAAAAGCTGACACTTCCAAAACCTCTCTGGACCTTCTTCCATTTCATACTGTAAAGTACAATATACAGGGGCCTGAAATGGCAGGATAGTAAGACTGATGCTGTAACTATTGAAATGCATGAACTGCTGCTGATGGAGAATCATTGTCTTTAACTAAATTCCTCCTTGGAATCCCTTCAACAAATCCTGTTTATTTAGTCAGCCTGACTGGTTTCCATGAGGAAGAAGAAAGATAGGGCTATAGTTGGAATGTGTGATTCCTGAGAAAAACGTATCATCGATATGGCAGGAAATGGTGGAAGATGATATACAGCAAAAAGTACCTAGAAAGTAGGATCTGAGTGGATCCCAAAGGGTCCATGGGGGGGTGGTCATGGTGTTGATTGAATTTCTCCTGACTGCTGTTTTGATATTAAGTTCTATTATTCTTTTTCTCTCCATTTTCAGACACATTTAATCAAGTCAAGCACCAAAATGCTAACACTCTTTCCTGGAGAGAGAAAGGCTAAGATCTCTTTTACTCAAAGAACTCCATCTGCAGGCGTTCGGCAGACCAGCATTGCTTCCTTCTTCACCTTGCAGCCAGGTATGGTGACCTGTCTGGGAGCACCCAGGAAGTAAAAAGGAGTGTATTTTTCTCATGCTAGAACGTTTATAAGTGGCAACACCAGAGCATTGTGTTAAAATAGCTTACCTATTAGAAGTTATAAAACATAAGAAATCGTCACGAAAATCAATATAAGATTTGTCTGTGAAAATCATCACATTGAAAAGCAATATATACATGCTTTTACAAACATACTTTTCTGGTTCTGTTCTGCTCAGTCTAGTATTAAATATTTGTATTTCCTGTCAGAACAGTGAGGAAAGGTATACTTGGGAGTTAAGGGTATACAGGGGAGCTCACCTTTAGTTAGGTGTGTGTCTTGGATTGGTCATAATGAGGAGTCTATGTAAGACTGATATTTTTGTATAAAGCTTCTCAAATTAGTCAAGGTTCATCGATGCCTTTTTTCTTAGAAAGGTTGGCATTAAAGCTGGCTTGGGTCTCATCATCCTTTGACAGTTCTTTGCTCTCCTGTCCCACTTCAGGGGACCAGCTGACTGAGAGCAGGCTGGGGCTCACAGAGCAAGGTTCCTGCTAGTAGGAGGACATTGGAAGGAGAGCTCTAACTCTTGTGTGATTCCCAGGATTTCTTTGCATAAACCTCTAAAATGCACTCTCCCTACCCAAACAAAAAACCCTTTTGCTTTAATAAGGATAGACTTTTTACAAAAACATTTTTTTAAATATTTTATTGATTATGCTATTACAGTTGTCCTGTTTCTCCCCCATCATTCCCCCCACCCTGCACACCCTCTCCCATCCACATTCCCCCCTTTAGTTCATGTCCTTGTGTCATAAGTTCTTTAGCTTCTACATTTCCCATACTATTCTTACCCTGCCCCTGTCTATTTTCTACCCACTATCTATGCTACTCATTCTCTATACCTTTTCCCCCTCTCTCCTCCTCCCACGCCCCTGTTGCTAACCCTCCATATGATCTCCATTTCTGTGGTTCTGTTCCTGTTCTAGCTGTTTGCTTAGTTTGCTTTTGTTTTAGGTGTGGTTCTTAATAGCTGTGAGTTTGCTGTCTTTTCATTGTCATATTTTTGATCTTCTTTTTCTTAGATAAGTCCCTTTAACATTTCATATAATAAGAGCTTGGTGATGATGAACTCCTTGAACTTGACCTTATCTGAGAAGCGCTTTATCTGTCCTTCCATTCTAAATGACAGCTTTGCTGGAAAGAGCAATTTTGGATGTAGGTCCCTGCTTTTCAAGATTTCAAATATTTCTTTCCAGCCCCTTCTTGCCTGGAAGGGCTCTTTTGAGAAATCAGCTGACAGTCTGATGGGAACTCCTTTGTAGGTGACTGTCCCCTTATCCCTTGCTGCTTCTAGAATTCTCTGCTTCATTTTAATCTTGGCTAATGTAATTACGATGTGCCTTGGTGTGTTCCTCCTTGGGCCCAACTTCTTTGGGACTCTCTGAGCTTCCTGGACGTCCTGGTAGTCCATTTCCTTTGCCAGATTGGGGAAGTTCTCCTTTATTATTTGTTCAAATAAGTTTTCTACTTGTTGCTTTTCTTCTTCCCCTTCTGGGACCCCTATAATTCGGATGTTGGGACGTTTAATGATGTCCTGGAGGTTCCTAAGCCTCTCCTCATTTTTTTGAATTCTTGTTTGTTCCTCATTTTCTGTTTGGTTGTTAATTTCTTCCTTCTGGTCCACTCCATTGATTTGAGTCCCAGTTTTCCTTCCATCTCTATCGGTTCCCCATGCGTCTTCCTTCATTTCACGTATTGTAGCCTGCATTTTCTCATCTAATTTATGAGCAAAATCAACCAATTCTGTGAGCATTTTGATGACCAGGGCTTTGAACTGTGCATCTGATAGGTTGGCTATCTCTTCGTTGCTTAGAGGAATTGACTCTGGGGTTTTCATTTTTTCTCCAGTTTGAGCCATTTTTGGTGCGGTGTTTTGTTTTGGTTTTAGTCTGGTCACAGCTATTACGTATGAGGGGTGGAGCTTTAGGTGTCCCTCAGGGCGGGGCAGCCCAGTCGCTGGGTTGTGACGCTATAGGTGGGGGCGGGGTCCGTGAGGGAAGAATGGAGCCTGTTCCGCTCTCTTCTGGACTCCGGTCCCTTCCGCTGCTTCCCCTTCAGCTGGATTATCTACGCACGTGCACGTGCTGTTACGTAGTGAGGGGTGGAGCCTCAGGCGCTCCCCAGTGTGGGGTAGCCCAGTCACTGGCTTGTGACGCTCTATGTGGGGGCGGGGTCTGAGAGGGAACAATGGCGCCTGCTCCGCTCTCTCCTGTATTCAGTCCCTTCCGCCACTTCCCCTCTGCCTGGACCGTCTGCGCGTACGAATGTGGGACCCCCTGGTCAGCCAGCCGCCTTGTGCATCCTCACTGGGTCTGCATAGTTGCCCCCCTGTGCCCAGGGTCCGCCAGCTGCCGCCTGTGCACCTGAGGACCGCCAGCCACCGCCCGTGCACCTGGGAACTGCCAGCCGCTGCTACTTGCGTTCCCGGGTCCGCACCTCCACTTTTTCCTACCGCGACTCTGCCCCTCTTACCGGTCTGGATGAATGGTTGTTGGACCTCCGTACAGTTCAATTTTCTATAAGTTCTGGTTGTTTTCTTGTTTCTAAATATTTGTTGTCCTTAATTTTGGTTGTGAGAGGAGGCACAGTGTGTCCGCCTATGCCTCCATCTTGGCCGGAAGTCTCTTTTACAAAAACATTTTATAAATTTTAAATTCTGGTCTATTCTACAGGCAAAACTGAGAACTCTCACAAAACATAGTTTCTGCAGTATAATTCTTAGAGGAGAGGAAATTGGTAATTCAGCTTTGTTTATAATTAGGTCTTTGTTTAATTTGGTTTGTGGGGGGGGGGTGAATTCCACAGCATTAGTCCTTAAGGCTGAACAGGGTACATTCCACACCTGGTAAAACTGGTGGGCTGGACACTAGCAGTTGTTTATTATTGTCCTTCCTGCTGCCTGATTTAGCATCTGTATTTACTCTTTACCATGAAATGTTTGGGGAGTGGAGAACCTATGTTCTTTACACTGTCACCAGAGGGTTTCTTAGAGTCGAATGGTTAATATCCTTGAGGACTTACAAAAACAGTGTATTGAACATGTTTCTCAAAGAATAATATCCCAGAGTAATATTTGGCAAGGATCACTAGCAGAAAGCAAATTAAATGAAAGACAAAAGCAAAACTGATGTGCCTTCTGTTACACAAACCCCACATATGAAAACTCAACTGGAAAAGTAGGTTGTGGTCTGATTATGTCATGTTTGACTTTATTAGGTAGGTTGTGGGAACCATCCCTATATTGGAGTAGGGGAATATATAAGATCTGTGTTTTATAAAGATTATGCAGGAGAGGATAGAGAGATTGAAAGCAGGAAGCTCAGCCACAAAAGTATGTAAAGAGCCTAAGACCCTTGTACTCTAGGTAGTGATAGGAGCTGATAATGATTTCGGAAAGAGCCAGCTAAATTCTGCTCAGGGAACAGTTTTCCTGCAAAATAATATTTGTTCATGTCTGTTTTACTAGGAAAGACAAATGGTGGTGATGAGAGGAATGTTTCATCTCATGTAGAAAGTCAGACCAGCAAACAGTCTAAGAAAGATGCAACCCAGCTAGACCATCTGATCCAGGGCCTGGGGGGTGATTGCATGGCACCCCCTTTAGCCACTTCAACCCCTGCAGACATCCAGGAAGCTGGACTTTCTCCTCAGTCCCTCCAGGCTTCTGGTCAACACAGAATGGTAACCCCAATCTTGACTGAGTCTTTTTTCCAGCCTGATACCTCAGTCTGTGCTGGAGAGAAGCAGGACTCACTGGCTTGTTCCTTCACCCAGGACTTGGAAAGTTCTTGCTTGCTGGACCAAAAGGAGGGAGAGAAAGATTCTTCCTGGAAAAGGGAATGGCTTTGGGGATCTAAGAAAAAGAACTGTCAGGGTACGGAGAGATGCAGTAAACCTCCTCGGGGCAAGGGCCATCAGCCCTGGGACAAATCTGAATTGCTAAAAGTGTCTGCCCAAGAAAATAGGCAGACCCCTGTTCTCTTTCAAACACACAGGGATTCCTGGAGTGGAGAAAACGCAGAAGCAGTGACACAAAGTTCTGGTCCTGTTCCTGTGTTTTCCTGGGACAGTGAAAAGAATGACAGGGACTCCTGGAGTCAGCTCTTCACTGAGGATTCTCAAGGCCAGCGGGTCATTGCCCACAACTCTAGAGCTCCTTTCCGAGAGATAACCAACAGCCAGAACCAGGGCTTAGGGCACTTTCCTCACCGCTCTGGGGCTCAGTGCCAGGCCAGGCCTGCTCAGCTAAATCTGCAGCCTGATTTGCTCTTTACCCAGGACTCTGAGGGCAATCAAGTTATTAGGCACCAAATCTAAATGTCTTTCAGGGTTTGCTTTTAAAAATATCTCCAGGAGGGGTTGGGAGGAGTATGTTTATGTTTGGGTAAGGGGGAAGTGTGTGTTGAAGCTGTTATTGAGCATTTTCTTTGTGTAAATAAAGCAGGTGGTGACATCTGAGACAATATGGTTGGCATCATGCCTTTCCCTGAATTAGGGGCGGTCGGTAAATGCTCAGCACGAAGCTGCGGTGAGCACCAGGGAGGCACGGCAGGTCCTCATCCCTCCACCACAGAGCCTGTTACACAGCCTGCAGTGAGCTACCCTTTCAGATGCCTCACTGAGACATCGCCTCTCACAGAGAGATGTGTCTACTTTTAACCTCTGGCTGTAATCGTACTTACTCAACCTAAGCTTGGGACCATTATTTCTGACACTGAGTGGTACATCAGAGCTCCCTGACCTTGGTGTACGGGGGTAGGGGGATAGAGAGATAGGTAGAAGGTAGAATGATGGCAGTTTAATTTTTATTTTTGTGATAACTTTACAGCATCTTAAAGTTATATGTTCTGTTTAAACATCTCCCTTAAAAAGCCTGGGCTAGATAACAATCTAGATGTGACTACATCACTCTTCTACTATAAAGTGGGAGAGAACTCCCTTTGTAAAACTGAGTCCAAATAAATGACTGTTTACAAAGCTGGCTCTGATGGTAATTAAAACATTACCAATTTTATTTTTGAAAAAGGAACTTTTTAATGTTATATGCTGTCATTGCTATGGGTCCGATCTCAAAGGAATCTAACTTGACCTGTGTTCTACCCAAGATTTTACCCATCAGGGAGCAGTTTCTCGTGATGCAGCTATGGAACCTAAGAGGCTCCTAGGGGGCAAGCTTGAAAATTATAAGATGGAACTGCTTTGAGAGCTTAGGAAAAATCTCTACGGAAAGGGACAAGAGTCTCTGGGGGAAAGTTCTCTTATAGAGGCAGGACCTTACGAGGAAAGCAGGGAAGCCAGGATCCTGTTAATGAAAGTATACGTACTATCAAATTAACAGGGACCCATACCTGCGGAGGACACCCGGGGATTATAACTCAGAAATGGACACAGCAAATGCAGTATCTCTGCAAATCCTTCCTTTAATGTCAGGTAGTGCTTCAACCCAAAACACACACAATACATATCATAGAGAAAGGGACCTGAGGGTGTCTGAGTCATGCATGGTGTGGGTACAAACCTTGTCCCAACGCAAAGGAGAAGTCAAGGGCCTGCAAGAAAGATGGTATTCTCTTTTCCCTCCCCATTTCTCTTTTCTACTGGGCTTAAGCTAAAGTCCACGGAAGAGCAAGAGTTCAGTCAGTGGAACCAATGAGGCCCCAGGGCCTTGGAGGGTAGATTTGGTTGTACAGTATTACAAAATATATTTAAGAAAAAAACAGCCCAGGCCTCCCAGAAGCAGCCCAAACGTCAGCTGGTTCAGAGGCCAGACCTCTACTTCTAGGTGTTGGACAGGGGAGAGGGTGACAGCTGGGCATTGGTGCCGGTGTATGATGGAGCAGCATAAGACTTCCTGCCCTGTGAACATGTACATAAACATTTAGAGCTCCCTTGGCTCGCTGCGAGGAAGCTGCTGAAAATGACAGCTGGGTGCAGTGTCCAGTTAAGGGGTCTAATGCAGTGAAGTCAGTCATTCAGGACCTATTTTCACACAGGGGTGAGGAAAAACCAGGAACTCCTGGCTCAGCCTTTAGACTGAAACATTCCAACCTATACATTTACCTGTAACAGGTGTCTCAGCTCAAAACAGGCCTTAGCTTCTGCTAAGGTTTGAAGTATGGGAAACAATCCAGCTGTTCCAGTCCAAGTTCTAGCTTTTGGCAAGACTGTTGCAGAAAACTTCTAATGGAGTGGCAGAAACATCTGCGGTGAAAAAGGCAGCTATTGAGGAATTCCAGGAGCACAAAACTGAGTTTGCAGAGCTGAGTGTTATCAGTTTCCTTTTCTACTGATATCTTCTTCCTTCAGAGCAAACTTCCTTCTTAGAACCTCAGAGATAAGGACGGCAGGGTCCTCCTCCTTCAATAAACTCCGGTTCCTAGAGACACAATAATAACTTAATTATTTCATTCTCACAACAATCATATGAGGCAGGTAGGTACTGTTACAACCCTCTTTTACAAATGAGGGAACTGAAGCACAGAGAGGTTGTACGATTTCCCCAAAGCTACTTAGTAAATGGTGAATCCAGGGTCCAAAACCAAGCTAGCTAGTTGTGGATCTCATTTCTTAACTAGAATGTTTTATTATTTCCTGAGATGGTGTAAAGTGTAGGCAAAGTAAAGGACCATTAAACCAGTTAGAATTAGCCTGTGGTAAGCTTCTGCTAAGCTTCTGCTCCTACCCTTGGTGGGAAGTGACTAATAACTCTTGGCCATTCTGACCTTTATTAGTTCCAGGGAAAAGGCTTTCTGAAGATTACCTACTATTGTGTTTCCCTAAAAAGAGGGCTTTGAGATTTTTTTAAATGAGATCTAGAATTTGTAGTAAAATATTCATATCATAAGGGACCTGTGGGAACAAAACCAACTCCAGACTGGGGTAGGTTCAAATTATCTGATATACAAGAATGTCCTAGGCATCTGGAAAATAGTTGCTTGAAATCCTAGTGGACTTATATGCATATATACACATCCTCATGAAGGTGTTTTACTAGTCCTTAGGCTATTCATAAGGGTCAAGACTGACTATTAAACCTTGAAAGCAAAAACAAGTAATTGCCTTCAGTCTTGGCACATTTTCATGCCCCTCTGTTGGTGAGGCTACCTTCCCATCTCCACTTATTAACAAGGGACAGAAGATCCCAGGACACAAGTAGGAGGAAGGGCTTGGGTCTAATACAGGGCAAGAGGCAAGTAAAAGAAAATTTGAGAGTCAATCTATGAAACACCAGAAGAGAAAGATTCAAGGCAGCCCCAAAGCAGCAGCTGAATTTGGGAATGCAGGAGACCAAAGAACTGTGGGTATGACTTAGTCCAACTTGGCTATGGCCAGAGAAGGAATGTGAAAGTGACTTCCACAAAGGATGGACTACCACGAAGCAATGAGGGAGCACTTAGCTTTATCTCGTTTTCAAAGAACAGACCCTTCCCTTCAGTAGGACCTTCATCAACTCAGGAGAGAGCCCTGCCTCCCGTAAGAGCTTCCCTCCCTGCCCCCAAGAGCTTTTAATCTCCGATAACAAATACAGCTGCGTATTCTGGACTCCGGCCTTTGGAATCTGGATGTCAACCTGCAATGTTTCAATGTCCAGGAACCTGCAGACAAACTCCTGGTGCCCATGCAGGCGCTCAGACCACACGTGGAAACACTGGGAGGTGGTTGCCGCCTCCAGCTGGAGCACTAGGGCTTCCCGGCTAGATGAGTTGCTCAAGTGTAGGTATTTCCCCAAGTCCCTCACATTCCCACAAACAGCTAGGGCTCTACTCCTCACAGGTTGGGCTTAGTAAATGTGAGGTGTATTTTGAACAAATATGAGAATTCTCATTGGCAGCCAGGTTTAGGAACTTCCTATAAGTCTCAAAAAAAGCCTTGTTCTCAAATCTCTGAAGTTGCAGGGTTAGTTTGCATAGTGGACCACTGTATTTGAAAGTAGGAACTCCCAACTTTATGCAGTTCTTCTGTGGAAGAACTGCTTCCACAAAAAATGTCTACCAATTTGAGATACTAATTATGCAACCCTACTGTGAAGGGTGGGGCATGGGGCGACACTAGCAGCATAAGAATGGAAGTGGTAAAGCCCCTGGGGGACAGAAGTAGGATTAGATGAACCTTGTAAAATTCCTATTAGTCTAACATTTGGTTGGGTTAGATCACTTCAGCCAAATCTGAAGTGTTTCTCTTTCCTCAAACTGGGGTAACAGGTGGCCACTACTGAGGACTTGTTATGTAAGTACCGTCTATTAGATCATTGGCTACCGGTGACTTAAATAGTCACTCCCCAGAGCTCCTTATCAAATACTTACAGATCTTGGCTCTGTTTCATCCGGTGAAAGTCCTTCAGGATCCCCATCATATCTGCAAAGCTGCTGGCCTTGGACAGAGAGATGCAGTCATCCTCTTCAGACGAGCTGCAGGTAGCTTTGTGTTCTGGTTTGCAACATTCAAGGCTGGCAGAACAAAGCAGGGGGACTGATGGAAGCTCAGGGACCTCTACCTCGGTCTCCTCGGTGATGTCACTAATGACAAAGGAAGTTGTAGAGTGGAATGAGGATCCAAAACAAGGTAAGGGAGAAGAGACATTTGAACTTCCTGGAGATAAGAAATCTGGCGTTAATGAAGCCGAAGCTGAAAGAGAAAACAATAGTCATGGATGGGGCTAGAATACAGCAGCAGTATCTTCTTGTAAGCACTGCCTACCAAACATTCATTTCCTGGGCTGACACCATGACATCCTAGAAGAGCCCAGGATGGTATCTGTAAGCCAGTGAAAGGTTCCTCCACTACCCTTCCCTCTCAGGACTTCAAGAAGATGTAGAAGCACTGGGCTCGTCAGTGTTCCAGGGAAGTAGAACACCCCCTCTCCCCCGACCCTGCCCCGCAAATAAAGGCCTTGGCTCCTAAAAGCTTCCATTCCACAGTGAGCTATGGAGAAACAACCCTGTTTAGGCTGGAACAACAGTGACAGGACCAGGGCCTGAATTTGTCCTTTTCCCTTATTGGGCTAGGCTTCTGACTACCCTCCTTTGAATACTCTGAATGGAAGAAGCATTCTGCAGCAGAAAACAGAATGGTGATGGCCCTAGTTTCCCAAATTGTAGTAGGACTGCCTCTAAGTTTTTAAGTATCCTTCTGGTTTTTCATACACTATTACATTCGCTTGTCTTACAGATGACAAAAAAGTAGCCAATAAATACAAATGGAAAATTCAAGTGAATTCCTCTATAAAACTGGCATACAAGGGAATTAAATACATGAAGATGTTAAAGAGAACACAGTAACTGTCATGTGTTCTACCAACTGATAAGGTTTGGAAGCTGAGTTTGACTAGGAGCAAAAAAAAAAAAAGAATATGAGGATAAATAAACCCTGAACTTCTTGGGAGATTACACCTATTGGTAGTCCATGCCACTGGTGAAGGCAGACTCCCATCCATTTCCAGTCTCTGGTAAACAGAACAAGGGAAGGGAAGACAGGTGCTTAATGGGGATGCTTATTCCTTATATTGAAAAGGGAAGCTGCTGAGAGCTGATGGAAGACGTGATCTTAAAGATACTTGGCAAAGGGAGTTGGTTTCTATCAGCTCAAAATAGTTGGCAGAAACCATCCAAGAAGTACTACAGGCTAATCAGGTCTCAGGGCAACCCCAAAGCCCTGGGCCGAAGTCCCCCTGAACCAAGGACCATTTTCTTTACCACTATTCTGTCCAAAAGCCAGGGGGAAGAACAGCCTGCTGTATTCTGGCCCTGATGTGGGGGCTCCTACCTGCATCAGCTGCCACTATTTTAGCAATCTGGCTGCGCAGGTGGCTCAGCTCATCCTGCAGCTCTGTGGTGCGGCTTAGGGCTGGCAGGGCTGGCTTCTTCAAGGCCAGGAGCCTCTCCTCAGACCCACGCAGGTTGGGCACCGAGGCATTGCGCTGCATGACAATCAGAGGGCTGGGCTTCCAGGTATGCCTCAGGGGGCGTGTATCACTCCTGGACCAGGGAAAGACAGGTATATTAGAGTCAGCTGGCTGCTGCGTCCCTTCTAAAATTCCTTCACCCACTGTAAGATTAACAGCCATTCAGAGCCCACAGCTCTCCCCGCGATTGCACTCAGCCTCTCACAAACACTCCCCCTGCTGCCTGCCACCTCATCTGGATCCGGGAAGAAGCTCCTCAGCTACCTGACCCGGGCATATGTCTCCTCTTCATCTGCAGCAATCCAGGCGATGTCAGCCAGAGTAGGGACTGGGGGCACATCCCTCAGACACAGATCAGAGACGTTGGGCAAGGTCTGAAGGAAAGCAAAATTTATCAACAAACACATCATGATGAGATGATCAGACTGGGCAGAATGCAAAGGAGGGGCACCTAATCTAGCACTGGGTGTCAGTAAGGCTTCCTAGAGGAGGGAGAGAGGAGAGTTCTAGGTTGGAAACAGCTTGAATAAGAGGCCAGAAGCAAGAGATTTTGTGAGATTACAAACAGTTCAGCATGACTGGAACAGAGAATGGGGGTGAGGGGAGTTGCAAGAGGTTGGAAAGTCAATTAGGAGCTTTGATTCTAAGGCAATAGCAAGCCACTAGGTTTTATGTAAGGATTACAGTTTAGATTTTAAAAGATTATTCTGGCCCTGACTGGCGTGACTCGGTGGATTGGGTGTCAGCCTGCGAAAGGAAAGGTCGCCAGTTCGATTCCTAGTCAGGGAACATGTGTGGTTTGTGGGCCAGGTCCCTGGTTGGGCATGTGCGAGGCAACTGATGTTTTTCTCACATAGTGGTGTTCCTCCCTCCCTTCCCCTCTCTCTAAAAATAAATAAATAAATAATATCTTTAAAAATAAAAGATCACTCTGCTGCTGTAATAGATGGGAGCATAGATGGAAAGTGAACAGTCCAGTTATGAGCCTATTGTTTACTCTAAGCAAAAACAGGGTGCTCTAGAGGAGGGATGGGGCCTGTTTTAATAAAGTTTTATTTGAAAAATAATTGTGCCCATTTGTTTATGTGTTGTTTGTGGTGACTTTTAAGCTGTTAACTGCAAAATGAGTAGTTGTAACACTGTTACCACCCACAGCCTAAATGTTTATTATCTGACCTTTTAAAGAAAAAAGGGTCTCTAGTGGGGTGGGCCAGAGCTACCTTGTAATGGAGGTGACTATGTCTGCGAGCCGCTGGTTGTGGGAATATAGGTACGTGGACATCAATAATCTGTGGTACCAACAGGAAGTTTCCTCTGGCTAGCTCCTTTCAATACCTTTGTAGCTGACTGGGATTTACTTTGTTAATGGCAATACTGTTTTAAGCCAACTTGATAATTTGAATATTTAAACAAATAAAAATACATGATTAATTACATAAAAGGAATAGAATAAGATTCTTTAAAATAGCCCCTCAACACAAATGAACAACATTCAGGGTACAGAGAGGCTGAGTGATAGTATGTTAAAAATTAAAAGAAAAATTAGGAGGATTCAACTATATTTTGAGTGGGAATGCAAAAAGCAAATACACACAGGGAAAGAACTACACCAAAACATTAAAAGTTACTGTGTCATGACTAGGTGATCATAGGTCATTGATTTTCCTTTCTCCTTTTTTATTTTCCATAATTTAATGTTTTGTATGGGTAGATTAAAAAATAAATCAAGAGTCCCTTAAATAATATTTAAGGTAATTTACAACAAATTCAGGGCTACTGGTAATTTCTCACAAAACCCCTATCCATGAGTTGAATTCACATGTTCCTGCTATGAACTGTTTGGAAGGTGGGTCAGGAGTTGACGGCTCTCGCTTTTAGATAGAGAACCTGGGTCTCAGAGGAGTGGGGTGATCATCCACTGACCCAGGAGCTACTGCTAAGGTGGGCCATTTAGGGAAGACAGAACACTGCTCTGCTACCGGCAACTAAATGAGTGTACTGAGCATATACTACACTTTACTGCACTTCACAGATGTTGCATTTTTACAAATTGAAGGCAAGACCCTCCATGAGTAAAAAGATTACAACTCGCTTTAGTGCGATACTTCCTTTATTGTGGTGGTCTGGAACCAAACCTACAATTTCTCTGAGGTATGCCTGTATTCACACATACTCCTCCTCTGGGAGTATGATTAGCTTGGGTGCCCTTGATGAGCTCTGCCCAGCAGCATCTGGCCAAAGGACTAAAGAGATTGTAACCAAGTGTGGGAGCAACTCCAAGGTCCCCGGTACTCCCTAGCTGTGCTTCCCCTTGTTTCTGATGCTTGAGGCAGCTAGAGCCACATCCTGTGCATGTGCTTTAGGGAAGTGTGGGTAATCCGGGTCACAGGACAGCTTCCCCAACACTTTCCTAGCACGCGCGCATGCACACACACACATTTATTTCCAACCCCATTCCTGACTCTAATACCAGCCCTCACACCACCTCTGACTCCAGATCCAGCTCCTACACATGTCAACATCTAATACACAAATTCATCTCCTTCATTTCTGTAGCCACCTGGACCCACACCTTTTTGGGCATATATTTCTGCCTTCTCTGTGTAGGCAAGAAGCTGAAGTGTTGTGTGTCCCAGCTCCCCAGTCACATATCTTACTTAAGCATGTAGCCCCAAGCTGGTACTTAACCATTAGTTCTTTGCAGAAGGCAGCTGGGTCTAATAAATACTACTTGATTTTCCTTTGCAGAAGGGGTCTCAGAGACACTGGCCAGGGAAGAATCACTACCGCAGAGTAAGTGCTAAAGGCTCTGCAGACAGAGGTGAGACTCAAGTAGCCTAGCAAAGGAATGGCCCAACTTGCCCAGGAAGAAGAGGTTGGGCCTCAGGGAAACGAAAAATAGGTGACTAAGTGGCCAAGTCTTCGGGCTAGTAAAGGAAAGCACAGTTCAGCTCTGAGTCACACACAGCACACAGTGTCCCACGTGGGGACCAGCCAGGGCTGCAGGCAAACACCTCATGGCGCATAGACCTGGCTAGTCTGGAGATGCAGTTCGACAAGGGCCCGTGGCCCACTCTCAGAAATTGGACTGCAAGAGCCCGATGAAATCCGAGTCACTTGGCAGAGGCATCAGACATGGAAGACTGAATGTATGAGCAAACTGGAAACCTGACTGTATGGTGACAGGTTTGTGTGCAATCAGGGAGACACGGTGACCAGGATCCATTCATTGTAAGTGCTTACAAAATGAAACAAAAAAATGACCAGGAGATCAACCTGCCTTGGCAATGCCAAGGAGTCTGGGGCATGGAGCAGCACCATCCCTCCATACCCTCTGAGCCTCTAATCTCGCTGCTCTCCCAGTGCACTCACCTGAAAGGATGCCCGGGGACAGGGCTTCAGGGGCAGGTTGGTCCCGATTCTTCTTACTACACTGCGAGCAGCCCCATGCGGTTTGTTTTGCCAGATTGGGATAGTCTAGAGCAGAGAGAACCACAGCCACAACCTCAGAGATGAGTTCAAGTATTGTCCCTATCCTCTCCCCTACTCCCCTTTACCAGGTGGACTGGATTCCTCAATCCCAGGGACAGGGCACCCTGTGGGGTTAAGTCAAGTCTTATTTATAAGTGAGGGCGGGTTTCCCAGTTGTTAGCCTTCACCTTGGCAAGCCACCTTAGTGATACCTGCTGCTGCCAAGGCGCAGTCAGTGTTGGAAGGGTCCATCCAGTAAAGGGCTGAGAAATTGGCTGGGTGTAAGGATCATCTGGGCTTCCCTCCCTTCCCTCTGCACAGAAAGGCATAAACACACTGACTCTTTAACTGCCCCCAAGATCACAGTGGCTTCTGCCGGGCGGAAACCCTTCCCAACTGGTAGAAGGTGGCCTCCCTCCAGTTCCAGGCCTCCAGAGGAAAGGAAGGGTTAACTGACGAGTCTTAGCTTCAGCAGGCCCCATGCTCGTCCTTCCCCACACCACTGCCCTCGGAGGGTCCCTTACCACATTGGCTTCCATTCCCGACATTTCAACCAGCTCTTGCACCTGAAGGAGGCAGCTTGGGGAGTCGGGAGGCGTGATTCCTTCATATCAGGCCATCTTAAGGAACATCAGAGTTCTCTCCCTGTGAAACAACCCTCACAGTGGCGACTCAGTGGTCACCACACAAGCCCCGGGCACTGCAGAGCAATGACTAACACCAAGGATTCTCTTACATTTCACAGGGGAGAAAACCAGCCCAAGAAACTGCCCTCACCCAGCAATGGCTCTTCCAAATCCAGACCCTTAAAGGTTCTGTTCCAGACTTATTGCATGAGATTGGACAATGCTGGATCCCCTCCCAGGCCCTTGGTTTCTGGAGGCAAAACTTCTAAAGATGAAATAGAACCTTTTGGTACCACCCAAGCCCAACACTCACTCTTTTAAGATTTTTATTTATTGATTTTTAGAGAGAGAGAATGAGAGAGAGAGTAACACTGATTTGTTGTTCTACTTATTTATGCATTCATTGGTTGATTCTTTTATGTGCCCTGACTGGGGGTAGAACCTGCAACCTTGCGGAATCAGGATGATGCTCTAACCAACTGAGCCACCCAGCCAGAGCTTCAGCATTCATTCTGGAAGATGAGCTATAAAAGCCCAGCATGTGCCACCCAGCACTAATGGGCCCCTGACAGGGGGAGAGGTGAAACAGACCACGGGAGAATGGACAGCCTGCTCTATCCAATCTCATCTATTAGGCTACAGGGAAAAGAGCCAAATGCTTTTGTCCTGGCTCAGCCATCAACTGGCTTTGTAGCCACAGGCAAGTCACTTAACCTTTCTAAACGTCGGTTCGCCACCTGTAAAAAGAGAACAAGAACAGCTGCCACTGTAGGCTACCTTAAGGATCAATCAGTGAAGTAGGGAATTTTAAAGGGCTTAATGAACTGTTAAAATGTGACAGATGGGTGAGGTCACTCTTGACTGGATTCTTCACAGCTGCCCTTGAATGGTGAGCAGATGCAATCAGTGAGCTCACTCATTCCCTTGTTCATCAAACACTAACAGTGACCATGAAAGTGGGAGACAGCCATGCTCTGAAGGAACTCGCAATCTAGAAGAGATAGCACCTGAGTATGTAATTCTAGCCAAGAATACATAATTATCTTCAGGAAGGTACACTAGGCAGGTGGTCAGGTGAATTTAGCGCCCTGGCCTCACGGTTCTGTGGTGGTTTGGAGGGAGAAGGGAGAAAAACAATAACAACAGCAGGTGTCCAGGACAGGATGGTGAGAGACATCTTAGAGGAGCAGAGTGTAAGGGGTAAAGGTTAACTGGGGGTCAAGTCATTAGGGCTGGGCATGCATGCCCAGGTGAGAGGTACCGTATTTTGCTGTGTATAATGCACACTTTTTGCCCAAATTTTTGAGGGAAGAATAAGAATGCATCATGCATGGGTATAATAATGGCTATAATCCATGTATAATGCACACAAAGGCAAGGGAGCGCACTATATGGTAGCTAGGGATCCGGGGAAGGCTGTGATCAGGGGTGGGCTGGACTACCAACGCAGTGCTTTCTGGAAGCTCTTCCTTGTGGAGTCTTTCACTCTTGGGAGAGGAGTTATTCACTTTACGGGGAAAGGAAGTTGGAAAGAAGGAAGTTATCACTCACACAAGGAAAGGAAGCTGGAGAGACCGGAGAGACCAAGGAACTGGTCTAAGGTCACTCAGTGGTCATGACAGTAGAAAGCACCTCAAGTCTGGTCCAGATCCTGCTGCATCCTGCATGGGCTCAACTTCTAGGCGCAGACCAAGCCTTTGATCAGAGCCCCTGCGTGCGCTGGGCACTGTACTGAACGTCAGCACCTGACCCAAGTCCCCGGACACAGTGCTCCCCTCCGATTCTCACTTCAGTCACTTCCTCTCCGAACTTCGCTTCCAAAGACTCAGTTGGGCCCAAGTCTCACACAACAGCCAGAGGGACCTTTTTAGAACACAATGCTAGTCATAGTGTTCCTTTGTTTAAAACCCCTACAGATCCCGACTCCTGCAAGCCCCCCACCACCAGGCCCAACCTCAGTAGACCGAACCCAGCACAGCCCACAAGGCCTGCACCCGGCCCCTGCGCACTTCGCAGCCACACATCCGGCCTTCAGCTTGCCCTTCAGCCCCCCGGCCTTCTCCCAGCCCCTCAACACCGCCTCTCAGGCCCTGTCCACACTCAAAACACCTGCACCCCCTTCCCAAAGCTCACTCTTAATCATTCTTCCGAGCTCAGCTCCAGCATCACCTCCCGGTACCCGAGAGTCAGGTCCTTTACTGTTCACGCCACGGCACCCCGCCTTTCCTCCATAATTAACTGTGTAAGATGCCATTTGTCCCCAGGGCAGGGACTTCCCTAGGCACAGCACAGTGCCAGCCCGGTCCACGGTAAGCATGTAAACATTGGTCCGATTAAAAAATGAATGAAGGAAAGCAGAGAGCACCGACTTAGCCCTCACACCGTCCCTCGCCACCCTCACACAGTGTACACTGCCTACAAGAATCTTGCCCGTGCCAACGCCGGTTGGTTCTTACCACCCCTGCGCTCCCACGGCCCGTCCCCGGGCTGTTGTCACGTTTACACTCGGCCTCCCGCGGGGGCCGGGCAGGGCAGGGCCCGGTCTCATCCCTCCCGGGTCCCCTCGGGGGCCGCCGCGCTCAGCGGAACTCTGCGGCGCCGAGAGCTGCGCCGGGGAGCCTGTGCGGGGACCTTGCCCGGGACACGCCTCCCCTCCCCCGCAACAGCCTGACCCGACAGGGGCAAGGTCGGCCAAGTTCTCGCTGCCGGCCAGGCGGTCCCTAGACCCACAGGCCCGGGGCCAGGCCCCAGAAGAGCGAGAAGGTGGCAGAGGCGGCCCAGCCCGCTGAGGACCGCGGCCGAAACGAGAAGCCTACGGTGTAGCTCGGCCACCGCAGCTGGGTGACTCGGGTGAGCAATTACCCCTTGGGGACTCAGTTTCCCCCCATGCCCAATGAGGCGAACAACAGCGACTCCCACGAGAACGACAGCGGGAACTGGAGCCGCCGGCCCCGCGCGGCTCTTCGTACGAGACCGCGCCCCCTCCTCCGGAGCGGCGCTCGGTCCCAGCCTCTCACCTAAGTCTCCGGCTCCCGGACTCACTCACCTCACAGCCCCTCCTACTACAGCGGGCGGCCCAGCCTCAGCTGGCCTCACTTCCGCTGGTCGGCCTCCGGAAGCAATCCTTCGCAGCTGCGCAGCGAGCCGCGCCCCCGCGCGCCCTCGGCTAGCGGCCCTGCTCCGGGCGGGGCGAGCCCTGCCTCTGAGGGGGCGGGGCGGGGCGGGGCGGGGCGGGGCGGGGCGGCCGCAGGTGCAGACTTGGAGAGACTCTACCTTCCCAGACCAGCCCCCATCCCGTTAGAGCCCTCGGTAAAAATTGACGGAGCTCCGAGATGTTACCCCTGTGGTCTCTGTTTCTTTGCTGCTTTTAGTCCTGATCCGACCTTTGCAGTACGGGATCTGAGTCGCTGTTCGGCCCCTAAATTGTGTGGTGACTATGGTTCCCATCCCAAATGCAAACTTGAGAACCCTGGCATTCCAGATCCTTGGGCCGCAGAACTTGCCTTGCGTATCTCCCTGGTCCCCTTCACAGTTCTTACCGGCGAAGACTCTGCTTTCTCTGCAGCAAAAATGGGCTTGTCCCGACTCCTGCCGTCCAGCGCTTTGTACCTTTCTCCTATTTTAGCCTTTATGTGTTACACAGACACACAGTATTTTCAGTAGCTTGATCAGATGGGTAGGGTAGATCCCAAAGGCACTGGGAAAGAGAACCACCCACATTTCCACATTCCTTCCAGGCCACTCACCCACTCCCTCTTTGTGCTCAAACCCTCTGGGTCCTGGTGTCCATGGCATCCAGGCCTGGATCACATGCCCTCCTGACCGCAGCACATGGCTGTGCCTGGCTCCCAGGTTGCAGTTCTTTGGCCGAAAAAATCCTGCAAATCCTAAGGGGCCCTGCATTTTCATTTTGCACTGGATCCTGCAAATTATGTAGCTGGTCTTGGCCAGAGACCTCAGAGGTCCCTGAGCCCCACCATATTTCGAAGGACGTTGACTTCCAGGTCCAGCCCATTTTCCAGGCTGGCAAACTGTTGCTTATTACCGATTTCACTTTCCCGGGCAATGGCAGATCTTTGCGGGATGTGGTGGATGCTGTCTTGGAGCCTCACCCGGATCCCCTTTACTCTGTCAGTGAATCCATCCTCCAGCTGCTGTGTTGGCTGCTGCTCACAGCTGCCCTCTTTTCTGGAAAATTGCCCTTGCGGAAGGGAGAACGGAGGCCCCAACCTGAGAAGTTATTCCACCCCCGAGTCATGGCCGGCTGACACAGGTTCCAAAAGGCTGGTTTAGCTCTGTGGTGTGGTTTGTGCTCCAGAGCCCTTTCCCTGTGATCAGGCCAAGGCCAGGCTTTGACTCTATCCCCTCTCAGCATTTTTCCTTCCTGCTTCACTTCCTTTGCAGGTTTTTCCTGAAGGGGACTCTTTCAAAAACAAACTACCTAATGCCTGTCTTCAGTTGTGCTTCTGAGACAATGGGTTTGACTCTATCAACACAGCATAAGACTCTAAATATATCAAGTTCCACTGTGAGGTCCATCACAAAATTATTTTAAGAAAGTTGCTCGAGTCTCCTGGTGACAGATAAGATAGTCCCCACAGGCATTCCAGCCACACTCCCTTGCCCAGCTAGCAAGCCAACCCCACAGAGGGGGCAGACCAAGAAGGGCAAAACTGAACAACCCACTCAAGGGAAAGGCACTTTGAACCACCCTTGTCTCTCCAGTTTTATTATAGGACATGTTGGGGACAGGTGAAGGAACTAGCAGAGGTGTGCCAAGAGGGCAGCGGGGGGCCTGCCCCCACCATGAGCTTCAAGGCACACAGGGGCCAGGCAGAGGCCTCTGATGAGGACGCAGAAAGCCCAGGCGATCAGAACCTACTGCCACCCACGCTTGGAAAGGCTCAGGGGCCCTCCTTCCCGTGAAGGGTGTGGAAGCATGCCGCCCCCAGGACATAAAGAATTTGGCTGAGCTAGCTGGCTGTGCCTCCTTCAGTGTGGAGATCAGAGGGAAAAGAAATATTCTGGCTTGAAAGGACTTCTTTTTCACCTCAGTGAGAACAGGCAGGGGAGGGGGTAGGGTGCAATGTAGAACTAAACACCCCACAGTCAAGACTCAGGCTAAATCTCAACTCTGCCACGAGTGACCTTCGGCAAGTCACTGCATTTCCCTGAGACTTAATTTCTTTTTTAAAAAAGATTTTATTTATTTACTTTTAGAGAGGGGAAGGGAGAAAGAGAGGGAAACATCCATGTGTAAGAGATACACTGATCAGTTGCCTCTCACACGCCCCCAACTAGGGACCTGGCCTGCAACCCAGGCATGTGTCCTGACTAGGAATCGAACTGGAGACTTTTTGGTTTGCAGGTCAACATTCAAGCCACTGAGCCCCACCAGCCAGGGTGAGACTCAGTTTCTTCATCTGAAAAATGGGAACAGATAATATCCGCCTCATGGGCTTGTTGTGAGGATTAAATGAGAAAAGACATGTAATTGTAACAAAACACCTCAGATGGAGAAAGCTCAGTGTGGCTACTCCAATGGCGGGCAGGAGAGCTCAGTAGATGGAAGGCCTGGGAATGTGTCTGAGGAAATGTCTGCCTTCCTTCCTCCTCCAGGTGTAAGAGAGGACCCCTGTGGGGTGGGGGCGGGGAGCGGGCTTGGCCCTAGGGGCTCCTGTGGGCCTGAGTGGAGAGCAAGGATACACTGACCCTCTGAGGACTGTTTTTTTAAAAAACCAGAAGAGAAGGAAGAGAGGTGGATTTCTTCCCACAGGTGCAACTGCGAAGACATCAAACTGGATCCATCTAGGATTTTGGACCCAGCCATCATGGGGCAGCTGCTGGAGGGAGCCTTTGCCCCTTCCTTCTCCTTAGAGTTGGGGTTATCAAAAATACCTACAAACTGTGAGAAAGGTCACATAAAAACACTTGTCGGCATGTATAAAAAGGAGACTGGCCGTGGTCAATGGCTTGGGATGGGGACCGAGGCCCTAAGAGGGGCCGAGGAGGGTCAGCAGCTGCCCAGCAGTGGACAGGCTGGTCGGGGCTTCCCTGACCGCTGGGATGGTGCCAGCTGGGGAGGCTCCGCCCTGCGGCTGGGCCACGCTTCTGTGGAGCTGAGGGCTCCGGGCAGGAGGCAGTCCCAGGGCTCTGGCTCCAGCGACCCCACTGTGACCCTGCGTTGCAGTGGGCTCGGGGATGCCTTGGGCTGGGCCTCAGGGACTCCCCAGTAGAACCCCTGGCTGAGGGCGGCAGCCCGCTTCACAGCAAACCCTTCCAGACAGCTGGCCTCCAGCAGGTCCCCAAATGGTTTGGGGGTCCTATCATCAGGTTAGATAGACTGGTCTGGGGAGTCAAGTTCTGGGGGACTGAATGGTTTCCCCTTTGGAAGAAGGATGGGTTCTGCCCAGAGCCTCCAGGTGGCTGACTCGTGCCGAGACCGACCCCACGGGGGACACCAGGCACAGGAGGGCAGCTACGGCTATGGCCAGGAGAAGGCTCCAGACAAAAACAGGATACTTCTCCGGCCCCTGCGCCCCTCCCCCCATGCCAGGACTTCTTGATGTTCCCTTTTGGGGAGAGGTGAAAGGGAGAAAGGGGTGACCCTGTTTTCCTAGCACTCACTTCTCCTTATTCATCACCCCACAAGGGCCTGGACCATGTGCCTGAGAGGGTGACCTCTAGTGAAATGACCCCAGACTCCATGTCAGGGGGTCTCAAGCAGCTTCTGGAGCTGGGTGGGTAGTAAAGGGCCGATGGTGGCAGCTGGAGCTTCACACACCTGTCAGCCTGTGCACCTCCTTGTCAACTCCCCTGTAACAGGTGCAGAGCTAGGATAGCCACCCTTAGCTGACCTCCAACCTCACGGGCAGCCTGGGAGTGGTGGCGTGGGGATCCCCGATATTTGATACGTGTGAGGACCACTACGGCTCTGGGGCTGAGGGGCCTGTCCATCTTTCTCTGCAGCTCTGCCCTCAGCCTGGCTCCTTGAGGCCCGGGTCGGGCCGCCGCTCTAGGGCTGGAGGAGGGGCAGGCCGCGCCGGAGGCCCTCCTTCAGGAACTGCATGTAGGTGGCCGTGGACGGGTCTTCAAAGGTGGACGAGAAGCTGAAGCCGTTGTCCTCGACGTCCTCAGGCTTCGTGGAGGTGATGTCCAGGAAGTAGTTGGCGTTGATGTGGTGGACCTTGGAGAAGGACTGGGTGAGGCGGGGCCCCGCCCAGGCTCGGAGCCCCTGCGCTCTGTCTGCTCGGCCTCCCTCGGGAGAGGTGGCCACTCTCAGGCCTCAGCTGTCCTCCCTGAGGCGGATGGCAGACGGGCGGAACCCTTGCCAGACCCTGCTCCTGCCTCTGCCCACTCTGACCACAGCGCTCGTCTTGGGGCGAAGGAAAACCCCTCGCCTTCTATTGCACTTTCCCTGTCCCCATCCCCACTCCTTTGCTCCCCCCACACCCGCTTCAGGAGGAGCAGGAGATGCTGGGCTCCCAGGCAGGCCGGCTTTCAAAGCCAGCGACACTTCCTACTTGTGCGACATTTGAGCCTCCTCTTCCTTGTTTGTACAAGGGGTGTCTGTGATCATCTAACCTGGAGGACGTGCATGAGTGCTCGCCAGGGGCCCTTAGGGAGCGGCGGGGCCTTGAAGTTTGCCTGGCCCAGGAGTGGGGCGGGTGAGGTGGGGAGGGGAGGTCCCTGGTCCTCTCTACCTGTCACAAAGCTTGGCTTGTCCCTCTTTCCACCCCAGGGCTGACCTCAGTGGTCCAAGGGGAGCTTTCCCTTCCAGGCCATGCCCCTTTCCACTCCACTGCCACACTGTGCCTGCTGCTTCTCAGTCCCCAAAGTGCTGTTGAGGTCCCCTTCCCCCGAGGAGCATCCCGATGCCTGCACGAGGCAGGCAGACTGGGCACCGAGATCCCTCTTTTATAGACGTGTTGACTGAGGCTCGGCCTGGCTGAGACAGCCAGGAAGTGGTGGGGCCAGACCCGAAGCCTGGTGAGGTCTGCGAGTCTGTGCCCGTGGCTGGCTGCCTCCTCTACCCACTGCCTGGCCCTGGGTTGGGTGCGGGTGGTGGGGGTGACCTACCACGGTGCCATTGGGCAGGCAGATCATCATCTCCACTGGGAAGCTGTACTTCTCCAGGTGCAGGTCGGCCAGCTCCTTGTGGGATGGGTTCTCCAGGTCGTTCTGTGGGGACAGTCGGGCACACTCCTGATGCCTTGGCCCCCAGCACTGTCCTCGGGGCTCCCAAGGGGCTGTTCCCACCCACCCTCCACTCACCTGCAGGTCCTCCAGCTCCTTCACCAGGGACCAGGTGCTAATGAAGCTCTCGTTGAGGAGGGCAAGAATGGGCGAACTTTCCAGGACGGTCTCCCGGAGAGTCCGCCCGGAGCCTGTTCAGGGAGACGTGCGGCCGGAAGTGTGAGGCACCCGCGTGTCCCCCCGGGCTTCACCCGGCAGTAACCCTCACGGGGGACGGGGCGGGCTGTGTGCCGGTGCAGTGCGACTCAGAGTCTGCAGTGCAGCGCTGAGGCAGCAGCAGCTGTCCCATGCCGGCATCCTGGGACTCGCAGTCTCGAGTCCACGAAGCTCCGTCCCAGGGCCTTTGCCTGGCCTGCTCTTCCTCTGAAATACTGTCCCTCCTGTCACTTGGCAAACTCCTGCTCATCCTCAGAGTCTCAACCTAAATGTCACCTTCTCTAAGGAGCCTGTCCTGACACCCGCAGTTACACACCCACATGCCACTCTGGGCCTTGCACCGGACCACACACGCACAATGCTTTTGCACCACACTGTGCTCCCCAAGGACAAGGGCCGCTTCTGACTTCCTCGCTGGAAGACTCCCAGTGCCCGGCCTGCGGCGTGGTGCAGGGGGCCCACATGCTTGCTGGTTGATCGGATGGGGACAGGCTCACTGTCTCCTCATCCCGGTGCCCGCTGTCTGTCTGACGCCCAAAGAATTTTGCATCCAGCGGGTCTTCAGTGAATTTCTGACAATGTGAATGCACGCCCCGCCTCTGGCACTACTTCTGTTTTTATCTCACCTGTGTGGCACCTTTCACAGAGCACAGCACTCACACATCCATTTCCTACACCTCCGGGAGGTAAGCATGTTACCTTCCTCTACTGAGCGAACTGAGGCTCAGGGAGGGGAAGTCACTTGGCCATGGTTTCTAAGGCAGAGATGGCTGAGCTGGGCTCTCTCTGCTGCATCCAGCAGCTTCCTCTGAGCTCAGCACAGAGACCTCCTGAGTCCTCACCCTGAGCCCCTGCCCCATGCAGTCCCGAGTCCCCCATGCTCCAACAGGAGAGGCCATTGGTCTTAGAGCCTCCTGTACCCCACAAGGTGTGAAGTTCCCCCTTCTCCCCTTGGACTGGCCGGGTCTCCCTCACCTCAGCAGGACTGGTCATCCAGGGCCCCCCACAACAGGATCGAGTGCACCAACTTGTTCTTGGCCTTGGCTTGGTCGAAGGCCTCAGTGAATGGCAGGTAGGTGACCTGGGGCCAAATGACACAGCGAGAAGCTACTGTGTGCAGCCAGGGTCCCACCCATGGGCTGAGTGTGTAATGTACGCGTGTGTGCGTGTCTGTGAAGGAGTGTTGCTGGGATGCGGGATGCCTCCCCAAGTTCTGAGTGGCAAAGGGAGGCCCCCCTGGCACTGCTGGGCCCTGCGGGGCGAGAGCCTCAGGAGCAAGCCCTACACGGAGCCCGGTGCGCTGTGCCCACCTGCTGCTCCCAACGCCGCAGCCCCAGCCACGTGAATCCTGACGAACACCCTCACCCCTGCCCGGCCTCACCTTCTTGAAGGGGTACATGGCCACCTCCAGGCGCCGGGCGGCCTCTTCCCAGCTCAGCTCCTGCTGCCACTTGATCTCCTCAAACACAAACTGGAGGGGCTCCCCCGAGGGCAGGCGGCTGTCAATCATGTTGCCATCCTCATCCAGGATCACGGAGGGTATCGAGGGGCCTGTGGCCTCCAGTTCCATCTGGGCCGGAGGTCAGTGAGGGATGATGTCAGTGAGGGATGTCTCAGAGATGGGCAAGAATACTCAAGGGGCCTGGAGAGACCCTCAAAGATGCCCCACTCATTGCAGAGGTGGGGAAACTGAGGTCCAGGGAAGGCAGGGCCCAGGTCAAGGCTATGCAGTGAGTCTGGGACAGAGCCAGTGTCCAGCTAGGGCTCCTTCCACTGCGCAAAGCTGAGGACCGTGGCAGATGTTGGGTTCCATGTGCAGAAACAGGTGGTTTCCCAGAATCCTGCTCTGGGCACAGTTGGCCTCAGCCTGCCGGGAGCTCTGTCCTTCACCCTGGACAGGCCTGGAGCTCCTGGCCACCTGGGCCCTCCCTGTAGCCAGGTTCGGAGGTCCTGTGACCGAGCCCTGCGGCTGAGCTCCCACCTTCCTGGCCAGGTAGGGACCATCCGTGCGCTCGCTCACCTGGGGTATGTAACCGATGTCCACCTCCATATTGCTATTCTCACTGGCCCCATATAGCCACTCCATGTCCACATTTAGAGACCTGGGGGCGGGGGAGAGGGGGCCAGGCTGATGTCAGACATTATCTTGTTGAAAGTGCACAGCTGTCTCCATTTTACAGATGAGAACATGGAGTGTTGGCAGGTTGAACCCAAGGTCTCAGAGCTGCCTGGGCCCCTTCCTCTCCACCGGGCTGCTCTTCCTAGGGCATTGCAACCGCATCACCTTCCACCAGCTCAGCCCTCACAGTTCACGAAGGGCTTCCATATCCAGGACTCCTGGACTGCCCTCGACCCTTCCAGGCAGAGGTCATCAGTGCATCCCGCCAGGCACAGCGGGGCAGGCCTGAAACCCTGACACTGTCCTCCAGCAGGAAGTCTGGCCCGGCCAGACGCCATCTGCGGATCTGCCACATGAGGGCGCCCCAGGACTAACAACCAACCACTATGGGCCGGGTGAGCTGTGTGCCCTCAGTGTGGGGCTCGGCAGTCCCTGGGGCCTAGGCCTGGGGCCGGGCATTGCCCTTCTCTTTCTGTTTCCTCCAGTCCAGGACCCCCGACCTTCAGCCCTGGGGCAGGGGTGGATGAAACCTGGGCTGAGCCAGCTGCCTGCCTGCGGAGCGGAAGGAGGAGGAATAAAAGGGGTGGGAGGAAGCCACTCCGTTCCGGGGGCAGCTTTCCCTTCCCAGGTTATTCCAGCCATCCCCGCACTCCTGCCAGCCTCCTGTGTAGAAAATGAGGAAACTGAGGCCCGGGAAGGGCCAAAGCCTTAACCACAGACACGCAGCCCACTGGCGTCACGTCACGGCTGAGTGACTCAACTCTGGGCCTCCCTGCCCCCAGCCCAGGTCTTGTCCCTGTACTGAGTCACTAAGCGGCCACTTAGGAATCAGGAAAGACTTGAAACTCCTCCCACCCACGCCCCTCCCGCCGCCCCTCTGCCCCCGGGGTGGTGGCGACTGCAGGCGGCGGAGTGCACTGCGGTTCCCTCTGCCTGCTAAACCCTCCTCACCCTCTAGGTCCCAGCTTGGTGTCCCTTCCTCCAAGAAGTCTTTCTAGGCCCTACAGGCCAGGACCCTGCCCACCTGCTGGCCTGCACTTAGGGTGGCCCGAGCAGGCTGGGGTTAGGGGTCAGCACTGTGAGGGTGGGGAGGCTCAGCTTCAAGGAGGGTCTGCTCCTACTGTCTTGGGTCCCAGTTGGTGGGCCAGGCCCATGCAGCACCGGTGACATGCTGTCGGATGCTGAGATGACCCTCAGCCTGCCTTAGGCTGCCCCCTCCTGGGTTGGCTTCAGGTCCCTCCCAGGAGACATGGTTCTGGGGAGCACAAAAGGGCCAGAGATTGAGGGAGCCTCTGGGCACCTGCTTCTGACCCTGGAGCCAGGGGCTTGGGCCAAAACTCCCACCTGTGGTTGGGTACGAAGAGCCGGAAGTCACGGACGTGGGTGGCATCTTTGGAGAGGATGATGTGGCCGGTGAACTGGCCGGGCGAGAACCAGAAGGGGAAGTCGGGGGGCTCGCTGAGCTGGAACTCGGCATGGATCCTGGGGGGAAAAGACCCAGCTGGGAGCAGGCCCTGCTGAGCCGGAGCACACCCTCCCATATCTGCTCCAAAGCCTGGGAACGCTTGGCCAGTCTGTGGGGGTCAGGGGTGGGCAGGGGGCTCGGAGAGCGTGCGGCAGGGAGAAGGCGCAAGGCCTCCGGGCACCGCCCTGCTCAGGGCCCAGTTCACAGGCTGCCTTCAGAAGCCTTGTGGGACCCTCCTCCGAGATTTCGCAGTCTCTCGAGGGGTGTGCGACCTGGCGTCACAGCTCTAAACACCCCTCTTCTGTGCAGGTAACAATCACAGCCACCAGCCTGTGCTAAGCATGCTCCACGCCTTTTCTCTTCCTCCCAGGAGGAAGTCACCAGTACCCCGGTCCTCACATGAGGAAACCGAGGCACAGAGGGCCCAGGAACACAGGGTGTAAGTGGGGCTTCGAGCCAGGCCTGCCCTCCCCTTGCTGAGCCCTTCTGTCCTGCCCTGGAATCCCAGGCCCGGGAGGGAGGCAAGGGTGGGGCTGCGAGGACCGCTCACCGGAACATCACGGTGTAGTAGAAGTCGCTGATGGCGGTCAGGCAGGCAACCGCCCCCTGGGGGGCAAAACGGGTCTTCACGAAGGGCCGCGGGTGGAACATGCTCAGGAGCCGGTGGATGATGACCTGGGGGAAGGGCAGCGGGACCCGGGCTGGCTGCTGGGCCCTGCAGGCCTGGGGTTCAGGGTGGAGGTGGATGGAAGGTGGGGGAGGGCTGGCACGGGGGTCCAGGTGCAGATGGGGAGGGGCCGTGCCCGGACAGGCGCTGGGGCGCAGGGCCTGGGGCTCACTGCGGGCTGCCCTCACCTCCTTGCCCTTGGGCGGCGGTGGGTAGAAGCGGTTGTTGGACAAATAGCCGGTGAAGATGCTCAGCTCGCTGGGGATGATCCACCAGGGCTCGCCCAGCTCCGCCCGGCCCGGAGGGGGAAGGAAGGGCCGGAAGTGGCGGGCGGCAAACACTGCACTTGGCGAGGCTGCGGCTGTCCAGTTGCGGAGGCCAGACAAGGCCATGCGGGAGACCTGGGGCAGGGAAAGCCGAAGCTCTCAGGCAGAGAACATGACTTTGGGGTCCCTTGTCCCATGAGCGGATGGAGGTCTTTTTTTAGTCCTGAGCTGGCCCACGAGCCAAGGGTCCAGAGGGACCCAGGGGAGGCTCCTGCCCTGGTGACGGCCACAGGCCCGGCACCGTCCTGCCAGAGCTGAGGCTCCTCTCCACCCAGCCCTCCCGGGCCCCCCACCCGAGAAGCAGTGCCCCAGGTCCCTCACTCAGGCCTAGTCCAGGCAGAAGCAGCTCACCGGAGCATGGGGAGCTGTGGGGGCTGGAGGGCCACCCAGGACTGGAACAGGAACATAGGGGGAGCCTTCCTTACCCTTGCCACCCACGCTGCTTTCCACTCTACCCTTGCCCCCCCAATCCCTCCTCCAGGTCTGATCCCTGAGGTGGCGCCTGTCCTGCAGACAAGGGCAGCACTTGGGATTGGAGCTGAGTCTGAGGACAGAGGCAGCTGCCACCTTTTGGGTGAAATCCCCAGGGTCAAGAGCAGGATGAGACTGCAGAGACGGGGAAGAAAAAGGCCACCCCCCAGGGAGTGCCCAGCCCCACCGGATGGGCGCCCGCCTCGTTTCTACCTGATGCGCAGGAGAGAGTGAGGGTCGGGGACCGTGCAGGCAGGCCTGCGCAGGTGGGACCCGGGAGCACACAGGTACCAACTTCAGTAGCTGCTCCCCGCCCTTCTGGGCTACAGGGGGGGTCCCTCCCCACTGAGGCATCAGCCCTGTGACCGTAAGTGCCTGTCACCCCTCCGGGGCGCTCAGCTGCTGGGGAGCTGCCCTGTCTTTGACAGCAGCAGGTCCCCTCTCCCTTCCCCACCTCAAAGGCTCAGTGGGAAGTGGAGGTGGGAAGAGAGAGGAGCAGGGAGTTCCCACTGAGGGGGGCCGAACAGGAGGTGCTCACGGCGGCACTGGTTGTGCAGGGCCAGGCAGACGGCCTGTCGCCGTGCTGGGCCCTGCCCACAGGCTGGCGAGCAGGGCAGCTGCCTGCCGGCGGGAGGCTGGGCAGGCTTGGGGTGCCGCTCCAGACCCAGCTCCCCTGCATGTGCGGGTTCTCGCTGCTCTGCAGGGGACTCGTTTGCTCAGACAGCTTCAACCCCAACTCCAGGCTCATGGCCTCCAAAGCCGTCTCCACCACCGAGAGTTTTCCATGGAAGGTCCAACCTGTGTTTCAGATCACTTACGGGACTCTCCCCGTGACACCCCCTCGGAACTTCAACTCCGCCCTGCCCAAACTGCTCTGATTCTGACGCCACCAGACCTGCTTCCTTCCTCCAGTCCCCATGGGCAAATGGCCCCCAGCCTCCTGGTCACCGGCCGGAAACCTGACTCCTCCGTGTCACTTCCCACTAGTAGCCACGCCCTGTCTCCTCCGGCCCTCATCCTCCAGGCTGTCTGTCCTCCTCTATCGGCACTGCCTCCCCTGCCTGCCCGCCCCCCTCCCAGGAGCTCGTCTTCCTGCCTCCCATCCATCCCCTCCGCTCCAGCTGCTATCTTGGGAAGCACAGATCTGACCGGGGAGCTGTCCTATTTAAAAATCTGCTGTGGTGTTTTGCTGCTGCAGAACGAAGGCCACAGCCAGGCAACTCAGGCCCTTCTCGGTGCGGCAACTTCTCGTCCAGCCCCACTGGCCGGGGGGCCTGTGCGCGTGACCCAAGCGCCCTGTGTCCAGGGCCCCTGCTCCCTGCCCTTGGGTGACCAGCCAGCACTTTCTGCCTTCAGGCCTTTGTTCGTGCCAAAGTGACACTTCAGCTGAGAAGTAAAGGCTGAGGAGGTGTGGGCTGGGCGTGGGGAGAAGTCGTTCCTGGCTGAGGAAACAGCACAGAGAAGGCTCTCGGCTGGAAGAAAGCCCGGACACTTGGAGCGGCTGGAATAGAGAGAGCCCAGGGAGAGAGCGGGAGAAAGGGTGGGAGAGGCAGGCAGGGTGTCGGGATGCTTAGGTCCCGTGGTGGGCCACAGGGTCTCGGGTTCAGGGCGGGCTGGTTAGCAAAGCACTTGTCACGTGCCCTTCCCACCCCACAGCCCCCTGCTAGGGGTCTGGGGCACACAGATGTGGGGACACAGGCCTGGCCCTCAGCGAACCCACAGCCTGTGCGGGCGGTGTGGGGGGGAAGACTGACTTGCTAAAAAGTAATGATTCTAAGGGGGGCGGCTGCATCAACACAGTCTCTGTCCCGCCTCATCTGGTTAAGCCCTCCTTCTCCTCCTCCTCCTGCAATCCCTGTCAGAGGCCACTCCTCCAGGAAGCCATCCCAGATCCCCCATTGGGTGAGAGGCTCATGCTTGTCCCTCCTGCCCCACCCCCGCTCCCACCCAGCCTATGTGCCTGGACAGCAGGGACGGCAGCACACCCACTTCTGGGCCCCCAGGCCTGGCGCACTCGGCGCGCAGAGGGCGGCTGGTAAAGGAACGAGGAAAGAGAAGATGAACACAGTTCGTTCTCGGGTGGCGTGTGCACACAGATGGACCTCCACCTGTGGTCCTACCTGTGGGCTCCCCCCGCATGCCCAGACTCACCCCCAGGAATCCATCTTTGCTCTTGGTCATGGACTCTGGGAGCAGAGGCTGGAATCGGGCTTCTATGGTGAGCGTCTCCTCGCTGGGGTCAGGCGGCAGCTCCTCCTCCTCGTAGCTGGCCGTGGGAGTTGACCCTAGAAGACACAGATCACGGAGGGGGCCCCCCTCTTAGGCTTCCACTCTGGCCGGTGGCTAAGGGAGCCAGCCTGGAGCTGAGGGGTAACAGTCACCAATCGCCCGAGTAACAGCCAGTACGCATGGCATTTTGGTTTCAGTGTCGCCCCGTGAGGCGGGCAACATTACCCCCAACTCCCGTTTTATGAATGAGAAATCGGAGGCTTATAGGTGATGTAATGTCCCCAAGTCACACAGCTAGGTAGCAGGCAGTCAGGATTCAAACCCAGGCCTGTTCTACGCCAAACCCATTAACCACCGCCCTCTTCCAGGGGAGTTAAGATCTCAGCATCTCAGTTTCCTCACAGGCTCAGATAACAGGTGACCTAGGTTCAAATCCCAGCCCTACCCCTCACCAGCTGTGTGCTGGTTGGCCATTGGCTTCTTATAAGGATTAAATGGGATAATCCACGTGGTGTTAGCAGAAGGCCTGGTGGAGAGCAAACCCATACTAAACTTTAACTGTGTTACTATTACCAGAAGTTTCGGGGTCAGCGAGCCAGGGTGCCGAGGCTCAAACCTAGTTCTCCTGACACCAACCTGCGCTCTTTCCGGAAGGCCAGGCTGGCTGCAGAAAGGCCGTTCTCACTGCCACCCTCCCCCCTGTGTTCTCCAGACCGAGTCCCAGATGAATTCGGTGCTGGGCCCACCAAAGGTGGCAAGTGGGCAGGCAGCCTCTCCCAGCAGCTGGGATCCCCAGCACCAAAGAGGGGAGCTATCTCCCGGCACCAGAGAGGAGAATACAGCCCAGCTCCACGCTGAGGTTGGCTCTGTTTCCTGGACAAATCTCTCAGCCTCTTTTGCTTTCCTGCGTGAGAAAGGGTGAGCAAGTATGCCATCAGGAGGCCGCACGAAGAGACAAACCCTGCTCAGAGAGGCGCTCGGTGGCCGGACCCGGAGCAATGAAGGAAGGAAGGAACAGAACGAGGCCATCTTTGGTGTCACAGGAGGAGCACTGGGGTGGGAGTGAGGAGACGCACTTCTCCCCGATTTTCTGGGAGGCGGCATTTCCCCATCCGCATGAGGAGGGCTGGACTGGCGGTGGCCGAGCTGGACTTCTCAGATCTCTTCCTGCTCAGAGATGAGCCGAGTCTGCAATCTTTCAAGTGTGGAGGAGCGATGGGGATCCAGGAGTCTGCAAGTCTATTTCCAAGGCGTGACAAAGAGGAGGCCAGGGCCCCGCAGCCGGGACATCACACCTGCTCTCCCAGGGCAGGTTCGCAGCACGGAGAAGGCGCTTGGCCGCTGCTGACAGGCTGCGTGGGCGCACGTGAAGCGGTTCCTAACCGGGGTCGCCAAAATCGCCCGGGATGCCTTTCAGACCACAGGTGCCCAGAACCCACCTCGGACCCACTGAGTCAGAAGCTGAAGCGGCTAGAATGACCAAACCGCCCTTCTACTTAGCACTCCCCAGGGCTCCTGAGGCCAATCCCCGTCCTAAAGAACCACTGCTGCGTCTCCATTTGTGACGCCGCGCAGCCGCAGCTCTTCCCCAAACCAGCAATGTGGGGGCCTCAGAGGGCGGGAGCAGTAGGGTAGGAATGCGCGGGGCTATCAGCCTGCTTGCTTGCTTATTCTACTGTTGTCACAGGCCAGCATTCATAATGTCCAGCATTTTACAGCCCTTTGGTTTTTTAATAAAAAAAAGTTTTATTTCCTGACTTACAAGTAACGTTTGCTCATTATAAAAATTTGTCAGACTTTTAAGGTATAAAGCAGAAAATTAAACAGTCAGGAGGGTACCAACTAGAGAGACTGTTGGCCTCTTTTTGCTGCTTAGATCTGGTGTTTGGTTTTGTTTTTTATTTTGCTTTCCCAAAACTTGGTGCAGTTTTGCACTCACAGTGGCCTCAGAGGTAAAGAAGGGCGGGGTTGCTTTCCTAATGGAGAAAAAATTTGTGTGAAAAAAAATTAAAAAGGCCAGCAAGCCAGCGCCTCACTGTGAGGGAGCTCCTGCTCTCTGGCCATAAACAAGGACAAGGAGGCGGCTGTGGGGAAGACGGGAGAAGGGTGTGCAGACTAAGAGTCGGAGCCAGTCCGCCAGGCTGACCGGTTTCCCTGCCCGTCTGCTTTCCCCGCAGACCTGACCGCCTCCAAGACACGGACACGCGTCTGCTCCGGCAAGTTGGCACTTTCCCTCCGACGCTCCTCCTCTGGCAGTGACCACGGGTTACTGGGCCAGCGAGTGACGGACCTACCTGACCCGTCCTGAGACCCAGAAAGCACATCGCAGGGCTTTGGTGCTGACTGGCTGGAGAGCAGCTGGTGTCTCTTCCTGCCTTTCCCATCAGCTGACCTACTTACACTGGGCGACTCGGGTACCAAGTAGGGTCCGAGGTCACAAGTTCGAGAAATGTCACTAGAAATGGACACAGAGCTTGGGGGGAGTGGTGAGGACTGAGAGGAGCATTTTATAATTCACTAGGAGTTTCAGGCCTCCATCTTCGTGCGGCGACAACAACAGCAGAACCAAACTCTGATGACAGGTAGGCAAAAATGGACAGCGGGCCTGGGAGGCACAGGAGCCTGACGGCCCCCCGAGAGTTCGATGTTTACCGAGTCACTGCAGCAGCTCCTCTGAGTGTCTACCGCTTATCAGCCACTTTGCAGCTACCTTCTCTGACCCTGAAACCTGCGGGCTGGGGCAGAACCCAGGGCCAGAGGGTCCTGGCTCCGCACTTTCTAGCTGGGGCAGGTCACCGAGCCTCCCTGTGCCTCAGACTCCCACACTGTCAACCGGGAGCAGGACAGTGCCAGTCTCCCAGGGCACTGCAAAGATCAAAGACACGACTCACGTGAAGTGCCTGTAGGGATGGCAGCCCTGAGGAAGCGGTCAGGGGATGCAACCTGGCATCGGTCGCACGTGGAGGACACGTGGAGTGTGTGTGCTGAAGCAGCGTGCCCAGACCGGCAGCTGGGAGGTATCCGAGCCAGCGTGCCCGGACCCACAACTGTCCCTCTTCTCCAGGCAGCCCTCCTGCTCAGAGCGGACAGGCAGCTCAGAAGCAGAGGCAAGAGCCTGGGCTCCCTCCCCAGCTTCTCCCGGTACCTGTCAGCTTCTCCGCGATGGGCCTGAACTCCTCAGGGCTGATGCACATGTCGTGGTCAGTGTCCAATGAGGAGAAGAGAAAGAGGCCTTCCGTCCCCAGGGCCTTCAGCGCTGACTCCTGCTGGGGGTGGAGGGGCTGGCTGAACACCAGTTGGACACCATCCTCCCGAGTTCTCTCAACACCTCCTGGCCCTTCCATCCAACTGTCACTGCCCCAGGCCCCAGGCCCCTCCCCTGGTCCCTGCTTTACTCCAGGCCTCCCCTACTGTCTGCCCCACCTTTCCCTGTCCCTTCTGCCCGGCCCCATCCCCATTTCACCCCATTCGCAAACCCGCTGTCCTCTCTGGCCTCCCCTCCCTGCTGTCCCAGTGCTCCCCAGGCCCCCTTCCAGAGTCTCTGGGCCCAGCTTCACTCTGTGCCTGTCTGCCGTCCCCGTCCTGTGGACTGCCCCCCTGCAGTTTGTCTCAGACCCTGCCTCACTTGCCCCACCGGTCCTTCCAAGCCTGCCGGACCCTGGTACCCTCTTTTCCCGTCGCTTCCATGCTGTCCTCCCCAGCCCACTGGTCCCATTGGGTCCATCCCCCTCCAGGCTGTCCCTTCCTTCCCTGCCCCTACCCCAACCCACCCCTACCCGGCGCTGTACCCCTCCGAGCGGGGCCTGCCCCTCCCCACCACCTCGCCTCCTCGGGGCCCAAACACTCCACGTCCCCCGCTCCCCGAGTCTCCGGTCCCCCGAGCCCACCGCCCACCGGCCGGACCTGCCGCGCGGCCGCCTGGGCCTCAGTGTAGCGGCCGTAGGCCCGGGCGGCGGCCGCGGCCGCGGCGGCGGCGAGCAGGGCCCCGAGCAGCGCCACGGCGCGAGCGCAGCGCGGCGAGGGCGCGGGCGGCGCGGGCGGCGCGGCGGGACCCGGGTTAGGGGGCCCGCGCTCGCCCGGCCGGGCCCGGCCCATGGCTGCGGCTCGGCTGCGGCTCCGGGTGGCTGGGTAGCGGACTGGCGGGCGGAGGGGCGGGGCCGGGCGGCCCGGGCGGCGGGGCGGGGCGGCCTCGGGGCTGTGGGGCTGCGGCCCGGCCCGCGTGTCGGTGTCCTGGCCGTGTGCCCCCTTCACCGCCTGGCACAGGGTCTGGACACACTGTGGCGTCGGTGGGTGCTGAGCGAGCCAGTGAAGAGATGGCGGGAGTCCCCGCCACCCCTGCCATCCTCAGGCCCGTCCTTCCTGCCGTCCCCCTGCCTCCTTCCTGCACTGCAGTTTCCCAAACTGAAACCAGGCCCCCGCGTCCCGCCTTGCTGGCCTTCCTGGCGGAGGCAGCGAGCCAGTCCAGGCTGAGGACCCGGAGGGGGAAAGGACTGGGGCGGAGGGTGGGGAGGATGTGCGCATCCCCGGGCTTCCTGGGGAGTGGGGGCCTGGGCCCTCAGGCCTCGCGCCCACCTCTGCCGGCGCTGCCCGTCCAGCCGCAGGAGACGGGCTCCCCACTCTCCGCCCGTATCCCACTTGCTTCTAAAATGTCCTCAGCCAGTTAGAAAAAGAAGAATTGCGAAGTTCGACGTTTATTCCCTTCATGGTCCACCTGGAAGGCCGCCTCTGCAGGTTTATCCGGGATGGAGAACGCCTGTTCGAGGCGTGCACGGGCAGGCGGTGCAGGGAGACCCTCACCTGCCAGGGCCAAGCTTTCCTCACCTGCAAGGAGTGAAGAAGCCCCGCTGTGCGTTGTGCGGAGCAGGGCAAACCTTACCTGGTGGGGCTGGGCTGCAAGTCGCTGGCTGCCCTCTGCTCTGCTCGGCCTGGCATCACCACAGGTGTGATTGTCCTGGAGAACAACGGTTGGCGTGCTTGGAGGAGGGCCTTGGGAACGGAGGAAACGTTTTTCTGTCTGCCGAGTCCCCAGGACCCTGGATTCCACGGGAGCGCTCTTCCATTGTTATACCGAGGTCCTCAGGACCCGGGGTGGGGGTGGGGGTGGGGGTGGGGGTGGGGGTGCTCTGCCTGCGCCTTCCTTGGAGAGTGCAGCAAGTTCTGAAGTCTCTGGACAAGAGCCCTGAGCCCAGGGGAGCAGCAGGACCGTCCCTGGACCTCACCACCGTCCCAGGGGCTCGTGCGCTGGTCAGGTTTGGGGTGGCAGAGGGATTTCACAGGTCCTGAGCACCCACGGTGCACTGGACTAGGTGCTGGGTGCTTGACATGACCTCATTTTGTTCTCTAGCCACCCAGTGACGTGAGGACCATTTGCCTTGTTTTAAAATTAAGGAGCCTGAGTTCTGGCACAAGGAGGATCTGAGTCCAAATCTCTTGCCAGGCGCGCCTTCCAGGGGATGAGCCAGCCGGCTGCGTGGGAGCAGGGGCTTGTCTCTGCCACCACTTGTGTCCTTCATGGGTGACTAGCCATGACAGCACCATGCAGGTGGGACCCCGTCCCCCCAGCTCCCGCACGGGACCTGGGGCATGGCAGGCATCCCAATGCTTTTTGCACGAGTGACTCCCAGGTACCGGAAGTTGTGGGTCAGAGACCCAGCCCTCACCCAGGGCCCTGGCCCAACATCCTCACAGGCACCCGCTGAGGGCCTGACATCTGGTGTTGTCTTCAAAGGCTTCCAACTGTGCCACTTCCAACTCATTACCATTAATGTTTGGGGACACCCAGCATACGGCAGATGCCATTAGAAAAGCTAATTCCATTCTATCAGGAAGGAAGCAAAGCTAACAGAGCACAAAGCAGGTTAGGAGGGGAAGATTGATGAGCCACGGACCCTGGAAAATAAATGAGAGAAGTTTTCTCCACTAAATTTCTTTTATTTATTACGCTTGCTTTTTGTTAAAGACACAGACACCCCACAGGTCTCGGAGCCCAGGGCTGGAGAGATGGGCTGCTGGGAGAGGGAAGGGCGAGGCTCTCAGAGCTCAGCAGGGTGTGGGGGAGGGGTGGGTATACAGGTTGACTCAGGTCAGGGAGCGCTGGGAAAAGGGTCAAGCTTGGGACTCAGCTCTGGGGAGAGCTCAGCTCTGGGCTTCTGTGGGGCTGTCCAGAGGCCAAGAACAGCTGCTAGACCTGAGCAGGCCTGTCTGGGCCTTGGTTTCCTCCTCTGTGAATCTTTGCCTGCGGGGTTCTCCGAACTGTGGACTCCATAAAGATGAAATATGAACTGAATCTCAAACATCCCAAAGCACAGACCCCTCTCTGCCAGACTCCTGGGCAAGCTCTCAGCATCTTCCCTCCATCCTCCATCCCTGCCTGAACATGCCCCCCAGGGCCAGGCCAGCCCCTGGAAGCCCAGTTTCCCACATTCACAGATTCGCAGATTCAGGGCTAATGGCAAGATGCTTGTTCAATGCGAAAGGCATAACGTGTTCAGATGAATGGCTTTGAGAGTTCGGCCTGTCTCCTGGGCCTGGTTGACACAGTTTCCTTTGAGTTTTGGAGGAATTTTGTTTTTGAAAAAAAGAATTTGACAGCAGTGTCTTGCCTAACACTCACGCCAGGCTTACAGTTTACAAAGAACACCCACATAATAACAACCATCGCTGCGTGCATCGCGTGTCCACGCTGGGGAGCCCAGTGAGCCCTCGAAATCGCCCTCCCTTTCCACAGCTGGAGATGCAGAGGCTCAGAGAGGTTAAGGGCCGTGCTCAAGGTCACACAGACCATGGAAAGGGCAGGGTAGACCTGAACCCAGGGCCACTTGGCTTCGGCCTGCACTTGCCCTCTTCCGTCCTGCCACTCTGCCTTTCTCATCTCCACCCTGACCTAATGGACAGCGATCTGTAGGTGAACAGTGAACGAGAAAAAACCAAAACAAAGTAAACGCCAGAGGCTTTTGCAGAATATAGTCAGAGGCTGGGATGAGTATAAAAATAACCAGGCACGTTCAAGGGAACCCTTGAGCCCCTAAACAATATGTGTTGTGTTCAGATTACTTTTGTGATGATGCCGTTGGCAGAGGGCCAGGGAGTCAGGGGACTGGCTCTCTAAGTTCTAAGACTGCACTGCCCGAAACAGCAACCAGGAACCACACATGGCTGTTTATATCTAATTAAAATGAAACAAGATCAAGTATTTTTTTTCCTCAGTTACACTTGCCACATTTTAGGTGCTTAACATCCACACGTAGCTACCCTATTGGAAAGCACGGATTGCCCTGGCTGGTGTGGCTCGGCAGGTTGAGCGCCAGCCTGCGAACCAAGGTCGCTGGTTCAGTTCCCAGTCAGGGCACATGCCTGGGTTGTGGGCCAGGTCCTGGGTCGAGGGCATGCAAGAGGCAACCTCTCCCTCCCTTCCCTTCTCTCTAGAAATGAACAAATTAAATCTTTATAAAAAACAAGGATCTGGAGCATCAGTATCCCCTGGGCCTGTTAGAAATGCAGAGTCACAGGCTTCACACTAGACCCACCGAATGTGAACCCACATTTTAACAACATCCCCAGGCGGTTCAGGGGCACAAGTTTGTGAAGCTCTGATTTAAGAGACAGGCTGAGTGGGATCAAAATATTGTCCACATATAGGAAGTCAAACAGATATTTTTAGATACAAAAAAATAAATAAAGAAAGAAGCATCAGCACCCCTCTCCCCCAGTAGTGTGTGATTAAGCGTTAGTCAGTGAGGGCTGAGCATCTCACGTCATATGATCAATGCATGCATTTTCAAGGACAGACCCTGGGAGGTGAGCTGGTGGGGGGAGGGGGCATTCCCCATCTCCAGCACCTTCTCAGGCCACAAAGGGTCACCTCCTCAAAGCAAAGGCAACAGAACCGAGAATCACATTTTGGATCTCGGGGATGCCACCTTTAAATCGGATTTTCTACTTTGGCTTTTCTTTCCAATGCATTTGGCTTTTGAACTTTGTAACTTGCCAAAGACACAACTCGGTGCATGAAGCCAGTCTGAACAAACACACAGTCATTTAAAGGGAGGCATCTGGAAAAGGGCTGTGTCCCCCTCTTTCCAGGGGTGGATGCTCTGCAGGCCTAGGTGCCTGGTGCCTGGAGCCAGGTGCTAGCAAAGCTTCCTGGGAAGGAACCAGCATTAAGCTCTTCTATGAAGAAAATGGGTGAAAAGTGGTTCCATTCCCAGCGAGGACAAAAATCAGGCTTAAATGAGCCCAGCAGCACGTCGGACCCCCGCTGGGAAGGAGGGGTCTGCTCAGGACCTGCTTCCAGGCCTTGGAGTCTTGCTTCACTGAGGATGACTCATCCTTAAATTCTTCTCTCCTCTCAGCCTGCCTTGGGTCTTAACACATTCTTATCCCTGGAATGGAGTTCAGTTGCCTAAAGGATGGTATTTCTTCACCGGCAAGGGCCCTCTTGGAGGATGAATTTTAAATATTCATTTTTACAACTTGCTCCCAGCGATAACAAGCAGAAGACAAGATGCTGGGGAAGAGAAGACAGTGACATCGGTCCAGCACGGGGAGCCTGGGGCTTCAGGGAACTTGGAAGTGACTTTGCGGCACGGAGATGCTCCAGGAGTGGAGTCCACGGAGTTGGAGAGAGAAAGGGAACGGCCAGGTACGCTCTTCGAACTCTCTGCACAATGCCGAAAACTGTGTTTGCCCAGCCAGCAGGCAGGCCCGTTATTTTGGAAGCAAACCTCATTTTCCCCTCCAGTCCAGATGCCCCGCCCTCCCTTGGCGGGGGGCACATGACTTCGGCAAGGCTGCCGGGAAGCTCACGTCCTTGAGGGACATGAGGGAAACGGGAGATCTGGAGACGCGTGGACTCGCCCGTGCTGGTGGGGGTGCCGGGGCGGCTGCCCCCACCCGTGCAGCCTGGACCCCAGGCCAGATCCGCTTCCTTCCTAGTAGTCCTTTTTGAGGTCTGGCTGTTGACTCTCTTGAGAGTTCTTGAGCCATCCCAAGGCATTTCAATAAATTATTATTATCACTTTCGCTTCAGTCAGAAAGAAGTGGTTTATATTTGTAGCTAAGAACCCAAACTGACAGAAACCCGAATGCCCAGCAGCAAGGGCTTAGCCCCGCAAAGCGCCATGCAGCACTCGACGGAATACTACGCACCAGGAACGGCAGTGAGACGAATGCCGCGTATCTGTTGGCACGCAAAGAAGTCCAGATCACAGGGTTTAGTATAGAAGATTATAATAAAAAGGATGCAAATACCGTATTTGCAAAAAAATATATTTTTTGTCTCCACAGAAAAAGATCTAGAAGGAAATATTGCAGTATTCATCCTGGAGGGTTGGACAGTGAATTTTTCTTCAAGTTTATCTTTATTTCTTAACCTTTCTGCAATGTTTGTATGAATTTTTCTGTTTTTCTTTCTTTTCTAACGGGCACAGGTGAGTCGCAGAGCTGTACTCGCAGGAGTAAAGTGAGGTGCTGGCCTTAGGCAGGAACTTTTTCACCAAATGCGGGGCTCCTGCCTCGGGGCAGCTCCCCGACAGTGCTGACTGCTGCTTAGGAAACACGCCGGAAACACGGAAACACGTGAGTCCTCGTTGCTCAGAACGAGGAAGAAGCACTTCCCACACCCCGGGCACCAGCACCATCCCGCTTACTCCGACAGGAACCTCGTGGGAAAGATGGCCAGAGAGGGCAGGTCACCTGGCCCAGGGCCCCCGCACCCCAGGGGCTACTCAAGTTTGTAACGGCCGGAACCAAGTGGCTCCCGACTGTCCTGTGAAGCTGTGTGGGTCAGCTGCGGAGACGGGAGGGACGCGGGGAGGAAAAGTGCTCCCCTCCCCTCCCCGCTGGGACCTGGGTTCCTTGCCTGGCAGGCTGGTAGCCTCACAGGTGGCCTCAGAGGGAAGCAGGGGGTGGTCACAGGGGAGAGGATTTGTGGGGTGCTTGTCCCGCTGCTCCTCCTCATCTCCCAGGTCTGAGCCTGAAGGTTATCTGGTTGGAGAGGCTGTCCTTGACCCCTAAGCTAGGTCCTGGCCATCAGCACGTCAGCCCCTTGGTAGTCTTTGCAGCGTCTCGTGTAACCTGCCGTCTTGCTCCTTCCCCGTTGGTTTGCTTTGCCGCCGCTTTCTCCCTCCTTGGCTTGCCCGCTCCCCGAGGGCGGGGCCTAGGACTCTCTCGCTCACAGCATCTCTGGTGTCCGCCCAGTGTCTGACCCCCTGTAGGCACCCACTGGGTGTCTGCTGGGTGACGGAACAGAGGGACACAGAACCGGGGTGGTCAGCAAGTCACAGGGGCTGGGCTCACCTCCGCCTTTACTGGCTGCGTGACCTCACGTCAGTTGCTGCCTCCGTCTGGGCCTCTTCCAAGCCTTGGCCTAAGTACAAATATCCCACTCTCTTAAAAGGATCGGCCTCACCCTTCCTGAATGTATCGGGCACTACTTAAGGGAAGGTAAAAGACGCTGAAGTCATTTACTAAATTGTCCCTTGGTTGATTGTTATGATGCTAACATCACAGGGATTTTCCCAGTAGTCACTGGTGTGCAACAAGCCCAATCATATTTCCTATTCAATAAGTTCTTTTATTGTAGGTTTACAGATCTTCCCATTACAATAATGAAAACAGCACTAGTGATTTGTTACACGCAGGCCCAAATCAAAGGGGACCCCCCTCAAATTATAAGGTAAGTGACACATAGTTGAACATACAGTGAATGTTGGGCAAGAGGCATTTAAAATATAGAAAATAAAGTCAAGGCTTTTGTGTGTGTACAAACACTGGAAGGTTTAGTTTATCAGGGTGATTGTTTTTGAAAGCATGATTTTCAAAACTATTTATAATTTGTGATACAACACAGCTATAGAGAAAAGGCGAAATCAAGCAAAACCAAAAACACCCCCAAAACAAAATCAAGGGAACCAAATACATGGGGTCGATGTGCAAACCTCCAGTCCTTTGGCCCTGGGATGGCAGCCGAGCGGGTTTCACAGAAATTCTCCGCAGACGGAATGTCTGGGCCTGGCGTGACGTCACTGCGTCCCGAGTCCTGACTCCTCACAGAGGAGAAGAAGCTGCTTGTCCAGCACAGCTGCCTGGAATGGGGCCTGTGTTCCCAATCCTTTTGAGAACAGTCCCCAAACCTGGAAAGGCAAGGTGTCCCTGCGGCGGCCCTGGGGCAGCAGGGAGGTGGGGTCAGAGCGGGTCCCCGGCCCTGCCGGCGCTGTCCGAGTGGTTCACGGGCAGCGGGTGGGCCTCCGTGTTGAACACCCAGTCTTCCAGGGAGAGCGTGTCATCTTCAGAGAACAGAAGATAGAGATACCTGTGCCCCCAGGCAGGGAGGGAAGCAAGGCGCAGCCTGTCAGTGCTCTGCCGAGCAAGGGGCCCCCGGGAAGGAATCTCAGGGGCCTCAGCGGCAGGCCTGGGGACATGGGTGCAGGGGAGTCCGAGCCCCCAGATCTCTTCGGAAGGCTGGACCCAGGGAAGATGCTGTGGATGCCAAGAGGAGCACCGAGCTGGGGGCGGACGGGCCTGGCTTAATCCTGCGCTGCCCCAGCCCTCAACCCACAGCTTCGTGCGGGCACGTTCCCCACCGGGCCCTGTGTGCGAGTCCTGCCAGGGCCCCTCACGGCCTAGATTCCGCTTTCTCTGCAGGGCGGCTTGAGCCCTGTACCATCCACCCTCCTGGGCTGCTCCCTTGCGTGCCCCTGGGACTCTGTAAAGTAGACACTGGGGCACTAAAACGGACAGGAAGTGGTGACTCCAGAACCTCTGCTTCCCAAGCCACGTGGGCTTTTACTAGAAGGGATGGACCATTCCAGTTCATCCTAAAAGGGATCGCTCTGGGGAACAGGAAGGAAGTGAGAGAAAGTCGGTATCAACACCATCACCGTTATTCTTATTTTACGGACAAAGGCACAGTTTCACAGAACTGAAGAAACCGGAGGAGACAGGTTACAGAACTGAGCTTACCTCACAGCTACCCCTTCGGTGGGTGGAGTCCACCCCAATCTCACTCCGAGTGAGCTGAGAAACCAGCCTGGCCCCAGGCTCGCCCCTGGGGGTGTCACACTCTGGATCTGAAGCACCCCACCCCTCTTGGACCCCCTTCCTGTGACGGCAGACCCTGCCTCTGGTGAAGGGACAAGCTGCTGACCCCCTCCCCCTCCCTAAGAAAAGCTGCATTGCCCACGGAAAGAACGCTGACCGAGCCCCGACTCACTTTAGTGTCTCCGCTAGAAAGAAGGTCTGCTGCTTGTTGTCGTGGCTGGGAACGCCACTGTACACGTCCTGGATCCCGGAGAAGCCGGCTTCTGTCCGACAGTGCTTCTCCAAGGCCTGAACAAAAGGAAGGCAGCCTTGGCGTGGGGAGAGGCGGGGGCCCCCCAAGACTCATGCCTGCACAGTGGGCCAGAGCTCATCAACAGGCAGGCCCCTGACCCCTCGACGGGGGACCCCTGGCCTCTGTGGAAGCAGAAGGCCAAAGTCTTCTCAAGGTTCAGTGCCAGGCTGGAGGGGCCTGCTGCCAAGAGCTTAGTCCCAACGGGCTGTGCCCCGAGCTCTCCACCTGGTGTGAGCTTAGAGGAATCTTCTCTTTGCCTCTCAGGGAATAGACCGATGACTTGCCCAGGAGGGGACAGAGGAAGGCACCGGTGATGTTCGTGGGCTGGGATTGGGACTGATGTACCCAGGATTTCCTGCGGAGACCTGGTCCCTGGGCCAGAGTGGGTAAGCCACGGAATGTCTGTGTTTTGTACGGAAATGCATTTTTTTTTAACCCACTGAGGATTTGCAGATGGGGCCCAGGAGCACAAAGCACTTGGCTTTCAGTGGCCAAGAACCAGGCTTCCGGGAAGCAGGAGACTGGCCAGTGAACCGTAACAGCGAGCCCTGTGCCTGGCCCGAGAGTGACGCTCTGGGCGCGTTTCTGCCCAGGCGGCACATGCCTCTGAGAGCAGGGCGCTGGGGAGGGTGCGGGGGGTGGAAGGACAGGGAGGCTCGGCACCCACTGAGGAACTTTCTGGAGTTCCTACACCTGCGTTTGGCACCTACCCCAAAGTGGGCACGAGATTTCCCAGTGGGTAGTTGGGGACTGGCGGGGTGAGGGGTGTGCGGGGCAGAGCTCAGAGAGGGGTGGGGGTTGCATGGGGCTGGGCTGGTTCTGGGGGGAGGCGGGAGGTGAGCTGCTGGCCTGGCAGCTGTTCCTGTTTGAGAGGAGAAATCTGAAGCTTTGGCCGGGGCTTAAGGGTCAGAAGCGGGGACCACAGGTGCTCTGGGCCCCCCTTGGCTGCTGCCCTGCCTTCGCCCCTCTACGTTTGCTGGCACCAGCGCCAGGTCCCCAAGACTACATGTCTGAGAGCCCTCTTCTCAAGTTCCTGGCTTGATTCTGTCCAGCTGGGGGCTCCCGGCTCTGCAACCACAACCTTGACCCTTTGCATTCTGAACTTCATCCAGATGTCCACCTGGCTTGACCTTCCTCCCGGTGCCTGAGCTTTGCCTGTGACTTCTCAGGGGTATGTGCCACCTGTTCAAGCCTCCCCACCCCCTCCCCTCCCCCCCGCCCGGCCGCTCACCATCACCACTTCCCAGCCCCACTCCCGGTAGATGGGGTCGTGGGTCTGCCGCCATAAGTACATGTAGCTCTCCACCACCTCGGGCCTCAGGATGTAGTAGCTCTCGCTCAGCTGCGTGGCCACCGCCTCTCTGCCGGAGTTAAACCAGAAGGCCTCGGGCCCCAGTTTGGTATCTGTAGAATGAACAAATACAGGGCCTGGATCAGACCACCCACCTGCTTTTCAGGGTCCAGGTGCCCCGGATAGATCTGGGGGTGATGGCCGGTGATGTTGCTGCGGGGTGGGCCCTGCCTGGATTGCCCAGTAGAGCTCAGCCTGCCAGATACCCAGGTTCCCTCTTGGCCCAGCAAAGCAAGACTATTGAGGCCTCAAAAATTCTGCAGTTTTAGAATCTGGGAATCCAGATGAACTTCCCTAATTGTGTTTCCTAACTGTATATTTGGAGACATCAGCTCTGCAAAGTGTTCACCAGAGCTCAGCCAAGATAGGGCTCCAGGGTTAAACACATTTGGGTTTAAACACAGTGGGTCAAACAAAGTGAACTCCTGCGGGACTTACCAGACCCTTTCATATGCTGCTACGCAATGAGGCTTCACCTCTGGCCTTAGGAAGGGCTTTGAGCCCCTCCCGGAAGCAGCCCTCCAGAGCTGCCAGCTTGGGAGACTGCAGACTGGAGGTGAGGGAAGACCTGCGCAGAACGCCTACTCAGGCGGAGGGAGCTGGCTCGTAGAGAAGGCTGGTGAGGCCTGGGTTTGGCTGCTGTTGTTTGTTTTTGGACAACTGACTGCCACGCCTGTTTTTTGGATGACCACAATTACACAACCACCGCCGTGGCCACCATTTATGATCTCAAAGGCTGTACTGGGAACTTTACGTATGTGATTTCAATCCTTAAAGAAATGTGGGTTTGTTTGTTTTTCTTTTGGTAAGGAGATGTTATTATTATTCCTCTACCATGCGTGTGGAAACTGTGGATCAGAGTAAGTGATTTGCCCCGGGGAACACGCAGGAGTTGTGGCTGAGCGGGGCCGTGGCTGAGAGGGGCCTCGGCCCACGGTCTGCCTGCTACCCTTTCCTTAGGTGGTGCCCTCTTTCCTTCCTTTCTGAGGACTCGGCCTGCACATCCCGCCCAGGTGGACTGAGGGCCCGTTCTGGTCCTACTGTGAGCCCTTCCTCCTCCCCTTAGGGTGCAGTCCCTGAGAGGCCCTGGGTTGCTTTTCCCCAAGACATGGGTTTTGCAGGGTGTCCTACTCTTCTGTGGAAGGTTTCCTGGAAGAGGAACTAGCCAGACGGGGCCCCTCCCAGCCTCTCAAATGGGGCCGCCGGTCCTGCCATCAGAAAACGGTCAGAAAAACAGCTGCCTTGCCAAGCCGCTAACGGGGTGAGGGCAAGCACGACTGCTGCGGCCGCCCGGGGCTGAGCCGGGCTGGCGGGAACCATACGCTCTATTAAGCGGACTGTCTTTTATGGTCTAGGCTGATTGTTCCAGACAAATAGCAAGCTTTTCATTATTCCCGAGATTTTCTATTTGTTTACGGCGCCAGCAGAGAGAGCTCTTTGAAGGGAACTGAAGACCAGTTTGAGGGACTCACTGTGAACCGCTGGCTTTCTGAACAGCCCCGGGAGAGCGGGATTCAACCGCAGCGGTCATCTTGGTGGACCGCTAACAAACACCCCATACTGTTGGCTGAAGGCGCCGGCAACACGAGTTCCGTGGGACCCAGTTCCTGACCCTGGAGACCTGTGTTATTGTCCTCGGTGAACTAACGGGAAGACGGAGGCCACCTCGCTGGTGAGCGGCAGAGCAGCGCTGGAACCAGGAATTTTTACTGCCCATCTTGGGCCCTCTCCTCCAACCGAGACGGGGAGTAAACTCAGAGCAGTGGGCACCCCCCGGGGGCTGCGGGCAGGTTCTGAGGGCGCTGTTCAGGGGCAGCACACGAGGTGGAGCTGAGCATCAGAGGACCTGGGTCCTAGCCCCAGCCTAGCCACTCAGAGCAGTGGGACTGTGGCTCTGGACTGACTCAGTTTCCCCATGTATAATAAATGAGGAGTTGGGTTCCTATCCTCTAACATGACTTCTGACCCTTACATTTGACAATTCTGCATGAGTGCTGAGCGGATGGTCAAGAAGCTCTCAAGCTCCCCGGTTGTCTTGGACCAAAGAGGGAAAATGGAGGGGTTCTGCGGAGGAAAAGCAGAGGTACGTGGGGGTACGGGTCAGGGAGAAAACATTTGCTAGGCCCAGGAAGCCGATGTTGCTGCTGCAGGGGCCAGAGGGCCCTCTCCTCCCTCTGGGCCCCACACAGGGGCCCTCGGCCGCGTCATTGGAGCCTCGGCCTCCTCATCTGGGCGGTGGGGGGCGGTGGCGAGGTGCGTTGAGTGCTGAACAGACACCCGGCCCACACAAAGGGCCCAGCACGCCAGCCGTGTTTCCTCTTCAGTTCGGGGCACAGTCTCAGTGCGCACACAGCACAGCCTTCGTTTGGACTCTGCGTGGCTGCAGAAGGTGGGACGGCCCGAGAGCGTGCGTTCCCTTCGCTCGCTGGCGCTCTGCTGCATGCACTTCCCAGGTCTTCCTGGGGTCTGGTCTCAGTCTTTCCCGCCGTGCCCCCCCACCCCCGTCCCCCGCAGGGTTACCTGAGCGATCATACGACTCGTGGCACGTCTTAGTGATCTGGGCTGCGAGCTCTCGGTAGCGGGCCTTCTTTTCCTCCTCGGCGTCCTCAGCACCAAGGGCGATCATGCCCCCGGAGAAGCAGGCCAGGTGCCCCATCTTGTGGTCCAGAATCCCCCCACGCCACTCGGCAAAGTAGGTCAGCCCCCCGGGGGACACATTCAGCAGGTGGGTCTCTATTGCCTGGGAGCAAGGTGGGAGTTGGGCAGGGAGAGGGGGTGGTAGGTACAGAGAAGGGAGGGGGGAGAACATAAAATCAATATTTTGGAGAGAGCAGCGAACGCAGCTCTGCCGAGCCCTCCATCCCAGGCAATGGAGGCCCACTGACCTTGGCCCTGACTGTGCTGGTGAGAGGTTCTGTCTGTCGCCCAGCTGAGCCCTGGTGCCTTCTGGGAGCTTAAGGGAGCTCCCCAGGGTGACTCTCTTACACACTTTTAAATCTACATACAAAGAATTTCAAAAAATCTTTAAAAGTCATCACCCTCCATTATATCCTTGGTTAGGGAATCATAACCTGAAGCCCCACTGGCCCACGGACGCCCCTAAAATTGTACCCACTGCTTTCGTTGTATGTGCGTTTTCATGGGACAAGATTCTCAAAAGGACCCCTGGGAAGCGAAGAGCTGCTCTCTGCAGGCCCTTGTCACACGCCTTCTCACTTAACACCACCGCAGGCCAGGTGCACAGGCTGCAACGCTCTCTACGAAGAGGTCGAGTGGCTGGATCCCGGTCACCCAGCCACACCAGGATTAGGACAAGAACCCCCAGACACCCAAGTGCCACTTCTTACACTGCCCGATGGCTGCTCGTTTCGGCGGCAATGCGGTTTGAGAGCCCTCCCCAGCTCCGTGGGAGGTGCTGCTGTTAGTGAAGACTGCCAGGAAGCTGGGGGGACAGGTGTCAGGCAGTCATGCCTCCCACTCCCTGCTGGTTGTCCTGTCCCCGTTGCCCTGGAAATGGAGGTGTTGGTGGCAGCTGCCCACACAGCTGCAAGGGGGCTTGATGGCCCCCCCGAGGGTCCGGGTCCAGGGCAGGGTCTGTGCGCCCGGGCCTCTGCCTGCACTCTTGCCCCTCCACTCTGCTCTCCAAGGGGCCTCTGCACTCTGTAAATAACGAGCCTGAGTGTGTCTTGTGCCTGCTTAACACCTCCCCGTGGTTTCCAAGTGCCTCTAGATGGAAGTCCAGTGGGGTGGGCCTCTGAGACCCCCGATCTGGAGCCTGAGGTTTAGCCTGATGCCATGGACGTGGCTCTCAGGCACAGACTCCTCGGGCTCAAACGCTGTCTCCACCAGGTTCAAGCTGTGTGACTTTGGGCAGGTTCTGCGTTCTCGCTGTGCCTCAACTTGCTCATGTATAAAATGAGGGTAAGAGCACGAACCACTTCATAGCACCGTGAAGGAGAAATGAGATGTGCCTGAGAGATCGGCCTGTTTCTCAGCACAGAGAGTTCTCAGTAAGTGTCGGCGATTCCAATCCCTCCCCAGTTTGCCCTCCGTGCCTCCCTCCTCTGCACCTGTCTCAGCCACACTGGGCTCTTCATGCATGCACCCCTCCCGCGCTGAACTTTCTGTGAGCACCTCCTCCGTGCCGGCGCGGAGCGGGGAGGGCAGGACACACAGCCCCTAAAGATGGGTCTGCACCCTGCCTTAGCGAGCATGGAGGCTTCCCGACAAAATCAAATACACACGAGTGTCACAACTGCAACCAGTATTTTGAATGAAACGAATTGAGGGGACAGGACAGGGAAAAGCTTGGGGAGGGGGTCCTACTTTGCAGTCAGGTCAGAGAAGGTCTCTGCCACCATGACGGTGACGTTCATAAGCTCACGAAGGTGCCCGCTGTGCTGACTCCTGCTCAGCCTCCTCCAGGATGCTGCCTGGGAGAGGACAGCCCGATCTATACCACCGCTGCCCGCGGTTCTACTCCCCTGTGATCTTTGGGGAGGTGCTCTCCCCGCGCTGCGTGTGTGCCTCGGCGTGCGTTTCTGTGGAACACGGCTCTCTCGCAGCACTCTGCGTGCCGTGTACGGCAGAAGCTTCCACCAGGAATCTCCAGCCAGGGCCCCGCCCATGGAAGGTGCTCCAACAAACGTGCTCCTTGAGTGTTTTCTGCCTTTCCTTCTGTAAGGCCTGGGCTGGCGGGCGGGCTGCAGGGCCCTCCCTGGGCAGCAGAGGGGGAAGTGCTGCTGATGGCCCGCCAGGGCACCTGCTCGCATAGGGAGAGGTGTGGAGAGCCGACCGCTGCTGGGCTGGGTCTGCCCTGGGCTGGGCCCTGTGCCTGCGCAGAGCTGGGTCCCGGCGGCTGCTCTGCATCACTGAGCATGCAGGTGCAGGCTGAGTCCAGGGTGCAGCAACTGGGTGCAGCAACTGGGTGCAGCTACCCGTTGTCAACACTTGGGAGACAACACAGACACAGGTGTGGGTGTGGGGGAATCCCCAGAAGCCTCTCACTGTAGCTGAAAATCTCCATCTTCGAGACTCTCCGGTAGGTTATTTCTATTATGCTTGGGGTTAACTTCAAGCTAAATAATTTTGGTAAAGAGGAAATGATGGAACAGTCTCTCTTTGAAGAGACAACTGAAATAGCAGATGCAAAGATTAAAAAAATAATAAAAAACCCTAAAAGCCAAGGCTTCTAAAACTCTTTTTGAGCAAAACACAAGACAACAAAGGCTGGCTACGGATGGGTAAAAAGGCTTAAATCACAGCAAGAGACATAGCTGAGAGCTGAGAGGCCGATGTCCGTGTTTGAACCCCAGCTCTGCAATTTGAGAGTTAGGTGACTTTGGGCAACTGGTTTCATTGTTCTGAAGACTCCCTTTCTTCATCTGTAAAATGAGACCAATTTCCAGGCTGGTCATGAGGTGGTTCCGAGGCTCTGCCTTCCTTTGCCTCCTGGACGGGCCCTACCCCATCCGCACCCTCCCGAGAGGGACCTGGGGCAAGCCAGGCCCCTCTGTGATCTGGCAGCTGGTAAGGAGAGGCAGGAGCAGTGGACCGTGCTTGAGCACTGGCTCTGCCACTTGTGTGTGATCTTGGGCCTTTCTGAGCCTCAGTTTCATCATCTGTAAGATGGGGGCTAAATAAGACAAGTCACAAAGGGGACCTGCCCGGAGGAGGCCAGAGGGACAGAAGCTTCCTGTCCTTCTTGTCCTTTCTCCCAGGACCCCCAGGGGTTGCCCAGTGGGCCTGTCTGAAGCCCCCATGTCCACCTTTGGACGTTGGTGCAACCTGCAACTGGAGCTTTCCAGGCTGTGGCTCGGGCCCACCCCAGGGGTTCCAAGGTAACCTTTTTGCGGTGCAGGCTGGCCATCGGGGTTTTCAACATGTGACTTTTAACATGCCAACAAGGTTGAGAACCACCAGAACATTCTTCAAAGCCCCGAACTTGCCACAGGCTCAGCCCTTACACAGGGTCGGAGACACTGCAGGCCCTTCACTGGGGAGATCAAACGGGAGCAAGGCCAGTTGTCTCCTGTTCAATCAAGTGTTTCCATGAAGCTCCCAGTTTGCTTAAATAATTCATAGTCATTTCTTCCCTTGAAGCCTCAGCTACAGTGTGCCCTCGGGGGCAGGGAACTAGGCCGCTCATTAGCTTGATGTTTATTTTGCAAGGGCCGTCTGTCAGAAAGGGCAAGGGCCTCTCCAGGCAGCACACCTGGCCACCCAGCTGAACGCTAATCCAACAGGGGACCCTGGCTGCCAGCTAAGCTCGGCTGTAGAAGCTTGGAGTGGACGGGCTGAGCCAGACTGAGCTGGGACTGGAGTCCCAGGAGCTGCTTCATGGCTGAGATCTTGGTGCCAGGGAGCTGGGCAGGAAAAACTCATTACTGAGCGTGTAGTTTAGAGTCCACAGCCCTAGAGGCCTGTTGCAGTGAGCTTCCCGTAAGCGCTACCGTTGCCGGCTGGGTTCCTGTGATCAGAGGGTAGTGAGAGACCACTCACCCATCCAGCCAACTACCCACGCTGTCCACCCACCCACACCCACCTACGCATCGAGCCATCTAGCCATTCAGCCTTCTCTTCGTCTGTCCAGAGCCAGGAGATCTTGTTCTTGCTTCATTCTGTCAGCTCCGTGCTGTGTGGCTTTGAGCAAGTGTTTCCCTTCTCTGGGCCTTGGTTCCCATCCACATAAAGAGAAGGAACAGAGCTGGGTGCTCCCTTGGTGGAGGCCCCTCCCAGCTTGGGTGTACCAGTCGTCACCTCTGGCCCATCAGGAAGATGGCTGAGGGTCTTGCTGCGGCAGCCTCCCGTGGGGGCTCCCAGCCCGCTGCCTGGCTGCATTCCGGGCTCCGACACATCAACCGAAGCATAGATACCATGGTTTCTGACTCAAACTGCCTGCCGCTTCCTGCGAGACCTTAGACCGATGACTTTGCCTCCTTACACTGGGGTTTTATATCTGTGAAACAAAGACTAAATGGCCCTAATTTTAAGGTGTTCGAGAAGAATTATGAGACTGGGCGTGTGAAGTGACTGACGAGGGGGAGCGGTCTTGTCATTCTTCTGGCCGGCTCCCTGTGGGGGAGGGGCTGACAAGGCAGTGGCACTCAGGGGCCCATGTGAGCACAGGCGGCAGGTGACCAACCCACAGAAGCAGGGCCTGTCTTACCTTCAAGGCTTCGTAGTACATATCTTTGGCCTCCATATCTGTCTTGGCCGACATCAACCAGGATTTGATCAAATATTCATAAAAACTGTCCCCGAGTCCTCCAACTGAGACGTGGTCTGTGAGGGGAAAGAACAGAACATCGTCTCCGTCCGCTGGGGCTGCCGGCAGGACCGACAGCACACGCCTCTGGCCCCCTCGGCCTTGATGGCCCTGGTGTGTGTGTGGGTGGGGGGTGTGTGTTTCATCAGCAGCCGCCAGGCCTGGAACAGAGGCTGAGGGAAGGGCCGGCCTGCGACTCGGCCCTGCACAGAGGCGGCGGGCCCATCCAGGTGCTATAAATCACGTCACTTTAGCAGGCTGAGGACGGCAGGATCTCTAGTTATTAACTGTAAGTGAGTTGCATTTCTTTAAAAAGATAACCTGGTGGCAGGGAGTTCAGAGATTTTTATCGCTTGGTGACGAACATGGTAATTAATGCTGGGCAGGGTCACAAAAGGCCATGACTAGGAAGAAGGAGAGGCTTGATTCAATTGGTCAGAGCGCTGAGCCACTCTGGGAAAACTGAACTTAAATTTAGCAAATCAGGATACATGGGGTTCAGGGGAGCAGGGTGAGGACAGACCAGGTTTGGGTTTGAGGACCCCCTCTCTCCTGGTGGCATCTGCCCGGGGTCCCCACAGAGCAGGACCTCCAGGCTGTGGCTGACTCAGGACGCATCCCCACCCAGGGCTGTCCCAGGAGACAGATGGGCTGACCAGGCAGCACTTAGCCACAGAAGCAAGACACGGAAAACACTCACGTGCTTTGAAAATTCACGACAGGGAAACGTAAAGGCATTCAATGATACCACAAAGAGTGAGCATCAGTCCCCTGTTACGACTCACTTCAGCAGAGAGACAAGGAAGGGGAATGGGGAGGGGGTTTCAGGTAGAGTGAGAGGAGTGGGAAGAATATTTTCAGCTCCTTTGCAAAAAGACGGTAGAAAGAGAAGGAAAATGGGTGGGAGGTGGGGGAAGAGGAAAGAAATAGAGAACTCACCAACAGCTACCATTTACTGGGTCCACTGTTGGCTGGGAGCTTTACTGTATTATTTATAACAACCTTTCCAAGGACCCCGAAAGGTGGGCCTAATCAACCCCACTTCCCAGGTGGGAAAAAAAACGAGAGCGAGCCTTAACAGCTCTCGCAGGGCGCCCCCTGCTGGCAGAGCTCTCAGCGTCTGCAGCTTTACACAGTCCCGTCAGCGAAAACGAAGACGCGTAGAGAAAGGACAAGTGCGAAAGGAGAAGGACCAGAAGTCCAGGGTAAAGACAGATGCGGACCGGGAAAGGGGGCTGAGAAGAGGCCCCCACAGTAAACCAGCCCTTCTGGCCTTTTCTATAAAAAAAGTTCTGGCCAGCAAGGACTCAGGAAAGAAACAAGCACCTGCAAAAATTGGAACAGGCCAGCTTAAAGCCTGAGCTGGGGGCCGGGGCGGGGGTGGGGGGCGGAGTGGGAGGCGGTCAGTGGGGGTGGGCTTTGCCAGGGAACAGGGAAGACAGAGCCAGCACGGCTCACCCCTCGGCGCCCCCTATCCCTGGGTGGGCAGCATAACTTGGGCAAGAACAAGGGGAGGGGCAGGGGTGTGCCGGGCCCAGCGTGCTGATGGAGTGTCCCTGCTGCAGCAGGAGGCGGATGCAGAGCAGGCGTGGGTGGAAGTTTGCCCGTCCGGCTGAGTCAGCCCCCACCTAGAGCCCACTGACAGCTCAGCCCGAAAGGGGCCCTGGCTCCCAGGTGCGCAGCTAGGGGCACTGTCATCTCCATACTCATCTCCGGGCCCCACCGCCCCTCACTGTTCCCTCCGCCACCCCGGACGCTCCTAGCCCCCAGTCTTCTCACGTTGTTTCTCTCCTGTGACTACCCCTGGGCTCTCCACCGAACAACCTTCCCCACCCTGCATGACTAACGTGCTACTCAGGGCTCAGGATTCCCCAGCGGTCTCAGAGACCTGCTCCCAATCCCTCCCACAGGGGGACCACGAGGAGTGAGTGAGGTAAGGCACATGCCACACCTGACCATGCACTTCACCAAGGAAGGGCTCAGGGTGGACCCTCACTCCGCTGGGTGCGTGCTGACGCTGCGTACGAATTTGTGGGTCTGCCTCCCTGACTCGGCTGTGGGCTCTCAGTGGATAGAAAGAAACAGTGTGGGATTCACATTTAATATCCCGTACTTTTATGGCACACAGCCGATGCCCTGAATGAGTGAAAGGAAGGTAGGTTTGAGCCATGCTGGAAAGGGCCTCGAATGCCAAGCCAAACACTTTGGACTTCATCCTATGATTTTAGAGAGCATGTGTGATATGGTCGAGGGTTTCACCTGGCAGGTGTGTGCAGGAGAGGGAAGCCAGGTCACCAGGGGTTCCACAGGTGACTAAGACATGACACCATCTTGGGGGTGTGTGTATAGTCTCTCAGGGGACCCTGGCTGAGTGGACAATTCTCATTTGGAGGTCTAGCTACCGTGTCTGACTGAGGCGTTGGCCCTAGCATGGTGTGATTCACTGGGAGAGGCGCAGGAGGAGGACTCAGAAGATGCACCTGCCGTCCTCTTGGGGCAAGCGTTTCCCCTGTAGGCCCTCCGTCTTCTGACATAAAATGCTTTTGCAAGGGGAGCCTGAGTTGGTGTCCATGGGCCTTAGAGCAGAGATGGGTTCTTCTGCCTCCTATAAGCTGGGAATCGGCCAGCAGGAAAGTAGCAGGCGCTGGGGGAGGCTGCCAGGCTAGGGCAGATGGGTGGCTCGCGTTCCCATTTGGAAGAACCGAGACCTGACACTCCCTTCCCACTGGGGAAAGAGTGGGACTCCAGCAGTGGACAAGGAGGACAAGTCACTCCAGGGGCCAAGCTGAAGGGCGGGCAGCCCTCTGAGCTCTCATCCATGCTTGGTGCCAGCAGGAGCCTGGTGACCTTCCCCTGGCTGTGAGGTCCTAGTGGCAGGGGGTCCTGGTCTCCCCTGTTGCCCTGAAGCTCAGTTTCAAGCAGGAGTGGGCAGCAGACAAGAGCGGCCCCACTTCCTCCTTTGCCTCTCTAAGCTGCCATTTCTGTGGCTGCAAATGGGCTAAACAGAGGATTCAAGGAAAGAACATGAATACACTTAGCTTTTGCAAGTTGGGAATGTTATCTTCTGGAAAAATACATAATCGCACATACATAAAATGCCCAACGAAAACCACAGTAAACCTGAGATACCCCCAGGCGCCGAAGCTAGGGAACTACAGAGGGTGCCCAGAGGAGCAAGGTTTTGTAACCCTTCTCTGCTCTTTGGCAGGCTGCGGGTTCACATTTTATTAACATGAAATAATATTTCATGTGTGACTGACTTTGCCCAGCCCTGTGACCTCTGGTGCAGACTGAAAAGAAAATTATGCTTCTCGGTGGGGGCTCCCCTGTAATTTGCTAAGGTAGCCGTTCAGGCTGGGAAGCCACACCCCTCTCCTTCGTATGGGTTTTGCTGCATTGTCCTGAAGCGGCTGAGGCCAGTAGCAGGGTGGTTTCTCTCTCTGCCCAGTCAGGCCTTGCAATTAAAAGCGGTAACAGTTATTGAACTGTCTCTTCCTGTGGCCATAATCTGTAATTCAAACCTTCATTTTCTCCCCACACTTTTGGATTTGGCAGCATGTTTGGTTAAAAATGCTTCGCATCTCTATAAGTGGTTTTTGCAGGAGGCCCCTTGGGAGTGAGGTCGTCATCAGGGAAAAGCCCTGGGTAGCATTTTCTGGCCCCCCTGGACCTGCAGGTCATGGAGGCTCAGTCTGGAAGGACAAGGCCTCTGCCGTCTCCACCGCACCCCTGCCAGGCCCTTCCGGCTCACTTTTACTGATGGGCACCCTTTCCTTTTGGGATAGCCCATCTCTGGCAGATGAACGGGAACCTGCTGCCTGCAACTTTCGGCGGTTATTCCCCACCACCCACTGTAGGCGAAGAACACATCTCAAGTTCTCCCCTTTGCAGGAGAGGAAACCAAGGCGCAAAGAGATAAAATGACGCCCCTCCCCACCAGCCGTGAGTAATTAGACCCATGTCTACTTTGCCCCTGAGCCCTTGCTGATGCCATAACAGTTGGGGCTAGAGGGGGTGGGGCAGGGAGAGGGCTCCTTGTGTGGGCAGAGGCACTGATGCGGGGGCTCTGGGTGCCCCTAGAGCAGGACCCATGGAACTTGCTGCCACAAGTTTGTGCTATGACCACATGACCAGGGCCTTGGTCAGGAGGGCAAGGTGGAGCAGGGCTTCTCAGGTACAGTGCCAGGGCCCTGGGAGGCTTTTCAACACTCTCCTACCTGAGCACCCCCCAAACGCCACTCTGTTTCAGTGGGTGAAGGTGGGGGCTGTGAACGAGGTTCCACAGGTGACCAGGTGACTAATGATCGTCTGGGTGAGAAACAAGCCTCTGAACAGAGAACAGCAGGGAGTCCTGGCACCGATTCTTGCAGGTATAAGGTACAGCAGGGAGTTCACAGTTTTTATGTTGCTATACAGGTTCTTCTTAATGTTTTTAAATCTGAAGTTGGAGGCGGGGAAACAGATCAAAGAGGCCAGGATGCATGGCCTCTCTCGGAGTCACTTCCGGAGTAGACAGTTGTACCTGGGACACTCCTGGGGGTGGGGGATGACGAAGCAGGCCTCGGTGGGCACCGCAGAGACAGAAAGCTGTAGCCCTGATGGAGGCTGGAGACTGGAGACAGCTATCATGAGGGGGGTGTACAGGGCAGGGCCTTACTGGACCATCACATCCATTACCATGGCAACGACCACCTTAATGGGAACTCCCCAAGCTCCCCAGCAGGGCAGGGGGATCCAGGAACACGGAGCGAGTGACACACTGGTATGGGCCTAGCATGGGGCCACGTGGAGAAGCTGGGTGGGAACCAGCTGAAGGAGGGGGCAGCGGCATTTCTATACTCACGCTGCATCCAGTTCCCACTCACTGGACTGATGAAGTTGGGGTAGAGGCCGAACGGCTTATCGATCTTCCTGAGGACCTTCCGGATGTGCCTGACCTGTCGAGAGACAGACAGGTGTACCTTCACTTTTCCGAAGAAGCCAGCCTACTCCCAGCCTGCTGAGGACTGAGGCAGCCGGTTCAGATCCAGAGGAAGCTACTGCACGAGGCAGGGAGAGCTGTGTAAACAACAGCAGGCTCCAACCTGGAGTAGCTGCTATGGCCTTGACCTTGTGCCCATGTACGGTTGCCGCAGGACAGGGCCACAGCGGGGCCTGACCCACAATCTCTGCACTGACCACACAGCCTGGGGTCTGCCAGGCCCCCCCCGCCCCCCACCTCACTCCTTCCTCATGGTGTGCTGCTTTTTGGCAGGAGGGTCTTTTTAGGAGGGGGGACTGGTATGAGCATAATAGCTGTTTTGTAAGCATGAGGTAAAACTGCCTTTTTAATAGGTCAGGAATGGTCAAATATTGGCAATTTCACATGGTTCCACCTGGTAATACATTGTATTTTCTGACACTGTAGGACCCATTCCAGAGGAGAGGCCCAGGCCCTTCAACAGACCTGTGCCCTCAGAGGCACTTTAGGGTTTTAATAACAATAGCAGCTGTTAACAGTCCTCAGTTCCTCTGAGCCAGGCCTGTTACACCCACGTGCATTGTCTCCCACCATCGGAACAACCTACATGGTATTATTATCTCAGGTTAACAGACAAGGCACCCGAATCTTAGAGAGGTGCAGCGACTCGCCCACGGTTACCCAGTACGTAGGTGGCAAGGCCAGGGTGAGTTGGGTTTTGTCTGACCACCTGGAGTAGCCCCTGGGGCCAACGGGGACCAGGGTGGGGACCAGGTAGCAATGTGTAGCAGAGGCTGCCCCATCTGAGCAAGAGGAAGCTAGATTTGCAACGTTTGGGGATACCAAGGGCGAGGGGGCTTTGGGCTATAAAAGTGGGAAGGCTTTATCGCTCCGGGTCTGCACCCTGGAAATGTACGAAATCCCCCCGGTGCTGACCCTGCCAGGAGAGAAAGACCCTCGGCACGTACTGTATCATGTTCACAGATTTATCGACAAGCTAAGGAGCAGGGAGAGCAGCCTTTTGGCCGCCAGACCTTTCTTTCCGGGGGACAGCATTTGCTTTGCCACATCAGATTTCATATCCAGTCAAGTTAATGCAGTCCCTTATGGGGACAGGAATGTGCTTGTACCTGACCTATTCTCGACTGTCCTGGTGGTGAGCAGTGAAGCCAGCTAAATGAGCTCCCCCACAGGGTGCGGGCGATTCTAGAATTTGGGCCAATTTGTTCACTGCCAATAATTGCCTCTGTGGGAGGCATGACTGGGGGATGAAAATAGCTGGAGAATGTAAATGTCGAGAGAGGCAGAGAAACAGAGAGGCAGTGGACTCTCGAGAAAAAGCCTGAAGCCTACTGTACTAATCTGCACCTGGAAGGGCATGGGCTTCAGAGACAAATGGTCCTGGATTTGAACCTTGGCTTTATCACTTAGCAGATGGATGGTCCAGGACAAGTGACTTAACCTCTGAGTCTCAGTTTCCTCCTCTGTAAGATGGGGATGACAGGAAGCCCTATTTCCTAGGGCTGCTGGGAGGGTTAGTGACATTCGAAGGTGCCCAGCGAGTAATTAGCCTCAGGCAGCGGTGGCTATTATCTCCAGACTAGCCAGGGACTGGGGTGAGCTCCTCGTCCCTCTCTTCTGAGCCAGCCACAAGATTCCTGGAGAACTTGGCTCAAGAGCACTGAAAACATGGATGCTGGAGGAGGGGGGCGTGGAAGTGGGATTGAACTTACTGCATGAGCTTTCAAGGTGAGGCATCTCGGGAGGCAGACTCCCCCCCTTCCCAATAAGGTCGGACAGCGTGATAGGCTGTCTAAGGCTGGGAGTGAGCCCCCAGGCAGAGGAAATGATCAAGGACTTGAAACGCTGCTCTTGAGTGTTTCCTCAAGAACACGTGGGTGGAGTCTCATATTGAGTAAGTAGTCATCTTCAACCTCGGGTCAAAAAACATGTGCATGCTGATAAAAATGCAGATTCCTAGGCCCGGGCGAAGCCCAGAGATCTGTTTCCTCACAGGCATGCTGGGTGATGCTGTGAGGCTGGTTGGCTGACAGGCACTGGGAGCTCCTGGGTAGAGCGTGGACCTAGGAGCTCCTAGCCCCCGGGGCATCCTCAGAGGCTAAGTATTAGGGGACAAGAAGGCTTTGGGAGTGGGGCCCTCCAAAGGGCTCTTCTTGGAGGGCAGGGCTAAGGAAGGGACAACTGCTGATGGAGCCCAAGTGCCATCTGAGGGTGGTATGTGTGCACTTCCCTTCTTTGGGGTCAGGGTTAGACCCATGGAGACACTTCCAGACAGTGGGACCACCAGGGCTGTGACACAGAGAAACGGCTCCTTCCAGAGGGCCTCACAGAAGAACGGGCAGCTGTCAGAATGGACGACAGCCTGGATGCTATCTCTCAGCATCCCTTGGGGACTTAGCCAGCCCGCTGACAGTGAGAAGGGACAGACGTGTGCCTCTGCTGTGGAGTCAGATCGCTTTGCCAGCTTGCTGACAGCATGAGCTAGACAGCACCAGGAAGGAAAAGCCAGGCAGATCTCCCCTGAAAAAGTTAGATGTCTCGGGAAAGGGGACTTTTGCACTGGGTGGCCTGTTCCTGCCAATGCGAACTGGTGCTTAGATTTTAGCTGCTGAACCTTCTGCAGAGTCACATGTGTGTGGTTGCCAGTGAGCTGACGCGTAGCGGTGAGAACCTTCTCCCAGGTGGCTTTGTCTCTTCCCTGCCCTCTGTGGGATCCTGACTACTCCCCGTGCTGGCCTTCCCTGCCACCCGGGACTGGGTGCACCGGGGTCTCCCACAACTACTTCTCAGCGGGGCTTCTGGGTTCCCCACACGCCCTCCTGCTGATCTGTGAGCCACTTTCCTGTGGCCTGTGCAGGGCCGAGTCCCAGCCGCCGAGGGAGCTGTTTGGGGAGGGAGCAGGGAGAAGACTTGCCTTTTCAGCGAAGACCTGGTTGCCAGAGAGCTCAGTGAGGTGTAAGAACTCCAAGTGCAGGGATCCAAACTCCGCCAGGATGCTGCTGCTCCCGGCCATGGTCCAGCCCCAGCTCCTGTTGGAGCCACTGAAGAGACAGAAGCAGCCACCGTCACCCCTCTGCCTCCAGCTGGCTTATCTGCTTAGTGGGGAAGCGTCTGCTCTCTGCCAGGCACTGTCCTAGCAGCTTTCACCACATAATCTCAGTCAGTCCTCCCTGGGGGTCTGTACTAGGAATAGCCCCATTTTGCTGATGAGGACACTGAGGTTAATGAGATGAAGTGGTTGCTGAAGGTTATGTGAACCCAGACCTTTATTTTTTTTTTAAGAGAGAGAAGGGAATGGAGAGAGAAAGAGAGGGAGAAAAACATCGATGTGATATAGAAACGCTGATTAGTTGTGTCTCGTACATGGCCAACAGGGGACTGAACCTGCAAGCTAGTCATGTGCCCCGACTAGGACTTGAACCGGTGACCTTTCACTTTCCGGGGGGATGCCCAAGCAACTAAGCCACACCTGCCAGGGCAAACTCAGGCCTTTCTGACTTGCAATATTCTTTGCCCCTGTAAGACGTGTGGGTTTGAGAAGGACGATAACAGAGCTGTCTTGGTGGCCAAGACATGGTGCAGGTGCTTTGCTAAGTGTACAGGTGACATGGAGAATGCTGTCAGGGACCCTAAAGACCCCACAGACATTCTGTCTCCACCATGTGGCTGCAGGCCAGCTGACTGCTCACAGTCTACGGGGCTGCATGTGGAGGGAGGGTCTGAACTGGGGCAGACGAAAAGCAGGGGCCCCACCTGGTGCCTTCTCTCTCCCCTCATTGCTCATGCTGCCCACGGACACACGAGAGCCCCTCTTGGTGTTTCCGGGAACCCGCACCTGACAGGCAGGCAGCTCTGACACAACCGCACACTTGGAGCTGCCAGACCTTGGGGAAGCCCAGGTTAGGAATAAGAGAACCAGAGGCTTTTGGAGCAGAGATTTCTGCACCAGTTAACCATGCACTTCTCAACAACAGCTTAGATAAAGTAAATTTAGGTATTTTTAGCACCCTGCCACCTCAACGGACAAGACTATCAAATAACCACTTCACATATTGGGTGCTTACATGGAGGATTGGGTGCTTACATGGAGGATGGGCCCCTTCCCAGGCTCCAGCTCCCCCTCCCACCCCGTGGGAATATAATGAAGGCCATCTGTAAGTGTGCTGTGGGACCTTGGGAGCCCGGCCACCATCTCGGTGAGAGAATAGCCAAAAAGAAACTGTTCCCGGATGTGGGTCCCAGACAGTAAATAGCTGGCGTTCTGATCTCACACAGCTTGCGTGTGCAACACACCCACCCTGCATGTACTGTGAGCTCTGTTTTCTGCACGCTGTTCCGACCCTGTGCCAGGAAAACCTGTGTTGCGGAGGCTTCACCGGCAGGCTGCCCCCGCTGTGCACAGAAGTTCAATAAACTGTCTTTTGCAGTCAGTCCTCCAGGTTATTTCTTTGGAATGCACTAGTGCTCTTAGCATAACAGAGGAAGAGTGCAGAGGCAGGGCCTCAAGTAACTGCTCCCCCCACCCCCACTTTCACAGGAAAACACGGCCAAGGAGAGTAAAGTCATCCGCCTGACCACACAGCAAGTGCAGCAGCTGGGACCCACTGCTGGTCTGACGTCCTAGCCACTTACCTGCCATGCTTTTAATCACATCATAAGCCAGGCCACTGCCTTTTCAGGTGTTTTCACTTAAAATCCCCCTGGGGTTTGCCGCCAGGAGGCACAGGTTCCAGCACGTTAGCTGAGAGGCCTTGGGCAAACCATTCCTCCTCAGTGCTTTAGTTTCTGCACCGGACACACTAGGGCAAGGGTTACACCTCCTGGGGCTTCTGTGGGGATTAAGAGAGGGGAGGAAGGTGCAGAACAGGCATGGCTGTGGGTAAGCTGTGCCTTCTCCCTGTGCCTCAGTTTCCTCTTATGTATCATGATGATCTATCCTGTAGAACATTTAGGACAACTTGGGGTGGGGCAAGGGTCAACCTCCTGCCAGGGATTGTGGAGGACAGGGGGTGGGGACAGAGCGGGATGGAGTGAGCTCCCTGTCTATAGAGGCTCCAAGGTGCCGTTAGTACAGGGCAGGTGGTGCGGGGTCTGGGGGACCCGTGGCTTCCTTGCTGTGGTGGCTCTGGCTCCCCAGGAACGGCCCCTATCTGTCCCTCTGCCTCCCAGGAACAGGACCCAGGAAGGTGGGTGTGGCTGGGGGAGGTCATGGCTTGCCACCTGAGGGGCACTGCTTTTCCTGGGGTGGGGCTGGGGCTCCAGAGGCTGCCCCTCTCCTATCTAAACCCCATTCTCTGCCTAAATGTCGTTTCTGGGAAAGTTGGGGAACTCATATCTCCCAGCTTCCAGAAACAGTCGGAGGACTCACGTTTTGGGGCCTTTTGGGAACAGGCCACCTTAGTAAACACAGAGGTGACCACTAGCCCCTTCCTCCTATCTCGACTTCCTTGGGTATTTCTCTGACTTGGGGGCATGGAACAGGTGGGGGACGGATGGGTTCCACAGGGAGGGGACACTTGGCTCCTGGAAAATAAATAAAACAGCTTCCATTTATTGAGCTGCTACAGATGGCAGGCACTGGGGAAAGCTGTTTGCATCATTGTTTCATTTAAAACCCACAAGGTAAAGCATCATTAATTCCAATATGCAAAGGAGGCGAATGAAGCTCAGAGAGGGAAGTGAGTTGTCGAAGGTCACTTCCATAGGTAGTGGAGGTGGGATTCAAACTGAGGTCTGTAGGGCACTTCCCTAAGGGGGTCTCCCACCCAGATGGCCCCACATCCACACAGAGGAAAGGGGAAGCTGTCCCCGCTCTGCTCCTCTTCCCAAGAGAGACTTCTCTCTTTCCAGCTTGCGATCTCAGTGGGCAGAGGGCTACCTGAGAAATCGATGCTTCCTGCCCTTGCAGGGAAATTCAAGGTGCGAATAAAGCCACCGGCCTCCCAGCATCTCTCGCTCTCATTTTCCCCACATGACCTCTCCTTCCTCTCCTCCTCCTCCTCTCTCCAACGCTCACGCTCCCCTATGGGCCTTTCTGTAGTGGCGCTGTCCTGGCAGACAGGTCACGCCAGCCGGGGCAGAGGCGGGCAGCGGGCAGGTGCCTTCCCTTTCTCCTGCCTGGCTTCACATGCTGGCTCCGCAGGTGACCTCGGGCAGGTGGGCTAGTTTCTCTAGATCTTGGTTTCCTTGTCCATTAAATCATAGTACCTACCCCTCATAGAGTCATTGTGAGGTATAATTTATGCATGTAATTACTGTCACTTTACCATTTTGTAATTATGCACATGCAAATTATGTGTTGTTTGTTAGAGTTATTAAGTTCCTGATATGTGCCAGGCAGCTGTGGTGTCTTATTTTAACTTGACATCCAACTTCACAGGATAGATACCATGATCCTTACTTCACAGGTGAAGATACTCAGGCTCAGAGAGGGGGAAGGCACTTTCTCCAAGGCCACCCAGTACATGAAAGGGCTGAATCTAAATCCAAAGCCCAAATGCCTCTTCTCTGGGCAGCATCCAGAGACCGGAGGGCCTCTGGTCAGCCCTGCGAGGCAATGAGTGAATGGAAGCTCTGCCCTCCACTCCCCCCGCAGGCTTTGGAGCCCACAAGTGGGCCGGTAGCCTGGGTTCGCTCCCCAAGGTGGGTGGAGTTGCTGCGCAAGGCCTCTCCCCAGCTGGGCAGAAGCTTCTGTGTGTGCGCGCCTGTGCGGGCGCTCGGTGCATGGTGTAATCGCTAACTTGGAGCCAGACCTGGAATCTGATTCTCACTTCGCTCCGTGCTGTGTGACCCTGAGTAAGACACCTCACCCCTCTGAGCCTCGTTTCCTCACTGGTAAAATGGGATCCGTGCGGGCGACGTGACTGAAAAGAGAGCATCCGTGTCGCGTGCTCACAGAATGCCTGCCTGGCACCCAGTGAACAGTCAGTAAATGGTAGCAGTTACTAAGATGTGTCCATCGGTGTGTGTATGCACATGTAAATGCACATCTGTGTGTGAGCGTGCACACGTATGTATGGATACGAGAGTGTGTGTGACAAAGGACAGCTTTGTATCTGAGCCTTTATGATTCAGATGGGTGGCCGTAGAGCAACGTGTGTGTGTGAGAGTGAGTCAGCTGCAGTCCTTGGACTGGCCACCGCCACTGTTGTCCCTGCAGGTCACAGGTCATGGCTGCCCCTGTGTCTGCCTGCCATCGGGGAGGAGGAGCAGTCCAGCTCCCTTGGGGACCACCTCCCCTCAAGGTCCTCCTGACCCGCAGTTTTGGGGCAGGGCCTAGTTGCCCCTCCTGCTGGGGCCCACAGCCAGCCCTGCCCAGAACAGGGGCAGCGGTGTGTGGCCCAGCTTCCCCAGCAGGCCCCCCAAAGGGCAGAGGCAGCGCCACTCGGGCCGAGTACATCCTTGACGTTCTCCCTGGGGAACAGGGAGGCACTTTTAGCAACAGACTCTTACCCAGAAAATGGAAAGGGGTGTTGCCAGGAAATCAGCACATGCATCCACGTGTGCCGCACTGGCAGCATGCAAACAGCCCCAAAATAAATGCGTTTTTTAAAAAAAGATTTTATTTATTTTTAGAGAGAGGGGAAGGGAAGGAGAAAGAGGGAGAGAAACGTCCATGTGTGATTGCCTCTTGCGTGCCCCTCATTGGGGACCTGGCCCGCAACCCAGGCACGTGCCCTGACCGGGAATTGAACCGGAGACCCTTTGCTTCGCAGTCCGGTGCTCAATCCACTGAGCCGCACCAGCCAGGGCATAGAGGCACTCTCTTAATTAGAAATGGTAGGACCTGTGTTGATCAGGCCCGGGCTCTGAGGGGCACGGGTCATGCAGACAGCTGGGGCTGCAGTCTGTAGGGCTCAGAGTGCCGCGCACAGAGGAGGGAGGGATACCTGAGCCAGGATCCTGTCCCAGACCCCAGGCAGTGAGGCCCCGCAAGCTGGACCCAGGAGAGGGAGCTGGGAAGACAGTGTGCTTGTGTCTCAGCTCCACGTCAGCCGGTCCTGTTTCTTCAGGGTTGGTGTGTGTGGAAAAGGAATCTGAGCAGAATCCCAGTGTCCAGTTCTGAGGAGTCAACTCTGGCACTGAGAATGGGATTCGACTGGCCCTCAGAAAATTAAGCTTCACCCCAAGAATGCTTTCTACACAGGGGACAGTGTAGATGCCAAGTCCTCTCTTCTCTGAGAGCCCCAAGAGGGGATGCCAAAGCAATTCAGGTTGACACAAGGGCGAGACCTCCCCAGGACAGAGGGGGAGCAGAGGGCCCCCACCTCTGCTCCAGCGTCCTCCTTCCCTCCCAGGCAGCTGGCTGAAGTTCTCATTGGATTGGGAACCCCGAGATAAGAAATCGCTTTAGAAGGTGGAAGGGGGAGGCCTGGTGTGGTGGAAATACTACAGCCTTCCTCCCAGGTCTGGGGTTATAGGAGGGGCTCAAGGCTTGAGGGTGGCCGGAGAGAGCCGAGTACCTTCTGCAGGGTGCCCCAGGGGCCCACTCCGGGAAGCTCAGGGACAGCAGGGCTCCCGTCTGAGGGCGGGCCCGAAGGGCAGAGCTTTCCAATCAATCCCAACAAAATGGGTTTAAATCTTAGCGTCACTGCCCATTAGCTATGAGACCTTGGGCAGTTCCTCCGTTTCTCTGAGACTCCGTTTCAGTAATGGGGATGATATAAATCCCTACCCTCAAAGGGTTGCTGTGAGCAGTGAGTTGGGTGAGGCAATGTACGGAAACCCTTAGCATAAGGCCAGGCACTTAGTTATTGCTCAGTAAATGGCAGGAACGATGCTGTTATTAATCTTCTATCCTGCACACACTGTCTAGCAGGAATATTTGTCGAAGGAACAAAGAACTGGACATGGACCCTGCGGTCGAGAAGCTCCCTGGTGGGAGCCGGGGGCGGGTAGGGACCTGAAGATGAGGGTGACAAGGGCCATGAGAAAGGAGATAATGTGCCTGGAGGCCAGGAGAGGCAAAGACACTCTGGCTTAATGACGAAGGCGGCCTCTGAGCTGGGCTTTGATGGCCAGGGAAGTTGGGAGTGAGGGGCAACCCAGTGAGGGAACAGAATGAGAAGGCAAGACAGGGGCCACATTCGGGTGTCCAGGAGCAAGATTCACGCTCCCCGTGTATCTTAACGCTGGCTGGGCCACTCGTTTTCTTGACTTTGACTCCATCCTTTCCCCTCTCTGGGTCTCAGTTGCCACATCTGCAAAATGGGTGGATGTAAATACGCCCCCACTGCATGAGAGGGAAGCACCGGGCGGGGGGGGGGGGCGGTACAGGTGAGTGCCCTGAAGCACGAGGGAACCGCGAGGTGGACGAAGCTGCAGTGCGGGCCCCGCCCTCCCCCGGCTGTCCCTCTGGCTCTGTCACCTAGTGACTGCACAGAGATTCTAGTTCACACACCCAATTAAGCAACAAATCAGGAGGGGAAGTGTGAACGTGACCAATAAAAATCAGTGATTTAGCCCTGGCTGGTGTGGCTCGGTGGATTGAGCACCGGCCTGTGGACCGAAGGGTTGTCGGTTCAATTCCCAGTTGCGGCACCTGCCTGAGTTATAGGCCAGGTCCCCTGTTGGGGGCACATGGGACGCAACTGCACACTGATGTTTCTCTCCCTCTCTTTCCCCTCACTCTAAAATAAATAAATAAAATCTTAAAAAAAAGAGCATCTTAAAAAAAAAATCAGTGTTTTAAAACAGAGCCAGGAGAAAGAAACACTTCCAATTGATTCTTTCATTAGTGAAACCACATGTGACTTTTTAGTCTTATCCAATATTTTTGGTATAATCCGCATGTTCTGCAAAGAGAATTTATTATTTTTACGGAGGGGAGAATTTCAATAAACATTATTATTAGAAACGGAGTTGGAACTCCCGGGGTGAACTCCCAGGTTTGCGTCTTGGAATGGTCAGTGACTGGCTGGTGCAACCTCAGCCGGTCACACACCGCGCTCCTCCGAGTCTGAGCTTCTGTGGGCTTGACACCCGGTGCCCCTCGGGGCCTGACACTGGGCTCCTGAGGCCCAGCCCGAGGGTGGGGGTCGGCAGAGCAGGACTCTCCTCAGAAGCTTTGGGCCCTTTCTCGAGGCAGGAGGGCACGGCGTGCCTCACTGGCCCCTGGCCCTAGGGGCCGAAGGGGGGGACGGAGGGCACACCCGGAGGGCGTGAGACCCAGCAGTGCTGTGAGACAGTCACAGAGGCACAGCTTCCCCCTCCCCCCACTGGAAGATGGGGCCCCAAGAACCAGGTCTGGTGACAAGCACCAGCCAAGGAGTGCCCTGGGCGAGGGCCAGCGATCACCGTGCCACTGGCCGGCTGTGATTCCTCTCCCTGCGCCCCAGTTTCCATGCAGGTGCGGCCAGAGCCACAGGTGGGAAACAGAGGTCTCCTACCTTTTGAAGTTCACGACACCTTTGGGGATTCCTGTGGGTGTGTTGAAGGCCGGCAGGAGTTTCTCTCCGAGCTTGATGGCCTTTACTCGGAACACCTGGAAGGGTCAAAGGGCATTGTGAGCCTGGGCTGCGTGCGGTGCAGCCACTGCGAGAAGCTGCTGGTGGCGGACGAACCCAACAACGGTGCCAGACCCAGAGCAGGAGGGGGCACTGCGTTAGGCCCTGCAGAGGGACAGGCCTGGATGTGAGCCCGGCTCCGAGGTCCGAGGTGAGGCACCTCTCTCTGAGCCTCAGTTTCCTTGGTCATAAAGCAACAACAGAAGTACCCTCCTCAGAGGGTTACTGGGAAGAGCAAAAAATCAGGTCATAGCTGTAAAACACTGAGTGCAGCGTCAGGACTACGACGAAGGCTCAATGATTAGAACTGTGATTTCGGTGACCAGCAGGAAGATGCAGCAGTCAGGGCAGTGCGTCACCAGGGTCCCTGCCTGCCCACCCTGCGGGACCAGCATGTCACAGGCTGAGCTCCGGGGAAACGAATTGGTACAGAACATAAAGAGCGGAGCACCGGGGGCCCAGACCCCCCCCCCCGGTTCCAGTCCTTGTCCTCCGCTTGACACCTCTGGGCCTCTCCGCGAACCCCGGCTCCCCTTGGGCAATGCTTTCCCCTCATAAACCGGGGAAGGGCCTCCTCCCCTTCCCCTCTGGACTCTGCCTACTGTCTCCATTATTCTGCAGACTGGACGGGGGGCGGGGGGCTTATCCAGAGCCGCCCACGTGAGGGCAAGCAAGGAAGTCACAAGGGGGCCCCAGGACTCAGGGCCCCTGCCCGGGGCTCTGACCCCGGCAGACTCCTGATTAATTCAAAATCACCTGTGACCTTCTGACTCAGCAGTTTCCTTCACCGAATTTATTCTAAGGAAGTAAATAATCAAGGATGTTGTAAAGATTTAACCTCACAACTACTTATTCCCGCATTGCTTAGAATAGTGGGGGGAAATGGAAATATTCTGGATAGCAAACAATAGAAGGGGTTAAATGTCGACTTATCCATGCGGAGGAGCACCACACAGGCACTGAAATAATGTCGTAGAAGAATATTTAACAGCAAGAAAGGGTTCATAACGTGTTAAGAGAAAAAATGTGTCAAAATAGTGTCAGTCAGCTTTTGTGAAAATTACATACAGATGGACATGTGGGGAAAGGGTGGAACACACCAAAGTATTAACGACGGTCTCATGGAGGATTGCTATTTTCATCTTTTGGCTTATCTCTATTTTCTGGGCTACTTTTATACTAAAAACAAACGCACGTTGAAGGTCATTTATCTTTGAAAAGATGAGATGCCAGTCCCTAAGCAATGGCTCCTGTTGGGACAACACAGGCTTCCTTTTACTTCCGGAGCTCGAGGGTAACTGGTCTGCTGGTGGCCTGTGTGTGGCTGCAACGCACTGCCCTTCGAGGTCCCCACCCCAACACGTGCCAGCGGATAATGCGGAGGCGGCTGTTTGGGGCATGCAGTGAGGGGTGTTTCAAACCCTGTGTGGGAAGTGCATTAGAGACCCTGAGGGGTGGGTGTGGTCCTTGCTTAGGAAGGGGGGGGGAAGAAGGGGGGGGAAGAAGTGGGGGAAGAAGGAGGGGCGGAATGCCATGCAGCCCAGAGAAGATAAGGTCCCTGCCAGACAGTGGGTCCCGGAAGTGGGTCTGGGCCGACTATGTCAGGATTCCTGGGGAGCTGGTCTAAAATCCAGATTCCAAAGTCCCCTTGACACCCCAGAAGCCAGTGGTTTAGCAACAACTAAGGGCCCTCATTGGAGGCCCCCCCATATCCTCACTGATTCCTGAGGAGGCTGAGCCGGAGATGCACAGGGGCCCGCAGGAACCCGGACCCGAGGCTGAAGCTCCAGGCTGCTGTGCAGCTGCCCTTTGCCCTGCGGGCCCTGAGCTGACTTCCTGAATGCTCTCCTTGTTCGGCACACCCCGTGTTCTCCTGTGGAAGGCCTTGCTGCCAGCTGGTGGGCCGGGTCTCAGCCACCCCAGGGAGGGTGCCGAGCGAGTGTACGTGTGGGCAAGAGTGGGACCCCAGGGAGCAAACACTGATCGTTCTTGTCATCTTGGAAGTGAATGGGTGTGCAAGGGGTTCTGAACCCAATTCCAGTCCGTGTGGAAGTTGTGCGGAAGTTCTGCCACGCCACCGAGCAGCTCTCAGACACCAGCTCCAGGTCTAAGGCTTCAGCTCCATTCCGACACTCTCTAGTGGAGAGGGGGGCAGGTCCCACAGGTTAGGGTTCTGTCCTACTACACTGCGCCCTCCCCTCTTCGGATGCCCAGTAAAAGTGCAAGTTGTTACCTGTACTTCTGACTGAGGGGCTACAAGTAACAGATTCCCACAAAACCCTCCTTGGGTTTGATAATTTGCTAGAGTGGCTCACCAAACTCAGAAAAGCATTTTACCTACTGAACTACTGGTTTATTATAAAGGAATGTAACTCAGGAGCAGTCAGATGGAGAGAGACATGGGGCCAGGACTAGGGAAAGGGCGTGGCCGCAGCCCTGCCCACAGCCCAGAAGCGTTTGGGTTTTACGGAGGCTTTACTACAGAGGCAGGGTGGACGCAATCACTGGCCACTGGCTATCGATTCATCCTCTAGCCCCTCTCTCCTCCGAGCAGGCCGGGGGTGGGACAGAAAGCGCCAACATTCTAGTCACATGACTATTTCTCCTGGCAACCAGCTCCCATCCGAAGTGGGGTCCAGAAGTCACCTCAAGAACATAACGAAAGACGCTTTTATTGTTGTCATCACTTGGGAAATTTCAATGGTTTTAGGAACTCTGTGCCAGAAACAGGATGAAGACCAAATACACATTTCTTATTGTAAATCACAATATCACAGTGTGGCAGGTGTCTTATCGACATGACCTCGACCCTTCTGAAAGCCCTGTGGGGAAGGGATGAGAGGGGCTGGACTGCGTCTCAGCAAGGCAGCCTGCCCAAGGTGTGGGTCTACTCAGTGGCTCGTTTCTGGGACACAGGCTGCCTTCATAGCACGGAACAGCCTCAGGAACCATGGTAATCGATGGGCAGTAGCCTCCTGGCTCCGGAACAGAGATGAAAGGAACCAGCAAGAATTACACTCGGTAGCATCAAACAGTGCTGGACTGGGAGTCAGAGCCAGGTTCAGACCTTCCCACCTAGCAGCGCTGTGACCTTGGGGAAGCCAGGTGTGATCTCTGAGCCGCGTCTGCATAATGGATGGTGACATGTGCCCCGGCTGCCTCGCAGAGTTCTTCTAGAAATCCCACGAGAGGATGTATGTAAGCGAATGTGTTGTATAAACTATAAAGTGTGGCACCAGTGTCACCTGTGTGGCTGCGGCTGTGCTTGTGCCCCTCATGGGAATCTTGGCAGGGCTGGCTGCTCAGCAGGGGGTTCTGTCCCCACAGGTTCTCTCTGCAGCAAAGAAAGGCCTTGGCCCAGGAAGGGGCGTGGGGTCTCCTTCACCATCGGTCCACAAATACTCATGGGACATTTTAAGAAAGACTCACTCCACAGATGCCCCCGGTGTGCCAGATCAAGGACAGAGAGGAGGGTGACCCTGGGCCAGGCTGAACGAGGGCCCGTGGCAGAGAGGCCACAGGGTCATGCGTTGACCCAAAGCAGCCCTCAGAGACCGTGTGCCCTGAGCAAGGTTCAACCATTTCATGGTTGTCTGAGGAGCCGCGGACATGGTGTACATGCCCAATTTCTCTGCCTCATGGAGGTGCTGGGGTCAGAGAGGGACCATGAAGGCATGGCTGGAGGATAGGAGTGGCCCCAACAACCCCAGGACCTTCTAGGTACTAGGAAACACAGCTGGCCGCTGCCCTGGGGACTCGACCAGCCTCACTGGCGGACACCCAGGCTGCGCTTTTGCAGGTCTCCCCGGGGGACGGAGAAGCCTCCCGCTTGCACAGAGCTCTGTGGCTGTGAGTTCTCTCACAGTGCAGCCCTGGGGCCAGACCCCTCTCCTCCTGCCCCATGTCACAAGACTTTCTAACCCAACGGGGGATTCTAACCCAACGAGGACCGTGCCCATGGTGGGGAAGGTAGTGAGGCCCAGGGATGGAAGGAGGGACTTGCTGAAGGCCACAGGCAGGTGTGGTTCGAGAATGAGGACCAGGCTTTCCGACTGTGCCCACAGCCCTCCTTCTGGAAGCCAGCACTGGTACTTACAACCTGTGGCTTCCCCATCCCCCTACTGCCTGCCCTAACACCTGGAGCTGGTGTCGGGCCCAGAAGGGGAGGGAAGGGGTGGCTGTGGAGTACCAAGCAAAGCCAAGGGGCCCCGAGGAGAAATGGTGAAACAATGCTTTCGGCTTCTTCAGTCCTGAGAACCAGCAGCAACCAGCCAGCAGCTCGGCAAGCCCACATTGAGCCCAGGTGTCTCTGAGGAGCTGCATGGATGGTGAGCAGTCCCAGCCGTTGCCCTCAGAGCATTTACTACCACACGTGGGAGCCAGTTGGGCTCACCTGGGCAGGAGAATAGAAGCATCAGACAAAAGGGCAAAAGAGGCTGCAGGCGGCACCATGAAGGTGGTGGACGTGGGCGGCCCTGGGCAAATCCTCCTGGATCCCTGTTTCCTCGTTGGTGAAATGGGGGTGGGATGAGATGTTTTCCCACGCTCTGTCCGGCCTGACTGTCCAGGACCTGGAAGTACCAACTCACCTCCTCTCCTGTCAGGTAGAAGGCCGAGAGGAGTCCTCCAATGTACCGGATGTTCACCTCGAACAAAGATGCTTCTCCACTCTGCAGGGCAGAAAGAAGGGGGAGGGCAGTGGGGACACTTTGAGATGCCTGCAGGGCTCCCAGCGGCGGCTAGGCCCTTGAGACCCGTCATACCACCACCGAACCCCACCCACCCTGTTGACCTGGCCACAGCTGGGCTGGTTCCCCGGATGCTCAGTGGTGGTTTTCAGAGCAAGAAGCACCCGCCTGGCAGCCACCACACATTTGCAACACTCCAAATAAACACTGGGTCCTGCTTCCCTTCCCAGCCCTTGCCCAAGGCCATCGGAGCAAAGTTGTGTCTGGCTGCTCTCCAAGGAGTTTAAGAACCCACAAGGGAGCTGCTGGCTGAAGCTTAGCCTGAGGGGAGGCAAATCTTGCTCTATTCTGGCCCCCTCGGCTTAGCAGGAAGATGGTGTGGCCCTTCCTTGGGGTGACAAGGCAGGAGGAAGGTTCTCTCAAAGGAGGTTCTGGGGCAGACGGGGCGGGGCCCGGACTGAGCCAGGGAGGGCCAAGCAGCTATTTGTAGGTAACCAGCAATTTCTCTGCCTCAGCTCGGCAGCCCTCAGGGCACGCCCAACCTTGCCTGAATCACTGCTACTTCCTTTCTGAAGTGTGGTCTGCAAATCATGGGGTGCTGGGCATCAAGCTCAGGACCGGATTGGGTGAAAACCCCACCTGAGCCACTTACTTGGCTTTGGGACTTTGGGCAAGATATTCAGCCTTTCCTTTCCCCAGTTTCTTCTTACGGAGCCGGGCAGATGTGAGAGGCTGCGCGGTGTAGGTGAGATGCCTGTCCAGTGCCAGCTCGGCTTCCCCTGCCCCCGGGCTCCCCTTGGCACCCTTCCTGTGTCACCAACTTTTATTACTGACAGAGCAGTGATCATCCCTTTATCTGCGAGGGCTTTCCCCTTGACAGAGCACTTGCAAAGCCACTCTTCCAGTGCTCACCGGTGTCACCATTCCCATTTTTCAGACGAGAGAGCCAAGGCGCAGAGAGGGGGAGTGAGCATGTCTTGCTTTCTTTCCTTCAGGGACACTCCCTAACCTGCCCCAGCCTGCCCAAATGTCCCCAGGCTACCTTGGCCCTGCCACCACCTGGCTCCTCAGGCAGCTGCCCGATGCCCACTCTCTACCCACCATCTGCGGAGGGACACGGTGGGTCTATGAAGACACCGCCCTTCTCCTGCCTCTGCCTTTCTTCCATTCGATCCAGTAGGAAATGGGATTCTACACTCATCACCCCACACAGACCATCAGAAGTCATAACAAGCTTCAAAACAGTCACGATGATGATGATGATGATGATGATGATGCTGCTGCTAATGGCACCACTTAAATCTGTATCGGACTTTACGGTTTTATGAAATGCTTTTTACAACCCTCTGTGATGGTTGAAGCTCACGAGCCTGCGCATTAGGCACCGCTGTTTTTGCTGCTGTGTAATTCCCACCTGAAGGCTGGGGAAACTGAGGCCCAGCGGGGTGAAGTGACCAGGCTGTGTGCCTGAGCCAGGGAAACGCTTCTGTGGTGCTGCCTTCCCACCCCTCCCCCAGTCTGTCTCTCCCCGCACTCTGCACTGACATTGGCCTCAATTCTGCCAGGAGCTGCGGGAGCTGTCCCCGTTCACAACAGGACCTGTCACTCGGAGAGCCCCAGATGGAACCCTGCAGTGTGTTTTGATGGAACCCCTCCCCCCTCCCATCTGTCTCCATTTCTTGCTCCCTAAATCGGTCTAAACAGCCTCTCCCCATGCTGAGCAGAGGCCTCTGGTATGGCTCCATTACTTCAGTCTGGCCTGGGAGACTGTTGGGGGTGGGGGCTGGTATGTACGGCTTTTGGGCCGTCCAGAGACATCACCATCTCCTCCCCAGGCTCTGGTCCCTGACCAGGGATGTCTTTGAGGCTGGTTCAGACCTGGTCATGGGCATCTCATCTGTCTCAGGAGGGCAGCACAGGGGTGGAGGGGTGGGGACGGCTCTGATAAGGCACTTCTCCACTCCCTGGAGTCACTCCCCATGTTGCTGTTTGACAGATTCAGCCCTAGAGAGGTCTTCCTGGGTGTGAGCACCTGGCACCCCAGGGCAGGGAAGGAACGGCCATGGCTGGACTGCTCTGCTGGGCAGCTTCGGGCCAAAGCCTCCACACCTCTGGGTCTGAGAGATGACAGGGTGGAGCTGGCCGCTGACCTCTCCAGCCGCTAGTGGCTCTAACACCCGGAGGGGTCTGACTCACCACGTTCAGGTGGAAGTTCTCTTCAACCCAGGCCTTGGCCTCCTGGAACTCCTCTCTCAGCTCCATGAGGTAGAGGGTGTCAAGGGAGTCAATGACTGTCGCCCCGTTAAGGCCTCCTGCAGTACAGAAGATTGAAGGTGTGACCCAGGCTCATTGGCGTCCTCTCCATCCAGCCACACAAGCCACCCAGACCCCTCGAAATGCCCGGGCAGGCTCCAGGGCTAGGGCTGGCCCAGGAACAGTCTAGGGCGGCTCCAGTCCCACCAGCCTTTGAAGGCCAGCCAAGGACCCAGCGTCCCCCTGGGGGCTGCCTCCTCCTCAGGGCAGTAAAGAGCAGGTGCTGGCGTGGGGAGACAGAGTTCAGGGGCTGAGGCCCGCCCCAGACTGGGCACGCTCGCATCTGCCAGCAGGCCCAGCATCAGCGCCAGTCGGGCACCCAGCGCTCCCCTGTGACGCTGGGGTGAGGGTGAGCTGGCGCTTGGCTTACACAGTCTTAGAAAATGTGCCAGTCCTCTGGCTCTTCACGTCCATCCTTTATTTCATTCTAAGAAAAAACCATGAAGATGTTCATAAATCTCTACTCAGGAAGGTGTTTATTGCAGTGTCATATATAATGGGAAAAAGTTTGGGGGAAAAAACCCTCCAGGTCCAACCATAGGGGATTAGTTATATAAACTGTGGCTCAAATATAAAATAAAATACTACGCAGCAATGCATACAGGTGAGATAGACCTGTGTTTATTCGGGAGACATCCATGGGATCTGTGAAATTTAAAAAAAGGAGATTGCAAAAGAAAAAAATTAAAAGCACAGTATAATTTCTTCCTTGTTTCTTAAATGTGGATGCATCTGCACAGAACTAAGTCCGGCAGGACATGATTCAGTGGTGAGCTCCCAGTACTAGGATTACAGGGGCTTTCTGATGTCTTCGCTCATGAATTATTTTTATAATCAGAAATTTATTTCTGTTAAAAAAAAAAAGAAAGGAAAACAGTTTGGGCAGAGAAACCACACAAACACACAAAGCAAAGGTTTTCATAGCTACTCTTGCTCTAGGCAGTGAATTCACAAGCCTGAACTATGAGGCCTGGCCCTGCCACTGGGCCTTCAACTCTTGTCCTGGGAGTAGGCTGAGAAAACTGCAAAAATGAGTTTTCCAACCAGAAACTGGGCAGAAGAGTGATGAGAAAGACCTCTCCATGTGGCACAACCAGGGACTGAAGTGTAGAAGACTGTGAGGGAGGAAGGGAAAAAAGATAATATGGTGTCTTCTTGAGGGCTTCCTGGAAGAGGTGGATGCTGCCTCTCATCAGCTTTGTAAAATGACCGTCATTGCAGGCAGCAGTAATTTCCTTTAGGGACCAGAGGGCAGCTTATGAGAAGTAACTGTTTCTTCAATGTCCGTGCAAGTGGCTCAAAGCACCGAGAATCGCAGGCCCCACTTCCCTCGGTGGAACTCTAGCGCTCCCTGGCAGCTCTGCGCCCCACTGGAGTCTGAGCACAACTTTGCGGGCACTGCTGCACTGAATCAGCACCTAATCTCCTTAACTGGCGCTTCCCTAACTGTTCACTTGTGTGGCTCTGCAAGAGAGCCCTTCAGAAACTCAGACATTTCACCACCTCACCAGTCAGGGCTAGGTCTGAAGAAGGGCACCATCTGGGAAATGTCTGGAGGAAGAACAGGAGGAAGTTGGGGGAAAGATAAGGCTGGAGGTTAAAGAATCCATTTCCAGAAGGAGGGGAGGGCTGGGGAAGTGAGGGGCTTCTCAATCCAGAGTCACCGTTCTGGGAGGGCTTCGATCTGTGGGTTGAAGTGAATTTCTAGAATGTCAATGCCTCTCATGCTGAAGAATTTAGTAGGAAAACATACCCAAAGCCAAATAAAGTCGATCTTTTCCTGGTTTATCCCAGCTGCTTCCCCCGCAGGTGTCAAAGGCAAAACATGATTTACCGGAACTCTTTACCCTCTTGAGGTGTTCAGGCATGGGGACACTGATGTGCCGCACACGGACAGAACCAAGACATGTCAGGCCACAGAGTGCTGGCTCTGAAGCCACGACCCCCGCTGTTACACCACAGGGCCCTAAACCTGATTTTTATGAGGGCCGCAGGTTAGGGCTGGGATGGCCTGAGATTAGCCTTTAGAACAAGGGAAGGGGGAGCCTCAGCCCCAGGCCAGTGTCATGCATTTTCCAAGACAAGGGTGCCTCTCAGCTCCCCATGAAAACAATTTCAGATCTGACTGCTGACCCTGCCCCACCCCTGCAGGGGCAGGAGGCGAATCTGAGCAGGAAGGCTGGAAGCGAAACTCACTCCGTGCGCCGTGCATTCTTCAAGGCCGAGGGAGAGGTGGCCCAGAGTATCTGATTTCTGATTCTTGCCCTGGGCTGCGTGATGTTTTCACCCTGTGGGACCTGCTTCCCCTGGGCTGAGCCTCAGCCCAGAGTCCCCAGGGCCTTGGTTGGGCTGGGAGGGCAGCCAGGGCTCCTCATGACCAGCTCTCCTTCCCCAACCCCCGAGAGGCACCGGCTGAGAAGGCAGCTTGCTAAGAGATTGTTGGCCAGGCTCTGCCCCTGCTCTCAGGTTCCTGAGTCCTTCTCTCGGTCGATCTCTCACCCTCATACCCACCTACCACATAGCTGGGCTGCGGGCCAGCAAGGCACTTACTGAAAAGCCTTTCATTCCAGGCCGGAGGCTGCCCAGCGGCCAGGCTGGGCAGGAGACAAGGCTCTATCCTGAATTCAACTCTGTTTGCACCTGCGGCAGCTTGGGCAGCTTTCCGGGGAGGAAAGATACATCCCAGTCAGTAAGCAGGCCCATAATTTATATGGGAAGAGCCAATAGGGCCCAGAAGTCAGGCAGCCAGCTTGGACTGGGCCTGGGCCTGGGCCTGGGCCTGGGCCTGGGGCAGGTTTCAGGTTCGCCCACTCCCTAGGCTCCGGCTCTGAATGCTTGCTGTTCACAAAGGACCCCCTATGCCCTTTCCTGCCAGGCAGGAGGCAGTGAGGTGTTAAAAGAACAAAGCTCTGGGTTCAAACCCCAGTTTGGGCCAGCAACATGTCTGCTCTAAGTGCCAAAGTTTTCATCTGTAAAGTGAAGTTAGGACCACTGGAGTAGGGTACTGGGGAGCCAGTGCAGGTTTCTGAGCCTAGATACATGCGTCATATACATGCTTAGCCCAAAGACATCTGTACATGCCTGGCACAGAGCAAGTACTTGACAAATCAGGCCATTGGTTATTTCCGGGGTCCCTTAGCTCACTTTGAGACACTGGCCTAGTCAGGGAGATGGGCTGGAAATGGCTCCATCACATACTAGCTGTGTGCTAGGGCAAGTCAGTGTCACTCTCTGAGCCTCACAGTCCTCATCTGCAAAGTGGGGACGACAGCAGGGCCTACCTCACAAGGCTGCAGGGAGGGTTAAATGTGGGCAGTGGGTAGAAAGTACCCAGGATGTTGAGCACACGTGAGCTTAAGCAGATCAATACATGTGTGGTCCTCCTGGCTCCCAACTGGCCCCAGGCAGCCCCTACACAAATTCCTCTGGGGTCACCGAAGTGTTTTGACACTCCCGCACACTAGCCTCTCCCCACCCTGCAGGGCAGTGTGGTCAGGAGACTGCAATTGGCAAAACCCTTGGCCCAGCTTCAAGGAAAAGCGTCACATGGGTCCCACCTGTGTCTGCTGCTGAACTCATTACCACCCTGATGTGGGTGTATACCTGTCGGGGGATCTTCCCACCTCTAGGACCCCTTCCCTTTTCTTCCAATTCACCCTGTACCTTGCTGCCTAAACCTACCTGCCTAAAAACAGATCCCACTAGGTCCCGCCACAGCTCAGGAATCTGCAGTGGCTTCCCAGTATCCATGTAATAAGGGGGTGAAACCTTTAGGGTCTGACTCCAAAGGATCTGGCTCTGCTTCCATCAAGCTCTGCTTCCTGGACACATTGCAAGCTCCTGCCTCCATACCTTTGCATGTGTGGCCTCCTCTGCCAAGAAAGCTTCTCTGCGCATCTGGGCATACTCAAAGCCCACACATTCTTCCAAGTCCACCTCCATCTGGCAGCCTTCCCTGATTCCACTCAGCCAACCTCTTCCTGCCCAGTAAACTCCTATGGCATTTTCTTGGCCTCTCTTTTAGGTACCCACCACTCCCACCCTGAACTGTAGGGCTTTGCTTCCTTGAGGTCAAAGCTGCCCACTGCCTCTCTCACACTTGTAAAAAAAAAAAAAAGATTTTACTTATTTATTTTTAGAGAGAGCGGAAGGGAGGGAGAAAGAAAGGGAGAGAAACACCAATGTGTGGCTGCCTCCCACGCGCCCCCTACTGGGGACCTGGCACGTGCCCGACTGGAAATCAAGCTGGCAGTCCTTTGGTTCTCAGGCTGACACTCAATCCACTGAGCCAGGGCATACTTCCTCCCCTCTTATCTCTGAGCAATCCCAAAGTCCAGGGCCCCCAACCCAAATGGGCCACCCACCATTCCCTGTGACACTTCTACAAACTGCTAGGAATTGCCTTCCCATTCTGCCTTCTCTGCGGGAATCCTGAGCCCACACAAATGCCTCCGTGCCCATGAAGCTGTTGTGATCTCCTCCACCGTGGTCCACACGAAGTCTCACCCTCCATGACTCTCCTCCGTGAGAACTGTTCCCTGGCCTCTCCGGGGCCACACTGGTGCCCCTACTCTGTCTGCCGCCATCTCTAGCAGAAGTGCTCCCCCATTCTTATCACACATGAAGGAATTGTCAATTTACTTGCTCCTGTCCCTCCCTAATAACAGGGCCTTAGTCTGCAGCAGAGTCATCTCCAGGCTCAGGAGACGTCTGAGAGTGGAAGTGGGAAGGCGGAGGTGGGGGGCGGCGGGCATCACGCTTGCTCTCTGCTGGATCTTGGCCTTCAGGACACGGCTCTTCCTCTTGCTCCCCCTTCTAACCCGGTGACTGCTTCTCTGTAGCCTCCTTTGCGGGTTCTTCCTCATCTCTAGACCTCTAAAGACTTGAGGTGCCCAGGGCTCTGATTTGTGCCCTTTCTCTTTTCTGTCCTCCTTCATCCCCTTAGTGATTTTGTGTGGCCTCACAGCTTAAATACCCTCCACAGGCTGCTGACTCCAGGGTTTAAATCTCCACCAGGGCCCTGCCCCCAAACCCGGGCTCTCCTATCTGACAACTCCCCACTCACATTTCCACGTGGAGCTCCACACGCATCTCACATTCAACTTGTCTGAGAGCACATCCAGCTCTTCCCTCCAAACCTGCTCTTCCCACGGTCTTCCCACCTTGCTTAATGCCAACCCCCTCCTCCAGAGAGCTATGGCCCCAAACCCTTGACTCGCTCCCACATCCTGTCCTGACACAAATTCTGGTGGCTCTGTCTTTACTATTTCCAGACTCTGCCCACTTCTCACCTCCTGCAAGTCATACCTTTAAAAATGCAAGTCATATCATGCGACTTCTCTGCTCAGAACCCCGCCATTGTCCCATCAGACTTGAGGCCTGCTACCTGGCTTTGGCTTCCTCTTCCCCTGCCCGGCCTCTCATCCTCCCCTCCAGCTGCACACTGCCCCTGAAACCCTCCAAGCCTGTGTCCTCCCCAGGCCTTGGTGCATGGGGCCATTCTACTGAAATAACACCCCTTGATTTTCCCTACCCTCTTCATTTTTGTCCAGGGCCTTTATCCCAGGGATGCCGCACATGCATCTGCTTCCCGGTTTACTGCCCTGCCCTGCCAGAGCATCGCTGCTGGGGGAAGAGCTTGGCTTTATTCCCGGCTTTCCTCCACTGCTTAGAACACTTTCCAGCCCGTCATAGGTGCCAGATAAGAATTGGGAGTACAGGGTCCCCTCCCCACGGGAGATCCTTTGAGGGGGCTGTGGCTCACTCACATCTCTAGTGCTTGGCCCCCAGAAGCATTAAAGGTAAATGTGTCAGTTGAATAAACTGAGCCCACTGTGCGGGCATCTGCAGTGACTGCATCCAGGACTACCTGGCACCACTGTCCTGCGCAAAGCTATCTGTCGTGTGTGCGCCAGTCTCTGCAGGGACCGGACCCCAGCCCCAGTAACCTCCTCTCTAAGGGCCGCCTGGCCAGGAGCCACCCTGCCCTACTGGGCTGTGGTTTGTCCTCTCCTGATTCTGCTATGATAAGGTTTTTTTTAAAATGTGATTTTATATTAGCAAAGAAAAATGGATCAGGCTGGGCAATATAAGCTCTAGGAAGAGTGTTTAGAATGAAAAAAATCACCCAAGGCATAGCCTATTACTGCAGTATCCCCAGAGCCACACACTAATGGCTGCATTTAATTTGATAATATAACCCACAGGGACTTCTTAATCTGTAAAGAAACAACGCAAGTGTTTTTCTCAGCTTCCAAAGAAGCCAGTGTGGCTGACTGGCAGGCTGTACTTCCCAAAGACGGCTGCTGCAACACACACCCCGCCCCGCAAGGGGGGCTCCTCCCAGGGCTCCTGTCCTTGAACCTGGGTGGGCCTGTGAGTCTACCTGGAACAACAGGATGGAGCAGAAGGATAACGTGCTAGGTTTCAGGACCAGACCTTAAGAAACTGGCAGTTTCCACTTTCTATTTCTTGGAACGCTGGCTCTTGGAACTGGCCACCATACTTCGGGGAAGCCCAAGGTATCCCACGAAGACGGAACATATGGAGAGGCCACGTGTACATTTTCTGACTGACAGCCTCTCAGAGCTCCTAGGCAACAGCCAGCATCAATTCCACGCTTGTGCATGAAAAGGGTTCCAGCCATCACGTCCCCCTCCGCCTCCGGCCTTTCCGGCCAAGGGCCCGTACACAGTGGTGGAGAGACAAGCTGTCCCCGTGGTGCCCTTTGTGAAGTCCTGACTCACCAAATGTGTGAGCATAATAAAGTGAGTGTTCTGAACCACTACGTTTTAGAGTAATTTGTTATGCAGCGGTGGCAACTGGAATGTTCTGCCACTGGGTTTCTAGGAAGATTAATTAAAGCGATATCCCGACTACCCCAGGGTACACTGTTTAAAACCACGTCGTCTTATACGGTGACGTCTTCTGGCTGCATGAGTTCCTCGTAGGGTTTAGGACCTCTCCATTTCTGTCAGGTCTGGGTTTTTTGTTTTTCCTCCAGTAGGAATTTTTCTTGAATCCTCCCACAACGGCTATTTGCTGGGTCACATGAAGTTGTGTTCAGAGGCTTTTTCCAGGAAAAGGTTTCTTGGAGCCTCTGGAAGGACTAATGATATATTTTTAGGAACTATTCCTGGAACCCAATAGAATGCTCTTAGTAGAGGCTGATTAATAAAAAATGATTGGATCTAACCATGTCATTCCCCTTTTTAAAAGCAGTCAGTGCCGCCTCTTCTTCAAGTTCAAAGTCCTGGGCGCAGCGTGCAGGGTGCCTGCAGTCCATGCCTTGGCAGCCTCTCAGGCCTCACCTCTCCATGGCTCTCTCTGTCTGTGACGCGCCCCCCCCCCCACATCGGAACACTAGCAGCTCCCCAAAAGCTCTCGAGTGTCTGCTGAGGTGAATTCCTATGCCAGCATGCCTTCCTTTTCTGAGCTGGCTTGGTAAATACTTACTCATCATTCTGGCCTTGGCCCAAACGTTGAGTCTTTGCTCAAGACGTCCCTGAGCCACCAAGCAAACCTGACCTCTTTGCAAGCCTGTTCCACTCTGATGCAGGTGGCCCTGTCACGGCCCTGCCCACATCGTATCATACATCCATGCTTACATGTATCTGTGAGGCCCAGGGGGCAGTGGCTGGGTCTGACTCTGCCTGGTGGCCCCGGCACCCATCCCCAGGCCAGGCACAGAGAAGGCGGGAACAAATAACCGTTAAATGAGTGAACAGCTAGTGCCAATGCCCACAGCCCTTTCCTAGGGTCTCCAAACAATCTACAAGGCCTCTTGGCCTCAGACACACCACACGCCGCAGTGGTCTGCTTTCCAAGGAAAACACTGTTGGGGGGACAGAATGAGTGGCTGCAGACATCAGGGCCCTGGTAAAGCTCATGGCTCCCCCTCTTTTCCCAAACAGATGCCACACTTTGCTACCACGGCCAGCTGGAGAATGCCTGCCGTGGTCTCCTGCTGCACGAGGTTTGCTGTGACGAACGGTCGGACATGATTCATTGAACCGGTCTCCTGGAAGGGGCTCCATTGGAAAACTGGGTTTGTTTTTTAATACGTTAATGGTTTATTGTTTGTTTTTAAATAAGAGTTGGGGGTGCTGCCTGCCCTGGAAACTTGTATTGAAAAACTCTGACAGAACTGTGGATGAAGCTCTGCACAGCTTTTTATCTCAAAATATCTCTGAGAGAAGATAAGGAAGATGAGGGGGTGGGGGAGCAGGGGGCGGGGCGGGCCCTGGGTGCTGCAGTGATTTTCCAAAGCCACACAGAGGCTCAGCAGCTCAGGGCAGAGCTGTAACTAGACACCTTTGGGACCACTGGACCTTGTAGGTGTGGTTCTAATCCCAGCTTCATCCCTTCCCAGGTGAGTGATCTTGGGCAACTGACTTGACCTCTCTGGGCCTCAGAAAAAATGTGACAATGCGGTCTCCAGTTCAGACAAATGTATACAAAAAGCATTCAGCAGACTCTCAATATAAGAGAATTTGATGTACCCAGCACACAGTAGGTGCCCAATGCTTGGGGCTGTTATAAGGCTCGGTTCCAGCAGAGGAAGCCACACCAGAGCTGGCAAAGCTAGGATCCTTTGCAGATCCTTGGCTCAGCAGGAAGGACCACACAGCCTTCGTGCCAGACAGGCAGGAGGCGTGAGCCACCAGAAAGGCGAGACCAAGCTGGGCAGGCACTGTGGCATTTTATACCCACTTCTTGCCTCAGTGGGGAGAAGAGCAAAATCCAGGGCCCTTAGCTGCTTACCCAAAGAGACACTCAAATACAACTGCTGCTTTTAGCGGCTCCTGAGGGCAGACCCAGAGTCGCTCCGTACTCTGGCTTCTACCTTCCTGTAAATCAGATGATTGCTGAGTACTCTGTCTCCACCTCTGAGTGAGGGGTAAACATCCCTGGCCCATCAACCTTGGTCTTGTCCACGTAACTTGCTTTGGCCTTATGTTGGGTGGGGAATTAAATTCTGCTCTTGACTTTAGGCTTGGCTGTGAGACTTACCAATGGGATTAGTGGACAGGACTGGAACAGAGGTTTGAAATACACTTGCATGGTTGGGCTTGCCCTACCGCATTCCTGCTTTTCATCATAAGAAGGCCAAGTCTCAAATGGCCATTGGTCCAAGAAGGATGAGAGGTAGGTGAGGCAGACCTGGACCCCACTGGGCAGAACGGAGATAAATGAAACTCCAGCCCCTCTGCAGCCAAACGAGAAATAAGAGCTCACTGCTGTCTGCCACTCACTGCCGGGTAATTTACCGCATGAGTTATTTTGGAAACAGCTGACTGATATAATGTCCTTCCGGCCCTGTTTCTTAATAGTCTTTTCATGTTTTAAATACTCCAGCTAGACTAGTGGTTCTATGTGGTCCACTCTTTCTAGCCTTCCAGTCCTTTGCTCAAGCCATTTCCTCTGCTTCAAATGCCCTTCTTTAACCCAAAATGTCCCCACACATGTCCCAATCCACACATCTCTTTTAAGTCCTAGAGAAAATGCTGTTTCTTCAATAACCATGAAGACGTCTCTGATTCTCCCACCTGGACCGCAGGTCCTCTTCCTCTGAACTCTTATTAAAATAACTGGTCTTGAACTTTCATCATAGTCATCTGGGTCATTCCTGTGTCGTTTCTCAAGTCCACCCTGGCCAGTGAGTGTCTTCAGGACTGCATCTCAGCCTGGCTGCTCTAAGCCGGCACAGGCCCTGCAGGGTCCGGGTGTCGCTGGGATCTGCTGAACGAAGAGGGCTGGACCCCTTCCTCGCACTGCCTCACACCTAGATGGGGAAGCCTCCCTGACTGCCAGGGCCCCTTGCCAGAGGCGGCTCCTATGTGGGGTGAGGCACTGAGGGCCGAGATCAACTCCAAGGTTCTGGCCCAGGGCAGACACCCCACAAAGGTTTGCTTGTGGAATATGAAATTCTCTGAACACTTGCTTTGTGTCAAGCATTATGCTACATGTGTCACATATATCTTGTTTTTTACACCTCATGACAACTCTATTATTGTCCCTCTTTTACAGATGAAGATTGAGGCTTCAAGGAATTGAGTCACTTGCTCAAGATTCATTTATTCACCCAAACATATTTCTGAGTGCTCAGGATGTGCCCGGTGCTAGAGCACCGTGGGGACTGACAGTCCTGGTCCCCACCTGCAAAGAGCTGCTGGCCTAGTGGGGCAGAGAGACGCCAATCAGGTGTCACACAGATGACATCTGGTGAAAAAGTAACGTGTAGGATAAAGGAAAATAGAGCAGGCGGTAGCCAAGGCCAGGAGCGGGGGCGGGAGGCAGCACTGCCTCCTGAAGGAAGCACAGGAGGAAAAGAGAGGGGACAGGAGAGTGTCAGGCAGGATGCACAGCAAACGGAGCAGCCCGAGGTGGGAAGTCTGGACGTGGTTGTGGAGCAGAGGGGAGTCAGGGGCAGTGAGAAAGAGGGCATGAGGAGGGTTGCAGGGGGGCTGTAGGGATGGCTTAGAAACTTGTTCTGACTGGTGTTGGAAAATGATCCTCTGGCTGCTGTGTGAAGAATGTCCCAGCGAGGACCGCGCATGGGGTAATTTAGGGACCTGGGGATCTAGGTTAGCGAGTGCTACTAGTGACCTATGGAGGGAAGGAGGGAGGCAGCGAGCACCTGGGCCTGTGCATCGAGACCCTTTGAAGGCAACTGTTTATCAGTCTAGGAACAAGAAAAACTGACCCAGAGCGCAGGGCAGCACCCACTAGTTGACTTGCCTCAGCCCTATCGGGGGAGACCCTAGCTGTCCTCCGATGGCACCAGGACCACCCAGACCCACAGGCGCAGGGTCACAATGCCACCTTGGATATACAGTGTGGCCACACAGAGCTCTGCATTGATCCTGGCAAAAACAGCCTGTGGGCCAGAGCCAAGAGGTGCAGATGCGTGGCTCTGATAATGAAATGAATGATGATTATTGGAAAGGGGAAAAGAAAGGAAATCAAAGAGGCCCTATTCAACCTGAGAAACAAAGAGATGGCAGAGGCAGTGCCGGGAGAACCTGGTACAGGACTGAGCCCCAGCAGGGAGTCCTTCCAGTCACTGGGATGGCCGAGCTGCAGAGAATGGAACAGCAGAGAGGGCTGAGCCCTGGAGCCACACTGCCTAGCTGCCTCAGTTTCCTCATCTGTACAGTGGGAACAACTCCACCTTGCAGAACTATTCCAAGGGTTAGAGAGCACATAGTGGATGCAGCCCCACTATGCGCCCTCATGGCAGGCCTCGGTGGGTGTGCCAGCATCAGCTGTCAGCACGTGTGAAGACAGGCACGTGCTGCTGAGTGCCCTGCAGGCAGTGCCTCTTTTAAACCTGCCAACGACCTTATGAGGGGGCGTGATTAGTGTCCCTGTTTTACGGATGGAGAAACTGAGGCTTAGAGAGGTCATATAAATTTCCCAAGGTTGACGAATAGGGAAGCCAGGATTTAACCCAGGCCGTCTGCTGGGGAGGCTCTGTGTTGCATCGCTGTGACATCCTACTCCTGTGTGACAGCCGGGAACGTGGCTGGGTTCGGAGACCCTGGCAGTACCTCCTACCCGTGTGCTGGGGCAATGGCCTGAAGTAGCAGGCACTGCCTGAGAAGAGGTGGGTGTCTCTTCTTGTAGGAGCTCAGCCCATGACACAGACCAGCCAAGTGCCACTCCCTCCTGGGACAGATTTTTATTTCCTACAAAGAATGGGGTAGGAAGTTATTTTGGAGTCAGGTAGATGTAGTATGAAATCTCACCTTGGCTATTCCTAGCTGTGTGACCTCTGGTTAGCTAGTTCACCCACGGGAGCCTCAACATCCTCATCTGTGAAATGGGGATAATGTCAGATATGCATATTACTACAGAGACTGGCACTAGGAAGGGCACGGGGAAGGTTTTCTTTTTTTGTCTTTAAATATAAATGGGCTGCTGGGGATGCCTATGAGTCACCTTTAATTCAATTTAATTTGATTTTTTTTTAGAGGTAGCAGTAAGAGTGGTTCTGGTCAAAATGTTCAAATCTTGCTTTGCATATTGCCAGCTGTGTGAGCACAATCTAGTAACTTGACCTCTCTGAGCCGTCAGTCTGCAGCTGTCTAAAGGGACTGGTAACATCTGTCTTGAAGGTGTGGGTGGCTTGGACGAGGCACAGAGTCTGGCAGAATGGAGGAGCAGGAGGCAGAAGGTCTGTGCGTGGGCCAAGCAGGGAGAGCCCCTACCCCACTTGCTAAGCCCTCCCACTCCTCCACCCCTGTGGGACAGGCCTGAGCATGCTTCCAGGTGAGAACCGCCTGTTTCAGATCTCGGGGCCAAAGCAATTCACAAATGCAGCAAAGTGTCACAGCCCAGGAGACAGCTCTCTCTGCTTCAGAGAAAACACACAGTTCAATTTCCTGAAGATCGAACCCCAGAAGCCTTTCAAGGTTTTCCCAGCGAGAGCAGTTCTAGGAACCAGGGAGGCACCGCCCTCACGTGACCGAACAATTAAAGCCCCGAGTATTCGTCATTCTCAGCAAAGGTTTGAGAGGACAACTGAGAAAATGGAAAAAAAAAAATCTGATTTTGGCGTCACGGTGTTCAGAAATTTATGGTAATCCATTTCTGTCAGTCCTCGGAAGGCACTGCTCAAATCATTAAAAAGCTATCGTCCTTAATCATGCACAGAAAAGGCTGGTCCGCGCCTCTCAGATCATTTTCAAATCATTTCAGGTTAACTTCCAAAAACTGACAGGTGAGTGGGGAGGGGAATTATGACAGATGATAATCTGAGGAATTTCTAGTTCTGGTTTCAGGAGGGCAAGGGACTTATTTGAGAGAAAATTGCCAGCCAGGCCTCCGTGAGGAAGATTCCAGGAGGGGTCATCTGTGACTTCTGCCCTCCAGGAGTCTGTCCCTGCTTTCTTGGAAAAACAGTGAATTCACAGCAAACTATTCGGTAAACAAGTAGTTATGATGCATTGTGACAGGTGCTGATGATAAAAGGTGGAAGTTCACGCAGTGGTTAAGTCTCAGCTGTGCGCATACAAACCTGGGTTTGGAACTTGTCTTTGCCACTCACTAGCTGTGTGACCTCACACATTCCTGCATCTCTCAGAGACTCTTCCATAAAATGGGACGCCCATCTCACAGGCTCGGGAGGTTATGAATGAGTACATTTGTACAAAGCCTTTCATGCAGTGCCCGGTACATAGCAAGTTCTCATTCAATGCTGGCTATGCAGCTAGCTCTGCTGAAGGAGGCCTCACAGATGACCTGTGACTTGGGTCAGGAAGGACAAGGAGTCTGCAGGCAGGAGAGCTGGAAGGAGAACATTCCAGCAAAGGCCCCGTGGCAAGGCAGTGGTCAGGGAGGAGGAGCACAGGACATGTGGGAAGACAGATGGGGGAGGGAATGCTGCAAGCTAGGCTGGAGTCCTCCTGGGAGGGTCTGTGAATGCCAGGCTGAGGAGCTCGGACCTGACCGAGAGGGCGGTGGGAGCCATGGAGGTGTGTGGGCAGGGCCAGGCCCGTGAGCAGCTGTGCGGGTTAGAAGCTGACTGAGGAGTAACGGGGTGGCTGTAGAAAAGGAGGCTGCAACGGCGTGCAACCCAGGCTCCTCCAAGGATCGGGGACATCTGCATCTTCTTCCAGGTCTCCGTCCATGTTGGGGTTCATTGACTTCTAAGTGACACAGCCCCCCGCCTCCCCCTCGAATCAAACTCTGATCCAGGGTCGCCAGGTTTTGTTGGAGGAAAACACCCTTTGCTATGGCCGGGAGAGCCCATGCTCCCCTTCCTCAGGGCGGAGATGTTATGGGGAAACTGCTGCCCAGCTAGGAACGGCACTTCACTTCTTTGCTTTTAGGTGGGGTCCTATGACCGAGTTCCGGCCAATGGAAGGTGGGCATAAGTTACCTACACCTCTTTGGTGCCTGGTCCAGCAGCACCAGCTGCTGGAGATGATGGAGCCTCCGTCACCCTGGGTCCCTGAGTGACCGTGAGAAGCAGACTCCCTTTTCCTCCCACCAGCTGGGCAAGAAAGAAAGGTCTGTTTTCTCAATCCACTGAGATCTCTGGGATTATCTGTCACAGCAGCTAGCATTAACTTAAATAAATACGCCCACTAAATGGGATGACCTTGGGCATGTCATTTCACCTGGGCCTCAGCGTCTCTAATGCATATACCTGTGAAGGCCCCAAACGACAAGTGTGAGCTATGTTTTCCGCGCAAGGAAGTACCACAGAGATGCCATTCATCGCAGTGTTACTGGCTTAGGTCTCTCCGAGAGCCTGAAGCAGAGGAGGCTTTGCCCAGCCCTTGCTGAGGCAGGGGGAGTGCAGCCCAGGGCTTGGAGAGGCAAGGGTTCAAGATCCACCAGCAGATTCTGACCCAGACTGGAGACCCTCACTCCAGGCTTTAGTTCTACCCCTCTGCAGGGATGTTCTCCACATAACTGAGTCCTCTGGCAGCGAAGGCTGGGGCCTGGCCTCCATCTCTTGGAGGCTCCCTTGGGAGCTTCCCTGATAACTTGGTCCAGCCTCTCACAACTCATTAACAGGAAATTGCATGCCCTGACAGCAAGATGCATGCCTGATTTTTCAGACAGGTCAGGTAGACACTGTTATTAAAACTTTGTCTTGTCTGCACAGCCCCCACATTCTCCTGCTCTGGGGCCCTCGTGCCAGGCTTGGTGCTTAGGGCACACACTTGCTGCCTTTGGAGATTTGAGAACTTCGTGTGGTTGAGTGTTTTGCCAGACAGTCTACTGGGGAGCAGGGGCTCAGGATGGTAGCCCACATCGGTGGCGAGGCTCAGTCTGCACCCCATTCCAAAGCAGTCCTGCACTCCCAGCCCAGGGTTGGTGCTGAGACCCGGCAGGAAGGCCGGAGGAAGGCCTGAGCAACATGTAGCGTGCAGAGCTGGATTTGGGCTTTGGCCTCCCTAACAGGACCCTGGCCATTATGCGTCCTTTTGCTGAGGGGATTTCCTCTTTCACATCTTGGAGACGGGGGTGGACAATGCCCCTTCCCCAGCCTCTGAAGCCTAAAGTCAGGGGCAAGGCCACGTAGTCCTATACTCATGGCCCCACTGTCCTGCCCTCAGACACTGGCCTCTCCACCTCCCATGCTCGCTCACCTCTGCCCACTGCCTTGCTTGCCTGTGCTAGCTAGGAGCTTTGAGGAACTCTCAGATCACCCGACAGAGTAAAAACCATCAACGCCCTGGACGAGGCTCTATGAAGCAATGACAACGACAAAAAGCATCTGTTCCCACCATCTTTTCACACACAGTAATGCACCATTTGATCCTTATACCCACCCAAGCGGTGTTCTCACCCTGATTTCACTGTGGAGGAAACTGAGGCTCATAGAAATGAAATGACTGGTGCCTGAGGTCCCCCAGCAGGCCCACCAGGCAGTGATCTGAGCCGGGTCCAGCAGGCCCGTTACAATCACAGTCACTTGTGTAGTAAATCCTACATGCCAACCACTAAACCGAGCATTTTTTAAAAAATATATTTTATTGATTATGCTATTACAGTTGTCCCATTTTCCCCCATCATTCCCCTCCACCCTGCACACCCCCTCCCACCCACACCCCCCCCTTTAGTTCATGCCCATGTGTCATAAGTTCTTTAGCTTCTACATTTCCCACACTATTCTTGCCCTCCCCTGTCTATTTTCTACCCACTATCTATGCTACTCATTCTCTGTACCTTTTCCCCCTCTCTCCTCCCACACCCCTGTTGCTAACCCTCCATGTGATCTCCATTTCTGTGGTTCTGTTCCTGTTCTAGCTGTTTGTTTAGTTTGCTTTTGTTTTAGGTGTGGTTGTTAATAACTATGAGTTTGCTGTCTTTTTACTATCATATTTTTTATCTTCTTTTTCTTAGATAAGTCCCTTTAACATTTCATATAATAAGGGCTTGGTGATGATGAACTCCTTCAACTTGACCTTATCTGAGAAGCACTTTATCTGTCCATCCATCTAAATGACAGCTTTGCTGAATAGAGCAATTTTGGATGTAGGTCCCTGCTTTTCAAGATTTCAAATATTTCTTTCCAGCCCCTTCTTGCCTGTAAGGTCTCTTTTGAGAAATCAGCTGACACTCCGATGGGAACTCCCTTGTAGGTGACTGTCCCCTTATCCCTTGCTGTTTCTAGAATTCTCTGCTTCATTTTAATCTTGGCTAATGTAATTACGATGTGCCTTGGTGTGTTCCTCCATGGGTCCAACTTCTTTGGGACTCTCTGAGCTTCCTGGACATCCTGGTAGTCTATTTCCTTTGCCAGATTGGGGAAGTTCTCCTTTATTATTTGTTCAAATAAGTTTTCCACTTGTTGCTTTTCTTCTTCCCCTTCTGGGACCCCTATAATTCGGATGTTGGGACGTTTAACAATGTCCCGGAGGTTCCTAAGCCTCTCCTCATTTTTTTGAATTCTTGTTTCTTCCTCGTTTTCTGTTTGGTTGTTAGTTTCTTCCTTCTGGTCCACTCCATTGATTTGAGTCCTAGTTTTCCTTCCATCTCTATCAGTTCCCCATGCATCTTCCTTCATTTCACGTATTGTAGCCTGCATTTTTTCATCTAATTTGTGAGCAAAATCAACCAATTCTGCGAGCATTCTGATGACCAGTGCTTTGAACTGTGCATCTGATAGGTTGGCTATCTCTTCACTGCTTAGAGGAATTGGCTCTGGGGCTTTTATTTGTTTTCCAGTTCGAGCCATTTTTGGTGGGATTTTGTTGTTGTTGTTGTTGTTTTGGTTTTAGTCTGGTCGCGGCTCTTAGGTAGTGAGGGGTGGAGCCTTAGGTGTTCCTCAGGGCGGGGCAGCCTAGTCGCCTGGTTGTGACGCTATATGTGGGGGCGGGGTCTGAGAGGGAACAATGGCACCTGCTCCGCTCTCTCCTGGACTCCGGCCCTTTCCGCCACTTCCCCTTCAACTGGATTATCTGCGCACACGCGCATGCTGTTACGTAGTGAGGAGTGGAGCCTCTGGCGCTCCCCAGTGCGGGGCAGCTCAGTTGCTGGGTTGTGACGCTGTATGTGGGGGCGGGGTCTGAGAGGGAACAATGGCGCCTGCTCCGCTCCGCTCTCTCCCGGATTCAGTCCCTTCCGCCACCTCCCCTCTGCCTGGACCGTCCGCGCGGGGGAATGTGGGACCACCTGGTCAGCCAGCTGCCCCGTGTGGCCTCACTGGTTCTGCACAGTTGCCCCCCGTGCCCGGGGACCGCCAGCTGCCGCCTGTGCACCTGGGAACTGCAAGCCACTGCTGCTTGCGTTCCTGGGTCTGCACCTCCACTTTCTCCTGCCTCGACTCCGCCCCTCTTACCGGTCTGGATGAATGGTTGTTGGACTTCCATACAGTTCAATTTTCTATAAATTCTGGTTGTTTTCTTGTTTCTAAATATTTGTTGTCCTTAATTTTGGTTGTGAGAGGAGGCACAGTGTGTCTGCCTACGCCTCCATCTTGGCCGGAAGTCCTAAACCGAGCATTTTATTCTTCTTTTTTTTAAAACAAGAAGCTTGTTTAAAGATTTTATTTATTTATGTTTAGACAGAGGGAAAGGGAGGGAGGGGAGGGAGAAGAGGGAGAGAAACATCAGTGTGTGATTGGCTCTTGTCCCCAATTGGGGACCTGGCTCACAACCCAGGCACGTGCCCTGACTGGGAATCGAGTCCATGACCCTTTGATTTGTAGGCTGCCACTCAATCCACTGAGCCACACCAACCAGGGCCAAAGCACTTTATTCTTAATCCTCCTAACAACTCTACAGCATAGCAGTTTATAGTATCTCTGTTTCCAGATGACACACCTGAGGCCCAGAGAGGTAAGCAATTTGTCCATGGTTACACAGCAAGTAAGCAGGAACCATGGCCTTTTACGGCCTACAGGGTCGTTGCTCTCTCCCTATACTAACTGCCTCACAGTGAGAAGGGTCCTACATGGGGAAGGCAGGGAAAGAGGCTACCAGCTCCAACGAAGCTCCTATTTTATAAAACTGTACACAGGCGGGTCACCACTCCATTAAAAAGTTGAGTGTGCAAGTATCGGATGGGGTGGGGTATGGCAGACAGCGGGTGTGTGTCTCTGAGGCGGGGCCTGACAACCTATGTTGGCTCATGTTCTCTCGTGGTTGAATTTTTCTTTGTAAGGATGGCTAAGGGTTAAGGTGAATAGGAACCAAGCGGGCACAGGTGTGGTGGCTCCATCTTCCCTTAGCCCTGGTGGCAGGGGGGGTCCTCCCTCCCTCTCCCCAGGTGCAGGAGCCACCTGGCCAGGTAATCGCTCCACTGCATTCCAAACAGGCTTCAGGCAGAGATCAAAGCACACCAGTTACCACTCCTCTGGAAATTCACAGCTTTTTGCAAAAGTGAGCATTTGCAGGAGAGGGGCTGAAGCAGCAGCTATAACCCAAGGAGTGTTAGAGAGCCCCCCATGTTTGCAGTGCCCCGCTCCCAGCCATCAAAGATGCCAAGGCGAAGGAGCTGGTCTCTAATTACCCTCTGAAAGGCGCTTTGTGATCTAGCCCCTGCCCACCTGGGCAGCTCATTACCCACCTTTCATTTCAGGTTACAGTCACACTCAGTCCAACGTGCCATACCAGCACGCCTTTGCCCAGGCTGTACCTTCTGCTTGGAATGCCCTCCCTCCCCTGCCCTCCTATTCTGCAGCCCTAGAGCGCACATCTGTTGTTCTCAATTGCCTTGAGTCCAACCTCCACCTTTCAGATGGTTCAGAGCCCCCCTAAAAAGTCAAACATCTTACATTTCTGTTAAGCACTTCCAAAGGCAAAGTGGGGTGGAGAGGGAGGATCAGGAAGGGGAGAGAGCAATCACAAAGTGTGATGGAGAGCCCAAAGACGCACTGCACACCTGCTCTGGGAGGCCCTGCCTGCGCAGCCCTGCTCCAGTCCTCCTCTGTTACAGCCCCCGGGCTCTCACAGCGCCATGTCCTTGCACACGCCGTGCCCTCCGCCTGCAACGTAATTCCGCTCTTTTCTCTGCATGGGAAGCTCCAGCTCATCCTTCAAGACCCAGTTCGATAAAGCTCCAGAGCAGAGCCAGTGGCTCATCCTGTGTATCCCCCGCACTCTGTGTCTCATGGTTGTGTGTGGATCCTTCTCTCTCGGAGAAGAGCCCTCTGGGGGCAAGGGACATGGCTTATCCACCTTTGCAACTCTGGCATCACCCCAGACTGGCCTAGAAATGCCTCATGAATGAATGAATGAGCCTCCTGCTAAGATCTCAAGAGGCCTAATTCCCCTAATTCCTGCTGGGCCTCCCTTTCCAGTCAGGAGAGGAGCAAACAGCACCTTTGTCTCCAGACCACACTGGTATTGACCAGAGCTGGGTTTTAATGGTACTTTGACAAAGAGCAGCGCCCACGTTCATTTTCCTCGGCTAATTACATTTCCCAATTGAAACGCTTCTCTCTGGGCTGGTGTTAAAGACATGATTAGTTTCCAGAATGGATTCAAAAGAGGTGAGAAGCAAGAAAATAATTAAGCCAATTTTTGATTGAATCAAATAATTAAGCAAATTAAATCGGTTGCCAGTGATCTATAGCCCCAGCCCACGCCTGGAGAGTGCATTTCTCTATCAGAGAGATTATTACTGATCGCGTTAGAGATGGAGAGCATTTCTTCCTAGTAGTACGGAAAGAAATGACTCGACTGAATATAAATCAGGGTGGCAGGACCCTTGGTTACCGGTTTAGGCAAAGTAGTCGGGGTTTAGTAGAAGAAATGGGGGAGAGGGGCGCTCTGTTTCAGGGCCATGCCTAGGCACCCATGGTAGAGAGGCAGAATAAGTAGCCCCAGTTCCTCATCCTTCCCTGTGCCCATACCCTTTGCCACTCCAAGCAGCATGTCCTGCCCTGTCCTCTTACTCTGGGCTCATGTGGCTAACTTTAGCCAATGATGGCAGATGTGATGTAAGCACAGGCTTGAAAAAACACTTGCTTTCTTGCCCCTTTGCCATCACCGTGAGAATACACCTGGACTAGACTGCTAAAAATGAGAGATGGGGGAGGAGAGCTGTGTTGCCCAGCTGTCCCAGCCAAGGGATGGCCCACAGTTAGCTGCCCCCAGACATGAGGGTGAGCCCATTCAAGATCAGCAGTCATTTAGCCCACCCAGACTGGAGCAGCTGAACCATGAAGACCCCCATGCTAAACTAACACTTACTGTTGCATGCTGTGAGGTTTGTGGGCGTTTGCCATGCAGTATCGCTGTGATAACAGAAAAATGATACCGCATCCCTCAGCCTGGGTTGGCCCATTCTCTAGCTGCAGCCTCCAGAAAGTGCACTGTACCCTCCGCCAAGCATCACTTAGAACCTTGGCATTCAAACATTAAATCTTTACACAAAAGTTCATCTGATCCCCACAAAGGCTTTTGCAAAATAATCAGGACAGGGATCATTTGCCCCAGTCTACAGATGGTGATGAGGCTCAGGAAACCAAGTGATCAGGAGAGTAAGAGATGGAGGTTGAAGGCAGGGGGTTGAACAAATGTATTAGCTTCTAGTTTCTCCCAGAAATTCCACTAAAACACCAGCATGCAATTTTATTTTTAAAGGCAGTGACCCACAAGGACAAAGCAAACAGGGAAAACAAGAAGGCAACAAAGTCTTGGCAGCTGGAAAGGAGAAGGATATGTAGCACTGACTTAGCAACGCCACACACGAATCTGAGCCATGACACCAAGAGCAAACACACACTCAGGTCCGCACCAGAAAACTGCACAGGCTCTGGGACCGGCGGCAACACGAGGCTTCTCCCGAAGTGGAGTACCAGGAGGATTCGCTGAAGGTCGGCATGAAAGGCAGTAAGACCTGTACCTCTCCTCCCTACCTCTCCACCCAGCCAAGAAAGCATCCCCCTCATCCCAGCAGAAAACTAGAGATTAAGTCTTGGGAGGGAGTGAGATGAAGGTCCTCTGGGCTGTGGGAGACCCCATCCCAGCACGGGGGGGTCGGTGAAGGTTTCTGAACTGCCCCACTTTGTCCTCCAGCCTCCTTGACCAACTGGCTCTCAGCAAGCTGCAGCGAGGGGTCCACTCTCTAGATAGGAGAATGAGAACATTGCCGGTGCAGAGTCTGACCAGCCCTCCAGAGCAAAAACCTCTATCAAGGGATACCCTGTTGGATCAACCTCCAGTGAGGCACCAGCCAACACAGCCCACTCTCCACGCTAGAGCTTTGGCCATCTTCCTTCCTGCTCACATTTACCACGAGCACCCAGCCAAGAATCCCAAACACGTGAGGAAAAGCTAACATGTGAGGAAGAAGCACAGGAAACGTGAATTTGGAGGACACAGAGGCTCTGCAGGAAGAAGGAAACTACAAAAAATATCTTCAGAGAGACAAAACAAGATGTTGTATCTGTGAGATAAGGAAAGATGCTAAAGAAAAAAAAAAGAACATTCACAAAATAAAACAGAATTCTTGGAAATTAGTGCACTGACAGCAGAAATGAAAAACTCAATAAAAGAGTTGGAAGAAAAACAGGAGGAAATTTCTCTGAGGTTGAACCAAAGATAGAGGGAAGGAGGAAGGGAGGGAGGGAAGAAAAGAGAGAGGGAGAAAATAGAAGAAAAATGGTAAGAAAATTAGAAGATCAGCTCATGAGGCCTAACATTCAAACTGTGGCAATTCTAGGAATGGAGAAAATAGAGGGAAAATAATCAAAGAAATAATCAAGAAAATTTCCCGGAATTGAAGGACATGATTCCAGACTGAAAGTTTCACTACATGAGTTTGAGAGACATAGAGAAGAAAAGACAGGGACCTGTCGAGCAGAGCTGGATGTGTAAGTGGTGTGTGCAACCTCTGGAGAGTATGCTTGAAGAGAAGGGACACTTCTCTTCTTCTTTTTCCTCTTCTGCTGGCTGGAATGTGGACATGATGACTGGAACCTGAGCAGCTGTCTTGGACTATAAGGTAGAAGCCACTACTAAGGATGAATGGTGAACCTGGGTCCCCGTTGAGGGTAGAGTCACTGTACCTGTCCTAAACTGACTACTTGGACTTGTAGCTGAGAAAAAATAAGCATCTTTTTGTTGTTGTGGTTTAAGACATTGCTATTCTGAGTTTTCTGTTAGTTCCAGGAGAGCCCAATACCAGGCAATAAAATGAGCAAAGGCAAAGAGAGGTGAAGTGAAATGTCCCCAGTGCCATAGACTCCTGGACACCACCATCCAGATTTGACTACATACTGCTGGAGGACAGGGCCCTGGGGTTCCTCATCTTTCTGTTTCCAGGGTTTGGCACCTAGCCCAGGAAAAACTTGGAGTTGGCCGGAAGACCGTAGCATGGCTCAAGCCCTAGCCTGATGTTATAGACTGAATGTTTGTGACTCCCCCAAATTCATGTGTTGAAACCCTAACCTCCAATGAGATGATATTTGCAGATGAGGCCTTTGGGAAATAATTAGGTTTAGATGAGGTCATAAGGGTGGGGCCCTCTGATAGGATTAGTGTCCATATAATAAGATACACCAGACAGCACTTGCTTTTTCTCTCCCTCCCTCCCTCTCCCATGTGTATACAAAATCCTATGAGGTGTGAGTGCACAGAGAGAGGATGGCTACCTGCAAGCCAAGAGAAGAAGCCTCAGATGAGACCCACCTTGCTGGCACCTTGTTCTTGGACTTCCCGGCCTCTGGAACTTTGAGAAATAAATTTCTGTTGTTTAAGCCACTCAATCTATGGTGTTTTGTTGTGGCAGCCTGAGCTGACTAACCCACGCAAGACAGACTGTGTGCTTGGTCTCTGATGACAGGGCCTAGACTCGCCTGTTTACCACAGCAACCCTTGCACCCAGCTCCAGGAGGCTTATTGTAGGATCTCAAGTGTTTGTGCACGGAAGAATGAAAGGCTGATGTAGCAGAAATCTGAGGTTTTAAAGGTCAGCATCCACCCATCCTTGTTGTTCATAGGTCCCCAAATCGCCCTCCAGGGTACTTCCTTTCCTCCCTCACTCCTAGTCTATGCCCTCCTCAGGGTGGGACTGTCAAACACTCGTCAGTGGCAATAAGCATGTGACCCAGGCCTCAGCCAGTCCATATCTTCCCTCTCTCTGGACATAAGAATTAGGGACAGACGGAATCATGGGCCTAATTAAAGCTTGTCAGAACAAATCTTAGGATTTCAATAGAAACGAACAAGAAAAGTGGCTCTAGCACTTCTGCACCACACACAAATTGGGTGGATGGAAGCAAAAATAGTGGTAGCCAAATTGTTATTGTAACTGCATAGAAACTTCATTTCTTCGATGTGAACTTTTCACCTTTCTTTCCTTTTGATTCAAAGTACCCTCATCCAGCACCCTGACTCACCCACCTCCCTCTGTTTTGCAGGTCCACTCCCATAATTATTAAGCCCTCAGGACAATGAGGTTCTGGTCAGCATCAAATCACCTTAGGAACAAAGCCTCGGGCCTGCTGACCACAGAGACAGAGTTTCAGTCAAACCAGAAATAACAGCTAGGCCTCATTTGTGTTTCAGCTCCAGGCCCAGAAAAGCAGAAGGACCCCACTGACCTCACCCTTGTGAAACCAGACGGAGTGACGCCAAGGCTGACCTCAGGACCAGATGCAATGATCAACTACCCTCTACCCTGGCCCCAAACAATCGTAGAGACCGCAACCCTGACCATGACTCTAACACCCTTAGTCGCCCTGATTAATGACTTCCCCCCCTCATAGAGCCCATACCCTGGAAGCCATTAGGGTGCCAGGTCTTTGAGAGCGAGCTCACCTGTGACTCCAGACATGGTACTGTTTCCTTAAAAATAAACCTTTGCTGTCGAGGTTGCAAAATCCTGTTTGCATTGGATTGAGCTTTGATGCCCACAGGTGAATGAACCCCTGTAGTTCAGTAACATCATTAAGGAAGAACCAATCCAAGAATGAAGCTGACCCAGAGAAAGTAGAGCACAGAGACAGAGAAAGAGAAACTGAGTCTTGGTGACTTAATTTGGTACCTGGATCAAGTCTACATCCAGTGGTTTCAAGTAATGGATCTTGTAAATTCCTTTTGGGCTTAAACCAAATGGGTTTGAGTCTTCATTGCTTGCAACCCAGAGAATGCACACTAACACAGCCAACCTTGAGGGTTAATGCTACCCTTAAAATATGTCATCTTGGGGGCAGTGCTGCCATCTGACACAGGTGCCAGGATACCACCAGGTTGTCGCATTAACTCTACTTCCTTTCGAGTGTAGCTGACTCCGAACTCAAACAAGACCTCTTTGATTCTACCTGGTATGTAACATTGTAAACCACTCTCACATTATCAGCATCGCAAAAATTCCCCTGTGAAAATACAGGAGTCTAAAATGTTAATCTGGGAATTAGTGGACATTTATCTTCTTCTGGATTGGTGTAATTTCCTCCCATTTTTTTAATCTGCTTTCTGAGCCACCTCATTTATCTAAGCTTTCAAAAGCTCATGCAAAACACATAATGCACTTCAGCTACAGAAATCAATACTTGAGTACATGTTTTTACCGGATTGCTATGGAAATTCTCCTACTGCTTTTCAGAGGCCTGACTACCCAAGTTTATTCATGAATAAGAGCCAGAATAGTTTCACTTATAAACAAAGCTTTTCCCTAATTTTCAAATCAAAGAAAAAAACATAATTAAAAAAACATGTTCTTTTTTTATTTTTGAAGGGAAGGAGTTTTATATTAGTTTGGACTTCAAACAACCCTCACCTCCCTCCAAACACCGGGGACCGCAGACTGACTTTAATTAAAGACCGTTTACCCTGGAAATGGTTGCTTGTTGAAGTTTGTACCAAAGAGACACATTTACAGACGAATGGATTGTGGTCCTTAGATTTTCTCAAATGACAGAAGAAGCAGTTATTTTCCCTCCTCATTTCCTTACTCTGGAAAACTCTATTAAGAGAATAATTTGCACGGACGCTCTGCTACTCTACATTTTAAAATGGGATCTATTTCAATGCCTCCAATATTTGTCTCCTTTTAAAAATGAGTGATATTTAAGGAAAAATAGCAGCTGGGTGTCTGTTTGAGCAGGGGCTGTAGAAAACGCGGTATCCAACTCCCTCCAAGGCCCCAGTTGCTTGCAAGTGCATGAGTAACCAACCCGCCGCCTGGGTTTGCAGCTGCAAATAGCAGATAGCCAGTCTTGGAGCACAGGCGGACACTAATCAAGTTCACACGCTGGCTCTGGACGCTTTGTTCTATTTTTCTACTTCCTGGCTGCCCAGTGCCAGAGGGGTTTGGATGGCTCTAACTCCACAGCCATGGAGTGTGAACGGAACTGTCCAGCCCCAAGGCTTCCTAATTTGTACATGGTCTCGAAAGAGCCCTGCGGATCTGCCTCAGCATTGGGCTGAAGGAAGCCCAAACTGTAGGGAGGTCTCTGGCGTTGTGTTTAAACAAGCCCCTGCGGTGCCTTCTCAGTGACCCCGTGAACACCTGTGTGGGCTGCATTACAAAGCTCTGTGTGTCTGGGATCCTGGAGGGCTGAGGGTGCCTTGGGAGCAGGGGCTAGCTTGCCTCCTCAGGCTTAGCTCATTACCTGGCACACAAGTGGTGCTCAATAAATGCAGAGTGAGTGACTGAGTAAAAGCATGTTCTTTAGTTCTGTCCATTTGGAGCTGAGCTCAGCACTAACAGTGACTGGGAAGCTGGTCAGTTTATCCCAAATCCAGGAAAGGCATGTCTAGCCCTGGCCTGAGATGATGGGAATTCAACTTCTTTCTTTCACACTGATCCATGAGCCATCTGAGAGTAAAAAGGAATCTGAGTGTGTTGAAAAAATTTTCCATCCCTCCCTGTATCCATACCTTTAAAAATGTGACTTAGCAGCTGCTCCCATCAAGACATGGAATCTGTCTCCGTGCTCTGAGGTCTAGGCTGGCCTTTTTACTCGCCTGCCCAACAGAATGTGAAGGAAATGAGGAGTGCCAGTTCTGAGAGGGTCTTGAGGGGCTGTGTGTGCTTCCACGTGTGTCTGCCACAAGAAGTCCAGGTCTGCGTGGGGCAAAGCAAGTCACCCAGCCAAGGCTGTCCTGGAGCACAGGTGGCAAACACAAGGCCCAAGGGCCGAATCCGGCCCTCCACCTGGCTTTATTCCAGCCCGGGGCCTTGTTTCTACCTGGCAGCAGTGCTGAGTTCTTGCTTAACTGCTTAACTCTTAAGGAGCAGTTACTTTAGACCAATGGGTCCCCGGGTAACCTACCATCTCACTGCAGACATGTGAGTTAGCATAGCAAAGATCCACACACTCATGAGAAATAATAAATGGTTTTAGTTTTAAGTCACTGTTTCAAGATGGGTTGTTATGCAGCAATGGTTAGCTGATATGCTGTGTTCAGCATTCCAAACAAGAGGGTACCCTGAGGCCCAGACGGGGGGAGACTGCCCCTAAAGTCACATCTGCCAGTGGTAAGAACCCAAGTACGGAAATCACTCACCCAGGGCCCTTCCAACTCTACTGAGCACTGATCTTATTTCAAGGACTCTTTTTTCATCGTTGTAAGTCATCAGCCCTCAGGTTCTGAATAAGAGGGTAGGAGCAGGTAGGTGAAGGTCCCTGAGCAGTCATAAAGCGGTAAAGTACACGTCCGTAGTAGCCAGCTCACTACCTCTGCGGTTCTAGAATCATGCTCCTAGAAAGCCATTGGGCGCCCACATACTGTAGCCATGTATTCTGCTGTGAAACTCATACCACAGTGGCCTTTCCCAAATTTGTAAAAAATTATGGAAATCAATAATATTTTTTACTATTAATGCATGGTGGGGCAAAAGTAGGTTTACAGTTGTGAGTACATGAAACAGAGTTTATTCTTGTATTATTATTTATTAATTATTGTATTGTTTTCCATGTGAAAAACTATAAACCTTTTGCCCCACCTTGTAGTGATCTATAGAAGGCACTTAACAGAGCATTTGGCACAAGTCAATGTTCAACTATTATAATTTTCATTCTCTCCTCTCACAAATGTTTTTAAGTCTTCACCCAAGGATATATTTATTGATTTTGAGAAAGAGAGAGAGAGAGAGAGAGAGAGAGAGAGAGAGAGGTGTGAAACATCAGTCGGTTGCCTCTCATACATGCCCCAACTGGTATCAAACCCACAACCTAGGCTGTGCCCTGACCGGGGATCGAACCTGCTCGGGGACTGAACCCACAGCCTTTTGGTGTATGGGATGATGCTCCAACCAACTGAACCACCTGGCCAGGGCTCTCACAATTTTTTTTTAAAACCTCTGGTGCCTGCTACCATTTGTCAGCCGGCAGGCAAAATAGACAAATGACAGTCACAGCTAACATTTACGGAGCCTCTGTGCAGGCCAGGCCTTTCACAGACACCATTGCAGTGAATCTTCGCTCCATTTCTTTAGGCTGCAGCCCCATCTTACGGATGAGAAAACCGAGCCCCGTTCAGATGAATTTGCCCAAGGTTAGTAAAGCTGGGAAGTGGTGGAGCAGGATTCCCACCCCCACTGTATGACGCAAGCCCGTGGGAGCAGAGACCACGATCATTCATCTCAGTTCTCTCTAGTGTTTAGCCAAGAGTGGAGACTGAAAAAAAGTGCAGGATAAATAAATACATTTCAAGGGGTTCAAAAAACATAGTGTTACCCCACACCAGAAAGGCTAAAATTAAAACGACTAACGATATTAAGGCATTAGGGAGGATGTGGAGCCAGTGGCACTCTCATGTACCTTCGCCCCTACCCGCCCCCCCCACCAGATCCTGGGCTTTCGTGCTTGAAAGAACATTTACTGTAACCAAGAGGACAGGGCAGCAACCACGTCTGATGGATAACACACCTGAAAAGTCCTCACGGAGCCGTGGTTAAGAGCATGGGCTTTAAAGCTGGACAGTTAGGGTGAACAAGACACATCTGTGAGCCTCTAGGGCATTCGTTTGATCCAGCACTGTTGCTTTCCATAGGATTCATTCATTGCTTCTACAGACTTTACTGAGCACCTACTGTATGCCAGCACGGAGACTCTGGAGCTGCTACTGTATGACTGCACAATAAGAGGGTGGGCCTCTTGGAGTTTTCTCAACTCAGTCAGCTTGCTTGGTCTTTGGTCATCTCTGCTGTAGGTCTCCAAGTATCTCTTCTAGTTGATAGCAGGAAATGTCAACTACAACCCAAGCCTCACCAGCTTAGCAATAACCAAAGCAGCAGGGACTGCCATCCATACCTGCCTTTCCTTTCTCAAATAGGAAAACCTTTCCCTCTCTGGAACATGGAAGCCTAGGGATTTTCCCTGTCTAAGGGTATGCAATGGGTTGAGCCTTCATGTTCCCTCCAATTTCATGTTGAAATTCTAACTCCCAATGTGTTGGTAGGAGGTAAGGCCTTTTGGAGGGCATTAGGCCGTGAGGGCAGAGCCCTCAAGAATGGGATTAGTGCCCTTGTAGAAAGGGAACCCAGAGAGCTCTCTCACCTCTTCTACTGTGCGCACACACAGTGAGAAGACTCGATGGCTATTTATGAACCAGGAAGACAGTTCTCAAGCAGGCAATGAGTCTGCTGGTACTTAGATCCTGGACTTCCCGGCCTCCAGAACTGTAAGAGCTAAGTGTTTGTTCTTTAAGCCACTCAGTCTTTGGTATTTTGTTGTAGCAGCCCCAGCTTACTAGGGCAGGTGCTGTTTGGTAAGCCAAGATGATCTTCCACCGGCTCCAGCTGTCCCTTGTTTAGTACCCTGGGGTTACCCAGTCCCGTAGGTCCTGGACTCCTACGTGGCAGTGGACATTGGCTGTGTTTCGTCTGGGCAGATCTGTGGATTCCCAGCCCCTGGGCTCAGGAAGATGCAAGTGCCCAAGCCCTTTGCAGCTCAGCTTGAGCTGAAAGAGTAAGACATTCTTCAGGGACTTTCTAAAATACTTTCTAAGACAGTGGTCCTTTGGTACTGACTTGGGATTGAACTCACCACCACCTCGGGTTCTAAGATCACATACCCAGTTGTCTAACATTCTATATTTAAAAAACCCTGTCATATGAGTCTTCTGGTTTAATCCTTTTAACCCGAACCCTTTGAGGCTGGACAGAGTTAGGAAGTAGTCTCCCATTTTACAGATGAGGAAACTGAGGTCTGAAGGTGAGTTCCTTAGGATCACGTAGTCCTCTGCCTGGCTCAGTCCAGGGCTCTTTCAACTAAATATCTCATGTTCTCTCATAAATAGGGCAGGTTGGGGAGCAGAGAGACAGGGAGCGAGGGCATCAGTACTATAGTGCGCCCAGCACCACACTAGGCACTTTGTGCGTTACCTGAGCCTAACCAGGTGAGGAGGTACTGCGCCCATTTCATAGATGAGGAAACAAATCCAGGGAAGCAAGCGATTTGCCTGATGCAATAACAGTAACGCCTGGTAAAGCAAAATTCAAACCCAGGTTTTGAATCTCCACAGTGGCAGGCAGAGACCTGCTTTCTAGAAACAAAGTTAATAGGGTGCCAGTCTGGTGAGTGACAAGAAATTAGTAGGATGAAATAATGCGCAGTTCGGTCACTGACTCCTGAAAGCAGCTCTCAGAGGGGAGGCTAGAGCTGTTGGGAGCTGGATGACATCGGGAACATGAGCTAGCCTCGAAAAGGGGCCGCCTTGAAAGAAATGAGTCACTTATGTTATTCTAGTAGGTTTGTTTTTAAAAACAGAAAGTTTTAAGGTCAAATAAAATGAGACTGTCAGTCTGGAAGGATGAAAGTCTGTCCCAGAATTACGGCTCCAGTATGTCTTGTTATCTCAGGTCATGCATGCTCTTGGATTCTGCCCCCAAATACTTATTTAGGCAGGAGACCTTCACCTCCCCTTCATGCTCTGGGGCTGTGAGTCAGTGTTGCTGGCCCTGGGAAACAGGAAGATCCCAAAGGGGCTAGGCAGCGAAGCTGACACAAGTTCCTGGAACAGCTTTTCTGTCAACCAAGCTCTGGCCTGTCCCAGTGTGCAGCATCTGAGCACTTTACAGAGACGTGAACAAAAACAGCTTCTCAACAGCCAGTTTGAGACTTCCGACATGATCTATCCCAGGCACACGCAGATAGGAAACAGAAGCCAAGCTCTTGCACGGGGGCGGGGGCTGGAGGAGACCTCCTCCCTTCTACTCCCAACCCTTGTTCCCCAGCACCTGCATCTTAACTGTTTGCAGCTGTCTTCCCCGAGCGATGAAGAGCAATGTGAGGGCAGGGCTCAAGTCTGATTTCTCTCTGGAATCTTCGGTGTCTAATCCAATACTTGGAACTCTGTAGTCAACAATGGCTCATTGAATAAACAAACAGATCAATAACTGATAAGTCTTGTCCAGTGACCACTTCGCTGTACCAGGGCTCTAGCTGGATAGGACTGTGAGGATGATGATAGGGGGAAGAGGTAAAATTGTTCAAGGTTAGAGCAGAGTTCTGGGCAGGAAGAACAGAGGGAGAACAGACGCTGACCTTTCTAACCTCGAAGCCTGCAGTAGCTTTTCCCAGTTGGCTTATACCCTTTTTGAAGCTCTCAAATGCATTTTCTCCTCAAGATCAAGTTACTTCAGAGACAAACCAACTCTCTGGTTAAGTAAAGAGAGTGAGAGCAGAGCAGATTATCTATTGATTGTCACCCCCCTTGCCCCCGCCCCCGGGGTTTTACAGATTAATAGCTCCCCCTCCTAGGCTCTGCGTGGGGCACTGATGGGCCAAGAGGCATCATGATGGGAGGTCCGGAGGCCAGAGCTTTGAAGGCCTGATTTTAGTGCTTCAGGAATCTTTGCCTTTTGCGATGGCTTTCTATGTTGGCATTTCCGCTCCCTGGGTTTTAAAGAATGAGAAATCTGTGGCTGATCACATATTCAGCAACCAAGTGCACTTATTCGAAGACCTAAATTGCAGAAATAACTCGCGTGATTAGCTGAATGAATATGAGTCTGGATCATCAAGCTCAATCTATGGATAAATCAGGAAGAGAAAACTGGGCCGAATGGAGGGCAAGCCCTCCCCATCCAGCTCTACTGCTGGGCCAAGACATACATTCTCTGCAAAGTGGCCAAGGCAGGAATCCTCAGAGATGCTTCACCTTGTAATTCCATGTACCAGGGCCAGCCACATTCTGTGCCTCAGCTCCACAGCAGAGCTTTGAGGTCCGAGGTGGTTGGACCTCTGGTTGTCCCCAAAGCGAAGAGTACTGATGATGAGCCAGGTCTAGTGAGGGTCACGAGAAGAGGCCCCTGGTCTTGCCTCCAGGTCACAAGCCTGTCCTAGTGCTCACTAGTAAGTCCCTGCAAAACAGGTTTTACCTTCTGGCTCTGGCCTTGCATTTGCCCTCACGGCCCCTGTCCTGGAATCTGCCTCTCCCTCATACCCTTCTTTTCCCAGTGCACTTCCTGCTGAGAGCTCAGGTGCCTTGTGCATGCCAACTCTCCTCAGGGTCTCACAAGGGCGCCCCCAGCCAGAGCCCAGTTTTTGCAAGGAGTATGCTCTAGGAAGAGCACAGAGCCTCCCGGCACAAGTGCTCGCCCAGGCCGGCTAACCCTCAGCCCAGGCCTGCAGGCCGTCCGATCTGGCTGGGTTGTGCAGGCAGCCTGGTGGGTCTCCAGTTGCCTGTTCTTGGCCCTGATGGTTTCCTAGAAGGCACCTCCAGAGACTGAGAACCACGTTAGGTCATAGTGATGCAGCACACGTACCAACAATTTTTCCTTTCCTGTTCCTATTATACAACTGTGGGCCTGAGGGGACTCCCAGAGACCAGGTCTCAGGTAAGGCAGTCACTGAGTGAAGAGCTGCAGGAGAGGAAGTAGGGGACAGGTAGCCTCAAACCACATAGGGGGCAGTGAAACAGACCTAACCTTTTATATCAGAAGCTTCTGGGGTCCAAGGGCTTGGGTTCTAATCCCGACTCTGCAATGTGCTGGCCATGTGACCCGACCAATGTATGTACCCTCTTTGGGCCTCAGTGGCCTCATCTGTAAAATGCAGATATTTTCTGTACAGAATCATTTGTAGGGTTTAATAGGTAATACATTTAAAGCAGTTAGCAGAGTGGCATGTGGTAAATACTTGGACATATTAGTCCTGTTCTAAAAACTTACCCTAAGAAAACATTAGGACAAGTTTGCAAACATTAGTGAACTGAATTAGGAAACTCATGTCACCATTGTTTACAATGGCAAAAAAATCAGAAGTAATCTAAATTTCCAGTAATAGGGGTGAGAAAAAATGTGAACTGTGTACATGTATAACATATGTGAATATATATACATATATATACACATGCATATATATAATCCATCCATATAACAGAATCCACACAGTCATTAAGTATGACAATATAGGTGTCAGTGTTTAACAGCCTGAAAAAATAATCACAAAATACTGATAAGTAAAATAAGACAGTATTATATAGTTCTGTTTGTATAAAAATAGGTATTTATATCTATTCATTTTCTTGAGGGCAAATCCAGAGAGATGCATGAAACTATGAGTCACCACTGGCTGGTGGGATCACATTTCTTTCTGGTTCTTAGTTGTCATTCCCCACAATGGGTATATATTACATTTATCATTTTCTAAAAGGAAAGGAAAAAGGAGATGAAGTAATTTTAAGGGTAGAACAGGAGTTTCACACTCAGGTAATTCCAACACAGATAAAGGGATGTGTTCGAACCCGCCACTCTCCAGCTGAGAAGAGGCCTGAAGAACAGCAGCCTGAAGAAGAGGCAAGGTCCACGTTTCAAGGGTTAGTGCCTGTGAAGGGCGGCTTCAGAATGAGAGTGTCTCCAGCCACCCTTACGTCCTTCCCCATCACTCCATCCCGTGGGACGCCAGCCTTGAAAGTCAGCAACAAGCCAGATGTAAACCGTGCCCTCCTCCTGGGGAACGCCAAATCAGAGGATCAGGATGACAACAAATTTCTATTTTACTTCAAAAACAGAAACTCTGGGGCATAAATCAGCTCTCTGGAAGGAGAGACATTTTAACAGGATCAGCTGGAGGTCGGGGAAAACTAAGAAATCTAAACATCTCCGTGTCATAACTTTGTCAGCTGTGTTGAAGTTGACAAGATGCTTACCCAGCACCTCAAGACATATGCCAAATTGAAGTGATTCAATGGGTAAGCTATAATCACTCCTGAGATTCTTTAGCAGGCTCCTTCGTGCCCAATGGACTGCTTGCCTCTGCTCCCCGCACCTGCCTGGGGGCGGGTCTCAGGGCAGGAGCTGATTGGTTTTGTCACCTGCCCATCTCTGGCACCCCACTGCAGGAGCCAGCCCTGGATGTAAGGGTCGTTCAGAAGCTGACCCTGCCCTCAGGAGGTAGTTTCTACTACAGAGTTTGCTCTTCAAAGAGAGAAACACAAATCCAATTCGCCTCACAAAAGGAACAACAAGACTGGAGGCAGGAAGGAAGATAGAGGGGTCAGATGGAAAGAGGCTGTTCTGCCTCGGGAGTGAGAAAGGTGCCAAGGTTGTCTACTTACCCTCGTATTGATCAGAGAAGGCAGCAGAGACATGCTGAAGAGGTCAGAGTGGCTGGCAGGGTCTACAGGGAAGGTGGTGAGCTGTTTATGATAATAAAGCTCCTTTAAGGCTTTTCTTATCAAAAGCATCCAAAATCCTTTGCCTGGGTAGTAGGAAGGTGGGGCTGACATACATCCACACCCCCAGCCCCTTCTCAGCCACACTTCAGAAATAGTGCAAAGTTACATGGAGAATAGCCTATTTCCCTGAGGGTGGGCTGGCAGTCCCCAAGTACCAAGTGCCAGCAGGCACCCCCATTTCACAACTGGTCTGCTGCCATTTGCAAATGCTCCTATTCACCAAACATCTGCAGAATGAAAACCCTGGACACGCCCCACCCACTCCCACCCTGCCACCTCCAGTAAAGCAGAAGCCCCAGCCAGGGGGCAGGCTCAGCCAAGGGGCAGGGCTCGCCCTTGCCCAAGGCACCTTGCCAAGTGGGGCTGTGGGAGGGGGACTGATCACTTCAGGGGCAGTGGACTTCAGACCAGGCGGGTCCCGGGGGTCCTAACTGGGTTGTACATCACAACCACTGATGGAGATTCTGTTCTTCATATAGGTCCTGGGCCAGCTCCAGACCCACCGAATCAAAATTTCTGGGATGGAACCCAGAAGCCCATGTTTGCAAAAGCTCTGCAGGTAATTTCGATGCTCTCCCCTGGTTAAGGTCCACAAATTGGCCTAAACCGCTCACTCACAGAGAGTAAGACTATCTCAGGGAGGAGTGGGGAAAGTGTGTTGCCCAAGGACACACAGGCCATCATTGGTAGAGCAAAGATGGACCACCTCTCCTGCTTCCCTGGGCAGCCCTGACAGTATTAATAGACGATGACAATAAAGATAACAGCAGCTGCCATTTCTCGGTACTACTCTAAGGCCTTTACATGAATTAACTAATTGTACTCTCACAACCACTCTATGAGGTAGGTATTATTATTCCTGTTTTTTCTGTGGGAGAAAACTACGGCACAGAGAGGTTAATTTAACTGTCCAAGGTCACACAGTGATAAAAATGGTGACCAGGACACCTGGTGCCAAAGCCTGTGACCCTAACGATTGGTATAACTGCCTCAAATCACAGGGATCCTCCTTCAGGGGTTCTGCTTCCTCCTCAGTCCCTGAGTTGAGCTGCAGACTTGGGGATGCTTCTGGAGAGGTGATCTCTGTGGAGCTGCCCACCTTTGTACCCTGAGGAGGAGGCACAGCCACAGCCCTGACCCTCAGAACCTGGGGGAGCCCAGAGTGTGTCTCGTTGGCCGTCAGCCCAGGGACCTGCATTTGCACTTATGCCTGAGTCTGGGTGTGGTTCACGTCCCAGGAATTCAAGGCCCTTCAGATGAAGCCACGTCACCAGTGGGAAGAGCAGGAGAGGAGGTGTGCCTCAGCTCAGCCCCGCCGACGTCCGCTCAGACCAGGGCGAGGGCCATGCTATATAGCCTTGCTGGGGGTGCCCAGGATTTTGTCCTCCTGGGTTGGGGGAAGATAAGTTGACGACTTTGGCTTTGCTTTTACAGCCTAATGCAGGGAAGAGAGACAACAGACCAAGACTGAGCGGGGTCGGCAGAGGACCTCACAACCTCCTTTCAGTCAATACGAACAGAACCTCCTTTGCCTTTCAGTGTTATCTCTGGGTCCCGCCAAAGCACCGCCTGGGCCTGAGGCCACACTGGTAACACACAAGTCAGGCAAAGCGGGAGGTCCTTGCACGAGGGGGTTCCCAGTCCCGGAGGCTGAGGAAAAAGGACGCCGGGGCTCTGGATGTAGACGAGCCTGGGTGTGCACTGCCGCCCGGCCTCTCAGCAGGCTTGGACAAGTGACTTTTCCCCTCACAGTAGTTTCCTCGCCATCACAAACCCTGCCTCTGAGGGACACTGTGAGGGACACGTGAGACGCGCACAAAGGCACCTGCACTAGCAGGTGGGCGCCCATGGAGGCAATGTCCCTCCCGCTGCGCACTGCCGGAGACAAAGAACCTGAGCTATCGATGGTTTGATCTGGCAGCTTGAAGGACAACGATGAGAAGGAAGGGAACCCTTCCCCTCAAGTCTAAGTAGTGACAAGCTCTTGGGACCCTCACCTGGTGAGGAAGACAAGGACGCAAGAAAAAAGAATGCTTAGAACACTCTTTTACAGTGGCATTGATATAAAGATGAATATAATTCAGCCTGGAGTCATTATCATGTATTCATTACGATATTCATATTTTTCTTCTGATTTTAAAAGAAATTAAGATACTTGTGCGAGCCCTAGGCACTGTGCCTAGGAGACGTCGGCCCCGCGCAGGGGCAACTGGGCAGGGCCCGGCTGGGTGCTGCACGCTCGGACTCAGCCCCTTCCCTCCGAGTCTGCGGCCCTCGCCTCCCTCCCAAGTGCTCCCCCCTCTCTGAGAGAGAACACTCTGCCCAGCCTGACCCCCTAGGTTTGGCCTGCGCTGTTCCCTCACCTGTAATAGCTTTCATCGACTTTTGTCAAAATTCACCTCCTCCCATATGGTGCCTCTCAAATGCCACCGTCTTTGTGTTTGCCCTGCAATGAAACGTGGGGAACTTTATGAAAACTGTGAAAACAGTCTCAGGAACTTGCTCAGCAGCTCTCCTGAGATACTGATGCTCTCGACTGCGGCGTTTTGCTCAGGCACGTGTTCTGTCTGGCAGCATAGCCGGACGCCATTTGTCTCCTGTCCAATAAGCTCATTGTCTTGTTGACTTCAGCGCCCTCTTCCCCACTCCATACCCAGCTCAGAGCCTGGCACACCGTAGGGAAGTACTCAACGCAAAGGTGTGGAGCTGAACCAAAACTTAAGAAATAACTTAAATGCTCCGCATCCCCATGCATCATCAGTTACTTGTTACAAAACAATATGCAGATGCATTTTTGGGCAACTGCTATTTCGGAACAGTATTATTTGGGGAGCACAGCCCTGCTTGCTGGATAAGAAACAGGCTGACGGCCTCCGCCACGCTGGCTCCCCTCCTCCTGTCCTTATCATTTGCTTGGCCATTGGTGGGATTAGACAACAGCAATTATCCCCACACAGTCTATTTCCAGAATTCAAAGTTATTGGGGGAGAAAATGCAATTGTGTTTTATCCAGTGATTTAAAAAAAAATAAAAAAGCAAGAGCCATGGATTTCAAACCGCCTTTCAGACTTGATGAAAAGAAAAACAAACTTGAGTATTAGCCCCAAATCGTGCTGACAACATACTTCCGGGCCTCTTTGTCCTCTTCCAGGCTCTCTTCAGAATTTTCCAACAATTCCCACTGAGCCCTGCATGGTTCTCATGCCGACCGTTTATGCCTGGGAGGGCAGCCGTCTGTGGAGTGGGGTCTGATCTGCCTGACTCGGAGGCCCCCGGGGGTGGGGGAGTGCAGTCCTGGCTCCCGCCTTCCACAGAAGTGGTCACAGCTCAGTCCTCACCCTGTGCGCTGCCACCGTGACCAGTGCAGCCCCCCGCCTCCGTCGCTGAGCCAGCTGCCCACTTGGATGCATCAGGCTCTCTGCAGCCAGGGAGAAGCACACCCCAAAGTGGCCCAATCACTTCCTATTTTAGGACCTAGAAGTAACGTGAGAGACCATATGCCCGACACCCACCTATACGGTGGAGAGATAAGCTCAGAGAACAATGTGGTCACAGAACAGATAGATGGCCAGAAGCAATTAGAAGCCAGGCCTCCTGGCTCCTGGGGCCTGGGGTGGGGAGAAAGTCCTAGGGAGCTACATTCACGGGGCCCTATTTATCCACCAGCAATGCTCACAGATGGTCTCTTACCACGCCACCACCCCACTCCCTGCATCCCACTAAACATCTTTTAGATCCCAAGGGGCCACCCCTTGCTCGATCATCCCTATATGGATCATATAGGCCCATGCATCTGTGTTTCTGTGCCCATAACTCCTGCCTTATGCCTCGCCATTCATGTTTCGGGCCCTAGCGTAGAGGCCACCCTTCCCAGAAGGAGTTAAGGAGCCCCTGGAGTGAGTCCGTATCTCACAGCACTTTCATTGCAGTAAGTGAGGTTACGAGTTCAGGCCTTCATTTTCCTTCTAGCCTGGCAGGTCCGTGCAGGTGTCCATCTTGCTCCCTGCTATTTCCCCTGTGTCTAGGACAGTGTCTGGTGCATGGTAGGCACTGAACAATCCTTGACAGATGAGGAACATTCTCATGTGATCCAATGACAATCCTGTGAGGAGGTGTCATCGTCCCCATTCCATAGGAGAGAAAGCTGAGGCTGAGAAAGGAGACGTGACATGTGCCGAGGCAGTTGGCAGTGGAGCCAGGATTTGGAGAACTCAAGTCTCTGACTCCCAGGTCGATATTTTCTCTGTTAAGACCCCTTTCGTGGCACAGTAACTGAACTAGAGAAATTCTAGGTTCGTGCCACCTCGGACCTGTGTGTCACAGCTGGGGTGGGCTGGGAAGTAAAGAGACCATCCCATTTCACTGAGAAGACAGTGTGGGGAGGGGGTAGTAGAGGAAGACATTGCCACCCATTCCTTCTGCAGGGAGCATTAGAAGCAGTTGGCCTGGGAGCCCCAACTCACCCCTCAGTTAAGAAAGGAAGAACGGGGACCCTCTCCAAACCAGGGCTGAGCAGGCACTGCAGGGCAGCTCGGCTCCAGGGAGCACAGACCCAGGAAGCTGGGGCTTTGAACACGGGGGTGGGGTGTGGGCTTAATTAGGAGGGGGGCAGCCTTCAGCAGGAGAGTAACATTAAGCACACTGACCACAGCAAACATTGGCAAGGACTCACCCCCAGAACTCTCATCCTAACTGGGGGGACAGCCAGTCTGGGAAGTTGGCAGCTTTCAACTTAAACTCAACATACCATCAGACAGTGTGACCCAGCAATTCAAATCCTGGGTAGATCTCAACATGGACCACTATTTATTTCCACCAAAAGCACATAGAAAAGTGTTTATAACCCTCACATACTCATGGCAAGAATCCAAAAATGCTGTAACCACTTTGGAAAACGGTATAGCGGCTCCTCCAAAGGAGACACACAGAGCTACCATGAGATGCGGCAATCCTACGTTTAGGCACACGCCCAGAAGAACCTATGTCCACATGAGAACCTATGCACAAATGTTCACAGCAGCAGTATATATAATAGCCCCGCCAAAAGTGGATACAATCCCAATGTCTATCAACTGCTGAATGGATCAATAAAATGTGATATGTCCATACAGTAGAATATTACTTGGCAATAAAAAAAACAAAGTACTGAATACTTGGCTACAATGTGAATGAACCTTGAAACATTATGCTAAGTGAAAGCAGCAGCCACAAAAGGCCACATATTGTATGATTTTTAAAGGATTTTATTTATTTATTTTTAGAGAGAGGGGAAGGGAGGGAGAAAGAGAGGGAGAGAAACATCAATGTGCAAAAGAAACATTGATTGGTTGCCTCTCACACGCCTCCAACTGGGGACCTGGCTGCAACCCAGACATGTGTCCTGACTGGGAATCGAACTGGCGACCTTTTGGTTTGCAGGTCAGTGCTCAATCCACTGAGCCACACCAGCTAGGGCTGTCTGACTCCTTTTATATGAAATGTTCAGAATAGATAAATCTATACAAGAATGGAAAGTAGATTATTAATAGCCTAGGGCTAGTGAAAATAACCAGTCACTAAATTTTAAACAACAACAACAACAAAAAGTGTTTATAGCAGCTCTACTCATAATTACCAAATACTGGAAACAAAAATGTCCAGCAAAAGTAGAATGGGCAAACTTGAAAAGTGAACAGTAGTTTATGATATAATTATGAGTGAAAAAGGTAAGCCATAAAAGAGTATATACTATATGATATGAAATTTTAAAGCGGATAACACAAACCTAAGGTGACAGAAGTCAGAACAGTGGTGACTCCTGGGGACTACTAGCCAGGAGGGGTCTAAGGGAACTTCTGGGGTAACAGAAATGCTCTCTTTCTTGATCTACAGGGGTGGTTACAGGGTGGTAAAATTCATTCTGCATGCATTTAAGGTTTCTGCATTTTACTGTAAGTTATAAGTTACACCTCAATTTTTAAGAAGTAATTAAAAGGAAAAGGGAAAGATAGAGGCTGAGGTTAAAAACCAGGGTTCTGGTCCTGGCTGTCAGACCTGTGAGCCCCTGTCCGTCACAGCGCCTCTTTCCCCATCACCAGACATGGGACCGGATGGTTTCAAAGAATCCAGCTGGCATTGCCAGTCTGCGGTTCTGCGAATTCACATACGTATTTGTGACTGAGTCTGCTGAGAAATTGGGCGAATGCTTGCCATCAATGCTGTGAAAAGAAAAGGGGGCTGGTTGTCTGCTGTGGGCTCAGCCTTGTTTCCAAGGAAGAAGAGGTCTGTGGAAAGTGGGCAGGAACACACCGCCAGCAGGAGGGAATGTCAGTTTCAATATGAATCATCTCACCCGTCCCCAGCAACTTGTTCTGGGAATAGATACCCTGACTCACTCTTTCCCGACAGGAACAAGACTAGCTACTAAAAATTTCAGATTTCAAGAGAACCAGCATAGCCCAAATAGCCTGACAGAGGTGAAAAAAAGAAGCCAACCTAGTAACGAATCGGGAATTCCAGAGAGGACGAGCCTCTTTGTACAAAGCCCAAAGGAGGACGCCGGCTCAGGCGGCTGCTGGCGCCAGGGCTGGGATGGGGACCCAAGACTCCCAAGCTCGAGTTTTCTTTTTACAACAACCTGCTACTATATTTTCTAGAGAAATAAATTATGTTCGGTGCTGGTAGGAAGCCTTTTAAACAAAAAGACAAAGAAAACAGCCAAAATGCATCTTAATTAGAAATTGCTTGGGAAATAAATCTTTGAGCGGGAAGGGTGCAGAGCGCCATGCCAACCAGGCCATGGGTGGTCAGCAGGACCAGCGAGTGTGAAAATAAGCAGGTTAATTTGGAAGTGAACGATTTGCTTTGATAATCACCCAATGTGACCCTAGGACCTTCTGGTATTCCGAAGGTGGCTAAAGGATCATGGATCTCTCACCATGCAAGGTCACAAGACCACCCTGGGGGGGTCTGACCTGCAACTGCCAGTTCTGCCTGTCCTTAGCCTGCATGGGGTTAGAATTTTTACCCTGTTCTGCCACTTGCGCTAAAGGCCCGTCTGCCAGTGGCCGGGTGCTTTTATCCATTCGCTCTGCACTGTGACAGCCTCTGGCCTGCAGATGGAGCAACCACGACTCCAAAAAACACGTGACTACCGGGAAGGATTTTTTGCTGCCCTTAAGAATGATCCATTCTATCCAAGGAATTACAACATCGCCACTTCCGAGGCTGATGACAGCTCTTTCTCAAAACAAGCTCAAGGCCTGGGTCAGGAATGTGCACCACGGCTTGCCAAAATCAGTGAGCCCCACGGCCTGACAGTGATTTTCCAAGAACTATGGACACTTGGTGTTTTGTTTTTCTTTCTTCCTTTTTTCTTAAGAAAAAAAGAACTCATAAAACAAAACTTGTAAAAAGAGGAAGTAGTATGTTCAGCCAGATAAGTCAAAGTGCTCTGTTACCCAATAAAAAGGGAGAGGGGAAAGAAACTGGGAAGGATGTTTGTGTGTGCAGGGAAGGGGAAACACTCATGTCTTGCCAGGATTTACTATGTGCTAGGAAGTGTGCTGGAGCTCTCTAAACCTGCCCGCCTGCGGCCCCCCCTCCCCCGCCCCGCCTCGGCCCTTTTACAAGCAAGTAAACTGAAGTCCAGAGAACTTTGTAACTTGCCCACTTTCACTCAGCTGGTAAATGCTGGGGATCTGAACCTGGGCCTATCTCCAAAGTCAAAACTGCTGCCACCCCAAAACAAAGTCAGAAATCCTTTGAAACACGGAGATTTGAGGAAAACTGGGGAAGCAGGTGGTTTTCACAAACTATCTGGCAAAGCGTGCAGTTTCCCAGGCAGCCACACTGGGGGAGTAGCTCTCACCCACAAAAAGACCCAGTGAGACTGGCGGGTGCATGTAGGAAACTGTGAACATTTTGCAGAAGGCACTACTAAGTCACACACCAAAAAGCAGTTGTAAAAACGACATTGAGGGGCCTGGATTTATTCCCTCTTCAACATCATATTTGCTCCGTTTACAAGGCAAAGATGATTTTTCTCTCTGCCAAGGCCGAGCATTCCCAGCCCGTGATCTGAAAATCATGCTGTGTTCATTTTGCCTCTTAACTCGCCCAAGGCCATAAATCATACCTCAAATGGGGTTTTGGTTGACAGTTCTATCGGGGATTCACCGGGCAGAGGCAGAATCCAATCTGGGGCTCTCACAGGCATCCTGGGCCAGCTCAGAGCAGGGGGCAGTTGCTTTTGGTCACGCAAGCATCTCTGTCCTCCACAGAGAAGACGCCTGAGATCACATCTGCTGACTCAGCAGGACAGCTGCTTGTACAGGGGTAGTCTACCGAGTCGAGCTGCACTTTGTGATGGAGGAGAAGGTCAGGGCAGCAAAGAGAACTCGAGAAACAGAGAGCAAAGCAGGGCCCAGTCCTTTCCCCACCAAACCCAGGACATAGGACTGACAGAGACTGCAGGAAGCCTTTCTTTCATTCTACAATATTTACCAAAAGTCTATGACCCAGGCACTATTTCTTTCCTTGGGATATAATTATTCGCTCAATTATTTTATGATAAATATAACAATAATGACAGCAGCTTATAGCTAATGAGCAGGTATTTACACACTTCCACTTTATCTAATCCTCACAACTGTTGGGTGAAGTGGGTATTACCTGCATTGTAGAGATGAAGAAATTGAGGTGAGAGGTTAAGAAACTTGCCCAGGGTCATATGACTAGTAGGTGGCAGAGCCAGGATTCAAATTCAGGCTTGTCTGATTCTCAAATCCACGCTCCTCTTAGCTTGTCATGCTGATGATCAATGGCATGTTTCGCAATTAGGTGTTTTCAGCTTATTGGATAGGGTTAAAATATTTTCCTGTGCTGGGAGAAAGGAGGGGAACCTGAATCTTTTTTCCAAGCCCTGAGTACTCAGTCGATGTCCAACAAATACCGATGCCTAGAGGTGGGAGGCTGCAGAATCTAGCCATGACGCACCTGCCTTCCCCAGCTTCCATGAGGGCGATGGAGTTAAAGATGTAATACCACCCATCCTGAGACCCTCTCTCTGCTCTGTTCCCTTCTCCACGGTCACAGGGCACTGTATGTGATCACGGTGGGCAGCGTAGCATGGTGGTTGATAAACTGGGTTTTGGAGTCTCTGCTTAATAACTGTGTGACAAAGCAAGTCCCGAAACTCACCAAGTCTCAGTTTCCTCATCTGCGAAATGGGGATAAGACAGGTAAGGGCTGTTAGAAGACTGCAAGAGAGCACAGCAACAGTGCCTGGTGTGGCACATTTACAGGGAATGGGAGAGTCCTGGCCCCCAAATCATACACTTCCCCACAGTGTGCTCCTGCTAAAGCTTTGAGAATGCTTCATTCATGGTGGTGATTTGGCCTTGACCATAGGTCTGTGTTTGGACAATCTGGCGTTGGACAATTTCGGTGTTACCTTGGGCAAGTCCCTTCCCCTCTCTGAGCTTTATTTCCCCAACTCTAAGATGAGGGAGTCAGGCTTGCCTTCAAGGGCCTCTCTAGTGGCCACCTCCTAGCTAGTGCTCTGTGCCCTGTGAAGATTCTCCACTGCCAAGGTGGATGAAGTTCTCACAGATCGCTCTGGCTTCTTGGGAGAATTAATGCTCGTTAAGTGCTTCAAGGCTGGCAGCTGGCACTCAGTGTGAGGTGTCACTTACCACTCGCCTGGAAACCCTTTTGTTAGCAGGAGGCTGATTTATATCATCGCTTTGAACCCCAAACCTCCCTTGCCTCTCCCCTGTTAAAAATTCCATTGCAAGCTGCTTAAATGAAGGGGTGAGAGGTACAGTGCCTACCAGTGGGCTGCCCACCCACAACCCTTGCCACAGGCACTCAAGGGCTGGAGGAACAGGGAAGGAGGGATCAGGGCTGGGAAAGTCCTGGAGCCCTTATGTGGGTGCCTGGGTCCAAAGGGCTTGGGCACGCCTTGGTGAAAACCAGAGAAACTGTCCGAAGGGCCTTCCATCATCCTCAGGGCAGCTGAATATGAAGATGCTGCCTATGTGCCAGGCATGAATGTGAATGTTTCTCATGTATTAACTCATTCAGTTCTCAAAACAACCCTGTGAGTAGGTACTAATGCTGTCCCCACTGCATAGCTGGGATGCCAAGGGCCGGAGAAGTTAAGAAACTTGCCCAAGATCACATAGCTAGTAAGTGGCACAACAGCCTGCAAATCCAAGCTACCTGGACCCAAGAGTCCACACTCTCCACCTAGCTTATTTAAAATTCCCCCATGTCCTAGCAGCAGCCCCTTGTTACAAGTGAGAAAGCTGGGCCTCTACTGCTCTGTGGCTGGTTCCTCTAGCCACCCCTCCTGGAATCTGTTCTTCAAGTGGCAGACAGCCCTCTGTGCCTTAAGAGTGACAAGAACACTGCCATCAAGTGCCAGCTCTGTCTGGCATGGAGCTAGGCCCAGTGCATGTCTTCTCTCTGTCACCACAAGTCCAGGAGGAAGTAGCCTCTGTCCCACTCTGCAGTCAGAAGCCACACAGCTGCTAAGTGGCAACACAGAGGTTTCACTCAGGCCCACTTGGATCCTACGTCCATGCTCTTTCCACCACCCACCTGGACATTTACTGTCCCATCTGGTCACCTCTCAGAGGAAGGGAGAAGAAGCCAGGGCCCAGGTAAGGAGCAGGCTATGCCTTGTCTTCTTTGCACACAGCCTCTGCTCAGCTGGATGCTGGTAAAAAGGAAGCCACTTTGACACTGAATTGCTTAGAACACAAGGACTGGCTTGAGAGACATCTCACCCAGCACTGTGGCTCTCAAAGAGAGAACGTATTCAGGGAGGGCACATGGCCAGTTGGGAGGGGAATTCAGTTTGGTGATATGCCGACAGGGACACCAGGCTGCCATCTGATGTGCTCGCTGCAGCTCCTGTAAATCCTGCAAAGCCAGGCACTGGCGTGAACTCCTCACCCTTCGCCATCTGCAGCCCTCCTGGCCCCGCAGGCCTGGAGAGGAAGCTGTAGGAGCCTGTGTGCAAACAGCACCAGGAGGCAGCTCAGGGTCCTGTGCACATCGACTGAGCCAGGTGGGACGGGCTGAGCACTGTGGCCACCTGACCATTCCCTGCAGGTCCCTGCTTACTGGAAGGTCATCGATGACGGCAGCAGCAGAGTCCAGGAATGATGCTGCCCAGCAGCCCACATGAATCCAGAAAAAGAAGTGGTGGTATGACAAGCAGCTTACTTCGGGCCAGCTCATCTCCTTTTGTCTTTGGGAGTAGTGTGCCTTCAAAGCCCTGCATGGGTGTTTCCCAAACTAGGGCCTCCTCCCGATCCCTAGAATGCCCCTAAGCCCTCACCTCTGGTGCATTCCTCTGTATCGTAAGAGTCGTTTGTAGTAACAGCAATCATAGCTACTACCTGTAAAGCAGGTTCTATGTGTCAGGCTGGCCCTGGGTGGGGGGTTTGATGTTCTCATTTGCTCCATTTTACAGAAAAACTCAGGCTCAGAGAGAAATGACTTGCCCAAGGTCTTACACCAGGAAGTTGTGAAGTCTGAATTTGATCCCAGGTCTTTTGGGCTCCAGAGGCACTGAACCTAAAGCCAGTGAAGTACTGGTCACATGCCCACTTGTGATCACCCTCTACTTGTCCCTCTGTTTGGGAGCACCTGGACAGTCCCCAGAGAGACTGGGGGAGGGTTGCCAGTGTATATCTTGGCAGAGTTGGTGGAGTTTTTGCTGTGCCATTTACCACATGTCTCTAGCAGTCAGCACTGGGCAAGGCCCCAAATAACCATCTGTTGAGTGAAAAAGTGAGTAAATCAAGACTAGCTCTCCTTGCCTGGTGCCTGGGTCCCTACACATCCTGCTTTCCCAGGAGTTAGATGCCCATTGCGGCTCATTTGCTGGGTGCAGAAGTAAGGTTCTGCCTCATGGCCAGGAATGCTGTAGGCACTGCGTGTTGGGGCACCCAGGGCCCTGCCAAGGCCACTCTTGGGAGAAAGATAACCTGAAGGACCTCAGAACCCCCTATGGGCTCACCCGGGCAACTGCTAACCACATTTATTGCAACGGAGATTGTAAATCACTGAAAGATACTTGCACGTTCAGGTACCCTCTCGGAGCAGCCCCAGTATGAAGGACCAATGAACAGGGGCCCAGAGATGTTAAGTGACCTGCATTCAGCCATGTAGACAGTTGAGGGCAGAGGGAGGACTTGTACCCAAGTCTTCTGAATCAAGGTCCAGGTTGTCTTTCCACCATTCCAGGTTCCTACTCTCCACCAGGCTTGCTGATAAGAGAGGGGCAGGGGGTTGAGATTTACATCTCAGGACTTGAGGAATTTTACAAAGTGAGACTTGGTTTAGCTCAGTCCCTCCCAGCGGTACTCCCTCTGTCCTGGGTGACAGTCTGAGCAATAGCTATGCCCATGCCATGCAATGTCAGACATCAACAGCCTCACCCCAACTGCCACCAACTCCCTGAATATCTGCAGACTATTTAGGGAGAAAGGGAGGAGAAGCTTCCTTGATCATGTCCCTGCACTAGAAGCCAAAGCTCCAACAACTGAGACCCACGTCAGCCATCTTTCCCCAGCACTGACGTGGGCTGTTGGGAAATGTCAGTGTTCTCAGCAGGTGAGGCAGCTGTGCTCCCAAACTGGAATCCACACATTCCAATTTGAGGGTAAAAAAACCATCTGTCACCCTCCCTTCTGACCCAGGAGTCCTTTCTAGGCATCTATCCTAAGACAACATTTTATGCCCAAAGATGATAATTGCTGCGTTATTTTTAGAAGTGAAAAATTGGAAATGACCTTTGTCCAACATTAGTGGATGGTTAAATGAATTATGGCATGTCCCTGCCATAACTGCAACCATTAAAAACATTCTTTATGAAAAAATTCAAATGAGTTAGGGAAATACTTACAAGAGTAAGTCAAGAAAACAAAAATAAAGAACATAAAATTGTATATATAAGGGAAAAAAAAGCACACGGAAGAAAAGATTAGACAGAAATGAGCCAAGATGTCAACAGAGGCTGCATCTATGTGGTATAAAGAGTTATTTTTTGCCTGCTTTACACTTTTTTGATACTTTCTCGTTTCCCCACATTTCTATGATAATCAGAGGAGAAAAAAAGAAGCTACCCAAATTCATACACACCCTCCTCACAAACGGAATAAATTGTCCGAATAGCCAGAAAGGTTGTGAAGCTGGACAGTTAAGAGGGAGGAAGGGAGGTCCCATGTCCCTTTTCCCATAACACAAATACTCTGACAGTGCCATACACATGGGGACTGTCCCTTGTAAACCTGCCTTTGAGATTTTCCTGAGACCTGTTTTCTGACTTGGTTCTTTGGTCCTTGACTTCAGGAGCCTACATCTCTAAGGAGTGAGGGATACAGGTACAGATGTCCATCTCCAGCCCCAGACAGCCCCTGCCTCTCAGGGAATAAGGAAGCCAGGCTACCTTCAGCATCTTTTCAAGTGAAAAGCCTGCACAGAGGAGAGCTGGTAATTTGAATGGGTGTTAAATTTGAAATCTGAGGCCCTGCCCCCAATAAGGCACCTTGGAAGTTTCTTTGGCTGAGAGAGGCTTTCGAGGTGCTGGGTTAGGAGAGTCCAGTGGCCGAAAGGTCAGGGACATCAGCCATGGGACTGCAGATCATGCACAAGCCTCGGACACACGGCAGTACCTGTGCGGCTCCCCAACACATCTACCAGGTCAGTGTGCGAGAGACACACCGCCACACCCTAAAGGCTGCACACATGCCCATCTCATTGGAAATGTGCTCAGTTTCTCTGTGAAAACACCCAATACCAGTTTATAGCTATACTCAGAGGAGTGGGCTTAAACTCAGCCCTGTGTCCTTCGGAACTCCAAACCTTCTCTGCAAAAACATGTCTCCATCACTCACCGTCCCCACTTAAATTTCCAAGTTTGTCTACTCTAAGAAATAAATGATCAGTGCATACAAAGAAGTGTTTAAGGTTAGCGAGAAGCATAAGGGTTGCCCCAAGATTAGAAGGCTCAGAAGCCTGGACAGTCCAGAAAGAACCCAGACTTGGAGAATTAGGGACACAGCTCAGAAGGTGAAAACCCAACAATAAATTCCACTCCGCCACCAGGGCGGCAGTGGGTCTCCCTGATGTTCACTCACCGAACATGCTGCCCTCGTAGCCGTCCTTTGTGAGGGGCCGGAGCTCGTTCTTCCCCATCGCGTAGCGCTTGTAGCTCTGCCAGGCAAACCGCATCATCTACGAGAAAAGGTGGGAACGTGAGAGTGGCGATTCCCGGCAGTGCAGCCTGGCGACTGTTGAAGTCCAGAACTCCTACTAGTTCTCAGACGTCGGCGTGCACCAGAACCACCTGGGGGGCTTGTGAAACGGGCCCCATTCCTGGTTCCAGATTCGGCAAGGCTGAATTTGCTTTCCTAACAAGTTCCCGAGTGATACTTCCGGTCCGTGGGCCACGCTGGAGAACCACTGAGCTATCATGTCATATATGTTTACTTCTATTTGTCACCTCACTTCCAGGCTTCCTTTTGCTTTTCTTCTTTCTTCTGGCCTCCCTTCCTCCTCTTTCTGGACATTTCCACCTGCATTCTCCGTGCTCTGCTGCTCCTGGAGTCAAGGCTTGGAAGCCCTCTCTTCCAGGCACATCAGGACAGCTAACTACTGCTGTGCCGGCTGCACAGACTGGGAGGGCAGGTGTGATACATCTGCGGCCTGTGCTCTCCATTAAATGGCGGAAAAACCTAGCACCACCTCTCCATTTTGTAGATGAAACTGAGGTCCACAGATGGAAAGTGGTCAGGGCAGCACAGCCAGCAGGGCTGGAATCCAGCTCTTTCAACTCCCCGGCCAGCAGACCCCACCCTGGCTTGACAGGTGTCTTCCTATGTGGCACACACGCAAATCTCACGGTAATGCATGCCTAGCACTTTGCACGGGCTTCAAGTCCTGGTTCCATTCCTCTGTTATTTTCTACTTATCTTGAATTGGCAATACGGAAACTAATTGCTGGGTATGAGCGCTTGAGGGAGACTGGCCTCCTCCCTCAGCCTCCCTCGATTAAGTCAGTGTGAGGGGAAGCAAGGGTGGCGGTGGGGTGGGCGAGCAGCGGGAGGCAGTGAAAACACAGATGACAGCAGAAGAGAAGGAGCAGAGGTCTGGAGGGGGAGGACTGCACCCTGCCCTCAATACCCCCTCCTGCTTAAGGCAGAGAGAGAGAGAGATGTGGGTGTGCAGGAGTAATTAAGAAAATCACAGGTATCTACATGTTCTCAAAGGAGTTGTCACTGCAGGGGTGCTGAGATGTTTGGAGCGTGGCCCATTCTTACATCATCTACATCAACAAAGGGGAATAATGGCACCAACGATTCCTGTGTCACTTGGGACTGGATTCAGAAGGCACTCAGAGCTTCTCTCAATTGCATGCACACACACACACACCAAGTACACGCAGACCCGCAAATGCTAGGTCTCCCATCTTGAGTCATGAGTGACTCAGCACATGCAGTGGGTGAGCAGGGGACAGGAACCGCCACCCCCGCCCCCCAGCCAGATAGCCCTCATTTCTCTTCCTCACACACCCTAAGCAGCACCTATCAGGCATCCTGTCCCGTGTGTGGCCGCAGTTTGGGCTGCAGCCGTGAGCGGAATGCTCTCCCAGCCCCTACCCTCTTCTTCTCTGCCAACTGCTTGTCTTCCTTCAGATCCCAGCTGAAAGGGCACTTTTACAGAGAGACCTCCTTTCCAGCCAAGCCTGAATAACTCCTATTTCACATTCCTGATGCCCAGCCCCTTAGCAGCCTACAGCCAACCTTTTATGCTTGCAACTATTTGGTCAGTCCCACTATCCCCTATTCATTGCCACAAGGCTGGCAACTCATCCAGAGACATAGCAGGCACTTTAACAGGTGCTCACGAAGCATTTGCTGGTTCTGGAGCTTAACATGTGGCTGGGAGAGTCAATGTGGACCACACACGGCACAGGTAAGACAGATAACAGGTCACAGGGAATGATCTTGTGGGCAAGAGAAGTGCTCGGAAGTTGGTAGGCGTGTGTCTCAAGGGAAGCTTCATGGGCACCCAAGTATCCTGATGGCTAAGCAGGACTGTGCGCGGGCACAAGAGGAGGATGCGTAGGAAGGCTAGACTTCATCTGGAACTGGTGATAAGTGCCCTGGGCAACTCCCGGACTTGGCTTTAGAGATGGATGGTCCCTAGCTTTATGCTTAGGCAGTTCTAAGACCTCGAAGGTCACCCACTCGACTTCCTATTCCATGTAAGTTCCTGAATAAAAGATTAAGCAATCTATCTCTGAACATCCCCAGTGACATGGTGCTCACCCCCTTACAGGGCAGCCCATTCCATGGCAGAGTTTCACAACGTTCTTCCTTAATCCAAATCTGTGTTCCCCTTTGGGCCATGGAGAGGTCAGTTCATATACTTCCACACCACAGACCTCCAGTCACAGGCAGCTAACTCTCAAATGGGTCAGAAAACTGTGTGAGTGTGTAGTAAGAGAGAGAGAAAAGCAAACAGTAAAATACTAACATTTGAGGAATCTGGATAAAGGGTAAATGTGAAATTTTAGCTAGACTTTTGCAACTTCTCTACAAGTCTGAAATTATTATTTTTTGAAACCCATTAGGGAACTTTGCTGGAGGTTGATGTCATTTTCACCCAAATTTATACATCACGAAACCTGTCTTTGTCCGCTTCACCTCATGACGGAGTGTGCCTGTTGCCAGTCTCCTTGCCGCTCTGGTTACCCGCGGCTCCTCCGAAACCCTGCTGGGCTTTCACACCTCCTCACCAAGCCAGTCCTGCCCACACCGGTCAGGAGACAGAGCAAATGAGGAACTAGCAATTTGGATTCTCCTTCTATAATTATATCACCACGTTCAAGTGAGGTGCCTGGTTCTACTCTGTTTTTCCTGCTGCAAAAATAAAAGACCCCTTTGGTGGTTCTGAGCACTTTCCAGAAGCCCCAGAGCAGCCTTGGCTTCAACCCCCACGACCCCTCCTCCCACATCTGTGTCGGTCTTTCTCTGGGCTCAGTTCCGTGCCCCGTACTCCCCTCTTCTGCATGGCCTTTTTACTTAAATCCTCACCTGAGGATGTATTTACCGATTTTAGAGAGAGGGGAAGGGAGAAAGAGAGAGAAATATCAGTGTGAGAGAGAAACATCGATCCTGTAGTGGCCCAACCGGGACCAAACCGACAACCTAGGTATGTGCCCTGACCAGGAATCAAACACGCAACCCTTTGGTGTAAGGACGACACTCCCACAAACTGAGCCACCTGGTCAGGGTTGTATACCTTATTTACCACGGTTTAAAAAATAAAATAAAAAAAATAAGGTTGATCTATCTATCCATCATCCCTCATCCATCCATCCATCCATCCATCCATCATCCATCCATCCATCCACCTACCCATCCAAGGTATATGTGCTCACTGTAGAAAAGCGGAGAGAAAGTAAACTACTAGATTAAAATACTATAACTATCATTCCCATTTTGATGCCTTTCTTTTCACTTCATCTTTGCTTCTTCCAATGATGGTGACATAAACGGTTTCTATTTTATTACAAAGACTTTGAAAATATCATTTTAATAGCTTTATAACAGCCCAGAAAGTAGATTTAAACTTTTTTCCTTATAATTGGACATTTCAGTGATTTCTACTTTGGGGCTATTATAAATAATGCCATAATGAACACCTTTGTGCATATTCTCTTTCTATATTTTGAGTAATTTCCAGAGTATCTGAGAAACTGTTAGAAAAAAAATTTAGAAGTTATTAGTATGTACATTCCTTTTTAAAGATTTAAACTAGATAGCTTGTTTTGCCCACCATTGAGCAAAATTTGGTGAATAGGAAAATGTATAACAACTTTGTGACAATACAATAAAGTAGATCACTTGGAGAGATAACACTAAGGTAACAATCAATCATTGCTACATTTGTGTAGCGCTTTGCACACTTTATCTCACTTGATTTGGGTAGTTCAGTGAGCCTGACAGGAAAGGCATTGTTCCCGTTCAGAAATAACCACGCAAAGGCTAAATAAAGTACGAGATGTAAAGTTTTAAACTGATATTTAAAATTATGTTTCCAAATGTTAGAGATATATAAAAATGCTCACTATATATTAAGTGAAAAGCAGGATACCAAACTATATAGTATGAATCTCACAGGTCCATGTATAATATATTAAAGAAAAAATAAAGACTAGAAGGAAATATACCAAAATGCTGACAGTGGTTATGTTTGAGATGTTATATTTTTCTTCTCATTGACCTAGATTTTCTGGATTTTCTATGATGACCATCTAGAAATGTTTGTATTGTGAAAATTAAAGGCTGTTAAAGTGAACAACAGAAGGAATAAATGATGTGGTGCTACTCCGAAGTCACAGGGGAGTGCTGGGCTGGTCCGCCATGGGGTGGGCGGGACAGAGCTGGGTTTTGATAGGAGAGAAGGCCATGGGCCAGAGAAACAACATAAGGCGAAGCCCAGAACCAGAATCTCAGAGTCAAGCAGAATAACCTAAGTGCCAGAGACAGCATCTAGTCCCAAAGCCACATTTCACAAGGACTATGTGAAACCCACACAGGGGAAGTGACTTGTCATGGCCAGGACATAGTCGTTATTAGCATAGGGGTGGTTTTGTCAACAAAACCACGGGCCAGGACAGTGAAGCAGCTGACTGCGGCCGGGGAGGCCTGAACTATGGCAAGAGAAACCAGGCACAGACTCAAGACTGTAACTGTACGAATCCAGAGACATGAGAACTTAAAAAGCAAGAGAAATTATACCTCCGCTCCCACCAGGTTCTACAAATACACAACAGGCAGTAGTTATTTGGGTGTGTGCTAGAGACGGGAGGCAGATCTAGATGGTCTCTGGAAGCCCCGCCCATCCATCAGTCTGTGATTTATGGATTCAAAGAACACCTAACAATAGCCTGCGAAGCCTTCCCTTCACCGAGTCCCCCTTCACAGAGTCCTTCGAAGGCAGAAAACAAAGCTCGAATGACAGAGTGACAGGCGGAGCAATCGAAGCTGAATCCTAAGACATCCTGTCAGTTCTTTCTCAAACAAAAGCTCTTCATGTCCACTGGAACAAATTACAATGACATGAAATCTTAAAATGAAAAATATTTACTAGTTTGAGGCAGACTTTATTATTTTACTTAAGGTACTCTTTCTACCTGACTCAGAGCTCTAGGATTCTCTCTCACAGAAAGGCAACTAGAACTCACTGTGTGACCCTCACAGATGCCTACCCCAGCTGAGGAGCCCCAGACCAATGGAACCAAAAGAGAAAGGATGCATTTGGGACGGAGGGACTGGGAATACTGCCAGACCACCTCCAGAGGGGAAAATAATACAAAGTTGGCATTGGAAAGTTCTTTGGGGGCAACTGGGGAGGAAGGAAGTGAGCACGGAAACAGTGAGACATACTCCTCTTTTTAAAATAAAACACACACAGACAGGACCAAGTCTGGCAGTGACCCAGAACCAAGGTTGCAACATCCCAAAGCTGCCAAGAAGGGAAATGGATTTTCCCAGTTGTTAAAGACAAGTGCTCACACCTTATTGCATCTCCCAGCAGTGACACCTGGCCCCATTAGAAAGGGTGGAGTGGGAAAGGATTTGGTCTCTAATAATCCTGGGATCTAATGACCTCACAGATAGAGAGATTTGAATATTGAGCTGATTTTTTCCCTTCACTTTCAGAACGGTCCAGGCAAACAGCTGACAGCTTGGTAGCTGAACACCATCCACATTCGATTTCTCAATCCACCCCCAGCTATGGGTACCCCACACAATGATCTGATTGGTGACTGCTGATGAGACATAACCTCTGGTCTATAGCTCAGAAGCTTGGATGCAGGTGGGATTTGGTTATGCTGGCAATTGGAAGGAGTTGATGGGGTAGGTACTGCCTCCAACCCTCTCACTTTTGGGTTTGCTTGAGCTACCGAAAGTCACCTGGAAGATATGAAAATGTGATATGACTCCCTGTTTATCTGAGGTCCACATAGATCTCCCATATACTGACCGTGGGGATTCAGATTTCAGCAGTCTCAGAAATCTCGCCCCATCTCCAGCTGTTCTGAGGCACTGTGGTTGCAAGTGTGCGCTCTGGAGGCAGACAGACCTTTGCTACTCAGAGTGTGGTCCTGGGACCAGCAGATGGGCACACCCAGAGGGCATGTTAGAAATGCAGCATCCTGGGCCTCACCCCAGACCTGCTAAATCAGAACCAGCATTTTAATAAGATCCCCAGGTGATCCAAATGCACATTAAAGTTAGACACTGCTATAGGGCTTTGTCACCTACTGGCTGTTTGGCCCTGAGTGAATGACTTAACCTCTCTGAGACTTAGTTTCCTTATCTGTAAAAGGAGGTCAGGAATATTTAATCCTTTTAACAACCCTGAGAATAAATAACATATGTAAAACGTTTACCAGCATAGCAGCTGGTATATAATAAATGCTCAATAAAAAGCAGCCAAAAAATGATTATTATCCTATTAATTTACCTACTAAGTATTTTTCCATCCATTTCTCTCCGCATTCTTATCCAAACCCTTTGCATTTCTCCATGGGACTCCAGCAGCAGCCTGTAACTGGACTTTTCTGTGATCAGTCTTTTCAGGCCTCCTACACTGTTCTCTACACTGTAGCCAGGGAGATTATTTGAAATGCAAATTTATTCATATCTTCACCCCACCCCCAACACACACACACACACACACACACACACACACACTTCTGTCAGATATAAAGATCAAACTCATTCAAGCCCATCAAGACCTGCCGAGTCCCCCCACTCATGCCTCCAGCCTCAGCTTATCCTGCCCACCTCTGTCCCTGCCACACTAGCTTCCATTCTCAGTTCCTCTAAAATCCATGTCTCCTGCCACAGGGTCCCCCACTCCCTGGACAACTTGTTACTCCTCTCCTGACCTGGCAAATGCCACTCATCTTTCAGGTCTCAATGACACTCATCTTTCATTGGTTGCCATGTCTTACTGAAGCCTGGCCTCCTGGATCAGGTTGCATGCCCCTATTACAGAGGAATATTAAAGTCAGAATTGTATAATAATTGTGTAGTTTGATTAATTAGGTCCTATTTCCCCACAGGAGTGTAGGCTCCATTGCTCACCATCGCTCCCCAGCACTTGGCACATAGAGGCCTTCCATAAAAATATGCTGACTAAATGTCTAAGGATAGGACCACACAGGGGGCCCCCCGGCCCACTCCTGTCATGAGGGTCACGGGAAGGTGGAAATACCTGGGACAGAAACCCACTGCCCAGTGGCTTTAACTCAACATGGGTTTACCAACGGCCCAACAAGGGAGCAGCTCCAGCTGTGAAGCCACAAGGGACAGCCAGAAGGGCGAGACACTATCCTACTGAGAACCTGAATGATCTCAGTGTGGAGTCTGCAGATGGACAAAAGAGGCTGATGGAGAAGGTCACAGGCAAATTCGAGCTCTGTCACTGCACTGAGATCTGTTCCCTGACTGCAAAGTGAAGGATCCTCTTAGACTTTAGCCCAGTGAGACCCATTTTGGACTTCTGACCTTCAAAACTATAAGAGAATGAATTTGTGTTGCTTTAAGTCACAGAGTCTGTGCGATTTGTCACTGTAGTAATAGGAAACTAATATATCACCGCGGAGCCTTTGCACTTGCCAATGAAAACCTGAGTGAACAGACTACCAAGTCTCCAGTGCACTTTCCATTCCACCAGATCCTTTTTCTGCATAAGAAATTCTGATACTCTGGAGCATGGGTACCAGCATCCTGTTCTCCCACATCCCCTTGCCATCCATCAGTGACAACCTGTCTGCAGGAGAATAATTTCTTTTGTGTCTGTCTCTCCTGCCCTTGAGCTCTGTGACCTATTCACCTCTGCATCCTCAACCCCTGGCATGGAGCCTGGCCAAACAGAGGAAGTAAAATAGCACATTAGCAATAATAAGGGCCACCCGTGTTACTTCTGTTATCCAGTAGTAGACATCTGCTGAGCACTTACTATGTGCTGTGCCCTGGGCCAAGCCCTGCAATCAACCTTGCAAGGCGGGTTACCATTATTATCCCTATTTTACAGGTTGAAGCAATTGGGTCCTGGAGGGTTGAATAACTTGCAAAGGACACAGAACAGATTAGTGGCAGAGCCAGGCAGTGTGTGCAGGAGGAAAGTGGGGAGCCTACACTCTAACTGTGGCAGCACACTGCTTCCCACTCAACAACCCTCTGAGGTAAGATTAGTGCCTCCTTTTCCCAGCACTCGGGCCTATGCAGCTGGCAAGTGGCAGGGCCTGTGTTTGAAGCTGGGGTCTGGCTGATTCAAAAGGCTGTGGTATCCTTTCCATCTCACCAGGCTGCTTCACTGTTTAATGAGTGAATGAACAAAACATGGACCCACCACCTCTGTAAGGCACGTGGCACTCAGACTCAAAATGAGAACTGGCTGCTGTCTTGTGCCTGGGCTGACTGCCCACCCTGAGGTTCTGCTTCTTTTGGAAAACAAGAAATGTCCAAATTCCCAGTTCCCGGAGGCTCAATCTGCTAGAAGGAATGGATGACCTGCTTTAAAGCTGCTCCAGCTGTGCTTGGAGCCTCTGGAAATGCGAAAGAGGCAGAATCAGTTCTTTTGCCTAAATATCAAAAGGAAAAAAACAGGTTTAAGTGAAAACAAGGAAAGTACCAAAGTAAAAGGTAGAGGGACCTTGATGAGAGCATGGAGAGAAGTGATTTCCACTGCCTGGTTTCCCAGGGGGGCAACACTGTTTGAAATCTGGAAGTCGGCCTTGATAACCACTTTCTAGACTGTTAGCGGCCTAGGTGTCCAGTCTTGGGCATTCGGAGTTCACAGGGTGACCCTCGGCCAAGGACGAGAACAAAGGCTCCCCAAGGGCAGGAGCCCTGTTTCAGTCGGTCTCCATCTCTTGAGGAACAGCGCTGGGTACAGAATCCTCGGACCCATCTTTAACTCATCCGGGTAGAACAGTGTGGAAACATCTCCATTTCCTGGCAGTTCTCCTTGGATCCCAAAGAGGATAGTACCATTCTACTCAGAGAGTCCATTCCTGGACTCAAGAAGGAGTCTCATGACCTCCAGACACTCACAAGCAGGAAAAGGCCCTGTTTCTTGTCCAGTAAAATTGTGTCAGTTGAGGCTTGGACAATGAACCATCAAGCATCTCCTTGTAGCAGCCCCTGTGCCAGATGTCATCACGTACATCTAATTCAATCCTCCAATGCTACTCTGGGAAGCAGGTATCACGCCCATTTTACAGATAAGGCTATTGAGGTTCGGAGAGGTTCCGTAACTATTCCAAGGGTCTACAGCCAGTAAGTGGAGGGTTTAGATCGAAACCCAGGCCTGATTCCAACCTTTGCTTCCTCTTGTTCTTTCCTCTACCTCCCCTCATCTGAAATCCATTCAGAAAATACATATTGAGCATCTACTATGTATCCATACATGTAGCAGATAACTTTTCTCTCTATTCCTCCTAGGATCCCATCGGCAGACTTCAAAGTACATATTTTCTTTTCTATTTTTTCCTCTTTTTTGGCGGGGCAGCTAGAAATCTTTGCAAAACCCACTGATAAGGTTACCCATTCCCACCAGGAGAGAGAATTCCAAAGCAGTAAACAGACCCACTCAGCCCTACAAAAACCATATAAAATGACTCAGGTCTTAGAGCTCATTCACCCTAGGAAGCCAAGTAACTGCCACCCTGTAAGCTCCTTGAGTTTGCATTGATCGGACAGCTCAGCGTAGCTTTCCTTTTCCTTTTTTCTAGGTCTGCAAAGATGGATGATGTGCAGGGACACTTTTGGATTCATAATCAGGGGTTGGTGGTGGTTTCTCACTCCTATAAGACTGAATTTCATGGGCTGTGTTCCTTGACGGTGCTGAGCTGAAGTTCTGTATTCTTGAAAAGATTTCTGCAGCCCTATTACAAAAGATGACCTAATCACACGGGAGAGAGTAAAACATCAACTAAATTGATTTCAAAACTCTGAAATAGACTCCAAAGAATAACTAACTAAGAAAACCAGAAGACTCTAATCTTCATGAACCAATGGGACGGACTAGGAGAGAGAGAGCAAAAACTCAGATCTTCAAGTGCCATGGATTTTGAACTGTTTGAATGATAAGAATCAAAGCTCACAGAGGCCCAGCTTGATTTTTCACTTTCTCTTCCCACCTCCCTCCGATCCATACATCCCACTCCCAAAGAACTGAAGGTACCTGCCCCAGCTCCACTGCTCTGGCTTCTAACGGAACCAGGCTTTTCTCTGCCAAGCTCCCTCCAGATCGGCGCTTCCCGCTGGGGCCTGTGAACCTGCTGCAGGAAGGTGACAGCTCCTGCAGAGCCAGCAAAACAGACCCTTTCACAGAACGCAGACAAACGGACTGACGCCTGTCACGGGTGATGGGACATTCACACAGTTTCTCTTCCTTGCACTTGCTTTTGAGGTGCAAGTATACACGGGTGGTGGCGGCTCACCAGGGCTCTTTCATAAATCTCCAAGGCAGGCCTTTTCAGACATGCCTGACAGAAGAAAGGCCTCGGTGAGATTTCTGTCGCTGACAGCTGTATATTCTGTATAAGGAAGAAAACCACCCTGTTTTCCCAATTCTGAGCACAATGCTGCAAAAACATTGCATAAAATCCTATCAGTTCAGCTGGCAGGGCGGGGGTGGGGTGAGGTCTTCTCCATCTGCGGTTAATAAAATAACACTAAGTCTTGGATGCCTTATCTGAGGTATCCAACCTGCTCGCCTGAGAGGCTGCTCTTTTTGTCTGTCTTTTTCTGGGCGAAAGGAAGAAATTCCTCTTACTTTCACTGCGGACTTGGTGTTCCATTTAGGAACCTGAAAAAGATGTGAGTAACTGTTCACTTTCAGATCTGACTCTGGGCCTGGCTGGTACCACTTACAGTGAATAAAAAGGATGAGCCTCATTAGCTGGAATTCCACAGCCCCCTCATGGACGGAAAGTCACTCAGCGAGAAAGCTTCATTCAGGGTGATAAAAGGGAGCCAGGGGTGGAAATGATGCAAAAGAGACAGGATGTAAATGCAAAAATGTTTCCTGAGTGAATAGCTGTGGCTATTTAACCACGAAAGGTTAAAGCCTCTTGAGGTCAGGGAAAGAACCAGAGGAAAATCAGAGGCAACTTTCCGCTTTTCCTGGGATAAACCCAGCAAAATTTTAAAATGCAAAGCATCTCTAAACAGCTATTTGATTAGGTTTTTTCCCAACTAGGCTATGATAATTAGCAAATGCCTGGGAGATGAGATTAAATATGCCAATCAGTCCATCTCAAGAGTTTAGCATGAACAATGTAGAATGTAATTATTTTTCAGTGATAACCACTTTTGTGGGGTTACAGCCTTAACTGGAGATCTGAAACCCAATAGATGACCTCTCCCCAGGCCCAGAACAGCTGCTTACCACTTAAAAGAAATACAGCAATGCCAGCTGTTATCTGAAAATTCCACCAGTGTGACCTTTAAAGAGAAAGATTTTGAGTATTTCTGGTGATAACTCTGCCACAATTTCTTCCACTAATGGGGCATTTTCGAACCCAGCAGGGTGATGGAGATAACCTGACTTCACAGGGGTGCAATAGACTCTACCTGCAATATCTAATGCCCTATTTTCTCCATTGGTGATCATTTCTTAGGTTGGAAACCATCAAAAACCTAAAGATTCACAACTTCTCCCTTCTCTACGCAGTCTGTAGGGGTGTGCAAAATGGGTCCCACAGTAGAGATTGGTTTGTAATGGGACAGAATGTTATCCGAAAGAGGAGAGCAGAATGCAGTCAACTGTTAGGAATGGGGTGGTTTTTTCTGTACTGCTCCCGGGGAATGTTGCGTCGTGTAGAACTACTCTGGTTCAAAAGAAGTCTTAGAATCCTAAGACTCAGGCTGTCATCATACCGGGTCCATTTTTCACCCTACAGACGGAACTCATCTATCTCTCCCAACAGCTTTTTATAATATTGTGGTGGCAAATGGCTAAGAAAGAGGAAGGTTTCACTTCTTCAGCCTGTAACTGCAGAAACATGTGTGTCTTGGGCACAAAGGGATGTTTCCAGGCAACATGACAAAAATGAATAACATTGATACTCCATCCCACGGTAATAGCTTTTATAATTAAAGATTACTGTGAATACAATAGATTCCAACACAAATGGGAATAATGGAGACACGGCCATCTCTCTGCCTCTTTGTCAGCAACTCTAGTCTACACACGGACCTTGTACTTCCATGGGGCTGGAGAGGTCTGTAATTAACCACCTGGCAGTGTCGGCCGCCATAACTCTAACTGGGGCAGCCCTTCCTTGACTGAGTTCTCTCAAGTGATAATTAAACCTGCCAGCCTCACTTGTAAGGTCTGATCACAACTGAGCAGTGCATGTATACGACGGCATGTCCAACAGTGACAAATTCTCCGGGTACCGGTGGCTGGTGGCTGGGCTGCCAGCACTCTCATCATGAGATAAGTATCTCCTTATGTGAGTGCCTTGAGTCACAGCTCCTGCCCCGTGAGCCTTCACCTTTTCTTTTAATCGAACAATGTTTTGCAATTTCAGCTCCATCTATCAGCCGCCTCCATTGTCCGCTAATAGAGTTTACAGAATCCTATTCCCCAGTCTATAGCCAGGGCCAAGAACTCTTCAGTCATTCCTGTAAGTCCAAGAACATTTCAGATGCACTATAAATTGAACTTGAACTCCATCCACCATCAGCTGCCGACCTGAGAACATGCCAGCAAGGGCTTCAATTCATAATTAGATGTTGGCTAGACAAATTACCTGCCAATAGTACCTGTGCCTACCAGTATCACACAGGCCAGTAATGTTCAATGTGGGGGTACATGGAAAGGGAGCTCTCTTGGGAGGAAATGTTTTTGCAAAATCCATTTCCTTGACAACTGTTTTCCAAGCAAATGCTAGTACTGCAGGGTTTTGTTTTTTGGTCCATGGTTTTGAACTATTCTGTTGCCTAAAAATCAACATTGTCAAATGCCCTAATGTGAAAAGTAGGGATTAAAATAGAAGCAAAAAAATTTTTTTAAGCTCCTAGAGTTGAACAATTTAAAATCCAGGGATTTACATTATCTTTTTGTGGGGGGGGGGGGAGACAGTAATGAACAAAATATGGGCAGCATTTAAGGGGACCTCTAGGGCTCACTTACTCAACACAGGTGACCGTGGAGAAGAATCTGGAGGACAGATGGCCTGCCATGCTGGACCCCTCTGCCCAGAGTTGAGGGACGAACCTAGTCTCAATGGGGAGTGCAGCCTATTTCCTGCTCATCCCCCCGTGGGTTTAAAGGAGCTCCAAGAACAAGACAACCAGCCCCAGGATAAGGTCGTGTTCCTTTAGAATCCCATAATCTTGGATTTTGAGACAGGCCCAATTTCAAATATCTGTCCCATCATCAATGTGTCGGGTACTGTGCTTTAAGTTTTTATTTGGGAAATGGTCTTATGGAATTGGTGGGCCTCCCTGGTGTGGGCAGAACCGCACTCCGAGGGCAAAGACAGACCAGTAGAGTAAAGAGTGCTACCATTCTCTGCTCAAGCTGACTCTCCTCCCCTTGATGACTTCGATGGAATTATGAGCTCAACTCTAAACAGATCATGGCAAATCAGGACACTTCTTAACAAAATCATCTACCCATCCATCCTTCTATTCATCCACCCAATATTCCACACTAAGTACTTCCTATATGCCAATAACCATGCTTGATATTGGGGCTACAGAGGAACAGGATGAGTACCTACTACGAGGGATCATTTTTTAAAGCAGGGTTCTTAATATGGTGTTTATGGATGGGACAGGAGCCTGTGAACCCCTTTAAATAAAAGGAAAACTGTGTGAGTTTTTGTGTACACATGTGCATACCATGAGCATCACTCTGAGGAGGAGGATTTATAGTTTTTATCAGATTAGCATAGGAATTTGTGACACCAAAAAGGTTAAGAATCACATTAAAGCTCAAGTCCAAATTGCTGTGTTATATCACAGAGATTATCCACAGAGAAGGGGTGAGAGAAGGCTGTGCAATGAAGGTGATGCTTGGGTGGGACTTTGACAAATGCGTGAGTTTGGCTTCACCTGCTCCAAGTCAAAGAATGAAGGCTTCATTCCTTTAGCTCACACCTCTTCCTCCAGTGCCCTCTGAGCCCCTCATCCACATCAGTCTCCCTCCTCCATGCTTGTTCCTTCCTTCATTCACTTATTCAACAAGTTTCTTCTGAGTGCCCACTCGTGCCCTGTAAACAAGATAGACACGGGACCCTGTCCTCCTGGACCCAACATTCTTGTGAGAGAAACAGACATCCATTGAACATAGACAGAGACATAGAAATACAGACTGAGATCAGTGCATAGTAGGGGGAGAACAGAGAAAGAGGAGAATGACTGCCCGTGGGGCCCGATTCCAAAGAGACAGAGAAGGCTTCTTCTGCTCACTGGCCAGCAATCGGGATTATAAACTGCCCCACAAATGGGAAAATGCTTCATAGGGAGAGACTGTGGATAATTTGGCTCGGCAGCTCATAGAGCTTCCAAGCCCCTGGCACTGGGTAGGCACTTGTATTTGTTGAACAAATAGATGAGTGAATCAGCAGGCTACCCTGTAATATTTCTTATATTAAATATTTTGAAGCCCTTTCAGGTACAAAGGTCTCATTTTAGATATCCTCATTTTAGATTGGGAGGATGCATCCCATTTACACAAACTCCAAAGAAACTGATTTTGCTTCCCTCTTACTGGCTTTCTCCCATGAAGCAACTTTAATATTCAATACCGGGCTATCATTCAAGTTCCAAGCCATTCACACATGACTCTGTTCAGAATTGGTCCTCAAGCCAGCCAAGGCTCATCTCATCAGTGCAAAGCTGAAAGATGTGACCAGAGTGGAGGCAGAGCTCACCCTTCGTGGGGATGATCGAGGTACAGAGAGGGGACACCTGTGCCTCCAAGGAGGGAGCAGTATGAAAATGCACACTATGGGGCTGACATATTGATTTTGTTTACCAACTCTTCTGTTCCCTGCTGTGTCTCTGGTGCCTGGCACTTAGTACACACTCAATACTTATTTGTTGAACAAATGAGTCAGTGAGTGGAAGGGGAGTTGGTCAAGATACTGAGGTGGTAGCTTACAGGAGCCACACAGCAAAGCTGTGCCCAGCCGTGTACTGGCAAAGGTACAGCTCCCACATGAGCACTGGTTGGTATTTTCATTTATCTTAAAAAGACAAGAAATGAAATAACAAAAACATACCAGGATTTCATTTGTTTGTTGATGTGAGCAGATTCTTTCCTGAACTGGATAGTAGTTTTTGAAAACTGGTAGAATTTTACTTTCCATTTTTTTGTGCAATTTACAACGATGTATTTTTTTAAAGGTCTTTAAATATATTTTATTGATTATGCTACTACAGTACTCCCAATTTTTCCCCTTTGCCCCCCTCCACCCGGTACCCCCATTCCCTCCAGCAATCCTTCCCATTAGTTCACGTCCATGGGTCATGCATATAGGTTCTTTGGCTACTCCATTACCCATACTATTGTTAACATCCTCCTGTCTATTTTGTACCTACCTATTTGGGCTTCTTAATCCCTGCACCTTTCCCCCCACTTGCCCCTTCCCCCTCTGAACTGATAACCGTCCAAATGATCATATCTATGATTCTGTTCCTGTTCTGCTTGTTTGCTTAGATTGCAGTTTGGGTTCAATTATTGATAGTTGTGAATTTATTGCCATTTTAATGTTCATTGTTTTCATCTTCTTTTTTTCCTTATATAATTCTCTTTAGCATTTCATAAAATTGCATGGTGATGATGAAGTCCTTTAGTTTTACCTTGTCTGGGAAGCACTTTATCTGCCCTTCCATTCTAAATGATAGTTTGCTAGAGAGAGTAATCTAGGTTGTATGTCCTTGCTTTTCACCACTCTGAATACTGCTTGACAGTCTCTTCTAGCCTGCAAAATTTCTTTTGAGAAATCAGCTGACAATCTTATGGGAATTCCTTTGTAGGTAATTGTCTGCTTTTCTCTTGTTACTTTTAATATTCTCTCTTTTTAAAATATATTTTATTGATTATGCTATTACAGTTGTCCCATTTTCCCCCCTTCATTACCTTCCACCCTGCACACCCTCTCCCACCCACATTCCCCCCTTTAGTTCATGTCCATGTGTCATAAGTTCTTTAGCTTCTACATTTCCCACACTATTCTTGCCCTCTCCCTGTCTATTTTCTACCCACCATCTATGCTACTTATTCTCTGTACCTTTCCCCCCTCTCTCCTCCTCCCACTGTTGCTAACCCTCCATATGATCTCCATTTCTGTGGTTCTGTTCCTGTTCTAGCTGTTTGCTTAGTTTGCTTTTGTTTTTGTTTTAGGTATGGTTATTAATAATTGTGAGTTTGCTATCATTTTACTATACATGTTTTTTTATCTTCTTTTTCTTAGATAAGTCCCTTTAACATTTCATATAATAAGGGCTTGGCGATGATGAACTCCTTGAACTTGACCTTATCTGAGAAGCGCTGTATCTGCCCTTCCATTCTAAATGACAGCTTTGCTGGATAGAGCAATCTTGGATGCAGGTCCTTGCCTTTCATGACTTGGAATACTTCTTTCCAGCCTCTTCTTGCCTGGAAGGTCTCTTTGGAGAAATCAGCTGATAATCTGATGGGAACTCCTTTGTAAGTGACTGTCCCCTTATCCCTTGCTGCTTCTAGAATTCTCTCCTTCATTTGAATCTTGGCTAATGTAATTATGATGTGCCTTGGTGTGTTCCTCCTTGGGTCTAGCTTCTTTGGGACTCTCTGAGCTTCCTGGACTTCCTGGAAATAGACTTCCTAGTCTATTTCCTTTGCCATATTGGGGAAGTTCTCCTTTATTATTTGTTCAAAGAAGTTTTCCACTTGTTGCTCTTCTTCTTCCCCTTCTGGGACCCCTATAATTCAGATGTTGGAACGTTTAAAGATGTCCTGGAGGTTCCTAAGCCTCTCCTCATTTTTTTGAATTCTTGTTTCTTCCTCGTTTTCTGTTTGGTTGTTTGTTTCTTCCTTCTGGTCCACTCCATTGATTTGAGTCCCAGTTTTCTTCCCATCACTATTGGTTCCCTGTGCCTTTTCCTTCATTTCACTTAGTGTAGCCTTCATTTTTTCATCTAATCTGTGACCAAATTCAACCAATTCTGTGAGCATCCTGATCACCGGTGCTCTGAACTGTGCATCTGATAGGTTGGCTATCTCTTCGTCACTTAGTTGTATTTGCTCTGGAGCTTTGATCTGTTCTTCCATTTGTGCCATTTTGGGGGGGGGGGTCTGGCCACCCCTGTTATGTATGAGGGGCAGAGCCTTAAATGTTCACCAGGGTGGGGCAACCCAGTGGGTGGGTTGTGAGGCTGTATGTGAGGGCAGGGTCGGAGAGTGAACAATGGTGCTTGCTCTGCTCTCTGTCAGATTTCAGTCCCTTCTGTGCTTCCCCCAGGCAAACTGGGCCCTTTCTGGTGCTGACTTCCATGTGGGTGGGCTTGTGTACATTCTAGGACCCTGTGTGTCTCTCCAACTAACTATCCTGTGAGGCTGGGAGTTTCTCCTGGCACCTCAACCCGTACAAGTGTTTTCAGTCAGTGTTTTAAGGCTTTATTTCCCCACACTGGGACTCTGGGTTGTGTGGTCTGTCTCGCTCCCCAGTTTCGCCTGGTTTATCTGTGTGTGAATGTGGGACTGCCAGGTCAGCCAGCCGCCTCGTGCCTTGTGTGCCATGTTGGGCTTCACAATTGCCACCTTGGTGGGTCTGCCCACTGCCACCCCATGCCTGGGGTCTGCCCACTGCCGATTTGCATGCCCGGGGTTTGTCAGATGCTGCCTTGCGTGCCCGGTGCTACCCCTTCAGCAACCCCTCTCCGACCATCCTACCAGTCTGGATGAATGTGTCTATTTTAACTCCTTGGTTGTCAGACTTCCATACAGTTCAATTTTCTATAAGTTCTGTTGTTATTTTGTTTCTAAATTGTTGTTGTCCTTATTTTGGTTGTTCAAGGAGGCACAGTGTGTTTACCTATGCCTCCATCTTGTCCAGAAGTCCACATTCTCTCTTTTTATTTAACCTTTGGTATTTTACATATGATGTGCTTTGGTGTGGTTGTCTTTTGGCCCATCATGTTTGGGATTCTCTGTGCTTCCTGGACTTGTATGTCTATTTCCTTTACCAAATTAGGGAAGTTTTATTTCATTATTTTTTCAAATAAGTTTTTTATTTCTTTCTCCTCTTCTTCTTCTGGTACCCCTATGATTCAGATGTTGATATGTTTAAAGATGTCCCAGAGGTTCCTAAGCTTATCCTTGTTTTTTGTTTTTTATTTTTAAATTCTTTTCCCCCCTGCTCTTCTGAGTGAATGCTTTTTCCTTCCTTGTGTTCCAAATCATTGATTTGATTGTTGGCTCATCCTCTCCACAGTCAGTTCCCTATAGATTTTTCTTTATTTCACTTAGTACAACCTTCATTTCTGCCTGGGTCTTTTTTATGGCATTGAAGTACCCAATGAGTTCCTGGAGCATCCTGATAACCAGTGTTTTTAACTGTGCATCTGAGATGTTGCTTATCTCCATTTCATTTAATTCTTTTTCTGAGTTTTGTTTTGTTCTTTCATTTTGACCATATTTCTTTGTCTCCTCATTTTGGCAGCCTTCCTGTGTTTGTTTCTGTATATCAGGTAGAGCTGCTTTGACTCCCTGTCTTAGCGCGCCTGTTAAGTTGTATGGGATGGAGCCTTAGGGGCAACCTTTGTCACTGCTTTGTGGCTCTGTGTGCTGGAGGGCTTGCAGAGGGGACAATGCTGCTGCCTGGCCTCTGAATTTTTTCCCAGAAGGAAGTTGTCTCCTCACACTTTGCTTTCTCCCTATATGCCACGGGTCCCCTTCCAGCTATTGCCCTGGTGCTGAATCCAAGAGGAGGTGGGTCTGAGTGAGTTCTAAGTCCATGGTGGGCACTTTACTGGTTTTTACAGTCAAAAGTTATGGGGATTTATCTTCCTGGTGCTGGATTCCTGAGCTGGGTGGCCTGGACTGGGGCTGCAATTCCTTGCTCCTAAGGTATCCCTTCCATTTTTTATCCACCACTCATGGATGTGGGACTACCCATTCCCATCTCAGTGCCTCTCTGCACCACTCTGTGTCTCCTCTCCGTGTCTCTACCCTTTTCACCCATCTGGATGAATTGCTTCTTTAAATTCTTGGTTGTTGGACTTCCACACAGCTCAATTTTCTGACAATTCTGGGTGATATTTGTTTTGTAGTGTAGCTGTATTTTTTGCTATAGGTATATGTGGAGGTGAGGCATGTTTACCCACACTTCCATCTTGACCAGAACTACACTGATGTGCTTTATAGTTTACTCTTTATTGTTAACAATTCCTCCACCACTTCTGTGGAGTAAATACAGAGTCTGGCACAAATAACGCCCCTTTTTATTACAAAATCATAAGCATGTCATTCTGTAATATAACAATATCATATACTCAAACATACCTATGACATTTTAGGTGAAATGTTCAAATTAAAACTATGAATTATTGCACCCGTGTTATTACCCTACCAACCACACTCAAGCAGGAGCGACTCCTGCCAGACCCTGTACTCCTACCACAGCCGACTCTCAGCCACCAGCGGTGCCGGAAAGGGATGTGCAGTAGCGCACCACTCTGTGCAGATACAATCGATGTACTAACCTCAACAGTGTACATAAATAATAAAGCACAGTAAATTAATTAGCAAGTGATGAATTTTGAGTAGTTGTTCCCTTTGCTTTTAATACAATTTATTTCATTGTGAATTTATATAATTAATTCCTAAATAATGGCTGTATTTAACAACCAGCTCACAAAATTCCTGAAAATTTAACAATGGCTTTTCACAACTCAGCTTTAGCACACGACTGGGTGTGTTCTGCAGGCAGACCTAGCCTTGCTGTGGGATCACAGAAGATTCAGCTGAATGGACTCACCCGGAACTGGGCGATCGATCAGAAAAGCCGGAAGCAGTTATAGTGATGTTTGTACGATGTGTAACTTCTACATTAAAAAAAGTTTCTTTTGAATTACATTTTGGGTGCCCTAATCTTCCCGATTTAGGGTTCCTAGTAGTTGTGCTCCAGCTCCCTTCCAGGTGTCAGTTCCCTGGAGGAAGGGTATGCCAGGGTGTTCTCTGGAGGAACTGGCTGCCTCTCGGAGGGCTTGGGAAAGATGAAGCCAGCATGGTACTTTTTAAGCAGTGAAGCACACCCTGTAGAAAACTGGGACCTGAGGGCCCAAACCATGGGGCCGTCAGCCCTTAAGAGTCTGTAGCTTGTGTATCCTGTGATCAAGAGCAGAAGGGGATAACCAAGGGTCTCACTTTAGATTCATCCCCAGGCTCTGCCACTTTCTAGCTATGTAACTCTGGGCACGTTTAACATCTTTGGGATTTAGCTTCCTCAACTATAACACAAGGGAAACTATCTCCATCTCCTATAACCATCATTAAGATTAATGACCTATGGGAAAGGCCTACCCCCTGGTAGTGGTCACTGAGTTTTGGCTTTGAATGACTGACATCTGCTAGGCCACCCAGAGGGAGGCCAAGTGTTCTTAGAGAACAGGGGATGTGGTTGTTTAGACAGTTCAAGGCCTGAGGGGACAAGAGAACCATGAGGAGCACACCTGGGGCCTGGCCATAAATGCATCTTAAGTGGGTGAGTCCTCAAAGTGAGCCTGGTGTCCAGCTGGTGGCCAAGCTCCACAGGAGGTTATCCATGTCCTTTCATCTGGAGGCCTAGCGTTCATTGCCCCTGATCACGCTACAGGCCGGTGATTCGCCATGCAAGCTGCATGGGTGTTTTTATTCTAGTACGAATGACATATAAAAGCAAGGCAGTGGGAGCCGGTGATAACTTACCAAGGCCAAACCCCGTGGGTAACAGGGCCTAACATGAGGTCACTGGGCTCCCTCGTTCTGCCTTCTCATTTTTCTATGGCTCTTGCTGTATTAATCTCTTCTTTGTGTGTTTGTCAAAGGGCATCCCCCCAGCCCCCAAGTGGGACATAAATAGAATTGATGTACAAAAAGCTACTACATTCTCAGCACAGGGAGTGTAAGGCCCTTAGTCTCAAAGTGACAGATGAGTAGGAAATTATTTCTTGCTAAAGAATAATGAAGACCATAAATTGCTGTGTGTACAGATGATTCACTAGGAAGGTAAGCAACTTCGACTGAAACAAGAAGTCACCACCAGTGAAAGCTTCAGGGCCTTGTTCCACGGTTATGTTCCTAAACTTCAAGCCTCACCTCCCCACCTCACCACACTCCATAACTCTTGCCTATCCCTCTCCCCAACCTCTGGAAAAAGGCACACATTGAAGGTGGTTTTCTCAGGGTCGAAGTTCCTCACTCCTACAGAGTTTCAGAACAGGAAGCTATCTAGCCAGGTAATAAGCATGACAATGACAGGCTCTTGTTTAGAAGGTTGAAGGCTCTAGGGTCCCTTTTCCACCCAGGTCCCAGACCTTTCCTCTGCTTCGTCTCATCCCAAGTTGGCCCATGTCAATCCCTGTCTCTCCTCTCTGACTCCTTCCTGACCAGCGAACCTACACAGATAGCAAGATGCCAGTGTAGGCATGAGCAAACAAGTGTCCTGTCCTTTAATTCTGCTTTCAACAGCAACTACAAAAGAACCACTACAATTAAGCAAACATGGCATGGCCTGACAGCAGAGAAACACACAGAATTACCTGCAGAAGGTAGAGACCCAGAAAGAATTTAACACTCAGGCTTATTTATTCCAAATGTGAAGCTGACCCTATAAAACTGAGGAAAGTGTTTCAGCTAACGCTTTGGCAAAACACGACTAAAATCAGCAAATCGCTAGCTCTGGAGAAGATGCCCAACATATCTGCAGCCATATTTTGAAAAGATGTCTTTATTTTTTTTTTTTTTAAGATTTCATTTATTTACTTTTAGAGAGAAGGGAAGAGAGGAAGAAAGAAACATTAGTGTGCAAGAGATACATGATTGGTGGCCTCTCCAATACCCCAAACTGGGGACCTGGCCTGTAACTCAGGCACATGCCCGACTGGGAATCGAACCAGTGACTTTTCCATTCGAAGGCCAACACTCAAGCCACTGAGCCACACCAGCCAGAGTGAAAGAGGTCTTTAAAGGGATATGACAATCCCAACCTAAGACCCATGTCAGTTTTGCAGACAGTCCTTTACAGACAGTCCATTTGGGGACACCCCCCACCCCAGGAAGAGGAAGCAGCTCCTGCGGACGCCCAGCACAGGCCCTGGGTTCATTCACCCACCCCAGCCCCACAGGAGCTATTTCACACTGTCAGGCTTGAGGGTGAGATTTTTTTTCCCCTTTAAATCAAACCACAACAGGAAAAATTGAGGTTTCAGGGTAAGAGTGAATTTCTTGACGTTGTCCTATTAACTACTAGCACAATTCCCTGAGGGAAAATTGGCATTTTCTAGACAATTTGTAAAAGGAAGAGATTTCAACCAACAGATTTTGCAGTCAGCACCCCTGATACAAGGCCGATGATGGACCCGAGCAGGGAGACCAGGAGTGGAAGAGGGGTGCGGGAGGAAGAGCCTCCCTCCTAACTGGCTACGCTCTGCCCCGCACATCGATCACTCCTGTTCCCAAGGGCCAGAGGAGAGAGCCAGCGGACAGTTTTCCATTTGTATTTGTCAAACTTGGCTCTCTCTCTTGAAGCCAAGAAAAGAGATTTAAACTACACGTGTCGGCTGTCCTATGTAACTAAACTAGTCATTTGGTATCTTGAGAGCATCTGAGGATCATGAGTGCGGGGTGAGGAGAGAGGGTCAGCTCTTGAAGGGCAGTCATACACGCAGTTCCCTCCTCGAGTTTCATGACACCTGGGAGTTAAGCGAGAGGCTGAGGCAAGAAGGGGACTATTTGGGGCTCCATAGTTCATAGATAAAACTCGGACCTGGAGACGCTTAAGGACTTGCCCAAGATCACATAGTAAATGAATCCCTTAATCCGTGACCTTTGGGAATGAAGTAGGTCGCAGGCCTCGATCAGAGATATGCTCTAAGTTTTATTTTTATTTTAAAATAGCCTAGGTCACAAGATGTTTATTTCAAACCAATAAGGACTCGCTTTGTTTTAAGCCACTTCAGTTATCAGAGGACAGCGTGTGTTCTGGTGGGACCAAGGAAAATTTACAGCCTAAATGTGTGCAGATTGCGTTCTTCAGAATCTGCCATAAAGTCAGGCTTCCCATTGCAGCCACACTCAGATTAAGGTAAAAGCTCTGCTAAGCATGCAGAAATGCCAGTTATTTGAGGAGAAAAGCTGCTTCAGCAATGGCTAGGTCCTGGGATCTGGTCGAGCTGGGGGTGGGGGAGCGCCTACCCACCCGAGGGCCACAGTTTCTTTAAATCAGAGCCTGAATGTAGCTCCACAGTCCCCCCCCAAATAAAAATCAGGACTATTTTCTTTTACAAAGCTTTACCCTCTGGAAGGAGTCAGGTGCCCCATGAATCCATAAAACAGGTCTCCTAAAACAACAATCTCTACACTAGACTTGAAGTCTCTGATGGACCCTCATCTAGAAAGGCAACCCCCGGTATCCCTGTACACAAGGAATGAACACTAAGGCTCAGAGGGGTTAATTAATCTGTGCACAGCTGCACAACATCAGTAAGAGATCAGTGATTCTAGATTCTTGGGCAAGGGGACAAAATAAACGAAGGATTCAGGCTGATTTATCTGGGCAATGCAGCTCCTACAATCCTTAGACTTCCCAATCTTGTCTCCCTGTTCAGCCAGGAATAGATCAGGGTTTTTAAACCTCATCACTATTGACATTTTGGGCTGGATATTTCTCTACTGTGGGGGACTATCCTGGGCATTGTCAATGTTTAGCAGCATCTTTGGTCTCTACCCACTGGATGCCAATAGCATCTCTAGCTGTTACAACCCAAAATGTCTGGATGTTGCCAAATGTCTTCCCCTCCCTAAAATTATCCCAGTTGATAACCACTGTAATAGACAGCACATTTCAGAGAGTGTGGTCCCCTATATTGTCCTCCACACATGCCCCAGCCCCTAGGAAAGAGCTGGGCCATTCAGCAAGTTTCCTGCAAGAGTGAGGCTTGAGGGAAGCTGAGGCCAGCCATAACAGCCTAATTCAGGGGAAAGCAGCTTAAAACCAATACCTCCATGACGTGGCCCCTCAGCCCACGACAGTGACACCTGCTGGGTTCGAGAGGATTCAGAAAAATCAGCAAGTCTGTGGAGCTCCCCACCTGATAAGCCAGAGGACCACATCCTGGGTGGGGTGACAAGACATCTGATTAGAAGGCATTTGAATTAGGGGCACACAGTAGTCCCATCACAACACCAAAGGATTGTTTTCTATAAGGGCCCCTTGGAGAGATGGGCCATGACCAGCAGTGCTGGGAAATTTTCAGGGGTCTCAGCAGAGAAGTTACAATAGAAGGTAATATAGACTAAACACCTACTATGTGCTAGGCACTACACTAAGCAATTTATGCACACTCCAACCCAGAGGTTATCACCCATTGTGCAGAAAAGGAAGCTGAGACAGTGGTTAAGTAACTTGTTTAAGGCCCCCTGTACATCCTGCGTGTCAGTGGGAGGGCACCCCTGCTCTGCTTTAGAAGGAGGCAACCTCATGACAGAGCCTCTTGAGGCTCTGGCCCCAGCTCACAAGACCCACCGAGGTAGGGGGAAAGAGGGCATGACTTGAAACAAGCAGCAATCTTTGCTGAACAGCCGCATGCCCACTGCTGCCAGCAGCTCAGCCCCATGCCTGAGCGGGTACTGGGGGCCTTCCAGCCTATGGGGTAGGAATGGCTGGCGCCAGCTGGAACAAAACTTGAGAACACATTAGCAGAGTCTCACTTCCCAGGAGAGCGTGACTTTGCCACACTGAGCAGACTTCTTTGGCAGCAAGTAGTACTTGCAAGAGTCCCTGTGTCACTTAGAGAAGCCATTTGTTTCCCAACAGCAACCAGGAAGGTGGCAGCCATCCTGTGGCAGGAGTCACTAGCTCTGCCTGGACCTCTGGTCAGGGATGCCTCTGCCGGGACCATACAGGCCTTCCAGCCCTGACACGCAGGGCAAAGGCTGCTCAGCTCAGAGCCCAGGAGTACCGTATCTACCAGTGTCCTCAGGAATTGCCTGGAGGCCTGGTGGGCAGACTCCTAGAAGTCAGGGGCTGATATGAAGGGGAGAATTGGAAAGATGAAGCACTGGGCTTTAGGTGGCCATTGCTGGGAAGCTGGACAGGCCCACTGAGTCCCCAGACTACTCGGCAGTCCTTGCTCAGGCTGGTCTGAAACTACAGTGGGCAGGCAGGCTGCAGGGTCTTCCCTCCTGCTCAGAATCCCCCATGATACTGACACGGGCCCGAGAGGCTAAGCCCCTCGGATAGAACAGGACTCTGTTGCTTTTCTAAACCTCACACCCAAGAGTCTGAGGAAACACCTGAAATAAGCCTGCTGTAACCTCCCCAGCACAGATGTTCCCCAGGGCGAATCTCTTTTTCTTTCTGACAACTGATCGCAGGCCCTGACCACGGTAGGGATTACAATGCCCACTAACAGGAGAAGGATCAGTTTGTGGTTAAAGGATGAACACATTAATTCTGTGTGACCTGCTCGGTGACAAGAACCAGAGAGAAGAGCATACATTAGTCTCTCCCTCTGGAGAGCATCTTAGTTGGAGAAATGGAGTTCCTTGCGTCAAAGCCCCACCGACACAGAAGGACGGGACACTCACTGCCTTGAGGAGTCTTGTCCACATTGCTGGGCATGGCTGTCTTTTCCCACCTGTTGGGAGGCTGCTCACAATGACAAAGGCAGAATGGGAAAAGGAATGTGTCCGACTCATACCACTTACAGGGCAATGAGCAGCCTGAGCATCCCTCCCTCTTAGCCCCAGGATCAAGGCAGTGAACTGGGAGAGGCTTGAAGTACAGCTGAAGAGCCAGGTGAGCTCAGGGTTGGGTCTGGAGAACCAAGAATGCTCTCACCTCTCAGATGGGGCAGCTTGTCTTTCTGGCCAGCTGGGCCTGGTTAGTATCAGAAGTCTCCAGCAAGGGCTAGTCTGCACTTTCCCTCTGGGACAGCAGAAAGGATGGGAGAGGGTTTCCAACTGGCACTCTAGAACTCAGCAGTGGCCAGTTGGCCAGCCCCTGGTTCTTGGCATCTGTTGCTTTCTAGAATGTTTGTGCATTAGTTGATGAAAACCATTCCGAGTGTCCAGCAGGCGGGAATCTCTCCAGAACCAAACATCTCACCCCGACTCTTTCTGTGGTCATGCACTCTTTCTCCTCAGTCAATCCCCTCCAATTCTCCTTTGAGGGGTTCTTATTTACTAAACAAACAAGTGAAAAAAATAAGTTTAAAGATAAGCTCAGATAAGAGCAATAAAGCCTCCTGTTAGCCTTTGATATTAAAACTGATTTGAAATAGGAGAACCAGATTTTCCAGGTAAGAATTATAGGGTTTGTGGATTAAGGAAACAACCAAATCTTTATTTTTCTTCTAAGAGGACTAAATTGATATTTACTTACACAAGCCAAGAGCAAAAAGGGACAACCAGCTCTCCTAACAACTATTTATACATCCAAGTCTGGCAGATTTATCAGTATCTAAAATGGTAGAAAAAGAATTCAGAACACGATGTGTCAGAGATAAGTTCTATATTGTCCCAAATAGAGTGTCCCATTGTTAAAAGCCCCTGTTCCTGTGGAGGGAAGACTTGGATCATGCCATACGGAGAACACAGAGTCAAGTGGACTTAATTTCTCAGGGGAGCGGGTCATGAGCTCCTGACACAAACCTGAGAATAAGCTCAGAACAACCTCAGAAGCAACAGCTGCACGGAAGTAACCTGGAGCGACGGTTGCCTGCGGAGGCTGACGGGTCTCCTAGAGGCCTCAGCATGGTGAGCACTGGGCACTGATTTGGAAACAAAAGGCTCCAAACTCCTGCACAGCTGCTAGTCGGATCCCCTCAGCTCTGGGTCGAACTTAACCCGTGTTCAATAAGCTCAGAGCCCAGCAATGGGCCAGATGCCTCCTTATTCCTTCCTTGAGGGCAGAAAAAATAAATACCGGCTAAGAAACAATGCTGAAGACCTGATTAATAAAAGAAAGAAGAACCATCTGTCTCGTGGTAGAAAAGATGAGCCTCATGCCCATGGTAAGTGGAGATCCACAGGATCCCACCAGGGATGCAGATCTGTGTGCAAGGAGGCTCTGGCATTTATACCCTCTGCTTTGGATCAGAAGCTCTGTCCCACCACACCAGCAACTCAGCGTAGCCAGTGGCCAAAGGCCTTCTTAGGAGCTAGTATAACCACAGACAAATGGAGCATCTAGAGTTTTAACAGCATTAAAAGCAACGAGGCTGGAATACACTTAACCTCTAGAGTTCACTCTGTGACATGGGACAGGGACCAGATGTTTCCATCGGATGCAGGGCAGCTGGAGAGGAGCAGCAGGCAGGCTCTCGGAACCCCGGAAACCAAGAAGTCCCCTTGAAAGGCAGGGAGTCCAGCATTCTGGGACCCTCCAGGCTAGAAGCCACCCATGTACAGTATGCCAGGAACAGAAACATGCATATGGACAAACTGGTCTCTGAAGCCCTGAATCCATCTCTTGACTATGAAATGACAGTGGCATCTCACAGGCCAAAGGGGCCCACGGAGAAGTGCAGAGCCGCTGAGAATAGAAATGATAGGTTCCTAGGGCAGGTATTCAGGGCAAGATGCTAAGGTTTCTGCTTCAGAGCTCACACTGGTGAACTATAGTAGCAAAATGACCCACCAACTTGAACTTCAGAACCATTAAGAACACAGCTACACAGCCCCAAGACTGGGGAAGCTGATGTAGCCCAATGACCTAGGCAAAGGATCAGCCAATATGGACCAAGAATCCCCCAAATGTGTCCGTAAAATACTGAAGTGCAAAGACTTCTTTGCCCAAGAGAGGCTCAGTCAAGAAAGTCCACGGGGCAGAGGTGAAAACGGGGTGAGGGTGGGCCAGAGAGAGAGAGGGCATTCAGTCAGACCGAGGCCTTTGAAGCCCTCCGTCTTCCCCACACTCTGTGGACTCCCACTGGTACTAGGGAAGTGTTTGGGGTTTCTGACATTCAAAAAGTGCCTGAGCATTAGCACGCTGCGTATGCCATCATAGCATGCATTTGTCACACAGACAAAAACTGGAGCTCAGAGTCTCTGGTGGAAAACACAAAGCATCTTCACAAAGCCTGGTGCCAGGGGTTCTTCTGAGACTCAAGTGTTTGAGACTCAAGTGCTGGATGGTCCAGGAGGGTTCACTTTCTAAACCGGGTGAAAATTCAAATCAGGAGTCCTGGGGTCCTTCCTGTTACGTGCCTGGCATAAATGTTAAGAACAATGCTTGTGAAATTCCTAAGGAAACCGCAGCAGCAGGCTGACTCGGCTTCCAGGCTTCTACTGTTGACAGGAAGTAGGAGACAGGTAGTCAGGGAAGAATGACAGTTTGGGGATTAGTGCGATGACAATTAGACAAGTTCTGCTCTGCTTCTCTTTACAAAGAAAACTTCCCTTCTTTGCTCTTGGAATGCCATGTTAGAAGAGAGACATCTCCATGGCAACTACATACACATTTAGTGATGTGTCACTAAATTTGTGTGTGCACAAAGGCACATTAGGAGACTTTTTGAATGTGACAAGAGAAATAGATTTTCATAATTGAATATTGCCCTCAAGTAGAGTTTACCACTTGCTGAAAGCTGGGGCTGCAGCGGAAAATGCTAACTCTGCCTCATCAGAACCAAGGCTCAACCCCCAAATCTCAGCCAACTTCAGAAAAGGGCTGTCTCCTTGGGAGGCTGCTGCCCCGAAAGGGACACAGACAGATGAAGGCACAGTGGGGCACCAAGATGGCCTTGGCAGAGCCAGGAAAACAGGTTCATCTCAGGTCTGACCAGAGCCCAAGGAGAGCAAAAGCCACCTATATAAGAATCAGACACGACCCTGATCCTTCCCCAGGTTCTTGGGGTCACCTCATGACCCCAAGACTCTCCTCTGTTCTCACGGAGAGAATGAAGGAAGAGTAGTACCAGTATCAGATGGCTTCCCCGGGAGGTGGAACGCAAGGAAAAGAATGCTGAGTCTCGAGCCAGAAGGCCCAGGTGTACGTCCTAGTTCTGTCTCTTCCTAATCATGGAACTCTGAAACCCACTCGTTTTCTAAGTCTCAGTCTGTAGACTGGGAATATGCCTCCTGATTACCAGATGCTCCAAGGAGGCAGTGAATGTAGAAGCATCACTATTAAATTGTAATGTTGTGAAACTATTAACAGTGTTTATAAACACTGACTTGGCCCACATACCCCAGAGGAGGCCTCTGCCAGATGCAGGCTGGGCTCCCAGAGTTATGGTGAAGGGACCCACCTCAGCCCTGCTGTGGGTTTATGGTGGCCTGATTCCAGGTCTCCCCAGGGACTGGTACAAGGGGTGAGGGGATATCCCTGTAGAACGTGCCACACCCCAGAGCCCTCTGATGTCAACCTTTCTGGTCCTCCCTGCCCCCACACCTACCCTGGGTCCCAAGCCAGTCAGCGTACAACAGACAGAAGGATGGAGGGGGTGTGTCCCATTATGAATACATTTAACTCACAAGACATAACCAATTCTACTCATCTGCCGCCCAATCTCTTTATTCTCCCTATGACCTTTTCCCCACTTAAATAAGACCTGGGCTTCTACTGCTACAGGAAAAGAGAAGCCCCCTCTGAAAAGCAAACACAAGAAGCTAAATTTGGCCTTCTGAGCCTCCACAGGCCTGGCTACTGGCAACGAGAGATCTTCAAGGATAGTCTAACCATACATGCTCGGATTTCACCTCACAAGCTTCATTCAGAACCTAACCTCAGGAGGGGGCAATCAGCTGCCTCAGACGCAGGAGACAGGCTTTGCTTTGGGGTGAGATATGGCGCCTTCGTACTGGAGCCTAGGGAAGCACCCTCACCCTCCATTGCAGTGCTCCTTTCCCCCAGGCCCCACCAGCCTCCTCTGTGGGCAGGGCTTGGACCTGCCTCCTCTTTCTACTGGTAACCAGTCTTCTCCAGGGTAAGGCCACGCTGCCACCCTCCCAGGCTCAGGGTCTAACACCTCACGCCTATGGACACCACCTGGATCAGCCCTCCGAAGCCCACCATGTGGCCCTTCCACTACTCAAGTCACCTGCCCTACACTTCACACACACCCACAAAACTGGAGAGGTTCACCCTCCCCTGAGGGCTGGGCCCTGGACTGCCCAGCTGCGCTTGTGAACTCGATGAGAGATCCCCAGGCCCTGTGTTCCCTCCCTGCTCATTCCTGGTGCTACCCCACACTGAGGCCCACCCCAGATAACTATTTTGGCTGGCACACTTGGCTCCAAAGGTCACCACCACCCTTGATACTGCTGGGGGGAATGTAAGGTGGTGCAGCCATTGTGGAATTTGGGCAATTCCTCAAGAAGTTAAACACAGGATTACCATGTGACCCAGCAATTCCACTCCTAGGTACGTACCCAAAGGAAACGAAAACATATGTCCACCCGAAAAAGTCTACATGAGCCCTGGCCAAGTGGCTCAGTTGGTTGGAGTGTTGTCCTGTACACCAAAAGGTTGCGGGTTTGATTCCTGTTGGGGCATGTACAAGAGGTGACTGATTGATGTTTCTCTTTCATATCAATGTTTCTCTTTCTCTCTCTCACTTTCTGTCTCTCTAAAAACCAATAAATATACCCTTGGGTGAGGATTTTTTAAAAGTATACATAATTGTTCATAGAAGCATTACTCATAACAGCCAAAAAGTAGAAATATCCCAAATGTCCATCAACAGATGAATGGAGAAACAAAATGTGATATATCCATTCAATGGAATATTATTCAGGCATAAAAAGAAATGAAACTGCCCTGGCTTGTGTGACTTAGTGGATTGAGTGCTTGTCTGCAAACCAATAGGTCACTGGTTCAATTCCCAGTCAGGGCACATGCCTGGGTTGTGGGCCTGATCCCCAGTTGGAGGCACATGAGAGGCAACCACACACTGATGCTTCTCTGCCTCTCTTTCTCCTTCTCTTCCCCCTCTCTAAAAAATAAATAAGTAAAAATAAAAGAAATGAAACGGACACATGCTACATCACAGATGAACCTTGAGAACATCGTAAGGCCACATATATATGATTCCATTTACAAATGTAAAGAATTCAGAATAGAAAAACCCATAGAGACAGAAAGCAGAATAGTGGTTGCTAGGGGCTGGGGGGATGGGAGTGACTACAGGGTTTCCGTTGGGAATATGAGAAAAGTTTTGGAGCCAGAGAGTGGTGACAGTCACACATCACCATGAATATACTTATTGCCACTGGACTATACACTTTTAAGGGTTAGAATGATAAATTTTGTTATGTATATTTTATCTGCATTGTTTTTAAAGGGTTACCATGTCAGACAGCAGTCTGTCCAGCCTTAGCGTGCGTGTGTAAGATGTTGAAGCCTCCAGCGCCCTAGAGATGGAGTGGGGAGGACAGGAAGTTCGGGCCCATAGGGGCCAGCAAGTGTGTACAGAGCCAGGAAGTCAAACACTTTCCAACACAGCTGGGGACCGCAACAGAGTCTTCTGCCAACATAAGAAAAACTGGGTGGGGATGGGCATGGGTGAAGGAACAGGACCTCATTTTAGCTTTCAGCACCTGTCCAGGGAGGCTGAGCAAGCCTACACAGGCTGTTGCTGGAAACACAGTGACCACGGGGAGAAAAGCACCACACTCTCTTCAGCTCTTTGACAATAAGTCAGAACTGACTGGCACTGGCCACATTTCACCTGTTACTTGGGGGAAGACTAGACTTAATATTAAGACTTCAAGATGCTCAAGCCACTACAGGAAAAGTCAGAATGATTCGAGCTAGACAGGAGCTGCTTTAGACCGGAGCTTTCAGGATTTCTTCTAGACTCGCAGCCCAGCTGAGGGGTCTGCTTCTGCTCCCAGACTGGGGCCAGGAGGCAGCGGCTTCTGAGGTGAGGGCTCAGCCAACAAGAGAAAATCTGGGAGGGTGGCCAGGGTGAGAATACCACTTAGATACACTCCTTAGATGGCAGTTTGAGCAGGGACTCTGCCAAATGATGCTTCCTTTGACGGTCAGGAGCTTGGTTTCAAGAGAATCTGCCCATTGGAGTGGAGGGTTCTGGCCACAAGCTGAGAAGAACATGGTGGCATCTATTCAGCCGCTGCCTGCTGCTGTGGTTGCTGGGAAAGACAAGATGCACCTTCACCTCTCCACAGTTTCTTCCTTTCCTTGACAGCAGGGAAGATTGCACCGTGCCTTCTCCCACCGCATGCGGCCTCCTCTTTCACCGATGAAAGAGCTGGCCTGCGAATCTTCAGTGAGTGGCCAGGTCGGGGAGGCACACATCCCATTTCCAGAAAGGAGCTGGAGGAACGGCTCTGCGTGTCTGCTGGAACAAGGAGTAAGCAAGCTACGAGGCTGGAATCACTCAGCATCAGGCCAGAGGAAGTCACGTACCATCCCCTGGCTGGTTCCTTGGCTCTCAGTCAGAAGTCAAAGAGCAGACAGCTCAGAGCAACCAGCTCTTCTTAGCAGAGGCCTGAGGGTGAGTCCTGATAGCCCGTCAGGAAACAAAGGGGAGACTCCCTATCCCCGATGCCAGCAGGGAAGGAAAGCTAAAGAATCTGTGGCAAGGGAAGACAGCCTTCTGGAGCTGGGAGCAGGTGGGGAGGAGGAAAAACTAAGGGTAGGCCCCTCAGGAGAGGCGCTGGGTGCACAGCTTACATGAGAACTGCTCACCAGGCTCCGGGGGCAACCAGGTGCGAGAGACCAGCTAGTGAAAGGAAAAAGGAGAGTGGACATGGCTCTCTTGGTCCCTCCGCCACCTGCCTTTCCCTTATCCCCAAATCTCTGTTTTCTCGTTCAAACACTGGTACTTCCGAAGGTTCTGACCCCTGTGCCCTGCAGCCCAGGTTTTCCTCGAATAGCTTTGCACTCAAGCCTTCAACCCCTGGCACAGCATACGACGATGACCTGTAAATTTGCATCTGCTGTGCCAGGACCCACACCAGTCCCAAACCCATCTTTTAACCACCTCGATTTCACAAGTGTATCATTTTTTATCATGTCTAGAGTTCAACTGTTCTCCCCTTCCCTGGATTTCTCCTTATCCCCAATTGCTGATGTCTCTATCTACCCCAGGTGGAAACCTCCACCATTCCAAACTTCACCTCCCACACCCACACCTATGACACCTCCCCAGACCCAGCACACGGAGCTCCTTGCTTTTTTTTTTTTTGCAAGCTCGCTGCCGCAGTACTCTCCACATTTGCCCGAAATGCCGTCCTTTCCCCTGAGCTCGCACCAAGTTGACACAACTTCCCAGCCCTTTGTTCACTCCTTTATTTTGGCACCTTCATGGTTTTACAACCGTGTACACGTTGTACACGGTGTCCTGTCTGTCGCGTCCTAACCAGACGTCGTACTCGTTGAGGGCAGAAGCCTCATCTTTGCCTCCTCAGCCTCTAGAGCGCTGTCTGGCATGCAGTCAGAACAACGTAAGTTCTCTGGAAAAGTTGAACTCAAATGAGACAGATAAGCAGCAGGTTGTTAATACTCCCCTCACGACTATCAGTTCAACTACATTATTTCATAAAGTCTGTTTCGAACCTGTTTGACAACTAGATTTCCAACATGAACCAGCTCTGCAAATTCTGGCAGTCGCACGAAGGCATTTCCTAGAACAAAAAATGATAGCGGGGGGTGGGGGCTGGCGGTGGTGGGAACCAGCAGCTAAAAGGAGGTGGGACTGAGGATTATATCAAGACAAAAATGAAGGGAGAGAAAGCTGGGCCCTGAAAAGCCCCAGACCCTCTCCAGCCTAAGGACTGGTGTCCGCCTGGGAGAAGTGGCAGAAATGGACCCTTGCAGAAATGCCTCAGCATCTAATTAAACATTTTAGACTCCGCTGCACATGGGAAGGAAACCCACATCCCCCATGGAACCCTGACAAATGACTCGTTTCCAACCAATCTATCACCGTAGCATCTGGGTACCTTGGGAAGCTGAAAATAAGACCGATACATAAATGAAAACCAATATACCAACAATCCTCTCCCCACACAGGCCTCCAGGAAGCCACAGCTACAGCCATCTGCCAGGCTCCATCTTCGTCACTGCTTCCTGCAGCCAGAGGCCTCTGAGTAAGCATGCTTTAATAGGAGAGTTAACAATAGAAGGAAAACTCTTCTCTTAAGTCTGACTCTCCATTAGTGCTCCTATGTTAAAGTCGACCGCTTAAAGCCGGAATGAAATAAGTTTCGCATAGAATGGACTTGTTCTATAGTCCACATCGGCCAAAGAATTTGCTAGAAATAGTTGGGACAGATTGAAGAAAGACTGCGACTTGGCACCAGTTGAGAATTCAAAGGTTTTTTTGCATGGAAACTATTCTCAAGGGGGCTGTCACTAAGCTGCGGGGAGGACACTCACACCAAGATACCGTGCATTCTCACCTCCTGCAGCTTCCCCCGGAAATGGCCTGAATAGATTTGATCTGATCAACCCAGGATAGCAATTCTCAGGTTAAGTCACATGCAGCTCCTGGCAAGGTGGAGACGATATGAAATTGCAGACTCTGTGGCTGTGAATCTGAACACCTGGGACTGGGTTTGGCTCTTCTACTTCTTCAACATCTCTTTTTTCCTGAGCATCTGTTACGCAAATTTAAGGCCTAAGCAGCAACGTGAAAAGGCTGCTCTGTTAGTGGGAAAATGGCAGGGGCAACCACAGGAGGGAGGGTGATGGCCTTTTGGGAAATCTACTTCTGGGCAAGCAACTATTTTCATTTCAGATGTTTATGTCCCACCGGCTTCCCCAAAAGAGATTTAGGTGGGACAGGCAAATACTTATGCAGCTAAGCAATGTTCCTCTCCCTCTATACATCTGTGTGTGGCAGGAAGCGATTCAGCCATAGGACAATGTTACACTGTAAGATTTCTTAGAGCCAGAGATTTTTCAGCGGTTCCTTTAGCTCATAACCTTCAGTGTATAACTGAGGCTCAACAATTGGTATTTTCAATATTTTTTTCTTACAGTTTTAATAAATTCATGGCTTTTCTTGATCATGTTAGCAGCATATGCTCTTAGCTCCAGAAAACTCAGTGTTAACTGAGCGTTTTGCCCAGCTCATTTTTTCTTCCCCAACCCTGGCTGAGGTCTAAATAAATATAGAAAGTTTCCAACCTCTCCCATACGTGAGTAAAAGGGAAATCTAGCCAGAAAGGAGATATGGCTCAGGTAAAGACAAAACTGCCATAGATTAGTTCTAAAGCATGGTGCATGTTTAGAACCACCTAGGACGTTTTTAAAAATCCCAATGATTCAGCCTTACCCCAGACCAATTAAATCAGACTCTCTGGGGGAGGAACTGGGTGTCAGTATTTACAAAGATCTCCTAGGGGTTCCCAATTGCAATAAAGGTTAAAATCCCTGTTCTGAAGATTAATGAGACCAAACTCTTTTGAATATCTACCAAGACTAGGACAATTTCTACTTTATTCCATCCAAAAGCGAATTCTTCCTCTAATTATCACACATTAGCTTTCAGATGATGTAATAGAAAGAATGTCAACCTAAGAGTAAGGAGAAGAAGTTTAAGTCAGTGCATCACAATTTCAACTGGCAGGGCCTGAAGCTGGTCATTTCCTTTTCAGGGTCTTCCTTCTTTCCGCTATAAAATGGAATTATAGTGCATGCTCTGTAGGCCACAGGCTATCGTGGGGATCAGCTAAATTCTTAATGGGAAGCTAGGGCTCTGCTACAAATACCACGCACAGGAAGAATTACTGATCTGATCTGTCTATGAGGGGGTGGACATCAGCTCTGACTCCCTCCAAAGCAGACCCCCTGGAGATTCTCTCTCAGGATATAAAAGACAAGGGGTAGTTTAGAGGCCAGAGAGTCAGAAACTATTTCCTAACATGTAAGAAGACTTCAAATTCCAGGGCTGACAAACTGGAATTCTGCTCCCACTGGAGCCAATTTTAAGAGCACTTTACTTTAGAGCACTGAAAATCTTACTATGCTTTAATCTAATCCAATGCCTAATCACAAGAAGTCTAGCCCTGCTTGTCTCCCTTAGTCCCATCTGGGCTGACACCACTCTGGGGCCATTCTTTGCTACTCAAAGATCGATAATCAGACACAGGGAGGCTATTTATACAAGACCACCTTTGAGAGACACCTGTGTGAAGTCTCCACCCCCTACATTATGTACAACCAGGAAGGCCTGCATCTGAAACTGCTAGGAGTCTCTAGACCAAGCTTCTATTTTTCTGTCAAAACACAAGCATTTCCTATACAAGGTTTCTTTATATTCTAGTGGCAAAATTGATTGTATTTTATAGGCTGTTCTCTAAAGGGTCCAGTTCTGAAAGCAAAAGCTTAAGTCTTCTTTTCCCATGGTTCTTACCATTAAAAACCAAGACTGTACCGGAACTGTAAGGTATGACATGGACAGACATGGAGAGTGTCTTCTGAAAGAGTTGGAAAGGAGGAAGATTTAGAAAGGAGGAAGAGTTGGAAAGGAGGAAGGAGGTCAAGAACACAAGTACAGAAAAACAAAAAGGTGCCAAAATGTCTTCCTGGGAGATCAGCATTTACTTGGCAAAGTGTAGGTTTAACCTCTGAGAAGCTCACTGTAGGAGTGAAAATGGGGAGAAGGGTCTTAAATAAGGGACATAACTGTTATTCAACCCACACATACCCCAATGAAACAAATGCAATTCAAGTATCTTTTCAATAAGGTAACTATATTTATTTCATCTGAACTTTCCTGAATCAGGGGAAATAAGAGATCAGACCTCACAGATGCACCTTGGAATGTACATTTAGCTTCCTTCTGGTCAGTAGTTCAGCTATTTGGCCTGCACAAACAGTTCTCTCTCTCTTTTTTTAAGGTTTTTTATTTTATTTATTTTTAGAGAGGGGAAGGGAGGGAGAAAGAGAGAGAGAAACATCAATGTGTGGTTGCCTCACAAGTGGCCCCCACTGGGGACATGGCCCGCAACCCAGGCATGTGCCCTGACTGGGAATTGAACTGGTGACCCTTTGGTTTGCAGCCCATGCTCAATCTACTGAGCTACACCAGCCAGGGATGTCTCTCTCTTTTTTTTAAATGTGAGGATTTACAAACCAAATTTTAAAATGTCATAATTAGACTTAAGGCAAGGAGCCAGAGAAAATACTGGACGTGTTAAAAAATCCTAAGATGAAAGTCACACTAATGGAACATTAGCTGCTGGAACATTACAAATACCAACGAATATTTCTCCTAACATCTAAAAGCAGAAAATCAAAAAATGCACAAATAACTTAAGATGACATCAACCAGAAATTAGGAGCCCCTTTGAGAACTATTGTCTCTATCTGGGGTATGCTTGCAACACAAATTCTATTTCATGTATCTAATATCAATTACCAAAAATGAATACAAATCTTTAAATATCTAAACTACACTAAAATATGTACATAAAGTCTGTGCATTTGATTCAGGAGTCTTTAGAGAGCTACTCAGTCTGTGTACTTGTACTTTACATATAATGATAATAAGCTAGATTGAATGGTTTCCTAGCTAACTGCAGGTTACAAAATAGCAAAATAGGAAGAGTAGAGAATAAAGCAGCAAGAGGAAGGTATCCTGACAGCTAAGCGCAGTGACAGCTGACGGTCTAACAGTAAGGGGAAGAAAAACTGCTTAAAAGGAGACAAATCTAGAATCTCAAAAAAGTAGTATTCACAATGTTTGCCACAAAATTTTAAAAATGAGTAGACAAATGTAGGAAAATGTGAGCCATAACCTAGAAATAAATGGTTAACAGGGACAGACCCAATGATGACAAAAATATTGGAAATAGCAAAGACTTTTTGAAAAGCTATATATGTGCCTTGGAATTTAAAAGAAAATATGAAAACAATGAGTGCATAGATAGAAAATATTGGAGAAACAAAGAAAGCAAAGGTCCTAGTTAACATTCTAGAAGTAAAGAAAAAAATTACTCAAAAAACTCACTAGGTGAGCTTAATAACAGATTGGTCACTACAGAAGAAGAGTTCAGTAAACTTGAAGGTGGGTTAATATAAATTATCCACAACAAAGCACAAAGAAAAAGAGTGAAAGAAAATGAATAGAGACTTAGTGACCTCAAGGAAAATATCAAGGAATGTAACTTATTTGTAACTGGAGTTCTAAAAGAAAAAGATAGATTGGGATAAAAAACATTAAAGAAATATGGACAAAATGTTTCCAAACTTGATGAAAAAAATATTAACCCAAGAAGCTCAACAAACCCCAAGAAGGATAAACAATAATATCCACACCTAGGCACATCATAGTCAGATTATTGAAAACTACAGATAAACAGAAAACCTTAATAGCATTAGAAGAAAGGGGAAAAATATATAGAAGGGAATATATTCTAACCTCTCCTCTAAAACAATTCAAGTTATGAAACAATGGGTATTCTATGTAAAGAAGAGCAAAAAGTCAACTTAAAATTCTATATCTAGCAAAAATATCCTATAAAATGAAGGCAAAATAGAAGCTTTTTTAATAAACAAATCTGCAAGAATTGGTTACCAGCACAACTACATTACCAGAAATGTTTGAGTTTTTCAGGCTGAATGGAAAATTATAAGACACAGAAACTCAAACGTACAAGTAGGGATGAAGAGGAATGAAGAACACTACAAATGGTAAATATGTAGGTAAATAATAAGAATCTGATTTATTAATTTATTTAAGAAAATCAACTATTTAAAGGAAAAATAATGCCAATGTATTACAAAGTTTAAAACATAGATAGAAGTAAAATATATAACAGCAACACAATAAAGCTTAGAAGAGGGTAAGTGGACAAAGGCAGACTCAGATTAGATAAAGAAATTAGAAAAAGAGAATAAAATAAACCCAAAGTAAGAAGAAGGAGGGAAATAAAGAGTTAAAATCAATAAAATGTAAAAAATGACTTAAAATAAGATCAAAAGTTGATTCTTAGAAAAGATCGGTAAAACCAATAAACTATTAACTAAACTATTTTTAAGAGTAAAACAGAAAAACCAGTCACCAATATTGAAAATGAAATGGGAACACCATAGATCCTGCAAACATTAAAAGGGAAATAAGAATTGTAAAAACAAGGTTATTCCAGTAAATTCCACAACTCTGATAAAACAGGTAAATTTCTTGAAAGTAAAATTGACAAAACTGACACAAAAAATAGAAGTTCCAGTAACCTTATAGTTGTTAAAATAATTGAATTAATAATTTAAAACCACACACACAAATCTGCTAGGCCTATAGGGCATTAGTGGTGAATTCTATCAAACATTTAAGAAAGAGGTAATATTATAGTTCCACAACTTTTTCAGAAAAGAGAACACTTTTCAGTTCACTTTATGAGGCCAACATAATGCTTTATCAAAGCCAGATGTAAAACTGTCTTGATTCATAGACAACATGATTATATGTATAAAAGATCCTAAAACATATACAAAAAGTTAATAAACCAATTCAATAAACTCACATGATGCAAAGTCAATATACAAAAACATCCATTGTATTTCTACATACTAGCAACAAACAATTGAAAAATAAAAATTTAAAGAATACTATTTATAGCCCTGGCTGGTGTGGATCAGTGGATTGAGTGCCGACCTGCAAATCAAAGGATTGTTGGTTCAATTCCCAGTCAGGGCACATGCCTGGGTTGCAGGCCAGGTCCCCCAGTAGGGGGCACATGCAAGGCAACCACACGTTGATGTTTCTCTCTCTCTCTCTTTCTCCTTCCCTTCCCCTCTCTCTAAAAATAAATAAATAAAATATTTAAAAAATAAAGAATACCATTTACAAAAGTATAAAAATATAAAATACTTAGAGAAATGGTTAATAAAAAATATTCAGACCTCTATATTGAAAACTATAAAACACTATTCACAGAAATTAAAGAAAATCTAAATTAATAGAAATAGATACTGGATAAAAGACCTAATACTGTTAAGATACCAATTCTCCCCAATTTGATTCATAAATTCAAGAAGAATCCAATCAAAGCCCCAGCAGGATTTTTCAGACACTGATAAACTTGTTCTCAAATGTATGCAGAAATGCAAAGGACCTATAACAGACAAATCCATCTTGAAAAAAATTCAAAGAAGGAGGAATCACATGATTTGTTTTTAATATGATAAAGCTTCAACATGAAGATAGTATGAACTGGCATAAAGATAAACCAATAGAACAGAAGAGTCCTGAAGCAGAACCACATATATACAAGGTCCAGCACAAACAACACCCCTCTTTTATTATAAAATCTTTTATTACAAAGATTTATTATAAAATCTTTTATCATAAGCATTTAATTCTGTAACAATAATATCACACTCAAGCACACCATATGACATTTTAGGTGAAATGTTCAAATTATAACTATAAATTAGCAAACCCATATTATTACCCTTCCAACCACGCTCAAGCAGGCGTTACTTCTGCCAGACCCTAGTTGGTTAAACTAACATGGCATTGAAGCAATTCAACAAGGAAAATAAAGTTTTTCTTTTCAACAAACAGTGCTAAGCAATTGGACCATCAAAATGGAAAATAATGAGCCTTAAGCCCTACCTCACACCACATACAAAAATTAATTAATTAGAAGTAGAGAAGAGACCTAACTGTAAAAATGAAAATGATCAAGCTTCTAGAATTAAAAGGAGACTATCTTCATGATCATGGGGTAGACAAAGGTTTTTTTTTTTATTAAGTACATACAGAAACAATAACCATAAAAGAAAATATTGGCCCTGGCTGGTGTGGTTCAGTGAATTGAGCACCGGCCTGCCAACCGAAAGGTTGCTGGTGTGATTCCCAGTCAGGGCACACGCCTGGGTTGTGGGCCAGGTCCCGAGTAGAGGGCGTGCGAGAGGCAACCACACACTGATGTTTCTCTCCCTTTGTCCTTCCCTTCCCCTCTCTCTAAAAATAAATAAATACAATCTTTTAAAAAAAGAAGAAAATATTGATACATTAGACTTCATCAAAATGTAAAACCTCTGCTCTCTGAATGACATCATTAAGAAAATAAAAAGATAAACCATAGAATGGGGGCAAATACACATATATCTACAAAGAACTTATATCTAAAATACGTAAAGAATTTCTAGAATTCAATAAGATGATTAAAAGCCCATTTTTTAACAAAAATGGCAGAATATTTTAATAGGTACTTAAAAGGAAGATACAAAATGGCAAATATATACATGAAAAGATGTTCACTATCAATAGTTAACAGGAAAACAAAAATTAAAATCACAATGAAATATCACTGCACATGACAAGAATGGCTAAACTTAAAAAGATGGACAATACCAAGTGTTGCTGAAGATACAAAACCCTCACGAGCTGGTGGGAGTATAAAATGGTCTAACTACTTGGCAAAGCTATTCCAGTTTATTATAAACATAAATATTTACACAAAAGAGGCTTTATCCATAATAGCCAAACACTGGAAGCAACCAAAAAGTCCAAAAACAGGTAAATGGATAAACAAATCGTGGTTTATTTAAAAAATGGAATACTCCTCAACAACAAAAAGGAATGAAGTATTGACGCAACATGGATGAAAGAAGTCTTGCACAAAAAAGCACATATTGTGCTATTCCGTTTCCATGGAGTTTTAGAACAGACAAAACTAGTCTCCGGTGACAAACCAAAACAGTGGTTGGGGGTGGGCGATGGGGGACTGACTGGGGAGGAACAGAGAGGGCTTTCTGAGGCGATGGAAGTGTCCCACATCTTGATAAGGGGTTTATATGATAAGGGAGCAGCTTTCTGTATTTGTTAAAATTTAGCAAACTATATATTTAAAATCTGTGCATTTTGCTACACGTAGAAATTATATTTATATTTAAGTAAGAAGATGGTGTCCTGTATCACAGGGTTGTCATGAAGGAAAAAAAAATACAAGAACACAAGGGACAGGCGTTGGGAAGGACAGTCATATCTATACACCTTACCAAGCCCGGTAGAACGCTGCTGTACCACCAAGTCACGGCAGAGGTGGAAGGAAGGGAGCAAATCTATTATCCAGGCGCTGAGAATGGTTGCTACGTCACGAAAACTGTTTGCCTAGAAGGCTCACCTGTGGAGCAGCGGACTCCCAAAGCATGCCAGATAAGAGCACAAATATTGCTTTTCTATTAAGAAGGACACTAATCAGTATACTGAAGTTTCTTCTGCAAAAGTTACCACTAACGGCACTGCACTAAAATAGATGGAAAATTGCCCTGGTCTCCAATTAATGAAAATTCAGAGTTAAGAGAATACTCAGATCCCCTTTTAGAACAAGCTGTTCTGACCACCTGACTGCCGAGTTTGGGGAGTTCTCAACCCAAATCTTAGAAAACAGCTTTCTCATGGGGGAAGAAACACCTACAGCTGGGCCACCACACTGAGGCCACAGCCTATAGCTGTGGTCTCCGTGGCTTCTGGCTTCTGTTCTTTCCAGGAACGGAGAAGCCAACAAGCAGGTGTGCCTTACAGCGATTTCTGCATTTAAAGAACCCAAATGCTGCCCCAGCTATTAACTAGCCCCCAGAACTGAGTGAAGGCAAAGGAGGGAAGAGGAAAGGGACTTAGGTCCTGGAGTCCTCAAAATTCTTTGAGTCTCCAGTTTGTTTCTTACCATGACCTGCCATGATAACATGGAGCTAAGTCCATTGTTTCTTTTCCCCAAACTATGTAAACACTTACACATAAGGCCTTGGCCCCAGGGTAATGGGAAACCAAGAGCCAGGGATCATTGTCTGAAAGAGCCTGTTTTTGTTTTTTTTTTTTTTGGACTGCAGGTGTACAGAACTGGAACAATAACAATAATCCTTGGTTTATGACATCCATCCCAGCTCTGTGCATAGCCCTGTTTTAGAGAAATATAATAAATCCCATGAATTCACCAGAGGCAACTGCTCTTCTGAATCCTGTCAGTCATTTCCTGGCTAAGGCTTTCCTGACCTGGCTCATGAAAGCCAGGTAGGGAGAGGATTTCCCAAAGCCTCCACCACCTCCCTTAACACAGACTCCACTCGGCTGCAGAGGCAGCACCTCCCCCAGGCAGAGGCAGAGGCAGAGGCAGAGGCAGAGGCAGAGCCACAAGGCTGGGTGGCCATCCAGGTGACCAAACAGCTCTCTTGCACACGGCTTTCCAATCTGCAAGCCTGATTTATTTTTTTCAATAGGAGAAAAGATGTAAGTCCCTTTGAGCAACGTATGCGTGATATATATCACAATATTTATTTTTGGTGGAGTAATGGATCGGTCTTCCGGGAAAGCTAGAGAAAAGGCATTTCTTGCGCTTGGATGTAAATCAGTCACTCTGAAAACCACAGGGGAATCTATATTCTTACCCCCCTGCTAACTACAATGTGAAATAAGCATCTGACTTTTAAAAGTCATTGTATTATTTGTTTCTAGACCAAATATTAAAGATAGTCAGGGATGTGAGGCCTGAGAAGCAATTGCTCCTGGAATGCCTGTGTTTAATTCTCCCAAGTGATGGTGCAACTCAAAATAAAAGTAGAGATCCACCCGACCCGCAGCTGTTAAGTTGTACACCTGGCAGGGACAAGTTCTAAGCTTTCCTTAGAGTACTCGGTTCCAAGGGAAAAGGATGAGGTACGTGGCTGGGCTTAGGATGTAAGGGTCTCCCAAGTGACCTGTCCAGTTACTATAGGCCAGTATTTCTATCTGTTTTAACGTACCACAGAGCAGCACAAGAGTAAAACTGAAGGATGCGGAGGAAAAAGATATTCAATGGATTTGCAACTTAAACAGAGCTCTTCAAAGGAAAGCTATTTAAATCCGAGGTGTTGCTAATATTAATTATCCTGAACATCTCACAGGCTCAGATTCACATGCTATAAAGAACACAAGGCCTTTTAATTTTCCTACCTGGCCCTGGCACAAGCAGCAATAAATCAGAGATACAGAGAAACCACACATGACTAACGAACCGGCCCATTAATGCGGAGCAAAGAGCATTTGCCAAGATGACTTACTCAGACATAGCCACATATCATTACCAGCAATATCCTGGGGGCTTAAGGCAGCAGGTAAGGAAGTCAAGAGCCTGGGCACTCCCTGCCAAGTCGCAGGCACCCAGGGCGACTGGGGCATCCTGCAGATGGCTGGTATCCGGGCCTCAGAGATTTTACTCATGGCTACCCCCTCCCTACTCTCTTCAAGTTAAACTTGCACTTGGGAGATTACTGCAACTTCTAAAAGACCTCTTGGGACATGGAGCTGCTAAGCCCCCAAACCTTGCCATGGGCCCCTACTCTTGAGACTCGGAATTAGGTACCCTAGGAAGAAGGGCCAGCCTCCGCCACCAGAAACCTTAACTGCTAGTTTATAGATCTTTACTGCAGCCACTCATTCAGGTATCTGAGCCAGCCAGGTGTCATACCCTATTCTAGGTCTCGGGTGGATCAGATCCATAAAGAAAACAGTAAACAGGTAGAAGTAAGGGAGAGATAAGAACCCGCTAAATGCCAGTCTGTTCGTTTTACCATGAAAACTAAGGTGCAGTGATAAATAGGAATTTTTTCCCCTTAGGCTGGAGTTGATGGTGTGGCTAGGACTTGAACCCAGGTTGGATTCTTTATATAGAACTGCCACATACAGTGGTGTGTGAGGGCAGAGGGGATAGGATGAGGGTGAAATTTAATCCACATTCTTCATGCGGGCTAGCTGCACTCCAGTGCTGTGTCCTCACTGTCCCATACACTGCACTGTCCCAATCCTCTTTAATAAAAGCCCCTTTCACTGGAAGGGACACTGAGGTTCCCCAGAGCAGCAACCAACCATCATTGGTAGGAACCAGGAGAGTTTGAACCCTTTTATTGGGATGTAATCCTGACAAGCCATATACTCCCAACTTTTATCATGAGTGAAAAGAGTCTGTTGAACTTAAATCCATCAGAAACCCACCTATGGCCAAGGTCTCTACAATAATTTTAACAATAATTTCCTATACTACCGTCAGATATGAAAGGGAAGAATGTTAGCCATTTTCCATCTTCTCCAACCTTTTATTCTTCATGATCCCAAGCTGAGAATCTGTCACTGTCCAACCCCACATCTAAAACCCAATATGGGTGATAGGGATAATTAACTTAACTCCGTAAATATCTATTCTTGACTAGGTGCTAAGGATACAACAACGAACACCATCAACAGTAACACACTGCTGTCCCTGACCTCACTGAACTGACATGTCGAATGCACAGTGGGGTAAAGCCCACCTGCTAAGAAGTTCCTGAGCAGGCTGGTAGTCTACTTAGAGGCCAGGTCCAGAAGCGAGAGTGTATGTGACCAGCCTATTCTCCCCTCCCTCACCCCCTTTTACAGAAGGAAAAATGAGGTCCAAGAAGGAGAGGAAGTGACTTGCCCTGAGTCTCACAGCTTGACAGTTGGACTAAACTGTCGAACCATGTTCTCTGGGTCTCCCCTTTCCACTACATCGCCTCCTAAGGTTCCAACATAGCGAAGTGAGGAGAAATCGTTGGTTCTAGTGATGGACTGCTTCCTGATGCATAAACACCCAGAACATGCAGCTCCAACCCATCTTATCAGCACAGACCCAGAGCCCATGTCCATCCCTCAAACTAGAATGTTGATAAATATACTTCGTTGATCTAGAGCCTAGGTGTTCAGTCTTCACTCACTCTCATTTATCACTCTCTCTGACTCTCTCTTGGTATTTACTTTCACTTTAAAAAAAAACTCATCTTATAAGAACAGAGCCCTTTTTATCTGATGCCAGCTCCCCCTCTGCTCCTGGGGTTTAATCAATCCATGTCTGGAAATAAACAAGCCAGAGAGGAAAGCAACAGTCCCTTTTATTAAAACAGGCACCTTTCTGAAATGATCCACCCTTGGGCATGGCACAGATAGAAATTTAAATGAGGAAGAAATAAAGACATTCTCCAGCAATAGCCACATGCATTCCCCAGCAGGTGGGACACCAGGGAAGGTAACTTTGCGTTAGGAGATAAACCAAAAACTCTGGCCCACATTATTCAGGTTGTTTGGGAGGGTGAGGGGGTTGGGGTCCAAATTCAGGAAGCCTGAAGAGGCCATAGGCTTCAAAACATAGTAGTGTATATAGTTCAGGCCTCTCCATTTGGAGGAGCTTAAGGTCTTCAAGATAGTAAGGGAGGGTTCATTAAACATCGACTTCACATATATGCAAGTAGGCCTCCAGCTACTACTGGGGCACACTGAGATGCCAGAGGGAAAAATCCAGACATCTGGCACCCAACATGGACCTCCGCCCATCATGTTATTTCACAGCCACTTGCAAAGCATAGTCTCCACAGCTTCCAACTCCCACCGCCCTCCAGCCACTGCAGCAAGTCACACCCGCAGCCTCTGCCAGCAAGGGAGGTTGTCTTTGCACAGGGGGGCAAAACCAAGTCCCCACTAGCCAGTCCACCACGACTCCCAAACCCAGGCTTTCGGAAATGGGTCACATATCTAGACACAAATGCAGAAAGCATCTCTTCTGGAAGAGCTCAATAGTTAATTCTTAATCCTTTTGAAAATGTATGGCAGCCCTGGACACCCCATGAAAAACTGCATCCATGCAGATCATATGTGATTTCACTGGGGGTTGCTGCCCTCTGAGGAGGTCCAAAGGGCAGAAAGGGAGATTTGTGAAAGAGAGCTGTGGGTGGTCCGGGTGAGTATTCAACAACAGTTTCTTAACCAAAAAGATGTCCCTTCCTTAGTTACTGCAAGTTCCAGCCTTTAATTAACCTTTGAGATAGCAACAAGAATTTGGAAGTTGAGAGCGAGCGTGTGCACACACACAATACAAGGCCTCATCTTGTCTTCCTATCTTGAAGTCACAAAATGTCCTGTGATTGCTAGTTAACAGTTTCCAAGCAGGGCTGAGTAACTGCAGAGATGAAAAGTGGGGGAAAGACCCTGGCCAGATAGCTCAGTCGGTTGGAGCATCATCCTGATATGCCAAGGTTGCAGGTTCAATCTGTGGTCAGGGCACATATAAGAAGCAACCAATGAATGCATAAATAAGTGAAACAACAAATCCCCTCTCTCTCTCACTCTCTCTCTCCTTCCCTTCCTCTCTCCCTCCCCCTTCCTTCTCTCTAAAATCAATTAAAAATTTTTTAAGCTAAAATAAAAAACACAAAAAACAAGAAGTGGGGGAAAGGTGGGAGTTGGGAGGGAGGATAGCCTGACAAAGAGAGGACAACTGAGCTCTCCACTGGCTGAACAGGTCTTGCTTGGCAGGTAGGGTCCTGACCCTCACCATCTGCTCCCCCTGGAAGTCACAGCAAATCTTCTGACTCCTTTGCAGCAAACTGAGAAGTCCAGAGAGAAGCAGCCCTTTCTCCCTAGTCCTTGTAGGGGGTTGGGGGGAGCATCTCTCCTTTCTAGGGAGAAGACCCTCGCCCACTGCTTGCCCACAGCCCCCTCGTGGCCCGGGGGTGTTACTGCAGCCTCTCTGCATTGCTGAGCACAAACCTCACCCAGGCAGCTCTGACAGTGGTAGAGCAGAATATTCAGGTACCAGTGGCAGCTTGGCGACAGTTTCAAGCCATGGTGAGGCTGTGTTTGCTTTTGGTTTCTTAAACTAAGACTAAGATTCTGACTCAAAGTGATCCTTCTAAACTTGTCCCTGGTACAATACCTACAGGGACCAAGTCCAAGACCTGCTTCAGTAAGCCAATAACCTTGAAGCTTCTGTAACGTTGCCACCACCTTACTGATCATTTCTTCCTGCATCACATGCAATTATGTGCAACTGTTCCAAAGCTCAATAGAAACAGTTAACAAGAATGCACAACATCCTCTAGTTTATAGATTGGCTACAAAAGACTTGTAGGACACCAAACGCCTCCCCCCACCCCAATCCTGGGTTTCCAGGTAGCAGATCCTACAGGGTTTTGGGGGAAGTCAGGACTTAAGGACACAGTGAGAAAAAACATGGCCCTTGGCCGGGTGCAAGCAGACAGGGTGTCCGTTGAAGAACTTTACTAGAGACTGTACAAAACTCGCACTAGCAACTACAGGAAAGTTAGGAGTGGAGCCCACCCACCTGGGCTGGGACTGGACTGAAAGACCAGTCTGGGGGTGGGGGAAAGTTGGTCTAGCGGTTCCGCTACCACCTCGCAAGGGTGGGGATCATTAACGGAACCCAGCGGTGGGAAAGTGAGCAGGGAGGAATAAAGGTGGGAAGTTTGGGAGGAAAAAGAGGTTGCAGAGTGTGCCCAGGGGGCCTAGAGTAGACCAGGGATCAGGAGTGACTGGGGCGAGGGGAAGTGATGGAAGCACAAGGCTCTTTTCTTTTGGGGGTTGGGGGAGAAGTCCTTACCTCCTTGATTTTCTCCCGCTGGGTTTGAACTAGGCTCTGGGGCTCCTCACTCTCATCAGTTGTAGTCCCCAGGACCGGGTGGCGGAGGCGGCTCCTGAACGCGTTAAAGTCAAAGCTAAATGGAATGCTCTCCTCCTGGGGTTTGAGGGCCTCGACACCGCTGCTCCGGGGCTCTGTGGCCTCCTCCCGTGGCCCGGTGGGGTGGGTACGCCGCAGCCACCCTTTCCTGCTGCGGGTACTGGCTTGGCTGCTGGGGTCGTCCTTGCCCGGGGCTGGTGCAGCGGGGGCAGGGTTAGGGGGAGACTCCTGCTCTCGGGCCGAGGGTTGGCCGGGGACATCGGCAACTACCTCCAGGCCAGGATGCTGGGTCCGGGGCGCCAGGAAGAGGCGCTTGAGGCGAGAGGAGTTGGGCAGTAGGAAGAGGGCCCCGAAGCACAGGGTGGCGAGGCCTGAGAGGAAGAGAAGGAAAAGGAACTTCTGCGGCAAACGCAGCCCCCACGGGGAGGCCGGGACGAAGCCGGGCACTTTCCTCATGAGCATCCTGGCTTGGCACAGGACCGGGGACAGTCAGCTCCAGCCGGGCCCCTGAGGCTCTCAGAGTCTAGGCACTTGTCAGCGGGGGCCTCGGCTAGGGGAGGTTGTCGAGGGGCACCGTCCGGGGTGGCGGGGGTCTCTGAGAGTTTCGGCCGGTCTACTACTGCCTCTAAAGGAGGAACTTCCTTTAGAGTTTGGAGCGAGTCTTCCCACGCCGAGGCGGGGGCTCAGCGGCCTTGGCGGGGCCCGGGTGAGCCGGGTGGCACGGCTCAGGGCCCGGGCCCGCAAGGGCCGGCCGCGCAGCTCCTCCTCGCAGCGGCCGGAGCCCACCGGGCCCGCGCCTTCCCGCGCTGCGGCCGTAGCTGGGGCTGTCACATGCCGTCCGCGGTACCGGGGCTGTCGACGCAGAGGGGTGCCCACAGGCCTCGTCCCCGAGCCGAGCCGCTCTCAGCCCCTCGGCCCAAAGTTTCAGCCTCAGAAGCAGTTCCCAGAGGGAGCAGACTCGCGGGGGAGGCAAGGCAGTTGCGGGGCTGGTGTGTCAGCGGCGCTCCGAGAGCGCGTGGACCCAGCCAGATCGCGACAGCGCCCGGACTCAGCTATCTGGACACGTCCACAACTTTGTCCCTCCGCGGAGCGAGCGCCAGGCAGCGGGAGCTGACACTTCTGAGCCTGCCGGGGCAGAGGGCTTCCCGGCCCCCGTGAGCGCAGGGATGCCCGAGCCTGAGTCCGGAGCCGGGGGCCGACCGCGACCAGCCACGGCGGGGTGGCTGCAGCTGCGCCTGGGAGTGCGGGTTCTCGCCCTGCGAACTCGGGAGGGCTCCGGGTTCCCGCTGGGATCACCTGTTCCCGGCGACCGCCGGCTCCGCGGAGCGCGTAGCCCCGGCCGCGGCTCTTCCGCTGCAGTTGGCGTCCTCACGGCGGCCGCTCCTGACCGGCCAGTGCCGCTGCAGGCTGAACCGCCGCCACCGCTGAGCCTGCGTCCCACGCGTACAACCACCCCGCCGCCTCCGCCGCCTCCGCCGCCTCAGCCGCGCCGCCGCCGCAGCCTGGCTTTCACTGAGACAGCGCCCGCGGCTCCGCCTCCCACCGGGCCACGCCCTCAGGCCACGCCCACTGCGCGCCCACGGTCCACTTCGGCGGCGCCGCAGCCAAGCCAATGGCCTCACGTCTGTGGGTAGGGAGTGTGGGGCCTCGGCGAGGGTGAAGAGAGGGAACTGGACTCCAAGCCACGCCCCCTCCCTCAAATAGCCAGCACAGTGCACACTCCCATCAGCACCAATGGTCCAGCTGCGCGGGGGGTTGGTGAGGGCGGGGTGGGGAGCGGAGCGAGGTCATTGGCTGTCTTGGAGGGATCCTTGTTGGGCCGCAGTAGCCCATTGGTTAGTATCCAGCCTTCTCTGGACTGGAAGCGACTGAAACCCCCCCTCCGCCCCCACCCTCACCACTCCGGTTGTTCATCCCTCTGTTGTTGGTCCCTCGGGGGCATCAGACCTGGCTAGACTGGAGGGCTCTGGTCATCGTTAGGTAACCTCTGTCACCTCAGTGTCAGTCCAGGATTGGCAGGGTGCTGGAGGTCTGCCCAGGGGTCTCCAGAGCTTCTGCAGGAGCCGCGGTGGTGTTGTTGTGGCAGGCTGTGAGGAAGGGGCGGCTGGAGCCAAGCCAGGGAGCTCGGGCCGGGGTTGGGTCCGGTTAAGGCAGTGTGTTCACTGGACCCCCGCAGGCCCCTGCTCTGCTTTCCTTTTCCCTCAGCCCCAAACCGGGCCAGGACCCCTGGGTCAGGCAGGGAGAGATGCTAACTGCAAAGGTAGGAGGGCAAGAAAGGAGAGGACCCTGGCTGTGTGCACACAAGATCACACACATGTGACATGGGTTCCTAGGTGCCTGCATGTGTTTTATGGGCACTTGTCTGTTCCTCTGCATAGATATATATGCACTCACAGATTGTGTGTGGGTGTGTACTTGCACACAAGCATACACTTAATTTAAGTGTGGACACTAAGTGATTATACCAAAGCATGAATAGACATAAACACATCAGCTCAATATTGGCATGTGCACTCATGTATCCACAGATGCACAGCAGGCAGGCCCCAAAACATGCACATGTACACACTGCCCAGACTCGTGTGTCTGGTCCTCAAGGCCCTCATTCCTTCCTCCTTGCACTTAAGTCTCTCTGTGTCTTTCCTTCCTGTTAGGAAGGAAAACCCTGGGCAAAGCAACATTGTGCTGTGTGGGTCTTTCATGCAAAACACTTTTATAGAGACAAATAACAGCAGAGGGAGAAACAAATTAAGAGGTGTAATAGGCAAGAGGGAAAATATCTGCTTTCAGCTGCAATTTAAAATGAAATGCAGCGTTGACAAGACAGAAAATACTGCAGGGAGGACTTTCCTGACAGGAGAATCGGCCCAGGCGGCTCTCACCTCGTAAATCTTGCTTCTTCCCTGAGGCCTGCTACTGATGGGCTTTTGGGACTCAGATATCCTTATACCTCTGGCCAGGCCACTGACAGCAGACCCTCCCCGGATATTTAAATACCCTTGGCATAGAAATCTCTTTCAGTTAAAAATAAAAAGCTAGTGGGTAACAGGTGCAAATAATTTAGCCATTGGGTTGAATAACCCCTCCCAACCCCAGAAGTTCTAATTCAGATGTTTCAGTCTCTGATGAGTTTGATTGGCAGGAGTCAGTTTCCTGGACCCCTCAGAGACAAGGATGTGATCCACTTGGATATAGGAGCCCGGACACCTGGCCTGGCCTCTCCTGATCCCCACTGCCTAAGCATCTTCTCACTGGGTCTGACCTCTGAAAGTGGCAGGCCTGTGTCTGGAGAACCAGGCAGGAACTCAGCATTCTTTGCAGGCACCTTGCATTGTTACAAATTGAAAGAGTTGGGGAGTCACTCCTCAGTCCCTTGATAAGGTAAGACCCAGGAGAAAGGGAGGAAGGCAAGGCTGAGCCTCAGAAGGACTTGTTTGTTTCAAATGGATGCTCACAGTGATGGTGACACCTGGACCAATCTGTGATATGCTGGTGACCAGGATAAAAGCGAGGCTGTAGCAGGACTAACATGCCTTCCACAGACTCAGGCTACGAAAACCAGAGCCCAGAGGAGACAACTCCATTTCCAACCGATATCATTGGGTGATCACACTGAGTTGGTAGTACGCAAGCATTTACAGTCTCCCCAGCAAGCTCACTGAAACTCTGGAGGTGCCCATCCCACCCTGCACTCCTAGACCCCGAAGACCTTACACAGACCTCGGCTCTTTTCTCACTGGATTTCTACTATCGATGTGTGTCCCACAGCAGGCACTGAGTCCCCATGGCAGGGACCATGGCTCGTTCACCTCTCTCACTACCCTAGCTCTTAACTACAGTACCTTGCATGTGGGCACAATATTTGGTGAGTAGTGAATGAATGAATGGATGCCCATTTCACAAGCGAGGAAACTGAGACTCGGGAAGGGGAATAATAGTCAACTGACATTTTCTATGTATCAAGCATATTGCTTCATTTATTTTTCAGGACAATCTTATGAGGTAGATACTATTAGTAGCTTCATTTTACGGATAAGAATACTAAGGCTCAGAGAGATTAAGAGTCAGTTAACAAGTACCTTTTTCAGTTTAATTCAGAAACTCAAAACAGATTGGGCACAGAAATGAAAGCTATTTAAAAAATCTATTTATTCTGTCAACATTTATTGACATTAGGTGCAAAGTATCACACTAGTCTTGGGAGGACACAATGATAAGCAAGGCATGGTCCCTGTCATTGTTGATTCATTCATTTCTTTCGTGAAGGACTCTTTATCAAACACCTATTATGTGCCATTTACAGAGGGGCTGGCATAACAGCCCTAAATAAGGCAGACAGACATGAAGCCTATCTTCAGGGAATTGCTGGTCTCAAAGGCAACAGGGACCAATTCAACCCATCAGGAAGGAAATCCCAGACACTGGGCCCTAGCCTAGGTCCTTCACTCTCATCCTATCTGACCCCCACAATGGTCCTCTCTGAAGTAGGCCTTGAGATCCTAGTTTAACAGATGGGGAAACTGAGGTTCCTGAGCATGACATGACCTGTTGAAAGACACACAGGGAATAACTTATAAATATGAAAGAAAACCAGAGTCATCTAACACCAGAATCTACGCTTTTTCTGTTAGTAACATTAATAATAACTGAGGTTAATGGGGCACTCACTATGTGTAAAGCCCTTATAAAAGCATGGTATAGAATCTTATTTATATGATCCTTCCAACCACGCCATGAGGCAGGTACTATTATTGCTGACCTTTTAAAGAAGAGGAAACTAAAACACAAAGATGTTAAGGAACTTGCCTGATGTCACACAAGGAGAAGTGGCGGAGGGGGGTTATGAACCCAGTTAGTCAGGCTCCAGAGCCCCTTCTGTCTTCCCAAGTCTATTGCTCTCGATCTTTTAATGCCACGAGAGCAAGTGCTGCAGGAGGTCAGCGCAGGGAAAGAGCATACTCGCCTCAGGCAAAATCACCACAGGCTTGTTGGATCATATGAGCTCATTCAGTCATTCAACAAGTATGTATAAAGCTATATTCCAGGCAATACACTAGGCTTTAAGGAGATAATGGTGAGCAAAAATAGACCCTTTGTTTCCATTGCAGAGCTTAAAGTTTCATGGGGAAGAGGAGTTAAAACAAATAAGCAACCTCCAAATAAGCATGCAAGCTGAGATAAGAGAGGAAAGAGAAAGAAATGCTGCTATAATAACATGTAACACCAGATCTGGACCCAGACTTGGACTGGGTGAGAAGTGGTCAGGGAAGACTCCCCTAAGGATGAGTGGAGTTACCTAGGCTAAGAGAGACAGAACACTGAGGTTGAGGGGAGTGCATATGCAAAGGCCCTAGGGTGGGGGGTGGGAGAGGAACATGGTGCTTTTGAGAACAGACAAGCCAGAACATCTGCAGTAGAGAGAACGAGGGGAAAGAGGAAATGTCACTGAATGGTTTAGGGCGGGAGGAGGAATGTGTGTGGAGGGGTCGGTGGATGGGTGGATTCATATTAACATTTTAAAAAGGCTACTCCAGCTACAGTGTGAAACAAAATAGAAGGCAGGAGTGAATGGGTACCTTCAAGAGGATGTTGCCAGTCTGTGGTACCTTGAACTGGAGAAGTGAAGAGGGGCAGGATCGCAGAATCCAAATCATACTTAGAATCCAAAATTGATAGGACGTGGTGATGACTTGAAATTGGATGTTGTTAGAGGGAGACATAGGCAATGATTCCCAGGTCTCTAACTTGCCTGGGGGCGGTGACATTTGTTGGAAATGGAGCAGTGAATTCATTGGGCTTCCTGTCTGCCTGAGGAGGTGCTGGCCAGTTGGTATGGAATCTGAATCTTAAATGGTCATTAGTCCCATTTAGAATAGAAGACTAGAAATGAAGCCAAGCGAGCCAAGAGATAATCATCAGGCAGCTTCCTTAATGGCCTCCAGATAAATTCAACCCCCGGCAGGAGAGACACTGATGAACGGGGGCCTGCCAGGTGAGAGCACGCCAGGTCAGTCCCCAGATAAAAGGCCCCGTGGCTGTCCTAGGCTCATTCCAGCAGGCTGCAGTCAATACCTCGCTGTACAGCTGGACCGATTTCAGGATTACAGAGCCCAGAGCACCTGCCCTCAGACTCTTAAAAGATCATGAAAGTTTCCTTTCAATTCTTCTAGCCGAGTCCCCAGCCTTGCATCAGAGGTGGCCCAGTCAGCCAGGAGCAAGAATTCTCAACCAGTAGCAATTTTACCCCCAGGGAACATTTGGCAACGTCTGGAGATAATTTTGCTGGTCACAGTTGGGGAGGAGTGCTGCTGCCATCTAGTAGATAGCGGTCAGAATGCCATTAAACATCTCACAGTGCACACAGCCCACCCCCGCAACACAAGGAATTGCCCAGCCCCGGATGTCAACGGTGCTGAGGGTGAGCAACCCTGGCTGAAAGCCAAGGCTTCGAAGTGCCAGAGGCTGGAGTTTGCATCCTGGATCTGCCACAAGTTGGCTGTTGATCGTGGGCAACTTGTCTGAACTCTCAGAGCCTCGATTTCTTTATCTGTCAAATGGGATCAATAGTAACACACTCATAAAGATGGCATAAGGATTAAATTATGCTGAAGAAAGGAAAGCAGAGTCGTAAGAACGAGGACCCTCGGCTCAGAGTACCAGTTTGGAGTCTCGACTCAATGTCCTACCATCAGGGAGACCTTGGGCAAGTTGCTCACCGCTTGCAGCTCCAGTTTCCTCATCCGCAAAATGGAGATAATCACAGTGCCCACCCCACAGGGTGTTATGAGACTAAAGGTAAATGTCTTAGCACAGAGTCTGGTACATAGTGAGCAATGGAAAAAATGTGCCCCACATCAAAGACAAAAAGAATCAGTGCTGCCTCATTTCCTCCTGGCAAGCAAGCTAGCAGCCCAAACCGAATCTTTGTAACTCAGTTTCCAGGGAAGCTCCAATTTCAAGTACTCTGTCCATGGTCCCTCTGAGTACTCTTGTTAGTCATATTGTACCAGGGGTGCCCAACCTTTTGGCGTCTCTGGACCATGCTGGAAGAAGAGTTGCCTTGAGCCACACATTAAATACACAAACACTAACAATAACAGATGAGCCAAAAAAAAAAGGTCTTAAGTAAATTTACGATTTTGTGTTGAGCTGCATTCATAGCCATCCTTGATGCGGGCGACCTGTGGGCGGCGGATTGGACATAGTTTGCACACTGATTTTCATCTCAGAAGATATGGTCCCTGTCCCAACAACAATAATAATAGTGCTGTTTATGAAGTCAGGCTTGGGTAAGCCCCTCCTCTCCAAGAGTATCTAGATCATCCAGCTCAGCAGTCCCCAGTCTTTTTGGCACCAGGGACAGTTTTCCTGAAAGATGATTTCTCCAGGGACTGGGAGTGGGGGTGGGGGTAGGGCGAAGGGGAGGGGGTGGTCGGGAGGGAAGGGCAGCAGGAGGCAGAGCTCAGCCAGTAAGCTCTGTTTGCACCCAATGCTCACCTCCTGCTGCGTGCCCTCTTCCTAACTGGCCACAGACCCGTTAGGGTCCCTGGCCCTGGGGTTGGGGACCCCTAATCCAGCTGAATGGTAGAATGTTGCAGATGTGGAATCTAAGGATCAAAGTATGTAAATCAGTGACTTGCAGTAGAGGCATGCTGAATCTCGGCACTTTAGAATCCCGGTGAGGCCACTTCCACAAGCATGCTAAGGTAAGGGGTCAAGGTTCTTCTCACTCCCACAGTCCTGGGTTGCAAGTACCTAGCTGACATTGTGAGGATCAAATGAAATAAACCATGTTAATGTTCTAGCAGAGTGCCTGGCATATAGCAAGAACTAAATGTTAGTTATTATTATTTATGGTGCTGGTACTTTTTAAAGGGCATGTAAAATAAATATGTTTGAATCTCATAAAAGTACACTTCCAAAATCTTACATCAATCCTCCCTCAAGCAAGAAATAAAATTGTATCCAAAATGTAACCCTGACAAAATTTAGTCATCTTGTTCTACTTGCTAATATCAAGGAGTTTTTGGTTGTTTGGGTGTTTGCTTTTTAATGTCCATGGATTATTGAGGCTCCAGCTTCTATGTGGGGTCTCAGAGTCTCTGCCCCTCTGGGATTAGGATGGTGAGAGGGGCCCAAGGCATCAGCCAGGTGTTGTTGGGTGAAGACCACATGGACCAAATGAACATGGGAAATTCCCTCAAACCTTATTCATTATGCCATCCAAGTGTTTTCTAGAAACAGATCGATAAGCCAGAGGGACAAAAGAGCATTGTGGCCAGAGCCTTGAATCTCATAGACCTGCACGTGAATCCAGCTCCTGCCTCTTGGCGGCTGTGTAACCCTAGGCAAGCCCCCTCATCTGTTTCAGCCTCAGCTTCCGTGGCTATAAAAATAGCAATAATAATAGCACTAAATTCAGTGTATGTCAAATGCTACTATTATTAAAAGAAGCAAAACACAGCAAACTGAAGATTCAAAGTTGACAATGAAAGAGAAGAAACATTGGGGTTTGAGGAGGGAGGCCCATCAGTTACCTTACTTGTCCCAAATCCCAGCTCTCCATGTAATTGGGTGGCCTGGGGACATTGCTCCTCTGCTGGAGCCAGTTCCTCCATCCACAAAGGGGGCCCCAACACCCTAAATGAGGTAACCAGAGAGCAGGCACTTGGTTAGTGTTAAAGCAAAGGAGACGTGTTCATTGTGGCTGTGACCCCTGCGGAAAAATAATTTTCATCACTTCACAAGTATTTATTGAGCCTCAATCATAATTTAAAATAATTTCGTGATGCCTCTGATATGTCCTATTTGATTCCATTCTATTTTTTCTAATATCCTATATGTTTTTCAAATACAAAAAAAAAAAAAAAGCTGATAGAAACCGAGCTAGTCATTTGCACTGTCTGTCAGATATTTCTGGATGCCCGCCTTTGGGGCACGTGGCAGGGTGGCTCCACCTCCTCGTGGTCAGTAGAGCCATGTGCTAATTCTGGCCAATGAGCTGCTCGCAGAAATGACACATGTCATTTCTAGTCCAGAGCATTTAGTTGCCAGTGCCATATCCTCCAGAGTGCTGGCTTCCTCTCTAGCAAGGTGTCTGACAGGGACTGAGGTGGCAGCTGCCACATCAGCCAGGGTCCCTGTGCAACTGTGAAGGGCAGAACCTTGGAGCTTAAATGAGAAATTAATGTGTTGTGTCAAGCCACTCAAACCACAGGGCTTTCAAAAAGTTTTTAACTTAAAATTTTTTAAGATGAAGTAAACTTTAATAGTATATTTTATTTAATCCAATATACCCAATAATTACCATTTCAATTATTATTTTAAAAGCCAGTGATGACGTAGGTTACATTTTTTTTAACACATTAAATCTTCATGATCTAGTGCAGTGATCCTCAATGTTTTTGGCCCCAGGGACTGGTTTCATGGAAGACAATTTTTCCATGGACTGGGATGCAGGGGGATGGTTTTGGGATGATCCAATCCATGACATGCAAGCTCACCTCCTGCTGTGAGGCCCGGTTCCTGACAGGTTGGGGACTCCCGATCTAGTGTGTATTTTACCTTTACAACACATCTTAATTCAGACTAGCCGCTTGTCAAGGGCGCCAGAAGCCCCACGTGGCTAGTGGCAACTGGACTGCACAGTGCAGCTGTAATAGCGAGGGACCCGCATGTTGAAACCCACTGTTCTAAGGCATCCTGGATAAATCAATCTTTATCTTTGTGCGAAGGATCTTTAGAAAAGGAAATCCCATGTTTCATAGAACAGGCTGTGGCTAGACTTCAGATCCGCTTCTCATTTAGTCTGCAGTGCAGGGTGGGGGCGGGCGGCGTTCGTTCCTGCATTAAAACTGGCTGTCATTTCCCTCCCTTTAGCTAATTCACTCACCTCCACTCTCTCAAAAAAAAGTGAGGAGCCTTTCCAGAGGCCCAGGTTGAAAGTGAAGAGGAAAGTATGACTATATAAAGTATTCTCAATACCCACAGCATTCCAGCATACTGAAGACCTGGCAGGCAGATCCTCATCGTAAGTCTCACCCAGCCCCTATTCACTTGGAGGGTGGATGTAACATTTGCTTCAGGCGCCATACAGTCAGTTATCTCATTTAGTTCCCACGCCATCTTTATGAGGAATGTATTACTATGGATCCCATTCAACAGATGAAGAAATCAAGTTGACCTTTGGGGCTGGACAATTCTTTGTTGTGTTTGTGTGCGGGGGTGAGAGTGGGGGGCTGTTCCATGCTTTGTAAGATGTTTAATAGCATCCTTGACTGCTATCCACTAGATGTCAGCAGCAAGTTGGGGCGGGGGCAGGGGAGTGGGGAGCAGCGCTTTCTTCTCCACAGGATCTTGGGCTTCAAGATCCTAAGGTATGGGGGATAGGGGTGGGGGGGGACTAAGGCATTAGAACTTGATCTTATATCCTGGGGAAAACAGAATTCCTTTTGACTTGGGATGTTGACTTAGGATCTATACAACAGGATTAAGGGTTGCAGGTAAATACTAATCATTTTCTTATTAATTTGTGATTAATTTGTTGTTAAAATGGGATTATTCCACACCTACCACTTAGGCAATGCGTTTCTTTAATTTACCAGTACATCAGGAGCATTTCCCCACGACACTCAATATCCTTCTCTTCCATCATTCTGACAGCCAAATGCATTTTTTAAATGGAGATATCAAACTTCATTTACCCAATCCACTATTGTTGGGCATTCAGGTCACTTCTGATTGTCATTGCATTTGACAATAGTTCATCACTCTCATAATTCCTTGGGTTCTCCAGAAAGCATGGTCACAGGACATACTCAGATAGAGAAAGACATGATCACCCCCAAGGTGTCCTTCTTGCCTTGTGGGGTTTTGCCACATAAGACACCAACCTCTGTGGAGAGAGGGGCACAGCTTTCTCTGAGCGTTGCTGGGAGAGCTGTGTAAGGTGGAAAGTGCTAAAGACAGAGGGCCATGGTGATTCCAGGTCCTGCCACTTCTTAGCTCTGCAGACACCCCCTCTAAGCTCAGTTAGCTCATTTGGGAAATGAGGATAATAAAGCTTCCCCCTTGGTATTGCTGTGAAGATTAAATTAGAATTCTGGCTAAAAAAGACAGAGTGAGCACACACACAAAGCTCCACTGTCTCCTGATGCTCCACGAACAGGAAGGCAAAAGTGATTTTTCTAAAGACATAAAATTACCAGGACAATTAGCACAGCTGAGGAAATAGCATTACTAAAATCCAAAAGGCAGAAAAGTAAGTCAATGGGTTGTAACTCAGAGGAACCAAGAATCTCGAACCCTAAACTGCCAATGGGGAAAGCTAGGAGTATCCAGATTTACACTTTATTTTTTAAAAAGATTTTACTTATTTATTTTTAGAGAGAGGGGAAGTGAGGGAGAAGAGAGGGAGAGAAACATCGATGTTTGAGAGAACGGCGATCGGTTGCCTCTCTCATGCCCTCAACCAGGGACTGGCCCACAACCCAGGCATGGATCCCAACCGGGAATCTAACTGGCAACCTTTCGCTTTACAGGACAACGTGCAACCAACTGAGCCACACCAGTCAGGGCCAGATTTATACTTTGGAGCCCCCAAAAGGCTCTGAGATTACCTACAAAGGTCAAGGGGAAGGGAAGCTAAGAACAGGAGTGTGGGTCCCTGCTCTTCCCTGCCTTCCCCTGTACCCTGGTCTTCTGGGTAGAAAACCCCGTCAGGGCTGAGGACAGGTGTGAGACAGGCAATCCAGCCCACTCCATGGCAGGCCCCAGGTGTCCTTGGTGGAGGAGGGTGGCAGACACGGAAACGCAGCAGGAGCTGTAGGAGGGAGACTCGGTAGGATCCAGCAGAAAGGCCAGCCTGCCAGGGCGAGTCAGAGGGGACCGAGACAGGGAGGTCTGGTGGGCTGCCTCACACAGAGCCTTTGCTCCAACGGCCCACGTTCCGACAGGGCACTGCGGTCACAGAGGACAAGGGCCTTGCCCCAAACCCACACTCGTCAGCTCCCTCAGCCCCCATTCTCATTGCGCCCCCCATTCTCTACCAGGTAGATAGACAGTGGCCTCTTCTAGGACCTGCTCCTGGGGCTTTCTCTCCAGCCCTTACTGTGCGGCGTGTAGGGAACAACCTGCTCAGCCTGTAGCTGGGCCCAGGATCCTCAATTTGGGGCCTCCTACTCCTCAGTGAGGCTGCACCTGCTTCCGGGAAATCACCACTAACTCCTGTTCTCAGAAGCTCCTACTCCCAATCAGCTGTCACATAAAATGCTAGCTGACGTGCCTTCAGCCCTCTCAGAGGCAAACGAGCTCTCCCAACCATTTGAAAAGGAGCAAGCTTCCTGAGGTCAAAGGTGAAAAACGAGGCCCTCGGGGCCAAGCGTTGCTCAAATCTCACCTGTGGATGGTCAGCATTCTAGATAATGTCCTCTGTGCTAAAGGGAAAATAAGGGGAAAGGTATTCCTGGACGGGTCTGCTTACCTAGAGTCAAATGCCTTTGGCAGAGGTAGAGAATGCTTGGACCCCCACAGGACAAGGGCTCACGTGTTTCAGTACTAATTTAGAAAATAAAAATATAGGAAGTCAGGCACATTTGCATTTCAGATAAGCAACTAATCACTTTTACACTTGAGTCTGCTCCCTGCAATAGTAGGGACACACATATAGTAACAGGTTACTCATTATTCATCTGGAATTCCAGTTTAACGGGGTTTTCTGTATTTTATCTGGCAACTCCATCTGTCCCAGCACAGGGGTGGGCACAGAGCAAGTACCCATTGAAGGAGGGATTTGTTTGTGCTTTGAATTGAACGTGAAATCAACATTTAGATTTCACTGGGTGAGAATGGACTTCCTGGTTACTGAAAGCGAGTTTTAATTACCAAGATGAAACAGTTATTTTGACCGAAAGGAACCAGAAAGCCATGGATCTGCCTGAATTATCATTAGGAGTCAAGGATTGAGCCAGGGAAAATTTTCCCTTACCTCATTAGTTCTTCTGACTGGTTAAATAATTCATACAACATGCAGCAGATTAACAAGAGAAAATCAAATTTCAGTATTCACATGGGGAATTCACGTAAGAGTGAAAACTCCAAAGACAGTGAGGCAAAATGAGGTACATGTGTCCTTTTGGACAGGAGGGGGAGTAGGCAATTCATAGGGAGATGAGACCGAGGAAACATTTGGTGAACAAATTCTTGCAGGACCACTCAGAGACAATGGGACAGTGGGGCATCTCTGGAACGGACCTCTGCTCAGATCCTCCCTTTCTGCTGCGCTCAATTCACATAGCCTAAGGTGGTCATGTTTCCCTTATGAGGCAGGTTTTTCTATCTTGTTAGACAGGAATGGGGCTGGTAAAAAAAAAAAAAAAAAAACAACCCAGCTCTTCCTGAGTGTGTTGGGCTTTACTTGTTTTCAGCTCAAAAATAATCTGCATACCTGGGTGTCATATTTTGGGAGACTCACTCCTGCTCCCAGCCCCATACAAGGAGGGTAACCTGCCCTCGACAGACTATGCTTGCTGGCAGATACGAGAAATAAGGTGGTTTCTTCCTTGTACCCCATCAGTTCCAGCCTCTTGAATTCATTCATTCATTCAACAAATACTTATGGAGTGCCTACTATGTGCTAGGCACTGTTCAGTAAACCAGGGGAATTACTATGATCATCCTTCTTATTGCCCTCATTTGATTAAAGAGGAAACCGGAAGTCCAGAGGAATTCAGTAACTTGCCCGAGGTAACATAACAAGTAGGGGGTGGATCTGGGGTTAACACCCAATGTATCTGATATCTGAGCCCTCACTCTTTCCATTGTGTGACTCTGTAGAGCTATCAGGCACACTGAGTGATGGGGGCACGGAGAGTAGAAGAAAACAGCCACGTAGCGCTCACACAGATTACCAGCAGTGCCCCCGCCCTCACCCAGTCTTATACTTTGATCTCCTAAATATCTCTGACCCATTCACTTTGCTCCCTTTCGATCACTACCCACCCCGCCCCCAAACACACTCACACATCCCAAACTGCCTTCAGCTCTTGCCTCAACCACAGCTTCATACCCCAGCAACCACTCCAGTTCTTTTAAACAGGAAGGAATTTAATATAGAGAAATAGCCCTTACTACCCTGTTGGGAGGTCAGGAGAGGCTGACTCTAGGCTGAGCTTCCAGAAATGACCCCCAGGGTATCCCTGCAGCTTCTGCCATGGTTGAGAAGCTGGGGAATCCAGATGCTGCCACCACCCCTGCTGGCTCCAGGACTACCCTCAGCCCTGATCCCTGCCAGCAGAACAGGTGCCCCAAGTGCTTCTCCTACACTCACAAAACAAGGGTCTACCAGGGGTGTCCAACCTGCAGCCCAAGGGCTGTGTGCAGCCCAGGACGGCTGTGAATGCGGCCCAACACAAAATCGTAAGTTTACTTAAAACATTATGAGATTTTTTTGTGATTACATGTCACAGTGTATTTAATGTGTAGCCCAAGGCAACTCTTCTTCCTCCAGTGTGGCCCAGAGATGCCAAAAGGTTGGACGCCCCCGGTTAGACACTGAACATACTGCTATGGCTGCTGAAAAAAAAATATCCCCATGTCTGAAAAATCAGAGAAGCATGACCTCTGCCTTATAGTGTTAATGTCTGTGCTGCTTCTGATTAATAAGACTGAAATGACTTGGTTTTAGAAACCTAGCTTCTGTGTGTCTCCAGTACAGAAAAGCACACTACGAAAGATACTGAGTGGAACCTTCCAGTCAAGATGGTGGCGTAGGCAGACATGGCTCACCTCTTCGCATGACCACAGCAAAATTACAGCTAAAATACAGAACAACCATCGCTCAGAACCATCAGAAATTGAGTTGAATGAAAGTCTGACAACTACAGAATTAAAGAAACCACATCCATCCAGACTGGTAGGAGGGGCGCACATGTGGAATGGGCTGGTCCCTCACCCGCATGGATAAAAATTTGGGAGGGATATTTTGGGAGCATGGAGTCTCAGTCCCACATCAGGACTCCCAGCCCAGGGTTCCAGTGCCAGGAAGATAAGTCCCCATAACTTCTGGCTACAAAAAAAAAACAGTGGGGATTGAGTCGGTGGAGGAAACTGCTAGAGCCCCAAGCAGTTCCTCTTAAAGAACCCACACACAGACTCACCTACAGACACACTCCCTCTGAGCTCCAGCACTGGACAGCAGCTTGAAAAGGCACCAGTGGTACACAGGGAGAAACTGCAATGTCTGGCACCAAGGTGAGCAGAGGCCATTGTCCCATTTCTAAACCCTCCACCCACAGAGCTGGTAAGCTGCTGCCATATCTGAGACTCCGTCAACCTAGCGAACACTGTTTGACCCTGCCTTGGAGATCCCCAGAGTCTCCACCCACACGACTTATGGGCCCAACAAAGCTGCTTTGCCATATGAATAGCTGGTCTTGGCTTATGATTCACAACTTCCTAAATCGTATCAAACAAGCAACAGCTGGTTTCAGTGAGTCCTAGGACTGGCACTAGCAGCAGCCAGCCTAGATTTACAGCTTGGCTTCACCTGGGAATCTCCAAGCCCAGCACAGGTAGTAGCCATCTCAGATTGCTTTATAGCTCAGGCAGGGTGGCCCCAGGCAAAATACAGGTGGCATGCATTGGCATGCACCAACTGGGAACCCCAGGGCCAGTGCACCCACTGGACAGCTACAGACCACATCGGAGCATCACCACCCTGCCCCTGCTCAGCTGATCCTCCACAGAGGGCAGAAGTTTGTGGTCAGTGGTCATAGCCAATCCTTGCAGCAGACTGGCCTGGGTAAATCCCTCCCATGGATCTGCCAGCAGTAACCAAGGCTCAACTACAAGAGGAGAGTGTACTCAGCCCACATGAAAACTGCACTTCGAGTACCCGGCTTGGGTGATAGGGGACTCTGTGCCACTGGACCCTACAGGACACCTACTACATTAGGCTACACTACCAAGGCACGGAGTCAAAGTAGCTCTACCTGATACATAGAAACAAGCACAGGGAGGCTGCCAAAACAAGGAGGCAAAGAAACAGGGCCCATATGAAAGAACAGATCAAAACTCCAGAAAAATAGCTAAACAAAATGGAAATAAGCAATCTATCAGACATGGAGTTCAAAACACTGATTATAAGGATGCTCAAAGAACTCAGTGAGGACCTCAACAGCATAAAAAAGACCCAGTCAGAAATAAAGAATACACTAATTGAAATAAAGAAGAATTTAAAGGAAAACAACAGTAGAGTGAATGAAGCCTAGAACCAAATCAATGATATGGAACATAAGGAAGAAAAGAACAACCAATCAGAACAACAGGAAGAAAAAAGAATCAAAAAAAAAAAAATAAGAAGAACAGTATAAGGAGCCTCTGGGACAACTTCAAGAGGTCCAACATTCACATCACAGGGGTGCCAGAAGGAGAAGAGCAAGAGCAAGAAACTGGAAACCTATTTGAAAAAATAATGAAAGAAAATTTTCCTAATTTGGTGAAGGAAATAGACATGCAAGTCCAGGAAGCACAGAGAGTCCCAAACAAGATGGATGCAAAGGGGGCAACTCCAAGACACATAATTAAAATGCCAACGTTTAAATATAAAGAGAAAATTTTAAAAGTGGCAAGAGATAAACATACAATTACCTATAAAGGAGTTCCCATAAGATTCTCAGCTGATTTCGCAAAAGAAACTTTGCAGGCTAGAAGAGATTGGCAAGAATTATTCAAAGTCATGAAAAGCAGGGACCTATATCTCAGACTCCTCAATCTAGCAAGTTCTACCATTTAGAATTGAAGGGCAGATAAAGAGTTTCCCAGACAAGAAAAAACTAGGAGTTCATCATCACCAAACCATTATTATATGAAATGTTAAAGGGACTTAATTAAGAAAAAGAAGATCAAAACTATGAACAATAAAATGGCAAAAAAAAAGAAAAGAAAAGAAAAGAAAAACCCCAACCCCACAAATCTATCAACAATTGAATCTAAAAAACAAACTAAGCAAACAAGAACAGAAACAGAATCATGGATATGGAGAGCATTTTGATGGTTGCCAGATGGGAGGGAATGTGGGAGAAAGCGTGAAGAGGTGAGGGGATTAAGAAGTACAAGTAGGTAGTTACAGAATAGCCATGAGGATGTCAAGTACAATATAGGAAATGGAGTAGCCAAAGAGCTTATACGAATGACCCATGGACTTGAACAATGGTGGAGGGATTGCCTGAGGAAGTGGGGTATGCTGGGGGAGAAGAGGGGGAAAATTCAGGATGAGTGTAATAGCATAATCAGTAAAATATAATTTAAAAGAAAGATGCCGAGCAAGCCCAGCTGCCGTATCTTGGGCCCTCTCTCATTCCCTAGTAATTGCTCTGCTTCCTCTTGCCACAGGGCCTTTGCACACAGGGCTTCTACCCAGGACTCTCTTCCCTCTCTTCTTCCCCTCTTTTCCAGATCCTAGCACAAGTATCTTCTCTGATCTTCTTGTTATTTTATATCTCCATTTTACAGATGAAGAAGCTGAGGCCCAGAAAGGTTAAGCAATTTGCTCAAGAACATTCAACCAGTAACCGGGAGCTGCAATTTGAACTCAGGCAGACCAACTCCAGAGCCTGCTCTTAAACAGCTGCATTGCGTTATGCAAAGATGAGTTCACCTGGGTTAAAAGGCTGGGGGCAGGGCATAAAGGTGCCCTGCAAATAAACAAGAATGAAGCTTCAGCAAATGTTGACCAGCCCAGAAACCTCTGGGAGTGATGGGAGGTGCAGGTGGAAGGTCTCAGGACAAGGTCGGATGCAGTGGAGCTTGGCCCCAGCTCCCGGAGCACATCAGTACACAAAGCCCTGCTACCGCCACCCCCCACTAGGGGCCAGAGAGCAATTTGCACTGTGTCACGGGAGGGAAGCATCACATAGCTCTCCCAAGAGGCGTTATCAATTTCAGTGGCAAAAGCACAATCACAGTGAACAAAGTGTATTCAGTTCTCATAACATGAGCAGGCAGAATTTTTTAGGGCGAAGAGCTGTTAAGGAGAAGAAGCCCTCATAAAGGAAGGGCTTGGGGTCCAACTGGTGCCTGGGCTTGCCTCCGCATGGCGGCCAGGGCCCAGTGGAGAGAGCTGAGAAACCCAGAGGACAGTTGATTTTTTTTTAACGTAGTATTTCCTCAGTCCACAAGCAGCAAATAGAATCACTTGCCCTCCCTAAGGTAGGTGTAGGAATTCCAGGGATATAGGAACAGTATTTCCTCTTCCCTGGCTGCCGTGACTCAAGTCCCTCCAAAGCCAGCAGCAGATGCTCGGCAAAGGGAAAAAACAAGACCAGGAAACCCGGGTTAGTAAACCTGCTCTGCTACTGTGGCCTTGGGCCAAAACCTTTTCCTCTAAACCTGCTTCTTTGTCCATGAAATGAGGGCATTGGATGAGAACAAAAGCTTTAAACCTTCCTCCTTAGCAGCAAAACCTTTGTTCAAAACAGTCTTCCATGGACCTGTCCTCTAGTTGAAGGGGGATCTAAGGACTCAGAGACTAGATCACTCACAACCCTGACCCCTGTGAGGCTGTGCTCTTGAGTGAACCACTCGAAGCGATGATGTCTAAGGGTGCTTGGAGCCCCGCCATTTAAAAAATCCACAAGTATGTAGGGACTGGAGGATTCAGCCCCTGAAAGAAAATGTTCCTAATACTGTGACTGGCTCATCCCACAACCTTGCCCGTTCTGGACCTCAGCTTTCCCATCTAGAACCTGAAAACTTTGGAATTGGTGGTCTCCACAGTCCCTTTCAGCTTTGACAGTCTAGGACTGTGCCCTGGCAAGGTTATGGGAAAACAAGACCCACGGTGGGAGAAGCGTATGAGGGCACAGGGCAGGGACAGCGAGAATAGAGTGATTTTCAGGGATTCCATTCCAGGCCAACCCCAGAGGCTGCTCAGGGAGAACTGAAGCTTGTAAGAGGCAATAAACCTCGAAATCAGAACTCAGTGGTCATGGCCATGGTCCCTATTTTAGAAAGAATAAGAAAACTAAGGGTCAAGACACTAGATGTGGATTGCAATGTGTGAGATGGACGGATGGATGAAATGGATGCATAGGAGGTAGACGGGTGGACCGGGGAGTGTACGGGAATGTGCAGGATAGTGGTGGGATGAAGGGAATGGGTGCACACAGGGTGGGCAAATGTAGGTTTACAGCTGGCGTACGTGAAACAGTCTATTATTGTATTATTTGGTAATCATTGTATTATTTCCATACAAACCGTAACCTACTTTTACCCACTCTGTATATATGGCAGGTGAGAAGATACTCAGATGGGCAAGAAGGTGAGCAAGTGGCTGAGTGATTGGATTTGTGGGTGTGCAAGCAGACAAGCCAGAAGGTGGGTGGTCACATGGGCAGGCAGGTAGATGCGCAGGTGGCTGGATGGGTAGGTAGGTTTTACAATATAAGGGGAGAGAATGGAGAACTTCTGATTGATTGGCTTGTTTGGTTTTCTTGGCCACCCCCCACCCCCATTTCCTCTTCTATATCCTTCTCTCATTCAGTCAAACACCCTGAAGACCTACAGTGAACTTCTCAACGTGTGGGAACTTTACCACTAGTCATGCATAAGATTATTTTATGTAGTTACTGAAATAATCATAGAAGCAATCCAGACACAGCCTGAAGTAATGCTGAATCATATAACAAGAAAGATATTCCCTTTCAATCTTACGTCAAAGAGAAAGTCCCCTTCGGTGCTGCCTGTCTTTAACACCTCAGTGACACTTGTCAATCTCCCTTTTGAAACAAGAGCATGTAGACTTTGGGATCGGAGCCCTAGGCAGGTGATGGAATGTGACAGCATTTCATTTTCATTAGGTTTAGTTTTACATCAGTTTGTGTTTAGGACACAAATTAGAATAGCGTTACAAAGAGTTTCCCTTTTAAATGAATGTACTTAAGTAGAGCGAGTCAGTTCCATGTGAATATTAAGTGACTAATATCACTAGGACAAGAGGTGAGCATATGGCAAAATTCCTGAAGGTTGTGAATGTTTATAGAGAACAATAATCTGGTTACGTCACTTTCCAGCTTAATGTCTGCTCCGGATCCTACATGAGTGGACCGCTGCCCACCCCAGCCCCAGTCTCCCCTGCACCCCCTCCCCACTCCCCACTCCGGTCCGGACACATGAAACTTCTGTACATTCTACCAATTTTCCAGCTCTCTCTTGCCTTCGAACTGTTGTACCTGTACATCTCTCTGTCCGAACTCTCTCTTCCTCCCTCTCACTTGCAGAATTCCTACTCAGCCCTCCAGTCTTGGTTTAGATGTGGCCTCATCATCCGGCAAGCCTTCCTTCACCCTGCCTTTCCTCGCTGCCGCCAGAGCAGCCTGCACGCCTTCATCGCATCGCTGGGCCTCAGCCCGCAGTGGGGAAACTGCCTTCCGCTGCCTGCGCTGCCACTGCAAGGTGAGCTGGTTGAGCGCAGGGACTCCGTCCAGTTCGACCCTCACGTATTCACTGGGCAGTTTTACTGGGCACCTGTGGAAGTGCCAGGCAATGTTCTAGAAGACACAGCAGTACATGGGACAGAAAAGTCACTGTCTTCAATCTAGAGGGGGAGTTGGATACAAATAAAGTGCATATATTATATAGTTCACCTTTGGGTTTTAATAAGTCCTTTCCATAAGTTAAAACAGAGTTATGTAAATTTTTTAAAATTAAAGATGGGCAGCAACGGGGGCTTTGGCTCTATTTGAGATCGGGGTCAGAAGAGCCCTGTGTGAGGGGGTGATGTTTGCGCAGAAACCTGAAGGAAGCGAGGGGAAGAGGACAATGGGAACAGTGAGGAGGAAGATGCTGGGGTACAAAAGAGCTTGGTGAAGCTAAGGAATACCTAAGGGGCCAGAGTGCTTGCAGCAGCGTGAGCTTCCAGGAAGCTGAAAGCCTGGGCTGCACCCGCCCCTGCTCTGGGGCTCAGGAAGAAGGCTCCCCCAGGACCGCGAATGTGCTCTGAGTAAACACGCGGGGAGGCCTGCCCGTCTGCCCGCCGCCCGCCCCGCCTAGGAGACTGCCAGCATTTGCAGAGGTGCTTCCTGTTAACATTTACCTTGGCTGATGTTTATTAATCGGGTCTATTAATAGCCTTTTTTTTTTTGGCCCTTCCTAAGGAATAACTTCTAGAAGAAGCGTTTCTCCCCATTTATCCCCTGCCTTGCTTAACGTTTCAGGTTTGTCAATTGCTTTTTTAGCCCTTATCTCTTGATCTATTCATTTATTTATCCACAGCGTATATATAATTGATTGAGCAGGGAACAAGACAGACTCAGCTGCTCCCCTCATGAAGCATATATTTTTGATGAGAGACAAGACTGGAGGGCTCTGGAGGCTCATTTCACCCCCCTTGCCTGTGATAGCTTAGCAGAGAGCTGGCTCGGCCGGCGCAGGCCAGTCTGTGGGGAACATCAGCTCTGGCAGGTGTCAGTGTTCCTTGTGCCGAGACTCTTCAAGGCTCTTCTCAAGTCCTCGGGGTGTGGCCGTGGGCCTTAGTAAGCATACTCCCTGGTGTCGCTCCCGCCCAGACATCCCTTGGTATGTTTCTTGTTACTTAGAGAAATTACAGGTCCTCTCTCTTTGACCAACCGTGGGGGTGGGTCCTTCCTCCTGGAACTTGTTGCCCGTCCTGCGGGCTGGGTGAGGCAGGCTCCTCTCTGTGGACCGCTGGCCATTTGAGGACACGCTCGCCAGGTCCAGAGCCCCTGCTGAGGATGATGAGAGTGTGGGGCTATAGGCAGACACTCCACTGCTTGTCTAAGTTTTTCCCGGTTCTCTTTCTCTGTACCATGTGGTGCTAGTGCTGTGTGTCTACCACCCCACCCCGCATGACGAATCTGGTGGAAGTAGTCAGGAAACAAGGAAGTACCCTGAATTATTATGAGTGTTACAAAAAAGATGACCAAGAGCCATGGGAGGAACCTATGACTTGGCCTTGGCGTGTCATCACAGGCTGGGGACTCGAGGCAGAGTTGGAGCTGGAGGTCTGCGTGCAGATGTTTTTAGGGAGTGTTCTGAGATCAACACCTGTGGAGTGGAGGGGCAGGAGGCAGAACTGGGGGAAAGGGCAGACCCCGACACAGGTCCAATGATACCTCAGCTGACCCTATGGGAGCTCAGGTGCCAGCAGAGCCCTTCGGAGTTGTCCTGACATGGCTGTAGATGGCTGTGTCTTCCCCGCCCTGAGTCACTGATCAGTCACGGGACGTGGGCAGTCCCAAATGGGTGACAGCTGGAGGGCAAAGGCTGTCTGCAGACCTGGGGCACCAAGTCCTCCACTGAAGGCTGACCTGGATGACACCCTTATGTCCACCACGATGAGCTTCAGGGAGACTTCCCAGGGGAAGGGGCATTTTGCCTTGAAGATGCAGGGGTGGACAAGGAAAGAACAGTGGTCTAGCTGAAGGGGACAGTATACAAGAAAACCTAAAGGCAAGATGGCAAAGGGCGCTCGCAAGGAGCCACATAACCCAAGAGGCAACAGGCAGACCCTTCGAAGATGAAGAAACAACCTCAGGGAGGCAATGGACTCATCCAGAATCGGGTTTCAATCCACAATGGAGCCCAGAGTGAAACGGCTGTGGACTCCGACCCAGAGTCCTTACCCCCCTTGCAGTCCGGACACCAGTCCTCGGTCACTGTTTTCTCTTCTTTGAAACGGTCACCTTCATCCTCCGTGACTTTCTCTGTGCTTCGTGCAGTTTCCACAGCTCTGTCCAGTGAAACACTAGCTTTCCTTCTGGACCAGCACAAATTCGGCCATTTGAAGGGGCCCTGGGCCCCCACTAGGCTAGGTTTCAGGTCAACGGTCGGCTTGTTGTTTGGAAATTGGAGGTCAGTCTGTGGCCATGGGCACAGTTCAGCCAAGGACTGAGGTGAGGACTGATTTAGAGCAGGGTCATGACTGAATTCCTGACCAGAGTCAAGATCTAGTTGGCGGCTAGATTTAGAGCTTCATCTATAGTAAGGGCTACCCTGGAATCAGGGTTAAAGAACAGTCTAGAAAAAAGATAAGACTCAGTTTCAAACAAGACCAGGGCTTGGCCTGGAACCAAAATGAGGACTAAGTCTGGGACTATAATCAGGGCTTAGATTGGAGCCAAGGCGAGGCTCAGTCTAAAGGCAGGTGTGGGTCTCGGCCCGGGACCAGAGTCATGGTTAAGACTTGGGCTGGGGCTCAGGGATGTGAATCTGCATCCCTGAGACTGGACTGAGGACCATGAGGACTCTGGTGTCCCAGACCCACGGCCTGGAGTCTGCGCTGTACCCAGGGCAGGAGACACTCAGGGAGGACCAACACACACCCCCCTCTCAGCCCAGCCGAGATCCCACCCCTGCTGCTGGGGTGGGCACGTGTGCATGTTATACGGGACGCAGCAGCCCTTGGGAAGGCTGTGGCACTGTGGGAGTCTGGCGTCTGCAGGGAATGGTCTGCACAGTCCAGCTGGGCCCCCAGGGAAATCAGAGTCAGCCACCAGGCAGGCCCAGAGACAGGTGCGGGGAGGGCGAGGTGGCTCAGGCTGCACGCCCCTGAGCCTATTACCAGAGAGCCCCATCTTCTAAAACCTGGGCCTCTACATCAACTGCCTACCAAGTCCACTGTGACTGACCCTGCCCAACCCCCTGAGAGCACGATGGGAAGGCACAGAGGAAAGAGCCCTGGGCTGGATCCCAGGGGCCTGGGGACCCCTGCCTTACTTCGTCTCTCTGGGCCATCTGTAAAATGGGAATAAAATAAATTAAGAAGGGTATTTGACAAAAGAGGAAACTGACAATCTGAGAGGGAAGGTCTCGCTCCTGGTCACACAGCCCGGTGAGAAGACACGTGGGGACCAGAACCCAGGCCTGCTGGCACCAAAGCCCTTATTTCTCCTGTCAATTATGCCTCCTTTGCCTCCAAGATGGACCACAGCCTGCCCATGTCCCACCCCATTCAGGCTTCCAGGGAAAGGCAGGCAAAGGGAAGGGTAGGCTGGGGCAGGACAGCCATCCCACTCGGGTCAGCTGGGATCATGGAGGGCAGAACAACTGAACAGTCTCAGAAGCCAGGCCTGTCCTGTGCTGGTGAAGCTCCAGCCCTGGGCCCAGGTTCAAATCCCAGCTTCCCTGAATACCTACTGTGTGATTTTGGACAAGTCATCTCACCTCTCTGAGCAAGATGCAAAGCCCCATCTGTAAAACAGGGCTAACACAGTGATTTCCTCCTTTGTGATTACTGGGCAGGAAGCGCTGTGCAGGGCCAGCGGTCTACCAGTGTTGCTGCTTACGCTGCCTCCGCCGTCTCGCTGCCCACTCCCCGTACACCAGCCTTTCTGTCTGCCCAGCGAGCCACAGTCCTTCCTGCTTCGGGAGCGTGGATGTGCTATGCTTTCAGCCCAGCCTGCCCTCAAGGTCACTTCCTGGTGACACTCCCAGGGTGACCAGAATAGTCTCTGTACTTCCCTTAATAGCACTTGTCAGAACTGTCACATAAGGATGAGATTATGGGTACCATAGAATATTGAGAGGAACTCCCCCATTTGCCCCAGGATTGACAACTGGGGTGCAGAGCTGGAGTGAATAATTGCTGAGTACCGCATGTTCTGAAGAGGGGCCCCCAAGCTGGGGTCAGATGGCCTCTCCAAGGCTTGCTGAGGGGCAAGACTGGCCATCCCACAGGAGGCCAGGGGATGGCAGGGGAGGGGGATGCTTCAGTGATGTGAAGCTTCCGTTTCATGGACACTGTGGATTTTCTCTCCCTTATCCCCAGAGACCCCTCCCAACCAAGCCCCTGGGAGAGGTACCAAGAAAATCCCCGGTTACTATGGAAGCAGGAGGGTCCTGCTAGGACCTGAGGTGAGCATCTTCCTCCTGGGAACATCTGCTGGTGGGGCAGACTTGTGCTGGCTGTGGGCCCACCTGAGCAGGGGAGGAGAGAAGTCGAGAGAAAGAGCAGGGTGGAAGGCATGGCCACGGGGCAGCCTGCATGCCCGCCATTTGGTGAGGGCTAGCAGACGCCACGGAAAACAGCTGGGTTTGTGCCATCCGGGAAGGCACACGAGGGGCCCTGCAACAGGATCCACAGGGCAGAGCGCTGCAGGTGGGTGGCAGAAGTGACAAGCCAGATACCCACATCAGTGGACGGCGGAGGCCGGGGCTCCCACAGGACCCCCGAAGAGCGCGCACACACATGCCCAGCAGAGAGCCAGCGCTCAATGCCTGCCAGAGTCAGGGCAATGGCGGCTGGCAGGGTGAACGCACGGCGAGGAGCCCGGCTGCGGGTGGGTAACAAGAAGGTGTCTGTTGAACCCCGATTCCCTCAGCATCTACACCCGAGAAGCTCTGTTCTAAACATGGAGAGGGATTAAGGAAGTACTGACACTTGTGCCATCGACAGACGTTGAGAACGCCCTGCTGAGCAAAAAGAGCCAGGCACAAGAGGCCACGTATCGTGCGATTCCACTGACACGAAATGCCCAGAATGGGCAAATCCACAGAGACGGAACGTGGACTGGCAGGTGGCTGAGATGGCAGGCCGCTGGTGCAGGGCCAGGGTGGGATTCTAAGGGGTGGAGGGTTTCCTTTTCGGGTTATGACAGTGTCCTGAAACTGATGGTAATGCAGGTGACGCAACGCTTGAGTATTCCGAAAACCACTAACATGGACACTTTAAAAGGGTGAGTTGTATGCTACGTGAATTGTAACTCAAAACAGTTGTTATTTAAAGATGGAGGGGGTTTAGTTTGGGACGGTAAAAAATTCTGGAGGCGAATGTGGCAGCAATGTGAGGATATTCGATGTTGCTGAGCTGTCCACTTAAAAACAGTTAAAGTGGGAGATTTCACGTTATGTGTATTTTACTACTATTTTTAAAAAGTAAAAATCTAATTTTGAAAAAAAATGGAGGAGGAGTGAAGTGTCTCAAAACAAGCCTATGTCCCCCTGATCTATTGCAAGACACTGGAGACAAGAGACCAAGTAAGAACCAGTGGCTACTCGCCCCATGCTCAGTTGCGAGCACGTGGGCACACACACGCCAAGTCCCTCAAGCCTGTGGCTGGGACAAAGGGAGGGAAGTGCCTCTGGGATTAAGATTTCAAACAGATGGTCTTGTAATAACTGAATGTGACCACAAGACCCTGGGACCCGCCCCTGCACAGCTGGGGCCAGTGATTAGAGAAACATGAAACTGTTCCCAGTTAAGACCCCTGTACTCAGAGAGCTCAATGAACCGGTACAGATGTTCGCTGTCAGCTTCCCACAGAGCATAAACTCCCCGAAGGCAGGGCAGCTGGGTCCAGCCGCCCTGGGCTCAGCACAGAGCCAGACACAGCATGGGACAGAGGCTGATGGGAGAATGAAGAACTTGCCTCATCAGAGAGAGAAGGAAACAGGGCCCTGCCCAGGGCCTCACAACCATGAAGGTGGAGGCCAGGGCTAGAACCAAGATTCCACTTCCTGTGGCCCAGGCCCGCGTTGGGCAGGGCTGGATTCCGCAGAGAGTCCCTCCCCCAGCTGTGCACATCTGTTGGCCCTAGTCGGTAAGGCAGCCGCCCAGAAGTCTGGTCGAGGATGCAAACACCCGGCATGCAAGAACCACGGGAGGCTCCTCCAAGGTGGGCAGCCGGGGTCCTGCAGGGCTGTCTCCTCCTGCCTGGCTCTGGGAGCTGCAGTCGCGGGGCCACACCTCGACACATCACCCCAGTTCCTCCTGAGAGGGAGGCGGGAACCCTGGGAGACCCTGCCGGTCAACTACCCCCTGGGGGATGGACTCAGCAGGTCCCCGCCCCTCCCTGGATCCCAACTGCCCCTTCCGTACAGTCAGGTTCTACCCACTCTGCTAGTCCCATCCTGTGTGGCTCTCGCTGACACTGACTTCTCAGGGCCCCAGCCCGCCTTCAGGTGCCCCAGTCTGAGGGAAGAGACCCTCCACCCTTCGAAGCCCCAGTGTGAGGTGGGAAACACAGCCGTGCACACAGTACCTCTGCATCTATCACAAAAGATGTCACTCTGCTCGAAGGAGCCTCCATCCAAAGGAGGGAGACCCCTCTGATTCAGGCTCCTGGTCCGATGGGGGAGACCTGGTCCAGCAGGAAGCCCCTGTGCCAGTGCCTGGGCTTTGGTTGACTTCTCTCTCTCTCAGATACCCTCTCCTCTCTCCAGGTGTGGGGCAGAGGGCTCACACCTCCGTTTCCCAGAACCCAGGGGCTCTCTGTCTACACGGCAGGGGCCCCACCGAAGGCTGTTGGCTGCAGCAGCGCCACGACAAACTGCCCGTGTGCTGGGGCCTGACAGAAAACACGTTCCTGTTATACTGTTCGCTTATGGTGCGAAGCTCTCTGGCTCAGCCGTGGCTGCCACAGTCCCCGGGAATGGTGGCCCCCAGGTCCAGGGCCTGTGCCAAGCTGGGCAACAGCAACGGCTTCTAGAATCAGTAAGTGCTCAGATTGGACAGGCTCTGCCTGTCTCTGTGAGGCCCAAAGACCAAGCTTGGCCTGAACTTGGGGCAACCCCTCCTGGCTCGGAGCTGTCCAGCATCCATGGTAGCGGCCTGGTCCTCAGCACACCCCGGAAGTCCGGGGTTGTTACTGACGAAGAAACTCAGATCTTATTTCTCAGCAGTAAAATGAATTTGATAAAAGCAACACCTCTCAAAAGATAGTCATGAAGATTAAATTGAAATACTGCAGGTAAACGTTAGCACTGAGCCTAGCCAAGGCGAACATTTGCTGTTTAGTTTGGTTTTTCTTTTCCTGATCAGCACTCAGCCCCCTTTCTTGTTTGGGGGACCTCACGCCAGCTCCCTTCCACATCTGTCCTTCCCCTGATCCTGTTCTCTAATTGATTCTGCCAGCTCCTTGGTGTCCTGCCAATAAATTCCTGTTCTGCTTAAATCAGTGAGCACCCGTCTGCACTGTGTTCCACCGGGAAACTTGACTGGTTTGGAAACGGTCTGCGGGGGTGTGTTTCAGACAAGACACTCGTGAAGAAATAGGGGAAGTGATTATCTGGGCTAGGTGGGGCTGAAGGGAGTGAAAATCCTGTTAGTGGTGAAACTGCTAATGAAATGTCATTAATTAATGAAGTCATGGCCTGTGGCCATCTGGAAAGAAGTGCCACTGAAGGCAAAGCTTTGAGGCCCGAGCTGCTACTGCCATCGAACGCACTGATGGCACGAAGATGTCAAAGATGGGGCGGCCGCTTCCATAACACTGGACAATTGAAAGAACAAGAGTAACGAGCTACAATCGCTAGATTCTTGGCTCAGGGTGTAGACTGGAGCCCTGGAAATTTCTGTAGCTGAGCTCCAAATTCCCTTATCTTTTAGTGCAGCAGGTTACATTTGCGGAAAACCGAACGCAGAGTCTGATCCTTTGCGTTGCCAGCTCACAATGGCAGTGGGGTTCACAGTCTCCTCTTCCTCTGCTCGCTGCATTAAAGCTGACAACTCATCGAGGCTGGTCCTGGGTCCTCTTCTCTTCTTGCTCTGCATGTCTGCAGCGTGTGGGATGCGCTCGGCTGCCAGCAACAGGAAACTGTGGGGGGGGGTCTAGGACAGGTGGGCCCCTGGCATGCCCAGCTCCCAGCAGCTCCCGCTCTGTCAGAGGGCTGGTGCTTTTCTGGCCGGGCTCCGGCATCCCCCGGGTTGGCTGCGCCCAGGGGTGCCGGAGCTGCCCATGCTAGCTTGCAAGAGCTGATGGTGTGCATCCTAACTCCATGTTCAGTGACATTCATGTTGGCAGCTTGAAATTGGCCATGGAGAGGATATTTACACCATGGAAATCAGTAAATGCTACAAATCAGCGCTGCATTTTTTTTTTAATTGGAGAGATGGTATACCAGCACACCACGGGCTTCATGCTAGGTCTGGCTCCCTAAGGGGCAGCAGTGGAACCACCTGCTTCTTTGTGAACGTATCTGAGGGGAGAGGGAGACGGGAAGAAAGACAGGGAGACAGGGAGGCCGGGGGCGGGGAGGATCTCTCCCCTGACTGTGGAGCCAGGTCGGCTCTCGGGCCTCACCGAGAACCAGCACCGGGGGGGGCCACGACCCGGCTGGCCGAGTCGCACTGGAGCTGGGGTGTGAGGTCAGCCCCGCTGAAGAGCAGGGGCTCAGTTGGAGGCAGGTTTCTGAACAAAACATGCCTTTCAGAGAACGAGGAAGGCGGAATGGAGGTGACGCATCCACCACATGCTCTAGGGGTGTCCACTCACACCGGTGGTTTCACCGACTACCAGAATTAGGGCCCCACCCAGACTTGTTTAACTGACCGTCTACTGGACATCTCCACGTGGACGATAAGAACAACAATCCCTACAGCTAATGGATACGCCACTGACCACACACCAGCTGCTGTTCCAAGTGCTTTGCTTGTATCAGCTCGTCCGACCACCCAATAGCTCTATGAGGGGGTCCCATAGTGGCCCCCACTCGCAGATGAGGAAAACGAGGCTCGGAGAGTTGGCATGACTTGCCAGAAGAGCCCACGGTGGCGGTGCTGGGGGGCAGGAAACCAGCCAGCTGGCTCCGGGTCCTTGCTCTGAACCCCCGCCCCGCCCTGCCCCACAGGCACCTCAGAGTCACCGCCTTCCCTCCGAACCATCCTGGAGCCCTGCCCTCCTCATCCAACGCCACCCCGAGCTCAGGTGTCCCTGCGGGCCTCTCTGCTCTAGAAACCTTTCTAACCTCAGGCCAGGTTGGAGGTCCCGGCTGCGGCTGGCACTGTGACCTCTGCCTCCTCCATCGGAGCCTCTGGCACTGGGCATTATAACCATCTGGCTTCTCGTCTGTTTCCCTGGAGGACAGAAAATAGTTCCTACTCATCCCCACGTGCCCAGTATCCTCAGCCCAGGCCCGGCAGGCACACAGGCCCACTCGGTCAACGCTGGTCCTGGCGCCTGCACCTGGGCATCATCACCGGTCAGCATTTCCCTCCCCCCGCCTTCCAGGCCAAGGTCCCGGCAGCCCCTCCGCCACTCCGCCTCTCCCGCTGGGTCTACTTCATAGGCTCAGCACGGATTTCCTTACCTCCGCATCTCAGCCTCCTTCCTGCTTTACTCTTTTATTAAGATTCTAATTAAATAATTCTAATTAAATGTAATGAGCTGAATCGGCAAACTTACTGCGATAAAGCAGCATTCGAGACGTTTTCTCTCCTGATCTTTCCCGGGTAGCGGAAGTGAGAACTCGTGGGGCCTCTGCAGCCTGGAGGTGACTCAGCAGGGTGGGGGCCATGCTCGGAGGACATCGCCACGGGCCCGGGGTCACGCTGGCCACCCACGGCCCAGCTAGGGCCTCCCCTGACTGAGCCAGCCTGAGGCTCAGTGCTGTAGGCAGAAGTCCATGTGCTCTTGGGGACCGAGCACCAGCCTGGGCCACAACGTCTGTGCCTCAGGCCCGTGCCGACAGCCCCTGATGGCCCCACGTTGCTCCCTCCACACTAGGAGGCACAAGTGAAGGCTTCAGGCCTTGCTGAGGTTTGCTAATTGTGCGGGTGTTCGCCTCTGCCCTGAATGAATCCCCACTTTCTGAAGGGGAAGAAAGGACAGGGCCTAAGGTCTGACCTCTCCCCCTTCTCTGTGGTCTTAGACAAGTCCCACCCACCGAGTTAGGCTGGGCCTCCAAACCTGGCCTGCCCCTTCCTGACTGTGCCCTGAGGCATGTCACTCTCCCTCTCTGAGCCTCAGTTTCCTCATCTATAAAATGGGACCAACATCACTTTCTGTACAGAGCTGTTGTGAAAATTACAACAAAAATAAGGCATGGACTAAGTGCTTGATAAGTTATGACTATGATTATCCTACATCCATCTCCCCATCCCCACGGTAGCCCTGGGGGCTGAGAGATGACCAAGGTCAGGGGAGCTAAAGAGGGAAGTTAGAGCTTTTAGAATGTTCTCGGATCTGACCCACCTTCCTTCCCACTCTTGCTTAGATCAGACAGGTCAGCCAGTGTTGGGGACACAGCTCCGCTGGCCCCCTGCAGGACTTCCTCTACTCACAGGCCCTGCCCGGGCAGCAACCCCCAGCCATAGTGGCACCCCCTTGAGCTTCTTCCTGTTCCTGACCTTGCTGGACCCTCACACCACCCTGCAGCAAAGTCAGAGCTCCATTTATGGTCCTGTTCCATAGGCAGAGAAACTATGGCTCAGAGAGCGGCATGGTGACTTGCTCAAGTCACACACGTGGGCAGTGATAGTGTCAGGACTTGACCCAAACCCCTGGCTCTGAGACCAGTAAGCCACCACTGCCCAGTGACCGAGTGACCGAGGCCATGAGACCCAACAGCCCTGGAGGCAGGCAGGGCAGGGTAAGTGTCCAGAGAACAGAGGACAGGGAGAGGCCAAGAGCAGGCTGAAGACCTGGGCCCCGGTTCCTGGGCTGCTCTGGGCTCACCGGTCCATGGGGCCTCCAGCCTCCGGCCCTGCTCTGGGCAGAGCAGACTGGCTTTGGAGTCAGGCAGAGCCGGGTTTGAATCCAGGCACTGTACTCGCTTGACATGTGATGGGGCTGGTGATTGCATCTCTCTGAGCCTCAGTCTCCTCACAGGGTCAGTGGGGTGCGTGTTTGTAACCCCAGAAAAACAATGGTGAGCCCTGTGGGGGCTATGTCACAGGTGCATGATTTCCTGGGGCTGCCGTTACAAGGCACCAACTGGGCGGCTTAGAACGGAAGTGTATTCTCTCACAGTCCTGGAGGCCAGAGACCAGAATCGAAGTGCCAGCTCCCTCTGCACCCGCAGCAGAGGGACCCTGCCTTGCCTCTCCCCGGCCCTCTGACGAGAGTTGGCTGTGGCAGCATAACTCCAACCTCCGCGTGGCGATCTCTCTGTGCTCCTTGGTGCTTATCTGTCCCTGTATCCAATTTCCCCCTTTACAAGGACTCCAGTCACGCTGGGTTAGGGTCCGACCTAACGGCCTTTTTTAACTTGCCCATCTCTGGAAAGACCCTGTTTCTACAAGGAGGTCACACTGTGAGGAACCAGGTGTTAGGACCTCAACGTATCTTTTGGAGAGGACACAGGTCAGCTCACAACAGGCCGCAGACTTCTTTGTACATATCGGATCTTAACGGCAGGCTGCGGATGCGTGTCCTCATTTTACAGCTGAGGGAACACGAAGGCTCAGGGAGGGGCAGTGACCAGCACGGCTCACACAGCAAAGGAGACGCACAGACGGTGTCTGAACTTTGGTCTCCCAAGTCTGAGGCTTTTCTACAACCCCCCCCCTTAAATTGAAAAGGAGAAAAGAGAGTCCAGAGCTATCCTCTGAGGGCCAGGAGTTTGATCCGGAATAGCCATTGGCCTCGATAACAGTAACCACCACTAGTCAGCACTCTCCCTCCCATTCGCTGTCTCATGCTGCTGCTGCTGAAGTCAGGCTGCCTGGTCCAATCCCAGGCTCTGCCCGCTCCCAGCTGAGGGACTCTGGGCAAGGAATCGTACCTCCCTAGGCTTCGACTTCCTCTTCTGTAAAATGGGGACAGTACCCACTTCGAAGCATTCTTGTGAAGATTAAATGAGGTGATTCAGTCTCTGTGCCCACAGCATTGTGCCTGGTACACAGTAAGTGCTCATCTAATCTTCCTCATAACACCATGAAGAGGTTATTCCCCACCCCACAGAGAGGAGACTGAGCAGTCATTTGACCAAGGCTGTGAAGTAGTAAGTGACAGAGGTGGGATTTGAGCCCCGCTGCCTCCGACTCCTAACTCTGTGCTTACTCCCCGGTGCTGAAGTCCTGGCTTTTCCTGAAGGCGCCCATGTGTAGAGATCTGACTCTCACTGAGGGCCGGCAGGGCCCAAACATCAGACAGTCCTCCTCACTGGGTGGGGAGACCCCTGGCCCACCCTGGCTGTCAAATAGGGAGAGGGGGGTCTCGGATTTAAAGCACTGCATTGTGTGTGCATTGCGGGGAGCGAGGGCGGGAAGTTCTGCCCACTTCAGCTGTCAGAGACCTCCAGGGGGCATACCCTCAACCCAGGAAGTACCCGTTAACCCAGTGGGAGCCAGGGGACATCGGTTTTGATTCGCTGTAAAAACTAGATCTGAGCTCTGTGGAAGGTCAAGCAAGCCGAGGGCCCAGACAGTGAGGGACCAAACTCAGGCACTCCCCACGCTGCCCCCTACACACAAGCAGGCACACACAGACGCACAGATGCACATACACAAAGACAGCACATGCCTGCTCAGCCCCAGACGCACTGCCCACAAGCTCACGTTCCGGTTCGCTCGCCTGCAGCACCCTCAGGCCCTCTGAGCCAACACATGCTCGCTCCGTATGCCCAGAGAAATGACACAGTGTGCCCGGGACACTCGCTGCACCTCAACCTCACAGCTGGCAGGGACTTGGAGGGGCCAGCTCTCCACATCACACAAGGGTGCATGAACCCTGATGCAGATCCACAGATGCCGAGTTGGGAACACCACCAAACTCAGGCCCCAGGCCAGGCGCACCCATTGTGCCTCAGCAGGAACACGGGAGGAAATGCAATTCCCTCTTCACCTCCACCTGCCCCTTGTCAAAGCCCTGAGCCTGCTTTCTCTTGGGCCTGACCCTGGTTGCTATGGTCTCCTGAAATCGCAGAACCGACCCTCCCGGTTCGGCCTCTGCAATCTCGTCTTTCTCCGCACAGAACTTCCCATGACTCTGTCTCTCTTGGAAGCAAGTCGAAGGCTCCTGTCATGGCCCTGAGCTCCCCCGGACGGGCGGGACCAGCTCTCCGACCTCGTTTCCCAGCCCTCTTCCCTCCAGCCAGGCTGAGCTACTTGCTCCTTCTGTTCTTTGCATGCTCCACACTTGCACCTGCCTCAGGAGCTTTGCACTTGCCATTTCCTCCATCCCAAATGCTCTTTCCTCCAGCAGCATCGAGTGCGCCTCCCTACCTCCTGCAGGTCTCTGCTCAGATGTCCCGACCACACGATGCAAAGTAGCACTGCTCCCTGTGCCGCTCCGTCCCCTTCCCCTGCTTTTCTCCTTCGCAGTACTGAGCACTGCATAGATTATTTACACATCCTTGGGGTGCTCGGGTATCCTCTCCTCCCAACGGAATGCCAGCTCCACGAGGATGGGATTTTTGTCATTTCATCTGCTGCCATGTTCCAAGCACCTAACCCAGCCTGATATATGGTGGGTGCTCAGTCAGTGGGTGTTGAATAGATGACTCTAGACCCCCAGCCTGGCTCAGAGAGCATCCAGAGGGGGACCCAAGCTCATGTGCAGACAGACCTGGGGTACAGTCCTGGTTCTGTCACTTCTTTATCAGGTCACTTCACCTGTCAGAGTCTCGGCTCTCACGTGGCTGTCATGAGGAGTAAAGATAAAATGTATGAGTCTCACTCACACAGCTCCTGACATGTAGTCGGTATGACAGTGAGGTTTCCTCTAGACTAACCACCCCAGTTTCTCTCCCCCCGCCCACCAGGAGCGTCAGGGCAGGAGGGGGTGCCGGGGGGTCTAGTGGCGTCTCAGCACCACCTCCCCTCCCTCCCTCCTTCCCTCCCTCCCGCGGGCCCTCCTGTAGCTCAGGCTGGACACCTGCAAACCACTTTCCCACCTCCATTTGCCAGCAGGCTTCCGGTCAGCTTCTGCCAATGAGATCAGAAAAGTGGGCCGCCGGGATCCCTGGCAGCAATTCCAGCCTTTCCTGATTCCGCAAACCCTTCCAGAGGCCCCCCTCACCCCCCCAGCCCTCAGCAGTTTTGTGAGCAGAATCTCTTTATTAGGAGATGTATTACCTACTTGAAACATCGAGGGGGGGATATATTCTTGACTGAATAAGAACTGGACAAGGAAGTTTCTCAAGTTTTTCCTGAGGGCACAGTTCGATGGTGGGGAGGGGCCAGGATGTTCACCTGGATGCATCGGCTTGGAAGCCCGCAGGACAGCTTCCTCCCCAACTTGTCTCCTCAACTTTGCCACCTTGGCTGGGCCTTACCCCTCCGGGGTGAGACTGGTTACCCCCACTTGTTCCCCCACCCCTATCCTGCCCACCCATATCGCTGCCCTTACAGCAACAGTAAAGACAAGGTGCCGGCCACCGTGGACAGTGTTCCGAGCCCCTTGCGGGTATGAACCCATGAACTTGCTCGCACCTCACAACACCCCAGTTTGGACAATGCTGCTGTCCCCCTATTTTACACATGAGCAAGCTGAGACCCAGGCTATTAAGTCATTTGCTTGTCACTCGCTCGCAGGGCTAGAGAGCGGCAAATCTGAGACGCAGACCCAGTCTGGCTCTAGAGGCCGCGCTCACAGTCACACTCCCTGTCCCCTCTCCCAGGCGTCTGTACCGGCAGCTCGGGCTGCAGATGACACCTCTCGGGCCCTGGAGGTGGGAAAATGAAGGGTGGTGATGAGCTGATGCTCATGACCTGCTTGAGAAGCCACAGATGTCCTTTTTCCAGCTGCTTCTCATCATAATCACTTCCACTTCCCCATGAGCCTGGCAGACCTCAAGCACGTGGCCCTCACCCAGCAGGTGTGGGGAAGAGACTTCTCTTTCCTCTCGATGCAGTGGATGGAGGACTGGGCATGGGGTCCATGGGGAAGACTACGGCCCAAACCTCAGCACTGCTTAACTGTCCACCGGGCCCGGGGAAGTCCTGACCCTCTGTGGGCCTCAGTTCCCAACTGGAAACCGAGACAGGTGGGAGGACCATTAGAGGCTCCTCTAGCACTCACGTTCTAGAATCCTGCTTTAAGGACATTTGAAAACCAAGATCTTTGATCAGGCCAGAGGAGTAGACCACACACTTAACCAAACCAGGCTGGGCTGGGTGTATCAGGCCATTGGCCGAGTGACAGAGAACGAGCGTGCCAAAGGCCCAGTGCGTGTGGGGGCACTCACTGGCCATGGGATGGGTTTGCCTCCAGAACAGATAACCTGCAAAGTGGTCCATCAGGCTGCGGAGGCTCATCTTGCCAACTGACCCAGGGTTGCCCCCTCTCTTAGCAGTGTCTCATAGGAAGCCAGGCTGGTTGTCCCCCTTCTGATAAGCTGACAGGAGTCACCGATATTATACTGGACACTTGGGCCACAGGGTGAATCAGACACAGGTGCTGGCCTCTCAGAGCTCCCAGGCTATTAACTTCAATCAACCTTCCCACCCTCCTTCAACGCCCAGCTGGGTCACTCCCCTTGTGCAGGAGCTCCCCTGGCTTCCTCAACCCTGACTCCCGAAGTCCCCCTCGTGTGGTGCACACCTAAGCCATGCCCAAGCACTTTCCAGGGCACCATGACCTGGACTCCTGGACTCAGATCCAGCCAGACCCTGGCAGCCCTGCCCCATGCGGGAGCTCGGCAGGTACATCAGCGTTGTTGCTTGGCTATAAGACCCTGCTTGTGACAAAGCTCACATCTGTCCTGGCCAGAAGGAACGGCACCAACCTGATCCAGCATCTAGGCACTGGGCGCTCAGCTAAGGTTATTCTGTGCTGGGCTCAGATGCTCCTAAGCAAGATTATTGTGATGTCCAAATGTTTCAAGTGACCTGTGGAGAGGCAGGGCCACCCCAAGACAGTGGAGAACACGGGCTTTGAATCCCAGGCTCTGCGGGCTTCAGTTTCTTCTCTAAAGTGGGCTAATAATGCCTACTAGCAGAGTCACTGTGCACAGCAGCTTAAACAAGCTCACATGAACGGGTGCCACGGGGTTCCAGAGATGCGCTCCGCTCCTTCCCGGGCCCTCTGAGGCTGGCGTTCACCACCGGCAACACACTGAGTCTGTCCCCGGAGGAAGCCTTCCTCCTCTGAGGGGCACCAAAGTTCACTCTGGGGCCCCCTTCCTCCCACCCCGTACCCTGCAGGCTGAGCAGCACCTACTGGGGCAAGACAGGGCCCTGATGTGAAGACACATCCTGCTGAGCCCTAAACGGGGCATGTCCAGACCAGCAGCCCCAAAGGGCAGCCACCTGGGAAGGGGTGGGAAGGATCTGCTCTAACCAGTCAATGAAGACAGCCCCTGCTGCAGGTGACTAGCCTGGCCTAAGCCTATGGAAACACCCACTGGTGAGTACCTCCCACGCGTCTGTCTGCCCTGGGGTAGAGGCTGCCCATTGCTGGGATGCTGGCAGGGTGGAGCAGGCCCTGGACAGCTCCACTTGGATTTGCCCTTCACAGAGTGGGTGGTGCCATGGAAATAAACAAATTCTGGAGTCAGACAGACTGAGTTCGAATCCACTCCTTACTGGCCATGAGACTGGTCAATTCACTTACCCTCCCTGACCCTCAGCTGTCCCTCCCATCTTGAACATGAGACTAGGCTTACCCACCTTGTAGCCTGGTTGTTGGGAGCAGTATCACTGACCTCAGGTATCGAGAACCTAACAGGACTGGCACATATGAGAGGGGGACCTGCCCCCTCCAAAACGGAACTTATTTATAAAAAACTGTATACTTATTCATATATGTTTAAACTTTAGTCATCTTCAAAGCACTCTCCATTTAATGCAATGTACATATTGAGATTCCCCCCACTGATCAGAAGTTTTGAACTTGATGCCTTTTAGTCTTTTTGCTATTTTTCTTGTTTCACCTCTTCCACATCAGCAAAAAGTTTCCCTTTGAGGACTTTTTTCATCCAAGAAAACAAACAAACAAAAAAGTCTCTTAGGGCAAGATAGGGTGAATAGAGAGGGTGGGCAATGGAGGTCAGGACTTTTTTTGGTCAAAAACTGATCACTCGGCGTGGTGTGGGCAGGTGCGCTCATAAACCACCCACCATGAAATGGGCAAACGTATTGAGTCTTCAAAAAAAAAAACCGAAGCCAAACACAGCCTCTCACAACACCACCAGCTGATACACTGACACAGATGGGTTCCTAGAACACTCACCTAGCGGGGGAAGCCTGTACTACAAGGGGCCCACCCTCCAGAAGATAGTTCCATTTGGGGGGTTTGTCCCCCCTCATAGTAAGCACTGGAAAAAAAGCTTGCTTCCTAATAAATAAACAGACTACCCATTGTGACTCCTTACACTGGGGGTGGCCAAAGGAGGAAGGCAGACCAGACCCTGTGAGTGCACGGAATTCACCCAGATTCTCTATCCGAGTTTGTCAGAAGTCCCTGGAGAGATTTAATTGGGATGTTATCTCCTCCTGGGAGAGAAGTCCCCAACATCCACCAGCAAAGCTGACAGTCACATCTAATCTGAAAGACAACTTTGTTCTTTCTGGCTTTTCCGTTATGCATGAAAGAGCAACAGCGGGACTCAGGATTCATAATTTGAGACACCCAGAGACTAAAGACATTGGCCAAATTTAAACCGAAAGATGAACTTGCTGGGTGTCTTTTCAGATTATGGGGGAAGAAGAGAGGAGAGAATTTCTTAGTCATCTAGGATCCACTCAGAATTCATAGCGAGTCTGCCCAATGGCTGACATCACGAGGTTCTGCCTCTGGGTGCTGCACATTTTGAACAGCGCTGTTTGAAAGGGACAAACAGAGGGATGTCTGAGGAGACCCCCGCTGGAGCCTGAGGAAAGCGGACTTTCTGCGAGGGCACTGTGCAGCTCGCCAGGTCACAGGCACCAGGACTGCAGACGTGGCTCCTAGCACACACATTTCTGAGTCTGGGCTGTGGCTCTGCCAAGTGTTGGAAGGGTGAGTGCCTTCTTCCTCGAGCCTTGGTGCCTGAAGCCAAAAAAGGGGCTCATACCACCTGGGCTCAGCAGGACTACAGTGATAACGTCCTGAGTTCAGCACAGCCCACGGCACAGAGAGCTCAGTTAACAGAACTGTCAAGTTACCAATTTTACTTTTACTTCCTTCAACGTATTTGGTCCAAATTGCCTTTTGCTCCAAGACAACCTTTAGATGAGCCCTCTAGGTACACCATCAATAAGATAATGATCACTTCTGAGTCTCACAAAACCCAGGAAGAGTGGAGCTTATTATACCGTTTTCCCAGATAGGGAAACTGAGGCTCCAGGGAAGAAGAGACTAATTCAGCGTCAAGCCCCTAAGTGGCAGAGCCAGACCTGGACCTTGGGTCCCCCAAGTCACTAAAACACACCTTCCACCATCCCCCATCCCAGTTCCCAGTCACACCCAAGCTCACACATCCTGAGCCCACTGGACCGTCTGGACGGCCCCCCTCAGCACTGAACCCCAGGCCAGGGCTGTGTTTGGCCATCTGTCAAACAAGTGAATTTTGGGACCCATTTGGGAATGTGATAGAAATGGACACTCTCCCCAAAAAGAATGTACATACAGACACACAACTGTATGGCTATTCTGGGGGTTCAGACCCTGGTCAGGAAGCCCAGACCCGTTTTCAGAGACCTCTTCAGTCTGACCCTGCTGTGCTGTCCAGAAATGAACTTACTACACACCCCACCTGCCGGGTGAAAAGGGGGTCCGGCTGGGCTCCAGTTAAGGGACCAAAGACCACATCTCCCACTTCTGGGCCTGTAGTCACTGCTGCTCCAACCTGCCGGAGACCCTGCTTCCATGTGGCCACCAGGCCATCCATCCAAACGCTTTGTGTTTCAAAAAGAGAATGTTTATTACTTGTTCTGTTCCTCACTAGAAATTCCTTTACAACACACGAAGAAAAGCACGACTTATCTGTAGACCTACAGGGAGCACGTGACTGCTGGTGGCCGGAGACCACGGCGAAGGCCAGTCCCACTCACAACACGGCCTGGCCCTTTCTGGGGCTCCGGGGCTCTGGTGCCAAGGACGGCGTGTGTCAGGACTGACACTTGCTGCCTGGTGACAAATACAGGGGCCGACGCCAAGGTCTGGGAAGGGCAGCTGGGGTACAGGAGCTGGGCAAGGAAAGGAAGTTATGCCTATATTCTGATACAGACCCCACAAATCCCACCCCGCCCTGCACCCAGGCACTTACGTCTTTGTGTTTTGGTTCAAGTGCTTAGACAAGTCGATGCTAAGGAACGGGGTGTGTTATCCCTGGGTTGGTGAAACCTGCTCCAACTGTAAGCACTGACTGACTTAAGGGCCAGCAAAGCCAAGCCTGGGAGGCTGCTGGGCTGCGTTCCAGGCTACGGGCAGCCCTGTGGGGAGGAACAGGGAGGCAGGAAGGAAGACCCTGAAAACAGACGGCTGCCTGCGTGTCCCGACCCAGGGTCAGGGTGTCAGGACGCTTAGAGCTTAGTTTTGTTTAACTCTCCGAATTAACAGACTTCAAACACTTCCATTTTCACGGAAATCAACAGCAACCAGACCGCTAGCAGGGTGCGGAGACTCACGCCCCTTCTGTAGAAAGGCACCAGATGGTTTGTTACAAAACACATTTTGGTCAGAAAATAGCTGGGGTTTTTGGTTTCTGAGAGGACAACAAAGCTGGAGAAAAGGAGGTGTGAACTGCGCGAGGCACAGGTGAGAAGGCGGCTTTGGCATCAGGTCTGTGCTCTGCTCTAGACTCTAGCCCTTCCACGCTGGTGGCCTCGGTGTTCTCATCCATGAAAAGGCAACAAAATATCCTCCCCCGGATCTGGGCATGAGGTTTCACACATTCCCCCAGGAAGCAGGGGAGGTGGGACTCGGGGCACACACACGGGGACGTGCAGACACACGGAAGAGCGAGCACAGCTCACCACTGGGAGAGAAGGGTGGGGGTGGGGGACGCCGATGGAGGGTGGTCGTGCACAGGTGATCACCACCGTTGCAGTCAGACTCTGGGGGTCCGTGGGCAGCCAGTCACACTGTGCGGAGCACTGACAGGACCACCCACTGGGACTTTGGACCCCTTCTTGTGGAAGGGCAGCTGGGAAGCTCTTTGCACACAGCACCATGGGGCAGCCCCTGGGAGCCACACCTACCGTGTGTGCTTTAAAGTGCCAGCTGTGTCATCTTTGGTCAGGGGCTGCCCCCTGCCTCTGAGAGCCCCGGGGCCAGGGGCTGAAGCCCAGGCCTGCTGGGGCCCCTGCAGCAGATGAGCTGGAGGCTGCAGTCCTCTCCTGAGGCTGCGGTGCGCTCCCGTGCTCAAAAGGGGATGGGAATGAATGCTCCAACTACCTTCACTGAGGAGTGGGGCCGCCTCCAGGGAAACTGGGTCCTTAAAGAAAAGGGGCAAGAAAGGCTTTGGTCACCGTCCAGATACCCACAGCAAGGTGGAGCTCGCCTAAGAGAAGGCAGGAAGCTGGTTATGACGCTGCGCTCGTGCCTGACACAAAACCCGCTTCCGAGTTGAACTAGAAGTCACTGAATAAATATTCAAGGCATCCTTCAGTTCTTAGAGAAAGAGGGGGTTAAAAAAGAGTTTCTCCTTCTCTTTGCTGGACTGGCTGCAGCTCTGATCTGCAGGCTGACAGTGCTGCCCACCGGAAGAGGGTGGCTGGGGGTCCTGGAGCTGTCTCATCCCAGCCGCAGGTGGCTTTGGTCACATGTCCTGACAGCTCTGGGTGCTCAGAAGCTGAAGAGGTCCTCCTGCTCAGTGCTGCTGCTGTCAGGTTTGTCCCAGTTGACAGGCGAGAGGCACTGGGCGTAATGGATGTCCTGTGCGGTCAGTCCAGTGTCCAGGACCTGAGGGTTCGTCCGGGACTGGGCAAGCCTGGAAGGCAGAGCTGTGTAAGCTGAGGGCCCAGGCAAAGGGCTGGTGGGGACTGAGCAGCCAGTCTGGCCCTGCCAGCACCAGGGTCAGGAGTGAGAGGGCACGGGTGGAAAATGCAGGGCACGGGGGCCAAAGGAGAAAGCCCCAGACGTCAGGAGAGGTGGAGGCTACCCTTGTGGTCAAACGGCTCAGAAAACTGTGGGGTGGGTAGGGGCATTCCTGCCACAGAGAGAGGCCGGGGCACCCACCCCGTCCCCGGCTCCATCAGGAAATGCTCGAGACAGGGAAAAGGGCTGCACTGGTGAGGACAATGAGAGGGACACGCGTGGGAGACAGATGGCACGACTGTGATTAGACAAACTGTTGGCTAATCACCATGTTCAACACAGTGCTGTTAAAAAAATGAACTCAAAAAGGGAGACAGCCTAAGGGGAGAAGAGGGGACTTGGGTAAATTACAGCCCGTGCCCTCGACGGAATGTGAAGCAGCCCGTGAATGAGGCATCTCCAACAGCCTGGAGACATGCTCCCGATATGCAGCGGGAAGTGAGAACCAGGAACCCAAGTGCAAACGTGACAAGCCGATCGATGCAAAAAAATGTATACGAACATGATTAGCACGAATGAAGCCCCAAACTCTGGGCTGTGGGATTACGGGGTGATACCGTTTCCTGTGTAATGCTTTGCTGATTTTCAGAGTTGTTAGTACAAGGCTACATGATACTCGGGTAATCTGGAAAAGGCGAATGAAAGACTGTCTTCAAATGAGGGGGTGGTAGTCGGCCAGTGAAGCAGGGAAACAGCCACAGGACCGTCTTTGCCTCTGTGAAGGAGCCGCAGGCATCCCTGCCCCCAGGACCAGGGCCTTCCACCTGGCTCTGGCAGGAAGGGCTTGGGGAGGAGGGAGAGGGATGGAGGGGCTGCTGAGTGTCCCAGGGGAGAAAGGAAGGCCTAATTCGGAACCCTGGGCTGCCCAGGCCTCTCCTCAGCCCTCTCGGTGGCCCTTCCCAAGCTAAAGGTGGCCACGGCCACAAGGATAGCTCCTGGGAGAAGACAGGAAAATGCCCACACCTCGGGTGAGACGAAAATAGCTCCTCGCTGCACCTGACGTTCCTCCTCTATGCAATGCTTCATGGGCTTGAGTAAGCACTGCCTTCTCCCTTCCCCTTTCCATAAATGTAAAACCTTTGGAGGAAATACAGCCTGCAAAAAAGCTAATTTTTAAAGGTTACACAGGTGGAGGAAGAGACAAATCAGCCTGAGCTACAGCAGTGTGTTTAGTTCAGCTCAGATGACAGCAAAGCAGCCACTAGGAATAGTTTTTGACTTAGCAGCAAGAGCTTTCTAGCACCCCTGGAGGTATTCAAGTTGAGATTTTTACTCTGGAGAAGGTCAGAGTTCATGATCTTAAACATGGCAAGGGCCCCAGAGACCTGGCCACAAAAGCCAGGCCTCCTTCCCCAGCATAAAGAGCCCAGGTAATGTTACCTTGAAAATGCTTCATCCAGGTCGTCATCCAGCTCCTTGGGGAAAACAAAGTGGGGGATATGAGCCTTGGGTGGGGGAGCCCGTGCCCACAGCTGGGACTTGTCCCAGCCCTGGGTAAGCTCCAGGGGCTCTAGACACAAGCATTAGAGTCCAGTGGGTGCCTGCAGGAGCAGGCCCAGGCAGGCCTCCCACCCAGCTACTGCCACCAGCCCGCATCCCAGCCCGTGGACCCAAACCTGGAATGTGGAACAGGGGAAAGGGCACCTGGGCACCTGGACAACTGGGTGGGTTCAATTCCCAGCTCTGCCACTACTCGACTGACCTCTCAGGCAAGTCGCCACTCCTCTCTGAGACTCAGCTTTTCCTTCCATAAAATGAGGGGCTGGACCGCATGCCTACTAAGGCTTTCAGATTCTCAGGGGAAGAGGGTGGGGAAGGTTTCCTTGCTTTCATTCACTTCCAAAAGCCCAGCCCAAATTCCAAGCTCAAGGGATAACTGCCGAGGTGGGAAAACAATGGGGCAGGCCCCTTCACAGTCTCTCTGAGGGCTTGGACAGGGGCCAAGGGTGGCTCCGGGCAGCACAGGACAGGCTCAGAGCGCCTGCTCGGCGGACGCTGGGCGGCCCCCACCGGGCAGCAGGATTGGACAGTTCTCTAAGTCCCTCAAGGCACCAGATTTTTTTAAATTGAAGAGATATGACAAGTAACGTGTGACTCGGCAATGGACCCTGGACCTGAGAAAGGACAGTGCGGGGACCAGCGGAGGAACGTGAACAAGGCCTACAGATTACATGATAATGCCATGTCAACGTTACTGCCTGGTTTTGATCACTGTGATGTGGTCACATGAGATGCTAAGATTTGGGGAATCTGGAGGAAAGAGGCACAAAAATTCTTTGTATTTTTTTGTAACATTTTTTCTAAGTCTGAAATTACCTCCAAATGAAAAAAAATTTTAATTTCAATTCAAAAAATCGGGTTCCTCTGGGAGCTTCTGCAGACAGAGGTCAGCACCCTCACCGAAGGGATGAAAATCCGACACGCAGAGGTCAGGAGGCTTGCCCTAAGTCACAGAGCAAGCGAGGGCCGACAGCTGACTGCCCACCTCTCAGACTCCTCGTTCAGAAGGCTGAGTGGGGCGGAGTGTCAGGAACAGACTCCGCCCACCCAGAGAACAAGGGAGCCTTTGGCTCGTCCGCCAGTGGGTTGAGCTGTGGATGCTTAGCCCAAGAGGCCGGGCATTGTGAGGAGACAGCTGTGCTGGGAGCCAAGCCTGTTGGGGACGCAGCCCTGGGTTCAAAGGGGACATTGTTCACCCCCTACCCTGGGCCTGGGGGCTGCTAGGCTGGGTCTGGCCCACTCAGATGCCTGTAGGTCACGGCGCCAGGCCCTGGACCACCCTTCGGCCTCATCCAGGGATCGGGCTGAGGCCCCCTGAACCCCTGTGGGGTCGGCAGGCCACAAGAACACTCACCCAGACAACACTGCTGTTGTTCAAGGCTGGAGCCCTCGGCGCCTCGTCCACATTAGTGGTATTAGCGCTGACTGTGGAGAGCGGGGCCTTCTCTTCCAAGTCCAGCAGGTTCCCCGTGGCAACCACTATGAGAGGTCCAGTCAGACATGTCAGTGGGAGAGGGGCCTCCTGTCTCCCGGCATCTCCTCGTCCATCCTGGAGCCTCCTGGGCTGCCTTGGTCCTGACTCCCTCCTTGGGCATGGCCTTTCCCAGGCCCACCACCCAGAGCCCCATGTGGCACCTCCCAAAGCAGCTGGACACCCGCCTACAGCATGAGAACCTCCCCCAACTACTGCTTTAGGCTGCAACCTTTACATCCACAGCAAGTGTGAGGTTTTTTAAGAAATCCCTCAACACAATATAAAATATATACAGAGATATATACATATATTCTTATTTTTGCACAGGGACATATCTGGAAGAACATGCACCACGATGAGTAATGCTTTCCTGTTATCTACATATTCTAATTTCTCTATAACGACCATGTGTTATTTATTTAACAAAACAATGTATGGGGGGTGGGCTGGGAAGGGAGTAAAAGGCAGAGAACTGCACTTGAACAACAATTAAAACATAAAATTTAAAAACCAAGAGTTCGCTCCAGCCCAGGAGGGAGTGAGGCCTCCGGATGAAGGGCAGACCCCACGTCATGCAGCCAATGCCAGCCCCCCCACCAAGACTCACGGTTCTTCAACGACGGGGTGCTGTCGCAGCGGCCCCCGCCCAGGACGTCTCCTCCCTCTTGGCTGGCTTTCTCCCTCTTCTCCTTCTCTGTGGGAGCAAGGCACAGTGCTGTAGAGCCCTGCCCCCAGTACGTCCCCAGCAAGTGCTGGGCAGGGAGCAGGCTACAGCCACCTCACGGGGCAAGTTTAGGCCTCCAGCAGGAAGGAAAGGAACTCTGCAGATTTCATTGATCCCCACAAGCACCTCTGGGGGAGAGACAGCTGCTCCCACTTCCTCTGACAGGGACGCTGAGGCTCAGAGAGGTGAAAGAACCTGTCCAAAGCCACGAAGCAGGTGGACGACGAAGGGGAGAGTCAGCCCGGGCCTTTACCACCCTCTCTCCACCCCACACTACTCTGCCAGCCTTCTTCAACACTCCCTCCACACCCCCACCCACCCACGATGTCTGTGAACAAGACTCACCTTCCTTGGACACCTGCCAAAACTCAAAGGCAACTTTGAAGGCCTGAGCTACTGTGAGGGTGACAGCCTGAGCCTGCAAAACAGGAAGTGGGGTCGGGGGAGAGGTGTCGGGTTAGGCGGGTGATAGCAAGTCTGAACCAGAGGCTGGCCAGGCCCACCTGGCTCCATTCCAAGGCTCCGGAACGCCTGATAGATGGAGGCAGAGGCCCGGCCCCTCCCAGGTCACAAAGCAGCTAGGGTTATAATGAGGCTACTACCCTCCCCCCCAGACAGCTGGGGCCCCATCTTCACCACCTGTAGCCTAGCCAAGGTCCCACCCTCATTCCAGCCCCTACCTTGGCAATGGCTTTTTTCTCTTCCCTTTACGCTTTCCTAAATTCAATTAACTATGAGGCTTACTTCCTCTGAGAAGCCCTCCCTAATTACTTGAGGACTTCACACAGTTATTTAACCCTTGGAATTAAAGAATAGAAAAGCCAGACTTGGAAGAGTTCCGACCACCATCTGAATGAGCCACAGCCTCAGAGGCAAAGGTCAGACTGGTCAGTGCTATACACAGTCAGAGGGCTTATAACTGAATCCCAGAAAGGCAGGTGGAGGCTTACACATTCCCTGGCAAAAGCAAGATGTCAACAAGCGCCTGTGGCAGGGGACCAAAACCATTCAGTGCCATAACCCACCTGTAAGGAGGGGCCACACCTTGGCCTTTCACCCCTGGGGAACTCCCAGCCACTGTTCAAACCCAACTCAAATGTCACCCCCTCCCTCATGTCACCAGCTTACAGGCCTGTGTCACCCAACCTGGGTACTCACTAAAGGCAAGAATCACCCGATTCCCTGAGCTCTCCAGAGGTGCAGCATGCCGGCTGAACTGCGTCTGCCCACAAGGCAGGCCTCCCGGGGCCTCCTACTCCAGCCAGGACCGACCCCCACCCACAGTCAACTCCTTCCTCTCCGGTTCTACTTCATCAGCTCAGCTTCTGGGCGTGGAAGTCCCAGAGCTCAACAGCTATTGCTGGAAGCGACGGCTAGCTTCCTTCTGAAACCCTGGGCCTCGGGAAGCAAGCAGCAGACCCTTTCAAGTGGACAAGTTCAGGCTGAACCAGCCTCTGCCACACTCCCTTCCTCTCTGCCAGACAACTTACTTTAATTGAGAAATGAATCCGTGGCTACTGCCTTTAAAACTCTTTTTTCTTTTTTCATTTAAAATCCCTAAACAAGCTGACTGATCCATGCCAATTAAACTTCACGAATATAAAAATCTCATTTGAATGTCTCTGTCATTTACATTTTTGATGGAAGTAAAGGCACTTTATGGCAAAACTTAAATATGGTAATTAAGTATGAAACTCTTCACAGCTGTTTACAATTTAAGCTGTCACGTCTGAATCAAGTTTAATAGACCCAGTTACCATTGAGAATTGCCCATGAACTAAAAATATGGACTAATTACAAGCCCAAGTCGGACCACTATACAGCCAAGCAAGGGCTGGTCACCCAATGGGGCAGGGAGGTGGAAACACCATTATTTTTGCCTCCAGAAAATCTGCACGCACAAGCCTAATAGCGTCTTTGCATAAATCTGCTTGTTCATTTGCATACATTCCTACCCTCTCGCCCTGAATTCCTGAACTGAAAGTTAAACCAAATATAACCCAAGATTTGAAGGTGTACAGGTGGCCGCAAGCCCAGGCTGGGCAGGGACTGGGAGGGGTTTGGGCCCTGCTTTCTGGGGCAGCTGCAGGAATTTGGGCAGCATAAGAAGAAAAGTCTGCTCCAGCCTGCCCACAGGAGTGGGGAGAGGAGAGAGGGGAAGAGGGAGGGAGGCTTCCTTGATTCTGCAGGACAGATGCCTGTTCCTCTCAGGGCCTTTGGCCTGGGGGTCTATCCTATCACCCTAACCAGGTTCTACTCTGCCCAGTTTTTCATGCCCCTGTCTTGTTCCCAGTAACCAGGCTGTTAGCTCCTCAGCGGGGCCAGGTCTAGTTTAGGGCTGCAGAACTGGGCTAGGACCCCCGGATCCCAGACTGTAGCCCAGAGCGAGTCTGTAGCTCAGACCGAGTCCCTTATCACTCTGCTGGCCCAGAAGCATAAATCTTTGCACAAAAGGATTACCCGAGAAATGCCAATGGCCATGTGAGGGAGAACGGCTCTACCCTGCCCTGCCCGGGCGGGATTAAGGGTATCACTTTGCTCACTACCAGTGCACCTGCACCACAACCCTCCACCTTCACTTCAGAGCCTAGAGGCTGAAGCGCTTGCTGAGGCTTCCCAGTTGGGAAATGGAACTGCTGCTCTGTAGAGACCTATCCTGGCCATGCCCAACAGGGGCTGCTGGAGAAGGGAGGCCTGTGGGTAGAACTGCCTGAGTTGAGCTGAACTGGTGGGCAACCCAGAAAGGAACCGCTTGCCCCCTACCCTGGATGGGTCATGGGCATCTTGCTCATTCAGACGTCCAGGCAAGCAGGGGTGGGGATGTAGAGACTGTGGGCCCCAGGCCAAAAGGAGTGAGTGCTCAGTCGACATCCAAATTCAAGGCTCCCCTGCAGGATGACTCTACCTTGCCATCCTGCCAGCTCCAGTGACATCTGAGTCCTCAACTACCATTCATTCGACTTCATTCTGCACCTCTGTGTCTTTGCACTCGCTAATTCCTGTGCTAGAGGGCACACACTCTCTCACCACCCCTATCCTCTTGCCTGGCAAACTCCTACCTATACGCATCTTTCAAAGCCCAATTCAAAATGCCCGTTATCTGAAAGTCTTGCCGATGTCCAGCGAGACTTCATAACCTCCAGCTAGAACCAAGACCCCTGTATTCAGGTTACTGAATCCAGCTTCTTCTCCCTGACCGCCTAGTTCATGTCTCAGTGGCCAATTCCCTGGGTCCCTGGGACCCGACACAGGGCTTAGCCCAGGACAGACAGCAGCAAACACCCATGGGAGGCCCTGCCAGCAAGCCCTGAGGTAGCCATTTCACCTGCTGCCTCCTCCTCAGAAACACCCACCAAGCCCCAAGAATCTCGGTATTTCCACGATGGCCAGGCCATCAACACACTGCCAGCCTGGGCTCAGCTGAGGCCTTAGGGACCACATCCTTGCATCAGATGGTCCTATTTACACCACCCAGGGCTGGGCTAGGTCCTTAAGAGGCTTCCCCAGGCCTCCCTGCAGGTGGGAGGCCAGGTAAGAGAGGGCAGAAAAGAAGGACAAGGCATGATCCAGCCAGTCATCCCTGATACAGATGAGAACCTGCTAAGAAGGGTGAGCGTTTGGGCCTAGATGTCCAGCAGGGGCCCTTCCTTCTGCCCAATCAGGACTCCGCTGTCAGCATGAAGCAGTGGCTGGGCTGTTTACCGCAGTACTGACCTCTTGGCCTGGGGCAGGCTGATTTTGATCAGCCCTGTCTAAAGTCCCCTGGACCTGGACCAGGCTCCCCGCTTCACCACTGGGCCGGCATCCGATTTCCTATACCCCGCAACCTCCCTTTCCCAGAGGAAGCCTCTGCATCTTGGGAGCTCCCCTGCCCCGCACCCCCCACCCCGTACCCCCCGCCTGCACAGCCTGCAGCAATGGCCATGGCCAGCTGCCCTGCTCAGTGCCTGCTCTGGTCAGTGGGGAGGAAAAGACAAACAATGGGCACATAACAAGCCTGTATTTTTAAGTCAGTGTGGCCTCATAAGAAACAAAGCCAGGAGTCCACTATCCTGGGAAAAGCCACCACAACTCAGGGACGTGGGCATCAACAAGGCACGGGGTAAGTGGCTGGAGACACTGAGTCTGCAGAAAAGAGAAAAAAGGTGCAAAGAAGAAACCGGGGCCTTTCAGAACCATCCTGGAGGTCCCTGAGTTGTCCTCATTCTGCTGATGGGCAAGCAGCCCAGAGAAAGGCAGGGTCTGATCCACGGTCACACAGGTAAGTACATCAGCCAAGATCAGGGCCCTCACCTGTCTCCTCCTGTAGTGAGACCTGTGGCAGGCTGAACTGGGACCCCAAAGGTGTCCCCATCCTAATCCCTGGAAACTGTGAGCACTACCGCACATGGCCAAAGGGACTTCGCAGGTGTGGTTACATTAAAGATTTTGAGATGGGGGATTATCCTGGATTACCCCGTGGCCCAATCCCAAAGGGCCTTATGAGAGGGAGGCAGGAGGGTCCAGGTTAGAAATTGCAATGTGATGAGGGAAACCGAGAGACTGGCAGAAGCTATACTGCTGACGCCGAGGCGAGAGAAGGGGCCATGAACCAAGGAATGCAGTGGCCTCTAAAACTAACAAGGCAAGGGAACGTATCTCCTCTGGAACTTTCAGTAGGAAACAACCCTGCCAACCCATGTCAGACTTCTGACCCCCAAAACCATACGAGAGTAATTGTGTTCTTTTAAACACTAAGTTTGTGGTGGCCAGTGTGGCTCAGGTGGTCAGAGTGTCATTCCACAGACCAAAAGGTCGCAGGTTCGATCCCCCGTCGGGGGCACATACAAGAAGGCAACTGTTGGCTGTTTCTCTCACATGGATGTTTCTCTCCCTCTCTCCCTCCCTCCTTTCCTCTCTCTGAAAACAATAAAAAAAAGTCCTCAGGCAAAGATAAAAAAAATAAAATAAACACAACGTCTGTGGTAATTTCTTACAGCAGCAATAGGAAACATATCCAAAGCGTGCCTGATGGGTGTGGCAGGAAGTCTGGGGGTCTGTGTAAAGACTGACGGCCTTGAGGACAGGGGGAGGGGCGTGATCTCGTCTCCTTGACTCCCAGGACCACAGGGCATGGGGACTGGTGTTCTGGGCTCCCTACATAGAAGTTAATAGAGGCCAATACTAAAATCAATATATGTCCGGAACCTCTTTCCAGGGCAAATGCTCAGACTTCAGGAGCCTTGAAAACAAAGGATGTTTTCAACACCAAAGGTTCGCTTGCTCTGGCTGCCTGCCCCAAAGATCACATGCCCGAAGACCACCAAGATGCCCACTGTCTCTGCTAGACGTGGCCGGGGTGGCCTGGACACGGGGCCAGGAGTCCCTGGCTCTTTACAGTCATGCAGGGAGGGGAAAAACGTGGGTTTAAGTCCTCACTTTGCCTGGCTACTTGTCATCTTCAGCAAGACAGCTGACCTGAGTCTGTTTTCTCATTAAAAATAAAAACGAAGCCCTGGCTGGTGTAGCTCAGTGGATTGAGCGCGGGCCTGCGAACCGAAAGATCGCGGTTCGATTCCCAGTCAGGGCACATGCCTGGGTTGCCAGGCCAGTTCCCGTCAGGGGACATACAAGAGGCAACCGCACATTGATGTTTCTCTCCCTCTCTCCTTCCCTTCCCCTCTAAAGATAAATAAATAAAATCTAAAAGGAAAAAAAAAAATTAAAAAAAAAAATTTAAAAAAAAAAAAAAAAAAAACGAAAACAATGAAGACAGCAACTGCCCCCACCTCAAAACGTTGCTGCAAGTATTAAATGAGATACCTTAAAGCCCACCACTGAAACAAGCACGTAACATACCGAAACAGTGGCCCTCTCCCTCCCCGCTCTGGCCACAGGAAGCCGAGCCTCCCAGGAAGCGCTTCCGCCCTTCATCCTGGGATCTTCTGATCACCCATCTCCAAGGACGAATCCTTACAAGGCCCTGCATCTCCAGACCATACTATTAATAGGAGACGCCCCCCAATCTCAAATCCAACAAATCATGTCAGAGAGAGGAAGGGACCCAGGGCACTCACTGAGGACACGGGCTTGTCGCTGCTCACGGCCCACTGCGTCAGGTGTCCTGGTGCTCTCGGCTCTCACCACCCACGTGGGTTTCCCAGGGATTTCTCACTTTCCATGATTTCACACCTTGGTCTTGCCTCCCCACCAGACAGAGCCCCCAAGGACAGGCTGCCAAGGCCAGCAGAGCCTGCCCAAGTCCCAGCCCCGCCCTGCTAACCACTTTCCGCTTGGTGCAGAGGAAGGCGTGGCACTCAAGATTCTCGCTGTGCTGGCTCTGGGCGATGTAGGCGAACACCTTGCCGTGCATCTTGTCCGCTGTGCAGTAGGAGATCCTGAAAGGCAAGTGGGAAATATCACTGGATCCCTGTACAGGGGCCTGGCAACATCCAGGACACCCCATAGGACATCTCCCCTGAGTTTCAGAGAGCCAGCCTTGGCCTCTGGGCCTGGCATCCTGGGCTACCTATGGGGGAAGGCGAGGGGGGGGTGGCAGGTGACAACCCAGCCTAGACAGGAAGGACTGGGGGAAGACAGGAGGAGAGGCACTTTCTCTGCTCTACTGAGCCACACCCCAAAACTGTAATAGCTGAGCCCTTACTGTATACCAGGCAACATTCAGATATCAGCTCATTTAACTCTCTAAGCTGACCTCTGGGCTGGGTTCTATTATCATTCCCCCTTTTCAGATGAGAAAACTGAAGCTAGCAGCCTTAGACCGCCAAGCTAGTGGCAAGAACTGAGACCTGACCTCACCTGCTGATTCCAGAGGCCGTAACCACTGCCATACTAACCTCTTAAGGGTTTGTGGAGACCAGCTGGAAGGGGAAGTGGGACACTGCCCACCCACTGGGGCCCTTTACCTGGCTTCCCCCTCCCCGAGCTGCCCTCTGATCATGCCCCTGACCAGAGGTCAGAAGAATTCCAAGCCTGTCCCTCCCAGGGTGACTGAGACTAGATTCTCCTGGAGCTTAGACGGAGTGGAAGAGCTGGGAGTAGGGTGAGGGTGTATAGGGATGACCAGATCAGGAGCCCCACTGGGTCCAGGAGCTCCCTCCTTTTGCAACACTCCCTTGCCTGACCCCTCCATGCTGGCTCCAGTCATGCCGAGAATTTCAATCAGCAGGGGAACTGGCAGCCCAGAATGGGGACAGGAGTTCAGCAGACTTCCTTACCCAGTGTGGGCCCAGCTTCAACCATAGGCATTGACATAGGCATTAGCACCACTTGAGACTCCCAAGGTGGGTGACTACCCTTCTCCATCCAGCCTGCCACCTCCGCTGAGAGGCCTTCCCAGGTTTTCCCCAGGCAGGGCCCTCCTTCTCTTCCCTCTTGGGAAACACTTAAACCCTATTTCCTCCCCTCCATTCCCTCCTAAACTGGAAACTCCTTGAGAGCAAGGCTGGGTCTGATACCTCACCCAGGTATCAGGGGCAGACAGAATTAAGGTGAAAAATACCAGCTAGAAACTCTAAAACCACCCCCCCCCCCCCCCCAGTACTGGCTTATGCTCCAGCCAGCTAAGCCACCTGCTTAGAGACAAAGCAATATGGTAGAGGGATGCTTGGCAGACCAGGGCTGGCTGGACAGAACTCTGGCATCGGTGTCCTGGGCCCAGCTTGGCCACTACCTCACTGTGAGGCCTTGGGCAATTCCCTCTGGACCCGAGATTCTCCATTTGTAATATGCATCTCCAGCTCTGTCCCTTCCAGCTCTGAAATCCCACAGCTGACCAGCCAAGAGAGGATGGGGAGAGCCTGAGGCTCCAAGGGCTGGGGTCTGCCTCCTTATGAACTGGGATTCCCCCCTCTAAACTCTGGCCTCAGACTCTGCCTTCAGATATCACCTCATTTAGTTCAGTGGAATCCTGGACACCTGGCCAGAAGTGCAGAGCAGAGATGCTGCATTCACAGCAGAGGGAAAGGACCAGGACTCTGCAGCTCTCTGCTCCAAGCCTGACTCGGCAGCATGCTTGGGTGGGTGGGAGGCCACGGTTCCCAGTCCTGATCAGGCCTCAGCTGCCTGCTGCAATGAGTGATCAGGACAGCGGCACCTGCCATTTAACCAAGCGCCCATGGGAGCCAGGCACTGTGCACCCACATTTCATTACAGCGCTGTGAGGCAGGATCTGTTTCCGCCCCGATTCACAGATGAGGAAACTAAGGCCCCGAGGAAACTTCAGACAGGAGTGATAGAGCCTTGCTTCAGAGACGACACTCCGCCTACTGCCCCAGGTGGCAGAGTGAACGTGGGCAATGCTGAGCATACCTGTAAATGGACACGTTCTCAATGAGCTGGTTGGTGATGCTGTCGGTCAGGATAATCCCCCGTGGAGACACCTTGAGAGTCACCTTCTGCAGCTTCTTCCCGCTGGCCTTGGCCTTGGGGCAGACATGTGTCAAAGGAGCCTGCCTGCCTCACTTGGGACCCACCCTCATGGCTTCATCTAGCTGCTCCAAGCCCCAGACTCCAGGCCCGTGGGAGGCCTCAGCTGAGGTGACTGGAAGATGCGATTTAGAAGACAATTCAGCCACCACCTTCTTCTGATGAAGGAAGGGACAACTGCTTCTCACTGCACACCAGCTGTCTGCCAAGCACTCGGCCTCGAGTCATCTTCACAGGCAGCAGTGCTTCTTCCCAGGGGGAAATGGAGTCAGAGAGGTTAAGGGACTTGCCCACGGACACACAGCTAGGAGGGGCCTCAGACTCTGAGCACTGAGTGGACTATCACAACCCAGCAGGAAGACTCCTGGGGACTCTGTTCCACCCACAGACCCTGCCAGGGCCCGAGCTGCAGGGTCTGAGACCACCAAGGGAGATGAATTTATAGGGCCCATGTCTGCTCAGAGCTGGGGAAGGGAAAATCTGGTCCCTGTTGTGCTAACCTGCCCCTTAAGCCACAGAGCAGGTGATTGGGCGACAGTAACTTCCTCATCCCTTCTTAGCACAAAGTCACTAGCCGTTAGGCAGGGGGCCTGGGCTGTGGAGGGGCGGCTGGAGCAGGACATGACCACGACTGCTAGAGAGGAGGGCACTGACCAGGGTTCCCCCTGCAAGCCCAACTGCTACCCTTTCCCAGAGTCCCTGAGCCAGATGCAAGGGGACTCAAGGGCAGGGACAGGTCAGACACATCCAATTGGGACAATAAGCAGGGGGCAAGCAGCACTCCGGAAAGAAGCTGGCCCTGGCTCCCGCAACTGGGGCTCACCGTGGCCACGATCCTCTTGACAGCAGCCGCCGACATCTCCTCGCCCTTGGGCTGCTCCACCAGTGTCATGCCCAGGTACTTGAGGCTGAAGATCATCCCCTCAAGCAATGTCTCCCGAGTGTCTGTCCAGTTCTCAGGCAGCTCTGGGAGGGAGAGGACAGGCTCTCAGGCCCTGCTGGGCAGGCCCACCCCGGCTACAGCTCTCATAGCCCCTGTTTCCCAGGAGACCCAGCAAGGGATGGTGGGGTCCCCCATCTGCCATTATTTTCATAGTTAATAAAGGGCCAAACTAACATTTTCCAGCATGTACCATGCACTGTGGTACAGAAAATGTTCTCCTTAACCCTCATGAGGACCTAGAAGGAAGATACTTTATTACACCCACTTACAAAGACACTGAGGCTAGAGAGGCAAAATCACGTAACTGAGAGCCAGCAAGCACAGGAGCCAAGATTCCAACTCGTGCTTTCAAGTCCAAAGCCTAAACTCAATTTCAATGGTAGCACTTGCTGAAGGCAAAACATACCATTTTCCTACTGAATCTTCAATGCAATCCTGCAAAGCTGATATTATCCCCACTTCAGAGATTAGGAAACTGAGGCTCAGAGAGGCAGAGTCATCAGACAACTGCCCCATATAATGAGTAAAGGGAGCCCAGGAGTCATTCAGATATGGGCCCTCCTCGCAAAGAAACCAGAACCACCACCGCCGTCAGGATAAAACAGAGCTACCAAGTAACGGATGGCAACAACCACAAAGCAGCAGCTCTTACCACTATCTCTAATACTCATGGCCACCTTGCAAGCAGGCATTTTTTAATTTCAATTTCACAGATAAGAAAACTGAGGCTCAAAAGACCAGTAACATGTCAAATTAGCTGTCTGTCTAAAGCCCAAAACCTAGCCATTAGTCAATATTATCTTCCCATGAGGCAAACTAGCTTAATGTTAGCAAAAGGTCAGAGGGAAGTTCCTAGAGCCAGAGGTCTTTCCTCCCTCAATTCCTAAGTCCTGAGGCTTCTCCTCTGTTGGTGGATACCCGGACCACCACCTTCCACCACAACTCCATCTAAGCAGGGACGGCAAAGTATGTGCTGCCATGTCTGTCTTCTGTGTCCCTGGCAGACATTGCTCATCAACTGTAGCCCTCTCTAGTCCCTCTAATTTCCAGGCTTTGGGCTGGTTCTCAGCACAAGGCTCTAGGCAGGCAATACCAATCAGCAGTGGCCTTGTTCACCTCATTATCGGTCACGGCCCTATGGCAAACGTGCCCCGCATCACCACCAATTCCATGCCCCCACTCTCCCATTTCCTCTGGTTCGGCCCTTCCCTGGCCTATCTCCAAAGCCACTTCCGCTTTCTCCATTCCAAAGGGCCAAAGCTTGCCAAGGTCACAGACGACCTCTTTGCTGTCAAAACATTCCCCAGCCCTCCTTGACCTCTGAGATGCTCGACATTTTTCTGCATTCCTCCTTCCCTGACCTGACCCCTTCCCGATTCTATGGTCCCCTGGAAGAGGGCCCGAGTAGACTGGTTGCCACTCATCAGCCTCAGAGACCTTCTGGCCAAACCCCTCCCTCGACAGAGGACACTGAAGCCCAGAGAAGAGTGGGACTTGTGCAAGGTCCCACAAGTAAAGGGACCCCCAGCTCCTAATCCACTATAGGCAATTCCTACAGTGACTGTGGGGGAGTTGTAGATTCCCCGGTCCTCTCTCCCACAACACCCCTACACACTCACACACACGTGCTCACATACAAAAACAGTTCTAACCATGCAGAGCTCCTTCCTCATGATGTAACATCTAATTTCCCACTTCTGTGCCTTTGCTCACGCAGTTCCCTCTGCCACAAACACCCTTCCCCTCGCTGGACAGAAACTGCTTCATCCAGCCTCCTCCAGGAAGCCTCATTGAGACAGTATGGCCTAGAAGAGCAAGGGCCTTAACTCTAGAATCCTAGTTCTGACACCGAGTAGATTTGAGCAAGTTCATTACCATCCTTGAGGCTCAGTTTCCTCATCCATAAAGTGGGAGGAAACGACAGTTCCGACTTACTGGGCTGTTTTGACTTTCAATGAGGTAATAAAATGTAGCATGCTCAGCAGAAGGCCCTGCCCAGAGTTACACCTGCTACCGGGCCTCAATCGCCTGGTCGGTGGGCTGCTCCTGCCCCTCTTGAGCGTGGACTTCCTTGTCTTCCTCCCACAGTCAAGCAGCTGCCTCCACACCACATGTCTTCCTCTTGAAGGGCGTCCATTCTTGTCTTCCCCAGAAACTGGTATGGAAAGGTGCATGCCTGCCCAGGGCTGCTGCTCTGGCTGTCCTACTTCTCCCCGACCCACCTCCCATCCCCTCGCCCTCCCAGGACCCGGGAAGGTCCTCCTTCTCCTCTAGGGGAAGCCAGCCTCCACTCCTGTACTTCTGGGCATGACTCATCTCTTTGACGAGATGTACGGCCTCTCATGCCCCACGCCTTCTCCAAGAAACCAGCAAAGAAACCAGCACCTAAGAGCACACCATACAGACAGAGACAGGATTCACCACCATGCTCGCCATGCTTGCTATCGAGACACTTCATGTAGGCTGGGGCCACAGGCCCCTTCCCAGGAGGAGGCTGGGCTTCAGGAAGAGCTCCCGGAGGCCCACAGACAAATACAGGCCTGAGTCCACAGCCTTGTTCCGGCCCAGGGTTATTTTTGGCCCTGTGGTGGGTAATGACTAGGCTATTTTAACTTTGCAATTTTACAGATGACCTGCTATCCGAGTGAGCTGGGGACAGACCATATGCCCAGTCTAACTCGAGGCTGCAAACATGTGCCCTATCCTCATTAAGGCCCCCTGCCCAGCAGTCAGAGCTGGGCAGGGTGTCCCTGTGCCCCTTCTGCCGTCCCCTGGTGCCCTGGCCTGGCCGGTATCCAGAACATCAGAGTTGCAGCCAAACCCATGGGCCAGGGGAACCTCCAGCCTCCCCCAGCCTAGAGGAGAGATGGCCTCAGAACCCTCAGAGTGACATCTCAGAAGAGGTCAGAAGAGGACTCAGGCTCTGCTGTGACCTAGGGTGCGGCTGCATCTCTAGGCCACAGACTCCTCGTCTGACACATGGGCTCTCAGTTCCTCGGAAACATCGTGAGAAAAAAGTCCAAGATGTGAAAAGTGCTAGGCAAATTTCGGAAGTTGTTAAGATTATCAAGAGCAAATTTAAAAGGACAGGGTCTGGAGCGGGCTGTGGGGCTCATAGTCTCTCCACCTCCTCAGTCTGTCCCTCACTTGATGGGGATAATAACTTTATCCATGCCAGGAAGCTGTGGTGAGGATGAAATGAGGCAGACTTAGAACCATGCCTGGTACATACCAAGCGCCACTGAAGTGTGAGCTATTGTCATTTCCGAGGGTTAAATGCAAAGAGCTTTAATGTAAACACAACCATCTGCGGTATTTTATGAAAGTGGCAAGGAGACCTTAGGGTTCCTGTCTGACAGGTGAAGAAGCGCAGAGGAGCCTGGCCACGGCTCGTACCTGACAGTGCTGGGTCTTGAATCCCACAGCCTGTGCGCCCTCTGCCCCCTCCTTATGCAAGGCAGAGTGAGACTCCGGATAGCCCAGGAGGGGCGGATAGCCCAGGAGGGGCGGACATCCTGCCCTGCAGGACTGCCTGGAAGGAATGTCTGGCTCACCCTCAGTGGCCAGTAGATGATCTGACTCCTCAAGCCAAATACCCGTCCTCTGCCAGACCTGTGAGAAGCAGAATCCCAGCCACCAGTCAAATGTTCCTTAAGCTTGCTGTTCCCTCTGGCTGGAATGCTTTTCCCAGATTCCTCCCTCGTCGCAGTCACCCATGTGTTCCAAAGCCACCTTCTTTTTTTTAAAATTTTTTTTTTTTAGATTATTTATTTATCTTTAGAGGGGAAGGGTAGGAGAGAGGGAGAGGGAGAGAAATATCAATGTATGGTTGCCTCTCATGTGTCCCCTGCTGGGAACTGGCCTGCAACCCAGGCATGTGCCCTGACTGGGAATCGAACCTCGATCCTCTGGTTCGCAGGCCCGCGCTCAATCCACTGAGCTACACCAGCCAGGGCAAAGCCACCTTCTCTGAGAGGTATTCCCTGACTTCCTGCACTGGCACTATCAGTGCCCACCTTTATCTCCTTGGTGGGTACCATTTCCACACACGCAACTTGACATAACACTTTCCGCCTGCAGTTTCCTGGCTGCTGGAGACACGGGTGCCCATGCGGACTGGGACATTAGAGCTCCCACGCCCAGCAGCCCTGCACCCACCCATGACGGAACTGCCCCCAAACAAAATGACAGCAGAACACATTCCACACCTCCCCCTAGACAGACCCCCCCCCCAGGCTGGCGCTCTGGCCGCCCACCCACAGTGGGAAGGGGATCTACAGTGTTCACTTTGTGGACTCCCTTCCCTACTCACTTTCCCTAACCTTTCCTGGAACCTCTTCCCCAATAAATGACTTTTTCTCGGATCTTTGTCTCAGCATCTGCTTCGAGAAGAATCCAAATGAAGGAAGATACCACCCTGTGTAAGGAAGCTGACCCCATCATTGCTTCACCCTGCTTTACCTTTCTTCAGAGAATCACCACCACCCACAACAGACCCCTGGTCAGCCTGCCTCCCCCCAGCACAGGGCAAACACTACCGGAAAGGAGACCTACTCATTCACCAGACTCCCCAGCCCATCTGTCGGTGTCTGACACGCGGTCAGTGCTCAACAAACACTACGGCTTGAGGGTTTACTTGTATCTTTTATTGTAAATATTAAAAATAAGTATGAGCAGAGCCTCTGCCCCCCACCCACCACGGTGAACTAGTTTGGTTGAACCTGTGCCTCTTATTTCTTTAGCTGTTCTCACGGAGTTCTCTGATAGGCTGACACAACCCACGCAGGAGCCTGAGGGCCACAAGGACCCTCTTGGGGAAAAAGGGTGCTGAGGGGCCAGGGTGAGTCACTGTTCCAGACAGCTGGGAGAAAGGAAAATCCCTGGCCAGGGACTGAGATAATGATTTTACACTTCCCAAAAGATGGGGGGAAGCCACATGTGGGAGACAGAGAAAATCCTCCCTGGAGGTCAGGAGGCCGTGCGAGACAGGAGGCTGTGAGGTTCCGTGCAAAGAAGCCCGGGGTCCTGAATTTGCAGTGCGACCTCAGGTAACCTGCCTCCTTTCTCTGGGCTTCAGTTTCTCCACAAATAAAAGAACGATCGTGACAACCCCAGCTGAGGACCTTGAGGGACGAGGATCAGGTCAAAGCTGGCGGCAGGTGTCAAGTGTACTCTTATCTCTACTGGCTTCAGTTTGGCCCCAAAAAAACTGGGCCCTCAAGGTCTGAGCCCAAGGCCTGACTGGGACCCCGGGCCAGGCTGCCCCCACAAGCCACCCCAGACCCACCCCACAGCTTTCCTCTCCATCCTGCGGCTGCCAGCCCAACCTGGGATGGGGCCTGTACCAGCCCCTCCCACGGCCAGAGTCCCTGAGCCACAGTGAGAAGACATCAGAGCCGGGGATCAGGAGCACTGACTCTCAGACGCTGTGTCGGAAGCTGTGTGTCCGGGTCAGTGACTCCACTTCCCTGAGCCTCTGTTCCTGTATCTCTAAAATGGGCCTGGTAAGAATCCTTGCTGTCACCTCATAGAAGCAAATGAAGTAACAGAAATAAGAACACTGTATAAAACGTTAAGTGACAAAAGCAGTAGTTACCATTTACCAAATTCTTTCTCTATGCCAGGCAAAACATGATTTCGTTTAACCCCTACCCAAAAAATCTGAGGTTATTTACAATTTACATATGAGGAAACTGAGACTTAACAACGAGGGGCAGGTGGGGATCCGACCCAGACCATTCTTGGTCCAGAAAGCCCCGGGACAGCACTCTGGGCTTATCTGGGGTCTGTAGGAGAGGGGGACTCTGCTCTCCTTTCTTCTGCAGGTATAGGCAGGCTCTGAGACCACCCCCACAAACTTATTCCACCACAGTTAACAGTCATGCGGAAGGTACACGTAACAAGTAACAAGTGGGGGAAAGGGAATGGGAAGAAGGAAACCACCAATTAGATGCCAGGAGGCAAGATTATCAATAACCTCTTCAACACCCCTGTCAGGTTAGAATTCTTATCCTGCCCTGGCCAGGTGGCTCAGATGGTTGAAGCATCATGCCGTACACCAAAAGGTTGCAAGTTCAATTCCCGGTCAGGGCACACATGTAGGTTGTGGGTTCGATCCCTGGTTGGGGCGAACACAGGTTCGGATGTTTCATTCTCTCCCCCATCCTCTCTCCCTAAAAAAAATCAATTAACATATCCTCAGGTGAAGATTTTTTTTAAAAATTTTATCCCCATTTTTTCTAAAGATGAAGAAGCTGAAGATCAGAAAGGACAAGTGGCTTCTCCAAGATCAGAGCAGGCAGGAGAAACTCTCTTCTACCAACCAAGATTTCAAATTTCAAGTTCCCCACATTGAGAGGAACTTCTCAGTTTCCTTGACTTGTCCAGAGCCCCCTCCCTTCCTCATCCCAGGAGAAAATGGCAGGGTTTCCCCACTGGAACGGTTCATTATTCTCAGAAGTCCTGGTCAAATCCCACAAATATTTAAAGGGGCAATTTTAGGAGTCATTAAGTGTGGGAGAAGGTACACGCCTGGCCCAGCCCTAACGGGTCTCTGACCCCACCCCCACCCACAGGCACCAGCCTCTGTTCCCAATGCCAGTCTCGGTTTAGGAGGTGGCCACGGCTGGAACAGGAGTTCAAGAGGAGGGGCAGGGCGGGCTCTCTGGGCCCAGACACGCTGGCACTCCTGGGCAGAGGGAACTCCGGAGGCCTGGAACGCACGGGGAAGGGGGTGGATGTGACCGTGTCAGTGGTTTCCTGGTGGGGGGAGAGGCCAGGGTTCGGGTGGTTGGCAGGGGGCGGGAGTGCGTACGAGTCCTGGCTTTGGCTCTACGTCTGTCAGGAAGGCCTATGCGACTCCAGGCAAGCCACCCCGTTTGTCCTAGGGAAAAAGCAGAGACTTAGGCTGGGTTTCTCAGGCCTCAGGGGAAGGTGCCAGGTGACGGGTTCCCTTAGAGTAACTCGAGACGGGAGAGGAGGGAGGGAGGCCGGATGAGGCCCCTCCCAGCCTCCCAGACGCCCCGGGGAGAGGTGGTGTCGAGTCTGTAATTCGCCTGGGCGCCCGGGGACCTTGGAAGCCCGGGGGGAGGTGCGAGAGAAAACAGGTTTCAAAAACAGCCAGGAGGCCAACCTCCACACCTGGACTCGGCTTAGAGGAGGGGACACAGGGATCTAAATGGCCGAGTGTGTGGTATCTCCTGAGATCCTAGGCTAAACTCGACCCAACTTCAAGTAGGTACCTGCGAACCCAAGCTCATACCTGAGGCCGTTTTTGGATGCCCAAGTCAAAGGATGACCTCCTGGGTTGGACAGGTAGAGGGGGCAAGTGGGTTCCACCCGGCCGTTAATGTCGCGGCTGGGGCGCAGGGGTGAGGGGATGGCGGCATATTCCCAAGCCCTGCGCCCACGCCCACTCCCCCTCCCCCCGGGCACGGATGCGGGGATCCTCCTGCATCCCCTAGCAGTCCAGGGCGGCCAGGCCAGGAGGTGCCGGGCGGGGGCGCGCAGGTCCCTCCTCCTGACCTGCAACCCCCTTCCCACTGCCGCCTGCACCTAGGGGCCCGGAGCTCCGGTCTCTTCCCCCAGCTTGTGTCCCTTCTGCCCCCCGGCACGGAACGGGCACCGGAGGGGAGTTACAACTTGACCCCGGGCGACCCCTAACCCCTCAGGGAGCGGGTCAGGCCCCGCCTGTCCCGCCGGGCGCCCGCGAGAAACCGATGTGCGCGGCCTGACCCGCTCCCCCGGCCCCCGCCCGGCCCCGGCGGACGCGCACACACTCACTCCGGTGCCGGCCGCCGCCCCCCCAGCTCTGCTTGGCGAGGCTAGGGCTTCGGATCAGCGCCCTCCCTGCGGACTTGAGCGCGTCCATGGCCGCTCCGGCCGCCGCGGTTGCCGCCGCCAAAACTCCGTCAGGGAAAACTTTCCGCAGCGGCCGGGCGGCGCGTGGGCTCCGCGCTCCTCCTCTCCGAGCGCGAGCTCCGCACCGACGTCCGACGGGGCGGGGCGAGGGCCGGGGCAGGACCCGCCCTGGACCCCGCCCCCGACAGCCCAACCCCGCCCCTCTCCGAGCGGCCCCTGCCTCTGCTCCCCGAGGCTGTCCAGACAAAGGGCGCGCATAAAGTGGGGAGCTGAAAGCCCTAGGAAGCCCGTCTTTTCTTCCTTCTCCCTATTCCCCTTACTAGGAGAAGGAAGAAAAGACTTCTCCCCTATTCCCGTAGGAGTCTGAAGGTCCGCCAACCGCCTTCCTCTCCGCTGGGGTACCTGGAGACCTTTTCATAAATGGGGAGACTGAGGTCCAGAGACAAGGGTCATGTTCAAGAAGAAGAGGATGCCCAGGCCAGTGGGAAGCTTAGGAAGGTGAGGTGGAGGTTGTAGAACTTTGCTGGGAACGGGGAAGGGGTGTAAAAGTTCTCCTTAGCAAGACCAGTTGCACTCTAGTAGCGCAGCAGCACCTAGGCTGCTCCCCGATGTCACCTGGGCACCCTCGGCCACCCCATGCTCACCCCATTCCCCAAGTAGCCTCGAGGAGATATGGCCTAGGTGTTATGCTCTGAGGTACAGGGAAAGAAGCCTTAGCTCTAGCTCTGACTTGCTGTGTGACCTCAGGAAGTCCTTTCCCTTTTCGAGTCTTAATCTGCAAAATGAGATGGGATCCTATCTCTAGTGATCCCTCCCCTCTTCCAGGGCAAGGTGCCGCTTGACAGAGACCCAGGCCCTGCCCTGCTGGCTAGGAGGCACTTGGAGGGGAGTCTGGATGTTAGAATTCCTCAAGCACAGGTATTCTAACTCCAGGATTTAGAATTCTCTCTAGGATCCTGTGCCATCCAGTCAGGCTTTATCAAAGGGAGTCAAAGAATAGTACATATACTCTATTCTGGCTGCTTCTAGATGGGGTGCCTCAGAAAGGCAAGCTTCAACCTCTGGGACTGCTCCTGGCTTAGAAGGCAGGAGTCCTGTTTCTGTGTCTGGGGAAAGACTGGGTGGAGCTCTCTGCAGCTGGATAGGGGGCCTTGTTGACATTTCCTCTCTAGGTTTATAAACTAGGTGCCTTTTCAGTTATTCTGTCCTTTGCTCCTGCAACAACGCTGCAGCCAGCAATAGACCCATTTTGCAGGTAAGAGCCTGAGGCCCAGGAGAGAAGCGCTCACTGAGAGCCTCTTTGACTCAGAGGCTGAGATCAAACTCAAACCCAGGCCCAGAAGCCTGAGCAGAGTGCCATGGGTTTGAGCCCGGCTTTCCTTCCTTTGGTGGGTGTGAATTCACCTTTCTGAGCCTCATTTGTAAAAGGGGCAACAATAGCTATTCCCCAGGGCTGTCCGTAAGGATTAAATACAAGACGAGTTGTCTTTGAGAACTCACCTATAAAGTTGCTTCTTCTAGCAAGCCTTCCCTGACTACCACCCATGGGTTAGGCTTCTCCCTGTGGGACCCCACAGGCCCGAGCTTATGGCATTGCCAGCATTGCTGCTGTCTGTTTCGACTCTCCGCACCCTGATTAGACTGTGTGTCCTTCAGCGGCAGTTAAGTTTTCCTGATTCACTTCTGAATCCCGAATGCCTCACCAGAGGTCCAGATGGAGTTGGAATAGAGTCAACGTTCCCCTCCTTTCTCCCTTCTTCCCACCCCTTCTCTCCCCAGCTTTCACCACGCCAACCTGTCTTCTCCCACAAAGGGCTGTGGAGATGGGTAGGTAGGTGCTCAGGGCTAAGCCCCCCTAGCTCTCTCACCCCGAGCCAGATGGGTTCTGGGGCAGTAGAGAGAACACTCTGGAGCCTACTGGAAAAGCAATCACCCAGGATTGGCTGTTGAAGTGCAGCTGGTGACGTCCGGCTGGCAGGGGGCACCATATGGGCCCAGTAACACAGGCAGGCCTGGGAACACCGTGCCTGCAATGAAGGCTGTTTTCAGGGCCACTGCATCCTCCCGGAGGTGACTTGCTGTGAGCTGTCAGCCATGCATCCCTGCAGAGGGGCAGCCTGCTAGTGCCCCTTCTGCCAGTCCCAGAAACAAGCAGAAACAGAAGGTCAGAGCTACAAGGGGCCTCCTCTGAGGTCATCACGTCCAAACTTTCATTTCACAGGTGAGATGTGGCCCAGAGAAGGACAGGGACTTGCCCAAGGTCACACAGCAAGCCAGGACCAGACACCAAGCCTCCTGCCTCCCAGCTCTAATGCTTCTAAAAAACGGGAGAGGAGCAAAGAAATCTTGAAAATATGCCAGTATTGTTAAAGGTATTTTAAGATGATCTTTCTTTTTCTTTTTTTTTCTTATCTGATCTTTGTGAAAATTTCTGCAATAATCATCTATCCTTTATAATCATAAAGAAAAAACATACCGAAAGGGAAGGGGAAGCTAACTATGGAAAAAAGTTTAAGAAGATGGTGTAAAAATTGTAATCTTACTGTTTTCTCCCCCTCCGAACCCTTAAGGGACCCCAGTGAGATAGTGGGTGCCAGGGAGCTGGCAGAGTTAGCAGCTTCTCTGCAGCTATCACTTGGACTTGCAGTGGGGACCGAGACAGAGCCTAGGCTAGGTAGGATCAGGAGCCCTGAGTTCCTCAAATGATGTGTCCTCCCTACTGCCCTGTGAGCCAGTCAGTCCCTTCATCCAGCCAGGCCTCAGTTTTTCCATCTATAAGATGGGAGTTTTTATAGCAGAGTACGTACTCTTGCCCCCACTAGCAGAGCACAGTGGTTAAACACATGGATACTGGGGCCTGGGATCCCTTCTCCCGCCCCCCCACCCTTCTCTCTCTCTTTTTTAAAATACTCACCTGATGATATGTTTCTATTGATTTTAGAAAGAGAGGAAGGTGTGGGGGGAGAGAGATTGAAACATCAATGTGAGAGAGAAACAGGGATTGGTTGCCTCCCATACATGCTCCAATCAGGGATCGAACCCACAACGGAGGTATGTGCCCTGACCAGGGATCCAACTTGCAACATTTTGGTGCACAGGACAATGCTCCAACCTACTCAGCCACCCATCCGGAGCTCCCCTGCTTCTTTATGGTTTTAGACAAGTTATTTAAATCTATAGGTCTCAGTTTCCTCACCTGTAAAATGGGGATTATAATAAATAAATAAATAGGATTACACAATACCTCACGGGTGGTTGTGAGGATTAAAAGAGCTAATGTTCGGTTCGTCTTTGGAATTATGCCTGGCATGTAATAATGCTATATATGTTGCACATTTTAATAAAACTCAAATCACCTTGCTAACGAGAATGAGCAGTGAAGACGGAGTGGTTGTTATCACAGTTCTTGGTTGGCCCCCAGGGAAGGGAGTTTCCTTGGGGTTGGAATCGGCCTGGCCAGTCTGACGTGTGGGTAGGTAATCCAGTCTCACCCCTTTGAGACCCACCCCTACTCCCTACTGGTGGGGTAAGGCCACCCCACCCCTCTTGGGCCCAGGTCTGCGGCAGCCTTCTCCCAAGGAAGCAGAGGTAGCCTGGGTTACTGGTAAGTCAGATGCCCAAGGGGTTTCATGCTTAGACTTGGCTCTGACCTTTCACCCCACCCCCAGGGCCTCTCCTGCCTGCCGTGTGCCACTGACTCAGCAGCCCCAACCAGTTGCCTCTGATCCCTTCCCTCCTCAGAGCCTTTCCATGCTGTTGGCTCTTCCAGAAACATCCAGGCAGATTGCCTTCTCAAGTCTCCCAGCCTCCCTGCGTTTGCCCAGAACATCTGATCGGCCTCCTCCCCAGCACTCCGAGTCACAACTACCCACACACCTCACCTCCCACCTCAACACAACACACACACACACACACACACACACACACACAGACACTCTCTCTCTCTCTTTCACACTCCTAGGCAGTAACGTTTGACCCTGGAGTTCTATGTGCCTCGGTTCTAGAATGAAATCCTCCATATACATACAATATATACACAACTTTTGCTAACCGGGCCTCGGTTTCCTTGTTTGTACAATGGGAATAATACCTGCCTTAGAAGGCTTCATAAAGCTTCTGTGGGATATGTGGGAAATGCTTAGCCCAGTGCCTGGCATGTGGCAAGAGTTCAGCAAATGGTAACTCTGGTTATCATGCTTTTTTTAATGCTTTTTGTTGAACCTATTTGCCTCCTCCAGCAGCTAAGCATGCCTGGAAACCATCATTCGCCCCAGTGTTCCCTGGATCAGCTGACCAGTGCCTGGCACAGAGCAGGTAGGTGCCCAGTACACATCCAAGCACGTGACTTAAGTTCTGTCCTCTGGTTCTCCGAGTGTGCCCAGCAAGTGGATGACTCTCGCAGGTGGGGAAGCAGCAGCACATACAGGGCTGTGGGAGGCGCTCCTGAGGGGCCCCTGCCGGGCCAAACTGCCATCCTGGGTAGGACCAGTAGCTGTTTTGTCTTCAGCCTGGGCAGCCACAGGGAAGTCACTGACTATGGAGCTGCTGAGCTAATTAAGAACGACAAAGCACCATGTAACTGCCAGCAACTGATGAGTCCCCTGCCTCTTCCTGCCTCTCTTTCCCTTGCCCTCCTTGGCACTGTCTGTCATGGAGGTCACCACACAGACACAGAGGCAGGCAGAGCGGCAAAACTGAGCACAGACTGGCTTCAGGAGACCTGGAGGCCGGCTGCCTCTGCTACTCCCTTGCAGTGGGACCCTGAGCAAGGAAGCTCCCTTCTTATATTGGCTCCATTTCCCTGTTTCAGGGCTCTTGACCTCGTATTAAGAGGAGGGCAAGGCTAAGGGGCCTGGTCAAAGGGGCTCTACCTAGGGACTGAGCTGCACCTGCCAGATGGATTGGGTGCAAAAAGGTAGGCAGCCGCAGGCTTGAATTCCAGCCCTGCCACTGCCAGCTGTCATCTTGGGCAGGCCACTTACCTTCTCTGAGCAACCGATTCTTCATTCGCAAGACGGATGTAGCTCTTACTAGAAAAGCCTGCACTTGTCCCAAATCTCTGGCTGTCACTAAGATCCCTGGACAAGCCCATCTCTATCAAATTGAACGTAGAAATTAAGGGTTGTGAACTTACAGAGCAATTTGATAGAGTAATTTTATGTTATGAACCTCATAATCTAAAAGGCTTATATCTTAGACTTTCTTTCTTTCTTTCTTTCTTTCTTTCTTTCTTTCTTTTAGGTTATTTTCCTTATATTTTACAAAAGTTCCTGATTGATTGATTGATTGATTGATTGATTTTTGTGCCAATTTCCATGGTGTAAATGCACCTACCATGCATGGCCAATTTCAAGTTATCGAAAGTTTAACAACCAGCTTGCAAAGTTCCTCAATATCTAATAGTCTACTCTTGTGAACCACCCGGCACCAGCACCCCTCCAGGACCCCGCTGGGTGTGACTGCACTGAGCAGAAGAACAGCCAGGGCAGGCTTGGGGCCCCAGCTGAGAGACAGGCTGCCTCCCATGCCCTCTACCCGGCCAGCACATTGCGGACCACCCAGGGAAGGGCCATAAGGTCAGCTGTGCCCAGCTCAGAGGTCCTCGCTCATCCCCCCACGCCTCCAGCCCCTTTGTTCTCTGGGATAAAAGCCTGTGAAATCATTCATCTCTCTCCTCCTCAGAAAGAAGAACATAAGCCCATGGGCCAATGGGCCCAGCCGATCTGTCCATCAAGTGAATCTTAGGGCTTTAGGCAAGGGGAGGGGGGCTCTCATGTGGCCAACAGGGGCCAATTTGCAACAGTCTTGTCCTCACAGCTGTTGCAGGCTAAGGAAGCAAACCCTGGTCACAGTGTCCCTGGGTCACAGTTTGTGCACAACCTTGTCTCACCTGCTTTCTTCCTCTTTCCTGCTCAAGCCCAGCCTCTAAATCTTTGCCCATGCAGTGCCATCTGCTCGGAGTGCTCGCCCTCTCTCCCGGTTCTCTAACCTGCAAAATGCTTCCCCTTCAACACCCAGCTGAAACACCACTTTCTTGGAGAAGTCATTCAGTTCTGCTTTGCAGACCAGCGGAGGCCTGCTCCACAGGTGATGTGGATGCACGTCTCCCTGGGAGCCCCCTTTCCAGCTGCCTGCCCACGCCTTCCCCCCTGCCCCTGCAGCAGTGGTTTCCTTGGTATGCTTACTAAAAATGCAAATTCCTAGGCAATGCCCTCAGAGCCTCTGTATCCACAGGTGGGGCTCAGGACTCTGTGCCCCAGGAGATTTGGATATAGAGGACCTGAGAACCTGACCTGGAGGAGCTGTCCTAACTCCAAGGCTGTGACTGATTCATGCTGAGGCTTCGTAACCCCTCACCAGGACCAGGGGCTTAATGTGCCTCCATTGGATTGAATCCAGTGTCCACTCCCGAGGCCGCCCTGTCGGGAGGGCCCATCCTCCTGGCTCAGCCAAGTGCTGCTCTGTACTCATCTCCTGCGGCCGGAGCAGAAAGGGGATGAGCGCAGGGTGTCTCCATTCTCCAAACGCTGCTGCTCAGGCTTCTGTCTTCTTACCCATGCAGTTAGCAGAGATAATATATCTACTTGATAGGATTATTTGAGGATTAAATAAACCCATGCCCAGAGGGCCATTAGCATGTGCCTGGCACATAGGAAATGCTCAAAAATGGTCAGCACTTAGAGAAAAATCCACATTTCCCAGCCTGGCTTATAAAGTCTGTGTGAACTGACCCCCACCTGCCTGTCCCACCTCAGTCTGAAGCACGCTCCCCTTGCCCACTGACCTGCCCTTTGTCTTGGCTCGGATTGACCGAGCTTATTTCCCAACTCTGGGTGCTATGGACTGAGTGGTGTTCCCCCAGAATTCATATGTTGAAGCCCTAACCCCCAGCATGATGTATCTTCTAAGCCCCCAGGGCTCTTAGAAGATAGTGGAAGCTAAATGAAGTCCTAAGTGTGGAGTCCTGACCTGCTGGACTGTGGCTTTATAAGAAGAGGAAGAATATGTGTGCACGCACGGGGGTGGGACCGTGCGAACACACAGCAAAAAAGGCGGCCGTCTGCAAGCCAGGAAGAGAGCTCTTGCCGGGAGCCAAATCAGCAGGCACCGTGATCCGGGCTTCCAAGCCTCCAGATCTATGAGAAAAATACACTTCTGTTGTTTAAGCCCCCTGTCTACAGTATTTTGTTATGGCAGCCCAAGCTGACTAATACACAGGGCCTTTGCACGTACTCTGCCCTCTGCTCAGAATGATTTCCCCCGATCCCAAGGTGGTTCCTTCTCATCGCTCAAATTTCAGTTTAAATACCATCTCAGAGAGGCCCTGAGATGCCTCTCTGAGATGGCCACCTATCTGAAGTGTTGCAGTCACCCCATTTTAATTGTGTGGACAGCACTCTCCCTGCCCAATATGTTTCTTGTTCTTCCTTCTCTGCTGATCATCTGCCGCTACCTCACCAGAATGCCAGCCCCATTAACAGCAGGGACCTTGTCTAACACTCTAACAGCAGGGACCTTGAACCACAGGCCACACGCTGGAGACCCAGTAAATATCCGTTAGATTGTTGTTACTAAATATCCAGAATCTGAGCCCCCACCCAGCCCCCACCCTCCCAGGCCGGTCCCAGCCACCTCCATTCCTCTCCTGGATCATTGCAGTGGCCCCCTGGCTATGCTCCTGCTCCTACAGCGCATTTTCAACCTACTAGGAATCCTTCGAAAATTTACCATGGGGTCGTGGGACCCCTCTACTGAAAACCCTTCCTTGGCTCTCCCTTTCTCTCAGACTAAAAGCCCAGACCCTTACACTGCCCCCCAAGGCCTTCCGCAACTCAGCCGCATGGGCCTCCTTCCTTCCCCTCGGACACACTAGGCACGTGCCCACCTCGGAACCCTTGCACTTGCTGTCCCCTCTGCCTGGAACGTGCCTCCCTCTGAACCCTGAGTGGCTCACTCCCTCTCGCTCTTCACTTAAACACCTTGTGAACGTCTGTTCTGAACACTCGTTTAAAATAACCTTTGCCCTTCCTGGCCCAGCCTCTGGGGGTGCTACTGCACCTGCACGGACGCTGTGCTCAGAAGGGCTGTGCTTGGCATTTTATACTACGCAGTCACTGTCTTGAAATTCTTATGAATTTTATCTTTGTGTTTTATAAGTGAACTCAGTGGGATAAGGAAGCTTGAGCCAAGGACTTGGCCTCAGCTCCTATGTGTCCTGGCTCCTGCCACCTGCTCCCCTGCGACACTGCGGCTGTCTTTGGTGCCTGGCAAGATGCTGGTCACAGGCACAGGACAGGGGGAGGGGGATCGGGGCGCTTGCCCCACAGCATCTTGCGGTGGGGCTGGCAGCATCACGGCACAAGGTAGGTGAGTGGCCAGAGGCCACCCCTCAGTGGGGCAAGACCCCGACCCAGGTTTTGAGCACATCCTGGGATGGCAGTTTGAAAACATTTTGGGAGTTGCCCATCTGCCAAGGCTCCGGAGAGTGGGTGTGTCCCCAGCAGTGGAGTGGGGCCCCCTGGGTGCTATGAGAGTCTTTATGCTGAGTGTATCCCTGTGCCCAGGAGCGCCAGCTCCCTCACTCTGGCTGGAGAGATGGCTTCCTGTTTGCCTCTTCCGGCAGGTTGGGGCAGGCACACTTGGGGAAGAGCCATTAAATACAAATTGCGTATTTTTCGTGATTCCAATTTCCAGTTAAATGCTCTCAGATTTGCCTTTAAAACCGATATTGCACAATATAAAGAGGAATGATAAAACTCATGTTTATCATTTAAATGTTACATTTTTCCTTACTCAGAATGACATTAACGATCAAATAAAAACCACAGTGAAAAGGAGAAAGAGAGCTAGAGCTCACAGAAGGAAATAGAAAGTTTCCTGTGTACCTTTAATGACACATTTTTCTTTGCTTTTTGAACAAGGGCCCCATGTTTAATTTTGCACCAGCGTCTGCAAATTACATTAGTGGGCTTTGTCTCCATCACTCCTGGTCCTTCTCAGACCTCAGTGCTTTAGCCTTTCTGCCTCCTGCCAGCCCCGCCCCTCCCCCAGCACTGCAGGTGTGAGTGGCAGCTGCCCTGCAAGCTGCAAGTTCACCAGGTGCCTGGACCACAGGCTACTCTCCTTCCTGGAATCCCTTCGCTCATTTCCATCCATTGTCTTTGGCTGCAGCTTCTTGAGTTAATCTTCCCACCTCGGGGAAGTTTCCCTTGCTGGCTACCCCATCTGCTTCCAGATTCAAATCTTTTTGGCACTAAATCCTCTCTGGGGGTTTCTGTGGCCCCTTCCGCTTAATAACAGCCAGGGTGACCTTGCTCAAGTCAGCCACTGTCCTCTTGGGAGGCCCTTCTGAAATGAGGGGGACTGCTTTGTTCTCCCCCCAGGGAAGGGCGGCAAGTCCTTCAGAAGCACAACGCTGGGTAAGATGCATGTTGCTTCTATTGCATTTGAGTTGCTGGTAACGCTGCCCCCTGATGCCCTGTGACCCCATTCTTTCCCCTTCCCTTTTAATTGCACAAGAAACAGTCATCTTTCATCGAAGTGCCAACACCCCCGGCCACTCAGTCATTCTGCAACATGTGACAGCACGGAGTCCGTTATGTGGGAGCAGTCCCAGACTCTGCTTCCCCTTCCTCCCAGGAGAATTCTGGTGTGACCGTTTGGCCACTGTCTCTCCCTCCCCTGCTCTATGCTTTAGGGGGTAAAACTACACTGCTGAGGCAAAGAAACCCCAAACACAGCAGCTTAAAGAACACAGAAGTGTATTTCTCACAAAACAGTCCCAAGGAGAATGTTCTCAATCGGGAGGGCATTTCTACTCCTCGCAGTCCTTCAGAAACTCGGGTTCCTCCCACCCCACTGGACTGTCATGTTGACAGTTTGCAACCATGTCTGGTTTCCGCCAGCCAGGAGGAAAGGAGGGACACAGGGACTTAAGGCCCAGGCCAGGAAGTGGCTTCCATCCCTTCCATTCACATTCCAATGACCATTCCTTTGTCCTGCGGCCACGCCTGCAAGGGACGCTGGGAAATATCATCACGTGCACACGAGGAAGAGGAGGCTGGGGTTTGGGAGGGTGGCCAGTCGATCTGCACCATCTGCTCCTGCTCTCCAAGGCCACTCCGGGTGGTGGACAAACCGGTTTCCAGGTTCTGCGTCACAGAGGGCCCGAAGCGAAGAAGCGAGAGGAAGAGGGACAGGGATGCGGAGGGGGAGGGTTTTAAGAGTACGAGAGAGACGCAACGCACAGTTGGAATTATTTTTCAGTTACTTTTGGTTAACGGTCTGTGGCTTACTAAAGTGCTCTGCCCTCACGGTGCTGAGAGCGAGCTTCCCGGGCTCCCAGGATGTGTGAGTCACACACGCACAGTGTGCAAGCCCTGCGCTTGAGACCGAGGCTCCAGGAATTCCCAGTCCAGTGGGGAAGGCAGATGCGGCCGGTGGAGGCAAGTCCGCACTGCTGCAAGAATTTTAAGGAGCGAATTAACTCTGCTGTGGCAGGGCCGGAGACGGGCAGACAGGCGGGAGGGCGCGAGAGGGACCGCATATTCCGGATTCACCCCCACCCTGTGGGGACAACCCAGCTCTCTAACACGTTTTAGGAAAGCGATAACGAGCAGAGGGAAGGAGAGGAAGGAACAGACTCCAGAAACCTGGGGCCTGTCTCTGGCGCACCGCCGAGGGCAGATCTCCGCCCCTCTACTTGCCTGGGCCTCACGGGGCCCTCAAGGCCGCCGGCACACTGGACACACTTGTAGGAAGGACTGAGAGTATTTCCTGGTGGACAAAACACAGAAAGGCGCCCCTCCTCCAGGCTGATGCAGCCTTGGCGCTCAGACACAGAGCGGGGACAGGCCGGATTCCAGCCACAGGTCCCTCTCGGCCTCACGCCCTTGGGAAGGGCACACCGCACACAGTCGTGTTCGGGCAGCAGCCTTGCCGACCGGCCTCCCTGGGATGTTGTATGATCGCTAGGGCTTAACTGCCGCCCTACCCTGAACATTGTTCTAACCAGGAGAAGGATTTATCTTGTGTTCTGCGACAGGGCTGGGACACGTGCAGGGCAATGAGGGGCCTAGAGCACCCAAGTTAAAGGAGGCCCTTGCTTCCAGGGTGGTCCCTGAGAATGGTACTCCCATAAACATTGCGCCCTCGGCCTCCCACCAGGGCTCACTCTTGTCCCGGCCCTGTCCCACAGGGTTCCCACAGACACTGCGGTGGTCATGGTGGTATTTTAAAGGAAGGTCCCAGAAACCACCTCAACTCACTGAGGGCAGCTTCTCCCAGCAGCGGGAAGCCAGGTTCCCGTAGGGGTCCTGGAAGGGGGCTGAACCTGGGAGAGGCAGCACAGGGCCTCCGGGAGGCCCTCTGTGCTGGGGAACCTCAGCCTCACCTTGAACAGTAACCCATGGGAGGAGGAGAGGGGGAAGGCCAGGTACCCAGACTCCTTGTTTGCGATGTGAGGGGTTTATAGGAAAAGCTATGGGGGAGGGGTAGGAAGCCAGGAGGGCAATGGTTTCCTGGTGCTGAGCCCCAGGTGACTCCCGAGGCCCCAGGCCAGGCTGCTGACTGAGCTCACACACTGAGCTCCTACCCACGACGAGCCAGCCTGCAGGGTCACCCTCCCCACAGTGCTCTGGGACAGGGCACCTGACACCCTGATGCTCTGAGAGGTAGGACCCAGGGCCCCGTGGGTCAGTTACACCGCCTAGGCCAGGGTCCTTCTGGTGGGAGGAAACCAGGATGAAATTGCCCTGAAGCCTTGGGCTGTGCTCCCCAAAGCATGCCAACATTCCAAACCATGCAAACATTCCGAACCACTGTCCATTTTGCCTGTACTGATAGCTATTTGGTGTTTTTTGAGAAATCAACTCATCCTTGCTTAAATAATTTATTTTCCAAGGAAACCATGTAAATGGAAAACTGCATGGTTGCCGCAAATAGAATCTAAGCAATCATAGGAGTAAGATGTTAATCAAGCAGTGTTCTTAAATTTAGCTGGATTCTGGTACCCCCAGGGATCTGAACCTGAGGGCCAGTCTCTTTTCAAAGGGAGAGGAGCAGAGGTCAGAAAGGTGTTAAAGATGGGAAGATAGGGAGCACCCACCGGAGACTCCCCTTTCACAACAGAACTGGATCATTTTCCCCTTTAATGCGGCACCTGTGCCCCACCTGCCCCGTCTCCTACAGTGCTTCCTCTTTGTGAAAATCTGCCCTCAGGGAGTCCTGGACATGTCGCTGTAAGAGCTACCTTTTGCAGCTGGGGCGGGAGGAGCTGGGGCCTCTGGCTCTGGGACCCTGCAGGGCCCCGCAGGGTCCCAGAGCTGTACCCCAGCCTTAGCCTGGTTGCTCCTGTCTCAAGTGAACCTTGGACAAATCAGTTTCAATGCCCTGTAAACTCAGCATGTGGTAGAGGAGCTGACACACAGTAGGTGCTCAATAAGTACATGAATGCAAAGTCTTTGGAAGAGGGGATGGGTATGACCCTTAGTGAGCCTGTGGGCTTGGCTGTGGCACTGACTCCCAGAGGGGCTGGTTCATCTCAGGGTCCAGCCTCACCCCTGACATGGGGAACCCACTTCTGCAGTTGTGGAGCGAGGAGGAGGGATCCATGATCCCAGAGAGAGGCCACTGTGGGAAGGGGCGCATGCGAAGGGAAGCGAATGATTTGGTGCCGCATATTTGTGGTGACAACCACCTCCCACGATCAGAGCAACGATAAACACAGGAAGTATCAAGCGTCTGGGACCTTTCCTTCCTGACTTCAGCCTTCCCCAGTCTCACCTGCCCTCTGTCCCCTCCACATCTTCACAGACCAGGCTCATCACCTGTCTGGCAGGAGGGGCTCAGAGAAGACCCAAGAGCCTCCCTGTGCTTACCCAGCCTGGCAGGCGGCCCTCGATGCAACACCGCACAGAAGGGCGCCGGGCCTGCTGTGAGGCACCTGGGGTCTTGGTCCAGCTCTGCCACCGCCTCACCATGTGACGTGGGACAAGTGCCCCCCTCCCTGGACCCGGCCTTCCTCATTGCTGAGTGGAGGGCCTGAATGGCTGAGAGCAGAGGGCTCTTCTTCCCTCCCAGGCTTCCCACTGGAAAGGGGAGGCCCCCAGCCCCAGGGACACCCCGTTCCTGCTCCAGGCCCACACTGCCCTCCCCTGCCACACACAGGGCAGGCACAGCTTGGTGAATGAGAGGAGCGAGCCCACAGGCCATGCCCCTGGCACTGCCTGCCCCGAGCAGGAGCCACAGACAGGAATGAAAGTAACCAGGCTCCACCGTGGCCTTAAAGGCTCCTGGGCTGGAGACGGACCAGTCCACAGAAATGACCACATAAAGGTGAGGACAATAAAGGGGACTTGCAGGCAGTTTGGGGGGTGGGGACAGACAACTCTGTAGGGGGAGGAGAGTATTTCTTACCCTTCATTTATTTATTGCTATTAAGTATTTAATTTTATATTATTGAGATATAATGCATATAACAAACCTCACTATTTTAAAGTGTGCAAGTCAGTGAGTTTTAGTCACAAAGTTGTACAACCAACCACACTATCTAATTCCAGAACATTCCCACCTCCCCCAAATGGAACCTTCTACCAAGTAAGCAGTCACTCCTAATCCTTCCTACCCCCAGCCCCTGCCAATCACTAATCTACTTTCTGTGTCTGTGGACTTGCCTATTCTGGACGCATCATATAAATGGGGTTGTATGGTGTAAGCTTTGCAGGACTGGCTTTTTCACTTAACAGAAGTGTTTTTAAGGTTCATCCATGTTATAACATGTATCGGTCAGTGCTTCACTCACTTTACAGCTCTAAGCAGTATTCCATTGCATGGATGCGCCATATTTTGTTTACCCATTTGCCCGTTGATGGACATTTGGGCTGTTTGCACTTTTTGCCTATTATAACCTATCATTTATCAAGTTCTTTCTCCATCCCAGGCACTGGTCTAAGAGTTCCGGAGCATCGTATCAGGTAGTCCCTTGCACCATCCTTTGAGGTAGAAGCTGTTCTAATCCCCTTTATGCAGACAGGGAAGTAGATGGGCCCAAGCATTGGCCTCAGTGAGCTGGCGTCTGCCTTCAGACTCAAGTGAGGAAGTGAATGCCTTTCAGGGCAGAGGACTTCACTGCCCGAGTGAGACCCTCCAGAGCCCCCTCTCCCTCGGCCACAGGGCACAGCAACAATCAAGTTGCTGGCTGCTCCTTTGCCCTGTGTGCCTCCCACGTGCCTCCCGCAAGCAGAGCTCCAGGAAAGCTACGGGGGACACGGACAGGGGCCGAGAAAGAAAGCTTTGTAGTTCTAAGCCACCGAGACACAGGGATGGTTTGTTACCACAGCAGAGCCTCACCTCCCCTAACTGACACACCCTCCCACAGGCTGGGACCCACTCAGCCTCTGTGCACAGAAGCAAAGCCTGGGCTTGATATGCACACACACACAGCTTGGCGATATTTGTGAAGCCATTCATTAAGCTCCAAACTGGGTAAAAACTGAGATCAAGCTGTGCGACTTGAGTTTCCAAGGTCTTGGCATGTACATTTTGGGAGCCGATTGTCATGAAACATCCAGCTGCCCAGTGGCCGAAACTATACCCAGATGAGGCTCTCCCCTGGATTAACCTCATCCTCGAGGTCATTTCTAGATGCCTCTCGTGCTCCTTGAGCACTATCGCTCACCTTGGCAGACAATCAGAGTCAACGGTATTTATCAAAAATTTCCCACGGGGGCCCTCACTTCATTCCCTGCATTCCAACCACCTCGGGCCAGTGTGCAATTCTTCCTTCCTCTTTGAGCAGCATTAAAGGTCTCGTGCTCTCTGTAGAATTTCTTCCTTCCCTGTTTACCCGCTAGGTAGTTGTAAGTCACCCTTCCAAGTTTGTAGCCTTTATGTGTGTGCAAGTGTGTAAAATAAAGCATGTACAGAGAGAGAACAGCACAGAAAACAAAACAAAACAAAAAAAGGAAAGAAAGAAAGAAAGAAAGAAAGAAAGAAAGAAAGAAAGAAAGAAAGAAAGAAAGAATTTCCTAGATACTTCCCTGGGCATTTTTCTTACCTTTTACCCTCCTAACTACCCGATGGGATAGGTACTATTATCCTCCCTATTTCCCAGACGAGGAAATCGAGGCTCTGAGAAATGAAGAGACTTGCCTAAGATCTCAAAATAAGTAGTTGTAAGAGACCAAGTTTGAACCCAGGTCTGAGGCTCCAGATCTTATATTCAACCACTGACTCTGACCACACCAAGGTCACCTTACCAACCTGTGACAGACTCAGTATCTACCAGTGCCCTGTGCTGCAGTTTACAGCCAGGTCTTTTAAGGGATACACGTTATAGTGTATAGACAGAGCCCAGGGCTAAAATTCAGGAGTCCTGGGTTCAAGTTTCACATCCAGCTTTAACTTAGACCATGGCTTAGGGAAAATTCCTCCCCTCTCCTGGCCTCGGTGTCCACAGCCATGGAATGGGACATTTGGACCATATCAGTAGTTCCAATGTGAGCTGTACCTCTGAAGAGCCTAACAAGCTAATTAAAAATATGGATTGCTGGGCCCTTTCTAGACCTGTGCTGTCAGGCCTGGGAACCCTGAAGCCATAGGTGATTCACGCCTGAAGCAAGCATCGGGAAACCAACTTCTAGGGACCTTTCATAGCTCAGCATCTTCGAGTTCACGAAGGCCGAAAAGACCAACCCAATAACCGTGCTGGGCAGTCTGAGTCAAAACCCAAAGCAGTTTCCAGAAAAGAAAGAAGTTGGTTGGACTGTGGAAGTTGGGGGAGTAGAAGCAGAAGCTGGCTTTGTTTTCATGGTTTCATTTTCTCTGTGGAAGAAAACCACATTTCCAGGTAAACCACCCTGCCTGGCTCCCTTGCAGTTAGGAGGGGCAGTTCTGGCCCACAAAGTCAGCAGAAGTGATAAGCACCAGTTCCAGGCCTCATCACAAAACCTGTGTGGTCCTCCACGCTCTCTCCCCCTTCTGCAGTGGACTTGGAATTGAAGTGATAAAAGAATCTGGGTTTCAGCAGCTGCTGAGACAAGAACCCCTTCCCTGACAGGCCCCCACACCCCCAACACTTGCAGAAGACTGAAAGTCAAGGGGGCAAGAAACTTAGATTGTGTTAAATTCTTGAGATCGTGGGGTTTTACAGCAGCTAGTGGTATTTATCCTGACTAACACAACCTGGAGGAAGTGGGACCAGAGCAGGCTCTTCAAATGAGTAAGACCTGGACACATGGAGAGGAGGAAAAGGGCGTTCCAGAGGGAGGACTAGTAGGAACAAAGGGGTGGGAGCTGGAACAGGTGTGACGTGTTTGTACCCTAGACAGGAATTCAGTCTGATGGGTGCTGAGGGCTATGCTGGGTAGGAGATGAGACCAAATATGTTCCAACCAGTGGTGGGCCAGCTCATACCAACTCAGGGAGAGCCCAATGTCAGCATCTTTCCTCAACTCTGTGTTCAGTGACAGGTGTCACTTTGGTACCTTGAAATTAGCCATGGTGGGAGTATTTACACCATGGCAACTGGCAAACACTACAGGCCAGAGTTTTGTTGTGCTTTTTTCCTTCCATTGTTAAACATTTATTAGCTGCTGGTTGCCACCCACATGCAAACAGGTCCTGCCGATCTGGGAGGCAGTGAAAAGACCAAAGGCCCTGCAGCCAATTCTAATGCTCCCGCTACCCCTGGTATGGCCTTGGGCAAATGAACTTCACCTCTTCGAGTGTCAGATTCCTCCTTAGCAAAATGGGCGTACTACTGGCACCTCCCTTCTAAGGCTAACATGAGGATAACAACGAAAGAGGTCGTGTATGCAGAGCACTGCCCGCAGCCCCTCAGTATCACCGTTCCTGGGCACACGTGAGCGCCTCCTATGTAACCACCTGCAGCTGAGGGCTTGCTCTGTCAGGGTGCACGCTCAGCCCCTTCACAGGGCAGGCTGGAAGTGCTGGGACACTATGTCTTTGGGAGCATCCTCAACCAAAGGTGGCTGGGAGCTGGTGGACAAATAGCCCAGCCTAAACACCTCTTGAGTAGGACAAATCTGAGAGACCCATTCTGCAGGATCTCCTGGGTCTCCAGAAGGGCTGAGCTGTGGTTACCCTGCCGCAGTCTGCTCATGAGCATAACCTGCATCGGATTCATCCTCCCCCGCCCCACTTTCCCACTTCCCACGAGGGTACCTTGGATTACCACCCAAGGGAACGTTGCTTATCCCTGCCTCAGTCTGCTTCTGGGGGAACCCAACCCAGACAGCAGCCAGATTATGAATGCCCCGAGATTTACAAGGCAAGATCTTACCTGCTCCTGGCTCAGTCCCCACAGCAACCCCAGGAGACAGGCCGTGGGGATTAGCCTCCCCATATTGCAGATGCAAGAAACTGAGGCTTGGAGAAGAGCAGTGATTTATTCAAGGTTGTACCCACCATCAAGGAAAGAGCTAAAACTGGGGTGTTCTTATCCCAAGATTTCAACTTTGAGCTGCTCTGGGCTCCTGGAAGGGCCCTGAGCTGGCCAGAAGGATGGTCTCCACCCCTATGATGGCACTGCCCTGACTGAAGAGGTTGACTGTGGCCCCTACATGGGCCTGGGACAGTGCAGGTCTAATGGGCTGGTGGCAGGAATGGCTGATTATTGAATCCATCCATCACTTGGCAGGTCTGACCTCATTCTGTCCTCGGAAAGCCCGGTCTGCCTGGGGAGGCTAGGAGGGTAAGTGGGGTGGGTGCTGACCCAGCAGTAAAGGGTTGGTGGGAGGCATCCAAGGCCAGAGAGTAACTAGGGTATGCTGAGGTCAGAGGCAGCCCCTGACCAGCTGTGTCCCAGCAGTGTGACTACAGCCAGAGGGACAGGTGAGAAGATAAGGCAGGGCCATTACGATGCAGATAGACACGGGCACCCCCTTGGGCAGTGGCCCCAAGAGGGGGCCTGCTTGGGGGTCTCTACCTCTAGTTCCCCCATCACTGCCTGAGCCATGGAAGTTCTGAACCCATCAGATCTGGGTCCTCAAGTCCCAAAAGACAGGAGGTCAGGGACAATACAGTGGCTATGACATGAAAACTAGATGTGCCTATGGGCGCCCAACTATCTAATGAGCACCCACCCTGTGCCACACAAGGTTTCAGACACTCAACACGTGTCTCGTTTCCTCCTCAGGCCATATGGGGAAGGAAGGGTTAGAGGCTTGAGTTCTGGAAGCAGACAGACCTGGGTTGGAACCCAGGCCCCACCCATGGGTATCTGTGAACCTTGGTGAGTTGCCTCGCCTTGCTGAACTCAGTGTTCACAGCTGTAAAGCAGGGCTAACAATAGCAACCGTCTTATGGAAGGAATGTGGTGACATCATGCTGCCCTGCTCAACTCAGAGCCTGGCACGCTGGACACTTGCTAAGTGGCAGCAACAGTAGTACCTACCACTGTGCTGAGTGCTTTCCATGGATCTTATTTAACCTGCACAACCACCCCGAAGAGGAGAGACTACTATCGGCCCCGGCACTGCCTCCATCCCACGCACAGGTAAGACAGCCAAAGCTCGGAGGGGTGAAGTCAGTGGCCCAAAGTCATACAGCTGATGCGTGGAAGAGGTAGGTTTTGAATCCAGGTCTCTTTGTCTTAGCAAATCCCTGGCCCTCTCCCTCACTCCCCCAACCCAATGCGTGGTCCTTCGGTCCTTGAAGAAATACTAGTGGGTGAAGTTTTACTGGAGACCCAGAGAAGGCAGGGCATCAGCCTGGGGCTGTAGGTAAGACGGTGCTGGAGCTGGAACTAGAACCCAGGGCCTCTGGCTCTCTGCCAGGCCTCACTCAGGACCCCAGATGTCGTTCCGGCTCAGCTCCGGCCTCTCGGGGCAGGGGCTCTCATCTCCCTGCCCCACCCCGCCCCACCTTGCCCTCTCTTGTAGAAAGATTTTGGGCCCCATGGGAGCACCTGGGCTTTTCTTCCAGAGGCCACTGAGGTGTGGGATGGAGGCTCCATTCTTCTCTCTTCCACTGAAAGGTAATTTGCTTGGAACATGTTGAGCATTTAAAAAATTTGGTCACATTGCAACGTCTGGGTTACCATGGTGACCTCACTTTGAGTCTGCTTTCCAGAGGGAGTTGGTAATAATTAACACAGCACTTAGCTCTGGCTGCCCACAGCGAGTGTGGGGGAGCATCACAGAGCCGCTGGGGTCCACATCCCCAAGGGAAGTGGTGCCTCCTCCTCCAGACAGGGGCCTAGGGTTCCTCAAAGAAGCAGGGGAGGGGAGGACACGCCCACCCTGCCCACCCCTGCCACAGCTTCAGCAGTCATGTCCTTCCAGCTGGACTAGACTGGAGAGCTCCTCTTTACAAATGAGGAATTCAAGGCTCAAGGGAGAAGAAATGACTTGTCCAAGGCCACACAACAAGACCCAGGTGGCATCAGCTCCGGACAGGAGGCCGCCTTCTGAGCTTAAGGACAGGCTCTGGTGGTTGCCAAGGTTGGGGAAGCCCTGCTCTGAACCTTCTCCCCTTCACAAGCACCTGGAATACTACCTTTTGTGAGCTATTCTGGAGCATTGAATGAAGCATTACCCTCTCCGGGCTCCTGGGAAGGGGCAAAGGACCTTTGTTCATTTTCCTTTCAGTGCTCAGTGAGCTACAAGATGGTGCAAGGTGTAGGGGATGAGACTCTGACTAAGTCTAGAGGAGGGAACTGGATAGACTATGATGGGACTGGAGGCTGTGAGGGAGCTCCAGGCAGAGGTGGGCCCCAGCCACTTCTGGAGAGGGGCCCCAAGAGGGAAGTGCAATGGAGGGGCATTCTGCTTCCACACTCCTCCCCAACATTTCCTGTCTCCACCTACTCCAGCTCTAATAGAAAGACAGGTAGTAAAAAGATTAAGAAATCTCTCGTTGAATCCCAACTCTGCCCCGTTTTCCAGATGGGGAAACTGAAGCTCTGCTAGGCCTTAGAGAGGTCCAGAGACCCGCAACCAGCAAATGGTCAACTGGGATTTGAACCCACAGCTGTCCAAGTGTAGCATCTGTACCCTTAACAATTTCACTTTCCCCATGGGGGCTTGGTTGAGCACTTGTGGAGATGTTAGCACCCACGTAGAGCTGGAGGGCAGAATGGGTTGGGAAGGGGCAGGAGATAAGGAGGAATACAAGTTGATTTTTCTGTTGGGAAACTGGAGCAGGTGGGGCTCAGGCAAACAGCTGGGAACTTGGAAGCTTCAACTTTGGACGTTGAGTTTTAGCAAAGGGGTGGGGAGATAGGGAAAGGGGGAAATGGCTTGGGTTTCTCTCATCATGTCTGAAAATTGATTTGCAGTCTTCTGTTCGCTCACCTCAGACAAAACAAAACCAACCTGTGACTGTAGTTTGCTGCCGCCAGGTGGTGGTGTAGTTTGGCTGCTCTATTAAAATGAAAATTTCAGCTCTGGCTAGTGTAGCTCAGTGGATTGAGCATGGGCCTGTGAACCAAAGGATCGTGGTTCAATTCCCAGTAAGGGTACATGCCTGGATTACAGGCCAGTTACCAGCAGGGGATGCATGAGATGCAACCATACACTGATATTTCTCTCCCTCTCTCCTTCCCTTCCCCTCTAAAGATAAATAAATAAAATCTTTTAAAAAATTTACTAAAAAAAATTTCATTGATTTTCAAAACAAGAAAAAAAATTCTCAAGAATTAGACTTATACATTATTTTACATAATTTTTAAAAATTAAGGTAATATTTTAGTGGAAAAAATGCCTGAAATACAAGTTGCTTCAGAGCCCATGACCGATTCATCTCTGTAATTGCTCTAGATCTTAAATCAACACCCAGCACAAGGAAGATGATCAGCAGTTTGTAGAATGAATAAATAAATTCCCATTTCACAGCTGAGGAAACTGAGAACCCCGGAGGAAATAATGATAATGACAATTATTGACATTTGTTGTATGTACCATGTGCCAGACCTGTATGAACTCACTTAGTTCCACAATAATTCTAGGAGGTAGATACTATTATTACACTCATTATACAGGTTAGGCAAGTGAGGCTTAGAGTCATTTGGGATGGCAAGCAACTGAAGGAGAGATAACAAGTCCAACCCAGCAGCTCATTGGGGATGGGAAGCTGAGGGCAGACATCATGCCTCCACCCATCCCTTTATTAAGGAAGTTTACCGCCGCGCCACGCCTGACACCCATGCAATCCCTAGTCCAGGCTAGGCTCTGTGGTCCCCTGAGCGCCAGGGGGCGAGCGCCGCCCTATCGCTCCTCTTCACTCAGCACCTCCTATACCACTCGGGAGAGCCTGCCAAAAATGGCCTAGGCCAAGTCGAACTACGTAACAGTATCCTCACACCACGTGGCCTCGGGCAAGAGAGAGCTTGCTGCTAGCCGGGCTGGGAGTGGAAGCGCTCTTTCACGGAAGGCCAGTTAACGTCTCCTTGCATCTCATTGGCCTTTATTAGGTTGAGTGCTCATCCCCGAACCAATCAGGGTGGTCTGAAGGACTCCATAGGCGGATTCTCTTTGGCCCCGGAAATGGGGAGGAGTTAATCCCACCACGAAGCCCGTTAATGATTGAGAGTTCCCTAAAGAAAAGGCAGGATCTGGGTGGAAGAAGGCTAGCAGGTTCCTTGGAGGGAGTCACATTTGCCCACTCCCCGCTTTCGCCCAAGCTGAGAACTTCAGATAAATCCCCTCTCACTCACGGGAGCTGCTGGCTCCTCCAAGTCAAGAAAACTTGCCTCCTTGCCCAGCTCCTCCTCTTGGCGCTGTGGGCTTGGACAGGGCCTCAGTCGGCTCAGCTGACCCAGAGCTGAGGTGAGGGTCTCAGGCCAGAGCCAGTACCAACTGAAGATCGCTGTTGCCTATTCAGCGTTAACAGCAGTCCCCAGTTTCGGTGAGGGGTGGGAAGCTCACTGGTGAAACTGCACAGCAGTGGAGCGGAAAGGGTGAGCCGCCTCAGGTCTGGGGTTGCAGCTCCAGCTAGGGAAGTGCAATTTTCGATGGAAACTGAAACTGTGATCGCCTGAGGCGGACTTGAAACTGGTTTATGTAAAGAATATTGTCCATTCCTGACCCCCGATTAGTCTCTTTGCATGCAAATGAAGTCTACAAATCTTGTCAGTTTGGTCCAAAAAACACTTTTTTGAGTGGTTGAAATGGAAGTACTCTGATTGGTCAGTAATGATGCAAATTAGGATGTGGTTGCGCAGCCCCAATTGGCCAGAACAGGTCTTCAGCCCATTGGTTCATTTATTTTTTATTTTTTAAAGTATATTGATTATGCTATTACAGTCGTCCCAACTTTTCCCCCTTTGCCTCTCCCCTTCCAGCTCCCCCTTTTCCCCTCCAGCGATCTCCCTTCTCCTTTAGTTCATGTCCATGGGTCATGCATGTAAATTCTTTGGCTTCTCCATTGCCTATACTGTTCTTAACATCCCTTGTCTATTTTGTACCTACACAGTTATGCTTCTAAATTCCTATACCTTTTCCTCCATTTTCCCTCTTCACCCTCCCAGCTGAGAACCCTCCAAATGATCTCCGTATCTATGATTCTGTTCCTGTTCTATTGTTTCCTTAGTTTGTTTTTTGTTTGTTTTTTAGATTCAGTTGTTGATGGCTGTTTGTTGTTATTTTAATGTTCATAGTTTTGATCTTGTTCTTTTCCCTAAATAAGTCCCTTTAACATTTCATATAATAAGGGCTTGGTGATGATGAACTCCTTTAGCTTTTCCTTGTCTGGGAAGCACTTTATCTCTCCTTTAATTCTAAATGATAGCTTTTCTGGATAGAGTAATGGTTGTAGGTCCTTGCTTTTCATCACTATGTATCGTTCTTGCCATTCCCTTGCCTGCAAAGCTTCTTTTGAGAAATCAGCTTATAGTCTTATGGGAAATCCTTTGTAGGTAACTCTCTGCCTTTATCTTGCTGCTTTTAAAATTCTCTCTTTATCTTTAACCTTTTGCATTTTAATTATGATGGGTCTTGGTGTGAACCTCTTTGGATTCTACTTGTTCAGGACTCTGTGTGCTTCCTAGACTTGTATGTCTGTTTCCTTCGCTAAATTAGAGAAGTTTTCTTTCATTATTTTTTCAAATAAGTTTTCTATTTTTAGCTCTTCCTCTTCTCCATATGGCATCCCTATGATTCAGATGTTGGTCCTCTTGGAGATGTCCCAGAGTCTTCTTAGTCTCCTTGGTTTTTTTTTAAATTCTTATTTCTTTATTTTGTCCTGGCTGAAGGTTTATTTTTTTAAAATATATTTTATTGATTATGTTATTACAGTTGTCCCATTTCCCCCCTTCACCCTGCACACCCTCTCCCATCCTGCACACCCTCCACCCTGCACACCCTCTCCCACCCACATTCCCCCCTTTAGTTCATGTCCATGTGTCATAAGTTCTTTAGCTTCTACATTTCCCACACTATTCTTGACCTCCCCCTGTCTATTTTCTACCTACCATCTATGCTACTTATTCTCTGTACCTTTTCCCCCCTCTCCTCCCCCACTGCCCTGTTGCTAACCCTCCATATGATCTCCATTTCTGTGGTTCTGTAGTTGTTTGCCTAGTTTGTTTTTGTTTTAGGTGTGGTTGTTAATAATTGCGAGTTTGTTGTCATTTCACTATACATGTTTTTTATCTTCTTTTTCTTAGATAAGTTCCTTTAATATTTCATACAATAAGGGCTTGATGATGATGAACTCCTTTAACTTGACCTTATCTGAGAAGCGCTTTGCTTGCCTTTCCATTCTAAATGAAAGCTTTGCTGGATAGAGCAATCTTGGATGTAGGTCCTTGACTTTCATGACTTGGAATACTTCTTTCCAGCCCCTTCTTGCCTGGAAGGTCTCTTTGGAGAAATCAGCTGACAGTCTGATGAGAACTCCTTTGTAGGTTACTGTCTCCTTATCTCTTGCTGTTTCTAGGATTCTCTCCTTCATTTGAATCTTGGCTAATGTAATTACGATGTGCTTTGGTGTGTTTCTCCTTGGGTCCAACTTCTTTGGGACTCTCTGAGCTTCCTGAACATCCTGGAAGTCTAGTTCCTTTGTCAGATTGGGGAAGTTCTCCTTTATTATTTGTTCAAATAAGTTTTCCACTTGTTGCTCTTCCTCTTCCCCTTCTGGTACCCCTATAATTTGGATGTTGGGATGTTTAAAGATGTCCTGGAGGTTGCTAAGCCTCTCATTTTTTAAAATTCTTGTTTCTTCCTTGTTTTCTGTTTGGTTGTTAGTTTCTTCCTTCTGGTCCACTCCATTGATTTGAGTCCCAGTTTTCTTCCCATCACTATTGGTTCCCAGTTTGTTTTCCTTCATTTCACTTAGTGTAGCCTTCATTTTATCATGTAATTTGCGACCAAATTCAAGCAATTCCATGAGCATCCTGATTACCAGTGTTTTGAACTGTGCATCTGACAGATTACCTATCTCTTCGTCTCTTAATTGTATTTGCTCTGGAGCTTTGATCTGTTCTTCCGTTTGGGCCATTTTTGGGGGGAGTCTGGTCACGCCTGTTATGTATGAGGGGTGGAGCCTTAGGTGTTCACCAGGGCGGGGAACCCAAGTAGCTGGGTTGTGATGCTGTATGGGGGGGGAGGGGCGGTCTGAGAGGGAACAATAGTGCTTGCTCTGTTCTCTGTCGGATTCCAGTCCCTTCTGCCACTTCCCCCAAGCAAACTGGCCCTTCCGGTGCTGATTCCTGGGTGGGTGGGCTTGTGTACATTCTGGGACCCTGTGGGTCTCTCCAAAGGACTCTCCTGTGAGGCTGGGAGTCTCTCCGGCACCTCAACCCCCACAGGTGTTTTCAATCAGTGTTTTGGGGCTTTATTTCCCTGCACTGGGACCCTGGGTTGTGTGGTCTGTCTTGCTCCCCAGTTTCGCCTGGTTTATCTGTGTGTGAATGTGGGACCACCCAGTCAGCCAGCCGCCTTGCGCACTGTGCCCTGCTTCACAATTGCTGCCTCACTGGGTCTGCCCATTGCCACCCTGCACCCAGGGTCTGCCAGCCTCCGCCTGCGTGCCCAGGGTTTGTCAGCTGCTGCCTTGCATACCCAGCGCCACCTCTTCTTTTGCCACGACCCCTCTCCGCCCAACCACCCAACTCCCTCCTTCCTACTGGTCTGGATGAATGTGTCTATTTTAACTCCTTGGTTGTCAGACTTCCATACAGTTCAATTTTCTGTAAGTTCTGATTGTTATTTTGTTTCTAAGTTGTTGTTGTCCTTATTTTGGTTGTGCGAGGAGGCACAGTGTGTCTACCTACGCCTCCATCTTGGCCAGAAGTCCATTGGTTCATTTATCATCCCAGGCGCTTCTTGATAAAGCTCAGCTCAGCTGATGGGAACACAGTACAGGAGGCAGCTCAGTGCAGCTTCTCTCTGAAGCATGGTGTGCTTGGGAGGCCCTTGTTTAGCAATGGCTGCTAGGCACTGTTTATAAATCTGAGCCCAGTTAGCCACCAGGAGCCCTTCTTAACAGGTACAGTTATTCTTGGGGTCCACACCAAGAAGGCACTTTGCCCACTAGACCCCTCCTTGGATGTGAATAATGTTCTGATTGGGCTGAATTATTCTCCCCCTGCCAACTGTGCACAAAGCCCCTCCCTGCTCTAGGTCTTGCTTTCCCCAACTGTGAAAAGACAAGAGTCCCATGTTGGACCAAGACGTGAGTCTCAGACAGGCTGGAGATTGGAGGAAGCCAAAGGCTTCTCCACTTCCTGCCTGTGTGACCCTCCATCTGTCTCTGAGCCTGTTTTCTCAGCGTTCAGAGAGATTGTCTTATGTTATTGGACGGGAGTGCAGAATGTGGGTGGAAAGAGAATCAGGAAGCTTATAGTCAGATTTTAGTGCTCATTCTTTCAGCCAGCAAACATTTATTGAATACCTACTATATGCCAGACATGATTCTAAGTGCCAGGGATGTAGCAGGGAGCAAAAACAGACAAAAAATTCCTATCTTCATGGAGCTGACATTTCTGTAAGAAGAGACAAACAAACCACAAACTAAATATGAATAAATATATGATAGCTGGAAATAAATACTGAGAAGAATAAAGGCAGAGAGAGAGATAGAGACTGTTTGGTTAGCTGGTCAGGGAAGGGCTCATTGAGAAGGTAATATTTGAATAAAGATCAGAAAGGAGTAAGGATATGAGTCAGACATTCTAAAGAGAGCAGAACGGTCACAGCCAAGAGGAGTGTAAAGAGACAGGATGACTAAGTGCAGTGTAGTATCCACGATGGGCTCCTGGGACAGAAAAAGAACATTAGGTAAAAACTAAGGACATCTGAATTGAGTATGGACTTAGTAATAATGTATCAACATTTGTTCGTTAATTGTAACAAATGTACATTTGTTACAATTAATAAATATTAAAATGTTAATAATAGAACATTATTAACTAATATTAAGATGTTAATAATAGAAACTGGGTATGGGGTATTCTGTACTATCTTATCAATTTTCTGTAAATCTAAAACTATTCCAAGATAAAATGGTTATGAAAAAAGCGGAGGCCGCAAATGCAAATACCCTGAGGCAGGAGTGTGCTCGGTGGGATTAGCAAGGAGGCACTGCTCGGGTGAGAGCGGGAGGAAAGGAGGTCAGAGAGGTAGGTGGGGGTGAGTCGTGTGCATAGGCTAGTGGGACGTTCTAAGGACTCTGTCCTTTGCTCCGAGGTGGATGCAGAGCCATCGGAGGGCCTTGACACCCTCTGACTTGTGTTCTAACAGCATCTCTCTGGCTGCATTGTTGAAACTGAACCGTATGGAGCATGGTCAAAGCGGGAAGGCTGAAAAAGACCAGGAGCAGGGGATGGTGGGTCAGACTGGGATGGTAGCAGTGAGGGAGGTGAGAAGGGAGCCAGTTTTGGAAACATTTTGCAGGTAGAGCTGACTGGATTTGCTGACTGAGGAGTCAAGGAGGACCCAGGGACAGCCTGCGCAACTGGCAGGGTGGAGTTGCCGTTAACTAAAGTGGACAAGGAAATTAGGGTTTGGAGGGAAATTAGGAACTCAGTTTAAACATATCGAGTGAGAGGTGCCCATGAGACATCCCAGAAAGGATGTCGAGAGGCATCTGGAAATGCCAGCCTGGAGTTGGGGAGAGAGTCTAAACTGGAGAGGCGAGAGTCATCAGCAACGAGCAGAATTTAAAACCCTGAAACTGGGGAGGTGAGATCCCCAGGAGGGAGAGAGGGTGAATGCGGATGCACACACACACAGACACAGCCGTTTTGAAATGAGCTTAGAGACTTACCTGAATTGGCTCACGTATCCTTGCACTTGCCAGCCCTCTGCTTGTCTGTTCTTTCTAACACAGCTGTTACGACTAGGGAGGTGGTGAGCGAGGTCAAGTGCTAACTAGCCCAGGGCCGGGCAGGTACAGCTGCACTGATTCTCACAGCAACACTGTGTCCCGGGGACTGTTGTCATCATGCCCATTTGACAGATGAACAAAGTGAGGCACAGAGAGCTTAGGTGACTTGGCTCAACTTCTGTACAACAGAAAGCATCCTGAGGGTGGGGGTCACACCAAACCCCTCTGCTCTCACAAAGAAGTCAGTTTATTCAAAGTCAGGGCCGATGGGTGCCCAGAGCAGCCTCACCCCAGAACCTCCGCTGCAGAAGTGTCCGTGCTGGGCCCATCCCTTTGAGTCTTGAGGGCATGTCGGCCGCCAGTGCTGGCTGCTGGAGTCATGCACTCTGCCGAATGGGAGGTATTAAGCTGTCGGTTTCCACCTGGGGGGCCCGGATATATAGAGGCCCAGGAAGTTGTAAGGTGTACTCCTAAAGCTATTTCAAAAAGGCTGCACAGGTGATTTGAAAGGTTAAATTCTCTTGCTTTCCACCTCCACTGACCACTGCCATTAATTGGAAGTTACACACTGGACTCATATGTAGTTACTTTTGTTTGTTGGTAAAATCCTTAAACAGGGAGCTCATGGGAGAGAAAGATGAAAGGGCCTTGGGGGCAGAAGGCTAGGACTCATCGCCTCGGGCTCCGCCTACTAGAACGACTGGTATGGTGGCCAGTGTGGGCTTCTTGGCCCCCAGCCCAGCAGCGCCTTGGTTTCTTTTTTGTAACAACCTCTCTGGCTATGCGTGTAGCCTGAGGCGGGTGGGAACACCCACAAGCTATGCCTCCCACCATGAAGCAGAGGGGCCCAGATTTCCTTCCTGAGGTTCCTGCTCTCCACCCCAGGGCTCAGAGAGCTTGGACTCTCCCTGCATTAGTTCACTTTTGCTGTGGTAACGAACAGCCCCTACGTCTCAGTGGCTTACACCAATAACATGTACTTGTTGCTCACAGGTCTCAGGGTTGGTTTCGACTCTGCCCGGCTCTTAGCCAGGGTGTGGCCCCTGTCAGGGAAATACCGTTCTCCTGACCAAGAGAGCAAGAGGCTACCGTGACCCCCTCAGGTGCTTTATTCTGCACAGATCTGGTGCACAGGGTGTCCGCTCACATTCCACAAGCCAGTCCTGACACCCAGGAGGGCGAATGTGTAATCCTTTCAGTGGGAATAGTTGGGAACAATAACACAGGCCTATCACAGTCTCCCAAAACTCTTGCTTGAGAGAGACCGGGTCATGCACCCACCCATTCACCCCAGCGGCTTGGCCCAGCCCCCTCCGAGAGCCCAAGTGGACAACTCCTGTCTTTCCCAGTGGGCTTCTCAGCTTGCAGACCACCCTCTATGGGCCCAGCCCTTCCCTTTCCACTCAATTCCCCTTTGGGTTTACACTGGCCTTGCAACATCAAAAGCAGCAGATAAAAAGACAGCACATGATAACAACAGATTCGAGATCATGCTGACAGCATTTCTTCCTGGGACAGTGGAGGGCTAACCATGTAAATTGGTGAAGGTCAGTGTGATAAATGTGGTTGGCAAGGAGGATCCAGGACAAGAGCCCAGAGGGAAGCCCAGGGGCAAGAAGACAAAGCAAGAAGAGAGCCAACAGGGGTCTCCTCCGGGAAGGTGGGCAGACAGAGCAGCCACCCTCACATCTCATTTTGGTCAGTTAAGAACCCCCAAAGTCCTGGTCGCAGCCCCAGGCCACAGACCCTCTGACACGTCCCCTGAGGCCCCAAACCCCAGCCGGGACTGAGGCTTCCTCTTATTACCCTCTACTTCCCCGTTTTTCAACCCTGGCTGTACATTAGAAACCCCTGGAGAGTTAAAACAAAGAACAAAAAACAGTTAAAGTCAGGCTCTCTGGGGACAGGACTCGGGGTGGGCATGTTTACAAGGCCCCCCGCCCCGTGTGGTTCTAGTGAGTAGCCGGGGCGGAGACCAGGGGCCTCCTCTCCTGAGCTCTGCAGAGCACAGAGAAGGGTGCCCGCCCCAGGGTGCCAGTTCAGCAGATTTTTTCAGCGAAAAACCACAACAAAAATCTGGATAACGTGAAATCACCCAATTTTTATTTATTTATTTATTTATTTTTTTAATATTTATTTACTTATTTATAGAGGGGAAGGGTAGGAGAGAGGGAGAAGGAGAGAAATATCAATGTATGGTTGCCTCTTATGTGTCCCATGCTGAGAACTGGCCTGCAACCCAAGCATGTGCCCTGACTGGGAATCGAACCGCGATCTTTTGGTTCGCAGGCCCGCGCTCAATCCACTGACCTACACCGGCCAGGGCCCCAATTTTTAAATGTTAGCTCAAAGTTATTCAACTCTATGCCATTCAAACAATACGTCTGCGGGCCATTAAATAGGAACCTCTGGACCGCCGAGTGTCTAAGTGTAGAGCCTGGCCCGCCTGGCCCGGGGAAGCCCTGGCGTGGAGGTGACACAGTGCTGCTCTCGGGCGGGGGCAGCAGGGCTCCGGCTTCAACAACGGGCGAACCGTAGAGCTGACAGAGCCCTCACAGGTAACCCTGTTCCTTGGTTCCAGCCAGGTCTTCTGGCTCCAGCACGGAGCCCACCGTGACCCATACCCCCGTCCCCACCCCTGGCAGTAGATACCCGGGCACAGCCAGCAAGCGGGAAAGTGGGGGTGCGTTCCAGCTAAGGGCTTCTCCCTACCGCATGCTGGTCACCCAGAGTTCCCCCTTGGGTTGTTGTTGGCTTTTTTTTTTTTAGTTGTTTTGGCTTTTAATTACACTTAAAATGTGTCTTTAAAACATCGTTCTTTTCTATTATAAAAGTAATATTCAGTTTAATGTAGAAAATTTAGAATATATGGTAAAATATAAAGATGATGAAAATCACCTACAATCTTAACTGCCCTTGGGTTCTGGATAGGGAGTGAGTCCAGGACATTCTGAAAGAAAGTCCCTACTTCAGTGTGTTTGGGGGGGCGGGCTGGGAGTCTCCCGTGGAGACAGAGAGTTCCATTTCTTGAAAGCTTCAAGAAATGAAGGGGATGGTCAGTACCCTCGAAAGGCTGGTCCGTCAGACCTTTGACACTTGTCAGAGACCGACTCTGAGATTCCATGTTGGTTTTTAGATCAACATTTCTTCTTCCTAATACATTATAACAAGAATTACAGTTAAAAAGAAAGAACTCTTTAAGGAAGAACGTCAGCTGTCCAGCGGAGCTGGCTGTTGAGGTGAAAGAGACCTTCCCTAAGGTGGCATGCGCCCTCTGGTGGCAGCTGGGGGGATGGCTTCAGGCAGGGCTGGGCCCAGGGGGCAGCCCTTCCTCTTTGGAAGTGGTTCTCAAAGTTGGGTCCCAGGACCCAGCTTCATTTGGGAATTTGTTATAAACACAATTTTTCAGGCCTTATCCCAGACCTCCTAAATCAGAAACTGGGGATGAAAGCCAGAAATTTGCATTTTCACAAGCTATTCAGGCAGTTCTGGTGAAACATAAAGTTTGAGAAGCTATTATTCTAGATAAGTATGGGCCTGGTACCAGATGATGTGTCAAAACACAGAGGCCTAAGGCTGAAGGGGAAGGGAACGGTGAAGCAATGATGACGCTGAAGGCATGGGGGCCGGACCGAGCACACCTCACACAGGTCCCTGCCCACACTCAGTCCCCCCTCCCTCTCAACCCTAAGACGTCTGCAGGCTGCAGAGCTAGGGAACAGGGGCAGAATGGACCCTCTCTGAGAGGCAAACCAGTCCAGGCTTCTTGAACGGGGCTTACGAAGCCACACTCTATTGTGTGGAGCTAAGCCTGGGATTCTTAGGAGAGAGATCGGAGGCATCATGACAGGGTGATTCCGGAACCCTAGCCAGCCCATCCTGAGGGGACGAGAGACTTGAACCTCAGGCAAAGGCAGGAGAGTGAAAGACCACCACTGAGGCAGGAATAAAGCAGGGGCAAAGTAAGCCCAAGGAAGGAGGGAGGCGAGAAAAGAAGTGTGGCCCCTCGGGCAGACGGAAGGACATTCATTTTTTTTTTTTTTTTTTTTATCTTTAGAGGGGAAGGGAAGGAGAGAGGGAGAGAAACATCAATGTGCGGTTGCCTCTTGTATGTCCCCTGCCGGGAACTGGCCCAGGCATGTGCCCTGAATGGGAATCGAACCACAATCCTTCGGTTCGCAGGCCCGCGCTCAATCCACTGAGCTACACCAGCCAGGGCTGGAAGGACATTCATTTAACCAGATACCTTCCTGGAGGGAATGCTTTCTAATTCAATTACTGTCAAAATGAGAAATTCCCTTGTTGACTTAAGATGCAGTGGGGCTGGCACTTGGGGAAATCGGGTAAGGCTACAAGTGGGTGAAGAATGGCTAGGCCCCTAGCAGGTTCCCTGCCAGAGGAGTGATTGTTCTCAACATACCCAGCTGTCTGGGAAATCTTGGCACCTGGCCGAGCGGAGCAGGCGTTGGTAGAGGGAACCTGACAAGGAAAAGAAGGTTTCAGCAGCAACCAGGGACAGGTAGATGGATGATGTCACGATAAACATGCCACTTCAAATTTCCCCCTCCCCTTTTAGAAACAGTTCTGTTTTTACTGTCACTCTACTAGAACTATTACAGAGATGCTCGGATTCAGTTAAGATGCAGTATTTCGGATTACCTGTCTAAACTATTAGCTGACCTTCTTCGTTCAACATTCATTGAGCACCTCCTACATGGCAGTCATAGTTCCAGCTTCTGGGGTTACAGTGGTAACAAAACCGATGAAAAGTCTCTGCCCTCCTAGAGCTTACGTTCTAATGGGGAGGAAATAAAATAAGCAAAATGTATGAAGCTTAGAGTTCTTCACCTCCAGCTTGCCCCTCATCAATTAAGCTCTTAATTTTGAGTTTTTGAAGCTGGAGGGTTGGCTTTTTCTGAACTGGAAGAGAGCGACAGCGTTGAGTGTTTAGGTTAGGAAAGCAGCTCAGACAAGGGCTTCCAAATAATTAATATGGAACGAATCACCTGGAGACCTTGTAAAACTGCGGATTCGGATGGGGCAGGGGCCTGAAAGAGGTCCCAGGGATGCTGCTGCCGCAAACACAAAGTGAGGAGTTGCAAACCACACACTGTTGAGAAGCTCCACCCAGGAGTCGGGCTGTGGGGATGGAGCTGGCCCAGGAGGAGGCCTTCTTAGCCAGGTCCCCCGCCTCACCATGACTCCTTGGCCGCAGTTCCGGACTTCCATCTGGAAGGCCCTGCAGAATTTGCAGAGCGCTTTTGCGTCATGTCATTTCACCCAGTTCCCACAGTAACTCCTTCCAGCACGAATACTCCTCGTTTGAGGGGAGGAAACAGCACCTGCCTGGAAAGGTGCAGGGAGGTCTGAGAGGACGGCGGCAAAGCTGGGAGCAGACTCCTGTCCCCGTTGAGCGGGCCTGCCTATGCCACTGTCACGGGCTCTGCATGGCCTGGGGCAGACTAGAGCCATCTGAGGCGGGGAGTGTCACGGAGAGTCACAGGAAACCAGGCATTTATAGGTCTCAGAGGCCCTTTAACTGTAAACCGACCTGGCTGCCACAGGCCCACCCGAGAACACTGTACTAGTTGAACTCCACGGAACTGGCTTTGGGGCAGGTTTCTAGTTCGTCGTTTCAGCGCTTTCTGGTGTGGTGTGACTTTTGCAAGCAGCAGTCTGATAGCAGCTGTCAGAAATGCTCGGCGCACCCAGGTGGCTCGCCGTAGCCTAATTCACACAGCTGGTGAGCACGGGAAACTGGGGTGCTCGGGAAAGGACCCTTCCTTTCCTCCACGATGGGAGCCATGCAGAACGGTTCATTCTCATTTTATAGGACCTCTTGGAAAGACTGTTTGTTACAGAAGGAACAGACACACACACGAGAGCTACTACTCGGGTCAATGAAAAGAGGTTATTCAGCCAGTCAAACCATGTTCGGCCCGCTCTGGATGGTAAATACTTAACCATCCAGAATGGCAAACCCAGCTTTATGGCATGTGATAAATTATAAAGTAGTAAGACACAGAACCATTTTACGATGGGCCTACAGTAACAAAGACGACAACGGGAGATCTCCTTGGTGGAAAAGAAGGTGCCAACGAGGACGCTACAGGCAGGTGCATTTCTTCAGGGAAGGCAAAGGCAAAGGCCAAGCCGAAGCGTTTCCCCCGAGAACTCTTGCTTACAGTCGTTCGCGGTGTGTCCCTGAGAGCCTCAGTCACCAGGGCTTGGGAAGGCTATCCAGCGACCAGGACAGAGGTGAGGTGCCAAGAGCAGAATTTCCAAAAACTGGAGCCAAGATCAATTGTAACAATGGCCAAGGGAGAGAAACAGGGACCAAGAGAGGCACCTTGCTTCTCAGAAGATGAAGGCAAAGCCTCCAGAAACAAGGGAGGATTTCCAAGTGGTTACCTTGGAGGTCCGTTCGGGATCAGCAGCGAGGCAGGAAACCCGACAGAGTATCGGTCCCAAAGCGGGTCAACAAGAGTCTGGACACTGGGAATAAAATTTGCTCTCAAGACGTTCTCACCGACTACCTTCCAACCGCACGACTAATGTGATGTTTTAGGAAAGAAGGGTTGCACCTGAAGACAGGGCAGCCTTGGTTCTAATCAGATACCGAGAGAGAGAGCAAGCAAGAGGGAGGGAGGCAGAGAGGAAGGAGGGAGGGACGGAGGAAGGAAGGAGGGACAGAGGAAGGGGGGGGGGGGAAGGAAAGAGAAGGGAATGGGTATGCTCCCTAAGTAAGACTAGAACTGACAGCGACCTGAGACCCTGGACGGCTCCATCCCAAACCCTGTGTCTGCTCCCCGCCGCACAGGACAAGGCCACTTGATGGGGCGCTGGGATGAGAGAACAAGAGCGAAAATCTAAGGTCCGTTCAGAACAATCTAACTTGTTGTGCCCTCCTGAAAAGTTAAAAAGGCAAAAACTAGTTTTATCTGTAAGAAAATGTTTATTCTTTTGAACCCCACGGGGGGAAAAAATAAAGAATGCAGCCAAGACCAAGTATTTAACGAAAATAGTGTCCCAAAAGGCAGCAAAATGGGGGAAACCTCAACACAAAGTCAGTGACAATTTTCCATGTTTTTGCACAAAGAAGAAAAAAAATCTATGACAATTCTGAGTAACACTTCCATGGTGACAATTACACGAGATGGTTCAGAAAGGCAGAATGGCAGCAACATGCATACCTGGCTGAAGCTAGATTTTTTTTTTTTTAATCCCAAAACAAGATCTGTGATTCAAAGGATGATTCTTTTTAATACTTCTATTTTGCTGACTTGCTTGTCCTACTTAATTTGCTTTAAATGAGACGTACATGCCAATTAACAGGAAATTTTAGAACAACTATGTCCTTCCAGAATCCATGGCAAGGAAGCAAAACCAATCTATTTGGTTTCTTAATTTTTCTAGTTTCCAAATACAATTTTGCTTGGTCCCGCCCTCTCCCAGTCCCTCCCCCCACCCCCACCCTGATTCTTAAACACTTCCAAAAGTTGCCAGTGCAAACACTTTTCTACCGATGTATAATATACACTTGAAACTGAAATCTTTGTGCAGAGTTTTGAGTTTAAAACTCTTTAAAAAAAAGTACCCCTTGGCACAAGAGCTGAGGAATAGTCAAGTTTCTTCTAAACTGTCGAACACAAGAGGATGAAGAGTGGAAAGCACGGTTAAAAGAAATGAAAACAAAACCAAACGAAAACAAAAAGCCTGGAAGTGCAGCTTTTATTAGCTGTCACGGCAGCCTCTCCGACACAGACGCCGCCCGGCCCCCGGCCCAGGTGCTGACAACCCAGAACCCTGCGTGCCGTGCTTTCCGCGACCAGAAACAGGAGAAGCGGCCGCGTGGGAACGGACAGCCCGGCTCCCAGCCCGGCCGGGTCCGCAGTGAGCTGGAGACAGAGAGAGGACAGATGATGACGGAGGGGGGAAAGCAGTCTAACATCACCAAGTCTCCTCTTGAAATGTCGTTCCCCAAGGCACTGTGAGCAGGACTGCTGCTAGCGATTGTCGAGGACTCGACACACCGGCGGGAACGCGACCATTTCACATACAACCCCGACACTGTCTCACGGCTGCCTCATCGCCCGAGTTTCTCCCCTCGGCTTACACGCCGCCCCTTGAGCTTGTCTGGTCCTTAGAGGGGTAATCGATGTTTGTTTGCTGTGGTATCAAGAATCGTACTCTTGAATGCGGCGGTACGCTCAACACTGTGTTAGGTTATTTCGCTAGTTCTTTTGCTCTAAGAACTAAAATTTCTCATTATCACCCCATGTGGATCCAATGTGCAGGTTTTGCTTATTCAGGAACAAAACAAAACAAAAATAGAGGATTGAGAAGCAAAAACCCTGCTTTTTTTTTTTGTTTCTTCTTCAAGAGGAAACTGTAAGAATACATAAAAGGCAAAATTGGCTACTTGAAATCCAAGAACGGTTTTAATGTATTGGCCGAGAAAAATAAACTGCAAAGTTCTGTGAGGTCTTCTAAAAATTTACAAGAAAAACTGATGGGCAGTTCTAATCAGACTTGGATGTTATCTTCCCCCCCTTTTTAAAAACGACAACATATACAGTCCCACAAAATACAATATAAACTTTTTATCTTGACTGCCACAGACGCTCCTCTGCAATGCCTTCCGGTAACCAAATTGTTGGGCAAAACGTACGGCTGGCCTTCACTTCTTCAGGGGCTGGTACACAGAGGCATTGGGATCGAGTCCAGAGGGACTGGTCTCCACAAACTTGGAAGAGTAGTGGGGGGAGACAGGGCTCAGGGGGCTGGTGGCGGCACTGTACGTTATGCTGGGCATGACGGCCATGACTTCCGCGATCTTCTGTTTTAGGTCCTTGATTTCCTGGTCTTTCTGAAGAATTTGTCCTGGAAGATCAAAGACCCACCATTAGTGAGAAGGGAGGGCTAACCAACCCAACACAATGCCCTTCTGGGCCGATCCCAAGTAGATGTGACTCCAGTTTTGATGGTTTGTGAGGGTAGACAAACTTTCCTATGAAGGGCCAAATAGTAAGTACTCTGGGTGTTGTGAGCCACATACTGTCTTTGTCATGTTTTTTATTTACTTTGATTTTTTTAACCATGGAAAAATGTACAAACCATTCTCAGCCCATGGGTGGTACAAGAACAGGTCTGGCCGGGGGCCGTGGTTTGCAGGTAAAAAGGGACTCTGTCTGTGTAGGTGTGACCGAGCGAAGAGGCTCACTTCCAGGAGCCGAGTTTTGAGCATGGCAGATCACCAACGACAGGGTAAGAGCTTGCTGAGTTTGAACTAAGGCTCTCCCTCTCAAGCCGAAATATTTTTCTGGGAGGGTAGAGTATCTCTGAGCGTCAGACCAAGGAATACAGAACCACCGAGGTCTCAGAATCAGTCCCAGCAATACACTTTGCCCGGAGGTTCTCTTAATGGAGAATAAGTGGGTCTCTGTGCCGCCCTCCCTCACTGCACTGAGTTCTCACCCAGCCGGCCCGGCCCGGCCCGGCCCGCCTCGGGGCTGCTTCCCCTTCTGCGCTTCTCCTGCGCTCTCTGCTGTGACCTCTCTGTGGTTTCTGTTTCTCCTTCCTCACTAAGCTTTCTCGCATCCTTCCATTTAAATCAGACCCTACCTACCCACCCCCAACTCCCAGATTCTCAACACACCCTGATTCTTCCCTTTCTGTCACTTTACTCTTTGTAATGATGGTAATAATTACAGTATTCAACACATATGTGCAGATACTGCTCTAAGTTCTTCCACATACAAACTTAATTTACTACAACAACAACCCTATCAGGTGGAAATTATCATTGTCATCCACATTATAGATGAGGAAACTGAGGCATAGAGAAGTTGAGCAGAGGCAGGATTCAAATCTCTGCAGCCTGGCTCCACTGTCTGCACTCCTACCTCCCATGTTCTTCTGTCTCTTGTAACTAATTTAGGAATGATTTGTGCCCATCACCTCTCCACTGGACCATGAACTCCATGAGGGCAAAGACTACCTACTTTTTTTCCCCATTACTATATCCCTAGTGCCCAGCCCAGGATAAAGCTGAGGCACTGCAAGTTACATATCTTGCCCAAAGTCATTCTGTTAGTAAGAGGTAGAGTAGGATTTCAACCCAGGACCACTCTGTTCCAAAGCCCATGCAATTTCCATCTTGGCTGGTGTGCCTCTGTGGATTGAGTGCTGGCCTGCAAACCAAAGGGTCATTGGTTCTATTCCCAGGCAGGGCACAAGCCTGAGTTGCAGGCCAGGTCCCCAGTAGCGGGTGTGCGAGAGGCAGCGACACATGAATGTTTCTCTCCCTTTCTTTCTTGTTCCCTTCCCCCCTCTCTAAAAATTAAAAAAAAAATTTTTTTTAAGCCCATGCAATTTCCATCATTCTTTGAAGCTCCCTGGTCTCCTACGGGAAGAACACTTAGGAATAGCCTTCAGAAACTTAAATGCTTAGGGAAAAAAGAGGCTGAATTTGAATTGCATCCCAGGCCTATGGTAATATATTTAAAGATGTAACTGAACAAACATGGTGCCATATTTTTAAAAAGGATGTAGTAGAGATGAAAGTCATTTTGGAACCAGGATGAATCAAATGATATAGAAAGTAGAAGGGAGAAAAGCAACATGGGTTTGATTTGAATTACAAAGTTGGGTTCTCATTAGAATATTCTGAGCTTGACAGTGACGGGAAGTATTGAGGGAGGCAGCAGCAAAGCCCTAGAAAGGACCTGCTCCCCGTGACATCTTTTATGTCCCCTCAGCTTTAAGAGAGCCTCAAAATCCTCCTTCCCTTTTAACAAAATAAGCCTCAGATGAGTAGAATACCTGACGGCATCTAATATATATGAGTCACTGGATCTTTTTTTCTACGCAGATTTAAGTTTGATTTCTTTAATCAGTAATATGCAAATACCGCCAGAGCTCTGAAAAAGACATTTCTCTCTGCTTCTTTGTTGCTTTACAAGAATTCCTGGGCTCCCCCTGGCTACTCTGAGACCAGGTGCTGCTTCCCTGCAAGCGGTCGGGGGGGAGATCTCTTCCAAGTTTGCAGATCCAAGCACACAGGCTGCAGCAGACAGAGGTGGCCAATTCTCAGGGAGCTGAGCCAAGTAGGCAAAACAAAAAACAAAAAACCCCACAGTGTATGATCACGAGTTCAGCTTTAAAGCAGGATTTCCAGGAACCTCCTTTTTCCACGCCTTTCTCTGAGTCCACGGATCAGTGGGCCTGATTCCCAACTCCCTTCTCTCTTCTTGCTCTACCATCTGGGTCATCCCACGCCACTCCTATGGCTTCGCCAACTTCTCACAATTTCTACATCCCCTCCGCGCTGAGGTTTTGGTCCTCTCTCTGTCTGGACTTTAGGCCCCAAATTCCCACTGACTGAGTATTTTTTACCTGGGTGTCCAAGAAGCGACCCCCAATGAAAACATCCCAAACCAAACTCTGTCTTCTCATTCCTCACAGGTCCCTGCTCTTTCTCCGTGGTTCCACTAACTCTATCCCTCCCTCCCTGCGTGGACCATCCTCCCCCGCACAGCACCACCTCTTAGAAGACAGTGGTAGCTTCCTAACTGACCTCTCTGCCTCCACTCCATCTTTTAAACCCACCTTTCACACTGCAAAACGATGTCCAGAACAACAGCCAGAACGTGTCGCTCCTTCTTCGTGAAGATGGAGGAACACGGTCTCCAGTATGGCTTCATTCCTGATCCCCCCGATCTCTCACTATCTTCTTCCAGGCCCCCCAGCTCGCGGTCACTGGACTGCTCACCTGCGCATTCTCAGCACTTTCCTTCACTCAGGCTATTCCCTCAGGTTAACGGTGTTCTTCCCTGCCATTCTCTGCTCTCAGAACTGTCCTTCAGAGTTCACCCAGTGACCCTCCCTGCTGAAGATACCCCTGACCTCTCCTCCTGCCTTTCCGGCCCTCTGCCTCGACCTAATGGCGCGGGCCTTGCTGCATGCTCACCTTCTCACAGGGGCCACAGAGCCCCAACTACCTTCACAATAATACTAACACATTATTTGCCTTCTTCACATTCATTCCCTCATGGGCATAAAAAAATCTTCCAGAACCAACACGACAAGTGATTTCCAGCAGACTGAATGTAGAAACAGAGATGGGAATGGATCTACTTTTATTAAGCCAGAAACTAAAGACATTTCCTAAATGTAAAACAACACTACTTTTCTCATTATTTTTTTTGGAAAATAATAGTTACTTTTCATAAAACTATGTCAACAAGTAATATGTTTATAGTTTTAATTTCTAATAGGTAAATACTGACAGATATAATCCAGTTAAAAAAAAAAAACCCTCCGTGGTTCCGTGGTGTACTCAGTAATTTTAGAAGCATAAAGGGCTCCCTAAGACCAGTCTGAACCCACTGCCCTGGGCTACATCTGGTTCACCTGCCTCCCCTCTGGCTTCTAGTACAATGCTTTACAGCAAGAGAATGTGAACACTCAGTAAGTACTTGCTGAAATATTCTCTCCTTTCTACTAAGTCAATTGTTTAAATTTTCTTTTCCAGTAATCTATTGGTGGCTAATCAATTTCTTGGACAAAAATCCAAATTCCTTTTCATGAGTTCATGTCATGCCTCTGTTCAGAAGCCTTCCAAAAATGTCCCCTGTCACTCAGAGTCAAGTCCAAAGTCCTTTCTATGGGCTAGGTAATCTGGCAGAATGTGGCTCCTGCTACTTCGGAGGCTGCCAGCTCACCCCGTTACTCAGGCGGCCGTCCCAGTGGCCACCACACGTGCTCCCTCTCTGCCTGAAGTGCAGTCCCCCCGAGCTTCACAGGACTCACTCATTCTCTTCTTCCAGTCTCTGCTCAGAGGCTATCTACCAAAGGGTTTTCCCTGTTCACATGTCAAACTAGCGAGCGCCCACACACCGCCCGCCGCCTCGTCACTGCTTTGTTTTCTTCCCTGCTTCAGCACCATCTGACATATGTTTGCGTGTTACTGTCTGTCCCCTCAGGGACTGTCACAGTACCTGGCATGCAGTGGGTCTCAGTAAATAACTGCCAAGTAAACAGCCAGCTCTCCAGACTCTCCTGTTGCCAGTCCCTCTGTAACCTTTGCTCCAGCCAAGCAGAGCCACTGGCTGTTCTGAACACGTCCAGCCCTCCTAGCTTCCCTGGCCTTGCTTGACCTGCTTTCGTTTAGATGCCTCTCTAGCTCTCTCCCCCCGCTCAACTCCTTCTTCACTGGGCTACCCTTTCTCATCTTTCAGGACCCAGCTCGGACATCAGCTTCCCTGAGCCCCCTGCCTCCCCAGACTGGCTTCGTCCCTGCCTTTCTCTACGTTCCCACAGGCCCTGCGCATACTGGGGCCGCCAGCACCTCTGGGTAACTGTGCAGTTCTCTGATGTTTCAACAACACCGTGATCTCCTTGAGCACAGAAACTCACACTCTTCTCTGTACGCCCTGCTCCAGGCACGTTCTCACTCCAAAACATGTCTGCGAGAATGAATGAACGCGATGCGCGCTGAATGTCAGTGTTGGGCGCCTCACTGCCGAAGGCGAGACCGGAAACGCTCCCTGTGCCTCTGTGCGTTCTCAGGCACACTGCCTCACCTGGGGCCTGCTGCTCTCTTACCTTGGGCAATCTCGAGCTGTCGCTTTGCGTCCCCCAGTGCAGAGAACAGGTCCAGCTTGATTCTCGTTTCTGCGCTCAGGCTGTTCTCCAGGTGCTGTGTTTTATCTTGCATGGCTGAGAGAGCTGACATTAACACCTCAGTGTCCTTCTCATTTTCCTTATACTTCCGAAGCTCCTATCAATATCATCAAAGCAGCAATGTTACAAGATAGTTTTGGCATCGATGTCTATAAATTAGCCTGAAATCACAAATAAAATCCTGCTATTATTGACTTGGCCCTAAAACACAGAATGCTAGTATTCTACGGGTTTAGACCTCACCACTTGGAGTGCAAAATGGACGCATATGGTGATGTGCACTCATGAAAACATTTTAGTAGATAAATTTGCCTATGTTGAGCTTTTCTGTCTCCACATAAAACACTTTCTTACAAGGGTAATTTTCCTTGCTTTTTCCTTGCTGCCAGTTGCAAATGTTGCTATAACATTGTCATCAAATTTGCCAAAACTGCACTCTCATCCTGCACTAAAAACTGTAAAAATGTTAATTACTTTGACAGGGCATACTGCAGAATAAGTCCACTTAAAATATCTGGTAATGCACTTATTAAACATATGTATATAGATATTTTAATTTCTTCATTTTAAGAGAGGAATCCAGACTTACTGCAGAGAATTAAAAAAAAAATGTGTGTGTGTGTGTGTGTGTGTGTGTATATATATTTTTTTTTTTAACATGGACTGCTTCACGAATTTGCATGTCATCTTGTGCAGGGCCCATGCTAATCTTCTCTGTATTGTTCCAATTTTAGTATATGTGCTGCCAAAGTAAGCACAATTTTAAAATATATTGAAGTTCAAGAAAGAAAATGAAAATCACCCAAAATCCCAACAGGGCGAAAAATTTTATATATATTCTTTTAGTCTTTTAAGCATATGTGTATTTTTTAACATAACTGAAGTTACAGTGTATGTACTGTACAGTATATGTAACAGCTTTGTATAGTTTTTTAAAAACTTATATAATCTCAACTGTTCTTTGAAAATGTAATTTTTAATGGCTGTATAATATTCCAACATACATACATGTACCATAATTTATTAAACAAATCACCTATTTGTTAAGACTGTTTCCATATTTCTTGCATTTATATACTACCACGATGAACATCTCTGTATATCTGTCATTAGTGAGATTTTAAAATATTTACCTTAGGCGGAGCCCTAAAAATGGAAATACTTAAAAAGTACACAACACTTTCCAGAAAGTTACATTTCCATCAGTGATGTATGAGGCCTGTTTCACTGCAGGCTTATTCAGGTTGATATTATCATTTAAAAATTCTTCACTAATTTCACAGTAGATAAATGATACCCAATTTTAACCTATGTCTTTGATGGGTAATAAGGATATATGAGTAATAAGGATATATGGATATGTTCTTATCAGCCATTTATATTTCTTCTGGGAATTAACTGTTCTCATCCTTTGCCTATTTTTCTGTATATTTGAGCTTAGCAATTTTATGACTTATTTACGTATTGAGTATTAATCCCATATTTATATTTGTTGCAATATCTATCTATACCTTCTCCAATTGACTTTTTTCATTTATATTTATTCGCCTTGTGATTTCTTTCATTATGACTGCAGTGTAAATTTTTACTTATTTAATTTTTTATATTAAATTTATTGGGACCTGGTAGTGTGGCTCAGTGGATTGACTACCCACCTGTGAACCAAAGGGTTACCGGTTTGATTCCCAGTCAGGCCACATGCCTGGGTTGCAGGCCAGGTCCCCAGTAGGGGGTGCACAAGAGGCAACCACATATTGATGCCTCCCTTTCTTCCCCTCTCTAAAATATTAATTGAATCTTTAAAAAAATTTATTGGGGGGACAGCAGTTAATAAGACTGTGTACGTTTCCATATTGTAATACATCATCTGTGTACTTCATTGTGTGCTCATCACCCAAAGGCCAGCCTCCTCCTGTCACCTCTTCCATTAATTTTATTTAGAAAGTCTTCCCCTGTTTCAAGAGCAAAGAAATTCTACTATATTTCTACCTAGTTTAAAACAAAATATTTCTTTTCCTCTCAACTTTTCATCTGGAATTTCTTTTTGTGGCATATGAGATGACCTTCTAATTTTATTACTTCTTCTTCACTGTTCTCACCATTTCGGATGCTACCTTTCCTGCACACTTCAGGTTTTCTCTCTAGGTCATCTATCTACTCCACGGACCTGCCAGTGATTTCCTGCCAGTCCCACACGAGTCAAATTACTGAAATCGTACAATGCATGACATTAGGTGTAAAGGCTCCGCTGAAGAGCCAATGCCCGATACTGGGCTACGGTACACACGGCCCTGAAACTGGCTATGCCCACAGCACTGGCGGCTTCCCTCGCCGTGCACTGCTCAGAATGCAGTCTGGAAGGTTCAGAGCCACCCAGAATGGTCAATTCCCTGGCGATGGACAGAGGGCTAGGGCTAGTAAAATATGTATAAATTTCAAAAGACACTAACCTGGCCTGCAACCTAAAAAAATGAAGCGAATCTACATCTAATTCTGGTATAAAATATATCAAGGGACCATCAACATTTCTGGCTTGTATTAGAATCCCGCTAAATTAAATATGGTATGAATGAATTGGACAAGATTAGCGCTTCCTTTTGTTATACAGACATTTTCCAATGCAACAGGATTTGCCTGTATCAAAAGGCACCCTCTCCACACTATATCACAGACCACAAATCAAACAAAGAAGAGGAATTCAAGTACAAGGAAGTCTTTGGTTCTCTCATTACCTGAACTTTCAGTTCTAGTTCTCTGATCTGGTCTTCTTTCACCTTCATGTCCATCGTGAGCTTCTTGCCCTCTGCTTCTAATTCCCTGATCCGATTCCGTAAGGTTTCAGTGCACTCTCCCCTTTTGAAAAAGAAGAGAAGGAAATAAGGGCACTTAAAAGACTATAGCTTTACTCATACTGCAGGATTGCTATTTCTCGTATACTCCAGAGTCCGTCAGGTGTCAGCTCATTCTCTCTATTGCTGGATAATTTGAACAAACTCTCTAGCTAGGTACTTTACCCATACTACCTTCTTCATGGGGATAGGGTATATTGTACCATTTTAGGAATAGGAAAACTGAGGTTGTGTAGATATAATACTAGCCCAGTGTCACCCTGAGTTGGGAGGTCCGAGAACTGGGAGAAGAACTGAGGTTTCCACTGGGCCGTATGACTTGAGACAATGCACACAGACTGAGCAAGACAAAGACAGATATGCCCGGCAGGGGACAGTGAGCCAAAAAATTTTTTTACTTTTAAAGGACTGTGAATTGGGACTTTCACCTTTCTTTAGTCATGAAGTTGCCATAGGCCTGGAATAAAAAATAAGAAGGGGGCAGCACTGGGTGGCTTCTCAAGGCTACAATAAGGATAAACTACAAAAGATGATGGCAAAGACTAGTCCAAAGCTGATCAACTGTTCAGATTTCAGACAGCCTGATGAAGAAAGTAGGTGTCCTTACCTACCCAAATAGGTCCAGGAGAGACTTAATGCCTTGAGATTTACTTAAGAATAAAAACCACCTCTACACCAGTGATGGCAAACAAAGACTATCTAAGGATAAGACCACAACAAATAAGCCTAACTGGAAACAAGAAAGGATTTAGGATAGGGATTAAAACCAATTTACTGATTCTCAAGCACAAGAGGCACTACACATATGGTTAAGGAACGGTCCCACTCTCCTCAGTGGATTTTTGAAAGAAGTGTAGGTATGAGATAAATTAAGGACAGCATGGGCCATACTAGATAGTTGTTCGGGGAAAACTGCAAGTGTAAGTGCTTCAGAGATGCTTACAAATCTTTAAACAGACAGACAAACAAACAAATGAAACCCCCCAGACCCCACACTGACTTAGAGTTAGGGTGAGGCAGACTAGTAAAGGGTCTTGTGCGTCTGCATAGATGCTGATGGGCCAAGTGAGCTCAGCCATCTGTCTGCTGAGGGGAGACATGGTCACAGGAAAAAAAAGTTCTCTCCTGCTGTTACTTCCTAAAAGTAAGCTGATGATTGATCAATTATGCTGCAAATGCCAGAACCCAAGAAGGCTATTAACACACCAAATACGAAACAGCAAAACCCAAGGACAAATACCAGTAGAATGTTATCACACAGCTACAAATTACGATAGAAACTTAAAATGAAATAAATAATAATAATTTACCCTCGCTCTGCATCTGCAAACCCATAACTGACCCCCACTACGCAGCTGACTTCATTAGTCAAGAAAACAAAGGAAAAAGGTGATAATGGGAAGTAAAAGCCAAAACCAAACAAAGAGGCTCTCCTGTCTCTCCCCGCCTTGCCCATACTCAGATGGCAGTCGCACAGCAGGTTTTGGAGCGTCTGCATACTTTCCAATGGTGTAAGGAAGCGGTCCCTCATTTTCATCACTCCGCAAATTCCATGACATCTAATAGTGACTTAAATTTCATTTTTTAAAAAACACATTTTTTAAAGATTTTATTTATTTGAACAGTAAAAAATGTTAAAAGAAAAGAGATTTTATTTATTTACTTTTTTTTTAGAGAGAATGGAAGAGAGGGAGAAAGAGAGGGATAGAAACATCAGTGTGTGAGAGCAACATGGTTGCCTCTTGTACGGCCCCGACTTGGGACCTTGCCTGCAACCAGGCATGTGCCCTGACTGGGAATCGAACTGGTGACTTCTTGGTTCACAAGGCTGGTGCTCAGTCCACTGAGCCATACCAGCCAGGGCTCATTTTTGCCCCCATCTTTTCCAGCTCATTTGACAGTCTTCTGATAGCCAACAAAAACATGAGAAGTCAGTACATAGTACTTGGGGAACCAAGATCTTACCTTTCTTCCATTTTAAGATAAAAACTACAGAAACACATCTAAATGTAGGGAGTAATAATGATAGTTCTATAAAGGGAATAAAATCTCGGATTGGTTCTTTCAAAGTGTTTAGTAGTTATCAGTCTGAAAGAAAGTGACTGGAAACCCAGGTGGGGGAGGCACGGTGATTCCCGCCTGCTGCTTTATAGATGAGGTCACCGAGGATGAAGTTGTTATAAGAGAGCGCAAGCTTGCATGGATGGAGTTTAAACCAGCTAATAAAACCTTATTTAAAAGCAATCCATCTGTGCACGACTGCTGTACTTCTAATCCTGCCTGAGGCATCAAATTCCCATGGCTGTCTTGGTACAAGGAAAGCCAACCACAGATCAAACACTCAGGTGACATGGACATACAAACCTAGACGCGGCAGCAAATGCGACAGCCCGGGCAGCAGTCGCTTCTTCTAACTTCTTCCTTTTTTTCTCCTCCATTAACTGCTTTTCTACAAAGCTTCGGGCTTCCTGTTCAGCTTTTAGCTTTTTCTCCAACTGGCTGATATTCTGCTTGTCTTTTTGCTTCACTTGTACAGCATTATGTAACCTACATGGAGATGATTGTCACACAGAGTTTTACAATTACAAATACCCACTATAAACCCTGGAAAACGCAGCTCCTCCTTATCATTTTAAGGCCAAAGTAAGTAAGAGGTTTGAACAGCAAATCATAAACATCAACTACCAGAGTGCCCAGGGAAAAATACACTGTCATTATTATTTAGTAATTCTTAATATCAATAAGCAAGCTGCCATACAAGACTCAGAATCAGACCTAGCCTTTGCACTACCTACAGAAGGTAATTCAAAACATACACTAAAACAATTTTCTATCAGAGGGAAGGATAACTGTAGAACTAATTCGAGTGCCCCAAAGCACCTTGAAAGAACTTCAGTCTGACCGAGGACCAGCTAATGGAACCAGCCTCACTGAAACTGAGGCAAAGGGTAGGCAGGGGAGGTCTGTCTTTGTCTGAGTGTAATTACGCTGTAGCCTTTGCTTTCCGGGTGTGAGACACTTTTTTCTGAGTATGCCAAAACGGATCTTAGAGTCGTAGGATGCTTCACTTCAGATAGGAATTTCAGCCGTATTACCTTCTTTACCTAAGACCACCCCCAGCTTAACATATCAATACAAGTTGAGTTTATCTAAATATATCAATAAGGGTGAGGGGTTCTCTGTCAATGCTAGAGCCATCACATATGTGCGTCAGAAGAAATGGGGAGGTTATTTGCCTATAATGCTTTAGCTTTTGAATTACAATCCTTAAAAGTGTTGAAGGACTATTCTTTCTTTTAAATTTATTTATTATTAGAGAGAGGGGAAGGGAGGGAGAGAAACATTGACATGCAAGAGAGACACCCATCGGATGCCCCTCAAACATCCCCCACCAGGAACCTGGCCCTAGGACTCAGGCTTGAAGGACTACTCTTTCAATGGGGCAAGCCCACATTAAGTCAAGAAGTAATTGCAGAAAGAATTAATAGAAAGCATAAGAATTCACACAGAAGACCTGGCTTTTTCCCTGCCTCTTTAAATAAACTCAAAGTTCAATGTCATTTTTTAATTTTGAAAATCAAAGAAAATATAGTCTAATTCTCTGGGAAACTTTCATGGAGCAAGAGCTTTAAATTGTGGCAGAAATACTTGTCAACTTTACTTATATTATCACAAAAGCTCAGTAAATACTTTAAACTAAGACAAGAAGTTATTAAATGACAGAAGATAAAACAGCAATATTAATAAACTTGTTGAAATGAAATAAGTTCTCACAGATTTTATAACATGTTGACTATCTGGTACTAAATTAAATGTTAAACATTTTACTTAAAAACCCCCCTGCTAGGTCCCCTTGTCGTCACAGATCCTGTGCTCCAGCCCGCCGGGCTCACCAAAGGCCCACCAGGTACACGTACTTGTTCTGCAGCAGCTCGTTCTCCTGCCGGAGCTGGCCCATTTCTGAGCGGATCCCTCGCTCGGTGCTCGAGAGGGAGCTGATCTGACTTCGGAGCTCTTGTTCCACTTGCCTGCTGGCCTGTAGGTCAGCCTTTAACTTTTTAATGTCTTGTTCCAGCCTAGGAGAAGGAGAAACACAGCATTTTCACCACAGAGAGGGCACCCACGAGGCTCTGTGGAGGCCCTGGCTGAAGTCCCTGATGGCTGGGTGGACAGCCGAGGACCCCTCTGGCAGCTCCTGCCATCACCACAACTCCCACCTGCAATTAGCTCTTTATTGAAGGCTTCCGCCTGGGTCCCCACCTCTTCCCCCAGGAGGGTACCTTTTGATTTCCCCCAAATGTCTGTGAACTCTGACAGGGGAAGACGGTGCTTGTGAGCACCTGAGCTGCTAACGGAGGAGGCGGGAAAGGCAGAAAGAGGGTGGCTGAAGGGTAAGGTCCCCTCCCTACTGGTGAATTTCCCGTGCCCCTCAGCAAGGGAATGTTAGTAACATCCAGCTCAGGACCCACCTGCGTTGAGATAGTCTGAGAGATCAGAATCTACTGTCTGAGATTCCATCCCACCACAGGCCTGGAAGAAAACAGTGTCTGAGACAACCTCCTGAAATTACTAGCATCCTTGCTAAATGATGCTCACACTTCTGGTGATTATGACATAAGAGCTCATTAGACTCAATGACAATGAAAAGAAGAACAAATCGCATGTTTAAGAATCATAAGAAAACTCCATCTGTGGACTGAGGCCTATATTTTCTATTCAATTCCTTACTCCTGTTCCATCCATTTTCTTTAATTTAGTAATAGTTTCATTCTAAGCGATATATATTGGGGAACTATTATATGAACATGTATTGCCAGAAAAGGTCCACAAAAAGCGTAAAATCAAGCCCCTTTCTTCAAGAGAGGACGTTTCAATATCACAAAGGGCCAATAAATAGATATTTAAAATGACTAAGCAATAATACAAGGAAGACCATGATTGAATACATGCTAGAAGGAATAATTGCTAAAACTAATATTTAAGGAAAACTATGTACCAGCACTGCTCTATGGCTTTAATAGTATAAACTCATTCAATTTGCACAACTTATGGCTAAATGCAATTATCATTCCCATTTTTATAGATGAAGAAATCTAGATCTAGGAAAGCTTCCAGCTAAGGTCACAGAGGCAGGACAGCTCCAGAGTCAACTCCTCCCCAGCAAGCTGACCTGCAGTTCTATCACTCAGGGCGTGGGACGGGTAGAAGGGCCACGTGAATTCTGAGGGCAGAAAATGGGAGCTGAGTTGGGCCTCAAAGGTTGGGCAGGACTTGGAGAAACAGAAGGGGAGGAGGGAGTGTTTTAAACAAGGGAGAAACATGTCCAGAAGCTCAAAGACAGGAAGAGCCATAGATATTTGAGGGACTGAGCAATCAGTCCGGCCTCCGAGGAAGGCGTGCACTGTGGAAAGAGTGAGAAAGAATAGAATGGGTCTGCTGGATGGAACGTTGGTGAGTGGCGCTGAAGGTTGGGCCAAGGATGGCTGCTGTCTCACAAAGTACCTTTTCCTACAAATTTACAATTAGGCAAAAAAAAAAAAAAAAAAATCAGTTTGCTCTGATGAGACTTGTGCATTTCACAAATACAACATACCAACAGAACCAGGATTTCTGGAGGGCAGTGGTGATCTCTCCTTGGGATTACCAGCTCCACAGACTAAGTCCCGACAGACACGTTTTATTAAGCACCAAATCCCTAGGGCCCCCCAACAGTCATCAATACTTACTAAATATATGTTGCCGGGCATCTCCTAGAAAACCAGAGTAGCCTTATTTACTTTTCTACCTTTGCCAGCTAAAACAAAACCTCAAAAACAGAGTCTTATAACATCGATGGTCTTCTCCCAGATGCCGTAGTCAGTCTCCCTGTCCAGCGACCTGGAGCGCACACTGGAGACCTTGTGTTCTAGGAGCTCTACTGGGTCTCCTGACCCAGCTTGCTCCCCAGGGAAGGGTCACAAGTCAACATCACGCCACACTTTCCCTATTGCCAGGGTTAATCCAGTTGAATGTCCTCTCAGAACTGCTCTAAACAATTACAGACTGGCATTTATACCACCCCACACCATCCCTCATTCACCCGAAGTAACCCAAGGGATATTTTCCAAAACAGGTCGATGCTGTCAGGTTATCCCCATTAAGAAGCTTGGCTGAAAAACGTATTAGGTAATTTATCTTTCTTGCAAAGCTGATTTCGCAGTCTAACAGTTGCATTGTCAGTAGAAAGGGTGAATTTTAAGATGAGAATAGGAACTTGCACGATTTAGTAATGCGTTTAGGATCTGGATTCTAGACTCTCCTCTGGCGTCAATTCTGTGACCCTGGCTGGGCAAGGCGTGTAACCTTCTAGGACTCAGTTTCCCCATTTGAGGCCAACAACCTCTAAAGTTCCTCCCAGCCTGGTCTAGGATTTCCAGCCTGACACACTTACTGCTGGCTGCTTGTCTGCTTCTTCAGACTAGCAACCTAAGCTGTGTCACACACACAGGAGTCAGGCTCCACACAACCGGCCGGCCGACTGAGGAAAAACATGTGCCCGCTGGGGATGAAAGGAAAATTAAATCTGCACAGGCTAGGTGGCAGTAATTTGCATTTTTAATTGCCAATTTTCCTGCCATGAACTAAGAATAAGAATATTCTGAATGAAATTTTAGAGTTCCTTGAAAAGTGTAAAAGCCCAAAGAGTTAATGCAATTATGAGAGCAAAAAGTACAAAATATCTGGAGTATAACTTCTAGAGACCACAAAACACTAAACATCATTATATCTTTTTATGTAGAACTAAGAAATTTTTGTCAAGGCTATACATAAGCACAAAACAACAAAAATAAAATGATGTGGTTACAAGGGTAAGTTGAAAATATAAGTTGTACACTTAAGATTTGTGTACTTCTGTGAATGTGTGTTATAATTCAATAAAAAGTTTACTTTCAAATATAAAATAATTTCACAAGATATAGAATGGAAATGCTTCTAGATTTTCATAACTGCAACCATCAATTTTGTAAGACTCTGAATTACTGTTTTCCAAACAGTTGCAGCAAAACCTGTAAGTTAGTACCAGCATCACCCAGTTTAAGAAATACTAACAAAGCCCTCACTGGTGCGGCTCAGTGGACTGAGCACCAACCTGAGAATCAAACAGTAGCCGGTTCAAGTCCCAGTCAGGGCACATGCCTGGGTTGTGGGCTGGGTCCCAAGTAGGGGGCACATGAGAAGCAACCACATACTGATGTTTCTCTCCCTTTCTCCCTCCCTTTCCTTCTGTCTAAAAATAAATAAATAAAATCTTTATTAAAAACAACAACACTGACATGTAAGATAATTTAAAGTGCTAAATGATAAATTCTAAGTAATTTTTTAAATTTATGTGGGTAAGTTTCTCATTGTCTTGCTACAGAAAGCATTAATTTAACCTTAAAGATTCACTATATTGTAAACCTTTATTGAGATACATGGTTAAAATGATTTATAATTCCTTATTGGACTTATTTATTTATTTTGGATTTATTTTTTACTGTAAAGGTGACATCCAGTCTATATAAAAAACTGCATACAGCAATAGAAAAGTATAAAGAATAAAAATTTAATTAATAATCTTCTCATCCAGACAGAACCATTCACTATTCACATTTGGTTTACTTCTTTTCTGCATGTCTTTTTTCCTTTCTCTTTCTTAACACATGTAAATACTTTTAATATTGGTGAGACAGTACCAAATATACAGTTTGCATATCTTAGGTGCCTTCCCACACCATTAGAAATTTTTCATAAACAATTTAATTGCTGCACAACATTCCATCGTGTGAATGTACCATATAGTCCTATTTTCTAAGATATAGCTCAGTTTTTCCACATGCTCATTAAAAAGTGTATAAATGAGTTTTAAAAGAATTATGTGAATCAGTAAATTGAACTGAATCAAGCCAGTCAAGTGCCAGGGCATTTATTAGACCAATAACTACTACTTGTCTTAATGATACACTTAACCCTTTGGTGCTGAAGGTCAACACTTCCTAGGTAAAAAAGCAGATATATAATTTATTGGTGTGACACACCAAGAAGAACTGATTAAATGATGTTAAGAGGTTAATGTAAAGTCTTCAAATGTATTCATGGGATTTTATGAGAGTGTCAACAGCTGCAACCTAAATTAGAAGCAAGTGGTCAGGAAGAACATGAGGCAAAAGTAATAGTTTATAACCCTAAAACTCATTTCAGTAAATAGGGATCAAAAGAAAGGAGGAAAAAATTCATTCATGAGCTCATACCCCTTTTATGAGAGCTAAATCCCATTCTTCCCTATACAATAGAAGATTAAGGGGTAAAAAGGGAATTTCCTCCAGAAGAACTACAATCTCATGAAAAAAAAAAAAAAGGGCCAGACAGATCTTAACCCAACTTTGGTAAGGCTTAGGCAGGAAATAAACCACTTCCTGCTTTTCCAACTCCAGCGGCACTAGGTTTCACTCCTACAAAGGCTGCCTAATGGGGTCACCACCTGGGGTGCAGACAGGGCCCATGGCAAAGCCAGAGTCTATGTGTCCAATAAATACATCCATTTGTGCCAATTAGACAAGCCAGGGTTGTAACCAACTCACAATGTTAACTGTTGTGTCCAGGCATCTTTCCTAGCCACTTCACTGATAATTTTAGAAGACAGCGCTCAACTTCTAACCTTGTGAAGCTACAGGTGAACGCCAGCTCACAAGCAGGAGGTGGGACCGTGGAGAGCAGGACGTTCTCTGGTCTGCACTCTGATGGGCTGGGCTGACACAAAGCAAAAGTGACCAGTTGAGATCCCTCTTACCTACTCCAAACCTTAACTCTATCCCATCTTCTCCCTCACTCTTCCCAATGAAGTTACAATATAAATAGTTGATGATTATTTAATCTTAATAGAAAAAGATTTACACTTTAATAATCTCTAAAAGAATGAAACTCAAACATTAGCTTTTCAGGCAGGCTAAGTAGGAAAAATATCTTTGAATATCTTGAAGTACACCTGGTAGTAAAACAAAGTACAGTATTCAAGTGTCAGCTTTTAGTTGAAAGGGATATTGTTTTTAAGTATCTGAAAAGTAGGAAGATATTTACATCTAAAGGTCTGTAATCCTTAACTTTTGTGAATTACTTGAATCACAGCCCACAGTACTATGACTTCACTGAAAGTTTTAAAGTCTCCTATGGGTACTGCCAGTAACTCCCAAGTCTTCTAAAGCCCAAGGCTCTGAGGCCTGACTGGGAAGGGCAGTGGAACTTTAAGGCAATGGGGCACTAAATCTCCCCAGGAAGCAAGTCTTACAAAAGAGAGGGAGACCTTTCCTGACCTAGGACTTCACCTAGGGATGACTGGGTTCCCCAAATACCCCATGAGTCACATTCCACACGCCCTCCAGAAACTGGAAGCTGGAACTGCTGTTCCTTCTAAATTTTCTTCCAGTTCTTCCAGACCATGTCTCTAACCCTCACTCTGTGTCCATCTCCTCAGTGCTTAGATAGAACGGGGTCAGTGTTATGACAAATGAGGCTCTGGAAACATATCTACAGCAGGCCGTCGGATGTTTAGTTTAAACTATGACTGAAGGAGACGGGGTAAGTGGGTTTTTGCTTACCAAGCAGGCAGGTGCACAGGAGAATGAATGAAGAGCAACTGCTGCATCTTGGTAAGCACCTAATCCCATTAGGAGACCCCCTGGTATAACATTAATCATACAAGACAAGACTTGTTTAGGGACTGCACAGCTGTCTGTGCAGAAAGCTAAACTCACATATCAAAGCTCTGTCCCAAAAAGCAATACTGTTTCCCCTCTCCATAACTCCTTCCCCTCTCCCTTTCCAGGCCATTCACACTGACGGGACAGGCAGCATGGGTCATTCACATAAAAATGTGAAGGTATCTCATCAGCGACTTGAAGCTGCTCCAGTATATCCTATAAACCACAGTTTCTGAAACAGTGAAATGAAGCTGCCGCAGGTCTCACTGTAGTTACTACAATTGCTTACCAGGCACAAGTACCCATAAATAAGCAACAGCCTGGTGACCTGATTACAAAGTACTTATGTCTCTGCTCCCTAATCTGTCAAACACAAAAGGCAAACATATTAATTTTCATTAACATATGCAAAGAAAAGCAGAAAAGGAATCCTACAGACTTTCACACAACTGGTCAATGTGGGAAATGAAAAACTGACTTCTTGAAGCCTTTCAAGGATAAAGCTGTAAGTGCTACAAACTGGTATTTTTAATAAGGTCCTTAAAGAATGTGGTCAGATTTGATAGTCTGTATCAGAAGTACCTAAAATGTTCCTGTTGATGCAGCATACTACTCCCAGATATTTATTTATTTGGAGGACAAAGACTGATGTAAAATGTGTTTGATGCAGCATTATTTATGATAAAAATATCTGAAACACTTAAATATTCAACAGAAGTCTGGCTAAATAAATTGTATATTCATTCTTGTGTCTGTCTGACTGACACACAACCATTAAAAAAAACCACCGAGAGCCCTGGCTAGTGTGGCTCAGTGGATTGAGAGTTCAATTCCTGGTCAGGGCACATATCTGGGTTGGGGGCCAGCTCCCCAGCTGGGGGTGTGAGAGCGGCAATTGATGGATGTTTCTCTTGCAAATCCTTTCTCTCACACATTGAAGTTTCTCTCCCTCTCTTTCTCCCTTCCTTTCCCTCTCTCTAAAACAAACAAACAAACAAACAAACTGTTCCTGCCTTTTGAAAAGCAACAACAACCAAAAAAAAAAAAAAAAACCAAAACCAAAAAACAAAAACCAACAAAACCAAAACCAAAAAAACCCACTGAGGAAGAATAAGCAATAACAAGAGAGAACACTCATGACACAGTCAGTGAAAAAGACAAAAGAGAAAAATGACTCAGAGGCTATATATTAAGATAGTGGCTCTCTCTTTATCTTAAAAACTGAATATAATCAATATATATAACTTATTTTTAACATTTTAATTCTTATTTTATAATTGGGAGAAAGGTTATTTTAAAAGAGGAGGCCATTAATCGACTTTCCATGACTTTTCAATGTTTATTTACTGTTCCTCTTAGATTTTTCCCACGTTACAGGTCAGTTTCAGAATAATCTGAAAGCCTTAGGGAAAATCCAACCCTTCTACTTGACAAACTTTTTAGGTCATTCCAAAAAAGGGGAACTTAACTTTCTGAAGTAGACAACAGTTTAGTTCCCAAATCTGCATCACATTCATCAGTTCTTATTGAAACAACTGTTTCTCTAAATCTAGATTCTAGAGCTGCAGTTTATTGCCCTGCTCTGGCTCCCTACGGCAAGAGAAGAGCAGGTGTTACTGCTCTGACATCAAGCTGGGCACTGTACACGTTACAAGGGATGGTGCTGGGAGGTCCAGATTCTAAACCAGCTGGCCTGTGAAGTCTGTGAATAACTGGTGTCCACATCCCAAATTTTTGTGTATTTTATACTCTAAAATCATGGCAGAAAAACATCTTGGCATGGAAGAAGTCTCCAGTCCTAGGTACAGAAGGCCTAAGCACTTCTGTATTGTTTGAAGAACACCAACCAGAGACCCAAACCACCTTCTTATCACAAGGTTGTCCCCTCTCCTTCTAAGTAGCCTGAAAGCCTCCTAGTCAGGTGTGAGGATTAAATAATACAGAGGGTGGTCTTTGACTGGGGGTGGAATACTGTCAAAGGTGCATGTTTTCCAGGGGCACAAGGAACTGAAGGAGAGGAGGAGGCAAGAAAGTCCCATTAATAGATGGCAGATCAGTTCATGGGATTTACCAGATAATCCCTAACAGAAAAGTCCTTCCTATAAAAGTCAAGTTTTGATTCGTGGGGTCAGGGGATAGGAGGGAGCAAAATATAATAACAACAGGAAGGGGCAGGTGCAGATGTTGCAAACTGGTGAGCCAATCGGGTCCATAAAGATGTTTTGTTTGACCCTCTCCCACATGACGTAAAAACAAACAAACAAACAAAAAACTGGTAGATTTCACATAATGATAATCTATTTTCAGCATCTCTTCAAAATACCAGATTTAGCAACATTTGGCCTGCAATCCCCCCAGGCCACAGTCGGCGGTCCTGTTTGGAAGGGTATGTGCTCCCAAACTCCCAGGGGCCCAAGGCAGTAGTGCATCCGAGTGATGCCAACCCTGGCCTGCCCCTCATGCGCCTGCCCTGCCTCGCTTCTGTAGGTGTCTAAGTCTGTAACACCTGCTCTTTCCAGTTCACTATTCTGAGTTTGTTTCAAATCTTTTACAGCACTCCATTAAGACAGGTGAAGTACCTAATGAGAGGAGTTGTCATTTTTCCCATTAAAAAAAACCCCAAGACACACTTGTTTTAATCCCGAGAGTTCCAGCTGTCTAGAAGAAAGGTCTAAGAAATCCCCAAGAGATGTGCATAGGCTGAAGTATACCCATGCTGGATGTCAAAGTATTCAAATAGCCAGTTTCTAAATGAGAGCATGAATAACATTTAAAGAATACAGTTCCTTTTGCTTAGAGTACCTTTCCTTCAGGGAATCCACCTCTAATCCCCTTCACTGGAAATCTCAATTCACTAAGTGCCCGTGGGGGTACTGACTCAGAATTTAACACGAAGTTTCATAGTAGTTCCTTCTGAATTCTAGGGAGGCTACTTTGCAATCTGTTTTGTTAGAATAAACTCACAGTACTCAACATAAAAATGTTTCTAATATGGACTCTAACCCCCAAATAACTTACGTGTTATTTCATAATTTAGCTATCCGTATAACATAGATAATCATCTTCTTTGACCACATGGATATGGGCTCACTAAGTAAACTGCTGGCTTAAATGTGTTAATGTCAGTTTCTAAAGTGCTCCACGGGTTTCGAGTCACAGAACAGCCTGTTTAAGTGTAATGGTCATGCTTCTACTACCATGACTACATCCAAGAATATTACAGTTTCAAATCACTGCCATAGTTAAAATAAATTCAAACTATACTGTGAATTAATATAAGTAGAGTGAACTAAGTAAAATTTGGAAGTACCTTAAATATTATGAGCATGGAAGAAAATGAAAATAAATCAGGTGTGAGAGGATACTCTGCTCAGAGACAATGCTGGACAAACATAAACCAAATACTTGCTTCCACAGAACACTCTAAATTTGGCTCTTCTACTTATTTTTTCCACTTAACTATTCCCAAATAACTTAGTAGCAGCTGTATGTCCAATATATTTAACCTAATCTAGTTAGAAACTCTAAGCATCATTTTCATAATCTTCATTCTGAAATGTCGCACATTTTCACTAAATTTTAGCTCTCAGCGGGAAATGATGCTCTTAGGGATAAATTATTACATGCACCAGTAGAAGTGGAAAGGCCTGCTTTGGTGGTCAGCACTCATCGGGGAGGGCGTCCCGCAAGTCACTCTCAACAGTCGTCTGTCAGAGCAGGTAATACATGTGGGGAAAGCCGCCAGAGCACAGGCCCAACACCCAAATCACTGTCTCCCAGGTCAGATGGTCTTCTGCAAAGTATTCCTGACACGCAGCAAAATGTATTCAAATACAAAAGAAAACAAACAAATTACACTGTAGCACCAGAGCTGATGTGTAAACAGTCAGCCCATTTTCTAACCTGGGGGATTTCCTTGGAGAAAAGGTTGGAACAGAAACGTGGGATCTGAGCCCTCTCCACCTGCTGCCACCACACCAGAGACAAAGGGCAAGAGGGAGGGGGGCTCGTGTAGACCTCGGAGAAGCTGAATAGATGAATAAGAAAGACTCATCAGGAAAGCTGAACAGATGAGCAAGACTAGGCAAACGGAGCTTTCTTCCCTGGCTGTTCCTGGCAGAGATGTGGCTTATGCCAAGATTCCTACTAACCAATGCTGGAGCAAATGGCATTTCTGACAGCAGTCTCTTGGAGTTTTCTCCCTTTGTCCCTTGAAACTTCCAACTTCCTGCACAGCCTTGGAAAAAAGTACTGGCAATACTGAATTTCAGCTTTCTGGGAAATACCAAGGAAAACAGTGTAGTGTGGAAGGTCTTACATATTTTAGAAATAAAATCAATTAACAACCTACTCAAGAACAACAAATATTTTGACAATAGATGTCTGGTCCTTGGCCCAGTCCAAGGTAATATATAGGTTTTTCTAACTTTGAAAGCCTCTGCGCTACACTGAAGAAAGTCTGAAAACTATACTACACTAATGGAAGTACTGAGGCTCATCTCCTATCCCCTTTCTAATCTTTTCCCTGCACAAAGGTCACAGTCATTCAACAAGTATTTATTGAGCATCTACTCTGTGCAAAGCATGGTGTACTGTGGCAGACAGGAGAAAAGAAGATTGCTGCCCTCATTAAGGATATGTTCTATTATGGGTATAAGCTGTGTAAAAATTCAAACTATACAGAAACATACAATGTAGAACTCAAATATCCTCTAGAATCAACTACAACCATCTGACTATTTGGTATATACCATTTCAAATAATTTTCTGTGTACATGAGAACTGTCTCTTCCCATATTTCATAATGGGTTCATGCTAAATAATCTGTTTTGCTACTTCCTCCTCTTTAATAATCCATCTTGGAGGCTTTTCAATTACCTTCTTTTAAAATGGGTTTCCACCTTTCAAGAGAATACTTTGTCACCATTTCCACTTAAACTACTGTGACTCCCCATTTAGGGCTCTTCAGGACCTTGGGGGAGGGCTGGAACCATTCATAAAAGGCCACCTCCCCGCAACGTACCTGTCCCAGGAATGCTCATAGGCCTTACCTCCTGAAGTGAGTGCTGTGTCTCGTTTCTTTCCCATAGCCAGGTCTCAGCTTTGGATTCTATTCTTGCTTTGCACCTACAATCTTGGGCTCCATGATCTAGATCTTCTTCCCCACTGTCTGTTAACTTGGAACTAACAGGTTCCTTGCCCTGGGAACTTAGAGCAAGCACCACCACCCCTCCCTTAGCCCCGCCACTCCTAACCAGAATCCAGGCCAGTATCACAACAGCTACAAGGGAAAGGAAAGATGGATAGTTGCGGAAAGAACTGATGTCTCTTTGTTCTTCTGGTAAATAGCATTAGCCCTCAATCTTCCTTGTTGCTTTGAAGTGCTTCTTTAATTTGATAACGTAGGGGCTTCTTGGATTCTCTTCCTTTTGTTCCTTTTCACAGTTGTTCACACTAAGTTATACTGAATCCACTGATTATTAAAAATCAGTATATAAAAAATGACTCTCCTTTTCTTTTCAATGGATATACAATTTTTGAATGTATGTAAACATCTTAAAATGTAGGGAAATAAGAAATATGAAGTATTGTGAACTATCTCCTGTGTTTTTTCCTCAAACAGCAAGACCACACTAAGGAGCCTTATGTAAGCCAGAGGTTACACGACCACCTCAAATGCTGGTACCTAGAAGATAAGGCTACTCGTAAGTACATTAGACTGAACTGCTTGTCAAACACATTTGGTCAACCTGTGCCACCAGCAAGTCCAGTCAAAGGGGAAAGCTAACTACTTTTTAGCTTTTGTTATCTTTGTCCCCCTTTTTAAGAGAAACCTAAAATCATAAAACATAAATATAAGATTTATGTGGACTTGAAAGTGGAATGAAGAGCCATGACATTTTGTTCACCCACCAACTTTTATTGGATTTGGCCAAAACGTCCATATGGTTTTTTTTCCATAAAAGACGTATTTTTCATTTTCACCAATAACTTTACTGTTCTGGATATTTTGAGTTTGTCGGTTATCTCCCACGTGGTATAAGGTTGATTGTTCTCAATTAAGTCTCAATTTGATCGCTATCAACTTCAACTGGTCTACCCAACTGCGGAGCATTGTTCAGCGAGAAATCTCCAGCACGAAACTTCGCAAACCACTTTTGACATGTTCCATCAGTCACAAGACCTTTTCCATACACTGCACGAATCTTTTTTGTATTTCAGTTGCATTTTTACCTTTCTTGAAATAATAAAGCATAACATGCCAAAAATGTTGCTTATTTTCCTCTATCTTCAATATTAAAATGGCTACACAAATATTAATTGATTTTGATTAAGTTTTTTTTAATTCACGCTGATATGACAGCTGTCACAATACCACCTAACAAAATTATTTCAAATGAAGTTAAAGACAATTAAGTGCTACAGGAGCCATCTTACAGAAAACAAACTTTTTGGCCAACCCGATAGTATTTGAAATAACCAATGAAATTACAGAGTTATCAAAGCATGAGTATTCATACTGTAACTTTTCCCAGATTTCCAATTTCCCCTGAAGAACAGGCTCTCCCCCATTCCATGGCTTCAAATTTTCTTGAAACTCACTATTTCAGCAATGCCCACAACCCAGGACCCTAGGTCTTCCAAGCAGTCAATGGTGGCTTCTCCTCAGGGTTCAGTTGATGGTTCCATCAGTGGTCTTAAGTATTCCAGTTCAGGGTGTTCAGGTCTGCTGCTGGCAAGCTAAGCCTACGAGGCACATCCATGCTCAGCAGCTCCAGGCTATCTGGGCCAGACTAATTCCCAAGCTAGACCAAACCAGGGTTAAATTCTCGGAGACCCTGTAAGCCTTCAAGGGTACAAGTAGATGGCCCTCTTCTCTTCTAAGATAAGTATGCCCTTGTGTCTTTGGCAAGAGCAAGACTTTTAAAACACTTAGAACAGCATCTCTCTAGAACAAAGAAAAATGAATTCTGAGATTCTAAGCATTTCTTCTATAAATTTTAGCATTTGGAGCATAAAATCTAGGTCTGGTATCAATTCTTTGCACCAAGGTTAGCTATATGTACATTTGTAACAAATATATAAAGTAGAAAAATAAAGCAGGTCGATAAACTTCTTTTAAGCAGCATGGTATAAAAGAAAAGGCAGAAGTCAAGAAACTTCGGTTCTGGTCCTGGCACCGCCGATCCAGCTGGGGTGGCATGGACTGTCCATTGAACCTTCTAGGACTCACTCAGTTCACTGATAAAAAGGTTTGTGGAGGTAGTTTAGATGTCTTTTAGAACTCTTACAGTTCCAAAAAAACAATCATTACTCTAAATTCTACTTGGTTGTGTTGAATGCATCTCTACTAGGCAAACAGCGGACACTATTCTTTTATGATTCTTCACACCAAACATTATTCAACTATGTTAAAGAGTTGAAATCTTATTAAGAATTGGTGCTAAATATAAAGGGAAAAAAAAAAGACAAATCTATGAAAAAAGTGAACTGGAAATAAACCAAGAAGAGACTTCTGCTTCAGCATTTCTACAGAATTTGGGTCACTTTACATTCTGTACTCAAAGTTTTAAATTCTCTCCCTGAACCAGGAAAACTGAAACGAGTAACAATCACCAACAAGAAACCCCACAGTCTCGGGCTGTATTCGAGAGGGAGCTGGGTGCCAAGTGCAAACAAATCTGTTGGCTCTCCTGCTCGCAGGCCCTGAAACTGCAGGAAAGCGGCTCAGGTGTCCCACAGGGAGCTGCCCAATCTTGGGGTGGCTGCTGAACGAGCGTGCAGACCTGCCGTGGAATATTCCACATCAAGTAGAAGTGAGGGCTGGGCTCAGTTGGGAAAAGGCTTTCTTCTATCTGATGGAAGTGAAAAAGCAGAACAAAAAACCACTCAGCGCTGTGGCCACAATTATATAAATGTGGTTGATGAGAGGACAACAACATTTAACAGTAATTGGTGTCAGAGCAGTGGGATTATTTTCTTTTCTCTAAATTGTCTACATTTTTTCACTCTTAAAATATTTTTTGCATGACTACTGAAGAAAAAACCTAAGCAAATCTCATTCTAATTTATATTATTCCTTTATAGCCCAGCACTTAGTTTAAAAAAAAATTGATCTTCCTCACTGCTTTTTTTTGTTTTTGTCTAGAATTTTTCCCATGTCAGAATTAAAGATATTTTTGGCTACCACCATTATAAGTCTGTTTCTAAAAATCTTGGGTAAAGAATTCAGAAATCAAGCTGGCAGAAATTGGGTCATTTTGTAAGATACGTATTGGGTTGGCAAAAAAGTTCGTTTAGTTTTTTCCCTAAAATAAAAAACATGTTTTTCATATTCACCAATAACTACTGATTTGGGTATTTTTTTTTTTTTAATTTTTATTTTCATTGTTGATCTTGTACAGTTTTCTGTCTTTTATTCTCACCCGAACCCGCCACCCCAACCCTCCCCACTGATTTGGGTATTTTGAGTATGTTGGCTCTCTCCCGCTATTGGCTTCTAGTGGGCAGAGGCCAGGGGTGCTGCTAAACATCTTCCAATGCATAAGACAGCCCCACAGCAAAGAATTATCTGACCAAAATGTCAATAGTACCAAGGAACTTCACAAACCAATTTTGACACGTTCCATCAGTCACAGCACCTTCTCCTTACACTGCACAAATCTTTTGTGTTTCAGATGCATTTTTACCTTTCTTGAAATAATAAAGCATAATATGCCAAAAATGTTGCGTACTTTCTTCCATCTTCAATATTAAAATGGCTGCACAAGAATTCACCAATTTTGTTAAGTTTTTTTAAATGCACAATGATATGACAGCTGTCACAATACAATCTGACAAAATTATTTTGAATTAAGTTAAAGATAACTAAGCACTACTAGAGCCATTGTACAGAAAAAACTGAACTTTTTGGCCAAACAAAATTTCTCAAACCAAAACAGGCTTTGGACTGGCTTTAGCAAGTTCCTGAACTTTTCCTGGGAAGGATCCTACAGGCAACACTTATTCCCAAGTTCATTACCTTCACCCACATTCCTTAACCTTAGTTAATCAGCAAATGTTTTCTGTAAAAGCCTAAATAGTAAACACCTTTGGCTTTGTGGCCATACACAGCTACTGAACCCTTGCCCCTGCAGCACAAAGGCAGCCACAGATGCTATGTAAGCGAATAAAACTTTTCGCAAAAATGCAGCGGGCCACATTTGGCCTGTGTGCAGTCACTTGCCAACCTGTGGTGCACAGTACACTAGAGAACATCCGTGGAGCTTGGAGAAATGGGAAAAAGACCTGAAGGACAACCTGACCCTTCTAAGGGAATAACCATCAAATCTTATTTTGACAGCTATATCGAGCTACAAGATTCTCTTTGAAAGTGGTGTACTAATGAAGTCACTGAATTGGTTCCTCAAATATAGCAGTTCTCAACCATGATATTGATATCGAGACAGACATAGCTAAAGAACGTGTTACGATCAATCCACTACTAATGATGCAGTAATGGCTTCCATTAAAGTTTAGAGAGGGGAAGGGAGGAAGAAAGAGAGGGAGAGAAACATCAATGTGTGGTTGCCTCTCGCGTGGCCCCCTACTGGGGAGCGTGGCCTGCAACCTAGGCACCGCCCTACACTGGGAATCGAACCTGTAATCCTTTGGTTCACAGGCCAGTGCTCAGTCCACTGAACCACACCAGCTAGGGCCCAGATGATTTTTTAAAAAGCACATTTAAAAGGGTAGTCCAATTTTCTCCCTACAGCCAGCCTGGACCTGTATACAACCCTGGTGAGTCTACAGTAGCAGCGGGACCATATATTATACGTATCAGCCTGCTTAGGTTTGCTTCAGAAGGAGCATTAGAGACCACTGAGTCCAGCCCTCTTCATGTGAAGATAACAAATGCACTCTCTAGCTAACAACTCAAACTTGTTGGGTTTGGAACAGTTTCAGTCTTATTAATACTCATCAAAACATACATGAAGTCAAACAAGAGGAAATAAGAGATAGCCAAGAAGGGCCAGAGGAAGTATGATAAAGCCTCCTACAGCCAAGCTGGATAATTTGCTCAGATAGATAAGTCTTCTTTTTATAAACTTTCATTGTTGTTCATCATAGAAAAAAATTGAAAGTAAAAAGAAAAAATAAAGCCCAAATACTACCATGGGGCAATAACTATTGTTATCATTTTGGTTCCTTTCCCTTCAAACCTTTTTTCTATGTATACTTAAAAAAACATTTTTAATAAAATTGCTTGCTACTTTCTTTAGAAAATATTGTCATAAACACTTCCCTATATTGTTTAATATAGCTCAAAAATATAATTTTGTAATGTCTGTATTAAAAGTCCATCAAATGGCCCTGGCTGGGGTGGCTCAGTAGATTTGAGTGCTGGCCTGCAAACCAAAGGGTCGCTGGTTCAATTCCCAGTCAGGGCACATGCCTGGGTTGTGGGTCAGGTCCCCAGAAGGGGGTACACAAGAGGCAACCACACATTGATGTTTCTGTCCCCCTCTCTCCCCCTCCCTTCCCCTCTCTCTAAAAGTAAATAAATAAAATCTTTTTTAAAAAGTCCCTCATGCCCTGGCTGGTGTGGCTCAGTGGTTGAGTGCCAGCCTGTGAATCAGAGGGTTGCCGGTTTGATTACTGGTCTAGGGCACATGCCTGGGTTGTGGGCCAGGTCCCTTGTACGGAGCACATGAGAGGCAACCACACACTGATGTTTAAAAAAAAGTTCCTCAAATGGATGAACCATAATTTATTTAAATCTCTCCCCTGTTGTTGGATATTCAGGATCATCTCATTTTTTGTATTATGTTAAAAGTTGAAAATAATCCTATGGAAGTTTATAAAATGATTTAAATGCAATATTTTCTATTTATGTATTTGACAGAAGGTTTTCCCTAAAACAGTAATTCTCTAGGACCCTTCTGATCAAGCACATCACATTAGTGACCACAGGAAGAGGCATGGGGGCACTGGACCCACACATGGAAAACCGGCCATCTGTGTGAGCCCTTGAACTTCTTTACTGAAGGTAGATTTGGCAGTAGAGTCAATCACCAACCACAACTGGGGTCCAAGTGAAATGGTGTAAGATTGCTCTCTCTGCAACACCCAACAGAGGAAAACTGTTTCAGGTTGACTGCTGTTATTAAAATTGTATAGGAGAAAGGATATCAGCAAGTTTGTGACAGATATCAAAAGCTTTTACTTATAGCATACAGTAAGTTCGTGGAAGAATTGAATTAAAAGGTCAACGAACTGGTCCCTCTCCCACGGGCATCCAGAAGAGGGTTCTCTGCTGAGTACTTTCCCTGCAGGGCATGACGGGCAGAATGTCACAACAGACAGAGGAGGATTCCAGCCTGGCATCAGCAATAGCACAGTATGCTTCCAAAAGTGGCTGGGGGCTGTAACAGGGCAAGAGCCTTCCTCGGTAGAACCTAAATATGTTTCCCTTAATCTAGCTACCAATCAGAAAATTAAAACAAATTAATAATCCAGTTTATGTAAGTTATAACACTGACAACCTTCCCTCCTAGAATATATTGTCTGCTCTTAAGCAAGCCAAAGGGAGAGGAATATAAGACAACTTTGTGGAGGGAGTTACAAGTGCCCCCTTGAGTTGCATATTGGGGGGGGGAAAAAAAGCTCCAGTTCAGATCCCAGTTTCCAAATTGAAAAATATGAGGAAAAAGGAACATGGTATTTTATAGAATCCATAAAAATATAAAATATAGCAAAATTAAGTCTGAGCCAGTTAAGGCAATACGACAATGTTATTCTTTTAACTAAAAATGTAAAAGGGAACATTTCTGATTAAAATCCACATCTAACATTGTATTTACCTATGGAACTTTTAGATAGAGATTGCTTTTCAAACCTAACTTTCCCAGAGTTACTTGGGGAATAATTTGCATTTAAGTAGAAACAAAAACAGGCACCAGGAGGAAAGGATGATCTTTCCACCACCCCACTGGTATCTATCAAAGATTTGCATCAACAAGACACACACTCTGCTTCTCATGTCTATTCCGCAAGGGCTTTGGATATGCAAAAATAAAAGGACAAAACTAAAGATATGTTTCTCAACACCATGAGAAAATCAAGTTACATGTAAATTTGTCAAATGTGGAAAGTAATCGTTGTCACCTCTAACTCAGAACCCTGGAAAGAGCTAGAGTCGATGCTTCAGGATAGTGGCACTGGGTGGCCAACACACCCTTGTGAAACACTCTAAAATGTCAAAGGCCACAGAGTTAACAGTCACAGTATTTGATCACAAACAATTCTGCAGGCCCATATGGAAATGTGTGCTTTTCAAGACCTAAGTTAAGTTTATTGGAAAGTGTTGGTAAGGACGCAGCAGGCACACTTACCTTACCAGTGCATCTGGTTTGCTTAGCTGGTTATTAGGAATACAGTTTTCCATTAAGTCCTTGTGTGTACTTGGGCTCTTGCTAGTACATTTCTGCTTCTTCTCATTTTTACTAGATGAAGAAGGAATGCTCCCATTTGTGGCGCTGTGACTTCGAGGTGAGGAGTTCACAACTCCACTGGCATTTTTGTAATTTTTGGAGGAAGCAGTGCATGAGTCCTCTTTCAAGAGGTTTTCTGTACTTCCCACAAGATCATTATTTAATCTTTTACTATTGATGTGGTTTTCCATATACTCAATTTCTTGTATTTTAGAGTCTACAGGTTGTAGAATGTTGTTGTTATTTATTCCAAGGTTGTGTTTTTTGGCATCCTTGTCCTTTTCTTTCCCTTTTTCTCGGTATTCGATCTCTGGCAAAGTTGTGGAGAGTTTTTTGTTGGCTGGGATACCTCCATTGTGGTGTATAAGGATCGAGGAATCCATATCAGGTAATCCTTTGGCTGCTACAATACCAAAAACAAACCAACAAACAAAAAACCCACACCGGAATATTTAGTTGTATAAAACCACAGAATAGACTGATTCAATAAACTGCATTATCTACGCTTAGAAACTCACCGCATTAATTTGCAACCTCATTTAGAAGCAGTAACTATACTACATTATGCTAACTTCAAGAAGCAAATCCAAATAAATTTGTGAAGCTGAACATTCAGAAAATTGCCATCATTTCTAAACACCAAGCCATTAAAGGTTTTGCCTCAAAAATAAGATGAGGATTTTATAATTAAGTCACACTTCACTTATCAGTCAAATCCAACTTGTCTATCACTGGGGTGAGAGGACACAGGCAGGTCATATTCTTAAGAGGCCATATTTTAAAAGATGCTTGAATTAAACAAACTTAATAACTTTATTGAAAAGAGAGAGATTAAATGAAACAAAAGAAGTGTGATGTTAGAATCCTGCCCTGGCAGGTGTGGCTAAGTGGATTGGGCACCTGTCCTGCAAACTAAGAAATCACTCCAGGCGCATGCCTGGCTTGCGGGCCAAATCCCTGGTTGGGGGGTGTGCAAGAGGCAACCCACCGATGTTTCCCTCCTTTTCCCTCTCCCTTTCCCTCTCTAAAAATACATAAATAAAATCTCTTAAAAAAAGAATACAAGGCATCTACATTTTTTAAAAAGATTTTATGTATGTTCTTTTAGAGAGAGAAAGAGAGAGAAACTTCAATGTGTGAGAAATACATGGATCAGTTGCCTCTCACATGCCCCTAACGCCGGACCTGGCCCGCAACCCAGGCATGTGCCCTGACTGGGAATCCAACCAGTGACCTTTTGGTTCACAGGCCAGCACTCAATCCACTGAGCCACACCAACCCAGGCATGTTTTTTCTTGACTCTAGAGTTGACATAATAAGAAGTCTGTATCATTTACTAGGAAACCTGTAAAAATTTTTCTGTATTAGGTCTACACATTCCAATCTGTCGAAGTCTACGTGAAGAGGTATTTTTACACCATAGCAGAGAATAAGATCTGGCATATATCAACTAAAACTATGGCCCCAAACTTCCAATTCTCAAACCAAAAAATAAAATTAAAAAAACTGCTGTCGGCCTGGCTGGCGTAGCTCAGTGGATTGAGCGCGGGCTGCGAACCAAAGGGTCGCAGGTTCGATTCCCAGTCAGGGCACATGCCTGGGTTTCAGGCCAGGCCCCTAGTGGGGGCCACGTGAGAGGCAACTACACATTGATGTTTCTCTCCCTCTCTTTCTCCCTCCCTTCCCTTCTCTAAAAATAAATAAATAAAATCTTTTATTAAAAAAAAAAAAAAAAAACTGCTGTCAATTCATCTACTGAATTGATTACAGTATATGCTTATTAGAGAAGTCCTTATAGAAAAGGTTCAATTTAAGTTAAACACTGTATTATACGAACCATTTAAAATGGAACATATACGTCTTTGCTCTATTCAGAAAAATTTTGACTTATAAAACAATTTTGTTTGTCTACTTCTCTATCTTACTTATGCTTTGATTCTTGGCTTGTTTCAGGTACAAATTCATGTAATTATATATACTATTTTGCCACTGAGAACAAATACTTTAAAATAGTTATTAAACAAATAAAATACTAAAATATTAAATAAGCTACAAAAATAAAATATATAAAAGACACATATTTAAAGGCACATGGTCTTCAGATACCAGGTAGAAAACATCATCCACACTCTAGTTCATGACCAAACAAATCAATGGCCCTAAAAAAGGAATACTAGAAAACAGGAAGTCCGTGGTAATCTTCTAAAATCTTAGCAACTTAAAAAAAAAAAAACAAGTCCTGCCATATAATAAAATGACTAACCTACTGAGCCAACAGCTTTAGGGTAAAGACCTACCTTCCTCAGACTCTTTGTCTTGCTTCTGTAGCATCTGTTGCTCTGGGGGGAGGGCTTGTTGAAGAAGTTGCATGTAAAATTCGTTCTCTTTCTGCACTTCCTTTTGCTTCCTTAACCGCATTTTGTAGCTTACATAACTTTTGAAGCCAAAGCCCAAAGTCACCACAGGGTACCCAATACTAGAAAGAAAGACAATCCAGCCAGTAATTCCAAGTTAACAATAAAAAACATGTGCATCGAGCACATGAGGACACCTACAACTGAAATTAAGAAATAAATTTTAGATGATGATGACGGTTGAGCATTCAGTAAACACATAAATAAATGTGATGTCTGCTGGGGAAATCAGAAGCAGTTGGCACGTAGAACAAACCCCCAGGAAACAGTAGGACTGTTAGACATAAGGCCGCCCATCAGACGTTGGCATTCTTCAAACTAACTCAAGGAGTACTGCAGTGTTGTTGGACGCAGCGGCTAACGCTGTTGATCAACACTGCACTGCCTTGTGCAATATTAGAACTTGAGCATCTGTACACTTTTAAGATCTAAAAGGGTAAAGATTTCATAAGGGGTCATAAGGAAACATTAAAAGTGTTAAAAACAATCGAAAGGACATCCTTTGGTTTTTAATACCAGAAGACAGGGTCAAATTCAGGTGACTAATTTAATCTTCTTGCTGCCTGAGGGATACTATCACCAGCTATTCCTGGAAAATTATTTCATAAACAGTCCATCACTTAAATAAGTATCTGATATTATCAGTTTGTGACAGCAAATTAACAGCTGTACTTACAACTCTAATCTCTGGGATAAAAAGTTGAAGTATTTTCATTCAACTCATCAGTCTGTTTCAAAGCCTCTGTAAGCACTGTCAAAACGCATATTAAACTTTATTAATTTTAAAACTTATTAATCATAATTAGTCTAAAAGTGAGTCACTACCAATTTCCGTGACAAGTTTTCTTGACCGGATTTATTTACTTCATTTATTTGTGAGAAGACTTTAAAAAACTGGAAACTATTTTTTTCAGTTGATTCCTGTTTATCTTGGTTTCTGCCTTAGTATTAAATGCAAAAATTGGTGTGTTCAAAAGAAACACACATTAAGTGGTGCTTTCCACAATAGATATGAATAGGAATCAAGCTCATTTTAAAGACTGTTTCACCTGCCCCGGCCCATGGCTCAGTTGGTTGGAGCCGCCTGTGTATCAAAAGGTTGAGGGTTTGAGCCCCAGCCAGGGCACCTACAGAAGGCAACCAACTGATGTTTCTCTCTCACACCAATGTTTCCCTCTTTTCCCCGCCTTCCTCTCTCTCTAAAATTAATGAATGTATATCCTCTGGTGAGGATTTTTAAAAAGTGTTTCATGGTTAAGGTTAAATGAATAAAATATCTTAATATTCATTTACATTTCATAAGAAAAATAATATTCCTTTAAATTTTATTAATAATATCCTCTTGCTTTTGTAAGTTAGCTAAGAAAATTATAAGTTCATTTAAGCTTTATGAAATAGCCATATATGTTATTGAGACTTTTGGAAATCAATATCTGATTGTAAAAAAAATAGATAACATTTGTATTTGGCATTAATTAAGTAAAAAAGAAAACACTTTAAGCCATGGCTGAGTAACTCAGTTGCTTAGAGCATCATCCAGACACATCAAGGTTGCAGATTGATCCCTGGTCAGGGCACATACAAGAATCAACAAATGAATGAATAAATAAGTAGAACAATAAACCAATGTTTCTCTCTTTAACTCTCAAATCAATTTAAAAAAACACATTAATATATCACTTCATTTCATCTTCCCACAACCCCATGAGATAAGTCCCCAATATACAGATTAGAAAACTAAGGCTTAGAGATAGTGACATGCCCAAGGCAACAAAGCCGTTAGGGGACAGCTGCTGGGATTAAAACACTAATCTGCCTGAAAAGAGGGCTCATGCTCTTTACCACCATGTTAAAGCGGTCTTCTGGGTTCATGTAAAATCTCCAAAAAAAAATTTACCATTGACCTTACCATTTACCTGAATTGAATTATAGATTAAGAATATACATAATACTCACCAGTGAGCTGCAAATGGACGACAAAGGTCTACATGAAAATTTTTAAGATCTTTAAATCTAATTGCTGCTTCAATATAAACAAAGAGTATCCAGAGGGACACAGTGGGCAAACACACTCCCCTTTCTGTGGGAAAGCAGCAGAGAGACAAACATCAATGATACATTAACTAACAGAACAGATGGGTTGTTTGAAAGACTAGTTCAACTACAGTAAATTCCATTAAGACTTTTAAATGAATTAAGAAGCAATTTAATCTAAACTGAAAGCTTTTATATAACAAAAGGTACTGTGGAATCACAGGCAGAAATAAAAGACAAACATTCTGGCAGAAAATATTTACAATATATGTAAAACAAAGAAGTTATAGCCCTAGCATACAAAGAGCTCCAATGAATCAATGGAGGGGCAATAAACGCAAGTAAAAAAGAAAATACATAGAAGGCTTTAAACATATGAAAAGGTGCTTAACTTCACTACTGATTAAAAGACACAAGTCCCATCTTAAAAATTAGTTTCCATTTTTTTAACCTATTGGCTAAGCAAAAATTTAAAAGACATGTAATAGTATAGGGAGGGTCTGAGTGAAGTTCATTCTCATACTTGGGAATAATGTAAATTGAGACATACTTTTTAGAAGTCAATTTGGCATTATAATTAAGTTTAAAATACTTATACCTTTGACCTAGAAATTTCGATTCCAGAAATTTACCCTACAGAAATATAAAAGAGCCATGGGATAAATGTATAAGAATATGTACTGTATTATTATTTGCTAAAGTAAAAATATAGAATTAATTTAAATGACTATCAATAGGGAACTATTTAATTTTGGTTAATCTATATAATAACACATAATGCAGCTTTCAAAAGAACGAAAATTTGTATTAATATGAAGTGATACATAAAAAAATAAATTATTAGTCCTGGCTGGTGTGGCTCACTGGATTGAGTGCTGGCCTGCGAACTGAAAGATTGCCAGTTCAATTCTAGGTGAGGGCACATGCCTGGGTTGTGTGCCAGGTCCCTGGTTGGGGGTGTGCAAGAAGCACCAATCCATGTATCTCTTGCACATTGCTGTTTCTCTCCCTCTCTTTTTCCCTCCCTTTCCCTCTCTCTAAAAGTAAGTAAGCAAATAAATAAATAAGTAAGAATGAGTTACAGTGCAAAGAAATGGTTTTGACATTTAAGTACTGTTCAAAATTTATTTTCTTAACTACAAGCTCATGCTCCTTTTGTAATCAAAAACAATTTCCAAGGGAGGAAAAAGCAACTTGCAACAGAATAAATAAAATGCAAATAATGGAACACTATTCCGTATCTGCAGACTAGGTCCATCTTTGTCAGGATGTGACTAACAATGGAGTATTTTACAAAGATGGGCGACACAGGCCTGAGGTCCAGTAACTGAGGAAAGAGCTCTTCTGAGACTGTATAAGGCAAGCAAATTACGAAGGAGAGCACAGGAGGGAAAAAAAATTAGTCACTTGAAGGACTAAAGGGTTTTTTGCTAAGGATCTTTGAGATGAAACAAACAAACGATAAACACCACAGAATTTTGGAATTAGAAAAAAGATAATTTAGTCCAACTTCCTTATTTTACTGAAGAGTAAAGTAAGACCCAGAATTTACACAAATTGGGTCCAAGTTTACAGAGATAATATAGTCTGCTTCTAAGGAGAATAATCCTAAATCCCCTTAGACCTAGTCTGTGAAGACAGAAGGAACACACCCCAAGCTCTGTGAAGGTAGTTAATAGACTCAATCATTCTTGCAGATTTAACACACACACACACACACACACACACACACACACACAAAGGTATTTTTATAATGTAAGAAGACAAATAGCAACCTTTAGGATAATGCATTTTCAAGTTCATTTCAAAATGCCTCTTAAAAATTAATTGCTAAAGTTATCATAAACATACTAAACACATTACAGAAAAAAATAGAAAGATTTGGACAAAAATACCTGTATTTCTAAACCTATCATATAATATAATAAAACTATGTTGAAAAACATTTTTGAACAAGTGTGATAGTCATGGATACACAGTTTTGTATCCTATTTTTTCCCTCTTAACAGCAAGCAAAGAAGTTTATAATATAGTACTATCTTCTTTTGTGGCAATACATAATTTCATGAGCCATTCCTAATATTATTAAAAAAGAATTAAAAATTTTTAACAACTGGAAGAGAAATTAATTCCAAGTTATATAAACTGCACTCATATCTTTCGGGCTCAATAAGAACACAGTCTGTTTTGTTTGTTTACCTGAGCACTAATCATTCCTAATTAAAATATACTTCATAGCTTAGCTATTCCAACATACATTTCTGAGCCTAGGGCTAAAGAGAGGCAAGTATCATTTATGATCTTAGCTTCATTGCTGCCCTCTGAGTCACCCACTGAACTTGTTCCCAATAGGTTCTATTAATAGTTACGTGAGTATTTTTTTTTTTCCTCAACTACTGAGACATTATTAAAGTAACTTAGGGAATGTGAATAGTTCATCAGAGTCACAGATTATCTGAGCTGGACGGCTCCCTTAAACATTATCTAGATTACTCCACTTTCATACAACAAAGAAATTGAGACCTAGAGAGAATGACAGCTGTAAATGGCAACTCTCTTGAAACTGAGGCCCAAGACAAGAAAATAGAAGCAAAAAGTGGTGTGCGGAAAAATCCCTTCAGTTAAAGGAAAGCAGACTAAGAAGCCATCGTGCTAGCTTATAAATCAGTCCTATATGAAAGAGTGGTAAAGATGGAGATGGAGAAAACTGCTCATAGTAGACTGTGTCTTCTACGTGGGCCAACATTATCCTCTTAGCACCTTTGAGAAGAGGATGAATGTTGCTCCAGAGACCTTTTATTAGTTGGGGCTCCCTAAGTGGTCCAAATCCTACAGGTTGCAGCTGGGCCTAAGAATCAAGTTTCATGCAGTTTTGCAGGCAAGTTAAATGATCTGGGAGCCGATCCTCACATCCTCATGTATCCCACATTCAGGCTTTCACAGCGGAGGGAGCTGTCAAAACATCTTATCTCAAGTTAGTTTGAAAGAGCAGCATAGCTCCAAGAAAAGGGAGGTGACTATGTAACTCAACTCAAGTCAGAACAAACCTGAAATTGTACATTTTGGTTAAGAGAACCACCAAGAACTAGGGAGACCAAAATGGTGAACTGCTTACAATAACAGATGACGAAAAGCTGATGAAACCAGAGATGTTTTGCCTCCAGAAAAGAAGACTTGAAAGGATATGACAGTGTCTCTAACTCTAAAGAAATACTAATGTGGATGGAGGTTACACTCCTCCAGTGTGGCTCTAATGCAGGGGTGTCCAATATTTGGCCTTGAGGGGATGGCCTGTGGGCTCCTTCAAATTTTAAGGAAAAGTTTTGTACATTCCCATATATTTTTTCTGGGGAAAACCTTTTTACATTTTCTAAGAGATCAGTGAGCCCAAAAATAGTCAAGATCTACTGGGTCAAAAGTATAAAAAAAGTCACAAGAAAATTCTGGCTCAGTATGAGAAAGAAGTTCCTATTATAGCTGTCCCAAAACGACAGTAATGCGTTCCTTGTCGCTATAGGCTTTCTATCAGAGATTAAACACCACGTGCAAGGGATGCTGTGGGGATTCTTGTACCAAATAAGATTTCAACTAATTAAACTTTTTTAAAAAATGATGAGACAGTAACAATCAAGATATCAAATCATAAAGGCTTAAACTCTTGATTCAATAATGAGAAAAAGATAAAATATATTTTAAAGACACAACTTATATTATAATCTATTAGGAAAAGACAATTTTAAATTGCCCGCATTAAACTCAACTCTAAATAATTTATTCAAAGATTAATCACCACATAATCATTTAAAGAGCTTGAATCTAAGATTTCTGTCCATCTGAGAAACCAGTAAGACTTACCTGTGTGCCATACGTACTGAACCCACACATACGTGCTAGCAGCAAAAAAAAGCCATTGTATGGGGATGAATAGCAGACATATTATATTTGATGTGAATGCTACACAAACAAAAAACACTGAGAAGGCCTAAAGGGAAAAACAAAATGAAAAGCGCATCTTAGAACTTGTTATTTTCAAACAGAGAATAAAAGCATGTCAGACAAAATCTCTAAAACTTCCATGTAATAACTACAGAGAAAATTGTAACAGGAAATTTTAAACATTTAAAATCAGCCACATAGAAAATAGTGGTCAATTTAATATTAAAGAGTAATCCTATTTATGGCCTCAAAACATGAAGAATAACTAGACTAGAACAAACTGAAGTCAGTTCACAGAAAGTTCACCTGGACTCCACAGGTGGGTTATCTAAAGATGACTTTTAACACAGAAAAGGCTCCTCTCCTCACAATACATTCCTAAAGAGCCTCATTCTTAAAGGGTAGGTTTCTGGAGTACAGATGAACCATACTAGTAATAAGAATTATGTTAATATTTTAATAATGCAGCCTTCCTCTGGATGTACCTCTACCTATTACCAATGGGACAGGAGCTCAAAACCATCTCTTCCAGGCATGGGTTTGTTCTGACAAAAGCACTGGGCCCAGGTGGAAGAGATATGGGTTTAGGATGTGGTTAAGTAACAAAACAGAACTACAAGGTCAGTAGTTCTCAAAACACATGATCTTGAGATCCCTGGGGGTCTCTGGGATCTTTTCAGCAAGTCTTCCAGGTCAAAACCATTTTCATAATAATACTAAGATGTTATCTGCCTTTTCCACACTCATTCACTCAGGAGTGTGGTGGTGTTTTCCAGAAGCTACATGATATGTGATACTACATTCGACTGAGTTCAGAGGCAGCTATGAAACTCCAGCTGTCTTCCATTAAGCCAGACATTATATAAACTTGCAAAACTGTAGTTAATCACCCCAATTTTTGTTTTGGAAAATAAATTTATTTCTCATTAAAAAATTTAATTTGTATTAACAGAACGATTTCATTGTTTTTAAGTGAATTAATAAATATTCAAGTTTTTGTTTTAATTTCTAAAATAGTAAATATGGATAGATACAACTCACATAAATAAAAGCTTTGGAGTGAGCACTCAGTAATTTTTAGGAATGTAAACAGGTTCTGAGACCAAAAAGTTTAGGAAGCACTGCTCTAACTCCAAGCCAATCACAAACACAGTGAAAGGGGCTCCAGAAACACTTCAGAGTAGAACTGAGCAATTCTTCTTCCTCTACTACTCCGTCCCCTCCCTGAGGCCTCCTTCCCTCCCCTCTTTGCACTGCAGTGACAGCGGAGGAGGGATCATGATTTGATCAATGGGTTTAGACAACATAGCCTTAGAAGCCAATGTCAGTCCACAGACCCAATTTAGCTCAATAGTCACCTAAGTATTACTAATAAAATCTAAACAGTTTCATTATCATTTGTTGAAGATTTTCTTAGGAGGATTATTAAGTTCATGAGTTAATAAACATACCAGTCCCTGGTATCTGAAGGAATCATAGACACTTCTGATGAAAAGCCAAAACGGCCACAGGTATTCAAATCTGAACTCCAGGACAAAGTCTGCCAGGAGGACAAGTGCCCACACTACCAGAAATTTCAGGTATAAAAATGTACTGCAAAACAGAAAATAAAGAATTAATTCCGGGTCATTGGTGAAGAACTAGAACAAGAAAAACACATTGTTTTGCTTAAAAGAGACGGAAAATATCTTCATACACCACGAAAACCATGGAGATAAAGGACAGAAGGAGACGCCGCCACGGCCCATCTAAATTTTAAAAGCTCTGGTGTTCATTCTGGGACACGAGCTATCAAAGTACGATGGTGACCAACTATAGTTAATTCCACTTAAGATGGGAAAAAAATTAAATCTCACCACTATTTTAAAATGTGCTAAGTCTCTGACTTTGAAATACTGCAACACTCCCAAAATGACAGTGTTCATGCTGTCCTTCATTAGAAGAAGATGCCACGTGGACAGGCTTCCAGTTTGCTGTTTCCCTACCTCCCACACCTGTCTGAAGTCTCTGAAATTCTTCCTGTACATCCCCACGTGCCTGAAGAATCCCGGTTCCCTCCTACCCCCTCTTCTCTTGCCTCTCTATGTACTTTTCATTTGCATTAACCAAATTAAAAACAAATGACTTCCCAAAATAGCCAGAAACCAACTTAGGGAGCAGATGCCAATGCTAACTTAGGCTGTGAGGGCACAAAAAAATATGCATTAAAGAAAAATACCCTAAAGCATCCCAGCCTCGTTCTATAAATGTGCACTCCCACTGCCCTCTGGACTTATGGTAAATAGAAACACACTTTGCCAAACCAGTCAGAACATACATCTAACCACTGCACAACGCAAAACAAGGTAAGAGAATGGATTTAAAAATATATTTTTTATGTAATCTAAAAGTCCATTCTTCTAGTTCATTAACTGTATAACAGACAATAGAAGCCTTTAGCTTCTACCTATGAATAAGCCCCTAAATTCCATGTCCTTAACCCTATCGATTCTGAAGCCGGTTAAATTCAGTTCTTTTTAAAGGGTTTTCTAAAATGGATGGATTGAAAATAAAATGCACTTTCACTTGGGCTAGAGCCTTGCATGGTGTTTTGCAATACAAATATTCCAATAATGATGTCATTAAACCAACTGTATATATACCAGCAACAACAAAATCAAGACTTTTAATAAATAATTTGGAAATAAAGTAAGGTACAAAAAGACTTATACCTGGGTAGGGGGAGGAAACAACAAAAACAGGATCCAACATTGAGGACTCTTTCTGTGCCCTCTGAAGCCACACAGGAAAAGATGTCAAGAACAGACACATCTGGCCCTCATTGATACAGTATCACAATGATATACAGAATTTGCAACTAGGGTCAATTTCCAATACTAATTCTTGGTAGAACTTTTGGGGCTTGATAATAAGTTTCAATGAAGAGGTTTACTGAAGAATAAAGGAAACCAAGGAAAACCAGAACACAGGCTGAAATCCTAAATCCTACCTTTTAGTTTCATTTCACTAGAGTCACATTAGCCAGATAAAGACAGGGCCCTCATTCTCACTCATTAAATCCCATCACTAGTCCAGTGGAGAGCAAGGCAAATTTTATTGGAAGGAACTGAATCACACAGGTGCTGGGAACCACCCTGCCTAGTTTCAGAAGCTGTAACTCCTCGTGGCTAAGGCTGAGTAAAAAGACCTCGGGACCCTAAGCCAATAAGGAAACAAAGCTTATCTACCTGGCAGGGGTGTGGTACTGCCCCCTTTTATTTCATCCTGCTTGGCCCCAAGCGGATGACCAGTTAGCCAATGACAGGAAAAATTCCTCAAGGGAGGAATGACCTAAGACAGGCATGGTCATGAAGCAGCCCTCAGGGAAGGACTTGGGGGGCTACAGAAAAAGGAGGTGATGGACCCTCGCCCCTCAGCTTTGACATAGCCTGAGTCCTCATTCGGTCTGCGAGAAGTCTCCTTATCTCATGGCTGCCTTACTTCCCCTGCCTGACTCAAGCCTGAAACAATGACAGAGGGTGGTGCAGCCCTGTGCTGGAAAGGGCGGGTTCCCTGGGGCGATCAGGCCTAAGAAAGAATGCACAAAATCCTGTGAAACCTGCTTTGCTAAGAATGTCCTCAGTTTTCTGATAAGGGTCCAAGCATGAAATGAGTTTGTTTCCCAAAGTTTTGTAGCCCTTTAGCTAACTAACCCTAACTCAGAATAAGCCTTCATAGTTCTTTGTATGTTATCCATTGTTTGATCCTTACTGCCTGACAATGACTGATGAGCTTTACCTGTATTCCTGTGCAAACTGAACCCAATAAAAGCCCACTGAGGAAAAGGCTCCTGGCTCTTCTCCTTTGAGAGATAGACCACCTTTCCTCCCCAAGCAGATCATGTCTTGGTAGAGTTATTCTCACTTGTGGCGGATGGGGGGAGCTCTGCGGGAGGAGCCCCCCACCAGGCATTCCAAAGCACAAATAAAGTTTGCAACTAGATTGCCAAGCTGCTTGGCTTTAAAACTAAAAGAATTTTTTCCTTGTTTCTAGAATTGTTTCTACGTTTTAAAGAATAAATAATAGCTCCTCATCCATGTTTCTAAGGCATTTAAGAAATGGCATTTACTTCTCTAACGAATCCTTTTTCCCACGGGGCTGCCTCTGGAATGTAGCTGTACCTCATGTCTCTAGTCATACCATTCTGCAGATGGAGAAGGTAGAATACTACCAACTGTTCTCTGCCCCAAATGCTCCCAAGGCACGGCTGGATCCCAGTGTAACCCGCAACATTCCATATCACCGTTTAGACAGTATTATCCGCAGAATGGACTCAATCATTTCAATCTAGGCCAATACAAAAAAGATCATCTTTGTTACAATGACTCCTCTTTTTCTTTTCTTTCTTTTAAAAAAAATTGTATTGATTTACTTTTTTATTTGATTTTTTTTTTACAGAGAGAGGAAGGAGGAGAAAGAGAGGGAAAAGTTGATTTGTTATTCCACTTATGATGCATTCATCGGTTGATTCTTGGATGTGCCCTGACGGAGGGTTTGCACCCGTACCCTTGCCCTATCAGGATGACGCTCTAACCGACTGAGCCCCCTGCCAGGGTATGACTACTGTTTTTCAGTTCTGTAACTTCAAGGGGGTTCCCTTTTACCCATTTCATACCTTTTCAAACTACTACTCTCATACCTCTGATGTTCCTTGACACCTAGGTCTTACTGAGTCACAGTTTAGAAGCACGGATATCTAAGGAAATGCAATTTTTCACAAACATGTGCCACACTGTCAGCTTTCCTCAGCCCCTTTTATGTAGGCCTGCGTCGAAAATCAAGATGCAATCTAATTAACAAAGATGATTTTACTCTAGGACGAATCTTAAACTCCATTAATTCTGTATTATAGGGTTTTAAAAAGCTTTATGACAATTGCCTGACTTAGTATTCTCTTAGCCCTCTTTATCAGTAAATTATTTCTGTTATCCTTTTATAGGTTAACATACAAAAGTTAAAAGACAAGTAACCTAAAATAACTGCTTATCGCTGTAGAAACCCTGATTCATTTCTTCAAATATACTGAAGGTCATACGATTTTGTGAAATCCAAAGAAATGACATCCTAAAAGGGGGAAAAAGTAGATGGGTTTTTAAGCCATTACAGCATTCCAAAATGTTTCTTTTAAACCAGGGAGAAAATATGATTAAATATAAAATATTTCATACATCCAGTTCATAACATGACAGGCTAACTTGATGTTACTTTAATTCTCTGATTCAAATAAATTACTAAGAACTATAAAACATTTCAAACAAAACCTTAACAGCATAACTGCAACAAAAAGATATTTTTCATAATGATATATGAAACAAGGGCAGACCAGTAATGTCTCTTCTGATGGTCTTATAAGCTTCTATTCTGGGTTCCAGTGAAATAGAGAAGAGACATGTGCAATTAACAGGCTTAATAATGGTGACTCTTTCAAAGTGGATATTAATTGTAAGTTTCCCTCCCCCCCATTCTACTCCTACCTTTGCCATTTACAACCATTTTTTTAGCTGAATCCATTTAGCAGTACCCTCCATCTATGGATTAATGATCTATGAATAATGAAAGTAGTATTAAACATTCTTCTTTTTCCAAGCAAAGTGCACTTTCCTCTCTAGTATCTCTAGCTGCTTGTCACTTAGACCATTGTGTGGAGTCCCCATAATTATCACGAGGTAGCCATCAACCCTCAGTACCTGACCTTTCCTCTAGGCAGACTAATGATCATTTAGTTCACTTGGTCCTCACCACAGAAATAACTCTGTGGAATATTTCACTGGCTGTGCTAGGGGCCATCTATCTCAATCCCTAGCTTTTCTGTCATCTCTGTAATAGTAACAGTGAATCGCTTTTACTTTCTGTAGGTAGCACGATATTTGCACCAAACTGCTTTGTCTTCTGTTATCAAACATTTCTCCCTATTGGCTCTGGCCAGTGTGGCTCAGTTGGTTGGAACTCTGTCCCGGAACCAAAAGGTTAGGTGCTTGATTCCTGGTCAGGGCACATACCTAGGTTGTGGGTCCAAGCCCCAATCCGGAGTGTACAGAAGACAACCAATCAATGTTTCTCTCTCACATTGATGTTTCTCTCTCCTTTCCTCTCACTCTAAAAGCAATTAAAAATGTCCTCAGGTGAGGATTAAGAAAATTAAACAAATATTGCTCCCTATTGGACATCACCTCTAGAATATTCATCCAGCCTCTTAACCAATTGGCATTACTTCTAAAGTCTTATTATGTGTGATTATAGTCATGCTGCACAGAGTGTGGTCCACGGACCAGCAGCATCAGCATCATGTATAAGCTTCTAGAAAAGTGGCACTTCAGGGCCCATACCAAGCTTGTTTAATCTAAGCCTGTGTTTTAGCCAGACTCCCTAGGCCATTTGTGCATACATTAAAACTTGAGACGTACTGGTCTACAAGTATAAACTTTTCACTGTCATGGAGCTTCCACTGAATTCCAAAATGTCTCAGAAAGAAAACAACGATCTACTCAGATAAGCAGTACTGATCTCCAAACTGTTAGGTGTACCTCCCTCAACTGGGAATATTTAAATTGTCTAGTGTTCTTCTCAAGTACTTCTCAAGAATTAACTTCCACTTTTCTACATTTCTTTCTGAGGCATAGACAAAATCCCTATTTAAGTACAATTTGAACTACGTGAGGTACACTTCCATTACTACTCATCCCTCAGCACACAGCATAAATATCGCTTGCTCAACAAAGCACTCCCTGACCCAAAGTAGAGACAGTTACCCCATCACATGCTTCCCTAGCATGCTGTGCCACCAGAACAGTCAAAATTCTAATTAAGTAACATTCTGTGTGATTAAGCGTTTAATGTAAGGTCCTGCCCACTTTGCTCCCTGCTTTATCCTCAGTGCCCAGCATGGGACCTTGCATACTGCAGACACTGGACAAATGACCTGTAGTGCACAGGAGCGTTCAGGGCCACAGTAGGACTTTTATCAAAGTACACTTCCGAGGAAGGCAGAGGGAGAGAGAATGCACAGGTGAGTGGGAAGGGTGCCTAACAAAACAACAACAACAAAGATAACAAATGCAGCTTCTGCCTGAAGGATTACCAAGCACAAGCTCCCAATCTGTTCTGACTATTCTTTAGGGAGAAACGACTCCCATCAGCCTTGCTCTGGATGCCAAACTATCACTCCATTTGGCCCACCTGCCGCTGGCTCTGACTACAGTAGGGGTTCTCCAAGTGTCTTCTGTTAAGCCTGACATTTAAAAAAATCTGGAAAAATGTAAAACCACATCACTCTTCTCATGGATTTATTATTGTTATTTTTGTAAGAACTACTAATTGTTTCATGTTTTTCTGTCTTAATTTCTAATACCGTAAAATGGTGGAGTACAGAAAGTTGTGCGTGAGTCTCAAGATAAAACAGACTAAACTAGCACTGCATTCCGCAACCACATCCTTGTGTAAAGTCCAGAGCAGGGCAGCCTGGGAGGACCTACACTATTCCCTATTTCTCTTCTCTGTTCTAAGCCCCCAGCAGATTGCAAAGAAAACCTTTCCACAGTCAATTACACACATACACATACGCAAACTCAGACATAAACATACACAGCCACTGCAATGACAAATCTAACAGTGTGAAATATGCCCAATTTAAAAGGGAAAAATAAACCTAAAAAAATTTTAAAACAAACCTAGAATGAAAATCACTAAGAAAGGTTTTAAGAATTGTGTGGTACAAAACAGTGGAACTTTGGTTTTCTAATTTAATTCATTCCCCAAAACTGTTCAAGATGCGTTTGTTCGAAAACTGAATCTCCTGTCACTTGAGAGACACATGACTGATCATACATCTATCAGCAAGAAAGCATTGTTGGGTAGAGAATGGAGACCTGAAACTTTGTTAGAAAACTAAAACTTTTTTTTGTGAACACTTGGTCAAGAACTGAATTGTTCAAGAACCAAGAAGCTCAAGAAACCAAGGTTTGACTGTAATTTTATAAAAGATTATATAGACTACAGGGATACTGAGGACAGGTGTTATAACATAATTTAACCAGAGAATTTAGAATTTTAAAATTCCTGCTTCAAAAACACTTTCAACAGTGTGAATTCTATAGGGTTTGGGGTGGAGGGGTTAAGCAGCATATCAGGAAAAAACAACCCACAGGACCTAAAAAGACTGTTAATGCTGAATAAACATTAGATATTCATTTCATAAGTGAAACAAGTATTACGCTTCATATCTTTAATACCTAATCACCATGCCTTCATTTATATCGCACTTGTAACTTTTTCAAATGCTTTCATATTAATAACCTCATTTTATCCTTACAAATGAGAAATAGGCAGGGTAGTTATTACCATTTTATAGGAAAGAAACCTGAGAAACAGGAAACTGATAGGCTGAAGGGCACTACTGAAAGAACACAGAAATGGGATTTAGGAGACCACAGAGAACAGAGTAAATTCTACATAAAATGCTATGTTGCTGACAAAAAAAAAATTGGAGGTAAACAACTGGACAAGAGAGGATAAATGCCACAAAACTTTTATGTAAAAAAGAATCCCAATTTTGCAATAAATACGTTTGCTTATATAGAAAGAAAGGAACTATACTTACAAATTATATAACAGTGATCGCCCCAAAGCAGGAGTGCTAAGGTCTTTTACATTACACTTGTACATGTCATATTGCTTTTTTTTTATAACAAGCATGTGTTATTTTTATTTTTTAACCCTTCATTTTGAAGTAATTTTAGACTTAGAGAAAAGTTGTGTAAATAGTACGAAGAATTCCTTTATATCTTTCACCCAGATTTTACAAATAAACCATTTTTATCAAGTTTCTCTTCTTATTCTGTCCCTATATATGTATACATATTAATTTTTTCTCAACTATTTGAAAATAATTGTAGACAAAATGGCTCTTTACTCCCAAATCTCATGAAAACAAGGACAGTCTCTTATAACCACAGCACAATTATCCATTGCAATAGTACTGGGTTGGCCAAAAGTTCGTTTGGTTTTTCTGTAAGATGGCTCTAGCAGTAGCGCTTAGTTGTCTTTAATGTCATTTGAAACAATTTTGTTAGACTGTATTGTGACAGCTGTCATAATTAGTGTGCATTAAAAAAAAAAAAAACCTCACCAAAACTGATAAATTTTTGTATAGCTGTTTTAATATTGAAGATGGAAGAAAATAAGCAACATTTTTGGCATATTATGCTTTATTATTTCAAGAGAGGTAAAAACACAATTGAAATACAAAAAAAAGATTTGTGCAGTATATGGAGAAGGTGTTATGATTCATTGAATGTGTCAAAAGAGATTTGTGAAGTTTCGTGCTGGAGATTTCTCACTGGACAATGCTCCACGGTCGGGTAAGCCAGCTGAAGTTGATAGCACTCAAATCAAGACATTGAGAACAATCAACATTATACCACACATGAGATAGCCGATATACTCAAAATATCCAAATCAACAAAGTTATTGATGAAAATGAAAAATGTGTCTTTTATTTTACGGAAAAAAACCATATGGACTTTTTGGCCAACCCAATACTATTATGCGATTTACAGACCTTTTTCAAATTTCAGTAATTATCTCACTAATGTCCTTTATATCAATAGGTAAGTGGATAGGAAGATAGATAGATATGGCCTGGTACAAGACCCTCTTGGTACCTGTTGCTTCACCTGGAAAATGAAGATAATGGTCTTTCCCTACATGTAGTGTTGAGTTCAAGAGAATCATGTAAGTTAATATACGTAAACACCATTCAGAAAGGATGAAACTACACAAGACAATAAAACAAAAAGAGGACAGACTTTGGGGTTGGACAGATGTGGTCCTCTATCAAAGTAACTAAATCTCCAGCAACTTCAGTTTTCTCACTGTGAAACCAAAGCTAAAACACTTATATATCCTTACTGGAACTAAATAAGAAAATGAAGATAAAAATATTATCGAAATAGCAAAAACAAAAAATGACTTTTCAAGCAATTTGCCTGTGTTAAGCACTATTCTAAGTATTTTATGTGACTTATCTCAATTATTCTTATAATAATCCTATAAAGTAGGTGATATATTTACTATTCTCATTTTACAGCTAAGAAAACTGAGAGTTAAAGCAAATAAATGAACGAGTTCAGGAACATTATTTCAACCCAAATTTATATGAATTTAAAGCCCACATGCTGATCCATCATACCAGAGTTTCTCATTTCACATTTGAGCCTCAATAAATACTATTTTCCTTCTTTATATCTCTTCTTTCATGCATATTCAAGTCACACAATTCTTTAATTCTCCAACACAACCAAATTTTTAAAAAATGAGCAGATGTACTTTATAAGAGAATAAACCTGTATCTTAATTCATAAATTATAAATTTGTAAACAATTTGTAAACATATGATGAAGCTCTGCAGAAAAAAATTTCAAAATCACATGTTCTTTACAGAAATAATACAATGGCACAAAAGATGGGAGAACTGAAAACAGCTTTCCAACAATATTCATAGTCCTGGAATGGTAACTGTAATAAACATGTAATTTAAAAATAAAAAGACAACGCATTTCTTTAAAAAGTCAGAAATATAATGCACAATGAGTTATACCCTGTCAAGCTCAGAAAAAGACAAGAAAACACTACTTATTACATCTAAGAAGGCAGACTCCAGCCCTGCATCTCTCTCATCTAAGGCCGGATTTTTTTTATATGATCATGAACATGGTACTCTTTCTTGCTTGAGTTCAAATGTCCTTGCTATACATGACAGGCTAAGTACTGACTTCAATACTGAGCAGCTTATTTGGTTTTAAAAAATATTTTGAAAATGAACATGCCCTGGCCAGCTAGCTCAGCTGGTTAGAGCATCATCCCAATATGCCAATGTTGTCTGTTGATCTCCAGTCAGGGCACACAGAAGACTCAACCAACCAATGATTATGTAAATAAGTGGAACAACAAATCAATGTTTCTCCCCCGCCCTCCTCTCAAATCAATAAATAAAAAATTTTTGCCCTGGATGGTGTAGCTCAGTGGACTGAATGCAGGCTGTGAACCAAAAGTTCACTGGTTGGATTCCCACAAGTCTGGAGTGCAGGTCAAGTCCCCAGTTGGGGGTGTGCAAGAGGCAACCAATCCATCCATCAAAGTTTCTCTCTCTCTCCTTTTCCCTCCCTTCCCCTCTCTCAAAAAAGTAAATTTTTAAAGAAAATGAGCAAAGTAATAATACAATTTAAAAACTGAGCAAGGCACTAAGGGATATACAATTCAAGAAAATTAGTGAGATGCAAACAAAAACAGAATGAGATTTTTCTAGCCACCTTCCCAGTGCTGGGTAGGAAACAGATCCCAAATAGCTCAAATGAATAGGTGGTATCTATGGATACATGTAAAGTGGGCTATTGCACCATTTCAATCTGCTACTAAATGCAAAACCTCTAAAAAAATAAAAGGCAACAAAGGAGACAGGGTAAGGATAAATTACTTTTGATGTCACAGTCTCATGACTCAATGTGAACACATCGTCCTTAACAGCAGCACAGGAAAAAATACAAAGGAACAGAGGCCAATGCTATGAAAGGGTTTCAGAGTCTGGGGATGACAGGCATCTTAGAAGGTTGACGAGCTGAGGTCACTTTGATGTCAGTTAGGTAAATGCCAAAGCAAAGACGTAATGCCTCAACATATATACTCTAACAGTTGGCTAAATCTTTGGAAGTTTCCACGACCAGGATGCACGTGCCTAAAGATAAGAGACCTTAAAGAAATCATCACTCCTTAGGTATTTGAAGAATCCATGATGGGGGAAAAGAAGTCTAGCAAAGAATTCATGTTTCTACAATTGGTATGTTCCATTACACTTATGCAGCTTGCTGAACAGACTATTTTTCTTCTGGGCCTACTTCTTGAAAATGATCCAAGTAAACTAAGTACACCCAAATCTAGTGAGCCTAGAGAGTAAAGTAATCAATATATTCGAAGAGCACACTAAATTTCATCAAGAAAAGTAGCCCAATTATAGTATTTCACTTTGAGTTCTTAACTATGTTGGTAAAATCTCTTTCTGACCCTCCAGATTCCATAAGATATATACTGTACAAGTTATATCTTGTTACATGCCCTTAAGTATCACCTGGATGGTAGCCTAGAAAATGATGTGAAACAAAACAAAACACACTTATAAAACCCCAAAGGGTTAATATCAGTAGGGAGATCTGGCAGAAATGTACAAAGAAAAAACTCTGAAGATATAAGTACTTATAGAATACGAATTGGGTCCACCATATACCGACCTATAATAAGAGTGAAAAAATAAGTTGTTAAGTCTACCTTTAAAATCAATCTCCAAATCTAGTGAGGTTCAAGAAAGCCCTTAAGGAATCAATATGAGGAGAAAGGAGAGTATCATTGATAAAACGGGAAGCTTTTAAGCAAATAATCCAAAACAGATCATGTTCCCTCCTTTCCCAGCTTTGACTGGTAGCAGCAACTTAAAAGGAATTTTTAAAACATCTAATGAAACTAAATGCCAAGAGTGCTCAGAATCATAAATGAAAGTTAGAGGAGAGCACTTTTTTTTCTAAATCCTCACCCATGGACATTTTTAAAAAATCTTATTGCTTTTAGAGAGAGGAAGGGAGAGAGAAACATCAATGTGAGAAAGAAGCATAGGTTGGCAACCTCCTGGAGAGGCTGGACCAAGCAACGTGCACACTTGGGCTGGGGATGGAACCCACAACCTAGGCATGTGCCCCAGCCAGGAATCAGACCCCAAAACTTTGCTTCCAGGATAACCCTCCAACCAACTGAGCCACACTGGCCCAGGCAAAAAGTATCAATACTTTTTTTTATTTTTAATGTAGTATACTACTAGTAAAAATGAAGGTCAAAATTCCCGTGTGGCAGGTTTTTTAAAATATATTTAACTGAAAATACAAATAAAAGGGTTTAGCTTAACACCTCACTGGGAAGGTTAGTGAAACATTTCAATTCTCCATTGTACCAATACCCCGCTAAAACAATACTGAATTTATTACTTTTAAGTCAGGTCCAGTACTGTTGAAGTTAAAGCCTACCAAAACAACCAAACGGCTAGTGGGCTTTGAGGTTGCAACATTAGTATCTGGGATTTCAGTTGCAGAACATCTGTAAAATCAAGGCAGCCAAGGGTCATGGCAGCCTCCAGGGGCTTTAATAAGCATACCCCAAAGGAGCCTAAAACTAGGTTTAGGAAACAGCGTTCAGGAGGCAGAAAAAGCAGTAGAGAGAAATCTGTGGAGACCAGATCATTCAGACAAGGGTTGAAAAAGGACATTAGGAAGCTAAAAAGGGTGCACACTTTGACCATTTTAAAAGTTAAAGGCCCAGAAACTCTTGTCTGAAACAAAGATGAGAAAATATACAACAGGGTCTGGCACAAATAACACCCCTATTTTATTACAAAATCGTAAGCATGTGATTCTGTAACATAACAATATCACACTCAAGCACACCATACGACAATTTAGGTGAAATGTTCAAATTAAAACTATCAATTATTACACCCATATTATTATCCTACCAACCACACTCAAGCAGGCCTTACTTCTGCCGGACCCTGTACATGTATTTGCCAGCCAGCAAAGTCCTGAGTCCTCAGGCATAGTTTTAAGGCATTTAGGAAAAAAAGGGAGAGACACGTACAGTATTGCACTACCTAGGCTTCAGGAAACATGCTACGTGCAGAACCAAGCACGCTGACAGAAGTGTTCACAAATTCGCAAGTGAAGAAGTGCTTTCTTCGACCATCAGTAACAAAGATATAAAATAGTTTCCTGAAGCTTAAAACACATGCCTTACATAAAATGCTTACTTTTACTTATGTAAGTAACCATTTTAACTGCAGAGACTTTAAACATAAATGTTTCTGCCTCTGTCTTCTACCTACCACACTTATCTCTTCATCTTCCTATTCTAAGTCAGTAATTTCAGGTGGAAGGGAGTGAGGATACGGCAAGGTGAAAGGTGGGTGAATCCACAGAATCCCCTTAAGGCTTGTAAAATCCACATAGCACCCCAACTCCACTTCACCTGGAGAATCACTGCATGTAATTGGATATGACTGTTGGGAGTGTCTGGTGCCCGTGTGAAGGCAGACCCAGGGAGAGAATCGCTGCCATAAAACCCAACATGTAACATTAATTATTCATTTTACATTCCCTTTTTAATAACTTTTGTTCATAACCTGCAAAGTACTTTCATATCTATCTCATTTAAGTTAGAAAATATTCCCTCAGAGTCTACTTCACCATAAAATAGCACAGGGCAAAATAAAGCTGTTAATGTATTAAGTTAACCACTAGAATGGCAAACTAATATTTACTTCAACACAAATATTTTTATTTGAACAGAACTCAAAGTTCTTTAGAACCTTGAAACCACTGCACAAATTTAAGAGGGAATTACTATGACCTGCTAGACTGTGAACTCCTTGAAGACAAGGATCTATCTGTCATATCCTTTACCCTCCATAATTCCCTGAAAAATGTAGGTTCTTAAAAACAGTGGAAGAGATTAGCTTATACTCATTTATCAATTCATTAGACATTTATTGAACAATGAATTCCTATTGTGTCAGGCTCTGTGCTGGCTCAGTTTTTTTTTTAATGACATTGAATTTTAGCCCTTAATTAACTTGACTGGAATAATACAGTCCTAATAAGTCAATTTTCAAATGATAGGCATATATATAAATGTAGCTCAAATTAAAATAATGTCTAAAATCTATTTTCCTTCTACCATGCCCCTGAAACAAAATTCTATCGCAACCATCATACTGGCAGTAATAATATCATTTGACAATCACCTTGGTCACAGTTGTTGGATTAGAGCCCATGATTAAAAGCATTATCAGCAACAGAATTTCTTTCAACAAGACCAAGCAGCAACTGACGCTTGTTTTGACTACTCCACTTTTGTTGATAGTTGTATCAAATCTTATAGTCTTTCCTTCCTCCTTAAAGGGTAAGTTCAACACGTGATACTATGGCAAACAATATTTCTATAGCATGCTAGAATCTGAAGAGTTTCACAAAGTGTACACATCTCCTTTAGTCCTCAAAACTCAATGGACAGATGAGAGAACTAGGGATCAAAGCTGGGGTTCCCTGCCTTTCCAAAGTGGGATTTTGAGAATGAACCTAGGTCCTGGGCTTTCTTTACCACAGCTGCCTCTTTGCTATACCAAAGCTCAGAAAGTTGTACAGACTGACAACATAAAAATAAGAAGTCCATGAAAGGTTATGCTGTAAAAGTGGACAAGGTAGTTCTCAAAATTGTCAACAGCGCCTCGGTGGGGGGATAAAAAAGAAGAAAGCTCTCTATTTAATGAGACCAAAATTGGCTGGATGTTGAGAAACAAAATGGGCAATAGATGGTGTGAAAAAGTTTATATTCACACAAGCTCAAACATCAATTTATAACTAGCCCACGCATTATGTTTGCTTTAGAATTTACAAATTTTTTCTCTTTTTTTATTTTTCTGGTTGACACTATTACAGATGTCCCCATTCCCCCACTGCCCAGACCCCTTCTAACTCTCTTCTTAAAAACGGAATTGGAAAAAAACAAACCTATGATCCTGTTCTTCAGTCCAATACTCCATAATATAAACAAAGAAACAGATAGCTGAAACACTAATTTGCTATATGATGTAAAAATATATTAGGTCTTTTATTAACAATTAACTTAAACAATGTCAAACAGATTTGAGAGCTGAAGGACTGTTTCTTAAAATTTTACACATGCAATTCTAATTCACTTGCATACAGTATTAACTATCAATCTTTAACCTAAGAATTCAAACTGCAAAAGATTACCAGTAAAATAATCTTCTTTAGACAATGAATTCACTTCTTCACATTTACTCACACTGATTGAGTGGTTACAATGGGGCAGGTACTAAACTGAGCATATTTGTCCAAGTACAAAGAGAAGTTGAAATACAACAGAAGACATGTAAACAATGCAGGATTGCCAATCTTGCTCTAAATGGAGGTACATCATCATATATTACTGTAAATAGCAGCCAATCAAATGTCGCAGATGTCCTTTGTCTACCAACTCTCTGCATATACTTTTTTCTATTCTTGTATCACTACTGATACTTAGTTGTTCAAATCTTTGTCAATAGCCGGAGGGGGGAAAGCCATTTTGTTTTTCAAGAATTACAGTGTGTGTAACTTGAAGAGACCTCTCCTCCACCCATTAACTCTATAGAAAAAAAAATTGTTTTCTTTCACAGTTTCAGTTGAAATGGTCAGATCTGATCGATTCAGCATGGATTTTGGCCTGTTTTGCTCACTGCTGCATTCTCACCGGCTAGAAAGGGCCTGGCACATAGTGTGTATATTTGTTGAATGAATGAATTATTCCTGTGATCTGTGGCTCATTCCATAAGAATATATTCAAGAACTTTTCACTTTGACTTCCTAATGCTTTTAACCTGAAAATAAAGAAACCCTCCGATGTTTACAACAGCCAGCTGCTTGTGAAAAGCGCTCATTCCATTCGTGTAAACAGTAGCATGTGCAAGGTGTACAGTTATGCTGAGACAACTAGGGTGTCATAAACTACCTCACATATTTCCTTAAGTCCCACTGCTAAAAGAGCTAAACTGTAAAACACCACAAGGGTGCATTTAAACCTACACTCACACACTGAGAATTCTCCTTTGTAAACTAATTACTTTCTCCACTGAAATAATTTCTTTATCAAGGCAAGAACCATTTAGAATTAACATTCTGAGAAGAACCAGAAAATAACAGTTGTACACAAATTCTGCTCAGGGAGGCTGTGATTGTCACTAAGTTGCCCCATGAACCTGTTGCCCCCCCCCCTCCCGCCGGTGTACTGAATTCAGTTTCTACTTAAAGGGACACTGCTTTTCTTTAGGAGGAAAAAAATGCGAATTGGAAGAAACCCCCTTTGGAAAGGTTCGAAGAAAACCATCCGCTCGTAACTGTCAAAATAACGCTTGTTGACGAAATGATCATCAGCTTCTTTAGAGGCTGGAGTGGGGCCACAGGGCATGATTTGAGTGTATCAGCTTCAGCCCTCAGTGCCAAGTTTGAGATCCAATTAAAAAAGTAGAAGGCGAAAGAAGGGGCAACGTGGCCACCTGCCCGGTCTGCCGGAGGACCGCGGGGACACTGTCTGCTCCCAACTTTGTCAACCTTTTTTCCCCTAGTACATATGGTCCTCGAGCCTCCGGGCTCAGGCTGGCGATTCCCAAGCTAGAGCCGGGCTGTGGGGCCATTGGAGGCCGGTCCGCTCCCGGGATGGCCTTCAGTGTGAGCAACGCTGGCTGGGGGCTGGCTGGGGACAAGGACAGGGAGGGGGCTCACTGCCCCTCCCCCCCAGCGCCCCCCCCTCCCCCGCGATCCCAACCGTGGCACGGCGGCTCCTTCAGCCCGCGCCCGCCGCGCCCTGCCTGCCAAGCCGGCAGCCCTCGGCCACGCCCCGCGCCCCCCGGGGCGGACCCCCGGCGGGCTGGCTAGGGCCCCCAGTGCAGCGCTCCAAGAGAGAGCCCCCGGCGCGGGCGTGCGGCCTAGTCGGGGTTACATAACGGGGCCGAGCCCCTCCAGAGCGGCCAGGGGCTGTAGGGCCCAGGCCAGCGGAGGAGGGGAACACTGCCGCTCACCTGCCGTAGATGCCCTCGGTGATCCGGTTCCGCTTTAGGGGTCGGCGGAGCTTAGTGCAGTCAGCGTTCCGCCGCTTCATCCTCCCGCTGGGGGGCCGGGTGCTGCCACCGCCGCCGTCTCTCACCTCAGCCACCACCGGCCCGCCCTGCGTCGGGCCCGGACTCTACCTCTGGGGCCGGTCACAGAGACATGGAGCCAGCACGGGGGGAGGGGGTGGGACGGGAAGGGGGGGTTCAGAGCCTCCTCCGCCTTCGGAAACAAAGAAATGACAATTCCGGGGCCGCCCGCCCCAGCACCATCCAGCCACCTGCCCCTCCTACTAGGCTCCGACGGACGGCCCTTGGGGCCAATCAAAGGCGCTGCTACGCCACTGCCGGCCAATCCCAGAGCCCATTGAGGCAAAACGGACTCTAGAACCCGCCTCTTTGAAGGACAGAAAAATGCGCCAATCATTATGATGTCTGGGCCGGTGCCTGGGCCTATCAGAAAAGATTTAAATAGAGGCTTATAAATAGGCCCTATAAATATAACATCCTATATTATTCCTTGTTGCGAAGGTACACTTCATGATTATTGGAATGCGTTTCACTGTATCGTAATCCATACTGGAGCATACCGTGCTATTTTCATTGTAGTCTATCACTAGCACCAACGAGGCCTAGGTTTGCGGCATGTGCTTGTTCTGCGCTGACATGTGCTCCAGTCAGTCGCGTCATTATATAAGGGGCTCGCAGCACCCTTCCCATCCAGGAGCCTCCGGGGTCAGCGCTGGGGACCTCTGCGGATCCTTGACCTCTCCACCAGGCCCCCCGCGTCACCTCGCATTGGGAGTATGAATGACAAAGCAACCGCCCCCCCAGCACACATACACAAACACACGCACACGCACTCACACTGCCGGCTTCCAGCGAGATGATGACAGTGCAGCGGCCAATGCCAGGAAGCGTGGAGCGGGGCTATTGTGGTTCCGCCCCCTGGCTTTACGTCACGGGGGGCGGAGCCGTGGGTGCGCAGGACGTTGTTCGGGGCTGTAGGTGTGGTGTGTGGGGCGGTGCAGCCCGGGTTCCACGTCCGCAGGGCGGGCTGGGCGGCAGCCTCTGATGGCACAGTGCCTGCTGGACAGGGCCAGCGTCGGTGTAGGAGGCGTGTCTGCCCCGGGGCTGCGGGGACTGAGGGTTAGGCCGGAGGCTGTTCGGCTGCGGCCAGGCCTCGGCCAGGCTCCTCAGCGGTGGAGAAGCTAGGCCAGCGACTTTTCTCACCTAACACTCCTAGGAGATGTACCGATTTTGTGCCAGGCACGGTACGGGGTGTTTTGCATCTGTTGTTCACATGTTCCTCATTATTCCCCTGCAATGTAAGCATGGCAAAATCATTACTAGAAAAGACAAAAAGTTATTTTTTTAAAGAGAAAAAGAAGACTGAATGTTATTAAAGAAAATGGAAGAGGTAGGAAAGTCACTGGAGGAACAAAAACACCCATGTATCTCCTCACCCTAACACAACTACTATCCTGTTAGTATTCTGTATTTTTTCTTTTCTATTTTCTCCCGTGGATATTTCTATTACGGTTGTTATTATTAAAGACAACAGTGATAATACTAGACATTCATTTTTGTATTCTGTTCTTTATTTAATATAGGCATTTTAAGTGTTATTATGCCCCTTTCCTAAATATTTCTGATGTTTACAGAATTTCCCATTAAGTGGCTGTGCCAACTTAACCACGCACAAACAGTGAGACTGTTACATGGTCTTCCAGCACTTTTTTAAAATCCCAGGAAGTAGACTTCCAGCCAAGATGGAGGCATGGGTAGATACACTGTGCCTTCTGCGCAACCAAAAGGACAACAACGATTTAAAAACAAAAAACAATGAGGACTGAAAGAAAATCGAACTGTATGGAAGTCTGACAACCAAGGAGTTAAAGAAGAAACATTCATCCAGACCGGTAGGAGGAGCGGAGACGCGGAGGCGGGTGGAGAGGACTCCTGGCAAGGCAGCAGCTGGAGGACTGGGGAGGGCAAGGCGATGGCTGGCGGACTGGCAAGGCTATGGATTTCGGAGTGGGCAGTCCCACGTTCGTGTGCAGATAAACCAGGAGGAACAACTGGGGAGCGAGACAGACCGCACAACCCAGGGTTTCATTGTGGGGAAATAAAGCCTCAAACCTTTGATTGAAAATACCTGTGGGGGTTGCAGCAGGAGAAATTCCCATCAAGGGAGAGTTCATTGGAGAGACCCACAGGGTCATAGAACGTACACAAGCTCACCCACCCAGGAATCAGCACCAAAAGGCCCCAATTTGATTGTGGGTAGCGGGAAAAGTGACTGAAAACCAGCAGAGAGTGGAGCAAGCACCGTTGCTGCCTCTTGGACCCCTCCCCCACATACAGCATGACAATGCAGTGATGGGGTTGCTCTGCCCTGGTGAACACCTAAGGCTCCGCCCCTCACTACATAATAGGTGTGTCAAGACAAAAAAAAAAAAAATGGTCCAAACGAAAGAACAGATCAAAGCTCCAGAAAAAATACAACTAAGAGATAAAGAGATAGCCAGCCTATCAGAAGTACAGTTCAAAGCACTGGTGATCAGGATGCTCACAGAATTGGTTGAATATCGTCGCAAATTAGATGAAAACATGAAGGCTATGCTAAGTGAAATAAAGGAAAATATACAGGGAACCAACAGTAATGGGAAGAAAACTGGGTCTCAAATCAACGGATGAGACCAGAAGGAAGAAAGAAACATTCAACCAAAACAGAACGAAGAAACAAGAATTCAAAAAAATGAGGAGAGGCTTAGGAACCTCCAGAACATCTTTAAATGTTCCAACATCTGAATCATAGGGGTACCAAAAGGAGAAGAAGAAGAGCAAGAAGTTGAAAACTTATTTGAATAAATAATGAAGGAGAACTTCCCCAATCTGGCAAAAGAAAAAGACTTCCAGGAAGTCCAGGAAGCTCAGAGAGTCCCAAAGAAGTTGGACCCAAGGAGGAACACACCAAGGCACATCATAATTACATTAACCAAGATTAAAATGAAGGAGAGAATCCTAAAAGCAGCAAGGGATAAGGAGACAGTAACCTACGAAGGAGTTCCCATAAGACCGTCAGCTGATTTCTCAAGAGACCTTGCAGGCAAGAAGGGGCTGGAAAGAAGTATTCCAAGTCATGAAAGGCAAGGATGTACATTGAAGATGGTTCTATCCGGCAAAGCTTTCATTTAGAATGGAAGGGCAGATAAAGTGCTTCCCAGATAAGGTCAAGTTAAAGGAGTTCATCATCACCAAGCCCTTATTATATGAAATGTTAAAGGGACTTAGACAAAGATCAAAAACATGTACAGTAAAATGACAACAAACTCACAGTTATTAATGACCACACCTAAAACAGAAACAAAAGCAAACTACGCAAACAACTGAAACAGGAAGAGAATCACAAAAATGGAGATCATATGGAGGGTTATCAGTGGGGGAATGGGAGGGGGAGAGAGGGATAAAGGTACAGAGAATAAGTAGTGCAAATAGTAGGTAGAAAATAGACAGGGGGAGGGTAAGAATAGTATGGGAAATGTAGAAGCCAAAGAACTTATATGTATGATCCATGGACATGAACTAAAGTGGGAGGGGGGATGTGTGTGGGAGGGGGTGTGCAGGGCAGAAGGGAAAGTGGGACAACTCTAATAGCATAATCAATGAAATATACTTAAAAAATAAATTAAAAATAAAATGAAGTTCCAGGAAGTAGATGGCATCTTGTTTTGCCCCAGGATGATAGATTTCTCCTTGCCCTGTGAACACTCCTTTAATCAACACCCACCCCAAGGAAGAAGTAGTAATTTATACCAAATGCACTGTCAACTGCTCTCTGTTACTTTATCCTGCTCACAAATCTTCAAGTATCCCTTGGTGCCTAAAAGATAAAACCCATTTTCTTTATCACAGCACCAGAGCTGGCCACAGCAGGGCCCCACTCTCCTATTCCAAGCCTACCCAGGCAAGCAAGCCTTATCTGCTCACTGTCCTCAAACCCACTACAACCTTGTCTTCCCTCCTTCCCAACCTTGCTTTTACACAGAGCCTCTCCATCAGTACTGCTCTTGATTTGTGGTTTCTTGGGTGAGGCTTGTCCCTCTGAAAAGCTTCTTGGGGACTGGATTCATACCCTGTAGAGATGCAGTTTAGAAAAATGGCAAGAGGACCTGCTTCTTCAGACCAAGATTGAAATTCCAACTGGGCCACTTACTAACTGGGGCAAATTACAGACTCTCTCAGAGCCTCTGTTTCTACTCAGGTGTGTTTTAAGGCTTCCAGGATAATGAACTTCAGGGCCAGACGTTCAGTAGGTGACAGCAAGTAATTACTGTTAACAAGGTACTTGTTTTTCATTCCTCACCTCTACTCCGGCATGTTGATAAAGTGGCACGGGGTAACCAGGGATAAACTCAGCTCAAACTTTCACCAAGGCTGCCCATCATTGTAAAAGGATCTGAAGGGCAAGCTCTGGGTAGGTACATTGTGAGATTCTGGCTCCAAACTCCATGGGGACCACGTATCTGAGTAGCTTTCATCTCTGTGACTTCAAGGTTCCAGATTATCTGGGCCAGAAACTGAGACAGCTAACTCCTTGAGGCTAGGGGCTAAACCTGTGTTTTTCTTCCCACTCCCCTTGTGTCCCTGTTGTCTAGGACAGTGCCTTGGCACACTGTGGAATGGATAGGTGAGTAATCCAGAGAAAAAATGGGAGAGGCACTGGGGGCTATGTGCCAGCTTTCTGGAGTTCACACGTCTAGCCTACTGATGCGGACCCCGGCCCACAGGGTCCGTGTGTTGTGGCTTCGACAAACAAATGGGCATAGACTACAGAAGTCCCGTGGAGAAAAAGGGACAGCATGGCCACTCTCTGAGTGAGAAAGGACCCTGACCCCTGCCTGGACAGGCTTTTGTTGCTTTTCTGGGTACATTACATCAAGGGTGGTCCTCATTTACTACACACAGGTTTGCTGTAGGTGATTACCTTTTACAGATACCAAAGGAAAGAATGTTGCTAATTATGTCAAAGAGAAAGATGTTTCAGATGCAAGGGGAAAAGTGGTTGAACTGGTTACACTCCATACTTGGGAGGTTTAGCATAGACTTTAGGAAGTTACTTTAAAGATATGCAGTAAACATTTGCTGCCTCAATTCAGGATGAGGGAATTTTAGAAAAAGGCAAGCCTCAGAGCAGCCTAGGTACAATGCAGGCCTGATTCCCCCACGGGAGAACCTATCCGAGGGTTTGGCCCCTGTGGGCCAACCTTGCTCCCCGTTGGTCTTCCAAATCAGGGGACTGGGCTATATTTGCTATACCACGTGGACAGGTTCCCTATAGCCTACCATCAAATAGGTTCCTGACAAGGGCATTCCATGCTGTGGCAGAAGTGTGGAGCAGCTGGGAGCTATTAGAGAGTGTGGCTAAGAATTACTGTTGGGCTTGGGGCTCTATGGGAGCAGAGAAGGGGTAGAGAGAATCTCAGGATGATGGCCCAAGAAGAAGCAATCTGGAGATACAGGTTCCAGTCCCAACTCAGATGCCGACTCACTGGGGTCCTTAGTCGAGTCACCTGTCCATCCTGTCCAAGATCCCTCTGCTTCTAACCCTGTGTTTAGAAGCAGGTCATGTCAGCCCCATTGTTTCTCAGATGAGAACAAACTGAGGCTCAGAGAAAACAAGGTCATGCACTTGGTGTGGTAGATGAACTTAGTTCAAGGCACAAGCTGAACCAGACCAAGCCTTGATGCTATAGGTACATGCTCTGTCACCTGTAGATGGCTGTTGATGGATGCTGTTGATCTGGTGATTGCCTGGAGTGGAATGATGGGAGTGGACTTCTTGCCAAGGGCCCAAGCACAGGCAACAGTAAGACTGCCCTTCTCCATTCCCTTCTCCCTCCTCCCGCCCTGGCTGGACCCCCTCTTTTCCTGATCCATCGCAGCACAAGGCCTTTTGGCTCTAGCCAAATGACAGCCTTTTCTCTCTGAGCCCTGAAGTAGCCTTTCGGGATACTAAGGGCACAGAACTGGGCTGAGATGAGGCTGGCCTGCTAGAGAGCCCCCCCCCCCAGCTTCCCACACCTCCACCACCATCCAGAAACAAGGGGAGATCAGCCATGACCATTTTACAGATGAATGAAACAGAACAGGCAGCTCATTTGCTCTCATTCAAAAGACTAAGGACCAGACAGAACTTCAGGTCTATCCCTCCTCTTCTCCTAGGATTCCTGATAGGCAAGGGGTTGGGATTCGAACTTGAGCTTCAACTGAGCTCAGGATAGCCTAGAGAGACATCATCACACCCTAATTTACAAATAAGGAAATTGCATTCTCACGTCTTCCAGCAGTTTTGATCCCCTCAAGCCCACCACACAGAGCTGGCCCAACTGCCTTCAGTTTTGTTCCTGTTCCACCCCAGTGGCCACAGAAAAGTTCAGACATTGAGATGGCCACCTTTTGATACACATATCTGTATCCCCCAGAGAACCGTGTTAATGGATGATATTCTTTGCAGTGTTTAGAATAGAAGCCAGATAGAAATCACACAGATATCTAATAAAAGGGGCTGGTCTAACAATTGATCACACACTCGCACCATGGAAGTCAGCGTAGCATAGAGACTGACGATACATAGCACTTGCTGTGTGAAGTCACTGCTCTGAGTCCTGTATGCATTTTGATGTAATTCTCACAATAACCCTATGAAGCAGAGATTGTTACTGGTGCAATATTACAGATGAGAAAATTGTGGCACAGAGCAGTGAAGTCATTTGCCCAAGGTCACACAGTAAGTGTGATCGAGCTGGGATTCAAACTCAGGAAGTCAGGTGTCAGAGCCCGTGCTCTTAGCCCGCATGCTACAGTGCTGTGGGAAGAGTTTCCTGGCTTGGAAACTGCTTACGATCTACTGTTCATGAAAAAATCAAGGTACCAAACAGTGATGCTATATAATCCCATTTTTGTAGGGACAAAAACTGATTCACATGAATCAAAAAAATTCTGAAAGGTATGTGCCTAAAGAACTAGAGCTGGTTTTTGGAGATGTTGAAATTGTGGATGCTTTATGTGAACTTTTATGCATCCCTGCATTTTCAGTTTTCTACAGTAAACACAGCCAGCTTGTGCAATAATAACTATTAACATTTATGGAACATTTTCTACACATCTGACACTTTATGTGAACTACCTCATCTAGTCTTCACAAACACCCTGTGAGACTGATGCTGATTTCCTTCACTTTACAGATGAAGAAACAGAGAAAGTGATCATCTTACCCACAATCACACAGCAGAGGCAGTATTTGAACCCAGGTTGCCTGACCCTAAATCTCATGTTTGTTAAATGAATGAATCATTGATTTAGCCACACTTGAACCAGAGTGTGCCCAGAGCATTATCATACCTTTGGACAAGCTTTCCTGAGGGACAACGGAGGGACCACTTTTCCCCTTGGTCATTGCCCTTGACTGGGTTTTACAATGCCTTACTCAGGTGAGGGGCTCGTGGTGGGTGTTCTCGCAGAGTCCAGTTTTTACATAAAATGCGTGATTACATGTGAAAGCTGCAAGTCTCTCTGACTTGATTCATCACACCTGGTCACTCAGACCCAGATGCTGCCATCGTAAAGCCAGTCGCTCACCTTCACTTCTATAACACAGGGGCCAAGCATGCTTACATATTCTTACATTTACGAGTATAATAATCCTGTGGGAAAGCAGAGCAGCTCATCTCATTGGACTCATAAGGAAACTGAAGCTTCGAATGGTTTAGTAAAAGGCAGGCGGAACTGTAACGTAGTTAACAGCGCAAGCTGTGGCGGCCGATGGATGTGGGTTGGGTCCCAGCTCTTCCACGTGCTCGCTATGTGACTTTGGGTGTTCACATCATCTCTCTGAGCAGAGCTTTCCTCACCTGTGAAATGGAAGCAATGATGCCTACACTCACAGGCTTGAGGGGGAGATTAAATGAAATAATGTATGCAAAAGCCTTGGTCTAGTGCTTGGTGTTCCAGAAATGACAGCTCTTATTCATTCACCAAGTATTTATTCATTCCCCTACTGTGGACCGAGCACCAGGTGCTGAAGATAAAATAGTCAAAAGTCCCTGTTCTCCTCGTGATATCTGTTGGGAGGACTCTTTCAGGCAGAGGGAGTAGCAGGTGCACAGTGCTCTTTTCCCAGGGTTGTATTACGAAAAACTTCAAACATATACAAAAAAACATTGAAAGACTTGCTCTATGAAGTCATTCACCTCCCACCTAGACACACCAAATAACATTCAACTATATGTGTTCGATGACATAGCTGCTCTAAATCCCATGTGCTTTTTTTCCTGGTGATCTGCCGACAACCTGGAAGTGTTGTCAGAAAACAGGGGCCTTTTGCAAGAGTCAGAGGAGAAGAGAGAAAACTCCCCTTTGAACAAATCTGTTGAAAGAGGCCAACTGCATGGGGGGTGGGAATCTCCCTTATTAACGAAAGCTCTCTGTTCAGAGAGCAGCTTGGCCCTCTTGTCAAGCAGCCAGGCCCTCACTGAGGATCAAGATGCACAGGGGTTTGGGGTGCTGTGGAACCAGCTGCCATTCACACTGAGTTTGTCAGCTGGTTAATACAACCATCTGGAGGTTCCAGGCACAGCGGCTGCTGGTGACTGGAAATCTGTGTTCATCTGGCTGAACCGTAAATAAGGGATGCCTGGTGCCCCTTAGGTAGGTCTGGCTGCCTGCTTTACAAGTACAGGACCCAGGCCAGCAGGGGTCACATTCACTTTTTCCCCCACACAGGGGACTCCCTCCTTAGGGTACCCAGTTCATAAAAAAATGCTGATGGCCAGAAAAAGGCCAGAAATCGGAACCGAGTGGAAGGGAATGGAGAGTAGGAGTCAGGGCATCTGCTCCCTTATTTACCATTGAGGTAGTGGAGGGCTTGGAATCCTACATCCCTAGACTTTTAAAATTGGAAGAAGGCTTAGAAGTTATCTGGAATAGAGTCAATTGGCTAAACACCCAGACGCACAAGTCAGACTGCCTGGGATTAAATCCATGCTCTACTGCTTACCAGCCCTGTAAACCTGGGCAAGTCACTTAATCTTTCTGCACCTCAGGTTCCTCATTTGCAATGTAAGACTCACAGTTCCCATCTCACAGTTCATGACTGAGTTCACACATGTTAAGTGCCTAGCAATGGTAAACGCTTAGTAAATGTCAGCTCCTGAAAACATCTGAGATGAAAGTAACTGGTGTTAGTGGTTTGCAGCCACATTTTCCCCCTGGGCATGCATTAACATGTTGCTTTATTATTATTTTACAAAAGTAGGAATACACCGTACACACCGTTCTGTAACCTGTTTTTTTTTGTTTGTTTGTTTGTTTGTTTTACCAAATAGAATACTCTCTGTGCCACTTTTGATAAACCTTAAAAAATACTTTCTGGATTTTCCCACATATGTTCAGAACCATCATATTGGTGGCAAGGTGTGTGCCTGTAAGTTTATTGAACCAGTCCCCTGTTATTGGATATTTAGGTTATTCTCAGTTTTTTTTTTTTTTTTCTGCCTGTAAATAAAGCTGCACTGTGCAAGAAGTGAGCAAGGCCAACTGACTGTATGACCTTCTGGGTCTTAGTTTCTTCATCTGAATACAAAATGACAAGATTACATTGGGTGATTAAAATCTGCTGCTATCCATGTATGAATCGCTTTCCGGATATCTCTGACAAGTAACCATCAGCTTCTGCTTGTATTCCTCTAGTGACAAGGTGCTCACTACCTCCTGAGCAGTCACTTTCATTGGGCAGCTGTAATGTTCAATGAAGATCCACTCATGGCAGGACAAAATCTGCCTCCTAGCAGCTCCTAGCTTAGGTTTTTTCTCTGGGGCCCCACAAATTCAGTCTTTACAGTGGCTGGGGCCAGTGTAAAAGGTAAGGAAATTTTCCTTCCTTCCTTCCTTCCTTCCTTCCTTCCTTCCTTCCTTCCTTCCTTCCTTCCTTCTTCCCTTCCTTCCCCTCCTCCCTCCCTCTCCTTCTCTTCCTCCTTTCTTGATGCTTATTATATGTCAGACCTTCTGCTGTGGCATAGGGGCCATAGGAGAAATTAGCTGCAGGGTCAGAGTTAGAAAGCAGGTAGCCTAAATCCCATTTCAAGGGATGTCCAGCACTGTGAGTTGGTGATGCTGAGGCCAGTGGCCCTCCTCCACGCTGTGTGGTGCACACGCCCCAAGCAGAGTCCTGGACTGCTCTGTGAGGGGGTGGCCAGAGATGGGGGCAGCTTTAGCCTAGGACTGGATCAGGACTCCCACCAGGTTTTTATTAGAGCTGGATCTGAGGCTCCTTTCTTTTCTTCCACTTACCCTTAAGAGATTTAGAAACAAGTAGATTTAAGTACAGATTCAAATACATATTTCAGCTATGTAACTGTGAGGAGTTAGTTCTCCATGGGGCCTGCCTATATCCTTCCCAGAGCTTAGTATTACACTTTGCTTTCACACATTCATTCATTCTCATTTAATACATCCTTATTAAGAACTCGCTGGATGCTGACATGTGGTAAGGTTTTAAAGAGAAATTTTGCCAATCCAAAGCCTCCTCTGAGCCTCAGTTTCCCCATTTGTAAAACAGGAGTGTTGCTCCATTCTCTGCCTTTCTCACAGGAATATGGTGAGAGTAAACTAAAGGAATGAACTTATGTTTGGACGCCAAGTGAACAGATGATTTCTTTTAAGCTGAGTACAAGGCCTGCCCTACAGTAGGAATGCAGCAACCTCTTGTTGAATGAATAAGTAAATGAATGATTGATTGATTGATTGATTGAATGAATGTTGGAATACATGCATTTCTTCCCCCTCACTGTCATGGTCCCTCTGCTCCTGTGTTAACTCCATAGACAGGCCAGCAGAGCCAACCTTGCAGCCTGAGATAAGGCCTTTGGCGGGTGTCTCCCCATCACTCCCTCCAGTGGGTGTGAGGACAGAGGGGCAATGCCTGGTGCTGGTGGAACCATGCACAGAGATGCACACGGAATGGGCTCTAAGTACCCAAGGTCTATGCGGGGCTGCCTACCCCTGTGGACCTTAACGCTGGAGGTGGCTCTGGTTCTCATCTTCTTCTTTTTCACCAACTATGACAGTACCCTCAAGGATCACAGGACCGTGGGGACTGAACAAGGTGAGTGCCCAGAGGGGAGGTGGTCACAGAGGCAAACAGGGGCAGGGGCAAAGGAGGTCTGTGGTCCTCCAGGAGCCTAAATGTTCCTTTGCATGAAGTCTCCAAGGAAAGAGGTTCTCTTATCTTCTTTTGTAGATTGCACAACGACATAGCCAACCACGTAAGCGCTCTTTTAGGACCAGTGCAGGCATCACTTCTTCTACAAAGTCTTCCTTGATTGGTCAGGGCAGAGTGAGGAGCCTCCTTTCCTGTGCTCTCAGAATTCCCCTTTGCCAAATAGTCTTCATAATTCTCCGCCTCCCCCAACTTCTCTCTCCTTAGCGGCAAGGAATTTCACATTGTCGGGATTTTTTGTTTTTGTTATCTGGTTTGAGTCTCTCTTGCTCATTGCTGTACCAGCCTCCTTTTAGAAGCTTTAGTCTGTTTCCCCTCCCCCACCCCCAGGCCTCTTCTCACTGGGAGGCTGAAGAGTCTGTGTTCTGTCCTCCAGAGCCATAAGCTATAACTGAAGGGGAGCGTAGGATGGTTGGTAGTTTATATGCGGCTAAAAATATTCAGACAGTGATGACAGCAACAGTAAATAAGACGGATGTCCACAGTGGTGTGGCTTTTGCTTTGTACAAAACTTGAGATAAGTTTTCAAGCATCTCAGTGGGCAACGTGTTATTTATGATAATGGACAGTCCTCCTTGAGCAATGTTGTTGAGATAAAGCTGATGCTTGAGTTTGGTTGAGTACCTGCTTGTTCCTTAGTGATGTGAACTGACAACTGGAAGCAAAGGGAAGGCACCTGTGGGCCCTCAGCAGTGGACAGTAGGACTTAGGGAGGGAAACCCCTAAATGACTCAATGGTCTGGCCCAGAGGAGCCCTTGTAGACAAGCAAGGCCTGGGCACAATTCTAATTTACTTCCACTTACTTTAATTCTTTTCAATCCAATACAGTGTGATTCAGTGCATTCATTCATTCATTCATTCATTCAACCCTGTATCACAACTAGTGTGTGCTCCAGACACATGCCAATTAGGGCTGCTATTTAATGAGCTCTTACTGTATACCAGGCATTATTCTAAATGCTTTCACTGAACCCTCACAATAACCCCTTGACATGGACACTATTATGATCTCCGTTTTTCCTATGAAGACATCAAGTGCATGAATGTTAAATAATTTGCCCAAGGTCACTGGGCTAGCAAAAGCACAGCAATTTAAATTTAGGCAGCCTGGTTTAGGTCTCATACACTTGGCCATTATGTTTCACAGCCTGATTTTACAGTGACGTAGAGCCACTTGTCACACACCCCGTGGGTGTCAGGGCCGGTATTCCAACTCTGTTGATTGGCCCTGGGTCTGAGTCACTCACTCCCGTGCTGTGCAGCTACCACAGGTACAAAGTGTCCTCAGACACTCACTCTCTGTGGAGGCACAGAGGAGGGCCCACAACCCACGCAGGAAGGTGACTCCCCAGTCAGGTCTCGGAGGTTCGGTAGGAGTTAACCATGTGAGAACAGAAGGTCAAGAGCACAGCAGGAACCATTGCATGTGCGCTCGCTAGAGTGGGCCAGGTGGGGGTTTGACAACGCAGTGTTGTTGGAGCATCGGGAGGGGGCAGGGCATGGTAGGTGCATTGGGTTCAGTAAGGAATTCAACCCTCGTTCTGCCGACCTAAGAGGACGTCCTGAGTTTGGGTTCAGGTGATGGTGAAGACCATCCCAGGGCTGGCATAGGGGGTGGGAGACAGGGTGGGACTCCAAGGGGGACACTGGTGTGGTGGCTTCAGGCTTTTCAGACTGTCCACTGATGCGGACCCTGGCCCACAGGGTCCGTGTGTGGAGGCTTCGACAAACAAATTCACAGGGACTCCAGCAGTCCCATGGAGAAAAAAGGGATGGCATGGCCACTCTGAGTGAGAAAGGACCCTGACCTCTGCCTGGACAGGCTTTTGTTGCTTTTCTGGGCATGTTACATTGAGGATGGTCCACTTTTACTACACCCAGGTCTGCTGTAGGTGGTTACCTTTTACAGAGAATGAAGGAAAGAATGTTGCTAATTATGTCAAAGAGAAGGATGTTTCAGATGCAAGGGGAAAAGTGGTTGAACTGGTTACACTCCATACTTGGGAGGTTTAGCATGACTTTAGGAAGTTACTTTAAAGATATGCAATAAACATTTGCTGCCTTAATTCAGGGCGAGGGAGTTCTAGCAAAAGCCAGCGTCAGAGTAGCCTAGGTACAATGCAGGCCTGACTCTCCACGGGAAAACCTATCCGTGGGTGTGGGTCCTGTGTGCCAGCCTGCTCCCCACTGGCCTTTCCAAGTGGGGGCTGGGCTGCATTCCCCACACCACTCGGACAGGTTCCCTGTAGTCCACACCATTTTCTAGTACACACCAGATTTATACATCATGGTGCATGAACATATTTTGTACATTATAATACATATATTCAAATTAGAAAATTTGAAAGATCAAAGTGAAATATATTTTCTAATTACTGATCAGGAGGATGTCAGTCTCAAGGTAAGGTCCAGCGTTACCATTACTGATAGTGGATGGAAATTCATTTCTCAGAGTCTTCTTGATAATTTCGAATTATGTTGATTGACTTCTTGCCAGCTGGTTAGACTGACATTTTTTTAAAACCTTGAATGTGACTGACAAAGAATTTGTGCAAGGGAAAGTATTGCAAAAGTCATTTAAGGCCACTAGTCCATTTTGTGAAGGTCAGTTAGTTAAAACTAGGTAATTTAATCTGCTGATCCACTTAATCCAATCTAGTCCATTTAAACTACAATAAGTTATTTAAACAAGCCAATTCTAAAAAAGACATTTTGGAGCCCTGGCTGTTGTAGCTCAGTGGATTGAGCACAAGCCTGGGAACCAAAAGGTCAGTGGTTCGATTCCCAGTCAGGGCACATGCCTGGATTGTAGGCTGGGTCCCTGATAGGGGCATGTGAGAGGCAACCACATGTTGATGTTTCTTTTCCTCTCTTTCTCCTTCCCTTCCTCTCCCTCTAAAAGTAAATAAATAAAATATTTTTAAAAATAAAAAAGACATTTTGGAGATAATCAGGGAATCAATATAGCATAAATATTATATAATATACAGGAATTATTGTTAGTTTGATTAGATGTGATAATAGCATAGTGGGATTTTTTTAAGCCCCTATTTGTTAGAGAAACATATTGAAATAGAATAATGTCTGGGGTCTACTTTATGCAGAAAGAAAGAAAGAAAGAATGAAAGAAAAGCAAAGAGAAGAGAACAAGGGGAGAAGGATAATGAAAATAGGGCTGACCCTACGTGACAATCATCAGTGCTGGAATTCCATGAGGTCCCTGTGCTACTCTCTCTGTTTGTGCATGTGCTGAAAATTTTCCATAATAAAGAGTTAAGTTTTTTTAAAAAAACCTGCAATTAGTTGCAACCTGATGAATATGGAGAAACATGTATCAACCCCTTCCCAGGGTTACAATATTCCCTCAGGACACCTTCCAAAGCTATGACAGCTTCTAAGCTATCTGACATCCCACGCAAGAAAGAGGAGGCTTCTGGGTTAATGTAAATATTAACAGTTATTTGCAGTGTTGCAAACTTCACCAAGCGCCTTTAGAGGTAGAATAGCACAGATCAGTGGTTCTCAAAGTGTGGCTCCCAGACCAGCATCCCCTGGGAACTGGTTAGAAGAACAGGTTTCCTGGCCCTGGTCCATACCTACAGATTAGGAACTCTAGGGGTGGGGCCCAGCACTCCGTATTCTACCAACCTCTTGAATTCTGTGATTCTGATGCACATGAAGTTTTGAGAACTACTGGAGTTAGACTGGCTCACATCTTGCCTCTGCCCCTTCTTAGCTGTGAGACCTTGAGCAAATAACTCAACCTCTCTCCGCCTCCATTTCAACCTCTGTGACATGACAGTTCTGACTTCATCAAGCTGTTGAAAGGACTGAAATAATTAACACATATAAAGTCTGATAAGAGTATTAACTTTTATTATTAATAGACTTTAATTTTTAATTTTTTAAATAAAAATAAGTAAAACTATAGGTACTAATATCCCCGTCAGCAGTCCGTATGGACTGTCTGGAGCATCTTCTGAGGTGTGTGTTCTCTACTGTGATGACCCCTGGTCTGGATAACCTGCAATGAGACCGAATGGGCAGGAGGAGTAAAGGAGAAGCAAAGAGTTGGGTTCAAGAGATAAAATCAGCTGTGCTCGGTGAAAATGAAGGAGTTGTCTAAGATGGCTTCAGATGTGTGGTTTGGCAAATAGAGGTGCCAATTCATGAAAGGAGAGGCACAGGGAGGGGCAGACTGTGGGATAAGTGAACAGTGATATGTTTATTTTATGCTTGGGGTTGAGGTGACTCTGAGATACTGACAAAAAGCAGAGTGTATCAGTTACCTATTGTTGCATAACAAACCATCCCCAAACTCAGTAGCTTAACATAGCAACCATATAAGTTGTTCAGGATCATGATTCTGTGGTTTGGCACTTTGGGCTGGGCTCAGCAATGTGGTTCTTCTGTTGGTTTCACAGGAGGTCACCCATGCATCTCCAGCCTGGAGATTTGACTGGGGCAGACAGCCTCAGATGGTCTCATTCACATGTCTGACAGCTAGCCTGTGTGGTGCTAGCTACCAGACTCCTTCACATGGCAGCAGAGGGCAAGCCCCAATGCTCAGGTGCATTTCAAGTCTCTGTTTGTGTTATGTTTACTAATATGTTTACTAATGTCCCATTGGCCAAAGCAAATTGCAAGGCCCAACCCAGGTGGAAGGTGTCTGCATTGAAAGGCATGAGTCACTGTGGGCATTACTGTAAAAATCTGTCACACAGAGCCTACTGTAAGGCTGCCAAATTGGGGACAAGCCTGGGCCCTGCACTGTGACTCCCACCCAGTTCCCCCCTGTATTCCTCAGAAGCTGGAAGGAGATCTACTGAAGGACAACAGGAGCTTTGCCAGTGACTCAAGAATACCATGAATTTCTGGTGCCTTCCACATCTTAGCTTTGGCTTTCCCCTGATTGGGAAATCTCTTTTTCTCTTCCCAGGCTGCTGTGGGGGTGAGGGTGGGATAAGAGGGCGTGGAGAGGGGAAGGCAGCACGAGGCTCCATGGACAGGACCCGGTCTGGGCCTGCAGAGGTCTTCCCAGTCAGCAGTGGAAAGCACAGTGAGGAGGTCAAGCCCAGAGCCTGAGGGCAGAAGGTGGTCCTGGCTTCAGAGGTGATCATGCTGAAGTGTCAACAGACCAGAGGAGGGGCAAGGGTATCTGGGAACACAGAGCTAGAATCGCTGGGGCATCCAGGCCAGAGGTGGGGCAGGGGAGAGGGGAGGGCAGGCACAGTCTTGCCCAAAGTCACACAGCTAACAAGTGACAGGCACAGGGTAATAGCTGCTAGCACTTACCATGCACCCAGTGCTAGGTTCAGTGATCTGCATGAGCCAGCGAGCTCAGTGCTCACAGCAATCCTCTGAGTAGGTTCCGATCTTATGGGTTAGGAAGCTGTGAACTCTAACAAGCTCACTCAGAGACCACACTCTTCACCTGATACCACACTGTATATGCTGCATGGAGAGGCAGGATTATGTGGTGGTAATAGCCAAATGGTCAGGGTTCAGATCTCCTACCACCATTTGCTAGCTGTGTGACCTGGGTTAGTTACAGCATCTCTTTGTTCCTCCCTTTACCCATCTCTAAAATGGGGATAATAAAAAGCACTTACAGCACAAGGTTGTTGTAGGTTAAGCCTGTCAGGTGCTTGGAACAACAGAACCTGATATGTGGAAGGCACCATATATGTGTCTGCTGTTACAATGATGGTTAATTATTGCCTCATCTCATACCGCCGGACTCCCAGGTTAAATTTCTTTCTCCCAGTCATGCCTTAGACTGCAAAACTTCCCTCCAGGGCCCAGTAACTGGGGCCCTGGAACAGGTCCCTTCCTTATCACTCTTGGACACCTTAGAGTCATGAGCTTATCAGACTAGCAGCTGATGTGGGTGTAACACAGGCTCCGAGAGATGGCGGCTGGCATCAATAGGGATGCCCACAGCTGGGACCCAGCCCTGAAGTGGGGGTCCAGGCAGTGAGACATGGGAGGAGCAGGTGTGAACCCAGCACCCTGGGAGGCTGGGAGAGGACAGGGGAGGGTGCAGGGGGGTAAAAGAAGAAGGGGCCTGAAATCAAACATTATTTACTGACCAGTGTGGGGTGAAAGGGCTCTGTCAACAGCTCCCAGAAACTACCCCCTAATTTCACCCCCCTGGCTGAGGGACAGTGTGGGGTCTCGGGGAGGAAGACCCTGAGCTCCTCTACCTGGCAGGGGTGGCAGCTGTGCCTGGTGAAGCCCCGCCCAAGGTCCTCTGACTTTCTTATCTTTAGGGCCCCACCTCTGCCCTCATCCTGGTGACCCTCCTCTCCTCACCCACTGATACCCTCCTCTGAATGTTCCAGAATGGTGAAGTCCTTAGAGAGTATCATGCCCAGCTCCCATGTATCACAGATAGGAAAACTGAGGCCCAAAGAGGGCAGGGGACTTGCCTAAGGTCTCTTACCCAGGCAAAGGCCAACAAGAGCAAGAGATGGCCTAGCCTGGTGGAAGGGTGCTGCACCAGGAATTCAGAGCTTGGTTCTGCTGCTCACATGCTGTGTGGCCTTGAGAAGCCACAGGCTCTCTCTGGTCCCCTTCTATAAAACGGGAGGAAAATGGAAGGGTCTCCCTGTTCATGAAATCTTCAGGAACTCCGAACCCTATAGTGTTGCTGTGAAACAGCAAGTGTGTTTGTTGGCACAGCAGCATTTAAAAAAAGATTCCATTTGAATATCTAAAGTGGGGTGTGCAGTGTCCAGTTGGCTGCCGGCCTCACCACTTCCAAGTAGGCATCGCACCCTTCACGCACACGGTTTTCTGCTTGGCTCCTGAAGGAGTCCGAGCCACTCCAGGAGGAAGCCCTGTACACAATGTGCCCTGTCCACCTCTGGCCCAGCCCCATTCCTAGGAGGAGGCAAGCCGGAAACTGAGACATTGCCTGCACCCTCCTCCTCCCCCTTGTCAGAGAAGAAGGTACAGGAAGTCGAACCCTCCTGAACGCCCTCTTCTCGCCCACCCCCCAAGTCCCCAGAGCCCAGGGAGGTCCTCGGAGGTCCCCTACATCCCGGTGCTGTCAGACTGGTTAGGAACATCAGCAAGCACCCAAGCCCTACGTGCAAGACCCTAGGTGTGTGTGGTTTTCAGTGAAAGTGAATTCAAATGTAAGTTGAGGGGGCTTTTGGGGACTTTGGAGACCCATGGAGACCAGGTGAGTTCTTACTGCTGTGATGGTGATGGTGGCGGTGAAGAAATAGCCTCCACTCACCAAGCATCCTCCATGCGCCAGGCACTGTGCCGCGCACTCGAACAAAGGCTACTTCCTTCACATCTCCCAGCACCCTCTGAGGGGGCATAATGGCCCTTAGTCAGCTGATGAGGAAAGTTGGCAACCTACAAGGCCACACGGCTAGGAAGTCGAAACATAAACTGCCATTTTTATAGTAAAAAAATGGTCAAATGTTGGCAACTTAATATGGTTTATTTAACCTAATAGGGAATGATAAGAGCTAGAATCTATCAGAACTGTCTGAACTCAGAGCCAATGCTTTTTTTCTTTTCTTTTTTTAAAGTTGTTTACTGTCTACAACTGGTTGTAGCAAATTTAAACACTGCAAATTTTTTTTTAAACGTAAAGCTCTCCCGAACCAGATAAAATATCCATAAGGGCAAAAAATCCCTTCAAGATCTCTCTCCAAGTATTTATACACATGTAAAAATAGTTGGTGTTTGTTGATAAAATAGCCTTTGCTATTCGGAGTGATTCTGTGCACTATACCATTGGATTCTACCAAACCATACAAATTTGGTTATTTTTCCCATTTCATAGACGTGAAAACTAACAGGGCAGATAGTGTTTTAGTTGAATGTGCAGGCTTCAGAGCGGACCCGTTAGGGTTAAACCCTAGCTCTAGCAGCTGGGGCAAGTTCCTTAACTCCTCCGGGCCTCAGTTTTTCTGTCTGTAAAACTGTAACAACAACAGCATCCACCTTGTGGGTCGTTGTAAGAACTGAATGAGATGGTTTATGTAAAATGATTAAAACAGTGTTGGTACCGGATAAACACTTAATAAGTGGAGGCTGGCATTAAAGCTCAGAGATGTTAAGGAGCCAGACAAAGACATCAGAGCTGAACAGTGCCAGAGTCCTGATTTGAACCTGAGCTTGCCTAGAGGCCAAGCTGTTAACCATTTTTCAGGCCCAGATTTGAATCAAAGCATCCACCCCTTTTCTTTTGCGGGACCTCTCTCTAACATTAGGTAAGCCTCCTGTACTTGCCTGACATAGCAGCCCTTGAGCTGGGTCTGAGTTCGGGAAGGTGTGGGTCACCCAGGTGGTCCTGGTGTTTACTGCTGGCCCACCAGGTCTGACTCAGCAGGTGGCAAAAGGGAGATGGCTGTTTTCTGCGAAGATAATTTGGTTCTTGCCAACAGAACCTCTGGCCCTGCTTTTCCTCACTTTTTTTCTGCATGACCTGAGCCAAGCCACTGGCCTCTATGGCCTTATTTTCTCATGCTCGTGACCAGGAGGTTGAACCTGATCCCCAACAGCAGAAGTAATTACCTGTACCGAATGTCAGCTGCGTGCCAACCACTGGCGCTGGTGCTCTACACTTGCTCACATCATTATGTTTAATAATAATAATTGCTACATTTCCCAAGCACTGTTGATGGGCCAGGCAGGCCCTGCCTTTGTGCTTAACCAGTTTAGCTCATATAATCCCTCCTTCGGCCCTGCATGGCATGAACCCTCCATTATTCAGATGAGAAAACTGAGGCTCAAAGAGGTGAAGTAACTTGACCAAGCTCTCTCAAATGATCTTTAACATCCCTTCCAGCTGCCATTCAGTAAAACTCTAATTTCGCACAACCCTTTACCTCAGCGATTTGCAACTGGTGTGCCACGGAACTTTCAAAACAAGCAACACCTGAGTATTTAGTCGGGGGCACTCATCCCTTTTCCCTCAGGGGCCACATCAGCCTCGCAGTTGCCTTCCAAGGGCCGGATGTAATTTCAGGACTGTATAAATGTAACTACTCCAGAACAGATAAGCGAAAGCCTGGTGCTGCGGCCGGGTAGAAACAAGGAGGAGGGCCGCATTCGGCCCGTGGGCCTTGTGTTTGCCACCAGTGCCTTAGATTGTCCAACTAAAAAAAAAAATGATGACAGTCAGCACAACAGTAGCCATCCAGTGTGAATGTATCAAAATTATACCTATTTTTTTGGTCAGATCAGCAAAAAAATGTATATTTTGGCATGCCGCAGAATTTGAGTAATTAATTTGTGTGCCACGAGATGAAAAAGGTTGGAAATCACTGCTCTGCCTTGTCTGCTTCTCTTCCTCCTCCTCGATGTCACCTCCCTTAGCCCTCCTCCAGGATGTCACCATCATGGCGGCCCTCGGCCTGGGCTTCCTCACCTCGTCTTTGTGGAGAAACGGCTGGAGCAGCGTGGGCTTCAACTTCCTCATGCTGGCCCTCGGGGTGCAGTGGGCAGTCCTGGTGGATGGCTTCCTGGACCAGCCCTCCCTTGCGAAAGTGGTCATCAAACTGTCCAGGTAACTGGCAGCGGGATCGTGATTGGGTCCTTGACAGTATGGGGCCCCAGAGGGTGGACTCTAGAAAACACAGAATCTCTTTCTAGCATCGAAACCATGCACTATTTAGGACATACTTACACTAACAAATTACTCATTGTTTGTGTAAAATTCAAATTTAACTGGGCATCATATATTTTATCTGACAACTCCGGATCTACAGCTCTCCCTAAGTCCTCTCTTCATTACTGAATATGATTTTGTAAACTTACCCAATCAATATGGGTTCAAAGAAAAATGAATGGAGATAAGACAGAAAGAAAAAGAAATTTTAAGTGACTGTCTACACTCAGCTAGACAGTCTCTTAAAAACAAAGTACTCTTAGTTCTCAGATGCTGATTGACAAGAAATAGCTGTGCCTTTACTTTTGTTAAATTTATTTTGATTCATTTAGATGTATTTATATGAAGTTCTAAGAACCAGCAGAACCAGCCCATGTTACTAGAAGTCAGAATCATAGTTATCTGGGGAAGGCGGTGGTTACTAGTTAGGAAGGGGCACAAAAGAACCTTATGGGGTGCAGTAAGTGCTCTCTGTTACCTTGGGTAATGGCTTATACAAGGGTGTATAGATATCTATGGAGCTGGACACTCAAAAGAGAAAGCATTAGCTAGCACCTGACAGGAGGAACTAGATAAAATTTGTCCCTTAAATCATTTTTGTTTGTTTTAAGGAACTCTGAGTCCCTGTCCTGCCCAGATGATTGCCAATGCCATTTTGGGTATCTTGTAGAACCTGCCACCTCTCAAGCTCACTCCGTCCTCCCCTCTTAGACACTGCTAAACCTCTGGGCACTGCTGTTGGACATCTGTCCCTGAGCTAGCCACTGACCTAGGCACTGTGACAGGCACTTGACAGACTATTTTGTGTGATAGTTCTAGTGGGGGTTTAACCTGGTGTACAGACAAGGCTCAGGGAGCACAAGGCGCTTGCCTAGGGTCACATAGCTAAGTGTTGACATGGCTTTAGCTTTAATTATCTTCCAGCACAATCTAAGTAGTCATGACCTTGAGCAGTCTGGTTAGCTCCCTACTGGCCCTGAAAAAAAAAAAAACCTCTCCACTTCTTTTCTTCTAAATCATTTTAGAGCAAATCCCCATGGGGATTCAACAGCCTCAGTAACAACATGGGAAGTGATAAAGGAAGGGAGTTCTGGGGGAATTCTGACAGTGGTGGCCCTGGTCTGGTGTTCCTGCAGCCTGGGCATGAGGTCACGTAAGCCGTCAGCCTCCTGCTCCTCCATCTACGGGCATCTGTGGGCTGCTGCCTTCTTCTGTGGTCCTGCCTGTGGGAACCTGTTTATTCTTGACCCGATCCAGAAAGATGAGAAAAGGTCATCTGCAGCCTGAGCACACTTCCCCGCCCCACCTCTGACTGGTTGGATCCTCCCAACTGTGACCCCTGCTGAGACTGGCATCGCAGATTTGAAGGATGGGTTCCTTCCTGACCTTTCCAGCTGGACTGGGCTGGTGGGTGGTGCTCAGGCCTGCCACCCAGATGGGGACTCTCCCTCTCCCTCAGCCTCACCCACTCTGTACAGTCTGACTTGGCACTGAATTGGTTCTACCTTGAGTCACCCGTGACCAGTTCCTTCACGGCAGGGGACAGTCTTATTCAACTTGTCCTTTGTTTTCCTCACATAGTAAGGCATTCTAAATAATCCCTGGCTCCTGTGAGACTCCTTCCCTTGCCCTTTGCCCTCTGACCTTCCTTCTGAAGTTCTGAGCCAGGACCCTACTTTGGCAGCAAACACTGGGGATGTTGTGTTCAGACTTCAGAGCGCAGGCTGTGAATCCAGGCCAGTGAGGTTTGAACCTCACATTTGTCATTAGCTAGCTGTGTGGGCACTGCCAAAACAGTCTCCTCTTCTAGTCTCAGTATCCTCTTCCATAAAATGGAGTACTGAATGGTACCCTAGCACCATTTATAGATGGTTACTTGGGGGATTAAAATCTAAACAAGAAAATCCTAGCCACGGTAATCAGACAAGAAAAAGAAATAAAAGGCATCCAAATTGGAAAGGAAGAAGTAAAGCTGTCATTATTTGCAGATGACATAATACTATCTGGAGAGAAATCTAAAAATTCCACCAAGAAACTACTAGAACTAATAAATAAATTCAGTAAAGTAGCAAGATATGAAATTAATTAATATTCAGAAACTGGTATCATTTTTTGTACAACAATAATAAACTATCAGAAAGAGAAATTAAGAAAACAACATTTACAACTTCACCAAAAAATAAATTAAAATACCTAGGAATAAATTTAACCAAGGAGGTAAAAAACCTGTACTTGGAAAATTAAAAGACACTAAAGGGAGAAGTTGAAGAAGATACAAATAAGTGAAAACATATACTGTGCTCATGGATTGGAAGAATTAACATCATTAAAATGTCCACACTACCCAAAACAATCTATAGATTCAATTCAATCCCTATCGAAATACCAATGATATTTCTCACAGAACCAGAAAAAAATAATCTTAAAATTTATATGGAACCACAAAAGACCCAAACAGCCACAGAAATCTTGAGAAAGAAAAAAAATTTGGAGGAATCACACTACCTGACATCGAACTATATACTTCAAGGTTATGCGATGTGGACTCTGGCCTGCGGGGTCTGTGCACTGTGGCTGCAACAAACAAATTCACGCAGACTACAGAAGTCCCAAGGAGAAAAAGGGACGGCATGGCCGCTCTCTGAGTGAGAGAGAGAGGGCCCCAACCCCTGGCTGGACAGGCTTTTTTTTTTGCTTTTCTGGGCACATTACATCAAGGATGGTCCTCATTTACTATGCACAGGTTTGCTGTAGGTGATTACCTTTTGCAGATAACAAAGGAAAGAATGTTGCTAATTACGTCAAAGAGAAGGATGTTTCAGATGCAAGGGGAAAAGTGGTCACTCCATACTTGGGAGGTTGAGGACAGACTTTAGGAAGTTACTCTAGAGAAATACAGTAAGCATTTGCTGCCTCAATTCAGGGTGAGGAAGTTTTACCAAAAGCAAGCCTCATAGCAGCATAGGTACAATGCACCTGATTCCCCATGGGCAAATCTATCCATGGGCATGGGTCCTGTGTGCCAACTCGCTCCCCGTTGGTTTTCTGAATCAGGGGCTGGGCTACATTCCCCATACCACACAAAACAGTTCCCTATAGTTATGGTAATTAAAACAGCATGGTTCTGGTATAAAAACGAACATATAGATCAATGAACAGAATAGAGAGCCCAGAAATAAACCCATGCCTATACGTTCAATTAATATATGACAAAAGAGGCAAGAATATACAATGAGGTAAACACAGTCTATTCAATAAGTGGTGTTGGAAAAATTGGACAAATATGTGCAAAACAAGAAATGAGACCAGAGACTTCCGGCCAAGATGGAGGCGTAGGCGGACACACTGTGCCTCCTCTCACAACCAAAATTAAGGACAACAGATATTTAGAAACAAGAAAACAACCAGAACTTATAGAAAAATGAACTGTACAGAAGTCCAACAACCATTCATCCAGACCGGTAAGAGGGGCGGAGTCGCGGCAGGAGAAAGTGGAGGTGCAGACCCAGGAACGCAAGCAGCAGCGGCTGGTAGTTCCCAGGTGCACAGGCAGCGGCTGGCGGAACCCGGGCACTGGGGGGCAACTGTGCAGACCCAGTGAGGCCGCACAAGGCGGCTGGCTGACTGACCAGGTGGTCTCGCATTCGAGCGCGCAGGCGGTCCAGGCGGAGGGGAGGTGGCGGAGGGGACTGAACCCAGGAGAGAGCGGAGCAGGCGCCATTGCTCCCTCTCAGGCCCCACCCTCACATACAGCATCACAACCCAGCGACTGGACTGCCCCACACTGGGGAGCGCCAGAGGCTCCACTCTTCACTACGTAACAGCACGCACGCGTGCGCAGATAATCCAGGTGAAGGGGAAGCGGCGCAAAGGGCCGGAGTCCAGGAGAGAGCGGAGCAGGCGCTATTGCTCCTTCTCAGACCCTGCTCCCACCTATAGCGTCACAACCCAGCGACTGGGCTGCCCCCCCCCAGGAACACCTAAGGCTCCACCCCCTCATACGTAATAGCCGCGATCAGACTAAAACCAAAACAACAACAACAAAAAAAAAACCCACCAAAAATGGCTCAAACCGGAAAACAAATAAAAGCCCCAGAGCCAATTCCTCTAAGCAGTGAAGAGATAGCCAACCTGTCAGATGCACAGTTCAAAGCACTGGTCATCAAAATGCTCACAGAATTGGTTGATTTTGCTCACAAACTAGATGAAAAAATGCAGGCTACAATCCGTGAAATGAAGGAAGATGCATGGGGAACTGATAGAGATGGAAGGAAAACTGGGACTCAAATCAATGGAGTGGACCAGAAGGAAGAAACTAACAACCAAACAGAAGACGAGGAAGAAACAAGAATTCAAAAAAATGAGGAGAGGCTTAGGAACCTCCAGGACATCTTTAAACGTCCCAACATCCGAATTATAGGGGTCCCAGAAGGGGAAGAAGAACAGCAACAAGTGGAAAACTTATTTCAACAAATAATAAAGGAGAACTTCCCCAATCTGGCAAAGGAAATAGACTACCAGGACGTCCAGGAAGCTCAGAGAGTCCCAAAGAAGTTGGACCCAAGGAGGAACACATCAAGGCACATTGTAATTACATTAGCCAAGATTACAATGAAGCAGAGAATTCTAGAAACAGCAAGGGATAAGGGGACAGTCACCTACAAGGGAGTTCCCATCAGACTGTCAGCTGATTTCTCAAAAGAGACCTTCCAGGCAAGAAGGGGCTGGAAAGAAATATTTGAAATCTTGAAAAGCAGGGACCTACATCCAAAATTGCTCTATCCAGCAAAGCTGTCATTTAGAATGGAAGGGAAGATAAAGTGCTTCTCAGATAAGATCAAGTTCAAGGAGTTCATCATCACCAAGCCCTTATTATATGAAATGTTAAAGGGACTTATCTAAGAAAAAAAAGATAAAACTATGACAGTGAAAAGACAGCAAACTCATAGCTATCAAGAACCACACCTAAAACAAAAGCAAACTAAGCAAAGAGCTAGAACAGGAACAGAACCACAGAAATGGAGATCATATGGAGGGTTAGCAACAGGGAAGTGGGAGGAGGAGAGAGGAGGAAAAGGTACAGAGAATAAGTAGCATAGACGGTGGGTAGAAAATGGTGGGAGGGCAAGAATAGTGTGGGAAATGTAGAATCTAAAGAACTTATGACACATGGACATGAACTAATGGGGGGGGAATGTGGGTGGGAGGGGTGTGCAGGGTGGAGGGGAATGATGGGGGAGAAATGGGACAACTGTAATAGCATAATCTATAAAATATATTAAAAATATGAATAGTAAAATTAAAAAAAAAGAATCTCAAGCTAAAAAAAAAAGAAAGAAAGAAAGAAATGAGACCATGTTCTTCCACCATGTACAAGTATAAACTCAAAATGGACTGAAAACTTAAATGTAAGACCTGAAACCATGAAACTCCTAGAAGAAAACATAAGCATTAAAATCTCTGACATTGTTCTTAGTAATTTTTTTCTGATATATCTCCTCAGGCACAGAAAACAAAAGTAAAAATAAACAAATGGAATTACATCAAACTAAAAAGTTTTGCACAGTGAAGGAAACCATCAACAAAACCAAAAGACAACCTGCTGAATGGGAGAATATATTAATCAATAATACATCCAGTAAAAGGTTAACATCCAACATTTATAAAGAACTCATGCAACTCAACACCAAAAAATAATCCAACTAAGAAATAAGCAACCCTGGCTAGTGTGGTTCAGTGGATTGAGTGCCAATCTGTGAACCAAAGGGTCACTGGTTCGATTCCCAGTCAGGGCACATGCCTGGGTTGCAGGCCAGGTCCCCAGTAGTGGGTATGGGAGAGGCAACCACACATTGATGTTTCTCTCCCTCTTTTTCTCCCTCCTTTCCCCTTTCTCCAAAAATAAATAAATAAAATCTTTAAAAAATAAAAAAGGAAATAAGAAGAACTGAATAGACAGTTCTTCAAAAAGCACATACAGATGGCCAATAGACATGTGAAAAGATGCTCAACATCACTAACCATCAGAGAAATGAAAATGAAAACAGTAAGAGATTACCTCACGCCTGTCAGAATGGCTATCATCAATAAATCAATAAACAAGTGTTGGTGAGAGTTCGGAAAGGTTCTCAAGCATTGTTTGTGGGATTGCAAATTGGTGTAGCCACTATGTAAAATAGTAGGGAGCTTCCTCAAAAAATTAAAAATAGAACTGCCTTATGACCCAGCAATTCCACTTCTAGGTATATATCTGAAGAAATCCAAAACACTAATTTGAAAATATTTGTATGCACCCCTATGTTCATTGCAACATTATTTACAAAGCTAAGATTGGACGCAGGCCAAATACCCATCAACAGATGAGTGAATAAAGATGTGGTCCATATATACAATGCAATATTACTTGACCATAAAAATGAAATCCTACCATTTGCAAAAACATAGATAGACCTACAGGGTATTATGCTAAGTGGAATATGTCCAACAGAGAAAGACAAATACCATATGATTTCAGTTGTGTGTGGAATCTAAAGAGCAAAATAGGCCTGGCTGGTATGGCTCAGTGGATTGAGTGTTGGCCTACCAACTGAAAGGTCACTGGTTTGATTCCCAGTCAGGGCATATACCTGGGTTGCAGGCCAGGTCCCCAGTTGGGGGCGTGCAGGAGGCAACCATTTAATATTTCTCTCACACATTGATGTTTCTCTCCCTCTTTTTTCCCTCCCTCCCCTCTTTGTAAAAATAGATAAATAAAACCTTTTTAAAAATATAAAAAGAGCAAAATAAATGAGCAAACAAAACAGAAACAGACTCATAGATACAGAGGAAAAAACTGATGGTCCCAGATGGGAGGTGGGTTGAGAGGCTGGGTGGAAAAGGTAAAGAAATTAAGAAGTACTAATTGGTAGTTACAAAATAGTTGTGGGGATGTAAAGTACAGCACAGGGAATATAGTCAATAATATTGTAATAACTATGTATGGTACCAGGTGGATGCTAGAATTATGAGGGGATCACCTCATAAATTATATAAATGTCTAATTACTGTGTTGTACACCTGCAACTAATATAAAATAATATTGAATGTCAACTGTAACTGAAAAAATTTAAATGAGGTGATGTGGTTGCAAGCTTGTTATACATGATACTCAATACATTATTATCATGTTCTTAAATTCCTTTTTTCATACTGACTCTCCAAATTCTGTTATATTTTACATTTATAAACACATCTCAACTTGGACTAGCCATTTTCCAAATGCTCAATAACCACAGGCTAATCGGTGCAATTCTAAAATAATAAATACAATGTGAAATACTGTATAAAGGACAGGTGAACTAGATCTTGGTAAAATTTGGATAGCAAATGTGAAATGTGGAAATTAAATATAAGAAATGCAATTAATGTTTTAATGTCCAGCATTTTTTAATGTCCTTTTGTAAGAGGGTAGAAAAAGCATTAATTATAGTTTGCTATTTTTATGTGAAAGAATCTTATTTTAAGTTATAATATAAACTATTTTGATTATTAGAAAAAGTTATTATCATGGTGGTGGTTGTAGCATCGTCATTATCAACTCCCAGGGAGGGACGGGTCTCAGAGAAAGGTACCCAGGGGAGGATGGGTTGGTGTAACCACTATGGATTGCTGTATTCGGTGCCATCTCCCCCAGGAAGCCCTCCTTGACTAGTCCAGTCCACACTATTTTGCCTCTTCAGTGTCTCCCTTTAGCCTCCTTATAACACAGATAGTGATATCAGGATTCATGACGTCAGCCCTGTCTCTCCAGCCGAATCATAAGTTCCTCAGTAACAGAAATTGTTTTCTCCTTCCGAATCCCCGCACTGAGCTTGCTCATTTATCAAGGGGAGGAAGGAATCAGCAATGGTGTTAATAATGCCTGCTTCTACTCCTCAGTTCTTTGTGCTGTTATGGTGCTGGGTACACATGCACGAATGTTTGTTCTAATCCCCACAGTACTACTATGAGATAATTTTATTATCCGTCTACAGATGGAGAAACAGGCTCAGTGAGATTAAATAGCCACTCAAGCGGAAAAGCTGAGACTGGAAGCCAGGCTTGTCCTACTTCCAAACCCGGTGGGAGAGCCGATGAGGGTGGCTGGCGGGGTACGCAGGTGAAGAGCGCCCTCTATTGAGCATTTGTAAGTGATGACAGCGGAAGAGAAGCCGTAAGCAGAGTCCTGGTTGTCAGATCCCAGAAAGGAGGCTCTAGGGAACATTTGGCCTCTGTAACTCACAGCAACATACCTATGAGAACTTCTGAGCATCGTCAGTATGGGTGCGAGATCAATCTCTCAGAGTGTAGATGCCAACCTGACTGAAGAGGGGGACGAAGGAAACCCCAGGCTGGGCAGCATCGGTCCTGCATGGAGGCAGAAACCTTGCCTTCTTGTTCTCCTACTGGGCCCCGAGTTTCTTGAACAGTGCCAGGCAGAGAGTAGTAGATCCTCAACAGTGTTTTGTTAAAGGAGCGGATGAACGACAGGCATCCTTCCTCCCTGGCCGTCACCGTCTCGCCCTCTCTCCCCAGCATTCGGCGGGCCACCATGAGTGCTATGTCTGCGCTGATCTCTGCGGGTGCCATCCTGCGGAAGGCCAACCCAGTGCAGCTCCTGTTGATGGTGCTGATAGAGGTGACAGCCTTTGGCGCCACGAAGATGTTGGACAAGCTCGTACTCCGTGTGAGTCATGGGTCTGTGGGGAAGGGTGAGGAGGTGGAAAGGGTGGCCTCCATTGGTGAGGTTTCTGGGATTTAAAAAAAATAAAGTCAGGCCCAAATAAGTTTACAGAAATATGGCCTATGCTAAATGTTTAAACATAGCATGTGAATGCTTTTAACTTCCAAAATATGATGCTGTAGGAACTGCAAGACAATTATAGGGTATATAAAAAGATAATTAATTCCAGCGGCCCCACCAGCTGCGGTCCGGCAAGCTGCATGGCCCACATCTTCCTTCAGACCAGTCAGTGTGTATTACTAACGACATATGTGATCTCATTGGGGAAAATGGTCAAAAGTCTAAGGCCGAGGCCAGACCAAATTGTTTTCCCAGCTCTTCTGCTGTAGCTGAGACCCTGTGGTCAGGTATAATCAAGTGAAATGAAGGCTGATCACAGGTGAGGAAGCTGATGCCCAGAGAGGGGAAGGCACCATCCAAGATCATTCAGCAAGGCAGTAGCATTTGTCTCATTACTGAGGATGTTAACTTTGCTTATTAAGAAGGTTATTGCAATAATTTTGGGTGGTGGTGGTGGTGGCTTAAACCAAGGTGAGGTCAGTGAGCTGAGGTGAATAAAAATTCTGCCAATTCGGGATATTTTTTGAAGGCACGGTTGACAGGATTTAGGAGTAGCCCACCAAGCGAGTTAGTAAAGATGACTAAATTTGATAGTCATAAAGCAAAATTAGCATATACCTAGAATTTACTAAAGACTTTGGTTCAGTTTTGAGAAGGCTGGCTGTTTCATGTTACAAAGTTTATATCTCTCATAACTCCATGAAATTCTGCTGGAAAGTAGGAAGCAGTGACGGTGTGTGATCCTGTGGCTTTTGGCCCGACCTACACGAACCTCAGCCAAAAGCATTTGAAAGCTACTGATAAGCCTTGGCCGGAGTAGCTCAGGTGCTTGGAGCGTACACTGAAAGGTTGCAGGTTCAATTTCTGGTCAGCGCACATGCCTACGTTGTGGGTTCAAACCCCGTTTGGGGCATGTATGGGAGTCAGCCAGTTAGCCACTTGATGTTTCTCTCTCACATCCATGTTTATGTCTCTCTCTCTCTCTCTCTCTCTCTCTAAGCAATGAAAAAATGTCCTTGGGTAAGGATAAAAATATAAAATAAAAGCTACTGGTAAAACCAACTTGCAACCTCCCTGGAATAAACGCTCAGCTACTCGTGGGGCTCCTCTGACAGGGGAACTGCTGGGCTGGATAAACTCCAAACACCAGTCTCGTGACTTCAGGTCATACCTCCTATAAGAAGCTCAGAGCTGTCTCCAAGGAGCATCAGGGTTTGCCCGTGGACAGAGGACACCAGCACTCACTGTGCACGCTGGGTTTTGTTGCAGACAGAGGACCACGTAAGCATGATGCACATCCACGTGTTCGCGGCCTATTTTGGGCTCACTGTGGCCTGGTGCCTCTCAGGACCTCTGCCCAAGGAAGTGGAGGAGAAAGACCAGAGGGCAATAAGCCCCAGTTTGTTTGCCATGCTGGGTAAGGACAAGGTGGTGGGGGGTTTCGTACCCGGAGTGGGCAGGCGGCTCCAAAAACTCTACAGGAAACTTCTCCCGTTCACCAGCCTGCCCTGGGTGTCTGAAGCCCCTCTACAATGGCTTCTTTCCCCAAGTGGTGCTCCATGAATTCAGACCTTTGAATGAGGCCTTTCGCTCTAGGGTCCGCTCTTCATCCTTATCCAAATGAGAGGAGACATTCTCTACATTTAAATGCAAATAAGTTTATCCAACCTGTTCAGCCTCAACTGAAAGGAGGGAATTGGACGAGTGAAGAAAGTCGGGTCTCCCCTACACTGAAGTGGAGGAAGGATGAGGGGTGGGAACAGAGGATAACAGTGGTGCATTTGGAAAGCTGCGGTAAAAATGATGAACTCAGACTGCTGGGGAGAGGCTTAGGGGAAGTCAGCCAGTGAGCTTGACAGCAGGCAACCGAATGTCAGGCCATGGGGCTCCATGAAAGCAGCACGTTAATTTTCTGAAATAAGCATTTGGCCATCACAGGGCCAGGGTCAGGAGGCCCAGGGTTTGGTGATCCGAAATCTCAGGGCCTTAGTTTCCTTGCCTGTGAAGTAGGTTAGCTGGGCCCCACCAACTTTAGATTTCAGAAAGAACATGACTTGCCCAAAAGTCACATAGCGAGAGGGTGACGAAGCTGAGATCTGCCAGCTCCGGGAGTCTCCTGTCTGAAGTCCGCAGAGGCTCGGGCTCTGGAGCAGGAGCGCTTGTTCTGGCCAATGACCCTCTCTGGCCCCCAGGCACCCTCTGCTTGTGGATGTTCTGGCCGAGTTTCAACTCCGTTCTGCTGTCAACAGAAGAAGAAAGGAAGATTGCTGTGTTCAACACCTACTACGCCCTTGCAGTCAGCGCAGTCACGGCCATCTCCATGTCGGCCTTGGCTCACCCCCAAGGAAAGATCAACATGGTGAGGAGAGGGGCTGCTCCCTGGGCAGCACTTGGGTCTTCTAGGCCCGGCACACGTATTCACGCCTGCTCCCCCCAGCACCAGCCCCGTGGTTTGGGAAAGTGCACGCTTGGTGATGGAGCCCTGTCTCCTGTACCTCGGAGCGTAAGGAAGAGCCCTAGGTTGTAAAACGGGCACTGGAACTTGGGAGATTGTGCAATGATCACAGGCTTGCTGGTGGGGGCAGGGGGTGGAGTGGTGATTTTGTCATCAGCGTTGACATCTAACAGACCCAGGTTTGAACCCCATTTCTGCTAGTTACTAAAGCCAGCCACCATGAGCAAGAGGTAGCAGAGAAAAACTAGAATAGAATTGGTCAACTTTCCCCTTACCCCAAGAAATTTCAAGATTGAAATAATAAAAATCAGAAGTAAAAAAGTATGTTAACCTGGCTACGTGGACTTGGTTAAGCCACTTGAATTTTGTACGTCAAATGCTCTCTATGGAAAAAACGCTGGGCGAACATTAGCTGCTATTATCAGTGGAACCGGGAGACCATGTGTGAGTTCTGGGGTCACAGGGGAAATGGTGAGAGTGTAGAGAGAAAGACAAAACAAGTTCCTGTGATGATCAGGGCCTGGGGTCAGCCAGCCAGAGTGGGCGGGGAGAAGTCTAGACAGACAGCAGGGCCTGGAGTGGAGAGAATGTGGCTGTAGAAGGCAGGTTAACAGTACTAAGGGGAGGTAGGTGTCCCACAAGTGAGTTCCGTGGTGACAAGGAGTCAGGGATCAGATAAGGTCAGGCCATCCAGGGAGGCAGGTTTGGCCATTAGGCCAGGGAAGCCCAGAGGCTGGTCTGAGGGCCCAAGCTCCTAGACCTGGTTAGAGTCGAGGCGGGCAGAGGTAAGCGGTGTAAGAGAAGGCAAGGCCCAGTTCTGGAGGAGTGAAGGCCACAGTGGAGATGTGATCTTGGACCCAATTTGTTGGGTTCAGTCATACAGAGTGGCGCAGGCACCAAGTAGCCAATAAATATAATAAAAACAGATAACTATGGCTTTTATTTCTTCAGCACTAACTTGCATTCCCATGCCAGGCACTGGGTTAAGGGTTTTATGTGTGGTAACTCATTTCATTCTTACAATAACCTGCATTAAGCAGGTATAACCCCAACCCCCTTCTTCCAGAGGAAAGTTGAAGTGCTGGGCTGTGCAGAGCCCAAAGACACATCCCTAATGAGTGTGAGGGTGGCTAAGTGCTGAGTAATTATTCCTTTAAGCTGATTCCCTAAATGCCTCCCAACAGGGTGACTGCCCCTTGAGCCTGAGAAGTGGGGTGAGATAAGATCGTGGACACAGGCCAGGCAGTCTCAACAGAGGGGAGTGGCTGGTTTCAGGATCATTGAAGCAGGGAGCACATTACAGTGTCACCTTACTACCAGGTTGATGAAGAGCTTTGGGCAAGATGCTGTCCTGTCTGTGCCTCGCTTCATTCACCCACAAGCTATTTCTTTGCAGACTCATATCCACAATGCAGTGCTGGCAGGAGGTGTGGCTATGAGTATCCCGGGTCACCAGATTCCGTACCTTTGGCTTGCCATGGTGCTGGGCCTTATGGCTGGGCTGATCTCCATCGGGGGAGCCAAATGCCTGCCGGTAAGGAGCTGGGCGACTAATACTGTCTGCTTTGTTTTAGACCAGAAGGACCCTGGAACCACAGTGGGCCACCATATGGTACTGTGGGCTGCATTACACAGGTGCTGGCACTCTCTCCATTTGGCTTCAAAGTCTGGGTGAGGGACCCACCCAGGTTGGATGGTTCATATGTTAGGATCTGGGGAGCCAGTAACAGAACCCACTCAAGCTTGCTCAGACAGAAGGGAGGGTTTGTTGCAAGGCGACTGGGATGTCATGGAACCCAAGGACAGGAATGCTGCTGGGAACTCAGGAATGGCTGGCACCAGGGATGGCAGAGTGTTGTGAGGGGCCCAAAAATCTTTAATCTTCTTCTTTCTTTGTTTTACCTGAATATCTGCTTTATCTTCTCCGTAGACTTCCTTTCTGTTCTCCTACTGCTATTCCACATGGTGGAATGTAGTCTCTCTCTTCAAGAAAGCAACTGGGTAGCATCTCTTGGCCCAAATTTCAGGCTTTGAAGAAGAGGCTCATTGGTTTAACTTAGCTCATGTGCCCACCTTTGGCTGGGGTAGGGGTGGACATGTCGTACATATATGGTTGCTGGCCATGAACCATGAGAACAGGGGTGGGGGGAAGGGCAGCACCCAGAAGAAAGATGGGCAGGACCCAGAAGCCAGGTCATGTTCACTTGTGATTGCTTAGTTCTTCTAAGTGGATGGATTTTCCTTCCTGCAATATTCAACAGGCATGGATAATACCGAAGTACTTTATTATAGCCAATTTGTTATGACACACTTCTAACAGAAATATTTAGGAACAACAAATCTTCATGGGTTTGAAGGCTTGGTGGGAACAAAGGAATGCACTCCTGGGTGGCACAGGAATCTAAATTTGGTCGAAGTGAATACTGAGGGAGGCAGTTTCAACTCCAGGAGGAACTTACCAGCAGTTTGGTTTGAGCAGAGATGGGGCAGTCTGCTTTTTATCTTTGGAATGAGGACAGATGTCTTTTATCTCCTCTGGCTTTGAGGCCCTGTAATGAGAGGGGGAAGTGCACAGCAAAAACTGCGTAAGTTATCACCAGGCTCAGAGTCCACCATTTTCTCCAATTCAGTTTCCTGACTCTATCACTGGGGGAATGATTCAAAGATGATTCAAGCCCTGGCCAGTGTGGCTCAATTGGTTGGAACATTGTCCCATAAATCAAAAGGTTGCAGGTTTGATTCCTGGTCAGGGCACATGCCTAGGTTGCAGGTTTGGTCCCCTGTTGGGGTGAGTACAAGAGGCAACTGATTGATGTTTCTCTCTTGCATTGATGTTTCTCTCCTTCTCTCTCTCCCTCCCTTCCCCTCTTTCTAAAATCAATAAGCATGATCTTGGGTGAGAATTAAAAAAAAAAAAAAGATAATTCACTAATTTATTCATTCACTCCATTCATTCATTCATATATGCATGCATTCATTCATCACATTTGTTTTAACATCTACCCTACTTCCCCAGCTATTGTGTGGTGAATAAAATGGACAAATAAGCACAACTCTGAGTGATAACTGCTCCAGGAGCACATCTAAGCCAACCTGAGGTAGGTCAGGAAATTCTTCCCAGAGCAGCGGATACCTCAGCTGAGTGTTGACAGATAACTCACATCAGCCAGGCAAAGCAGTGGGAAGTGTACTCCAGGCAGAAGGAACAGCGTGTTCAAAGGCTCAACAGTGAGAAGAGCCTGTGGCCCAAACGGGAAACAGAAAGACATTCTCATGACTGAAGCACTGAGTTCACCTGAGAGCATGGCGGGACCAGAGTCTGGAGAGGTGGCAGGCACGCAGGCATACCTCCTGAGCTAGTTGAGGAGCTGGAGTTTTATTTGGAAGACCTTGGGGAGCCTAAGGCGGGAACTAGCCCCATCGATGCGCATTTGAATCCACATCTGTTGGCTCCTGGCCATCTGGGAGACTAAGTGGTGAGGTGAAGGACCATTGACTGGGATTCTGAAGGTGTGGTCAGATTCTTTTCTTCTGATTTGTATTCTAATCAGCCATGTTGTCTTTGGGATGGCAGGTAAGTTGGGGCTAGACCAGGAGGTCTTGATTACCCCTGGGGACAACTGACGATACCTGGAAACATTTTTGGTTGACACACTAGTCTGGGGGAGCTACTGGCATCTAGAGGGTACAGGCCAAGGATGCTGCTAAACATCCTACAATGCACAGGACAGCCCTCCTCACATCACAGAGTATAGCTCAAAATGCGAGTAGTGCCTGGGCTGGATTCTTGCTTCTCAAATTGCGGTCTGTGGACCAGCAGCACTGGCATTCCCTGGGACTTTGTTGGACATGCAGAATCTCAGGCCCCAGAGCCACTAAATCTGACTCTGCAGTTTAAGTAGCTCCCCAGGTGATATGAGCACACAGTCAAATCTGAGAAGTGCTTCTTTAGGTGAGCCCCAAAGCCCTTCTCCTTTTGGTGGTCCTGGATGCCAAGGATCTGTGAAAAGGGCAGGTAGGAAATGCCAGTCTTACGTGTAAATCTGTTCATAATAACGTTTGTCCCCAGGTGTGTTTTGACCACATACTGGGCATCCATGACACTTGCGGTGTGCACTACACATTTGGCTTGCCGGGTCTGCTCGGAGGGATCACCTACGTCGTCCTGATAACGCATGAGGCAAGCTGGACCATGACTACCATGTGAGTTGCCTGCCTCACCCTCTTAACACCCCCACCTAACTCAGGAAGAAATGTGCCCAGAGCCCTTAGCTGGAGTGCGTGCATTCAGGGCCAGGTACTCAGTAGACCACGGTGACTATTTGTTGGCCAATATTATTCAGAAATTCTGCCTAGCCCCTAACTTGTGTGGAGTCACCACCTCTTCAGGCCACTTCTTTCCAAAGGGGGAAGCCTAGGTGCAAGGCAAAGGCAGATGGTCTTGAGGCTCCCCAAAAGCAGACAGAGCAGGGCAATCAGGCCCAAGCCAGTTGAGTCCAGTTTTCAACCTCTGATGGTGTAGGTCACGGCAGTCAGGCTCATCTTGACCTCTTACTAGCTGGGCATGCTGCCTAACTTCCCTGAGCTTCAGTCACCCAGCTGTAAGTGAAGGTGGTGATGATGCCTCTTCTCACACGGCTGTTGGTGGCTGCTTGAGGCCAGGAGCCACGGGGTTAAGAGGATTTAATAAGTTAATTCAGGAAAATGCTAGGCACTCTCCCAAAGCACTGGCAAAAGATTCGAAATCTTTAGAAAAATTGCGTGTGCCAAATCCTGCTCATGGGCCGCTGACCTGGAACGTCTGGACCACCTGTCCTTCTAGACCCCAAATTCTGTGACTCTGTGGCTCGCCCAGAGCAGTGGTTTCCAACAGTATCAGCGTCACCTGGGAATTGGTTAGAAATGCAAATTCTAATATCAGGGGAATCACTTTGTAAAGCATATGATTGTCCAACTACCATGCTGTACACCTGAAACTGATATAAAGTAACATTGAATGTAAACTGTGATTGAAAAGTAAGTACCAAGTAGACCAGTTACGGAATCCAAGAAAACACAGTTGAGACAATTTTCCATTGTGAGAGTGCAGCACAATTTACTGATCCATTATTGATGACCACTTGGGTAGTTTCTAGTTTGGAACTATTATGAGCATTCTAGCATCGCTGCTATAAACATTCTAACACTTTTTAGAGGAACACATGGGCAGCACTCCTAGGGAACATGTGCCTAGAAGTAGCATTCCTGGGTCACGCAGTATTCGTGCACCCACTTTACTGGGTGCTACCAGTTTTCCACTGTGGTTTGCACCAATCTACCCACGGGAGTCCCCTTTATCCATGTATCCCTCACACTCCATGTTTCCTTCCTCTACGTGTCAGCCACGTGAGCATCGAACTCGTTGTTTGAATTTTAATTTCCCTCATGATGAAGGGGAGCACTTTCCATAGGCTTTTAGGACATTTGAATGTTTTTTTTCTTCTGAAATGTCTACTCAAGTTCTTCCGCACATTTTTCTATTGCATCTTTTATCTTTTTCTTATTGATTTGTAGAAATTCTTTATACATTCTGATTATAGATCCTCTGTCACATACATGTATTGTGAATACCTTCTTCACAATACAAGAAAGGTAACCCTCTGTGGGTTACCTTTCACTTTCTTAAGGGTGTCTTTTGATGAACAGCTATTAATTTTAATATAGTCCAATTTACCATTATTCTCTTTATGTTTAGCTCTCGTATGCCCTGTGTAAGAAATCTTTGTCTACCGCAAGGTCAGGTAAATGTCCTCCTAGGGCTGCCTACTTGTTTGAGGTGAAGTCCTGGGCTTGCCTTGAAGGAGAGCGAGCAGGGAGCATGTTCAAGGGGGAAGGCAGGGAAGATGGGTCTGATAACAAACGGTGCCCCCTTGACTTGATCTTCGGTTGCCTAATGAGGAAACTCCGGGCTCTAAGCAGTTAAGTGACTTTCCTAGGGTCATGCAACTTAGTGACAGAACTGGGACTTGAACTTGGTTTTTCTAACTCCCGGTCTAGTTCATTATCCATGGGCTCTGAGGATGAAAGTAAACCAAATAGATCTTGGAGTCGCCCCTTCCCTTCCCTCATGTCAGCATGGCTTCGCAGGAAAATGACAGGGAAATGTACCACCAGGAAGAGGACATTGTTTTCCTGATGGCTCTCCCTGACAGTGTCACTGCTCATGCAAGGAGTGCTGTTTGTCCCCACGACATCTGCAGCCTGATACCCGAATGTGACCATCTTTGCTTTGTCATTTCTAGGCTCAACCAGCTGCTCATCAGCAGCGGGGCGTTCAGCTTGTACATGGCCGTGGGTCTGGCATCTGGTCTCCTGACAGGTCAGTGTGGGCTCACCCTCCCACCGGTGCCCAGGCACAGGGCCCGGGTCGTGCGTGCACCAGCCCCATGGCTGGACGTGGATGAGCCCATCCCGTCCCCTGGGACCCAACCTCCTCCGCTCCAGCCAAATGACACAAGGGCTCAGACTTCGAAGAACAAACAAACTCAGAATCACATCATTTTAGAATGGAAAGGCCCTCAAGGTCATTTGCAATAGGTGTGGACTCTGAGGACCAGGGAAAGGAAGAGACTGTCCCAAGGTTATAAATAGGAGTTTGTGGTGGCATTGCAGCGCCTGGAGTCCAGGGCTGGTGACTTCACTCAATTTTGTATGGAAGACCAAGGAAATTCTTATGCCAAAAATGCTTACCTTTTATTCCCCAAGGGTATCCATAATAGTATTGGGTTCAACAAATATTTATTCAATATCTACTATGAGCCAGACACTATTCTTAGGCACTAGGGACACAGCAATGAATAAAACAATTCCCTGACTGCATGGAGCTGACATTCTAGTTGACAATACATAGACAAATAAGCGCACACTATATAAGGTGGTAATAAGTGCTATGACGAGAAATAAATTGGGGCAAGAGAACCAGAGTCAGTGTGAGGGTGGGCTGTTCTTCCGGGAGGGTGGTAAGGAGAGGCCTATCTGGTCAGCTGACCTTTAAGCAGAGACCTGAATGGACAGAAGGAGGGAGACATACGACGAGCTCATTTTAGAGAACAGCAGTCTACGAGAAGGAACAGCAAGTGCAAAGGCCCTGAGGCAGGAGCATGCTCTGCATGTCTGGGGAACAACAAAGGAGGTCGATGTAGCTGATGTGCATGGCAGGGGTTGAGAACAGAGTGGTAGCAAGGCGCCAGGTCACTCTGAAAGACAGAAAGCCACTGGAGACCGTTAAACAGAGGGCTGAAGTATGTTTTTGTTCCTGCAATATGACAGAACAGCAACGAATCCTGAGGTGTTATTCATTTGCCAATCTTATCTGCCAGGTGGAAATATGCGTTCTTTTCAGAAACGTTGACTGTCATTGTATAAGTGAGCAGTTATTCTTTTTTTTTTTTAAAGATTTTTTTATTATTTATCTTTAGAGGGGAAAGGTAGGAGAGAGGGAGAGAAATATCAATGTATGGTTGCCTCTTGTGTGTCCCATGCTGGGAACTGGCCTGCAACCCAGGCATGTGCCCTGACTGGGAATCGAACCCCAATCCTTTGGTTCGCAGGCCCGCGCTCAATCCACTGAGCTACACCAGCCAGGGCATGTTCTTGACTAGACACTCCTATATTGTGTCTCTAAACAGGGGGCGGATGCCAAACAAGAGGCAAAGTAGCGTAGGCAGACACCAATGAGTTGTGTGGCATCGTATCACTTTACTTTCTCTGGGCTTAGCTGGCTTCCCTGTATAATGAAAAGATTATGCTAACTAATCATTTGGCTTCCTTTCAGCTCTAAAATATGTATGAACATAGTTTTTGGAGCTACCTGGGTAATTTTAGAGAGTGAGATTATCTCAAATTACCTTACTGCCCCACCCGGCCTCAGCTTGTGACAGAGGTCAAGGTGATTGATTAAGAACAGATGAATGAACAAAGGGAAAAAACATAAAAGAGGAAAAAAATGAAAAAGAGAAAAAAATAAAGAACACGCACAAAAGTGAAAACCAAAAGCGAAAATACCTTCCTCCATAAGTTCACATTCTGTTCTGGGTAGGGGTGTCAGATTGAGCAAATGAAAGTATAAGGCAGTCATTTTTTTAAAAAGTTCAAAATTAGCTGAGCATCTTATATTTTATCTGGCAACCCTATATCTGGGTTCTTCCATCATTCACCATTAGTCACTCTATTACCAAAGTGACACTGACTTACATTGTCTTATAAAGGACCTAGAGGTGGGGGGTTCCTTATACTTAAGAGAAGAGCGAAAATGACGCCTATATTATTCCTTTAAGAGTTAAAACCAATGAGTTTTCTTCCTTGCATGTTGCTTTGGACATGAGGGAACTGGTGATTAAAAAGAACTTGGATAACAGAAGGGGAAAGTGGCCCCCAAGCAGCCAAGATAGCCCCAAATTGCCCCATGATAGCCGAGCGTTGTACTTGTCAGGAGACCCCATGGTCTGAGGCCCGTCTCGCTGTTGAAGGAACAGTCCCATCAGGCATAGTTGTTGGGTTTCCAGTTCAGGAAGACCGGAAATAGCAGATTGGAGGTGGGGTTGGTTCCAGGAGGTAGGGCACACTGGAATGTTAGAAGTGAAAGCCCAGAGCCTCGCAGAGGAAGAGAAGTTCTTGAAATCAGACACAAGAACACAGAAAGCTTGGGCTGCAGATGAGCAGGCCAACAGCCCTGCACAGCTACACACCTGCTCTGCGTTTCACAGAAATTTTATCAGTCGATGTTCCCAGCAATGGTTCAAAGAGTCTAAGTGTGTTCAGTGATGATTCATAGGGCAAGAAACGCACTGTGGGTTTATGTATTCAGATGGATTTTCATTAGTGATAGGTAAGCCTCATCTATCTGGAAAATTCACGTAGGTGATAGAGATCATTTCTGAGTAATTCTGGGTAATTGCACCTTACCTGTCAATATCAGTTAAAGGCATGCATGATAAAAAGAAAATAAGAATATGCACGTGCCTACTTGTCAATCTTACTACTGAATGCATTGGGACCGATCATCATTAAAAATACACCGATAAATCTATGAACGGTGCTTCCCTGCTTCTTGTGAAAGGGAGACTGTCCTTTCATGTATCCTGGGAAATTCGGCAGATTTTGTGCAGCTGGGGGTGTGCACAGAGCCAAGCTCTCTGGGCAGAGGCTGGCCAGGCAAAAATGACAGGCGCCAAAGCAAATTGTCATGAGCCACTTTCCTCACTACACAAGTGGAATCTGAAGCTGCAGTTGGCAGGAGTTTATGGGACCTACAAGGGTGCCCACTTTGAGCGGCTCTCCGTGGTAGTTCTTGCGTTTGAAATGGAGAAGCCTGAAGTGGGGACATGGTCTGATAGGACGGCTCTGTTCCGTCTGGGGAAGCGTGTTGCATCCACGGTTACCCTGCCCCTCTCGGCGTAACCTCAGTCTTTCGGAAACATTTGCTCCTGCCAGTCCTTGTCAAAGGTGTCTATGGAATCGATGGAGCTGGTCCAGGAAGAACGGTGCTTCCACTTGTCTGTCTCCTGGTTGTGGAAGAAAACAGGATTTCTGCTGAGACGCCATAGTTGACATATGAGATTTTGATTAATTTTGAGATAAACAAATGCTGCACTCCAAATGTTGAACATTTACTTATGAATTTGCACAGGTTTACTCTTAAACGTCAAAATATGGAGAGCACCTCGTGTGGCTAAATATTTTGATGACCAAGCTTTCTGGGAGGTAAGATTTTTTTTAACCTATTAATGTCATAGATTTTTGAGTGAATGAACTTAAAAAGATATCTGGGCCCCCATGTTCATTCGGTGTTTATGAGAGTAAAGTAAAAACACCTGAAGATGAAGTAAAGCCCACAGGAGGAAGAAGAGCAAATCCATGGTGTGCGCGTGGGGAGGGGGGCAGGGCAGGGAGGCTGTAAAAGCTACCATTTCCCTGATGCCTCAAAGTCACGGAAGGCCAGGGATAAGAGAACGGACTCTTGCCACACTTCTCTTCCCCTGGAGTCATCGAAGTGGGCAAATAGTTTGATGGGAAGGTGCTAGAATCCTGAATGCAAGAGCCAAAGGACCACCGAGGCCAGCAGGTCTAATCCCCTTGTTTGACAGACACTCAAAGTGGAGCCAGGACTGACCGAGGTCTCATCGAGCAGCGGAACTAAATCTAGAACAACTCTTACGAACTACAGCTGGTGGACACAAGGAAACTTGTAGTACAGAAGTCTGGGGTCATTTAGCCCAGGGACACGGAGCTCAAACAAGTCAGCTAGACTGACAGCGTCTATGTTACATTGTAGCATTTGCTGTCGTGACTGGGCTGGACACGTCACCCCACTGCCCTCCTTTCTTTGACCTGCACTCGTAGTTCACAGAGCACTCTGACGTCACTCCAGGTAACCTCCCAGTTGAAGCGGAGGTCAGCTGGGCAAGCAGGGATCTATATGCCTGTGACAAATGGCAAGCTGGGGCCAAGAGAGGCCAGGCTCATGCCCAGCATCATACTTCGTGGGTGGCAGAGGCACAACCCGGAAGCAGGCCTGCAGAGTGCCAGGCCAGTCCGTACGCCACCCGCGAGCCGGCATGCTGGGCACTAACGGGACAGGGCGCCATCTCTACCGTGGGCCTTGGCCTTCGGGTCTGTGGGGGCAAAACAGAGAAGCTGCAGGGAGAGCCTGCCTCTTCTCTCCTCCTTCGTCTCCTTCCTCCTCCTCTTCTTCAAACAGCTTTGTGAGGTAGAAAAGGCAATGAGCTACACATATTTCAAGTCTACAACTTGATACGTTGAAATCGACTCTACACCCGTGAAAACCATTAAGACAATCAAGATAACAAACGTATTTGTCGCCACCAGACATTTTCCCTTGCATCTTTGCAACTACTCCCTTCCTACCCCACCCCACCCCACCCCCAGGCAACCACTGACCTGCTTTCTGTTTCTATAGACTAGTTTGCATTTTCTACAAATTTACGCAGATGGCACCACACGCTACATACTCCTCTTCACCTGGCTTCTTTCACTCCGCGTTGCTCCGAGAGCCATCCACACCGTTGTGTGTAACCTGCCTCCTCTCGCATCAGCTCCTCTCTGCAGTCGCTGGTCCCGACAGCCAGTCTCTTCCAATGCCCTGCAAGTGTTCTTACCCTTCTAGCAGAGAAGCTGGGTAATTTAGTGAAAGGACTCAGAAAACTGGTTTAATCCACCCATTTGTCCCACAAGTATTTACTGAGCAACTATTACATGATAAATACCAAGCACTCTGCTAACCAACCAGGGATACCACAATCAGGACAAGTATCCAGCTCAGTTTTCTTGAGTTGCAATACATATTTGCTGAATCAATAAAGGAAATTCAGGGCACCCCACCTAACACTAGCCACTGCAGCAGCAGAGAGTGTACCAGAAACGAGCAGTCCTGGATTCCAGCCACTGCTCTACAAGGTATCAAGGAGGCAAGTTCCTCACCCTCTCTCACTGGTAAAGTAAGAATGGTAATCATTAGACTTCCAGCCAAGATGGAGGCATAGGTAGACATGCTGTGCCTCCTCGCACAACCAAAATAAGGACAACAACAATTTAGAAACAAAAAGAACCAGCAGAAAATTGAACTGTATGGAAGTCTGACAACCAAGGAGTTAAAGAAGACTCATTCATCCAGACCGGTAGGAGGGGCGGAGTCGGGCTGCTGGGCAGAGAGGGGTGGAGGCAAAGCGGTGGCTGGAAGACCCAGCGAGGCAATAAATTGTGGAGGGGCAAGGTGCGCAAGGCGGCTGGAGGACCCAACAGTCCCATATTAGCACACAGAGAAACCAGGTGAAACTGGGGAGTGAAACAGACTGAGCAACCCAGGGTCCCAGCGCAGGGAAATAAAGCCTCAAAACACCGATTGAAAACACTTGTGGGGGTTGAGGTGCTGGGAGAGACTCCCAGCCTCACAGGAGAGTTCGCTGGAGAGACCCACAGGGTCCTAGAACGTACACAAGCCCACCCACCCAGGAATCAGCACCAGAAGGGCCCAATTAGCTTGTGGGAAGTGGGGGAAGTGACTGAAATCCGGCAGAGAGCAGAGCAAGCGCCATTGTTCCCTTCGGACCCCACCCCCACAAATAGTGTCACAACCCAGCAACTGGGTTGCCCCACCCTGGTGAACACCTAAGGCTCTGGTCCCTCACTACATAACAGGTGCGTCAAGACAAAAAAATGGCCCAAATAAAAGAACACATCAAAGCTCCAGAAAAAATACAACTAAGAGACAAAGAGATAGCCAACCTATCAGATGCACAGTTCAAAACACTGGTAATCAGGATGCTCACAGAGTTGGTTGATTTTGGTTGCAAATTAGATGAAAAAATGAAAGCTATGCTAAGTGAAATAAAGGAAAATGTACAGGGAACCAACAGTGATGGGAAGAAAACTGGGACTCAAATCAATGGAGTGGACCAGAAGGAAGAAAGAAACAACCAAACAGAAAAGAATGAAGAAACAAGAATTCAAAACAAAAAATGAGGAGAGGCTTAGGAACCTCCAGGACATCTTTAAATGTCCCAGCATCCGAATTATAGGGGTACCAGAAGGGAAAGAGGAAGAGCAACAAGTGAAAAGTTATTTAAACAAATAATAAAGGAGAATTTCCCCACTCTGGCAATGGAAATAGACTACCAGGAAGTCCAGGAAGCTCAGAGAGTCCCAAAGAAGTTGGACCCAAGAAGGAACACATCAAGGCACATCATAATTACATTAGCCAACATGAAAGATAAGGAGAGAATCTTAGAAGCAGCAAGAGAAAAAGAGACAGTTACCTACAAAGGAGTTCCCATCAGACTGTCAGCTGATTTCTCCAAAGAGACCTTACAGGCAAGAAGGGTCTGGAAAGAAGTATTCCAAGTCATGAAAGGCAAAGATGTACATCCAAGATTGCTCTATCCAGCAAAGCTTTCATTTAGAATGGAAGGGCAGATAAAGTGCTTCCCAGATAAGGTCAAGTTAAAGGAATTCATCATCACCAAGCCCTTATTATATGAAATGTTAAAGGGACTTAGACAAAGATAAAAAACATGAACAGTAATATGACAACAAACTCACAGTTATTAACAACCACACCTAAAACAGAAACAAAAACAAACTAAACCAACAGCTAGAACAGGAACAGAACCACAGAAATGGAGATCACATGGAGGGTTAGCAACAGGGGAGTGGGAGGAGGAGAGAGGGGGGAAAGGTACAGAGAATAAGTAGTATAGATGGTAGGTAGAAAATAGACGGGAAGGGTAAGAATAGTATGGGAAATGTAGAAGCTAAAGAACTTATGACACATGGACATGAACTAAAGGGGGGAATGTGGGTGGGTGGGGCAGGGTGCAGGGGAGTGAAGGGGGAGAAATGGGACAACTGTAATAACATAATCAATAAAAAAAAAAAAGAATAGTAATCTTTGTTCTCCCTCACTGGATTGTTTGAAGATCAGATGAGACAATAACATCTGTAACCACAACACTCTGGGTAAATTGCAAACCGCCATATGAATGTGAAAGCTTATCACTAGGTGTTTAGCCAAACAGGAAGGAATGTGTAAGCATACTAGCTATTACTGTTTTTTGCAAGCCTACTGTTTCCATTTTTGTGCTAGATGCTTTTAACATTCTCTGATCTTATCTTTGTAACAACCCTGCTCAAGAGTAAGTGTTTCCATCTTAAAGACCAGGAGTAACTCGTCCAGAATGACAGAGGTAGTAAGTGGAAGGGGAGGAATTTGGATTGGTAGCCATTTAGCCCCAAGGACACAGCGTGTGTGTGTGTGTGTGTGTGTGTGTGTGTGTGTGTGTGTGAGGGGGATACCTATTGAAGAACTATTTCTCCCCCTACCCAATCTTCTGATTTCCTTTCTTACAGCTGAGTATAAGCATTTATTCAGCAGTCTAGCACTTACATCTTACACTTGAAAAGCCAAATAGCCATTACAGAAGACAGAATTTAAAAGTTCCAAAGCTGATAAATCCAGGAGTGATTTTTTTTGTTGTTGTAAACCATCTGGAAACACACTTTAAACATTACTGAATGGCCTTATTGCATTTTATAGAACCAGACTTCTTCTGAGGGGTGGAAGGGACACACCCATCCCTGGGTGTCCAGGCCATGCCTGGCACTTGCCAGGGTGGGGCACCCATCTCACCCCTGGACGGTTCTGGTAAGAGGCACTTGTTCATTCCCTAACTTCATCCATCGGACGTGTTACCTAAAATGTGAAAGAGCCCTTATGTGAAGTGCTGGAGCGTCAACTCCATGTAAAATAGGGTTGTAGGTGTCAAGGAGCTGCATCCATTAATTCTCTGTCTTCCTGTAGATGGCAATGATCCTAACTCATGTGCTAATTTACAAAAATTCAGTTCACAACACAATTTTTCCTGTGCTTTCACTGAGAGAATAAATTGTTCCTTCGACTCTTTATTTCAGTTTAATAAACCAGGGATTTTATTTCTTGCTTTCCAAGAGCACAAGGGCCCACTGATATCCACTTACGGAAATTAATTCCACAGCGAATCTTTCTGAAGAGAGAAACCGTTTTTGTAGGACTGCCATGGCTGAGCCTCTGCTCTGAGTACTGTGTGGGGGTATACATAGAGAAACTACAGCTTCGACCACTTGGCAGGACTGGCTCTTTCCATGTGCGCAGCTCTTCCTGTTAAGTACTAAAAGAGTGATTCTGGCAGCAGCTGCTCAAAGAATCAGAGGAGGAGGAGGAGGTCATGAGTTCGGGGAGGTCAGGGAAAATGGAACACTGGGGAGTTGTGTTGGGTTTGGCCAAGCGACAGGAAGTGAAAGGCATGGCTAGGGGAATGTTGGGAGCAAGAGCAGGAGAGGAAGCAACCTAGCTCAGCAGGGAGTGGGCGAAGAGAAGGAGGAACGATGGCTAGAGCCCCTTGAAGCATTCCTTCGGGCAACTGGAAGCTCCCACAGGTTTCCGTGGGGGAAACCAGGCGAAAACGTAAATGTTCTAGGGTTCGGTGCAGCGGTAGGATGAAGCTCACGAGATGGACTCTGAAATGACTGCCATGTGCCGAAGTTCCTCCACGGGCTTCTGAACCCAGTATTTGCAGTTTCTTTTTAAAATAACGTTATTGCCAAGAAATGGAAACGCCACCACCGTTCTGGCACAGAAACATGGCAAAATGTGTTAAGAGTGCCTCCTGCTGTTTTATGCAAAGTTCTCAGAACCGAGGCTTGTCAACCTGGTATCAACCCTGCTTCTGACGGAACATAAACGTTCTACACACAGCAAGGGCCCAGCATATGCTCATTTAGCCCAAATGAGAGCTCACTGTTCAGGCAGAGCAGGAAAACAGAGGAGGAGCCTGCCAGTGACCCCCCACCCCCACCCCATCTTGGAAAGGCCCGGTGCAGAGCATGGTTCTGGAAGGCAGGTCTGAATTCTAGTCCTAGCTCACCCCTGGTAGGCTGCTGCCCACAGGCATGCCACTGTACTTCTCTGGGACTCTGTTTCCTCATTTGTACAGTGAGATCAAAGTCCACAGGCTGGATTCAGACAGATCTGGGTTCTGCCACCTCTAGCTCTGTGATCTCTCGGAACTTCCGTCTCCCCATCTCAGAAATGGAGGTAATAACAGTGATGTCTCACTAGGTTGGGGTAAGGATTTAAAGGAATGTGTGTGAAGTGTAAGCACACAGATCCACAGGAAACACCCCATACGTTTGCTACTCCGAGGTCCAATTCTAGAATTCTGGGATCCAAACAACTTCATGAGCAGTGATGTTGTAATACAGCACAACTGAAGAATTCAGCGTCTGCTCAGCTTGCAGAAGACTCAAAGGAGACCTAAGAACAATCTTCATTCACTTAGAAAGCTGTCATGCAGAAGAAAAAAAGATTTTTCCCCATGCTTCTCCAAAGAATGTACCTAGGCCCAGTGGGTGTTGTGGTGTAAATGAGCAGTTTGAACTGTCTGGGAAATGGAGTGAACTCCTTTAAATGGTAATGAGTCCATCGTCACTGGAGGTGTTCAAATAAAGCCAGATGCTTATTTAGCAATGCTCCACATGAAGAGCTATACAAAATGAGGTCTGTCTAGGAACTCTTCCAGTTCAGATGTTATAAGACATGTGTCAATGTAAATTTCAAAAGATCAAGCCAGAATCAATACATGTACAAATTTTAAGAGCAGAGGTCATCTGTAATGAAACATTTGCTTTGCTTTTACAGTTTCCTCATTTGGCTGTTGGATTTTAAGCAAAAGCATCCAAGAAAAACAAGGCCTGTTCCAAAACGCAAGAGCTTCCTCCTACTATTGCCCACATTTGTGCGTGTGTGTGCGACACACACTCGTTACTGCGGTCCCCTCATGTGTAACAAAATAAGGTCAGAGACAGACTTGGTATTTAAAATAAAGGACTAAGAACTTGTCTAAGTGGTAATTTCATAGTTTTAAATGAATGTTTGGTGTCATTAAAAATGATGCTACCAGTATTTCCTTGGGTGCAAGCAACATAAAATTAAGATTTTGGTTAAATTTTCACAATTCTTAGCTTTTTTTCATGCTTAATAAAGTATCCTACCCAGTTAACTTGTCTACACCAGCAGAGCAGATAAAAAGTAGGGAAATTAAGAAATGGATTTTTTAAAAGATTGTTTGTTTGTTTGTTTATACAGGGGAGAAGGGAGGGAGAGAAACATCAATGTGTGGTTGCCTCTTGTGTGCCCCCTACTGGGGACTTGGCCTGCAACCCAGGCATGTGCCCTAGAGTGGGAATCCAACCAGCGACTCTTTGGTTCACAGGCCAGCACCATCCATTGAGCCACACCAGCCAGGGCAAAATTAAGGACCCACTTATATTTAGTCCTGCAGACATCATGCTTTTATTTCAGCAATTTCAAGGTAGTTCTTATTCCCTGAGCACATCCAGAATTTAACTGTGGGGAAAGATGCTGTGGTCAGTTGTGGAGGTATACTGCCTCAACGTTAAAAAATTAGTTCATGACCTTCAGGAAATCATTTCAACTAGTTCCATGACCTTAACGAAATCATTTAAACATCCATGGTCTCTCATCTGTAAAAAGAGAATGTGGGCTTCAGCCTCAAAGACCCCTGCCAATTCTCACATCCCATGGATTTAAAAACTCCCCATGATTGATTTCTGTGGGATGACAGCAACAGCATCTCTTTGAGTAGCGTCCACGTGACCAGGCCGTATCCCAAACTTACTGCGTACAGGGAGATAACTATGGTTGGCATGGAAAAGGGATGTAAGTCATCTGAGAGGTATTCTGAATGAAGGGCTAGTTGCAGTAAGTTTTATGAAAGAAAACATTTCAAGCTGTAGGTCTGAAGAACACATACCCCATAGTTAGCTAGCTCCTTAAACAAAGAATCCCGTTTGCCGAGGCGGGGAGCCTGGGGGATAACAGAGCTCCAAAGAGGGACACACTAGAATTCCCAGTAGTTAATGTTGATAAATATAACTGGCCTGGCTGGTCTATTTTGAGCTTAGTGGCTCAGTACAGAAATACAATGAAACATGGAACCCAACTTATTATCAAACTAACCGAATCTGTCACCTGGGTACAGTGTCAAGTCCTTATGCTTTCCTTCTTCCCATCAACGGTAGATGTGGAGTGACTGCGTGTCCCCACCAGAACCATGTGTCACAGCTGAGTTATCATCACCTCCCCCACCCTCGAAAGATCAGTGGCACAGAAGGGACACTTTTGAGGAGCCTGGTGGCTGGATCAGGAGCTGTTCTCTCCCGACATGCTCACTCACCCCCTGGGAGACCCTTAACAGCTACTTACACTGAAATGTTTTCAGAATTTTTGGCACAACTGAAACACAAAGTATAGTGAGAAGGAATTCTGACCACTGACATCTGTAATAGTGTAAACAATGAAAAAACAGACACCTGACCACTGAATAGTTTTTAAAAACAAGGAAATATTTGTATTTCACTTAATATTTGACACGGAAGCACCCACATTTAAATAAACACATATCTTCAGGGCACTTTGGGACCTTGGATATGACAGATACTCATACAAGGTATATCCACAATTTCTTTTGTAATTTATTTTTATTTTTACAAATTATACCATGATAAAACAATAAAAATTACTCCTGTGAAATATTTTTCAACATTTTATAAGTTACTCAAATGCATACCACAATAAATTTGTTGTTACTTAAATAGGGATCGCTCATGATTTTAGTATCACACAAATTGAAGCTGAGACTACGCTCAGAAAGAAGTTTAGGAAATGGCATTACAAAAAACTGGGAGTGAGTAGTAAAAAAAAACGAAAACAAGAACAAAAACACCATGCGGGGCCGCGGTGCAGCAGGGGTAACCGGGTGTCTTCACTGCCACAGGTCTTCCGTGCGGCCAAACTTAAAAACCAGCCCTCTGTGAACAAAACAAGAAACAGCACATGACTGGCTAAGTTTGGAAAAGGACATGTGAGATCTGGACGCATGGGAAATGAGCACCAAGAAGAACTGACGAGTTGTATGAAAACAACCAGGGGACGTATTCGAACAGAAACTGATCACTCGGAAGCAGTAAATTCTCCCCCTGTGCCCAGCTGTGCTATCTATCACCAGCTCCCCCACATCCTTAACTGGGAGTATGGGGGACATATGTCACTCTTAAAAAGTTAATCAGTGCTTAGTATGTAACCATTGTATGTCTGACTTTTATCAAATTCATCCAACAAACCTTTTTGGAGCATCACGGTGCTAGGGCACTAAGGTAAGAATAAGATATAGTCCCTGCCCTGAAGCTGCTCACATTCTTGATGACACAATGTGGTAAGTACTGGGGGGGAAAAGGTATATATATATCAAATGTTAAGGGAGCACAGAAACACAGAGAATTTATCCTGTCTGAATGTGTTAGAAAAGGATTTACAGAGATGGTAATAGTAGACAAACTCTGGCTAAGCAGAAGTTCAAATGGGACGTTGGTATGTACAGAAACTAGTGGAAAGGAGATGTTTCAGGAAGCGGAAATAGTGTATCAAAAGGCAAAGAGGAATAAAAGACCATGGGGCCTCAGGAAAAGCCCAGGAGATCAATGTGTCAGGAATATGCCCTCACAGAACTTACAGTCTAGGGCTTAAGTGGAAATATATCTATAGTTGTCTTCAAGCTTTCAGTTTAAGAGGGGCAGGATCACAATTATATGCGTAAGAAGATATTCACATACATCTGAGGAGTAGTAGGAATCCAATATGGCTAGTCTATAGTTTAAGAGACAACCAGGATATGGAATGAGATGGCTAGCATCTGGTAAGCAAATTGACCAGTGTGGAGGATTACCTACAGGGGCCTTAGGTGCCTTAAATGAGCCAAGAAGGCAGGTGCCAGCCCTGGCCGGTGTGGCTCAGTGGATAGAGTGTGAGCCTGCAAAAACCAAAGGGCTGCTGGTTCGATTCCCAGTTAGGGCACATGTCTGAGTTGTGGGCCAGGTCCCCAGTAGGGGGCGCTTGGGAGGCAACCACACATTGATGTTTCTCTCCCTCTCTTTCTCTCTCCCCTCCCCTCTCCAAAAAGGAAAGCAAGCAAGCAAGCAGGGGCCAGCTTCTATGCCCTACTAAAGGGGGCAAGCGGTAGTCAGCCCAGGCAATGACTGAGGCGGGGCTGTGCGGAGACGCACCCCTGTGCAAAAGGAACAACTATCCAGCTCCAGAGGACTGCCGCTGTGTGGGGCCCAGGGTTGCCAGACCTTCCAGTTTATCAAGAAAAGCCAAAAATTCAGGTTTTTATGTAAAATCTCTTGATTTTTAAATTTTAAATATCAGCTCAGTAAAACAAAAAGTGCTGTATAGACTCAATGAAACAGCACCGCGGGCAGAATCCAGCTGGGCAACCACCGGTGCTGATCTCCTCTGTAGATAGCTCCGAGTTCTAACGATTTTAAGATGAAACTATCAGGATGAGAGCTACGTTTTAGGAGAAAAATTAACAACAATAAAAACTAGATCCAAGGGAAGGGAACCGCTGAGGAAGGGGTGATGACAGTTGAATGGAAACAATGGAAACGAACAAAAGGAGAACAGGTTAAAGATGATTCAGAGGCAGACTCCGCAGGGCTTGGCTGTGGGAAACTGTGCAGCCGAGACACTGAGGACGGAAGCAGAGGTTAGGGTTTTCAGTGGCACGTGCTGGTTTTCACTTTGTTTCCTCATTTGTTCTCCAGCTACCGGGGTACGCTCACGGTTCAGTCCCCGATCATAACCGTCCATTTAAAACAGGTTTCACAGGCCTCTGTAAAGGTGAACACTGCTTGCTTTTGATGAAAACAAAAACGGAACCTGGAAGTCAGCCACAGTCTCTCTTGGAAGTACATTAATTTCTATTTATAAAGGATTTAAACCTGAAAAGGTAATTTGATTTCTGCTCCACCAGTTAATATCAGACCTACTGCTGCAAAACAAACAAACACACACCGCAAACTCCGAATTAGTTACCGGGGGGCTCTACTCTCCGGAGAGTTTAAAAGAGACACAGTGAACACGCGTCAACAGATGTAAACGGTAACTGAAGTTTCCCGGGCAAGCGCCAGTCCTTCCTGCACCATCAGATGGTGTCCGCTAGTTGCATTTAATTTTGATTTCCTTATAGTATTAAGATCTAATAAGTATAATAGTAACAAATGAGAAATTAACCAAACTTGTTACATACAAGTTAATTATAACTAATCTCAAATAATATCAGTGATCAGTTTCTAAGGTTTTGTGAAATGTGATAATTACTGAATGAACTTATGCGTTTCTTCCCTCATTGGAAGAGATTAAAAATTTCCCACAAATCCTCCTCCTCAATCCTTTGTTCCTCCCCACTGTGACAGAGTAACTTCTCTGCCAAAAGCATCTCAAAGTGGCACTTATCCTTTATCTTTGCCAGAGTAAATAATGATTAAAATAAAGAAGGCTGTTGTCTATCTCTCCGTGGCTGGTTCTCAGTAAATGCCCTCCCCATCACTGCATCCTGAAGCCTTTCTTACTCCTGCCTCTGACCCTGTTACACTACCTTCCTTTGCCTGAAGCTGTAGGGCACTGAGTTACCCTGACCACGTCCACCCCTGTGCAGATACTGGTGTAGTGAGCTCAGGAGACCTGGTCCATCTTTGAAGGTGCTCACACCTGGTCCTGGCAGGTTAGATCTGTTGGTCAGAGTGTTGTCCCAATATGCCAAGGTTGCAGGTATGATCCCCAGTCAGGGCATATACATGAAGCAACCAATGAACGCATAAGTATGTGGAACAACAAACTGATGTTTCTCTCTCTCTCTAAAGTCAGCTTTAAAATTCTCAAACTCAACATTGCAGCTTGAATGGAAAAGAAATCCTAAATATCAACACTGTCCCTCTCATAAACACAAGCTATATCGCCCTACAAAATAACAAACTTACCCAAACTTTGTTTCATAAGTTAGGAGGTAAGGTTTACCCATATTCTATTTTGCAAGTACAGTGTTGCATTATTTTAAAAAAAAAAAGAAGAAGAAGAAGAAGGTAACAGAACTAACACTAAACAACTGGCTGGAGACCCAGAAAAGGGAGAAAATGTCAAGTAAATTCATTCCAAATTCCAAATTTCAACATCATAGTAGCCTGAGTCTGGACCCTAGAGTCAACACAAATTTAGCCTTATGATCTCAAACAAGTTGCCTAACTTCTCTGTGACTGCTTCCTGACACACAGAATGGGGAAAATAAGAGAGCCACCTTCAGAGCTGTTATAGGAATCAACTGAGAGCGTCTATGTAAAGCACTAAGAATGGTGCCTTGCACATAATAATTGCTCAATAAACTTTGGTCATTATTATTTTCTGCATAAAATCGATGGCTTAAATATATATATTTTAATTCTTTTGAGGTTTCCCCACTAGTTTTAGGACACAAGGTATGACCCAAGAGGCCGTGTATCTTGCCACATGTCAGTTCACACTTTTCTTATTCTCAAACTAATTTTATAAAATTGCAAAATGTCTGGTGGTGAAATGGAGTAAGTATGACTACCAACAGCTGACTATTACTGAACAGCAACTATGAATTAACATTTCATGCACAGTTCATGTAGACATGGGGCTTCTATTTCCTTTTTGGGGGTGGCAAGGGAGAGGGAAAGAAAAGTCTTCAAACAGGCTGTCCTAGAATATAGCAATTTTCAAAACTGTTTCCGATTAGGGGCTTCTTTGAAAATCTCTCCCCAGCCCTGGCTGGTGTGGCTCAGTGGATTGAGCGCGGGCCTGTGAACCAAACAATCGAGGTTCGATTCCCGGTCAGGGCACATGCCTGGGTTGCAGGCCAGTTCCCAGCTAAGGGACACACGAGAGGCAACCACACATTGATGTTTCTCTCCCTCTCCCTCTCTCCTACCCTTCCTCTCTGAAGATAAATAAATAAAAAAATCTTAAAAAAAAAAGAAAATCTCTCCCCAGAAACACCACTGTCCGGCACGTGGAGATGGCTGGTGGTTCCTGCCGGCAGCAACCTAGCCATGGAGTGGAGTCAGGAACTCCCGACGCAAAGTGAAAGGCCGCCAGTCTGATGCTGGGTCAGGGCACAGGCCTGGGCCGCAGGTTCCGGCCGATGTTTCTCTCCCTCCCTTCCCTGCTCTTGAAAAGTAAATAAATAAAATCTTAAAACCAAACAAAAAACCCTCCTGATGCACAGGGCAAAAGTTGGGTTTTTTGTTTTTGGGGGTTTTTGTTTTTGTTTTTGTTTTTTTGGTCTTTTTGAGTGTGAGGGGGTAGAAGGCTGAGGACAGAGGAGAAAGCAGGCCCCAAGTGTCCAGGAAAGAATAAACATCAGAGAAGACTAATAATACTATTAAGGTTTTTAGGGGTTTTATTAATCTTTTGTCATTCATCAGAAGTATGAAAAAATGTTAGGGCTTTTCCACTATACCTCAGAAATCATGTACAAATTCTAACGACACCAAGGACAGAAAAAATTATAAAATGCATCCAGAAACAAAGTTTCCAGGAGAAGTGGTGTTAAATCAGCTTTTTTGTTAAAAGCACCTGCTAGAAATACGGATTTAAAACACACACTGTCTGTGTTACATAACTAACCCCATACAAACCACAGCTCTTCATTAAGGGGAGGTGGTGGCGATTTTATTTTTGTAAAGGACTCCTGGTTCTTGAGCGGATCTCCAGTTTATTTCCCTTTTTAAATATATTTTTATTTATTTTTAAGCAATGATTTTAGAAAGAAGAAGGGAGAGGGAGGGAGGGAGTAAGGAAGAGAGAAGGGGCGGGGGGGGACAGAAAAAGAAAGAAACATCTATTTGTATTCTCGCATGTGTCCAGACCCAGAATTGAGCCTGCAACCTTGGTGTATCAGGATGACGCTCTAACCAACTGAACTCCCTGGCCAGGGTGGCGGTGACAATTTTAAAAACCAATGTATGTTTCCAAAGTTGGCAGCAAACTAATCCATATATTAAAAATATCTTTCTCATGCTTCATATTTTATGACAATAACATGGGAGAGGGGAACTGGATGGGGGTAAATAAAGCAACTAAATATATAAATGACATAAAAGAAACTATTATGGAAAAAAGAATTTAAAAGAAAGATAGGATGAAAAATGCAAAACAAACTTACCCAAAAAAGATGAAGGCATTTTGGAAAAATACAGCAATTCCAGGGTATACTACGGCTTTTTCTGTTTAAAAAAAAAAAAAAAAAAAAAATTAGAGGCTTATCATCTCAAAACATTTAGTTTCTGGTAATATGTTGAACATTAGTTCTCCTAATATAATCGACGTTCCTGGTGACTGTAGTTGGTTTGAGTATTAAACAATGCAATGCCCATGACAGAGTCAGTACTGACTTAGTAACCGACAGATCCCTTCATTCGTTTAACGAGTACCTCCTGAGTGCACACTGTGTTCAGCACTGTTTATTCAACGTGCTGAGGATATGGCCGAAAAACAGGCAAGTGCTTTTGCCTTCATGGAGCTAGACAAGAGAGAATAAATGAGAAAAAAAATACAGGAAGTGCAGCAAATGATGGCACGGAAAATGATTTTATACAGGTGGCCAGAAGACTTCATGAGGTAACAGTGACATATGGACAGGGAGGTAGTGCGGGCAGGGGCCACACAGAAGCAGCAAAACGGCAACTGCACAGGCCCTGGGGTGGAAGCACAGCGGTGCACCAGGAATGGTCACGTGGGCAACAGAGAGACAGCAAGAGACGCTTGAGAGCAACACGAGGGGCGCGCTGGGGGGTGGGATCTGCAGGGCAGCGCAGTCATGGCAAGGGCTTCGGGTTTTACCGAGTGAGGTGAGAGGCCACTGGAGGGGAGAACGTGACGTGAGCTGACATACTTTAACAGGGTCCCTCTGGTTGCGGTGCTGAGAGTAGGCTGAAGGGGCCAAGGGGAGAAGCAGAAGCCTGTGAATAGTCTGTTTCAGGAAATCAGGCAGGGGACCGTCACACACTGAAGCAGGGTGGGAGCAAGGGAGATGGTAAAAAGTGGTCCAATGCGAGCTCTATTTGAACAGCAGGGCCAGCAGGCTTTGCTACCGGATTGCTGCAGACTGTAGTTCTCTACCTAACATAAGCAGGGCTCCAAACTTTATTTATACTACAATTATAAGTACACAAAAAAAAAAAAAACAGAAGAGACCAAAGAAAACATGCCAAAATACCTAAGAGCAGTAAGATTACTACACTTTCTTTTTCAGTTCTTTCTTTTCTACATTTTTGGTAATGTGGTTTTAATAATAAATTACACAGGGAGCACTTGAGATCTTGCTTCCTGGCATGTCTTCAATTTGGCTCAAATACACCCTTGAAAAATTTCTCAAAAAAAGTAAATAAAACTATAAATATTTTTTATAGAAGATGTATTTTTAAAGACTTTATTTTTAGACAGAGGGGAAGGGAGGGAGAAAGAAGACAGAAACATCGATGTGTGAGAGATACACTGATCTGTTGCCTCCTACACGCCCCCAACTGGGGACCTGGCCCACAACCCAGGCATGTGCTCTGACTGGGAATCGAACCAGCTACCTTTCGATTCACAAGCTGGCACTCAATCCACTGAGCCACACCAGCCAGGGCAGAAAAAAATACAAATATTTTTAAATGCCTATCATTCCCAACAATAAAACTTAAATGATTTTAATAAAAGTCCAGGAAACTCATTTTAATTCAGGAATCACATTTTATTCAAAGAGTAAAAGGTTAAATATGAGCTAAATCAGATCTTTGCTGGTCCGGTTTTTACAAGTCATTAATATTGTAGTTTTACTCTGATAAGCATAGTCAATTTTACTTGGAACATTACGTGGTTTTTCATATTTTTCTGGTGTCCCTCGGGTGAAATTTCAGCCAAGAATCTAAAGGCAGGCCTTTTCCTGAGCTGCCTTAAGTTGGCCTCATGTAGCAGATGTACATTAAATGTTATTTCAGTTCCTTCTATTTCCCGCCAAGATGGAGGCATAGGTGGACACACTGTGCCTCTTTGCACAACCAAAATTAAGGACAACAAAAATTTAGAAACAAACAAAAAAAAAAACCATATCTGACAGAAAACTGAACTGTAAGGAAGTCTGACAACCACTCATCCAGACTTGTAAGAGGAGCAGAGTCAACGGCCTGCAGAGAAGGGTTGCGGCAGAAAAAAACAGTGGTTGGCGGTCCCGGGCGTACAGGTGGCAGCTAGCAGACCCAGTGAGGCACGCAGGGCAGCTGGCTGACCATGGACACACATTTGCCCGCAGATAGACCAGGAGAAACCGGGGAGTGAGACAGACCGTATAGCCCAGGGCCCCAGCTCTGGGAAATGAAACCTAAAAGCACCGATTGAAAACACTTGTGGGGGTTGAGGTGCCAGGAGAGACTCCCAGCCTCACAGGAAAGTTCGCTGGAGAGACCCACAGGGTCCTAGAACGTACACAAGCCCACCTATGCAGGAACCAGCACCAGAAGGGCCCTATTTGCTTGTGGGAAGCGGCGGAAAGGACTGAAATATGAGAGAAAGCAGAGTAAGCACCACTGTTCCCTCTTGGACCACACCCCCACATACAGTCACAACCCAGTGACTGGGCTGCCCTGCCCTGGGGAACACCTAAGGCTCTGCCCCTCATACATAACAGGCGTGACCAGACCCCCCCCTCAAAAAATGGCTCAAATGAAAGAATAGATCAAAGCTCCAGAGCTAATACATCTAAGCAACCAAAAGATAGCCAGCCTATCAGATGCACAGTTCAAAACACTGGTAATCAGGATGCTCACAGAATTGGTTGAATTTGGTCACAAATTAGATGAAAAAATGAAGGCTACACTAAGTGAAATAAAGGAAAATGCACAGGGAACCAATAGTGATAGGAAGAAAACTAGGATTCAAATCAACGGAGTGGACCAGAAGGAAGAAACAACCAACCAAACAGAAAAGAATGAAGAAACAAGAATTCAAAAAAATGAGGAGAGGCTTAGGAACCTCCAGGACATCTTTAAACGTTCCAACATCCGAATTATAGGGGTACCAGAAGGAGAAGAGGAAGAGCAACAAGTGGAAAACTTATTTGAACAAATAATAAAGGAGAACTTCCCCAATCTGTCAAAGGAAATAGATTACCAGGAAGTCCAGGAAGCTCAGAGAGTCCCAAAGAAGTTGTACCCAAGGAGGAACACACCAAGGCACATCATAATTACATTACCCAACATGAAAGATAAGGAGAGAATCTTAGAAGCAGCAAGAGAAAAGGAGAAAGTTACCTACAAAGGAGTTCCCATCAGACTGTCAGCTGATTTCTCAAAAAGACACCTTACAGGCAAGAAAGAGCTGGAAAAAAGTATTCCAAGTCATGAAAGGCAAGGATGTACATGTAAGATTGCTCTATCCAGTGAAGCTTTCATTTAGAATGGAAGGGCAGATAGAGTGCTTCTCAGATAAGGTCAAGTACATCATCACCAAGCCCTTATTATATGAAATGTTAAAGGGACTCAAAAAAAGATCAAAAACATGAACAGTAAAATGACAACAAACTCACAGTTATTAACAACCACACCTAAAACAGAAACAAAAACAAACTAAGCAAACAGCTAGAACAGGAACAGAATCACGGAAATGGAGATCACATGGAGGGTTAGCAACAGGGGAGTGGGAGAAGGAGAGGGGGGAAAGGTACAGAGAATAAGTAGCATAGATGGTGGGTAGAAAATAGACAGGGGGAGAGTTAAGAGTAGTATGGGAAATGTAGAAGCTAAAGAACTTACAAGTATGACACATGGACATGAACTAAAGTGGGGGAATGTGGGTGGGGGGGTGCAGGGTGGAGGGGAATGAAGTGGGGTAAATGGGACAACTGTAATAGCATAATCAATAAAATATATTTAAAAATTATTTCATTTGCCCTGGCTGGTGTAGCTCAGTGGATTGAGTGCGGGCCTGTGAACCAAAGGATCGCGGTTCGATTCCCAGTCAGGGCACATGCCTGGGTTGCAGGCCAGTTCCCAGCATGGGACACATAAGAGGCAACCATACATTGATAGTTCTCTCCTTCTCCCTCTCTCCTACCCTTCCCCTCTAAAGATAAATAAATAAATAAATAAATAAATATTTAAAAAAAAAAAAAAAAAAAAAAAAAGCCCTGGCTGGTGTAGCTCAGTGGATTGAGCTCGGGCCTGTGAACCAAACAATCGCGGTTCGATTCCCAGTCAGGGCACATGCCTGGGTTGCAGGCCAGTTCCCAGCAGGGGACACACGAGAGGCAACCACACATTGATATTTCTCTCCCTCTCCCTCTCTCCTACCCTTCCTCTCTAAAGATAAATAAAAATCTTAAAAAAAAAAAAATTATTTCATTTTTCTTTCTAAAAGGAGATGATATCATTATCAAGAAGGCTTATTAGCTCAATTAATTTCAATTCTAAGATGTTAGAGCCTTCCATAGATATTACTGAGCAAGTCAAAACCTGCCAAATAGCTGAAGAACATATATATTCTGCTTTTGAGGTTTCTGGAAGCCAAAGAAGAACAAGGTTTAGAGCTGTGTCCCATTCCTTCCAGGATCTAGATTAGAAGAAAAAATATTGAAGAAAGGGATACTAAAAACATACCAAACAAAACAAAATACTGGTGGAAAGAAGGGAGTTCTTAGGCATAGATGCATTGCTGGTAGCTGCCATACCTGCATAAAATAACCAGCTTTATTCTAAAATAACTAGCTTTAACGCTCGATTTCAGTATTCCATCGAAGTGAAATATAAACCGTGCTCTCTCTTACCTTTAGCAACATAACCGCCAAAGAGAATCCACATGGACGCGATCAGAGACCCGAAGGCCAGCATGAACCCAATGAACAGCCATATGCGAGCACCTTAAAAGAACCGACATTTTACCAGGATTGTTTCTCTTTCGGCAGCAGTCAGTTCAGTTAACTTTTCAAAAAGAAAACAAAGACCCAAAGAGAAACAAAGTACAGCTGCCATTAGTCTAAAATAAGAAGACCAGGAGATGTGCTAAGTATCTTTCAGCAGTGCACACTGGCCTTTTTCTTGTTGGCTGGGCTGTGTATTTTAATTGCCTATATTTACTTTCCCAAATATGCGCACCAAGAAAAACTGTTCTCAATCATCCAATAAAAATCTTACAAAGTATCTTTCACCATATTAACAGGTTCATTCTCCATGTATTTTTAGAAATTGTGCTGCAAAATTTAAAGTCCTTCAAGAGAACTTTCAAACAAAAACATAGGTATACTTAACAAAATATTAAACTCACAGTCAGCGATATGTGAATCTAAATACTACCATATTTCACTTTCCAGGAAGTCAGGCAGCAAAACAAATTCAAATTTATTGCGGTTGGCTCTTAGGAAAGCTGTATTAAAATTTTGTGAATAGAGGAGGACTTAAATCACATTTTATATTTATGAAAATATGCTATAAATGGTATCATTAGACTGCCTAAAATGAATTCTGAGTTTATTTAATTAGCACAAATAAAATTTTAGTAAAAACACTGGCTTGTTGAATGAAGCACTGCAAATAGAATGCTATATATAAATTTCTAATTTCATATCTAAAACATAAAACAGTATTTATGAAATAAATAAGTTGTTGCTCATAGATGTGATATTAAAACACATAAAATTGTCTGTGATCCCCCAAAGCTACGTTAGCTAACACATTTTATTTAGAGATGCAGTGGCCACATTCTGGCCCTACCTCCAGCTGTCCTATCACCAACACTAGCGGCTAACATTCCCCCACTCCTTCAGAGTCTGCAAGGTTACGGCAGGTCCACGTTTCTGTACCTGTTCTACTTAAGTTCAGCTATGAGGAGAGTGAACCAAGGAGTCTGAAAACATCAACCAGAGCTGACAAGTGGTTTCTCCTGTTTCATTAAAAAACTTGCAATTTGCCCACATCCGAATTTATTTTTGTATAAATGTAGTATTTTCAGTTTATCATTTAAATTGCTTAATAAATGTCCTTCCCCTAAAGTCTGTGTGCAAACTGGACTCCAGGAAGCTGCGCCGGTGTCTAGTGGCCTGCCTGCCCCAGGCATGTGATGTGACAATGGGGTCCAGGGGCACAAGTCCCTCAGTCAAGGAGGAAGGGCCTGCATGAATCTAAGCACTGAAATTCTATTATTATGTTCAGCTTTACAAGATAAAAAGACATTCTGGAGATCAGATGCACTTAATGTACTTAATATTACTAAATTGTACCCTTAGGAATGGTTAGGATGCCAAACTTTAAAACAGACACTAAAACCTATAGTTCTAAACTATTTTCAAATGCTAATTCAATCCAATAAGGTTGGCAAAAAACGGAAGAAAATAATTTATATGATATGGCTGAAAGTACTGTAAGCTCTATTTTGCATATATATTCATTATATATTGTTCTTTACTGTATACGTTTATATCCACACACTATCGCACAGGATTATATACTCAAAACTGCGTATTCTGTACTTTGAAGCCAACTTTGACCAAATGCAACTTTTACCTTGTGCCTCGGAACCTACAACCACTGCTCTAGATACTCCTCCATCCAATCCCTGATCTGAAGGAGTTAGACAAGGGTCCTTTCCATGTATAATTCTCATTTTAAGGGCGCATGGTAAGATACTGTTTGCACTTACTTACCCGTTTGACCCAGGCAACCTTCACTGTAACTGTCACCTCGGACTTGTCCATTAGATACTGCATTAATCCTGTATAAATAAATAAAACCAAGATCAGGGTCTCCGACTCCAAGAGGAGACTGCCCATGACATCGAATTACCAGATACAAGTCAGAGTTCCTCAAATTTAAGGTTAGGGTTCATAGGACCTTAAGCAAGTCCCTTCAATCAGATACCCTCTGAAGCAAGTCCCACAACAGCAGAATCAGCATCACCTGGAAAGTCATTACAAAGAAAATTCTTTGGCCCCACCTGAACTTACTGAAGCAGAAACTCAGGGTATGGGACTCAGCAATCTGAGTGTTAACAAGCCCTTTCAATGACTGATACTTTTTTAAATGAGAGTGAAATTCTTTTTTTTTTTTATTTTTTTTATTAGATTATTTATTTATCTTTAGAGGGGAAGGGTAGGAGAGAGGGAGAGAAATATCAATGTATGGTTGCCTCTCGTGTGTCCCCTGCTGGGAACTGGCCTGCAACCCAGGCATGTGCCCTGACTGGGAATCGAACCTCGATCCTCTGGTTCGCAGGCCTGCGCTCAATCCACTGAGCTACACCAGCCAGGGCGAGAGTGAAATTCTTAAAAGAGCCAATTATACCTCAATTTAAAAAATTTTTCAAAATTTCATCTTGCTAAGATTGGGACAATCTGTAGCTGGGGCCTATCCAGTTTTCCATTTGTACATATCAGACATACTCAACGCAAAGATATACAAGTGGTAAAACCTGTTTTTTTCAATTCCTTACAGGTGCTCCAAACATAAACGCCTTTCACTGACTTTCACAGAGCACCACTCTAAATCAAGATGGCCTTGCCTTCTTGAGAAGTATCCTTAAAAAAATTTTAAATGTTTAAACTGGGAAAATGTTTATAATACATCATGTCAAATGGTTAAACGGTACGTATCTGTTACACACACCACTCAAACGTAAGCTCCACAAGGGCAGGGGCCGTGTCCACCTTGTTTCCCATTTTTACTCTCAGAGCCCAGCACAGGGCTTGACACAGGGTAGGTGTTCAATGAATGTGTTAAGTATCTGAACCCTAATTTTCCCACAATAATATAAAGTCTTCATTCATTCAAATCTAAATTTTAGAATGATCAAAATGGTCATAATTATTTTCAGTGACCTCAATATTAACTAAATTACTTGGTACATAAAATATAGTTTAAAACAAGCTTCACATTTTTTAAAATGCAGATGGTCCTAGGTTAGTGGTGCTTCGTTCTTGTTTCTTCTTGCTGAGCCATCTGACTAAACTCTGAAACTTTCTATCAGACAGCCATGACCCTGACCTGTTAGTCTTAACTGTTCAGCACATTTTCAAATGATCTCTACTTGTTCTCTGTTATTACTAGTTTTATATGTAATCTCAAATTCACAGAAAAGTTCTAAGTACAGGTCAAATAAATTTTTTCCCTGAAATATTTGAAAGCTGTCAACATGATGCCCCACAACCCCAGAAACTGTACTACCTACAAATGGGACATACAATTATATATATTTCCCACAAACAAGACATTTCTACAGAACCACGATACAATCATCAAAGTCAGGAAATGAACAATGATTCATTACCACTGCCATCATTTAATCTTCAGAGCTTATTCAAATTCCCCAGTTGTCCCAATAATGCTCTTAATAGCAAAAGGATCCTGTCCAGCCCTGACTGGTACAGCTCAGTGGATTGTGTGCCGTCCCGCAGGGTGGCTGGTTTAATTCTGGGTCAGGGCACATGCCTGGGTTTTGGGCCGGGTCCCTAGTTGGGGGCGCACAAGAGGCAACCTCACATTGATGTTTCTCTCCCTCTCTTACTTCCTCCCTTCCCCTCTCTCTAAAAAAATAAAATAAAATCCAAAGAAAGAAAAGGAAGGAAGGAAGGCAGGAAGGGCGGACAGAAAGAAAGGAAGGAAGGAAGGAAGGAAGGAAGGAAGGAAGGAAGGAAGGAAGGAAGGAAGGAAGGAAAGAAGAAAGGAAGGATCCCACCCAGGATCATCAGGTACATTCTATTCTAATGTCCCTTTAGTCTCCTCAGTCTGGAACAGTTCTTCAGTCTTTCTTGGCTTTTATTACACCTTGACCCTTTATTTCGGTCACGCTGGTCTCCATGCCACAGGGCCCTTGTTCTTGCTGTTCTGTCTGGGATGATCCTCTCTTACACATCCCCACAATGAACTCCTTCATTTCTTCAAGTCTTTACTCAAAAATCACCTTTCGCCCTGGCTGGTGTAGCTCAGTGGATTGAGCGCGGGCCTGCGAACCGAACGATCGCGGTTCGATTCCCAGTCAGGGCACATGCCTGGGTTGCCAGGCCAGTTCCCGTCAGGGGACATACAAGAGGCAACCGCACATTGATGTTTCTCTCTCTCCTTCCCTTCCCCTCTAAAGATAAATAAATAAAAATCTAAAAAAGGGAAAAAAAAAAAAATTCTAAAAAATCACCTTTCTAGAGGCCTTCCTCGGCTTGAGTTAAAATAGCTACACACCCTGTTGTTGTTGTTTTGGATTTTATTTATTTATTTATTTATTTATTTATTTATTTATTTATTTATTTATTGAGGGGGGAAGGCAGGGAGAAAGAGAGGGAGAGAAGCATCAACGTGTGGTTGCCTCTTGCGCGTCCCCAGCTGGGGACCCCTGTTGTTGTTGTTTTGGATTTTATTTATTTATTTATTTATTTATTTATTTATTTATTTATTGAGGGGGGAAGGCAGGGAGAAAGAGAGGGAGAGAAGCATCAACGTGTGGTTGCCTCTTGCGCGTCCCCAGCTGGGGACCCCTGTTGTTGTTGTTTTGGATTTTATTTATTTATTTATTTATTTATTTATTTATTTATAGAGAGAGGGGAAGGCAGGGAGAAAGAGAGGGAGAGAAGCATCAACGTGTGGTTGCCTCTTGCGCATCCCCAGCTGGGGACCCAGCCCGCAACCCAGGCATGTGCCCTGACTGGGGATCAAACCAGCCACCCTTTGGTTCTCAAGCTGGCACTCACTTCCTGGCCACAACAACCAGGGTTCTACACCCCCTGTTGACAACTCATATCTCCCTTTTCTGCTTTTTCTCGCTAGGGCTTATCATTATCTAACATGCTATGTATTTAATTCATTTCTCTTTTGTTACTATCTGCCTCACTTATCAGAGTATAAATTCCAGAAAGGCATGGATTTTCCCATTTTAGTCACCGTTTCCTGTTTCTACAGCAGAGTCTGGGAACATAAAGGCTTAACAAGTATTTGTTAAATGAGTAAATAAACAAACCCTTAGACAAAGCACATGGTTACTGACCTAAAAATAATGTTATAAACACTGGCAGTGTAGAAATAGGATAGTTGAGAGAAGCTGGGAGAAAGAAGTGGACAAGGAGAGGTAAAAGGAAGAAAAGAAGGGCGGTGCTTTTCTTTGCAAGTCCTTCTCTACTATTTGACTTTTAAACCATGCCCAGTATGTTAATTTAATAACATTTCAAAAATTTAAATCCATTCAGCTGTATGTAAAACATTTTTATTTTGTGACAATCTATGTAATAAGTGTCACTAACAATGACACTTACATTAAGAAGGCAATGGTTGCTATAACACCACAGGCATGGTATGAATGGTTGAACTCTTCCATAGTGGGGTAAATGACAGCTGCATCTATGATAATCCACCAGCCTGTAAAAAACTAAAACAAACAAACAAACAAACAAGGTGACACCATGGAGAAATTCCATGTATTAATTTCATATATATCTGACTGAAAAGAAAGCAAGATATGAAAGTAAAGAGATCCTTTCCAATGAATTTCCAAATTTTCTTAAATGTTCTAGCAATTTCATTTTATTTATCTATTTTTAGAGAGAGAAGGGAAAGAGTTAAGAGAGAAACATCGTTGTGTTTGAGAAACAGTTGCCTCTCACACGCCCCCATTGGGGAACCTGGCTGGCAACCCGGGCATGTGCCCTGACCAGGAATCAAACCAGCAACCTTTCAGTGCACAGGCCAGTGCTCAACCCACTGCTCAATCTACTGCACCACACCAGCCAGGGCCTGTTCTAGCAATTTCTTACATGTAATTGGTACCTGGCTTAATATATAATTAAATATTATATACCCGTAAGTCTGACAGCAATATTTATTAACATGAGCTTATTTTCTAAGTCAACTTTAGTCATCATTTTATTTTTTCACAATAAAGTATGTAATCTGAATTTTGTGAACTAGAAATAAGTTACAATATCCTGTGACAGGAAAAAGAAAAAAGGATTCAGATTCCAAATGACAAAAAGAGTGGCCTGCTGCTGATATATTATAAGCCTCCAGGAAGATATACTTATTGGAAAGAAAACCAAATTCAAAATAATATGGAGAATGATTGTTGCTGATGGAAGTTTAGCTGTTCCCTTGATGTTGTGAGTAAGTAATGGCTGCAGTTCTGCTTTTCCTTTTGATTAATTACAGTGCAGCCTACAGATGGTTTCGGGTGTGATGCTAAATTCAATTTAACACTAACTTATCATTTATCTTAACTGAATTTGGTCGTGGATATTATCAAGGGCAAATATATTATGAAAAACATTAAAACTGCACAAATGTTTTTTTCATTACCTGAGCAAAAACTTCTAAAATAGTAACCAAATATTGACAAGGAGCTTAGAAGGCTGTGAAAGCAACCCCTTTCCCTGCCCCCACTCCCAGTCCTGACCCAGCTGGTGCTGGAAATGCCGTCTTCTGACAATTACTTTAAAACAACGATTTTAGACTGATCAAGTTATTTTTTATCAGGCTGCAGACAGATCCATAACTCTATTAATGACATTTTTACTGGTTAACACAAGTACTCTTTTAATATATTCAAGATGTTTATTTTCTTTGTAGATGAAAGTTCAAAGTTTTTTTTTTTGTTTGTTTTATGTTTATAAGAGCAGAATTCTATAGCAGTTTTATATTTGACCATTACTTGGGGAAAATATAGGATAATAATTTTCATAGATTGTTAAGTATCAGAAAACAGGGAAAGAATAGATATTTAAACTTAAATTTTCGTTTGTTTACTTAAAATTCACTTGGAGCATATTACAATATAGTATCATAAAATACAAGTATCATATGCCTTAAGTGATCTGTAATGTAAATAACAATTTTATATTATAAGTCACTTCTAAGCAGTATTTGTAAATGAGTTTTGTTATTTTTTTTTTATGAGATGGAAAAGAAAGTTAACCCAATTATGGAGAAAGGTGATCTTATCTCAGTTAGTTTGACCTGCTTCTAAAACACTTCCTGGTAACTTAATTTACTCATTAAGAGGAGGCATAACCCATAGAATGAGTAAATGTGTAAAATACACACGGTCTTGCCCTGGCTGTTGCGGCTCAGTGGATTGAGTGCGGACCTGTGAACCAAAAAGTTGCCTATTCAATTTCCAGTCACGGCACATGCCTGGGTTGGGGGCTAGGTTCCCCAGTTGGGGCCTGCAAGAGGCAGTCATGACAACCCACCGATGCACCTCTCACACATGTATGTTTCTCTCCCTCCCTTCCCCTCTCTCTAAAATGGAAATAAATAACTTTTCTGGCAGTGACAACCTCCCCATGACAACATGCCTCTCGCAACGGATCCCCTTGGTCCCTCTCCAGAAGAGAAGAGGAAACACAAGCAGCAGCACCTGGTGCAGAGCCCCAGTGCCTACTTCACGGATGTGAAATGCCCAGGATGCTGTAAAATCTCCACCGTCTCTGGCCATGCGCAAACGGTAGTTTTGTGTGCTGGCTGCCCTGCTGTCCTGTCAGCCCACAGGGGAGCAGCCAGGCTGACAGAGGATGCTCCTTCGGAAGGAGGCAGCATTAAAAGCACCCTGAATCAAGATGAGTGGGGAACCATCCCAATAAACACACTTTGAATTAAAAAAAAAGTAAATAAATAATATCTAAAAATAACAATAAAATAAAATATACTTCTTTTATTATACCATGCAGTTAAAGAAAATCAATTGATCTACCAAATTTCAAACCATAATTTCAACTAAGAGTTGGAATGAAATGAATAACTCTCTCACAAACAAAACAAAATAGCATCATTTATTAAAATAAATTCAGTGGCCAAAGATAAAATACATAGTACAGACTTTATAACATCATACGGAGTTTAACACATAAAACCAAACACACCAAAAGAACGACTGCCCAAATGACCGACGACACTTACTAGGACGCCCGCAGCAATGGAAGCAATGGTGTTTCGTTTTTCCCCCCAGTCAATGCATTCCGAGCATCTCAATCCTTCTAGAAATCCAGACATTTTCTTCAGGTCACTTAAAAAAACAGACAAACAAACAATTAAATAAAGTATTCTATTTACTTGCTTCAAACCTGACTTATATTCCTAGAAAATAATAAACAGTTCAGGAATAATTTAATAAAAGTTAAATTACAAATAGAGTTGACCCTTGAACACATGGGTTTAGGGACACCAAACACTCCCCCCACCCCCACAGTGGAAAATCCAAGGATAACTTTTTGACTCTCTAAAAACTTAACTACAATCTGTCAGTATCCACAGGGTAACGGTTCTAGGACCTCTACAGACACCAAAATCCCAGGATGCTCAAGTCCCTCATATATAATAGTGTGGAACAATGCATGCAGTTGGTCCTCTAAATCTGTGGATTCCTAGGATGGGAAACCCGGGATGCAGAGAGCTGTATATTTATTGAAAACAATCCATCTGTAAGTGGACCTACACAATTCACACCGTGTTGTACAAAGGTCACCTGCACTTTAGTTTGGCTACATATACTTCTTCAGAATGACTGATTTAGCTTTTGAAAATTTCCACATTATAAATTTGGAGGATAAAACTTGGATTCATTCAGTATTTTCCTTTTTTTCATTTAGTATTTTTCTTAATTTAAAAGATGGCTTTGGCTTGCATTTATAAACAAGAAGTCCTGGGGGTGTGATGTACAGCATCATGACTACGGTGAATACTGTATTGTGTTATTTGAAAGTTGTTAAGAGGGTAGATCTTGAAAGTTCTCATCACAAGAAAAAACTCTGTAACTATGTGTAGTGAAAGATGTCAGCTAGACTGAATGTGGCGATCACTTTGCAATGTATAAGCATATCCAACCATTATGTTGTATGTCAAAAACTACCAATATTATGTGCCAATTATATATCGATAAAAAATAAGAAATGGTTTTGGTGTAGTTAATATGGACAAGTGTGGATATCCACATATTTAACATTTTTATAATGATTATTAATTTTTTCTAAACTAAGTTATGATTTTGATATTTACAATCCAGAAGCACTAACAGTGGAGAGACAAATGATAAACTCTGGCTTGAGTTAAAGGATGCAGTCAGATGAAAAATATTTCCGTTAGGAATTTATACATTTTATTTGAGAACATGTTTCTTCACAGTCAGATTAAGAAATTAAATACCTGCCCTAGCTGGCGTGGCTCAGTGCGTTGAGTGCCGGAATGCCAACCAAAGGGCTGGCGGTTAGATTCCCAGTCAGGGCACACGTCTGGGTTGCGGAATAGGTCGCCAGTAGGGGGCGCACGAGAGGCAACCACACACCGATGTTTCCCTCTCTCCCTCCCTCCCCCCGTCTAAAAATGAATAAATAAAATCTTTTAAAAAATTAAATACTGTACTGAAGGTCTTCTACACACATCACTTCATTATTTTTTCCTTCTCCAAACCTGGCTTTTGGAGTAATTTCTACAAAAAGAACAACCGTTTCCTTTTAATATCTCTATCTCTGATTCTCACAGATGCTTTTCAGCCAAAAGAAAGTACAAAATTGAAATTAATATTAATTCAGACCAAAAAGAATACACTGCTAAATAGTTGACCTAAAACGTCTTAACAAATTACGTAAAACATTCCTTCGAGCTGAGCTGTACAGACCTGGCTTGAGACACAGTCACAGTATCTATTCCAGTGTATGAAAAAGCCGGAATTACGTAAAACATGCTAATAATCAAGGAACACCCAAACTCCTAGGGCGAATCTGAACCCGTCCATTAAAGCTACTCTGTAGCCTGCAATCATGACCGTCTAAAAACATGATATCCTAAAAAGGAGCAATGGAACCTACTGGAACTTCCCTGTTTAAAATTAAATATTCAAAACTGTGCTGCAACCAGTGCTGATGTGCCTTTAGGACAAGTTTGATTTTGAAAATACACTTGCTTTATTTTTCCCTGGGAGGAACAGCACGCCAGTATGTATTACTTTCGGTTCTTCCCAATGACCCCGCCTCGAACCCATTTTCCTTTGCTTCATTGCTGGCACGCTCAAGCTCAAACCCCGCCCTCCAGACCCTGGGGATTTTAGGTGTAGAGTGGAATGGGACTTGGAAGACCTGGAAACTAGCTCTATAGCTCGCAGCGTGAACCAGCCGGGTCTCAGTTTCTCCAGCTGTAAAGTAGGGGAAGCAATGTGATTTTCGGGATCCTGGGAATCCCAGGAAAGGGCGCGGTCCGGCAGCCTGGCGGAGTTCGGACGCGGATGCCCTCTCTCGTCGCCGGCCGGACCAGGTCCGGAGAAAGTAGCCAGAAACCGTCCAACAAGGCACAGCCCAGTACGCAGCTTCCCAGAGCTGGAGGCAACTACCCAGTCAGCATCGGCAGGGCGCAGAGCCCCGGGTCCGTGCACTATCCGGCCTGCGGGGGTTCCTCCCTTTCCCCCACGCCCGCCTGGCACTTACGTCCAGCCCCGGCCGTGCAGTCGGTCCGGAGCCCGGTGTCGCGCCGCGCGGGCCTCTTCACTCTCTCAATTTTAGCCACAAAAACAAACCCGCCGCAGATACAGGCCGCCGGATACCCGGATGTAGCAGTACCGCCCCGGGACTCGGTCGCGCATGCGGAGATGGCGACTGAGGGAGGGGCGTGAGAGTAGGAGGAGAAAGGGCGGAGGGAGGGCCAGAGGGAGCCACGCCCACTACGCGAATGTCTCTGCGCATGCTCTGGAGTCCGCAACAGGACCTTTCCTAGGCGCCCGGTGCCTGGGAAATAGTTTGACTACCCTTTTAGAGGGTGATGGCAGAAGTAGCTCTTTGTCCTAAGGTTTCGAAAGGGAGATGCGTGTTGGGCCTTTATGCCGGTCTTGAGTGAGGTGGTAAGTTTTCTAGTGCTGGGGTCAGTCCCGCAATTATCTCAGGTGTAGGTGGCAGAAGAAGTGCAGGGTCCCACGTGGTGCAAAATGTGGGTGCAGGTTGAGGCCCAACAGCACTATTGAAGGTTTTTAAGTCCTACGTTCTCAGAACCTGGCTCCGTGCTCACTGTAGTTCCCCCTCCAAGAGGCGCTATTTCAGAGCGAAATTTTGTGAATTTAACTTTGTGAGTATTGTGACCATGTTTTTTAAGTCACTCCCGCGAGGTGGGGATACCCTGGTTCAGGTACTGTGTGTCCCTAATCCCTGTGCTGCGACCCATTTATGGGATTTGACGTGTGTGTGTGTGTCCCTTTGCTTTAAGGCAGGGTTTCTCAGCTGAGGCACTACCGACAATTTGGGCAGATAAGCCTATGGGGGCTGTCATGTGCACTGTATGGTATGTGTCTGCATCCCCGGCCTCTGCTCGCTTGATGCCAGTATCATTCCCACAAGTGTGACAACCAAAAATGTCTGCACACTTTGCCAATGTCACCCCCCGCCCCCAGAAACTCGTCAGGGGTAGAAGCACTATTTAAGAGATAATGGGGCTTGGGGGAAGTGGCCCTTTTTAAAAAACAGGAGCAATGATGGCTTAGATATGTGAAGGACTTGTGGCCGCCTGGCGCCCTCGAGAAGCTCTCAGTCCCGTCCTAGTGTCTATTCTTGGGGGCCGTCTCGGAGTCGGAACTGGTCTCGTTCCAAATGGCACCACCAGAGAAAGCCCAGGCCGCCACTCGCAGTCTTAATCGCGGAGCTGGTGGTGATTCCGCGGCAGGTCAGGATCTCGCAGAAGGTGCTACAGAAGGGCCTACGTGATCACACGACGGCTCCAGTACTACGGCTTTAACCCTGTGGTGTATGGGAAAGAACTCAACAGTCGGAGGGAGATAGGTAGGAAGAGGTCGAGAAGCAGAGAAGGTGGGTCGGTCTTTTGTCGTTAAGAGAGGCAAGCAGATGGGGGAGAAATGGGACAACGGTAATAGCATAATCAATAAAATATATTTTTTAAAAAAGAGAGGCATGCAGATTCACCTTTTTTACTTGGAGGGAGACAGTATACTGTATAAGTAAATTAGGGCGCCAACGGTGTTGGGTCGTTTAGTTTCCTTAGAAATGTGAAATCTCTGTAGCTTTGGGATTTGCGGGGAGGAGCATTAACTGACTGGAAGACAAAACTGTATATAATATGATCCGTAGCATATTTCTAAATGGACATCATTCTAACCCTTCAGGGATTAGTTGTGACTGTTAAGTTACTCGGGATGGAAGAATCTAGTGCAGGAAATTCTTATCGGACCCTTTTTTTGATGTGGATTAATGACTTAACATTAGTTAAGCAGCTCTGAGCAGCATTTAACAAATCTTACCTTCCAATTATAATAAGTTAACTAATGACTGCGGAAGGAACAGTATTAACTTTTTTCTGTTTTCTGTCTCCGCTCTTTACACTTACTTGTATGAACATGATTGCCAAGTATTTTATAAACATAAGTGGGCATCTTTATATTGCTATTATAATAAAGTGCATGCTTAATTTGCCATTCTTATCCTGTTTGGAATATGCTGTAGAATTAACAAGTGTTTGCTTTTGCCCTTTGTAGATAAAATGGAGCTATTAGAAATAGCAAAAGCCAGCACACCTAAATCGTTAGGAATAGCCAGTCTTGACTTGCCACCTAGTCTCAGCACTGTTCCTGTAGCTAAAGAAAGAAACTGTGGAACAGCTGTACCAAATACTGCAATGTTCGAGGTAAGTCAGATTTATCCAAACAAAACTTCCAGAAAAACTACTGCCAGAAAGATCTGATTAACCATTTTTATTTGATTTATCTTTGACTGCTTTTCTCAGAAAGTCTAGCTAAATATAATTGCTGAAGTCAAAATAGCAGATCTGAAAACACACTCATGAAAATTGGAGAGGCATGAACTTTATTTCTGATGACTAACCATACCAGACTGGGACTGCCACAGAAAGTCCCATGTCCCAAGAAACCCCTCCTGGGTGAAAAACATCCTATTTTTCAGAAATGAGTGCCAAAGATTGGGGGGCAGGAACAAAAGCTGTACTATGGCCCCGGAAAAAGATGCTGAAGACAACACTATTTTTAACAACAAATGGTGATTGTTTATCACCTGTTGATCACTGCTAATGGCAAATATCATTTGTGGTTCTCTGTAATGGAGTCATTGTAGCATCCTGTCAGAGCAATTTAAATTTTAATCATGAGTGTTAACAGTCCAATGAACTGCTATGCTTTATATGGAGATAGACTAGTTTAATTCCTAACTTCATTAATATTGTGACCATGTTTTCTAAGAGTTCAGATTGTGAAAATGAGAGTGAGTACAATACAAACATCAGCAGGACTCAGACAATACCGAAAAAGAAGACTAAACGACGATGTTATTTTTAACGACAGGTGGAAGAACACGTACAGCTGGATTAGGGAGATAAGTTATCCGAACAGAGCATACTGCACAATATTCAGAAAAGCATTTGAGCCCTGGCTGGTGTAGCTCAGTGGATTGAGCGCGGGCTGCGAACCAAAGGGTCGCAGGTTTGATTCCCAGTCAGGGCACATGCCTGGGTTGCAGGCCAAGTCCCCAGTGGAGGCTATGTGAGAGGCAACCACACATTGATGTTTCTCTCCCTCTCTTTCTCCTTCCCTTCCCTCTCTCTAAAAATAAAGAAATAAAATATTTAAAAAATATATTTAAAAAAAAAAAAAAAGAAAAGAAAAGCATTTGGGGCCCTGGCTGGTGTGGCTCAATGGATTGAGCGCCAGACTGCGAAGCAGAGGGTCGCTGGTTCGATTCCTAGTCAGGACACATGCCTGGGTTGCAGGCCAGGTCCCACACCCCCCACCCTCCGCCGCCACCGCCCCCATGCGGGGAGCACAAGAGGCAACCACACATTGATGTTTCTCTCCCTCTCTCCCTCCCTTCCCCTCTGTCTAAAAATAAATAAATAAAATCTTCAAAAAAAAAGAAGAAAAGAAAAGAAAAGCATTTGGGGTTGGGTCTGGTAGAGAAGGGGATGTGAAAACACATAGGGAGACTGAATCCTACAAGTTTGGGCTGAGACAAGCAAGTACTTCTGAATCTATCCAGAGTGTTTTGGTCTCCCCAAAAGATACCAGTGCTCGATCAAAAATGGCGGCCGCTGAATTAGCTGGGGCATACCACACGAAGGAATGGGCATTATCATATCACCCTCTTGATTGCTCTGTGAGACTGAGTAAAGTTACTTTTCCTGATTCAGAGATTGCAACTAAAATGTCCTGTGGACGAACAGAAGGGGAAATTTTGATCACAGATGTGTTGGCCCCTTACAATAGAGCTGATTCTGTCAGATCTTACCAATGATCATGCTTTCTATAATCATGGCAACAAAAAAGTGTTCCCCCTCGCTCTTAGGTACTTTGATTTGAAAAATGGAGTCAAATCCTCTTCTTGATTTCTATGAGGATTTTAATGAAACCTCAAAAAATATTAAACAGAAGATCGTTGATATCCTATCCAAATACAAACTAGACTGCGCTCACCTGTCTGCATATTTAGCAGACAGTACAGATGTGAATTCCAGCAAATTCCATTTAGTCTATAAACTTCTTACCAAAGAAAATGAAAATACCTGCTACATGTCCTGCTCACTTTGTGCACAAGACTGCTAAAAAGGGCTGTGACTTGCTTTCCTGTGACACTGAGGCTTTCATAGTGAAAGTTTTTGGTTACTTTTCAGTTTCCTCAAAATATGCAGAGGGACTTAATGAGATTCTTTTTTTTTTTTTAAGATTTTATTTATTTATTAACAGAAGGAAAAAGAGGGAGAGAAACATCCATGTGTGGTTGCCTCTCATGCGCCCCCTACTGGGGACCTGGCCTGCAACCCAGGCACATGCCCTGACTGAGAATTGAACTGGCAACTCTTTGGTTCACAGTCCGGCACTCAATCCACTGAGCCACACCAGCCAGGGCCTTAATGAGATTCTTGACTTTGAAGAAATGGAAGGAGATAGACTCCTTAAACATATGTCTACAAGATGGCTATCATTGTTGCGAGCCATAGAAAAGATGTTAATATGCGGGCCTGCCCTAAAATCCCATTTTCAAAGTATGGGAAAAGAATAATGTCCTTCTCAAATTTGGAAATACATTGGGGATGAAAATGGGGGAAAGAATTATAGTACAACAGAAATTTATAAGCTGTTTCTCCAGAACTGCTTGATGTTCTTTGACAAGGAAAGACGGCCATGACATTTTGTCCATGACAAACCACACGGACAGGGTGGAGATTTGTACAGGAAGATTATGATACTGGAATTTCCCGTGGTACCAAACCCAAATACTCTGTTGACAAATACACCATCCGAATCCAAATGGTTCATGGTTATAGACTTATGCTCTGCTTTATTGAGCATTCCAGTAGACAAAGTCAATATTCACTTTTACTTGGAAAAATTAACAGTATACTTGGAAGGTAATGCATCAAGGATTTATCAAGGCTCCCTCGTACATTACACAAGCTTTACACTCTGCAATTACTCAGAAATTCTACCTTTGTTTAATATGTAGATGATCTACTTCTTTGTTCCTCATCTAACGAGAAGTCAGGAATCAATTCAACATATCTATTATAGCAGCTGGCTTATAAGAGGGCTTAGGCCTCTCACGATAAACCACAATTATCACAAGAGATGGTTCATGATCTAGGGCATGATTTACCTGCAAGGGAATCTCTCTGTCTTCAGAAAGAATAAATACCATTCAAAATTATACTAGACCTATGATTCCTCAGACTTGTGGGATCTGGTAGGTCTTGGGTCTCAATTTTTTTTATTGGCTTCTCCATGCTATGAACTAAAAATAGTGACCAGGAACCTCTTCTTTGGGAAATAAAAGAGGAGGAAACATTTACTGAATTCAAATGGGCTTTATAAAATCCTTCCATATTAGAGCTCCCCAACTATACTAAGCCCTTTTGCATTATTCATCTAGGAGTCCTCACTCAAGAACATGGAGGGGAGAGACTTCCTGTCAAGATGGAGGCATAGGTAAACATGCCTTGCCTCCATGCACAACTATAGCAAAAAATACAGCTACACTATAAAACAAATATCACCCAGAATTGTCAGAAAATTGAGCTATGTGGAAGTCCAACAACCAAGGATTTAAAGAAGCCACATTCATCCAGATGGGGTAGGAGGGGCGGAGATGCAGAGAGGTATGGAGATGGGAATGGATGATCTCACATCCATGTGCGGTGGATAAAAAATGGGAGAGATACCTTGGGAGTAAGCAGTCCCAGTCCCAGTCCCAGTACAGACCACCCAATCCAGGGTCCCACTGCCAGGAAGATAAGTCTGCATAACTTCTGGCTGTAAAAACCAGTGGGGGTTGGGGCAGCAGAAGAAACTGCATCCTCTTAAAGGGCCCACAACAGATTGAGGACTCACACAGACCCATCCCCTCTGGGATTGAGCACCAGGGCAACAGCTGGAAGAACACCCATGGCATATGGGGAGAAAGCGAAGTGCGAGTGGAGAGACAGCTTCCTCATGGGAAAAACTCCAGAAGCCAGGCAGTGGTACTGTCCCTTCTGTAAGCCCTCTCCCACACAGACCAACAGAGCATGACACGGGTGGCCCTACCCTGTCAATTACCTAAGGCTCACCCCATATAACTTAACAGGTACACTACAACAAGGAGTCAAAGCAGCTCTACCTAATACACAGAAACAAACACATGGAGACTGCCAAAATAAGGAGACAAAGAAATACAGCCCAAATGAAAGAACAGAACAAAACTCCAGAAAAACTAAATGAAATGAGGATAAGCAACCTATTAGATGCACAGTACAAAACACTGGTTATCAGGATGCTCCAGGAACTCACTGGGTACTTCAATGCCATAAAAAAGACCCAAGCAGAAATGAAGGTTGTACTAAGTGAAATAAAGAAAAATCTGCAGGGAACCAACACTGGAGAGAATGAAGACGAGAATCAAATCAATGATTTGGAACACAAGGAAGGAAAAAGCATTCACTTAGGACAGTAGGAAAAAAAAAGAATTTAAAAAAATGAGGAGAGGCTTAGGAACCTCTGGGACACCTTTAAACACACCAACATCTGAATCATAGGGGTACCAGAGGGAGAAGAGGAAGAGCAAGAAATTGAAAACTTATTTGAAAAAATAATGAACTAAAACTTCCCTAATTTGATGAAGAAAATAGACATACAAGTCCAGGAACCACAGAGAATCCCAAACATGATAGACCAAAAGACAACCACAGCAAAGCACATCATAATTAAAATGCCGAAGGTTAAAGATAAAGAGAGAGTGTTAAAAGCAGCAAGAGAAAAGCAGACAATTACCTATAAAAGAATTCCCATGAGACAGCTGATTTCTCAAAAGAAATTTTGCAGGCTAGAAGGGACTGGCAAGAAGTATTCAGAGTGATGAAAAGCAAGGACATACAACCTAGATTACTCTTTCCAGCAAACTATCATTTAGAATGGAAGGACAGATAAAGTGCTTCCCAGACAAGGTAAAACTAAAGGACTTCACCATCACCAAGCAATTATATGAAATGCTAAAGGGAATTATATAAGAAAAAAGATGAAAATGATGAAAGTTAAAATGGCAATACTCACAACTATCAATAATTAAACCCAAATAGCAAACTAAGCAACAAGCAGAACAGGAACAGAATCATAGATGTGATCATTTGGAGGTTTGTCAGTTGGGAGGAGGAAGGGGCAAATGGGGGGAAAGGTGCAGGGATTAAGAAACCCAAATTGGTAGGTATAAAATAGGGGGATGTCAAGAATAGTATAGGTAATGGAGTGGCCAAAGAACTTATATGCATGACCCATGGACATGAACTAATGAAGGGATTACTATAGGGTGGAGGGGGACTAAGGGAAAAAATTGGGACAACTGTAATAGCATAATCAATAAAATATTTTTTTAAAAAAAGAACATGGAAGAGAAAACAGCCCTATATCCTACAGCCTGCAGTTGGACCCAGTAGCTAGAGCATATGCAAATTGTTTAAAAGCAGTAAGTGTGGCCACTAAAAGTGTAGAATCCTCCTCCAGATGCATTCAGGGAAATGATTTGTATCTACAGGTTCTTCGTGCTGTAGAAAGTTTATGAAATGCTGAACATTCATAGCATCTCCCAGTCAGTAGACTAAGATCTTATGAGATTCTACTCTTGTTCCCTTCAACCTATGCATTCTTTGCTATAACTCTTTAATGCCTGCTACCTTCCTACCTTTACCTAACAAAGGAGAGACGCACAACTGTGTTGAATTACAGTAATTTCTCAAAATTTGACTCCTAGATTAGATTTATAGGAACCACTTCCCCCATTAGCCTGTCTGTAATTAATTAATTTCTGTATTAATGGCTCCTATGCCAAATATTCTGCAGGAAGATATCAGGCTCGATATGTCATAGCACCCAACGTGAATTATTAGGAAGAAAAGTTTCTTCCCAATTTAATTCAACACAACCTGCAAAATAATTTGTCTTCACTCCAGCCTGTGAATTACCCAAAGGTATAACTGTAAATAAGTATACCAATAGTGGATATGCTTTTGCAGAAGTCCACAATTTTGGTTTGCTATAGAAACAATGGGTGCCATGACCAGTGCGGGGAGGAGGTCCCTGAGGGGGGCGACGGGAGATTAAGAAAAACACAGACACAGACAGTTTAAGGAAAAGCGGGGACCAGGTGGGACATGGTCCTCTGATGGAGAGACAATGACCCTGAACATTGTCTCCGTGTTTATTTTATAAGGGTTAGTTATATAAAGCTCAAGGACATTTTGCAGACTCAGGGGAGAACTGCAGGCATAATTGCTCTGTTCCCAGGCTATCTAAATGATAAATATTTCTTCTGCAAAAGTTACAGCTGCATTCAGCTGAGGCTTGTGGTTAACTATCTCCTTCTTAACCCCTGTGGGTCCCTTCTGTTGTCACTGCTGGTTTGATCTGCCTTGCAGATGCAAGCAGTCAAGTGCGGCCTTACCAAGCACTCAACCTTGGCTTTGACGCCTGCCTTTACCGTCTTCCTCAAGAGGGAATTCCTAACATCAAAAAGGCATGCCTATAAAAATGGGCCTCAGATTATTGATCTTTTATCTTTACTATTATGACCTTCACACGTTGCTATTATAAAAGTTGAAGCGCATACATATCGGGCTGTAAATACTGAGAAAATGCTATGGCCAACTTTCATGCTAAGGCTGCGACTCAAGAGATTCCTAATGTACCAAACTCTGTAACTTGAATGACTGCATAAACTTAACCCAAAAAGCTTGTGATAACTTGTTTAACAAATGCATCTGATACTGAAAAACAAAAGTAGCACAAGAAGGATTCAAATTTAGTATTAAAAGAAGACTGGGAGGCACTGGATGGCTGCGTGATGCTCCTTGAATTCCTGAAATTACCACTTTACAAGCAGTCCATATGACTGTTCACCATGGGACGGACAAAATGATTCAAATTATAAAATAGTATTGGTGGAGTCACTGTTCTAAGATGGTGTGAAACATCTATAATCAATGTTTAACCTGCCAATCACAGAGTCCAGCTAAGTACACGGAAGTGGCTCCAGGAACTGCTCCCAACATCTGGACCATTTGAACATATTCAGTTGGACTTTATCCATTTGCCTCCTTCTACGGGCTATTAATATGTACTTAACAATAGTGTGTATATCTTCTAGATGGGCACGGACTGGAAAGCTGATACCACCACTGTAGCAAAGAAACTATTAGAAAATATTCGTCCACTTTGAGGAATCCCAAACTTAACTTCAAGTGATAAAAGGATTCACTTTACTGGACAGGTTATAAAACAATGAAAAAATGTTATTCAAACATTATGGCACCACCACTGTCCCTATCCTGAATCTTCAGGAAAGATTAAATGTTCCGGTGGCATTCTAAAATTAAAATTGGCAAAATTAATTGAGACCACAGGATTACCTTGACCTAAAGTGTTACCTTTAGCTCTTAACAATAAAATCAATCCCTTTTGGAAAACATAAGCTGACACCTTATGAACGCGTTACTGGGTGACTCTCACCCTTATTGGTAAACCCCATGCTCATCCAGCTCCTGGGAACTCTGAAGTGACCTGTTACTATAAGGCTCTATCTAATGCAGTATGCAAAAGCCTCTTTCCAACCAGTCGGAGGCCTTCAGAGACCCTCCACCAGATAAGGACTTTGTACCCCACAGATTGTAACCTAGTGACAGTATTCTGGAAAACACATCAGTGAAAAACTTCACTTGAATTGTGATGGGAAGGGCCCCATCGAGTTCTTTTAACCTCTGAGATAATAGTCAAATTACAGGGTGTGGAAACTTGAGTCTGTGTTTTTCAATGAAAAAGCGCCTCCCCAGACTCTTGGATCTGTGAACCCTCAGCTGACTTTAAAGATTTCCAGGGGGGATTTTCCCCCAAAGCAGACAACCACACAACGTAGACAGCTTGCCCAAGCTGATGGAACAAGATCACAGGCACCAAAATTAACACGCTTCTATTAATAACTCCATTAAGCTTTACTAATGTTGAATGTAAACACCCCTTAATAGACACTCTACAAGAAATAACACTTGTAGGGTTTTCAGGAACAACTATAAAGGACACGTGGACAAAACCAGGGGTGGGGGTGGAAGCAAGGGAGGGAGGTGGGGGTGGCTGGGGTCGGGGGTAGTGGTGGGGGCTAAATGAAGACAACTGTAATTGAACAACACTAAAATAATTTAAAAAAAAGAAATAACATCTGTGATGAATCGAGTAAATATTGTAAAAGTACCCACACTGATAAAGAACCTGATGTGTCCTTACAGTTATATCCTGCTAATAAAACAGTTTGGAATCAACTGTATGGGATATGGACACATCCCTAAAGTGTAACTACCGCGTCGTCCCCGATTATTTTTCCTATTCATCCTCAAATAAAAGAAAAATTTTGACTTTGTCCTTTTAGTAATCAAACCGGTGGTCTTTGGGACTTATCACTCCTCAATTATGTAATGAACCCAAATTATGTTTGGATTAGGCTTTCTCGACAAAATCATACAAGTTCCTCCTCTACCTATACTCATTACCAATACTGTGACCCCAGTAAAATTTCCACAACTGGATGTTCCTTAATTCCTAATCCCACAGCACACTCTTCCTTCTGCCTGAATTCAGTAATTGGAGCTTGATCGTGGTTCTTGACAAAACCCAAGTTAACTGATAAATGAATTGCCCAAACCAAGAACACCAAAATCTAGTTCTACCCCTAAGAGAAATAGGGCTGCATCTCCACTGCGACACCGCCCTTTATCAGGAACTGCCCCCAGAATGGGATGGTCATTGTGGACTAGGGCTCTTAACTCCCAACATTCAGATACAAAAAACTACCTCTGAAAATGAAACCACCAATCATGGTTCACTTGTTCATAACAGGTCATAAAAGAAATCCATGATGCACCAATGTTCTCACTACACGCAACACTGGATTCCATTCATTTGTCAGAGTGTTGATTACTCACATTGGTGTCTGAATTATATATCCCTTCGATGACGCAGCTAACTCCCTCCAAGCCTTACAAACCGAGATTTCCCACCTCACTTCAGTCATCTTACAAAATACACAGATGTCTCAACACCCTAACTGCCCAACAAAGGAGGAGCATACGTGTAATTGGTGAAAATTGTTGTTTCTGTGTTAATAATAGGAATCGTTACCACAAATGAAAAGAGCTTAAAGATCAGATGTGAATCTTTCATCAGATAGGCAACACTTCATCTACTGATTTATTTAGTTAAATCTTGGCTCCTGGGAATTTCTGCTCTGGGGAACTTTTGAATCCTTGGCTATCATTCTCCTCATAGTTACCATAACAACCTCCCTAGAGTGTTGTACGCTCTCAGGAGTTTTCAATGCCATTCAGCAGCCACTCACACATCAAATGATACCTAATCAAGATTGGTCAGCTGGAAGAACTCCGCAAGCAACTGAGTCGTGCCTGTAACGACTGTGGGAACGTCAGTGATAGCAACTGTACAATCGTTCATCCTAAAAACACGAGCAGCAGTACCCAAAAGCAAGGCTACATTCAAAAAGTAACCCCTGAGAGAGCAGAGGCTCAAAAGAAAACACAGTTTCTTTCAGCTTCCGATGCCAGGGTACACAGATAAAAACAAGTTCGATGCACGGATGAAACTCAGATCTTATGGGAGAGATAAAAGACAAGCAGAAGAAACGATCAGGGAGCAGAGGCATGTATGACAAGATACAGGTACAGATGGTTAGAGAATAAGGGTGACTCAAGCTGCTAACAGTGTGGGGCATGAACCTTCCCTCACAGCAAACACAAGTCAAGAAATAACGAAAGTAGTGCTGTCTCCAGTGAACGAAGGAAGCCGTGAAAAGCTTTGGTTTTAGAGCTAGATACACCGGAGTTTAATGACTGGCTTGGGCACCCACTAAGTCTATAGCACTGAACAGGCAGTTTAACCTCTCCGAGCTGCAGTTTTCTGAGGTTTATAGCCACTCCTCTTTCCCAGGGCTGTGGCGACAATTGCAGGAGTATGGAAAAGATATCATCAGCATAATTCCTGGTACTAGAAAACGCTCGATGGATATTTATTGAAGGAATGGACACGAGCTATTATCTTTGGACCTAAAGCAGTGTAGAATCACATGAGGAAGGGCTTTTTGGATGAGATAAGACCTTGAAATATTCATAAAGTGCAAGAGGAGGAGGAGTTCCAGGGACACTAATGAAGGAACAATAAAACAGGTGTGGTTAAGCCCTAGCTGGTGTGACTCGGTGGATTGAGTGCCAGCCTATGAACCAAGAGTTGCTGGTTCGATTCCCGGTTGGGGCACATGTCTGGGTTGGGGGCCAGGTCTCCAATGGGGGATGCGCAAGAGGCAACCACACATTGATGTTTCTCTCTTTTTCTCCTTCCCTTCCCCCTCTCTAAAAATAAATAAATAAAATCTTTAAAAAAATACAGGTGGTTAAGAAATGAGCTTTGGGATGGGCAGGGCTGGGGCCCCTGGCTGGTTGGCTCAGTGGGTTGAGCTCTGATCTCGAACTAAAAAGGCCACAGGTTTGATTCCTGGTCAGGGCACATTCCTCGGTAGTGGGCCAGGTCCCCAGGAGGGCATGAGAGAGGCAGCTGATCAATGTTTCTCTCCCACATTGATATTTCTCTCCTTTTTCTCTCCCTCCCTCTCCCTCTTTCCAAAAATTAAATAAATAAATAAATATATATACATACATACATACATATATATATATATGTATGTATGTATGTATGTATTAAGGCTTTGGGCTCTGGCTGGTGTAGTTTAGTGGATTAAGTGCCATCCTTTGAACCAAATGGTCGCCAGTTCAATTCCCAGTCAGGGCACAGACCTGGGCCAGGTCCCCAGTAGAGGGCGCACGAGAGGCAACAATGCACTGAGGTTTCTTTCCCTCTATTCCTCCCTCCCTTCTCCTCTCTAAAAATAAGTAAGTAAAATCTTTAAAAATAATAACATAAATAAAAGTTTTTGGAGGCAGTTCAATCTGGTTTCAAATATCGGTTCTGCCATTTAATAGTACTGTGACTTAAATAAGTTGTCTAATTCTCAACCTTGTGAATAGGAAAAAGAATTTAAGAATGTCAAACCTCTTTATTTATTGTAGTAAAATATACATAACAAATATACATAACAAAATTTACCATTTTAACTATTTTCAAGTGTATAGTTCTGTGGTATTGAGTATATTTACCTTGTGGAATCATCACCAACACCTGTCTCCATGGATACATGCATGTGAGTTACACTGGTGGGTGTTTTCTTTTTAATTTAGATTTACAGGAAAAAAATGAAGAGATAGTACAGAAAGTTCCCGTATTACCTCCCCCACACAGCTTCCCTACTATTAACATTTTGCATTTTTATGGTACATTTGTTACAATTAATGAACTGATCTTGACACATAATTTTAACTAAAGTCCATAGTTCATTCAGATTCCCTTAATGTTTACCTAATGTGTTTTTTTCTGTTCCAAGGTCCCATCCAGAATACCACATCACATCTAATTATGGTGTCTCCTTGCTTCCCTCGTCTGTGACAGTTTCTCATACTTTCCTTGTTTCTCGTGACAAGGATAGAGCTGAGGGGCACTGGTCAGGGATATTGTAGGTATTGGTTATTGTTTACATGTAAGATTTCATGATTAAAAATGGCTGTTTGGTTGTGACAACAATACCTGTTGGCCGTATCTTCAAACACACACCCGTGTACGTGCACACGTACACCATGCTGTCGGCTGTCACTTCAGTGCAAGCAGCATCGGTTCTCACTAGGCACTGCATTTGGGTCCCTACTTCACCTCCGGCCTCCACCCCGTCCCATCATTTCTCCACACAGCGGCTTTAGGCTTTCAAATAGAAATCAGATTCTATTACTTCTGTTCTCCAAATGCTTCAGGGGCTTCTCATCCTGTAGAATGAAATCCTACAAGATCCTTCACGCTCTAGCTCCTAGCCCCCTCGCCAGCATCACCACTTGCCTGTCTCCCCCGACCCTTGCTGCGCTCTAGCCCTGGCTTTGTCTTGCAGCCTTTCAAGGGGCAGGTTCACACCGGACTCCGGCAGACGGAAGAAAACTTGTGAAGCTGTTGGGATGTCTGAGATGCCTTTATTCTGGGGTGGGGCGATCCACACACAGCAAGCCCCAGTTGCACAGTGGGGAGTCCTGACCCCCTTATGTGCCAAGTGCACACAAAGCCGGCTGGGTGCCAATACTGACCTTCAGTTATACAACAGAGCTTCGTTCTACCCATGGGGGCCCTACTCAAGGTTATATGAACTCTGTTAAGTTATGTTTGCCCCCGACCTCCGGGTGAGGGAGCCTGGCTGACTCCATTGTCCCTACAGGCTTCCTTGCCAGTCCACTGCACCTGGAACGTTCACCCTCCACAGACTCACGTGGCTGACTTCAATCCTCTTGAGTGGTCTCTGACCGGATGTCACCACCTGCGAGGTGTCTTCCCTCACATCCTATCTTTCATAGCAAGTTGTCCTTTCTCTCTTTAGCTTTAATTCAAAATGTGTATCACGACCCCCCATTAGTCACATCTGTTTGTTTATTGTCTATGTCTATCTCTCCTTTTAGAACACAAGCTTCATGAGGCCAGGTACTTTATCCAGTTTGTTTATTGCTTGTATCTTAGGCTCAAAGTTAACAGTAAATACTGGTTAAGTAAGTGAATTAATGAATAAAACACTATCTTTAACAAGTAAATTGGATTATCGGGTAAAGTTGTTCACACCCCGGGACCCCTGGACTCCTAAATATCTTTGAAGGTAGCCATATTCTGAATCTCTAAGGTCTAGTCGGACTGTGAGTGACTCATAACAGGGGCTGCGGTTCACTCAGAGATGTATCCGTAGGATCTGAGACGGTTCCTGAAACTCACCAAGCACTCCACAGATATGTCTGTGTTACAATCAATTGGAACGGAACTGCCAATGTGGAACATGAGCAATCACATTTTCTCAAAGCAAAGTCTTCATGATGGCAGAATATCTGAAAGGCAGAGACACACTGAGAACGTTTATGCACAGGACAACAATAAAAATTAAAATTATCCTTTAATAATGTCTGTTAGTAGCTGCTGATGTGGGTGCGTCCCCACCACCACTGCCCACTCGTTTGCAGAACCATGTGCGACTTGGAGATAGCCTTGCAGGGAGTCATTAAGGTTAAATGAGGTCATCAGGGTAGAGTCTTAACTCGACAGGACAAGCGCCCTCATAGAAAGAGAAAGAGACACCAGGAGCCCACGTTTCCAGGGCAGAACGCAGCGAGAAGGCAGCTGTCTGCGAGCCAGGAGGAGAGCTCTCACCAGAAACCAAACCTGCCCACACCTCCATCTCCACCTTCCAGCCTCCAGCACTGTGAAAAAATACACTGCTGATGTTCAAGCCACCCAGTGTGACTTCAGTCATTATGAGTGGCATCATCTTGTCACGTGAAGGAGAGCGAAGAAGGTACACGCACACAGGCACCTCTGTGTTTTAGGGCTGGCTTTAAATTCGCTATGTACTACGAGGGAGAAAAATCTATGAAATAAAATTGTTTTTTATTTTTAAATAATCAGTAGATGATTCTCTTTCATTCAAATAATGCTTAACATTTAAAAGTCCTAGAAAAATATGTTTACAATCAGTAAATTTATATGTACAACTACATTTATATAAGTTAAACCTTGGTAATTAGGTAGCTTGTTCATTTTTTTTTCCTTTCTCCCATCTTTATTTTTGGCATGTGTGTGCATTTTTCTAAAGTATTATGGAAACAATAAGAACCTTGGTCTGTCAGAATTTTCAGTGAAAATAATACTTTGGCCAAACCAAGATACGCCACAGTAACAACTTACATACAGCCACATCCGGTGAGTAAACTGTGTTTATTATTTTCTTGAGCAATCGAGCTTACATTTTGCTCATATGTCTATTAAGGATTGTGCAAGAGCCCTGGGTGGTGTAGCTTAGCTGGTTGGAGCATCGTTCCATAAACTGAAGGGTTGCAGTTTCAATTCCCAGTCAGGGCACATGCCCAGGATGCAGGTTAGATCTGGTCAGGGTGCAGAGGAGAGGCAACCGATCGATGTTTCTCTCCCTCTCTCCCTCCCTTCCCCAGTCTTTACAATTAATAAGCGTGTCCTTATAAAATAAAAAAAGAATTGTTCAAGAAAACTTCAAGTTCATTTACCATATACTGTTTGGCAAAACAACAACAACAAACTGAGCAATAAAAAAGAAAAATGTAACCCCGGGATGCATTTGTAATCAGCTCACAGGGCTGCGGCATCAGCTTTCAGAAGAGCTTTTAAACACTGCCCCTCGCTGTCCATCCGTGTGTCCTGCAGCTGGGTGATTACGTGGTTCTGGCCTCGTCTAAATGAAGAAGAATCACAAGCACTGTTCAAAGCAGTCTGTTAACTCTTCGAAAGCACCAAATGGTCTTCAAAGAGGGAAGCATGGAAATAGACTCTAATCGCATATTCTGATTAAGGTTCCATGAAGCACCTGATTGCAGTGGTGACGAAGCCGTCTCTATGAGCAGTTTCCTATTTAAAAAAAGGAGAGGCCCTACCAGAAAGGTTTTATATATATTTGAAATTACATAGTTAAAATTATTAATATGTTTGAATTTTTTATTTTATAAATTTCATAAAATTCTCTTTACTGGTGCTAATTTTATGTGATGCTACATAGGACAAAGTTCTTTAAAAGTAATATCTGTCTCTTCTAAAAACTGTAATATCCAGATGCCTATGATCTATTTCAAGGTAGAAATCATGTTTAATTTAATTGTGATTTTCCCATAACTGGGAAAAAAGGAAATATTGAGGAAAATGCTTGTTGAGTGGATAATCAAGCATAGTTCTAAACTGTAGAAAGAACTTACTCGAGAATTAATATGATATCCTTATTAGAAGAAGTTACCATTTACTTCTAGTTTCCCTCTCTTCTGAAGGTAATATATAATGCACAGATTTAAAGCTAATTGTCAGTTTTACATCCATCTTTATTCAGCAATAACATCCTCAAGGGAAATAAAGGCACTAAAAAGAAAAATCCTTTTCTATTCTAATCACCTCAATCAGAAAAACTTAACTAGGGTGTGCTATTCTTTGCTGTTATCTAAAGTCCTTAATTTTAAACAAAATCTAGTAGAAAGCATTTCTAGTTAATATATAAATAGCAAATTGAAAAATCTCTTCTGTACATGCAATATAAACTCAGCACTAACTCTATTTATTTAAATACTGAAAACCTCCAATATGCTAAGAGGTTGAACTAGTCTTATTTTATTTTAAATTTTTATTTTAATTGTCGTTCAAACTAACTAGTCTCATTTTAAACTCATGCTCACTAACTTCAGGTGGCACTGAGTGAGGCCCGACTGTCCTAAAGTTTAGTCAGTTTCATTGTGGATGACCATTGCCCCTTCTCCTTCCTCTTCAGACCTTCAAAACCTCCTGCCCCTCCTAAACCTCAGCTGTTACTTCACTGGGAAAAAATAAAAATCACAAGAGGACATGCGAAAGTGCCCGCCATCAAGCTGCGTCATTCTGCCTCCACCTGTACTCATGTCTGCCTTCCCCCCGTCTTAGTCCGTTCCAGCTGCCATGACAAAATATTGCGGATCAGGTGGCTCATACAGCAGAAATGTATTTCTCACAGTTCAGAAGGCTGGAAGGCCAAGACCAGGGTGCCAGCTTGGCTGGGTTCTAGTTAAGGCCCTCTTCTGGGTTGCAGATGGTAGCTTTCTTGGGCTCTGTCTTCATGACCTAATCACTCCCTAAGGTCCCACTTCCTAATACCATCGCCTTGCGGATGGTAGACTTCAACAGATGAATTTTGCGGGGGGACACAAACATTCAGACTGTGGCACTACCTGCTGTACTGGCTAAACTGTCTGCTCCCATGTTGTGGATCTGTGAGCAAGGATCGTGCACCCCTGCCTAGGCTCCCTGGGAACAAATGCCTCAATAGAGAGACTATGGGACTAGAGATTCATGGGACACCTGAAGCCTGTCCGTCAGGCTGAAGCTCTAGAATTAGTAAGTAGACCTTTTCTCTCAAGGAGACTAGGGGCATGTTTTATTCTGCTGTTTCTGCTGTGCCCTGAAGGTGGTAGCCTGCCAAGAACTATCTTTGGGCTTGTTACAGTCCCTGTGGAGCCCAGGAGTGCCAGCTACCTGGGTCATCAGGGCCAATAGATCAAGGGTTCCCTGTGTGGGTTGCAGGCTCCTGCTGGTCTTAGTGGAAAGCGTAGGGGTGCAGGGATGCTCCTTGTCTTCAGCAATGTGGCAAGAAAGTGCCTTGGCTGGGCCTGCCCAGGGGCTTCTGCCATGCAGCAGGAATGCACTCCCTGTAGGGACCGCACTCCCAGGCTTAGGGAGCGGGAGAGTGCTGTGATCGATGGAGCACAGCAGGCCACAGCCAGAGAGCCACGGACTGTCTCCGCTGCCCTGCTCTCCGGTTTCAGTAAGGCAGCAGGACTCTGCCAAGACAGCTGGCCACTGCCTGTCCTAGCAAGGCCTGAGAGGGTGCCCAGGTCAAGCTCACCTCCTGGGCTAGCAGGGTCGGCAGAGAATGCAAAAGCAGATGTCCACCAGCGCCTCCGTCTGAGTAGTTTCAACTGTCCCCTGCTACTCCAGCAGACGCTTTAACGTCAGCAAATGCATCTCTTTCAGGTACAGTTCAGGCACTTTTCAAACTTCTGTTTTTGCGCCGGTCCTGGTGTTGACGGGAGAGACGTGGTTCTTCTTACCGACGCATGTAAAGAATCACAGATCAGCAAATCTACCAGCGTGCATTGCGAGTCTATTAGTGATCCGTTCCCATGGAAGAGAACGGGCCGAGCCAGGGTGGGGTCAGTGAAAAGCATGAGTTCAGGGCAAAGCAGGCAGCAAAAGGAAGGGCAGCTGAAGGCCTGGGTGGCCTGAGGCCTGGTGACCAGAGCCAAGGGCCAAGGGAGCAAGTCCTTTGTTCTGAGGACTTATATAGTTGACTCCAGGATGGGAGGAAAAAAGTTACATATTGATTGGAGGGTAAATGTGGTGCCTGCCAGCTTTCCCAGGTGGACAGGTCTCCCCAAACGTAGGTATGTGTGGGAGTCTGTCAGCCCGAATCCTTATCTTGCTCCAGACTCCCTTTGTTCATCTTGTTGTAAAACAGATACGTGACAGGAGGCAGTTAATTAAAGTTGAGGCAGTTACCCAAAGTTATTTTTGGGCTGCTTCTTTGGGCACTGTGGACCCTCCGCTGCATTCCAGGCCCTGGGATGAAAGCACGGTTTCAAAGCTTTCTTTCCCAGGTAGTGGAAATGCTACATAGAATTTCAAGGACTTCCCTCCTTCCTTGCTAACATAGTGTGTCTTGTGATGTTGGAACACCTGGCAATATTCTCGGACCAGGCTCAGGACTGCTGAGTTAGTGGGTGAGACATGTCTCCCTCCTCCTCCCTGACTTGGTTTGCTCTTCATTCTACCTGAGTGATAAAAGGTGTTTTCTGGTAACCAGGATGCTAGACACTTGCCAGTAACAGCAGAGCAGTCTCAGAGTTCTTCCTATGCCGTCTCCTGCCTCACCGGGTCAAGTGAGATCCCGTACAAGCCCTTTAAAAGGAGAATCTCTGTTCCCCGTAGCCCTTTGGGCCCCTCGGTCATCAGCCCCGTTGGTTTTCTAAGCCAGATGTTCAGAGAGTTGGACTCTAGAGAGTTGGACTCTCCGGTGGAGATTCCAAAGGTTGGGGCCTGCTGTGGGGCACAAACCCCTGGCTCCTCTGGGAGAGGGGCCAGACTGGTGAGATCTCTCCCTATCATGTGTCCCCACACTGAGGGTGAGGTATTTCGGAGAGAGCATGTCTCTGCTTCTCTTACTGTCTCCACATGGTCCTTCACTCTTTTGTCATGGAGGAGCAGTTCATCTGTTTCTCAGATCTTTTTCAGAGGGAAAAGATCTACATGTAGGTATAGATTGGGTATCCATGGGAGTGGGGTGAGTTCCGGGTCTTCCTAGCCAGCATCTTGGACCCTTGCTGTCCCACGTTTTTCTCGAGCCTGCTCCCACCTGGCTCTCTTTCCCAGCACCCCATGGAAGCTGCTCTTGCTGGTGTCACGTCCACACTGGTTTCCTCTGCCTTTAATCAAAATCTTTTCAGGAGAAGATCAAGGAAAAACAAAGAGTAAATTTTTCTTTAGTAAATAAATGTATCCCCATGAGAAGGGAGTCTGCAAGTTGTAAAAAGGAAGCTAAAGCTGTTCATTCGGGGCAGTATTCCATCATCGTATCCTGCCAGCATAAAGGGTGTTGAAACCGGAAAAGGTGGCATTCGCGCTGCCCGACACTGCCAGAACTAATACGTGGAGACACGAGTTGAATCTTTATGGGCACTTTATTCAGATGGCCAGTTATCCGAGAAGACGGTGGGTTATGTACCCTCAAAAAAACCATCTTAATATCTCATCTCCGGCTGACCTTTGTTATAAAGAGAAGAAAAGTGTAGGTAGGAGGTTTGGAATTCAGGAAAAAAAGTAGGTAAGGGGTTTGGAATTCAGGGGAAAAGGTTAGTCAGATAAAAGTCGCAGCTCTGCAATTTTCCTAGCGTCCCAGCAGTTCTTTGTTTTTTCTCCCTGGAGCCCAATGGCTCCCTTGATGGCTGGCAGTCCTCCTGGGGCACAAAGGTTGGATTGCTCATAGGCCTCCTGGAGTCAGGGCGGGTTGGGCCATGCATTCCAGTTCCCGGAACAACAGCTGTTCCTATGCATTAACCACTAAGCCTATTAACTATAAAAGCTAAAGAAATGTTTAACTCTGAGTTCCCCCATCAGCGTGACATTATGCATTTTTATAGTATAGCTGGTTGGTTTATGTATTTGTTTAAGGAGAGCATATGTTAAGGTTAAGAATCTTTTGAGCACCAGTTCCCTGAAGGGGAACAAAAGTTTTGCCCTTTGGGATATTGATTTTTAAGCTGGTTATTAAGAAAGAAACTTTGACCCTGCCTTCTTTCCCTGCCTCATTGTTGGAGGAAGGGGAGAAGGGGATGATGTGGCTTAAGATACTTTTCATAACAATGGCAACTTGGTAGCTAGTTTAATAGCTGTGTTAATAGCTGTGCTGCCACCTGGGGCAAAGTGGGTGTGACTTTGAAGGCATATCCTGATGTAGCCTAGGGAGGGTCTCCCTGAGTCACTGAGTCACCCTTAACCTGATTGGGAATGGGAGCTGAACAAGTGTAAACAATACAGGAGAACCAGCAACTGTAGCTCACTGTGGGAGGAGTCAGAGATGAGGTCACACAGGAGGCTGGGGATCAGGATTTAGACTAAGGGCGGGCAGCCATTTGGGGATTCTGTGAGACGAGCCATGAGGGAGCAATAGGGTTAGTATCCAGACATTTCTTGCCATTGGTTTAGTCCGTGTCTTCCCAGCTGTGCTCCAGCTGGTGCTGTGCCCTGGCCTGTATAATACTGTGGCCCACACAGGCTTGGGAAGGACTAGGTGCCCCTTCCAACCAATCAACTTCCCAATCTTTCCCGGCCTTGTGTTGGATCCTCCCCCTAACCAATCCATTTCCAGGATCTTCCAGGGTTCTGTGTCCCTTATCAAGTCTGATCCTTTTCCAGGCTAGACACTACCACTTTTGGTCACAATCTTAGTTCCTACTGCCCATGCCTCAAAATGGAAGTACCTCCCCATTCGCCCTCTTGATTTCTACTGTAATTGGGCCCAGCAGAGGAATTTTCCTGCTGTTTTTATTCCTCCTTGGATAATGATCCTTCCTACGAATTTGAGGAGGATTGTTCCCCAGGGCAGATGATGCCCTGGGCAGTGTGTGAAGCTATAACTTTCTAGCGAAACAAGCAAGCTCATTGTGTGATTCAGCACCCCCACCCCCAGTTTATTATGCTTAATAATGTCTTACTGCCTTTGCTTTCTTCTTTTATTAATATCTAGCTACCTAAGCTAACACTTTAACCCAGCAATTCCACTTTTGAGACTTTATCATATAACAATAAAAGTACCAGTCCTGAAAGTGACTTTGCTAGGTGACTTTGGCACCTAGCAAAGCTGCAAGTGTGATAAAGTGTACTCTCTGAGCCAGACTGTCCAAGAGGTCAAATCTAAGCCAGACTAGTGTATTGAGGAAAGCAAATGATGGTCATCCAATGGGTTATAAAGCACTATTCAAATGGGTGGACTCATTATAAAATGTTTGGCAGGGGAAAGAACTAACACATTTTTCTTAACTTACCCAACATAAGCTAATACAATAAATACTGTAAATATTTGTGGAAGAAGGAGGGGAGGAACAAATTTAAGCATGTTTGGTACAGATGAAGAGATATACATTAAACTATTAAAGGCTTGTGAAGCATTGCAGAACCTCTAAATGAATAGTGGGAGGGAGGAAAAAAGAGATACTTGGTCAGGCTTGCAAAATAAAGTGGGAAAAAATGAAAAAACCAAAGTGAAATAAAAAATAGATACCAACGGAGGAGATGAGATCAACATTGCAGTTAGCCTAAATGGGATGGCTTTACCTATCAAATGAAAAAAAAAAACCCTCTCATTTTGGGTGCAAAAATTAACTAAGTGTCATGCATATAAAACACAAAACAAAACAAAGTGAACATAGAACAAAAAGGATCCTATTCACAATCCACAGATACCATTTATAATATATCAGAATGATAGGGGAACTCAAGAATTAAAGGTTTTAGCCTTGGTTGATAGGCTTAAGTGACTAATGCAAGCGGAAAGCTGTTATTCCAGGAACTGGAATGTGTGACCATGTGATTCCAGGAGGCAGACAAGAGAGTCAACCTTTGTACCCCAGGGAGAATATCTGAGACATTGTGTTCCAGGGAGGAAGCCCCCAAGATGCAAATAAAGAATTGTTGATCAACAAATAAAGAAGTTTCAGGAAAATCACGTTGGGCTGCAACTCTTATCCAATTAACTGTCTTTCCAAACCCCTTACCCTCCCTTTCTTTTCCTTATAAAAAAGTCAGCTTGAAATGAGATGTTTAAGACTGTTTTTGGGGGGTACATAACCCGCTGTCTTCTCAGATTGCAGACCATCTGAGTAAAATGCCCATAAAGATTCAATCCTTGTCTCTAATAATTGGTTCTGATAGTGACAGGCAGCACAAACGCCAACTTTTCCAGTTTCAAGACCACATCTAGCAAGACAAGTGTTAGATGTATATGAAAAAAGATATAACATTTTAGTGAATGTATAAGTTTCCTATTGCTCCAGTAAAAAATTACCACAAATTTAGTGGCTTAAATCAACCCAAATTTAGTACCTTTACAGTTCTGTAGGTGAAAAGTCCTTCTGGACTGAAGTCAAGGTGGACTGCATTCCTCTTGGAGGCCTCTGTCCCATGAGGTTGTAGAACCTGGATGTTTCCCTTGTGACTGTCAGCTGAGAGCTAGCTTTACCTCCTAGAGGTCTCTCTCCGGTCTTTGTAGACAGCTTCCAACATTTCAGATTCAGCAGCAGGGCATGGAATTCTCTTGCTTTGAGTCTCTCCTGTGGTTAGATTGGGCATACTCAATCAGGATAATCTCAAAAGGTCCTTAATTCTAATCATTCTGTAAAATTCCTTTTTAAGGTAACATATTCACAGGTTCTGGGAGTTAGGGTGTAGACATCTTTGGGGGGCTATCAATCTGCCTACCATAGTGAAGGACATAAAAAAATGTATGTGGAGAAAAGTATTACATTCTTGGATGAGAAGATGTACTATTGTAAAAATGTCATTTTTGCTGAAATTAGGCTACAAATTCTGTGCAAGATGCTTTAATGATAACTGAAATTGGATTTGAATCAGATGTGTGCATAGATGCTCAGAGAAGATTATACTGTTTAGCAAAATAAAGGAACACTGACGCACACCCCTGGCAGAGTTTACCTCAGGTAGATTGCATGCATTCTGGAGACTAGTTAGCATTCTGCACAAGAGCAAAGTAACGTTTCCTGTTGTGTGCACAATATATTTTTTAACAGGCGAGGAGTACTCTTTTAACAAAAATTGATTTTTATTTTTGATTTTTTGAGAAAGGGGAAGGGAAGGAGAAACATTGACTGGCCACCTCTGCATAGGCCCCGACTGAGGACCAAACCTGTGAACTTCTGCAAGATGACACCCAACCAATTGCGCCACACCAGCGGGGGGCCATTCAGTATTCTCACTGTTGACATCCAGGATTTTCCTCCTTACCTTATTTTAGGCACGTATGTGACTGTTGTGTTCTACAGAGATTCCTACCATTCCTTTCTTATTCAGAATCAAGAGCTCAAGATTGCATTCCTATACACACAGATTCCACATTATTTCCCCCTGACACATCATTTTTACACTCATATTTTAATTTTTATTGATTTAAGTGAGAAAGAGAGAGAAACATCGTTTTGTTGTTCCACATATTACACATTCTTTGGTTCATTCTTGTACGTGCCCTGACCAGGGGCCTGTTATCTGCGACAACAAGCTGCTGGGCCATGGTTAAACTTCACATTTTATTTATTTATTTTTAGACAGGGAAGAAAGGTAGAAAACAAGGGAGAGAAACATTGATGTGTGAGAGAAACAGATCTGCTGCTTCTCGCAAGCCCTTAGGTGGGGCCTTGGCTTGCAGCAGTCCAAGTGTGCACCCTGACCAGAACCCAACTGGCAACCTTTAGGTTGGCAGGCCGGTGCTCAATCCTCTGAGCCACACCGGCCAGGGCTAGACTGCACATTTTAAACTCATTTTATTTTTCCGTTTATTCAAAACAGCTTCATTAGAACTTTTGGCAAAAATTCCTGGCAGATGAGCACTGTCTTCTCAGTTCATTTGTAGTAGCACTTAGAGAAATGTTTCTAAAGAAACATTTAAAGAAACAGTCCTTAAGTATTTCCATCAGGATACTTCCTCAGAGATGTGGATGATACTGGGAGTGGACAATGCCAAGCAAAGGTGATCACATGGGTGGGTGCAGATTCCGCGGTAAGTTTGTGAATGTGGGATGAAGGTGAACAAAAGAACAGTGAGTTCGTATTTCCCTCCAAAGAAAGAGGCTTCCATAAATGCCACCCTTGACTTGCAAAGAATGCTCTCTTCTTACAGATGTGATTAATTCATTTCAATGAAAAGTTATCTCAAGGCAATTGTCATGCATTATTACCAACAAGTATGTATAGAATGTGTCCCATTTATAAATCTTTGGGAATAAAATAGTCCGGGTTGTTTAATCCCCAACACCAAGCACAGTCCTTAGAATGGTTATTTTAGAGTCAATCCGACCCTCTTTAAAGGTCACCTGTGGGTGTCTTTGCATTCTGCCTCCACCTTCCTAACATTTACTAGACAAAACATGGAAATACAACTTTTCTAAGTTAATACTGAATTTTCAGGGATTCCGTGAGTCCCGGAAAAGGCCGCGCCATCAAGCAGCCTGGCGAGTTAGGACGCGTTGTCCTCTCTCATCGCAGGTCTGACACAGGTCAGCAGAAAGTGGGTCGGAAGGGTCTAGGAAAGCACGGCCCAGTCTGAGGGGCCCAGAGGTGGAGGCAACGACTTAGACAGCATCAGCCAGGTAGAGAGTCCCGGAGCCTGGCGTGGCGCTGCGCCTAGGACCGCTCTTCCTCAGTCACACCCAAGAAAACAAAACAAGTACGGGACATCGTGTACAGGGACGGAGCACCACCGCCCTGCGGCTAGGTCGCGCATGCGCGTCCTGGGACCCTTTGCGCGAAGCCGGGGAGGATTGGGGGTGGGGAGAGAGGAAACCAAGGGCGGCGGTTGGGCTTGGGCGACAAAGAAGCAACGCCCACACATCAACGTCTCCGCGCATGCTCCGTACGTCAGCTTCTAGTACTTTCGACGCGTCAGCGGACGCCCTGCTCAGTTCGCGCCGGGTCGTGGTAGGGGGAGGCTGTGACTTCTCTCTCGGGAGCAGCTGCGAAAATTCCTACTTGGTTCTTAGCTGTGGAAGGAAGGTTCCCTTGGGCCTTTCTCTTTGTCCCCTAAGCGAAGTGCCGGTGGCCTGTAAGTTTTCCGGTGGTGGGGTCGGATTGACGGGAACCTCCGCGTGGGTGGCAGAGAAAGTGGGGGCTTGTGCATGGCGCAGAAAGGGGGGGCTGCTGGCTTGGCGGCAGGGCGGGTGTCTGGCGTCGACGGGGCCCGGAGCTGGCGAGTGCGGGTTCCTCTCTCGAGCTCCCCCTCCCCCACTGCCCGCAGGCCTTGCTTCCGGGACCTCACTTCCTTCCTCCTCCCCTGTTCAGTTTAGGAACCCTTTTCGAGAAGGATCCTGAAAGGCCGGGAAGCTTCCAGCCGCAGGCCTAGATGTCCAGCTACGTGAACGATATGTGGCCGGGCTCGCTGCCTGAGGAGTCCCCGTCGGCCTCGGGCCGGTCCAGCCGGCTGTCGTCGGCGGCCGGGAGCCGCTCTCCCAGAAGCTCGCGGTCGCGTTCCAGCGCCTCCAGTCGGTGGTCGTCCGGCAGTCGGAGCCGGCCCCGGCGCAGGAGCAGGTCCGGGTCTCGCTCGCGGAGACGCCACCAGAGGAAGTACAGGCGCTATTCGCGGTCCTACTCGCGGAGCCGCTCACGATCCCGCAGCCGCCTCCGGTACCGGGAGAGGCACTACGTCTCCTCCAGGAGGTACCACCGGTCTCCGTCGCCCTCGCCGGACCGGTCCCGCAGCCGATCCCGCTCCCGGGGACGGTCGTATTACCGAAGGGCCTACGCGGTCACGCGGGGACGACGCTATTATGGCTTTGGTCGCTCCGTCTACCCGGAGGAGCCCAGGAGTTGGCGGGCGAGATCCAGGACGAGGTCGCGGAGCCCAACGCCGTTTCGCTTAAGTGAAAAAGGTGAGTCCAGAGGTGCCCAGTTCCCTTCTCCCTAGGCACCTTTTTACTGGTGTGGCGACAGTGCGAGTAGGGTAGGGGACCAAGGTTGCTGTGTAATACCAGTATTTTTTTCCCCTTCGGTGTTTGAAATCTTAATAGTTCTGTTGGGGGGAAGGAGGGAGGGGAGGAGGACATTATTAGCAGGCTAACAATTAAAAACCACAGTACACTGCCTGGCTTATTTCGCTTAGCATGATACTCTCCAATTCCTTCTATGCTGTCGCAAAGGGTAGGAGAAATAAGCCAGGCAGTGAAAGACAAATACCATATGATCTCACCTTTAACTGGAAGCTAATCAACAAAACAAAGAAACAAGCATAATATAAACAAAGACACTGAATTTGAGAACTGGCTGACAGTGACCAGAGGGGGAGGGGAGGGAATGTCAGGGGAAAAGGGGAACGGTTTAGAGCAACAAGTATAAAGGACTCATGGACAAAAACTATGGGGGGTGGAAATGGGAGGAAGGTGGGGAGGGCTGGGGTGGTGGGCTGGGGCGGGGTAAAAGAAAACTGTACAATATCAACAACTAAAAAATACTGATTAAAAATAAAATAAAATAATGGAAAAAACTATATCATTAAAAACAACAACAACAACAACAAAAACCACAGTAAAGTTGACACCCGGTGTTTAAACGGACACCAGTTCTTACTCCTTGGGATTAAATTGTAGGTGTTAATTGGCTCAGATGGAGATACTCTTTTCTATTGGTGGCTGGCACTTCTTAGTGGAGCCCTGGAGGTGTTAGTGACTTAGTTCACCCGCCGCAGGCTTCTGTTAGTAAGTTAATCATTGAACGGAAAGAACAGTACAAAAGCATTCCTTTTTTTTTTTTTTTTTTTTTTTTTTAAATAGGCCCGAGCTTAGTTACTTCAGCCAGAAAGCCTAACCTAACCGTACTTACATCACCTGAAAGGCAGATTCTTGTGTGTGTAAGGGTGCTTCCCATTCCTGTGGCTCTAGAAGCAAGCAGTCTTAAGGATATGGAGGACTCCTGTTGGCGTCCAGGGCTTAAAAAGCCTGGGCCCGGGAAGGAGAAGTGACTGGGTAGTGAATTACGCACACAACATACAGATGATTTATTATAGAATTGAATTGTATACCTGAAGGTGATGTGATTTTGTTAACCAACATCACCACAGTAAATTCAATTTTAAAAAAACTAAGTGACACAATGTGAATTCCTTTTTAAAAAGTTAATCCTGTACTACTGAAAAAGTTAGTTTTGTTTCAGTATTTTAAAAACAAATGGCTTCTGGGATAAGATTATGGAACAGAAAGCCTGATAGGTAAAAACCAAACTTTGAAGTCTGAAACTGGATTTAGTAATTTAGCAACATTGGTTCGTTAGTTGTGACAGTTGTACTGTATAAAAAATTTTCGTAACCAAAAATGTTAAGAATACATATTTGAAGAGAGGGCAAAAACAGCATGAAATTCAGGCTTTTGGTAAGGAAAACTTAAGATTATTTTAGGGATGCTTATTTTTCTCAGCAAAAACAGGCAGAATTTTTCCCCCATGAATAAGGACATGTTTTTACACATGAAGATGAAATGTTTAAAACATTTTAGTTTTGCTATTCGAAATAAATGCAAACTTACTTTGTGCTTCTGAGTCCTCTTGGAGAAATTCTGCAAGATAAAGAAATATCTTGTGTTTCTTTTGTAGATCGTATGGAGCTGTTAGAAATAGCAAAAGCCAATGCAGCAAAAGCGTTAGGAACAACCAACTTTGAATTGCCCCCTAGTCTCAGAGTTGTTCCTGTACTTAAGGAAACAAACCATGAAGCAGCCATACCAAATAAAGGGGCAAAGTTTGAGGTAAGTATTCTAGGTTTATCCAGACAGAATCTTCAGAAAGCTACTTCAAGAAAGATCTTATTAGCATTTTTATTTGACTTTGAACTACTTTTGAGAAAGGCTAGCTAAATATTAATTTGTTAAAGTCAAAATAGCAGGTCTGACAGTATTTAGTATCTTCCATGAAAATAGATTACGACCTTTATTTTTAGTTGACAGAGTATTGCTTTCATATTGTAGCTGGTATTTTGATTCTATGTAGTTAACCCAGGAATTTTTCTAACTAGTCTCTAGAGTATTTTTATCTGTAGTTTTCATTTGCAGCATTATGTTCCCAGAAATTCTGTACTCAACATACAGTATAGTTTATCTGCTTTATTTCTGTCTTATAGAAATCATGAATGTGGTCTCCAGACATTGCTGAAGAAAATCTGTTGGTAATTGATACATGGGCATAAGCATCAGAGGTTTAACTAATTTGAAGTTATGTTCACACGCTGAAAGCTTAGTTTTGTTGGTAGATCCATGTGCATGCTAGAATTTGGGATAGGTGCTGTTTGGATAAGATACAGAAGACCATTTTTAAACTAAAGTACACTTTGTAACATTGGGGCATCTGTGATATAGATGTCCCTTTTGTAATATATGCAATGTATTCCAGATGTTTTGAGAGATTACGGAAGAGGCCTGCTTCACTTGCAGATAAGTTTATTATTCTCCAGAAATAAATGTGCAGGATGTGCATTGCCAAATTGCCCTGTGCTTTTTATGTTGAAATCCAAAACATAAAATCCATAGCTTTAAAAATTTAAGGTAGTTAGGAATTGATAGGCTCAGTTTAAAACAAGAGAAACGTTTCCTAGGTGAATCTGTCATTCAGACTCAGATACGGGTCTGCCTGTGTTAGTGCTAGACAAGTAAGATCTTAATTACTTCTCAAAATGATTAGGTGTCAAACTGGCTAATATATTCTTTAAAACTAGGTATTTTCTTGTTGACTCTCAAAGTTACCTGAACTTGTATTCAGAGTAAAAGACTGCTTTATGGGGACATGTGTCTTCATCAGGTCCATTTAATGCACCAATTTTGTTACGGGGGAATCAACAGTACAGTGTCGTTTAGACTGTGTACTGTATGTTTAGATCCCACTTGTTTTATCTTTACAACTAAATTTAATACGGTTGGGCTGTTTTGTATACAGTACTGTAAATCAAAGGTTTTTATTTTTTAATGTATTTCCTTTTCCTGTCTAGCTGTCGGAAAAGCCAACAGAAGATGGAACTACAAATGCCAGTGGAAAGTCCTCTCAACAGAAAAGCAGTAGCTTTAATGTACGTATATATCTAAGTCCTGATCGCTCAAAAACGACTTTATGTCCATTATGTGGGTTTTTATTTTTGTTGGAAGGCTCATTGCTCTGCCTTTGTAGTGATAATTCAGGCCTATTAAACCACTTCATAGAAATCTCTCATGTATTTTTGTGCTGCTTCTACAAGTGACCAGTATAATGGGCTTCTTATATCTAATCTCCACATCCCCAGTTTGAATATTTTAATATTCTTTTTTGACACCACTGTTGTAACATACCCTGCATATGTCTGAATTTACCTGACACGATTTCTTGGCCTAGCAGTTGGAGTCAGGTTACAAATGGCATTTGGTTGGTGTCTCTTTAATTTTCGATCTTAAATGGAATTGTATTGTAAAAAGCAGATTATTTTAAGTATGTACAATGTATATGTCTGGGAAGCTGACTCAAATTTCTTGTCTTCCAGAATTTTGTAGCAAAGCCAATGCTTCAGAAATCAGCTAAAGCTACTGTTGAAGAGACCTCTTCAGGATCTCCAAAAACCCAGAAAAAAAGTCCATATGAATTGTGGAAACCTGTTTAAAAAAAAAAGAACTGGCTAAGGTTGCCTGAAATGCACTTTATTGCAAGTTTGTTTTGTATAGCATTATATCATTCCTGTGAGCAATTTAGTGGTAATTGTTAACATTTTAGATTCTCTTGCAGATAAGAGCACAGATGGACCAGAGGGTTACATACAGGTGGGAGTCTTTATATATATATACTTGTAAATATCTTGTGTAATATCAATTGGTTACACAGAAATGAAATTTATAAGAAATAGTAATTGTGTTGTATATATTAATAAAGTTTGTGTTTTTACTATTTGTCTCATTTTATTATGTATATATTACATGATGGGTCTTTATTTAATGAAGAAAAAGGAGGTATCTCTTGGTTAAAGCCTTGCTACTCCCAGATCAAATTGTCACAGCACAGGGCTTGGCTGACCGTACCTGGGAGTTTGTGAGAAATGCTGAATCTCATGTCCCCACCAAGACGTGAATTTAGAACCTGAATCTTAACTATTTCCAGTTGATGTGATAATCAGAATTTATGAGTTCCTGGTATAGTGTTATCCTGGAAGTTGAACACCGAGTTTCAGGTAGGAAGCTGGTTGAAATGGAAACCACCCCTCATTGAGGTAGAAAATCTGAGGTTATATTAAATGCATCAGGTTGAAATTCTTACTGTAGCTGGGAAGGAACTAGGCACAGTTTAAAAATGAAAGATTACCACAAAGATCTAAAAAGTTGATACTGACTGTAGACATTCGTGACATAGTTTTTGCACATTAATATGTATTAGTGAACACCAAAAATGATTTAAGCCATTTTTAAACTACAAGCGTTGCCTTACTAGATAAAATGTTTGAATTGAACATAAGATGCCAGCCACCTTAATTTTTTTAAAATTTATTTTTTCTTTTAGATTTTATTCATTTATCTTTAGAGGGGAAGGGAAGGAGAGAGGGAGAGAAACATCAATGTGCGGTTGCCTCTTGTATGTCCCCTGCCGGGAACTGGCCTGGCAACCCAGGCATGTGCCCTGATTGGGAATCGAACCGCGATCCTTAGGTTCGCAGGCCCGCGCTCAATCCACTGAGCTACACCAGCCAGGGCAACCTTAATTTATTGTTCCTATATGCCAGGGCATAGCAAACAACACACACACAGATACTAGATGAATAGATGAGCAGGCTGAAGTTTAGAAGTTTTTTCTTTTAAAAAAAAGACGAGTCCTGGCTGGTGTGGCCCAGTGGATTGAGCACAAGCCTGTGAACTGAAAGGTGGGTGTTTTGATTGCCAGTAGGGGCACATTTCTGGTTTGTGGCTGGGTGCCTGGTTGGGGGTTGGGCATTGGGATTGAGCAAGAGACAATCTGATGTTTCTCTACCTCTTTCCAGTCTAAAAATCTTAGACAACCCTTGCTTGTGTGGCTTGGTTTGAGCATTGTCCTGTACATGAAAATGTTGAGGGTTCATTTTCTGGGTGGGGCACAAAACAGGTTGTGGGTTTAGTTCTTGGCCAGGTGCGTATGGGAAGCAACAAATTGTTTCTCACACTCGAAAATCTAAACATTTTGGAAACAAGGTTCTTCAGTAGGAGTGTCCAACCTGCAGGCCACGTGCAGCCCAGGATGGCTGTGAATGTGGCCCAACACAAAATTGTAAGTTTACTGAAAACAGATTTTTTTGTGATTAATGTTGCAGTGTATTTAATGGCCCAAGACAACTCTTCCAGTGTGGCTCAGATGCCCAAAGATTGGATACCCTGCCATTGGGATTCAGTTAACTAAAGCTGTCCATTTTACGTGCACTTTTCAATAAGATAGCCATTATTTGCATGTGATTTACTGGAAATTCCTCAAGTTGTATGAGCCACTGGTGTTCATTAGTGACAGAGGCTAGAGGTGGCTAGAGGTTAGTGTGGATATTTTTGTAAGATACTATGTTGGGTAGAGCTGCTCTAAATCTGACCCAATGAAATTGATTTTTTAAAAGATTTTACGTTAGGGGGAGTGAGAGAAACATTGACAGAATGCTCCCACACCCCCAACTGGGGACCTTGCCTGCAACCCAGGCATGTGCCTTGACTGGGAATCAATCATCAACCTTTTCAATTTGCAGGCCTGGCTCAATCTAAATTTTGTTTCTTGCCCTGGCTGGTGTAGCTCAGTGGACTTAGCTCGGGCCTGTGAACCGAGGGATCGCGGTTCGATTCCCGGTCGGGGCGCATGCCTGGGTTGCGGGCCAGTTCCCAGCATGGGACACGTGGGAGGCGACCATACATTGATGTTTCTCTCCTTCTCCCTCTCTCCTACCCTTCCCCTCTAAAAACAAATAAATAAATAAATATTAAAAAAATAATAATAAAATTTGTTTCACACCAGTCAGGGTGAAACAAAATTTAAATCCACAATGATTTGCATATGTACAGTCCAGGACATACAATTGCTGTTGTCATTATTTACATAGCCTTGGTAACATTTTCATCCCTTAAACTTAGCAGCACTGGATTTGAACAAGGAATTTCTTGGTTGATGGTTGGGGGCATGCAAGAGGCAACCCACTGATGCTCCTCTACTCTAAAAAAAACAAGGTTTGATTGGTTTTAAGATTCCTAACTGGAAACGTGGTTAACTTGAGCACCGTTAGTATTGGTTTGGCCAGAAAATACGTTTAGTTTTCTTCTGTACAATAAAAGACGTTTTTCATTTTCACCAGTAACTTTATCGATTTGTGTATTTTGAGTATGTCAGCTATCTCCCATGTGGTATAACGTTGATTGTTCTCAGTGTCTCCATCTGATCCCTATCGACTTTCAGCTGGCTTACCAGACTGTGGAACTTCGTGCAAGGCCAGAAATCTCCAGCATGAAACTTGTTAAACCTCTTTTGACACGTGCGATCAGTCACAGCACCTTCTTCATACACTGCACAAATCTTGATGTGTGTGTTTCGTTGTGTTTTTACCTTGAAATAATAAAGCATATGTTGAAAATGTTGCTTATTTTCTTCTTTGACATTAAAATGGCTACACAAAAATTCACCAATTTTGATGTTTTTTCTTACTGCACACTGATATGACAATTGTCACAATACAATCTAGCACAATTATTTTGAAGGTAAAAGCAACTAAGTGCTACTAGATCCATCGTATGTAAAAAACCAAATGAGTTGGCAGACCCATTATTTACCCATGCCATCATCTTCCAAGTACTGTAGTCCTCAAATGATATAACCTGTTTTTTTTTGTTGTTGAAGTTGCAGTGGCTGTTGGGAGTGCAATTCTCTAGAGAAATCCTGTTTTGTTTTGTTTTTAAAAACTAGGGCAGAATGACCTATGAAACCTACCCCTATTACTATTTTTTAAGATTTTTTTTAGAGGGGAAGGGAGGGAGAAAGAGAGAAACCGCAACACGTGGTTGCCTCTTGCATGGCCCCTGCTGACCATGTGGCTCAAAACCCAGGCATGTGCACTGACTGGAATTCAAACCAGCAACCTTTGGGTTCACAGGCTGGTACTCAATCCACTGATCCACACCAGCTAGAGGACCCTACCCCTATTAAACTTTTCCTCTCCTTTCTTTTCCCTTAGTACAAAGGATTTTTTTTTTAAGTGAAAGGAGTCTTTCAATGATTCACCATTTTGGAATGACAGCTTTCCACATGCATTAGTCACTTAAGCCTATCAATGAAAAACCCTTTAACACCTGAGTTCTATCATTTCCCCTGTTAGTTTTTTTTTCTATGTAGGTTTTTAAAAATATATTTTATTGATTATGCTATTACAGTTGTCCTATTCCCCCCCTTCATTCCCTTCCACCATGCACACCCCCTCCCACCCACATTCCCCCTCTATAGTTCATGTCCATGTGTCAAATTCTTTAGCTTCTACATTTCCCATACTATTCTTGCCCTCCCTCTCCTGTTAGTTTTTAATTATCTTAGTTCTGTAGGGTTGTTTACAAACAAATACCGTAAGATACAAAAGCTACACAATTTTGGAAGAACGACAGGCTTCTGCCTCAGTACAAAGATATTAAGGGCACACTGGTTTGTGGGCCTGTCCCTCAGCTGGGGGTGTTCAGGAGGGAACCTACTGATGTTTCTATACCTCTTCCGTCCTCCCTCCCCCTGCCTCTAAAAGTAAATAAAATCTTAGAAAAGAAAAAGAAAATGGTGAAGGACAAAACTATGGAAGTTCATTTTTCTTTTCTTGGTAAGACTGGGCAGCTTAAGTGTGTATATGTTGCAAATTATTTTTTAAAAAAGTCAAAATACCACAGCTATTTCTATTCCTCAGAGGCAATTCTTGTAATTAGTATGATGTACATCCTGGATTGTTTTCCGTGTGTATACAAACCTTTTTATATAGCTATATTACGAACATTTTTTTAAAAGATTTTATTTAGTGAGAGGGGAAGGGAGAGAAACAGCAATGTGTGGCTGCCTCTCACACACCGCCCACAACCTGAATGTGCCCTGACTGCGAATCGAACTGGCAACCCTTTGGTTCACAGCCTGTACTCAATCCACTGAGCTACACCAGCCAGGGCTAATAGGAACATCTTTTTCACGTCAGTACAGTGATATGTAAGTCCTCACTTAACATCACTGATTGTTTCTCTGACTGAGTAAAACAACATATAATGAAAGCATTTTACTATAGGCTAATTGATATAGTTCAATTCCTATGGCATCTCATCAAAGTTATAAAAAACGGCATTATAAGGTAATCTCCAGCTATATTTGTCTCATTTTTGAATTCTATGGAAATATGCAGAAATCAAAACTGCTTTCTTTTTTGGTCTTAATAGTCAAGACTGAAAGCAGTATCTTTAGAAAAGCATCTACGAAAAAATATGTTCAATGAGCTTTCTTGAATTTAATACTGTACCTTCAACTGTTTTCTTCGTGTTAGTTTAAATTTTATACCTAAATAGCTTTTTATTTGGGGGTTACTTTTCCATTTTTACATCTAATTAGTGGTTATTAGTGCAGAAAATTTTTTTTCATATATTCCTTTTGTATCCAGCACCTTCCTCTACTTAAACTCAAGCACTGTTACTCATTCTGGAACAGTTTCCCTGTTGAACTCGGAAGCGGAAACAAGATGTACGTTTCTGCGCTGCCCCAGTTTACAACGTTGATGCGGGAAATGGAAAAAGAACAAAGAAATATCTTACGCTATTGAGGAAATTAAAATGGTGCCATATGACAGTTAAGGGCCTACGTGAGACATGGTAGTCAAGGGAGAAATGCCTCGGAGAAGGTGACACTCAGGATAAGCACTTTCTGGTCACAGCAGCAGCACGCATTTGAAGCATCTTTGTACCAGACGCAACGTCGGCCATTTCTTCTTCCCCATCCCCTTCCCAGCACCTCCCAGCGTTCTCCCCGCCTCACCGCTCTCCCCATGGTCTTCTGCGACTGCGCATGCTTCTGCCCAATCGAAAGCAGCTCACTGCTAGAAAGAGCAGGAATTGGTTCCAAGCTTCTGATGTTACCAGGAAAGGGCGGGACTTGTTATAGGCTATTAATAGCTATCGGAGGGTCAACGGAAGTGCCAGGTTGTTGCCGGAAGTCAGGAGAAGTAGGTTGTGATGGCGGCTGCGGCTCTTACCGAGAAGGTAAGTGCTGCTGGCTATATCTAAGGGTTTTTGTGGAGGACGTTACCAGGGGGCGGCAGGGAAGGAGGAGATACTGGGTGCCGGGCCAGGGAGTAGTAGACACTGTGAGGTCGAGGTCGGCAGTGAGGGCCCAGCGCGGCTTCTCGGGATCGGCGAGGAATTGGCCTGGGCAGCCCCGGGAGAAGCCGTACGGGCCCTGCCAATAGTCTGTTCTCCTTGTCGAAGATGAGGGTGGACAGCGCGGAGGAGGAACAACCTCTCGCGGCGGCAGAGGAGCTGGCCGCCCAGAAGCGCGAGCAGAGATTGCGCAAATTCCGGGAGCTGCATCTGAAGCGGGTGAGTAGCGCCAGCTGAGATCTGTCATTGGTCGGGCTCTTGCGTGTGTATGGGTGGACGAGGAGGTCGCATCAGCGTGCCTAACAGACCCGCAGAGCTGGATGGAAGATATCTCCCCATGTTTGTCTACCCTGGCAGCACATTGTGATCACTTTTGAAAATACAGTTGACCCTGGAACAACGCCTGGGTTAGGGGCGCTGACCCCAGCGCAGGTGAAAATCCACGTGTAACTTGGACTCTGCTGTCGGCCCTTCGACAATATTTAGGTTGAATCAAGCACACAGGATGAAAACAGTATTAGTTACATGCGGGTTTTCGACTGTGCTTGGGCAGCACCCATAACCTCGTGTTGCTCAGGGTCCCCTGTATTTTTGATCCGCGGTTGGGAATGTGAAAATAAATCTGCGGATTGGAAGGGCTGAATATATTTAGGTACTGAAAAATATCTGGTTTAAGTGGACCCTCGCAGTTCAAACCTGCGTTGTCCAAGGGTCAGCTGCACATACATTCGCTCCAACCCGTCTCACCTACATCTGATTTAACTAATCTGGGTTAAGTTTGGTAGTCGCTATTGCTAATAGCCTCCCTGCTGTATTCTAACAAGCTCTTCATTTTAGGGAAATGTGTATAGCTTGAGACTGGAAGAAACTTGTCCAATGTTAATAAGAGAGCTGGTTGCCTCTTCAATAATAATAATAAGCAAATCTTTGAAAGTCTGTAGTGTCACTGGTTTAGCTAGTTAGTGGGGAACCAGATGATGAAGACAAGGCTTCTCCTCTTAAGAGGAGAGAACTTTTTTTTAAAAGTTTATTTTCTTTTTAAAAATATTTTATTTCTTTATTTTTTGTAGAGAGAGAGGAGAAGGGAAGGAGAAAGAGAGGGAGAGAAACATCAATGTGTGGTTGCCTCTCACATGGCCCCCACTGGGGACTTGGCCCGCAACCCAGGCATGTGCCCTGACTGGGAATCGATCCGTGACCCTCTGGTTCACAGCCCACACTCAATCCACTGAGCCACACCAGCCAGGGCAAGAGGAGAGAACTTTATAGCTAGAAATTATGTTGTGGTGAGTGCCATGCCGGAGTTAGGAACAGAGTGCCCTAGGAGTATAGGCGAGAGGTTAATACAGTGTGAGGGGTTCCAGGGAGTGCCTTGTATAAGACACCTAAACTACTGTTTAGAAGATGACTAAGGTGTTATCAGACAAAGAAGTTGGAGAAATAAATATCCAAGCAGAGGGAACAAGTGGAAAGGAAGAGACTTCATGTTAGGGAAAAAGAGTCCGGCAAAAAACCTCCTCAGCTGGAGCTGAGAAGCGGGTGGGGGAGGGTGGGAAAATCAGCTCTTGATTCTTTCAACTTGAAGTGACCTGACAGCCTGGCCACGGTGCCACCAAACCCCAATGTTTGTCTGACTGTTGGAGTCAGACAAAAATGAGACTGTTCAAACCACAGAAATGACCACACCCAGCTCTTCTGCTGACATCATGGACCATTGTTACCAAATAAACCATTAATTCTGCCTTGTCGTTCAGTCAAAACTTAAGATAGTCACAGAATGCTTTGCCTTTCCAACAATGCCAATGCAGAGCACAGCCTTCCGGGAATTCCGCCCCCCCCCCCCCCCCCCCGTCACCTGCTACAAACCCAGACCCTACAACCAGCCCCTCCTAAAACCCTCCCACTGAAATGCCTGCAGTTCCCTGTTGCTGTCTCCTTCAGTGCAGCAGACACAACTTTGACTTCAGGTGTGTGCTTGGGGTTTTCACCTGGAGGACACTGCCAGAGTTAAGAGTGACTGAGGGATGCTAGTTGAGAGGCGTACTCTGCTCCCAAAAGTTGGTCTCATCCAGAATTAAACACTTAAATATTCACCTGGGTGGTCTGCGGAAAGAACACCTGGCGGGAAATTAGGAGACCTGGCTTCCTGCACTTGCTGCCACCAGCCTGTGACCTAAGACACACTTAATTTGTCTTTGAGATGAAGTCCCATTTTGTTTTAAAACAGACTCTTTATGGAGTAATCCAAATGGGAAATTTCATTTGCCATAGTATAAAGTGTTGAAATATTTTAAAAGGACAGGGGGTTTGGAAAGATTAGAGATATTAAGATAGATATTAAAGCCGCAGCTCCAGACTGAAGCTTTTCCTTGAATTAATCAGGATTAAAAGAGAATTGAAAATTGAACATCTTTCTCATCATGTGATTTACTGTTATCTCATGCCATCCAAAGTGTAGTGCCACTGTGGTAGTCCTTCCCCACTTCGTGACACCTTGTCCCATCTAACCCTAAGGGGCCCGCTCAGAGGGACTGCACAGCTGTACAGAGGCAAGGCTGACACTAACCCCCAGGCCCCTGGAGCAGCAAACCAGTGCAGTCCAGCACGTTTCTCTTGACTTTGTACAAATGCAGACCTAGTTAGGCGGTCCCCTTGCTTGAAATCCTTTGATGGCTCTCTTGCTTGTAGGATAAAATGAGGTCCCTTGGTCAGCGTGCCTTACCTGACCCTCAAAGGAAGCAAAGTCTGGTTGGATTGATTTTCAAGTTTCAGCTACAAACTTTTTGTGTTGTGGTTTTAGAATGAAGCCCGTAAATTAAATCACCAGGAAGTTGTGGAAGAAGATAAAAGACTTAAGTTACCTGCAAATTGGGAAGCCAGAAAGGCTCGTTTGGAGTGGGAACTACAGGAAGAAGAAAAGAAAAAGGTTAGGAACTCCTCTGCTGTCTTCATAAGCGGGTTACTCAGTTTTTCTGTTGTACTGATGCAGGAGAGGGTGGTGGTTTTGTACACTGGCTCTGGAGCCAGACTGCCAGAGTTCAGGTCTACCTTTTCTAGCTGCCACACTTTGGGTGAGTTATTTAACCTGCCGGTGCCTCTGTTTTCTCATCTATAAAATTTGCATTGTAATAATAATTGAATTAATTATGAATTAACTTTAAAACAGGTTCTGACACCTGATAAATGTTGAATAAATATTATTTTTAAGATTTTACTTATTGATTTGGAGAGAAGGGATGGGAAGGAGAAAGAAAGGGAGAGAAACATCAGCGTGTGCTTTCCTGTTGTGCACCCCGTACTGGGGACCTGGCCGGCAACCCAGGCATGTGCCCTGACTGGGAATGGAACCCGCAGCTCCTTGGTTCACAGTCCGGTGCTCAGTCCACTGAGCCACACCAGCCAGGGTGTGATTTTTCACTTGGTGTGCTTATTTCTTAAATCCCATAGCAGATTCTTGAAATTTCTTTGAATATTGATCATTATTTTGAAAGTATTGCTAGATATCTTTATTCATTCTTTCTTGATTTAAAATAGATCACAAAATTGCTTGTATCATAATTGCAAGTTTCACCTTTTCTTTCTAAAAAGGAATGTGCGGCAAGAGGGGAAGACTATGAGAAAGTGAAGTTGCTGGCGATCAGTGCAGAAGATGCAGAAAGGTGGGAGAGGAAAAAGAAGAGAAAAAACCCTGACCTGGGATTTTCAGGTAAAATTGGCTTTACTTTGTTGAGTGGACCTGTTAGATAAGCATTGCCTTCCGTGTTTCTGCATAGTAATGATCAGACAAGGAAGTACATTGTCTCTGATTCTCATTTTATTTTTAGATTATGCTGCTGCCCAGTTACGCCAGTATCATCGGTTGACCAAACAGATCAAACCCGACATGGAAGCATACGAGAGACAGAGAGAAAAGCAGTAAGTTGATGGGATTGATGCAGCGTGTTTTTTTTTTTTCCCATTCTGAGGTAATAGAGATACATTTGTGTGTGTGTGTATAGATGTGTGTACACACACAAACACAGACACATAAATAATGCTTAGGTAGTGCTCAGGTGCGGGCCGTTGAATAGCTGTCTAGGGGTGATTTCTGGTCCTAAAATGCTGTTGCTCACTGCACAGCAGTTAAGCTTACCACCTGGCTGTCTTCTGATCTGGGCATTCGAAGACCGGGTATTGAGCGGTTAACACCCAGATTATCATAGTCACTCAGGTATTATTTTAGGGGCAGAATGCTTTAATGGCAGCATGTCTGAGCTTTTTAACGAAGGGCCAGATAGTAAGCATTTTAGGCTTTGCTGACTGTATGGCCTCTGTTGCAACGACTCCAGTCCGCCATTGCGCTGTGAGAGCAGCATGGAGGCCATGGAAACAGATGCGTGTGGCTGTGTCCCCACGAAGCTCGCAGAACAGGTGATGTGGCTGGCTGACCCCTGTTTCAGTGAAAAGAGAAATAACCTGAACTTGGAAGCAAGTCCTTTGACCTCTGGCCCTTGGCTCGTCACCTATAGATGAAGGTGTCAGAGTAAGTGATTTATTAGGTCCCTTCCAATTCTGTATTATTTCTTTAAGTTAAGGTAGGATCCGACAGTAAACATATGTGTATATTGTATCTCTCATTGTGAATGGCTGTCTGATTTGAAATTTGAAGATGTGGAGCATTGTAGTGTTCCTGTAAGTCCGTTTTGCTGTCTTTTCAGTGGGGAAGAGTTTTTCCCAACCTCCAACAGTCTTCTTCATGGGACACACGTGCCTTCCACGCAGGAAATTGACAGGATGGTCACAGATCTGGAAAAACAGTAAGTACTCACTCAGCACAGCAGTGTGAAATCGTAGATGCTTAGTGGCAAAACGGAAAAAAATGAGCTTAGAATGAATTAGATATTATACTTGCTAATTTCTGGCTTAGCCTCTTTCATTCATTTATTTGAATTTTTATGAGTTTATTTGAGCCAAACTGGTGACCTATGCTGGGAAGCCAGATCTCAGATGCGCTGGGAAAGTTATTCTTCTTTAAGAAATTCTGTGTAACAGTCACTGCTATTTGATTTGAAGGAAGTAAGAATGTTTTAGTAAATGTATCCCCATTACATTTTTTAAAAAATTTATTGATTTTAGAAGGAAGTGGGGAGAGAGAGAAAGGGAGAGAGAAAGAAACATTGATTTATTATTCCACTTATTTATGCATCACTGGTTGTTTCTTGTATGTGCCCTGACTGAGATTGAACCTGCAACCTTGGCGTACCAGGATGATGCTGTGACCCGCTGAGCTGCCCAGCAGGGCCACACTTGTGTTTAATACTAATAGGGGTGAATATTAGGCAGAGCAGAATGAATTTGTATTTTAGGAGCTAATGCATATGGAGTATTAAGAATAGTGTCTATCAGCCCTGGCTGGTGTAGCTCAGTGGATTGAGCGCGGGCCTGCGAACCGAAGGATCGCGGTTTGATTCCCAGTCAGGGCACATGCCTGGGTTGCCAGGCCAGTTCCTGGCAGGGGACATACAAGAGGCAACCGCACATTGATGTTTCTCTCCCTCTCTCCTTCCCTTCCCCTCTAAAAGATAAATAAATAAAATCTAAAAAAGGAAAAAAAAAAAAGTACTTAAAAAAAAAAAAGAATAGTGTCTATCAGATACTGTGTGTTCCATATTAGCTGCGGTTATTATTAACATAATTATTGTAATCATTTTAAGTAAAACTTCATGTGTCCAGTTTCTAACAGTGCTATCATGCTCTTTTAGAAGCCTTCTGAAGATGAGTTAGTACTGGCTTTCATGGTGCTTAGGGTTGTGCTGTTAATAGCAGTTTCACCTTGATCGTGAAGAAAACTGCTCCCCCCTCCTCTAAAGTATACTATTCTTTTGTTTTTTAAATATATTTTATTAATTATGCTCATACAGTTGTCCCAATTTTTCCCCCTTTACCCTCTGCCCAGTACCCCTATTCCCTCCAGCAATCTTTCCCCCGCCTCCCCTTAGTTCATGTTCATGGGTTGTGCATATAAATTCTTTGGCTATTCCATTTCCTGTATTGTTCTTAACATCCCCCTGTCTATTTTGTTCCTACCAGTTTGTCCTTAATCCCTGCACCTTTTCCTCTATTCTCCCCCTTCCCTCCCAGCTGATAACCTGCCAAATGATCTCTGTATTTATGATTCTGTTCCTGTTCTGCTTGTTTGCTTAGTTTGTTTTTTAGATTCAATTCTTGATAGTTGTACATCTGTTGTCATTTTAACATTCATAGTTTTGATCTTCTTTTCTTATATAGTTCCCTTTAACATTTCATATAATAATGGCTTGGTGATGATGAAGTCCTTTAGTTTTACCTTGTCTGGGAAGCATTTTATCTGCCCTTTCATCTGAAATGATAGTTTACTGGGTAGAGTAATCTAGGTTGTAGGTCCCTGCTTTTCATCACTTTGAATACTTCTTGCCAGTCCTTTCTAGCTGGCAAAGTTTCTTTTGAGAAATCAGCTGACAGTCGTATGGGAAATCCTTTGTAGGTAACTCTCTGCTTTTCTCTTTTAAGATTCTTAATCTTTAACCTTTGTCATTTTAATTATGATGTGTTTTGGTGTGGTCCTCTTTGGGTCCAAGTTGTTTGGAATTTTCTGTGCTTCCTGGACTTGTATGTCTATTTTCTTCACCAAATTAGGGAAGTTTTCTTTCATTATTTTTTCAAGTAAGTTTTCAGTTTCTTGCTCTTCTTCTTCTCCTTCTGGCACCCCTATGATTCGGATGTTGGTATGTTTGAAGATGCCCTAGAGGCTCCTTATTCTATTCTCATTGTTTTGAATTTTTGTTTCTTGCTGTTCTGATTGAATGTTTTTTCTTCCTTATGTTCCAAATTGTTGATTTGAATCTCAGCTTCATCCCCTCCACTGTTGGTTCCCTGTAGATTTTTCTTTATTTCACTTAATGCAACCTTCATTTTTGCCTGGGTCTTTTTTTATGGTGTTGAAGTACCCAGTGAGGTCCTGGAGCATCCTGATAACCAGTGTTTTGAACTGTGCATCTGATAGGTTGCTTATCCCCATTTCATTTAGTTCTTTTTCTGGAGTTTTGTTCTGTTCTTTATTTCTGTGTCCGCTCAGTTTGGCAGCCTTCCTTTGTTTGTTTCTGTGTATTGGGTGGAGCTGCTTTGAGTCACTGTCTTAGTGACGTGGTCTCTTGTGGAAAGGCACCTGTAAATTGTGTGGTATGGATTCTTAGATTTCACTGCTGCGGCTCTGTGTCGGGGAGGGCTCACAGGGGGGGCAGTGCCACTGCCTGGCCCCTGGAGATTGCCCGAGAGGAAGCTGTCTCCCAGGTGCTCGCGCCCTTGCCAGCCACTTCACTTTTTCTCCTTTTGCCTGTATGCTGCTTGGGTCCTTCCAGCTGTTGCCCTGGTGCTGAATCCCAGAGTATTTGGGTCTGCTTGAGTCCTAAGTTTTTTGTTTTTTTTTTTTAAGATTTTATTTATTTATTTTTAGAGAGAGGGGAAGGTAAGGAGAAAGAGAGGGAATGAAACATCAATGTGTGGTTGTCTCTTGCCCCCTGCTACTGGGGACCTGGCCCACAACCCAGGCATGTGCCCTGACTGGGAACTGAACCCGTGATGTTTTGGTTTGCAGGCCCATGCTCAATCCACTGAGCTACACCAGCCAGGGCGAGTCCTAAGTTTTTGAGGGTCTTTTAAGAGGAGTCTCTTGAGAATCCCACAGTTTCTTCTGCTGCCCCAAACCCCAATGGGTTTTTGTAGCCAGAAGTTATGGGGATTCATCTTTATGGCACTGGAACCGTAGGCTGGGTGGTCTGGTTTGGGGCTGGGATTGCTTGCTCCCAAAGGTATCTTCCCTGATTTTTATCCACCATGCGAGAACATGGGACAGCCTGTTCCCCTGCCTTTCCACACTTCTCTGTGCCTCCACCCCTCCTACCCATGTGGATGAATATGGCTTTAAATTCTCGGTTGTGATATTTCCATACAGCTCAGTTTTCTGACATATCTGGGCGATGTTTGTTTTGTAGTCTAGTTGTACTTTTTTCTGTGGTTGTGTGGAGGCGAAGTGTGTTTACCTGTGTCTTCATCTTGGCCGGAAGTCTGTTCTACTCTTAAGTGTACTGGTTCTGTTCTTAACTATTTGTCCATGTTCTATTAAGACCCCTAAAGAAGGCAAATTTTAGATTTCATAAGTTATTTTCTTTTTCCCTCAGAATTGAAAAACGAGACAAATATAGCCGGAGACGACCTTATAATGACGATGCAGATATCGACTACATTAATGAAAGGAATGCCAAATTCAACAAGAAGGCAGAAAGATTCTATGGGAAATATACAGCTGAAATTAAACAGAATTTGGAAAGAGGAACAGCTGTCTAATCTCCTCCAGGAACTGTTTCTAGAAGCTTGAGAATGGAGTGAAAATTTGTGCTAGCAAATTGCAGTTCTATTCAAAGTTACACCAGTAAACCAGAACTCATTCTATGTCTTCCCACTCAGAATTTTAAATAAATGTTTTTTCTTAAACATATATTTCCATGTATATTTCCAAATTTTTGTGCTTGGATATAAGATGTATTTCTTGTAGTGTACTTGTTTTGTAATAATCTGCTTTGTATAAATTCTAATTATATTATTTTTCTATGTATTTTAAATGTGTGATTATTTAATCTTTGAAACATTTTGGGCTTAAGGTTGCTGGTAGAAAATGTCAACTCAGTCTTGTTGCTTTGAATAACGTTAGGAGTTTGACAGTCTCAAGCTGGTCTCAGGAATTATTTGGGGTTGTAGACTCTGAAGCTGAGGACAGGCAGGTGGCAGTGGCTGCTGCAGGGCCGGTGCAGGCTGCGCCCGGGCTGCTCGTGACCGAGTTCGGGAAGTAACAGAACTACCCTCCCGTGAACGTTGACCGTGTGCCGCTCCCCTTTTACAGAGCAAAGAATCCGGTGGAACAAAATGCCTGCTAAGCCTTCTGCTTACTTTTAAAGAAAATTTGTGTATATGCACACAAATATATATGCTTCCATTTCATAAACTTTAACTTTTTTTTTACTATGGGAAATTTTAAACATACTCAGAAAACGGTAATACGATGAACCCCATATACCTATTACCCAGTTTCAATAATCATCTCATGGCCAATATCATTTCATCTTTATCTGCTCTTCCCTCCATACCTCCCATGTTATTTTGAAGTAATTACTAGATGTGTAATTTTATCTATAAGTTTCAGTATTTGAAAGATACATGCTTTAAAAAAAATCCACAATACTATTGTCACATCAAGAAGGTCATTTCATTTTAATGAAAGTCCAGATTGGTATAATGTATCCTACTTGTTGACTAAAATGCTAAATACATAAGGATATTCCAAATTAAGAGAAATCTGAAACTCAGAAAATTTCACAAATATTTCAGCTTTAGTGTTTAAAGGCAATTTAACAACAGTACTGGTGAAGGTTTCCTTTTTAAGTCTATATAGTACTTTCTGTCATTCTCAGTTTGTTTCCTGGCATTTCTACGTGCAGTTAATCAGCTCTGGTCATAGAGCTCTAATGCTACCTTGAAAATACAGTGAGTATGTTTCTATTTCCATTTCCAATACCTTAAAGTCTTTGATCCTGAATATTGCAATAGCCCCAAAGAATTAACTTCAAAAGATTATCAAATAGAATCTGGCAGTGCATATAAAATAATTTACTATGAGCAAGCAGGATTTCTTTTTTTTTTTTTTAATGGATTTTTTGAGACAGAGTAAGAGAGGACATCTATTTATTCTACTTATGCATTCATTGGTTGATTCTTGTATGTGCCTGGACTGGGGATCAAACCCACAAACTTGGTGTATCAGGATGATGCTCTTACCAGCTGAGCTACCTGGCCAAGGCTCAGCAGGGTTTATTCTAAAAATGCAAGAGCAGCTACCTGCAGACCTGTTACTTCCCTGTCCAGTGTCAATTCTTCTTCACTCCCAATCAGACCCCGAGTTGCTTTGTGAATTTGTGGTAAAATTTCTGGCTAAAGACTTGCTTCCCAAAACCGACGTGCTATTACAGGTGGTCAAATGTGATCGTTCTGGCTAATAAGACACAATCTAATTATTCTGAGAAATCCTTTGCTTTCCTGATACGCTAGTTGCCAGTCTCTGCTTCTCCCTTCCTTTTTTCTGTTTAGATCACACACATGCAGCTTGGAGTTGTAGCAGCTGTTTTGTGCCATCAGGTAACAAACTCATGAGGCAGAAAGTCACCCCTGAGAGTGGCGCTGACGGGGACCCTGTTGGCTTTGCTGAGCGTCTGTGCCAGCCCAAGAGATGCCTGCCTCTCATCTTCCTGTGCTAGGGCACTGAATAAATTTATAACCAATGCATGATTCAATTTCAGGACATCTATTAACAAATTAAATGTTACATATACAAAAATCAGTAGCTTTTCTCCACTGTAGATATAAACTCCTAGAAATAGAGGAAACAGTCCAGTTACAACAGTAAAAATTATGACATTTAGACACAAATTTAATGAAAAGTTACTGGACCTATGTGAAAAACAATGATAAAATCTAGTTGAGCCCTGACTGGTGCGGCTCAGTGGATTGGGCATCATGCTGCAAACCAAAAGTTCCCCTGTTCGATTCCTTGTCAGGCACATGCTTGAGTTGTGGGCCAGGTTCCTGGTTGGGAGTGTGTGAGAGGCAACTGATCAATATTTCTCTTTCACGTTGATGTTTCTCTCCCTCTCTCTCCTAAATAAATAAATAAATAAATAGATAGATAGATAAATAAAAATCTTTAAAAATCTAATTGAAAGCGTAAATGGGTGTCTTCTACTTCCAACCAAGATGGAGTGACAAGGAATGGACTTACCTTGCCGACTGAAACCGGTAACAAAGGACAGTGTACGTGAAATGACAGTTTTCAAGGTACCGGAAATCAGGCGCGGAAGGCCAGTGATCCGGAAGAGGAAGCAAACATGCACAGCCTCGTGTTGCCCCAGCTGACTGCCTTTGGAGAACTCCCAGGCTGCGCGTGGGGAGGGAGAACCCAGGTGGTTCCCTTGGTTGAGCAGATGGAACTGCAAGTCCGGGGAGACCACGGGGGCAAGAGCTCGGGGTGCAGAGTGCTGGAGAGGAGAGAGCTGCACCCAGAACTGCGGCAGTCAGCAGAGGGTCTCTTCAAGCACCAGGCAGAGTCCTGACCAGCACATATGTGAGGGGACGACTTGAGGTCAAGGACAGAACCACCTGGAAGGATTAGGGGAACTAGTACCTGGCCAGGACTAGTGTTCTTCCACCACCCTCAGTATTAGAGAATAACTATCTTTAGACTAAACACTTTGGGTCTTGCCTAAAAATCTCAGAAAACTTGAAAGAATCCAACTGTTTCTGAGTAATTTAACTACATCCTAGAACGAAGATCAAGAATCATTATTTAAAAACCCTACAACTATGCAGTACCCAGCAACATCAGATTCACAATGTCAGCGTCTAATTAGAGAGAAATAGGCGCCCTGGCTTGTGTGCCTCGTGGATTGAGTGGTGGCTTGTGAACCCAAAGGTCACTGGTTCGATTCCCAGTCACATGGTACGTGCCTGGGCTGCCAGTCAGGTCCCCAGTTGCGGGTGTACAAGAGGCAACCGATCGATCACACATTGATGTGTCTCTCCCTCTCTTTCTCCCTCCCGTCCCCTCTTTCTAAAAATAAACACTTAAAAAAATAGTGTTGTGGACCATTCAACCTGGTTTCAGGAGCTGTAACCTGCACCCCATGGTGGGCTGAGTAAGAGCCAAGGGACCTGCTTCATATGGGTCTGTTCTGTCAAGAGGACATGAGCTACTAAGGAGACAAAGCTTATCTCCCTGGCAGGAGCGCTGCTTCTGCCTCATCCATCTCTGGCCCCAATGCCTGGTCAGTAGTCAATGACGGGTAAGACTCCTCATGGGAGGGGCGACCTAAGCCAGACACAACCACTTGGGAGGCCCTCATGGAAGGACTTGGGGGGCTGCAGCAAAGAGGGGGTAATGGACCCTCGCCCCCCAACTATTCTGACATAGCCTGAGTCCTATTTCCATCTGGGAGATGTCTTGTTTATTTCTTGCTTCCTGGGCCTAATTGGCTTAAAGCCTGAAACTATGAGGGCAAGTGGTGCAGCCCTGTGCTGGCCAGAGTCGTTCCCCGGGTGATTGGGCATAAGAAAGAATTCCTAAAGTCCTGTAAAACCTGCTTTGTTTGCTAAGAGTGCCCTCATTTAAATGATAAAGGTCGGAGGAGGAAATGGGTATGTGTCCCAAAGTTTTGCAACCCCCTTTCCTGACCGACACTGACTCAGATTTCTTTGAAATATTAACCATTGTTTGATCCTTGCCACCTGACATACCTGTATTCCAGTGTATTTGAACCCAATAAAAGCCTAGTGAGGAAGGGGCTCTGGGTCATTCTCCTTTGAGAGTTTGACCACCTTTCCTCCCCAAGCAGATCATGTCTTGGTAGTTTTATTTTCATCCGTGACAGAGGGATGGGGCTCTGTGGGTGGAGCCCCCCCACAAAATAGGGCTCAGAATGAGAAGAAAAATTAATCTAAACTTACCAAGAACTGACATAATTGTTAAAAATAAGGGACAAAGAAATCAAAGCAGTGTAACTGTACTTCACATGATCAAGAAGTTCAGAGGCGACATGAAGACGTGAAAAAGACCCACACTGAACTGCTGGACGTGCGGATACCCTGGGGCCCCCCCCCCTGCCCCCCGCACGCAGCAGTCCTGGCTGCTGGGTGAAGCCCCTGCCCCTGCCTGTCAGGGCAGGGCTGCCACTCCACCGGCCTTTTTCTCCAAAGCTGTGACATCTTAGTGGGGACAACCACCTCACTGGCTCATTTATTGCAAAGGCCATCGCAGAGAAGTGGGGCTTAATTATTATTTGACTCAACTGTGTTCTCTCACTTGGGAGGCCCAGCTGAATGGTTTTTGGCCAGGTGGTGGAACTGACTGTAGCAAAATGATCTCTAATAGTTATAATTAATTGCAGCGTGGCAGTGTTCCAAGCTTGCTCTGGAGTGAGTTTGTCCCCACTGGAGTCCTCTTAAGGCCTTAGTGAAATGGGGGCAATAACAGCACTAACCTCACAGGACTGTTGTTGGTGTTAAATGGATAATCCGTGTGGAGCACTCAGCGCGGTGGGCTGTGCGGAGTCAATGCCCGTGCGTGCTGGCAGTTCCTGTCTCACATTCTCTGATTAGACTCTCGCTCTCTCCTTTCTCAGGGCAAGAAGCCCTGTGCAAAAGCCAGTGAAAGCGTGGGCTAAGGGGCTAAACAGCCTGGATTCAAATGTCAGTTCTTCCATTTGCCAGGCAAAAGATCTGGGGCAGGTCACCTGAGTTAGTCTGCTGGGGCTGCCATAACAAAAATACCACGGACAGGGTGGCTTAAACAACAGAAATTTGTTCTTTCACAGTCCTGAAGGCTGGAAGGCCAAGATCAAGGGGCCGGCAGGACTGGATTACGGTGAGAGCTCTCTCCTTGGCTTGCAGATGCCCACCTGCTCACTGTGTCCTCGTTGTGTCCCCACGGGACTTTTCTCCCTGTTCACCCAATCATGGGATCGCCTCCTTTTTTCTTTCTTTTTTTTTTAAGATAAGGACATCAGTCCTATTGAATCAGGGCCCACCCTTATGACCTCACTTAACCTTAATGACTTCTTTAAAGGCCCTGCCTCCAAAACGCAGTCACTTGGGGACTAGGGACTCCACGTATGAATTTGGGGAGGACCCCATCTGGCCCAGAGCATCACCCACCCACTTTGTGTTTCCCTCTCTTCCCACCAGTTCTAGAGTGTGAATAATACCTACCCGCAGGGTGGTTGGGATGGTTAGTGAGTGATGTGCTTAGACCAGTGCCTGGTTCCTAGTGGGTCTAGGAGTTAGAATAGCAACAGGAACATAAATGTTATCCTCCGGGCATTTCCGCTCCTTGATCTGCTCTCCTTCCTCACCTGCAAATCAAGGTAATGCCACGTTATTGAACGTTGAGAAAGCTCCAAAGTCTCTGAGGGAGGTAGAAGTCTCACGTGATTTACTCCCTGCTCCCCCAAAGTCTTGGCTTTTTAATTTATTATTATTTTTTTAGAGAGTTAAGTTTTTATTTACTCTCCAAGAAAGGAGAGAGGCATGGTGTGGAGAGATACATCAGCTGGCTATTTTTTTTAAAAAATAAGACCAGCAAAGACTCCTTTTTCTGCCAATCAGGAGCTTGGGAGAGGTAGGAAACCAGGGGCTTTGAAGGTCCCCTTCCCTTCTCCTGACCTTCGTTCACCTCCAGCATGCGGCGCAGAGCGTGGCCAGTAGCAGCAGCTGATCGCTGTTCTGAGCATTGGCCTTGCTCCTCTGGGCTCCCTTTAGAAGCATTTACAGGATTCAGTTCACGCTCTGCAGAGGCTGCTTCTCTAGTTAGAGTCCAAATCCAGTTTCTGACCAACAGCAACTACTTGCAGAACCCAGGGATCTGAGACCAGAGGGACCAGACGTTCCACCTGGCTTTTTACTATAATAGAACCAGCACCTGTGGTCAAATCATTAAAAAACAAAACAAAACAAAAACCTCTTATCTATAAAAATGTTCACATTTTGGGTAAACAACTTAGCTTTGAATTCATTCTGGTCCCTGTGGATGGAGCTGTCGTATTTTTGTTTGGACACTTGCAGGGGGGGTTGGGGCTCTGCAGGCTGTGGGGACCACAAGAAACTGGGAGATGCTGGCAGCCTCTCACCCGTCTAAATTGTGTGTGTGTGTGTGTGTGTGTGTGTGTGTGTGTGTGTGTGTGTATTGGGGACAGACGTGTGTTTCTTCAGCTAGAAATGGTCCTTTGGGGAGAGATGCAAAAAAATACCCAACAATCTCAGAAACATACCCTAGAGTGTATGGAAGACATTTATCACATATTTGTAAAATAAATGTAAAACATTTAAATATACCATCGTTTTTGCAAAGTCCTGTATTAACACTTCTCATTCTTATTAATAAAACAGAAAGTCTCAAACAAGAGCCTGTCCAGTCTTCTCTTGCTTAGAGGCCCGTGTGTGTGTAGGGACGGAGCCTGAAAGCAAAAAGGGGATGATGATGTAGGAGAAAGTGATCACGACAACTGTTTAGCGCCCCCTTGTGGCAATCCAGGAGCATAGCTCCAAAGTCGGTCTTTTTTTAAAACCATTTTTTAAAAGCCATTTAGAATTTTTAAAACTTTTCACTAATTTTTAAAAAACATTTGCTTAACTATACTAATTTTTTTCTGGCAAACATACTAAATGATAGAACTTAGTGGCTGGGAAGACAGAATCATCTTTTCCTCTGTTGTTGATACAAGCATTCTAAATTAGTTGCGTGTGAATCAATCAGTTTAAGTAATAATTTATTCATTACTAGGGAAAAATAATTTTGGTTTTATAATGCAGCCTCACAAAAGTTTTCAGCAAAACTAGCCTATAAATATGATTGAATTTATGTGTGCACATTTTTTATTTTACTTTTTAAAAGATTTTATTTATTTTTTAGAGAGAAGGGAGGGGAGGGAGAATGAGAGGGAGAGAAACATTGATGTAAGAAAGAAACATTCATTGGCTGCTTCTCACACGCCCCCAACTGGGGACCTGGCCTGCAACCCAGGCATGCGCCCTGGCTGGGAATCGAACTAGTGGCCTTTTGGTTCACAGGCTGGTGCTCAACCCACTGAACCACACCAGCCAGGCCTGCACATTTTTTAAAAGAAAAGATACGAGTGGCCAATAAATACACAAAAATTGCTTAATACCATTAGCCCCCAGGGAACTACAAAGTAAAACTACAATGAGGTATCATTTCATATCCACCAGAAGAGCAATAATCAAAGAGATAGGTAATCACAAGTGTTGATGAGGTCGTGGAGAAACTGGAACCTTCTCTACACTGCTGGTGGGAATGTAAAAGTGAGCAGCTGCTTCGACAGTCCCTCCAAAGGAAAGACATAGTTTACCACATGACATAACAATTCTACTCCTACATCTGCACCCAAGAGAATGAAAGACCTATTGCCAAAAAAAAAAAAAAAAAAAAAAAAGCAAAACTTGTAGGCAAAAGTTCACAGCAGCATTAGTTGTAACAGCCAAAGAGCAGAGGGAGCTGAGCTGCCCACCACCCGACGAATGGATGAGTGCGGCGTATCCACAGCAGGGACGGTCCTCAGCAATAAAAAGGAAAGGAGCACGGTACACGCCACAACATGGAGGGATCTCGAAAACACTTTGCTAAACGACAGAAGTGCAACACGAAAGACTACACATTGTATGAGTCCATTTATATGAAATGTCCTGAACAGGCATATCCAGAGACAGAAAGAAAGGAGGTTAGTGGTTGCCAGGGGCTGCGTGGGGTGAGGGAGGGAGTGAAGGGGAAGGACTGTTAATAGGTAGGGATTTTCCTTTTGGGATGATGAAAATGTTCTTAAATTATAGTTGTGGTGATGGTTACACAACCTTGAGAATATGCTAAAAGCCACAGAACTGTGCACTCACTTGAAAAGGTGAATTTTTATGGCATGAGAATTATATGTCAAGAAAGCCGGTATGGTTTCTGTTTGTAACCATGCCATGAGGCGGCTTCCATTGCGTTTGGAAGGTCTGTTTGACATGCAGGCTTCACAAGATTCACTTGGGAGTGATCTCCAGGAGGTCCCTGGAGAAGATTCCCAAGAGACACACTCGTGATGGCCCATCCGGAGAAATAGCAACAACTCGATTAAGTGATTCATTTAACAAACTGTATCGAGCACCTCTGATGTGCTAGAAGCTCGACTACATCAATGAACAAAATTCAAGGGTTGATTTTAGTTAAGCTGCTTCTCACGTGGGTGACTTTGAACTTGCTGCTCCAGGGCAAGTGCGGCAGGCATGGACTGATTGATGTTAACAAGAGTTTGTGGCTTCCCTCCTGCTGTTCTGGGGCGACAAGCCAATTTAAAGAAAAGAGGGGCAGATGTGAAGATGTGGCGTTTATAAAAGTGTTCCCATACTTAAGAAAGTCAATAGCAGTTAGGAATGACTTTGGCTGTGAATAATAGAAATCTCAGCGAGCAGGCTTGGACAAAGAAAAGACTGTTTTTTTTTGTTTGTTTGTTTGTTTTTGGTTTTTTTTGCACAAAAATGTAGAGGTGGGAAACCAGTCAGTGGCTCGATAAGAGCATCGGGGACCTGGGACCAGTCCTCCTGTCTGCTCGGGCATCCTGGGCATTGGCTCTTTTTCTTTGTGCTTGTTGCTCGTGGTCACCAGATGTCACTCAGCACCGGACGTAATGTCCTCACACTAGTGTCCAAGGAGAAGAGAGGGGCCAGGTTGAAAGCGCAGAAGTCCTAAATGTTCCTTCTCTGGAGGCTCTATTGATCTGGAAAGCTTTCCTGGTGTGTCATGGACGGGAAGGGGATCGTGAGCTGAATCAGGGCATGATGGCGTGCAGTGACCAACTGTGGGGAGGCTGGGGTGTGCTGGTTAAGGCTGGGTTCACTTGGGCCTGGCCCTGGGCCTCAGGCCAGCTCAGATCGCTTCCATGCATCTCATTCTGGGGCCTGTTAGGAAAGGGGTATGTCAACGGCTCAAGTGCATGTCAAGCCCCTGCTCGAATCACGTGGTGAAACATCCTGTTGGCCAAAGCCAGTCACATGGCGGAGCCCAAAGTTACGGGGCAGGAGATCTGCTTAGTCTGCAATGACCTCATGGTAAGGGTTGAAGTGTAACTCTACCTCAGGGGCGTGAAGGCCACGCGTGACTTTCCCTAGACCCATCAGCAGGGTCTGGCTCACCATGGATGGCTTGGAGACCAAATCTAACTCATGAAGTCTTATGGTGCAGTGGTTAAGAGCATGACCTTCTGGAGAAGGACTTTTAGGGCCAAACCCCAGCTTCTCCACCTTCTACTCTTTGAGCCGGAGCAATCAATTTCATGCCTCAAATTCCTCATCTGCAAAATGAGGGAAACAATAGCACCTGCCTCAGAGAGTTATTGTAAATAGTACAGTGCTTCTGCAAATGCCTAGCACACAGTAGGGCTCCATAGGTGTTAGCTGTGATCCTCTGGGGCCAGAGCAGAGGAGGGTCTAGATGCCCCTGCTCTCCCCAGAAGCTGTAACATGCGAGTGTGGCCACAGAGGAGAGGGAGGAGCTTTGCTACCTCTTGTGTCAGTGAGGGCTCCCATCTCAGCTGGGTGTCCTTCCCATTCCTCCCAGACAGCTCACCAGCTAATGTACCACAATTGCTTTTTCATTAGTAGCCGCAGAATTCACATCCAGTAGCTCTCGACCACTGAGGTTTGCAGTTAATGGTGGCCTCATACACTGATCCATGAAGCTGAACAATTTGCTCCGGCTTTGCTAGGCTGGAATCAGCTAGTTGAGGAAAGAAAGCCAGTGCGTTACCTGCTCTCGGGCCAAGCAGGAGGGGAGAAGACCATCCCACCAGATGTTCCACGTGCCGGGGCTCCAGAGTTCTCAGGGGTTCCAAGTGCGTTCATTCCAGAGAATTCTCAATCAAAGCACAACCCCAGGCAGACATATTTTCACACTCGCATGCCCACAGCATGTGTGGAAAAAAGCAGGGGAATCTGTATAGATCTAAGTTGAACTAATTAGCTGTCAGCTGCATCGCATCTGGAGATCAAATATAAACTGTTGGCATCAAAAACTGTTCCGGTCCCTGTCATTTCCGTTCTCCTGGTACCACGCCATCCTTTGTAGCCAGGCCCTAATATGTTTCTCCACACTGACGAAAACCCAGCAGCCTGCCAAGCACGGAATCCCAAGTCATCTGCTATTGGCGACTGTGGTGCCCTTTTATTTTGTGCCAGGCGGAGTTATAGACCCTGGCCTTTTGCTGGATTGGGCAGTTGGAAGTGAGCACTTACGTGCACTTGGGTATGTTGAAACGCGAACATTTCCACAGTTGCCCATCAGCAGGGTCCTTTGCCATCGCTTCCGCTCTGTGCGTGCAAAGGTCACAACACGCAGGGTCTGAAATGGGCTCGTTTTGGTCCGTTTCCTGCGTTCATTCCATCAGTTGCACCTGGAAGATGTGGCTCATGGGTTTCGGGTTGAAGGGCCGGGGTGTGGACTTTGCCTTTCCAGAGAGGCATGTGCATCTGGCAATGGGAGAGTGGCCAGACAACAGGCAGAGCGCCGGTTTTGTTTTATTTAGGTATTTAAAGTGTTTTTTTCTTTCCCCTGGTAGAAAAGAATCTGTTTCTGGTTTAAGCTGATATAAAATTTTTGCCTTGTTATTGTAAATATTGTGATCCCCCCTCACTTCTTTAAAGAAACTCGGAATATGGTTACGAAATTCCAAGTATACACATGACAAATTGGCTTTATGAATTTGATTCTTCTTCATGGCAAAAGAGGTGTAATTTTTAGTGCACTTTAAAAATCAAAGGCAGTTTGGCATAGGTTACTACTAAGAACTACCCACTAGGTGGCAGTGTGCTTTTAGGTTTTCGACATGCAGCCAGCCCAATGGGCTTTCTAAGCTGGTCCCCAAACCAGCATCATCATCCCTGCCTGGGAATTTGTTGGAAATGTGACTCCTCTGGCCCCAGCCCAGACCTACTGAGTCAGAGGCTCTGGGAGTGGGGCCCAGTAACCTGTGTTTTAACAAGGCTTCTGTGTGATTCTGTTGTATTCTCAAGCTTGAGAGCCACTGGTATAGTCAAGCTTGAAGACTTTCCGCAACCTGAAAATGCCAGCATGACAGGCAACGAGGTGTGGTGGGCGTTAGGCCCCAGCGTTGTGACTGACAGGCGCACAAAGGACCCATGTCGCCAGTGTATGTCATACCGGACCTATCAAAGTGTCTACAGTGTCCCATTGGTCGTGACTCGGGGCTAAAGTATGAAAAGCCCGAGCTCGGAAGTGAGGCTGTGAGCCTCTAGACCCACTGTATTACCCATTGCAGTTCATGAACACCTCAGCACTATTTGATTGATCGATCGATTGATTGACTGATTTTAAAGAGATGGAGAAACATTGATTTGTTGTTCCACTCATCTATGCATTCATTGGTCGATTCTTGTACTTACCTTGACCAGGGATTGAACCCCAACCTTGGTGTAGGAGGACAGTGTTCTAACCAATTGAGCTACCCAGTCAGGGCTTTTTATTTTTATTTTTAAAAGATTTTATTTACTTATTTTTAGAAAGAGGGGAAAGGAGGGAGAGAAACATCAATTGGTTGCCTCTCGTATGTGCCCCGACTGGGGGCTGAACTTGCAACCCAGGCATGTGCCCTGACTGAGAATTGAACCAGTGACCTTGCACTTTGTGTAAGGACACCTGAGCGACTGAGCCACCCTGGTCAGGGTAACACCTAAGAACTATTTAGAATATTGGGCCAAATCTGGCCCATCACCCGTTTTTGTAAAGAAAGTTTTATTGGAACATGGCCACACTCATTGGCATATTATCTATGGCTGCTTTCAGGCTACAAAGACAGAGTTGAAAGATTTTGTGGCCTGCAAAGCATAAAATATTTACTATCTGGTCCTTTACAGAAAAAGGTTTAGCTTTAGATAAAGCATTATCTAGCAAGGCCTTGAGGGACTGGGTCACCAGCCCCAGGACAACTGAGTGTCCAAGGTGGAAGACCTTGTGTAGTGACTTTGCCAAGAGTTCAGGGGTGGGGAGGAGGGGAGAAGATAAGTGTGGGGGAGGCGAGAGGTCTGTGTGAGGCACTAAGGGGAACTGAGATGCTCTGGACCATGAACCAACGTGCTAATGCTCAAATATGCAAATGCCAGCCAGCAAATCTACTAAACAGAATCACCTTTACACCTAGGTTATTTACTTATCTGTAGATAAGAACAGTTTAGCCATCTGCAAAAGATGACTCCTTGTTGAGAAACATCAATCTGTTGCGTTTTGTAGGCACCTCGACTGGGAACTGAACCTGCAACCCAGGCATGTGCCCTGACCAGGAATTGAACTGGTGACCTTTTGCTTTGCAGGACAATACCCAACCTACTGAGCCACACTGATCAGGGCCTAAGGTGATTTTTGTTGGGACTTTCAGAGGTTGTGAGGTGAGGGTTCAGATTTAGAGTGCACTGAAAAATAAGACATTTGCTGATAAAACAAAATGGACCACAGCTGACAGATCTCGTTCTATTTATTTCTCTCCTTAGTACCAGCTACAGTACTGGAATTTCCTGAGTAATATTTTCCAAGTATATTATGAGCCTATTTTGTCCTGGGCAATTTTCATACAGCTACTGAATTTCCAAACAGCCCTGACAAATACATCTCCACCCTTCCATCTGTCCCGGGGAGGAAAAGCTCAGAGAAGGCAGGTAACTCTTTGGTCAAACAGTGGAACCCTGGATTTGAACCCTCTGACCTAAACCTGGCATGGTCAGAGCTGGGCCGGCAGCTCCATGATCCCTCCGTCTTTGATATCTTTGTAACCATGCTATTCTTGGTATTCTTTATATAAACTGTCAGCTAGGCCTTGCAGTCTTGCTTAAGATGTTATATTATTATCCTTCCTAGTAGGACTAATTAATTAATCATATAGAAATGGTTCCCTGTTTAGTCCATTAAGTTAACTCGAGGTCTCTAGCAAGAGGAGCCAGAGCCATGTCTGAGGTGTGGCCGTCCCCAGCTGCGGGGCAGGCACGGGGCCGAGGATCAAAGGCAAGGGGCTGAGATTCAGAACAGATGTACCTGCCACTTGCCGTTGTCGGGCACCGGGACGGAAATCAGGCGGACACGAGCTCCGAGGGCCAGGACAACTGGTTGGTGCCTGTTCTCGGTCCCGCCTTCCAGGGCCGGCCTGGGGAAGAACAAGTCACCCCAGCCCAGGAGCGGGCTCGTGGGGACACCCCGACACTGACTTTGGCAGTGGGAGACGTCCCGTTGGTGAGCAGAGAACCGTACAAGGGCATCTGGAAATAAACGTGCCAGGGAGCACATTGCTCTTTGTTCCTTGGTGTTTCGTTTCTTGTCTTGGGAAGTGTTGATGGGTGTGCAAATCAGGAATAATAAGAAAAGAGTGTGTGGGAACTCCTGGAGGAATGCTTCCCCCAAAGGTCACGACGTCCCCCACCTTCCCTTTTGCACCAGGTGCGGAGGGCAGAGCAGGGTCATTGCTTTCGTGGCGTAGGTATTGCTAAGCGGCCTTTCTGCAGCCTCACACCCTCCCGCAGCGTCCCCGACCTGGCCGGGCTGTTGAAGAACGCCTGTGGGCGACCTGGACTTCAGAATCACGTTCCCGGGAGGAGAGGCAGTTTCTGAGGTTTCGTTCCCTGTTCCTGAGGGTTTATTTACTTGCTGACTTGACCTCTTAGAAGGCTCTGGAGAACTTGTCCCCGACAGGTGATCTGCAGCCGGCAGGGTAAAGGGTGAGCAGGAAAGCTGGCCTCGTGAGTGTGGGGAGCTGCAGTGGCTGTCTGTCTGTCGGGGCAGACCCGTGGGGAGGGGTGAGACACAGAACAGCGAGCAGCGACGCAGTTTTGACAGAGGACGGAGTGGGTAGGAAGCTCACAGAACCTAAACATGGCAAGGATCCCTGGCCGGGCACCTGAGTTGGTTGGAGCGTCATCCCATACACCGAAAGGTTGTGGGTTCCATCCCCAGTCGGGAGGTTTTTCTCTCACAGGGATGATTCTCTCTCTCTCTCTCTCCCCCTTCCTTTCTCTCTAAAATCAATGACTATATCCTTGGGTGAGGGTTACAAAAATAAAAATCTCCGGAGAGGATATAAAAAAGTGCCTGGAAGTCCAGTGCATGTACATCGAGGAGACTCTGCAAGCAGGAGCTCGTCAGCGGGCACCGGAGCCCGGTGTGGGCGGTGCAGGGGCCCTTGCCCCAGGGGCTGGGGAGCAAAGACTCAGGGGCTCACAGTCTGGCCCCACCTCACCCCTGTGAGCCCCGGGCTGCCACGCCTCTCTCCCTCTCCCTCTCTCTCGTCTTCTCGGCGTTGCCTGTGCACTGAGGCTCCCCTCCGAGGCCCAGGCTCCATCTTCCCGTTCCCCCGCCATCTGCCTGTCACAGCTTGGGTACCACACGGTCTTGGCCTTCCAGTGGGCAGGACTTGGCCAGCCTGGCTGGGCCCCATGGGAGACCACTGACCTGCTGCGTCTTGCGTGCCTGGTGCCCCTGCGGCACTGCTCTGGCTGCCTCTGCAACAGGCAGAGAGCGGCCAGTGTCCTCAGGGCCTCGGACCAAAGCCGTGGCCCTCACATTCCTGCTGCCTGCCAGAGCTGCCTCCCAATGCCTGTCAGACTGTGAAGGACTTAAACGCAACAGCTGCAGAAATCAGGCTGGGTCAGAAGAGCTTAGAAGATAATTGCTTTGGAAAGCAACAAGCTGCAAATAACCGGTAATGACCAGAGCTGGGCCCTGCCCGCTTCGCTCTGGGTTTGGTGCAACGTCTCAGGACATTTTCCCAAAGCTCTGGATTTGGCTAAAACCGAATGGTCCTTTGCCAAATGCTGTGTTTGCCTTAATTTTTAAAGTCGAGAGTGTGTCGAAGGCAGCCTCCTTTGCCGTTTCAGGTTCATTGACTCTTGACACATTCCCGAGGTGGTTTGGTGAGCTGTTTATAGGAGCAGATTTTGGGAATCAGAGGCCAAAGCAGGACAGACTTTGTCGATCCCATAGCACGCCCCCCACACAGAGAGGAATGTCTATTCCTCCATGATACACAGTCCTCCAGAAATACCTATTCCTACGCATTCCTCCACACGGAGAGAACATTCCAGAAACAGGGACTGAGGTTTGGGATCCCTGGTGGAGGTGGGAGGTACCTCCTAGGTCATTTCTGGGGCACCTTAGTGACGTAACGGATGCTTGTTGGTACCTGCACACTTCCTCACTTTGCTCTTTTCTTGGATCCTAGAAATGATCCAGTACCAAACCACAGGTTCCCAGAGGCCCGCCTGGCCCAGAGCACCCGGCTTCAGTTTCCCATTAATCAGCGTCTCCCTCCCTCCCAGCTCTTTCCACCTGCTTTGGCCCTGGCCCTTGGAGGGTCCTTCCATGGGGCTGATCCTGTAGCTTATAGCCCCAAGCCTCTGTAGCTTGGCAATTAGGCCCAGAGCTCCAGGTCTGCAGAGGACACAGAATAGAATCCTAAAGCCTTTGCTCCCGGTCTCCAGCCCACCCCTGGGGACCCTGCCCAGCTCTTGCCTGGGCTCTGGATCCATGGTGGAGCATGGACAGTGTATGGCTGGGCTGCTTCGCTTACCGCAAGGGCTCAGAGTTGAACTTGGGCTTGATGCAGCTGGCTGTGCTCCTTAACAGCAACACAGGGCCACACTCAGGAAGGGCCACGCTCAGGAAGGAACACACACAGCCTCTGTATTTTGGCCTCATTTTGGAAAAATCTGCAACAATGCCTTCTGAGTCAATTCCACTGAGGCCCTGGTGACAAACCGCTCTGGCCGTGTCTGGTGGTTTGCAATGTCACCAGAGCCTTTGATGGAATTACAGCTGGGACTCTGCCGTCACTGTCTCGCCACCTCTCGCTCTCTTTCAACACGGAGAGGGAGCCGGAGCAGACTGGAACACGCGCTCGGGCAGCCCACGTCCCGAGTGCCCACGTGCTGGCCTGTCCTGGGGATGGTGGCACAGAAGGGCCCTGGCAGGGCCACACCGATGAATGGGTCATTAAACTGAGTGTTCTTTACTGAAGCTCATCTCCCTGCTTCCAAATTTATTGCTTAATTAAAGGGTGTTCACAGGCTGCCGAGAGATGCTAGATCTTTCCTTCCTGTGCCAATGGATGGTTCACATAATACTCCCTTCAGCCCTTCACACTCCGTCTCCGTCATCTCTGCCACTCACACACTCGGAGTCTTAGATCCAGTAAGAGAACCAGCGGCTTTCGGTGATTTTAGAGTCTCCCCTGGTTAAGACCATGACACTTCAACATTTCTTAAACATTTATTAATTTTTAGAGAGAGAGAGAGAGTGGGAGAGAAATGTCCATCTGTTGCTCCACTGATAGATGCATAGGTCGGTTGCTTCTTGCATGTGCCCTGACAGGAGGTCGAACCCACAGCCTTGGCGTATTGGGATGGCGCTCTAACTGACCGAGCCACCCGGACAGGGCTAACACCCTGACACTGTCTGCGCTGCGGAAGGACTGGCCCCGGCTCCTTCCAATGGCTGTTCAATGGGCTTGAGGTCAGAGTCCAGGGAGAGGGGAGTCAAGGGCGGGGTGGTGGGGACACGAGGAGGGATGCCGATCCCCACCCCGGGGTGTCCCCAGGTCGGCATTGCCCCCAGCTGGCTCTCTGTGGCCACCTCCGATGGCTCTCCAGCCTCCTCCTTCCTTAGGCTTTGCCCCGCTGAGATGGGCCTGTGTCTTTGGAACACAGCAAACTATTGTTCCAAAGACAATAAGAAAGATTGGGAAAGACAGCGGCTTTCACTCCCCTGAGTCCCCAAGTCAGAATTCGACGTGTGTGTTCGGAGCCTCAAATGAGAAGGAACAAGAGAAAGAAAAGGGCTGGGGTCAGGCACCCCGAAAAGGCGAAACGAGGCGCCCCTCCCTTGACCCCCATGACAGATTTAAAGCGCTGCTAGTGGCCCAAGGGGGATTCTCAAACAGCGGCTGCCTCATCATCCTCATCATCGTGGCCATTAAGCAGAGTGCAAACGACCGGCAAGGGCCCTCGAACCGTCAGACAGCTGTCACCAGCAAGGTTTATGGCTTCTGAGCACGTCCCCAATGGGCAACATGACCCCTCCCCTCCCTCACTAGTGAGTGTGGACTTTGGAGCTCGTAAATCCCGCAGCCTCTCCCAGGGGCCGGCTGCCCATGTGGAAGGGCCGAGGATTTACTAGCAAGTCCCTGGGAGCCGCAGGTGACTGGCGGAGCATTGGAGGACACTGAGTCACCCAAAGCAGCAAAAGGGGCCCCCACGGGTGGTGGCTCAGAAAGACAGAGGCTCTCTGGCCGCGCATTAGGGTGTGTGATCAGCGAGGAGCCCAGGGGCAGCGGCCATTCACGGAGGCGCTTGGCTTTCCATGTGCCGCCTGTTTTCCTGCCCTCGGCACTTCCGGCCAGGGGCGGAGCCCGGGCTCCGTGTCATCTTGACTCCCGGCCCGCCTCACTCCCTGGGCCGCCTCCACAGGGACACGGGACCTTAGGGTTCCTGAAAGGTGGGTCAAGGGCAGGGGGCGGGGCACCGCCTCTTCTCCACCCAGATCCCATCCGCTTCATCCCAGCGTCTCCCATGCCCTCTAACTGGCATCTGTCTCAGTCCTCCAAATCCCCATCCTTGCTGGTGTTCATCTTCGGGAGCCAGGCTGCTGGGTTCAAATCCCTGCTGGGTCACTTACGAGCTGTGTGATCTTAGACATGTTACCTAACCACTCTGGGCCTCAGGTTCTCATCTGTAAAATGGGGGTTTTTACACAGTGTCTACATCATGGGGTTGTTGGAGGGATCACCTGAGATAATCTGGGTATGTGTCTGGCCCATTGTAAATGGTGGATAAATGTTAGCTTTTCATTGATTTTATTATTGTTATCATTATGCCAACTTATTGACCGCACACCTGCCAGGCCCTGGGGGGAGACAACCCACCTGGTGTCACACCTCATGCGTGTGTCTCATTTCTGGAAGCCCCTCGGTATCCCCTGGGCAGGTGTCATGTGCAGAAGGAACCCCAGGTGTTTCACGTAGACTGGGCCCAGGTGGCCCTGAGTCTTGTGTCCTGGGTGGTTTAGGCTGGTTTCCAGAAGTGTTGATCTAAGTTTCTCAGGGGATTTGAGGCCACCTAGGAAATGTTTTTCCTGGTATTCTTTCAGGGTCCTTTACAGTTTGGGGGGGGGTGAGGATCTCTCCAGCCTGTCCAGGGCATTCTGGGGTCCCCTGTGCTTGTCCTCCAGGGGTGTCATGCTGCCTGCTTCCCCCTTAGAGAGTTCACCGTCTGGACCCTGCGAGCACCCACTCGTCCCCTGCAGGAGGTGCCCCATGGCCGAGGTGTGCCAAGCTCTCCTGCTGGGCAGGGTGGGTCTCCCTTGCTTCCTGCCAGCCTCTCGCACACATTGTTCGTACAGACAAAGGAAAATGGATTTTTGGTTTCAGGTGTGATCTACCTCAGCACATCCATCATCAGACTCCACCGACGCTCTCTTTCTTTCTCTCCCTTTCTCATTTCCGCTTCGGGCTGTGGAGGGGAAATGGCGATTGTGAAAGGGCCACTTGTCAAGATAAACATCACCCTGCCTGACAGCGCCAGCGCCCCCCGGACCGATGGCCCAGGGAGGTGCCAGGGCACGGTGCTGAGGCTGCTGTGGGGGGTGAGGGGGGGCACGGCGGCAGGGGCGGGGCTGCCCTGTCTGGCTCTGAACCCCAGCCCTGCCTCCTACTGGCTGTGCCACCTAAGCGCTCTGTGCCTCAGTTTTCTTGTCTAACGGAACAATTTCTATCCCACAGGGCTGAAAGGGAGGATTCAGTGAGTGCATTTGTGTAAAGTGCTGGGTGCTGCCTGCCCCAAGTCAGCTTTCCATGCGTGATAGCTGTTTATCCGAAATCAGGAAGGGCAGAGCTCTGTGGGAAAGTTCAGTGTCCGCTGGGAGTTTGTGTGACAGCATCTCCAGACCCAGCTGCTCATCAGATCACCCAGAGAACGTGAAAAAAAAATCCACCACACCAATATTGAGTGTCTAATATTTTATTCGCAGACACAATGTTTAGAAACTCGGGCATCGGCTTGCCTGGTTTCCACTTTGGGCTCCACCACATAGAGGCCGATCACCGGACAAGTAGCCTGACCTCACTGAGACTCAGTTTCCTTATCTTCAAAATGGGTGCTCGTGGGGCTGCCGCCTGGATCGAACAGCACGAGGGAGATAAGTTCCATGGTGACTTGGTTCCTCACTCGGGTCTTCGGGGAGGTGCTGGGGTGTAGGGGTGAGGAGACAAGTGCTGTCCCCGGGGCTGAGCGAGTGTGGGTGGCAGACGAGCCTCTCCTTCCCCAGCACCGAAGCTGTGATGGTGTCGTGACTCTAGAGGCCTCCGGAGTCACGAGCTGAAGCCATCCGTGGATGCTGGCATTGGTTTTGAGTTGCTATTGCTTTCAGACCTAAAGAAATGGAGACTTTGACGTCTCTCCACCCATGGCCACACATAGCATCTTGCCACGTGCAAGCAGAGCCGGCCCCGTCCCAGACAGTTTTAGACATCATCCTGCAGAGGGGCCCTCAGTCGCCTCAGGATGGGCGCAGGGGCCCAGGTTCACCCGTCAGCTGCCGAACCGCGCAGTGGGCGGCCCCTTCGGGTGCCTAGCAGATGCAAGCCCGGGGCCAGGGAACGCCTCCTCCTGCCCTCGACGCCTGATAACAGATGTGTGCTCGGGAAGAGGTGCAGATTCAGAAGGGAAGTTATTTGCCAGATGAGTCAGTCTGTCCAGCCTCCCTGCCTCTGCAACTGCAGCTTTTCGTTTACAGGCTGGTGATGGGCGGAGGTGGGAGGTGAGGAAGAGCACTGGGGCGGGAGGAATAATGGGACAAAAAGAAAAAGATTTGTGTCAGCAAATGAAAGAGCCAAGTTTTTCATGTGTTTCTGGAGAAATAAAATAGAATGTGTGGCTCTTACGCTTGACTATAAATCAGAGCATCCGCTTTGGCTGGCCGTTGGCTCTGGGCTCGCTCTGGAGCCTGGGACGGGGTGGGTGTGGAGCCAGGCAGAGGGCACCCTGGGCTCTGGACGTGGAACCCGTCCCAGGTAGGGAGTCTAGGAGAAAACAGAAGCTGGCTAATAAAAACCACACTGGGGGCTGTGGAGGCTGAGGGCTGAGGACTCTGCTAAGGCCTGTCAGCCCTCTCTCATACCAAGTTCAAACCCGAGTTCCGGTTCTTTGCTGTAGGTGGCAAACGTTTGAGCCTTTCTTTTGCCGGGTGATGTGGGAAGAGGTTGGGGATATCCTGGCAAATGGGCAGAATGAAAGGGGGAACAATTTTAGAGAATGTTCACAGGGCCAGGGGAACTTGCCCAAGCGGACTGGACTCTGCGGGGCGCATGAGTTTGGAGAATGTTTTGCAGAGCTCCTGCAGCTGGAAAGGCTCTCTGGGAGGTGCCGAGATGGGAACGAGGCAGCATCTTGCTTGGTTTCCCAGTTTGATGAGTTATTTTGTAAAGTAGCCGTGGGTGAAGCTAGCAGCCCCCTCCCACCTGGAGAGCCTCCTCTTGCTGGATCAACTCCCTGGCCATCCCATCCCTTGGCACCCCCCCGGCCCCACTATCTCAAGGAGGGTGGGTGTCTGCGTTAGTGCCCACTGACTTGCGTTTCACTTTGGCTTTTTGAACTGGGTTGGAAGCGCTCTGGAAAGAGCTGCAGCCCCTAACCTATTGAACAGACTCAATGGAAATATTTTATCACATATGTGCCTGTGCATACGGGCTGGGGCACACCTCCCACATGTGTGTGCATACAAAGGGGGAGGGGTAACCTGCCTGCCACCTGGAGAGCCTCGGCACGCCTCAGCTGATCACCAGGATGTCTCTTGGGACCTGTGAGACCTTGGGCAGAATTGGTGAAGGGACTGGCTTTGGGGTTGCAGGTCAGGCCTTCAGAAAGGCAGGACTGAGGTTTTCTGGAGGACCCCTGGTAAGACGTGGTAGCAGCTTCCATTCTGTCCGCCCTTGGGCCCAGCCACTGCATGTCCATGACTAAGGAAATGATCGCAGATGCATGGACAAGCTCTGGTCCTCGGCTTCTTCGTCTGTAAAACGGGGGTGCTCCTCTCTCAGCCCCGCTCCCAGAGGGCTGTCATGAGGGTAACAGCATGTGGCACCCTGTCGGCGCCCAGGCAGCTGTTGGCTGTCACTACGGGGAAACTGTGTCCCAGTGAGGCGTGAGCGATTCTCTCCAGGGCGCAGAGCAAGGCAGCCATCTCCCTGGGACGGGGTCGGCTCACAGTGCCCAGACCGCGCAGGCTGCAGGGTGGGGACGGTGCACGGTGCGCTCGGAGTGCTGGGTGTGGGGGGGGGGGGGGAGAGGCCAGGGTGTGGGCCCGCACACCTTTCTTCCCTTCTCCACTTGCCCAGTGAAGACAACAGTCTGCTGCCCCCTCTGCCCGCTCAGGTCGGGGAGCAGACGCTTTCAGGTTTGCAGTCTCTCAGGGGAGCCCTTCCAGGGCCAGGAGGTAGTAGCAGGACCCCTTGCCTGTCCCCACTGTATCCCTCAGCTCACATTCCTCTGGGCATGGCACCAGGAGGCCCTGGGGAGCGCGAATACATCACGCACTCCTGTGTACTCACATTCATTCCCTCACACACTCAAGCACACACACTTGCTCACACACGTTCACTCATACACTCATGCATACACATTCAAATCTGCTCACACATACAATGCTCTCACACACATATGCTCACATTGACTTACACACACCCATGCACATACTTACATTCACACACTCACGCACCCACTCACGCACTCACCAGCACTTTCCCCCGTCCTGGTCTTCCTGAAGCATCTTTGACAGCGCAGCCAGTGATGGTGAGAGGTTCCATTCCTGGTTCTGCCTGTGTAAGGGAAGCTGCCCGGGGAGGGAGCACAGCTCTCCCGTCTGCCCGAGAGGCCCAAAGAAGCTGACTGAGAGAGATTTTTACTTGCTGGGTAGTTCTGAATACGCTGGCAGCATGTTTGCTGGGGCAGGAATTAGTAGCTGGGTTACGGGTGAGAAAATGTATAGCAGAGCTGCATCTGGGGGCGGAGATACAGAGTCTGGTACGGGCCAGGGGGCCAGGGGGCCAGGGGGCAGGGCGGCAGGGCTTGGGAGCTCCTGGTGCAGTGCTCTGGCCTGGAAGCTGCAGCCGATAGCGCTGTGTTTGTGTTACGATAAATGGAACTGGGTCTCAGGAGAACAGGTACCGTCTGTGACAGGAGAGAGGTGGCGGAGTCGGAGGGAATGTCTGGAGGGCCAGTAGGCGAGGGCCTGAGAACGGTGGGAAGGCATCACCCAGGAGGGGTGACTCGGGGGGGCCCACCAGGCTTTGAGACTCTGGGACCATGCCAAAGCCACTTCACTTCCCTGGGCCTCAGTTTCCTCTTCTGTAAAATGGGCGGGGCGGAGGAGGGAACTACCTGATGCTGTGTTAGGAGGGTTTAATGAAATAGTCAAGGCAAGACTGAGCATGTGTCCTGGAACGACGATGCATATGCCACAAACAAATCCTTGTGGACCCTGTCCCACATACCAAGCACCCCCACTGAGAACCCCAAAGCTGGGTAATTGCATTAAATCTTTACAACACCCTAGGGAGCTTGGGAAGAACGAATCTGTGTTTTACATGTGAGGAAGCTGAGGCACAGGTGACTTGCCCAGGGTCACATGAGGCCAGAACACGGGCTCCTGACCCCTGTGCTCAGTCCCCAGGCTTCTCTGCCTCCCTTGTAAGTGGTGAGAGATGAAAACAATTATGGCTTTGCTTTTAGGAAGGTGAGAGATGGAGAATCAGCTGGAATTCGTCCTTTGGCTTAAGAACGTGTTCATATATCTTCCTCATGTCATGGTCTCATTACAGGGCGTATTCTACCGCCTTCCGGAAATGCGGTGAGGGCCTGAGGTCCTGCTTCCTTCTGCCAGTGAGCTCGGCGTGCAGCGGGAAGAGTGGGCAGCCGAGCATATTTTATGCCAAGAGATTATGGGTTGATCTCACTTGTGCTTAAAAATTTATAATGTTCCCACCCAGACCTTTCCATGCATGGCACATTCCTTCAATAGTCCTGAGCTGTGGTTCATAAAAATGACTCACCCTTATGCTGCGTTCCTGCCACAGACTGGCAGGCGGGGGTGGGGTGGGGTGGGCAGCTTCCCTAGAACCAGCCAGGAAGCTGCTCCACTGCAATGCTGGGGTGGGTCCAGGTCCAGGCAACTGAGGGCTCACGTCTCTGCCGGTGTCTTGGCGCCCAGGAACCAAGCTCCCACTTTGTAATGGTTTTTTTTTTTTTTAAATATTTATTTATTTATTTATCTATCTTTAGAGGGAAGGGCAGGTGAGAGGGAGAAGGAGAGAAATATCAATGTACGGTTGCCTCTTATGTGTCCCATGCTGGGAACTGGCCTGCAACCCAGGCATGTGCCCTGACTGGGAATCGAACCGCGATCCTTTAGTTCACAGGCCCGCACTCAATCCACTGAGCTACACCAGCCAGGGCCCAAGCTCCCACTTTGTACTGACCTTGTGTCACGCTTTTGGGAGCTCCTGGCATCTGTGGACATGAGTGATGTCTCCATCATCCACCTCCTTCCTGCACAATTGCTAAGGGACGGTGGTGACATAAAGAAGTCTTTGTTCTCCACCATGATGTTTTGGGGGCCCAAATTATTTGGTATTATATTCTAAATAGAGTTTAGAAAATTAGAGTTTCTCAATATTTCTAAAACTTATTTCTATTGTTTCTACATATTTCTAACAGGCATAAACTCCCTTTCCAGGCCCAGTAAGGGTATCCCAGGTCAGACAGGACTGAGTCTGTTCCCGATGCTTCAGTGTCTCTGTGAAGGCTGACTTGGACAGAGCGCTTGAAGAGGACCGCACGACCTGGGTGGACCTAACATGACGAGAGCGTTCCAATGACTGCCTCTGGGAGTCGCTTTTATAGAGCAAGTGACCAGCCACCTTGTCCTTCTTATGGGATCGGGAGGGAGGGTTACCTCCAGGTACAGAACATTGCTGCCTTTTGGAAAATTGCACCATTAAACCGCACGAAAGCCACGCTTTTCCCAGCTCTTCGACCACCGACATGACAAGCTTTCGTTTCTTCCTTTTGGAGGCTTCTTCTGGGAGTCCCCAGTATCTTGACAGCACTACCCCCCAGCCCTGTCATCTTCCTTGTCAGTCACAGCCGTGGTTTTTTTTTTTTTTTTGAAGAGTGGGGTACAGAGGGACAGAGTGGTGCGTTGCGCGCCCCAGGCTCTCAGCTGCCGCGTTTGCTGGATGGCAACCTTTCAGCAGACACAAAGCCGGACCACAATTTCCCCCATGTTGGGAACAATTGGAGCTCCCCTCTGAGTTTAGAGGTTAAAAACACCGTCTTGCCGCTGTCTTGTAAGGACTGGAGACGAGTGCATGGAGCAGGCCTGGCACCCGATCCCGGTGCCAGCATCACTGTTGGTTCCAGGCAACCAGACGTTCACGCCAGCATGGTCTCCCTTTCGGTTTCTTTGAACTGGAATCGGCACACAGCACTCTGTCAGTGTAAGGTGCACAGGGCGATGACCTGACTTACGTGTATTGCAAATGATGACCACAATAAGCTTAGTTAATATCCGTCAACTCATAGAGATGCTCGTAATAGCATTTATGTCTGGATATTAGTGGAATTAAAAGTCCTAAATAATTCCTGCATGGCAGATCAACTTCTCTTGAAAGATCCAGGAGCTTTATCTTTCAAGTTTTTACTTTGACATAATTTTAGACTCACGGGCACTTGTAAGAAGTAATACAGAGAGATTCCACATAGCCGTGGCTCAGTTTCCGCCCAGGGTCACGTCGGGCTCACCTGTAGCGCAATATCACAGCCAGGAAGCTGACATGGAAAACGAATATTGACACAATTCACTGACCTTCTTCACATGTCACTAGTTTTACTTGCATTCATTTGTGCGTGTACGTATTTAATTCCACCAGCACTTGATATTATGTGTAATGCCAAGCTCTTTTGGTCAAAGGAGCACTCTTCCATTTTCTGAAGAACAACTGGGTCCTGGAGGTTTGCTTGTCCGTTTCCCGCTAGCTAGCAGGCTCCTCTGGGGAAAGCCTTGGTCTTCTGCCTGCTGTGCTCCCACAGCCTGGCCAGCATCTGCCTCCAGTTGACAACAATTCAGCAAACGCTTATTGAGCCCCTGCTGCGTCCACGGCCATGTTCCAAGTGCCTTATCCTACCACGCCCACCTATCGTTACTATTCCCACTTTACAGATGCGGAAACAGAGGGTTAGGTGCTCCACAGACACTTCCCGAGTGAGTGACAGTGCCTGCGCGGGACCTGCCAGCCTTTTCACACCAGCGTGGGCTGTTTGGGGTTTTCTTACGATGGGTTCCCAAGCCCCATAGCGCCAGAGAAGAAATGCTACTCGTTAATGCCTTAAACGTTGCCCTGTTTTCTGGAAGAATTGTGTATTAGTTAAGGGCACAGGTTCCAGAACCAAACTCTGTGAGCCCTCCTCTTGTTCTCCCTCCCTTCCCGTCTCTCTAAAAGTAAGTAAATAAAATCTTTAAAAAACTATGTGAGCCTAAACCTGGCTCTGCCACCTAGCTGTGTGGCCCAGGCAAGTAATCGAAACCTTCTGGGCCTCAGTCCTCTCAGTTATAAATTGGGAACAGTGACAGACCCGCCTCGGAGGGCTGTGAGGAAGGGCCCGGCAGTGCTCGGAGTAACGCGTGTCGGCTCCACCAGGGCTGCCGAGGCCCAGAAAGCCGGCATGAAGAGCAGTATGGTACCAGCTTGTGGGTCGTCCCCGCTGTCCTGATTGAATCTGCCATCCTCCCTTATGCTTCCCATCACCGGCCTGGAAGACTCTGGCTTTAGGGTTGGAAGTTTGTTTGGTAATAATATTTATCCCGGGAGGGCTGTTTCGGCCAATGCTAGTGACTCCTTCCTCTTTCCCGCCCTGCCTCTCTTCGTCTTGCTCATTTTCTTCCTTCCATAAATATTTACTGAGAGCATGCTAGACCCGGTGTCAGGTGGATGGGGACAGACACAGCGGGAAGCAGAAACTGGCCTGGTCCCTGCCCGGAGGAAGCTGGCAGCGCCGTGCGAGAGGGAGCCCTGGCTTAAACGATCACGCCGGGGCACAGATGCAGTGAGGGCTGCGGCCAAGGACAGGTGTGGGGGCATGAGGCGGAGTCCCCACCTTGTTCTCTGCTTACGGAAGGGGCAGGTGCACAGCCTGGAATTCAGCAGCGGCACCAGGCTGGCAGCCACCGGTTCACCAGGCCACTCTTGAAATGAAGCCGGGAGGAAGGTCCTGCTTTACCAAGGAAGGATCAATAGCTGACACTCGCTATGTGCCCAGCCCTGTTCTAAGCACTTTCTGTATATTAACTCAGGTGATCCTTACATTAAGCCTATCAAGTTGCTGATACTATCATCCCATTTTACAGATGAAGAAACTGAGGCCTGGATTCAGTCATTTGTGCACATGGAAGAGGCTCAACAAGCAGGGCATGCAGAGCTGAATTTCCACTGGGTTCCCACTGACAACGGGTTTTTATGGGCATTTCACGTGTTGAACGTCCAGAGGGCAGGTAGTGACTGTAAAAGGTCAGTCGTACCTCCGACCCCCTTAAGTCTTTCCTCTTCTAGGACAGCCTTGCCATTAAAGAGAGCTAATGTGTCACAGATGATGCCCGCTGCCACTCCCTGGGCCCTGCTCTGGGGGATTTAGACCAGTATTCCACATGTTGGCACGTGTTTCCGTCCCGGCAAAAGCTTGTTCTCCCTGCGTTGGCAAAACAAACAAACAAACAAATGCAAATCCAACTACGGCTGCAGGCTTCTGTGTAAGTGGCAGTTTCCAGCGCCTCTCTCTCGTTCTCCCTTTTTAAACAACTTTACTGAGGCATGATTTACATTCTATAAAATGTACCCATCTACGTGGGCCGTTCAGTGCTTTTTTAGTAAATTTATTGAGCTGTGCCACCATCACCACCATCGAGTTTCAGGACACTCTCGTCACCTCAGGAAGACCCCTAACACCCATTCATAGCTAACTCTTTTTCCCGTTCTGAGCCCAAAGCAGCCGCCACTCTGCTTTCCGTCTCTGTGCCTTTCTGGCCTTTCTGGGCGTGGCGAGTGTGGGATCACACCCTCTGTGGTCTCGTGTGTCTAGCTCCTCCCACTCAGCGTGCTGGTTTTGTGGATTAGCCATGTTGCTGCAGGTAGCTGGTTCTTCATTCCTATTTACCGCTAAATAAGAAGGGTGCGAGGGGGGACCCCAAAATCCTGAAATTTATTTTAAAAAATTGTGTATTTATTCTTACATGTTTAAACTTCAGTCACCTTCAAATTACTCTCCGGTTGCTGCAATACACCTACTGAGACTTTTTTTTTGCACGGCTCAAAACAGTTTTTGAACTCGTTGATTTTGATGCCTTTTGGTGCTTCTGCCATTTTTTGTTTCACTGCTTCTACATTGGCAAAATCCCTTTGAGAACTTCTTTCATCCAGGGAAACAAAAAAAAAAGTCGCTTGGGGTGAGATGAGGTAAATAGGGAGGGTGGAGCATGGGAATCATGCCATTTTTGGTCAAAAACTGCTGAGCATTCAGTGCAGTGTGGACAGGTGCATTTGTAAATCACCCATCATTAAATGGGAAAACATGTTGAATCTCCAAAAAATTTTGCTGAAGCTGAACGCAGCCTCTCACAACAACACCAGTTGGTACACTGATACAGAAGGGTTCCTAGAACACTCACCTAGCAGGGGAAGCCTGTACTACAAGGGGTCCACCCTCCAGAAGATAATTCCAGGGTCTTTTTCTGGGTCCCTCCTCACATAGTAAACTTTGTTTATCCAGTTATCTGTCGATGGACTTCTGGATTGTTGCCAGTTCTGTGATATCATGAACAAAGCTGTATGAACATTTGCGTACACATCTTTGTGTGGACATGACATTCCTCTTGGGCAACTACCTACCAGTGAGAATTGCTGGGTCATGTGATAAATGCACGTTTAACTCTTTTAAGAAACTGGTCTCCAAAGTGGAGACCACTACCACCCTACATGTCCACCAGCATCGGACGAGGGTTCTAACTTCTCCCTATCCTCGCCAGCACTAATTACTGTTTGTCCTTTCCAGCTTCTCTCTTAAGAAAAATGGCTACAGTTGACATTTGTAGAAGGCTCACCACATGCCAGGCACTGGGTGGGCTGTGTGCAGGAGTCCTTGTCACACTCAGCCAGCAGATGAGGGGACCGGGCTGTGTGCAGGTGAGGTAGTTGCTCAGGCCACAGGTGAGGCAGCCACAGGGTATGTGGGAGTCAGGCCCGAAGAGAGCAGAAGGGAGAGCAGGCTGGGGAATGAGGAGGGGCCTGAGGTGGGAGCACTGGGCCTGTCCCTTGAGTCGTGAGGTCCAGAGGACACTGGAAAGTCGGGTCGGAATGTTCCCTGCACAACAGTTAGGAAGGCCTGGGCAGGACTCGGAAGGACCAGCAGCACCCAAGCTGGTTCCCAGAAGCCCTGCCCTCCTCATTCTGTTCCTGGGAACAAAGAGGCCCTCCTCCCCTGACCCCCAGGCTTGGACAGGACCACAGAATGGGGGTCTAAAGGCAGCAGCGTCCTGTTGTCCCCCAAGCGGCCTCTCGCCCGGGGCCTTGTTCCGGACTCTGGGACTGTTAGTCAGGACAAGAGCCACGGGGGAGGGTTCTTGCCCTGGTGGCCGGTGGCAGGTAGGAGGCGGCCTGCTCCGCGGCCCTCGGTAAATCACCCTGTTCGTTTGGCGTCTCGCTGGATTGCAATTACAATCCTTCAGGCCTGACACAAAATCACTGGGCTGGTAAGAGGAGAGTACCTGGGTAATGTGCTTAACAGAAGTTAACCTGGTTAAGCCCTGACTCTATTGAAAATGAGAAAGTGTGGATGGGCCTAATCGATCTGTCCGCCTCCCGATTTTCCCCAGAGCTGGCTTTGGGTTTCAGTTAAGTGGGCCGACCCGAAATGAGCGATACTCGTGTTATTAAATTACTCCTTGATTGCAGAGTTCGGATTATGGTGGAGTTGGTTTCGTGTCCGTCATGGGGGCTGGTGGATGGAGCGGATGGGGTCGAGGTGCCCATACGTGCTTGCACACACGTGCACCCATGCACACCCTCTGGCTCACACAAGTGTGCACACCAACCTTTCCAGAGTGAGCAGGGTTAGAAAATATTTATCCCCCACTTGGGGAGCTGAAAGTATGGATTTGATCAAATACTCATTTACTCTCCACCCACCCTCACTCCCCACCACCTTGGCCTCTTGACAGATAAATGATGTTATTTGAAGGTATTCTTGAAATTTCTGACAGAGACTGTTTCTTAAGTGCTTTTAGAGCAGGCCTATACTTTGTAATACTTGTCATATTCTGGCTAGTAAACTCCTGGCTTTAAAAGCCGGAACCTCACTCCGTTTCCTGAATACGAGGGAACAGGTCATTAACTGTGAATTTCAAATGAAGCAGATTTACAGTATACATCACAGAAATACGTTTATGAGAGACAGCGAATACCAAGGAGTCCATGGAGCAGAAAACACCAAAACCCAGAGAAAGGTCTGCTGATCTGGGGGCCAGGTTGTGCCTTTCTTGTTCAGGTTTTCGTGGCTGATTTGGCTGCGTCGGGGGTCTCTCTTTCCAGGTTCCGGGTAGAAACACCTTTCTAGTTCCATCCTGCCACCACCCCAGAGTGGAACCCTGCGGAGTGAGGCCCCTGGAGATTTTGACCATGGAAATGCCACTGTTTGGAGATTAATTCTGGGGCCACGTGAGCTCAGATAAAGATGGGGAGTTGGGGCGGGGCAGACTGGGGAGCGGGGTGGGGGGAGCTAAGGGAAGCCCAGGTGAGCCTGATGGTCAGTGTTCGGTGTTGGTGTGGCTGGGCTTCAGTTTTTACCCAATTATTCAATCGAGCACCAGTCTAGCTGCGAAGGGCTTTGTAAACGTGGTTGACAGATGTGGTCAGTCAGCTGCCTGTAAGTGAAGGAGGTTACTCTTGATGGTGTGGGTAGGCCCCGTCCAATCAGTTGAGAGCCGTAACAGCGAAAGAAGTGAACAATTCTTCCCCAAGGCTGCAGCGTCAACTCCTGCCTGAGTTTCCAGTCTGTTAGAAGATTCTAGACTGTTGCCCTAGAAGATTCTAGAATTTATCGAGATTTTGGATTTGTCCGTCCCCCATAATCGTGTGAGCCAATTCTCTAAGATAAATTCATCCACCCATCCATCCATCCTCTAACCTGGAATGTGATGGTTTCTGGCAACAATCCCTGGGCCTTCCTCCCTCACCATTTCCACGCATCTCCCTCACTCCCCTCCACGTTGAAGAGGCAGCGGAGCTTCGCCCGCACTCCACTCGCCTGCAGGGAGTGCTCGGAGAGCCGCGGCCAGTTTCCCTTTGATGACCGCGCCGGGATGGGATCGACTTTCACTTCTTCCTGGGCTGACCGGCAGGCGTGGCTGATGCTACTGGACGCCCACCCACTCGACGGTCCTCACCCGTCTTCTTTTGCAACGGACCCCTGGCTTGGCTCCGGCCACAGAGTTCCTGGCGCCAGGGACTGGGTCGTGACTGGTCTTGCCCACTCACGGCACTTCCACCACCCTTGGCTGGTGATGGGTATTGGGGTGTCCATGGGGCCCAGTCCTGGCCCAAGCGCCCAGAACTGGGGAAAGCTGCTGGGACCTTTGGAAAAATCATCCCCTGATGAGATGGGCTCGTGCGGTGGGTGCTGATGCCCCATGGCCCCCCTTTGCTTTCAACTGCTTTGATTTTTAAAAACTCGAGATGTAAACACACACCTCCATGAAGTTGTGCATATAGACCCACGTAACTGCTACTCGGATCAAACTCTGAGACATTTCCAGCACCCTGGGAGGCCCCCCGCTGCCCTTCCCGGGAGCAGCTTGGGTCAGAGGCAGCCGCCGTTCTGACGCATCGCCACAGATCCGCTTGTCCGCTCACGTGAGTGGGGCCACCCAGGGCATCTTCGTTTGTGTTTGGCTGTGGTTTTTTTTTTTTTTTTTTTAAGAGCAGTTTTAGGCAACATTGAGAGGACGGTGCAGAGCCTTCTCACAGCCCTCCTACCCGACACATAAACGGCCTCCCTGTTCTAGTGCGCCCCATGCTGGGCTCTTTTTGGTGACCAGCATTATCCAGGCTGTTACTTACGGTGACTCTTCACTCTTTTATTTTGTAAATTCCTGTGGCATTTCCATGTTATGCAGGCATCATAATTTTTTACCCACGATGGACTCGGGCCTCCGCTCCTGCCTTGGAGCGCGTTGTGGGAGGAGATGACGTCCGAATCGGTGCAGGCCGCTTCACCACTGCGAAGCACCGAGAATTCAGTTAAAAGCTGACAGCCGGCCAGCGGAGGGTGACGGGAAGGAAGGGGAAGGAGCCAAGGTCCTTTCGGAGCCATTAAACCAACCCCGGGACTGCCTTTCTTTGAAACCAACTTAAGCCGACATCCGAGTCCTCGTGACTTCAGGCAGCTCCACTCAGGTTTTCTATCGTGCGCAACCAAACACATTCTAACTGACAGAGGGTTCAGACCCCACGTTGGAATTCAGACGGGCCTCGCGGCGCTTTCTTCCAGTGCCACAGCCCAGCTGCGCCTCCCCCCTGCTGCGGCCTCTTGCAGTCCTGGATGTGGGTCATCAATCACGTGTCCTCTCGCAGCACTGGGTCCCCCTTTCCCTCTCAGTTTTCTGATGTCCCCCTACTTGAGAATGCTGGAGCTGCTCACAGGGCCCAGAACAACAGAGCTGGGGCTTTGCAGATTTCACATTCTGGTTTTGAATATTCGTGGGCTTCCGAGAAGGTCTACGGCATGTGGTCATTTGCAGTGTGGCTAAAGGAAAACCTGGAACCCATTCTGCAGGGCTGACCTGCTTGAGTTTATCAGTCAGCCAGGGAGAGCATCCCGGGACCCTCTGTCTTTGCCACCCACCTCGGCTTCACCCCTACTGGTGGTGGTGCAGGTGTTTTGTGTAGCTGTGCTTAAGTCTCTCAGCAAAGCTGGCTGGCCCAGCTCAGACCAAACCTTCTCCAGGAAGCCTTTCCAGACTTCCCCTCCAATCACATGATGCTCCCATCCCCCGCCGTGACTAATGCCACCTCTGAGCTCCCATAGGACTGCAGTTGTACTTGGAGGAGCTTCATTTAGTCCTGTGTTCATTCATTCATTCAGCACATATTTAGTGAGCACCTACTGTAAGGGGCTATACTGTAAGGGGCTATCCTGAGCCCGGGGGAAACGGCAGCCAACAAACCAGCCCAGGTCCTGCCTTTGTGGAGGGTTTTGTCTAGTGGGGAGAGAGACAAAACTCTAGTGGGTTTTGTCTAGTGGGGGGAGGGAGATGATGATATGACAGAAAGGGGCGGGAAGGTGAGGGTGCTGGGGCCAGCTGACATTTTAAGTTGGGTTCTCAGGGAAGACTTCGTCGGCAAGTGATGGCCTGAGCTGGCTGGGAACTGAGGAAGGCTGGTCCAGGCAGAGGGAACGGACAGGCAAGTGCGAAGGCCTCTGGGTGTGCTGAGCAGGGAGGGCGGTGTGGCTGACGTTGGGGAGAGAGGGCGGATCTCGTAGAGCCCACAGGGTCGTGGAGTTGCGGCTTCGTCTCTGAGTGGCGTGGGGATCCCTGCAGGCTGTGGACGAAGGTGTGACGGGACCTGACCTCCCTTTCAAAAGGGCGCTCCGCTGCTCTGTTGAGAATAATTGCAAGGGGTGCTGGTGAGGGGTTGGGTGAGGGGGCAGCAGGGGGTCCAATGAGGGGATTGATGGGAGACAGCGGCGCCTGGGGCCCGAGCTGTGGTGACGAGGCGACTGGAAGGCCCCGGAAGGCAGTGTGCTGTGGTCTCGAAGGCCACGCTCAGCACTGGGGCCTGGGGCCTCCCTCCAAACCGCAGTGCCACCCTGTCAAGGTCGCTTAACCTCTCCGTGCCTCAGTTTCCTCATCTGTAGGATGGGGATGAGAGTACCTACTTCACAGAGTCATTGTGAGGATTAAATGCCCTGATATGGGAAGTGTTTAGAACAGGGCCTGGCACACAGCACATCTGAATCATGTTACCTGTCGTGCAAAGGTCAATGGGCTGGACTTGCCGTATTGGTCGGGATTCTCCACAGAAGCAGAAGCAACAAGGACGGACACACACACACACACACAGAGATTTATTTATCATGAGGAACAGGCTGAGAATTCCCACGGTCCGCTGCCTGCAAGCTGGAGACACAGGGACGTCGTCGGTGTGGGGACCAAGTCCAGGTCTGGATGCCCAGGACTGGGGGGGGCCGGGGGTGCGAACCCCAGTCTGCGAGCAGGAGAAGATGAGACGAGATGTCCCAGCTCCAGCAGTGAGGCAGGACAAAAGGGGCAAAGTCCCCCTTCCTCCGCCTTTTGTTCTTCAGGCCCTCAATCCACTGGATGCTGCTCACCTGCAGGGGGAGGAAACACTTTCGTGGAAACACCCAGAAATGACGTTTAACCAGAGCGGCCTGCGGCCAGTCAAGATGGCACACAAGACTGACCACTACCCTCGCTAATCAGGGGGATTTAAAAAAGGCCACGGAGGATTCCAAAGTGTTAGCTCTGCTATGTGGGAGGATAGAGTGGCTGCCTACGGAGGTGGGAAAGCTACGGGAAGGAAATTTCAGACAAGTCTGGGGCTCCTATTGTTACTCAGGTCCCATCCATCCACCTCTATCTGCCTATCTATCTATTTTAGGAGGAATTCAGGAGGGATAAAATATATTCATTGGACCTGAGTTTTGAAGGGACCTTTAATTTCATGAAGTCCAAACTTTTCATTTTGCTGATTAAAAAAACACCCGCCACCACCACCACCACCACCACCACCAACAACAACTAAACACCCCACGAGCCTCAGAAAGGAAGTGACCCACCCAGAGTAACATGGGGCGTTAAGATCAGGGTGGGGACTGGACCCAGCCCTCCCGGCTCCCACCACCTCCTCTGTGGCTTGATTGCATTTAATCACAGCAAAACTAGTGAACCTGGGAGTGGGGCTGGCGGTCTCCCCCAGAGGGTTCTCTGGGAGGCCCAGGGCAGCCCACCTCAGCTGGGCCTGCCCAGGGGTCGCTCTGCCCTTCTGCTGCCCTCGCCCCACTCCTGCGTCAGCCTGAGCAATGCTCCCTGGTGGAGGTGCCGCTTGCTAAGTAACAACTCTCTGGTGGTTTTTTTCTAGGGTATCACAGTAAAAAGAGCTACCGTCTGTTGAATGTGCCCAACACTGTTCTTTGTACCCTTGGGAGGTCAAGGTCAGGAGGCTATTGTCTGCCCAAAGAGCCTAGCTACTAAGTGGTGTAGTGGGGAGGCCTGGCCCTGGTGTCTGCATTAGTGAGACTGCCACTTGTGCTTCTGGGAGGGGCCTTGGACAGGGAGTCTGAGGGGCCGGGCCCGCTGTGTGACCTCAGCCAGCCGTGTGCCCGCCCTCCGCATACCTGACTTACCTGGAACACATCAGTACCGACCCTGCCTTCCTTGAGGTGTGCTGTGCACACCGGAGAGGCTGGTGCCCCGTGGCTTGGCGTTTCTCCTGCTGACCATCCACTAGTGCCGTCCAGCTACTGCCAGTGTCCTGCCCCAGCCACACTCCCCACCTCCGAGGGGTGAACTGCGCCCCAACACCAGGGCTGGGCTGTGTGCTGTGGGTGGCTGCTGGGAGCTTTGAACTCTCCTCTTTGATGTGGAGACGGGAGGATCAGGCGAGGATCCTGCTCCGACGAGCCAGGAGGCACCCCAGACAGTGTGTCTTTGTGAACCCCCGCCCTGGGGCATCTGCCCACAGAAACCTGTTGGCTCAGAACTGCCTCTGGGAGGGAAAGCAGCCTTCGGGGGAAGGGAACAATGAGCTTGTCATGCTCGGCATAGACCAGGGCCTGGGCGGAAGCTGGCGCTGCTGGGTTGGGAGGCCAACTCAGGAGCCCTGTTAGTGCTTGAGGAAGGAATGCGTGTAGGCTGGCAGGGTGGAAGCCTGTGGAATGTGTGGGTTAGGGTGTTGTCTTCTGGGGCCCTACGATCGAGTCCCCACCTAGTTCTCTCATCCTGTGCCACCTTGTCCTCTGCTTTCTGCCCTCCAGCCCCCACTGGCTGTGCCTTATTCTGCCTCAGGGCCTTTGCACATGCAAAATCCTTTGCCTGAGATTTTAATTTTTTGAACATGCAGAAACTTATAGAACATAATAATTCAGAGAAGGTCTCTGAACAGATACTAGTATTTTGTTACTTTTGCTTTAGATCTCTCTCTTTTCTATTGTAGTAAAAAAAAATCTTTACCATTAAGTTTGTCGACCATTTTACGTGTATAGTTAAGTAGTGCTATTTACCTCCTCGTGCAACATTTTCACCTTGTGAACACTGAAACTCTACACCCACTACACACTGCAAACCTGGGATGCTTCTCAGATTCGCAGGCCATCCCGTCACAGGAGCTGGCTAATCTGTCGTTCCGGTTTTAGTGCGTGTGCCGCGAAGCCGGCACCAAACACTCCGTGGTTCACCATTCGTACTGAGAAGTCAAAAGGCGGAACAGGGTAGGCAGCCCCTCCCCTCCCTGTCCTCCACGACACGTCAAGGTCATCCCAAACAAGGATGGCCGCCACTCTGTCACCGACGGGAGGAGGCCAGGGTGACGTGACAGCTCCGTGTAATGTGGTGTCCTGGATGGCGTGCCAGAACAGAAAATGGACATTAAGGGAAAACTAGTGGAGGCAGAGGAGACTGCGGAGTCTAGTGAGCAGTCGTGTGCCAGTGCCGATTCCGTGGTAGTGGAAAGTGGGCTGTGCTGAGGGAAGACGTTAACAATCGGGGAGACCGGGTGTTCAGGAGCTCGGTGCACTATCCTTGCAACTCTACTGTAAACGTAAAACCATTTCAAGATAACAGTTTTTTTAAGGCAAGGGGAAGGAGTGTAAGTATTAATGCTATAATATGCATATAAATGTATATATCTGTGATACACTTACAGCTGCATAGGCACAGATAGTTCCGAAAGCATGTTCTAGAAACCGAGCACCTCAGAGCCTCTGAGAGGAGTGAGATGCTTGAAGCCCAGGGAGGGGGGACATGGCTGGAGAGCTCAGGCCTTTTCAGTGCGGAGTGATGTCCCGTTGCCTGCAGGCGCCGAGGTCCGGTCATCCGCTCACCGGCTGAAGTTCCGTTACCCGTCCACCGTGGCTGCCTCCACGTTTTAGCTGTTACGAATAAAGCTGCTGCTCCAGAAATTTTTTTTAGTTCATTTGGATTTTCTACGTAGACAATCATGCCATTTGGGAGGAAAGACAGTTTTATGTCTTCCCCCAGACTTCTCATCTCCTCTGCTTGTCTTGCTGCACTAACTAGTGCTTCCGGTGTGCTGTTGAAAACTATTGTGAGGGGCACCCTTACCTTGTACCTGATCTCAGCGGTCAAGTTTCTTACCATGAAGTGCGTGGTTGGCTGTGTGGTTGGTTTGTTTGTTTGTTTGTTTGTTTTTGGTAGATGTTCTTTATTAAGTTGAGGAAGTTCCTCTCTATGCCTAGTTTGTTGAGAGTTTTAATCATGACTGGATGTCGGATTTTGTCAAATGCTTTCTCTGCATCTATTGATAAGATCATGTGATTTTTCTTCTTTAGCCTGTTGATGTGATATGAATGTTGCTGTTTATTTTGGTAATCAACCAGTCCCTGATTTAGCCAGTGGGAGCCCCTTCGGGCGGTTTTCCGTGCCCACGACACGTCCTCATCTGTGTCCGCGTGCTTCCTCACGTGCTGGCACAGCACGAAGGTCCAGGCCGTCTTGTGCCTGCCCTGCCCCAGCCCTGAGACAGGCCACGTCCCCAAGGAGCTCTGGCTCCTTTCAGTGGGGGCAGATGGGGGGAACCAGGATTCGGGCCCTCGGAGTGCTCACTGCCGCTTCAGGTCGGGGGGCGGCAGGTGCTGCCAGGCCTCTCATTACGTGTCTATTTCACCCCAGTCAGGCCTCCGCGCTGCGCAGGGGTACCCCCACCATGCTGCTCTGGCCCTGGCCACCCCGGCCCCCGTGGGACAGACCCCCGAACTTTGCTGGGGCTTCAACACCTGTTCAGGTCACCTCCTCACCCCTCTCAGGCTCTGACACCCACTCCAGGCCACCCGTCGCTGTTGCCGCTGTGCACCTCCGCCCTTGCTTGGCCTCACCTCACCTGGAGGCTCTTGACTAAATTGCTCAGAAAGGGAAGGGAAGGAAACAGAAGAGGAAGAGGAGGGAACTACCACTTCTGGAGCACCAAGGTGGGGCCTTCTAGCGCCCAAGCAAGGGCACTCCACCCATCGTTACGTGGGTGGAGTGCCAAAAAAAAAAACCCAAAAAACGAAGAGGAAATTAAAGTGCATTTTTTTTTAAATATATTTTATTGATTATGCTATTACAGTTGTCCCATTTCTCCCCCATCATTCCCCCCACCTTGCACACCCTCTCCCACCCACATTCACCCCTTTAGTTCATGTCCTTGTGTCATAAGTTCTTTAGCTTCTACATTTCCCATACTATTCTTGCCCTCCCCCTGTCTATTTTCTACCCACTATCTATGCTACTCATTCTCTGTACCTTCCCCCGCCTCCTCCTCCCACGCCCCTGTTGCTAACTCTCCATATGATCTCCATTTCTGTGGTTCTGTTCCTGTTCTAGCTGTTTGCTTAGTTTGCTTTTGTTTTAGGTGTGGTTCTTAATAGCTGTGAGTTTGCTGTCTTTTCATTGTCATATTTTTGATCTTCTTTTTCTTAGATAAGTCCCTTTAACATTTCATATAATAAGAGCTTGGTGATGATGAACTCCTTGAACTTGACCTTATCTGAGAAGCACTTTATCTTCCCTTCCATTCTAAATGACAGCTTTGCTGGAAAGAGCAATTTTGGATGTAGGTCCCTGCTTTTCAAGATTTCAAATATTTCTTTCCAGCCCCTTCTTGCCTGGAAGGGCTCTTTTGAGAAATCAGCTGACAGTCTGATGGGAAGTCCTTTGTAGGTGACTGTCCCCTTATCCCTTGCTGCTTCTAGAATTCTCGCCTTCATTTGAATCTTGGCTAATGTAATTACGATGTGCCTTGATGTGTTCCTCCTTGGGTCCAACTTCTTTGGGACTCTCTGAGCTTCCTGGACTTCCTGGTAGTCTATTTCCTTTGCCATATTGGGGAAGTTCTCCTTTATTATTTGTTGAAATAAGTTTTCTACTTGTTGCTCTTCTTCCCCTTCTGGGACCCCTATAATTCGGATGTTGGGACGTTTAACGATGTCCTGGAGGTTCCTAAGCCTCTCCTCATTTTTTTGAATTCTTGTTTCTTCCTCATTTTCTGTTTGGTTGTTAATTTCTTCCTTCTGGTCCACTCCATTGATTTGAGTCCCAGTTTTCCTTCCATCTCTATCGGTTCCCCATGCGTCTTCCTTCATTTCACGTATTGTAGCCTGCATTTTTTCATCTAGTTTGTGAGCAAAATCAACCAATTCTGTGAGCATTTTGATGACCAGTGCTTTGAACTGTGCATCTGATAGGTTGGCTATCTCTTCACTGCTTAGAGGAATTGACTCCGGCGTTTTCATTTTTTCTCCGGTTTGAGCCATTTTTGGTGGGGTTTTTTGTTTTGTTTTGTTTTGGTTTTAAGTCTGGTCGCAGCTATTACGTATGAGGGGTGGAGCCTTAGCAGCCCAGTGGCTGGATTGTGACGCTATAGGTGGGGGCAGGGTCCGAGAGGGAAGAATGGCGCCTGTTCTGCTCTCTTCTGGACTCCGGTCACTTCCACCGCTTCCCCTTCACCTGGATTATCTGCGCATGCGCGCGTGCTGTTACGTAGTGAGGGGTGGAGCCTCAGGCACTCCCCAATGTGGGGCAGCCCAGTCGCTGGGTTGTGACGCTATATGTGGGGGCGGGGTCTGAGAGGGAACAATGGCGTCTGCTCCGCTCTCTCCTGGATTCAGTCCCTTCCGCCACTTCCCCTCTGCCTGGACCGTCTGTGCGCGCGAATGTGGGACCCCCTGGTCAGCCGGCTGCCTTGTGCGTCCTCACTGGATCTGCACAGTTGCCCCCCTGTGCCCGGGGTCCGCCAGCTGCCGCCTGTGTGCCCCAGGACCGCCAGCCACCGCCCGTGCACCTGGGAACTGCGAGCCGCTGCTACTTGCGTTCCTGGGTCCGCACCTCCACTTTTTCCTACTGCGACTCCGCCCCTCTTACCGGTCTGGATGAATGGTTGTTGGACTTCCGTACAGTTCAATTTTCTATTAGTTCTGGTTGTTTTCTTGTTTCTAAATATTTGTTGTCCTTAATTTTGGTTGTGAGAGGAGGCACAGTGTGTCCGCCTACGCCTCCATCTTTAAAGTGCATTTTTTACTTTACTAAAGCATAAAACCCATACAAAATAGCACACAAACGATAGGTCTGAAGTTCAGTGCATCTTTACAAAGTGGACACAGCCTGGTAAACGCCACCCAGCGCACTGTGTTCTGAGGGATCGTCCAGCTGCAGGGTGGACAACACGTGGAAGGGACAAAGGGACAAAGAGTGGGTGTGGGAAGAGTTGTCGTGGGCCAACGCCCAGGCGAGAGGCCATGGGGGCTCAGAGCGGGGAGGATGTGGTGAGGGGTGAGAAGGGGCGGGATTCAAGATTTACGTGAAGGGGGAGCTTGCAGAATTCGCCCCCGGATTGAACGTGGAGTTTGAAGGAGGAGAAGAATCAAGGATGGCCCAAGGATTTTGCCCTGAGTCCTGGGTAAACGGATGCTGCCGTTGTCCTTGAGATGGGGAAGACTCAGAGAAGCTGTCCCTTATCCTGAGAAAAATCACACGTTCTCATTCAGACACATTAAATTTTGAGATGCCAGTGAGATATCCAAGGGTAGAAGGTGAGCAGCTGCTGGGGCTACCAGATGGCGACGTCCAGGGGAGGTCTGGCTGGAGCTCTCAATGTGAAGGTCAGAGCTGTGGGCTGGGTGAGATCATCCTGAAGTGCGCGCACAGATGGAGAAGAGACCTGAGGGCATTTGAGACTTGGAGGACGGGCCAACCAAGCAGCCTAGATCTCAGTTGCCTCATCTGTAAAACGGGTATGAAACCTCTCTGGTGGGATCGTTAAGGATTGAGTTGATATAAATTAAAGACCCTAACGGGTAATTAATGTCAACCTTTCCATTCCCCGCTCCCTGCCATCTCGACTTTTGCACTTTCCATGGCCCCGGGCCCTCCCATCTCTCTTGCTCCCTTTGCATTTGTCTTTGCGGTTTCCTCCTCTCCGCCTCACTGCACTCTCAGGGACACCGCCGTGTGCCCTCTCTTCCCTCCTTTCAACGAGGGCTTACGTGCAGAATCCCCGTCAGTGAATTGATGTTGCCCCCTCCCTTCCTCCCTGTCACCTAGATTAAGAACAATAAATTTACCACTATTTTTGAAGTCCTTTGGTGCCACTCTCTCCATCGCTTCCGCTAACCTCACTCCTCAGAGGTAGTTCAACCAGATGGATATGTTTCTAAAAATAAATATTGCCTGCTTTCCACATTTTCAAACGTTATGAAAATGGAATCTCATATTCTTCTGTGACTTGCTCTTAGTATTCAGCATTTTGTTCCTGAGATACAGCTGTGTCACTGCATGCCGTTGTAATTCATTTATTTTCTCTGCCATGTGGATATGCTACAGTTTATTTATGCATTCTACAGTTGATTGACTTTCTGGTTGTTTCCAGATTTTGCTATTACAAACAGAGCAGCTATGAGCAGTCGTCTGTCTTCTGTGGTGCAGACAAAAGAGTTTCTTAGAGTAGGTACCTAGGACGGATGGGGTGTCCGCTTCATAGAGAATGCACATTGCCAACTATTCTCCATGAGGCAGCTTTGTTTTCAGAGTGCTTGCACCAGTCTGGGCTCCCGCCAGCAGCAAATGTGTCCTCTTCAAGGTTGGGAATCGAGCAAAGGTCCTCTGTGGCCACCACGGTTCAATGTGGTGCTGTCCCCCAATCTCCAATTACACTCGTTGTCATTAGACTTTTTGATCATTTGCAATGGCAACGCATCACAGTTTTAATTCGTATTTCTTGAATACCAGTGAGGTTGGATGTCTTTACATGTTTATTAGTCATTTGATTTCCTTCTCTGTGAAGGGCTTGCTTTAAATCTTTTGAAAGTTGGACTGGTTTGTCTTGGTTTGTAGGAAGGAGTTCTTTATGTTATCCTGACTACGGGTAGCAAATGCCTTTTCCTAGTTCTCGGCTCATTGGCACTCTCTTCATGATGTCCATTGATGAAAAAAGTTCTTATTTTAATGTAATTAAGTTTACCATGCTTTTCCTTTACGGTAAGTTCTTTTATGACTTGTGTAAGAAGTCGTCCTACCCCAAAGGCATAAAAATTATTCTCTTTGTCTGCTAAAAAGCTTTATAAGGTTTTCATCTACCTGGAACTGATTTCAGTGTGTGGTGTGAGGAAAGGGTTCAAGTTCATTTCTTCCCTCCGATACGTATAACCAAGTGTTCCATCAGCAGTTGTGGAGGAGCGCATCCTTCTCTCAGTGACCTGCAATGCCAAGTTGGTCATAACACGTTGCTATTATGTTAACATGTTGGTATTATGTGTGGGGCTATTTCTAGGCTCTCTATTCTTTCCATTGGTCATTTTGTCTATCCTCATGTCAATATTTCATTATTCAGTACTAATACTTAGTACTGAATAGCTTTAAAATAATTTTTGATGTTTTTAAAGACACGCCCCTATTTTGTTCTTTTTTATTGTTTTTTTCATGACCTTTTATCCCCCTATCTCCCACTCCCCTCTTTGTTCTTCTTTTGAAGTGTCTTTGTGTTTTGTATTTTCACATATATTTTAGAATCAGCCTGTATGTTCCACAAAAAGAATTCTACTGTGGGTTTGATCAATTGAGGGAACACATATGTGAGGTCTGCCCAGAAAAAGTCCTGCTATTGTTAATATAATGAGCATGGTTTCTACAACATCGATGTAACCTGGCAGCCAGGGAGAGTGGACTGGAATGCACATGCGTGAACAATGACAACTTCACTGTACTAGGCAGTGGGGGTGGTAGACGCTGTTGAGTGAGCATGTGTGCTGTGTGGCCATCGCATTCAAAATGACTGAGTGAGTAGAGCAATACATCTGCATCAGATTTTGCGTTAGGCTTGAACGTTTCTCCACAGAAACTATTCAGATGATTCTGAAGGCCACAGCTTTGGGCAACTGGTGACTGGCGGCTTCATCACGACAACGTGCCCACTCATGCATCACGTCTTGTACAGAGTTTTTTGGCGAAACATCGAATCAACCAGGTGACTCAGGTCCCTACAGCCCAGATTTGGTGCTCTGTGACTTCTGGCTTTTCCCAAAACTAAAATCACCTTTGAAGAGCTAGAGATTTCAGACGCTTGATAAAATTCAGGAAACTACAACGGGACAGCTGATAGCAATTAGGAGAACTTTGTGAAGTTCCCAGGTGCCTACTTTGAAAGGGACTGAGGTGTCATTGCGCTATATACAATGTTTCTTGTATCTTGTATCTTCTTCCATAAATGTCTCTATTTTTCATATTACATGGCTGGATACATTATGGACAGACCTCATATTTCTAATTGTGTCTTTCTGTCCATGGAAACATTCTCCATTTATTTAGATATTCTTAATTTTTTTCTACAAGGCCTTGCACAATTTCTGTTCAATTTAGTCCTGGGTACTTTTGATACTAAAATAATTAAAAATAAAAAAATTTAAATTATAAAATTTGATTGTATTGTATTTTTTCTTTTTTTAAATATATTTTATTGATTATGCTATTACAGTCGTCCCATTCCCCACCCTTCATTACCCTCCACCCTGCACACCCCCTCCACCCACATCTTCCCCCTTTAGTTCATGTCCATGTGTCATAAGTTCTTTAGCTTCTACATTTCTCATATTATTCTTGCCCTCCCCCGTCTATTTTCTCTCTACTGTCTATGCTGCTTATTCTCTGTACCTTTTCCCCCTCTTTCCTCCTCCATTTCTGTGCTCTCCATTTCTGTGTTTCTGTTCCTATTCTAGCTGTTTGCTTAGTTTGCTTTTGTTTTAGGTGTGGTTGTTAATAATTGTGAGTTTGCTGTCTTTTTACTGTTCATATTTTTTATCTTCTTTTTCTTAGATAAGTCCCCTTAACATTTCATATAATAAGGGCTTGGTGATGAACTTCTTTAACTTGACCTTATCTGAGAAGCACTTTACCTGCCCTTCCATTCTAAATGACAGCTTCACTGGATAGAGAAATCTTGGATGGAGGTCCTTGCCTTTCAAGACTTCAAATACTTCTTTCCAGCCCCTTCTTGCCTGGAAGGTCTCTTCTAAGAAATCAGCTGACAGTCTGATGGGAACTCCTTTGTAGGTGACTGTCCCCTTATCCCTTGCTGCTTCTAGAATTCTCGCCTTCATTTGAATCTTGGCTAATGTAATTGATGTGTCTTGGCATGTTCCTCCTTGGGTCCAACTTCTTTGGGACTCTCTGAGCTTCCTGGACTTCCTGGAAGTCTATTTCCTTTGCCAGATTGGGGAAGTTCTCCTTTGTTATTTGTTCAAATAAGCTTTCCACTTGTTGCTCTTCCTCTTCCCCTTCTGGTACCCCTATAATTCGGATATTGGGATGTTTAAAGATGTCCTGGAAGTTCCTAAGCCTCTCCTCATTTTTTTGAATTCTTGTTTCTTCATTGTTTTCTGACTGGATGTTTCTTTCTTCCTTCTGGTCCACTCGCTTGATTTGAGTTCCAGTTTCCTTCCCATCACTACTGGTTTCCTGTACATTTTCCTGTATTTCACTCATTGTAGCCTGCATTTTTTTCATCTAATTTGTGAGCAAAATCACCCAATTCTGTGAGCATCCTGATCACCAGGGCTTTGAACTGTGCATCTGATAGGTTGGCTACCTCTTGGTCACTTAAAAGTATTGGCTCTGATGCTTTGATTTGTTTGAGCCATTTTTTTCCTTTTTTCTTTCTTTTTTTGGTCTGGTCATGCCTATTACATGTGAGGGGCAGAGCCTTAGGTGTTCACCAGGGCGGGGCAACCCAGTCACAGAGTTGTGACGCTGTATGTGGGGGCGGGGTCTGAAAGGGAACAATGGCACTTGCTCCGAGCTCATCAGTTCCCTCTGTGAGGCTGGGAGTCTCTCCCCGCACTTCAACACCCACAAGTGTTTTCAATTGGTGCTTTTCGGCTTTATTTCCTGGTGCTGGGGCCCTGGGTTGTGCAGTCTGTCTCGCTGCCCATTTTCACCTGGTTTATCTGCACGAGAATGTGTGACTGTGGTCAGCTGCCTTGTGTGCCTCGCCGGGTCTGCTCGTTGCCTCCCCACACCCGGTAACTGCTGCCTGTGCGCCTGGGGTGTGCCAACTGCCACCTGTGTGTCTAGGGTCACTAGCCACTGCTTTCTCCTGCCACAATCCCTCTCCTCTGGCCACCGACTCCGCCCCTCTTACCGGTCTGGGTGAATCGTTGTCGGACTTTCGTACAATTCAATTTTCTATCTGTTCTGCTTGTTTTTTTTTTTTGTTTCTAAATTTTTGTTGTCCTTAATTTTGGTTGTGAGAGGAGGCACAGTGTGTCCGCCTACGTCTCCATCTTGGCCAGAAGTCCTTCAATTGTATCTTATTATTAAACTTAATTTTCCAAATGTTGTTGCTGGTATTTGGAAATGCAAGTGAATCCTATAGATTAACTATGTATTCAGCAACCACTCTTAACATTCTTTTATTAATTCTAATAATTTGCATACAAATTTTTTATTTCTATACATGATAATGACATTCTTTTTCTTCCTTTCTAGTTTTGATAGTTTTGTTCCTATTTATTGCATATATACATTGACCAGGACCTCTAGTATAGTGATGGTTAGAAGGGTGTAAAGAAACCATATCCAGTTCTCGATCTTAAAATGATTTCAGTGTTTCACCATTGGGTATGTCTGATGTGAGGTGGATTTCTGTGTTCTTTTTCTCATTTTCTCTCCCTCCCAGATACTCTTTAACAAATTGATAAATTTGCTTTACTTATAGTTTTCTATTTTTGAAAAGAATTCATGAATGAAGGTTGAATTATATAAAATGATTTTTCTGAATTACTGAAATAGCCAGATTATTTTTCTAAGTCTGTTAATACAGTGAAATATATGAAGTGATTGTTAAAATGTTAAGCCATTCTTGGATTCCTGAAATAAATACCACTTGGTTCTGATGTATTTATTACTCTTTTTATTACCAATTGCTGAGTTTGGTTTGCTAGTGTTTTATTTAGAAGTTTTCATCTATGTTCACAAGTGTAATTTTTCTTTCTTGTACTGTCCTTAATAGGTTTTAGAATTGAAGTTATGCATAACAAAATGAATTGGGGAGTGTTCCTTCTCTTTCATTATTCTGGAGTAATTTGCATAAATTTGAAAATATTTATTCCAAACATTTTGCTGATAAAACCATCTCTGTTGATCTTTTGCATGTGGGAAGGTTTTTATTGAAACAAAATTCTTTAATAATTTTAAGATTATTCAGAGTTTCTATTTCTTCCTGAGTCAGTTTTGGTAATCTATACTTTTTCTTGGAATTTTTCCTATTCATCTGAGCTTTCAAATTTCTTGTCATGCAAGTTTATAATATCTGCTTATTATCTTTTTAAGTCTCCACAGCATCTGTAGTTATGTCCTATTTTTCAGTATTATTTGTTATTGTTGATTTTCTTGAAATCAAGTTTTGCCAGAATTTTTTTTGTTTTGTTAATCTTATTTCTTGCTTAACATTTATTTGATCACAACTTTTTAGTTTGAAAAATTTCAAACCTGCCAAAAGTTGCAAGAATAATGCAGCCAATGCTTGTTTATCCTTCACCTAGATTCACTAAATGGTAGCATTTTACCGCATGTGTGTTCCCTCTCTCTCACTGGTTTCCCTTTGGAATGACTCTAGTGTAAAGTAGAAGTATCAGGGCATGTTACGCTGAGACCAGCAAGCGCCTGTTTCTTAAGAACAAGGACGTTCTTCCACATCGCCCCAGTGCACTCACTGATCACACCTGGGGAATTTAACATTGATAAAATATTGTTATCTAGTAGATAGGTCATATTTAAATGTTCCCATTGTCAACAACAATGCGTTTTATAGCTATTTTTAACTCTTTTAAGTCCAGGATTCAACCGAGCAATCCACACATTGCTCTACTAAGATACATTTAGTTGTTCTGTCTCTTTACCGTTCTCTAATCTACAACAGTTCACCAGCCTTTAAAAAATCCTTTGTAGGTACAGGGAATAAGTAGCATAGATGGTGGGTAGAAAATAGACAGGGGGAGGTTAAGAATAGCGTGGGAAATGTAGAAGCCAAAGAACTTATATGTATGACCCATGGACATGAACTAAAGGCAGGGAATGTAGGTGGGAGGAGGTATGTAGGGTGGAGGGGAATAAAGGAGGGGTAATGGGACAACTGCAATAGCATAATCAATAAACTATATTAAAAATAAAATAAATAAAAACATTAAAAAATCTTTTGTGACATTGGTAATTTTGAAGGGTTCAGAACAATTACACAATGTTCCTCTGTAGGCTGAACAACAGCCTCCCAAAGATGTCTGTGCCCTCCCTAATTTTGGGGGCCTGTGAATACATTACCTTGTATGGCAAAAGAGACTTTGGGGGTACAATCAAGGGACCTTGAGAAGGTGAGAGTCCCCTAGACCATCCAGGGGGACAACCTAATCACACAGGTCCTTAAAAGTGGGGAACATTTACTGGCCAAGTCAGAGAGAGAAAAGATGGTCATTACTTAGTGAGCTTTTTTTATTTTGGATAATAAATTCTACCTTTTGTGTTGTTAACAGAATTACCCTATCTTTCTCATTTAGTTAGTATTTGCCTAGAGTAGCTTTTTTTTTTTTCATTCTTTTACTTTAAACCCTCCTGGGTACTTACGTTACGTGACTCTCATAAATGCTACTTACCTGCACTTAATAATATCCTCCCTGAAAACTGGGATTTTAGATAATCAATGATTTATTTGTTTGTTTGTTTTTTTGCTATTTGTTTTGCCTTTTCCGTTTTTTTTTTTTTTTTCCTTTTTCTTTTAGAGAGAGGAGAAGGGAAAGAGAAGGGGAGGAAGAAGAGCAGGAAAGAAACATCCATGTGTGGTTGCATCTCGTGTGCCCCCAACTGGGGACCTGGCCTGCAACCCAGGCATGTGCCCTGACAGGGAATCGAACGGACAACCCTTTGTTCACAGGCCAGCATTCAATCCACTGAGCCACACCAGCCGGGGCCCTTTTCTGTTTTTTTCCTTCTTTTTTCTAGCTTTCACTTTGGAGAGCTTGGTTATTTTTTCTCATTTTTTCTTTATCATCTGTGTGAAAGTTATATACTTTATTGCTATCATTTTAGTCATTAATTAGAAATGTCAACATACCCACTTAGTCCAATTTTAAAATTGATTGCCATTTTCCTTTTCCCCCCAATACAAGCCAAAACCCCAGCATCCCTCTCATTCTATTTGCGGTCATGTGTTTAACACTGCTCTGATTTTTAAATCCCATATGGTATTAATGGATTGGTCGATCTCTGCTGCTTCGATTCACCCAGAGCTTCGCCATCCTCCTTGCTTCAGTGACCCTGCATCTGGGATGACTTTTCTCCTGTCTGAAAGACTCCTTTAGCATAAAAAAAAAAAGAAAAAGAAAAAGAGGATCTGTTTATGACGAACATGTTCACTTTTTGTTTGAAGCTGTCTTTATTTGAGTCTCATTTTAAAGGATATTTTCTTTATATATAGAGTCTACATACACTTATGTTTCTCCGACACATGGAAGATGTTACTTCATGGATTTCTGCGTTTCTTGCTGCTGCTGGGAAGTCAGCTGCAGGCCCACGCCGCTGCCTTCGGAGCCCTCTCTCTCTCCTCTTGGGCCGCATTTATGCATCTCTTTTTTTCTTTGGTATTTTGCAGTTTCATCATAATGTGTCTACATGTTAGAACTGCCAGAAAAAGAAAAAACCAGGATGCCCAGTTCAATTTAAATTTCAGATAAATAACAAATACATTTTTGATATAAGTACCATCCAAATATTGCATGGGACATACTTATACTAAAAAGAAAAAATTCTTCATCATTTATCTGAAATTCAAACTTAAGTAGGAGGAGTTTTCTATTTTTATTTGATAAATCTAGTAACACCATTAGGTGTTAATTTCTTTTTATTTACCCTGCTTGGGCTGCTTTAGATTCTTAAGTCTGTGGCTAGTTATTTTCATTGTTTACGGAAATTTCTCAGATGTAATGACTGACTCCATGATCACTATTGCTTCAAATATTCTTTTGCCTTCTCCTTTCTTTCTCCTTTCACCTTCGGGAAACACAGTTGGGCATGTTACAACTTTTCACACTGATCTCCATGTATCTTAAACTCTCTTTGATATTTTCCACCTTTATGTTTTATTTAATTATTTTCCAACTTGTTTAATTTGCTGTTAAACTCATCTGCTGAGTTTTAAATTTCAGTCACTATATTATTCATTTCTAGAAGTTCTCTTTTAGATCCATGAAGTCACTTTTATAGGCACTTACTCTTTACTTATATTTTTCAGTACCCTTTAAAAATGTCATTTAAATATGTTTAAATTATTTAAAATTCTAAGTCTGATAATTCAAGTGTCTGGGGTCTTTTGGGTCTAACTATACCCCCTGTTGTTTCTGCTGACTCTTACTCATGATGCCTGATTTCCCTGTGTGTTCTGTAAGTGTGACTGTGAACTCATATATCAGAATTTCACCTTCGGATAATCTCTGAGACTGTGTTGAAGGTGCATTCCTACAGAGGGGATTTGCGCTGACTTCCGCCAGGAGCCTGTAGTCATTACTGGCTTGAGACCACTTTACACTAAATTCTTGGCTTGGTAATTTTGGACCACCCAAGTAGAGTGAATTCAGGCTGCAAGTCCTCTTATTAGAGTTGGCTTATAGCTACAAATTCTGAGAGAGGGTTTTTTCCACCTTCCACTCATTGTCAGTGTTGAGTATAAGAATTTGCCTTGTAGTCCCCAGGGAGCAGGGAGTGGGGTAGTGTTGTTCAAGTTCACCTTGACACTGATCTGTAAGTTTTTGGGATCTCGGCTTTATGTGGGGCGGGGGGGCTTCTGTTAGAATCTTCACCTAGGGTGGGTGGGCCCTGCGTTTTGTCTTTGATCCGCACTTCATGTGGCTTCAGAGCATGATGAACAAGTATTCAGTCAGTTTTGGTTGTAAGTGTGCCTTATCTTTGGAGAGGTCATCAATGCAATTCCATTATTATTTTTTCTAGTTGGCATATGTGGTTGTTTTCTGGTTGGAGGGTGTAAAGAGTGTTCAGTACAGCGCCCTGCTGGAGTTGCGAGGCCCTGCTTTCCTCCGCTAGCCGCTCCTTAGTGAGAGCCTGTGCGGTCATCTTCCGCGTGGTTTTTTCTCCTTAACGTTATTGTTTTGGGGTGTGCAAGCAGAGGACACTGTCAGGTGTAATTGTCACAGCAGTGAATCTTTAATTTGGACTAGCATATTCATTTATTCATTCACTCATAATTTATTCATCAAATTTCACTGAGCCTCTGCAAAAGGCCAGGCTTTCTGTTCGGTCCTGGGGGTTCGGGGTGAGCAGGCAGACTCAGCCCCTGCCTGCCCTCCTGAGGCTCACGGTCCAGTGACTTACATGCATCATTTAATTTAATCCCCGTAACAACCTGTGGATTGTGCACAACCATTTCGTGGATTAGGGAAAGCAGGCACAGAAAGATGATGCGATTTGCCCAAGGCCAGACAACTGGTAAGAAGTCGATCGGGGGCTTGAGCCCAGATCTGTCTGGCTACAAAGTCCTTAACCATTATGTCCTTAACCTACAGTGTCCTTGGCCATGATGCTTTTGGTATGCCCAGAGAGGGCGTTGCTGGGTATGCCAGGAAGAGAGGGGACTCTCTTTCTTACTTGTGTGGAGGGAGATGAAAGGTAGATGCCATTGTTCGTTTCCTCAGGAAGAATTTGGGTGGTAGGTCAGGCCAACCCACTCTGAGATTCAAGTTCCAACGGGCAGGGCTGAGGTGCAGGAGGATTCATTGCGGGGATGCCCGTAGCTGTTCATCTCACAGTGTAACTCGGTTGCTGGATGCGCGAGACAACCGGGAAGGAAGAGTTAGCAGCATCCAGACCATGTCATGGGGTTGGGGTGCTGCTATTGGCACTGCCTTCCAGAAAACACACCCTGCGTAACAGTGGTGTCAGAAGCCAAGTCTTCCCTTGAGGGGAGGCCCCCTGGTTCTCTGGATGGAAAATCAGGAGATCTTGTGTGTGGGGGGAGACCCTTCTCCTTACTGGGCCTCGGTCTCCTCATATATTCAGCGAGGGCGTTCCACTTCATGAGGCCGCAGCCGCCCTCCCGCCTCCAGCACAGTGTGGTCCTGTGAGGTGCCCAGAGAGGGGCCCTTTTCAGCGCTGTGTCCAGGGAGGAGCCAGTGGTAGAAAGTTAGGGAACAGGAGACCTATCTTCCTGCCCTGACCAGCGTTCCAGTTTGGGGGGCAGCCAGTTGAACTAGCACCACGCGCCCCAACCCTACAATGCCATCCTTCCCAAACCAGCCTGGAGAGCAGCTCTTCCAGAAGGCTGTCCTTGACCTTCCTGCTGGGAGCGTCCCAGAACGCTTTGCTTGGACTCCTTCTGTAGCACCGGTATTTCCTGGCTCAAGCTTCCTGAGGGTCAGGGTGAGTCTCTTGCACCCCCGTAGGTGCTCCCCCTGCTGCCCCCCGCCGCCCTAGCATCCAGAGGAATTCCAGAGGAGTGCATGCATCACAGGAGTCTCTTTCTTTCTAAACAATTCTGTTGAAAGATTTTACAGTTCGGTAGCTTTTCTGTATTATACATAATATAAAAACATTTTTTATAGCATATAAACAAAAATAGTGTTTTTAAGGGTTTTAAGTGTTCCTGGTAGAAATTTGATAAATGTTAGAAGTATAATGATGGGAACAACCAGCGGTCCTCTTTCCCTATCCGCCCCCAACCCCCCACCGTCCCTTCACCCAGGGGAAGCCGTTGCTAATGCTTTGGTGGATTTTATTCCAGTCTGTCTTCTTCCGGTGGCAATACAGGCACCCTGCTACACGTGTAGTTTGCTGCTCTGCTTATCACTTGGGGGTCTCTGGGAGACGTTCTCCATACTCCTTACCTGTTTGAGAACATGATGGGGAATGACTGTCGGATGTTTCAAACCTACAGAGGTCCAGGGTGCAAAGGGCTGAGCTGCAGAGAGGACCTACTGAGAGGCTGGTGGAGGTTGGATACAGACTGTCTCCACCCTTTCGTGGCTGCTATTCATGGACTAGCCCCTCTCTGCCCAGGCGCTGGGCAGCCCCTCTTCTAATCCCCCCTCAAAAGCTCTATGAGGCAGGTTCTCTGGAGACAGAAATTCTGGAAGTCTCAGAGAGGTGCAGTGACTTACTGAGAGTCACACAGCCGGCCAGTGGTAGTTGAAGATGCGTATTGCCAGGCCTCAGGAAGAAGGAACTGGTAACACGTGGAGCAGGATCCTGCGGTTGGGCTGCCCTAGGAGGGAGAACTGGAGACGCGCTCAGTTTGGTGCTTCAGCTTCCTGCCCAAGAACTCTGGAGCCTCGCGCCCCGCTGTTGCTCCACAGTTGGCTGTGAAGGCAGCTGGCTCGGGATCACAGGCTCACGGCGCTGCGCTCGGGTGGCAGCGAGGGCGGAAAGGGGAGGGAAGCGGTGGGGCCCCGAGCAGTGGAACGCCTCCCATTGCTCCTCTCCCTGAGTCGTCAGTGATTCATTAGCACCGAGAAGAAAATAATTAGTTGAGTAATTACGAAGGGGGAAGGACCCCCCCTCGCCCACTCCCCCAGCTCTCCAGTCGCTCCCGGGGACGTGGGGAACTGCTGTCCTCCCCAAGACCTTTCCCGCTATTGTTCTTCTCCAGAGACTTGGGGTTTCTTGCTTGTGTGATAAAGACTCCCATCTACGGCTGTGGGGACACCATTTGTCACCCTCACAAACTGGGCCAAGAACACTTGGTGGGGGGTGACTGTGTGTAGTAATGGCCATTACATGAATTGGCATTCCTTTCCACCCACAGGCTTAAAAACTTCCTGGTTATAATTGGAACCATTCCCAGCTGTCCTGACATGTACAGGGGGGCTGCCCAGAGCACAGCGAGTGGCCCAGGGCAGAGCCAGAAAGCTGGGTTCTAATCCCACCCAGGCCACCAGGCTGTTAGCTGTGCCCGATGGGGAGGCTCAGATTGGAAGTCCTGGGCCTGTGAAAGGGAGAGAGCCCCCTCTCCGGTCACCCCCTCATGTCCTGACTCTGTCCTTCAGGGCACAAGCTCCCTTTTCGCCAGGGAGGCTGAGGGGCGGGATGTGTTTGGAGGGAGCAGTTCCAAGCTTGAATCCAAAACACATTTAGATTATGATACATTTTCATATGACAATGTTGTGTCCTGTGGGCCACACGCAGCCCAGGATGGCTATGAATGAGGCCCAACACAAAACAGTAAATTTACTTAAAACCGGAGATTTTTTTGTTTTGTTTTGTTTTCGTTAGTGTTTGTGTATTTAATGTGTGGCCTGAGCAAACTCTTCTTCTTCCAGTGTGGCCCAGAAATGCCACAAGGTTGGACCCCCTTGGTTAAAGTTTAAGTGAAGGGACTTTAGAAATAATTTAATTGTGTGTTTTTCAGCTCTTCTGAGACTTCCTAGACCTTGAATTCGTCTTTTAACTCAGGTGGGTACTTTGCAAAGGGCTCATGGTTTTTGTGTTTTTTAAATTAGACTTTTCCTTTTGAGTTGTAGATTTACATGTAGTTGTAACACAGATTTGCATGTAGAAATAACGCAGAGAGACCCCTGCACCCTTCACTCAGTTTCCCCCCCGGGAACGCCTTGTAAAGCCACAGTGGGGAGCGCTGACACTGAGACAGGCAGGACGCAGAACGTTTCCATGGCCACAGGGACGCCTCCTGCTGCCCTTTTCAAGCCACAGGCACTTTCCTCCTGCTCCCACCCCCATCTCCTTAATCCTTGTCAATGACCCTTGTCATTTCAAGAATATTATGCACATGAAATCACGCAGTGTTTAACCTTTCGAGATCGACTTGTTTTATTCAGCATAATTCTCTGGAGATTGATCCAGGAGGTTGCGTGTCTCGATAGCTCCCTTTTAATTGCTGTATAGTATTCCATGGTATGGCTATACCGTCTTTTAACCCTTCACTCGTTAAAGGATATCTGGATTGTTTCCAGTTTGGGAGCTGTTACAAAACTACTACAAACATTCATGTACAACTTTTTTGTGTGTATGTGGTTGTAAGTTTTCATTTTTCTTTGGGTAAATACCCAGGAGTGCAATTGCTGGGTCACATGATAATTGCACGTGCAGTTTTTAAAGAAACTGCCCAGCTGGTTTCCAAGGTGGCTGTACCGTTTTACACTCCACCAGCGGTGGACGAGTGGTCCACTTTCTCTGTGTCCTCCTCAGCATCTGACGTCACTAGCTTTGACCTCAGCCATGCTGACAGGTGTGTAGTGATATCTCTCCGTGATTTGCAAGCTGCATTTCCCTAGAGGTTAACGAGGTTGGGATCTTCTCCTGTGTTCCTCTTTGGTGAAATCCCTGGCAGCTTTGATGGGCAGTACCAGTCACACGCCTGGTCTGGTCCACCCCACGGGGCTTAGCTCCGGCTCTTACCAGCTGGTCATTTCACCTCGCTGAGCCTCCGTTGCCCTGGATAATAATGCCCATGAGGGAGAACTGTTGACATAAAGCAGTTAGCATTATGCCTGATACCGAGAGTATTCTATAAATACAATTTTGTAACCCATACCCTCACACTTGGCATGCAAATGAATGGCCCTGTGGTATTTAGAACAGGAGCCCATTACAGTGGACGGAGCAGTGGCCGGAAAGCCAGAGACTTAAGGAATAGTCTGTACTCTGTTGCTTGCTGTGTGACCTTGGGCAGGTCACATACCCGCTCTGGGCCTCAGCTTTTTCAGCTGTAAAGAGAGAGGTCACGTGCTCCAAGACATCTTTCTAGTGGGTCGGACACGACCCTGCACTGCAGTGCACACAAGTTTGTAGCAAACCTTTATTCGCACAAGAGATGGAAAATGAACACTTGGTATGTGGAAAACAAGGTCTAGTGTGCTCAGGGTTCGCATGGTCAGGAAGAGTTGGCCGTGAGTTCTTCTGGAGAAACTGCTGCAGAGAGAAGTTCAAGATGCTGATGAAAAAAACGGAGAGAGGGAGGGAGGGAGAGATCTCGCCCCCTTTGGAACCACAGCATTGCCCATTCCTTCATTTGTGCAAGATATAGCTGGTCTAGCCGAGGGGGTCCCAAACCTGGCCGACCACCGTGATTGTCTGGACAGGGTGTAAGAATATCAGTTCTGGAGCTCCATCTCAGCGACTCAGTCAGTGGGCCCAGGAGTGAGACCTGGGAATTTGTCTCTGACAAATGCCCCAGGGAGAACTCTTGAAGCTGTTCAGGAACTCTAGCTTGATTTATAAAATGCATGATCCCTGGTCATTCCAAGTGATGTCCCTCCGTGGCAGATTACCATACTCATATGGACGTTAATAAGACCAGGTGATGTTTATTAAGCACTTACCATATGCAAGTATTGTTCTAAGCATTTACACACTCATACGCACAGTATCTATACTCCTCTATGAGTATTTACACACACATACTCCTTCCCACAGCCTCATGGAGTAGATGCTATTGATGTCCCCATTTTACAGATGAGGTAGACAAGCACTTGAGAAGTGAGGTAAGTGGTGGTGCTGCTTGTAGCTGGGCCACAAGGTACACACAAGGTCGGGGCAGGGCCATAGCTCAGGTGCTGGCAGAAGGCTATGGGAGCTCAAGCAACACTCAATGACAAGTGTGGAATCAGGAAAGACTGCCTGGAGGAGGCAGCCTTGGCTAGTTCTTGTCCATGGACAGGAGAAGACCTAAACGGTGATGACAGTCCCCTTGCCATTGCTTCCTTTTTTGTCTCTGAGACTTCTGCTTTACTGACGTGAAGCATGTGGCAGCCAGGGCCAGAGAGCACCTGCAGACCTAGGGGACCAAGACCCCTGAGGGCCAGCGGTCACTTCCTCCTGTGCTTTATCTACCAGGAGTTCCAGTTCCCAGGGCTCTGTGACCGGGATGAGATACGTGTGACTGAGGCCCCCTGTGGCTTGCGATGCGAGAAGAGGAAACGGGCTGACCTGGCTGCAGGCACAGTTTCAGGTTTCACACGAGGGGCTTTCTGAGGTGGGTTTCAGAGGGAGAGGCTGGCACCTTCGCAACTGCCTGGGCTTTAGGACCAGCCAGGCCCGTGGTCAAGTCAAGGTTCGGCAAGTGATCTCAGCACGTCGCCCAACCCCTCTGACCGTCCTTTGTCCACCCCGGAGACGGGGTAACGACAGCAGTCCCTGGCTCAGGGGGTCGTATGCACTTAACTGAGGCGGTGTGCACAGAGCACCTGGCCTGGGGCTTAGCACGTGGAAGCATGTAACAAATATTTTATTATTATTTAGAGACCTTTAAGGTGCCCACTTCTCATTATTTTCAGCCTCAAAAATGGAAGCCGTGGTCTGTGCTATTGGAAATTGGCGTTCATTTCTTCCTTTAGCCACTAAATGTTTGTGAAGTGTCAACTGCTCCGGGCTCAGTCTGGGGGATACAGTTATAACACTGTGGCCACAACCCCGCATGCTGGGATCCTCTCGCTTCGTGGGGGGCAGCAGTGACATGCCCTGCGCTGGGGTGGCAGGGAGCTAGCTCCCGGGCACTGGGCAGCAGGACCCCGTGCTCTTCGGGGGTGGAGATGGTAAATGGCTTCCCACGACCAAGCCCAGACCTCCAGGAAGGGTTGATGAGCCAGGATCAGAGGCGGAGAGAGGAGCGAGGGGATGGTGTTCTAGGCAGAGGGAGCGGCAGTTGTGGAGGCTGAGAAGGGAGAGGGAAAGTGCGGTGAGCTCCAAGAAGCGGAGGAGGGAGATGAGGCTGGAGAGACCAGGAGGTTTCCTGGGGCCATCTCCTTTATGAACCACTGTTGGGGGCGGAGACCGGCAGCCTGACCTCAAGGCCAAAGCTCTGGCTGGCTGTGTGGGGCTGCACCTTCGCGTCAGCCCCTTGGATGGAAACAAGCTCCTACCTGTGTCTTGGCTTCTTTCGTGTGTGCTTAAGTAACTCCTGGACTTCACCACTATTTTCTCTGGACGGCGTTTCTGTTCCAAACCTCCTTGGCACACTTCCCCCCCACCCCCCATTATTTAATTTAAAACCATTCATCTAATTAGTCTCTGTCGGGATGGTTTTGGTGTGGTTTTGCCTGGAAGGACCGGGCTACATTGGGCGACATCTTGGATTTTCTTCCAGCTCCAAGACTCCGCTGCATGGTTCCCACATTTATTTTGGCCTGAGAATGTTCCGAGGCAGAGATCAGAGACCAGGAATTTGGGAGCCTCTGTTGTCTCCGGGGCTGACCACTGGCCGTGAGGGCGAGTCCTTTGCCCCAGTTGTCAGCCTCTTCTCCATCCAGAAAGGGTTCAGGCCCGAGTGCCCAGCTGATTTGGAGAGCGTCAAGGGGGCACACATCTGCGGTGTGTTGGCGTTTACTTTTCCAGCTCCTTTCCTCGGAGTCTGAGGCTCCTCTCCATCCTTGCACCCTCTCTGCCCGTATTTCTGTCCTAATACTCTTTTGCGTTTCTAGACATCCATAAGGAGAGGCAGCAGGAATCGGTGGGGATCTCTCTCTTCCTCTGGGTCCTTTGTGCCGGCTTCTTTCTGTGACTTTATCCCATTAGATCTTCCCAGAGCATTCTTTAGGTGCCTCTGCACCGCATTGAGGCTACAGGCTGAATTCTTCAAGGATGTTGAATAACAAGGGCCCAGCGTGCAGAGTCAGAGAGATGTGTTTGCTTCCTGGACCCTTCATGTACCTGTGTCTCCTGGGAAACCATTTTGCCTCTCTGAGCTACAGTTTCCTCATCGGTGAAATGGATAATAATAACAATAATAATAATATGCCCAACATTCGCTGCGCTCACTCTCCGCCAGGCACAGTGAGATATGTCTTTCCAGATCGATCTCAGTAAATCCTTACAGCAAACCTGCTGGCATTCCCATTCCTGTTTTACAGACCCGGAAATGAACTGAGGCTTAGAGATCATGTGACTTGCCCAGGGTCGTAATGTGGCAGAGCCAGAACTTGAACTCAGGCCTATGCGGTGCCAAAGCCCATGTGATATTCTGTGCTAGGGCTGTGAGGATGAAAGGGCCACGAGTGACGGAACTCACTTTGGCAACTCTAGTTAGCGATCAGGGGAAGGGATTTGGAAGACTGGAAGAAGCCGTTCTGAGTCTGGAGTTCCGACACCGCTGTGCTTGTGTGTCACGGCGGAGTGCAGTGTGGATGGGTACTAGTGAGGAGTGCGAGGAGTGAGAGACCAGAGGAGGAAGCAGGGAAGTCTGAAAGGTTGTACCCTGTGGTCGTTTTGCCGCGAGCGGTTGAGTCTGCCAGCCTTTGAAATCCTCTCTAATGTCACAGCAGGGGTATTCTTTGTAAGCTAATGCAAAGGTTGGATTTATTCCATTTCAGGGTTAGACTAATGACTGTTGGTGAAAACATTTTCTGGGAATCAGCTATTTGGATTTATTCTTCTTTTTAGGGTCTTGGGAAGGGGGAGGTAACATGATAAACAGTCACTGGAAAAGCATTGTTGCTGGAAGCTCATTATGTCTGAGGCCACGGAGGCCTTGCCCTTGGGTCAGGAAGACAAGCGGATGTGACTTGGAGACAGTATTTGGTAAAGAGGACCATTGAGACCAAGTCACTTTTCTGACCACAATTCTGTTCAAGACCACTGTAGCTCAGCTTTTTCTTTCTTTCTTTTTGTTTTTAAAAAGTATTTAATTAATTTATTTTTAGAGAGAGGGGTAGAGAACAAGAAAGAGAGGGAGAGAAACATCAATTGGTTGCCTCTTGCACGCCCCCCGCTGAGGACCTGGCTTGTAACCCAGGCATGTGCCCTGACTGGGAATCGAACTGGCAACCCTTCCAGTTTGCAGGCTGGCGCCCAACCCACTGACCCATGCCCATCGGGGATCAACTCTTTCTTAAGACCAGCTGATGCATGGAGCCTCACCCAGGTCCCTCTCTCTGGGGCTAACCTCGGGGGTTGGACCTGCCTCTGCAGGGGGAGAGGAGCCATGTTGAACCTCCTTGAATATCCATTGGGCAAGCAACAGTTGCTCATCACCCCCATGTTAACATGCTTACTCAGAGGGAGGAAGAAGCCAGCCTCTGGGTGGATGAAGGGTGGGGACAAAGGCAGGGACTCTGGGCTGTTTGCCCTGGTTGGAGCTCAGGCTCCTAATCTCTAAACGGGGATGACGATGACGGGCCCTGGCCGCTGAGCTTCTGTGGTCTCAGTGGGATACCCCGAGGGACGGCCGATCTGATAACTGATGAAAACCTGGCCTGCACTTGCTTTTGAGAAGATCCATTTTTTAGTTCCATTCACTATACCCAGTGCTTTTTATAAAACCAAATGGCTGGCTCTTGACCCCCACAGTGCAGATCAGGGAGAGGAGGGAACAGCCAGGAGCCGCGTCTGGTCACAGGGCGGCCTGGGGCCCCACCCAGCGAGTACGCGCTGTGCGAGGCCAGGAGAGGGGCAGCCGGCTGGGCGAAACCTCTGTTGGGAGAGAGCCAAACTAGCTCAGGAGAGGTGGGCAGGCATCAGAATCCCCAAAAGCACATTCCTTTTACAAAAAAAAAATATGTTTATTGATTTTAGAGAGAGAAGAAGGGAGAGGAGAGAGAGAGAGAGTAACATCGATGTGAGAAAGAAACATCCATTGGTTGCCTCTCAGACGTGCCCTGCCCGGGATGGAACCGCAACCTAGGTTTGAAAAGCACATTCCTTTAAAAAACATTTTAAAAAATGTGAAAGAAACATTCAAAACAAATAGTCCCTCTTGTGTGTGACCTCAGTGAAGGGCACAAAAGCAGCCTGAGTAGATGGCGGTGTCGGGAAGCGGCTCACTGGACACGCAGCAGTTCCGCATGGACTCGGGGGCTGGTGGCCGTGACTCCTGTTCTCCAAGACTCCGAGGAAAGGAAGGGAATCGGCCGCCAGTGCTGACCCTTCTGACATTTTGCTAGCCCAGGGGTCCTGGCATCCCCCTCTGTAACGGTGATGCGATTTGAGGGCGGTATACGGGCACCAGCTCTGAAGAGCCATAGCAAGATCCCCAGTGGTTCCAGGTCAGTGTGGCCCAAACCTGGCCACGGCTCAGAAGCACTCTGGGGAGCTTTAAATTAGGTGGCAGGACCCTCCTGCCGACCTGGAGGATCAGACTCTCTGGGGGTGGGACCCTGGAATCGGCAGCCAGGTGATTCTGATGCAGAACCAGCAGGATCTGAACTTGGGGATTCCTCTTCTGGGCTCTTGGCCGTGTGAAGCATTCGGCTGGGACTTTCTGCATTTCCTCACCAGCCTCCCTGCTCCAGTGTGACCCTCTGAATTGGGTCTATGGTGGTGATGCTGTAAGAAAACTGGGTGGCCCCTTTCCTCACTTTTGTGTGGGGTCCCTGACACTTCATCTCAACAGCTCTGGCCCACGGGAAAGTGGCCTCCTGGACCCTCACTGAGCCCTTCTCTGAAGCAGGAAACATTTAGCATCCACAACCATCCTTTGTCCCAATGGGGAGACACCAGGACATGGCTAAATTCACTTGTGAAAGCAGTTTTTCTCAGATCCGAATCATATAAGACAATTACTAGGCAAATTATTATAATGAGCCGAGTCCCACTTCAGAGGGGGCTAATTCAATAATAGGAAGAGCTGGGGCTCCGAGAGATTCTAATTAGATTTCTTCCCACACCCCCCCTTGTGTGCGTTTTTCTGAAGAGCAGCCAGGGCTGCTAGATTGTGTTATGTTTGGGTTCAGAGTGAAGAAACTTGGAAGCCAGGCCTGGCTGGGGAAGGCCATCCATCTGACTCCAGCCTGACAGCCCAGATCCTGCTCCCGGGCCACTCTGAAAGTCAACAGGATTTAGGGCGGCAGGGGTGGGGAGGAGCGGGGGGGGGGTGCGGTGGCAGAGGGCTCCTTGTGCCCGTGGTGAGATGGGCGATGGGGTAGGTTAGGCAAGTGAGATCTGGGGCCGGACTACCTGCATTTGAAACCCAGCCCTTCCCTGTCCCAGCTATGTGACCCTGAGTATGTGGCATTGCCTCTCTGCATCTCAGTTTCCTCATCTGTGAAATGGGGCTAATGCTAGAACCCACCCCACAAGGCAGTTGGGAACATGAAATGTGCTAAAACACGTATAATAGCTAGGACAGTGCCTGGCATGGAGTACTACTATTATTATTACTCTCGAAGTAAGGAAATTAAAAGATGGGAAAAGCTTCCCAAGGTCAGGGCTGACTTAATTCTGCTTCCCAAGGTCAGGGCTGACTTAATTCTGCCATTGGGTTCAGAAGCCAGCTTGGAGGAAATACCCAGGAGAGGGTCTATCTCTGCTACCGTGATAGGAGACCACGGTTTAAGTCCTGGCTTTGCCACTTATTAGCTACGTGACCTTGCAGAAATTGCTTTACCTCTCTGAGCTGATTCAGTGTGTTCATCTATGAAGAACTGTAACAACGACAAATGCGAACAGGAGAGATGCGATGCTAAGGGAAGATGCGTGTCAGAGCACCTGGCGTGGTGCTAGGCCCGCAGTGGCACCTTAAGCTGTGTGATTACTTAAACTATCAATTCTATAAAGCAAATATTTTCACATATGACATCTCCAGAGTTTAAATACCTCTTTGAATGATGGCGCCTTAAAGTTGCTGTTTTCTGGGCAAACACCGAAAGCGTCTGTGTCGAGACTTGCAGAGTGGGGGCAAGTAGCTTGGTAGCAAATCCAAGGGGAAATTAGGGACAAAGTGGCTGTGGGAGGGGGCTGGGGGGACGGCCATTCCTGTGCGTTTAGGAGCATCGCCCGCAAGGGGCCGAAAGTGAGCTGGTGCGGCCTGATGGTGGAGCCAGCCTGGGTGTCCAGCACCCGTGACGTCCACATCTGTCATGGATTCTTTTAGAAAATGTCACATCACCGGCGCTTCGGAAGGCCAGAGGACAATGTTACGTGAGAGAACGTGAACTCCAGGACTCCGAGTTGAAAGGAATTCAGAAGAGGCGGGTTCTACATGGGAAGAAGTTTTAGGGCTACTGCCACCATTTTTGTTCTTTATGTTTTCATTTGAAGTATGCAGAGAGTGGGAAGTGATTAAAATCTATGTCTAAGCTGAAGAAGCCTTCTCCAAGCACAGTCAAAATTCTAAGTGATCAGAGAGCAGTGGGTCATGGTTTACTCGGCAGCGTTTTTCATTCTTGGTGGCATGCTGTGTTTTACGATGGATGTTGTCTTAGGTTTGATGGATTTTGGTTCTGTTTCCCACCGTCTCATGCAGACTTTACTACGTTGGGAGCAAAACCTCACCTTTACTGAGCACCTCCTGGGCCTTGACACTGTGCTGGACACTTTACACATTATTTCACATAATCTTCCCAGCAGGACCATAAAGAAGGGATTTTCCTCCCCATTTGGCACATGAACTGAGGCTCAGCGAAGGAAAGTGGCTCACCCAAAGTCACGGGGCCAGAACTCGATCCCCCATTTGAAGGCATTGAGTGTATCCCTCCCTGCGGCAGCTGGAGGTGAAGGGGCCTGTGCCCCTCAGAAGCTGCCCAGCTGCTTTGCTCAGCCGTATCACCAGGAACCCCTCTGTGGCCTGGGTAAGACCATTTGGATGCAGGGTCAAAGCCAACACCACCAAGACTCTCAAGTCTTGAGCCATCATTTATCCGGTGACAAATGATGGTGCCTGGGAAGCGGGTGGGAAGGGGAAGGAGCACTGAGACAGGCGCTCGGAGACAGGGGTTCTAGCTCCAGCAATACCACTTGCTGGCTGAGGGCTAGTCCCATAACCTCTCTGGGCCTCTGATCCCTTACTGTAAAAAGAGGAGGAGGATGAGGATAATGAAATGTATTAAGAAATATAAAGTGCTTAATGTTGGGCCTCCCTGTGTGTCCAGAGCTCGGAGTGGAAGCTCCCCAGGTGCAGCCTCTTGCTTTATGGTTACTATGATCACCCCGGGGGGGGGGGGGGCCTGCAGCTGAAGGGGTCTCTCAGGTAGCCTGCAGAGCTGGAGAGCAACAAGGCCTTCAGGGGCACGAGGAATTGCAGATGGTGGCATAGCTATCGTCTGTCTCTCTGGCCAGGGCAGGGGTCCAGTAGGGCAGGCCAGCAGCCCCAGCTGCCAGGGCTGTGTTGGGGGTTCAGCCCTAGGGGGGAATTTGCATCCTGGCACCTGCACGCCTGGCTGGAGGGAGCCAGGCTTGTGGTTCCCATCTGGGGACATTGTGTTAAAGGGTTCTACCTCAGAGGCTCAGTCTTCAGATGCCTGGGCCCTCCCCCAGCCTTGACCACAGCCTCAGGGCTCTCCAGTGGCTCTGTTCTCCGGGGAGGAAGCGGCGATGGGTTTCTGAGCTGGGAACCCGGAATGCCTGGAACAGACCAGTGCCTGGTAGACTCAGAGACTGAAGACATCAGGCAGCAGAGGAGAAGCATTTTTGAAGCTCTCTGCCTGATTTCTTTGAGGTTGGGGCACAAGAACATGCCTTTCATTTCTCTAATTCTTTCCCCTATTACTCTAGGCATAAAGAAAATTTAGATAATTCAGGTTAGCAAAAAGGAGAACGTAGAAGTCCTCCATAAACGTATAGTTTGGGGATCATGTCTGCTCTGTTTTGGCACATACCCTTCCTGTCTTTTTCTATGGGCAGATGTACATGCAGGCTTTTAAAAAGGACCTCGAAAATGGAATGATTCTCTATGTGAAGTGCTTAGACACATAGTAAGTGTCTGATAAATGTTAACTGTTTCTATGGTTTCCCTTTTACAGCCTGGTTTTCTCTTGTAAATAGAATTTCAGCTTCATGAGAAGCAGAACCTTGTCTGCTTTATTTACCTCTGGAATCTAGTGCTTAGCACGTAGTAGGGGCTGGACAAATATTGTCTGATGCATAGATAAACAGACTTGTCTTCATTGCATTAGATTTTTATCTGTAATATTTAATAGCAGCATAATAATGCCTTGCTGAATCTGCTTCTGAACTTATAGCTCGTGTTTATTTTAAAAAATTGTTCCCCACCTCTTCACTCTCCTCCTCAGTCAGCATCCCAGACTTTGTTTCCACCGCCAAGAGATGGCCGATGTTAGCATCCCTGGAGCCTGGGGACCCAGCATCACTTCAGAGAAGCCAGAAGACCGCCTGTGGGCTGCCAGAGCCCTCCCTGGCTCACAGAAACCACCAATCACCGACTTAAACAGTCTAGGTAGCGCGCAGACGAGTAAAACCCCAGCTCCTGCATTTTTGATGAGGTTGACATTATACGAACGCTCAGGGCTTACTTGGTCAGACCCGGCAGCGAGGGGCTGAATCAATAATGAAACATGGGGAGGAATAAAGCATTAAACAGGGCATTCTGCAAGGCAAGCAGCTGGGGGGTCAAGTCAGGTGACCCAGCATGGCCTGTGGCCAACAGTCTCTGTCTCTTGGCTGCCAGGCAGGGATATGGTTGGGTACCAGATTGCCCTCAATTCCTACAACTGTGGTGGCCAGTGTGACCTCCTGGGGAAGCCTCTAGGCTAGAAGCCCAGACGCATGGAAATAGCATTCACTTTGTGGCCTCAGGCCGGTTATTTTTTGCCCATCTGCCTCAGTTGGGAAAATAGATCCTTGATAAGGCTACCTGGGTCCTTCCCACCTGTGGGGTTCGATGCACTCAGCATCGACTGGGGGATACATACATACAGTCCCATGGAAAGGATGTTAAGAGCCATAAATGAGTAGGACTCGGAAATCCATCACTTGGGTCACCCCTAGTTCTCTTTTCAAGCTGGAGAGAACAATCTTCTCTCTGATCTCAGATTCTTGGCCTTGGGTTATCAAGAAAAGCCTTCCTCTGGCTTCTGCTCCCTCCAAAGGATGTTTGAAGACCATGCAAGTCCCCAGGTCCCAGATGTCACCTTTCACCCAGATCGCATCTTTGGCCTGTGCCAAAAGATCCCTAACTTTGGGACTGGAATCTGCCCCCTTCTAGAAGAGGGAGAGGCTGGGAAAGGGAGGAGGGCATAGCCAAGGGGGGAGGGGGAGCTGTGGGTGTAGCTGCCAGGTGAGGGTCTCTGTGTTAGCTCCAACCCAGCCTGCCTTGGCCTGCTCGTTTGCCTTCTAGGACTCGAGCACTCAAAGCCAGCCTGGTCTGTGGACCGGCGGCGTTGGCAATGCCTGAGAGTTGGTAGAAATGCAGCATCTCAGCGCCTCCCACACACCATCTGCACGAGGACCTGCGGGGTGAAGCGCCGCCAGTCCCAAGGCCCAGACTGCGGGGAGGTGGGGGGAGGGGTGGCGTAGCTCGCAGGGACAACGTGGCCTGCTGGCGCAGGGTCTCGCCATGTAGCTCCAGCAGGGCTGCCGCCTCCCAGCTCTGGGAAGGACCGTTTGGGAAATGCCTTAAATTCAGGTTTGCCGTGTCAAAATTCTTGTTAGAATTCCTAGTAAATTTGCTCTCCACTCTCTCTTTATTCTTATTTCTGTAAATTTTCCAAAAAAAGACTTAAAATATTTTAAGTGCTTTATTAGACCTAGATGGTAAATGGTAATGGCTGTATTTCCTCATACACTGAAGACTAAGACAACATCTTTCTCTCCATTCTTCTTTTCATCATAATAATGCCACCAAGACCATGGCGCTCTTTGCGCTGAAGTACTTTCAGGTGCGCTCTTAAGGCAGGCCTCCCTGAGCCCCTGCCAAGACAAGACTCAACGGTGACGCTCATGTGCCGAATGTGCCCCGGGCTTGGGACAGACCCACTGGAGAGTCCTTGCTGTGAGCTCTTTCCGGCTGAAAAGCCAGCTCAGTGGGGCCCAGTCTTTCGGATGATCCAGCAAGCCAAGAGCAGAAGCAAACGGGGCCTCCCTTCGCTCTGTACTCCTTTATGCACTTCGTTTCTTCACTCAGTCGTTCCTTCAGCAAAGATTTGTTTGGCTGTTACCGCTACACTTGATGTGGAGCAGTGGTTCTCAAAGTATGGGCCCCGGGCCCTGGGGGGGGTGGGTCTCTGAGACCCTTTCAGAGGTCCGTGGTGACAAAAATATTTTAATAATGACACTCAGACGTAATTTGCCTTTTTCCCTGTCGTGACATTTGTACTCACGGCACAAAAGCAACAGGGGCAGAACTGCTGATGTCCTAGCGTGAGTCTAGGGAGTGGTCCTCGATGGGCCAGGGCCATAGAATTCTCCGTGGCGTGCTCTCACAGTCAACGCAAAGCAAAACCGGTCCTGTCAAGTCTTCACCCATCAGCGAGGGTCTCTTCAGTATCCGCGGGAGGAAGGGGGAGACACAGCCGGAACCTGCACGCCGAGGTCTGCCGGTGCCTGGAGAACAAGCACGGTGGGGCTCTCTGAGAGGCGTGCCGGACTGGCTGCTGATCTCCCGGGTCCCCGTAGTTACTTGAAAGGGCGACTGATGTGGGCATCTGGCGGATATTTTACTGACTGTGAACGCAATGAGCCTGTCACTTCAAGGAAAACAACTGACCGTATTTGTTTCAAAGACCAAATTTGAGCTTTCAAGTGAAAATTGGAACTTTGGAAAGCCTATATCTGCCTCTGTGAACTTGGCAGCTCCTCCGTACTTAAAGACGTTCCAATGCGATCTGGGGCGGTGCTAACAAATGGGATTTTTGATATCCTATAATGAAACGTGTCCACGTTTGGGAGATCTGCATAATTCAGTGAACCCCCATTTTCATAAGGACCAGTGTATGATGTATTAGTGTCCTAGGTCTGCCTTGACAAAGTGCCTCAAACTGGCACTTCGGTTTAAACAACAGCGATTTATTCTCTTACAGTTTAGAGGCTGGAAGGCCAAGACCAAGCTGTCAGCAGGGCTGGTTTTCCCCAAGGGTTGCGAGGAAGGATCTGTTCCATCTCTCTCCCCCAGCTTCTGGTGGTTTGCTGACAAGCTTTGCCATTCCTTGGCTTGTAGACACATCACCCAGTCTCTGCCTTCATCTTCATACGGCAATCTCGCTGTGTATGTCTGTGTCCAAATTTCCTCTTTCTATTACGGACCCCAGTCATTTTGGTTTAGGGTCCCCCCAACTCCACTACAACCTCATCTTAACTAATAACATCGGAATGACCCTATTTTCAAATAAGGTCACATTCTGAAGTGCTGGGCATTAGAACTTCAGCATATGAATTAGAGGGGGAGACACAATTCAATTCACAGCACATGATGTCACAAATCATGCATGGGCAAAAGTTTCACTTGAAGTTCAAGACAGACCAAAGAATTTTAAAATAGCTGAATATAAAAAATTTATGAATGTGGTTTCAGATTCCACATTGTAACTAATCTCTAAGAAATCGCCATTGTTGAGTTTTGGTGTAATAACAAAGAAGAATATGCATAGTTTTGTGAAAAGGCTATTAAAACACTCTCCCTCTTTCCAATGACATATTGTGCGAGGCCAGATTTTCCTCATATGTTTCAACAAAAACAACACATTGGAGCAGATTGAATGCAGAAACAGATATGGAAATCCAGCTGTCTTCTATAAAGCCAGACGTTAAAGAGATTTGCAAAATAAAGCAACGTATTCTTCTCAGTAACAGTTTTGTTTGGGCAAATATAGTTGTTTAAAACATTCATTTATGTTAACATGTAATGGATTTATTCCTATTATTTTAAATGAATTAGTAAATATTTAAAGTGTTCCCAGTTTTAATTTCTAGTACAGTAAATATCTATAGAGGACTGCTCAGCTTTGGCAGTGTTTACGTTGGGCTGATAACCCTTTGCCACGGGGGCTGTCCTGTGCCCTGCAGGGCGTTAGTAGCATCTTTGGCTGCTGACGCTGGATGCCAGTACCACCCCGCCTTACCCCCACGAGTTGTGACAATCAAAAGTGTCTCCAGATATAGCCAAATGGCCCCCAGTGGAGAACCGCTTGTCCATAGATCTAACCAGTAGAAACAGAGGCTCTTTGGGGTCCTCAAAAATTTGTAAGAGTGGAAAGGGATCCTGAGATTGAAAAACTTGAGCACCATGGGTGTAGAGGGATACTCTAGCGAGCAAATCATTCATGGCATGTGCCCTCCTGGAACTTAGCGTCTAAAGGAGACAAATGTGAACCAAACAGCAATAAAATGCAATCCTGGCAAGTGTCTTTGAAGACGGTGTATAGATGCCATGAGGCCTCCTCCCCCTCTCTGCCAGTCCCACCTCCACTCTCCCACTGTGGCTCCTACACTCCAGTCCGTGTTGCTGAACCCTAAGACCTCCCTCACCCTTTGTGGTGGCCGGCCCAGGTCAAGTCACTTGGCACATACTGGGCGTGAATCATTGATCTGAAGAGGGAAGGTATCACCTTTTAAGTGAATTCCCTCACTTTTCTCCTGGTGAGCTGAGATACGGAGAGGAAGGGAGAGACATGGAAAGGCAGGGCCACACGCGCTTGACAAACGCCCTCCTTTTTGCGGTTGTCCTCAAGTCTGGATCGCCGCAGAGGTGGGGGGAGGGAAGCTGCAGCTTGAACTGAGTGCTGACTGAGTTCTGGCTGGGCCCCCCTTCCATGTAGTGCTGTTACCTGAGGATTTAGTCATGATTCATTCATTAACTCAATAAATACTTATTTAAACATCTACTATATACCCCAGGAATTTTGGTCCACAATGGGCTGAAAACCCCTGTCTTCATGGAGTTCATGTTAGTGTGCGTGTTTGAGGATGTGTACTTGTGTGCGTGTGCATTTGTGTATGCGTGTTGAAGGGGGCAGATGACGGACACAGAAATAAACAGTTGTGTTCATGCCAGAGAGGACAAAGTGCTGTGAGGTGTGCAGGCGGTGGGGGGGTGGTCACACAGGAGAAGGAGAGACTTGTGGGTCTGCAAAGGCCTCTGTGACGAGAGCTGGGACTGGAATGACGGGCAGGCAGCCACATGAAGTACCAGACGAAACAGTTCTCCAGGCAGAAAGGCCAATGCCAAGGCCCTGAGGCAGGGAAGGGCTCAAAGTACCCAAAGAATGGGAAGAAAAGATCAGTGGGCCTGGGGTGTAGCGAGGCAGCCCCAAGTGGCATGAGCTGAGGTCTGAGAGGCTGGCAAGAGTGGATAACTCAGGGTCAGAGTCTCTTTGAAGCATGGGAAGCCACTGGAGAGTTTTAAGCATGGTTTGATTTATATTTTTAAAATATAATTAAAAACCCCAGCGCTCTGGCTGCTGGGTGGAAAATGGAATGTGTGTGTGTCGGGGGGGGGGGAGGGTGGTGAGAGGGCAGGGGAAACGGGCCAGTTGGGAAGTTGGCGCAGACCCCTTGTGAGAGGTTACGGTGAATTTACTGGGGCAGAGGGCAGGGGTGTAGAGAGAAATAGAGAGATGTGAGTTAACACACTGGACATAAAGTCAAAAGGAGTTGTTGATGGACTGACTGGTTGTAGAGGGTTGAAGGAAAGAAAGGAATTAAAGATGACTCCAAGATTCTTGATTTGAGCTCCTGGAAGGTTGGAGTTACCACTTATTGAGATGGAGTGATAAGGCATGCAGCAGATTTGGGTGGGGAAAATCAAGAGTTCTTTGTTGAACATAGTTAGTTTGAGATACCTATTCTACATCCAAGTGGACCAATGACCGAATGGACATAAGGGTCTGAAACTCGGAGGAAAGACAGAGACCAGAGACACATTTGTGCATCATCAGCATATGAATGGCAGTGAAACCTACGGGCCTGGGTGAGACCAGCCAAGGAGAGAGTGTTCAAAGAGAAGAGAGCCTGGGCTTGGGCACTGGGGCGTTGTTTGCCTAGAGCTGCCATAACCAAGAGCCACACACTGGGTGGCTTAAACAAAAGAAATTGGCTCACAGTTCTGGAGGCTAGAAGTCCAAGATCAAGGGGTCGGCAGGGCTGATTGCTTCTGAGGGCTGTGAGGGAGAATGTTGCGTGCCTGTCTCCTAGCTTCTGGTGGTTTGCTGGCCATCTTCTGCATTCCTGGGCTTGTAGATGCATCTCCCTGATGTCTGTCTTCAACGTCACATTGCATTCTCCCTGTGTGTGGGTCTGTGTTCAAATTCCCCCTTTTCATAAGGACATCGGCCACATAGGACTAGGGCCCACCCTAATGACCTCATCTCCACTTGATCATCTGAAAACACCCCATTTCCAAATAAGGTCTCACATGGGTACTTGGGGTTAGGACTCCAATACCTTTGGGAGGGGGTGTAATTTTACCCATAATACCAGGGTCCCTGAAACTCTGACAGAAGAGAAGGAGCTGCCCATGAATTAGGAGGAAATTCAGGAAAGCCTGGTGTCATGGATGTCATCGAAAAGAAGTTTCTAGAAAGATTGGGAGGTCAACTGTGTTGAGAGCTTCTGAGAGCTGAGTACATGAGAAAAGCATCATTGGCCTGTCCCCAGTGATGGAAATTATATTGTTGTTGTGTTTGCTAAAATATTTTTGGCTGCAAGCAATAGAAACGGACTTTTTTAAGGAAAAAGAAAACCAACATGGGTAATTTAATGGGTATTGATAGATTCAAAAAAGAGTCAGCTTGGGAAGGCAAGAGACCAGGATATTTCAGCACTAACAGCTACTCTCAGGCTATATCAAGACTATTCGTTCAGCTCTGGCTGGGCGGCCCAGTTGGTTGGAGTGTGGTTCCATGCACTGAAAGGTCGAGTTGTATTCCCAGTCAGGGCACATGCCTAGGTTGCAAGTTTGATCCCTGGTTGGGGCACGTACGGGAGACAACCAGTCGATATCTCTCACATCAATGTTTCTCTTTCTCTCCTCACCTTCCTGTCTCTTTAAAAATCAATGGAAATATGTCCTTGGGTGAGGATTTAAAAGAAAGAATGTTGATACAGTAATATCGAGAACCTGTTATCACTAGGCGCTGTTGTAGGGGTACAGGGGGAGGATAAGACAATCCAGTATCTTAGCCCCAATGACTCCTAGCAGCGAGGTTCCTTCTAAGTTTCAGATGTCCAGGTCAGAGAATTGTACACTTGGGTTGGATGCCCTTTCCTGAAAAATATCAGCGGTGGCTGGGGTAGGAGGTGGGCAGAGTCATGCAGCCCAGACAGGCTCTGAGAAACACCAGGAAAGGTGAGGGGACTCCTCAGTGCTGGTGAACCCCAAGAGGTGTGAACTACAACTTTCCCTTCTCTGCCTCACGTGGATCACCCTGGGAAGGGCGAGATGCCGTCTTCGAGAGGAGTTAATAGGGTAATTCACTTCTTTATAGCTCAAGAACCCTACTGGGGGTGCTGGACAAGCGAGAAAACAGAATTCGCCAACTTTTGTAGTGGAGAAGGAGTGAGGTGGCTCCTTGAATCTTGGATGTGAGGATGGGTTAGAATGAGTAGAACTTCCTTGGCATAGTGTTAACTAAGGGGTCAGGAGACTCAGGGGGGTAGTAATGGGTGTACTATAGTAACACTGTGTTAAGTGTAGTCACTGAAATCTGAGAACTCGCCCTCTGACTATATTCCCCATGAAGGCCCAGAGGTAGTGCACTCCCTAAGGTACTAAGAACTGCCCTGGTGTGGGTGCACCAGCATCAGTGACAATGAGAAGCTCTGCAGTGACTGTCTCTATGGACGATGCTGCCATGGAACTGGGCTCCCTGGTATCAGTGGGGAGAGTGCCCTGATTCGCCCTGCCCCCGAAACCCCCGACTTTGCTCATTTGCCAGGCTAACTCTGTACTTAGGTGAGTGGGCTTTCCAGACTTGCCCAGACTTTTTGAGTATTATTAAGCAAGTGGTCTAAGCTGACCATGCTATCAGGGACCTGAAATGCTATTATTGGTCCTTCACTTAGAGGGGGGTTTTTGGAAGCCAGGTGATAAATGGAGTGCAGGCCCAAGTACATCTCACAGTGAACCTAATGTGTTGGCAGGCCTACTCTGAAGTTATTTTCCTGGTTCTTGGTGTGTGATCAGGAAAGACATACTTGGCAGCTGGAAGAGCCGTCACATTGGTTCTCCAGCCAGGGGAGTCAGATCCATTATGGTAAAAGATGCCAGACGGAAGCTCCTGAAGTTCTCCTACTGCCCCTCCTGGTCAAGACAGTAAATCAGGAGTAACAGTGTATTGTGGGAGGAATCGCTGAGATTAGCGTCACCAACAAAGACAAGGTGGTGATTCCCATCACCTCCCAGTTCAATTCACCTATCTGCCCCGAGTGGATTCTGGCATGGCATGAACTTAAAAAGCGAGGGCCTGAATCCCAGCTGCTGTGCTGAATGTGATATATGAGTAACTACTGGAGCAGATCCTCGCAGCCTCTGGAACGTAGTATACGACTATTAATCTGGTGAACGCATTTGTCTTGGTTCTCATCAGTAGAGAAGATCAAAAGCCATGGCTTTCCCATGGCAAGGACAGCAGAACACAATTATTGTCTTGTGCAGGGATACATCATCTCTCCTGCTTTCTGACGAGATATAATCCATAGGGATCCGGATGGCCTTGACATTCTGCAGAACATTTGACTCACCCTATGAATGATATACTAACGGACCCGGTGAATGGGAAGTTGATACCTAGAGACTCTAGAAAGATGCAATATGCCACAGGGTGGGAGGTAAACCCCACAAAAATTCAAGAACCTGCGATATTGGTGAAGTTCGCAGAGATATAGTGGTCTGGGGGAAGCTAGTATATCTTTCCTAAAGTGAAGTGCAAACTGTTGAACTTAACAATCTTAACACTGAGAAATAGACACGATACCTGGTGGGCTCCTTTGGATTTTGGAGGCAGGGTTTATCACACTTGCTAATACTGCTCTGACTCGTACACAGAAGGCTGCCAGTTACGAGTGTGCGCAGAGCAAGAGAGGGCTCTGGCAATGGGTCCAGGCTGAGGTACAGAGGGGCCTGCTTACCCATTAGGCACCGTGCCTAAGATCCACCATACCTTTAGGGCCTATAAAAGTAATTTATTTTAAAATCAAAAGGAAGATTAATATAACAATAATAATAAATGCAGTCTGGACTATATCCATCTTTGTACCAACAGAATCATAAAATTTAATTTTTAATGGTTTTTTTTTAATGAAAGAAAGAAAAAGGGGAAAAAGGCCTCGTGTCCATGAAAGCCATATGCAGCTCTAGGTGCAGGCGGCTCCACCCCTGCGACCACGTGACCTGACCAATTCGATGGTGTGGGACGCACCTGCGACAGACGGGGCGCCGTGCCGAGGATCCGGGCAGTCCCAGCAGGAGTGCCCGAGCACAGACCCCGAGCGCTCTGTGCGGAGGCCATGCCCTCTCTGACAGGAAGCTGCCCTCCGTCTGAGCAGCAGCTCTGCGTCCCACTGGGTCCCAGCAGAGAGGGCACGCTCGACCTCGGGACTCAGGGGACCACGAGGGCAGGACTGCCTGTCTGTCATGAGCTCTGTATGGTCAACAGACACTAGCCAGTTACAATGCTCCAAGTTATGACACAGAAATCGTTTATTTTGGGTGGGGCCCGAGCAAGAAGCACAGTCAATGACATACACAGATACCAAGGCAGAGCCCCAGGCAATGACCTTTCTCAAATAGACACCTTTTCCTCAGCTCACTAGTGTGGCCTCAGGCGGGGCCCTCAGGACCAGCTGAAGGAAAGAACTTGGCCTAGGGCTCAGGTGAGCTGAGGCAATACACGGTCCTGGTCAAACAGAGATGGTTGCCACCACACCCAGGGGTGGCCCTAAGGACAGTAGTGAAGGAAAGTCCCCCTACATGGGCAGAGCTGTGAGAAACACACCCTGCAGTCCAGATGGCATGGGGAGAAAAGGACCCAAGATATGGGAAAATATGACCTTCTGGGTGTGGTTAATGGCTTGCCTCTGCTTTTTGGGGAAATCTGGACCAAAACACAGGGTTTACTTTCTTCCGAGCACATACTGAATCCTTAAACCAATGGACAATTTTGTGATTCCCATTTTACAGATAAGGAGACCGAGGTGCAGAGGGGTTCAGTAACTTGCTCAAAGTCTTACAACTAGTGACGGGGGTCTGGGCTGAGGCAGTCCAGCTTTGGACTGATTTGCATAACGGGGAAAACGACTACGGCCACGCTAGCAGCTGGGACGTCTGATTTGAATCCCAGCAACGACACCCATACCCTGTGGACCTTGGGGCGGGCCTCATCTGTACCTAGGCCTCTGTTTCCTCTCCTAAAACGTGGTGCTTGGACCCTGTTACTGACAATGCTTCTTCTTGCTCTAAGTTACTGGACTCTCCTGGGCCTTCCAGGGGTCCAGCCAGAGCTAGGTGCAGGGGCACAAACGTGAATGAGCCACAGTTCCCCGGGAATACGCCGGCCCCTCTGTGAGCTACATCCATAAAGGCTGCATTCTTCGCCTACCTGAGCAATTATGGGTTTGGAGGTTTTTAAATAATGATTTCAGCATGTGCTTTGTATAAACAAAGGCTGGGCAGGGGAGATGAGGGGAATGTGGGCCTGGCTCGTTGGAGCAGCTAAAAATAGAAACGTGAAAGTCCTATAATGATGAGGCAGAAACTTAAAACAAATTTCTTGGAAAATTCTCTCCCCATGCCACACTGCCCAGGTATTTCCCCCCTTTTGCTTTGTGCAGATGGAGCAAGGGAAATTGGGGTGAGGGGCGGGTGTCACAACACACACTTCCTTCCTGGCACGGAGGAGGAGGGGGCCGAGGGGACGGAGTGGGAACAAAACGTCTGTTCAGGAGCCTGATTCAGGCTGACGGGGCTTTGAGCTCCCTGAGTGGCATTTACAGCCACAGATATGGAAAAGAAAATAAATCTCCCAAGCCCGGCATCTTGCTTTAATTAATAACATAATCAAGTTTTTGGCCTCATGGAATGGAAGGATTTCAACACTCAAGGCCCCTCTGGCAGCAGGCAAACAGTGGGGCCCCTGGCCAGGCAGCCCCCAAAGCAATGGGCTGGCTGGCTGGGCAGGGAGGGAGATCAGGGAGGGTGTTCTCAAGGTCTCTGGGTCGGAGCAGCCTGCTGGCTCCCAGGTGAGAGCAGGGGTTCGGAGGCGGAGAATCAGGGAGGCAGGAAGCACTTTGTAATAATCCCTGGGTTCTCTGTGCATTCATTACATCCTGGGCTTTCACTTCGATATCCCGTTCAATCCCTGCAGAACAATCGGGCAAGCTACTCCCCTCATTTTTCAGACGAGGAAACTGAGACCCGGAGCAACTGGCCCAGAGTCACCCAGCTAGAAGTTGGTGGGCTGGGATCTGAATGACCTGAGCCCGGGACTGTCTGAGTCGAAAGAGACAGAGAGGGGGAGACTCACCGAGGGACTGAGGGGCTGTGCCTCCATTTCTGTGCAAGGCCTCAGGTGAGAGGTGGGGATCATGTCCCTTTTCACCAGGATTACCCTGAGTGAGCTGATGGAGGTGTCTAAGGAGGGGTAGGGACAGGTGTTGAGGAGTGATGGCCAGATTTTAAAAGAGGGCTTAGAAGGAGAGAAATGGTAGGTGCTGAGAAAGCAAAGAATGAGTATCAGGTGCCCTGGGACTGGGCTGGACATCCAGAGGTCTCTTCAATGCACTCCATCCAAGTTCTGTGAGCCAGGAGCAGAAAGAAGGACAGAGGCCCCTGGCTGGCTTGGAACTCTGTGATCCTCTAGGTGCTGAACCAGGCTGAGCACCAGGGCCTGGGTGCTGCCATTCCCTCCCTGATGTGAGGGGCCACCTTGGACAGCCTCACTGGCTGACAGGCTCGGCACTCTTTGGGGGGTCTGATGAGTAAATGAACACAGGAAGTCATCAAACTGTGATCTGGCTCCTATCCACCTTTGTTGTCCCTCTCCCTTCAATACACCAGGCCTCGACCAAGTCTGTAGATGTGGGTCCCTTGGTTTCCTGGGTCTGCATGGCTGTCCCCATCACCTGGAGGGGTCACCTCCCCATCACTGATGCTGGAATCCTCTCCACTGGCTGGCTCAAAAGCTACCTCCTCTAGGAAGTCTTCCCTAAGCATCTCAGCCAGAAGTAATTCTCTCAACTTTGCACACCCACAACACTATCTCATTACTGGGATGCTTTTTACCTTGTAACTGAGTAATTCATTCATTCAAAAGCTGTGGGTACTTGCTTTTAAATGTTATTTTGCTCATGTCTTAGTGCTTCTCTAGGTTCCTCTAAGGCAGAAGCTGTTGGTAGTTATAATACTTGTAATAGTATTTTCCAGTTGCTAAATGCTTACTCTGTGACCTGACCCATAGCATTTTTACGTGAGCTATTTTGTTTAACCTTCACAAGACCCTGAGAAGTTGGTGCTATTATCTTCCATATTTTATAGATGAAGGAACAGAGGTTACGCTACTTGTCTAAAGTCATCAGCTAGTACCTGGGAAAGTCAGAATTTGAACCCAGGCCGTCTGGAAGCAGAGTCCAAGCTCATAACTACCAGTTTAAATAATGTGAAATGTGCGAGAGCGCCAGGCGCGAGGCCCGGCCCGTGGCCACAGCCCAGAGCCCCGGGTTCGCAAACGTTGCTTGAAAGTGCGCTCCCCACAGGGCTCACACTAGGCTTTGACTTGTTTCTGAAGTTCGTGGATTGAATCAACGGAAAAATGGCTGGCAGAACAAATTCATGGTAAGTTTGGAGATTTTTTCTGGTTAGTTATTACTGTATAACAAACTACCTTAAAACCTACTGGCTTAACACAATTGTTTATTGTTATTTATCATGGTTCCATGGCTTCGGAAGGATTCAGCTGGGTGGTCTGGCATGAGGTCCCTCCTGGGGTTATAGTCAGATGGCAACTGATGCTGGACCATCTAAACGCTCACCTGGGCTGGGTGTTCTGTATGGTTTCTTCGTTCACAGCTGGATGGCCACACAGCTGGAGGCTGGTTGGGCATCTCTGTAGTTGAGCTTCCTTATGGCATGGTGGACTCAAACTAGTTGGACTTCTTACATGGTATTTGGCTTCATCCAGAGCAAGCATTCTGACAACCTAAGGCTGAAGTCTTGGAAGTCACATGCCATCGTTTTGGTGCATTGAGTTCTGAGAGGTGTGGGTCATTGGTTTGGCAGGAGGGTATCTTTGGAGACTTATTACCAGGGGAGTAGCACTGAATGGTGGAGGTCCCAAGGGCTTCCGTCACTCTGGTGTGGCTGTGAATCAGATCTACGCAGGAGCCTAGGGTCAGATGTCAATCTGGAGGTAAACTTCTGAGTGAGGAGAGCTGACATTGTTTTGATCCATAATGTCTCAGGTTCCTCACATTCCCCCCAAAGAATTGAACTTTGCTTAAATTCAGGCCCTGGGAATTTTGTTTCCTTGTTCTTCAAGAGCCAAATCCCAAAAATTCGACCAAAGTCAAATGGACAAGGCTTTATTGAGCACCTACTATGTGCCCTGCCCTGTGTAATAATAAAACTAATACTTTTGTGTGCTTGTGCCCGACATTCTTCTAAGTTGCTCACATGTCTTGTTGGGTATATATTCCGTAAGTATCTACTTGGTAGGTACTTCATTACCCCGTTTTATAGATAACAGAAATGAGCCACAGAGAGGCTAAGTAACTTGCCCAGGTTCTTCTAATTAGCAGCTGAATCAGGATTTGAGCTCAGATATTCCTTCATCTAAAGCCCCTGCTCCTAAGCTCTATGTCACCTATGACCTGCCCTGTGAGGAAGACCTGAGCCACCGAACATTGTCCCTGCCTTCCAGGAAACTGGACCTACTGGAGAAAATAAGACCAGGAATACTTTGTTAAATTTTGTTCAGTCTTTGTTTAGGAAGCAATTCTCTTATTTTTTACTGGTCAGTGCAAAGGTATCTACCTCTTTGTAATAATGGTAGAATGTAAATTTCATTCCACAAGAATTTCTCCTGAATTATCCACCAGAACCTAGAGAAAATGTTTCAAGTGAGATGTCGTCATAGAAAAACTTTATCTGATTGGCCAAAAGTGAGTCGCTAGTTGAATTAATTAGCCCATGCTCTGTAACAAGCCACACCGAAACCCAATGGTTTAAAACAGACATATATTTGTTCAGGGTCCTACGGTTAGGCAATCCGGTCTGGGATCAGCTGGGCTGTTCTTCTGCTGGTCTTGGCTGAGCCCACTCATGTCCATAGTCAGTAGACAGATGACAGTCTCACTCCCCTGTGTGGCAAGTGGGTCACTGTTGGCTGGGGTGACAGAGGTAAATGACCTACGTCTCATCGGCTACCTAGGACTTGTTAACGTGGAGGGGTGGTCGTGCGGGCTCCCAAGAGTAGTAAGAGAAAGCAATGGCTTTGCTTGTGTCACATTGACGAATGTCCCATTGACCAAAGAAAGTCACATGACCAAGCCCGAATTCCAAAAGGAGAGATATCAACTCAACCTCTTGATGGAAAGAGTTGGAAAAGTCATGTTGAGAGGGGGCACACGTGCAGGGTGGAGAAGACTCGTGGCTCCTCTTCCAGTCTGTCAGACGGGTTTCCTCAAGCCGGAAGACACGTGCGGGCAACCAGACTAGCGCTTCCCCCAGGGCACCTGCACTCCCGTCCTGTAACCTGCGAGAATGTTCTGTCGCATGGCCAGGTGGACTTTGCAGATTAATTTATTAATTTAAGCAACAGTTACTTACTAATTACTTAATTATTAATAATTAAAATGAACTGATTGAAATAAGTTAATCCATTTCATTACTAGTACTCAGCCTGTTTAGATTTTCCGTTTCTGTTTCTGATTCCATTTTGGAATATTGTGTGTTGCTAAGTGTATCCATTTCTTCTAGTTGTCACATGCGTCCAGTTATTAATTTAAATATCTTCAGGTAGGGAGACCATCCTGGATTACGCAGGAAGACCCGATGCAGTCACACGCGTGGTCCTAAACGGAAGACGAAGGCAGGAGAGTCAACGGGGGAAGGAGAAGTGACGCCAGAAGGAAGCAGAGGTGAGAGAGGGGCGGTCGATCCTGGCTTGGAAGCTGGAGCAGGGCCCTGGGCCGAGGACCTGGGCAGCCTCTTGAAGCTGGGAAAGGTGAGGAATGGACTCTCCTTAGGGTCTCCAGCAGGAACGCAGCTATGCGGACACCTTGACTTTTAGCCCGGTGAGACTTCTGACTTCCAGAACTGCAAGGCATGGATTTACATTGTTTAATCTACGAATTTTGTGGTGATTTATTATATTATCAATAGGAAGCTAATATAACACCTTACAGCCGTATGACCTTTAGATCAAGACCAATAATATCTGCTTTGCAATTAGTCAAAAGCAGGCGGTCACAGCCCTTTCATTAGCTAGAACAAAGACAAGGGCTTTTAAACACCTGCACCCTGAAGTCCTCCAATCCTGGAAGACAATTGCCCTCTGGGAACGCTTTCTTCTGAAAACCTATGCAAGGGGAAGTTGGAAGAAGGGATTAGTTGGATGGTTTGATAAATCTGCAGATAAAACCAGGGTTAGAATGAGCAGGGTTGAATAAGTATGGGAAGAAAGGTACCATATTGTGCTTGTCAGTTGTTTTCCTAAAAGATCCTGACCTTTTAGAACTATTTCATTTTTTATTATTTAAAAAATAATTTTAGCAACAATACTTTTCAGGAGAATAATGGAGTATGAAAGACTCAGACCATTTCCAGGTTTCCATTGCTTACCTGCTGGCTGTACGTTTTAATTGCCAGCAAAATCCCTGAGAGGAAATAAGAAGCTTCCCTCTCAATGATGCTGAATCGATAGTGACAGACCTGTCACACACAATGAATGGAGAACGAAGTGAGATGGCCCATGATCACGAATGAGAGTGCGTGGGAACACCCTGTCACCAGCGGGAGCGCGCTGGTTGGTCATCACAGCGGAAAGCATCGGCGAGCGGTGCGGCTGGCCTCGCAGTGGGAACGAGTGCCAGGCTGTTCCCCTTGGCGTGACTTCTTACCGACACACCCCAATTTCTCTGGTTAAGATTCAGCCAGCAGATCCGAAAGTATAAAACGCATTTGCTTCCTTCCTGAATCAACAGGGGACCAGAAAGATGTAGCCCTATCAATCTCTCTGAGCTGGAAGCGATTTCAAAGAGCAAAGAAACAACTCCTTCTTCTCCAGATGGGGAAACTGAGGCCCCGAGAGAAGTGACAGGTCCCAGATCAGTCAGCAAGTGGCTGGCAGGACAGGAACTAGAATTCCTATTTCTCAATTCTTGGGTCAGTCTCTGGGCTGCCACTTAAGAAAAAAAGTGGAGAGGGGAAAGGAAGAAAAAAGTAGAAATGGAGGCGAAAGAACGGGATAAGGGGGGAAACAGGAAGGAGCAAAGGGGGAACTGAACAACGAGCGTAAAGCAGCAAGAGCGCTCTAGCCCAGGGGGTCCCAGATGCTGTCTGAGGACCAGATACCTCAATGTCATCCGGTAAGATAAAAGAAAAGAAAATATTCCTCAAATAGAATGTTGAGGGGGAAAAGGGCAAGGTTTTAAAAAATGGAAAGTAACGTTAGGATGAAATAAAGTGAAAATAATGGGTATGAAATACCTACCCCATATGTTTGCTGTAAGGACTGAGCAAGTTTAAAGACATAAACGTGCCCGTTCGTGAACTATAAATTCCTATTAAAGAGACACGGGGCTGCCTGACCCCCGTCTGGTAGGTCACTTCTCCTCCCTGGGCCCCCGTTTCCTCAATTGTACAGTGAAGGTTGAACCAAAGGAGGGACAACATTCCCTAAGCAGCTAGTGTTGTCTAGACTGAAATGTTTGGGACCAAGGAGAAAGAAAACGTGGTATTTGTTTCCAAGAAACTCCCCAGTCCACTTTCCCCATCACTTTCCCCATCTACTCAAGCCAACTGTGTAGCAAGATGGATCCAGAAAATTTCAGTGACGAACCCCCGTTGTTTTAATTGTCCAGATGCTCTTGAATGTGAAGCCGCTGGGTGCCCTCCAGGTCTGCCCCGTCCGGGTGCCCTGCAGCCGTGCCAGGCCAAGGCCCCTGAGTCACGAGATGGCACCTCCTGCCCACCGCTCAGCAGCCTTGGGCCAGAAGGGCCAGGCTGAGCAGGCAAACTCCATTTCTGGCTCATCAGTGACTCATTTGCAGAAGTCACCCCTTGGGGAGCTTGTTAAAAGGCCGTTAGCATCCCCAGGAGGGAGGCTCAATTGGCCTTTATGAATGAACTGCTCCAGAGAAATCAATGAACATGTCATTCAGGTCAAGTAAACAAATGCGTTTTCTCCTCGGGGCAGGAGCCTCCCTGTGACAGGGGACTTCCGAGAAGCCACTCTATCTGAGCTGAGCCCTCACTTTAGGTCCACACCCTGGGCAGCACCCTGGATCCCACTGACCTCCCGGCCACCCCACCTCCCTGTCCCCAACCCCACCTCAAGGGGCCTGTTTCCAAAAACACAGGAATAGGAGAAACTTGTCTGGTACTTTGGCAGGGAAAGATTCTGAGAAAACCTTTTCTCACTTCTGTATTCTCATCTTTCTTCATCCTCCTCCATTGATACAGGGGACATATGTGAGGGGCAGGGTCTCAGTGACACATAAGATATGGCCCTGTCCTCAAGGGGCTCACACCCTGTACAATGGTTTCCTCTGTACCCGAATCACCGGAGAAGCTTTTAAACAAATCCCCCAACCGTCCATGTGAGACAGAGGACATCCTCACGTAACCGTCCACCTTCTCCCTTACGTTTCACTTTAGACTGTGGTAGTCTTACCAAATTTTTATTTTTCAAAAACCAACTTTTGCTTCTAAACATGTAAAAGGTAGACTAAAAAAAAAAAAAAAACCACCCCACAACTTTTACTTTTTATTGACACAGCACAGTTCCTGCGACATTGAAAGTTATTCCTTCCTCGCCGTCTGAGAGAAGATGTGAAACCAAATATTAAACTCATTTCAGGAAAACGAAGCAGCAGGTTCTCTGAGGAGAGAAGGTTTTCCTTTGTCAGAAGATGGTGTCCCCGCAAAGGGAAGTGAGCCTGAAGGCGTCTGCAGCCTTCCTCACACAGACGCTGGGAAGGAGCTCTTTCTCCTATGTTGTGATCAGAAGGTTTCTCACCGTTAGCCTCACTCAGTGAATCCCAGATATGACATGGTAGACATTCAAAAAGAAAAAAATTTTTTTTCCAGATCCTTGAGACCCTGTGGGCACACATTTATTCAATATTATTCTAGACGTAAGTTATTGACAACATGAATCTGTTATTTTAAAAAGTCCTTCTGCAATATAAATATAATTTTAAAGCTAAGAAATGTATTCATTTTTTCTCAAAGCATATCAAAATTAAGGTAAAAATCAATCATTTCTGGACCTCCAGAATTTTGGTGATAGATTACCAAGGGCTCATTCCCTCGACACGGTAAGAGACGGTATGAGAGCCAGAGAGAAAATCCACATGGTTTCGAGCCCCCGGTTCCAACTGGTCTGAGTTCACAAGACACCCATGGATATTAATTTTAAAAATTGCTCTGTTTGACTAAGCAAGTTTAAGTTGGATTCCTGTGGCTGCTTATGACTAGCACAGACCTAAAAGGGTTCTGAAACATTCTCTTAGAATTAGTTGGGCTGATTTGGGTGGCAAGTGACTGAAGTAAAACTTAAAGAGGCCTCACACCATAGCACTCCTGATCTCATTTAACGGGAAATCAGGAGGTTGATCATTCAGGGCACAATGATATCATCAGGAAATTACGTGCATTCCATTTTTGCCCTGCTGAGCTCAAGCGTTGGCTTTTGTCCTCAGGTTAGGCCTCCTGTAGCCACCCCAGCTATGGCCCTTACACATCCTCTGTGAGTGGAAAGGAGGCTTTCTCCTCACCTATCTTCTTTTCTTTTTTATACCAGAGGGGAAAGTCTCTTTCAGGAGTTGCCTGGGCCAACTTCCTCTCAGGTCCCACTGGCCAAAATTTGGTCACATGACCATCTTTAGCTGCAAGAGAAGCAGGAAAAATGACCAGCTAGCATTTTCAGCCCTGGGGTAGAAGCAGGTCAGCTGACAAGGAAAGTAGGACAAGGGTTACAAACAAGCAATAGTGTCTGCCACACTCTCCCTTTCACTTCTTATAACTACTGCAAGGTAAAAAGAAGGCATAGACTGGACAAATGATGTAATCATGAGCATTAGTCTTCATGAGTAGTACCTTTATTCAAAAATATATTCCACACAACAACATAACTGCCCAGGCGTGCCCAGTGACTGTGTTTTTGAAATTGCACATGAGCTCTCTCTGCTACAAAGCAGGGTACTGTTTTTAAACTGTTCACTGAGAGGTTTTGGTTTCTGGGGTTTTCCTCCACCCCTTGACCCTTCCATTCAGTTGGCTGGAGTTTTCTGTTCATTGACTCAGGGAAGGAGTGACTCAACAGAAACGCAGAGAGAGAAAGAGTGGATTCTTGGCTTTGAGTTTCAAAAAGCTTAGACTAGAAATGACTCCCAGGGCTGGGGAAAAAAATTAGAGAAACAGAGAGAAAGAGGTTGGTGAGCTGGCCCTTGAGAGAACATGTGGCATGGTTCTGGGGGTCAGGTCCAGCTTCCAGGCCTGGAAGAACCATCTGCTGCAGCCACCAGGGAGCTGAGCTCACACCTGTAGGTGGCCCGGTGTCTGTGAGCCCCCTGCAGCTGGGTTGGTGTCCCATAAGGTCTTCCCATGGACAGCCACAGGAGCATTGCTCACTGACCAGCTAACTGGGAGGGCATCTGTCTGTGTCCTTGGGGACAGCCCCTTTTGACATCCAGGACACTCGAGCCCCCAAACACAGGATGGAGCTAGGTCTTAGTAGGGCTGAATGATGTGAAAAGCAAGCCCAGTCTCTGTCCCTGACTCAGACTTGGTTGGAACTGAGCAGCCAAGTTCAGTGATCAGCCCCTGTGCTGGGAATGTGGACAGTCCTCCTGGTATGATGATGGACAGGAAAGAGTGCTGGGGTCAGCCTTCCAGTAAGCCTCCCGTAAATGGTCACAGTGGCACAATTCAGCTTAGCCTAGACCCAGAGAAGGGTGGCTTTGCTGAACTCTTCCAACGATCCCATGAGCCAATGCTATTTCTAATTCCATCTTATAGATGGAGCAGCGTAGACTCAGAGAGGTTCGGCAACTTTCCCAGGGCTGCAGAGTGGAATGGCAGAGTTGGGATTCGCACCCAGGCCCTCTGACTCCCGGACACTTTGCCAGTATCCCAGTTAAATGACTTACCCATGATCCCACTGTAATTAGGAGTGAGCTGAGACCTTACCCTTACCCCTAGTCCATGCTCTCTACCGCTCTGCCTGGCCTCTGCTGCTACTTGGAAAGAGTAGAATGGGAATCAAGCAAGGAGCGCAGAGGAGGAAAGGCAGCTGTGCGTGTCTCCCTCTCCCTCTGCCCTCAGATGTCTGTCTCGGCGGCAGGAGGCAGCACGGGGCTCTCTCCTGCCTCCCCGTCCCTGCTCAGCTGACCGGGCACGGGCTCCCACAGCAAACACCCCACTGTTTCCTCACCCCGGTGGAGGGTGAGCGGCATCAGGGGGCCTGGATGGGGAGAGGCAGCCACACCAGTCATCACCTGGAATACATTATAGCAGCTGTGACTAATTAAACTTTGATTTCCTCAAATTTCGATCTTCTTGGAAATTCCTTCAGAGCCCGATGATATTCAAGGCTGTGGCGGAAAGTAAATACCAGACCAGCCACAGGGGCCTCCAGGCAGCCCGTTCTCTCTTCTCCCGCTCTATCTCCATCTCTCCGCCCCCCTCTGCATTTCTTCCTGAGGCCCCACAAGAGAATCCCCTAGACGATCTCCAAACCACAGCTCCAGAAGCTGATTTGGGGTTTCCACCTGGGTGAGAAAAAGCTCCTTCAGTCCTGCTGGGGGGTGGCAAGGATGTGGTGGGAGGGGTTTCTTGTTCTCCACCACCTTGGAGTGCCTGCAGGCATGAAGGCAGCTGTCTGGGTGGCCCGTGTTTTGGGTTCCCATCTGCGGCTTGCCCTGGGGTCATCTCAGGCAGCCCCGTGTCCTTGGCCAGCCAAGCAGAGCGACCCAGAGAGGGAGAAGCAGCCGGGGCCAGCGGGCGGGAACATGGCTCACAAGAGACGCAGCCGAGGCTGGATGTGGCTGCTTCTGGGTGTGGGCACTGGGGCTCGGTGAGGTGTCCATGTCGCCTCCTGTCTGTCCTGTCCACGAGGATGGGGCGAAGGCTGGTGGCCTCATTCGCTGAGTATCTATTATATGCCAAGCCCGGTGCCGAATCATTTATGTTACATCCTTTCTCTGCAGTCTTCACAATAGTCCTGCAACGCCTGTAAGGCAGTATGCCCTGGTTTACAGAGGAGGTCAGAGGTCAGGAGGGCATCTGAGGTCAGGGAAGTTAGGAAACCGGCTCAAAGCCACACCGTAGGAGCCAAGATTGAGACCTGGTGCATTTGAAGCGAGCACCTACGCATGTTCTCACCGCCACATCACAGGGCCTTCAGAGCTGAAAATGCTTTGTAGGCTTTGGGTGGGACGGAAGGGAATGGCATACCATATATTTGGACATTCTTCCTTCTTTTTAAAAGATTAAAGAGATTTTACTGTTTTCTTTTCACATTTAAGGGCACCAACAGATACTTGTTTTCTATAGAAAAATTGGAACATGCAAGGAAGTGGAAGATGAAAATAAGCATGCATAATCCCACCAACCAGAAACCGTGTCTGTTCTCATCCTGGTGTGCGTTTTTTCAGATTGTGCGTGTGCACGCCTGTGCGTGTATGTGCATGTTTCTGTTCACTCAAAATGACTCATGGAGCGTGCGCTGTGGGGAAATGCCGTAAAACCTGTGAACTCTAGTACGACGGGGACTTGGTTGGACCCCCGCCCCACCACTTACTAAATGTGACCTTGGCAAGTTTCTTAGCACCCCTGTGCCTCAGTTTCTTTATCTGCAAAATGGACAGAAAAGCAGTACCTCCCTTCGAGGGTCGTCTAGAAGGGAGATTCAGTGGGATCTTGAATAGAAAACACTTAGCACAATGCTTCCCACGGGCAACAAGCACTCAACGTCGGCCGTGACCACTTGCGTCAGGCTGCAAGCAAAACCAGACCGGTCTCTGACCGTGGGAGCCCCCGGTCTATTGGGGGAGAACTACCTTCATCAAGACATCACACAAGCAAATGTCAAGTCGCCTCCAAAGTGCTGCAACAGTGAGAGAGGAACGGGGCGCTACAGAGCCTGGATCCGGGAGGCTGACGTAAGCAGGGACATCCCGAAGGCTTCATGCGGAGGTGACAGGTGATGCTGGTACAGAGATCTGAAGGATGCGGAGGAGGAAACCAGGCCTGGTTGGGAGGGAAGAGCTCGGAGCAACGCTCGCTGCCAGTGCCGGTCTGAAGGAGGGCCAGCATGCAGGCGCGGAGAGTCGGGGGAGCACAGGGAGAAACGAATGGGGAGGGGGGCAGGGGCTGGGCCCTGAGGCCTCATAGGCCACACGCGAGGAACTTTGCATTTGCTCTGAGAGCGATGGGGAACCATGGAAGGGTTTAAAGCTGAGGAGTGTGACGTGACTCGATTGATTTCTTTGGACTGATTTTTAAAATATCCCATTGGCTGCCTAATAGAGAAGGGATTGCAGGGGGCGTGAGAGTAGAGGTGGGCATCTATCACCCGTGGACCCTGCTCCGACGCTCCACGGTCTGTGCCTCTCCCCACGGGGAGAAGAGTCTGTGGGTTAAGGGCACTTGCACCCTGGGGGCCTCTACCCACAACCTTCCTCCACAAGAGCCTAATATGGGTACCCCTGGGCCTGCTCGGGGTGAAGGAGTGGTCATTTGCAAGGGTGTGGCTGTGGGGTTGGCGAGAGAAGGAGGGCGGGACCGTTAGCCTCCATTCATACTCTCGGCAGGGGCAGGCCCGTATGGTGCCATTCAGGACAGAAGTGCAGAGACTCAGGAGGTGTTTATGTAAAGTCTCTGTGATCTGTAAAAGGTACAAATCACAGCAAGTGTTGAGGCTGAGGATCTCTTTGGACATTAAAAGATGTCCGATAAGCAATTGATTCTCTCCCTCTTTTTCACTGTTGATCTTTCTCTATACATACATGCACCCACACTTACATATTTGAAACTGGGTTTCCTGGGATAATGTGTTGAAAGGCTCTGAACCCAAGAAGCTTTGCCCTTACCTGAAGCCTTGTCCTGTTAATCTACCCATAGTCATTGATACCCTAGTATGAGTTAGTGGCTCAGTGCCCTTCAGTTTGGTTTCTGCCTCAAAGCAGTTTCTATCTGGAGTAATCTAGGAGTATGGTGCCCTGCCATCCCTCTGTCCCTGGGGAGGCCCCCATGAAGGGCCGAGAACCAGCCTGAGTTATCTTGCTGTCCCATCCTCCATGGGCAGAGAGCATGGCGGTGGCTCCGGCTCTCAGGCCTGTTGGTCCAACCCCACCTAAGCTCTCTGGAGTCCCCTCCAGGCTTCTGGCTTTGGCCCCTATTCCTGCTTCTCAGCGTGGGGTCACCGGGGCTCCCCATCTGTCAGCAGCTCATTCCTAGCTCACTCGGTTGAGCAGTAGGTACCTTTTCCCAAACAATTCTAGGTGGGGAGGGATCTGCCTACCACAGTGTATAGCTACATGTGGCTCTGAGCTGGGGCCTAGGGCTTCTTTTGCTGCCCATCCTGTCCCCAGGCAAGGAGAGGGGCAGCAATACCCATACTTCTTGGCGCCGGGCCCTACTTGGACATCTGTGCCCCTAAGTGGGGCCCTCAGGCAGGACTTGTTCCAGCTGCTACCGTAGCCCAGCAGTCGAGCTGCGGCCCCCTCTCCCCACCCCCTGCTCGAACAACCACTGTGGGCAGTGGCTGAGCTATTCCAGCTCCCCAGGGGCAGGGAGCTGGCAGGGTAGATGCAACCCAGCAGCCACAGTTCTCCTGGAGACTGAGTGTGGGCTGCCGGCTCACCTTGGCTGCCCCCTTCTCCCCAGAGGGATTTGGCCCTGGAACTCGTGGAGGGAACCACAGAAAGGGGAGAAGGAAGGAGCCCACCTTTCCCCCTCACGAGGTCTGAGGGACGGAGTTGCATCCTGGGTGCGCCCTGAGGTCTTCCTGGTCAGAGAGCCTTGGGCTTTCCAGATGGGAAGGAATCTTTAGAATTGGGAAATGTGGGCTCAGAGAGGTTGTGATGGGCTTAACGTCACCCAGCAGCCGTGGTGAGCCCAAACTCAGGTCGTCCAACCCCTGCCCGGGCCCCTGTCCAGGACTCTCGTCCTCTCTCCTTTTCAAGTCCCTAATTTATTCATTTTGTCAACAAATATTGACTGCATGGCTCCTGTGTGCTCCTTCCAGTGCTGGGCGCTATTTCACAGGGAAGGCCCCCCTGCTCCCAAGGACGCATGCGTCTGGCGAGACAGACAACAAGCCATGAGCAGAACAGTTTAGGGAAGCTGCTTTAGCTCGGTGCCTGGTGCCCAGCAGCTGCTTGGTAAATGCGTGTCGAACGGGTAGCAGTAAGCATTCTGATGAGAACAGAGCAAGGCAGCGTGATGGAGGGTGGGAGGGTTTTATAGACAGTGTTTGTTTTCTCTGAAAATCCTCCCCCTCAGTGTGATGACATTAGAAGGGAGGGGATTTGGGAGCTAATTACATCTTGAGGGTGGAGTCCTCGTGAATGGGATTAGTGCCACTCTGAAGAGACTCCAGAGAGTCTTCTTTCCACTCTGGGAGGATGCGAGAAGTCGGCAGTTTGAAATCTGGAGGACGCCTTCACCAAGAAGCCGACCGTGCCAGTGCCCTGTTCTTGGCCTCCAAGCTTCCAGAACTGTACGAAAGGAACCTCTGTTGTTTGTAAGCCACTTGGCCCATGGCAGTTTGTCACAGCAGCCCAGGCTAGTACAGAGGGCCACAGGCAGGATAAGTATTCTTAGAAGAGATGACATTTGAGGAACAATGGGATGGAATCAAGCCTGTGAGGATCTGGGGCAAAAGGGTTCTGCAAATGCAAACGCCCTGAGGCTGGAGTGTGGCCACTGTGCCAGGGGTGGCGAGATGAGCTCAGAGCGGTGGGGGAGGCCAGATCAGGCAGGTCTTGGTAAGAGATCGCAGGATGTCTCCAAGGGGCCCCCTTAACTCCTTGGCTCCAGGCAGACCCCCCACTCCCAACCTCCCCCAAATCGACGAGGCCCTTGGCAGCCTCCACAGTCCAGGGCTTGTCCTGGACTGTCTTGTCCTTTGGAGAGGACGCAGACAGCCTGGTGCATGTGGGTTGGGGTGGGGTGTTGGGAACGTGGGGACTGGAGTTCTGGTCTGACTGGTTATGTGACCTTGAGCCAGTTCCATCTCCTCACTAGACCTCAATCTTATAAGCTGTGAAGTACGAGAATTGGACCATTGAGTTCTCATTGGCACATGGAGGAGAGGCAAGAGGAGGGAAGGAAACCAAACAAACTGCAAAGTAACTAAATGGGTGTTTTGCTTGGCTTGCAGCGGAGGCATCTGAAGCCACCCAGGTTATCACCATAAGGAAGTTTGGGCCAGTGTGTGATGGCATCACTGTCCTCAGTCTTCATAGTCAGTGGAAGGCCCTTGCAGTATAGGCTGATGGACAGCAGAGGGCGCCAACTGAATGGCCAGGGATCTTGGGAAAAAGGAAGTCGTTGGTCTGGGGTTGGTACATGATGGTTGGTGGCTACCTCTGATCTCATAACTGGTGTCCATGTGGATGTATTTAACAAAGATTCACTGTGACCATTCTATGCTGAGCACTGTTCTAGGTCTCAGGAAAAGACAGAATGATGGAGCTTAGGAATGGGAATTAACGTCCATCTTAAATGTTCGTTTGCTTTCATGGGAGCACTGTGCTTGGTGCTTCGAGCGTGGTATTAAGACAAACTCTGACACTGCATCCTGACGCAGGGAGATGGAATGGCATGACCGATCAACAATGTCTGTCAGGGTGAGGTTGGGAGGGTGCCCCACGAGTACCAGGTATTTGCTGTTGCTTCTCTAATGCAACTTCATTATTGGACGATTGGAGAAATCGAGATTCAGAGATGCCAAGTTCATTTGCACAAGGTCATGCAGCTGGCAGAGTTCGAACAATGTACATTGTGCGTCGGCAGCCATGTCTCTGGGCTTGAAGAGATCGCACCTCCAGGCCTCCGGGACCCTCTGGACATCGGTGCCCATGACCATCCTGGTAACCAGTGTGCTTCATGGTGGGGGGCAGGCGCCTGGCGCATGGACAACTGGGGTGATGCCATGATATTGGGTGTCTAGAGGGCCATTCTGGGGGCCAATGGGAAAGGACGGACCACACAGAAGACACAGTGGGGGCCCAACTGCAGCCAAGCAATGGCAGAGCTTTGGCCTGACTCAGGCCTGACAGGGCAGAGGGTCCCGTGCTGGACCCTGGGCGGTGGGGTTGGAGGTGCTGGCCAGAGTTCCGATGCAAAGCCTTTACTACCTATCGGTGGGGACAAACACGGGGACAGTATGACACACACACAAGGCAGAAGCAAAAGAGCTCAGCCGGGGCCCCAGCTGCAGTGAGAGATGGAAGGGGCAGTGGGTTGTCCGCTGGCTGCGGGGAGGCCTGGCGAGACCTCAGAGGAGATGCTTAAATGTTAAATGTCAAAATGAGCCATATTTATTGCCAACAACTCGGAAGATATAATAAAACGTAAAAAAGTAAACTTACAAAAAACCTGTGATCAATCTCTACACTGAAATAATTGCTATCACTGTCTTAATCATGCATTTACACATAACCAAAATACGGTGCTATATGTATTTTTGAATTTTCTTTTTTATTACTTAGTGCCATAGATCTCAAAGTGAGATCCTGGATGAGCAGCGTCCTCGACCATCACCTGGGAACTTGTTAGAATTACAAACCCTTGTCCCCCCTCCTTCCCCGAGACCTACTGAGTCAGAGACCTTGGGGGTGGAGCCCAGCAGTGGGTTTGAACACGCCCGCCAGGTGGTTCTGGTGCTCGCTGAAGTTGGATAGCCACTGAGTTCACACGTTATAAACAACTTTCCATCGCCATTAACTACGTCTTACAGTCTCAATGCTGGCGTGACCTTTCATTGGACTGACTTAATGGACCCTCAAAGGCAATGCTGTGGTGCCTGTCTTATGTGCAAATACACACGTGTGCACACCAGGGCTTGTTTGGGGTGGTGCCCTTTGTGCTGGGCCAGTAACAGGAGGCGAGAGGCCCCAGCGGGCGGGAGGGGACGGAGGGGAAGATGCCGTGACTGGAGACTGTGCCTGGCCGGGGACTGCGTGCAGACAGATGGGTCAGGGCTCCCCCTTCCCTTCGCACCCTCCCTGGAGAGGCCCTGGCAGAGCAGGAAATGAGTGGTGAACGTGTCCACATGTTGGAAGGGACTTGGCAAAAAGAGCCCAGATGTCCTAGGGCCAGCGGGCCATGCCACACAGCAGAGGGAAGCCACACTCTGCCAGGTGCGGACCGAGGAGTCTCCGTCCTCGTTCCTGTGGGAAGAGCCTGGCCAGTGTCAGGTGAGGTTCCCGGTGTGGGATGGGGCGGGTGTGGGCTCTCGGATGAGCCTGTGGGGGCCGGGGTGGGCAGAGGCTGCAGGGAGAACTTTCTTCAGGCCTGTTCTGGGCTGAGATGTCAGCAGAAACCTTAGAAGAAGAAGGAAGTAGTTTGGCTGCTGTCTACACACTGTTGGGGCTTAACCCAAACCACACTGGGTTTCTCTACATGGTTTCTTGGCAACTTAGAGACCAAATATGGTTAAAAAGAAATGACAGCTCAAGATAGGTGAGGACACCACAGGACGATGCTTGGGTGCTCTGCATGAATGCAGGTCTTTCAGCTCCACAAGAACCTCCCCTGACCCTACGCAGCCGCTGCCGCCTCTGAAGAACGGCAATGCAGGGGGCCTCGGGGGGCTGGCAGCAGGGAGGTGGGGCCTTCGGTATCATTTTCAAAAAAGAGGAATAGGCAGATTCTGGGAAATCTTCGACCACCCAGGAGGCCCTGCGTGTGCTGCTGTTCTGTTCTAGAACAGACCCATGAACAGCCGGCCGTCCAAAGTGACAATGCTGAGAACAAAGTCTTACCGCACTGAACTCACTTTTCCTTTTGCTCCGATGAGCCGGCTGGGTGTTAGCGAGACCGTGCGAAGCGTGACTACATAACCGCCCCAAAGGCTGTACCCAGTGGCGCACCTCACCGTGAGCCTCCCTGGCCGCATCCCAAAGTTCCCGCCACGCCCAGCTGGCATCGGTTTCTTGGACTACCCCGCTCTCCCTCTCCCTCTTGGTGAGTCCGGGCCTCCATCCCCGTTGTTCCTTCCACCCGGAATACTGGTCCCCTCACTTGTTTCCGAACCAAACTCCTCCTCATTCCTCTGGACTCGGGGGAACGTCATTTCTGCAGGAAGGCCTTACCTCTCTGCTTGCACGCTGTCCCTCCTCGGCGTTAAGTTCAGCGCCCTGGCGATGTTGGTCCCACGACCACCCCGACCGCACTCTCAGGTGAGCGTTGCGTACGTCCCTGTGTGCGGGGAGCACCACGCAGCAGGTGCCGAGGAGTATCAGTGGGAGGAACAAAGGAAGTCTTCGGAGCTTGTCTTGGCCTGGGTCCTGAGAAGCGGGTGAAGGACCCGGAAATAGTTAACCTTGAAAAGAGAAGGTTCAGAGGAAGGCCGGCTTTTCGAAGACAGCTCCACAGTTAAAGGTGTTACTGCAAAGGGCAGAGCCGAGACCCACAGGCAGAAGTCAGAGGGAAGCAGGATTTTTTTTTTTTTTAATTTTTATTTTAATTGTTGGGGAAGCAGGTTTTTATTTACTCTAAGTGAGACCCCTTTGCGCCGGAGACTGCGGGTGGCGGGCTTGTCAGGGGGTGTCATGCTTCTGGAATTTCATGCCTGCCTCCTCCTGCACTGGTGGCCACCCACCTGCCTCTGGGACAGGTGAGCCAGTCAGGTGCCTGTCTATTGTCTGGAGCACCGAGGAGGCCCCACTTCCTGCGGACGCTGGTCCTCCCAGCCCGTCTGCGTTGACACCCAGGACTAGGGCCGCAGAGGCTGTGTCCGTGGATGTGGACTCGGGCTGTCTGGCCGTGTGATCTGAGTGTGCCCAGCTGCGCGTGGACATGTTTCTGATTATGGGCAGGTACATGGGAAGCTGGGTCTCTGGCTCCAGAAACACACACGAGTGGTGGGCCACCTCCGGCTGGGGCAGGCGAGGGCTCTGCCACTCGGGGCTCATTCTCCACGCTCCACCCCACCACAGGCAGAGCCAACCTGGAGCTCCACGGGCGGAAGGGTGGGCTTCTGTTTGTGTCTGTGCGACGCTGGGCAACCACTCAACCTCTCTGGGCCTCAGTGTCCTCACGCACACAGCCATGGAGCAGAGGAAGCTGACAGCTGAGGTCGCTCCCAGGGCTGACATTCTGGGATTCTGTCTGGCTTCTGGTGGGCTGCGCTAATAGCTGGAGCCCCAGGGAAATGGGGAGTGCTCCTGAGTGGAACCACAGCCGCCCAGGGGGACAGGCTCTGATGGGAGCTAGGGGAGGGGCGGAACCCAGCTGTGACAGCAGTCAAACCTTTTAATCACTGCACTTTGGGGTGGGGGTGGCGTGGGCTGGGGGTGGGGCACAGCTCTGGGACGAATTCAGGTGAGTGTGAACCCTGGCTCTCTGAATCCAAATTTAAAGAATCCAAGTGTCAGAGCTCAGGGTTGGGCACAGCACAGAATCCTACTCGCAATAGTGGCTGTGAGCAAGTCACTCCCCATCTCCGAGCCTTACCCTCATCCGTTCAAAGCAGAGTGACCTTTTTAGGTCTCTTAGGGTTTCTCCAAGCTGTGCCACCCATGGGCCCCCTACGCGTGACTCTGACACCGACCAAACAACCACAGTAGCCGCCATCTTCCGAGAAGGTGTGATGTGCCAGCCTCCTAGCACCTGCCTGGCCTCAGGAGGAGACTGAGGCTCAGAGAGGCAGGGTCATGTGTCAAGGTCGCACAGCTAGCTGGAGGCAGAGCTAGGGCTTGAACCCCGGTCCCCTGTCCCCGCTGTCTATGCTGTTCACCACTCTGCCACCCCCTACCTTGCACTGTCGCCTCATCCTCCCACCATTTGAACGCTCTTTCCTCTCCCTCCTCCTCCCTCTGCACCCCCACCCTGCCTGCATCTTCCCCACCAGGTCTCCCGCCCCCCCACGCCCTCCGCTCTCTGGGCCCAGCCGGGCCAGCGTCTCCGATGTCCCTTTAGCTGGAAAGAGACTCTGTCCCCCAGTGCTCGCCTTGCCTGCCCAGCGGCAGCCCTACCCACCGCGGGGCCTCTCTGGCTTGCGACCAGTTGCTGCAGAGAAACCCTGAGCTCGATTTTTCTGACCACCCGATGGCCACCGCTACCCCCACTTAATAAATTGCGCAGGAGCAATGGGTGGTCGACGGCAGAGGCCGGCATGGCCCGGTTGGAAATTAAAAGCAGCGGCTGAGAGTGGGTTTGAATGCAGCAACAGGAACCATGAATATTTTACAAGAGACCGGAATTATTAATGTTTCAATAAAAAACAAAACCCCAGTGTCCATGCGAAGATTACATGTGACTTAAAGCCCTTCACAAAACCGCTGTGGTCCTCCTTCGCTCTGCCTTAAACCACTCAGCACGGTCTCGCTTAAACCGTCCCCATCCCCCCCACCCTCAGCCCACCCACTCCAAATGGGGTGGGGAGGGCTGCATCCGCCCCGATAATTAGCACGGCCCCCACCTTCCTTCGGAGCTACGGACGACCAGAGAAATATTTCTGGAAGACTATTTGTGAACTTCCCCACAGCCATCAATCATAAGGTTAAGAAGGAATGGAGCAAGATTTCTTACCTCAAGGAGCCTCTAATGCAAAAAAGCTATTTACCGGGCACGGACGGGGGCTGAGATTTCTGATGCCATTACTATAGAATACATAATAGCATCAATAATTAAGTATAAATTGGATTTAATATTTTATGCTGGCGACATGTAATTTACACTCTACCCGAGAAATCAAAGGTCATGTCTGAAATAAATGAGCGTGGGGTCGAGCCTCCAGTGGAATTAGCACACTTCCCCCCTCCTGGCAGCTGCAGCCCAGGACAAGAGCAGGGGAGGCTGGGCCGTGGGGATTGAGGGCGGAGTTGGGGCCCGGGAGCCGCGGGGAGCCGCGGGGAGCCGCTGGTCCCCGGAGTGTGCTATGTAAGCGGGGCCTCAGGCCTCCCTGGGGTGAGTGGATGCTTCTGGAGGCTCTGGGAGGAGGGCCCTGGAGCGCTGGTGTTGGAGAGGTCAAACCCAGAGACAAGTCCGACCCTGAGACAGGGACCAGGCAGGGCGGCAGCACCGAAGAGCTCGCAGTGTCCTGAGGGGAAACTGAGGCCCAGAGACGGGAAAGGGCTTCCCCAGAGTCACACTGAATAGGACCCAGGGCTCCTGGCTGCCGATCTTTGTCAGGGCTGCTCTGACACGTGTGTGACATAGGCACTGCCTGAGACCTCTGCTTGTGTCCCAGAAACACGAAGTCCGTTTGCCTGCTGGAGGGACTGACTGGCCTGGGCTGGTGCCTGGCTTGGTCGGGTGTGGTTCTCAGACCTCCTGGCCATGGCTGGGGGCGGGCTCCGGCTGGCCTTCTGGTGAAGCGCAGCGGGGCGGCTAAGCAAGGATGCCCACTGCAAGGGTGGCTAAAGAGCTGGGGTGCTGGTTGGCATTAATGGGCCGAGCATGCGTGTTTACTAGACGCTTCCACAGCTCCCCCCGCCCCCAGGGGAAAACCAGTGTCCTCTTCTTTCCTCCCGAAGCCCTTTGCTGTCCAGCACCTGCTGACCGCTCCCTGCCCGTCTCCTGCCTCACTCCCTCTCATTCACTTGCCAAGCTCCGCTCACTCCAGGCCTTTGCCTGGGCCGTTCCCTCTGCCGGGGGCACCCTTTCCTGGACACTGACACGGCTCCGCCTCACTTCATTCAGATCTTTGCCCACGGTTCTTTCCCCGGCACTCTCTGCCCACCTGGGGCCCAGGACGTTCATGCGTCTCACCAGACAGGTGGCGCGATGGCAGGCCTCCTGGCGTGGGGGGAGCAGATGGGCACGAGGGTGATCTGGCTCATGCCCGAACTCAGCACTGCGCGTGTTTCTAGAAGCTGCTAAGGCTGTTTTAGGAGGTGTCCCCAGCCATGAGGCGGGGGTGGGGACCAGGAAGCAGAAGCCTTCCTCCCCCACCCCTGCCTCCAGTGACAGGTTGGGAAGGGAGCTAGGCGGGGCCCCAGGGCGGGGCTCCATTCCCTCGTCTGTGCTCTGGCGGATCAGCCGGGACAGAGGATGCTGTGGAGGTTTGCGTCCTCCCCAAATTCAGATGGAACCCTAACCCTCAAAGATGACGGTACCAGAAGATGGGGCTTTGGGAGGCGCCGAAATGTGAGCACCTTCCACCATGTGAGGGCGCTGTGAGAAGGTGCCCGCTAAGAACCGGGAGGAGGACTCTCGCCAGACAGGCCCTGTGGTGGGTTCACCTTGGACTTCTCTGCCTCCCGAACCATGAGAAGTAAATTTGTTTACAAGCCAGCCAGCTGTGTGTGCGGTTATAGCATCTCGAATGGACTGAGATCCTGAAGCCTTTCCAGTTTGGAGACGTTTGCTTGTCTGTGACCTAGGGATGCGGGTGGGCCCTGGGAACAACTGGTGTTTGTTGTGGGCCACAGGCCGCTTTGGAATTTTTAAAGGATTACTTCATTTAATCCCCCTGAGGCCGGTCCTGTTATTCTCCCCTTTTCCAGGCAAGGAAACTGAGGCCCAGAGAGATTAGTGGCCTGCCCAGGCTCACAGTAGCTAGTTTGCAGGAGAGTTTAGATGCCAAGTCTTGTCCCCAAATGTCAGCCCAGGGTTGGGATGGGGGTGAGTGTTTGGTCTGAGTCCTTGGGGGGCAGAATCTCAAATGGAAGGACAGGGGAGGGTCCCTTTAAATGCTGAGGGAACCATGAGTAAGGGGAGCAATATACTTCAGCATACTCCCTTCCCCTGGGAATGGAGCCTGTTTCTCACTGCCCCTCTAGCCTGCCCTCCCGCAAATGTAGAAGAGACTGGGGATTAGCCACCTTCCCTCTCCGGGCCCCAGAGGCCCCATTGGAGGAGGCAGATACGTGCTCTCGGGCATCCTTGCAGCTCTATCCGCCTGGGATGCGGTGGGTCTGTCTCTGTGATCTCTTTCCTCTCCTGCCTCCCTCTGGCTCCTGCTGGGGACTCTCTCATTGGCTGAACCCAACAGGAAGCCACAGGGCTCAGCGCGTGTTGAGGTTGCCCGCGCAGGACAGGACTTGAGGTCCAGGAGCAGGGAGAAGGCAGAAACTGGACCTGGAGGGGTGACTGGAGCAGACAGCTCAGCCTGGTGGTAAACGTTCGTTGAAGGCAATTAACCAGGAGGAAGGGAAGGGAGTTTCTCCTCCAGGATCGTCTGCCAGGTGCCTTCGGCAGAGATGCCTCAGCCAGGCTGTGACTTCTGCCTGGTGGGGCTCCAACCTGAGCGGGAAGGGATGGTCTGGTCAGGGGACATGGAGGCTGGGTTTGTCACCCGTGGTCCCAGATCTGTCTGGAGTCCAGACCACTGACAAGGTCTTGGAGAAGTTATTTGGCTGGCCTTGGTGACTAAACTTCCTGTTTTTAAAACAGATGCCATCATATCTTCTCTTTGGTCATCATCAGAGTGCCTGTATTTTCTCCGCTCTTCCTAGCAACCCTGCACCTGTCTCCCCTTTCACAGAATGGGAAGCTGAGGCTCAGAGAGGCAGAGAAGGCTGCCCGAAGAGACTCAGCTAATGAGAGGCATAGTGAGGCTGGGGCCGAGGCTTGGGTGCTCTCCATGGGCCGCTCTGCTCCCCTGCTCAGCCCACCCAGGAGAGAAAGAGGAGGCAGTCTAGGGAGGGAACGCCAGTGAGATCTGCTTCAAACCCTGGGCCTCCTTACACTGGCTGTGCAGCCTTGGGCAAGTCCCTCAACCTCTCTGAGCTTGTGATTCCTCATCTGTAAAATAGGGCTCAGGACACCTCACTAGCAGCAACATTCTGACTGCTACAGGAACGTACATCGAACACTACAGCATGTGGCTGTAGATGCTCCATGGACGTGAACTTGGTGATGTCTGAGTGGGTTGGTGTGGATTGCCGTCCTGCGACAGAGGCCTGGTTCAGCAGAGGACGGGAGAGAGAGAGGGACCCTCAGGGTGTGGCAGGCCCTCCTTGCCGCTGCAAACGAGGTTTGAAGGCAGCCACTTGCCACACGGTCTGGTTATCTGTTACTGCGTAAAACAGTGTCCCCAACTCAGTGACTGCAGACAATGACATTCTCAAATGATCTTTCTGTTCGCAGACAGACCGGGCCCCACTCAGGTGGCCCTTGCCCACGTTTCTCAGGCAGTTGCAGTCCGAGTGTGGCTGGGGAGACAGTCACCCTAACGGCTCCCTCAGGGTCGGGTCTAAGGGCCAGTGCTGGTGTCCTCTGGGACCTCAGCGGGGCCCATTGGCTGGACCACCCCTCTGAGCTCTCTCCACGTGGCCTGGGCTTCCTCGGTGCGTGTGTCCCAGAGATCCAGGGGGCGTTTCCAGGGGGCAAGTGGAAGCTGTGTTTCTCTTTCTGACTTAGCCTCCAAAGTCACATGGCGTCACTTCCGCTACCCTCTGAGCCCCCCTCCTCCCCGATCAAGGGAGGGGGCATAGAGGGTCACGGACCCAGTGCTGGGAGAACATGTGGGATGGAAACTGGGGTGGCCATGTTTGGAAAATACGATCTGTCACACTGCATGAGTTCTGTGGCCCAGGGAAGTTCACATAAAAGGGGCTTTGATGTCCCATTTGCTTTCTTCTCTCACATCTGGGAGATCCGTGTTGACCAAATTGCTTTTCTTCATCGAAGTCTGCAGCGACTGGCGCTCCAGGCTGGCCCATGGTGCAGTTGTCCTTGTTGGGAAGGGTGGGGGTAAACTGAGGCCCCGGCACCTGGCACAGGATCGACACAGAGACAGTGTTCAGCAAGCCTTGGCGGGTGGGATCTCGGAGCGCTTTACACACATACACAGTGTTCCCAGGAGGGCGGAGAGGATGTGTGTCCACGCGGAGGGGTCCCTAGGGCTCGGACCTGCGGCCGCCAGCTCAGAGAGGTCAAAGGCCTTCCCCGGGTTGCACAACGAGCTGTCAGGAAAAGCAAAAGCGGAATCCAGGCTTGGGGCTGTGCCATGAATCTGCAGAAGAAATCACCAGGGAGCACGAGTTTAAGTGGCTGAACTTCTGAGAAGTAGCTCTGAAGAGGGTGTGAGACCTTCCCTCCAAGGCTAAATCCCTTCTCTACGAGAGTAGGGGTGGGGCGGGGGAATGGAGGGCACCCCACATACTCTTCCTACCATGTGACATTGGCCTCCCTTCCATCGAGAGGCAGGTCTATGTTCCCTCCCTCGCATCTGGCTGGACCCGTAACTCTGACCCTTTCAGATTTGCCTGTAATCAAAGGCCAGAGTGCTCCTTACTCTCTTCACAGGCTGTGACCAGCCTCCTGGTTGGAGCCTCCTTCCCTGCTGCCTGTTGAGTGGCACCGAGAATCCCTGGGGCCCTGGGCCTTGGGGAGTGAAGAGACAGGCCCCAGGCCTGGCTCAGGCGGCTCCTCCCCCAGCCCAGCCTGCAAGCTAATGTCGCCTTAATGCTGTGGTCAGGCGGCCACGTGGCTGGGCTCCCTGGGCGGGCAGGGCTACATAATGGACGGCCTAGACCCGCCCGCTGACGGCCCCATTAAATGTGGTCGATTTTTTTTTTCTGGTTCCTGGTGTTTTAAGCTGAGTGTCTCTGGGCAGGCATTCAAAGCCTGTTCCAGAGCTAATCTCAGAGGCAGGGACAGAGCAGGCCCGGCTGCATTAAATGGCTAAATCTGGCGCAGGGTGGGCGGAGCTCATTCGAGGAAAGAATAGCATCTCTGTGGTCTTGGACGGCAGCGGTCATCAGGGCTGGCTGCTCTCCCTGTCCTTCAGGCTGTCAGAGGGGATCGCTGGGTTGTAGTTTGGGTGCCAGGGAGTGGTCCTAGGTGCAGACCTTGAGTCTGGGGGCTCCTGGCCTTTGCTGTGTGTCGTCCAGGTAGTTGCTGACCCTCCCTGTGCATTGGCTTTCATGCGAGCATTCAGTCTTTTGTAGGCCCCTCTATGGGATGGGATTCCAGAGGTTCAGGGAGCTGGACCGTCTCTGTAGTTAAGGATATCAGGGTGTTGGGGTTGGAAGGAGTTTGAAAGCTTGAGGATGAAGTACAGGCCAGCCGGCAGGGCATAGGGACCAAAGCCGGGGGGGCCTAGGAAGGCAGTGGTCATAGAAAGTCTGAGAGGAGGACCAGGATGGCCCAGTGGTAGGGAGTTGGGGGCAGGAGAGACTCAGGCATTGGGGCCAACTGCCCTTTGGCATTGTGTAATTCTAGTCCCCTTCTCTGTCTGGGGTAGGAGCCGAGGGCGGGATAGGCTGGAAGCTCAACAGAGCTGGTCAGTAAGGGAGAGGAGAGAACAAAGATCAGGACAGGGCGGGGGACACCTGCAGCTGAGCCCTGGGTGGGGGAGCTGGGCAGCTGTGTTCCCAGCCCCAGGCCAGAGCCTGGAGAGGAGGTGAGCTTGCTGAGCAGCCAGGGGGGCCCGAGGGGTGGGGGGCGGGGGGGAGGTCACAGGGTCTGAGCGCCAGGCAGGCCTGATGGCAGTTCCTGCCACACAAGAGCCAGAAAAGCCCTCGGAGATTAAGTTCAGTCCGCTGATGGGGAAACAGAAACTCAGAGAGGGAGAGGAGCTTGCTGACAGTCTCAGAGTGGCAGAGCTGGGACTCTCTCTGGGTCTTTGGTTCCTGGTGAAATCCGATCTCTGCTAGACAGAGAGCCCCTGGGTGAGGAGGCTGCCTGGGACGTCTCCACACTCCTCCCCCACCCTGCCTGCACTTGGCCTGTAGCCTCTGCTTATCAGGGGTTCTATCACTCCAGGTCCCTGGGTGAGGGACATCTTCATCCTCCAGGTGGGGCAGGACTGTCCAGAGCCATGGGAATGACCAGGAGTCGGTGATCTAATTTCCAATCCCATCCTGGCCACCAGCTTGCTGGGTGTTCTTGATCATTTGCTCTCTCTGGGTCTCCGTGTTTGCATGTGTGAAATGGGAGTGACTGGCCTGGCTTGGCGGTGGGGGTGGGGGGTCCTTCCAGATGGGATCTGGGCTCTTTGCATGGCTTCAGGGCTGTGTTTGGGACCCTCCAGCCAGCATCCTGCCTGCCTCTCGTCCCTGCCTGTTCTCACATGTCCTCTCCAGTCCGCTCCTCCTGGATTCACTGTGAATCCTTACTCCCGCCTGCCACTGAGCCGCACCCTCCGAGTCAGTATGGACTGCATGCTGCACGCTCCGCTGCCACTTGCTGGACGATTGCCATCAGGGGACCGACAGCTCAACTGGGGAGCCTGGGGAGGCAGATGTGTGCCCAATACAGTGAGGGGTTGTGTGACTTTCCTGTTGCTGCCGTGACAAATGACTATTATCTTACTGGCCTTAAACAACATACGTCTATCATCTTACAATTCTGTAGGTCAGAAGCCTCACTGGGCCCATCTGTGTTCCCTCTGGAGGCTCTAGGGCAGAATCTGTTTCTTGCCTTTCCAGCTTCTAGGGCCCACCCAAATGCCTTGGCTCCTGACCGCCTTCCTCATATTCAAAGCTGTCAGCCTAGCCTCTTCCAGTCTCTCTTTCTGACTCTGACACTCTTGCCTCCCGCATCCAGATGGGCCCTAAGTAACCGCAAGGGAGAGTCATCTTTTAACATGTCAAATCCGTAACTTGAGCACACTTGCAAAGTCCCTTTTGCCTATCACAGATTTTGGGGATTAACACAAGAGCATCTTTGGGGGCCATTATTTTGCTAACGACAGGTATCAAGACAGTCCCTGCTTCCAAATGACCTGGTGGCACAGAAATCCTGCTGAGGCCTCTCCTGGTTCAGTCTTGGGTTCCAGTCCCAGTTCTTTCAGCTGTGAGCTGCGGCACCATGGTGGGCAAACCTGCCCACTGCACTGAGCCTCAGTTTCCTCATCTGTACGTAAAGGATTTTAATACCCAACTCACAGCCTGGCAGTGAACATTCAAAATGCTGAGTGTAGGGTGCAGACACAGCACCCAGGCTAGAATAGCCATTCACTAAATGGTTGCATCTGTTTTATTTTCCAGGTGCCCTATAACACGCCTTCTGGTTCTGGGTGGACTGCAGTGGATGGGCAAGGACAAGGAGTACACGAGGCTGGGTTTCACCCTGCCCACCCTGCAATGCCATCCTGGGGAGCATGCGGTAGGAAGGGCACGTGCACTGAGCTGTCTGGGCCAGGCCTAGCCCCTCCTGTCTTTGACCCGATTCTTGTATTCATGCCACAGTAATTTGCTGAACTCCTGCTGAGACAGAGGGACAGGAGTAAGTAGCATAGATAAGTGCACATTCCTGTGGGGGTGCTGCAGAACACTCAATTGACAACAAAGCTATACTGTGATGTACACAGAATGATTCCCGTTTGTAAAGTTTTAGAAAGGATATAAATGGGGGTGGTGTGAGAGAGAATAGTAAGGTGATCAAGGAAGTCTCCCCACTATGACATTTAAGCTGAGTCTTAAAAATAGGAAAAGCCAGGACTGGGAAGAGTTGGGCTAAAGCGTTGATCCAGGCCTTGGGAAGAGCATGTGCAAAGGTCCTGTGGCAGGAAAGAGCTTGCACATTCAGAAGCTGGTATGGCTGGAGCAAGTGTCCAGGCAGGAGAGTAACTGGGGATGAAGTAGGAGGGAGGCAGGGCCAGGCGTGGCATGAATTTGGATTTCGTTTTAAGGATGAAGCATGGAGGGCTTAAAGCATGGGTATCTGATAATTTAATTTATGTTTTTAAAGCTCACTCTGTGTGCTTAACTAAAAATCACTTGGTGTGAGGTGGAGTGTAGGCTGTGGGGGTGAATTGTATTATTGCTCTTAATCATTCACTTCTCTCTGTGGGAGGATCATTCGTTCCTACCTCGCTGACTTTGGGTTTATTATATGACTTGCCTTGGTCAATAAAACGTAAGTAGGAGTGACATACGCTATTTTGGGGCGGACGCTTAAAGGCATGACATGATTGGCCACGTCTCTCTTCCTTCCCCCAAACAACTGTAGTGTTCTAGAAGGAGGCCGCGCCATCTGCCCAGGCGACAGAGTGAGGATGCTGTGGATCAGAACTGCACCTGACCAGCAACGAACGGGCACTGCGGCCAATAAACAAATCTTTGCTCCTGCAGGCCCCTGAGGCGTGGAGATCACCTGTCACTGGAGCATAGTCTAACCTGGCCCGATGAGGTCTTGTGTGTAAAGCAAAGAATTTTTCTGGTTTTGTCTTTAAGGGGAGCGAGAGGGAGGAAGACCCAGAGCGAAGTCTTGGGAGCAGTTGGAAACCTTGAGGCACCGAGGTGAGCCCTGGAGGAGGAGTCGCTGTTGGCCGAGCTCTGCCATCCCACCTTCATCGAATACCTCTGAACACCTTCTGCTGCCATCGAGGCGACAGAGTGTCACAAGCAACCCCCCAACAGGTGTGAGGACCCTTATGAAGGTGGAAATGTGGTCCTATTCTTTACTGGGGCCCCCGAGGCCATGCTGACCTTTGATCTCTTTGACCACAGCTTCCGTCTGGACCACCCCACACTCTGTGCTCTGGCAAGTTCTTGAATGGGCCTGGTTTCCTACACCCTCAGGGCTTTTGCACATGCTTTTTTGATTTTTTTTCTTTAGATACCAGGTTTATCATCATTTTGTCAAGGAAGCATTCCTGATTCTCATGACAAGTCAAGGCCGACCCTGTAGATGCCCTGATGGCACTTATGGTTATGCAGTGAGTAAAATCCTCACCCACAAACTCACATGTGTCAGAAATGGACTATCTTTATTTTTATGTTTTATTGGCCTAGTTGCCTTTCCTTGCATTAATACCACACTATCTTAATTATTTTATAATGTCTTCATATTCAATGGTTTAAGTTTTTTAACTTTGTTCTTTTTCAAGATCGTCTTGGTTATTCTTTTTTTTTTTTTCAGTTAATTGATTATGCTATTATACTAGTCCCAATTTTCCCCCTTTGACCCCCGCCACCCAGTTCCCCCTTTCCTCCAGTGATCTCCCCCTTAGTTCATGTCAGTGGGTTATGCATCTCAGTTCTTTGGCTGCTCCGTTGCCTACAGTTTTTAACAGCTCCCTGTCTGTTCTGTACCTACCCAATGACGCTTCTACATTCCCGTGCCTTTCCCCCCACTCTCCCTCTTCCCCCTCCCTGCTGAAAACCCTCTGAATGATCTCCATATCTACGATTCTGTTCCTGTTCTAGTTGTTTGCTGAGTTTGTTTTCGTTTTTTAGTTGTTGATTATTGTGAGTTGGTTGTCATTTGAATGTTCATAGTTTTGATCTTTTTTCTAAATAAGTCCCTTTCACATATGATAAGGGCTTGGTGATGATGAACTCCTTTAGCTTTGCCTTGCCTGGGAAGTACTTTATCTGTCTTTCAGTTCTAAATGATATTCTTAACTTCCGCATTTCCATAAAAAAATTAGAATTAACTTATCCATTTCTATTAAAAAGCCTGTTAGGATTTGGATTTGGATCACATTGAATCGACAGATCAGTTCATGGAGAATAGTTTCACAATATTGAGTCTCTAGTCCACGAACATGGTGCACTCTTCTGCTGAGTTTAAGTCTTTAATTTCTTTGAATAATGTTTTATAGTTTTTTCTGTAACAATCTTATACATCTCATTTTAGATTTATTGTTAGTTATTTGATATTTTCTATTCTATTATAGATTATATATTTTTATACTTCATTTTCTAATTATTATTATTGGTATAGGAAAATGCAATTGCTTGCTAAATTGACCTAACTTTAATTATATGTGAATTATTTTAGATTTTTTAAAAAGATTTTATATATTTTTAGAGAGAAGGAAAAGGAGAGAGAAAGAGAAGGAAAGAAACATCAATGCGTGATTGCCTCTCGCACACCCCCTACTGGGAACCTGGCCGGAAACCCAGGCATGTGCCCCAAATGGGAATTGAATCAGCAACCCCTTGCTTAGCAATCTGGCACTCAATCCACTGAGCCACACCAGCCAGGGCTATTTTAGATTTTAATTAATTTTAATTATTTGTAAATTATTTTAGATTTTCAGTGGACACAACCATGTTGACTCTTACTTCTTGTTTTATAATCTTTATGCCTTTTATTATTGTTATCATTTTAAAACTTATTGTTCTGGCTGGGATCTTCAGTGCAATGTTGAAAGAAGTGATAATAGTGATAATCTCAGAGGAAGGTTCTCAATATTTTACTATTAGGTGTAATGTTTGCTGTGGTTTTATGTCTATATCTTTTATCAGGTTAAGGAAATTTCCTACTTTTTATATTTGCTAAGAGTTTTAACTTTGTGAATGGGTGTTGAATTTTATCAAATGACTTTTTTGTATCTATTGAGATAAATGTGTGATTTTTATCCTTTATTTCCTTTATTCTATTAGTATGATCATTAATGACAATATGATCATATTAATGATCACAATGATCTATTAATATGATCAATAATGACAATAACTTATCTTTAAATGTTAAACCAAGCCTCTCATTCCTGGGAAGAAAAACTTGAACTTCATTGTGACTATAATAATCTATATACATGTGGACTTGGACTGCTTGTATTTTGCTAAAGATTTTATCTCATTTAATTTTTATAAGAATTCTCCAAGGAAGATAACTATTATCTCTATTTTACAAATGAAGAATTGAGCCTTAAAAAGGTTAATTGATTATGAGAGAGACTGAACTGTAATTTTCTTTTCTTGTAATATTTTTATATCAGATATACGCTGACCTCAAAAATATTATTTAAAAATACATTCTTGGGAATGGTTTAAGATTGGTATGATTTCTTCCTTATATTTTTGGAAAAATTCACCAATGAAACCATCTGTGCCTGAAATTTTCTTTGTGAGACTTCAAAAATGGGTGTTTCCTTTAAAATATATAGGACTATCCAGATTTTATACATTTTCATCTGTCAACTTGTTAGTTGAGTTGTTTGAGGAATTTGTCCAGTTCATCTAAATTATCAGATTTAATAAAGAAGATACTGTGTAAAACTTTAGACAATATCTTATTGATTTTAAAAGATTTTTAATATCTGTAAGCTCTACAGTTATATCTCCTTTTCTTATTTTAGATTTTACTTACTTATGCCTTTTCTTACACAAAAACCAGCTTCAGGAAGCTCGTTAAAGCTGCCTGAGGCCCTGGCAGCCCACACACCACCCAGCCACTCTACTCTGGCGTCTTGCTCCTCCCTGGGTTCTGCCTGGAAGTGAGATTTCTAGGTTTTTCAGATCCTAGGAAGCTGTCTGGTAGTCTTTTGCCCTGGTATAACACTTGACCTTGGGGAAATGTAGTGTGGGATCGACCTTTCTTACAGTTTCTATACCACTTTTCATTACTTCCAACTCTCCCAAATCCCATAGGCCACCCCACCACGCACATATACATTTATGCTTACATGAGTCCCCAAATCTCCACGTAATCTGAGGGATGGGAGAGTTTGCTCTCATTCCTTACATGATCTCCAAACTTCCTCCATGACCTCAGGCTCTGAGTCCCCTTTTTCAAATTCAAAAGCCAGGAAGAGACTCCTATTCTCTCTTTCTGCTGTCTCGTTGCTTCCTGGAACGCAGTCCAGAGCCCAGAGAGATGGGGTGAGTGGACGGAGGGGAGGCTTGGGAAGGAGGGAGGTGAGCTTGAGTAAGTCATTCAATCTCTGAGAGCCTTGGTTTCTCCAGCTGTACAGTGAAGGTAATGACCCCTGTCCTGCCTTGCTCGCAGTGTCATGAAAAAAGATCAAATCAATGCTCAAGAGCAAGGACACAAAGTATTTTATTGTGAACTATACCATGTACTCACGAGAGTGTATAAACACACGCATACTGTTTAATTAATAATAATGACTACAATACACAGGGTTCGGCACAGACAACACTGCTTTTTTATCACAAAGTCTTGTATTACAAAATCATAAGCATGCAATTCTATAACATAACAATATCACACTCAAGCATACAATATGACATTTTAGGTGATATGTTCGAATTAGAACTGTACATTATTACACCCATATTATTACCCTACCCACCACACTCAAACAAGCCTTACTTCTGCCAGACCCTGTATGTTAATTAGAAAACAGATGCCTGAGTCCACACCGCCTAATTCAAGAACTTCCCCTGTCTTCTAGATTCCTTGTGGGTCTCAAGGCCCTCTTATGATTTTTCCAAAAGGTAATCAACATACTGAATTTTGTATTAATTATTCTCATTCTTCTTATGGTTTTACTCTTTTAAACATATAGCCCTTAACAATGTGCTTATTAAAGCTTTGCCTGTTTTCGAGTCTTATATAAATGAGTCCTACTGCCTGTCTTTTTCCCTGTGACTTGCTTCTCTCGCTCATCATTGTGCTGAAAGCCACGCGTGCGTCTGTGCGTAGCAGTGTTGTTCATTTTCCACCGCTGGGTGATGGGAACGTACCGCCATGGATTTCTCCACCTCCTATCCATGGACATTTGGATTGTTGGGTTATTTCAAATAATGCTATCACGAACATTCTTCTTTTTTTTTAATTTATTATTTATTTATCTTTTAGAGGGGAAGGGTAGGAGAGAAGGAGAGGGAGAGAAATATCAATGTACGGTTGCCTCTCGTGTGTCCCCTGCCGGGAACTGGCCCGCAACCCAGGCATGTGCCCTGACTGGGAATCGAACCGCGATCTTTCGGTTCGCAGGCCCGCGCTCAATCCACTGAGCTACACCAGCCAGGGCTTTTTAAAGCTGTTGTGCCTACTCACACTTCCACCAGCGGAAGCGCATTCCCTTTGTTCCTGTGAGGACCACTTTTTATTATAATTTCTTTTTTATTTTAAATATTTTATTTTTAGAGAGTGAAGGGTAGGAGAAGAGAGGGAGAGAAACATCAATGTGTGGTTGCCTTGTGCGCATTCCCTCCTGGGGAACCAGCCCACAACCCAGGCATGTGCCCTGACTGGGAATTGATCCGGTGATCCTTTGGTTCACAGGCCTGTGCCCAATCCACTGAGCCACACCAGCCAGGGCTTTATTATAATTTTTTATTTTGAAATAGTTTAAAATTTACAGGAAGTTGGAAAAATAGTCTAAAAATATACCTTTTACCTAGCTTTTACAAGTTTCTTCTTTCTTTCTTTCTTTCTTTCTTTCTTTCTTCCTTTCTTTCTGTATAGTTCTATGAAACTTTATCATATAGATTTGAGCAACCATTGCAATAGGAATAAAGACCCCTGTAAACCCTGAGGGTGGTACAAAGCCTAGAGATCATCACGAGAAAGCAGGTCCTGGAGATGTCACACTGGCAAGAAGAGTGGCCCAGAGCAGGGACTGTTCTGGGGTGAGGCTGTGAGAGAGGAAAGGGGAGATCAGGGCCCGCCAGGTGCGGATTCCTGGGAAGGCAGCCCTGCCCACAGAAGTCCTGGTGAGGGCCACCTTGGCTGAGTCCCTCTCAGTGCACCTGGGCGCTCAGGCTTCAGAGAAAAGTAAGGACTTTAACTCTTCCAGATTAATCCTGCTAAGTTGCAACAATATTGATATGCTATTATTTTCCATCTTTATTCATCCCCCGGCGAAGAAAGAACGACTCCCCCCAGGCCATTCATAATTGAAAAATGCTTTTAAGGCCTTTACGAGTTGAATACTAAATTTCGCGAGGTGCCTGCTTTATTGGGCCTCCAGTCACCGATGATACATTTGCTCCCTAATGTTCTTTAAGAAAAGGAGCTCGAGCGGCATGATGGATGGGGCCGATCAGAATCAATGCTCATTAGTGACTCTGGTGGCCAGGTGGGTCTGGGCTGCTGCTCACTTGGGGAGACAGGCTGGACAGGGGACATGGGTGAGGCCTGGTGGCTGACATTAGCCTTGACCTGTGGCTTATCATTCATTTGTTTGTTCACTCATTTATTCAGTAGATTCCAGCAGATGCTGGATACAGAAGTGGATCAGACCCAGCCCTGTCCTCAAGGAGTCGCCAGGACTTGCGTACGAATAGGGGGAATTGAGCACAGACGTCCAGTGCAGAGGATACGCCTGGGGCCTGGGAGCGGGAGGGAAGGTCAGTTTTGCACGGAGGGCTGGCAACCAGCAGGAGCTTCAGCTCAGAGGGGACATTTTGGTGGTGTGCCATAGGTTTGTGGCGCGAACAGAGAAACTTGCCAGAGTGTGAAGGGTGTTCCTGGCAGAGAGAGAGCCACATAGGCAAAGGCATTGAGATGTGACCCAGCCTGGAGGGAGGAGCTGGAGCCATCTGACTTCTCAGAAGAGTCACCTGATGAGGTAGCCAAAGGGGTGGCCAAAGCTGCCATCCTCCTGATCCAACTCAGAATCCTGGAACTGGCAAAATCAGAATAAGGACCTTCAGAAAACTTCTGGCTTGACCCATTGTAACTCCGATGGGCAAATAAGGCCTAGAGAGGGGACTTCCTCAGGGTTTCACAGCCAGGTAATGGGGCAAGGGGCGGGCAGAGCCCAGGGGTGAGCCCATAGTTCGGATTCTGACAACATAGCTGTGGCCTCATAGAGACCAAAGTTCAGCTTTGTCATTGACCTTGGGCCTTGGTTTGTCTTTACAGGCAAACTTGGGTTTATGACCCCTCCAGCTCCCAAACTCTCTGAAGCCCAGAGAGGATAAAAGTGTTGTGTTGGTTGGTCACGCGTAGCTAGTCAGTGACTTAGGCGGATGGGGAGGTGTAAGAAAAAATTTAAGTGAGAAAAAGTGGGTGGTGGGTGGAGGCCGACATTTGCTGAGCGCCCAGGATAATGGGCTCTTGATTTGTATTTTCTCTTTTCAACTCTCACTAGCCTCGGTGACATACCCTGAACTCCCATTTTGCAAATGAAGAAACCAAAGACTTAGAAGTGAGGCGAGTTGTCCAAGGTCATGCAAGGGGTACCCAGGATTTGAACTCAGATTTTAAACATTTTATTTCAAAGCCCATGTGCTTCGTGCTGTCCTGGGCTATCCCTGCAGGGGCCGCAGGGGGGGCAGATTTTGACTGAAGTACTACGCACAACTGCCTCTTCTATGGTTCCAGTGTCTCTGACCGCCACCGTGAGTGTCAAAGCCTGTGTGTACCACCTCAGAAAGTGGCCAGGTCATCCCGATCCTTTATTCTTCCCTGAGGAGGTCATTGCTTAGTCTTTGTCCAAAGACCTGGGGGCAAGGTGGTGGCCAGGGAAAGCAGCCAAGAGAGCAGAAGCGGGGAGCCCAGGGCCTCAGCTCTGGATGTCTGTCTCCTCCCTGGGCTGGCCTCTCTCCCCCAGGCCTGCTGAGGACCCACCAGGCCTTGGTCTGGCCGAGGCCTGCCATGGGGAGTACAGGCAGCCAGGCCTCTGACCCTGCAGTTGGTCTCAGCCCTTGTGCTTGAGCCGTGGCCTTGGGATTTGAGTCCCTTCTCCCTGAGTGACACTACCCCAGTGGGGCCAGCGCTGAGTAGAAAGACATGACAAAGGAACCAGCAGAGTCCACTTTGAAGAGTGCATTCATCCGGGATACCAGGGGACTATGAGATCCAGTAGAGGGCTTCCCAGAGGAGGTGGTGCAGAAGCCAAGATCCAAAGGATGAGGAGAAGCTGGCCAGTGACAGAAGGAATAGCATGTATGAAGGAACAGCAAGCACTTGTCCTCCAGACCCTCCTCATACTGGCTTTAGAGACACCCTGCCCGCCAGTGGCCCTCCCGCTCTTTGCAGGGGAATCCTGGTTTCTAAATATGCCACCCTGATGTGGAGCCCATGGATCTCTGAGCCCAGGCAGTGGGCCATCAGCATTTCAATTGCTGACCTTGGGCTGCTGTGAGAGAATACCGTTGACTGGGGAGGCTGAAACAACAGGTATTTATTTCTCTGAGATCTGGAGGCTGGAAGTCCAAGATCAAGGCGCCAGCCAATTAGATTCCTGGTGAGGGCCCTCTTCTTAGTTTACAGACTGCCACCTTCTTGCTGTGTTCTCACATGGAAAAGAGAGAGAGGGAGGGAGGGAGGGAGGGAGGGGAAGAGAGAGATCTTCCTCTTCTCATAAAGCCATTAATCTTATCATGAGGCCCCACACTTATGACTCAATCTAACCCTAATTACCTCCAAAAGTCCCCATCACATTCGGAGACAAGGGCTTCAACATACAAATTCATGGGGACACAATTCAGTCCATAGCAGAACAGGAGCACGTGGGAGCCGGAAGGACCCTCAGTGGTTTTATTCTAGAGGCTCATGCCCATGACGTTGTGTTCAAACACCTAGTGGGTTCCCGGGACACACTCGTTAAATGGAAGAAGGAATCCAACACGCTCCTATCACATGGAGGAACTGAGGCTGAGCTGGGGCAAAGGACATGTCCAGTATCATGCTGAAGACTAATGGCCAAGCCGGGACCCGACCTCAGACCAGGCTGCCCCCAGTCTGGGCACAGGATGAGGTTCCGGGTCCCACGGCGTGCAGTCGGGGTCAGCTTCCAGAGGCAGGGAAGACCAGCTGGGTCGGCAGAGCTCTCTTCCTTCAGCTCCATCTGTACCCTTGCACTTGGCAGTCCTTTTTAGAACACCTACTATATGCTGGGAGTCAGAACGGCCAAAGTGCCTGATTTCATGAAGCCTGTCCTAGTGGGGACAGGCAGACAATAAATGAGATTAAGCATTAAAATCGAAAGAATGTCAGGTGACAGCAAATGCCATGGGGAAAAACAACGCAGAACCAGAGGGACGAGAGGCCGGAGCTCTTACAGACGGTGCGCCAGGGACAGCATCTCTGACGAGGTGACGTCGACAGAGGCCTGGAAGAACATATGGTGGTTGTTTTTTTTTTAAAACAAATTCTTTGATTTTCTTCCCTTCAAGAGATGAAACTCAATTTCCCCCTTTTCTGTGTGGACCAGGCTTGGCGACTCACTTCCCGCAGGTGAAAGGCGCTAGAAATGATGGCATATGACCTGGGGATCAGTTACAAAATGCCTCACAGTTTCCAGCTGAATCTGTCTCTTTCAGATCACCTGCTCCAGGGACAGCAGCTGCCACCTTGTGAGGACACTCAGCAGCTCTGGGGAGAGGCCGACCCAGTGAGGCTCTAACCCTTCCTAGCTGACAGCCACGTGTGGGGGCTGCCTGGGCAGTGGGCCCTCCAGCCCCAGACACTGCCGGACACTCCAGAACCTTCTGAGGAGTGCAGCCCCTGCTGACATCTTGGCTCGGAGAGGCTGAGCCAGGCCCAGGCACTGCGGCATTCTTGACCCACAGAAACGGGGTGATAATAAATGGTCGTGGTTTTAAGTCACCGAATGTTGTGGATAATTTGTTATGCAGCAACAGATACCAAACACAGAAGGGGAGGAGCCCACATATGGCTGCCTCGGAGAAGTGACCCAGGCAGAGGGACAGCGGGTGCAGAGGGACAGCGGGTGCAGAGGGACAGCGGGTGCAAAGGCCCTGAGCCTCCGTGCACCCGGCTCAGCCCTTGTCTGTTTGATCCTCAGTTTCCTCATTTGTCAAAGAGAAGAAGCAATACCTCTCTCGCCCCTCTCAAGGGACATTCTTGGATGAGCAATTCAATTACAGACCGAGGAAGGCTCAGCAGGGCAGACTTGCTCAGCCACGCAGGCAATGACAGCCATCGAGATGCGGGCTCGCTCCCCTGTGCAGGCACCTTCCTTGCTGTGGCTGCTGCTTTCTGACGCCTTCCCAGACCTCCTGGATGAGACTCCCCAGAGGAGCATCCTGGGAACCCGTATTCTGTTTACCTGGGGATCAAACTGACGAAGCGTCTGGTTTTGGATTCACACACACACACAGTTGGGAACTGCTGTGCTGTCCTCGCTTTCCTCCGGCTCTCTGCAGTTCCTGGTCTCCCTCAGGCCACCTGGCCAAGACCTCCTCACCCTCAAAACCTACCCCAGGCTTCTGTCCGCCTTCCCCTGTCCCTAGAGTCTCAGCTTCCTGCCGTGGGCTCACCGCCGAGCCCTACTCTGGGTTTTCTGGCAGAAGTGTTCTAATTGCTCGTACTGTGGCTCTTGACCATTGTGGTGACATGATCTGTTCAGAGTCGGCATCTCCGAGGTTGCAGGACGTGTATGATGTATACCTGTATAAGCCCAGACGTCCGCGTGGGGCCTGGTGCTGGGTAGGCCTGCGGAACAATGTTCTGGATGGATAGAAGATGAGAATATGCAGAGAGAACATTGGAAGAGAGGAGGAGAAAGATAGGAGGATGGGAAGGCAGGGGAAGGGATGGGAGGACGACCTGGAGGAAGGATGAGGAAAAGGATGGGAGAGGGAGGAGTAGGAGAGATAAAAGGAGGTATGGGAGGGAAGAGGAGGGCAGTGGGAGGAGGAATGGGAGGAAGCTGAAAGGAAGGCCTGGAAGAGGGATGAGGAGGGGCTAGAGGAGGAAGGTGGGAGGAAGACCGGGAGGAGGGATGGGCTGGTGAGCGAACGGACGAGGACAGGAGTGGCGGGACACAGTATCTCCCCGCACTGTGCCTCCGTGCACCTAGACGGACCGGCCACGAGCTGTGCTGCGGACGGGCTCGCTCAGTTAACCAGGCCTCTGTTTTACTCACGCAGAAGCCCTCTTCTGCGGCAGAGGCAATTAGAGCCGACGGTTGGAAGCTTCTCCCCAGGCAGCTCCACCTGCCCTGTCCCGTCCCATTAACTTCCAATTCAACAGCCATCCCCGACCTGCAATGTATAATGAAAGACATTCAAAATATATCCAAATGGCATGAGTATTGATTTATTAATGCTGGGGAATGTTGCTCTAATTGAATTGAGATCCAGGAAGTAAGTTAATGCAGCTGACGGTGCTACAGGAATTGAATTACCCCAGGGCCCAGAATTATTACCTTTTCACTCTCTTTGTTGTCAGTGGGATAAATAACAAATCAATTGACAATTCACCCTGGTGGCAAAAAAAAAAAAAAAATTCACAGAGCCCTGGGCTGAGAGCTGGGGAACGGGTGTGTGTGTGTGGGCGGGGGGTGGGGGGAGCTGCCTGGAGGAGGTGGAATGGGAGGCAGAGAAGAGATGAGGGTCTGTCTCCAAGCCCAGACCCCTCCCTTACCCTCCCCTCCTTTGGTCCAGCAGCCAGAGTTCCCTAAGACACCACCTGCACAGACTGAGCCACTGCTCACTGAGAACGTCCCCACGCTCGCTGAGGGCCAGAGAGGGAGGCACTTGTCCCAAGTTGACTTCCCCGGTCATTCTCACCGCCTCCCGGGCCTCAGCTGTGCATGCATTTCCTGGTTGCAAGCTCTCCTCCCGAAGCCTTTCCAGATGTGTGCTCTGCTCTCTCCTGCTGCATCCTGACCTCTGTCGTCTGAGGCACCCCCTAGACGAGAGAGGCCTTTGAGGGCTGAAGGTAGAAGCCTGAATGTCCACCTCACCTGGCCACTGAGAGATTCGTGGTGGGAATTGGGAAACTTCTCAGAGGACCAAAGACTCTGGTCTGCTCCATCATGAGGAAGAGACTCAGGACTGCAATTTCAACTAGCGCCTTCCTCAGCATCCCTCCCTCCTGTTCCTCTTTAGCATCCCCAGGTGTCTTCTAGCCTTATACCTGCCTCTCCTGGAATGCAACACCTTTTGGGGGAATAAACTGCCTCTCCAAAACAGAGGACTGTGGCAAGAGAAATACTTGGCTTGAAAGCCCAGCTCTGCTTGTTGTTGGGTTTGTGACCCTAGGTGATTTTGTTCACATCTCTGAGCCTCAGTTTCCCCACCTGTCTAATGGGAGCAAAACCCCTTTGCGCCTCATGAGAGGGTGGCTCCGAAGTGCCTTGGAAAACATGGAGCTATTGATGACAGCCAGGGGCTGGGAGTGTCTGCCAGGGACCACACGCTTCTCCGTCAGACGCCTCCCGCCGTTGGCTGCCCAGATGGGTGTCTGTAAAGCAGCCCGGCTGGCCTTGTTCTGGTCAAGGGAGAGAAAGGCTGAGTTAATTAAATCAACAGCTAACAGTGCAGGTTACCCACAAAAGTGAACTTTAGTGCCCCTAAAACCACTGACCAAAGGAGGGCTGGGAAAAAAATGAAACCACAGTTGGAGTAAAATGGAAAAAGAAATCATCAGCTCTACATCACTTCAGCTGGCCACAGGTATCAGCATATTAATTGGTCTTTGACTCGATTTGGCTGTGGGAGTCAGGGCAGGCTGTGGCTTCAGGGAGCCCAGCCGAGTGCCATGGGGCTGGCCGCAGGGCATGCTGGGACTTCGGCTGGCCGCAGGGACGGGAGGCGCCGGCGGAGGAGGGGCAGGGCTGGGGCCTCCACAGGCCCAGGAGGGCTGGGTGTGCATCTGCGGGTGTGAGGGCCCAGGTGGGTGTGAGCGAGAGTGGAAATGGGTGTCGGCACCCTTGTGGGTGTGAGGAGTTGGAGGCATGTGAGCGTGGTGAGCGAAGCCTGTCGCCCGAACAGCGCTCCGCACATCAAACGCTCTCGGTGCACGTCTGTTGTTATCTGATTTTCACAACAGCTCGAGCTAGAAGGTGGTGATTCCATGAAGAAGGTGGAGGAGGCTCACAGATGGGGAGGGTGCCGCCCGCAGGGGCAGCAGTGATGGCAGAGACCATGATGACGAGCGGGCGGACTCGGAGCACAGGGCCAGGCACAGAGTGGCGTGAAGAAGGGCTTGGGGCCAGTTTCCTCAGAATCAGAGTCCTCTCCCCACCCATGGGGGCAGCCACCGCCATGGTGGCCTAGGCCCTGTGCTCCCTTCCCATGGCTTCTCAGGAGCTGAAGTGCAGGAGCCTGGCCTGGGTGACCCTCCCCCCAGTAATTTCCTGCAGTTCCAAGCCAACTATGGGCGTTAGTGTTCCACTGAGGCAAGTGACTTTCTTTCTCTGCAGCTGCTGCTCTGACACTCGTGACCCGTGGAAACTGTGACTGTGCCCAGCTCTCGGCTTGCCGCCTGCCTGTCGGACATGCTCATGGAGCCGGGAGCAGCAAGCTGTCTGTCTGAGGGGCATCCCCGGTGCTGGGGACGTGTCCAGTGGAGCCCATGTCCTGAGTGCCCGGATGCACCTGTGTCAGGTGTCATCCCTGCAGGTGTGTCCTCCACGTGGCCATGGGCCTACACCAGGGAAGGTCTGGTCAGCTCCCCAGGCCTTTCTACCAAACCTGAGACATTCTGGGCAAGAAGGATGCTTAGGCCACCTTTCTGCCCCTCGGTTCACAAACAAAGCAACTGAGGCACAGAGAAAGGAGAAACTTGCTTGAGGTTACGAGGTCACACAGCAGGTCAAAACCCAGGGCTCCAGCCTTCCAGGGTTTCCCTCTCGAACTTCCATTCTTCCAGAGGCCATGTTGGTGGCATTCAAACCACAGTTCTAGCTGCAGAGTGGCAACTGACGTTGCTTCAGTGTCATGGAGGTAAGAGGGAGTGCTGGGGACAGTGGCAAACTGGAGCGCCCACACCTTGTCCCAGCAGGGGGCCCCTGTGCAGCCAGCTGGCGCTGTGCAGGAAGGTGGGCCGCGTTCTGCCAGAGCTTCTGCTTTTCAAGAGAAGCTGAAAAGCTGGGTTTTTATGTGAGGTTTTACCATTTTAAATGTGGGCAGAGCTCAAAAAATGTAAAAGCATGGTGACATGCAAAGCAAAATGACACTTTTGCCATCTGTGGGCTGCAGGTGGTGACTTCGGGCTCTTTCTCTGGGGCTTGGTGGATAGAACTGTGGGAGGAGGTGAAAGCGTGGTGCTGCTGAGAGGATTTGCTCTGAGATGCTGTTGACTTAATGCCACCATTCATTCATTCATTCATTCACTCCTTTACTCCTTTACCTTCGTGGCCTGGGCTTTGCTCTCCGTCTGCTTTGTCCCAGGAGGTCCTGACTTCCCTTTGGCAGAATGAACCCAAGCTCCCCAACATCCCAGCAGCTAGGATGGCGCAAGTGTTCTGGAGAATACAGGAGCCTGCTGGGGCCTCTCCTGGCATCTTCCTGGAAGAGGGTCAAGGCTTCCTTGGCATAACAGAGGGTGGAGCAGAGCCCACAACAGACAGATCCAACCCCTAGCCCTGGTTCCATTCCTACCATGGAGATTAAAATTTGGGATCAGACAGACCTGGATTCAAATCCTAACTCTGCCAATGACAAGCTGTGTGAGCTCTGAGCCCTGGTGAGGAAGACAGTGCAGACCCCTGGCCGTGTCTTCTCAGCACTCACTTCCACACACCCAGGGCTGCTCATTGCAAATTCCATGGCTCTGCCTACGGACTTTTCCTGACTGTGCTGAGACAGGTGCTCGCGGGCCGGGCTGCAAGCCAGTGCTGGAGCATGGATGCCCTTCCGCAGCCTCCAGGCATGAACCACAGGTGTCGGTGGACAAGTATCCCAGCTCCTTCGCCCTTAGGTTGCAATAATTCCGAGGCATATTCTACACCATCTCCCAAGTCCCCAAGAGGACGAGTTTTGGTTGTCCATAGCGGTGATTTGCTTTATGGTTCACCACTTCCTGGTCTCACTCCCCCTCTTTCTTACCAGTGTTTCCTGGCATCTTCTAATGGTGAGAACTCATGGTAAGCCCTGTAGGGACTGTTGCTGGGAGACTAACAGCCTCCACTTACTAAGCTGTCGAATGGGTACAGTTAATATCTCTGCAGAATTGCTCTGAGGGTAAACAAATTCCCACACATATAACTTGCCTGGGAGCTGCTGATCATGTGGAAAACCTTCCCAATAGGAGGCTGCTTTGATTATTATCGATGATATTGTGATATTGACCCCCAGGTGCCAAGGCCAGGTCCATTTGGACAGTGTTGAGGTGGGAGCCTGGCTGCCCCAGCAGGACCTTGGGGATTGATGGAGGGCTCAGGGTGGAAGGGCACCCCCTCTGTGGTGGGGATCGTGGAGTGTGTAGCAAAGAGGGCTGGGTCCCCGGGGAGCCCATCAGTACCGCCCCACCCCCACCCTCACCCCTCCAGACACAGAGCTGTTAGTGGAAATGGTGCTAATGGGGCTGGGCCCAGCTGTTACCATTGAGGGGGAGGGGTCTGAAGAAGGGGCAGGTGTAGGGTGGGTGAGGAGGGTCCTGCAGCCCGGCTCAGCTGTGGCCACCCAGCACTCCAGAGAGGCTGGGTTTGCACAGGAGGTTTCTGGGGCGGGGTGTTGGTGGGGAGGCTGGGCTACCCCAGGCTGTCTCCCTGGAAGGTCAAATGTAAGTCTTCAACCTGCCCAGATTCAGGTAGGTTCTTGAGCCAGGACCTTGGGCAAGACGCTTCCCCACTCTGAATCTGTTCCCTTGTTTTTAAAATGGAACTAATGGTAATTCTGATGTCCTTGGATTTTGAGGAGTTAGTAAATTAAAACTGGGCCAGAGGAGGGAGAGCAGGGGATGGCCTGCCTGAGAAGGACACAGCCTGATCTCTGCACCCAGGCTCTGTCCAGCCTCATCTCTGCCCCGCCAGCCTGGAGGTTGGGGCTGCGGCTCTGACATACCTCTGACTTCTCTGCCTTGGCCTCAAACCTCATCCTACCTCACCAGGGGACTGTGGTTGCTTCAGGGCCTTTATGTCCAAAGAATGCTGCTCCCCAGAGATAAAGGGTTGAGGGCACTCTCCAAAGTATGGCATAAGGTTTCAAGTGGGTTCTTGCCCTCAATCAGAGTCATTTCCTACGCACACATCCTGGGGCGTCCTCACTCTGAATCACGCACCTGCCTCCTGGGAAGGTCCCCTGGATTCTGGTCTCCAAGTTACTGCAGCCAGGGTCATTGTCCCCTGCTTCGCTCCTACCTTGCCCGATCACCCCAAATCCAGAACTTGAGCACTTGCAAAGCCCCTTCGTCCACACCACTTTCTCTCACCGGCTCCTTTCTCTTACCAAGCTGGCCTCGGAGGTTCTAGGCTACAGTTAGGATCCTTTTTGCAGATGAGAAAACCAAGCAGGGCCAGGACTAGTGTGGGGCAGGCAAGGTGGCCCTGACATAAAGTTCTGGGAAGCTGCCTTTGTTTAGTGCTGACCTGGCGCTGGCAGGGGCCTGAGAGCGAGTGTCCCTGTGGCCCTGGCGTGGCTCACCCTGCTCCTGGCCCTGAAACCAAGGCTGCAGGCCCCGCCCAGGTCTCTCAGTGGGGAGAGGCAGAGCTGGCCATGGAGGTCATTCTCTTGGAACAACTGCTGGCTGGGGGTGGGGGTCTTTCCTTTGCACCAAGGCGACGGGGGTGCAGGGAATGCAGAAAACGACCCTGGAAGAGGGAAGGTGGGGTCTGTGGGTCTGCGTGGGGCTGGGCCTTGGTGGAATACGGGGCCTGGGAGTGCACAGGGTTCTGCAGCTCCGTCCAGCGGGAAGGCCCTTGACTGCAGCTACAGCACGAGGCCCACCCAGTGCGCAAGCACACACACGCGCGTGTGTGGATGTGCGTGCAATTCTGGTGAGTAACTTCCTGAAAGAGGGGGCTGCCCTAGATGGGGGAGCTAGTGTCCTGAGGAGTACTGGTGTCCTAGGACCCGTGAGAGCAGAAAGCCCCCAAGGCGCAGGCCTCTTTAGCCAAATCGGTAACACTAAAAGTAAGTGCAAACCCTGAGATCCAGCCCCCTGATCTCTAGAAATAACAAGAACAGCTGCTGGCCTTTCCTACCTGCCAGGCAGTTTTAAGTGCGTTATGTGTGTTAACTCACCAAATGCTGAAAAGGGCCCTCTGAGGTGGGTGCACCGGCATTATCCCCGTTTTCCGGATGAGGAAACTGAGCCACAGAGACGGACCTGTCCAAGGCCATCTAGCCACTAAGTGGCAGAGCCGGCTCCTGTGACTGTGGTCTTCACCAGCGCTTCCGCCTCTGTCTTTGGAAACAGCCTGAGGGCAGCGAGATGGGTCGCGAGATGGGTCGCGGGCTGTACTGGAGAGTTCATGGGAACTTTGCTGGTAAGAGCGACACAACCAGAAGCGAGGCACACCGCTGCCCGACTACAGCAGCGGCCACACTCCGCATCAACCCAGCAGTCCTCCCGACAGCGAGACGACGAGGTCAGACGACGCCACGGGTGCTTCCTCTGGAGGGCGCCCAGGGTCCGGCAGAAGTAAGGCCCGCCTGAGTGTGGTTGGTAGGGTAACGATAGGGGCGTGATGATTTATAGTTTTAATCGGAACGTTCCACCTACAGTGTCCTGTGGTGTGCTTGAGTGTGGTGCTGTTATGTGGCAGAATGACATGCTTATGGCTTTGTAATATAAGATTTTGTCATAAAAATAGAACGTTACTTGTGCTGGACCTTGTGTATTAACTGACAGACGTGATTTTCTACTGTGTGCCTGGGACCATTTTTGTATGAGAAAAAACAAAACTACTCACGTGTCCTTAAGTTTTGAAAAGGCCGGAAGGTTCCAGACCAAATGGCTGCCTGTGACTAGGAGGCTGCCCAGAAGAAGGTGGGGGGTGGGGTGGAGAACCAGCTTGGCCAAGAGTAGGAAACGGCCACAACCAGCACGTGTTATTTTTGTAATTACACAGAAAACTCACTTTTAAAAGGAAAAGCTATTAAAGAACTTTCAAAAGTGTCTTTAGGGCCCCTCCCTGTTTGGCTCCCAGAACCCCATGGGGAGGCTTCTGCCTCAACAGCCGGGCCGACTCAGGGCTCTCCCCACCCAGACGGGAGAGGCCTACGTGTCACAAGGAAAAACCTGTTTGTTTATTTGTTTGTTTGTTTGTTTTGGCCTGCTCCACCCACCCTTCCAGGTCGCAGCAGCTGAGGGGCTGGGGTCTCGGTGCCCCATCTCCCGTAGTTGGTGGGGCAGTGGGCCAGCAGCCAGGACTTCGCTTGGGAGGCCCTCTGCTCCCCTCCTCGTGCCCCAAGCCGGACCACTGTGAGTTTTGGGCTATCGCTTTTCTCTGGCCTCAGGTTTTCACCTGCAAAATGGGAGTAATACCCTTCCCAAGCTTGGGCTAAGGATGAAAGACACTCAAGAACCGTCAAGAAAGGTAAGATTTGTGGGATAACTGTAGTGTTTCTTCACTAGTAACCTTTTGGACTACAGAGGGATTTGAATTTTGTTCCACTGCTGACCTGCTATGGACACGGGGGTGAAGCTCTCTGACCTTAATTTCTTCATCAGTAAAATAGAAATAAAAGAAAATCACTCACAGCGTTGCCACAGAAATTCATCGAGCTAATTCAGGGAGCATTTGACACAGTCTCTGGCACATGGGCTCCCTAAATGGACGTCACAGTGAGGAGAAGGGGCAGGGAGAGGCCTGGGTGCTGAGGCTCAGAGGCTCGAGTGGGGGCAATGGGCGAGCTGGGGGAGCAAGAGCTCAGGAGAAGGGGTGCTTGGGAGGTGGGGCCTGCTTTCTGCCGTGACTTCGAGAAGGGGAACCAGGGCTGGGGTTTGGCAGGGGGAGTGTGGCCACTATGGTGAGTCCCACAGGCCGGCCTTGGGCTGCTCTGCCACCGCACACGGGCCAGCACACTGCCGAATGGAGAAGTAAGAGTCATCTCCCGGGGAGGGCCAGACAGGCAAGCTGAGGGTGGAAAAAACCCTTTGGTCAGTGGAGCCCAGGGGTGGGAAGCGCTGGCTCCAGGCCTGGTCACCTGCATCCCTACAGCCCCGGGCCCCAGGATCTCCTGGCTTGGATCTGTCAGGTCAACAGAAGCCAGGTTAACCTTCCTGAGGCCCAGCCTGACCTGCCACTCGGCCACTCTGGCCTTTCGATGGCTCACTGGTGTCTGCAGAGTGAAGCCTCATGCAGCTCCTCACCCTGACCTTCCCTGCCTGCCTCAGTCTGACCTCAGGCTTCATGGTGTGGCCTGAGGGGCATCGTAGGGCTCAGCCTCATCCCAGAGTTCTCCTGGGCTGCTGGAGGGCCCACCCTCCCTTCCTCAGCCTTGCCCCAGATCCTCACCATGGACTCTTCCCTGGGCTGGGTCTTCCGTGGCTCCTGTGACAAAATCAGCACATTCCCTAGAGAACAGTTTACGTGGCACAGCAACTTGGGACACGGGACCCTGTAGCCATGGCCCTGGAGGGGTGCTGCTCAGCCGTCCTTCAGGAGATCCCGCTGCGGGGAGCATGGCGCCTGAGAGCCCAGCTGCCACCTTTCAGGATACAGCCATGTTCCCACCCAGGCCAACTTCCCCCAGGCCCCTCCCACCCAACACCTGAGCAGGACGGAGGTGGGGGGCCTGACTCCTGGTCTGGCGGCCCTTCCTGCCTACCCTGCTCCCTCTCCCCATCATCCTTCCCAAGAAGCCTCCTCATGTCTGATTCTATCACGACGGCTGCTTATCAGAGGGCCATTTTACAGATGGGAAAACTGGGACTTAGACGTGGGAAGTGACCTACCCAAAGTCTCATACCAATTATGGCCAGAGCCGGTTCCAGAACTAAGACTCTTCTTCCTTCCGGCACTTCCTCCCACCGCTTCATCCCCTGGATCCAACACCCTGAGGTCGAATGCCAGGGTGGCCTTCCCCACTGGAAGCGGCTGACTCTGGTGGCATTTGGCCCAGAAGAGAGTCTTACCTGGACTCACAGTGGGCGAGGGGGTGGGAGGGGGCTTGGGCCCTGCTGCCCTTCCAGGGTGCTGCTGGGAGTCAGGCAGGATGCTCTCCAGGGAGCGTGAGAGTAGGATTCGCAGCCTGGCTTTTAAAGCAACACAGCATCATTAAATCTGTGATGGAGCCCAGGCCCTAATGGCTTAGCCACGACTCTCTGTCGCCATTCTCCACTTCTGGGGAGGGCGGGTCAGAGGCTGGGGGATGGCTGGGGGTGGAAGCACTCTGGGGACCCTGATCTTGGACTTGGCAAAGAGGCTTCTTGTGAGGGGGCCCTATCTGATCAGCTCCAAGTTTCGCTATTGAGGCATAAAGTTTTGACTGGGCGAGGCCCTTGTAGAGCCCCCTCTGTCATCTACAGAGGGACACTGAGGCCCAGAGGGGTGATGGGACTTGCTCAACACCCTAAGCTGAACCAGTGTTAGAATTTTCCTGCCTGTCTTTTCCTTTTCAGAAATGCCTCCCCCAGCCCCACCTCCCATCCCCTCTCAGCATCTGCTTTTCTCCCAGACCGCCCCCACACGGGGACAAACCATGATCAGCACCCTAGCGGAGGCAAGCTTGCTGCTTCTCCCGGGAAGAACGCAACCTAGGAGACTCGCTCCTGTTGGTGCGGCTCTGCCTGTCTCAGTTCCTCATTTCAGCGGGGTTTCTGTTTATCGCCAAAGCACACACCTGATTATATAGAACAATACCGTTTTTGCCTCTGTTCTCTGGGTAAACCGCAAGCCTGTCACTGACCTCTGCCTGAGAGGCCCTGTGAGGCTGGCCCGCACACTCTTTGTCCCCGATCTCTGCAGCCACTGTGCCCTGATCTGTGTGCTCCGGGCCCCAGCCCTCCCCCTCAGTCCCTCCAGTGCAGGCCCCTTCCCACTGCAGCGCTCTAGCTGGTCCCTTGGCTGCTACCCTCCGATCCCTGTGCCTTACCAGTGGATTTCCACTCCCCCGGCCACCCTGCTACCTCAGTTCCAGGGCCTTGCCCTTGGGAAAGTCTTCCCAAACCTGGATGGGGTGAGGTCCTGGACTATGTGCTCCTGTCACTGAATCCTGCCTATTTTATTATAATGACATGCATGTTTCATATGTCTCTCTCCCCTGGTCTAGAGCAGGCTCCCAGGGTGGGGACCTAGCTCATGATGAGGAAGGAAGGAAGGAAGGAAAGAAGGGAGGGAGGAAGGAAGGAGAAAGGAAAGGAAAGGAAAGGAAAGGAAAGGAAAGGAAAGGAAAGGAGGAAGGAAAGGTCAAAGTGGAGAGTCAGGAAATAGGAACGTAGAAATAGAAATAGCTCTGACTGGTGTGGCTCAGTTGGCTGAGCGTTGTCCCACAAAGCAAAAGGTCACCGTTTCGATTCTCCATCAGAGCACATGCCTGGGTTGCAGGCTCCGTCCCAGGTTGGGGCGCGTGAGAGAGGTAACTGACTGATGTTTCTCTCACACATCAATGTTTCTCTCCCTCGCTCTCTCTCTCCCTTCCCCTCTCTCTAAAAATAAACAAATTAAATCTTAAAAAAAAAAGAAAGAAATAAAAGCAGACAGTCAAGCTCACAGAGAAGAATAACCCCATAAGGGCCAGATAGTTGCTCAAGCTGAGTTCCAAATTTGACTTTGAGCTTCCCAGCAGCCAAGGCAAAAAAGGAAGATACGGTCAGTTACATCAGTGTTGGTGTCAAATGAGGAAGCCCACCAGTTCCTCAGGGGAAATCCAGTTCTCTGTGGGAAGGGGTGCTCAGTGATGGGGTGGCTGGTGTCCTCAGCGTCCCTCCGTGTATGCACCGATGAATTTCCCAAGGCAGCTTCTCATGCCACTTGTAGGCAAAAACTGAGGAGGGGACATTGAAAAGCAGCCCGGAGATGGAGTTTCTGCCCAGAGCTAGGTGATGGGCCAAGGCCCCCAGAAGATTCTAGGCTGTGCTCTAAGCAGATGCCTCGCCAGTGCTCTGGCCTGGGACCGAGGCCATCCTGGCAGCGAGCGTGGAGTGTGGAGGTAGGGGGTGGGTCTGGAGTCAGCCTCGCCGGCACCCCTATTCCAGCTCCGTCGTTTTCCATGTGTTGCCTCACCTCACCGAGACCACGGTTCCTTCCTCCTTTGTAAAACGGGCATTGTCGTAGTGCCACCCTCAGGAGGGTGTCGGCAGGGTTGACTAGGGCAGCGCACATCAAGGGGCTGACGCAGCAGTGTCCGGAAGCACGTGGCGTCATTGTCACTAGGCGTGTCAGAGCCAAAGCCAGAAGGTCCCCACACGAGAGTCGGACTTAGTGATGGGGTGTGTGCGTGTGGAGTAAACAGCCTGGGAGTTCATTTCTTATGGTGAAATCGGAGGCAGTGTTGCTCTTCAGCACCTCCTGTGCACCTGGCCCTTCACTCGGTTTCCTGGGAAAGGAGTAAACTGAGGCACAGGGGCACAGCCCGGGCCTGTGTCTTTTGGGGGAGACAGGATACACTCATCTAGGAAGAGACACATCCCGGGTCCTCAGGCCGCATGTCCAGGCTCAATGATCATGGGAGGGCCTTGAGCTGCTCTGGGGAGGCAGGGACAGGGCAGGGGGCCAGGCAGGGGCCCTGGTGACAGACTAGCAGAGAGGGAAGGCTTTGGGTCCCAGGAGGAGGGGAGAAGGGCATTCCAGGTGCAGGGTGTGTTCAAGGGACAGCCGAGTGACAATCACTGCTGTGTGGGACCCCACAGAGGCTGAGTTCTGTCGAACATGCCCGCAGTCTCAACACGTGGAGTCCCCACAGCCAACATTCCGACTTCCACTTTACGTATGAGGAAACTGAGGCACAGGGCGGCTAGGAAACATGCCCAAGGTCACAGGCAGTTCCTTTGTCTACTCAGGCTGGCTGGCTTAACCGACAACAGAAATCGTTTCTCACAATTCTGGAGGCCAGAGTCCACGATGAAAGTGCCGGGAAGTTGGATTTCATTCTCAGGTCTCTTCTCTTGGCTTGCAGGCAGCTCCGTCTTGTGCGAGTCCTTCTCTGTGCATGCGCAGACACAGAGAGAGAATGGGTGCTCTCATTTCTTCTCAGAAGGGCACTAATCCCATTGACTCAGGACCCCAACCTCATGGCCTCAGTTAACCTTAGAGGCCCCATCTCCAAATACAGCCACACAGGGATTTTTGGCTTCAATGTGTGAATGGGGGAGGTGGGCACAAATATTTGGTCCACAAGAGCTAGGAAGGGGCCCAGTCGACATTTGAACCCAGACCATCAGTCCACAGCCCTGGCCCTGAAACGCACCTGTCAGAGGGGGAGGGGGAACAGCCGGGGTTCAGGGGCTGCAGATGAGGCCCAGTCAGAGACAAGGAGGACACAGGGCAGGCAGTGGCAGAGCGGCCATGGAGAGGCAGGAGTGGAGGAGGGAACTTCCTGGGGAAGGTCAGGGATCAATGGAGCGTGGGGCGAGCTGGTCTGAGCAGGGCGAGGGGCTCATTAGCAGGAGGCCCAGCTGGCTGGCTGCTCCAGACCATGAACTTGGCAAAGGGCAGCCGCCCAGGGGCAGAGGGTGGCCTGTCCATGCAGAAGGGGATCCCCAGGGGGCCCTAGCCAGATCAATGAGGGTAGCCGGGTCGATGAGAGCTCAGCAGGCCCTGGGGCAAGACCTTGACCCCTTCTGACAGGACACAGCAGCAGCGCTCCTGCCGTGTGAGCCCGCACGCAAAGCACTTCCCCGCCGCCGGTGCTTATTGAGCAGGCACTTGATCCAGCCCGCCGCCTTCGGCATCCCTCACGACCACCCTGCGAAGCTGTTCTTGTTATCCCCATTTTACAGATGAAGAAACTGAGGCTCGGAGAAGACGAAGGAACTTGCCCCTTGGGCAGTGATGCAAATCCAGACAGCCTGACTCCAAATCCCAGACTCTTGCTAATGTGTTTTTCCAGAATTGTCTCTTCTGGGTTTGGTCCTGGGTGCTTCCTCACTCACTAGCTTGGCGCACGGACTGGCAGGTGGTCTTTGCCTCTTTGCCTCTGGTTTGGTTTCCTGAGTGAATGGCAGGCGGGGGTGGGTGCGCAGGGGCAGGAAAGCAGAACCGATTTCCCAGAGCAGCTGAGCAAACAGGCTGAGACTCAGTGAGGAGGCCGGGGCAGAGGAGCTGGGGCCACTGTCCTGCGAGCATCTGCATCAGCTGTCGTCTTCCATCCCAGCGACAGAGCCAACAGGGTCAGCAAGGGACAATAATACAACGATCGTATTACTCAGCATTAATTCTGCCCCCGTGGCTTTACCCCTTCAAGGCACTGAAACCTGCAGCCCCGCGTGGGAGGGTCAGACACTGGAACAAGGAGATTGCCGTGTGCCAGGGCGGTGCCAGGCACGAAGGACCCAGCAGCAAGTCCAGCTAGGGCAGTGCCTCCTTGCATGGGCTTACGGTCGATCAGGGAAGTTCGACATTCATCACTTAATCACACACCACAAAACTGGCCCCAGCCCCTCGGACTTTGGGCCTCATAGAAGGGCACACAGGCGTATACGGAGGGCTGTTCGTTCCAGCAATAGCAAATGCCTGGAACTAACTGAAATGTCCATGGAAAGGGGAATGGAGAGCACGTTATGGGATAGCCATGGGATGGGGTAATATTCAGAGGGTGAACAGATTCCAGTGACATCAGAAGGCGCTGATCTGGAGAAATCACCAAGACAGCTGCTAAACAGAAAAGGTAATCACAGAGCAGCTCGAAGAGCACGGTTCTCCTTTGCAGGGAATGCGTGGGCCTGTTTGAATGAGCGACACCGTCTGCGCAGCGCTGCCTCCATGGCCTTCGGGAACGGGCACGAGAGGAACACACCATATTCAGGGGCTTCTTCGCTTACGTGCTTAAGAAGAAAGCCATGGCATATGGATGATTTAGCCTTTCCGTTTCGTTTTGTTTAGAGTGTAAAGTCTGCAAGAGCTACTACCTATGATGATAGAGCCGTATACGACGGCATGGAAAGACCTGCCGCTAGAAGAAGGAAGACGCGTCCGAGAAGCGTGTGCGGCACGTCCTCCTGGTGTGAGGTAGACCCTGCACGTGCAGACCTAAATAATGTCTGCGTAGGCTCTTCGGACGCACAGGAAGGATCTGTAGACGCCAAGCGGTTAACAGGGCTCCCCTCTGAGGAGGGGCTAGGATTTATAGGGAGGGGATGGAAGGGGCTGCTACTCTTAATTCCCGAGGCTTGGGGTGCCTTCGGGACATAGAGACCCCAAGAAAGGGTGGCCAGTGGCAAACAGAGACTGATGGGCAGTGAGGGGTGGATGGTCACGGTGATGGGGGAGGGGTGCTGGGGGCTGCCTGTTTACATTCGAACTTCACGTCTTGCGTCTTGCATCCTTCTGCCTCCCCTCCGGAGGCCTCCGGGACTCAGGGGCAGGGAGTGGGGGAGGGTGGGGAAGCTGTGTGTAGGTGGTGGGGTTGGTGTGGGGGGGCAGTGTGAGGCTTCTGCAGAGGGCTGTCCCTGCCTATCCCTGCGGTTGCTGGGTAACCAGGGGACCCCCCCTCCCCCAGGGAGTCTACCTGCCCCCATTTCCTCCTCTCCCAGCCTTATCTGGTGATGAGCGGCTGGTGCCAGGGCAAGCAGGGCCCTGGGACACTGGCTCCTGCCCCAGGACTGACCACAGCGGCCGCATGCAGCCCAAGGCCTCCAGAAGGCTGACCTTTCCAGAGCCCTGACAAGGCATTAGTGTTCACACAGGGGCTGGGTCTGGCCCCGAGCCGATCCGGTCACTGCACCGTCCCCGGGGCCTCCTGACTGCCCCTAAACCCACTGAATAAATGAATAATAGAAGCAAGATGAGTAATAGCTCTGCTGGTGGCCTGGGGAATTGGAAGCAAACAGAATCCTGAGAGGATCTTTGGGTTGACAGCCCCGCTCTGTATGGTGGGATGGATGCTGGGATGTGAGGGTGAAGAGGGGACCCACAGAGCCCGGCTCCAGGAGTGGGGAGTCCTGGTCCAAGCGGGGCAAGGGCGGGCCAGAAGGGCTGGCGGGGCAGGTGCAGGGATGAGAGTGCCCACACTGCGGCCCTGCCACTCGGCCGGCCGGGGCTGCTGCTGGGCTAGGACAGTGTCCCTGGGGGAGGACGGGCTGCGTCCAGGGCTAACGAGGGGACCGGGTGTGGCTGCTGGGCTATGCCTGGGAGGGTGGATATTTCACAGCAAGTGGGTTCTAATCCCAGCCCCTCTACTTTCTGCTTGGCTGACCCTGGGTAAGTTACTTAATCTTTCTGAGCCTCAGTTTCCATCAGCTGTAAAATGGGGATAATCACAGGACCTACCTTACAGGCTTGCTCAGGATTAAGATGAGGCGATGTACTTAAGTGCTTAGTGCAGCACCTGACGTATATTAAGGGTTGACTACATAGCAGCCTCTCTCCATCCCCTCAGCCCCTTACTCATGTTAGTGTTACGGGTTCTGGCTCTCAGAAATGCACGGAGACTCCCAGGGACAGGCCGGGCTGACTGGTTGGGGTCTTTGAAAGTGTCCTCTGAAGAGCCAGTGCCCAGGAAATGCTGTCTTCCCAGGAAGCCCACGCTGCTGGGAGTTTGGGTATGGACTCCACCAGCCTCACCTCTGACCGATCTGCGGAAAGCAGCTGGATGCGGGTTGAGAACCAGCCTTGCTCTGGGCTGAGGCTGTGGGTTCGAGGCTCCAGCTCCAGGCCTGCGATTGGGGGTGGGGGTGGGGCTCAACAGCAACTTTCCCAAAGAATCTGCGGGGCCACGGCCTGGCTGAGATGCTGCTGCTCTCAGGGTCACCTGGCCTGGCCAAGGGGGTGGGAGCCAGCCTTCTCCGGAGAAGGTCCTAGGTTGCCTCTTTGGGGACAATCTTGAAAAATAAAAAGTAGAAAAAAAAAAGCCTCCACACTGACTTCCAGTGAACAAAAGGGCCTGGAAGGGGCAGGGCAAAGTCCTTGCTGAGGTTTAGGTCTGGGAAGAAAATAACTTCCTCCGAAGCCTGGGACCTGGACTCCTTCAGGGAGCCTTTAGGCCGTGCTGGTCGCTTTCCCAAGCTTCAGTGCCCCCACTTGTGAAATGAGCTTTGTGAAGAAACTGACTTCCCCAAAGAGAAAACTCTTAGGAATACATAAGCCTCAGTTTCCTCATCTGTAAAATGGGCTGCTGTGAGACAGTACATGAAAGCATGTAGCCCAGGGCCCAGCCTTCAGGACCAGACCAGACTGAGCCCCGGTCCTTTTCCCTTATAACAGGGCTGAGGCAGAGGTGGCGGGGGCTGCCCCCGTCCCCATCCCCTCATTTTACAGAAGGAAATGAGGCTCAGAGATCACCTAGCAAGATACTGGCACAGCTGAGGCGGGTGGACGAACAACTGCCGTCTGCTTCCCTCCAGCCGTGCCCTACCCCCACCCTCAGCTCCCTGGGACTGCTGTCATCAGAGTAAGGCCTGCACTGCACCGAGCAGTGGCCTGGGACACCTGGGAACCCGATCACACTCTCCCAACCACTGTCACCCCCACTGGCTCTCAGCCCCACTGGACCTGTGGTCTGGACCAGCCTGAGTCCCATGGCTGGTGGCTAAGACCCCAAAGCCACAGTCAGCTGTATTGATGGAGGGCCATGTGGTGGGACCTCTGCACAGGCAAGGCTCTGAGGTGGGGGAGGGGCCAGCCCTCCAGGAAAGGACTTGGTCTCTGCTCAGTCCTGAGTTGGGCGGGCAGGGGTGGGGCCTTTGGAAGAACGAGGGGAGGCAACAGGGCAGCACGCAGGAGGCCCACACTCTGCACTTATTTAATCCTCACAGTTCTCAGAGTAGTTACCATTTTCCCTCTTTACGGGTGAGGACACTGAGTCATGGACTGAGTTCCCTGCCCAAAGTTACCCTGAGAGACAAGGGCAGAGTCGGGATTTGAACCCAGGCCGTCAGGCTCCAGAGCCAGAGCTTTTGTGCTACTTTAAGGGGAAACAAGGGCCCGTTAAAAGCCTGCTCTTGGTGGGCGGAGGCGGTTCCTTGAAAGAGAGAATCAGAAGCAACTGGAGGCTGATGTGAATTAGGGCCCACTAAGAAGCCTATAGCTGCAGGTGCAGGCCTGAGCTGAGCCCCTCGGACCCCACGCTGGGCATAATGGGATGGTCAGACAGCTGGGCTTTGGGCTGGACTATGCAAGGGTCAAAGCGGGAAGAGCATGCATAGCACACGCTTATGGAGCCAGTGCTACGTGACGGCACTGTCTGCGTTGGCCGTAGCAGTGAATTGAACAGACCAGAGTCCCTGCTCTCGAAATGGAACTGGCAGAGGAAGGAGAGGGGAGCTGGCTGAGGCCACACGGCTGCCTGATGAGAGATCCAGACACAAATTCTGATCACTCTCTATTCTAAACTTGTGGACAGGAGATGCCTTTCCGGTGGTTCCAGGGCCAAAACTCCAACAGACCTGTTCGGGGTGAGGGGCATTGCTGACTAGTAGCCAGAGACCTGCTGGCTGATGGACACCGCCCACCCTAGGCCTGTTGAATTTGACTCGTCTCTCCATCATTTCCCCATTCCTCCCTCCTCCTCCTCCCTCTCTCCTTCCCGACCTCCTCTCTCCCCTCTTTCCCTTTTTCTTCCTCTCTCTTTTCCCCTTCCTTCCTTTCTTCCTTCCTTCCTTCCTTCCTTCCTTCCTTCCTTCCTTCCTTCCTTCCTCCCCGCCCCCTGACCAGCACCACAATCAAGTACAGAGCATTTCCATCACCCCACAGTTGCCTCACACCCTTTGTGACTAGTCAGTCAGTCCCCCCTGCCCTGCCCACTCTCTGACCATCAACAATCGTTGATCTGCTTCCTGTCCCTATGGCTTCATTTCTTCTAGAATTTTGTATATGCCGAATCATACACTATGGACTCTTTTGTGCCTGGCTTTTTCATGTAGCATAATGTGTTGCTTAGGTCTATACTTTGAGTTTAATTTTATATATAGCGTGAGGTAAGTTTCAGAGTGTTTGAGGTTCTGTTGTTGTTGCTTTGCATACGGAGTGAAAACCACAGAGGGCTTTCCCTAGCCCTTGAAATATAGTGGAGTTCGCCCCCTTGGATTTTGAAGATGGTTTAGATGGGCGGCTCCTTTTTTTCTTTCACTCTCGGCCTTTTTGAATGTGGCTTTTATAATCGGCCTCTTATGCCTGTCCATCTTTGTACTTTGGAAACAGGGAGCTTGTTTTCTAGCTTTACAGGTCCCCAGAGGGAGAGGAATTTTGCCCCGGGATGGAGCACATCCCAAGTCCCACCCACACCTGAGATTTTGCAGGTGTGGTTAAATTAAGGATCTTGTGTTGGGGGGATTATCCTGGATGATGCTTATGAGAGGGACCCGGGAGGGGTCAAAATGAGAGGAAACGGCGATGCAGCGACAGCGGTAGGAACGGGAGTGACGCCCTGAGCAGGTGGAGGACGGAGGCGCACGCCAAGCAGCAGAAGCAGCCTCGGAATCTCAAAAGGGCGAGGAAATAGCTTCTTCCTCCAAGCTTCTGGAAAGGGGTGCAGTCCTGCCAGCACCTTGCCTTTAGCCCGGTGAGACGGATGTCCGACTTCTGACCTTCAGAACTGTAAGAGGAAAAAATGTGTGCTGTTTAAAACCACCGCATTTGTGGTCGTTTGTCATATCAGCAATAGGAACCTAATACGCGAACACCATTTGCAAGAATAAAGGAGGTGCCCTTTTAGATTCTATGACTTATTGTAAAGCTGTAGTAATGGAAGGAATGTGCTTCTGCTGATAACGCATCTCCTGATAAACGAGACGCAGCCCAGGCAGAAATCAGCACTGACGAAGCAACCTGTTAGAGAAGGCGAAACGAGATCCTTGCCTCGTGCCAAGCATAGACATAAATCTCAGATGCCTCAATGTCTTAACTGCAAAAGAAAACCAAATTTGAAATTTTTAGAAGAAAATACTTACTCATGACATTGGGGCAGATGTTTTTATAACAATATGCGAAAGCTCAAATCATAAAATAAAAGAATAGTTAAGACTTACATGCCTGTGTTGAGCATATACTATGCATCCGGCGCCATCCCCTCCATGCTGCTTCCAGAGCTGACCCTCTGACCACATCACGTCCTGGACTCAAGTCTCTGCTGCACCCCGGGTACCTCCTGAGCACAGGGGTATCCAGTCCGCGACCTGTCGTTTCAGGGCCCAGCAATGCAGCAAAGGTTCCCACCGTTTCCCTGAATGCATTGCACACCACGCCCCCTCACTGATTTTTGCCATCTCTGAACACACAACATCCTCATTCACACCTCCAAGCCTTTGCGCATGCTCCTCCTTCTGCCTGGAGTGCGTTTTCTTTTTCTTTTTTTTTTTTCACCATCTAGATGACTCCTATACATCCTTCAATACCCAGCTCAAGCCTCATGCCGCAGCGCAGTGTCCTTGGCTTGTTGAGGAATGGACCATTGCCTGTGTGACAACACTGCCACCAGCACTTACCTCTCCTTCCATTAGTAAGGGGGTCCCTAAGCGGCGGGGGGGGGGGCTGCAGATCACCATAGTTGAGAGTGTTAGTTCTGGAGACAGTCCTGGGGAGGAATCCCAGATCTGCCTTTTACTTGCTTTGTGATCCTCGGCAACAGTCTTAAGGCTTCTGAGTCTTGGTTTCTGTGGAATGAGGCAGCAAGACCTACCTCTCAGGGCTGTTGAGACTAAATGAGATGACATGCGTGATGTATTTGTGTCTTCGTCTGCACTGACCCAAAAGCGGACCCTAAAACTAGGATGTGAATTGCAGGTAGTCCATTTGCACTGTGACCCCCGGGAGCTCCTGCAGCTCTGGCTGAGGCTAAGCCCTGGCCTGGCCTGTCTGGTCATTGACCCTACTGATGAACAGAGTCCTGATCTGAATATAGAATGACCTCTGTCCTTGTCACAGACTAACCCCTGAATCGAACCATACACTAGCTCCTGACATGGCCACAGACTGACTTCTGATCCCAGCCACAGACTGACCCCAGCTATACACTGACCCCTGATCCAACCACAAACCTCAGACTCAGGCTGACCTCTGACCCCAACCACAGGCTGACCTCTGGTTCCTAGACAGTGGCTGGTCAGACTCAGATTAGTCACCGATGTCCCTTAGTCCCTCTCCCTGCCACTGTGTTGAGGCACAGCCCCCTCTCGGTAGGGAAGCCCCTTCCCTCTACTGGGAGATGCTGGGTGAGGCATCGAGGAGCCCTGCTAGCTGGGCCTTTCTGATCTCTAGTCCCTCATGGCTGACCACAGCCACCAGCTCTGGCCCTGCAGCCATCAGGCTGCGATTCAGCACCTCTCCTTGGTTGATTAGCCCTTCTGGAGGCTGCATCCTGCCCTGGTTCTTGGGGATCCTGCTCTCTGAGGGTGCCCACTGGGATGTATCCCTTTAAACCAGAGAACTTCTAATGAGCCCTCGTATGGGAGGCAGAAGACCAGGGTCTGTGTCCCATCTCTGTACTGACTCACCATGTGACTTTGGGTGTGACCTTGCTGGGCCTCAGTTTCTCCACCTGCCTCTTCTCTGCCAGACTTCGAAAGTGCTCCCTAGCCTGGCGGGAATCTGTGTAATGGGAAGAAGAGTGGTTTATAACTCAAGATTGACGAGAAGAACCAATGAGCCAGTTGCCTCTGAGCCTTTGCACTCTCTGTTCCCTCTGTCTGGAACACTCTTCCCTCAGACCCCCACATGGCTTGCTTCTTCCTATCTTTTAGCTCTCTGCTCAAATGCCATCTCAGGAGAACCTTCTCTGACCACACAGAATAAAATTCCACTCCCTTCCCCACGCGCTCTCCACCCTTCTTTCCTACTTTATTGGCCTCCAGAAGTTGTCACCACCTGGCACGTGATATATTTGAATTATTTATTTAGCTCATTATCTGTCTCCCTTGTCCAGCATACACATTTAGTGAGGGCAGGATTATTTTTTCAGTTTTGCTCACCGTTGTGACCCTCGCACCTAAAACATAGGAGCATAAGAGATGCTTGCCAAACATTTAAGCGAATGAACAAATAAATGACCCATGAAGAGTGTTTAAACCACCACACCCAGCACTGAAGACTTAACTGGTGGTATTTGCTGTTGCAGTGATGATCATCCCCATCGATGGGCGATGACGTAACCACATGAGGAGATGGGGCTGAGAGCCCCGCCTCCTCACAGGAGCCTTCTAAATCCAGTCCAGCCCGAGCTGGCCACAGTCCCTCAGAGCCATAGTGGTCCTCGCACGGGACAGGCAGTTGAACAAGGCCTAGAGAGGGAATCTGTCAGTTTGGGGTTCAACTTCCAGGCCCTCTATTTCCCAGCTGTCACTTGGAACACAATCATGTCCTGCCTCTGAACATCAGCTTCCTAACGGTCAGTGGGAAGAACACGAGTACCTCCCCCGTAGGATGACGGGGGCACCCACAGTGCTGAGCGCCCTGCTGGGGCCACAGGGAGGCCCTTCCATCGGCTGGGATCCTCGAATGCTGACACGCATGCTCTCTGTTTTGTTTCAGGGGCTGTCCTGCCCCATCCCTTGCACGGGACACCCCTGGAAGGACTGGAACCTGACCCTCTAGGTCCCCTGTCTTCCCAACAGCCCCAGGCCAGGCCTAGCCCAGTAGGGTCGAGGTGCAACTAACCGCAGCTAATGCGCTGACAACGTCGGGCCTGCGCGTCTGGGTATCTTCCAGCTGCAGCCACCAGGGGGCAACCCGGCTATGTGCACAAAGGGCTGCCCTGGTCGGTAACCGAACATCTTTTATTCCCGACAGACAAGGGAGCCGGGTCCCTATTCCAGCCTGTCAGCTACTACTGCCATTCCGTTGGGGGACAGAGCCCAGGAGACTGGGATCCCAAGCCTGGCTCAGCCACTCACTTGTGTGTGACCTTGGGCAGGAATCTCCCCATCTCTGAATCTCACCTTCCTCAGCTGTCGAATTAAGAACACCGGCCACGGTGTCCTATCACATGGCGGGACCCAGGGTTTGTCTCAACGTGTTTTCAATCAATAACTGTTCGTGCCTGCCACAAAGTGTTTCCTCCGTTCCCTCCTAAGTCCTTCTTCCTGGCTGTTACAGGAAAGGATGACCTTATTACACGTGCTGTCCTCTGTTGGCTGGAAGGAGAACTACAGTTTCAACGAGCTCCCTCACATGTGGCTCGGGAGAGGAAGAAGCAGCAGACGGGAAAGGGTTTGGAGGCCAGAGTGACCAATTGATTCACTCACCCGACATTGATTGGGCTCCACTGTGGCCCAGCCTGCGGCTAGGGCCTGGGAACACAGCAGTGGAAAGGGTGCAGCTCATGCCTTCAAAGAGATCATAGTCGTTTGCAGCGCCTGCGCAGCTGCAGTTTGCTTTGGCCCACCCCGCACTTCTCCGATCTGATAGGGTGTGTAGTGGTTAAAAGCGTGGACCCTGGTGCGAGGATGCCTGGGTTCAAACCTTGACCTTGATGTTTACTAGGTGTCTGACTTTGACAAGTTATTTGAATTTTTCTGTGCTGTTGGTTCCCCAACCATAAAACATGGATAGTAATGCTACCCACCTCATAACGCTGCTGCAAAGATGGAATTAGTTTATATATCTCAAGGACTCGGAACACTGCTCAGTCAGTGCTGGACAGGTGTCAGCTAAATAGTAGCAAACACACACATTTGTGGGAAGACAGGAAGAACAACACACACCTTTTCCCAGTCTTCATTGGATAAAAGTTATGTTAACCCGCTCTAAGCGCGCCTGCTCTGAGGGTCAGGTCAGCTGCGTTCATTCTGCAGCACGCACTTCAGTTCAGAGTGCCCCCACCCGCCTTAGGGCACAGAGGTGGGGTTTTGCCCCACCCGTGGGTGCATCTCCCCTGGGGTCCTGGATGAGGCCTGGGCTGGACTCCCTGACTCTCACCGGCAGACCCTGACAACAGGGGCGTGGTGGAAGCAAAGCCCAGCCTTTAAGGCAGATCCCGTGCTGATCTTCCGCAGTGCCGAAGGTGACGGTGGTTCTGCTGGTGGTTCTGCTGGTGGTGCTGTTGGTGGTGGTGGTGATGGTGATGGTGATGCTGGTGGTGGTACCGCTGAGGGTGGTACTGCTGGTGCCGCTGACGGTAGGACTGACTAGTGGTGGCGAGGCTGGCGGTGGTGATGGTGGAAAAGGTGACGGTGGTGCTGGTGGTGGGGGTGCTGGTGGTGGCAGGAACTCTTGGTGGTGGTAGGAGCTTCGCCTGCCTCCTCCGTCCTGAGTGAGCCCGCTCTCCTCAGGCCCAGTCACCCTCAACATCCTAGGATGGGGCATGGGATAGATATTCCCTCCGAACTTCCCAGGGACTGCTTTTGAGCCAGAAAGAGATGGTTACAATAGGAGCACCCCTCACCTGCCTCTTCCGGCCTACACGTGCTGTGAGGCCTCTCATCTCCCTGTGCTTTGGCTTCTTCGTCCGTAAGATGGGCAAGGGGGGGAAGCACCTCAGTTCTGCACTTTCACATTTCACTTTGGAGGTTCGATGAAATCTGCACGCTGCCCTCAGGAACTGTGAGCACACGCACAACCATGCACACACACAAGCACGTGCACACGTGCGACGGCAAGTCTGTGTGGGATCTGGGGGGGGGAGTTCAGCTCTTCCGCACATCCACGGACCCCAGTTCTGCCCCCCAGACGGGCTAATCTCTGACTTCTCTGCCAGCTCCACCATGCAGGACTCAGACAAGGTGTCTGAGGTCCTCCCTCCTGAAGCCCAGGCTGGGCCTGAGTGACCTGTGCCGGGTAGCCCGGGGAGCCCTGGTGTGCTAGGCCTCCCCTTGTCTGGTCCGGCCTCTCCCCGCTCAGGCCCCCATCACAAACACTGCTTGGGCTCTGACCTCCTGGGAGGGCCCTCTTGGCCTCCAGGAAAGGTGGAGTTGGTGGGTAGAAGCCACACGCTAAGGGGTGGGTAGCAGTGGCGATAACATCTCTGGCTACTGACGTGGGTGAGGTGAGTTCTTCACACCTGGCCTCTCTGGGAGCACGGCTTCCAGTGACTCAGTGGAATCAGAGAAAGAGATTTGACACCTGTTACCCGAGAGAAGGTGGAAAAGAGAAGCCCTCCCCCCGGAGGCTTCCCTGGGCAGCACAGAGCAGGAAGCCATGAGATCCGGGTTCCAGTGTAAACCAACTCGGTTTAGAAACTGTTTGTGTCTCAGCAGTTACGGTCTGCAAGGTGTCCCACGGGCGTTGTTTTAGGCGAGCCCCACAAGAACCGTGGCTGCTAAGGTTTGGTCTCTTGTTGCGGGAAAAGGCTCAGAAGGGCTGGTTGACTTGACCAAGGTCCCATGGCAAGGAAGGAGCTGAGTGAGACCTTGAACTTGGGGCTGGCTCCCAATCCAGTATTCTTTCCGGAGCCTGAGACGCCCCTGCTGGGTGAGGGCCCCGTGGCTGCTAACTCGAGCAACCTTCCTGCTTCAGCCTCCGTCTCTTTGACGTAAAAGGACTTTGGACTTGAGGGGCCCTCGGGGACTTTCCAGCTCTGACCTTTTGGGGTGTCAATTTTCATTGTCCCTCTTAGGTAGCAGGTGGGGGATTATCACCCCATTTGACAGATGGGAAACAGGTCCAGACGGGGAAGCAACTTGGCCGAGGTCTCGGTGCACGGAAGTGGCAGAGCCGGTGGGAGAACCTAGGTCTGCAGACTGCCCCCCGAAGTCGGGGGGCCCAGCCGGAGCTGGGTTTCTAAGAATAAAGTGCTGCTCCCAGAGCAGGCCGAAAAGCAGGGACTTTCAGGCCCAGCTGTTTCCCAAGTGTGAGCTCAGGCAGGGCCTGGCCTGGCCGGCCTGGGGGTGGGAAGGGGCCGACCGCTTCCTGCTCGGGCCGGCGCGGTCCCCGCGAGGTGGTCATCAGAAGCCGACCACTTCCCGGTCTGCGCCGCCTTCCCCTTTCTGGGCCGGGCGGCTCAGCGAGGCACTCCTTTCGTGCTGTGGCCTGGAGACGTCTGGCCTCTTTTCATTTCCCCCGCTCACCGCGACCCTTTCCACAGCCACCAACGGTCGGAAGCGGCTCAGAGCTGCCTTCCCGGTCCCCTGTCCACAGCTGAGCACCTCCCTGCTGCTCCCAGAGGCCTCTGTCCCGGAGGCTCGAGCGAGCATCTCCTTCCCAGGCCTCCTGCGTGCGGGGCAGCGGTGGATGCACGAGCATGCTCACTGAGGGCCTGGAAGGAGGCATTAATATTCCCACTGAGGCTCAGAGAGGTCGCCTTGACCCAGGGTCACACAGCCAGTAAGTGGCTGAGCCAGAATCGGAACTCAGATGTGTATGACTCCAAAATTGCATCCTTCGCACATTTAACGTTCCCAGGGGCCCCCAGAGGAAGTCCGAGCCAGGGGAGGCTCGGACATGAGAGGCTTTGGAAGGATCCCACCAGACCCGGAGCTCTCCCAGGGCAGCGGCGGCGTCTGCGCCTCCTCTCTGTTGTATCCCAGCCCCCAGCCCCTGGCTGCTCCCATCCGGCCTCACAGATGCTGAAAAGCCCAGGGCTTGCTGACGCAGACCCGAGGGGGACATGGCCCTCGTCCCCCGTGAGAGTAGTGACCATCCTCCTTATATGGGCATGGTGCTTGAAAATTTAATTTAATTTAATTTAATTTTTTGTAGTACTACTGTTTTATTTTCGGTAAATAGATTGTGTGCCCCCGCCCATGTGGACATGCTGGCACTTTAGGTTGCTACTGAAAATATACATTTCCCCCAAATTTATCTGAATTCCAAGGAAGAATAATTTTTTCAAACATTGGCCTATGAAAAATTAGGTTTTCTTAATATGCAATCCTTTTACAAAGCATTGCATACAAATTCTTTTTTTTTGCCTTGAATTTTTTTTCGTTGTTGTTCTAGGGCTTGAACATTTTAAAGGCACTTCAAATCCCACATGAGAGGTCACAACATCCTCTAGTTCTCTGGCAGGGAAGAAGCCAGAGGCCCACGGGATCTCAGCACGTTAAGGAGGCAGCAGAATGTGGAGCCAGACAGGCGCAGGTTCAAATCCTAGCTCTGCCAAGTCTACCATGGCCTTGGGAGAATAACCTCATTGCCTCAATTTCCTCACCTGTAAAATGGGGCTAAAACAGTAGGACCTGCCTTAACTGGCCTCCATCAACTGAGCCTTTGGGTTTACGAACATCTCCCTTCCTTGAAAAGGCAGACCAGAATATGCACTGCGTTCTGAATGTTCCAGGCTGACCAGCTACCATTAGGGCTGTTAAGTTCCTCCCGCTGGCTCAGTGAGGTCTGACCAATGGGACCTGAAGGAGAGCAGGACAGACAGTTGCTGTGCACCTGCAAACTAAGAAAGGGCTTTGGAAAGATCCAATAAAAGAAAAAAAAATGCTGTTGAACCTGATGTGAGCAAGACACTGTAAAAGACAATGGATAGGGGGAAACAATTGTTAAAACTCACCAAAAATTTTTATTGAATTAGGGGTAGGTTACAACTTGGATAAACTGTTAAAAATTCAGAAGGATTCTCTCTGTAGACCACTTCCCAAGCATCTGTGAAGTCTCACTCCACTCTAAAGAAACGCAGGTGGGAACCATAAACGCAGCTGCACAGGTTGGCTTAATGCAAGAAAAACAAGGTAAAACTTTGGCCAGAGGCCTGGGCCCCAAAGAGCCTTGGCTCTGCATCAAAAGATCATCTGATAAACGTACATGCACGAGGATTACATTCAATAAGTGCTTATTTTATGTATCATAAGATGTCCTGCTTTAAATATTTCTTCTATTAACAAACCACCTGTCTTGCTCTCATTGGATAAGAGATTTCTTCTATTAATAGTACTTACCTCACAGGGCAGATGTAAGGACTGAAGGGGTACCGTATGCAAAGCATTTGGTGTGCTGTCTGGTACACAGCAAATATTAGCTATTTTAATTATCTTCAAGCCCAGCTCCCCCACCCCCACCCCCGTGGATGAGAATACTGAGGCGTGGAGGATGGGTAACTTGCATGGCGTCTCAAAGTGAGTGGGTTGCAGATCGAGGCCTGGAAAAGGGATCCCTGAATCCAAGCCTGATGCCTGCATTCTGCAGGGCCTCTCCCTGGTCCTGAACTTTGGAAGGACCATGGTTCCTAGAGGAAAAGTGGCCTGCAGGCGGCAGGCAGGAAGGTCCCTGGCAGCGGGTGGGGCCTTCAGCATCCCTCAGGATCACACTCCCCCGACCCTGTCCTCCCACCACCCGCCCCGCTCGGGGGAGATACTGATTTCTCTCTTTAGTTAAATGTAAGGAGTGTAGTCTCGGTGGCCCCTCTGTATTTACAGATCCCGTGTATTTTTATGTCCCAGAGTTTCATTCCTGTCATTAATTATTTGTTTCCACGTTTGGCTCCTCTAGCAGCCTGGGAGTCCCCGGGGAGCAGACACCAGGTCTGACTCATCTCGTGCCCAGCCCAGCGCCTAGCACAGAGTAAGCTCTTCACAAATGCTTGTCAGACGAATGAGCACGCTGAGCAAACGTGGATAATGGGGTGCCCTGGACTTCTCACTGTCTCCGCACTAGACTTCCTGGCTGGGGCTGCCATGGAGACAGGTCTGGAAGCATCGGCCTGGGCTGGGGCCCAGGCCTCTGCTGCTCCTTTCCCCTCCTCTCTCCCTCCCTCCCTCCCTCCAGCCCCTAGCCTCCTCTTTCTAGGGAGTCTGAGAGGTGTAGGTGGGGCAGCACAGACTCTGGGAAAGCCTGCCCGGCCCTGCGGTAAAGCCCCGCTCTCCCAGGATGGATGGGGTGTGGTTTGGAGTTTTGTCTCTGAGTCACCTCCGTGGTGTGGTGGGCTGACTCAGAAGGAGAGAGAGAGAAGGAGAACTTTGTCGATCCTCCTGGTTTCCATGGGTCCCAAGCCTGGGCAGGGAGGGGCTGGGCATGGTGGGAGGAGGGGAGAGGCCACCACAAGGAAGGTGTTAAGACCACACAGAGGGGACACTGAGTCAGATCTCAGATATCCTGGGGGCACCTAAGCCCCACACTTTCTTCGCAGGGACATTGAAGCTGGAGAGGCAGCTGGGTGTGGTGGAGGGAGGAGCCCCATCCTGTCCTTACATCCTCCCCTCCCTGAACCTCAAACTTGTCACCTGAGATTCCAAACAGGGGGGGTTAGTCCCAATTCTCCTCTAGCCCACACCTAGTTGGAGTGCCAGGGCTTTGCCCAAAGGCCACTGGGGCCTGAAAGAAGAGACCAAAGACCAAGAGCTGCCATTGTCTGCACACCTACTGTGTGCCAGGCACTGGCAGATGGTCTTAATGCATGATCTAATTCAGTCCTCATGCAGCCTTCCAGAGCCTCCTTCTGCAGATGAGGAAACGGAGGCTGGGGGAGATGATAACTTGCTCCCAGTTGTACTCTGAGTTAAAGGGGTAGCTGGGGCCCCCTGGCTCAGCCTCACCCCAAAGTCCTCATCCTTGAGTGCTAGCCCACAAAACTCCCGTGTCTCCCCTCCCCACTTGTGTACCAAGAAGGTCAAAGTGGTGTCTTCTGACCCTGAACGAGAACTTGGGAGGCAAGTCAGGGCCGCCGGTCCTTGCTCCTCTTGGGTCGAGACCCCACTGGGGGGCCTGTCCTGCGCTGCAGCCACCCCAGACCTCCCCTCTCCCCAAATCCCTGAGTTTCGAGCCAGTTGGACAGCTCTGCGGTGGGCATCTGTTTTTCCTTTTATTGTTTTTCTTTTCTTCCAGCTTCTTGTAGTAAATTTGGAGAACACAGATACGCACAGAAAAAAAAATCATTCCTTATCCTTGTTAATGGCTATTAATGTCTGGGTGCACTTTGTTCTGTTGTCTGTTTCATGCCCCCCCACCCCCGACAGTTTTGTTTTTATGAAAACAGGATTGTTGGTTGACACACATGTGTTTCCTCAGCCCCCACTCGGGGTGGGGGCCGTGCTGCGTCCTCCTGGCCCACAGGCCCCTCTTCTGGGCTCTCGGGGTGGGGGCCGTGCTGCGTCCTCCTGGCCCACAGGCCCCTCTTCTGGGCTCTCCTCCTGGTCCTGCGGAGCTGGGCCGTGCTCTGGAGGCAGTGCTAGTGTGGGAGAAGGTGGGCTTCTGGCCTAGCAGTTCAGGGCTTGAGGTTTGCAGCTGAGGTCTGGCTGCGTGGCCATAGCTGACATCACATGACATCTCTGAGCCTCGACTTCCCCACCTGTAAAGTGAGAGTCACAGCACGTGCCAGGGAACAGTGTGGGGACCCGCATGGGCAAACCCATGGAAAGGAGCTCAGGGCGCCCCCCCAAAGATGCTGTCACACTCCCGCAGGCGGTGGGGCCTCGCGCCCAGGACGGCTCTCCTCCTGGAGTGCTCAGGTTGCACAGCTGGATCCGGGTCCTGGAAGAGGCCGGCTGACAGTTCAGTGATTAGAATCTTGCCTTCCACCACCCTGTGGTGCTTCCAGAAAACACAGAATCTGGCCCCAGTTGTCTTCCTTCACATGGGTTGCCAGCGTGGGTGTGATTCTCCACCGAAAAACCAAAGCCGACTTCACAGCCGAAGACCACCAGTCAGTCTCCCTCTGGTGACAAGCACGACCCCTCTGAGTTCCACCCCGGCTCCCGCCTGCTTGGGGCTGATGAGGGTAGATTAGCTGAGCTGGAGAGAGGACGGAGGAGGGGGCGAGCAGAGGACAGACATGGAGCATGCTCACAGCGGGGGACATGCCAGGGTTCCGGGGGGCTGCTCAGTAAATGCTTTCTGCGTGAACAAATGAATGCAAGAGCAGAATCTGGGGGAAAGACATCTTCAGCCTTTCTGTCCAAATTTCAAACCCCAGGGCTCGCCAAAGCCAAGGGCCCCCTGAAGGACCCAGAGGATAAGTGAGGTACGAACCCACCTGGCTGATAGCTGCTTCGAAGAGAAGCACCCTGTCCTTGTCACCCACTTCCCTCCCTTTGGCCACCTGCCATTCCTCCCATTGTACAGCCACCAGCTGGGAGAGCCCTGGGGGTGGTGGAGGCCGAGTGTCTGCTTTCACTGACGAGAGCGCGGGGCCCGCAAGAGGCCTGCTCAGGGCCAGGTGTCTCCACTCCTCACGTCCTATTGCTCTCTGCAGCTACGGGATTCCCACTCGCCCTTCCTCCTGCCTCTGCCAGGAGCCTCCGAGCAATGGCGTGGGTCTCACCATGCGAAGAGGCCCGCGGCTTGGCCTCAGGGCCTGGCTTCCCAGCGTTCAAGTTCTCAGACTTCTCTGAGCCCCTGTGTTCTCGCCTGTGCAGGGGGAGAGCAAGAGTCCCTGCTCCTGGCTGGGTGAGGACTGGACGCAGGAGAGGGAAGGGTAAGCCCCCTGGGACTGGGAAGGGCAACACCAATGTCCTAGATGGCCCACGTTCTCCTCGCTCCCTCAGGGTGCCAGGCCACCCTCCTGCCACCCCGTCAGCGTCCGGCCTGCGGTTCCCCCTCCTCTCAGTGCTCCTCAAGCCCCCACGGGCTGCCTCTCAAAAGGCCTGTGGGGTCACCGGAAGAGTGACGGCCAGCGGCGGGCATCCTCAGGGGTGCTTGGAGCATTTGATGTCAAGAGAGAACGCTTGCTCCTGCGAGCAGCTGCCGTGCCCTCCCTCGAGCGGCCACTCTGCTCCTCTGCACGCTTCCCACCTAGGGGGCTGCCAGCGCGGCCTCTTCTGTGGCCATCTGCCCTTTACCCTCTGCTCTCTGCTGGCACCGCTGCACCCCTGATCACCGCGTTGCCCCATTGGTGCGGCTGCTGCAGCTGCTGTGGCCCTGTCCCTCTGTTGGCACAGCTGCCCTGTGGTCAGGGAGCTGTCCCCAACTCCACTGGCACGGCTGCCGGACCCAGGTCCGAGGCCTCGACTTTCTGCATTCGTGGCTGTGCTTGAGGCCCCACCAGCCACCACCAGGCTGCCACTCCTTCAGCTGGTCAGCCCGGCCTCCCTTCCGGGTCCCTCGTTCAGGGGACCCTGGCTCCCCCAGACCCTGGAGACCCAAGACTAGGCACTCACCTCTTCCCTGGAGCCTCTCTGTGATCCCAGCCCCACCCTGAGGCCAACACCGTGCACCCTCTCCCTTGTGATCTCCGGAACCCCCGGGATGGAGCTGAGCGCTCCTTCCCCACGGGACCTCAGCCACTGCCAGGGTGGCGGGGAGTGGCAGAGACACAGGACACACCCCCTCCCCCTTCTTCCACGATGCTCCACGGGCATAAGCAAGTAGCCCAGGGTTCCTACGTCCTTGGAGGGGTGGCTACCTGCTGTCCTGTGAAAACAGGTCCTCTACATGGCCCCTCTGAGACCCTCCTGTCACCCCCAAATCCTCACAGGTCTGAGCAGCAGGCCTAAGGACCTTCTTTTCCCAGAGGTCACCAAAGGGTTCTGGGATTAGGAGAGAGAAGGTCTTGGAAAACTTGCTTGGTGACCACTGTGCCTTCTCCCAGCCTCTGGATGCCTTGGTGACACTTATTCAGTCCAAAACCTTGAGGACCCACTGTGTGCCAGGTACTGTGCTTGCCCTGGGGATTCAGCAGGAGAGGGCCAGACACGTTCCTGAGGACACTGAGTAGGGACTGAGGCAGAAAACTGCACAAATCTTGATCTAACTGCAGTCAAGGTGAGCATGTGGAGGGCCACCTTGTCATGAGGCACCTCACAGAGCCAGTCCTGGAAGGTTCCAAGGGAGGGGGACCTTCACGCTGAGGTCCCAGCTTAAGGAGGACGTGGTTTGGCGAGTGGGGGAGGAGTCAGTGCCTCAGGTTGAGGGGACGGCATGTACAAAGACTCAGAGTGGACGTGTGCATTCTTTGCAGCTCTTGAGGCCCAAACTTTATCAGCCACCACTGGCTGAGCTCCTGGGACAGGCTGGCACAGCCGCTGATGGCTCAGGCTCTGGTGCCACATCCCCTGGGTTTGAATCTCGTTTTGCACTAACTACGAGATCGTGCGTGTTACTCAACATCCTGTGCCTCAGTTTCACCATCTGTAAAATAGGAATAATGCTAGTAAGCATTTCCTAGAGTGTCGGGAGGATTAAGTGGGATTATTCATACAAAGTGACTAGCACAAAATAAGCATTCAACAAGTGCTAGCGACTCATGAATCGAGCACCTACCATGTGTCAGACACCATGCGACCCGTTCTTCAGTTAGTCTTCACACAGAGCTGCAAGCTTGGATTCACTGTCCTATTTCACAGATGAGAAGACTGAGGGCAGAGGACCAAGTCACTAAGGTTGAGTTTTTGGAGGAATCTGGGGTGACTTCTTGGAGGAGGTGGTGGCTGTGATGAGTTTTTAAGGATGGGCACCCTCCCAGCCTGGCAACCCTTGACCCCAGCAGAACATTCCTGCCCTTCACCTCCCTGAGTCTGGTGATGGGACAAGGGGGCTGCTCCAGGCACTTCCAAGGCCTTCCAGGAGTCTCAGCGAGGGAAGGTCCCATCGGGCCAGTTTCTCAGACCACAGAGCCTCGAGCGAGCGTCAAACAACAAAAAGGCTTTTCTCACTCTGGATGAGTCACCAGACTGAGAGAACAGACGCCCGGTCCCTGTGCTGAAAAAGACGAAACCACACATCTGAAGAAGTTTCCCACGCCACCACTTGCTTTAAATAGCAGCAGAGAAGTGGAGGAGGGAGGGGGATGGGAGGCAGGGCTCTCCCCACTAGGCCCTGGCTGGGGTCTCCACCCCACCCCCTGCTGGACCAGGACCTGAAACCCCCTTGAGGTTGGCCGTTGATGGGAACTCAGGCCTCACGGACACCAGGGGAACGCAGCAGAGGTCCAGAGCCCATGGTGAGCCAGGGAACGGTGGACGGATTGACAGACAGCTGGAGAGATATCCAGCCAGGCAGCTGGATGTGTTGGGGTGCAAGCCCAGGAAGGGGGAAGTTGACCTCACTTTGCACCCTGGTGCAGCCTCCAGGCCCCCAGCCCTGCTTCCTTGCAGGTCACCTGACTCCCCCTCAGCGCTCAGGCTGCCCCGGCTGCTGCCTGGGTTCGTGACTGAGCCCTGGGCGGCGTTTCCGGAGGCAGGCCAGGAGCTGGGGCTGCTGACGCACTTGCCGCCCCCCAGCAAGGCTGGGTGAGAAGAGCAAGCCCCCCATCCCCCTTTCCCGTAAATGAGCTCACCCACCCAGGCCTTGAAGGGATTCTAAGAAGTGGAGGCCTGAGCACCTGCTCCTCGCCCACCATCTCCGCGGTGGGGGCGGGGAGATATGGGAGGGGTTGGAGAGGGGCCAGGGGTCCTCACTTCTCCCCAGCTCAGCCCTCAGGCCCAGGCTGGAGTTCTGAGGCTGGCAAAGGTTCCTCCCCTTAGGTGTGGGAGAATACCCTCTCTGTCCAGGCTGTGACTAGTTCAGGAGGCCCTGATGGCTTGGGCCCACTTTTCAGAGGGTAAACTGGGGAATCCCAGAGATGCCTGGGAGATCTGTCTGGTTCCCCCACAGTCTGGGAGCAAGATCACCTTCCTGGTGTTCAAGCAGCCCTTGGGGACCAACAGTGGGAAGGTGTCAGCCCTTAGGGACCGCCTGAGCCAAGGTCCAGAGAAGGCAATGACTTGTCCAAGGTCAGCGTTGACCCAGGTGTACCTCTCCATGGGCCCACAAATCTGGCCAGCCCACCGGTATCACTACCTACTGGCTCCTTAAAGGGGACCCAGGATTAAATCAGACATCATTCCCCTAGAGTCAGAAATGTAGCTAGCAGTCACCAGAGTCCTAAGTCGGGGTCCTCAGGGCTGGCTTTTCATCTAGAGCACTAGCTTTGAAAATACACAGATTCTAGGACTCCAGCCCTGAGATGACAATACAGCAGTTTGGGAAGGGGCCCAGGAATCTGCATTTTAGATGATTCCTCAAGCTGATCAGATGGCTGAGAAGCTCTGGGACCAACTGTGAGGGCTCGAATATGATTTCCAAGGGCTAATGGGAGGCTCCGTCCCCAGCCTTCCCCTCGTGCACCAACCTCCCTGCACACACCCAGCCCAGAGAGCCCTAGAAATGACGCATCACCCAGGGACGGGCTGAATGAAGGGTGCCCTGCACCTCCCTGCTGTAGTGAAGGTGGGAGCTGACGTCTGCAGCCCAAATGCTCAGTTGCTCTTCCCCTGGCACCGAAGGAGCTTGGTTCTCTCAGGCCCGGGGGTGCTTGGTGGCCTCTCGCTGGGTGACTTGGGAAGCAATGTGGAGCGCGCAGGCTGGGCTGCCTGATGGTTGGGGCAGAGCCTGGAATGAATGGGGCTGGCTGGCACCAGAAGTCCGTCACTCATTCTGCCCTGTGCCCAGCTCTGTGTCCAGCCAGGACCAGGGTCAGGGAGGATTCCTCGACTGACTGACTGATTGATTGATTATGGGGACAGGGGAGCCTGGGGCAGCTGGAACCCTGGGGTGAGCAGGAAGTGCTCCCCTCTCTGTCTCTGGCCCTGCGCTGGTCCTGCCCACCACACCCAGCCCCGCGGCCTCGGCCTTGTAAGAGCGCCCCTCCTCTCAGAGACTCTGCGTCCTCTTCCATGCAGTGGGCAGAACAGTTTCTTCCAGCAGGTGCAGATGGAGTGGGAAGAGTGTGGCTGCTACAGAGTCACAGCTGGGCTGACAGCTGTGGCCAGGCCCCTCTGCAGGCCCAGACGGCACCCTCCCCTCCTCCCCCGGCTGGGGCATGTCCCCAGAGCCTCTCCAGCCAGTGGGGAGGTCACTGCAAGAAACAGCCCTGTCCCAACCCCTCCGAGTGAGGCCGTGCCTGTCAGCTGTGGGACCTTGGGCAGGTCCAGCCACCTCTCCGGACCCCCACTTCCTCATCTGTTGGGCAGATACCCCCAATTCCAGAAGGTCCTTGTGAGGATCACATGACTGAATCACGTGACTATGTGAAGCACAATCACTATTTCAACAAACATTATTGATTGTTTTTCTCACTAGAATGTGAGTTCCAGGAGTGGGGCCCGTTCTGTGTCCAGGGCCTGACACAGAGCCTGACCCCTGCGGGCATCCAGTCTATGTTTGTGGAGGGGGTGCAGGGGTAGAGGGAGGGCGGTCCCTCCTTGGCCCGTGTGGAGCATGACTGTGTGCACATGTGTGCACATGTGTGTATGTGTGTTTCCATGCACACACACTCCTTTCTGAGAGTCTGAGCCCGTGTGGAAGTGTTTCAGTGCCCAGGCTGTCTGAGTCTTCGTTTTGCATATGGGTCTAGCGTGCGTGCATTTGCATGTATGTCTCAGTCCGTGTGCCTGGACACCTCTGCGTATGAGTGTGCTCAACCACAGGTGTCCAAGCCTTACGCAGACATACATCTGGGGGAGCAGTTCTTTGTGTATGGGGGAGGGGTGAGGTTGCCCCCTGCTCTCCTGACCTCTCCCTAACCCAGGGCCCACCTGGAAGGGCCAGACTATGCAAAACAGAGGCCAGGCCTGGGGGAAGCCCCTGGAGGGGGGCCTCTGGGGACTGGCCAGGCCTCCTCCCCACAGGTGTCCCCACCCCAGCACCCCCACTCCCTACCGCAGAGCAGTCTGCTCCTTCCAAAGTCCTGCGACCCTCCACTCCAGGGCCCTCATACCGCCAGATGCCACGCTCTCAGATTGCCCTGCCCCTCCCCGCCCCTGCCTCTCCTCTCAGCGCTGTGCCTGGCGTCTCCCTCCTTCCTCTTTGAGACTCGCCTTCACTTCCGCACCTTCCTGAGCTGCTTTTGTGAGTTGCAGTATGAAGCTGGGCGCTTCGCCTCTTTCACGCTACTCATCCATCTGCATCGTTCTCACCACAGCCCTGAGAGAGAGGTCTGGCAAGAACCCCATTTTACCAATGAGGAAACTGAAGCTCAGAGAAGTTAAGGAACTTGCCCAGGGTCACACAGCAAGTAAGCGAGAGTCAGACACGAACCAGACTCCAAATCCAGATGTCTTACCCACTAGACCACACCGCTGTCACGCTTCAAGTCACCTAAATGGCCAAGCCTTGCTGGGCTCACCCTGTGAACCCACCCACTCCCGATGGGCCTCAGAGGCCTGGGCCCCGCCCCGTAGGCCCATGGCTCATGACACAGAGACCACAGACTCAGGAAAGGGGCTCTTGCCCTCCCAGTGGAGGAGCTGGGCTCCTGCTCTGCTCTTGCTCTGAGACACATTTAGACCTAGAACCTTCTGAGCCCACCCCAGTCCGGCTGACTTGAAGCCCCCAAGTGTTCCCATTGCCTGGCAGTCCCCACGGAGAGATCAGCATCCCCTTCAACAGGGTCTCTATGGTTTCCCCAGAACACACTCCCATTTGCCCATGGTGTGTGCGCTGGGGGAGCCATGTGGCTTCGATTTAAACTTCGCCCTGGAAAAACAATGGTTTGGATTAAGGGAAGAAACAGTTGGTGAAAAGGCATGAAAAGAAAGGAGGGGAGAAGGGGGGCTCTTGCAGCAAAAACGGGCCCCAAACTTTCAAACCCACATTCCAGAGGTTTCTCAAGGCCTGCCATCTAGCCGTAACCTCCAACCCTGGCACGCTCCTGTCCCCTTCAGTAGCTGGGTGGGAGCCGGAGCGGGGCGTCCCCCTGGTCCCACTCCCTCCTCTTGTAGAAGAGGAAACTGAGGCTCGGGGAGGGGCCGCGACCTGCCCAGGCTTCTGATGGATTCTGGCGGCTTCCGTGGAACGCAGAGGAGGAGGGTGCACAGCGAAATGTGGGTCTCTGCTGCTTCTACTCTGCCGGCGAGGAGCCTGGCTGCTCTAGGCCTCCGTTTCCCCACTGAGAAAGGGAAAAGGGGGTGTTACAGCATCTTGAATCACCATGGAAGCTAAGTAAAACCCAGGAACTCTGTGCAAGGGAGCTACGTTTATCTCTGAGTTAACTCACCCTCTACTCAGGCCAGGCTCTGCTCCCAAATCTTCCCACCTACCGCCTGTGTGAGTCTTTCCAATGCTCGAAACCCCCATTTCACAGATAAGCCGCTGAGGCCCTGAGAGCTAAAAACCCGGCTGAGGTCTCCCCGCTAGGATGTGGTGATTGGGTCTTGAGGCCAGGCCTGTGAGGCCCCAAGGGCTGTTTGTAACCACTGGGGTGTGAGACTGAGGCCGAGAAAGAAGAGTGGAGGGGATTCAGACTAAGGAAGTGAGAGCCAGGAAAAATCTGGAAACACGCCCACAGGAGCACTGTCGTGTCTCCCGAACCACCTACTGTCTGCTGGGGAGGCCCTTGAAGATCATCCAGTCATCCCCTGTAGGGCACAGGGGAAACTGAGGCCCGGTGGGATGTGTCCAGCATCATGCAGGGTGTGGTGCAGGGCCCGGCCACAGGTTCACCTCCCATGATGCCCCTGGCCCAGCAGGCCAGCCTCGAGGAACAAGCAGCCTGGGCTCTTCCAGGATCCACCTGTACGTCTCTGACATGGCTGCTTGGGGTCAGGACGCTGTGGCTGTGGTTATGGGTCCATCTGAGACCAGGGTCAGGGCTTGGTGTGTGGCTGGCTCTGGGTGTCAGGAATCAGGGCTTGGTCTGTGGCTGGGGTTCAAGGCTGAGGAGGAATAAGAAAATAAATGGACTGGAGACGATTATATGGGCTGGAAACCCCAAAGACCAGGGTGCTAAGGCCATGAAGGGCTGGACTGAGGTGCAAAGCTGGGGCTCTGAAGCCTCTGGAGGCAGGAGATGGGGGCTCTCCCCTCCACACCCACCCCTGCCTGATTCCAGGTGTGTGCACCTGGCTATCCCCCGACCCGCTAGGACAGCCCCACCTACTTCCCGGGAGAAGCAGCTGACAGTGGGGCCCCTCCTCTCCTGACTTGCCTCCTATGGGACTGGAAGTACCACCTGCCCCAAATTCCAGGGTCCACCTGTGCTCAGAGCCTAGTCTCGCCCCATCTGAGGCGAGAGGAACCATCTGGAGGCCAAGAGAAGGGCAGTTCTGCAGGGCTGGGGAGGGGACGCGGAGCAATGAACAGTCAAAGGCATCCCTCCAGTCCCGGACCCTCGTCTGATCGCTAAGCCCACCCTGTCCCCTGAGCTATTCCTTGTATTGAACACACCACCACGCCAGGCCACGGGAGGCACACACCCCACTTTGTGGGAGAGAAAGCAGAGGTTCAGACAGGAGTCTTCGGTTGCTCAAGGTCACTAGTTGGCAGCGATGGGGCTAGGTTCTCCACACACAGCCCCGTCTCGCTCCTCTGCCTGTCCCCGGACCAAGGCGGGCACACATGGGCTGACCCTGAGACAGCGTGCGGTGAGCACACCCAGCCAAGGAAAGGCCAGACCCGCCTTCTTAGAATCACAGGAGAAACTGTCCTGGCAATAGGGCGCCAACCTCGGCCACCTTCGCCATACAATCTGCCGATCTCCTGGCCCTCCAGAGTGTGTGCCGGGGGTCCCACCCGAATGTAATGATGATAATAACGATAATAATAATAATGGCAAGCATTTCTTGGGTGCTTAGTACGTAGCAGGTACTGTTCAAAGTAATTTCCATGACTTCACTTATTTTATCCTTCCAACTACCCTAGGAGGTGTAGGCACTATTATTAATTCCACTAAAAAAAACCCCCACAAACAAACCTCTAGTTTTTAGAACAGTTGTAGATTTACAGAAAAATTAAGAAGATGCTACAAAGAATTCCCGTATGCTCCCCCCCCGCCACAGACCCCGTCTCCCCGTTACTGACATCTCACGTGCGTGGGGGGTGTTTGTAGCAGCCGGCGCGCTGGTATCACTAGCTGACACCTCCCCTTTGTTCAGACTTCCTTCGTTTTTACCTGAGGTCCTTTTTCTGTTCCAGGATCCCACCCAGGACCCCGCATTCCATTTGGCTGCCTTGCTCCTTAGGCTCCTCCTGGCTCTGACAGAGTCCAGACTTGCCGCTCTTTTCATGACCTTGACAGTTTTGAGGTGTGCTGGTCATGTGTTTTGTAGAATGTCCCTCTATTGCAATTTCCGTTTTTCTCGTGAGGAGACTGGCATTCAGGGATCCGAGAAGGAAGACCACAGAGGAATAGTGCCATTTGCATCACACCTTCTCAAGGGCACGTGCCATCCACATGACCTTTTACGGTAGACATTAACCTTGAACACGAGCTAAGTTAGTGTTTGTCAGGTTTCTCCACTGTGAACTTACTTTGCCCACCCTCAGACCTCTCCCTTTCCATACTGTTCTCCTTGGAGGGAAGTCATTCGTTCATTTTACAGGTGCAAAGGCTGAGGCACAGAGATGTTAAGTAATTTGCCCTATGCCACACAGCAAAGGCCAGAGCCAGGATTTAAACCTGGGTACTTCGGCTCCGGAGCCCGTGCTCCTAACTGACTGCCATATACTCCCGGGAGCACAGTGAGGCATTTATAAAAGGCATCATCGGCACCATTTTAGTAAAGTAGGGCAGTGTCGGGGGAAGTGCAAAGACTCAGGGTCTCATGGGCTTTTGTGTCAGGCTTGACTCTGCCACTGAGACTTTGAGCACATCCAGGGGCCTGACATAGTGGACGGTCAACAAGCGGGAGCTTTCGAAGGTCCAGGCAGATGGTAGAGCTGCAGCACCAGCCTCCGGGTCAGGGAGGTACCGCACAGCCCGGGGAGGGCAAGCCAGCCTGGGCCCCCAGCTCGTGTCCCAAGGGAAGGCGCCCCTCTAGCCCATCCGCACAGAGGACAGGTGGCGCTGCCTGCCTTCGCTTTGTCAAAAGCTCGGGATGGGGTTCCAGGTGTTGCTCTCAACCTCGTCTGCTCCAAACGCATGACCACCACACCTTCTGAAAACTGAAAAAACAACCAGAACGACTGGGCAGGAAGGGACCCCAGAAATCACCCTTCCCCATTCTCCAGAGAAAAAAATTGAGGCTTTGGGATAGAAAGGGATTTGGCCAGGCGTGAGGTGCAAGCCCACGCCCGACCCCACGCGTGCCTGCAGGAAGCCCCCTGCCACACGTCTCGTCTCCCCTAACCCTGACACAGCCATAAGACCACAAGCCCCATCTTGTCAGGGGCTGTCCACTCGGGATGAGGGTTAAGGCTGCATCCACTCAACTGGCAGGCAGAACAGGCGAGATCTGGGCCTGAATGCTGGGTACCAAGCTGTATATCCCCAAGTGCCCCAGCCTCACTTGCAGTAGCCCAGGCCAGGGGGCCCCCAGGGTGGGGCAGCCTCGTGCCCAGCCCCCCTCACCCCAGCATCTCTGCAGAAGTGCGGCCCCTCCTTGTTCCACAAGGAACTCTGGTCTCTGTGGCCCATCTCACGAGAGGTAAGAGGAAGACAAACCCACAGACACAGGCGAAGCAACCCCACACCTGCCACCGTTTCCCCTGGTGGATTTTCCCTCTGCTTCTGAGGGCAGAGGAGCCAGCCAATCTGGAGAAGGGGTCAGGCTGGGGGCTGGGCAGCCATGGCCCACGGCTGGGGAGCGGCTAGTGGCCAGGGGTGGCAGTGGGCACTGACCAAGCACACTGACCAAGCAAATTCCATTGGTTCGTTGTGCATCAGTCTTGAAAAGTGTCAGAGTCCTGCTGGGTTGAGGGTCCCCAAGACCCAGTTCTAGCGCCACTGATTTACTGTGTGACCTTGGACAAGTGACTTAGCTTCTCTGAGCTTTTGTCACCCCACCTATAAAATGAGGGCTTGGGTCTATCAGAGATTCTCAACACTGGCTGCACTTCTATATTAATACATACACTTATTTAAGGTCCTGGAGTGGGTATCATTTAAACCCCGCACCTGACTGGTGCGGCTCAGTTGGTTGGGCATCATCCCAGAAAGCAAAAGATCGCCATTTCGAGTCCCGGTCAGGACACGTGCCTGGGCTGAGGGTTTGGTCCCCGTCAGGGAACATACGAGAGGCATCTGATCGATATTTCTTTCCCTTTCTCTTTTGCTCCCTTCTCCTCTCTCTAAAAATAAAGTTTTTAAATAAAGTTTTAAACCTACCCCTGGTGACTGAGCTGAGCAGCCAAGGTTGAGGGACCCTGGCTAGACGCCGTGTGAGGGGCCCTCTGGCTCTGACGTGTCACCAGAATGTAGGGATTGGTGTCTAGCGCTGCCTCTCACTGCCATGCGTGCTCAGGCAGGCCCCCTCACTGCCCTGTGCCCCGGTCCCTCCATCAGCGGCTAACCATAGGCATGAGGCTGTTGGGAGCGTCATGTAACCCGGCTGCGTGAAGTTCTGGCACACGCAGAGGAAAGACCGGATGAGCTGGTGCGGTGAAGTGGGGACGACGGTTCTGGGGCGGGGGCCTCAGTCGGCCGCGTGTCCCTGGGCTTGAGGGAAGGACGCAGTGGGCTTCCTGGAACCGACGCTTTGCCGCCAGCCTGCCTGAGGCCTGTGGCAGTATTCTTGCATGGCCCCCCGAGCCAGTGCTGTCCCCTAGTGCAGTGGGGACTCAGGGGGCACCGAGCTCCCTATCGGTGGGTGGGCAAGCAGAGGCTGGAGGGCCGCTTGGTTGACAGGGGCAAGCTGGCCTGAGCATATTCAAAGAGGGCCAGACAGAGATGGGGGCCCAACCTTTTAAGAATGCCCACTTCTCCAGTTCCAAGATCTGGAGAGTCTAGGCTCTCTCTGGCCAGGTCCAGGGCCTCTCCCTCTCAGCAGCCACAGCCTCTGGCCCCCATCCCCTCCTCACTGCCCCCAGTGTCCCTGTGGGCCCGGGGTGTTACAGCTGTGGCAGGAGGTGCCTGGTGTGACGGTGGGTGGGACCGGAGGCAGGGGCTGGGGCCCGTCCCCAGGTATGAAGGAGGCTGCTGGCTACAGAGGGGCTGGGTTGGTCACACCTCAGAGCCAGCAGACCTGGGTTCGTGTTTGAACTCACTGAATGCCAGCAATGCAACTTTGGACTTTTGCCTTCGCTAAGCCTCAGCTTCCAAAAATGGTGGCTGTTAAGTCCTAACTCATGAAGCTGCGGTGGGGAGAAAGTGAGATCACCTAGCTACATCTCCTAGAATCTAGGTCCTCGGTGCTGACAAGGGTGGCTCAGGGCCAAGCGTCGTGCGGCACCTCAGTTCAACTCCGTCTTGACGCCACAAGGCCAGAGAGCTCTGCTGAGCACACCGTCCCTGCTCACAGAAGAGAAAGCGAGGCCTGTTTTGCTCACTGCCGGCCTGCTTCACCCTTGTCCCCGAGGCTCAGCGCAGAAAAGCCACTGTCCACGGTGCAACAGCAGCGAGCGCCAGAGCCCATGTCTGGGCCCAAGAGCATCGGACTGCCAGTCTCTGAACCGCTACAGCCCAGGTTGACCGAGATGGTCAGAAAGGCCCAGCAGGGCTCCTGGCTCACGGGGGGGGGGGGGGGGGGGGGAGCGGTGCCACGCAGGTGGCATCTGTTGCAGTGTTTCAAGGTAACACCTGCCAGAATTCAGAAAGCCTGGGCTCAGGCCCTGGGCTGGCAGTAAAGAGAAGGAGGCAGGCTGTTGCCGGCTGCTGTGGACGGAGGAGTGTTGCAGGTGAGCGGGGAGTGTGTGTCCTGGTGCCCGGAGAACATCTCAGGCCCGGTGTGGGTGACAATGATGACTGTGACATGGCCTGGGGACCTACTGCGTGCCAAGCTCTGCTCCAAGCACATCCCACCCTCTAACTCACAATCACACTGTGATCTCCATTTTACAGATAAAGAAGCTGAGGCACTGAGAGGTGTAGTAAGTTGCCCAAGGTCACAGAGCTAGGAAGGATCAGACAGCCAAGGTTCAAATCCAGACTCCACACTTGAACAGCTGTGCTTGAAGACCTCAGTGTAGACACCTGCGTAAAACCCAGAGGTCTCTGGATCAAGCACCCGGACTCTCCAGCCTGCTGCCAGGGATCAAATCCCAGCTCTGTTACTTACTAGCTGTGTGACCTCGAGCAACTTACTGGACCTCTCTGTGTGTTTCGATTTCCCCATCAATGAAATGGGGATGGAAATCAAGTACCCACCTCATGGGGCTCTTATGACACTTAATACACAAAGTAGCCTGGCGCAGAGTAAGCCCCAAGTAACTGTTATCTGTGATCGTTTTGATTACCCTAGGCGTGCAGAGAGTGTACGCGAAGCCGCTGGCAGTGGTTACTTCCGGGAGGGAGATGGCAGGAGGGCTGCCACTTCGTGCTCACCACGCTGCAGCAGCGTTTCACATTTTTTGAATGAGCATTTACCTCTATTGTGATATACATATTTTTTTGAAGCGAAGAAAACCCTCTGGCTGAGCTGAGGTGTGAGTAGGCGTCAAGAGGTCTCTTGTGGCTCATAAGTTGCTCTCTTTAGAGAAAGAAGAGGGAGCATTTGATTGTACTTTGTATAACCTGAGTCACGGCTCGTGGGCGTGCGAGAGGCCAAGGCATTTCCATCCAGTTTAACAAGAAACAATTTCGCCCCCACTGCTTGCTCTGAGCAGCAGGAGGTGCACTGGGCTGCGAGCCCGGCGCCTTAGGGGTTAGCCTTCCCTCCTGCCATCACTTGCGCTGAGAACTTCACTTAGTTGCTCAGGAAATTCTTCCCGATGCCCCCTCAGTGCCAGGCCCTTGGCCCCCTGGGCGCTGAATGTCCACTGCTCACTAGGCCCGGCATGAGTCTTGGGGGACAAAATATAGGATAAGGCAGGGGTAACCCCCATCCTTCTGTGACCTGCAGTCCAAAAGGGAAGCCAGCTCTATCAGATCCTTCCACAAGCAAATGTCAAACTGCCACTTAGTGAGTGTTGGAGGAGGGGCGGTACAGGGGCTCTGAGAGCCTCGGTGGGGCGGGCAATGGGCAAGGACAGGAGGAGACGAGGGGGCACTGCGCGGGGGGCAGACAGCATAAGCACAGGCCGGTTGGTTCAAGGGGTCATTGCGAGCCTGAGGGAGTGGAAGTGTGCCTGGAGGTGGGGGCAGGGGGCGCCGGGTGTGAGACAAGAGGGAAGCAGGGGCAGGGCTGGGCCATACAGGGGTTGTGGTAGGGATTTGGCCTTCATCCCAAAAGCCACAAAGCCAGAAAAGGAAACCAGGGTGAAGGTTTTTCCTAGTGAGATCCCTCCAAAGCCTGAGGGGAAGAGATTAGGTAGTGGATCAGAGTGGACCACTGCCCGTCTCCAATTCCTCTAAACGCATAGGCCTGGACACAGAGCATCAATGAATGGCTCTCCCCCCATGTCCACTCCCCATCAGCTCGCAGAAGTCAACTTGAGATCGCAGTCCTTTTTAAAATTTAATAACTTCTTTTTCTGATTACAAAGTATGTACTCCACAGTGTAGACCAATGGGAAATAATCAAATGTAAAAGGCTGCCCTTGGAATCAGAGGTTCAGTGCACTTTCTACGGTTCTCCTCAAATGGAAAACCAGGGCTAGAGGATGTAGTTATGAGGAAAAGAAAGAGTTCCTAAGCCTGTTCTGTGAGCTGTCTTAAGATTCCTGGGTTCCTTGATAGGTACTGAGTTCCCCATTCCTGGGGGTATGTAACCTATCCAAGTATAATTTTTAAAAAATGCATGACTCTCACTCTGATATAGATTGAACATATGTCAAAACTTTGTCTAAAGCATGAATGAGACAACCAGTAAGACAGTAATGCTGGTTTAAAGGAGAACTCTGGGAAGAGTTACAGAATTTTGGAGAAGGAATGTTGGAACAAAATAGCTCAGCTAGATACAAAACTGGTTAATGTCCTAAGGGGTCAAAAAATCCATAACCTTTTGGAGTTTTCTTCTAGACAGAAATCTGTACATTAACATGTAACTTCTAAAGTCAGGCCTTTTAATAGCACACGCTCAGTCAAAGGCACATTCCTCAAGATAAAGAAACACTCTTGGCGAGCCTGATACAGTCCAATGTGACATTGAAAAGACACGCTGCCCTGTCTTTGCCTATGTCCAGGTGTTGTTTAATTTTTCTTAACAAAGCTGGGCAGTTGGCTAGTAGATTACCTTTTTTAGTGAGGAGCTGCTGGAGAGTTCTGGTGGCAGAGAAACTGGCTAGTGGATGATCTTTTGCTGTCTAAAGAGCACCCCCAAAACTTTGTGACTTAAAACAATAACCATGTATTATGTGGCAGTCTCTGTGGGTCAGGAATCGGGAAGCGCTTCTCTGCATGTTTCTGGGGCAGGGTCTCCCCTGAGGCTGCAGTCATATGTCAGCTCGGGCTGCACTGACCTGGAGGCTCAACCGGGGAGGGCTGGAGGGCCTGGTCCCAAAGTAGTCCCCTCATGGCTGGTGGGCTGCTGTAGGCTGGGAGCAGGCCTCGCCATGTGGGCCGGTCCATGGGTTGCTTGAGCAGCACAACGTGGCAGCCAGCTTCTCAGTGATCCCGGAGAGTAAGGCAGAAGTAGCAATGTCTTCTCTAGGCTCAGAAGTTATACTCTGTTATTTCTACAATGGGCTACTGCACATGCATCAGCTGGCCTGATGTGGGTGGGGACTTCACAAGGGGGTGCCTACCAGAAGGCCAGGTCACTGGGGCCACCTTGGAGACAGCTCTGCAGTTGGGCGCCTCTGAGGTCCTCTGAGCCAGAAGCTGTGGGTGGTGCAGGTAGCGAGCAAAAGTTGTCTTCAGCTGCCCCGCTGCTCAGGATGCTTCCTATTCAGCTGCCACACCGCAAAGGGCATAGGACAGGTGACTCTGTTTCAAAGTCTCTCATTGTAGCGCTTGGTTATGTCTACAGAGCAAAAGCCCAGAATCTCAAGCCAGAACCAAGCCTCCCTCTGGGAGAGCTAGGCAGGTCAGTCAGTCACACCTTGGTATGAATTAGTTCATCTGTCTTCACCTTCTGGCAGCAGAAAAAGAATGGGATTTGGGATGAGAGCTGGTGGGAAGCAGGGTCAAGGTTGTAAGGAGGGAAGGCTAAGCAGGGCACTTAGTGGGAGTCCCTGGCAGGGAGCAGCCGGGAGAGGCCTTTTTGGGGAGGACCAGAAGGGACTGCTTGGAGGGAGCATTAAAAAAGGGACACTTCAGGCAGCATATGGATGGGGCCCCGAAGGGGGACAGTGAGGGGAGGACTTCGGAGGTTCCCCATTGCTCAGGATCATTTGGGGATTACCAAGTGCCCAGGTCGGGGCAGCAGGAGAGGGCAGAGGGCATGAAAGTGGAAAGGCGCAGCAAAGAGCAGCCCTGGCCCTGGTGGCCGGCTGCTTGCCTGCCAGTATGTGTGATGGAGGGGTGCAGAGCTAGTGACCAGCAGAGCTAACGCTGCAGCAGGACCTCCCCAGATCCCTCGATAAGCACCCTGGAGGAAGTGGAGAAAGAAGGAGGAGCACCCCCCCTTTGCCTAAGGAGTTGGCAACAACCCAAGGTGGACAATGACCAACCAAGAGGCCGCACTCCCAGGAGGCCTCCAGCCCAACAATGGAGGCCCTCCGAAAGTTTCCGGGAGAGACAGCTGGGATGAAAAATCTGGGGTCCGGGGTCCAATCTTGGCTCCGTCCTCTGCTGCGTCACACTGAGACCCCAGACAGACCCGCCCCCCCCCCCATCTCTGGTGCTCAGCTGCCATCTGTGGGAATGGTCAGGGAGCCATCACAGGGGAGCCAACTCAGGAGCTTCTTCCCATGGTTTGGCCCCTGCCTTGGCCAGGCCTGGGGGACAGCCAGACCCTCTCCTCCCTCCTCTCCTCCCAGGCCAGTCCCCACTAGAAGAGGAAGTGGGCAGCCAGGAGGGAGGGCTATGACCCCCATGGGCCCCATGCCCAGCTGATGCCCAGGATCTGATCTGGGGTGGGCAACTTTGGGGGGAGGCGACAGGCAAATCCAGCTGGAATTTGAGGTCTGTAAAATTGTCCTAGAGGCATTTATTTGCAGAGGAAGGCGGGGGAGTCTGCCAGTTTTGGGGGTAATTATTTTGCAAAACTTTACGAAGTTTCGGAAAATCTTGTTTCCCCCTTCATTGAAACCATTGTTTTTCAAGGGAAATTGAATTAGAAGGTGGTGGCGGCTGGAGGGGGCCCGAGAGGGAAGAGTAAGCCACATGTTTTTGTAACTAACTGGGCGTCTGTCCTGTGCCAACAATTCCAGGAGCTCCTCGCACTGCGTCTAGGACCACCAGGGCTGTAGCCAGGACCCGGAGGGAGCCCCCAGCTGTCCTCGGGACAGTGGCCAGGCTGGAGTGCTCCCTAAATCGGCCTTCCTCCCTCTGGCCTGGGAGGCGGGAGAGTTTAGCTGAAAACTGGGGTTGAGCCCTTGGTGCTGGCATGTAACCCTGGGAGAAGCTTTTGCAGGAGGTGAGTGGTCTTTTGTAAGCCTCTGCTCCCTGCAGCCAGTAACAGTGCCCTGAGTGGCGAGCTGATCAGGAGGCGAGATAGCACGGAAGCTCCTCTGTAGGAGGAGACCTGCTGCTGCCTTCACCGTCAGTCGCATCACCCTCATCACCTTGTGGAGAGCTGGCCTATCAGCACCATCATTCTGGCGATCCCTTGCGATGGCAGATAGAGGCCGGCAGGGGTGCTGTGGAGCTGCAACTGTGGAGCTCCATGGGCGAAACTGCGGGGATCGACTAGTGCTGCCTGTTGCGGATGCCGATGTGGACATAACGATATATTTGCCATCTCTAATCTACTCCAGTTCCCTCAATCTACTGATAAGGAAGCTGAGCCCGGAAGAAGTGAAGGGACATTACATTTTCAAAAAAAAAGTCCTCCGACTTCACATGCTGTTGATGTGTCTTCACTCAAAAACCTTCAGTGGCTCCTGCTGCGTAAAGAGTCAAGTCAAATATATATACATATATCTTGGTCATTCAAGACCCACTCCAACCCGGTTCCCAGCACACTTCCTCCCCAGGACTGCATTCCAGCAGAGCAGGGCCAGACACTGCCCCCCTGCCCCCTGCCCGGCCTTTGCCCGGGCTGCACCCACACCCGGGACACTCTTCCCACACGGCATGCGCATAGCTTGCTCTCCCAGCCCCCCCGCCCAGCCCCCTCAGCCTTCCTTCTCTACTTCCTCCCCCAGCCCCAGTCAAACTGGCTATTTTAACAGCATCCCCAAGTGTTCTCTCCTTGATGAGCAGTGAGCTCCTCCCCCGCACCCCCCTTTCCAAGCACAGGCCACACACAGGTCCTCAGCAACTTCTCACTGAGCAGATGAAGTGGATGTCTAAGTTCACAGAGGAAGGCAGCGGGCCCCCTTGCACCAGCCCCTGGACCTCTGGCTCCCTGTCCAGCGCTCCTCCCGGAGCCCCGGGTGTCCCTCTGAAAGTCTCATGACTCCCAAGGCCAGCGAAGCCTTGCTTTCTCCCTCCCCCGTTCCTCCCATCCCTCACAGAGGCATCAGGAGGACCCCATTTCAAGGTTGGTCCAACTCAACCACTGCCTGGTAGTGTGACCCCAGGTAGAGAAAGCCTAGAAGCTCATGCCCGAAACCTCACCATTACTTCCCCACCCCTTTGGCCCAGGACATTCACTTCTCCTCACACATAACCCTTCAGGGGGTGGGGGTGGGGGACATGGAGACACTCTGGAGCTCTAATCCCTAAGTATGAGAAAGCCCAGTGCCAAGAAAAGAGCCCTGGATTGGAGGGGTCTCAGTCGCATACTCTGACTCTGTGACCTTGGACCAGCCCTTCGCCCTCCATGGGCCTGTCTGCACAGGAAATCAAAGGAGCCATCCAGCTCTGATAGATGAGGCTCATTCATGCCTCTCAGGAGAGGGGGAGGCCTGGGACTGCCTCCTGGGGGTGGAGAAGGCCCCACGGTGCCCTGCCCTGACAGCCCGACCTCTTGGCCCAGTGCGTGAGCCCCCTCCTTTTGGGCAGTGTGGCTTTGGCCTCCAGGGAGGCTGTTTCTCATAAACCCAACCATCATGAAGGCCTTCCTGGGCCAAAGCGATCCATAAACTGGAAACCAGAAAACAGCTCCAGCTTCTTTATACATTTGACAAATTGAAGTACCTTTGCTGGGTGGTGGGGGGGTGGGCGGGGTGTGTGCGGAGGGTTAGGGTAGGGGGATGCCAGTTTTGATTATAGACATTTGTTAAATACATATATGTATATATGTATACACACATATACATATACATGCACACGCATATATACACACACGTGTGTGTGTAGACTTATTTACATTACATTAAAAAATCATTCCTGCAAAGAAAGGCAGGCTCCAGGAGAGAGAGAAACAGAAAAAGAGAAAGAGAGAGGGAAGGAGGAGGGGCGGGGGAGGGATGAAGAACTGGACTCTGGTGACTCGGGCATTTCCGTAAACGTCACAGCCACACGCAGACCACCGGACTGGGCACCGAGCCCTGCTCCAGCCCCCACTCCTCCTCCTCACCTGCCCCACGCTCCCCGAAGCCTTGAAGCCGACGCCAGCCTCCAAGCCTTTGCTCCCGCAGCTTCCCGCCGTCTGGAGTGCCCCTCTGCCGACCCAGTCCTGCTCTTCCTTGGGAGGGCAGGACAGGGTTGTGGATAAGGGTTTGGGCTCTGGGCTCAGAGAGGCCTGGATTCCGGTCTTTCTGCTGCCACTTTCCTGCAAATTACTTCACCTCTCTGAGCTTCGATTCCCTATCTGAAAATAGAAATCGTAGTAACATCATCTCCTCGTTTTGAGGAGATTCAAACACGCTGAGACACTTAGAACGGTGTCTGGGATGTATTATGCACAGAATGTTAAGACGTTAGCTACTAAAAGTAATGGTAAGGTCCACAACGGTCTCCCCTGACGGCACGCCTTTGCTGACCACTCAGCCCACGAGGCTCCCACCTCAGCAGGAGTGGCCCCCTCCATACAACACGGGACACAACTGCCGGGGCAGAAACAGGTCTCTTGTTCAGTGAACACAGCGCCCAGCACAGTGCCCCACAGGGTTTATGAATGAATGAATGAACGAACGAATGAATGCTCAGCACGGCTGCCCTGCAAGCCAGCTCACCGCAAGAAACGCTGATGGAGCACATGCAGCGCGCCACACGCTGGGATTTGTTAGCTTCATCTCTGTGCCCTGTCTCAAATTTTAGGGAGGCTCCGAGCCTCCCTAACCCACCTCCATGATGCCTCTGTTCGGAATGCCTCCGTTGCCCACAAGACAGGGCCCGCAGTACATGCTCAGCGAGTGTGCTGTGGGTGGAGAGGAGGATGGAGAGGCTGCAGCAGCTCATCAAAGCCCCAGCCTCTGAACAGGCCTCCGCCACAGCTGATCTCAGACAATCTTGAACTTTTTTGATTTTGAACCACATGAATGTGTCACTAATTGTTCCAGTTGCTATTGCTCCATAACAAATTACCCTAAAACGTAAGAGCTTAAACCAGCCATGCTATTTCGCTCTTGGTGCTGTGGTTAGGAGTTCAGGAAGGGCACGGCAGGGCCCTTCTCGCGTGGGGTCTCTCAGGCAGTTGCAGTCGGACGCCGGCCGGGACTGCATTCATCTGAAGGCCTGACTGGGCTGGACGGGCCCGCTGGCTCGTTCACGCAGCCGGGAGCTGACGCCGCTGTCAGCTGAAAGCTCAGCTGGCTGGCGACTGGAGCGCCAGTGGCCTCTGCAGCATGGTGGCCTCAGGGTAGTCAGACAGCTTTCATGAAAGCTGGCTTTTCCAACACCGGTCCCAAGAGAACCGGGCAGAAACTGCACGGCCTTTTATGAGCTAAAATGAAAGTCACATCGTGTCACTTTCATCATACTTTATTAGCGGGCGTGAACACAGACGCACCCAGACCCAAGGAGGGGAGCTGTGTAGCCCTCTGGAGGACCTGAGTGTCAAAGAATTGGGGCCACTTAAAATCTGCCACACTATTTTCCAATGGAATTAATGTGATTTTTTTAAAAATTTAAGAAAACCTTCTAATTTCACAATAAATAGTCATGTCCACACCAATGTCAAGGAACTACAAAATAAATATAAGGAAACAAGAGCTTTCCTATTTCTGTGCAACAAATGTATCAGTAAATCAGTACAGATTTATTATCTCACAGTTCCCCTAGGCCAGGGGTCCAGGCACAGATTAGCTGGACCCTCCGCTCAGGGAGGGTCTCACCAGGCTGGAACCAAGGTACTGGAGCAGCGGATGGGGCCCCGGTTCCATTTCCAAACTCAGTGGCGGCAGAAATCGGTTTGCCGTGACTGTATGATGGTGTCTCTGTTTTGTTGCTGGCTGTCACCCAGGGACTGCCCTCAGCTCCTAGAGGCCGCCCACAGCTCCTCACCACGGGCCGCTCATACTGTGACTGTGGGCTGTCCTCCAGGCCAGCAGGAGTGCACCTCTTGACACTTCACCCTCTTTTAAAGGCTCCTCAGGCCCACCCAGGAAAAACTCCCTTCGATGAACCATCACATCACAGATTCCGCCCACACTCAAGGGAACAGGGTTACACAGGCACGCATATTGAGGGTGGGAATCTTGGGGGCCACCTGAGAATGCTGTCTACCACAAATGTTATGAAACTCCAGCTAGATACTAGGGTCTGACCCCAGGGCTCTCTGTCTAGATGGGAGGCCAGCGTGCATGTGCACGAGAGAGGTGTTAAAGACCTTCCAGCGACTTCTGCCCTGAAGGTAATCGAAGCAGGAGCAGGAATGGTAAAGGGCCCTCCGTTCTCACTCGGAGAGTCAGTGCCCCACCCAAATCACCTTGCAGAGCAGCTTCTGGAAGGCACAGGCAGACGACTGTTGGGCTTTTCCAGCGATAACATTCTGTGACTTCAACTGCCAATCTCAGCTCTGTCCTTTTTGATTCTGTGGGCTTAGGCTGGTCACGTTGAGCCTAAGATTTGAGAATGGGCTCTGCAAACTGTGAAGGGCTGTGCTAATGCATGGGGTTATGATTATTAGTCTTACCCCCTGAACTAGGCCAAGCTGGACTTCCTAACTCCTTTCGGTGCTCCTGGCTGCTGGGGAGAAGGGAGCTCAGCTCTCCATCACCGCGTAGGACATTAAGTAGCTTTTGAGTTCCTGCAGCTGAGGGTGGCTCAGAGAGGCCAGGCTGTGTCTTCTCAGGGGCCTGACAAGAGATGGGCTCAGGGATCCCCCCACAGGGACACCCCTCCTAACTGTCCTCCAAGGATGGCATTCCAGAAGTTTCCCTGCCCAGCGCTTGCTATTTTCATAATTATTAAATATGTTTTAGGGGTAAAAGTCTAGTGAATCAAACCTGTGACTCCATAGACAAGACTTCTTAGGATAAGACTGTATTTAAGTAAAAAGAATGAATACTTTTTTAAAACATATATTAAGGAAAATATATGCGAGGAATATTATGCAGGATATGAATTTAGAATAAGGAAAGTCTTGAAGTTGTTACCGGAATGACTGAAGTTTGGAAAAAAGCATCTTTGGGAGGACAGTTCACCACAGAGGCACCCGCCGCCCACAACTGTGGGGTGTGGCTCTGTTTCTTCCTGAGTCATCAAGCCAAAAGTCAGGGAGTTTGAGACGGGTCCCTACCCCCAGACAAGTTCAAGACCCGCTTCCCCAACAATGGGCAGAGGCAGAGACAGAGAAAGCATCTCTTTGTAGATCTAGCTGCCTGGCAGTAGCTCGCAGGACAGTCTCTGCTGTGTTCCGTGAAGCTGACCAGTGTGCTGTCTGCGGCCACCTCAGCTGGGGCCAGAGGGTGGCCGGGCCTGAGCCAGTTTCCTGTGGGTGCCAACTTCTCTAAGGAAGACCTGAGGGGCCCTGGAGGCTCCTGAGTCTGATTTCCGGTGGCCAGGGAGGGGGGCGCGGAGGGAGAGCCTGTGGCAAGTGTGGAGGGGATCCAGGGTGGGGTGGCTGAAAGACGTGTCACCCCAGCCCGGGCCGGAAACATGGGCAACCAGCAGGTCTTCACCTCAGGGACAGAAAAACCAGCACTGGCAAAAAAAAAGTAAATAAATCCACCTTTCCCTGCCCGAGCCTGTGCAGAGAGGCTCACTTTGTCTCCAGCAGGCATGGCGGAGCACCGGGGAGGGGCCACTTGGGAGAACCGGGGCAGATGCTGTGGAGTCCTGGGGTCTCTTCAAGGTGCCGGAGGACAAGCCCACAGCCCCCGTGCCGTGCCAGGGAGCACGCGCGCGCTCGGAGCTGGGTGTCTGTTGTTGAGGAGGGCCTGGACTGAGGGAGCTGCAGGGCGGGATGGAAACGGAAAAGGAGAGGAATTCGAGGTCCCGGAGCACCTCCTGAGAGTTGTAACAATCAGAGCAGCTGTCCCCACGGAATGCCGAGCACATGCTGGCCCTCTGCGGTCTGATCTCGTTGGACCCTCCCGGCTCCCTGGGGTGGGAGGCATTATTAGAACCCCCCAGTTGACAGACTGGAAACCGAGGCCCAGAGAAGTTAAAAAACTTGTCCAGAGTTACACGGCAGGGAAGCAGCCAGGCCCTGCCAACATCCAGCTCTCACCTCTGCCCTCAAGAGCCAAAGTACATGTTTATATAAGGAAACCATGTCCTACCTGTGAATGCAACTTACCAAGATGCGCCCACACCCATCTGGTGTGCTGCACACCTCTTGCGACATTACTGACCTCAATTCTGACATCTCTTACGGCTGCTAAAACCCAGGCCTGGTCAGGCCTCTGCTGTGCGCCCAGCCGCATGCCAGGCAGGACCGCAGGAGCGGGGAAGACAGGTAGAAAAGACAGCGTCTTCAGGACTCACAGAGGGTGGACCCTGGCGACTGGTGAAATTTGTCCAGCGGACCTTTGCTTTTGTCTCACCTGTGCCAGGCCCTGAGCTGGACATGGGGTGCAGACAGCCACCTGATGCAGACCCTGCACCCGGGAGTTCTTAGTCTCGTTAGGGTACAGGCAGATAATCCTGGGACAATGGGTTAAACTACTTGGGAAGAAGAAAGACCCTTAACCCTCAGAACCCCTCACAGCTAACGGGACACCCAATGGGCTGGTGCTCTGCTGGGGGCGGGGACAGACAATAGAGTGGCAGGAAGCCCCGGCAGGGAGAGGTCTCTGTGGATGGACCATTCAGAGACAGCCTCCTGCAGGAGCTCAGTCTGGGAGCTTTGGGAGGATGGGCCAGGCATAGAGGAGGGAAAAGCAGTGTCCACCAGGGAAAGTCGAAGCAAAGACCCTCAGGAGGGAGGAGTCTGGTGAGCAACACATCTTGCTAGTGATGCCTACTCTGTTCCTGAGTGCCGACTGGGCCTGGTGCTGTGCTAGGCCCTCGACGTACAGAACCTGTGGGGAGGGAATGGTGGTCCCATTTTCCAGAGGGGGAAGCTAGTGTGACCAACCAACCGCCTGGTTGCCCTGGACTGTCCCAGGTTTAGGACAGAAAGTCTCATGGCCCTGGAACCCCCTCAGCCCCAGGACAGAGCAGAGCTGCTCGGCCTCAGCATGGCTGCCTGTGGAACCAGCTCATTCTTGGTCAGGGGACTGTCCTGTGCACTGTAGGGTGTTTATAAACACTCCCGGCCTCTACACCAGCTGCACGGCCCTGTTGTGACAAATGAAAACGTCTCTAGACATTTCCAAACGTTCCCCTGAGGGACAAAGTCACCCAGGTTGGCGAACCATCGCCCTGGAGGAAACTGAGGCCGAGGCTGAGACGCTGACCCTTGGCCACAGGGAGGTGAACAGCAAGCCTGGGGCTGTTTGGGTCACAAACGCGTGGACGTCCCACCGAGCCGTGCGGCTGCTCCTGGCCTGGGAAGCAAGATGTTTGGACTGCAGCCCTCAGTCTGCCTCCCACGTGCTGTGCGTCCCAGGCCAGGCACTCCCCAGCTCTGGGCCTGATTTCCTCAACTCTGAAGTGGGGGCTTAGAGTGTGACAACCTGTGAGGCCCCTTGGGTTCAGATGCTCTGCCTTCCCAGGGACCAGCTGGCACGAGCGGGAAGGTGAGAGGTGGTGCAAGGCCAGAGGCAGGGAAGTGGTTGGGGGGACGGTAAGCGCGGGGAGGGGAGCATTGGGTGGTGAGTGCCAGGGCCCGCTGACTGGGTTTGGCCACCATCACACCTCTGCCCACAGAGTATATCTTGTCCGGGCACAGGAGGGCTCTGAGCCGCTCACAGTGGGTGCCTTCAAAGGAGAGCAAGAGGGGGCTGAGCAGAGGCAGAGAGGAAACAAGGGTTGGCAGGGTCGCGCAGCCCTTCAGGAAGCCTAAGCCTGCCTTTGTAGCCATCGCCATCACGGCTTCCTTTGACTTCTGCCTGCCAGGTCTTTGCACTTAGTGAGCACTCAAGAAATAGTTTTTTGAATGAATGAATGAATGAATGAATGACAAGTGTATGTCCAGCCAGCCCCCTCCACGGCTATGCAGAAACCAATGTCTCAGGGACCCCTGAGCTCTTTCAGGCCTGTAGTTTAACCACCACCCACCTCGGCTCCTGCCTCCTTAAGGCCTTCCCAGTCCGACCCACCCCTGCCAGGCCTGGCACAACCCCTGTGCAGGGCTGCAGGGAGGAAGTACGCCCCCACCACATGGGTCAGTCTCTCTCTCTCTCTCTAACAGAGAGCACCCGGTGTCTAAGCTGGGGGATGCCTGGCAAGGAGAGGCTTGAAGCCCCCATGCTCCCCACCTCTCCCGCCCCCCACATTGTGGTTTGCTAACAGAGGAAGCAGCAGCTGGGCCCGAACATGAGGCCTAGAGACGTGCTTGCTGGGGCCGTGTGGAAAGTTACAGCCGCCACCACTGAGGTCTTTGAACACCAAACTGTTTGTGTTCCCCACAGCTATTTGTGGCCACGGCGCCCCCCGCCCCCCACCCGCCCCGCTCGGCGCTGGAGACGGAGCAGAACTCAGAGCGCTGCGGCTATTCCCCCGCCAGCTGGGAAGCCGGGCCAGACCGGGCCAGCCCATAACGCAGCCACCAAGCCAGCCTATCCTAAGCCAGACAAGCCAACCAACCCAAACTATCTAAGCTAGCCCAGTTCTAGAAACCCAAGTGACCTATCCCATCCCACTAGCTCTACCCAACTAACCCCGACCATACCAACCCAAACCAATCACCCGACCAACTAACCCAACCCAAGTGATGAGCTCAACCCATCTAACCAGGCCTAATTCAACCAACCCAACCAACCCAAGTAGCCCTGCTCCACAAACCTAATCCAGCCTCCTCGACTAGCTAGCCCAACTCACCTGTCCCATCTCATCTCAGCCAACCCAACTTGCTAATGATTGGATGTTTGTGTCCCCCTCTTAAACTCCTAGGTTAAAGCCTAAGCCCCTAACGTGATGGTATTTGGAGGTGGGGCCTTTGGGAGATAATTGGGTCATGAAGGTGGAACCTCACAGTGGGATCAGTTTCCCCACAAGGGGGTGAAGAGACAGAGCTCTCTCTCAATCTTGCGAGGATACGATAAGAAGATGGTCGTCTATAACCAGGAAGAGGGCCTCTTCTCACCAAGAACCTGACCTTGCTGGCACCCTGATCTTGGACTTATAGCCCCCCAGACTGCAAGAAATAAATGTTTATTGTTTAAGCCACTCAGTCTATGACATTTTGTTATCAGCAGCCCAAACTAACTAAGCCTCAATTCAGCAGCCTAACACAGCTCACCTAGCCAAATCCAACTAACCAGCCAAATCCAACCAAACCAGCCCAAATCAACCCAACTCACTTAACCCAACTGAACTAACCTAAACAAAGCCAACCCAATAGCCCAGCTCAACTAGCCCAAACCAACCCAATGTACCTAGCTTGAGCCAACCCAGTTCTCCCAGTCCAAGTAACTCAACACAGTGCAGCTAAACAGGCCATTTCCCCTAACCAGTCCAAACCAACTGAGCCAGCCCCACTCTCCTAACTAGTCCAGTCCCATGACCTCAATTTGACTAATTCAATTGAACCCAGATAATCCAGCCTAACCCTGACTAGGTGATCATCCCAATTAACTCAACTTAAATCTGCCTGGTTTAGGACAAATCCTCCGAAACCAGCTCATTCCTGTTTAATTCAGCCCAGTTCCTTTCTCCTGAAAGGGTGCCCTAGCCCAGTAGCCCTCAACATATTATTATTAAGCAGCTACTTTTCTCCAATATTAAACAAGCCCCAGGGGAACGAGGAAGAAGAGGGGCCTGAGTCTGGGAGGAAACAGCAGCCTCATGCCGTGGAGAGATCCCCTATTGCAGGGGGCCGCCTTGAATCTGACCCAGGCCCACAAGGTGGCAGAGGCTATAGCCAGGACTGGGGAGCTCAGAGCAGGCACAGCAGGTACCATGGGTGACATGACCTACGTGCAGGTCTTGAAGAAGAGACAGGGTTCTTCGACAGAAAGGAAAAGGAAGAAAGGCGTGATAGGCAGATGGAGGGGCAAGAGCAAAGGCCCAGAGGTGGGAAAGCCTGGGTCCTACTTGACAAGAGGAAGCCCTGTGTTACGGCTGGAGAGCTGGAGGTGTGCCGGGGAGTGCTGGGGACAGGAATGGAAGAGTGGGCTGGGCACGAGCATAGAGGGCCTTGGACCTTGCCGGGAGGGCTAGATCGCTATCTCTTGGGGAGCAGGGTAGGATCTAATCAGACACGTGCTTTTAAAGGTTCATCTTAAAGTACAGAGTGGAACAGGCAAGAGAAGGGCTAGTGCGGCTCGGGAGGCTGTGAGGATGCAGCAGGTAGGATGTAAGAGGAGATGTCAACTGGGAGCAGCAGCAGAGAGGGGAGGAAGGGGGGAGTCAAGACAGCGTGGGACAGCAGAGAGAGAGAACACCTGTGAGAACATCAGCCTGGGAGACCCTTAATGCTGCCCCAGCTCACCGAGGGCTGGAAACCAGGGTGTGTCCAGGGCATAGGACCCAGCCCGGCCCATCAGCCCAGTGTGCTTCAGCCAGCAAATACTGGAGGCCAGCTCTGAACGCCACTGTAGGGACCCTGTCTGCAGACCCGGCTCCCGAAGCCCCCTTCCTAAGGGGCAGCGCCACCGTCACAGATAGCCGAGGACCCAGGGCTTAGTCCCTGGCCCCACGGGGGCTACAGATTCCTTGGGAGACATGGGCAGGCCTCAGGGATGGAGGGCAGGGGGTGGATATCATAAGGCCTGTGAAGGAAACTTGCCAGGAGGGGATAAGCATGTGTAGAAAGGGGCTAGTAACTGACACTGTGGGATGCAAGGGCCAGGCTGTGAAGCGGCCCAGTTGTATCCCTCACGAAGGACACGCCCACCCCATGAACCCATGAACATGGGACGTGCAACATGCCCAGACGGGAGGAAATATTGTCACCACCATCGCTGAGGGCAAAGCTGGACTATCCTCCTCCTTCGGGCTGACCTCCTCCTTTGACCCCTGGGGAAACTGAGGCCCAGGGAGGAATGGACACATGCCAAAGACCACAGCAGGCTGATGTCACACCCAGGTTGTGCTAGGGCGACACCTAGGTTGGTGACCCCAGCCCAGGGCTGTCAGACTCATACCACCAGGCTCACTCACCAGGTTCAAGGGCTGAAGGAGACTAGCAATGAGTTGAAACAGAAAGTTATCAAAGCATTTCAGTTGGCCCCGAACTGGGAAGGTGACCCCTGGCCCAAGCCTCTGGGACTTCCCGGCATGCTCTGCAGTCCTGCCATGCCAGCTGACCCTCCAAGCAAACTGTTTCTGAAACTCAAGGGTAACCATTTCCTGGCTGCAAGCCCTCCATCCTCATCTGCTGAGTTCCATCGATTTCAGATTTGGTGGAAAACAACTGCTTTCCCCATGCTGACAGCACCGATCAATAGCAACAGCCTCGCCCATCACCAGGCCAGACAGGCTTGCGTGGCTGGTGGGCAGTGGATCTATACCAACCCTGGACCTTTGGATCCTGCCTGCCCCAGCTGTCTGCCTCTCCCCATTAAGGAAGGGAGGCCAGGTTATACACAACCCACTAGTTCTAAGAGCGAGTCTTCAGAGGAGGGACCAGGCTTTGGGGAGGGAAGGAATGGACAGCATGGGGCTGGGGTGGCTGATGGAGGGGTGCTGAGAACCCATCTTATTGATAAAGAAAAACTGAGGCTCAGAGAGGAGCTAAGGCCTGCAGCAGCCACACGGGAGTGAGACCAGAGCTGGGGTTTCCAGATCTGGGACACAGCTCCTTCTGCCTCCTTAAAGCCAGATCTGACCAGGAAACCAGAGAGAGGGGCCAAGAGCTACCACTCTTGCTCTGCGAGGGCAAGGATGCCGTCCCCAGGTCCGCAGAGGTGGTACCGTTAGTAGTTTAGGGGTCTGGGCGACAAATCAGACTCCTGGGTTCAAATTGCAGCTCTATCCTTATCTACTGTGTGAACTCTTGGTGCCTCAGTAATCCTACCAGTAAAATGGGAATAATAGCATTTCTTTTGGATGTTAAGTGTTCAGAGCAGCACTGGGCAATAAATACTAGCGGCTATTATTCCCCAGTACTCGACATGCAAGTAACCTCGGGGAAATAAATGAGAGGACCTCCCCCAAATCACGGAGGGAGTCAGTGGCACAAATCAGGCTTTTTGACTCCTGTTTCCATCTGTAAAATGGGGAGAATAATGCAGAGAAGCATCAACAAAATCATACACAAACTTGCTTAGAACAATGCCAGGCACCATGAGGTCAGCCTGCTTCGGTTCCTGTACCTGGACAGAGGTTTGGGCTCTCATTGGCCCAGCTTGGGTCACATGCCCAGCCACAAACCAATCAGGGAAGCCCTGGGCGGCCAGGTCTGCGTCAGCTGCCCCCCTGGGCGTGGGGGCGTGGCCAGGTCCTTCTGAGTGCCAGGAACCGGACCACCCGGGTCAGGATGTGGCCCAGAGAGACAACACCCTAGTGTTCACAGCACGGGGAATCTGAGCCACCAGGAAGAGAAAGAATAATCGTCGCCATTGTTTTCCAGCACTGGCCAGGGCTGCTCAGACACGCCCTATCAGGTGGGGACGGTTACTACCCCCAAGTCGGTAGACGAGGCAGCACGGAGAGGTTCAGAGACTCCTGATGATGTCTGGTGAAGGGAAAATTTCTGGGGACTGTCCCCATCACGGGCCTCCTTAAATATAACCGGAAAATGTCAGTGTTCTGTGACGCTGAATGGCTGTTGGGGATGTGTAAATTAATAATAACAGCTGCCGTTGATTAAGTACTTACTACGTCGCAGGCATTGTTTCAAGCACTTTGCATGCCTTAACTCACTGAATTCATGCAAACCCCTGTGTGGTAGGTCCAGTTATCACCTGCACTTCAACGTCAGGAAACTGAGGCACGGACAGGTTGAGGAACTCGCCCAAGGCCATGGACTTCAGAGAGCCTCTGCACAGAACACCTCCCTTCCGTTTCCTCCCCACTGGACAGGTTACTGATGTTACCTCGGCACCACCCACTTACCAGGCGTGCTGCTGGGTGCGTTACCTTCATTTAGTCTCACTAGCAAAACCCTGAGGTCGCCCTCATCATCCCCATGTTACAGGTGAGGAAACTGAGGCTCAGGGAGGCAGAGTGGCTTGCCCTGGGCCACACCCACAGCGGGAAGAGGTGGAGCAGGGCCTGGACTGGCAAGGGCTCCCTGGTGCCCTGTGGTGAGGGCTTGAATAAAGGTGGCGGAACTGCGGTGCAAGGTGGAATGCGCTGTGTCCATCCTAGCTGTGCCCCAGTATGTGTCTGGAACGCCTGTCCCCGGGGTGTGTGTGGGGGGGGGGCGGGTAGTGGCCCCGTACCCCCCACAGGCTGCACTGTCCGAGGCTTGATCCCGGGTGACCTTGGCCTGGGCTCCTTCAGGACCACAGCCTGACCCTTGTTTTGCTCAGAAACCCCACACATCATTTCACACAGGAAATTCAACCTGGCCTTCTCACGTCCTGTTCTCAAGAAGAGGGGAAAAAAACCTGTAAAGTCAGTCACGGTGTTGTTTTTTTAAACAGGCTTTGAAATGTTTCCTGAGAGGGAGGGAGAGTTCAAGAAAAGGAGAGGTAGAGAAACCTGCAGATAGAAATGGGAGGAAAAACATACCAGAGGGACAAAGAATCAGAAAGAGAGACCGAGCAGAGAGGCTTCTGGGAGGGAGCCCCAGTGTGAGAAAGTATCAGGAGCAGATAGCAGAGTAGACAGCAGAGTGAGCAAGACCAAGAGAGGCCTGGGGCCTCCCACACCCCCATCTCAGCCCCACCAGCCTGTCCTCCCACCTCCCTTGGGGGTCAGACACACCCTGCCAGGTGGGGACTGTTACCTGGGAGTCAGACAGACCTTCGGTGATGTGCTGGCGAGGGCCCGAGCTGGCTGCTGCAAGCCTGCAGGAGGCAGTGGAGAAATATTTGGGAATTTTGCAGGCCTGTTGTTGGTAGCTTGAAATTGGCCTTGGGAGGAGTATTTACACCAGAGAAATTGGCCAACACTGCAAATCAGAGCTTTTTTGTCGTCGTTGATTTGTTTGAGAGCCAGTTTACTACCAGCATACCACGGCCTGGGGTCCAGCTCCGGCCATGTTTCTTAACAGGGGACCTTGGTCTTGTCACTCCACCTCTCCGATCCTCAGTTTCTCTACCTGTGCAGTTAGAAGACTGATGCCCATCTCACAGGGCTACTGGGGAAATAAACCCAGAGTCTCAGTGAAGCACCTGCACACAGCAGGTGCCCAACGTATATCCCCTTGTTCCCTTGGAGAACCCAGAAGGCTGTCCTGTACCGTCTTCACTCCCCCTGTATGTCTGAGGTTTCTCCTGCTATGGAAAGGTGGGCTTAAGCCCTGCCCTCATTCAGCAGAAAAATACTGGTCTTCCTGGTGAGGGCAGATGCTGGTACATCTATAAGGCCTTTAGTCACGTCACTTCAGTAGTTACTAAGCCCTCTGTGTGCGTACCATGCTGTAGAGGGCATGGAGACAGGATGGGGAGGCAAAAGATAATTCAGATGTATTTCCTGGAATCCCAGGAAGAAGCGGTTAAGGCAGCATGTCCATAAATGATGCTAAGAAATAAATGACATATGACTTTGAAACGAGGAAACCAGGGGGCTCCCGAGAAAGTCACGTTGGAACTAGGTTGCCGTTCCCTTCCTCCCTCCCTCCCGTCCCACTCCCTTCCATCAGTCAATTATAATTTATTCATCCATCATTCCTTATTCAGTCAATATTTCCTGCCCAGACTAGGTGATGAGGATGCAGAAAAACAACATGTTCCCCTGCCTTCTAGGAGCTCACAGGCCAGCAGGGGAGATGGGCCCACACCAGCCAGGTCTGGTGTGGTGTGTCCCCCCCCCCCGCCCCCGCCCATGGAGGCTGGCGGGATTGCAACACGTGGAAATGGTGAGGAGGACATTGAAGGGCGAGGAGATGGCGAGAGCAAAGACCCGGAGGCTGGACCGGGCAGAGCATGTGCAGAAGTAATGAGGAGCCCGAGTGGCCGGAGGGTGGTCAGGAAAGCTGGAGAAGAGAAGTCAGCCCTTGAGTGCCCAGACGGGAAGCAGGGAGGAGGTGGTCACTGGAGAACCTGCTCTCTCACCCCAGAACGGCCGGTTGTCCCCCACAGCAACCCTCCTCTGCAGAGCCAGGCTGCCGCCGCCCCTCTGCCAGGGGCACCTGTGGTTTAGGCACCCTCAGCTTCCATCCTCCCTTCCTTTGACAGCAGTCTCTGGGTTTTCTTGTGAGGGACCAGCCCTCCTCCATGCTCCCTCCACACGCCGCTCCGTCACCTGAGTGTGAGTCCGATCAGGCCACTCCTCCGCTCAGAGTCCTGCAGTGGCTCCCACCACTCTGGAAAGAGAAGACGAAATCCTCTCCGTGGGCGTCAGGCCCTGCGCTGTCTGGCCTGTGTCACTCTCCGATGCCTCGCCTTCACCCTCCCCTTCTCTCGCGCCGGTGCCCTGCTCTCTTCACTGTCCCTGGAACACAGCGAGCCGGCTCGCACCGCAGGGCCTTTGCACGTGCTGTTCCTCTGCCTGGAAAGCCTTTCCCCCTGATCCCATGATCCCATGGCACAGCTCACGTGCTCATGTCACTCAGGTATCTACTCAAATGTCCCCTCCTCAGAGAGGCCTTTCCTGACTCCCGTGCGACCCGCAGTCTTCTTACCCTGCGTTGTTTCCTCTTCGATGCTCTGTGCCATCTGACACATCGCGTTTTCATTTGGGCTTTGGGGTTCATTAGTGCTCTCTGACTCGCCAACTTGTGTTGTCCGTGAGGGCAGGAATGCAGTCCACCCAACGGGCCATGGGGACTTGGCTGTGTCTCCAGGGTCTGGAACAGTGCCTATTGTCATCAGATCAGGGTCAGCTGTGGCGTGGGGTGGGCGGGTGGCGGGGGTGGGGGGACACTGCTCGGGTGGCCATGAAGAACCTGGGATCAAACAAGCCTGGATTCAAACCCCAGCTCAGCCACTTACCAGCATGTGACCTTGGGCACGTCTCTTACCTTCTCCAAGCCTTGGTTTCCTCATCGGTTGGTTAAATGGGGTAGAATAGCATCCACCCTGCAGAGCTGTATAAAGGATAAAGAACTGAGGTGATACAGGTAAAGCCCTTGGTATGATGCTTGACGCAGTGGACATGCGGTATGTGTTTGCCATGATTGTCATCGGCAGCCACGTGGGGTAGGGGTCCAGCCTTGTCCCTCTGTGTGGGTTCAGATCGTATCTCTGCACACCCTGGCTGTGTGACCTAGGGTAAGTTGGATGACCCCTTTGAGCCCCTCCTCTGCCAAAGAAGAAAGTCACACCTGCCTCACGGGGCTCTGAGGGGCAGGGGAGCAAGGAGATGTTGGACGTGAAGTGTGTGGCCTGTGCTCGGCACATGGTAGTTGCTGGTATTCAACTGTGATAATGCAACCTGACGGGGAGGGACCGAGCTAACAGAGGCCCAAAGTGGCCGCATCGTCACACTTGGCTGGAGCCAGGAGCTGGAGCTCCTTCATTCATTCCATAAACATTCATTGAGTGTGGATGTGGGCTGGGCACTGTTCTGCTGCTGGGGACACACGAGAGAATAAGACAGGCAAAGATCCCAGCCAATGTGGAGCTTTCGTCTGAGCGTAACAAAACAGAATGTCAGAGGAATACATGTGAAAGTGCTGGACTAGGGCCCAGCGTGCAGCAGGAAGAGGCTGGCCTGAGCTGCAGAGTGTGAGGCAGGGCGCTGGAACTTGGCGGTGCATTGACTGGGTGACATGGCTGCTAAAATTGACACTGAAATTTTTGGTTGCATTACTGAAGGTAGGGCTCCCAGAGGAAGGAGGTGAGAGTCACATTCTCCCCTGCCAGGCTCACACATACCCCAGGCACCAGCAACAGGGAAAGTTTGGTTCATAAGTGCACCTTTGTATCTGTGCCTGCTGCCCAGCATTCTCACTTCTTCTGAAAACAGCACCCTTATTCTTTGGGGAACATCCCTCCCCGCTAAATACCACACATATGCTTTTAGTCCATGTGGTTTGGATGGAAATGACACCATTCCCCAGCCCCAGAGATGAGCACATGACCCAGGCCCGGCCAGTTAGAGCACTGGCTTCTGCATCTAGCCATTGATTTAAGTGAGAGCTCATGACCCAAGCCAAGTCAATGAGGACCAGTCCTGAGACATTGCCTAGAACTATGAAAAGGGGAAGCTCTTTCTCCTGGGATGGCTAAACAGATAAAGTGCAACACTTTAGTTTCCAAAGGCTACTAAGGAGACAGGCCTGTCTGAAAATGAGGCCAAGAGAGAGAATAGCATTTTGGAGAGCTGCAGAAGGAAAATAAGTCTGAGTTCATATAATGGCATTTGAGCTTCTAGGTCCAGCCATACCTGAAGCTATATCTCCCTGGAATGTTTAACTCTCTGAGATAATAATGGATCCAGCTTGAGAGTTATTTCCATAATATAGAGCTGTAAGAGCCCTGACCAATACCATTTGGCCCTGGGTACCCCACTTTGAGAAGCTTTTATCTACTAGACCATGACCATAAGAAAGTTTCCAAGAACAGCAGGGACTTTTTGAAACCACGTCATTTGAGGGCCAGCTGAAGTGAGGGTAGCCCAGTAGCAAAAAGAACATGGGCTTTGGAGTAAAAAAAAAAAGTCCTCTTACTAAGCCCCATGTTAGTCAGGTGACCCTAAGCAAACTCCTTCACATCTCTGGGGCTCAGTTTCCCCCTCCGTAAAATGGACACAACAGTAGTGCCCAGCTCAAAGAGGTTGGCATGAGATAACATGAGTCCTGTGCCCAGCTCAGCATCTGGTGAACAGCTTGTAGAATTGCTGACTTGGAGGCCTGGAGGATCCTGGTGTGGATGAGGGGTTAGCACAGTGCTGATCTGGGGCAGGAAGGGAGAACGGGGCAGGACAGGGAGACTTGGGATTGATGAGCAAAGGTACAGAGACATACCTCAGCTTGACCTGAGGGAGATCTTTCCGTTAGAGCCAGCAAAAAATGCGTGAGCTGCCTTCCTGGGTAACGAGCCCCCTGTCACTGGAGGTATAAAAGCACTTGAGAATGCTGTGAAAGGAATTCAAGCATTGGGCAGAGGCAGGAACAAAGGACTGCTGGCTCCATGAGGGGTGGGGAGGAGTCCTGAACCAGTTCCCCCCGAGATTTCAGTTGCAGCCAAGCTGCTCTCTGAAGGCGTGTTTAAAGCTTGGCTCCACCCTGACCCTGTTCGAAGGGATCCCTGGGCTCCTTCACACTAGCTGCCTTTTCCTCAGATCTGCAGTTCTGATTTCAGGCTGATTCAGTTCCCTGGCTCTGCCTCAAGGCAGGAAGCAAGCAAATATGTAGGAATCACGGTCAGACCACAGAAAAGAGGGCCACCCGGCCTCCGGGCCAGAGTCTCAGCGGTTGGCTCCGGAATGGTCACATGCCCCGAGCCAAGCCAATGAGCGTCAACCCCAGAAGTTTCGCTAGAATTACTATTTTTTAAATCCTCCTTTTCTATGGTTTGCTAAGCTTAGACAATGTTAGAACTGCTGGCCACTTTCTTTGCCCCTCCTGAGGCGATCCTGTGCGTGGATGAAGCCAACACGTAGGAAAGTGGAAGAAGCAGAGAGAGAGCCTGATTTTAAGGAATCGGCTGACTCTGTTGTGAAGGTCAGCAAGTCCCGCGTCTGCAGGGTGGGTCAGCGGGCTGGACACCGGGGAAGAGCTGACGTCGCAGCTCCAGTCCACAGGCAGTCTGCTGGTAGAATTTTCTCTTCCTCAGGAGAAATCAGTCTTTTTTTCTCTTAATGCCATCTACTGATTGAACGAGGCCCACCCACATTATGGAGGGCAATCTGCTTTAAGGCTACTGACTTAAATGTTAATCCCATCTAAAAACTACCTCCCCAGTTCCGCCTAGACCAGTGCTTGACGGAATACCTGGGTACTATCACCTACCCACGTCGACACAGGATATTAACCATCCCAGTTGGGTTTCCGTCACTTGAAATAATCAGGAGTCCTGCCCACAGGCAGGGGGATGAAGCAGGCGACCTTTCTGTCCTCTGGCTCAAGGGCTCCACCTGGAACAAAGAATGGAGCATCTTGGAAACAGCACTGGATTTGAAAGTCAGACCAGAGCACACATTTCTTTTGTTACAAGAAGAAATAATAAAGAAAAAGAATAGTTTGAAATCTAAGTCAGTGTGGAAACAGCAGACCACTCCTTTCTGCTTCCTCTAAGACCCCACTTGGCAGGAGACGTATAGGGCGTTCCAGCGGAAGGAAAAGCGTGGAGCAGAAATGCCCGGATTCTGAACTCCGGAAGGTCTCAGAGTAATCCCAACTCTGGTCCTTGCTGGCTGGGGGCCTGGGGGGTGTTCCTTCGCCTCCCTGAGCCTCAGTTTCCTGACATGGGAAATGGAGACAGCAGTACAGTCATCACCACATCGTCATGCAGATTTAATGAGGCCGACTGTGTGCAGGGTAAGACCTGCATGTGGTTAGACCTGCATGTGCTTGATATATGTGAGCTACCTCTGAACAGGGTAGAAAACTCAGTGAAGGCATTCACTGATACCCATGCCACACACCACCCTGTGCCAGGAACCGAGGGGCCGACGGAAGCAGAAACTGATCTCTCGGCTGCAGAAAGAACAGAAAGATGAGGTTGGCGGGTAGAGACCTCAGGGGGAAGGGCACTGAAGCTGGCTGAGCAGGATTCAGATGAGGGCAGAAGGAAGGGAGGGACTTCCGGGAGGACAAATCCCTGCGAACAATGATCTGGAGGTTGAAAAGTGCAGAGTGTATTCCATCCTGGCCAGTGCAAGTGAGGTGCGTGATGAGAAGCAGCAAGAGGACTACCCAGAAGGCCTCGGGCTCCGGGCGAGGAGCGTGGAGGGAGCCACGAGAGGTGGAAGCCCAGGAGAGAACCAGGCATTTTGCATCCTCTGGGGCTGCAGCGGGGCTGAGGATTCCACCCCAGCCCAGGCTCCATGGGAGAGTGTCATGTTCCCCTGCCCTCCCCTGGCTTCCCTGAGGCCCAGCCGAGGAGTGAGAACCACGGAGGGAAGCAGATGGCGGCCGGCCTGTCTGACACCTCGACCACATACAAGACAAGATGCTTATCTGATGTGCCTTAATGTACAGAGCTGACAGAGCAGATAAGGGAAGTGTCTTGATTTCTCTCTTGTTTCTGGCCACTCTGCCTTGGAAATACTATTGTAGCCTCAGTTGGGGCTGGGGTTGAGGGTGTACTAGGCCGTCATCATTGGGCCACCAGGAGTGGCGGGCCCCAGAATAATATCTGGGCCAGGCCCCTAACGCCATTGTGGTAGCTGGCTCTGCGATGCTGGAAAGATCTTTCTCTCTCCTCTGCACCCCACTGCCTAAAATCAAATCATGTCAGCTGCCTCCCCCTCAGCCTAATGCCTACTTTGTTCATTTGCCAGAATGGGGAAGGGGGTGGAGGGCCGCTGGGAAGGTAGCTCTGCAGTCCATCAGGCCTCAAAGGGAAGGCATTTCTCTTCTTTTCTGGGAATGGATTCTTGTGGAGAAGGATGGAAACACACGAGGATTCTGGAGGAGAGGAAGCAGGAAGAATCGGGCAGAGTCAGGGACGGATTAGGGCCCTGGGACTCCTGAAAACAATCCCTGCTGAAGTTCGGCCCAGGGTCCCCCTGCCAGTCTCTGGAGCTTCCTGTGCCTCCAGCCCCTCTCCCCACCTTGCCACAGAGCCAGGTTCACCAGCTGCCTGAAGATTCGAGATCTTCAGGGAATGGTTTTCTACCTCCTACCTGCCCCAAACCTGGTTCTCCCCAGGGGACACTGCCTCCATGCAGTCCTCCAGAAGAGGTTACCTCTCTGTCTACTCTCCACTGTCAAGGCTGTTTCCAGATGCTGCCCCAGACAGTTCTCCCCTCTTCTCCTGTTGAACCCTCTGATGCTCTGGGTCAAACCCTCCCCGGGACCCTGCACCAGTCTCCTGGTCACACCTGCTCAACCCTTCCAGCCCTTCGCTTCTGGAGGGCCATTTGTCTCTCAGCCCCAAGTCTGAAAGAATGAATAAACTGGTGAATGGATGAGTGGATAAATGAATGTGGTCTGGCTTCTGCTGCCCCTCTCCCCACTCACCTGAAATTGCACCAGATTAATCACCACAACATCCTGGTCACCAAAGTCCAACGGTCACATCTCAGAATCTCTCGGCAGCATTCACCCCCCTTGATGACACCTTTCTGCCACACCTTCCCTTGGACCCACCCCTACATTCCCAGTCAGTCACCTTTCTGAGCTCACCTTCTCCCTCATCCTTCAGCCTCGTACATCCCAGCTTCCCGCCCTTGGTCCAGCTCTCTTCGCCCCAACATTTCCACAGCCTTGTGTGGGCAGGTGATGCCCACATTCCTGCCTTCTCTCTTGGGCTCCAGAGCTGTACATATACCTGCTGGACACCTCCTCCAGGAGGCCTTCTTACACAGGGCAGGGCTACCCTGGACCCCTCACACCTCTGGGCTTCGCAGTCTCCAGAGCTTGTGCACTCCAGGTAAGAATGCCAGTTGGAGAGTAGCCTATCCACACGGGAGAAGGTTCGGGAAAACTCAGACATGGGGACCACATGTTCCCAAAGGCTCGGCTGTGCCCCCACTGCACAAGCTCTACCCCTGAGCTCCGCACCACCATCTACCTGGTCTCTGGGCCGCAAACCCAGAGTCGTTCTTGGCTCACTCAATGCTGCTTCTCAACACCTCTCGAATCCATCTCATCCTCTTCCTCACAGGCACTGTCCTGTTTCAGGCCTCGACACCCACTTCTGGACATCACTGACCTCGGCCAGAGGGCGGAGGAGGGAATCTGAACCTTTACCTGGGCCCTAGGCTCCTTTGAGAATTTTATAAAAGCTGGGGACTCCCTCCCGGGAAACTGTGTCTTTTGGATAATTTTACTTGTGGTTTTCTGGGGTCCCCAGACCTCCTGAAGCTGGTGTACAAGGTCTGTCTAGAAGGAGTCTAGCCATGTAATAAGAAAAATAGAGACATTTATTGAAGAAGGTACAAGAAACACTGTACATAGGACAATGATGCCTCAGTCTCCTTCATAGTAGGCACCTTGGGACCTCAGTTTTTCCAATCAGCTGTCCCATCATATTTTCCTGAATCTTATTGATAGACTGAAATCTCTTCCCTTTCGAAGGTGATTTTAGTCTTGGGAAAAGCCAGAAGTTGCAGGGTGCAAATCTGGGCTGTAGGGGGGCTGAGTCACCTGGGTAATTCGATGTTTCACCAACAGGCTGCACGAGATGTGATGCATGAGCAGGCGCATTGTCGTGATGAAGCTGCCAATCACCAGTTGCCCATAGCTGAGGCCTTCTGAGTCACCTGAATAGTTTCCGTGGAGGAATGTTCAAGCTGCATCAAAATTTGATGCAGATTCATTGCTCTACTCGCTCAGTCATTTTGAATGTGATGGCCTCACAGTGCACATGCTCAGTCAGCAGCATCTACCGCCCCCACGGACTAGTACAGTAAGGTCATCACTGTTCACACATAGGCATTCCAGTCCACTCGCTTTGTCATGCAAACTGTTCTCGTTATATTAACAATGGTTGGACATTTTCCCAGGCAGACCTCGTATTTCAGGTAAGAACACCTATTGAAGAACAGTATCTATCCATATGGAAGAAGATTCACGAAAATTTAGGCATGGTGGTGACATTTGGGGAGAGAAAGAAGGAGAGCGAAAAAGACAGACACTGACTCAAGAGAAAGATACACACCCAAATATTGACAGTACTTAATTCTGCATAGTAACAGGACTGGGATAATTTAAAATTTTTCCTGCAGTCTTTTCAACTGTTCAACACTGTACATGTGTTACTTTTGTAACTATGGGGGAAGGTTATCCTAACTACGGGGAGAGGAGGAAGGGCTTAGTCTCGGGCCTGGACAGCGAGTCCAGGCGTGGAGGGAGGCCCCGGCCAGTGGAGCAGCCCCCACTCCCACCCCCACCCCCGCCCTCAGGTATGGACTTGCCTGGCCCGAGCCCTCAGTTTCCCCCCCTTTCAACGGAGACAGGTGGTGACACCTTGGTCAGCAGGTGGAGGTGAGGATGAGGGATGAGGCATGTGAAGTGGAAGTGTAGGGCTCGGGAGAACAGAGCTCAGCTGCACTTGTCAGCTCTCCCCTCCTGCCCCAGGCCTCGGGGAGGCAGCTTCAGCCCCTTTGATCTGTTTCCTTGAAAGGGGGAAATCAAACTCTGCAGGAGGGGCAGGGTGGGGGTGGGAAGCAGGGGTGGGGGGCGGGCAACTTCCCCTCAATGCCTGAAGAAGCCTGGAGGGCGCCTTCCATGCCAGGGACCGGACCGTTTTCTGAGGGTCCTTGGCAACCAGGCCTTGTGAGGGGCCACAAGCCTAGGGATCCCGGCTCTCGGTCCCCCTTCGACTCATTCTCCAAAGAGAACTGAAAATATGCAAATCCGATCATGTCATATCTCCACTCCGAGACTTATCAACTCTAACCTCTCGTTGCCTTCAACGCCCCCCACCCCCCACCGAGGGCTGGCCCCCACTTCCCTGCTCCATCTCTCCTCTCCCCGAGGCCCAGTCACCTCCTCTCAGCTCCCCAGCCAGGCCAGCCTCTTGCCCTCCTCCGGTCCTTGGCCCGTGCGGTTCCCTCCGCCAGGTCCGCTCTGCCGAGACCTTGCCCCGGCACTTGGGTTGCCGCCACTCCTGACTCATGGATGAAAGTCATTGTGTCTACGAAGCCTTCATGACTAAAATAACTATTTCCGAACTTGTTATTGAATGTCCGTTTCCCCATCAGATGCTAAGTCCCACGAGGACATGGGTCACATCTGTTGTGTTAACTGCTGTATCCTCAGCACCGGCATGGGGTGTGACCCATCATAAGTGCACACACATAACTGTTGAGTCAATGACATGAATGTCAAGTCCAACTACCCGCACTGCCTTTTCTTCAGTGTTTCCGAAAAGCAGGGGCATTCATTTGGTCCCTTCTTTGCTCATCCAATCTTATATTCATTCATTCAACTAACATTCACGGATGCTTGTTCTGGCAGCTGGGGACACACGGACACACCGGCACACTTCCTACTGTGGAAACTCACAGACCAGTGGAGGGGCCCAGGCTAGGAGTGAAAGCGGCAAAACCATGGAGAGGGCAAGGAGCCGGGAGGAGACGGGGTTCCGTGGAGTGACTTCTCCATGGACAGGGAGCAGCGCGGAGGCAGGCAGCAGGGTCAAAGTCACGGAGATGTGAAGCTGACTGGAGCGCTGGAGACACCTCGCGCGGTCTGGAAGCCCGAGCTGGGAGGGACAGGCGCAGGGGACAGGCAGGGGAAGGCTTAGGCAGGGTACTGACCCCTCCCCCTGTCCGCTGGGATCCCTAGCTCATCCCACCAGGCAAGAAGCAGTATGAGGACTATTCTGAAGGTAAATTAAATAGTAAACACAGAGTAGAGAGTGCCCAAGATCCAGCTTGGTGACGAAGTGGATGGCAGTGCCACTCATGGAAGGAGAAGGGGGAGCTGATGAAGTCTCTTTGGGAGCTGTGACATTTGTGTTGTCTGTGGGACCTCTGAGTGGCTATTTCCATATGTATTGGTTATTCTCCACCCCCACCCCCTCAGATCTGCTCTGCACCTTTCTCTACCTGCTCTGTATACCTGCAGGCTGACGTCTGTGGTGGGCCTCGCCTGGTCTCTGCCTCCCATCTGGGCTCAGCCAGGGGGAGGCACTGCAGGAGGTGCTCCTTCCCCACGGCGCCAGCCATTGGTTGGTCTGTGCCTGCTTCTCCCTGAGTCAGCCCCTCTCCGAGGGCTGCTGAGGTCCTGTACCATGCGGTGATGGTTCCCCATTGCTGCAGGATCTGGGCGCATCAGCATCCCTTGCTGGTTCCCTTAACCCCGCTCACACATCCATAAAGAGCCGGTACACTAAACGCTCCCCAGCTGGACCTCTGAGGGGACCACCTGTTTCCTGCAGGATCCTGACCGGTGCACCCTTTTAGGGGCATCAGTTTCTGGGTTCTCTATTCTGTTTCATTGGCCTAGTTGTATAGTCTCATGCGGGTCCCTCTCTGACTTCATGACTATAACATATCCTGGATCCTGATATTTGGTGGGGTAGCCCAGCCCTACCCCCACCCTTTCTTGCTTCTCTTTTACAGAATTGCCTTGGCTTTTCATGGCCAGTTATTCTTCTGCATAAAGTTTAGAAACAGTTCATCAAGTTCTATAAAAAAAAAATCCTGTTGGGGTTTTAATTGGAATTGCTAATATATTTTATAAATTAATTTGGGGAGAATTCACCTTTTTAAAAATTGAATCTTCTCAAACCCAACCAAGACGTGTCCTGGAGTCCTCATTTCAGGCACAATCTAGAAAGCAGAAAGGGGTAGGCTGAAGGCGTGCATGCACCTCTGCTCCCTGTCTGCGGCACAAAGAGCCGTTGCTGGTTGGATGCTGCTGGCAGTGTGTTTTTAGGGCATAAGTCTATGAGGTCAGCCAGGACAAGGGGACAGTAACAGAGACAGAGAGCAGGAACCTGGAGAGCGTCTGTATGAGAAGCCACTGACTTGGACAGCCTGACAGACGTGAACCCCACGGACACCGCCGTGGGGAAAGCCGGAAAGCAACTCAGCTCCTCACACAGCGAACCTGCCCGAGACCCAGGGATTGGCAGGACAAGGTATTTTCAGAAATGGGGGTGAAGAGGTGACTGAGAATGAGAGGGATGTTAGAAAGTTTACAGGAAGCACTTGAAGCCCCAGATGCTCTCCCACCAAGAAGAATATTTAAAGGGGTTTTTTTTTGTTTTTTGTTTTTTTTTTTTTTGAGAGAGAGGGTCTCTGGACAGCAGGTGGTCATCCATGTAAAGGGTAAAGGCTACTGCACTGTAAATAAAGGATCGAGCAAATGTAACACACAGGCAATTTCAACCCTCTTGCCCCAGAACATCGGCGGCCAGTTCAACACCTTCCAAGCAGATTAGAAGAGTCTACTCAGGGAATCAGAACAGACGAAAAAGAAAGATTCTGACTAAATGACCAAGCCAGACCTCCTCTCCGAAGTCCAGAGCTGGGCAGTCCCACACAATTGCACAGCTTCCAGAGTTCAGTACCCTGCTATTAAATAGGGCCAACCGCCAAGGAGCATCAGCCATATGAAGAAAGCCTCTACCAGGAAAGATGACAAAATAAAAGGGGAAAAAGTAAATTAAAGAAAACATACTAGGCAGGGAGATTAAATCTTTTTTAAAAGTTCTATCATTTAGCCCTGGCTGGTGTAGCTCAGTGGATTGAGCGCGGGCCTGCGAACCGAAGGATCGCGGTTCGATTCCTAGTCAGGGCACATGCCTGGGTTGCCAGGCCAGTTCCCGTCAGGGGACATACAAGAGGCAACCGCACATTGATGTTTCTCTCCCTCTCTCCTTCCCTTCCCCTCTAAAGATAAATAAATAAAATCTAAAAGGAAAAAAAAAAGTTCTATCATTTATATCCTCAGAAAGACAAGAGGAAGAAGGTACTGCATCTATATAATAAGAATAGGGAGTTAGCAATATAATAACTAGAAAACCAACAAGTATAAATTCGAATTATTATAACGAAAATGAGAAACTCAATAGAGACACTAAAGGAAATAGATAAAAGTATTTCCTCCCAAGAGACTGTAAAAACACAGTACGAAGAAATAGACAAAAAGAATAAGAATTTTAGAATTTATTAGAATCTTAAATTATTTAGAATTTTAGAAGTCTCAGAAAGAGAGGATAGTGAAAAAAGGAAGAGAGAACATGACAACAGAAGAAATCCACAAACACAACCCAGGACTGGTCACTGCAACTGTGCAGATCACAGGACTGATCAAACGTCCAGAACCATGAATGAGAACAGACTCACACAAAGGCATCTCGCTGTGGAATTTCGGAACACTTGGGACACACCCACAAAAATATCATCAAAGCTTTTAGAGAGCGAGAAAAAATAAGCTATTTTCAGTGATTAAGAACACAATGTCTTCACACCTATCAACAGCAGCACAAGAAGCAAGAAGACAATGGGAAAAATACCTTTGAGGAGGGAAAATTATTTCAACCACGATTTCTATACCCAGCCAAACTACCCATGAAGTATAACTAAAGATATCATCAAATGTAATAAGCTCACAAATAAATCTACCTCCTATACATCCTTTCTCAGGAAGCTTCTGGAAGATGTGCTCCATCAAAACAAGGAAGTAAACTAAGAAGGAACCAAGGGAACAAGGGCTCCAATGTAAGAGGGGGGAAAAAAGAACCCCAGGAAGATAGTGAAGGGGGATCACCCCAGGTCGACAGCTGAGCAGTAGGTTGGAGAGAAGCCAGTCCAGACTGAAGCTCGTAAGAGAATCGCAGGAAGGATGACTCCGAAAAGAAGAAATTAACAGAATACCCGATGTGACCGAATTTCCCAATAGGACATTTGGACAACTATTGGACAGTTTGGGGATGAATTAGTGGTAAGTACACGGAAAATTATGGAAGTGAAAAGCTAAACACATGACAGCTCCAGGGCAAGCAGAAAGCTGTGCGATCAGGGAAATGCGATCAGAGCAGACTCTGTGACTCAGCTGTGAGAAGCGTTTTTCCAGTGGTAAAAAGATAAATGTTAACCGTTAATCTGACCCAAATAACCACAACCCTGGGAGGACAGAAAGGGTGCGTGGTAAAGAGAGGGCTGGGCAAACGGAACCGAATCCTCTTCCATGGTGGATAGTCAATAGTAACACCTCGAAGCGAAAAACGGCAGTGAGCGTGGTAAGCGCGTTATTTGGAGAAATAGAGTAAATGCTAAAAGAAACAGTTAAAAGAGTTGGAAGTGATTTTCTCAGAGGCGTGGTAAACGAGGGCCTTGTAAAAAAAAATGTGACTATTTAAACTGTGACCATGTATAACTCTGATGGGACAAAAAGCTAAAATGAAAACACGAACGAGGCAGGCTTCTCTGGCGGAAGCAGTGGAGGGGACAGCGTCCCCCTCCCTCCACGCAGCCCATTCCTTGGCACCACCCCCCTCAGGGGCACCCCAGGGCACTGCCTCCCAGGGGTCCCAACAACACTATTTAAAAACCAACAGCCAACGTGCTGAAGCATGAATGGGGCGGCCCTGGCACAAGTAGTGAGGAGCTGGTTTTGTACCCCACTTACTGTGCCAACACACGGCTCCCTGGCAGCATGGCCGCTGGGAGGGTTGTACGATGATTCTGATGAAATGCTTGTGAAATGATGGACCCTTACCTGTCAGAGCCAAAAGACACCTTACAAGCCATACAAGCACCTTGCTTGCATAGAATAGAAAGTTCCCCTGAAGGGCAGGTTGGCCTGAGAATGTTCTCTGGCCCAGTGAGCTTTGCCCAAGGGCAGGGACTAGAATTTTGGTAGAGTCATCATTCCTAGAACAACCCACAACCAGTGACAGGTGGGAGTTCGTGGGTACATACCCCACCACCTTGTCCTGGGGCAGCATTTCTTGCGGTGCCCCACCCAGCGCCTCAGAGGGGCCACGGGGGGTGGAGCTCCAGCTGCCCACAGCGGTAAGCTGCTGGCTCCCGCACCTTGTGTGGGCTGCCTTACCTTTCCTGTGTCACTTCCTCCCCTCCCTCAACCCTGCTTCCTGGGATCCCCTCCCAAATAAACTGCTTACCCCTTATTCCTTAGACTCGGGTCTGTCTTTGCGGAAACCCGAACTAACACAATAATCTGACCCCCTCCTTCCAGATGAGAAAAAAATGACCCACAGAGGGGAAAAGAATTTGTCTGATTTCACACAGCGAGTTACTTGCAGAGTCTGGTGTCTTGGAAAGAGCATCAGGCCACACGTCATGTGATAGGAGCTTGGCCTTAGCTGTGTGGCCTAGGGCAAGTTCCTGCCCCTCTCTGAGCCTGATTCTCCCAAGTGTCAGCCTTGGCCTGAGCCTCTCTCCTTACCCAAGGCAGCTCCTGTTCTTGCAACTCGGCTTCTTCTGTGCAGATCTTAAAGCGTCCTAGTTTAAAGTCAATAAAAGCACACACGCCCCGTGACGAGGAAGCCATGGCCCTGTGTGGTAGCTAATTCTCTAATTTTCTTGAGGGCTGCTGAGATTCCTGGGATGCTAGATCGGTGGTGTACAAAACGCCCCACCATTTCCCAACCACATAATGACACCCCCCTCCTTTTGCCTGGCTCAGCAAATTTGCTGGCTGGCACACCCCTGCAAACAGGGTCATTATGATTGAAAGACAGAAAGGGAGGGAGATGGAGAGGAGGGGAAACATTAAATCATTTTTTAAAAGTTCAACCCAATTTGTGCTTCTCCTGGGGCCCAGCCCCCTCCAGGAAAGCAGCAGGGGCCGGAGGTGATGGGGACTGAGACCTAGCAAAGCCTTCAGGAATTCCAGCAGAGGGGGTTCAGCCCCTACCCCCCTACTCCCCAGCTCCGCAATGTCAGGAGCGTCGTTTCTCCTCCTGGAACCTCAGTTTCCTCCTCGGTCACGGGGGCGGTGGGAGAATGCGCACACACATGCACGCACACGCACCCTCCCTCTGTTGGGAGAATTGGCTGAGGTCACAGGTGCCGTGCCCTGGACACCCAGAGGTCAGTAGAGGTGAGTGTTCAGGCCCAAGATCCCGGATCAGACAGATCTGGCAGGGACCCTGGCCCTGCCATTTGGGACCTGGGTTATTTTGAGCCGCTCTGAGCCTCCGTTTCCTTGGCTGTGAAATGAGATGAAATCAGGATAAAAAGGAATGCCTGGGTTCCAACCCTGGGCCATCCTGTCCGAGCTGACCTGGGCAAGTCTCAGTCTCCTTATCTGTTAAAAGATCAGATTGTTGCAAGAATGAAGTGAGTTAATTTATGTGAGGTCCTTGGAAGAATGCCCAGCACATGGTGAGTGCCAGTTCGCAGTGCTCGCTATGGTTATTACTCGGTTTACGGGGAAAATGCACCGAGAGGAAAACGGGGGGTGGAGGGAACCGAGGCACCGGCCTGGCCCCAAACGAGTGCTCCCTGAACACTCAGGCAGGAGCCCAGGGCCCGAGTCTGGTCCTCGGGGGCCCCTCCCGCCCTGCCGGCCCTGTGGGTGGCTGCCCTCCAGCCCCACCCCACGAGAAGTGCCGGCCTCCACTGGGTTTGTGGCCACACGAAGCTGGTCCCTCAGCAGGTCTAAGCCCCTAGCAGAGCTCTCTGATGCTAAAAATAGACTATTCCACCAAAAGACCCAGAGAAAGATCCATTTTATGAGCCAAAAGGAGCTGCAGTTGGGGTTTTCTTTCTTCCTCTGAGGGGCCTGGGACTTTGAGGGAGGGAGTGTACGATGCGGGAGGCTTTCCAGGACTCCGAGGGCCACGAGAGGCCTCCAGGCTGACAGCATCTCAGGGAGGACGCACTGTGGCCAGGTGGCCTCTCCGGTGCCATGCCCCACGCAGCCCGGGGCCCAGGGTCTGGCCGCCTGTGCTGGGGCCAGCCTCCAGAAGCCAGGAGAGTCGGGGCCTTGGTGGGACTGGGCGGGGGGCCCACTTGCACATCCTGGAAGAAAAGAAGCTTTTGTTTTTTTTTGAAGATTTTATTTATTTATGTTTAGAGAGATGGGGAGGAAGAGAGTTAAAGAAACACTGATGTGTGAGAGAAACATCAATTGGTTGCCCCTCATATGTGCCCTCACCAGGGGCACTGAACCCGCAACCCAACCATGTGCCCTGACCAGGAATTGAACCGGCAACCTTCTGCTTTGCAGGACAAAGCCCAACCAGCTGAGCCACACCGGTCAGGGCAAGAGAAGCTTTCAATTGTCCCTGTCTGACAGGTGAGTACACGAGGTTCCGAAAGGTTCTGTTGATATCACACAGCTAAGAAGTGCCGAAACTGGGATCTGAACCTGACCAGGCTCCCCCAATTCCAAGGACCCAGCTCCCCGACCTCGATGGAGAGAGAAGGGAAATCCAGGGGTGTCCTGGGGCAGCCGGGTGTGGCCGCGGCACACCTGCAGCTGAATCTCCTGGCTCACCACGGGACTGTGTGCGAGGCCTGCTGCTTGCCTCTGTTTCCCTGGCTGTAAAATGGGGACAGCGTCTCTGCTGTCTGCCTGGTTTGCTCTGTGGGTGGTGGCAGTGGCGTGGAGGGGCGAGCAGATGGTCATTTTAAGCAGTGGGAGTCCGCAGAGAGAGAGGCGGCATGTCCATCTGGGGGGAGCTGGGTGGTACCCAGCCTGTGCTCTTCTCCCAAGTTGGCTAACACCCCTCAGAGGCCCTCTGTCTTTTCAACAGAAGGCTCATGGCTAAACCCATACTTGGGTTTGTGTATCCAAACCCAAATGTGACTAACGGTGGAATTTCAGGTGGGAGGAAAGGCCATGAGTGGAACTATTGGGGTCCCTGATGAGGCTAAAACTGTCATCAGAGTCCTCAAAGCCACTAAGATAGGTGATGGGCTAACAGTGAGGCCAGCAAGGGAGGGTCCTGGAGATGGGGGGAGGCAGGAAGGTAGAGTGGAGGGGGGAGGGCTTTGGTTCTGAAGTGGGTACCAGGAGCAGTTTTCAAAACAAAGAACAGGAAAGAGAGAGGCTGAGAGTGAGGAGGGCAGAGGAGCCCAGAAAGCAGGCAGCGGGCAGACTGGGCTTGAATCCTGCCTCCACCACCTGCCCTTGAGCCAGAATTCACCTCTCTGACTGCCCTGGAAACCGGCAGGAAGGCCACAGCATGGTTGGCTGTCCCAAGAGCCCACCATTGGAGATACTGTGCATAAAGTTCTCACTCAGCGTATGTGTCCCATGGGGTAGGTCCTTAGCTAATGACCCCTGGGCTGGGCCTGAGGACCCTGGTCCCTGGGTGAGCTGTGTGGCCTGCAGGCTTCATCCCCCACCCTGAGCTCCAGCAGAGCAGACAGTGGGCCTGGCTTCGGGGGTGGGGAGACGGAAGGGGGCACCTCATGTCGGCGTGTCTGTGCTGGGCCCTGAGGCGGAGCCCTCTGCCGGCCGGCAGCAGGCGGCCACGTCACTCCCTCACCTTTCTTGGGCCCGGCACTGTGATTTTCTGGTGGAAAACCAGAATCCGGGCTCCAAGACCAGGGCTCACCTCAGATCTGCTCCCCACTTGATCCAAGCTGGCTGCGCTGACTCCTGCTGCTCGAACTTGGGGTCAGTCCTGAGGCTGATGTTTTCCTCACCTGAAAGGTGGGGAGAGCCATACCTGTCCCACCGGTCACTGGGAGGGCCCAGTGGGTTTGCAGGCGTGCCACCTCTGCACACACCTGCGTTCCCAGATGGGCCCTGCAGCCAGTGCCCATGCCAGGTGACTTAATTCCCCAGTCACAGTAACCCAAGGCCATGGCGGAAAGATCAGCCCTGAACACAGGTTAAGAAAATGGATTTTGTTGCCACTCACAGTAGGTGCGTTCTTCACTGACCCCTAATGCAACCAGCTCAGGGGGCTCCCTGGCCCCTCTGGTATCACACACCAGTCGAAGCCCTTGGAGGGCAGGTCCCTCACTGGGATCCACCCCTTCTGCTCCACCAGCTCCCTGAGCTGTCAACTTGCCAAAAATCACTTGGGTTTGTTCCCAAACCTGTTTATGCCCATTTTGTTTTCATGGTTACAGAGCTTTTTTGGATACGCGGCCAGTCCGGGGACAGCTTGCCCTCTGATCCAGTCTACCCCTCCTCCGGTTGGCTCTGTAACTCAGGCTCTGATTCCAGTAAGTCAGCTGGTTCCAGCTCCACTTGACCAACGGGAGGCACTGGGAGGGACTGAAAGATGGGGAGAAGAGAGGAGCCCCTTTACTCTCTGTCTCAGGGGCATCTTCATAGTGGCTGAGTCTCCTCTGTGGCTCCAGCAAATGCTAAACTGTTCTTCTGTGACGCTTCTTCCACTAGGGGTCCCTGGCAACACCACCTCTCCCTGTCTTCCTCGTGACAAGGGGTGGCAGTGGCTTCCTGCTGTGGCTAATGTTGAGGCTCCTCACCATCTTTGGGGGTAAGAGCTCTCCCATCACCTGTGTTGCCTATAACCCCCAATTTAACTTCCCCCAGTTTCCAATACTTGAGTGGCTTCTCTTTTCCTGATTGGCCCCTCACTGATGGTGATACTTTGTTAACGATGATATGATGCAAAACCGGAGTATCTGTTTCTATGGAAACAAGGTTGAATACCTTGGAAAGATTCAGTAAAAGCAAGTTACTAAACAATGAATTGAATTACCTATGGGCGGGACACTGTAAAGGATTGGGGGAAATAGCAAAATCCAGATGACACTGGATGCTGATTGCTTCTTAAGCATCTTCACATTCACGTTCCACTTGAAAGAAGCCAAACCTGGAAATTGTGGGAGATGCCATCTGGGTTGGCTTAAGCCAGAAGAACAAGAGGAAGGCCGCTTAAGGCACATTTATAAGTTGAAATTTAAAATGAAAAGTTTAAGGAACATAACTACTATGTTTTCGTGATTCCCTTTTTCAACCAAGTTTTTGGTTCAACCTGATCTAATTGGTTCAGATATGTCTATGGCATCGGATCATTTTTTTCCAATGGAGAACAAGAGGAAGCCCAACTGCCCACCGCCTGCCACAAAAATGCACCGTCAGGAGGTGAAGGCAACGGAGACCCTGGGAACTGGGCACCCTCAGTGTGAAACTGGCACCCAGGACGAGTTTGCTGCCTTACCCCAGGAATGCACTAAACCACCTCTGGGCAGACGCACCCCTGGGCCCCCAGCCTCCTGGGCCCCCTCCCATTCCTGGGCCTGGACTCAGTTTCCCAGGGAGGGAGAGTCCCTCGGGGGAACCAAGTTATAGGTGTTACTGGGGGCCTGTTCTTACGTGTGGAAAAAACCAGCAAAGTGCGCACGTTAGAAACTGGAGGTGGTGTTGGTTAAGTGGAAAGAACTCCTGGGCTGGGAAGCAGGGCCTGGGTTCCACTGACTCACTGTGAGCTGGGCTGAGGCTCTGCCCCTTGGGGGGCCTCAGCTTCTGCTTCTGTTAGAGGGGTCTTCCCAGTTGTGTCGTCTCTGATCTCATCTACAACATGGCAGACTCCAAACTCTCCGAATGTAACCAGGAGGCAGAGGCCCCTTGGCAGGTTCCATCTGGGCTGCTGAGCCCATGGCAGCAGCCCAGGCCTGGCCAGACAATGAGTTTACACTGGGGACGGTCTGTCCGCCTACGCGCTGCGATGGTTCCTTACCTGCGCTTACTCATAACGGAGCCCAAACTAACGTCACCGAGACTCAGGCAAGGAAACCAATGTTTACTGTATCCTCACCCAGTTGCCTGTCTCTCTGTGAAATGTGTTATCCCCATTTTACAGGGAAGGAAACTGAGGCCCAGAGAAAGGAAGTGACTAGCCCCATTGTCTTGCAAGTGGAAGTCAGCAGAGCTGGGACTGGAATCTAGAGATGTGACTCCAGAGCCCTGCGGTTTTCACTATAAACCTGCTTCCTCCCTGGGCAAAGTAGAACCCCGCCACCGCCGACTCACCGCTTGGGGACAGATGACTGGGCCTTGTCCTTCATGGAGCAACACATGGGGCACAGACAGCAAGTGTCCGAGGGTGTCCGGCTCCCAGGTGACTCAGTGTAGCTGCGGCCAGAGACCGGTCTCTGTGGGACTTGGGACAGGCCCCTCCTTTTCCCGGATGCCCCCCTGCCCCCTGCTCTGTGTTGGCCTATAGAGATCACCATGAGCCTGAGGCTGGTGCTGGGGCCTGGCTCCCAGTGACTGCCCCCAGCGAGGGCCCTCAGCGAGGGCCCCCAGTGGGCAGGGCCCGGGCTGCGGAGGGGTCTTCTGAAGTCTCAGGACTTAGTGTCAGAGGGCACTGTGGTCACAGCTGAGGTTGGGGCTGGCGAGTCGGAGCCCGGTGTGTTGATCCCACTCGGAGTCCTGAGGCCTGGAACAAACTCAGCGCCCTGGGCCTCGATGGTCTGGCCTGCGAAATGGGACAATAGAGCTTGCAAGGGAAAGAGGAAAAGCCACCACCTTCCCGCCTCCATGCCTGACCTAACTTCTGGGAACGTAAAAGTATAGGGTTGAATCATCGTCCTCCATGTCTTTTTTACTTCTGAGTCCCTCTGAGCCTCAAACCCTCTGGGACAGGAAGGGTTCAAGAAGGGGCTGACAAAAGGCACGCTGAGGGCACAATGCCAGCACAGGTCACAAGGCAGGAAAGCCCAGGTACATCAGACTGGATCAGGAAACCCAAAGGGGATGCACAGTTGAGCAGAATGAGTAAAAGGCCTCCAACGACTAGCTCGGGCCTCAGAACCCCGGCTCTGCGGAGGGCCCCGGGGCACCCCGTGCTGCCGGCTTTCACAAGGAAGCCTTTCTCGGCGGGCCGGCGGCAGCGAGGCGTGAGCGCCAGAGATGGTGCTTCATGTGTTTCCTATTTGTACTCAATCCCAGCTCCCATAAAACCCCCCTGAAGTGCCACCCAGCCACACACGTGGACGCCTCTCTCCGGCAGCGGTGGTGGTGGACGACGGTGGCGTTGGACACAGCCCAGGAGTGGGGGGCATGGAGGGAAGCCCTCCGCCCACTGGTGGGCCCAGGCCCCTGTGCCCGGTGAGGGTCCTTCGGGGCTCCCAGCCCGCCCAGGCCAACGCTGGCCTTAATTAAAAAGGAGGCTCCCACAGGATCCAAACCGCGGCCCCGGCCGCCCCCTCTCCAACTGCTTTCAGTTCTGTTTCTGGGCAGTGTGCTGAGGCCAGCCCCACAAATAAAAGCCATCGCTTTTCTCTCTCTTTCCCTTTCCTTTTCTTTTTTTCTTTCTTTCTTTCTTTTTTTTTTTCTTTTCCAAAAAAGAGAGAAAGACAGCCACAAGATCAGCTAAGAGGCGGTGACATCACAGCCCAGGTGACCACAGCCCAGCCAATGGGCCAAGGCCGCGAGCTGGCTTCTTGCATCCTGTGAGCTGAGGTTGGGTTGACACTGTGAAGGCCTGGTCCCTCAACCACAGAACCACAAGGCCAGGCCCTCAGCTGCCTTCAGGGCCCTGCGCGGGAGCTGGTTGGCTCCCGGTCCTCCCCACCCCCGGGGCCACCCTCGCACCCACCGAAGGCTGGGCTGTGTCAGGGGGTGAGCCTCATTCATTCATTCCCCGTGGCGCTGATGCTGGCCTGGCTTGGCTCTCACTGCCCTGCGAGCTCTTCCGCCCTGGCTGCCGAAGGCCCCTTCCCGCCATCTAATGATACACTCTGCATGCGCTTCTGTTGAGAATTTGTGGCTAGACATTCCTGTGGGACTGAGAATCCAAATTCTTGGGTACAAACAGAAACTTACTTTCCTTGGGGAGGATTTTTTTTCTCTCTCGCTCACACACACTCTCGCGTTCTTTCCTTTTTCTTTTTTGTAGCAGTAGGGGGGGAAGAGGCAAAACAAAACAAAAACAAACAAAAAGCAACACACCACCACCCCTCTATTTTCAAAAGTAGCTAGGAAAAAATATAGCAGCAGCCAACGAAGTCAATCCCAACCCATCCCCCCGAAGGGTCGAGTTCTCGCCTTCCTCAGCGCGGGGCATGGCATCAAACAGCATCTTCGATTCCTTCCCAACCTACACGCCGACCTTCATCCGAGGTGAGTACCTAACTATTGCCCCAGGCTCTGGGCTGGTCGTTTCGGGTGGGAAGCTGTGGCCAGGCCCCAGACCACGTCCCTCCACCGACTGTGCCGGCTGCCTGCAAGGGCACAGCCCGTCCACCTAAATCCGCTGGCCCCTGAAAGCCGGAGGTGGGAAGAGGGATTGGTGGCCTCCGTGGTCTCCTGGAGCCAAGTGTACTGTTTTTGTCCTCAGCTGGTGGGGACGGTTAGTGGTAGGGGCGATGGATACCACAAGACTTCAAAGGGGAGATCTCGGAGGGTCCTGGGGTAGAGAGGACTGGGGGGTGTCCCTGTGACCCACGGCTTCCTGCCTCACTAACGGGGCTCCTGGGTCCTGTGGCCCCAGCCCCTGGCCCTCCCAGAGAGCTTGGACTCTCCACCCGGGCTCAGGCAGACCCGGACTCGAGGAGACACTCGGTTCTCCCAGAGGCAGGCCAGCTTCTGAAGGCTGTGCGGCAGGCGGAAGCAAGGCTGCCCCTTTCTGAGACCCCCCCCGGGACCCTCTCTCATGTCCTCCACATGATCCCTGGTGTGAGGAGCGCAGCGGGAGGAACAGGAGGCTACCGGCTTTTGTTGAGCACTCGTGAGCTTGGATGGCAGTGAAACTGGATCGGCTCGGGGGAACGGGCCTCGGGAAGGTTTGCAAACGTAGTTACAGAGGACAGGAAAGTGTTTCTGGGCAGATTTTGCCTCCATGCATGGCCTAAAGGGACCCTAAAGGGACCTAGAGGTCTGGGTTGAATTGAATCCCTTAGCAAGGATAGGGGTCCAGGACTTCCAATTTAGAACCTCTGATTGAGGCTGGAACTCAGGAGGAGACTTTCCCTGACTCTTTAGGTCATGGGGCTGATGTGCTGTGACCTCAGACAACCCCCTACTGCCTTCCTACCCCCTTCTCCAGCAGGAGTCCAGATGGGCCTGAGGCACCTGAGACTGGGGGTGCAGAGGCCCCAAGCTTGAGTCCTAACTCAGGTGCTGCCTTGATGAGCACCCTTTATTAAGTTACTTAACCTCTCTGTGCCCCTAACAGAGGCCCCTCTGACATGCCGATGGTCTGAGGCTGAGAGTGGACTGTGTCTGAGGGCAGTGCCCCTGGGCTGAACACGGAGACCAGCTCTTCTCCCAAACAGAGGGGTTTGAGTAGGCTCTAGAACTCCACGGTTCGGGGGGCTGGTGTTGTACTGTTCACCCAGCTGAGACACCGAAGTCAGCCTGACTGCCCATCTGCCTATACCCGGGCCTGGCTAACGGTCTTTGGGCAGCTGCCTTTGGTCAGGGACCGAGACACACTCAGGTGCTTCTTGTCCAAAGGGCTTGCCTGGTGGCAGGATTGCTTCTCTGGAGAAACGCTGAGGCAGGCTGGGCCGCCGCAGAGGGGGACTGACTGGGGGAGGAGGGGGACCTGCCATCCGGGCAGGAGGACCACTCCCCCCAAACCTGGTTGTGGCTGGTGGCAACAGCAGCCCCGGTTCAGGAGCCGAGGGCCGCGGGCGCTTCCCTTTAAGCGGTTCCCATTATATCGCTGTTCCCTTTGTAGTCCTTGCAGCTAATTAAAGGCTGTTCTGTGGCAAGAAAATAAGAGTTTATAAAAACCATTTGCTGGGCCTTTGTAATCTGTATTTCTCTCTCCATGGGCAAAATGAAGAAATGTAGAGTTTAAAACAAAGGAACATTGGGAGACAGGACTGAAGGGCTGACCCGCATAGGATGGGCTCCTGACGCCGCTGTGTATGTAGCCCGGGAGATGCCAGACGGCAACACAAAGGGAGAGGAAGAGGAGACTGGCGGGTGGTGGCCCAGTGTGTGCTCAGAGACAAGAGGCCACTGGTGAGCAGGGACGCTGATGTGCCTTGTAGGCTTAGGGCCCGGGGTCCGAGGCTTTCCCTGCAATCCCACGGAGAAGTTCTAGCCACCCTGTTGGTGCCCTCTCTCCTGCCCAGGTCCGCGCCCCACATCCCACTCACAGCTCACTTCAGGGGACCTGCCTCCCTCATTCGTGTCCGGAGGCTCGCCGGGCTGTAGCTGCCCGTTCTGTCCCTACAGGGATCCGAGCCCTGGGTCCTGCGGAGCTCGGCTTCACGCTGCCCCACGCAGGGTCCTTAACCTATTCTGGTCCATGGACCTTTCTAGAATCTCAGGAGGTCCACGGACTCCTCAGAATCGCATTTTTAAATGCATAAAACAAAATCCGTAGGATTAGAGAGGAAACCAAATCTTTGGAAGTGTAGTTAGCAAACTATAAAAAAGCCGGGTTGTGAGACTGTGACCGTGTGACTCTTTAGCACCACAGTGAGTGAAAAGCTCTCACAGCAGCTCCAGCAGTGGCCGGCACACAGCGGTGATGGCTGATGAGCACGAACGGTATTTCGGGGTCATCTGTTGCAGCCCTAATGAGACTGGAGACTACCTGTGATTTCCACTGTGGCAAAGCCACAGAGGAAAAAGATGCTAAATTTCAGTTAGAGATCAGTGAAAGGAAAGAAGTCTGTGGGCTCCCTGCCCGAGTTCACGGACGCCCCTGAATTCTTCGTGAGTAGAAACTCCAGTCCCTCAGCAGGAGGTGATGGAGTCGCGGGTGTGGAGCGCCACCACCCCGGAGAGCTTTTAAACACCTGCATTCCCCATCCCCACCCATGACTGTGGAATCAGAATCTCTTGAGTTGGTGCCTGGGCACGTGTCGTTTTGAGCATTCCCCCAAGGTGATTCTGCACAGGTCTGGATACCGCTAACCAGGAGCCCTGTACTCTGCTTGGCTCTGCCAGCCATGTGCTGTGTGACCCCCTCTGAGTCACTTGACCTCTCTGGGCTGCCATTCTTTCATAAGTGAAAGGGGACGAGTGAGTTGGATTTGATGCTCCTGGATGTGGCCCAGCCCCCAGTGTGGCCTTCACTATTTCCACTCCCCCACCCACCCAGGGTGGTCACCAGCACCCAGCCCCTGCTCCCTGTGTCCCCAGAGACCAAGCGGAGGTGACTGCTCTTTTGTCTGCACTGGCTAAGGCAGGGCGAGGCTGAAGCATCCCCTGCATCGACAGCCAGCTAGTGACAAGGGTCCTCTTGGGCTCAGCGGTTTTCTCGGGAGCAGTGGATCCCCTTCTGGATCCCCTGAAGAGTCTGACTTTTTGTGAGTGACATCAACAACTGCCCCCCCGCCCCGCCCTGTGCGCCTCTTCTGGGTTCCTCTGACTCAGGAGAGGAGGGAGCACTCCTTTTGAGCCAAGGACCAGAACACCTCTCAGTTCACTGTGGAGAAGAGGCTTGGGAAGAGGGTGGGGAGGCGTGTGGTTCCACCCCGCAGGTGAGGGGGAGGAGGAGACAAGGACAGGGCGGGCTGGTGGCAGAGTTCCCCACACGGGGACTGCAGGCCTGAGGGGGCCGTGGGGCCTCCTGGGGAGCCGCTGGGCCCTCCGCCCTCCGTCCTCCACCCGTGTCGGAGTCTGGGACTCTCCGGGCAGGACAAGGGGTGCCTACTCCTCTCTTCGGCAAATAGGGAAGCTGAGACCTAACGGCTGTGACTCGGCCACAACCCATGACCACGGGCAAGTCCCCTCCTCTCTCTGGGCCTTGGTTTCCCCAGCTGTCAAATGCAGGCAGTGGCCTTAGGATGCCTGAGGGCCCGGCCACAGCTCCAGCGAGGGCCAGCACCTTCATCCTGAAGCCCCCCGAGGCTCTTCTCTGCATCCCCTGGGGCGACCCCTCTCAGCAGGTCCCCCTCATGGCACCCCTGAACTCGCCCTCACAGGCAAAAGTGCCCTCTCCAGGAAGGGGAACCCGAGAAAACAGCCTTCAACCAGCACATGCAGGATTTAGACCCTGGAGAGGCAAAGGTTTTCGTTTGTTCATTAATTCCGGAAAAGCTTAGTGAGGACTAGAGTGTCGAGGTTCACGCTTGGGCTCTGGAATCAGACTCCCCGGGTTTAAGCCTTGACTCCGCCTTTCGCTAGCCGTGTGGCCTGGCACAAGTCACTTCGCCTCTCTGTGACTCTGTTTCTCCATCTGTAAAAGGGGGGAGATGACTGCACCAGCCTCACGGGGCTGTAGAAAGAATGAAACGAGCAGGCTGCTGGCACAGAGTAAGTGCTCAATGAATGGTTCCATGACTACGGGCCTGGCCTTGTGCTGGGGGCTCAGGTACCAGGGTGACTGACCGGGTGGGGCGCTCCGCCCTGGAGGAGCGGCGCACGGGCTGGTGTGCAAAGAGGTGGGTGAACTGAACACCGCCCTGGGGTGTGGTACATGCCGTGGGAGGGAGAACCAGGGGCTGGACATCAAAGAGGGGCACAGACCCACCTCAGGGCAGAGAGAACGGTTCCGCTGGAGTGGTGACACTCCACTGAGTCTTGCAGGGTGAGGAGGTGACAATGGGGGAAAGGTTGTCCCAGGCCGAGGGAATGGCCTGGCGAAGGTGTGGAGGCCGTGGAGGATGAGAGATTGTGGGCGCCCGCCTGTGAGGGCTGGAGGGCGCCGCGCCGGGGAGGGGTGCGGGGCGGTGACCGGGGCGGTTCGGCTGTCTAGCCAAGGTTCTCTTAGCAGCAGCTGGGTGGGTAGCTGGCCAGCAGCTCCTCCTCCGAAGATGCCCGGGACAAACAGCAAATGGCCTACAGCATGAGGCAGGCCTGTCCTGTGTGGACGCAGTGGAGGACAAAGTGACTCCGGGCAGGTCTTGCTGGGCTAGGCTGACTCAGAGGTCACTGGACAGGAAGGAAGCCACCCAGACGAGGAAGGTCAGTCACTGTGTCCTTTCCTAAACTCTGGGCGATGGCCAACAGCAGGGCACTCTGCTGGTTCTAGCACTGGAAGTCTCGAGTCCCAGGCACCCCAGGACGGCCGGTCACCCTGAGTGGTGTGCCTGTGGTGGCCACTTCTCTGCACCCTCCTCCCCCACCGGCCCTGGGAGATGAATGGACTGACCGCCAGCCATCCTGAGACCACTATGGCACTTGGCTGGCGCCACCCCTACCGGGCCCTTTGATGGCGGCTCCTGAGGCCACCCCGCACACGTCTGTCTCCCCAGACCACCCTGCCTGTCCAAAGTGCCCCCCAGGCTGGAAGGGCATTCCTGGGAGCCCCCCGCCAGCCACAGGGTCTGGGCGGGCATGGGCCGGCCCCACACAGTGGGGCTGTGTGTCCGGGCCTCACCGCGCCCACTACGGCCAGCGGCCCCACTGGTCACATAGAGGGCCCATTGACAGCGCGGCCTTGAGGTGGCCGCATCAAAGCTGAGGCTTGCTCTGTTACCTGAGGGGGTGGGGAGCTTGCAGGGCGGGTGGGGGCCAGGAGATGGATGACCCTGAGCAACTAACGGCCTGAAAGCCTGACCTTCCAGGGGGCCCTGAGAGGCAGGGAGATGGCGCCGTGTCCTGACTCCCACCAGTCCAGACCTCTCCATCGGTGGGCTCACTGAGGCCCAGGCCCGAGGTTCAGGGGATGGCAGAAACACCAGCTCTTGGTCCCATCTCCTGGGGAGGCCCTGTCTGCTACCCACCCTCATGAGCGCCACCCGGAGTGGCTGGCGAGTCTCACCCAAACTTCGAGACTGAATTCGATCCCCACTCTGCCAGGAGTCTCCCCAGGATGACCTGCGGCCACCAGGGAGCCCCGGCCCCCTCTGAGCTTCAGTCCCAGGGCCAGCCTGGGACTCAGCCAGTCGTTCCCACCTTACTGCTGAGTGCCTGTCTTCCTCAGTGAGCATAAAAGGGAGGGAGGGCAGGCGTTAGCCCCAGGTGGGTCCAGAACCCCGGCCTCCATCACTGTCCTTGAAATCGCAGCTGCTGGAGGAGGCGCCTGCACACGGCGGGGGTTAGGAACTGTGGGACTGGGGCTGGGAGTGAGGCTTGGTCGTACTTGAGCAGTCACAAGAATCGAGAATGGTGAGCAAGGTCAGGAGAGGCGCCGAGTTCCAAACAGAGGTGTGGTCTTGCATGAGGTCGAATTCGGCAGCAGGAAAACTGACTTTTCTTGGCTCCCTGGACGCCAACCCTCTGCTGTTCTCGTGGTTGAGAACAGACCAGATTTGTTTATACCTGGGTCACCCAACATGTTAATTCACCCCTTCGAGTCTGCTCCCTCCTCCATAAGAGGAGGCTAGGAGCACTGACCTCAAAGGGTGCTCACACAGAGTGGACATGGCCCGCCCTGGAGCCCCGAGCGTGGCGCCTCATACGCAGTGAGCACGCACGAGGTGTGGCTAGCCTCCCTGGGCCGCTCAGCGTGCCTCCAGCTCCATGACTTCCCACTTGGCAGATGTTCCCTCGTCTCAGGCCCCCGCTCCCTCTCCAACACTGCCAGGCCCTGCTCAGTGGCTTTCGGAAATGGGGGTGAAGAAGGAAGGGGGCGCTCTTTGGGAAGGGGGCAACATGAAATGCCATTCTGAGACCCAGGCCCCATCACTTTCTCACTGTGTGGCTTTAGACAGAGCGCTTCCCTTCTCGGAGCTCGGTTTCCTCATCTGTTAAATGGGGAGAGCAGACAGTACCCATCTCAAGACGTGTTGGGCGGATTTAATGCGATAAGGTACATTATATGCTTACTACAGGGCCTGACCCACAGGCCAGCCCTCCGTAAATTCTGTATTTACTCTTCAATAATTACTATTTGATGTTCCCCCTCCCTGGGGCAAAAGAGCCTCTCTGACTGCAAGCACAAGTGAGAAACCTGCCCCACTCCTCCCATGGCCCAGCCCCTCTGGGGAGCCTCCAAGGTCCTTCCCTTCCTCCTCTCCAGGCCTTGAAGAGGCCACCCTGTCCTCACGCACCCCTCGCCTCCCACTTGTCAGGAGGGCAGCCCCGAGGAGCAGAGGCCGTTGCTTACTAAGTGGTTGGAGGAAAGGGAACGAATGGACGAACGAATGAATGGACGGAGGAGACGACGACTAACCAGCCCCAGAAGTTTCTCGCTTCTCCCCTCACTTCCCCCTTTGCCGTCTGGCTTGTTCTTTGAAACGCTTGCTGGTGAGAGCCTGCACTCTCACGTCCCAGCATCCAATCGGTGCAGCAGCGTGAAGGTTTAGGTTCCTCTTTGGGGTTTTCTTGTGCGTCTGGGAAAAGTGTTTTTGGCAAAAGGTTCAGACGTATGTGTGGGCGGAAAGGGCAGACGCCATAACTTATGATTTGCAGAGGTGACCAAAGCCAGCCCCCCCTCAAAACATCCTTCGCTGCGACACAGGTGACTAAAATACCACCGTGAGCACGCAGTCCCTTTGGACTGAAGCATGCATGGCACATCGGGGCTTTTTAGAAACGCAGGGCCTCTCTAGTCATGCACACCTCACCCTCTCCGAGTCCACCTGGTCTGCTCACATTTGTTAACAAGGGAAAGGTGGCCTGGATTAAGGGCAGGAGAATTTGGCGCGTGCACATGTACAAGAGGGTGAGACCAAAAGGGTGAAAAGAGGGTCGTGCCCCCGCCCCCAACTCAGCTTGCCTGGGTGCCCGCTGGCTGCAACGGTCCAAGGAGTGTCCTCTCCCTGAGGATGTTCTGTCAGCCCCCCTCAGTGAACCTAAGCTCTGCCCCTGCTCCATGGAGAAAGCAGGGGCGGGAGGCTAGACCCTTCCCCTCCCCATGAAGGGGGCAGGAGCAGGAGCTTAGACCTTCCTTCCCGCTCCACAGGGGAAGTGGGGCAGGAGGCTAGACCTGCTGACCCCCTCCTGGAGCTCTGCGCACCCTCACAGCTTAGGAAGACGTGTCAAGTCCAGAATGGTTGGAGTGAGGAGCCCCATGTTAGGGTGGTAAGAGGCCCGGGGAGAGCCTGGTCCTCCTCCACAAGCAGCCATATCCCTTCCCCAGCTGGGGAGAACAATGCCACCTTAGAAAAAAGACCAGAAGGAAAACTCTAAAATGTCGCAGTTAATGCTGCACGGCGCATTAATGCCTGATTTCTAATTCTTTTGGTAATTGTGTGTTTTCCAAACTTGTAAACATCAACCACGTATGACTTATAGATTTAAGGGGGGAAACTTTTCTTTTTCAAAGAAAGAAAAAGGAAGAGGCAGCCCCACCTGCCCAGGATCAGGTGAGCTGGGCCCACGGTCCAGCTGGACTGCAGCCGGGAATGGGCCCCTTCCGGCCCAGCCAAGGCCCTCTGGCCACCCCTCCTCTCTCTTCCTCTTCCCAAGTCGCTGTGTCCGCCATCTTACTCCCCGGCCCCGGTCTGCCTTGGACTGGGCAGAGGCATGCATACAGCAGGTGCTCAGGAAATGCATGTGGCTTGCACTGTGGTCGAAATATGAAGGCAGTCTCCCTGGAAAGCGTTGGTCTCCCTGGATTCTCACATTCCCAGTGCTCAGTGTTTGGGGTGTGATACAGGCCTGTTGGTGCCGCTGATCATTCAGCAGACATTTATTGAGCATCGACTGCATGCCGAGCACCGCTCTGCCCACTGGGGAGTCAGGAGCAAACAAAGCCGACAAAGAGCTGCCCTCCTGGAGCTGATGTTTTAGTGACGTGTGGGAAAAGTTCACCGCAGGAAAGCACCCCAGCGAGACAGGCCAGCACCCCTGTGGCTTGTGCCCTTCCTGTCGATGCAGAATCTCAGCTTTCTGGAACTTCTACAGATGATCCCGTTACTCCCTGAAATCTTCATCACAGCTCTGTGTGGTGGGCATCACCACCTCCACGGCAGAAAGGAGTGAACAAATGGACTCAGAGTGATGGGGCGACCTGCTGAAACCATCATTTAAGGGGAGAAAAGGCAATGAGGGAGGAAGAAGGGAACCACATTTGTTGATGGCGTACCAGGCACTGTGGTGGTTCCTTTGCAAGCATATCTCATTTTGCTAAATCTCTACAATAATCTACGTAGTAGGTATTATCGTTAACATCCTCATCTTACAGTTGGGGAAACAGGCTCAGCAAAGGGAAGTAACTCATGCAGCCAATAACAGGCAAAGCCCAGACTCATGCCAGGGTCTGTCTGACATCCAAGCCAGCCCAACAAAACTTCCCCTTCTACCTGGCAGGCATCTCTTCTTCCTTAAGGTCTAGACTCACCACCTCCATGGAGCCCTCCCTGATTCCTCTAGGCAAGGTGACTCGTATCTTCCTGGATGCCACCAAAGCACCTTCAGATACTTCTTAAATAATTCCAGAAGGCTTCCCCCAAAGGGCGGAATCTGACATGGGTCTAGAATAGCTCCATCAGAGAAGGAAGAACCACTGGTGGTCTAGACAGAGTGAATGGCATGGTGGGGGTACGGAAGAGGTTTGGGGAGGCGGTGGGCCAGGCCTGGAGGTTGGGCATGGCCTTCCGGGCGTGGGGATCCAGGCAGGCTCCGAGCTGGGCGGGGGCGTGGAGCAGAGACTCCCATGGTGCACTCTGCCGCTCTTTGAAATAGGCCAATGTAGACGTGCACCTCGGGCGCATGTCCATGTGTGGACAGAGACCACAGGGGCCTCCCACATCCACCAGAAAGCCCTATTTTCATCACTCTCTAGATACGCATCTGCGGCGCGTCATCCTCAGGCACGTACAGCGCCCCGCGGATGACCACGTCCATGGTCTGACCAGGCCGAGGGCGGAGGGGCGGAGCGGTCAAAACGAGACCCATCCCAGGGAGAATCCCAGGGCAGTGCCGGTGAAAGTTTGCAGGGCCCCATGTTAAAAACCACTAAGGATTTCAGGACATTCAACATCACATCAAGCGCAGGGCCCTTCTTCTAAGCAAGGGCCCCTGGAAGCGGCCCTGCCTGCCCAGGCTGGAAACAGGTCTCTGCCTGCTTTTCCTTCTTAGCCCTGTATTTCTTTGACTCCTGCAGGTTCTGTTCTTCATGAGTCCGCAACTTTAAACATAATAATGATAACTTAAGCCCTGGGCTCGATCTGACCTTGCAGATTTTAGGAAAGCTAGAACCTTAGGGAAAACGTGAATCCTCGGGATCCCCGCCACACCTGCACTTGCGTGGGAGCTGCCCTGCAGGACCTGGGCAATGCGAAACTGCAGCCTGTTACCTCGGCACCCAGGGGAAGCCGCTGTCACTCGGCGTACTTCCTTCCGGACTCCTTCTCCGAGGGTCTGTTCTTCAGCCTGTGGAGACTCCCTGGGCTCTGTGGGGGAGACCCCACAGAGACTAACGGCACACCCAGGAACCTCAGCGAGAATGTCGGTGATCATCGTCGCCCGGGTCGGGACAGGTCTAGGAAGAGCCGAGAGCAGCCTGCCCCGTGGAACTGTCTGCGATGGTGGACACGTGTCACGTCCACACCGCCCAACACTGTAGCCACTAGCTGCGTGCGAACACCCGCCCAGGGCTTGGGTGTGCCGGCGCAGGGCTGCGGCGTGTGCACCCGAGGGACTGAATTTTCCGTCGTTTCATTTTAATTATTTTCACAGAAACAGCCACCTCGGCTAATGGCTACCTTGTAGAACCATGCGGATCTGGAAGGGCATCCGCGTTAACCAACGGTGAATCCAGGCTAGCTCTTGGGATGAGATTACGGAGTTTCTCATTTTCCAACTCGAAATGTTTGAAAAGTCTTATATACAACAAGAATGGATGCTTTTAGTCATCAGGAAAAAAGCTCCTGAAGATTTTAAGTTTTTAACACAGTCAATGTTATGGGGGGAGGGAAGCTGCAGATTTTTAAAAGCATATCACTGGGGAAGATTGATTCTGGCAGAATGGGGTCTATTTTTATTTTCCCTGTTAATGTCCAGAAGAAAGAATGCGGGTTTAGAATCAGACGCTGTGGGTCTGTCTCCCGGATCTGCCACTTACTGGCCGTGTGGCCACTTAACCTCCATGAACCTCGATTTCCTCATCTGGAAGATGGGGGTATTGACGCTGCCGACCTCTCAGCGGGGCGGGGACTGGATCAGACAGTGGAGGCGAGAACTCAGGGCAGCAGCGGAGCGAAGGAAGCACTTGTTACGGGAGATGACTTCTGCGGAGGGAAACCGCTTATCTCGGCGGGGGGAGTTACTCACGGCACTCACTCTGGTCTGCATTTCCTAGAAACAAGGAAATGGGGGGCATCTCTCCCAGCGTCGCGTTTGGCAGATGCCATCAGGTGCTGAGCGGAAATGCAGGGGGCTCGGTGACCAGACAAGAATGGGAATGGCTGCACCTAACGCTGCTCAACGGAGTGTTCTGCCGCAGAACCTTCCAGAGCTTTTGCCACGCTAATGCATGTAGGCTTCTCCTCCTGGGGGTTGGGGGGGTGCTCACTCACCGGCTCCCTGGGGCTGGAGGGGTGGTCGCTTTGGGAAAAGCTGCTCTAGGGAGAGCTGTGAAATCCAGCACAGCTGTGGGGGCGAGAATTATCTTTTCAAGGACCTGAGAAATTGCATGAAACTTGAAAGTAAAGTTGTTTTAGGTCCTAAATACAAAAAGTACAAAATTGGAATTAGTAAATGCATAATTGTTTAGAACAGCGATTTTCAAACCTTTTTCATTTCATGGTACATATAAACTAATTACTAAAATTCTGGGGCACACCAAAAAGTATTTATATCTTTTGTCGACCTGACAAAAAACAATAGGTATAATTTTTGATCCACTCACACGGGACGACTATTATTGTGTTGGCCATTGTTACTTTTTGCTTGACAGTCTAAGGGAAAAGAAGTCAGCGCCCCTGACTAAATAGCCAGGTAGTGCATGTTTTAAAAATTCTTGCGGCAAACCGTTTGAAGACAGCTGGCCTAGAATACATAAATAATGACAACCGAACTCTGAAATAGGTATCGTATTAACAGCAAAGGCTCATATAGCGCCCACTAACCCCAGGCACTAAGTGCTTGATCTTTGGTCATTTCGTCTTCACAGCCCCATAAGGCCAGTGGCTATCATGAAGCCCATTTCATAGATGAGGAAGCTGAAGTCCAGAGAAGTTAAACCCCCGTCCGCAGTCACCCAGCTGGGGTTCAAACCCAAGTAGTCTGTATCCGGCGCCTGCGTGCCTCGCCACGGCTCAGGAACTAATCCAGTTAGAGTTAACTGAGATTTTCCTGGATCAAGGAACACCCCTTGGCTCCCGCCGGCCCCCTTCCTTGGAAGAAGGTGGCGCTTCCATGAGCCTGGCTGATCAGAATCGGGTTTCTCATCGGAAAAGTGGACCAGCAATCACTGAGGGACAAGGGAGGGGAGATCAGTGAAACGCAGTGCATGGCCCACCCAGCAGGCACTTGATGTGTGGGGGTCCTCTCCTTCGCCGGAGCATGGCTGGGGAAACTGAGACACAGAGAGGAGGGCACTGTCAGAGCTGAGCTTGGTGAGCACCCCAAGGAGCCCAGCAAAAACCCCATGGCTGGCCCAGGTCCACAGCGAAGGGCTTCTTTCTCATGGGCAGGGGCCTGTGTTATCCTCCTCATAACAGCACTTTGGTGGGGGCCTTGGTCCTTGGGCCCCTCTCCCTGGGGCCCCCAGGTCTCCCAGGGGTCCCTCCCACCTGGTGCAGGTTTCGTGTGTTCTGGCATTGTGCCGCAGGCCTACTCCCTTGGGCGTCCTGCTGAAGTCCCTTGGAATTCCCTTTGTGTGATGAAGGACATGCACCCAGACATCTCTCTGCCCCTGTTTGTGGACCCTCGGGCCTGCCTACCCAGAGTCACCTCTAAAATCACCCATGTGCCAGCATCACTGCTAATTCCCACAACCCCATGGTCAGTATTTTGTCCCCATTTCACAGAAAAGGAAAGTGAAGCCACTAGCCAAAGTTCACATAGCTTATAAGTGGTGGAGCTGGGGTTCGAACCCAGGCTCTGCTCACCACTGCCACACGGTCCCCCAGCTCCTGAATACATGTGCTTGACTACACACCACGCACCCTCCCTGCACCTCTGCAGGCTGGGAGTTGGGGAGCTGACCCTCCTGTCTGAGCTGGGTCCCCCTCTCAGGCTGCAACCCAGGGGGTGTCACAGGGCCTCCAGCTCAGAAGGGGGCCCCACACATGGGTTTAATGCTCTGCGGCTGCTATCTTGAAATTCTTAATAATTTAATCATTTGATTGGAGTTTTGTAAGTGAAGGTCGATAAAACAGTGCCCTCACCCCCACCGTGGGTAGGGCCTGGGCAGGATTATATAGGTTTGGGGAAGACAGAGGCGGGAACCCAGGTGTCTGTGAGGGTCTGCACTTGCCCTCAGGGGTCCCCAGGCCCAAGGAAGTGTGACATGAAATAGCAAATACAGCACACCATGACAGGTCTGGAAACTGTGGAAGAAAGCAAAATGCTTTTTTCCTTCTTTTTGAACAGAGGACCTGTATTTTCATTTTGCACTGGGTGCCACAAAGTAGGTAGCTGACCTTGACTGAGGATGGGGGAGAACACTCAGGGCCCCCCAAATATGGTGCAGGTGGGGAGGGAGCCCAGCCAGACCCGCCGTGCTGCTTTTTTCCAAGCGAATAGAAGGAGTCACAGTTCCTTGGGTGTCCTCCAGTGTCTGGAGCCTTGTCAGGAAGAGGAGACCCAGGTTGAGGACCTGGGCACGTGAAAGCCCCCCAGTGGCTGCCCTGAGCTCAGCAGTGCTGCCTGGGGCTGCTGGGAGGATACCCCAGCTCACACTCCCAGGGCAGTCCCGGGGGGAGGCTCATTTGGCCAAGTGCGAAAGCGGGGCTGAGCTTCCATACCGACCCCAGCCAGGCCAGGCCCCAGGCCACCCCCAGCTGCAGCCGAGCCCCTGCCTGGGGAGTCCAGGCCCAGAGTAATGGGCCTGAGGTGTTGGCTGACAGGCCCCCTGCCCACATGTACAATGGACGAGGTGAGGTGGATCACCTGACCGTGGCTTTTAGATGCATTGTGGCTGATGAAAAGCTCGTAGAGGCTCCTGCTGTGTGGGGGAGGTAGGATCATAGCTCCGTCAGCCACAACCTGGACTTGGGATCAAGCTGTGGTCAAGGTTGGCCTTGGTTTGTGGCCATTTAGAGGCTGAAGCTGGCCTTGTCTGTCTTGTTCATGGTGGAGTACCCAGGGCTGGGCTAGATCTGACTCACAGGTGGTACTTGGTAAGTTCTATAGGAGGAATGGATATGAGAACCGTTTGCCCACGGATGGAGACCCGGACCCTGAGAGGAGCTGTACCTGCAAATCAGCCAGATCTGGGTTTGAATCTTGGCTCTGCCACTTACTCCCCCAGGGAGATACTCCACCTCCTTTTCACTCGGTTTCCTCATCTGTACAATGGGAAGAATAACAGTACAGAGAATTAAGTAGGACAATATTTAAAGTGCTTCACTCTGCCAGCAGCCCCTATAAAATGTTTACTATGATTGTATAAGACCCCAAAGACCCTTACCCCCTCAAAGATACTCACTCTGGCTCCATGATTTTAGGCTTCAGCATTTCTTAAGTGTTTTTCTGTAGTTTCCAAGTGTTTTTCATTGTGCTTATATTACTTGTATCACGTGGGTGTGGGTGTGTGCGATTCAATAAATGTCATTTATTAACTGTATTGTTTTAAATGGACAACAGATAAAGGAGACTGCCCATGCTGGTGTGGCTCAGTGGACTGAGCACCAGCCTGTGGACTGAAGGGTCGCTGGTTCGATTCCCAGTCAGGGCACGTGCCTGGGTTGTGGGCAACGCCCCCAGTTGGGGGCACACAAGAGGCAACCACACATTGCTGTTTCTCTCCCTCTCTTTCTCCCTCCTCTCTCTCTATAAATAAATAAAAAACATATTTTTTTTTTAAAAAGGAAGCAAGTCAGAGTCAGTTCCCCTCAAGCATTCACAGGGGTCATAGCTTCCTAGAGGCCCTCACAGCATTTATGCCTGCGCCCTTCCGACACGCACCCCTCCCCTGCATGCACCTTCCCGCATGCGCCCCTCCCGACGGTGCACCCCATCTTCAGGTTAGACCAGCACCGGCAGCAGAGAGGTCCTGGGTAGAAACCGTGGGTGTGGTAGGGCTTCTGCCACAAGCTGCACCCCCAATCCCCCATCCTCCACCCACCGCCACCCCACATGGGCACACACACACACACAGGATCACACACCTCGGAGGCCACGCCCACCATGGCAGACAGCCAACTTTTCAGGAACCTCTGCCTGTGGGGACCAAGGGACACCTGGTGGTGTGGTCTGAGGGAGGCCGCAGGGGGAAGCTGCTTTTTCCTATCCATGGTCCCCACTTCTCTGCTTAGGAAGCCCCTCTTCTCCCTGGGGGTCCCCAGACACTTTCTCCTGGCCCCTGTCCACGGGGCTGGTGCTTCTGGAGGAAACCCAGGATTGATGGGACACAGTGGAGGCCCTGGCTCCGAGGAGGTCTCCTATCTGGGAGAGGCCTCATTGATGCCTGGAGGGGCCACATCACCTGGTAGGTGGTGAAACCGAGGCTGGGAGGGGCAGGGCCTCCTCAGGAAGGCGGAGGCAGACCTAGAGGTTGCAGTGAGGAAGGCAGGCCTGGTCAGACCTCTCTGGACTTCAGTTTCCTCCCCCATCACACTTGGGCCAATCAGGAGCCTTCCAGCTCCAACAGTTGGATGTGCTGGTAGCTCTGGAAGGCTCCGGGGAGCTCCAGTGAAGGCCACACAGCTCCCTGGCCGGTAGGGGAAAGAGGATGCAAATAGGAGGGGTCCCCAGGGACCTGGGTTAACCCCCTTAAACTCATTTCTGGCCTCTTCTTCCTGTGGGGTCAGTTAAAAAATAGCCTCCCATCTGTAAGGGCTGAGGGGGCCAGCTCCATCTGGGGACGTCAGGTCCTCCCAGCACAGCCTGGGACCCAGACCAGCCTGCTCCAACCCCCCGAAGACCAGGCGTGGCTGCCTGTGGCGAAGCGGCCCGTCTGACCGAGTCCTTTCCCTTTTTGACTCAGCATTCAGTACCACCACTGCTCTGCTCGCGCAGTCGCAGACCCGAGCGGCCACCGCCTGAGCCCCCGGTCTCCCACATTACAGAGGGAGAAGGTGAGGCACAGTGACCTCCCACGACACACATGGAGTGAGGACAGGGGCGGGATCTGGCCGCTCAGCTTTTAGGCCAAAGCTCAGTCTTTGTTTCCCAGCGATGCTGGGACTGTGTCCACCTCAGGTGGCAGGCAGCAGGTGTAGCAGAGCAAGGTCTTTGCATCCCACGATTACAAGGCCCACAGCTCAGTGGTCTACGCAGGCAGAGTCCGAGGTCTGCAGCTAAGGGGGCCTGCAGCCCTTGGAGGGCCGAGAGTGATTGCGAGGCACACCGAGAGGCGCAGGGCCTGGTCCGAGGGGAGCTCAGCCCGTGAATCATGAGCAAGTGTGAGGGCCACACGGGGGTGCAGTCACGCGCGCCCTCTGTCCGTGGCCATCTCTGAGGCCGTTTTGGTTGGAACCGAGTGTCTGACATGGAAACCAGGAGCCTTAGACCATAACATGAACAATGGCTGAATCAATGGGCATTTTCGGCAGAGATGCAACCAGTGAGGTCTTGGATGTAAACGGGGCTTTTCTCCAGAGGAGGACAAGCAACCTCACGGGTTTCCTGCCAAGCCCAGAGGCTAAGGCTGCCGGTGGGAGTGGGGCTGAAGAGCCCAGCAGTGCCCACACTGGGGGCCCCCGGAACGCGTCCTAAGGGAGGGAGGGAGGAGTCAGGGACGTGACTAAGACGTCCACACCGGGGTACTCCTGGCAGTGCCTTCATAACTGAAATCCAGACACACTCTAAAGAGCCAACCACAGGAGGACACCACAGTGGTCCAGCCAGTGTGGCGGGGGTCGGGGGGTTCCACACCCCTATCCCCACCATGCCCAACCAGCACAGGCACGCCCCCTGCCCTCGGGAAGAGGATTAATCATGGGGGAAGTGCACATTAGATGTTAGTGAGTTTCAAAAGCAGGTTCAAAGCATGTACTGTATGTCCCCGACATTGTAAAAGACAGAAGGAAGGGAGGGAGGGAGGAGGGAAGGGAGAGAAGAAATTAAATCTATACATACAGGGAGAATACCAGAAGGCTAAAAATCAAAATGTGAACAATTGCTCTGGGTGGCAGGAGTATGGGTGGGTTTAATTTTCTTCTTCGCCATTTTATTATTTTCTAATTTTTCTTTCATGAATGTGTATTATTCTTTTTTAAAGATTTTACTTATTTATCTTCAGGGAAAGGGAGGGAGAGAAACATAAATGTGTGGTTGCCTCTTGAGCACCCCCTACTGGGGACCTGGCCTACAACCCAGGCATGTGCCCTGACTGGGAATTGAACCAGCGACCCTTTGGCTCGCAGGCTGGCGCTCAATCCACTGAGTCACACCAGCCAGGGCTGAATGTGTATTATTCTTATAATCAGGAAAAAAAAAGTGTTTTGTTTCAAGAGATGGGAAATGGGGAGTTAGAGATTGTTCTTCCCCTTTCACAGACTCTAAAACTGAAGCCCAGAGTGGGAAAGATGTCCATTCATTCACTTGCTCATTCATTTACTTATTAATCCTTAAATGCTTCTGGAAGTCCCACCCCCCCGGCCCACCCTGAGCCAGGCTCAGTTCTAAGTTCTGTGGCCGAAGAACTGGAAGTGACCCATCTCTGTCCACAGGGACGTCACAGTCTGGGGGAGTAAAGGACACAACAGCAGGTCCTTAAAGCGCACTCCAACAAGGGGCCACGGGGGGCCAAGTCCTCTGGGAGTGTCAGAGATGGTCTCACGACCAAGGGAAATTAGGACCGGGCTTTGGTGTATGAACAAGAGTTCTGCAGCCAGAGAATGGGGCAGAGCACCTCTTGCAAAGGCACCATGGGCTATGAGAAAGAAAGCACCTGATGTGTTTGGGGCAATGTGTTAGGAGATAAAGCTAGAATGTTCTGTGACCCAGGTTCTTTAGATGCCTTGAATGGCTTGGCTGTGTCATTTAATGGTTGTGTGACTCTGAGAAAGTCGCTAAGCCTCTTGGGCCTCAGTTTCCTCATCTGGGAAATGGGCGAATGATCTCATTGGGCTCCTGCAAGAACCGAGTGAATGAAAAATTGTAATGCACTCAGAACAGTGCCTGGTATGTAAGAAGGGCTATGAAGCTGTTTGCTTTTATTATTTGCTGTTATTTACATTTATACCTGCAGGCACTCTGGAAGCCAGAATTATTTGGCCAAGCTAGAAATGATGTTCATTCATTCATTCATTTATTTCACTCATTCCACAGATATTCAGTGAGATCTAGAACGAACCCAACCACTTTTTTGGGCACCAGGGAGAGAGTTGCCAGACAAAATACAGGACACTCAAATTGCTTGAATTTCACACAAACCATGAATAATTCCAACATTTGGGAGAATATTATAATTTTAAAAAGTGTTTTCTGGTTATCTGAAATTCAATCTAACCAGGTGTTTTGTATTTTTATTTAATAAATCTGGCACCTCTCACTGGGAATGCAATACCAAATGAAAACACAAAAACCCCGCCCTCCTTTTAGGGAGGAGAGAGAGAACGATTCACAGGTACGGGAATAACTTATCAGGCAGTGATAAATGCGCTGAAGAAATACAAACCAGGGAAGAGGGGTGCATCCATTTCCTATAGCTACTGTAACAGGTCACCACGCTTAATACAACACAATGTATTCGTCTTACAGTTTTGGGGGTCAGAAGTCCTAAATGAGCCTCTCTGGGCTAAGAGCAGGGTGTTGATAGGACTGTGTTTCTGGAGGTCCTGGGGAATCTGTTTCCTCACCTTGTCCAGCTTCTAAAGGCCACCCACTCTCCTGGGCTGGTGGCCTCTTCCTCTGCCCTCACAGCCAGCAACGCTGCGTCGAGTCCCGCTGTCTCTCTGCTTCTCCCACCGGTTCCCCGCATCGCATCTCCCTCTGACTGTCCCGCGTGCCTGCTCCCTCGAGTGCAAGCACCCTCGTGATACACTGGGCCCACCGGGCCGTCCAGAATAATCTCCCCATCTCCAAGTCCTTAACCTTCATCTGCAAAGTCCCATTTGCCGTGTAAGGTGGCTACTCACAAGCTTCCGGGGTCAGGATGTGGACGACCTTGGGGCCATCGCTCTTTCCGACCACAGCAGCTCACGGAAGGCGCCTCACAGTGGGTGCAGGGGTCCGAATGAGGCGGGGAGTGGAGCCGTGCAGACGGATGCGAAGGACGGGATGTCCAGCCAGGGTGTGACTGGTGTGTCTAGGACCAGCGAGGAGGCCAGTGTGGCAACAGCGGAGTGGGGGACAGAGAGACAGAAGCGGGGCTGGTCCCACGGACCCCCATAGGGCTGACTGGAAGGAAGAATTGGCGACGCCCTTCCCCACTCCTGGTTGCCAACTGCCCCCAGCCCCTGGCCCCAGTCCCCTCCTGTCCTGCTGAGCTGACACCCACTCCAAGAGTGCTCACTTCAAAAGCCAAATTCCTCACAAGGCAAGATGAGAGGGAACAGGGTTTCCCCGCACCACGAGGGATTCAGACTAGGCATTTAAAACGACTCTGGCGTGCTAGCAGGCAACTGTTGATTACCGACCAGAAAGACTGGTAACGCGTAGCAGACTAGGTCTTCCCTGGGGGTCAGGGGGCCAGTGCCCTCAGGGACCTCTCACTCAGGGACCGGCCAAGCTCCCAAGATGACCTGGAGGAGTGGCGGGTCCGGACATGGGGCTGTCTTTGGCTCCTGGTCCTCCTGTGACCTCAAGAAGCCATGTCCTCTCCCCAGACCTGTTTCTCTAACACGAGGGAGTTAGACTCAAGGCCCGTCAAGGTCCTCTCAGCACTGACCACGGTGCTCCCCACCCTCCAAGACTCTCTGATCTAGGCATCGGACGTTCTAGACCAAACCTCATATCTGTGTGACCTTAGGCAGGTTGCTCAGCCCCGCTGAGCCTCAGTTTCCCCATCTGTAAGTGGGGATGACCATAGAACCAAGTCCTAGGGTGGAGTGAGGATGGAAGGTGGAGCCCCAGAGTGCTCGAGGCCGGGCCTGGCCTGCGGTGAGCGCTCTGACGACCAAGGCCCGGACGTGCTCGGAGCTGGGCCGGCGTCCCCAGCCCCAGCCTCCAGGAGCCTGACATTTGCTGGCTGCGAGATTCCAAGTCTCCAGTCCCCCCACCGCCAGCATGCCCCCGACACCTTGGCCTCCCCCACGTGCTGGGTGGCAGGCCTGCCCCAGAACCACATGAAAAGCCATTCCCCCAGGGTGTCCCCACACCTGGGAAAACCGGCAGCCTGCCCAGTGCGGGCCCCACCCAGTGGCTGGAACACCGGGCAAGATCAATGAAGCCCGGCTGGGCTCCCAGGGCTGCCACCTTGTTCCAATCAGCACTGGGCGCCTTCCGCTCCGGACTCCCACCCAGGCCCTCCTGGGCCCTGCCCAGCAGCCCACGTGTCCACCCCCGTGCCCCCTGAGGAGAGGTGCCCACGGCCGGACTCCACACTGGCTGCAGCCTGCCTGGACTCGGGCGGTTTACGAACATGCTGGATGATGGGGTGGCCTCGAGCAGCACCGGCCAGAGGTGGGGGTCGGGTCTGCTCCTGGCATCCGGGCACCAAATAATGATACATGAGCCCCTCCCATATCTAACCTCAGGTTCCTCAGCTATGAGTGGGCTACTTAAATTCACCCCACCTGGGGCTGTTGTGGGAGAAGCAAAGAGATACAAGGGAGACCGAAGTTTTAGAAACTGTGGCCGTGTGGGTGCGGAAGAAGGTGGAGAACGCCTGCAGAGAAGCCAGGTCCCACCACAGCGCACGGGGCCCTCCTGCCAGGTCCCCCTCCCTTCCTCTACCCGTGTCCTTCTCAGCCTTCAGGTCTTGGCCCCAAGGTCACCTCCTCCGAGAGACCGTCACTGACCACACTGTCTGAAGTATCGGTGACCACCCCCTCACCACACCCACCCACCCGCTCTTTCTCTACCCCTTCGCCCCGTATGTTTTCTTCTGTTTTCTGCACCATCGGAAGATGCTATCAAGTTTCGGCCTGTTTATTTACTTGCCTCCTTGTCTACCCGCTGCCCTCTCTGCTGGGGTCGAAGCTCCCCAGAGCTCCGTGGCTCTCTCATCCTTTGCTGTAAGCCAGCACTTGAAATAACCCCCGGCGCATAGTAGGTGCTCAATGAATAGCTGTCGGCTGAATGAATCTGGGGCCTCCTCCTCCATCTGTCTTATTTCTCCTTTTCCTCTCCATCCCAGCTCCTCCCCCACCAAGCGCAAGGCTCCCCAGGGGCAGGACTCCCCAGCGCGCCAGAGCTGGGGCCAGGCCTCTGTGAGCGAAGGACCTGGAGACTCTCGAGCCCACCCCTGATTTGACTGAGGACCAGAAACGGGGCAGTCAGAGGGCCCAGTCCCTACCCTGAATCTGAGCACATTCTGTGATCCCCTTCCAGAAGCCGCCTCAGGGGCAGCCAGAGACGCATACATTCTTGCTAGGGACAGTCATTCCCACAGCAAGTGACAAAGTGCCCCATGTCTGAGCCTGTGGCCTAGACATGCCAGGCAGGGATTTGTGAGCCTGCTGCAGCGTCTATTCAGCTCGGCCCACATCCTCAGCACGTCCCCAAGGGCCACAGGCCTCATCAGCATGGAGGGGACACAGCTCATCGCACAGCACTGGCGTCACTCTGGGAGCAGATCTGCCTAGCTGCATCCCCTAACACCAGCCACCCACCCGTGCTGGCCTTTGGTCCCTGGGGGTCATCTGTGGGCCCTGGGCCATAACTGTGTCTTGTTTCCATGGTGTCTATGCTCCCCATGGGCCAGGCTGAGCAGCACAGGCTGCCTGGGTTCAAGGCTCGGCTCTGACATGCACCTGCTGTGTGAACTGGGGCAAGTTACTAACCTCTCTGTGCCTCAGTTTTCCCAGTGTTACAATGGGGGTGATAATTTAATGGTGGCTGTGAGGATTAAATAAAATACTACGTGTAAAGTGTAGACAGCATTAGTTATTTAAATCCAGGGGCCTGGCCCTGCTACAGACAGCAGGGCACAATTTCAGCATCAGTAGACCTTGGTTCAAGTCTCAGCTCTGCCCCTTCCTATCTGGGTTCAGGGGACTTACTCGACGAACCTCAGTTCCTCACCTATAAAGCAGCCCAATGACGTGGACCTGGAAGGCTTTAGCAAGATTGAATAGTAAATAGTATTTAGTAATACAGCAGGGGCTGGGTATCCAGAAATGCTCCACGTGGGGGTGGCCTTAACGAGCATGGCTAGAAGGGCCACCGGGTGATTCGGCTGCGAGCACTGTGGCGGAGGGAGAGCCTGGTTAAAACAGGGATCTGGCCAAGAATAAACACTCCACAGCTCGGACGCGCCCCGGGCAGCCCTGGGACCGTATGCAAATGCAAGCATTTTTGTCCATTCTTTTTTCAGAGGTTTGAGGAAGGGAGCTTTTTCTGCGTTTGTTTTTAACCTTTTGCTTTTCTTTTTAAATATTTTACCGTAAAGTATAGTAACAGAGAGTGTATGAGTATAAACGTTGTTTAGAGAAAAAAAAATAAAGCAGATATTCATATACCCACCTCCTAGCTTTAAAGATCCCCCCGAAAGGACCTGAGGGCTCCCCCAGGGTCCCCGCCCCAGTTGCACCCCTCCTTCACCCTCCCTCCCCTGCTGCGGCAGGCAGTGGCAGGGGGCGTGTGGGAGGACCATTCTCCCGGTCTTTGTATTAATCAGTCTCTTGTGTGTCTGCACGCTTTTTGCTTTCATTTTCCACTTATAAGAACAAAAATTGGGGGATGAACTGAAAGCCAGAAATAGGGGATGTGAACTATTAAGCTACGGAAGCAATCTACATAGAGGGAAGAGGATGAAAAAATGGTCAATTCTCCCCATTTTACAGATGAAAAAACTGAGGCTTAGGGAAGCTCAAGGTCACACAGCCAGAAGGTGCAGACACCAGGGTGGGAACTCAGAGCGGGTACGCACTGAATTGCAGACTGTCATGGAGCCTTGGTTTCACTGTCTCATTTGATCAATAAGCGTTTACTACGAGCTGACCCTGGGCTGGACACCAGCATCTGGTCCAGCCTCCTGCCCCTTCCAACACTTTGAACTCCCTCTACAATACCCTGACCTCACCTTGAGTATCTCCCACGACGAGAAGCTCTCTACCTCCGGAGGGATGTGTCTCCTCTCTCTAGCTGACTGTCAATGCTTCCTTTCCTTGTACGTTGCCCACACCCACTGGCCCTAGTTCCACCCCCAGCATCCACCGGGTCCCCTGCCACCCAGGACCCCTTCGCAGATCTGAAAGTGGAGCTCTTAGCCCCCAGGCCTGCTTTTCTCCAGGCCAGAGTCCCCAGGTGTTTCAGCAGTTCATTACGTGACATGGTTTCACTACTGCTCTCCCTGCTGAGGTCCCTGGAGGTGTCACCTAGGCCCCAACAGAGAGGTTCGGCCTGACTTGTCCTCCAGGGGTGGTTGAACGGTGACAGTGGCTGTTTCGGAGCTCCCACTGCACGCCAGCAGCCCCTTCACACCCGCTCTGAGCAGCAGTAATTACCCCCACTTTACAGGTGTGGTGGCTGAGGCACAGGGAGGCGGGTGTCCTGCCCAGGGCCTCTCCGCTGACCCTGACCCCAGAGCTTGGGGCCCCCAGGCTGATGCTCTGCCCTCCAGCCCCGCCTGCCTCGGGGAACCCCATGGGTAGCCCTCCTATTACAGCTACTGTTCTATGGACCAGCAGGGCAGGCCTACGTGTTAAGAGTCAGACGCTGGGGAAATATCCAGAAACCCAAGGCTGGCAAACTACCTAGAAAGTCAGTGCCCCTGAATTAAGGAGAAGGGGAAACTTCTGTGGCCAGGGTGCCATACCCACCTGGGCTGACCTGGGTTACAGATCCGAGCTCAGGGCCCTGATTCCACACCTGCCTCAAGGTTTGTGTGCGGGTCCATCCACAGTGCTGTCTGTGCCGATGCACCCTTAGATGCATGTGTGTGCACAGCCTTACACGGAGATCTATCTGCATCTCCACATTTGTGCATGTCTCTGTGTGAGTGTCTGCACGCACACACACGTAACTGCACTCGGGGCCACATCACAATGGCGCTGGCCTCCGTGAGGGCTCGTGTGTGAGTCGCCATTGAGTGTGCGTGAGTGTGCCCATGAGCATCACGTGCTGTGCATGCGTTCGAGTGTCCATGAGAAGGGGGGGTGTATACCCTGTGTGCCAGGGGTCCACCAGAGTCTTTTCCATCCTGGCTTCCCAGCATTCTCTCCCTCAGCTGCCTCTCAGCTCTGAGAGTCTGATTCTGCCTCCCCATTTTCCAGCCAAAGTACAGCCCATGGAAGAGGGGCCTTTATTATGGAAATGATGACGCAGGAAACTGAGGCTTGGAGAGGCCTAAATGTGAACGGGGAAAATAAAGATGTGGCCATCGCCAGGCACATGTTTCCTAGTGTGAGTCTTTAGTTCCTACCAAGGCCCTTGGCTGTGGATTCCAGGCATGGGCACTGAGGGCACCGGACAGGCCAAGGTGGGCTGGGGCGTGGGGGCGGGAGACAAGACCAAGGCAGGGCCCCCCCCCCAGAAGCTTTTGCAGAGGGCAGCTGGGCCTGTAGGCAGTCCCTCGGAGTCGGGTCCCACTGCCAGTGTGACCTTGAGCAAGTCCCTGACCTTTCTGGGGCCTCAGTTTCCCCAGGCCTGTCATAGATTAGCACGGAATTCTAGAAGATGGACCATTCCCCTGGAGAATGAGTGTGGTCCAATGCACTTATCTCCCCGAGGAGGTGTCCACGGCTCAGAGAGGAAAGGGATTTTCCCAGGGTCATCCAGCCAGAAACGGGGACAGCTCCCTGGGAGCCAGCAGCCAGGCCGTGAGTCTCAGGCCCAGCTGAGGCTACAGGTCCCGACTGTCCTCAGGCCCCACGCAGCCCCAGTGCTCTGGGATTCCTGGGGGACGGGACTTGTTGGAGTTGATCAAAGTATAAGGCCCCACTGTGTCCCCAGCCCGTGAGGGTGGCAGAGGAAAACTGGGCCATGAAAGAGTGGAGGAGGTCACAAAGACAGGCTTGCAGACGCTTAGAAAGGAGAGCTTCGGGGGTCAGGGCGCGTGCTGCGTCCGATGGAGACAGACAGCGAGACTATGAGCCCAGTGAGTCCGATGGAGACAGCGAGACTGTGAGCCTCATAGAGAGTGCTAATAAGTTTGTAAGTGGAACGAAGAACTATAAAACTGGGACACGCCCCACCCCCTGTCCCCCCGGCCCTACGGATCCAAGCCCCGGCCCAGGGGGCTCACGGCTGCACAGCCTGGTTCTGAGTGCTCGATTCATCATTGACTGTGCGTGACCATCAGCACCCTGGCCTCTGTGGCCTCAGTTATCCCTTCTGTGATTTGGGAACAAAAAAGCCTGACCACATGCATCTCCACACCCCAGGGAGTGGTGAAGATGAGCTACTGCAGAATGTGGGATGGTTCAGACACTTACTCTAGAGTCAAAGGTCCCTGAGCTTCTTGCCACCCGGAAGCCTCTCTGAGCCTCAGTTTCCACAGCTACTCAATGCACAAGGTTATTTTGAAGTTCATGTCAGGTAAGGTAAGCAAAACAGGTGCTTAAATACAGTACTCCCCAGGCCTGGGCACGTGGTAGGGCCCGGGAGACATGTGGCAATTGGCTGATGGGGTAACTTGTGGGCAAGACCGGTTACATAACTTGGCGGCCCAGTGCAAAATGAAACGGCGGGCCCCTTGTTCGAAAGGAGCTCAGAAATGCAAGGCAGCACGGCAGAGCACCAGCCCACGTGCAGGACCCGCCGAGAGCAGGGCCCTTCACTGCGGCCGCGTGGGTCCCAGGTCCTGCCTGTGGGGCATCGGGGGCGGCTCAAAGCCACTGCACATGAAGGGGCTGAGGCCCTTCCACAGTGGCTTCCACCACTGCGCTGGGGGCCACCCCCTTTCCCCAGGGCTGCAGCTGGGATCGTGACTGCTGGGTCCTGCCACTCCCGGTGGCCATCAGACGCAGCATAAGAGACCAACTGTTCCCCGCCTCCTTATGCCCCGTTTTTATCTCCTGCCGTGCGCACAGCACATAGCTGATTTCTTTCTGCAAAGGGCTGCGCTTTTTTCTTTTCCAAGGGCGACGCTGGAAAGCCATGTGGCTTCTATTGCTGGGAGGAATGTCTGAGGCGTTCCTTCACCGCCACATGAAATGGAGCCGCAATCTTCATCTGCGTAAGGCCAGAGCCCCTGGTCTCCTCTGAGCCGTTGGCCTCTGAGATTAATTAAGGCTTCACAAGGACTGACAGTCATTAGGACCTTTTTGGGGAGGTGGAAAGTCCCTAATGGGACTGGCAGGGCCAGGGAGCAGCTGAGTGGGTGGTGGGGCAAGGAGGGCCTGCCTGGAGAGCAAGGCATCGGGGACCAGAGTCAGTGGGAGGTGCCAGGAGAGGCTTCCAGACCCCGCCCCGGCCTCGGCTGTGACCTGCAGTGGGCCTGGGCTGTGCCGTTCGATAAATGGGAGGTATAGATACGATATCTCAGAGCCCTGTGGAGTCTGACATTATAATATCCTGAATCCTGCCCACACAGCTCCTGCCAGGATTCTAATTCTATTCCATGACTGTAACTTGCAGCATCTGATTCTCGTCTGTGAGAACAGAGCGTGGGGGCCAGGAACGTGGGCTCTGGGGCCAGGCTGCCTGCTCGGAATCCCAGCCCCGCACTTCCCCAGCTGTGCGTCCTTGGGCAAATTACTTAACCTCTCTGTCTTCAGTATTTTTACTGTAAAATGGGGGCAATAACTGTACCTCTCCCATAAGATTACTATGAGGCATGGACAAGCGCGAAGTGTGGGATGAGGCCTGGCGTGCCGCATGAGCTGACCTGCCCTCAGCAAAGTCTGACAGAGGTCAGGGTTCACCTCCCATGGCTCCAATCCTACTTCAGAAGTTGGTTTCTGGCTGGCTCCCATTCTTGCTACGTGATTAAGATTTGGAGGCATTTTGAACCTGGAAATCCTCCTGTCCCTCCTCCACTATCGGGGATGTGAGACATGACAGCCACTCAGAGGGGCTGTTCTCTCCCCCTGGCTGCCAGAGCAGAAGTCCATCCCGGGGCTGGGGAAGCGCACACCCATCCCAGCACCGCGTGGGCCCCAGGCTGCCCTGGTCCCTCTCACCACCCCCTGCCTCGCCCACATAGAACCATCCGATCCGACGGCTCTGCCCACAGGTCGCTCTGCTCCTGCCCACGGCTGTGGACGGAGAGTCCACGGCTCCATGACCAGCCGGCAGGGCAGGGAGGAAGCTGGGATCGAGTCATGTTGGAAGAAGGGCCCTGAGGTTCTGAGGTCCGGAGCCAAGAAGCTCTTCATGCCCTGAGCCTCGATTTCCCCGTCTGTGCAACGCAGAGGGTAAAATGTGTATCATGAGGCTGAGCGATAATTGGGGTGAAACTCCCAGCACATGACCAGAGCAGCCAATCAGGACGAATACCAGTGGCAGACCACAGGGCTCTACCAGGACTAGTCCTGTATTGTATAGACGGCCAGCGCACCAAGCAGGGCGGTGACAGGAGGGCCGGCTCAGCGGGAGGGGCCCGAACCAGACCGCACTTCTCTGCCTCCCTCCCCTCCCTGCGCCAGGCTCCCACCAAGACTGCCTCTCTCCCTCCTTCCTCTCTCATTCCCCAGCTGGGCACCCTCTTGTCATGGACCTACAGTGGGGTGGGGGAGGGAGTTGTGGGTTCCTCCACTGAAGATGCTAGGAGCCAGTGCCGCCCGAGGAGGTGGCGAGTGGTCTGGGGGGGCTCCAACCTGTAGTCATGGGGACATTGGGCTGGGATCCCTCAGGGAGCCTGCCTGGTGCCCAGGGACCATGGAAGTGCACTCCCGTATTCAGGTAGGGACTCTGGCATTTCCCCCTCCAGTGCTGGGTGCTCAGGGGTCGCTTCTGGCCATGAGGTGCACCCTGGGGACCATAGTGTGGGTCCTGGCCCAGGCTCCACCTGGGCCCAGGCAGGCAGAGGTCAGAACCCCCTTGGGGGCAGCGTCATGCTGCCCCCTGGCTTTGCCCAAGCTCAGTCTCAGTCTTGCTTCTTCCTTGGTCACTCGAGTGGCATCTCTGCCCCTTCCTGGGCCCCAGTGTTCCCATCTGTAAATCAGGGACTGCAGCTGAGTCCACCTCCTCCCTGGTGGCTCGGAGGCTGAAGGAGAGCAAGCACAGGGTGGGAGGGCCTCAGCAGCGACCCCTGCAGTGCCCTTCCTGTCTCCCAGCCTGGGTTACAGGGGTGACTGTTGAACTGCTTTTATTGCCTCTAGTTCTGCCACCATCAGAACAGCAAACATCTGTCTACCGGGCTCTTCCCGTTACGGTATTCAACCCAGGAGGCGGACATGCATAACCAGGTGGGGCTTTTAACCTGGCCCTGGTTCTCCCTAGCCCAGAAAACCCTGGGGTTCCTCTTCGTTGAAATGGGTGTAACACCTACCACGTACAATTTCGCTGAGGATGGGGTGATGTGCTTTAAAGCCCGAACACAGGGCCTGGGCCCCGTAACACCTCAGCAAATGTGGCCATCACCGTCCTTCCCACTACACTGGCCAGGGCCCCAAGGCTCAGGGAGGGGACCAGGGCTCAGGAGGCACAAAAGTTACGCAGCCAGTGGATGGCAAAGCCAGGAGCTATACCCTGACCACAGTGCTCTCCCCCATGCCCCTCCTCCCCTCGGAGTCTGGCCCCTTGCAAAACAAAACTAGGTAATTTGAGAAGTGCACTTGTCTGCCCGCACATTCTGGAGCCTTCCAGAGGCTGCCCAGGAGGGATGGCTCAGAGCTGGATCTCTGGGGTGAGGGCCCCCAAACCCCGAAGCAACCACCCATCCAACATAAGCTTTGCAGTTTTTTCATGACCCTTTCTAACCTTATGTATAGTTAGTATGTAACATATGTAATACAATGTATAGTTATATGTGTGTAAATATGTATGTCTAAAACCAGGATGCAGGCAAGTGCTGGTTTAATTAGCAGTTTTGTTTTTTTTCTTTCTTCCACTTGGAACAATTGATGGTATTTCAGACCTGTGACACTCAATGCCCCTCTCCCCCAGACAGGGTTTTCAATTGTTCGGGTTTGTAAACTGGAGCGATTGAAACGACCTCCATTTATAGGAGAGGAAACTCAGGCTCAGGGAGGGACAGGAGTGTCCCATCTTGAGTTCCAGGGCACTAGGCTGGAGGGTGACATGGTGATACGTGTCCCTCCGGAGTTGGGGTGTGGAGACTAGAGTGGGAGAAACCATTAGCTTCTAGAAGACAGTCCGCTGTACTAGCCGCTGGACTGCGGCTCCTGTGAGACCCCGGAGAAAGGGAACAGATGCCTCCTGGGAAGGGCAGCAGCGGGGAGGCGGCTGACGGTGTCCGCTGAGGCCAGTTCCTACTCAGGAAAGTGTCTGTGGGGGAGGGGGGAAGCGACGGGGGCCAGCGGGTTTCCAGAGTGGGAGTGTGAATGTCTAAGGAAGGTGGCGATGGGCAGGCAGCCCTGTGACGGATGCCGACAGCAAGCTGCCTCTGTCTGGAGCCCGGGCACGGACAGTCTTCACCTCCCCCGGCAGCCCCTGGGCGAACCAAGGGGCGGGATGGCATGAGAACTGGATGGGAAGCATGCGGCCCTGACAGGGGAGGGGACCTGCCAAAGGCCCCTGACAAGGAGTGGTCAGGTCCTATTCTTACAGGATGACAGGGACTGCTCACATGGTGGGGAGCACCCCCTATGTGCCAGGTCTGTGCTAAGCCCTTTACACAAGATTCTGTGAAGAGCCCACTATTATGACCCCCACTTTACAGATAACACAGATAGGGCTGGAAGAGGTTTTCAGCAATTTCCTCTAGACCAGAGTAGGGGGTGGAAGAAGAAAAATGCAGGCAGTGGAATTGCAGGCACAGGCTCCCTTCACAACCAGGGGACCTCTTCGAAGGCTTTCCAAAGCATAGACGTCCATTTTCTGGCACTTACGGGGGTCCCTCACCCTCCCCAAGCACCAGGACTCTCCGACAATTAGATCTTCCCTTGAAAGCTCTCTGGCCAGCACCTCACTACCAGGGAAGCACGCGGAGTGCACTCCTAGGCACCCCACCCTCTAGGGGCAGGAGGAGGGCTTCCTGACAGAGGGTCATTCTCACACCATAGATCCTCTCCCTGGGGTGAAGGACACTGGTAGAAGGAGCGGCCACCAGAATCAGGGCTCTGCAGGCCCCTGTTTACCCAGCTCTTGGCCAAGGTAGGCCCAGACCTCCCGCCTTCCTCATCCTGCTGCAGACAACTTGGGGGGCTCTTAGGTGGGAGCCATTTGAGAGAAAGCAGGGTGTTTGTCCATCAGTCTCCTGGAAGAGAGAGAGGAGACGGCTGCCCATCTAAGATGGGGAGGGGAGAGGGTATCCCTGTGTTCCAGATAGGGGGGTGGGAACTGTCCAATTGTCTTCCAAATGGGAGAGAGAGAGAGAGACAGCCCTTGGTCTGTCCATCCAGGATGGAGAAGTAGGTCGAAATAAGGAATGAGCTTGTCTGTTCCGTGCGTCCTCCTCAACCCCAAAAAGGGGGCAGAAAAGGATTGCGCTTCTGTTGGGAGGAGTGCCCTGTGGGTCGAGGGGTGCAGGGACCCTCGGATATCTGAGATGAGAATGCAAAAGGCGCCAGTGTCGAAGTGTTTTGTCCACGGAGGGGGGAGGAGGTCAGCCTTCGGTATAACACAGAGCCTTTGGTTTGTTCGAGACGTGGCCGCACAGATGTTGAGGAGTCGGACAGGACGTCTGTCCAGAAAGGGCAGGTCTTAGGAGATGACCCCCAGCTCCTGGACACCGGACCGCAGCTGGCGCACATGTGTGCGCAGGGCCTGCAGGGGCAACTCCGCCGCTGGCAGGGTGCAGGCGCCAACTAGCGGTGGCTCCCGGAACTGCTCAGGCTCCGTCGGCCCCAGGTGACCTCGGGCGGGAGACCCAAGCGCCAACAACTAAAGTCCTCTGGTTCCGGCGCGCACCTTCTGCAAGCGCCCTCCCGAGGGCTGGTGCCAAGCCCGGCCCTGTGCAAGGTCATGTGCCGAGACCCACGTGAGCCCCATTCTCAGGAAACCCGTTTGTAAACCCGCTGTCGGACGAGAGGGAAAAATCAGGCGGAGGGGCAAGTAACGGCACGGATGTAAACCGAAACCATTAAACGAATCGAATTTACAAACCCCCCATGATGCGGGTCCTGGCCCCACAGGTGCTCCAGGGTAGCACGCGTGGCCCGCCCTCCCAGGCCCCGGGCCCTACCTGGCTACGACGCGGTGGGCCTTTCGTTGGGAAGCTCCCAGAGGTCGGGCACACTAAGGTCCGGGTCCCTCGCTTTTTTCTGGTTCCGCTGCTAGTGCCAGCGCTCCCGAGAGCGCGGGCCTTGGCGTAGACTCTACGCAAAGTCCGGTAAGGGGCCCTCGCAGTCCTCGCTTTCGAAATGAGCCGAGGAGCTGACGGGAGGCTCCGAGAGGGGTAGGGACCAGCCCTCCCTGTGGTCCAGGTTGGGCCAGGTCCCATATGCTCTGCAGTGCACACTGGGCTTGATTTCGTTTGTCGACGAAATGGCGCGCACTGGGCCGAGGTCAGATCCAGGGCGCGATCTTGCAGTCCTCATTGGATCCGATGCTTCTTTGCTCTCAAGCCTTGGAATTCGTCGTTTTGCACCTGTAAAGGGCCGGGAACAACTAATATCCAACGCAGTCTCCAGAACGGCGCGATCACTCTGCAAGAGTTCGTTCCCCAGACGCCAGGGAACGCATCTGGGGCGCTAATCCAAGAGTGCATGGGGCTTGATCTTTTCCTATTCCCCTCTTCTCCATAGCCCTTCCCTGGGCCCGCTCGCCTGGCCTAGGGTGCAGGAGAGAAAGGGATTGTTTGACGTGAAGCCCCTGGAGTTGTTGGCCGCGCTGCCGGGATTGGGAGCGAGGACCCAGGCCAGCGAGCAGACCCTGCCTCGGCAGAGCCGTCTGCATTCCTGCGGCGCAGCCGGAGCGCACCGCCGGGGAAGATGTGGGCTTGGACCTGCGGGAGCCGGTTTGCATCCACGTGGAGGAAGAAAATTCCCTCCTTTGGAAGCCGGGGCCCTTAGCTTTGCGGCCCGTTCTCCGCACAGTTTTCTTCTCGCCACGACCTGGCGTCCTATTCCACAATACGGGACGCTGGTTACAAGCACGGGAGCTGGGGGTGGGGCAGGGATCAGGGAAAAGCACTCCCGTTTTTCAGGGTCCATCATGTTTTACAAGAAGCCACAGGCCTCCACAGCGAAGAACGATGCCGCAAGGCCTGCGCGATTGTGACCGTTGTTTTGAGGGGAGAGTGACGAGGAACGGGGTTAGTTGCCCCCAAGACGGATGCGGGCCCGTGGGGGATACCCTTCCTTTTGTCCCCGGCTCGGCACCGGGGCCTCCCAGGCCAGGACCAAAGCCGCGCAGGGCTGGGAGCTGCAGAGGCTGCTGGCGCGCTCGTAATCTCTTGTGCGGTGGAGGCTCTCGGGTCAAACTAGTTTCCGGGCGGGGCAGTGAGAAGCCTCTCTGGGGCAGCTCCCCGTGCGCTGTCACCCGCCTCGGGACGCCTGCGGCTCCCCAGTGAGGGTGCAGGCAGTACAGGCCGAAAGCAGCTGGAGATGGGGAGGCTGGACCGCAGGCGGCGGGGAAGGGGGAGAGAAGGGGAGGCGCGGCCCCGGAGACGGTGGCGAAGGAGCCTTCCGCAGGACTCGGACGTTTCGAACACATTTTTAGCCTCGGCCCCGGCTCCCCAGAACCCTTGAGAAGCCCCGGGCTATCGCGCGGGGGCATCCAACCCCGGTGTCCTCCGCGAGGCGAAGCCTTCCGCCCCTCCGGGTGGGGCGGCCTTCGGCGGTCCCCCGTCCCCCCCGCCCCCCCCCCCCGCGAGCGCTGCCGAGGTGCCCGCGATGGGGGCTCCGATTGGCTGCGCATCGCGTCGCTCGGGCGGCCCCGCCCCACGGGCCCCGGGGTACTAACCCCGCGCGCGGGCGGCCGCTGCGCCGCCACTTGATTCTCGAGGATTTGTTTTGGGGCTGCGGCCGCGTCGTTGGTGGGGCTGCCGCGAGCGGGCTGCGGGGGCGGAAGACGGCGGCGGCACAGTCGGCGCGGGCCGCGCCACGGCCGAAGCAGCCGGGACCGCCGCGAGGGGCGGCCGCTCTCGGGCCGCGCGCCCAGAATGCGGGACTAGCCGGCAGGCAGCGCGCGGCCGTCGGGGCTGCGAGGCCTCGCTGCGGGAGGACCCCGGCGGGGCGTCCCTGGGCGCCGCCCCCTGCGATCTGAGGCCCCGGCTCGGCCGCTTCTGCTTTCCCGCTTCTCGCGGCAGCGGCGGCCGAGGAGGCGCCCGCGCCGGCTGCCCCCGAGGGAGCCGCGCCGCCGCCGCCCGCCCGGCGCCCTGACGGCCGCTGTTATGCGTATTCCTGTAGACCCGAGCACCAGCCGCCGCTTCACACCTCCCTCCACGGCCTTCCCCTGCGGCGGCGGCGGCGGCGGCGGCGGCGGCAAGATGGGCGAGAACAGCGGGACGCTGAGCGCACAGGCGGCCGTGGGCCCCGGAGGGCGCACCCGGCCCGAAGTGCGCTCGATGGTGGACGTGCTGGCGGACCACGCGGGCGAGCTGGTGCGCACGGACAGCCCCAACTTCCTCTGCTCTGTGCTGCCCTCGCACTGGCGCTGCAACAAGACGCTGCCTGTCGCCTTTAAGGTGAGTACGGGGCCCAGGAAGGGAGGACGCGGGCCGTGGGGCTCGGGGCGTCTCAGCTGCAGGAGCCAGGGCGGGGAAACAGGGGAGGGGAAGTGCCTGCGACCCCGCAGCGAGACTCAGGCCACTGGGCCAAGGGCCCTTTCGGTCTGGCTGGGCGTTCCGTCCGGAGACTTCTTCGGCGGTCCCTCTTGAATACACCCCGCACGGGTGACTTTTAGGAGGCTTGCCCCCTCTCCACCTTTGGGGAGCCCTGCGGAGAAACATTGATATGGAAACGGGCAGATCGGGCTCCCCTCTAGCCCGGATCCCACGGACACAGCCGCAGGCAGGGGAGAAGACAGCGGGGACCAGGGCGAGGACAGCGGAGGTGGGGTGTGGAGGGTGGATAGGGCCTACCCTCTGCTGCCGGCACCCCTCCTCCCGCACCGCTTCAGAAACACTTCCTGCTCACACCCTCAAACTCTGGCTTCAGAAATTTTACACCGGGTGACTGTGGGCCCCGATCAGAGACACTGTCCCTAAACGGTTGCGGCTGGAATCCCAAATGTCAGGCAAAGGTTGGGGGCGCTCGCACCCCTTGCCAGCCCCCAGTCATTCAGAAGATCTTTTTCTCTTTGCCAAGGAGTAGGCGACTGTTTCATTTTCATTTTTTTAAGGGGGCAGCGAGATGAAACGAAAACGCCTTGGTTTTCCCCTAAACCTCTCGCAGCTGCCGTGAGAAAGAGTAGGGCAGGAAGGGCTAGCAGCTGGGGGTGGCGGTGCCCGAGGTGGCTGGAAACAGCGGCTTCTGGCAGCTGAGTCCATCCTTGCTCCCATTAAGACGGCTCCAAATTGGAAAAAAGGATGAGTGGCTCTTTGAGGTCTCCCGGGTGACATCTTAAAATACCAGTGGGGAAAATCTCCTTGGGGAGGAGGGGGGCTGCTGGGGAGGCCCGTGTGACTTTAATCCTCAGATCGGAGGTTTTACTGTCACTTGGAGCTTAAAAGGAATCTTTGAAATTAAAAGAAGACAGGATGTTGACAGGAAATCTGGCCTTTTTAATCAGACCCCAAACATTTTCTCCTTGAAATTTTTACCATCTGGATCCCTAGTCCCTACACGCGGTGGCCACGTTTAAATGGCTGTGACTGCGTGTGCAGTCTGATTCCTTTGCAGAAGGCATCTGCCTCTCCGTGCTCCTTGGGGCGAGGGTTGGGGGACACTCTCCTAGGGGGCATCTCCACCCCCATCCTGCAGTCCTCAGCAGGTGCGTCCTCCCGCTCTCAAAAGCTCCTCTCCCACTTTAAAAGTGTTCTCTGCACAAACCCTCTCCAAACGCCAGTTTGTTTTGCATTTTGCATTCCGCCTGCATAACGAATTCAGGCTATGCAGAAGCCGATAAACTGGGCCTGGGCCACATTTCATGGCCCAATTTCTTACCCCAAACGGCTTTTGCATTATTTGAGTCCCATTTTTACTGTTGTTGATATTATTTTTACTCTGCTAGAGGCAATAATTGATTCCTATTTTTGCTCAAGCAAAGGGAAGGAGGAAACTGCACTCCACATCATGACTGAGCCTCGTCCCCAGCTCTCGCTTAGATTTAATTGAATTAAAAGAATAATTTCGCAGGGCATGGCTTAACCAATTTGTCTGGGATTTTGGTATGCGAAGTAGAGATCTTTTTGTTTTTGTTATGTTTGGAGGAAGGTCTCTATTGTTTTTAAGCCTTTTCTCTACCCTGCATTTGAGAAATCCGCAGTGCGCCCGCCCGAGACCTAGGGGAGTTGCCTGCCCCAGCCCTCCCCCTCTTCCTTTGCCTCCCCCCTGCCTTTCTAAACTGTCCCCCTGCCCCATGCCCTCAGGTGGTAGCACTGGGGGAGGTGCCAGATGGAACGGTGGTGACTGTGATGGCGGGCAACGACGAGAACTACTCCGCTGAACTGCGCAATGCGTCCGCCGTCATGAAGAACCAAGTGGCCAGGTTCAACGACCTTCGCTTCGTGGGCCGCAGTGGGCGAGGTGAGTGGAAGGGAGACCGCGCCAGCCCGTCTTTGGCAGTAGCAAAGGTTGGGGGGAAGGAAGCTGAGAATGAGGCCTTGGGGTCCAAATGGGAGCCCCAGAAACAGGCCCAGTTCTGTCTAAAACAACAATTTGGAACCCGTTAGGGTGTTACCAGACCCCTTTGAAGATGTGAAGAATGTTAGGGTCTCTTGCCAAAAAAAAAAAAAAAAGCCACCGTTTTCTCCTAGTTTCTGGGGTTCACTAATTCCTGAACCTGCCATGCCTCCCCTCTCCTGATTAAGTGTCCGGCTCTCACAAAAGATGCTGGGGGAAGATTAACAAGCTCGACAAGGGGCCTTGCAGGTTTTTCAGCAGGTGGTTTAGAGAACAAATCCTTGGTCTGCGGGGCCCAAGAACCCCAGCTACTCTCCCCACTGGGGCAGATTCTCCCCACACTCAGAGGCTGCCTCTCCACAGCTGTGGTCTCCCAAAGCCACAGTTTCCCCAGCCCTTTGAGCCTTAACGTGGTTTAGAAAAGAAACAATGCAGAACAGGATGCCGAGTGCTGGAAAGTGCCACTCGAAGGCTGCTATCTCTCACCCCACAGTCAAGGCCGCTGTGCCTACCTGTCCGACCCGCCTCGGGCGGGCAGCACTAAGGAAGGTGGGACCAGACTCACTGTGGCTGCCCCCAGGGGCTGTTAAGTAGGAGGGGCTGCTGAGTAGGAGGGGCCACCAGGACCTGAAACCCACCACCTCACCACCTCAGGTCAAGAAGCCCTAGAAACCCTGCCTTGGAGAAACGGGTCATTGAGGGCTCGCTGGCCCTTTAAGACCATCCTGCTGAAAACAGGGGGGTGCCCTTCCCAAGCACCTGGCCTGCCAGTCCAGCTTTGTTAAGAAAGTAAGCTAGGTTCCCTCTGCCCCCAGTCTCAACAGAGGGCGAAGCAGAATTGTGCTTTTCAACACCAATAAACAAGACCTTATCAAGGTTTTAGTTCCCTCTGAGCCGCCAGCCCTGCTCAGAAGTGGGCATCTGGGCACCATTTTCCCCTCTTCAGCCGTTCAATGTATACATACAAATGTCAAACATATTTTGACTTTTCAGCATTAATTAAAACCAGGGCATTATTTGCATGTAATAACTGTTTACTTGTTACTTTTTATGAAACTGAAATAGTTTACATTCTTTCAAACATTTCCTGTTCCTGTTGGCTCCCTTCCCCACGCACAGATTTCTTTCAAACGCTGCCCGTAACTGGTTGCAGGTTGATGGATGGAAAATGTTTGCTTTTATGAATTAAGCTTTCATTGCTGCTCCTAATTAGTCTCCAAGCTCCTTTTGTCATCCCCAATATCTCAAGCCTCTTGCAACTTAATCCCAGCCCCAGCCCTGAATGGAGAGTCCCTAGCTGCCACTGGTTGGCGGTGGCTTGCTGTCGTGCCGCTCGACCTCGGGGTGGTGGCCCCGTCTGCCGGCCCAGGAGTGGTGGCAGTGAGGCAGGCCCTCCATTGCTTCAGTCCCTTGGGAGGCAGGCACAAGGAAAGATCGGTCCCCAGAGCCCTGGACAGCAGCAGGAATGTGGCACCATATTCCCCTCTTCTAGGGGGCGCGACATAGAAGAGATGATGATTCTCTGACCTACCTAAGACCTTGCCTGGCCATCCTGCTGCTGAAAATGATTTCCTTGTGGCATTTACGCCCACAGACCTGCACCCACCCTCCAGGGCCTGCCTGGAGGGCGGTGGGTTTCCAAAGCGCTGTTGGACAGCACAGTCTTGGAGCGGGCACAGCTGGCTGAGGCTGGATTGTGGCTCTGGAAAGTAGATGCAGGAGGCCGAGTTTCCCTCTCCAGCCTCAGTGGTCCTAGGCAGCAGGAGAGGCGTGAGTGGGAGTTCTGATGCCCACGGCATTTGACAAGGCTTTCGGACCTCGGAGTCTCCAAAACCAGCTGACCTGGATTTCAGTGCCCAGCTCCACCAGTGACTTGCTGGATGACACTGAGCAGATGGCTTAATCTCCTTGAGCCTCGGTTCCCTCATCTGTAAAATGCGGATCATAATGATATCGACCTCGTGGGATTTCGTGAGGATTAAGGAACTTGGTACAAGTGTCTCAGTTGGCATATACCGAGAGCTGGATGCGTGTTAGAGATTTTGTCACTTCAAATGCCTGGGACTGGAGGAGATCTTTGAAGTCCTTTTGAGTGGTGACTGTCACTGATTCTCTGATTCTGGTGCGGTTTGGGCGGGGGTGGGGGAAACCCAGAAGGTGTGAGTTGTCGAGTGGGAGAAGTGGAGGCGGGCGGCAGCGAAGAAGGAGGGCGAAGGGGTCCTGTGGCAGGCAGCGGCGCAGCGGCTGCGCCCGGCCTGCCCATTGGGAAATTCCCACCCAGAGAAGAAGTCAGTGATTGACACGTCTGGGCCACTTCGGGAGTAGGGACAGGCTGGCATTTGGGAGCCAGCGCTTTTCCCTGGCTCTCGGACTTCTGCCAGAACTAAGAAGCCAGATGGGAACGTCTGCGTGGTCCCCTGCTTTTCGTTCCTTGATTCTGTCTCAATTCCAGGAAGATGCCTGTCTATGAAAGACAGACATGTACCACTGCCTCAGAGCCCACGGTTAGGCTGAAGGTGTGAAACAAGAAAAGGGAGGGAAGGAAACCAAGTCATTGGTGTCTCTCCTGCAGTGATTAAGGCCAAGGTCCCCCCCACCCCAACCAGGCGCAGTGCCGCTCTTAAATTGAAACGCACCTTTTACTGTCTCACAGTGAAATGCGTAGACAACCTGGCCTCTCTGCTTACATGCAGTTTCAAAATCTGTATAATTCTATAGCTCTAATGGAAAAGGGCGGAGGTAATTTATAATAAAATGTCTATTTGAATATGCAAATGTTGGGTGAGACCGCACTGTTGGGTGGGCAGGTGCTCACACCCCTGGCAGAAGCCGGGCGACAGCCACAGCGAGCCAGCCAGCGAGGTGTCCGCGCCTCGGAGCCTGAACGCGGCACTGCTGTCGATGACGTGATTTTTCTGGAGTTGGGAACAATTCCTGGCAAAGTTCTTAACAAAAATTTTTAAAAACCTGCCTTTCCTCCTGGAAAATTCAATAGACATGAAAAGCAAGTGAGAAAAGAAATGTGCCTTGTTTTACGCAAAATTTAGTGAGGTTCTTAGCTCAGAGAGTCTTTATGAGCAAATTTTGCACACACAGGCAGAAGGAACACTTCACTGCCCTGTACAGTGCTGGACACTTGCATTGCCCCCCAACCCTGCTCCTGAGGACCACACCCACCACAAATCCCAAAGTCCCCTCTAGGAGGCGGCCATGGGCTTTGTGGGTTCCGGAACGGTTGATAAGTGGTTAAAAAAAATGTAGTAGGTGGAGAGAGATTTGGGGTGATGTGTGGCTTGCAGGCTTGGGGGGACCACTGGCGGGGAGGAGATAGACGGCTTCTTGGCCAGTGTTAAGAAATCCCAGAGGTTCCCTGAGACATGTCCCCTCCTGCTATCCAGGAGCCCCGTGGTTGGGGCGTCCCACATGGGAACCCCGGCTGAGAGGGACAGGGACTTGCCCAGGGTCACACTGCCGGACCCAGTTGTGCATGCTGAGTGGTCCAGGGCCCCAGGTCCTGTGGGAATGTCTGGGGCCACTCAAGGCCCCAAGGGGCAGCTATTTCCAGACTCGGGCTTCTCACCCCGCCCCCCCCCCCCCAAGCAGGACCAGCCCTTGGAGTGCCTGGGTCTGCAATTCCTAGACTCCTGGCTGATGTCACATTTTCCCAGGGGTCCTGCACAAATTTGTCCACCTCCTTTGCCTTAGCAGCTTCCTCCTCCAAGACGGGGGAGAGATGGTGGATGGGTTTGCTGCCAGGCCACCGAGAGGGGCAAGGGGCCCTCAGGAAGACAGCTTTCCCTCACTCCTGGCTCATGGGGTCCCTGCCTCCAGTGGCACCTGCCACCTGCTCCCAGTCCCAGCCTCTCCCTCCCTCCTGTCTGGGAGTACCTAGGAGGGGTAGTGCCAGGCCCGGAAACTGGGAGAACGCTGTAGAGGAGGGCTGGTGACCTCAGGAGTGGCCTGTGCTGTGTCGCCGGGTCTCACAGCAGGTCCTTAGCGTCTGTGTGGAGGAGCCGGCCCCAGCACGCTCTCCCCTTTCTGAGCCCTGCCTGGGTACTGGGGAACCTGGACAGCTCCTTGCCCCGTGTCTCAGTTTTCTCATCTATAAAATGGGAGCAGTAACGCCTGTCCTTAATTCATTTAGTAAACATTTACTAAGCACCTACTGTGTGCTGGAGACTCTCCTAGAGGCTAGGGAAACAGCAGTAAACAACACGGAAATGCCGGCCCCCAGGGGAGCTTACAGTCTGGTAGAGGGAAACCAAATAAAATAAATAAGTTGATGAATTATTAGACATAATGAGCATTTAGGGGAAATTCGAGCAGGGAGGCTGGGAGTGGGGGGTCTGTGATGCTTCTGATGGAGGCTCTTAATCTCTTTTCACCCCGCGGACCCCTCTGACAGTCTCAGAATGATGCTTTTTAGGGAACAAAACAAAACACAAAGGATTACGATGAAAACCAATTATGTGAAACATAGTTAGCGAGATGTCTTTTAAATTGTGATAAATGTGCCGCTTTGTTAGCACATTAAATAGTGAGGTCTAGCAGTGGGGCTGATGACGACCGTGACTTTGAAGCTGTGACGGGCATAAGAGATATTTAGAGAGGTCTGCAATGCCTGTAATGTGATATGTAACTCCGTGTGACGTCTACTGTGACAAGGTCACGGGGACTTCTGTGATGCTTTGTGGCTTGTTGCCTGTGTTCTTACTCAAGAGAGATGCTAAATTTCATTTGGAGGGTAGGGACAATATAATTGCCATTTTGTTTTGTTTGTCCTATCCCAGTTTGTGGGCATACTCAGTTCTAAGAGGAGGCCACAGATACCAAGTTAAAAACCCCTAGTTTAGGTAAAGGGACCAGGGGGCCTCACTTTTCAGTGGAGACCTGAGGGAGCTGAGGTGACAGACAGGAGCACTTGGAGGGGGTCAGGGCCCATCGGCCTGGTGGCCCTGCTGCTGCCCTCCGCTCCACTGCTGTCTTCTTGAACTCCCTGTGCTCAGTGCCCTGCAGCACCAAGGAGGTGAGGGACAGAGAGGCCCAGGGGCCCCCAGAGAGTGCCTGACCGGTTGAGGGCAGGGGTGTCTGGGAGGGAAATGACCTCAGAGTGAGGGAACGCAGGAGGAGGGGCCCCTGGAGAGGGTGTGCAGGGAGCCAGAACCCACCTGCCCAGCATGCCCTTGACCATCTGCACGGCCTGTGTCCAGAAGCCATGGAGAGTGTCCCTGTGGTCTGAGAGAGCAGGGCCATGTCTGTCCCTCGGACCCAGGACTCCAGGGGCAGGCACAGATTTTGGCACTTACACCCTTGCCTCAGCCGGCTGGCTCAGGAAAACCCTTCCAGAGATGCCCCGTTCCTTCTAGTGCCAGTCACACCTCAGTTGGAGGACCATCCTCCCCCAGCCCTAGTATCTCAGAGCCCCTGGGCTCCTTGGTGTGGCCCCAGCAGCCCGACTGGTTCACTGTGGTTCTGGAGTCCCCCGTTCCGGGGTCTGGAGCTTTCGCCTGACCACTGGACCAGCAAGTACCCAGAGAGATCCACGCAGCGAGGACTGTGCCACCAGCCCCGCCCCGAGTGGTGGTCCCCCACCTGTGAAGTGGGGACAGCAGAACCTGCCTGCCTGCCTTGCAGAGTTGTTGGGGGCACAGGGACAGCAGAGGGGCCCACTTGGGCAGCCCCCCCCCCGCTCTGGTACCCACCCTGAGCCAGCCCTGGGGGACACAGGTGCCCTGAGCCAACGGCCTCTGCCCTCAGGGAGTCAGTCCCCAAGCCTGTAACTGGGGTCCAGGGACAGGCAGCTCAGACTGGAGCCCGAGCTGGACTTGGGGGATCAGCAAAGCCCCTCCACACCTTCCCGATCCCATTTGTGCGGAGGCTTCCTGGTAACAGAGAGCAGCGGGGCGGGGCAAACCGGGCTTGCCCTTGGAGGGGAAACCCTTACCTTCAACCCAGAAGAAGCAAAGAATTAGCTGCAGAAAGTAAAGAGAACACGGTTTGTCAGAGGTAAACCTTCATCTGCCCCTTACACGGGGAAACCTACCCAAACGTAAAAACGAGAGGAGAAATCAGGAGCCAGAGGTAGAACTGAGAACGCACAGCAGAGTCAGAAAGCAAACTGCGACGACCAGCGAACTGGGAAACTGGCGGCCGCAAGCAGGAGGCGGAAAGTGTTAACAGGCTTTGCGTAGAGTGATGTCTGAAGGGCACTCAGACCTCAGCAGGGAAGGATGAGAGGGCTCGGAGCCGTACTTTGGGTTGCGTTAGGGCTGATAATAAACACACACAAAGTTTCATTCTCACCGGGAACAGAAGAACAGCAAGTGCAGTCAGGAGTTTAAAAGATCTCCCACCTGGATAGACCCGTGGCCGCGCGCCAGGCGCTGTGCCTCTCTCCGAGGGAAGAGTCATCTCGCTGGAGAGACCGTGCCCCGCGCTCGTCCCCACCCTCCCATGCGGTGAAGTCACTCGCCACTTCTTGGAATCTATGCTAAGGAAAAATGCAGAGGTGTGGACAAAAATTTTTATAAACAGAAGGTCATTTCACTTTATTTCAAATGGTAAAAAATAAGTTATTATTATTTTAAAAGTTTTTTCCCCTCTCAGGAATTTTGAATGGAGACTTTGGAGCCAACTGTCTATGTAAAAATAGAACAGAGTTCTGGAAATAACAGTTGTGTCTACAAATGAAATGTCTGTAGCTCCCAAATCAGCCCTTTTCCAGCCCCAGCCGCACACGCCAATAAGAAATTAGCAGCAGCCTAACGACCCAAGAGTAAGGAGATGGATAAATAAAAGATGAGGCTCCTGTGAGCTGCAATATTTTGCAGCCATTAAAAATGAAGTTTATGAAGAATTTTTAATGACACGGGAAAGTGCTTAGGATGTGATGTTAAGTGAAAAAAAAAAAGCAGGGTACAAAAATATACATTTTAGAATCACTGCAACTCTTTGAATACACACACACCCCTAAAAAGGATCAGAGGGGAGAACACCCAAATAGCAACAGGGTTTATCTCCAGCTAGTGGAACTATGGGTGTTTCTTTTTTCTCTTTTATATCTTTTATGTTCTCAAATTTTTCTATAACGATCACTAATTACTTTGAGAAAAAATATATACCCATCCTTGCTCCCCGCCCCCAAATTGCAAGGTCTCTGGATAGAAGCACAGCAGAAATGGGACAAGAAACAGAGGAAAGAGGCCAGAGCAGCGGGGGAAGTAGGGGCAATAAAGTTGGTGCCCGCCCTTCCGGAGCCTTGAATGCCAACCCAGCAGCTGGAACTTGACCCAGAACCCCATCTTCTCCCCAGGTTCCAAGGACAGAGACCTACCCCTCCTACAAGTCCCTAGAAGGTTAGGGACTTCTTGGGGAGGCAAACGAGGTGGGAGACTGGCGTGTTTTGAATGGCTCCAGGTACCAACCTCCTGCTTTTCCCTCACTCCCCCCAGGGAAGAGTTTCACACTGACCATCACCGTGTTCACCAACCCCACCCAAGTGGCCACCTACCACCGAGCCATCAAGGTGACTGTGGACGGACCCCGGGAGCCCAGACGTAAGTGCCAGAGCCACTGAGTCCCCTGGGTGGGGGCAAGAGGGTCCAGAGGGGGAAGGGCAGCTGCCAAGGTCAGACAGGTGGCACTGGCTCCTGGAAGCACCCCTGTGGGGGGCTGCGGTCTGCTGCCCTGCACCTCCACACGCCGTGTGTCTGCCAGCAAAGCCCCAAACCCTCTCTGCCTTGGCCGAGACTTGCGGAGGCCAGTGAAAAGGCTGGGGCAGGGAGAGAGCAGGGTCAGCTGAGCCCCTCTCGAGTGGGAGACTGCCTTTGGGGGCCTGCTGTGGGGTATGGACTTGCATCATTAAGGAAAGGGAGAGTCTCGAAAAGGCTGGAGAGAGAGAGTGAGTGAGAGTGTGTGTGTGTTTTGGGGCTGGAGGCTGGGCCAGGTATGCCCAGTTCCACCCCAGCTGCCTCTGCCAGCGGCTGGGGGAGGCCAGATCCCTCCTCAGAAGGTCTTTCTTTGACTCTTGGTATGGGACTTCCTCAAGCCTCACAGAGCCCAGGCACTTTCACCCCAGGACCCGCACTCTCAGGATCAGGAATGCAAATTTGATTCTGCAGATACTTACCCAGCACCTACTAAGTGTAGGGAGCCCTGGTTTTGCATTTTAGCATCAGAGAGAGCCGGTGTTTAATTGCTTCTGCCTGCTGGAGGACCTGGAGTGTGCCTAGTCAGGTTGGGGAAACCAGAGGCCGGTGTTCCCTGCCTGAACGAGCGAGTGAGCGAAACAAAGAGCCAGAGGGCCGTCTCTGCGCTGCCCGAGTCCCCTCTGAGCGGAGCTCTTGTCTGGAGTGTCGCCTGGTGTATCCAGAGCTGCCCTGTCCTTCTCTTTCTCTGTAACCGTGGCCCCTTGCAGTTCAGAAAACCTCTCACATTTATCATCTGTCTCATGTGGGATCCTCGTGACAGCCAGAGCCAAAGAGTCGCCCAGTACCAGGGAGGAGAGAATCCAGGCCTGGGGACATTGAGATCCTGGCTGGGGCCTCACGCTGTCTTAGCTGGGGGGAGGGGGGGACGGGGCGTCCAGGGTCCCAGAGGCAGCCTTTGATCCTGATTCCGGATGGAGCCGGCCTGGGGCAGGGCATGCTCCTGGTCTCTGCCAGTGCCCAGGAGGCTCAGAACAGGAGAGCGACTCCGCCAGGGTGGGATCAGTGAGACCACCCAGGCCTGGCCCTTCTTAGGAATCGGGCAGGCCTGGCTGCCCATCTGTCCAATTCCTGGGCCTACTGCAGTATCTGGCTACTGGGAGAGGCTCAGAGCTGGGCCCAGTGGCCCTGGAAGTGCTCTGTCCAGGCCTCTCAGGGCTGCCTCCGGAGGCATCCCCTGAGCTCCTGCACTCGGTCATCAGGCCCCAAGGCAGTCAGCTCCCGCTCTGGCCAGATTCCTGCTAGGGTTGGAAATGGGTGTGTCCATGCCCTGGCCTTGGGCTTCACAGCCCTGGACAAGTCATGTCTCCTTTTTGGCCTCAGTTTTGTCATCTGTGAATTGGGTCAGCGATCCCTGAAGTCTCAAGGTGCTTATGGCTGGGAAGCCCTTGTGAGCCGTAGGCCACTGTGCAGAGAGCAGGCTGGGAGCCAGCTTGCCTGCCTTGGGCAAGTTGCTGACCTCTCAGGGCCTCCTCCAGGAAGGGGAATAAGACCGCCCACCCTGCAGGCCTGGCAGCCGGCGCCCACCAGCGGGCAGTTTCTGGGTGCAGCAAAGGGAGGCTCTTTGTGAGTCATTGGATGGTGGTGTTCCGTTACCCCTGGTACTCAGCCATCTCCCTGGGCTCCCAACACCACCGTCGTCACCATTCGGGTGGCTGCTGAGAGCCCGAGGCCGTGGCAATAGAGGTGTAAGTTTCTGTTAAAGGAGGTGATACTCTACTCTGAGTCTCCAGGGGCAGAATCAGGATGGACGAGAGCCACAGTGAGGCTCAGTATGATGACGCAACACATAGGGGCTACTCCACAAAGCAGTGAGCACCCTGTGCGGAGAGGCACGTGAGTGCGGGTGGGCTTGGAGCCTGGTGGGAAAGCTCCCAGGGACCAGGCGGTGCCCGGAATCCCTCCGAGCCCTCCACGTTCAGCCGGCCCAGCCAGGAGCTGCCCACCGGGCCCCCACTGAGGCCCCTGGTTGAGGGGGGAGACTTGGCCCCCACTCAACCCCCCTGCCTGCGCTTCTTTCTCGGGGTCCCTCAGACTTGAGGCAACCCCTTCTTGCAGTGAGCTGAAGGGGGAGGGGTAGCACCGGAAGAGGCAGCAAGAGGAAGGGAAAGCTGGGCCTGGAGATAAGCCCCAATCAGAGGCCAGGCTTGCTGCGTGACCTGAGGCAGATGGCATCCCTCTCTGGGCCTTGGTGCAAGCCTGCTCAGTGTTTTCTAAGTGACTTGTTCAAACAAAAGCTTAGCAGAAGCTCATTTTTCGAAAAGAGCAGCAGCAGAAGGCAGGCAGGTCTCCAAGCCTCCCATCCTGGGTCCTTGCCTGCCCCGCCCCCAACCCACCCCTGCCCTCAGGGCTGGTCTCCCTAGCAGCCTGAGTTCCAGTCCCAGCCTGGCCTTCAGCCTGTGACCTTGGACAAATGCACCCCTTTCAGGGCCTCAGTTTCCCTACTATAAGAGGTAAGAGGTTAGCCTAACCGCTGCTGGTCATCAAGCCCTCTTGGAGTGCTGGCCCTGTTCAAAGTCTCTATTCACTCATCCTCAGCAGCCCCAGCGGGGGACAGGCCAAGCAGCAAAGCCCTTGTCCAAAGGTGAGCTTCGGTGCCCCCAGGGCCCGAGCCTGGGGCTCAGGAAAATGAGCCACTTGGAAGGGCCTTCTCACCTCCGAGTGCTCATCTGTAAAATGGGGATGATATTAGCATCTCCTCTGGGGAGTTCTTGTGAGCATTAAACCAACATACAGCTGCCCAGCCTGCAGGAAATGCCCGAGAACCCTCATGGATTATCATAGGATTTTCTTTCTGGCTCTTTTTCCTGTTGTGTAACCCCAGGCCCGAGTGAGGGCAGAGCCTTATGTGCGGTGGGGTGGGGTGGGAGTAGGGGCTGGTCCAGGGAGCCAGGGAGTGGAGCCTGCAGGTCCCTGAGGCCACTGTGGGTTCTGTGGCTGGGCTGTCCCCCTCCGGTGCCCCGCAGAGCATGCCCAAGCTGCAGCCAGGTGGCCAGCTGGGTTTGAACGCTGGCTTGGTGGCTTCCTGCCTGTGTGGCCTTGGTTTCTGAGGTTCTCGAGGCTGGTGTCCCTCACAGTCACTGGGGGCTAGTGACAAAGCAGGTGGCTGAGCGGGATCCAGGCGCTGGGCAGGGGGCAGCACAGGGCCTGGCGGTTCTGTCATGGACCTCAGTTTGGGGACTAGTCACCCCACGTCTTCCAGGCTTAGCGGGTGATGGTCCCTGAAAGGATAGGACCCAGGCTCTTAATCCTGCCTGAGGCAGAGACGGGGCAGCCCTGCCATCTGGCCTGTGGGCCCTTCCCAAAAATGTACGTGGAACGATTTCAACAAATATTTTCCTGGGCACCTACCATGTGTTAGGCACTGTTCTAGAAGCTGGGGGCACCTCAGTGAATCCAACAGATGGGCTCTGGCCCTCTCGGGTCTCACACGCAGGGGTGGAGAAAGATGCTAAACAGGTCTGTTGTCACCATGGCAACAAGGCTCCACCTGACCTGTGCCTTTGCTCCTCTCTCTTCCTCACCACCACCTCCTCCTCACTCACCCCACCCTGGGCTCCTGGCTGGTCTGAGGTCTGCCTCAGGACCTTTGCACTGCCCTCCCCTCCCCTGGAGCACTCCTCCCCAGACACCCCCAGGTTGATGGCACCCTCCATCCCTCCCTGGAGTCTTTCCTCAGACCCTGTGGTGAGCCCTTTCCTGACCACCCTGTTTCAAATCGCAGGCGCACGGCAGTGCCTCCTCTTCCTCTTACACTTCCCAGCTTTAATTTTCCCTGGAGCACTTAGCCCTGTCTAAGATGCTCTCTAGTTCACTCATGTATTCTCTTCCTTTCTCCTCTCCCCCACTACTGTATAGGTTCCACGGGGCGGAGGTTCTTTCCTCTGCTTTGCCAGGTACTGGGACAGACCCCAGAATACAGACATGAGCACTTAGTAGGTGCTTGGTAACTGTTGTGGAATAAACAAAGTAAACAAATGATTAGCTAGTTAATTTCAGGTCCTATGAAAAAAAGCAAAGCTGGGGGTAAGGGGCCAGAGTGTAAGGGATGGGACATGGCAAGGGTAGGGGACAGGGAAGACCTCCTGAAGAGGTGACATCTGAGCAGGGCCCTGAGGGAAGGGAGCAAACAGCCCTTGTGGCTGCTGGAGGCTCCGGACGGCATGGGCAGGAAAAGTGACCCTCTGCCTGCAGCTGGGCCTTTGAGGGTTCTGAAGGCGCCACAGCTTTGTCCCCCGCTCCAGGTGTGGGCAGAGGGGATGCTCCAGTGGAGGAGAGCCACCCGCTCCTGGCCCCCCACGATCCCCAGGGGCGTGCACCCAGCAGGAGGGAAGGGGTTAACCTCAGACCTCCCTGGTTCCCCTAATCAACCCCAGGCCGCTGGAAGCCCCAGTTGCAGCCCTGGGAAGGAGCTGCTTGCCTCCCTGCCCGCTGGCCCCCCGCCAGCCCCCGACCGGCTTTCATCTGCTCACAGGGGGCCGATTCACGGCAGACCACCCCGGGCCCAGCACCCGCCTGCGATTCCACGCGGTTGTTAAGAGTCGGGTGTAAATCTCCTGACAGGCCGCAGAGCGGGCCTAGGGCCCGGGTGCCCCACCCCACGGCTGGGCAGACAGTGGCTGCTGTGTCTGGGTTGCGGCCACACCAGAGCCGCACCGGGCAGCCGGGGAGGCAGCTGAGTGGCTTCATATGGGCGAAGGGCCTCATAATTGGGGCCCACATTGTTCCCCAGACAACTCTCTTCCTGTGGCCCTGCCTAGCCCCTCTGCACCCTCCTCTCTACCCCTGCCGGCCTCCTGCCGCCCCCGCCCAGCTGAGGCCGGACACTGAGCTGCCTTCCTGCCAGTCAGACCTGCTCGCCAGGCAGCCCAGTCCTCTCTCGCGGAGGTCTGAGGAAGTTAAGGCCTTAGCAGCCAAGCTGCATGCAGTGTGCCACCCCCTCGCTGTTTGACCTTGGCCACGTGCCCCCACTTTCCTGTCTGTAAAAAGGGGGTGACCGTAACAGCCTCCCCCAGGGTTGGGGCCCTTGCAGACAATGTGCGTGGGCCTCTTGGCACAGTGCGTGGTAACGCTGGAGGGGCCGCCAGCGGTCTGAGCCCAGCTTCCAGAGGCTGACGGGCAGACTAAGCCAGGTCCCGTGGGCCAGGGTTCTCCCCATCCTCCCCGCAAAATGCTGTGTTTTTGTGTGTTAAATATTTTATTTATTTTTAGAGAGAGGGGAAGGGAGGGAGAAAGAGAGGGAAAGAAACATCAATGTGTGGTTGTCTCTTGCACGCCCCCTACTGGGGACCTGGCCCACAATCCAGCCATGTGCCCTGACTGGGAATCAAACCAGAGACCCTTTGCTTCGCAGCCTGGCACTCAATCCACTAAGCCACACCAGCCAGGGCCAAAATGCTGTATTTTCAAACACTCGGGGCCTGTCCTCAGCTCGCCTCACTCTCGGGGGTTGACGATATGCTAACCATCTTCCAGACGTGGGAGGGCCCCAGAGGAGGAAAGGGGCCTAGCGGGTCCGAGCTGGCCTCAGCACTGCGCTGCCCAGTGGGGCAGGGCCCCGGTAAGGTCCCCTCGGACCCTGCCATCCTCTCCCCAGGCTCGTCCTCCGGGGCCTGCAGAGAGCTTCTCTCGGCCCTGGGCCTAGGCTGGGCCCTGATACCCATTGTCTAGAGCCCCAGGTTTTCAAAACCCAGGCTCCTGTCCTGCAGGACAGGCTCCAGGAAGAGAAGGGGGCCAGGTGCTTTCTACGTGACTTCAGACATGTCACTGGCCATCTCCAAGCCACAGTTCACTCACCTGTGAAACAGGGACAGAGGAAGACCTTCCACGTGGGGCGGTGCAGGGTGAAACGTGGCAGTGCGTGTCCCCTGCACAGACCGCAGCGTGGAGGACGCATCTGGGAAGCGTGGCTGCTGTTTCGTGCCCCTCCTGCTACCCCTGCTCTCAGTCTGCAGAGGGGCTGCTGGGCTCAGTGCTGGGAGAAGGGGGCCTGTCCTGGGGGAGAGGCTCCTGGGCTGAGCCTCCAAAGGGCAGGAAAGCGTTCCTGGCCTGGCTGATCCTGGGCTGTGGCTCCAAAGTGTGGGAGCCAGAGAATACTAGAGAAGCCCTCGGAACAGCGGCAGGAGGTGATGGCTGAGCCCTGGAGCAAGCAACCCTGCCTTCTTCATTGAGGGCCCCTCTCGGGCCGGTTGCTGATCCTTACGGTCTTAAGTCAGGACTTTCAGAGCTAGAGGGGCTTCAGTGAGCAGCCTGTGCAGAGGGGAAACTGAGGCACAACAGGAGATGCCTGCCCCGCTCCCACTGTGGGCGGCCAGATGAAAGAGGTCTCTTCTGCAGGCCCATCTTCTTTCCTCGGGCACAGGAAGTTCCCTCCTGCTCCAGAGGGAGGGCACGGGCCCCAGGGCACCGAGACTTCCTGGCACCCCTGCACTTGGAGCCGCCTCGGCTTCCCTGCGCCCCTGCCTGGCAACAGGGGGAGCAGTTCCCAACGTGCTGTTAAGTCTCCCCCCCTCCAGAAACTCTGCCCTACGAGAAGGCAGAATAGCACCTGGCAGGAGCGTGTGCTCTGGGGACCTGACTGACGTCCTCGACGACACACTTAGCGTGGGCCCCATCCCGAAGCCTCAGGGGTCCCATCTGTTCTTAGTTCTTGGGTTCTGGGTGACGGTGCTGGCTCTGCCGTCCTGGCTTTGTGTCCCAGACATGACACGCTGTGCTGGCCCCAGTGCCCTGGTCTCTGAGGTGAGGATGATCAGCCTGCCTCCCTTGGAACGAGCTGGAGTAGCAGGTCTGGTCAACATGGCAGTGACCCGTGTGGGTGGGGAGCGTCCACACACCTTGTTTGGCCAGCACCACACATCTGAGGGCGCCAGGACGGGGGCGCTGCGGCCTGGGGTGGAGGGAGGGGAGTGTGACTTTAGGGAGGCCACCAGCCTGCAAGCAGCAGGGCCCGTCCTGGAACCCCCGCCTGCTGTGAACTCCACCCTCGTCCGGCTGGGCCACAAGAGCACCTGTGAACACGTGGTACACAGTATGACTCAGAAACGGGACTTTGTTTGCCGGTGACGATCGTCGCAGGGCCTGAGGTTTCGCACCAGCTCTGGTGTGGCCTCCAGGTTTGCGGTTGACTACAGCCCCCGGATGCCCTGCGTCCCCGCTGCTGTCAGGTCAGTGTGCGGCCTCCAGGTCCATCCGCCACCTTCCTGCCTGGACAGATCGTTCCGAATCTGTCTGCCCCCCCGTTTGTCTCCCTGCTCTGCCATTTTCAGCAGCAAGGGTGGCATTTCCTCCAGGGCAGAGGCCGAGCCTTCGGGCCCCCACCTAGAGAACACCTCCTGAGGGGTCTCCACAGACCAGTTCTTGGTGGCTGAGGCTGCCCAGCTCCCCAGATGATGAAGTTGTGAACTTGGAGGTTACAAACCGGCAGCCCCTGGGCGGGGCATGTCCTGCAGACTGATCAGTTTGGCTTTTTTGTTGTTGTTCGGTATTTGAGTTAATTGCCAACGTACAAAATATGGGAGATTACATATAACAGCAGGTTTACGGTCTCTCCTGGTCAACTGGAAGCTCTGGCAACACTGGGCCCACCCCCATCAGAGCACCAGTCCGCTGGTCTGGATGCTACCCACCCCTCTAACAAGGAGCAGTGTCTCTGGTCTGCCCCAGTCTCCACCCATCCCATGTGCCTCATTTACTTGAACTGCCCAGTCCTCACAGGCATCTGAATTTTCGGCCACAACTCCAGCCGAACTTACATGTTCTCTTTGTTGCCACGGGTCCTGGGAGGCAGCAGTGGGGGGCATGGCTGAAGGCCGTGTGGTCTCGCCTCAGCTGCCAAGTGTCCCCTGGGCTCCAGGCCTGGAGCCTCCTCACAGGAGAAAGGGGGTTCCTGGTTCCTGGTGACTTGCTGAGCCCACTGTGGTTCCCAGGACTACCTGCTCCGTTTCTGAGGGCTCTCAGATGCCCGTTTGAGCTTGTGGTGGGGGCGTGTAGACAGCATGAGGGTCCAGGGGTCCCAGAACCCATTGCACTCAGTCGTGAAAACCAGAAATCAGGCCCATGCCCGCCCCTCATTCCCAAAGGCGGTCGGCACTTTTCCAGGCCCCAGAAAGGCCAGTGAGGAATTCTGTTTTTCCTCCCACCCACTTCTCTCTTCTCTCCCTGTCAGTCTAGAAAGCTCCGCACGTCACTGCAGACCTAAGGGCTCAAGCCAGCCTTGCCCTCTCCCTTGGCCCCTCCCGACACTTCTTTTCCAAGAGACCCCAGAATCAGGAAATCCTTCGCTCTCGCTCGCTGTGGCCTCGGGCAAGCCTCTTCACCTCTCGGAAATGTCTCTTGCCTGTGAAAAGAAGAAAAGGCCCCCCCGTGCCTGCCTGAACTCCTCCCTCGGGGTTGGGTGGAGCAGGATGGGCCAGCCTCGAGGTGGGCTGGGCAGCGTCTGCCCTGGAGAAATGCCCAGAAATGTGGAGGTGTGAACGGGGGTGTCCCTGGGGGTCTCGCCTGTGAGGGGCTAGTGCGGGAAATTTGGAAACAACCAAAGTGCCCATTGGAGAAGAATGGCTAAGGAGACTCGGTGTCCAGTGGACGTGGCCAGCAGGAGTGAGGGGCGGCCCTCCTCAGGCTCCTTGCAGGAACCGTTGTTTGCATAGGGCTGGCTTACCCTCCCCATTTTACAGATGGGAAAACGGAGGCAGTGCTCCAGGGTGTGCTGCTGGAAGAGCAAGTGACGGAATGATATAGGCAGGCTGACAGCACTCCAGAAGGTTCCATGAGAAACTTGCTCTGTTTTCCGTGCATATGAAACCAAAAAAAGGCTGGAAGGAAAGACCGCGTGTGGGGACTTCCAGGGTTGGGGGCGCTTTGGGCGGCTCAGAGGGGCCATTGTCTTACCTGTAATGCTTTTATTTTTGCAGACGTTCATGTGTTGATTGTGAAATGTATAACGATTCACTGGAAACTGGTGTGTGTGTTTGTGTGTGCGCATGTGTGTGTGTGGTATTCCTGTAAGCAATACAGGTACCTTGGTATCTTTCAAGAACCTGCAGGAAGCCAGGGGTATGGCCGCCTTCATGCCGCCAGCACCTCTAGGGCCTGGGAGACAGGCAGGGGTCCTTCCCATGTGGGCCGCGGCAGAGGGGTAATGGGAAATGCTGGCAGTTTCTCCAGGTGCAATGTCCCAAGGCAGGTGCACTGGTCCCCTGTCCCCAGCTTCCCGTCACAGACAGGAGTCCAGCCCCTCGGTGAGGTGCCCTGGGCCTTTTCTCAGCATCCTGGTGACTTTTCCTTTCTGTCCGAGGCCCAGAGAGGAGAAAGCACGTGGGTACCAGGGGACTCATTGCTGGAGGGGGCAGGCAGCAGGCCCTTTCCAGGGCTGCCTGGCAGGTGTGAGGGGCGGGGTCCTGGGTGCTGGGAAGCCAAGGGTTGCCACCCCCTGGACCCTCGCCCTCATCTCCCACCGCAGCCTGCTAGTGCCTGCCCCTCCTGCCGAACAGTGCTGGGGAGGCTAGGGTGTGAGAAGCAGTGTCCCTGCTCAGGAAGGCGGGGGTGGGGATGCAATGGCGGCTCCAGGGCAGGACGGCGCTCTGTCCAGAAATTCTTTGGAGAACCCGAGGAAAGAGGCTGGTGTGAGGCTCTTCCTGCAGAGGCCTGACGCTAGACCTCAGGGGGAGCCTCCCCTCGGAGCGAGGCACTTCTGTCCCTCTGAGACTCTCGGAGACCAGCCGCTGATGGGCTCCCTGTGCTCTGCAGGGCACCGGCAGAAGCTGGAGGACCAGACCAAGGCATTCTCCGACCGCTTCGGGGACCTGGAACGGGTGCGCATGCGGGTGACACCGAGCATGCCCAGCCCCCGCGGCTCACTCAGCACCACAAGCCACTTCAACAGCCAGGCGCAGACCCCCATCCAAGGTACAGCATGGCAGGGGCCATGGGCGGGGGGGGGGAGGCTGGCCCCGGCCCAGGTGTGGTCCTTGTGCTCCAGGCCAAAAGCTCACCCAGAGGTTGTTGGCTGCGTCACCCTCGTGTTAGAAGGGAGGCAGCCGAGCTCACTTGCTGTTACAATGTTTCCTGAGGGGTGCACTGGGCCCGGGCCTGGACGAGGCCGTCATTCACTCGCACAGCAGACATTTGTCAACACCCACCCTGTGTGGTGCCGGCGCCCAGCCCCAGGACCCTCGGGAACCAACATGATCCCTGTCCCGCAGGCGCTCCCTCTCCCCTGGGGAGGGGGGCATTCGTCTCCTAGTGCACCTGTTACCTTGGGCATCGGTCGTCCAAGGGGCCAGTGGCAGACATGTCCCTGCTGAAGACACACCCCACCCCGCAGGCCTCAGCTTTCTCATCTGAAAGTGGGGTGGTGGTGAACGCCTCTCCCCAGGGCTGGGGTGACGTGCAGGTGCTGTTGCTGCGCTCAGACAAACTTGGTAAACTGTAAAGTGACGTTGCAGCCCTGGGGAGACACACAGCATCTCCTGGGGAAGGTCCCACGGGCCCAGAGACTCCTCCCAGACAGAAGGGAGGAGGAAGGCCTCTGGGCTGAGGCCCAGGAAGGAGTCTCTGTCCCCATGGCCTAGATGGATACAGCAGGCACGCTGAAGCCAGATCTCAGGCAGGCCTTCCAGAGTAGACGGACACCTGGCACTTAGCAAGTGCTCAGTAAATGGTTGGATGATGAATATTTGCTGTTCCCCAGGCCCTGTCAGCCAGTGGGTGGGACACAGGAGGCTGTGCACAGCTGGCCCTTGGGCCAGGCTGGGGCAGGGTGCACTCATTGGCAGTCCCAAGCAGAGGCAGGAGGGCTGGCTGACGCCACGCTCTGTGGCATCATTCTTTCTCGGTGCTCCAGGGCCTGGTTAGAACCCATTTTGCAAATCAGTGATGGTGGCGGACTTGATATAGGCCCTTAATGTAAAGAGAAGGTCCCTCTCATTCTGCCCTGAGAAGCTGGGCCTTGACGGGGCAAGGGGTGGCCAGGTCCAGCTACTCCAAGCAGGTGGGCAGCCCTTGACCTGGAGGTGGGAGGAGGCTGAGGCTGCGATCTGACCTTAAAAGACAGTGGGAGGTACTCCGCCCTCTGGGCTCATGCTCACCCCGGCCCCAAAGCTGTCTGGGCTCCTGTGTCCCACAGGCCCGCATTTGTCAAGGTACAGCAGCCTAACACTGCAGGCCTCACCCTGCCATGGGCAGAGCTGCGGCCCAGTGGGGTATTGGGCCCCAGCCAGGGAGTCCCAGAATCCAGCAGGTTCCCTGGGAAGGAGAGCCCACCTCTGCCCTTCCACAGTTGTGTGGACATGGCTGGGGATTCAACCCTGAGGGAGCCTGAGGCAGGCTATCCACCCTGTGTCCAGCCCCAAAGGACAGGGTCTAGACGGGCAGCAGGCAAAGCCCCTGCCTCCACTCTGGGGCTGGGAAGAGAGGTAGGGAAGGCCTGGGGTGGAGGCGAAGGCATGGCTGACCCAGTCCTTCCCCTTCTCCTGCACCCTAGCAGGGCCCCCCAGCCCCTCCCTGACCACCCGCAGCACTGGACCTCAGGCTGCCTAGGTGGCCTTGCAGCCCAGCCAAGCGTCCCCCTCCCAGACTGGTCCCCTTTGGAGTGAGAGGAAGGGCTCTTGACACGCAGGAGCAGGGAAGGAGGATGAACTTTGTAGTCAGACATACCAGGCTTGGAATTCTGCTTCTGCCAGGCAGTGGCTGTGTGTTCCTAGGCCAGTCACTTCACTTCTCTGACCTTAGTTTTGTCATCTGTAAAGTGGGAAGAAGGACGTAATGCCCCAGAGGGGCATTGGCAAGGCTGGGTTTGGGTCCCTGTCATGGTCCCTCCCTTTCTGGTGGAACTAGCCTCCACCTTCAGACTCCATCCTGGGGATCCCTTCAGGACACCCACCACCACTTCTCTTGGTGCTGCTAATAGCTTTGACCCCCCGGCTTTGGTCACTGGCAAGCAGTGCCAAGGCCCTGTCCCCTCTATACTCCAGCCCCTAGCCGCCCCCCCAGCTGCGGCTGCCCACAATGGGGGCTTCTAACAGCTCAAAGGGCTCATTCAGCCACCATGCAGCAGCTGGGGCAATTTGGAGAAGAAAATAAACATTTCCTTCCAGTGTTGGGATTGGCGGCTCGACAGCCGGCCAGCTCCAGTTTCTTGGGGCTACTGGGCTGGGAGGGGCTGGGGGCTGGAGCCTCAGGGGTGCCGAGGGCACACACTTCCCCAGCACCCCGGGAGGGAGGCGGGGGGAGACGGTGGCCGTCTGGGCAGGCCCACTCAGAGCCTGTGGCCCATGGGAACTCCAGCGGCCACACACACCTTGCCTGGCCCGTGTTTCCGGGTGCAGCCCAGCTGTCGCACCCTGGACTCCCCGTTTGGGTTTCCTTTGCTTTGAGAGTGGGGTTCCTGTCGGGTGGGCAGCACGCACTTCCTGGGCTCAGAGCGGAGGAGTCAGCCCTGTGGTGGGCTGTGTTTGGGGTGCTAGGCACCCCCACAAGTCCGTCTCCCCTGCTGCTCTTGAGGGGCAGCCAGCCACCCCTGGCCTGCGAGGCTTCAAGGCAGCACTGAGCAGCCGAGGAACCTGGTAGGGAGGGTTCCAGACATTCCAGGAGGACCCTTGCCCTCCACAGCCCCCCACCTTGAGCCCAGGAGAATCGTTCCATTCTGATCCACAACCAGGATCACAGCCCACTGCGGAGGAAGCACTCCCCGGCTGGGTGGGGAAGACCTCAAAGCCTGGAAAAGTTGCAGGTCCCACCTGAGGTCACACAGCACGTCGGGCAGATCTGGGGCAGCAAGAGGCCCGAGGGCAGCTGCAGCTCTCCATCCTCAGGCAAACCTCAGTCACAGTGGGCAGTGCCGACCCGAAGCCACCCAGGGGCAGGGGCTGGTCTCCCTGACCCCTCCTTGGTGGGGTGACACAGTGGGGTTGGGACAGACAGACTTTCCCTCGGGACCACTGCTGGGGGCTCATCCGCATCCTCATTGCTGCCAGAGTTGCCCCCTGAGCCAGGGCACAAGGAAGGCCCAGGGTCAGGGGATCATCTTGGCAGGGCCCTGGGTGGGCCGGTTCTCCTGGCGACCCAGAGCAAGAAGTGCGACAGCCGCTGCAGCCGCACTGACCCGCACAGGCCTCCGCTCTCCGCCCAGTCTAAGCACACTCCACGTGTTAACTAGTGTAATTCCTAGGATCGCTTCCTGTCTCCATATTTCATGAGGGAAGGCTGATGCACAGAGAGGTTAAGTGATTTGCCCAAGGGACACACAGCTAGGAAGTGTCAGATCCAAGATAAGTATCCAGCTGCACGGACCCCACAGTTAGCCTTCGTGCTGGGCTGCCTCAGAAATGGGACAGCTATCTATCAGGCCCGTAGCAGGGCTCTGAACTAGAACCCTAGGATTTGGTGCTAGGTCCAGTGTGCTGTGTGACCTTAGGCAAGTGCCTCACCCTCTCTGGGCCTCAGTTTTGCTACTGAGGGAGTTAGACTCAATCCCAAAGCTCCTTTGAATGCTGAGGTTTTGGGGGTCAGTAAATCCGAAAGTAGGGGACAGGGGCTGTTAGAGTCCTGTGGAGAGTCACACTGGGAGAGCTGGGGGAACTTGGGCAGGACCTGGGCTGGACACTCAGTGTCACCCTGACAAGGGCAGGGTTCAGGCCACCAAGCCCCTCTGGCTGCCGTCTCACTTTGCTGTTGAGGCAAGTGAAGGTGGCTTCTCATTACTGTCTGCAAGGCAGCCCTGGAGACAGGCCCCTGGAAGGGGCAGTGTGGGCGTGCACAGCACCCCAGCAAAGAGCAGAAAGCAGAGGCCTTACGAGGAGTTTGAGTCCTTTCTGCAACATCCGGAAAATTAATCTTTCTCTGGCCTCAGTGTTCCTATCTGCAAAAGCAGGCTCCGAATCCCTTTCTACAGGGCCATCGCAGACACCCTTCACGCCCACATTTTTGCCAGCTCTTCACCGGGAGGGAGGGAGGGAGAGAGTGGGGCAGGGGCTCCAGGCCAAGCCTGCACTGTCCCTGTCAGCCCCCTGTACCCGCAACAGCCCTGGTGGGGCCCACCTTCACCCCCGTGGCCAGCCCCTGCGCTGCTAGGTTGGGGAGAGGAGTCAGTCCCTGAGGTAAAGAAGAGGCCCCCCTCCTCCGTCTGCACGGGGAGGCCCCCACGGCCACCTGCGGCCCAGGTGCCTGCTCCCCCTGCTCCCCAGGCAGGGCCATGTCAGCGTGGGGACGGCTCCACCTCCTCACAACCGGGGCAGTAAGAGCAGAGGCAGGTGTGGAACCAGGGTGCCCCTACCCTGGGCCTGTGGACCAGAGCCCTGAAGTGGCTCTTTTACTTTTTTAATTAAATTTATTGGGGCAACATTGGTTAACAATATACGTAGATTTCAGGTGTTGGTATACCCCACGGTGCGCTCAGCACCTGAAGCCCAGCCTCCTCCCATCGCCACGTATTGGACCCTGTTTACCAAGATCGTTCTTTAAAAAGGCCACCGGGGTGGTGTCCAGCTGCAACTGACCGTCCTTCTCACTATCCCCCAGGCACCTCGGACCTGAACCCTTTCTCCGATCCCCGCCAGTTCGACCGCTCCTTCCCAGCGCTGCAGACCCTCACGGAGAGCCGCTTTCCGGACCCCAGGATGCATTACCCGGGGGCCATGTCGGCCGCCTTCCCCTACAGCGCCACGCCCTCGGGCACGAGCATCAGCAGCCTCAGCGTGGCCAGCATGCCGGCCACCAGCCGCTTCCACCACACCTACCTCCCGCCACCCTACCCCGGGGCCCCGCAGAACCAGAGTGGGCCCTTCCAGGCCAACCCGTCCCCTTACCACCTCTACTACGGCGCATCCTCTGGCTCCTATCAGTTCTCCATGGTGGCCGGCAGCAGCGGCGGGGGCGACCGCTCGCCCACCCGCATGCTGGCCTCCTGCACCAGCAGTGCCGCCTCTGTGGCCGCCGGCAACCTCATGAACCCCAGCCTGGGCGGCCAGAGCGACGGCGTGGAGGCCGACGGCAGCCACAGCAACTCTCCCACCGCCTTGAGCACGCCGGGCCGCATGGACGAGGCGGTGTGGCGGCCCTACTGACCTCCCGGGTCACCTCGGACTGCTCCCAGTGGAAGCGGGCACCCCAGGAACCTTCTCAGCAGGTGGCCCGCCCAGCTGCAAGGCTGGGGGCGGTCACGGGCCCGGAGCTGGCGATGGCTCCGAGAGCATCCAGTCCAGCCACAGCTTTGTACAGAGGGGCGGGGCGGCCCCAGCCCACTCCTAGCCATCTCTCCCCACTTTCCTCGGGCACAGTATCCTCCTTGCCCCCTCCCCTGGTGACCCCCCTGGTGACCTCGCTGTCCCCAGCAACGCCCAGGGTTGTCACAGGGCCCACATGATCTGTCTTTTTACCACAGGGCCCTGGAAAGACCTCCCCACCCCCACTTTCCTCAGATACCCATGGGCCCAGCCCTTCCTCCTCATTTACACAAACTGAGGCAGAACTGGAAAGTCCACCCCACTCTTAAGATGGGGTTCCCTCATTGTAAACATGGGGAAAGGACCCATCCAGAGTTCCCCCAAAATCACTGGCAGAGATGGGATGAAGGCACCCCCCCCCATTCCCCCTACAGTTCCTAACAGCTACGAAGCCCCTGTCCCTGCCGAGCTGCCCCGGGGGTCCCAAGCCCCGGAGTAGACTATCCTGTGGCGGCGGCTCCCTAAAACTGGGGATGGCACCAGCAGACGGGCCTCCAAGCACTTTACCAGCCCGAGGTGTTCACCCGCTGTTATCGTGGTGGGGGGCCAGGGACCCCCTCACCCCATGCTGGTCTCAAAGCTGTGGTTTTTGGAGAGAGTGGGGGGTGGGCAGACAGGGACTAGCAGGAAGAGCTGGGGCCTGATATGAGCATTCCTGTCCCCCCCCCCAGGTCCAGCCAAGCTGCGCACCCCCGCACCCCCCAGCGCTCCCTCCAACCTCTCACAGACAGCCCCTCACCTTGGACCAATCTATGGTCCAAAAGCCATCTTGAACAAAAAGTAGTTTTAAAGCTGATTTTAGAAAAAGAAGCTTTAGTCAAATATTTTCAAACCCACAGCCCCTTACAGGTGGAGCCCCATAGTAATGAACAAGATCCCCTCTCCCAAGCGTGGCATTGTTGGGGCCTGGGTGTCTCCTCGCGGGTCACGTTCCTTTGGCAGCATCCCCCAAAAGCTCCTGAGGGGGACCAAGGGGAACGCTGGGGAGATGCCGGAATCTCACGTGTGCGGCTCTTAGACCCTCATCCAAGAGGACGCCTTGCGTGCTCTGGTACAGGGGGGCGGACGGACCAGAGGTGGAGAGCAGTGGCCAGGTGACGGCAGAACAATGGAAAGAGCTCAGCAGCCCTCCCCGCCGAGGTGTTGCCCCTTCAGCTCGCAGGTGGGAAAACAAGCCTTGCCCGAGCACTCAGGCTGCATGGATTCCCACGTCTGAGTTCTTCAGTTCTAGGAAGGATTATGTTAGGAAGGGACAAAACTTACACGGGGTAGACAGCATGTGGTTTTTAGCAGTTATTTCAGCCACATCCTCTGGATGTGGAAATCTCCCCTACAGAATGCTCGTGGTTGTCTGCCATCGCACTAGGCCTGCCGCTCCGCCCCCAGCCTGTAACAGCAGCCAGCTGAACACACCGGGTACCCACTGACCGGCAGGTTAGCAAGTCCACCTGGTGATCTCATCCGCTATCCAAGCCCTTCCTGCTGCGGTTTCTCTCCTCCTGCCCTCACTGGAAAAAGCTGTCTCCATCTCTCCAGCTGACTCTGTACACCCAGGGGTCTCCCCACCCCTTCTCAGGAAGCAGCTACAAATCCATTGTCCTGCATCATCTTCACTCCTGTTCTCTGTGGTTGTGGACTGGCCTAGGCCTGTGTGGGAGGCACCCTCGGGTTCCCAGTGCCCAGCACTTTGTAGCCCCACCCCAGATTTCTGCCCTTTCCCGACATCCAAGCCTTGATGGGGACGGGGACAGGAAATAAATGGACCCTCCCTGCAGCCCCAGACCGAAAGTGACAGCAGCCATGCTGAGTCTTAAGGCCCACGGTGGGCACAGAAGGCCTGGGCTTGTAGAAGTGGGTCCTCATTTATAAGGCTACTTTAAAGTTATGCTAGGCAAACACACTGATTTTTAGAAAAGCACAAGAAAGCGCAGGGTTTGAGACCACCCTCCTGCAGGTCCATTGGTGGTGGGTGCGGATCCATTGTGACATATTGTCATGCTGAGTGTTGGTGCCTGTGCCACTCACGGCTTCGTGAGCCGCCCGGAGCTGGGAAGAGGGTGGGGGTGGGCGGGGACTGCTTTGCACTATAATTTGCTTGGTGTGTTTGTTTCTAATGCACAACTTGCTCGTACAGTAAACGGTCTATACCTTTGTAATATTTAACTGTAAAATGGAATTTTGACTTATTTGTTAATATAACTGAAACACGTTGAAGGATTCCAGTCCAATACCAGGCTTCTAGGGCTGTGTGCGTGGGAGGTGCGGGAGGGTGGAGAACCTCCCCGCACTGTGGCCCAGGAGGAGTGGGGCAGGGCCTCTGGGCAGAAGCAGGACTAAGCCCCCCGCTGTGGCGACCCCCCACACCCCAGCGGCTCTGTCAGGGATGGCCACAGAGCCCAGGCCAGGGCAGCTGGTGAGGCTCCTCCCGCTGCAGCTGGGACGCCAGAGGAATGGTGGGTAGGTCTCCAAGGTGCCACCACTGCTTCTCCCCTCACAAGTGGCCCGTGATTTTTCACAAGTAAACAGAAGAAACGGTGCAGCTCCTCCAGCTCGTCCCCAGGCTCAGAGGTGGGGAGAGGGAGAGGCTGGCGGAGCACTGGCCGCCTCCGTGAGAGCACGCCCCTGTGGGACCTGCGCTTGCTGGCTCAGCGGCGGGTCAGTGGCACTCAGAACTGCAAAGCAGCAGCTTTGTCAGCTGCCCCGTTTTGCAGATGAAGCGACTGAGGTGCAGAGAGGGGGTGTCATCTGGCTGTGCACCTCCCGGGAGTTGTGGCCCAGCGAGGACCGCAGCCGGGTGGGGGTGAGGGTGAGGGTGTGGGGGGCCTGTCTTGCCGGCACCGCCCCCAGCCCTGCCAGCCAGGAGGCCTGGCCCACCATGCTTGTCTAGTTGGATCTTGTGGAGGGGAATTTTCATAAAACAGACCTTATTTTTTAGTGAAAGTGCCCACTTCAAAAACTAATCCCAAGATTTAGCCTTGTTAGGTTAGGTCGGTCTGCCTGAAACCCAACACTCAACAGGAAGTGCCATTTCCCCAGCCCCAGCCCCAGCCCCAGCCCCAGCCCCAGCCCCCGCTCTGCCTGAGGGGGCAGCAGGTTCCGCGAGGAGCAGGATCCCAGCCCTAGCTGCAGAATTTCCCTCTGGGGTGTGCTGTGCGCCACGTCTGCCAGGGTGAGCGGGGCTGCCCCTAAAGCAGCGTCTGCAGGCTGTCTGCAGGCCGACGCTCTCCTCCCATACATGTGTTTGTTTATCTGGGGCCACTTTGTAGGGATGATGGGGATTATGAGGTGACCACAGTTCAAGCCCCTCCCCACCAGCCACACTCCGGCGCCACAGCTGATGGAAGAGGAACTGTGTGCTCCAGAGCCCCTGACTCAAAGCTCCATCACCTTCACCCCACCAGGCACAGACCAGTGCACCCAGCTTTCTCAGGGCAAAACTGAGGCCCAGGAAAGTAGGGGACTTGCACCGGGTCACACAGTTTGAAGGTTGCTGGGGGAAGCGCTGCAGTAACTACAGTAGCCTGCAGATGGCAGCAGGAGGGGAGGGTGGACATTCCTCTCCTGCCTTGATTGCAGCCAGAATTCAGGTTAGGTATTAGGAAGAACTTCCTAACCACAGGAGATCCGTCCCTGGAAGGGTGGGGGGAATATCCTGATGTGGAAGAAGTGGTTCCTCCCCTTACTTAGTTATAATATGTGGCTGTGGGAGGGCCCTGGCCCTCTGAGCCTCTTTTTTATTCAAATCTTACATGGGTACCTATTGTGTTGCCGGTGTGTGGCAGACCACAGGTCCCATGGTCCCTAAAGGCCCTGCTTTGGGACAGGGGTTTGCGCTGCCTGAAAGGAAGGTTGACATCTATAGCCCAGCAGCCCCAGCTTCCTGGAGCCCTGGCCTTGGCCCTACCTTCCGCCTCCCCTGAGCCGCCAGAGGGAGCCTGGGACATGAAGCTGCCGGTCCAGGGTGAGGAGGCCACCTCGTTCCAAAGTCCAGGAGCCCTTGGACCCCAGAACTCCACTTCAGAGGCTCTAGGAGTCCCTCTGACTTGGGCCATGCTGGAAGTTTCTCCAGGGCCCCCGCCCCAGCCCCCACAGCCCAGGACTGGCTGGCAGTGGGCTGGGAGAGTGTTGCAGGCCTTGGGGCTCCCAGAGGTGCCTTCTGGGCCCTGGGCTGTGCTCGGCACCTCCTAAGGGGTGAAGTGGTGGACCTGGTCCCCTGGCCTCGGGGAGCAACCCTGCGCTGCTAGACTTCTCACCCGAGGATGGCTCTGGCTTTTATTCTGAAAAAGGGAAGTCCTGGCAGGGTTTTGCAGGCCTGAGAGGATGGTGTGTGTGTCCAAGGAGAAAATTTTGAGGGTCTGAGGAGCCCGCTGTGAGGGCTGTCCTGGGGCTGGGCTGGCCCCGGTGTCATGGGGCAGCACCAGGCTGGACGCAGACCCTGGCCAGCCTCATTCCTCCCTCGCCCCGGACTGCACCCCATAAACGCAGCCACCCGGGTCCCCCCAGCACGGCCCGTGGGCCAGCTCTCAGCCCCACCAGACACCCTTGCTCGACCACACGAGCAAGGAATGCGCCTCAGCAGTCGGCTCATTTTGGGGTCATTAATGAAATGAGCTGTCAAACGGACGGGGGCGGAGGGAGCCGGGGTGAAAGAATGAACTGTTCCTTGCGGAAACCCAGCGTGCCCCAATCCCCCCCACGAGGGCTGGGGAGCTGGAAGAGGGTGAGGGGCCATATCCCCAACCTTCGCACCCACACTGTGTGGTCCGGCGGCTCGAGGAGCCCAGAGCCGGATTCCAGGCTTCCTATTTTTAGTTTTGCAGCTAAATGCGTGCTGTTTGTTTTATATATTTATATTCACCCGCAGAGAGAGCCTGCCCTGGGCCGGCTCGTAGGAAGCCCTCTTGCGGAAGGGCGGGGAGCAGCCCTCAAGCCAGCTTTCTGGGGCCACCCTTCCTTTGTGCCCATGCCGACTGCTGGAAACAGTGTGGCCTCGTGGGTGTCCTAATGGGTGGCAGCTGTTTGGGCCACACCACCCTACTCTGCACTGTGGGCCTGGTGTCTGCGAGACCTTGGCCAGAGTTCATTCACTCACTCACCAAGCACAGACCCAAGCCGCACCCCTCCCCCAGGTGCCAGACAGCAAGAAGAAAAGGCACACAAGTCACAGCCGTGCCCTTGAGGAGCTCCTAGGGCAGAGAGACAAGGAAACAGTGCTACCCCACGGGGCGCTTGGGGGCTGAGAGGATGCGGAGAGAGGCGTAGACGCTCCGGAGAGGCAGCAGGAAGGCCTTCTAAGCAGAAGGAACCACACGGCCTGGAGGACAGGGGTGCGGCTGAGCTAGAGAGGACGGCGGGGGAGGTGGCGTGATGGCGATGGGATCGGGAGGTGAGCAGGTCCAGGTCATGGGCGCTGAGGCCAAGCTGAGGGACTCCGGCTTGGTCCTGGGGTCCTGGGGAGGCCAGGTGAGGTGCCGTGGTGCGTTCCCGTGGGTTCGTGGGAGGGGGGTGCCGGGCCAGTGTGGAGCATGTGCCCCGTGGGGGTGCCGAGACCTGTCCACAGGCTGCTGCAATGGTCCAGGCAAAGGAGGGCGAAGCTTGTGCAAAATGGTGTGCAGGGGAGCCAAGTGTTCCTACAGCATCTTTAGCACCGAAGTGACAAGAAGGACCCCGTGCCCCCACCCTCAGGTTTCGGTGTCTCTCGGTTCCTCGGGGTCGTGGCATTTGATGGAACCACTGTGGACACAGTTCTGTAACGATAGTTTTTGTTATTGCCAACTGTGCAGTAACACCAGCCCTGCCCTCTCCCTGACTCCCCTGCCCCCAGGTTTTCAGTGAAGTTTCATGTCCTGCTTCATGACAACCCCCTGACCCCACCTGGGGCCACATGCAGCCTCTTTACTAAAAGGTCCAGGGCTCAGACTCTGGTCCAATCACCCAACTGTTCTCCATCCATGACTCAAAGATGCAATGACTGTAAGACCTTGAGTCTGAGGTTCCCAAGTTCTATGTATTACATTTTAAAATCATATTTTAGCCCTGGCCGGTATAGCTGAGTGGATTGAGCACTGGCCTGCCGACCAAATGGTGGCTGGTTTGATTCCCAGTGGGGGCACATGCCTGGGTTGCAGGCCCGGTCCCCAGTAGAGGGCACTCGAAAGGCAACCACCCATTGATGTTTTTCTCCCCCTCTTTCTCCTTCCCTTCCCCTCTCTCTAAAAATAAATAAATAAAATCTTTTTTAAAATTCTATAAAATTACACTAAATAATACATAATTATGGGAGAGAAAGATATTATATATTAGCAACAAGAACATGAGAAAAATTATTCATAATCCTACCCCTTCAAAGATAACCATTGTTAATATTTCAGCATTTCCCCCCATTCAGATCTTTATTTTCTATAAATATGTAAATATTTTCATAAGAATAAACATTTTTCTAGCCAGGTACACATTGCATATACAGTATGTCGATTAAGGTAATTTAAAAATAGAAATAAAAGTAATGTAGAATGAAATCACTGGAAAGATAGGGTTATAGTTGTTTTGTTCTTTATATTTTTTGGTGTTTTCTTTTTTTAAAAAAAGATTTCTTTGTTTTTAGAGAGAGGGGAAGGGAGGGAGAGAGGGAGAAAAATGTGTGTGGTTGCCTCTCGCACGCCCCCTACTGGGGACCTGGCCCACAATCCAGCCATGTGCCCTGACTGGGAATCGAACCAGAGACCCTTTGCTTCGCAGCCTGGCACTCAATCCACTAAGCCACACCAGCCAGGGCTATTTTTTGATGTTTTCCAAGTTTTCTGAGTTGAGCACATTTGTTAAAGGTATAGGGTATTTAACTTCCAGACCTCGATAACTATCCAAGCAGAAGAGCTCAAGAACATGCTGGGACCAACTCATTTAACATTAGCTGATGTGTCGCCTCTTCTAGGCAGCCTTCCCTGATAAGCCCGTGCTGGGTTCAGTGCCTTCTCTGTGCGTATATCTTTAGAATAACAACAACAAACAAATGCTGCATGCCAGGCACTGTATGAATATTTTACCATTTTTAGCTTGGCCTGTTAAGGTATGTACCACCATTACCCCCATTTTACAGAGGAGAAAACTGAGGAATAAGGACAGACTGCCCTCTCAACCCTAACAAGGGCAGAGCAGTACCTGAAAAGGTCCAATTTAAGTTTCCCATCAGCTGAAGGTTATTGGAGGCTCCAAGGAAGAGTTAAATTAACTTTACAAAACAGGTGATGTTTCCTGCACCCCTGAATCTGTGCCCCACGACTTATATACTTGCTACAAAGACTAATCACCAAGGGGAAGAAGAAAGGAAAGAGAAATGAGAAAATGCCTTTTTTTTTTAAGCGGAAGCAGAAAGGACACTGTCTTCACAGCCCTTTCTCTGCTTCCGAGAGTGAGTGTGTCTGCCTCTCCGAGTTGTGATGCTAAGATTCCACAAATTTTGAAGTCAGAATACGGAACTCACCGTCTCTGGACCCTGTGGCGACCCGTCCTGCCCTCCCTACTCAAGGGGGCGCTCTGCATACGAGGCCCTAGCCTCTGGGCGCCCCGCTCCCTCAGCCTGGGTGTGCACACGGTGGGAATATCGGCAGAGGTGGCAGCCTCCCCCCCCCCCCATCTCGCACAAGTTCCATTTCTTTTTCCATGGAAACAACTCAGTCCTAAATCACTGACGCCTGAAATTAGAAAAATACGAGGCCCATATTATCATAAAACTATTTTAACACAGTGGGGCCCTCTCGGTGGCAGGAGGGGTGGCCAAGAGCTGCGCGGCAGCCCCTTCCAGTTGCAGCCCCTGGAAATGCTCAGAGGGACGAGAAATTTGGTTTTCATTAGCAGTGAATGTGAAGAGCTCTGTCGCTCTGAATGGACCTTTGATTCTGGCTGGCGGTGGAATCTTTCCAGGACCCGGTGAGTTTTGTTTTGCTTTGTTTTTTTTTCATCTAAAATGGGCCAGGCCCTTCCAGCTTATATCTCCCTGAACTACACGGGCGCTGGGCAACGCCCCAACCTCTTGACTTCTAAAGTCAACAGCCAGGGCCGGCAGGAGGGTCACTCGAGACCATTCGGCTTTATTGACTCTGAGGTTTTATTAAAAATGTTATGTTTCCTTGAGGTCCGCGCCAGACCCAACAACAAGAGCGGCCGGGGAGGGGCCGGTGCGGGCCAAGGGGGTTTTCACCACCTGGGAGACGGCCCGCCTCGACCTGGCTTCCCCCTCCCAGTGGCCCTCCGAAATGGCCTCCACTTTAGAGTCTCCGCAGAAAACCCTCTTTCTTCCTTTCTGTCTCCTTCACGTGGAGGAACGTGGGCTGCTCTTTTACTCATGCGACATGTACTGGCGAAGCGCCTCCTACCGTGCTGGGTGCTTGGGGTGCAGCTGTGAATTAGTCAACGCCCCCCATTGGACAGAGGCCACAGACAGACAAGTGATGCAGGGTGTGGCGCGATTTCAGACGGTAGTCAGGCTATGAAACCTGAGATGGGAGAATGTGACGGAGGAAGCCCTGGGGGCACAAGGTGACGTTAGGTCAGCGGTCAGAGACGGACCCTCTCCGAGGGGGCTGCAGACTCCCGGTGCAGCCAGTACAGCCCGCTTCCGCCACCGTGCCAGACGTGGTGTCCTCAACTGGGGCAGGTCAGCAGGGCGTCCGGAATTTGGGGTGCCGCTACTGATTTGGCAAAGGTTTTCTTCCCAATGTCCACCGGCAGAGAGGAGAACACGCAGCGTGCCTCTCCATGGCGGGGGCAGCCGAGCACCTTCCCGGCCCTGCCCAGGGGGCTCTGTTCACCGTTCCTCCTCGTAAGACCATTGCCAGGGACTATCTCGGGTCAGGGGATCTGTGTGGGGTGGGCTTTCAGAAAGGGGGACACCGCAAGGAAGAAAGCTGACCCACGGTGTCTGCGGGCTGGGGACTGGCCTCACAGGGCCTCTGGAGCAGGAATTTCACCACGAAGTGCCCCCCCCACCCCGGGCAGTCACCCCAGGGCGGTCAGCCCGACGGCGAGGTTGGCCGGCCCCCTGCAGGGGTGTGACCTCCCTGGTAAGATCCCTACTGTTAGGCGGAGATCAGTGCTCCAGAGAAGGGGGCAGATACGCACTGTCGGCGGCCAGCACTCGTGAGACGTCCACGTGGTGGACCTGGGAGATGCCTGTGGGATGTCAGGCCGAGCAAGGACACTGCGGCAGATGCTGCTGCTGGGAGACGACCCCCACACCAGGCCGTCACCTCTAAGATGAAAGACAAGCTGCTGCAAGTGACAAAAAATGCACCTCCCCCCCAAAATACAATGTCCGAGTTCTAATCCCTGAAACCCATGAATATCGCCTGATTTAGAAAATGGGGCTTTACAGACGTGGTTAGGTTAGAGCTCTCAAGATGGGGATGACCCAAGCAGGTCCCGAATCTAATGACAGATGTCCTTATAAGAGACCCACAGAAAGAAGAGGATACGAAGTGACCGCAGAGGCAGGGTCTGGAGCCAACACCTTGGTGTCAGACTTCTGACCTCCAGCACTTGGGGAGGACGCGTTTCTATGGCTCTAAGCCACTCCCTTGGGCCTCTCTGAGTTTTGGGGCGGCGTATGCCACCCTCGGGGAAACTCTTTCGACCTGTTTGTTAGGAGATCATAAAGCTGTCGGGTTTTTGTTGTTAAACTACACATAACACAAAACTCGCCATCCCGACGGTCCGAGTGCGCGGTTCAGGGTGCTAAATCCATTCACGTTGTGATGTGCCCACCGCCGTCCGTTCCGTTCGTTTTATACAACCGGAACTCGGAGTGCAGGGAACAGGAAGCCCCGTGCCCCTCTCCCCTGCCCCTGGCAGCCGTCACTCTGCTTTCTGTCTGGGCGACGTTAATTGCTCTGTCTCACATGATGGGTTCAGACAGTGCTATCTTTTTGTGACAAGTTGATTTCATGTAACATGATGCCCTCAAGGTTCATCCGTGCTGTAGCACGTGACAGGATCTCCTCCTGGTCTAAGGTTGAATAACATATCATTGTATAGATACACAGCATGCTTATCCATCTATTCATCCATCTATTTTATTTTTTTAAAGATTTCATTTATTTCTTTTCAGAGAGAGAGGAAGGGAGGGAGAAAGAGAGAGGGAAAGAAACATCAATGTGTGGTTGCCTCTCTAGCACCCCCTCACTGGAGACCTGGCCTGCAACCCAGGCATGTGCCCTGACTGGGAATCGAACTGGCAACCCTCTGGTTCGCAGGCTAGCACTCAATCCACTGAGCCACACCACCAGCCAGGGCTTATCCATCTATTTTCAATAACATTGCTATAAACATGGGTGTAAAAGTATCTCTGCAGAACCTCGTTTTCCATTCTTTTGGGTTATATACCCAGAAGTGGAAATACTGAGTTATACACTAGTCCTATTTTTAATTTCCGAGGTGCCGCCACCCCGTTTTCCGAGGTGGCTGTACCACCGACATTCCCACCCTCGGTGCACAAGGGTTCCAGTTTCTTCACACCTTCACCCACGTTTGCCGCACAACGCTGCTAGTTTTGAGACAAAGAAAGAGATAACCGTGCGGGAGGTCCGGGCTTCAGGGTGAGCTTCCTTGCTCTTTAAGCCACTTAACGGAGAAGATAGCCAGGAATATTGGGCCGAGTCTTCGGCAAACCCTGGTAGGAGAGTGCGAGTGAAGACTCCTAGGATTTTCTGCAGCAAAGAACTACCCCCACTTTGAAAAACAACCTCGGCGTGCAACTGGATCGTCACGGAGACTGAGCGCCGGCCCATGCGGCACCAAGCAGCTGCACCTCCTGAGCTTCCACGCCAGCTGCGTGTGATCCAGCAGGTCGTCATATGAGGGGCGCTGCAGCAACCGTTACGGATGGAAGTGAGGCATTTGGAATCGGGACAGGGCAAGGCCCGAGAATTCAAGTAGGTCCTACGAAGAGGTGCTGGGTCCCCGTGTCACCTACTTCTGTTGCATCTGCACCTATCCCTCAGCAACACACGTGTAGCCTCTGGGTCACAGTTCCTGATGGTCAGCTGTCAGAGGAGTAAAGGACATGGGTCTGGTTCATGGGCTGGCACACAGGACGATGAACAGAAGATGTGGTCACCCCTTCGAGTGGTGGAAGGAGGACAACACAGCAGCGTTAACTCCGGGCTGGTCGGTCAGCTGTGTGGAAAAACGAGATTACAAGATCTCAGGAACTGAGGTTGGGGGAGGCCTGCCTGATGCGTGGGAGACCCCTCAGTGCTCGCAGGGCTTTGTTCCCAACTGCAGGCGAGTGAGCTGGGCTTTCATGCTCCTGCCCGCCTGCCCGCCAGCCAGTCATTATCATGCGAAGGCAGCCCCGAGGCGGCTGTGTGCGCAGGTGCAAAGCAGCTCTCAGAGCTTGAGCGGAGGCCTCCAAAGACAGCCGCGGGTGCAGGTTGTTAGGAGCAAAGGAGGGGCTCGCAGAAATGGGTGTCAGCTCCAGCTTCCGTCCCAGGTATGTCCTCTGCGCTTCCTGCTGCCCTGGGTGGCAGAGTGTCCCCTCTGAAATTCCTGTCCTTCTCAGTGTCACCTTCCTTGTGTGTAAGATCACTGCAGATGCAGTCCAGGTAAGATGAGGTCATGCTGGAGTAGGGTGGGCTTTTAATGCAAGGAGACTGGCGTCCTTGTGAGAGGCAAGGAGACACACAGTTGATGAAGCCACGGGAAGAAGGGGTCGTGCGAGGAAAAAGGCAGAGATCGGAGTGATGTACCTACAAGCCAGGGGACACCACAACGGCCAGTGGCCGCCAAAAGCCAGAAGGGAGGCATGGGACAGACTCCCTCACAGCCTCCAAGGAAACCGACTCTTACGACACTTCGATTTCGAATTTCCAGTCTTCAAAACTACGAGAGAACACATTTCTGCTGTTTTAAGTCACCCAGTGTGCGGCACGTTTTTATGGTGGCTCCAGGAAATGAATATACCTGGACCACCTTGGTGACAGGTGACAGAGACAGCACACGGAGCCACTGAGCTCTGCCAGGGAGGTCAACAGGCCTGCACGTCGTCATTCGGCCAGAGGGACTCAGGAAGATGCTTATGTTCCAAAATGAGAAGAGGAAAAACCACGCACTCCCACTACCTTCCAGGGGCAAGGAGCTGCCTCCCCTCCCAACAGGAAGCTGGGTTCAGGCAGTGCCGTTAGGCAAGGCTGGGAAACATACCCAAATGCTCCCGGGTATGTTGTTTTTGGAGCCACATCTGGCCAGATGGTAGAGGTGTCGGGCTTGGCAGCTGGACCAAGGCCCAGGTGGGGGGAGAGGAGGGAGCAGCTGGGTACCAGGTGAACAATTGAGGGAGGGGTCTCTGCCCTTTGCTTCTGGGGGCCCCTTGCCCATGAATGCAGATCGAGGGAGAGCAGAGGACGGTCTTGTCAAACTGTCCCTCTGGGTGGGACATCAGCAGCCATATCATGTCTGTTCTGTTACCTTTTATTGAACAGAGCGTCTCCCAGGCCAAAGGAAACCCTCAAAGAGCAAGGGCCCACGTGAAACGGTGTCTCCCCAGCTTCGCTCACTAAGGTGCCATCTTCTCACTTTTTGCCATCTCTGGCCCATATCAGCTAACTCGTGTTTTCCTCAACATTGTTCTTGGAAACATCGCCTCTTTCTAGTCTCTTCAACAACTTGACATATCCCCATGCAAAAGAGTGAGGCTGAACCCCTACCTCACATTGTACAGAAAAATCAGCTCAAACCACGCAGCAAGGGCCTAAAGCTGTAAGACTCCCAGAAGATAACACAGTCAAATCTTCATGACCTTGAATCTGGCAAAAAAAAAAAAAATCTTAAATATGACAGCAAAGCACAACCAACAACAACAACAACAACAAAAACATAGGTAAATTGGACTTCATCAAAATAAAAAAAAAATTGGAGCATCAACAAACACTATTGACCAAGTAAAAAGATAATCTGCAGACTGAGAAAAAAATATTGGTGAATTTCATATCTGATGAGAGATTCCAGAATGTATAGAGAATTCCTGTAACTCAGCGACAATTAAATAAACACCCTGATGCAAAAATGGGCAAAGGACTTAACTGAACATTTCTCCAGAGAAGTTATGAAAGTGGCTGTGTGTACATGTGTGTGCGCGCATGTGTGTGTGCATGTGTGCATGTGTGTGCATGCATGTGTGTATGCACATGTGGGCAAAGCTGCTGTGGTAGCGAAAGGGGCAGCCTCCTGAGACAGTCGCACATGAAAAGATGCTCGACAGAGCCCTGGCTGGTGTAGCTCAGTGGATTGAGCGAGGGCCTGCGAACCAGAGGATCGCGGTTCGATTCCCAGTCAGGGCACATGCCTGGGTTGCAGGCCAGTTCCCAGCAGGGGACACATGAGAGGCAACCGTACATTGATATTTCTCTCCCTCTCCTTCTCTCCTACCCTTCCCCTCTAAAAAGATAAATAAATAATTTAAAAAAATTTATAAGATGCTTGACAGTACTAATCACTGGGGAAGTGCAGATCAAAACCGTAACGGGAAACCACTTCCCATCCACTGGAATGGCTAGAATTAAAGAAAAAAAGAAAATAGCTAGTGTTGGTGAAAATGAAGAAATCAGAAGCCTCATACATGGCTTGTGAAGATGTAAAATGGTGCAGCCCCTTTGGAAAACAGCCTGGCAGCTCCTCAAAAAGTTATACCCAAAGTTACCACATGACCCAGCCATTCTGCTCCTAGGTGTATGCCCAGGAGAAATGAAACAGGTATTCAGCCCCAGCTGGTGTGGCTCAGTGGATTGAGTGCCGGCCTGCAAACCAAAGGGTCACCGGTTCAATTCCCACTCAAGGCACATGCCTGGGTTTCAGGCCAGCTCCTCAGTAGAAGGTATGCAAGAGGCAACCAGACATTGATGTTTCTCTTCCTCCCTTTCTCCTTCCCTTCCCCTCTCTCTAAAAATAAATAAAAACCTTTTTAAAAGGAAAAGAAAATAGGTATTCAAGCAAGTACTTGTTCACAAATATTTATAGCAGCACTATTCACAATAGCCAAAAGGTGGAAGCAACTCAGATGTCCATCAGTGGATGAATGGGTAAAGAACATGTGGTATATCCATACAGCAGACTATTCTTCAACAATAAAAGTACGTGAAGTACTGATTGGTGCTACAACACGGATGAACCTTGAAAGCATTATGCTAAATGAAACAATAAGCTGCATATTATATGAATCCATTTATACAAAATGTCCAGAATGAACAAATCCATAAGGACAGAAAGTAGATTAGTGATTGACAAGGGCTAGGGAAAAGGGGAAAGTGGAATGACTGCTAAAAAGTATAATTTGGAGGGAAGGGCAATGAAAATATTCTGGAATTAGTTGTTACAGTTGCATAACCTTGTGAATACACTAAAAACCACTGAACTGTATATTTTGTAAAAGGGCTTATTGTGTGGTATACAAATCATGTCTTTTTTAAAAAAAAAAAACAACCTGCTTTCAAGTCTGGAGAAACGGGGACCCACTGGCAGGACTGAGGCATTTACTCTCCGTGTTAATGGGACCCACCTCAGAGTAACACCGTGATCCTCAAATTTTAGGTTTCAGCAGAGTCTCCTAGAGAGCTTGTTAAAATTCAAGCTGCTGGCCACATGCCCAGGGCCTCGAATTTAGCAGGAGCCCAGGAATTGGCATTTCCAGCAAATTCCCGGGGGGTCAGGGCCCTGCTGGGCCCCACCCTGAGCACCACCGACTTGAGCCATGTGAAGTGCTTTGTGTCTGACCCCCGATCAAACCCTCAGCCTCACCTGAGCACAGTTGCATTATTCCCACATCCGGAACTGGGAGGTTTGCCGGACCAGCGTTATTATCTTGGTTTTCCAGTTGGGGAAACTGAGGCCCAGAGAAAGCAGTCATGGGGTCGTCAGGACTGCAGAGGGCAGGGGCGGGACTCGCTCCCAAGGACCCCGGTCCAGGCTGAAGACTCTGCCCTGGCGGGGAGCCAGCACACTTCCCCCCGAATTCCCACAGCTCCTGAAGCCCAGCCGGGTGAGGCCCGTTCCGACCCCCGCACACTCCCGCCCTCTCCTCCCCTGCCAGCAGCCATCTCTGTGGCCGCTCTGAAGTATGGTCTGAACCTGCCGCTCTGGATCCATTTCACGGGGGACACCGCTTCCTGCCACCCCTTTCCCAGCCCCGGAGCAGGTCCCAGCCTGGTGCGCCCTGCCCCTCCCTGCCCCTCCCCAGACCCAGACCTTGGCCCTGGCAGGCAGGGTTGTGGGTGAGGCAGCCTAAACAAAGTCACAGAAGGCAGGGGAGGGGCGGGCCCCAGGTTTCCAAAGGAGTCGTGTAACATACTCCCAGCGAAGCCCTCAGCGCTCATGGGGAGCCACTTTGCACGTCATCTCATTGCTGTTGTCGGTTTTACAGAGAAGTGGCTTTGTCGGGGCAGCAGGTCTGCCGTGGGCTCATTCATTCGCATACCTCCCGGGCACTTGCTCCATGCCAGGGTTGTGCTGGGCTTTAAGGGAACACAAAGGTGATTAAAACCCAGTTGCACAAGGTCACAGCCAGGCTGGGAAAGCGACGCTGACCTTGCAACAGTCTTCCAGGGGTGTGTCCGAGGTGTGACCCCGTAAAGAACAGCTTGAACCATCAGTCCCCAGAGGGCACAAGCCCAGGCTTGGTCTGCACCCAGAAGGACTTTCCCGAAGCAGCCTGAGGACCAGAGGTTTCCCACAGCGTCCCGGCTCTCTCTTTCCAGTTCGGGGCCAGAGGTAGTGGCACCTGGCTGACCCCAGAAAAAATGAGCAGGACATCACCAGTGTGGGAACAAGCTGACCTGTGAGACTGCTGGCCATGAGGAAACCAGGCCCTGGGGCTTAATCACCAAGACACACTGCTTCTCAAAGGAAACCACTTCAGCGAGGGAAGGAGTTCAGGAGGGCAGCAAGGCACTGCATTCCGGCGACTCTAAAAGGTACCATTTTCAGTTTGACATCTCTGCAATCGGGGCGTGTCTTCACCACAGCTGCTGGCCGGGAGCCTCCGGATGGAGCTGTCATTTCCAGCTCAGGCCAAGCATCGCTGTGGTGTGGTGTGGGTTTCTGGGGCGCGGAAGAGAGTCCTGGAGACAATAGAGGAGTGTTCTTCCAACTGCGAGGAGCCACGGCTGTGGGTACAGGGTGGGGAGGTGGTGAAGCAGACGTGTTCAGCAGCATTCCTCCCGTGGGGGACAGAGTGGGGGCCCCGCACGCTGGCAAAGCCCGTCAGGGCCCAGCGCCCTGGCTCCCGGCCCAGCTCTGCATTCTTCTCCAGAATGGACTTCAGGGTGGTCCCCTTGGGGCAGAGGGGAGGGCACAAAGGAGCGTTCTCGGGGTGTTGGACCCAGCCCTGGTTAGAGCCAGTGCTGCGCCATGGAAGGGGGTACGAAGCTCTGTCTCGCAGCGTTTGCCAGTTCCCATGGTGTCAATGTTCCCGGGGTGGCTGATTTCAGGTGACTGACAGTTTAAAGATGGTTTGCAAAAGTCCTGAATGTGTAACAATCAGCACAGCACGGATCACAGAGGTGCATGGCCACGGATGGAAACCCACCAGAGGCACGTACGACTTGTGTGCTTTGCTGTGTGTCAGCTGTCGCTGGGCGACTGTGCAAACAGCGGGACGGGAATCCGAGTCACCAGCCCTCACGGGCCCAGGGAGCCAGACTGTGAAAGGCAGGAGCACACCGAGTCAAAGCAGGATTCTACACGTCAAGTTCATCTTCACATAAATTTCATTTTATTTCACATCAGTGTTCCTTTTATGTATAAACAAGAGTGATATAGAAATACATACATATGTATGATAGGCATCTTAGTTTAATAAGAGAGCTCTTTTATTAATAAAAAATTCTAAGTGGTAAGAAGGTATTGTTTTAGTTTATCTGACAATACTTTTATTTCCTGTGGCGTATAAAAGAGCGGCTTGTCCATACTTAATGGTGTTGTAGATTTATTGAAATACAGTAATTTTGGGGGGGTTATGACTATTCTCAAGAGTTGGTTAGAACACTGAACTAAGAATCAAAAGATGAGTTCTAGGTCTGGATTTGCTGCTGTGTGATCTTGGGCAAGTCGGTTGTCGTCTCTGAGCTTCCGTTTCTCTCCTTCTAAAGTAGGGATAACAATACTGTTGACCTCATGTAGCTGCTGGGAAGACGGCGGGAGACACCACGTGTAGTTGCCATAGTAACAGAAGCAAAGCACACGGAGGACTCAGCACAAGCAGCTGCCGGTGGTCGCTGCTGCCACCAGACTCTCCAAGTCTCCCTCCATCAAATGGCCTCAGGTTCGCTGGGACAGTCCACTGAGCTCGTAGGAGGGTCCTGCAAACGGGAAAGCGCTCTGCTCATGGAAAGCGTTGTTAGGAACAGTCCGAAGGCTGTGGGCAACAGACAGGAAACACACCAGGGTGGCAAGACCGGGACTGGACCCATCACCCGAGGGCAAAAGTGAAAAGGGAACCTCAAAAGCACGCATCAAGGCTGAAACCCCACTTCCACTCTTGGAAACATCTGTCAGTCCGTGGTTAGACCTGCTGTCCCAGCCTGGCCTCTTGGTCGTTTCGGAATGGAGAAGTGGCCCTGGGAACAGCCTCTTCGTCTATAAAGGGCTGACGTAGGGGCTTGGGCCGAGGGCTGGGGACAGGGGCCTGAAGCCGAACCGAAAGCGCTCCCAGAGAGGCACCGCCTGCAGCCCCACCCGATGTGCGGCTGTCCTGCGGCCAGACCACGTGGCCCCAAGGCGAAGGCCATGCGACCGCCAGGAGAAGCTGCACTCCAACCCCAGCTCTGCCCCTCACCGGCCCCGTGACCTTGACTACTCTCCTCTTTGAACCTCAGATTCTCCTGCTGAGAAACGGGGACAATAAAAACCTCCTTTGAGGGCTGTTGGGAGGATTAAATCAGATAATGTCTGCAAGGCACCTTGGAGGGGCCTTGCGGAGAACATCTCTCTAACGTGGCCCCAGCGCTGGGAAGGCAAAGCCCAGTCCGCCATCCTCCATGCCCCCGAAAAACCGGTGGAAGCGACAGGGAAATTCACGTTCCCTGTGACGTGGTTTGTGCTAACCAGAGAGGGAAGCACGAGGTGCTGGGAAGGGCACGGGGTGCCGTCACCCCGCGCAGGGGTGCCGGAAGGCTTCCTGGAAGAGCTGCGTCGCATCTGACGGTACAAGTTAGCTGCCCAGTGGAGGGCGGGAAGGGCGTTCCTGGGGACAGGGCTGCAGGAACAGAGCCAGGAGGCGTAAAGTAACCAACCGTCCTACTCCCAGGGCTCCTGCTCCAAAGACCAGCCCCTCGGTCGGGAGTCCCAGGGACACCAATGTTCTTCCTCCTTCTGAGCCAAAGCTGCACTCAGCTGGAGTGGAACAGGCTGCGGCTCCTCCCTCTCGAGTTGCAGAGTGAGCTCCCCAGCGCCAGAGGCATTCACAGACCGCCACCTCTTGCCTCAAATACATGCCCTCTCCGTGCTGCAGGGGACTTAAGTCTTCGGGCTGCGTTTCCCAGGCTCCTTTGCCAGCAGGAAACAGCCTGATCTTCTCTGTCCCTCACCCACACCAGCTCTCCCTTTCCTCGGGGCTCCAGCTCCTCTCTGCCTTTGCCTCACCCTCCTCCCCACCCCCAAACTGTCTCCCTGGTTTCCCAGTTGGTTGTCTGGCCCCGACCATGGGAAAGTCATCTCCAGGGACCAGGCCCTGGGTCTGCCGTGTCTGCTGCTGTACCCCCAGGTCTGAGAGAAGAGCGTGGCATAAATACTCGTTTCAGAAATGAATAAGCAGCTCTTCACAGTTTTCAGATTCTTGTCCTGTCTACAAAATACTCAGTCCACACAAGCCTATAAGGCTGGTGGTTTCTCACCACCGCCCCCCACTTTTGATGATGAGTAAAGGGAACCCCAGAGAGGTGAAGGGACTTGCCTGACATCTCAAAGCCAAGAAGTGGCAGAACTGAGACAAGATCCCGTGTCTTTCTGATGCCAAACCCCTTGTTCTTCAACGTCATAAATTGTGTCCCTGTTGACACATTCTTTGGGCTGTCCCTCCTCTGGCGTGAATCCCTGTGCAGTCGCCCATCGTTTAGGGGCTAACGATTCGCCACAGGGCATTCTGAGTCTATGTCCACCTTTCCTCCCCTCCCCTGCTCTGGGCTTCAGGTTTCTCATCTGTAAAATGGGGATTATAATAATCCTCGCAGTCCCCAACTGAGTCGAAGTTCAGTGACCAGAGACTATTATTGTTATTTTATTTGTGTACGTATATGTTACAATAGTTCTAACACGAAAGTAGAACCTTGGTACATTCTCGTTATAAAAAACAAAAACATGGGCCAAGATGGAGGCGTAGGCGGACACACTGTGCCTCCTCTCACAACCAAAATTAAGGACAACAAATATTTAGAAACAAGAAAACAACCACAACTTATAGAAAATTGAACTGTACGGAAGTCCAACAACCATTCATCCAGACCGGTAAGAGGGGCGGAGTCGTGGTAGAAAAAAGTGGAGGTGCGGACCCAGGAACGCAAGTAGCAGCGGCTCGCAGTTCCCAGGTGCACGGGCGGTGGCTGGCGGTCCTCGGGCGCCCAGGCAGCAGCTGGCGGACCCTGGGCACAGGTGGGCAACTGTGCAGACCCAGTGAGGACGCACAAGGCGGCTGGCTGACCAGGTGGTCCCACATTCCCCCGCGCGGACGGTCCAGGCAGAGGGGAGGTGGCGGAAGGGACTGAATCTGGGAGAGAGCGGAGCAGGCGCCATTGTTCCCTCTCAGACCCCGCCCCCACATACAGCGTCACAACCCAGCGACTGGGCTGCCCCACACTGGGGAAGCGCCTGAGGCTCCACCCCTCACTATGTAACAGCACTCGCGCGTGCGCAGATAATCCAGGCGAAGGGGAAGTGGCGGAAGGGACCGGAGTCCAGGAGAGAGCGGAACAGGCGCCATTCTTCCCTCTCAGACCCCGCCCCCACCTATAGCGTCACAACCCAGCGACTGGGCTGCCCCGCCCTGAGGAACACCTAAGGCTCCACCCCTCATACGTAATAGCCGCAACCAGACTAAAACCAAAACAAAACAAAACAAAACAAAAAACCCCACCAAAAATGGCTCAAACCAGAGAAAAAATGAAAACCCCAGAGTCAATTCCTCTAAGCAACGAAGAGATAGCCAACCTATCAGATGCGCAGTTCAAAGCACTGGTCATCAAAATGCTCACAGAATTGGTTGATTTTGCTCATAAATTAGATGAGAAAATGCAGGCTACAATACGTGAAATGAAGGAAGATGCATGGGGAACCGATAGAGATGGAAGGAAAACTGGGACTCAAATCAATGGAGTGGACCAGAAGGAAGAAATTAACAACCAAACAGAAAATGAGGAAGAAACAAGAATTCAAAAAAATGAGGAGAGGCTTAGGAACCTCCGGGACATTGTTAAACGTCCCAACATCCGAATTATAGGGGTCCCAGAAGGGGAAGAAGAAGAGCAACAAGTAGAAAACTTATTTGAACAAATAATAAAGGAGAACTTCCCCAATCTGGCAAAGGAAATAGACCACCAGGAAGTCCAGGAAACTCAGAGAGTCCCAAAGAAGTTGGGCCCAAGGAGGAACACACCAAGGCACATCGTAATTACATTAGCCAAGATTCAAATGAAGGAGAGAATTCTAGAAGCAGCAAGGGATAAGGGGACAGTTACCTACAAGGGAGTTCCCATCAGACTGTCAGCTGATTTCTCAAAAGAGACCTTCCAGGCAAGAAGGGGCAGGAAAGAAATATTTGAAATCCTGAAAAGCAGGGACCTACATCCAAAATTGCTCTTTCCAGCAAAGCTGTCATTTAGAATGGAAGGGCAGATAAAGCGCTTCTCAGATAAGGTCAAGTTCAAGGAGTTCATCATCACCAAGCTTTTATTATATGAAATGTTAAAGGGACTTATCTAAGAAAAAGAAGATCAAAAATATGACAATGGAAAGACAGTAAACTCACAGCTATTAAGAACCACACCTAAAACAAAAGCAAACTAAGCAAACAGCTAGAACAGGAACAGAACCACAGAAATGGAGATCATATGGAGGGTTAGCAACAGGGGCGTGGGAGGAGGAGAGACGGGGGAAAAGGTACAGAGAATGAGTAGCATAGATAGTGGGTAGAAAATAGACAGGGGGAGGGCAAGAATAGTATGGGAAATGTAGAAGCTAAAGAATTTATGACACATGGACATAAACTAAAGGGGGAAATGTGGGTGGGAGAGGGTGTGCAGGGTGGGGGGAATGATGGGGGAGAAACAGGACAACTGTAATAGCATAATCAATAAAATATATTAAAAAAAAACAACATGGCAAACAGAGCTGAAGCGTTCCTGGCAACTGCGGTTGGGGTGACGATTTCCAGATCTTTCCCTCCTCGTCTGGAGAGAGAAGGGGAGCGGTGGGAGGAGCAGCACCATCCGGTCAAGCGCGGGTTTCCCTCGGTCTTCCCACTCAGCCCTGTCTCAGAGATGTCCCCCGTTTCCCCTCCCACCTTCCCCTTTGACCTTCGCCCATCTGAGATGAGGGCTGGTGGGCAACATCTCCATTTTGCAGATGGAAAAACTGACGTTCCAAAAAGTAAGGGACAGCTGTCGAAGGTCACACAGAAGGAAGGGGTGGAGCCACATCCCAAAGCAGGATCCTTGACTCTGTTGTGGCCGAAGACGTGTCTTCGCTCGACACAGCTTCCTTCACTCATTCCTTCATCCGTTCATTCAGCCTTTGCCAGCCGCCCGCCATCAGCTGGGGCCTCCTGCTCGGGCAGAGTTTCAGACTGGCCTGGAGCAGCTAACATTGCAGAAGGGGGACGAGAAATCTGTAGCTGCTCCCGGGACAGTACCAGTCACGTCCTTCCTGTCGGGGGAGAGATTCCAGCAAGAAGAGGAGAGGAGACCCTGCAGGCATCTTCATGTCGGCACTGCGTATAGTTTGAGAGACAAACATGCATTTCTTTTGTTACTAAAAAGATAATAAAACACAAAGCCGGTGGAAGTCCAGAGACAGCGGCACAGCCAGCCAGGAAAAGCCAAACGAGAGACCCGGTGACTCAGGGCTTTGCGAGGGGCCCCCAACCCCTGGGATCTAAGACACCCGCTCCCGGACAAAGTCTCAGGTTATGAAACGGTAACAGGGAAGCGAGGAGCTGTCAGCAGCTCAGGCCATTAAAAAGGCCCCCGAAACCCAGAGGTCATTTCCTCCTGCAGTGGATGTATTTGTTTTATGTATCTGGCCAAAGGGAGGGGAGAAACCCAGGCTGCGCCGTGGAGGGGCCGAGAGGAGAAGGGGAAAAAGGAAAACAGCACGAGGCGGTGCTTTGCGAGCAGCACTGGACACCCCACATGGTGAGGCTCACGGCCCGCTAACGAGGAAGACTCCGGAAAGTCTGGGGAACTGAGGCAGGGGAGCTGCGGGAGATCGGGCGAAGGTGTACAGAAACGCGTGTGTGCCCGCACGCACACTCTCACACATGTACGCGCATGCACACTCACACACATCCACACATGCTCACACACATCCACACTTTCACACACTCACACACATTCACATACTTGCACACCCACACATTCACACGCACTCTTGTATACACATTCACACATACCCACAGGCATGCACACACTTACACACCGTCCCCCACATTCACACACACAGAGCCGTGGTGCTGACACACAGAAGGAATGGGAGGAGAAAACAGACTCTTCGAGGAACCATCCCAGGAAGAGTCCCTTGGTTTAGAACTTCCCATGGTCGGGGCCACGGGCAGCAGCGAGGGAGAGGCGGCCACTGTCAGAGGCTCAGCTCAGCTCCAGAAAACTCCCCAGGGTGCAGTCACCTGTGGGGAGCACTGGGGTCTCACTTCCTTGTCCTCCACTTCCCCTCCCGCAGGGCCTGGGAGCTGAACCTGGTGCAAGACCTTGTCCCCCCACCCCCTCCCCTACACACACACCCCCACTTCAATTTCTTTTCCTCTGGGTGGAGGGCATCTTGACCAACCATCAAAACCCTCAAAACACCCTCTTTGTTTTCCAAACTTGCGGGTCCCCAGCCCCGGGCTGCCGTAGGAGACGCTTTCCCCCAAACCTGGCGCTGTAGGCGGACCCGATGATGCTTGTAAGCACCAAGCACTGTGCCTGAGACTGTACAGAGTCTTGGCAAATGGGCCGAGTTATTTTTCATGTCATGATATTATCATTGGCAGAGACCTCGGAGGGCCTGTGTCTGGTGGGGGTGGGGGGGCAGGGAACAAAAGGACAGAGGAAGCCAGAGCAGGAGTGCTCGGGGACGGAGAGCAGAGCAGGGTCCCTCAGAGATGCCGGTGGCGCCTGAGGGGCGGGGGGAGGGCCTGCTACAGGGTCGGCCTCGTGCAGCCGAGGGAGGGGTGTGGGCCTGAAGTCGCTCGGGTCACCCAGACCCCAGACTGGCGGCCAGAACAGGAAGGTGGATGTGGACAACAGCAAGGACGATGGGGGCGACAGGGACAGCTCGCTCCCTGCCGAGCGTGGGAGCGGGAAACTGTCGGTTCTGTCTCCAGAAGCAGTGCGGGGGTGGCTTGGACAGATGCCCAGGGTCCACACAGTTGTGCGTGGAAGCTTCGCCTCAAACCGTGTGACTGTTGGCTCACCGCAGACCCCTCTGTGCCTCAGTCTCCTCTCTGGGAGTCTAAGGGGTCCCATCCCCCCACAGGTCTGCGGCTCAGTCTGCCGTTTCCAACTGTGCCTCGCTTCACCCACGGCCACCCCTCCTCTCCTTGGAGCCTCCCTAACCGGGGCAACGGCCAACAATTTCTGCTAATGGCCTCTCCTTCCAAAACAAACAAGCCAGGAGTCACAATCGAAGTGTCTGTCGGTTCTGCCGCCTGATCTCTTTTAGACCTGACCACGTGCGACTGTTGAGGAACAGTGCCAACCTCTGGTGCAGCTGTAGCGGGATGTGTGTTCAGGAGGACAGGTGATCAGGCAGGTCCCAGACTGGCGAGTGCAGACTCCGAATTATTCGGGGTGCACCCCAGCCCCGCTGGCACTGCGGGGCCCCTGCAGCCAGTCTGCCGGAGTGAACAGCGGAGTGGACAGCAGGTTCCTCCAGAGGGAAGTGCGGATCTGAGCCCGGAGCAACGTGAGCCTCTGTCTGAAGGACGGACTGGGTGGGGGACAGTCACCGGGGCCAGTGGCCTCAGAATCTGCCCCTAGCTCGCACTCCCTGCCCCTTTAGGGAATGTGAGCTGGAGGCTTCCAGAATCCCCAACAACGTCTGCTGCCAACCCGCACAGCCCCACTGGCCCAGGCTGAGAGACAGAGATATCTCCCCACTTTCTGGGGGATCCCAGGGCAAGTCTTGCTCCCCGGTGTCCAGGACTGCTCCTCCCGCCAGGGTAGCCAGGGTGGCTGGGTGCTGCGTGGGACACACCCAACTTTTTCTCCTTCCCGCCAACCCTGCCCTTCATCTGATGCTGACCCCCCTTCACCTCCAGGTGACACACTGCTCCTTGGGGACCTAAAGGTCTGTGCGCAGAGCTCGACAGTGACGGTGGCGAAGAGAGGTCGGGGCCTCGGATTCTCGTGTGCTCCTGTACCCAGTGGTTCTCAACCGGAATGAGGGCATGTCAGGGCCACCCAGTGGGGTGGGAGGCACCTGTCTGAACTCGACTTCAGCTCCCACCCCAGACCTAGTACGTGGGATCCCCAGGGCCCTGGCCCTGAGTCGAGGCCCCGGGCCCCTGACAACTGTGCCCCTGACTGTGGGGCGCAGTCCCAGGATGGACCCTGGTTCGGCGCATTGTGAGCTGTGCAGCCTGGAACAAATAATCGAACCTCTCTGAGCTTCTGTTCTCATCCCTGAAGAGGGGATAATACTGGCACTTATCCTACAGGCAGCATTGAGAAACTATGAGAGAGTTTGGGACAGCGCTCGGGGCAGGGCTGGGCGCAGAGCGAACGCCCAGCAGACGCCAGAAGGAGCCCTGCTGTGGCCGCGTGGCCGAGGGCCGGCTGCTAACCGCTGCCCTGCCCACTTTCAGGCTGGAGGCTCTGTCTGTCCTGCCTTCCTGGCCAAACTGCCCCTCCCAGTCAGAGTTGCCACGTGGGGTCGAGTAGCAGGTGCACTGCCCGAAGTGCCGTCGCTGCGGTTGGGGCCGAGGTCCACCCCGATGCCACCGCTAAGGTGGGCGGGCTGCTGGCGTGCAAGCTGTGCCACGAGGGGTGAGTTTCCTCATCTGCCCCAAAGCACCGTGCAGGGGAGTTCGGGCGCCCGGGCCCAGCTTGCCCCCGCTGCTGCCGATCAAGGGCTGCTTGATCAGAGCCACGTGTGCCCAGCACCGTACTCCAGCCCCAGCTCAGCCCGCCTGAGGAGGCGGGGGGGGGCCAGCGCCTGGCTCCCAGTCCCTCCCTAGCAGGAGCGTGCCTGTCCCCAGCCCCACCCCACACCCCCTCCTCCACGGTGCACGCAGGCTGCGGAGTCTCTGCCTGGCACGGCCACCGTCACCGCGGGGGGTTACGGGAGCAGGCTCGGCTAGGGAGAGAAGAGAATGGTGACCCACTAGGGTCGTGAAACTGTATGTGATGTACCTATTGGGAGGACAACTTGGGAAATTTGAAAACCTATGTATTATTAGATGATATTAGACAATGATCATTAAGTTCTTAGGCACTGGTTATGTAGGAGAATTCATATGCTTAGAAAATGTATTATTTAAGGAGATGTGTCATGGTGTTTACAACTTACTTTGAAATGTTTCAGCCACAATATAGATACAACGAGCTAGAGATCTAATACAGGAAAGTAAGAGAAATATGTCCAAGTGTCCCCAACTGTCCCATTGAGACGGGTGGTGTGTGGATACATGTTGGGCTATTCTTGCATCTTGTTCACAATAAAAACATCGAAATAATAATTTTTAAAAAGGAAATGGGGAAGGGGGCTCCGGGGCCACGTGCGGTTGCTTTGTCCTCTCCCAAGCTGCGCTCTGTCTCTGCTCCCGGCAGGGACCCTCCTAGGCGGACGCCTGCCTCCTCTGGGAGTGGGGGTTCCTCCCAGGGTGACACCCAAGAGCCACCCAGAAGCCAGTGACCTGAGAAGGGTGGGCCATCACCCTCCGGAACAGTGACAAGGAGCTCATGTCCCCATCACCTTCTCACTCTCAATTACTCCTTTTAGGGTGAGAAACTCTAAAGAAAGATGTTTCCTGCTATATGTTGCATAATAAAAAAGGAAATAACCTAACTGTCCATCGGCCGGGGATTGGGGGCGTACATTTAATAACTGTCTATCTGCGCATTCTGACACGAAGCTATGTCCGTGCTATTCTGAGTGAACAAGCAAGTTGCAGAAAAATGTGTCTAATGTGTTTTTAGAAGAAAACACCAGATCTGGAAGATCATTGTGTATTTCTAGAGAAAGATCTGGAAGGAGGTCCACGGTCCTCTTCCCAGAGGCCACGTGTGGCGAGTGAAGACGAAGGGAAACTCACTTTTCACGTCAAACACCTGTGCGTTGTCGGAACCCGTTTTAGAATTCTGAATGGCACATGCCCCCGAGCTCTTGCTACATGTCAGACCCTGTGATAATGCTACCTAATACTCACAGAGCACCTACTATGTGCCAAGAACCGTTCCGAAGGCTTCATGCATATTAACTCATTTGATCAACATAATTTAATTCACACATTATTACTGTCTTTCCCAGTTAGAGATGAATGAGGCCCAGAACAGTTAAGTGACTTGCCCAAGGTCACAGAACCAGTAAGTGTCAGAGTTAGGGTTAGAACCTGGGCAGTCCCTCTCCACCAACAGTGCCGTAGCAACTCCGTTATATCATGTGGAGGCCCAGACACAGGAAGTGCCCGAAGTGTGGGTGAGTTTGGCCAGGGACTGGCGGGGGAGAAGGGGAAAGTGAAGGCCAGTCCGGTCATCGGTGGGGCCCCCAGTCCTGCTGTTTGCAGGCGGTGACGACCGAGTCTTGAAATTCTACCTGCTTCACACGTGCAGCCAAAGGAGGGTCCAGCCCGAAGACCCCAGTCCCGGCTGGGACCTGTTGGCTCCAGGGCTCACCCCATCCCCAGACTCGTGGGGGCCTGGACAGAGCTGTCACACTGTCCCAGAGCTGCACCTGATAATTCTGAGAATGAGAAGTGGCCCTACACTCTTAAGGAGACACACCCAAATGTTAGCAGTGGCAGATCAGGGGCGTGAAATTGTGGGTAATTTTTATTTCCTTCTTTGTACTTTCCCACAGTTTCCAAATTTTTATTCAGTGAACATGCCTGGCTATTATAATTAGAAAAAAAGTAATGTACTTTTTTTTTCTCCAGGAGAAAACAAAGACGTATTGCAGGAAGTCTTTCAGCCAGCGAGAGTAAACTGTGTGGCCCTCGTTAAACCAAGAAGAGGAAATGGGAGAAGGAAAGGGGAGGAAACCAGCATTTGCTGGGTGCTCACTTCTGTGGCGAGTCTGGTGCTAGGGACGCTGCGTCCATGATCTCTTCCACCCCGACCACTACCCTGGAGGGCGGGTGCAGTGCTGTAGTGCCCATTTTACAGATGGGGATACTGAGGCAGGTAGAGGGAAAGTGCCTTGCTTTACCCACTCACCCTGTGCCTTCCCACGAGGTGGCAGAAAGTGCAATTTCAAAACCAGTGTGTTTTAAAAACATCCAGAGGACCCATCACCCAGGGCCTCTTAGGGAGGGGTCACTGGTTCTTCACGACACAGCTGCCCCTCCAGTCACTGCTGTATTAAGGCCCAGAACAGTGACCGATGGCTATTGTGCGCCTTTTTTTTTTTTTAATGACAGAGGGTTGTTTTATGTTCCGTGTATACAAAGTTTCGTCTGGTGGCATTAGTGCCTAATGCAAATAAAGGTGAGGCGGTCTCAGCTACCGTCTGGTGGCCAGCAGCACTGAAAATGGGACAGTCCTTCGGAAGCTACAGGGGACAGCGGAGCAAGAGCTGTAAACAGGCCGAGAGCTTTCGCCTCAGGAGTTCGGTTCCCAGGGACCTATTTCCGAGAACGACTTCCTTCAGCAGAAACAGAAAGCCGCCTGCATAAAGCCATTGGTGGCAGCGGTGTCTACAATAGCAAATCATTTATAATCCGCCCACGTGATGGGAGGTGCTGCGACCAGCGATCTTGCAACAAGGGACACGCAGTTTGTCCACACGTGGCAGCCAGTCTCCAAGACGCCCCCACGCTCTTCGCCTCCCGATGGTCACACCCTTATGACGTCCCCTCTCAGCGCTGACGAGGGCTGACGAGGGGAGCTACAGGCTGTGGTCACAGTGACCGCATGTGACTTCCAAGGAGAGGCCATAAACACTTTCCACCTTGGTCTCTTCATCGTTGGTTCTGGGGCAAGACAGCCGCCATGTCATGAGAAAACCGGAGCCACACTACGGAGAGGCCCACGTGGGGTGATGAGGCTGGAGCCTGCTGCCCTCCGCCACGTGCGTGTGTGTCCTCCTGGGACAGACACCCGCAAGCCCCAGTCAAGCTTTCAGAGGCCGGCGGCCCTGCCTGACATGTCACGCACCGCCTCAGGAGGAACCCAGCTGGGCTGCTCCTGACGTTCTTACCCCACAGGAACTCTGAGGGATAGCCAGTGCAACCGCTTTGGGTCCCTAGGTGTTGGGGTGACCTGTTCCGCAGCCAAGAACCGACACCCCAAACAATGCGTGGATACCACACAGCGGCGAAAGCAAATAAACTGCTATTACAACAGTCTGGGTGAATTTCACCGTGATAACGTGAAGCCGAGAGTCATTTTTTGTGACTGTTGATTCCAAAGTTGAACACTCAGAATGAATCTGTGCTGTAGGGGTGCCTATGGGTGGGGAGGGATGAGGGACTGGGAGCCACCGGCAGGGCCTCGGGCGCTCGCCTCTGCCGCTGGGTCTGCAGGCTGCTTGGAGCAGGTCACAGGTGTGTGTCGTTTCCAAAGGGTCATCAAGCTGAACATGTGTGAGCGGTGCGCGAGCCTGTATGTGCGCTACATTTCAATACAAACGTGTTTAAAAACGACTGCTTTATAGGCACAGCAGGAACTCTAGACTCCCAGGACCAGGTTGCGGTCCTTGACAAGGGCCAATCCTCAGGGGAGCCTGCGGGGTGATTTGCTGGCCTGCAAAATGCACACCCCCGGGGTGGGGGGGGGGCAACACGGAGAGAACCGAGATGTTGTGGAGCCGGGAGTCCAGGTCATCTGAGAGTCTTTAAGTATTTCATTTAGGAGTACTTCACTGTCTTGTCAAGGAGAGTGAAAAAAATAAAAGCTGAGAGGTATTGTTCTACAGGTGTCTAACCAGAAACGAAAGCACAGTCCTCTAAGGAGCAAGCTTTTTATTCACCAAAAATGTGGCCACCCAGAATAACTCCTTCCCAGAGATTTTCCAAATTGTTCCAGCGTGGTTTCTCTCGCAGAATCGGTGATTGAAACTACCGTTTTCGTTAAAGCAGAAAAGTGGAGTCTTGCCCCCAAGGTTCGAGGTTGGGCTGGGCTTCAGCAACGCCATGCCAAGCAGGGAGAGGTGCCGGCGACACGGTGAGCAAACAGTGCAGTAAGTGTCGATTTGCTGTGAAGGGAGAAGGGAATTTGTGGCACAGAGGATCCTTCCCGGTCCTGAGAGTAACACAATCACTGATAGTAACAGAAGCATCACCCTCAAATCCCAAAATGGCTGCAGGCTCAGAAGGATGTGGAGAAATCTTCAAGTTGCCCTGAACTCTGAACGTCAGATTTCCCATGATTGCTTACCCAGATAGCCTTCCTATTGTTCTCCAGAGAACTTACGCATTCCAATACCTCAGTAGTGTCCTGAACACGGTCTACCTGCAGCCCCTCCCAAATCTGGGAGTGGCCAAATCTGTCAGTGGCTCCCCAACCTGTCACTCTCCAAGTGTAGCCTTAAAAGGTGTCCCTGATCTGTCCCCAAACTACAAGGCAATCCATGCATCTGAGATCGGGTCACCTCCGGCCTCCAGGCCAAGGTCCCAGTGCATCCCTTACCCGGGAATTCCGTTCACCAAGTGATCTTCACACAGCGAAGGACTTTCTAAGCTCCAGAGCTGGGGAAGCGACCACAAAGGAAATGTTTGACCAGATCTGTGCTACAGAAAAACAAGAAACGTAAGCAAAATTAAAAGGCAACGGTAAAAAAATGTTTGTAGCTAATGCCACAGACAGAAGGTTAGAACCCTTAATTGATAATGAACCCACATAAATCAATTTAAAAAAAACACAAAGAGACGATGGATGAAAGGGCAAAGGCCATAATAAAAAGCAAACGTAAGTGTCAATAAACTTTTGGGAGAAAGAAAGGGGTGTTCGGCCTCTCCCAGGGCCAAAGAAATGCAAACAGCAGTCGGGTAACACCAGGTCAGCAGAGGCACCGCTCAGTGCTGGCCGAGGCGCCCACACGGGGGGCGCAGGGGGTGTACCCTGGCGAAACTCGCCCCGCGAGCCACTTGATGACGTTTGTCGGAAGCCTGAACAATGTTCCTACTTTCTGTCCATCGATTTTTTAAAAATATTTTTTAAATATTTTTTTTATTTATTTATCTTTAGAGGGGAAAGGTAGAGGAGAGGGAGAGGGAGAGAAATATCAATGTGCGGTTGCCTCTCGTGTGTCCCCTACTGGGAACTGACCCGCAACCCAGGCATGTGCCCTGACTGGGAATCGAACCTCGATCCTTTGGTTCGCAGGCCCGCGCTCAGTCCACTGAGCTACACTAGCCAGGGCGTCCATCGATTTTTAAAAAACGTTTCCTTCAAAACTTTCTGGCAAATAATTTGATGATATTTATCAATCTGCTTAAGACGTTCGTACTTCCGGCCCACGTTTCTGACGATTCCCTCTACCACCCAGAAGCCGAACTCCAGCTGAGGACGTCTGCACCCAGATGTCCACTGCAGTGGGAAGGAGGGATGATGAGAAGCTGGAACCAACCTGAGCATCCCGCAGTCGGGGGAGGGGCGGGTCAATTTTGGTGCGTCCGTGTGATGGATGGCATTGGGTAAACGGCCTGTGATAATCAAGAATTCCAGATGATGAGAAAAAATGCTTATGATATAATAAATTTATGATGGAAAGTCAGCCCTAAAATTCTTAAGGGGGAAAAAAAAAAAAGCCTAGCCAATAGGCTGAAAAACACAAATGGGTTGTTGCCTCTTGGGTGGTGAATTTGGGGGGAATTTGTGTGTGTGCTTTTTTACCTTTTTCTGTACTTTTCAAAATTTCTACAATGAGCAGAATTACTTTGATAGACAGCTCTTAAAAACTGTGAAAAAAAAATCATCCTCCTTGATACACTGTTGATACACTTAGTGACAAGCACAAGCCACTGTCCCCTCTGTGAATTGGCACAAGGCAGGCTCAGTAATACCCGTGAGTCAGGGACACAGAGGGCTTTTAAGCCTATTGTGCATTGTTGCTGACCTTCTGCTTTTATTGCCTGGTTATTAGTGTTTGTCTTTCCTCCCTGGCGATCCTGGAAGCTCCTGGAAGGCAGAAATCACGTGTCTCCATTCATTCACACCCAGCCAGTGCCTTGCACCCAGGAGGCTGCTCAACAGTGTTATTTGTTAATGAATTGGGCATCTCATTTGGGTAAGTGCGTTTTAACATGAGATGAAGATATTGTACATACGAGATAAAGACTCTGGGTGCCAAGGACTGTTAAACCTGTTCTTTCTGAGGTCAGGGAACTCCCTGAGCACCAAGGAGAGGGGATCAACATGCAGTTCCAGCTGCAACGCTGCCCCTATCGAGTGGTCTTCACATGTTTAGGTCTTCACATGTTTAGGTCATCACATGTTTAGGTCTTCACATGTTTAGGCCAAATCTGCTGTCCAGTCCAGAGAACTCTGTCCTGGAGGAGTCCCCTTTCTGCAGCTCGCTCCCTCCGGGGCCTGGGGCGAGTCCCTCACCCTCGGTTCCTTCCCTGAGGAGTGACGTTGCTGGAGTATTTCTAGCTAGCCATCACCAGGATTTCTAAAAAGCATCTGAGAGAGAAAGTTGGTTTCGAATATTATGTTGAAAGATATCTTTAGAACATTGCAGAATATTAAAAAAAAAAAAAAAACACTCTACTGATAATCAAATCAATATGGCGCACCAGTGAATTGGGCTCCCATTCACTTTATTTACATTTTTGTCTTTATCCCCAATTTTAAAAATAATTAAAATAGGCAATCTTGAGATTCTGGCATGGAATTCTTGGAGCATTAGGAAAGGTCAGGAACAATTCCTTGGCGGTAAACTGTTTAAGAGCATGAGATGACATCTCAGGTTGAAATGACCGTTTCCAGTGGAGGAAGGAAATGGAGAGGGGCGCGGACTTCTGCTCCTTCCGCGATCCGGAAACCTCCAGTCCATCCAGCGCTGGCTTACAGTGACCTCTGCAGACTGCCGGGGGTTGCACAGCTGTCTCTGAGCTGCGGCTGAGGAGAGGCCCCTTCTGCTCCCGCCCGCCTCCCAGGATCCCCTCTCAGCAAACAGAATTTCCCCCCACACACACACACACACCCCTTTTACACAGAAATGGCACACCAGTGCGCTTGGCGCGTTGGACCCGCCAGCCCCGTTTTGCGTTGCGCGCGCTCTGCGTGCTTTGGAGGCTGGAGCTGGGCAGGCACAGCCGCGAACCTCCTGAGCTTTCCGCTAGAAAAAGTCTTCCTGGGGACCTCCGGGCTGCTCCACTGCTGGGCCCAGAGATCAGCTTTCCTGAACCCCCACTCTAGCTCCTCCCCACACAGGGAAGGTGATAGCGTCCGCATCGAACCCAACCGTCCTGGGGGTTAAGCTCTGGAGCCAGATTACTGGACCTCTCTGTGCTTAAATGTCCTTATCTAAAAAAAGGGGGGGAGAGTTAATAGTCACCCCCACCTCAATAGATTGTTGACAAGATTAAAAGATTCGAAACACATATATTTTTTAAATGTATTTATAATATAGGCATATAAGTTCAGTACATTAACTGGCACATAGTGTTTAATGAAAATTGTTTATTCTTATTTGACTGAGGAAATCAGAGAAAGAGGGAACATTTGAAGACACCGAAGTAGATCCATTTCTTATTTTATAAGAAATAGGATCCGAAATACGTCACTGGCTTTCTCTTGTTTTCACGAAAGGACCCCCAACGCCAGCTGGCTTGCTCGATGCCACTCCTCCCCCCGGGGAAGTCTGCAGAGGGGACCTTTTCCCGGGAGACGGTGTCACCATTCAGCTCTTCGCGCAGGGCCGCTCTTCCGAGAGAGGCTTTCCCTGCCTGTCTGATTTCCAGGTGGCTCTTGATCTCGCTGTGCATGGACCTGCTGGGCTTCGGCGTGGTCTGCCTGCCGGAGCTCCGGGACCCAGCACCTGGGCGGTGGCGGCGCGCCCCGGGTCCTTGGCACCCGCCTTCAGTCGCTGAGACGTTAAGAGGCCTCTGCGCTCGCGGGGCCTGGGAGGAGCGGGAGGAGCCCCGGGACTAACGGCAGCACACCCCTTGCTCTCCCTCGACTCAACTGCCACCCAGACCTGGTAGTTTTGCCTCCCCCAGCTGCCTGGCGGGCCGACAAGAACTAAGGGCATGCAGAAGTACTAAAGGTCTGCACGCATCAGGCGCATCGCGGCTCTGGACTGATGGAGGCCGAAGCGGGGTCCCCCCCTCCCCAAAACGGTGCGAGCAGGGTGGGGGAGGGGGCTGGGGCTGGTCCTGCTCCGGGCTGGCGGCGGGAGCGAAGGTGTCGATCAGTGGCTGCACAGGGGAGCGTCGGTTCTGCACAGGAAGGAGAGAAGGAGGCCGGAGGTGCCTTCGCATCGCTCAGCAGCCCTGACCGATCTGATAAAGAGGAAGGAAACCCGCGTCGCGGCGGAACCGAGCTGACAGCTCCCCAAACTGACGAGGCCCTGCAGCTGTCACCGACAAGTTTGCAGCCGCGGGCCGAAAGGAGGGGCGCTCGCCCCCCTGCTGGTCACTGCAGAACCACACCCGTCTGGTGAGCTGAAAGCGAGCACAGGCTGCAGGGACCAGGGCGGGCTGACGCCTCCTGCAGCAGAAGGTGGTAAGCCGGCCTGGGGGATGCCAAGCTTGGGCGCGCCCGGGCCTCTGCCTCTGCTCCGTGCAGCAGGACCTGCCGCAGAGAACAAACACGAAAGATGTTTTTGCTCCAGCCGGAGCTCTGCTTACCGGGCAATCCACACCTTGGCGGTCAGGGCTCAGGGGAGCCAAGTCCACCCAAATGAGAAAAACAGAAGCACTTCCAGAGACTGCAGAGCACGATTTGCCTGCCGCTGCAGGGCTCTAAGTTTGATTCTATCGCTAGCAGCGTGACCTTGAGCCAATGTCTTATCCCTGGGTTTCTTCATCCATAAAATGAGAATCAGAATCTCTGTTGCAAGCTCGTTAGAGACTGAGTTCTACGTAAAGTGCTTAGAATAGTTTCTGGGTTTTGCACATGTTTGTTAAATTAAAATTTTTAAATTTCAGTTTAGGTTGTGGGCTTGTTGCAATGACTGTAACTGGTTCCTTATTCTGGGGATTTTCTCACTGCCTTTCAGTGATATATTTTTGGTTTAATTCCACTGCGATCAGAAAACACATTGGGTTGGCCGAAATGTTCGTTTCGTTTTTTCCATATGATGGCTGTAGAAGTGCTGAGTTGTCTTGAACTTCATTCAGAACAATTTTGTTAGATTCTGTTGTGACAGCTGTCGTATCGGAGTGCATTTTTAAAAAACATCAAAACTGGTGAATTTTTATGCAGCCATTTTAATACTGAAGATGGAAGAAGATACACAACATTTTTGGCATATTATGCTTTATTATTTCAAGAAAGGTAAAAGTGCACCTGAAACACAAGAAAAGATTTGTGCAGCCCTGGCTGGTGTGGTTCAGAGGAGTGAGTGCCAGCCTGCGAACCAAAGGGTCGCCAGTTCAATTTCCAGTCAGAGCACATACCTGGGTTGTGGGCCAGGTTCCCAGTGGGGGGCATGCAAGAGACAAGCACATGTTAATGTTTTTCTCCTCTTTCTCCCTCCCTCCCCCTCCCTTTTATTTATTTTGATAAATAAAATCTTTAGGAAAGAGAGAGAGAGGGAGAGGGAGAGGGAGAGGGAGAAAGAAAGAAAGAAAGAAAGAAAGAAAGAAAGAAAGAAAGAAAGAAAGAAAGAAAGAAAGAAAAAAGAAAGAAAGAAAGAAAGAAAGAGAAAGAAAGATAGATTTGTGCAGTGTATGGAGAAGGTGCTGTGACTGATCGAACATGTCAAAAATGGCTTACAAAGTTCCTTGGTACCATTGACATTTTTGCCAAGTAACTCTTTCCCGTGGGCCTATTTTACACATTGGAAGATGTTTAGCAGAGCCCCAGGCCTCTACCCACTAGAAGCCAACAGCGGGAGATGGCCGACATACTCAAAATATCCAAAACAATAAAGTTATTCGTGAAAATGAAAAATGTGTCTTTTATTTTACAGAAAAACTGAATGGATACTTTGGCCAACTCAACACTTTGTACGATTTCATTCCTTTGAACCTCGTGGACGCTTGCTGTATGGGCCAGCAAATGGTCTGCTTGCTGAAACTTCCATGGTGCTTGAAAAAAAGGGTGTGTGTTCTGCCATTGTTGGGTGTAGTGTTCCAATGTCAATGAAGCCAAATTGGCTAACTGTGTCATTCAGAGCTGCTACTCCTTCCTGGGTGTGTGAGGGGCGGGGGGAGGTGGATGAGGGGGTGCCTGTTGGAGCAGTTACTGAGAGAGCTGTGTTAAAGCCTCCAGTTATGATCATGTATTTGTCTAATTCTCCTTTAGCTTAACTTGTGCTGTATATATTCAAGGTTACTAGATGCACATAAATTTAGAGCTATTGTCTTCCTCATGAAGAAAGCTTTTATCATTACAAAGGGACATTATAAATGTACTATACAATGTTCTTTTTTTATTTAATATATTTTATTGATTATGCTATTAGAGTTGTCCCATATCTCCCCCATCATTCCCCTCCACCCTGCACACCCCCTCCCACCCACATTCCCCCCCTTTAGTTCATGTCCATGTGTCATAAGTTCTTTAGCTTCTACATTTCCCACACTATTCTTGCCCTCCCCCTATCTATTTTCTACCCACCATCTATGCTACTTATTCTCTGTACCTTTTCCCCCTCTCTCCTCCTCCCACTCCCCGGTTGCTAACCCTCCATGTGATCTCCATTTCTGTGGTTCTCTTCCTGTTCTAGTTGTTTGCTTTTGTTTTAGGTGTGGTTGTTAACAGCTATGAGTTTGCTGTCTTTTCACTGTCCTATTTTTTATCTTCTTTTTCTTAGATAAGTCCCTTTAACATATCATATAATAAGGGCTTGGTGATGATGAACTCCTTGAACTTGACCTTATCTGAGAAGCACTTTATCTTCCCTTCCATTCTAAATGACAGCTTTTCTGGATAGAGCAATTTTGGATGTAGGTCCCTGCCTTTCAAGACTTCAAATACTTCTTTCCAGCCCCTTCTTGCCTGAAAGGTCTCTTTTGAGAAATCAGCTGACAGTCTGATGGGAACTCCTTTGTAGGTGACTGTCCCCTCATCCCTTGCTGCTTCTAGAATTCTCTCCTTCATTTGAATCTTGGCTAATGTAATTACAATGTGCCTTGGTGTGTTCCTCCTTGGGTCCAACTTCTTTGGGACTCTCTGAGCTTCCTGGACTTCCTGGAAGTCTATTTCCTTTGCCAGATTGAGGAAGTTCTCCTTTATTATTTGTTCAAAGAGGTTTTCCACTTGTTGCTCTTCCTCTTCCCCTTCTGGGACCCCTATAATTTGGATGTTGGGACGTTTAAAGATGTCCCGGAGGTTCCTAAGCCTCTCCTCATTTTTCCGAATTCTTATTTCTTCCTTGTTTTCTGTTTGATTGTTTCTTCCTTCCTTCTGGTCCACTCCATTGATTTGGGTCCCAGTTTTCCTCCCATCTCTATTGGTTCCCCATGAGTCTTCCTTCATTTCACGTATTGTAGCCTGCATTTTTTTCATCTAGTTTGTGAGCAAAATCAACCAATTCTGTGAGCATCCTGATGACCAGGGCTTTGAACTGTGCATCTGATAGGTTGGCTATCTCTTGGTCACTTAGAGGAATTGGCTCTGGGGCTCTGATTTGTTCTCCAGTTTGAGCCATTTTTGGTGGGGTTTTTGTTGTTATTGTTGTTGTTGTTGTTGCTGCTGTTTTTGGTCTGGTCGTGGCTGTTACGCAGTGAGGGGTGGAGCCTTAGGTGTTCCCCAGGGTGGGGCAGCCCAGTCGCTGGGTTGTGACGCTGTATGTGGGGGTGGGGTTCAAGAGGGAACAATGGCGCCTGCTCTGCTTGCTCCTTGATTCCAGTCCTCTCCGCCGCTTCCCCTTCGCCTGGACTATCCGCTCGTGCACGAATGTGGGACCACCCAATCAGCCAGCCGCCCTGCGCAGCCCCACCGGGTCTGCTCAGCTGCCACCCCATGCCCGGGGCCCGCCAGCCGCCTGCACGCTTGGGAACCACTAGCCACCACCACCTGCGCTCCCGGGCCCACACCTCCACTTTTTCCTGCTGCGACTCCGCCCCTCTCACCGGTCTGGATGAATGGTTGTTGGACTTCCCTACGGTTCAATTTTCTATTAGCTCTGGTTGTTTTCCTGTTTCTAAATATTTGTTGTCCTTAATTTTGGTTGTGAGAGGAGGCACAGTGTGTCCATCTACGCCTCCATCTTGGCCGGAAGTCCTACAATGTCCTTCTTCATCTTCAGAAATACTTTTTGCCTTAAAGCCTGCTCTGTATGAGAAGTGGCTACATCTGCTTTCTTTTGTTTTCTGCCAAAGGATGGACTCCTCCAACCTTTCATTTCAACCTTTCTGAGTCCTTATAAAGTTTGTTTCTTATGCATGTTATATGTTGGGTTTAGCTTCTTTAAAATCCAGTTTGACGCTCTCTGATTTGTGGTCGCATTGTTCAGTCCGCTACGTTTACGTGATCACTGGTGACGTGGGCTCTACAAAGAACCTCCCGCTACTTCTCCAGCTTGTCCCACCCTTTGCTCATCCAGCCCTCCAGCCCTTTCTTTTGAAGTCACGAGATATTTTGTAAAATTCCATTTTCCCCTTGAATCGTAGATTTAAGTTATTTTTTAATTGTCTTAGTAGTTATCCTAGAATTACAATGTTTATCTATGATTTACTATGGTTTTCTTAAATTAGTACTTTTATTTGCCAAATAACATAAGGATCATACAAGTGCTTGCTTTTCTTTCCTTCCGCCCTCTACCACCGATACAAATTCCACATTGTATATTTTATAACGGAGTGTGTCTTCAAGATGTTATTGTGGTTTAAACAGTCAAGACTATTTTATATTTGCTTACGTATTCACCCTTTACAGGGCTCTTCACTCTTCTCTCCAGTTCTATCTGGGGTCATTTTCCTTTGGGTTGAAGTACTTCCTTCAGTATTTTCCTAGCACAGGCCTGCTGGTGCCAAATTCTCACAGCTTTTGTCTGTCTGAAAATGCCTTTATTTTGCCTTCACTTGTGAGAATATTTTCACTTACATATGGAACCTAGGTTGGCCGGCTTCTTCTCGGTGCTTTGAATATTCCTGTCTTCTGGCTTCTAACGTTTCTGTTGAAAAGCCAGACGTTGGTTTTATTGTTACTCCTTCAAAAGTTATGCGTTCTCTCTCTGTGGCTGTCTTTAGAATTGTCCTGGCTTTCAGCAATTTGACTATGATATTCTTAGGTTTGATCTGTTTTTATTCCATATGGAGTTTGCTGAGTTTTATGAATGTGTGGGTCGATATGTCAACAGTTCTGGAAAATTCTCAGCCATTCTTTCAACAAATATTGTTTCTGCCTCAGTTCTTTTCTGAGACTTCAATTACACATCTTAAGTTTGTGTTCCACATGTCTCTTACGCTCTTTTCTGGTAGTATTTGTTATTGCTTTGTCTTTGCGATCTTTTTACAATCTTTGCTTCAGTTTGGACTTCTTTCCACTGGCCTGTCTTCAAGCACTAGTCCTGTCTTCTGCGGTGTCCCTTCCTTTGAAGCTATACAATGAATTCTTAATTTCAGATTTGTGCTTTTAAGCTCTTTCTAAAAAGAGAGCTTTATTGAGGTATAATTTACAAACTATGCAGAATTCATCCATTTTAGGTGAACGAAACTAAGTAAGTTTTAGTAAATTGATAGAGTTGGGCAACTATTAGCACAATTCTTATTTTTGCTTTTTCCTGTTTCAGAATATATTTCAGATGACATTTAATTTGAACTTTAACTCAAGCACGTCACTAATTTGCCAATCAACATGACGATGCACTGATTATCCAAAACCTTAGCAAGGCAGACAGACTTGCTCCCGTGCTGGTTTTTTTGAGATATAATTTATACACCGGAAGCTCAGCCTTTCGGATTACACGTGTCAGTGGTTTACAGTGTATTCACAAAGCTGTGTAATCATCGCCATTATTTCATTCCACAACATGGTCTTCCCTCCAAAAAGAAAGCCCCTCCTCACTAGCAGTCACTCTCCTCTCTTTGCTCCTGCAGCTCCTGGCAACCACCCATTTACGATCTGTCTCTATCCACGTGCCTGTTCCGGGCGTTTCGCATAAGTGGACTCACACAATATGTGGCCTCTTGTGTCTGGCTGCTCTCACTGAGCGTAATGTTTTTAAGGGCTGTTATATTACAGCTTGTTTCTACTTTTGATGGCTGAATAGTATTCCATGTTTTAATTTTTTTAAGACTATTTTTAGAGAGAGAGGAAGGGAGAGAGGGAAACATTGGTATGTGAGAGATACATCGATTGGTTGCCTCTCACACACCCCAAGCTGGGGACCTGGCCAGCAACCCAGGCATGTGTCCTGACTGGGAATCCATCTGGCGACCTTTTTGGTTTGCGGGCCAGCACTCAATCCACTGAGCCACACCAGCCAGAGCAGTATTCCATTTTGGGATATATCATTTTGTTTATCCATTCATCAGTTAATAAATACTTGGGTTGTTTCCATTTGGGGGCTATTATGGAATAGCCCAAACCTGGTTTAATTCTGGTCATAAACCTAGGAGAGGAAATGCTGGATACGTTTAATTTTTTGAGGAACTGCCAAACTGCCTTCCAAATCAGCTGCACCATTTTACATGTGCCGCCAGCAACATATGAGAGTCCTAGTTTCTTCAAGTCATTGCCAACACTTACAATCGTCCATTTTCTCGATTACAGCCATCCTACAGGGTATACTTCGTTTTTGGTTTACAGTTCCTGATGACCAATGTTGAAGTGTCTTTTATGTGTTTACTAGCCATTTGTGTATCTTCTTTGGAGAAGCATCTACTCAAATCCTTTGCTCATTTTTTAATTGGGATGTCTTTTCATTATTGAGTTGTAAGAATTCTTTATACTGGAGACTAGACCCTTATCTATAATCCATATTTAGAACAGTTCTAAAGAGCCCCCATTGTCACCAAAACAGCCCCCATGCTGTTTGCAGTCAATCCCCTCCGTCACTGCCAGGCAACCACACAGCTGCTATTTCCGGACGGTCTCTCCCTGCAATTAAGTTTCGCCTCCTAAGTGTTGTGAGGTTCTGGGAGATCTCGCTCTGCCTTTTGGAAGCCCTTTGCTTAGCTTCTAGCATACCATGTGCAGCTCTGGACTTCACCAAGTGTCCTGTGAGGAATCAGTCCCTTATTTGGGGTGTCTCAGGCTCCCCCTGTGCCCTATGAACCAAGAGCCTTGGGATTTTTTCTCCATGCTGAGCCCCCTCTGCACAGACCAAACCCAAACCCCAGTCCCTGGCCCAGAATCAGCAAATGCCTCCCTGGGGAGAAAATGGCCAGACCATCAGCCCACCTCAGAAAGACTTCCGCCTCTGAAATTTCAACTCATTGTCCTTATTGCTTCCAGTTTTCTGATGTTTAACATATTGTGTTTGGATTCTGTTTCTGACGGTTGCAGCAGGGGTGCTGTGTTGCCATGTCCTACGATTCCCTCCCCATCCCTCACTGGAAGCTTTTAAGTCTAACTTCAGGTGAGTTCCCTTTCCCTCCCCGCTCCAGATATGTTAGCTCTTTCAGGACACAATTCTTCCATGTGAATTTTTAAAATCCATTTATCTAGTTTTCCAGAAAAAAAAAAAAAAAAACCCTGTTGTGATTTTGTTGGAAAATATATTCAATTTACAAACTACTTGAGACAGAATTGAAATCCTTGTAAGTTATCCACCCATCAACATGGCATACCTATCCATTGAACAGATCATTCTCAGGTCCTGTAATATTGTGTATTTTCCTTCCTAAAGGAATTGTACATTCTTTATTGCATTTAATCCGGAATATCTTAGTTCATCTTTTAAAGCACTTTCTATTTCTTTAGGCTAACACATTTATCACAAATAAAAGTATACATTGACAACTTCGCACCCAAGTTTTCCTCCAGAAGAAACCAATGTTCCTAGTTTATCTATTAATTTTGATATGGTAAATATTAATATATAGTAGTTATATTGGTTTTTGTACCTCATTCTTGTATCTAGTAATCTGTCTGAATTTTCTTATGATTTCTAACAGTAGGTTTAGATCTCTCTTTTATGTATATGCATTCATCTGCAAAGAACAATCACTGGCCAGTTCTCTTCAGTGATTTCACTGCCTTAGCTAGGGTGCCTCTGATACGGGAGCTCTGGGAAGTAGCTGGGTAATAGTGGGGACAGAGGGCAATCCTGTCTTATTTCTTCGATGAGTGGGCTTATTTCATATTTACATATGAAATTTGCATAGGTTCTTGGCAAATGTTTTTATCAGGTTAAAAAAATGTATCTCTGGTCCTATTTTGATAAGAATGAGTATCATGAAAGTTTTTATGAAATTATGTTATGCACCTATTGAGATGGTCTAGTTTTTCCTCCTTTAATGTATTAATTGTGCTGAATCACCCACTTGTAGAAAAAAGTAGTCTCAAATACAACACTTTTACCCCAAGTTGTTATTTATTTTCATGAGGGGGGAGAAAAAAGAGCTTTCTATGATAGTGAAAATATACTTTATTTTAATACAACAGCAGCCAGCAATATACTGGTTCCAGAGACAAAAGAAAATACAAGCATTCTATAATAAGCTTTCATTTGCCTTTTCAAGTAATTCTAAAGAAAATACTCCAATTCTGTTCAACATTATGACTTAGGGAGTTGGAATTATTTTCATGATAAAAATATAATTTTGACAGCCCCCAATCTTGGTAATTTGCAAAGAATGGAATAAAAAAGCCCATATAGTATATTAATAGTGAATGCTTCCCTCTCTTTGAATCAAATACAATTATAACCAGTGTAAAGAAATTGGTTGACAATGAACTTGATGAAAGTTGTATCAAAATGTTCATGAAAAAATACAGTTCCATTTCTTATCATTTTTACCTTATAGATATTTTCTAAATGGATACTTTAAATGCACAGAAATAAAAGCTATCTACATGCAACTCTAGAGATTCAAAACTCCACAGACGTAAAACTGTCTAAATTCTAGAGGTGGCCAACTTAGGGTAAGAATAAATGTCAGAAAACTCTTAATTGTATGCAGACTGCTCGTGGGTTTACAGATAACTGTGTAAGCCAAAGTTACCAAGAAATAAAATCTTGCATGAATTTTATCACAAGTCAACAATCCTAGTAAAAGATAACAGAACTGTATACAAAAATTTGCATTTTCATTTTTTTAAAGAAAGTCATCAACTGAAATAGCAGAGCTTTCTGACTGTCAAACACAAAACTTTCCAGAATCCCTTGGGAGACAGGAAGAGCTTCCATGCAGATGCCAACCTCCTTGTTGGTTTAAATGAAGGGGGAGATGATTCGGTAGGTGCAGAAATAATATCAGGTGATTTCCATTATGTGAACCCACACACTACATGGTTACTTTTATCCCCAAATCTCCTAAGATTTAAGCTATGAACTTCCTACAAATACAAGATGGGATAAAAAAAGCATTTGCTGGGATCATCCTATTTTCTGGCTTTTGTCCATTTGCTAATCTCAATTCCATTGGACTCACTTCCCTGATAAACTAGTACGGTCTTTCTATACAGAAAAATAACTTTGCCTTCATCAAAATCCTAACTGACCTACCTTCCTTGGACATCGAGGAGGACAGACAAGAGAATCAGGGGATACATATTTGTTGAAAGGTAGAGAATAAATATTCAAGGTAAAAATACTTCACAACTGAGTTTCAGAACGTATTTTTCGTCACTGTTTTGAGGAGTGTTGCTCCTCCCTCGTTAGCCCTCTGCCCCGCACCACTTAGCTCCCCATCCACAGGGAAGCACAGACACCCTTCCTCTGCGTCTTTTTCACGCTTTGAGCTCTGAGCCAAGGTTCAGTATCACCTGAATGCCGAGTCACCACTATTGATGAAAAGGAGATGAAAAGTGCTGATTGGCTGGCTGCGTCCTGGTGCAGACATGCGTTTTTCACCCACTGAAGCTACCGCTATAGTATCTCAGTAGATAACGGGATAGTGCTTCCTCCTCCTGGAGCCAGATAAATCAGCATCCAATATTCAATTGCAAAAAGGTGGGTGCTCAAACTTTTGATCAGCAATATGGAGTTTTAAGAAAGGTAAAGCAAATCTCCCTGAGCCAAAATGGATACAATATGGAGCTTTTCTTATCTTTCTCCACTAAGCTAATCACTGATAGGTTTAAAAATGCAGTATGCTTATAAAAACCCAGCTGCTTCCACAATGGCAGTGCGTACTGAATGTTAGCATATCAAAGGGAGGAAATCATTGCCATTTTAAAGCAACATACTTACAATTCCCAAAAACAACCTATGAGAAATAGCACTTCTTAAACAAGTTAGGTATAAAAAATTACCAAAAAGTGTACTATTAGTCACAACCCCAGCTTTGGAGCAATACTTAGAAGGTCTAATTTTATTTAAAAAATGAACAAATACACAGCAAGCTTCCATTTTATTTCCCCCAAGTTCATCCCCCTTTGTTAGAGCTTGAGTCGTTCCTGGTTTGGGACTTCCCTTTAAACAACGCACAGACATGCAGTGCTATCCCTCTGTCTGGCCGCAGAGAAATGTAGTTGAAGGAAACACAATAATTGATATTAGGCAAAACCACAGTAAATACGTACTCACTCTAACAACCACAATTTAGTCCAAAGGAGGGAGCCATCCTCTACCCAACGTTGAACAGCAAATGGGGGTGGGATGGAAAAACTGCCAGTCTGTACGTTTTATCTTACTTTTAATACAGGATGGATAATGCAGTCTTTGGGTGTACTTTAGAAACAGAACTCTGCCTGATTGTTGGACAAATCCACCCTACATCCGTTAGGTTAATTTCTGTGTTAACTTCTACTTTACTAATCATTGTACTGCTAAAGCCAAATCAACGCAATACCAGCAAACATAGTGTTGCTCAAAAGACCTACAAACAGCAGGGTCCATGTTTACCTAAAAAGGAGCCTTTTAAAATAAAGGAAGAAAGCAGTAATGTTCCAGATGAATGGCACTGGGCAAAGTACACAGAGCAAACACCACATTCTGACTGAGTATCGGGTGCCCACTGGTTTATCGTGTATCGATAATATTCTCGAGAAAGATTGAGAATATCATCCCTCCCTCTAAACTTTCAGCTTCTACATAGTGTCAGATGCTACAACTGGTGTAACGGACAGATGCTTTTAGTTAAGGTAAAAACCCAGGTACAAAGTGAAACAGCAAAATCTCTAGTGACAGCGGTAGAGGCTCTCTTCCCTGGTGGTGACTCCCGTTAGCACATGTCCGGGACAGACTACACTGAAACGGGGCACAGTGTTCTGACACAGTAGCCATCCTTTCATATACTCTTACTAAATATGACAAAATCCCCCCAAATACATGAATAGTCCTGTGCCATGCACTACGCGCCAGTTTGGGGCTGACTGGTGAGGTCACGGTTACTTTTTCGACAGTTAAACGCTGCACCTCAAAAGTCCTGCCGTCCATACACAGTGAATGGACACCAGGGTGAGGACTCCAGGGAGGTGGCAAACTACCTCTGAAGTACAAAGTTTGTGGTGAAGTGTCTCCAATTAGAAGGGAGGAGGACAGGGGGAAGGGGAGGTGGGCAGGGGAGACAATTTTAAAATAATACTGCTTAGGAGTGTATGTTTACAGATGGCTACCATACTTCATCTATCCTTTATCCTAATCTTGAGTAACTGCCATGTTCATGCAAAATGAAATTTCTACTTTATAGGAAGAGAATCAGTCTGTTAGGAAAAGCATGTTCGTAATCAGGATGAGATGTGAGGACATCTCTCCCGCGGATGCTCTTTTACTTGGTAAGTCTTTTGGCTACGTCACTATACGCTATTTCGACCTCCTTGTCGCTGGGACAGGTGTTAGTGAACTCATCCCTACTGTAAGCATTAGTTAAGTATCTCCAGATGCCGGTCATCCTTTTTGGAATATCAAAGTTGCGGTATTTTTTGGCCACCACCTGAAATACAAAGAGATCAAAAGTTAACATTTCCTTGTCAGGTTAACCAGAATATCTCTGATTTTAAGAAAAACTGATTCTGTGAATCTGTAAGAATTGCTTCTATTTGAAAGAAAGCTTAGACAGCCTCTGGACCACTCTCATTAATTTCACCAGAGAAGGGGAGGCTGAAATGAGAAGTCCCCTTCACTCTAACTGGAATTTTAAACAATGACGAGGACAGTGAACCATACCAAGATTCCGGCGACAGTGCGACACTGACTGCCGGCCCTGCGTGGCCGCGCGGATAGAAGGCCAAGGGCAACCCATGGGTGCACATCAGTCCTTCCAAACACACTCTGTTTCGGATCCGTCTGCCTTGATCTCAACCTTTACCCCTCACTGGTGTTTACCACTGTTCTCCATCTAGCAGTGCCTCACACGGTAAATGCGCAACCAATATTTTTGCCTTGGAGAGAAAAAGCCAGGGGACTGCGGAACAGAATTTAACGATCTGTGAGTGCTGCAAACTCCAATCCAAAGTAACCTATTCCATCTTTGAGTGCAGCCACAGAAAAATACGATATTCCTCTTTCTCACAGGCTTCAATTTTAAGACAATTCCCCATTTAGTTAACTCTACGCTGTTTCAACTACAGCCTAAAGAGCATTCAATTACACTGCTCCAGGTTCCTGGTCCTGTGTCAGAAGATCGAAAAAGTTCACACGCAGAGGAAGTGCCGTCCTGGCACGTATGAGCCCGGGTCCGGTGGCCATGTGACGCCTCGGCCTACGGACCTACCTTGACAATGTGCAATTTGGGCAACAGGTTGCAATCAGCCAGCGTCATTTCACTGCCATCCAGGAATTTCCGTGTGGAAAACTTAATGTCCTCCATACTGTTCTCATCGATCTCATCGGGGAGGGGGGAGTTCAGGTAGTCATCCAGTTTCTGCAGGGTTTTCAGGAGACCCCTCTCCAGTGCTGAAAGAAACGTGGGAATGCCGTGAGAAGGAAAACCGCCCAAGCCCACAGCATGACTCTCTCGGTCAGTAACTGTCTGTCAAAGGCCTCCTCTGACAGTAACACTTAGAACAGACACAGTTCCTGCTCTCCTGTGGCCGGGGTGGCGGCGTGAGACAAACAAACCGGTTCGGACAGATAGAAAAACAAGGGTGAGTTTCAGATAGTGGCCGCTGTAAAATCTTGTCAATGACTAAATAGCCCACAAATGGATACACTATGTATGGCCCAGTATGGCTGATGTTTAAACTGGAAAAATGGGTAAGAAAAAGCAAACCCATTATTTTAAATCTAGGGAAGAAAATCCTGCCCACAGAAATTTTTCACTCCCAACGTTTAAGTCCGACTCGCATGAGAATACGTGGACTTTTCGCCACCAGACGTGCTCAGCAGCCCCAGTGCCGACGGAAAACCTGGAGTCTCCGTGCTGCCTGTGCACCACAAGCCGCCCGCAGCGGCGCAGCACGTGGCGGCCTGGAAAACAGAGGCCGGATGGGGAGCTGCATTCAGCGTCTCTCCAGACGAGTGGATTAGGATGCTGCAATTGTTATCATTTAGAGAGAAGTGGGACGGAGCGGCCCGACGCATCTGGAAAGTCAAGTTAGTGACCTGGCCCAGCAGGGAGGTGGCGACGTCACAGAAATACGGAGTAACAATAGACACACCTTCTCTTCTCCTTTCTTAACCGTGACCTTCCTGCGCCACCTTCACCCCCACCCCAGAATACATGAGCTCACACAAATGACTGCAGTACTTGGCTGCGAAAGTTAAATATTATGAGGTGACAATCTATGCAGTTATGAATTTGAATAAAGTTGGATCCACTATGGAAAAAGGCCAAGTCTCACACACTGCCTCCGAGGTGTTTCACCAGCAACACGATGTACCCTAACCCAGCGCCTCTTCCTCCAGACTGCCCCCACCCACTCATCCCCTGGTCCCTTCGAGTAGTCCAGACAACAGATGGTGGTCTTAGCTAGGTGAGGGGCTGCAGACATAAAAAGGAATGGTTGGATTTTAAAGTCGGTCGGACAGAGAAAGACAGACGCGGAGATAACGCGTCTGGCTGCGCCTCGCCGGTGCTGCGCTGCTCGCGGAGTGCAGGTCGGCGGCGGCCTGCGGTGAGCAACTCATCAGTGCCCTTTCTCCAACGGCGTCGGCGCGCTCGTGTCTCTGTGTCACGCTCTGGGGGTGCTTGCCCTATTCCAAACTTTTTCACAATTATCATGTTCATCACGGTGATGTTTGACCAGTCCTCTTCGATGCTACTATTGTAATGATTTAGAGCCGCCACAGACTGCACCATGTCACACAGCGAGACTCATGTCACACAGCGAGCCTCATCAGCCCACGCTGTGTGTGTCCCGACTGCCCCACCGATAGCGCCCCCCAATCCCTCCCCCTCCCCGCGGGCCTCCCTGTTCCCTGAGACGCAGCAATAGTGAAATGAGGCCAATTAATAACCCTGCAACGCCCTCTACATGCTCAAGTGAAAGAAAGAAGCACACTGTCTCTCGAACAAAAACCAGAAATGACGGCGCTTAGTGAAGAGGGCATGCTGACAGCCGACGAAGGCTGCTGAGGGCCAGGCCGGCCAAATGCGAGGCCTCTTGTGCCAGACAATCAGCCAAGTGGTGAATGCACGCAAAGGAAAATTTGTTGAAGTTCTGCAGCTCATGGATCAAGGAATAATTTCGACTTTCAAGTCTTATGTAAGAAATACATTTTGTAAGGCTGTAGCTGCCATAAATTAGGATTCCTCTGATGGATGCGGGCAAAGTAAATTGAAAACCTCTGGAAAGGATTCACCATTCTGGACACCATTAAGAACGTTCATGAGTCATGGGAAGAGGTCAAAAATAGCGCTAACAGGCGTTTGGGGGAGGCCAATTCCAGCCCTCACACATGACTTCGAGGGGTCCGAGACTTCAGTGGAAGAAAAACTGCAGATGTGGTGGAAACAGCAAGAAAACTAAAATTAGAAGTTGAGAGAGTCTGAAGACGTGGCTGAATCACTGCAATCTCACGATAAAACTTAAACGGAGGAGGGACTGCTTCTCATAACGGATGGGCGGACAGACAGTGGTTTCTTGAGATGCAATCTGTGCCCGGGGAAGATGCTGTGAAGATTGCTGCGATGACAGCAAAGGGTCTAGAATACGACGTGAACTTAGGTGGCAGGGCAGCAGCAGGGTCCGAGAGGACTGACTCCATCGCTGAAAGAGGTGCGACTGTGGGAGGACCGCTGCCAAACAGCGTCCCTGCTACGGAGACATCGGTCAGGAAAGAAACAGTCAGTCAACCGGGCAAGCTTCCCTGCTGTCTTATTTTAAGAAACTGCTGCAGCCACCTCAGCCCTGAGCAAGCGCTTCCCTGATCAGTCAGCAGCATCAAGACGGAGTCAAGACCCTCCGGCAGTAAAAGATGATGACTCACAATAGACTTGCAGGCTGAATGGGCTGCCGTTTTAACATAACTTTTCTATGTGCTAGGAAACCAAATGTTCACGTGACTCACTTTCCTGAGATGCTCCCTTCATTGCAGCGACCTGGAGTAGAGCCCACAGGATCTCCAAGGTGTACCTGTACCGTATTATCTAACTTATATGTACAACCTAAAAAACTAGCAAACAAAACTAAACTCACAGATACAGAAGAGAAGGGTGGGTATCGGAGGGGAAGGAGGTCGGGACGCGGGCAAAATGAGGGCGGGGGTCACTTGCAGGGTGACGGGCCATAAGTAGAATGACTGTGGTGATGGCAGCATATACAAAGCTCGAGTTACTGTGCTGCACACCCGAAACCAATGTAATGTTGCATATCAATTTCACCACAATAAAACATTGGGAGGATGATTATAATGGTCTTAATTGACATGATAGCTAAAAATAAATGAAAGATGCATAAAAAAATTTTTTTAGAGCCAGTATCTGATAACTGAGCACCTTGTAGTTTTTAATATGCTTTAAAAAATGTATCAGGCCCTGGCTGGTGTGGCTCAGTGGATTAAGCATGGGCCTCTAAACCAAAGCATTGCTGGTTCAATTCCCAGTCAGGGCACATGCCTGGGTTGTGGGCCAGGTCCCCAGCTGGGGGCACTTGAGGGGCAACTACACATTGATATTTCTCTCCCTCTCTTTCTCCTTCTCTTCACCTCTCTCTAAAAAATAAATATTTTTAAAAAATGTATTAGTTCTGTTCAGTCCTTGATATGGGCGCTTTCTATGACTATCATATTTTGAAAGCTTTTTATTTTTAAGCTCAGGGCTGGTTTACATTAAACTAATAGTCTACAAAATCATGAACTTCCTCCTTCTAGCCCTTGTTATTAAATTCATGTATAATTCCCACTTTTGTACTTCCTCTGTACATCCCCTAAAATTCATGGCACTCTGCCTAAGCACATATTGGGCACTTGGTCGACATCTGGCCCAGGCTGAGATAAGACAATAATTAAGTAGAAAAATTTTGATTTCTTAATGTATGGATAAGGTTCAAAAGGAAATTAGACACTTTTACATGTACAATGGACACTTTTGAAGTCAGCTGAGTGACAATATTTCCACTTGACTGTTACATCTTTGTGGAGAGCTGAGAACGAGGTAGGTACTGCATATTGCTATAGAACATAATAGCCATTTAAAAACTGTGTAAAGAACTGGTGATAATTTTTACTTAGGTGAAAATCAAACCAATTGGAATTGTGGTATTGGTCAAGTCACAGGCGATATCAAGATCAAAGAACTACCTATTTTATTAATAAAAGGTCACGCTAGCCACAGCCAGGACCAAGCGAGTTTACTTCGTACATGAAGCAGTGGGGCGGCAGGGCCCTGGAACTAGTAAAATGAAGTTGAAGAGTTAGGGAAGTTCAACTGAAATAAAAAGAGTAACAGGGCATCGGGCCATTTAAAAATAAAAGATGAAAAATGCAAAGGTAAGAAATATCACCCTTCATTAATGATATGCAAGCTATTGATCATACATACAGTAAGCTGAAATGTATAGTTTATAAATTAACAAGAAAATGCAGTGTGAGAAATAGCTAGGTTAGTAAGGAGCCCAGGGCATGATGGAAAACCTTTCCAGGTTGTACTGAAAAGAAAAAGGAAAAAGAAAAAAAAAGACAGCAGACTCTTAGGACTATAGAAGAACAAAGATCCAAGGTGCTTATTATCCAAAGCTGGGAATACAGAACAGGTACACGTGAGACACAAGGACTTGCTCCTGGGCACGATTATAATGAACAGAAGTACGGCCTGTGAGGAAGGTACCACCACCTGAACGCAAACACTGAAATAATACCTGAAATGGGCCTGAGTGTACGGCAGGTGTGAGCAAGTTAGTAATCTCCAACCTATTCTAAATCAACCCTTTTTCTGAATTAATTCTCAAGTGTTTCCAGTAAGAAAATAATATCCTAAATTTACAAGGTTTATACCATACAATGCCTATCAACCCAGATGCAAGGCATGGACTAAAGTTACACTAGCAAAACATTACAATTATTGTTCTTTCTGTAACTCTGGACTTAGCACAGCCCCTGCAATGATGCTGAACTGCTACACCCGACTAGAATGTTTGGTGTTTTTTCATAGTTAAGGATGTCAGAAAAAAGGGTGTATTAGTGAATGCAAAAAATGCTGAGTTAGTTTGATACAATTTTTATGTATCAATGTAAGGAATGGCCAACAAAACAAAGAAAAAATAGAAGTACCAAAAGGTACTAAAGAACACCATGCAATACACATAAGTTCTGAAGACAAACCATCACACAGTAATTTGAAGTTAGTTAAAGAAAATGCACAGACTAACCACTAGAAGGCAGTAGCAGGCCACCAGAAAGGACTCCTTGCCTTGGGCAGTGTGTAGCACTGAGATTCTCCAATACCCCTGCTGTAACAATACTAGTGTCTCTAAGATGGTCTTTCAAAAGCTCTCAAAAACATTAGTAAGTGCAACAGGCCATACAGTTTTAATTAATCATGAAAATCAAAACACCTTTTTTTTTTGACTACGAGAACTCAGTAAAATTGAAAAGACTAACCACACACACACACCAGGGTCAGAAGTGTGGGGAAATGACTACTTTCCTGTTAATGGGAATATTTACTGGTATACGCTCTTTTGGGGAACAAAACGTTTTAACCTATTTGGAATCTAGCACAAGGACATTCACTGACAGTACAATTTGGCATAATAAAAAAATGACACAATCTAAAAGTCTACCAACAGAGATATGGTTAAATAAAAATCCATATTATGTAATATCAAGCAGCATTTTTTTTAAAATGAAGCAGATCTATACTTTTAAGAATTCCCACAACATAATGTGACAAAGACAACTGCATAATGCAAATATATAAATACACATTTATGTACACAGCAAAATCACAGAGAAAAGGATGCATGGTGTAGGGGAAGAGGTTACATAATGTCACTTATGGAGCACCGAATTATTAAATTTATATTTACACTAATTTAACTTTTTCTAAAAGATTTTTATTTAGTTAGTTTTAGAGAGAAGGGAAGGGAGGGAGAAAGAGAGGGAAACATCAATGTGTGGTTGCTTCCTGCACACCCCCTACGGGGAACCTGGCCCACAACCCAGGCATGTGTCCTGACTGGGAATCAAACCGACGACCCCTTGCTTCGCAGGCCAGCACCCAATCCACTGGGATTGGGTGCACCAGCCAGGGCTGGCCCTTCTGTTTCACTTTCACTTGCCCAACAGCATAGCATCTAGGCATCTAATCCCTTAGTTCACAATGAGGTCTTAAATTATCCAAACCTTTGTAAAATACTGGATTTTGTTAAAACATTTCCTAGGCTGGTAAAACTAATCAAAGACTTGCCTATTATGACTTACCATGTAAAATACCAAATCCATCTCTATGTAAGATGCTTATTGTTTGGAGGAATAAGGAAGTGGGCCATTCTTTTACTAGGCTTATTTAAGGCATTTAATGGCATGAAACAGTCAGATAAGAGACCTGCAACACATATACATAAGGGAGATCCCATTAAGGTCCAAAATTATTTGGAACATTTGTTTTCTAAAGTCTCATGGCAGGGACAGGTCCCTGTAGGAAGAAGTTGCCTGGCAACTGGAATTCTTATTTACCAATAGGTAATTTAATACAAGGCCTTCTAAGTTATGCACTGTGTAATCCACCATGTTGTTTGTTCTTACTGGTTACAAAATTCTAAGGATGGTAAGGGTAGGTGGCTACTAAAACAGTAACAAATTAATAGGAAAAAGTAGAATACAAAGATATACTTAAATGACTCACTTTCTCCCCTGTTCTCTCCCAGCAACCTCATCTACCAAAAAAAAAAAAAAAAAGATTTTTTTTTAAGCAAACACTTTTTTTCCCTCTCCACCAAGTGTCAAAAGAAATTCAGCCACCCTCCAGCCACAAAGAGAAATAAAAACATCATGACTCTGACTAAGAGAGTCTGAAGAGCTAGGCAGCCGGAGCAGCTGAGTGTAAAAGAGAGTTTCACGAAAGGAAAGGCAGAGCAGAACAGAAACCGTCCGTGGAAAGGAGGGCCTCCAGTGCCACCGTTCATTCAGTGCACTCAGTGCTTAGACAGAAATGTTAGGGGGAAAGCCAATTCCTAAGGAAAGTTGCTTCCAAACCAAGGCAGCTTCTAGAACACATTTAATCGATATAGGCCAGGCCTGAGCACTACCCCCCTGTCCCCTCACTGCAGAGAAACATTTCATTCAATGAATATTCCAGGAGGCATTGAAATTCAATACTAAATTATTAAATGCTGCAATTTTAAATTTTAATAATCAAAAAATAATAGCCTGAATAGCTTGGAAATCTGTTTACTGAAGTGATATAAGGAAACTAGCAACTGTTTCAATTTTTAAAAAACTGTTTATTCTCACTTAACCAGCACTGATTCCTCCCCCCACCCCCACCCTTTCATATTCTTGGTCATTTGCTGCTATAAACATCTATGCAAAAGAACCCCACTGGACTGGACAAGCACCTTGATTATCCCCAGTAGGGTCAGGGACAAAGAACAGCAATAGGAGTCACTTCAGATCCTACACTCAGAACTTTCTCCCATGTATTAAATTTTGTAAGGCGCTGCTGAGCAACAGAAAAATAAGATGTCAAGAATGTTGCTAATAAGTGCTCTGTTGTGTTGCAAAGTTTTTCTACTATAAGAGGACACACTTGTGACACAACAGCTTCTTTTTAAAAATTCCACCCTGGCTGGTATGGCTTCAGTGGATTGAGGGCTGACCTGTGAACCAAATGGTCACCAGTTCGATTCCCAATCAGGGCACATGCCTAGGTTGTGAGCCAGGTTCCCAGTAGGGAGTGTGCGAGAGGCAACCACACACTGATGTTTCCCTCACCTTCTCCCTCCCTTCCTCTCTCTCTAAAAATAGATAAATAAAATCTTTAAAAAATAAAAATTAAAAAAAAAACTAAAAAAAATTAAAAATCCACACAAATGTATGGGAGATGGAGGCTGGGTGAAGAGGGGCAAAGGAGAAGAAAATAGGGGACATTTGTAATATTGTCAACAATAAAAAAAGACAAATGCATATTTTACACATTTAAATATTGCATAGTCATTATTTCTTCCTCAAATAGGAAATATATGTGGAAAAAACTCAATTGTCTAAAACAATGATGGATTAAAGTGTCTTTAGTAGCTGGCTTTTTTGGTTATTGTTGTCACTCTTAATTAAATACTGATGCTCTCTCTATACAGTTTTCTCCAAAGAGAATAACGCTTTAACATCCCAAAGGAAAGAAAACAAAAAATTACTGAATGGTGTGGGTTAAGACAATGTTCATTAAATGGGACCTCTTTCAAAGAGGCTTCCCTCTAATATACCAAATGGTAGTTTGGTAAACAAAATAAGAGTGTCCTTTAATAAACAAAAGAAGAAAATCATATCCGCATTACCTAAATAATTCTCACCATGAAAATATGACTTGAAATTAAAATCCTAGTTTTAGGAATGTGGAGAAATTTGGAAGGCCGGTGAGTCTAAAGGCTCTTCTTAGAGCAACTCCAAAAATTGCTCTTTAAGCGTAATTAGCACAAAAATCCACCGAGGCTAATTTTAGAATGCTGGCACCCAATGATAAACAGAAGATTTAGTAATGGTTTAAATTAAACTATATCAATCTGCTGGTTTTGATGCAACACTAATTCTTTGCATAGCTTCTCAGAAGAATATGGTAACAAATTCTTTTGATGAACACTTTATTACACACCTACTATACTGCTAAGTGCTGTCCCACAACCTAGATACACAGAAAAATTAGCAATGTAAGGCCTTATCCTGGCTTATCATCAAATCCCTGATCAACTCCGAATGCCAGTTTTTAACACTTATGGGAATATCTGGATTCCAAAGTAGTCATTTATAATCAGTCATAATAGGCTTTTTTGGTAGCCCTCTGCCCCGCCAAGTGTTAATTCAATCATTTCTTTGTCTGTCTTTCTTTTTATTTTTATTTTTACCTTCATTAGCCTCTGGCCTTGAATTCTTAATATATGCAGAGAATTTGGCAAAGATGTCCATTCCAGCAGTATTTGATTCTGGGTGTTTTGGGGAAAGCTTTAAGTACCTAAATGGAAAAAGCGAAAATAGATTATAGATCCTCCAAAGATACATTAGCATAAATTCCCTCAATCAATAAACCACTGTGCTAGCAGTTACTAGACATCTTCTAACAGTTATTAATCTAGAAAATGCCATCATCTGTTTTCTATGATATTTTTAAGATGTGCTTTTTCCTCTGGAAACAAAGCTCGGCACAGTTTTTGTTCCCATGTTAATATTCTTGGCAACCAGAAGACATCCGCACTCCACCTCCATTTCATAAACTAGAATGCTGGGGAAGCCGACTACTTGTCCGGATGCTTGTGCCAAACCAACGAGCGTCTGAGAAGGAGAGCCCGAGAACGGCACTAAGAGAACTTTCTGTGATGACGGAAAGATTCTATATCTGCACGGTCCAATACAGTAGCCCATTAGTGATGTGTGGCTATTGGAGTATGAATTTAAATGACAATTAAATCAGGTTAAACATTCGCTCTCTCAGTTGCACTGGCCACTTTTCAACTGTAGAGCCTTCTTAAACAGGAGCGCTCCCCAGACACCGGCTGTGCCGCGCCCTGCACCAGCCCCGCGCGCAGGACCAGAGAACTCTGCCAGCAGGAAAAGTCTGGGCCGGCCCAGCGTCTTGTTCACCCACACTAGGTTAAGGACAAAAACAGCACGAGGCCGATCACTCACACACTTCGGATCAGCCCACACTCAGGATTTTCCAGAACCTGCCATATACTAAATTTTGTAAGGGTGGCATGGAGCAATAGAAAAATAAGACGTCGGGAACGTTGCTGACAAGCACTTTGTTGTGTTGTTACAAAGTTTTCCTGCTTTGAGAAGTCATTAGTGACGCAACAGCTGTAAAACACACACATGCAAATGCATGTTTTACATATTTCAATTTCAACACACATACCCACAGATTTCTTCCTCAAATTGGGAAATATATGTAAAAAAAGCTTAGTGCTTCACTCTCCTCTTGCACCAGCTCCCAGGACTCATGGCCAAAGGAATTCAGACTGGTTGAACCACTTCAGGGAAGGCCCATCGGCTAAAAGGCCCTTCCCAAATTTCGCTGGAAAACGGGCTTGGGGGCACTGAGACTTTAAAAAATATCTTATATTGAACTAGTCATTTAGATTTATTTATATATTTTAAGGTGCTGTCTTACCACTTTTCTTTAAATTAAAAATGAAGATGAGGTATTTATTGATAGAAATTTAGTTCAGTTGTAAGGTCCAGTTTCAGGTTAGTTTTATAATCATTTTCTTTTTTTTTCACACTTTACTATTTTGAATTCAAGAAGAGCTATCCCTTCTAAAAACTGGACATAGAACTAATGGGTAAGAAGAATATAAAATATCCATTGAACATCTATATGTTCAAGTTATCTTTTTAATATCTCTCAGTTTTTAAGCTCAAAAATTTCTCTTATAAACAAAATCATTTAAGTGAGTTTTCCAGTGAACAATTACAGTAAATGCATGTCACCTGCGTTTCTATGGCATGTATGTACACTTCCCTCCTCTCTCCAGCAAACTTGACCCCCACACGCCTCTTTTCCTTCCTGCCTGAGCTGTAACAGCTAATCCCTGTTTCAACAACCCTGGGTTTCCCTTAACTATAAAAGCAACCGACCTCCAATTTAAATGTTTTCACCGCTGGTAATACAGTACCTGCATTGATTCGTTCCAACAACAACAAAAAAAAAACAGTGCAAGGAACATAAGTGCCTCTTCAATACGTCTATGTCTCTCTCTAGCCAAGTTTCCAAAATTAGCCTTTTTTACCCCAACCAATATTTAGTTATACCAACTTTTTCTAATGAGGTAAACTTTATAAGTCTCAAAATAATTTACAGGAAGGCAGGCTTGAATTATAGATCATTTATATGGTCAGTATTCATACGTATATGCTTTTATTCTAATTACTAAGTATCTGTTATGTGTCAGGCCTTGCACTGTTGGGGAAGTAAGTAATGATGAGCGCACAGAAGCATAGTTACTAGAGACCTATTTAATGAACAGGTAAGAATGAAGGACTGTCAATCAGCGTATCCTTATTCACACGAAAATAGGCCATTTAAATGCCATTTAATATGCCATTAAAGTTTTTTAAAAGCACTGTTCTTAAAAGCAGCTAAGTGAGCCCTGTTCCTCCCTTCCAAGACAAACCATTAAATTTGTATTATGAATTTAATGCATACAATACTATAACCCCTCAACTGCTCATTTTGCCTAATAGGAACTTATAGTCCAGAAAATGTACATATTGGTCCCAAAGTCACTGGATTAGTTAAAAGTATTGCCAAACTTAAATCCAGATTTCCTGTCCCCAGGTGCAGTTTTTTGTCATTGTCATTGTTTGTTTTGCAAATCAGGTTCTCGATAAAATACAAATCCAATTCTGAACCAGAAGTTCCTAATTTAACTGCCAACTTTTCTTGCATCCCCCAACACTGGATTTTAGTAATTCATCCATTATTATTAGTTTTAGCAGACAGCTTCATAAAGAAATAATTTTCAATTATTGTGAATATTCATTTTAACATTTAACAAAAGAAAAGTAAATAATTAATAAAAGGCTATGTGTCAATAGCAGGACATGAGCAGCCAGGGTACTGAGGCTTCAGATTAGCCCTGCACTCTGTGTTACATCACAGACTATTAATGGTAGACTAGCTAATAATATTTCCATCCTTTTAGGAAAGATCTCAAACATTTTCCATTCCTCATACTAATATAAAATAAAGTCTGGTTATATAGCGTATTAAATTACCCTTGTAAGTTCAATTTTCATTGCTAGTATTTTTCATTTTTAAAAAAGGCTTAATAACACTTTAGAGAGCTCTTCCCCCAAATTATCTAGCTTTCTCTATCCTTCTATCCTTGCTCCAGTAAGTTAGCCGAATATATAGGCCTGCTTCTGTTAAAAATCCAGTTTCAAAGCTTTTTTGAAAGCCTTTTTTTTTTTTTTTTTTTGGCAGGGGGAGGGCATGGAGGAGGCAAAGTACTTCATTCAAGCAAGGGGAACTAAAAGTAAAAATAAAAAAACCCATAAACACTTTCCCCATAGAAAAAAGAGAAAGTTTCTTCTTAAAACCTATAGTTACCTTAACCAGCAAAACTTGCTTCATTTAAGCTTTTTGTTGGTCTCTAAATTCAAAACGACTCTAAAACAGACAGTTGCCTGTATTTATTTGTCATGATGAAATCATAAGTGCTCACATAAAAACACTCTGTTCTCAGTATCATCAAATGCCAAAAACATGTTATTAGAAATGCTAGATTCTCGTACAACAATTCTGCCTTTCCTCCTCATCCAATCTGGAAATAATGAGGCTTGCAGTCTGAGAGTGAGGAAGATCGGCCATAGTTAAGGACCTGAAGATCCACTTGTCCTAGAGAGAAAAGGCAGTGGGCCAGGATGGTCCCTGCGTGCCACAGAACAATAAAGGAAAGGGAAGGGGTGCACGTGGCAGTCCCAGGCACCTCTCTGCCTCCGTTCCCCCCCCAGACACAATTCGGCACAACACAGGCCACACTGTTGGATGAGCACGTCACACTGGGGGCTGCAGAGTCCACTGAGGAAAAAGCACACCCAATCCAAACTTGCTGTTGCAATGTGTATAAATAAAAACTCACTGTAGTTAAACCTGGCCTACTTTTTAAAAAGGATTTACTAAATTCAGTTTGACAACCACCTCCAGCCCAACTTGCTCATCAAGTGAAGTCAATCGTCTTGGAGTTCTCTTCTACCCTTCCTCCATGCTTGAGCTAGCCTTCAAGTTGGTAGTCTCTGGGGGCGGGGGGGCAGCCAGTACCGGTCTGTGGCCTGTTAGGACCCGGGGCAGAACAGCAAGGAGGTGCGTGGCTGAGCTCCGCCTCCTGTCGGCCACCTGCCCCTACAGTCCGTGGAAAAATTGTCCACAAAACCGGTCCCTGGTGTCAAAAAAGTTGGGCACAGCTTTTCTAAAGCACAATCCCAATTAAAGATACATTTTACCTTTTATAAAAGTCAAACTCAGGGAAATGAGACATGGAAAGAAGACAATAGGAGAAACACAGGTTTTTGAAGTCCTATAGACCTGGCTTGAAAGTGTCGTCTCTGCCACCATTAACCCTGGACAAATTATTTGGACTACTCACCTTCGGTTTCTTCATAAAGTCTTTGAGAGGGTTGAGATCAGCCATAAAATAACCCACAAGGCACAGGACATGGCACGAATTAGTACTTAAATGTTAATGACAACAGAGGCATTAGCAGCATCAAAAATACTGCCTTCTAAATTAATGAATTATAAAACTATTTAGAAGCTCTCTTTAGATTACAACACCTAACATAAAAACAAAGAAACTACCCTCAGAGAGAATTTAGCACACTGTGAACCCTTTATATCAGAAAGATCTGCAAGTTTTAAATTATTAAACAGAAAGAAAAGACCATCTTCAGTTAAAGCCTCTCTATGAATATGCCCAAATAAAATGGGGCTGAATGTCTCTGTACAAAAAGCAAAGTGAAAATGTCCACTTTCCAAGTCCAATTCGAAAAGCTATCATGTCTTACAGAGAGACTGGATGTCAGGACACAGAGTATGTTGACTTTAGCTGTATTTGTCTTACTATCCAGTTCTTCTGAGAAAAATAACAAGAAGGAATAATAAAAAGTATTTCTGTTGTTGTCAAAGGAGGCAAGAAGAGAATATGAGAAACTATCCATTTGACTGAAATGGCACATAATATTATCAGCACACTGATTTCAAAACCGTAAATGTCTGGGAAGAATTTACACCTTCAACACCTCAGACAATGCTTTAAAACAAAATCCAGTTTCCTTCATAGAGACTGGCAGGCCATTCTCACTGTCACTATGCCTGTACGTGAATGTTGGCGCAGTGGTCTACAGTTACACGAGAGGAGTATCACTTTCCTTGCTGCCCGAGGACAAGCTGGCAGACGTAGCACTTTCTTCAGAGCTGACAGGCTTTGAAGAATAAAAAGGGATCTAGGAGGTTCCTGATGCAGGAATCTGCCAGAAGTTACTGCTGCTAAGTTGAATACATATTATTCATAACCGCTCCTTACTGATGTGTGTAAACCTTCAATTTATGTTTACCAAGATCCCAGTTTTGATTTATTATTATTCTACTTAGACACAAGGCCTGGAGGAAAAGTCAAGATACGGCTTTATTAGCGTTGGTCTGAAGAAACCGTACTGGGGATGGAAGGAAGGTGTGGACTCCTGGTGAGTAGGGATAAAAGAAGTTTAAGGCTCCTAGAAAGACAGGGAGGGAGACAGAGGATAAGCTTTTATAATACAGGATTAAGAAATGAGAGTTTAAGCTTAGTACAAGATTGCTGAACAGTGGGCAATTCTGTTCACAGTAAAAAATGGGCTACTTGTAGAAGGAGGCCCACCTCCAGGCATACCTTCAGGTGCCCAGAAGAAACACTGTTGATTCACAATGATTCTTACGCTCAAAATGATCGTTACTCGTTTGCTCACATGCCGAATGCCACTTTTTTAAATTAAAGTTTAATTCAAGTATCATCTCTTCTCTAAAGCCTTTCCCAATTCCACTCGCTTTCCCACACCACCACCCACACCTGACTGTGCTGCAGGAAGTGGGTCTTATTCACTGTTGTGTCCACAAGGCTTTGTTGCCCGGTAACGATTTGCCAAATGAATGAATGAATGACTGAATGAATATTGAGTAAGTATTTTAGAACACTCTGACCCAATAATCCCATTCCTGGGAAATTTACCTCCACATGGAAGATACGTGACATTAACTAGCAAGAAAGGTTTGGGCCAGAAGGGAAAAAAAAACATTTCCGTTTTCAGGATGATAAAATTAGAAAATTCTAAAAGAAACCAAATAATGCTTTAAACCTATGCTAAGATTACAGCACGATGCAAAACTGCCTATTTGCAATACCGGTAACTGTTGTGAAAGTTCATCTAATCCTCAACTGCACCTTACATCATAGGCTATCATGCTTTAATGCTGTTAACCATGTAGGGCCTGGGGCTCTGGAGAAATCCATGAATGATGATTCCCAGGGACACAGTCTAAAAGGCAATTCCCTGGGGCGGCAGCCTCAGAACGTGACCTTTAAAATGACCTGATAGGATTAAGAAGTACAAATAGGTAGTTGCACAATAGCCACAGGGATGTAGAGTATAGTTTAGGAAATGGAGCAGCCAAAGAGCTTACACGCATGACCTGCGGACATGAACACTGGTGTGGGGATGGCCTGAGGGAGTGGGGGTGCTGGGTGGAGGCGGGCAAAGGGGGAAAATCAGGTCAACTGTAGTAGCATAAACAATAAAATATAATTTAAAAATAAATAAAATGACCTGATAGAAAATCCCCCAGCAACCTGCGACCACACCTACTTAGACATGCTGGCTAGGTTCCGGTTGAACTTGTCCTTTCCCACCTCTTCTCCTCCCCAGACTTCTCTCTCAGTTTGGAGCCTACATCCCTCAGACAAGCAGCCCTTCCTGACCTACCGCGCCTGCCCCGAACCTACTTTCACCGCGTGCTCTACCGCTTCGTCAGGTGCCTGCCTCTCCCAGTGGGGCGACTGGCCTGGCCAGAAGCCACTTCTGACATCTGTGGGGCAATAACTGTGATAAATGAAGAGAAGTCCCGCTCATTCCAACTCAATATTGTGAGAATTTAACTCAAGTACCATCAGGAGAAAGGCCTCTAAGGGGCAGATAAGACAAAGCTTTAAAAAGATGGCAATATTTCCATGCATATTTTCTTTGATACTCACTTGGGAGGGCATAAGGTTTCTTCAAGAAATTCTTCAATCTTATTTACATCCGTTTTGACTTCATTGTTGAAAGTTATGAATGGTGGGTGGGTCCCAGGAGCCAAGTTCTGCAGGTCGACAGGCTTCCTGTTAGGCAAAATACAGTGATCAAACTTGGATCATTTTTTTACTCTGAGAACACAACAATTCCTGAAATTCTCAGAGTGGTTCTGAATTTTAAAGTATGTAAAAATGAGTAACAGCATTTTTTCCACTAAATATAACAGCTGCAGTAGTACTCTGATAAGAAGCAAACCTCCACAAAGTACATCATTTGTAAGAAAATTAGGAGAAGTCTTTCTTTTAACCAAAAAACAAAGCCCTTCATTCTCATTCCAAGTTTAACTGAGGTGCTTATTAGAAATGGTGGTAGAGTGAAGGGGGAAAAAACTGAGAATTGGGGAAGTCAGCCTCTAGTCTCAACTTGGGTACCGAATGGTTGTATGAAGATGGGTAAACCCTGACTTATCTAGGCCAACCGTGTGTGTGTGTGTGTGTGTGTGTGTGTGTGTGTGTGAAATAAGAGACAAGAGCACCTGAATTCTATAGCCCTTTTCAACCTCCAAATTCTGATGCTACCTTTCTTTCATTTTCCTAGACGTCTAGCCTCAACAAGGAGAAAGATCGCCAGATCTGACTACCTAAAGTTGAAATTACCTCAATACCTGTAAGACAGCATAACCAAAGGTAAGAAGTAAATAGAATGGAAAAATATTATAGTGAGTAAGAAAGGCTTTAAATACATATTAAAAATCTTATTCAAATTCACTCCAAGAGTCATCAAGAAATCAAATAAATATGGGTCAAAAGAAACTGGTAAGCAAGAGATAAAATAAATGAATACATGAAAAAATATCAAAAGACTCAATTATCAAATTCAAAACTAAACAATGAATAAATATTCTTCCTATAAGTTAGGAAAAATTGAAAAGACATAGAACACTGATAAAGATGGTAAAACCGGTAAGCAAACAACCACTAATAGCAAGGAACATTGGTACTACCCTGTTAAAAAGCCAAATGGCTCACCTAAGCCCACCAGTGAATCCTGGGATCTACATGACCGGATACGGTGTACACCCTAATGATGCACAATGTAGAATCACACCTGTTTGGGCAGCTGTCTCTCCAAGTGTGGTCTAGGCTAGGGGGCCCTTTCACTGGGAGGACCAATGAGGTAAAAACATTCTCATTATACTATACTAGGTTTTCTATAGTGAAGTTTTCTACGGCTTACTTGGTGCGTGATATCACGAGGTACAGTATATACAAATATATACAGATGCAGGTATGAAAAAATATCTTCTATTGAGGCAGACAGACATGCAAAATGTAAAAAAATGCCACTCTTCTCACTAATTTTTAGAAAATATAATAATTTTATTATTGATTTAAATTTTATATTAAAATTATGTTTTGCAATAACATAATGCATTAAGAAAAAGATCAAAACTATGAACATGAAAATGATAACAAACTCACAAGTATCAACAAATGAATCTAAAAAATAAAAACTAAAGCAAAAACAAACTAAGCAAACAACCAGAACAGGAACAGAATCATAGGTATGGAGATCACATGAAGGCTTATCAGGTACGAGGGGGAAGCGGGTGAGAGGGGGAAATGGTGCAGGGCTCAAGAGGCGTAACTGGTAGGAATAAAACAGACAGGGGGATGTTAAGAATAGTATAGAAAAGGCTGAAGCCAAAGAACTTACATGCACAACCCGTGGACATGAACTAATGGGGGCAGGAGTGGGGGGGAGTGGAGGGAGGGACTACTGGGAAGGGGGTACCAGGCAGAGGGGAGCAAAGGGAAAGAAACTGGGACGACTGTAACAGCATAATCAACAACATATACTTTTAAAAAATATGTTGTCATTAAATATAACGTAAAATAGAGGGCACCCTAAAGCCTATGCTCAGCCCATCTTACCGATTTCCTTTGGTCTTCCTCTTTTCACTCTCTCCATTTCACTTTTCCTCCCCCTTCCCTACCGCTTCCCATCCCTGTCTCTCGACTTAGATTTAGAAAGTGCCCCATCTCTCTATCACATTCTGATCAACGATACAAAGACTTAATTACTGTATTAGTCCAAATTTTCTAACTCAGGGCCTCCCTTTACCCAAATTCTAGAGCCTATCCCCTCCTCCCAGGGCAAAGAAAAGGAAGACATGTTTTCTATGAACTTCTATAAGAACCTAAGCTCCAGGAAGGACTCTTAAAAGTCAAAATCTGATTTGATTTTCAACTCTGATTCTTTTACCGAGCATTCTTCAGTCTGACAAGGTGAAAGGTCCGCACGAAATGGCCGGGACACGTGAAACCTGAGCAGGTCTTCCAGATGCACGTCTATGTAAATAGGTCCGCCTCCAGGTTTAACTTTTACAAGCACTCAACTCCAAATCAGAACTAATCCTTTTCTATTTTTCATTCCACTGGTTTCTTCTGCTTATTCCTTTTCAATCCTCATCCTGACCACCTGTTCTTATTTGACCATTAAATGGTCCAGCATGTTCACGCCCACAGTCATCTTTATTCTTCAAGTTACCCACTCACACTTTCACTGACATGTTCACATTTTTCCAACTTATAGTTTACTTCCTCCTCAACTCAGGAAGAGTCCAGAAACCCTACCTATTTAGGATTTGTACCTCTATTTTCAAATCTTAACATCTTAAAAGTTTTTTTTTTTTTTAAGGTAGCACAAGGATAAAAAAGGACAGCAGCATCTTGTCAAAGCAAATAGGGTTAATAAGGTTTGCACAAAATACACAAGAGAAAGAGAACACACACATCTCCCATGCGTGATGCCCCGGATGAGTAAGCGTGTTCTTTAACCTTGTCGTATCCACTGAGCCACACCAGCCAGGGCATCTATTACTTCTATAATAAATTATGACAGCTTTTAAGCTCTCCAGACAAAAATATTTATTAGTGGACAAATAATGTTAGCATGGTAGAGAAGAAAAAACAAAGACTGAATTTTAAAAACCTGATTAAAATCTCAAATTGAATAGTTCTGCCATTCACCAGCTACATGACTAAGTCAATCCCAACCGTCTTGGGTCTGGATTTCCTCGTCTGTATTAGGGACCTGAGACCTGGTTTGCCTGCGGAGAGCAAATCAAGTAAGGCAAAGGAAAGTGAACTCAACCCAAGTCTGCGAATGGCGGTCACGACTGCTTTCAGCACCACATTAACAAAGCACTTTGCAGGAGACAAGATGGGTGATGTTAAACTCTGTTTGAGGGTGATGGTTCCAAACTGATGATTTAGCATTAACTGATAGGTAATAAGAGATCTGATTAATATAGAGTCATGTAAGTGAAGTGAAACCAGGTACATGGTTACCAATTTTCCACTAATGTTGGTGACTAGTGGATAGTCCATCTTGTTTCTGCTGAAAGGTGAGATTTTTAAGAAACCAAAGTGATAAAATTATTTTCCAGAATTAACTGTAGAGATGAAGGACAACCACGTTGTGTCCTTATTCCAAGCAAAAACAAGTTTGAGAAGAAACTTTAATGACTCTAAGGGGATTAGTAGACTTCAAATAAACGGACAAGTGGTAAGCACTGAGGTGACTCAGAAGGCATATCAAGTCATCAAGCCAACAGAATCCAAGATGCTTCAACTTCTAGTTCTCACCTGGCACTGAGGCCTCAGGTGTTTTGTTTGACCCACAAAGGCTCATTTTACAGATGGTTTATACAAACTTAACATTTCAGTAACTCCGTGTGAGAGAAATGAAAATGAGCTGATAGGCAATGGCTAAAAAATTCAAGAATCCTTAGTTTTATCATCAAGGCCTTCAGTAAATATTCGACAATTCAATCAAACTAATTCAAATGTTTCCCTGAGTGACAGATATCTAGAAAAAGCAAAGTACACAGAATCCATGCCTTGAAATAGAGCATGAGTATACATCAATGTCTGGGTTTTGTTATTTTTACTATTACTTCTCAAAGTAGTCCTTTTTTTTAATAGTAGCTTTTTAGATCAAAAATGTATTCTATTCTCTCCCTTCCACTTCTTCCCAGATGAAGAAAAGGAAATAAAGAGAAACAAACTAACCATCAACAGAGAGGAAAAGAAAGAAATGAAAAGGAGGAACCTTATAGGAGTTAATACTTTAAGCAACATAAGTGGCTTAACTTCAATTAAAATTTAATTTGGTACACTTGCAACAATTGGCCGCCGCCGGGCTGGTGGCTCAGTCCCAGCTGCTTAGTATGAAAGGAGTACAGCCCAGCCAGAGCACACTGAAGCTGATTCTTAAAGGTGACCTGTCTGTAACTATTTGACTCACTAAATGAAGAAAACAAAATACTATGTATATAGAACTTCCACTTCCCTTTTGAAGGTCTTGATTTTTAAGGCATAACATTAATTCACACTAATCAAGAGAATACTGGACACTATAAAGCAAATAAGCAAAAAAAAAGTTAACACCACAAATCCTTTATTGTTTCAATTTACTCCTATTAATGATTCTTCACTAGATCTGCTATATTCTAATAGTAAGGTCACTAATTGAATCAGTGAATTGTGGACTCACCAAAGCACGTGCCAGACCCTGGTTACTAAGCATCTATGTGTACCAGCTTGACCGGTGAAAGGGTTTTATTTATTTTGATTCAATGTGGTATACTGCTAATCTTTGTCTACTTTAATGTCAATTTGTGGAGTGATTGTTTTAAAACAAAATAGCACCCATGCAGGTTTCAAATACAGCTTCTGTAATTCTTAACAGATTTTATTAACACACTTCGTAAGTATAATTTATACTAATAACAGGTTTAAAAATATTCACTAATATTTATCTTTGAAATCATCCCAAAAAAGAACGTAAAGACATGTGGCAACAAAGTTCTCCCTCAGTCTGACTATTCATCTGTCTATCCCTATGTATTCCTCTTTCACACACACACACACACACACACACACACACACACACGGAGTATAACTAAGAATCAGAACGTGTCCTCAAGACATACGCCTCGAATTGTTAGGACTGTTCCGACCCTCATGTAACTCAACTCAAGTTTACACGGGGGAAGAACAGAGTTTGTCCTGTACTTTGCGGACTGGCCAGCAGCAGGAGATGGAGGATCTCCCTAAAAGGCTGGCCTGTCCCGTTCCATTCGGTTTCCCCGGGGCGCCTCAGTCACATGGCTGTTTCCAAAGATCCACCTGGAACTCACAGATCTCTCAGTTGGTTGGAGGCTCTTTTCAGAAGGGCAGAAGAACCACAGAGACTCGATAATGAAAGCAAACTGTCTGAAGAATCTGCTTGAACGTCAGATTTTGTTCTGAGTTTAAAACTGCCTTTTAAGATATGCAGAACTATCAGTTTCATCGTTTCATTGTACCACCTTAAACTTTTACAGAATTGTTAAAGGCTGAAACTATCATAATCTTCTAAAACTTTATGCCATTATTATGGCAACTTACATGCAGGTCTGACTCGCACAATGCTACAATTAGCGTGTTGACATCTGAATCAGAAAAAAACCAGTTGTGATAGTGCAAAGGAGATAGTTACAGTGTTTAAAGTGGGACTGAGAAAATGGAAACATACCTTTAAAAAATGGTCTCCAGCTTACTTTTTTCCTCTGACAATACCATGGGGCGGGCGGGGGGTGGATTTCAGTCACTGGTAATACAGCAGATATCACTGCTTTTACAGTAAAAAGGTAATTTCTTAAAGTTATCATTTCTACTCTCATTTCTCAAACTCAGAAGTTCACCCCAGCAAGTAGGTGACAAAATATGACATTTGGCTACATCCACATCAGTATTTCAGTTCCTCTCTTATTCTCCTTCTCCCTCTCCCTCTCCCTGTCCTCAAACTTTCTTCCTCCTCTTCCTTGCCTACCTCTCAGGCTTACCTCTGCTCTAAAGATGCTGATCTCTGATCTAGGGACTTCTGGGCATAATGAAGACAGTGGAAATCTTCAAATAAAGATCCCAATCACTGCCAGGAACCTGTCAGCCCGAAAGGCCCTGTAATACTAGTGTGATTTTAAAAAAAGTTCTATTCAAGTAACAGGTCTGAAGTGATTTGATAAGAGTAGTAAAAAGTGCCCTGAACAGTGTTTAGCACATAACAGACACTGAAGAAATGTTAGCTCATTTTGCCCCTCCTTTTTCCTGAATTTAAAAATGAGCTAACTGCCCTCCCAGACGAGGCGGCTTGCCCAAGGCCCAGCGCTCTCTCCAAACAGAGCCGGGTCTCCCCCGCTCATGTGGTCGCTCCCCTTTGATGACATGTGACAACATCTTCACATATGCGCCCCAAATTTTAACGCTTTCACTTACATTTATTATCTGAAGCTTTTGTTCAAATGGTGATCGTTTCTAGAAAACCCAAATTCTTTTGAAGCCTAGGCAGTTTTTTTAATCTAAAAGTTCTATAATGCAATTGTAGCAGGAACTGAAAACTAGCTTTAGAAACGACTCCCACTACAGCATTAAGGCAGCACTGGCAGGCGAGCAAGGGGAGGTTTTCCAAGTTTCCCGGGGGCGCGAATACCACCAGCACGGTCATTAACACCAACTGCGATTCAAAGAGAACGTGTTGAACAGTGCCGGAATGGCTTGTTTGTTACCGAGGAAATGTCATGTAACAATCATTTTTTCAGAGCATAGAGTGAGCTTCTAAATAGCTCTCAGGAGAGTTCTATTGCTCACCATTGGTTTCTTCTGAGATTAGTACTTTTCACTGAGCAATTAAGCAATTACCTGGAAAAGCAGGAAAATAAACGCTGTAGCCATTTTCTCCCCCACAGCTTTCTGAAAATGGTCCTATTTACAGTCTTAAAGTTCAGACTATATTATGAAAGGTACTCTTCATGAACTACAGGATCTTTATTCCTCTGTGACAACTTGACTTTACACTAGCTTTCTGAGCCAATGTTCACTTTCTCCAGGGACCTTCTCTTTGAAATCTAACTAAAGACTGAAAGTGAGTAAACTCACTGAAAACAATGGGCAAGATGAAGACCAAACCTAAATACAATGCTATTTGTGAAAAGGAAGTTGATGACTAGGGGTGGACAGGACTCACCATCATGTACTGCTTGTGTACTTTCAACTGTCCTTAGGAACCATTTTTAAATACATTGTAGACCTAAGATTTCTACAGAGAACTAAAAAATACAGGCCCCCACATTAGTGCTCTCTGTTGATTTTACACAAAGCCCTGGGAAAGAAACATGCATTTTCTTTGAGTGGTAGTATTTTCTAACAGGAGGCCCTGAATCTTTCTTTGGACAATAGTTCCCACGTGTCACTTTTGACATGTAGGGTGCCTTACTCTTAACATACACAAATGCTCAAATATCCATCAACTTACAGGAATAATGCCTTAAAAGGTCTGCAAACGTGAAACTGATGACTTTGAAATAGCCCTTATGTGTTCACTTCCTTTTCTGAACCAGATTCTCATCGTTTATGGTGCCATCACTGGCATGTTCCACCATCAACCGCGCTGCACTGAGCTGTTCAAAGAATTTTTGGAAGCACGGCCGTCAACTCACTTGCTCCAACCCAAAAATGGAATAGGAGAAATCATGTATTTTAAGACACAGCAAGGGTGTGTGCCTGGCGGCATGGTCTATTTTTAGGAGTTATGTTGGGAAACTTTTTTTGTGAATGCATGGAGGGAAAAAACAGTAATCAAAGCACAACTACATGAATTATATCATTCTTATAATAGCTAGGTCTGATGTAAACTATGTCTTCGAAAGAGCCCGTAGTTTTAACTCTCACCGTCCCCACGGCTTATCTCTCCATGCACATGCATAACTAATGAGGTTCCTGGAAGACTACATGGCTTATTTTTAATAAATAGATCCCCAGTCTGGAAAATTTCAAATAAGTGCACTGGTAGTAAGTAAGAAATAAATGGTAAGGAACTGCCGGACGTCCTGGGGAACAGTAACCTAGACCTGGGAATGGGAGTCCAGCTCTCACGTCACGCTCACTCGGTGGTACCCAGAGGGATAACATATGTAAGTTCTGCCATCCATCAAGTCAAGATTTTTTTCTTCAATATTGTCCATAACTGATATGCTTAAAAAATAAGCAGCAAGCTATGTTGTGGCATTTCTGTCAAGAGGAATATATTTCCACTGCTGAATCCTAGATCTTCTGTTGGTATAACTGTTTTTAACGCTTGATTTAATTTTTTTCTTTTTTCGAGTATGAATGTTCTTCACCTCAGGGGGAAGAGACGTTCCTAAGGAAAAAGAGCGGACTACATATCAGGGCTCTCCTCGCCCTTCTCCACTGTGGTCCACAGCACGAAAGGCAGGGACCACTCTTCAACTAGCAAGAACAATCACAGCCGTGGATAAGTGCTCCTACTGCATGATTATATTTAACCAACCACAGTTATAAGGATCTGGGTTACACAGGCCCTTGTTTAGCAAACTTGGGACCAAGATACCTGCTTCGAAAGCCTCTCATAGGTCCATGTTTACACTGCAAAAATTTCACTGCATCCACACTGAAAGTTAGCTCCTGGTGCTGCTCTCGACATTTAAGGTAAACATACAATAAGGTCCTGAAAAGACTGTGCGGCCACATGCAATTTACTGACATTGTGAGTTACCATAACACTTAACACAAGTTAAATCTGTCCATGCTCAGTGGAACTTTACAATATATTTTCTTTAGAGAACAGATACAAACAAAGTGAAGGATTTAAGCTGACCCCAAACTACAAGCAAGTCTTACCTTTTCAGGTCAACAGTTGTGACACTAAACACAACTCCTTTGAGCCAAAGAATCATGAAGAGCCTCTGGGAGAAGGGGCAGTTTCCTATGCTCTCACCATCACTGCCAGCCTGGGAAACAGAAGTAAACATTAAAAAACAAGGTCAAAGTGATGACACTCAAACTAATAGATCGTTTTCTGAACTTTTCATCAAGGATACAAGAGGACAGGGAAGTTGCACTGTGGAAGGAAGGGGGAAAATTCAGATTTTATTATTGTCCCTTTTCATTTGCCTCATTCTCTTTTTTAAAATGGCCGGTATACAGCCCTAGCTGAGTTGTCAGTTGTTTGAAGTGTCGTCCTGTACACCAAAAGGTTGTGGGTTCGATTCCTGCTAAGGGAACATACCTAGCTTGCAAGTTCAATCCTCAGCCAAGGCACGTACAGAAAGCAACCAACTGATGTTGCTCTCTGACACTGATACTTTTCTCCCTTTCTCTCACTCTTTTTTCTTCCTCTCTCTCTAGAAATTAATAAATGCATCCTTGGGTGAGGATTAAAAATAATAATAATAAAAATAAAAATGGCCAGTCTAGTATAGCAATGTCCGAGAGAAGTTACTGCAAGGATAGAAACTATCTCTATTACCACTGCCCAATATGGTAATCATTTGTGGCATACGGCTAAGAAGTATTTGAAATGTGGCTAGTTCAAATTAACTGAATTTTTAAAATTTTATTCACATTTAATAAATTCAAATTTAAACAGTAGCATGCGGCTAACGGCTATCATATAGGACAGCAGAGGTCTATTCAATCTTTAGGAGATGCAGAGAGCCTCACCCCAGGGCAAAGTCTATTATGGGTTTTATAAAATGTAAGTCATTTCTTTTCTATGAGATAATACTCTTTTACTTTAAAGTTTTTATGTATTTATTTCTAGAGAGAGGGGAGAGGAGGGAGAAAGAGAGGGAAGCATGATATGCAAGAGAAACAGCAATTGGCTGCCTCTCACACTGGCCTGCAACCCAGGCATGAGCTCTGCCTGGGAATCGAACTGGTAACCTCTCGGTCCGCAGGCTGGCACTCAATCCACTGAGCCACACCAGCCAGGGCCATATAACATTCTTTATAGGCCAACATGAAAAGGGAAATTTGTAGATGTATGTCTCTCTGAAGAGTTAAACTAATTGCCAGCCTCCCCAAATTGTTAAAAATATTCATTATAAAATTACATATCCTGTTTTACACATTCCTTCAGGGAGAAAAGAAAATAACATAGCTTCACAATGAGCTATTTGTAATCCACTTAATGAATGCAGCAGTTGACTTCCCCGAGTTCAACAATGAGGTAGAATTTTCCTAAAAACCAGAGTGGAATAAATCTTTAATTCAATCATGTATGTCCCAAGTTTAAAAGGGAGGGAGGCGGAGGAGGGAGTTCGGGGTTGGGGAGCCAGCTGCTAGAAGAGAACATTCTGACACTTGCTAGGGACCAACCCAGCCCTCTAGCCCTCTTCAGCATGAAGTGTATGGAGAAAGCCAGAAACAACTTTCAACAAGTCATTTGAAGATGCTCGTAAAAGTGCTGTTTATTATCCTAAAGTAACTCCGAAAAACCTCAAGAGCCATTTGAGTAAAATGTTACATGCAGCTAAGTCATTAATTCCTAACTAATGGTGAAATGGGGGATGGGGAAAAATAAAAAGTTACCTGGTCACACATGATACAACCAGCAATCACACACGGGCACATAAGGGTTCCCGAGACCTACCCTAACCAGACAGCATGGGATAGTTATAACTGAGACTGAGGGGGAAAGTGGATCATTCTTATCAGAAGGAAAACACACACAGAATTACAGCCAGAATGAATCTGATTAATTTCTAATACTGCAACTTACACAAAATTTACTTCCTAAGAAAGTTCTAGTTCTTAAATTTGCAGGGGTGTCCAACCTGCAGCCCACAGGCTGCATGCGGCCCAACACAAAATTGTAAATCTACTTAAAACCCTTTCTTTTTTCACAACAGTTTTCCTTGGTGTTTGTCCATTTAATGTGTGGCCCAAGAGAATTCTTCTTCCAGTGTGTCCCAGAGACACTAAAAGGTTGGCCACCCCTGCAAGTTTAGAGTAAGAATAACCTAAAGAAACCATTTAAAATAATATTTCTGGGACTTACATCCAGAGATTCTGATTCAGAAGAATTCCTGGGGGAGGCCCGGAAATCCTCGTTTTGTGAGAGGCACCCAAGGGGGTCACAGAGTGGGGCATCTGCTGGGCACACTGGCAACCGCTGGTGCGGGAAGGTTAGGACGATACTCCTTCAGAGCACAAGCCAGTTCTCAGGACTGTCATTCTACTGTATAACAAACTGATACTCCAAGTTGCTTTTTTGAAGATGCTCACCATCCAAACACACAGGGAAGTGATAACATACAAGTTGAGCTTATTACAGATCAGAAAAAGTTAACACATTACCCTTCTATACAGCTTAATGACCAGTATTTTTACACAAGGTTGTGGCTCTAGGCACCCAGACTTTATTATCATTGTTTTGCTTTTTTCCCCCTCCCAATTTTAACATGCTTAGCAGCAGAAGCTTAAGTACAAGAAAAGGATACCAAATTGAGACTTAGACTAAAAAAGCAGGAAAGTTCAGTAGACAAAGAACAGGTCTGACTCAGTGTTCATCCTTTTCCATTTACTTAATCTGTAAAATTAACCTTTTCCAAACTGCCTGTCCTAGCACCGTTAAAATAATTACGTTGGTAAGAAAGATGTAATAAAGATGTCACACGTAGAAACTAGAAAACACATTATAAAAAGCAACTGGCCCCATCACGCCCTACGAAGGTCTGCAGAGCAGGCCACAGGGCAGGAACGAGGATCTCGGCACACCCTCCCCTCGTGAAGGCCTGGTCAGGGTACGAATGCTTCTTTGCTTTCACCTCCTTTGTCTATAATTTTCTAGAAAATTCTACCAATTCTTTCAGGTGTATCAATCATAAGCCATTACATTCTCACTCTCCTTATAAACTACTTTCCTTTACGCATTCCAAAATAAAAGCATGCATACTCCAAGACAGAACTGAAAAATTGCCTCATTAACTACCCCCAAAACTCATGAAAATTCAAATAAATTTGGACGTACAAGCTTTTCCCAATTTTTAATAGCATTAGAAAATTGAGAGCTACCAGACAGATGAAGTTTTTGTAAAGTATGGTGAAACTGGAAAACTTCGGATTTCCAGAAGTCACAAGTCAAAAATGTCCTCCCTTAGCCCTGGCTGGTGCGGCTCAGTGGATTAAGTTCCAGCCTGCAAAGCGAAGGGTCAGTGGTTCGATTCCCAGTCAGGACACATGCCTGGGTTGCGAGCCAGGTCCCCGGTGGGGGGCATGCAAGAGGCAACCACACATTGATGTTTTTCTCCTTCCTTCTTTCTCCTTCCCTTCCTTTCTCTCTAAAAATAAATAAATAAAATCTTTAAAAAAAATTGAAACACTACAAGTCAGTTTTCCTACCCTTGAACCGTTCAACAGTTCGTTACTTATTCATCTAGATTTTTTCTATGTACATATTATATTTTTCTTTTAAAAATATAATCACTATATATTTTATGATTTATGTATTTTAATCCCAATTTAACGTAATCAACCTGCTGGAGGCTGTAGTGCTCCCCAAGACGGTGTCAAGGAAGGCCAATGAGGAAGCCAGGGCTTTCAACCCTGTTCCTAGTAACGAAGACCGCCCCCCCTCGCTGCAGCGGGGGAGGTCAGAGGAGGTCCACCAGACAGCAGTCAGGACGAACACCACCAACCAGAGGGGGCTGAGACCACCTCGGCAGAGTGTCCGTGGAGGCCACACACAAAGCTGGAGCTCACACCCCCACCCAGCAGTAAAGAGAAGCCTTCACACCTTGGGTCTCCAGGGAGGCCAGGTGGGGCATCTGGACTTCGATCTCCACCTCGCTGTGACAAGGCGGTGTCACTATACTTCTCCCCTCCCAGCCCCCTCTACAGCAGCAGCAAAGAAGTTTTAACGGACAGTTTAAACAAGACCCAGACTCTTATAACACAAAAACGTCCAGGTTTAAACTGAAAATCACTTGTATTACAATGAAAAAAGGTAATCAACAGATGTCAACATCAAGACGACAAAGATGCCAGTTAGCCCTGGCTGGTGTGACTCAGTTGGTTGGAGCGTCATCCTGTAAACCGAAAGGTCATGGGTTCAATTCCCAGCCAGGGTACACACCCAGGTTTCAGGTTTGATCCCTGGTGGATGGGGGTTGGGGGGCGCATATGAGCGGGCAACCAATTGATGATTCTCTCTCATACAGGTATTTCTCTCTCTCTCCCCCTGCCCTCCTTCCTCTTTCCTAAAATGAAAAAAAGTCCTCAGGTGAAGATCAGGGAATAAAGAACATGACAAAGATGTTAGAATTATCAAAGATTTTAAAGCAGCCTGATTAAAAAAAAAACCTTTAATGAACAATTATGAACAGCTTGAAACAAATGAAAAAATGGAAAGCCTCAGCAAAGAAACAGAAGATGTAGACAAGAACCAGATGGAGATTTTAGAACTGAGAAATACAATAAAAGAAATTAAAAGTTTAGAGGACAGGCTCAACGGCCCAGTGGAGGTGACAGAGGAAACAATCACTGAACCAGAAGATCGAGCTACAGAAATTACCCAGTCTGAACAGTAGAGGAAAAGTACACTGAAAACGTGAAGCTTCCTATATATTCCTATATTTTGATGTAACCCAGCTAACGATCCTTTTTGAAGGCTTCCTTGGATGCTACTAACCTGACAGTTTCACATCTATAAATCATTCTGTAGAAACACTTGTACGGATGTGCAAGGGTAAGTAACAGGGAGGGACGCAGAAGCACTGTTAACACCGAACTCTGTAGACCACACAATGCCTGTCAGTAAAGGACCCGAGAGACCACCTCCTGAGAGCAGAGGTCCAGACGAACCGTTTAGCCCTTGCTGGCACGGGTGGGGGGAGAGCCAGTGTTCTGTTTTCTGTGGTGCGTGGGGTAGAGCGGCTACTGTCCGTAGGTTTCCTGACTTGCATACAGGCTGCCCCTTTAGAAAGCAGACTTTTGTCAGTTTATCTGAGCTTGTAGGTGTTTGCAGGTTGCCAGTGTCTACAGCTCCCAATCTCTGATGTATGAGGGAAAAATAAGAAAACTCTCCACCTTTGCAAATGCAAAAGTCTCTCAGAAATACTGAATTTAAAAAGCAAAATTAAAAAATGTGTAAGATGTGGCATATCTATGCAATGGAATATTATTTGACAGTAAAAATCAATGAGTATTGATACATGCTGTAACTTGGGTGAATTTTGCAAAATTATGCTAAATAAAAGGAGCCAGTCACACAACTCCACTTACATAAAAAGTCCAAAATAGGCAAATCCACAGAGACAAAAAGTCAATTAGTGGTTGCCTAGGGCTTGTGGGGGAGAGGGGAGAAGACCATTAAAGGAGTAACTGCTAACAAGTACAAGGTTTCTTTTTGGAATGGTAAAAATGTTCCAAAATTAGACTGTGGTGACGGATGAGCTACTTTGTGAACAGACTGAACCACTGAACTGGATACTTTAAGTGGGTTCATTGTATGGTCTATGAATCATATCTCAATAAAGCTGACTCAGAAATACATAGACACAGATTACAAATACAAATATACACACACTGGACAAGATTCCATTTAAGATACACAGTTTTAGAAGACTTCATATAACAAAAAAATATACATATCTACAATGGTTTTTTTTTTTAATCAGAAAACCCAAATAATCAAAGCAAAAACTTGAATAATCCCGCTAACACAGAAATACCCACCAATTTCCAGATACAGGATGAGTTAGCATTCCTTTGGGTTCTATTCTTATAAAGGGGGTAGCTCTGTTTAACTTGCTATCTGGGTTTCTACTCACATACTCAACATTCCCCACCCCCTCCCTCAGAACCTCTGTTGTAATTCGTGAATTGCCTAATACCAGTATTTAATCAGAAATGGCTGGATTAGCCCTGGCTGTTGTAGCTCAGTGAATTGAGTGCAGGCCTGCGAACCGAAGGATCGCGGTTCGATTCCCAGTCAGGGCACATGCCTGGGTTGCCAGGCCAGTTCCCGGCAGGGGACATACAAGAGGCAACCACACATTGATGTTTCTCTCCCTCTCTCCTTCCCTTCCCCTCTAAAGATAAATAAATAAAATCTAAAAGAAAAAAAAAGAAGAAATGGCTGGATTAACTCCTACGTTGCAGAAAAAGGGTCAGCAGGAGATTCCACAAATATTTAATGTTTTACTAATTAGAAGTTAAGGAACTGCTCACTTAGAAAACCCAGCTTAATCAGTTAATAGAAAGTTAGATCTTCAGCCCCAAAGAAGAAGGGCTTCTTCAGCTTCCTTGCTTTCTATTTCTTTGTGCATATGGGGCTAGGGGTGAGGGGTGATGAAGACTGGGGAAAGGGAGGCTTCCTCTTAAGGTTGGAATGGACCCCTGACCATGAAATCATTTCCCTTCACACACTTTCTAGGGAATGCATAAAACAATGTGCTGCCGAAAGAATGCACTCAAAAACTTGACGGTCTCATTTCACCCTTAGAGCGGAGTCTATCTAAATTAACTGTCTGCATGCACAAAATAGTTGGCTTTGACTTAGATTAACCTAAAAGTCACAAAACGAAACAACACGATAAACAGGCAGTCGCCTGGCTTCTATCTTCTGCTTCTTTGGGTTTTGCTACACGCGTGCTAGAACCAAAGTCTAGAGTCTAAAGGTCTGTTTAATAAGCTGTTATCCTTCTACACGGCCTGAAGAGCATGCGGGACAGACACAGCATGGTTTAGAATCAGACCAACCTGGGTTTGACTCCTGACTTCACCACTTACCAGCTGTGTAATCTTCAGTAAGTTACTTAACATCTCCAAAACTTGACTTTACACACCTCTTATTATGGGCATCAGATCAGTTAAGGTATACACATAGTTCCTGGTACATGGTAAGAGTTTAGTAAATGTCACTTAACTTTAAAGATGCTTCATACACAGAACTCAGGCACTTACCTATCCAAAATAACCTACTGAAATCTGAAGTCATCAAGGTTAAGTTACTAGGATGCTATTGAGGACAGAGCTAAAATTCACAATTTAGCCAGTTTTTTTTAGCCAAATGCCACAGCTCAGTAATAACTTTTTAAAGCACATTCTTCCACCCATAACAATCCAGAGTCAAATGTGTTGAATGGAAGAGATAACTCATCTTCCAGCAGTTCCAAAGGTTACCTGTTCCTGTTTCATTTAGCAGATGACCAAATTATGATTCAATAACTTAATGTAACCAACAGTTAAATTTTGTTTACGAAAGCCTGTATACATGTACAATAGGCTTCACCAATGAGGTTATGCAGGAGGTCCCTCTCCGCCCTTCCTAGGACGCCTCGCTCAGCGGCGTTCTTCAGGATCTGCACCACTGCTCCATTACCCCTCCGTTCCTTCAGTACAACACGGCAACATGAATTTGGACACTTCACATGACTAAAATCACAGTCTCCTCCATCTGAAACGCCCGCTGCTGCGCCTGTCCTTCGGTTAAGCTCAAGGCTCACCTCCAAGAAAACCTTCTAGATCCCTGTAGCCCAAACCAATGATCTGTTCTCTCAACTTCGATTCTAGCTCCTCAAACTCTGTCAACAAAAACCATCAGAGGATCTTGTTAGAATGCTGAGTCTGATTTAGTAGGTCTGGAGTGGGACCCAAGATTCTGCACCTCTTCCAAATCCCCAGGGAATGGCAAGCCTATGCCACTGATCAGGACCTGCCCTGTGATGTCCTGAATTGTTACTGAGTGTTATTTACTAACTCACGCCTCTGCGCTGTATCTCCTGAGCTAGACGGTAATCTCGCTGAGATGCATGCTTTTAGAAAGTCTTTTCATGGAACAACTTCTGTTCTCCTGTCAGTAATATCTACATCGTATTATTATTACATCAAATGAATTATCATGAAAATGTCTTAAAATATTGCCCAGCATTGGTAAGTGCTCAGTAACGAGTACATTATGCCAAGTAGAGAACATATTCCTGACTTCATGGAGCCTGGGGGTAGGGGGGCCAGAGAACGAGGTAATGGGATACCACTGAAGGGGTTTTGGTGTATGGGGCATACGAATGTAAAATCTAATTTCTATTTTCAGACCATACATAACACTTGCTACTATATGGAAAACAGGCTGGGGACATGGAATTGATGAAGAATGGAAGGTGGGAGACCTACTGCAGAAATTCCAATGGAATGTGGCCTGGATTAGGTCCATTAGAGGCAATGGACATGAAAAAATGCACAGATTAGCCCTGGCTGGTGTAGCTCAGTGGATTGAGCGCTGGCCTGTGAACCAAAGGGTCGCTGGTTCAATTCCCAGTCAGGGCACATGCTTGGGTTGAGGGTCAGGTCCCCCATGGCGGGGGGGAAGCATGAGAGGCAATCACACACTGATGTTTCTCTCCCTCTCTTTGTCCCTCTATTCCCCCCATCTAAAAATAAATAAATAAAATCTTTTAAAAAATGCATAGATTAAATTGGGAAGGTACAATCCCAATGTGGATGGTTTGGATGTGGAAAGTGAAGAAAAGAAAGAAACCAAATAACTCTTAGATTTCTGACTTGAGCAACTGGGTAGAAGAAAGCCTCAAGATGGGGGTGAGTGTGCCTACCCTTTGTTGGAAGATAAAAAGGCAAATCCCTTCAAGAGATAATAACATATGTAGCCCTGGTTTGAAAATATTTCTCAGGTGTGAAAGGCTACAAACCAAAATCAGCACTGTTAACACCTCAGGACAGCTTTGCGGAGAGGAAGGGGCAGGAATGCTGAACCTCACACCCCTCTGTACTGTTTTGTTTCTTCTTTTTCAGATTTAAGAAAATTAATTCAAAAGAAAATATTCCAAATGTTTACACATGATAACCTTCTTGTCCCTAGTCACTGCCAAAATATTAAACTGCCTAAATACAACAGAACTGCTTTTCCCTCCATATTGCTTTTAAAAATGCTGACTGCAAAGTAGTCAAAAAGCACTAACTGAAATGACAATGACAGCTGAGACAGACTCTGTCGAACACTTCTGTTCTGGTACATGTTGAAGCAAATGAAAACAGTGGCTCTAATCTGTACTAAAATCAAACCTGAAATGTCTCAGCCAGAACACTTTGTTGAAACCAAGTGTCAGGTGTACAATGACCAGACTTCCGATCTGAGCCGACGGAACCGTAAGACAAACAAGCTCTGCTGAATGTTTACCGTCCCTCCTCCAAGCCTCAAAATACTGGGAGCAGAGACTCTTCAGAGCAAATTATAAGCCACATAATTAAAAATACTGAATGACAAGAAAAAAGAAAAAAAGGTGGCTAAACCCTGAATCTACTCCCCATAAAAATCTACAGGGAATAGATTTACTACAGGAAACGAAAAGGTCACCAAAATTGCCTGGAAAGAAGTTAATAGCTACTGTTTAACTTAGCGGTTTACTTCCCACTTGATAGGCACTACATGAAAGTTATTAATATGCATTAATTCTCAAAATAACCATATGAAGTTAGGGTACTGCTTTCCTCACAGCTCAGATAAGGAAACAGATTTAGAGAAACGAAGTATTTGCCATAGGTCACACAGCTGAGGAGTGGCAGAAGTGAAGTCTGAGCTCAGAGGACCACGCTGTCAACCCCTTTTACAGTTTCCTCTGCCTTGGTGCGAAGAAGGTGCTGGATCTCAAAGGCTTGGTCTCACGGTTCCTACGGTACAACCACCATCTCCCTCACATGGACATCACCCATCAAGTAAAATAAATTACTGAACCACAACCATTATAACATCATCCACAAACGTTATTTTAAATTTTCTACTGGCCCTATTTTTAAAAAAGTAATGAGACAGGTGTGATTAATTTTAATAATATTTTATTTTATTCAATATATCTAAAATATTATCATTTCAACATGCAATAAACAAAAAAAATGTCTACATTCTTTTCCTTGCACTAGATCTTTGAAACCTGGTGTATATTGTATACTTATAGTACATCTTGCTTCAAACTGGACACTTTCAAGCACTCAACAGCCACATACGCCCCATGGTGGCGCCTATCGAATTAAACACAGGGGAAGAAGCCTCTGAACAGCCCACGCCACCGCCACCAAGACCGCGTGCCAAAAAGGTCACGGACCTGACTGATCCACTCAACACTCAAGCTCCCAGATACTATTTATCCTGATTTCAAACAAATTTTAACAAGTTTGCTTATCTGGCTTAGCAAACCACGACAGACTACAATAGAAAATTAAAGGAAATGGGGTTGCATCAATAGAGCTAAGTAGGCAAAAGAAACAATAGAAAACACACACACACACACACACACACACACGTGTGCACCCATCCACGCATGCCCAAACGCAAAGGAGCTCGACGTTCAAAGAGTAGAGCAGCTGAGGCCGTTTCAGAGGCAAAAACAGTCTTGCATGGCTCACTAGTTCCCAAGGCCATGGCTACATTTCTGAATTTGTATTCAGAATGAATGCTCACATTAACTGGCAGTTAAATCAGCATTTTAAGAAGTCAAGGAGCCATTAATGTATTTCAGAAATATTTTCTTTTTTTTGAAATATTTTCTTTTCAAATCAATTTGAGAACTCTCTGTACTATTTTTGTAATCTTTCTGTAAATCTAAAACCATTCTAAAATTATAAAGTTAATTTTTAAAAACCAATTTGAGGTTTGTAGTATGACCAAGTAGATCCCATAGGATCAACCCTCTGCCCCAGGACAATGACAATTTCAGGCAAAAAAAAAAAAAAAAAAAGCCACCTGACACTGGAAAATGAACAAAAGCAGGCAGATGCAGGAGGGGCGTGGACCCTTGGAAGAGGGAAACAGAGTGGACAAGTTTCCCCAATTTTTATCTTCAGCCTTGTGCTATGCAGGGCAGCTAAAACTCCAGTGAAACATTCACAGTGCTGCTGGCTTGAAGAACCAAAGGACAGAGTTCAGAGCCACCATCACCACTGGAAAATAAGGTAGAACACCATAAAAAAAAAAAAGCCCAAGAGAGGGGGTCCTAAAATCTGCAGTTTGAGTTCAGCTGAGTTAACTACCTGCTTGGAAAAAAAAAAAAAAGGAAAGAAAAAAGAAGGACACCCTGACCAGTGTGGCTCACAGTTGGCTGGGCCTCCTCCTACAAAGCAGAAGGTCTATGGCTTGATTCCCGGTCAGGGCACATGCCTAGGTTGCGGGTTCAGTCTCTGTCGAGGTTGCTATCCCTTTTTTTCTCCCTCCCTTCCACTCTCTCTTTAAAAAAAGAAAAAATAAGAGGAAGGAAACAAAACAAAACCAATACTGCTCAGAGATTAGCAGAACATAACATTTGCAATATCCAGAATACGATCCAAAATTATTCCCCATAGGAAGAAACAGAAAAACATCACCATTCCCAAGAGAGAAAATCATCAGAGACACATCCCAAACTGATGAAGATGCTGCAATGTGCAGATGAGGATTTTCAGTTAGTTCTTATAAACCATGCTTATGGATATAAAATGAGAAAAAATGTTCATGATAAAGGCAGACAGGAAATCTCAGGAGAAAGAGCCCACGAAAAGAACAGAAGGCAAATCCTAAAACTAAAAAAATGCACCATCTGAAACTTCTGAAAATCACTAAATGGTCTAAACAGCAGAAGAGAGAAGAGAAAAAGGATCTATGAATGTGAAGACAGATCCAAGAAAGTACTCAAATCCGAAGACTAGAAAAACAAAAGACAAGTGAAAAAATCAACAGAGACTCAAAGACTAATGGGGAAATGTCGAAAGGTCTATATTTTTAAGTTGAGTTCAACTCTGTCAGGAGAGGAGAGAGAATAAGGCAAAAAAATTTTTCAAGAAATAATGGCCAAACCTTTCCCAAATTAAGACAAATTTACAGATTCAAAAAGTTCCATGAACATCAAATAGGAGTAATATAAAGTCACAGCTAGGTTTATTATAATTAAAATGCTAAAAAGCAATGAAAAAATAAAAATTTTATTTAAAGTAGCTAAGGAAAAAAGACAATATACTACATACAAAGACATAAATTATTTGAATGACAGCTTAATTCTCATCAGAAATACAAGAGGCCAGAAAATATGGAACAACATTTTTAAAGTGCTGAAATAAAACCAAGAACAAAAATCACCCCGAATCTTATATCCAACAAAAATATCTTTAAAGAATAGAAGTGAAGAATGGAAATGAAGACAATTTCAGATAAAACTATGTAGAATTTAAAAGTCTGACATTTAAAAGAGTTAATTTCAGGAATATAGAAGACTAATAATAAATGTTTATTATATTGTATTGGCCAAAAAAGTCCATTTAGTTTTTTTCTATAAAAGACATTTTTCATTTTCACCAATAACTTTATTGCCTTTGATATTTTGAGTATGTCGGCTCTCTCCCGCTATTGGCTTCTAGTGGGCAGAGGCCAGGGGTGCTGCTAAACATCTTCCAATGCATGAGACAGCCTCACAGCAAAGAACTACTTGGTGAAAATGTTAACAGTACCAAGAACCTTCACAAACCACTTTTGACACATTGGATCAGTCACAGCATCTTCTCTATACACTGTACAAATCTTTTTTTTTTTGCATTTCAATTGCATTTTTACTTTTCTTGAAATAATAAAGCATAATATGCCAAAATGTTGTGTATTTTCTTCCATCTTCAATATTAAAATGGCAGTACAAGAATTGGCCAATTTTGATAAGTTTTTTTTAAATGCACACTGATATGACAGCTGTCACAACAGACTCTAACAAAATTGTTTTGAACGAAGTTAAAAACAACTAAGCACTTCTAGAGCCATCGTACAGGAAAAACTAAATGAACATTTTGGCTAATCCAATATTAAGAAATGTTTATATCATTAAAAAATGTGCCTTTTATGATTAGTTATTCTCACTGTTGGTCACATACAAAAAACAAAAACAAAACCAAAAAAATCAGTTACCTCCAATGTTTTCACCAAGCCTCATTCTTTTAACATCTTCTAACCAAAGATAAACTCACTAACTGCCAGTCTTCCCTTGTTTATCAGCTGAAGCCAAATACACTAGGGTGGGATAAAACACTTATGCAAGTCAAAATCCAGCAGCCCACTTTCCCTAAGGGCAGTTTAAAAATATACACGCACTAGCACAAACTAGGCTCAGAAAGAGTCCTGGGAGTGAAAGAAAACAATGAAGTGTTCAAAAAATACTCTTCCCTACTCGTGCTATGGCAGCTACCTAACTTCAGTGGCTATGAGTTTTTCCTCATTATAAACAAGTTCCCAGACCTAGAAATTCCAAGAGTTCAGCAGTAAAGTAAAAAATCCAATTGCTCCCTTTGTAAAAAAAAATCTAAGTTCTCCAGCAAGGTTTGTCTTTTTTTAAATATATTTTATTGATTATGCTATTACAGTTGTCTCATTTTCCCCCTTCACTCCCCTCCACCCTGCACACCCCCTCCCACCCACATTCCCCCCCTTTAGTTCATGTCCATGTGTCATAAGTTCTTTAGCTTCTACATTTCCCACACTATTCTTGCCCTCCCCCTGTCTATTTTCTACCCACCGTCTATGCTACTTATTCTCTGTACCTTTCCCCCCTCTCTCCTCCTCCCACTCCCCTGTTGCTAACCCTCCATATGATCTCCCTTTCTGTGGTTCTGGTCCTATTCTAGGTGTTTGCTTAGTTTGTTTTTGTTTTTGTTTTTGTTTTAGGTATAGTTGTTAATAACTGAGTTTGCTGTCATTTTACTGTACATTTTTAAAAGAGATTATGCTTTGGGTAAACAAAAGAAAATAAAGAACTCAAAGGATAAATGAGATATGTAAGGGACTTTAAAAACAGAATTACATGATATGATTACATACAAAAAATTGGCTATACATATATACATTAGAGTATGTCTTCCCACTGGACTTCTAAACGACTATGAACACTGGATTAGTAATGATAACGATGAACAAAGAACTGCAGCCATAAAAATGCTATAGAATATTTTAATATAAATTATTAGCACTCGAACATGAAAGAATGAAGCTTTCTTTGGTATTTTATTTTGAATTGTCCTTGTTTAAAACTTTCATTAAAATATATTACCAAATAAGTTTCTTTTAAAATTATATACTCAACAACATACAGCAACTGTGAAAAGTTAACATTCAGAACTCTTATCTCTCTTCTTGGCTGACCTAAAATCAATTTCAAGTATCTGAATAGTACAAGATACCTTGCTTATTATTGAGATTTTTGCTTACCATTTCTTTTTTTTTTTTAATCCTTACCCAAGTACATTTTTTTTTCATTGCTCTCAGAGAGAGAGAGAGAGAGGAAGGGAGAGAAGAGAGAAAAGCACAGATGCCAGAGAGAAGCACTGACTGGTTGCCTCCCCAAAGCGCCTGGACAGGGCATCTGACACACCTGGACCAGGGATCAAACTGCAACCTTTCAGTTACCGGATGTGGTTCCAACCAAGTGGGCCACACAGGCCAGGGCTCTGCTTACCATTTCAATGCACAGGTGCCTTAACTACGATAAAAGCTGAGTATATTCACTGAGAATAGTTTCTGTATCTGCTTTCTCTTAGACATAACAAAACCTTCCCTTTATCTTTAAGGTTATTCATCTAAAAACTATATTTTCTAGTCAAAGAATTCACTCTTGAAATAGTTTTCATTTTTCTGGCCAATTGCCCCCCTTATTACTGAAAATTCTTATTAGCTCCATTTATATTTGCTGTCTATTAAACTGCTTCTAATTATGAGAATTTAATTACCTAGATTTGACTTTGAAATCTCAGGTCTCAACTTTCTGCCTGGGCCTAAGACAACCAAGACTAAGGCTACTTTAGTACATAAAATAAATCTGAACTAGACTGGACATCACTTCTAAGAAACACACCCACTTTTCAGATGAGAACAACTTGAACCTGGTCTTCCAATTATATAATTTGAAGACTGTAGACCTCTAAACCAATCTGTTATTAAGTTTAGATCAATGTATCTAGTAAGCAGCTAGTCAAAAAACCCAAATCACATGTCTTCAGTTCAATAACTGAATACTATTTTTATCTCTGGTATGTTACTGTGAAATAATATAGAACACAACACCAGAAAGAGACAATACTCTTTACATGCTTCTATCCACAGACTTGGAACACTTCTTGCCTGTAAGGTTTCTTTTGAGAAATCAGCTGATAGTCTTATGGGAACTCCTTTGTAGGTAACTGTCTCTTTTTCTCTTGCTGCTTTAAAGATTCTTTCCTTATCTTTAATCTTGGGAAATGTAGTTATGATATGCCTTGGTGTGTGGGTCCAACTTCTTTGGAGCTTCCTGGACTTCCTGGAAGTCTATTTCCTTTGCCAGATTAGGGAAGTTCTCCTTCACTATTTTTTCAAATAAGTTTTCTATTTCTTGCTCTTCCTCTTCTCCTTCTGGCAGCCCTATGATTCAGATGCTGGAATGTTTAAAGTTATCCTGGAGGTTCATAAGCCTCTCCTCATGTTTCTGAATTCTTATTTCTTCATTCTGTTCTGGTTGAATGTTTATTTCTTCCTTGTGGTCCAAATCGTTGATTTGAGCCCTGGTTTCCTTCCCGTCACTGTTGGCTCCCTGTACATTTTCCTTTATTTCACTTTTCATAACCTTCACTTCTTCCTCTATTTTGTAACCATATTCAACCATTTCTGTGAGCATCCTGATTACCAGTATTTTGAACTCTGCATCTGATAGGCTGGCTATCTCTCCATGGCTTAGTTCTATTTTTGGAGCTTTGATCTGTTCTTTCATTTGGGCCATATTTCTTTGTCTTGGTGCACCTGTTAGTAAGGGGAGGAGCCTTAGGTATTTGCCAGGGAGGGGCAACCCACAGCACTGTATGGCGCTGTATGTGGGGGAGGGGCCAAGAGGGAACAATGCTACTTGCTCAGCTCTCAGCCAGCTGTCAGTCACTTCCCCCGATATCCACAGGCAAGTTCCGCCCTTCTGGTGCTGATTCCCAGGTAGGTGGGTTTGTGTGTGTTCTAGGACCCTGTGGGTCTCTCCAATGAACTCTCCTGTGAGGCTGGGAATTTCTCCCACCACCACCACCCCCACAGGTTTTTATAGTCAAAGGTTTTAAGGCTTTATTTCCCTGGGTTGCATGGCTCCCGAGTTGTTTCTCTCAGTTTATCCGCACACAAATGTGTGACCACCCGGTCTGCCAGCCACACTGCCTTTCTGCGCATCCTCTCTGCCCCAGCTGCCTGTCTCCGCTCCTCCCACTGGTCTGGATGAATGTTTCTTCTTTAACTCTTGGGTGTCAGACTTCTATACACTTCGATTTTCTGGCAGTTCTGGTTGTTTTTTGTTTCTAAATTTGTTGTCCTTCTTTTGGTTGTACAAAGAGGCAAAGTATATCTACCTACCCCTCCACCTTGGCCAGAAGTCCTTTTTTTTTCCTTTCTTAAATTTGTATGTTTTAAAGAAAGAATCCTTGCAAATGGTTTGGGGTTTTTTAAGGGACAAAGGAAGGCAGACCATAGGACTAAACAGCTTAGTAATTTTTTAAGTGAGCCAAAAGTTAAAAAAAAAAAAAGGCAAAGAAGAAGGAAACAAAAAAACCCAGATCCCAAAGCACTGGCTGATCTCATTTACTCTGCTTAAGAAACTTTATAGATGTGACTTCACTCCTGGATTACACATCTATATTTAGTTTATACCTAATATGGGTAAAGTCCCGAACTAACAGCCATTTCCTCTCTCCACAAAAAGAAACTTCCTTGCTTTTTTTCTATCAACAATGCAAACACTAGTGAAGGCTCCTCTGAAGGGAGAGGTTAAACACACACACAGAAAAATATTAACATCTTAGTACATTATTTTTTTAAAACTTGGACTGCTTTAACACTTCCAAATTGGAAAACAATACTAAATCGAATATGTGATGGTCAAGTCAAACTCCTTAACAAGTTTATAAATAACCCCTTTAAAGCACTTTATAAAATACTAATCAACCAAGACCCAAAAATGCACAGAGGTGAGGTAATGGAAATTTTACAGTTTCCTTTCAAATTTAACCAAAAGAACTGAAAGCAACCACTCATCTAACAAACCATCTAGCCTCACTGGTTGTTTAGAAATATATTTAAACAGTCTCCGAACTTTTTATTTTTTAATTTTTCAGGGTGACTGAAAAGAACAAATAGTAAAAACAAAACTCTGGTGGGTAAAAATTCAAGTTTCAAATAGAGAAAAGGAATATAAACAAATTTAAAAACTCTTAGTGGTTAAGAGCGAGGCTCCAGATCACAAAGACCTTGGTACAAATCCCAATACTGCTACTCACTAGCCCTGCAACCACACACAGGCAATGGCCTCTCCAAGCCTCCCGTGTAAACCAGCATCGACAGCACCTATCTCAGAGTTTATATGAGGATTAAACTAGGTGACACGCAAAGGGCTTGGCACCTATGTTTTGGTGCCTGGACCATAATACTGCCTATTGTCTTACAGCTATTATTCTGACTTGAACAGAAAAGCAAAAACCTACTGTTCATTTTTATGTGTCAGTGCACTCCATCTGACACAGGAATAAACGGTTTCGAGAGGCTTGTAATATTATTATAAAATAAAGGATACTAAAGTCACTTTCCTTTTTTTTTTTTAAGATTTTTTTTTTTCCTTTTAGATTTTATTTATTTATCTTTAGAGAGGAAGGGAAGGAGAGAGGGAGAGAAACATCAATGTGCGGTTGCCTCTTGTATGTCCCCTGCCGGGAACTGGCCTGGCAACCCAGGCATGTGCCCTGACTGGGAGTCGAACCGCGATCCTTTGGTTCGCAGGCCCGCACTCAATCCACTGAGCTACACCAGCCAGGGCTAAAGTCACTTTCTGATCCTTACATTATCTATCAATTACAGCCATGCTACATTTCTAGTTTTATCATCATTCCACTGTGGGATCAGGTGAAAAAGGTGTTTTTAATCTTAGGGTCTAGAAATAAATTAAGAATTAGGAGACTTCAACTCTTTCTACCCTTACCCCTCAAAAATTACTAAGCATAAAACCTATAAACCTACACTAGGTCGATTTCTGCCGCTACAAATTGAACAGAGAGAACCTAATCTCTCCTGCATTTCCCTTAAAGAAATGCCAGTGAATACATGACCAGTTCAACTTTATAAGTGAATACCACAAAAAGCAAGGAATAGTGCAATGTAGTAGTAGCACAGTGAGCTAAGTGAAAGAAATATGTAATATCCATAATTCAAAAGAACTACAAAACCACTAGATCCTATATGACATAGATTATTCTTTACTTCTTTGGTTCTTTCATAAAAAAGGCTGAGATGGATGAGGGAGAGGAGTTGGAAAGAAAAGAGAAACAGGAAAAACATCCCCATTAACAATGGACTCTCAACTTTAGCTGCGAGTGCAGAAAGAGCTGCTGAGGCAGACGGTCTAAGATGGCAGAGCCCGATCTGGCTGTCCTGGAGTTACCCACGGGACCTTGGTTCACTGAGGTTAACTCAGGAATAAATTCAAGTCTGTTCTTGGACTTTTTTTGCACTAAACCTGCTCTTCTGATAAAGAATGGAAGTTCCCCAGCCTAGGGACAGCCTGGCAGATGCTTCTCTTAGTAACATCCTGGAGATTAAAACCATACATATTGAATATATAAGGTAACCATGAGCCAATACAGTCTTAACTCAGAATTCCAAAAGGCCCAAGGAATAAGAATAAGAAAACCATGCTTACTATGTGTCGAACGCTAAGAACTTTTCTTATATTGACTCTTTTTATCTTTACAAAAGTCTAAGAGGTAGATACTATTCATTACCCCAGTGGAGACACTAAGGCAGCTAGTGAAAGGGCAGAACCAGAATTGAAACACTGTCACTACATTGTCACTACCAGGACAGCATGACAACTTCCAAATGACAACTCAACTGCCTACGTGAAATAGCAATTCTAACCATCTTCAACTCCGAAATAGACTAGTGCCTTACATGGGGAATACAAATGATTCTTCAAGTCAAAAACCACCCCCTGGTTCTGACTGCGGAATACTGGATCACAAATACGACAAAGGACAGAAGGAACCTTTACAAGCAGTACCAAGGCAGCACTATCATCTAGCACAGGCACCCCTGCTGTGCCTGCAGGACAAAGACTGCAACTCTCCATCCTAATGGCTGTCAAGGCACATACTCTGGGCCACATACAGTCATGAACTCTCCCTTCAATCCTTTTCATTTTGCAAGGGGGAAAAAAGTAAATCTGTTCACTTCAATCTAAGAGTCATTTTTTTAAATTATCATCTGAGGATATGTTTTATTGATTTTAGAAAGGGAAGCAGAGTGAGAGAGAGAGAGAAAAACATCCATCGGTTGCCTCCTGTACATGCCCCGGCTAAAGTCTGAACCTGCAGCCTAGGTATGGGCCCCAACCAGGGATGGAAACCAAAGCCTTTTTTTAGTGTACACAATGATGCCCCAACCAACTGAGCCACTGGGCCAGGGCCAAGATAAGAGTCACTTTGGAACACTAAATCAAAACAGCACATGTGAGCCGAACCCAATGATTTGCACCACACTCTCAGCCTATTTCTCTGGCTTCTTGTATGATTATTTCTATGAATTTAATAAGCATTTGCTTTTATCAAATCATATGATATTTTATTTCTTCTTTTCCCACCAGCCTCCTCTGGAATCAACCCTATGCAAGGAAAAAAAAAAGCTTCTGTGTACTCCTTCAGCAAACATTTTACTAAAGAACAATTAAATGAATTAATACAAGTAATACACTTACCACAGTGTCTGGCACATAGCAAGCACCTCATAAATGTTTCTGTTATTTCAGTTAAGTATGTGTTATGTCAATTTAGTATGAAATACTCCTGCATTTGGAAAATGCAACAAAAATATAAGTCAGTGGGAACAAGCAACAATCCTAAATATATACAAACCAGACCTCCCAGTCAATGTTATGATGACGCATGAGAAATAGTTTCCCCTCTAACATCATGGTGCGTATAGTGCTCCTTCCAACATTATAGCTCTAATGGCTTATATTTTGTTTTTTAATATTTTTTTTTCTTTTAGATTTTATTTATTTATCTTTAGAGGGGAAGGGAAGGAGAGAGGGAGAGAAACATCAATGTGCGGTTGCCTCTTGTATGTCCCCTGCCGGGAACTGGCCTGGCAACCCAGGCATGTGCCCTGACTGGGAATCGAACCGCGATACTTTGGTTCGCAGGCCCGCGCTCAATCCACTGAGCTACACCAGCCAGGGCTAATGGCTTATATTTTTAAAAAATGCTTTCCCTTAACCTGGATCTCCCTCCAGCTACCAGCCTCTCTTCTAATGAGCCAAGTTTCCCATTAGAGCTGGCTTTACACAGTGAGTCTACTCTTCCCTCCTATTCACTCTTCCTGCCACTCTACTATGGCTTCCCCAGCACCATTCCGCCAAAGCTGTTGCTAGTAAGGTTACCGATGACCTCCAGGCTGATCAATCAAACAGCTACTCATCTAACTTGACACAACTGGCCGCTCCTTCCTTCCTAAAACCTTCTCCCAGCTTCCTGGGTACTTCACTCTCCTAGTTTCCGCCTTCCCATTACTGCTCCCATTATTGCAATACCTCTTGTTCTCCATCACCCAACACCTAAGTGTTGACATGTCCTCAGAATTTGGTCCTGGGCATTTTCCTGACTCTTCACTCATCCACAGAATGCTCTCACATACTTTAAATACCATGTATCAAATCCTAAATTTCCCTACCCTGCCTAGACTTCTTTCTGAGCATCAGATCTGTGAATCCAACTTTCCAGTAGACATCTCCACTTGACATCTCAGTCATCGCAAACTCAAGTCAAAAACTGAACATTGTCCGCTTCTCCTCCATATCAACAAAAGGCACCTGTATCAACCAGTGATTCTAATTAGGAACCTACATCATTTCTCACACGCAAATCCTTCTTTAGTATCTTCCCGGTGACTGCACCTTCAAAATGTATCTCAAATCCATTCTCTTCTCCCATCATCACCCTAATCCCAGCCGCTATCATCTTTCTTGATTGCAATGGCCTCCAACTAGTTTCCTTGCTTCCACTCTTGCCTCTCTTCAATTCATTTTCCAGAGTGGCCAGACTACTCATCTTAAAATGCAAATCAAACCATGCCACTTCCTTGCTTAAAGCCTGTTAAAGAAATGCTGTTTATACTGAGAAAAAAATTCACATGCTACAAGAACCTCCATGAAGAAGCTCATCCATTACTCACTCTACACCTGGAATGTTCTCTCTATTCCAGGCACACTCTCAATTGGTTGAATTTGTCACCAGCTTTTATATATTCCAATTCCTCCAGCCTGGAATGCTCAACCCCTCATTCTCCTAATACTATTCATCCTTCATCTTGTTTCTCAGAAGTCCCCACTGAACTCCCATCTAAATTGAGTCCCCTGTCATTCTTTCCCAAGATGCCCTGTTCTTGTCCTTAATGTAATTATATACTGTCTTTGTGTATTTAATGTAAGCTTCTCCTATAAACAATAGGTTCCATGAGTTCTTAATATATTATAATTTTGCCCTCACTGGTGTGGCCTCGTCATCCTGCAAAGCAAAAGGCCCCTGGTTCGATTCCAGTCAGGGCACACGGCTGGGTTGCAGGCCAGGTCCCTGTTGGGGCCCATGCAAGAGGCAACTGATTGGTGTTTCTCTCCCTCTTTCTCCCTCCCTTCCTCTCTCTCTAAAAAAAATTAAATAAATACTTAAATATATATATATACATATACATATACATATATATATATATATATTCTAATTTAATATGTCAAAAACTAAGCTTCGGTTCTCATCCCCATCAGAACTAGTTCTTGCCAACCTTCCCATCTGAGTTAATGAAATTCATCATTCTAGTTGTTCAAAACGAAAATCTCGGAATCACCTTTGACTCTTTTCTCTCATGTTACACACCAATCCATCAGGAAATATGTATCCATCTTCTAAATATACCCAGAACCAGACTACTTCTTACCTTAATCCCAGCCACCATCATCTCATACATGAATTACCGAACAGCCGCCTACGTAGCCTCCTAACTTCCTATTTAAATGTCCTGTTAAATAGAAAACAGCACCCCTGTCATTCTCCATACTCTTTATCCTACTTCACGTTTCTTCATAGCACTAATCACTTGTGGACATACATCTGTTTGCCTCCCACAATTGAGTATGAATGCCGCAATGTTCATTGACATACCCACGCCACTAGAAGAGTGTCTCACTGTTGCCAAACGACTGCATGAAAGAAGAACGAACACCATTCTAGCAGGCAGGAACTTGACTTGCGGGGAGAGGCTGGTGAAGCCAAAAGGATTTCACGTAAAGGAAACCCCATCGAAGTTCTTCCGTGAAGGCAGAGACGTGCATGGCACATTCAGGACCAAACTAGCTAGAACAGGGCTAGCTAGTGGGAGGAAAGCCTGGAAGCTCGAACTGGGATCACAGTGTGAAAGACTTGGAACGCCAGATGAACGAGTTTGTATCTAATTCAATAAACAACTACAGAAAGTAGGATCCACCTAAAATTTGAGTCCAGAAGTATGCATTTTATTTTAGATAGATAACAATTACAGAACATGACATATAACTATTAAGGGAAAAGATAAAGTTTCTTTAAACAACTGATAATAAACCATACTTAGTTGATTCAGTAACACAAACTACCCTTCATTTGTTAGTATACAACGTCGACACTTTACTCATTTCTAAGTCAATTATCTTATTTAGTTTGCCCAGAAAGTATTCAATTAATGTCTGCTTCTATTATGATCCCTACACTGCAATCAACTGTTCTTTTCTTATATCCTCCAACTACTACATAGATATGGAAGGGGGAAATGAACACTAAAAAATAATTTGGATTTTCAGAACAGAGCGTAAAGAAAGGGTGTACCTTCAAACCATTTAATCAATATCTATAATATGAACAATTCTAAGTGCTAACAGGTAGCTCAACATAAAAAAGCTTGTTTTCCTCCAGCAAAGATCAAACTGGGTAAATGCTCCTTTAATGCTATTTAGGAAGATAAACCCAGATACAATCTGAGTTTCTTTGATAAAAACTAAATCAAGTAAATTTTCTTTAAACCCACTCATCTCAATACATGTTACATGTTAGACTGCACTTGGAGCTCATTTTTCATTCATCCTAGTGTTCTGCTGTTGTGAAGAACATTGAAATATTATATATAAACTGTTCAGTAATTCAAGCAAGTTTATAAAAAAGATGAGGACACGTAACAAAATAGTAACAGCTGCCACTTCTAGAAGAAAAGTTTGTGAGTGATATTTTTATTCGTGCTTTTCTGTGTCTTCTAAGTTGTACAGTAAATGTGTAGCTTTTATAATTGAGAAAAAAATTAATATACTACATACCAATGAATATTCTAGGAAACAAAAAGGAAATTAAATTATTTTTCAAATTTAGGCCCAGCATTTAAACTAAAACAGAATAAGGTTAGCTACTACATATGCTAAGCCATTGCTTTTATTTTTATTATTTTTTTTTAGCCTCTACTCAGAACATTTTTCACTGCTTTTGGGGGGGAGGAAGGGAAGGAGGGAGAAACATCAGCTGGTTGCCTTTTCATCCGCACCCCAACCAGGGATCTAACCCACAGACGGGGTTTGTGCCCAGACCAGGAATTAAGCCCTTGACCTTTCAGCGTCACCTACCTGTGTACCGGAAGACACTCCAACCAAATGAGCAACACCAGCCAGATCAACTAAGCCATTTTTAAAAAAAGCATATCTGCAATCAAGACTCCTGCTGACAATTACAAAACGTAAATGAAGTCTACGTTAATGATGACCATCAACAATTTTACATGATTTAATGAAGACTGAACAAGCCCTAATTTTTAAACTAAAATTTTAAAGATTTTATTTATTTATCTCTAGATAGAGGGGAAAGGAGGGAGAAATAGAGAGAAACACATCAATCAGGTGCCTCTTGCACATCCACAACTGGGGACCTGGCGCGTAAGCCAAGCCTGTGCCCTGACTGGGAATTGAACTGGCGACCTTTCAGTTTGTAGGCCGGTGTTCACTCCGCTGAGCCGCACCAGCCAGGGCTAAACCAAAATGTTATATTCCTGTGTTCAATAAAATATGCTATAACCTAAAACATCAAGTAATATAGAACTTCACACTCTTCATGAGTTTTTGTCTGAGAACTTTTCAGTTCAGTCTTGGGCATCTGCATATTCAAAGTCAAAATTTCATTTAATTAACCACCTTTTTCTCGTGATTAGTCGATGCAGTCTGGTCTCACAGCTACCACTCTTCCATTTTCCTAAGTAGCACAACAGACTGATTTGGTTGTCTTAGGTGTTTAATGAACTTTCACCCTAGTCATCCACCACCTGGTTTCCATGTCCAAAGTAAAGTAGCTTGTTGTTAGAGGAAAACATGCAGAGAACTCACGTATATATTTAAACGTTCAGAATCACCTGAGCCTCCGACACATGGTTTGATATTGTATTCCCCAACGTTTGTTCAGATTCATTTTGTCTTCTCTCACACATTCCAATAAATAGCTATGCAGCATGGTGGTAAATTTCAATGCTCAAATTATTACAGTTGACTGACATTTTTACAATTCTATTATGAAAACTAAGTCCTTTTCATAAGAAGGAATTATTTTCCATGTAAAGTTAGAAGTAATAATTTTATTACAAAAAAAGGGGGAAAAAAGAAAACCTGTTACACCCCCTTGCTTACAATCACACTGTATTCAGCTTCAACAAAAGCAAAAAAAGAAAAATCTATGAAATGAAATACATGCATGATGAACCTGGCCCTAGCTCTAATACCGTTACTTCTTCAAAATGCTACCATTAAAATGTAAGACGCTCCCAGTCCTTTGGCATGAGCATCAGATATAGCCTTACTTACCTACGTTAAGTTGTTATTTTCATAAATTTAGACTACTAAAGTTTCCTGGGTTTATATTTTAACTAAAGGGAAAAAACGAACCACACAGGGCTACTTGATATTCCCAGTACCAATACTTGGTACTGAGCACTAAAGGACAGAAGCCAAGACTCAATAAAAGACAAGCGGATTAAAAGTTCCAAGAAAATTCACCAACTGGCGTCCCGAATTAAATTTATTTCTGTTAAGTCATACCTGACTGGTTTGTAATCATGACCTAAATGTTACTTTCCTTCAGAAACTCCCTTTCCATTCTCTACAACAGCCTCTAAAATAGGCAAACCCAACGAAATTTTAATTCCTGTCTTAATCACACTTGCCATCCTGCCTAACACACTTCCCTTTTATGGACTCACTAATTCCCTATTCAGGAGGCACCAGTGAGGCTCTGCAGCTCTAATGAAACAGGAAGGGGGAAAGTCTTGCTCATCATCCTTTAACTGGCTTCCAGGCATCTCAGGATCTCAGTAAGCATCCCTCCAAACCGAATGTGGCTTTTACTGACAGTATGGCCGGGTCCTCCGCATTGCCTTTTTTCTACTACTACTCATACTGTGTCAGGGTTCTCATGTGTTCAGTCCCCCTGACTCAGAGGTCTCCTAGTTTATTTTTTTGGGGGTTTTTTTTTTTTTTTTGTATTTTGTTTTTTTTTCTTTCCATTGTGGGTCCCTTTCTCTCAGATTTTTACATCTAATCAAAATGATCACCTTGGCCTTTGTTAACAGTAGCATTGTTAGATCTTCAGTAACAGTTCAAACAAAACTTGGCAAAAACAGTTCCCATTAATCTCACATTTCTCACATTCATTTCCATCTCCTAAATGTTCCCTTCTGAAAACCTCGAATGAATGACAAACCAATTACATCCAAGGTAACGCTATATTGATGTTGAGTTAGTTTTTGTTCAGTTAGGAGAACAAAGTTCTCAGCATCATTTCCCATAGAAAATTTATTTCACTTGTCTGTGTTTTTTAAAAAGAGGAGGTTGAAGCCTGCCCTTGAAACAGCACATAGAGAACTCCCACTTTATACTGGCAGAGCAGCTAAGAGGTTGCCCGTTTGCATGATCCATCCGCACCTTCCCAAATCCACTGGGAAGTTGTTGAATAAACAGCAACTCATAAAACAGGGAAGTGTTGGGAGAACAAGCAAGGCTAAGAAAATTGTATGTATTAGCAAAAACTTAAGTCTTAAAAGTCTTATCCTCAACTTTTAAATAACTTGTCTCCCAGGCACTATGGATTTGAATCATTCCTAGTTCCTTCTTCTTTCAAAATTATCAATCTACCTATTGCTTCCTGCATAAATGTTTACAAAATGATGTGGCAACTAACGTTCCCATTCTTTGCTATTCCCAACACCTCCTTCACTGGCTTTTTCAAGGCCAAGTTCATCTACCTTCATCTTTCTCCATCTCCTAGCCCAACTTAATGTAAACCACACTTGAATCCTTAAGCAGGTACCATGAAAGGAGTGTCCAACCTTTTGGCGTCTCTGCACCACACTGGACGAAGAGTTGTCTTCAGCCGCCCATTAAATACATTGTGACATGTAATCACAAAAAAAATCTCAGAATGTGGCCCTGGCTGGCGTAGCTCAGTGGTTTGAGCGAGGGCCTGCAAACCAAACGGTCTCGGGTTTGATTCCCAGGCAGGGCACATGCCTGGGATGCGGGCCAGGTCCCCAGTGGGGGGCGCACAAGAGGCAACCACACATTGATGTTTCTCTCCCATTCTCCTTCCCCTTTCTCTAAAAATAAATAAATATCTTTAAAAAATCTTTAAAAAAAAGATTTTAAAAAAATCTCAGAATGTTTTAAATGAATTTACGATTTTGTGTTGGGCCACATTCACAGCCATCCTGGGCTGCATGTGGCCCATGGGTTGCAGGTTGGACACCCCTGTATATATGGTTTTCTTTCCAATAAAATTTATATATACCGAAAGGTAGGAAATGTTTAATCATTTCTTGTATCTCCCATAGTACTTAACTCAGTATTAGGCACTTAGTTCATGCCAGTAGAAGTCAGAGGTGATCAAACCTCTCTTCTATACTTTGTTTACATGAATTGTGCTTGACAATCAGAATGTCACCATTTATTTTTCTTGAAAAATAGTTCTTAACCCTTGGGTTAGGAATCTGCAGGGGGAAATCTCACATGGCATCTTTTATGTAATTTCAAGGATTTACAGAATCCCTGAACCCTATTAATGAAGCCTACATTTAATATCAGGTACATACTATCATCAACAACAAATATGGGTGTTTACTGTATGCCAAGCCCTATTTCTAAAGCTTTACACAGGGTGGTATATGACTGGGCCACATTTTCCGGCATTCCTTGCAGTTAGATGAAACCATGCGATCAAATTCTCCCCAGCAGAGTAGGAAAGGAAGAGAGAGACAGGTAGAACCGCTGGGCTGGGGCCCTAAAGAGAAATATGCCTCCTCCATACTCTCCACCTCCTGCCAGCTGAGCCATACCTCTCAGCCAGCTCTGACTCCTCAGAGGACGATGTTCTGGGGTAGGTGGAAAACAAGCTGGGAAGAGCTTTAATCCCTATAGGACTCTCAGGAGGAAAGCCACCCCAACATCTAGGACACCCTAACTGGGCTGCAAGGCAAGAAAAAAATAAACTTTTATCTTATTGGAGACACTGTTTGGCATGGATTATTTATTACAGCAGCTGAGACTACTCCAATTAGTACACACAGATTACCAGTTAACCCCCTCAGCAACCCTATGAAATTGTTACTCTTATTATCCTGGTCAGGAAAATAAGGCTCTAAGAATTTATGAAATCTCCCTGACACTACCGGAAGCCAGATCTAAGCCAAGCAGTCTGGCTCCAGGGTCCAAGCACATTAGAAACCCTGCCAAATATCTCAAAAGAAACAGCTATTCTTATGTGTTAAGCCACTCTGCCCATGTTTTTTTTTGTTTTGTTTTGTTTTATCTTTACAACCACCACCCCAATTCCTTATTGACCAGCAGGGGTATCTGCATCTAAATATGTTCATACAAAATGACACACCATTAGCATGTATTTGCTTCCTGTGTACCAGTCACTGTTCCATGCCACATTCATTAAACAATTTAATCCCATGAGGTTGGTCTATTAATATCCCAATTGTGCAGATGAGGCACAGAAGGGTTTAAGCAGTGTCTGGAAACACAATTAATAAGTGAACAAATTGGATTAGAAACCCAGGCTAAAGGGATTGAACTCTACCTCGTTGGTTGCTGGTTCTCAACTGGAGCTGGTGTTATCAAAATATATACCTATCGAGTCACTCAGGGTGGCAGAAGTGAGCATTCTCACTGTTGAGTATGACCGCCTTTGTGAGCCTCTTTACTGTTTTGAAGGTCCCAATCCTTAAATGGACAGCTGCTATTATATGGGTAATGGGGAGTCTCCAGACTCACCGGCAAATAATTCCAAAACAATACTCACAAGAAAAGGAAATGCAGTTTTGAGTACAGTCACACTAGCTTGGGGGGGGGGGGGGTGTCCTAGCCTATTTCTCCTAAATTTAAAGCTACCTAAGCAGGTAGGCTCAATATACTTTTCACTTATGTGCTTTAAGTGTAGATAGTAGTTTTCTGCTACAGAAACCTTTTGGCAGAATAATTAACACTGTTTAAAATACAACACCGGACAGCCATGGCTTCTGCCCCCTCACTGCTTTCAAAATAACTACATTGACAAGGGTATTTTCCCCCATTTGCATTTCCTGCATATAGGTTTTGAGAAGAAATGGAAAACACTCTTTACCACAATTTACCTGCCCCCCCACCCCGCTTATTTCCCTTTGCAACAGCTATCCTGGTTTACATCAGCACAAAGTTTTACCTATGCTGAATCACAGGACAAGCAAAAACATTTCACCTCTTGCTTCACAAACAAGGAAAGTAAGTCTCAGGGAGGAAAGCAACATGCCCAAGGCAACCAAGCCAGTGGTGGAAGGACTGTGACTTGAGCCCTGGTTCTCTGCCACCAAGACCGGCGAGAAAGGCACCGTGAGAAAGGCACCAGCGAGAAAGGCTTCGGCGAGAAAGGCTTACAACTACTGGTAAACAGGATTCTTTGAGCTGATTCACAAACATTTTTTTTGCTGTTATACTTAAAAGAACCACACCTAATCCATACTTTCACAGGTATTATTACTTAAGGCTAAGCTATGGTTTTCAAGAAATGAGTTGTATTTAGTAAATAATAATACTGATCCACCACAAATATGAAAAACTGGGAAGGGGTATGCAAGCGACTCATTTTGGGGAAACAAATGCACCCCGTCCCTCTCCTTCTAATTTAAGGGTTAAATTTTAATAGTAAGCAGGGCATTAAGCATCAATCTCTTCCTCTCTAATTCATATACTTGGTTTTTTCTTGTCCTATTGTATTGGCTAGGACTTCCAGTACCATACTGAGAAGCAACCATGACTGATAGTATCCTTATCAGATTCTAAATTTAATGCTAATTCTAAAATTTCCCCATTAAGAATCATGTTTTTTGTTTGTTTTTAGTAGATACACTGTTTTTGAGTTTATGGAAATCCCCTCCTATGCCTAGCTCAGTAAAAAATTTTTAACACTGATCTCTGACCCCACCTTGGCCCTTCTCCATGCTGCCTTCCACTCTTTCTCTTATTTCAGCTTCCTCCCTACATTCTCTGCATCTCAGAGTACTCTGCCACCCAAAGTAACTGAGACTCTTTTAAGATATTCTGGGGTTTCTATACCTATCTCCTGTTTCAGTTTCCTAGACCAAAGTGTTTCTAAAACTGATAAACTAAAGAAAATCCTAAAACTGACACTGTTTCGAGCCCTGGCGGATCGGTTCTTCTCTCCCTATCTCAAACACACCCTTCAATGTCCTTCCTTCATTAAAAGGGTCCTTCATTAAAAACTCAAGAAAAATGGAACGAAATTGTTCTGGATTTCTGATAACTTTCCCTTCAGAGCCTAGCTCTGAATCGGTCTGCTGAAGGAAGTGACTTAGAGAATCTAGAGGATTTTAAAGAAGGTTTGAGGGAGGCAGCTGGATCCAGATGTTCTTCTACTCCCTCCTTTGCTCCAGTGAAAAATATTATAGAAAAGAAAAAAAAAAAAACGAAAGAAAGGGGCAGGGATAGTATTTCTAAGCAAATAAGGTAGTCCCAGAATTTAACAAATGAACAGACCAGAGGGGGAAATCAACCCTCTAAAGCCCAAACAAGTTACGAATTTCTTTCCCTCCCGCACCAGCTTTTCTTTCAAAACAAAAGAGCGCACACAACCTTCCCGAGGCAGCAACACCGAGGGGAGCAGCCAAAATGTTGCATCATACAAAACATTCCGCGTTTGAGAAACAAGAAAACCAGATGGTGGTAAAATACCTAACGCAGGAAAACCCAAGTTGGGAATCTCGGGCTTTCCCGGAAGCCCAGGAATGTCTGCTCTTTAAAAAAAAAAAAAAAAAAATTAAGATTGCATGGATAATTAAAGTTACGGTTTCATGGCAGCGGGAAGAAAAACGCTCTTTCAGAAAGCGTCCAAAGTTCGGTTCATCTCCCCAGTGGCTCGAGGGTTCGGCTCCCTGGCTAGGGGTGGAATCGGGGGGCCGAGGAGTGGGATGGGGGGGTCGGGCGCCCGGCGTGATGTGGTGACAGGAACTCCGGGGTCCCAGGGGGAGCAGCTAGTCCCACAAGGACGCGGGACCACCGTCGGGCGTCCGCTGGAGCCCGCGCGGCTGAAGGCAGTGACGACAGCCCCGGAGTGCTAGCTTTCGGCGGTCCCGGTCCCACCCCGGCTCCCCAGGCCAACCTCGGCGGCGGAAGGCGCGGGTGCCCGGAGACAATGGGCCAGGGGTGCGAGAGCAGCGCTTTCCTCATCCCCGGATGCTGGGCGCCGCGCGGGGGCGCTGCGGGGGCGCGAGGGCTGATGAGCGTCCTCCGCCCAGGGACGCCGCCCCCGGCAGGCGGCCGGGCGCAGGGGGTTCAGCTGAGCGGGACGGCGTGTGAGCGCTCTCACCTTGACGAAGAGCTCAATGATGGGATCTTTGTCTTCCTCCTTCAGCCCGTTCAGCGGCATCGACAACGCCATGGCCGGCTCGGTGGGCTCCGCGGACACTGGTAGCGGCTGCTGCTTCTGCTCCCGGGGTTCTCTGGAGTGGCCTCCACCCGCGCTGCGCCTTCCAGGACAGTCCCGGCTTCTCGGCACCACCCCACGCCTCGAGCGCGACTCTGGGGCCGCCCCAGCCGGAGCTGCTTCAAGTCACCGGGCGGGACCCAGGGGCGGGGCCTCGATGGGGGCGGGGCAAGGCCCGGAGTCTCAACTCTCCAGAGGAAATGGGACTGCCGGACCTCGGGGGCGTGGCCCCGAGCGGGAGGGTAGACAGACCACCGCCCCGGCGCCTAGAGGCAGCTAGGGGGCGTGGCCCAGGCTCAGGGGCGTGGCCTGCGCGCTGGCAGTGGGGCAGGAGTCCGAGCCACTCCCCCGGAGGGGGCGGGAAGGAAGATCCCCAGCGGGCCGGAGCCTGACACCGCCTCCCGCGGCAGCTCGGGCGCGGCCGTGCAGCTGCTGCTGGCGTTGCGCCCCGTGACCTCACACCTTCAGCCTGCCTGGGGAGGCAAGTAGGCTCTCCCCAGCTGTAGCCTCACGATTCATTGCTCTTTCCTGAAGCGGCCACTTCCCCAACTCCGTTAGGTGGGGCTGCTTTTTTCCAGGTTAACTTTTTGGAAAGTTTTCATCCCCTTAGAAACATACTTCCTTTCCTCCTCTGACATCTTCGTTTTTCCTTTTGACTCTCTCGTCACTTCTCCTTTGGGAGCCGGCCTAACACCCAGGTGAATCTGATGAATACTCCAGTTTGCTAGGTGAATACTTCCCAGATATTTAGGAGGCCTGTGTTCCAGGCCCCCAGTGATAAAAGTAGGAACAGGATCCCACTCCTCCCAGAACTTAATCTTGAACTGCAACCCCAGTGTCTGCAGGCCGTGAAGGACCCCCAGACTTTTCCCTCTTGCCTGGACTCATTTCTTCCCGCCAGTCACCTGGCAATCTTGAGTGTGCAATCAGCTCCACCTGGGTGCTACTCCCAGCTCTGAGTTATCCAATTCTCTGATTCTCCTCCAGAGAAGGGAGAAGTTCACATCTTAACAAGCACCAGGACAATTTTGATGTAGCTGTCTTCTAACTGGAAAAATTGCACTGAGGACAGGGGCTGTGATACTTTGAGCCAGTCTGTTGCACCCATTCCAGGTTTGCTACTGTTGAATGACTGGGCAAATGTCATTCCCTCTGGAGACAGTTACTTGTTCCCTCTTCTGATTCAGTAATATTTGACTCATAGCTAGCTACTCCGCCCCACTTCCCTGGTTAGGTTGAATGATGAGTCCCAGAACAGCCAAATAGTTTGTCTCCACATCTTTAGTGCATGGCAATAAGTTTCACAGATGATTTAATGTCTGAACAAATTACATGTATGCATAAAGTACAGTGAAACCTGCAAATTCCTCCTCTTCCAGATCAAAGCAAGTTTATCACATATTCTTGTAGGGACTCCGAAAAAGAGGCAGCGGACTCCAGCGATTAGAATCACAACATGCTCTGGAGTCAGACTGTCCTGAAACTTCAAGGTCCCTAAACCCACCCCGAAGTCTCAGTTTCATTACTCCTAAGGCAAGGACAATTACTGGTCCTTGAGTCTTGTTCAGTCAGTGATGGCTGTTATCAGTGCACGGGGCCTTCTGTTGTCCCTGCTCACCCCTGCAGGCCAGCATCATATTCAGCTCCCTCTACGACCAGCTTGTTTGTTGAAAAGAAGCACCAGGAGGCTGCCCCCTAAATGGGGACATGAGCCAAAAACAAACTGACCGCCTGGCCGGACTCTGAACTGAATCCAGTGTTAGTTTCTCACAGAATCACGAGCTATTCCAAAGTTCCCTTCCAACCTTCCTCCTCCCCGCTGCCTGAAAAGGAACCAAAATGGTGAACCAGTTCAAAGCAGATCCAAGAAGATCCAGATCTAAAAGATCAAATGGAACCTCAAGAAGGGCCAAGGCTGACCCTGAGGCAAAGGACTACTTCAGGGCTGGTTTCAGAGGTGTGTCTGAGGGTTTATCAAGTTTACTTTGAATTAGTGAATGTTAGCTGTGATGATGACCAGGATGATGGCCAGGGTCTGGACACTAAGCAGACCAGGGATTTTTCAGCCCCATTGACTAAATTCAGATCTGAACTGGGAGGAAGCCAGTGGCATTGTCCTCCACAGAGCCCTGAGAGGGTGACCATCACCCAGCCTCCCCCAGAGGCTTTGCGTAGAATCCTGTTCATAGTCACTCACACCAGCATTTCCCAATTTCCACCCCTGTGTGGCTCATTCACATGGATGGCAAAGCTGGTCTGTGCAGGGAGACGGAGGAAAAGGATGTTTATGCAGAGGAGGGTCCATAGCACACTGCCTCAAGTCTCATCTTCAAACTTTGAAAGACATGTATATTTTGCATTCTAAAGTCATGTTTTTTATGACGCACACACCGGGCTAGAAGATGGGTGGAGACGTGTTCTCCCTCTGCACCCCACGCACCCTTCTGACCTAATCTCTTACTACTCTCCCTTTGGCTCTCCACCCCAGCCAGGTGGCCTCCTTGCTATTGCTATTCCTCGAACCAGCCAAACACACCCTTGCCTCGGGGCCTTTGCATTGGCTTTTCTCCCTCCACAGAACATTCTTTTCCCAGAATTCCTGCAATTCCCATTCCCTGGCCTCCTTCAGGTATTTATTCAAACGCCACCTTCAGGGAACCTCCAGAAAGCCTCTCCTGATAACGCACTTCCTTCCTCCTACTCCTGAGTCTGTGGTGCTGCTGGATCACCGTCTCAACCCCACTTTCTGCGGTTAAGGAAGCAGAGTCCAGTGTTATGGACAGTGGACTCTGGGGTCAGACTGCCTGGGTTCCAGTCTTGCCTCTGTCATTCACCAGCTCCGATAACTTGTTTAACTTCTCTGTGCTTCAGTTTCTCCTCTGTAAAATGGGTCTAAAAATAGTACCTATTTAAGAGGATCGTTGATAAGTAAATCTATGTTAAGTGCTTGGAATGGTGCCTGGCCTGTGGTAAGTGCTCTGCAGGGACTAGCTGTTGCTACTATATCCATCTGTCCACAGTCTCAACCACTGAGCTCCCGTGCTGCCTGCCAGACACCTAGCTGGGTGGTTTTATATCTAATCACCTTTATTCCTCGTGGTGTTTCAGAAAAATCATTTTCATTGTCCCCATTTAACAATTAAGGAGGCCCTGACCAGTGTGGCTCAGTTGGTTGAGCATTGTCCCACAAAGCAAAAGGTCTTTAGTTTGATTCTCTGTCAGGACACGTGCCTGGGTTGTGGGTTCAGTCCCAACGCACCCCCCCACCCACACCCCCGTCGAGGTGTGTACAAGATGCAACCAATTGCTGTTTCTCTTACACATGATGTTTCTCTCCCTCTCTCCCTCCCTTCTCTTCTCCCTAAAAATAAATAAATAAAATCTTTTTTTAAAGATACCCTTTGTAGAATTAAAGAAGTTCAAGGAGTTCATCATTACCAAGCCCTTATTATATGAAATGTTAAAGGGATTTATCTAAGAAAAAGAAGATAAAAAATAGGATAGTGAAAAGGCAGCAAACTCACAGCTATTAACAACCACACCTAAAACAAAAGCAAACTAAGCAAACAGCTAGAACAGGAACAGAACCACAGAAATGGAGATCATATGGAGGGTTAGCAACAGGGGCATGGGAGGAGGAGAGATGGGGAGAGGGTACAGAGAATAAGTAGCATAGACGGTGGGTAGAAAATAGACAGGGGGAGGGCAAGAATCGTATGGGAAATGTAGAAGCTAAAGAACTTATGACACATGGACATGAACTAAAGGGGGGAATGTGGGTGGGAGAGGGTGTGCAGGGTGGAGGGGAATGATGGGGGAGAAACGGGACAACTGTAATAGCATAATCAATAAAATATATTTTAAAAAAAAACAAGGAAAGTGAGGGTCAGAGAAGATAAACGTATGTTACTCAGCTGGGAAGACGGTGGAGCTGAAATTCGAACCCACGACAATCTCTTCACTACACTGCATGCTAAGAAGGAGTGGGAAAAGGTCCCCTGCTACCCATCCCTCAAGGTCCAAGCCAAATGTCCCACTGCTCCAAGGGGCTCCTGTGTGCCAGTGCACTGGTCTGTATTCCACGTCACTGACAAAGCAGTCAGGGTGCCGATGTGCTCTTCCCTTAGCAATCTGCCTCATTCGAAATTCCAGTTGGGCAAGTTACTGAGTCAAGCAATTTCCTCATTCTGTAGCAGAATATAACGGGGGGAAAGGATGGGGAGAGCAAGGGAGGTCAAATACAAGGTGGTGGAAGGAGACCAGACTTCAGGCGATGAGAGTACAATGGGGTATACAGATGTTGTACCATAACAGTTGTTTCACTGTTTAGTTGCACACCTAAAATGTATATCATGTTTTAACCAGTGTGCCCTAATAAATTTAATTTAAAATACATAAATAAAGGTAATGCAAAATTTAAAAATAAAAAATTAATTCAAAAATTTCAAACCAAAATAAAACAGATTGGAGGAGGGGAAAAAGAAGTATGCCCAACATGGGACTAGAATGAAAAAAGTAATGAAAGAGCCCTGGCTGGTGTGTCTCAGTGGATTGAATGATGGCCTGCGAAGCAAAAGGTTGCAGGTTTGATTCCCAGTCTGGGCACATGCCTGGGTTGCAGGCCAGGTCCCCAGTAGGGGGCGCACGAGAGGCAACCACATGTCAATGTTTCTCTCCCTCTCTTTCTCCCTCCGCTCCCCTTTCTCTAAAAATAAATAAATAAAATCTTTAAAGAAAAGTAAAGAAAAAGAAAATGCTTTGGTAAATCAAGAAGCATAATCTATTCTTAGGATGAGGAGACTCAAAATCATCATGATATTTGGTGTTTCTATATTAATCTAAAATTTATTGTGATACTCCTATATCATTTTTGCATGCCTGTATGTCATCTTTCTGCAACTGTTTATCACATATGCATTTCTCTCTGGAAGTAACAATATTTACCCTCAGAAGAGGGAACTGGTCACTGGGGGCCAAGGTGTACATTTGTTTACTATATACTGTTTTGTTCTATAACAATAAATTTTGTTCTATGGGTATGTATTACTGACCCCAAAAATTGATTTTAAAAAGAAAAAAATAGTTGAAAGCATTCTGAGTGCAATGAAGTCTAAACTAGTGGACAGTCACCTTTCCAGTTCTGCAGTAAGAAGTTTTGTGACCCTGGGCAGGGCTCATCCTTCTTGCCATCTCGGCTCCCCGCCCTGTCACACAGTTGGAACGGAAGAACTCCTGCCTCCTGGCTTTGCCTCTCACTCCTTCCGCCGCAGCCAGCTGCTTCCCCTGGGGACTGGTCTTGAGGATGGTGATCCAGCCTCTGCTCTGTGCCCGCTTCTCTCTTTCTCACCTCTCTTCTCTCTCTCTCTCTCTCTCTCTCACACACACACACACACACACACACACACTATTAAAATCATTTGGATGCAAAGCAGATCTGTTCCCCTGGGGGCAGAAACCCTACCCTCAGCCCCTTTCTGCCCTGCTCGCCTGGAGACTGTCTCGTCTTGGGAAAGTTACAGGTTTCGTTTTGCCACTTGGGAGCTGCTGCAGCCTCGAAGGGAACCAGGGAACTAGAGTTGACTTGGAGCCAGGACCTTAATTAGATTGGATCCCTGTGGAGGCCATTAGCCTCTTGCTGCAGCTTGGCAGAGAGGAAATACTTCCTCCCCCACCCCAATCCCCACTCACACACACCCCAGCCAAGATCTTCAATGGTCTACTACCCAAATAAGGTACTGTATTAAGTTTCCAATTATTCTTCTTCTTCCTTCCATTTGAACAGCTTTTTACTGTTTCCAGACACTAGGAAATACTATGAGGATTGTGAGTGGCCTCATTTGATCTCTTTATTCACTCATGCCACAAATTTTTACTGAGTGCCTACTGTGTGCCAGGCACTGTTCCAGATCCAGGACAGACAGCACCTTGACTTTCACAGAGAATACATCGACATGGAAGTCATACAATAAACCAATACCCAGCCCCATATGCCTATGCCGGGAGGAGTTAGAGCTGCGAAGAAGAATGAGGCAGAATAAGGGAATGGAGAGGGATGTTGGAGGCATGGAGTAGGAACAGCCTCTCTGGTAAGATGGCACTTGAGGAGTAAAGACCTGAAGAAAGCGAAGACAGTTTCTGGGCCAATGATGCTCCAGGCAGAGGAAACGGCAGATGCAAAGGCACTGAGGCGGGAATTTCCTTGGCGTATTAGAGAAACAGTACAGAGGCCGATGGAAAGGCAAAGGGACAGACAGTTCAGTGAGTTCTTTGCTCAGACCTCCTGCCACCAGTTCAGTGGCTCTTATGTTCTTCTCCGCCTGATGAGCACTGAAGAGCAGCAGAGGAAACACTTCTTTAGCTGGGTAACGGAAGTTGTCTCGCGGTGGTAGATGACCCCGTCCCGAAAGGAAAAGATGGCATGTGGGAGGACATCCGTGACTATATTATCCATAAAAGCAAAAGAACTAAAAAAAAATAAATAAATCTCTTTAAAAGTACTAATCATCAACCCTGGCTGGTGTGGCTCAATGGATTGAGTGCTGGCCTGCAAACCAAAGGGTCGCCGGTTCAATTCCCAGTCAGGGCACGTGCCTGGGTAGCAGGCCAGGTCCCTGGTGGGGTGCATGTGAGAGGCAACCACATACTGATGTTTCTCTCCCTCTCTTTCTCCCCCATTCCCCTCTGCCTAAAAATAAATAAATAAAATCTTTAAGAGTACTAATCATTAGAAGAAAGAACTAATGTTTTTTCACCAAATACTGTGCTTGCAGCTCTCTACATTGAGACTCCATGTATGAGGAAACTGTGGCTTGGGGCAGAGGTGTGGCTGGTTTGAGATCACACAGCCAGGGGCTTAAGTGCAGGTCCAGTTACAGGCCTGTCTCCCCTCTAGACCAGCAGCATTGTGAGGACAGGTCCATATCGATCTCTTCACCTTTGTACGACTGGCACGCAGCACAGGGCTTGACCCCAACCTGTTGCTCGAAAATTATTGACTAACTGATCAAAGATCTCTATCTTCAAAGCCTGTTCTGATTCTGATATTAGCAAAATATGATCCATCCAATCATTGAAATATTCTGTTAAAAATGATTATTGGCTTAGCCCTGGCAGATGTGGCTCAGTGGATTGGGTGCCAGCCTGCGAACCAAAGCGTTGCCGGATCGGTTCCCAGTCAGGGCCCAAGCCTGGGTTGTGGGTCAGGGCCTCAGTAGCAGGTGTGTGAGAGGTAACCACACTTTTTTTTTTTTAAAGATTTTATCTATTTATTTTTAGAGAGGAGAAGGGAGGGAGAAAGAGAGGGAGAGAAACATCAATATGTGGTGGAATAATATGTGGTCATCAAAAAAGATGTTGAAGACTGCTGAGAATGGAGCTGCCGATGGGGGCAGGAGCTAGTGGAACCAGCGATGAGGGTGACGGCACTGTGCCTGGTGACCTCCGCTCAGTGCCACCTGCTGCTCCCTTGGGCCATCACCCCCACTCCCACCCCCGCCCCATCTCCAACTTCTTAGCCAAACCTAACATATCAGCCTGGAGGCTCTGAAATAACAATAATGACCAGCAGTAGTATTATTATTATTAGAGTTTACATTATTATTAGATGTGTACTGAGTACTTAACATGTACCCGATTAAGTACATTGCCTATACCATCTCATTTAATATGTACAAACAACCCAAGTCGAACATTATTATGGCTCCCCATTTTGCAGAGGAGAAAACTGAGGCTTAGAGGCATTAAATCACATACCCAATTCAAAAACCTGGTAAGTAAGCAGGCAGAGTTGGGACTCGAACCCAAGTCTATTCTGACTCCAGATGGTACAGTGTGCTACACTGTCCTGGCCCCTCCCGTCACCTACAGCCACTCTGTGGGCAGTGCCCTGACTTCAGCAGTCCTTCCTTCAGATGCCTGCTCTGCCCTTTGCCCCTTGACCTAAGACTATAGATTTGACCTTCAACATAGAGAAATAGCTTTCATCACAGAGCGTCCCCATCAGAGTTGATGGCCTTGACTCAGGTGAAGTGCCTATTTCCTACTGCCTAAAGGTGCAGGGACAGCCAGCTGTTGCCCCAGGAGAACCTTGGGGTGGTAGTCCACTTTCCAGGTGCTTCCCTGCAACGTCAGAGCAAAACCCTCCTAGCATCTCAGCGTACTATAGCAGCATTACGCAGGGCTTGGACATGCTCCTCTCCAGCCATAAGGTTTGATTTGTGTAAGGACGTTTCTTCCTCATCCTTGGGCGTTGACAGTTCATTTACTTGATACTTTGAGGCCTGAACAATCAGCCCTTTAGATCGCAGCTAGGTAGCGGAGGAGGCGTTAAACTATTTGAAATTCAAGCAGGCAACTGTATTTTTTCAAAGCTGAGCAGTGTCCTTCATGCTTCAGAAGAATGACGAGTTCCCCAGCGCTGAACTGTGCCGAGTCTCAGCAGCTCCAGACCTGCAAGCAGAAGAAAGGGAAACTCAGCCATCAGCCAGCAATGTTTTCCCAGCTGCACCCCCTGCCCTGGCCGTCCACCTCCCTTATTCGGGGGTGGTTTGGTGATACTTAGAGGCTGGGCTTGTTTGCTTGTTTGCTTGTTTGTTTGTTTTTCACGTGAAACAGTCACTAATCTCCTCACACAGAGCTACACTTATTGTGATGTCCTATTTGGACCCAGACTGCCAGTCTTTGTGTGGACACTGTACACACAGAGGGACAGTACCTGACAGGAGGACAATAGCCCTGCCTGAGCTGATCACAGACTTGGGCAAGGTCCTGAGGGTTGAGCTCAACCCTTGTTGCCCACCCACCTTGTCTGGTGTGCCCCTTCATTTTCAGATGAGGCTCTCGAAGGAGTCCTTTCCCCTGGACCCTCCCAGACCCTCCAGCTGCTAAATCCACTCAGACACGGCAGAGACCAGAGTCCCTGGAGTCACCCAGCATAGCTCCAAGTGGGTGAGCATGTCCAAGGTCCGCATAGTGCTGATATAGTATGCTAAGAGTGGTGGCCTCATCCCAGAGCCACGGGTTGGGGCGGGGGAGGGGTCGGCAGGGGAGGGAGGAGCTGGACGACAAGGACAAAGAAACTGAAAGGAGGCTGGGCACCTCTTCTTGCCGATCAGAAATAAACATTACAAGAATCAGCAGGAAGAGGATATTTACATGACCTTAAAGGGTCCCCACAGACTGCTTATTACTTGCAAGGGGAGAAATCGTAATTTATACCGTGGAGAAACCCGATCACCCCCTAACCAAAGTGATCAAAATGAATCCGACCCTCTCCAGGCAGACAGACATGAGGGGTGTCTGGAAGCGGCACCCCGAGAAGCATACAATATCAATTCTGTAATATTCCAGCTGGGAATGTAGAACTTGGATCTAATCATGAGGAGACATCAGACACACCCAAAATGAGCAACATCCTATAAAGTAACTGGTCTGTATTCTTAAAAATTCCAATGCCATGAAAGGCAAACAAAGGCAGGTTGCTGCTCCAGATTGGAGAACATTAAAAAGACCTGACAACTACAAAACAAAAACAAAAGAAGACGTGACAACTAAACTCTGCACGCCTTCGGCCTGGAGCACATACTGCAGGGAACAAGATTCTATAAAAAGTATTACTGGGTCACCCTGCCCAGGGAGCTCAGCTGGTTTGGGCATAGTCCCAGTACACCAAGGTTTCGGGTCCGATCCCTGGTCAGGGCACGTACAAGAAGCAACCAATGAATGCATCAATAAGTGGAATAACAAATTAATGTTTCTTTCTCTCTCTCTCAGATCAGTTGTTTAAAAAGTTACTGGGTCAATTGGCAGAATAGGAATATGGGTGTAGATTCCCAAATTTTGTGACTGTGCAGTGGTTACGTAAGAAGATAAGTTCATCCTTTGGAAATACATACTGAAGTGTTGACGGGTAAAGCAGGTGTGATGTCTGCAATCTACTCTCAAATAGTTCAAAAACGATAACATAATGGCAGGTGTGACTGTATCTGCCTATTTATCTATCCACCCATCTGCATCTATGAAATCTCTATCCAAAAAAAAGAAAGAAAGAAAACAAACAAGGCAAAGTGCAAAACGTGGCGAATCTAGGTAAAGGGTCTTCAAGAGTTCTTTGTACTATTTTTGCAACTTTTCTGTTAGTTTGGAATGATTTTTAATTAAAATAAACACCATCAGGGCCCAGAGGAAGCCAAAGCTGGATCTCCAACTAAAGTCCTGAGAGTTTTCCCCCTCCTCTCTGAGTGAAAAGTGGTAGCAGACTCATTCTGTGACCTCTCCTTTGAAGGACTTTTCTGTGACTCGGTCGGTTTCCCTTCTAATAGTCAGGAAGACACTCCCACCCGCTTAGATCATCCTCCCTGGGGCCGCTGAGTCTGGCAGTCAGGGTGGAACCTTCCAGGCTGGCCAGCTCAGAATCCCTGAAGCACCAGCTCACCCCCTGGTCTTTCCAAAGTGAAAAGGCAAGGGCCTCTGAGCCTCTGGGACGAGCTCTGAGGGGGAAGCGAGGAGGAAGAAGTGCTGTTAGGCGGGCGCAGAGACTCAGCCCAGCACCGCACCTCCCACGGTCTGGAGTGGAGCTCGGAATCAGTGGAATCGGAAACCACCTTTTCTGTTTCCTGCTTGTCAGGGAGTCAGAAGACTCCTTTCAAGTGCTCCCTGCTCAGTTTGTTGTATAAATGTCTTTTCTGAAGAGGCAGCATGTGCAGTTTAAGCTAAATTCAGACCACCTGGCTCAGACACTACCAATTCACTAGTTGAGTGAATTGAGCCTCAGTTTCCTCCTCTGGAAAGTGGGGACAGCACCCTACCTCACAGGCTCCTTGAAACTACTGAAAAGAACACTTTGTATAGAGAGTTGGCACGCTGAATAACCCACAGATGTTCGTCATTACTATTATTACTAACCACAGGCCCTGCCCTCCCAGAGCCGCCTGGCTGGCCAAGAAAACCACCAATTTCAGAAGCAACAGAACGAAGCCTGATGACTGCTGGGTTAGGGGAAGTACACCCAGCCGCCACGCGCCGTGAAAGCACAGATCGGGGGCAGCTACCGTAGTCGTCTGCGGTGGGGGAGAGCCAGGGGTGGTGTCCCGGAGTCAGGGTGCTCAATACGCATGCGGACTGAGCGCAGGCCTCGTGCTGGACACTGTGCAAACCCCGTGAACACCATGAAACAGGCTCTGCCCTCACAGAACGTCCGGTCTGGTGGGGAGGCTGGCTCTACCACCAGGAGACAGACAAATGCATCAAATGGCAGGAGGTGATGTGCCATGAAAAAATAAAACAGGTTAAGGGGACAGAACGTTAACCCATCTGTGAAATGGGCATACTACAAGGAGCTAACTCAAGCCCTCATCACAAAGATGAAATGAAATAATGTGTGTGGGACAGGGGTGGAGGTAGATGAGGAAATAAGGGGGATAAATGGTAATGCCAAAAAATTTTTTAATGAACGATTCAAAAACAAATAAATAAAACTGTTCTTTGATGCCCCCTGCCCCCACCAAAAAAAAAAAAAAAAAAAGAAGAAGAAGAAGAAGAAAAGGAATTATGCGTAGAAAGTACTTAGTGGTCCAGTGTCTGATGTGGCGTGTTAGATGCTTCCCATGGTTTAGCAATGCTCAAAAAATGCTTATTGATGTGAATGGATTTTTTCACTTATTTATTAAGAATTTTTTTAAGAATTACTTAATATTTATTTATTAAGAATTTTTTGAGAATTATTTAGTATGTACCAACCCTGAGTGAACATCAGGATGACATGTTCCAGTCATGGTGTTCAAGAAGCTCATAATGACCCTGGTTGGTGTGGCTCAATGGATTGAGTGCTGGCCTGCGAACCAAGGGGTTGCTGGTTCGATTCCCAGTCAGGGCACATACCTGGGTTGCAGGCCAGGTCCCCAGTAGGGAGCACGTGAAAGGCAACCACATACTGATGTTTCCCTCTCTCCTTCCTTTCCCTTCTCTCTAAAAATAAATAAATAAAATCTGTTAATAGTGTTTAAAAAAGCAGCTCATAACGGTCCAGCGTGGGCAGGTCGGGAAGGACCTGTATTACCCTCCTCGGTCTCTTGCCTTGGTGCAGAAGTGCCCTGAGGAGCCAGTGAAGAGCAGCTGCCTGTCTCCTGGGCACTCCTCCAGTGTGATGGGAGAAGAAACCTTATCAGTATGAACGCCTTGCGGGGAGGGAGTGCAAAGCAGAGCAGGCAGAGGGGCATCTTCGCAGTTTTGCTCCCTCAGCTGCCAGGGGCCCACTTCTGGGAGACTCCCTGGGGCAAGTCAACCTTCCAGTGGGACCCAGTGTCTCTCCAAAAGGGGTGGCTCTTAAAGAGCCAGCCCAGAGTGTGGGAGAGGGGAGCCCAGAGATGGATCGAGAGGATGACAGCTGTGGAACCCAGGGGTATTTAGGGCTTGGGTCTGGTTGTTCCTCTTTTTTGTTTTTTCATTTTTATTTATTAATTTTAGAGAGAGACATTAGTTGTTCTCATTAATAATGAATACTTATTTAAGCATTCATTGGTTGATTCTTGTATGTCCCCTGACCAGGGATTGAACCCACAACCCTGGCATATCGGGGCCACCTGGCCAGAGCGCCCGGTTGCTCCTCTTGACTTAACACACACACACACACACACACACACACACACACACACACACACTTTTTCCCCAGCAGTCACACAAGCATAAGGTAAGATAAATAATACTTCAAGCAGTCCCGAAGAGCCGACAGCACGAAGGCTCCCCCTCCCCACCGCTCCAGTCTCTCATTTGCCCTCTGCAAGACCTTGGCCATTTTCCTGGGTTGCCCTCCAAACACATTCTATGCATGTATGCCTTGGTTTATGTAAATATATCCCATGGAGGAATTTTAAGAATGAATTTTAATGTTCTTCTTTGCAGGGGGAGCCCATTAAAAAGCAAAATATGTTTATTGTAGAGAATACTGGTCGGGGAAAAAAACCAGAAAGTAGAGAAGCAGAATGAAAAGCTAAGCTGCAAAGGCAGTCACCCCTACCATTTTCAACCCCTGGTTTCTGTTTTAACAAGAAAAGCAATTAACCTTTGAGTGACATGGTAAGGGTGGCTTTGCATTCTTTACTGTGTTCCAGCAGCCCCCTCCTAATGGCATATTTGAAATAATGAGCACTATTACTACTTCCAATGGTAAGATGGGGACTTAAAGAATTCAAGTCCTATAAGCAAGATCTCCTGGCTCTAGAGCCCCTTTTCACAGCAGTTCCCCCACCTCCTCCCTGTCTCTCAGGCCCAAGGAGGGAGCTACTTTCCCTGCCCTTGGACAAAAGCCCTGGCTTCCCACCTTTGTCTGCCAGATCCGGTCTCCAGGTACCCCTGCGGCAGCCACCACCCACCCCGACCTGGCAGTGACTCAGGGCCTGATGGGTCTCGGCTCACTCCTCCCTGCTGCTCTCTCCCGCTAGGATGGGGGGCTGGCAAGGAGGTTCAGGGCATGTTTAAAGCCCTGGCTTTGGGGTCAGACTGCTTGGATTCACAGCCCAGGTCTGCCCTGGCCAGCGGTGTGACTTTAGGCAAATTCCTTAATCTCTACACATCTCACTTCCTCTGTCCAGAAAGTGGAGAGTAACAATACTTCCTCATAGAGCGGTCCTGAGGATTAAATGCCCTCGAAATGCCTGCAGGTAGTAAGCACTCAGCTTAGCTAGTGGCTATTGTTCTGGTCCTCCCGGCCCAGAGGTGAGGTAGGGAGGATCAGTTCTCAGTTCTGAGGGCCTTGTCTCCACCACCACCCCCCCACCCCTGCCCCGCAACTCCCCCTCCACTGCTCTCAAGCCCCAGCTTCCCCGGAGGCCCAAAGATCTTTGCTGACCCTTTTCCTAAGCTTTCCTGGCTGAGGAAATCTTGCTCATATTTCAAGATTCAGAGGCGAAGCCTCCAGGGATCCTCCCAGAAATACACCTCCACCCTCAGTCCAAATAAACCTCTTCCTCCTCCGGATCCGGCACCACCGGACATTAGACAAGCACATTGTAGTGAAGTTATTTGTGTAACCCAGGGGTCCCCCCAGGTCGTCCAGCTGGCAAGGGTCACTAGTTCCACAATGCCCTATACCCAATCAGACTGAAGGGAAGGCCTTAACTGCCTGGCTAGGGGCACAGTCTCTTCCTGTTGCTGGGGAGGAGTAACGATGCATGGTACTCCAGGTGCTGCTGGAAGTTATCTTGCCACCAATAGAGCAGCTGCCCTTGGACTGAAGCCCATGTGCCCAGCAGGAGGCAGAAACCTCCCAGGTCCTTTTGTTAATAGGAGAAGCCTGGTTCTTCTTGCTGACACAGTAAAGAAGAATTACAGGTCAACAAGTCTATTAGCATGTAAGCAGGGTTTATGAGTGATACGTTCTCATGGAAGAGAACGGGCCTTGCTGAGCTGGGGGAGAAAGGCGTAGGTTCAGGGCGTGGTGAGGGCGGCAAGAGCAGGGGCAACAAGAGCGTCAGGTCCTTTGTCCTGAGGACTTACGTAGTTGGTGGGATGGGGATGAAGAAGTTACATATTGATTGGTGGGTAAAGGTGGAGCCAGCTTTCGGGGGGGGGGGGGGCGTGACTATCCAAACGTAGGAATGTGTGGGGGTCTATTAACCTGGATCCTTATCTTGCTCCAGACCCCATTCGTTCATCTTGTAAAATGGTTACGTGACAGGAGACAGTTAATTTAAGTTGGGGCAGATCCCCAAAGTTATTTACGGGCTCTTTCTGTAAGCACTAGGGACTCCCGTGGAAAGCAGACAGTGACCAGAGGTAGGCAATCAAGCAAAGTTGTTTTATGGGCTTCTCTTCTTTGGGCACTATGGACCTCCTCTTCTTCCCCCTTCTAGACCTTGGTATGAATACACAGTTTCAAGGCTTTCTTTCCCAGACAGTGGAAACCATACACAGAATTTCAAGGACTGCCCTCCTCCCATGCTAACATAGTGTTACTTGTGATGTTAGAACACCAGGCAATATTCTCAAACCAGGCTCAGGGCTGCCGAGTTAGTGGGTGAGACATGTCTCCCTCCTCCTCCCTGCCTTGGTTTACTATCCACCCTACCTAAGTGCTAAAAGGCATTGCCTGGCAACCAGGATGCTAGACGCTGGCCAGCAACAGCAGCCCAGTCTCAGAGCTCTTCCTATGCTATGTTTTGCCTCACTTATGTCATCACTGAACCCCTGAATCAACTGATCCTGAGGCTGAGAATGCCCTGAGACTTTTCGGTGGTGAAATGATAAGTTCCCTCAGTGTTTAAGCCGTCTGAGCTGGGCGTTCATATCTCCACTGATCACAGCACAGGAGCTCATATTCAATTTATTGAGCACTTACTACGCGCCAGGCACTGTTCTGAGAGCTTTGCATGCATGAACTCATTGAGCACTCACAACTACCTTAGTAGGCAGATGTGATCTGTGTCATAGGTAGTAAGTAGCACATTTTCTGGAGTAAGACCTCCTGGGTTTTCACAGCTCTTCTACTTGTTGTGTAAACGTAGCCAGCTGTTTTGCTTGTCTCCTCATCTGCAAATAGCACCTACCCCATACGGTTGTAGTAAGTATTGAAATAGGATAATCCACACGAGGTGCTTATATCAGTGCCTAGCACAGAGTAGACGTGGGAAAAAATGTGTCTTTATATTATTATTTCCATTTCACAGATGGAACCAAGGCCCAGAGGGTCTCTGATGGAACCTAAGGTCACCCATGTAGTAAGTTTGTCAAATGCACATGTTCTAGCTCTAGACTGTGCTGTCCACACTACCCCTACCAGGACATGCCCCCAGTCTCCAATACATCTCTGCCGCAAGGCTGGGTGCGCTGGCCAGTCTGGGAGGCTGGTGGTGCCCATGGAGGGAGCCACCATCAAACAACTGAAACTTGAATAGTAAATATCCCAGCTGCTAAAAGTCCAGGGAACATCTCCACCCCAGGAACTTCGGGACTTTCCAGACAGCTTGCTCCTTCTTCAGGCTCTATTTCCCTGCTCTCACCCCCTCCCCCTGCTCTCAGGTCTCAAGTCGCCCCTTACTTCCTTACCTAAGGCCTCCCTGCAGCCTTCCAGAACTCTAGGTTTTGGCCAAGGCCAAGGGTGAGGGGGATTGGTGTGCCTTTCACACGCAGGGCTCCACCAACCTATTTAGCTAATCAAAGATCCTCCTCTTCCTAAAGGGACTCTGTGACTCCCTCAGCTGCCCCCCCAGTAGTCTGAGCCTTTGAGGTTCTGGGTTAGGTGGATTCAGGCCCTTCACTCCTGGGCTCAGCCTTATTCCGGTGAGTGTCCAGAGAAGAAAGGGTGAATTTAACACACTCCTCACCTCCCCAACCTGGCTGCTCACCCCACCTCTCCATAAGTCAGCCCTGAACCCAGGTCTCTTGGCCTTTCCTGTTGCTGGGCTCCGGAAGAATAGCAGGTTGTGAGACTCGCCCAGGCCGTTTTTGGACTTGGCTGAGTGGCTGGCGTTGGCTGGCCGTCCCCCAAAGACTGGGCACATTGCTCAGTTCCCCACACCCCACAGCTGGCCCCCACCTCTCACCCCGAGGAAGGGAGAACCCTGTCCCAGGAGATGAGTAATGGTTGCCATGGATGGGCAGGTGCACGGTGCCCCCAACTCGGGAACAGAGGGCACAGGGGCAGAGAAAGTCAGGGTTATCCCTGGAGCTGGAGGGCCTGGGCTCGAATCCCTGGACTCGTGGCGTTAACTCTCTGCTTCAATTGCCTCATCTGTAAAAAAAATGAGGGTAATAATAGTCCTTTCCCCAAGATGATAAGGAGTAAATGCATTTACACCTGTAAAGCACTTGGGAGAGTGCCCGGCACATAAAAAGCACTAAGTCAGTGTTTGTTTCATGAAAAACATAACTTCAGGAAACATTTATGGAGACCCATAAACACTTATGCCAGGTCCAGGCCAGGCTCTGGGGACAGGGTCCTGAACAAGAGCGAGAAGGACCCAGTAGCTGCTCTCAAAGGAAGGGCTCCCGGCCTCTTCCCTAGCGGGACAGAATCATTCATTAAGGTGGGGTGGAGCCCAGAATCTGTTGGCAAACGGCACCTCCAGTCAGGTCTAAACTTCACTAAACAAATGGGGAAACTGAGGCCATGGGAGAGGCAGGATGTTGCCCAAGGTCTTATAGCTGGAGAGTAAATAACAACAAGCACTAACACTTAGGGAGCACTTAAAATTTTTTTTTTAACTTTTGTGTATTAATTTGAGAGAGAGAGAATCATCGATTTGTTGTTCCACTTTATGCATCATTGATTGCTTCTTTTATGTGCCTTGACCAGGGATTGAACCCGAAACCTTGGTGTATTGATTGGGACTACGCCCTAACCAACTGTGCTACCCAGTCAGGGCCTAGAGCGCTTTTCATGTGCCAGACACATAGTTGGTTTGGTATTGTTATGTCATTGTCCCCAAGTGAGGAACCGAGCACAGAGATATTAAGCAGCTTGTTCAGAGTCGCACAGCTGGGAAATGGTAAACCTGGGCCTGGCCGTGCACACAGCAGAATGAGACTAATAATTAACTGCTGTTTACTGAGTACCCACAACACATACTGCAAAATACATCCTCTTCTTCCACCCTCACAGATGAAGTAGGCACCGCCACTGTCCCTGTTTTACAGATGAAGGAACAGAAGCCCCAGGAGATTGTGTGATTTGCGCAAATTCTCACGGCTGGGCAGTGGCGGAGCTGGAGTTTCTAGAAACTAGGCCACCCCAGACCTCTTCATTCCCAGCAGCGTTCCCTGGCCTGGCTGGAGCCTGGGTCAGCCCTCTCCATCCCTTCTGGGCCCGGAGGAGTGCGTGTGGGGAATGCACAAATGTAGATGCACAGTTTGGACAAATGAGCATTATGAGCAGAGTCCTTCTGCCAAGCGGAGAGAGCCCTGCAGTGCTGCCAGCGCCGATGGATGCCGTGCTGGACCAGCCACAGCCGCACTGCCTCCGCCTGACCCCACGATCCAGGGTTGTCTGCGAAGGCTAGACTCACCAGGCTCAGTTCATATGCTTATGTGAAGGTCGAACTTTACAACAACCTTATGAAGAAGGTCCTAGCATTGCCCCCATTTTGTGCCAGGGGCAAGGTGGTGGAGTATTGAGAGTGTCGAGTCCAGAGCCAGCCTGCCTGAGTTCCTGCTAGTCAGGGCCTCCAGCCACTCTTAAGCTCCTTGGGCTTCGATCTTCTCACCACTGGAAGAAGGATGGTAACAGTACTACACTTCAGAGGGTGGACCAAAGAACTAGAGGTGCTAGGACATGTAAAGGGCTCAGAGCAATGCCCGGCACCTAATAGGCACTATGTGTTTGCCGTTTTAAGAGACCGAAGCTCAAGGGAGCTCTGTGACTGGGCCCACCGCACACGAGCGCCACATGGAAGAGTCAGGACTGGAACTCAAGTCTGTTCAGCTCCAAGGCAGCCCTCTCATCACCCACTTAAGGGCATGAAGCTCCTTGACGGACGAGCAGGATTCCTAGATTGAAGGGAGACAGGCGTGTGAGGCTGAGCAAACAGCACCTGCCGAGAAGTGGGCACGGGCCGCAGAGCGGCCTCACGGCAGCGCCAGAGTCAGACCCCCTTCCCCACAGTGCCAACACCCAGCCCAGGAGCCTCTAGCCGATGGCAATTCAGATCGTTCCACAAGCATTGCCTGAGCACTTCCTATGTGCCAGACCAGGTGCTGGGCACTGGGAAAAGAAAGAGAAATCACAGTTGTGCCCTAAAGAAGCTCAATAATCTAGTGGAGGGGATGGAGGTACAAACCCATCTCCTCCGGGGCACTATGGAGCACTATGATCCAGCTAGAGCGGACAGGAGCAAAGAGCAAATTCTCCCTTGGAGGAACTGGGGAAGGCTCTGTGGAGGAACTGGCGTTTGAACTGACCTTCAAGAGTTGAGCAAGTGCAGAAGGCGAAAAGTGAGTTCCGCCCTGGCCGAGAGCCTGGCAGGAGTCACAGGGTACATGGGGTGTTTGGGGGAATGGCAAGCCCCATACGTCCAGAGCATGGTGGATAGGACTGCAGAGGTGGTTCGAGGCCAGAGCAGCAGAGCCTCTGTATTGGTCAGAACCCTTGGGTTGCAAGAAACAAAAAAATACAATCCCAAGAGGTTTAAATGAACAGGAAATCTGCTGACTCAAAAAACTGAAAACTCCAGCTTATCTCCTTCAGGTAAAGCTGGATCTAGGGGCTCAGTGATGCCACCAGGACATGGTCTCCCATCTCTCTGCTTCTCCCTGTGTTGGGCTTTACTCTGGAACACACCCTTTCCAAATGGAGGCAGCTCTGGGCTAATACCCTCCAAATTCCAAGCCCAGTGGAAGGAAAGATTCATTTTTCCAAATGTTTAGATACAAGTTCTGGAATTGAATTCCCTCAGCTGGTTTGGGTCAGATGACTATGCCTGAACCAATCCCTGTGTATGTAGGGGGGTGGAATTCTCTGATTGGATAAATTTTGGTTACATGCCTATCCCTAGGCATAAGCCTCACCCCAGCACATGGACTGAGAATGGGAGAAGGATGGCTTCCCGGAAGTAAAGGGGTCTAGAGATCAGAAGGAAAAGGAATGGGTGCTGAGTGGGCAAAAATGACAGTGTGGGCCTTGAGGTCATGGTCCTTTGGCAGTGGGAAGGCTGTAAGGGATTCAATTGAGGGACTGATCAGCTTAGATTAGAGTAGGGCTTTGGGAGTGAGAAGGGGGAGAGGAAGGGGGCAGAGATATTTGTAGGAATATGAAGTCCCTTTAAGAGGTCCTGGAGGCTTGGGGCAGAAGGCGTGGAGAAGAGGGGGAGACGCAGAAGATGCCTGGCGGGGATGCCCCACTTGTTACTTAAGGGCTGTTTCAAGGACCAAGACCACGTCACCCTCTTGCTATGGGCCTGCAGATGTCAGCGAGGGTGTGGGCTGAGCGCCCAGCTCCTTTCCCCCCAGAACCCCATGACTCACCCTTTCCCTCCATCTGCCCCCACACTTACTTGCCACCACCCCCTTCCATCGCCCCAGGTCCCAGGGAATCTGATCTCCTGTGGTCCCTCTTGTGGGGTAGTCACCTTGACATCAGGTGGTGATGGGGGAGGGGGGAGGGATTGCTGAGCACCTCTGACTCTCTTAGCCTTAGCAACCCCTTCCTTAGTTTCTGACCTCTCGCTTTTTGCCCCTGGGCCTGGGACATCACCCCGTGGGTTCCAGATGGGCCAGCTCCTCTCCCTGGTGAAAGGAGCCTTTGTGAGACCCGCCTGAGAGCTGGCAGGCACTGGGCTGGCACACGTGGCTCTCCCAGAGGGTCCAGCCATTCTTGTCTCTGGCTGCTTGGGCCTGCCCAGAGAGGAGGGCGGAGGCCAGCAAGGGCTGGGGCTGCTCTGGCTGGGTGGGGGCGGGGGGGACTTCTGGGCCTGCAGCAGCTGGGCCCAAGGATAGGCTGCTTTCTGATTTCCATCTGCCTGGGGTCTGAGGGAGGAGGCTGCCAGGCAGGGCTGGCCACTAGAACCTTCAGAACCTTGGAGCAAGAAGGACTCGTCAGCTGGGCCCTGACACATTAGGGCCTTTGCCAAACTGAACCCTGTTCCCCAGCAGCCTGGCCAAAGCTGCAGAACCCTGGAGGGAGATGCAGGGCACCGAGGCCATCCAGGAAAGGTTGTGAGGTTTGGGGGTGAGTGGGGAGAAAAGGAGGAGCTTAGGATCTACAGTTTCGCCACAGACTGCCGGGCGCCTGCCAGACAAAACCTATGGTGATGGTGTCGACAATCCTTGGCTACTATTACGAATACTTTCTAAGTGTTGGGCACGGTGCCAAAACCTTTATATACATCATCTCATTTAACCTCAAAGGCTGGTGTTGTCTAGTTGTGTACAGTTGTCCAGGCTGTCCACTGCCGAGGTTACCCAGCCAAAGGAGGTACGTGAGGCTAAAATCCACTCGGCGCTCTACTCACCCACCGTGTTCCTGCAGATCTGTGTCTGCGCAAAGGCCCCATGCTCCTATGTTACAGCTGATGAAAGGTAAGCCCTGAGAAGACGGCATGACTTGTCCAAGGCCCCATAACTGGTGAGGGGCAGATCCGGGATTTAAACTCACGTCTGTCTGACTCCTCTGACAGCTCTGCCCTCTGTGTTCAGGCCCATTCACGCGCATCCCCCTCCACCTTCTTTCCTCCAGACCCACCGCGCAGAGTCGGCAGTGCGGTGGGAGGCCAGTGCCCGGGCAGGGAGACGGGGCGCCCGGGTTGCAGTCCCGGCTCTGTCTCCTCTTATTCACGTTTCCTCTCCACACCTCACTCTCCGCATCTGTAAAGTGGGTCTGTCCATTAGAGTTCTTCAGAAGCGAACAACGCAAACCAACTTTGGCTGCTTAAACAACACAAAAAGAAGGCATTGGAAGGCTCTGGGGCTCACCAAGAATGGAGGGAGGAGCTCACCTGGGTCTTGAAAAGGCCAGAAACTGGGGCCACCCCAGGGATCCAGCAGCAGACCAGTGAACAGTGCATTTGGGCTACTTATAATAAATACTAAAGCTGGCCCTGTTGTCAGAAGAGGGAGTGGTTGAGGCAGCCCCAGACAACCATGTCCTCGTCAGGGAGGAAGTTGGCCTGACTGAGTCAGGTAAGCTCTGGTGGGGAAGCTCTTTGCAGGCTGCACAAGGCGATAGGAGCAATCGATGCGTGTTTCTCTGTCCCTCCTGTCCAGGGCAGGAAGCAGCGTGAACAGCGCCAGCTTCTTCTTGTCCTGGCTTTTTCCCGCTGACTGGTTACATGTTCTTGGGCAGCTCGCTCTTCTTCCTGGACCATTTTCTTTATCTATAGAAGAAAGGCGATGGTCTTTAAGGCCAATTCTTAGCTCACTAAGGTGTGAGTAACCCATCCCTGAGGAATTTTAGAGATAAAAAGAGGTTCCTAGAGCCACTGCTCAATCTGAAAGAATGCATGATAAACGGTGGAATTTCAGGCATCCGGGAAGACGAGGCTGGGCGGGGTTGCACCGGTCCCAGGCGGAATCGCACGCACCTTCCCAAAGAGGCCGAGAAGGGAGAGGGCAGCACGTACACAGAGCCCGACCTTGTGCCTCCAGAGCCGCTGTCTGTCGTGAGAGGGCTCAGCGGCAAGAGGTCGGTCATGTTCGTGTTTGCCATCTCACTTGCTAGAGGGGTTTCAGCAGAGGACAGCTAGCCAACGGGGACACGGAGCCTCTGGGCCACTCATGTCCCAGTGACTTTGTTGAAGGGACACAGAAGTTTGTGACAGCAGATGAAGGCGCTGTGCAGAGAGAACATCAGCGGTTCTCTTTGGGCCTCGGTTTCCACCTCCGTCAAACGGAGGTGAGGTCGCCGAGGCTGTACCGACCCTGTGGGGCCCTTCTGAGGATCGGACGGGACGATACACAGGAAAGAAACGCTGGAGAAGGACTAGAACGTCAGCTTCGGGAGGTGGGGCCTGTGTCCGTCTGGCCATGGCAGCCTGGTGTCCGGCACACAGTAGGTGCTCAAAAATTCGTTGTTGAATATTACAAGCTAATGTGTAATATGTATTTGTTTCAATCACCGCCCGAAGAGTTTTCTGTGTATGTACTCTTTCGATCTTTACAGGAATGCAGGTACTGTTATTATCCCCATCTGAAGATGAAGAAACTGAGGCACAGCCCTGACCAGCATGGCTCGGTTGCTTGGTCATTGTTCCGCAAACCAAAAGTGACTCTAGAGTAGGAGGTGAAACCTACTAGTCTTTCAAAATTTGGGTCACTTCTACCGTATCCCACTGCTCCAGCAGCCACAGACTCGTATTCAAGGTGAGGGCATGAAAAACCTCACCTTACAATGGAAGGTGTGTCAAGGCATTTGGGGCATGTTCTAGAACCATCACACCTCCTGATCTCTCAGGGAACTCCATTGCTCCTGGTCACCTTCAATTCCTCTTTCCACATGACCTGCTTCTGCCGAATTCTTGATCTCATTCAGCTCTCGTCTCCCTTGGAGGGACTTTCCACTCCATGGGCAGCCTAAAGGTGGAACATAGCCCCTTTTTCTTGATTTTCCCAAGGTTTTGTGTAAAAATGTGGTAGATTTAATTTTTTTAATTTATTGATATTAGAAAGAGAGGAAGGAGGGCGAGTGAGAGAAAGAAACATCAATTTCTTGTCCCACTTATTGATGCATTCATTGGTTGATTCTTGTGTGTGCCCTGACTGGAGATTGAACCTGCAACCTTGGCGTACCGTGATGATGCACTAACCAGCTGAACTACCCGGCCGGTGCAACACGTGGTAGATTTTTACTAACTCACGAGTGATGATGGGTGAGGGGAGTGGCACTCTATGCCGCTGTGTACGGATGACTGACAACTGAGCATCAGAGTCTCTGCTCCGAAGAGTCCTTCAGCTGCCCGGGGCCCTTGTCTCCCTCTGGCCTCGGCTCTACCGTCCCACCTGATCACCAGACCCTCTTTCGCCTTCATCTCGCTCTCATCTCCTCTCTCATTGCCCTTTCCGGTTCCACTCCCTTCAGCACTCTCAACAGTCAAGTTCTCTGCTTCCTCTCCTTCCCAGTGCATCCCGACTGCACCAATGGGACCCTCTTCCCACAACTGCAATGTCTTTTGGCCACAAGACCTGCTGACCACTGGCAGTTCCCTCCCCTAAGAGGAATTCAGTTGCGAGAATGTTCCCCTTCTCCACTCTTAGAGTTGGAAGGGCCCTGAGAGATCCTCTAGCTCAACACCTTCCAGACCGTGCTTCTGGAAGCAGGATTATTTCCTACGTTGGTCAAAGATGTTCTGTAGAGGTAGCGTGGTCAAACGTGTGGGGGGAATTCTGGGTTCCGGTGAGGCAGGCCTCCTCTGCCTGCAGCGCTGACCAGCACTTTCTGCAGTCCCGGGCACACTCCGGTCGCTTCCGTGCTGTGTGGTGTGGGATCACTAGCCACGCATGGCTATCAAGCCCTTGAAATGTGGCTGGTGAGACTGAATTTTATATTTTAACTGATTATAATTAATTTTAATTTAAACAGTCATGCACTGACAGTGGCTACCATGTCGGACGGCACAGCCTCGGAGTCTTTAATCTTCTTTTTTTAAATAGATTTTATTGACTATGCTATTAAAGTGGTTCCATTTTATTCTCCCCTTTCTCCCTCTCTGCCCTGCACCCCACCTCCCACCGGCATTCCCCCACCTTAGTGCATGTCCATGGGTCGTATATAGAAGTTCTTTGGCTTCTCCATTTCCCATCCTATTCTTAACCTCCCCCTGTCTATTTTGTACCTACCTTTTATACTTCTTATTCTCTGTACCTTTTCCCCCATTCTCCCCTCCTCCTCCTCCCCGCTGATAACCCTCCATGTGGTCTCCACTTCTGTGATTCTGTTCCTGTTCTAGGTGTTTGCTTAGTTTGTTTTTATTTTTTTAGGTTCAGTTGTTGATAGTTGTGAGTTTGTTGTCAGAGTCTTTAATTCTGAACATGGCTTTTCCCAACAAGCTTGGCTAACGCTGGGATCTCTGTCTCTTTGTCATGTTGTGCCAAGCAACCCTTGTCGTGCAGTTTGGGAAATGCTCCTCTGGGCCAATTCTCATTTGAGGGATGGGAAGATGGAGCCCAGGGAGGGAAAGGGACTTCCCCCAGGTCACACAGCAAGCAAGATGCCCAGTAGAGGCTTGAACTCAGGCCTCTTCTCTCTGCTTAGTCCCGCTCTGTCTCTGGGTCTTTTGTCAGCTCTGAGTAAGGGCTGAAGCTAAAGGAAGGACAGACACTGAGTTTGTTTAGTATTCAGCTCTGTGACAGGAACTGGCATGTACCTGGACTCCTATCTTCCTCTCAGTAACCCTGAGAGTAGTTGCCCCAATACACACAGGGGGAAACTGAGACCGAGTCTCCGTCTCAGACTGAGAGGAAGAGACTTGCCCAAAGCCGTATACGTGGCCACGTTTGCAATGAGCAGAATCGTGTCTGAAATGTGCAATCGGCAGGAAAAAGGTGGGGAAACACCAGGAAAGAGAAGAATAAGCTTCTGCAAACAATGAACACATAATTGGGGTGGGGACAGGCGCACAGGGAACTGGCCTAGGCCCAGAGGAAAATCAAAAGCAGAGAAAACATTTGCAAAAACTAAAGCTAAAAATGACCTCAACTCTCACTCTCCAGGAAGGGGCGGCCTCTGGTCATCAGACAGCCATTCTATAGGCTGGCTGGCAACCAATGGCAGGGCGAGGGAGGGCTGGTGTGAATGCTCTGGCCAACAGGGGCAGCCCTAACAGGTTGGCAAATGGGAGAACCAATCAGATCCTCTTGAATACGGTGTTGGGATTTACAAGGTGTAAAATTGTTTATAGCAGCCAACTCTACGGAATGAGGGAACAGTTGGGTTGCCTTGACTTGCGCAAATGCTGCAACCACAGACACGAGCAAATGAGTAATGGCGAGTTCCAAAGAAGGGATGACTTCAGAGTCCTCAGCCAATAATGAGTAATCAGGGACAATGGGTGATATTGTGCCGTGTGGGCAGTAAGAGCTCCACCACGGGAGATAGTCAAGACTTCTTGTCTGGGAAGATGGGGGCTGGGAAGGGATTAGACCAGCTGACTGACCTGGAAGGCCTTGCTTCCTCCTCCCTCCGCATTCCTCTTAAGAGAAACCACCCACACCCCCATTCTCAGGGCCCGCCCCCACAGTCCCTCCGCCCCCCCCCCGCCCCCGCGGTGGGCAGTGGTTCCTGGATGGGCGCGTGGCTCTCCACCCCAGCTGACCAGTCAGGCTCACTGTCCTAGAATTTGAGATCGAGCCCCGGACACAGGTCTCTGGTGGGTGTCTGAACTTGGCCCCGGGTAGCTGGGCCAGAAGCCAGATGAAGGCCAGTGGCAGCAAGGAAAGGGAGAAAAAAAATGGGCATGTAGACCAGATGCAGCGGGGGAGTGGTGGTGGGCGGCGGCGGGTAATTTAACTTTTTATTTTCTGGTTTTGTTTCTGGCCCCTTGGGAGCTCTGGCTGCAGTTTCCTGCCCAAGGGTCCTGCCGCGCCTGGCCCGTTTGTTCCTATGCCAGCTCAGTGGGTCCTGTCTTTGTAGCCGAAGTGAGACGTGCGTGAGTTTGCATGTCTGGATGTGGGGGAAATGTATTCAATGTCGTGCCTGCGAGACCTTGTGTGGCTTGTGAATACACGTCCTTGACTGTGGACAAGCCACTTTTCTGTGACCTGGATCTTCCCACCTGTGACCTGAGGGGCCAGAGAAGACAGGCGGCTCCGTTTCCAAGGCCAGCTTTCTGTTGCCATGCTAAGTGTCAGGAAAACAACACTCGTTCACTGAGTCATTCATCCATTCTACAGATGTTTATTGACTGCCTACTATGTGTTCTAGGCCACAGGGAGGAGGCAGTATAAAAAACAAACCAACAAAACCGTGTGTGCGAGACTGGCCTCTGTTACCCTATCTGGAAAAATGGGGTGGGGTTGGACAAGAAACTCCCTGAAGTTCCTCTAGGTTGTAAGTGTCTGTGGCTCACTGAGCTGTTCTGCGAGTGCTTCTTGCCCATAAAACCTGAATCAGTACTGCAGCCTTCCTGGGGAGGCTGCGCAGCAGGCCTGCATCGGGTGAGGCGAGGCGAGTGGGCGGGATGGCGGCTGGACTCGGGTTGCAGGTCTGCCAGCTGGCTTGGCCCTCGCTCTGTTCCCAGCTACTGGGCTTCCTAAGCAGCCAGCCTTCACCTGTTCCAGCTCAGCAATCTCCATTTGGTCTGGGGCTGCCCCACTGATCACCCTTGACTTTTTGGTATGATAGAATCCAGCAATACCAAGAAGGGTTTAAATACCAGCACCACCGCTTTCTGGCTGTGTGACTTCTTAATTCTCTTGGTGCCTCTTTGGTTTTCCCCGTAAAATGGGGATAATAACAGCATCTTACTCCATAGGTGATGGGACCATGTATGGCAGGCACATAAAGTATTACTTTATTACACACAGGCTCCCAAGGAAACAATGGGGCCGACCTGGGATGTACAACTGGAGCCTCAATTCACTGGTCTATGGAATAAGGAAAATAAAGATGGAAGCTGAACAGGCAAGGCAAAACACCTCCACGTGCTTTAGGGCTCGCCTCCGAGTCTGACAAGCTGGACGACCTTGAGCAAGTCTCTTCTTCTCTGAGGCAGACCCCTTCTTCCTCGGGAGCAAACCCCTGATGTTGTTTGCCCCCCCCCCACCCCGCCCTGCACCTGGGCCTGCAGCTGAGCCCTGCCCCAGGAATGGGCTCCTGGTGGGCCTCGGCCATGCAGGGGCCCACTTACCCAATGAGTGGGTTAGGCAATTCCGGCCGATGAGAAGTGAGGGGAATGCTACTGGGAGCTACTGGGAGGGTCTCCTCCCTCTTAAAAGTGGTGACAAGAGAGGAAGGGGCTCCCTGTTTGCCTCTGGGCGCCATGGTTGGCCCCTGAGACCACTGCGGCCATTGTAGGACTGTGAGCGAGAGGGGGGCCGAGGCACCAAGAAGGGAGCCCCAAAGAGGGGAAGAGCCTGGGTCCCCGAAAGCCTGCAGATTAAGAAACTGGAACTTGCCAAACAGAACTTGTTTTTGGTTTTTGTTTTGTCAGATAAATGTCTTTACTGTTTCGGCCGCTTTGGGTTGGTCTTTCTGTTCATGGAAGCTGGCAGACCCTCCTGAGCCTCAGTTTTCTCATCTGTAGGATGGAGGTAGTTCCCACCTCACAGTCACTGCGGACATTACATTTTTGTGAAAAGTCCGGTGGCCTCTACATCCCATGAGGCTCCCCCTGGGCTTCCTCTGCCCTGCTCAGGTTCAGGTGCCTCTTGGTCATGTGGCTGACTTACTTTCTGCCACTGCTGGGGCCCCAGCAGCCCACCATGCGCCCAGGCTTACCTGGGTGTCCCACTTGGGCCGGCACGATGAGAGGCAGTGCAAACGGAAACCCAGCCACACGGTGAGTCAGGGGACCGGAGCTGCTCTCTTCACAGGCTGTGGCGGCTGCGAACCCGGGCGCAGGGGCAGCCGGACCTCGGATCTGAGTCGCGCTCCGCCATGGCCTTGATGTGTGTCTGTCGCGAACAACTACAGTGATGTCTCTGTCTCAGCTGTTTGGTCTGTAATCTGGGAATAACGGCGGCAGCTGCTTCACAGACGTGCTGTGATTGAATGAGCGAGTGCGGTCAGGTGCTTGGCACCAGCTCGGGGGCTCGGAAATGGAAGTTCCCTTTGTCCTCAGCTCCCCAACTTCCAGCCTCTCAAAAGCCTGTGACTTCAGGAATCATCCAGTCCATTTTTTCAGTGTTTCATTTTTGTCGTTTTGGGGATGCAACTTCTTCAGATAAAATCTTCTGTGAAGGAAAATTCATAGCAGCTTCCTTTGTAATAGCTGAAAACTGGGAACCACCTAAACGCTGTCCACAGAGTAGGACAAGTAGGGGTGTTAATGCCACTCAGCATTAAAAAGGAACGAACCACCAATCTACGTGCCAACATAGATGAATGTCAAAGTCATTATGCTGAGTGAAGAAGCCGGACAATAAACGAGTGAGCACTGTGTGTGGGAGTGCGTTTACGTAGAAGTCTAGCAAATGCCCATGCGTATAATGAGAGAAAGCGGATCAGTGGTTCGGGGTAGTGGGCCGAATTAAAAAGGGCTATGAGGAAGCTTTTGAGGGTGATGGATATGTTCTCTGTCTTGATTGTGCTGATGGTTTTGTGAGTTTGTGTGTGTGTGTGTGTGTGTGTGTGTATCAAAACTTACCAAACTGTCTGCTTTAAAAAGGTCAGTTTTTTGTATATCAGTGTTCCCTCAGTTAAACTGTAAAAAGAAAACAAAAATCTCACGTGAAAGCCCAACGTGTGAAAGTTCAAAGTGGAGAGGGAGCGGCGCAGGGTGGAGGAGCTTCGGTCCAGGCCTTGGCCTTGCTCTCTCTGGGGCAGAGCCCTGGGGAACAGCCACCGCCCGCTCAGCTCCCAGTGAGCCCGTCCGGAGAAACCACAGATGCTTCTGAGAAAAGGCAAGGGCTTTGCCTAGCATCATACGGACTGCGTGGAGGGGAGGCCGGGACGGAACGAGGTTTCCTTTCTGCGGGGCCAGAGCTCTGTGCCACAGGCCCTGGGGCTCCAGCGGGTGTTCACGAAGGACCTCAAGCCCGGCCAACCGCAGTCGGTAAACCGGTCTGTGCCGCCTGTAGTCTGTGCCACATTTTCCTTGGACAAGACCCTGAGGGGCCCATGGACACAAGCAGGCCCTGGCCTCTTGTGCTCCAGGGAGCTCTCCGTCTCACTGGGAGCAAGAAAGACCTCGAATTCAGGAAGAATCAGAGACACAAACTTTGAAAGAGGGCATGGGTGCGAAGTCTCAGGGCGGAGTCCTGTCCACCGCCGGCCGAGGGGGCAGCATGTGGAGAGGGCGCTGTTCCTCCAGCAGGGGTGGAGGACGGAATGGGGGCTGGCTCTCGGTGACAAGTGTGGCAGGTGGCTATTGTTTAAACCCAGGATGAGACTTAAGCAGGATGCCAGTTCGTGCTGGCAAATGCCCCTTAGTTCACAGTGGAGACATTGAGGCCCAGAGGAGGGAAGGGACCAAAGCAGAATCAGAGCCCAGTCACCCCAACTCCACATCCTGGCTCCCCGCCCCAGCCGTTGCTCAGGAGGGCTGGACAGCTGGTCTTCGCTGCTGGCGTCTGGTGTTCTTCTTGGGAGGACAGGCTGTGGGGGCCAGGCCTGGGGCTGGGTCCTAAGCCCTGAGATCAGGGCAGGGCAAGGACGGAGGCTGAAAGGGGAGGACAGTTGACCCGTCCTGACCTCTCCGGCGGATGCCAGGTCAGGTGACGACAGATTTCCTTTGCGCTGAGCCCTCTGGAACGCTTGGAACTCAGTGGTGACAGTCCAGAAGTTTCTTTTCCCCTGGAGGGCCTTGGAGTCGAAGGAATGTTCTAGATAAGGACCCAGGGCCTTGTCCTTTCCTTTTGACCTTTCCCCTCCTTTCCTGGGGACTTCACGCTCGCCAAGGGTGGGAACAGCCACTCGGGGACACTTGGCCGACCCCGGTCAGCCTGCCCGCTTCCTGCCCCAGTCCCTGCGCTGGGGTGGAGAAACACGGGGAATTCTGACGCTCGGACAGCCCCGTGCAGTGCACAAGGAGCGCTCACACGCGTGTGCGTGCCCTCGTTAACAGGGCCGTCCCCAGTCCTCACAGTCAGCTGAGAATCATTCTCCATTTCACTGGTGAGGAGACGGGAGCTCAGAGAGGCGTGGGGTTTACCTTGGCCACGTGCAGTTTCAGAGTTTGTTCGGGAACCCAAGTTGCTAGCCTCCCAGCTCTGTCCCACCCGTTCCCTCCGTTGGGCTTCTGTTGAAGCCACGGGGGAGTGTCGTGCGTCGGGAAACGGGGACAGCCCTGGAGGCGGGCCGGCTGGGTCTGAATCCCAGCTCCTCTTTCTTTTCTTTGTTTCTTTCTTATTTTTTTTTAAAGACTTTATTTATGTATTTTTAGAGAGATGGGCAGGGAGGAAGAATGAGAGGGAGAGAAACACCTGGCCCACAAGCCAGGCATGTGCCCCAACCGGATATCGCACTGGCAACCCTTTGGTTTGCAGGTTGGCGTTGAAGCCACCGAGCCACACCAGCCAGGGCCCACTGCCTCCTTTTGCTGCGTTTCCCTTGGACTAGTGACTTCGCCCCTCTGGGTTTCGGCTCCCTTCTCTGTAACAGGGTCATAATAGTCACCACCCATGAGGGTTGCTGTGAGGATGGAATGAGATGACCACATGCAGACGGCTTGGCACGCGGCGAGCAGAACGCACTCGGTAAGGACAGCAGCTGCTCTGCCGCGGGCCCCGGAGGGGAGGGAGGCCGTGTGGGTCGGGCAGCTCTGCTGCGTCCTGTCTCCTCGCTGGCTGCTGCGAGGATCAAATGAGATGACAGCTAGCAAAGGGCAGGGCGGGGATGGACTTAGCGCTGCTCAGGGGCGAATGGCCACACAAGACCCCGGTTGTCTGAGTTGAGGCTACTTCTTACCTTTCGTGTCTCTCTGGACAACGTTAACTAAGAAGATCCTAAAGCATTCTCAGGCTTGTGCTCCAACCTTCTAGGTTCACAAGGGAGGACACAGAGGCTCAGACAGGGGCAGGGACTTGCTCAAGGTCACACAGCGAGACAGGGTGGAGGCTGACCCGAAACTCCTCCCGCTTGGCCATGTGATTCTTCTGCTCCCCCGAGGGGGCTGACCCAGAGAGACCTGGGATGGTCCATGTTTAGGGGAAAGTCCAGGGTGTCTCAGCAGGAGCAGCCAGTGGAAAGAGGAGTATGACCGGCCATGAGTCAACAGGATGGCGTGGCTGTTCCATGGCTCTCTTCACCGGTGGCCGTGGGACTGTGACACAGATTTTGCTGTGGGATAAAGGACCCGAGGCTGTGAAAGGTCTGTCCTTCCTCTTGCAGAGCCTGGGCCCAGCTCTCACCGTACACTTAAAAAGGACACAGTCTGGAGAAGGGGATGAGGAAGATGAAAGGGCTTCCCCCAGAGGCCCTGGGGTCTGTGATTTGCATGGATTAGAAAACCCGGCTTAAACTGGTTTAAACTGATGTAAGCAATAAGAGGGATTACCTAACTCCTGCATTGAAGATTCGGATTCGGAGCTGCTGGTCAGTCAAGTGATAGCAGCGGTGGTGGTTTAAAGCAAGCCTGCACATTCTTTGCTATTTCCTTCCAAGGAAGCCTAATTATCCTGCCCTTGACATGGGCTGGACCTAGTGTCTGACTTCAGAGCCCCACCAGACCTTTCTCTCGCTTCCAGAGAACAGAGAAACGAGGAAATGACAGTACGCACCCGTGGAGACCGGGTCATACGAGGCACTGTTGGCTCCTCGTCTCTTCTCCTCTCTCATCACTCACTCTGGTGGAAGCCATCGGCCATGGAGAGGTCCACAGGTGGGGAACGGCCACCCACCAGCCACCGTGGGACTGAGCCACCTTGGGAGCGGTCCCTCCAGCCTGCAGACGGCTGCAGCCCTAACCATCTTCCTATCGACCCACCAGAGACCCTGAGCCCAAACCACCTTTCCAGGCCTCCCAATTCCCGACTCTCAATAATGTGAGATAATAAAAGTGTGTGGTTTTAAGCTTTTACATTTGGGGTGATTAGTTACACAAAGAGGTAACAAATATAGCCACAGACTGGGTTTTATTTCACCTTCTGTACGATGGCTTCATCCTCAGAAGGAACTCTCTTGGCAAAAAGAGCTGCTGTGCTTCCAGCCCTCACACTCCCTTCACACTGTCTGCAGAGACAGGATGTCTCCAGAGACAGGATGTCTCCCCGAGTTCTCCTGCAGGCTGAGCAGCAGCTTCTCTCCCCTGAAAGCCCTGCTGACTTGTCTTAAATCACCATCTCTGACTGAAGAGGTGTCGGGTTTTGTGACTGGGGAGGTGGCCTACGCCATCGCAGCCCACCACTGCCCCATCTGAATGGCATGGGCTTTCAACAGAACCAGACATGGCTCCTAGCGGGCAGAGCTCCTGGGAAGCCACCTAACAGCCACAGCGTCAAGGTGGCGGTGGTGGCGGACATTTCCCCCAGGCCCAGGGCATCCTCCAGAGTGCAGCGATGACACGGCTCAGAGGTTAAGGTGTGGGCTCTGGAGTCAGACGGGATCAAAGTGAGCGTGAACTTTCTGTGCCTCAGTCCCTTCCTCTATGAAGTGGGGTTAGAGTGCCCAGGATTGCGGGTGGAAGGCAGAAATAAGGTGCAGGAAAGGTTCAGTAAGTCCTTCACTCATTCCAGATCTTCACTGAGTACCCACTGCTGCTCAGTCATCTGCTTCCCTGGCTAGAGCAAGAGGCGCCGGAAGGAAGACACTATGGCCACACCTTTGTCTTGGTGAGCCCAGTGCTTGGCACACAGGCAGACGTGGATGCTGAGCTGAGCAGAAGCTGAATCATTGGGAAAATGTTCTTTATGGCTTCCGGGGACAGAACTAAGACCAAGGTCAGTGTGTGGAAGTTGTAGGACCAGAACTCAATTTCTCCCAAAGAACTTCCGGATAGTAAAAACAGAGCTATCCATAGGTAGGAGAGAAAGTGAACGAAGTATTTACCGGACTTGCTATGTGCCAGGTATGGGGCTGAGCGTGTTTACAGGTCCTGTCCCGTTCAATCTTCACCACCTTACGAGGTAAATGGTATTACTAACCCCACTTCTCAGGTGAGGAAGCTGATGCACAGAACAGCTGAGTTTGGTTGTTTACTCTCACCAAATGGGTGCCTCTTTCTTGCCAGCCCTGGGGATTCACACATAAACCGAGGAGACAAGCCGGGAGCAGAGCTGAGACGTTAGAACGCAGCTGGGTTCGTCTTCAGAGCCCAGGGCGTGACCATTACATGGATTCCTTCCAGAACAGAACCCTCATAAAGGAGTGAGTTTCCTGTCCCTGAAGGTGTGCAAGGGAGATCTAGAGAGAGCTGGGGGCTGGTTGTGAAGGAATTCCAGCTTCGGGTGGACTGGGGCCAGGGGACAGCAGAGGCCTTGTGTCTGTTCCTCAAGCTCTGGAATTCTCCAGAGAACGTCTGAGCCTGGGGCCTCTTGCTGCTAGGACCCAACCCCTCCGCTCCCCCCACCCCCCCACCCCCCGCGGCCAAATAAAAACAAAAACAAGCAAAACGGGGATGGAAGCACAAGGAAAGAGGAAGAAAATAGGGGAGCTGCAGGCAGCCAGGGCCATGGCGCCACCTAGCGGAAGAACGGGAGAATACCGCTGAGCCAGGAGAGACAAAATGGAGCAGAAGCCGACAGAATAGTGTGCCCCGGGCTGGGTCAGAACCGGTTCCCCGGGGGACCCGACCCTCCTCTGCGTAGTAACACTAAGAATGACGTAAGAGATATACATTATAACAGTGATTTTCAACCTTTCCCATCTCGTGGCACACACAAACTAATTACTAAAATTCTGCAACACACCAGAAAGTAAATGCTTTGTCAATTTGACTATATATAGATAGGAAATTTTATATATAATTTTATCTATACATATAATCTTGATTCATTCACGCTGGACTGCTATTGTTGTGTTGGCTGGTGTCAGATTTTTTTTTTTAATTTGACAATCTAAGGGAAAAGAGGTCAGTACCCATAGGTGGTCAGGTATTACATGTTTTAAACATTTTTGCAGCACCCCAGTTGGAAATCACTGCATTATAAAATATAACGTAAGACTTCTTTTTCATATTTAACCTCCCTGAAATCATGTGTCTTTACAATGAACAGGATGCACCGTTTAAGAGGTGGTGCAGCTGCTCTTTGGAAAAGTTTAGCAATTTTTGAAAAGTTAACAGAGTTATCGTATGACCCACCAATTCCATCCCTAGGTGTATTCACCTGAGAAAACATGTCCATGCAAACTTGCACGCAAACGTTCTTGGCTGCTTGACTCCTAATACCCGGAAGTGCAAGCTGCCCAAACATTCCGCAGATAGAGGGATGGACAGAATGCCGTGTGTCCGTGTGAGCGAGCATCGCTCAGCGATAAGCGGAAATGCGGGCCTTGGCTGAACCGTGAACACTGGAATGGTGATGATGTTTGCGGGGATGGCCACTGCATGTTGTGAATGTACTGAGTTGCACACTTTAAAATAGTGAGCTTTATGGTGGTAAGTTATATCTCAAAAAGAGAAAACTGCACTGAACAAGGTTAGGGTTGATTAAAATCCGTGTTAGACGTCTGAACTAAAATTTGCCATGGTGACTAGAATGAATGCAGGCCTTGGTAGCTAACAACATGAGAACCTTTATGCTCTCAGTGCTTTCTATGTACTCACTAACACATCTTCAAAAACTCTAGGGCCAAGTCCACCATTATTTCCCCTAGAGGAGCTGGCAGCACTTTGGAGGTCAAGGGAACTTGACCAAGGTTACACAACAAATCCACCGTAGAAACCTGGGTCCACCGACTCTACGAACTACGCTTTGTCCACTCCGAATTGTCTTCTGCATGTTCACGAGAGCCCTGGTGGGCAGATACTCCTTGAGGGCGGCTACCATCTTGGCTTTTCATTTTCTTTACCTCAAACCCTGCTGGCACCTGGCAGACAGAGGTTTAACGATGGTGGATTAAACTTACTCATTCACCCATTCATCAAATATTTGTACTTCTACTCTGTACCAGGCACTGGGGACACAGTCAAGAGCAAGACCAAGTTTCTGGGGACCAAAACTGCATTTCATGTAGTAATAATAATTGCTATACATGAAAATAGAGGAGGTAAGGAAGGCCGTCTGAGGAAAGACTAGAGAACCAGCCGGAAGAGTGGGAGGCGGAGCCTTCCAGGACCAGGGAACCACAGAAGGGAAGCCCTGGAAGAGAAGTCAATTTTGGTGGCTTAAAAGCAGAGGGCAGGTGGCAGGTGTGTCTGAGCAGACTGGGGAGTCCCGGCCAAAGTGGATTCAGACCAGTGCTACCGGGTCTGACGGGCCATCGGAAGAAATTTAGATTTCACTCTGCGACTGACCGAGGGCTTTGAGCAACACGAGAATCTGACTGAGGCTGTTGGGAGGGAACGGCTTGAGTGCGTGTTGGAGGGAGGAGAGCACCGCCGCTGGCAGCAGGTTCGACTTGGAGGGTGATGGGTACTGGAGTGAGACGGGGTAGGATCAGATGATGTTGGGAAAATTCTGCCCAGCCTGGCTGGTGTGGCTCAGTGGATTGAGCGCCGGCCTGTGAACCAAAGGATTGCTGGTTCAATTCCAAGCCAGGGCACATGCCTGGGTTGTGGGCTGGATCCCTGGTTGAGGGCATGCGAGAGGCACCCCATTGATGCTTCTCTACCTCTTTCTCCCCTCCATTCTCTCTAAAAAATAAATCTTAAGGGGGAAAAAAAAAGAGAATTCTATTTTGGACATGTTCCATTCAGGATGCCCTTTAGACATCCAGACAGTTATTGAGTTGGCTACATAGGGGTCTAGGTCAGGGATGTTAGACTGGAAAGACATCTGACACATCAAAAGCAGAGATGACATTTATGAACTCAGGATCAGAGACTAAATGTAGGGAAAGCCACCAGGGACAAAGAAAAACTCCACCATTTCCCATTTGAAAGGATGAGTGTTACACGAATAAAGGGTCGCCTGGATGCAGATGCCTAGGTCATGCGCTGACCTGCTCTCGTCGGGACAGTGAGCAACAGCCATCTCAGTAAATCCATGTTCTATTCTTTTTTGATACCATGAAACCATAAAGTCAGGAGTCATGCAAAGACCCCTGAAAGTAGCTGCACACACGTGTAAGATCCTATTACCAATCATGGAGAGTCAGCCTAGCCCACCTTAGTTCGGGCCCTGCAGAAGCATCCTCATTAAACTTTTGCCTCTTGAGGAAAACAAAAAAAAAAGTCTACGTTTTCCTGAAATTTAGACATGCAGGCACTTACTGTCTCCTTTTTGCTTCAAATGCCAGAAATTAAAATTGCATGAGCTGCCCATGTGCCAACCTGCTCCTCGCGGTCCCCAGCTCCTGCACTTCCTTCACGCCAGGGTTGCTATTTTACCTCCTTCAATGTTGTCAGCGCCAAGTTTCCTCCAATTTCGCTCTGCTGATCTTCCACGCAAAGACGACTGGAGTGTGGACAGCCACACATCAACCCCCCTCCCCACCCTCGCTCCACGCCCCGACACGGGCCGGGCCCCTCCCGCACCAGGGCGCGCAGACGCGGCGGCCGCCTGGAGCGCCGCCAGTTCACCCAGGCCCGGGCCGTGCGTTCCAACCGCACCGTGCTCTTCCCGCTCACAGCACTCACCACGTGAATTATTAAGGTGAGGACAGCAAGACAGTCTCGCCACCTTTTTATTTCCCACGCCCTGCCCCCACCCCGCCCAAAGAGCCAAGGGGTGCCGTGGGATTTCTAAGAAAGGCAGGTTCCCTGCAGCGCCAAGATGAGTAAGTAGAAGTGAGTGGCCAACATTTTTAAATTTAGAAATTTATTCTGTTTAATCCACAAGCTTTACATAGCTTTAGTTTAAAAAAAAAAAAAAAAACCATCAACAAAAAAAAAACAAAAACAGTGAAAACAAGACACCATTTCAAAAGTCTGGGCCCTTCCAGCCTTCCAAATACAAGAGCTCTGGAAATTGTATATACCAATCGGAAGAATAAGACAATATTATGAATGGAACCATTTCTTAAAACAAAGTTTATGTAACTGAAGGATCCTTCCTCGGACTAGTTAATTGCCTTTACAAAAAAACACAACAGAACAGAATGAAATTCCAGTGTTCCAAATCAACTTGTACACATCAGCACTAACCCACAGCGCCCCGCCCCGGCGAATAGCTCGCCTCGCCAGCTGTCTCATCCTTGAGCTGAGTCCCGACTCGTTTCAGCAGGGACTCCACAGGCAACGGGAAAGATCGTGGCATTAAACGTTAATTTATACTTTTGGGGTAGTTCATCAGTGGTCTTATTTCTGGGCAACTGCAAAACCATACAAGGTTGGAAGCATCATAACTTAAACGGGTGCTAAGACTCAAATGAGAAGTAAAGAAAAAAGAGGAAAAAAGGAAACCTCTGGAAATAGCCAGGGGCATTTAAAAAAACCATAAAAATGCCAACAATATTTAAAGCCCCTTTTTTAAAAAGGGGACTTATTTTGGCTTAAAATATTTCACTCTAAATGAATTTATACCAGCTGTCGATGAAAGAATGTCACTAATACACTGTGGACACCTTTTGCAATGTAAATCCATGCCCTTTTTTACATGGTGAACTTCAACCTAGCAATTATTACAACAAATGTTATAGTCTAAAGCTCAAACACATTTTAGCATTTTTGAAATTGGATTGAGTACAAACCAAACAAAATTTACATCGTCACAAACATTTCCACCTAAGACTGTGGGGACACTTGCGCCTTCCTCATTGACCTCAGGGCCTTTTCCCGCAGGTGCTTTTCTAAGTCGTCAAGGTTATCCTCCGCTTCACTTTCGGTCTCCTGGAAAAACCCAGAAAGGCCACAGCGTTAAGTCTTGGGACACTATTAGGAGATACAAAGTACAGAGCAAAACCAAACTGTGGTGATGACCGCACAATTTCATGAATATGCTAAAACCTATCAAATCATACATTTTAAATGGGTAAATTATGCGGTGTGCTAATTACATCTCAGAGAGGTTATTTTAAAGATACACATTAAACTTTCTGGCAGCCATTCATATTCCTATCATTTGTCTTGGCAAATTCCTGCCCTTGGCAGGTCATCGAGAAACAGATCGAAAGAGCTAACAGTCAAGTAGCCAATCATTAAAAAAACCAATAAAAATAAAATCCAGCTATCTGCACAAGCCGCAGGACAGTGCCCGTCGTACCTTCCTGGGCTCTGGCCCCGCCTCGGGCTCCTCCTGTGCTGACGTGGTGGCGGGAGCGGCAGTGGCTGCGGGGGCTCCAGCAGCCGCAGCGGCTGCAGCCACAGCCTTTTCTTTCTTGTGTTTTTTGTGTTTCTTGTGCTTCTTATCCTTCTTGTGTTTCTTGTCCTTCTTTTTCTTCTTTTTCTTTCCGCCCCCTTCTTGGTCTGAATTCTAGAAATCCAGAAATATAAACAGCAGCAATAAATCAATCATTAAAATTCTGTTCAACCCAACTTTTTCTATCCCCAAGGAAATGACTAAAGGGACCAATCCCAAGACTTCATAAGGCTTCAGGGGGAACAAAGGCCCAGGGCCAACCACCACCAAGAAAAATATTCCTCGAGATGGGAACCACATTGAAAGTGAAGGTATTTTTCAGAGATTATCAAGTGTCAGAACGAACCCTGAAGGCAACTGATTTTTACATTTTTACCCCACCAACTGCACATTAAACCGGGTTTCCCGACCACAAGCAGTCAGGTCTCTAGGCCTGCAGTGAGTCGGGGCGACCTCCAGGTGCGGGAACGCCAGCAAGTGCGACAGAAAGGGAGTCTCAGGGCTCGTATAGGCCCGAGCCGAATGGAACTCTGGTTCCTGAATCCTACCGGGTTGGCCAAGAAGTTCATCTTTTTTTTCCCCCACTAAGATGGTTCTAACAGCGCCTAGCTGTCTTTAAGTTCATTCAAAACAATTTTGTTAGACTGTATTGTGACAGCTGTCATATCAGTGTGCATTAAAAAAATTATCAAAATTGGTGAATTTTGTGTAGCCATTTTAATATTGAAGATTGAAGAAAATACACAGGATTTTGGGCATATTAGGCTTTATTATTTCAAGAAAGGTAAAAATGCAACTGAAATGCAAAAAAAGATCTGCACAGTGTACGAAGAAGGTGCTGTGACTGATCGATTGCGTCTGAAATGGTTTGCGGTTTCGTGCTGCAGATTTCTTGCAGGACGATGCCCCACGGTTGGGCCACCAGCTGAAGTCGACAGCGATCGAGACATTAATTGAGAATGATCAACGTTATGCCACACAGGAGATAGCCAACATACTCAAAATACACAAACCAATGAAGTCACTGGTGAAAATGAAAAACATGTCTTTTATTTTATGGAAAAAAACCATACGGACTTTTTGGCCAACCCAATATTAACAATTTGACCTCAGACAATTCTGCTCGACTTTTTAAATGAGCCCTTTTTGTCAACCTTAAACTGTGCGTGACGACCTTTGACAAAGCTGCTGTGACGATTAAATGGGTGTATGCGTAAATCACTCACAAGAGCAGCCTCATGCGTAGCGAGTTTCGACGCAACTGTTAATCTACATACGTGCCGGTGTCCCTCGCACCACCTGCCCTCTCCTACCTCCAGAATGGTCTGCTCTTCACTGCACATGCGCCGAATTTATGCGGAGGGCGGGCCCTGCTACAACCGAATCTAGTCTACAGTTCTTGAAGTTCACGATTTTTAGGCAAATTACTTAAAATTCCCCAATCCATCCAATTAGCTTGCACAATATAGTCAACTCTGTTTAGATGGACATTTAACCACTAATTTTATATAATACAAAAACCTGTCCAATATCAGATTAATGATTCACAAAAGGGAAAGAAGATTTAAACCCTAATATTTCAGTATTCCAATATTTAAACTTAATGATGTAATAAAGAGTGTTATTCTTATGTAGCTTGCCAAAGACAAGAGTGTATGAAACAATAAAGTACTTTCCATTCCATCTAATACTTCACAGATCGCAGGATTTGTTTTTTATTACAGCAACAGCGTGCGGCTGACCCTTAATGCAGGGAGATAAAAGGCTGCCAACCTCTTGTGACTCCCCCCAGATTTAATTACAGACATCCCTCATATCCACCTGGGATTGGTTCCTGAATTCGGAGGACACCAAAATCCATGGGGGCTCAAGTCCCTCAAATAAAGAGCCGCAGAACGCAGGCAGCCAGCCCTCCGCACCCATGGATTCCAACCTGTTTCCAGCCCACACAGTTGGTTGACTTTGAAGATGCGAAACCAGGGAATATATGTAGTCAACTGTATAGAGTTATTGAAAAAAATACATGTCAAGTGGACATGCGTAGTTCAAGGATTAACTGTATTTCCATTGTAGAAAACACAAGAACAGTAAAGTGTAAAGAAGGAAAATGAAAGTCACTCATTACTCCCTAACACACAATCCACTGTCAGACATTTTGGTATCTTCTTTGTGATGTATACTTTTTCTTTTATAAAATGTGAATCACATTAATATGACCACAACCCAGGATCGAAAAATTTGACTGATCTGGGTGATCTTAATTAGGTGTCCCCACATGTGTCAAACACTTAAGAGAAAATAGCAGAAGGCATATTTCCCCTAGATAATAGAAGCATGGACAGTATTTTCTTTGTTTTTTCTAGATTTATTATTGTCCCAGCTCAACCCCCAGGATCCTGGAGTTTGACAGAATCAGATCACAAAGTAGCAGACAGCTAGAGCATTACGCATGGACTGCTGATACAACCACCGCCACTTAACACGTGCCTCCTCAAAGTCCATCTGAACCACAAAGAATGATGCTCCCCTGAGCCACCAAAGACAAAAACTTTCCTCTGCTTTCAGGTAACCACACGCAATTATAAAGGATGCCCAAAACAGAGCAGGCACATACCCTCACCGGTGATGGGCTTGGAGTTGGGCTTTTAGCCTTTTTGACCGGCACCGCTGGCGACCAATTGGTAGAGGGTGACTGAGACTGGACAGGTGACGGGGGTGCTGGGGGTTTCTTAGCCGCTGGTTCAGGAGATCCGGACACAGATCGGGAGGAAGAGACTCTCCTTACAGACTGAGGGCTCGGTGAGGCAGCTCTAGACAGGGAGAAACAAACGAAACATTTAGTATCAATCTACTACTATTATAAAAGGAGGTAACAAACTTTAAATATTGCACAACATTTATTTTGCTAGTTGATTATACTAACTCAAATTTACACCATCTAGGTCTCCTGGAGAACAGTTCAAGACTCACAATCCTCTTTCATTCTGTTAATGATTCTTTCTGTATGGAAGCCAACCCCTTGTATTTTATTTAAAACTGCTTTTATCAGTCTTACACAGACATGCAAGAACTATTCTATGTATCACTTCAGTTAGTGTTAGAAGCATACCCTCAGTAAAGCTGATACTCCTAAAAACCAAGTGAAATCCTATGGCATTTAGTTTATGCCATAAGGAACTATTCTGAAAACAGAAAAGGATCTCTGCATAAATAACTGGAATATGCCTTCAAAGTTTGTATTCACAGCTTACTCCTTTCTGTAATTTCTTAGTAAAGGGGAGGGGGAGAAAAAGCTTTAAAACATAAAGAGAGTTATGTAAGCTAGTGTTCTTAACCAAAGAGCATAAAATATTTTTACTTTTTTGTCTTTTTGGGTTCCGGAGTCCTGGAGACTCTCCTAATGGGCCTGGTACTTGGAGACGGGGACTGCCTTCTTTGGGGTGACGGTGATGGTCCTCTTCGAACAGGTGGAGGACTTGAGGAGGTCTGTGGAGCTCGAGGCCGTGGTGAGGGCGAATGCCGTTTGTTTGGTTGGGGGGACCGGGCCTCCCGGGTAGATCGGCTCGGGGAAGACCCTTTCCTGTGTTTCGATGACAATGAAGGTGAACGTCTCTTGGTGGCTGGGGAACTTCTTTGTTTAGGAGGTGGAGAATGGGAGACCCGACGCTTTGGTGGTGGAGTTGGTGAGGCCCTTCGTTTAGGAGGGGGTGGGGGAGAAGCCGTTCTTCTCTTCGGAGGTGGAGAAGGAGTGTATCTCCTCTGTATTGGAGGAGAGTATCTTCTTGGGGAAGGTGAGCGCCGACGTGGGGGAGGAGAAGGAGTCCTAGGAAAAACATACATTATTACACTGAAAGGTCCAACAAGATAAGGAAGTGGTGCACGAAGAAAACCAACCAGCAAACAGAGCTATGCAGGCACACCTCGGAGACACGGCAGTGTCAGGGCACGGCAATAAAGCGAACTCACCCAACTAAGTCAAATAAATTGACTGTCTTCTCAGCACACTTGGAAGTTATCTTTACACTACACTGCTGTCTATTAAGTGTGCAATAGCATTCTCTTCTACAGAATAGTGTATATACATTAATTAAAAAATATTTTATTGCTAAAATGTTAACCATCATCTGAGCCATCTCTTTGCTGGTGGAGGATCTTGGCTTGGTGTTGATGAAAAGGCAGTATTTGAAAGTACAATAAACTGAGATGTACTGCCTGTACTGTACTAGCACCAGGCAAAGGGAGTATATTTCTAAGTGGAAATGCTATTTCTTTATCCTCATTTAAGTAAAAATATCACTTAATAAATTCCTGTGTCATAAATGACTACAAAATAGGAAATTCTGGTTAATAGAGAAATTTGCAGTTTCACAATGAATTCCAGTTTGTCAAAAGTCATTTAATGCAATCCAAATGAAATCAACTTAATGTTTTTTTGAGAAGAGAATACTGCACTGCTTTGAGAAAACTGAACATCCTTTACCATCCTATAATAACCAGGTCATTACGCTGGCAGGACTCTGTTAGGTCAACTTACGGATTTTCCTGCATTGGTACCCTGAGCTGGTGTTTGGACTCCTACTAACCAGAGTTCACTGCACAGGCTTTAAAAAGTATTTCTACCCCCTTCAAAGAAAGACTTGCATTTTCTGTCTCAAAAGACCACTTTTTCACCCTGGGTGGCGTGGCTCAGTAGACTGAGCGCCAGCCTTCAAACCAAAATGTCACCGATTCGATTCCTAGTCAGGGCACAGGCCTGGGTAGCAGGCCAGGTCACCAGTTGGGAGTGTGTAAGAGACAACCGATGGATATACCTCTTACACATCCATGTTTCTCTCCCTTCCCCTCTATAAATAAATAACATCTCCCCCCACTTAAAAAAGGGGCCATTTTTTCAATGAAAGTTCACTGCTAGGCAGAATATGAACGTGAAATCCCTGTGGAAGTCTAACCTGGCCTTCCTCGTAATGCTGAATTCCTACATACGCTAACTTGCCTCTTAGGAATTAGACCTAACTACTACATTCAGGTCCAACTACCATTTGCTCTTGCAATGTTCAGGCCTTGAGCTCCAAATATTTTACTGCCCAGACAATGAACAACAAGGTAGAATACAGTTCCATTCTGCCCTTGACCAATTATAATAACTACGAATCTCTACTTCTTTATCTGAAAAATGGGACTACCACCTACCAAGGAAGATCATCTTGAGGACTGAAGATAAAGCACATAAATACCTAGTACTTTACCTAGCACCTGACAGGTATGTAAGAGTTGTTGTAGCAGATACACTGCTTGGTAATGTTATTACAAATTTTCCCTGAACTTTTATTTTGAAATCATTTTAGATTTAGAGAAAAGCTGCAATAACAGTGAAGATTTGCCACTTATCTTATATAGCCATAGAAAAATTAACAGAACTGGAATCAACCTCAGTACTAACAGTACTAACTAAAGTACCACTATCACTCATTTTCCACTTATGTCTTTTTCTACTCTAAGTTCCAAAAATCAGAATCCTACTCTGCAATTAGTTGCCATGTGTCCTAAAAGTGTCTGCTGATTTGTAACTGTTACTCTTTCATAATTAACATTTTTTAAAGAGTATTGGTCAGTTCCTTTGTAGAATGATCTTCCAATTGGAGTTGTCTGGTATTTCCTAGTAATTACCCTGAGGTTCTACATAATTGGTAAGGATACTACAGAGGTATCTAGAAATTATCTGACACCAGTATGTATTACCAAGGATATTAACTTTGATTCCTTAGTTAAGACAAGTGTGTGCTGGGAGTTCTTAACACAGGATGAGGCAAAAGTAGGTTTACAGTTTTGAGTAAGTGAAACAGAGTTTACTTTTGCATTATTAATTATTATATTGTTTTCTGTTAAAACAACTGTAAACTACTTTTGTCCTGTCCCAAACTTTTCCCTTTATAATCACTAAACAGTGTTTCCATCTTTTTATTTAGTATCTTGACTGGTATGATTCAGATAGCATAAAGTTCAACTATTTAAAGTGTACATTTCAATGGTTTAGTGTATTCGCAGTTGTGCAACCATTTTCACCCCCACACCCGCCCCAGCACCACTAATCCACTGTACAGACTCGTGTGTTCTGATTTGCCACATAAATGGAATCACGCGATAGGTGGTGGTTTGTGAATGGCCGAGCAATGCCACTCTAAAAGATACTTCAGTCATGAAGATTCAAAGTTGCTCCAGTGACCTCAACAAGCATATCGGATCACGCACCTCCGCCGTGGTGGTGGGGTAGGGGACCTACGCCGCCGAGGAGGTGGAGCAGGAGAAGGAGAGCGTCGCCTTCTGGTGGGTGGTGGGGAGGGACTTCTCCTCCGTCTACCACTAAACCAAAGAAGAATTATAGTTGATTCAGCGTTAGTAGCATTTATAATTAAGTAACCCAGATGACACCATTTCAATCACTGTTAACCCAAAGCGCAACAATTATTCCTCGATCCCTCAGAACAGTGCTTTATAAACTACAGCTCAAGACTATCAGTTAGACCCTGGGTATGAGCCAGCAATTTTTTTTTTAAATAGAAAATCAGAACATTACTTATAGTAAGGGTATATATTTTTTACGGAATTTGTTTCAGTATATAAATATGGAGTCTGGGTCAAGGTGTAACGTAGTCTTAACATTAGGAAGCAAGTTTGAAAACAGCGTGTCAGAGCATTGCTTTGAAACTGCACATACACCACAATCACCTAGGAAACTTCTCTGAGCTTTGCATTCGTCAGGTCTGGGCTATGGGCTAGCCAGTGGTATTGTGAAAAGGCTTGCAAGGGGATTCTCCAATTCCTCATTAGGCACAACTGCACTGAAGCCTAGAAAAACTGAATATTCTAACACAGATATTTTATATTCTAACAGTCACCAGTGGCTTAAGGCCCCAAATCTGGGTGTCAGAGCTCCAAATTCTTGATTTTTAAAATGTATTGCCACTGTTCCAGAGTTGCACACTATTAACTGAAAACACTGTCCCAAAAGACAAGGACCAAAGCTGAGTACTAATCTATCACTGGGACCGATTTGGTTAAAGTGTAAATAAGGTCATACGCATCTTAATTCTGAGCTTACCAACACACGACCAACATAGAAAGCACACCTGGAATATACCATTGTATCAACTAGACTAACTCATGGACACCTTCCTACAGACACATTAAAATATACACTAAGCCAGTTGGCCACCTTGTGGGTAAGTTTGTGTATACAAAGTAGTCAAATAATGTAATTAAATTTCTTGCCCAGTAGAGTACTGGTGCTGCCTGTGAATCTGAAAATACTTTCTCCACTTTACTGGTCTTGGTTTCCCTTTAAAACTAAGGAGAGTTCTGTTAAACAGAGCAGAGAAATTTCTGAAATCATTACTATATTAAATTTCAACTTATATTTGTTTATGCCTCATGGGGACTAAGACATCACTGTGAATAGATTTAGAATATAAACTACAAGAGGCAATGATAATGGATTAGCTTTAGATGAATGAAACAAAGATGTTGAGCTACTGATTACAAAAAACGGACACAAAGGATGAAGAGAAACAGGGTGACTATCGTGTTGTTTCAGCAGGTAATGAAGATTTCAAATGGAAAAAAAAATTTGGGTTTTAACTGAAAAAGAAATGTGAAGGTTTACATTCACAAACTTTGGGGATGAGGCGACTTAAGCCAGAACTCCCAGAATGTCATCAGCAGGTATAATAGCGTAAGAAGCTATTACTCTCGTGTACGTGGCTTCTCTTTAAAAATATTCTCCCGATTTGTTTATAAAACTTTAAATAAAATAGGAAGTCATTAAAAACTCAACTTAGATTAGAATCTGTTATGATACACTAATGACCTTCGGTGTCTTGTTTCTATGTAAGAAAATAACTGAAAGACTAAGAATAAATAAAACCCCAACCAAAGTAGCGTAAGTTAAGGAACTGCCAGAAAAATCTGACAATCACTTTTCAGTGAACTGGAGTCTTCATAGCACATGGAACTTTGCTTCTCTATGATCTGAAGGCTACAGTTTCTTAACTGATCAGTAAAGCACACATTTCAGGGCTTAAAAATAAATTTAAAAAAGGGGAAAAAGCAGCTAAGCATTTTCTAGTTACTCTGAACACTAATGCTAAACTAAGCCTTCAAATGCATGGAGACTTCAAATTGTTGAGTACGACAAGCGTTTCCCTTAAATTGCCCCTACGACTCAATCTGATGTGGCCTTAGCCCCTCACGTATTCAGGAATAGAGAAGTCTCATAACAAGGGGCCAGACTGTCATCTTTGCCATACTTCCTCAGAACAATCTCGTTTCACTAGCCACACTGGTAGCATAGGTTACAGAGGTGACAACCACCCAAGACAGGATCAGCTACACTAAGTATGATCAATACACCCCCTGTCCTTTAGGTTAAGGAGTGCTCCATTCGCAAAGACAAGCATTTAAGAGCATAGAAAATACATTTTTCAATGTTTAAACTCCACACAAAAAATTTTAGAAACCAGGCTGTATTTCCCCTCTTAAAATACAATAAATACTGAAGCACGATCCCAAATAATTCTTTCTCCATCTCTAAATCCCAGACACCCGATGGCAATTTCCAAAACCACTAAACTTGAGGCTACTAGTACAATTTAGTACCTTTTTCAAATGAGGAGAAACTAAACAAAAATATCCCAAGACAAGGCAATAAACCTAAATGTTGATTTCACTGTAGTGAGAAATCTTTTTCCAGTAAAGAAAATAGTTCTATAATTTGGGGGGTGGGAGAAAGGGATGAAATCTCACCTCTAAATTGATTTTGTAATTTTTCATTTGCTCTACTAGCAATTTTACAGAAGCCAGGGGTAATTAAAGATAAATACCCAAATTTATCTTTTTTTAGGCTTTCTTTTTTTATTGACAAGTAATAGTCACTTCCACGGTACGAACACACTGCTTAGCTCAACCACGAACACTGCTGACTGGTTCCAAGGAAGCTGTCCAAGAAAACACTTTTATTAATGAGACTACCTAAAATAAAACAGCTTCAAAAACAGAACCAAAAGAAAAGGATAGTTTTAGGAAGACCACGTACTTAGAAATTTAGTGGCAGCTAAACCCCCAAAACAAAAGACCAATGAAGACAGGGTAATGTACGTCATTGAAGATCCGTGGCCCTAAAAGGTTCACTTCACTACTCCAAGGCCTGTTTTTTTCCTTTTTTAAACTCAGAAGACAGGCTTAACCTAAAGCTGTCTAGGTGTGATTTGACTGTGAAATGTTACTGGTTTCGGGTCACACAGACACCAATAATCAAAAAGATTTAATGAAGATGTGCAAGCCTAACTTCCTACCACAGGAAACACTGAACAGGGGCCGAAGCCTTACACTCCTTTTTCACTTTTTGAGTCTCTCCATAGGTCTTCTCGCCTTCCCTAATATCACCACAAAGTCCTTCCCCACTAAATCTGGGTGCTTGTTACTACAGATTTTGTAACTGTACAAAAAAAAAAATCTAACTTCAAATATTCTAAAAATCTAACTTCAAATAACATTCTAAAATGAACAGTGTACAATTCTATCATTGATTTGATGTGTAAAGACATATAATTAAACTAAAACAACTGAGGACTTTCTCCACCCGCTGTACACCTAGGAATTGGATAGGGTCATCTAAACAGGAAATTAAGTCACCACAACCTTGACATGTAGCCCTGAGTTACAAAGTAGTGTCTAACCAACCTTTTAGTCATTGGCGATTGCCATCGCTTTCCCATCTGCATCCTGAGAGCAGTGGAGAAAAACAAACGTCAAGAATTCCATTCACCAAATTATTTACTTCAATGGCGTTAAGTATCATTAATGGAAATATATAATTTAAACATTCAAAGATGTTCAGGAATTAATGCTATGATTTAACTGGTATTTTTTCAATCATGCCCACGTATCACATGGTGGTACAAAACTCCCGAAGTTCTCATTAATTAGCTAATAGCCACCAAACAAAGCAACCCCCCCCACCCCACAAAACGAGATGTGAGCATGTCCATCTGTCCTTGAAATTAAGGAGTTAGACAAATTCTAAAATAAGCCCATAGCCCATCTTGTAAGTCAGGACGTTCCATCACTACAAAACAGCAGCGAGGACTACAGGTGAAAAGCCATTACCGAGGGGAAGCCTCTTTCTGGCGCTTCCGAGGGGATGGAGAGGCACTCCGGGAAGGGGAATGTCTCCGCCGCCTGCCCACCTCACCGTTCTTCACATGGGACCTCTTGGGTCGCTCATCTTCTGAGGAAGAGGAGGAGCCAGAATCTATAATTACACACAAACAAAATATTACAGTAGGCCTGTGCTTGAAAGAGTGTCTACGCATTCCGAATCGAAGTGGGTGGAGCGTCCAAATTAGCAAGTCGACAAACGTAAGCGGGCACGTATACAGACCATCACCTCTAACAGAGGCAATACCAGTATCTGCTCAGTGACTTGAAAACCGATTACAAATAAATATACATCATCATCATTATTACATACATAGGTTATACAAATCATTTCCACAGCACTATTCATGGAGACCCAATGACTTTTAAGAATCTAGTGATCTTCCTAAGTAAAGCTTAAAAAGCACTCAATTACTTGATTGTTATTACTGTAAGCACTTTAAAGGCTATGGAAAGTCTTATCAGGGTTTGAATAACTTATTTCCATGTCCCTAGCATTTTTCAAGCAAATACATATGTGACATTTCCTATAGGCCTGGTAGCAAACATCTAAGACTGCAAAGAGAAAAACTTCAATTCTTGGCACACGGCTTCCTTAACTTAAAAGAACTAACAACTGTTCTCCAAATACTAAAAAATAAATTTAAAACAAATTTCCTAGTACCAAAAACACCCAAAATTGATGAGCATTTTCAAACCTTTCCATGATTAATCTCACCTTAAAAAGTACTGCAAAAGGTGTATAACTTTTAACTAACTCAATGCCACTGTGAGATGCTTTGGCTTCCATTTTATAAATGGGGGGGGGGGGGAGAGAAGAAGAGAAAAGAAGAGAGAAGAAGAAGAGAGAAGAGAGGAGAAGAGAGAAGAAGAAGAAGAAGAAGGTGGTGGTGGTGGTGGTAGTGTCCAAACTTGGTCACCAATGCCAACTGAGCTAATAAAGTCAAAACATCTGGTTTAAAAATCAAGTTTCTATGCACACACTCTAATTCAAAATTTTCATTTTAATTATTTTACAGATATTTTCACACAGTATACAAAAAGAACTAGAAACAACCTACATGTACAAATACGCAATTGGTTCACTAAATTATAAAATATTGTTATGATAAAGAAGTATGGGCCCTGGCTGGTGTGGCTCAGTGGATTGGGTGCTGGCCTGCGAACCAAAGGGTTCAGTTCCCAGTCAGGGCACATGCCTGGGCTGCGGGCCGGGTCCCCAGTAGGGGGTGTGTGACAGGCAACCACACATTGATGTATCTCTCCTTCCCTTTCTCCCTCTTTTCCCCTCTCCCTAAGTGTAAATTAATAAATTAAAAAAAAAGTATGGTAGCAAAAACAAAAAAAAAAACCCGCTTAAAAAAAAAAAAAAACAGTGTAGTAAATCTTCAAGAACAGTGAAAGATGTCTAAACGTATTACATTAAAAAGGCAGGCAACATAACCTACAATTCAAGCTTGTGTGAGCCTGTTTTTTTCTTTTTCCATTAGATTTTATTTATTTATTTTTAGAGATGGGGCAAGGGAAGAAGCGGGAAAGAAACATCGATGTGTGGTTGCCTTTCGTGCACCCCCTACTGGGGACCTGGCCAGAAACCCAGGCATGTGCCCTGACTGGGAAATCAAACCAGAGACCCTTTGGTTTGCAAGATGATACTCAATCCACTGAGTCACACCAGTCAGGGCATGTTTTTTTTCTTTTTAAACCTAAGGTGCTTACACGTATACAGAAAATGTCTGAATAGTCCTGGCCAGGTTGCTCAGTTGGTTCAAGTTGTCCCCCAAGGTTACGCATTTGATTCCCGGTCAAGGCACATACAAGAATCAGCCAATGAATGTATAACTAAGTAAAACAACAAATCGATGTTTCTCTCTCTCTCCGTCCATTAAAAAAAAATCAAACAAAAATTTCTGAATAAAGCTTTGGGAAATAAGACTGGAGGCTGGGAAAAGAATGATACTTTTCTAATTTCATACGCCCTCCCCTTTTTATTGCTGCACTCTGAAGACTGATACTTTATTTCTATGTAGGCACATATTTCTTCTAAGTTACTCACTATACTGATAGATAGGCACATCTTAAGTACTTTTTATTAGAAACTGCAGGTAGAAAAAACTTAATTGCTGCCCATACCAGATGAAGACTGCTGGTTCTGTCGTCTGTATTGGCGTCTCTGCTGCACAGAATCTGCTGCAGCCATTTTGCCGCCTTTATCTTCTTCTGAAAGATGGATGCATTTAGAAAGTGTTTCTTTAGTTATGCTTACAGAAAACGTAACATATTTGAATTGGGAAATGGTCTCTTAAACTTTTATCTGGTTGGGTCAAACAATGCAACTACCACATATATATGAATGTATATATGTATAATACATATTTCTTTTTACAAAGAAGAAGGAGCTTAAAATACCGACTTAAACCATCACCACCAAATATAATAAAAATAAACATGTATTTAGTTAGGCACTTGCTACAACAGGTCAGACTAAGTGTCAAGCACCTTATAAACATTATTTCAGTTAGTTAACAAAAACCTAAAGGACAATACTATTATCCACATTTCAGATACGACAAAAATGAGGCTAAGATAAATTAAGTAATTAAACAAAAAGCAGTTAGGTAGTTGGAGCCAGGGCCCGTAATTAATCTTTAACCAGAGGGTCTGACCAAATGTACAGCAAGTCTAGCTTAGCTTAAAACAAACACACACGAACTTACCTGATTCGGACAACTCTACTTTTCTAGGCTTGGGTGCTGGTGAAGGGGACTCTCTTTTCTCAGTACCTTTATGTTTTGTCACTGAAGAGTATGGGAAACAAACAAACAAAAAAAACCCACTTACAAGAAGAAAACAAAATGAAGCTTCACAAGACATTTTAATATAAAAATAAGTGCAACTGTTTTCATGAAGAGTTTATAGAGAATTACAAAATTCTGTAAGACCTTTTTGTCATCGAATTGTACCTAAAGTAGAATTTTTAAATGCTGAATGAAAAGTCTCAAAAAGTTCTCTAATGATTTAGAATCTAGAGATTCACCCGAAAGAAACAACAGTTGAGAGAATTGGGAGCTGTCTCTGATTAGAGCAAGCCCGATGCTGCTGTGTGTAACACCCCGCAACTTCAAACAGTCTGTGGAGGCCGCATCGGCACAAAAGCTTTCAGAAACACCCTCTGTGGGTAGGTGAAGAAAACAGATGATAAATGATCAAGAAATTAGATCTGCTGAAATTTTCAGAGAAAGATATATGGTCTGAAGAGGAGGAATGAACTAGCCACCCAAAAGGCTGCACACTCCTTATGTAGAGCATAACCTTCACAACAGCACGAGGGACTTCAACCACCTATTCAAAAAGCAGACCTTCATGATGGTAAAAATAGTGAAATACTAAGGCTGGAAGAGTCTTTCCAAAGCTTAGAGAAAAAAAAGAAGAAGAAAACAGCAGCAGCAGCTCTGAAATGTACCTGAGACAGTAGGAGAGCTGGAGTAAGTTATAAATTATCTAACTTCTCTTTTCACAATTGAATGGAAAATTACGACAACTACATTTTGTATGCTGGCTATGTTAAGTACTGTTGCTAACAACACTCCCCCTGTCCCTCCATTTTATAAGAGGAGAGACCTGAGGTTTAAATAGAAGTGACTTCAAAGTCACACATTATTTAAGCAAAATAAGATCTAACCCCAACACTATTTCTAGGATATAGGCTTTAATTTCCAACAATTACTAGTTGTGTCTATTAATTGCTTCAACTGAAATAAAGTATGGCCCTGGCTGCTGTTGCTCAATGGATTGAGTGCTGGCCTGCAAACTGAAAGGTTGCCAGTTAAATTCCCAGTGAAGGCACATGCCTGGGTTGCAGGCCAGGTCCCCAGTTGGGGGCGTGTGAGAAGCAACTAATCCATGTATCTCTCCCACATGGATGTTTCTCTCTCTTCCTCCCTCCCCTCTAAAAGTAAATTTAAAAAAGACAAGATGACTCCCCTCAGGATCTTCAAAATTCTTTTAAATCATTAAAGCAATTACCTGAGATGTTTGACCTAGAACATATATACGTTTCATTTAACAGACACTTATATTCAGAATTCTATGTAGGCTTATTCAAGGGGCATTAACTTAAAAGAATTAGCAATCTAAAACAGGAATCTCATCTTTGCTAAAGGAGTCAAACTGGAGAATTCACCACTGTAAACAGCCAGCATTAGTCCTGGCAAGGTAGCTCAGTTGGTTAGAGTATAGTCCTAATACTCCAAAGGTTGCAGGTTTGATCCCCAATCAGGGCAAATACGAGACTCAACCAATGAATACATAAATAAGTAGAACAACAAATCGATGTTTCTTCCCCTTACCTCCACTTCCTATCTCTCTCTAAAATCAATAAATAAAAAAATAAAAAAATAAAAAATAAAACAACTAACATTTTATTAATGATACTACCCAATAAGCCTTTTGGACAAACTGACAGGCTGGGTAAAGAATGGTTAACACCTAGTTATCATGAGCTATGGGAGCACTACAGATGCATTTAAAGCTTGTATTTTAATAAAGTCTTTTTTAATAAAATAGAAAGGCTTTATATTTTTAAGGATTTGAGGTGCTACCCCTCCCTGTCAGTATTCCTTACTTTCGAGTGGCAGTTAATCTCCAATTCTTAAAAAAAATAAATAAAAATTAAAAAACAAATTTATAGCCATTCCATTATCTATAAACCCACATGTCCAAGTTACCACCTTGGAAAGCTGGGTTCCAAAATGTGTTTGAATGCCAGGATGCATTTTCCCTTAAGAAACATTAAAAATGAGTTATTTGCAAGATGGCTGGCAAATGCCTACTTAGTAAATATAAATAATACAACCGAACTATATTATTACAGTTATGCCATTAGACAAGTATCCATTATATACTGCTACTCTAGTTCAATGACTGGTAATAATGCTAATAATCATAGCATTATTAACATGTTTCACTGAGGTTTGTTTGCCTAGGTAAGACTAAATTTACCCATCCAAATGTCTTTATTTTTTGTATTCAAGGGGCAAAATCATTGCAGCATGAAGTCAGAAATCTTCAAAATCAACAGGAAAACCTGTATTTTAAATTTATTTTCAACAGTCCTATGAATTATTAATCTCCCAGACTTGCCTACAAGATCACTTATAAAGTCATTGTGACTGGAATTAGTAAAATCATTGAGTATCCACAAGGACAATTTACATGGCTGAACTGATCTGCACTCAAAACTACCACCACTACAGGTAGAGATGCTCTGTAAACATACTTCATTAACAACCCTGCTGATTTCAAAGCATTATTTTGTGTACTAAGATAATACCAACTTAACTATGACATGTCATCGATTACAAAATGCTTCCCAAGGACCCTTTTCAAGTGAAAATGCATACTACACTTCAAATAATTTACCTCTTAAATTTCCCCAAATACTCTTCTTGCCTATTCTCCCACTCCATTTGCCCACTTTCAACAGCAGAACTTTTATTTAAAGCCCTGATTGGTGACTACTGCATGAATTACAACAGTAAAGTCTACTGAATTTCAGTGTCATTGCTCTTATTAGGCAAGACTATATGAAAAAAACAAGACAAGACAAAACAGGCCGGGGGTGGAATTTCTGGACTCATATTACCAGGTACAGAAGCTACAGAGTCTCACCCTGCTCTCTATTTTCCTCCTCCAGAAATCAGAACAGGCATTTTGGAACAGGAAAGTTGGACCAAGTATACATTTTTCAATGGGAACGAGAACCCAAATTCTAGTCGTGGCTGGTTGACCTTGACCAAATCCCTTAACCCGAGAACTGTTTGTTGATGACAATCTCCAAAGTTGTTTCTAGCTCTGAAATTTCATCACAGTTGGCTGGGATCATTTCACTATAAAAAGTTATTCCAAGTTGTTAGAACCAATATTTAGCTTCCGTGGTCACAGGGCAGCCTCTGGCTAACCGATCACATCGCGTCTCTTTGGCTGGGTTTTGTTACCGCATGGAGAGCTAGACCCCTGAATCCAGGGGACCAGCACCCACTAGTCCTGTGTCCCCCGCCCACCGTGGCTTATCTCCACCGTGACTTGTTTCTGAAAAGCAGCCACCTGTTTCCTCCAACAATGCATCAAAACCCAAGCAGTTCGTACCTACGCAGAGTCTTCAAAAGGTAACTACTAATGCTTAACAATTAACCTATCTTAACAGCAATTCAGTCCTTCTGTCCAGGTAAACTTATTACCCCTTAGCTATACAATGTGAACAGAAAAACCATTAAGTGAATGTGTTTTTGCAAAGTGGCAAGTGACAGCATTTACAATATTTTTTCAGCCAGAGAGTTTTCTGGCTCCAGATAAAGGAAAGAAAATATTCAGGAGTCCCAACACTTTGTAGGAAAAAAAAAATAGGTCAGGTCAGGTCAGGACTCCAGCATTAGGCTTGGACGCAGTGACTAGAAACTATGGACAGACTGGAATTTTCCCAATCTTGAACAAAAAGTAACATGGGACATGAGGGTATGAAAAATGAGCGATCCTAAGACCCCCACCCATACTTAAATTAAATCTGAACCTGGAAGACCTAAAGGCTTCTTTATTCTTATCCAGCTCCCTATCTAGGTCTACAGAGCTAATTCAAGAAAAATGACCATATAATATTTAATTATGTATCATCAAATTAACATGTTAAAATTCAGAAAATCATCTACACATATTCTTAATAGATTCCCATTATCCCCCTTTCATTTTGACAGCTTATCTTCCGTACCTCACTGTAATCGAGTTCAAAAGGGGTAAAGCAAAATGTGCCCTCCTGGATATCAACACAGAGCCAGGCTGGCAAGGGAAAGGGAGATGAAGCAGTAGAATGCTTATTAGAAATCCTGAACATGTTAAATTCATTAAAATATAGTCGAAATTTTGCCTGTCCCCATTCTGTTTTGTGTCTAACCTGAAAATTTAAATGTGATCAGAGCAACTGTGTGTTGCTCCTTAAAATTCAATTATTGTAGCAGCTTTTGAGATATGCCCCCTCCCTCACTACTCACCTGGTAGGCTATCTTTCTCATTCTGTCCAGAAGCACCGCAGATCCTACAGTGTGTATCTGATACTAAAGGAAGACATGCTAACAAGCCTTCACCCAGACTAACACAGCTAGCATCGACTTGCCTGGCAGGATCACAGATCACAAATGCCTCAAAATCAATCTAGGGAGAAAGCAACACCACCCAAGACCCCTGCCTAGAGCCTAAATTTAAAAAACAAATCAGCTACCACATCCTTCAGAGAGCACAGTAAGGCCAAGAAGAAATTTAAAAAGTATACGAAGTCCTCAAACAAGATCAAACAAAACAATCTTTGGGGGTGGGGAGCGGAGTCTACTGGTCTCACAGTAATATAATGACCCCTACCACGACAGCACAACTTTGGTAAGTTACCCAAAATCAAACACCCTGACTGATAAATACATTTCTCTACCTACTCAGTGCCAGAAGGCATCGCTAAAAACAGCACACACACGAAGTCTATTTGAACAAATCCCAAGAACATAAAGCAGGAAAGAAAAGGGATCCTCTAAGCAATTTATGAAGAACATCAGATTCAAATGTTACTCAGCTACTTCATACTTTGAAGGGAAGTGGGGGGGCCCAACAACTGGCCAAGCACTTTGTAGGCAAATGAAGAAAGAAGAACATAATTGTTTATATTTGTTTGATTTTTACCTTTACCTGAAGTTCTCCCTGGAGAGACAGAAACACGACTTTTTCTCGTACGGTTTGACTGCTGGGGTGTTGGGGAATGACGAGTTTTCGGCGGCGGAGTTGCTGGAGGTGATGGTCTATGCCTTCGCCTTGGAGGACTTGCTGAAGGAGACAACCTACGTGTTTTTCGAGGGGGGCTGGATGTCCTCTTAGGAGGCTTCTTTGGCGGTGACCGGGAACGAGATGAAGAGGATGATGAACTACTCCCAGACAAGGATGCTGATGAACGTCGTCTTCTGTGGAATAAATATTCACACTCAGTAACTGCCTATTTACAAAGAATGACCATCCAGGTATGTACAGTTTATGCAAAAATACAGTCATTTTTATCCAACTTTTGAGTTTATGTAGCTAAGCAGATAAATGAGTTTTGAAAAAATGGGAAACAAACCATAACCTAACATAGGAAACAGCTAGTTCAAAACTATAAAGAAATAAGTTATTGTGATAAATCATGTTTGAGTTACCTTCCAGTTATAAAGAATGTTGGGTGCTAATATAACTAACCAGTCTCTGTCTTCCTTAGGAATGGTATCAGTGTTTTGGGGTTTGCATACAAAATTTGGGTGGCAAAGTATTTTCTACTTAATAACACAATGTCAAGCAACCTTTATGTTGCATTTTTAAAGAGATGCTCAAGATTAAGAATTCATTTAGCTACATAAACTTAGAAGCAGGGGCCTCTCGAATTCTGCGGCAAAATTTGTGGTTAAGTTCTGTTACAATTATGTGTACCTGCAGAATTCACCTTTGGCAGAAGAATTCCTGAGAACCTGAAAAAAAGAAACCCTACCTTAAGTGTGAGATAAAAACTGCCTGAAAGGGAATCTTACACAATCTGCAAAATATTTTGATTGCTAAATGGCTCGGTAAGCACAATTAAAGCATGCCGCTTGCAAAACTCCAATATTAAGAAATAGCTGTTTCCACTGGTCTTATACTAGAAACCGCTAGCATTACTTTATTGAGAAATAATGAATTTTAGACGTGTGACACCTAAACTGACTGACCTAATTTATATCAGCCTCATTTATCAGTAGTAACATCAATTCTGTAACTTTTAACAATTATAAAATGGTTCAATATACCTTGACAACTCTTCCCCACAGAAAAAATTATCTTTAAAAAGAAACCATGGAAATTCTGAAAAACCTCAGACTACAGAAAACAAACAAAAATTATGGAGCTAATTGTTCCAAATTGATTTGGTTACCTGAAAAACAACCTTAAAAGACTCAAAATCAAAAAAATTCTGGTATAAGTATAATCTGAAGCATAACCATCAGAGTTCCTTCCAAAAATAAAGAAAATGCATCATTAAGTAGGCAGACTTTTGCTGTGCACCAGGCCTCCACTTCAAACAGATACAGCAATAATCCTTTTTTTGTTAAGTGATAGATTAAAACGTTTTACTTTATGCTGACTTTAAGATGATTAAAAAAAAAAAAAAAAAAGAAAGAAAAGAAAAGAAAAAGAACAGCTATTAACAGGGTTATTTTAATGCCTAACCTCTGAAAAAACAACCAGACACAAAACTGCTATGGAATAGGATTCTGGGCAACTTTTAAAATATTGATTTGAGAAAGGGAGGGAGGGAGGGAGGGAGGGAGGGAAAGGGAGAAACACATGGATTTCTTGTTCCACGTATTCCTTGGTTGACTCTTGTATGTGCCCTGACCAGGGGGGATTGAACTCACAACCCCAGAGCACCTGGACAATGGTCTAACCAACTGAGTCACCTGGCCAGGGCTGGGTAATTTTTAACTTTGTTATTTCTGTTTGAATTGTTTAGAGTAAGCACTCATTTCTATAATGACAAAAAAACCCCTTAAATATGAAAGTATAATTTACGCAAGTGGATTACTTTAATACTAGTAAAAAACAGCTTACTGGCTCTGCAGTCATCTACTTTTCAGAAGCCAGTGGTAACTTTTTAAAAAGAGGGAAGGTAACTAACTTCCTTACTTGACAGGATTTCTTGGTGGAATCTCAAAGGACAAAAGTTAACAAGAAATATCGGTAAGATGGTGAATTTCTTCTTTTTTTTTCTAACTCCATAACCATTATTTTTCTTTCCAAATAACAGCCTTTACACTCAAGAGAGACAGGTTCTTTGGAAGGGATCATCTGCTACTCATAAGTTTTCTTCCAGGGGATGCTAACACAGACATGCGCATAAAAAAATGTATGGTGCATTCTTATACCTGACACTTCCAAATTAAAAGAAGAAAAGAAAACTCACCGTCTCACTGGAGATCTACTCCTTCTGTGCCTTGGTGGAGGAGGCATTCGTCTTGGAGGAGTTCTTCTTCGAGGAGATGGCCGCCTTCTTGGGCTTGGCCGCCTTCTAGGTGAGTATGATCTGCCATAACAAACAAAATTAGAGCCTGAATAAATCAGAAACATGGAATGGATTGCTTGACACGGTTTTTTCAACAGCTATATTAAAGAAGAAAATGGATTTCAAGGGATACAATTCCATTTATGTAGAGACTTTATGGCATACAGAAGTGTCGTCAAATTCTCTGCAAATCCAAAGGGATTTAACTCAGTGTTTTTCTACTGCTTTGAAACTAGTTATCACCCTGGCTGGTGTGGCTCAGTGGACTGAGTGCTAGCCTGCAAACCAAAGGGTCACCAGTTTGATTCCCAGTCAGGGCGCATGCCTGGGTTACAGGCCAGGTCCCCAGTCGGGGGTGTGTGAGAGGCAGCCACACATTGATGCTTCTCTTCCTCTCTTTCTTCCTCCTTACCCCTCTCTCTAAAAATAAATAAAATCTTTAAAAAAAAAACAAAAAAAACTAGTTACCTAACTCCGTCTGAGAAAGTAGCAAGTAAGACCTAAGCTCTATGCAGATCTTAAAGCCACAACGCACCGTGATCTGGACCTATGGCGCCGTCTGGGCCGAGTATGAGAAGGAGAGCGAGAACGTGTCCGGGACCTTGATTTGGAACGTGACCGAGATCTTGGTCGGATCTTCTCCTTTTCTTTTTCTTTCTTGGAATTTTTCTCCGGAGAAGGATCTTTAGGCTCTGGTACAGGTTCAGGCTTGGGAACTTTCAGAATATCGCTATGGGGGAAAAGGAAAAAAAAAAAAAAAAAGCTTATTTCCTCCCTCTTCTGCTCAGACTCCTAAGTCATAATTCAATGAATAAAGTTATTTCTCTTTTTAAAAAGTTTTCAAAATCTATGAAGACTTCTCCCGAGCTCTAAAAGATCAGTGAAATCCAGTGACAGCAACTAACAGTTCTAATTGCACACAGTTTTCTTCAAGTGCACATCTGTTCACAATATTGGGGGGGACAGCAAATTATAATACGTAAAATATCCGAAAGACTACAAACAGAAAGCAGTAGTTTCCTTTGCAGCATCTTATAACCACACAATTCTACACAATTTGAACTTAGTAGCCTAAAACTGTGATATTTATAGATGAATTTTTATGTACTCGCCTAGTAGAAGTAGCCTCTTGTACTGACGGTTCTTTTATTTTTGCTGATGATTCTGGGAGCTCAGGAGTCTTTTCCTTCTTTTCTGGAGCAGGAGAAGGACTCCGGCTTTTGGTTCTGTGACGGGGAGATCGAGAATGACTGCGCTTTCTCTCTCTCCTGACAGGGGAAGATCGTCTTCTAGGGGAAGGAGATCTGGATTTGCGTCTAGGATGAAAGCAATTTTTTTCAGGTTTTTGAATAATGTGGATGGGGCGGGGGGGGGGTAAAGGAAGAAGTGAGGATTAATCTTTCAAATTACACCGTTAAGTTTCCTATGGAAATAAGGTACTTTACCAGTTACCTAACAGGGAAAGAGCCAAGAGAAAACCAGAAAGGCAAGCAAACCAATGGAAACATTCTATAATGAAGGAAGCACTGACCTAAAACTCTAGATTTTCATTCCTAATCAGTTCCCAAGATGAGGAGACCAAAGACCAATTTTTCAGAGGGAGATGATACTTAAAAGTATAGCTGACTCTTGAACAATGTAGGGGGTTAGGGGTGCCAACACTACATGCAGTTGAAAATCTTCATGTAACTTTTAACTCCCTAAAAACTACTGATAGCCTACTGTTGACCACAGCCTTACCAATAACACAATTAACAAATATTTTAAATGTTTTACGTATCGTATACTCTAAAATCACAAGGAAACTTAAAAAAAAAAAAAAATCAGCAAGGAGAGAAAATATATTTACAGCATTTATTGAAAAAAATCTACACAAGTGGACCTGAATGGCTCAAACCCATGTTGTACAAGGGTCAGCTGTGAAGAGACATTCCCCAGTAAACTCAAACCCAACAAAACCAAGTTGAGATGCAGATTCCACTAGAGTTTATCAGGAAGAACCCAGGTTGTCCAGAAAAATGACCAGTGCAATTAGAGCAATATGCTCTCTAGAAGAAGAGAGAAATAGACCCATCTCGCGTAAGACTGACATTTTTTTAAAGAGAAGCCCCCTTTCCTTTCCTGTTTCCCCAGCCTGAAGTAAGAAGCAGTAGTAGACCTGGTTCACCAGTAAATAGCCACCACTACGATTCGTGCTTAACTCCAGCACAAGTGATGCCTTTTTTATTTCAAAACCATGAGCACGTAACTCTGTAACGAACAAGATCACACTCAAGCACGTTATGACATTTTAGGTGACATGTTCAAATTAAAACTGTAAATTATTAGACCCATATTATTACCCTACCAATCACGCTCAAGCAGGCCTTCTGCTAGACCCTGTAGTACTGCTTCCTTGACAAGTAGGTTTTAATATCAAATATATAAATGAAAAGGACAAAAAAATTACCTCCTTCCTTTACTAATGCCAGCAGATTGCTGAAAGAACAGAACCCTAAAAATGAAAAGCCTAATAGAATTCTCACCTTTTACCAAAAATACAGAAGCTGAGTCCTGGTTTTAAAAATGGAAACCTAACCATAGCCTCAGTGGAAGGAAGAAGAAAACAAATAAATGATCTGTTTTGGGTTCAGTACAACCATCTAAGGAAAGCAGAATAAGGAATTAGAAAAGTATAATATGAACAGCTAATGGACACAGATTTCTAATAAAAAAGGAAATGTAAGGAAAGAGTTGGATAAATATTAAAAATGACTAATTAAATGCTACATGTAACCTAAAACAATATGGGTAACAAGTCTAGATTTTTTTAAAGATTTTATTCACTTGTTTTTAGAGAGAGGGAGTGAGAGAGGAGAGGGAGGGGAACATGGATATGTGATAGATGCACCGATAGGTTGCCTCTTGCACGCCCCCAACTGGGGATACCTGGCCTGCAACCCAGGCATGTGCGCTCGCTGGGAATTTAACTGGCGACCTTTCGGTTTGCAGGCCAGCACTCAATCCATGGAGCCACACCAGCCAGGGGATGTCTAGATTTTTGATTCAAGAATTACGATTTGAATCATTCACCAAGATTTTAGAGACAAGCATAGTCAAATCATCTGTCTCAAGCAACAGATAAAATATTTTAATCCAGAGGCAAGCAACAGCTCACCACAG